>JAWZYU010000019.1:0-10000000 GCA_038380435.1 Ryuthela nishihirai
CATCATCATCATCATCATCATCCTCCTCAAGCAGCCATGGGCTACGTCCGTCCGACCACACCGTGCTATTTAGTTCTCCAAGCAAGTCTATCCTGAGCTACATCTACTGCATCTGGCCACTGCACACCAATTCTAACAAGGTCCTGTTTGACATTGTCTGCCCACCGCATCCTAGGTCTCCCCTTCTTTCTGAGGCCTTTAGGCACACTGTTCATAACCCTATTCGCCAATCTATAATTATTCATACGGGCCACATTTACCAAACCAACGGAGTCTCTTTCTGCAAAATATGCTGCTTAAAGGAGGTTGCAAACTCCTTTGCCTAACCTCATCATTAGTTAGAAAGTTGAACCATCTAATGCCCAAGATACTGCTTAAGCATTTGGAATCAAAAGCATCTAGTTTCCTGTTATCTTGTTTACAAATTGTCCAAGTTTCACTACCATAACTAACCCTAGAAAGAACCAAATTTTATACAGTCTAATCTTAGTCTTTAGGTGTATACGCCTATTTCTCCACAATCTCCATAGATTCTTAAAAGTCCCGGCAGCAATCCCTATTCGTCTGTTAATCTCATGCCGCACATCACCATTATCTGTTACATAGCTCCCAAGATAATTAAACTGTGACACCTGCTCAAGACTGCAACCATTCAGAGTAACTGAATCACAGCCTGCCTGACCAATTTTCATCACTTTAGTTTTCTCTCTGTTTATAACCAAACCTACTCTATTACCAGTCTCATCAACAACTCGAATGAAAGAGTTCATCTCATCAACATCATTTGCCAAAAGGGCTAAATCATCAGCATAATCTAAATCAGAAATTTTCCTATCTCCAGCCCATTTAAGACCAAAATCTTTCCCTTGAAGTGAATTTCGCATAACATAATCAAAAACCAAGCTAAAGAGAAAAGGAGACAAAATGCACCCTTGTCGAACACCAGAAGTAAGCTAAACCAATTGCTACAAGCCTTACCTCACACACGACTCAGTGTTATTATCGAGAGCTTTCATTATGTTAACTAACTTGTCTGGTATACCATATGATTTCACAATCAACCACAAATTATGACGATCAACAGAGTCGAAAGCCTTTTTGAAATCAACAATGCTAGCAACCAAAGATTTCTGAAACTCTAAACATTTCTCAAGAATCTGCCTAAGTGAAAATATCTGATCCACACATCCCCTACCACTTCTGAATCCACATTGCTCATCACGCAATTGACTGATGGCGCAAAGTCCACCACATTTCGGTGAAAAATTTATGTCTTTTCCTGGAAGAGTGTTTTCATCTGATGCGTGGTTTTTATGGTAGAGGGCTCTGTCATGTACCTAGAGAGTTGCGGGTGCGATTTCCGCTATGTCAGTAATAATGTTTCAGATGGATTATTATTATTTCTCATATTTTCCTTATTTCAACCCAATTGTCATATCCTCCTAATTGTGTTCCATCCAATTGTCCACCCAATTGTCGTATCCACCCAATTGTCGCACTTCCAGTTGCTGTCCACCCAGGTCACGTCCATCCAAATATCGCGCTGCCGTGTAAAATTCATAGAAGACAATATATTTTAAAGGATTCAAATGCAAAAACCTTTATCTTAAGAAGGAAATGATGAGTTGTTTTGATTGCAGATGGAGTTGAGGGATGATTATGTGATGGATGATGTAGCTTGAGTTATGTAGCTTGAGTTATTCAATTGTTCTCTCATCATCGCTATCATCCTCCGCTTATACAGGACTACAGGCGCAAGTTCAAATCCAAAAGTTACCTTCGAGGTTCATCCGTGAACAATTGTGATTACGTCGTTTTTAAGGAAAGACATCAGTAGTTGCTGCTTTCCTGCTTGTATTTTCCCTCTTGCTCAAATTCGTAATGGTGAACAGCCTTTCGATCTGTTTAGACTCCATACAGTGACTACGCCAATCATCCACAGAAGGTCAGTAGGGGACACCGATGGAAAGACCGACGTCCGTCGGATGGGACGTTAAGCCGTGGCTCCGTGTGCTAGAGAGCCATACCCTGTGCACGTTAAAACAGCGTTGAAACTGATATTTTGGTGAATAATTCGATATTATCGAAGTTCTATAAACCTAAAGTATACTTTTCCCATAGAATTTCATTTCATAATACTGGTTGATGAATATAAAGCATTAAGTTGTGAATCTGACTGTAAATTCAAAAGTTATTACACACCACATATAGTTTTCGTATATTTTATGCGCCGTCCCGTGGCCGAGTGGTTAGCACGCTTGGCTATTGATCTAAGGGACCGGGTTCGAGCCCCGGGTAAGGCATGGATGTGTGTGTCGTTTTTCTGCTGAGGTCCTGCTATCCTCACAGACCTTCTACTATGGCATATAAACTGAGAGGCTCCTGTCAGACCTCTGTGGCAAGCAGCTGCTTGAGGGGGTATTTATTTTTATTTATATTTTATGCGCGGGAAACAGCGCTAAAAGAGCTATTTGGATACATAAATCGATTTTTTTCAAAATTCTCTGCTGTGAAAATATTTTTAAGGCATAAAATATTATTTTATATTACGCCTGGAATGATGATGGTTTATTACTGATGGTTTATTTCCAAAAAAACCATCAGATTGTCACTCAAACTGTATATTCAAGTGTTGTTAGCACAGAAATAGTTTTAAGCTCTGTTTTAGGGATTTAAAACGTTTAGGCCCCACAGAGTCAGAGAACAAACGAAACAATGTATTAAGCACTTTCCCACCCACACAATAGCGGTTTAATCGCGACAAACAGACCCTTCCTACATGTAAAAAAAAATTAATTGAACACACCATTCCAGTGGGAAAAGCGCTCCTTAGCGGTTGAATAGTGTGGAAAAGGGTTGCCCTGAAGTGACCCTAAAGTCTAAAAACTCTAGGTCTCATAGAAGGAGAGCAAAGGTCAAAAAACAGATTCTGAAAATGGATCAAAAAGAACACAAAAAGACATTTTACCCAGAAAGGTAAAAAAAGGACCCTTTCTAGTGTCCAAAGTAGAGTCACGTTAGTAAAGATTCATACTCAAGAGATTCATCACTTGACGGATTCGTTCTCACTTCGCCTCCGCTCATCCGGGGCATATCATGATAATTCGGTCCACTGAGTCACGTGACCAGAAGATTCATCATCACTTTACAGATTCGTTCTCACTTGGCCTTTGCTCATTCTGGGTGTTTTAAATAATGCGGCAGGCGGTGTAGTGTATAGCTAGATACAATAAGAATACCTTAAAAAGGCGATTCGGAAAAAACGGAAAAGTACAATGTACCGGCTATTAGAATTCCGTTATAGCTAATACACCACACCATACATATTTCCCTAAGGGCACACACTTCGATCTAGCACCCGCCAGTGTTGCCTACGCTCGATCTCAGGCTGCCAAATGCCCAGGACCTGCGCAGGCACCACTGGTTACTTCGGGGGCTAGCTCACTAAGTAGCATAGTGATCGTGATCTATGGCCGTAGCATAGTGATCACGACTCCCCGCCTCCCCCCCCCCAAACACGACGGATTCTGCATGCTCAACGCCTTGGGGCAGAGAACAAAACGGGTCGTTGGAAAGGTTTACAATTTGCCCCAACAGGCAATTTGCTTATATAGAAGGTATTCGAAGCTCGTATAAAGTAGCGGTAACTAATATTTTCAAAATTTCGTCGTAAATGTTAAGGAATCTGGCAAAGTAAAAAAAAACTGACCCTTGGTCAAACATGAGAGATCATCGAGTTCTAATGATTGATAAAATTTCACAAAGATCGGTCCAGTAGTTTTTTTTTTTCTTAAAGGCATTCAAAGTCTTCATAGAAATTACATTAAGGAAACCACCTCAAATTTTTTTACAAACCGAGGGAGAACAACCTTTCAAAGTAAAACAGGAAAACTGATGAATAACGTTCGCGGACAAATGAGGTTCGTCACCCTTTGAATTATGGGTAAAGGGTTATAAAGAGGGCCGTGTGCAAAATCGATATTTTACCAATGTTAAAATATAGGGGAAAACTCGATCGAAAAGCTAATGTTATCCTATGGAGATTAGGCCTAGCGAAAAATCGTTTTTAACGCTCCAACCGTTACAGATAGCGGGTTCGGACCACGTGATTCGGCATCGACGTCAAATTACTTCACTCCCATATCGAGGACGAGGCTCTGAACTCAATATTTAAAAAGTTTAAAATGAATTTTAAAACGTTAAAATCTCGAAAACCGCACGTCCTGGGTCGAATCCGGGTTCGGAATCGGATGCGTCTCGACGAGACCTTTGAGAAAAGGGGTCATATCAAAAGGTTTTCTCTAATATTTAAGAAGTTAGCATCAGCCAATCAGGATTCAGCATTTCAAAATACTGGAATCCCATGGGTTGTAGGTGATAGAGGTAGATTTAAAATTCGCGCTCTTTTTTCAATGTAAATTAATTCCTATGATAAGAACGCACTTATAATTTTCAACAAATAAGAATAACTTCACCGTTCTCACTGGGTTGAAAAAAATAAGGGCGTGTGATTCGGAACACTGATTACTGTCTTATTAGAAAAATGGACCGTTTAAAGTATTTAAATAGATTTAAAACTTTAAACTTCTTATACATTTTAAATAATCAATATTCCAGGTATGTATTTCAATAATTATTTTTAACCAGTCAGATTTAAACCTTAAGATGCCAACGGATTCTATTGGATGCTTATTTTAACCTCGGAAGTACCCTATTCTGCACTCTCCGACATACGAAGCACATTGCACATAAGATCTGCGCATACCTACGACGTTTTCCATAAGTAGCCATATAAGGACAGATCGATGACGTCATACATAACTAGCCAATCAGCGTAGAGCTTAAGAATGACGTCTTGGTATAGTTATCCTAATATATACTCCATAAACCCTGATATCAGATACCTATGACGTCACTCATAAATAGCCATATAAGGATATATCGATAATGTCATAAGATATGACGTGCACCTTTTGATTGACAGCATTGTATAGTTATCCTAATATATATCCCATCAGAATACCTATGCGCATCAGATCTGCGCATATCTATGACGTTATCCATAACTTGACATATAAGGACAGGTCCATGACGTCATCGAGATATATACCCATTGCAAGATTGATGCACATACCGATGACGTTATCCAGTACTTGCCATATAAGGACAGCCTTATGACGTCACACTTAATTAACCAATCACAGGACAGCTTGATCACGTAATTCAAATCGACCAATCGTTTCAAACCGTAAGAATATACTTATCCTAATAAATACTCCATAGGATTAACATGGCTAATGCTTTGAGATACGGACAATGCTTTCCTACACGGAAGGTCAGGCCAATTTTTTTTACAAGTCCAGCCGCCCACCCCTACGATGGCACCATACTTTCTCTACGGACGTCGAGACTTGAACGCCACCCATGCCCTCCTATAGGTAATCTGGGTCAAACAGTCACTAAGTCTAGCCATGAAATAATTCAATTAATTAATTATTTATTTATCTACTACTCTTATTCTGCACATATAAGGATTGGCATTCTTCATGTCTTCAACAAGATCGATGCCTACAAGGACATAGCAATGTAAGTATTATGACACCTCTTTTAAACAATTTTAGCGCGTTTTTTATAATAGTTTCATTCTTTTATCTTTGATAACTATTAACGCAAAATAGAGATAGACTTTTTTAATACTTTCAGTAAAGAGAAACGACTTTTTAAACATATCGGATTTTCACTAAGCCTAAAACAATGAACATAGTGAAGGTCTAAGCTTAGCAGCCTTCCCCTTCGGTTCCCCAACAGAAGGACAGGATCAATCTTCTGTTAGGTACTAACAGCTTGCACCACGAGAAGGCGGGGTAGGACATGAGATGGCTAAAATAGGGCAAGGCCTATTAAAGTTTAGCAATCATTCGCAAGCCGGGGGCGGGCCATAAAGAGGACCGTTTTAAGACAACTACTAGCCACCTTTTATCTTTGCCACTGATTCTTATGATAAATAAAACAATCTTTTTCGACTCTTTTTATTCCATCAACAACGTGCCAGGTGTGCAACAACAAAATAATCTTGAAATTCTGTTTCGTATCTTCTTCCTCTTCCTTGAAATCCGTTGGCGTGTTCCATTCCTAAAGCTTACACAAGAGGAAGGGAATTCCTCTTCTTCCTTCACTTTGCTGGAATTTTCTGGGGTTGACAGGCAGGAAAAGTAACTCTCACACTGCTCCTCCTGGCTGCTTGGTGAACTCTGACTCGTCAGGCAGGTGAAATATCGTTCTTGAACCGGATCATCTGTCATACCACTGCCGGTGATTTCCTAGTGATCCCTTTTCGATTGTTGTTCTTCACATTCCTTCTGATGGAAACCGGGAACAACGAGGAATGGATGTTGTAGAGCTTCATCGGCACGAAGTCTCTCTGTTGGATCTAAACGCAGGAAACATCCCATAAACTTCTTGAATTCTTCGGCAGTCTGAGATTCCACGACAGAAGATGGATTTGCCTCACTTAGTATTTCAAGCAAATGGTTGTTTTCCATTATACCGCTGACAGGCAAGATGTGCTCATCGAAGGTGAGTGGCTGTGGATAATCTTTCAGTGTTCGTGTAATGGCTTGGCGAGTGAATATCTGCACTGATGTTATGCCCAATGTCCACAGCTCGACAGTTACTGCTCTAATACGACCGCAAAATTTCTTGGAAGTCAGTTCTGGAGGCTTGTGACTGAAGCCGAAGGCCAATCCTTTTTCTAGCAGTACTGTCGATTTCTGTGAATAGTGTGAAATCTGTTAAAATGGCACTATCAGAGGTGGCATCAATAAGGATGTTCTCTTCTTTCACATCCATGTGGCACAAACCGCAGCCGTGGAGATAGCTGAGAGCTTTCAAAACATCCCCCACGTACTTTTTTTTTCTTACAAAACAATTTGGATCAGTAAAAAACTCCCAATCGTGAATCGTATAGAAGATGTCCCTCTTCATCACTGGCATCACGAAACCTCTACTCTCTCCTATAAGTGGCAAAGTTACATAGAGTGGTATGATGTTCGGATGTTTAAGATGTGGCCAGTAGAGATCCTCACCTGGGGAAGGGTATGCCACAACTTTAACTGCAACTCGCTTCCTCTCCTTTATGTCGAGCATTTCCACAACAGCTCCAAACCCTCCTTCACCCAAGCGGCGTAAATACAGAAAGTCCGGATGACTTTTCAGACGTTCTATAGAAGCATAAATGATTTTACGCATTTCGGTATGCATTTTAGTCGCTATAAGATCAACTAAATAGGTTACTTACCTCTGCATGTGTTCATGAGAACAGAAATTCTTCTTCAGTTTATCCGCCAAATCGAACGATGCGTTTTGTTGCGACAAGCACAGTGTCGCAACAAAAACAATGTACAAGTCAGTGGCAAGTACATTGTTTACGCTATGATTGTTCTATCGACGTCACCTTCGATCTTTCGTTCCATTTATTTGGATGCATTTACTGGATACCAGATACCGGTGGATTTATAAATTAAAAATAATGAACCAAATTTATTCCACTAAGCCGAAAAATTCTGTTTCCCGAAAGCATAAATAAAATATATGTTATTGCTAGATAATTTGAATAATGGACAGACTTTTTAAATTGTTTAACGATGTTCTTCGACAAAGAAGCATCAAGCGCAAAAAAGTTTATTTTTACGAAGTATAAAACTCAGTAGAAATATAATAAGACCAAGGGCAGTCAGGAAAAATGGACAAAATTATGAAACTTCTGATACAGTACAGGACGGACCTTTATTTTTAAACAACTCTCATCTCGGCTGGAATTTTATACGAGGAGCATTTGAAACGTTCTTGCTAGCCTTAAGCCCATTTCTCTTCCCATATGCATAAGTAATTAATGAATAAAATAATAAATAATTAATAAAGCCATTGCATTTACCTCAAGAGAGCTTTTACTTCCTTCAAAGTACTCCCCTCCAGCATATATGCAAAGTTGCAGACGCCAATGGGGGCGGGGTTGGCACAGTCGGTAGCGCGCCAGGCTCGTAATCTGCAGTTCCCAGGTGCGAGTCCCTGCTGGGTCAGCGTTGAGATTTATCTCCGAAAAAGTCTCCGCCCTGCCCATGGTCAGTAGGAGACACCGATGGGCTTGGAAAGGCCGCCGTCCGTCGGATGGGACGTTAAGCCGTGGCCTCGTGTGCAGGAGAGCCACACGCTGTGCAGGTTGATGTAACGCTGGATGGCCTTGACGGGAGGCTACCATTGGCTGATTCTTAATCACGTGATAATGGCAAGTACCGGATAACGTCATCGATATGTGCAGATTGCATGTGCAGTAGTCGCGTATGACGTCATAGTTATGCGCAGATTGAATGCGCATATGTATTCTGATGGGATATATATTAGGATAACTATACGATGCTGTCGATCAAAAGGTGTCATGTGATATCTGGATGACGTCATCAACATGTCCTTATATGGCAAGTAATGAATAACTTTGTAGCTATGCGCAGATTGAATACGCCATGAGATTTCTATGTCAGAGAGTGCAGAATAGAGTAGTTCCGAGCTGATATTAGGTATCCAATAGAAACCGTTGGCATCTTAAGGTTTAAATCTGATTGGTTAAAAATAATTATTCAATTATCTTTTTTAAATATGGAAGATTTAAAATATATGAAAAGTTTAAAGTTTATAATATATTTAAATATTTTAATTAGTCCGTTTGGTGACTCCCATGATTCCCTATTCTGAAGCATAGGAAATACTAGTAGTAAGTCACTGACAGTTAGGAGACATTTTAACCCTTTATTAATCTGCTTCCTGAGCTGTAATTGGTTAAAAATATTTATTTATCTATCTAGTTAGGGATAAAATCTCTATCCCTTCACTCCTCCTAGTAAGAAAAGAATCCGTGGTCCGAATTATCATGAAACGCCCCTCATTTTTTTAAGCCAATGAGAACGAATCCGTCCAGTTATTCTCATTGGTTGAAAATTATAAGTGCGTTCTTCTCCTAGGAATTCCTTTACATTGAAAAAAGAGCGCGAAATTTAAATCTACCTCTACCACCAAAGGGATTCCAGAATTTTGAAATGCTGAATCCTGATTGGCTGATGCTCACTTCTTAAATATTAGAGATAGCCCTATGATATGATGCCTTTTCTCAAAGGTCTCGTCGGGACGCATCCGATTCAGAACCCGGATTCGACCCAGGACCTGCGGTTTTCGAGATTTTAACGTTTTAAAATTCATTTTAAACTTTTTAAATATTGAGTTTAAAGCCTCGTCCTCGATATGGAAGTGAAGTAATTTGACGTCATGCCGAATCACGTGGTCCGAACCCGCTATCTGTAACGGTTCGAGCGTTATAACGATTTTTCGCTAGGCCTAATCTCCATAGGATAACATCAGCTCTTTGATCGAGCTTTTCCCTATACTTTAACATTAGTAAAATATCGATTTTGCACACGGCCCTCTTTATAACCCTTTACCCATAATTCAAAGGGTGACGAACCTCATTTGTCCGCGAACGTTATTCAACAGTTTTCCTGTTTTACTTTGAAAGGTTGTTCTCCCTCGGTTTCTAAAAAAATTTGAGGTGGTTTCCTTAATGTAATTTCTATGAAGACTTTGAATGCCTTTACAAAAAAACTACTGGACCGATCTGTATGAAATTTGCTATATAATTAGATCTCGATGACCTCTAATCCTTTCGCTACCCTACCGGCCGAATCCCTTTCGCTACCATACCGGCCCGTCGGCCGTGGAGAAGGTAGGTTGAACGGGTGAACTCTTCCTCCCCTCTTTGTGCATCTCCCGCTCAGAAGGTTCAAACGACCATCAATTAACGTCTAATTGCCTAACTGCTTGCATCCCTCCAGGTAACAGGGGGACTCTAAGAGTCGACTGCAGAATGTGGGTTGTTTATTCCTTTATTGAAACTTACATGTCGGCAAAAAGCAAAGGAAACATGGAATAATTCTTTTGGATTTGAAGTGGAGATCAAAAAGTGTTAGGACTGAATAATAAATTAATGCATTGATAGGTTCTAAACAGAAAGTAGAAACAGTTGAAATAGTTAAATGCTTGATCAAGAGGGAATCAAATTCACAACTCTACACTCTACAAATCTACAACTCTACAAGAGCTTTTTATAGAGAAATGTGATTATTGGCAATCACATTTGAAGATCTGACTGCGATCTGCCTAAATACCTATTTTTGATATTTTTAATATTCAGTGAGTTAAAGAATGTGGAATATTTAACATTTACTTACCTTGTTAACCAAAAATAATTCAAAATTCATATACTGTTCAATCATTACATATGCAGCTAAAATATACATTTTATTAACGTTTACCGAATGTTTTTCATTTTAATATGTTGAATTAATTTTTCAGATTTTAATTGAGTACATTTTCCAGCTTACAAAATTATTTGGATACTGAACAATTATTTGTGACTGAACAATTATTTATTTGTGAATAATTCAACATTTAAAGAGATTTGATAGAGACCTCAAGTACAACTATAGTCATATTTAGTCCATATTAATATTACTTAAGAAGTTACTGATATCTGAATATGACTCCATATTCAAATAACATGAAACGTTTTTTCTGTTCAGTACCTACGTATAAATATAATGCTTAGACAACAATATAAAAGAATTTCCACATTTTATTAACAAAATGCTAACATTTTTGAAGCTTTCTAATTTAAAATATAAGATTTTATGGTAAAATGTTACAACAAAAAAAAATGAAGATCTACATTTAGTGGAGCTAATTCTTAAATTTTAATAATATTCTCTTATTATTTAAGGAGTTGTATATGCTGGAATATTTAACAGAAGCAATGCGTAAGGAACTTATATAATCTTTACTAACAGAGCAATAATTATTTATACAAACTTCCAAAATAAACAATTATTTGATAAAATTGGTTACATATTTGTTTTATATTATTTTTCATTCATTTTCATTTATTATTGGGGTGGAGGGGAGGGCATGTCCCTCTTTCCCTCATCTTCAGAATGTTAGTAACCGGATTGGAGATGAAAATAATATGAAACAAATATGTAACACGACTTTTTAAAAGAATTTTAAGACCACTGCAACGGAGTGGCAATTTTATACTGAAACACCAATTCAGTTATTTTCCATCTTTCATTTCTTTTCCGGTTCGATCCAGTTAATTGCTCTTCCCATATTTTTTTTTCTAGATCTGACCTATATAAAATTATTATATAGTTTTAAAGTACTTCTGGAATAGATTTCTGATACAATGAGCTTGTTCAATATTTAAATTTTTATAACCCTTTAAATATTGAGTGAATTATGTGGAAAATATAGAATTAAAGAGTCACGTGTTATGATGACTAATTTATCTTCAATGAAACAATATACACTAAAATTTTACTTTACCTACGAATATGCTTTCCTTTCACATCATGAAATGCTCTTTCTAAATCGGCAATGGATATATTACTGCAAATGGCGACATTCCGAAAAGTTCCAACCCACTTTTCCTTCACCAATCCACTTTTTTTTCAATACTAACCAAGGCCTATGGAAATATGTTATATATAACATAAGTTTTGTGCGAACATGCCGAAAACGTGCTGCAAGAAAATTCTCTCATAAAGCTTAGGTAGTTAGTATTATTTATAGCACTCTAAAAATAAATAAATATTAAATTATTGGAGCAGCCTGTCACAGAGATGTGAGAGAAGCCTGTTAGTATGCATAATACGCTATGGAGAAGAACTGGGATGAAGGCGAAACATCAGTAGAAAGACAACAGAGAAAAATAAATATCCATGCCTTATCAGGGATTCGAACCCACGTCCCGTTGGTTATTAGCTATGCGCACTTCAGTAATAATGAAAATAGGGGATGAAAGATTATTATACCGTAAGAAATGATTGTACAATGTGCAAATTCGTGTAAAAAATCAAGTAAATAGTAAAGAGACAAAGTTATTTTACTCAGCACTTGGGGGTGGTAAGTCTTAGGTTTAACCTCTAAGCTGCACACTTTTGCACACAATAGGCTAAATGGCCAGGTCAAAAGGGCTTGGAGAAAGTTGGTGTAGGAGATCCACTGGGCAGCTATTAGTAGGAGACAGATGGTAATCTCCCATCAAGAGAATTCAGTGGGTATTGCGTTATACCCACAGGTTAATGTCCCATCTGACGGACGGCAATCTTCAGAAGCGCAACGGTGACCCCTTTCTCACGGGGGTTAACGGAAGAAAATCTGAATGAAATCGCATTTGGGAGTAGAAATTGGGAAAATAAAATATTGGGTCTGGAGCTCTGTCAAATGCATCAACCTGCTCCCTCCACACACACACACACAATGTTGTGAGGGGAGGCGGGGCAGAGCCGTAACTAGCTATATTTGTGCCAGAGGCAAGAATAGAAATTGCACCGCTATATAGTTTCATAGCAGTTTTTTTCTGAGCCTCCTCATCTTGTATTTTTCTGAACCCCTCATTTTGTATTTTTATGCGCCCCTCATCTTGTGCGCCCGAGGCTAATGCTTTACTTGCCTCACCGTTGTTACGGCCTTGGTAGTTCTGGGGAGAGATGAAAGGGGACCGTATTGATTTTCATGTACCGTACACATACTTTAGAATAATACTTTTGAAAGATCGCTTCCAAGATGAGAAAAATCATACGCTGCCCTTTCCGGAAAGAATAATTTCTGTCAAAACACTGGAAGAACATATATCGCCTCTGGAGAATGTAGGATGTTCCTTTTCAAAGAGAACAAAATTTATCCTTTTCCAAATTTTTACTTTTTAACAGTGATAATTCGAACCAACAGATGATTTGGAATATTTAAATAATTATATTTTATTAGTACTTACAAGAAAAAAAAAATTAAAACGTTAGTTTTTTTTTCCATTGAACATGATGGTTTTTCATGGGGGAGGAGTATATAAGTTCCGTACAGGAGAGTAGTTTATTCACACCATACGAATCCCCCCTTTGCACAGTGCTTTCCCCCCCTATGTCGCAATCGTCCACGTTGCCTTCTTGACTTGGACCCCCTATGTCGCAATCGACCGGAAATTGGCCCGTGTTGGTCCATGTTGCCTTCTGAACTTTGACCCCTATGTTGCAATCAACAGGAAATTGACCCTGGCGTAGCAACTGTCGTGGTATTAATAATTCATAATTAATAATTCATAATTAAAAATTCCTCCCCCTTTTAACCCCTTGTGCTATCTAGTTTTTAACTCTAATTTTAAGTCCTCCTTCTCGAATAGTCTCGATTTTTCTTTATTTCAGACTCACCTTTTATTTTAAAACCTCGATTTTGCAAACTCCCTGGTTGACCTATATTTTAAGCCCTACCTATATTTTAAGTCATGGATTTTGCAAACCACATGGTTGACCTATATTTCAGACTCACCTTTTATTTTAAAACCTCGATTTTGCAAATCCCCTGGTTGACACACCTATATTTTAAGCTCCCCTTCTCGAATAGCCTCGATTTTTCTTTATTTCAGACTCACCTTTTATTTTAAAACTTCGATTTAGCAGACCCCCCTGGTTGACCTATATTTTAAGGCCCCCTCCTTCTCTCGGATTACAAGTCTCAGAATAATTCCGCAGAAAAGGATGACACAAGTCTCAATTGTAAAAATCAACTCTCAAAGTTGTATTCTTATTAATTAAAACCCTTTCTATTAAAAGTTACCTCTATTACAAATCTTTCGGTATTCATTTTGCCAGGACTGCTAAACGATTCCCTTTTATTAAAACTCCGGTATTTATTTTTTCCAACCCCGTTAATCGATCCCCTAGTAAATAAAAACTCTCACTTACCTTTATTAAAATCATCCAGTGCTCGTAATAAATCGGTTTACTCTAGATGGGTTTAATCGGAAAAAAAAAATCATTCCATCGCTAGCGTACCTCCACGTTAATTTCGGGGAAAAGCCTCATCGGATCCAAGGTTCACGTATTTTACTAGAAGAACGACACAGTAACTGTTCCACAGAAAAATTAATAAAATTTGGTTTAAATTATTCGTAGGACTTGTATATAAGATCTACCTTGCAATAGACGTTCAACAGGCTAAAAGTTTACCATGTCCGTTATCAGTGTATCGGAAATCGTACGTTTCCTGTAGACATCCTTCAGATCGCTTATTAGGGGGTAGCAACAGCACTTTCGCCACATCACACGATATGGTGCAATCCTTTATCAGCTGGAAGGTCAAAAGATCAAATGTCCAGCGCTTCACTGTGTCTGCATTTGACACTGATACGGTTTAAAAATAGATGATTCCTAGAATCCACATTGCGCAGCGGTCAAAGTCCAGTGGGGGAGGGGGTATATAAACACCAACTTCTCAGCGACTGTCACTGTGTTCATCATCTGTCAGTTTGCTACCTGTCAGCCCTGCTCGCTCTCCTTCTCTACCTGCTAGTCCTGCTTGCTCGTTGATCCTCTTCTCTACCTGAGATGTCCACTATGCGAGAATTTTCCCGTGCTGGATCCTCAACTGATACCAGGTAAATGAAATTTTATTTAATGTTGTCCTTAAGATGCTCAACTGAATCACCTACTAACGTACAATATAGATTTTTATATTTGTTTCTAACTAGTAAAGTCATTCTAAATGATAATTTTCAAACTTTAGTTAGATTTTTTGATCAAGCTAGCAAAGTGTGCTTTTATTACAACTGTTCAGTTCAATGTATTTGTTTTCTACCCTGTAAGGCCGTTTTACTTTTCTTATTCTAAATGATAATTTTCAAACTTTAGTTAGATTTTTGCTCATGCTAGTAAAGTGTGCTTTTATTACAACTGTTCAGTTCAATATAGATTTTTATATTTGTTTATACCCTGTAAAGCATTTATTCTAAATGATAATTTTCAAACTTTAGTTGTTTTTTTTTTTGATCAAGCTAGTAAAGTGTGCTTTTATTACAACATAACTGTTCTAAGATAAAAATCATGTAAAGTACTGCATATTCTGACCCTAAATTATCTATCCAGGTCTGATGCTGGTCCTTCCACTAGTGCTGACTGCTTTGAAGAGTTACTCACGGCAGTGCGCACTCTAGAGGCGGCAGCCAAAAGACCTCCTACACCCGAGCTTCCTGAACAGTCAAAGCGCCTCTGCATACTCCAACAAGGTGGCAGGGAATTAAGGCAAAGGACATCGAAACTTTCCCTCAAGAAGCGTCGTCAGTCCACTGTCGCAGCGGGTATGGGAAATCCCTACGTCCCCGTCGTACCTTCAACTGCAACCAGGTAAATGAAATTTTATTTAATATTGTCCTTAAGGCGCTCAATTGAATCACTTACTAACGTACAATATAGAGTTTTATTCTAAACGATAATTTTCAAACTTTAGTTAAATATTAGATTTTTTGATCAAGCTAGCAAAGTGTGAAGTAAATGTAATTTTATTTAATATTGTCCTTAAGGTGCTCTATTGAATCACTTACTAACGTACAATATAGAGTTTTATATTTGTTTCTGTTTTTCTAACTAGTAAAGTTTTATTCTAAACGATAATTTTCAAACTTTAGTTAAATATTTACTTAGATTTTTGCGCAAGCTAGTAAAGTGTGCTTTTATTACAACATAACTGTTCAATATAGAGTTTTCTAACTAGTAAAGTCGTTTTATTCTAAACGATAATTTTCAAACTTTAGTTAAATATTAGATTTTTTGATCAAGCTAGCAATGTTGCCTTTTCATTTTCTGTTCTAAGATAAAAACACGTAAAGTACTACATATTCTGAGACCAAATTATCTTTCTAGCTCTCACAATGCACCCGCCGATCTCATTAACGCAGGCAACGTGATGGATGCGGCTGTCAAGAGAGTTTCAACCGGTCCTGTTGGCTCCTCCGACACTCCTGCCTCATCTGACGTCACGTCCGCATTCTCTGCTGATACCCCCCGCCGTTACTGGGTAAATGAAATTTTATTTAATGCTGCCCTTAATGTGTTCAACTGAATCACTTACTAACGCACAATATAGAGTTTTATACTTGTTTCTACTCTGTCATTTTATTCTAAATGATAATTTTCAAACTTTAGTTAGTTTTTTGATCAAGCTGTGTGAAGTAAATGTAATTTTATTTAATGGTGTCCTTAAGGTGCTCAACTGAACCGTTTACTAACGTTCAATATAGATTTTTATATTTGTTTATACCAAGTCATTTTATTCTAAATGATAATTTTCAAACTTTAGTTACTTAGTTTTTTTGATCAAGTTAGCAAACTGAAGCATGTTACCTTTTCATTTTCTGTTTTAAGATAAAAAAAAATGTAAAGTACTGCATATTCTGAGACTAAATTATCTATCCAGGTCTATCCCTTCCACTGGTGCCGGACCCTCCAGCGTTCGTGTTCCCGACATAAGGACACTATTCACTATCGCCGCTGGTACCTCCACCGCTACCAGGTAAATGTAATTTTATTTAATGTTGCCCTTAAGGCGCTCAACTGAACCACTTACTAACGTACAATATGGAGTTTTATATTTGTTTTTCTAACTAGTAAAGTCATTTTATTCTAAATGATAATTTTCAAACTTTAGTTAGATTTTTTGATCAAGCTAGTCAAGTGTGCTTTTATTACAACTGTTCAGTTCAATGTATTTGTTTCTACCCTGTCATTTTTATTCTAAATGATAATTTTCAAACTTTAGTTAAATATTAGATTTTTGATCAAGTTAGCAAACTGAAAGCATATTGCTTTTTCATTTTCTGTTCTAAGATAAAAAACATGTAAATGTACTGCATATTCTGAGAATAAATTATCTTTCTAGGTCCGCATTCTCCAACGTTCCTGTCAGTGGATTCTCCAACGTTCCTGCCAGCTCTACAGAGTCTCCCCACTTCACAGTGTCGCACACTCGGCGGTACAACTCGAAAAAATTCAAGACAGAATTCATCTCCACGAGTGTGCGACTTGGAGGTATGGAGAATGTGGAACCTTATAATTTCCTTCCGGTCCTACACGACCTGCACGAGAAAATGTTGGCCGACGTCGTCCCCACAGGGGAGTATAGCCATGTTCGGCTGTGTTTACGCTCCCGGGATTTGAAAAACCTCGTCAACTTGGCTCTTATTCGGCGTAATGCCCTGACGGGGGAGAGATTCATGGCTGCACTCGACAAAGTAGTGCAGTCAAATGAGTCTCTCGGTCCCGGGAGCGATCTGGAGTTCGACTTTGTCTGTGCCGACCTAGACCGGGTCGGCAGCGGTGGAGGTATTGGGAGACGTGCAGGACCTGAGAAGCGCTGCCTCGTGGATGTCCAGTCTTTCATCCACAATAAAAGAGCAGTTTTGAGAATCGTAAATAATGATAACATCTGTCTAGCAAGAGCTATCGTCGTCGCACGAGAGCTTTGCTTA
Source organism: Ryuthela nishihirai (assembly GCA_038380435.1). Taxonomy (NCBI): domain Eukaryota; kingdom Metazoa; phylum Arthropoda; class Arachnida; order Araneae; family Heptathelidae; genus Ryuthela; species Ryuthela nishihirai. The sequence continues at coordinate 17,396 of JAWZYU010000019.1, forward strand.
AAAAATAAAGGGTTGTCAAACAACTACACCAAAATTGCCTGTTACCGCTACCCTTTACAACGCCAAGAAGCTCGTCAGCTTCACCTGGATGCGGGTATTCCCGAGGGTCCTTGTGGACTCCCGGAAGTCTGTCTCTTTCAAGCTCACCTGACACAGTTCAGGATTGTTGTGTATTCTGCTGACGACGCCTTTCTCCCCATCTTCATTGGTCCCGAAGGTGGTGACAACCTTTATTTGTTGTTTAGTGCAGGGCATTGCGACGTGATTACTAAACCATCAGGGTTTTTTGGGGTTAAGCAGTTCTGTCACATTTGCTTAAAGGGGTTAAATACAGAGGGGCACGTTTGCAAGGGAACCTGCAACAGGTGCCTGTCAGTCGATGTGCTTCATACAGGGGAGCTGTTGCTTTGCACAGTGTGCTGTGTGTATTTGCGCGGGGCTGAATGCTTTCAGGCGCACCTGCTGAAGGCATGTCAGACACGGCATCGCTGTGTTAAGTGCATTAGCATTTACGATCCCCTGAAAAAGCACGTTTGCAAGGCTGACACCTTAAAATTCGTCGAGCCCTGCAAAATTGACCCTGTCGGTCAGACTTACCTCTACTTTGACGTAGAGACTGTGCAGTGTGCCGACGGGTTGCTAAAACCGGTACTATGTGTGGTCACATACCAAGTGGACGACGAGTGGGTCTATGCTTCATTCCCGGAAACGGACGCCTTTATGGATTGGATTCTGGCCGAAGAACGTCCTGGGGTTCAACGATTCAAGGACGCCACAGTCCTCGCACATAATCTGAAAGGCTTTGACGGCATGTTCATCATTAGTTACCTGTACAGAAAATTTTTAAAACCGGATCTCGTGTTCGATGGATCCAAGATTTTAGGTATCTTTTTACCTGGCCTTAAAATAAGGTTCATTGACACGTTATCCTTTATTCAGGCTCCTCTTCGATCATTCACGAAGACCTTCAACTTGGAGACGGTGAAAGGCTTTTTCCCCTTTAAATTCGTGAAGGAGGAAAATCTACAATATGCAGGACCCATCCCTGATCGGCTTTTTTTCCAGCCGGAAGACATGGAGCCTGAAACTCTGTCAGCATTCAACGAGTGGTATGCCGCAGCAAGCCTTGAACCCTGGGATTTTCAACAGCAGCTTCTGTATTACTGCAAGGCAGATACAGATTTGTTGCGGCGAGGCGCCCAAGCTTTCCGTGAGGAATTTTTAAATCTCACAGGCGTAGACCCATTTGCACGTGACCTGACTATTGCCGGTGCTTGTCTTCGAATTTTCCGTGGGAAGTTTCTGCAAAAGAATACCCTCGGTGTGTGTCCCGCCCAAGGGTATTCGGCGAGTAACGACCGGCAGTCCTTGAAAGCTCTCGCATGGTTAGAGTATGAGGCTTCCAAGGACAATATCGAAATTCAAACTGCGCGATCACCCGGAGGTGAGTATAAGATAGGGCAGTACAAATTGGATGGCATGTGCCACAGTACCCGTTGTTATTACGAATTTTTAGGGTGTTACTATCATCACTGCTTGAAATGTTTCAACCCTGAAAAAATAGATCAGCGCACGAGAAAGCCATTTGGTCTGCTAAACACCTGGACCATGGATCGTATTGAGACCTTGAAAGTGCTGATGAACGGGTACACATGCAAAATCATGTGGGAACACGAATTCGACGAGTTAATGTGCAAAAACCCAACCATCGCATTAATTTATAAATCCGTCGAGCCTATCAGGCGTATAGGGGCCCATGATTACCTCTACGAAGGGCGCGTGGAGGTGTTTTCCATCTTTGCATCGGCGGACCTAGGATGTAGCCTTAACTACGTTGATTACAACAGCCTGTACCCTTATGTTTGCAAGAAGGCTCCATTCGGTAAAGGTCACCCGGTTCGGATCACCTCCGATTTCGCCACGGACCTCGACCACTATTTTGGCATTGCACACGCCACACTGTTACCCCCCGACGATTTGTTCATCCCTGTACTGCCCTACAGGTGTAATGGGAAGCTCTTTTCCCCCTTTGCAGGAGCTGTGTAGATGGTCAGCTGGCACCCCCTTGTCAGCACACCGTGAACCAGCGCGCATTGACAGGATCTTGGCCAACGTTCGAAATTTACGCTGCGATGCGTGCTGGATATAAACTTCTTCAATTCCACGACGTGTGGCATTTTAACACCATCCTGCAATATGATCCTGCAACAAAAAAGGGAGGTGTCTATGCTGGGTACATAGATAATTTTCTGGGGCTGAAGCAGCGCTACTCTGGGTTTCCCCCTGACGTACAGACCGAGGAGCAAAAGGAAGCCTTCTTCCAGGCGGAAGGGGTTCGGATCCTCCCCTCGGAAGTTGAAAAAAACAACCTTAAGCGTACACTTTCCAAGGTCTCGCTTAATTCGTCATGGGGGAAGCATGCGCAGAATATGAGTCGAACCCAGATGACCATTGTGAGTTGTCCTGTCAAGTACATGGAACTCTTGACGGACGCATCGCTAGTCATCAGCGACGTCGCTGTTATCAGCGACCAGGCCGTGCTTGTCACGCACAAGCCGGCGGAGTCTGCCACTCCAGCAAACACCCGTGGAAGCCTGATTCTCGCTGCAATGGTGACGAGTCACGCCAGACTAAAACTGTACGAGCTTCTATCAAAATTAGACAGTCGTGCAATGTATTCTGACACGGATTCAGTAATTTATACAACGTCTCCTCACGACACCTACACACCACCACAACATCCCTTTCTCGGAGGTCTCGTAGATGAAATTTCTTCAAAGTACGGCTCCGGTGTACACATCACTGACTATGTCAGCGCCGGAGCCAAAAGTTATGCCCTTCGGCTGAGCAACGGGGATGAAATTCTTCACGCCAAGGGCATATCACTCACGAAGAAAAACCGGTGCACATACAATTTTGAACTTCTAAAATCCATGGTGCTAGGGAACTCCCCAACCAGTGAGACCTTCGAAGTCCCTTTCAATGTAATTCGTAATAAAGTGGATGGGTCACTTACGAATAAGCCCATGGTGAAAAGGTTTAAGGCTAACCTAGATAAGCGGTATCTCAGCCCGGGTTCGACTCTCACTGTACCTTATGGTTACAATGACCTGGGCCTGGATACCCTTATCCAACTCATGGATGAGTAAATGTACAGTTTTCAACTTATTTATTTCATATTACACCTTTATTTCATTGTACAGTTTTCAACTTATTTATTTCATATTACTCCTTTATTTATTTTATATTACACCTTTATTTCATTGTACAGTTTTCAACTTATTTATTTCATATTACACCTTTATTTATTACATTGTATAGTTTTCAACTTATTTATTACACCTTTATTTATTTCATTGTAAACCTTTATTTATTATTTCACTGTACGCCTTTTATTTCAATGTCCTTAATGGATCTTAATCATTTCAGTGTCCTTAATGGACCTTTTTAAAATTATTTCAGTATCCTTAATGGATCTTAATCATTATTTCAGTGCCCTTAGGGGACTTTAATTATTATTTCAGTGTCCTTAGTGGACTTTAAATATTTCAATGTTCCTACTTTAATTATTTCAGTGTCCTTAGGGGACTTTAATTATTATTTCAGTGTCCTTAGTGGACTTTAATTTATCACCCGTAATGCCCTTGCACTCGGCGTCATCAGCAGTTTTTGAAGCTTGTATTTTTGAAACCTACAATATGTTACTGTCCAGCATTGCATATGTCATGTGAAACCAACAGTGGATCTGTCATGTGAATTTTTTAATAAAAAAGGTTTCAAAAAATCCGTCTCTTTATTTCTCAGCACTGGAAGACACTATGGTGGGAGAAAGCAAGAGGTAACTTTGTTTTTCAGGTGCTCCATAAGTCTTATCAGTGATCTGCGCAATGCGCTGCTCCCCTCCAAGTCTCGCTGCTGCAACAGCATTCTCATTACCCCGACACTAACGCCCTCTGCTGTACTACTGAGTGTAGCAGCGCACGTATATCTGAGCGCAGATCACTTCCGGGTGTCAAACATTGAATGAACCATCAGTGTGAAAACATTGAATGGGAAGAGATGTAAAAATGGCAAAAGGCAAATTATCAGTTTTACTTTCTTTTATTGGATACAGATTTTTAATACATAGTTTTGAACACAAGTCTTCAAGCACACAAGTCTTGGAAAGTTTTTTACAGATATTTTCAATACGCCGTCCACTCGGATAATTTTCTTTTCTTACGTCGGATGGGAACAGCAATGTCTTTTGGGGGCCGCTCTTCAGCTATATGATTTCTGGGAATGTTGACTTTTACTTCCTGTGGAGTGTCAAGCTGTTTTGAGAATAACAAATAATTTTTCAAAGCAGTCAGATACTTTTCAGACTTATCGTCAGCATCACCAGACTCTAATATTTTCTTCATCTCTGAGTTCAAATCACACTTTTTTTCTTATGTTTCTCCTCTGCACTGCTTTCACTGAAATCATTTTTTTCTAAATAACGATACCAGCAGGGGGAGGGCAGCAGTCAGTAGTGGTATAATGAACCCTGAACCACGTTGTAACAGACGTTTCTTGTGGCGTAAAGATGCACGTTTGGACGCTAGACTCCTTGTGACCGTCTTGTGCTGGCGTAAATTCTTTAATACTCTGTGGGAAACAGGTATATTTCCTTTTAAGAAATTGGAACACACTTCACATAGAGCATACATCTGGGGGTCGGAGATGTGCTTCATCAGAGCTGCACGCTGTTTTCCCCCTAGCTTTGTTAAGCACTGAAGGAACGGACCTTGAGATTTAACTTTCATTTGGAACGTAAAGTATTTCGGGTTCTTCTGATGGAAGAATCTTTGCACGGAGCCTTTCAGTATCTAACGTTCTGGGATGAAGGTCAACACACAAATAGCCACAGGTTGCTTGTGTAGCTAACCTATAAGCATCCGTCAGGAGTTTAGATTGATGGGGGTATACTTGTCTCGCCAGGTGAGTTATTTGTGAAGCATCCCGACAGTTGTGAAATAAAAACATGTAGTGAGCATTGAGCAATATAGTCCTCGAATGTCTTCCCTTTAAAAACAGATTTTGTAATATCAGGACAATCGTGATATTTTTATGATGACCACCACGAATAAACAATTGTGATATGCGTTCGCTGGCTACAGACTGTTCCATCAAGTCATCCAGTACCAGAAGTGTAGGTCTGAGGGGATCAAATTCCAGATCCGTAGGTAGTCCTTCATAAAATTCCACCGTTTTCTTGAAGGGTTCAAAGGCAGGCTGCCACTCCCCGTAGCAGTAAACGACACATTGGGGTGGGGGTTCGAATACTTGAGCTGCTTCTCTGATGAGTTTCAGAGTGAAAGTCGTCTTTCCACACTGTGAAGGAGCAGCAATTATAATATTCGAAGGAGTTCGGAGAGCCATCGCAACACCATGCAGTCGTTAAAGTCTACTCGACACGTGTAATCATGATGCAGTACTGTGGGAAGAGTCGAACCACACGCTCTTTTCAACAGGAAATACAGACAGTGAGCACCGCAAGTGTCTCCCAGAGGGTTCTGCAGAGGTATTGAAGGGTGTAAGACGTGACGTATGCCTAGTCGACTGTAGTATTCTTGCATGGCGACATCGGGACTCATACCTAGGGGGTCAAAGTGATCCACGTGCATTCCTTTCTTGTAAACTGCTATCCAGTGGCTCCAGGCATGGAGGACGGATCGGTATTGTAGATAAACAAGGCTTCTGATTGGGTGATTCTGCTAGGTAGTCTGTCACGGGGGAACACTCCGAGACTTGTGGGTAACATCGAAATGATGGATTCTAGCTGATATATATTCATGAGCTGTAGTCAAACAGGACTTTACGATCCATTGGGATTTCCACCAAATTCTGATATTCGGCATACACGATCACAGTGACCGATGCGGATAGCGGCTTGGCAAACTTTAATTCGACTCTCACACTCCCACTCTTTATTAAAGAAAATGCTCGATTGCATTCACGTTGCTCGGGGGTCAATTGGAACCCGAACAATGTAAAACCTTCTCCATAAGCTTTTCGCGATAAGTTAATACCACTATCGGATTTCCAGGCATCCACAGCTTCCAATAATCCTTGGTAACAGCGGAGATAGCGCCCATTCGCAAAGTCGGGTGTGTAGGACTGGTGATCGCTGTCAATGTGAAGGCTGATGTAGTTTAAGTCGAAATGTTGGAAGTTGAAGGGATTTTTTTCGTACGATCCGTTCAGGCTGGTGCTTTCCACCATACCCAGTACCAGACGTACGGGGAGCTGACCTAGAAATAAATTGTCACGGTTCACACTCGTCAGTCCCGAAGCAATGGAAAACATACGTAAATCCGTTCTTCGCAGAGGGTACTTGGCACTCTCCGAACCCAGCAGGCGAGCGTGTGCGAGGATGACACCCGAAGTGGGTTTGACTTTATGCACGAAAAATTCGGCTTCGTGTATCTGTACTTTGTAAGAGGGGTCCGCTTCACCTGTCACGAGACAGAATTCGGGTTTGGATCTCAATAAACGCAGTCTCAGATCGACTTGATTGAGCAGGTAACGATCTTGATTAAACAGGTCGGCGTGGATCCATGAGATTAGCTCGATACCTGTTGGTTTGACGTAGCCCTTGCGCTGATGCCATCCCTCGTTCTCCCGACTGGTCAGTTCCATTTTACCGGGGGTGTCGAGGTACCAGAGCGAGGTGCCGAGCTGGCTTCGTGTGGCATCGGTACCGTAATTCAATAGAGTCTCCAGGTATGCCCTGTAGGGGTACAGGGTGTGAGAAGCACTCACTAGGTGATCATTGAGGAAGACGTCTACCTGGATGAAGAGGGCATGGAAGAAATGATTGCAGGGTGCAATCACTTCCGACGGTGCTGTACCATCGGATTTTACAATTTTCAAGACGAGACGTAGGTGACATCGGGACAGATCAATGTAATCATCTGTTCCTTTCACGATGAATTCAAGTGGAGCATTACCTTCCAAGGAAGCCACAGGTAAATAATTGACATAGCAGCCTCTTTCTAATTGTGAGACTCTGGGAGGGATCAGAAACAGGTCCAGTTCTGAATTGGCACAGTCGCCAGAATCAGCGTGAATTTTCTGAATGCTCATGATGAAAACACGTCCTGCACAGTACAGTGTCTCTTCACTTTATGAACCTTGGGTTGTTGACTGCGGCGTTTTATTCCTTTACCTCCCTGCAGCTTTGAACTGGCATGTTGCAAGAGGTCGGCGCCCGCTTCACGGAGTCCCGCTTTGGCTGCAGATTTGAAATTTTGCCCCTGGGACATCTCTGAAACGAACCGTAGCCCACCCTTACGTAGGGTGGACAGCGCAGGTCGTACGAGAGGGCTGATGAAACGTCCAATAGTGGCAAAGATGCTTCCTAGCCCATCGCCTCTCTGATAACGAGGACCACGGAACCCACCCTTCCCCGTTTGGCTCTTGTAGTAGCTCACGTAGGCGTCTGCAGAAGGGGGAACGAATTTAACCCTCATGACGGAAATGTAACGTGACTAAAACTTTACCGAATTTAAAATGCAGAGGTTCTCCGGCGTCAGTACGAAGGAAGATTCTCACACTCTCGAAACTGTTCCTTGCAAGAGGGTAGTAATCAGGTTGCTGATACACCGCAACAATGGCTTCGTTATTACTGGTTCTGACGGCGGGGTTCACGACACGCAACAGTTCGCCGTGAGTATCACCTAACAACTGAGGCGCAATCAGGTCTGAATACAAATAAATACCATACATTCCTCTGTTCATATCGATGGGATAGTCACCATGGATTTTATTCAGTGGTATATCTAATTTAGTAATTCCTAGCATTTCTCCTAATCCGGGGTTCGATCGAGGAAATTTAATGTAATGCGACTTGTCTGTATCCATCAATATGGTGTGATCTGCCTGTTGTTTGAAACGGTAAGCTTTTCTCAGCTTGTAGGGTAACATCTGGTTCATTGCATCGAATAAGGATTCGGCAGTTTCGTATCGTCCGTGGGGTACCTTTCGCTCGTGGAAACTACCTGGAGGGATCACGTAGAAATAACACTCGTCATCTATGTCGAACATTGGTGTATTGCAAAGTTTGCTGGCAAATCGTTGGTGGAAGGGTTTGTCAACTTCACCCTCCCCGATACACAGAAGTTTGCCGAAATTCGTTTTAGGAAACATCAAACCGTATCCATCACTCGGTTTGAATACCCAGTAACCACTGTTATAGGAAACTATTATTTCTTTTGGGAGTTGGGTGGTGAGGAGAGATAACAGTTCCATTCGAGTTATTTTACCCGGTTTAAGTTTGATTTTCCTGTATTCTTCGGTGGGAGCGTAATATTCATATGTGTCATTAGAACCGTCCACATTGTACCAGCTCACGGGTAAGTGAACTTCTGCTAGTCCCACTTTCCATTTTCCGCTCAGTCTTAGGGGTTGTGCTAGACGAACCGTGAAATCAGTCTGCGAATTGTTTGGGTAAATATTCTGACTAGCCGTGGAGAGTAGGGTCAGGTAGAAACTATCCATTTTTTAGGGATCCAGGAAGGTTTGGGATAACCACGAAATTTGACCAGTGCCTTGTGACCTTTACGCTCGATTATTTTCTCGACCGTGTAAAGTTCGGGTTCTGTCACTTTTTGAAGTTCCGATTTATAGAATGTACCTTTCAACACTTCTCCCTCGGAATCCCGTATGACGTACACAGGGGGTTGTCGCTGTAACACCTTGTCGACTATAAATATTTCTTCGGTCCACAAATGAGTTCCTGCCTTCTTGAAGGGTACTTTTACACTGGCTAGTCGAACCGTGTCCCCCACTTTAAATGCCTGTTTTTCTTTTACTACGGTCGGATTGCGATAGAGTCGAACCCACACAACGTCTTCATTGCGTAAGGTCACGTCCTTCGGAGCCATATCATGTGCACTGTGAACGGTGGCATTGTATCCCCGTACAACACGCGGTAGCACGTCCAGGTAGCGGTAGGTGTTATTGCGTGTATAATATCTACCCAGTCTCTCGTGTAGGGTACGATTCCACCTCTCCACCAAAGCTGCTTTTTTGTCAGAGTAGGTGGCAAAGAACCGAATACCGTTCTTTTTCAGGAATTTCTGGAACACTCTGTTGGTGAATTCCGTACCCTGATCCGTATTTAAATTCATTGGGGACCGACCCTTGGAAAGAATTTTTTTGAAAGCCAACACCATTTCTTTCCCTGTTTTAGCCTTCATGGCCACTGCCCACCCGTACCTCGAGAACACATCGATGACTGTTAATATGTAGCGATACCCGTCATTGAAGCGAGTTAGATTTTTCACCACCATGAGATCGGCTTGCCATTGTTCGTCTAACCCTGTGACGTAAACTTTGTTACGGGGGAACTTTCTGCGAACAGGTTTATGTAGCGTGTAGGCAGGTTGCTTTTCTAACCATTCACGGACGAGTTTGAGTGGCAGTCCCGTATTCTGAGCTAACTTTTTTACACTACCGAATCCTCTTTCGGGGTCGAAATAATGGGACTCCAAAGTTTTGTTTTCTGCTGCACCCAGGTGTCGTACCCCACCAGGTTTTGCCATTGATGTAGTGAAAGTACCTGTCACTGTAGGAACGTCACCTATAAACTGTCTGATGTCAACTGTTAAGTTACACACACGAATTTTGTATTCGTCGTCTAAGGCTTTTGACTCTCCACACTGAATATTTTTACTAGGAGCTACAATTTCTAATACAAGCACTGCTATCGTTAACACTGTCACGATTACACTACCCACACTAGCTAACACCTTCTTTCTCCTATCCATACCAAGACTAAAATGACATTGGATGAAAAGACAGACACATTATATAAGGTTACAATTATTTATTTAATTTATACATTTCATTTTTTGCCTCGTCGACAATAGCGTTATATTTTAGAGTGCAAACAAAACCAGAATGTACAAAATTCAACAGACCTCGTTTCCAGGCAGTATCCACAAATACCTGTGCTAAGGCATTAATGTCCAAGTCACCAGACCACCCTACGATGGTCGGTATTTTTTCTTCGGGTTGCAGTCCATCTAACGGTATCACACGCATAAGTTCTTGCTGAAAAATATTCACCAGCAGCGGGTAAACACAATCGGGACCGTCGAAAACAGGACCCAGTAGGAAAGGACGAATGGATTGTGAATGTTCCATAATACCCGTACGGAGTTGGTGATCTTTGGGGGTCCCGCACACACTATGCACAATGCGCATCACTTCGTCTACGTGAATAGCCAGTGTGAACCACTGCGAAGCATTCAGTGTTATACAACGTCTCACAACACGGAACTGTAGAGTTCTTTGGTCTGCTGATTCTTTGATGAAGTCGACACAACGTTCACCATCCACAGTTCGATACATGTAGACACGTAAACCATGTGTCACGTACCATGTCTGTTGATCGGGGCCGATTTTCACTTGATCCTCTATGTAGGGGACCGTGGCACACAAAGCCTCCCATTCAGGTATGGAGAGGCTAACCTCTGCAGGTGTAGGGTAGACGAGTTCACCATTTTCATATTTCTTGTAGCGGCGTACGTGCACAGAAAACTTATTTTTGAACAGTGTAGGTACAACGTAAACATCTTCACCGAGACACCACACATCTGGATTGCTAGGCTGCATCATGAACAATGTGGCACACAGCGCTCGCTCCCTATTTAACTAGAGAGCCGCGCCACCTGGGATGACCAATCAGGAACGATCTGATAAGCGAGTGTTTGTTGGGACATGTTCTCGACGACGATCGATCCATCCGAAGAAAGCAGCTGTTTCGGCTAAAGAGCAGTGGACGTCCTCTCCGGTTGATATCCGCACTCGAACTCGGAAACTTTTGGGAGATCACAATATTTGGGGCAGCCGTAAAGTTCGAGATTAACACTGGGCAGATTTAATTGTTCCAAGAGAATTCTTTCCACAGTACCTCCTTTGTAACCCACCACAGTAGCTTCTTCAGTACGTGCAAGTTTGTAAGCATATTTCACGATGTTAGGAACGTGATCTAACGACCACACCTTTTCACGAGGCAGAGGACGAAAGGGTAGGCCTAGCACATGTTTAGATACGTAGTTGACTGTCCTTCTGTCTTTTACCGACAAAGGCTGGTGATGTCGAAGATTGAAGCGGTAGACACCACATTTCCCATTCAGAGTTGCATATCCAAGTTCGCGCACTAGGAAACGACCATTTACATGGAAACCGTCGAGATCTAGAACCATACAGATGTTTTGCATGGTTGCACTAGTTCGAGTATCTGGAGACAAAATCACTTGACGTCTTCACACAGGCTACAGACGTCCCTGTCGTTTACGCCTCAGAGCCTGAACGATGTTCTGCGGTAATCCCGGGGGCCAGGTTTCGGGCGGCTTCATCACCAGATGTCCACGTAGTCTTGTAGGTGGCGGCGGCGTAGTGTCCTCCACGACAACAGCCCATAGCATCGGACCACCAATCCCAGGTCGCGGCAACATCTTAATAGTGACGGCCGGAGGTGGCGGCGGTGGTGGAGGGGGAGGCACAATCACAGGTCGACGTAGCAATCGACGAATACGCGTTCGAAAGGGTTGTGGATCGCTCTCGTAGCCGGAGTCTACATCACTCGTCCAATTATGACCAAAATCGAAGTTGTCGTCGTCGTCCATAACGTGTGGCTCAGAATAAATGTCAAACCTTTTTCAGCGGTTATATACAGTCAGAACCGTGACCTTGGGAGGCTTTTCAAGGTCGTTGGAAAATTACGAATCAATTTCCGGTTGGTTGTAACATAGGGGTCAATTTCCGGTCGATTGCGACATAGGGGTCAAAGTTCAGAAGGCAACGTGGACCAACACGGGCCAATTTCCGGTCGATTGCAACATAGGTGGTCCAAGTCAAGAAGGCAACGTGGACGATTGCGACATAGGGGGAAAGCACTGTGCAAAGGGGATTTCGTATGGTGTGAATAAACTACTCAGGAGCTTGGGATTACGGTTCGAAAAAAGAGAAATATTGGTTGCAAATCTTAGCAGAAGTGTTATTTTAAAATCCATTTTATAAAATCACTCTACAGCAGATACCTTTATTTAGTAGAGTTATTTACTTCTCAGTCGCACTCTTGTGCACACAATTAGCTAAATGCTAGGTAATAAGGACCTCAAAGGTTCATACATGGGTAGGATAAAGAAGACTCTTTGGGCAGTTGTGAAGAGACAGATGGAAACCTCCCTTCAAGGCCAATAAAAGTGCACAGAGTGTGGTTTACCTCCACACGGACCACGGCGTTACATCGCAACCGTAGGAATTCATGGTTCCAAGCCCATCGGTTCTGCTTTCTCACCAAATGAAAGCTTTGGATTTAATGGAAATAAATCTCAACGCTGCTATATTTGGGACTCGAACCTAGAAACTATAGAGTAGTTTCTTCCAACACTACCAACTAAGTCAAACAGTCACCTTGCTACTTTTAGGCACTAATTTCCATGTTACTCCAGTTTTTACAATGAGCATTGTATTCTTTAAGGTTTTGAAGGAAAACACTCAAAATTAATGAGAAATGTGTCTGGAAATTTAAGACAGGAAATTATAAATTCACTACCAACGTAGCATGCCATACTTGACAATCTAGAAATAGCCCCCCCCCCCCCTCTCACAGCTTCCAGTAACTTTGCCATAAAGGTCATAGAAGGACATTAGTCAGCTCAAAATATACTTGGATATAAATTTCAACTAAATAGCTTAGCTGATTGCTAGTAACATTTACAGAGAGGCAACATTGCCCCCACCCCTTTCCAAATGAGAAGAAAAATACACTTTGACATTCTGATAATAAAACATCTTTTAGATCGATAATTTTCGTAATTTTTCCATATAACTTACGAGAGAAGGAAACGGAACACAATTAGCAACTACAAGAATACATACCGCATCTGGTGAAAAAGGGATACTCGTTTTCAAAAAGAATGAAGTTCTTATTTCCGATCTTTACATTCCTCTCATATTAGAAATTTGATGTAATGGATGATTGGAAAAATGCAGGCATTAATATTTTATTAGTACCTTTACCACACAAATGGAGTTTCTCATTAAACAAAAAATTGCATTTTCTCAGCTATATTTTGGAAGCACGAAGCCAATCGTTGCTGCCAATGTAAACTATGTAACCACCATAATCTATCATGCAAATTTCAAATTTCTATCATAAACATATCGTTGGCAATGTTTGTTAAATATTGTGGCATTTTCACACTTTTTCCACCATTATAGGACGTTATTGAAATATTCAGGAAAAGTGCGATTGCAATATTTCATCAATACCTATCTAATCAAAAAGAATTTTTAATAATGTTTCGAAATACGATAACAATATGCAGACACAGGCAGACAGATCACAAAAAGTGGAGCTACTTTTCCTTTTATAACTTGGCTCAAAACTACATTTTCTTTATAATACCTGTAACTCATTCTGTAATACACCACGAAATTTTAAATAGTTTTGTAGTGTGAACTTTCTTAATATTTTTCCGAATACCACTGTGAACGTTCTTAAATTTTTGCCTAAGAAACCAGGATTATCTTTTTTTTTATTTTTTACGCTACAAAACTTTCGTACATATTGCCTCTTTTAGTAAAATTGGAATCAGATAGTTTATTCGTATTTTTTCAATTATTTTTTGAAACATTTGCCTCTAAAACTGGTCCGATTTTTTTTTTCGTGTGAATAGCGTATTTGTCACAAGTGATAAGGAATATTTCAAGAAATGTAATTGTGTTGTAAATAGTCAAGTGTTCATGATTTATGTCTAAATAATAATACAGTATTGTATAATTATAAAATATGCGAAGGTCATTTTTCTTAAGTGATTTTCATCATATCCTTTAAAAGTATAATACAGTGCTCACAAAAATTAGGGGGTAATTCAAAATGAATATGAAGCGATAAAATATCCCCTTGTTTTTGTGAGCAGTATATTTTTATATCAAATAAAAATCATTTGGCGCTCCAACTAATTTTCATAAATATTTCATATTTTTGTTTATGTAATTGAGGAAATAATAACGTGTAACTGTCGCATTTAGAATTATTCATTATTTCATCATCATCATCACCACCATCATCATCATCATCATCCTCAAGCAGCCATGGGCTATGGAGGTCCAACCAGACTGTGCAATTTAGTTCTCCAAGCAAGTCTGTCCTGAGCTACATCTACTGCATCTGGCCACTGCACACCAATTCTAACAAGGTCCTGTTTGACATTGTCTGCCCACCGCATCCTAGGTCTCCCCCTCTTTCTCAGACCTTTATGCACACTGTTCATAACTCTATTTGCCAATCTATAATTATTCATACGGGCAACATGGCGAAACCACCACTGCACAATATGCTGCTTAAATCAGGTTAACGATTCTTTTCCGTAACCTCATCATTAGTTACAAAGTTGAACCACCTAATTCCCAAGATACTACGTAAGCATCTAGAATCAAAAGCATCTAGTTTCCTGTTGTCTTATTTACACAGCGTCCAAGTTTCACTACCATAACTAACCCTAGAAAGAACCAAACTATTATACAGCCTAATTTTAGTCTTTAGGTGTATACGCCTATTTCTCCACACTCTCCATAGGTTCTTAAAAGTCCCGGCAGCAATCCCTATTCGTCTGTTAATCTCATGCCGCACATCACCATTATCTGTTACATAGCTCCCAAGATAATTAAACTGTGACACCTGCTCAAGACTGCAACCATTCAGATTAATTGAATCACAGCCTGCCTGACCAATTTTCATCACTTAATTTTCTCTCTGTTTATAACTAAACCTACTCTACTACCAGTTTCATCAACAGCTCGAATGAAAGAGTTCATCTCATCAACATCATTTGCCAAAAGGGCTAAATCATCAGCATAATCTAAATCAGAAATTTTCGTATCTCCAGCCCATTTAAGGCCAAAAATTATTATATTATTAAATGATTCTTTAATTATTGTGAACCACTGACAAATTAGTTGGTTAATTGAAATCCCCTTCAACCTTTTCAATTTAAATAAAATTAATGGGTGCATATCATTTGTTTTACTTTTCCCCGGTGCATGTTTACTACATTTTAAAGATCAGTGCAGGACACAGCATAAAATTAAGAGATTAGGGTAAAATATTGAGAAACAAAGAATAGTAATAGAAACAATTGCCATAAGATATGTTTTTGAATAAATGTCGGTCTCTTTGAAAAAGATAAAAATGGCTGTATAAATGAGAATATTGCTTACGATTGTGAAAAAAGATAAAATATAATTTTTTTTCCCCATGATTTCACCCGTTTTATCAAGTTTGGTAATCATAATTGATAAGAAACATTAAACTTCAACTTTTAAATCATTCTTTTCCTGGATTTATTTATTTCTGCGAACTTATTTCTAGTAGTTTTATTATTCAATAATGTTTATATTTTTTAACAATAATTCTTTACCTGCTTATATTTATATTTATGGCGACTTTGTGAGAATTTCATTTTTAATCTTATCGCTCTTTTCCCTACTCCTTGCTCAGTAAATGACGAAATACCTAGTTAAATGGGTTTCAGTTCTAGTATTTTGGACAGAAAATTTAATACGAAACTGATCGTTAACACAAAGCTCGTAGTTAGTGTCAAATCAGTTCATTAAGCTGTCATTAGATGGCAGCACAAGTAATACGCACACATTTAAAAGATGTCTTTTTCAAATAAAAGATTTAATTTTAACAACACTTACCTTCTATGTCATCATATCATCTAATTCATAGATTCCCAACGGGGGCGATACCGCCCCCCAGTGGGCGCTGGAGCCTTCCATGGTGGCGGTAGCGGATCCAGAGGCAAATGGGGGGCTTTGAGGCAGTCAAGAAGGGCGGTCAAATAAATAAATAAATTTAATGGAATTTTCTGTGACAACCTTTTTATCTCCTATTCTGTGGTGTCTTCCTGGTGATTCTGGTCATCCACTACCTCATCCGTCATGTACAGCTTTTCAACTGCAGCTTGGACAATAAGTTCCCTGCTACCGCCTACTAGCGTACTGGTCCGTCTGAAGTCGACTGAGATGCTCTCAAAAGTTCTCTTCAAGATCAAAGATTAGATATCAGCTTCAATATGTTTTCCCACTCCAAGTCGCTTTGAGTATGCTTTATGGTACGTAGTTACAATACCATCCCACGTCAGAACATAAGGTATAATATTAACATTACACTTGTGAATTAGGCTCAACTCATTAGCCAGCAGATCATACTTCCTCTTCTTTTCAACCTCTACTGTCTGCAGGTTATCCTGAGATGTTATTCCTACTTCAATAATTGTAATCTCATTCAATACCTTAACATGCACTACTATATCAGACTTATTATGTTGGACATGTGTGTCCGTCCTGATAGGCAAATCAACCTTGATGCAATAATAATATAAAAAAAATAAATTTATTATATTTAATATTTTTTTATAATTTTTTTTAATATAATAAAATACTTTGAAAATACCCGTTTTCATGAATAAATATTTTATCTAGCTATGTAAATCATCTTATTGTCATCGCGTTAATAAGCATTTTTAAATTAGCATTAGGTATAACTATACCTAATTTGCTTTAGTTTAGAATAGATTGACGGTGACAAGTCCTTGCAAGTTGGTAGGCAAACACGCGGTTCATGCAATTTAACATGTTTCGACAAGAATATGGTAGCTTGAAATGACTTGTTTACGGAGCAAGTGCGCCGGCATCGCAAACATATAAGTAATGCGTGCACAAAATCAAATCTATAAAAGCGATAGCTCTAGGAATGTTTTATTATTTTTATGTGCTTCGCCGTGATAAATAGTCATGAGTGATAAGTGTTAGAAGTCATTATAAACATTATTTTTATAACTATCTATAAATCTGTTGAGAAGTTAATTTGTATTTGAAAATGTCTGATACTGTCTTGTGGAAGTGAACGGAAGGGGAGGGCTGCAAGATTAGTGTGGCCTACTGATCTGGACAACTATTGCTACTTTTCTTTTTTTTTTCTACCCTGCTGAGGAGCGGTCAACCGCACAGGGTCCTGGTGCTGACCATATAAACCCACTGGACTGGACAGATATATGGCTCTGAGCTTGATTATGGATCCTCATTTTTCTGCACTAGTGGGCTTCTGTGGAGGGAAAATCTTCCGCTGTGTTTTCTGTTTGTTTGTGGGTTGACAGCCCCAAGTGAATAGATTCACAGGATATGTTTATCAGCTGGTGGATAATCCTGAGCAGAGGTCATCGCAGGCACCTGAACTCTTTGCTTCTATTGGCATCGTCAAATTCTACATTGGAGGAAGTCTTCCAATGTAGATGGCTTCCGCCTTTAGTGGTGGGGGAACGGGTCTTTGCCTCATGTCTGCGATTAGGGGGCTGTTTGATATTGTCGGCATTCCCTCTCTCAATAAACATAGTTTCTTTAAACATCCCACTAACCATTTTCTTTCCATAGGTAGTTGGAATGTGAGGACTCTGCACAGAGCTTTTTCTCTTGATGTCCTCACACAAGAATTCCACCATTATAATTTAGATATTCTTGGCTTGCAAGAGATTCTTGGCTTGCAAGAGGTCAGATTCTTAAAAATAATCTTAAATTTCTCTTTTCAGAGAGGGACGACAAAGCATCACCAAGGCGTGGGTCTGCTTCTCAGCAGACACTCTAGTGATGCTCTTCTAGGATATGAGTGCATTAATGAAAGGTTTCTTACAGCAAAATTTCAGACGAGCGTTAAAGAATGGAATGTTATCTGCTGTTATGTCCCCACTGAGGATGCCGATGAGTATGAGAATGATAGGTTTTATGAACAACTTCAGGATATTTTGAATTCTTTCAAGAAAGGAGATATTACCCTTGTTCTTAGTGACTTCAATGCCAAAGTTGGTACTAACTCTGACCTTTGGGGAGGAGTAATAGGCCCTTTTGGTATTGGTAGCTGCACTGGCAATGGGCAACGTCTCCTACAGGTAAGTAAACTTAATGGATTCAGAATAACTAACACTTTTTACAAACACCGCGACATACATAAATACACATGGGTTTCACCTGATTGGCTGCATAGGAATATGATTGATTATATATTAATTAACAGCAAATGGGCTGGTTCTGTTAGAAATACCAGGTCATATAGGGGAGCTGAAATTGGATCTGACCATTACCTTGTTAAACGTGTCTTGCAACTTAAACTTAAAAAGTGTTGTGCTAGGGTTAAAAAATTTGCTTTTAATACTGAAGCTCTGAAAGACCCAGTTATAGCCAAAGCTTACCATGATAGGTTACTTAGTCATTTTATGACAGTCGTGGTATGCTTACTACTGAAGTTGAGGAAGAATGGGATCATTTTAAACAGGCTTTTTTGAACACTAACAGTGCTCTTTTCGGAAAAAAGGAGCAGAAGAGACAGAATTATCTAAGTGATAAGGCACTTGAGCTTATTTCGCAAAGAAATAATTGCAGAAATGTCCTTAATCAATACCGTACTAGTCCTAATAGAAAGCATTACAGAGAAATTATTAAACGTGTAAAAGATCAGTTAGCTGCTGATAAGAATCTTTGGCTTGATGGTTTGGCTGACAAAGCCGAGGAAGCAGTTAGACAGCGCAACAGCAGAGAGCTGTACCAGATAGTTAATATTTTATGTGGTAGAAAACGGACAGGTATACAGGGATTGAACGATAAACAAGGTAAGGTTATAGAAGGTGAGGATTCTGTCATGGCTAGGTGGGCTGAGCATTTTAGTGATGTTCAAACAATGCGGTTAGTTCTACTCCTATAGTTTGTAATGATGATAGATGCATTGGCTATAATGTTGGCCCTATAACAAGATCTGAAGTTATTTTGGATGTTTCTAAACTTAAACTTGATAAATCCCCAGGGGTAGATGTAATTACTACAGAAATGCTCAGAACTGGGAATGTTTCGGTTACCACTTGGATGACTGAAATTCTGAATATCTTTTATGATAAAGGCATGGTTCCTCAGGACTATACCAGAGCTATTGTTATCCCTATTTTCAAAAAAAGGTAATCGCAGTTCTTGTGATAACTATAGGGATATCATCCTACTCTCTGTTCCAGGTAAAGTTCTTTCCATGATTGTGCTTAATAGAATTAAGAATCTGGTTGACAGTGAATTGCGTGATGAGCAATGTGGATTCAGAAGTGGTAGGGGATGTGTGGATCAGATATTTTGACTTAGGCAGATTCTTGGTTGCTAGCTTTGTTGATTTCAAAAAGGCTTTCGACTCGGTTGATCGTCATAATTTGTGGTTGATTGTGAGATCATATGGTATACCAGACAAGTTAGTTAACATAATGAAAGCTCTCTATAATAACACTGAGTCGTGTGTGAGAGTTGGTAAGGCTTGTAGCAATTGGTTTAGCATTACTTCTGGTGTTCGACAAGGGGGCATTTTGTCTCCTTTTATCTTTATCTTGGTTATTGATTATGTTATGCGAAATTCACTTCAAGGGAAAGATTTTGGACTTAAATGGACTGGAGATACGAAAATTTCTGATTTAGATTATGCTGATGATTTAGCCCTTTTGGCAAATGATGTTGATGAGATGAACTCTTTCATTCGAACTGTTGATGAGACTGGTAGTAGAGTAGGTTTGGTTATAAACAGAGAGAAAACTAAAGTGATGAAAATTGGTCAGGCAGGCTGTGCTTCAGTTAATCTGAATGGTTGCGGTTTTGAGCAAGTGTCACAGTTTAATTATCTTGGGAGCTATGTAACAGATAATGGTGATGTGTGGCATGAGATTAAGAGACCACTAGGGATTGCTGCCGGGACTTTTAAGAATCTAAGGAGAGTGTGGAGAAATAGGCGTATACACCTAAAGACTAAAATTAGACTGTATAATAGTTTGGTTCTTTCTAAGTTTAGTTATGTTAGTGAAACGTGGACGCTGTGTAAACAAGATGACAGTAAACTAGGTGTTTACATAGTATCTTAGGTATTAGGTGGTTTAACTTTGTAACTAATGATGAGGTTAGGCAAAGGAGTCTGCAACCTCCTTTAAGCAGCATATTGTGCAGAGAGAGACTCCGTTGTTTGACCATGTTGCCCGTATGAATAATTATAGATTGGCGAATAGGTTTATCAACAGTGTGCCTAAAGGCCTCAGAAAGAAGGGAAGACCTAGGATGTGGTGGGCAGACAATGTCAAACAGGACCTTGTTAGAATTGGTGTGCAGTGGCCAGATGCAGTAGACGTAGCTCAGGATAGACTTGCTTGGAGAACTAAATTGCACAGTCTGGTTGGAACTCCGTAACCCATGGCTGCTTGAGGATGATGATGATGATGACTAAGTAGTACCCTATGTGTATATTTTGTACATATGTTTTTGTTAATAAAGAGAAAGATGTAAAAGAAAAATGATAGTGTACTTCCAGCGGATAGGGGTTCGTGGGGGAACAATATTTTAGAGTAGCTCCGATTAGCCTGTAGTGCCGTATTTGGCGGGGCAGGCATCAATTAATTCTAGAGATTCTTACCCTACTGATGACCGGTCGTTGTGATAGTAATCCTGCTCAGTACGAAAGGAACCGCAGGTTCGGACACTTGGTACATGTACTTGGTCGAGTGACCAGTGGTGCGAAGCTACCATCCGTGGGATTATGACTGAACGCCTCTAAGTCAGAATCCCGTCTATTCACTGCAACGATATCGTTCGTGCCTCGCGCGTTGAAGGGCAGCGCTAGCCGGAGTGTTGGTTTTCCCTGACGGGAGCGACTGCTCCGGCGATGAGGCCTCTTGAGAGGGAGCATCTCCGGAATCATTGAGACCACACGATTCCTGCTTCCCGATCCAAGCCTTGCAGGTGTGACGTGCGGGCACCAAATCGTCTGCAGACGACCTAGGTACTGGTCTGGGTGTCGTGCTCAGAAGAGCAGCCACCATACTGCGATCTATTGAGACTCATCCTCTGACTGGGAGATTTGTCCTCTCGAAGGACACCATCATTTTTCTTCCTCTACTTTTCTACCCGTTTCCGGGTGTTGGGAGAGGAGGACTTGTCTTCCTCTAGAGACGTTGGTAGAGGAAGACTTGTCTTATTGTGGAGTTCTCTGTTTCCAGGTGTTGGGAGAGGAAGACGTCTTATTCTGGAGGTCTCTGTTTCCGGGTGTTGGGAGAGGGAGACTTGGTTGTTGTCTTTTTAATATGAAGAGATCCCCATTTCTGGGTGTTGGACAACACAGACTTTGAACTTTGCATGGTTTTCGTTGTTGGCCTTTTAACGTAGTGAGATTCCCATTTCTGAGTGTTGGACAATGCAGTCTTGGTTGTTTCGTCTGTCGATCTGGCGTCTCTGGGTGTTTGGCAAGACAGAGACGGTTCTCTTATGATGTAATGAGGTCTCCATTTCTGTGTTCATTCCAGGGAGTCTGTAGTAGCCTTCGGGCGAAATTTGGGCAATTTGAAGGGAAGATAAGAAAATTTTGAAAAACCGTTCGTACATATTTCATCTATTGTGTAACGTAAGAGTTATTCGTAGTGACTACATTATTTTCCAAATAAATACATAAATTTTTCCATCGTTGTCTTAATTTTCTGTGTGCAATGCAATTGTTACTATGGTTGATTTTAATAAATAATTTTATATTTTGAAGCTTCGAGCAAGGTGTCTTATTTACAACAACATCTTTCTTTACTATATTGTAGGACATGAAAGAACACACATTTGTAACTGCACCTTTCTCTTTGTTCGCTTCAAGAAGGTAGTTTTCCAGGTATTTTTTTTCTGAAAAGGGGGCGGTAGGACAAATAAATTTGGGCACCGCTTATCTAATTCCTAACGAGAAGGATAATCATTACAGCGAGCGGCAGACACACAAAACTATAAGTACCATTGCAAGCATTGAGATAGGAAGAAAAACGAGTCACATCTAACGTATTATAACTGTCCTAACAACGACCGAGAAATGCGTTCAATGAGAATGAGCCTGTAAAATTTTTAATCGAAATAGATAATATACTAACGAGGTCAGGACCTACGGCAGGGAGAATTTTTAATGTAAACTGATGAAATCCAGGTTTATTATAAATTTCTCCAAAACATACGTCAATTCCTCTACCCGAAATGTATCCTACCGAATTTCCATGTTTATGACAATCAACGTTTCTAAAATTATCCTATCGTTCTTAACTCTAAAAACGGAAATAACGTAGTTCAAGAAACGCCATTTCCATAGCTACAATTAATGGGAACCCTATTTCGTGTCAACAGAAATATTTCATACTCAATTCCTATTTATAGAAAGATAATTGCAACTGTTTATTTCGACTGTCAATAAATAAGTTTTACCCACCATTCACTCTAAAACGAAATATTTATTCACCCATAAACATAATTTTAAAACACTGCAAGCGTTCGGCAAAGGGTTGAAGGTGCGATGCAAATCCATTCCAATTTTTGTATCTTATTACACTACGAAGTGCACATAACTGTTAATTTTCATTTCTGGGCCAAAACAATAATATTAATCTTGAGATTACTCGCAAAAACCTAAGTATTTACCGAAAATGACTTTTCGAAAACCGGAATTTCCAAAGCTTTAACGTTTCGTAAACGTATAAATGGTTGCTGCCTACGTAAAGCCCTTCCACATCGCAGCACATGACTAAATTCTCACCCAAAATATATTAAACAAAACAATGGTTACTTCCTCCGTGGATCGTACGAGGGTGAGAAAAAAATCCAGTGGAACAACTCAAAAAATCTTCCAATGCGAAACTCAAAGTATGACACTTCCAACTTTTACTACGGCTTCACAATGCTTCGTCTATACTTCTCCGAAACTTTATATAACCATTTTTCTTCTCTGTAGAAAAATAAAAATGAATCTTACGTACCTGAAATGATCGAAACATAATATAAAAATATACCTAAAATAGCAACATCATTATGATTAAGAAAAACATTTTTAAAACTTCAACCTGCCTGTAATATATTATGCAAAATCTGTTGGCAACACAGCGAAACAGTACTGCTGACGTCATCTCGGAGTTTTTTGCTAGTTTATCAATATCCCGTATTCTCAGGAAGTACTAATTTTAGGAGATTTAAAGATTTTCATATCTATTTTTTCATATGCACTGTATTTTTTTTAAAAGGTTTATTTTTTTAGACGGTTTTCTCGGGAACCTATTAGAAACAGAATTGGGTTCATTGAATTAGATTATTCCTATAGTTTATTAAGAAGGATTTATTTTTTTTTAAAGTTGAGTGCTTAGCGCGCTTGGCCACTGATCTAAGAGACCTGGGTTCGAACCTAGAGTAAGGCATGTGTGTTGCTTACGGTAGCAACAATGCAATCAGTTTAGGTTAATGAGTGACAAATTTGAATCTCAATCAAGTATATCATATTTTTACACGTTTTTGATTTAACACAGATCAGAAAAGAAATTTAAATTCCCTATTTACACGATTTATTTTGATGTAACACGGTTCACACGGCGCCTTTTTGAAAATCCCCATTTTAATTTAATTCTGAAAAAATATTTCTATTGAAGAAAAAATTTCTAGAAGAACTAAGATGCCGCTTTTATGGTCACATTTTCCGATGTAGTTTTATGGTTTTAGGTTGTTTTACCTCTGAGCGGCACTTTTTTGCACACCATGGGCTAAATGGTGTGCTTTCTTTTTAATGGTTGTCCTAATAAGGGGGCGGGGGTGGCTCAGTCGGTAGCGCGCCAGGCTCGTAATCTGTAGTTCCCAGGTTCGAGTCCCAGCTGGGTCAGCGTTGAGATTTATCTCCGCAAAATTCCCCGCCCTGCCCACGGTCAGTAGGGGACACCGATGGGCTTGGAAAGGCCGCCGTCCATCGGATGGGACGTTAAGCCGTGGCCCCGTGTGTGGGAGAGTCATACCCTGTGCACGTTAAAGAACACGCTGGATGGCCTTGACGGGAGGCTACCATCTGTCTCCCAACAGCTGTTCCAGTGGGTCCCCTCCCCCAACCTTCTCTGAGCCTTCGAGTTCCTTGTGAACTGGCCATTTAGCCCATGGTGTGCAAAAAAGTGCCGCTCAGAGGTAAAACAACCCAATCAAACTGATTAGTTTTCAATTTTTTTTCACGATTGTTGGATATTTATATTTCCCATTTCTTTTTCAACATAATAGCGTGCAATGAAACGTTACACACAAAAGTAATAAACACAATAAAAATATTTCTATTTACCCTACTTCTGCGATCCCTCCGAAGAGACTAGACTTATTTACTTTCAAAGAGTAATTTTCATTTTCGTTTCCATGGTTATTTCGACGACAGAGACGCCATTTCTTGTCACACCTCGGGCTAAACTGATAAATCACGACGACTCCCGATAGCTAAGACCATATTTCGATAACAGCACGCACTGCAAAAATTAGACAGATGGGATAGTCCAGTAAGTCGATCCCAGAGCGTGCTTCAACCTGAATGTTCTTTCGCACGGTGGCATAACTAAACGTCCCGTAGGATGGGTTTTCCAAGGCCATCGGTGTCGCATACTAATAGAGGAGAGGGGTAGGATTGTAACTCGGGAACGGTTTGAAATATTACGATGTGTCGATGAGTCACATTGCGGCTCCGAACGGTTGGAAAACTTCCAAGGTGTAATTTGACCGATGAATATTCAATGCGATTCATATTATTTTTTGTAATTCGGTGGCCGTCAGAATTGCGTTGAGAAAAATGCAAATGGAACACCGAAAAAAATTATCGTTTTATCCGATAAAACATACAACCTGTTTCCACCCTGAGGTTTAATTTTTCTTTACATGTTCATACCGTTCTCATCGTAAAACGTAATGAAATTTACTTCCATTGAACCGCGATATTTTGATCTGCATGCCAATAGGTAGGGATGAACTAGGATTCAGTGTCGTAGCATTTTTACGTTTTTTTTACCCCGTCATTAAAAGTAAATATTTGCATAGGAAATTTAAATTCTGCAGTATAATATTTACTTCACGAAAAAGTATTAATCACCGTTATTAAGAAAGACGTTTGCAAGAGATCCTACAGTTAAAAGTAATGAGTTTGAATCTATTCGACAAAGTTTATACGTAAATAAAGACAGGTGAGTAAACCTCTGTTGCGAATAGAAACACTGTTGCAGCCTCACTTCCGGCGACTGAGAAAACATTGCATTCCAAAACATCAGTGTCGACGTCATTACCTTATTATTGGAATCCAAATTTAAGTGATAGTAAATAAACTGTCGGAAAGCGCCGTCTCGTTTCGGTCATTGCAGTTACCTTGTGAATACCATGATGAAGTGAACAGAGTTCGTGGAATGGCAGTTACCTTGTGAATACCATGATGAAGTGAACAGAGTTCGTGGAATGGCAGTTACGCACATTGCTTACCGCGAAACAATAGGAGTATAATAAACCTAGTTGTGTGAGATAAAACGAAACCTTAGTACGCCAATATCGACACGGGCTGTATTCCTTATCCCTTTCAATTTCTCGGTCACTCGAAAAACATCAGTTAATCTAGTTAATTATTTTCCAATCTTCGCCACCACACGGAATTTAATGGTTTACAACCACTGCTGGACTAACCCTTAAGTAATATAAGCACCTGCTTAGGGTACCAAGGGAAGGGGGGCACCGAGGATTTTTCCCCTAGCAATAATGCCCTTACCTATCAAATCTTTCACTGACACACTCGACTTTAGTCGTTAGTTTTTTCATTGTCCTTATCTGCAGTGTTCGACTTTAATCTGAATTCCAAAAAAAAAAGATTCCTATCATATGGTTAGTGACATTTAAAAAGATTGAACGTGACAGTCACATCGCTAGAGTTCAATACGTTTGACTTACCCGGGACTCGGGACTTACCCGCTACAAACCCCTTACGCGGGACTTACCCGTACGAACAGCGATGCCTTACCCCGGGCTCGAACCCTGCCCCCTTAGATCAGTAGCCATGCGCGCTAACCAATCGGCCATGGGACGGCGAATAGCCTTATTAGGACTTTGGGTTGGGCTGTTTTACCTCTGAGCGGCACTTTTTTGGACACCATGGGCTAAATGGCCAGGTCACATGGACCCCGAAGGCTCAGAGAAGGTTGGGGGAGGGGACCCACTGGAACAGCTGTTGGGAGACAGATGGTAGCCTCCCGTCAAGGCCATCCAGCGTGTTCTTTAACGTGAACAGGATATTGCTCTCCCGCACACGGGGTCACGGCTTAACGTCCCATCCGACGGACGGCGGCCTCTCCAAGCCAATCGGTGTCCCCTATTGACCGTTCGCAGGGCGGGGAATTTTGCGGAGATAAATCTTAACGCTGACCCAGCTGGGACTCGAACCTGGGAACTACAGATTACGAGCCTGGGGTGCTACCGACTGAGATACCCCCGCCCCCCTTATTAGGACAACCATTAAAAAGAAAGTGAAACCACTTTCTCCTTTTCCACTGCATGCGTTCCGTTTCCGCATCTCCTGCCGATGGGCTTGGAAAGGTCGAAGTCCGTCGTATGGGACGTTAAGCCGTGGCCCCGTGTGTGGGAGAGCCATACCTTGTGCACGTTAAAAAACACGCTGGATGGCCTTGACGGGAGGCTGCCATCTGTCTCCCAACAGCTGTTCCAGTGGGTCCCCTCCCCCAACCTTCTCTGAGCCTTCGGGGTCCATGTGACCTGACCGTTTAGTCCATTCTCTACAAATAAAATGCCGATCACAGGTAAAACACTCAATTCTGAGCTCTATATGATACCCAGGAACTCAGGTCCCTTAGACGTAAAACCGAATACAAATGAGTTGTTTTCAAACAAGTCACATCAAAATCTTGAACTCTTTATTTCATTTTTATTCATTTTAACACATTTTTAATTTTAGAAACTTACAAGTTTTTTAAGCAAAACCTTCCGGTTTGATTTTAAAGAAAATAAGTATATAAAGAATTCTTAAATATATTTGGTTTTTTTTATGGTAGTTCTGTTACCTAAAACCATATAATGGCTCAGTCGGTAGCGCTCCAGGCTCGTAATCTGCAGTTCCCAGGTTCGAGTCCCAGCTGGGTCAGCGTTGAGATTTATCTCCGCAAAATTCCCCGTCCTCCTGCGAACGGTCAGTAGGAGACACCGATTGGCTTTGAGAGGCCGCCGTCCGTCGGATGGGACGTTAAGCCGTGGCCCGTGTGTGGGAGAGCAATACCCTGTGCACGTTGAAGAACACGCTGGATAGCCTTGACGGGAGGCTACCATCTGTCTCCCAACAGCTGTTCCAGTGGGTCTCCTCCCCCAACCTTCTCTGAGCCTTCGGGGTCCATGTGACCTGGCCATTTAGCCCATGGTGTCCAGAAAAGTGCCGCTCAGAGGTAAAACAACCCAACCCAAAGTCCTAATAAGGCTATTCGCCGTCCCATGGCCGATTGGTTAGCGCGCATGGCTACTGATCTAAGGGGCCTGGGTTCGAGCCCGGGGTAAGGCATCGCTGTTCGTACGGGTAAGTCCCGCGTAAGGGGTTTGTAGCGGGTAAGTCCCGAGTTCCGGGTAAGTCAAACGTAGTGTGACTCTAGCGATGTGACTGTCACGTTCAATCTTTTTAAATGTCACTAACCATATGATAGGAATCTTTTTTTTTTTGAATTCAGATTAAAGTCGAACACTGCAGATAAGGACAATGAAAAAACTAACGACTAAAGTCGAGTGTGTCAGTGAAAGATTTGATAGGTAAGGGCATTATTGCTAGGGGAAAAATCCTCGGTGCCCCCCTTCCCTTGGTACCCTAAGCAGGTGCTTATATTACTTAAGGGTTAGTCCAGCAGTGGTTGTAAACCATTAAATTCCGTGTGGTGGCGAAGATTGGAAAATAATTAACTAGATTAACTGATGTTTTTCGAGTGACCGAGAAATTGAAAGGGATAAGGAATACAGCCCGTGTCGATATTGGCGTACTAAGGTTTCGTTTTATCTCACACAACTAGGTTTATTATACTCCTATTGTTTCGCGGTAAGCAATGTGTAGGTAACTGCCATTCCACGAACTCTGTTCACTTCATCATGGTATTCACAAGGTAACTGCCATTCCACGAACTCTGTTCACTTCATCATGGTATTCACAAGGTAACTGCAATGACCGAAACGAGACGGCGCTTTCCGACAGTTTATTTACTATCACTTAAATTTGGATTCCAATAATAAGGTAATGACGTCGACACTGATGTTTTGGAATGCAATGTTTTCTCAGTCGCCGGAAGTGAGGCTGCAACAGTGTTTATTTACGTATAAACTTTGTCGAATAGATTCAAACTCATTACTTTTAACTGTAGGATCTCTTGCAAACGTCTTTCTTAATAACGGTGATTAATACTTTTTCGTGAAGTAAATATTATACTGCAGAATTTAAATTTCCTATGCAAATATTTACTTTTAATGACGGGGTAAAAAAAACGTAAAAATGCTACGACACTGAATCCTAGTTCATCCCTACCTATTGGCATGCAGATCAAAATATCGCGGTTCAATGGAAGTAAATTTCATTACGTTTTACGATGAGAACGGTATGAACATGTAAAGAAAAATTAAACCTCAGGGTGGAAACAGGTTGTATGTTTTATCGGATAAAACGATAATTTTTTCCGGTGTTCCATTTGCATTTTTCTCAACGCAATTCTGACGGCCACCGAATTACAAAAAATAATATGAATCGCATTGAATATTCGTCGGTCAAATTACACCTTGGAAGTTTTCCAACCGTTCGGAGCCGCAATCGATTGTGAAATGTCTTTTACATTGAAAGGTTTAGAAGTAACGAGAATAAGTGTTGTAAATTCCGATTGCAATATGATCTATGACACATTTGTTTTACCAGTTAATCCCATCATTGATTACAACACTAGGTATAGTGGTATAACTTCGAAGGATCTAGAAAATGTAACAGTTACATTAGAAGATGTTCAAAGAGTGCTCTTAAATTTCATACATTCGAAATTAATTATCGTTGGTCATGGCTTGGATAATGACTTCAGAGCTCTGCAAATAATCCACGGAACAGTTGTGGACACATCAGTTGTGTTTCCTCACCATCGTGGTCCTCCGTATAAGAGATCCTTGAAATCCCTTGTTGAATGTTACTTGGGAAAACTTATTCAACAAAGTAAAAATGGTCACGATAGTGTCGAAGATGCACTCGCTTGTATGGAATTAATGCAGTGGAAAGTAAAATCGGATGTACGCAACATGTGAATGTATCAGAAGAAACATTTATTTTCTTATTTTTATGTTCTGTATTCTTATATGTATGAACACAATCTGTGAATGTATAACAAGAAATATTATTTTGTATGTGTATTTTCATATTCTATTGATCAATATTTATAGAAAATGTTGAAATCTGTGAAAGTAATTGTAAATGTCATTGTTGAATAAAATTATTTTAAAAAACAAATTTACTTTTTCCTTAATATGTGGTATAATAGATATCTCTGAAAGACGTCATTATTCATACCATTTCATAGCAAATACTACGTTGAGAATAAAACCGATTATATTTAATAGCAATTAGAGAAGAATGTTTAATTCTGATGAGGTCTTTATGCTATCAGAAATTTTTGTTTAGCCAATTATTATAATAAAATCAACATTATGTTGAAAAAAAAACTTTTGAGAAAGTCTCTCTAAATTGTTTTCAAGTTTTCTTAATGCTAGAAATATGAATATATTTGGTTTTGATCATAGTTGTCAGTTCAAAATTTTTTCCTCTTTTGTTTGTCACACAAAAAAACTACCATTTTTTTATTTTGTGTTACCTTCATTAAAACTAGAGTCTTGCAGACATTGCTAGCTAATAATAAATCTGCAGTGAGAATCAATGACCGGGTATTAATCAAGATTCAAATTTCAGTGCTACGGAAGTCTAGCGGAATTCTATGCATAAAGCATATTTTTCTTCAAATTTATACAGGATTAATGAAAAAAATTTGTGAAATATATATATATATTGCCACCATGACCAAATCAAGGGACGGATCCTGGAGTGACTAGAGCATTAACTTCTAAAGTAGAATATTTGTACTTTAAATTATTAGGTAATAAAGAATTCGTGTGTCTAATAGAATGAAAGCTGTTTAACTAAAGGATAAGCCTACATGACAATTCAAGAGTTTTTTTTTGTTATTAGAAAGGAAGTGAATCTTCTAGATTCAAAGTGAAATTGAAAACTAGATAAATTAAAAGCATATCATCAAGTAAATGATTGCCATGAGGTGTGACAGGGACTTTCAGTATAATGTGATAATAACCAATGACAATAACAGCTCAGCCACTATATCCGAGAATTAAATCTTTTTGAGAATGACATTAAAGGTAAATTCAAATTTTAAACGATTTTCTTAATATTGAATTTCTTTAATATTCCTTTACTATTAAAGTAACTTGGAAGCTGAAAAATTAACATGAGAAGTTATCAGTTTTCAGTTTCGAATAAACGGGAGACGATTATTGGAAGTAAGACGCTCTGAAGAAATAGTTGACGGAATGTGGAAATAAAATCTTTGATTATTTTTCCGTATTTGGGAAGCAATGAAATGTGCTACAATAATGACTTTATTCGAATCTAATGAAAACAGAAGTAATAATTGCAGTATTTGCTAATAGAATTATTTCTTTATAAGTTTATCTGATAAGTCAGGGAATTAGCATGAAGCGTTTCAAGCGAGAATGAAGTTACTAATAAGCAATTTCAATGCCATATCTCTTTGAATAATGCAAGAATTTTGTTGATATTCAAGGTATATACGGACGTGATCTGGATCTTTATGAAGAAATGCAATTCATTCCCATAAAAAAAAGTATTTAAATGTGCAGGAAAACAGAAAAGGAGAGTTTCCTCTCACACCATGGCAAGCATTCGCTTGATGATATGTTTTTAATTTATCTAGTTTCCGATTTCACTTCCCTTTCTAACAACAACAAAAAAGAAACCATTGAATTTTCTTGTAGGATTATCCTTTAGCAAAATAGTTGCATTCTATTAGATCCATGAATTGTTTTCTCTTCTTAATATATTAGGAATCCTTTATTCCCTAATATTGTACAGTACGATCTTCAAGATGCTTAGGTCCAAATTTGGCTTTCTAGTGTCTTTCCATGGGAAACTGAACAATTTCTCAGTCTAAGAATTTATTCTCACAAGGCCCCTTTATATAAAAATAAATATTATATTTTCCTATTATAAATTTCCATAGATCAACAAGTTGGAATCAGTTTTTGTTACAAAAGACAAAAGAAATTTTTCTACATTTTTAGTTTCCAGCAATATTTTTCCTAGAAATATATCACGGAACTTGAAAAAATTGATATTTAAAAATTCATTTATTAAAGAATATCAACTCTTTTTATCAGCGATTGTTCATTCTTCGTTAACTTTTGAAATATTTATTTAGTTTCGCAAGATCGTTTGTAATATCTCATTTTAAATTTTTCTTCCTTTAGTAGGAGATATTAAAGTTATTGGATGATTCGAATTATTCATATCGTAATATTTCGTTAATTCATATCCAACAGAAGAAAATTTTTTAATATATTTCTAAAATTCCAAATCTTTCAGAAATATTTTTGGACGGGGTTCGAATCAAAATATTCCACAGATACATTTTCACAGAGGATGAGTATACGAAAAAGGAAATCTACCGCCGAAAAAGGAAACAAACCGAAGGTAGTTATCGGAAGTAAAACGCTGTGCAGGATTTTTTGAGGGAGCGGTGAAATAAAATCTCAGGTATTTCTCCATGCTGCGAGGGAATCAAATTATTTAAAACATGCAATTAAATTAGAAGTATAATACATCTATTTCCTCACTCTGAATTTAACATTTTTATTTTTTCCATACTAAAATATAATAATGAATGTTTTGCTATCTGCTGAATGCTGCCAATCATTTTTCAATACTCGTTATATCTTCATATTTCAATTTTTTAAAATAAAAAACATTTGCCACTTTAAACAAAATAGCATCATACAAAGGATTTAATTGAGAAAATTTATTAAATATTGGTTATAGAACTGAAGCTAATGTGAAACTTTGGAAGCAATTGTTGAGGAAAAGGATCCACTAAACAGCTGTTAGGGTACAGAGGGGAATCTCAATTAATGCCACCTACATGTTCTCTGACATGCACAGGAAAGGGCTCTACCAGGCCTGAACATTCCGTTTGTGACGTCACCAGCGTGGAGCTATAGGAGAGTCGTAGGCTAGAAGAAAATAAGAGTTCATTGTTTGTTTTGGACAAAAAGACGTTTCAAAACTTTTAAATGCATCGCAAAAATGGGGAAATTAGTATTCAACCAATTTTAGTCTTGATTACTGGGAAAGAAATAGAAAAATAAATTTTTTTTTTCTTGTAAATCCTGTCATATGGAGATAAAAAAAATCGTAAATTGTAGACATGAAAAAATCTATGATTCACCGTTTGCTTTCGGCAGAAAATTATAAGTACATCGCTAAAACGGTGATATTAGTATTCAACTAATTTTAGTCTTGAATACTGGGAAAAAAATAAACAAAATGTATTTGTTCTACAAATCCCGTCATATGGAGGAGATAAAAAAATATCGAAAGTTAGAAGTCTTTTTACAAGCAACTGATATGATGATTTGTACTATAATGAAAGAAAACTTCAGAGTTTTAACTCCTCAATTTTTATATTTTTATTTTAACTAAGAGAATGCAATAGAAACAGAAACATTTTACGGTTTTATGTAGTAATTTATTCTTTATAAGTGAAACTGCCCAAAAAAATTATTCCACATTTCTTAAAGTACATATAATTGGTATTTAAAAGTTATGAACGTATATATCATAAATGGAAAATACTTATGTTGAAGATCAATTCAGAATCTGTTCAACAAATCACTTTTCATTGGAAATCACAAGTTTTTTTCCATATAAGAAATGCATATATATTTGCAGTACAATTTCGAAAAGAATATTGACATTTCCTTAATTTCCAAGTTCAAAGAAAAAGGAATGGTGGAATTAGAATATAAGGATTATATATATGTAGCTCTCACTGGGCAAATATGTAAACTACTAAGACTACGAAAAATAAAGCAGCTCACCTCGTCGGAATTTTTGTACCGTCCCGTGGACTAGTGGTTAGCGCGCTTGGCTACTGATCTAAGGGATCCGGGTAAGGCATTGACGTTCGTGCTGTTCTTCTGCTGAGATCCTGCCATCCTCTCAGACCTTCTACTCTGGCATACAAACTGAGAGACTCCTGTCAGACCTTTGTGGCAACCAGCTACTTGAGGGGATATTTATTTAAAGCAGCTTGAAAGAATTGAATAACTGAAAAAAAAAGTCATATTTAATACTACGCACAATCGAAAAGACCTTGCTCCTTACTCAGAAATCAATTACAATAAGTAAAATCCTCTGTCGCTAATCAATCAAATTTTTAAGTTTATCCTTCCAACTATTTGCAAGTTAAAAGTTTTTATGAGAAAATTCAGGAGCTTTTCGGAGCAAGGATTTCCTTGAAGATAGAGTGCTGTCCTTGCTCTGAAAAGCTTCCATTCTTTTCTCCAAAAAAAATTTAACCTGAAAATAGTTTGAAGGATAAACCTAAAATATTTTTGCTCAACAGAATATTTTATTGTATTTAATACTATATATCATAGGGCCAATTAACAAATTTCAAAATTTAGCAAAAATCATTGTAATATCACAATTAGTGGTGTATCTTGTTTTAATATCAAAGGCATTAAAGTTGCAATATTCAACTTTTGATAGAAGTGTGTTTGGGAACTCAGAGACTGTGCAGTTGATGCAGCAACAGTTCTCACATTTCAATGAGATATTGGTTATTCCTCAATTAGTGAAATATAAGATCACTGGTTGATTTTAAATTGATAGTGAAATCTGCCAATGATATAATAATAATAATAATAATAATAATAATAATAATAATAATAATAATAATTTATTTCATGCAGGTGGTTACAGAAAAGCCAAGTACAGGTAATTTGGATATCAATTTAAACGTTCAAGTGGCTTGATGCCCCAGTACATTTCAGAAATTAAAAAGAAATATTGATGATAGTACAAAACGACAAACGTATTTACAGGAATTGCATAATTACATGATATATAATTAACAAAAAACAAGTTACACAGACGAAGACAAACATATAATATGAAATATGATAAATGAAAAACATAGAAAACTTAGGGGGAAGAAAAAGAAGGTTTAATACAATAGAGAGTAACATTAAATGAATGAATAGAGAAAAGATTGCGGATAATCCAGACAAAGGGCAAAGATGGGGAGTGGGAATAGGGGTGAGGAGATACTGTTAGTCAAATGTTTCAATATTCTAATAGGAGTGGAGTAATATAGATTCTGAATTTTGTTTTAGAATTTAAAGATGTGATATCTCTCGGTAGAGAGTTCCAAGTTGAGGTTGCTTGAAAGGCAAAGAAGTTTCACCGTACTTGGCTTTGTAAATTTTTGGAGTAGAAAATATTTTTATTATCAGAGCGAAGGATGCGGCGATGTCGTAATCGAATATAGGGTGTAAGAATCGAATGAAGGAGATGAGAGTTGTTATAAATGTGTCTGGCACATAGATGCAATTCTCAGTTGCTATACTGCAAAAGCTCTATCTTGAAATCATATATTCTTTCTGCAATATGGTAGTAATAATATCTTTACCATATATTTTGAATATTGTTCTCTTTTTAAATTCATTCTCTCTCTCTGTGTATATATTATTTATACTGATGTATTTAGGTTTCACATATATTCCTTCTGCAAAATTTCTTCTAGTTATTCACAGAAATACTGGATTTCAGTGGGGCGGGGCTGGCTCATAATCTGCAGTTCCCAGGTTCGAGTCCCAGCTGGGTCATTGTTGAAATTTTCTCCGTAAAATTCCCCGCCCTACCCACGATTTGTAGGGGACACCGATGGTTCAGCGGTTCAGCTTCAGGCAAAAAGACTAACGGGTGATACAAAATAGTATGTGGTTCATAGCGCTTTGATTGATTAGATATTTCGCAGCATTTAAACTATTGCAGTGTTGTCAAATGCTAAAATGTCCAGAGTATATATTATTTAAGAACGACGAAACAGCTCTTTCTGCCACCGATAATGTCAGACGCCAGGAATTACGACTCTTATATAATATTATAATTCCTTATTTCATTAATGTGTATGTTAAATAGCCCTTTCCACCAATATTCTCTTCGATACCCAAATTAGTTCCTTTTCTAAGGGAATCATAGGGAATGTTAATATACCTGGGATTTTCGCGCTATTGTAATTGCCCTGCTTTCCTTCTGCATGAATGGAGACCCATCCTGTCTTTTGCACTGCGGCTGTTATCTGGATATCAGAGATCTGATACAGCTGAGTTGATAACAGCAAGAGAGATAACAGCTACAGTTGGGAAGAAGATAGCTGATACAGCTGCTTCCCAAATTCCTTCGGAATATGTCATTTTAGCCCATTGTGTCAAAGAAGTACAGCTCAGAAGTAAAATACCCCAACCTAATTAAATCCCTATTGAAATAATAATCTGGAAGAAATAGGTTTTGTCGTGAGTGATTCGAACTCACATCCAGAACTGCCAACTACTCCGCTTTTAACGGATTTTCTCCGATTCTTAGTTAGGATCTGAAAATCATATTTCGTCTTTGAAAATTCGAATTTTAATGTTTTTCCAGTTTTACACTTACAAGAATCAGCCTCCAAATTGAACAGTATTTTTCCCCTTTCCCTGATAGGCGAATGTTAATGAAAGATAAGAATTCTTTCCGATTTAGCTTTTTTACTTTACTAAAGTTGCAGCTGTGTCCCCATCCTAACCTATGTTTGCTTGTGGGATCACCTTCACAGCAAGCTGAAAATTTCTGGACAATAACACACGGCAAAATACACACTTAAATTCTTTTAGAAAGTTGCAGTCATAGATTGTTTCTAAATTGGTGTTATTTGAAATCAATTACTATCCCTGCTCTGGCCAACTAAATGCTAATTGAATTAGTCAGAATCGGAAGCTTTAGAATGAATGGATAATACAGATTATAGAACTTCCTTAATCTGTGGGCCATGATTGACATTGCAACTTGAATGGGGCAATTGTTATCTGGGTTGGGCTACTGTGTTTAAAGGATTAAAACTCTTCTTTCACTAGAGTTGAGACACTTAAATATAATCAATTATGTATTTTATGTTTCCTACTGTTATGTGAATTATCTTCCTGTTGCATTTCGTTTGTCATTTGTTGGCTGATGCCAGTTTTGTTTTACCATATTTTCGTAAACCGGCAACTGATCACAAGAGGTATATATTTGGATTGTTTTACGTCCGAGCTGCATGGAAATGCCGCTCAGAGGCTATTAGCTGATTATTAATCAGTGAATGATATTTACATATTGATTTTTACTTATTAATTACCAGGAATTCGGTTAACTTTAGTTATATTTTTGATTTTCTGATATAATTTTAATCCTTATAAACATGTAGCACTGCGTTTTAATTAATAAAAAAGGAAACATGTAGGAATATATTTTTATTTGGAGTTTATTATAAAAAAATTACCCCCTCAAGCAGCTGCTTGACACAGAGGTCTGACAGTAGCCTGTCAGTTTATATGCCAAAGTAGAAGATCTGAGAGGATGGCAGCTACAGTTGGGAAGAAGATACCCGGGGCTCGAATCCAGGTCTCTTAGATCAGTAGCGAAGCGCGCTAACCACTCGGCCATGTATGAGTTCAAATTCTCTTTTTCATTTCATAATCACTGCAGTAAATATAACTTTTACCCTCTATTAGTTTTAAATATCTACATTTCATTTAAATGAATATGATTTAATGGATCATTTGTTTTTCTCTAAATAAAGGTGGACGTGTTTTATGAATGTGACATCTGCCAGTGCTGGATTACATGAATACAATTTCTCACCAATCACAAGAAAAGTTATCGACCGGAAAGAAAAGGTCGAAGATATCCTTGTTAATTATGTCCTACTCTACCGATTGGGTAACCAGCATCAAGTGCCATATGTTGATCCACTCTGGAGAGCGTCCTCACAAGTGTTGCTGGTGTGGAAAGACATTCAAACAGAAGAATCATCTTAAACCTCATCTTCGTATCCCCATAGGAAAACGACTATTTTCTTGCGATCTTTGTAGCAAGTCTTTCAGACAGCAATGCGGCCTATTTAATTAACAGACGAACCCACTTGCTACAAAAACCATTCATGTGTAAATAGTGTTAAAATTCATTTGCTCAGAAAATTGATTTAAATGTAATGGAAAGAAACATTTATAAATACATTTTCATTTGTTCACAGATCATTTTCATTTGCTAAATATTTTTAAATTTTTGTCGATTATAAGTTTCTTCACAAAATTCTCTCACGAATTTATTTCTTTATATGTCTTCAAAGATTTAAGTCTGATAGAAATATACGAAGCATATAGTCTTTTTACATATATATTTTTTTCTGCAGTACTGCGTGTCGAAATGTTTTTTGTTTCTGGAGAGACTGATTGAAGGAAGTGACCTGAATAATTTTACTGTTATGAATTTGTTTCCTTTGATGTACATATTCAACAATAAAAAATAAAATAAATACCCCCTCAGCATCTGCTTGCCATAGAGGTCTGACAGGAGCCTGTCTGTTTATATGCCACAGTAGAAGATCTGAGAGCATGGCAGGAGCTCAGCAGAAAACGACACGAACATCCATGCCTTACCCGGGGCTCGAACCCAGGTCCCGTATATCAGTAGCCAAGCGCGCTTACCACTCGGCCACGGGACGGCTATTCAACAATAAGAAATTGTTAATACAAATTCATATTTGCAAAGCTGTGAAAGAGATTTCTGATTTATATTATGGTATTAAAACTTGCTATGTTTTAAAGAGAATGTATTTTCAGATTTATAGTGTTTAGACACTATATTTTTGGAGCATATTCACCATATTTAGTACCGAAAATGCTCGGACATAATCATGATTCGAATTTGAAAATATACTCTTTCTAGATTAATATTACTGGATATTACTTGAAGATCTCACTGAACTCACTCTGAATCAACTATTTCATATGTCATATGTTTTCAGGGCATCTGTGATACTTTACTGCCGAGTTGTTTAATATTTATAAATTATGATGGCTTATGCATTTAACAGAAGCATCACTGACTATAATAGTTTACCTCAAAAGTTAGCTAAAGCGTAAATAATAATTTTTACATCAAGGCTCTTATTAAAATGTGGTTGTGGAAGTTGGTGTTATGATTCTGTCAGCTCTCTTTAATTATCAAGACAAAATAGTTCGGAAGAGTATATAACACCAGGATTTGCCTTTTAATATGCTGAACTTCAATAAATATTTAAATATTAGTTGTACCCAGCTGAACGCTAGTCACATTCATAACTTTCAAATCTACAACGCATTATAACTCCATTCACAACTTCTCTGTCGATAACTTACTGCACCGTTCCGAAAGTAGGCGACAGCATCATCTCCAGAAATTTCTGACCCTCTCAGAGGGATACTTCACGAGCCATGGCAAAAGGAACACGATCTCTTAACAGGGTTTAAGTGGGATCACGACACGAAATTTGTTATCGATCGCTCAAGTACCCAAGGAACCAGAGAGAACCTAAAATATTTCCCACTGAAGACGTCACTAGGTGGCGTTACAAGAACTACCTATCTACCTCTTTAGAATTAAGTCTCTTATATACAGGTAATGGACAGAAAATTAGAAAGAGTTCCATTTAATCTCAATAGAAAATCACATTCAGAGCTCATCACTTCAATAATATTTGTAATGAAAAATATGTCTAAATATAAATATCTCAATCAAATCTCTCTAAATCTCGATTTTTCAACAGTATTGTTTCAGTATTCAAAGAGATGAATAAATGATGAAAGCTGGAATATGTAACAGACTACAAAAATTGACACCAAAATTTAATTAAAGTAGATTAACAAATTAGAGATCGTAATTGATTCTAGTAGAGTACAGGATGCAATGCAATGGTTTTTTTTTGGTTTTTTTTTTCTAATTTTGGCGTTCATGTTTGTAGACTTTCAAATATTCCACAGTTTGTAACTCTATCAATACTGAACAAATATTGTGTAAAATAGAAATTTAGATGGATTTGATCTGGATCTCTAATTTTTCCTTATAAATATTTTTAAATAAGAATCATGTTGAAGAAATTATTGAGCTGTAAATGTGATTTTCTGTTGGGATAGCATGGAACTGTTTCCATTCTCCTATCCAATATCTATAATAATAAGATTAAAACTGTCAGCTTTTCTTTTGAGTGAGATCTTTAAATTATCTTAAGTGACATTTTTCAGGAAAAATCTTATTTATAAAGTTGAATATAAAATATTAATTAAATCATGATTAATTAATTTATTAAATCAGAACTTAGTTGGTGAGATGTGTGAATCTCATACAATGGGTAGAAATGACCAGAAATTACTACATCAAAGATATCGGATCTATACATAGAGTATGTAGGATTCCACATTTGTTCGTTTTAACCCAGAAGGGAACGGAAGGGGAGGGCTGCCAGTTCAGTATGGCCTACTGATCTGGTCATCTATGGCCACTTTTTTCTTTTTCTTTCAACCCTGCTGAGGAGTGGTCAACTTCACAGGGTCCTGGTGCTGACCATTTATACCTACTAGACTTGTTTTATGATTTATACCTACTAGACCATTATGATTTATACCCATTATACCTACTAGAATTGTTTATGGATTTGAGCTGGATTATTGATCCTGGACTTGCTGCACTGGTGGGTCTCTGTTGAGGGAGAGTCTGCTGCTATGTTTTCTGTTTGCTTCTGGGTTGCCAGTTCTAAGTGAACAGAGGCATGGGATACCTTATATCAGCTGGTGGATAATCCTAATTAGAGGCCATCGCAGGTGCCTGAACCTTACCTAGTTAGTTGGGCATCGTCAAGCCTAAACATGAGTAATGTGTCTCAGGCAGGCTATATGGCTCTTGAAAAAGTCCACTTGAAAAGGTGGTGCCTGAAGTTCCTACCAGCATCGGTGACTTCAGCCTTTAGCGGAGGAGGAACAGGTCTTTGCCCCATGCCTGCGATCAGGGGGCTGTTTGATATTGTTGGCCCTACCAATCTCAATAAACCTAATTTCTTTAAAAATCCTACTAATCATTTTCTCTCTGCAGGAACGTGGAACGTGAGGACATTACATAGAGATTATTCTCTTGATGTTCTCATGCAGGAATTCCAGCGCTATAACCTAGATATTCTAGGCTTGCAAGAGACCAGATGGACAGGTAAAGGTGAGATACTTAAAAATAACTTTAAATTTCTCTTTACAGGGAGGGAGGGAGGATGGAAAGCATCACCAAGGAATGGATCTGTTTCTCAGCAGACATGCTAGTGATGCTCTTCTAGGATATGAGTGCATTAATGAAAGGTGTCTTACAGCAAAATTTCAGACAAGCATTAAAGACTTGAATGTTATCTGCTGTTATGCCCCCACTGAGGATGCTGATGAGGATGAGAAGGATAGGTTTTACGGACAACTTCAGGATATTTTGAATTCTGTCAAGAAAGGAGATATTACTCTTGTTCTTGGTGACTTCAATGCCAAAGTTGGTATCGACTCTGACCTTTGGGGAGGAGTAATAGGCCCTTTTGGTATTGGTAGCTGCAATGGCAATGGGCAACGTCTCCTACAAGTAAGTAAACTCAATGGTTTCAGAATAACTAACACATATTACAAACACCGCGACATACATAAATACACATGGGTTTCACCTGATGGGCTGCATAGGAATATGATTGATTATATATTAATTAACAGAAAATGGGCTAGTTCTGTTAGAAATACCAGGGCATTTAGGGGAGCTGAAATTGGATCTGTCCATTACCTTGTTAAAAGTGTCTTGCAACATAAACTTAAAAAGTGTTGTGCTAGGGTTAAAAATTTTACCTTTAATACTGCAGCTCTGAAAGACCCAGTTATAGCTAAAGCTTACCATGATAGGTTACTTAGTCATTATGACAGTCATGGTTTGCTTAATACTGAAGTTTAGGAAGAATGGGGCCATTTTAAACAGGCTTTTTTGGAAAGTAACAGTACTCTTTTAGGGAAAAAGGAGCAGAGGAGGTAGAATCATTTAAGTGATAAGGCACCTGAGCTTATTTCTGAAAGAAGGAACTGCAGGAATGTCCTTAATCAGTACCCTACTAGTCCTAATAGAAAGCATTACAAAGAACTTAATAAACGTGTAAAGGATCAGTTAGCCACTGATAAAAATCCTTGGCTTGATGGCCTGGCTGACAAAGCCGAGGAAGCAGTTAGACAGCACAACAGCAGAGAGCAGTACCAGATAGTTAATGTTTTGTGTGGTAGAAAACGAACAGGTATACAGGGATTGAAGGATAAACAAGGTAAGGTTATAGAAGGTGAGGATTCTGTCACGGCTAGGTGGGCTGAGCATTTCAGTGATTTTCTAAACAATGTGGTTATTTTTACTCCCATTGTTTTGCAATGATGATAGATGCATTGGCAGCTTTAATGTTGGCCCTGTAACACAATCTGAAATTATTTTGGCTATTTCTAAACTTAAACTTCATAAATCATGAGCGGTAGATGAAATTACTATAGAAATGCTCAGAGCTGGGAATGTTTCGGTTACCACTTGGATGACTGAAATTTTGAATAACTTTTATGATAAAGGCATGGTTCCTAAAGATTTTACCAGAGCTATTATTATCCCTATTTTCAAAAAAGGTGATCGCAGTTCTTGTGATAACTATAGGGGTATCAGCCTACTCTCTGTTCCAGGTAAAGTTCTTTCCATGATTGTGCGTAATAGAATTAAGAATCTGGTTGACAGGCAATTGCGTGATGAGCAATGTGGATTCAGAAGTGGTAGGGGATGCACAGATCAGATATTTTCATTTAGACAGATTCTTGAGAAATGTTTAGAGTTTCAGAAACCTTTGGTTGCTAGCTTTGTTGATTTCAAAAAGGCTTTCGACTCTGTTGATCGTCATAATTTGTGGTTGATTGTGAAATCATATGGTATACCAGACAAGTTAGTTAACATAATGAAAGCTCTCTATAATAACTCTGAGTCATGTGTGAGAGTTGGTAAGGCTTGTAGCAATTGGTTTAGCATTACTTCTGGTGTTCGACAAGGGTGCATTTTGTCTCCTTTTCTCTTTAGTTTGGTTGTTGATTATGTTATGCGAAATTCACTCCAAGGGAAAGATTTTGGTCTTAAATGGGCTGCAGATACGAAAATTTCTGATTTAGATTATGCTGATGATTTAGCCCTTTTGGCAAATGATGTTGATGAGATGAACTCTTTCATTCGAACTGTTGATGAGACTGGTAGTAGAGTAGGTTTGGTTATAAACAGAGAGAAAACTAAAGTGATGAAAATTGGTCAGGCAGGCTGTGATTCAGTTAATCCGAATGGTTGCAGTCTTGAGCAGGTGTCACAGTTTAATTATCTTGGGAGCTATGTAACAGATAATGGTGATGTGCGGCATGAGATTAACAGACGAATTGGGATTGCTGCCGGGACTTTTAAGAATCTATGGAGAGTGTGGAGAAATAGGCGTATACACCTAAAGACTAAAATTAGACTGTATAATAGTTTCGTTCTTTCTAGGGTTAGTTATGGTAGTGAAACTTGGACGCTGTGTAAACAAGATAACAGGAAACTAGATGCTTTTGATTCTAGATGCTTACGCAGTATCTTGGGTATTAGGTGGTTTAACTTTGTAACTAATGATGAGGTTAGGTGAAGGAGTCTGCAACCTCCTTTAAGCAGCATATTGTGCAGAGAGAGACTCCGCTGGTTTGGCCATGTTGCCCGTATGGATAATTATAGATTGGCGAATAAGGTTATGAACAGTGTGCCTAGAGGCCTCAGAAGGAGGGGGAGACCTAGGATGCGGTGGGCAGACAATGTCAAACAGGACCTTGTTAGAAATGGTGTACAGTGGCCGGATGCAGCAGATGTAGCTCAGGACAGATATGCTTGGAGAATTAAACTGCGCGGTCTGGTTGGACCTCTGTGGCCCATGGCTGCTTGATGATGATGATGATGATGATGATGATGATGATGATGATGATGATGATGATGATGATGATGATGATGATGATGATGCATAACAGAGCATTAGGAGGTTTGTAGGCTGCAATAATCCTGATATCTCCATAGTTAGTAATTTGGAGAATTTTCTGTGTGGGCTCTATCATTGAAGGATTAATTATAGAATTATGGAAGTGGGAAAGGGATCTCCTGATAACAATAGCAGTCCCTCCTCCCCTGTTATGTTCTCTTACCTGTTCTATAGACCTGAGAGTTTTGGATTTTAATTAAATAACAGGATCGGAGATGTGCTTCGAAGAGAAGTGCAGTGTCAACCATATTGCTGGAATTAATCTAAGTCTTGTTTCAGACCATTACGGTTCGAAGAGACAATATGAAAGTGGTTTTTAGTTTGGTGTTTTTTCATGTAGTTTCCACAGTCCGATAAAATAGACGTATAATCGCATGCGAATGTTTATCTTACTAGGTCAGAGTCTCTTTGATTTGGTTAATAAACATTTAACACCTGTTTAAAGCTTCAAATATGTTTTATTTTTGAAAGCTGAGGATGAATTCCTTAACATCGGTAAAAAAAAGTCATTTCCCGAGGAGGAGTTTGTGCTACTCATTTTGATTTCGACCCATTTACTGCTTTGCCCCTTATTCATCTGCGAATGCACGAGCGGAGGAGAAGTCGCATGAGATATGCGATTATCCTTTGAAGTTGAAGGTTTAGATAACTCAGGATGCTTCCTAGTGATCTTATTCGCACTAGCTGTGGCTTGTGCAAAGGTTTTATCAGCAGATACACTGTGGATGTGGAAGGTTTCCCAGGAATGGTTAATCCTGATTTATTTTCTTTTAGGAAAATCTTGGAGTAGAATTCGCAATCTATAAATTGGCATTGTGGGCCTCTTCACAGTTAGCACACTTTGGGGGACCATCTAGGGGACCCTTTCACAAGTCGTAGTTATATGATGCCCAGCACACTTTACACATCAAGGTGGGTTATGGCTTTTGTTTTGGGTGTGCCCATATCTTTGGCACCTGTGACATTGTGTTGAACCATTACGCTTCCGATAGGATTCAATGGTGATTTTAGGTGGAAAAGATTTCCATAGTGTCGATTTTCTTATTGGAGTCGCTTTTGGGAAGCTGTACTAGGAAAATCGGTAGAAGAAATTTAGCCTTTTTTCTCTTCAGTTGAGTGACTTTGGGTGTACAAAATCCTAGTTGTCTGAGCTCGTCCGAGAGGTCATCATTTGAAATATCATCCGGAAGGTTTTTGATAATGATCTTCAATTTTTTTTCAGCTTTTAGCTGATACGTGTTGAAGGCCTGTTTATCATGTTCTAGGACTCTGAATAAGGCTCTAAAATCGGGGATGCATTTTGTCTGAATCCTGATGGTGTCGCCTAATCTCTTCGCATAGCATGATTCCACTGCAATGGCAGTAAGTGTATTTTGCAATATAAACCAATTCACCGGGTTGCGGACAATAACGTGTGGGATAGTTCTTTAACTGATTGGAGTTGTTAGTTTGGCAGCTTCTTCCTCCAAACTTCTGTGTCCAGGGATCCAAGAGATGTGGAATTTAATGTTGTGTATGTGAGAAAACAGACTAATGTCACTCAAGGTGCTGTAGGCCAGAGATTTGTCATCTGTTAT
Organism: Ryuthela nishihirai; assembly: GCA_038380435.1. NCBI lineage: Eukaryota > Metazoa > Arthropoda > Arachnida > Araneae > Heptathelidae > Ryuthela > Ryuthela nishihirai. Next base: position 62,151 of record JAWZYU010000019.1, read on the forward strand.
TTTCTGGATTTTTCAGATGATTGAGCAGTGCTGCTCTGCTGTCAGTAAGGATAGTAATGTGTGTGTAGGTGTCGTTGATTAATGTGTGGGAACATTTGACAGCTTCTCTGATAGTTGCGAGTTCAATTTCCATTATATTAAGATCTGGACTGAATCTAAGTTTTTGTTCAATGTTATGTGAGGGGATGAATATTCCTCCTGCAGCTGTAGGTTGTTTTTGTCCAGGGAGCCTTCTGTGTAAACAATAAGGTGCTGTGGGGAAATATGGTTGATTATATTTGTCATTAAGTATTTGTTAGGAAGTTTCCAGGGGAGTGTTTTGTGAATAATGATGGGTGTGAGGAGGTGATGTCTGGCCAAATGGTAGTAATTTCTGGTCATTTCTACCCATTGTATGAGATTCACACATCTCACCAACTAAGTTCTGATTTAATTAATTAATTAATCATGATTTAATTAATATTTTATATTCAACTTTATAAATAAGATTTTTACTGAAAAATGTCACTTAAGGTAATTTAAAGATCTCACTCAAAAGAAAAGCTGACAGTTTTAATCTTATTATTATAGATATTGGATAGGAGAATGGAAACAGTTCCATGCTATCCCAACAGAAAATCACATTTACAGCTCAATAATTTCTTCAACATGATTCTTATTTAAAAATATTTATAAGGAAAAATTAGAGATCCAGATCAAATCCATCTAAATTTCTATTTTACACAATATTTGCTCAGTATTGATAGAGTTACAAACTGTGGAATATTTGAAAGTCTACAAACATGAACGCCAAAATTAAAAAAAAATTTTAAAGAAACATTGTATTGCATCCTGTACTCTAATAGAATCAATTACGATCTCTAATTTGTTAATCTACTTTAATTAAATTTTGGGGTCAATTTTTGTAGTCTGTTACATGTTCCAGCTTTCATCATTTATTCATCTCTTTGAATACTGAAACAATACTGTTGAAAAATCGAGATTTAGAGAGATTTGATTGAGATATTTATATTTAGACATATTTTTCATTAAAAATATTATTGAAGTGATGAGCTCTGAATGTGATTTTCTATCAAAATTAAATGGAACTCTTTCTAATTTTCTGTCCATTATCTGTATATAAGAGACTTAATTCTAAAGAGGTAGATAGGTCGTTCTTGTAACGCCACCTTGTGACGCCTTCAGTGGGAAATATTTTAGGTTCTCTCTGGTTCCTTGGGTACTTGAGCGATCGATAACAAATTTCGTGTCGTGATCCCACTTAAACCCTGTTAAGAGATCGTGTTCCTTTTGCCATGGCTCGTGAAGTATCCCTCTGAAATGGTCAGAAATTTCTGGGGATGATGCTGTCGCCTACTTTCGGAACGGTGCAGTAAGTTATCGACAGAGAAGTTGTGAATGGAGTTATAATGCGTTGTAGATTTGAAAGTTATGAATGTGACTAGCGTTCAGCTGGGTACAACTAATATTTAAATATTTATTGAAGTTCAGCATATTAAAAGGCAAATACTGGTGTTATATACTCTTCCGGACTATTTTGTCTTGAAAATTAAAGAGAGCTGACAGAATCATAACACCAACTTCCACAACCACATTTTAATAAGAGCCTTGATGTAAAAATTATTATTTACGCTTTAGCTAACTTTTGAGGTAAACTATTATAGTCAGTGATGCGTCTGTTAAATGCATAAGCCATCATAATTTATAAATATTAAACAACTCGGCAGTAAAGTATCACAGATGCCCTGAAAACATATGACATATGAAATAGCTGATTCAGAGTGAGTTCAGTGAGATGATTCAGAGCTGATTCAGAGTGAAATAGCTGATTCAGAGTGAGTTCAGTGAGATTTTCAAGTAATATCCAGTAGTATTAATCTAGAAAGAGTATATTTTCAAATTCGAATCATATGATTATGTCCGAGCATTTTCGGTACTAAATATGGTGAATATGCTCCAAAAATATAGTGTCTAAACACTATAAATCTGAAAATACATTCTCTTTAAAACATAGCAAGTTTTAATACCATAATATAAATCAGAAATCTCTTTCACAGCTTTGCAAATATGAATTTGTATTAACAATTTCTTATTGTTGAATAGCCGTCCCGTGGCTGAGTGGTAAGCGCGCTTGGCTACTGATATACGGGACCTGGGTTCGAGCCCCGGGTAAGGCATGGATGTTCGTGTTGTTTTCTGCTGAGCTCCTGCCATGCTCTCAGATCTTCTACTGTGGCATATAAACAGACAGGCTCCTGTCAGACCTCTATGGCAAGCAGATGCTGAGGGGGTATTTATTTTATTTTTTATTGTTGAATATGTACATCAAAGGAAACAAATTCATAACAGTAAAATTATTCAGGTCACTTCCTTCAATCAGTCTCTCCAGAAACATAAAACATTTCGACACGCAGTACTGCAGAAAAAAATATATATGTAAAAAGACTATATGCTTCGTATTTTTCTATCACACTTAAATCTTTCAAGACATATAAGCAAATAAATTCGCGAGAGAATTTTTTGAAGAAACTTATAATCGACAAAAAATTTGAAAATATTTAGCAAATGAAAATGATCTCTGAACAAATGAAAATGTATTTATAAATGTTTCTTTCCATGATATTTAAATCACTTTTCTGAGCAAATGACTTTTCACAGTATTTACACATGAATGGTTTTTGTAGCAAGTGGGTTCGTCTGTTAATTAAATAGGCCGCATTGCTGTCTGAAAGACTTGCTACAAAGATCGCAAGAAAATGGTCGTTTTCCTATGGGGATACGAGGATGAGGTTTAAGATGATTCTTCTGTTTGAATGTCTTTCCACACCAGCAACACTTGTGAGGACGCTCTCCAGAGTGGATCAACATATGGCACTTGATGTTGGTTACCCAATCGGTAGAGTAGGACATAATGAACAAGGATATCTTCGACCTTTTCTTTCCGGTCGATAACTCTTCTTGTGATTGGTGAGAAATTGTATTCATGTAATCCAGCACTGGCAGATGTCACATTCATAAACACGTCCACCTTTATTTAGGGAAAAACAAATGATCCATTAAATCATATTCATTTAAATGAAATGTAGATATTTAAAACTAATAGAGGGTAAAAGTTATATTTACTGCAGTGATTATGAAATGAAAAAGAGATAAAGTGGTTAGCGCGCTTGGCTACTGATCTAAGGGACCTGGGTTCGAGCTCCGGGTTAGGTATGGCTGTTGTGTCGTTTTTCTGCTAAGGTCCTGCTATCCTCCCAGATCTTCTACTTTGGCATATAAACTGAGAGGCTCCTGTCAGACCTCTGTGGCAAGCAGCTGCTTGAGGGTGTATTTCTTTTTATAATAAACTCCAAATAAAAACATATTCCTACATGTTTCCTTTTTATTAATTAAAACCGCAGTGCTACATGTTTATATGGATTAAAATTATATCAGAAAATCAAAAATATAACTAAAGTTAACCGAATTGCTGGTAATTAATACGTAACAATCAATGTGTAAATATCGTTCATTGATTAATAATCAGCTAATAGCCTCTGAGCGGCATTTCCATGCAGCTCGGACGTAAAACAATCCAAATATATACCTCTTGTGATCAGTTGCCGGTGTACGAAAATATGGTGAAACAAAACTGACATCAGCCAACAAATGACAAACGAAATGCAACAGAAAGATAATTCACATAACAGTAGGAAACATAGAATACATAACTGATTATATTTAAGTTGGTTTGGGTTGTTTTACCTCTGAGCAGCACTTTTTTGCACACCATGGGCTACATTTTCCAGGTCGCATGGACCCCGAAGGCTCAGAGAAGGTTGGGGGGGGGGACCCACTGCAACAGCTGTTGGGAGACAGATGGTAGCCTCCCGTCAAGGCCATCCTGCGTGTTCTTTAACGTGCACAGGGTATGGCTCTCCCGCACACGGGGCCACGGCTTAACATCCCATCCGACGGACGGCGGCCTTTCCAAGCCCATCGACCGTGGCAGCCATTTCCAAGCCTACCGACCGTGGGCAGGGTGGGGAGTTTTGCGGCGAAAAATCTGAACGCTGACCCAGCTGGGACTTGAACCTGGGAACTACAGATTACGAGCGCTGGCGCGCTACCGACTGAGCCACCCCCGCCCCTTATATTTAAGTGTCTCAACTCTAGTGAAAGAAGAGTTTTAATCCTTTATCAACACAGTAGCCCAACCCAGATAACAATTGCCCCATTCAAGTTGGAATGTCAATCATGGCCCAAAGATTAAGGAAGTTCTATAATCTGTATTATCCATTCATTCTAAAGCTTCCGATTGTGACTAATTCAATTAGCATTTAGTTGGCCAGAGCAGGGAGAGTAATTGGTTTCAAATAACACCAATTTAGAAACAATCTATGACTGCAACTTTCTAAAAGAATTTAAGTGTGGACTTTGCCGTGTGTTATTGTCCAGAAATGGTCAGCTTGCTGCGAAGGTGATCCCACAAGCAAACATAAGTTAGGATGGGGACACAGCTGCAACTTTAGTAAAGCAAAAAAGCTAAATCGGAAACAATTCTTATCTTTGATTAACATTCACCTATTAGGAAAAGGGGAAAAATACTCTTCAATTTGGAGGCTGATTCTTGTAAGTGTAAAACTGGAAAAACCCTAAAATTCGGATTTTCAAAGACGAAATTTGATTTTCAGATCCTAACTAAGAATCGGAGAAAATCCGTTAAAAGCGGAGTGGTTGGCAGTTCTGGATGTGAGTTCGAATCCCACTCACGACAAAACCTCTTTCTTCCAGATTATTATTTCAATAGGGATTTAATTAGGTTGGGGTATTTTACTTCTGAGATGTACGTCTTTGACACAATGGGCTAAAAAGTGGCATATTCCGAAGGAATTTGGGAAGCAGCTGTATCAGCTATCTTCTTCCCAACTGTATCTGTTATCTCTCTTGCTGTTATCAACTCAGCTGTTATCTGGATATCAGATCTCTGATATCCAGATAACAGCCGCAGTGCAAAAGAAAGGATGGGTCTCCATTCATGCAGAAGGAAAGCAGGGCAATTAGAATAGTGCGAAAATCCCAGGTATATTAACATTCCCTATGATTCCCTTAGAAAAGGAACTAATTTGGGTATAGAAGAGAATATTGGTGGAAAGGGCTATTTAACATACACATTAATGAAATAAGGAATTATAATATAATTCCTGGCGTCTGACATTATCGGTGGCAGAAAGAGCTGTTTCGTCGTTCTTAAATAATAGATACTCTGGACATTTTATCATTTGACAACGCTGCAATAGTTTAAATGCTACAAAATATCTAATCAATCAAAGTGCTATGAACCACATACTATTTTGTATCACCCGTTAGTCTTTTTGCCTGAAGCTGAACCGCTGACCATCGCTGTCCCCTACTGATCGTGGGTAGGGCGGGGAATTTTACGGAGAAAAATTCAACAATGACCCAGCTTGGACTCGAACCTGGGAACTGCAGTTTATGAGCCAGCCCCGCCCCACTGAAATTCAGTATTTCTGTGAATAACTAGAAGAAATTTTGCAGAAGGAATATATGTGAAACCTAAATACATCAGTATAAATAATATATACACAGAGAGAGAGAATGAATTTAAAAAGAGAACAATATTCAAAATATATGGTAAAGATATTATTACTACCATATTGCAGAAAGAATATATGATTTCAAGATAGAGCTTATGCAGTATAGCAACTGAGAATTGCATCTATGTGCCAGACACATTTATAACAAGTCTCATCTCCTTCATTCGATTCTTACACCCTATATTCGATTACGACATCGCCGCATCCTTCGCTCTAATAATAAAATATTTTCTACTCCAAAAATTTACAAAGCTAAATACGGTGAAACTTCTTTGCCTTTCAAGCAACCTCAACTTGGAACTCTCTACCGAGAGATATCACATCTTTAAATTCTAAAACAAATTCAGAATCTATATTACTCCACTCCTATTAGAATATTGAAACATTTGACCAACAATATCTCCTCACCCCTATTCCCACTCCCCATCTTTGCCCTTTGTCTGGATTATCCGCAATCTTTTCTCTATTCATTCATTGAATATTACTCTCTGTTGCATTAAACCTTCCTTTTCTGCCCCCTAAGTTTTCTATGTTTTTTATTTATCATATTTCATATTATATGTTTGTCTTCGTCTATGTAACTTGTTTTTTGTTGATTACATATCATTTAATTATGCAATTCCTGTAAATACGTTTTGTACTATCATCAATATTTCTTTTTAATTTCTCAAGTGTACTGGGGCATCAAGCCGCTTGAACGTTTAAATTAATATCCAAAATTACCTGTACTTGGCTTTTCTGTAACCACCTGCATGAAGTAAATTATTATTATTGTTATTATATTATATCATTGGCTGATTTCACTATCAATTTAAAATCAATCAGTGATCTTATATTTCACTAATTGAGGAATAACTAATATCTCATTGAAATGTGAGAACTGTTGCTGCATCAACTGCACAGTCTCTGAGTTCCCAAACACGCTTCTACCAAAAGTTGAATATTGCAACTTTAATGCCTTTGATATTAAAACAAGATACACCACTAATTGTGATATTGCAATGATTTTTGCTAAATTTTGAAATTTGTTAATTGGCCCTATAATATATAGTATTAAATACAATAAAATTTTCTGTTGAGCAAAAATATTTTAGGTTTACCCTTCAAACTATTTTCAGGTTAAATTTTTTTTGGAGAAAAGAATGGAAGCTTTTCAGAGCAAGGACAGCACTCTATCTTCAAGGAAATCCTTGCTCCGAAAAGCTCCTGAATTTTCTCATAAAAACATTTAACTTGCAAAGAGTTGGAAGGATAAACTTAAAAATTTGATTGATTAGCGACAGAGGATTTTACTTATTGTAATTGATTTCTGAGTAAGGAGCAAGGTCTTTTCGATTGTGCGTAGTATTAAATATGACTTTTTTTTCAGTTATTCAACTCTTTCAAGCTGCTTTAAATAAATATCCCCTCAAGTAGCTGGTTGCCACAAAGGTCTGACAGGAGTCTGTCAGTTTGTATGCCAGAGTACAAGGTCTGAGAGGATGGCAGGATCTCAGCAGAAAAACAGCACGAATGTCAATGCCTTACCCGGATCCCTTAGATCAGTAGCCAAGCGCGCTAACCACTAGTCCACGGGACGGTACAAAAATTCCGACGAGGTGAGCTGCTTTATTTTTTGAAGTCTTAGTAGTTTACATATTTGTCCAGTGAGAGCTACATATATATGTATAATCCATATATTCTAATTCCACCATTCCTTTTTCTTTGAACTTGGAAATTAAGGAAATGTCAATATTCTTTTCGAAATTGTACTGCAAATATATATGCATTTCTTATATGGAAAAAAACTTGTGATTTCCAATGAAAAGTGATTTGTTGAACAGATTCTGAATTGATCTTCAACATAAGTATTTTCCATTTATGATATATACATTCATAACTTTTAAATACCAATTATATGTACCTTAAGAAATGTGGAATATTTTTTTTTGGCCACTTTCACTTATAAAGAATAAATTACTACATAAAACCGTAAAATGTTTCTGTTTCTATTGCATTCTCTTAGTTAAAATATAAATATAAGAATTGAGGAGTTAAAACTCTCAAGTTTACTTTCATTATAGTGCAAATCATCATAACAGTTGCTTGTAAAAAGACTTCTAACTTTCGATATTTTTTTATCTCCTCCATATGACGGGATTTGTAGAACAAATACATTTTGTTTATTTTTTTCCCAGTATTCAAGACTAAAATTAGTTGAATACTAATATCACCGTTTTAGCGATGTACTTATAATTTTCTACCGAAAGCAAACGGTGAACCATAGATTTTTTTCATGTCTACAATTTACGATTTTTTTATCTCCATATGACAGGATTTACAAGAAAAAAAATTCATTTATTTTTCTATTTCTTTCCCAGTAATCAAGACTAAAATTGGTTGAATACTAATTTCCCCATTTTTGCGATGAATTTAAAAGTTTTGAAACGTCTTTTTGCCCAAAACAAACAATGAACTCTTATCTTGTTCTAGCCTACGACTCTTCTATAGCTCCACGCTGGTGACGTCACAAACAGAATGTTCGGGCCTGGTAGAGCCCTTTCCTGTGCATGTCAGAGAACATGTAGGTGGCATTAATTGAGATTCCCCTCTGTACCCTAACAGCTGTTTATTGGATCCTTTTCCTCAACAATTGCTTCCAAAGTTTCACATTAGCTTCAGTTCTATAACCAATATTTAATACATTTTCTCAACTAAATCCTTTGTATGATGCTATTTTGTTTAAAGTGGCAAATGTTTTTTATTTTAAAAAATTGAAATATGAAGATATAACGAGTATTGAAAACAGATTGGCAGCATTCAGCAGATAGCAAAACATTCATTAATATATTTTAGTATGGAAAAAAATTAAAATGTTAAATTCAGAGTGAGGAAATATATGTATTATACTTCTAATTTGATTGCATGTTTTAAATAATTTGATTCCCTCCCAGCATAGAGAAATATCTGAGATTTTATTTCACCGCTCCCTCAAATAATCCTGCACAGCGTTTTACTTCCGATAACTGCCTTCCGTTTGTTTAAATAATAAAGGCAGTAGATTTCCATTTTCGTATACTCATCCTCTGTGAAAATGTATCTGTGGAATATTTTGGTTCGAATCCCGTCCAAAAATATTTCTGAAATATTTGAAATTTTAGAAATATATTAAAAATTTGTCTTCTGTTGGGATATGAATTAACGAAATATTACGATATGAATATACCGAATCATCCAATAACTTTAATATCTCCTTCTAAAAGGAAGAAAAAATTTAATCAGATATTACAAGCGATCTTGCGAAACTAAATAAATATTTCAAAAATTAACGAAGAATGAACAATAGCTGATAAAATAGTTGATATTCTTCAATAAATGAATTTTTAAATATTATTTTTTTAAGTTCCATGATATATTTCTAGGAAAATTATTGCTGGAAACTGAAAATGTAGAAAGATCTCTTTTGTCTTTTGTATCAAAATCTGAGTCCAACTTGTTGATGTATGGATCTTAAAATTGGGATATATAATATTTATTTTTATATAAAGGGGCCTTAGGATAATAAATCCTTAGGCTGAGAAATTGTTGAGTTTCCCATGGAAAGATACTAGAAAGCCAAATTTGGACCTCGGCATCCTGAAGATCGTACTGTACAGTATTAGGGAATAAAGGATTCCTAATACATTAAGAATAGGAAAAAAATCCGGTGCCTAATAGGATGCAAGCTATTTAACTAAAGGATAAGCCTACACGGAAATTAAACAGTTGTTGTTGTTGTTATTAGAAAGGGAAGTGAAATCGAAAACCAGAAAAATTAAAAACATACCATCAAGCGAAAACAGACATATTAAAAACATATCATCAGGCGAATACTAGCCATGAGGTGTGACAGGAAACTTTCCTGTACACTTAAGTACTGTTTTTTTATGGGAATGAATTGCATTTCTTCATAAAGATGTTGATCAAGTCCGTATATACCTTGAATATGAACAAAATTCTTGCATTATTCAAAGCAATGTGGAATCGAAATTGCTTATTTGTAACTTCATTCTCGCTTAAAACGCTTCATGATAATTACCCGGCTATCAGATAAACTTATAAAGAAATAATTATATTAGCAAATACTGCAATTATTACTTCTGTTTTCATTAGATTCGAATAAAGTCATTTTTGTAGAACATTTTTTTGCTTCCCAAACGTGGACAAAAAACTAAAGATTTCATTTCCGCGTTTCGTGAAATATTTCTTTAGAGCGTCTTATTTCCAATAACCATCTCCCGTTTATTCGAAATTGAAAACTGATAGCTTCTCACGTTAATTTTTCAGCTTTCATATTCCTTTTAATTGTAAAAGAATATTAATGAAATTCAGTATTAAAAAAATCGTTTAAGAGTTGAATTTACCTTTAATAACATTCTCAAAAAAAGTAAATTCTCGGATATATTGGCTGAGTTGTTATTGTCATTGGTTATTATCACATTATACTGAAAGTTTCCTGTCACACCTCATGGCAAGCAGTCGCTTGATGATATGTTTTTAATTTATCTAGTTTTCGATTTCACTTCCCTTTCTAATCACCTAAAAAATCCTGCTCAATTCCGTGTAGGCTTATCCTTTACTTAAACAGTTTGCATTGTATTAGACACAGAAGTTTTTCCTATTCTTATTGTATTAGGAATCCTTTATTGCTTAATATTTTAAACTATAAGTATTTTACTTTAGAAGATAATGCTATAGTCACAACACGATACGTGCCTTGAATTGATTATGGTGGCAATGTATATATATTTTTCATATACTTTTTCCATTAGTCATGTATAAATTTGAAGAAAAATATGCTTTATGCTTAGGATTCCGCGAGATTTCCATAGCACTGAAATTTGAAGTTTGATTAATACCCGGTCATTGATTCTCACTGCAGATTTATTATTAGCTAGCAATAATAATTTTTAGCAAGACTCTAATTTTAATGAAGGTAACACAAAATAAAAAAATGGTAGTTTTTTGTGTGACAAGCAAAGGAGAAAAAAAATTTAAACTGATAACTATGATTAAAATTATGTATATTGCATATTTCTAACATTAAGAAAATCTGAAAATTTTTGACCCCAACTTATGGATACTTTCTCAAAAGTTTTTTTTTCAACATAATGTTGATTTTATTATAATAATTGGCTAAACAAAAATTTCTGATAGCATAAAGACCTCATCAGAATTAAACATTCTTCTCTAATTGCTATTAAATATAATCGGTTTTATTCTCAACGTAGTATTTGCTATGAAATGGTATGAATAATGACGTCTTTCAGAGATATCTATTATCCACATATTAAGGAAAAAGTAAATTTGTTTTTTAAAATAATTTTATTCAACAATGATATTTACAATTACTTTCACAGATTTCAACATTTTCTATAAATATTGATCAATAGAATATGAAAATACACATACAAAATAATATTTCTTGTTATACATTCACAGATTGTGTTCATACATATAAGAATACAGAACATAAAAATAAGAAAATAAATGTTTCTTCTGATACATTCACATGTTGCGTACATCCGATTTTACTTTCCACTGCATTAATTCCATACAAGCGAGTGCATCTTCGACACTATCGTGACCATTTTTACTTTGTTGAATAAGTTTTCCCAAGTAACATTCAACAAGGGATTTCAAGGATCTCTTATACGGAGGACCACGATGGTGAGGAAACACAACTGATGTGTCCACAACTGTTCCGTGGATTATTTGCAGAGCTCTGAAGTCATTATCCAAGCCATGACCAACGATAATTGATTTCGAATGTATGAAATTTAAGAGCACTGTTTGAACATCTTCTAATGTAACTGTTACATTTTCTAGATCCTTCGAAGTTATACCACTATACCTAGTGTTGTAATCAATGATGGGATTAACTGGTAAAACAAATGTGTCATAGATTATATTGCAATCGGAATTTAGAACACTTATTCTCGTTACTTCTAAACCTTTCAATGTAAAAGACATTTCACAATCGAGAAAATAGATTTCATGGCTGAATTCAATATTTAGGTCATTCGTCTTTACACACTTCACTGCTTCTAGTGGACGTGGGGAACTTACGTGATAATCTTCTGTGACACAACCCATAAATGAATTCTTGCAGCAGGAAGTTTCTCGTCCAGTGCTTGTCATCCAAATTCTCCCCGGGTGATATGTGCATTTATTCGTTGCCTTATAACCTTCTTCATTCGTCATAGAATAAACACTTTTGCATCGGGTGCAGCATCTGTTTTTAGAGTCTGATATATCAGTAGTGTAGTAGTCAAAGACTGCCATTCCTGGCTTTCCAGGTAATTCCAAGGGAAAACCGTTAGCTTTTAATTGTCCTGCAGTGAGCACATAAGGCTGCAATTGATAGTAAAGTTGCAGTTTCTTCTTGTCTCCGGAAGACGATTGTTCGATTATTGGTTCTGTGATTATTTTGCTCTCTTCCTCTTGATTACAGAGCTCCCGGAGCATTCTGGGAGGTATTACAACATACTGATCAGCAAATTCATTTGGCATCTGTGAGACTAGAGAGTTTGTATCTAAGGCAAAATTTATGAAATCTATGTCTTCTTCCTTACGTCTCAAACAATTAAAATTATCCGGAAACCCATTTCTTTGGGCCTGAAGACATTCTTCCCTAATTTCATCATTTGGGACTGAATTACTCGTAGATACTTTTAGATACTCGTAAGGTGCTTTCTTCAGCTTCTCAGTCATGGTTGAATCGTGATTCTTCTTGACCGCATCTAAACCAAGGGCACTTCTGTCTTCTTGAGTAGGCTCACAGGATAATTGCGTATATTTCTGTCTGTTTCTTAGTAGCCATTCTTCCTGCTTCACGTTATCGTTCATATGTCCTTGAGACATACGATTCCCATTCTTCTGGAGGTTAAGAAATCCTTCTCTAGGATGAGAAAGTTCATCATTTGTTTTATCTAGTAACTGGGTATATCTCTTTCTGTTCATTGGTGCTGGCAGAGGCTCTTTGCTCATACTCTCCTGTTCGACATTATTGGTTGTAGCTCCTTTTGGCACATTTTCTTCATGAACAACAGGCGGTTCTGGATTATCAGTAGGATGAACATCTGTTTGCAAGAGAAAAATGGCATTTGCCTCAAGGCTCTTTAATCGTTGTGCATATTTTTCACTCACGCTGTCCTGTTGGACATTGATATTCGTAGCGGTCTCAGTCTTACGATTTTTATTCTCGTGGTGGTTAACAGATACCTCTCCGTAATCAGTCAGTTCAGGTTTTGTTGGACTTATAAATTTTGCATTTGTCTTGCTGCTTAATAGTGTTGTTAAATACTCTTTGCTCATATAATCCTGTTCCATATTGGGGCTCTCAACCACTATAGACACAGTTGTTCCATTTCTTTGGAGGGTACAAATTGATTCAGGATCGTTAATCGAACAAACTTTTGAGTACCGTGAGATTTGGGCATTTGTCTTGCTTCTTATTTGTCGTGGCAGAAAGTCTTCACTCGCTTTATCGTTATGAATTTTGGTTATGTCTTCTTCTTTAGTAATTCCATTTTCCTGGCGGTTAATAGGTGGCTCTGCGTCATCAGTGGAATCAACTTGAGTTTCCCCTGAAAACAAATAAGCAGTTGGAATAATGTTTATATAAGATTTGTCTAAAATATTTAAATAAATCTTTTCAAATATGGAGCGAACCCTAAAGAATCTGAATTCTCATCCAGTAATCTACCTACATATATATTAACAGATACTGCGAGTTTAATTTTACAATAATTTTTACCGTTAGAAAATGCTAACATTTGGAAAATGAGAATTAATTCTTCGAAAATGATCATTTACTATTAGTCATTGTCATTTAGTACTTTACATAAATATTCTCATAATTTGAAAGATAAGTTTCTCTTGACCGGAAACAGAAATAAATGAATAGGAAATTGTCGATTTATCTGCTAGAAATAAATATCCCTAAATATCCTATTCTAAAGAATAAGAGACTGCATTATATTATTTTTTAAACTAAAACTCTCTTAAAATTTAAAGGAACTGAATATCCGAAAGTTGCTAAGTATGTATTAGTAAATTAATAACACAAATAAATATAACATGAGATATTTTTCACATATGTTAAAGAAAGAGCGAACAGTCCTTCCATCTTATGTTTTCTGCAAAACATTTTTCCCAATGCTCAATGCACAAAAGTAAGACAAAACAATTTGACAAAACCATTTTGATAAAGAAATTTAGCATTTTTTTCTGTTTTAAATATCTTGTTTTTTTATTATCCAGTATTCGATTTAGAAGGAAAGTTTAAATTTAAATATTTTTCCATTTAGCTATTTCAGAAATGACAATTAAGAAATATATATTTCAAAATTACTTTAAAATTACATAGATTTTTCGAAACAATTTTTTTTCTTGTGCAAATAAATTTATGAACAATTTATTTTCTTTATAATTGTGTTTTTAAGGAAATATTTCCGTTGATAAGTTCATGTTGTTTCAAATACATTTAAAAGTATTAATTTCTGATTGGACCTAAAGACGACTGCCTATAACGGAAGTGCAAATTATAGTTGGTTGCGAAAAATGCTTTTTTTAATTGAAATATTTGCTGCAGAATCCAATTACGAAAAATAAATTGTTCATAAATTTATTTGCACATGATAAGAAAAAATCATTCTGAAAAATCTATGGAATTTCGAAACCTCTAGAATGTAGATATGTCTAAAATTTATGTAAATATTACACTTCAAAGAGGATGCTATGCAATAGATACTGACGGTTTTAAAATAATGCTAATTCCGTATTCATAAAAGGCTAATTTGAAATAATTTGAACTATATATTTCTTAATTGTCTTTTCTGAAATAGCTAAATGAAAAAATATTGAAATTTAAACTTTGCTATTGAATCAAGTACTGGCTAATAAAAAAGGAAAACAGGATATTTAAAACAGGAAAGATTACTGAATTTCTTTATCAAAATGGTGTTCAGGAATAGTGGAAACGTTAAAAGTATTTCTGATTAAGATCTTACCTAGTTCACGACAATCGAGTATAATGCCTTCCGTGATGATATCTGGAAAACAAAGAGCATTACGTATTTTTCCTTTCTTCTTTGATGGCTTCCCACACTTCTTCTTTTTCTCTGAAAATAATAAATCTGTAAAATTTAATCATCTTATATAGCTAACTGAAAGCATATGGACATTGAAACTTTGCTTCTATAGAAAATACTGGATAAAAAAGGAACACAGGAGAATTAACACAGGAAAGATTTCTGAATTTCTTTATCAAAATGATCTTCAGGATTAGTGGAAAAGTTAAAACGCTTCTCATTAAGCCCCTTACCTTCTTCACGGCAATCGAAGAAAATGCCTTCTGTTGTGATATCTGGAAAACAAAAGGCATTACGCCTTTTTTCTTTCCTCTTCGACGACTTCCCACACATCTTTTTCTCTGAAAAAAATAAATATGTAAAGTTTAATTATATTAAGTGTTCATTATCAATCACAGTAATTAATACATAAAATAATTAAACATTATTAAATGAATTCTTATTAAAAAAAAACCGGGCCCAAGCTTTCATTTGATACATAGTTTGTTACAATCCACACTCGTGTTCAGGAGATATAATATAGAACAATCGTTTTTATATTTGTCTCCGTTTTAGGAAGAGGAACTGCGCGTCACAAGCATTCGTTTGATGTATAGCTTGTTACTTTCGGCACTCGCATTCTGGAAATAGAGCGGAAGAATAGTTTTCCTATTTTCCCTTTTTTTAGGTCGGAAGTAAACTTGGGGTCAATTTTTGATAGCCTATGACACACCACGCCTCATAAACTTTCATTTGACATTTAAATCATTAAGTTTCTCCATCGCATTTGAAAGATATGATGTAACAAGTATTTTTACAAATCAACAATCCGACAACACGATAAACACCAAACGAAAAGCAATAGGTAGGTAATTAGAAAGTAGCTGGCATTTCCTGTGTTCTGTGAAATGAAAGCCACATTCAAAGTTCCCTTTGAATCTAAATTTTTACAAAAAAAAAAGCTAGGTAAATATAAATTAACAATTGAAGTTTAAAAAACATCTATTGCCCTTAACCGCTTTTTTATACTTGACAAAATTCTCACACAATTATATTATCCGCAAAAAAAATTATATTTTAATTAACAGAAAATGGGCTAGTTCAGTTAGGAATGTAGTAAGCTTCATTCCTAAATAAACTTCATTTTAACAGAAACGCTCAGCCCACCAAGCCATCACAGAATCCTCACCTTTAACCACCTTGCCATATTTATCCCTCAATCTCTGTGTACCTGTCTGTTTCTTCCCATATAAAAATTAACAATCTGGTACAACCTCCTGCTGTTGTCTACTCTCAGTTAAATGAAGTTCAGTTAGGAATGATCTAAAAGGGGAGCCGAAATTGGGTTTGACCATTACCTGGTCAGATGATCATACAGGGGAGACGAAATTGGGTCTGATCATTACCTGGTCAAAAATGTCTTGCATCTGAAGCTTAAGAAATTTTATGCTAAGATTAAGAAAATCACCTTCGACACTGAAGGTCTGAACGATTCAGATAGAGCCAAAGCATACCATGATAGGCTACTTAGTCATTATGACAATCATGGTTTGCTTATTGCTGAAGTTGATAAAGAATGAGATCAGTGTCAACAGGCTTTTCTTCAAGCCAACAGTACTCTTTTGGGGTAAAAGGGAACAGGGGAAACAAAATCATTTGAGTGATTAGGCTATGAATCTTATTTCTGAAAGAAGGAAGTGCAACATTAATATGAATCAACACATTACTAGTCCTAACAGAAGGCATTACAACGAGCAAAATGAACACATAAAATATCAATTAACAGCTAATGAGAATCTTTCGCTTGATATCTTGGCTGACAAAGCAGAGGAAGCAGTTAGACAGTGCAACAGCAGGGGGTTAATGTTTTAACATTTCCCACATAAATCATTAACCAGATGGTTAATGTTTTATGTGGGAAGAAACAGACAGGTACACAGAGACTGAGGGATAAATATGGCAAGGTGATTAAAAGTGAGGATTCTGTGATGGCTAGGTGGGCTGAGCATTTCAGAGATGTTCTAAATAATGTGATTATTTTTACTCTCACTTTTTTTAATGAGGATAGATGTACTACTGGCTTTTATGATGACCCTATATCACATTCCGAAGTCACATTGGCTATCTCTAAATTAAAACTGCATAAATCCCGAGGGGTGGACGAAATCACCACTGAAATGCTTAGAGCTGGGGACATTTGTTTTGTCACATGGCTGACTGAAATTTTGAATATTTTTTATGATAAAGGTGTTGTTCCTAAGGATTTTATTAGAGCTATCATTGTCCCAATTTTAAAAAAATGTGATCGTAGTTCTTGTGATAATTATATGGGAATTAGTTTACTTTCTGTTCCAGGTAAAGTTATTTGCATGATTATACTTAATTGAATTAAGAATTTGGTGAATGGACAACTGCGTGATGAACAGTGTGGATTCAGAAGTGGTAGGGGATGTATTGATGAAATATTTTCACTTAGACTGATTCTTGAGAAATATTTAGAGTTTCAGAAACCTGTGGTTATAAATGTTATAAAGGTTATAGATTTCAAAAAGGCTTTTGACTCTGTTCATCGACATAATCTGGGGTTAATTGTTAGATCATATGGAATACCTGATAAGTTAATTAGTTTAATTAGAGCTCTCTATAAAAACACTGAGTCGTGTGTGAGAGTTGGTACGTCTTGCTCGATTGGTTTAGCATTACTAGTGTGCATTTTGTCTTCTTTACTCTTTAGTTTAGTTATTGATTATGTAATGCGAAATTCTTTGCAAGGAAAATATTTTGGTCTTAAATGGTCCAGAGGTTTCAAAATTTCTGATTTAGATTATGCAGATGATTTTGTCCTGTTGGCTACTGATGTTGATGAGATGAATCTGTTCATTAGGGCTGTTGATGAGACTGGTAATAGAGTAGGTTTCGTGACAAACAGAGAAAAAACTAGTGATGAAAATATGTCAGGCAGAGAGTACTTCAGTTGCTTTGAATGGCTGTACTATTAAGCAAGTGTCTGAGTTTAATTACCGTGGGAGTTAATAGATACTGGTGATGTGCGGAGGGAGATAAATAGAAGAATAGGGATTGCCGCTGGGACATTTAAGAATCTATGAGCGTATGGATAAATAGGCGTATTAACCAAAAGACTAAAATTAGGCAGTAGAATAGTTTTTTTTTCTTTCTCATGTTAGTTATGGTAACCAAAGATGAACCCTTTGTAAGCAGGATAACAAGAAATTCGGTGCCTGTGATTCTAGATGCTTCTGCAATATCTTGGGCATTATGTCGTTTTACTTTGTAAGTAATGACGAGGTTAGAAGAAGAAGTCATCAACCACCTTTGAACAGCGTATTGTGCAGAGAGAGACTGCGTTGGTTTGATCATGTTGCTCGTATGCCTAGCTGCATATTCATTCCTTTTCCAAAAGTTACTCATTTTCAACTTTTTTTGTAACATTTAAAATATTTTCACCTTTTTATTCCTACTTTGAATGACTCAAAAATATATTATAAAACAATACTAGAGTGTTTAGTTACATCACCAAAGAAATAAAAAAATTTGCTACAGCCTAAAGGCTTTTAAGGCTAAAATAAGCCTTAAAGAAAACTCTCAATGGACAAGATTAGAACAGGAATTTGGCAATGTCTATGAAGGAGAACCTTCAGCAGAAATGTAAGTTCTCTGAATAAGGAAATTAATTTCAAACAAGAGATGATGCGGAATATGACTCAATGATGCTTTGCTGTGCAGTGAATCGCGATTCACAAGACATATTTAGAACCTTTTATCAAGAAATACAAGTAGACGTAATCATTGATTTTATTCCCTTCAATGTGTTGTTTTCCGAATTTTGAGAAAATTTTCGTTATCATATTCAAAAATATGTTTATTTATTTTTTTCAAACTATAAGGTTAAAGTGTTTTTTTTTAATTATTAAAAGTTATTAAATTTAAAACTAATTATTAAAAAGGATATTTTTTCTACCTAGGGCTTTAGCAAACATCTCTAGCAATCAATTTAGTTACAATAACCACGAATTTTTTTGTAATGTTAACCGCTGATATTACAATAATCCTTTTCTCTTTATTTTATTTAAGATTAAGGGTCATTTCATAACTTACCGTTAATATTTTCTTCAACCACATTTCTTTTATTTGGTGCTCCTTTAGCTCTCCTCTTAGAAAAACTCCGAGTGTTTCTTCGTCCTATATAATTAAGAATGTTTTAATTGAATGTATTTGCAAACCCTTAAGCAAAAAACATATTTTATTACTCTATTACATGTTAATTTTTAATGTAGGAGAAAAACAAATACGGTTACTTAATCATCAGAACGTCTGCCGAAGTTGCTGAAGTATAGGATATTTTCAAGTACGTTCTATGCTTATTCAAAAAGAAATATTTCAATTGTGAATTTTATGGCATATAAGAAACACTCATATATCAACTAGGAATATTATTGATAAAATATTATTTAATGTATTTAAATAATTAACGGTTACAACTATTAATACGGAACACAAAACAATCAGACCGAATAAAGACAAAACAATTTCAGTCATAATTATGGTTAAACGTAGTAGAAAGTGACCGAAAACCAGTCGTTTGAACAACACTAAACAGAAAGTAAAATATTTTGATTATAACGCATAAAACATAAAATCGAATCAAAATAAAAGGTGAGAAAATGAGTTAAAATTGAAGTTAAAATTAATGGAAATTTTATGGAATGTCCTATTTACAGAAAAATGCCACAATCTCAAACAATTTCATCCAAATCTCGATTCTAAACAATATTCGTTTAAAATTGAAGTTGAAATATTTCACAGCATGCTCTGCACTTTAGCTCATCTTAAATGCTCTTTAAAAATTTGTGAAAACAAATAAAATTTCACAAATGTTTAAAATTATAGGTTGGTAAATTTTTTATCATAACCTTCGGTAATCTCGTGGACGAGTGAATAGCACTCTTGGATACTGATTGGAAAGACCTGGGTTCAAGCCCTAGATAAGTTCTGGATGGTTTCTGTTATCTTTCTGCTGAGTCCCGCGAACCTCACAGACTTTCTACGGGCGTAAAATCCTAAAGGCTCCAGCAGCACTGCTGGTAAATTCTTAAATTGACGACCAATACTCTGTACATTTCAAGAACTATATTACATAAATATTTCTCAAAAACGAGAAGTGTAGAACACAAGGAAATGTCTCAGCACTTTGATAATTTAGAACAGTTTCTCCATTCTCAGAACAAAACAACAGCAAAAAAAAGTTTAAATTTGAAAATTAAAAAATTAATTTTTAAATATTTTTATCTGCTGAATAATATAAATTATATTCATTTTATAATAGTAATTTATTAATTACTTTTTAATCCTATTTCGTACCAAGTACTAATTATGTAGGATTAAAATTTCCACATCCATTTCGATTACTTGATTTTCTTTCTTCATCTGTCAGAGAGTAAAAAAATAATACTAATTTACTATTTTTTATAGAAAACAGTAGAAAGTAAGACGTACATAATCCTACTACCATTTTAGGTACGTGGCACAATATAAAGTTCAAATCCAGCCCTCAGTAGAAAAAGGCATTTTTTACAAAAAGTAAAGATCATCAGGTTTACTTGAAACAACTATTTTCGTATTCTTCCAATTCTGAGTATATATATTAGGGTGGGCCGAAAAAATTCAAAATTTTTTTTCAAGTCGTAATACTGAGCAAACGTTGTGAACTGGGGAGACTAAAAAGGGGTTAAAAAAGAAAAAATATCGGTTTATATCTTCCGGTCGCGCATGTGCTCTAAAGTTTGCCGAAATTTGGAAAAATTTATATTATTACGATAATTGTTTATCTTACTTAACTTGTCAATATTTAAATGTAATAGCTCTAGTCGACTCTTACTCGAACCGATAATGATTTAGAAAAAAGAATGGTTCATATCGGTTAAGGTCTTCCGCTCGCGCAACAGCTGTCAAATCTAACAAATTCTCGCGCTCGTCGTAACTGGCTCGGGTCAATGACCACGACGCTCCCCCCACCTACCACTCTCGCCACCGCGCCGCGCCATTGTTCTGTCAGTCTGCACTTATTCCTCGTGTTTGATGTGTGTTTCGTTCGCTCTTCCAATTATTATTTTGGCATTTGCATTTCAATGTTGGTTTTGTGTTATGACATTTTTGTGTAACTTTGTGACTTAACGGTGATATACTATGGCTGTACCTAAGAAAATCATCACAAGAAAGGTATTTGATTGCCCTATATTTGGTACACCTAAAGATTTTTCATCAAACAAGCTTCCTACTGGTGAGGACGTGATTCGGTGTTCTTCACAGGAGAGATTAGGTGTTGTTCACATGAGATCCTGGTCCCTAGTCACACTCGTGGTGGTTGACAACAGCAAATCGAACTCTCAGAATGTACTTAAGTGAAGAAAGTCCCACACCTGAACTTCAAGAAATAGTTGTATTTATTTTGAAGTCATACATGACAAAGTGGTTTAGTATTAAAACAAGTAAATACTTTACAGAGGGACCAAAACTTGTAAACAAATCAATACAATTTTCAAGGTACCTGCCTGAAGATTTACGTAATATTGTCGACCCTGTGATCGAACGAAATGGCTTTTTCGCTCATCCCGAACATTTAATATTAGCCATGACACAAGATAATAACACATAAGAGAGCTCGGACTTCGACGAATTCTAAAGGCGAGACAGTTAGATCAAAAGAGAACAACTATCAGAACATTCATGCCGCCAAAGCACAATTTCAAGGCTCAAGACTACTCGAAAATAATTAACTGAATGGGCTGTGATTTATCTTTTCCCCCATTATTAAAAGGTATCAAGTGACGATGAGATTAAATCACATATTCAAAGTGACTCAGTCCCAAATTGGGATATAACATTCAAGACATTCCCAGTTCACACACAGGCAGTTGAACGATGTGTGAAACTCGTGACAGAAGCCTCAGGAAAGGTTTGCGGAGCTGAGTCTAGGGATGGTTTTATCAGAACGACTCTGCTGTCAAGGTCAACCATGCCTAACTTCGCCCATAAATCAGATTTCAAAGTACCTTCAGCTAAGAATGAGTGCAAACGGAGATGTTCAATTGTTCAACATGAGTTTCTTGGACTTACGACTCTTCATACAAAAACTTAGTTTTTTCAATAAAAAAATCTGTTTATAAATATTACTAATGGTATAAAATAATTTGCTTTTAAACATTTAAACTTGTATTCAATAAAGAACAAATATAAAGAACATGTAAGTTGTTAGTGTTTTTTTTCCTTGAACTGTGATCTACCTTTCTTTGTAAATTTTTTTTCAAAATTTCATTAATTTTGAAGGCAATGCGCGACCGGAAGATGTTGATGAATTTAAATAATATTTAAACATTATTTTCTGTGGTTCTAATACATAAGAATTTGAGCAATTACATTCGGGAAGAGGCTAATTTAAAAATGTTAAAAATTATCGTAAAAATGTGAATTTTTCCAAATTTCGGCAAAATTTAGAGCACATGCGCGACGGGAAGATATAAACCGATTTTATTTCTTTTTATTACGCCTTTTTAGTCTCCCCAATTCGCAACCTTTCCGCGGTATTACGACTTGAAAAAAAATTTCTGAATTTTTTCGGCCTACCCTAATATATATATCTCCTCAAAACTCGATTTTTTTGGTAACATTTTATGGAGGAAAATATTTTGCAGTCAGTAAAATCAATTTCTTCATGAATACGTATTGTGTTTTTACTCAGGATACCAAATATGAGGAGATTTTTGCTATATTCGTTAAAATTAACATATATTTATTTTCGTTTATAATTAAGTTTTTGTTTATTTCTCAGAACGTGCAAGACTGTAAAACACAGATTACAATTTCTACTTATGAATTTTTGTAATTAATTTTTTAACATGCTGCATGGATATTTGCCAATCTTCCTATTGCTTTTCGCTTGTATTTATCTGTTTGTGCATTTATCAAAACAGTTGTTCTACCAAATCTTTGAAACGCGACTGACAAACTTCATGACTTATATTTTCATGTGCAAAATGTAACATTATTATGCAGGGAGTGTCAGAGATTATAAGGAATTCACCACCCTCGCTTTCTTTCCCGTTAAAAAAGACAGAAATGTGAGAACGAGTGTTCTACTATATCTTCAGAACGAGAGTGCCAAAAGTAAAAATCTATGCGTTAAATGAAAGCGTGTGTCGCAGGAATGTAATAGTCCATACCCAATTGACCCTCCGTACTTTCTTCCTTAAAAAGTGGAAAAAATGAAAATAATTTTTCCACTATATCTTAAGGATTGAAGGCCCGAAGATAAACAAATCATGCGTCGAATGAAAATTTCTGACATGGGGCATTTACTCCCTGTTTCTTGCCCTCTAAGAAAAGGCCGAAAAGGAAACAATTATTCGCTATAACGACGGAATGAAATGGCCGAAAATAACTAGGTATGAGTCAAATGCAAGGTTTTACAGGTGAGGTATGTTACAGGTTAATAAAAATTCGAGATCTCTGCTTTTCCCTCTAAATAAGGAAATAATGAAAATCAGCGCCTAGATTTACGAGTTGTGTTAAGTAAAAGCTCATATGAGGAATATCGTAAATTGTTTCGAATTTCATCTCCCTCATCACCAGAAAAGTGGCGGAATTTCGCGGAGGTGTACCTTAACGGAGTTACATCTCAAATTATAATGTGTGACACCTCATAGGTCATGGACTTCCTTAAACAGGACTTTAGAAACAGATTGAAGAGAAATGTGGTCGAAATGTGTGAGTCATATATTTAAATTTCTGCAGATAAATGTTTCAGTGACAAAAATCAAACATATAAATAAATTGGAAATATATATATATATCATCCCATATTCGTCCTACATAGTACAAAATAAAACTAAAGCTAATCGATGCTTCAGTCAGTTACATTGAGAATTTTTTCCGCTAACCTTCATTGTGCCTCTGTGAAAAAAATCCGGTGAATAGTATATTAAATAGTACCACGTGTGTAGGAGAGCATAATTTGTCGCGTTAAAAAACACGCTATTTTGTCTTAAAGGAATACGTCCATTTGTCTCGTAGCAGGAGTCTATTGGATCTCCTTCCCCAACAGACTGTGGTGACTTTGTGACCTAGCCATTTATCCAGTTTTGTGCAGAAAAAGGCATCTTAGGGTAAACCAATGCAACAAGAATGAGTTAGGAGAACTGATGTGTTATTAGGTATTTCTAGTGATTAACTGACAGAGCAGTTAGGGAGCTATACCGCTGTTCCAAAGAAATACTTTATTATGTTAGTTTTATTTCAGGCAGTATTAAGTTCAACTTGACTATGGTCTGAGTAGGGTATATTTATACAGGATAAGGCTTGTGAATCGGTTGGGTTTTTTACTTCTGAGGAATAATTTTCTCACAGAAAAGAAAACGGACTTAGTAAGTTATCTCCCGCACAGCTCAGACACTAAAACTTGATAGCACAAAGAGATCATGAGCCATATGAGCTATCGAATAACCTCCAAAAATATTTGGGCGTAGGTGACACTGGAAAAGGTGTTGAAATAGACGGTGAAACCGTGAGAAAGAGAAACAACTGTTGAATAGAACAGAAAAGTAATGGAAGTAATGAAATTTGGAATAAAAGAGGCAAGGACAGCAATAAAAAATACAGAAATTTAATTTTATTGGATAGAAGTAAAATATCCAAGCAAAATAATAAAAAAATCAATGACATGTGAATAAAAAAATTAATTATTATATCAGTAAAAATTTATATTAAAATCTAAATAATTTTTAAACCGTGCATTTAACAGAAAAAAGTAACTGAAGATAAATTAAGGACCGTAATCGATATTATTTAAACTCGATTTATAGCAAAATTATTTCAGTAGAATTATGGGGTGTGGTGAAAATTAACTTTAAATTCTAAGTTTGCAAATTACTTTTCAAATTTAGAGTTTCATATTTCTACATTTTGCTGTAATTCTTTCTATCCCACTTTATTGGTAAAGAGCATTATAAAATATCGTTTCTCGTTATTAGTGTAGAAAAAGAATTATTTTTTTTCCTTTCGTGGAAACGAATTGATCCATTTTGTTATATTTGTATCCATACACAAAGACTACAGAAAAGAAATTTTAGAAGCATTACACTATTTTCGTTTTGTATTTAACAAGTGATGCAAAAAAATAAGGTTTCCAGTAGCAGGAATGATTAGAAAGTTGTTTATTGCAATCCTTGCAACTCCGTTTCCCGGAAAAAATGATGTAATGAAAATGGTCAATATCAAACCCTGGATTTTATGTTTTGTATTTTAAACACTAGCTTAGTTGTCATTTGCTAAAACCATCAATTACGTTTTCAGAATAGGAGCCAAAAATCTAAATTAGCAGCAAAATCCGTCATTTCAAATTCCCTCTAATATCTTGAAGTGGCGACTCTTGCTGCTGAACTTCAAGTATCTTGCATAAAATATTAGCTTAAAAAAACAATTTATTGTCTTCTTTGCTATGTAAGAGTATTGTCCAAGCCTTTACGCCTGTCTCTTAGAAAACAGATTTTTATGAAAACAGAAAAAAATTCTTTAAAACTTACCCTTAAAAACCTTCTTATTTCTCTCTAATCGTCGAGAGAAGACAAACATGATTATCGCCAAAATTATATAAATGGAGACGTTGATTAATTCCATGATCACAAGAAGTATCGCAGCATTAAAATATTCTAAGTCTCTCCTCTTAAAATTGAAATTTCGGTGTACAATCAATTCAGTCTCTAATCTTAAACAGGAAATTAAGCGACAAACTTCGACAAGAATCCGAAATCTCAGAATTCATGGCCGGTACCGTGACGTCAGTAATCCAAGTGTTTAGTCAGTAGCTTAACGAATCATAGGTGAATAGGTGGACAGAAAGTTCGCTATTGTTCACCTTTCGTCGTGACATTATTGATGGGAGTAGTGGTCAGTGCCTCGGGCATAAAGTTAGGATAAAAGAGTCATTTGGCACAAAGTCACTACAATACAAGTGGACAATACCGGTTATATGGAAAGGGTTAAGTTGAGGGTTGGACTTTGCTCCCCAATGGAACTTGCAGTAAAATTACAGCTTATCCCATATGTCAATAATGTCAAAATCTCAGTAATCCCTAAGTATGATCAGTAGCATAACCAATCGTAGGCGAAACGTCGAGCTGCGAATTTACGAAAGGTAAAGATTGTGGAATGTGGAAAAAAGGTTAAATGCAAAACGAAAGTAGTGTAATTGCTTCTAAAAATTCTTTTTCTGTACTCTTTGTGTGTGGATACAAATATATTGTTCGATATATCCGGTATTGGTCACCTTTTGTCTTTGCGATTAGTCATCATTGATGTAAGTATTGGTCATTGTTTCGGGCATAACTTCTGAATTCAATATTTATTTGAGGAAAAGTTTCTACAATAGAAGGACCGAACCGGATATGCAAAAAAGGGTAAGATGAGAGTGG
Source organism: Ryuthela nishihirai (assembly GCA_038380435.1). Lineage (NCBI taxonomy): Eukaryota > Metazoa > Arthropoda > Arachnida > Araneae > Heptathelidae > Ryuthela > Ryuthela nishihirai. Next base: position 88,323 of record JAWZYU010000019.1, read on the forward strand.
GACTTGGTGCCTCGCTGGATCTTGCCTATCACTACTAAAGGGTGCTTTTGCTCAATATTGGTCTCTTCTTTCTCTAGGACAGCTTCCCCTCCCCCCAATTTTTATTTATATATCCTGGCTTAATACAACATATAACTTACCCATTTTTTACGTGCTCAAAATTTTATCTCTCACACTTAATATCATATCTGTTAAATACGACTTTATGAGATAAAATATACGATTGAAAATGTGGTGTAGAGGTATCTTAAATATAAATACTATTGACTTTAGTTAAAATCCAGTATATGTATCTTGTTACTGGAACAGGAAACTCATATATCCTTTGTAAAAACATAAAATTATGCTATATTCCAAAATGCCCCATGATATTTTCCCCTAGAAACGAGTTCACAATTACTTCTCAATTTATATATATATTGTTACGACAGAAGGAATCTGGCAACCGAAAGCAAAAAGTTTCAGCCAACGAATAAGAACGTTGGGAGAATTTGGAGAAGAAGAGTGGAGCGTTAACGGTCGTTGTATTGTAACGGTCGTTGTATTGTAACGGTCGGTGAGTTCGAAAATGGACGGTGAGCTGTTCTGAGACAGTGCGCGTAAGTATCAAGAAGTAACTTGATGTGTTGTGTATACGCGGAAGGATAAAAGTGGGATCTTTTATCGTTAAGTATCAAGAAGTAACTTGATGTGTTGTGTATACGCGGAAGTATAAAAGTGGGAACTTTTATGGCTAACTTCGAATGTCTACACGGACTGTCTTTTTGTTCGGCTAGTGTGTGAAAAGTTATTAGCACAGGACGAGAATTGGTTTACGAGTGAAGATCTTCGGGTGACCTGGTAAATCAAGTAAAAGGTAGTATTTAGTAAAATACACAGAGCTGATATTGGGTGCTCTACGCAGGAAGATTGATGACTTGTGCATGTTAATAGTTGATTTGTTAATAAGATACTTCATCCATATTTCCTTTGTAACATTTTACCTTGTATTGAATTTGGTTTTGAAATATAGCTTTTAATACTCACGCTCAGCGGCTATCCATTTTTGTGATCCGCAACATTTGGTGTCAGAAGTGGGATAATTTATTGAATGCCGTTAACTAGAAGTATGGATGAATTGGTAAAGTTGTTGAATGACATTAAAAGTCAAAATAATGATTTGAAAGCCGATATGGCCGCACAATATAATGAGTTGAGAACTGAGATAGTTTCTCAAAAAGATGACTTGAAAGCCTATATGGCTACACAGTTCAAGGATTTTAAAACCGAACTCAATAGACAATGCAATAGTTTAAATGTTGAATTTGTCAGTGAAAAAGATGATCTTGATAGTGTTAAGTTAGATTGTAAACATGGAAAAGAAAAAGAGAAAGGCAACGCATATAAAAATGTGGATCTGCTACTGGAAATCAAGAATTGTAGAGATAGCGCAGATAATGCCTTTGACCACGCAACTACTGGTGATGCATGGCAGAGTGTCTATGTCGCTGGTGACATATCTAGGAACTGTGAAGAACAATCACACAGATCAGAGAGCTGTGAGATTATACAGTACGCTTTGCACTTCAAAATACCTAGGTATACAAGTCTGGCACGATCTGAAGAGAGATCCACACGAAAGGTATTCTATTCCTCGCCGTCAGCAAAATGCGTCATGGACAATTATCGCAAAGGCAGAGTAACGAGTGGTAATGAGGGGGAACGAAACAGAGTTTACGTTTCGCAGAGTGGTCCGAGTAAAGAAGAGGCGTCCATTCATCATAGATACAAAGTGCCATTCGACGTTACTGGGGAAGTCGGAGAGATTTTTCCGAAACATATAGCCACACTCGAATCGTTTATAGAAAGTGGGGATTTAAGAAAGAAGAATTCCGAAGAATGGCTTAGAAGCGTAACAGGTGATGCTAGTAAAGGAGCTTCAGGCAGAGACAGTACTTCAAAGACTAACTTTCTGGATGAAACTAAGCCTCAGAGTTACGATCAGAGAGAAGTGAATCCCTCAGATAATTTCAACGTAGCCACGCTGAATTTCTTTTCTGAACAGTCAATGTGCAGATTTGGACATTATAACCATTTAGATTATAAGGATATAGAAAAGTTTTATCACGACTACAAGAGCTCTAAAGTGGACAATATCATGTTACAAAACTCGTCGCTGATCTCCAGAATGAACAATTTGGCAATCATGACTGATGTTTCCCTGGCTAATTACAATGAGAGCTCCAAGAAAGTGAATTCCGAAGAAACAGCAACTACGACCTCCTCGGGTCATGTGTTTTGCTGGAGACCCGAGTGGCGCCATCGGATGGTAGATGAAAACAGCACAGGAGGTGTCGGCAACAAAGTGAGTCTTGTCTTGGCTCCTGCACTTGCTGCTTTAGGTCTCAAGGTCCCTATGATCTCCGGTCGTGCTCTCCAATTGACGGGAGATACTCTGTACAAATTGGAATCCATCCCTGGCTTCACAGTCGACTGCACTAAAGATAAAATCGAGCAGATGATGGAAGACGTCGGATGCTGCATCGTAGGACAGACAGAGGAGCTGGTGCCAACAGATAAGGAGATTTACCGCTACAAGGATCTGATGGCTACCATAGATAGCGTTCCTCTAATGATATGCTCAATTGTGTCCAAAAAGCTGGCTGAAGGAGTGTGTACTTTGGTTTATGATGTTGAATTCGGAAAAGGAGCTATTGATCTCATCAGTACAGAAGATGTTGCTGTTGATTTAGTTAAGAAAGTGGTTGCAGCATCACAAGCTCGTGGAATGAAGAGTTTGAGTTGTTCAGCTGTTATCAGCAACATGGATTCACCTCTTGAAAACTCTGTTGACAACTCTCTGGAAGTGATGGAAGCTGTTCAGTGTTTCCTTGGTAACGGATCCTTGGAACTGCAAGAGCTCGTCGAAGAGTTAGGAGGAGAACTGCGTTTGGTGAACATTGTGGATAATAGGGTAGATGAAGCATCACGTGTCCGTAAGGTTCTGCATAACGGCAATGCTTTGAACAAGTTTCGTAACATGTTAATAGAACAAGGAGTATCTGAAGATGTTGCAAGCTGGCTATGTGAAGGTAAAACAGAAAAAATATTGCTAGCAGCCCGACACATCACTGATTTCACTTATACAGGAGAAACAGGTAAGGTTGTCGGATTAGAAGCTGCAGTTCTAGCAAGAGTATGGAAGGAGGAGATGGACCGAAGAGCTAAAAAGAATTATGGAGCTGATATTATATTTGTGAAGCACCTTGGGGATCAAATGGAATCAGGTGAAATATGGCTGAAGGTTCATCACGACAGTTCTGAATTAAGGGAAAGTCAACTGACAAAAGGGTCAGACTGGAGGATGAAACTTCTCCCTAGATTTTATGTCACTAATGACTTTCATTCCTTGTTACTCTTGATAGAAGTAAAAATCCAAAGAAGAAAACTTTCGACAAAGAAGAAAACTTTTTACAGGTTTTGCACGAAAACTCTTAGTCGATTCTTCTCCCTGCAGAGACATAAACGTGTTCACAAGGGCTATAGGCCTTACACGTATTATGTTTGTGGACGAGGCTTCAGTCAGAAAAGAAATCTACGTCATAATGAGATTCGCTTTCATTTTGACACAGACGTGGTATATCGCATTCGTCGACGTCCAGCTACAAAGTGCAAAATGGTTCACGTGGATCGTTTGGCCCCGTTTCATCGAAGAACTGAAGAAACTTTGGAATCCAGAATTGTTCGGGACGAACAAGACCTAGGAAGGGGGCAGTGTTACGACAGAAGGAATCTGGCAACCGAAAGCAAAAAGTTTCAGCCAACGAATAAGAACGTTGGGAGAATTTGGAGAAGAAGAGTGGAGCGTTAACGGTCGTTGTATTGTAACGGTCGTTGTATTGTAACGGTCGGTGAGTTCGAAAATGGACGGTGAGCTGTTCTGAGACAGTGCGCGTAAGTATCAAGAAGTAACTTGATGTGTTGTGTATACGCGGAAGGATAAAAGTGGGATCTTTTATCGTTAAGTATCAAGAAGTAACTTGATGTGTTGTGTATACGCGGAAGTATAAAAGTGGGAACTTTTATGGCTAACTTCGAATGTCTACACGGACTGTCTTTTTGTTCGGCTAGTGTGTGAAAAGTTATTAGCACAGGACGAGAATTGGTTTACGAGTGAAGATCTTCGGGTGACCTGGTAAATCAAGTAAAAGGTAGTATTTAGTAAAATACACAGAGCTGATATTGGGTGCTCTACGCAGGAAGATTGATGACTTGTGCATGTTAATAGTTGATTTGTTAATAAGATACTTCATCCATATTTCCTTTGTAACATTTTACCTTGTATTGAATTTGGTTTTGAAATATAGCTTTTAATACTCACGCTCAGCGGCTATCCATTTTTGTGATCCGCAACAATATCTATCTATATCAAATACTGTAACACACATTTTCAAGGTATACGATAGTATACGGCGTATATCTATACCCAGCTGGGTCAGCGTTGAGATTAGCTACACAAACTCCCTGCCCTACCCACGGTTAGTATGGGACACTAACGAATTTCAAAAGTCCATCGTACTTTCTATGGGATGTACAGCCATCGCACCATATATGGAAGAGCCATTGCATGTGCACGTTGAAGAACACACTGGATGGCCTTGATGGGAGGCTACCATCTGTCTTCAAAAAACTGTTCCAGTGGGTACCCTTCCCCATCCTTCTATGATCCTTCGGGGTCCTTAATACCTGGTAATTTAGCCCATTGTGGGCAAAAAAATGCCGCTCCGAGGTAAAAGAACCCAACCGAAAACTTTTCTATTCTAGATTAAGTTTTGAATCTTTTCCTTTTCTGCATACTGTTTCCGCTTTTAAAATTTGCATTACCCAGCATTGTATGTCATTATGTTGTATTGTTTAAGCGCTAATTTAAATTGAACCGAACACTGCAGATTACAATAAAGAGCGGAAAACTCAGTGGATACAAATCAAAACATCTCTTTTAGGTTTGGACAATTTTTTTGATTTCAGAAAATTTGATATAATATTTAGCTATGAGAATGGAGTAACAAATCTCATATTTATATATACTGTATATTATCCATCTATTAAGAAATTTTTAAACTCTACTAAAGCAAAGGAAAAGTTTCGTAATCGAACACAAAAATTTTCCTCATATTTTCGCATCCCCTCTCTACATATGGGATATTTTTTCTAGACTGTGACAGAAATTTACGAAATGAGTTTTAATGATCGAAACTATATTATTATTAAGTAATTAAATATTGGGAAACATAAGAATTCATCAAAATGATTTTTTTTTAATTTTACCGTTATTCATATATAAAATTCTATTTGAAAATGAACTAGCAACATGAGATAAATCCTTCGGTGAAATTGGCGGAATATATATTACGTATATATTAGAGAAAAGGAAAATTTTGTCTACTCTTATGCAATACAGAAACTGAATTGTATTTAAATGCATTTAATATAGAAAGAAGAAAGTTTGTTTGTTTGTGTGCGCACTCGGCACCCAGAAAACCTAGAGACTTCAAACTTTGCATGAACGTTCCCTTCACCGAGGGCCAGAAGATGGGCTATATCCGAATCTCTGTGGTGAACCTAAATTGGTGTGGCGGGTTGGAATTTCTCAAAATTCTAATAGACTTGCCACTAACGGTTGAAATTTATTCAAAATAAATGTTGCCGTCAATAAATTAAAAAAAAAAGGATAAATCCGATTGACTAATATTCCGTGATAAACTCATTGTTCAGTTTTCTGGGTTTAGAACGCGAGCGTCCTTCGATATTGAAGTTGTTCTAATTTGGCAGGAGCAGAACACGAGATTCTTTGTTTAAATGAAAGCTTCAAACCAAAATTTATATCAGAAGTTAAAATCAACAATTTCATTTGAAAAATATGCAAAAGTTAATAAAAATATATAGAAATAATTACTAGATGTTTTAAGTATTATGTTTAGTAATAAATAATTTTATTTAATATTAATATTTGCTTAATACCTTTACATTTTTTATGCACTTCAGACCATAGCTAATTTTCTTTTGCTATAAAGTTACACATGCCTGGCAAATTGCATCCGATTAACTATGGTGGGTAACAAGTGATTTGTAAAGTTCGATTATCTTAGCGAGGACTTACCGGTTTTAATTTACAAACTACTAGCATGAGGAGGTTTATGGGTACCTCGAACTGTGTACATTTCGTTAGTGCCGTAAAGGGAAAAAATGATCAAAGGGTGGGATTGGGTTGTTTTATTTCTGAGCGGTAGTTTTTTCAAACAATGGGCTAAATGGTCAGGTCACAAGGACCACAAAGGCTCAGACAAAGTTGTGCGAAGGGACCCACTAGATGTTAGCCTTTCGTCAAGGCCATTCAGTGTGTTCTTTAAAGTGCACAGGATATGGCTCTCCTGCACAGGTGACCAATGCTTAAAGTCACATCCGACGGGACAACAGCCTTTCCAAGTTCATCAGTGTCACCTACTAACAGTGGGCAGGGCGGGAAATTTCATGGAGATAAATCTCAACGCTCACCCAACTAGGACTGTAACCTGGGAACTATAGATTACAAGCCTGGCGCACAATTGACTGAGCCCCCCCCCCCAGGATATCTATTCTAATGATAATTATGTCAAATGAAAACTTGCGACGTGGGGAGTGCCATCTTTCTGCATTTTTGGAAAGTTTCAGACCCGAGCAACGCCGGGTAAATCTGCTATTATGCTATAGTGTTCTCCTCTGTAAATGAAGGTTCGTGCAAAGTTTGGTATCTCTAGCTCTTGTGGGAGCTGACTGAATAAACGAACAAACAAACTTTCTTCTTTATATATTAGATTTGTAGGTACTTTTATTAGCTTTCGTATGTTTTTCAATTTAAATTAATGATTTTAACTTCCCATACGAATCCAGATTTTGAAACTTTCATTTCAAGAAAGAATCTTGTGTTCCGCTCATTCTAAATTAGAACGGCTACAAGATCCACGGACGGTCGACCTAGCAAAATGAACATGAGTTTATCACGCGAAATCAAAATCAAATTAGTTTGATGAACTCATTATTTCAAATTCAATGGTGGCAACAGTTATTTTGAATGACTTTCAACTGTTAATGTTTAACCATGCGAAATCAGATATTAGTTTAGTCTATTGTATCCCTTTTTTTCAAATTTATTGGTGGCAGCATCTATTTTGAATAAAATTCAACCGTTAATGTTAAATCTATGGGAATTTTGGGAAATTCAAACCCGCCCAGCCCATTTTCGGTTGACCCCAGTGAGTTAGAAAATAGCCTATATTCTTCCGCAGGGTGAAGGGAACTTTCATGCACAGTTTGAAGCCTCTAGCACTTCTGGGGGCAGAGTGCAAAAACGGACAGACACACAAAGAAACAACCAAACTAACTTTTTTCTTTATATATTAAATGGAAGGCTATTAAAGATTCTTATTCAGCATATTTCATATTGGAAATAAAATCTTTTTCCATATAGAGTGTGTTTTAATAATTGAATTTATTTTGTCGGAAGTCAAGCAATAAAGTCTTTATTAATGCATGAGAAATAAAAGCAAATGTTATTCTAATGGTGCAAATGCTATTAATCAAAGGATATCTGCTATTGTATAGCTGGGCCAGCCTCGTTCAGTAGGCGGCACCGATGGACTTCGAAAACCTGCCATCTGTCGGATGGGACATTAAGCCGTGAATTGCTATTCCACAGAGAGAGCCATACCCTGTGCACGTTGAAGAACACGGTGGATGGCCTTCATGGGAGACTACCACATGTGTCCCAACACCTGTCCAGTGGGTCACCTCCCGGAACCAATATTTTTAGTTTGGGGGCACGACCTTAGTCTTAGGAGAGGCCTGGAATTCGTAATATGTCAGGGGACAAATCGCTTTGTTAGAAGGCATGAGAGGAACACCTGGGAGAGATTAACAAACACACTAAAGCTTAATTATTTTTCTTCTGGCTATCCCGTTGTTTAAGGGCAGTGGGTGGAGTAGAGAAATATTAATCTTCCCTGCTGACCACAGATTGCATCTGCCAAGTTCAAGCTAAGAAACAAATCTGAATCTAGGGAGGGGGCAAGACGGCCTCTTGTCCTCCCCTAGGTAACAACGAATGTTCAAAATTCCATTCAGAATGTGTATAATGGGAACAGAGGCAAAAATTATGAAAATTATTTACATTCCAATTCCTTTTTGAAGAAATATTTTAAAGAGCTGGAGAACGAATTGGGAAATGCTATAATGCATTGAAAATACATTCGTGTGTCCCACACTTTTGCATTTTTTGGCTCAGTTGTGTTCTAGATCCGGCCTGCTTCGAGACAATGAGTTCTCGATGTCAGAGTGGGAGGGCAAGATACGTTTTCTAGTTGGGTGGTCATTTCTTCTCTCAGCACTAATTTTTGCACAAAATCGGCTAAATAGCTAGATCACAAGGAACCGAAGCATGTAGAAAGGGGATATATTGGACAGCTGTTAGTGAAGTCTTGTCCAGGTCATGCAACGTCACCTTCAACGAGCACAAGATATTGCTCTGTGTTTCTGTCGCCTTGCATTAATTTCGCATCGGACGTAGTGCTATTCTTTCAGGCACGTCAGTGCTCCCTTGCTAACCGAGGACAAGGAAGGGTGATTAGTGTTAATATATCTTAAAGCTGACAGAATTCGCGCTCGAAACTGTAAACTCCGATTTCCAGCATAGCACGCTGGCGATTAGGCGACCCCCTAACGACAGGTTTTCGTATAATGAGTTGTGACACCCAGGCGGCAAGGACGAAAATTCCTAGTAGGGTAAATAAGGTTCATTGTCATGTATCGTCGCTTTATTTTTGGTTACGATACGTCACTGTAATATTGGTGAAATGACCAGTTAAGCAGTCTACAGTCGTTTGTACCGATGTGTGCTTAAGCCCTTTTAGTTAAGTCAATGACCTACTCTCACAAGTGATCTGTAGTAAATATTTTTATGCAGATAGTGTTTCTGTTTTCAAGGTGCATAACTTCAGACGTCATTAGGTAAACAATGTACAATCGGAATGCTATCTCACTGACTAGATAAGAAATGATAAAATCAAATGTTTACAATCTTCATTTACCTAGACATTATTTTTGAGAAAAATTGCATTCCAAGCGAAAGCAGAAATGTTTACTACATATTGCAGAGGGTAACAAATTTTTATTTAAATGCTGAGAAAAATTAAACGGCTCTTGCGCTGATTCAAAAATTGTGAAATATCCATGTGTATTTTGGTCCACCTCTTCTTCGTCGCACTCTGTTTCTTAGCACAAATGGTCTCACTGGATCTCACAGATACCTGATATATTTCTTGATATTAAACAGCTGCACGACGGTTTTGGTTTTTATTAATTTAAATCTTATTCTTACATTGAGGTACATATTAATATTTTTGGCCATAAATAAGTGTCCTTTTCTATTTTCAATAACCAATATTTCGCGGTTTTATATTTGTAAATGACATCAAAGTATATCTAAATACTACACCAGAAAAAAATCTAACGTATATATGTATATATGAGATGTCTACCTGTTTCTTACTGTTTCCCTCTTTTCAGAACGCCCGAAATATTTGCTCCCCCCAACAACCGAAAAAATCACTCTTTTATAAAGTGGTACGAAATGCTTCTAAATTTATAAGCCCTAGAGAATGGCAAAACTTGGATACTGCTTCCTCAAAATGTAACTTAAACCGACGTAAATGTTTGGGCCTGCAAAACGTTTTCACCATCTCAAACCTTTCCTCTAGCCCGTTCAATATCGTTAGGCATTGCTTTTAAACGTTTAGCGATAGAACCACAAAATACAGAAACACAAAATACACTCTCAGTTTACTGTTTTCCCTAATCCGTACTTAAATCAATCTAATAGTTCGGACGACCAAAATTTTCTCTTTCCCCCCAAAGAAATAGTTCCGAAACTAAGCATTTTAAAATCTGACAGGAGCAACGTCTAAGCGACAAGAGCTTGAACTGCCACCCGGAGTGTTCTGTTTCCTCTACTCATGATTTAGACTATCGTAAATGTTTGGACCCAAAATTTACCTTCACGTCAAATAGTGGTAGGAGCCGTTAAACGAAAATACCCAGAAACTCCCACTTTGTATACAGTTTCGTCTAATCCTAACTTAATCGACATTACCGTTAGGATATCCAAAAGTTTTTTTTTCCTAAATAAATTAACCCATCCCCACCACGGATTAGAAAAATAGTAGCTCCTTCTTCTAAATGTTAAGAACTAGCAGAGCAAAATTCTCTTCTTCTAATCGTAACTAATAGCAATGTAACGGCTTTGTTGCTTAATTATTTAACCTTTATAATTATTATTTACGCTTTTCTTTCTATATTTATTTACATTCTTTATTTATTTTAAATTTTAATTAATTGTTTTCTATTTTCCTTATATATATCTTTATATTTTTAATACTTTTACTTCTGAAGCTCCCGATTAAACTTTGCTCTCATGAGTTTAATAGGAAGACTTACCTAAATAGAGCAATAACATCGTAAAATGTCAGTTTTCAAACTTGGAATTTCGTATTAGTACATTTTGCTGTACAGTAGATCAAAAAATATTCAAACACTATGGTTGATTACAGAATTCAGAAAAAAAATATCTGGCAAAGTTTTTTTTTAAAATTAGTGATCTGGCAACCTTCGTGTACAGTACACGAACGTTGCCAGATCACTAATTTTAAAATGAAATCTTTGCCAGATTATTTTCTGAATTCTGTAATCAACCAGGTGTTTGGATATTTTTTTAGCGACTCTACCTGTTTTAACCCACTTTATGGTAAAGAGCGTTATAAAATATCAATTCCCTTCATTGTAGACAGGAATATTTTGTTTTCCTTTGTCCAAACGAATTCATCTATTTCGTGATATTTGTATCAATACATAAATACAATTTGGAATATCTTTTATGATAAAGGCATGGATCCTAAGGATTTTACCAGAGCTATTATTATCCCTATTTTCTAAAAAGGTGATCGCAGTTCTTGTGATAACTATAGGGGTATCAGCCTACTCTCTGTTCCAGGTAAAGTTCTTTGCATGATTGTGCTTAATAGAATTAAGAATCTGGTTGACAGGCAATTGCGTGATGAGCTATGTGGATTCAGAAGTGGTAGGGGATGTGTGGATAAGATATTTTCATTTAGGAAGATTCTTCAGAAACGTTTAGAGTTTCAGAAACCTGTAGTATTTTTACAGATTTCAAAAAGGCTTTTGACTCTGTTGATCATCATAATTTGTGGTTGATTGTGATATCATATGGTATACCAGACAAGTTAGTTAACATAATAAAAGCTCTCTATAATAACACTGAGTCGTGTGTGAGAGTTGGTAATGCTTCTAGCAATTGGTTTAACATTACTTCTGGTGTTCGACAAGGGTACATTTTTGTCTTTTTTTCTCTTTAATTTGATTATTGATTACATGCAAGGGAAAGATTTTGTACTTAAATGGTTTTGAAATATGAAAATTTGTGATGTAGATTATGCTAATGATTTAGCCCTTTTGTCAAATGATATTGATGAGATGAACTCTTTCACTCGAGATGTTGATGAGACTGGTTTGGTTACAAATAGAGAGAAAATTAAAGTTATGAAAACTGTAATGCAGGCTTTGATTTAATTAATCGGAATGGTTGCAGTCTGGAGCAGGTGTTACAGTTTAATTACCTTGGGAGCTATGTAACAGATAATGGTGATATGCGACCTAGGATGCGGGGGGCAGGCAATGTTAGACTGGATCTTGTTAAAATTGGTGTGCAGTGGCCAGATACAGCAGATGTAGCTCATCACAGATATGCTTGGGGAACTAAATTGCACGGTCTGGTTGGATCTCCGCAACCCATGGCTGCTTGAGGATGATTATGATGGTCGGTAGCTTAACCAATCATAGGTCAAAAGGGGGACAGAGCTACGAACTCAGAAAACTTCGATATTGGTCACTTTTGTCATGACATCATTGATGTGAGTAGTGCTCAGTGCCTCTGTTCTTACTTGTGAATTCGATTCATTTGGGGAAAAGTTACTGCAATAGGTGGGGGACAGAACCGGATTTTTCGAAAGGGTAAGATGAAGATAGGACTTTGTACCCCACTGGATCTTGGCTGTGAAACTTGAACGGTGCTTTGGTTCAATCTTCGATCCTTACTTTGATTGCTTCCCTCATAAATATTTTCATATATCCTCGACTGATACAACATATAATTTACCCGTTTTTATACGTGCTGAAAGTTTTATTTGCACACAGTAACTATCATACCAGTTTAATACGAATTTGTGAGCTAAAGTTTAAAATTGAAAATATTGGTTAACAACCTTAAATATAAATTTAATTGACATAATATAACCCCACATATATATATGTCCTATTACTGGAGCAGGGAACTGACATATCCTTTGAAAAAAAATGTGATCAATACAGCATAAGAAAAACATATAATCAATACAGCATAAGAGAACTTCGATGTGGCTAATTTATTCAATTTATTCACGATAACAAGCATACAGCATCGATGTATGTCCATGACAATCGATAAATCTGACAATTCCTAATGACATTATACAATCTCGCATAACAATAACTAAATTACAGAATCTGATTCCTCATGGGCGAACATAATTTCAAGTGACAACAATAATAATATGCATTGTATATACATGCATATTATACATGCCAATGTGGATTAGTATTAAAACAAGCAAATACTTTACAGAGGGAACAAAACTTGTGTACCAATCAATACAATCTTCAAGGTACTTGCCTGAAGATTTACGTAATATTGTCGATCCTGTGATCGAACGAAATGGCTTTTTCGCTCATCCCGAACATTTAATATTAGCCATGACACAAGATAATACATAACACATAAGGGAGCTCGGACTTCGACGAATTCTAAAGGCGAGACAGTTAGATCAAAAGAGAATAACTATCAGAACATTCATGCCGCCAAAACACAATTTCAAGGCTCATGACTACCCGAAAATAATTAACTGGATGGACTGTGATTTATCTTCTCCCCCATTATTAAAAGGTATCAAGTGAGGATGAGATTAAATCACATATTCAAAGTGACTCAGTCCCAAATTGGGATATAACATTCAAGACATTCCCAGTTCACACACAGGCAGTTGAACGATGTGTGAAACTCGTGACAGAAGCCTCAGGAAAGGTTTGCGGAGCTGAGTCTAGGGATGGTTTTATCAGAACGACTCTGCTGTCAAGGTCAACCATGCCTAACTTCGCCCATAAATCAGATTTCAAAGTACCTTCAGCTAAGAATGAGTGAAAACGGAGATGTTCAATTGTTCAACATGAGTTTCTTGGACTTACGACTCTTCATACAAAAACTTAGTTTTTTCAATAAAAAAATCTGTTTATAAATATTACTAATGGTATAAAATAATTTGCTTTTAAACATTTAAACTTGTATTCAATAAAGAACAAATATAAAGAACATGTAAGTTGTTAGTGTTTTTTTTCCTTGAACTGTGATCTACCTTTCTTTGTAAATTTTTTTTCAAAATTTCATTAATTTTGAAGGCAATGCGCGACCGGAAGATGTTGATGGATTTAAATAATATTTAAACATTATTTTCTGTGGTTCTAATACATAAGAATTTGAGCTATTACATTCGGGAGGAGGCTAAGTTAAAAATGTTAAAAATTATCGTAAAAATGTGAATTTTTCCAAAATTCGGCAAAATTTAGAGCACATGCGCGACGGGAAGATATAAACCGATTTTATTTCTTTTTATTACCCCTTTTTAGTCTCCCCAATTCGCAACTTTTCCGCGGTATTACGACTTGAAAAAAATTTGTGAATTTTTTCGGCCTACCCTAATATATATATCTCCTCAAAACTCGATTTTTTTGGTAACATTTTATGGAGGAAAATATTTTGCAGTCAGTAAAATCAATTTTTTTATGAATACATATTGTGTTTTTACTCAGGATACCAAATATGAGGAGATTTTTGCTATATTCGTTAAAATTAACATATATTTATTTTCGTTTATAATTAAGTTTTTGTTTATTTCTCAGAAGGTGCAAGACTGTAAAACACATATTACATTTTCTACTTATGAATTTTTGTAATTAATTTTTTAACATGCTGCATGGATATTTTCCAATCTTCCTATTGCTTTTCGCTTGTATTTATCTGTTTGTGGATTTATCAAAACAGTTGTTCTACCATACCTTTCAAACGCGACTGACAAACTTCATGACTTATATTTTCATGTGCAAAATGTAACATTATTATGCAGGGAGTGTCAGAGATTATAAGGAATTCACCACCCTCGCTTTCTTTCCCGTTAAAAAAGACAGAAATATGAAAACGAGTGTTCTACTATATCTTCAGAACGCGAGTGCCAAAAGTAAAAATCTATGCGTTAAATGAAAGCGTGTGTCGCAGGAATGTAATAGTCCATACCAAATTGACCCTCCGTGCTTTCTTCCTTAAAAAGTGGAAAAAATGAAAATATAATTTTTCCACTATATCTTAAGGATTGAAGGCCCGAAGATAAACAAATCATGCGTCGAATGAAAATTTCTGACATGGGGCATTTACTCCCTGTTTCTTGCCCTCTAAGAAAAGGCCGAAAAGTAAACAATTATTCGCTATAACGACGGAATGAAATGGCCGAAAATAACTAGGTATGAGTCAAATGCAAGGTTTTACAGGTGAGGTATGTTACAGGTTAATAAAAATTCGAGATCTCTGCTTTTCCCTCTAAATAAGGAAATAATGAAAATCAGCGCCTAGATTTACGAGTTGTGTTAAGTAAAAGCTCATATGAGGAATATCGTAAATTGTTTCGAATTTCATCTCCCTCATCACCAGAAAAGTGGCGGAATTTCGCGGAGGTGTACCTTAAAGGAGTTACATCTCAAATTAAAATGTGTGACACCTCATATGTCATGGACTTCCTTAAACAGGACTTTAGAAACAGGTTGAAGAGAAATGTGGTCGAAATGTATGAGTCATATATTTAAATTTCTGCAGATAAATATTTCAGTGACAAAAATCAAACATATAAATAAATTGGAAATATATATATATCATCCCATATTCGTCCTACATAGTACAAAATAAAACTAAAGCTAATCGATGCTTCAGTCAGTTGCATTGAGAATTTTTTCCGCTAACCTTCATTCTGCCTCGGTGAAAAAGATCCGGCGAATGGTATATTAAATAGGACCCCGTGTGTACGAGAGCATAATTTGTCGCTTGAAAAAAACACGCTATATTGTCTTAAAGGAAGACATCCATTTGTCTCGTAGCAGCAGCCTATTGGATCTCCTTCCCCAACAGAATGTGGTGTCTTTGTGACCTAGCCATTTATCCAGAAAATTACTGACGTCACAGTATTGTGCAGAAAAAGGCATTTTAGGAAAAACCAATGCAACAAGAATGAGTTAGGAAAACTGATGTGATATTAGGTATTTCTAGTGATTAACTGACAGAGCAGTTAGGGAGCTCTACCGCTGTTCCAAAGAAATACTTTATTATGTTAGTTTTATTTCAGGCAGTATTAAGTTCAACTTGACTATGGTCTGAGTAGGGTATATCTATATAGGATAAGGCTTGTGAATCGGTTGGGTTTTTTACTTCTGAGGAATAATTTTCTCACAGAAAAGAAAACGGACTTAGTAAGTTATCTCCCGCACAGCTCAGACACTAAAACTTGATAGCACAAAGAGATCATGAGCCATATGAGCTATCGAATAACCTCCAAAAATATTTGGGCGTAGGTGATACTGGAAAAGGTGTTGAAATAGACGGTGAAACCGTGAGAAAGAGAAACAACTGTTGAATAGAACAGAAAAGTAATGGAAGTAATGAAATTTGGAATAAGAGAGGCAAGGACAGCAATAAAAAATACAGAAATTTAATTTTATTGAATAGAAGTAAAATATCCCAGCAAAATAATAAAAAATATCAATGACATATGAATAAAAAAATTAATTATTATATCAGTAATAATTTATATTAGAATCTAAATAGTTTTCAAACCATGCATTTCACAGGAAAAAAGTAACTGAAGATAAATTAAGGACAGTAATCTATTATTTAAACTCGATTTACAGCAAAATTATTTCAGTAGACCTATGAGAATTGGAATATTTAACAATATATCATTTTGTTTTATGATGGATACCTTGACATTTTGTTTTATGATCAATCACCTACGCCCAAATATTTTTGGAGGTCAAGAAGTTAATTTTCAACACACACTTTGTGTGTGGTGAAAAATAACTTTAAATTCTAAGTTTGCAAATTACTTTTCAAATTTAGAGTTTCATATTTCTGCATTTTGCTGTAATTGTTTCTATCCCACTTTATTGGTAAAGAGCATTATAAAATATCGTTTCTCGTCATTAGTGTAGAAAAAGAATTCTTTGTCTTCCTTTTGTCGAAACGAATTGATCCATTTTGTTACATTTGAATCCATACACAAAGACTACAGAAAAATAAATTTTAGAAACATTACACTATTTCCGTTTTGCATTTAACAAGGGATGCGGAAAAATAAGGTATCCAATGGCAGGAATGATTAGAGTGTTGTTTATTGCAATCCTTGCAACTCCGTTTCCTGAAAAAATGATGTAATGAAAATGGTCAATATCAAACCCTGGATTTTATGTTTTGTATTTTAAACACTAGCTTAGTTGTCATTTCCTAAAACCATCAATATGTTTTCAGAATAGGTGCCAAAAATCTAAATTAGCAGCAAAATCCGTCATTTCAAATTCCCTCTAATATCTTGAAGTGGCGACTCTTGCTGCTGAACTTCAAGTATCTTGCCTAAAATATTAGCTTAAAAAAATTAATTTATTGTCTTCCTTGCTATTTAAGAGTATTGTCCAAGCCTTTACGCCTGTCTCTTAGAAAACAGATTTTTATGAAAACAAAAAAAATTCTTTAAAACTTACCCTTAAAATCCTTCTTACTTCTCTCGAATCGTCGAGAGAAGACAAACATGATTATCGCCAAAATTATATAAATGGAAACGTTGATTAATTCCATGATCACAAGAAGTATCGCAGTACTAAAATATTCTAAGTCTCTCCTCTTAAAATCGAAATTTCGGTGTACAATCAATTCAGTCTCTAATCTTAGACAGGAAATTAAGCGACTAACTTCGACAAAGAATCCGAAATCTCAGAATTCAATAGCCGGTACTGTGACGTCAGTAATCCAAGTGTTTAGTCAGTAGCTTAACGAATCATAGGTGAATAGGTGGACAGAAAGTTCGCTATTGTTCACCTTTTGTCGTGACATCATTGATGGGAGTAGTGGTCAGTGCCTCGGGCATAAAGTTAGGATAAAAGAGTCATTTCGCACAAATTCACTACAATACAAGTGGACAATATCGGTTATATGGAAGGGGGGTAAGTTGAGGGTTGGACTTTGCTCCCCAATGGGACTTGCAGTAAAATTACAGCTTATCCCATATGTCAATAATGTGAAAATCTCAGTAATCCGTTAGTATGATCAGTAGCTTAACCAATCGTAGGTGAAACGTTTTACAGAGCTGCGAATTTACGAAAGATAAAGATTGTGGAATGTGGAAAAAAGGTTAAATGCAAAACGAAAGTAGTGTAATTGCTTCTAAAAATTCTTTTTCTGTAGTCCTTGTGTGTGGATACAAATATATTGTTCCATATATCCGGTATTGGTCACCTTTTGTCTTTGCGATTAGTCATCATTGATGTAAGTATTGGTCATTGCCTCGGGCATAACTTCTGAATTCAAGATTTATTTGAGGAAAAGTTTCTAAAATAGAAGTGTCGTGCCCACAGAAATTGATCCTGCGGACACGACTTGGGGGGCCAAAAGGTCCTAGGATATGCATTTCGTATGTTGAGAACAAAGACTTGTTTTGGTCACCAAGTTTCTACGAAATTTTCCCTGACGCCGGTTGCCACCGGTGGCGACCTTCGCCCCGGGTGTAGAAACTTCTGGACTGGAATCGCGCTCAACATCAAAGGCCCCAGAGAGGGCGGGGCGCCTTGGCTCAAGCATCCACGACCAATAGCCAGTGCACGCGTCAGTTTTCCGCGCTGACCACCGTTAGAGGTCGCGGCGAAAAAGGTGGCAAGGATGGATTGTTAGAAGAATGTGCGTCTTTTGTCTTTTGCCCGTTGTCTCTTGTTCGTCTCGCAGTCTGGTCGAGCAGTCTCTGTCCCTCCGTCCTGTGAGCGATGCGAGTGCCTGCGAGGAAAGGGCGCGATCCACCTTTGTCTGGCCGAGACTAGGCAAACGATATACCAGTCGACGATGCAGGACTCCCCATCTGAGTTCTATACAGCGGCTACATACGAAACAAGTACGGGTCCTATCATTCGTAAATCTGACTTTTTCCTAAATACTGTGTTCTGCCTGCCACCGCCACCGTGTTCCCAAATAGGGACTATGGAACATGACTTTGGAGCTAGTAGCTCGGACTTAACGGATGGACTTTGCCAGAGCAAATTCTTGGCTCCCCATTGTAAAGGCTGTCATTGCCTAAACGCTGCGTAGAAGAAACTGTACCCCGACGAAGGGCGTCAGTTGTGATAGAGAATGTTTAAGTAATACTGTTTGTTAATAAATTGAGTGTTAATTGGTAAAGCACGACTCCTCTCCATTTCTATTATTGTAAGTAAAGTTTTTGGGGTTACTATGGAAAGAGTGCCCCTCGGTAACCAGCGCAATTGAAGCACGGCCAGATATTAGGGAAGGAGTAAAAAAAAATGTCGGACCGCCATAATACAAAAGGGGGGTCTACGGCAGAAGCACCGAACCGGATATGCAAAAAAGGGTAAGATGAGAGTGGGACTTGTTGCCCACTCTCATCTTACTTGTTTGAAAATATAGTGTAGAGGTATCTTAAATATAAATACCATTGACTTTAGTTAAAATCCAGTATATATATCTTGTTACTGGAACAGGAAACTCATATATCCTTTGTAAAAACATAAAATCATGCTATATTCCAAAATGTCCCATGATATTTTCCCCTAGAAACGAGTTCACAATTACTTCTCAATTTATATATATATCTATTTATATCAAATACTGTAACACACATTTTCAAGGTATACGATAGTATACGGCGTATATCTATTCCCAGCTGGGTCAGCGTTGAGATTAGCTACACAAACTCCCTGCCCTACCCACGGTTAGTATAGGAACTTCAAAACTCCATCGTACTTTATATGGCATGTACAGCCATCGCACCATATATGGAAGAGCCATTGCATGTACACGTTAAAGAACACACTGGATGGCCCTGATGGGAGGCTACCAACTGTCTCCCAAAAAGCTGTTTCAATGGGTACCCTTCCCCATCCTTCTCTGATCCTTCGGGGTCCTTAGGACCTGGTAATTTAGCCCATTGTGGGCAAAAAAAATGCCGCTCCGAGGTAAAAGAACCCAACCGAAAACTTTTCTATTCTAGATTAAGTTTTGAATCTTTTCCTTTTCTGTTTCCGCTTTTAAAATTTGGATTACACAGCATTGTACGTGATTATGTTGTAGTGTTTAAGCGCTAATTTAAATTGAACCGAACAGTGCAAATTACAATAAAGAGCGGAAAACTCAGTGGATACAAATCAAAACATCTCTTTTAGGTTTGGACAATTTTTTTGATTTCAGAAAATTTGATACAATATTTAGCTATGAGAATGGAGTAACAAATCTCATATTTATATATACTGTATATTATCCATCTATTAAGAAATTTTTAAAGTCTACTAAAGCAAAGGAAAAGTTTCTTAATCGAACACAGAAATTTTCCTCATATTTTCGCATCCCCTCTCTATATGGGGGATATTTTTTCTAGACTGTGACAGAAATTTACGAAATGAGTTTTAATGATCGAAACTATATTTTTATTACATAATTAAATATTGGGAAACATAAGAATTCATCAAAATGATTTATTTTAATTTTACCGATATTCATATATGTACAGAAAATTCTATTTGAAAATGAACTATCAACATGAGATAAATGCTTCGGTGAAATTGGCGGAATATATATTACGCATATATTAGAGAAAAGGAAAATTTTGTCTACTCTTATGCAATACAGAAACTGAATTGTATTTAAATGCATCTAATATAGAAAGAAGAAAGTTTGATTGTTTGTGTGCGCACTCGGCACCCAGAAAACCTAGAGACTTCAAACTTTGCATGAACGTTCCCTTCACCGAGGGCCAGAATATGGGCTATATCCGAATCTTCTGTGGTGAATCCAAATTGGTGTGGCGGGTTGGAATTTCTCAAAATTCTAATAGACTTGCCATTAACGGTTGAATTTTATTCAAAATAAATGTTGCCGTCAATAAATTAAGAAAAAAAAGGATAAATCCGATTGAAGTAATAATCCGTGATAAACTGATTGTTCAGTTTTCTTGGTTTAGAAGGCGAGCGTCCTTCGATATTGAAGTTGTTCTAATTTGGCAGGAGCAGAACACGAGATTCTTTGTTTAAATGAAAGCTTCAAACCAAAATTAGTGTCAGAAGTTAAAACCAACAATTTCATTTGAAAAATATGCAAAAGTTAATAAAAATATATAGAAATAATTACTAGATGTTTTAAGTATTATGTTTAGTAATAAATAATTTTATTTAATATTAATATTTGCTTAATACCTTTACATTTTTTATGCACTTCAGACCATAACTAATTTTCTTTTGCTATAAAGTTACACATGCCTGGCAAATTGCATCCGAGTAACTATGGTGGGTAAGAAGTGATTTGTAAAGTTCGATTATCTTAGCGAGGAGTTACCGGTTTTAATTTACAAACTACTAGCATGAGGAGGTTTATGTGTACCTCGAACTGTGTACATTTCGTTAGTGCCCTAAAGGGAAAAAAATGACCAAAGGGTGGGATTGGGTTGTTTTGTTTCTGAGCGGTATTTTTTCACACAATGGGCTAAATGGTCAGGTCACAAGGACCACGAAGGCTCAGACAAAGTTGTGCGAAGGGACCCACTAGATGGTAGCCTTTCGTCAAGGCCATTCAGTGTGTTCTTTAAAGTCACAGGATATGGCTCTCCCGCATAGGTGACCAATGCTTAAAGTCACCTCCGACGGGACAACAGCCTTTCCAAGTTCATCAGTGTCACCTACTAACAGTGGGCAGGGCGGGAAATTTCATGGAGATAAATCTCAACGCTAACCCTAGGACTCTAACCTGGGAACTATAGATTACAAGCCTGGCGCACAATTGACGGAGCCACCCCCCAGAGGATATCTGTTGTAATGATAATTATGTCAAATGAAAACTTGCGACGTGGGGAGTGCCATCTATTCTGCATTTTTGGAAAGTTTCAGACCCGAACAACGCCGGGTAAATCTGCTGTTATGCTATAGTTTTCTCCTCAGTAAATGGAACGTTCATCCAAAGTTTGGTATCTCTAGCTCTTGTGGGAGCTGACTGAATAATCGAACAAACAAACTATTAAAGATTCTTATTCAGCATATTTCATATTTCATATTTCATATTGGAAATAAATTCTTTTTCCATATAGAGTTGTTTTAATAATTGAATTTATTTTGTCGGAAGTCAAGCAATAAAGTCTTTATTAATGCATGAGAAATAAAAGCAAATGTTATTCTAATGGTGCAAATGGTATTAATCAAAGGATATCTGCTATTGTATAGCTGGGCCAGCCTCGTTCAGTAGGCGGCACCGATGGACTTCGCAAACCTGCCATCTCTCGGATGGGACATTAAGCCGTGAATTGCTATTCCACAGAGAGAGCCATACCCTGTGCACATTGAAGAACACGGTGGATGGCCTTCATGGGAGACTACCACATGTGTCCCAACACCTGTCCAGTGGGTCACCTCCCGGAACCAATATGTTTAGTTTAGGGGCACGACCTTAGTCTTAGGAGAGGCCTGGAATTCGTAATATGTCAGGGGACAAAACGCTTTGTTAGAAGGCATGAAAGGGACACCTGGGAGAGATTAACAAACACACTATAGCTTAATTATTTTCCTTCTGGCTATCCCGTTGTTTAAGGACAGTGGGGGGAGTAGAGAAATATTAATCTTCCCAACCCTTCCTGACCACAAATTGCATCTGCCAAGTTCAAGCTAAGAAAAAATCTGAATATAGGGAGGGGGCAAGACGGCCTCTTTTCCCCCCCTAGGTAACACCGAATGTTGTAAATTCAATTGAGAATGCGTATAATGGGAATACAGGCAAAAAATGTGAAAATTATTTACATTTCAATTCCTTTTTGAAGAAATATTTTAAAGAGCTGGAGAACGAATTGGGAAATGCTATAATGCATTGAAAATAGAGTCGTGTGTCCCACACTTTTGCATTTTTTGTCTCAGTTGTGTTCTAGATCCGGCCTGCTTCGAGACAATGAGTTCTGGATGTCAGAGTGGGAGGGCAAGATACGTTTTCTAGTTGGGTGGTCATTTCTTCTCTCAGCACTAATTTTTGCAGAAAATGGGCTAAATAGCCAGATCACAAGGAACTGAAGCATGTAGAAAGGGGATATATTGCACAGCTGTTAGTGAAGTCTTGTCCAGGTCATGCAACGTCACCTTCAACGAGAACAAGATATTGCTCTGTGTTTCTGTCGCCTTGCATTAATTTCGCATCGGACGTAGTGCTATTCTTTCAGGCACGTCAGTGCTCCCTTGCTTACCGAGGACAAGGAAGGGTGATTAGTGTTAATATATCTTAAAGCTGACAGAATTGGCGCTCGAACCTGTAAACTCCGATTTCCAGCATAGCACGCTGGCGATTAAGCGACCCCCTAACGACAGGTTTTCGTATAATGAGTTGTGACACCCAGGCGGCAAGGACGAAAATTCCTAGTAAGGTAAATACGGTTCAATGTTCATGATCTGTCATTTATCGTCGCTTTATTTTTGGTTACGATGCGTCACTGAAATATTGGTGAAATGACCAGTTAAGCAGTCTACAGTCGTTTGTACCGATGTGTGCTTAAGCCCTTTTAGTTAAGTCAATGACCTACTGTCACAAGTGATCTGTAGTAAATATTTTTATGCAGATAGTGTTTCTGTTTTCAAGGTGCATAACTTCAGACGTCATTAGGTAAACAATGTACAATCGGAATGCTCTCACTGACTAGATAAGAAATGATAAAATCAAATGTTTACAATCTTCATTTACCTAGACATTATTTTTGACAAAAATTGCATTCCAAACGAAAGCAGAAATGTTTGCTACCTATTGCAGAGTGTAACAAATTTTTATTTATATACTGAGAAAAATTGAACGGCTCTTGCACTGATTCAGAAATTGTGAAATATCCATGTGTATTTTGGTCTACCTCTTCTTCGTCGCACTCTGTTTCTTAGCACAAATGGTCGCACTGGATCTCACAGATACCTGATATATTTCTTGATATTAAACAGCTGCACGACGGTTTTGGTTTTTATTAATTTAAATCGTATTCTTATCATTGAGGTACATATTAATATTTTTGGCCATAAATAAGAGTCCTTTTCTATTTTCAATAACCAATAGTTCGCGGTTTTATATTTGTAAATGACTTCAAAATATATCTAAATACTACACCAGAAAAAATCTAACGTATATATGTATATATGAGATGTCTACCTGTTTCTTACTGTTTCCCTCTTTTCAGAACGCCCGAAATATTTGCTGCCCCCAAGAACCGAAGAAATCACTCTTTTATAAAGTGGTTGCTTCTAAAATTAAGTGAATTGCTTCTAAAATTATAAGTTCTAGAGAATAGCAAAACTTGGATACTGCTTCCTCAAAATGTAACTTAAACCGACGTAAATGTTTGGGCCTGCAAAACGTTTTCACCATCTCAAACCTTTCCTCTAGCCCGTTCAGTATCGTTAGGCATTGTTTTTAAACGCTTAGCTATAGAATCACAAAATACAGAAACACAAAATACACTCTCAGTTTACTGTTTTCCCTAATCCGTACTTAAATCAATCTAATAGTTCGGACAACCAAAAATTTCTCTTTCCCCCCAAAAAAATAGTTCCGAAACTAAGACTTTTAAAATCTGACAGGAGCAACTTCTAAGCGACAAGAGCTTGAACTGCCACCCGGAGTATATTGTTTCCTCTACTCATGATTTAGACTATCGTAAATGTTTGGACCCAAAAATTACCTTCACGTCAAATAGTGGTAGGAGCCGTTAAACGAAAATACCCAGAAACTCCCACTTTGTATACAGTTTCGTCTAATCCTAACTTAATCGACATTACCGTTAGGATATCCAAAAGTTTTTTTTTTCCTAAATAAATTAACCCATCCCCACCACAGATTAAAAAAATAGTAGCTCCTTCTTCTAAATGTGAAGAACTAGCAGAGCAAAATTCTTTTCTTCTAATCGTAACTAATAGCAATGTAACGGCTTTGTTGCTTATTTATTTAACCTTTATAATTATTATTTACGCTTTTCTTTCTATATTTATTTTACATTCTTTATTTATTTTAAATTTTAATTAATTGTTTTCTATTTTCCTTATATATTTCTTTATTTTTTTAATACTTTTACTTCTGAAGCTCCCGATTAAACCTTGCTCTCATGAGTTTAATAGGAAGACTTACCTGAATAGAGCAATAACATCGTAAAATGTTAGTTTTCAAACTTGGAATTTCGTATTACTACATTTTGCTGTACAGTAGATCAAAAAATATTCAAACACTATGGTTGATTACAGAATTTAGAAAAAAAATATCTGGCAAAGTTTTTTTTTTAAATTAGTTATCTGGCAACCTTCGTGTAGAGTACACGAACGTTGCCAGATCACTAATTTTAAAATGAAATCTTTGCCAGATTATTTTCTGAATTCTGTAATCAACCAGGTGTTTGGATATTTTTTTGAGCGACTCTACCTGTTTTAACCCACTTTATGGTAAAGAGCGTTATAAAATATCAATTCCCTTCATTGTAGACAGGAATATTTTGTTTTCCTTTGTCCAAACGAATTCATCTATTTCGTGATATTTGTATCAATACATAAATACAATTTGGAATATCTTTTATGATAAAGGCATGGTTCCTAAGGATTTTACCAGAGCTATTATTATCCCTAATTTCAAAACAGGTGATCGCAGTCCTTGCGATAGTTATGGGGGTATCAGCCTACTCTCTGTTCCAGGTAAAGTTCTTTTCATGATTTTTCTTAATAGAATTAATAATCTGGTTGACAGACAATTGCGTGATGAGCAATGTGGATTCAGAAGTGGTAGGGTATGTCTGGATCAGATATTTTCAATTAAGAAGATTCTTCAGAAACATTTAGAGTTTCAGAAACCTGTAGTATTTTTACAGATTTCAAAAAGGCTTTTGACTCTGTTGATCATCGTAATTTATGGTTGATTGTGAGATCATATGGTATACCAGACAAGATAGTTAACATAATGAAAGCTCTCTATAATAACACTGAGTCGTGTGTTAGAGTTGGAAGGCTTCTAGCAATTGGTTTAACATTACTTCTGGTGTTCGACAAGGGTGTATTTTTGTCTTTTTTTCTCTTTAGTTTGATTATTGATTACCTGCAAGGGAATGTTTTTGGACTTAAATTGTTTTGAAATATGAAAATTTCTGATATAGATTATGCTGATGATTTAGCCCTTTTGTCAAATGATGTTGATGAGATGAACTCTTTCACTCGAGATGTTGATGAGACTGGTTTGGTTACAAACAGAGAGAAAATTAAAGTGATGAAAACTGTAATGCAGGCTTTGATTTATTTAATCGGAATGGTTGGAGTCTGGAGCAGGTGTTACAGTTTAATTATCTTGGGAGCTATGTAACAGATAATGGTGATATGCGACCTAGGATGCGGGGGGCAGGCAATGTTAGACAGGACCTTGTTAGAATTGGTGTGCAGTGGCCAGATACAGCAGATGTAGCTCATCACAGATATGCTTGGGGAACTAAATTGCACGGTCTGGCTGGATCTCCGCAACCCATGGCTGCTTGAGGATGATTATGATGGTCGGTAGCTTAACCAATCATAGGTCAAAAGGGGGACAGAGCTACGAACTCAGAAAACTTCGATATTGGTCACTTTTGTCATGACATCATTGATGTGAGTAGTGCTCAGTGCCTCTGTTCTTACTTGTGAATTCGATTCATTTGGGGAAAAGTTACTGCAATAGGTGGGGGACAGAACCGGATTTTTCGAAAGGGTAAGATGAAGATAGTACATTGTACCCCACTGGATCTTGGCTGTGAAACCTGAACGGTGCTTTGGTTCAATCTTCGATCCTTACTTTGACTGCTTCCCTCAATAATATTTTCATACATCCTCGACTGATTCAACATATAATTTTCCCGTTTTTATACGTGCTGAAAGTTTTATTTGCACACAGTAAATATCATACCAGTTTAATACGAATTTGTGAGCTAAAGTTTAAAATTGAAAATATTGGTTAACAACCTTAAATATAAATTTAATTGACATAATATAACCCCACATATATATATGTCCTATTACTGGAGCAGGGAACTGACATATCCTTTGAAAAAAAATGTGATCAATACAGCATAAGAAAAACATATAATCAATACAGCATAAGAGAACTTCGATGTGGCTAATTTATTCAATTTATTCACGATAACAAGCATACAGCATCGATGTATGGCCATGACAATCGATAAATCTGAGAATTCCTGATGACATTACACAATCTCACATAACAATAACTATATTACAGAATCTGACTCCTCATGGGCGAACACAATTTCAATTCACAACAATAATAATATGCATTGTATATCTCCATGAGGTTGACAATTCTGAAATCACAAACAAAATAATACTGAAGTTTACTTCTAACGAGCGAATGCAATTTCGAGTGACAATAATAATGCCTAATGAATATCTCCATGAAGTTGACAATCCTGGAACCAATACTCTGTACATTTCAAGAACTATATTACATAAATATTTCTCAAAAACGAGAAGTGTAGAACACAACATGGAAGTGTCTCAGCCCTTTGATAATTTAGAACAGTTTCTCCATACTCAGAACAAAACAACAGCAAAAAAAAGTTTAAATTTGGAAATTAAAAAATTAATTTTTAAATATTTTTATCTGCTGAATAAT
Source organism: Ryuthela nishihirai (assembly GCA_038380435.1). Taxonomy (NCBI): domain Eukaryota; kingdom Metazoa; phylum Arthropoda; class Arachnida; order Araneae; family Heptathelidae; genus Ryuthela; species Ryuthela nishihirai. The sequence goes on from JAWZYU010000019.1 coordinate 115,444, forward strand.
ATAAATTATATTCATTTTATAACAGTAATTTATTAATTACTTTTTAATCCTATTTCGTACCAAATACTAATTATGTAGGATTAAAATTCCCACATCCATTTCGATTACATGATTTTCTTTCTTCATCTGTCAGAGAGTAAAAAAAATAATGCTAATTTACTATTTTTTACAGAAAACAGTAGAAAGTAAGACGTAATAACATAAACAGTAGAAAGTAAGACGTACATAATCCTACTACCACTTTAGGTACGTGGCACAATATAAAGCTCAAACCAGCCCTGAGTAGAAAAAGGCATTTTTTACAAAAAGTAAAGATCATCAGGTTTACTTAAAACAACTATTTTCGTATTCTTCCAATTCTTAGTATATATATTAGGGTGGGCCGAAAAAATTCAAAATTTTTCTTCAAGTCGTAATACCGAGGAAACGTTGCGAACTGGGGAGACTAAAAAGGGGTTAAAAAAGAAAAAATATCGGTTTATATCTTCCGGTCGCGCATGTGCTCTAAAATTTGCCAAAATTTGGAAAAATTTATATTTTTACGATAATTTTTTATCTTACTTAACTTGTCAATATTTCAATGTAATAGCTCTAGTCGACTCTTACTCGAACCGATAATGATTTAGAAAAAAGAATGGTTCAAATCGGTTAAGGTCTTCCGCTCGCGCAACAGCTGTCAAATCTAACAAATTCTCGCGCTCGTCGTAACTCGCTCGGTTCAATGACCACGACGCGACCCCCACCTACCACTCTCGCCACCGCGCCGCGCCATTGTTTTGTCAGTCTGCACTTATTCCTCGTGTTTGATGTCTGTTTCGTTCGCTCTTCCAATTATTATTTTGGCATTTTCATTTCAATGTTGGTTTTGTGTTATCACATTTTTGTGTAACTTTGTGACTTAACGGTGATATACTATGGCTGTACCTAAGAAAATCATCACAAGAAAGGTATTTGATTGCCCTATATTTGGTACACCTAAAGATTTTTCATCAAACATGCTTCCTACTGGTGAGGACGTGATTCGGTGTTCTTCACAGGAGAGATTAGGTGTTGTTCACATGAGATCCTGGTCCCTAGTCACACTCGAGGTGGTTGACAACAGCAAATTGAACTCTCAGATTGTACTTAAGTGAAGAAAGTCCCACACCTGAACTTCAAGAAATAGTTGTATTTATTTTGAAGTCATACATGCCAATGTGGTTTAGTATTAAAACAAGCAAATACTTTACAGAGGGAACAAAACTTGTGTACCAATCAATACAATCTTCAAGGTACTTGCCTGAAGATTTACGTAATATTGTCGATCCTGTGATCGAATGAAATGGCTTTTTCGCTCATCCTGAACATTTAATATTAGCCATGACGCAAGATAATACATAGCACATAAGGGAGCTCGGACTTCGACGAATTCTAAAGGCGAGACAGTTAGATCAAAAGAGAATAACTATCAGAACATTCATGCCGCCAAAACACAATTTCAAGGCTCATGACTACCCGAAAATAATTAACTGGATGGACTGTGATTTATCTTCTCCCCCATTATTAAAAGGTATCAAGTGACGATGAGATTAAATCACATATTCAAAGTGACTCAGTCCCTAATTGGGATATAACATTCAAGACATTCCCAGTTCACACACAGGAAGTTGAACGATGTGTGAAACTCGTGACAGAAGCCTCAGGAAAGGTTTGCGGAGCTGAGTCTAGGGATGGTTTTATCAGAACGACTCTGCTGTCAAGGTCAACCATGCCTAACTTCGCCCATAAATCAGATTTCAAAGTACCTTCAGCTAAGAATGAGTGAAAACGGAGATGTTCAATTGTTCAGCATGAGTTTCTTGGACTTACAACTCTTCATACAAAAACTTAGTTTTTTCAATAAAAAAACTATTTATAAATATTACTAATGGTATAAAATAATTTGCTTTTAAACATTTAAACTTGTATTCAATAAAGAACAAATATAAAGAACATGTAAGTTGTTAGTGTTTTTTTTCCTTGAACTGTGATCTACCTTTATTTGTAAAGTTTTTTCAAAATTTCATTAATTTTGAAGGCAATGCGCGACCGGAAGATGTTGATGGATTTAAATAATATTTAAACATTATTTTCTGTGGTTCTAATAGATAAGACTTTGAGCTATTACATTCGGGAAGAGGCTAAGTTAAAAATGTTAAAAATTATCGTAAAAATGTGAATTTTTCCAAAATTCGGCAAAATTTAGAGCACATGCGCGACCGGAAGATATAAACCGATTTTATTTCTTTTTATTACCCCTTTTTAGTCTCCAAAATTCGCAACTTTTCCGCGGTATTACGACTTGAAAAAAATTTGTGAATTTTTTCGGCCTACCCTAATATATATATCTCCTCAAAACTCGATTTTTTTGGTAACATTTTATGGAGGAAAATATTTTGCAGTCAGTAAAATCAATTTTTTTATGAATACATATTGTGTTTTTACTCAGGATACCAAATATGAGGAGATTTTTGCTATATTCGTTAAAATTAACATATATTTATTTTCGTTTATAATTAAGTTTTTGTTTATTTCTCAGAAGGTGCAAGACTGTAAAACACATATTACATTTTCTACTTATGAATTTTTGTAATTAATTTTTTAACATGCTGCATGAATATTTTCCAATCTTCCTGTTGCTTTTCGCTTGTATTTATCTGTTTGTGGATTTATCAAAACAGTTGTTCTACCATATCTTTCAAACGCGACTGACAAACTTCATGACTTATATTTTCATGTGCAAAATGTAACATTATTATGCAGGGAGTGTCAGAGATTATAAGGAATTCACCACCCTCGCTTTCTTTCCCGTTAAAAAAGACAGAAATGTGAAAACGAGTGTTCTACTATATCTTCAGAACGCGAGTGCCAAAAGTAAAAATCTATGCGTTAAATGAAAGCGTGTGTCGCAGGAATGTAATAGTCCATACCCAATTGACCCTCCGTGCTTTCTTCCTTAAAAAGTGGAAAAAAGGAAAATAATTTTTCCACTATATCTTAAGGATTGAAGGCCCGAAGATAAACAAATCATGCGTCGAATGAAAATTTCTGACATGGGGCATTTACTCCCTGTTTCTTGCCCTCTAAGAAAAGGCCGAAAAGGAAACAATTATTCGCTATAACGACGGAATGAAATGGCCGAAAATAACTAGGTATGAGTCAAATGCAAGGTTTTACAGGTGAGGTATGTTACAGGTTAATAAAAATTCGAGATCTCTGCTTTTCCCTCTAAATAAGGAAATAATGAAAATCAGCGCCTAGATTTACGAGTTGTGTTAAGTAAAAGCTCACATGAGGAATATCGTAAATTGTTTCGAATTTCATCTCCGTCATCGCCAGAAAAAGTGCGGAATTTCGCGGAGGTGTACCTTAACGGAATTACATCTCAAATTAAAATGTGTGACACCTCATAGGTCATGGACTTCCTTAAACAGGACTTTAGAAACAGGTTGAAGAGAAATGTGGTCGAAACGTGTGAGTCATATATTTAAATTTCTGAAGATAAATATTTCAGTGACAAAAATCAAACATATAAATAAATTGGAAATATATATATATATCATCCCATATTCGCCCTACATAGTACAAAATAAAACTAAAGCGAATCGATGCTTCAGTCAGTTACATTGAGAATTATTTCCGCTAACCTTCATGCTGCCTCGGTGAAAAAGATCCGGCGAATGGTATATTAAATAGGACCCCGTGTGTACGAGAGCATAATTTGTCGCTTGAAAAAAACACGCTATATTGTCTTAAAGGAAGACATCCATTTGTCTCGTAGCAGCAGCTTATTGGATCTCCTTCCCCAACAGACTGTGGTGTCTTTGTGACCTAGCCATTTATCCAGAAAATTACTGACGTCACAATATTGTGCAGAAAAAGGCATTTTAGGGGAAACCAATGCAACAAGAATGAGTTAGGAAAACTGATGTGATATTAGGTATTTCTAGTGATTAGCTGACAGAGCAGTTAGGGAGCTCTACCGCTGTTCCAAAGAAATACTTTATTATGTTAGTTTTATTTCAGGCAATATTAAGTTCAACTTGACTATGGTCTGAGTAGGGTATATCTATACAGGATAAGGCTTGTGAATCGATTGGGTTTTTTACTTCTGAGGAATAATTTTCTCACAGAAAAGAAAACGGACTTAGTAAGTTATCTCCCGCACAGCTCACACACTAAAACCTGATAGCACAAAGAGATCATAAGCCATATGAGCTATCGAATAACCTCCAAAAATATTTGGGCGTAGGTGATACTGGAAAAGGTGTTGAAATAGACGGTGAAACCGTGAGAAAGAGAAACAACTGTTGAATAGGACAGAAAAGTAATGGAAGTAATGAAATTTGGAATAAGAGAGGCAAGGACAGCAATAAAAAATACAGAAATTTAATTTTATTGGATAGAAGTAAAATATCCCAGCAAAATAATAAAAAATATCAATGACATATGAATAAAAAAATTAATTATTATATCAGTAATAATTTATATTAGAATCTAAATAATTTTCAAACCATGCATTTCACAGAAAAAAAGTAACTGAAGATAAATTAAGGACCGTAATCGATATTATTTAAACTCGATTTACAGCAACATTATTTCAGTAGAATTATGGGAATTGGAATATTTAACAATATATCATTTTGTTTTATGATGGATACCTTGACATTTTGTTTTATGATCAATCACCTACGCCCAAATATTTTTGGAGGTCAAGAAGTTAATTTTCAACACACACTTTGTGTGTGGTGAAAAATAACTTTAAATTCTAAGTTTGCAAATTACTTTTCAAATTTAGAATTTCATATTTCCACATTTTGCTGTAATTGTTTCTATCCCACTTTATTGGTAAAGAGCATTATAAAATATCGTTTCTCGTCATTAGTGTAGAAAGAGAATTCTTTGTCTTCCTTTTGTCGAAACGAATTGATCCATTTTGTTATATTTGTATCCATACACAAAGACTACAGAAAAATAAATTTTAGAAACATTACACTACTTTCGTTTTGCATTTAACAAGGGATGCGAAAAAATAAGGTATCCAATGGCAGGAATGATTAGAGTGTTGTTTATTGCAATCCTTGCAACTCCGTTTCCTGAAAAAATGATGTAATGAAAATGGTCAATATCAAACCCTGGATTTTATGTTTTGTATTTTAAACACTAGCTTAGTTGTGATTTCCTAAAACCATCAATTATGTTTTCAGAATAGGTGCCAAAAATCTAAATTAGCAGCAAAATCCGTCATTTCAAATTCCCTCTAATATCTTGAAGTGGCGACTCTTGCTGCTGAACTTCAAGTATCTTGCCTAAAATATTAGCTTAAAAAAATTAATTTATTGTCTTCCTTGCTATTTAAGAGTATTGTCCAAGCCTTTACGCCTGTCTCTTAGAAAACAGATTTTTATGAAAACAAAAAAAATTCTTTAAAACTTACCCTTAAAATCCTTCTTACTTCTCTCGAATCGTCGAGAGAAGACAAACATGATTATCGCCAAAATTATATAAATGGAAACGTTGATTAATTCCATGATCACAAGAAGTATCGCAGTACTAAAATATTCTAAGTCTCTCCTCTTAAAATCGAAATTTCGGTGTACAATCAATTCAGTCTCTAATCTTAGACAGAAAATTAAGCGACTAACTTCGACAAAGAATCCGAAATCTCAGATTTCAATGGCCGGTACTGTGACGTCAGTAATCCAAGTGTTTAGTCAGTAGCTTAACGAATCATAGGTGAATAGGTGGACAGAAAGTTCGCTATTGTTCACCTTTTGTCGTGACATCATTGATGGGAGTAGTGGTCAGTGCCTCGGGCATAAAGTTAGGATAAAAGAGTCATTTCGCACAAAGTCACTACAATACAAGTGGACAATATCGGTTATATGGAAGGGGGGTAAGTTGAGGGTTGGACTTTGCTCCCCAATGGGACTTGCAGTAAAATTACAGCTTATCCCATATGTCAATAATGTGAAAATCTCAGTAATCCGTTAGTATGATCAGTAGCTTAACCAATCGTAGGTGAAACGTTTTACAGAGCTGCGAATTTACGAAAGATAAAGATTGTGGAATGTGGAAAAAAGGTTAAATGCAAAACGAAAGTAGTGTAATTGCTTCTAAACATTCTTTTTCTGTAGTCCTTGTGTGTGGATACAAATATATTGTTCCATATATCCGGTATTGGTCACCTTTTGTCTTTGCGATTAGTCATCATTGATGTAAGTATTGGTCATTGCCTCGGGCATAACTTCTGAATTCAAGATTTATTTGAGGAAAAGTTTCTAAAATAGAAGTGTCGTGCCCACAGAAATTGATCTTGCGGACACGACTTGGGGGGTCAAAAGGTCCTAGGATATGCATTTCGTATGTTGAGAACAAAGACTTGTTTTGGTCACCAAGTTTCTACGAAATTTTCCCTGACGCCGGTTGCCACCGGTGGCGACCTTCGCCCCGGGTGTAGAAACTTCTGGACTGGAATCGCGCTCAACATCAAAGGCCCCAGAGAGGGCGGGGCGCCTTGGCTCAAGCATCCACGACCAATAGCCAGTGCACGCGTCAGCTTTCCGCGCTGACCACCGTTAGAGGTCGCGGCGAAAAAGGTGGCAAGGATGGATTGTTAGAAGAAAGTGCGTCTTTTGTCTTTTGCCCGTTGTCTCTTGTTCGTCTCGCAGTCTGGTCAAGCAGTCTCTGTCCCTCCGTCCTGTGAGCGATGCGAGTGCCTGCGAGGAAAGGGCGCGATCCACCTTTGTCTGGCCGAGACTAGGGAAACGATATACCAGTCGACGATGCAGGACTCCCCATCTGAGTTCTCTACAGCGGCTACATACGAAACAAGTACGGGTCACTATCATTCGTAAATCTGACTTTTTCCTAAATACTGTGTTCTGCCTGCCACCGCCACCGTGTTCCCAAATAGGGACTACGGAACATGACTTTGGAGCTAGTAGCTCGGACTTAACGGATGGACTTTGCCAGAGCAAATTCTTGGCTCCCCATTGTAAAGGCTGTCATTGCCTAAACGCTGCGTAGAAGAAACTGTACCCCGACGAAGGGCGTCAGTTGTGATAGAGAATGTTTAGGTAATACTGTTTGTTAATAAATTGAGTGTTAATTGGTAAAGCACGACTCCTCTCCATTTCTATTATTGTAAGTAAAGTTTCTGGGGTTACTATGGAAAGAGTGCCCCTCGGTAACCAGCGCAATTCAAGCACGGCCAGATATTATGGAAGGAGTAAAAAAAATGTCGGACCGCCATAATACAAAAGGGGGGTCTACGGCAGAAGCACCGAACCGGATATGCAAAAAAGGGTAAGATGAGAGTGGGACTTGTTGCCCACTCTCATCTTACTTGTTTGAAAATATAGTGTAGAGGTATCTTAAATATAAATACCATTGACTTTAGTTAAAATCCAGTATATATATCTTGTTACTGGAACAGGAAACTCATATATCCTTTGTAAAAACATAAAATCATGCTATATTCCAAAATGTCCCATGATATTTTCCCCTAGAAACGAGTTCACAATTACTTCTCAATTTATATATATATCTATTTATATCAAATACTGTAACACACATTTTCAAGGTATACGATAGTATACGGCGTATATCTATTCCCAGCTGGGTCAGCGTTGAGATTAGCTACACAAACTCCCTGCCCTACCCACGGTTAGTATGGGAACTTCAAAAATATATTGTTCCATATATCCGGTATCCATCGTACTTTATATGGCATGTACAGCCATCGCACCATATATGGAAGAGCCATTGCATGTACACGTTAAAGAACACACTGGATGGCCCTGATGGGAGGCTACCAACTGTCTCCCAAAAAGCTGTTTCATTGGGTACCCTTCCCCATCCTTCTCTGATCCTTCGGGGTCCTTAGGACCTGGTAATTTAGCCCATTGTGGGCAAAAAAAATGCCGCTCCGAGGTAAAAGAACCCAACCGAAAACTTTTCTATTCTAGATTAGGTTTTGAATCTTTTCCTTTTCTGCATACTGTTTCCGCTTTTAAAATTTGGATTACACAGCATTGTACGTGATTATGTTGTAGTGTTTAAGCGCTAATTTAAATTGAACCGAACACTGCAAATTACAATAAAGAGCGGAAAACTCAGTGGATACAAATCAAAACATCTCTTTTAGGTTTGGACAATTTTTTTGATTTCAGAAAATTTGATACAATATATAGCTATGAGAATGGAGTAACAAATCTCATATTTATATATACTGTATATTATCCATCTATTAAGAAATTTTTAAAGTCTACTAAAGCAAAGGAAAAGTTTCTTAATCGAACACAGAAATTTTCCTCATATTTTCGCATCCCCTCTCTATATGGGGGATATTTTTTCTAGACTGTGACAGAAATTTACGAAATGAGTTTTAATGATCGAAACTATATTTTTATTAAATAATTAAATATTGGGAAACATAAGAATTCATCAAAATGATTTATTTTATTTTACCGATATTCATATATGTACAGAAAATTCTATTTGAAAATGAACTATCAACATGAGATAAATACTTCGGTGAAATTGGCGGAATATATATTACGTATATATTAGAGAAAAGGAAAATTTTGTCTACTCTTATGCAATACAGAAACTGAATTGTATTTAAATGCATCTAATATAGAAAGAAGAAAGTTTGTTTGTTTGTGTGTCTGTCTGCTTTTGCACTCGGCTCCCAGAAAACCTAGAGACTTCAAACTTTGCATGAACGTTCCCTTCACCGAGGGCCAGAATATGGGCTATATCCGAATCTTCTGTGGTGAATCCAAATTGGTGTGGCGGGTTGGAATTTCTCAAAATTCTAATAGACTTGCCATTAACGGTTGAATTTTATTCAAAATAAATGTTGCCGTCAATAAATTAAGAAAAAAAAGGATAAATCCGATTGAAGTAATAATCCGTGATAAACTGATTGTTCAGTTTTCTTGGTTTAGAAGGCGAGCGTCCTTCGATATTGAAGTTGTTCTAATTTGGCAGGAGCAGAACACGAGATTCTTTGTTTAAATGAAAGCTTCAAACCAAAATTAGTGTCAGAAGTTAAAATCAACAATTTCATTTGAAAAATATGCAAAAGTTAATAAAAATATATAGAAATAATTACTAGATGTTTTAAGTATTATGTTTAGTAATAAATAATTTTATTTAATATTAATATTTGCTTAATACCTTTACATTTTTTATGCACTTCAGACCATAGCTAATTTTCTTTTGCTATAAAGTTACACATGCCTGGCAAATTGCATCCGATTAACTATGGTGGGTAACAAGTGATTTGTAAAGTTCGATTATCTTAGCGAGGAGTTACCGGTTTTAATTTACAAACTACTAGCATGAGGAGGTTTATGTGTACCTCGAACTGTGTACATTTCGTTAGTGCCCTAAAGGGAAAAAAATGACCAAAGGGTGGGATTGGGTTGTTTTATTTCTGAGCGGTAGTTTTTTCACACAATGGGCTAAATGGTCAGGTCACAAGGACCACGAAGGCTCAGACAAAGTTGTGCGAAGGGACCCACTAGATGGTAGCCTTTCGTCAAGGCCATTCAGTGTGTTCTTTAAAGTCACAGGATATGGCTCTCCCGCATAGGTGACCAATTCTTAAAGTCACCTCCGACGGGACAACAGCCTTTCCAAGTTCATCAGTGTCACCTACTAACAGTGGGCAGGGCGGGAAATTTCATGGAGATAAATCTCAACGCTCACCCTAGGACTCTAACCTGGGAACTATAGATTAAAAGCCTGGCGCACAATTGACGGAGTCACCCCCCAGAGGATATCTATTGTAATGATAATTATGTCAAATGAAAACTTGCGACGTGGGGAGTGCCATCTATTCTGCATTTTTGGAAAGTTTCAGACCCGAACAACGCCGGGTAAATCTGCTGTTATGCTATAGTGTTCTCCTCAGTAAATGGAAGGTTCATCCAAAGTTTGGTATCTCTAGCTCTTGTGGGAGCTGACTGAATAATCGAACAAACAAACTTTCTTCTTTATATATTAAATTTGTAGGTACTTTTATTAGCTTTCGTATATTTTTCAACTTAAATTAATTATTTTAACTTCCCATACGAATCCAGATTTTGAAACTTTCATTTCAAGAAAGAATCTTGTGTACCGCTCATTCTAAATTAGAACGGCTACGAGATCCACGGACGGTCGACCTAGCAAAATGAACATGAGTTTATCACGCGAAATCAAAATCAAATTAGTTTGATGACCTCATTATTTCAAATTTAATGGTGGCAACAGTTATTTTGAATGACTTTCAACTGTTAATGTTTAACCATGCGAAATCAGATATTAGTTTAGTCTATTGTATCCCTTTTTTCAAATTATTGGTGGCAGCATCTATTTTGAATAAAATTCAACCGTTAATGTTAAATCTATGGGAATTTTGGGAAATTCAAACCCGCCCAGCCCATTTTCGGTTGACCCCAGTGAGTTAGAAAATAGCCTATATTCTTCCGCAGGGTGAAAGGGAACTTTCATGCAAAGTTTGAAGCCTCTAGCTCTTTTGTGGGCAGAGTGCAAAACGGACAGGCACACAAAGAAACAACCAAACTAACTTTTTTCTTTATATATTAAATGGAAGGCTATTAAAGATTCTTATTCAGCATATTTCATATTGGAAATAAAATCTTTTTCCATATAGAGTGTGTTTTAATAATTGAATTTATTTTGTCGGAAGTCAAGCAATAAAGTCTTTATTAATGCATGAGAAATAAAAGCAAATGTTATTCTAATGGTGCAAATGGTATTAATCAAAGGATATCTGCTATTGTATAGCTGGGCCAGCCTCGTTCAGTAGGCGGCACCGATGGACTTCGAAAACCTGCCATCTCTCGGATGGGACATTAAGCCGTGAATTGCTATTCCACAGAGAGAGCCATACCCTGTGCACATTGAAGAACACGGTGGATGGCCTTCATGGGACCACATGTGTCCCAACACCTGTCCAGTGGGTCACCTCCCGGAACCAATATCTTTAGTTTAGGGGCACGACCTTAGTCTTAGGAGAGGCCTGGAATTCGTAATATGTCAGGGGACAAAACGCTTTGTTAGAAGGCATGAAAGGAACACCTGAGAGAGATTAACAAACACACTATAGCTTAATTATTTTCCTTCTGGCTATCCCGTTGTTTAAGGGCAGTGGGGGGAGTAGAGAAATATTAATCTTCCCAAGCTGACCACAAATTGCATCTGCCAAGTTCAAGCTAAGAAAAAATCTGAATATAGGGAGGGGGCAAGACGGCCTCTTGTCCCCCCCTAGGTAACACCGAATGTTTTAAATTCCATTGAGAATGCGTATAAGGGGAATACAGGCAAAAATGTGAAAATTATTTACATTTCAATTCCTTTTTGAAGAAATATTTTAAAGAGCTGGAGAACGAATTGGGAAATGCTATAATGCATTGGAAATAGAGTCGTGTGTCCCACACTTTTGCATATTTTGGCTCAGTTGTGTTCTAGATCCGGCCTGCTTCGAGACAATGAGTTCTGGATGTCAGAGTGGGAGGGCAAGATACGTTTTCTAGTTGGGTGGTCATTTCTTCTCTCAGCACTAATTTTTGCACAAAATCGGCTAAATAGCCAGATCACAAGGAACTGAAGCATGTAGAAAGCGGTATGTAGAAAGCATGTATATTGCACAGCTGTTAGTGAAGTCTTCTCCAGGTCATGCAACGTCACCTTTAACGAGCACAAGATATTGCTCTGTGTTTCTGTCGCCTTGCATTAATTTCGCATCGGACGTAGTGCTATTCTTTCAGGCACGTCAGTGTTCCCTTGCTTACCGAGGACAAGGAAGGGTGATTAGTGTTAATATATCTTAAAGCTGACAGAATTGGCGCTCGAACCTGTAAACTCCGATTTCCAGCATAGCACGCTGGCGATTAAGCGACCCCCTAACGACAGGTTTTCGTATAATGAGTTGTGACACCCAGGTGGCAAGGACGAAAATTCCTAGTAAGGTAAATAAGGTTCAATGTTCATGATCTGTCATTTATCGTCGCTTTATTTTTGGTTACGATGCGTCACTGTAATATTGGTGAAATGACCAGTTAAGCAGTCTACAGTCGTTTGTACCGATGTGTGCTTAAGCCCTTTTAGTTAAGTCAATGACCTACTGTCACAAGTGATCTGTAGTAAATATTTTTATGCAGATAGTGTTTCTGTTTTCAAGGTGCATAACTTCAGACGTCATTAGGTATACAATGTACAATCGGAATGCTCTCACTGACTAGATAAGAAATGATAAAATCAAATGTTTACAATCTTCATTTACCTAGACATTATTTTTGACAAAAATTGCATTCCAAGCGAAAGCAGAAATGTTTACTACCTATTGCAGAGTGTAACAAATTTTTATTTATTTACTGAGAAAAATTGAACGGCTCTTGCACTGATTCAGAAATTGTGAAATATCCATGTGTATTTTGGTCCACCTCTTCTTCGTCGCACTCTGTTTCTTAGCACAAATGGTCGCACTGGATCTCACAGATACCTGATATATTTCTTGATATTAAACAGCTGCACGACGGTTTTGGTTTTTATTAATTTAAATCTTATTCTTATCATTGAGGTACATATTAATATTTTTGGCCATAAATAAGAGTCCTTTTCTATTTTCAATAACCAATAGTTCGCGGTTTTATATTTGTAAATGACTTCAAAGTATATCTGAATACTACACCAGAAAAAATCTAACGTATATATGTATATATGAGATGTCTACCTGTTTCTTACTGTTTCCCTCTTTTCAGAACGCCCGAAATATTTGCTGCCCCCAAGATCCGAAGAAATCACTCTTTTATAAAGTGGAACGAATTGCTTCTAAAATTATAACTTCTAGAGAATAGCAAAACTTGGATAGTGCTTCCTCAAAATGTAACATAAACCGATGTAAATGTTTGGGCCTGCAAAACGTTTTCACCATCTCAAACCTTTCCTCTAGCCCGTTCAATATCGTTAGGCATTGCTTTTAAACGCTTAGCTATAGAATCACAAAATACAGAAACACAAAATAACTCTCAGTTTACTGTTTTCCCTAATCCGTACTTAAATCAATCTAATAGTTCGGACGACCAAAATTTTCTCTTTCCCCCCAAAAAAATAGTTCCGAAACTAAGACTTTTAAAATCTGACAGGAGCAACTTCTAAGCGACAAGAGTTTGAACTGCCACCCGGAGTATATTGTTTCCTCTACTCATGATTTAGACTATCGTAAATGTTTGGACCCAAAAATTACCTTCACGTCAAATAGTGGTAGGAGCCGTTAAACGAAAATACCCAGAAACTCCCACTTTGTATACAGTTTCGTCTAATCCTAACTTAATCGACATTACCGTTAGGATATCCAAAAGTTTTTTTTTCCTAAATAAATTAACCCATCCCCACCACAGATTAAAAAAATAGTAGCTCCTTCTTGTAAATGTTAAGAACTAGCAGAGCAAAATTCTGTTCTTCTAATCGTAACTAATAGCAATGTAACGGCTTTTTTGCTTAATTATTTAACCTTTATAATTATTATTTACGCTTTTCTTTCTATATTTATTTTACATTCTTTATTTTTTTTAAATTTTAATTAATTGTTTTCTATTTTCCTTATATATTTCCTTATTTTTTTAATACTTTTACTTCTGAAGCTCCCGATTAAACCTTGCTCTCATGAGTTTAATAGGAAGACTTACCTGAATAGAGCAATAACATCGTAAAATGTTAGTTTTCAAACTTGGAATTTCGTATTACTACATTTTGCTGTACAGTAGATCAAAAAATATTCAAACACTATGGTTGATTACAGAATTCAGAAAAAAAATATCTGGCAAAGTTTTTTTTTAAAATTAGTGATCTGGCAACCTTCGTGTACAGTACACGAACGTTGCCAGATCACTAATTTTAAAATGAAATCTTTGCCAGATTATTTTCTGAATTCTGTAATCGACCAGGTGTTTGGATATTTTTTTGAGCGACTCTACCTGTTTTAACCCACTTTATGGTAAAGAGCGTTATAAAATATCAATTCCCTTCATTGTAGACAGGAATATTTTGTTTTCCTTTGTCCAAACGAATTCATCTATTTCGTGATATTTGTATCAATACATAAATACAATTTGGAATATCTTTTATGATAAAGGCATGGTTCCTAAGGATTTTACCAGAGCTATTATTATCCCTATTTTCAAAACAGGTGATCGCAGTCCTTGCGATAGTTATAGGGGTGTCAGCCTACTCTCTATTCCAGGTAAAGTTCTTTGCATGATTTTGCTTAATAGAATTAATAATCTGGTTGACAGACAATTGCGTGATGAGCAATGTGGATTCAGAAGTGGTAGGGGATGTCTGGATCAGATATTTTCATTTAGGAAGATTCTTCAGAAACATTTAGAGTTTCAGAAACTTGTAGTATTTTTACAGATTTCAAAAAGGCTTTTGACTCTGTTGATCATCGTAATTTATAGTTGATTGTGAGATCATATGGTATACCAGACAAGATAGTTAACATAATGAAAGCTCTCTATAATAACACTGAGTCGTGTGTTAGAGTTGGAAGGCTTCTAGCAATTGGTTTAACATTACTTCTGGTGTTCGACAAGGGTGTATTTTTGTCTTTTTTTCTCTTTAGTTTGATTATTGATTACCTGCAAGGGAAAGTTTTTGGACTTAAATTGTTTTGAAATATGAAAATTTCTGATATAGATTATGCTGATGATTTAGCCCTTTTGTCAAATGATGTTGATGAGATGAACCCTTTCATTCGAGATGTTGATGAGACTGGTTTGGTTAAAAACAGAGAGAAAATTAAAGTGATGAAAACTGTAATGCAGGCTTTGATTTATTTAATCGGAATGGTTGGAGTCTGGAGCAGGTGTTACAGTTTAATTTTCTTCGGAGCTATGTAACAGATACTGGTGATATGCGACCTAGGATTCGGGGGGCAGGCAATGTTAGACAGGACCTTGTTAGAATTGGTGTGCAGTGGCCAGATACAGCAGATGTAGCTCATCACAGATATGCTTGGGGAACTAAATTGCACGGTCTGGTTGGATCTCCGCAAACCATGGCTGCTTGAGGATGATTATGAAAGTCGGTAGCTTAACCAATCATAGGTCAAAAGGGGGAAAGAGATACGAAACCAGAAAACTTCGATATTGGTCACTTTTGTCATGACATCATTCATGTGAGTAGTGAATTTTTCATCATCGACAGAACCGGATTTTTCGAAAGGGTAAGATGAAGATAGGACTTTGTACCCCACTGGATCTTGGCTGTGAAACCTGAACGGTACTTTGGTTCAATCTTCGATCCTTACTTTGACTGCTTCCCTGAATAATATTTTCATACATCCTCGACTGATTCAACATATAATTTACCCGTTTTTATACGTGCTGAAAGTTTTATTTGCACACAGTAAATATCATACCAGTTTAATACGAATTTGTGAGCTAAAGTTTAAAATTTAAAATATTGGTTAGCAACCTTAAATATAAATTTAATTGACATAATATAACCCCACATATATATATGTCCTATTACTGGAGCAGGGAACTGACATATCCTTTGAAAAAAAATGTGATCAATACAGCATAAGAAAAACATATAATCAATACAGCATAAGAGAACTTCGATGTGGCTAATTTATTCAATTTATTCACGATAACAAGCATACAGCATCGATGTATGTCCATGACAATCGATAAATCTGACAATTCCTAATGACATTATACAATCTCGCATAACAATAACTAAATTACAGAATCTGACTCCTCATGGGCGAACACAATTTCAATTGACAACAATAATAATATGCATTGTATATCTCCATGAGGTTGACAGTTCTGAAATCAGAAACAAAATAATACTGAAGCTTACTTCTAACGAGCGAATGCAATTTCGAGTGACAATAACAATACCTAATGAATATCTCCATGAACTTGACAATCCTGGAAGCAGCCGACATAAGTCAACAATACCGAAGTTGTGTATACGATTTGTGGGTCGTGACATTCACGAATTACTTTTCTCCTAACTACTGGGTGTAGGGCATGCTTAATTAATGTGTCAAAGAATCAGAACATAGGCTTCACAATTTTTCTGAGGGCCCTTCGAAATAGCTGGACACCTGCGCTGATTCTACCTCTGTTGTGTGTGTGCGGTCGGGTCAATGACTATTTTGTAAACTCTCCCAGAAGGAAAGCTGTCCACGTGAATCTCGTCCACTTTGTGGATCTCCCGTTTCGTGCATTGGAACAGCTCAGAATTCGCCGAAATCTTCCATTTCGGGGCAGCAACAGCTAGAACCGTAACGACAGTAGCTGAGGTGGCTTGGTCACTTGGGTGTCCCCTTATGATGAGCGGAATGCCGGGAAAGCTTTGCAGTTCGCTCCTATAGGAATCTTTGTTAATGAAACAGTCCTGCGGTTTGTAAGAAGCGAGGGTCTAGGGGGTGATCCTGTCTGTAGTGGAGGGAACATTGACTCTACCGTTTCGGCCACGGTGGCGTAATGAATACGTATGTGGGCGGTCATTGAAGGGGTGTACTTGGATTTGGCACAGCGGCAGTGGTCCGTGTGACTGTGGACGCTGCTCGCGCCGGATGGCATGTAAAGTTTTCCTAGGTGGCTTCAGGTGTCAAACCTCAGTCGTGGTCTTCTGGCTCCGATTCTGAGTTCACCCTTGGTTGGGGCGTTCGGTCAAAGCCACCTTGATTCACCAGGCGTGGAAAGCCTGGAATAAGAGGACGGAAGATAGGAGGGATATTAATTATGCATAAAAATTCACGTGATATAATGTGTTTAAAATTAAAGACAAAGCTATCTTTTTTTGAAAGCAATTAAAATGAAATTATTTATTCATAAGTATTTTATTAAGATAATTGAGAATATTTGAAATTACTTACCAGATTTTAAAAAATTAACAACTACCAATTGGATTTTTATTAATTGAGCTATAATAAGATGTGCTGTATTTTCGAAAATTAGGTCTTCTCTTACTGCAGTGTACAGGCGTATTACATCGACGTGTTTTTGGCCTTGTTTGACCTTTGGTTCGGTGCAATGTTGGAGGAGGATGGGATATTTTTTCCTTTGGTTTTTCCTAATAGCCGCGCCTCTGCAGACAGCAAATGCATGTCTCTACATAGTTGCGAATATCGGAGTACATTCCTGATCAATATTACTCGGATTTAACTCTCTGTAGTTCCCACCAAGCGGACCTGAACAAGGGTTATCGTAACAGAACTCTAAAATTTGTCCTCTTTGACTGAGTAGTACCACCAGTTGGTCTATGATGTTAGTGCCAGGATTTACTTGGTCGAAATGAAATAGGTCTCCCTCTTTCATGTAGAAAGGGTCAGGGGCATTGATGGCGAGGCTAGTGATTTGACCTTCCACTGCATCTATAATCCCCCCTAGTGTAGGGTCCTCCATCTGCATCTCCCTCAGCAGGTCTCAGTTCCCTAATTGTCTGGGAGGGTGTGCGTCCTTCTCAAGTGCCTGTATGTTTTGTGCAGGGTGTCGGCGATGATATTTTGCTCCCATGAGTGATACACGACATCGATATCATAATCCCGAAGTGTGAGGTTGCACTTCGCCAGTCTGCTCGAAGGGTCTTTAAGCTTCATTAAGTATGACAAAGAGGAGTGATCATATACGACTGCGAATCGACGGATATAGAGATACTGTTTGAAACGGGTGATTGCAAATTTTATGGCGAGGGCTTCATTCTCGATGGTGGAGCAGTGATGGATGAGTCACATTATTTTGAACTCACCACAATATTTCCTATTAAAAATTCGTAACAATAATAAAAGGTGTTTCTGGAAAAACCGGAAGGGGGTGAATTCCCATCATTAGTTACATATTGCTACATAAGATGAAGTTGGATGGGGGAATTTTGAATTCATCTATAACAGAATTTGATAATTTACGGACCGACCGTTACAAAGATATCATTGCAAATATTAAAAACGATAAATTGGGTACTTTTATCATTTAATATATATTATTCCAAAATAGGATCGGATTTAACGATGGGCTGCTTAAAGGGGGCCATGCCCCTTTTGACAATGCCATTATAGGTAAAAGAGGCAAAAATTGATAAATCTTTGTCTAGTGGATGCACATTTGAAGAGTTATTTTTAAAGACTTGTAAAAGGAAAGAGGGGATTTTTTTGGGGTTGTTTGGTTGTTTTACCTCTGAGCGGCACTTTTTTGCACACCATGGGCTAAATGGCCAGGTCACATGGACCCCGAAGGCTCAGAGAAGGTTGGGGGAGGGGACCCACTGGAACAGCTGTTGGGAGACAGATGGTAGCCTCCCGTCAAGGCCATCCAGCGTGTTCTTTAATGTGCACAGGGTATGGCTCTCCCGCACACGGGGCCACGGCCTAACGTCCCATCCGACGGACGGCGGCCTTTCCAAGCCCATCGGTGTCCCCTACTGACCGTGGGGAGGGCGGGGAATTTTGCGGAGAGGAAAGAGGGGAGCAGTTCTACTGCAATGGGAATTTCATGTTAAATCATAAAGGAAATAAGATTTGATAGTTTTATTTTATTCTTTTTAAACTTCTTGTTTCACTTTTTTTTATTTTTTTTTTTGCTATGCTAAAAAATTAGCCTAAACTATTCATCACCAGTCTTAAGTTTTTAATTTCGCTTAACAATTGAAAAACGATAAAATAAAATCCATGATTTTTATTTCTGTTTTTATTAAGATTATTATTCCTTTATTGATGCTACCTGCAGAAAGTTTAAATAATTTTCTACAAGTGTTGGTATTTCCGTTTGATGAAACAATTCTTTATAATGTGTCAAACTGATTGAGAATAGATGTCTGCGCAAGTGGAAACTGAAATAAATATAAAAATATAAATTACTTAATTCTCTTATAGCTGAATTTCTTTTCTCCTTCGTATCAAACAAAACTGAATATATCCAAATCTTAGTTCAGGAGAGGTTTTTCGGCATGCACAGACTGAAATCAATAGGAAAAGCAATGGAAATGAGAATTCGGTTTTGTTGGGTTCCTTTACCTCTGAGCGAAATTTCCGTACACAGTGGATTAAATAGCCAAGTGAATCGATGTAAAGGACAAACGGATGATCGTGCTTAGCCGTCATGTGGTTCAAGTTGATGTAGCTTGCAGTTCCTATTTTGCAATCCTACTTGCAAAACTGCAGTAGGATCTGGTCTACAATGATAGTATCACAACAGATCATGCCGATCCCACTGATGTGCCAGACTTTGAGCCATTTGTGAACACAGGAAAGAAGTACGTGTGCTCATCACGGTGGCTGTGAATGTGTTGTCAGAACACGAAGTATGGTGCAAAGGCACAAGACACGTTCTGCAAAAGGAGAAAAATCTCATGAAGGGGAAACAACGAGCCACTGTGGAAGTGTCTCTTTTATCTATTGGGCAAGGCGATCGAGACTGATGTTGATGTCTCTGAGGTAGCCACTGAGCTGCAAACCAAAAGAACGAATTACATTAGGGGGATTATGAGAAAGAAGGACTGAAAACTCAATCCCAAGTGGAATTGCGAGACAGGGATCTCAAATTAAATCGTACTGTAAGAACAATAGGTGACGGCGAATAGATAACGACCGTTCATCTGTGTCAATCGAATCAAGAAAAGGTGAAAATATTAAACAGATATTTTAACTAGTTCATTCATGATACAAAATCGAAATTTAATTGGTAAAGTGTGGTGAACAAGAGATTGGGTTGCCCTAAAGAGGATTCGAACACATGTCTCCCAAAAAAGCATACCAGGAGTCATAAGCATTTGACCCCAAGAGATTATTCGTTTTCTATAAAAATGTCACATTTTAAGGGTTTCTTGTCTATGGACATTTTCACGTGATACTTTATTAAAAGGGATTTGCATTGAGAGAAGCTTTTCACTTCTTTTACCGCAGTGAATTCGGATCATTCAGCTGTTTACCCTTTTAAAAATGTTTTCTTATTGAACTTTGAATTAGTTATTAATGAAATATTTATATTTTCGCTATCCAAACTGATTTATTTAGATTTGCATCATTACAAATTGCTACATTTGTTGTGGTAAACTCTGTATTTGAATGTGGATGAATTGGTTTTAAAAAATTCTGCATGTAATTGTCAGAAATATATCCTCACTTCACGTTTGTGGTGGAGATTCAGGTTCAGTTTCAGGTTAAATTATAGTTATCGCAAGAGTAATGATGTATTGGTTATATTATTTCTTAATATCTTTGTGTACTGTTCTTTTAAGTGTAGGCAGGCTCTGTTTCTGGGGAAAAAATCGATGGAGGGAGAGGAGGGAGAGGGGGGCGCAAAAGCACAATCGAGCTGAATACTCTGATGGTGAAGAGGTGTTATTTTCACGGTAGATATGTCACCGGCAAAGTTTGAAATCCGGCATTCTATAGAATGCCTAGGCATTGTATATAATGCCTAAAACTAGCCGGCAATGTATGAAACGATTCATATTTCACACATTTCCTAGGCATTCTATAGAATGCCAAAAGGCAAATCGGCAAAGTATAAAATACTCCCGGCAGCGATGTTTAATGTCGCAATGCGAGTCACGTGACTCTCGACGCTCGCCTCAAACAGAGAGCCAGAGCACTCAGTCCAATTCGAATTGACCAGTAAATGTTCCCCTGGGTCCCCTATAGGCTCACCCTGATTGCCAGATCCGCCAGTCCCTAGTTTCGGTAAAAAAAGAGCGCCGTAGTTGGTCACTTTGGACACCAAAAAGACATCCTTCCATTCGGAAAAGCGCCCCCTAGCGTTGTAAGAGTGTAAAAGAGAGTTGCCTCAATAGGGATCCCAAAATTTGAGAACCCTAGCTTCCACAGAAAGAGAGTTAAGGTCAAAAAACAGATTAAAAAAAGTCATCAAAAAACTACATATCACAAGCATCTCGGAACTCCACTGAAATAGATTTGACAAGTAGTAAAGTGAAATATGAGTATCCTAACTCGAATTGCAAACTTCGAATATTCAACACTTTACTGATTCGTTCTCACTTGGCTTTACCTCATTTGGGGCGTTTTTTATAATGCGGACGACAGATTCATTACAGGTTATGATGTTAATATTTCTGGCGGTAGTTCAGCAATGGTATTTTTCTCTTTTTGTAGAAAAATCCCGTATCTTATATTTTGTACTTCTTACATTTTCACATGCATCTTTTAAATAAAAGCCTTTTTCATACTTTGCCGAAATAGTGTTTGTCATTCTGTATAATGCCTAGGTATTCTATACAATGCCTAGGGAAAGTATGTGATAATTCTCATATTTCATACATTGCCTAAAAACGCTGGGTATTCTATAGAATGCCGGCTTTTCATACATTGCCGGTAACAGATATTTGATTTGTTCTTTCACTTCCAGTGGGAAGAAACATTCAATTTCTTTTGTCTTAAGAGATATATGTAGGGTTTTTTTCCCCCGTCGGATAAATATTAATTAAATCCACGTGATCTGACGTGTCATCAGGAGGTCGTGGGTTCGGATTCCACTTGGCTTAAGACAGTTTTACCTCTACACCAAGCGTACATAAACAATTTTATCTGTATCGTGCAAAAATGAAGGAATATAACATAAACCTTTCAGTCTGGCTGTGTTGTTTATTTTATTTATAGTCCAATATTTTTAAATTAAAAATTTTTTGAAACATCATAGAATTTAGAATACCAATTATATCAATGCTATAAAAAGAATAAAATTGTAATACAAATTTAATTATAAAGCAGAAATGATAGAGTTCTGACAATATGCACCATTCTGGGTCGTAGATATCAGGAGAAATCTGAAATTTGATCTCCGACGTGTCCTGAAATATCGAATAGAGGTCATGTAGAGGTGAATCCTTGATCTACGAGTGCTAGAAACGTGAAAATTACTGTCTGAGGATATTTCGGATTGTAGATCTCAAAAGTCTTACTAAAGTTTGGATCTGGGGGGAGGTTTCAAGGTCAACGATCAAGTTTAGATATACCACTGCTGGAGAACTAAAAATTGCTTCTTGAGGGTATCTGAATCGTAGATCTCAGAATGTTTGTTGAATTTTAGATGATATGGGTCATTCGAGGTGAAAGGTCAAATTTCGACATACCTGTGCTGGAGAGTTAAAAACTGGCGAATATTTCGGGAAATAGAACGCAGAAATGGAGGAATGTTTCAAGATCCGGTGTAGCATTCAAGGTCGCATAGAGGTCGGAATAAAGATTTAGAAATAAAGTGGTGCCCGAATGCACCGACTGATTTCTAGTTTATTAATATAGCTCGGGATTGAACAGGCTATGCCATTTGGTACGATCTTCTTCATGCAGTTCAAATATAGCCACAGGTCATCAAAGATACTATTTATAAGTAAAAAAAGCGTTAGCTTACAGCGTGTGTGAACAACTAGTCCATCTCTTATATTCCAATCATAACAAATATATAATTGAATACATAATAATAATATTCGAAAGAATTTTATAATTTTTAAAATAAAGTTCAAATTCAATTACATTCTGGACAGTGCACAGTATTCTTTCTTTTATATGCTTGTTCTTGGTAAGGGGAGACCAAAATGCTTTCCTGGGGGGGAAATTCGATCGTACTACAATTTAAAAGTAAAATATAGATCTCACGCTCATAAAGGCTGACCATCCTGGACTCCAGCATTGTAAAACTATGGAAACAAATAGAGTGATCTTTACGATAAGAACAAATACATTATACTAGTTCTAAATAATTTCTCGAAAGATACAGATTTTTATAAAACTAGTAAACTTGAAATAGCAACACTATTAATAAGGATAACATATTTCCATACTTCTAAATAATTATATCTAAGCTTTTTCAATTAATTTATTCAAATTTTAAAAATTAAATATTTTTTGTTTTTGAAAGGCATTGTGGCAGACCTTCTACTATTGTATTAAACTGAAGGCTCCTGTCAGATCTTTGTGGCAAACGGCTTCTTGAGGTGATATTTATCATCTTTTTGATTTATTTATTTTGAATACTATACCGAAGGGTATACTGAAGAAAAAGGGCTTATATTTCTAAAAAGAAATGTCTTCATGGGGTCATACACAGCATAACCATAATATCTTATCAAGAAATTCCCTATCTGGGTCTTTAATGGGATCAAATACCCAATGTAGGACCTCTAAGCAGCCTTGCCTAAAAGGAACTTCGTGCAATGCGAATCAAGTGAGTGCATCGCAACGTTATTTGATGACCGCCAAAATTATATTTTTCTCTTGTTTGCATATACTATTTTTTAATTTCATTGTGACTAAGTTTTTTTAATTCACTGGAGTATACAATAAGAAACGAAGAACATTTAACAACTTTTAAGAAATGTTTCAGTGCATATTTTTCAAATTTAGACAACATTCAATATACGTTTACTGCGATTAAATAATTGTTCGTATTATTTGTATAGGAACTGATATTTGGTGAAAATACGTAATCCATCATACGAGTCTTTATAATTTTTTGTTTAATTCCTTATTTAATTGATGAAAATAAATAATTGCTCTTATAATCTGAAAGAACCGGAAACTCCTTTGTTGATGATATACAATTTATATGTGGTTTTCTTACTTTAGAGCTTTTATAGGTTTGATGATGTTTGCGAAGTGTTGTATTGATTATATATCAAAAAATGTGTTGTATATGTTATTATATATTAAAAATTATTGTTATATATTAAAAAATGTGCTTATCTGTATCTTCATGATTTTATTTGGAAAAAAAAACTTCTTCTCTCATAAAAACAAATATATTATTAAAATTAAACACTTAATACATTACTATATATGTGCTGAAAGATTATATAAAATGTTATTTCAAATATTTTTACCATGTCTGCTACAATAATAGCCTAACTTTTTAAAGCAGTCTTGTTGCCATATCGTCAAATCAAATTATAAATTGAAATATATTTTAAACCGATTATGAGTAGATTGATTTTCGTTGAATGGTAACTTCACCCTCACAAACAGTTCGTAAGTTATCGTTTTGAGCAACATTCGAAATTTCGAAGCATGGTACTAATGACATTTTCAACCTAGGAGCATCGAATGAGAGAAAGAGGGAATAATAATCATATATCGGTAAGTGCTGGAATAGATGCATCAGTTGAGTAAGAATGTAAACTTGTAACTGAAAGATGTATTTTATTAGATTACCAAAAGATTAGTTTTCATTGAATGGCAATATTATTGAACAGTCACAGTTACTCCTTTACAATTTTATTTCAAACTCCGCTTTCGCAGAGCCCTTTTTCGACGAAGGCCCTACCTGGCTGATTTGAGATTAAACACAAATAATAATACTTCTACCTATATATCTAAATTTTATACAGGTAGTTGTAGTTAGCTATGAAAAGCAAACAAATATAATAACACAAAAATAACAATTGAGAATATTATTTTTATCCTTTTTTTATTTCATATGCTTTTACACGAATATTGAAGTCTCATCACGAATAGTTTAGCCGAATTATTTTTCCATGCCATGTAATAGAGTATGTAATTGATATCACACATATTCAAAAACACAAAGTGGGAATAAAATTATTTTTACAGATTTTCATTTGTAGCCTTTAGTGGTGGGGGAACGGGTCTTTGCCCCATGTCTGTGATTAGGGGGCTGTTTGATATTGTCGGCATTCCCTCTCTCAATAAACCTAATTTCTTTAAAAATCCTACTAATCATTTTCTCTCTGCAGGAACGTGGAACGTGAGGACATTACATAGAGATTATTCTCTTGATGTCCTCACGCAGGAATTCCAGCGCTATGACCTAGATATTCTAGGCTTGCACGAGACCAGATGGACAGATAAAGGTCAGATTCTTAAAAATAATCTTAAATTTCTCTTTTCAGGGAGGGACGAAAACAAACATCACCAAGGCGTGGGTCTGCTTCTCAGCAGACACGCTAGCGATGCCCTTCTAGGATATGAGTGCATTAATGAAAGGTTTCTTACAGCAAAATTTCAGACAAGCGTTAAAGACCTGAATGTTATCTGCTGTTATGCACCCACTGAGGATGCCGATGAGGATGAGAAGATAGGTTTTATGAACAACTTCAGGATATTTTGAATTCTGTCAAGAAAGGAGATATTACCCTTGTTCTTGGTGACTTCAATGCCAAAGTTGGTACTGACTCTGACCTTTGGGGAGGGGTGATAGGCCCTTTTGGTATTGGTAGCTGCAATTGCAATGGGCAACGTCTCCTACAGGTAAGTAAACTCAATGGTTTCAGAATAACTAACACATATTACAAACACCGCGACATACATAAGTACACATGGGTTTCACCTGATGGGCTGCATAGGAATATGATTGATTATATATTAATTAACAGCAAAAGGGCTAGTTCTGTTAGGAATACCAGGGCATATTGGGGAGCTGAAATTGGATCTTACCATTACCTTGTTAAAAGTGTCTTGCAACTTAAACTTAAAAAGTGTTGTGCTATGGTTAAAAAATTTGCTTTTAATACTGAAGCTCTGAAAGACCCAGTTATAGCCAAAGCTTACCATGATAGGTTACTTAGTCATTATGACAGTCGTGGTATGCTTACCACTGAAGTTGAGGAAGAATGGGATCATTTTAAACAGGCTTTTTTGGACACTAACAGTACTCTTTTAGGAAAAAAGGAGCAGAAGAGGCAGAATTACCTGAGTGATAAGGCACTTGAGCTTATTTCGGAAAGAAAGAACTGCAGGAATGTCCTTAATCAATACCCTACTAATCCTAATAGAATGCATTACAGAGAACTTAATAAACGTGTAAAAAATCAGTTAGCTGCTAATAAGAATCTTTGGCTTGATGGTTTGGCTGACAAAGCCGAGGAAGAAGTTAGACAGCACAACAGCAGAGAGCTGTACCAGATAGTTAATGTTTTGTGTGTTAGAAAACGGACAGGTATACAGGGATTGAAGGATAAACAAGGTAAGGTTATACCTTACCTTGTTTATCCTTCAATGAGGATTCTGTCATGGCTAGGTGGGCTGAGCATTTCAGTGATGTACTAAACAATGCAGTTAGTTCTATTCCCATTGTTTGCAATGATGATAGATGCATTGGTGGCTTTAATGTTGGCCCTATAACACAATCCGAAGTTATTTTGGCTGTTTCTAAACTTAAGCTTCATAAATCCTCAGGGGTAGATGAAATTACTGCAGAAATGCTTAGAGCTGGAAATGTTTCGGTTATCACTTGGATGACTGAAATTCTGAATATCTTTTATGATAAAGGCATGGTTCCTAAGGATTTTACCAGAGCTATTGTTATCCCTATTTTCAAAAAAGGTGATCGCAGTTCTTGTGATAACTATAGGGGTATTAGCCTACTCTCTGTTCCAGGAAAAGTTCTTTCCATGATTGTGCTTAATAGAATTAAGAATCTGGTTGACAGTCAATTGCGTGATGAGCAATGTGGATTCAGAAGTGGTAGGGGATGTGTGGATGAGATATTTTCACTTAGGCAGATTCTTGAGAAATGTTTAGAGTTTCAGAAACCTTTGGTTGCTAGCTTTGTTGATTTCAAAAAGGCTTTCGACTCTGTTGATCGTCATAATTTGTGGTTGATTGTGAAATCATATGGTATACCAGACAAGTTAGTTAACATAATGAAAGCTCTCTATAATAACTCTGAGTCATGTGTGAGAGTTGGTAAGGCTTGTAGCAATTGGTTTAGCATTACTTCTGGTGTTCGACAAGGGTGCATTTTGTCTCCTTTTCTCTTTACTTTGGTTATTGATTATGTTATGCGAAATTCACTTCAAGTGAAAGATTTTGGCCTTAAATGGGCTGGAGATAGGAAAATTTCTGATTTAGATTATGCTGATGATTTAGCCCCTTTGGCAAATGATGTTGATGAGATGAACTCTTTCATTCGAGCTGTTGATGAGATTGGTAGTAGAGTAGGTTTGGTTATAAACAGAGAAAAAACTAAAGTGATGAAAATTGGTCAGGCAGGTTGTGATTCAGTTAATCTGAATGGTTGCAGTCTTGAGCAGGTGTCACAGTTTAATTATCTTGGGAGCTATGTAACAGATAATGGTGATGTGCGGCATGAGATTAACAGACGAACAGTGATTGCTGCCGGGACTTTTAAGAATCTATGGAGAGTGTGGAGAAATAGGCGTATACACCTAAAGACTAAAATTAGACTCTATAATAGTTTGGTTCTTTCTAGGATTAGTTATGGTAGTGAAACTTGGATGCTTTTTAAACAAGATATGAGGAAACAAGAAGCTTTCGATTCTAGATGCTTATGCAGTATCGTGGGCATTAGGTGGTACAACTTTGTAACTAATGATGAATTTAGGCAAAAGAGTCGGCAACCTCATTTAAGCAGCATATTGTGCAGAGAGAGACTCCGTTGGTTTGCCCATGTTGCCCGTATGAATAATTATAGATTGGCGAATAGGGTTATGAACAGTGTGCCTAAAGGCCTCAGAAAGAAGGAGAGACCTAGGATGTGGAGGACAGACAATGTCAAACAGGACCTTGTTAGAATTGTTGTGCAGTGGCCAGATGCAGTAGATGTAGCTCAGGATAGATTTGCTTGGAGAATTAAATTGCATGGTCTGGTTGGACCTCCGTAGCCCATGGCTGCTTGAGGATGATGATGATGATGATATGTAATAATGAATTTGCTAGTATGTCTAACCTTAGAAGGCTTTTTTTGATGCACAGAGAGGAAAAACTACATATATGTGAAATATGTAATAAGAAATTTCGATTGAAATATAAACTTAGGCAACATTTCCTTACACACACAAAAGAAATGCCACATGTATGTGAAATATGTAACAAGAAATTTGCACATTGCATTGTGGAAAAGCCAAATGTATGTGATAAAAATTTGTCTCTCTATCTCTCCTTAGGAATCATATTCTGTCGCACAACACATAAATGTGAAATATGTAACAAGAAATTTGCATGCAAATCTCCATTTCAGAACTATTATCTGACACAGAGGAAAAGCAGCGTGCATATGAAATATGTAACAGGAAATCTTCATTAAAGTCTGCAGTTAAGAATCATTTCTAACAGACAGTTGAAACACTGAATGTATGTGTAATATGTAATACAAAATTTATCGATATTCCTTACCTTAGAATCTAACCTTAGGATTAATTTTTTTCACATATGGGAAAAACTGGATGTATATGAAATATTTAATAAGAAATTAACACTAATATCTATACTTAGGAATCATTTTCTGACAATCACTGAGGAAAATGAATAAATACATTTATCTTAGGGAATCATTGTCTCATACAGACAGGGGAAGAACCGTATGTGTGTATAACATGTAATGAGAAAAATTTGCAGTGGAATATATAATTAAAAATCATATTCTGACATATAAAAGGGAAAAAATCACATATATATGTGATACATGAAAAAAAAAATTTGAAATGAACCATCAGAAGAGTTTTCACGTAAAGGAAAAACCACTCTCTCAAACAAATAAATGCAATCAAAATTGAGCAAAAATCCATTATCTGAAATGAAAGATTAGTGGTATATCTATGACCTTCACATAAAATTTCAAAATGAAATTTTGGCTAAAATATCTTTTATACAAAAAGTAGATTGGTATGTGTGAAATATGCAGCAAAGCTATAAACCAAAAGAGGAATCTTTAATATCGTTTTCAACCAGGCTAAAAGGAAATGACACATGGCGATGAAACATGAATATATAAAGAAATATTCGTACAAAGCCTGTATTAGTATTTATTTTGCTGTCATCGATTGTGACATGACATATGAGTGTGAAATATGTAACATGAAATATGCACAAAAGTCATAACTAAAGTGTTATTCGTTATGCATGAAACTAAATCCACATATCTGTAGAATATCCAACTAAATATTTGCAGAAATATAATTGTTCAAAGTTATCTTTTGAGGAACATAAAGGTAAAACTATTCCAGTTGTGAAATATGTAGCAAATGTTTGCAACGAAAGAAAGTAATTTGTTGAAATTTTATGTCATGGAAGACAAATGAATTTCCAGGGAAATATTTAAGGAAAATTTTACACAGAGACTTCTTGATTCATTTTTTGACAAACATGAAATAAAAGCTACATAGGTGTGAAATATTGCAGGAGTAATTTCCACTGAAAACTCAAGTAACATTTTTAGTTTGGAGTAAACGTAGAGATTAATATCTCTGAAATGTGTAGCAAAAAATTTCTGGTATAAAATTCATTTTGTTATCTAATAACTAACACACACAAGGTAGATTTCTGTAAGCTATTTATCATGGAATTTACCCAGAAGGAAATGGTTCAGAATTATTATATGAAACCATGTGTGTCTGAAATTTTTAAGAAAAACTGTCCAGACCAAACTTGATGTACTATTTTCAGTTGAATGTGAAAAAATGTCATGCATTTCAAAATATACACAAAAAACTTAAACACATATTTCTTCTCAGTTTACATTATGTAATACAATCGTCACAGAGCCCATATATCTACTAAGTATATCGTAAAAGCCTGGGCTGAAGTACTATATTTCTTACCTAAAAAGTGATCCGATATATGTAAAATACACAGTATATATGTTACCGCTATAGTGCAGAAATCAGTTAATGTGCACATTATCTAGCTAATCTGCAGATTAACTAGGGTGATCCATTAAAGTGCAGAAAATTGTTTCATTTCTCAAATTACCTAGGTAATCTGCAAATTACCTAAATAATCTGCACATTATCTAGCTAATCTGCAGATTAACTAGGGTGATCCATTAAAGTGCAGAAAATTGTTTCATTTCTCAAATTACCTAGGTAATCTGCAAATTACCTAAATAATCTGCACATTACCTACTAGGCACTCGTTAAAGTGAAAATAAGATCTTTGCTGGAACAACAGCAACGTTTCAGTACGCTTAAATTAACATAATATTATTTATTTATTTTTCGATATCTAAAGAATCAAGTTTATGCAATCAAACAATCAACAAATTAGTTGATATGTTACCGTTAAAGTGTATAATTCAGTTATTTCATAGAATACCTAGTTATTTCATGAAATAACTGATCAAATCAGTTAAAGCGTGAAATAAATTAATGATTCCACACTTTAACTAGTTATTCTATGAAATAACTAATGATAGACAATTAAAGTGTAAAATAAACAATCTGACTGAATTATACAGCATCCAAAATGGTATTTATATAGACGCAATAAAATCATTTGTTACAACAGGGATTACTAAAATGGCATTTGGAATTGCCCTAATGTGCGAAGGCCAAGTAAGAACGACTCCAATCACTAAAGTGATTCGTTCTCACTTGGCCTGCTCATTTTGGGGGCGTTTTTTATAATTCGGACGACTGATTCATGTTGACAGAGGGATGACCTGGTTTCAACTCTACTCTCGGACACTAGAAATAGTCTTCTTTTTAACTTTTGAACTTTAACGATACGGAAGCCGTTAATGTGCACATTACATAGGTAAAATGCGGAAAACTCTTGATTCCGCACTTTAACGGAGCAAATCAGTTAATCTGCAGATTAGCTAGGTAATGTGCACATTAACGGCTTTCGAGCTTTAGCGGTAACATATATATATATACAGCTGTATCTCTCTTGCTACTTTCAGTCATATAGAAAGAATTGATGAAACAGGTGAGAAGACATTTTTACAGAAAGCTCGTTTAAATATCCATTTTTCGATGCCTCAAAACAAAAGCCACAACTATGAGAAATAGTAACAATAAAATTTCGCAAAAATCAGCCCTCCAAAATAATTTTCCGGCACACAGAAAAACCATCGTACTATAAAATATCTCACGAAATTTGAATAAAAATTTACCTTCAGGAGGCATTTTACTCTGCACAGAAAGAAGAAGTTACATGTTTGTGAAATATGGAAAGAAAGTTTTAAGACAGTGCCTGGGTTCGAATATCTCTAAGGGAAAGACAAACGAAGCAGCCTCATATATAATCAAAGACCACAGAATCTCAATTGCCATCTTTACTGCAGGAAAAGAGACGCTATATTTCTGTGAACTAGATAAACAAATGATTTCCATTAAAATTTATTCTCAGGGGGCATTTTCTGCCAAGAGATAAATCATAGGTGTCTCTGAAATAGTTAAAGAGGAATTTGCATAAGTGTTCACCATAACAATCAGTACCTTATACAGAAGAAAGAGAAGCCACATGAAAGTGAAATATTTGAAAAACTAAATTTGCATTTTTTCTTCAGTGAAACGTGTGCTTTAATGGCATGTTCTACCAAGTAGAGAAGACAAGCCACAAGTTTGAAATATGTGACGAAATCTTATCTAAACAGCAGACTTAATGCTTAATTTCTGATACAGATGAAACAGAAGCATCCTTTGTGGGAAATGAATGATTCTCCATGAAATATGTAAATTGTAGTTGATTGCGTATTCAAATTTACCTGTCAGTGATGACAAAAATCGACTTTTCTGATTGAGATTTCCGATGTCTGCTTTCAGTTGAGCAATGATGCCAAAAAAATTTGTTAATTTGAAATACGATAATTTAAGAAAAATAAAGAAATGATTGACTGACGATCTTCTTACTTTTATAATGCAGCAGTACCATATAAATATATTCCAAAACGTGTTTTCAATTTATAATTTTTTATTAATTTCTTGAAAAGTATTTCGGCACTTACATGAACAACTTTGGGAATAAGACTTCTACAGAAAAAGTGCACCGGAGAATAATTCAAAATTTAATTAACTTTAACGAGAAAAGAAACAAAAGAATCCAATGAAATCTTGATTTCTAAAAATTGTTGAAAGAAATAATAGTGATGCATTGACAGGAAACATTGAAAATAAATGTTGCCCGTAATTTAAAAAACACCACTTTTCATTCATCCTTAAGGATATTTAAAGAAACTTTTACATTATTTTAGAATCATGTTATTTTAGTTAACTCTTTTCTGTGTTCACTTTTCTCGAAAATGTTTATGAATTGCAATTTTGCTATGTAGTATTTTAGTTTTTAAATGTGTAAATATCAATTGTCAACTGACCGTTACATGCTACCTCATATAAATGGAAAACAAAAATCGAAGATTTGTCAGTTTTTTAATAATTTTTTTATCTATAACTGTAACGAAAAATAAAGTATTGAACAAAATCTAAGTTCAGTTTTCATCAATATTAATATTTAAAGAGTTTCCTTTTAAAAAAATACATTCTCAAACTGCTGCTTGCCACAGAGGTCTGACAGGAACCTGTCAGTTTACATAGTCGTATCAGAAAAATGTGACCATCCCCATTCCCATTATTAGGTAGGTGGTCATATCATTCTGATGCGACTATGTATATTCCATAATATAAGTTTCTGTGAGGGTGGCAGGCCCTCACCAGAAAAACAAGACAAGCATCCAGGGCTTGAACCCAGTTCCCTTGGATCAGTAGCCAAGCTCTCTTCTAATAATTTAGAATAGCTCCAGTGTTAATCGCAATATTTTATCACAAATAAATTGAATCTTAATATGCATATTTTAATCATTATCAAAGATTTATATTACCATTTGAGCAAAATAAGTATACGTTTTAGAATCGCGACTAAAGCACAGATTATTAACGATTTTTGTTAAATTTTTCTTCAACACACTGCTATTGTTATATTATAATATATCCTTAGATTTCAAAACACGAGAATGAATAATATAAGTAATACCTGTAAGTATTTCCGCCACCTAGCCGTCCCATGGCCGAGTGGTTCTTGACTACTGATCTAAGGGAGCCTGGGTAAGGCATGGATGTATGTGTCATCTCAGATCTTCTACTTTGGCATATAAATTGACAGGTTCCTGTCAGACCTCTGTGGCAAGCAGCTGCTTGAGGGGGTATTTATTTTTTGATGAAGACATTGTTCCTGATGATTTTACTAGAACAATTATTATATTTTTTAAAAATTAATTACTATTTTTGTGATAACTATAAAAGTATCAGCCTGATTTTTCTTCAAGTAAATTTCTCTACATGATTGTGCTTAATAGAAATAATCTGATTGACGAACAACTGCGTGATCAGCAGTGTGGATTCAAAAGCGGTAGAGGACATGTAGATAAGATTTTATCACTTAGTCAGATTCTTGAGAAATGTTTAGAGTTTCAGAAACCTGTGGTTACTAGCATTTCAGATTTCAAAAATGCTTTTGAGTCTGGTGAACGTCATGATTTGTGATTAATGGTGAGGACGTATTCCATAACAGACATAGTGAAAGTTCTCTGCGAAATCATTGAGTAATGTTTGAGATTTGCTGACACTTTAGGTACAAAATCCTTCGTTATCCCTAAATGGCTCCTTCCAAGATTAACGCATTCCGTCCCTCTCTGGTTCAAGTACACAAGAAGTTTTTCTTGGTGGTACTATGGTTAGGTCGCTTGGTTACGGATCAAAGTAACCTAGGTTTGGCCCCAAGGTAAGACATGAATGTCTGTGTTGTCTTTCTTTTGAGGGCTGGCCTTCCTCGTAGATCTTCTCTATGGCTTATTAAAAGATTCCCATCACACCTTTCTTTGCAATCATCTGCTTGAAAGTTATTTCATTATTTGTTTAATAGATTTTCTAAGCCATACTGACGAACTTTCCTTTTACCCCAGTGAGTGGATGAGGTGACTCAGTCATTAGTGCACCAGACTTAATCTGCAGTTCCAAGGTTAGAGTGCCAACTGGGTCAACATTCAGATTTGTCTCTGCAAAACTGCCCACAGTCAGTAGGGGACACCAGTGGGTTTGGAAATGTAGCCGTCCATTGATTGAGATGTTAAGCCTTGGCACTGTATGTGGGAAAGCCATATCCTCTGCACATTAAAGGACAGGACGGTCTCTGTAAGGGGGAGGGGGGTAACCATCTGTCTTTTAAGAACTTTTACAGTGGGCCTCCTCCGAAACCTCTGAGCCTTCAGGTTCCTTGTGATCTGGTCATTTACCCCATTGTGTGCAAAAAAATGTTGCTTACTGGTAAAACAATTGTATGCCGTCAATCATCTCTTCAAGTATACCAAAATTCAGAAAATAATATTAATTCAGTTTCAGAATTTGTCATATTTCACTACTTTTCTGCAGGTAGTTTTCAATATGGTTAATTCAATAGATTAGCTGCTTTCTTTCTTGATGGTATTTCGAGACTGTCAGTGGTGGTAGCTTTTACCCTGCTAATCAAGGAAGTACGCAGATGATGCGACGTCCAGTTGTCATTTATTTTTCATGTTAAACCCTATTTTCAAAGGATCAGCATCTAGCGACTGTCTTAAAATTTGCAAAGCTCTTTTATTACAACTCTTCAAAGGCTTTGGTCTCATGACCAGCAACACGCCATGGGCTACTTGATCGACTTTGTTTATTTGAGTAAATCTCAACTTTCATCCTCATTTCATATATATATACTTAAGTTCGAGCTGGGACATTGTTTTAGACTTATCTCCCCAAAAGCCCACGCCCTGCCCACAGTCAGTATGTGACACCTTTTGGCTTCAATAAGTCGCCCCCCGTCGGATGGACGTTAAGCTGTGCTCCCGTATGCGGGAGATCTATACACTCTGCACGTTAAAGAACACACTAAATGGTCTTGACTGGAGGCTACCGTCCCCCAACAGTTGTTCCAGTGGAGCCCCTCCCACAACCTTCTGTGAGCGTTCGGGATCCACGTGGCCTGGCCATTTAGCCCATTGTGTGCAGAAAAGTGCCACTCAGAGGTAAAACAACCCAACCCTTATATATTACTAGCAGTTCTGGATGTATTACTACTTACCATTAGTAATATTTTTTTTTATATCTACAGCACTTTTCAGTTGCAAAGTTTGGAAACGATTATACTGTAAGCTGTTTGGATATAGACAAAGAATCCTTAGCTGCAGAGCATCTCTCAGTTTATACGCCATAGTACAAGGTCTGTGAGGATGGATCTCTATGTTGCGATCTTGTGCAACCACGGCAATTCCCGGTTCCGCCTGACAGCACTACCTGGTTAAAGAAAAGCCATGACTATCTAGAGCCGGGGGCAAGGAATACGCCCTATAGGCGCACCTCAACCCCGGCCTCACATGGCAGCAGTCCTATAGAAGGAAAGCTGACCACCGGAAGAAACCTAACTTTAATCTATTCCCCGGTTTGCAAATGTGCAAGGATATAAAGATCCAAGCTCGATCGGCACCCGGGGTGGAGACTCTTAGTAAGACCCAGACTTTTTGAACAGCTCGTGCCTACTAGGCCGAGGGAAACCTTTCGGCAGAGCCGTTGAACTGACCACACAGGTCCCTGAGGTGAGGTCTCCGACGCCGTCACCACCCGACCGGCAATCAAGCCGGCCAGCAGCGTCTTCGACCTCGGTTGGCCTTGGCCATGTCCAACCGGCGCCCAACCCGGTCGGCACAGCCTTCAGCCGGGTTGCTGGGCCCTAGGCCCCCCCACCACGACAAGGTGGTCCCCTATTGGGGGGGGGGGTCTGTGAGGATGGTGGAACCTCAGCAGAAAAATGTTACTAACGTCCACGCCTTATCTAGAGCTCGAACCCAGGTTCCTTAAATCAGTAGCAAAGCTCGCTAACCACTTGGTCATTGGACGGCTGTTTAGGAATGGTCTACTGATTTAAAGATTATATTAGCCTCTTAAGAATGAACTGAAAATTCGTTTTTCCGCAACCAACTTCGAATTTTTTTGGTTTTTCGTTAGGGAAATTTCTTTTTCATCAGGGCTCGAGTAATATCGAAAAATTTCGCTCCCACCAAAACCAGATTTAGAGATCAACTTAATCTATGCAGAGTCTGCTTCCGGAGACATCCTATGGCACAGATTCTAATCCATTCCACTGCAGCAAAACCTGACAATTTTTTTTTACAAATTTCTGAAAATGATTCAAGGTATATACCGAATACTCCGGAACTTTGGTAAAATGAGTAAGCTCTCAAAAATGGTTCAAAGTTAATAACATTATTATATACACTGCTCACAAAAATTAGGGAATACTTCAAAATAAATATGAAGCGATGAAATATCCCCTAATTTTTGTGAACAATAAATATGAATTACATTACAATACACTGGAACTTTAAAATTTAACGTTATTCTTGCGTGTTTTATGGAATAAAAATTTTCAAAATTATTTTATACTTTCCAAATTAAATGAAGAAACCAAGCGTACATAAAAATATCGAGAAGTAAACAATCACCTGGATAAAATGAAGGAAACAGCCGAAAACCTTACTTCCGCTAAACGAATACCTTTTTATTTGGTATGTTCCACTTCGTAATAATGTAGCAGATTAAGAAAGTAGTATGTTACGCCGAGCCATGACTCATTGCAACGAAGTTACAGCGTTTACTAAACGGAGCCATTGAAACGGATCATATTAAATAGTATAGGAAGCTCCAGGATTTGAAATTTCCAAACAAGTTATGTTTTGTTTCATACCAACGTAATTAGGATGGATTAATTTGATGGTGTATTATGGAACTAGAGTGTATGTGACCCTGTAACGATCCTTCAACTAGATGATATGATTACATAGAAGGTAAATTTTAATAAACTTTAAAATCTTATTTGAAATTCAAAATCTGGCCCGTGTAGTGTTTACGGTCCTCAGCCGATAGATGGCATTGCTCAAGTGGCGTGTGACGTCGAAGTGTAAAGTATGATGTCGATTTGTAAAGTATGACGTAAAAACGTAACTTGGTTATTGGTGGCCTATGGCTCTTTGATTTGTTTCTTTTGGGTAGGTAATGTAGAATCACGTGTTATGTGTGTGATTTGACGAGAGTGTGAAGTTACGTTTGGTTTTTTTCGCCATTTTCGCTTTATGACTTCTTTGGATAACATACCTATATGGTTAGAGGTAAGTTCGTGTGTATTATATATTTAATATGGGGGGGGGGGGGTTCAGTGATAGGTAGGATAGGAATAATTAATATGTTCTAGCTTTTTTTTTGAAAATTGGTTAGGATATGGTTTATAATTAGTTATTAAAGATATTTAGGGGCCGATGTAGTGGGGGAGTATGCAAGTTTTTGCGTGTGGGATAGAAAATGGCGATAGTAAGAACACATATTTCGTTTGTGGGTGAATTGAATGGTTTTTTAGTAGTTACGTGTAGTATGGTAATTATTAATGTATTATAGTGATTTATTAATTTTGTTGTATATTTAGGAGTCTTTTAAAAATAGTTATATGATTTATCGTTAACATGTGGAAGCGTCTGGCGACTTTTTGATGTAGTAATTCTGGGTATTGTAGAATTGTCAGTGTGTGAAAAAACGGCAGTTTTTTGATGGAGTCGGGAAAGAATGAAAAATTTAGAGGTGGGGTGAGAGTGGCGGAGTCGGTAGCGCGCCAGGCTTGTATTCTGTAGTTCCAAGGTTCGAGTCCGAGCTATGTCAGCGTTTAGATTTGTATCGGCAAATTTTCGAATTCGGTTCATAGTTAGTAGGGGACACCGATGGGATTGGAAAGGCCGCCGTCCGTCGGTTAGGATGTTAAGCCGTGGTCCTGTGTATGGGAGAGTTACTGTGTACGTTAAAGAACACGCTGGATGGCCTTGACAGGAAGTTTCTGTCTGCCAACAGCTGTTCTAGTGGGTTCCGTACCTTCTGTGAGCCTTCGGGGTTCATGTGATCTCCACATTTAGCCCATGGTGTGGGAAAAACGTGGAGGCTCAGAGGTAAAATGACAATGTAATTTAGGGAAGGGTTATTTGAGCTGTAAGATGTTTTTTTTTGTCAGATTTTGTTTTGGGGCTTTTTTTTATAATTCGGTCGGGGGTGCAATGTTTCCGATTTTCACGTTTTTTGGTTTGTGTTGTCTTGGAGGACATTATTTAGTTTTGGGGCTCTTTTATAATTCGGTCGGCGGTGCACTGTTTCCGATTTTCACCTTTTTTGGTTTGTGTTGTCTTGGAGGACATTATTTAGTTTTGGGGCTTTTTTATAATTCGGTCGGTGGTGCACTGTTTCCGATTTTCATGGTTTTCCGTTGTGTGTTGACTTGGAGGACATTATTTAGTTTTGGGGCTTTTTATAATTCGGTCGCCGGTGCACTGTTTCCGATTTTCATGATTTTCCGTTGTGTGTTGCCTTGGAGGACATTATTTAGTTTTAGGGCTTTTTTATAATTCAGTCGGCGGTGCACTGTTTCCGATTTTCACCTTTTTTGGTTTGTGTTGTCTTGGAGGACATTATTTAGTTTTGGGGCTTTTTTACAATTCGGTCGGCGGTGTATTGTGTTTTGAAAAGAGGGGAGGGGTAATGGTGGAAGTGGTTTACTGTATGTAGGAAGGCAATCGTTTCATTTTTTGTTGGATTTAGCACTTTTATGAGCTTTCATTCTGTAATTGACGGTTACGAGGTTTTTTTTGCAGTAATTTAATATTTTTTACGTTTGTTTGGGTTTGTTACTATGGTTACGGTGCGTTGCGTTTCACGTAAACTCGGTTTTTCGTTACTATGGTAACGAAAAAAACAAACTTTTTTCTAGAAACCCCTGTTTGGGTTAGGGTCTCTGGAGTTGTGGGAATCAACTAAAAGGGCCGTTGTGTTACGTTGCGTCAAAAACAAAATGGCGGCTGAGGACCGTGAACTGTACTACTGCCGA
This sequence comes from Ryuthela nishihirai, assembly GCA_038380435.1. Lineage (NCBI taxonomy): Eukaryota > Metazoa > Arthropoda > Arachnida > Araneae > Heptathelidae > Ryuthela > Ryuthela nishihirai. Next base: position 154,085 of record JAWZYU010000019.1, read on the forward strand.
AAGCTGTGTATCAGATCCCTTTTCTGCGCCCTAACAGGCTTTCTCTATCGAAGGTCATGATGCTGACCCAGCAGGGCGGTAGCCACGTTGTTGCTTCCGAAACAAACCGTCTGCCGCTGCAATCAAGCCTACTTTTCACGTGCTATACTCAGTTTCACTGTGCGTTATATACGGAAAGATTTTTTTTACGACTAAGAAAAAGCCCATTTAAACTATTTGTAATTTATATTGCTTTTTTTTTAATGTAATGAATATTTCCACACAGAATTACTGTATAGCAGAACTATTTATGTATTTCATTGAATACGACAATAACAAACAATTACAAGATTTTGAAAGTTTATTTATACTGCACTGAAAATAATAGAAAACATTTTATGGATAAGACAATAAACATTATATGCAATAGCAGCATTTAAACTGCAAAAAACACATTTTGTGAGTTCAGAAAATAGCTGTTTTACATTAAAAAAATTCTCATTCCACAAAAATAAAAAAAATATGCTGAACAAAAAAAGGTCAACAGTGTAGGAGTCAGAATGGTAGATTTTAAAAACACTTTAAACTTTGGTGGAGAAATCATGTATAATTGAAACATTCAACTACATTGAAATGCTTTCCAGTGATTTCCCACAATAGTAAAGATTCAACTCCAAAAAAGTTAATAATTTATGACACTCACTATTAAGACAACTATGAGTGTACTGAATTTTCATTTTAAATGCATAAGCCTATTTTTATTGAATTTGCTATTAAATCTTCCAAAATTTGCCAACTTAAATGCCTTATTCATAAACTATTTTAAATAAAAAAAACCAAAACTTAATTAAAATAAAAGTACAGTCAATTTAAATATAAATCTTTTTCAGAATATAAATAATCAGACCATTTTCTCTATGGGATTTGAAAGGACTATATTCTGCAATTCCAGATTGAAATGGAAATACCTTTAATACCAATATTTACTTTATACTACAATTAATACTGAAATATCACATATACTTTAATAATAAACAAACTTTTTTATTATTAAACAAAAATATATACTGGTAGGTTTTTAGACACAAGAGTCAATTGAGGAAAAAAAAATTCATTTCTCACATAACGTATCTCATTAAATATCAATCCAAAGAAAATACATTTATGTGCAGTGGGTTCGGAATTTTAAATTTGCATACTTTATTACTTTTTATATATTAAATTACACCTCACACTTTAAATGAAGATTCTCAACAATCAAACAGTCCTCATATTCTCTTTCAAACAAGAAATTTATCAAAAAACAAATATGGCAGCTATTTGATTTTTTCTGACTTATGATTAATTTGGGTGCCAATAGCTCAATTGCTAGAGCACATGGTATGTAACTAAGAGGCTATTGATTCAAGTCTTACTAAGTTGAAAAAAATCAATTATTATTACAACTGTAGTTTAATTACAAGATTAAAGACTAAAATTAGGTTACATAATAGCTAGGTCCTTTCTAAAAATTTGCTATGTTAGTGAAACCTGGACCCTCTTTAAGCAAGGTAAACTGAAACTTGATTCTATATGCTTATAACACAATATCTTGGGCATTAGTTAGTTTGAACTAAGCAAAGATGATGCTAGGCAGAAATCCCTTAGAGCAGCAGTGTACAAGAGATTGGTCATTTGTTCAGCTATGTTGCCAACATACAAACCTTAGATTACAATGAGGTGGGAAGTTTCAAACTAACCTCATTAAAATTAATCTGCAGTGGCCAAATGATATTTGGAGGACTAAATAACACTCTTTAAATACACAATTAAAACATTCTTGCTCAGAAATTAACATAAATTAAAATTCTTTGTCGTTGAGCAATAAATTTTTTAAGTTTTTGCTTCAAATTAATTGCAGGTTAAAAGGTTTTAGGAGAAAACTCAGAAGCTTTTCAGAGCAAGGACAGTGCTCCTTCTTCAGTGAAGTGAGACTATGTGAAAAGGTGAAAGAAGATGGACACTGTGAGTCAAAGAGACTTCATTAGTTGAGATGGAAACTATGAGAATACCTTATGTGACTGAAGTAGACACCACATAGTGTCACCTCACTCAAGGAGCAAACATATATATGGGTTTCCCTTTTGTGTATAAGAAAATGATTCTGAAGTTGAAATTTACATGCAAATTTCTTATTACATATATCACATACATATGGGTTTTCCACTGTGTTAGAAAATGATTCTGAATTTGATATTTGCATGCAAATTTCCTTTTACATATATCACATACATATGGGTTTTCCCGTGTTTGTTAGAAAATAGTTCTGAAGTTCATATTTGCGTGGGGCGCAGGTGGCTCGATAGCGGGCCAGGCTCGTAATCTGTAGTTCCCAAGTTCAAGTCCCAGCTGGATCAGCGTTGAGATTTTTCTCCGCAAAATTCCTCGCCCTGCCCACGGTCAGTAGGGGACATTGATGGGCTTGGAAAATCTGCCTTCCATCAGATGGGATGTTAAGCCGTGGCTACCTGTGCAGAAGAGTCAACCTGTGCAGGCTAAAGAACACGCAGAATAGCCTTGATAGGAGGCTACCATCTGTCTCCCAACAGCTCCAGTGGGTCCCCACCCCCAACTCTCTCTGAGCTTTCAGAGTCCATGTGGCCTGGCCATTTAGCCCATGGTGTGCAAAAATGTGCCAACAGAGGTAAAACAACCCGACTCAAATCATATTTGCGTGCAAATTTCTTATTACATATAACTCATACATGTGGATTTTACTCAGTGTGTGTAAATAAATGGTCTTGCAGTGTAGCTTTACGTGCAAATTTCTTATTACATATTTCACATACATGCAGTTTTACCCCTGTATGGGTCAGACAATGAACCTTATGATTTGATTTCAGTGCTTATTGCATATTTCACATATATGCAGTTTTCACCCTGTGTGTGTGAGAGAACATGGCATCTGAGGGTAGATCTCAGTGCAAATTTCTTATTATATATTTCACATACATGCAGTTTTACCCCTTTGTGGGTCAGACAGTGAGCCACAAGAATACACTTTACTGCAAATTGCTTATTACATATCTCACATATATGCAGTTTTCTCCCTGTGTGTCAGAACATGCTTCCTAAGAGTAGATTTTAGTGCAAATTTCTTATTCGATATTTAATATACATGTGTATTTCCCCTGTATGTGTCATAAAATGCTCCCGAAGATGAGACTTCAGTGTACATTTCCTATTACATACTTCACATACATGTGATTTTCCCCTGTGTGTGTGTCAGAAAATGCTCCCTAAGACGAGTCATCCATGCAAATTTCTTATTACATACTTCACATATATGTTTCTTTCTCTGTGTGTGTCAGAACATGGTTCCTAAAGGTAGACTTTGCTCCAAATTTTTTATTACATATTTCACATACGTGGTTTTTCCCCTGTGTGTCAGAAAATGCTCCCTAAGATCAGACATGTCTGCAAATTTCTTATTACATATTCCACATAAATGTGGTTTTTCCCCTGTGTGTGTCAGAACATGCTTCCCAAGGGAAGATTTCAGTGCAAATTTCTTATTATATATTTCACATGCATGTGGTGATTCCCCTGTGTGTGTCAGAATATGCTTTTTAAGATCAGACATCTGTCCAAATTTCTTATTACATATTTCACATACATGTGGTTTTTCCCCTGTATGTGTTAGAAAATGCCTTCTAAGATCAGATATCTGTCCTAATTTCTTATTACATATTTCACATACATATGGTTTTTCCCCTGTGTGTGTCAGAAAATGCTTCCTAAGGTGAGACATCTGTCGAAATTTCTTATTATATATTTCACATTCATGTGGCTTTTCACCTGTGTGTGTCAGAAAATGCTTTTTAAGATTGGACATCCGTCCAAATTTCTTATTACATATTTCACATATATGTGGTTTTTCCCCTGTGTGTGTCAGAAAATGCTTCCTGAGATCAGACATGTCTGCAAATTTCTTATTACATATTCCACATAAATGTGGTTTTTCCCCTGTGTGTGTCAGAACATGCTTCCCAAGGGAAGATTTCAGTGCAAATTTCTTATTACATATTTCACACACATGCGATTTTTCCTGTATGTGTGTCAGAAAATGCTTTTTAAGATTAGACATCTCCCCAAATTTCTTATTACATATTTCACATACATGTGGTTTTTCCCCTGTGTGTGTCAGAACATGCTTCCTAAGGATAGATTTCTGTGAAAATTTCTTATTACATATTTCACATACATGTGGTTTTTCCCCTGTGTGTATCAGAACATGCTTCCTAAAGGAAGTTTAATATGAATATTTCTTATTACATATTTCACATACATGAGGTTTTTCCTCTGTGTGTTCAAGAAAATAACACCTAGAATATTTCTCTGACGACCCCTTTATACTCATTTTTAAAATGTGCTCATTCTTTCCAGGGTAAGTCAGGAAGTGATCCTTAAATCTGCATATGAAATATATTGTTATATATTTCAGGGATATGTGGCTTCTCTTCTGCGTCTTTTCGATAATGAAATTTCAACGATCCTTTACTTGAAAATATATGTTTACACATTTAAAATATGTGGTTTTCCATATTTGCATATCACATTATGAACGTTAAGATACCATTTATCATCAAATTCCTAGTTATACATTTCATATTCATGTAGCTTCTCTCCCATATGATTATTTAATGATTATTTAGGTGAGCTTTTCGTGTAAAATCTTTGCTACATATTTCACAGAGATGTGTCTTCTTTCTTCTGTGTGACCATAAATGAGCTTTGTTCACTAATATATTTCTATATATAAAGCAGTTTTTTTTCTTTTGTGGTAGTGAAAATGGTATTCAAGATTCTGCTTTGTTTTAAATGAATTTTTGCATTTGTCACATATATGAGGCCTGTATTCTGTGCGAGTAAAATAAAAAATATTACAGGCTTTGTTTCAAAATTTCTGTTTTATACTTCACTGATAAATGTCCTCTCTTTATCGTGTGCCAAATAAAAGATTTTAAGCAAAGCTTTCCATACCCAATTTTTGTACTGCTTTGCGTATGCATGTAAATGTTATTGGACTCTGAAGATTTGGTTGTCTTATGTATTGTGTTTGTAAAATATTGACATTAGAGCAGAAGCTTGGTTTTGAAACTTTCATTGCATATTTCACCGATATGACTTTCCTATATATTAGAATATAGGTGCTGTTCAATCAATATTCTCCATTGCATAATATGACATGGTAAAATTTCTGCATGTTTTCTCAGAAATTCTCTTCATATCTTTCTTTCTTGAAAAACTTCCTACACACAAGAGAGTTTGTTCTGGTCACAGTAATAGTTCCAACTCTGATTTCAATTTTTCTACTTTCTCACAAATATAAAGCATTTCTTTGCCTTCTTGTAAGTCCTTTATGACAAATAAAAAACATTATTTTTTTTTGTTCCACCTAAAGCAATTTAGATTTTCATTTATTCAGTGTCATTTTCATGATACTTTATGCACATCTTTTAGTGTTGGAAACATGACACGTATTTTGTCAATTTGCCAAAATATGTTCCATTTTAATGAATAATGAGGCATATATATTTTTGTGCAAGAAAAATATAAATGTGTAAACACTTAGAATTTATTCTTTTCAACGTATAGAATTTCGAACAGTAAGTAGATTAGTGTCAACCAAATGTTTAAATGAATTTTTTTCAACTTCTCTAATTTTCTGCTTTCTGTCAGTGTTCATTTACTATGTATCTTTATTGCAAGCTTCTTAGTTTTAAGTACTTGGCTATATATACCTAGAAATGAAATAACATAATCAGACAGATGAATAAGCAAAATATATACAATGAGCAAAATTAAAACAAAGAGGATGAAAACTGTTTAATAATTCATTAGTGGCAGATTGCAAGCCAGGCTTGCAATCTGCCATTTGCAGTCTCTAGTCGCAACTGTACAAACATTTAAATTCTCCCACCACCCCTCTTACCCTGCTGTGTTGAGAAAGCGGAGAGTGATGGACTTGGAAAGTCCATTGCTGTGTTCTTTCTTTGATCGAATATGCCACCATCACACCATCTAGAGAGGTGGTCAATGAATGTTAGCTAATAACCATCAAGAAAACTGTATCCTTGAAATGTCACTGTGAAAAAAAGGGCCTTGAAAAGTAGCCAGAATAAAAAAATTAAAAAAATTCTTGAAAAGTCACTAGAAAAAAAAATTATATACGTAAACAGCCACTAGAATAAATTACATTATTAAAAGCCAGGAGAAAAAAAACTATATCTTTAAAGAGCCACTGGCATAAAATTTACATTCCGAAGAAGCCTCTAGATATAAATCTATATTGTTAAAGAGCCAATAGAAAAAGAAAAATATTCTTAAGTAGAAGAACGAATATCGCCTGTGGTGCATATGAGAATCTTGTTTTCATAGAGAATGAAGTTTTCCCTTTCCCTAATGTTTCATTCCTGAAACGTTTTAATTTTAGCAAGATAAATGATGGGGAAAATACAAATAGTATTTTATTAGTAATTATACAACATAAAAGTATTTGTTTGTTAATTTTTAAATTGAAGTAGTTTCATTTCCCACACCACTCTCAGAAAAGTGGGTATATTATTGCTGTCAGTGAAATATCCCTCAAGAGATATCAGAAATTTTTCAAATTTCTGTTCTGTACACATTATTTGTAAAACTTGTTACAGTTGTGATTTTCATTTTAGTGACCTGTAAAGATATTAAATTTACTAAACATTCGAAAAATGCAAATTGTAATATTTCATCAGACCAATCATACTAAAAAGTTTTCTAATTATCGGTTTCATTTTTCCCAAAGGAAACTTCATGACGTTCACATTCCACCATCAAAAGTCCATAATTCTATAATTAATGCATTGTTGCAATATTCGGGTTTGTAAAGGGTAGCTAGGCAAAAACTGGAACGAGAACTGTGTACCAATTCGCAGTGTGATGCACAGAACTGATGCACTTAATGTCCGACCTCACCTTCTAATGGTGCAGGCAGTTAGTACCTTTCAGAAGAGATATTCTCTTTTGGAAGGGAACGGAAGGCTGCCAACTGAGTGTGGGCTACTGATCTGGTCATCTGTAGCAACTTTTTCTTTTTTTCAAACCTACTGAGGAGTGGTCAACTTCACAGAGTCCTGGTGCTGATCATTTGTACCCACTAGACTGGACTGGTTTATGGATTTGAGCTTGATTATGAATCCTGGACTTGCTGCATTGGTGTGCCTCTGTTGAGGGAGAATCTGCCACTATGTTTTTTGTTTGTTTCTGGGTTGCCAGCCCTAAGTGAACAGAGGCATGGGATATCTTATAAAAGCTGGTGGATAATCTTGCTCAGAGGCCATTGCAGGTACCTGAACCCTCACTTAGCTCGTTGGGCATCGTCAATTCTAAAGTGAAATACGTGTCTCAGGCAGGCCACGTGGCTCTTCGAAAGCACCACTTGAAAATGTGGTGCCTGAAGTTCCTACAGGCATCGGTGACTTCATCCTTTAGTGGAAGAGGAACAGGTCTTTGCCCCATGCCTGCGATCAGGAGTCTGTTTGATATTGTTGGCCCTACCTCTGTCAATAAACCTAGCTTCTTTAAAAATCCTACTAATCATTTTCTCTCTGCAAGTTTGTGGAATGTGAGGACATTACATAAAGTTTATTCTTTTGATGTCCTCACGCAGGAATTCTAGCATTAATACCTAGATATTCTAGGCTTGCAATAGACCAGATGGACAAGTAAAGGTGAGATGATTAAAAATAACTTGAAATTTCTCTTTTCAGCCAGGGATTATGGAAAGCACCTCCCAGGTGTAGGTTTGTTTTTCAGCAGACATGCCAGTGATGCTCTTTTAGGAAAATAGTTCATTAATGAGAGATTTCTTACTGAAATTTTTTAAACAAAAGTTAAAAACTTGAGTGTCATCTGTTGATATGCCCCCAGAGAGGAATCTGATGAGAAGGAGAAGGATATGTTTTACAGCCTGTTTCATGATATTTTGAGTTCTGTGAAGAAAGGAGGTAATTCTCTTGTGCTAGGTCACTTCAATGCTAAACTTGGTACTAACTCTAATCTTTGAGCAGCACTTTTAGGTGCCTTTGACATTGGTAGTTCCAATGGCAATGGGGAATGTCTCCTACAGGTAAGTAAACTTAATGGTTTGCAAATAACTCACACATACTATAAACACTGGGACATTTATAAATATACATGGAATTCACCTGATGGGTTGCACAGGAATATTAAATCTGCCACTATGTTTTCTGTTTGTTTCTGGGTTGCCAGCCCTAAGTGAACAGAGGCATGGGATATCTTATAAAAGCTGGTGGATAATCGTTCAATTAGGAATACCAGATTATACAGGGTAGCCGAAATTGGGTCGGATCATTATCTGGTCAAAAGTGTTTTGCAGCTGAAGTTTAAGCAGTAAGAAATGTTGTGCTAAGGTAAAAAAAGTTAGCTATAACACTGAATGCCTAAAAGATCCAGAAATATTGAAACATACCATGACAGGTTATTTAGTTAATATGACAATAGTGGTTTGGTTACTGCTGAAGTTGGGAAAGAATGGGATCAGTTTAAACAGGCTTTTCTTGAAGCCAATAGTACTCTTTTGGGTAAAAGGGAAAAGAAGAAACAAGATTATTTGACTGGTAAGGTTAGGGAACTTATTTCTGAAAGAAGGAAGTGCAAGATTATTACGAATCAACACCCTACTAATGGTGACAGAAGGCATTACTACATGCTTAATAAATGTGTAAAAGATCAGTAAAAGGCTAATAAGAATCTATGGCTTGATAGCTTGGCTGGCAAAGCAGATAGACAGCACAACAGCAGGGGGTTGTACCAGATTATTAATGTCTTAAGTGGGAAGAAACAGACAGATACACTTGGATTAAGCAATAAACATGGCAAGGTGGTTCAAGGTGAGCATTCTGTGATGACTAGGTGGGCTGATCATTTCAGAGATGTTCTAAATAGTGTGATTATTTCTACTCCCATTGTTTCCATTAACGATATATATATTACTTGCTTGTATTATCACATGGCAAACTGAAATAATGAATTTTGTTTTTTATGGTAGAAATGTTAATCCTAAGAATTTTTCTAGACCTATTGTTGTTCCTAGTTTAAAAAAAATGATTGCAGTTCTTGTGATAATTATAGGGGAATTAGTTAATTTTCTGTTCCAGGTAAAGTTTTTGCATGATTGTACTTAATAGAATTAAGAATTTTGGTTGATAGACAACTGCATGATGAACAGTGCGAATTCAGAAGTGGTAGTGGTTTTATTGATCAAATATTTTTACTTAGGCAGATTCTTGAGAAATGTTTAGTTTCAGAAACCTGAGGTTGCTAGCATTATAGATTTCAAAACAGCTTTTGACTCTGTTGATCGACATGATATGAAACACCTGATAAGTTAGTTCGTGTAATAAGAGCTCCCTATAATAACACTGAGTGTGGGTGAGAGTTGGTACTTCTTCCAGCGATTGTCTCCTTTTCTCATTAGTTTAGTTACTGATTAAGTAATTAGCATTAAAAAAAGGCAAGTCCCAGTTGTACCGCAGTACATCGACTGCACACCAACTATGGTGAGTTTGCCTGAAAATACCACTACCTACGCCGGGGCAAGATGGTGCCACAATGACACAGCTACCTATGGCGAGCAATCCTATAGAAGGAAGGCTTATCCATTGGTCAAAACCTAAATTTAATCTGTTCCCTGGTTAGTCACAAAGATGGTATATAGAACCAAATTGACTCGGCTCCCGGGGTGGAGACTCTTAGTTTGGCTTCTTCAAAGATAAGTCCGTCGACTGGGGAGCCCACTCACAGTCGGGGGCCTTCAACTTCTACCTCTCCATAAAGACGATCCGCAGTCCTACCGACAGGTGCATTCAAACAGAATTGTGGCGAACCATCTCAGGTGCCAGGATGAGTCTGCCTAATCGGGCCACACCTTTTTTTGTGGGAAGCAGAAGAGTAGGGCAACCAAATCAGTTTGGCCTATTCATTTGGACTATTAGAGTCACTTTTCTTTTTTTTCTAGCCTGTTGAGGAATAATCAATCACACAAACCTGATCATATACATCAAACAAAATGGAATAATGGCTCTGAGCTTGTTCGTAGATCCTGAATTTCCTGCACCGGTGGGTTCCTATTGAGGGAAAATCTTCCACTGTGTTTTCTGTTTGTTTGTTGGTTGACAGTCCCAATGAATAGATTCACATGATACATTTTATCAGGTAGTGGATAATCTTGGTCAGAGGGCCTTCGCAGGTACCTGAACTCTTGCTTCTATGGGCATCATCAAACTTTCATTCAATGAAGTCTTTCAGAGTAGTTGGGTTCAGCTTTTAGTAGTGGTGGAACAGGTCTTTGCCCATGCCTGTGATTAAGGGGCTGTTTGATATTATCGGCATTCCCTCTCTCAACAAACATTGTTTCTGTAAACATTCCACCAACTATTTTTCACCACAGGCAGTAGGAATGTGAGTACTCGACACATAGATTATTGTGTTGATGGTATCACACAAGAATTTCACCATTTTAACTTAAATACTTTCGGTTTGCAAGAGACCACATAGACAGAAAGGTCAGATACCTGAAAATAATCTTAAATTTCTCTTTCCAGTGAGAAACGATGGAAAGCATCTCTAAGTCGTAGGTTTGCTACTCAAAAGAAACGCTAGTGATGCACTTATGGGATAGGAATGCATTAATGAAAAGTATCTCACAGTTAAAATTTCAAGCAAGCATTAAAAAGTGGAATGCTATCTATTTTGCCCCTACTGAAAGTGCCGACTAGAATTAGAAAGATAGTTTTTATGGTCAACTTTAGGATGTTTTCAATTCTGTCAAGAAAGAAGATATTATCCCTTGTTCTAGGTGACTTTAACGCTCAAGTTTGTAACCTACCTTTGAGGAAGGCTGATAGGTCACTTGACATTTTTAGCTGCAATGGGCAACATTTCCTACAGGTAAGTAAACTTAATGGTAAGAGCAAATTAACACTTTTTATAAATGCAACAACATACCTAAGTACACGTGTTTTTCACCAGTGGACTGCATAAGAGACTAGCTTTTTTTTCCCAGAGACACAGCATCTAGTAAAGGAGATTTTAATAGTCATTTTTTGAGAGCTTATACATGAAGCATAAAATGAGTTTTCCTCCATTTCTGTGAAAATCTTTTGAAGAAATAACTATTATTTTCTTTTAAATCCTGGTCTCATCAGGACCTAGGATCCTACAGCACTCAACACACTTATCAGTTCAGCACCTGCATATATAGCTGAAATTAAATATGATCATTACTTTTATTAAAAGTGTGTTGCAACGCTTACTGAAGAAGTGTTGTGCTAAGATTAAAAAAACTGAACTTTAAAACTGAAGCTCTAAAAGACCCAGTAATAGCTAAAACTCACCTTGATACATTACTTACTAATTATGATGGTCATGGCTTGCTTACTATAGTTGAAGAATGAGATCATTTTACGAAGGATTTTCTTGAAACTAACACTACTATTTTGGGTAAAAAAAGGAGCAGAGGGCAAAATTATTTGAGTGATAAGGTACTGGAGCTTATTTTGGGAGGAAACAACTACAGAAATGTCCTTAATCGATACCCTACTATTCCTAATAGAAAGTGTTACAGAGAGTTTAATAATCGTGTAAAGGATAAGGTAGCATCTGATAAGAATTTCTGGTGAGGTCCCTTAGCTGACATAGCCGTGGAAGCAGTTAGACAGCATAACAGTATATAGCTGTAACCACATAGTTAATGTTTTGTGTTGTTAAGATAAGGTTATTGAAGATAAGGATTCAATCATGGCTAGGTGGACTGAGCATTTCAGAGAAGTTCTAAACAATGTGTTTAGTTCAACTCCCATTGTTTGTAATTATGATAGATGCATTATTGGCTGTAATGTCTGACTTATATCAGAGTATAAAGTTACTTTCGTTATTCCTAAACTTAAACTACATAAATACCCAGGAATAAATGAAATTACTACTGAAATGCTTACAGCTGTCGATGTTTCTGTTACTATATAACTAATGGAAATTTTGAATATCTTTTATCATAAAAGCATTGTTCCTAAGGATTTTACTAGAGCAATCATTATTACTATTTTTTTTAATTTGATCACAGTTCTTGTGATAAAAAAAAGTTCTTGTGATTACCTGGAACAGAAAGTAGGTATCAGCCTACTTTCTGTTCCAGGTAAACTTGTTTGCATGATCTTTCTTAATAGATTTAAGATTCTGACTGACGGGCAATTGCGAGATGAGCAATATGGATTCAGAAGTGGTAGTTCAGATATTTTTTTCTCAGGCAGATTCTTGAGAAATGATTAGAGTTTTAGAAACCTGTGGTTACTAGCTTTGGAAATTTCAAAATGGCTTTTTTGTCTGGTGATTGTCATCAATTGTTTGTGAGATCATATGGCATACCAGACAAGTTATTTAACACAATGAAAGTTCTCTCTAATGACACTGAATCATGTGTGAGAGTTGGTAAGTCTTGTAGCAATTGGTTTAGCATTACTTCTGGTGTTCAACAAGGTGCATTTTTTTATCCTCTCCTTTTTAGTTTGGTTATTGATTATGTTAGGCGAAATTCATTGCAAGGGTAAGATTTTAGGGGTAAATGGTCTACATATCTGAAAATTCTGAGTTATAGTATGCTGATGATTTTGCTCTTTTTGAATATGATGATGAACTCTTTCATTCGAGCTGTTGATGAGACTGCTAGTAGAGTAGGTATGGTGATAAACATAGAGAAAACTAAAGTGATGAAAATTGATCAGGCAGTCTGTGGTTCATTTAATTTGAATGGTCACAATCTTGAGCAGCTGTCTCAATTAAATTATTATTGGAGCTATATCAAGGATATTGATGATGTGTGGCATGAGATGAACAGAAAAATGTAGGGATTACTGTTAGGACCTTTTGAAGATCTATACAGAGTGTGGAGAAATAGGTGCATACACCTAAAGATTAAAATGAGACTATAAGAAGTTTTTTTTTAGACTTAGTTATGGTAGTGAAACTTGTACCCTTTGCAAACAAAACAACATGAAACTCCTTTCTTTCCTCCTTTTGTTCAAGGTTATCCAAATCTGGTGTATCAAGGTGGCCTTGGCTAGGCATCGTGCAGAGTGGGAATCTGTAGGTTTGGCCATGTTGCCCTTATGGATAACAATAGTTTAGGGAATAGTGTTAAAACCATCTTGCAGAAAATCCTATCCCTATCAACTCTCTCGTCCCTCTCAATACTGAAACATATATAGAAAATTGCATTAACTCTCAATAAACTTGTTCAGACAGACAATAAGAGCATTATCAAAATCAGGCCTAGAACTAGAAAATATTAAGGGTTTGTGTGCGGCTAGAAAAGAGATTTCCTTTGAAGTGTAACATTTCTGCCTCCATTTCAGAGATGGTCAAAAAATTTATTGAAAAAAAAGTCGTGATATACATATAAATTTAATCCCTTTTTGCCCCTATTACCCTTACTATCATTCTCAAAGTGTTCTATCTTTTCTGCGTAAATATTTTTTTATCAGTTATTGCCTTCGTTGATCTTCAGGTTTTGTTCCTCCATTCCCTATGCAAAATAGAGTATAGACATGTCATATCCCTTCATGATTTATAAAGATTTAATGATGGCGATTCAACATGCAGTAGAAACGAGATGCAAAGGGGAGAATTTAGCAATGTTTAATGCTGACATTCTCCATTCAGAAATACTAACTGCCACAAGGAGTAAGACGGAAAGTGATCAAGATGTAAGGTGGGGAGAATGGAGAAAGAAAGCTCAGTGATTACCCTGAAAAAGGAAAAAAAAAAGGGGGAGTAGATGAGACCCCTTTCTACATAGGGGTTGAAAATGGGAAAGATTTTATCTGTTTTTCATGCAATGGAGAACAGATGTTTGCAGAACGGTAACAACTGAGCTTTCTAATGAATCACAAAGGACATTTTCTCAATCCTTTCGTAAAAGAATTATTTTACCTAAGTGTGAAGCTAGTAGCGAGAAAATCCTATTGGGGATTGGTAAGACCCAATATATATACAGTCATATCAGAATAATATGACCACCTACAATAGTATATGTATGGTAGGTGGTCATATTATTCTGATACGAATATGTATATATATATATACAGTAAATGGGAGCTAGAGAGTACATTAGCAAAAAAACCATGACCCTGAGCTTACCTTATGAGACACCACCATTTTGGTGGCAGAAAGCTTGTAACTGCAGGGCAGAGGCATAGCTATGGGGGAGAGAGATGGGGTGACTCCCTCCAAAATAAATCGGAGAGGGCAAAATTCTAAACAACTTGGTATAATCCAGTGAGTTCTGTTGCTTTTGGGTTCTTTTGCCTCTGAGCAGTATTTTTTTCTGTAAACCATGGGCTTAATGGCCAGGTCACAAGGATCCCAAAGGTTCAGAAAAGGTTGGAGGATGGGACGCACTGGAACAGTTGTTGAAAGACAGATGGTAGCCTCCCATCCAGTGTCTTCTTTAACGTGCACAGGGTATGGTTTTCCTACATACAGAACCATGGTTTACTGCTCCATCTGATGAACGGCAATCTTTCAAAGCCCATCAGTGTCCCCTACTGACCATAGCAGCATGAGGAGTTTTGCACAGATAAATCTCAAAACTGACCAAGCTGGGACTTGAACTTGGGACTGCACATTTTGAGCCTGGCGTGCTACCGAGCCATTCCTGCCGGCATTGTGAAAATTGGGATTGTTTTCTTTTGTAAAATTAGGTTTTTTTGGCAAAACTGGAATTGTTTTTGAGATTAAGAAGATTAATGAATAAGATACACAGCTAGGTAAATATACATGAATTAAGCTGTTAGAGTAAAGCTATTTACATCATTTCTATCACTCAAACCAGGAGGAGTGGAATAGTTTAAAAAATACCTATCTTCCTATAGGACCCTAAAACATAGAAAAAGAAATGTAAAGCATATCAATGGTGCCATCAATCACTGAATTCGTATTCCCTTCCAGGAAAGATAGGACTCGGTAAACCTTCTTGAGTAGGTAAATCGGCACCCTATCTTCCTTCGAAGTGAATAGTAACTCAGTGACTGATTGCACCATCGATATGCTTTAGGTTTTCTTTTCTACATTTTAGGGTCCTATAGAAAGATATGCAATTTTAGATTTTTTAAATTTATTTTCACACTAAAAAAATCTACTTTCAATAATTTTCATTTGACATATTATTCACAAACATCGACCATATTTCCTCCCATTTTGGATTTGTGTTTGAATTAGCTCATGATATTGTAGATGTCACAAGCTTTAATTTGAGACATGAATCGTCAAATCGAACCACGTAAAAATTCTTCCCATACTTTATCATGGGGGAATGATGGGAGAAAACAAGAAATAGTTAACGAGGTCACTATATGAGCTTTCATTTAACACCTAACCTGTAACTCTAAGCTGTCGCTTTCCAAAAATATAGTAGAATGCCTTCGATATTTCCAATTTTTACGGGGAGGGAAGAAAGCATCTGTGGTCAATTTTTTGTATCCTTTGATATGTTGCTTCAGTTGAAGCAAAAAGAGGATATTTATTTATTAGTTTTGTTAGTCTGTCATGGTATGTTTGGGCATTTTTGGATCTTTTAGGCATTCAGTGTTATAGCTAACTTATTTTTCCTTAGCACAACATTTCTTACTGCTTAAACTTCAGCTGCAAAACACTTTTGACCAGATAATGATCCGACCCAATTTCGGCTACCCTGTATAATCTGGTATTCCTAACTGAACTAGCCTATTTGCTGTAAAAATATAAACTATCATATTCCTGTGCAACGCATCAGGTGAATTCCATGTATATTTATAAATATCCCAGTGTTTATAGTATGTGTTAGTTATTTGCAAACCATTAAGTTTACTTACCTGTAGGAGACATTCCCCATTGCCATTGGAACTACCAATGCCAAAGGCACCTAAAAGTGCTGCTCAAAAATTAGAGTTAGTATCAAGTGTAGCATTGAAGTGACCTAGCACAAGAGAATTACCTCCTTTCTTCACAGAACTCAAAATATCTTGAAACGGGCTGTTAAACATATCCTTCTCATTCTCATCAGAGTCCTGTCTGGGGGCATATCAACAGATGACACTCAAGTCTTTAACTTTTGTTTCAAATTTTGCACTAAAAAATCTCATTAATGAAGTATTTTCCTAGAAGAGCATCACGGCGTGTCTGCTGAAAAACAAACCTACACCTGGGAGATGCTTTCCATTAATCCCTGGCTGAAAAGAGAAATTTGAAGTTATTTTTAATCATCTCACTTTTACTTGTCCATCTGGTCTATTGCAAGCCTAGAATATCTAGGTATTAATGCTAGAATTCCTGCGTGAGGACATCAAAAGAATAAACTTTATGTAATGTCCTCACATTCCACAAACTTGCAGAGAGAAAATGATTAGTAGATTTTTTAAAGAAACTAGGTTTATTGAGAGAGGTAGGGCCAACAATATCAAACAGACCCCTGATCGCAGGCATGGGACAAAGACCTGTTGCTCGTCCACTAAATGCTGAAGTCACCGATGCCTGTAGGGACTTCAGGCACCACATTTTCAAGTGGTGCTTTTGTAGAACCATGTGGCCTGCCAGAGACATGTTATTTCACTTTAGAATTGATGCCCAACTAGCTAAGTGATGGTTCAGGTACCTGTGATGGCCTCTGAGCAAGATTATCCACCAGCTTTTATAAGATATCCCATGCCTCTGTTCACTTAGGGCTGGCAACCCAGAAACAAACAGAAAACATAGTGGCAGATTCTCCCTCAACAGAGGCCCACCAATGCAGCAAGTCCAGGATCCATAATCAAGATCAAATCCATAAACCAGTCCAATCTAGTGGATAAAATGATCATCAACAGGACCCTGTGAAGGTGTCCACTCCTAAGAAGGGTTGAAAAAAAGAAAAAGTGCCTACGGATGACCAGATCAGTAGCCCACACTGAGTTGGCAGCCTTCCCCTTCTGTTCCCTTCCAAAAAAAAATATCTCTTTTGAAAGGTACTAACAGCCTGCAGCATGAGAAGGTGAGGTCGGACATTAGGTGCATCAGTTCTGTGCATCACACTGGGGATTGGTACACAGCTCTCCTTCCAGTTTTTGCCTAGCTACCTTTTACAAACCCGAATATTGCAACAATGTATTAATTAGAGAAATATGGACTTTTGATGGTGAATGTGAACGTCATTAAGTTTCCTTTGGAAACAATGAAACTGATAATTACAAAACATTTAGTGTGATTGGTACTAATGAAATATAATATGCATTTTTCTAATATTTAGTAATTTCAATATAATATCTTTACAGATTACTAAAAATGAAAATCACAACTGGAACGAGTTTTACAAATAATATGTACAGAGCAGAAATTTGAAAAATTTCTGGTATCTTTTGAGGGATATTCCACTGACATCAATAATATACCCACTTTTCTGAGAGGTGTGTGGAAAATGAAACTACTTCAATTTAAGAATTAAAAAACAAATACTTTTATGTTGTATACTTACTAATAAAATACTATTTGCATTTTCCCCATCATTTATCTTGCTAAAATTAAAACTTTTAAGGAATGAAACATTAGGGAAAGGGAAAACTTCATTCTCTATGAAAACGAGATTCTCATATGCACCACAGGCGATATTCGTTCTTCTACTTAAGAATATTTTTCTTTTTCTATTGGCTCTTTAACGATATAGATTTCTATTTAGAGGCTTCTTAGGCATGTAAATTTTATGCCAGTGGCTCTTTAAAGATATAGGTTTGTTTTTCTCCTGGCTTTAAATAATGTAATTTATTCTAGTGGCTGTTTACGTATATAATTTTTTTTTCTAGTGACTCTTCAAGAATTTTTTTAATTTTTTTATTCTGGCTACTTTTCAAGGCCCTTTTTTTCACAGTGACATTTCAAGGATACAGTTTTCTTGATGGCTATTAGATACTGTTGTTGGACCATGGGCTAAATGGCCAGGTCACATGGACCCCAAATGCTCAGAGAAGGTTGGGGGAGGGACCCACTGGAACAACTGTTGGGAGACAAATGGTAGCCTCCTGTCAAGGCCATCCAGCGTGTTCTTTAACGTGCACAGGGTATGTCTCTCCCGCACATGGGGCCACGGCTTAACGTTCCATCCGACGGACGGCGTACTTTCCTAGCCCATCAGTGTCCCCTACTGACCGTGGGCAGGGCGGGGAGTTTTGCGGAGATAAATCTCAACGCTGACCCAGCTGGGACTCGAACCTGGGAACTACAGATTACAAACCTGGCGCGCTACTTACTGAGCCCCCCCCCCCCGGCAATTAGCTAACTTACGTTGACCACCTCTCACTCTAGATGGTATCACATTCCATTGAAGAAAGAGGACAGCAATGGACTTTCCAAGTCCATCACTCTCTGCTTTCTCACCACAGTAGGGTAAGAGGTGGCAGGGGGAGAATCTAAATGTTTGTACAGTTGCGACTAGAGACTGCAAATGGCAGATTGCCAGCCTGGCTTGCAATCTGTCACTAGTTAATTGGATTACTAAACAGTTTTCATCCTCTTTGTTTTAATTTTGTTCATTGTATATATTTTGCTTATTCATCTGTCTGATTACGTTATTTCATTTCTAGGTATAATTATTATTACGTCATTTCATTTCAAGTACTTAAAACTAAGAAGCTTGCAATAAAGATATGAAGTAAATTAACACTGACAGAAAGCAGAAAATTAGAGAAGTTGAAAAAAAAATCATTTAAACTTTTGGTTGACACTAATCTACTGTTCAAAATTCTGTAAGTCAAAAGAAAAAAATTCCAAGTTTTTACACATTTTTTATTTTTCTTGTACAAAAATATATATGCCTCATTATCAAATATGTTTCATTGAAATGGAACACTAAAAGATGCTTCATGTGCGTAAAATATCGTGAAAACGACACTGAATAAATTAAAATCTAAATTGCTTTAGGTGGAACAAAAAAAATAATGTTTCTTATTTGTCATAAAGGACTTACAAGAAGGCAAAGAAATGCTTTATATTTGTGAGAAAGTAGAAAAATTGAAATCAGAGTTGGAACTATTACTGTGACCAGAACAAACTCTTGTGTGTGTAGGAAGTTTTTCGAGAAAGAAAGATAGGAAGAGCATTTCTGAGATAACATGCAGAAATTTTACCATGTCATATTATGTAATAGAGAATATTGATTGAACAGCACCTATATTCTAATATATAGGAAAGTTATATCGGTGAAATATGCAATGAAAGTTTCAAAACCAAGCTTCTGCTCTAATGTCAGTATTTTACAATATTATAATACATAAGACAACCAAATCTTGAGAGTCCAATATTTATTTTTTGGTTGTCTTATGTATGTAAATTATAATACATAAGACAACCAAATCTTCAGAGTCCAATAACATTTACATGCACAAGTAAAGCAGTACAAAAGATGGGTATAGAAAACTTTGCTAAAAATCTTTTATTTGGCACACAATAAAGAGAGGACATATATCAGTGAAGTATAAAACAGGAATTTTGAAACAAAGCTTGTGATATTTTGTATTTTACTCGCACAGAATACCGGCCTCATATATGTGAAAAATTCAAAAATTCATTTAAAACAAAGCAGAATCTTGAATACCATTTTCAATACCACAAAAGAAAAAAAAACTGCGTTATATATAAAAATATATTAGTGAACAAAGCTCATTTATGGTCTATTATCTGTCGCACAGAAGAAAAGACACATCTCTGTGAAATGTGTAGCGAAGAATTTACACAAAAAGCTCACCTAAATAATTATTACTTTGCACATGTGACAGAGAAGCTACATGAGTGTGAAATATATAACTAGGAATTTGCTGAAAAATGGTATCTTAAGGTTCATAATGTGATATGCAAAAATGGAAAACCACATTTTAAATGTGTAAACATAGATTTTCAAGTAAAGGATGGTTGAAATTTCATTATCGAACAGACACAGAAGAGAAGCCACATAGACCTGAAATATATAACAAGAAATTTCATATGCATATTTAAGGACTACTTTCTGAATCACCCAGGAAAGAATGAGCACATTTTAAAAATGAGTAAAAAGGAATCATCAGAGAAGTCTGATTCTAGGTGTTATTTTATTAAACATAGGACAACAGAGGAAATGCCACATGTATGTGAAATATGTAAAAAGAGATATGAATATAAATTTTCCCTTATAAATCATGTTCTTACACACACAGGGGAAAAACCACATGTATGTGAAATACGTAATAAGAAATTTGCAAAGATTTCTCATCTTAGGGAGCATTTTCTGACACACACAGGGGAATAACCGCATGTGTGTGAGATATGCAATAAGAAATTTGCACTGAAATCTACCCTTAGAAAGCATGTTGTGACACACACACCGGAAAAACCGCATGTATATGAAATATGTAATAAGAAATTTGGACACATGTCTGATCTTAGAATGCATTTTCTGACACACACAGGGGAAAAATCGCATGTATATAAAAAATCGCATGTAATAAGAAATTTGCACTGAAATCTAGCCTTATAAAGCATGTTGTGACACACACAGGGGAAAACCGCATGTATGTGTAATATGTAATAAGAAATTTCAGCAGATGTCTGATCTTAGAAAGCATTTTCTGACACACACAGGGGAAAAACCGCATGAATGTGAAATATAAAATAAAAATAAAATAAATTCCCCCTCAAGCAGCTGCTTGCCACAGAGGTCTGACAGGAGCTTGTCAGTTTATATGCCAGAGTAGAAGGTCTGAGAGGATGGCAGGACTTCAGCAGAAAAACAACACGAACATCCATGCCTTACCCGGGACTCGAACCCAGGTCCCGTAGATCAGTAGCCAAGCGTGCTAACCACTCGGCCATGCAATAAGAAATTTGCAAAGATGTCTAATCTTAGGGATCATTTTCTGACACACCAGGAGAAAAACCACATGTATGTGAAGTATGTAATAAGAAATTTACACTGAAGGCTACCCTTAGGAACCATGTTCTGACACACACAGGGGAAAAACCGCATATATGTGAAATATATAATAAGAAATTTGCACGGATGTCTCATCTTCGGGAGCATTTTCTGCCACACACAGGGGAAAAACCGCATATATGTGGAATATGTAATAAGAAATTTGCACTGAAATCTTCCCTTAGGAACCATGTTCTGAAACACAGGGAAAAAGCTACATGTATGTGAAATATGTAATAAAAAATCTGGACACATGTCTAGTCTTAGAATGCATTTTCTGACACACACGGGAAAAACCACATGAATGTGAAATGTGCAATAAGAAATTTGCAGAGATTACACACCTTAGGAAGCATGTTCTGACACACACACAGAGGAAAAACCACATGTATGTGAAATATGTAATAAGAAATTTGGACAGATGTCTCATCTGAGGGATCATTTTCTGACACACACAGGAGAAAAACGACATATACAGGGTGATTCAAAACTTATCGTTCAAATTTCGTGGGGAGGTAGGGAATACGTCAGGAAACCGATTTCACATAGGAAAGCATGTCCGCAAATGTCATCTACATGAACAAAATGGACGAGTAAAGTGAACACAAGGAAGCAGTACAGTTAAGTGGTAACGAATGTGAGTTATTCCCACAAGGTAAAGTACAGGTTAACAGTAGGTGCTCAAAATTGCGACCATTTACACGGACACAGGATTCACAGCACCTTTGCATTGACCGCCGAACATTTTCAAAAACGCCTGGCATATCATGGACAATGCCTGCGGCGGCCACTATTCGTGCAACAAGGTCCATTTCACTGTTGCTAGCTCTTGATGCATATCCGCTAGCTCTTGATGCGTAAAACGATTCATCTTATCACTAGTAAGTCAGCTCGTACACTAATGACAACGGGAGTGGTCGGGCGAGCTGTACACTGGTTGGGTACACACAGCGCCCTCTACATACCCATGCGTACATTTGCGGACATACTTTCCTATGTGAAATCGGTTTCCTGACATATTCCCTACCTCCCCACGAAATTTGAATGATAAGTTTTGAATCACCCTGTGTGTGAAATATGTAATAAGAAATTTGCACTGAAATCTACCATTAGGAAGCATGTTCTGACACACAGGGGAAAAGCTACATGTATGTGAAATATGTAATAAGAATTTTGGACAGATGTCCAGTCTTAGAAGGCATTTTCTGACACACGGGGAAAATCGCATGTATGTGAAATATGTAATATGAAATTTGGAGAGATGTCTAGTCTTAGAAGGCATTTTCTGACACACGGGGAAAATCTCATGTATGTGAAATATGTAATAAGAAATTTGGAGAGATGTCTAGTCTTAGAAGACATTTTCTGGCACACACAGGGGAAAAACCTCATGAATGTGAAATATGCAATAAGAAATTTGCAGAGATGACACCTCTTAGGAACCATGTTCTGACACACACAGGGGAAAAACCACATGTATGTGAAATATGTAATAGGAAATTTAGACAGATGTCTAGTCTTAGAAGGCATTTTCTGACACACAGGGGAAAAATTGCATGTATGTGAAAAATGTAATAAGAAATTTGCACTGAAATCTCATCTTTGGGAGCATTTTATGACACATACAGGGGAAAAACCGCATGTATATTAAATAAGTAATAAGAAATTTGCACTGAAATCTAATCATAAGGTTCATTGTCTGACCCATACAGAGGTAAAACTGCATATATTTGAAATATGTAATAAGAAATTTGCGTTGGGTTGTTTTACCTCTGAGCAGCACATTTTTGCACACCATGGGCTCAATGGCCAGGCCACATGGACTCTGAAAGCTCAGAGAAAGTTGGAGGAGGGGACCCACTAGAACAGCTGTTGGGAGACAGATGGTAGCCTCCCATCAAGGCCATTCTGCGTGTTCTTCAACGTGCACAGGTTATGACTCCCGCACATGTAGCCATGGCTTAACATCCCATCTGATGGAAGGCGGCCTTTCCAAGCCCGTCTTTGTCCCCTACTGACCGTGGCAGGCGAGGAATTTTGCAGAGAAAAATCTCAACAGTGACCCAGCTGGGACTCAAACCTGGGAACTACAGATTACGAACCTTGTCCGCTACCAACTGAGTCACCCCTGCCTCACGCAAATAAACTTCAGAACCATTTTCTAACAAACACGGGGAAAACCCATATGTATGTGATATACGTAAAAGGAAATTTGCACGCAAATATCAACTTCAGAATCATTTTCTAACACAGCAAAAAACCCATATGTATGTGATATATGTAATAAGAGATTTGCATGAAAATTTGAACTTCACAACCTTTTCTCATACACAAAAGGAAAATCCAAATATATGTGTGATCCTTCAGTGAGGTGACACTAGGTGGTGACTACTTCAGTCACATAATAGTGTTGTCCATACTGTATGTCCATCTCAACTGTTGTCCTCATAGTGTTGTCCATCTCAACTGATGAAGTCTCTGTGACTCACAGTGTCCATTTTCTTTCAACTTTTCACATAGTGTCACTTCACTGAAGAAGGAGCACTGTCCTTGCTCTGAAAAGCTTCCGAGTTTTCTCCTAAAACCTTTTAACCTGCAATTAGTTTGAAGCAGAAACTTAAAAAATTTATTGCTCAATGACAAAGAATTTTAATTTGTTAATTTTTGAGCAAGAAGGTTTTTAATTGTGTATTTAAAGAGTGTTATTTAGTCCTCCAAAAATCATTTGCCCACTGCAGATTAATTTTAATATGGTTAGTTTGAAACTGCCCACCTCATTGTAATCTAAGATATTTAGGTACACTTCATTATCCTATATGCAAATCTACAGTTATGTATGTGGGCAACATAGCTGAACAAAGGACCAATCTCTTGTACACTGCTACACTAAGGGATTTCTGCCTAGCATCATCTTTTCTTAGTTCAAACTACATAAATGCCAAAATATTGTAAGCATAAAAGATCAAGGGCATCAAGTGAGGACATTACATAGAGATTATTCTCTTGATGTCCTCACGCAGGAATTCCAGCGCTATAACCTAGATATTATAGGCTTGCAAGAGACCAGATGGACAGGTAAAGGTGAGATACTTAAAAATAACTTTAAATTTCTCTTTACAGGGAGGGAAGATGGAAAGCATAACCAAGGCGTTGGTCTGCTGCTCAGAAGATATGCTAGTGATTCCCTTCTAGGATATGAGTGCATTAATGAAAGGTTTCTTACAGCAAAATTTCAGACAAACATTAAAGACTTAAATGTTATCTGCTGTTATGCCCCCACTGAGGATGCTGACGAGGATGAGAAGGATAGGTTTTACGGACAACTTCAGGATATTTTGAATTCTGTCAAGAAAGGAGATATTACCCTTGTTCTTGATGACTTCAATACCAAAGTTGGTACTGACTCTGATCTTTGGGGAGGGGTAATAGGCCCTTTTGGTATTGGTAGCTGCAATGGCAATGGGCAACGTCTCCTA
The DNA here is from genome assembly GCA_038380435.1 of Ryuthela nishihirai. Classification (NCBI taxonomy): domain Eukaryota; kingdom Metazoa; phylum Arthropoda; class Arachnida; order Araneae; family Heptathelidae; genus Ryuthela; species Ryuthela nishihirai. The sequence goes on from JAWZYU010000019.1 coordinate 178,580, forward strand.
CAGGTAAGTAAACTCAATTGTTTCGGAATAACTAACACATATTACAAACACCGCGACATACATAAATACATACGGGTTTCACCTGATGGGCTGCATAGAAATATGATTGATTTTATATTAATTAACAGCAAATGGGCTAGTTCTGTTAGAAATACCAGGGCATACAGGGGAGCTGAAATTGTATCTGACCATTACCTTGTTAAAAGTGTCTTGCAACTTAAACTTAAAAAGTGTTGTGCTAGGGTTAAAAAATTTACCTTTAATACTGAAACTCTGAAAGACCCAGTTATATCTAAAGCTTACCATGATAGGTTACTTAGTCATTATGACAGTCAAGGTTTGCTTAATACTGAAGTTGAGGAAGAATGGGGCCATTTTAAGCAGGCGTTTTTGGAAACTAACAGTACTCCTTTAGGAAAAAAGGAGCAGAGGAGGCAGAATTATTTAAGTGATAAGGCACTTGAGCTTATTTCAGAAAGAAGGAACTGCAGGAATGTCCTTAATCAGTACCCTACTAGTCCTAATTGAGAGCATTACAGAGAGCTTAATAAAAATGTAAAGGATCAGTTAGTTACTGATAAGAATCTTTGGCTTGATGGCTTGGCCGACAAAATTGAGGAAGCAGTTAGGAAGTACAACAGCAGAGAGCTGTACCAGATAGTTAATATTTTGTGTGGTAGAAACAGGACAGGTATACAGGGATTGAAGGATAAGCAAGGTAAGGTTATAGAAGGTGAGGATTCTGTCATAACTAGGTGGACTGAGCATTTTAGTGATGTTCTAAACAATGTGGTTAGTTCTACTCCCATTTTTTGTAATGATGATAGATGTATTGGTGGCTTTAATGTTGGCCCTATAACACAATCTGAAGTTATTTTGGCTATTTCTAAACTTAAACTTCATAAATCCCCAGGGGTAGATGAAATTACTACAGAAATGCTCAGAGCTGGGAATGTTATAAACTATGGCTGGGAATGTTATGAACAAAAGTTATTCAAAATTTCAGTCATCCAAGTGGTAACCGAATTACCACTTGGATGACTGAAATTTTGAATAACTTTTATGATAAAGGATTTTACCAGAGCTATTATTATCCCTATTTTCAAAAAAGGTGATCGCAGTGTTCTTGTGATAACCGTAGGGGTATGAGCCTACTCTCTGTTCCAGGTAAAGTTCTTTCCATGATTGTACTTAATAGAATTAAGAATCTGGTTGACAGTCAATTGCGTGATGAGCAATGTGGATTCAGAAGTGGTAGGGAATGATAGCTTTGTTGATTCCAAAAAGGCTTTCAACTCTGTTGATCGTCAAAATTTTGTGGTTGATTATGAAATATGGTATACCAGAGAAGTTAGTTAACATAATGGGTTGGATTGGGTTGTTTTACCTCTGAGCGGCACATTTTTGGACACCATAGGCTAAATGGCCAGGCCGCCTGGACTCCGAAAGCTCAGAGAAGGTTGGGGGAGGGGACCCACTAGAACAGCTGTTGGGAGACGGATGGTAGCCTCCCATCAAGGCTATTCTGCATGTTCTTTAACGTGCACAGGTTATGACTCTCCCACACACTTAACATTTGCTTTACTTTGCACTTAACTTTGCACACCCACAGCTTAACATTCCCTCTGAAGGAAGGCAGCCTTTCTAAGCTCATCAATGTCCCCTACTCACCGTGGGCAGGGCGATGAATTTTGCAGAGAAAAATCTCAATGCTGACCCAGCTGGGACACGAACCTGGGAACTACAGATTACGAGCCTGGCCCGCTATGACAGCCACCCCCGCCGCAAGCAAATATGAACTTCAGAACCATTTTCTAACAAACACAGGAAAACCCATATGTATGTGATACACGTAAAAGGAAATTTGCACGCAAATATCAACTTCAGAACCATTTTCTTATACACTAAAGGAAAATCCAAATACAGGGTGATTCAGAATTCATCATCAATATTTGGTGGGGAGGTAGGTAATAAGAAACGAAGGAGATTTCACATAGTAAAGCATGGGCGCATATGCCATGTAGTAGGGCAAAATGACCCAGTTCAATGATGGAAAGAACACATAAGAAGGAAGTGGTAAGGAAAAAACATTTATTATCTTACATGTAACATTTCTTTGCATTGGTTGTACAGACTTACAAGAGGTGCTCGAACTGCCGACCATGTGCTAGAATGCATGACTCACAACGGCGTTGCATGGACAGCCGGACCCTGTGGAAGATGCCTGGCATTTCCCGGATGTTTGAGGCAGCAACTGATATGCGTGCTACAAGATCCATAGCACTATCAACAGGGGTCTCGTACACCATGTTTTTCATAGCACCCCATACAAAGAAATCGATTGGAGATAAATCCGGTGAACGTGGTGGCCAAGAAACCGGTCCACCGCGGCCAATCCATTGACCACCAAACTGTCTGCGTAGGTAAGCACGCACAGCATTTGCGAAATGTGCAGGAGCGCCGTCATGCTGGAACCACATTCGCCGGAGACTATCATCAGGAACCTCGTTCAGAAGATCCGGTAACACAGTCTGAAGAAATGTTAGGTACTTGGCACCGTCCAAACGGGATGGTAGTAAATACGGGCCCAACAAACAGTCACCGACAATCCCAGTCCACACATTGACAGCAAAACATTGTTGCGCAGCTCCAGGTCTTGTACTGTGTGGGTTCTGATGAGCCCACACATGCCAATTGTGTGTGTTGAAGACACCCTCTCGAGTGAACAACGCCTCATCGGTGAAAAGAACATACGTTGGGAAATTGGGATCAACGGCTGTTCTCTGCATGAACCACTGACAAAAAATAACACGCTTGGGATGGTCGTCTGCTGCCAATAATTGCACTCTTTGCAGATGAAACGGATGTAACCCTTCATCGTGTAATATCCGCCACGCTGTTGCTTGCGAAATTCCAAACTGCCTAGCCATACCTCGTGTGCTAGCACCAGGTTGTTCCTCGATTTCCTGTAGGACAGCTTCCTCTACTGCTACTGGCCGTGCCGATCTGCGCCTCCCTCGATTAACATTACTAGCAGCAAACGATTCTGTTTCACGCAGTTGGCGATGAATACGTGAAAACATTTGATGCTGTGGCACACGGCGGTTTGGGAAGCGCGCTGCATACAATTGCCTGGCTCGAAGACATCTTTCTCCTGCCGCACCGTAAGTTACATGTATATCTGCACATTCATTCCACGTATACTGGTTCATGTTACTTCTGCAAATTCACCTTGTCAAATGACAACTGACTGCACGCGTCAAACAGCTGTGCTTCTGTATGAGAGGTGTGTACACACAGCGCCCTCTACACCATCATGCGTTCGTCTGCCCCCATACTTTCCTATGTGAAATCTCTTTCTTTTCTTATTCCCTTCCTCCCCACTAAATATTGATGATGAATTCTGAATCACCCTGTATATGTGTGCTCTTTCAGTGAGGTGACACTATGTGGTGTCTACTTCAGTCACATAAGGTATTTTCATAGTGTCCATCTCAACTGATGAAGTCTCTGTGACGCACAGTGTCCATTTTCTTTCAACTTTTCACATAGTGTCACTTCACTGAAGAAGGAGCACTGTCCTTGCTCTGAAAAGCTTCCGAGTTTTCTCCTAAAACCTTTTAACCTGCAATTAGTTTGAAGCAAAAACTTAAAAAATTTATTGCTCAATGACAAAGAATTTTAATTTGTTAATTTTTGAGCAAGAAGGTTTTTAATTGTGTATTTGAAGAGTGTTATTTTGTCCTCCAAATATCATTTGGCCACTGCAGATTAATTTTAATGAGGTTAGTTCGAAACTGCCCACCTCATTGTAATCTAAGTTATTTAGGTACACTTCATTATCCTATATGCAAATCTACAGTTATGTATGTGGGCAACATAGCTGAACAAATGACCAATCCCTTGTACACTGCTACTTTAAGAGATTTCTGCCTAGCATCATCTTTGCTTAGTTCAAACTACATAAATATCAAAATATTGGTGTGACTCAGAATCATTTAAGGTGTGAGGTGTAATGTAATATATGAAAAGTAATAAAGTATGCAGATTTAAAATTCAGAACCCCACTGCACATATATGCATTTACTTTTTATGAAAGTATTTTCTTTTGATTTAAATTTAATGAGGCTTTATGTGAGAAATGATTTTTTTTCCTCAACTGATGTTTATGTTTAAATAACCTCCCAGTATGTATTTTTGTTTAATAATAAAAATATTTGTTCATTAGTAATGTATATATGATATTTATATATTAATTTTTGCATAAAGTAAATATTAGAATTAAAGATATTTCCATTTCAATCTGGAATTGCAGAATATAGTCCTTTCAAATCCCATAGAGAAAATGGTCTGATTATTTATATTCGGAAAAAGATTTGTATTTAAATTGACTGTACTTTTATATTAATTAAGTTTTGAATTTTTTTTAATTTAAAACAGTTTATGAATAAGGCTTTTAAGTTGACAATTTTTGGAAGATTTAATAACCAATTCAATAAAAATAGGCTTATGCATTTAAAATGAAAATTCAGTTCACAACATTCATAGTTGTCTTAATAGTGGGTGTTATAAATTATTAACATATTTTTGGAGTTGAATCTTTACCATTGTGAGAAATCACTGGAAAGCATTTTAATGTAGGTGTATTATACATGATTTCTCCACCAAAGTTTAAAGTGTTTTTAAAGTCTACCATTCTGACTTCTACACTGTTGACTTTGTTTTGTTAAGCAAATTTTTTTATTTTTGTGGAATGAGAATTTTTTTTAACGTAAAACAGCTATTTTCTGAACTCACAAATGTGTTTTTTTTTTGCAATTTAAATGCTGCTATTGCATATAATGTTTATTGTTTTATCCATAAAATGTTTTGTACTATTATCAGTGCAGTGTAAATAAACTTTCAAAATCTTGTAATTGTTTGTTATTGTCATATTCAATGGAATATATAAATAGTTATGCTATACAGTAATTCTGTATGGAAATATTCATTACATAAAAAAAAAGCAATGTAAATTCCAAATAGCTTAAATGGGCTTTCTCTTAGTCGTAAAAAAAAATCTTTCCGTGTATAACGCACAGTGAAACTGGGTATAACACGTGAAAAGTAGGCTTGATTGCAGCGGCAGACGGTTTGTTTTGGAAGCAACAACATGGCGACCGCCCAGCTGCGTCAGCATCATGACCTTCGATAGAGAAAGCGTGTTAGGGCGTTTCTGCTCATTCATGGTTTTTACACATTGTAGGAAAATCCGAGAAAAAATGTGTTCGGTTAGCAGAAGAGACGTTCCGCCACCAAAGCGAGGCCATCAATTTTGTGCATGCTGGGAGTATATGGTTAACGTAATGGAGACTGCAATTGAGTGACTACGAGGTAAGGATTTTTGGTAAAAATTAATAGTACATGATATAACTGAAATCTTTTTATTTCTTTTGGTAGTAATTTATCATATTGCCCAAAAAACATAAATTTTTGTTTATTATGATACGTATTTTTTTGTAAAACTTCTGATATTGTAATGCAATTTGAAAATGGAATGTGTTACATCTTTAATAACATTGAAATGAAGACATAAATTATGAACTGAATTTCTAAAGGTGTGAAATCAAAATTATGAACAAGATTATAATTAAGAGTAAACGATTTGCATCTTAAGGAGTCATTAAGACAGACTTGCAGTTTACGTTGCTTATGTGCCATTTTTTTAAGCAAAGCAGTAATGCAGGCGTGTCCAACCCACGGGGCCGCAGGCGACCCTGGACAGCTAGTAATGCTGCCCACAAAATCGTAAAGTTTACGACATAAGCTTTCAATATGATTGTGATTTTCATCGAGTTTTTGATATCCCATTAGTTTTATGTTGCCCCCTTTTTATTTTATAATAAAAAACATAAGGAAATAAATGAAGTTTTATTATTCATATACATTAACTATATTATATATTTTATGTGCGGCCCAAAACAATTCATCTTCACTCCATGTGGCCCAGGAAGTCAAAAGGTTGGAAACGCCTGCAGTAATGCGTTAATATCTAATGTATAAATATAATAATCATATCGTCTAGTGAGATGAGCGATTTAAACTGCAGAAGTACCGCGTTGAATGGTTCCGTTTTTGTGTTTTTTCGCATAGTAGCAATCCCCCATTAATATCAAGTACTCTGTATCTAGTACTTTTTTTTTCCTTTAATATCAAGTATTCTGTATCTAGTACTGATACAGAATATTTGGTAGAAATGTTTTCATTTCTACCAAATATTCTGTATCAGTAACCTTTAATTGAAATGCTAATGTAAAATTGGCTTGCCTATTCTTTAACGAATGTGTTTCAAAATATTGGTAGTCATGCATGGTTCATTATGTGTTGCAACAGCATTATCTGTAAATTAAATTTCTTTTCTCTCTTTCTATAATTATTCTGGTTTCACAGTGGAAGAGTAGTCAACACTCGCGTTACTTTGCAAGTGGCATGTTCATAGACATTACCCCCATGCAAATACAGGTACTAATATGTACTGTGAGTCTTTTCACAATAATTTAAAATATTTTCAGCAAAGGTTTAATTTCCACACAAGCAAGACTGTCGACACAGCTTTGCAAGTGGAAATTTATTATAGATTATAGGAATAAAATTTTGACAAAGGTCTGAGAATCAATTCCCTTCAACACGTTTTGCTTCGTATAACAGGGATTAAGAATTTCTGATGTCTCTAACATAAGATCACACAACTGGTATGTTAAATCTGAGACACATTTGTACTTGTAAATTATTGCAAGTGTCAGACTGACATACTAATTGTGAAAAATATCAGAATATCATTCATTGTTTCTTTACAATTATTAGTGACATGGTTCACTGGATGTAATGCACTGTTTGTGATTTTTTTTTCCTACAAAAAACCCATTATTTTCAAAAAACAAAATGACAACAAATCTTCAGTTAACGGTGTGACAAAAATAAAAAAAACATGAACCTTCTATGCAAATATGTCCTATTCCTTTTGGTAATTTTTTTCTTTTTTCTTCATATATGGGGGTGGAGTTGATTCAATTGGTAGCACACCAGGCTATGTAATCTGCAGTTCCCAGGTTAGAGTCTGATCTGGGCTAGCATTGAGATTTGACTCTGCAAATCCCACCCTACCTTCAGTTAGGGACACCGATGTGTTTGGAAAGGTCATCCATTCAATGGAACACAAAGCAGTAGCCCAATGTGCAAGAGAGCCATGCTCTGGGCATGTTAAATAACACAATGGATGGCCTTCATGGGAGGCTACCATCTGTCAAGTGGATGGCCTTCATGGGAGGCTACCATCTGTCAAGTGGATGACCTTCATGGGAGGCTACCATCTGTCAAGTGAATGGCCTTCATGGGAGGCTACCATCTGTCAAGTGGATGACCTTCATGGGAGGCTACCATCTGTCGAGTGGATGGTCTTCATGGGAGGCTACAATCTGTCGAGTGTATGGCCTTCATGGGAAGCACCATCTGTCGAGTGTGCCTTCATGGGAGGCTACCATCTGTCGAGTGGATGGCCTTCATGGGAGGCTACCATCTGTCGAGTGGATGGCCTTCATGGGAGGCTACCATCTGTCGAGTGGATGGCCTTCATGGGAGGCTACCATCTGTCGAGTGGATGGCCTTCATGGGAGGCTACCATCTGTCAAGTGGATGGCCTTCATGGGAGGCTACCATCTGTCGAGTGGATGGCCTTCATGGGAGGCTACCATCTGTCAAGTGGATGGCCTTCATGTGAGGCTACCATCTGTCGAGTGGATGGCCTTCATGGGAGGCTACCATCTGTCGAGTGGATGGCCTTCATGGGAGGCTGCCATCTGTCGAGTGGATGGCCTTCATGGGAGACTACCATCTGTCGAGGGGATGGTCTTCATGGGAGGCTACCATCTGTCGAGTGGATGGCCTGGCCATTTAGCTTGTGTGCAAAAACATGCTCAAAGGTACCACAATGCAGCCTTTATTATATCATTTGGCATTTTTCTGATATATATAGGTTACATGAAATGTTTTTATTTTGGTAGCCGTCCCTTGGTCTAGTGGTTAGCGTAGTTGGCTAAAGATCTAAGGGAACTGGGTAAGGGATGGTTGTTTGTGTCATTTTACTGCTGAGGTCCTGCGAACCTCTCACACCTTCTACTATTGCATATAAGGTAACAGGCTCCTGTAGCAAATACCTGCTTAAGGGGGTATATATTTATAAAGCTTCATTAATTATTGCATATATAAAAAATATCAATGTCATTAAAAATCAATCCAAAGTGAATGCACAATATTCCCTGTTAAGAACATTAATTAATAGATTCTGAAAAAAATTCATCGCCGCCACGGCGGGAATCGAACCCCCATCTCTCCAGATGCGGGTTCGATTCCCGCCGTGGCGGTGATGAATTTTTTTCAGAATCTATTAATATCCATATTGTAAACTACATAATTATAATAAATGAAATATCTTCAAGCAGCTGCTTCCCACAGAGGTCTGACAGGAGGCTGTTGGTTTATATGCCGTAGTAGGTTTGTGAGATGGCAGGGCCTCAGCAGAAAAACAACACGAACATCCATACCTTTCCCGTGGGTTCGAACCCAGGTTACTAAATTAAAAAAATATACACACCTCAAGCAGCTACTTGCCACGAGCCTGTCACTTTAATATGTGATAGAGAAGTCTGTGAAAATTGTAAATTGAAAGTAAATGATGGACCATTATTGAAATTTTTAATATGAAAAAAAATTGGATAGTTGTATAATATTACTCTACAGTAATATGCATATTAAATGTCATAGTATCCTGCCAAAAATATACAGGAACGTATGAGAAGTGCTTCAATATTATAAATATTCTGCATATACATTTATCATAATAACCCTAGATCAACAAGGTTAGATCTTCACCTAATGGAAACTAATGCACCTGACTAATATTGCTCTAAAGAGATAATACCCTTCTGTCTTCATTATGTAAAGGGCAGGTTGGTTTGTATACAAACATCTATTCTAAAATTTTATTTATTTATATGACTACAGCTTATCTAAGATCCAATTATAGTAGTCATTGTGATTCTACTTATGTAGAAATGACAGTAAGCAAATAATACATTGAATTTATTGTAAATGTTTCAAAAGTTTGCTCGGCCATAATAACATTGGCAATGAATGTACCAGAAAAAAAAATGGGGTTTTCTACAAGGGAAACTTAATTTAAAAATGTTATTTTTTTTATTTTCTAAAGTATAAAATCCAAGCAATTTTTATTTTCCCATAACATTTTCTTGGTAGTATTTCAAGTAGAGTTTTATTTTAGAAATAGGCCAATTTGTTATATTGTTATTTTTGCTATTATATATATGTAAATTATTTTATATAAAAATATGAGGGGTCACATATGATCCCATCTTGTGATACAAATAAATGAGTAAATCACATTGTGATGCTAAGGTTAAGCATACTTTGGGAAAAAAAAATTTTAAATCCCCATTGTAGAAAATTTCATTTTTTTCTAGTGTTTTACATTCATTGAAAATGTTATGGCCCATTAAACTTTTGAAACATTTACAACATATTCAATGTATTATTTGCTTACTGTCATCTCTACATAAGTAGAAATGATATAAACACAATGTCTACTATATTGGATCTTAGATAAGCTATAGTTATACAAATAAATAAAATTTTAGAATAAATGTTTGTATACAAACCAACCTACCCATTACATAATGCGGACAGAAGGGTATCTCTTTAAAGCAATATTTTTCAGGTGCATTAGTTTCCATTAGATGAAGATCTAATCCTGTCGATCTAGGGTTATTATGATAAATATATATGCAGAATATTTATATATTGAAGCACTTCTCATACATTCCTGCACATTTTTGGCAGGATACTATGACATGCAATATGTATATTACTGTAAAACAATATTACACAGCTATTCTTTTTTTTCATGTAAAAATTTTCAATAATGGTCCATTACTAACTTTAAATTTACCATTTTCACAGAACTTCTCTATCGCATATTAAAGTGACAGGCATTGTCAGACCTGTGTGACAAGCAACTTCTTGAGAGGTGTACATTTTTTTTCGTTTAGTAACCTGGGTTCGAACCCACAGGTAAAGCATGGATTGTTGATGTTGTTTTTCTGCTGATGCCATGCCATCCTCACAGACCTTCTGCTATGGCATATAAACTGAGAAGCTCCTGTCAGACCTCTGTGGAAAGCAGCTCCTTGAGGGGATTTTATTATTATAATTATGTAGTTTGCAATATGGATATTGGTATTTTTGATATATGTTATAATTAGTCAAGCTTTTTACATATTTATATGTACCAAAAGGAAAAAAACATTTGATGTAACTTATATACCATAAAAATCGCAAAGGATATAATGAAGGATGCATTGTGCTACCTTTGAGCATATTTTTGCACATGTTGAGGTAAATGGCCAGGCCACCCACTAGACAGATGGTAGCCTCCCCTGAAGGCCATCCAGTGTGTTCTTTCACATGCACAGGGTACGATGGCTCTCCTGCACATTGGGCTACTGCTTTGTGTTCCATCCAATGGATGACGACCTTTCCAAACCCTACCTAAACTGAAGGTAGGATGGGGGATTTGCAGAGATAAATCTCAATGCTAGCCCAGATCAGACTCTAACCTGGGAACTGCAGATTATGAGCGTGGTGTGCTACCAATTGAATCACCTCTACCCCTATATATGAAGGAAAAGAACTTTACCAAAAGAAATAGGACATATTTACATACAATTTTTTTTTGTTACACTGTTAACTGATGATTTGTTGTTGTTTTGAAAATAATGGGTTTATTTGTAGGAAATAAATCAGAAACACTGTTACATACAGTGAACCTTTTCACTCATACTTACTATGTCAGTCTCACGCTTGCAATAATGTATAAGTACAACGGTATTTGGGACTACAGTGTCTGAGATTTTACATACCAGTTGTCTGAACTTATGTTAGAGACATCAGAAATTCTTAATCCCTGTTATACGAAGAGAAGGTAGTTGATTTTCAGACCTTTTTGAAAATTTTGTACCTATAGTATATAATAAATGTCCACTTTCCAAGCTGTGTCAACAGGCTTTCTGTCTGGAAATGAAACTTTTGCTCAAACTAATATTTCAATTTCTTCTGAAAAGACTCACAGTACATGTTAGTACCTGCATTTGCATGGGGGAAATGCCTATGTGACAATCCCAGATAGAAAACTCTACTTAAATAATAGCGTATAAATTATTCAATAGAATCATACATTTTAGTGCATCTTTACTGATAAATTTGGATAGTGTCCAATAAAAGGTTACATTATTCTTCCATCAGAACTATTAAGGAGAAATACACTTCTTCCCGTAGATGTGAATGTGAAATTTTGGAGTTACCATTGCTAAGCCCAATGAAATGCTACTTGCAAAGTAGATGCCAGTGTTGACTACTCTTCCTACGTAAAAACACCTTAATTATAAAAGAAGAGAAGAGAAATTTAATTTATAGATAATGCTGTTGGAACACATAATGAACCATGCATAAATACAAATATTTAGAAAAACATTCATTAAAGAATGGACAAATCAATTTTACATTAACACTTCAATTAGAAGTCACTGACACAGAATATTTGGCAGAAATGGGAAAAAAAAATTCTACTAGATGCAGAATGCTTGGTGTTAAAGAAAAAAAAATACTGTGAGAAAACAACAAAAACGGAACTATTCAATGCAGTACATCTGCAGTTTAAATCGCTCAGCTCACTAAAAGATATGGTTATATATTATTACATATGAACGCATTACTGCTTTGCTTAAAAGAAATGGTGCATAAGCAACGCAAACTGCAAATCTGCATTAAATGTCTCCTTACGATTAAAATCGCTAATTCTTAATTGTAATCTTGTTCATAATTTTTGTTCCACATCTTTATAAATTCAGTTCACAATTTATGTCTTCATTTTAATGTTATTAAAGATGTAGCGTATTTCAATTTGAAATTGTTTCAACCATTACAATATGGGAATTTCTACGAAAATATACATAGAGTAATAAACAACAATTTATTTGTTTTTAGGACAATACAATAAATTACTACCTTAACAAAAAAAGAAAAGATTTCAGTTTTATCATTTACTATTAATTTTTACCAAAACATGGTTACTCGTACTCACTCAATTGCAGTCTCCATTAAATTAAAAAAAATAAATAAATACTCCCTCAAGCAGCTGCTTGCCACAGAGGTCTGACAGAAGCCTGTCAATTTATATGCTATAGTGAAAGGTCTGTGAGATGACAGGACCTCAGCAGAAAAACGACACAAACGTCCCATGTCTTATCCGGGGCTCGAACCCAGGTCCCTTAGATCAGTAGCCAAGTGTGCTAACCTCAACTAGCACTCTTTGCACAACTTAGATGTTCTACAAAAACGTGAAATTAATTCTCTTTTGAGAGTTCTCTGTGTATTTGGGGCAATACGACAAAGCCTATATGGCTTCTGCTTTAATCAGGTACTGAATACAATCTATGGTCTATTTTACACCAGAAAAAGATTTCCAACTGTATCATTAAAGCAGCAAGTTATAAAACAAAATTGAAGAAATATATACCTCATTATTTCACCACTGGTCACCAATGTGTAGGTAAAAAAAAAACACTAGAAAAATGTCCATTTTTTTTTCATGAATTGCTGAAAATTTTGGGAGATATATACAAAATAAATACAGACAAAAAGATTCAATAATTATTAAAAGTTATTAAAAATATTTATGTATGGATTATATTACAATGCACTGAAACTTTGAAATGCTATTCTCGCTTGTTTTATTGAGTAGACCAAAAGTAATTAGGTATTAGAATGGTGAAAATTTAGATCAGAAATTTATAATTTCCAAATGTAAAGTAGACGAACTTTACATAATAATATAGAGAAGTAAACAAAGTTCATTTTAAAAAAGAAGTAAACAACATTTCCCATCGTGCACCGAGTTGATGGCCTCGCTTTGGTGGGCAAACGTCACTTCGGCTAAAGGTACACTTTTTGCGTCCCATTTTCCTATAATGGGTTCCTTTCATTGATGTAGTAATACTAGAGACATTCATTGATGTAGTAATACTTGACCGCCATGATCACAGACGGCTGTGTCTGCCGGTTGTTTAGTGAGGCAAGATACCCATGATGCCTTGCGAATTGCCTGCGAACAACGATGAAGGTTATTTAAAAATGCTTAACAAATGATTTAAATGAGGCAGAAATTTGCTGTTTTTTATTTCAATGAGGTTATTCCAGTGAACTAATTAAAGCAAAATAGGTTTAATAAATGCACACTTACTGATTTATATCTGATGAAAAACGAAGACGCTGCAAACTGCTTCTCTTCCAAATCGAGTTTTTGTATGAAAATTTAAAAAAAAATTCGATATGTTTCTTAATATGTGATTAAAGCTGAACTAAATTGACTGTAAACTTAGCAGACTTTAATTTGAGCCCGTTTAAAACAGGAACAATGGTAAACATTTTGAAATCTAATACATGATCAAATCATTCAACTTAAGCGAAAGCCCTCAAAATTTACAGACCTTAATAGTGCAAATCCGCGCCTCATTTAAAAAAACAGGAAAAGTCACATTTATTTTCTTCTTTCATTAAAAAATATAAATTTTTATTAAAAATTGAAAGAAATAATCAGAGTGTAAACTTTTTTTAATTCAGCTGAGGCAGGAAATCAAATCTCCCAATAAATGACAGAATTTAATTTCATGCTATAAAAAAAGTCAAATATTATAAGCTTGCACAATATATAATATGTTACTTAAATAATACACTTTGGCAAAATAAAAAATGCAAAAAGCAGACGTCTCGTAAATTTAATGCCATATGCTTAATATTTCTTATTGTAATAAAATGTACCAAACCATTCTTTTAATTTCATGTTAATTCAGGCTTTAAATCACCTACTTTACATATGCAAATATTATTAGTTTCCTATATTAAAAAATTCGTGAACTACATTCGACTTAGACAGAAAGGTATATTGTAAAGTTGACAACCCTTTATTTTTAAATCCCATAGTTTAACAATTTCAATTTTTAATTTATCACAAAGAACACATCTCGTAATTTTCGTAAAGTACTAACCTATGAAATATCAAATTACTTCCTTTACAGCATTTGTTTTTGCATCCCTACGCGGAGCATGAAATAGGCATTTCACTGTTGACTTGTTAAAAACACCCAACTTCCTCCTCACTATCGACTAGGCTTAATATCTGTACGTGTGTTCATGGCGTCCGTTGCCAGTCCTGTCTGTAGTAATATTACCTCAATGGTTCCTTTGATGAAGCGGATTGTTTACTTCTCGAAATTTTGATGTAAAGTTTGTTTTTTTCATTTACTTTGGAAATTATAAAATAAATTCGAAATACTTTATTCCATAAAACAGGCAAGAATGTCTTTGTATTTTAAAGTTCCAGTGTATTGTAATGAAATTCATATACAGGGTGTCTCAAAAGTATAGGGGAGGTAGTAAAAGTATAGGGTAAATTTTTAGGGGAGGTAGATAACATCTAAAGGAATGAGAATTGTCTAGGAACCCATAACCGGAAACGTCATGGGAAAGTGGTATCAGAGGTACAAGATCTGAAAGGACACAAGGCAGTGATTAATGGAAAAACATTTATTGGACATAATTATTACAAATGGCGTACTAGATGATACATTTCATAATGTTACAGCAGATGCTCGAAGTTTCCACCATGAGATGCGATGCATGTGTGACACCGACGGAGCATTGATGGCGTACTAGATGATACATTTCACAATGTTACAGCAGATGCTCGAAGTTTCCACCATGAGATGCGATGCATGTGTGACACCGACGGAGCATTGATTGCTGGACACGGTCGAACACACCTGGAGTTTGATAGTAGCAGCAGCGCAGACGAGCCTTGACATGAGATCCATGTCAGACTCCACAGGCGATTCATACATGGTAGCTTTGAGGGCCCCCCACAGAAAGAAATCAACGCTCGTTAAATCAGGTGGGCGTGGGGGCCAGGCAACTGTTCCAGCACGCCCAATCCATCATTGCCCAAAAGACATGTTCAAATGCGCACGAACACACCTTCCATAATGGGGAGGCACCCCATCATGTTGAAACCACATGTTGCGTCTCACATTTGTTGGAACATGGGCAAGTAAGCCTGGTAGAACCTGTTCTAGGAAGATCAGATACCTTACGGAGGTCATGCGGAATGGTAAAAGGTACGGCCCGACTAAGTCGCCGACAAAACCTGCCCACACATTTACTGTACGATATTGTGCCGCATGGGTGCGCACACCGTGGGGGGTTCTCGTGAGCCCACAAATGCGCATTGTGCTGATTGAATAGGCCATCCCGATAAACTGGCCTCATTGATAGCCATCCCGATAAACTGGCCTCATTGGTAAACAAAACATAAGCCAGGAAATTCACATCTTGGGCACTTTTTTGGAGATACCACTGCGCAAAACGCACTCGTGCAGGATGAGATGAGATGCGGGGAGAAGTAACTGAACCCTTTGGAGATGAAAGGGGTGTAAGGACTCACCTTGCAAAACACGCTGTACACTGCAACGAGACACACCTAAGGCAGAGGCAACGGCACGTGTTCTGATACTAGGATGTCTCCACGGCATCCAACACACTTCCATGTCGGGAGTACGCGTCAATCATGGCCTGCCTTCACTTCTGCTACCTCTTAATGACCCATAATCGCACAAATTTTGATGCGCACGTGCAAACAAACGGTGGTCCGGTACATGTCTGTGTGGGAAGCGTTCTTGATACATTCGTTGAGTGGCTCGTCCGTTGCCCTCAGCTATTCCATACACTAAGTGCATGTCTGCCAGCTCCCTGTTCAAATACCTTTGAATGCCCTTCGTAAGCTGACTATCGCTCGAAGGAGGAAATCCGAAATTTCCCTTCTAGCGCACTGATGAACAGCGCCGCCTATTGATTTATGGTGACATTTTCGGTTATGGGTCTCATTCCTTTAGATGTTATCTACCTCCCCTAAAAGTTTGTACCTATTTTTTTGATACAACCAAATAAATTATAATAAAGTATATGTAATGATATTATTAACTTTAAATCGGTTTTGAGCGCTTACTCGTTTCACAAAAGTTTCAGAGCACTTGGTTGAAAAAACAATTGACACGTTTGCTGCCGTGGAATGAAGTAGAATCTGTGCCATAGGATGTCTCCGTAAGCACACTCTGGATAGATTAAGCTGAAATCTAGAGCTGGATCTGCTGGAAAGGAAAGATTTCGATATTACCCGAGCCCTGATGAAAAAAAAAGAAGAAATTTATCTAACAAAACTGTAAAAATTCCAAACTTATTGCCCATGGAATTTTTCAATTTTTGCATTATAGTCTAATATAAAGTTTAAATTAGCAGGCCATTCCTAATCAGCTGGTGCCAGAGGCCTCTCCTGTTACAGACAATTGAAACCGGTTTAATCCAATGGTTTAACCATGATCGAAAGCTGTAGGTTACTCCCACAGAGCCACAAGGATGACTCAGACAGATGAAAGTACAAATTTTCATAATACTGCTTCCCATGTAGATGCGTTTTTATCATTAGCTTAATGATTTGCGTTTATTAAAAAATAAGGAAAAAATAGTTATTTCTGAAAACGGACAAATATTTAAGTATTATAATATATTGGTTTCTAATGCTACATGAAAAAAAGTGCACTAATGTAGGCATCTATTGTTTTCCTGTGCCACATATATTGCCTTTAAACTCCGTGTAAGGCTCCTGCATATTTTTCGTTCTTGACCCGCTTAACATGGCTCCACGGCTGCCCCGCCAATCAGAGCTCTAGTATCCTCATTAATGCTATTTTTTTGTGCACTTTCACTGAAGTCATTAAAATTGTTCCCCGATTCCTAGAAGCGTTTAAATGCAGTGTGCAGCAATTTGGAGGATTTTGGAAAGTGGGAAAATGATACCGAAAGAGTGGGATATGAAATGATCAAGGAAACTTCCCTCCTAATGTGTAAGAATAATATAGATTTCCTCATAAATAAATGCAAATTCGCCCTTTCAGTTACTAGAGGGCGCTCGGGTTCTGGACGCTTGAAACGCTAAAAACGCTTCATATGGAAACAAAGTTGAAAGAAGTTGGTACGTCACATATCATTTTCCGCAGTATTGACTTCAAAGTGGTAATATTTGTTGGTTTGATATGAAATCATTTTGGGATGAAATAATTTTCTAGTGTGATGACGAATTAAACTGTATGTGACACTATAACGAAATGAACTAGGTGATACGATAGAAGATGGGTAAGTTTAGGTAAACTTTGATCTAATATTCGAATTACGATATGACTGAAAAGTGTATACTAATAGAGTCCCTATATAAGGTAGAGGTTGGCCATTTCAAAATTGGACGCCATGTTTGGTAGTCGCTGGGATTGTTTAGCGTTCATAGCTGAATGGTATTGCACGGTACTTATGGATTCCGGAAAAGGGTAGGGTAATAGTTGATGCAGATTTCAGTGTTCATGATTGGAAGTACTTTAGAAAACGGCTGAAAAAGGAAAACTACATTTTAGGGCTTTTTTTTTTTAAAAAAAAAACGATATAATTTCGGTTTTTTTGTCTGTCTTTCTTTTGACATGGAACTTTTTTGTTTATGCAGATAAATAAAAAATTCTTTTTGTGTTAGATAGGAATTAATGATATATTACGATTTGCATTTTCTGAATCTCCCAAAAGTTGTAACTGCTCCGTCTAACGATGCAAACAGTTGAAATTTCCAAAATATCAAACGAATAGTTATGTTAGAAATTTGAAATTTTGATGTTGAAATGTGAAGGTTACAAATTTACCATTGGCAACAATCACTTGACCCTTTACACCCATTGTGGGTGGAGGAGGTGATTACAACTTTATTTTGGTTTAACAGAAAAGTGTATGTTTTTAGAGATAAATTAAAAATTAATTTTAGGTTCGTCAGGTATTGATAAAATATTACAATTGGCATTTTGCGAATTTCTCAAAACTTATTGCGCCATCTGAGGTTCGAAAAAAATCTAAAAATCCCTAAAAAATCCTAAAAATAAAAAAAAGTAATATTGCAAACGATGTAGTTATGCTATAAATTTGAAATTTGGGTCGTGGAATGTGACAGTCTTGAAAATTCCATTGACAACAATGAGTTGACCCTAAGCCAAGGTTGGTAAGAAACCGAACGGTTTTGTTTCAAGAGATAATTTGAAATTTCTTTTTAGTTGGTTATAAAATGTAATTCGCATTTTCAAAGATAGTTTTAATTTGTATCATCAGAGATCCCTAAATATCGAAACTGCAAAACTTTTAACGAATGTTTCAAGTGATTTTTCTTATGGTAGAAATTTCAGCGTGTGAAGTTCTGTTAAGGTAGAAACTATACTGACAGCAATGATCTGCCTACTATTTTCAGAGGAACGAGAGGAAAGCAACTTTTTAAATTTAAGATCTAAAAGGCAAATACTTTTTATGTTTTATAATTACCAATAAACTACTACTATGTGCATTTCCCCCATCATACATTAAAAAATAAATAAATAACCCCTCAAGCAGCTGCTTGTACGTAGGTCAGACAGGAGCCTGTCAGTTTATACTCCATAGTAGAAGCTCCATGAGGATGGCAGACATTGGGCAGGATGGGAGTTTTATGAAGATAAATAACTGGGAACTGAAGATTATGAGCCTGATTGACTCATGAGCTGACTGGCCGAATGAGCCACCGCAACCCACAGAGTTTTAAACCCAGTTCACAGTTACCATTAGAGTCAATGGCTGGAATGAGATTTACAAAGGTCAGTTTCCTTAAAGCTTCTCTAAGGAACTCTGCTTCAGATGTTTTACAGATTATCTCATAAGACAAATGACTAAACAGTTCAATGCATGCCTTAGAACCGAAATTTGCTGATAGTTATTTAAAACTCTATTAGGTAACTCAGTTGAATTCCCAATTAGCTTGGACATTGAGTGTGTAGCTAAATTATTTTATGATAATTATTCTCCAAAGATTCAGGAAAGCTTGGCACAGCAACAGTTTGTTGATGCTGTTATTGACCTTGAAAATTCTCTGAGAATGTACGACTGCAAATCAGTAAAGTAAGCTGTGGTGCACGTGATAAGATTTAAGTGCTCCAGACATTCTCTCCGGCTTCTGATCAACGAAGAGTAAGAATCGTAACTGCTGAAGAAACAGTATAACGGAAGAGGGGCTTACAAGAATTAACCAAAGTCATTCTTGTTCGATGGTCAAGGTTCTAAAGGTCAGAGTTAAGAGTACCTCCCAAAGGATGGGTTGTTGTACCTCTGAGAGGTACTTTTTTGCACACAATGCTCAAAATGGCCAGGTCAGAAAGACCCCAAAGACTCAGAGAAGGTTGGGAGAGGGGACCCACTGGAACAGCTGTTGGGAGACAGATGGTAGCCTTTCGTCAAGGCCATCCAACGTGCTCTTTAATGTGCCCAGGGTAAGGCTCTCCCGCACAAGGGACCATGGCTTAAACTCCCATCCGACGGACGGAGGTCTTAAGCCCATCGGTGTCTTCAAAGACCGTGGGCAGGACAGGGAGATTTGCAGAGATCAATTTCAACGCTGACCCAGCTGGGACTCGAACCTGGGAACTGCAGATGAAGAGCCTGGCATGCTTCCGACTCATCCACCTCCTCCCCAAGGACTTCTGCGGAACAGTGTTGGAAGTCCAGCAAACTACAGCAAAACTTATGTATTCCAGCCAACTGCAATAAGAAATGGGCTTAAAGTCCATTTAGGATGAAACAAAAGCAGTGTAACTAACGTAAAAGAGAAGCTGGCAGTTGATTGGCTGACACCAGGGGAAATCGTCCGAGCTTCAGAATTACATGTTGGAGACATGGATTGAGAGTTGAAGATAGAGTGAATGAAGTGCCTTGTATACATACATAACACCCCCCCCCCCCGATACGGAACCACCTTCTCGAGGTGGGGGACTTGAGCGCCTAAATGAAGTCGAAGGCTATGCTGACTGGAGTGGGCAACGGTCAGACAGGCTAAGATGGAAGAAAGCCGGACTAACAGTTCGAGTCACGGGAAACGAGTCAACTTGGATCTTTATATCCTTGTTTGTGGTGGTCCAGGACATAGATTAAATTTGGGTTTTGACCAATGGATGAGCTTTACTCCTATAGTACTGTTCGCCACTAGGTAGTCGGGGATTAGGTGTATCTATATGGTACTATCTTACCCATGACCGTAGATAGTGGTAAACATGGCATTATCCCTATAGTGGTAGTGCTTTAGGCGTAACTAGCGGGTCTTGTCATCATATACAGTGAATTCAGGGTGCCATGAGTTTCGGCCATGAATTTAGGGACACCCTGTATATTTGCCTGTATACACTCATGAAACAGAAACCACATATTTTTGAAAGATGCCAGTAACGTTTGCAGAAGAATAATTATATAAGAATATTTTCTTAATGGCCAGAAAAGGAAAGTGTTACATTTGGGTAATATGTAGAAAAAGTTCTGTTAAACTACTTCAATGTTTTTTTCTGAATAACAAAGGAGAAGTCGTATTTGAAGTGAAATATAAGAAATTTAGAGAGACACACTTCTGCTAAAGATTCGTTTTCTGACATGCATGAAAGGCAGCATCTCTGTGAATTTGAAAATATTTCAAAACAAAGACTTGATTTATTTATTTTATAGAATTATGACACATCTTTCATATGGAATAGGGGCGGGGGTGGCTCAGTCGGTAGCGCGCGAGGCTTGAGTATCAACTGTGTCAGCATTGAGATTTATCTCCCCAAAAATCCCCGCCCTGCTCATGTTCAGTAGGGGACACCAATGGGCTTGGAAAGACCGCCGTCTGTCGGATGGAACGTTAAGCCGTGGCTCATATGCAGGAGAGCCATACCCTGTGTACATTAGAGAACACGCTGGATGGCATTGAAGGGAGGCTATCATTTGTCTCCCAACAGACGTTCCAGTGGGTCCCTTCCCCCAACCCTTTCTGAGCCTTCGGGGTCCTTGTGACCTGGCCATTTAGCACATTGTGTACAAAATAGTGCCACTTAGAGGTAAAACAATCCAACTTTGAAGAACACACTGGATGGACTTAACAGGAGGCTACCATCTGTCTTCCAAGAGCTGTCCAGTGGGTCCCCTCATGTTAAACTTCTCTGAGCCCTCGGGATTCTTGTGACCATTCCATTGATCCCACTGTTCGAAAAAAAAAATTCCGCTCAGAAGTAAAACAACCAACCAATCTGGGTGGGACCGAACCCAAGACCTTCTGATGACACGTGAGATGTTTTTCAGTTGAGGATTTTTTTTTGTCTATATCCATATCAGCTTATAGCATAATAGTTTTCCAAACTTTATAAATGAAAAGTGCTGTACATATAAAAAAAGTTACTAATGGTAACTAGTAATACATCCAGAATTGCTAGACATATACACAGTCGTATCAGAATAATGACCACCTATGACCACCTATCATAGTATATGTATTATAGGTGAACATATTACACTCTATAATTTGACTCACTAAACCACACACTTACTGAAATATTTACTCACACTTACTGAATTACACACTGACTGACTCTCTTTCTTACTTACATTCTTACTCACTAAGCCACACAATTACTGAATTATTTACTCACACTCTTACTAAATTACTTACTAACACTTTTACTGAAATATTTCCTCACACACTTATTGATTATTTCAATCACATTTAGTGACTTACTTTCTTACTTACTCACTAAAACACCTACTGATTTCGAAAACGGAATTATCACTCATTAAATTACTTACTGGCCGACTGGCCCACATACATAAAGAGGGAAGAAAATAAAACAGCATGCCAAATAGAGTAGGTTATGTGGCAAAATAAATGATATAACAATTATGGAAAAAAGAATATCAAGTACTCAGGGACTAAAATGATCTATTTTTGGGATGTTCGAATATCTGTTTCATGGCCTTTTGCATGGAGAGCAGAAATCTCTCCTCTTGTGAAACCCAAATATTCCCAACCTACTGATCTTCAACTCACTGTGAAATCACGAGCTGAAATTTTGTATCGAAACAAATTATTTAAAAAACTCCTCTTCATCTGCAAAATAAAAAAGCTGAGCTTTACTCGTATGAAAAAAAAGCCGATCTTCAGGAAGGAGAGCTACAAAAATTGGGTTGTTTTACCTCTGAGCGGCACTTTTTTGCACACCATGGGCTAAATGGCCAGGTCACATGGACCCCGAAGGCTCAGAGAAGGTTGGGGGAGGGGACCCACTGGAACAGCTGTTGGGAGACAGATGGTAGCCTCCCGTCAAGGCCATCCAGCGTGTTCTTTAACGTGCACAGGGTATGGCTCTCCCACACACGGGGCCACGGCTTAACGTCCCATCCGACGGACGGCGGCCTTTCCAAGCCCATCGGTGTCCCCTACTGACCGTGGGCAGGGCGGGGAATTTTGCGGAGATAAATCTCAACGCTGACCCAGCTGGGACTCGAACCTGGGAACTACAGATTACGAGCCTGGCGCGCTACCGACTGAGCCACCCCCGCCCCTAGAGAGCTACAATAAAAGAGCCTTGCAGATTATTCGACTGTCAGTAGATGCTGATCCTATGACGATGAGATTTAACACGAGAAATAGATGACAACTGGAGTTACACCCCCTGCGTGTGTCCTTGACTACAAGGTCAAAATCTACCACCACCAAGTCTCGAAACCCCATCCAGTAAGAAAGCACCAAATTGACGTTTTAGTCGTATTGAAAACTACCTGCAAAAAAGTAGTGCAATAGGAGATAAATAATCAAACTGAATAAATATTATTTTCATCATCTGAGCGGTGATTCTCCATGCTTCACCCATATGGGCGAATACTACACCCACTAATATTCGTAAGATTCAGGTCTTACAAAACAAGATTTTGAGAACTGCGGTCGATGCCCCCTGATTTGTCACTAACAGACAACTCCATAAAGACCTGGGCATCGACCATATATATATATACACATATAAAACGCACCTCAAAAAAATTTTTTTAGGCTGTAAGCAATAATCCCAATGAGATTATTTCTTCTCCGATTCTTTACGATCATACTGTTTTGAGTTTTGAACAAGTACAAGAGGTCTTCTCTGAGGAGACCTACCCGTTTTAGGTTTCTTATAAAATTTTACTGCTATTTTTAGCTTTTCTTATGTTTGCCCTTAGGGGCCCACCTAAGGGTGGTTTACTTATATATCTTGTTGTTACTCATGCCAAATAGGCATATCTTTATGATGGATATAGTTAGGGGTAAAATTATTACCCGGTACATCGAATATGATCTACGATATTATGTTCAGAATTTTAGAACACTTGAAGAGATGAATGACGCCACACAAGTTGGTGCTCAATGGGAGTTGGTTGTTTATCCTCTGAGCGGCACTTTTTTTTTTGCACACATTGGCCAAAATGACCACTGCAACAGCTGTTAAGAGACAGATGGTAGACTCGAGCCAAGATCATCCAACATGTTCTTTAATGTGCAGAGGATGTGGCTCTTCTGCACACGATGCCAAGGTTTAACGTCCCATTCGACGGACGGCTACCTTTCCGAGCCCATTGGTGTCCCCTACTGACTGTGGGCAGGGCGGGGAGTTTCGCAGAGATAAATCTTAATGCTGACCCAGCAGGGACTTCAACCTGGGAACTGCAGATTACGAGACTGGTGCACTAATGACTGAGCCACCCCTGTTCCGCTCATTGGGGTAAAAAGAAAGTTCCTGAGAATGGCTTGTAAACCATGTTATTAAGGAAATAATCAAATATCTTTCAAGCAGATGCTTGCAAAGAAAGGTTTCATAGGAACCTTTTAATAAGCCATGGAGACACTCTACGAAGAAGGCCAGCCCTCAAAAGAATGACAACACAGACATTCATGTCTTACCTTGGAGCCAAACCTAGGTCTCTTTGATTCGAAACCAAGTGTCCTAACTAAAGTAACACAAATAAAAACTCCTTGTGTACTTGAACCATATAGGATGGCATGTCTCAGTCTTGGGGGAGGGGGGCATTTAAGGATATACCAAGGATTTTGTAGTGAAAAGCGTAAGCAAACCTTAAACATCACTGAAAGATTTCCCAGAGAGCTATCACTGTGTTAATCACTTGTCTGTTATGGAATACGTCCTCACCATTAATCACAAATCATGACGATCACCAGACTCAAAAGCATTTTTGAAATCTGAAACGCTAGTAACCACAGGTTTCTCAAATTCTAAATATTTCTCTAGAATCTGACTAAGTGATAAAATCTGATCTACATATCCCCTACCACTTTTGAATCCACACTGCTTATCCCACAGTTGTCCATCAATCAGATTATTATTTCTATTAAACACAATCATGCAAAGAACTTTACTTCGAACAAAAAGCAGGCAGACACCACAGTAGTGTAGTCCAATTATACGAACCCCCTTTGCACAGTGCTTCCCCTATGACGTAAGCGACCACGCCCCCTATTAATATTCATAATTAATTAATTAATAATTAATAAAGACACCCTGGTTGACCCCTTTAATAAAAATTCCTACCATCTTTATTAAAAACCTGTGGTGCCATCTAGTGTATATCATGAGTACTATACTTTAGTAACCACTCTATTTTAATCCAATTTTTTGACTCCCCCTCGTTAAAAAACTCCCCTTATGAAATGTTCCACCCCCTTTATTAAAAACCTTATCAAAACTGCCCCCTGGTTGGCCCACCTGTGTTTTTAAGCCCCCCCCCCCCCTGAATTTCCTAAACCTTGAAAAAGTCTTCGATTTTTGGTGGCACCATCTAGTATATATTTTAGTAAACATTCTGTTTTAATCAAAAATTTTCAAATTTTTTCACTCCCCGTTATCAAAAGTTCTTCCCTCCTTTATTAAAATCCCTATAAAAACTGTTCCCTGGTTCACCCACCTGTATTTTTTAATCCCCCTCTTTAAAGACCCCATGGTTAACCCACCTGCATTCTTTAATCCCCTTATCAAAATTTCTGCCCCCTCATTAAAAAAACCCATTTATCAAAAGTTCCACCCCCTTATTAAAAACCCTATCAAAACTGCCCCCTAGTTTACCAACCTGTATATTTTTATCCCCCTTATCAAAAGTTCCGCTCTCTCATTAAAAAACCACCCTTATCAAAGATTCCACCCACTTATTAAAAACCCTATCAAAACTGCCCCCTGGTTGACCCACCTGTAGTTTTAAGCCCCCCCGAAAACTCACCTGAAAAAAAGTCTTCGATTTTTGGTGGCGCCATCTACTATCTATACTTTAGCAAGATTTTAACCACAAGTCCCAATTTTTGGACTTCCCCTTATAAAAAGTTCCGCCCCCCTTTGTTAAAAACCCATGGTGCCATCTAGTGTATATCATAAGTTCTATACTTTAGGAAAGCACAATATTTTAATCGAAAATTTTCCAATTTTCGACTTCCCCCTCATTAAAAAAAACCCTGATCAAAACTGCCACCCCCTGGTTAAAAAAACCCTTATCAAAAGTTCCGCCCCACTCTATTAAACTCCCAAACACGTCCCTTGGTTTCTACCCTCATCTGAAATTTACTAAGTCCAACTGAACTTTTGGTGGCAACGTTCAGGTCATCCCCTCTCAGAATGGCCTCATGCAATCCCCAAAAATAATTACTGTCCCAATTTTTGACTCTCCTTCATTAAAGGTTGCGGTTGCCTTATCCAAAATCCCTCCCCTTTATTGAAAACCCTATCAAAACTGCCACGCCCTAATTAATTAATCGTTATCGAAAGTTCCGTCCCTTTATTAAAAAACTCCTGTGGCGAAATTTTATTTCCTAATAAATTAAATCCAGTCACAGTCTTGATCATAGTTTACGGACACATCTCGAAACTTTTCTATGTCCAGAGACATCACTCATTGACAGCCCTTCTGACTAAACAGCATTGAACCAAAAAAAAACTTTTTTATTTCCCGTATATCCGTTACGCTAACCGGGTCACAAGTTTAAACTTTTTATTCCTAATACTTATTACCGCTGTATCCTCAGTACATGATGCAAAATATTACTCTTTCCTAGGAAGTAACGTTACTCAGTAACAATCGATAACAAAATATTATTTCTTCCTCAGAAGAAAAATCAGCTAATTGTTTGAAAGTAAGATATCATTTTTTTAAAAATCTACAATTGTAAACGCTCTAACAGTTTTTTTAAAAATTTCTTTTCCACCGTTTACCGGCAAACGTGTGATCCAATGACTAATCACACTGATGAAATTTTATTTCGCGTTGCGACCTCTCGTCAGTACATGTGTGTGCCTTTCATTTTACAAGGTCAGTTGTCTTCCATTGGGTAAAAAATAATTCTGTAAAGAATTCTGTACGCGACAGAATGTTATAGAAAGTAAGCAATGCTAAAAGTGGAAAACAATTCATACGTTGCGGGTACTCATGCGTTTCTGCTTACGGTGCGTAAAACATCTAACCTTAGTTCTAAATCCAACTCCAACATGAATGTATGTTAATGGTGTAGGGGATGTTAGTTTTAACAAATACTATAAAATACACTCATACAGTAAGCTACTATAAAAATAATACACTTAAGTCTCACTCGATCGATATACTGATAACAACTCTCAACTTACCTGAGCTAATCCACCGAAATTTTATTTGCAGCTGGACTGATAGTCAAAATTTAGCAAATACTTCAGCGATTATATTAGTATATCTATGGAACAAGCTATATGAGAAAGCTTCTTCGGTAACATAAAAATCAGCCTAACTAAAAATTTTCAGGGATAATTTAAAAGTACAAACCTCAGCAATAACTTTTGGATACTTATTACTGTTCAGTGACACCGGTGAAAAGGAATTTTTTTGTGTGCAGAAAAGCAACACTGACATACCTTTCATGCAAAAAGACATGAACTTGGTTAACGATTTCAGACTGATGAATTTTTTCCCGCAGACCCAACCACGACACGGAACCACTGAATTGGGCGCTTAATTTTCATTTCACAACCCCAACGACAATCCGATGGCTCGCACTGTTGAGGGAGGGAGTCGTTTTCTCTGATATATATGTTGTGATCACGCTTAATCTGAAGAAATGGCAGGGAGACGAGCGCGCGCACGAACAGCCAAGCCAACCGGTGATAACTCAAAGGTCACGGGGCACTTATGCACTGATCTATGGAACAGCCTTTCGATGTGAAAACAGATAAACAATAGCCTATCTAAATCCTTTACTCATGGGAAGAGCTGCCTTCTACGTGACTTTTATCTTCCTCAAGAATCTTTTCAACCCTAATGACAAAGTGAAATAATTAATCATTTCATGTCGAAATGCCGCGCCTCATTTTATCGGATAGATCAACGGAAACTCCAGTCTTATCTTCGAGGGAATCTTTTCGGCTTAAGCAAACAGCAGTTTTCTGCGTCCAGGCGGTCAGCTAAATTTAAAATATCCTCTTATACTGTTCATCACAATTAAAGAAAGTATGTAGCAGTTAACAGGAGAATATGGTTTGAGCACAAAAGGAAATATAGTACATTAGAAATGGAAAATCACTATTAGGAGCACAGACAGAAAATTGTTAATATCATAAGGCATGTGTGACGTATTTTACAAAACGATGCCGCAAAAAATTCAGTGTAAAAAATGGAAAAACAAAAAAGTATCGTTTAATACGAGTTTCGCAAAATAATAGAATGTGTGAAAATTTCAATCAGAGTGTGACATGATGTAGAAGTAATGCGAAATCTTTAGCATTATTCCCCACGAATTTTCAAATGACATTCAGGGGGGTGCATCATTTCCATCACTTAAGTTTCAATTTCTTTTATTTTTTCCAACCAATAACCACGATAATGTACAGTTTTTGCGGGACAGTTCCGGTGTTTCTTCGATGCAAAAATGGCGCAGGGGTACGATATGACCATGCACTTTGCTAAAAAAACAAACCTGGTCAATGGACGATGATCAGGACAATATGTAATTAAGATTTGAACTAAAAGGTCATGACATGGCTGAAATTAGGAGTTTCACTACACGAGGAAATCTACCACGCGCATTTCATGTCTAAGAATCGGTTTAGTTATTTTTCCTGCATGAGAATATGTATTTGCCGATTTACAGTGCATCGCCAAACGAATTATAAAAAAGACCCAGAACTAAATAATGTCCTCTCAAACTACACAAACCGAAAAACATGAAAATCGGAAAGAGTGCACCGCCGGCCGAATTATAAAAAAGCCCCAGAACTAAATAATATCCTCCCACACTACAAAAACTGAAAAACATGAAAATCCGAAACAGTGCATCGCCGAACGAATTATAAAAAAAGCCCCAGAACTCAATAATGTCCTCCCAGACTACACAAACCGAAAAACATGAAAATCGGAAAGAGTGCACCGCCGAATGAAGTATAAAAATGCCCCAGATCTAAATAATGTTATCCTATACTACACAAACCGAAAAACATGAAAATCGGAAACAGTGCATCGCCGAACGAATTATAAAAAAGCCCCAGAACTAAATAATGTCCTCCCAGCTAACACAAACCGAAAAATATGAAAATCGGAAACAGTGCACCGCCGAACGAATTAAAAAAAAGCCCCAAAACTAAATAATGTCCTCCCAAACTACACAAAGCGAAAAACATGAAAATCGGAAACAGTGCATCGCCGAATGAATTGCAAAAAATCCCCTGAACTAAATAATGTCCTCCCAGATTACACAAAGCGAAAAATAGGATAATCGAAAGCAGTGCACCGCCGAAGGAATTATAAAAATGCACCAGATCTAAGTAATGTTATCCCATACTACACAAACCGAAAAACATGAAAATCAGAAACAGTGCATCGCCGAACGAATTATAAAAAAGCCCAAGAACTAAATAATGTCCTCCCATGCTACACAAAGCGAAAAACAGGAAAATCGGAAACAGTGAACCGCCGAACGAATTATAAAAATGCCCCATATCTAAATAATGTTATCCCACACTACACAAACCGAAAAACATGAAAATCGGAAACAGTGCATCGCCGAACGAATTATAAAAAAGCCCCAGATCTAAATAATGTTATCCAATACTACGCAAACCGAAAAACATGAAAATCGGAAACAGTGAATCGCCGAACGAATTATAAAACAGCCCCAGAACTAAAACATGTCCTCCCAGAGTACACAAAGCGAAAAACATGAAAATCGGAAACAGTGCACCGCCGAACGAATTATAAAAATGCCCCAGATCTAAATAATGTTATCCCATATTACACAAACCGAAAAACATGAAAATCGGAAACAGTGCATCGCGGAACGAATTACAAAAAAAGCCCCAGATCTAAATAATATTATCACATACTACACAAACCGAAAAACATGAAAATCGGAAAAGTGCATAGCCGAACGAATTATAAAAAAGCCCCAGACCTAAATAATGTTATCCCATACTACACAAACAGAAAAACATGAAAGTCGGAAACAGTGCATCGCCGAACGAATTATAAAAATGCCCCAGAACTAAATAATGTCAGTAGTAAGGAGCCACCATACGAATCCCCCTTTGCACAGTGCTTTCCCCCCTAATTAATATTCAATTAATACCTAATTAATATCCAATCAATAAGTAATTAACAAATAATTAATATTAAATTAATAACTAATTAATATCCAATTAATAATTGATTAATAATTAATAATTCTTCCCCCTTTATTAAAAGCCCCATTTCCCTCCCCCCTACAATTGCGCCATCTGTTGGCAGTGAGAAGTACTATTTTCCCATGAACCACTTCTTTTCACTTTATTTTCTCCTTTTCAGACCCCCCGGTCAACCTACCTATATTTTAAGCCCTTCCCCCTTATGAAAAACCCCCTGGCGCCATCTGTTGACAGGGAGAAGTACTATTTTCCCAAAAACCCCTTATTTTCACTCTAATTTCCCATTTTCCGACCCACCGGTCTTCCCACCTATATTTAAGCCCTCCCTCCTCTTGTAGGCCCCCTGGTTGACGTTTTAAGACCTACCTATAATTTAAGTCCCCCCCCCCTCCTTCACCCGTCTGATGCAAGTCTCAGAATGATTGCACGGTAGTAACGACTGGCCGGTTTCAGAATAATTGTACAGAAAAGGATGATACAAAAATTTAACTGGTGATGTCCAACGTGTATTTTAATACATCTCCTGTATTTAAAAACACCTTCTATCCTTTACAAGACCACTCAACTGTTTTCGAATGCGGATCTCAAAGTTGTATTCTTATTAATTAAACACCAGTCAAAATTCCCTTACCTCTATTAAAAACTCCTTTGCTGTTCATTTTAACAAGACTGTTTAACCAGGGTATGTCCGATGCGTATTTTAATACATCTCCTGTATTTAAAAAATCCCTTGATATTCATCCGAAATTTTACAAGCCCGTTCAACTCTTTTTGAATGCGGATATCAAATTGTAAATCAAACTCACAAAGTTGTATTTATTCCTTAGTAATTAAAAATCCTCTGCTATTCATTTTACCAAGGCGGTTAAACGATTTTCGTATAATTAAAGTTCCCAGCTATTAAATTCCCTAGTAATTAAACACTCGTTAAAATTCCCACACCTTCATTAAAAATCATCCTACATTCGAAATTCGTTTTACTCAGTCCTGGTCGAATGGTTTAAATTATTCGTAATAGTTGAGGCATAGAGTAGCGCAGGGCTATGGATGATCTGTTCTCAGAAAATACAAACTCCGTTATCAACACTCCTTATCGGATTGGGAGGACTTTCATCGCAAGCGGCATTCCTTTCAAGTCGTTATCGGGGGTAGCAACAGACCTTCAAAACATCACGCGACGTAATCCAATCGGTGAGGGGTCAAGAGGGCAGTGTCCAGCACCACACTTTATTTACATATGATACTGATAAGGTTTCAAAATAGAAATTGTTGTTGTCTCGATCGCGTGATGTATCATGCAATGGTAGTTTGACCCTTGTTAGTCGGCGGGGTGGTGTATAAATACGGGGGACATAATAAATCTGACAGCTCGATGTCATTCAACTGTCAAATCTGACACATGCCAAACTTCTCAGAGATGTCTAGTGAACGAGTCTCCAACATTCCTGCTGCTGGATCATCTACTGCGAGGTAAATAAAACTTTATTTAACACTATGTTGTCCTTAAGACGTTTTACTTTCTGTATTCTACTTATAAATTATTTAATGCTGTGCTGTCCTTAAGATGTTTTCCTTTTGCATTCTACTTATAAATTATTTAATGCTGTACTGTCCTTAAGACGTTTTCCTTTCTGTATTCTACTTATAAATTATTTAATGCTGTGCTGTCCTTAAGACGTTTTACTTTCTGTATTCTACTTATAAATTATTTAATGCTGTGCTGCCCTTAAGATTTTACATAATTTGACCAATAAAAAACATATATATTTATTCACACCACATATAAGGAAATTTTACCTACAGTACAAGTCTGAGAATAAATGTTCCACGAGAGTAAACACTCGATTGTGGAAGAATTTAACTGTTGTAATAAAAGACAACACACTTCACACATTGGTAGACTGATCAAAAAACTGAGTAAATATTTAACTAATTTAAAAGTAGAATAAAACGACTTTACAGGTTAGAAAACTCGATGTACGTTAATAAATGGTTCGGTGTCTTAAGGACAGCGTTAAATAAAATTTCATTTACCTGGTTGCCGTTGAAGGGATCACATCAGACTGGATGACGGTAGAAGGTCCAATCACAGTGGCTGTTGCGGGGGCTACCCTGCGTCTAGGCGTCCGCCCTAGTTTAAGCGTCCTCGCTCTCAATTCTTGCCCAGCCTGCAACTGACGACAAGGACGTTTTGCAGGTTGCTGATCCTCTGTCTCCAGACTTCTTTTGGAGGCATCAGCGAGGCTCTGCACGGCTCTTACATGGTTTTCGAAGCACTCCATGTCCATGGTGTTCCTAGAGAGATAATACGGTCTCAGAATATGCAGTACATTTACTAGCGTGATCAAAAATATCTAATAACTAAAGTTTTGACAATTAAGTTTTAGAATAAAATGACTTTACTGGATAGAAAATGGTTGAGTACCTTAAGGGCCAACACAGCATTGAATAATTTATAAGTAGCATACAGAAAGTAAAACGTCTTAAGGACAACACAGCATTAAATAATTTATAAGTAGAATACAGAAAGGAAGACGTCTTAAGGACAGCACATAATTAAATAATTTATAAGTAGAATACAGAAAGTAAAACGTCTTAAGGACAGCACAGCATTAAATAATTTATAAGTAGAATAAAGAGAGTAAAACGTCTTAAGGACAGCACAGCATTAAATAATTTATAAGTAGAATACAGAAAGGAAAACGTCTTAAAGACAGCACAGCATTAAATAATTTATAAGTAGAATAAAGAAAGTAAAACGTCTTAAGGACAGCACAGCATTAAATAATTTATAAGTAGAATACAGAAAGGAAAACGTCTTAAGGACAGCACAGCATTAAATAATTTATAAGTAGAATACAGAAAGTAAAACGTCTTAAGGACAGCACAGCATTAAATAATTTATAAGTAGAATACACAAAGTAAAACGTCTTAAGGACAACATAGTGTTAAATAAAGTTTTATTTACCTTGCAGTTGATGATCGAGCAGAAGGAATGTTGGAGACTCGTTCAGCAGGAATGTTGGAGGCTCGTTCACTAGACATCTCTGAGGAGTTTGGCATGTGTCAGATTTGACAGTTGAATGACATCGAGCTGTCAGATTTATTATGTCCCCCGTATTTATACACCACCCCGCCGACTAACAAGGGTCAAACTACCATAGCATGATACATCACGCGATCGAGACAACAACAACAATTTCTATTTTGAAACCTTATCGGTATCATATGTAAATAAAGTGTGGTGCTGGACACTGCCCTCTTGACCCCTCACCGATTGGACCACGTCGCGTGATGTTTTGAAGGTCTGTTGCTACCCCCGATAAGGATTTGAAAGGAATGCCGCTCGCGATGAAAGTCCTCCCAACCCGATAAGGAGTGTTGAAAACGGAGTTTGTATTTTCTGAGAACAGATCATCCATAGCCCTGCGCTATTCTATGCCACAACTATTACGAATAATTTAAACCATTCGACCAGGACTGAGTAAAACGAATTTCGACTGTAGGATGATTTTTAATGAAGGTGTGGGAATTTTAACGAGTGTTTAATTACTAAGGAATTTAATAGCTGGGAACTTTAATTATACGAAAATCGTTTAACCACCTTGGTAAAATGAATAGCAGAGGATTTTTAATTACTAAGGAATAAATACAACTTTGTGAGTTTGATTTACAATTTGAGATCCGTACTGAAAAAGAGTTGAACGGGCTTGTAAAATTTCGGATGAATACCAAGGGATTTTTTAAATACAGGAGATGTATTAAAATACGCATCGGACATACCCCGGTTAAACAGTCTTGTTAAAATGAACAGCAAAGGATTTTTTAATAGAGGTAAGGGAATTTTGACGGGTGTTTAATTAATAAGAATACAACTTTGAGATCCGCATTCGAAAACAGATGAGTGGTCTTGTAAAGGATAGAAGGTGTTTTTAAATACAGGAGATGTATTAAAATACACGTTGGACATCACCAGTTAAATTTTTGTATCATCCTTTTCTGTACAATTATTCTGAAACCGGCCAGTCGTTGCTACCCGTGCAATTATTCTGAGACTTGCATCAGCCGAGTGAAGGAGGAGGGGCTTAAATTATAGGTAGGTCTTAAAAGGTCAACCAGGGGGCCTACAAGAGGAGGGAGGGCTTAAATATAGGTGGGAAAACCGGTGGGTCCGAAAACGAGAAATTAGAGTGAAAATAAGTGTTTTTTGGGAAAATAGTACTTCTCCCTGTCAACAGATGGCGCCAGGGTTTTTTTTTTTTATAAGGGGAGAGGGCTTAAAATATAGGTAGGTCGACCGGGGGGTCTGAAAAGGAGAAATTAAAGTGAAAAGAAGGGTTTTTTGGGAAAATAATACTTCTCACTGTCAACAGATGGCGCCATTGAGAGGGGAAATGGGGGCTTTTAATAAAGGGGGACGAATTATTAATTATTAATTAATTATTAATTGGATATTAATTAGTTAATTAGTTATTAATTGAATATTAATTATTTGTTAATTACTTATTAATTGGATATTAATTAGGTATTAATTGAATATTGATTAGGGGGAAAGCACTGTGCAAAAGGGGTTTCGTATGGTGGCCCCTTACTACTGACATTATTTAGTTCTGGGGCTTTTTTATAATTCGTTCGGCGATGCACTGTTTCCGATTTTTATGTTTTTCGGTTTGTGTAGTCTGGGAGGACATTATTTAGTTCTGGGGCTAGTATCCAGTAAAGAATAAAATGACTTTACTGGATAGAAAATGGTTGAGTACCTTAAGGGCCAACACAGCATTGAATAATTTATAAGTAGAATACAGAAAGTAAAACGTCTTAAAGACAACACAGCATTAAATAATTTATAAGTAGAATACAGAAAGGAAAACGTCTTAAGGACAGCACAGCATTAAATAATTCATAAGTAGAATACAGAGAGTAAAACGTCTTAAGGACAGGACAACATTAAATAATTTATAAGTAGAATACAGAAAGTAAAACATCTTAAGGACAACATAGTGTTAAATAAAGATTTATTTACCTGGCAGTACATGATCCAGCATCAGGAATGTTCGAGACTCGTTCAGCAGGAATGTTGGAGGCTCGTTCATTAGACATCTCTGAGGAGTTTGCCATGTGTCAGATTTGACAGTTGAATGACATCGAGCTGTCAGATTTATTATGTCCCCCGTATTTATACACCACCCCGCCGACTAACAAGGGTCAAACTACCATTGCATGATACATCACGCGATCGAGACAACAACAATTTCTCTTTTGAAACCTTATCAATATCATATGTAAATAAAGTGTGGTGCTGGACACTGCCCTCTTGACCCCTCACCGCTTGGACCACGTCGCATGATGTTTTGAAGGTCTGTTGCTACCCCCGATAAGGACTTGAAAGGAATGCCGCTTGCGATGAAAGTCCTCCCAACCCGATAAGGAGGGTTGATAACGGAGTTTGTATTTTCTGAGAACAGATCATCCATAGCTCTGCGCTACTCTATGCCACAACTATTACGAATAATTTAAACCATTCGACCAGGACTGAGTAAAACGAATTTCGACTGTAGGATGATTTTTAATGAAGGTGTGGGAATTTTAACGAGTGTTTAATTACTAGGGAATTTAATAGCTGGGAACTTTAATTATACGAAAATCGTTTAACCGCCTTGGGAAAATGAATAGCAGAGGATTTTTAATTACTAAGGAATAAATACAACTTTGTGAGTTTGATTTACAATTTGTGATCCGCAGTCAAAAAGAGTTGAACGGGCTTGTAAAATTTCGGATGAATACCAAGGGATGTTTTAAATACAGGAGATGTATTAAATACGCATCGGACATCACTGGTTAAATTTTTAAGGAAAGAGAATCATTTAACAGTCTTGCTAAAATGAACAGCAAAGGATTTTTAATAGAGGTAAGGGAATTTTGACGGTTGATTATTTAATAAGAATACAACTTTGAAATCCGCATTTGAAAACAGTTGAGTGGTCTTGTAAAGGATGTAAGGTGTTTTTAAATACAGGAGATGTATTAAAATACACGTTTGACATCACCGGTTAAATTTTTGTATCATCCTTTTCTGTACAATTATTCTGAGACCGGCCAGTCGTTGCTACCCATGCAATTATTCTGAGACTTGCATCAGCCGAGTGAAGGAGGGGGGATGGCTTAAAATGTAGGTAGGGCTTAAAAGAGGGCCTACAAGAGGAGGGAGGACTTAAATTTAGGTGGGACAACCGGGGGGTCCGAAAACGAGAAATTAGAGTGAAAATAAGGGTTTTTTGAAAAAATAGTGCTTCTCCCTATCAACAGATGGCACCAGGGAGTTTTCAAAAGGGGGGAGGGCTTAAAATATAGGTAGGACGACCGGGGGGTCCGAAAACGAGAAATTAAAGTGAAAATAAGGGTTTTTTGGTAAAATATTATTTCTCACTCTCAACAGATGGCGCCACTGAGGTGTGTGTGAAAGGGGGGCTTTTAATAAAGGGGGAGGAATTATTAAGTATTAATTATTAATTAATTATTAATTGGATATTAATTGAATATTAATTGGATACAAAGCGAAAAATTTGGAAATCGGAAACAGTGCACCGCCGAACGAATTATAAAAATGCCCCAGATCTAAATAATGTTATCACATATTACACAAACCGAAAAACATGACAATCGGAAACAGTGCACCGGCGAACATATTATAAAAAAGCCCCAGAAATAAAAAATATCCTCCCAGGCAACACAAACCGAAATACAGGAAACTCGGAAACAGTGCATCGCCGAAAGAATTATAAAAAAGTCCCAGAACTAAGTAATGTCCTCCCAGACTACACAAACAGAAAAACATGAAAAACGGAAACAGTGCACCGCCGAACGACTTATAAAAAAGCCCCAGAACTAAAAAATGTCCTCCCAGACTACACAAACCGAAAAACATGAAAATCGGAAGCAAATACATCGCGGAACGAATTACAAAAAAGCCCCAGAACTAAATAATGTCGTTCCAGACTACACAAAACGTAAAACATGAAAATCGGAAACAGTGCATCATCGAACGAATTATAAAAAAAAAACCATAACTAAATAATGTTATCCCAGACTACACAAAATGAAAATCGGAAACTGTAAATCGCCGAACGAATTACAGAAAAGTCCCAGAACTAAATAATGTCCTCAGAGACTACACAAACAGAAAAACATGAAAATCGGAAACATTGCATCGCCGAACAAATTATAAAAAATCCCCAGAACTAATTAATGCCCTCCCAGACTACACAAACCGAAAAACATGAAAATCGGAAGCAGTGCATCGCCGAACGAATTATAAAAAAGCCTCAGAAATAAATAATGTCCTCACAGACTACAGAAACGGAAAAACATGAAAATCGGAAACAGTGCATCGCCGAACGAATTAAAAAAATGCCCCAGAAATAAATAATGTCCTCCCAGACTACACAAACCGAAAAGCATGAAAATGGAAAACAGTGCATCGCCGAACGAACTATAAAGAAGCCCCAGAACTAAATAATGTCCTCCCAAACTTCACAAACCGAAAAACATGATAATCGGAAACAGTGCATCGCCGAACGACTATATAAAAAAGCCCCAGAACTAAATAATGTCCTCCCAGACTACATAAACCGAAAAACATGAAACTCGGAAGCAAATGCTTCGCCGAACGAATTACAAAAAAGCCCCAGAACTAAATAATGTCGTTCCAGACTACACAAAATGAAAAACATGAAAATCGGAAACTGTGCATCGCCGAACGAATTACAAAAAAGCCCAAAAACTAAATAACCATCGCCGAACGAATTATAAAAAAGCCCCAGAACTAAATAATGTCCTCCCAGGCAACACAAACCGAAAAACATGAACATCGGAAACAGTGCACCGTCGAACAAATTATAAAAAATTCCCAGAACTAAATAATGTCCTCGCAGACTACACAAACCGAAAAACATGAAAATCGGAAACAGTGCGTCGCCGAACGAATTATAAAGAAGCCTCAGAATTAAAGGTCCTCCAAGGAAACACAAACTGAAAAACTTGAAAATCGGAAACAGTGAATCGTCGAACGAATTATAAAAAAGCCTCAGAACTAAATAATGTCGTTCCAGACTACACAAAACGAAAAACATGAAAATCGGAAACAGTGAATCGCCCAACGAATTACAAAAAAAGCCCCATAACTAAATAATCTCCACCCAGACTACACAAACCGAAAAACACGAAAATCGGAAGCAGTGCATCGTCGAACGAATTATAAAAATGTCCCAGAACTAAACAATGTCGTTCCACACTACACAAACCGAAAATCATGAAAATCGGAAACAGTGCATCGCCGAAAGAGTTATAAAAATGCCGTAGAACTAAATAATGTTCTCCCAGACTACACAAACCGAAAAACATGAAAATCGGAAACAGTGCATCGCCGAACGAATTTTAAAGAAGCCTCAGAATTAAATGTCGTCCCATGCAACACAAACTGAAAAACATGAAAATCGGAAGTAGTGCATCCCCGAACGAATTACGAAAAAGCCCCAGAACTAAATAATGACCTCCCAGACTACACAAATCGATAAACATGAAAATCGGAAACAGTGCATCGCCGAATGAATTATAAAAAAAAGCCCCATAACTAAATAATGTTATCCCAGACTACACAAACCGAAAATCATGAAAATCGGAAACAGTGCATCGCCGAACGAGTTATAAAAATGCCGTAGAACTAAATAATGTTCTCCCAGACTACACAAACCGAAAAACATGAAAATTGAAAACAGTGCATCGCCGAAGGAATTATAAAAAAGCCGTAGAACTAAATAATGTCCTCGGAAACTTCACAAACCGAAAAACATGAAAATCGGAAACAGTGCATCGCCGAACGAATTATAGAAAAGCCCCAGAACTGAATAATGTCCTCCCAGACTACACAAACCGAAAAACATAAAAATCGGAAGCAGTGCATCGCCGAAAGAATTTTAAAAAAGCCCCAATACTAAACAATGTTGTTCCAGACTACACAAAGCGAAGAACATGAAAATCGGAAACAGTGCATCGCCGAACGAATTATAAAAAAAGCCCCATAACTAAATAATGTTATCCCAGACTACACAAACCGAAAAACATGAAAATATGAAACAGTGCATCGCCGAACGAATTATAAAAAAGCCCCAGAACTAAATAATGTCCTCCCAAACTTCACAACGCGAAAAATATGAAAATCGAAAACAGTGCATCGCCGAACGAATTTAAAAAAAGCCCCAGAACTAAATAAAATCCTCCAAGACTACACAAACCGAAAAACATGAAAATCGAAAGCAGTGCATTGCCGAAAGAATTATAAAAAAGCCCCAGATCTAAATAATGTCCTTCCAGACTACACAAACCGAAAAACATGAAAATCGGAAACAGAGCATCGCCGAACGAATTATGAAGAAGCCTCAGAATTAAATATCCTCCCAGGCAACACAAACCGAAAAACATGAAAATCCGAAACAGTGCATTGCCGAACGAAATATAAAAAAGCCCCGGAACTAAATAATGTCCTCCCAAACTGCACAAACAGAAAAACATGAAAATCATACACAGTGCACCGCCGAACGAATTATAAATAAGCCCCAGAATTAAATATCCTCCCAGGCAACACAAACCGAAAAACATGAAAATCGGAAACAGTGCACCGCCGAACGAATTATAAAAAAGCCCCAGAACTAAATAATGTCCTCCCAGGCAACACAAACCGAAAAACATGAAAATCGGAAACAGTACATCGCCGAACGAATTATAAAAAAGCCCCAAAATTAAATAATGTCGTTCCACACTACACAAACTGAAAAACTTGAAAATCGGAAACAGTGCATCGCCGAACGGATTATAAAAAAGGCCCAGAACTAAATAATGTCCTCCCAGGCAACACAAACCGAAAAACATGAAAATCCGAAACAGTGCATGGCCGAACGAATTATAAAAAAGTCCCAGAACAAAATTATGTCCTCCCAAACTACACAAACCGAAAAACATGAAAATCAAAAACAGTGCACCGCCGAACGAATTATAAATAAGCCCCAGAACTAAATAATGTCCTGCCAGACAACACAAACAGAAAAACATCAAAATCGGAAACAGTGCATCGCCCAACGAATTATAAAAAAGTCCGAGAACTAAATAATGTCCTCTCAAACTATACAAACCGAAAAACATGAAAATCTGAAACAGTGCATCGCCGAACGAATTATAAAAAATCCCCAGAACTAAGTAATGTCTTTCCATACTACACAAACCGAAAAACATGAGAATCGGAAACAGTGCATCGAAGAACGAATTATGAAAAAGCCCCAAAACTAAATAATGTCCTCCCTAACTACACAAACCGAAAAACATGAAGATCAGAAACAGTGCACCACCGAACGAATTATAAATAAGCCCCAGAATTAAATATCCTAACAGGCAACACAAACCGAAAAACATGAAAATCGGAAACAGTGCACCGCCGAACGAATTATAAAAAAGCCCCAGAACTAAATAATGTCCTCCCAGGCAACACAAAGAGAAAAACATGAGAATCGGAAACAGTGCATCGCCGAACGAATTATAAAAAAGCCCCAGAACTAAATAATGTCCTCCCAGACTACACAAACCGAAAAACATGAAAATCGGAAGCAGTGCATCGCCGAACGATATGATAAAAAAGCCCCAGAACAAAATAATGTCCTCCCAAACTTCACAAACCGAAAAACATAAAAATCGAAAACAGTGCATCGCCCAACGTATTATAAAAAAGGCCAAGAACTAAATAATGTCCTACCATCAGACGACACAAACCGAAAAACATGAAAATCGGAAACAGTGCATCGCCGAACGAATTATAAAAAAAGCCCCATAACTAAATAATGTTATCCCAGACTACACAAACCGAAAAACATGAAAATATGAAACAGTGCATCGCCGAACGGATTATAAAAAAGCCCCAGAACTAAATAATGTCCTCCCAAACTTCACAACGCGAAAAATATGAAAATCGAAAACAGTGCATCGCCGAACGAATTATAAAAAAGCCCCAGATCTAAATAATGTCCTCGCAGACTACACAAACCGAAAAACATGAAAATCGGAAGCAGTGCATCGCCGAACGAATTATATACACAAACCGAAAAACATGAAAATCGGAAGCAGTGCATCGCCGAACGAATTATAAAAAAGCCCCAGAACTAAATAATGTCGTTCGACACTACACAAACCGAAAAACAGGAAAATCCGAAACAGTGTATTGCCGAACGAATTACAAAAACGCCCCAGAGCTAAATAATGTCCACCCAAACAACACAAATCGAAAAACATGAAAATCAGAAACAGTGCACCGCCGAACGAATTATAAATAAGCCCCAGAATTAAATATCCTCCAAAGTAACACAATCCGAATAACATGAAAACAGGAAATAGTGCACCGCCGAACGAATTATAAAAAAGCCCGAGAACTAAATAATGTCCTCTCAAACTACACAAACCGAAAAACAAGAAAATCGGAAACAGTGCATCGCTGAACGAATTATGAACAAAGACCCATAACTAAATAAAGTCCTCCCAGACTACACAAACCGAAAAACATGAGAATCGGTAATGTGACATCGGTAACAGTGTCGGTAACAGTGCATCGCCGAACGAATTATAAAAAAAGCACCAGAACTAAATAATGTCCTCCCAGACTACATAAAGTGAAAAACTTGAAAATCGGAAACAGTGCACCTCCGCTCGAATTATAAAAAAGCGACAGAACTATATAATATCCTCGAAGACTACAAACACCGAAAAACATGAAAATCAGAGACAGTGCATCGCCGAACGAATTATAAAAATGTCCCAGAACAAAATATTGTCCTCCTAGTCAACACAAACCGAAAAACATGAAAATCGGAAACAGTGCGTCGCCGAACGAATTATAAAATGTCCCAGAACTAAATAATGTCCTCCCTGGCAACACAAACTGAAAAACATGAAAATCGGAAACACTGCATCGCCGAACGAATTATAAAAAAAGCCCCATAACTAAATTAAGTCCTCCCAGACTACACAAACCGAAAAACATGAAACTCGGAAACAGTGCACGTCCGCACAAATTATAAAAATGCCCCAGATCTAAATAATGTTATCCTATAATACACAAACCGAAAAACATGAAAATCGGAAACAGTGCATCTCCGAAAGAATTATAAAAATCCCCAGAACTAAATAATGTCCTCCCAGGCAACACAAACCGAAAAACATGAAAATCCGAAACAGTGCATGGCCGAACGAATTATAAAAATGTACCAGAACAAAATTATGTCCTCCCAAACTACACAAACCGAAAAACATGAAAATCAGAAACAGTGCACCGCCGAACGAATTATAAATAAGCCCCAGAACTAAATAATGTCCTCCCAGACAACACAAACAGAAAAACATGAAAATCGGAAACAGTGCATCGCCCAACGAATTATAAAAAAGTCCGAGAACTAAATAATGTCCTCTCAAACTATACAAACTGAAAAACATGAAAATCTGAAACAGTGCATCGCCGAACGAATTATAAAAAATCCCCAGAACTAAGTAATGTCTTTCCAAACTACACAAACCGAAAAATATGAGAATCGGAAACAGTGCATCGAAGAACGAATTATAAAAAAGCCCCAAAACTAAATAATGTCCTCCCTAACTAAACAAACCGAAAAACATGAAGATCAGAAACAGTGCACCACCGAACGAATTATAAATAAGCCCCAGAATTAAATATCCTAACAGGCAACAGAAACCGAAAAACATGAAAATCGGAAACAGTGCACCGCCGAACGAATAATAAAGAAGCCCCAGAACTAAATAATGTCCTCCCAGGCAACACAAAGAGAAAAACATTAAAGTCGGAAACAGTGCATCGCCGAACGAATTTTAAAAAAGCCCCAGAACTAAATAATGTGTTTCCAGACTACACAAAACGAAAAACATGAAAATCGGAAGCAGTGCATCGCCGAACGAATGATAAAAAAACCCCAGAACTAAATAATGTCCTCCCAAACTTCACAAACCGAAAAACATAAAAATCGAAAACAGTGCATCGCCCAACGTATTATAAAAATGCCCCATAACTAAATAATGTCCTCGCAGACTACACAAACCGAAAAACATGAAAATCGGAAGCAGTGCATCGCCGAACGAATTATATACACAAACCGAAAAACATGAAAATCGGAAGCAGTGCATCGCCGAACGAATTATAAAAAAGCCCCAGAACTAAATAACGTCGTTCGACACTACACAAACCGAAAAACATAAAATCCGAAACAGTGTATTGCCGAACGAATTACAAAAACGCCCCAGAACTAAATAATGTCCTCCCAAACAACGCAAATCAAAAAACATGAAAATCAGAAACAGTGCACCGCCGAACGAATTATAAATAAGCCCCACAATTAAATAACCTCCCAAGCAACACAATCCGAATAACATGAAAATAGGAAAAAGTGCACCGCCGAACGAATTATAAAAAAGCCCCGGAAGTAAATGATGACCTCCCAGGAAACACAAACCGATAAACATGAGAATCGGAAACAGTGCATCGCCGAACGAATTATAAAAAAGCCCGAGAACTAAATAATGTCCTCTCAAACTACACAAACCGAAAAACAAGAAAATCGGAAACAGTGCATCGCCGAACGAATTATGAAAAAAGTCCCATAACTAAATAAAGTCCTCCCAGACTACACAAACCGAAAAACATGAGAATCGGTAACAGTGCATCGCCGAACGATTTATAAAAATGCCCCAGAACTAAATAATGTCCTCCCAGTCAACACAAACGGAAAAACATGTAAATCGGAAACAGTGCAACGCCGAACAAATTATAAAAATGTCCCAGGACTAAATAATGTCCTCCTAAGCAATACAAACCGAAAAACATTAAAATCGGAAACAGTGCATCGCCGAACGAATTATAAAAAAGCTTCAGAACTAAATAATGTCATCCCATACTACACTAACCGAAAAACATGAAAATCGGAAACAGTGCACCGCCGAACGAATTATAAAAAAGCCCCAGAACTCAATAATGTCCTCCCAGGCGACACATACCGAAAAACATGAAAATCGGAAAAAGTGCATCGCCGAACGAATTGCAAAAAAAGCCCCATAACTAAATAAAGTCCTCCCAAACTACACAAGCCGACAAACATGAGAATCGGAAACAGTGCATCGCCGAACGAATTATAAAAAAGCCCCAGAACTCAATAATATCGTCCCATACTACAAAAACCGAAAAATAGGAAAATCGGAAACAGTACACCGTGGAACGAATTATAAAAACGCCTAAGAACTAAATAATATCCTCCAAGACTACAAAAACCGAAAAACATGAAAATCGGACACAGTGCACCGTCGCCCGAATTATAGAAAAGCGACAGAACTAAATAATATCCTCAAAGACTACAAAAACCGAAAAACATGAAAATCGGAAGCAGTGCACCGACGAACGAATTATAAAAAAGCCCCAGAACTAAATAATGTCCTCCCAGGCAACACAAACCGAAAAACATAAAAATCGAAAAAAATGCACCTCCGAACAAATTATAAAAAAGCCCCAGAACTAAATAATGTCCTCCCAGGCGACACAAACAGAAAAACATGAAAATCGGAAACAGTGCACCGCCGAACGAATTATAAAAAAGCCCCAGAACTGAATAACGTCCT
The DNA here is from genome assembly GCA_038380435.1 of Ryuthela nishihirai. Taxonomy (NCBI): domain Eukaryota; kingdom Metazoa; phylum Arthropoda; class Arachnida; order Araneae; family Heptathelidae; genus Ryuthela; species Ryuthela nishihirai. Next base: position 223,024 of record JAWZYU010000019.1, read on the forward strand.
CCCAGGTGACACAAACCGAAAAACATGAAAATCGGAAATAGTGCATCGCCGAACGAATTATAAAAAAAGCCCCATAACTGAATACAGTCCTCCCAGACTACACAGACAGAAAAACATGAAAATCGGAAACACTGCACCGCCGAACGAATTATAAAAAAGCTCCAGAACTAAATAATGTCCTCCCAAACTACACAAACCGAAACACATGAGAATCGGAAACAGTGCTTCGCCGAACGAATTATAAAAACGCCCCAGAACTAAATAATGTCGTCGCAGGCAACACAAACCGAAAAATATGAAATTCGGAAACAGTACAATGTCGAACGAATTATAAAAACGCCCCAGAATCAAATAATATCCTCCAAGACTACAAAAACCGAAAAGCATGAAAATCGGAAACAGTGCATCGCCGAAAGATTATAAAAAAGCTCCAGAACTAAATAATGTCCTCCCAAATTACAAAAGAGAAAAACATGAAAACCGAAAACAGTGCACTGCCGAATGAATTATAAAAATGCCCCAGATCTAAATAATGTTATCCCATACTATACAAACCGAAAAACATGAAAATCGGAAACAGTGCACCGCCGAACGAATTATAAAAAAGCCCCAGAACTGAATAATGTCCTCCCAAACTTCACAAATCGAAAAACATGAGAATCGGAAACAGTGCATCGCCGAACGAATTATAAAAAAGTCCCAGAACTAAATAATGTCCTCCTATCCAACAGAAACCGAAAAACATGAAAATCGGAAACAGTGGGTCGCCGAACGAATTATAAAATGTCCCAGACCTAAATAATGTCCTCCCACGCAACACAAACCGAAAAACATGAAAATCGGAAACAGTGCACCGCCGAACGAATTATAAAAAAGCCCCAGAACTAAATAATGTCCTCCCAAACTTCGCAAAACGAAAAACATGAGAATCGAAACAGTGCATCGCCGAACGAATTATAAAAAAGCTCCATAACTAAATAATTTCCTACCATACTACACAAACCGAAAAACATGAAAAACGGAAACAGTGCATCGCCGAACGAATTATAAAAAGGTCCCAGAACTACATAATGTCCTCCTAGGCAACAGAAACCGCAAAACATGAAAATAGGAAACAGTGCGTCGCCGAACGAATTATAAAATGTCCCAGAACTAAATAATATCCTCCCAGACAACACAAACCGAAAAACGTAAAAATCGGAAACACTGCACCGCCGAAAGAATTATAGAAAATCCCCAGATCTAAATAATATCCTCCAAAACTACACAAACCGATAAACATGAAAATCGGAAACAGTGCATCGCCGAACGAATTATAAAAAATCCCCAGACTTAAATAATGTCCTCCAGGTTGGGTTGGGTTGTTTTACCTCTGAGCGGAACTTTTTTGCACACCATGGGCTAAATGGCCAGGTCACATGGACCCCAAAGGCTCAGAGAAGGTTGGGGGAGGGGACCCACTGGAACAGCTGTTGGGAGACAGATGGTAGGCTCCCGTCAAGGCCATCCAGCGTGTTCTTTAACGTGCACAGGGTATGGCTCTCCCGCACACGGGGCCACGGCTTAACGTCCCATCCGACGGACGGCGCCCTTTCCAAGCCCATCGGTGTCCCCTACTGACCGTGGGTAAGGCGGGGAATTTTGCGGAGATAAATCTCAACGCTGACCCAGCTGGGACTCGAACAATGTCCTCCAGCGAAACACAAACTGAAAAACATGAAAATCGGAAACAGTACACCACCGAACGAATCATAAAAATGCCCCAGAACTAAATAATGTCCTCCCAGGCAACAGAAACCGCAAAACATGAAAAACGGAAACAGTGCACCGCCGAACGAATTATAAAAAAGCCCCAGATCTAAATAATGTTATGCCATTCTACACAAACCGAAAAACATGAAAATCGGAAACAGTGCTTCGCCGAACGAATTATAAAAAGCCCCAGATCTAAATAATGTTATCCCATTCTACACATACCGTAAAACATGAAAACCGGAAACAGTGCATCGCCGAACGAATTATAAAAAAAGCACCAGAACTAAATAATGTCCTCCCAGACTACATAAAGTGAAAAACGTGAAAATCGGAAACAGTGCACCTCCGCTCGAATTATAAAAAAGCGACAGAACTAAATAATATCCTCGAAGACTACAAACACCGAAAAACATGAAAATCAGAGACAGTGCATCGCCGAACGAATTATAAAAATGTCCCAGAACTAAATATTGTCCTCCTAGTCAACACAAACCGAAAAACATGAAAATCGGAAACAGTGCGTCGCCGAACGAATTATAAAATGTCCCAGAACTAAATAATGTCCTCCCTGGCAACACAAACTGAAAAACATGAAACTCGGAAACAGTGCACGTCCGCACAAATTATAAAAATGCCCCAGATCTAAATAATGTTATCCTATAATACACAAACCGAAAAACATGAAAATCGGAAACAGTGCATCTCCGAAAGAATTATAAAAATCCCCAGAACTAAATAATGTCCTCCCAGGCAACACAAACCGAAAAACATGAAAATCGGAAACAGTGCATCGCCGAACGAATTATAAGAAAGCCCCAGAACTAAATAATGTCCTCCCAAACTACACAAAGGAAAAACATGAAAATTGGAAACAGTGCACCGACGAATGAATTATAAAAATGCCCCAGATCTAAATAATGTTATCCCATACTACACAAACCGAAAAACATGAAAATCGGAAACAGTGCATCGTGGAACGAATTATAAAAAAGCCCCAGAACTAAATATTATCCTCGCAGACTACAAAAACCGAAAAACATGAAAATTGGAAACAGTGCATCGCCTAACGAATTATAAAAAAGCCCCAGAACTATATAATGTCCTCCCAAACTGCACAAAGCGAAAAACATAAAAATCGGAAACAGTGCATCACCCAACGAATTATAAAAAATACCCAGAACTAAATAACGTTATCCCATACTACACAAAACGAAAAACATGAAAATCAGAAACAGTGCACAGCCGAACGAATTATAAAAATGCCCCAGATCTAAACAATGTTATCCTATAATACACAAACCGAAAAACATGAAAATCGGAAACAGTACATCGCCGAACAATTATAAAAAAGCCCAAGAACAAAATAATGTCCTCCCAGGCAACACAAACCGAAAAACATGAAAGTCGGAAACAGTGCATCACCGAACGAATTATAAAAAAGCCCCAGAACAAAATAATGTCCTCCCAGGCAACACAAACCGAAAAACATGAAAATCGGAAACAGTGCATCACCGAACGAATTATAAAAATGCCCCAGAACAAAATAATGTCCTCTCAAACTACACAAACCGAAAAACATGAAAATCGGAAACAGTGCATCGTGGAACGAATTATAAAAAAGCCCCAGAACTAAATAATGTCCTCCCAGCCAACACAAACCGAAAAAGGTGAAAATCGGAAACAGTGCATCGCCGAACGAATTATAAACAAGCCTCAGAATTAAATGTCCTCCCAGGCAGCACAAACTGAAGAACATGAAAATCGGAAACAGTGCATCGCCGAACGAATTATAAAAAATCCCCAGAACTAAATAATGACCTACCAGACTACACAAACCGAAAAACATGAAAATCGGAAACAGTACACTACCGAACGAATTATAAAAAAGCCCCAGAACTAAATGATGTCGTTCCAGACTGCAGGAAACGATAAACATGAAAATCGGAAACAGTGCATCACCGAACGAATTTTAAAAAATCCCCAGAACTAAATAATGTTATCCCATACTACACAAAACGAAAAACATGAAAATCAGAAACAGTGCACAGCCGAACGAATTATAAAAATGCCCCAGATCTAAACAATGTTATCCTATAATACACAAACCGAAAAACATGAAAATCGGAAACAGTACATCGCCGAACAATTATAAAAAAGCCCCAGAACTATATAATGTCCTCCCAGGCAACACAAACCGAAAAACATGAAAATCGGAAACAGTGCATCACCGAACGAATTATAAAAAAGGCCCAGAATAAAATAATGACCTACCAGACTACACAAACCGAAAAACATGAAAATCGGAAACAGTGCATCGCCGAACGAATTATAAACAAGCCTCAGAATTAAATGTCCTCCCAGGCAGCACAAACTGAAGAACATGAAAATCGGAAACAGTGCATCGCCGAACGAATTATAAAAAATCCCCAGAACTAAATAATGACCTACCAGACTACACAAACCGAAAAACATGAAAATCGGAAACAGTACACTACCGAACGAATTATAAAAAAGCCCCAGAACTAAATGATGTCGTTCCAGACTGCAGGAAACGATAAACATGAAAATCGGAAACAGTGCATCACCGAACGAATTTTAAAAAATCCCCAGAACTAAATAATGTTATCCCATACTACACAAAACGAAAAACATGAAAATCAGAAACAGTGCACAGCCGAACGAATTATAAAAATGCCCCAGATCTAAACAATGTTATCCTATAATACACAAACCGAAAAACATGAAAATCGGAAACAGTACATCGCCGAACAATTATAAAAAAGCCCCAGAACTATATAATGTCCTCCCAGGCAACACAAACCGAAAAACATGAAAATCGGAAACAGTGCATCACCGAAAGAATTATAAAAAAGGCCCAGAATAAAATAATGACCTACCAGACTACACAAACCGAAAAACATGAAAATCGGAAACAGTGCATCGCGGAACGAATTATAAACAAGCCTCAGAATTAAAGGTCCTCCCAGGCAACACAAACTGAAGAACATGAAAATCGGAAACAGTGCATCGCCGAACGAATTATAAACAATCCCCAGAACTAAATAATGACCTACCAGACTAAACAAACCGAAAAACATGAAAATCGGAAACAGTGCACCGCCGAACGAATTATAAAAAAGCCCCAGAACTAAATGATGTCGTTCCAGACTGCAGAAAACGAAAAACATGAAAATCGGAAACAGTGCATCGCCGAACGAAATATAAAAATGCCCCATCACTAAATAATGTCCTCCCACACTACACAAACCGAAAAACATGAAAATCGGAAACAGTGCATCGCCGAACGAATTATAAAATCGCCAAAGAACTAAGTAATGTCCTCCCAGACTACACAAAACGAAAAACATGATACCGGAAACAGAGCTTCGCCGAACGAATTATAAAAATGCCCCAGAACTAAATAATATCCTCCCAGGCAACACAAACTGAAACACATGAACATCGGAAACAGTACACCGCCCAACGAATTATAAAAAAAGCCCCATAACTAAATAAAGTTATCACAGACTACACAAACCGAAAAACGTGAAAATCGGAAACACTGCACCGCCAAACGAATTATAAAAAACCCCAGAACTAAATAATATCCTCCCACACTAGAGAAACCGAAAAACATGAACACCGGAAACAGTGCTTCGCCGAACGAATTATAAAATAGCCCCAGAACTAAATAATGTCCTCCCAGGTAACCCAAACGGAAAAACATGAACATCGGAAACAGTGCACCGCCGAACGATTTATAAAAACATCCCAGAACTAAATAATGTCCTCCCAGACTACACAAACCGAAAAACATGAAAATTGGAAACAGTGCATCGCCGAACGAATTATAAAAAAGCCCCAGATCTAAATAATGTTATGCCATACTACACAAACCGAAAAACATGAAAATCGGAAACAGTGCATCGCCGAACGAATTATAAAAAAGCCCCAGAACTAAATAATGTCCTCCCAGGCAACACAAACCGAAAAATATGAAAATAGGAAACAGTGCACCGCCGAACGATTTATAAAAATGCCCCAGAACTAAATAATGTCCTCCCAGACTACACAAACCGATAAACATGAGAATCGGAAACAATGCATCGCCGAACGAATTATAAAAAATCCCCAGAACTATATAATGTCCTCCCAGGCAACACAAACCGAAAAACATGAAAATCGGAAACACTGCACCGCCGAACGAATTCTAAAAAAGCCCCAGATCTAAATAATGTTATGCCATACTACACAAATCGAAAATCATGAAAATCGGAAACAGTGCTTCGCCGAACGAATTATAAAAAAGCCCCAGAACAAAACAATATCCTCCCAGCCAACACAAACCGAAAAACATGAAATTCGGAAACATGCATCGCCGAACGAATTATAAAAAAGCCCCAGAACTACATAATGTCCTCCCAGACTACATAAAGTGAAAAACATGAAAATCGGAAACAGCCCACCGCCGCCAGAATTATAAAAAAGCGAGAGAACTAAATAATATCCTCCAAGACTACAAAAACCGAAAAACAAGAAAATCGGAAACAGTGCATCGCCGAACGAATTATAATAATGCCCTAGAACTAAATAATGTCCTCCCAGGCAACACAAACCGAAAAACATGAAAATCGGAAACAGTGCATCGCCCAACGAATTATAAAAATGTCCCAGAACTAAATAATGTCCTCCTAGGCAACACAAACGGAAAAACATGAAAATCGGAAACAGTGCATCGCCGAACGAATTATAAAAAAGCCCCAGAAATAAATAATGTCATCCCACGCAACACAAACCGAAAAACATGAAAATCGGAAACAGTGCACATTCGAACAAATTATAAAAATGCCACAGATCTAAATAATGTTATCCTATAATACACAAACCGCAAAACATGAACACCGGAAACAGTGTTTCGCCGAACGAATTATAAAATAGCCACAGAACTAAATAATGTCCTCCCAGGCAACACAAACCGAAAAACATGAAAATCGAAACAGTGCATCGCCGAACGAATTATAAAAAAGCCCCAGATCTAAATAATGTTATCCCATACTACACAAACCCAAAAACATGAAAATCGCAAACAGTGCATCACCGAAAGAATTATAAAAAATCCCCAGAACTAAATAATGTTATCCTATAATACACAAAGCGAAAAACATGAAAATCGGAAACATTGCATCGCCGCACGAATAAAAAAAAAGCCCCAGGACTAAATAATGTCCTCCAAGACAACACAAACCGAAAAACATGAAAATCGGAAACAGTGCACCGCCGAACGCATTATAAAAAATCCCCAGATCTAAATAATGTTATGCCATACAACACAAACTGAAAAACATGATAATCGGAAACAGTGCAACGCCGAACGAATTATAAAAAAGCCCCAGAACTAAATAATGTCCTCCCAGACTACACAAATCGAAAAACATGAAAATCGGAAACAGTGCATCGCTGAAAGAATTATAAAAAAGCCCCAGAACTAAATAATGTCCTCCCAGACTACATAAAGTGAAAAACATGAAAATCGGAAACAGTGCACCGCCGCCCGAATTATAAAAAAGCGACAGAACTAAATAATATCCTCCAAGACTACAAAAACCGAAAAATATGAAAATAGGAAACAGTGCACCGCCGAACGATTTATAAAAATGCCCCAGAACTAAATAATGTCCTCCCAGACTACACAAACCGATAAACATGAGAATCGGAAACAATGCATCGCCGAACGAATTATAAAAAATCCCCAGAACTATATAATGTCCTCCCAGGCAACACAAACCGAAAAACATGAAAATCGGAAACACTGCACCGCCGAACGAATTCTAAAAAAGCCCCAGATCTAAATAATGTTATGCCATACTAGACAAATCGAAAATCATGAAAATCGGAAACAGTGCTTCGCCGAACGAATTATAAAAAAGCCCCAGAACAAAACAATATCCTCCCAGCCAACACAAACCGAAAAACATGAAATTCGGAAACATGCATCGCCGAACGAATTATAAAAAAGCCCCAGAACTACATAATGTCCTCCCAGACTACATAAAGTGAAAAACATGAAAATCGGAAACAGCCCACCGCCGCCAGAATTATAAAAAAGCGAGAGAACTAAATAATATCCTCCAAGACTACAAAAACCGAAAAACAAGAAAATCGGAAACAGTGCATCGCCGAACGAATTATAATAATGCCCTAGAACTAAATAATGTCCTCCCAGGCAACACAAACCGAAAAACATGAAAATCGGAAACAGTGCATCGCCCAACGAATTATAAAAATGTCCCAGAACTAAATAATGTCCTCCTTGGCAACACAAACGGAAAAACATGAAAATCGGAAACAGTGCATCGCCGAACGAATTATAAAAAAGCCCCAGAAATAAATAATGTCATCCCACGCAACACAAACCGAAAAACATGAAAATCGGAAACAGTGCACATTCGAACAAATTATAAAAATGCCACAGATCTAAATAATGTTATCCTATAATACACAAACCGCAAAACATGAACACCGGAAACAGTGTTTCGCCGAACGAATTATAAAATAGCCACAGAACTAAATAATGTCCTCCCAGGCAACACAAACCGAAAAACATGAAAATCGAAACAGTGCATCGCCGAACGAATTATAAAAAAGCCCCAGATCTAAATAATGTTATCCCATACTACACAAACCCAAACACATGAAAATCGCAAACAGTGCATCACCGAAAGAATTATAAAAAATCCCCAGAACTAAATAATGTTATCCTATAATACACAAAGCGAAAAACATGAAAATCGGAAACATTGCATCGCCGCACGAATTATAAAAAAGCCCCAGGACTAAATAATGTCCTCCAAGACAACACAAACCGAAAAACATGAAAATCGGAAACAGTGCACCGCCGAACGAATTATAAAAAATCCCCAGATCTAAATAATGTTATGCCATACAACACAAACTGAAAAACATGATAATCGGAAACAGTGCAACGCCGAACGAATTATAAAAAAGCCCCAGAACTAAATAATGTCCTCCCAGACTACACAAATCGAAAAACATGAAAATCGGAAACAGTGCATCGCTGAAAGAATTATAAAAAAGCCCCAGAACTAAATAATGTCCTCCCAGACTACATAAAGTGAAAAACATGAAAATCGGAAACAGTGCACCGCCGCCCGAATTATAAAAAAGCGACAGAACTAAATAATATCCTCCAAGACTACAAAAACCGAAAAATATGAAAATCGGAAACAGTGCATCGCCGAACGAATTATAAAAAAGCCCTAGAAATAAATAATGTCCTCCCAGGCAACACAAACCGAAAAACATGAAAATCGGAAACAGTGCATCGCCGAACGAATTATAAAAAAAGCCCCATAACTAAATAAAGTCCTCTCAGACTACACAAACCGAAAAACATTAAAATCCGAAACAGTGCACCGCCGATCGCATTATAAAAATGCCCCAGAACAAAATAATATCCTCCGAAACTACAGAAACCGAAAAACATGAGAATCGGAAACAGTGCATCGCCGAACGAATTATGAAATTGCCCCAGAGCTAAATAATGTCTTCCCAGGCAACACAAACCGAAAAACATGAAAATCGGAAACAGTAGATCGCCGATCAAATTATAAAAATGTCCCAGATCTAAATCATGTCCTCCCAGGCAACACAAACCGAAAAACATGAAACTCGGAAACAGTGCACCTCCGAACAAATTATAAAAATGCCCAGAACTAAAAATCCCCAGAACTAAATAATGTCCTCCCAAGCAACAGAAAACGAAAAATATGAGAATGGGAAACAGTGCATCGCCAAACGAATTATAAACAAGCCCGAGAACTAAATAATGTCCTCCCAAACTACACAAAGAGAAAAACATGAAAATCGGAAACAGTACACGGCCGAACGAATTATAAATATGCCCCAGAGCTAAATAATGTCCTCCCAGACAACACAAACCGAAAAACATGAACACCGGAAACAGTACTTCGCCGAACGAATTATAAAATAGCCCCAGAACTAAATAAAGTCCTCCCAGGCAACCCAAACCGAAAAACATGAACATCGGAAACAGTGCACCGCCGAACGATTTATAAAAACGTCCCAGAACTAAATAATGTCCTCCCAGACTACACAAACCGAAAAACATGAAAATCGGAAACAGTGCATCGCCGAACAAATTATGAAATAGCCCCAGAAATAAATAATGTCCTCCCACACTGCGCAAACCGAAAAACATGAAAATCGGAAACAGTGCATCGCCGAACAAATTATGAAATAGCCCCAGAAATAAATAATGTCCTCCCACACTACGCAAACCGAAAAACACGAAAATCGGAAACAGTGCATCGCCTAACGAATTATAAAAAAGCCCGAGAAACAAATAATGTCCTCCCAAACTACACAAAGCGAAAAACATGAAAATCGGAAATAGTGCACCGACGAACGAATTATAAAAAAGACCCAGATCTAAATAATGTCCTCCCAGACTACACAAAACGATAAACATGAAAATCGGAAACAGTGCATCGCCGAATGAATTATAAAAAAAAACCCGGATCTAAATAATGTTATCCCATACTACACAAACCCAAAAACATGAAAATCGCAAACAGTGCATAACCGAACGAATTATAAAAAAGCCCCAGATCTTAATAATGTTATCCTATAATACACAAAGCGAAAAACATGAAAATCGGAAACAGTGCATCGCCGAACGAATTATAAAAAAGCCTTAGAACTAAATAATGTCCACCAAGGCAACACAAACCGAAAAACATGAAAATCGGAAACAGTGCATCATTGAACGAATTATAAAAAAGCCCCAGAACTAAATAATGTCCTCCCAGGCAACACAAACCGAAAAATATGAAAATCGGAAACAGTGCATCGCCGAACAAATTATAAAGGAGCCTCAGAATTCAATGTCCTCCCAGGCAACACAAACTGAAAAACATGAAAATCGGAAATAGTGCACCGACGAACGAATTATAAAAAAGACCCAGATCTAAATAATGTCCTCCCAGACTACACAAAACGATAAACATGAAAATCGGAAACAGTGCATCGCCGAATGAATTATAAAAAAAAACCCGGATCTAAATAATGTTATCCCATACTACACAAACCCAAAAACATGAAAATCGCAAACAGTGCATAACCGAACGAATTATAAAAAAGCCCCAGATCTTAATAATGTTATCCTATAATACACAAAGCGAAAAACATGAAAATCGGAAACAGTGCATCGCCGAACGAATTATAAAAAAGCCTTAGAACTAAATAATGTCCACCAAGGCAACACAAACCGAAAAATATGAAAATCGAAAACAGTGCATCGCCGAACAAATTATAAAGAAGCCTCAGAATTCAATGTCCTCCCAGGCAACACAAACTGAAAAACATGAAAATCGGAAACAGTGCATCGCCGAACGAATTATAAAAAAGCCCCAGAACTAAATAATGTCCTCCCAGACTACACAAATCGAAAAACATGAAAATCCGAAACAGTGCATCGCCGAAGGAATTATAAAAAAGCCCCAAAACTAAATAATGTCCTCCCAGTCTACAAAAAACGAAAAACATGAAAATCGGAAACAGTGCATCGCCGAACGAATTGTAAAGAAGCCTCAGAATTAAATGTCATCCCAGGCAACACAAACTGAAAAACATGAAAATCGTAAACAGTGCATCGCCGAACGAATTATAAAAAAGCCCCAGAACTAAATAATATCCTCCCAGACTACACAAACCGAAAAACATGAAAATCGGAAGAAGTGCATCGACGAACGAATTATAAAAACGCCCCAGAACTAAATAATGTCGTTCCAGACTACACAAACCGATAAACACGAAAATCGGAAACAGTGCATCGCCGAAAGAATTATAAAAAAGCCCCGGATCTAAATAATGTTATCCCATACCACACAAAACGAAAAACATGAAAATCAGAAACAGTGCACCGCCGAACGAATTATAAAAATACCCCAGATGTAAATAATGTTATCCTATAATACACAAACCCTTAAACATGAAAATCGGAAACAGTGCATCGCCGAACGAATTATAAACAAGCCCCAGAACTAAATATTGTCCTCCCAGGCAACACAAACCGAAAAAGATGAAAATCGGAAACAGTGCAACGCCGAACGATTTATAAAGAAGCCTCAGAATTAAATGACCTCCTAGGCAACACCAACTGAAAAAGATGAAAATCGGAAACAGTACACCGCCCAACGAATTATAAAAAAGTCCCAGAACTAAATAATATCCTCCCACACTACACAAACCGAAAAACATGAAAAACGGAAAGAGTGCATCGCCGAACGATTTATAAAGAAGCCTCAGAATTAAATGTCCTCCCAGGGAACAGAAACTGAAAAAGATGAAAATCGGAAACAGTGCATCGCCGAACGAATTATAAAAAATCCCCAGATCTAAATAATGACCTACCAGACTACACAAACCGAAGAACATGAAAATCGGAAACAGTGCATCGCCGAACGAATTATAAAAAAGCCCCGGATCTAAATAATGTTATCCCATACTACACAAACCGAAAAACATCAAAATCGGGAACATTGCATCACGGAACGAATTATAAAAAAGCCCCATAACTAAATAATGTTATCCCATACTACACAAAACGAAAAACATGAAAACCAGAAACAGTGCACCGCCGAACGAGTTTTAAAAATGCCCCAGAAATAGTGAAAGAATTATAAAAATGCCCCAGATCTAAATAATGTTATCCTATAATACAGAAACCGAAAAACATGAAAATCGGAAACAGTGCATCGCCGAACGAATTATAAAAAAGCCCCAGAACTAAATAATGTCCTCCCAGACTACACAAACCGATAAACTTGAAAATCGGAAACAGTGCATCGCCGAACAAATTATAAAAAAGCCCCAGATCTAAATATGTTATCCCATACTACACAAACCGAAAAACATGAAAATCGGGAACAGTGCATCACCGAACGAATTATAAAAAAGCCTCATAACTAAATAATGTTATCCCATACTACACAAAACTAAAAACATGAAAATTAGAAACAGTGCACCGCCGAACGAATTATAAAAAAGACCCAGATCTAAATAAGTCCTCCCAGACTACACAAACCGATAAACTTGAAAATCGGAAACAGTGCATCGCCGAACAAATTATAAAAAAGCCCCAGATCTAAATATGTTATCCCATACTACACAAACCGAAAAACATGAAAATCGGGAACAGTGCATCACCGAACGAATTATAAAAAAGCCTCATAACTAAATAATGTTATCCCATACTACACAAAACTAAAAACATGAAAATTAGAAACAGTGCACCGCCGAACGAATTATAAAAAAGCCCCAGATCTAAATAATGTTATCCTATAATACACAAACCGAAAAACATGAAAATCGGAAACAGTGCATCTCCGAACGAATTATAGAAAAGCCCCAAAAATAAATAATGTCGTCCCAGGCAACACAAACCGAAAAACATGAAAATCGGAAACAGTGCATCAACGAACGAATTATAAAAAAGCCCCAGAACTAACTAATGTCCTCCCAGACTACACAAACGCAAAAACATGAAAATAGGAAACAGTGCATCGCCGAACGAATTATAAAAAAGCATCAGAAGTAAATAATGTCCACCCAGGCAACCCAAACCGAAAAACATGAAAATCCGAAACAGTGCATCACCGAACGAATTATAAAACAGCCGCAGAACTAAATAATATCCTTCCAAGCAACACAAACCGAAAAAGATGAAAATCGGAAACACTGCATCGCCGAACAAATTATAAAGAAACCTCAGAATTAAATGTCCTCCCATGCAACACAAACCGAAAAACATGAACATCGAAAACAGTGCACCGTCGAACGATTTATAAAAAAGTCCCAGAACTAAATAATGCCCTCCCAGACTACACAAACCGAAAAACATGAAAATCAGAAACAGTGCATCGCCGAAATAATTATAAAGAAGCCTCAGAATTCAATGTCCTCCCAGGCAACCCAAACTGAAAAACATGAAAATCGGAAACAGTGCATCGCCGCATGAATTATAAAAAAGCCCCAGAACTAAATAATGTCCTCCCAGACTACACAAACCGAAAAACATGAAAATCTGAAGTACTGCATCGACGAACGAATTATAAAAACGCCCCAGAACTAAATAATGTCGTTCCAGACTACAAAAAACGAAAAACATGAAAATTGGAAACAGTGAATCGCCGAACGAATTGTAAAAAAAGTCCCATAACTAAATAATGTCCTCCAACACTACAAACACCGAAAAACATGAAAATCGGTACCAGTGCATCGCCGAACGAAGTATAGAAAAGCCCCAAAACTAAATAATGTCGTTCCGCACTACACAAACCGAAAAACATGAAAATCGGAAACAGTGCATCGCCGACCAAATTATAAAAAACCCCAGAACTAAGTAATGTCCTCCCAGGCAACACAAACCGAAACACATGAACATCGGAAGCAGTGCACCGCCGAAAGATTTGTAAAAAAGTCCGAGAACTAAATAATGTCCTCCCAGACTACACAAACCGAAAAACATGAAAATCGGAAACAGTACATCGCCGAACGAATTATAAACAAGCCCGAGAACTAAATAATGCCCTCCCAGACTACACAAACCGAAAAACATGAAAATCGAAAACAGTGCATCGCCGAACGATTTATAAAGAAGCCTCAGAATTAAATCTTCTCCTAGGCAACACAAACTGAAAAACATTAAAATCGGAAACAGTGCACCGCCGAAGAAATTATAAAAAAGTCCCAGAACTAAATAATATCCTCCCAGATTACAAAAACCGAAAAACATGAAAATTGGAAGCAGTGCATCGCCTAACGAATTATAAAAAAGCCTGAGAACTAAATAATGTCCTCCCAAACTACACAAAGCGAAAAACATGAAAATCGGAAGCAGTGCACCGCCGAATGAATTATATAAAAGACCCAGATCTAAATAATGTCCTCCCAGACTTCACAAACCGATAAACATGAAAATCGGAAACAGTGCATCGCCGAACAAATTATAAAAAGCCCCAGAACTAAATAGTGTTATCCCATACTACACAAACCGAAAAACATGAAAATCGCAAACAGTGCATCATCGAACGAATAATCAAAATCCCCAGAACTAAATAATGTTATCCCATACTACAGAAAACGAAAAACATGAAAATCAGAAACAGTGCACCACCGAACGAATTATAAAAATGCCCCAGATCTAAATAACGTTATCCTATAATACACAAACGGAAAATCATGAAAATCGGAAACACTGCATCGCCGAACGAATTATAAAAAAGCCCCAGAACTAAATAATATCCTCCCAGGCAACACAAACCGAACAACATGAAAATTGGAAACAGTGCATCGCCGAACGTATTATAAAAAAGCCCTGGAACTAAATAATGTCCACCCAGGCAAAACAAACCGAAAAACATCAAAATCGGAAACAGTACATCGCCGAACGAATTATAAAAAAGCCCCAGAACTAAATAATTTCCTCCCACACTACACAAATCGAAATACATGACAATCGGAAACAGTGCATCGCCGAACGATTTATAAAGAAGCCTCAGAATTAAATGTCCTCCCAGGCTACACAAACTGAATGAGATGAAAATCGGAAACAGTACATCGCCGAACGAATTATAAAAAAGCCCCAGAACTAAATAATGTCCTCCCACACTACACAAATCGAAAAACATGAAATTCGGAAACAGTGCATCGCCGAACGATTTATAAAGATGCCTCAGAATTAAATGTCCTCCCAGGCTACATAAACTGAAAGAGATGAAAATCGGAAACAGTGCACCGCCGAACGAATTATAAAAAAGTCCCAGAACTAAATAATATCCACCCAGACTGCAAAAACCGAAAAACATGAAAATTGGAAACAGTGCATCGCCTAACGAATTATAAAAAAGCCCGAGAAAAAAATAATGTCCTCCCAAACTAGACAAAGCGAAAAACATGAAAATCGGAAACAGTGCACCGCCGAACGAATTATAAAAAAGACCCAGAACTAAATAATGCCCTCCCAGACTACACAAACCGAAAAACATGAAAATAAGAAACAGTGCATCGCCGAACAAATTATAAAGAAGCCTCAGAATTAAATGTCCTCCCAGGCAACACAAACTGAAAAACATGAAAATCGGAAACAGTGCATCGCCGAACGAATTATAAAAAAGCCACAGAACAAAATAATGTCCTCCCAGACTACACAAATCGAAAAAAATGAAAATCCGAAACAGTGCATCGCCGAAGGAATTATAAAAAAGCCCCAGAACTAAATAATGTCCTCTCAGTCTACAAAAAACGAAAAACATGAAAATCGGAAATAGTGCATCGCCGAACGAATTATAAAGAAGCCTCAGAATTAAGTGTCCTCCCAGGCAACACAAACTGAAAAACATGAAAATCGTAAACAGTGCATCGCCGAACGAATTATAAAAAAGCCTCAGAATTAAATGTTCTCCTAGGCAACAGAAACTGAAAAAGATGAAAATCGGAAACAGTGCACCGCCGAACGAATTATAAAAAAGTCCAAGAACTAAATAATATCCTCCCAGACTACAAAAACGGAAAAACATGAAAATTGGAAACAGTGCATCGCCTAACGAATTATAAAAAAGCCTGAGAACTAAATAATATCCTCCCAAACTACACAAAGCGAAAAACATGAAAATCGGAAGCAGTGCACCGCCGAACGAATTATATAAAAGAGCCAGAACTAAGTAATATCCTCCCAGACTTCACAAACCGATAAACATGAAAATAGGAAACAGTGCATCGCCGAGCGAATTATAAAAAAGCCCCAGATCTAAATAGTGTTATCCCATACTACACAAACCGAAAAACATGAAACTCGGAAACAGTGCACCTCCGAACAAATTATAAAAATGCCCAGAACTAAAAATCCCCAGAACTAAATAATGTCCTCCCAAGCAACAGAAACCGAAAAATATGAGAATGGGAAACAGTGCATCGCCGAACGAATTATAAAAAAGCCCGAGAACTAAATAATGTCCTCCCAAACTACACAAAGAGAAAAACATGAAAATCGGAAACAGTACACGGCCGAACGAATTATAAATATGCCCCAGAGCTAAATAATGTCCTCCCAGACAACACAAACCGAAAAACATGAACACCGGAAACAGTACTTCGCCGAACGAATTATAAAATAGCCCCAGAACTAAATAAAGTCCTCCCAGGCAACCCAAACCGAAAAACATGAACATCGGAAACAGTGCACCGCCGAACGATTTTAAAAACATCCCAGAACTAAATAATGTCCTCCCACACTACACAAACCGAAAAACATGAAAATCGGAAACAGTGCATCGCCGAACAAATTATGAAAAAGCCCTAGAAATAAATAATGTCCTCCCACACTACGCAAACCGAAAAACACGAAAATCGGAAACAGTGCATCGCCTAACGAATAATAAAAAAGCCCGAGAAACAAATAATGTCCTCCCAAACTACACAAAGCGAAAAACATGAAAATCGTAAATATTGCACCGACGAACGAATTATAAAAAAGACCCAGATCTAAATAATGTCCTCCCAGACTACACAAAACGGTAAACATGAAAATCGGAAACAGTGCATCGCCGAATGAATTCTAAAAAAAAACACGGATCTAAATAATGTTATCCCATACTACACAAACCCAAAAACAAGAAAATCGCAAACAGTGCATAACCGAACGTATTATAAAAAAGCCCCAGATCTTAATAATGTTATCCTATAATACACAAAGCGAAAAACATGAAAATCGGAAACAGTGCATCGCCGAACGAATTATAAAAAAGCCCCAGAACTAAATAATGTCCACCAAGGCAACACAAACCGAAAAACATGAAAATCGGAAATAGTGCATCATTGAACGAATTATAAAAAAGCCCCAGAACTAAATAATGTCCTCCCAGGCAACACAAACCGAAAAATATGAAAATCGGAAACAGTGCATCGCCGAACAAATTATAAAGGAGCCTCAGAATTCAATGTCCTCCCAGGCAACACAAACTGAAAAACATGAAAATCGGAAACAGTGCATCGCCGAACGAATTATAAAAAAGCCCCAGAACTAAATAATGTCCTCCCAGACTACACAAATCGAAAAACATGAAAATCCGAAACAGAGCTTTGCCGAAGGAATTATAAAAAAGCCCCAGAACTATATAATGTCCTCCCAGTCTACAAAAAACGCAAAACATGAAAATCGGAAATAGTGCATCGCCGAACGAATTCTAAAGAAGCCTGAGAATTAAATGTCCTCCCAGGCAACACAAACTGAAAAACATGAAAATCGTAAACAGTGCATCGCCGAACGAATTATAAAAAAGCCCCACAACTAAATAATGTCCTCCCAGACTACACAAACCGAAAAACATGAAAATCGGAAGTAGTGCATCGACGAACGAATTATAAAAACGCCCCAGAACTAAATAATGTCGTTAAAGACTACACAAACCGATAAACATGAAAATCGGAAACAGTGCATCGCCGAACGAATTATAAAAAAGCCCCGGATCTAAATAATGTTATCCCATACTACACAAAACAAAAAACATAAAAATCAGAAACAGTGCACCGCCGAACGTATTATAAAAATACCCCAGATCTAAATAACGTTATCCTATAATACACAAACCCATAAACATGAAAATCGGAAACAGTGCATCGCCGAACGAATTATAAAATATCCCCGGATCTAAATAATATTATCCCATACTACACAAACCGAAAAACATCAAAATCGGGAATATTGCATCACCGAACGAATTATAAAAAAGCCCTATATTTAAATAATGTTATCCCATACTACACAAAACGAAAAACATGAAAACCAGAAACAGTGCACCGCCGAAAGAATTATAAAAATGTCCCAGATCTAAATAATGTTATCCTATAATACAGAAACCGAAAAACATGAAAATCGGAAACAGTGCATCGCCGAACGAATTATAAAAAAGCCCCAGAACTAAATAATGTCCTCCCAGACTACACAAACCCAAAAACATGAAAATAGGAAACAGTGCATCGCCGAACGGATTATAAAAAAAGCCCCAGAACTAAATAATATCCTCCCAGGCAACACAAATCGAAAAAGATGAAAATCGGAAACAGTGCATCGCCGAAAGAATTATAAAGAAACCTCAGAATTAAATGTCCTCCCATGCAATACAAACCGAAAAACATGAAAATCAGAAACAGTGCATCGCCGAAATAATTATAAAGAAGCCTCAGAATTAAATGTCCTCCCAAGCAAAACAAACTGAAATACATGAAAATCGGAAACAGTGCATCGCCGCACGAATTATAAAAAAGCCCCAGAACTAAATAATGTCCTCCCAGACTACACAAACCGAAAAACATGAAAATCGGAAGTAGTGCATCGACGAACGAATTATAAAAACGCCCCAGAACTAAATAATGTCGTTCCAGACTACAAAAAACGAAAAACATGAAAATCGGAAACAGTGAATCGCCGAACGAATTATAAAAAAAGGCCCATAACTAAATAATGTCCTCCAACACTACAAACACCGAAAAACATGAAAATCGGAAACAGTGCATCGCCGAACGAATTATAGAAAAGCCCCAGAACTAAATAATGTCGTTCCGCACTACACAAACCGAAAAACATGAAAATCGGAAACATTGCATCGCCGAACGAATTATAAAAAAGCCCCAGAACTAAATAATGTCCTCCCAGACTACACAAACCGAAAACCATGAAAATCGTAAACAGTGCATCGCCGAACATATTATAAAAAACCCCAGAACTAAATAATGTCCTCCCAGGCAACACAAACCGAAAAACATGAACATCGGAAGCAGTGCACCGCCGAAAGATTTGTAAAAAGGTCCGAGAACTAAATAATGTCCTCCCAGACTACACAAACCGAAAAACATGAAAATCGGAAACAGTACATCGCCGAACGAATTATAAACAAGCTCGAGAACTAAATAATGCCCTCCAGACTACACAAACCGAAAAACATGAAAATCGAAAACAGTGCATCGCCGAACGATTTATAAAGAAGCCTCAGAATTAAATGTTCTCCTAGGCAACACAAACTGAAAAAGATTAAAATCGGAAACAGTGCATCGCCGAACGATTTATAAAGAAGCCTCAGAATTAAATGTTCTCCTAGGCAACACAAACTGAAAAAGATTAAAATCGGAAACAGTGCACCGCCGAACGAATTATAAAAAAGTCCCAGAACTAAATCCTCCCAGATTACAAAAACCGAAAAACATGAAAATTGGAAGCAGTGCATCGCCTAACGAATTATAAAAAAGCCTGACAACTAAATAATGTCCTCCCAAACTACACAAAGCGAAAAACATGAAAATCGGAAGCAGTGCACCGCCGAATGAATTATATAAAAGACCCAGATCTAAATAATGTCCTCCCAGACTTCACAAACCGATAAACATGAAAATCGGAAGCAGTGCACCGCCGAATGAATTATATAAAAGACCCAGATTTAAATAATGTCCTCCCAGACTTCACAAACCGATAAACATGAAAATCGGAAACAGTGCATCGCCGAACAAATTATAAAAAACCCCAGATCTAAATACTGTTATCCCATACTACACAAAACGAAAAACATGAAAATCGCAAACAGTGCATCATCGAACGAATAATAAAAAAGCCCCAGAACTAAATAATGTTATCCCATACTACAGAAAACGAAAAACATGAAAATCAGAAACAGTGCACCACCGAACGAATTATAAAAATGCCCCAGATCAAAATAATGTTATCCTATAATACACAAACGGAAAAACATGAAAATCGGAAACAGTGCATCGCCGAACAAATTATAAAAAACCCCAGAACTAAATAATGTCCTCCCAGGCAACACAAACCGAAAAACATGAACATCGGAAGGAGTGCACCGACGAAAGATTTGTAAAAAAGTCCGAGAACTAAATAATGTCCTCCCAGACTACACAAACCGAAAAACATGAAAATCGGAAACAGTACATCGCCGAACGAATTATAAACAAGCCCGAGAACTAAATAATGCCCTCCCAGACTACACAAACCGAAAAACATGAAAATCGAAAACAGTGCATCGCCGAACGATTTATAAAAAAGCCTCAGAATTAAATGTCCTCCCAGGCTACACAAACTGAAAGAGATGAAAATCGGAAACAGTACATCGCCGAACGAATTATAAAAAAGCCCCAGAACTAAGTAATGTCCTCCCAGACTACAAAAAACGAAAAACATGAAATTCGGAAGTAGTGCATCGACGAACGAATTATAAAAACGCCCCAGAACTAAATAATGTCGTTCCAGATTACAAAAAACGAAAAACATGAAAATCGGAAACAGTGAATCGCCGAACGAATTATAAAAAAAGGCCCATAACTAAATAATGTCCTCCAACACTACAAACACCGAAAAACATGAAAATCGGAAACAGTGCATCGCCGAACGAATTATAGAAAAGCCCCAGAACTAAATAATGTCGTTCCGCACTACACAAACCGAAAAACATGAAAATCGGAAACATTGCATCGCCGAACGAATTATAAAAAAGCCCCAGAACTAAATAATGTCCTCCCAGACTACACAAACCGAAAACCATGAAAATCGTAAACAGTGCATCGCCGAACATATTATAAAAAACCCCAGAACTAAATAATGTCCTCTCAGGCAACAGAAACCGAAAAACATGAACATCGGAAGCAGTGCACCGCCGAAAGATTTGTAAAAAAGTCCGAGAACTAAATAATGTCCTCCCAGACTACACAAACCGAAAAACAATAAAATCGGAAACAGTACATCGCCGAACGAATTATAAACAAGCCCGAGAACTAAATAATGCCCTCCAGACTACACAAACCGAAAAACATGAAAATCGAAAACAGTGCATCGCCGAACGATTTATAAAGAAGCCTCAGAATTAAATGTTCTCCTAGGCAACACAAACTGAAAAAGATTAAAATCGGAAACAGTGCACCGCCGAACGAATTATAAAAAAGTCCCAGAACTAAATAATATCCTCCCAGATTACAAAAACCGAAAAACATGAAAATTGGAAGCAGTGCATCGCCTAACGAATTATAAAAAAGCCCGAGAAATAAATAATGTCCTCCCAAACTACACAAAGCGAAAAACATGAAAATCGGAAACAGTGCACCGCCGAACTAATTATAAAAAAGACCAAGATCTAAATAATGTCCTCCCAGACTACACAAACCGATAAACATGAAAATCGGAAACAGTGCATCGTCGAACGAATTATCAAAAAGCCCCGGAACTAAATAATGTTATCCCATACTACACAAACCGAAAAACATGAAAATCGGAAACAGTACATCGCCGAACGAATTATAAACAAGCCCGAGAACTAAATAATGCCCTCCAGACTACACAAACCGAAAAACATGAAAATCGAAAACAGTGCATCGCCGAACGATTTATAAAGAAGCCTCAGAATTAAATGTTCTCCTAGGCAACACAAACTGAAAAAGATTAAAATCGGAAACAGTACATCGCCGAACGAATTATAAAAAGCCCCAGAACTAAATAATGTCCTCCCACACTACACAAATCGAAAAAAAAAAAAATTGGAAACAGTGCATCGCCTAACGAATTACAAAAATGCCCGAGAAATAAATAATGTCCTCCCAAACTACACAAAGCGAAAAACATGAAAATCGGAAACAGTGCACCACCGAACTAATTATAAAAAAGACCAAGATCTAAATAATGTCCTCCCAGACTACACAAACCGATAAACATGAAAATCGGAAACAGTGCATCGTCGAACGAATTATCAAAAAGCCCCGGAACTAAATAATGTTATCCCATACTACACAAACCGAAAAACATGAAAATCGGAAACAGTGCATCACCGAACGAATTATAAAAAAGCCCCAGAACAAAATAATGTTATCCCATACTACACAAAACGAAATACATGAAAATCAGAAACAGTGCACGACCGAATGAATTATAAAAATACCCCAGATCTAAATAATGTTATCCTATAATACACAAACCGAAAAACAATAAAATCGGAAACAGTGCATCGCCGAACGAATTATAAGAAAGCCCCAGAACAAAATAATGTGCTCCCAGGCAATACAAACCGAAAAACATGAAAATCGGAAACAGTGCATCACCGAACGAATTATAAAAATGCCCCAGAACTAAATAATGTCCTCCCAGGCAACACAAACCGAAAAACATGAACATCGGAAACAGTGCACCGTCGAACGATTTATAAAGCAGTCCCAGAACTAAATAATGCCCTCCCAGACTACACAAACCGAAAAACATGAAAATCGGAAACAGTGCATCGCCGAACGATTTATAAAGAAGCCTCAGAATTAAATGTTCTCCTAGGCAACACAAACTGAAAAAGATGAAAATCGGAAACAGTGCACCGCCGAACGATTTATAAAAAAGTCCCAGAACTAAATAATATCCTCCCAGACTACAAAAACCGAAAAACATGAAAATTGCTAGCAGTGCATCGCCTAACGAATTATAAAAAAGCCTGAGAACTAAATAATGTCTTCCCAAACTACACAAAGCGAAAAACATGAAAATCGGAAGCAGTGCACCGCCGAACGAATTATATAAAAGTCCCAGATCTAAATAATGTCCTCCCAGACTTCACAAACCGATAAACATGAAAATTGGAAACAGTGCATCGCCGAACGAATTATAAAAAAGCCCCAGATCTAAATAATGTTATCCCATACTACACAAACCGAAAAACATGAAAATCGCAAACAGTGCATCATCCAACGAATAATAAAAAAACCCCAGAACTAAATAATGCTATCCCATACTACACAAAACGAAAAACATGAAAATCAGAAACAGTGCACCGCCGATCGAATTATAAAAATGCCCCAGATCTGAATGATGTTATCCTATAATACACAAACCGAAAAACATGAAAATCGGAAACAGTGCATCGCCGAACGAATTATAAAAAAGCCCCAGAACTAAATAATGTCCTCCCAGGCAACACAAACCGAAAACATGAAAATTGGAAACAGTGCATCGCCGAACGTATTATAAAAAAGCCCCAGAACTAAATAATGTCCTCCCAGGCACAAACTGAACAACATGAAAATTGGAAACAGTGCATTGCCGAACGAATTATAAAAAAGCTCCAGAACTAAATAATGTCCTCCCAAGCAACACAAACCGAAAAACATGAAAATCGGAAACAGTGCATCACCGAACGAATTATAAAAAAGTCCCAGAACTAAATAATATCCTCGCAGACTACCAAACCGAAAAACATGAAAATTGGAAGCAGTGCATCGCCTAACGAATTATAAAAAAGCCTGAGAACTAAATAATGTCCTCCCAAACTAGACAAAGCGAAAAACATGAAAATCGGAAGCAGTGCACACCCGAACGAATTATATAAAAGACCCAGATCTAAGTAATGTCCTCCCAGACTTCACAAACCGATAAACATGAAAATCGGAAACAGTGCATCGCCGAACAAATTATAAAAAAGCCCCAGATCTAAATAGTGTTATCCCATACTACACAAACCGAAAAACATGAAAATCGCAAACAGTGCATCATCGAACGAATAATAAAGAAGCCCCAGAACTAAATAATGTTATCCCATACTACAGAAAACGAAAAACATGAAAATCAGAAACAGTGCACCGCCGAACGAATTATAAAAATGCCCCAGATCTAAATAATGTTATCCTATAATACACAAACGGAAAAACATGAAAATCGGAAACAGTGCATCGCCGAACGAATTATAAAAAATCCCCAGAACTAAATAATATCCTCCCAGGCAACACAAACCGAACAACATGAAAATTGGAAACAGTGCATCGCCGAACGTATTATAAAAAAGCCCCGGAACTAAATAATGTCCACCCAGGCAAAACAAACCGAAAAACATGAAAATCGGAAACAGTACATCGCCGAACGAATTATAAAAAAGCCCCAGAACTAAATAATTTCTTCCCACACTACACAAATCGAAAACCATGAAAATCGGAAACAGTGCATCGCCGAACGATTTATAAAGAAGCCTCAGAATTAAATGTCCTCCCAGGCTACACAAACTGAAAGAGATGAAAATCGGAAACAGTGCACCGCCGAACGAATTGTAAAAAAGTCCCAGAACTAAATAATATCCTCCCAGACTGCAAAAACCGAAAAACATGAAAATTGGAAACAGTGCATCGCCTAACGAATTATAAAAATGCCCGAGAAATAAATAATGTCCTCCCAAACTACACAAAGCGAAAAACATGAAAATCGGAAACAGTGCACCGCCGAACGAATTATAAAAAAGACCCAGAACTAAGTAATGCCCTCCCAGACTACACAAACCGAAAAACATGAAAATCAGAAACAGTGCATCGCCGAACAAATTATAAAGAAGCCTCAGAATTAAATGTCCTCCCAGGCAACACAAACTGAAAAACATGAAAATCGGAAACAGTGCATCGCCGAACGAATTATAAAAAAGCCCCAGAAATAAATAATGTCCTCCCAGACTACACAAATCGAAAAAATGAAAATCCGAAACCGTACATCGCCGAACGAATTATAAAAAAGCCCCAGAACTAAATAATGTCCTCCCACACTACACAAATCGAAAAACATGAAATTCGGAAACAGTGCATCGCCGAATGATTTATAAAGAAGCCTCAGAATTAAATGTCCTCCCACGCTGCACAAACTGAAAGAGATGAAAATCGGAAACAGTGCACCGCCGAACGAATTATAAAAAAGTCCCAGAACTAAATAATATCCTCCCAGACTGCAAAAATCGAAAAACATGAAAATTGCAAGCAGTGCATCGCCTAACGAATTATAAAAAAGCCTGAGAACTAAATAATGTCCTCCCAAACTACACAAAGCGAAAAACATGAAAATCGGAAGCAGTGCACCGCCGAACGAATAATATAAAAGATCCAGATCTAACTAATATCCTCCCAGACTTCACAAACCGATAAACATGAAAATCGGAAACAGTGCATCGCCGAACGAATTATAAAAAAGCCCCAGATCTAAATAGTGTTATCCCATACTACACAAACCGAAAAACATGAAAACCGCAAACAGTGCATCATCGAACGAATAATAAAAAAGCCCCAGAACTAAATAATGTTATCCCATACTACACAAAACGAAAAACACGAAAATCAGAAACAGTGCACCGCCGAACGAATTATAAAAATGCCCCAGATCTAAATAATGTTATCCTATAATACACAAACGGAAAAACATGAAAATCGGAAACAGTGCATCGCCGAACGAATTATAAAAAAGCCCCAGAACTAAATAATGTCCTCCCAGGAAACACAAACCGAACAACATGAAAATTGGAAACAGTGCATCGCCGAACGTATTATAAAAAAAGCCCCGGAACTAAATAATGTCCACCCAGGCAAAACCAACCGAAAAACATGAAAATCGGAAACAGTACATCGCCGAACGAATTATAAAAAGCCCCAGAACTAAATAATGTCCTCCCACACTACACAAAACGAAAAACATGAAAATTGGAAACAGTGCATCGCCTAACGAATTATAAAAATGCCCGAGAAATAAATAATGTCCTCCCAAACTACACAAAGCGAAAAACATGAAAATCGGAAACAGTGCACCGCCGAACTAATTATAAAAAAGACCCAGATCTAAATAATGTCCTCCCAGACTACACAAACCGATAAACATGAAAATCGGAAACAGTGCATCGTCGAACGAATTATCAAAAAGCCCCGGAACTAAATAATGTTATCCCATACTACACAAACCGAAAAACATGAAAATCGGAAACAGTGCATCACCGAACGAATTATAAAAAAGCCCCAGAACTAAATAATGTTATCCCATACTACACAAAACGAAATACATGAAAATCAGAAACAGTACACGGCCGAATGAATTATAAAAATACCCCAGATCTAAATAATGTTATCCTATAATACACAAACCGAAAAACAATAAAATCGGAAACAGTGCATCGCCGAACGAATTATAAAAAAGCCCCAGAACAAAATAATGTGCTCCCAGGCAATACAAACCGAAAAACATGAAAATCGGAAACAGTGCATCACCGAACGAATTATAAAAATGCCCCAGAACTAAATAATGTCCTCCCAGGCAACACAAACCGAAAAACATGAACATCGGAAACAGTGCACCGTCGAACGATTTATAAAGCAGTCCCAGAACTAAATAATGCCCTCCCAGACTACACAAACCGAAAAACATGAAAATCGGAAACAGTGCATCGCCGAACGATTTATAAAGAAGCGTCAGAATTAAATGTTCTCCTAGGCAACACAAACCGAAAAACATGAACATCGGAAACAGTGCACCGTCGAACGATTTATAAAAAAGTCCCAGAACTAAATAATATCCTCCCAGACTACAAAAACCGAAAAACATGGAAATTGCTAGCAGTGCATCGCCTAACGAATTATAAAAAAGCCTGAGAACTAAATAATGTCTTCCCAAACTACACAAAGCGAAAAACATGAAAATCGGAAGCAGTGCACCGCCGAACGAATTTTATAAAAGTCCCAGATCTAAATAATGTCCTCCCAGACTTCACAAACCGATAAACATGAAAATTGGAAACAGTGCATCGCCGAACGACTTATATAAAAGACCCAGATCTAAATAATGTCCTCCCAGACTTCACAAACCGATAAACATGAAAATTGGAAACAGTGCATCGCCGAACGAATTATAAAAAAAACCCAGAACTAAATAATGTTATCCCATACTACACAAAACGAAAAACATGGAAATCAGAAACAGTGCACCGCCGATCGAATTATAAAAATGCCCCAGATCTGAATGATGTTATCCTATAATACACAAACCGAAAAACATGAACACAACTACACAAACAGTGCATCGCCGAACGAATTATAAAAAAGCCCCAGAACTAAATAATGTCCTCCCAGGCAACACAAACCGAAAACATGAAAATTGGAAACAGTGCATCGCCGAACGTATTATAAAAAAGCCCCAGAACTAAATAATGTCCTCCCAGACACAAACCGAACAACATGAAAATTGGAAACAGTGCATTGCCGAACGAATTATAAAAAAGCTCCAGAACTAAATAATGTCCTCCCAGGCAACACAAACCGAAAAACATGAAAATCGGAAACAGTGCATCACCGAACGAATTATAAAAAAGTCCCAGAACTAAATAATATCCTCGCAGACTACCAAACCGAAAAACATGAAAATTGGAAGCAGTGCATCGCCTAACGAATTATAAAAAAGCCTGAGAACTAAATAATGTCCTCCCAAACTACACAAAGCGAAAAACATGAAAATCGGAAGCAGTGCACACCCAAACGAATTATATAAAAGACCCAGTTCTAAGTAATGTCCTCCCAGACTTCACAAACCGATAAACATGAAAATCGCAAACAGTGCATCGCCGAACGAATTATAAAAAACCCCAGATCTAAATAGTGTTATCCCACACTACACAAACCGAAAAACATGAAAATCGCAAACAGTGCATCATGGAACGAATAATAAAAAAGCCCCAGAACTAAATAATGTTATCCCATACTACACAAAACGAAAAACACGAAAATCAGAAACAGTGCACCGCCGAACGAATTATAAAAATGCCCCAGATCTAAATAATGTTATCCTATAATACACAAACGGAAAAACATGAAAATCGGAAACAGTGCATCGCCGAACGAATTATAAAAAAGCCCCAGAACTAAATAATGTCCTCCCAGACACAAACCGAACAACATGAAAATTGGAAACAGTGCATTGCCGAACGATTTATAAAGAAGCCTCAGAATTAAATGTTCTCCTAGGCAACACAAACTGAAAAAGATGAAAATCGGAAACAGTGCACCGCCGAACGATTTATAAAAAAGTCCCAGAACTAAATAATATCCTCCCAGACTACAAAAACCGAAAAACATGAAAATTGCTAGCAGTGCATCGCCTAACGAATTATAAAAAAGCCTGAGAACTAAATAATGTCTTCCCAAACTACACAAAGCGAAAAACATGAAAATCGGAAGCAGTGCACCGCCGAACGAATTATATAAAAGTCCCAGATCTAAATAATGTCCTCCCAGACTTCACAAACCGATAAACATGAAAATTGGAAACAGTGCATCGCCGAACGAATTATAAAAAAGCCCCAGATCTAAATAATGTTATCCCATACTACACAAACCGAAAAACATGAAAATCGCAAACAGTGCATCATCCAACGAATAATAAAAAAACCCCAGAACTAAATAATGCTATCCCATACTACACAAAACGAAAAACATGAAAATCAGAAACAGTGCACCGCCGATCGAATTATAAAAATGCCCCAGATCTGAATGATGTTATCCTATAATACACAAACCGAAAAACATGAAAATCGGAAACAGTGCATCGCCGAACGAATTATAAAAAAGCCCCAGAACTAAATAATGTCCTCCCAGGCAACACAAACCGAAAACATGAAAATTGGAAACAGTGCATCGCCGAACGTATTATAAAAAAGCCCCAGAACTAAATAATGTCCTCCCAGGCACAAACTGAACAACATGAAAATTGGAAACAGTGCATTGCCGAACGAATTATAAAAAAGCTCCAGAACTAAATAATGTCCTCCCAAGCAACACAAACCGAAAAACATGAAAATCGGAAACAGTGCATCACCGAACGAATTATAAAAAAGTCCCAGAACTAAATAATATCCTCGCAGACTACCAAACCGAAAAACATGAAAATTGGAAGCAGTGCATCGCCTAACGAATTATAAAAAAGCCTGAGAACTAAATAATGTCCTCCCAAACTAGACAAAGCGAAAAACATGAAAATCGGAAGCAGTGCACACCCGAACGAATTATATAAAAGACCCAGATCTAAGTAATGTCCTCCCAGACTTCACAAACCGATAAACATGAAAATCGGAAACAGTGCATCGCCGAACAAATTATAAAAAAGCCCCAGATCTAAATAGTGTTATCCCATACTACACAAACCGAAAAACATGAAAATCGCAAACAGTGCATCATCGAACGAATAATAAAGAAGCCCCAGAACTAAATAATGTTATCCCATACTACAGAAAACGAAAAACATGAAAATCAGAAACAGTGCACCGCCGAACGAATTATAAAAATGCCCCAGATCTAAATAATGTTATCCTATAATACACAAACGGAAAAACATGAAAATCGGAAACAGTGCATCGCCGAACGAATTATAAAAAATCCCCAGAACTAAACAATATCCTCCCAGGCAACACAAACCGAACAACATGAAAATTGGAAACAGTGCATCGCCGAACGTATTATAAAAAAGCCCCGGAACTAAATAATGTCCACCCAGGCAAAACAAACCGAAAAACATGAAAATCGGAAACAGTATATCGCCGAACGAATTATAAAAAAGCTCCAGAACTAAATAATTTCTTCCCACACTACACAAATCGAAAACCATGAAAATCGGAAACAGTGCATCGCCGAACGATTTATAAAGAAGCCTCAGAATTAAATGTCCTCCCAGGCTACACAAACTGAAAGAGATGAAAATCGGAAACAGTGCACCGCCGAACGAATTGTAAAAAAGTCCCAGAACTAAATAATATCCTCCCAGACTGCAAAAACCGAAAAACATGAAAATTGGAAACAGTGCATCGCCTAACGAATTATAAAAATGCCCGAGAAATAAATAATGTCCTCCCAAACTACACAAAGCGAAAAACATGAAAATCGGAAACAGTGCACCGCCGAACGAATTATAAAAAAGACCCAGAACTAAGTAATGCCCTCCCAGACTACACAAACCGAAAAACATGAAAATCAGAAACAGTGCATCGCCGAACAAATTATAAAGAAGCCTCAGAATTAAATGTCCTCCCAGGCAACACAAACTGAAAAACATGAAAATCGGAAACAGTGCATCGCCGAACGAATTATAAAAAAGCCCCAGAAATAAATAATGTCCTCCCAGACTACACAAATCGAAAAAATGAAAATCCGAAACCGTACATCGCCGAACGAATTATAAAAAAGCCCCAGAACTAAATAATGTCCTCCCACACTACACAAATCGAAAAACATGAAATTCGGAAACAGTGCATCGCCGAATGATTTATAAAGAAGCCTCAGAATTAAATGTCCTCCCACGCTACACAAACTGAAAGAGATGAAAATCGGAAACAGTGCACCGCCGAACGATTTATAAAAAAGTCCCAGAACTAAATAATATCCTCCCAGACTGCAAAAACCGAAAAACATGAAAATTGCAAGCAGTGCATCGCCTAACGAATTATAAAAAAGCCTGAGAACTAAATAATGTCCTCCCAAACTACACAAAGCGAAAAACATGAAAATCGGAAGCAGTGCACCGCCGAACGAATAATATAAAAGATCCAGATCTAACTAATATCCTCCCAGACTTCACAAACCGATAAACATGAAAATCGGAAACAGTGCATCGCCGAACGAATTATAAAAAAGCCCCAGATCTAAATAGTGTTATCCCATACTACACAAACCGAAAAACATGAAAACCGCAAACAGTGCATCATCGAACGAATAATAAAAAAGCCCCAGAACTAAATAATGTTATCCCATACTACACAAAACGAAAAACACGAAAATCAGAAACAGTGCACCGCCGAACGAATTATAAAAATGCCCCAGATCTAAATAATGTTATCCTATAATACACAAACGGAAAAACATGAAAATCGGAAACAGTGCATCGCCGAACGAATTATAAAAAAGCCCCAGAACTAAATAATGTCCTCCCAGGAAACACAAACCGAACAACATGAAAATTGGAAACAGTGCATCGCCGAACGTATTATAAAAAAAGCCCCGGAACTAAATAATGTCCACCCAGGCAAAACCAACCGAAAAACATGAAAATCGGAAACAGTACATCGCCGAACGAATTATAAAAAGCCCAAGAACTAAATAATGTCCTCCCACACTACACAAATCGAAAAACATGAAAATTGGAAACAGTGCATCGCCTAACGAATTATAAAAATGCCCGAGAAATAAATAATGTCCTCCCAAACTACACAAAGCGAAAAACATGAAAATCGGAAACAGTGCACCGCCGAACTAATTATAAAAAAGACCCAGATCTAAATAATGTCCTCCCAGACTACACAAACCGATAAACATGAAAATCGGAAACAGTGCATCGTCGAACGAATTATCAAAAAGCCCCGGAACTAAATAATGTTATCCCATACTACACAAACCGAAAAACATGAAAATCGGAAACAGTGCATCACCGAACGAATTATAAAAAAGCCCCAGAACTAAATAATGTTATCCCATACTACACAAAACGAAATACATGAAAATCAGAAACAGTACACGGCCGAATGAATTATAAAAATACCCCAGATCTAAATAATGTTATCCTATAATACACAAACCGAAAAACAATAAAATCGGAAACAGTGCATCGCCGAACGAATTATAAAAAAGCCCCAGAACAAAATAATGTGCTCCCAGGCAATACAAACCGAAAAACATGAAAATCGGAAACAGTGCATCACCGAACGAATTATAAAAATGCCAAAGAACTAAATAATGTCCTCCCAGGCAACACAAACCGAAAAACATGAACATCGGAAACAGTGCACCGTCGAACGATTTATAAAGCAGTCCCAGAACTAAATAATGCCCTCCCAGACTACACAAACCGAAAAACATGAAAATCGGAAACAGTGCATCGCCGAACGATTTATAAAGAAGCGTCAGAATTAAATGTTCTCCTAGGCAACACAAACCGAAAAACATGAACATCGGAAACAGTGCACCGTCGAACGATTTATAAAAAAGTCCCAGAACTAAATAATATCCTCCCAGACTACAAAAACCGAAAAACATGGAAATTGCTAGCAGTGCATCGCCTAACGAATTATAAAAAAGCCTGAGAACTAAATAATGTCTTCCCAAACTACACAAAGCGAAAAACATGAAAATCGGAAGCAGTGCACCGCCGAACGAATTTTATAAAAGTCCCAGATCTAAATAATGTCCTCCCAGACTTCACAAACCGATAAACATGAAAATTGGAAACAGTGCATCGCCGAACGACTTATATAAAAGACCCAGATCTAAATAATGTCCTCCCAGACTTCACAAACCGATAAACATGAAAATTGGAAACAGTGCATCGCCGAACGAATTATAAAAAAAACCCAGAACTAAATAATGTTATCCCATACTACACAAAACGAAAAACATGGAAATCAGAAACAGTGCACCGCCGATCGAATTATAAAAATGCCCCAGATCTGAATGATGTTATCCTATAATACACAAACCGAAAAACATGAACACAACTACACAAACAGTGCATCGCCGAACGAATTATAAAAAAGCCCCAGAACTAAATAATGTCCTCCCAGGCAACACAAACCGAAAACATGAAAATTGGAAACAGTGCATCGCCGAACGTATTATAAAAAAGCCCCAGAACTAAATAATGTCCTCCCAGACACAAACCGAACAACATGAAAATTGGAAACAGTGCATTGCCGAATGAATTATAAAAAAGCTCCAGAACTAAATAATGTCCTCCCAGGCAACACAAACCGAAAAACATGAAAATCGGAAACAGTGCATCACCGAACGAATTATAAAAAAGTCCCAGAACTAAATAATATCCTCGCAGACTACCAAACCGAAAAACATGAAAATTGGAAGCAGTGCATCGCCTAACGAATTATAAAAAAGCCTGAGAACTAAATAATGTCCTCCCAAACTACACAAAGCGAAAAACATGAAAATCGGAAGCAGTGCACACCCAAACGAATTATATAAAAGACCCAGTTCTAAGTAATGTCCTCCCAGACTTCACAAACCGATAAACATGAAAATCGCAAACAGTGCATCGCCGAACGAATTATAAAAAACCCCAGATCTAAATAGTGTTATCCCATACTACACAAACCGAAAAACATGAAAATCGCAAACAGTGCATCATGGAACGAATAATAAAAAAGCCCCAGAACTAAATAATGTTATCCCATACTACACAAAACGAAAAACACGAAAATCAGAAACAGTGCACCGCCGAACGAATTATAAAAATGCCCCAGATCTAAATAATGTTATCCTATAATACACAAACGGAAAAACATGAAAATCGGAAACAGTGCATCGCCGAACGAATTATAAAAAAGCCCCAGAACTAAATAATGTCCTCCCAGGAAACACAAACCGAACAACATGAAAATTGGAAACAGTGCATCGCCGAACGTATTATAAAAAAAGCCCCGGAACTAAATAATGTCCACCCAGGCAAAACCAACCGAAAAACATGAAAATCGGAAACAGTACATCGCCGAACGAATTATAAAAAGCCCCAGAACTAAATAATGTCCTCCCACACTACACAAATCGAAAAACATGAAAATTGGAAACAGTGCATCGCCTAACGAATTATAAAAATGCCCGAGAAATAAATAATGTCCTCCCAAACTACACAAAGCGAAAAACATGAAAATCGGAAACAGTGCACCGCCGAACTAATTATAAAAAAGACCCAGATCTAAATAATGTCCTCCCAGACTACACAAACCGATAAACATGAAAATCGGAAACAGTGCATCGTCGAACGAATTATCAAAAAGCCCCGGAACTAAATAATGTTATCCCATACTACACAAACCGAAAAACATGAAAATCGGAAACAGTGCATCACCGAACGAATTATAAAAAAGCCCCAGAACTAAATAATGTTATCCCATACTACACAAAACGAAATACATGAAAATCAGAAACAGTACACGGCCGAATGAATTATAAAAATACCCCAGATCTAAATAATGTTATCCTATAATACACAAACCGAAAAACAATAAAATCGGAAACAGTGCATCGCCGAACGAATTATAAAAAAGCCCCAGAACAAAATAATGTGCTCCCAGGCAATACAAACCGAAAAACATGAAAATCGGAAACAGTGCATCACCGAACGAATTATAAAAATGCCCCAGAACTAAATAATGTCCTCCCAGGCAACACAAACCGAAAAACATGAACATCGGAAACAGTGCACCGTCGAACGATTTATAAAGCAGTCCCAGAACTAAATAATGCCCTCCCAGACTACACAAACCGAAAAACATGAAAATCGGAAACAGTGCATCGCCGAACGATTTATAAAGAAGCGTCAGAATTAAATGTTCTCCTAGGCAACACAAACCGAAAAACATGAACATCGGAAACAGTGCACCGTCGAACGATTTATAAAAAAGTCCCAGAACTAAATAATATCCTCCCAGACTACAAAAACCGAAAAACATGGAAATTGCTAGCAGTGCATCGCCTAACGAATTATAAAAAAGCCTGAGAACTAAATAATGTCTTCCCAAACTACACAAAGCGAAAAACATGAAAATCGGAAGCAGTGCACCGCCGAACGAATTTTATAAAAGTCCCAGATCTAAATAATGTCCTCCCAGACTTCACAAACCGATAAACATGAAAATTGGAAACAGTGCATCGCCGAACGACTTATATAAAAGACCCAGATCTAAATAATGTCCTCCCAGACTTCACAAACCGATAAACATGAAAATTGGAAACAGTGCATCGCCGAACGAATTATAAAAAAAACCCAGAACTAAATAATGTTATCCCATACTACACAAAACGAAAAACATGGAAATCAGAAACAGTGCACCGCCGATCGAATTATAAAAATGCCCCAGATCTGAATGATGTTATCCTATAATACACAAACCGAAAAACATGAACACAACTACACAAACAGTGCATCGCCGAACGAATTATAAAAAAGCCCCAGAACTAAATAATGTCCTCCCAGGCAACACAAACCGAAAACATGAAAATTGGAAACAGTGCATCGCCGAACGTATTATAAAAAAGCCCCAGAACTAAATAATGTCCTCCCAGACACAAACCGAACAACATGAAAATTGGAAACAGTGCATTGCCGAACGAATTATAAAAAAGCTCCAGAACTAAATAATGTCCTCCCAGGCAACACAAACCGAAAAACATGAAAATCGGAAACAGTGCATCACCGAACGAATTATAAAAAAGTCCCAGAACTAAATAATATCCTCGCAGACTACCAAACCGAAAAACATGAAAATTGGAAGCAGTGCATCGCCTAACGAATTATAAAAAAGCCTGAGAACTAAATAATGTCCTCCCAAACTACACAAAGCGAAAAACATGAAAATCGGAAGCAGTGCACACCCAAACGAATTATATAAAAGACCCAGTTCTAAGTAATGTCCTCCCAGACTTCACAAACCGATAAACATGAAAATCGCAAACAGTGCATCGCCGAACGAATTATAAAAAACCCCAGATCTAAATAGTGTTATCCCATACTACACAAACCGAAAAACATGAAAATCGCAAACAGTGCATCATGGAACGAATAATAAAAAAGCCCCAGAACTAAATAATGTTATCCCATACTACACAAAACGAAAAACACGAAAATCAGAAACAGTGCACCGCCGAACGAATTATAAAAATGCCCCAGATCTAAATAATGTTATCCTATAATACACAAACGGAAAAACATGAAAATCGGAAACAGTGCATCGCCGAACGAATTATAAAAAAGCCCCAGAACTAAATAATGTCCTCCCAGGCAACACAAACCGAACAACCTGAAAATTGGAAACAGTGCATCGCCGAACGTATTATAAAAAAGCCCAGGAACTAAATAATGTCCACCCAGGCAAAATAAACCGAAAAACATGAAAATCGGAAACAGTACATCGCCGAACGAATTATAAAAATCCCCAGAACTAAATAATGTCCTCCCACACTACACAAATCGAAAAACATGAAAATCGGAAACAGTGCATCACCGAACGATTTATAAAGAAGCCTCAGAATTAAATGTCCTCCCAGGCTACACAAACTAAAAGAGATGAAAATCGCAAACAGTGCACCGCCGAACGAATTATAAAAAAGTCCCAGAACTAAATAATATCCTCCCAGACTGCAAAAACCGAAAAACATGAAAATTGGAAACAGTGCATCGCCTAACGAATTATAAAAAAGCCCGAGAAATAAATAATGTCCTCCCAAACTACACAAAGCGAAAAACATGAAAATCGGAAACAGTGCACCGCCGAACGAATTATAAAAATGACCCAGATCTAAATAATGTCCTCCCAGACTACACAAACCGATAAACATGAAAATCGGAAACAGTGCATCGCCGAACGAATTATAAAAAAGCCCCGGAGCTAAATAATGTTATCCCATACTACACAAACCGAAAAACATGAAAATCGGAAACAGTGCACCGCCGAATGTATTATAAAAATACCCCAGATCTATGTAATGTTATCCTATAATACACAAACCGAAAAACATGAAAATCGGAAACAGTGCATCGCCGAACGAATTGTAAAAAAGCCCCAGAACAAAATAATGTGATCCCAGGCAACACAAACCGAAAAACATGAAAATCGGAAACAGTGCATCACCGAACGAATTATAAAAATGCCCCAGAACTAAATAATGTCCTCCCAGGGAACACAAACCGAAAAACATGAACATCGGAAACAGTGCACCGTCGAACGATTTATAAAGAAGTCCCAGAACTAAATAATGCCCTCCCAGACTACACAAACTGAAAAACATGAAAATCGGAAACAGTGCATCGCCGAACGATTTACAAAGAAGCCTCAGAATTAAATGTTCTCCTAGGCAACACAAACTAAAAAAGATGAAAATCGGAAACAGTGCACCGCCGAACGATATATAAAAAAGTCCCAGAACTAAATAGTGTTATCCCATACTACACAAACCGAAAAACATGAAAATCGCAAACAGTGCATCATGGAACGAATAATAAAAAAGCCCCAGAACTAAATAATGTTATCCCATACTACACAAAACGAAAAACAAGAAAATCAGAAACAGTGCACCGCCGAACGAATTATAAAAATGCCCCAGATCTAAATAATGTTATCCTATAATACACAAACGGAAAAACATGAAAATCGGAAACAGTGCATCGCCGAACGAATTGTAAAAAAAGCCCCAGATCTAAATAATGTTATCCCATACTACACAAACCGAAACACATGAAAATCGCAAACAGTGCATCATCGAACGAATAATAAAAAAAACCCACAACTAAAAAATGTTATCCCATACTACACAAAACGAAAAACATGAAAATCAGAAACAGTGCACCGCCGATCGAATTAAAAAAATGCCCCAGATCTAAATGATGTTATCCTATAATACACAAACCGAAAAACTTTAAAATCGGAAACAATGCATCGCCGAACGAATTATAAAAAAGCCCCAGAACTATATAATGTCCCCCCAGGCAACACAAACCGAACAACATGAAAATTGGAAACAGTGCATCGCCGAACGTATTTTAAAAAAGCCCCAGAACTAAATAATGTCCTCCCAGGCAACACAAACCGAACAACATGAAAATTGGAAACAGTGCATCACCGAACGAATTATAAAAAAGCCCCAGAACTAAATAATGTCCTCCAACACTACACAAATCGAAAAACATGAAAATCGGAAACAGTGCACCACCGAAAGATTTATAAAAAAGTAACACAACTAAATAATGTCCTCCCAGACTACACAAACCGAAAAACATGAAAATCGGAAACTGTACATTGCCGAACGAATTATAAAAATGCCCGAGAACTAAATAATGTCCTCCCACACTACACAAACCGAAAAACATGAAAAACGGAATCAGTGCATCGCCGAATGATTTATAAAGAAGTCTCAGAATTAAATGTCCTCCCAAACTACACAAAGCGAAAAACATGAAAATCGGAAACAGTGCACCGCCGAACGAATTATAAAAAAGACCCAGATCTAAATAATGTCCTAGCAGACTACACAATCCGATAAACATGAAAATTGGAAACAGTGCATCGCCGAACGAATTATAAAAATGCCCCAGATCTAAATAATGTTATCCCATACTACACAAACCGAAAAACATGAAAATCGCCGAACGAAATATAAAAAAGCCCCAGAACTAAATAATGTCCTCCCAGGCAACACAAACCGAAAAACATGAAAATCGGAAACAGTACATCACCCAACGAATTATAAAAAACCCCAGAACTAAATAATGTCCTTCCAGACTACACAAACGCAAAAGCATGAAAATCGGAAACAGTGCATCACCGAACGAATTATAAAAAAGCCCCAGAACTAAATAATGTCCTCCCACACTACACAAATCGAAAAACATGAAAATCGGAAACAGTGCATCGCCGAAAGATTTATAAAGAAGCCTCAGAATTAAATGTCCTCCCAAGCTACACAAACTGAAAGAAATGAAAATCGGAAACACTGCACCGCCGAACGAATTATAAAAAAGTCCCAGAACTAAATAATATCCTCCCAGACTGCAAAAACCGAAAAACATGAAAATTGGAAAAAGTGCATCGCCTAACGAATTATAAAAAAGCCCGAGAAATAAATAATGTCCTCCCAAACTACACAAAGCGAAAAACATGAAAATCGGAAACAGTGCACCGCCGAACTAATTATAAAAATGACCCAGATCTAAATAATGTCCTCCCAGACTACACAAACCGATAAACATGAAAATCGGAAACAGTGCATCGCCGAACGAATTATAAAAAAAGCCCCGGAACTAAATGATGTTATCCCATACTACACAAACCGAAAAACATGAAAATCAGAAACAGTGCACCGCCGAATGAATTATAAAAATACCCCAGATCTAAATAATGTTATCCTACAATACACAAACCGAAAAACATGAAAATCGGAAACAGTGCATCGTCGAACGAATTATAAAAATGCCCCAGAATTATATAATGTCCTCCCAGGCAACACAAACCGAAAAACATGAACATCGGAAACAGTGCACCGTCGAACGATTTATAAAGAAGTCCCAGAACTAAATAATGCCCTCCCAGACTACACAAACTGAAAAACATGAAAATCGGAAACAGTGCATCGCCGAACGATTTATAAAGAAGCCTCAGAATTAAATGACCTCCTAGGCAACACAAACTGAAAAAGATGAAAATCGGAAACAGTGCACAGCCGAACGAATTATGAAAAAGTCCCATAACTAAATAATATCCTCCCAGACTACAAAAACAGAAAAACATGAAAATTGGAAGCAGTGCATCGCCTAACGAATTATAAAAAAGCCTGAGAACTAAATAATGTCTTCCCAAACTACACAAAGCGAAAAACATGAAAATCGGAAGCAGTGCACCGCCGAACGAATTATATAAAAGACCCAGATCTAAATAATGTCCTCCCAGTCTTCACAAACCGATAAGCATGAAAATTGGAAACAGTGCATCGCCGAACGAATTATAAAAAAGCCCCACATCGCCGAACGAATTATAAAAAAGCCCCACATGAAAATCGCAAACAGTGCATCATCGAACGAATAATAAAAAAAACCCCACAACTAAAAAATGTTATCCCATACTACACAAAACGAAAAACATGAAAATCAGAAACAGTGCACCGCCGATCGAATTATAAAAATGCCCCAGATCTAAATGATGTTATCCTATAATACACAAACCGAAAAACATGAAAATCGGAAACAGTGCATCGCCGAACGAATTATAAAAAAGCCCCAGAACTAAATAATGTCCTCCCAGACAACACAAACCGAACAACATGAAAATTGGAAACAGTGCATCGCCGAACGAATTGTAAAAAAGCCCCAGAACTAAATAATGTCCTCCCACACTACACAAATCGAAAAACATGAAAATCGGAAAGAGTGCACCGCCGAAAGATTTATAAAAAAGTCACACAACTAAATAATGTCCTTCCAGACTACACAAACCGAAAAACATGAAAATCGGAAACAGTACATCGCCGAACGAATTATAAAAATGCCCGAGAACTAAATAGTGTCCTCCCACACTACACAAACCGAAAAACATGAAAATCGGAATCAGTGC
The DNA here is from genome assembly GCA_038380435.1 of Ryuthela nishihirai. NCBI lineage: Eukaryota > Metazoa > Arthropoda > Arachnida > Araneae > Heptathelidae > Ryuthela > Ryuthela nishihirai. Next base: position 263,784 of record JAWZYU010000019.1, read on the forward strand.
ATCGCCGAACGATTTATAAAGAAGCCTCAGAATAAAATGTCCTCCCAAACTACACAAAGCGAAAAACATGAAAATCGGAAACAGTGCACCGCCGAACGTATTATAAAAAAGTCCCAGATCTAAATAATGTCCTCCCAGACTACACAATCCGATAAACATGAAAATTGGAAACAGTGCATCGCCGAACGATTTATAAAAATGCCCCAGATCTAAATAATGTTATCCCATACTACACAAACTGAAAAACATGAAAATCGGAAACAGTGCATCGCCGAACGAATTATAAAAAAGCCCCAGAACTAAATAATGTCCTCCCAGGCAAAACAAACCGAAAAACATGAAAATCGGAAACAGTGCATCACCGAACGAATTATAAAAAAAACCCAGAACTACATAATGTCCTTCCAGACTACACAAACGCAAAAGCATGAAAATCGGAAACAGTGCATCAACGAACGAATTATAAAAAAGCCCCAGAACTAAATAATGTCCTCCCACACTACACAAACCGAAAAACATGAAAATCGGAAACAGTGCATCGCCGAGCGATTTATAAAGAAGCCTCAGAATTAAATGTCCTCCCAGGCTACACAAACTGAAAAAGATGAAAATCGGAAACAGTGCACAGCCGAACAAATTATGAAAAAGTCCCAGAAATAAATAACATCCTCCCAGATTGCAAAAACCGAAAAACATGAAAATTGGAAACAGTGCATCGCCTAACGAATTATAAAAAAGCCCGAGAAATAAATAATGTCCTCCCAAACTACACAAAGCGAAAAACATGAAAATCGGAAACAGTGCATCGCCGAACGAATTATAAAAATTACCCAGTTCTAAATAATGTCCTCCCACACTACACAAACCGAAAAATATGAAAATCGGAAACAGTACATCGCCGAACGAATTATAAAAATGCCCGAGAACTAAATAATGTCCTCCCACACTAAACAAACCGAAAAACATGAAAATCGGAATCAGTGCATCGCCGAAAGGTTTATAAAGAAGTCTCAAAATTAAATGTCCTTCTATGCAACACAAACTGAAAAACATGAACATCGGAAACAGTGCACCGCCGAACGAATTATAAAAATGTCCCAGAACTAAATAATGTCATCCCAGACTACACAAACCGAAAAACATGAAACTCGGAAACAGTACATCGCCGAACGAATTATAACAAAGCCCCAGAACTAAATAATGTCTTCCCACACTACACAAATCGAACGACATGAAAATCGGAAACAGTGCATCGCCGAACGATTTATAAAGAAGCCTCAGAATTAAATGTCCTCCTAGGCAACACCAACTGAAAAAGATGAAAATCGGAAACAGTGCACCGCCGAACGAATTATAAAAAAGTCCCAGAACTAAATAATATCCTCCCAGACTACAAAAACCGGAAAACATGAAAATTGGAAACAGTGCATCGCCTAACGAATTATAAAAAAGCCCGAGAAATAAATAATGTCCTCCCAAACTACACAAAGCGAAAAACATGAAAATCGGAAACAGTGCGCCGCCGAACGCATTATAAAAACATCCCAGAACTAAATAATGTCCTCCCACACTACACAAACCGATAAACATGAAAATCGGAAACAGTGCATCGCCTAACGAATTATAAAAAACCCCAGATCTAAATAATGTTATCCCATACTACACAAACCGAAAAACATGAAAATCGGGAACAGTGCATCACCGAACGAATTATAAAAAAGCCCCAGAACTAAATAATGTTATCCTATACTACACAAAACGTAAAACACGAAAATCAGAAACACTGCACCGCCGAACGAATTATAAAAATGTCCCAGATCTAAATAATGTTATCCTATAATACAGAAACCGAAAAACATGAAAATCGGAAATAGTGCATCACCGAACGAATTATAAAAAAGCCCCAGAACTAAATAATGTCCTCCCAGGCAACACAAACCGAAAAACATGAAAATCGGAAACAGTGCATCACCGAACGAATTATAAAAAAGCCCCAGAACTAAATAATGTCCACCCATGCAACACAAACCGAAAAACATGAAATTCGGAAACAGTGCATCGTCGAACGAATTATAAAAAATCCCCAGAACTAAATAATGTCCTCCCAGGCAACACAAACCGAAAAACATGAAAATCGGAAACAGTGCATCGTCGAACGAATTATAAAAAATCCCCAGAACTAAATAATGTCCTCCCAGGCAACACAAACCGAAAAAGATGAAAATCGGAAACAGTGCATCGCCGAACGAATTATAAAAAAAACCCAGAACTAAATAATGTCCTTCCAGACTACACAAACGCAAAAGCATGAAAATCGGAAACAGTGCATCACCGAACGAATTATAAAAAAGCCCCAGAACTAAATAATGTCCTCCCACACTACACAAATCGAAAAACATGAAAATCGGAAACAGTGCATCGCCGAAAGATTTATAAAGAAGCCTCAGAATTAAATGTCCTCCCAAGCTACACAAACTGAAAGAAATGAAAATCGGAAACACTGCACCGCCGAACGAATTATAAAAAAGTCCCAGAACTAAATAATATCCTCCCAGACTGCAAAAACCGAAAAACATGAAAATTGGAAACAGTGCATCGCCTAACGAATTATAAAAATGCCCCAGACTAATGTCCCTTCAAACTACACAAAGCGAAAAACATGAAAATCGGAAACAGTGCACCGCCGAACTAATTATAAAAATGACCCAGATCTAAATAATGTCCTCCCAGACTACACAAACCGATAAACATGAAAATCGGAAACTGTGCATCGCCGAACGAATTATAAAAAAAGCCCCGGAACTAAATGATGTTATCCCATACTACACAAACCGAAAAACATGAAAATCAGAAACAGTGCACCGCCGAATGAATTATAAAAATACCCCAGATCTAAATAATGTTATCCTACAATACACAAACCGAAAAACATGAAAATCGGAAACAGTGCATCGTCGAACGAATTATAAAAATGCCCCAGAACTAAATAATGTCCTCCCAGGCAACACAAACCGAAAAACATGAACATCGGAAACAGTGCACCGTCGAACGATTTATAAAGAAGTCCCAGAACTAAATAATGCCCTCCCAGACTACACAAACTGAAAAACATGAAAATCGGAAACAGTGCATCGCCGAACGATTTATAAAGAAGCCTCAGAATTAAATGACCTCCTAGGCAACACAAACTGAAAAAGATGAAAATCGGAAACAGTGCACAGCCGAACGAATTATGAAAAAGTCCCAGAACTAAATAATATCCTCCCAGACTACAAAAACCGAAAAACATGAAAATTGGAAGCAGTGCATCGCCTAACGAATTATAAAAAAGCCTGAGAACTAAATAATGTCTTCCCAAACTACACAAAGCGAAAAACATGAAAATCGGAAGCAGTGCACCGCCGAACGAATTATATAAAAGACCCAGATCTAAATAATGTCCTCCCAGACTTCACAAACCGATAAGCATGAAAATTGGAAACAGTGCATCGCCGAACGAATTATAAAAAAGCCCCACATCGCCGAACGAATTATAAAAAAGCCCCACATGAAAATCGCAAACAGTGCATCATCGAACGAATAATAAAAAAACCCCACAACTAAAAAATGTTATCCCATACTACACAAAACGAAAAACATGAAAATCAGAAACAGTGCACCGCCGATCGAATTATAAAAATGCCCCAGATCTAAATGATGTTATCCTATAATACACAAACCGAAAAACATGAAAATCGGAAACAGTGCATCGCCGAACGAATTATAAAAAAGCCCCAGAACTAAATAATGTCCTCCCAGACAACACAAACCGAACAACATGAAAATTGGAAACAGTGCATCGCCGAACGAATTGTAAAAAAGCCCCAGAACTAAATAATGTCCTCCCACACTACACAAATCGAAAAACATGAAAATCGGAAAGAGTGCACCGCCGAAAGATTTATAAAAAAGTCACACAACTAAATAATGTCCTCCCAGACTACACAAACCGAAAAACATGAAAATCGGAAACAGTACATCGCCGAACGAATTATAAAAATGCCCGAGAACTAAATAGTGTCCTCCCACACTACACAAACCGAAAAACATGAAAATCGGAATCAGTGCATCGCCGAACGATTTATAAAGAAGCCTCAGAATAAAATGTCCTCCCAAACTACACAAAGCGAAAAACATGAAAATCGGAAACAGTGCACCGCCGAACGTATTATAAAAAAGTCCCAGATCTAAATAATGTCCTCCCAGACTACACAATCCGATAAACATGAAAATTGGAAACAGTGCATCGCCGAACGATTTATAAAAATGCCCCAGATCTAAATAATGTTATCCCATACTACACAAACTGAAAAACATGAAAATCGGAAACAGTGCATCGCCGAACGAATTATAAAAAAGCCCCAGAGCTAAATAATGTCCTCCCAGGCAACACAAACCGAAAAACATGAAAATCGGAAACAGTGCATCACCGAACGAATTATAAAAAAAACCCAGAACTACATAATGTCCTTCCAGACTACACAAACGCAAAAGCATGAAAATCGGAAACAGTGCATCAACGAACGAATTATAAAAAAGCCCCAGAACTAAATAATGTCCTCCCACACTACACAAACCGAAAAACATGAAAATCGGAAACAGTGCATCGCCGAGCGATTTATAAAGAAGCCTCAGAATTAAATGTCCTCCCAGGCTACACAAACTGAAAAAGATGAAAATCGGAAACAGTGCACAGCCGAACGAATTATGAAAAAGTCCCAGAAATAAATAACATCCTCCCAGATTGCAAAAACCGAAAAACATGAAAATTGGAAACAGTGCATCGCCTAACGAATTATAAAAAAGCCCGAGAAATAAATAATGTCCTCCCAAACTACACAAAGCGAAAAACATGAAAATCGGAAACAGTGCATCCCCGAAAGAATTATAAAAATTACCCAGTTCTAAATAATGTCCTCCCACACTACACAAACCGAAAAATATGAAAATCGGAAACAGTACATCGCCGAACGAATTATAAAAATGCCCGAGAACTAAATAATGTCCTCCCACACTAAACAAACCGAAAAACATGAAAATCGGAATCAGTGCATCGCCGAAAGGTTTATAAAGAAGCCTCAAAATTAAATGTCCTTCTATGCAACACAAACCGAAAAACATGACCATCGGAAACAGTGCACCGCCGAACGAATTATAAAAATGTCCCAGAACTAAATAATGTCATCCCAGACTACACAAACCGAAAAACATGAAACTCGGAAACAGTACATCGCCGAACGAATTATAACAAAGCCCCAGAACTAAATAATGTCTTCCCACACTACACAAATCGAACGACATGAAAATCGGAAACAGTGCATCGCCGAACGATTTATAAAGAAGCCTCAGAATTAAATGTCCTCCTAGGCAACACCAACTGAAAAAGATGAAAATCGGAAACAGTGCACCGCCGAACGAATTATAAAAAAGTCCCAGAACTAAATAATATCCTCCCAGACTACAAAAACCGGAAAACATGAAAATTGGAAACAGTGCATCGCCTAACGAATTATAAAAAAGCCCGAGAAATAAATAATGTCCTCCCAAACTACACAAAGCGAAAAACATGAAAATCGGAAACAGTGCACCGCCGAACGCATTATAAAAACATCCCAGAACTAAATAATGTCCTCCCACACTACACAAACCGATAAACATGAAAATCGGAAACAGTGCATCGCCTAACGAATTATAAAAAACCCCAGATCTAAATAATGTTATCCCATACTACACAAACCGAAAAACATGAAAATCGGGAACAGTGCATCACCGAACGAATTATAAAAAAGCCCCAGAACTAAATAATGTTATCCTATACTACACAAAACGTAAAACACGAAAATCAGAAACACTGCACCGCCGAACTAATTATAAAAATGTCCCAGATCTAAATAATGTTATCCTATAATACAGAAACCGAAAAACATGAAAATCGGAAATAGTGCATCGCCGAACGAATTATAAAAAAGCCCCAGAACTAAATAATGTCCTCCCAGGCAACACAAACCGAAAAACATGAACACCGGAAACAGTGCATCACCGAACGAATTATAAAAAAGCCCCAGAACTAAATAATGTCCTCCCAGGCAACACAAACTGAAAAACATGAACATCGGAAACAGTGCATCGCCGAACGATTTATAAAAACGTCCCAGAACTAAATAATGTCCTCCCAAACTACACAAACCGAAAAACATGAAAATCGGAAACAGTGCATCGTCGAACGAATTATAAAAAATCCCCAGAACTAAATAATGTCCTCCCAGGCAACACAAACCGAAAAAGATGAAAATCGGAAACAGTGCATCGCCGAACGAATTATAAAGAAGCCTCAGAATTAAATGTCCTCCCAGGCAACACAAACAGAAAAACATGAAAATCGGAATCAGTGCATCGCCGAACGAATTATAAAAAAGCCCCAGATCTAAATAATATCCTCCCAGACTACACACATCGAAAAACATGAAAATCCGAAACAGTGCATCGCCGAAGGAATTATAAAAAAAGCCCCAGAACTAAATAATGTCCTCCCAGACTACAAAAAACGAAAAACCTGAAAATCGGAAACAGTGCATCGCCGAACGAATTATAAAGAAGAATCAGAATTAAATGTCCTCCCAGGCAACACAAACTGAAAAACATGAAAATCGGAAACAGTGCATCGCCAAACGAATTATAAAAAAGCCCCAGAACTAAATAATGTCCTCCCAGACTACACAAACCGAAAAACATGAAAATCGGAAGCAGTGCATCGACGAACGAATTATAAAAACGCCCCAGAACTAAATAATGCTGTTGCAGACTACAAAAAACGAAAAACATGAAAATCGGAAAAAGTGAATCGCCGAACGAATTATAAAAAAAGCCCCATAACTAAATAATGTCCTCCAAGACCACAAAAACCGAAAAACATGAAAATCGGAAACAGTGCATCACCGAACGAATTATAAAAAAGCCCTAGAACTAAATAATGTCCACCCATGCAACACAAACCGTAAAACATGAAAATCGGAAACAGTGCATCGTCGAACGAATTATAAAAAATCCCCAGAACTAAATAATGTCCTCCCAGGCAACACAAACCGAAAATGATGAAAATCGGAAACAGTGCATCGCCGAACGTATTATAAAGAAGCCTCAGAATTAAATGTCCTCCCAGGCAACACAAACTGAAAAACATGCAAATCGGAATCAGTGCATCGCCGAACGAATTATAAAAAAGCCCCAGAACTAAATAATGTCCTCCCAGACTACACACATCGAAAAACATGAAAATCCGAAACAATGCATCGCCGAAGGAATTATAAAAAAGCCCCAGAACTAAATAATGTCCTCCCAGACTACAAAAAACGAAAAACCTGAAAATCGGAAACAGTGCATCGCCGAACGAATTATAAAGAATCCTCAGAATTAAATGTCTTCCCAGGCAACACAAACTGAAAAACATGAAAATCGGAAACAGTGCATCGCCAAACGAATTATAAAAAAGCCCCAGAACTAAATAATGTCCTCCCAGACTACACAAACCGAAAAACATGAAAATCGGAAGCAGTGCATCGACGAACGAATTATACAAACGCCCCAGAACTAAATAATGTTGTTCCAGACTACAAAAAACGAAAAACATGAAAATCGGAAACAGTGAATCGCCGAACGAATTATAAAAAAAGCCCCATAACTAAATAATGTCCTCCAAGACTACAAAAACCGAAAAACATGAAAATCGGAAGCAGTGCATCGCCGAACGAATTATAGCAAAGCCCCAGAACTAAATAATGTCGTTCCAGACTGCAGAAAACGAAAAACATGAAAATCGGAAACAGTGCATCGCCGAAAGAAATATAAAAAAGTCCCATAACTAAATAATATCCTCCCAGACTGCACAAACCGAAAAACATGAAAATCGGAAACACTGCATCGCCGAACGAATTATAAAAAATCCCCAGAACTAAATAATGTCCTCCCAGGCAACACAAACCGAAAAACATGAACATCGGAAACAGTGCACCGTCGAACGATTTATAAAAAAGTCCCAGAACTAAATAATGCCCTCCCAGACTACACAAACCGAAAAACATGAAAATCGGAAACAGTGCATCGCCGAACGATTTATAAAGAAGCCTCAGAATTAAATGTCCTCCTAGGCAACACAAACTGAAGAAGATGAAAATCGGAAACAGTGCACCGCCGAACGAATTATAAAAAAAGTCCCAGAACTAAATAATGTCCTCCCAGACTATACAAACCGAAAAACATGAAAATCGGAAGCAGTGCATCGCCTAACGAATTTAAAGAAGCCGGAGAACTAGATAATATCCTCCCAAACTACACAAAGCGAAAAACATGAAAATCGGAAACAGTGCACCGCCGAACGAATTATAAAAAATTCCCAGATCTAAATAATGTCCTCTCAGACTTCACAAACCGATAAACATGAAAATCGGAACAGTGCATCGCCGAACGAATTATAAAAAAGCCCCAAATCTAAATAATGTTACCCCATACTATACAAACCGAAAAACATGAAAATCGGAAACAGTGCATCACCGAACGAATAATAAAAAAGCCCCAGAACTAAATAATGTTATCCCATACTACACAAAGCGAAACACATGAAAATCAGAAACAGTGCACCGCCGAACGAATTATAAAAATGCCCGAGATCTAAATAATGTTATCCTATAATACACAAACCGAAAAACAAGAAAATCGGAAACAGTGCATCGCCGAACGAATTATAAAAATGCCCCAGAACTAAATAATGTTCTCCCAGGCAACACAAACCGAACAACATGAAAATCGGAAACAGTGCATCGCCGAACGTATTATAAAAAAGCCCCAGAACTAAATAATGTCCACCCAGGCAACACAATCCGAAAAACATGAAAATCGGAAACGGTGCATCGCTGAACGAATTATAAAAAAGCCCCAGAACTAAATAATGTCCTCCCAGACTACACAAACCGAAAAACATGAAAACCGGAAACAATGCTTCGCCGAACGAATTATAAAAAAGCCCCAGAACTAAATAATGTCCTCCCAAGCAACACAAACCGAAACACATGAACACCGGAAACAGTGCTTCTCCGAACGAATTATAAAAAAGCCCCAGAACTAAATAATGTCCTCCCAGGCAACACAAACTGAAAAACATGAACATCGGAAACAGTGCATCGCCGAACGATTTATAAAAACGTCCCAGAACTAAATAATGTCCTCCCAAACTACACAAACCGAAAAACATGAAAGTCGGAAACAGTGCATCGCCGAACGAATTATAAAAAAGCCTCAGAACTAAATAATGTCCTCCCACACTACACAAACCGAAAAACATGAAAATCGGAAACAGTGCATCGCCGAACGATTTATAAAGAAGCCTGAGAATTAAATGTCCTCCCAGGCAACACAAACTGAATTAGCCCACAAATTACTCAGAACCAATAATATCAAAATTAATTTTAGTCCATCTCCAAATTTGAGGAAATTAATCAAAAGGACAGGGACAAATTTAGTCTACTTCAAAATTCCGGAATATTCCAATTTCCCCTGCATTTACCGATATAATTCCATTGTTTCGTACATCAGCAAATCCATACATTGTCTACAAGAGAGGTTCACAGAGCACCAAACTGATGTCAGCCAAAAGAAGCTAACGATAGCTGCCACCGAACTAGCGGTACAACACAGAGCAACAAGAGACTGCGAGCACCCCACACCGCTTTCATGTGCGTCCACTTTCTATGGAATCATAGATCACAAGGCTATTGAAATAATGACCACCTTATCCCCACCAGCAACCGAGACCCTTCATGACGTGGAAAGAAGTTCTTTGTCTAAACAGGCCTAACGTCACTACATAGCTATCACTTCACTGAAGTTGGAGTGGTGTCTTTGCTCCATAAAGCTTCTGAGTTTTCTCCTAAAAACTTTTAACGTGCAAATAATTGAAGGATAAACTTTAAAATTATATTGCTCAATGACAGAATTTTAAGTTATTTTTAATTAATTTCTGATAAAGAAGGTCCTTTTAATTGTATAAGCAAACAATTATACCATTTCACACAACTCATTACTTTTTTTATTTTTTTCTTCAAGATATTTTTGGAGTTCACCCTTTAACTCTTCCCCCCTCTGTTAAGAGGGGGGAAGAGTTAAAGGATTGTGTTAACAAGCAGTTGAAATTGTTATTTTCGAAAATAAAGACACCACACACCGTGTTAACTTTTTAACAACACACCGTTTAACAAGAGTTCAGATTGTGTTAACAAGCAGTTGAAATTGTTATTTTCGAAAATAAAGACACCACACACCGTGTTAACTTTGATTGTGTATAAGGGTATTTCTGCACTTTAAATCACTGAGGTTACTTACTAGATGGGTTGGGTTGTTTTACTTCAAGTGACACTTTTCTGCACACCATGGACTAAATGGCCAGGTCATATGGACCCCAAAGTTTCAGAGAAGGTTGAGGGAGGGGACTCAGTAGAACAGCTGTTGGGTGATAGATAGTAGCCTCCCATCAAGGCCATCCAGCGTGTTTTTTAACGTGCACAGAGTATGCTCTCCAGTACATGGGGCCATGGCTTAATGTCCCGTCCAAAGGACGGTGGCCTTTCCAAGCCACCAATGTCCCCTACTGACAGTGGGAAGGGTGGGGAATTTTGCAGATATAAATCTCAACACTGCTGGAACTTGAATCTGGGAACTGCAGATTACGAACCTGGTGCACTATCGACTGAGTCACCCCTGCCCCATTAAAAGTGTAGAGTATGATGGTGAGTTTTAAAGGTATGGATGATATTAGGTCTAAAGTTCAGAGAGGTAAGTCTTTCAGTGCAGGAGTGGCAGAAATTTGTTTGACTCATGATTCAGATTTATTTCTTCTTATGGAACATATATACTTAAATTTTTCACTTTAGGTGTATCGTATCAGAGAAAATTTATATCTAGTTTGAATTTATTTTTTTAAAAATTAGTAATAGTAATGGTATAATTTACATTAATAAATATTAATGCATGTTTAATGGGAAATATGAGACATTGAGATTTATAATTTGCAGATCACTTTTTAAAGTGTGACATTAATAAAATTGCGATTAAAGCTTAAAGTGCGATTAAAAGTTTAAATCGCAATTTTTTTAGAGGTAACTGATAACATTACCATATTTTTTTTTCGTTTAACGTGCTGCTTACTTTCACCTGAGCATTGTTGATATCAGTTTGTTGCCTGTGATAGTCTTGTTTTTTTGCTGTTTTCCTCTGTGGCAATTATACAGTTCCTTGGGCCTCTTTTATATTCTGACCTTGCTGTGAATTGTAATAATGTACTTCATTTTCAGGTTTGTAATTGCAGTTTTTATATCGTTATCAAATAAAATGATATAAAATTTTACTCCTCACAGACCTCCTCCTCCTCCTCCTCCTCCTCCTCCTCCTCCTCCTCCTCATCATCATCATCATCATCATCATCATCATCATCATCATCAAGCAGCCATGAGCTACGGAGGTCCAACCAGACCGTGCAATTTAGTTCTCTAAGCAAGTCTATCTTGAGCTACATCTACTGCATCTGGCCACTGCACACCAATTTTAATAAGGTCCTGTTTGACATTGTCTGCCCACTGCATCCTAGGTCTCCCCTTCTTTCTGAGGCCTTTAGGCACACTGTTCATAACCCTATTCGCTAATCTATAATTATTCATACGGGCAACATGGCCAAATCAACGGAGTCTCTCTCTGCACAATATGCTGCTTAAAGGAGGTTGCAACCTCTTTTGCCTAACCTCATCATTAGTTACAAAGTTGTACCACCTAATGCCCAAGGTACTGCATAAGCATCTGGAATCAAAAGCATCTAGTTTCCTGATATCTTGTTTACAAAGCATCCAAGTTTCACTACCATACCTAACCTTAGAAAGAACCAAACTATTATACAGTCTAATTTTAGTCTTTAAGTGTATACGCCTATTTCTCCACACTCTCCATAGATTCTTAAAAGTCCCAGCAGCAATCCCTATTCGTCTGTTAATCTCATGCCGCACATCACCATTATCTGTTACATAGCTCCCAAGATAATTAAACTGTGACACCTGCTCAAGGCTGCAACCATTCAGATTAACTAAATCACAGCCTGCCTGACCAATTTTCATCACTTTAGTTTTCTCTCTGTTTATAACCAAACCTACTCTACTACCAGTCTCATCAACAGCTCGAATGAAAGAGTTCATCTCATCAACATCATTTGCCAAAAGGGCTAAATCATCAGCATAATCTAAATCAGAAATTTTCGTATCTCCAGCCCATTTAAGGCCAAAATCTTTCCCTTGAAGTGAATTTCGCATAACATAATCAGTAACCAAGCTAAAGAGGAAAGGAGACAAAATGCACCCTTGTCGAACACCAGAAGTAATGCTAAATCATTTGCTACAAGCCTTACCAACTCTCACACACGACTCGGTGTTATTATAGAGAACTTTCATTATGTTAACTAACTTGTCAGGTATACCATATGATCCCACAATCAACCACAAATTATGGCGATCAACAGAGTCGAAAGCCTTTTTGAATTCAACCAAGCTAGCAACCAAAGGTTTCTGAAACTCGAAACATTTCTCAAAAATCTGCCTAAGTGAAAATATCTGATCCACACATCCCCTACCACTTCTGAATCCACATTGCTCATCACGCAATTGACTGTCAACCAGATTCTTAATTCTATTAAGCACAATCATGGAAAGAACTTTCCCTGGAACAGAGAGTAGGCTGATACCCCTACAGTTATCACAAGAACTGCGATCACCTTTTTTGAAAATAGGGATAACAATAGCTCTGGTAAAATCCTTAGGAACCATGCCTTTATCATAAAAGATATTCAGAATTTCAGTCATCCAAGTGGTAACCGAAACATTCATTTGCGTAGCGTAGTAATTTCATTCATTGCATTTGCGTAGTAATTTCATCTACCCCTGGGGATTTATGAAGTTCAAGTTTAGAAACAGCCAAAGTAACTTCAGATTGTGTTATAGGGCCTACATTAAAGCCACCAATGCATCTATCATCATTGCAAACAATGGGAGTAGAACTAACTAAATTGTTTAGAACATCACTGAAATGCTCACACCACCTAGCCATGACAGAATCCTACCCTTCTATAACCTTACCTTGTTATCCTTCAATCCTTGTATGCCTGACCGTTTTCTACCACACAAAACATTAACTATCTGCAACAGCTCTCTGTTGTTGTGCTGCCTAACTGCTTCCTCGGTTTTGTCAGCCAAACCATCAAGCCAAAGATTCTTATCAGCAGCTAACTGATCTTTTACACGTTTATTAAGTTCTCTGTCATGCTTTCTATTAGGGCTAGTAGGGTATTGATTAAGGACATTCCTGCAGTTCTTTCTTTCTGAAATAAGCTCAAGTGCCTTATCACTTAAATAATTCTGTCTCCTCTGCTCCGTTTCGATCCCATTCTTCCTCAACTTCAGTAGTAAGCATATCATGACTGTCATAATGACTAAGTAACCTATCATGGTAAGCTTTGGCTATAACTGGATCTTTCAGAGCTTCAGTATTAAAAGAAAATTTTTTAACCTTAGCACAACACTTTTTAAGTTTAAGTTGCAAGACACTTTTAGCAAGGTAATGGTCAGATCCAATTTCAGCTCCCCTATATGCTCTGGTATTCCTAACAGAACTAGCCCATTTGCTGTTAATTAATATGTTATCAATCATATTCTTATGCAGCCCATCAGGTGAAACCCATGTGTACTTATGTATGTCGCGGTGTTTGTAATATATTAGTTTTTCTGAATCGATGAGTTTACTTACCTGTAAGCGACGTTGCCCATTGCCATTGCAGCTACCAATACCAAAAGGGCCTATTACTCCTCCCCAAAGGTCAGAGTCAGTACCAACTTTGGCATTGAAGTCACCAAGAACAAGGGTAATATCTCCTTTCTTGACAAAATTCAAAATATCCTGAAGTTGTTCATAAAACCTGTCCTTCTCATCCTCATCGGCATCCTCTGTGGGGGCATAACAGCAGATAACATTCATGTCTTTAACGCTTGTCTGAAATTTTGCTGTAAGAAACCTTTCATTAATGCACTCATATCCTAGAAGAGCATCACTAGCGTGACCCACGCCTTGGTGATGCTTATTGTCGTCCCTCCCTGAAAAGAGAAATTTAAGATTATTTTTAAGAATCTGACCTTTATCTGTCCATCTGGTCTCTTGCAAGCCGAGAATATCTAAATTATAATGGTGGAATTCTTGTGTGAGGACATAAAGAGAAAAAGCTCTGTGCAGAGTCCTCACATTCCAACTACCTATGGAGAGAAAATGGTTAGTGGGATGTTTAAAGAAACTATGTTTATTGAGAGAGGGAATGCCGACAATATCAAACAGCCCCCTAATCGCAGACATGGGGCAAAGACTCGTTGCCCCACTACTAAATGCTGAAGCCATCTACACTGGAAGACTTCCTCCAATGTAGAATTTGACGATGCCAATAAAAGCAAAGAATTCAGGTGCCTGAGATGACTTCTGCTCAGGATTATCCACCAGCTGATAAACATATCCTGTGAATCTATTCACTTGGGGCTGTCAACCCACAAACAAACAGAAAACACAGCGGAAGATATTCCCTCCACAGAAGCCCACCAGTGCAGCAAAATCAGGATCCATAATCAAGCTCAGAGCCATATATTTGTCCAGTCTGTGGGTTTATATGGTCAGCACCAGGACCATGTATGGTTGACCACTCCTCAGCAGAGTAGAAAAAAAAAGAAAAGTAGCCATAGTTGTCGAGATTAGTAGGCCACACTAATCTGGCAGCCCTCCCCTTCCGTTCACTTCCACAAGAGAGTATCTCTTTTGAAAGGTACTAACGGTCTGCACCACGAGAAGGCGGGGTCGGACATTAGGTGCTAGGCCTGGCCGGTTCTATGCATCATCACAGGGGATTGGTGCATTGCTCCCCTTCCAGTGACTACCTAGCTACCATTTACAGACCGAGATATGTTTAGGTGAGGTTAATAAACGATAAAATGTGTGTGAGGTGAGGGTGATGAATGTATGAATTTGGGCCATAACTCGGAGAGTGTGGTGGAAAGAAATAGTGATGTTTATGGGCGTTTAGGTAGATAAATAGTAAAACTGCCAATGTTGGTTATTAGTAGCTTTAGATGTACAGAAGTATTTTTCAAGGTATAAGTTTTTGTTTGAGTGAGTTCTGGAGGTATTTTTCCTATGCTGGAGTAATTTTAAGATATATGTAGGCTCCAAAGAGCATCGTTCTTGTCCTTTCAGGATCTTTTTTGTCACAGGGATCTTTTTGGCTCCTGGATCTTTTGGGTGTCGATATGGATCTTTTAGGTAGCAGATATGAGCAAACGGGAAGAGGATATGTGGACAAGTGATTAGAGGGGAAAGGACATTAAATGTGCCTGCCAATGGGTTGGGTTGTTTTATATCTGAGCAGCACTTTTTTGCACACCATGGGCTAAATGGCCAGGTCACATGGACCCCGAAGTTTCAGAGAAGGTTGGGTGAGGGGACCCACTGGAACAGCAATTGGGAGACGGATGGTACATCTCGTCAAGGCCATTCAGCATGTTCTTTAATGTGCACAGGGTATGGCTCTCCCGCATACGGGCCATGGATTTTTAGAGAAGAAAAAAAAATACTTTCTTGCCCCCCCCCCATCAAGACATAAAGAGTTACCCCCCCCCCTACTCCCCTGTTACCTTCACCACCCACCTCCTGACACCCCCCTCTTTCCACCATAATGGGGTAGGAGCAGAGGGTTTCTTTTTCTTCACTTTCTCTTTGCCCCTACCTGCCACAATTTTTGCCCCTTACACTGTGCCTCCCCTCGTGACAGCAAGGATACTCTACTCCATCACCTTTTCAATTTTTCTCAACCCAGGCACTGTTACACTTTTCATACAACTCATCTCGTTGACCACAGGGCGGCCTGTGGCAAATGCCGTTTCGCAAAATGTAGGGTCGCTTGCATTGCTATTGCGTGAGCCTCTACCTTCCTTGTCGATTTCAGCCCCCACCTCTTCAATATGCATTTGGACCTACATTTTGACATCTACTGATTGAGTGTTTGTGTCTTTTGTATTGTACTTTTTGTGTCTTTTAAAGGGAAAATGTTATTAGGAAAGCTTTTCTATCCCTTTCCTGCTCCTTCTCTTTTCGTTTCCAGCTCTCTTTTTTCTTTAATGAGATGTCTGGTGTGTGAAATAATCGCCGAGGAACTTACGTTTTTACGTTACGTTTTTTTAGGCGGTTGAAGTTTCTGAGAATGCAAAGTTATGTCAAGCTGAGTGATTCAAGGAGCCACACTCTTTAGAATCACGAAGCAAGTCGTAATCATGGAAATACTGAGAATTCTCGCTATTTTATATATAAATAGTGGGTTTTCAGATATTAATTTCCAAACAACCGCACGAGGAAGGTTAAAGAGCCTTTAAGAGGCCCCCTGGGGGTTGAGCGAAGCTCGGTTTACGGATAAGTCGACTATATTCACCAAGGAGGTGGCTCCTCTGCGGCGGCTCCGAGGCTCATCAGTCTTCGGAAGGCTCCTGGGTCTCCGCAAAACCTGGCATTCCGTTTCTTTTCAAATCGGGTCGTCGGAAAACCCGATTGAGCTGATAAGAACAGATATAAAAAATTCTTCGCTTCTCGGCCTTTTGGCTAAGATCAAAGAGTAGGTGGTATCTGTTCTTATCAGCTTAATGCCGTTGCCCAGCGCCATCTATTGGGAAGAGCAGTTACCCGGAGCCGACCGTTAGTAAGTATATTTTTTAATTTTAAACCCCTAACGGTCGCGAATATACTTGCCGGGCTCCCGCTTTGAGGCCGAGAAAGGCGGGAAATGCGGTCTTTTGCATTGGCTACCGGTATCTTTATTAAGCTTTTCATTCATTCAAACAAGTACTAATTTTCTTCTTTTTAAAGTAAACTGCTTGCAATTTTCTAGAGATAGAATGAGTGACCATCCTATTATATATCCACCTGACAACACCTTTAATTGTTCGATATGCTCCATCAAACCAGATATCAGAGCTACTGGCATCTATAAATCTCATGGCGAGTTAACCAAACATCTAAGGTTAAAACATCCCACATTTAACTACTTCCTTCAGTGCAGGTTATGCTCTTTTCCTGAGAACAATGCAAAAGCAATGAAAAAACATTTCAGGATCAACCACCCTGATTTTGTCACTCCTTTGGTGCCTTCATCTCTGCGCCGTTCACCCACAAAAGCCTTTGGACAGAACTCATTTGTCGATGCTTCCTTCTCTCATGCTGAGACTCGTCCAACAACTCCTGAACTTCCTCTGATTGCCTCTCCTGCTCCCCTTCCTGACTCCACCCTTGACGCTGCAGCTTTCAACTCAACTGCTTTCTGTTTGATTGTCTCCCATCCCTGCAAACAAAATTCAATCAACGCCTCCGGACCTGAACTCTGAAACTGCTCTCTTCCAATCCGACTTCTCAAGACCTTCTAGCCCAGCAGGGTCCCTTGAAGCTCATTTACCTGTAACCGAATCCTCAATAGATCTTCCAACTCCCGTTGTTCAGCATTGCTTTTCAAACCTTCCTGATCAACCGGCCACCTTCACTTCAACCAACCTTGGAACTATTCTCCCTCAAGCATCTCCAGGCTGCATTAATTCAACTCTTGATGACCCACTGACTCCAGCACCTGACTTTCCTCCCACAGTTCTCCACCCGGCAATTCCTGATGATGAAACCTGGCTTGAAATTGTGGATGACTGCACCTCATCCCACATCACTGAGTTCCAACGTTTCTGGCTCGATTGTCTCCAGACTCCAGACTGGTCATCCTTCGAATCCACTCTTGACAACCTCTCGGATGACATTGCTTCCCAACTGGGTCGCCGTAAACCATCTTCCAGGACTCAGTCAACTCAACCTGCCTCTGCATTCTTCACCCATCCCTCCAACCCCTCAGTCTACAATGCAATGGAAGCCTCTAAGCTACAAAAAGCCTGCCGGCTCAACAGTAAAAAGACACTGGAAAAAATCCTCCAATCACCCAACCCCATCTGTACCATCGATGCTGATGTTTTAGAAACACACTTCGCCGAAATTTATTCCTCAAATCCAGCCACTTCAGATGACTTCCCTCGCTGGCTTTTTGACAATCCATCCCAAGACTCTGATCATGCTCTTCAGACTCCGTTCTCCATTGATGAAGTCTCCAATAGGCTTGCCAAAACCACCAATTCAGCCCCAGGACCGGATGGACTTTTCTATGAAGATTGGAGGAAATTCGATCAAGACTATTCTCTCCTAACTCACATTTTCAATAGATGTCTCCAAACCGGTAAAGTCCCCGCCTCATGGAAAAAATCCCACGTCATCCTAATTTATAAAAAAGGTAATCGTTCTGATCCCAACAACTGGAGACCAATCTCACTTCTAAATACAATAGGCAAAATCTATACAGGACTTCTTAGCTCCCGTCTTGGCAACTGGGCTAGGACTAACAACCGACTCTCC
This sequence comes from Ryuthela nishihirai, assembly GCA_038380435.1. Classification (NCBI taxonomy): domain Eukaryota; kingdom Metazoa; phylum Arthropoda; class Arachnida; order Araneae; family Heptathelidae; genus Ryuthela; species Ryuthela nishihirai. The sequence goes on from JAWZYU010000019.1 coordinate 282,363, forward strand.
CAATGCCAGAAAGGCTTCAGAGAATTTAATGGCTGCTCTGAATCTACTTTCATCCTCCAGCAGATCATTGACTACACCCGAAGATCTGGGAAACAAGCGTGCATCGCATGGCTTGACATTGAAAATGCGTTTGGAGCTATCTCTCGCAATTACATCTTTGATGTCCTAAACCAAATGAAATTTCCCTCACAGTTCATCAACATCATTAAAGATCTCTACAACGACTGCTTCAACACCATCCGCTCCTCTGCTGGCTGGACAAGGTAGTTGTTGATGTCATCGGGAGTCAGACAAGGTTGCCCACTTAGTCCTTTGCTTTTCAACCTTCCTCTGGAGCCTATCATCAGAAGCATCACCTCTCTAGACAGATTGGCCTTCAACCTAAACAACAACAAATTCTCCTTACTAGTCTACGCTGATGACATGGTCATCACCAGTAACAACCCAACTAATCTGCAGGAAATGTTAAATAAAATCCACTCTAATGCCTTGTCAGCCAACCTCAAGTTCAAGCCCTTCAAATGCGCCACAATTCACATTGACTGCAGAAAACAACGTAAAGTTAGGGACACCGCCTTCTTTCTTGACGGCACTCCCTGTCCTATTATCCTGGATCAGCAATCATTCAATTACCTGGGTACACCCACAGGCTTTAGAAATGACCATACTCCTCTCGAAAAAATTGCCAAAATCAAAGAAGACCTCTTGAAACTAAATGAATCGCCTCTTGCTCCATGGCAAAAGTTTCATGCCTTGAAGACTCTGCTGCTTCCACGTCTGGATTTCTCTCTCCTCAACAGCCATATCCAAAAGAAACACCTCAGAGAGCTGGATAAACTTATCAGCCCCAGGACCGGATGGGACTTTTCTATAAAGATCAGGAAATTTGGCAAACACTGGCTTAACCTCCCTTCCAGAGCCAGTGCTGAAATTCTTTTCATTCCCACCAACAGAGGAGGTATGGGCATCACCATGATGGCGGATCTAATTGACATCTCTACGATCGCCCATGGCTTTAAACTTCTTTCCTCACCAGACCCTCTAGTTAAATCTCTGGCATATGACACTCTGCTCAAGGTGATCAGACGAAAACTCGGATTCAACCCTTCTGCAAATGACCAAACTAACTATCTGAACGGCCTTTCAACTGGAGATCTGATTAGAGATGGGGGTGACATCTCATCCCTCTGGACCCAAGTTCGTTCCTGTTCTAGACGACTTTTCAAGAGAGGAATCTGCAACTGGGCCTTTTCACCCTCTAGAAATGAACTCCAGATCCAAGTTAACATCCCAGACTCACACCCGGTTTTCTTCACAACATCCAGCTGTAAACATCTAATTAGCTCCCTTAAGGTAAGCACGGCTTTCACCTTCTTCCTCCGTTTTGCATCAAAAAGGGACCAGGGCAAAACAGCCCCCTGTTTTGCTGCCAGCACATCCTCCAATCACTTTACCAGCTATGGTTTATACATCAGATTCTGTGATTGGAGGTTCATCTTCCATGCCAGACTGGGTTGCCTCAACCTCAATGGATGCCGCCACTTTAACTGCACGGACAAGAGATGTCGCCGATGTGGGTTCGAGTCTGAAACAATCCCACATGTTCTCAACCATTGTAAGCCACACGCTGCTGCCTGGCAAAAACGCCATAATGAGATTGTGGAGAGACTCTGCAAGGCGCTTCCCAAGGGTATCAAAGACCTCCACTGCAACAACAAATTCCAAGGTTTGGACGAAAATTTAAGACCTGACATCACTTTCACCGGCCTTGATGGTGCTGTTCACTTCATCGATGTTACAATCCCATTCGAAAATGGTCTCAACTCCTTTTGGAAAGCCAGAAACCGAAAAGTTGCCAAGTACCAACCCTAGTCTCCCACCTAAACTCCCAAGGCAAGGCAGCTTTTGTGGATGCATTCATCGTCGGCTCTCTCGGTTCGTGGGACCCTGCAAACGACCTAGTCCTCTCCAGAGCTGGTGTCTCCTTCAACTATTCCAAACTGATGAAAAAACTGATGGTGTCCAAAACCATCGCCTGGTCCCGAGACATTTATATCGAGCACGTCACAGGTGTCCGGCAGTACAAGGAATTCTAGTCACCATCTATCTCATGCAATTTCACTATTCCTCTCCAAGTTAGGAGATTCCATTTTATTTTCTCTGAATCCCTAGGCCAAGGGAAGCAAATTGCTACCAACCATTTTTTTTCTCTTTGTATTTTTACTACTTGTCTCTAATCTCTTCTTCTCATTTATTAGATCGCCACACTTTTACAGATTCCATCGCAGGCACAAGGTTTGACTAACAACTTGTAAGATGTCACCTCATCAACTGGCATGATCTCTCTCCAACCTTTTCTGGACTTTCCGAGATGAAGTGTCATCACTTGTGCCCTATGGTCTGACTTCATTTGCGTGAATTTCCTGCATTGTCAACCTGCAATTTCTTCTTCGCTACTCAGGCTGATGATTAATTTATTGTTGTGCCTTTTCATGTAGTGCCTTTTAGGCTGAAGATTACTGTTTGAAATTCTATACCACATTTTACACCAAATTCTACTCTCAATTATGCTTGAATAAAGAATTTTTATATCTGTTCTTATCAGCTCAATCGGGTTTTCCGACGACCCGATTTGAAAAGAAACGGAATGCCAGGTTTTACGGAGACCCAGGAGCCTTCCGAAGACTGATGGACGGATGCCTCGGAGCCGCCGCAGAGGAGCCACCCCCTTGGTGAATATAGTCGACTTATCCGTAAACCGAGCTTCGCTCAACCCCCAGGGGGGCCTCTTAAAGGCTGGTAGAGCGAAGAGACTAAGCTCATATGTGGATTGGGAGGTTGTAGGCCGTAAGGAGCAATTAGACACTATAGACAACAAAGGACAAAGCGATTGGGCTGCGAGTGTTAGGACGCAGTTGTTTCTGCGAGCCGCGTTACTTTCCTGCTTCACCATATATTCACCATATTTTTTTCGGAGAAAATAAAGGACAAATCACAAATTGTTTCATAATGAAAAAAACAGCAGTTTGCATTTATTAGAAAATATAAGCATATAATAGCATTTTAAGCAATCATAATTTGGATATTTTTCACAAGAATGAACTTTTATTAACCCTTTCAAGTGTCTAGCCTGAAAAACTGGTTTACATCCAGAGGCCAAATTTAACTTTAGAACTTTTTTGCCAAATAATTAGTGAAAGGAATTATGGCATGTTATATGCCAAATTAATCAACATTTAATTCTGGATTTTTTCAAAATAAAATATTTAACAAAAAAGACCATATGTTTCATTTTAATAGGACTTTTTTAGAGTCATGTAGTAAAAAAATGCATCTTGCAACACAAATAAAAATTTATAAAAAAAAGAACTAATAGAAATGATTTCTAAGTAAACAAAAATTCTTGTTTAAAGAAAACATTTCTTCCATTTTTAATTTTTTTTCTCCATACTATAATTTGAGTAAAAGTCCAGGTTTTTTGCAGTCCAATAAATAAGTCGCATTTGGAATATTTTTAAAACATGACTAATCAACAGAAATAGCTCATGTTTTATACCAAATTGAAAAATTTAATTCTTAATTTTATTAAAGCAAAAAATTCGAACACTGTAGTAACATATTATTTTTAATAACAATTTTTACAGTGATATACCAAAAAAAAAAGTTACACATTTCATAATTACTTCCAATTTTAAAAAGTTGCAGTTATTTCTTAATTATCAGGAGATTTTTAAAACTTAAAGGAAAAATTTGTGTTGATAATAGTTCAAATCAAACTTCTGAGCTTAAATTAGGGGATAACTTCAGCACAGAGTAATATTAACAAATTGGCAATACCTTATATAACTTCTAAGAAATGGCAAACAGATGGCTGTAACAAATTATTTATGTCATAGTTTAATAAAATATGCATCAAATAAAAAAAGAAAATATTATTTATCAAGCTTAAATTACATATTTTTATATCTATTTACAAAATTTAAAATGGCAATTTTTATTTTTATTTAATCGTTTTCCTTTATTAGAGTAATGTTAACAAATTGGCAATACCTTATATAACTTCTAAGAAATGGCAAACACATGGCTTTAACAAATTATTTATGTCACAGTTCAATAAAATATGCTTCAAATAAAAAAAGAAAAATATTATGTAACAAGTTTAAATTACATATTTTTGTAAAATATCTATTAACCAAATTTAAAATGGACACTGGAAAGGTTACTAAATCAGGTTTTTGTTTTAAAATTTCATAAAACTGTATACAATTCATATGAAAGTTGCATTTGGTATGAATGCATGCTTTAAATGTTCCGATTTTTCATTTTGTTTTTTTCACTGGTCCACATATTGTTCGCTAATCAAAATACTCGTTCAGTGAGGACATTAAATCAAGGGATACATAAGCTAAATTCAACGTTTTTTAAAAGGTTTTTAAAAGATTCCTGTTTATCGGTGAAATATTTAAAAATTTCAACCCATCTACTGCGCACCAATATTCAATTTACTATTTTGAATTCACGAAATTAAAAGAGCAATTTTTATTTTTTTAAATCGTTTTCCTTTATCAGAGTAATGTTAACAAATTGGCAATACCATATATAACTTCTAAGAAATGGCAAACATGAGAAATGGCCATTTTAGAAAAAAAAAATCTAGTGGACAGAGCAGTGAAATAAAGGACGTATGGCCACTGTACATATAATAAAAAACATATCCCCTCAAGCAGCTGCTTGCCACAGAGGTCTGACAGGAGCCTGTCAGTTTATATCCCATAGTACAAGGTCTGAGAGGATGGCAGGCCCTCAGCAGAAAAACGACACAAACAGCCATGCCTTTACCCGGGTCTCGAACCCAGGTCCCTTAAATCAATAGACAAGTGTTCTAACCACATATACGGTATCATTAAAATATCCTCTTCCTACCTCCGTGACTTAAAAGACGGCTTATTTTTCTAAGCACAACTAAACTTCGATTCCCTAGAAGAAAACGTGAAAAACGTACGTTTGACTTCAACAGATTTCATTAACTGTATACTGTTTGAAAGTAATCGTAATAATTCTTTGCTGACGTCTGAAAATAACATTGTTGATTTAATTGTTTTCCGACTTCGAAGGAAGTGACACCTCTCCATATCCGCAACAAAGTTCCGTCTCTTTAAGCTTTCTTTCTCACCATTTATCGTACCTGAGCGAAGCCAATTAGTGAATATTATAGCAACGAATATTATCGAACATAACGTAGCAGTGGAGATCGCCATCAAATAACCAAAGATAACCGAATAACGAAAACTTTCCCTGCCTAGACTCGTTAAAGGATAAAATATCCCACGTGTACCGTGTAAGAGTTACGTATTGCCATAAATAAGCAAACTGAAATACGTGTGCGCCTTAATAATATGATGAGATAACATCATATTATTACAATATAATGAATATAACAGAAATGACGTCAGCAACGCGGTTCCGGTTACTTTCCAGCACAATTTCTATAATGTGAAGAGTTGGGTTGGGTTGTTTTACCTCTGAGCGGCACTTTTTTGCACACCATGGGCTAAATGGCCAGGTCACATGGACCCCGAAGGCTCAGAGAAGGTTGGGGGAGGGGACCCACTGGAACAGCTGTTAGGAGACAGATGGTAGCCTCCCGTCAAGGCCATCCAGCGTGTTCTTTAACGTGCACAGGGTATGTCTCTCCCGCACACGGGGCCACGGCTTAACGTCCCATCCGACGGACGGCGGCCTTTCCAAGCCCATCGGTGTCCCCTACTGACCGTGGGCAGGGCGGGGAACTTTTGCGGAGATAAATCTCAACGCTGACCCAGCTGGGACTCGAACCCGGGAACTACAGATTACGAGCCTGGCGCGCTACCGGCTGAGCCACCCCCGCCCCTATAATGTGAAGATGAAAATCATTTTCAGTGTCTCGGGAAAGCCATACAATAAAACTATATTGTGAAATCACAGTTTATTATTCAGTTCAATACATGTTCCAAAACATATTTTCTCCTGAGGTCACTCACAATACCTGTCTGATGGACGAAATAAAAGGTGACAACTGGCATAATACCTTAGTAGCAAAATATCTTATTCGATATCATTTGCATTAGATATCTCTCACACCTGTACGATCTACGTGTAATATCGAATATAAAAACGTTGGTTGCCGTAATATATAAATGACGAACGCTGGAATATTTAACACACTAAAAAAAATAATGTCAAACGCAAAGTTGACATCAAACTTCAAATCACGTTTAGATTTCAGTTTTACTCTTAATAAAATAATTAGTGTATTGCACCGGATATTTATCTTGCATCTTGGCATTTGTAAAATTATCCTATCGATCTTAACTCTAAAAACGCAAATAACGTAGTTCAAAAAACGCCATTTCCATAGCTACAATTAATGGGAACCCTATTTCGTGTCAACACAAATATTTCGTAGTCAATTCCTATTTATAGAAATATAATCGCAACTGTTTATTTCATCTCTCAATAAATAAGTTTTACCCCACCATTCACTCTAGAACGAAATATTTATTCACCATAAACGTAATTTTTAAACACAGCAAACATTCGGCAAAACCCTTTAGGTGCAATGCCAATTCATTCCTATTTTTCTATCTTATTACACCACGACGTGCACATAACTTTTAATTTTCCTTTCTGGGCCAAAAGAATAATATTAATCTTGAGATTACTCGCAAAAACCAAATTTTTTACCGAAAATGACTTTTAAAAAACCGGAATTTTCAAAGCTTTAACGGTTCAACGTAAACGTATAAATGGTTGCTGCCTACGTAAAGCCCTTCCACATCGCAGTACATCACTAAAAACTCACCCAAAATATATAAAACAAAAGAATGGTTACTTCCTCCGTGTATCGTACGAGGGTGAGGAAAAAAAATCCAGTGGAACAACTCAAAAAAGCTTGCAATGCGAAACTCAAAGTATGCAACTTCCAACTTTTACTACGGCTTCACAATGTTTCGTCTATACTTCTACGAAACTTTATATAACCATTTTTCTTCTCTGTAGAAAAATAAAAATGCATATTACGTATCTGAGATGATCGAAACATAATATAAAAATATACCTTAAATAGGAACATTGTTACGATTAAGAAAACCATTTTTAAAACTTCAACGTGCCTGTAATATATTATGCAAAATCTACTGGCAACACAACGAAACAGTACTCCTGACGTCATCTCGGTGTTTTTGCTACTTTATTATTAAACCCGTATTCACAGGCAGCACTAATTTTAGGAGTTCACTTATTTCTCATGCTGCCACTCTATTTTAACTTACACTTTTATACGAGATAGGTAACATTTATATAATTAAAAATGTGTTCAAATTATTAAAAATCAAATGAATACTTAGATTTTCATACCTATTTTTTCACATGCACTGTATTTTTTTTTAAAGGTTTATTTTTTTTGCACGGTTTTCTCGGGAACCTATCAAAAACAGAATTGGGTGCATTGAATTAGATTATTCCTATTGTTTATTAAGAAGGATTTTTTTTTTTAAGTTGAGTGGTTAGCGCGCTTGGCAACTGATCTAAGAGACCTGGGTTCGAGTCCCGGGTACGGAATGGCTGTTTTCTGTCGTTTTTCTGCTGAAGGCATGCCATCCTCTCAGACCTTCTACTGTGTCATATAAACTGACGGCTCCTGTCACACCTCTGTGGTAAGCAGCTGCTTGAGGGGGTATTTATTTATTTATTTATTATTAAAATTTGAGAAACATCCTGAAACAAATTTTGGAGAATATAATAGCAGGAATACGCTGTGATGCATACGAATAAACCGCTTTGTAAGCTGAATGCTTTTAAATGTAAACAGAATAAATTTGAATATCTGACTGGAATTGCATAGAATAAAATGCATATGATATCATATAGCGCTCAGAGTTGGTAGTTTTACATGTGCTCGGCATTTTTTTTGTAGACAATTTGCTAAACGGCCAGGTCACGAGGACACCGAAGGCTCAGAGCAGGTTGGGGGAGGGGCCTCACTGGAAAAGCTTTTGGGAGACAGATGACTTATTTGCAGAATGACTACAGACTAAACTTATCTGCAGAAATGACTCCTAAGTGTCGTTTCGAAGACTCCCGGAAATATCTTAATAACACAAATAACCATATCTAAATAACCAATGAAATCTATTTCAGTTGAAAACCTAAGTTTTATATTCACTAGTAAACGTTACATTGTTAGTTTCACGATTAAAGAGAAAGGAGGAAAACAAACCGTATGCTAAATAATCGATGACACAACAATGCTTTTCGAAATGTTAAACCGGATACTCCTTTTGTTTCGTAATTTCCATTTCCGTCACGAATAAGGTTAATTAATTTAATTCCTTGAATCCAATTCCTGCTATTACATTCTCTAAAATTTGTTTCAGGATGTTTCTCAACTTTTAATAATAAATGAATAAATATCCCCTCAAGCAGCTGCTTACCACAGAGGTCTGACAGGAGCCTGTCAGTTTATATGCCAGAGTAGAAGGTCTGAGACGATGGCACGCCCTCAGCAGAAAAACGACACAAAACAGCCATGCCGTACCCGGGACTCGAACCCAAGTCTCTTAGATCAGTAGCCAAGCGCGCTAACCACTCAACTTAAAAAAAAATCCTTCTTCATAAACAATAGGAATAATCTAATTCAATGCACCCAATTCTGTTTCTGATAGGTTCCCGAGAAAACCGTGTAAAAAAATAAACCTTTAAAAAAAAATACAGTGCATATGAAAAAATAGATATGAACATCTTTAAGTATTCATTTGATTTTTATTAAATTAAACACATTTTTAATTATATAAATGTTACTTATTTCGTATAAAAGTGTAAGTTAAAATAGAGTGGCGGCATGAGAAATAACTGAACTCCTAAAATTAGTGCTGCCTGCCTGTAAATACGGGTTAATCGTAAAGTAGCAAAAACACCGAGATGACGTCAGCACATTGAAGTTTTAAAAAATATATATATATATATAAATTTTATTTATTTGTTTTTTTAAAAACCAAACCGGTGGGTATTATTTTGAAAAAAAATTAGGTCTTACGCTGAAAACCTTCCTTAGTATTTCCGTAATAGTTAATATCAAAAATTATCAGCACAAGTTTTTTTTAGGTCTCCTTAAAGTCTTTACATGCACATAGCAATAAAAACAATACTGAGGAGAAAGGAAACAAATTGTAAATCCGTGCCTAGCATAATACATATGCAGGGGCGGGAGTGGCTCAGTCGGTAGCGCGCCAGGTTCGTAATCTGTAGTTCCCAGGTTCGAGTCCCAGCTGGGTCAGCGTTGAGATTTATCTCCGCAAAATTCCCCGCCCTGCCCACGGTCAGTAGGGGACACTGATGGGTTTGGAAAGGCCGCCGTCCGTCGGATGGGACGTTAAGCCGTGGCCCCGTGTGCGGGAGAGCCATACCCTGTGCACGTTAAAGAACAAGCTGGATGGCCTTGACGAGAGTCTACCATCTGTCTCCGAACAGCTGTTCCAGTGGGTCCCCTCCCCAACCTTCTCTGAGCCTTCGGGGTCCATATGACCTGGCCATTTAGCCCATGGCGTGCAAAAAAGTGCCGCTCAGAGGTAAAACAACCCAACCCAATACATATGCACGTCTAAGAGGAAAATTTAAATAGAATAATATGTGCAATAGAACTAACGGTTTAAAGTCACGAAACTATTCTTTACATCAGCCTAGCAGTATACTACAAAGAGCCTTGATATCTCGAATTCTTGAAGTTATAAATTTGTTATACGTGCAATTTTTCAGTGTAAGAACTAAGCAATACCTTGTGGAATGTGGAAAACAACGAATAGGCGGTCAACCGCCTATTCGTTGTTTTCCACATTCCCAATTCTCTTTCTCTACCTGCAGATAGCTGAACACAACTTATGGGAATGAAGGACCTTACTTAATGACCTCCTTTTGGCTTTAGGAGTATAACACACCCTAAACATTTAACCTCTAATGATTATTTTATTTCCCAATCCAAAGAGGCTTAACGTGTTAGGGAAAAGAGTGAAAATATATTCAAAAATATAATAAAGAAATAAAAATTGGAATACAATATTGACAATATAAAAATATCCAAAACAGCAGCATAATTTAAACGAATTTCTGTTTTACAGACTACACAGGGATTAACTGCTTAGTCGAGGAGTCATTTCATACCCTAAGCATTTAACCTCTAATGATTATTTTATTTTGTAATCCAAAGAGGCTTAACGTGTTAGGGAAAAGAGTGAAAATATCTTCATAAATATAATAAAGGAATAAAAAAACACCCCCTCAAGCAGGTGCTTGCAACAGCGATCTGACAGGAGCCTGTCAGTTTCTCCGCCATAGTCGAAGGTCTGTGACGATGGTGACTCCTTTGATCACTTTAATACGCCATAGAGAAGATATGCGTTTGGTTGGGTTGTTTTATCTCTGACCGGTAACTATTCGCACACAAGGGGCTAAATGGCCACGTCAAAAAGAACCAGAGGGATCAGTTTAGGTTGCGGGAAAGTGACCGAATGGAACAGCGGTTATGAGATAGAGGGTAACCTCCCATCCAACGTTTTATTTAACCTGCACAGGGTATGATACATACAGAATTTCTACACTATTTTATTGTGGTTTACATCAGTTTTTATTCTAACAATATTAAGATTTTACGACATTTTGGTATTTTTTGTCTTCTACTATTGGCTTTGGTAACTTTACGCTTATGACGACATCTCTTTGAACTTTATATATATATAATAGAGCAGTGGTTCTCAAAACCTTTTATGCCTCACGTACCTCCTGGAAATGTGTATGTTACTGGCGTACCCCATGTATAGATAGAGAAAACTATAGTTATACTAGGGGCGGGGGTGGCTCAGTCGGTAGCGTGCCAGGCTCGTAATCTGTAGTTCCCAGGTTCGAGTCCCAGCTGGGTCAGCGTTGAGATTTATCTCCGCAAAAATTCCCCGCCCTGCCCACGGTCAGTAGGGGACACCGATGGGCTTGGAAAGGCAGCCGTTCGTCGGATGGGACGTTAAGCCGTGGCCCCGTGTGCGGGAGAGCCATACCCTGTGCACGTTAAAGAACACGCTGGATGGCCTTGACGGGAGGCTACCGTCTGTCTCCCAACAGCTGTTCCAGTGGGTCCCCTCCCCCAACCGTCTCTGACTTCGGGGTCCATGTGACCTGGCCATTTAGCCCATGGTGTGCAAAAAAGTGCCGCTCAGAGGTAAAACAACCCAAATATATATATTATATTTGGGTTGTTATATATTATATTTATATATATTATATTTTGGTTGTTGGGTATCTTATAGTATAATATATATATTTTTATATATATATTATACTATAAGAATGGGAATAAAATAAAACATATATATATATACACACACACACATTCTTTATTGTAAAATTTTCAATCAAAATATCATTACCAGATTTATTCCGGATATCGGAGCAATCTTCCGATGTCTGTCGTTTATAAAAAGTTCGGTTTATACGAAAGTTGTTAAAACTAATTCGTGACGGAAATGAAAATTACGAAACAAAAGGCGTATCCGCTTTTGACGATTCGAAAAGCATTGTTGTGTTATCGATTCTTTAGGATATAAGTTGTTTTATTCGATTCTCTTTCATCGTGAAAGGTTAATTATTTTTTTAAAAGTCTCATCGCATGATGACAAGGAACTGTTTTCGGTGCATTGTAATAGTTACTAGTGAATATAGAACTTAGGTTTTCAACTGAAATAGATTTCATTGGTTAGATGTCGTTATTTGTGTTATTAAGAGCTTTCCGGGAGTCTCCGAAGCGACACAGAGCAGTTATTTCTGCACGTAAGTTGCAGGTTTTGTAACCAAAACTAAATCTCCTTTATTTATTTACTAAAAATGGAATGGAACTCGGCGACCGACTCAGAATGAATTTGGCTAATATTCTAGGAGTACATTGCTTGGGGAAAAAAAAATTGCCAACTGCACGCGGTGTTCCCAGGTGGTGACTGACCGCGAGGGGACACACTGGACAGCTATAGGAGACAAATGGCAGACTCCAGTCAAGGCCATCCAGCGTGTTCTTTAACGTTGGGTAATTTTACCTCTAAATGGCACTTTTTTGCATGGAATGAGCTGAATGGCCAGGCCACTAGGACCCTGAAGGCTCAGGGAAAGTTGAGGGAAAGGGGACACACTGGACAGCTGTAGGAGACAGATGGGCAGACTCCAGTCAAGGCCGTCCAGTGTGTTCTTTAACGTTCGGTAGTTTTACCTCTAAACGGCACTTTGTTTGCATAGAATAGGCTGAATGGCCAGGTCACAATGACCTCGAAGGCTCAAAAGAAGTTGGGGGAGGGGACCCACTGGAATAGTTGTTGGGAGACAGATAGTAGCCTGAAGGTAAGCCATCCAGTGCGTTCTTTAACGCGCACGCAGTATGGCTCTCCAGCACACGGAACCACGGTTTAACGTCCCATTAGGAAGACGGCGATCTTTACAAGCCAATCGGTGTCCTCTACTGACCGACGGCAGGGCTGGGAGTCTTACGGAGATAAATCTTAACGCTGACCCCAGCTGGAACTCGAACCCTGGAACTTCAGATTACGACAGGGCGCCAAAAAATGTAATTTTCCTTCCGTGGTTTAAAATAAAATCCGAAATACATCCTTGTCCATTCCTTCGAAAAAGTATCCGAGCAATGTGGTTGATTGGATTGGATTCGATTGTTTTACCTCTGAGCGGCACTTTTTTCCACACCATGGGCTAAATGGCCAGGCCACAAGGACCCGAAGGCTCAGAGAGGGTTGGGGGAGGGGACCGACTGGAACAGCTGTTGGGAGACAGATGGTAGCCTCCCGTCAAGGCCATCCAGCGTGTTCTTTAACGTGCACAGGGTATGGCTCTCCCGCACACGGGGCCACGGCTTAACGTCCCATCCGACGGACGGCGGCCTTTCCCAACCCATCGGTGTCCCCTACTGACCGTGTGCAGGGCGGGGAATTTTGCGGAAATAAATCTCAACGCTGACCCACTTGGGGACTCGAACCTAGGAACTACAGATTACGAGCCTGGCGCACTACCGACTGAGCCACCCCCGCCCCCAATGTGGTTGATTGTAGAATTCAGGAAGAATACCTGGCAACGATTTTTTTAGAAATTAGTGATCTGACACCTTCGTATACGTACAGGAAGGTTGCCAAATCATTAATTATTAAAAAAGAAACCGTTCCAGATTTTTTTACTGATCTCTGTAATCCACCATGGTGTTCGTATACTTTTCTGAGCGACTGTACACGAAGATTGCCAGATCACTAATATCTAAAAGAAAAAGAAAATCGTTGCCAGATATTTTTTCTGAATTCTGTAATCAACCATGGTGTTCGGATACTTTTTTGAGCGAGTGTACACGGTTGCCAGATCACTAATATATAAAAGAAAATGAAAATCGTTGCCAGATATTTTTCCTCAATTCTGTAATCAACCATATTGTTCTGATACTTTTTTGAGCGACTGTACATATACGAAGGTTGCAAGATCACTAATTTCTCAAAAAAAATCGTTGACAGATATTTTTTCTGAATTCTGTAGACTTTGTTAGTGTTCGGATATTTATTTGAACGACTGTACACGAAGGTTGCCAGATCACTAATTTCTAAAAAATCGTTGCCACATATTTTTTCTCAATTCTCTAATCAACAATAGTGTTCGGATATTTATTTCAGCGAATGTACACGAAGGTTGCCAGATCACTAATTTCTAAAAAAAATAGCTGCCACATATTTTTTCCTGAATTCTCTAATCAACCATAGTGTTCGGATATTTGTTTGAGCGACTGTACACAAAAATTGCCAGATCACTATTTTCTAAAAACGTCGTTGCCAGATATTTCTTCTGAATTCTGAAATCAACTATAGTGTTCGCATATTTGTTTGAGCGACTGTACACGAAGATTGCCAGATCACTATTTTCTAAAAAGATCATTGGCAGATATTTTTTCTCTATTCTTTAATAAAACCACAGTGTTCGGATAGTTTTTTGAGCGACTGTACACTCTCCAAATTATCAGGTTGGCAGGTGTCCAAATTCTTCACCTGATACTGGGAATCATGATTTGCCTGCGACTGTACACAAAATTCGTCATCTGTGAATCATTTCGTGAATAAGAATGAAAACGGTGGCCACATGGTCACGAAATCGGACTTCAAAGTGTCACAGTTGCTAATCGCAAAACCCTTATGAAAAGTGCGTGCTTTGCATCATTTCTTATCGCTTATCAAACGCCCAAGATTCAAGTCCACCAGATAACTTTGTGAACATGATTTGCAAGATGAAACATTCACTTAGAACAGATTACTTGGTATTTATCATTAATTTAAATAACATCCAAAGTGCTTAGTGCGTGTTTCAAGTGATATTTGAAAACGCTGGACAACATTTTCAAGTTTTAACTTATAAATTTTGGTATCTGTTAATATTCATCTCTGAGCGGCACTTTTTTGCACACCATGGGCTAAATGACCACAAGGTCAGAATATACAGTCAATATACAGTCGTTCAAATAAATATCCCACAAGGTCACAAGGACCCCGAAGGCTCAGAGAAGGTTGGGAGAGGCTAAACAGCTGTTGTGAGACAGATGGTAGCCTCCCGTCAAGGCCATCCAGCGTGTTCTTTAACGTACACAGGGTATGGTCCTTTTTTTGCAAACCATGGTCTAAATGGCCATGCCACATGGACCCCAAAGGCTTAGAGAAGGTTGGGGGAGGGGACCCACTAAAACAGCTGTTGTGAGACAGATGGTAGCCTCCTGTCAAGACCATCCAGCGTGTTCTTTAACGTAGAGTTATTTTACCTCTGAGCGGCACTTTCTTACACACCATGGGCAAAATGGCCATACCACATGGACCCCGAAGGCTCAGAGAAGGTTGGGGGAGGGGACCCACTTGAACAGCTGTTGTGAGACAGATGGTAGCCTCCCGTCAAGGCCATCCAGCGTGTTCTTTAACGTACACAGGGTATGGTACTTTTTTGCAAACCATGGGCTAAATGGCCATGCCACATGGATCCCGAAGGTTCAGAGAAGGTTGGGGGAGGGTCCTCACTGGAACAGCTGTTGGGAGACAGATGGTAGCCTCCCGTCAAGAACATCTAGCGTGTTCTTTAACGTAAACAGGGTATGGTACTTTTTTGCAAAACATTGGCTAAATGGCCAGGTCACATGGACCCCGAAGGCTCAGAGAAAGTTGGGGGAGGCTAAACAGCTGTTGTGAGACAGATGATAGCCTCCCGTCAAGGCCACCCAGCGTGTTCTTTAACGTAAACAGGGTATGGTACTTTTTTTTCAAACCATGGGCTAAATGGCCATGCAACATGGACCCCGAAGGCTCAGAGAAGGTTGGGGGAGGGGACCCACTGGAATAGCTGTTGTGAGACAGATGGTAGCCTCCCGTCAAGGCCATCCATCGTGTTCTTTAACGTACACAGTGTATGGCTTTCCCGCACACGGCGACACGGCCTAAGATCCCATCCGACGGATGGCGGCCTTTCCAAGCTTATCGGTCAGTAGAACTAATGGTTGTCCGAGGAAAAAAAATCTTTGCCTAATTTTTGATTTGCTCATTTTGGTATTTGTCGTTACAGTAGGCGTAGAAATATTTCTATATTGTAAATGATCAAACGGCAGTTTTTTTATGTACAGGTTTTCACATCTATTTGACCCATTACCGCCTGTCTGGATAGCCTTCTACAAAAAGAGAGAAAATAAATATGCCTAAACAAGCAATTCCTTCCATTGGTGTAAGATAAGTTAAAGGTAATTTAATTTATTTTAATAACATTCAAAATAATTTACTTTTTAAGATTTTATTTAAATATTTCCGAATATTATAAAAATATTTACCAAAATTAAAAAACGAAATAACTACCAGTTAATATTTTAGGATTAGAAATTCTTTTTGATTTATACACTTTGTTTCTGAAATATATTATAAAAATTACAGTGGCAACACTGGACATTCTACTGATGACGTCACGTCAGTGTTTTCGCGATATCGTTTGTAATCCTTATTTAACCGCTGTATTCTTCTAGTAATTTAACTTTTAATTTATATTCACACGTTATAGTTTTTATTCTGAGGAAGTCATACAATCTGTAGCTGAATTTCTTATCACTGTGGTAAATAATAATTATTGATGACACATTTGAAATTTCGGTAGGAGAATAGATAGTTTCGTCGGTGCAGTGTAAAATTTTACCTTTAGGCCTTTGTAATTACTTTACAAGTTATTTGTGTCGCAGAATTGCCTGGTACAGCTCTCTGCTGTGTTGTGCTGTCCAACTGATTCTTCGGCTTTGTCAGCCAAAGATTATTATCAGCAGCTAACTGATCCTTTACACGTTTATTAAGTTCTCTATAATGTTTTCTATTAGGATTAGTATTGATTCAGGACATTCCTGTAGTTCTTTCTTTCTAAAATAAATTCAAGTGCCTTGTCACTCGGATAATTATGCGTCCTCTGCTTCATTTTACGTAACAGAGTACTGTTAGTTTCCAAAAAAAGTCTATTTTAAGTGGTCACATTTTTCCTGAACTTCAGTAGCAAGCAAACCACGACTGTCATAATGAGTAAGTAACCTATCATGATAAGATGTACTCTAATTAGGTCTTTCACAGCTTCATAATTAAAGGTAAATTTTTTAAACTTAACACAACACTTCTTAAGTTTAAATCGCAAAACGCTTTTAACAAGATAATGGTCTGATCCAATTTCAGCTTCCTAATATGACCTGTTCTTTGTAACAGAAGTAGTCCATTTTCTGTTAATTAATATATAATCTATAACGTTCTTATGCAGCCCACGAGATGAAACCCACGTGTACTTATGTATGTCGCGGTGTTTGTAATAAATGTTAGTTATTCTGAAACCATTCAGTTTAACATTGGCATTGACGTCACGTAGAACAAGGGTAACATCTCATTTCTTCACAGAATTCGAAATACCTTGAAATTGTCTGTAAAACCTATTTTCTCATCGTCATCGGCATTCACAGTGGTGGCATAACAGTAGATAAGATTGAAGTCCTTAACGCTTGTCTGTAATTTTGCTGTAAACAACCTTTCATTAATATCCTAGAAGAGCATCACTAGCGTGTCACGCCTTGGTGATGTTCATTGTCTTTCTTCACCGAAAATTTAAGATACTCCCGAAAAACTTTGAAAGAGGTACTAGGTTAAAAGGAATGCATCTTATTTCTGCTCCATAATTTTTAGTAAATTTGGTATAGAAGATATCGAAAAATGTAAGTGCGGAAGAGGAAACAAACCCCTCTGTTGGGAATACGAAACAATGTAAATGTCATTTCCTCCGGATTGTGCAAAAAATACATCCTCAATCGTCCAACGCTTTTCTCGCTGTTCCATTTGCCGCGTTAGCTATTAAAATATGGCGAAGAAGTCATCCTATTTTGAAGGTTTGTAGTTATCAGAGCTTTGCCTATCGCGAACAGATTTGAGTATAAGAAGCAGCCATAGGCAAGGCCCGAGCGGTTGATAAATAGCGTCGGCCTGTCCTTCTGTAACCCACAACTCTGCAGCTCGAAAAGTATCAGCTGAATCAAGTTAAATAATATTCGTGAAGTGTTTGTGGTTCTTTTATATTTTCCTTCAGGTAAGTAACTTTGTAGTGAATAATTAGTTTAGAGTAGAGGTAATCTAATTCTACACTTTGTAGCCTAAGAGCTATGAAATTTCGGTCCGTTTCCAACCGACAAATAGTATGCAGCACATTATTCTGATTATGGGATATAAAATTGATAGTTAACCGCTATTTGTCGGTGTCGACCACTTTATTTTGGCTCGTCATACCGACATTATTCATTTCCTATGCTTTTCAGGTACCCTACCGAACGGCTACAGAATTTCCTTGTTATGCCAGTGAGAAACGTTACTTGGAAGCTCTAAAATATGCATTTAATGGAAAAATGTCACTGATGATAAATTAAAGATCATAATCAAATATTTTTTTTAAATATCGGTTTTAAAAAATATTGTTTTAGTATTTAAATGGTTGCGGAAACTGGAATGGTTAACAATAATCTACAGTGGTATGCCAGTGAGAAACTGGATTTATTATTTCAGCAGGTAAATTAGAATTACAAATCCTATCGCGAAAACACGGACATGACGTCATCTCTGGTATGTCCAAGTGTTGCCACCTAATTTCTATAAGATCTTTCAAAACCAAAGTATGTATAAATCAAAACACTTCTAATCCTAAAATATTAACTGGTAGTTATTTCCTTTTTTTAATTTTGGTAAATATTTTTATAATATTCTGAAATATTTAAATAAAATCTTAATAAGTAAATTATTTTGAATGTTATTAAAATAAATTAACTTTAACTTATCTTAAACCAATGAAAGGAATTGCTTGTTTAGGCATATTTATTTTCGCTCTTTTTGTTGAAGGCTGTCCAGACAGGCGGTAACTAGGTGGCTTTCACAAAACGCGTTTCCCTATGGTGTCCAACGAGAAATTCCTAGATCGAGGCTAGGTGTGAATCTCTTACGTATGTCATAGGCAACTTTGTCCTTAGGTGTAAAGAACGCTTTTTCCTGTGTTCCCAAAGGACAACCCTGTGGTTTAATCTAATGCTTCTATTACACATTTCGCTGTACTGTACATTAACTTCTTCATAGCTCTGAACAATGCGTTTCCGTGTAGTGGGTAAATTATATATTTATCGCCAAGTTGACATTTCTTGGGCTCGTTACGTCACCCTATCAGCTCGATATATCTATTGCGAATATCAGACGTTGGTTTCGAACTTCGTCCACGATAATGGGCAAATAGATCTGAAAGCCTGTACATAAAAATACTGCCGTTTGACCATTTACGATATAGAAATATTTCTACGCATACTGTAACGACGAATAGGGAAATGAAGAAATCAAAAATTAAGCAAAGAACTTTTATTCTTCGGACAACCATTAGTTCTACTGAGCGAGCTTTACAAAATCCGAGCCGAAATGAAAGGGGTCGTTTATAGTCGACAGCGACAAATAGCGTTTAACTATAAAATTTATATCCCATAATCAGATTAATGTGCTGTATAGTAGCTCTCGGTTGAAATTTCATAACTCTCATGCTAAAAAGTGGAAAATTAGATTACCTCTACTGTAAATTAATTATTCATTACAAAGTTACTTACCTGAAAGAATTTATAAAGGAACCACAAACACTTTATGAATATTATTAAACTTGATTCACCTGATATTTTTTCGAACAGCAGAATGGTGGTTTAGAGAAGGGCATAGGGAATACAGTTCGTTTGTATTTTTTAATCGCATAGACCTTGCCAATGGTTGCTTATTACACTGTAATATGTTCCCGGTACGCAAAGCTCCAAAAATCTCAAGAAAAATAATAATTAAATTTATATCAATTATTATTCGCCAATCTATAATTATTCATACGGGCAAAATGGCGAAACCAAGGGAGTCTCTCTCTGCAAAATATGCTGCTTAAAGGAGGTTGCAAACTCCTTTGCCTAACCTCATCATTAGTTACAAAGTTGAACCACCTAATACCCAAGATACTGCGTAAAGCATCTGGAATCAAAAGCATCTAGTTTCCTGTTATCTTGTTTACAAAGTGTCCAAGTTTCACTACCATAACTAACCCCAGAAAGAACCAAACTATTATACAGTCTAATTTTAGTCTTTAGGTGTATACGCCTATTTCTCCACACTCCCCATAGATTCTTAAAAGTCCCGGCAGCAATCCCTATTCGTCTGTTAATCTCATGCACATCACCATTATCTGTTACATAGCTCCTAAGATAATTAAACTGTGACACCTGCTCAAGACTGCAACCATTCAGATTAACTGAATCACAGCCTGCCTGACCAATTTTCATCACTTTAGTTTTCTCTCTGTTTATAACCAAACCTACTCTACTACCAGTTTCATCAACAGCTCGAATGAAAGAGTTCATCTCATCAACATCATTTGCCAAAAGGGCTAAATCGTCAGCATAATCTGAATCAGAAATTTTCGTATCTCCAGTCCATTTAAGGCCAAAATCTTTCCCTTGAAGTGAATTTCGCATAACATAATCAATAACCAACCTAAGTATAAAAGGCGACAAAATGCACCCTTGTCGAACACCAGAAGTAATGCTAAAGCAATTGCTAGAAGCCTTACAAGCTTTCACACACGACTCAGTGTTATTATAGAGAGCTTTCATTATGTTAACTAACTTGTCTGGTATACCATATGATCTCACAATCAACTACAAATCATGACGATCAACAGAGTCGAAAGCCTTTTTGAAATCAACAAAGCTAGCAACCAAAGGTTTCTGAAACTCTAAACATTTCTCAAGAATCTGCCTAAGTGAAAATATCTGATCCACACATCCCCTACCACTTCTGAATCCACATTGCAAATCACGCATTTGACTGTCAACCAGATTCTTAATTCTATTAAGCACAATCGTGCAACGAACTTTACCTGGAACAGAGAGTAGGCTGATACCCCTATAGTTATCACAGAACTGCGATCACCTTTCTTCAAAATTGGGATAACAATAGCTCTGGTAAAATCCTTAGGAACCATGCCTTTATCATAAAAGATATTCAGATTTTCAGTCATCCAAAACATTCCCAGTTCTGAGCATTTCTGTAGTAATTTCGTCTACCCCTGGGGATTTATGAAGTTTAAGTTTAGAAACATCCAAAATAACTTCAGATTGTCTTATAGGGCCAATATTAAAGGCATCAATGCATCTATCATCATTGGAAACAATGGGAACAGAATTAACCGCATTGTTTAGAACATCACTGAAATGCTCAGCCCACCTAGCCATGACAGAATCCTCACCTTCTATAACCTTACCTTGTTTATCCTTCAATCCCTGTATACCTGTCCGTTTTCTACCACACGAAACATTAACTATCTGGTACAGCTCTCTGCTGTTGTGCTGTCTAACTGCTTCCTCGGCTTGTCAGCCAAACCATCAGGCCAAAGATTCTTATCAGTAGCTAACTGATCCTTTACACGTTGATTAAGCTCTCTGTAATCCTTTCTATTAGGACTAGTAGGGTACTGATTAAGGACATTCCTTCAGTTCCCTTTTTCTGAAATAAGCTCAAGTGCCTTATTACACAAATAATTCTGTCTCCTTTGCTCCTTTTTTCCTAAAAGAGTACAGTTATTTTCCAAAAAAGCCTGTTTAAAACGGCCCCATTCTTCCTCAACTTCACTAGTAAGCAAACAATGACTGTGATAATGACTAAGTAACCTATCATGGTAAGCTTTAGCTATAACTGTGTCTTTCAGAGCTTCAGTATTAAATGTAAATTTTTTAACCCTAGCACAACACTTTCTAAGTTTAAGCTGCAAGACACTTTTAACAAGGTTTCAGCTCCCCTATAAGACCTCGTATTCCTAACAGAACTAGTCCGTTTGCTATTAACTAATATATAATCAATCATATTCTTATGCAGCACATCTGGTGAAACCCATGTGTACTTATGTATGTCGCGGTGTTTGTAATAAGTGTTAGTTATTTTGAATCCATTGAGTTTACTTACCTGTAGGAGACGTTGCCCATTGCTATTGCAGCTGCCAATACCAAAAGGGCCTATTACTCCTCCACAAAGGTCACAGTCAGTACCAACTTTGGCATTGAAGTCACCTAGAACAAGGGTAATATCTCTTTTCTTGACAGAATTCAAAATATCCTCAAGTTGTCCGTAAAACCTATCCTTCTCATCCTCATTGGCATCCTCAGTGGGGGCATAACAGCAGATAACATTCAAGTCTTTAACGCTTGTCTGAAATTTTGCTGTAAGAAACCTTTCGTTAATGCACTCATATCCTAGAAGAGCATCACTAGCGTGTCTGCTGAGAAGCAGACCCACGCCTTGGTGATGCTTATTGTCGTCCCTCCCTGAAAAAAGAATTTTAAGATTACTTTTAAGAATCTGACCTTTATCTGTCCATCTGGTCTCTTGCAAGCCGAGAATATCTAAATTATAATGGTGGAATTCTTGTGTGAGGACATTAAGAGAGAAAGCTCTGTGCAGAGTCCTCACATTCCAACTACCTATGGAGAGAAAATGGTTAGTGGGATGTTTAAAGAAACTATGTTTATTGAGAGAGGCAATGCCAACAATATCAAACAGCCACCTAATCGGAGACATGGGGCAAAGACCCGTTCCCTCACCACTAAAGGCTGAAGCCATCTACACTGGAAGACTTCCTCCAATGTAGAATTTGACGATGCCAATAGAAGCAAAGAGTTCAGGTGCCTGCGATGACCTCTGCTCAGAATTATCCACCAGCTGAAAAACATATCCTGTGAATCTATTCACTTGGGGCTGTCAACCGGTAAACAAACAGAAAACATAGCGGAAGGTTTTCCGTCCACATTAGCCCACCAGTGCAGCAAAATGAGGATCTATAATCAAGCTGAGAGACATAATTCCGTTCAGGTTGGTTTATATGCTCAGCACCAGGACCCTATGTGGTTGACCACTCGTCAGCAGGGTAGGAAAAAAAAAGAAAAATAGCCATAGTTGTCCAGATCAGTAGGGCACACTAATCTGGCAGCCCTCCCCTTCTGTTCACTTCCACTCTTTTGAAAGGTCCCCCCATTTCCACCCCGCTAACAACCCATGGCTTGTAAATGGTAGCTAGGCGTAAACTGGAAGGAGAGCTGTGTACCAATCCCCAGTGATGATGCACAGAACCGGCCAGGTCTAGCACCTAATGTCCGACCCCGCCTTCTCGTGGTGCAGGCCGTTAGTACCTTTCAAAAGAGATATTCTCTTTTGGAAGGGAACGGAAGGGGAGGGCTGCCAGTTCAGTATGGCCTACTGATCTGGTCATCTATCGCCACTTTTTTCTTTTTTTTTTCAACCCAGCTGAGGAGTGGTCAACTTCACAGGGTCCTGGTGCTGACCATTTATACCTACTAGACTGGACTTGTTTATGGATTTGAGCTTGATTATGGATCCTGGACTTGCTGCACTGGTGGGCCTCTGTTGAGGGAGAGTCTGCCGCTGTGTTTTCTGTTTGCTTCTGGGTTGCCAGCTCTAAGTGAACAGAGGCATGGGATACCTTATATCAGCTGGTGGATAATCCTAATCAGAGGCCATCGCAGGTACCTGAACCTTACTTAGCTAGTTGGGCATCGTCAAGCCTAAACTGGAGTAATGTGTCTCAGGCAGGCCATATGGTTCTTGAAAAAGTCCACTTGAAAAGGTGGTGCCTGAAGTTCCTACCAGCATCGGTGACTTCAGCCTTTAGCGGAGGAGGAACAGGTCTTTGCCCCATGCCTGCGATCAGGGGGCTGTTTGATATTGTTGGCCCTACCAATCTCAATAAACCTAATTTCTTTAAAAATCCTACTAATCATTTTCTCTCTGCAGGAACGTGGAACGTGAGGACATTACATAGAGATTATTCTCTTGATGTCCTCATGCAGGAATTCCAGCGCTATAACCTAGATATTCTAGGCTTGCAAGAGACCAGATGGACAGGTAAAGGTGAGATACTTAAAAATAACTTTAAATTTCTCTTTACAGGGAGGGAGGATGGAAAGGATCACCAAGGCGTGGGTCTGCTGCTCAGCAGACATGCTAGTGATGCTCTTCTAGGATATGAGTGCATTAATGAAAGGTTTCTTCCAGCAAAATTTCAGACAAGCATTAAAGACTTGAATGTTATCTGCTGTTACTTGAATGTTATCTATGTTATTCTGATGAGGATGAGAAGGATAGGTTTTACAGACAACTTCAGGATATTTTGAATTCTGTCAAGAAAGGAGATATTACCCTTGTTCTTGGTGACTTCAATGCCAAAGTTGGTACCGACTCTGACCTTTGGGGAGGAGTAATAGGCCCTTTTGGTATTGGTAGCTGCAATGGCAATGGGCAACGTCTCCTACAGGTAAGTAAACTAAATGGTTTCAGAATAACTAACACATATTACAAACACCGCGACATACATAAATACACATGGGTTTCACCTGATGGGCTGCATAAGAATATGATTGATTATATATTAATTAACAGCAAATGGGCTAGTTCTGTTAGAAATACCAGGGCATATAGGGGAGCTGAAATGGGATCTGACCATTACCTTGTTAAAA
Organism: Ryuthela nishihirai; assembly: GCA_038380435.1. NCBI lineage: Eukaryota > Metazoa > Arthropoda > Arachnida > Araneae > Heptathelidae > Ryuthela > Ryuthela nishihirai. The sequence goes on from JAWZYU010000019.1 coordinate 306,532, forward strand.
GTGTCTTGCAACTTAAACTTAAAAAGTGTTGTGCTAGGGTTAAAAAATTTACCTTTAATACTGAAGCTCTGAAAGACCCAGTTATAGCTAAAGCTTACCATGATAGGTTACTTAGTCATTATGACACTCATGGTTTGCTTAATACTGAAGTTGAGGAAGAATGGGGCCATTTTAAACAGGCTTTTTTGGAAACTAACAGTACTCTTTTAGGGAAAAAGGAGCAGAGGAGGCAGAATTATTTAAGTGATAAGGCACTTGAGCTTATTTCAGAAAGAAGGAACTGCAGGAATGTCCTTAATCAGTACCCTACTAGTCCTAATAGAAAGCATTACAAAGAACTTAATAAACGTGTAAAGGATCAGTTAGCTACTGATAAGAATCTTTGGCTTGATGGCCTTGCTGACAAAGCTGAGGAAGCAGTTAGACAGCACAACAGCAGAGAGCTGTACCAGATAGTTAATGTTTTGTGTGGTAGAAAACGAACAAGTATACAGGGATTGAAGGATAAACAAGGCAAGGTTATAGAAGGTGAGGATTCTGTCATGGCTAGGTGGGCTGAGCATTTCAGTGATGTTCTAAACAATGTGGTTAGTTCTACTCCCATTGTTTGCAATGATGATAGATGCATTGTTGGCTTTAATGTTGGCCCTATAACACAATCTGAAGTTAGTTTCGCTATTTCTAAACTTAAACTTCATAAATCCTCAGGGGTGGATGAAATTACTACGGAAATGCTTACAGCTGGGAATGTTTCAGTTACCATTTGGATGACTGAAATTCTGAATATCTTTTATGATAAAGGCATGGTACCTAAAGATTTTACCAGAGCTATTATTATCCCTATTTTCAAAAAAGGTGATCGCAGTTCTTGTGATAACTATAGGGGTATCAGCCTACTCTCCGTTCCAGGTAAAGTTCTTTCCATGATTGTGCTTAATAGAATTAAGAATCTGGTTGACAGGCAATTGCGTGATGAGCAATGTGGATTCAGAAGTGGTAGGGGATGTGTAGATCAGATATTTTCACTTAGGCAGATTCTTGAGAAATGTTTAGAGTTTCAGAAACCTTTGGTTGCTAGCTTTGTTGATTTCAAAAAGGCTTTCGACTCTGTTGATCGTCATAATTTGTGGTTGATTGTGAGATCATATGGTATACCAGACAAGTTAGTTAACATAATGAAAGCTCTCTATAATAACACTGAGTCATGTGTGAGGGTTGGTAAGTCTTGTAGCAATTGGTTTAGCATTACTTCTGGTGTTCGACAAGGGTGCATTTTGTCTCCTTTTCTCTTTAGCTTGGTTGCTAGCTTTGTTGATTTCAAAAAGGCTTTCGACTCTGTTGATCGTCATAATTTGTGGTTGATTGTGAGATCATATGGTATACCAGACAAGTTAGTTAACATAATGAAAGCTCTCTATAATAACACTGAGTCATGTGTGAGGGTTGGTAAGTCTTGTAGCAATTGGTTTAGCATTACTTCTGGTGTTCGACAAGGGTGCATTTTGTCTCCTTTTCTCTTTAGCTTGGTTATTGATTATGTTATGCAAAATTCACTTCAAGGGAAAAATTTTGGCCTTAAATGGACTGAAGATATGAAAATTTCTGATTTAGATTATGCTGATGATTTAGCCCTTTTGGCAAATGATGTTGATGAGATGAACTCTTTCATTCGAACTGTTGATGAGACTGGTAGTACAGTAGGTTTGGTTATAAACAGAGAGAAAACTAAAGTGATGAAAATTGGTCAGGCAGGTTGTGATTCAGTTAATCTGAATGGTTGCAGTCTTGAGCAAGTGTCACAGTTTAATTACCTTGGGAGCTGCGTAACTGATACTGGTGATGTGCGGCATGAGATTAACAGACGAATAGGTATTGCTGCCGGGACTTTTAAGAATCTATGGAGATTGTGGAGAAATAGGCGTATACACCTAAAGACTAAAATTAGACTGTATAATAGTTTGGTTCTTTCTAGGGTTAGTTATGGTAGTGAAACTTGGACGCTGTGTAAGCAAGATAACAGGAAACTAGATGCTTTTGATTCTAGATGCTTACGCAGTATCTTGGGTATTAGGTGGTTTAACTTTGTAACTAATGATGAGGTTAGGCAAAGGAGTCTGCAACCTCCTTTAAGCAGCATATTGTGCAGAGAGAGACTCCGCTGGTTTGGCCATGTTGCCCGTATGGATAATTATAGATTGGCGAATAGGGTTATGAACAGTGTGCCTAGAGGCCTCAGAAGGAGTGGGAGACCTAGGATGCGGTGGGCAGACAATGTCAAACAGGACCTTCTTAGAATTGGTGTACAGTGGCCGGATGCAGCAGATGTAGCTCAGGACAGATATCCTTGGAGAATTAAACTGCGCGGTCTGGTTGGACCTCCGTAGCCCTTGGCTGCTTGAGGATGATGATGATGATGATGATGAGCAACCCATCGAAATTCTTCTCAATTTACATAAATATCACAACACTTTCAACATAACGAAAACTTTTAAACATATTACTAGCGACTAAATTAAAACCCTTTTGTCCAATTCTTTAGAATACATTCTTTACAATACACCACACTATTCATCAGACAACACTATTCATCAGACAAAATCATATTAACTCGAACATTGCCACCAAAGACACCTCAACACTAGAAATATCAAATACCCTATATATATACATACAACATACCGATAGGAAAAACTAGAGAAAAAAAGTACAACATCATACTTAAAAAAAAGAAACCAATCCTGCTCTTCTTAAAGAGTTTTTCTCCAAACCTCAATTAGAAATTTAAAAAACACAGCTCAAACCAAAACTCTATAACTTACACAGATTCAATTATTTTTAAACCTCTTAACAGCAAAGGAAATTAAAAAAAAGAATCAACAATAAACTATATTCAAGTGAGCTACATAACTCATAACTTATGATCATTTCCGCTTCACATCAGATCTACATATTATGAAATTCAAATCTTGTAAGAAATCTCTCTCATATCAACTTCATCTTACACCTAAAATATGTTCATATTTGCAATAATACTACACATACGTTGCTACTTTGACGAAACAATATCATGCACTTCCGGTTATCGAAATAAGCTTTATGCGATATAATTGTTGGAAATTCTAGTATTTCCGGCGACGCGAACAAGATTAAGCAGAGGTTTCGTTTCGGAATATAAAAAATAGACTTGGTATTTTAAGACGTATACCTGATTTGAAATCCATATATTGCGATAACAGACGTTATATAGCGAATGGTTAGTCACAGTGAGGTAATTATCAGAGTTCATAATTCAATTAGGAAAGGGAGATATGTTTTCAACAGGATTCTGAATAGAAAGTAGTTGATTATGAAATAATACAAAGTCTGATGATTGGATATTACACTATGACTTTTAAAATTTTTTTATATTTAGATTATTCATTGTCAATAATTTATTTTGAAATTTTGAGAGGTTTCGGAATTAGTAGGGTAAATCTGGTCTTAGGGTATTAATTCAACGTTACATCATACTAGACGATCCTTCTCGAGGTTTTCCGAAATGCAATTAAAATTCGAGTTTTGAATTTCGAAAAAAGCTGACAGTTGGGTTGTTTCACCTCTGAGCGGCACTTTCTTCCACACCATCGTTTAAATAGTTAGGTCACAAGGACGTAGAAGACCCAGATACCGTTCGATGCAAATCCATTCCTAATTTTCTATCTTATTACATCACGACGTGCACCTAACTGTTAATTTTCATTTCTGCGCCAAAACAATATTATCAGTCTTCAGATTGCTCGCAAATACCAAAGTTTTTACCGAAAACGACTTTTCAAAAACCGGAATTTCCAAAGCTTTAACGGTTCGTAAACGTATAAATGGTTGCTGCCTACGTAAAGCCCTTCCACATCGCAGTACATCACTATAATCTCACCCAAAATATATTAAACAAAAGAAGGGTTACTTCCTCACAAGAGAATGGTTACTTCTTCCGTGGATCGTACGAGGGTGAGAAAAAACATCCAGTGGAACAACTCAAAAAAGCTTGCAATGCGAACTCAAAGTATGCAACTTCCAACTTTTACTACGGCTTCACAATGTTTCGTCTATACTTCTACGAAACTTTATATAACCATTTTTCTTCTCTGTAGAAAAATAAAAATGCATCTTACGTACCTGAGATGATCGAAGCATAACATAAAAATATACCTAAAATAGCAACATTATTATGATTAAGAAAAGCATTTTTGAAACTTCAACGTGATTGTAATATATTATACCAAATCTGCTGGCAACACAACGAAAGAGTACTGCTGACGTCATGTCGGTGTTTTTCCTACTTTATTATTAACCCGTATTCACAGACAGGCAGCACTAATTTTAGGAGATTTAAAGATTTTCATATCCATTTTTTCATACGCACTGCATTTTTTTTTAAAGGTTTATTTTTTTACACGGTTTTCTCGGGAACCTATCAGAAATAGAATTGGGTGCATTGAATTAGATTATTCCTATTATTTATTAAAAAAAATTTATTTTTTTTAAAACGTTGAGTGCTTAGCGCGCTTGGCTACTGATCTAAGAGACCTGGGTTCGAACCTAGGGTAAGGCATTGATGTTGCTTTTCTGCTGAGGTGCTTACTTACGGTAGCAACAATGCAATCAGTTTAGGTTAATGAGTGACAAATTTGAATTCAATCAAGTATATTATTTTTTTACACGTTTTTGATTTAACACAGATCACAAAAGAAATTTAAATTCCCTATTTACACGATTTATTTTGATGTAACACGATTCACACGGCGCCTTTTTAAAAAACCCCATTTGAATTTAATTCTCAAAAAATTGTTTTACCTATGAGCGGTACGTTTTTCGCACACCATGGGCTAAACGGCCACGACACATGGATCCCGAAGGCTCAGAGTAGTTTGGGGGGAGGGGACCCAATGGAACAACTGTTGGGAGAGAGATGGTAGCCTCCCGTCAAGGCCATCCAACGTGTTCTTTAACGTGCAGAGGGTATGGCTCTCCCGCACACGGGACCACGGCTTAACGTCCCATCCGACGGGCGGCGGCCTTTCCAAGCCCATCGGTGTCCCCTACTGACCGTGGGCAGGGCGGGGAATTTTGCGGAGATAAATCTCAACGCTGACCCAGCTGGGACTCGAACCTGGGAACTACAGATTACCAGCCTGGCGCGCTACCGACTGAGTTAAAAAACATGACAAAGATAAAAAAAAAAAAAATTAAGAATTCTTTATATATTTATTTTCTTTAAAACCATACCGGTGAGTTTTAATTTGAAAACTTCTAAGTTTATAAAATTAAAAATGTGTTAAAATTAATAAAAATGAAATAAAGACTTCAAGAGTTTGATATCACTTGTTTGAAAACAACTCATTTGTACTCGGTTTTCACGTCTAAGGGACCTAGGTTCGAGTCCCGGTTAAGGCATGGACGTACGTGTCGTTTTTCTGCTGAGGTCCTGCCATCCTCACAGACCTTCTATTATGACATATAAACTGACAGCTTCCTGTCAGATCTCTCTGGCAAGCAGCTGCTTGAGGGGGTATGTTTTTTTTTTCACGTCTGGAACCAATCTTCTATTTTTTCAGATGCACTGTGTTTTGTTTTAGAATTTTTTTTTTACACGGTTTTTTCTGGAACCTATTCACCCTGTAAAAATTTAAAACAGAATTAGGTGTATTTATTTAGATCATTCCTTTTCTGTAGTATAAATGAACTATTTTATAGTTGAGAAACCTCCTGAAACAATATTTAAAGAATCTAATAGGTGTTGTGCGTTGTGATGAATACGAATAATGTTAAAGATCTTTGTTAGGTGGATGCTTTTAAATGTTAGGAGAATAAATCTGAATAACTGACTGGAATTTCATACAATAATACGCGTTTGGTATCATATAGAGCTCAGAATTCATTGTTTTACTTGTGATCGGCATTATATTTGTAGACAATGGACTAAACGGTCAGGTCACGAGGACCCCGAAGGCTCAGAGAAGGTTGGGGGAGGAGCCTCACTGGAACAGCTGTCGGGAGACAGATGGTAGCCTCACATCAAAACCATGCAACGAGTTCTTTAACGTGCACAGGGTATGGCTTTCCCGCACACGGGGACACGGCTTAAGATCCCATCCGACGGACGGCGGCCTTTCCAAGCTTATCGTTTCCCCTGCTGACCGTTAGCAGGGCGAGCAGTTTTGCGGAGATGAACTCGAACCTGAGAACTGCAGATTACGAGCCTGGCGCGCTACCAACTGAGCCACCACGCCTCCGCAGAGTTTCTTTCCGTTAAGAACTAATAACTGCTATGATTTCTCTTCGTGTGCAGTTTTTTTCTGGTTACAGTAGCACCTGTGACAGCGTTGAGATCCGCAGTTACGTATATATTAGACGTCATTGCGAAGTAACGAGCTCTCGTATTAAGCGGTCTTCCGCCTTGCTATTACGAATCACATCAAAAGACATAGTATCAGGAGTGCTTTCATTAAAGTGAAGGGGTGGAACGTTAGGTATTGCTACAGGAAAGGAGTATACAATTCCCAGTGTCGATTCCCACTACACTGAAAGTTCTGATTAATTTACGTTAAACAACCCATCGCTATATCGGTTAGAAAGGCGAACACCGATGGTTTCTGTAAAGACATATTTGCATAACGTCCTTCGTAATGAGAGTTCACTGAAGTGAACGTTATTTGCAACAGTATGATGCCGTCATAAAGCAGTCCGTTGTATACCATAACTATTCGTGATTGAGGAAATCCTATTTCGACTAAACTTATGTGCATAAATGACTCCTAAGTATCGTTTCGAAGACTCCCGGAAAGTTCTTAATAACACAAATAACCATATCTAAATAACCAATGAAATCTATTTCAGTTGAAAACCTAAGTTCCGCAAGTAACATACACATTTCCAAGAGGAACGTGAGGCATAAAAGGTTTTGAGAACCACTGCTCTATTATATATATAAAGTTCAAGGAGCCAATAGTAGACAAAATACCAAAATATCGCAAAATCTTAATTTTATTAGAATAAAAACTGATAAAACCCACAAGAAAATAGTGTAGAAATTCTGTATATATCATACTCTGTGCAGGTTACTAGGGGGATAAGGAGAGTTATGGGCGAGTGGGGGGTCAATGTTAATCCTATGGGACCCGCCACCCATGTGTTTCATGCTGGTGGCGGGTCATTATCAAGCACATTGGTCAGAATTCTCACTGTTTTTTTTTAAGACTGAAGTACAACAATGGTGAATAAAATACCTCCCTCCAGTGATGTAAAAATCTGAAATTATATTATTCAGTTAAATTGCAGATAATCCATTCATAATTTCCACCGACGTCCATCTTGGTTTATACAAAGCCCGAAATTTTTTCGAGTCCACCATTTAGAAACCTGTCGTCACCACAAACTCCCACGATTTTGCCCTTAGTCCACCATCTTGGTTTCTAACTTCATCCGAAATTTCCAAGTCCAGACACCGCCATCTTGGTTCCTGACATATTAATTAAATGCTTAACAGAAGTTCCACCCCCCTTTATTAAACCTCCCTTATCAAAACTGTCACACCCTCAATATTTAACCCGCTATCAAAGTCCCTTTCCCCTTTATTAAAAGAAAACCTCCCCAACCCCCTTTAACTTCTGGCACCATCTGGTGACATCCCCTGCGGTTGCGTCATCCTCCTACAGCGTGAAGTAAGTCCGCCACTTTGAAATCTGATGTCACCAATTAGAAGTTTTCTTTTCATTTACTGCAGGGACAGTCTTTTAAATCAGTTTCATAGTTCTCAACGTCCTCGTGTAGTATCAGTTATTTTACAAGTCACTGTTTCATAATGTATCCATGCGATATATGTCAGAAGGTTTTCCTTCATCAGACAAATCTCATTCGTCATAAGAGAAATCATGATGGAAATAACCTGTTTAAGTGCTCTCAATGTGAACCAACATTCTCAAGGAGAGATGACGTCCGACGTCACGAGTTAACCCACACCTCCAGGAAAACCTACAAATGCGAAGAATGTGCCATGGAGTTTGGGAGAAAAGACAGTCTTTTGCGCCATCAAAGAAAGCCACACAATAATAAACGAAAATGTTCTGAAGATGAAAGGATTCCCCAGAAGAAACAAAAACCAGACCCTGAAGACCCCTGTCAGTTTACAGAAGAAATGAAAAGGACCCTGTCAACACATAAGCTGGTGGAAACGGATGAAACATCTGTTGACCTCACCTTTTTCCTTGAATCCTCGCGGAAGTCACTCCTAACTCACCTGAAAGAAGAATTGACCTCGAAAGGTAGTATTAAATGTTACCTTGCAGTACAAGTGCGCTTCAGGCGAAAAGTTTCCCCCTTCTACGTCGAACACTGTACCCCGTTTTTCCGAAGTAACTGTGTCACAAGTCTTCCTACATCATCCCTAAACAGAGAATTCGATTCAGCGTATAAGAAGATTAAGACCTCATTTGAAGAATTTGAAGGAGCACATAGTGGATGGACACTGGATGCTGTACTCCACGCTGGAATGAACATTGGAAAATATATCCCTCTTGCAGGATCTAGTTATATCCCTACTCCAAGAGAATTACTGTTAAAACACGCTATTGTTAATGTATGTAATTCTGACCAGAAATGTTTTGTCTGGTCCGCTTTTGCCTCTTTGTATCCTGCCACAGATCACCCGCACCGCCTTAACAACTATATACATTTAGAAGAAAAATTAAACACATCTGACCTAATTTTCCCTGTTACAATAAATCAAATATCTAAATTCGAAAAAATGAGCAACATTTCTGTTAATGTTTATGGATATGAGAAAGAGGTGTTCCCTCTCTATATCACGCCATTCAGATTTAAAGCGCATGCAAATCTCCTCCTGCTATCGGATGATGAAAAGCAGCATTATTGCTCCATTAAGAATATGAGTAGACTTCTCAGTCCTCTCACCAAACATAACGGTGTACGTTTCTACTGTGATTACTGCCTTCACCGTTTCGCAAATGACTCACTCTTGAAGGATCATGTTCCCTATTCTCGAGAACATGGACCTCAGAGAATAGAACTCCCAACTGAAGAAGAGAAATGGTTGAAATTCACAAATTTTAAGTTTCAGCAGCCCGTTCCATACGTGATTTATGCCGACTTTGAATCATTCGTAGTGAAAGTGGAAACTTGTATGCCTAACCCTGAAAAATCTCACACCACTATCACGGCAAATCATGAACCCTGTGGATTTGCATATCTTGTTGTTGGACATGATGGCTGCAGCTATAAGCCTCCAGTAGTTTATAGAGGTCCTAATGTAGTAGAACAATTTTTAGAATGTCTGCTTAAAGAAGAAGAAAACATTAAAAACTTACTGTCGATGATAAAGCAATGCAGCTCTCGAATCATGAAGAAGAATCATTTCGCAACGTTACTGACTGTCATATTTGTAAGCATGCCCTAGGAGCAGATCGTGTGAGAGATCACGATCATATAACAGGTAAATTCCGACGAGCTGCCCATAATTCCTGTAATCTGAACATTAAGTTAACCAATAGGATTCCAGTTATCTTTCACAACCTAAAGGGACATGACAGCCACCTTATTATGCAGGGAATCGGCACAATCAAAAATTAGAAGATTAATTGCATTCCCAATAACATGGAAACATACCTAACCTTCTCCCTGGGGACATTACATTTTATAGACTCCTATCAGTTTTTAAACACATCCCTTGAGAAGCTAGTAAATAATTTATCAACAGATGAGTTCCATATTTTAAAGGACCACGTTGAACCCGAAAGGCTACATCTGGTTCTGAGAAAAGGAGTTTACCCCTATGATTATATCAACAACAGTGAAAAGTTTGAAGAAACAGTATTACCACCACATGAAGCATTTTACAACCAACTCACAGAAGAAGTGCTAGGGGAAGAAGACTACACCCATGCAATAAGAGTGTGGAATACATTCAACATAAAAAATCTAGGCCAGTATCATGACTAGTACCTGAAGGCAGACGTGCTCCTCTTAGCTGATGTTTTCGAAACTTTCAGAAAACTATGCATCAGATACTATGAAAGCGATCCCTGTCATGTTTACACAGCTCCTGGATTAGCCTGGCAAGCATGCTTAAAAATGACAAATGTAAATCTTGAGTTGATAACTGACCCTACAATGTACCTTTTCCTGGAAAAAGGCATACGAGGGGGGATTTCTGTGATATGTAATCGTCTTAGTACTGCAAACAACAAGTATTTGGACACCTATGATCCTCAGTTATGTACTATGATGCCAACAATCTTTATGGATGGGCAATGTCACAATGTCTCCCTCAAAGTGATTTTCAATGGCTTAATAAAGAAGAAATAGCAGATCTAAATATTACGACAATTGCTGATGATGCGAATAAAGGATACATATTGGAAGTTGATTTAGATTATCCAGTTTCTCTACACGACAAGCATAATGATTATCCACTAGCCCCTGAGAAACTTCAGATTACCAGCAGCATGCTATCTCCATATTGTCAAGAGGTTGCTCAAAGCCTTGGAATAAATACAAGCCAAGCAGTCGTGAAATTAGCCCCAAATCTAAATTCTAAGGAAATATATGTCCTTCATTATCGAAATCTCAAACAATATTTAGCCTTTCGTATGCAGCTGAAGAAAATACATCGCGTTTTAGAATTTAATCAGTCTTGCTGGCTAAAACCATATATAGAATTTAATACAGATCAGCGGAAGAAAGCTAGAAACGATTTCCAGAAGGATTTCTTCAAACTGATGAATAATGCTGTGTTTGGAAAAACGATGGAAAATTTAAGAAATCGAGTGAAAATTGAATTGACTCAGAGCTCGAAGAGAGTATGCAAACTCGTAGCATCACCTGCTTTTCACACTTTTCGTGTTTCTGACAACGACCTCGCATGTGTGCAATCAAATATAACTAAATTGAAACTCAACAGGCCTATTTATGCTGGTTTTAGTATTCTAGATATTAGTAAACTATTGATGTATAGCTTTCATTATGACTATATTAGTCCGAAATATGTAGAAAAAGCAAAATTATTGTTCACTGATACAGATTCACTGTGCTACGAGCTTCAAACCGAGGACGTGTATGCTGATATGAAAGTCGATATAGATCATTTTGACACGTCCGACTATCACATAGACCATATTTTGCATAGTACACATAATAAAAAGGTACTAGGTAAAATGAAAGATGAACTTTCAGGAGTACCTATCAAACAATTTTCAGGCCTTCGTTCTAAAATGTATTCCCTTCAGAGTTTACATGAGGAGAAGGAGACGGGGAAAAAGAGTCCCCAAATACATCGTAACAAGAACTCTTCGTCACGAGGATTACAGAGACTGCTTGATAAACAAATCATATTGTCGAGTAGATTTGACAAGGATTCAAAGTAGCAAACCATCATCTTCATACAGTGAAAGGTGTAAAACTTGGTCTGTCACCATTTGAAGATAAAAGATATGTTTTAGAAAATGTTTATGACACCCTTTCATACGGTCACTACAAAACAATGAAAAAGTAACATAGCAGAAAAACGAATAAACGTCATAGGGGGAAAGCACTGTGCAAAGGGAATCCGTAGAGTGGCACTAAACTACTGAAAATCACGCTAGGTGGCGCTCTGAGCAAAAAGGTAAGTTTTCCCCATCTGCCTCAAGGTTTAATAGTAACTGTGACGCCATCTAGTGGTTGGAAATGTAATTAAAATTCAGTTTTTTTTTCTTCTTAAGGTAGAAAGCACTTCAATATAATGTTAATTTCCAGTAACTAGGCTGTATTAATTCGTTTTGTATATAGAATACGTTGATTGCAATGGTCTGGCAAGTGGCAATGGTCTGGCAAGTGGTCTGTAAATGGTAGCTAGGTAGTCACTGGAAGGAGAGCTATGCACCAATCCCCTGTGATGATGCATAGAACCGGCCAGGCCTACCACCTAATGTCCGACCCCGCCTTCTCGTGGTGCAGACCGTTAGTAACTTTCAAAAGAGATACTCTCTTGTGAAAGTGAACGGAAGGGGAGGGCTGCCAGATTAGTGTGGCCTACTGATCTGGACAACTATGGCTACTTTTCTTTTTTTTCTACCCTGCTGAGGAGTGGTCAACCACACAGGGTCCTGGTGCTGACCATATAAACCTACTGGACTGGACAGATATATGGCTCTGAGCTTGATTATGGATCCTGATTTTGCTGCACTGGTGGGCTTCTGTGGAGGGAAAATCTTCCGCTGTGTTTTCTGTTTGTTTGTGGGTTGACAAGCCCCAAGTGAATAGATTCACAGGATATGTTTATCAGCTGGTGGATAATCCTGAGCAGAAGTCATCGCAGGCACCTGAACTCTTTGCTTCTATTGGCATCGTCAAATTCTACGTTGGAGGAAATCTTCCAGTGTAGATGGCTTCAGCCTTTAGTAGTGAGGGAACGGGTCTCTGCCCCATGTCTGCGATTAGGGGGCTGTTTGATATTGTCGGCATTCCCTCTCTCAATAAAAAATAGTTTCTTTAAACATCCCACTAACCATTTTCTCTCCATAGGTAGTTGGAATGTGAGGACTCTGCACAGAGCTTTTTCTCTTGATGTCCTCACACAAGAATTCCACCATTATAATTTAGATATTCTTGGCTTGCAAGAGACCAGATGGACAGATAAAGGTCAGATTCTTAAAAATAATCTTAAATTTCTCTTTTCAGGGAGGGACGACAAAAGCATCACCAAGGCGTGGGTCTGCTTCTCAGCAGACACGCTAGCGATGCTCTTCTAGGATATGAGTGCATTAATGAAAGGCTTCTTACAGCAAAATTTCAGACAAAGGTTAAAGACTTGAATGTTATCTGCTGTTATGCCCCCACTGAGGATGCCGATGAGGATGAGAAGGATAGGTTTTATGAACAACTTCAGGATATTTTGAATTCTGTCAAGAAAGGAGATATTACCCTTGTTCTTGGTGACTTCAATGCCAAAGTTGGTACTGACTCTGACCTTTGGGGAGGAGTAATAGGCCCTTTTGGTATTGGTAGCTGCAAGGGCAATGGGCAACGTCTCCTACAGGTAAGTAAACTCAATGGATTCAGAATAACTAACACTTATTACAAACACCGCGACATACATAAGTACACATGGGTTTCACCTGATGGGCTGCTTAAGAATATGATTGATTGCATATTAATTAACGGCAAATGGGCTGAAATTGGATCCGACCATTACCTTGTTAAAAGTGTGTTGCAACTTAAACTTAAAAAGTGTTGTGCTAAGGTTAAAAAATTTACTTTTAATACTGAAGCTCTGAAAGATCCAGTTATAGCCAAAGCTTACCATGATAGGTTACTTAGTCATTATGACAGTCATGGTTTGCTTACTACTGAAGTTGAGGTAGAATGGGATCATTTTAAACAGGCTTTTTTGGACACTAACAGTACTCTTTTAGGAAAAAAGGAGCAGAAGAGGCAGAATTATCTGAGTGATAAGGCACTTGAGCTTATTTCGGAAAGAAAGAACTGCAGGAATGTCTTCAATCAATACCCTACTAGTCCTAATAGAAAGCATTACAGAGAACTTAATAAACGTGTAAAAGATCAGTTAGCTACTGATAAGAATCTTTGGCTTGATGGTTTGGCTGACAAAGCCGAGGAAGCAGTTAGACAGCACAACAGCAGAGAGCTGTACCAGATAGTTAATGTTTTATGTGGTAGAAAACGGACAGGCATACAAGGATTGAAGGATAAACAAGGTAAGGCTATAGAAGGGGAGTATTCTGTCATGGCTAGGTGGGCTGAGCATTTCAGTGATGTTCTTAACAATGTAGTTAGTTCTGCTCCCATTGTTTGCAGTGATGATGGATGCATTGGTGGCTTTAATGTTGGCCCTATAACACAATCTGAAGTTATTTTGGCTGTTTCTAAACTTAAACTACATAAATCCCCAGGGGTAGATGAAATTACTACCGAAATGCTTAGAGCTGGGAATGTTTCGGTTACCACTTGGATGACTGAAATTCTGAATATCTTTTATGATAAAGGCATGGTTCCTAAGGATTTTACCAGAGCTATTGTTATCCCTATTTTCAAAAAAGGGGATCGCAGTTCTTGTGATAACTATAGGGGTATCAGCCTACTCTCTGTTCCAGGGAAAGTTCTTTCCATGATTGTGCTTAATAGAATTAAGAATCTGGTTGACAGTCAATTGCGTGATGAGCAATGTGGATTCAGAAGTGGTAGGGGATGTGTGGATCAGATATTTTCACTTAGGCAGATTCTTGAGAAATGTTTAGAGTTTCAGAAACCTTTGGTTGCTAGCTTTGTTGATTTCAAAACGGTTTTCGACTCTGTTGCTCGTCATAATTTGTGGTTGATTGTGAGATCATATGGTATACCAGACAAGTTAGTTAACATAATGAAAGCTCTCTGTAATAACACCAGACAAGTTAGTTAACATAATGAAAGCTCTCTGTAATAACACTGAGTCGTGTGTGAGAGTTGGTAAGGCTTGTAGCAATTGGTTTAGCATTACTTCTGGTGTTCGACAAGGGTGCATTTTGTCTCCTTTTCTCTTTAGTTTGGTTGTTGATTATGTTATGCGAAATTCACTTCAATGGAAAGATTTTGGCCTTAAATGGGCTGGAGATACGAAAATTTCTGATTTAGATTATGCTGATGATTTAGCCCTTTTGGCAAATGATGTTGATGAGATGAACTCTTTCATTCGAGCCGTTGATGAGATTGGTAGTAGAGTAGGTTTGGTTATAAACAGAGAGAAACCTAAAGTGATGAAAATTGGTCAGGCAGGCTGTGATTCAGTTAATCTGAATGGTTGCAGTCTTGAGCAGGTGTCACAGTTTAATCATCTGGGCTATGTGAAGTGATGTGAAGCTATGTGAAGAGCTATGTAAGAGATAATGGTGATGTGCGGCATGAGATTAACAGACGAATAGCGATTGCTACCGGGACTTTTAAGAATCTATGGAGAGTGTGGAGAAATAGGCGTATACACCTAAAGACTAAAATTAGACTGGATAATAGTTTGGTTCTTTCTAGGGTTAGTTATGGTAGTGAAACTTGGACACTTTGTAAACAAGATAACAGGAAACTAGATGCTTTTGATTCCAGATGCTTACGCAGTATCTTGGGCATTAGGTGGTTCAACTTTGTAACTAATGATGAGGTTAGGCAAATGAGTTTGCAACCTCCTTTAAGCAGCATATTGTGCAGAGAGAGACTCCGTTGGTTTGCCCATGTTGCCCGTATGAATAATTATAGATTGGCGAATAGGGTTATGAACAGTGTGCCTAAAGGCCTGAGAAAGAAGGGGAGACCTAGGATGCGGTGGGCAGACAATGTCAAACAGGACCTTCTTAGAATTGGTGTGCAGTGGCCAGATGCAGTAGATGTAGCTCAGGATAGACTTGCTTGGAGAACTAAATTGCACGGTCTGCTCTGACCTCCGTAGCCCATGGCTGCTTGAGGATGATGATGATGATGATGATGATGATGGCAATATATTAAGTATATAGTGTTAAAAGATATTCAATTAAAATTCTTTTATTTTTCCCTTAAATTATAAGAAAATATTTTAAAGCGGATTTGTGGAGATGCATTTAAACATGAAATGTTGCTCACATTACTTCCAATTGGGTACTTAACTGTTGAATGAAAAAAAAAATTAATAATTAATGTGTAAAATACTGAAAAAATGCGTAATATTGAAACACAGAGCATGTCATATTTAAGTCTCAGAGGTATATGTTGATACGTTCGCTAGTCTTTTTTTTTCCTTATGTGTAATGTTAAAACACAGGAAATCATCTGTATTTCTTGATATTAAGCAGCAGTAATAATGGTGAATTTCGCTATTTTACATTGTATTTAATGTAGGTAAGCATATTTTTTTTTATCTCAGTCGTTAAAAAACTGGGAATTAAATGTGTTTTTTTTTTACTAAACAGTTGTAATAAGTGTCGAAGTAAAAATTAGAATTTCATCCCATGCTGATAAATTTCTCATAAACACAGCACGCTACCCATTTATTGTAGTCCTGGCACTTTTGAGAGGCGATTGTTTAAAAAAAAAAGACGTTGATTTTGAGGAGGCTCGTTCCGGGCCATGTAATGAGCTAGCATGCAGGCGACTTACAATAGCTTCGAAAACAAATCTTATGTTTTTATCACTTCTTAATACTTGAGAACGTCACTACATCGCGAAATTATAAATAATGTTTGATAAACCATGAAAATTTAGAGAATTACCAACCTTTTATTAGAAGTGTAATCCCAGAAATGAATCCCAGAAGGGTTTTCTCCCAGTGAGCGAGGGTGTGTTATAACACAATGCGATCCACGGCAATGAGTCAGCAGCATGAGTGCCACGGGGAAAAGTCATGTGAGAAGCAGCTAACGCTTGTTTATCGCTCCACTTGCCAAGTATAAGACTCAGAAATTCAGACGATACATATATTTCATTTTAAAATTTTTATTGATTTCAAAGTATTGGGTGATACAATGACATCGTGTGTACATGTAATGATTTCCATTGGTTTACAATTTTATACATTTCACAATGATGCTTTTTCACATTGATCATACTTTACAGCCTGCTTACAAAAATGCAGGTTAACAGCAGAAATGGTTAATATAATAATAACATGTAATATTTTTACATATATAGGGGGTTATATGCATACATTTGGATAAAATTATCGTATTTTTATACATAAATAGCTCAACATATTAAAAATCACAGTGAAATATTCGTTCTTCTGCTATGTTATTTTTTTATTGTTTTGTAGTGACCGTATGAAAGGGTGTCATAACCATTTTCTAAATATATCTTTTATCGTCAAATGGTGACAGACCAAGTTTTACACCTTTACCTGTATGAAGATGACGGTTGCTACTTTGAATCCTTGTCAAATCTACTCGACAAGGTGATTTGTTTATGAAGCAGTCTCTGTAATCATTGTGACGAAGAGTTCTTGTTCTTCTAGCAAATTGTTTGATAGGTACTCCTGAAAGTTCATCTTTCATTTTACCTAGTACCTTTTTATTATGTGTACTATGCAAAACATGGTCTATGTGATAGTCGGACGTGACAAAATGATCTATATCGACTTTCATATCAGCATACACGTCCTCGGTTTGAAGCTCGTAGCACAGTGAATCTGTATCAGTGAACAATAATTTCGCTTTTTCTCCATATTTCGGACTAATACAGTCATAATGAAAGCTATACATCAATA
This sequence comes from Ryuthela nishihirai, assembly GCA_038380435.1. Lineage (NCBI taxonomy): Eukaryota > Metazoa > Arthropoda > Arachnida > Araneae > Heptathelidae > Ryuthela > Ryuthela nishihirai. The sequence goes on from JAWZYU010000019.1 coordinate 323,780, forward strand.
GTTTACTAATATCTAGAATACTAAAACCAGCATAAATAGGCCTGTTAAGTTTCAATTTAGTTATCTTTGATTGCACACATGCGAGGTCGTTGTCAAAAACACGAAAAGCGTGAAAAGCAGATGATGCTACGAGTTTACATACTCTCTTCGAGCTCTGAGTCAATTCAATTTTCACTCGATTTCTTAAATTTTCCATCGTTTTTCCAAACACAGCATTATTCATCAGTTTGAAGAAATCCTTCTGGAAGTCGTTTCTAGCTTTCTTCCGCTGATCTGTATTAAATTCTATATATGGTTTTAGCCAGCAAGACTGATTAAATTCTAAAACGCGATGTATTTTCTTCAGCTGCATACGGAAGGCTAAATATTGTTTGAGATTTCGATAATGTAGGACATATTTTTCCTTAGAATTTAGATTTGGGGCTAATTTCATGACTGCTTGGCTTGTATTTATTCCAAGGCTTTGAGCAACCTCTTGACAATATGGGGATAGCATGCTGCTGGTAATCTGAAGTTTCTCAGGGGCTAGTGGATAATCATTATGCTTGTCGTGTAGAGAAACTGGATAATCTAAATCAACTTCCAATATGTATCCTTTATTCGCATCATCAGCAATTGTCGTAATATTTAGATCTGCTATTTCTTCTTTATTAAGCCATTGAAAATCGCTTTGAGGGAAACATTGTGACATTGCCCATCCATAAAGATTGTTGGCATCATAGTACATAACTGAGGATCATAGGTGTCCAAATACTTGTTGTTTGCAGTACCGAGACGATCACATATCACAGAAATCCCCCCTCGTATGCCTTTTTCCAGGAAAAGGTACATTGTAGGGTCAGTTATCAACTCAAGATTTACATTTTTCATTTTTAAGCATGCTTGCCAGGCTAATCCAGGAGCTGTGTAAACATGATAGGGATCGCTTTCATAGTATCTGATGCATAGTTTTCTGAAACTTTCGAAAACATTTTCACTGTTGTTGATATAATCATAGGGGTAAACTCCTTTTCTCAGAACCAGATGTAGCCTTTCGGGTTCAACGTGGTCCTTTAAAATATGGAACTCATCTGTTGATAAATTATTTACTAGCTTCTCAAGGAGGATATAAAATGTAATGTCCCCAGGGAGAAGGTTAGGTATGTTTCCATGTTATTGGGAATGCAATTAATCTTCTAATTTTTGATTCTGCCGATTCCCTGCATAATAAGGTGGCTGTTTTATCCCTTTAGGTTGTGAAAGATAACTGGAATCCTATTGGTTAACTTAAAGTTCAGATTACAGGAATTATGGGCAGCTCCTCGGAATTTACCTGTTATATATATTTCTCCCCTATTCTCTATTCAGTTCCTCGGAATTTACCTGTTATATCTGTTTCTATTACTCGGAATTTACCTGTATATACGTGATCTCTCACACGATCTGCTGCTAGGGCATGCTTACAAATATGACAGTCAGTAGCGTTGCGAAATGATTCCTCTTCATGATTCGAGAGCTGCATTGGCTTTATCATCGACAGTAAGTTTTTAATGTTTTCTTCTTCTTTAAGCAGACATTCTAAAAATTGTTCTACTACATTAGGACCTCTATAAACTACTGGAGGCTTATAGCTGCAGCCATCATGTCCAACAACAAGATATGCAAATCCACAGGGTTCATGATTTGCCGTGATAGTGGTGTGAGATTTTTCAGGGTTAGGCATACAAGTTTCCACTTTCACTACGAATGATTCAAAGTCGGCATAAATCACGTATGGAACGGGGTGCTGAAATTTAATATTTGTGAATTTCAACCATTTCTCTTCTTCAGTTGGGAGTTCTACTCTCTGAGGTCCATGTTCTCGACAATAGGGAACATGATCCTTCAACAGTGATTCATTTGCGAAACGGTGAAGGCAGTAATCACAGTAGAAACGTACACCGTTATGTTTGGTGAGAGGACTGAGAAGTCTACTCATATTCTTAATGGAGTAATAATGCTGCTTTTTATCATCCGATAACAGAAGGAGATTTGCATGCGCTTTAAATCTGAATGGCGTGATATAGAGAGGGAACACCTCTTTCTCATATCCAAAAACATTAACAGAAATGTTGTTCATTTTTTCGAATTTAGATATTTGATTTATTGTAACAGGGAAAATTAGGTCAGATGTGTTTAATTTTTCTTCTAAATGTATATAGTTGTTAAGGCGGTGCGGGTGATCTGTGGCAGGATACAAAGAGGCAAAAACAGACCAGACAAAACATTTCTGGTCAGAATTACATACATTAACAATAGCGTGTTTTAACAGTAATTCTCTTGGAGTAGGGATATAATTAGATACTGCAAGAGGGATATATTTTCCAATGTTCATTTCAGCGTGGAGCACAGCATCCAGTGTCCATCCACTATGTGCTCCTTCAAATTCTTCAAATGAGGTCTTAATCTTCTTATACGCTGAATCGAATTCTCTGTTTAGGGATGATGTAGGAAGACTTGTGACACAGTTACTTCGGAAAAACGGGGTACAGTGTTAAACGGTAGAAGGGGAAACTTTTCGCCTGAAGCGCACTTGTACTGCAAGGTACCATTTAATACTACCTTTCGAGGTCAATTCTTCTTTCAGGTGAGTTAGGAGTGACTTCCGCGAGGATTCAAGGAAAAAGGTGAGGTCAACAGATGTTTCATCCGTTGCCACCAGCTTATGTGTTGACAGGGTCCTTTTCATTTCTTCTGTAAACTGACAGGGGTCTTCAGGGTCTGGTTTTTGTTTCTTCTGGGGAATCCTTTCATCTTCAGAACGTTTTCGTTTATTATTGTGTGGCTTTCTTTGATGGCGCAAAAGACTGTCTTTTCTCCCAAACTCCATGGCACATTCTTCGCATTTGTAGGTTTTCCTGGAGGTGTGGGTTAACTCGTGACGTCGGACGTCATCTCTCCTTGAGAATGTTGATTCACATTGAGAGCACTTAAACAGGTTATTTCCATCATGATTTCTCTTATGACGAATGAGATGGGTCTGATGAAGGAAAACCTTCTCACATATATCGCATGGATACATTATGAAACAGTGACTTGTAAAATAACTGATACTACACGAGGACGTTGAGAACTATCACTATTGCCGTTGTAAAAATCACGGAGAAGCAGCAGCAGAGAACCGTTACTATCAACGTCTGACAACTGAATGAGAAATCTGACTGATGGATGCCGTATTTATACTAGAAGAAGGACTATCCCGCAGAAACTGATTTAAAATACTGTCCCTGCAGTAAATGAAAAGAAAACTTCTAATTGGTGACATCAGATTTCAAAGTGGCGGACTTACTTCACGCTGTAGGAGGATGACGCAACCGCAGGGGATGTCACCAGATGGTGCCAGAGGTTAAAGGGGTGGGAGGAATTTTTTTTTAATAAAGTGTAAAGGGACTTTGATAGCGGGTTAAATAATGAGGGGGTGACAGTTTTGATAAGGGAGGTTTAATAAAGGAGGGTGGAACTTCTGATAAGCATTTAATTAATATGTCAGGAACCAAGATGGCGGAGTCTGGACTTGGAAATTTCGGATGAGGTTAGAAACCAAGACGGTGGCCTAACGGCAAAATCGTGGGAGTTTGTGGTGACGACAGGTTTCTATATGGTGGACTCGAAAAAATTTCGGGCTTTGTGGAAACCAAGATGGACGTCGGTGGAAATTATGAATGGATTATCTGCAATTTAACTGAATAATATAATTTCAGATTATTACATCACTGGAGGGAGGTATTTTATTCACCATTGTTTGACTTCAGTCTTAAAAAAAACAGTGAGAATTCTGACCAATGTGCTTGATAATGACCCGCCACCAGCATGAAACACATGGGTGGCGGGTCCCATAGGATTAACATTGACCCGCCACTGGCCCTGAACTCTCCTCATCCCCCTACGCAGGTTACTTACTACTCAGGTTACCCTACTTAGGTTAAATAAAACGTTAGATGGGAGGTTACCATCTGTCTCATAACAGCTGTTCCATTCGATCTCCTTCCCCCAACCTAAACTGATTCCTCTGGTTTTTATGACGTGGCCATTTAGCCCTTTGTCTGCAAATAACTACTGGTCATAGATAAAACAACCCAACCAAACGCACATCTTCTCTATGGCGTAATAAAGTGATCAAAGAGGTCACCATCCTCACAGACCTTCGACTATGGCGGAGAAACTGACAGGCTCCTGTTATATCACTGTTGCAAGCAGCTGCTTGAGGGGGTGTTTTTTTATTTCTTTATTATATTTTGGAAGATATTTTCACTCTTTTCTGTAACACGTTAAGAAACACTAGTATGTCGAATTTTACCCTTGACCTCAAAGGACCCATAGCATTCAAAATTTGGCATAATTTTTGAGATGTGTAACTCAAAATACCTCCAGGCACCATTTTTTTAATCCTCTAACATTTATATATCTATATTTGACCTTTGACCTCAAACAACTCGTTGCATCTGAAATTTGGCAACATATCTGAGATCAACGACTCAAAATACCTCGAAGGACCCTCAGGATCCAAAATTTCATAACTTTCCTATATCCCACAGATTGCATGTTTCTAGCACCAGTAGATAATGGTTTGGCCTCTATGTGACCTCTCGTTGCCCTTGAAGGATGCATCGGAAGTCAAATTTTGGATTCTTCCCGAGATCTACGACACTGATTATCCTAGGTGCAAATTTTTAGAGCTGCCTCATAGTACGAATTAGCATGATCCTCTGTCAGCCTGGCGGGGCTGACCTTCCCCATTACCGCACTCAGTCAGTAGTGGGAAAGGTAGTCAGTAGGGGACACCAAAGAGCTTGGAAAGGTTGCAGTCCGTCGAATGTGGAACGACGGGAGGCAACCGTCTGTCTCCCAACCATCTCTAAGCCCTCGGGGTCCTTGTGACCTGGCCATTTAACGCATTGCGTGCAGAAAAGTGCCGCTCAGAGGTAAAACAACCCAACCCAAACCATACCAGCCGTTAATCAATCACTCGCAATTGCGTATTTATATTAGATGTACGTATTCATAACAGTTTGAGCAGGATGCAGTGCAGATGTAACGTTCCTAATAATTCGATAATAACGCTACCATCAGTGGCGTACCCGAAAATTCGCCCCACCTACTACGAGAAATGTGAGGGGGTCCCTTTTGTTTCATTTAATGTGCACCATCATATACTTAAATTTTTATTTTTTGCAAACGTAGATAATATCTGACACATATTTCGCATTTCGTAATTCGACATTTTGGTGTGAATCATGACCGGATCTATGGGGGGAGGGAGGGGGGGAACAAGTCGTCATGTCCCTACCCCTTGAGAATGCTAGTATGTGTAATGGAGGCCGATATTTATTAAACTTGGTATATTTTATGCATTTATCACTAATTTTTTTAAACCTCTAAAACGAAAGTGGAACTGTTACACTGCAATGGAAATCTAGTCTCTTGCCCTCCTCCCCCCCCCCCTTTACCTTTTTCTGGCTCGATTGCGGTCGCCTCTCCTCCTACCCCTATTTTATGGAAAACTACAAAATTGGCCATACATAAATGCGTACTACCGCACCTTGTGCTTAACGGCACGAGTGGGGTAAATTTTCAAACTTCTTAGATTAGATTATTTTTTTTTTCCAAATTTTCAACTTTTTCCACCGCAAGAGGGCATAATTAAAGTTTAAGGGAGATTCTAAAAAGTGTGAATTATAATTGTTTATCAATACCTATCCAACCCAAAAAAGAATTTTCAATTTATCTCTAAAAACTATAGCTAAAAAAAACTATAGCATAAAGCACAAAAATTGTGTTTTCCTATTCCCTGTGGTGTAAACGTGAAAATCATTGTTGTCAAAGCAAAATTCATGATATTCACATTTCGAATCAAAATTCAAATTTCTAACGTAATTACATCGCTTGCAATATTGCTTTGAAATTTCGCTATTTCCAACTTTTTCCATCATTAGAGGGCACAATTTTAACTTTTGCGAGATTCTGTAAATGCGAATGGTAATTTTTTAATTTTTAATTTTATGAATACCTCATCCTCCAGCAGCTATGGGCTACGGACATCCAACCAGATTATGCAATTTAGTTCTCCAAACACATCTCTCCTGAGCTACATCTGCTGCATCTCGCCACTGTAGACCAATTCTAACAAGGTCCTGTTTAACATTGCCTGCCCACCGCACCTTAGGTCTTCCCCTCTTTCTAAGGCCTTTAGACACACTGTTCATAACCCTATTCACTAATCTATAATTATGCACATGGGCAACGTGAGTAGTGACATGCCACTCCAGTCCTCCCACGCACTGTGCTTTCCCCTATGGGGTCACAAGCCACACCCACTTCCGGCCACACCCCTTATTAATTCTCATAATTAATAATTAATTAAAAATTAATTACTCCCCCTTTATTAAAAATTCCTCCCCCTTTCTCCCACCTTTTTTTAACCCATGGCGCCATCTGGTGACTATAAGGAGTACTATTTTCAGAAAAAAACCTATTTTACCTATAATTTCCCGATTTTTTGATTCCCCCCATTAAAAACTCCCCTTTTAACCCTTGGCGTCATCTGGTGACTCTGAGGAGTACTATTTTCAGAAAAAAACCTATTTTAGCTATAATTTCGCGATTTTTGACTCCCCTCATGAAACCCCCCCCCCCTTATTAAAAGTTCCCTTTATTAAAACTTCCCTGATCACAAATTCCTTTGGTATCCACTTCATCTGAAATTTTCCAATTCCAGCTAAACTTTGGGATGGCAACGATAAGAAAATCCCCTTTATTAAATTTCCCTCCCCTCATTAAAAAACCCCTTATCAAAACTGCACCACTGCTTGACCCACCTGTATTTTAAGACCCCTTTGTTGACCTATATATTTTTTTAAACCCTCCTCTTTAAAGACCCTGACCAATCGCGTGGTAAATCAGTTTTTCTCTATGCGCATTTAATTGGTGCCGTCCAACGCGCATTTTAGTACATCCCCTGTATTTCAAAAAAAACTCATCACAAACTCCCTTGGTTTCTATCCTTTTACAAGTCCACTAAACTCTTTTTGAATGATGACACTCAGATTGTCTGATGCAAGTCTCTAAATAATTGCAAAACTTTTGGTAGCAGTCACTCACAGAAAATCAACTCCCAAAGTTGTATATTCCCTGTATTTATTACGAATTTTTATTCCTTAGTAATTAAACACTTATCAAAAACTCTGTCCCTCCTCATTAAAAACCCCCTTTATTAAAACTTCACCGATCACAAACTCCCATCCTTTTACAAGTCCACTAAACTTAGAAAATCAACTCACAAAATTGTATAGTCCTTGTATTTATTACGAATTTTTATTTCTTATTAATTAAATACTTATTAAAATTCCCTCCCCTTTATTAAAAACCCCCTTATCAAAAGTTCCCTCTGTTAAAACTTCACTGATCACAAACTCCCATCCTTTTACAAGTCCACTAAACTTAGAAAATCAACTCCCAAAGTTGTATATTCCCTGTATTAACAATTTTTATTCCTTAGTAATTAAACACTTATCAAAAACTCCATCCCTCATCATTAAAAACCACTTTATTAAAAGTTCCCTTTATTAAACTTCACAAACTCCCTTTTTATCGACGTTCATTTTTCCAAGTCCACTAAACTTTGGAATGGCAACACTCGGAATGGCTGATGCATTTTTGGAATTCGACCTTCATCGAGTCATGCATGTAGCAACAAGCAAGGCAGCATACATGCCCAGGTCTCTTTTTATCGGGGTGAGGAGTCAAGAGGAATGTCACCACATGCTGTCTGCAGCACAGTATTTGCATTTGTTGCTGATAAGATCTGAATTGCTACAGGAAAAAGGACGCTGAGAGAAAGGACGTAGCCCGTTCCTTTGAAAAGTTGCAGTCCCTTGTGAGCAAGTTAGATGGCAAGCGCTCCTCATCACCTGAGGTCCCCTCAGCCAAGTGTGTCTGTCTGCCAGCTCTCCAGAGAGGGGGAGAGGCTCTCAGCGCTCTGTGAAGAGTATCCTGTACTGCTGATGGTACGAACTACACCTACATCCCGGCACACTTACTGGACGGGTCACGTGCCGGGCCTTCACGTTCTGAGGACGTCGTCTCGCTACCATGTGCTCCGGCTGTGAGTTCTCCTACTGTTTCGCCTCATTGCACCGTGACGAACATGAGGAACTTTAATTCTGCTAAATTTAAGACGCAATTCATCTCAACGAGCGTCCGACCCGGTGGAATGGATGACGTCGCTGCTCATAATTTTATGCCGACTTTCGCAACCTGCATTGTCAATTATTACGTGAGCTTGTACCCCAGGGACAGTCACGTGCGTTTAGTGTTTAGATCGGACTCGATTAAGAACCCTGTTAATCTTCCTCTGTGTAAGAGGAATGAACTGACAGAGGAGCGATTCATTACCTCCTTAGAACGCGTCATTCAATCTAATGAAGGAATCGGCCCCCATAGTCAAATGGAATTTGATTTTGTGTGCGCAGATCTGGAGCGTGTCGGTCGCAGAGGTAAACGTCGTGCACATGAAAACCGTAATCTTGCTGATATGGATACCTTTTTAAAAAATAAACATGCTATCGTAACGATCCAGAACAACGACGATACTTGTTTGACCCGAGCTCTAGTGGTGGCTAGAGAATTGAATTTGAAAAAACGAGACTTGCCTAACAAGTACGAAGGTGTGAGAAGAAGCCATCTTAAGCTACAACTCATCGAAGCCCTTCAGCTACATCGAGAGGTATGCGTTCCCCGTGGTCCATGTGGGATACCAGAAGTCAAGATCTTCCAACAGCATTTGTCACCGGCTCTCCGCATTGTGGTTTATTCGGCTGAAGACTGTTTCCTGCCTGTGTTTTTAGGCCCTGAGGCTCCCCAGAGTCTCTTTCTGCTTTACCGCAATCATCATTTTGACGTGATCGCTACCCCTGCAGGACTTTTCGGTACACATAATTTCTGCACTACCTGTTTAAAGGCGTACAACCATGAAGGTCACGTTTGTCAAGGCACCTGCAACCGGTGTCTGACACTGAACGTCGTCCACAGTGGAGACCCCCTTCTGTGCCCTAACTGAAGCATGTATTTGAGAGGCCCTGATTGCTTTGAAGCGCATCTGCAGTTATCCTGCCAAAATCGCCATCGCTGAACAAAGTGCCTGGACATTTACGATCCCAAGAAAAAACACATCTGCCATGTAAACAAGCCTCAGTTTGTGGAACTCTTGAAATTAAAGCCAGTGGAACAAAATTATATTTATTTCGATGTGGAAACGCTTCAACTGACTGTCGGCGTCTTAAAACCTATCCTATGTGTGGCCACTTATAATGTAGAAGACGAGTGGCGTCTAATATCATTTCCAGATGTGAATAAATTTATGGACTGGCATCTCGGTGAAATACAACCAGGCAAACAGCGCTTTTCTAACACGACCGTCATAGCTCACAATTTCCGGGGCTTTGATGGAACGTTTGTCATCGATTATCTTTATCAGCATCTACTGAAACCCACCTTGTGTTTCAAGGTTCCAAAATTTTAGGAATTTTCCTCAACGGACTGAAAATACGTTTCATCGACAGTTTTTCGTTTATCAAGGCACCGTTGAGGACATTTTCCAAAACCCTTGACGTAGAAACCGTGAAAGGTTTTTTCCCGTTCGACTTCGTCAGGGAAGAAAATTTGCTGTATGCGGGGTCGATTCCGGACGCCAGTTACTTTCGCCCTAAGGGTATGAATGCTACTACAAGGGCCGAATTTGAGGCTTGGTATGCCTCTGCTTCCCTCAATAAATGGGACTTTAAGCGCGAACTTATTTTTTATTGTGAAGCCGATACGGTGTTACTGCAAAAGAGTTGTGAAAAATTTCGGATCGATTTCATAGCCTTTACAGAAGTCGACCCATTCGCCCAAGACCTCATCAGTGCCGGCGCCTGTCAGCATGTATTTCAGGGAAAATTTTTACAGAAGAATGTGCTGGGTGTGTGTCCCCCACGAGGCTACTGAGCCAGCAACGACCGACAGTCACTGAAAGCGCTGGCCTGGCTGCAATACAAGGCGGAGAAAAACAACCTCAAAATTCAAACGATTCGCTCGCCTCAGGGGGAATTTAAAATCTCCAAATTTAAATTAGATGGTATTTGCCATGACACCCGTACCATCTATGAAGCGATGGGTTGCTGGCATCATGGATGCGTCCAGTGTTTTTGCCCCGAGGTGATCCAGTCTGTGGAGAAGAAACCCTTTTCAGCTCTTTACAACAGAACTCTGGGTCGGCTTGGAGCTATAAAACTCTTGATGCCCGAGTATGACATTAAGGTCATGTGGGAACATGAGTTTGACCGTTTTCTCCATATGGATCCTGCAATGGCAACCCTCTATAAAAATATGTAGCCCATTAGAAGGATCGGCGCTCGGGATTTTATGTTCAGCGGTAGGACCGAGTGACCAGGTGTAGTCCTCGATTATTACGACGTGAATAGTTTATATCCCCCCCGTATGCAAAAAATCACCCTATGGTAAAGGATACCCCCAAAGGATCACGCAGGACTTCATCTGTGACGTGGACTTTTATTTCAGGGTGATGCACGCAACCGTCCTTCCACCTGGCGATCTCTTCATCCCTGTGCTCCCATTCAAGGCCAACGAGAAGCTACAGTTTCCACTCTGCAGGACCTGCGCTGAAGGACAATTGGCGCCACCGTGTACTCAAACCCTGAATCAGCGATCCCTAACCGGGATCGTGGTGCACCTTCGAAATTTACACTGCTGTGAGAGCAGGGTATAAACTTGAGAAGATATATGATTGTAGCACTTCGATACGGTAGTGCAGTACAATCCTGTCAGCAATAAAGGGGGTATCTATTCTGGTTACATAGATACCTTCCTGGGTGTTAAACAGCGGTACACCGGTTTTCCTCCAGACGTGAAAACAGACGAGGAAAAAAAGGCTTTTTTTCAGGTGGAAGGGGTACGAATCCTTCCATCTGAAGTGAAGAACATCCCCATCTCGAGGCACGTCTCCAAGATTTTTCTTAACTCCGCTTGGGGCAAGAATGCGGAGAATCTTACCCGGACCCAAACCACCATAGTGAGCTGCCACGTCCAATATATGGAACTTTTATCGGATGCCTCCAAAGTCATTACGGACATAGCACCCATCAACGCCAATGCCGTTCTGGTGACTCATCGACCAATCGACGAGGCAACTCCTGCAAACCTGAAAGGTAGTCTTATTTTGGTCACCATGGTGACAAGCCATGTGCAGCTGGAATTATACGCATTGCTCTCAAAACTTGGCCGGCATGCGCTCTCTTCAGACACAGACTCTGTCATCTTCAGCACAAGCCCGTCCGACACCTTCATTCCTCCAGGACAGTTTCTGGGATCGTGGGTGTCTGAAATCAGATCGAAATAGGGTGCCAGTGTGAGAATCACCGACTACGTGGTAGCGGCAGCTTAGAGCTATGCGCTGAGACTTAACAATGGAGACGAGATTCTTCGTGCGAAAGGGCTAAGTCTCACGCAGAAAAACCGCGAATAATATAATTTTCAATTCCTGAAATTCATGGTTGTGGAACAGTCTCTGCACAGTGAGAGTTTCGTCATACCCTTTAACGTAGTGAGAAACAAAGTGGATGCGACAATCATTATCAGGCCTATGATCAAGAAATTCCAGGTGAACTTGGACAAACGATATCTCCCACCTGGCGAAACTGTTTCGGTTCCTTACGGTTATGTGTATACGCAACTTGACATCTTGCTAGATTTATTGTAAGTTAAATTTTTTATTGCACATATCAATTTTATAAAAGTATTTAAAATGTGTTTTCAAAAAGGTGAAAATCTAGCATATTGCAGAAGTATTTTTAAATGTGGTTATAAAAATGTTAATGGCATATTGCAGAAAAAAGTATTTTTAAAATGTGGTTATAAAATGTTAATGGCATATTGCAGAAAAAGGTGCAAAATCTAGCATATTGCAGAAAAAAGTATTTTTAAATATGGTTATAAAATATTAATAGCATATTGCAGAAAAAGGTGCAAAATCTAGCATATTGCAGAAAATGGTGCAAAATCTAGCATATTGCAGAAAAAAGTATTTTTAAATGTGTTTTCAAAAAGGTGCAAAATCTAGCATATTACAGAAAAAGTATTTTTAAATGTGTTTTAAAATGTTAATGGCATATTGCAGAAAAAGTACTATAAAATGTGTGTATTTAGCACACTTCAGAAAAAAGTATTTAAAATGTGTCTTTAAAATGTTAATAGCGTATTCTGAAAAATATGGTCAGGATCGCAGCAGTTATTTCATTGGCTCCTCTGCGCACTCTCTGCATGCACTAGCGCCCCCTATTGCACTTCCGGTTTTTGAGCTGTCAGCGGAAGTCAACGTTGGTCTCTCGGCGTGCGTCTGCACTAGCGCCATCTATCTCATGGCTCACTTGCTGTATAGTCGAATTGTAAATATTGTGAAACATAGTAGTTTGTAAATATCAGTACTGTTTTATAAGCATCGAAGTTTTTACTATAATTAACAATTATTGCCAAGCTAATGTTTTTCTGTGCTATAATTATCAATCATTGCCATACTAATGTTTTTCTGTGCATTGAAGCTTTTACTATAATTGCCATACTAATGTTTTTCTTTGCACTGAAATATACTGTGCCATTTAGCTTAATAAATGTTTTTTTAAAAACCAGTCTCTTTATTTTCCAATCTTCAATACTATATTTATGTGAGTAAAAAATGGGTTAGCAAGATGATGTTTCTATAGATAACATTTATAAAACCAAAGAATGAACAACAGACGTATCAGTTTTAATTTCTTTTATTGGATATCACAAATTTTTAATATATTGCTTTTATCACAAATTTTTTATACATGGTTTTTTAATACAGAATTTTAATACATGGTTTTTTATCACAGTTTTTTAACACAAGTCTTCAAGTACACAAATCTTGGAAATGCATTGTTTTTTTACAGAAGTCTTCAAACAGATATCTTCAATATGAAGTCCATTCAAATAATTTCCTTTTCTTATGACGGATGGGAACAAAGTCGTTAATGTCTTTTGGAGGATGATCATAAGTCTCTGATATTGGCTGTCTGGGAATGTTGACCTTTACTTCGTGGGGAATGCTGACCTTTACTTCGTGGAGGCTTCCAATTGTTGGTTAAATAACAGATAATTTTTCAATACAATCAGATACTTTTCAGTTTTATCATCAACGTCAGATTCAAGTATTTTCTTCATCTCCATGACTAAATCACGCACTTTTTTTTCGTATGTTTCGTCTTTGAACAGCCTTCACTGAAATCATTTTCGAAATAACGAACTCAGCAGTGGTAAAGCTGCCGTAAGAAGGGGAAGTAGAAATCCCGATCCCTTTTGCAGGAGACGTTTCTTGTGATGGACAGATGCACGTTTGGAAGCTAAACTTCTTATGACACTCTTGTGATTTCGTAAATTCTTTAATACTCGATGGGAAACAGGTATATTCCCTTTTAAGATATTTCTACACACTTTACATAGAGCATACATCTGAGGATCAGAGATGTGCTTCAACAGAGCTGCACGTTGTTTTCCCCCAAGTTTTGGTAAACACTGAAGGAACGGACCTTGAGATCTAACTTTCATTTGGAACGTAGAGTATCTCAGGTTCTTCAGAAGGAAGGATCTTGGCACGGAGCCTTTCAGTATCTAACGTTCTGGGATGAAGGTCCACGCACAAATAGCCACAGGGAGGTTGTGTAGCTAGACATCGGACAGGAGTTTGGAATGATGTGGAAATACTTGTCTTGCCGGATGCGTTATTTGTGAAGCGTCCCAACAGTTGCGAAATAAAAATATATAGTGAGCATTGAGTGATATAGTCCTCGAATGTCTTCCCTTTAAAAACAGATTTTGCAAGATCAGGACAATCGTGATATTTTTATGATGCCCTCCACGAATAAACAATTCAGATATGCGTTTGCTGGCCACAGACTGTTCCATCAAGTCGTCCAGCACCAGAAGCATAGGTCTGAGGGGGTCAAATTCCAGATCTACAGATAGTCCTTCGTAAAATTCCACAATTTTCTTAAAGGGTTCAAAAGCAGGTTGCCACTCACCGTAGCAGTAAACGACACGTTGGGGTGAGCGGCTTCTTTGATGAGTTTCAGAGTGAAAGTCGTCTTTCCACACTGTGAAGGACCGACAATTATAATATTTGAAGGAGTTCGGAGAGCCATCGCACCACCATGCAGTCGTTAAAGTCTACTCAACACGTGTAATCGCGATGCAGTACTGTGGGAATAGTCGGACCACATGCTCTTTTAAACAGGAAATACCGACAGTGAGCACCGCAAGTGTCACCCATGGGGTCTTGCAGAGGTATCGAGGGATGTAACACGTGACGTATGCCTAGCTGGCTGTAGTATTCTTGCATGGAGAAATCGGGACTTGTCCCCAGGGTTCGTTCCTGCCTTCCATTTTTCAATGGTCCACCGTCTACAGTGATGATTATGTTCCAACCCAATATTTACCAAAATTCTTGTTTTTATGCAATTCCAAGTTTCGAAACTAATGCCTGTTTTTGGAGCATTTAAAAGCGAGTTATTTGTTTCAAGTGAAAATCAAATTGAATGAGGCAATTTATTTTTCTTATTTTCAGACATTAATTAGGACACTGAAAAGCGCTTTCAATACCCTAATTAAAAAAACAGATTTCAACTGATTAATTTTTAAATGGATGTTTCAGTAATTTTCTGGTTAGCATTTGAAATGAGTATGCAGGCACTTATAACAATTTTACAGGTAAAAAAATTAGCTCAGAATTTGCACCAGCTTCTTCAAATCATAGAAATTGCACCAGCTTCTAAACTGCTAATTCCTTATAAAGTATGTTATGAAGGAAAAGTGATCCTTTTTAAGTGAAATATGTGATTTTAAATATAACAAACTGAAAATATATTTTGAATTTCTACCCATTATGTTCTATTCCCGTGTCTTAAATATGTTTCTAATATCCATTATATGTTTATATAACTATGTATAATATGATATAGCAATAAATGTTTTAGATATTTGAAAAAAACTTGTTCCTGTTTTACTCTCTTTTATCAGCTTTTTGAACTTGCGGCATTTGAACTCTACCCAATATTTGTGCAACAATAGCTCTAAAACACTTTGCAAAATAATTTTTTATTCAATATTTGGCATATGGAGAACACTCAGTGTATGAAAAAATTAGAAAGAAAGAAATTCGACATATTTATTAATAATTGATCAATTTTTGAGTGAATTAAAATGCCATCTTATATACAGTCAAATGTGAGTGATTGACTGGCTGATGTCATGTACAGGTCAAATCTTGATCTGCCGGAGCTAGAAGATTGAAAATTGTTGTTCAGTGGTGTTTTAGGTTGCAGATAAAGGAATCGTTAAGAAATTTCGAATTCAGAGGGTCTTTCAAGGTCATATTTAGATCTATCAAGGAAAGAATCAAGAAAAATTGGTTCCCAAAGTTATTTTGGGTCATATATCTCGGAAATGTTTTTGAATTTCTGTTAGATGGGTCCTTCAAGGTCAAATATAGATCTACCAATGATAGAAGGCCAGAAATTGGGGATATTTTTGAGTTGTAGGTCTCAGAAATTATGTCAAATTTTGAATGCAATTAGTCTGTTAAAGTTGAAAAATTTGGTGAACAGATTTATTTCAGGCAGTAGAACATGCAAATAAGAAGAAATTTTAAATCCATGTCGCATTCAATGTCAAATAGGGATCGGAGTGACGGTCTAGATTGATTTATAATATTGTATGTCCACGATTGTGAGTGATTCATTGAGTGGAGATTACATTAATTCTATAATACAGAAATGGTAGAGCTCTGAAAATTTTGTACTTAGGGATAATCCGGGTATTATATCTGGGTAAATATCCGAAATTGGATCTCACACCTCGTTCAAGGTAAAGTTGAGGTCAAATCTTAATTTGCAAGTGCTAGAAACATGAAAGTCGATCTTGGACCTTTGGTCCAAAGAGTCCTTGGAGATCGAAGGATAATTTTATTTATCGATGCTAATGTATAGGAATAATTATTTAATATATATTTTAGTCTGAAAAATGACGCATAGGAAAATTAGTTAGCGAGAGGTTCGTTTCATTGGTGCACCAATATGGCCGTCGGGCTTCATCGACTTGCGTAGGACTTCCTCCATGTGTTGCACAAAAAATTATCAGAAGTTAGTCTTAGTCCTTTGTGCATCACAGAAAATAATTTCGAATTTATCACAAGACGATTTATTTAAAAAAGGCAGCTTTACTGGAAAATATTTCAAACCACAGTATTATAGTTCACTCAATCCGTGATTAGAATCTTTAAAAATGGTACGAACTATTTACTGTGAGGGTGCAGACAAGTTGCATTTAATAAAAGCTAATCTTCTGATAATCTAGGTAATAAAATACAATTAACGCTCGTTTTCGAAACTTTATATCATGAATTTCTAATTACCTCAAATTTTTTTAAATTCCCAATGGATTCCTCATACATTTATTGCATTTTCTCCCTCTTTAAATCGAACTATTTTTCATCGTCCCTCGAGGCCTCGAAATTTTATAAATATTATTTGAAAGAAAATCCTTTACATTTTTCCGTAAAAATTTGCATTGAAATTTTTGCCACGTGGACAAAGAGATAGTCATTGACTATGCCTTGTCCCCACTCAGGGGCTTAGCTAGGAGGAGGAGACTCCCCCCCCCCCCAATTAACTCGGAGTTGGCAAAATTCGAAGTGGCTTCGTAAAATCTACGTGAGTTGTGAAAATTTGTAATTTTTTTGGTAAATTTAAGGAAAGTTAACAAAATTTAGACAACTTGGCAAAATTTAGGGGAGTTGTCAAAATCGAGGCAACTTGGCAAATCTAGGGCAGTTGGGAAAATGGAGACGGCAAAATCTGGAGCAGTTGGCAAAATTTGAAGCCACTTAATAAAATACAAGTGCGTTGGCAAAATCGGGACAACTTGACAAAATCTTGGGGAGTTGGCAAATTTCGGAGTGACTTGGCAAAATCGTTGGGAGTTGACAAAATTTGAAATGACTTGGCAAAATCGTGAGGAGTTGGAAAAATTCAGATGAGATGTAAAAATTTGGATTTTTTTCTGTAAAATTAAGGTGAATTGGCAAAATCTAGGAGAGTTGACAAAATTCTGAGTGACTTTACAAAAATCAAGTGAGATGTAAAAATTGTTTTTTTTTCTGTAAAATTATGGCGAGTTGTCAAAATTGAGGACACTTGGCAAAATCTAGGGGCAGTTGTCAAAATTCGGAGTAACTTGGCAAAATCGTGAAGAGTTGGCAAAATTCGGAGTGACTTGGCAAAATCGTGGAGAGTTTTTAAAATTCAGAGTGACTTGGCAAAATCTTGGGGAGTTGACAAAATTCGGGGTGACTTTGCAAAAATCAGATGAGATGTAAACATTGGGATTTTTTTCTCTAATATTGTGGCGAGTTGGAAAAATCGAGAAAACTTCACAAGATCTAGGGCAGTTGGCAAAATTCGAATCCATTTGGTAAAATACGGGCGAGTTGTGAAAATTGGGATCGTTTTTGTAAAATTAAGGAGAGTTGACAAAATCGAGAAAACTTCGCAAAATTTTTGGGAGTTTGAAAAATTTGAAGTGACTTGGCAAATTTAGGAGAGATGTAAAAATTGGGATTGTTTTTGCGAAATTAAGGAGAGGTGGTAAATCGAGGCACTTCGGAAAAATCGAAAACCACTTAGTAAAGTACAGGTGAGTTGTGAAAATTGGGATTGGTTTTGTGAAATTAAGGATAGTTGGCAAAATCTAAGGAAGCTGACAAAATTCGCCGCCATTTGGAAAAATACAGGGGAGTTGTGAAAATTGTGCCTTTCTTATACAATTAAGGACAGTTGACAAATTCGAAGTGACTTCGCAAATTCAGGGAAGACGTAAAAATTGCAATTTTTTTCTTTAAAATTATGATAAGTTGGCAAAATCGAGGCAACTTGGCAAAATCTAGGGTAGTAGGCAAATTCGAATCCACTTGGCAAAATATAGGCGAGTTGTAAAAATTGGGATTAATTTTGTGAAATTAAGAAGAGTTGGATAAATCGAGGAAACTTAGCAAAATCTAGGCAGTTGGCAAAATTCGAATCCACTTGGTAAAATACCAGTGAGTTGTGATAATTGGGATTGGGTTTGTGAAATTAAGGAGAGTTGACAAAATCGAGAAAACTTGGCAAAATTTTGCAGAGTTTGAAAAATTTTAAGTGACTTGGCAAATTTAGGAGAGACATCAAAATTGAGATGTTTTTGTGAAATTAATGACAGGTGGTAAAATCGAGCCAACTTCGAAAAATCTAGGGGAGTTGGCAAAATTGGAAACCACTTGGCAAAATGCAGGTGAGTTGTGAAAATTGGGATTGGTTTTATGAAGTTAAGGAGAGTTGGTAAAATTGAGAACTCTTGGGAATATCTTGGGGAGTTGGCAGAATTCGAATCCACTTTAAAATACAGGCGAGATGTGAAAATTGGGATTAGTTTTGTGAAATTAAAGAGCGTTGGCCAAATCGAGTTAAATTGGCAAAATCGTGGGGAGTTTGAAAAATTTGAAGTAACTTGTCAAATTTAGGAGAGATGTAAAAATTCGGATTGTTTTTTCGAAATTAAGGAGAATTTACCAAATGAAAGGGAGTTGGGAAAATTCACACTGACTTTTACTACAATTCAGGCGAAATGTAAATATTGAGATTATTTCTGTGAAATTATGGCTAGTTGTCAAAATTGGAAGTTTTATGACTAAATGTAGGATAGTTGTGCCAAAATCTAGGTGCGAAACGAAACTGAAAGACATTATTTTCTCAGTTGGCAAAATTTCATTTTCTAGTTGGAAAATTTCGATTTCTCTCCCCCCCCCCCCCATAACATAGTCCTTCGTTACGCCCCTGTCCTCACTGCTTGCCGGTAGATAGCGATTCTTATTATATCAGTGGCGGCTCGTGACTAAACATTTTGGTGGGGCCGAATTATATTGAATTTATGTTAATTTTTACTATTATTTAAAAAATATATGTTCAAACTGTACAACTATCTACAGGAGCTACTTAAGTGGCCAGAATATAGTAAGGTTTCAGAAACAGCAGCAATAGCCTGCTTCTTGTCTGCCTGGAGATCTACCGACCCCCCCCCCCCCCCCGCGGTTAAAGTCAGCCTTTGTGGCTCGACCCTTTCTCCCCCATAGTGCAGAAGTACTACTGTTCAGTTGAGTTACAGATATCCTGCGGATCTGTCCAAAGGAAATTTACCACTAAAATACGTTCAACATTCTCTTTGAAGAACAATGCTGGCTAATTGAAATGTAATTAATAAAGTTCAAAACGTTCAGTCCAAAACAGTCTTCATAATATCAAAGTAAGCATTTGGTATTGTAATAAAACATATCTAATCTTAACAACATAGGATTCCTTCTTATCAGATTATTATCCATCCGAAATAAGACTATAAAGTTGTGGTTAAATGGGTTCAATCCAAGCATTCACCAAAGTTGAATCCTGAAAGCCTTCACAATTTCAAATTACATAATGGGGCACTTAGTATATAAATGATTAGAGACCACTATAACGTTCAGCATGATAAGTGTCTGCTATCAGGGATTAAACAACTCTATTTAAGAGCTATGAAAAGAGGTGTCCAGTGAGTAATGTAAATCGTAAAGCTATTGAAAATTCATGTTACGTAACGTAAAGCGCAGACATTAATGACTTCTTCAGTGTAAGAATATTCTTATAATTTTTGTTCTACCTAATAATATTGTTTTTTGCTTGTTTGATATTAGCTTATGATTAATATTTAAATCTTTAAGATAGTTTTTCAAATTTTTCGTAACCAAACCATTTACAAATATCACTATTGGAATGATTGGAATGGATGCTAGATGAAGTAGTTGATCAAATTCACATTTTATCTCTCCATATTTTACGATCTTTTCTCCTCCTACTCTATGCAAATTATCATCAAGAGGTACTGAAACGTCTATTATAATGCCTGTTTTTTCCATTAATATGACTATATCTGGTCGATTATTAGCAACTGCTCTATCAGTAATAATAGTTTTATCTCAGTACATTTTATAAAATTTGTTTTCAAAGATTGTTTCAGATATATATTTGTAAAATTGAGGGTTTTTTTATCTATTAGATGGGAATTACATGCCAGTTCTTGATGAATAATTTTGGCGCAACATTGTTATGCCTTCTTAGGTATTCTATATTAGCTAACAATGGGCATGCAGAGGAAATACGTTGTATAGTTTAAATAGGTAATTTGTATAATCTACAGCTATCCTCAATGTTGCTTCCAATAATATGTTTTATATAATTTCTTGTTTTTATAACTTGAAGAACCTAAGACGCGACTCCTAAGACCAGCAGGGCATTCGTATGTTGTATGAGAAACCAGGACAAGGCTTCTAGGTTATCTCTGTCCTTTGCGTAGGGAAGTACCTTCTTCCTTTAAAAAAACAATCTTGAATTCCTTGCATGAATCCTCCCGTCTCGTCTTACCGAAAATATTATCAAGTTTAAGCCATGCTAACGAAGTTTCTGTATCAATGTCATCAGAATAAAGACTATTTACGTAGCTTCCATATATGCCATTTGCTTCTATAAATCTTTTCTTTCAGCAATGGTTTCAGTTGATGTAAAATTCAGTGGTTTCAGTTGATGTAAAATTTCAGTTGATGTAAAATAGTTGATGTCATAGTTATCATCATTCATATGTAGTGGAGTATCATTAGCATCAGACTGTACATTAATGATATCAACTGGGGCATAGCTATGGGGGGAGGCTCCCGCCTCAAAGTAACTCGGAGTTGGCAAAATTCAAAGCGACTTCGTAAAATCTAGGTGAGTTGTGAAAATTTGCAATCTTTTTTTTGTAAAATTATGGGGAGTTAGCAAAATCTATACAGCTTGGCAATATCTAGGGTAGTTCTCAAAATCGAAGAAACTTGGCAAATCTAGGGCAGTTGGGAAAATCGAGACGGCAAAATTTAGAGCAGTTGGCAAAATTCTGAGTGACTTCGTAAAATCTTGGGGAGTTGGAAAAATTCAGGTGAGATGTAAATATTTGGGTTTTTTTTTTCTTTAAAATTATGGCTAGTTGTCAAAATCTAGGAAAGTTGACAAAATTCTGAGTGATTTTGCAAAAATCAGGTGAAATGTAAAAATTGCGTTTTTTTTTCTGTAAAATTACGGCGATTTGACAAAATTCGGAGTGACTCTTTAAACTCGTGGGGAGTTGACAAAATTCAGGTGAGATGTAAAAATTTAAATTTTTTTGTAAAATTATGGCGTGTTGGCAAAATCAAAGCAACTTTGCAAAATCTAGGAGAGTTGACAAATCTTGGGGAGTTGGCAAAATTCAGAGTGATTTTTCAAAAATCATATGAGATGTTAAAATTTTTTTTTCTGTAAAATTATGGCAAGTTGACAAAATTGAGGAAACTTGACAAAATCTAGGGGGAGTTGGCAAAATTCAGAGTGATTTTTCAAAAATCATATGAGATGTAAAAATTTTTTTTTTCTGTAAAATTATGGCAAGTTGACAAAATTGAGGAAACTTGGCAAAATCTAGGGGCAGTTGGCAAAATTGTGAGGAGTTGGCAAAATTGTGAGGAGTTGGCAAAATTGGAAACCACTTGGTAAAGTACAGGTGAATTGTGAAATTGGGATAGGTTTTTTGAAATTAAGGCGAATTGGAAAAATCGAGAATTGTTGGCAAAATTCGAAGCCACTTCGTAAAATACAGGGGAGTTGTGAAAATTGTGCCTCTCTTGTGCAATTAAGGAGAGTTAATGAATTCAAAATGACTTGGAAAATTCAGGGAAGATGTAAAAATTGCGATTTTTTCTATAAAATTACGGCGAGTTGGCAAAATCCAGGCAACTCGGAAAAATCTAGGGGAGTTGGGAAAATTGATAACCCTTGGCAAAATGCAGGTGAGTTGTGAAAATTGGGATGGGTTTGGTGAAATTAAGGAGAGTTGACAAAATCTTGGGGAGTTTGAAAAATTTGAAGTGACTTCGCAAATTTAGGAGAGATGTGAAGATTGGTATTATTTTTGTGAAAATCAGGAGAGTTGGCAAAATCAAGGAGAGTTGGGAAAATTCATCCTGATTTGTTACCATTCAGGCGAGATGCAAATATTGGGATTATTTCTGTGAAATTATGGGTAGTTGGCAAAACTGGAAGTTACATGCAAAATGCAGGAGAGTTGTGAAAATTGCCTCCCATCACCCATGGAGAGAAAATCAAGGTACGAACCTGACAGAGACATTATTTTGCCAACTGAGAAAATTAAATTTTGCCAATTGAGAAGTTGGCAAAATTTGATTTTCGAGTTGTAAAATTTTCGATTACTACCCCCCCCCCCCCCAAAAAAAAAAAATAAATAAATATACCATATTCCTTCGCTATGCCCCTGGGTATCAACAACCTAAAGATCAACTGCTCTCTCTATTTATATGTGATATTGTGATATTAAGCAGTGGTAAAAGTTTGAAAAAGTTAGTAGTGAGTACAAAAAGATTTTGATATTATTTTAATATGGTTACAAAATAATTGTATATATTTAAATACAAACAAGTCTAAGACCATGTACTTCCATCTA
The DNA here is from genome assembly GCA_038380435.1 of Ryuthela nishihirai. NCBI lineage: Eukaryota > Metazoa > Arthropoda > Arachnida > Araneae > Heptathelidae > Ryuthela > Ryuthela nishihirai. The sequence goes on from JAWZYU010000019.1 coordinate 346,454, forward strand.
CCTAATATCTCAATTCCTGATACCTATCAAATTTTACACCATTCACAAAGTCGCCTAAGAAATGTGGACACTAACATTTCAGGTAATTGCAAGTGTAATGATCCTATTGAAAGGATTTCGTCAGTGAAGTATCCAGGTCTGATTGTTGATGAATTTTTCAGGTGGAAGAAACATATAAATTATGTTTGTGGCAAATTAAGATACTGCTCTGTAATTTTGTCCAGATCCGCGCTATCTTATCATTAAATGTCTGTCAAATGGTTTATCATGCAGTTGGAGAATCAGCCATACACTGTGGTTTAATATTTATGGTAAAACTAACTGTTCACGTATAGTTAAAATAAGACACATTCAAAATGCAATTGTTAGACATTGTACCAACAACACAAAAATAAACTCTTGAATATCAATATGTATCTAAGCTATTATGAATATATTACCTATCAGTCAACTATATAAATATAAATTAATACTTAGGTATTATTTTGATAACACTTATAAAGTCAAGATTAATCATAAAAATACTAGATATAAATCTAAAGGTAAATACAAATTACCTCATTTTAGGAACAATTATGGAAAAAATTGTAGAAATTGTGAAATATCCTCTGTGTTCAAACAGTATCTCTGAGGACTTATTAAATTTTTAAGAAAATTAAAGACGTTAAAAAATTCTACAGGACACGGCGTCTGGAAAATATTTAAAAACTGTTTACTCTGTGGTATCTTTTAAGTGTACCAGATAGTTAATATTTTGTTTGGTAGAAAACGGAAAGGTATACAGGAATTGAAGGATAAACAAAGTAAGGTTACAGAAGATGAGGATTCTGTTATGGCTAGGTGGGCTGAGCATTTCAGTGATGTTCTAAACAATGTAGTTAGTTCTACTCCCATTGTTTGAAATGATGATAGATGCATTGGTGGCTTTAATGTTGGTCCTATAACACAATCTAGAGTAATTTTGGCTACTTCTAAACTTAAACTACGTGAATCCCCAGGTGTAGATGAAATTACTATGGAAATGCTTACAGCTGGGAACTTTTCAGTTACCACTTGAATGACTGAAATTCTGAATAGCTTTTATGATAAAGGCATGGTTCCTAAGGATTTTACCAGAGCTATTATTATCCCTATTTTCAAAAAAGGTGATCGCAGTTCTTGTGATAACTATAGGGGTATCAGCCTACTCTCTGCTCCAGGTAAAGTTCTTTCCATGATTGTGCTTAATAGAATTAAGAATCTGGTTGACAAGCAATTGCATGGATTCAGAAGTGGTAGGGGATGTGTAGATCAGATATTTTCACTTAGGCAGGTTCTTGAAAAATGTTTAGAGTGTCAGAAACCTTTGGTTGCTAGCTTTCTTGATTTCAAAAAGGCTTTCGACTCTGTTAATCGTCATAATTTGTGGTTGATTGTAATATCATATGGTATACCTGACAAGTTAGTTAACGTAATGAAAGTTCTCTATAATAACACTGAGTCAAGTGTGAGAGTTGGTAAGGCTTGTAGCAATTGGTTTAGCATTACTTCCAGTGTTCGACAAGGGTGCATTTTGTCTCCTTTTCTCTTTAGTTTAGTTATTGATTATGTTATGCGAAATTCACTTCAAGGGAAAGATTTTGGCTTAAGTGGGCTGGAGATACGAAAATTTCTGATTTAGATTATGCTGATGATTTAGCCCTTTTGGCAAATGATGTTGATGAGATGAACTCTTTCATTCGAGCTGTTGATGAGACTGGTAGTAGAGTAGGTTTGGTTATAAACAGAGAGAAAACTAAAGTGATGAAGATTGGTTGGGCAGGCTGTGGTTCCGTTAATCTGAATGGTTACAGTCTTGAGAAGGTGTCTCAGTTTAATTATCTTGGGAGCTATGTATCAGATACTGGCGATGTGCGGCATGAGATTAACAGACGAATATGGATTGCTGCCGGGACTTTTAAAAATATATAGAGAGCGTGAAGAAATAGGCGTATACACCTAAAGACTAAAATTAGACTGTATAATTGTTTGGTTCTTTCTAGGGTTAGTTATGGTAGTGAAAACTTGGACACTTTGTAAACAAGATAACAGGAAACTAGATGCTCTTTATTCTAAATGCTTACGCAGTATCTTGGGCAGAATGTCAAACAGGACTTTTTAAAATTAATGTGCAGTGGCCAGATGCAGCAGATGTAGATCAGGACAGATATGATTGGAGAACTAAATTACACGATGTGGTTGGTCACGATCAACCTCCGTAGCCAATGGCTGCTTGAGGTTGATGATGATGATGATTATTAAATTAAGAATTGAGTAATACGTTTGTTGGATTTAGTGCGAAAGTAGTGAGGGAAATTCTGGATTTCGATGTTGCAGAGTTATTTCAAATCCAAAAGGCCTCTACCACCAGAATTATGCGTGGTAGATAAAGCCTAATGACTGAGGCACGTGGGTAATGTAGTCTATATTTTGTGAGTAATTTAGAGGTTTTGATATTTAAATCATCTAAATCAGTTTTGGTCACGTTTATTATCTCAAACGAATATGAAATTCAAGGTATAACCCACATATTTATTGCTTTTGTTTTTTTAGGTATAACCCACATATTTATTGCTTTTGTTTTTTTAGCCAAAAGTTCTGTTTTTAAAATCTTCTCCAAACGTCTCATATAATCCTTAGGAAAATCATATTTCACGTCTTTATATTGTATATTCAATAATTGATTTATACCATAATATTTATTTTTGTTGATTGGTAGTTCTGCAATACATGCTTTACCTTTAAGTGTCATGTTATCCATTTTTTGAATTTTTCCGAATTTAATATTCAATACTGAACATTTTTCGAATCCAAATTCTGAGCAAATTGCTTTACTAAATGAATTAACAATCTCTAATAAGATTTGTAACTGAATGTAATTAGAACTGAATAATTTTAGATCATCCATGTAGAACAAGCGATTTATTTTTTTCTGTACCTTAATAAGCCTAAATTTTTTATCCATAAGTTGAATTATTCAACATTTTATTTAATGGATTAAGAGCAAGGCAAAACCATAACAGACCTAAACAATCTCCTTGAAAAATACTTCTGGGTATCACAATTGGATCAGATTTGAAAAAGTATTTGAATTAAGCAATAAGTTTGTTTTCCATTCTATCATATAACATTTGAGAAAATCAATTAGAGTGCAATCGATTTTATATAATTCAAGTACTCTCAAAAGCCAAGGATGAGAAATAGCGCCAAAAGCCTTTTTATAATCAATCCAAGTGACAGACATATTTATTTTTCCCCTCTCTTCCTATTGGTGTTGACTTTGACATTTGTCGGTTGGTCGGTTTGTGGATTTGAGAAAACGTTGTTCCACCATATCTTTCGAACGTCATGGAGAAACTTAATGATTTATGTGCCAAATGAAAGCTTGTGACGCGGGGAGTGTAATAGGCTTTAAAAAATTGAACCCCCATGCTTTCTTCCCCCTAAAAAAGGGGAAATGCGAAACTATTGTTCCGTTATATCTCCAGAACGCGACTCTCGAAAGTATATATATATATAAGTATATACACCGATCAGCCAATACAACTCGTCTCAACATGAAAAAAGCGAAGGATTTATTCGATTTCGACAAAGGACAGATCATTATGGCAAGACGCCTCGGTAAGAGCCTCTGCGAAACAGCGACGCCGGTATCGTAAGCTCTTGGATATGGGTCTCCGTAACCGCAGACCCATTTGTGTGCCTATGCTCACAGCCGTTCACCGTCGTCAATGCTTGCAGTGGGCACGTAATCATCAACATTGGACCATAGAAGACTGGAAGAGGGCCGCATGGTCAGACGAATCCCGTTTGCTGTTACACCATGTGGACGGACGAACTCGTGTGCGATGTTTACCCACGGAAGCCTCACCTGGAATCACTGTGGGGCGGATCCAAGCGGCTGGAGGGAGTGTGATGATCTGGACAATATTTTCTTGGGGAATACTTGGACCAATTATCCCTGTAGAGCAAACGCTGATAAGCTGTCATCTACCTGAACATCGTGGCCAACTGCATTCCCTGGCGGAGATGGCGTCTTTCAACAAGACCGGCGTCACACTGCGAAGAATGCCCCATGTCACACTGCGAGGAAGGTTCAGGAATGGTTCCTAGAACATGATGAGGAATTTATTGCCATGGCTCCCAAATTTGCCGGACATGAATGCTATCGAGCATTTGTGATTTCAGTTGGAGAAACGGGTACGAGCAACATCACTCCAACCGCGTAATTTAAGGGAAATGCGAGATCTGCTGTTGCAGTCATGGTACCAAATATCAAGCGACACCTACAACATCTCGTTGAATCTATGCCTCATCAGGTGAGAGCTCTTTTGGCAGCAAGAGGTGGACCTACATCATATTAGGTAGGTGGTTTTAATGTTTTGAATGATCGGTGTATACAGGGTGTCTCAAAATATAGGTACAAACTTTTAGGGGACTTCACCGTAACCGGAAACTTCACCGTAAGTCAATAGGCGGCGCTGTTCATCAGTGCGCTAGAGGGGAAATTTCGGATTTCCTCATTCGAGCGGTAGTCGGCTGACGAAGAGCATGCAAAGTATTCGAACAGGGATCTGGCAGACATGCACTCAGTGTATGGAGTAGCTGAGGCCAACGGACGAGCCGCTCAATGAATGTATCAAGAACGCTTCCCACACAGACATGTACCGGACCACCGTTTGTTTGCGCGTCCTCCATCGGTGTCACGCAGTGCATCGTGTCTCATGGTGGAAACTTCGAGCATCTGCTGTAACATTATGAAATGTATCATCTAATACGCCATTTGTAATAATTATGTCCAATAAATGTTTTCCCATTAATCACTCTCTTGTGTCCTTCAGATCTTGTACCTCTGCTTCCACTTTCCCATGACGTTTCCGGTTATGGCAATTCTCATTCCTTTAGATGTTATCCACCTCCCCTAAAAGTTTGTACCTATATTTTTGAGACACCCTGTATATATTTATATATAGATAGATATTAATATAGATAGATATACGATAGATTGGGGGATATAATATCCCTTAATATCTATCTAGCTATCCTAAAATGTAAAAAATACACCTGAAGCATACTGATGGTGCAATCTGATTGCACCATCGGTATGCTTTAGTATCTTTATATAAGAAATATATAAAAGGAATATATAAAAATTATAGTGAGGCTTATTTTCTGAGTGTCTTTATATAAGAAAGATAGGGTGCCGGCAATCATGTTGAGTAAGTAAATCGGCTGTCTATCTTCCCTTCAAGTGAATACGAACTCAGTGACTCATTGCACCATCAGTGTACTTTAGGTTAATTTTCTAGTTTTTAGGGTGCTGTAGGAAAATATATTATCAGAAATTCTTTGTTAATCATAAATTCTACATTAACCTTTCAAATATACATCTGTTTTTATAATTTCATTTATATATTTTCCTATTTATACATTTTATTAATTTCTATTATATATTTTCCTATTTATACATCATTCAGTAGGAAAATAGGTATTTTTAATTTTATTTATATATGTTTTTGTCACTAAAAACACCTACCTTCAAAAACATTTTTATGATATTTGACTCATAAACATCGAACACATTCATCGATGAAGAATTCATATATCTTCATCAGAAGATATATGGGAACAATCATTTTCATATTTTCCCCCTCTTTGGAGTGGAAATAAAGCATGGGAGGTTAATTTTTCATACCTTGCGACATTCCTCGCTTCAGAAGCTTTCATTTGATGTATAGCTCGTTATTTTCGGCATTCGCGTTCTGGAGATATAGCGGAACAACAGTTCTCATATTTCCTCCTTTTTCGGGGGGAAGAAAGCATGAGGGGGGGGGGGTAAATTCTTTTATAGACTATGACATCCCCGCGTCACAAACTTTCATTTGGCACATAATCATTAAGTTTCTCCATCACGTTCGAAAGATATGGTGGAACAACGCTTTGTCAACCATGTTGCATGATTACGTGCCCACTGCATAGGAACAGTTGGGGTGAGGTTGCTCGTACCCGTTTCTCCAACTCAAACCACAAATGCTCGATAGGATTCATGTCCGGCAAATTTGGGAGCCATAGCAATAAATTCCTCATCATGTTCTAGGAACCATTCCTGAACCTTCTTCGCAGTGTGACATGGGGCATGGTCTTGTTGAAAGACGCCATCTCCGCCAGGGAATGCAGTTGGCCACGATGTTCAGGTAGATGACAGCTATCAGCGTTTGCTCTACAGGGATAATTGGTCCAAGTATTCCCCAAGAAAATATTGTCCAGATCATCACACTCCCTCCAGCCGCTTGGATCCTTCCCACAGTGATTCCAGGTGAGGCTTCCGTGGGTAAACATCGCACACGAGTTCGTCCGTCCACATGGTGTAACAGAAAACGTGATTCGTCTGACCATGCGGCCCTCTTCCAGTCTTCTATGGTCCAATGTTGATGATTACGTGCCCACTGCAAGCATTGACGACGATGAACGGCTGTGAGCATAGGCACACAAATGGATCTGCGGTTACGGAGACAAACCGACCAACCGACAAATGTCAATGCCAAAAGATTGTAAAAAAAAATTGATAAAAATCTCAATCAAGTCTATCTAAATTTCGATTTTCAACAATATTCCCTTAGAATTTAGAGTTATGGAAGTTTGAATATTTAACAACAGCAATACTTAACGTTAGAATTTAACTCAGAAGTTAATTATAATTTGAATAAGAAGTATTATTTCGCACCATTTAATACAACAGATGTATATTTGAAAGGTTAATGTAGAATTATTCCTACAAAATACGTGCAACGCACTGTCTCTTTTTGAGATCATGTAAGGAATTTATGATTAACAAAGAATTTCTATTTTTCGACTTCATTTTTATATACCATGAATTTAAGTAAACTGAATTTAGCGGTGCTTTTGTTTCTGACTTTATCATTGTTTCTTTTGTGTAAAAATTGGTTTTATGTATGAAATATACATAAATAGATTAAAAAGAAACGCAAGTGAAATTTTTGTGTAAATGAATAAGTACATAGAAAAAAGGAAGCATTGATTTCGGATCATCAAAGAAAGTTCTAAAACTAATAAATTTATTGAAATTCTGACGGTGAAAGTTAGAGGAGAGTTAAATGCAGTTTGGCTCTTTAATAACGAATGACAGAAAAACTCATTTGCTGCGAAAAACTAGAAAGGTTGAGAATAAACTGCCAATATCTATCCCGCAATCGGACCTACTACCAGGCTCATATGGAAAAAAACAGAAAGGGTGGGATCGCGCCTTCAATACACCAGGCTCATATGGAGAGAAACTGAAAGGGTGGGATCGCGCCTTCAATACACCAGGCTCACATGGAGAGAAACAGAAAGGGTGGGATCGCGCCTTCAATACACCAGGCTCACATGGAGAGAAACAGAAAGGGTGGGATCGCGCCTTCAATACACCAGGCTCATATGGAGAGAAACAGAAAGGGTGGGATCACGTCTTCAATAGAGCAGGCAGATAATATTAGGCAGATAAGAGTTTGCGAAGTTGCTGTAGGAAACTCATCAGGCAAGCGAGGTGATTCACTGTTGTAAGTATTTCATCTGTCTTAAAATTTCTCAGCCCTTCGTTCGATACGACTCCATAAAAGAATTATTATAAAGTCAGTTTTCTTGAATTGATTTAAAGGATCTTGCATTTCACTAGTATTTACTGGATTAGTTTTTTCTTACTGAAAGTATGATGATAGCTAACATTTCCCTTGTGTCTGCATATAAGTTTGAATGTATATTCTGTTCCTCATGCTAGCTATTGTATTTTCTCCCCTCTGTGAGAATTTTTTCATTATAAACTATTTGAGTTTGATTAGAAAAAGAGTACGATCCATAAGAGAATTCTATCGTAGTGAAGAAACCAGCGTAAAGAATTTTGATATATCGTGTTAAAAGTATTTTCTGTGGATTAAGAAGCGTTTGTATTAGAGCCTTTGAAAGTTAGCGATTTTTTTAATAATTTGTTTCGATACAAAATATTCAAATCATGATTTGACAGAGAGTTGAAGATGAGTATGCTAAGAATATTTTAGTTTCACAAGAGGAACGATTTCTGCTCTCCATGCAAAAGGCCATGAAGCAGATATTCAAATATTCCAAAAATATATCATTTTAGTCCCTGAGTACTTGATATTCTTTTTCCGTAATTGTTATATCATTTTTTGGTCACATAGCCTATTCTATTTCGTATGCTATTTTATTTTCTTCCTTCTCTAAGTAAGTGAATATGTAAGTCAGTAAGTAATTTAGCGAGTGATCGTTCCGTTTTCGAAGTCAGTATGTGTTTTACTGATCCAGTAAGAAAGTAAGTCAGCAGCAGTACGTGAGTTAGTGAGTCAGTAAGTAATTTAGTAAGTGATAATTCCGTTTTCAAAGTCAGTAATTGTTTTACTGAGCGAGTGAGGAAAGGAAGAAAGAAAGTGTGTGAGTAGGTAATTCAGTAAATATTGTGTAAGTCAATATATGAGACAGTAAATAATTCAATAAGTGTGTGTGTAAAAAATTCAATAAGTATGGTTTAATGACTGAGTAAGTAGATAAGTAAGTAAGAATGTGACTCAGTCAGTCAGGGTGTAAGTACATAGGTAAGAAGGTAAGGTGGTAAGTGAGTAAGAAAATGTGTAATGAATAATTTGGTGTGGAAGTCAGTAAGCAAGTGTATAAATCAGGAAGTAAGTGAATAAGGCAGTAGCTGATTTAGTGAATGATAATTATTTTTCCGTTCCGAATCGTTAGGTAGTGTAAGTGTTTTCTGAGTGAGTGAGGAAAGAAGTAAGAAAATAAGTGTGAGTAAGTAATTCAGTAAATAATATGTAAGTCAGTATATGTGTCAGTAAATAATTCTATAAGTGGGTGAGTAAATAAATGAGTATATGTGTCAGTAAGAGTGTGAGATTAGTCAGTAAGTGTGCGTTTGTGTGTGTGCATGTGTAAATATTTCAATAAATGTGTGTTTTAGTGGGTGAATAAGTAAGCAATTAAGTAAGTAAGAATGTGAGTCAGTCAGTCATCATCATCATCATCATCCTCAAGCAGCCATGGGCTACAGAGGTCCAACCAGACAGTGCAATTTAGTTCTCCAAGCAAGTCTATCCTGAGCTACATCTACTGCATCTGGCCACTGCACATCAATTCTAACAAGGTCCTGTTTGACATTGTCTGCCCACCGCATCCTAGGTCTCCCCTTCTTTCTGAGGCCTTTAGGCACACTGTTCGCCAATCTATAATTATTCATACGGGCAACATGGCCAAACCAACGGAGTCTCTCTCTGCACAACATGCTGCTTAAAGGAGGTTGCAAACTCCTTTGCCTAACCTCATCATTAGTTACAAAGTTGAACCACCGAATGCCCAAGATACTGCGTAAGCATCTGCAATCAAAAGCATCTAGATTCCTGTTATCTTGTTTACAAAGTGTCCAAGTTTCAGTACCATAACTAACCCTAGAAAGAACCAAACTATTATACAGCCTAATTTTAGTCTTTAGGTGTATATGCCTATTTCTCCACACTCTCCATAGATTTTTAAAAGTCCCGGCAGCAATCCCTATTCGTCTGTTGATCTCATACCGCACATCACCATTATCTGTTACATAGCTCCCAAGATAATTAAACTGTGACACCTGCTCAAGACTGCAACCATTCAGATTAACTGAATCACAACCTGCCAGACCAATTTTCATCACTTTAGTTTTCTCTCTGTTTATAACCAAACCTACTCTACTACCAGTCTCATCAACAGCTCGAATGAAAGAGTTCATCTCATCAACATCATTTACCAAAAGGGCTAAATCATCAGCATAATCTAAATCAGAAATTTTCGTATCTCCAGCCCATTTAAGGCCAAAATCTTTCCCTTGAAGTGAATTTCGCATAACATAATCAACAACCAAACTAAAGAGAAAAGAAGACAAAATGCACCCTTGACTAAGTAACCTATCATGACTATCAATGACTAAGTAACCTATCATGGTAAGCTTTAGCTATAACTGGGTTTTTCAGAGCTTCAGTATTAAAGGTAAATTTTTTAACCCTAGCACAACACTTTTTAAGTTTAAGTTGCAACACACTTTTAACAAGGTAATGGTCAGATCCAATTTCAGCTCCCCTATATGCCCTAGTATTTCTAACAGAACTAACCCATTTGCTGTTAATTAATATATAATCAATCATATTCCTATGCAACCCATCAGGTGAAACCCATGTGTATTTATGTATGTTGCGGTGTTTGAAATATATGTTAGTTATTCTGAAACCATTGAGTTTACTTACCTGTAGGAGACGTTGCCCATTGCCATTGCAGCTACCAACACCAAAAGGGTCTATCACCCCTCCCCAAAGGTCAGAGTCAGTACCAACTTTGGCATTGAAGTCAGCTAGATCAAGGGTAATATCTCCTTTCTTGACAGAATTCAAAATATCCTGAAGTTGTCCGTAAAAGCTATCCTTCTCATCCTCATCAGCATCCTCAGTGGGGGCATAACAGCAGATAACATTCAAGTCTTTAATGCTTGTCTGAAATTTTGCTGTAAGAAACCTTTCATTAATTCACTCATATCCTAAAAGAGCATCACTAGCATGTCTGCTGAGCAGCAGACCCACGCCTTTGTGATGCTTTCCATCCTCCCTCCCTGTAAAGAGAAATTTAAAGTTATTTTTAAATATCTCACCTTTACCTGTCCATCTGGTCTCTTGCAAGCCTAGAATATCTAGGTTATAGCGCTGGAATTCCTGCATGAGGACATCAAGAGAATAATCTCTATGTAATGTCCTCACGTTCTACGTTCCTACAGAGAGAAAATGATTAGTAGGTTTTTTAAAGAAATTAGGTTTATTGAGATTGGTAGGGCCAACAATATCAAACAGCCCCTGATCGCAGGCATGGGGCAAAGACCTGTGCCTTCTCTGCTAAAGGCTGAAGTCACCGATGCTGGTAGGAACTTCAGGCACCACCTTTTCAAGTGGACTTTTTCAAGAGCCACATGGCCTGCCTGAGACACATTACTCCAGTTTAGGCTTGACGATGCCCAACTAGCTAAGTAAGGTTCAGGTACCTGCGATGGCCTCTGATTAGGTTTATCCTCCAGCTGATATAAGGTATCCCATGCCTCTGTTCACTTAGAGCTGGCAACCCAGAAGCAAACAGAAAACACAGCCGCAGACTCTCCCTCAACAGAAGCCCACCACTGCAGCAATTCCAGGATCAATAATCAAGCTCAAATCCATAAACAAGACCAGTATAGTTGGTATAAATGGTCAGCACCAGGACCCTGTGAAGTTGACCACTCCTCAGCAGGGTTGAAAAAAAAGAAAAAAGTGGCCATAGATGACCAGATCAGTAGGCCATACGGAACTGGCAGCCCTCCCCTTCCGTTCCCTACCAAAAGAGAATATCTCTTTTGAAAGGTACTAACGGCCTGACCCTTCACAATATGTGGAACATCACTATAGAATGTCCTTATGTTAAAGACTAAGCGATGTCGTTGCACCGAAAAGCTTCTGACTTTTAATATGCAAATAGTTTGAAGAACAAACTTGAAACTTTTATTGCTCAATGACAAAGTTTTTTTTTTTAATTTTAATCTTCACATCAGATAGTGTGCATACACAGGTACCTTATGGAGTTGTTTGGCCACCAGTGGTTTGGATCTGGCAGAGCCACTGAGTCACCAGATTTGATGCCACTGGAGAAATCCAATGGCAAAAAACTGAAAGTTAACACGTATGCCACCCCACCAGTGGCCCTGTTAGATCTTCAACAACGTATAGGAGTGGCCTAAGCCACCATTCATCAATTGGTTACCATCTGCACAGGTGTATTGTGCTGCAATCAGGCATTCACTGTAGCTGATAATGACCAACTTCAAACATAGATAATTGCAGAATGACCTGATGCGCTTTTGGCATTGATAAATCAATAAATATTTAGCGGAAAAAATTTTCGCTGACATATGAGAATCGAACCCGCATCTCTCCAGAAACATGCCAGAGTGTTCTTACCAAAAGACGAGCTGGCATTAGTTCAACTGGCAAGAACACTCTGGCATGTTTCTGGAGAGATGCGGGCCACTTCAAACATGCTGCAATATAACATTGGCTAATGTTTGCTTGATGTTAGCATATAAATCCATCCCCATCCTTTGCCTATGTCCTCCTGATTATACGAGTGAAATAAATTGTATTTCTCATATTTTCAGAATGTGCAATTTGTTTTTCATGCAATAAATTATGTTTCATATTCATGTTTTTACATCCAGATGTGAGCAACTGACTTTCTCTCCCCTCATCTACCAAGGATTACAACATTCGTGTCTTTGAGAGGGGAACCAGGTGCATTGGAAATGAGGTCATACTAAAGGGCAATCAATGCATATTGTTATTTCATCTGCAATTCGTACATATATTAAGGCTAGGTTGGTGTGTTTTAACACTGAGAGCCCTTTTTTGCATATAATGGGCTAAATGGGCAAGTCACAAGGCCTTCGACAGATCAGAAAAGATGGGAGAGGGGACACATTGGACAGCTGTTAGGAGACAGGTAGTAGCCTCCCATCTAGGCCATCCAGCATGTTGTTGCGACTTAAAGCCATGGCCCCATGTGCAAGAGAACCCATACTCTGTGCACATGGCTTTAAGTCCCATCATATGGATAACTGCCTTTCCAAGCCCATCAGTATATGTAATAAAAAAATATAAATTAAAAAATATTCTAAAATACCTATTAATTCACAAAATATTTGGTTTCAGATTTATCAAAGATTTATAAGCTTATATCTCGTACAATTTTACACCCTGCCCTTAGCCAGTAAGGTCACCCCTACTGAGTGACAGAGTGGAGAGTTTAGCAAAGATAAGTCTCAGTGCTGGCACAGGTGGGACTTGAACCTGAGAACTTGCATATTATGAGTCTGGTGTGCTAAAGATTGAGTCAACCTTTGCCCCTGCATACATCAGGATGTTCTTTTGTTGTTAGGTTTACAGGGCTTTACACTCTATACATTCCTAGAAAAAGTGGTCTTTTGCTCAAATGAAAATGAAACATATATCAATGGCCACTAAATTTTGCCCTCAATGACAATGAAGATTCTGAGGATGTCAAAAAACCTATGACCTACCACGAGGATGACTATTAATCTCTATCGATAACAGAGATAATGTATCGTTCACATCTGTTAAGCTTTGAAGTTTTTACTTAAGGTACTAATAGCTATACTTATATAAACCTTTAAAATAAAAAAAAATCGCATTTTTAAAATTTTTAACTATAAAATTTTGCATTCCATTTTACGTTTTTAATCATATTTGCACTCTGTTCTTGGTAACAAAAGGTATGTGATGGGTTTCAAAACTTCTTTAGGAGGAAGACCTTAAACTGTGGCCCAATATGCATTATACCTTGTGAATGTTAAATGGAGTAAAAAATTAGGATAGAAATTTTCACTTTAACAAAACATCTGTCCAGATCTTTATCTTGATCCATGCTACCTGATTATTATTTCATTCGGTAACAAAAAAAAACCTTTCTCAACGGCATTTATAACAAATTTTAATTCTTCAGTGTCAAGCCCAAAAAATTGACTCCTTTGGATTATTCAAACTTCATATATTAGTACTTCAAGGTACTTAGAGCTGTATAAATTAACATGCAAATTATGAAATTAAAAAAATATATATTTCTGGAAAAACAGCAGCTATCTACACTCAATACTAAATTATTAATTAATATAGTGAATGAGAAATTGGTATCAGTTTCAATGATTTGCATATTTATGGTAGAATATGAATTCTACACTTGAAATAAATAATTAATAAACAAATATTCAATCTCTTTATGTTACCTGTTAGTTCAGCATCAATTGCAAGGAAATCAACTTCTTCTATAGCTGAGGTGACAATAGGAAGGAATTCCTTGAAATTTGATTTAGTGTTTGTAATATGTGTTAGTTATTCTGAAACCATTGAGTTTACTTACCTGTAGGAGACGTTACCCATTGCCATTGCAGCTACCAATACCAAAAGGGCCTATTACTCCTCCCCAAAGGTCAGAGTCAGTACCAACTTTGGCATTGAAGTCACCAAGAACAAGGGTAATATCTCCTTTCTTGACAGAATTCAAAATATCCTGAAGTTGTTCATAAAACCTATCCTTCTCATCCTCATCGGCATCCTCAGTGGGGGCATAACAGCAGATAACATTCAAGTCTTTAACGCTTGTCTCAAATTTTGCTGTAAGAAACCTTTCATTAATGCACTCATATCCTAGAAGAGCATCATTAGCGTGTCTGCTGAGGAGCAGACCCACGCCTTGGTGATGCTAATTGTCGTCCCTCCCTGAAAAGAGAAATTTAAGATTATTTTTAAGAATCTGACCTTTATCTATCCATCTGGTCTCTTGCAAGCCGAGAATATCTAAATTAAACTGGTGGAATTCTTGTGTGAGGACATCAAGAGAAAAAGCTCTGTGCAGAGTCCTCACATTCCAACTACCTATGGAGAGAAAATGGTTAGTGGGATGTTTAAAGAAACTATGTTTATTGAGAGAGGGAATGCCTACAATATCAAACAGCCCCCTAATCGCAGACATGGGGCAAAGACCCGTTCCTCCACCACTAAAGGCAGAAGCCATCTACACTGGAAGACTTCCTCCAATGTAAAATTTGACGATGCCAATAGAAGCAAAGAGTTCAGGTGCCTGCGATGACCTCTGCTCAGGATTATCCACCAGCTGATAAACATTATCCTGTGAATCTATTCACTTGGGGCTTATAGATTCACAACCAAGTGGCGATATGAATTCTCCAAGTTATTTTTATGATTTGAAATTTTGAATTTAGTCACTAATAGAATTTTGCAAAGCTACGTATCCTTACCACAAAGGCAGCTTAACCATGAGGAATATAATACGGAAAAGGAAAAAAATTACTTTTATAACGAAATAAAGATAACAAAAAATGAACACTATAAATATAAATTTGCAGAACACTTTATCATAGACAAAAATATAGAAACAAATAGTAAATTTTCAAATTTTTATCCAAAAATAACACTATTTATCTCTATTAATTAACTTAAACACAGAATCAAAGTAATATTGTAATACAAAAAGTAACTTCCATATTACCTAAATGGGAAGATAAATTCAAAAATCCTTTACTATGAAAGTAAGTTTTTTTATGAAAAAATTATTAATGAAGATTAATTGAAAATCTCGTTCAAATCTTTCTGAATCTCTATTTTCCGCAATATTCGCGATAATTGCAGCAATATAACAGCGATAAAATAGCTATTTTGATTCATTAATCTATTTTTTTCAAAATTCTATGTAGTTAAAATAAATTCTCACTCTGACAGTAAGTTGAACAGTTGTTAGCACTGTCTTACGCGTTTGAAACAGCGCTGAAACCGATATTTTGGTGAATTATTCGATAGTTTTGAAATTCTATGCACCTAAAGTATAACTAGTTGATGAATATAATACATAGGTTGTGAATCTGACTGTAAATTCCAAAGTTATAACACACCATTTTTCCTATGTTTTGTTCGCTGAAAACAGAGCTAAAATAGCTATTTTGATACATAAAACGATTTTTTTCAAAATTCTATGTAGTAAAGAAAATTTCAAGGAATATAGCATTTTATATTACGCGTTGATGGAAACTAATCATAAGATTGTCACTCAGACTCTAAATTCTAAAGTTGTTATCACAGGAATAGTTTTTGGCTCTGTTTTAGACGATTAAACAGCGTTGAAACTCATATTTTGGTAAATAATTCGATAATTTCGAATTTCTATCCACCTAAAGTATACTTTAGCCATAGAATCTCATTAAATAGTACTAGTTAATGAATACAAAGCACAAGGTTTTAATCTGACTGTAAATTGCAAAGTTATTACACACCACATTGCTTTCAATTATGTTTTATGCGCGGAAAACAGAGATAAAATAGCTATTTTGATTCATAAATCTGTTTTTTCAAATTTCTATGTAGTGCAAATAAATTTAAGCATAAAATATAAGCTATATCACACCTTGATGGAAACAAACCATCAAATTCTCATTTTTACAGTAAATTGAACAGTGGTTAGCACAAGAATAGCTTTTAACACTGTTTTAGGCTTTTAAAACAGCATTGAAATTCATATTTTGGTGAACAAGTCGATAATTTCGAAATTCTGTCCACCTGTAGTGGACTTCAGCCATAGAAACTCATTATATAATACTAGTTGATGAATATAAAGCATTAGGTTGTGAATCTGACTGTATATTCAAAAGTCATTACACACCTTATAGTTTATCCTATGATTTATGCTAGGAAAATAGCGCTAAAATAGGTATTTTTATATATAAATCGATTTTTTTGAAAGTTCTATGTAGTGAAAATGTTTCTAAGGCATAGTATGTCTTCTATATCACGACTAGATGGAAACAAACCATCAGATTCTCTCTGACAGTAAATTGAACAGTTCTTAGCACACGAATAGCTATTAGCACTGTTTTAGGCGTTCAAAAGATCATTGAAACTGATATTTTAGTGAATTATTCGATATTTTCGAAATTCTATGCACCTAAAGTATACTTTAGTCATAGAATCTCATTATATAATAGTAGTTGATGAATATAAAGCATTAGGTTGTGAATCTGACTGTAAATTCAAAAGTTGTTACACACCACAAAGCTCTTTCCTATGTTTTATGCGCGGAAAACAGAGCTAAAATAGCTATTTTGATACATAAATCGATTTTATTCCAAAATTCTATGCTGTGAAAATATTTTTAACGCATAGAATATTATTTTATATTACTCGTGGATGGAAATAAACCATCAGATAGTAACTCAAACTGTAAATTCAAAAGTTTTTAGCAGAGGAATAGCTTTTAGCTCTGTTTTAGGCGTTTAAAACAGCGTTGAAACTGATATTTTGGTGAATAATTCGATATTTTCGAAATTCTATCCACCTGAATTATACTTTAGCCATAGAATCTCATTATATAATACTAGTTGATGAATATAAAGCATTCAACTGTGAATCTGACTGTCAATTCAAAAGTTATTACTAACCACATATCTTTTACCTGTGTTTCATGCGCGTAAAACAGTGCTGAAATAGATATTTTGATACATAAATCGATTTTATTCAAAATTCTGTGGAGTGAAAATAAATTTAAGGAATAGAATATCATTCATTATATGTAACACCTCCATGGAAACAAACCATCAGATTCTCACTCTGAGAGTAAATTGAACAGTTGTTAGCACAAAATAGCGTTTAGCACTATTTATATTTTTTTCGCCGTAGAATCTCATTATATAATATTAGTTGATGAATATAAAGCATTACGTTGTGAACCTGACCGTAAATTAAAAAGTTTTTACACACTACATAGTTTTTACCGATGTTTTATGCGCCGAACACAGCGCTAATATAGATATTTGGATACATAAATAAATTTTTTTCAAATTTCTATGTAGTGAAAATAAATTTAAGGCATAGAATATCATTCTATATCACACCTTGATGGAAACAAACCACAAAATTCTCATTTTTAGAGTAAATTGAACAGTGGTTAGCACAAGAATAGCTTTTAACACTGTTTTAGGCGTTTAAAACAGCATTGAAATTCATATTTTGATGAATAATTCGATAAATTTCGAAATTCTATCCACCTATAGTGGACTTTATTCATAGAATCTCATTATATAATACTAGTTGATGAATATAAAGCATTAGGTTGTGAATCTGACTGTATATTCAAAAGTCATTACACACCTTATAGCTTTATCCTATGAATTATGCGAGGAAAATAGCGCTAAAATAGGTATTTTCACATATAAATCGATTTTTTTTGAGAGTTCTATGTAGTGAAAATATTTTTAAGGCATATTATGTCTTCTATATACACCTTGATGGAAAGAACCCATCAGATTCTCACTCTGACAGTAAGTTGAACAGTTGTTAGCACACGAATAGCTATTTACACTAGTATGTGGGCGTTCAAAAGATCATTGAAACTGATATTTTAGTGAATTATTCGATATTTTCGAAATTCTATATACCAAAACTATACTTTAGCCATAAATATCATTATATAATACTAGTTGATGAATATAAAACATTAGTTGTGCATTTGACTGTAAATACAGAATTTCTTACACACTACGTAGCTTTTACTTATGTTTTATGCGCGGAACACAGCGCTAAAATAGATATTTTGATACATAAATCGATTTTATTCAAAATTCTGTGCAGTGAAAATAATTTTAAAGGCATAGAGTATCATTATATATAACACTTCGATCGAAACAAACCACCAGATTTTCACTCTAAGAGTAAATTGAACAGTTGTTACCACTAAAATAGCTTTTAGCACTGTTTTAGGCGTTTAAAAGGGCACTGAAATTGATATTTTGGTGAATTATCCGATATTTTCGAAATCTTATGCACTTAATGTATACTTTCCCCGTAGAATCTCATTATATAATACTAGTTGATGAATGTAAAGCATTAGGTTGTGAATCTGATTGTAAATTCAAAATGCACCATGTAGCTTTTACCTATTTCTATACTCGGAAAACCGGGCTAAAATAGTTATTTGGATGCAGAATTCGATTTTTTTTCAAAATCCTATGCTGTGAAAATATTTTTACGACAGAGAGCGTTTTTTATTACGCCTTGGTGGGAACTAACCATAAGATTGTCACTCAAACTGTAAATTGAAAAGTTGTTAGCACAGGAGTAGCTTTTAGCTCTGTTTTACGCGTTTAAAACAGCGTTGAAATTGAATTTAGCCATAAAATCTCATTATGTAATACTAGTTGATGAATATAAAGCATTAAGCTGTGAATCTGACTGTGAATTCAAAAGTCATTAGACACCACATATCTTTTATCTGTGTTTCATGCGTGGAAATACTTTGATACATAAATCGATTTCTTTCAAAATTCTATGCTGTGAAAATGTTTTTAAGGTGTAGAATATTATTTTATATTTACGCATGGATGGAAATAAACCATCAGATTACACACCACATAGCTTTTACCTGTGTTTAATGCGCGTAAAACAGCGCTAAAATAGCTATTTTGATACCTAAATTGATTTTATTGAAAATGCTATGCAGTGAGAATGTTTTGAAAGCATAGAATGTCATTCTATATCATACCTTGATGGAAACGAACCATAAGATTCTCACTCTGACGGTAAATTGAACAGTTGTTAGCACAGGAATAGCTTTAACCACTGTTTTCGGCGTTTAAAACAGCCTTGAAACTCATATTTTGGTGAAATATTCGATATTTTCGACATTTTAAAAATAGCTATTTTGATACATAAATCGACTTTTTCAAAATTATATGCTGTGAAAATATTTTTAAAGCATAGAATATTATATTATAATACGCCTGGATGGAAATAGACCGTCAAATTTTCACTCAAACTGTAGTATATATGTATACTAAACTATACTTTATCCATAGAATCTCTTTATATAATACTAGTTGATGGATATAGAGCATTAGTTTGTGAAACTGACTGTAAATGCAAAAGTTATTACACACCACATATATTACCTGTGTTTCATTCGTGGAGAAGAGCGCTATAATAGCTATTTTGATACATAAATCGAATTCTTTCAAAATTCTATGCTGTGAAAATATTTTTAAGGTATAGAATATTATTTTTTA
This sequence comes from Ryuthela nishihirai, assembly GCA_038380435.1. Classification (NCBI taxonomy): domain Eukaryota; kingdom Metazoa; phylum Arthropoda; class Arachnida; order Araneae; family Heptathelidae; genus Ryuthela; species Ryuthela nishihirai. The sequence goes on from JAWZYU010000019.1 coordinate 366,171, forward strand.
TTACTCATGGATGGAAATAAACAATCAGATTGTCACACAAACTGTAAATTCAAAAGTTGTTAACACAGGAGTAGCTTTTAGCTGTGTTTTAGGGGTTTAAAACAGCGTTGAAACTGATATTTTGGTGAATAATTCGCTTTTTTCGAAATTCTATCCACCTGAAGTATACTTTAGCCATAGAATCTCATTATATAATACTAGTTGATGAATATAAAGCATTAAGTTGTGAATCTGACTGTAAATTCAAAAGTCATTGCACACCACCTAGCTTTTACCTATGTTTTATGAGAGGAAAATAGCTCTAAAATTCTTATTTTCACATATAAATCGATTTTTTTGAAAATCTGTGCAGTGAAAATGTTTTTAAGTTATAGAATGTCATTCTATATCACGCCTTGATGGAAACTCATTCTGACAGTAAATTGATCTGATCAGATTCTCACTCTGACAGTAAATTGAACAGTTGTTAACATACGAATAGCGTTTAGCACTGATTTAGGCGTTTATTTAAACAGCATTGAAACTCATGTTTTGGTGAATTATTCGATATTTTCGAAATTCTGTGCACCTAAACTATACTTTAGCCAAAGAATCTCATTATATAATACTAGTTGATGAATATGAAGCATTAGGTTGTGAATTTGACTGTAAATTCAAAAGTTATTACTCACCACATAGCTTTTTCTTACGTTTTATGCGAGGAAAACAGCGCAAAAATAGCTATTTTGATACATAAATCGATTTTTTTTTTCAAAATTTGTGCTGTGAAAATATTTTTAAGGCATAGAATATTATTTTATATTATGCATGGATGGAAATAAACCATCAGATTGTCACTCAAACTGTAAATTGAAAAGTTGAACAGGAATAGCTGTTAGCTCTGTTTTAGACGTTTAAAACAGCGTTGAAACTGATATTTTGGTGAATTATTCGATATTTTCGAAATTCTATGCACCTAAAGTATATTTTCTCCATAGAATCTCATTATATATTACTAATTGATGAATATAAAGCATTAGGTTTTGAATCTGATTGTAAATTCAAAAGTAATTACACAAAACATAGCTTTTTCCTAGGTTTTATGCGCGGAAAACCGCGCAAAAATAGCTATTTTGATACATAAATCGACTTTTTCAAAATTATATGCTGTGAAAATATTTTTAAAGCATAGAATTATTTTATATTATGCATGGATGGAAATAAACCATCAGATTGTCACTCAAACTGTAAATTGAAAAGTTGAACAGGAATAGCTGTTAGCTCTGTTTTAGACGTTGAGGAAGAATTACGTTGAGAACGATATTTCCAAAAGAAAATATCGAAATATCCACCTAAAGTATGCTTTCCCCATAGAATCTCATTATATAATACTAGTTGATGAATATAAAGCTGTGTTAAAGGTTGTGAAATAGAATGTAAATTCAAAAGTTATTACACACTACATATCTTTTATCTGTGTTTCATTGGCGGAAAACCACGCTGAAATTTCTTTTATTTTGATACATAAAACGATTTTTTTCAAAATCCTGCAGCGAAAATATTTTTAAGGCATATAACATTTTATTTTACGCCTTGATGGAAATTAACCATAAGATTTTCACTCAGACTATAAATTGAAAAGTTTTTAGCACTGGAAAAGCTTTTAGCTCTGTTTTAGGCGTTTAAAACAGCATTGAAACTGATATTTTGGTGAATAATTCGATATTTTCGAAATTCTATGCACCTAAATAGCCATTATTAAAAGATTATTATATAATGAGATACTAGCCATAGTATCTCATTATATAATAATCTTTGATGAATATAAAGCATTACGTTGTGAATCTGACGGTAAATTCAAAAGTTGTTACCTACTACATAGCTTTTACCTAAGTTTTTTTTGCGCGGAAAACAGCAGTAGTTTCAATGCAACCCAGCCCTCCCCTTTGCACAGTTCTTTCCCCCCTATGACGTCATCGGCCCCAAGTGGGGAGCCGCTTTGGACTTTGACCCCTATGTCGCAATCGACCGGAAATTGACCCTATGTCGCAACTGTCCACGTTGCCTTCTCAGATTGAACTTTGAACCCTATGTCACAACCGACCATGCTCCCTTCTAGAATAGTCTCGATTTTCCCACCTATATTTTAAGCCCTCTCTCTAAAGACCCCCTGGTTGACCTGTATTTTTAGCCCTCTCTCTAAAGACCCCCTGGTTGACCTGTATTTTTAGCCGCCCTCTCTAAAGGCTCCCTCCTGGTTGACTTATACGTTAAGCCCCCTTCCCGAATAGTCTCGATTTCCCCTGGTTGACCCATCTATATTTAAAACCCTCCCCTCTTTAAAGACATCGCCCGATCCATCGCAAATCAGTTTTTGACCATTTAATCGGTCTCATCCAACGTCCATGCTATTTTTAGTACGTCTTCTGTATTTTAAAAAAAAATTCCTTCGGACAGCGTGAGTTGATCTCGCTGTCGATAGCTGGAGCATTAACGCGCTCGGCTATGCCTTGTCACTTGATGATGCGGTTTAGATGTGTCTCAAACGGGTTATAACCGTATAAATTACGTATCTCTATTAAAGTTTGAGTTTTATATTTCAAATATTAACTAGGTGTTTTTTTATTATCCTACTTTTTTTACAACCTTCGTATTCTTTCTAACTAGCTTTTTTTCAGCGTATTTCGTATAATGAATTCCATGACTAGAAGAAGGAAAAATCTACAGTTTTAAAAGACTGTCCCACAAAAAATACCAATGGGCAAAAAAATTAATAAAAGGAAAAAAATCTTAAAAACTTATTCGTCATTATGTAAAAAGGGATAATATGATGACCTATAACTTAGGACATCTCCTGTATTTAAAAAAAATTGCTTCCAACGCCGTGATTTGAACCTGCTACCTCGGTATCGATAGCCAGACGTTATTGCACTCGACTATGTCTTGTATTTGATGACGTGGCTTAGATGTGTCTCAAACGGGGTATAACTGTATAAATTACGTATCTCTTTATTACAGCTCGAATTTTATATTTCAGATATTAACCTAGGTTTTTTATTATCCTACGTTTTTTTACAACCTTTCGTCAAAATTTTTAACTTCTACCCTCATCTGTAATTTTTTCACTAAAACTTTTTTTTTGAATGGCAACGAGGGTGTTGCAATTCTTTAACCCATAGTTCGACCTTTCATCGTGCATTTCGCAACAAGCAGGATGTGACAAGGTCACTTTAATTTCCTTCATTAAAAATAGAATTCCAGTGTTTACATATCACGAGGTTGTTATCAGTTATTGGTGACCTTGATCATGTCGAAAGACGTATCAAAGGTCATTTATGAGATAACATTTGCCTGTATATAAACGCAGCACCCTAACTCGCTAAGTCATTCAGCATTTCGACATCGCACTACGAAGCTCTCGTTAACTGCACGTCGCCGTGCTGCAGCCGCTGCTGGGCAGGCATGCCCCTATGTTCCAGTGAAACCGTTAGATGGTTCACATGACATCACATCTGCATTCTCCATCGCCACTGGGCAGGCAACCTCCTGCGAGCCCGTTAGATGACTCGCGTGCCGGACTGTCCAGTGACGTCAACTCTGCAAAGTCTGCTCCTGCAGTGACTGTTTCGCCTCACTACACCATGACGAATGTTCGCAGCTTCAACTCTACAAAGTTCAAGATGCAGTTCGTTTCAACTAGTGTGCGACTTGGTGGGATGGACAATGTCTCACCCCATAATTTCCTTCTGGCGCTACATGACCTGCACGAAAAAATATTCGAAGCTGTAGTTCCCTCAGAGGACTACAGTCATGTTCGACTGTGTTTTCGGTCGTCGGATTTAAATAATCCTCATCCGCTGCAACGAATTGACAGTGGAGCGTTTTATGACCGTGTTGGACCGGGTTGTGCAATCCAATGAATCTCTTGGGCCAAACCGCGACCTGGAATTCGACTTTGTGTGTATAGACCTGGATCGTGTCGGTAGTGGCGGGGATGGAAAACGTACTGCACCTGAGACACGTAAGCTCGCTGACATCCAGTCATAAGAAGGGCAGTGTCTTGAGAATCATCAACAGCGACCAGATCTGTCTGGCAAGAGCTCTCGTCGTCGCACGAGAGCTCTGCTTAAAAAACAGAGGTCAGCCAAACAAGTTCGAAAGTGTGAGAATAAGATATCATAAAATGCAACAGACGGAAGCAAGAAAGCTCCATCTCGACGCTGGCGTTCCTGAGGGTCCCTGTAATCTACATGAAGTGCAGCTATTTCAGACACACCTCACACAATACAGGATCATTGTTTATTCTGCTGACGACGCCTTTTTACTTATTTTCATCGGTCCTGAAGTTGAGAATAACCTTTATCTGTTATTAATAAGGGACATTACGATGTTATAACTAAACCGGCCGGGTTTTTCGGCAGCAATAAATTCTGCCCAAAATGTTTATAATGTCTCAACAATCCTGGTGACGTTTGTAAGGGGACTTGCAACAGGTGCCGTCAACCGATGTGCTTCATACGGGGGAGTTGTTGTTCTGCACGGTGTGCCGCATGTATTTGCGCACGGCATCGCTGTGTTAAGTGCATCAGCATTTACGATCCCCTGATAAAGCACGTTTGCAAGGTTGACGCTTTAAAATTCGTCGAGTCCTGCAAAATTGACCCTGTCGGTCAGTCCTACCTCTACTTTGACGTAGAGACAGTGCAGTGTGCCGACGGATCATTGAAACCTATACTGTGTGTGGTCACGTACCAAGTGGATGACGAGTGGGTTTATGCCTTATTTCCGGAAACGGACGCCTTTATGGACTGGTTTCTGGCCAAAGAAAGTCCCGGGGTTCAGCGATTCAAGGACGTCACAGTACTAGCACATAATCTGAAAGGCTTTGATGGCATGTTTATCATCAGTTACCTGTACAGAAAATCTTTAAAACCGGATCTCGTGTTCGATGGATCCAAGATTTTAGGTATCTTTTTACCTGGCCTTAAAATAAGGTTTATCGACACGTTATCATTTATTCCTGCTCCTCTTCGCTCCTTTACAAAGACCTTCAACTTGGAGAGGGTGAAACGTTTTTTCCCCTTTAAATTCGTGAAGGAGGAAAATCTACAGCATGCAGGACCCATCCCTGATAGGCTTTTTTTCCAGCCTGAAGACATGGAGCCTGAAACTCTGTCAGCATTTAATGAGTGGTATGCCACAGCAAGCCTTGAACTCTGGGATTTTCAACAGTAGTTTCTGTATTACTGCAAGGCAGATACAGAGCTATTGCGGCCAGGCGCCCAAGCTTTCTGTAAGAAATTTTTAAATCTCACAGGCGTAGGACCCATTTGCACGTGACCTCACCATTGCCGGCGCTTGCCTTCGCATTTTTCGCGGAACGTTTTTGCAAAAGAATACCTTTGGTGTGTGCACCACCCAGGGGTATTCTGCAAGTAATGACCGGCAGTCCTTGAATGCTCTCGCATGGTTAGAGTATGAGGGCTTCCAAGGACAATATTGAAATTCAGACTGCGCGATCACCCGGAGGCGAATATAAAATTGGGCAATACAAACTGGACGGCGGGTGCCACAGTATCCGTTGTTTTTACGAATTTTTAGGGTGTTACTTTCATCATTGTTTGAAATGTTTCAACCCTGAAAAAATAGATCAGCGTACGAGAAAGCCATTTGGTTTGCTAAACACCCGAACCATGGATCACCTTGAGGCCTTGAAACTGCTGATGAATGGGTACACGTGCAAAATCATGTGGGAGCACGAATTCGATGAGTTAATACCCAAAAACCCACCCGGCGCATTAATTTATAAATCCATCGAGCTTATCAGGTGTATAGGGGCCTGTGATTACCTCTACGGAGAGCGCGTGGAGGTGTTTTCGATCTTTGCATCGGCTGACCGCGGATGTAGCCTTAACTCTGTTGATTACAACAGCTTGTACCCTTATGTTTGCAAGAAGGCTCCTTTCGGTAATGGTCACCTGGTTCGTATCATCTTCGATTTCGCCACGAACCTCGACCACTATTTTGGTATTGCACACGCCACATTGTTAGCACCAGATGATTTGTTTATCCCTGTACTGCTCTACAGGTGTAATGGGAAGCTGCTTTTCCCCCTTTGCAGGACCTGTGCAGATGGTCAACTGGCACCCCTTGCCAGCACAGATAGGTTCTTGGCCGATGTTTGAAATTTACACTGCTATGCGCACTGGATACAAACTTCTCCAATTCCATGGCGTGTGGCATTTTACGACCATTCTGCAACAAAAAAGGGAGGTTTCTATGCGAGGTATATAGATACTTTTCTGGGGCTGAAGCAGCGTTACTCCAGGTTTCCTCCTGACGTGCAGACCAAGGAGCAAAAGGAAGCCTTTTGTGAGGCCTTCTTCCAGGTGGAAGGGGTTCGGATCCTCCCCTCGGAAGTTGAAAAAAACAGCCTTAAGCGTACTCTTTCCAAAGTCTTTCTTAATTCGTCATGGGGGAAACATGCGCAGAACATGTCGAACCCAGATGACCATCATGAGCTGTCCTGTTAAGTACATGGAGGTCTTGACGGACGCCTCATTAGTTATCAGTGATCAGACCGTGTTAGCCACGTAAAAGACTGCAAAGTCTGCCATTCCTCCAAACACCCGTGGAAGTTTGATTTTCGCCAAAATGGTGACGAGTCATGCCCAACTAAAACTGTACGAGCTTCTGTCAAAATTAGATGCTCATGCCCTGTATTCGGACACGGATTCAGTGATTTATTCAACGTCTCACCACGACACCTACACCCCTGCACAAAACCCGTTTCTCGGAGGTCTCAGCAACGAAATCACTACAAAGTATGGAAGTGATGTGCATATCACAGATTATGTCAGCGCCGGAGCTAAAAAGCTATGCCCTTCATCTCAGTAACGACGTCAAAATTCTGCGTGCCAAGGGCATATCACTCACGAAGAAAAACTGTGAAAAGTATCATTTTGAACTTCTGAAATCCATGGTGTTAGAACAGTTCCCCTCCAACGAGACCTTCGATGTCCCCTTCAACTTAGTTCGTAATAAAGTGGATGGGTAACTTATGAAGAAACCCATGGTAAAAAGGTTTAAACCAACCTTGATAAGCACTATCTCAGCTCTGGTTCGACTGTTACTGTACCCTACAGGTACAACGACCTGGGATTGGATAGCCTCAATTTAATTTATTATAATATATTATTATTTCATTGTACATAGTGAACCTTATTATTTCAATGTTCCTAGTGGAGATTTATTTATTTATTATTTCATTGTACATAGTGAACCTTATTTATTATTTCAATGTCCTTAGCGGACCTTAACTCATTATTTCAATGTCCTTTGCGGACCTTATTATTTCAATGTCCTTAGCAGACTTTATTATTTCAATGTTCCTAGTGAACATTGAAACATTTCAATATTCCTAGTGAACCTTAACTTATTATTTCAATGTCCTTAGCGGACCTTATTATTTCAATGTTCCTAGTGAACCTTAACTTATTATTTCAATGTTCTTAGCGGACCTTAACTTATTATTTCAATGTTCCTAGTGAACCTTAACTTATTATTTCAATGTTCCTAGTGAACCTTAACTTATTATTTCAATGTCCTTAGCGGACCTTAACTTATTATTTGAATGTTCCTAGTGAACCTTAAATTATTATTTCAATGTCCTTAGCGGACCTTAACTTATTATTTGAATGTTCCTAGTGAAACTTAACTTATTATTTCAATGTCCTTAGCGGACCTTAACTTATTATTTCAACATTCATAATGTCCCTAATAACACACGGCGTCGTCAGCAGCTTTTGAAATCTGTATTTTTTATACGGATCTTACATGTGTATTTTTATACTTTTTTGAATTAGCAACATCATTGTCTGTGAAACCTGCTAAATAGTGTTTTTATACTGTTTTCCAACAATGGATTTGTAATTGTCATGTGAATTATCACCACTGTCTGTTTCATAATTGTTTCATAATGTTTAATGAAAAAGGTTTAAAAAAAAATCAGTCTCTTTATTTCCCAACGCTAAATGATATCTATGTGGGAGGGATGAAGCAAGAGACAACTTTTTTAACAGATTATCTGGAGTATTGTCATCAGTGCAGCGCGACTTAGGGCCCCGTCTACCCATCAATCACAGTGTGACGGCATTATCTCCCTCATTCACGCTACAGAAACTCAATGAGGCGGCAGCAGCAACGCATTGATTGGTTCCCCCTGTGCACTCACTGTATACACTAACGCCCCCTATTGCACTTCCGGGTTTGCGCAGGCAGAAGTCGGTGCGGCTCTCTGCGTGTATCTGCACTAGTGCATCTAGTGCTGATGTAAAAAACTAATTCACTGAAAGAACAAGAGGCGTATATGTTTTTCTTTCTTTTATTCGATATCTTTTAATACATCGTTTTACATTTTTGATATTTGGTTTTTTATCACACATTTTTAATACTTGGTTTTTTAATACAGAATTTTAATACAAATTGTTAACACAAGTCTTGGAAAGTTTTATACAGAAGTCTTCAGATATCTTCAATATGAAGTCCATTCAAATAACTTCCTTTTCTTACGTCGGACGGGAACAAAGTCGCTCATTGGAAGGGGAGCAAAAGTCTCTGATATGGGTTGTTGGGGAATGTTGACCTTTATTTCGTGGGGGGCTTCCAATTGTTGGTTAAATAACAGGTAATTTTTCAAAGCAGCCAAGTTCTTTTCAGATTTATCATCGACGTCAGATTCAAGTATTTTCTTCATCTCCGTGTCTAAATCACGCACTTTTTTTCTTATGTTTCTCCTCTGCACTGCTTTCACTGAAATCATTTTTTTTTCTAAATAAGGAGACCAGCAGGGGTAAGGCGGCAGTCAGCAGTGGAATGATAAACCCGGAACCACACTGTAGGAGGCGTTTCTTCTAACGGACAGATGAACGTTTGGACGCTAGACTTCTTATGACCGTCTTGTGACTTCGTAAATTCTTTAATACTCGACGGGAGACAGGTATATTCCCTTTTAAGAAATTTGTACACACTTCACATAGAGCATACATCTGAGGGTCGGAGATGTGCTTCAACAGCGCAGCACGCTGCTTTCCCCCAAGTTTTGGTAAACACTGAAGGAATGGGCCTTGAGATTTAACTTTCATTTGGAACGTAAAGTATCTCGGGTTCTTCAGATGGAAGAATCTTGGCACGGAGCCTTTCAGTATCTAACGTTCTGGGATGGAGGTCCACGCACAAATAGCCACAGGGAGGTTGTGTAGCTAGTCTATAAGCATCGGTCAGGAGTTTGGATTGATGTGGAAATACTTGTCTTGCCAGATGCGTTATTTGTGAAGCATCCCAACAGTTGCAAAATAAAAACATATAGTGAGCATTGAGTGATATAGTCCCCGAATGTCTTCCCTTTAAAAACAGATTTTGCAAGATCAGGACAATCGTGATATTTTTATGATGACCTCCACGAATAAACAATTGAGATATGCGTTCGCTGGCCACAGACTATTCCATCAAGTCATCCAGCACCAGAAGCGTTGGTCTGAGGGGGTTAAATTCCAGATCTACAGGTAGTCCTTCGTAAAATTCCACAGTTTTCTTAAAGGGTTCAAAAGGCCGGTTGCCACTCCCAGTAGCAGTAAACTACACGTTGGGGGTGGGGTTCGAACACCTGAGCGGCTTCTTTGATGAGTTTCAGAGAGTTGAATGAGTTTCTTTCCACACTGTGAAAGAGCAGCAATTATAATATTTGAAGGAGTTCGGAGAGCCATTGTACCACCATACAGTCGTTAAAGTCTATCCGACATGTGTAATCGCAATGCAGTACTGTGGGAAGAGTCGAACCACACACTCTTTTAAACAGGAAATACAGACAGTGAGCACCGCAAGTGTCACCCATGGGGTACTGCAGAGGTATCGAGGGATGTAACATGTGACATATGCCTAGTCGACTGTAGTATTTTTGCATGGAGACATCGGGACTCGTCCCCAGGGGGTGAAAATGATCCACATGCATTCCTTTCTTGTAAACTGCTATCCAGTGGGTTCCAGGCATGTAGGACGGATCGATATTGTAGATAAACAAGGCTTCTGACCTGTCGATTCTGCATGGTAGTCTCTCATGTGGGAACACACCTAGACTTGTAGGTAACATCGAGAGGATGGATTCTAACTAATATGTATTCATGAGCTGTAGTAAACAGGATTTTACGATCCAGTGGGATTTCCAGCAGATTCTGGTATTCTGCATAAAGGATCACAGTGACTGATGTGGGTAGTGGCTTGGCAAACTTTAATTCGACTCTCACACTACCGCTCTTTATTAAAGAAAACACTTGATTATATTCACGTTGCTCGGGGGTCAATTGGAATTCAAACAGTGTAAAACCCTTGCCATAGGCTTTTCGCGATAAGTTAATACCATTATCGTATTTCCATGCGTCTACAGCTTCCAATAATCCTTGGTAACATCTGAGATAACGTCCATTCGTAAAGTCTGGGGTGTAGGACTGCTGATCACTGTCAATGTGAAGACTGATGTAGTTTAAGTCGAAATGTTGGAAGTTGAAGGGAGTTTTTTCGTACGATCGATTCAGACTTGTACTTTCCACCATACCCAGTACCAGATATACCGGAAGTTGGCCAAGAAATAAATTGTCACGGTTCACATTCGTCAGACCTGCAGCGATGGAGAACATACGTAAATCCGTTCTACGCAGGGGGTACTTGGCACTCTCTGAGCCCAGTATGCGCGCATGTGCAAGGATGACACCAGAAGTGGGTTTGACTTTGCGCACGAAAAATTCAGCTTCGTGAATCTGTACTTTGTAAGAGTGGTCCGCTTCACCTGTCACGTGACAAAATTCGGGCTTGGACCTTAACAAACGAAGTCTCAGATCCACCTGATTGAGTAGGTAACTTTCTTGATTGAACAGGTCAGCATGGATCCACGAGATGAGTTCAATACCTGTTGACTTGACGTACCCCTTGCACTGATGCCATCCCTCGTTCTCACGACTGGTCAGTTCCATTTTACCAGGGGTGTCGAGGTATCAGAGTGACGTACCGAGCTGACTTCGTGTGGCATCGGTAGCGTAATTCAATAGAGTCTCCAGGTACGCCCTGTAGGGGTACAGGGTGTGAGAAGCACTCACTAGGTGATCGTTGAGGAAGACGTCTACTTGATTGAAGAGGGCGTGGAAGAAATGATTGCAGGGGGCGATCACTTCCGACGAGGGTGTACCGTCGGATTTCACAATTTTCAAGATGAGACGCAGGTGACAGCGGGACAGAACAATGTAATCGTCTGTCCCCTTCACGATGAATGCAAGTAGAGCATTACCTTCCAGCGAAGCCACAGTTAAATAATTAACATAGCAACCTCTTTCCAGTTGAGAGACAGTAGGGGGAACCAGAAACAAGTCCAGTTCTGAATTGGCACAGTCGCCAGAATCAGCGTGAATTTTCTGAATGCTCATGATGAAAACACGTCCTTCACAGTACAGAGTCTCTTCACTTTATGAACACTAGGATGATGACGGCGACGTTTTATCCCTTTTCCACTCTGCAATTTGGAACTGGCACGTTGCAATAGATCTACATCGGCTTCACGCAGCCCTGCTTTGGCAGCTGTTTTGAAGTTTTGCCCCTGGGCCATCTCTGAAACGAACCATAGCCCACCCTTACATAGGGTGGACAGCGCCGGTCGTACGAGAGGGCTGATGAAACGTCCAATAGTGGCAAAGATGCTACCATCACCTCTCTGATAACGAGGGCCCCTGAACACACCCTGCCCCGTTTGTCTCTTGTAGTAGCTTACATAGGTGTCTGCAGAAGGGGGAACGAATTTAACCCTCATGGCAGAAATGTAACTTGACTAAAACTTTACCGAATTTAAAATGCAGAGGTTCTCCTGTATCGGTACGAAGGAAGATTCTCACACTCTCGAAACTGTTTCTTGCCAGGGTGTAGTAATCAGGTTGTTGATACACTGCAACGATGGCTTCGTTATTACTGGTTCTGACGGCAGGATTCATAACACGCAACAGTTCACCATGAGTATCACCTAACAACTGAGGTGCAATCAGGTCTGAATACAAATAAATACCGTACATCCCTCTGTTCATATCGATGGAGTAGTCACCCGTGTCTTTATTTAGTGGAATATTTAATTTAGTGATTTCTAGCATGTCTCCTAATCCTGGGTTCGAATGAGGAAATTTAATGAAATGTAGTTTGTCTGCATCCATGTTTGGTAGTAAATCGTTCGTGGAAGGGTTTGTCAACTTCTCCCTCTCCAACACAGAGAACCCTGCCGAAATTCATTTTAGGGAACATCAAACCGTAATCACTGTTATAGGACACTATTATTTCTTTGGGGAGCTGAGTGGAGAGGAGAGACAACAGTTCCATTCGAGTTATTTTGCCTGGTTTAAGCTTGATTTTCCAGTATTCTTCAGAGGAGCATAATATTGAAACGTGTCATTAGAGCCATCTACATTGTACCAGCTCACGGGTAAGTGAACTTCTGCTAGCCCACTTTCCATTTTCCACTTAGTCTTAGGGGTTGTGCTAGACGAACCGTGAAATCACTCTGCGAATTGTTTGGGTAAATATTCTGACTAGCTGTGGAGGGTAGGGTCAGGTAGAAACTATCCATTTTTTAGGAATCCACAAAGGTTTGGGGTAACCGCGAAATTTGACTAGTGCCTTGTGACCTTTCCTCTCGATTATTTTCTCAACAGTGTAAAGTACGGGTTCGGTCACTTTTTGAAGTTCCGATTTATAGAATGTGCCCTTCAACACTTCTCCCTCGGAATCTCGTATGACGTATACAGGGGGACCTTGTCGACTATAAAAATTTCTTCGGTCCACAAATGCGTACCTGCCTTCTTGAAGGGTACTTTTAGACTGGCTAGTCGAACCGTGCCACCCACTTTAAATGCCGTTTTTTCTTTTACTACGGCAGGATTGCGGTAGAGTCGAACCCAGACAACGTCCTCATTGTGTAAGGTCACGTCCTTGGGAGCCATATTGTGTGCACTATGAACTGCGGCATTGCATCCTCGCACAACACGTTGCAGTACATCCAAGTACTGGTAAGTGTTATTGCGTGTATAATATCTCCCCAGTCTCTCACATAGAGTGCGATTCCATCTCTCCACCAAAGCTGCTTTTTTGTCAGAGTAGGTGACGAAGAACCGAATACCTTTCATTTTCAGGAATTTCTGGAATACTCTGTTGGTAAATTAGGTACCTTGATCCGTATTTAAATTTATGGGAGATCGCTCCTTGGAAAGGATTTTTTTGAAAGCCGACACCATTTCTTTCCCTGTTTTTGCCTTCATAGGCACAGCCCACCGATACCTCGAGAACACATCGATGACCGTTAATATGTAGCGATAACCGTCATTGAAGCGAGTTAGATTTTTTACAACAACGAGATCAGCTTGCATTTGTTCGTCTAAACCTGTGACGTAAACTTTGTTACGGGGGGAATTTTCTGCGAACAGGTTTATGTAGCATGTAGACGGGTCTCTTTTCTAACCACGCTTTTCTAAGTTTGACTGGCAGTCCCGTATTCAGAGCTAACTTTTTTACACTACCGAAACTTTTTTCAGGGTCGAAATAATGGGATTCCAAAGTTTTGCTTTCTGCTTCACCCAGACGTCGTACCCCACCAGGTTTTGCCATTGATGTAACGAATTATATTTTAGAATATACACAAATCCAGAATCTACAAAATTCAACAGACCTCGTTTCCAGGCTGTATTCACAAACACTTGTGCTTGGTATTAATGTCCAGGTCACCAGACCATTCAATGATGGCCGGTAATTTTTCTTCGGGTTGTAGTCCATCTAAAGCACAGATTTCCAACGGGGGCGATACCGCCCCCCAGTGGGTGCTGGAACCTTCCATGGGGGCGGTAGCGGAACCAGATGCAAATGGGGGGCGTTGAGGCAGTCAAGAGAGGGGCGGCCAAATAAATTAATAAATTTAATGGAATTTTCTGTGACAACCTTTTTATCTCTTCTATTCTGTGGTGTCTTCCTGGTGATTCTGGTCATTCACTACCTCAACCGTCATGTACAGCTTTTCAACTGCAGCTTGGACAACAAGTTCCCTGCTACCGCCTACTAGCGTACTGGTACATCTGAAGTCGACTGAGGTGCTCTCAAAAGTTCTCTTCAAGATCACAGATTGGATATAAGCTTCAATATGTTTTCCCACTCCAAGTCGCTTTGAGTATGCTTTACGGTACGTAGTTACAATACCATCCCACGTCAGAACATAACGTATAATATTAACATTACACTTGTGAATTAGGCTCAACTCATTAGCCAGCAGATCATACTTCCTCTTCTTTTCAACCTCTACTGTCTGCAGGTTATCCTGAGATGTTATTCCTACTTCAATAATTGTAATCTCATTCAATATCTTAGCATGCACTACTATATCACGCTTATTATGTTGGACATGTGTGTCCGTCCTGATAGGCGAATCAACCTTGATGTAATAATAATATAATAACAATAAATTTATTATATTTAATTTTTTTATAATTTTTTTAATACAATAAAACATTTTGAAAATACCTGTTTTCATGAATAAATATTTTATCTAGCTATGTAAATTATCTTGTTATCGCGTTAATAAACATTTTTAAATTAGCATTAGGTATACCTATACCTAATTTGTTTTAGTTTAGAATAGATTGACGGTGACAAGTCCTTGCAAGTTGGTAGGCAAACACGCGGTTCGTGCAATTTGACATGTTTCGACAAGAATATGGGAGCTTGAAATGACTTGTTTACGGAGCAAGTGCGCCGGCATCGCAAACATACAAATTAATGCGTGCACAAAATCAAATCTATAAATGCGATAGCTCTAGGAATGTTTTATTATTTTTATATACTTCGCCTTGATAAATAGTCGTGAGTGATAAGTGTTTGAAGTCATTATAAACATTATTTTTATAACTATCTATAAATCTGTTGAGAAGTTAATTTTTATTTGAAAATGTCTGAATCTACATCTAAAAAGAAATGCCGGCAGTACAGTATTGAGTATTTGAAATATGGATTTACGTACCTATGTGTTTAATTTCCCCAAAACGTTTTTTCAAATGAAACTGTGAAACCTTCTAGGCTACAAGAGCATTTAAATAAAATGCATGCTGATAAGAAGAACAAAGATTTATCCTATTTTCAAGAACTGGAAAAGCAATATTTAAAACAGCCTACTACGTCAAACCTTTTTGCGTCGTCTTCTAAACAAGATGATGTTGGACTACGAGCCTCATATAGCGTTTCATTGTTAATCGCAAAAACAGGAAAACCACACACAATTGGCGAGGAATTAATTTTGCTGGCAGTCAAAGAGATATTAAAAACTGTTCTTCATCATAAGACACCGTCAGATATCATCAAAAAAATTTCTCTCAGTAATACTTCAGTGCAAAGAAGAATAGATGAAATGGCAAAAGACGTTGAAATATCATTATGTGATTACTTAAAGACTTGCAAATTTTCCATTCAACTCGATGAATTAACTCTACCAAATAACGAAGCTCTACTCTTATCATACGTACGATTTATAAAAGAAGAAAAAATTCATGAAGAGTTATTATTTGCTAAAAATTTGGAATCTGATACAAAGGGAAAATCTCTATTTAATACCATGCAAAAGTTTTTTCAAGAGAAAGAAATTCCTATTTGCAATATTTTGTCTTCTGCTACTGATGGTGCTCCAGCAATGACAGGGCGTCATAAGGGTTTCATAGTGCATTTGAAACAGGCAGTATCAAATGTACTCGCTATACATCATTTTTTTTTGCAATCGTCAGCATTTGGTTGCAAAAAAATTTGAATGAACGTCTGCATACGTCGCTCCATTACGTTATTAAAGCAATCAATAAGATTAGAAGCAATTCATTGAATGACCGATTATTTGGTAAGCTTTGTACCTTTGTAATGAAAATGATGAAGATTACAATCACTTGCTGCTGCACACAGAAGTACATTAGCTCTCTAAAGGTGTTTGTCTGAATCGTTTTTTCAATCTATTTGACTCAGTACTGGACTTTCTTGAAGACAGACGCGAGTCTCTGCAAAACCGGAAGATTTACTTACTTACTGCCAACACTTGGAAGTTGTTCATATTGATTTTACGGAACGTTTCCAAGATAACACAAACACAAATACTGAAGAAAACACAGACACTGAAGAATCATTAAATTTGGAAGAGGAACTCTTAGAACTCACGACTAACGAAGCACTCAAAGTAAAATTCAAACATGGATACCAAGAGTTCTGGCTTCAAAAATCAATACCAGTTCTCTACCCTGGCAATAGTACAGAAGTTTTTAATCGCATTTCCTTCTTCCTATATGGCTGAGCGTGGATTCAGTGCAGTAGCTAATTTACTGCCAAAGAAGAGGAACAGACTACACATCGCTGAACGTGGCGATCTGCGATTGATGTTAACGAAATTGGAACCCGACATTAACAAATTGTTCACTCCACCAGCCTCAACCATCACATTAATTTTTTTTTAATTTATTATTAATTTTGTGTTTATCTCATTATTTTTCATTTCTTATTGATTCTGTGTTTATTTTTAAAATTTTAATAAACAATTTTATTGTACATTTGGTTGTCGTTTTATTAATTTCTGCTTTATGATTTTTAATAGATAAATAAACAGATAAATTAGGTAGAGATAATATGCAACAATATTTTAATATTTCATATAAAATTAACTATTATGGACTAGGGGGGCGTTGAAATTTTTGTTCTCTTCTAAAGGGGGCGATGGTCCAAAAAAGGTTGGGAATCACTGATCTAAAGGGATCAGAGGTATTAGTTCTTGCAGAAAAATATTCACCAGCAGCTAATGTATACACTCGGGACCACCGAAAACAGGTCCCAACAGGAAATGTCGAACTGATTCGCAATGTTCTATAATGGCTCTGCGGAGATGGTGATCTTTGGGAGTTCCACACACGTTTTGCACGACCCGCATCACTTCGTCTACGTCCATGTTATACTACGACTCACAACGCGAAACTGTAGAGTTCTTTGGTCGGCTGATTCTTTGATGAACTCGACACAGCGTTCGCCACCTTCGTTGCGGAACATGAATACGCGTACACCAGACATCAGGTGCCACGTTTGCTGATCCGGACCGATTTTCACTTTGTTCTCGATGTGGGGCACCGTAGCACACAAAATCTCCCATTCAGGTATGGAGAAGGTAACCCCCACAGGTGTAGGGTAGATGAGTTCACCATTTTCATATTTCTTGTAGCGACGTACGTGCACAGAAAACTTATTTTTGAACAGCGAAGGCACGACGTAAACATCTTCACCGAGACACCACGCATCTGGATTGCTAAGCTGCATCGTGAACAATGACGCACACGGTAGTCATCCCCTATTTAACTAGAGAGAACAGCACTACCTAGGACGACCAATCAGAAACGATAATTATGCCGATAACGTGATTGTCCAATAACACCTGGTGATGCAACACTTGTTGTAACTTGTTCTCAATACTTGAGACATCGATCAATCCATCAAAAAAAAGCAGCTGTTTCGGCTAAAGAGCAGTGGACTCCCTCACCTACCTTTGGGAGCTCACAATATTTGGGACATCCGTAAAGTTCAAGATTAACGCTGGGAAGATTTAATTGCTCCAAGAGAATTCTTTCCACGCTGCCTCCTTCTTCAGTACGTGCAAGTTTGTAAGCATATTTCACGATGTTAAGAACGTGATCTAACGTCCACACCTTTTCGCTAGGTAGAGGATGAAAGGATAGGCCTAACACATATTTAGACACGTAGTTGACTGTCCTGTCTTTTACCGACAAAGCTTGGTAATGTCGAAGATTGAACCGATAGACACCGCATTTCCCGTTTCGAGTTGCATATCCAAGTTCACGCACTACGAATTGATCTTTTACACGGAAACCGTCGAGATCTAGAACCATGCAGATATTCTGCATGTTTGCATTAGTTCGAATACTGGGAAACAAACACTTGGCGACTTCACACAGGCGCGACTACAGACGTCTCTGCCGTTTACGTCTCAGAGCCTGAACGACGTTCTGTGGCAGTCCTTGGGGCCAGGTTTCGGGTGGTTTCATGACCAAGGTTCCTCGTAGTCTTGTAGCTGGTGGCGGTGTGTGTCATCCACATGAACGGCCTGTAGCATAACACCACTAGGTCCAGGACGTAGCTCCATTCTAACAGTTGGCGCCGCTGGTAGTGCCTGAGGCGGCACAACCACAGGTCGACGTGACAACCTTTAGATGCGCGTGCTGAAGTGTTGAGGGTCACTCTCGCAGCCGGAGTCATCGTCACTGGTCCAAAAACCAAAATCCATGGTGACAACTATAACGCGTAGCTCAGAATAAATGCTAGACCGTCCGTTATATACACCCAGAACCGTGACCTTTACACATCCGCTAACTGATAAACACTTGCGAAAGACATGTCAACACCGCTTGTGCGCATGACCGAGACCTTGGGGGATTTTTTCCAGATCTTTGGAAAATTACGACTAAAATCGAGGGTTTTTCTAAAAATAGTACTCAACATAGACACCGGATGGCGCCACAGGTTAAAAGGGGGAGGAAATTTTAATAAGGGGGAGTCAAATATGAATATTAATAAGGAGTGCGATCGGGTGCTGTATCCCACGACAGTTACGACATAGGTGTCAAAGTTCAATCTGAGAAGGCAACGTGGACAGTTGCGACATAGGGGCCAATTTCCGGTCGATTGCGACATAGGGGTCAAAGTCTAAAGCGGCCTCGCACTTGGGGCCGATGACGTCATAGGGGGAAAAGCACTGTGCAAAGGGGAGGGCTGGGTTGCATTGAAACTATTAGCAGCGCTAAAATAGATATTTTGATACATGAATCGATTTTTTTCAACGTCTGTGCAGTGAAAATAAATTTAAGGCATAGAATATCATTCTATATCGCACGCTTTGATGGAAACAAAGCATCAGATTCTCACTCTGACAGTAAATTGAACACTTGTTAGGACACGAATAGCTTTTAGGCGTTTAAAACAGCATTGAAACTCATATTTTGGTTAATTATTCCATATTTTCGTAATTCTACCCACATAAAGTATACTTTACCAATAGAATCTCATTATATTATACTAGTTAATGAATATAAAGCATTAGGTGTTGAATCTGACTGTAAATTCAAAAGCTATTACACACAAGATATCTTTCACCTGTGATTTATGCACGGAAAACAACGCTAAAATAGGCATTTTCACATACAAATCGATTTTTTTTTGAAAAATATATACAGAGATTCTATATCACGGTTTGATAGAAACAACCATCAGATTCTCACTCTAACAGTATATTGAACAGTTGTTACCACACGAATAACTTTTAGCAGTGTTTTAGACGTATAAAACAGCATTTAAACTCATATTTTCTTGAATTATTTGATATTATCGAAATTCTATGCACCTAGACCATTCTTTACCATAGAATCTCATTATATAATACCAGTTGATGAATATAAAGCATTAGGTTGTGAACCTGACTGTAAATTCAAAAATCATTACACACGATATAGCTTTTACCAACGTTTATTGCGAGGAAAATAGCGCTAAAATTGGTATTTTCACATATAAATCGATTTTGTTGAAAATTCTATGCAGTGAAAATTTTTTAAGGCATAGAATGTCACTCTATATCACGATTTGACGGAAACAAACCATCAGATTCTCACTCTGACAGTACATTGTACAGTTGTTAGCACACGAATAGCTTTTAGCACTGTTTTAGACGTTTAAAACAACAATGAAACTCATATTTTGATGCATTTTTGATAATTTTGAAATTCTATGCACCCGAAATATATTTTAGCCATAGAATCTCATTACATAATACTAGTTGATGAATATAGAGCACTAGGTTGTGAATCTCACTGTAAATTCAAAAGTTATTACAAAGTACATAGCTTTTTCCTATGTTTTATGCGCGTAAAAGAGAGCTAAAATAGCTATTTTGAGACATAAATGGATTTTTTTCAAAATTTTATGCTTTGAAAAAATTTTTAAGGCAGAGAACATTATTTTATATTACGCCTGGATCGAAATAAACCATCAGATCGTTTCTCGAATTGTAAATTCAAAAGATGTTAGCACAAGAATAGCTTTTACTTCTGTTTCAGCGGTTTAAAACAGCGTTGAAACTGATATTTTGGTGAATAAGTGGATATTTTCAAAATTCTACCAGCTAAAGCATAATTTATTCATAGAATGTCATTATATAAGGGATGGGCAATTGTTTTCGTATCTACACTGCGCATGCGTATTTACGTGGCCGTCCTAGTGGAATATACGAGACGAATCTTTGGTCGTGCACGGGAAGGAAATCTCGGTTCAAGGCGGATTTTTCTGACTGTCTTGGCGGACCACAAAAAAATTCTTAGCGGGCCGAAAGTGGCCCGTAGGCCGCTATTTACCTGCATTATAAAATATTAGTTGGTGAATATAAAGCATTAGGTTGTCAATCACTATAAATTAAAAAGTTATTACACACCACATAGCTTTTTCCCAGGTTTTATGCGCTGAAAAACACGCTAAAATAGTTATTTAGATATATAAATCAGTTGTTTTCAAAATTCTATGCACTGAAAATATTTTTAAGGCATAGAATATTATTTTATATGACGCCAGGATGTAAATATATATTGTCACTAAAACTGTAAATTCGAAGGTTGTTAGCATAGGAATAGCTTTTAACTCTGTTTTAGGGGTTTAAAACAGCGTAGAAACTGATATTTTGTTGAATAATTCGATATTTTCGAAATTCTATCCACCTAAAGTATACTTAATCTCATTATATAATACCAGTTGATGAATATAAAGCATTAGATTGTGAACCTGACTGTAAATTCAAAAGTCATTACAGAAGATATAGCTTTTATCTATGTTTTATACGTAGAAAATACCGCTAAAATAGGTATATTTATATATAAATTGTTTTTTTTTTTAATTCTGTGTAGTGAAAATGTTTTTCAGGCATAAAATGTCATTCTATATCAGGCCTTGATGGAAACAAACCATCAGATTCTCACTCTCACAGTAAACTAAACAGTTCTTACCACACAAACAGCTTTTAGCACTGTTTTAGGCGTTTAAAACAAAATTGAAACTGATATATTGGTGAATTATTCGATATTTTCCAATTTCCATGCACCGAAATTATATTTTACCATAGAATCTCATTATATAATACTAGTTGATGAATACAAATCATTAGGTTGTGATTCTGACAGTGAATTCAAAAGTCATTACACACCACATAGCTATTTCCTATTTTCTATGCGAGGAAAATAGCCATAAAATTGCTATTTTTACATATAAATCGATTTTTTTGAAAATTTTATGCAGTGAAAATGTTTTTACGACATAGAATGTCATTCCATATCAGGCCTTGATGGAAATAAACCATCAGATTCCCACTCTGACAGTAATTTGATGAGTTTTTAACACACGAATAGCGTTTAGCACTGTTTTAGGCGTTTGAAACAGCATTGAAACTCATATTTTGGTGAATTATTCGATATTTCCGAAATTCTATGCACCTAAACAATATTTTAGCCAAGAATCTTATTATATAATGCTAGCTGATGAACATAAAGCATTAGGTTGTGAATCTGACTGTAAATTCAAAAGTTATTTCACAGCACATAGCTTTTTCCTTCGTTTTATGAGCGGAAAACAGTGCAAAAATTGTTATTTTCATACATGTCGTTTTTTTCAAAATTCTATGCTGTGAAAATATTTTTAAAGCATAGATTATTATTTTACTTTACAGATAAATAATAAAAAATCAGATTGTCACTCAAACTGTAAATTCAAAAGTTTTTACCACAGAAATGGCGTTTAGCACTGATTTTGGCATCTAAAAAAACGTTGAAACTGATATTTTGGTGAATAATTGTTTTATCTCACTATATAATACCAGTTGATGAATGTAAAGCATTAGGTTGTGACTCTGACTAAATTCAAAAGTTATTACAAACAACATATCTTCTACCTGTGTTTTATGCGTGGAAAACATCGGTAAAATAGCTATTTTGATACTTAAATCTATTTTTTTCAAAATTCTATGCAGTGAAAATAATTTTAAAGCATAGAATATCATTTTAAGTTACGCCTCAGTGGAAATAAACCAACAGATTCTCACGCAGACTGTAATTGAAAAGTTGTTTTCACAGGAATACCTGGTCGCTCCGATTTAGGCGATTAAAAAAGTGTTGAAACTGATATTTTTTTGAAAAATTCGATATTTTCGAAATTCTATGCACCTAAAGTACACTTTAGCCATAGAATCTCATTATATATTACTAGTTGATGAATATAGAGCATTAGATTGTGAATGTGAATATAAATCCAAAGTTCATTACACAACACATAGCTTTTTCCAACGTTTTATGCGCGAGAAACCGTGCTAAAATAGCTATTTTGATACATATATCAATTTTTTTTTCAAAATTCTATGCTGCGAAAATATTTTTTAGGCATAGAACATTTTATATCACGCCTTAATGGATATAAACCATCAGATTGTGATTCAAACTGTAAATTCAAAAGTTGTTAGCACAGAAATAGCTTTTAGCCCTGTTTTAGGGGTTTGAAACAGCATTGAAATTGATATTTTGGTGAATAATGCGATATTTTCGAAATTCTATCCACCTAAAGTATACTTTACCCATAAAATCCCATTATATAATACTAGTTTATGAATATAAAGTGAATTGTGACTGTGACTGTAAATAAATAAAGTAATGTAATAATAAAGTGAATTGTGACTGTGACTTGTGAATCTGACTGTAAATTCAATATAGCTTTTAAATATGTTTTATCCCAGGAAAATAACGCTAAAATAAATATTTTCACATATAAATCGATTTTTTTGAAAATTTTATGCAGTGAAAATGTTTTTAAGGCAAGGAATGTCATTTTATATCACGCACGCCTTGATGGAAACAAACCGTCAGATTATCATTCTGACAGTAAATTGAACAGTAGTTAGCACACGAATAGCGTTTAGCACTTCTTTAGGCGTTTAAAACAGCGTTGAAACTGATATTTTCGTGAATAATTCGATATCTTCGAAATTCTACGCACCTTAACTATACTTTAGCTATAGAATCTCATTATATAACATTACTGGATGAATACAGAGCAGCATGTTGTGAATCTGACTGTAAATTCAAAAGTGACAATATACACCACGTATATTTTTCCTACAATTTATGCGCGGAAAACAGCGCTACAATTGCTATTTTGATACATAAATCGATTTTTTCAAAATTCTAGGCAGTGAAAATTATTTTATGACATAGAATATTATTTTATGTTGCACCTCGATTTAAATAAACAAACAGTTTTCACTCACACAGTAAATTTAAAATTGTTAGCACACTAATAGCTTTTAGCTCTGTTTTAGGCGTGTAAAATAACCCTGAAACTCATATTTTGATGAATTATTCGATATTTTGAAATTCTTTGCAGCTGTAGTGTACTTTAGCCATAGAATTTCTTTACATAATACTAATTAATACATAACATAATAATAAAGCATTAGTTATGAATCTGACTGTAAATTCAAAAGTTATTACACACCACATAGCATTTCCTTACGTTTTATGCGCGGAAAACCGCGCAAAAATAGTTATTTTGATACATAAATGGATTTTTTTCAAAATTCTATGCTGCGAAAATATTTTTAAGGCATAGAATATTATGTTCATAATATTCTATGCCTTAAAAATATTATGTTAATAATATTCTATGTATATTTACGCTTGGTTGGAAATGCACCATCAGAATGTCACTTAAACTGTAAATTCAAAAGTTGTTAGCAGAGCTTGTAGCTCTGTTTTAGGCGATTAAAACAGCGTTGAAACTGATATTTTGGGTAATTCGAAATTCTACCCACATTTCTATTGGTAAAGTATACTTTACCAATAGAATCTCATTATATTATACTAGTTAATGAATATAAAGCATTAGGTGTTGAATCTGACTGTAAATTCAAAAGCTATTACAGACAAGATATCTTTCACCTGTGATTTATGCACGGAAAACAACCCAAAAATAGGCATTTTCACATACAAATCGATTTTTTTGAAAAATATAAACAGAGAAAATGTTTCTAAGGCATAGAATGTCATTCTATATCACGGTTTGATAGAAACAAACCATCAGATTCTCACTCTCACAGTATATTTAACAGTTGCTACCACACGAATAACTTTTAGCAGTGTTTTAGACGTATAAAACAGCATTGTAACTCATATTTTGGTGAATTATTCGATATTTTCGAAATTCTATACACCTAAACTTTAGCCATAGAATCTTATAATATAATACTAGTTGACTGTATATTCAAAAGTGATTACAGACCACGTAAATATACCTGGTCTGTAATCACTTTTGAATATACAGTCAGATATTGCCTATATTTTGTGCGCGGAAAAGAGCGGTAAAATAGCTATTTTGATACATAAACGGATTTTTTTTCAAAATTCCATGCTCTGAAAATATTTTTAAGGCATAGAATATTATTTTATATTACACCTGAATCGAAATAAACCATCAGATTGTCACTCAAACTAAATTCAAAAGTTGTTAGCAAAGGAGTAGCTTTGGGCTCTCTTTTCTGCGTTCAAAACAACGTTGAAACTTGGTGAATAATTAGACATTTCAAAATTCTATCCACCTAAATAATACTTTACCCATAGAATCTTTATTATATAATAATACCAGTTGATGAATATAAAGCATTAGGTTGTAAACCTCACTGTAAACTCAAAAGTCATTACATACCATATACCTTTTACCTATGTTTTATGCTTAGAAAATAGCGCTAAAATTGGTATTTTTACATATAAATTGTTTTTTTTTAATTCTATGTAGTGAAAATGTTTTTAAGGCACAGAATGTCAGTCTATATCAGGCCTTGATGAAAACAAACCATCAGATTCTCACTCTCCCAGTAAACTGAACAGTTCTTACCACACAAATAGCTTTTAGCAGTGTTTTAGGCGTTTAAAACAGCATTTAAACTCATATTGTCTTGAATTATTTGATATTATCGAAATTCTATGCACCTAAACCATTGTTTACCATAGAATCTCATTATACAATACCAGTTGATGAATATAAAGCATTAGGTTGTGAACCTGACTGTAAATTCAAAAATCATTACTCACGATATATATATATACCAACGTTTATTGCGAGGAAAATAGCGCTAAAATTGGTATTTTCACATATAAATCGATTTTCTTGAAAATTCTATGCAGTGAAAATTTTTTTAAGGCATAGAATGTCACTCTGTATCACGCCTTGATGAAAACAAACCATCAGATTCTCACTCTCACAGTAAACTAAACAGTTCTTACCACACAAACAGCTTTTAGCACTATTTTAGTCGTTTAAAAGGTAATTGAACCTGATATATTGGTGAATTATTCGATATTTTCCAATTTCTATGCACCAAAAATGTATTTTACCATAGAATCTCATTATATAATACTAGTTGATGAATATAAAGCATTAGATTTGTGAACCTGACTGTAAATTCAAAAGTCAATGAAACACCATTTAGCTTTTACTTATGTTTTATGCGAGGAAAATAGCGCTAGAATTGGCATTTTCACAAATAAGCGTATTTTCTTCAAAATTGTACGCAGTGAAAATGTTTATTATAGAACACTTTATATTACGACTTGATGGATATAAACCATCCGTTTGTCACTCAAACTGTAAATTCAAAAGTTGTTAGCATAGGAATATCCTTTAGTTCGGTTTCACGCGTTAAAAACAGCCTTGAAACTGATATTTTGGTCAATAATTAGATATCTTCGAAATTCTATCCACGTAAAGTATACTTTACCCATAGAATCTCATTATATAATACTAGTTGATGAATATAAATCATTAGGTTCTGAATCTGTGACTTCAAAAGTCATTACACACTACATAACTTTTTCTTGTTTTTTATGCGAGGAAAATAGGCATAAAATTGGTATTTTTACATATAAATCGATTTTTTTTAAAATTTTATGCAGTGAAAATGTTTTTAAGGCATAGAATGTTATTCTATATCACGCCTTGATGGAAACAAACCATCAGATTATCATTCTGACAGTAAATTGAACAGTAGTTAGCACACGAATTGAGTTTAGCAGTCTTTTAGGCGTTTAAAACAGCGTTGAAACTGATATTTTCGTGAATAATTCGATATCTTCGAAATTCTACGCACCTTAACTATACTTTAGCTATAGAATCTCATTATATAACATTACTTGATGAATACAGAGCATCATGTTGTGAATCTGACTGTAAATTCAAAAGTGATTACACACCACGTATATTTTTCCTACAATTTATGCGCGGAAAACAGCGCTAAAATTGCTATTTTGATACATAAATCGATTTTTTCAAAATTCTAGGCAGTGAAAATTATTTTATGACATAGAACATCATTTTATGTTGCGCCTCGATGGAAATAAACAAACAGTTTTCACTCACACAGTAAATTCAAAAGTTGTTAGCACACTAATAGCTTTTAGCTCTTTTTTAGGCGTGTAAAACAACACTGAAACTGATATTTTGATGAATTATTCGATATTTTGGAAATTCTGTACAGCTGTAGTGTACTTTAGCCATAGAAATTCATTACATAATACTAATGATAAAGCATTAGGTTATGAATCTCACTGTAAATTCAAAAGTTTGTGTAATAACTTTTACACACCACATAGCATTTTCCTACTTTTTATGTGAGGAAAACCGCTCAAAATTAGCTATTGTAATACATAAATGGATTCTTTCCAAAATTTTATGCTGTGAAAATATTTTTAAGGCATAGAATATTATTTTATATTACGCATGGATGGAAATAAACCATCAGATTGTCACTCAAACTGTAAATTTAAAAGGAACAGCTTTTTCCTCTGTTTTAGGGTTGAAATTGATATTTTCATGAATAATTCGATATTTTCGAAATTCTATCTACTTAAACTATAGTTTACCATAGAATCTCATTAGATATTACGAGTTCATGACTATAAACCATTAGGTTGTGAACCTCACTGTAAATTCAAAACTTATTACACAACATATAACTCTAAGCTCTGTTTTTTCCGTGGAAAACAGGGCTAAAATAGCTATTTTGATATATAAATCCATTTTTTTTTCAAAATTCTATGCCGCGAAAATGTTTTCTAATCATAGAATGACGTTTTATATTATCCTATGATGGAAAGAAACCAATGATATTGTCACTCTGACTGTAAATTCAGAGGTTGTTGGCACAGGAGTATCTTTTAGCACTGTTTTAGGCTTTTAAAACACAATTGAAACAGATATTTTGGTGAATAATTGAATATATTCGAAATTCTATGCACCTAAACTATACTTCAGCCATAGCATTTCATGACAGTACGAATTGATGAATATAGAAAATGAGGTTGTGAATCCGACTGTACATTGAAAAGTTATTAAACACTATTCTGCTGAGGTCCTGCCATCCTCTCAGACCTTCTACTGTGGCATATAAACTGACAGGCTCCTGTCAGACCTCTGTGGCAAGCAGCTGCTTGAGGGGGTATTTTTTTTTTTTTTTATACAGGGTGAATCTGAAAAAGTGGGCAAAACTTTACGGGGTGGTAGAACTCAGCTATACGAGCAATATTCGTCATAGAAAGTATGGGCGGAACGCAAACGGCGAGCCGCTAGGTGACGTCCTCGCACCCAACGGCATTTCTACCGTGAATTGCCGAGATGGCTGGTTATACTAACCACGAAATGGCGGATATGCACGTTGTGTACGGTGCGGCGGACGGGAATGCAAGTGAGGCACTCCTCTCCTTCTTGTGTTCATTCTTTAAATGTGACAGTGGAAAACTACCTTTTAACTTCTCACCGCTTGCATTCCGACCTATTTTCTATGACGAATATTGCTCGTATAGCTGCGTTCTACCACCCCGTAAAGTTTTGCCCACTTTTTCAGATTCACCCTGTTTAGCTTTCACCCATGTTTTATGCGAGGGAAACAGCGCAACAATTGATATTTTCACATATAAATCGATTTTTTTTGAAAATTCTAAGCAGTGAAAATGTTTTTAAGGCATAGAATGTCATCCTATTTCAGTCCTAGATGGAAACAAACCATCATATTCTCACTCTGACAATAAATTGAACAGTTTTCAGCACACGAATAGTATTTAACACTCTTTTAGGCGTTTCAAACAGCTTTGAAACTCATATTTTGGTGTGCACCTATAGTGTACTTTAGCCCTAGAATCTTTTATATAATACTAGTTGATGAATATTAAGCATTAGGTTGCGAATCTGACTGTAAATTCAAAAGTTATTACACAAAATATATTTTTTTCCTGTGCTTTATCCGCGGAAAACAGCGCTAAAACAGCTATTTTGATACATAAATCTATTTTTTTTTTTAAACTCTATGCAGTGAAAAAAATTTTAAAGCATATATAATATCATTTTATGTTACGCCTCAATGGAAATAAACCAACAGATTGTCACGCAGACTGTAAATTGAAAAGTTGTTAGCAGAGGAATAGCTTGTAGCTCCGTTTTAGGCAATTAAAACAGCGTTGAAATTGATATTTTTGTGAATAATTCGATATTTTCGAAATTTTATCGATTTAAAGTGATGAACATAAAGCATTGCGTTGTGAATCTAATTGTAAATTGAAAATTCTTTCATGCACACCACATAGCTCTTACTTATGTTTTATGCGAGGAAAATAACGCTAAATTGTAAATTAATGATTTTAGAACTGTTTCAGGCGTTTAAAACAGCTTTGAAACTGATATTTTGGTTAATTATTCGATATTTTCGAATTTCTATGCACCTAAATTATACCTTAGCCATAGAATCTCACTACATAGTACGAGTTGATGAAATATAAAGCATTATTTGTGAATTGATTGTAAAATCAAAACTTATGATACTCCACATAGCATTTGCCTATGTTGTATGCGTGGAAAATAGCGCTAAAACAGTTGTTTTGACATAAATCAATTTTTTCAAAATTCTATTGTTCTATATTCTATGCAGAGAAAATTTTTTTTGAAGGCATAGTTTGTCATTCTATGTCATGTTTTGATGGAAACGAACCATCAAATTTTCACTCTAAATGTAAATTAATGATTTTAGAACTGTTTCAGGCGTTTAAAACAGCGTTGAAACTGATATTTTGGTTAATTATTCGATATTTTCGAATTTCTATGCACCTAAATTATACCTTAGCCATAGAATCTCATTACATAGTACGAGTTGATGAATATAAAGCATTATTTGTGAATTGACTGTAAAATCAAAACTTATAATACTCCATATAGCATTTGCCTATGTTTTATGCGTGGAAAACAGCGCTAAAACAGCTATTTTGATATATAAATCAATTTTTTTCAAAATTCTATTGTTCTATATTCTACGCAGAGAAAATGTTTTTAAGGCATAGATTGTCATTCTATGTCATGCTTTGATGGAAACGAACCATCAGATTTTCGCTCTAAATGTATTTAATGATTTTAGAACTGTTTCAGGCGTTTAAAACAGCGTTGAAACTGATATTTTGGTGAATAATTAGATATTTTCGAATTTCTATGCACTTAATCTATACTGTAGCCATAGATTTTCATTACATTGATGAATGTAGAGAATTAGGTTTTGAATCGGACGGTAAATTTAAAAGTTATTAAACACCATATAGCTTTTCCTTATGTGTTATGCGTGTAAAACAACGCTAAAACAGCAATTTTAATACATAAATGGATTTTTTTCCAAAATTCTATGCAGCAAAAATGTTTCTAAGGAATAAAATGTCATTTTATACCACGTCTAGATGGAAATAAACTATGAGATTGTCATTCTGACTTTAAATTCAAAAGTTATTACACACCAAATAGCTTTCACCTATGTGTTATGCGTGGTAAAACAGCGCTAAAATTCTATTTTAATACATAAATTGATATTTTAAAAAATTCTATGCAGCGAAAATGCTTTTAAGGCATAGAATGTCATTTTATAAGACGTCTTGATGGAAAAGAACCATCAGATTCTCACTCTGACAGTAAATTCCAAAGTTGTTACCATAGGAATAGCTGTTAGCTCTGTTTCAGGCGTTTAAAACACCATTGAAACTGATGTTTTGTAGAATAATTAGAAATTTTCGAAATTCTGGAAAACAGCGCTAAACTACTATTTTGATACATAAATAGATTTTTTTCAAAATTCTATGCAGTTAAAAAGTTTTTAAGGAATAAAACTTCATTTTATACCACGTCTAGATGAAAATAAACTATCAGATTGTCATTCTGACTGTAAATTCAAAAGGCATTACAAACCAAATCGCTATCATATGTGTAATGCGTGGTGAAACAGCGCTAAAATTCTATTTTAATAGGTAAATTGATATTTTTAAAAATTCTATGCAGCGAAAATGTTTTTAAGGCATAGAATGTCATTTTATATGACGCCTTAATGGAAAAGAACCATCAGTTTTTCACTATGACTGTAAATTGAAAAGTTGTTACCATAGGAATAGCTTTTAACTCTGTTTTAGGCGTTTAAAACAGCGTTGAAAGTGATATTTTCGTGAATAATTCGATATTTTCGAAATTGTACGCAACTAAACTATACTTCGGTCATAGATTCTCAATACATAGTACGAGTTTATATATATAAAGCATTAGATTGTGAATCAGACTGTAAATTCAAAAGTTATTACACACCATATATCTTTTGCCTACGTCTAATATGTGACAGCGTTTTTGATACATAAATCAATTTTTTTCAAACTTCTATACAGTGAAAATGTTTTTTAAGTCATAGACTGTTATTTTATTTCACGCCTTGATGGAAATAAACCATCACATTGTCACTCTGACTGTAAATTGAAAAGTTGTTGGCACAGGAGTAGCTTTTAGTTCTGCTTTAGGCGTTCAAAACAGCATTCAAATCGATATTTTCTTGAAAATTTCGGTATTTTCGATGCACTTAAACTTTAGCCGTAGAATCTCATTACATAGTATGAGTTAATGATATAAGGCATTAGGTTATGAATCTGACTGTAAATTCAAAAGTTATTGCACAAAATATTGCTTTTTACTCTGTGTTATGCGTGGAAAATAGCGGTAAAACTGCTATTTTGATACGTAAATCGATTTTTTTTTTCCAAATTCTCTGCAGTGAAGATATTTTTTATGACCTTAGAATGTCATTTTATATCACGCCTAGATGGAAATAAACCATCAGATTGTCACTCCGACTGTAAATTGAAAAGTTGTTAGCACAGGAATAGCTTTCAGCTATGTCTTAGGCGTTTAAAACAGCGTAGAAACTGATATTTTGGTGAACAGTTGGATATTTTTGAAATTCTATGCACCTAAATTATACCTTAGCCATAGAACCTCATTTCATATTACGAGTTGATGAATATAAAGCATTATAAGCAGTGAACCTGAGTGTAAATTCGAAAGTTATTACACAACATATAACTGTAAGCTATGTTTTTTCCATGGAAAACAGCGCAAAAACAGTTATTTTGATATATAAATCCATTTTTTTCAAAATTCTATGCAGTGAAAATGTTTTCTAAATCATAGAATGTCATTTTATATCATCCTATGATGGAAAAACTCTATGATAGAAAAGCTCTCTTTTAGGCGTTTAAAACAGCTTTGAAACAGACATTTTGGTGAATAATTCAATATATTGGAAATTCTATGCACCTAAACTATACTTCAGCCATAGATTTTCATGACATAGTACGAATTGATGAATCTAGAGAATGAGGTTGTGAATCTGACTGTAAATTGAAAAGTTATTAAACACTATATCGTTTTTACCTATTTGTTATTCGTGGAAAACAGCGCTAAAACAGCTATTTTGATAAGAAAATCGATTTTTTTTCAAAATTCTATACTGTGAAAATATATTTAAGGCATAGAGTGTCGTTTTATATCACGCCTCGATGGAAATAAACCATCAGATTTTCATTATCATGTAAATTCAAGAGTTGTTGGCACAGAAATAGCTGTTAGTTCTGTTCTAGGCGTTTAAAACAGCATTGAAACTGATATTTTGGTGAATAATTCGCTATTTTCGAAATTCTATGCACCTAAAGTATACTTTGCCCATAGAATCTCATTTACACTTATCTCTCGATTTACACTGAAGATAGGTTCCGCATAATACCGTGTAAATCGAAATCTTAGATTTTGCTATGTAAAACCGTGTAAAACGAAAAAAACACTAAAATATGCATAATTCAGTCATTTATTTACGTAAAACAAAAGCAAGACATCTTGAAAAACATAAAATTACACTTCGTTCATAAAATAACAAATATATGTAAATAATATAAGTATATATTTAATTCATTTTACATTAGGAACAAAAAATATAAGATCCTTAAGAAAAATTAGCAATAAGTTTAATTACTGTCATCACTTTCATGGACTATCAGTCTTTTCTTCCTGATTGGTATGATGTCACTCGATAGTTCTTGATGCGATTCTGGTTGAATGGTTGATGAATTAGGGACAATCTCAGATCGACGAGACTTTGTAATGAAATCTGTAATTAAGAATTGTGTAGGTTTTTTGTATAATCTTTATAGACCTCCTCATATTGATTTAAACACTTATTAATATCCCACTGGAATCGGAAAGCTCGTTCAACATTTTGTAAAAAATGATTACCCAATTTTCTCCCAATTACGCTGATGACTCTTGGGGTGAACGCAACTAGTTCAAATTGCTCTTCATCAGGATCATTGTCTTCATCACGTTTTTTGTTTCATGAATCATGTTAACTAAATCATCCTCATCTAGTTCTTCATCAGCCATTATTTCTTCAATATCTGCCTCAGCTAAAATCCTCAAAATCTTCTCCTCCTATAGTATGCGCCAACTCAGTGATCTCAGAATGCCAACATGCTTAACACAATCTAAGATTCTAAATTTCTTCCAAGCATCCATAAGAGTAAGAGATCCATAATTCTCCATTTGTTCTAAAATATACCTGAAGGTTTGCTTGATATACAGTGCCTTGAAAGTCAAAATTATCCCTTTATCTAACGGCTGTAATAAGGAAGTTGTATTCTTTGGTAAAAGAACAATTTGTACATTTTCGTGTTCAAAAACTTGAGGATGACTGGTTCATTATCAATTAATAGAAGGGCCTTAAAAGGCAATCCCCTTTTACATAAATAACTTTTGACATCTGGGACAAACAAGTTATGAAACTATTCATAGAAAACCATGCTAGTGACCCATGCTTTCTTATTAGCCATCCAATAAAAGGGAAGGTTTTGATGTTTATTCCTTTAAATGAGCGTGGTGTTTTCTATTTGTTAATAACCAACGGTTTCATTATATGATCGCCTGAAGTTTTCCTACAGAAAAGAACTGTTATACGACTTTTCGCTGCCTTATGACCACTAGCTGATTTGTGAGCTTTAGCCAAATAGGTTCTTTCTGGAATTTTTTTCCAGAATAACCCGGATTTGTCAGCATTGAAGACCTGGTCAGGAGTGTAGGAGTTGGCGGCAATGATTTCAGCAAATTTTGCTGGATGTTGTTGTGCTGCATCGGAATCAGCAGATGCTCTTTCACCTTTCAATCTTAGATTATGTAAAGAATGTCTTTGTTTAAATCTCTCGAACCAACCGTGGCTTGCGGAAAAAGATACCTTCTTTTCATCTGGTGAAGTCGACGGTAACTGATTCTTAAGTGTTTCATAAATCTTTAAAGCCTTATTTGTAGCAGTGGTATCAATTGGAACTCGCTTTTGAGTTTGGTCTTCTAGCCATATCACTAATGCCTTTTCCATATTTTCCATTGTAACATCTCTTACATATGAAATTGTGCTCATACTCGTCCAGCTGCTACACTTTTTCTAATGGAGTCTTCATTTTTTCTTATTGTCTTTATTGTGGCTTCATTCATGGAGTAAAATTTAGCAATATCTGTTACTCTTTCTCTATTACGTAGACGATCTAATATTTTAATTTTTGTTTCTAAAGAAATAACTTTTCTTTTTTAAACCTTTTGGCATTATAAAACCTTAAAAAATTTACGTAAATTATAAAAACGCCAGGAAAACTATAAATGTAATAAAATAAAAAAAGCACAATGATGTAAAGCTTTGCTTCTAAAATGATACTGTGCTACTTCACATGAACCAGATAGCTTTACTAATGTGAAATACTACAGGGATTCCACGTGTTGTAAAATATAGGGAAATCCCCGTCCCCGTTGTTGCCAGTGTTACCAAAGAATGAGATTTAAAAATGATTTGAAATATATATGCAGCCGAATATACATTTCTACCAGTTTTTTGAAATCCGTTATTATATCAACCGTGTAAAACCGAAATCGTGTAAAACAATTACCGTTTAAATCGGGAGATAAGTGTATTATATAATGAGATTCTATGGCTAAAGTACACTAAAGGTGCATGGAATTTCGAAAATATCGAATAATTCATCAAAATAGGAGTTTCAATGATGTTTTAAACGCCTAAAACAGTGCTAAAAAGCTATTCGTATGGTAACAACTGTTCAATTTACTGTCAGAGTGAGAATCTGATGTTTTGTTTCCATCAAGGCCTGATATGGAATGACATTCTAATGCCTTAAAAAC
The DNA here is from genome assembly GCA_038380435.1 of Ryuthela nishihirai. NCBI lineage: Eukaryota > Metazoa > Arthropoda > Arachnida > Araneae > Heptathelidae > Ryuthela > Ryuthela nishihirai. The sequence continues at coordinate 400,887 of JAWZYU010000019.1, forward strand.
ATTTTCAGTGCATAGATTTTTCAAAAAAATCGATATATATGTGAAAATACTTATTTTAGCGCTGTTTTCCACGCATAAAACAAAGGTAAAAAATATGTTGTGTGTAATAACTTTTGAATTTACAGTCAGATTCACAACCTAATGCTTTATATTCATCAACTCGTATTATATAGTGAGATTCTATGGCTAAAGAATAGTTTAGGTACATAGAATTTCGAAATTATCGAATAATTCGCCAATTATGTCACGATGTGCTAATTGCCTAAAACAGAGGTAAAAGCTATTTCTGTTCTAACAACCCTTAAATTTGCAGTCAGAGTGACAATCTGACGGTTTGTTGCCATTAAGGCGTGATGTAGAATGACCTACTATGCCTTAAACGTATTTTTACAGTATAGAATTTTTAAAAGAATTAATTTATATATCAAAATAGCTGTTTTAGCTCTGTATTCCCAGCACAAACAAAAGGTAAAATATATATGGTGTGTAATAACTTTTGAATTTACAGTCAGATTGACAACCTAATGCTTTATTTCAAGAACTCGTATTACATAATGAAATTCTATCGCTATAGAATAGTTCAGGTGCATAGAATTTAGAAAATTTCAAATAATTCCCCAAAATATCAGTTTCAATGAAATGTTAAATGCCTAAAACAGAGCTAAAAGCTGTTGTTGTGCTAACAAATTTTCATTTACAGTGAGAGTGACAATCTCATACATTATTTCCATTAAGGCGTGATATAAAATGACATTCTATGCCTTGAAAACTTTTTCACTGCTTTCAATTTTGAAAAAAAAAATCGATTATGTAACAAAATAGTTCTTTTAGCGCTGAATTCCGCGAATGAAACATAGGTTTAAGATATATATGGTGTGTAATAACTTTTGAACTTACAGTCAGATTCACAACCTAATACTTTATTCTCATCAATGCGTACTATGTAATGAGAATCTATGGCGAAATTATAGTTTTGGTGCTTAGAATTTCGAAAATATCGAATTATTCACAAAAATATCAGTTTGAGCGCTGTTTTAAACGCTTAGCACACAGAAAAAACCTACGCGTGTTCTAACAACTCTTCAATTTACAGTCAGAGTGACAATCTGGTGGTTCGTTTCCATCAAAGCATCATATGGAATGGTATTCTATGCCATAAAAACATTTTCGCAGCATAAATTTTAAAAAAATCAATTTATATATCAATATAGTTGTTTTAGCGCTGTTTTTCTTGCATAAAACAGGTAAAACCTATATGGTGTGTAAAAACTTTTGAATTTATAGACCTAATGCTTTATACTCAGCAACTAGTATTATATAATGAGATTCTACGGCTGAAATATAGTTTAGGTGCATAGAATTTCGAAAATATCGAATAATTCAAGAAAATATGAGTTTCAGTGCTGTTTTAAACGCCTAAAACAGTACTAAACGCTATTCGCCTGAATCGCTATCGCCTGAATGGCTGCTGCGCCTTATAAATTACAATACAAAGAATACTTAACATCACATGGTAATATTACACTAACAGATATTGTTGCAAGTGAGCAATTAAAACATTCTTGGACTCGGAAATAATATCACTTATAAAATCAATATCGTATTCTGAAGTGCCGTAAATTCCATTTCTGAAAAGTGCAAATATGCAAGAGACATATTCCTGAATTATATCAATGGGCTGTACTTGAACAAATGCAACAGGTTCACGACGTTAAATCCTGTACAAACCATAGATTTTTAACTCGAGTAGTCGGAACAAAAGGGGAACACAATTGGGACAGAATTTAGCTTGAGCGTCACCGGATCCCAAAGTTGGTGTCCTGGACAGAGGTCTTTTTATTGTAATTTAACTTCGCGCATTACTTAAGCCAAATTTTTAAAAATTGTATTTAATCGAATGGCGAATTACTCTAACCACAAACGGTAACTTTGGCAAGCTTGCTTGCTTGCACCCCAACAGTTGAAAATTCCTGAGATCAAACTTTGGCATAGAATAATGTCTTATCGCTCTAGCTTCCATCTGTATAAATCTGTAGCAGATTTATCCGGCGTTGCTCGGGTCTAAAACTTTCTAAAATGTAGAGTAAATGGCCCTACCACGGTGCAAGCTTCCATTTGGCAAAAATATCATTATCCTCCATTCTCCTCTCCCCTCCGGGAGGTGGAGTTTGCTCAGTCGATAGCGCCCCAGACACGTATCTGTAATTCCCAGGTTCGAGTCCCAGCTGGTTCAGTTTTGAGATTTACCTCCGCAAAACTTCCCGCCCTGCCCACAGTCACTATGGGACATCTAATATTTGAGTGCAAGCAGTGGCACGTTTTTTTTCCATGTTATTAGCTTTAATTCTTCTGATTTTTTACTGAAAGGTAGAATGTATTTACAGCTGTTTTTCCGGTTTCTTTTTCAAAATTGTGTCGCTTATGGTTATTTTAATATTTGATTGTAATAGTTATGGAATTTCTTTACCTAGAGAACGACGGTAAGGGAAAGCACAAGGATATATATATGACGTTATGTTCGTCATGACGTCTTATATATATCCTTGTTCCCTCTTGCTCCCTCACCCCGTTCCCTCATAGCTGGACTGGGCACTGGGGGACTAGGGCACTGAGTTCTGAAGGTTGGGTTGTTTTACCTCTGAGCAGCACTTTTTTGCACACCATGGGCTAAATGGCCAGGACATAAGGACCCCGAAAACTCAGAGAAGGTTTTGGGACCACCTGTCTTCCAACAGCTGTTGGGAGACAAGGGGTAGCCTCCCGTTAAGGCCATCCAACATGTTCTTTAACGTGCATAGGCTTTAAGCTTAACGTCCCATCTGAAGGACAGTGACCTTTCCAAGCCCATCGGTGTCCCCTAATAATCGTGAGCAGGGAGGGAAGTTTGCGATGATAAATCTCAACGCTGACCCAGCTATTTTGACACATATATCGAGTTTTTTGAAAATTCTATGCAGCGAAAATGTTTTTAAGGCACAGAATGTCATTGCATATCACGCCTTCATGGAACAAAAACATCAGATTGTCACTCTGATTGTAAATTCAAAAGTTGTTGGCGAAGGAATAGCTTTTAGCTCTTTTTAGGCGTGTGAAACAGAGTTAAAATTAATTATTTAGTGAATAATTTGATATTTTCGTAATTCTATGTACTTAAACTATAGTGTAGCTGTATATAAATTCAAAAGTTGGCGCAGGAATAGTTTTAGCTCTCTTTTTGGCGTGTAAAACAGCTTTGAAACTAATATTTTCGTGACTAATTCGATATTTTCGAAATTCTATGCACCTCAACTATACTTTAGCCATAGAATCTCATTATATAATCAAGTTGATAAATATAAAGCTTTAGGTTGTCAATCTGACTGTAAATTCAAAAGTTATTACACACCATACAACTTTTTTTCGTTCTATGCGTGAAAAACAGCGCTAAATCAGCTATTTTGACACATAAATCGATTGTTTTGAAAATTCTATGCACTGAAAATGGTTTTAAGGCAAAGAAAAATGTTTTTACGACATGTTGTATATCACGCCTTCGTGGAAATAAATCATCAGATTGTCATTCTGACTGTAATTTCAAGAGCTGAATTGATATTTTCGTGAATAATTCGATATTTTCTAAATTCCATGCACCTAAATTATAGTATAGCCATACATCTCATTACGTAATACGAGTTGATGAATATAAAGCATTTGGTTGTCAATCTGACTGTAAATTCAAAAGTTATTACACACCATATAGCTTTTACCTATGATCTATGCGTGGAAAACAACTAAAATAGCTGTTTTGACACATAAATCGATTTTCTTCAAACTTCCGTGCAGTGAAAAGGTTTTTGAGGCATAGAATGTTATTGGTTTTTGAGGGATAGAATGTCATTGTCCATGATGAAAAGAAACCACCAGAAGATCACTATGAGTGTAATTTCAAAATTTATTCGCGCAGGAATAGCTTTTAGCACTGTTTTAGGCATGTAAAACAGAGTTTAAACTGGTACTTTCGTGTATAATTCGAAATTTTTGAAATTCTATACACTTAAATTATAGTATAGCCATAGAATATCATTGTATATTACGAGTTGATAAATTTAAAAATTAGATTGTGAATCTGACTGAAAATTCAAAACACCATATAGCTTTTACCTGTGTTTTATGCGTGGAAAACAGAGTAAAACTGCTATTTTGATACATAAATCGATTTTATTCAAAATTCTATCCAGTGAAAATGTTTTTAAGGCATAGAATGTCATTCTATATCACGCCTTGACGGAAATGAACCATCAGATTGTCACTCTGACTGTAAATTCAAAATTTTTTCGCACAAGAATAGCTTATAGCTTTGTTTTAGCCGTGAAAACCACCGTTGAAATTGATATTTTTTTGAAAGATTCGATATTTCCGAAATTCTATGCACGTAAACTATACTATAGCAATAGAATCTCATTATATGTATTACGAATTGATTAATATAAATCATTAAGTTTTCAATCTGACTGTAAGTCAGATTATAGTATAGTATAGCCATACATCTCATTACGTAATACGAGTTGATGAATATAAAGCATTTGGTTGTCAATCTGACTGTAAATTCAAAAGTTATAGAACATAGCTTATACCTATGTTCTATTCGGGGAAAACAGCACTAAAACAGTTGTTTTGACACATAAATCCATTTTCTTCAAAATTCTATGCAGTGAAAAGGTTTCTGAGGCATAGAATGTCATTGTATATTACGCCACGATGAAAAGAGACCATCAGAAGATCACTATGATTGTAATTTTAAAAGGTGTTAGCACAGGAATATCTTTTAGCTGTGTTTTAGGCGTTTAAAACAGCGTTCAAATGATATTTTTGTGAATAATTCGATATTTTCGAAATTCTACGCACCTAACTATACGTTAGCCATAGAATCTCATTATATAATTCGAGTTGATGAACAGAAAGTATTCGGTTGTGAATCTGACAGTAAATTCGAAAGTTATTACACACCATATAGTTTCTACTTATGTGTTATGCGCGGAAAACAGAACTGAAATAGCTATTTTGACACATAAATCGATTTTCTTCAAACTTCCATGCAGTGAAAAGGTTTTTGAGGCATAGAATGTCATTGTATATTACGCCATGATGAAAGGAAACCACCAGAAGATCACTATGACTGTAATTTCAAAATTTGTCGGCGCAGGAAGAACTTTTATCTCTGTTTTAGGCATGAAAAACAGAGTTTAAACTGGTATTTTTGTGTATAATTCGAAATTTTTGAAATTCTATACACTTAAATTATAGTATAGCCATGGAATATATATTACGAGTTGATGAATATCAGACTGTCAATCTGACTGAAAATTCAAAAGTTGTTAAATACGAACGTTGTTCGATACGTTGTCCGATACGAATTTAATTTTTGAGTCTCGTTTCTCCTCGTGCTTAGTTAGAGCGATTTTAATATCCGCTGACGCTCGCGCTCTTGACCCAGTAAACTGTACAAACTTGTACAACAAAACTGTACAACGCGAAATCAGAAAAAAATTAGTTTGATGCATTCATTCTTTCAAATTCAATGGTGGCAACACTTATTTTGAATAACTTTCAAAAGTTAATGTTTAATCACACCAATTCAGATATTAGTTTAGTTTGATATATTCTTTTTTCAAATTTATTAGTGGCAACAGTTATTTTGAATACCTATAACCGTTAGTGTTAAATCTATGGGATTTTGAGAAATTAAAACCCGCCCACCGCAATGGAATTGGTTGACCCAGAGGTTTCGCAAATAGGCTATATTTTTCCCCTGCGTGAAATTATGCAAAGTATGAAGCCTCTAGGTCTTTTGGGGGCACAAATCATAAGTGGACAGACACACAAACAAACAAAAAAACTTTCTTCTTTATATGTTAGCTTATACCAATTTAACACCCAAATGTGATAATCGAAATGTATAGAAAAAGCATTTCTAATTATTATAGCATTATAGCATTTCTAACAAATATTTGCTACATGAAATTCAAAGGAAAAATTATCAATTTTCAAAATTTAAAATTATTCCTCATAAAAAAGTAATTTCCTGAAGATATGCATTTAGTGCATTAGAGTTGTAACTTCTGCATGGAAGCCATTGATAAAATGAGCCTGCTCAGTTGATCCATCGAAAATTCTTATCGGTTATAGGTTGAATGGACTATCATTTTCTTCACAATGATAGGAGTTGGGATTGGGTCCGTCGATAGCGCGCCAGGCTCATAATCTTCAGTTACTTGGTTAGAGACTAGCCTGAGCCCAGCGTTGAGATTTATCTCCGCAAAACTCTCCATCCTGCGCTCGGTGATCATATACACTGATGGGCATGGAAACACTGTCCTTCGGATAGGGCATGGTTCCGTGTGCAGAAGTGCTATACACTGCTCACGTTAACGAAAACGCTGGATAGGATTGACGAGAGGCTACCATTTGTGTCGTAACCGTGCAGTATTCTCACTCCCCATAACCTGTTTTGAGCCCCTCGCAGTCCTTGTGAATTGGTCATATAGCCCATCGTATTAAAAAAAAATGCTGCTTAGAGGTAAAACAACTCAATCCAAGTTCACAATGAAGCAAACGATCAACTCAATCCACAAATGATAAATGTGAAACGCCGTTTTTTTTACTGCCGAATCTCCATCATATTTAGTTTTGTTCACTCATGATTTTCAATCATTAGTGTATATTGCTGTTATTCTTTATCGACAATGTAAACTTTTTATCCCTTTACAGCTTTTCGAATTATATCATTTTACGTTTACCATCATATTCAGAAGAAAGTTTCTTGTGAATTAAATAAAAAAATAAATATACCCCCTCAAGCAGCTGCTTGCCACAGAGGTCTGACAGGAGCCTGTCAGTTTATATGCCATAGTAGAAGGTCTGTGAGGATGGCAGGACCTCAGCAGAAACACGATACATACATCCATGCCATACCCGGGGCTCGAACCCAGGTCCCGTAGATTAGTAGCCAAGTGCGCTAACCACTCGGCCACGGGATTATTATCATCAAATGAATTTCAAAATTCTCATGGCGAAAACCTATTACATTTATTTTTTTAAAACAGAACTGAAGAATTGAGTATAATTAGATACATTTTAAAGCACTGTGAAATGAAAATGCCTGTATGAAAATTAACATTTGCAGAGCAAATGTTAATGTTCGAAAAACAAATTTTGTGTTCATGACCAACAAAGTTTTCTCTGAGAAGCAGAGGGAATCTGAAATCTTGAAATTATAGGTGATATTTTAAAGATCGTCCATTAATTGAAAAATTGTTAATAGTTCACGTAACTTAATTTCTTTGATATTCTCTACGAATTTAAAGAACAATATAATTTTTTAAATATTAAAGTTTTGAGACTTAAAATTATTCTTTTGTCTCATTTTACTACTAGCGGACGAATCCTGCCCACTTTTTATTATTGATATCAAATACTGCATATTATTATTTTTCCCATTGTCTGTTTGAATGTATAATTGTTTACCAGCTAACTTTTAGATTTATTAATTAAATCTACCAATGACACTTTCATTAAACACTGCATAAGTTAATCTTGATATTCTTGTGGAATATATTATATATGATGGAATATTAGAAAATAGAAATTTAAAGAAATTATCTTGGACTAATAAGGTTTAAAGATACCTAGGAATAAAGACACTCAATCGACTTTGATTCTTTCCCATTCCATTGTTCTTTCGTTTAAGGGTTCCGTCTATTGAAACAAAAAAGCACAAAAAAACATCAAAACTCACATTTCAAAAGTACAATTCAAGATCAATTGCATTTTACTTCATGTCAAAACTGCACATTAGTGAAAACAGCTTTCTGGCATCCCACGTTCCTCGAGAAGAAAAGGCATAACAAAGAAACCAGAGCTCAAGATGGAAAGACCTGACTAGTGCACATGCTCTGATCGTATTCTTTTGGTATTTCTTTACTTACGAATGTCATTGGGGTGAGGGTGGTTCAATCGGTAGCTAACCAGGCTCGTAATCTGCAGTTCCCGGGTTCGAACCAGCTGATGTATCTCCGCAAAGCTCCTCGCCCTGACCTTGGTCAGTAGTTGACACCTATTGAACCATGGGACTGGAAAGGCCACCGTCCGTTGGATGGCATATTAAACTGTGGCCCCATGTGCGGGAGAGTCATATCTTGTGCATGTTAACGAACACGCTGGATGGCCTTGACGAGAGGCTAACATCTGTATTGTAACAACTGTCCGGTGGGTCGCCTTCTATTGACTTTTGAACCTTGAACGTGAATTTTTTAAACATCTCTGAGGTCTGTGGCCCAAAAGAGATCTATGCACCAATTTTTAGCTTTCTAGTACCACTATATTAAATTTCACCTTTGACCTGGAGGACACATCACTTCCAAATTTTCGCAACATTTCCGAAATCTTGACCCAAAATATCCCCAGGACCAATTTTTAGGTCTCTAGCATCGATAGATTTAAATTGACCTTTGACCTCAAAGGACCATCCGGATCAGAAATTTCATAACGTTTCCGACATCTGCAACCAGAAACATCCGCAGACACTAATTTTCACGTTTCTAGCAATCGTAGATCACGGTTTAACTCTACGTGACCTCCATTTCACCTTGAAGGACATGTCGGCGGTCAAATGTCGGATTTTTTCCGAGATTCCCGATCCGGATTACCCCTTGGTGCAAATTTTTAGAGCCCTATCTCACAAAATCATCTTACATGCGTATTTAATAAATCTTTTAAGATAAGGCATCATTCTTTAATATTAGGTTCCAAGCAGTCCGGAAGTAGAAAAAAATTAAGGGGTAGGGTAAGAAAGGAAATCGAGGCGGGGGGAAAAGCAAAGGGAGTGGATTTCCTTGATACTATAAATTTTCTCCATTCGGTTTAGGGATTTTAAAAAATCTCTTGTAAAAATGTAATGAAATTCACAAGATTAATAATGTTTGTCGCATTACCCTCAACAATTGATGTGGGGATGGCCACTTTGGACCCCTTATATTCGCCCCTGGTGGCCAATGAAATTTTATTTATCGATCTGCTTACGTAAATTTAGTCTAATAAAATAAAAAAAAATTTTTTTTTGGTCAACTCGTTTTCTGAAACACAATTGCTATCTGAATACTGAAACCAAACACGTAACCATGGAAACCATGAATTTCCTTATTTGGAAAGGTGACCATCACTATTTTATATGAATTTAAAAGAGTGACATTCGTTAAATCCTCTGGAAATTATGTTTCCTTTTCTTTCAATTTGATTTCTCAATTAATAAGCCCAGGGTCTTGGGCTTTCCATATTGCAAAAATTTCCGCATAATTGATATCTTATGAATATTGATTTTGTATGTAAAATATTCGTTAGATTTGGTATAGAATTAAATAATAAATAAATACCCCCTCATGCAGCTGCTTGCCACAGAAGTCTGACAGGAGCCTGTCAGTTTATATGCCACAGTAGAAGATCTAAGAGGATGGCAGGACCTCAGCAGAAAACAACACGAACATCCATGCCTTACCCGGGGCTCGAACCCAGGTCCCGTAGATCAGTAGCCAAGCGCGCTAACCACTCGGCCACGGGAAAACAATAAACAGAATTCTGCACTAACCCGAACTATTTCTTTCATTAATCTATTATCGCTATTAATAAAACGGAAGCAAATAACACATTGAATTATAAGAAATTCAGAATTATGCTCCTTTCTTTACATGTATTAATTATTTACTTTATATCCTATATCTACATTTAGAATTATTGCAAAATTCCCTTTCCAATATTTATAATAATTCAGTTAATGAATTTTGTTCTTATATCACCACTAACAGAAAATATACAGAGAAAAGTAGAATCATATGGCAACAGAATTCTGCTGTAGTTAACAGAATTTTTTAACCAAAATGTCCCTATCGGTAATGAAAAAAATTATTTGACACAACCTAATATACAAAAAACCTTACGAAAAGAATATTTAAACACCGTTGTTTCCGTAGCCCACTGCACCTTCACATCGAAACATTTCACTCAGAACGGTACCATAAGAAAGGCATATGATCAAAGCCTTCTATACTATACCAGACCTAATCAGTGTAATGACAGAGGAATTAATTTTTCAGAATATAATTTTTTCTTTAAAATTCAACTGATAGACGTTATTATTTAAAAATACAGTAATTTATTTTAAAATATTCATAAGTATTTAAATATATTACAAATGAATAAATCAATTTGTTTTATACGGTTTTTTAAAATTGGTAGATTTCATTTCAATTTCAGGTAAATTAAATTACTTAAATCTTTAGGAATATTTGATTTCTCTCCTTTCTTACCCCGTTTGGTCAATGGAAATTTAAACCTGGTGTATGAAGTTGACCTTGGTAAGACCTCCACAATTTAGTTTTTCGATTCTAGAGAGATGTTATCGACGAATGTCACATAGCTGGTCTGTCGATTCCTGCAATTGCGGACAACCTGCACCTTCGAAAGTCGATCTTAGGTAATGTCATGAAATGGAAAAGTGGCGTGTACCATCAGGGTACAGCAAGGCACAACCCAATTGACACTACAATTGACACAGTTGAGGACCTACTTGATACAACTGACAACCCCATTGAAACTGTAATTGACACAATTGGAGCTACCATCACCGCACAACATACACAACCCAATTGACACAGTTGAGGACCCAATTGGCAACCCAACTGAGATTGTAAAATTACCAAAATTGATGGTACAGTCGCTCAAAAAAGTATCCGAACGCTATGGTTGATTACAGAATTCAGAAAAAATATCTGGCAACGATTTTGTTTAAAAATTAGTGATCTGGCAACCTTCATGTACGTATACCAAGGTTGCCAGATCACTAATTTCTAAAAAAATCGTTGCCAGATATTTTTTCTGAATTATGTAATCAACCATAGCTTTCGGATACTTTTTTGAGCGACTATAACATCACGGTAAAACGATGCACAACCTAAATGACACTGCATTTGACAGAGTTGACGATCCAACTGACAACCCAATTGAGACTGAAATTGAAACAATTGGTTGTACCATCACGGTACAACAATTCATAAATCAATAGAAACTGCAATTAACACGGTTGAGACCCTATTGACAATAATATTGACTGTAAATTGACATTATTGGCTATACCATCACAGTACAACAATTCACAACCTAATTGGCACAGTTGAGGATCCAATTGAAAATATTTACAACCTAATTAAAATTGCAATTGACACTGAAATTAACAACCCAATTGACGCAATCGACAACCCATTTGACAATTTAATTGACACTGCAATTCACAATCGAATTGTGAATAAAAGTGTAAATAATTAAAAAGTAATTAAAAAGTCAATTAACACCGCAATAGAAATTGTAATTGACACAATCGAGAACCAAATTCCCACTTCCATTGGAACAACTGATAACCCAATTGGCATCAAATTTTAGACGAAATAATCCCTTGAAATTTATGCATAATGAAGCTCTGTTTCTGCGAAGGACCAGGTTGTCACTAACTCTTGAATGATATCTTAGCCCAACATCAACAATGACACCTTTTAAGTGCTTGAACAGAGCAGATAACTTTTGTTATGTTTCTCGTAAGGTGACTTTTGCGTCACAGAACCATGTCATGATAAATCTTCAACTTGACTGATCTTTTCCATCTAAAGATCACTGTTGAGTCCTTTCAGTAATGGTACAACACGAGGGGGCAAACAACTTTTGTCTAAATGCAATCTTGCATTGCACAGATGTAAGCATTGTTTTGATAACTTTGAACAGGTATAACCATTTGTATTTTTACTGGTACAGTTGCCAGATCACTAATTTCTAAAAAAATCGTTGCCAGATATTTTTTCTGAATTCTGTAATCAACCATATCGTTCGGATACTTTTTTGAGCGACTGAACGCTACTAGTGTAAGTAAATCTTTGATACCAGACTAGTAGTAGAAGGGAAAGAAATTATTAGCTAAGATAATGAGGGCTGCTATAGTGCAATTCAGAGAGGAATTGCAGTGAGGTCAACTAACTGAGAAAGAGCGTAACCTAGAGTAGAATCCGTGGGAATGCTTGCCGATTTCAAGACGTGAAGCGATTTCAGGACGTGAAGTGACAGCATCACTAGTTACATTTTCGTCCGCTGTGGCGCTGGTGATCCGCTGTTTTGCTTGTTACTAGCTTCGTTGCAGTGTAGGTTATTACGCTGTTTACCGTTTGCTTCAAAATTGGATTCTGATATGGATTTGTTGGTACTTGATTATTACTGCTCTGTCTACTTTATGCTGTCTTTAACTAGAAGTCTGAACGATGATGCAGTATTGTGTGATGTTTTGCAGAAGCGAAACTCAGTTTCAATCGAATCTCTTCGAAACTGTAACTGCAAGACAGGTCACTGCATCAATATGTCGGCAACATAACGATGACATGAAAATTAAAAAAAATTATGAGGTCAGTTTTTGACTAAATAACATTTTGGAATCGCAGAAACCTTTAGAATATACTGAACTGAGTTACACTGCCCTAACAAAATATTAGAGAATTTCTAGTTATGTGAATGGGACTCTTACTTGGAAGCTCTGTTACTAAAAATAAATTCAAGATCATAATCTTATCTATTTAAATATCGATTTTCAAAAGCATTCGTCTAGTATTTAAGGAATTATGGAAGCTAAAATATTTCAGAAATTAATTAAAACTTAATAAGTAATTTTTCAAATCATTTAATAAAATATAAATTTTAAAATTTGCATAACAATTATTTCGATGTTATATAATTATGAATGATTTTAATAAAACAGAATAATTTATTATTAAATTTTCCAACTTCCATAACTCTTTAAATACTGAATGAATATTGATAAAATTGACTGAAATTGATATTGATGAATATTGATATTAAGGAATATTGATGAATATTGATTGAAATCTTTCACTTCAGTCACAGTTTTTCATTAAATGCATCAAATGTGTAGATGTAAAATCTTAGCTTGTATTTATCGGTCACGTAGATAGCAGTAAGCATCCTGACAAGGTAGACAAGCACCCTTCTGCACGCACGAGCGACTCGAAAACAATCTAGCCCAGATGGGTCTACAATTTTTAATTCATCACTTTTCTCTATTAACTGCATATTTTAGATGTTACAGAGCGGAGATGATCAAACAGTCGATCGCGTAGCTGTCAGTTTTAGGTGGAAAAGACTTTAATTAATGTAATAATGTCAGGTCTGTAAGTGGTAGCTAGGTAGTCACTGGAAGGAGAGCTATGCACCAATCCCCTGTGATGATGCATAGAACCGGCCAGGCCTAGCACCTAATGTCCGACCCCGCCTTCTCGTGGTGCAGACCGCTAGTACCTTTCAAAGGAGATACTCTCTTGTGGAAGTGAACGGAAGAGGAGGGCTGCCAGATTAGTGTGGCCTACTGATCTGGACATCTATGGCTACTTTTCTTTTTTTTTCTACCCTGCAGAGGAGTGGTGAACTACACAGGGCTGACCATATAAACCCACTAGACTGAGGCTCTAAGCTTGATTATGGATCCTGAATTTGCTGCACTGGTGGGCTTCTGTGGAGGGAAAATCTTCCGCTGTGTTTCTGTTTGTTTGTGGATTGACAGCCCCAAGTGCATAGATTCATGGGATATGTTTATCAGCTGGTGGATAATCCTGAGCAGAGGTCGTCGCAGGCACCTGAAATCTTTGCTTCTATTGGCATCGTCAAATTCTACATTGGAGGAAGTCTTCCAGTGTAGATGGCTTCAGCCTTTAGTGGTGGGGGAACGGGTCTTTGCCCCATGTCTGCGATTAGGGGGCCGTTTGATATTGTCGGCATTCCCTCTCTCAATAAACATAGGTAGTTTCTTTAAACATCCTACTAACCATTTTCTCTCCATAGGTAGTTTGAATCTGAGGACTCTGCACAGAGCTTTTTCTCTTGATGTCCTCACACAAGAATTCCACCATTATAATTTAGATATGCTCGGCTTGCAAGAGACCAGATGGACAGATAAAGGTAAGATTCTTAAAAATAATCTTAAAATTCTATTTTCAGGGAGGGACGACAATAAACATCACCAAGGCGTGGGTCTGTTTTCAGTAGACATGCTAGTGATGCTCTTTTAGGATATGAGTGCATTAATGAGAGGTTTCTTACAGCAAAATTTCAGACAAGCATTAAAGACTTGAATGTTATCTGCTGTTATGCCCCCACTGAGGATGCCGATGAGAATGAGAAGGATAGGTTTTATGGACAACTTCAGGATATTTTTAATTCTGTCAAGAAAGGAGATATTACCCTTGTTCTTGGTGACTTCAGTGCCGACGTTGGTACTCACTCTGACCTTTGGGGAGGGGTGATAGGCCCTATTGGTATTTGTAGCTGCAATGGCAATGAGCAACATCTCCTACAGATAAGTAAACTCAGTGGTTTCAGAATAACTAACACATATTACAAGCACCGAGACATTCATAAGTAAACATGGGTTTCACCCGATGGGCTGCATAAGAATATGATTGATTATATATTAATTAACAGCAAATGGGCTAGTTCTGTTAGGAATACCAGGTCATATAGGGGAGCTGAAATTGGATCTCATCATTACCTTGTTAAAAGTGTCTTGCAAATTAAACTCAAAAAGTGTTGTGCTAGGGTTAAAAAATTTCCTTTTACTACTGAAGCTCTGAAAGACCAGTTATAGCCAAAGCTTACCATAATAGGTTACTTAGTCATTATGACAGTCATGGTATGCTTACTACTGAAGTTGAGGAAGAATGGAATCATTTTAAACAGGCTTTTTTGGACACTAACAGTACTCTTTTAGGAAAAAAGGAGCAGAAGAGACAAAATTATCTGAGTGATAAGGCACTTGAGCTTATTTCGAAAAGACAGAACTGCAGGTATGTCCTAATCAATACCCTACTAGTCCTAGTAGAAAGCATTACAGAGAACTTAATAAACGCGTAAAAGATCAGTTAGCTGCTGATAAGAATCTTTGGCTTGATGGTTTGGCTGACAAAGCCGAGGAAGCAGTTAGACAGCACAACAGCAGAGAGCTGTACCAGATAGTAAATGTTTTATGTGGTAGAAAACGAACAGGTGTACAGGGATTGAAGGATAAACCAGGTAAGGTTATAGAAGTGGAGGATTCTGTCATGGCTAGGTGGCCTGAGCATTTCGGTAATGTTGTTAGTTCTACTCCCATTGTTTGCAATGATGACAGATGTATTAATGTCTTTAATGTTGGCCCTATAAGACATCAGAGGTTAGTTTGGCAATTTCTGAACTTAAACTTCATAAATCCCCTGGGACAGATGAAATTACTACGGAAATGCTTAGACCTGGGAATGTTTCGGTTTCCACTTGGATGACTGAAATTTTGAATATCTTTTATGATAAAGGCATGGCCCCTAAGGATTTTACCTGATGTATTATTATCCCTGTGCCTTCCCATGGTCGAGTGGTTAGCACGCTTGGCTACTGATCTAAGGGACCTGGGTTCGAGCCCCGGGTAAGGCATGGTTGTGTGTGTTGTTTTTCTGCAGAGGTCCTGCCATCCTCACAGACCTACTACTTTGGCATATAAACTGACAGGCTCCTGTCAGACCTCTGTGGCAAGCTGCTGCTTGAGGGGGTATTTATTATTTTTTTTATTATTATCCCTATTTTCAAAAAAGGTGATCGCAGTTCTTGTGATAACTATAGGGGTATCAGCCTACTCTCTGGTTCAGGTAAAGTTCTTTCCTGATTGTGCTTAATAGAATTAAGAATCTGATTGAGAATCAATTGCGTGATGAGCAATGTGGATTCAGAAGTGGTAGGGGATGTGTGGATCAGATATTTTCACTTAGGCAGATTCTTGAGAAATGTTTAGAGTTTCAGAAAGCTTTGGTTGCTAGCTTTGTTGATTTCAAAAAAGGCTTTCGACTCTGTTGATCGTCATAATTTGTGGTTGATTGTGAGATCATATGCTATACCAGACAAGTTAGTTAACATAATGAAAGCTGAGTCGTTTGTGAGAGTTAGTAAGGCTTGGAGCAATTGGTTTAGCATTACTTCTTGTGTTCTACAAAGGTGCATTTTGTTTCCTTTTCTCTTTAGTTTCGTTATTGATTATATTATGCGAAATTCACTTCAAGGGAAAGATTTTGGCCTTAAATGGACTGGAGATACGAAAATTTCTGATTTAGATTATGCTGATGATTTAGCCCTTTTGGCAAATGATGTTGATGAGATGAATTCTTTCATTCGAGCTGTTGATGAGACTGGTAGTAGAGTAGGTTGTGTTATAAACAGAGAGAAAACTAAAGTGACGAAAATTGGTCAGGCAGGCTGTGATTCAGTTAATCTGAATGGTTGCACCCTTGAGCAAGTGTCACAGTTTAATTATCTTGGGAGATATGTAACAGATACTGGTGATGTGCGGCATGAGATTAACAGACGAATAGGGATTGCTGCCGGGACTTTTAAGAATCTATGGAGAGTGTGGAGAAATAGGCCTATTAAACTGTGTGGTCTGGTTGGACCTCCGTAGCCCATGGCTGCTTAAGGATGATGATGAGGCTACTAAAACAGAGTTGAAACTGATACTTTGGTGAATAATTCGATATTATCGAAATTCTATGCACCTAAACTATACTTTAGCCTATGAATCTCATTATATAATACGAGTTTATGAATATATACTTCAGACATGGAATCTAATTATATAATACTAGTGATGTATATAAAGTATTCGGTTGGGAATCTGACTGTAAATTCAAAAATCATTGCACACCACCTAGCTGTTTGCTATGTTTTATGCGCGGAAAACAGCGGTAAAATAGCAATTTTCACATATAAATCGATTTTTTTGAAAATGCTATGCAGTGAAAATATTTTTAAGGCATAGAATGTTATTCTATATCAAGCCTTAACAGAAATGAACCATCAGATTATCCCTCAGATTCTAAATTGAAAAGTTGTTAGCACAGGAATAGCTTTTAGCTTTGTTTTAGTCAATTAAAACAGCGTTAAAACTGATATTTTGGTGAATAATTCGATATTTTCGAAATTCTATCCACCTGAACAGTACTCTAGCCTAAGTATCTCGTTACATAATAAGGATTCATGAATATAAGACATTAGCTTGTGAATCTGACTGTAAATACAAAAATTATTACAGACTGCATAGTTTTTACATATGTTTTATTGGCGAAAAACAGCGCTAAAAATAGCTATTTTGATACATAAATCAATTTTTTTAGATATTCTTTGCAGTGAAAATATTTTCAAGCCATATAATATCAATTTATATTGCGCCTTGATGGAAATAAACCATCAGATTGTCACAGACTCTAAATTGAAGAGTTGTTAGTACAGGAATAGGTTTTAGCTTTCTTTTAGGCATTTAAAACAGCGTTTAAACTGATATTTTCGTAATTCCATGAACCTAAATCATACTTTAGCCATGGAATATCATTATATAATACGATCTGACTGTAATCTGACTGTAAATTCAATAGTTATATCACAACTCATATCTTTTACCTAAGTTTTGTCCACGGAAAACCACGCCAAAATAGATATTTTCATGCATAAATCGATTTTTTTTCAAAATTCTATGCAGTGAAAATGTTTTTAAGGCATGGGATATCATTCTATATCACGCCTTGAGGGAAACAAACCATCAGATTCTCACTCAGACTGTAAATTGAAAAGTTGTTAGCACAGGAATATATTTTAACTGTTGTAGGCGATTGAAACAGCGTTGAAATTCATATTTTGATAAATATTTCGATATTTTCGCAATTTTATGCACTTAACCCATTCTTTAGCCTAAAAATCTCATTCTATAATACGAGTTGATAAATATAAAACATTAGGTTGTGAATATGACTGTAATTTCAATACTTATTAAACAGTACATAGCATTTACTTATGTTTTATGCGCGGAAACCACCGCTAAAATAGATATTTTTATACATAAATGGATTTTTTTTTTTCAAAATTCTACGCAGTTGAAATATTTTTTCGGCATAGAATATAATTTTATTTTACGCTTTGATGCAAATAAACCATCAGATTGTCACTCACTCTATAAATTCAAATGTTGTTAACACAGGAATAGCTTTACGCTATATTTTAGGCCATTAAAACAGCGTTGAAACTCATATTTTGGTAAATAATTCGATATTTTCGAAATTCTAAGCACCAAAAGTATACTTTAGACATAGAATCTCATTATACAATACGAGTTCCTGAAGATAAAGGATTAGGTTGTGAATCTGACTGTAAATACAAAAGTTATTACATACTACATACCTTTTGCCTACTTTTTATGCGCGGAAAACAGTGCTAAAATAGCTATTTTGATATATAAATCGAATTTTTTCAAAATTTTATGCAGTGAAAATATTTTAAGGGTTTGGTACATCATATTATACTACTCCTTGATGCAAATGAATCATTAGATTGTCACTCAGACTGTAAATTGAAAAGTTGTTAGCACAAGAATAGCTTTTAGCTCTGTTATAGGCAATTTAAACAGAGTTGAAACTGATTTTTTGGTGAATAAATCGATATTTTCGAAGTTCTTAGCACCTAAATTATACCTTAGCCATAGAATCTCATTATATAATACGAGTTGATGAATATAAAGCTTTAGGTTGTGAATCTGACTGTAAATTCAAAAGTTATTACACACTACATAGCTTTTACATATGTCTTATGCGCGGAAACCAGCGCTAGAATAGGTATTTTCAGACATAAAATCGATTTTTCTCAAAATTCTAAGCAGATAAAATATTTTTAAGGCATAGAATGCCATTTCATATAGCACATTAATAGAAATAAACCATCAGATTTTCGCTAAGACTGTAAATTGAAAAGTTGTTAGCAGAGAAATAGCTTTTAGCTCTGTTTCAGGCGATTAAAACAGCATCGAAACTGCTATTTTGGTGAGTTATTCGATGTTTTCGAAATTTAATGCACTTAATCTATACTTTAGCCATAAAATCTCATTATATAATACTAGTTGATAAATGTAAAGTATTTGGTTGTGAATCTGACTGTAAATTCAAATGTCATTA
This sequence comes from Ryuthela nishihirai, assembly GCA_038380435.1. Lineage (NCBI taxonomy): Eukaryota > Metazoa > Arthropoda > Arachnida > Araneae > Heptathelidae > Ryuthela > Ryuthela nishihirai. The sequence continues at coordinate 419,975 of JAWZYU010000019.1, forward strand.
TATACCACATATCTTTTACATAGTTTTATTATGTATTTTACGCACATAGTTTTATGTGTGTGTTTTTATTTTTACGCACATAGTTTCTCTCTAAAATCTCTCTCAAATACCAATTTTAACATAAAAAGTAATTTGTTTGAAAATTCTCTGCAGTGAAAATATTTTTAAGGCATAGAATATCATCTTATATTACACGTTGATGGAAATAAACCGTCAGCTTATCAGTCGGACTGTAAATTAAAAAGTTGTTGGCAACCGAATAGATTTTAGCTCTGTTTTAGGCGATTAAAGTAATAATTAAAGTAAAAGGCGATAATGAACCATTTGGTTGTGAATCTGACTGTAAAATCAAAAGTTATTACACACCAAATCGCTTTTACGTCCTTTTTATGCGCTGTAAACTGCGCTAAAATGTGTATTTTGATACATAACTCGATTTTTTTTTCAAAATTCAATGCAGGGAAAATATGTTTAAAGCACAGAATATCATTTTATACTACGACTTGATAAACCATAAGATTATCACTCAGACTCTAAATTGAAAAGTTGTTAGTACAGGAATAGCTTTTAGCACTCTTTCAGGCGATTAAAACAGCATTAAAATTGATAATTTTGGTATATAATTACAAATTTTCGAAATTATTAGCACTTGAACCATACTTTGTCCATAGAATCTAATTATATAATACTAATTGATGAATATAAAGCATTGAGTTGTGAATCTAACTGCAAATTCAAAAATTATTACTCTCCATAGAGCTTTTACCTATATTTTATTCGTGGAATACAGCGCTAAAACAGCTATTCTGATTCATAAAACGATTTTTTTTTTCAGAATTCTATTCATTAAAATATTTTTATGGCATAGAATTCACTGTTTTTTTTCTATATAACGCTTTCATGGAAATAAACCATCAGATTCTCACTCAGACTGTAAATTGAAAAGTGGTCAGCACAGGAATAGCTTTTAGCTCTCTTTTTGGTGTTTGAAAAAGCATTTAAACTGATATTTTGGTGAATAATTCGATATTTTGGAAATTCTACGCACCTATACTATACTTTAGCCATAGAATCTCATTTTATAATACGAGTTGATAAATGTAAAACATTAGGTTGTGAATCGCACTGTAAATACAAAAGTTATTACACACTAAACAGCTTTTTCCTGCGTTTTTTGCGCGGTAAGCAGCGCTAAAATAAGTATTTTGATACATAAATGGTTTTTTTTTCAAAATTGTATGCAATGAAAATAGTTTTAAGACATAGAATATCATTTTATATTACGCGTTGATGGAAATAAACCATCATATTGTCACTCAGACTATGAAAATGAAAGACAGTTAGCACAGGAATATCTTTTAGCTCTATTTTAAGCGATTAAAACAGCATTCAAACTGCTCTTTTTGTGAATTATTCGATATTTTCAAAATTCAATGCACCGAATCTATACTTTAGCCATAGAATATCATTATATAATACGAGTCGATGAATATAAAGCATTAGTTTGTGAATCTGACTGTAAATTCAAAGTTATTACACACCACATTCCATTTTTCAATGTTTCATGCCCTCAAAAACAGTGCAAAAATAGCTATTTTCATACTTAAATCGATTTTTTTTTCAAACTTTTACGCAGTGAAAATATTTTTACGGCATAGAATATCACTTTATATTACGCCTTGATGAAAATAAACCATCAGATTCTCACTCAGACTGTAAATTCAAATTAACTTTATTACTCTTTGATGGAAATAAACCATCACTCGGACTGTAAATTGAAAAGCAGTTAGCACAGGAATAGCTTTTAGCTCTGTTTTATGTGTTTAAAACAGCGTTGAATAATTCGATATTTTCGAAATTCTATGCACCTAAACTATAATAAAAATAAAAATAAATTAATATCCCCCTCAAGCAGCTGCTTGCCACAGAGTCTGACAAGAGCCTGTCAGTTTTTATGCCACAGTAGAAGATCTGAAAGGATAGCAGGACCTCAGCAGAAAACAACACGAACATCCATGCCTTACCCGGGCTCGAAACCAGGTCCCGTAGATCAGTAGTCAAGCGCTGTAACCACTCGGCCACGTCTCATTATATAATACGAGTTGATGAATGTAAAAGATTAGCTTGTGAATCTGACTGTAAATACAAAATGCATTGCACACTACATAGCTTTCACCTATGTTTTATGCGCGGCAAACAGCGGTAAAATCGGTATTTTGATATATAAAAGGATTTTTTTCAATGTTCTATGCAGTGAAAATATTTTTAAGGCATAAAATTATCATTTTACATTACGCCTTGATGGAAATGAACCATCAGATTGTCACTCAGACTGTAAATTGAAAAGTTGTTAGCAGAGGAATAGCTTTTAGCTCTGTATTAGGAGTTTAAAACAGAGTTGAAACTGATATTTCTGTGAATTATTCGAGATATTCGAAATTGTTAGCACCTCAACTATAATTCAGCCTTAGAATCTAATTATATAATATTAGGTGATGAATATAAAACATTAGGTTGTGAATCTGACTTAAATGCAAAAATTATTACACTCCAGACAGCTTTTACCTATGTTTTATGCGTGGAAAACAGATATTTTGATACATAAATCGATTTTTTTTGAAAATTCTATGCAATAAAAATATTTTTAACGCATAGAATATCATTTTTTATTAAGCCTTGATGGAAATAAATATCAGTTTCTAATTCAAACTGTAAATTAAAAAGCAGTTATCAAGGAATAGCTTTTAGCTCTTTCATTCCATGCAAGTAAAGTATACTTTAGCCATAGAATCTAATTATATAAGTTGATAAATCTGACTGTAAATTGAAAAATATTACATTCCATTGATTCATTCCATACACCGCTAAAACAGCTATTTTGATACATAAATCGATTTTTTGCAAAATTCTATGAATGAAAACATTTTTCAGGCATAAAAATATCATTAATATATTACGCCTTGATGGAAATAAACCATCAGATTGTCACTCTAACAGTAAATTGAACAGTTGTAAGCACAGGAATAGCTTTTTTGGTAAATAATTCGATTTTTATGCGTTTAAAACATTACTTAAGTTGATATTTTGGTGAATTATTCGATATTTTAGAAATTCTAAGCACCTAAAGTATACTTTAGCCATAAAATCTAATTATATAATACTAATTGATAACTCTGACTGTAAATTCAAAAATATTACACTCCATAGAGCTTTACCTATATTTTATGCGTGGAAAACAGCGCTAAAACAGCTATTTTTGAAACATAAATCGATTTTTTTTTCAAAATTCTATGCAGTGAAAATTATTTAAATGAATAGAATGTCATTTTATACTACGATTTGATTGAAATAAACCATCAGATTCTAACTCAGAGTATAAATTAAAAAGTTGTTAGCACAGGAATAGCTTTCACCTCTGTTATAGGCGTTTAAAACAGAGTTGAAGTTGATAATTTGGTGAATAATGCGATATTTTCGAAATTCTATGCACCTACTGACCTGAGACTGAGAATCTCATTATATATTACGAGTTGATGAACATAAAGCAACAGGTTGTGAATCTGGCGTAAAATATTACACTCCATACAGCTTTACCTATATTTTATGCGTGGAAAACAGCGCTAAAACAGCTATTTTTGAAACATAAATCGATTTTTTTTTAAAAATTCTATGCAGTGAAAATATTTTTCACACGAAGAGTATTATTTTGTATCAAGCCTTGATGGAAATAAACCAGCAGATTCTCATTCATACTGTAAATTAAAAAGTAGTTAGCACAGTAATAGCTTTTAGCTCTGTATTAGGCGTTTAAAACATCATTGAAACTAATATTTTGGTAAATAATTCGATATTTTCGAAATTCTATGCACGTAAATATATAGTCATAGAATCTCATTATATAATACTAGTTGATGAATATAAAGCATTAGGTTGTGAATCTGAATGTAAATTCAAAAGTCATTACAAACCACATAGCTTTTACCTATGTTTTATGCGCGGAAAACAGCGCTAAAATTACAATTTTCACATATAAATCGATTTTTCTTTTGAAAATTCTATGCAGTTAAAATATTTTTAACGCAGAGAGCACCATTTTGTATTACGTCTTGATGGAAATAAACCATCAGATTCTCATTCAGACAGTAAATTGAAAAGTAGTTAGCACAGGAATAGCTTTTAACTCTGTTTTAGGTGTTTAAAACAGCATTGAAATTGATATTTTGGTGAACGATATTTTCGAAATGCACCTAAACTGCACTTTAGCATAAGAATCTCATTATATAATACGAGTTGATGAATATGAAACATTACGTTGTGAATCTGACTGTAAATAGAAAACTTATTACACACTGCATATTTACCTACGTTTTATGCGCCGTAAATAGTGCTAAAATAGGTATTTTCGTACACAAATGAATTTTTTTTCAAAATTCTATGCAGTGAAAATAACTCTAACTCATAGAATATCATTTTATATTACACCTTGATGGAAATGAACCATCAGATTGTCACTCAGACTGTAAATTGAAAAGTTGTTAGCACAGGAATAGCTTTTCGCTCTCTTTTAGGCGATTAAAACAGCATTAAACTGACGTTTTGGTGCATTATTCGATATTTTCGAAATTCTTAGCACCTCAACTATATTTTAGCCATAGAATTGAATTATATAATTCTAGTTGATGAATATAAAGCAATAGGTTGTGATTCTGACTGAAAATTCAAAAATTATTACACAGTGCACAGCTTTTACCTATATTTTATGCGTGGAAAAAGAGCTATTTTGATACATAAATCGATTTTTTTTTCAAAATTCTATGCACTAAAAATATTTTTAACGCATAGAATATCATTTTTTATTAAGCCTTGATGGAAATAAACCATCAGATTCTCATTCAGACTGTAAATTAAAAGGCAGTTATCACAGGAATAGGTTTTAGCTCTGTTTTAGATGATATAAACAGCGTTGAAAGCGATATTTTGGTGAATAATTCGATATTTTTGAAATTCTATGGAACTAAACTATGCTTTAGCCTATGAATTTCATTACATAATACGAATTGGTGACTATCAAACATTAGGCTGTGAATCGGATTGAAAATACAAAAGTTATTACATACTACATAGCTTTCACCTAAGTTTTATGCTCCGCAAACAGTGCCAAAATAGGTATTTTGATACATAAATCGATTTTTTTCCAAAATCTATGTAGTGAAAATATCTTTAAGGCACAGAATATCATTTTATATTACGCCTTGATGGAAATAAATCATTAGATTGTCAATCAGACTGTAAAATCAAAAGCTGTCGTTACAGGAATAGGTTTTCGCGCGTTTCAGGCATTTAAAACAGCCTTGAAACTGATATTTTGTGAATAATTCGATATTTTCAAAATTCTATGCACCTAAACTCTATTTTAGCCTAAGAATCTCATTATGTAATACGAGTTCATGAAGATCAAGGTTGAGAATCTGATTGTAAATACAAAAGTTATTACACATTACATAGCTTTTACGTAGTTTTTATGCGCGTAGAGCAGCGCTAAAATAGCATAAATCTATTTTTTCAAAATTCTACGCTGTTAATATATTTTTAAGGCATAAAATATGATTTTATATTACGCGTTGATGGAAATAAACCATCAGAATATCTCTCAGACTGTAAATTGAAAAGTTGTTAATAAAGGAGTAGGTTTTAGCAGTGTTTTAGGCAATTAAAATAGAGTTGCAACTGATATTATGGTGAATAATTCGATATTTTCGAAATTCTATTCACGTGAAGTATACGCTTATCTCCCGATTTACACGGTTTTTGTCTTACACGATTTCGGTTTTACACGGTTGATTAAAAAACGGATTTAAAAATACTGGTAGAAATGTATATTCGGTTGCATGTATATTTCAAGTCATTTTTTAATCTCATTCCTTTGGTAACACTGGCAATAACGGGGACGGGGATTCCCCTATGTTTTACAACACGGGGAACCCCCGTAGTATTTCACAATAGTAAAGCTATCTGGTTCATGTGATGTAGTTCAGTATCATTTTAGCAACAAAGCTTTTTATCATTGTGAGTTTTTTTTATTTTGCTATTTAAATATCTACTGGTAATTTTCTAACATTTATAGTTTTTCTGGCATTTTTATAATTTACGTTAATTTTTTAAGGCCAAAAGATTTTTAAAAAAATCAAATGAAAAGAAAAATTTCTTTAGAAACAAAAATTAAAATATTTGTTCGCGTACGTAATAGTAATTTATAAATTTTACTCCACGAATGAAGCCACAATAAGGACAATAAGAAAAATGAAGAAGACTCCATTAAAATCCATTATTACAAAACATTCTTCATACAATTTAAGATTGAAAGGTGAAAGAGCATCTGCTGATTCGGATGCAGCACAACAATATCCAGCAAAATTTGCTGAAATCATTGCCGCCAACTCCTACAATCCTGACCAGGTCTTCAATGCTGACGAGTTATTCTGGAAAAAAATGACAGAAAGAACCTATTTGACTAAAGCTCACAAATCAGCTAGTGGTCATAAGGCAGCGAAAAGTCGTATAACAGTTCTTTTCTTTAGGAACGCTTCAGGCGATCATATAATGAAAAGATTGACCTTTGGCTATTAACAAATCGAAAAAACCACGCTTATTTAAAGGAATAAATATCAAAACCTTCCCGTTTTGGAGGGCTATAATAAGAAAGCATGGGTCACTGCCATGGTTTTCAATGAATGGTTTCATAATTTGTTTGTCCCAGATGTCAAAAGTTATTTACGTAAAAGGGGATTGCCTTTTAAGGCCCTTCTATTAATTGATAATGCACCAGTCATCCTCAAGTTTTTGAACACAAAAATGTACAAATTGTTCTTTTACCAAAGAATACAACTTCCTTATTACAGCCGTTAGATAAAGGGATAATTTTGACTTCCAAGGCACTGTATATCAAGCAAACCTTCAGATACATTTTAGAACAAATGGAGAATGATGGATCTCTTACGCTTATGGATGCTTGGAATAAATTTAGAATCTTAGATTGTGTTAAGCATGTTGGCATTCTCAGATCACTGAGTTGGCGCATACTATAAGGAGGAGAAGATTTAGCTGAGGCAGATATTGAAGAAATAATGGCTGATGAAGAACTAGATGAGGATGATTTAGTAAACATGATTCATGAAACAAAGAACGTGATGAAGACAATGATCCTGATGAAGAGCAATTTGAACTAGTTGCGTTTAGAGCAAGAGTCATCAGCGTAGGACTTGAATTGGGGAGAAAATTGGTAATGATTTTTTACAAAATGACCCGAATGTTGAACGAGATCACCGATTCCAGCGGATATTAGTAAGCGCTTAAATCAATATAAGGAGGTCTATATATCTCGTTCAACATTCGGGTCATTTTGTAAAAAATATTAATGTAGGTTACACAATTCTTAATTATGGAGTTCATTACAAAGTCTCGCCGATCTGAGATTGTCCCTAATTCATCAACCATTGAACCAGAATCGCATCAAGAACTATCGAGTGATGAAAGTGATATCATACCAATCAGGAAGAAAAGACTGATAATCCATGAAAATGATGACAGTAATTAAACTTATTGTTAATTTTTTAAGGATCTTATATTTTTTGCTCCTAATGTAAAAAAATAAATTAACTATGTGCTTATATTACCTACATATATTTGCTATTTTAGGAATGAAGTGTAATTTTATGTTTTTCAAGATGTCTTGCTTTTGTTTTACGTAAATAAATGACTGAATTATGCACATTTTAGTGTTTTTTTCGTTTCCCACTGTTTTACATAGCAAAATCCAAGATTTCAATTTACACGGTTTTGTGCGTAACCTATCTTTGGTGTATTTTCAAAATTCTATGCACCTAAACTATATTTTAGCCTACGAATCTCATTATATAATACGAGTTCATGAAGATAAAGTGTAATCTGACTGTAATACGAGTTCATGAAAATAAGTTGTGAATCTGACTGTAAATACAAAAGTTGTAACACACTACGTAGCTTTTACCTACTGTTTATGCGCGGAAAACAGCGCTAAAATAGCTATTTTGACACATAAATCTTTTTTTTTTCAAAATTATACGCAGTGAAAATATTTTCAAGGCATAGAATATGATTTTATATTACACTTTGATGGAAATAAACCATGAGAATATCACTTAGACTGTAAATTGAAAAGTTATTAGCACAGGTAGTTTCTGTTTTAGTGAATTATTCAATATTTTTGAAATTCTATACAACTAAAGTATACTTTAGCCATAGAATATAATTGTATAATACTAGTTGATGAATATAAAGCATTAGGTTGAGAATCTGACTGTAAATTTAAAAGTTATTACACACTACATAGCTTTTACCTACGTTTCATGAGCGGAAAACAGCGCTATAATAGTTAATTTGATACATAAATCGATATTTTTCAAAATTCTATGCAATGAAAATATTTTTGAGGCATAGAATATCATTCTGTATCACGCTTTCATGGAAACAAACCATCAGATTCTCACATTAACAGTAAATTGAACAGCTTTTAGCACTGTATTAGGCATTTAAAATAGCATTGAAACTGGTATTTTGGTGAATTATTCGATATTTTCGAAATTCAATGCACCTAAACTATACTTTAGCCATAGAGTCTCATTATATAATACGAGTTCATCAATATAAAGCGTTAGGTGTTTAAATATGACTACAAATCCAAAAGTTATTACACAACACATCGCTTTTAACTCTTTTTTTATGCGCGGTAAACTGCGCTAAAATAGGTGTTTTCATACATAAAAGGTGTTTTTTCCAACTTCTATGCAGAGAAAATACGTTTAAGGCATAGAATATCATTTCATATTAAGCCTTAATGGAAATAAACCATCAGATTGTTACTCAGACTGTAAATTCAAAAGTTCTTATCACAGGCATAGCTTTTAGCGCTGTTTAGGCGTTTGAAACCGAGATGAAACTGATATTTCGGTTAATAATAAGATATTTTCGAAATTCTATGCTCCAAAACTATACTATAGCCTAAGAATTTCATCATATAATACGAGTTGATGAATATAAAACATTAGATTGTGAATCTGACTGTAAATACAAAAGTTATTACACACTAGTAGTTCTGACCTCTTTTTTTATGCGCGAAAAAGAGCGCTAAAATAGCTATTTTGATACATTGATCTATATTTTTCAAAATTCTATCCAATGAAAATATTTTTAAGACATAGAATATCATTTTACATTGCGCTTTGCTCTGTTTAGGCATTTAAAACAAAGTTGAAAATGATATTTTGGTGAATAATTCGATATTTTCGAAATTCTATACACCTGAACAATACCTTAGCTATAGAATCTAATTACACAATACTAGTTGATGAATCTGATTGAAAATTCAAAAATATCACACTCCATATAGCTTTTACCTATGTTTTATGCATGAAAACAGCGCTAAAATATAGGAATATTTTCAAAATTTTATGCAGTGAAAATATTTCTAAGGCATATGATATCATTTTATATTACGCTTTGATGGAAATAAGCCGTTGGATTGTCACTCAGACTGTAAATTGAAAAGGTGTTAGCACAGGAATAGGGTTTAGGTCTGATTTAGACAGCGATGAAACTGCTTTTTTGGTGAATAATTCGATATTTTGCAAATTCTATGCACCCTAAAGTATACTTTAGCCACAGAATCTCATTATATAATACTATTTGATGAATATAAAGCATTATGTTGTGAATCTGACTGTAAATTCAAAAGTCATTACACTATACATAGCTTTTACATAAGTTTTATGCGCGGAAAACAGCGCTAAAGTAGCTATTTTGATACATAAATTAATTTTTTTTTCAAAATTCTACGAAGTAAAAATACTTTTAAGGCATAGAATATCATTTCATATTACGCCTTGATGGAAATAAAAAATAAGATTGTCACGGGGACTGTAAATTAAAAAGTTCTTAGCACATGAATTGCTTTTAACTCTGTTTTAGGCGATTAAAACAGAGTTGAAACTGATATTTTGGTAAATAATTCTATATTTTTCAAATTTTATGCACCTCAACTATAATTTAGCCATGGAATCTCATTATATAATAGTAGTTGATGAATACAAGCATTAGTTTGTGAATCTGACTGTAAATTCAAAAGTTATTACACATTACATAGTTTTTACCTATGTTTTATGAGCGGTAAACATTGCTAAAGAAGCTATTTTGATACATAGATATTTTTCAAAATTCTATGCAGTGAAAATATTTTTAAGGCATAGAATATCATTTTAGATTACGTCTTGGTGGAAGTAAACCATCAGATTTTCACTCAGCCTGTAAATTGAAAAGTTGTTAAGATAGGAATAGCTTATAGCTCTGTTTTAGGCGATATAATACCAGTTGATGAATACAAAACATTAGGCACCAAACATTAGGCACCCTATCTATGCACCCTAAAGTATACTTTAGCCACAGAATCTCATTATATAATACTATTTGATGAATATAAAGCATTACGTTGTGAATCAGACTGTAAATTCAAAAGTCATTATACACTACATAGCTCTTACATATGTTTTATGCGCGGAAAACAGCGCCAAAGTAGCTCTTTTGATACATAAATCAATTTTTTTTCAAAATTCTATGCAATGAAAATATTTTTAAGTTATAGAATATCATTTTGTATTACGCCTTGATACAAATAAACCATCAGATTGTCATTCAGACTGTAAATTCAAATGTTGTTAGCAAAGCAATGCTTTTAGCTCTGTTTTAGGCGATTAAAACATAGTTGAAACTGATATTTTGGTGAATTATTCGATATTTTCGAAATTCTTTAGCCATAGAATCTCATTATATAATAGTAGTTGATGAATATAAATCATTTGGTTGTGAATCTGACTGTAAATTCAAAAATCATTACACACCACAGGTTTTCTCTATGTTTTATGCGTGGATTACAGCGCGAAAACAGCTATTTTGATACATAAATCGATTTTTTTTTTCAAAATTCTATGCAGTAAAAATATTTTTAAGGCATAGAATATCATTTTATATTACGCCTTGATGGAAATACACCATCAGATTGTCACTCAGCCTATAAATTAAAAAGCCGTAAGAAAACTCTGTTTTAGGCGTTTAAAACAGAGTTGAAACTGATATTTTGGTGAATAATTCGATATTTTCGAATCTCATTGTATAATACGAGTTGATGAATTAAGAGCATGAAGTTGTGAATCTGACTGTAAATTCAAAAGTCATTACACCACCACATAGCTTTTACCTATGTTTTGTGCGCGGTAAACAGCACAAAAATAACAATTTTCACATATAAATCGAATTTTTTTGAAAATTCTTTGCAGTTAAAATGTTTTCAAGGTATAGAATGTTATTCTATATAACGTCTTGATAGAAACAAACATCAGATTTTTACTCTGACAGCAAACTGAACTCTTGTTAGCACAGGAATAGCTTTTTGCACTGCTTTCGGCATTTGAAATAGCATTGTAACTGATATTTTAAAGAATTATTCGATATTTTGGAAATTCAAAAGACCTAAACTATACTTTAGCCATAGAGTCTCATTATATAATACGAGATGATTAGTTTGAGAATCTGACTGTAAATTCAAAAGCTATTACACACCAAATAACTTTTACTTATGTTTTATGCGCGGAAAATAGCGCTAAAACATCTATTTTGATACATAAATACATAAGTGGATTTTTTTCAAAATTCTATGCAGTGAAAATATTTTTAAGGCATATAATATCATTTTATATTACGCTTTGATGGAAATAAACCATCAGATTCTAACTCAGTCTGTAAATTGAAAAGTTAGCACAGGAATAGATTTTAGCTCTGTTTTAGGTGTTTAAAACAGTATTAAAACTGATATTTTGGTGAATAATTCGATATTTTAAAAAATCTTAGCACGTGATCTATACTTTCGCCATAAAATCTCATTATATAATAGTTGTTGATGAATATAAATCATTTGGTTGTGAATATGACTGTAAAAACAAAAGTTATTACACACTACATAGCTTTTACCTACGTTTTATGCGCCGTAAATAGCGGTAAAATAGGTATTTTGATACATAAATCGATTTTTTTCAAGATTCTATGCAGTGAAAATTATTTAAATGAAGAGAATGTCATTTTATACTACGATTTGATTGAAATAAACCATCAGATTCTAACTCAGAGTATAAATTAAAAAGTTGTTAGCACAGGAATAGCTTTCACCTCTGTTATAGGCGTTTAAAACAGAGTTGAAGTTGATAATTTGGTGAATAATGCGATATTTTCGAAATTCTATGCACCTACTGACCTGAGACTGAGAATCTCATTATATATTACGAGTTGATGAACATAAAGCAACAGGTTGTGAATCTGGCTGTAAATTCAAAAATTATTACACACAAAATAGCTTTTTCCTATGATTAACGGCGCGGAAAACAGCGCTAAAATAGCCACTCTGATACCTAAATAGATTTTTTTCAAAATGTTATGCAGTGAAAATATTTTTAAAGCATAGAATAACACTTTATATTAAGCTTTGATGGAAATAACCATCAGATTGTCACTCGGACTGTAAATTGAGAAGTAGTTAGCACAGAAATAAATTTTAGCTCTGTTTTAGGTGTTTAAAACAGCACTGAAACCAATATTTTGGTGAATAATTCGATATTTTCAAAATTCTATGCACCTAAACTGTATTTTAGCCTAAGAATCTCATTATGTAATACGAGTTCATGAAGATAAAGGTTATGAATCTGACTGTAAATTCAAAAGTTATTACACACTACATAGCTTTTACCTATGTTTTATGCGCGTAAACAGCGCTCAAATACGTATTTTGATTCATAAGTGGATTTTCTTCAATGTTCTATCCAGTGAAAATATTTTTAAGGTGTAGAATATCATTTTATACTACGCCTTGATGGAAATAAACCATCAGATTGTCACTTGGACTATAAATTGAAAAGTTGTTAGTAGAGGAATAGCTTTCAAATCTGTTTTAGGTGTTTGAAACAGCGTTGAAACTGCTATTTTGGTGAATAATTCGATATTTTCGAAATTCTATGCACCTAAAGTATACTTTAGTCAGAGAATCTCATTATATAATAGAGTTGATGAATATAAAGCATTAGGTTGAGAATCTGATTGTAAATTCAAAAATTATTACACACTACACATCTTTTACATATGTTTTATGCGCGGAAAACAGCACTAAAATTGGCATTTTGATACATAAATCGATTTTTTTTCAAAATACTATGGAGTGAAAATATTTTTCATGCATACACTATCATCTTGTATTATGTGTTGATGGAAATAAACCATCATATTCCCACTCAGACTGTAAATTGAAAAGTTGTTAGCACAGGAACAGCTTTTTGCTCTGTTTTAGGCAATTGAAACATCGTTGAAACTGATATTTTGGTGATATATTCGGTATTTTCCAAATCTTATGCACCGAACTTTAGCCATAGAATCTCTATATATAAATCGAGTTGATCAATATAAAGCATTAGGTTGTGAATATGATTGTAAATTCAAATTAATGCGCGGAAAACAGCTCTAAATTGGCAATTTCAACATATAAATCAATTTTTTTGAAAATTCTATGCAGTGAAAATATTTTTAACCCTTTCCCTACCATACCGGTCCGACGGGCCGGGAGAAGGTAGGTTGAACGGTGAACTCTCCCTCCCCTCTTTGTGCATCTCCGGCTCAGAGAGTTCAAACGACCATCAATTAACGTCTAATTGACTAACTGCCGGCATCCCTCCAGGCAACAGAAGGACTCTAAGAGTCGACTGCAGAATGTGGGTTGTTTATTGCTTCTTAAAAAAGCAAAGGAATCATGGAATAATTTTTTTGGATTTGAAGGGGAGAGAAAAACGTTTTAGGACTGAATAATATATTAATGCTTTGATAGGTTCTCAACAGAAAGTAGAAACAGTTGAAATAGTTAAATGTTTGATGAAGTAAATAAAAAATAATAAATACCCCCTGAAGCAGCTGCTTCCCACAGAGGTCTGACAGGAGCCTGTCAGTTTATAATGCCATAGTAAAAGGTCTGAGAGGATGGCAGGACCTCAGCAGGAAAACGACACATACATACCGGGCTCGAACCCTTCCTTACCCGGGGCTCGAACCCAAGTCCCTTAGATCAGTAGCCAAGCGCGCTAACCACTCGGCCATAGGAGGGCTGTTTGATGAAGAGGGAATGAAATTCACAACTCTACAATTTCTTAAAAGAGATTTTTATGGAAAGATGTGATTATCAGCAATCATATTTGAAGATCTGACTGCGGTCTGCCCAAACTTTTCATATTTTTAATATTTAATCAGTTACAGAATCTGGAATATTTAACATTAACCTACCTTGTTAACCAAAAATCATTCAAAATTTATATACCGTTCAATCATTACATATGCTGCTAAAATATACATTTTATTAAAGTTTACAGAATGTTTCTTTTTCATTTTAATATGTTGAATTAGTTTTTCAGGTTTCAATTGAGTACATTTTCCAGCTTACAAAATTATTTGGATACTGAACAATTATTTGTGAATAATTCAACATTTAAAGAGATTTGATAGAGACCTCAAGTATAACTTTAGTCATATTTTGTCCATATTAATATTACTTAAGAAGTTACTGATATCTGAATATTATTCCATATTCAAATACGTATTTTCTGTTCAGTACCTACGTATATGTCGATTGTAGATTACCCCTAAGCATCTCCATCATGCCTATTTGCCATGAGTAATAACAAAATATATAAGTAAATCATTCTTAGGTGGCTTCCCTAAGGGCACATAAGAAAAGCTAAAAATAGCAATAAAATTGTATAAGAAACCTAAAACGGGTAGGTCTCCTCAGAGAACGCTACCGTTTTAGGCTTTGTACTTGTTCAAAACAGTATGATAGTAAAGAATCAGAGAAGAAATAATCTCATTGGGATTATTGCTTACAGCCGCAAAAATTCTTTTTGAGGTGCGTTTTATATGTGTATATATGGTCGATGCCCAGGTCTTTATGGAGTTGTCTGTTAGTGACAAACCATGGGGCATCGACCGCAGTTCTCAAAATCTTGTTCTGTAAGACCTGAATCTTACGAATATTGATGGGTGTAGTATTCGCCCATATGTGTGAAGCATAGAGAATCACTGGTCTGATGATCATACGTATAAAAGAATTGGATATAAAGGACAACATAAAAGAATTTCCACATTTTATTAACGGAATGCTAACTTTTGAAGCTTTCTAACTTAAAATATAAGACTTTATAGTAAAATGTTACAACAACAAAAAAAGTGATCTACATTTAGTGGAGCTAATTTTTAAATTTCAGTAATATTCTCTTACTATTTAAGGAGTTCTATAAGCTGGAATATTTAACAGAAGCAATGCGTAAGAAACTTATATAATCTTCACTAACAGAGCAGTAATTATTTATACAAAGTTCCAAAATAAACAATTATTTGATAAAATTGGTTACATATTTGTTTCATATTATTTTTCATTCATTTCATTTAATATTGGGGTCGAGGGGAGGGCATGTCCCTCTTTCACTCATCTTCAGAATGTTAGTAACCGGATTGGAGATAAAAATAATATGAAACAAATATGTAACACGATTTTTCAAAAAAATTTAAGACCACTACAACGGAGTGGCAATTTTATACTGAAGCACCAATTCAGTTATTTTCCATCTTTCATTTATTTCTTTTCCGGTTCGATCCAGTTAATTGCTTTTCCCATATTTTTTTCTAGATCCGACCTATATAGAACTATTAAAAAAAATAAAATAAATACCCCTCAAACAGCTTGCCATAGAGGTCTGACAGGAGCCTGTCAGTTTATATGTCACAGTAGAAGATCTGAGAGAATGGCAGGACCTCAGCAGAAAACAACACAAACATCCATGCCTTACCCAGGGCTCGAACCCAGGTCCAAGTAGCCAAGCGCGCTAACCACTCGGCCACGGGACAGCTATAGACAAGTTGCATTTCATTAAATTTCCTCATTCAAACCCCGGATTAGGAGACATGCTAGGAATCACTAAATTAGATATTCCACTGAATAAAGCCATGAGTAAAGCCACTGAATAACCCCATCGATATGAACAGAGGAATGTACGGTGGCCTGATTGCACCTCAGTTGTTAGGTGATACTCATGGTGAACTGTTGCGTGTTGTGAATCCTGCCATCAGAACCAGTAATAACGAAGCCATCGTTGCAGTGTATCAACAACCTGATTACTATCCCCTGGCAACAAATAGTTTGGAGAGTGTGAGAATCTTCCTTCGTACCGATACAGGAGAACCTCTGCATTTTAAATTCGATAAAGTTTTAGTCAAGTAACATTTCCGCCATTAGGGTTAAATTCGTTACCCCTTCTGCAGACACCTGTGTAAGATACTATAAGAGCCAAACGGCCAGAGTGTGTTCCAGGGCCCTCGTTATCAGAGAGGTGATGGGCTCGGTAGCATCTTTGCCACTATTGGACGTTTCATCAGCCCTATCGTACGACCGGCGCTGTCCACCCTACATAAGGGTGGGCCACGGTTCGTTTCAGAGATGGCCCAAGGGCATAACTTCAAAACGCTGCCAAAGCAGGGTTACGTGAAGCCAGTGTAGACCTATTGCAACGTGCCAGTTCCAAATTGCAGGGTGGGAAAGGGATAAAACGCCGCCGTCATCATCCTAGTGTTCATAAAGTGAAGAGACTCTGTACTGTGAAGGACGTGTTTTCATCATGAGCATTCAGAAAATTCACGCTGATTCAGGGAATTGTACCAATTCCGAACTGTACCTGTTTCTGGTACCCCCACTGTCTCTCAACTGGAAAGAGGCTGCTATGTCAATTATTTACCTGTGGCTTCACTTGAAGGTAATGCTCCACTTGAATTCATCGTGAAGGGGACAGACGATTACATTGTTCTGTCCCGCTGTCACCTGCGCCTCATCTTGAAAATTGTGAAATCCGACGGTACACCCCCGTCGGAAGTGATCGCCCCCTGCAATCATTTCTTCCACGCCCTCTTCAATCAAGTAGATGTCTTCCTCAACGATCACCTAGTGAGTGCTTTCTCACACCCTGTACCCCTGCAGGGCGTACCTGGAGACTCTATTGAATTACTGTACCGATGCCACATGAAGTCACACTGGGTACCTCGACACCATCGATAAAATGGAACTGACCATGGGAGAACGAGGGATGGCATCAGTGCAAGGGGTACGTCAAGTCAACAGGTATCGAACTCATCTCGTGGATCCATGCCGGCCTGGCTAATCCGGGGTTTGAATCCGAGGTTTGAATGAGGAAATTTAATGAAATGCAACTTGTCTATAGCTGTCCCGTGGCCGAGTGGTTAGCGCGCTTGGCTACTGTTCTGCGGGACCTGGGTTCGAGCCCTGGGTAAGGCATGGATGTTTGTGTTGTTTCTTGCTGAGGTCCTGCCATCCTCTCAGATCTTCTACTGTGGCATATAAACTGACAGGCTCCTGTCAGACCTCTATGGCAAGCTGTTTGAGGGAAAAGCAATTAACTGGATCGAACCGGAAAAGAAATAAATGAAAGATGGAAAATAACTGAATTGGTGTTTCAGTATAAAATTGCCACTCCGTTGTAGTGGTCTTAAATTTTTTTGAAAAATCGTGTTACATATTTGTTTCATATTATTTTTATCTCCAATCCGGTTACTAACATTCTGAAGATGAGTGAAAGAGGGACATGCCCTCCACTCGACCCCAATATTAAACGAAATGAATGAAAAATAATATGAAACAAATATGTAACCAATTTTATCAAATAATTGTTTATTTTGGAACTTTGTATAAATAATTACTGCTCTGTTAGTGAAGATTATATAAGTTTCTTACGCATTGCTTCTGTTAAATATTCCAGCTTATAGAACTCCTTAAATAGTAAGAGAATATTACTGAAATTTAAAAATTAGCTCCACTAAATGTAGATCACTTTTTTTTGTTGTTGTAACATTTTACTATAAAGTCTTATATTTTAAGTTAGAAAGCTTCAAAAGTTAGCATTCCGTTAATAAAATGTGGAAATTCTTTTATGTTGTCCTTTATATCCAATTCTTTTATACGTATGATCATCAGACCAGTGATTCTCTATGCTTCACACATATGGGCGAATACTACACCCATCAATATTCGTAAGATTCAGGTCTTACAGAACAAGATTTTGAGAACTGCGGTCGATGCCCCATGGTTTGTCACTAACAGACAACTCCATAAAGACCTGGGCATCGACCATATATACACATATAAAACGCACCTCAAAAAGAATTTTTGCGGCTGTAAGCAATAATCCCAATGAGATTATTTCTTCTCTGATTCTTTACTATCATACTGTTTTGAACAAGTACAAAGCCTAAAACGGTAGCGTTCTCTGAGGAGACCTACCCGTTTTAGGTTTCTTATACAATTTTATTGCTATTTTTAGCTTTTCTTATGTGCCCTTAGGGAAGCCACCTAAGAATGATTTACTTATATATTTTGTTATTACTCATGCCAAATAGGCATGATGGAGATGCTTAGGGGTAATCTACAATCGACATATACGTAGGTACTGAACAGAAAATACGTATTTGAATATGATTTGATTTGATATGGACAAAATATGACTAAAGTTATACTTGAGGTCTCTATCAAATCTCTTTAAATGTTGAATTATTCACAAATAATTGTTGAGTATCCAAATAATTTTGTAAGCTGGAAAATGTACTCAATTGAAACCTGAAAAACTAATTCAACATATTAAAATGAAAAAGAAACATTCTGTAAACTTTAATAAAATGTATATTTTAGCAGCATATGTAATGATTGAACGGTATATAAATTTTGAATGATTTTTGGTTAACAAGGTAGGTTAATGTTAAATATTCCAGATTCTATAACTGATTAAATATTAAAAATATGAAAAGTTTGGGCAGACCGCAGTCAGATCTTCAAATATGATTGCTGATAATCACATCTTTCCGTAAAAATCTCTTTTAAGAAATTGTAGAGTTGTGAATTTCATTCCCTCTTCATCAAACAGCCCTCCCATGGCCGAGTGGTTAGCGCGCTTGGCTACTGATCTAAGGGACTTGGGTTCGAGCCCCGGGTAAGGGTTCGAGCCCGGTATGTATGTGTCGTTTTTCTGCTGAGGTCCTGCCATCCTCTCAGACCTTTTACTATGGCATTATAAACTGACAGGCTCCTGTCAGACCTCTGTGGCAAGCAGCTGCTTCAGGGGGTATTTATTATTTTTTATTTACTTCATCAAACATTTAACTATTTCAACTGTTTCTACTTTCTGTTGAGAACCTATCAAAGCATTAATATATTATTCAGTCCTAAAACGTTTTTCTCTCCCCTTCAAATCCAAAAAAATTATTCCATGATTCCTTTGCTTTTTCAAGAAGCAATAAACAACCCACATTCTGCAGTCGACTCTTAGAGTCCTTCTGTTGCCTGGAGGGATGCCGGCAGTTAGTCAATTAGATGTTAATTGATGGTCGTTTGAACTCTCTGAGCCGGAGATGCACAAAGAGGGGAGGGAGAGTTCACCGTTCAACCTACCTTCTCCCGGCCCGTCGGGCCGGTATGGTAAGGAAAGGGTTAAAAATATTTTCACTGCATAGAATTTTCAAAAAAATTGATTTATATGTTGAAATTGCCAATTTAGAGCTGTTTTCCGCGCATTAATTTGAATTTACAATCATATTCACAACCTAATGCTTTATATTGATCAACTCGTATTATATAATGAGATTCTATGGCTAAAGTATACTTTCGGTGCATAAGATTTGGAAAATACCGAATATATCACCAAAATATCAGTTTCAACGATGTTTCAATTGCCTAAAACAGAGCAAAAAGCTGTTCCTGTGCTAACAACTTTTCAATTTACAGTCTGAGTGGGAATATGATGGTTTATTTCCATCAACACATAATACGAGATGATAGAGTATGCATGAAAATTATTTTCACTCTATAGTATTTTGAAAAAAAAATCGATTTATGTATCAAAATACCAATTTTAGTGCTGTTTTCCGCGCATAACACAAATGTAAAAGATGTGTAGTGTGTAATAATTTTTGAATTTACAATCAGATTCTCAACCTAATGCTTTATATTCATCAACTGCTATTATATAATGAGATTCTCTGACTAAAGTATACTTTAGGTGCATAGAATTTCAAAAATATCGAATTATTCACCAAAATATCAGTTTCAACTCTCTTTTAATCGCCTAAAAGTCAATCTCCTGTGCTAACAACATTTGAATCTACAGTCTGAGTGACAATCTGATGGTTTATTTTCATCAAGGCGTAGTATAAAATGATATTCTACACCTTAAAAATATTTTCACTACATAAAATTTTGAAAAAAAATCGATTTAGGTATCAAAATACCTATTTTTGCACTGTTTTTCAGCGCATGAAACACAGGTAAAAGCTATTTGGTGTGTAATAACTTTTGTATTTACAGTCAAATTCACAACTAAATGTTTTATATTCATCAACTCGTATTATATAATGAGATTCTTAGGCTATAGTATAGTTTAGGTGCATAGAATTTCGAAAATATCGAATTATTCACCAAAATTCAACGCTGTTTCAAACACCTAAAACAGATTTGAAAGCTATTCCTCTACTAACAACTTTTCAATTTAGAGTCCGAGTGACAATCTGATGGTTTATTTCCATCCCAAAATATTGGTTTCAGTGCTGTTTTAAACACCTAAAACAGAGCTAAAATCTATTTCTGTGCTAACTACTTTTCAATTTACAGTCCGAGTGACAATCTGATGGTTATTTCCATCAAAGCTTAATATAAAGTGTTATTCTATGCTTTAAAAATATTTTCACTGCATAACATTTTGAAAAAAATCTATTTAGGTATCAGAGTGGCTATTTTAGCGCTGTTTTCCGCGCCGTTAATCATAGGAAAAAGCTATTTTGTGTGTAATAATTTTTGAATTTACAGCCAGATTCACAACCTGTTGCTTTATGTTCATCAACTCGTAATATATAATGAGATTCTCAGTCTCAGGTCAGTAGGTGCATAGAATTTCGAAAATATCGCATTATTCACCAAATTATCAACTTCAACTCTGTTTTAAACGCCTATAACAGAGGTGAAAGCTATTCCTGTGCTAACAACTTTTTAATTTATACTCTGAGTTAGAATCTGATGGTTTATTTCAATCAAATCGTAGTATAAAATGACATTCTATTCATTTAAATAATTTTCACTGCATAGAATTTTGAAAAAAATCGATTTATGTATCAAAATACCTATTTTACCGCTATTTACGGCGCATAAAACGTAGGTAAAAGCTATGTAGTGTGTAATAACTTTTGTATTTACAGTCATATTCACAACCAAATGATTTATATTCATCAACAACTATTATATAATGAGATTTTATGGCGAAAGTATAGATCAGGTGCTAAGATTTTTTAAAATATCGAATTATTCACCAAAATATCAGTTTTAATACTGTTTTAAAGACCAAAAACAGAGCTAAAATCTATTCCTGTGCTAACTTTTCAATTTACAGACTGAGTTAGAATCTGATGGTTTATTTCCATCAAAGCGTAATATAAAATGATATTATATGCCTTAAAAATATTTTCACTGCATAGAATTTTGAAAAAAATCCACTTATGTATTTATGTATCAAAATAGATATTTTAGCGCTATTTTCGGCGCATAAAACATAAGTAAAAGTTATTTGGTGTGTAATAGCTTTTGAATTTACAGTCAGATTCTCAAACTAATCATCTCGTATTATATAATGAGACTCTATGGCTAAAGTATAGTTTAGGTCTTTTGAATTTCCAAAATATCGAATAATTCTCCAAAATATCAGTTACAATGCTATTTCAAATGCCGAAAGCAGTGCAAAAAGCTATTCCCGTGCTAACAAGAGTTCAGTTTGCTGTCAGAGTAAAAATCTGATGGTTTGTTTCTATCAAGACGTTATATAGAATAACATTCTATACCTTGAAAACATTTTAACTGCAAAGAATTTTCAAAAAAATTCGATTTATATGTGAAAATTGTTATTTTTGTGCTGTTTACCGCGCACAAAACATAGGTAAAAGCTATGTGGTGTGTAATGACTTTTGAATTTACAGTCAGATTCACAACCTCATGCTTTTAATTCATCAACTCGTATTATACAATGAGATTCATAGGCTAAAGTATACTTTAGCTGCATAGAATTTCGAAAATATCGAATTATTCACCAAAATATCAGTTTCAACTCTGTTTTAAACGCCTAAAACAGAGTTTGCTTACGGCTTTTCAATTTATAGGCTGAGTGACAATCTGATGGTGTATTTCCATCAAGGCGTAATATAAAATGATATTCTATGCCTTAAAAATATTTTTACTGCATAGAATTTTGAAAAAAAAAAATCGATTTATGTATCAAAATAGCTGTTTTCGCGCTGTAATCCACGCATAAAACATAGGGAAAACCTGTGGTGTGTAATGATTTTTGAATTTACATTCAGATTCACAACCAAATGATTTATATTCATCAACTACTATTATATAATGAGATTCTATGGCTAAAGAATTTCGAAAATATCGAATAATTCACCAAAATATCAGTTTCAACTATGTTTTAATCGCCTAAAACAGAGGTAAAAACATTGCTTTGCTAACAACATTTGAATTTACAGTCTGAATGACAATCTGATGGTTTATTTGTATCAAGGCGTAATACAAAATGATATTCTATAACTTAAAAATATTTCCATTGCATAGAGTTTTGAAAAAAATCGATTTATGTATCAAAATAACTATTCTAACACTGTTTACCGCGGATAAAACATAGGTAAAAGCTATGTAGTGTGTAATAACTTTTGTATTTACACTAAAATTCACAATCTAATCCCTTATGTTCATCAACTGGTATTATGTAATTAGATTTCTTATGCTAAAGAATAGTTTAGGTGCATAGAATTTCGAAAATATCAAATTATTCATCAACATATCAGTTTCATCGCTGTTTTAAACGCCTATTACGAGCTAAAAGCTATTCTTGTGATAACAACTTTTTAATTTACAGTCCCAGTGACAACCTCATGGTTTATTTCCATCAAGGCGTAATATGAAATGATATTCTATGCCTTAAAAATATTTTTACTTTGTAGAATTTTGAAAAAAAATTGATTTATGTATCAAAAGAGCTACTTTAGCGCTGTTTTCCGCGCATAAAACATATGTAAGAGCTATGTAGTGTATAATGACTTTTGAATTTACAGTCAGATTCACAACGTAATGCTTTATATTCATCAAATAGTATTATATAATGAGATTCTGTGGCTAAAGTATACTTTAGGGTGCATAGATGGGGTGCCTAATGTTTGGTGCCTAATGTTTTGTATTCATCAACTGGTATTATATCGCCTAAAACAGAGCTATAAGCTATTCCTATCTTAACAACTTTTCAATTTACAGGCTGAGTGAAAATCTGATGGTTTATTTCCACCAAGACGTAATCTAAAATGATATTCTATGCCTTAAAAATATTTTCACTGCATAGAATTTTGAAAAATATCTATGTATCAAAATAGCTTCTTTAGCAATGTTTACCGCTCATAAAACATAGGTAAAAACTATGTAATGTGTAATAACTTTTGAATTTACAGTCAGATTCACAAACTAATGCTTGTATTCATCAACTACTATTATATAATGAGATTCCATGGCTAAATTATAGTTGAGGTGCATAAAATTTAAAAAATATAGAATTATTTACCAAAATATCAGTTTCAACTCTGTTTTAATCGCCTAAAACAGAGTTAAAGCAATTCATGTGCTAACAACTTTTTAATTTACAGTCCCCGTGACAATCTTATTTTTTATTTCCATCAAGGCGTATTATGAAATGATATTCTATGAATTAAAAATATTTTTACTTCGTAGAATTTTGAAAAAAAAATTAATTTATGTATCAAAATACCTACTTTAGCGCTGTTTTCCGCGCATGAAACTTATGTAAAAGCTATGTATAGTGTAATGACTTTTGAATTAATGCTTATATTACGTAATGCTTTATATTCATCAAACAGTATTATATAATGAGATTCTGTGGCTAAAGTATACTTTAGGGTGCATAGAATTTGCAAAATATCGAATTATTCACCAAAAAAGCAGTTTCATCGCTGTTTTAAACGTCTAAATCAGACCTAAACCCTATTCCTGTGCTAACACCTTTTCAATTTACAGTCTGACTTATTTCCATCAAAGCGTAATATAAAATGATATCATATGCCTTAGAAATATTTTCACTGCATAAAATTTTGAAAAAATTCCTTTTATGTATCAAATATATATTATCAAGATATATATTTCATCAACTCGTATTATATAATGAGACTTTATGGTCTGAGTGGTTTAGGTCCTTTGAATTTCCAAGATATCGAATAATTCTCCAAAATATCAATTTCAATGCTGTATAATCGCCTGAAACAGAGCTAGAAGCTACTCCTGTGGTAAAAACTTTTCAATTTACAGTCTGAGTGACAATATGATGGTTTATTTCCATATGATAGGGTGATATTCTATATCACGCCTTCATGGAAATGCACAGAATTTTTTTTACTGCACAGAATTTTGAAAAAAGAATCGATTTATGTATCAAAATAGTTATTTTAGATGCCTATAACGTCCCGTGGCAGAGTGGTTAGCACGCTTGGCTACTGATCACCGGGACCAGGGTTCGAGCCCCGGATAAGGCATGGATGTATGTGTCGGTTTTCTGCTGGGGTCCTGCCATCCTCTTAGACCTTCTACTATGGCATATAAACTGACAGGCTCCTGTCAGACCTCTGTGGCAGCTTGAGGCTGCTTGAGGGGGTATTTATTTATTTTATGTTATGACAGAGGTGAAAGCTATTCCCGTGAAAAAAAAAATGTGAAATAAAAGTTGAGCTTTTACCTATGTTTTATTCGTTAGAGTTGTTAAACTTTAACGAATAAAAAAAATAGGTAAAAGCTCAACTTTTATAAAAATTAACTTCCACGAATAAAAGTAGGTGAAAACTCTATGGAGCGTAATAATTTTCGAATTTAGAATCAGATTCATAACCCAATGATTTACATTCATCAACTAGAATTATATAATTAGATTCTATGGACAAAGTATAGTTCAGGTGCAAGGAATATCGAAAAATCGAATAATACACAAAAATATTAGTTTTAATGCTCTTTTAATCGCCTGAAACAGTGCTGAAAGCTATTTCTGTGCTAACAATTTTTCAATTTACAGTCTGAGTTACAATCTGATGGTTTATTTCCTTCAGTCGTCCAATATTCTATGCCTTAAACATATTTTCACTGCATAGAATTTTGAAAAAATTCGATTTATATATCAAAATACCCATTTTAGCGCGTTACTGCGCATGAAAAAGAGGTAAAAGCTATGTAGTGTGCAATGCATTTGTATTTACAGTCAGATTCACAAGCTAGTGTTTTATATTCATCAACTCGTATATGATATATAATGAGATGTGGCCGAGTGGTTATAGCGCTTGACTACTGATCTACGGGACCTGTGTTCGAGCCCCATGTTCGTGTTGTTTTCTGCTGAGGTCCTGCCATCCTCTCAGATCTTCTACTGTGGCATATAAACTGACAGGCTCTTGTCAGATTCTGTGGCAAGCAGCTGCTTGAGGGGGTATTTATTTATTTTTATTTTTATTATAGTTTAGGTGCATAGAATATGCATATTCAAATGCATATTTCAATGTCCATAGTGGTTCTTATAATTACTGCTAAATATTTCCGTAATGTCCCTTATAAATACACAGCGTCGTCAGCAGCTTTTGAAATTTTTATACTGTTAAATATTTCAGTAATGGGTCTTGTATTTTTTATACTGCTAAACATTTCAGTATTGAATAGCGTCATCATTGTTTTTGAAACCTGTTTTACACTGTTAAATTTTTCTGTAGTGGATCTTATAATTTTTTTTATACTGCTAAATATTTCAGTATTGAATAGCGTCATCATCGTTTTTGAAACCTGTTTTCACTGTTAAATTTTTCCGTAGTGGATCTTATAATTTTTTTTTATACTGCTAAATATTTCCGCAATGGATCTTATATTTGTTTCTGAAATTGTCATACGAATTATAATTTCTGCATTGTCTGTTTATAATTGTAACTGCTGATATTTTTAATAAAAAAAGGTTTCAAAAAAATCAGTCTCTTTCTTTCCCAACACTAAATGATGGAAAACACTATGTGGGGGGATAAAAGTAAGAGGAACCACAACTTTGTTTTACAGGAGTTCTAAAAGCAGATGGAGTATTGTCAGCACAGCAGCCTGTATACAGCGAGCGGCGCTAATGTAGCTCGACTTAGGGCTCTTCTCATCAACTGCAGCACGCCGATGATATTTCCGGCATCCACGGTACAGAAACTCCATGAGGAAACGGTCCCCCTAACTCGCGCTGCAGCAGTGCGTGATTGGTTATCTTAAAAAGCAGAGAGCTCGTAAATTAAAGTTTCAGAGGAGAGCCATCTAGTGGTGCTGTAAAAAACTAATTCACCTAAAAAACACAGAGACATATATCAGTTTTAATTTTTTTATTGAATATCACAAATTTTTAATACATTGTTTAACACAAGGCATGCAATATTTTTAACATGAATCTTCCATATTTTTAACACAAATTCTCAGGAACATAGGTATTCAGGAACAGAAGTCTTCAAACAGATATCCTCAATAAGGAGTCCAGTCAATTAATTTCCTTTTCTTACGACGGATGGGACGATGGGCTGGACGGACAAAATCGACAATGTCGTCTTGAGGGTGATCAAAAGTCTCTGATATTTTCTGTCTGGACAGTGCAAATATTTGCTGTGGAATGTCAACCTGGACCTCATGGGGGACTTCCAATTGTTGGTTAAATAACAGGTAATTTTTCAGTATAGCCAGGTACTTTTAAGTTTTATCATCATCGCCAGATTCAAGTATTTTCTTCATCTCTGTGTCTAAATCACGCACTGTTTTTCGTGTTTCGCCTTTGAACAGCCTTCACTGAAATCATTTTCGAAATAACGATCCCAACAGAGGTAATGCAGCCGTGAGGAGGGGGAGCAAAAATCCCGATCCCTTTTGCAGGAGACGTTTCTTGTGACGAACAGATGCACGTTGGGAAGCTAAACTTCTTATGACAGTCTTGTGACTTCGTAAATTCTTTAATACTCGATTGGAGACAGGCACATTCCCTTTTAAGAAATTGGTACACACTTCGCATAGAGCATACATCTGAGGGTCAGAGATATGCTTCAACAGAGCTGCACGTTGCTTTCCTCCTTCAGATCTAACTTTCATTTGGGACATAGAGTTTCTCGGGTTCTTCAGAAGGGAGGATCTTTGCACGGAGACTTTCAGTATCTAACGTTCTGGGATGGAGGTCCACGCACAAATAGCCACAGGGAGGTTGTGCAGCTAGTCTATAAGCATCGGTCAGGAGTTTGGAATGATGTGGAAATACTTGTCTTGCCAGATGCGTTATTTGTGAAGTGTCCCGACAGTTGCGAAATAAAAACATATAGTGAGCATTGAGTGTCTTCCCTTTAAAAACAGATTTTGTAAGATCAGGACAATCGTAATATTTTTATGATGACCACCACGAATAAACAATTGAGATATGCGTTCGCTGACTACAGACTGTTCCATCAAGTCGTCCAGCACCAGAAGCGTAGGTCTGAGGAGGTCAAATTCCAGATCTACAGGTAGTCCTTCGGAAAATTCCACAGTTTTCTTAAAGGGTAGTAGTAGAACAGCACTTTAGACCGACTCCGCCCACTTCCGGTCTGTGATATGTCGCAACTGTCCATGTTGCCTTCTCAGATTGAACTTTGACCCCCGTGTCGGAATCGACCGGAAATTGACCCCATATGTCGCAACAACCGGAAATTGATCCCTATGTCGCAACTGTCCACGTTGCCTTCTCAGATTGAACTTTGACCCTTATGTCGCAACTGACCATATTTTAAGCCCTCTCCCTCTTCATAGACCCCCCTGGTTGACCGACCTATATTTTAAGCCCCCCTTCTCGAATAGTCTCGATTTTTCTTGATTTCCCCTGGTCCGGTAGATCTGAGACTGCGTTTTTGCTAAGGTCCAAGCCCTAATTTTGTCTCATGACAGGTGAAGTGGACCCTTTTTACAAAGTACAGATTCACGAAGCTGAATTTTTCGTGCGCAAAGTCAAACCCACTTCCAGTGTCATCCTTGCACAAGCTCGCCTACTGGGTTCAGAGAGTGCATGTTCTCCAGAGGCCTCTTTTTTTTTTGAAACAAGGATTTTTTCGGTAGTATTACGTTTTTTCACCCTTCGTCCCCTTGCGCGAAACAACAGGATTTCGATCGTTTCAAGTCATTTTTCAGCTGTTAGTATTCCTCCGCTTCTTTCTTAACGCATCAGGATGTTGTGTTATTCTAAGTTTGAAATATTCTCGGTTTAATATGCTCTTCTGTATTGTAAAAAAACACACACACACGTTCTCTTTGTTACGAGACATCTGACAGGAAACGTAACGTAAGACAGTCGTGCTCAAAAAATATTCGAACGTGCTGAAGGAAAATCCTTACACCTTCTGAAATATGAGTATTCAAGTTAAGATCTGTGATGAAATATTTTGCATAACCACTAGTCTCGTTTTGAATTGTTAGCTTCTTCTGTAGCAAGCAAGTGTCCATAAGACAATATGTTTATTCTTGCATGTTAACAAATACACACACATACGATAACATATACACATAAAGATGAAACACATAGACACTTCAACACACGCACACACAGAGAGAGAGAGAAACAAACATGAAGACGTATACACATACAGAGAAACGACTATGTGCATACACTTACCTCAACACATACGCACATGCACGAAAACATATACATATAAAGAAACAAATTAACATACATGAACATACACACTCATATACGCACACATACACGATTCACTGAAACACACACATACCTAGAGAGAAACAAACATGAAGACACAGTTACATTTTGACATATATGCACACACCTACACGTACACACATTTCGTAGTAACATACATATTTACACATAGACACAAACACACACACACAGAGAGAGAGAGAGAAACAAACATACAGACAGACATACGTACAAGACAATGTGCTTTACTGTAATGTGGTGCCCTGTGAACTAAAGAATCTTTCTCAAACCCAAACAGTATAACTTTCATGTAGGTTTTGATATCAAAGATAATGTGCTTTCCTGCAGTGCAGCACCCCCATGGGCTAAAAATCTTTCTCAAACCCAATCATAGCGTTTCTTCACAGATGTGTTCCATGGGTAGTGATCGTTATCTCTATAGATTTAAATGTGAAGCATAGAGTACTCTTTGTATGAAATCCTTTAAAAGTTAGTGGTGATGTATACACTATCTGATCGTTAAAATCAAACTTTAGCAAGTTAATATATCGTTCTGTAGCTAGTGAGTCCGAAATTAAGTGTGTCTTTGCTTTAAAAATAAATACGCCTTCACGCAGCTAATTGTCGTAACAATTACAGGATTTTTTCATATGATCCAGTAGAAGGGGGTGAGAGGATGTCGGGATCATTCCGTCAATAAAACGTGGTGCGGGGTGAGGTACCGAACGTCTGTTGCGTGTTCTAAAGCGGGTCTTATATGTCACCCCTACAGACCATATTACCCCCTCAATATTTTTCATAATGACGCATAAGATTTTAAGATTTTTTTCCTTTTATTAAATTTTTACCCAACGACATTTTCTGCGGGACAGTCTTTTAAAACAGTTACTGCGGGATAATTCTTCTTCTAGTAAAAATGTGACAACCAACAGTCACGGAGTTGAGAAAAGAAAGTTACTGAAACGGACTTAAAATACGACGGTTATAAAAATACCTATATTAATGTGAGAGGACTATCAGGGTTCATTATAAGAAATATGTATACGCTGAAAAAAGCTAGTTATAAACACGAAGGTTGTAAAAAAACGTAGGATAATAAAAAAACCTAGGTTAATATCTGAAATATAAAACTCAAGCTGTAATAAAGAGATACGTGATTTATACGGTTATACACCGTTTAGAGATACGTAATTTATAGCGATGGGTTATACCCTGTTCGAGACACACCTAAACCCCATCATCAAGTACAAGACATAGTCGAGTGCGATAATATCTGGTTCAAATCATGGCGTTGGAAGCAATTTCTTTTTAAATACAGAAGACGTACTAAAGTTATAGATCACCATATTATCCCTTTTTACATAATGACGAATAAGTTTTTAAGATTTTTTTCCGTTTATTAATTTTTTGCCCATTGGTACTTTCTGTGCGACAGTCTTTTGAAAGTGTAGATTTGTCCTTCTTCTTGTCACGGAGTTCATTATAAGAAATACGTAGAAAAAGCTAGTTATAAAGAATACGAAGGTTGTAAAAACGTACTAGGTTAATACATGAAATATAAAACTCAAGCTATAATAAAGAGATACGTAATTTATAACGATAGGCTACACCCCGTTTGAGACACATCTAAGCCACATCATCAAGTACAAGGCATGGCCGAGCGCGATAACGCTCCAGCTATCAGTAGCGAGTTCAAATCACGGCGTCGGAAGCAAATTTTTTTTTTTTAAATACAGGAGATGCACTAAAAATAGTACGGACGTTGGATGACACCGATTAAACGTGTATAGAGAAAACTGATTTGCTTTAAAGAGGGGAGGGCTTAAAATATAGGTGGGTCAACCAGGGTGGTGTATGAAGAGGGGTGGGTTAATCAGGGGGAAAAACGGGACATTTCGAGAAGGGGAGCTTGAAATATAGGTAGGTGAACCAGGGGAAATCAAGAAAAATCGAGACTATTCGAGAAGGGGGGCTTAAAATATAGGTCGGTCAACCAGGGGGGTCTATGAAGAGGGAGAGGGCTTAAAATATGGTCAGTTGCGACATAAGGGTCAAAGTTCAATCTGAGAAGGAAGCGTGGACAGTTGCAACATAGGGATCAATTTCCGGTTGTTGCGACATATGGGGTCAATTTCCGATCGATTGCGACATGGGGGTCAAAGTTCAATCTGAGAAGGCAACATGGACAGTTGCGACATATCACAGACCGGAAGTGGGCGGAGTCGGTCTAAAGTGCTGTTCTACTACTACCCTTTAAGAAAACTGTGGAATTTTACGAAGGACTACCTGTAGATCTGGAATTTGACCTCCTCAGACCTACGCTTCTGGTGCTGGACGACTTGATGGAACAGTCTGTAGTCAGCGAACGCATATCTCAATTGTTTATTCGTGGTGGTCATCATAAAAATATTACGATTGTCCTGATCTTACAAAATCTGTTTTTAAAGGGAAGACACTCAATGCTCACTATATGTTTTTATTTCGCAACTTTCGGGACACTTCACAAATAACGCATCTGGCAAGACAAGTATTTCCACATCATTCCAAACTCCTGACCGATGCTTATAGACTAGCTGCACAACCTCCCTGTGGCTATTTGTGCGTGGACCTCCATCCCAGAACGTTAGATACTGAAAGTCTCCGTGCAAAGATCCTCCCTTCTGAAGAACCCGAGAAACTCTATGTCCCAAATGAAAGTTAGATCTGAAGGAGGAAAGCAACGTGCAGCTCTGTTGAAGCATATCTCTGACCCTCAGATGTATGCTCTATGCGAAGTGTGTACCAATTTCTTAAAAGGGAATGTGCCTGTCTCCAATCGAGTATTAAAGAATTTACGAAGTCACAAGACTGTCATAAGAAGTTTAGCTTCCCAACGTGCATCTGTTCGTCACAAGAAACGTCTCTTGCAAAAGGGATCGGGATTTTTGCTCCCCCTCCTCACGGCTGCATTACCTCTGTTGGGATCGTTATTTCGAAAATGATTTCAGTGAAGGCTGCTCAAAG
This sequence comes from Ryuthela nishihirai, assembly GCA_038380435.1. Classification (NCBI taxonomy): domain Eukaryota; kingdom Metazoa; phylum Arthropoda; class Arachnida; order Araneae; family Heptathelidae; genus Ryuthela; species Ryuthela nishihirai. The sequence continues at coordinate 451,963 of JAWZYU010000019.1, forward strand.
GCGAAACACGAAAAACAGTGCGTGATTTAGACACAGAGATGAAGAAAATACTTGAATCTGGCGATGATGATAAAACTTAAAAGTACCTGGCTATACTGAAAAATTACCTGTTATTTAACCAACAATTGGAAGTCCCCCATGAGGTCCAGGTTGACATTCCACAGCAAATATTTCCACTGTCCAGACAGAAAATATCAGAGACTTTTGATCACCCTCAAGACGACATTGTCGATTTTGTCCGTCCAGCCCATCGTCCCATCCGTCGTAAGAAAAGGAAATTAATTGACTGGACTCCTTATTGAGGATATCTGTTTGAAGACTTCAGTTCCTGAATACCTATGTTCCTGAGAATTTGTGTTAAAAATATGGAAGATTCATGTTAAAAATATTGCATGCCTTGTGTTAAACAATGTATTAAAAATTTGTGATATTCAATAAAAAAATTAAAACTGATATATGTCTCTGTGTTTTTTAGGTGAATTAGTTTTTTACAGCACCACTAGATGGCTCTCCTCTGAAACTTTAATTTACGAGCTCTCTGCTTTTTAAGATAACCAATCACGCACTGCTGCAGCGCGAGTTAGGGGGACCGTTTCCTCATGGAGTTTCTGTACCGTGGATGCCGGAAATATCATCGGCGTGCTGCAGTTGATGAGAAGATGGCCCCTAAGTCGAGCTACATTAGCGCCGCTCGCTGTATACAGGCTGCTGTGCTGACAATACTCCATCTGCTTTTAGAACTCCTGTAAAACAAAGTTGTGGTTCCTCTTACTTTTATCCCCCCACATAGTGTTTTCCATCATTTAGTGTTGGGAAAGAAAGAGACTGATTTTTTTGAAACCTTTTTTTATTAAAAATATCAGCAGTTACAATTATAAACAGACAATGCAGAAATTATAATTCGTATGACAATTTCAGAAACAAATATAAGATCCATTGCGGAAATATTTAGCAGTATAAAAAAAAATTATAAGATCCACTACGGAAAAATTTAACAGTGAAAACAGGTTTCAAAAACAATGATGACGCTATTCAATACTGAAATATTTAGCAGTATAAAAAAAATTATAAGATCCACTACAGAAAAATTTAACAGTGTAAAACAGGTTTCAAAAACAATGATGACGCTATTCAATACTGAAATGTTTAGCAGTATAAAAAATACAAGACCCATTACTGAAATATTTAACAGTATAAAAATTTCAAAAGCTGCTGACGACGCTGTGTATTTATAAGGAACATTACGGAAATATTTAGCAGTAATTATAAGAACCACTATGGACATTAAAATATGTATTATAAATTATACGATCCACTACGGATACAAGATTCACTATGGACATTGAAATATGTATAAGTTATAGGATCCACTATGGACATTGAAATATGTATAATAAGTTATAGGATCCACTATGGACATTGAAAAATGTATAGCAAATTATAAGATCCACTACGGATACTGAAATATGTAAAATAAATTATAAGATCCACTACACATACTGAAATATTTAGCAGTAATTATAAGATCCACTATGGATACTGGAATATGCGTAATAAATTATAAGATCCACTATGGACATTGAAAAGTGTAGAATAAATTATAAGATCCACTATGGATATGGGAATATGTGTAATAATGATCCACTATGGATATTGAAATATGTGTGAAATTTAGTCGCCCATGGGTTGGATAAGGGTATCCAATCCAAGGTCATTGTACCCGTACAGTACAGTCGAACCTGAGCTGAGATAACTCTTATCAAGGTTGGCCTTAAACCTTTTTACCATGGGCTTATTTGTAAATGTCCCATCCACTTTATTATGAACCACATTAAAAGGTACATCGAAGGTCTCACTGGACAGGGATTGGTCTAACACCACAGATTTTAGCAATTGAAAATTGTATTTAGTTCTATTTTTCTTAGTGAGAGATATACCTTTGGCCCTCAGAATCTCGTCACCGTAACTTAACCAAAGTGCATAGCTCTTAGCTCCGGCGCTGACATAATCGGTTATGTGTACATCACTTCCATATTTCAATGTAATTTCATCGACGAGACCTCCGAGAAACGGGTTTTGCGCGGGGGTATAGGTGTCGCCGGAAGACGTCGAGTAGATCACCGAATCCGTTTCCGAATACAGTGCAAGAGCTCCTAGCTTTGACAGAAGCTCGTACAATTTAAGTCGGGCGTGACTCGTCACAATTGCGGCGAGAATCAGACTTTCACGGGTGTTTGGAGGAGTGGCAGACTCCGCAGACTTGTCTGTGACTAACACGGCCTGATCACTGATAGCAGCGATGTCAGTCACAACCAGTGAGGCATCCATCAAGAGCTCCATGTACTTAACAGGACAGCTCATGATGGTTGTCTGGGTTCGACTCATGTTCTGCGCATGTTTCCCGAAAAGTTTTTTTCGAATTAAATGAGAACTTGGAGAGAGTATGCTTAAGGCTATTTTTTTCAACTTCCGAGGGGAGGATTCGAACCCCATCCGCCTGGAAGAAGGCCTCACAAAAGGCTTCCTTCTGCACGTCAGGAGGGAACCCGGAGTAGCGCTGCTTCAACCCCAGAAAACTGTCTATGTACCCTGCATAGACACCTCCCTGTTTTGTTGCAGGATCGTACGGCAGAATGGTCTTAAAATGCCACACATTGTGGAATGCGATTAGCTTGTATCCAGCGCGCATAGCCGTATAAATCTTGAACGTTGGCCATGAGCCAGTCAACGCATGCTGGTTCACACTGTGATGACAAGGGGGCACCAGTTGTCCATCTGCACAGGTCCTACAAAGGGGGAAAAGCAGCTTCCCGTTGCACCGGTAAGGCAACGCAGGTATAAATATATCATCTGCTAGTAACAATGTGGCGTGTGCAATGCCAAAAGAGTGATTGAGGCCCATGGCAAAATCAGAGGTGATTCGAACCGGGTGACCTTTGCCGAAAGGAGACTTTTTGCAGACAAAAGAGTATAGACTATTATAGTCAATGTAATTCAAGGCACACCCTTGGTCAACTGATGCAAAAATCGAAAACACCTCCACCCGCCCTCCATAGAGGTAATCACGGGCCCCTATGCGCCTAATAGGCTCAATGGTTTTGTAAATTAATGCAAGAGGCTGATTTTTATGCATTAATTCGTCGAACTCGTGCTCCCACATGATTTTGCACATGTACCCGTTCATCAGCAGTTTCAAAGCCTCAAGGCGATCCATGGTTCGTGTGTTTAACAAACCAAATGGTTTTCTAGTACGCTGATCTATTTTTTCAGGGTTAAATAAAAAAAAAATAAATAAATACCCCCTCAAGCAGCTGCTTGCCACAGAGGTCTGACAGGAGCCTGTCAGCTTATATGCCAGAGTAGAAGGTCTGAGAGGGTGGCAGGACCTCAGCAGAAAAACAACACGAATATCCATGCCTTACCCGGGGCTCGAACCCAGGTCCCATAGATCAGTAGCCAAGCGCGCTAACCACTCGGCCACGGAGAAAGTAACACACTAAAAATTCGTAAAACAACGGGTACTGTGGCACACACCATCCAGTTTGTACTGACCTATTTTTTTTACCTGCAGGGGATCGCGCAGTCTGAATTTCGATATTGCCCTTGGAAGCCTCATACTCCAACCATGCGAGAGCTTTCGAGGACTGCTGGTCATTACTTGCAGAATACCCCTGGGTGGGGCACACAACAAGAGTATTCTTCTGAAAAAACTACCCACGGAAAATGCGTAAGCAAGCACCGGCAATCGTGAGGTCACGTGCAAAGGGGTCTATGCCTGTTAGATTTAAAAATTCCTGTCGGAAAGCTTGGGCACCACGCCGTAACAGCTCTGTATCTGCCTTGCAGTAATACAAAAGCTGTTGCTGAAAGTCCCAGGGTTTGAGGCTTGCTGTGGCACATCATTGTTTGAATGCTAACAGAGTCAAAGGCTCCATGTCTTTGGGCTGGAAAAAATGCCGATCCGGAATGAACCCTACATACTGTAAATTTTCCTCCTTCATGAATTTGAAGGGGAAAAAACCTTTTACACTCTCCAAGTTGAAGGTCTTTGTAAAGGAGCGAAGAGGAGCCTGAATAAAGGATAAGTTGTCGATGAAACGTATTTTAAGGTCAGGTAAAAAGATACCTAAAATCTTAGATCCATCGAACACAAGAACCAATTTTAAAAATTTTCTGTACCGGTAGCTGATGATAAACATGCCATCAAAGCCTTTCAGATTATGTGCAAGGACTGTGGCGTCCTTGAATCATTGAACCCTGGGGTTTTCTTCGGCCAGAAGCCAGTCCATGAAAGAGTCAGTTTCCCAGAATGAGGCGTAAACCCACTCATCATTCACCTGAAACATGACACACAGAGTATTGGTTTCAAAGATCCGTCAGCACACTGCACTTGTCTCTACATCAAAGTAAAGGTAAGATTGACCGACAAGGTCAATTTTGCAGGGCTCGACGGATTTTAAGGTATCAACCTTGCAAACATGCTTTTTCTGGGAGTCGTGAATGCTGATGCATTTAACACAGTGATGCCACATCTGACACGCTTTCGCAAGGTGCGCCTGAAACCATTCAGCGCCGCGCAAATACTCGCAGCACATTGTGCAGAGCAGTGGTTCTCCAGTATGCAGCACATCAGTTAAAAGGCATCGGTTACATGTACCCTTGATCACGTGACTATGATTATATGATTTTAAGCACTTCGGACAGAATTTATTGCTGCCAAAAAAACAGCCGGTTTAGTCATTACGTCGTAATGTCCCTTATTAAATAACAGATAAATGTTATCCTCACCTTCGGGTCCGATGAAAATGGGGAGAAAAGCGTCATCAGCAGAATATATCACAATCCGGAAATGGCCGGCAAGATGTGTTTGAAAGAGTCGTACTTGTGGAAGACCACAGGGGACGATGGCAACTCCTGCATCCAGGTGAAGTTAGCGTGCTTCTACCCCTTGCACTGGGTAACAGTAATCACGGATTTTAGCATATTGGTTTGGTAGGCAATGGTTTTTTAAGCATAGCTCCTGGCAACCACGAGAGCTCTTGCTAGGCAGATCGAGTCGTTGTTCACAATTTTTGTGAGAGCTATCTTGTTATGGCTGAATGACTGTACGTCAGTGATGGGATGCGCCTCAGGGCCTGTGTGGCCACTCCCCTTACGTTCGATATTCGTGCACACAAAGTCAAACTCAAGGTTGGCTTTGTGTGCGCGAATACCTTCATTGGATTATACAACGTACCTTCATTGGATTATAGAACGCGGTCCAGGGCAGTCATGAAGCGTTCACCAGTTCGTTTCGTCTTATCAGGCTCAGGTTCACAGGGTTTTTCAAATCAGATGAACAGAAACACAGCCCGGACGTGGCTGTATTCACCCTGTGGCACAATTTCCTGAAGCATTTTCTCATGTAGGGTATTGAATGCAGGGAGAAAATCACGTGCCTCAACATTCTCCATTCCCCTGAGTCGGACACTTGTCGACATGAACTGTGTTTTAAATTTGGTTGAATTAAAGGTTCTGACATTCGTGATGGTGTAGTGCACAGCAGAGGACAAACTCGGGGGAGAAAAATGTGAGACTGGGATGAGCCAACGTCCTTAGAGTTAAAGGCAGAGGGTGTGCAGAAATGTAGAGGCGACTACCAGCCTGTCCAGCGGTGGATGTTTCACAGGATGCGGTTAAGGAGAGCTTCCTGGTCCACTGAAACACCTTCCCAGCTTGCTGGATCGCCGGCAAGCAGACACGCTTCACTGCGGGGACCTCAGGTAATGTAGGGCACTTGGCAGCAGCATCTAGTCGATTCACTCTGGACACCAGTTCGTCAAAGGTGTTAGCAACGTCCATGGAAGTAGATGAAGACTCCGCCGATGAACCATCCAGAGGGTGTGCAGGAATGTAGGCACTGCTACCAACAATGCCCAGTGGCGGAGGCTCCATGGGGTGCGGTTGAGGAGAGCTTCCCACCTTGCTGAATAAGAAGCAGGCAGACACGCTTCACTGCGGGAGCCTCAGGTGATGATGGGCGCTTGGTAACAGCATTCAACAGACGTGCTGATGTCAGCAAGTCATCAAAGGAAAGGGCTACGTCCTTCCTCTCGACGTTCATCTCACCAGCATGTTCAAATTCTCGGATGAGAGACACCCTTGATACATCTTTCGACATGATCAAGGTTAAATGAGTTTCACCAATATCTGATAAGGCCCTCGTGAGATACGTTCGAAGTAAACACAGGAGCTAAAGCGCCGTCCGAATTATTTACTTAGTTTCTATTTCTAATGAAGGAAATCATTTATCAGTAGCAAATGTAAACAGCTAGCACGCAATGGCATTCACCCTTTGACATTGTAGCGATAAGGACCATCACTCACTCCGGCGTGGTTAAAGCTTGTAGATATTAAAATATGAATTCGGATCTTATCAGTAAAAATGCAAATATTGCGCTGCAGATAGTGTGCACCGGCAGCTATGTCTGCAAACACCCTCTTGACCCCGATAAGAGGAGACCTGTATCATGCGTTCTGTGCGTTTGTTGCGACATGTATGTCACAGAACTTGATGAAGGTCGAATTCGCAGAATATGGGACTTTGTTCGATAAATGCATCAACCATTCGAAAGCGGGTTGCCACCAAAAAAAGTTTAGTGGACTTGGAAAATTTCAGATGATGTTAGATATCAAGGCATATGAGTTTGTGATCAGTGAAGTTTTAATGAAGAGAGGGCTTTTGATAAGGGGTTTTTTAATGAGGCGGAAGGCAGTTTTGATAAAGGGGGTGGAACTTTTGATAAGGATTTTTTTAATGAGGGATTAAAAAATTGTGACTTTCTAATTATTTTTGAGGATTGCATCAACCATTCTGAGATGGGGATGAGTGTTGCCATCAAAAAAGTCTAGTGGATTTGAAAATTTTCAGATGAGCATAGATACCAGGGGAGTTTGTGATTGGGAAAGTTTAATAGGGGGGGCGGAACTTTTTGATAAGGGGGGTTTTATAATAAAGGGGGACGTGAATTTTGATAAGGGGGAAGGAATTTTTGATGGGGGGCTTTTTGATGAGGGGGATTAAAAATTACGACTAGAATTAAAGGTTTTTTCTAAGTACTCATCATTTACACTAGAGGACGCCAGGGGTTTGTAATAAAGGGGGAGGAATCTGATAAGGGGGCTTTTAATGAGGGGGAGTCAAAAATTGGAAAAATTACGACTAAAATTGAGGGTTTTTCTAAATAATAGTACTCATCCTATACAGTAGATGGCGCCACGGGTTTTTCATAAAGGGAAAGGAATTTTTAATAAGGTGGGTTTTTTAATAAAAGGGGATTAATTCATTTTTAATTAATTAATATTTATTAATTAAGAATTATTAATTATAAATAAGGGGCGTGGTCATATCACGTGACCGGAAGTGGGTGTGGCCAGCAACGTCATAGGGGGAAAGCACTGTGCAAAGGGGAATCCGTATACTGCGACTAGACTACTTGGATGGCCTGGTTGGGAGCTACACTCTGTCCAGTGAATTCTCTTCCCTCAACTGTCTTTGAGCCCTCGGGGTTATTGTGACTTGGACATTTTGGACAAAAAAGTGTAACTCAGAGGTAAAACCATTAACGATCCTATTTTTTCGTTTTCGGCTATCCGTAGTTGCGTCAGAGTAAGATGTAGGCATAATTGCTGTATTTGTAACTGTGCTCATTAGTGAACGGCTTAAATATTTCACTCTTGAAACATTGATTTGTTTATTGCCCCCCCCTCCTCTGAAAAAGTCTTTCCTAATGCCCATTGGAAGTTTCTAGCTAAAATATTTAGTGCGTTTCCTTGACCTAATTCGAAATGGTTTTACACAAATTTGACATCTAACGTATGCGAAAAGAACTATACAAAATAATCTCTGAATGCTTTTGAATATCGTAAGAAATGTAATACCGATTATTAACATTTTTCTAAATACCATTCCTTTGTTGAATTTAAAATTTTTACGTGAAATTTCTTTTTATAAATGAGCAAATGAAATTCAAGTGCTCAAATATATAATTAAATTTTTTTTTTCAGATTCCTAACTATATATATTGAACTTAGGATCTCTGAGATGAGTTCGAGATCGAGCGGGCTTGGGCTCAGAATAATTTAAGTTTCAAATACATAGCAATTTGAAATAAGCACCTTGTGGGTTTTGATTATTTTTTTACATATTCTCTAGCGTTTTTAAATGAATAGCTCTTTGCGTTTAGCAGGAGGCATATGAATTTTCAGTCTCTACTAGTATTTCCATTTTTTCGTTTCAAATAGCATTAGCATTTTAATTCTTTTATAAAATGATTATAATTGATAAGAATAAAATAAATGATTAGCTACATGCATTTCTCTATTTAGGTCTTATGATGCGTCAGAGAATGTTTTCTCCAAATGGGTCTCGGGCTCAAATAATTGACGAAATGGACTCCTGGCTCAGTAATTGACGAAATGTTTCAAGCTCGGATGGACTCCGGGCTCAATAATTGACAAAATTTTTCAGGATCAGACTAACTCGGGCTCAATAATTGAAGAAATGGATTCAACAGCTTTGAGCTCGGACTCGTAAAATTGATCCCGTCCTGAACTCGTTTCTGCTAAACTTCATTGCAACTATACCAATGAGAGATTTGATGTGATGAACGTAAGAACGTCTCAAGCGGAATGGGATGAGTTGTTCACACTCTGTATAAATTTTTATGAGCAAAGAATTCTTTGAATTCCTGTTCCAGATCCATAAATAACAATTGTTAGTTTATTAAAGTGTCTCAAGACAGACAACAGTGGAATACGATTTTGGCGGAAGAATGGAAACATAATTCATTACAGCTCAGAGAAGTTTCAGTTCATTTTAAAAAAAAAAAGCCACCAATGTTTTCACTTTGTCGTGTGTAGATATTCACTTTTTTGTTTTTACAGATAATTCTTTTTGAGTTGGATAGATATTGATGAAATGTTACGATTCGTATTTTTCGAATATCCATACGAAACCTAGGCACATAATACAAACAATAAAAATGACGATTCTGATTCATTTCTAGAAAATGTTTTGACCAAATACTTTTAGGTGCATAATAATCAGTTCATAGTACTCATCAAAAATGTATATTTTTGGTTCTTAATCAAAATATTTTAATAATTGCTAAAAAATAGAGTGGTTTTTCCAATTCATTACTTAATAGAATTGTATTTTTTCGTTTTAAGAGAGAGAATTTTTCTTGCGGCTGTTTCAGAATATAGTTTTTTATTTTCCTAGTGGCTCTTCACTACGTTTGAGTTGGACTCGATTTTTAACAGCATATCGTAAAAACCGAAGTCAGTGAACCAGTAAGGCAACAAAATTTGCATAAAAATATTAAAATGAATTTCACATTTTCTATGCGTCCGACAGATGCCACTAGTTCACTTTAAAGTAGGGGTTCTCAATGTGGGGTACGCGGTAAAATGTTTTGGGGTACGCCGTGAGAGCTCAAAAGTCGCTAGATATATGTTATATAATATATATATGTGTTTTAAGTTATTCCCATTGTTATACTATAACTATAGATTTATCTATCTATACAAGGGGTACGCCAATTACATACACATTTCCAGGGGGTACGTGAAGCATAAAAGGTTGAGAACCACTGATATATGTGTTTTATTTTATTCCCATTGTTATACTATAACTATAGTTTTATCTATCTACACAGGGGGTACGCCAATTATTATACACATTTCCAGGTTGTACGTGAAGCATAAAAGGTTGAGAACCACTGGTCTATATTATAGCTTTTGTGTGCTGCATAGTGTCATCTTTTCATATTATTGAGTAACGCGAAATATTTCTAATCTTGCTTTAGTTTTCGCCAATTCCATTCGAACAATAATCTGCAATAGCTGTCAGGAGTGTTATTAAAAAACAACCTATTACAGAACTTTCTTTTTGCTCTTGGACGTTAATTCTGGTAATTAAATTTTGCAAAAAGCTTCGTTGGATTGCCGACTTTTTGGTTTTCTAATAATTCGCAACACTTCGGGCAAAGAATCCTACTCTTAGATTTTCCAGGACTTCCCGTACAAGGACATTCCCTATCATTAACTATATACTGTTCAAAATATACAAAGCATACTTTCAAGTGTATACAAGCATACTAACTATGCTCATCAAATTTGAGAGTTTGTTTCACCACTGCCTCAGTCACAACTAAAACAATGCTTTGCATTGCAGGCAAAGGTTACCTAATTCCGTGTTATTTTTATTTTCCTTTACCTACGTTGTTCATTGTTAAAATTAAATACAACTGTTCGAGATGAAAGACTACACCATGAACGAAATATCCGCAAAAGGTTTGACCTATTTCCAAGAAAGGTGATCGCAGTTCTTGTGATAACTATAGGGGTATCAGCCTACTCTCTGTTCCAGGTAAAGGTCTTTCCATGATTGTGCTTACTAGAATTAAGAATCTGGTTGACAGGCAATTGCGTGATGAGCAATGTGGATTCATAAGTGGTAGGGGATGTGTAGATCAGATATTTTCATTTAGGCAGATTCTTGAGAAATGTTTAGAGTTTCAGAAAATGTTGATTTCAAAAAGGCTTTCGACTCTGTTGATCGTCATAATTTGTGGTTGATTGTGAGATCATATGGTATACCAGACAAGTTAGTTAACATAATGAAAGCTCTCTGTAATAACACTGAGTCGTGTGTGAGAGTTGGTAAGGCTTGTAGCAATTGGTTTAGCATTACTTCTGATGTTCAAGGGTGCATTTTGTCTCCTTTTCTCTTTAGTTTGGTTGTTGATTATGTTATGCGAAATTCACTTCAAGGGAAAGCTTTTGGCCTTAAATGGGCTGGAGATACGAAAATTTCTGATTTAGATTATGCTGATGATTTAGCCCTTTTGGCAAATGATGTTGATGAGATGAACTCTTTCATTCGAGCTGTTGATGAGACTGGTAGTAGAGTAGGTTTGGTTATAAACAGAGAGAAAACTAAAGTGATGAAAATTGTTCACGCAGGTTGTGATTCAGTTAATCTGAATGGTTGCAGTCTTGAGCAGGGTGTCACAGTTTAATTACCTTGGGAGCTATGTAACTGATACTGGTGATGTGCGGCATGAGATTAACAGACGAATAGGTATTGCTGCCGGGATTTTTAAGAATCTGTGGAGATTGTGGAGAAATAGGCGTATACACCTAAAGACTAAAATTAGACTGTATAATAGTTTGGTTCTTTCGAGGGTTAGTCATGGTAGTGAAACTTGGACGCTGTATGAACAAGATAACAGGAAACTAGATGCTTTTGATTCTAGATGCTTATGCAGTATCTTGGGTATTAGGTGGTTTAACTTTGTAACTATTGATGAGTTTAGGCAAAGGAGTCTGCAACCTCCTTTAAGCAGCATATTGTGCAGAGAGAGACTCCGTTGGTTTGGCCTTGTTGCCCGTATGGATAATTATAGATTGGCGAATAGGGTTATGAATAGTGTGCCTAGAGGCCTAAGAAGGAGGGGGAGACCTAGATGCGGTGGACAGACAATGTCAAACAGGACCTTGTTAGAATTGGTGTACAGTGGCCGGATGCAGCAGATGTAGCTCAGGACAGATATGCTTGGAGAATTAAACTGCGCGGTCTGGTTGGACCTCCGTAGCCCATGGCTGCTTGAGGATGATGATGATGATGATGATGATGATGATAATGGTATCCTAACTCAGTGACGTAGCAAGGTGACTGGGCTTTCTCGCGATCCTTATTTTTTTGAGCCCCTTCCCCTCCTTAAAAACGTATTTTGGGAAATAAATTAGGAAAATATTTTTTAATGAAATATAAACACCATTGTTTTATCGTTTTCTTAATTTAATTTTGCACTGTACACATATAAATCACGAGGTATCATATCAGTATCATTCAGGCTAGGATCTGAAAAAATATAAAGAGGATGGAAAAAATGGAGGGGGGGGACGAGTGCAAGTGACTCAACGGAGCCGAAAAAGGTAAAAAAGTGGAAAGCAAGAGATTGGCTTTACATTGAAGTATTGTGGTGACCACCCCTGAGTATTTTAAGGCGGCACACGCACTTAGGTCGTGATTCGTTTACTTGCTGCCAAATCTAGGCAGTTCCTAGACCCAATATTCAAATGAACAGACATTTAGCAAAATGACAACCGAGCTAATCTTGCAGTTAACAATAAAATACATTTATTAACAAAATTACTTTCAGACATTTTACACACACAACTATTCCCACTTTTGGGACAATTTTTAAACAAGCGCCCCTGGCGCGTCCGTTTTCAATAAAGGAGACTTTATGTGTGATGCAGAATTTCCCATTAGGAAAGTGTCCATGAAATAAACGAGCTACTTGCTTGAGAGACAACCAGTTCTTAATAGTTCTGGGTCCCACTCGGGACAATGTGGCGGCAGTACGCCGAAAACACTCATGTGGAAGAATGGTACCAGATTCGTGTACCACTGATTATGAACCAAGAAAGTAGTAAAGAGACAAAGTTATTTTACTCAATACTGGGGGGTGGTTAAGACTTAGGTTTAACCTCTAAGCTGCACACTCTTGCATACAACAGGTATGGTATGGTTTTTCTCATCTTGGAAGCGATCTTTCAAAAAGTATTATTCCAAAGTATGTTTAGGGTACATGAAAATGGATATGGTCCCTTTCAGTCCTCCTCAGAACTACCAGGGCCTTACAACGGTGAGGCAAGTAAAGCACTAGCCTCGGGCGCACAAGATGAGGGGCGCATAAAAAAACAATATGAGGGGCCGCAGAAAAATGCAAGATGAGGAGGCTCAGAAAAAGACTGCTATGAAACTCTATAGGGGGCAGCTATATTGGGCAGCTATTAGGAGACCGCTATTAGGAAAATTCAGTGCATTCTTTTACTTACATAGGGTATGGCATTTTTACCCACAGGTTAATGTCCCATCAGACGGACGGCAATCTTCAGAAGCCCAATGGTGACCCCCTTCTCGCGGAGGTTAACGGAAGAAAATCTGAATGCAATCGCATTGGGGAGTAGAAATTGGAAAAATAAAATTTTGAGTCTGGAGCTCTGTCAAATGGGTAAACCTGTCCCCTCCACCACAGACGCCCCCATACTGTGAGGGGGCGAAGAAGAGCCGTAACTAGCTATATTTGTGCCAGAGGCAAAAATAGAAATTGCACCCCTATATAGTTTCATAGCAGTCTTTTTCTGAGTTTTTTCTGACTTGCCTCACCGTTGTTACGGCCCTGGTAGTTCTGGGGAGGACTGAAAGGGACCATATAGATTTTCATGTACCCTACACATACTTTGGAATAATACTTTTTGAAAGATCGCTTCCAAGATGAGGAAAAACCATACCTTGCCCTTTCGGCAAGAATAATTTCTGTCAAAACACTGGAAGAACATATATCGCCTCCGAAGAATATAGGTTGTTCCTTTTCAAAGAAAACGAAATTTATCATTTTCCAATTTTGTACTCTTTAATAGTGATAATTCGAACTAACAGATGATTTGGAAAATTTAAATAATAATATTTTATTAGTACTTAAAAAGAAAAAAAAACAAACAATAAAATTAAAACTTTGGGTTTTTTCCAGTGAACATGATAGTTTTTCGTGGGGGAGGAGTATATAAGTTCAATACAGTAGTTTGGGATTACGGTTCGAAAAAATAGCAAAATTTGTTGAAAATCTTAGCAGAAGTGTTATTTTAAAATCCATTTTATAGAATCACTCTACAGCAGATACCTTTATTTAGTAGAGTTATTTACCTCTCACTCGCACTCTTGTGCACACAATTAGCTAAATGCCAAGTAATAAGGACCTCAAAGGCACATACATGCGTAGGATAAAGCAGACTCTTTGGGCAGTTGTTAAGAGACAGATGGATAGCTCCCCTCAAGGCCATCAATAAACGTGCACAGAGTGTGATTTACCTCCCACGAACCATGGCGTTACGTCGCAACCGCAGGAAGGCATCGTTCCAAGCCAAAATCGGTTCTGCTTTCTCACCAAATGAAGGATTTGGATTTAATGGAAATAAATCTCAACGCTGATATTTGGGACTCGAACCTGGAAACTATTGAGCAGAGGCTTCCAACACTAGGAAGTAAGCCAAACAGTCACCCTGCTACCTTTATGCACTAATTTCCACGTTACTCCAGTTTTTACAATGAGCATTGCACTCTTTAATGTTTTGAAGGAATACATTCATAATTAATAAGAAATGTGTCTTGAAATTTAAGACAGGAAAATGTAAATTCACTACCCTTCGCACAGCTAGTAAGTGTGCCATAGACCATAGATGGACATTCATTAGTCAACTCAAAATATACTTCGATATAAATTTCAACTAAATAGCTTAGCTGATTGCTTGTAAAATTTATAGAGAGGCAACATTGCCCCCTCCTTCCCAAATAAAAAGAAAAAAAAACATTTCGACATTCTGATAATAAAAATTTAGATCGATAATTTTCGTAATTTTTCCATATAACTTTACGAGAGTAGGAAGTGGAACACATTTAACAACTAGAAGATTACATATCGCCTCTGGTGAATAAGGGATACTCGTTTTCCAAAAGAATTAAGTTTATATTTTCGATCTTTACATTCCTCTCATATTAGAAATTTGATGTAATGGATGATTGGAAAAATGCAGGCATCAATATTTTATTAGTACCTTTACCACATAAATGGAGTTTCTCATTAAACAAAAAATTGCATTTTCCCAGCTGTATTTTGGAAGCACGAAGCAAATCATTGCAGCTAATGTAAACTATGTAACCACCATAATCTATCATCAAAATTTCAAATTTCTATCATAAACATATCGTTGGCAATGTTTGTTAAATATTGTGGCATTTTCACACTTTTTCCACCATTATAGGGCGCTATTGAAGTATTCTGAGAAAGTGCAATTGTAATATTTCATCAATACCTATCTAATCAAAAAGAATTTTTAATAATATTTCGAAATACGAAAAAAATATTCACACACAGGCAGACAGATCACAAAGTGGAGCTACTTTTCCTTTTATAACTAGGTTCAAAACTACATTTTCTTTATAATACGTGTAACCCATTCTGTAATACACCACCAAATTCTAAATAGTTTTGTAGCTATACCACTGTGAACTTTTTTAACATTTTTGCCCAAGCAACCAGGATTATCTTTTTTTTTTATTTATTTCGCTACAAAACTTTCGTAAATATTGCCTCTTTTAGTAAAATTGAAATCAAATGACTCATTCGTATTTTTTTAATTATTTTTTTTAAATATTTGCCTCTAAAACTGGTCCGATTTTTTTTTCGTGTGAATAGCGTATTTGTCACAAGTGATAGGGATTTCAAGAACTGTAACTGTGTTATAAGATTTACTGAAACTAACATTTTTAAGAATTATTACTGTGTTGTAAGTTTTTCAAGTTTTTGTTAAACTAAGATTTTCAAGAACTATTACTGTGTTGTAAGATTGTACTGTGTTGATTGATTTATGTCCAAAGGCATCAATTCCTAAGACTAGCGTCATTCCGCTTAACTTCCGAAAACTATAGCACGAAACATTCATCGCAAAAACAATAAATGTATTACTGATCTTCATTTACTTTAGGCTGCTGGTAAAAACATACTGAAGTTGTGAAGCTACCACCATCTTATGAGTTCCTGAACCATTTTTCAGCATCACATTTCAGCATGCAATTTATTAATATATTTCTTAGCTACTTATCAAAGTGACCTGGGTTCGAGCCCCTGGTAAGGCATGTTTGTGTTGTTTCCCTGCTGAGGTCTCGACCTCTTCACAGACCTTCTACTATGGCGTAAAAACTGACCGGTTCCTGTCAGACCTCTGTGGCAAGCAGCTGCTTGAGGGGAATATTTATTTATTTTTATATATTTTGATATCGCAGTTAGTTCGTAAATATTCTTGCTGAAGGCAGCATAATTTATTTTTGGCGGAGATGGAAGATTGAATTCAATGCAGATAAAATATTTGTTTACTTTGATTTAAATCTCCCTCTTCCACCAGAGTTCGAATCCTCTACCCAATGTTAATTACTGATACTAGAAAAATATAAGAATTAGAAACTGCTTATTAAATCTCATTTTTCGAATCTAATCGTATTAATCTTTAAAGCTTTTTTCAGCAACAGTTTTTTTTGCATGGCTCCGGTGTAATTTTTTTATGGGGGGGATTTTTTCAGAGTGGAGTAAAACTTGTATTTTTCGGAGAATGGGAAAGCAAATCGATTTTTCAAAATATAAATATTTCATTCAAGTCTTTCATTAATCAGAGCAGTTGCGGAAAAATTAATGTGAGCAAATGAGGATGTCCGAAAATAGAACGGAAAAAATGGGATGCTTATTTTTAAAAAATATATGTAAAAATGCTTTCTTATATTAAATAAATATAAATGATATGCTTCCGAAAACAAAGGAAACGTAAAGGGAAAAAATCAATATTTTGTAAGAAAATAATATTACTGTTTAGCACATTTGTGATATTAATCATTAATTTATTTTTCGATCAATTTTACCAGGAGAGGGGTAATTGCCCTCTCATCCCTTCCAGCTCCCTCTGCCGACACCAATTGATAACACTTTATAGTTTCATTGCTGACTTTTCCGTTTGATCACGGAATTATTTAAAGCATAATTCACTCTTGACGAAATAAAAGTTCACTAGATATTGATTCTTCCAAAAACTCAAAATAAAGTTCATAGTTCTGATATTGCTTTAAATTTTACGTACTGTTTTCTGCTTAGCAAATGTATTTTTGAAAGCTGTTTGATTTCATTTTATTTGTTTATTTTTTGTCTCTTTTCGACTTGCTTAGTTTGCAGCGGGTTGAAAAGGGAGTTGAGCTCACATGGGAGTTTATTGCATGCCCTAAAGACACGGCTCTCCCCGCTTACTGCTGCAGTACCCTGCAGGTTAGGGTGGGTTACAGAGAATGGTAATATGCATGCTGCTGACCACTGCAAAACACAGATATTCGTTCCATGCGCAGTGCCAACCAAAGTCGCACCTCAATTGTTTCTCGCAGCTGAAGGAAGGTCACATTCTCATCAACTGGTTGACAATCTGAAGAATAGTTTCTAGAGATAAGATTCAGTTTAGTAAAGTGGCTTTTCGACTCTAAAATTTTTCACTAAGAGCAAAATTTTGTTTCATTTCTCTAAACTGAATTCGATTTCCTACGAAAATAATCAGTTTATGGAATGAAATGAAAATAAAAATAAATTATCTCTCAAACACCTCCTTCTCAGAGAAGTCTGACAGGAACCTGTCAGTATAATACGCTATAGAGAAAGTTTGTGAGGAAGGCCAGACCGCAGCAGAAAGACACATCTATACATAGGGTACGACTTTTTTAGGTTAAAAATAACTTCATTAGTGGGATAATTACCGGGAAAAACTTTTTTTTTTTCAATTTGTGTTGAAAGAAAAATAATTGAAATATTCAGACATTAGGTAATAATTTTATTATTGACATACAATAATATGTGCATATCGATTGTTTCTTCCGCGAGAGGGGCGACGGTGGCTTAGTCGATAGCCACCAGGCTCGTAATCTTCAGTTCCCAGGTTCGAGCCCCAGCTGAACCAACTTGAAGATTTATCTTCGCAAAAACTTTCCCACCCAGCCCACTATCAGTAAGGGACACCGACGGCCTGGAAAGGCATCCATTCATCGAATGGGACATTACGCCGTAGCCCGTGTGCGAGAGAGTAATACCCTGTGCTCGTTTAAGAACACTGGATGGCTTTGACGGGTTGCTACCATCTGTCTCCTCTGTCCAATGGGTCCCCTTCCCCGACCTTCTTGAGCCCTAGTGGTACTTGTTACCACGTCATTTAGCCTGCTGTGTGCAAAAAAGTGCCGCTCAGAGATAAAACAGACGAATTCTTTGGCAAGATTATTTCCGGCAGGCGGTGACAGATTATTTTGTTAGCTAAACGATCGCTCTACATCACATCTGTTGCAAAGTAAGCAGTGCTAAATGCCACCTTGCTTACTTGAGGATATCAATCCGAAATTTAAGAATATTCAAATCATAGGTTTTGGTGGAAAATAAAAAAAAAGCAGAAAATACTGAAATAATCAAGTCATCGTCCACGTCGATGAATTATCTGAATAGCTGTATATAATCACATGCATTTTTATTATGTACAGATTTACTAAATTAGTCTAGATCAGATCGCCTTTCTCCAGAAGTCCGTAACAGATGTAAGAAGGTTTCTATTAATTGCACCGATCCATTTAGAAAATAGAACCTCTTTGACTAAGTTTGTTCTCATAACAATTTTACAAATAGAAAATTCAAACAAATCAGTATACTATGTGAATCTTTTGTTTTTTTATGTGAAAAAAAGCAACATCTATTATGAACTGCACATCATTTTATTTGTTGCGTTTAACCTGAGATTTTTATCTGTTTTTACGGGATGGGAAGGGGGAGGAAAACCGGGTGATGATCACTAATTTCTAAAAAAATTGTTGCCAGATATTTTTTCTTAATCTTGTAAATCAACCGTAGTGTTCGGATACTTTTTTTGAGCGACTGTACAATACTAGGCAATTAGCTCATACCTATTTCAATTAATCTACTCACATGTTTCGTATTTACTTAGACTGTAAAGATTAACTTGGATGATAAATACTTTGTGAATTATATATAATATACTAAATCGGCCAGAACCGAAGCAACGAGTACTAATGAATTATTTCGATGGATGGGGATTTAGGATAAGGTATAGAATTGAGGGAGTGCCAAGGACCATGAATTCTGATAAAGACCATTTACAGGAAAGAAACAGAGAAGAAAAGGGTAAGGGGACAGCCAATGCCTAAGGTAGTAGCTATGTCAACTTGTCCCAACCTATGACCAGGGACCACGGAAAGGATAATGATTTATTTTAAATAACAAAGTGCTAGTTATTTGGTTCCAATATTTGATATTTTAAGACATACAATTAGAAATTAATTGCGCCCTTGTCTACTGATCAAAAGGATCTGGGTTCGAGTCCCGTGTGAGTTACGGATGTTTATGTTGTTTTCTGCTGAGGTCCCGCTATCCTCACAGACCCTTCTACTTCTTATACGTTCATAGCGTATCTCTAGCATATAGCCAGGAAGTGTTTACCGGAAAAATGGTGTACAAAACTTTTAAAAAGTGGTGGAACTGAAAAAAATATAGATATAGATGCATAATTTTAATTCCGATAAAACGTATAATTTCACGTAATATAATAATAAATGGTTTTAAAACAAATTAATACACAGAACAGTTAACTTTTATCAGTTCAATCTTTATCTGATATCGTAAAATTTCGGGTGGGGGGAGAGGGGATCTTATTTTCCTAACAGCAAATTTGGGGTAGTTAGTTCCTATACTGCATGATTGGCATGTTTGGAACTCTGCTATAAACAAATTATTAAATGAAAAATAATTCCTTTGTGACAAGATAGTAAGAAATTTAACGTCTTTTATTCTAGATCAAAGGTTCTGGAGTGAGGCTACTAATAAATTGAAATAACAAAAGAAATTAATGATACTTTTTATTTATGATACAAGTTCGCCATCAAAAGAACAATTTAAAATAAGCGCATTAATAAAATAAAAATAAATAAACTGACAGGAGCCTGTCAGTTTAATACGCCATAATAGAGGGATCTGTGAGGATGGCGTGCCCTCAGCAGATTTTTTGCCAACACACGTTTCCCAAGTGGTTACCCTCCCAGGTACCGAACGCGCCCAAAGCTGCTTAACTTCGGTGATCGGACGAGAACTGGTGTTTTCAGAATCAAATTTATAGCATTTGTTATTTTATTATGAAAATACTTACTTCAACCAAAGCCGTATTATTAAGTGTATTGGCCTACACAGTACGTAACTATTTGATGAGGGGATTGAATTATGGATTAAAAGAAAAAAAAAATGGAAGCTTTTATTATTTCAATTTCTTTTCCCATTTGAGTTTACCTTACTATTTTATTCGTTTTACTCTTAATGCTGCTACAGCTCATTTGATGTCGCGCTGTAATGCGACAACAAGAAAATATCTCCGTTAACTACTATTCTACATGCTGAAGTATCAGTTTGGATATTAGGTGGTTTGATTAATAAAATAATGATGTGGTTAAAAGATGGAGACATCAGTAGTGTGTAGCCGCTATGGGGACCCCCACGCACTGTGCTTTCCCCTCCTATGACGTCACTGACCACACCCCTTATTAATATTCATAATTTATAATTCATAATTAATAATTCACAATTATTAATTCATATTTAATAATTAATTAAAATTTAATTAATCCCCCTTATTAAAAACTCCTTTTATTAAAAAATTCCTCCCCCTTTTAACCCCTGGTGCCATCTACTGTATAGGTTGAGTACTATTTTTAGAAAAAACACCCTATTTTAGCTATAATTTCCCAATTTTTGACTCCCCCTCATTAAAAACCCCCTTATCAAAAGTTCTCTCACCCCTTTTAACACCCTGGCGCCATCTAGTGTATAGGCTGAGTACTATTTTTTAGAAAAACTCTCTATTTTAGTCGTAATTTTTCCCAGACACCCTCCTCATTAAAAAAAACCCTTATCAAAAGCTTCCCTCATTAAATCACCCCTTTATTAAAATTCCCTCCCCTCATTAAAAGCCCCCCTTATCAAAAGTTCCCTTTATTAATATTCTTGACTTTATTCTAGATTATATATCACTTGGTACCATCGGTACCCGTGAAATTCACTTCATCCTTTTAAGGGGAAAGATAGATGGATGACAGTTCTGGGTACTATATGATATTCTTTCAGGATTAGAAACTCTCATATGGACATATCAACCATTTATATTCAGCCTTTGCGTTCAGAAGCTATAGGTGAAAACATAATTTTTTTCCAGTAAGAAGGAAAAATGCTTGTAGCCTATGACACTCATGTCGTTGCAAGCTTTCATTTAAAAAATAACATTCGCATCAACGGGTTCGTAATATGCAATTAAAAAAAAGGTTTAGATCAACTCAGAAATTAAGATCTTAAAGCAAATAGAAGATGGTAAAAGTCGGATGAAGTTTCGACTATCTCAGAGACAAATATTTGGGATGGAATCTGAAAATGGGAAATCCGGGCCACTATTGACGTTTTAAATAGTTCAACCGTATCTCTATAAATATTATGTTTTGAACAGCATTTGAAATTTAATTACAGTAGATGCCCTTCAAATTGCTTTATATTCATCAACTAGTATTATATAATGAGTTGTTGGGTCGTTGGGTTGTTTTTCCTCTGAACGGCAATTTTTTGGCCTGAAATGGCCAGGTCACACGGGCCCCGAATTCTCAGAGAAGGTTGGGGGAGGGGTCTCTCTAGAACAACTGTTGGGAGACAGAAGGTAGCCTCCCGTCAAGTCCATCCAGCGTGTTCTATAACGTGCACAGGGTATGGCTCTCCCGCACACGGGCCACGGCTTAACGTCCCATCCGACGGACGGCGGTCTTTCCAAGCCCATCGTTGTCCCCTACTGACCGTGGGCAGGGCGGGGAATTTTGTGTAGATAAATCTCAACGCTGACCCAGCTGGCACTCGAACCTGGGAATTGGAGATTACGAGCCTGGCGCTCTACCGATTCTACCGACACCCCGCTCCATTATATAATGAGATTCTATGGCTAAAGTATAGTTTAGGTGAATAGAATTTCGAAAATATGGAATAATTCATCAAAATATGAGTTTCAATGCTGTTTTAAACGCCTAAAACAGTGCTAAAAGCTATTCGTGTGGTAACAACTGTTCAATTTACTGTCAGAGTGAGAATCTGATGATTTGTTTCTATCAAGGCGTGTTATAGAATGAGATTGTATGCCTTAAAAACATTTTCACTGCAGAGAATTTAAAAAAAAAAACGATTTAGTGTGAAAATACCTATTTTAGCGCTATTTTCCTCACATAACACATAGGTAAAAGCTATGTGGTGTGTAATGACTTTTGAATTTACAGTCAGATTGTAATTGTAAACTTCACTGAAATTGGGAAATCATTCTTCAGACTTTCTTATTTACAGTCAGATTCACAATCGAATGCTTTATATTCATCAACCAGAATTATATAATGAGATTCTATTGGGTTAATTATGCATTACTTTGAAACATTTTCGAAAATATCGAAATATTCATCAAAATATAAGTTTCGACGCTGTTTTAAACGCGTAAAACACAGCTAAAAGCTATTCCTGTGCTAACAACTTTTGAATTTACAGTTTGATTGACAATCTGATGGTTTATTTCCATCTAAGCGTAACATAAAATAATATTCTATGCCTTAAAAATATTTTCACACCATAGAATTTTGGAAAAAATCGATATAGGTATCAAAATAGCTATTTTAGTGCTGTTTTCCGCGCATGAAACTTAGGTAAAAGCTATGTGGTGTGTAATGAGTTTTGAAATTACAGTCAGATTCATAACCTAATGCTTTGTATTCATCAACTACTGTTATATAATTTCGAAAATATCAAATAATTCATCAAAATATGAGTTTCAGTGCTGTTTTTAACACCTAAAACAATGCTAAAATCTATTCGTGTGTAACAACTGTTCAATTTACCATCAGAGTGAGAATCTGATGGTTTGTTTCTATCAAAGCATGATATACAATGACATTCTATGCCTTAAAAACATTTTCACTGTAGAGAATTTTCAAAAAAATTGATTTATAAGTTTACCGCCATTTTCCTCAAATAAAACAGTTAAAAGCTATGTTGTGTATAATGACTTTTGAATTTACAGTCAGATTCACAACGTAATGCTTTATATTCATCAACTAGTATTATATAATGAGATTCTATGTTTAAAGTATACTTTAGGTGGATAGAATTTCGGAAATATCAAATTATTCACCAAAATATCAGTTTCAACGTTGTTTTAGACCCGTAAAACAGAGCGAAAAGCTATTCCTGGGCTAACAACTTTTCAATTTACAGTTTGAATGACTATCTCTGTGATTTATTTCCATCCATCCTTAATATAAAATAATATTATATATATAATATAATAATTTATATATTAAAATAAAAATATTTTCACAGCATAGAATTTTGAAAAAAATCGATTTAGGTATCAAAATAGCTATTTGAGTGCTGTCGTTGTCCCTACTGACCGTGGGCAGGGCACGGAATCTCAACGCTGACCCAGCTGGGACTCGAACCGGGGAACTAGAGATTACGAGCCTGGCGCGCTGCCGACTGAGCCACCCCCGCACAATTATATAATGAGATTCTATTGCTAAAGTATAGTTTAAGTGCATAGAATTTCGAAAATATCGAATAATTCTTCAAAATATGAGTTTCAATTCTCTTTTAAACGCTTAAAACAGTGCTAAAAGCTATTCGTGTGGTAACAACTGTTCAATTTACTGTCAGAGTGAGAATCTGACGGTTTATTTCTATGAAGGCATGATATAGAATGACATTCTATGCCTTAAAAACATTTTCACTGTATAGAATTTAAAAAAATCGATTTATATTTGAAAATACCTCTTTTAACCCTGTTTTCCGCGCATAAAACACAGGTAAAAGATATGTAGTGTGTAATAAATTTTGAATTTAAAGTCAGATTGACAACTTTATGCTTTATATTCATCAACATGAACTATATAATGAGATTCTATGGGAAAATTATATTTTAGGTAGATAGAATTGCTAAAATATCGAATTATTCACAAAAATATCAGTTTCGACGCTGTTTTAAACCCCTTAAACAGAGCGAAAAGCTATTCCTGTGCTAACAACTTTTGAATTTTCAGTTTGATTGACAATCTGATGGTTTATTTCTATCCAGACGTAATATAATATAATATTCTATGCCTCAAAAATATTTTCACAGCATAGAATTTTGAAAATAATCGACTTATGTATCAAAATAGCTATGTTAGTGCTGTTTTCCGCGCATAAAATATGTGAAAAATATATGTGGTGTGTAATCACTTTTGAATTTACAGTCAGATTCACAACCTAATGCTTTATATTCATCAACCAATATTATATAATGTAATTCTATGGGAGAAGTATACTTTTAGTGGATAGAATTTCGAAAGTATCAAATTATTCACCAAAATATCAGTTTCAACGCTGTTTTAAGTCTTAAAACAGAGCTAAAGGCTATTCGTATGCTAACACATTTTGAATTTACAGTTTGAGTTGACAATCTGATAGTTTATTTCCATCCAGGCTTAATATAAAATAATATTCTAAAATATTTTAACAGCGTAGAATTTTGAAAAACTCGATTTAGGAATCAAAATAGCTATTGGAGGGCTGTTTTCCGCGCATAAAATTTAGGAAATAGCTATGTGGTGTGTAATAACTTTTGAATTCACAATTAGATTCACAACCTAATGCTTCATATTCTTCAACTAGTATTATATAATGAGTTGGGTTGTTGGGTTGTTTTACCTCTGAGCGGCAATTTTTTGCACACCATGGGCTAAATGGTCAGGTCACATGGACCCCGAAGGCTCAGAGAAGGGTGGGGAAGGGGAGCGACTGGAATAGCTGTTGTTAGACAGAAGATAGCCTCCCGTCAAGGCCATCCAGCGTGTTCTATAACGTGCACAAGGTATAGCTCTCACCACACGGGGCCACGGCTTAATGAGCTGCTTGAGGGGGTATTTATTTTATTTATTTAATTCTAAACGCTGACCCAGCTGGGACTCGAACCTGGGAACTGGAGATTACGAGCCTGGCGCGCTACCCACTGAGACACCCCCGCCATATAATATGGCTAAAGTATAGTTTAGGTGCATAGAATTTCGAAAATATGGAATAATTCATCAAAATATGAGTTTCAATGCTGTTTTAAGCGCCTAAAACAGTGCTAATAGCTATTCGTGTGTTAACTGTTCAATTTACTGTCAGAGAGAGAATCTGATTTGTTTCTATCAAGACGTGATATAGAATTACATTCTATGCCTTTAAAACATTTTCACGGTGTAGAATTTAAAAAAAAAAGAGTTTTATATATATATATGAAAATACCCATTTTAGCGTTCTTTTCCTCACATAAAACATAGGTAAAAGCTATGTGGTGTGTAATGAGTTTTGAATTTAAAGTCAGATTCACACCTAATACTTTCTATTCATCAACTAGTATTATGTAATGAGATTGTGTGGCTAAAATATAGTTTTGGTGCATAGAATTTCGAAAACATCGAATAATTCAACAAAACATGAGTTTCAGTGCTGTATTAAACGCTAAGAGAGTGCCAAAAGCTGTTCGTTTGGTAACAACTGTTCAATTTACTGTCAGAGATAGAATCTGATGGTTTGTTTCTATCAAGGAGTGATATTGAATGACATTCTATACCTTAAAAACATTTTCACTGTAGAGAATTTTCTAAAGAATTGATTTATATGTGAAAATACCTATTTTAGCGCTATATTCCTCACATAAAACATAGGTAAGAGCTATGTGGTGTGTAATGACTTTTGAATTTACAGTCAGATTCATAAGCTAATGCTTTATATTCATCAACTAGTGTTATTTAATGAGATTCTATGGGAGAAGTATATTTTTGGTGGACAGAATTTCGAAAGTATCGAATATTCACCAAAACATCAGTTTCAACGCTGATTTTAAACCCCTAAATCTGAGTGAAAAGCTATTCCTGTGCTAACATTTTGAATTTACAGTTTGGATTTACAGTTTGAGTGACAATCTGACGGTTTATTTCGATCCATGCGTAATATAAAATAATATTCTATGCCTTGAAAATATTTTCGCAGCTTAGAATTTTGTAAAAAAATCGATTTAGGTATCAATATAACAATTTTCTGCGCAGTTTTCCGCATCTAAAACTGAGGTAAAAGCTATGTGGTGTGTAATGACTTTTGAAATTACAGTCAGATTTACAACCTAATGCATTATATTTATGAACTAGTATTATGTAATGAGATTGTGTGGCTAAAGTATAGTTTTGGTGCATAGAATTTCGAAATATCGAATGATTCATCAAAATATGAGTTTCAAGCTGTTTTAAACGCCTGAAACAGTGCTAAAAGCTATTCGTGTTGTAACAACTGTTCAATTTACTGTCAGAGTTAGAATCTGATCGTTTGTTTCTATAAATGCCTTAAAAACATTTTCAGTGTATAGAATTTTCAAAAAAATTGATTTATGTGTGAAACCGCTATTTTCCTCACATAAAGCATAGGGAAAAGCTGTGTGTGTGTAATGACTTTTGAATTCACAGTCAGATTCACAACCTAATGCTTTATATTCATGAACTATTATAATATAATGAGATTCTATGGCAAAAGCATAGCTCAGGTGCATAGAATTTCGAAAATATCGAATAATTCATCAAGATATGAGGTTAAAGGCTGTTTTAAACGCCTAAAAGTGTGCTAGAAGCTATTCGTGTGGTAACTGTTCAAATTACACTCAGAGTGAGTATTTCATGGTTTTTTTCCATCCATCCGTAATACAAAATAATATTCTATGCCTTAAAAATATTTTCACAGCATAGAATTTTGAAATAAATCGATTTATGTATCAAAATAGCTATTTTTGCGCTATTTTCCACGCTTAAAACTTAGGAAAAGGCTATGTGGTGTGTAATGACTTTTGAATTTACAGTCAGATTCGCAACATAATGCTTTATATTCATGAACTATTATTATGTAATGAGATTGAGTGGCTAAAGTATAGTTTTCCTGCATAGAATTTTGAAAATATCAAATAATTCATCAAAATATGGTTCAATGCTGTTTTAAACGCCTAAAACAGTGCTAAAAGCTATTTGTGTGGTAACAACTGTTCAATATTCTGTCAGAGTTAGAATCTGATGATTTGGTTCTATCAAGGCATGATATAGAATGACATTCTATGCCTTAAAAACATTTTCACTGTAGAGAATTTTCAATAAAAACGATTTATATTTCACATATAATTTCACATATATTTCACATACCTATTTTTTACCGCTATTTTCCTCAGATAAAAGATAGGTAAAATCTATGTGGTGTGTAATAACTTTTGAATTTACAGTCAGATTCACAACCTAATTCATCAACTAACATTATGTAATGAGATTCTATGGCTAAAGTATAATTTAGGTGCATAGAATTTCAAAAATACCGAATAAATCGTCAAAATATGAGTTTCAGTGTTGTTTTAAACACGTATAACAGAGCTAAAAGCTATTCGTCTGGTAACAACTGTTCAATTTACTGTCAGAGTGAGAATCTGATGGTTTGTTTCTATCAAGGCATTAGAATGAATTAGAATTCTTCTAAGGCATAGAATGATATTCTATGCCTTAGAAACGTTTTCACTGTAGACAATTTATAAAAAAAGAATTACATGTGAAAATACCTTTTATTTACCTCACATAAAATATGTACCTATTATTTTCCTCACATAAAACCTACGTAAAATCTATGAGGTGTGTATTGACCTTTGAATTTACAGTCGGATTCACAATATTTATCAACTACTATTATATAATGAGATTCTATGGGAAAAGTATGCTTTAGGTGGATCAATTTACTCTCAGAGTGAAAATCTTATGGTTTGTTTCTATCAAGGCGTGATATAGAATGATATTCTGAAAAACGTTTTCACTGTATACAATTTTCAAAAAAAAAACGATTTATGTGTGAAAATACATATTTTACCGCTATTTTCCTCACATAAACATGGGTAAAAGCTATGTGTTTGTGTAATGACTTTAGAATTTACAGTCAGATTCACAACCTAATGCGTTATATTTATCAACTACTATTATGTAATGAGATTTTATGGGAAAAGTATACTTTAGGTGGATAGAATTTCGAAAATATCGAATTATTAATCAAAATATGTTTCAATGCTGTTTAAACGCCTAAAACAGTGGTAACAACTGTTCTATTTACTGTCAGAGTGAGAATCTGATGGTTTGTTTCTATCAAGAATATAGAATAACATTCTATGCCTTAAAAACATTTTCACTGTAGAGAATATTAAAAAAAAAACGATTAATATGTGAAAATGCCTATTTTACCGCTATTTTCCTCACATAAAATACATGTAAAATTTATGTGGTGTGTAATAACTTTTGAATTTAAAGTCAGATTCACAACCTAATGCTCTCTATTCATCAACTAGTATTATGTAATGAGATTCTATGGGGAAAGTATACTTCAAAAAGATTGAATTTCGAAAATATCCAATTATTCACCAAAATATCAGTTTCAACGCTGTTTTAAACCCCTAAAACAGAGCGAAAAGCTGTTCCTGTGCTACCAAGTTTTGAATTTTCAGTTTCAGTGACAATCTGATGGTTTATTTCCATCTAGGCCTTATATAAAATAATATTCTGCGTCTGAAAATTATTTTGATAGCATAGAATTTTGAAAAAAATCGATTTATGTATCAATTTTGCGCTGATTTCGGCGCATAAAACTTAGGAACTGTAATCAGTCTTCCTTTTCTCCCTCTCTGTAACGTTCCTCTCTACTTCTCTGTAACAGGTATTTCAAACTTTAATCAGTCTTCCATTCTTTCTTTGTGTAATGTTCCTCTCTTCCTCTCTATAACAGGTATTTCTCTATGTCTTTTCTAACTTTAATCAGTCTTCCTTTCTCCCTCTCTGTAATGTTCCTCTCTACCTCTCTATAACAGGTATTTCTAACTTTAATCAGTTTTCCTTTCTCCCTCTCTGTAATGTTCCTCTCTATCTCTCTATAAGAGTCTTTTCTAATTTTAATCACTCTTCCTTTCTCCCTCTGTAATGTTCCTCTCTACCTCTCTATAACAGTCTTTTCTAACTTTAATCAGTCATCCTTTCTCCCTCTCTCTGTAATGTTCCTCCCTACCTCTCTAGAAAAATCTTTTCTAACTTTAATCAGTCTTCCTTTCTTCCTCTCTGTAATGTTCCTCTCTACCTCTCTATAACAGTTTTTTCTAACTTTAATCAGTCTTCCTTTCTACCTCTCTGTAATGTTCCTCTCTACCTCTCTATAACAATATTTTCTAACTTTAATCAGTCATCCTTTCTCCCTCTCTCTGTAATGTTCCTCCCTACCTCTCTAGAAAAATCTTTTCTAACTTTAATCAGTCTTCCTTTCTTCCTCTCTGTAATGTTCCTCTCTACCTCTCTATAACAGTTTTTTCTAACTTTAATCAGTCTTCCTTTCTCCCTCTCCGTAATGTTACTCTCTACCTCTATAAAAATCTTTTCTAACTTTAATCAGTCTTCCTTTCTTCCTCTCTGTAATGTTTCTCTCTACCTCTCTATAACAGGCATTTCTAACTTTAATCAGTCTTCCTTTCTACTTCTCTGTAATGCTATTATCTACCTCTCTATAACAGTCTTTTCTAACTTTAATCAGTCTTCCTTTCTACCTCTCTGTAATGCTCCTCTTTATCTCTCTATAACAGGCATTTCTAACTTTAATCAATCTTCCTTTCTTCTTCTCTGTAATGTTCCTCTCTACCTCTCTATAACAGTCTTTTCTAACTTTAATGTCTTCTAAAATCTATGTGGTGTGTAGTAACTTTTGAATTTACAGTCAGATTCACAACCTAATGCTCTCTATTCATGAACTATTATTATGCAATAAGTTTGTATGGCTAAAGTATAGTTCAGGTGCATAGAATTTCGAAAATATCGAATAATTCATCAAAATATGACTTTCTGTTTTAAAAGCCTTAAGCAGTTCTAAAAGCTATTCGTGTGGTAACAACTGTTCAATTTACTGTCCGAGTGAGAATCTGATGGTTGTTTCTATCAAGTAGTGATATAGAATGACATTCTATGCCTTAAAAACATTTTCACTGCATACAATTTAAAAAAAAAACGATTTATATGTTTGTATTTTGCCGCTATTTTCCTCACATAAAACATAGGTAAAAGCTATGTGGTGTGTAATGACTTTTGAATTTACAGTCAGATTCACAACCTAATGCTTCTTTATATTCAACAAATAGTATTATATAATGAGATTCTATTAGGTAAATTAAACATTAGGTTTATAGAATTTGGAAAATATCAAAGTATTTTCCAAAATATCAGTTTCAACGCTGTCTTAAACGCCTAAAATTGTGCGAAAAGCTATTCCTGTACTAACAACTTTTGAATTTACAGTTTCAGTGACAATCTGATGGATTTCAGTGATATAGAAATTTGGAAAAAAATCGATTTAAAATTAGGAAAAAGCTACAATCTAATGCTTTATATTCATGAACTATTATTATGTAAAACGTTTGTATGGCTAAAGTATAGATAAGGTGCATGGAATTTCGAAAATATTGAATAATTCATCAAAATATGAATTTCAATGCTGTTTTAAACGCCTAAAACAGTGGTACAACTGTTCAATTTACTGTCAGAGTAAGAATCTGATGGCTTGTTTCTATCAAGGCGTGATATAGAATGACATTCTATGCTTTTGAAATATTTTCACACTATACAATTTTCAAAAAAAAAAACGATTTATATGTCGAATTTTTCACCAAAATATCAGTTTCAACGCTGTTTTAAACCCCTAAAACAGATCGATTCTATATCATGCCTTGATTG
The DNA here is from genome assembly GCA_038380435.1 of Ryuthela nishihirai. NCBI lineage: Eukaryota > Metazoa > Arthropoda > Arachnida > Araneae > Heptathelidae > Ryuthela > Ryuthela nishihirai. The sequence goes on from JAWZYU010000019.1 coordinate 482,507, forward strand.
AAAGAAACCATCAGATTCTCACTCTGACAGTAAGTTGTTACCACACGAATAGTTTTTAGCACTGTTTTTGGCGTTTAAAACAGCATTGAAATTCACATTTTGATGAATTATTCGTATATTCGATAATTAAACGTATTACATAATAATAGTTCATGAATATAAAGCATTAGGTTGTTAATCTGACTGTAAACTCTAAAGATTTTACACACCACACAGCTTTTACCTAAGTTTTATTCGCGGAAAACAGGGCAAAAATAGCTATTTCGATACACAAACCGTTTTTTTTTCAAAATTCTACGCAATGAAAATATTTTTAAGGCATGGAATATTATTTTATATTACGGATTGATGGAAATAAACCATGAAATTGTCACTCAAACTGTAGATTCAAAAGTTATTAGCACAGGAATAGCTTTTAGCACTTTTATAGGCGTTTAAAACAGCATTGAAACTGATATTTTGATGAATAATTCGATATTTTCGAAATTCTATGCACCTAAACTATAGAATAGAAAAACTATAGAAAAACATAGAATCTCATTTCACAATACTAGTTGATGAATATAAAGCATTAGGTTTGTGAATCTGACTGTAAATTCAAAAGTCATTACACACCACACAGACTTCACCTATGTTTTATGTGAGGAAAATAGAGATAAAATAGGTATTTTCACATATAAATCTTTTTTTTGAAAATGGTATACAGTAAAAATGTTTTTAAGGCATAGAATGTCATTCTATATCACGCCTTGATAGAAACAAATCATCAGATTTTCACTCTGAGAGTAAATTGAACAGTTCTTACCACACGAATAGCTTTTAGCACTGTTTTAGGCGTTTTAAACAGCATTGAAACTCATATTTTGATGAATTATTCGATATTTTCGAAATTCTATGCACTTAAACTATACTTTAGCCGTACAAACGTATTACATAATAATAGTTCATGAATATAAAGCATTAGGTTGTGAATCTGATTGTAAATTCAAAAGTAATTACACACCACATAGGTTTATGCGCGGAAAACAGCACAAAAATAGCTATTTTGAAGCATAAATCGATTTTTTTCCAAATTCTATGCTGTAAAAATAATTTTCAGGCATAGAATATTATTTTACAATAGGCCTCGATGGAAATAAACCATCAGATTGTCACTGAAACTGAAATTTCAAAAGTTGTTACCAGAGGATTAGCTTTTCGCTCTGTTTTAGGCGTTTAAAACAGCGTTGAAACTGATATTTTGGTGAAAAATTCCATATTTTCCAAATTCTATCCACCTAAAGTATACTTTTCCCATAGAATCTCATTATATAATAGTAGTTGATAAATATAAAGCATTAGGTTGTGAATCTGACTGTAAATTCAAAAGTCATTCATCATCATTATCGTCAAACAGCCATGGGCTACGGAGGTCCAACCAGACCGTGCAATTTAGTTCTCCAAGCAAGTCTATCCTGAGCTACATCTACTGCATCTGGCCACTGCACACCAATTCTAACAAGGTCCTGTTTGACATTGTCTGCCCACCGCATCCTTGGTCTTCCCTTCTTTCTGAGGCCTTTAGACCTCAGAAAACCTCAGAAACCTATTCGCCAATCTATAATTATTCATACGGGCAACATGGCCAAACCAACGGAGTCTCTCTCTGCACAATATGCTGCTTAAAGGAGGTTGCAAACTCCTTCGCCTAACCTCATCATTAGTTACAAAGTTGAACCACCTAATGCCCAAGGTGGCCTTAGTTTCCTGTTATCTTGTTTACATAGCGTCCAAGTTTCACTACCATAACTAACCCTAGAAAGAACCAAACTATTATACAGCCTAATTTTAGTCTTTAGGTGTATACGCCTATTTGTCCACACTCTCCATAGATTCTTAAAAGTCCCGGCAGCCATCCCTATTCGTCTGTTAATCTCATGCCGGACATCACCAGTATCTGTTACATAGCTCCCAAGATAATTAAAGTGTGACACCTGCTCAAGACTACAACCATTCAGATTAACTGAATCACAGCCTGCCTGACCAATTTTCATCACTTTAGTTTTCTCTCTACTACCAGTCTCATCAACAGCTCGAATGAAAGAGTTCATCTCATCAACATCATTTGCCAAAAGGGCTAAATCATCAGCATAATCTAAATCAGAAATTTTCGTATCTCCAGCCCATTTAAGGCCAAAATCTTTCCCTTGAAGTGAATTTCGCAAAATGTAATCAATAACCAAACTAAAGAGAAAAGGAGACAAAATGCACCCTTGTCGAACACCAGAAGTAATGCTAAACCAATTGCTAGAAGCCTTACCAACTCTCACACACGACTCAGTGTTATTATAGAGAGCTTTCATTATGTTAACTAAGTTGTCTGGTAATCAACCACAAATTATGACGATCAACAGAGTCGAAAGCCTTTTTGAAATCAACAAAGCTGAAACTCTAATATTTCTCAAGAATCTGCCTAAGTGAAAATATCTCATCCACACATCCCCTACCACTTCTGAATCCACATTGCTCATCACGCAACTGACTGTCAACCAGATTCTTAATTCTATTAAGCACAATCATGGAAAGAACTTTACCTGGAACAGAGAGTAGGCTAATACCCCTATAGTTATCACAAGAACTGCGATCACCTTTTTTGAAAATAGGGATAACAATAGCTCTGGTAAAATCCTTAGGAACCATGCCTTTATCATAAAAGACATTCAGAATTTCAGTCATCTAAGTGGTAACCGAAACATTACCAGCTCTAAGCATTTCTGTAGTAATTTCATCTCCCCTTGGGATTTATGAAGTTTAAGTTTAGAAACAGTCAAATTAACTTCAGATTGTGTTATAGGGCCAACATTAAAGCCATCAATGCATCTGTCATCATTGCAAACAATGGGAATAGAACTAACCGCATTGTTCAGAATATCACTGAAATGCTCAGCCCACCTAGTCATGACAGAATCCTCCCCTTCTATAACCTTGCCTTGTTTATCCTTCAATCCCTGTATACCTGTCCGTTTTCTACCACACAAAACATTAACTATCTGGTACAGCTCTCTGCTGTTGTGCTGTCTAACTGCTTCCTCGGCTTTGTCAGCCAAACCATCAAGCCAAAGATTCTTATAAGCAGCTAACTGATCTTTTACACGTTTATTAAATTCTCTGTAATGCTTTCTATTAGTACTAGTAGGGTATTGATTAAGAACATTCCTGCTGTTCTTTCTTTCCGAAATAAGCTCAAGAGCTTTATCACTCAGATAATTCTGGCTCTTTTGCTCCTTTTTTTCCTAATAGAGTACTGTTAGTGTCCAAAAAAGCCTGTTTAAAATGATCCCATTCTTCCTTAACTTCAGTAGTAAGCATACCATGACTGTCATAATGACTAAATAACCTATCATGGTAAGCTTTAGCTATAACTGGGTCTTTGGTATTTTCACATATAAATCGTTTTTTATTTTAAATTCTCTACAGTGAAAATGTTTTTAAGCCATAGATTGTCATTCTATATCACGCCTTGATAGAAACAAACCATCAGATTCTCACTCTGACAGTAAATTGAACAGTTGTAACCACTGTTTTAGGCGTTTAAAACGGCATTGAAATTGGGCATTGAACAGTTTAAAACGGTTAATCCCCCCAGAGGACTCTACTGAGAACGAGAAGGATAAGTTTTGCAGATACTTTCAGGCTATTTTGATTTCTGTCAAGAAAGAAGATTGTTCTAAGTGATTTCAATGCTAAAGTTGGAACTTACTCTTCGACTCCCCTGTATGATCTGAACTAGCCAACTTGCTGTTAATTAAACTATAATCCATCATATTCCTGTGCCACCCAACAGGTGAAACCCATGTACATTATACAGTAAATGTTCCGGTGTTTGTAGTGCATGTTAGTTATTCGCAAACCATTAAGTTTGTAAAGTATATAAACTTAATGGTTACCTGTAGATGTTCCCCATTGCCAATGAAACTACCAATGCCAAAGGAACCTAAGAGTCTTACAAAACTCCAAAGGTCAGAGTGAGTACTAAATTTAGCAATGAAGTCACCTAGCAGAAGAGAAATATCTCTTTTCTTCACAGAATTCAAAATATCCTGAAGCTGTCTGTAAAAGACAGCTTCAAGATGATATTCAAGTTTTTAATTTCCATTTGGATAATTTTATGTTAAAAATATGCATAAAAATAATGCAAAAGAAAGCACTATTAACAATTTCCAAGTCTTTTATTTTTTTAATCCTCGAACTGGCCTTTATTTTGATACTCAGATGTTCCTGTCCTATTTTAATTCAACAGAAGAAGAAGTTGGGTTCAAAGATTTGAAGAAAAATCTGTTACACCCTAAATTAGATGTCTACTTTAATGACAGTAGGATCATTTTCTAAAGCACTTAAGTGGTCAAGAAAACAAAAATATAGTTGGTGAACACCACGAAAACATGTCCGTTCCACATTCCAGTCTACCACGAAGCTGATCAGTTTTGTCCATTCCCGCAATAATGTATCTTTCTAACAGTGTTGACAGACGTTAGGTAATTATCGTGTTAAATGAGAATTTTGTTGTATATTAATACAACAAAAAATAGTCATATAATGACAAACATGAATAGGTCATATAACTACTTCATGTAATTACCGGAATTTATTTGGTTATCGTGATAAATATGCAGTGTTGTTAAAAAATACTTTGAATTTCATCACTATTACTATTTTCTATATTTTATTCCGAGATTCGAAAACTTTTATACCAAATCTGAGACAAAGTACAATCGAAATGTTCGAAATGTTCGAGCACTTTTAATGGCATAAATCGATTCTCTTTACATTCTTAAATAAGAGCTTTAATCATTTTAGTTATAGACTCTGTACGCTCTAGCGTCCCAAGCCATCAAAGGGTAAAGACATTCTTTTTTAATAATGATAACAATTCTTGTTTTACACAATATACAAGGTATCTGGAAAATAATGGTGGGATCACGAGAATCAATATACATAGTCAAAAAAGTAATATTTTAATTAAAAGCATACCTCAAATAGTTTTGAACATATTTAGTGAATTTCCATTTAGTTCGGCTTTCCTTACACTGCAAATATTCAAACGGTATTCCTCTTCTCAAACACACTTCCTAACGGATCTATTGACACGGGTGAGCCAGTTTTATGGCTACTAAGGAGCCCTGATTATATGCCACTTGATATTTTATTGTGTGACTTTGTAAAGAATTATGTTTGCATGGACAAAATTCTAGGCCTGAATCATTTGAAAGCCAGAAGAAGAGAAGCAAACTGCGCAAGCAACAAGAGATATGCTGCAGTGTGTGGCAAGAAATAGAATGTCTATTGGTCGTTTGCAGGGGCCAAGAATGCTGCACATGTGGAAATTCACTAATTATGTTCAAACTGTTTGAGGCACGATTTCAATTAATATATTTCTTTCTTGAATACTTATATTATTTTCCCACATATTAGTTGTCGAAATTCCACCGTTATCTTTCGAACATCCTGTTTAGTTCTCACGTTGGATTCTACAAGTAATGTACCTGTAATTAAATCACGAAAACGAAATGGATAACACCATGCGAATTATGCGTTCGCGCTGGAAGACGCGCGTCCAGAGTTATACACGAACGATCGTCTCCTACTAACGCATGGAAGACACTATGTACACAGTGCCAAGCAAAACGGGGTGCAAAGCTTCCACCGCATGCGGGACGCCAAACTATGGGGGCGGCCGAATGGTCGACAAACTCTACTTTAATCTCTAACAAAATACATTTTTGAAACTTCCCAACTTAAAAAATTGCATTTTTGCATTAAATGCAATTTTCTGATTTATAAAAACTTCTTGTAAGTTTTTGTACAATAATATCTATTTTCTTCATTATTTTCACCTTCATTTCTTCAACAACAAACAATTACACCAGAGTTTGCCTCCGAGAAGCAAAGAGAAAAAAAGCACCCCCGTAGTAATTAAAGTTCGGGGATGTGGAGACATGATGACCATAAAGGAGCTTCAAAGGGGGAGGGGGAACAGAGATAATCGGAGGAGCCACGGTAAACCCTGCAGAAGAACGAATACAAAGACTCAATAGGTTGAAAATGTGGGAACAGAGCGGTCGACTTTCATGGATTTAAAATTTCAAATTTGCTAGAATTATTGCTCCGGAATCTTAAATATGTGGAGAACTGTCGGCTACGTGGAGAAATGATGGAGTAGATTATTTTATGAAGGAATGCAACTACGATGTTGTTTGAGGAACACTGCTCGTTGGCCGAAGATGTCCACAGCAAACTTTCTCGTTTGGTCGATAGCGGTTCCCTTTAATCTTGAATGACAAAATGATTTCGCTAAACCATAGACTTCAGTCTCCAGAAAATGGTTTCCTCGGTGGGGAATATCTATTGGGAAAACGTCAAATATGATGACGAGACTTTCAGTGACCTCACGGCTCATGGGAGGCTGTGGGATGAGTTGGGAGTGCTACGTGGGATTGGAGGGAGGTTGTCATTAACCCATAAGGCACATGTGAAATAGGATAGCAACCCTACAATTGTGGTAGCTCTATTCCCAATATCTTGAATTAAAGAGTCAACGTTATACAGGAGAGATCATCCTGCAACCACACAACGAGAATTATAAAGACAACATTTTCCTTTTGCAAAAACAGGGTGAATGTTTTTACAAAACTGTTATTGGAATTTATGTTATCGTTACGCTAACCATTCGTCCTATGTTTTAAAGGACAATCCCATATTTTAGGGCGTTGTCCTATATAATTATAAAAATTGATTTACCTACCTCTCAATTGCTTTTCGCTTGACATTTGCCAGTTTGTAAGTTTGGTTCTTTAAAAAAGTTGTTCTACCATATCTTTTGAACGCAATTGAGAAACTAAATAAAAGCTTGTTATGCGGAGAGTATCATAGACTATAAAAAAATTGACCCCCATGCTTTGTTCCCTCTAAAAACGGGAAAATATTAAAACCATTTTCTTCTCCAGAACGCTAGTGCGTTCTACAAGTAATAAACAAACAAAATAAACAAAGATAAAGAAAGACGTGTAACAAGTTACACGTGAAATGAAAACCTCTGACGGAGGGAATGTCATAGGTTATGAAAAAACTAGCCCATCCTCCTTTCTTCCCCACTAAAACAGGAGGGAAATATGAAAACGATTGTTCTTCGATATCTCCAAAACGCGAGTGCAGAAAGTAATAGGCTATGCGTCAAATGAAAGCTTGTGACGTGGGAAGTGTCATATGTTATTAAAAATTGACTCCCAAGCATTTGTTATCCCTAAAAAGTGGGAAACATGAAAAATATAATTGCTCTATCTCCAGAATGCGAATCCTGAAAATAACCAGCTGTAGGTGAAACGAAAGCTTCTAACGCGGAAAGAGTTTTAGGCTATTAAAAAATAACCCCCATACTATCTCCCCTCTAAAATATGGGAATTAGGAAAATCATTCTACCATATCTTCCGAATGCGAGGTCCTACGAGTTAGGTGTCTAATGCAAGCTTAGAGTTTAAAACGTCTAATCCATTTTCAACTATTTCTAATTTTGCCCCACTTTTCCCCTCCCCCTGATAAAACCGGGGGCGGATTTTCGTGGGGTTGGACTTTAACTATTCAGATCTCAAATTAAAGCTTGTGACGTCTCCCATGTCATGGGCTACTTGAAACACGACTCCAAAAGGGAGAAAAAAATGTGGTCGATGTTTTTGAATTATATATCAAATAAAAGTTTTTTGAAAGTAGTTTTAGTGACAAAGAAAAAATATAAATAAATTAAAAAATTAAAAAACTGTCTTCCTATATGGGTCTTAAAAAGTACAAAATATACCTGAAGCATATCGATGGTGCAATCATTCACTTCAAAGGGAGATAGGGCGCCGGCAATCTTGTGGAGTAGGTAAATCGGCGTCCTATCTTCCTTTGAAGTGGATACGAACTCTAGTTCAGTGACTGATTGCATCATCGATATGCTTTAGGTTTATTTTCTACATTTTAGGGCCCGTATAAGAAGGTAGGTATTTTGTAATTTTTCAATTTATTTATATTTTTGTCCTAAATTTTTTGTTCACTCCTTTAAAAGTTCTATATTTTTGATATGAAATAAAAATCTTTCTGTCTTCCACTAATTTTCATAATTTTATCTTATTACTGTATTGATATGATTTATATGATTTACAATTTAGCATTATTTAATTGTAACTGAATTATTAATAATTCTTGAAATTGTGGAATCTTTGATAAATTAAAAGTTATTTTCTTGATATATTCGTTCACTTTTACGTTTTTTGAATATATTTGCATTTTTAATAAAATTAATGTATCCATAATGTTTATTTTAGAGCTTTTAGGATATTTACCACTTTAAGATGACTTCGTTAGATATAGGATAAAAGTTAGAGTATCATGACAAAAAAAATGATGAACAAATAGTTTTAAATGAAAGAAATTGCCAGAAAATATGCCTTTCAAGAGGTATCATTTATTTTACCCAAAAAAATGATCCCCATAAGTGCCATAAAAAATATTTTTGATCCATGTGACTGTCCGATGAAGAACCCATTTATTTAAGACTTGTTTTTATAATGGATCATTTACTGAGATTTCACGAGTTTTTTGATAAACGCTATACCATTTTATATTTTCTTGATTTCCCAGCCGTCCCACGGCCGAGTGGTTAGCGCGCGGTTTTCTACTGATCTAAGGAACCTGGGTTCGAGTCCCGGGTAAGGCATGGATGTATGTGTCGTGCTTGAAAGGGTATTTATTTTGCCGTCCCGTGGCCGAGTGGTTAGCGCGATTGGTTGCTGATCTAAGGGACCTAGGTTCGAACCCCGGGTAAGGCATGGGTGTTTGTGTTGTTTTTCTGCTGAGGTCCTGCCATCCTCATAGACTTTCTACTATGGCATATAAACTGACAGGTTCCTGTCAGACCTCTATGGCAAGCAGCAGCTTCAGGGGGTATTTATTTATTTTTTACTGCTCGAAAATGTCCTATTCACCAAATTTTAGTTCTCTACTAACGTTATGTAGAAATCTGATCTTTGACCTCGGATCCAACTTTTAACAAAATTACTGAGATCTACGACTCACTCAGTTTTTTAACCTTGTAGCATCTGTAGGTCTATATTTGACCTTCGATCTCGAAGGACCCATTGCAACCAAAATTCAACAACATTTCCGAGATCTACGATCCAAAATATCTCCAGGAACCAATTTTTAGCTCTCTACTACCAGTAGATCTAAATTTGACCTTTGCCCTCTAATGACCCTCCTGGTCCAAAATTTCGTAACGTTTTCGGCATCTACAACCTGTGTGTGGTGGTGTTTCGCCCCCAGACACCAATTTCACATTTCTAGCATTGGTAAATTAATGGTTTGACTTCTACGTGATCTCTACATGACCTTGAAAGACAAATCACAGGTCGAATTTTGAATTTTTTCCGAGAACTACGACTCGGGTTTGCCCTAGGTGCAAATTTTCAGAGCACTGCGATTCATAGTTAGAATTTGATCAGCTCTGTCAGCCGTCAATCAATCACTCACAATCATCTATATATTTATTAGATGTATTTATGTATCTACAAATATTTTAAGTTGCACATTTTCAAAGGTTGACTCTGAGTAGGAGTTATGCTCTATTGAATGTTTTTTTTTGCTCATCAGTGATGTTCAGCAGATTAAATATGTTAATCGATGCTCTTCAGGAAGCTGGAAGGAGGAGAGGTTTGCTAATCGTTTCATAGATTGAAGTGATCGGAAAACTGAAAACTGAAATGTGTTTCTGTTGGCGGATATCGATGGCTTAAAATGAAAGGAGGATTGAATTTAATCCGAAGCTTCTAATAGCTTTTTAAAACGGAAAAGAAGTAATTTCATATTTTTTTTAATTAACTTGATCTTTCTTCCAAATGCAAAAGAAGTAATCTGAATGACTTTGATTGCTTCGTAACTCCAATCGTATGCAAAGATATAAGTTTTTAGATGATAATGAAGTTCTTAAAAAATATCGTCCATTGCTCAGCATCTCGCATCGAGTGAGAGAATGCGTTGCTAAGGACACGATGATCAGATGAAATGATGATAAGTGCTCTTGAAGGTAAAATAGAAATTTGAAAATTGCTGCTTTATGTGAAATATTATCTCTCACATTCGGGAATCTTTCTTCAAAGAATGAATACCTTTAGGAATTCTGTTTACTCTGTGGAATTCTTCCAAAAAAAAAAAAAGTAAACGGAAGGACAAATCACATACGATTACCTTTTTCATAAAAAAAAAGTTCACCTTTTTCAGTTGGTGTTTAATTTTTCAAAGCTTTCAGTGACAAAAACACTTAATCAATAATTAAATATTTGGGGAAATTTTAAAACTTTCAATCCAAAAATTGTTGTGCAAAACTTCGACTTAATTTTTTACTTGCGTTTTTTTTCCAAGACGATGGCGGAGAGTTTTTTCATCCGGTAGCGTTCCAGGTTCGTAGTCTGTTGTTTCTAGGTTCGAGTCCCATCTGTGCTCGCGTTGAGATTTTCTCCTCTAACTTCCAGTCTGCCCTTTGGTGAGTAAGGAAACACCGAATGGCTTGGAAAGAGCGCCGTGTGTTCGTTGGGACGTTAAGCCATGGATCCGTGCACAAGAAAGCCAAACCGTGTGCATGTTACATAACACGCTGAATGGCCTTGCCGGGCGGCTTTCAATGACTCCTAACAGACGCTCAGGGGATCTCTTTCCCCAACATTCTCTGAGTTCTTCGGTTCTACTCTGTGGTGTCTTCCTGGAGTTCCCCGCTACCGCCTACTAGAGTACTGGTACGTCTGAAGTCGACTGAGATGCTCTCAAAAGTTCTCTTCAAGATCACAGATTGGATATAAGCTTCAATACGTTTTCCCACACCAAGTCGCTTTGAGTATGCTTTATGGTACGTAGTTACAATACCATCCCACGTCAGAACATAAGGTATAATATTAACATTACACTTGTGAATTAGGCTCAACTCATTAGCCAGCAGATCATACTTCCTCTTCTTTTCAACCTCTACTGTCTGCAGGTTATCCTGAGATGTTATTCCTACTTCAATAATTGTAATCTCATTCAATACCTTAACATGCACTACTATATCAGGCTTATTATGTTGGACATGTGTGTCCGTCCTGATAGGCAAATCAACCTTGATGCAATAATAATATAATAATAAATTTATTATATTTAATATTTTTTATAATTGTTTTTTAATATAATAAAATACTTTGAAAATACCTGTTTTCATGAATAAATATTTTATCTAGCTATGTAAATTATCTTATTGTTATCGCGTTAATAAGCATTTTTAAATTAGCATTAGGTATACCTGTAAATGGTAGCTAGGCGTAAACTGGAAGGAGAGCTGTGATCCCTAGTGATGATGCACAGAACCGGCGAGGTCTAGCACCTAATGTCCGACCCCGCCTTCTCGTGGTGCAGGCCGTTAGTACCTTTCAAAAGAGATATTTTCTTTTGGAAGGGAACGGAAGGGGAGGGCTGCCAGTTCAGTATGGCCTATTGATCTGGTCATCTATGGCCACTTTTTTCTTTTTTTTCAACCCTGCTGAGGAGTGGTCAACTTCCCAGGTCCTGCTGCTGACCATTTATACCTACTAGACTGGACTTGTTTATGGATTTGAGCTTGATTATTGATCCTGGACTTGCTGCACTGGTGGGCCTCTGTTGAGGGAGAATCTGCCGCTGTGTTTTCTGTTTGCTTCTGGGTTGCCAGCTCTAAGTGAACAGAGGCATGGGATACCTTATATCAGCTGGTGGATAATCCTAATCAGAGGCCATCGCAGGTACCTGAACCTTACTTAGCTAGTTGGGCATCGTCAAGCCTAAACTGGAGTAATGTGTCTCAGGCAGGCCATGTGGCTCTTGAAAAAGTCCGATTGAAAAGGTAGTGCCTGAAGTTCCTACCAGCATCGGTGACTTCAGCCTTTAGCAGAGGAGGAACAGGTCTTTGCCCCATGCCTGCGATCAGGGGGCTGTTTGATATTGTTGGCCCTATCAATCTCAATAAACCTAATTTCTTTAAAAATCCTACTAATCATTTTCTGTCTGCAGGAACGTGGAACGTGAGGACATTACATAGAGATTATTCTCTTGATGTCCTCATGCAGGAATTCCAGCGCTATAACCTAGATATTCTAGGCTTGCAAGAGACCAGATGGACAGGTAAAGGTGAGATACTTAAAAATAACTTTAAATTTCTCTTTACAGGGAGGGAGGATGGAAAGCATCACCAAGGCGTGGGTCTGCTGCTCAGCAGACATGCTAGTGATGCTCTTCTAGGATATGAGTGCATTAATGAAAGGTTTCTTACAGCAAAATTTCAGACAAGCATTAAAGACTTGATTGTTATGCCCCCACTGAGGATGCCAATGAGGATGAGAAGGATAGGTTTTACGGACAACTTCAGGATATTTTGAATTCTGTAAAGAAAGGAGATATTACCCTTGTTCTAGGTGACTTCAATGACAAAGTTGGTACTGACTCTGACCTTTGGGGAGGAGTAATAGGCCCTTTTGGTATTGGTAGCTGCAATGGCAATGGGAAACGTCTCCTACAGGTAAGTATACTAAATGGATTCAGAATAACAAACACTTATTGCAAACACCGCGACATACATAAATACACATGGGTTTCACCTGATGGGCTGCATAAGAATGTGATTGATTATATATTAATTAACAGCAAATGGGCTAGTTCTGTTAGGAATACCAAGTCATATAGGGGATGCCGAAATTGAATCTGCCCATTACCTTGTTAAAAGTGTCTTGCATCTTAAACTTATAAAAGTGTTGTGCTAGGCTTAAAAAATTTACTTTTAATACTGAAGCTCTGAAAAACCCTGTTATATCCAAAGTTTACTATGATAAGTTACCTAGTCATTATGACAGTCATGGTACACATACTACTGAAGTTGAGGAAGAATGGGATCATTTCAAACAGGCTTTTTTGGACACTAACAGAACAATTTTAGGAAAAATGGAGCAGAGGAGATAGAATTATCTGAGTGATAAGGCACTTGAGCTTATTTCAGAAAGAAAGAACTGCAGGAATGTCCTGAATCAGTACCCTACTAGTCCAAATAGAAAGGATTACAGAGAGCATAATAAACGTGTAAAGGATCAGTTAGCTACTGATAAGAATCTTTGGCTTGATGGTTTGGCTGACAAAGCCGAGAAGCAGTTAGACAGCACAACAGCAGAGAGCTGTACCAGATAGTTAATGTTTTGTGTGGTAGAAAACGGACAGGTATACAAAGATTGAAGGATAAAAAAGGTAAGGTTATAGAAGGGGAGCATTCTGTCATGACTAGGTGGGCTGAGCATTTCAGTGATGTTCTTAACATTGTGGTTAGTTCTACTGCCATTGTTTGTAATGATGATAGATGTATTGGCAGCTTTAATATTGGCCCTATAACACAATATGAAGTTATTTTGGCTGTTTCTAAACTTAAACTTCATAAAACCCCAGGGGTAGATCAAATTACTACAGAAATGCTCAGAGCTGGGAATGTTTCGGTTACCACTTGGATGACTGAAATTTTGAATAAGTTTTATGATAAAGGCATTGTTCCCAAGGATTTTACCAGGGCTATTGTTATCCCATTTTTTAAAAAAATGTATCGTAGTTCTTCTGATAACTATAGGGGTATCAGCCTACTCTCTGTTCCAGGTAAAGTTCTTTCCATGATTGTGCTTAATAGAATTAAGAATCTGGTTGACAGGCAATTGCGTGATGAGCAATGTGGATTCAGAAGTGGTAGGGGATGTGTAGATCAGATATTTTCACTTAGGCAGATTCTTGAGAAATGTTTAGAATTTCAGAAACCTTTGGTTGCTAGCTTTGTTGATTTCAAAAAGGTTTTCGACTCTGTTGATCGTCATAATTTGTGGCTGATTGTAAGATCATATGGTATACCAGACAAATTAGTTAACATAATGAAAGCTCTCTATAATAACACTGAGTCATCTGTGAGAGTTGGTAAGTCTTGTAGCAATTGGTTTAGCATTACGTCTGGTGTTCGACAAGGGTGCATCTTGTCCTCTTTTCACTTTTGTTTGGTTGTTGATTATGTTATGCGAAATTCACTTCAAGGGAACGATTTTGGCCTTAATAGGGCTGGAGATACGAAAATTTCTGATTTAGATTATGCTGATGATTTAGCTCTTTTGGCAAATGATGTTGATGAGATGAACTCTTTCATTCGAGATGTTGATGAGACTGGTAGTAGAGTAGGTTTGGTTATAAACAGAGAGAAAACTAAAGTGATGAAAATTGTTCACGCAGGTTGTGATTCAGTTAATCTAAATGGTTGCAGTCTTGAGCAGAGTGTCACAGTTTAATTACCTTGGGAGCTATGTAACTGATACTGGTGATGTGCGGCATGAGATTAACAGACGAATAGGTATTGCTGCCGAGACTTTTAAGAATCTATGGAGATTGTGGTGAAATAGGCGTATACACCTAAAGACTAAAATTAGACTGTATAATAGTTTGGTTCTTTTTAGGGTTAGTTATGGTAGTGAAACTTGGACGCTATGTAAACAAGATAACAGGAAACTAGATGCTTTTGATTCTAGATTCTTACGCAGTATCTTGGGTATTAGGTGGTTTAACTTTCTAACTAATGATGAGTTTAAGCAAAGGAGTCTGCAACCTCCTTTAAGCAGCATATTGTGCAGAGAGAAACTCCGCTGGTTTGGCCATGTTGCCCGTATGGATAATTATACATTGGCGAATAAGGTTATGAACAGTGTGCCTAGAGGCCTCAGAAGGAGGGGGAGACCTAGGATGCAGTGGGCAGACAATGTCAAAGAGGACCTTGTTAGAATTGGTGTGCAGTGGCCGAATGCAGCAGATGTAGCTCAGGACAGATATGCTTGGAGAAGTAAACTGCTCAGTCTGGTTGGATCTCCGTAGCCCATATCTACTTAAGAAGGCTGCTGCTGCAGCCTTCTTAAGTAGATATGGGCTACGGAAACATGAAATCGGAAACAGTGCATCATGAAAATCGTGTGAAATCATCATGAAATCATACATGAAAATCGGAAACAGTGCATCGCCGAACGAATTATAAAAAAGCCCCAGAACTAAATAATGTCCTCACAGGCAACACAAACCGAAAAAGATGAATATCGGAAACAGTGCATCGCCGAACGATTTATAAAGAAGCCTCAGAATTAAATGTCCTCCTAGGCAACACCAATTGAAAAAGATGAAAATCGGAAACAGTACACCGCCGAACGAATTATAAAAAAGTCCCAGAACTAAATAATATCCTCCCAGACTACAAAAACCGAAAAACATGAAAATCGGAAACAGTGCATCGCCGAACGAATTATAAAAAAGCCCCAGAACTAAATAATGTTATCCCATACTACACAAAACGAAAAACATGAAAATCAGAAAGAGTGCACCGCCAAACGAATTATAAAAATGCCCCAGATCTAAATAATGTTATCCTATAATACACAAACCGAAAAACATGAAAATCGGAAACAGTGCATCGCCGAACGAATTATAAAAAAGCCCCAGAACTAAATAATGTCCTCCCAGGCAACACAAACCGAAAAACATGAAAATTGGAAACAGTGCATCACCGAACGAATTATAAAAAAGCCCCAGAACTAAATAATGTCCACCCAGGCAACACAAACCGAAAAACATGAAAATCGGAAACAGTGCATCACCGAACGAATTATAAAAAAGCCCCAGAACTAAATAATGTCCTCCCAGGCAACACAATCCGAAAAAGATGAAAATCGGAAACAGTGCATCGCCGAACAAATTATAAAGAAGCCTCAGAATTAAATGTCCTCCCAGGCAACAAAAATTGAAAAACATGAAAATCGGAAACAGTGCATCGCCGAACGAATTATAAAAAAGCCCCAGAACTAAATAATGTCCTCCCAGACTACACAAACCGAAAAACATGTAAATCCGAAACAGTGCAACGCCGAAGGAATTATAAAAAAGCCCCAGAACTAAATAATGTCCTCCCAGACTACAAAAAACGAAAAACATGAAAATCGGAAACAGTGCATCGCCGAACGAATTATAAAGAAGCCCCAGAATTAAATGTCCTCCCAGGCAACACAAACTGAAAAACATGAAAACCGGAAACAGTGCATCGCCGAACGAATTATAAAAAAGCCCCAAAACTAAATAATGTCCTCCCAGACTACACAAACCGACAAACATGAAAATCGGAAGTAGTGCATCGACGAACGAATTATAAAAACGCCCCAGAACTAAATAATGTCGTTCCAGACTACAAAAACCGAAAAACGTGAAAATCGGAAACAGTGAATCGCTGAACGAATTATAAAAAAAGCCCCATAACTAAATAATGTCCTCCACGACTACAAAAACCGAAAAACATGAAAATCGGAACCAGTGCATCGCCGAACGAATTATAGAAAAGCCCCAAAACTAAATAATGTCGTTCCGCACTGCACAAACCGAAAAACATGAAAATCGGAAACAGTGCATCGCCGAACGAATTATAAAAAGCCCCAGAACTAAATAATGTCCTCCCAGACTACACAAACCGAAAAACATGAAAATCGTAAACAGTGCATCGCCGAACGAATTATAAAAATCCCCAGAACTAAATAATGTCCTCCCAGGCAACACAAACCAAAAAACATGAACATCGGAAACAGTGCACCGCCGAAAGATTTATAAAAATGTCCCAGAACTAAATAATGTCCTCCCAGACTACACAAACCGAAAAACATGAAAATCGGAAACAGTACATCGCCGAACGAATTATAAAAAACCTGAGATCTAAATAATGTCCTCCCACACTACACAAACCGAAAAACATGAAAATCGGAAACAGTGCATCGTCGAACGATTTATAAAGAAGCCTCAGAATTAAATGTCCTCCCAGGCAACAGAAACTGAAAAAGATGAAAATCGGAAACAGTGCACCGCCGAACGAATTATAAAAAAGTCCGAAAACTAAATAATATCCTCCCAGACTGCAAAAACCGAAAAACATGAAAATTGGAAACAGTGCATCACCTAACGAATTATAAAAAAGCCCGATAACTAAATAATGTCCTCCCAAACTACACAAAGCGAAAAACATGGAAATTGGAAACAGTGCACCGCCGAACGAATTATAAAAAAGACCCAGATCTAAATAATGTCCTCCCAGACTACACAAACCGATAAACATGAAAATCGGAAACAGTGCATCGCCGAACGAATTATAAAAAAGCCCCAGATCTAAATAATATTATCCCATACTACACAAACCGAAAAACATCAAAATCGGGAACATTGCATCACCGAACGAATTATAAAAAAGCCCCATAACTAAATAATGTTATCCCATACTACACAAAACGAAAAACATGAAAATCAGAAACAGTGCACCGCCGAAAGAATTATAAAAATGCCCCAGATCTAAATAATGTTATCCTATAATACAGAAACCGAAAAACATGAAAATCGGAAACAGTGCATCACCGAACAAATTATAAAAAAGTCCCAGAACTAAATAATGTCCTCCCAGACTACACAAACGAAAAACATGAAAATAGGAAACAGTGCATCGCCGAACGAATTATAAAAAAGCCCCAGAACTAAATAATGTCCTCCCAGGCAACAGAAACCGAAAAACATGAAAATCGGAAATAGTGCATCACCGAACGAATTATAAAAAAGCCCAAGAACAACATAATGTCCTCTCAAACTACACAAACCGAAAAACATGAAAATCGGAAACAGTGCATCGTCGAACGAATTATAAAAAATTCCCAGAACTAAATAATGTCCTCCCAGGCAACACAAACCGAAAAAGATGAAAATCGGAAACAGTGCATCGCCGAAAGAATTATAAAGAAGCCTCAGAATTAAATGTCCTCCCAGGCAACACAAACTGAAAAACATGAAAATCGGAAACAGTGCATCGCCGAACGAATTATAAAAAATCCCCAGAACTAAATAATGACCTACCAGACAACACAAACCGAAAAACATGAAAATCGGAAACAGTGCACCGCCGAACGAATTATAAAAAAGCCCGAGAACTAAATAATGTCCTCCCACACTACACAAACCGAAAAACATGAAAATCGGAAACAGTGCATCGCCGAACGATTTATAAAGAAGCCTCAGAATTAAATGTCCTCCCAGGCAACACAAACTGAAAAAGATGAAAATCGGAAACAGTGCACCGCCGAACGAATTATAAAAAAGTCCCAGAACTAAATAATATCCTCCCAGACTGCAAAAACCGAAAAACATGAAAATTGGAAACAGTGCATCGCCTAACGAATTATAAAAAAGCCCGAGAACTAAATAATGTCCTCCCAAACTACACAAAGCGAAAAACATGAAAATCGTAGACAGTGCACCGCCGAACGAATTATAAAAAAGACCCAGATCTAAATAATGTCCTCCCAGACTACACAAACCGATAAACTTGAAAATCGGAAATAGTGCATCGCCGAACGAATTATAAAAAATCCCCAGATCTAAATATGTTATCCCATACTACACAAACCGAAAAACATGAAAATCGGGAACAGTGCATCAGCGAACGAATTATGAAAAAGCCTCATAACTAAATAATGTTATCCCATACTACACAAAACGAAAAACATGAAAATCAGAAACAGTGCACCGCCGAACGAATTATAAAAATGCCCCAGATCTAAATAATGTTATCCTATAATACACAAACCGAAAAACATGAAAATCGGAAACAGTGCATCGCCGAACGAATTATAAAAACGTCCCAGAGCTAAATAATGTCGTCCCAGGCAACACAAACCGAAAAACATGAAACTCGGAAACAGTGCATCAACGAACGAATTATAAAAAAGCCCCAGAACTAAATAATGTCCTCCCAGACTACACAAACCGATAAACTTGAAAATCGGAAATAGTGCATCACCGAACGAATTATAAAAATGCCCCAGATCTAAATATGTTATCCCATACTACACAAACCTAAAAACATGAAAATCGGGAACAGTGCATCAGCGAACGAATTATGAAAAAGCCTCATAACTAAATAATGTTATCCCATACTACACAAAACGAAAAACATGAAAATCAGAAACAGTGCACCGCCGAACGAATTATAAAAATGCCCCAGATCTAAATAATGTTATCCTATAATACACAAACCGAAAAACATGAAAATCGGAAACAGTGCATCGCCGAACGAATTATAAAAACGTCCCAGAGCTAAATAATGTCGTCCCAGGCAACACAAACCGAAAAACATGAAACTCGGAAACAGTGCATCAACGAACGAATTATAAAAAAGCCCCAGAACTAAATAATGTCCTCCCAGACTACACAAACGCAAAAACATGAAAATAGGAAACAGTGCATCGCCGAACGAATTATAAAAAAGCCCCAGAACTAAATAATGTCCACCCAGGCAACACAAACCGAAAAACATGAAAATCGGAAACAGTGCATCACCGAACGAATTATAAAAAAGCCCCAGACCTAAATAATGACCTACCAGACTACACAAACCGATGAACATGAAAATCGGAAACAGTGCACCGTTGAAAGAATTATAAAAAAGCTCCAGAACTAAATAATGTCGTTCCAGACTGCAGAAAAGGAAAAACATGAAAATCGGAAACAGTGTATCGCCGAACGAAATATAAAAATGCCCCATAACTAAATAATGTCCTCCCAGACTACACAAACCGAAAAACATGAAAATCGGAAACAGTGCATCGCCGAACGAATTATAAAAAAGCCCCAGAACTAAATAATGTCCTCCCAGACTACACAAACCGAAAAAACATGAACACCGGAAACAGTGCATCGCCGAGCGAATTATAAAAAAGCCCCAGAAATAAATAATGTCCTCCCAAGCAACACAAACCGAAAAACATGAACATCGGAAACAGTGCACCGCCGAACGAATTAAAAAATAGTCCCAAAACAAAATAATATCATCCCAGACTACACAAACCGAAAAACATGAATGTCGGAAACAGTACATCGCCGAACGAATTATAACAAAGCCCCAGAACTAAATAATGTCCTCCCACACTACACAAATCGAAAAACATGAAAATCGGAAACAGTACATCGCCGAACGAATTATAAAAAAGCCCCAGAACTAAATAATGTCCTCGCAGACTACAAAACCGAAAAACATGAAAATCGGAAGTAGGGCATCGAGGAACGAATTATAAAACCGATCCGGAACTAAATAATGTCGTTCCACACTACAAAAAACAAAGAACATGAAAATCGGAAACAGTGAATCGCCGAACGAACTATAAAAAAAAGTCCCATAACTAAATAATGCCGTCCAAGACTACAAAAACCGAAAAACATGAAAATCGGAAGAACCAGAACTAAATAATGTCGTTCCGCACTATACAAACCGAAAACCATGAAAATCGGAAACAGTGCATCGCCGAACGCATTATAGAAAAGCCCCAGAACTAAATAATGTCGTTCCGTACTATACAAACCGAAAACCATGAAAATCGGAAACAGTGCATCGCCGAACGTATTATAAAAAAGCCCCAGAACTAAATAATGTCCTCCCAGACTAGACAAACCGAAAAACATGAAAATCGGAAACAGTGCATCGCCGAACGAATTATAAAAACCCCCAGAACTAAATAATGTCCTCCCAGGCAACACAAAACGAAAAACATGAACATCGGAAGCAGTGCACCGCTGAAAGATTTATAAAAAAGTCCCAGAGCTAAATAATGTCCTCCCAGACTACACAAACCGAAAAACATGAAAATCGGAAACAGTACATCGCCGAACGAATTATAAAAAAGCCCGAGAACTAAATAATGTCCTCCCACACAACACAAACCGAAAAACATGAAAATCGGTAACAGTGCATCGCCGAACGAATTATAAAAAAGCCCCAGAACTAAATAATGTCCTCCCAGACTACACAAACCGAAAAAACATGAACACCGGAAACAGTGCATCGCCGAGCGAATTATAAAAAGCCCCAGAAATAAATAATGTCCTCCCAAGCAACACAAACCGAAAAACATGAACATCGGAAACAGTGCACCGCCGAACGAATTATAAAATAGTCCCAAAACAAAATAATATCATCCCAGACTACACAAACCGAAAAACATGAATGTCGGAAACAGTATATCGCCGAACGAATTATAACAAAGCCCCAGAACTAAATAATGTCCTCCCAGACTACACAAACGCAAAAACATGAAAATAGGAAACAGTGCATCGCCGAACGAATTATAAAAAAGCCCCAGAACTAAATAATGTCCACCCAGGCAACACAAACCGAAAAACATGAAAATCGGAAACAGTGCATCACCGAACGAATTATAAAAAAGCCCCAGACCTAAATAATGACCTACCAGACTACACAAACCGATGAACATGAAAATCGGAAACAGTGCACCGTTGAAAGAATTATAAAAAAGCTCCAGAACTAAATAATGTCGTTCCAGACTGCAGAAAAGGAAAAACATGAAAATCGGAAACAGTGTATCGCCGAACGAAATATAAAAATGCCCCATAACTAAATAATGTCCTCCCAGACTACACAAACCGAAAAACATGAAAATCGGAAACAGTGCATCGCCGAACGAATTATAAAAAAGCCCCAGAACTAAATAATGTCCTCCCAGACTACACAAACCGAAAAAACATGAACACCGGAAACAGTGCATCGCCGAGCGAATTATAAAAAAGCCCCAGAAATAAATAATGTCCTCCCAAGCAACACAAACCGAAAAACATGAACATCGGAAACAGTGCACCGCCGAACGAATTATAAAATAGTCCCAAAACAAAATAATATCATCCCAGACTACACAAACCGAAAAACATGAATGTCGGAAACAGTACATCGCCGAACGAATTATAACAAAGCCCCAGAACTAAATAATGTCCTCCCACACTACACAAATCGAAAAACATGAAAATCGGAAACAGTACATCGCCGAACGAATTATAAAAAAGCCCCAGAACTAAATAATGTCCTCGCAGACTACAAAACCGAAAAACATGAAAATCGGAAGTAGGGCATCGAGGAACGAATTATAAAACCGATCCGGAACTAAATAATGTCGTTCCACACTACAAAAAACAAAGAACATGAAAATCGGAAACAGTGAATCGCCGAACGAACTATAAAAAAAAGTCCCATAACTAAATAATGTCGTCCAAGACTACAAAAACCGAAAAACATGAAAATCGGAAGCAGTGCATCGCCGAACGCATTATAGAAAAGCCCCAGAACTAAATAATGTCGTTCCGTACTATACAAACCGAAAACCATGAAAATCGGAAACAGTGCATCGCCGAACGTATTATAAAAAAGCCCCAGAACTAAATAATGTCCTCCCAGACTAGACAAACCGAAAAACATGAAAATCGGAAACAGTGCATCGCCGAATGAATTATAAAAACCCCCAGAACTAAATAATGTCCTCCCAGGCAACACAAAACGAAAAACATGAACATCGGAAGCAGTGCACCGCTGAAAGATTTATAAAAAAGTCCCAGAGCTAAATAATGTCCTCCCAGACTACACAAACCGAAAAACATGAAAATCGGAAACAGTACATCGCCGAACGAATTATAAAAAAGCCCGAGAACTAAATAATGTCCTCCCACACAACACAAACCGAAAAACATGAAAATCGGTAACAGCGCATCGCCGAACGATTTATAAAGAAGCCTCAGAATTAAATGTCCTCCCAGGCAACAGAAACTGTAAAAGATGAAAATCGGAAACAGTGCACCGCCGAACGAATTATAAAAAAGTCCGAAAACTAAATAATATCCTCCCAGACTGCAAAAACCGAAAAACATGAAAATTGGAAACAGTGCATCGCCTAACGAATTGTAAAAAAGCCCGAGAACTAAATAATGTCCTCCCAAACTACACAAAGCGAAAAACATGGAAATCGGCAACAGTGCACCGCCGAACGAATTATAAAAAAGACCCAGATCTAAATAATATCCTCCCAGACTACACAAACCGATAAACATGAAAATCGGAAACAGTGCATCGCCGAACGAATTATAAAATAGCCCCAGATCTAAATAATATTATCCCATACTACACAAACCGAAAAACATCAAAATCGGGAACATTGCATCACCGAACGAATTATAAAAAAGCCTAATAACTAAATAATGTTATCCCATACTACACAAAACGAAAAACATGAAAATCAGAAACAGTGCAAGTCCGAAAGAATTATAAAAATGCCCCAGATCTAAATAATGTTATCCTATAATACAGAAACCGAAAAACATAAAAATCGGAAACAGTGCATCGCCGAACGAATTTTAAAAAAGCCCCAGAACTAAATAATGACCTCCCAGGCAACACAAACCGAAAAAGATGAAAATCGGAAACAGTTCATCGCCGAAAGAATTATAAAGAAGCCTCAGAATTAAATGTCCTCCCAGGCAACACCAACTGAAAAACATGAAAATCGGAAACAGTGCATCGCCGAACGAATTATAAAAAAATCCCCACAACTAAATAATGATTTACCAGACTACACAAACCGAAAAACTTGAAAATCGGAAACAGTGCACCGCCGAGCGAATTATAAAAAATCCCCAGAACTAAATAATGTCCTCCCAGGCAACACAAACCGAAAAAGATGAAAATCGGAAACAGTTCATCGCCGAAAGAAATATAAAGAAGCCTTAGAATTAAATGTCCTCCCAGGCAACACAAACTGAAAAACATGAAAATCGGAAACAGTGCATCGCCGAACGAATTATAAAAAATCCCGAGAACTAAATAATGACCTACCAGACTACACAAACCGAAAAACATGAAAATCGGAAACAGTGCATCGCCGAATGAAATGTATAAAAACTCATAGCTAAATAATGTCCTCCCAGACTGCACAAACCGAAAAACATGAAAATCGGAAACAGTGCATCGCCGAACGAATTATAAAAAATCCCCAGAACTAAATAATGTTCTCCCAGGCAACACAAACCGAAAAACATGAACATCGGAAACAGTGCATCGCCGAACGATTTATAAAGAAGCCTCAGAATTAAATGTTCTCCTAGGCAACACAAACTGAAAAAGATGAAAATCGGAAACAGTGCACCGCCGAACGATTTATAAAAAAGTCCCAGAACTAAATAATATCCTCCCAGACTACAAAAACCGAAAAACATGAAAATTGTAAGCAGTGCATCGCCTAACGAATTATAAAAAAGCCTGAGAACTAAATAATGTCCTCCCACACTTCACAAACCGATCAACATGAAAATCGAAAACAGTGCATCGCCGAACGAATTATAAAAAGCCCCAGATGTAAATAATGTTATCCGATACTACACAAACCGAAAAACATGAAAATCGCAAACAGTGTGATCATCGAACGAATAATAAAAAAGCCCCAGAACTAAATAATGTTATCCCATACTACACAAAACGAAAAACATGAAAATCACAAACAGTGCACAGCCGAACGAATTATAAAAATGCCCCAGACCTAAATAATGTTATCCTATAATACACAAACCGAAAAACATGAAAATCGGAAACAGTGCATCACCGAACGAATTATAAAAATGCCCCAGAACAAAATAATGTCCTCCCAGGCAACACAAACCGAACAACATGAAAATTGGAAACAGTGCATCGCCGAACGTATTATAAAAAAGCCCCAGAACTACATAATGTCCACCCAGGCAAAACAAACCGAAAAACATGAAAATCGGAAACAGTACATCGCCGAACGAATTATAAAAAAGCCCCAGAACTAAATAATGTCCTCCCACACTACACAAATCGAAAAACATGAAAATCGGAAACAGTGCATTGCCGAACGATTTATAAAGAAGCCTCAGAATTAAATGTCGTCCCAGGCTACACAAACTGAAAGAGATGAAAATCGGAAACAGTGCACCGCCGAACGAATTATAAAAAAGTCCCAGAACTAAATAATATCCTCCCAGACTACACAAACCGATAAACATGAAAATCAGAAACAGTGCATCGCCGAACGAATTATAAAAATGCCCCGGATCTAAATAATGTTATCCCATACTACACAAACCGAAAAACATGAAAATCGGAAACAGTGCATCACCGAACGAATTATAAAAAAGCCCCAGAACTAAATAATGTTATCCCATACTACACAAAACGAAAAACATGAAAATCAGAAACAGTGCACCGCCGAACGAATCATAAAAGTACCCCAGATCTAAATAATGTTATCCTATAATACACAAACCGAAAAACATGAAAATCGGAAACAGTACATCGCCGAACGAATTATAAAAAAGCCCCAGAACAAAATAATGTCCTCCCAGGCAACACAAACCGAAAAACATGAAAATCGGAAACAGTGCATCGCCGAACGAATTATAAAAAAGCCCCAGAACTAAATAATGTCCTCCCAGGCAACACAAACCGAAAAAGATGAAAATCGGAAACAGTGCATCGCCGAACGAATTATAAAGAAGCCTCAGAATTAAATGTCCTCCCAGGCAACAGAAACTGAAAAACATTAAAATCGGAAACAGTGCATCGCCGAACGAATTATAAAAAAGCCCCAGAACTAAACAATTTCCTCCAAGACTACACAAATCGAAAAACATGAAAATCCGAAACAGTGCATCGCGGAACGAATTATAAAAAAGACCCAGATCTAAATAATGTCCTCCCAGACTACAAAAAAGAAAAACATGAAAATCGGAAACAGTGCATCGCCGAACGAATTAAAAAGAAGCCTCAGAATTAAATGTCCTCCCTGGCAACACAAACTGAAAAACATGAAAATCGGAAACAGTGCATCGCCGAACGACTTATAAAAAAGCCCCAGAACTAAATAATGTCCTCGCAGACTACAAAACCGAAAAACATGAAAATCGGAAGTAGGGCATCGAGGAACGAATTATAAAACCGATCCGGAACTAAATAATGTCGTTCCACACTACAAAAAACAAAGAACATGAAAATCGGAAACAGTGAATCGCCGAACGAACTATAAAAAAAAGTCCCATAACTAAATAATGTCGTCCAAGACTACAAAAATCGGAAAACATGAAAATCGGAAGCAGTGCATCGCCGAACGCATTATAGAAAAGCCCCAGAACTAAATAATGTCGTTCCGCACTATACAAACCGAAAACCATGAAAATCGGAAACAGTGCATCGCCGAACGTATTATAAAAAAGCCCCAGAACTAAATAATGTCCTCCCAGACTAGACAAACCGAAAAACATGAAAATCGGAAACAGTGCATCGCCGAACGAATTATAAAAACCCCCAGAACTAAATAATGTCCTCCCAGGCAACACAAAACGAAAAACATGAACATCGGAAACAGTGCACCGCCGAAAGATTTATAAAAAAGTCCCAGAACTAAATAATGTCCTCCCAGACTACACAAACCGAAAAACATGAAAATCGGAAACAGTACATCGCCGAACGAATTATAAAAATGCCCGAGAACTAAATAATGTCCTCCCACACTACACAAACCGAAAAACATGAAAATCGGAAACAGTGCATCGCCGAACGATTTATAAAGAAGCCTCAGAATTAAATGTCCTCCCAAACTTACCAAAGCGAAAAACATGAAAATCGGAAAGAGTGCACCGCCGAACGAATTATAAAAAAGACCCAGATCTAAATAATATCCTCCCAGACTACAAAAACCGGAAAACATGAAAATTGGAAACAGTGCATCGGCTAACGAATTATAAAAAAACCCGAGAAATAAATAATGTCCTCCTAAACTACACAAAGCGAAAAACATGAAAATCGAAAACAGTGCACCGCCGAACGAATTATAAAAAAGACCCAGATCTAAATAATGTCCTCCCAGACTACACAAACCGATAAACATGAAAATCGGAAACAGTGCATCGCCGAACGAATTATAAAAAAGCCCCAGAACTAAATAATGACCTCCCAGGCAACACAAACCGAAAAAGATGAAAATCGGAAACAGTTCATCGCCGAAAGAATTATAAAGAAGCCTCAGAATTAAATGTCCTCCCAGGCAACACCAACTGAAAAACATGAAAATCGGAAACAGTGCATCGCCGAACGATTTATAAAGAAGCCTCAGAATTAAATGTCCTCCCAAACTTACCAAAGCGAAAAACATGAAAATCGGAAACAGTGCACCGCCGAACGAATTATAAAAAAGACCCAGATCTAAATAATATCCTCCCAGACTACAAAAACCGGAAAACATGAAAATTGGAAACAGTGCATCGCCTAACGAATTATAAAAAAACCCGAGAAATAAATAATGTCCTCCCAAACTACACAAAGCGAAAAACATGAAAATCGAAAACAGTGCACCGCCGAACGAATTATAAAAAAGACCCAGATCTAAATAATGTCCTTCCAGACTACACAAACCGATAAACATGAAAATCGGAAACAGTGCATCGCCGAACGAATTATAAAAAAGCCCCAGAACTAAATAATGACCTCCCAGGCAACACAAACCGAAAAAGATGAAAATCGGAAACAGTTCATCGCCGAAAGAATTATAAAGAAGCCTCAGAATTAAATGTCCTCCCAGGCAACACCAACTGAAAAACATGAAAATCGGAAACAGTGCATCGCCGAACGAATTATAAAAAAATCCCCACAACTAAATAATGATTTACCAGACTACACAAACCGAAAAACTTGAAAATCGGAAACAGTGCACCGCCGAGCGAATTATAAAAAATCCCCAGAACTAAATAATGTCCTCCCAGGCAACACAAACCGAAAAAGATGAAAATCGGAAACAGTTCATCGCCGAAAGAAATATAAAGAAGCCTCAGAATTAAATGTCCTCCCAGGCAACACAAACTGAAAAACATGAAAATCGGAAACAGTGCATCGCCGAACGAATTATAAAAAATCCCGAGAACTAAATAATGACCTACCAGACTACACAAACCGAAAAACATGAAAATCGGAAACAGTGCATCGCCGAATGAAATGTAAAAAAACTCATAACTAAATAATGTCCTCCCAGACTGCACAAACCGAAAAACATGAAAATCGGAAACAGTGCATCGCCGAACGAATTATAAAAAATCCCCAGAACTAAATAATGTTCTCCCAGGCAACACAAACCGAAAAACATGAACATCGGAAACAGTGCATCGCCGAACGATTTATAAAGAAGCCTCAGAATTAAATGTTCTCCTAGGCAACGCAAACTGAAAAAGATGAAAATCGGAAACAGTGTACCGCCGAACGATTTATAAAAAAGTCCCAGAACTAAATAATATCCTCCCAGACTACAAAAACCGAAAAACATCAAAATTGGAAGCAGTGCATCGCCTAACGAATTATAAAAAAGCCTGAGAACTAAATAATGTCCTCCCACACTTCACAAACCGATCAACATGAAAATCGAAAACAGTGCATCGCCGAACGAATTATAAAAAGCCCCAGATGTAAATAATGTTATCCGATACTACACAAACCGAAAAACATGAAAATCGCAAACAGTGTGATCATCGAACGAATAATAAAAAAGCCCCAGAACTAAATAATGTTATCCCATACTACACAAAACGAAAAACATGAAAATCACAAACAGTGCACAGCCGAACGAATTATAAAAATGCCCCAGACCTAAATAATGTTATCCTATAATACACAAACCGAAAAACATGAAAATCGGAAACAGTGCATCGCCGAACGAATTATAAAAAGCCCCAGAACTAAATAATGTCCTCCCAGACTACACAAACCGAAAAACATGAAAATCGGAAACAGTGCATCGCCGGACGTATTATAAAAAAACCCCAGAACTAAATAATGTCCTCTCAGGCAACACAAACCGAAAAACATGAACATCGGAAACAGTGCACCGACGAAAGATTTATAAAAAAGTCCCAGAACTAAATAATGTCCTCCCAGAGTACACAAATCGAAAAACATGAAAAACGGAAACAGTACATCGCCGAACGAATTATAAAAATGCCCGAGAACTAAATAATGTCCTCCCACACTACACAAACCAAAAAACATGAAAATCGGAAACAGTGCATCGCCGAACGATTTATAAAGAAGCCTCAGAATTAAATGTCCTCCCAAACTACACAAAGCGAAAAACATGAAAATCGGAAACAGTGCACCGCCGAACGAATTATAAAAAAGACCCAGATCTAAATAATGTCCTTCCAGACTACACAATCCGATAAACATGAAAATCGGAAACAGTGCATCGCCGAACGAATTATAAAAAACCCCAGATCTAAATACTGTTATCCCATACTACACAAACCGAAAAACATGAAAATCGGAAACAGTGCATCGCCGAACGAATTATAAAACCGACCCAGAACTAAATAAAGTCCTCCCAGACTACAAAAAACGAAAAACATGAAAATCGGAAACAGTGCATCGCCGAACGAATTATAAAAAAGTCCCATAACTAAATAATGTCCTCCAAGACCACAAAAACCGAAAAACATGAAAATCGGAAGCAGTGCATCGTCGAACGAATTATAGAAAAGCCCCAGAACTAAATAATGTCGTTCTGCACTACACAAACCGAAAAACAGGAAAATCGGAAACAGTGCATCGCCGAACGAATTATAAAAAAGCCCTAGAACTAAATAATGTTATCCCATACTACAAAAAACGTAAAACATGAAAATCAGAAACAGTGCACCGCCGAACGAATTATAAAAATGTCCCAGATGTAAATAATGTTATCCTATAATACAGAAACCGAAAAACAGGAAAATATGAAACAGTGCATCGCCGAACGAATTATAAAAAAGCCCCAGCACTAAATAATGTCCACCCAGGCAACAAAAACCGAAAAACATGAAAATCGGAAACAGTGCATCACCGAACGAATTATAAAGAAGTCTCAGAATTAAATGTCCTTTCAGGCAACACAAACTGAAAAACATGAAAATCCGAAACAGTGTATCGCCGAAGGAATTGTAAAAAAGCCCAAGAACTAAATAATGTCCTCCCAGACTACAAAAAACGAAAAACCTGAAAATCGGAAACAGTACATCGCCGAACGAATTATAAAGAAGCCTCAGAATTAAATGTCCTCCCAGGCAACACAAACTGAAAAACCTGAAAATCGGAAACAGTGCATCGCCGAACGAATTATAAAAAAGCCCCAGAACTAAATAATGTCCTCCCAGACTACACAAACCGAAAAACATGAAAATCGGAAGTAGTGCATCGACGAACGAATTATAAAAACGCCCCAGAACTAAATAATGTTGTTCCAGACTACAAAAAACGAAAAACATGAAAATCGGAAAGAATGAATCGCCGAACGAATTATAAAAAAAGCCCCATAACTAAATAATGTCCTCCAAGACTACAAAAACCGAAAAACATGAAAGTCGGAAGCAGTGCATCGCCGAACGAATTACAGAAAAGCCCCAGAACTAAATAATGTCGTTTCGCACTACATAAACCGAAAAACATGAAAATCGGAAACAGTGCAACGCCGAACTTTTTATAAAGAAGCCTCAGAATTAAATGTCCTCCCAGGCAACACAAACTGAAAAAGATGAAAATCGGAAACAGTGCACCGCCGAAAGAATTATAAAAAGTCCCAGAACTAAATAATATCCTCCCAGACTGCAAAAACCGAAAAACATGAAAATTGGAAACAGTGCATCGCCTAACGAATTATAAAAAAGCCCGAGAACTTAATAATGTCCTCCCAAACTACGCAAAGCGAAAAACATGAAAATCGGAAACAGTGCATCGTCGAACGAATTATAAAAAAGCCCGAGAACTAAATAATGTCCTCCCAGGCAACACAAACCGAAAAACATGAAAATCGGAAACAGTGCATCACCGAACGAATTATAAAAAAGCCCCAGAACTAAATAATGTCCTTCCAGACTACACAAACGCAAAAACATGAAAATCGGAAACAGTGCATCGCCGAACGAATTATAAAAAAGCCCCAGAACTAAATAATGTCCTCCCAGACAACACAAACCGAAAAACATGAAAATCGGAAACAGTGCATCACCGAACGAATTATAAAAAAGCCCCAGAACAACAAAATGTCCTCTAAAACTACACAAACCGAAAAACATGAAAATCGGAAACAGTGCATCGTCGAACGAATTATAAAAAATCCCCAGAACTAAATAATGTCCTCCCAGGCAACACAAACCGAAAAAGATGAAAATCGGAAACAGTGCATCGCCGAACGAATTATAAAGAATCCTCAGAATTAAATGTCCTCCCAGGCAACACAAACTGAGAAACAAGAAAATCGGAAACCGAACGAAATATAAAAAATCCCCAGAACTAAATAATGTCCTCCCAGACAACACAAACCGAAAAACATGAAAATCGGAAACAATGCTTCACCGAACGAATTATAAAAAAGCCCCAGAACAACAAAATGTCCTCTAAGACTACATAAACCGAAAAACATGAAAATCGGAAACAGTGCATCGCCGAACGAAATATAAAAAATCCCCAGAACTAAATAATGTCCTCCCAGACAACATAAACCGAAAAACATGAAAATCGGAAACAGTGCATCACCGAACGAATTATAAAAAAGCCCCAGAACAACAAAATGTCCTCTAAAACTACACAAACCGAAAAACATGAAAATCGGAAACAGTGCATCGCCGAACGAATTATAAAAAAGCCCCTGAACAACAAAATGTCCTCTAAAACTACACAAACCGAAAAACATGAAAATCGGAAACAGTGCATCGCCGAAAGAAATATAAAAAAGCCCCATAACTAAATAATGTCCTCCCAGACTGCACAAACCGAAAAACATGAAAATCGGAAACACTGCATCGCCGAAAGAATTATAAAAAATCCCCAGAACTAAATAATGTCCTCCCAGGCAACACAAACCGAAAAACATGAACATCGAAAACAGTGCACTGTCGAACGATTTATAAAAAAGTCCCAGAACTAAATAATGCCCTCCCAGACTACACAAACCGAAAGACATGAAAATCGGAAACAGTGCATCGCCGAACGATTTATAAAGAAGCCTCAGAATTAAATGTCCTCCTAGGCAACACGAACTGAAAAAGATGAAAATCGAAAACAGTGCACCGCCGATAGAATTATAAAAAGTCCCAGAACTAAATAATATCCTCCCAGACTACAAAAACCGAAAAACATGAAAACTGGAAGCATCGCCTAACGAATTGTAAAAAAGCCTGAGAACTAAATAATATCCTCCCAAACTACACAAAGCGAAAAGCATGAAAATTGGAAACAGTGCACCGCCGAACGAATTATAAAAAAGTCCCAGATCTAAATAATGTCCTCTCAGACTTCACAAACCGATAAACATGAAAATCGGAAACAGTGCATCGCCGAACGAATTATAAAAAAGCCCCAGATCTAAATAATGTTACCACATACTACACAAACCGAAAAACATGAAAATCGGAAACAGTGCATCGCCGAACGAATTATAAAAATGCCCAGAACTAAATATTGTCCTCCCAGGCAACACAAACCGAACAACATGAAAATCGGAAACAGTGCATCGCCGAACGTATTGTAAAAAAAGCCCCAGAACTAAATAATGTCCACCCAGGCAACACAAACCGAAAAACATGAAAATCGGAAACGGTGCATCGCCGAACGAATTATAAAAAATCCCCAGAACTAAATAATGTCCTCCCAGACTACACAAACCGAAAAACATGGACACCGGAAACTGCTTCGCCGAACGAATTATAAAAAAGCCCCAGAACTAAATAATGTCCTCCCAGGCAACACAAACTGAAAAAGATGAAAATCGGAAACAGTGCATCGCCGAACAAATTATAAAGAAGCCTCAGAATTAAATGTCCTTCCAGGCAACACAAATTGAAAAACATGAAAGTCGGAAACAGTGCATCGCCGAACGAATTATAAAAAAGCCCCAGAACTAAATAATGTCCTCCCACACTACACAAACCGAAAAACATGAAAATCGGAAACAGTGCATCGCCGAATGATTTATAAAGAAGCCTCAGAATTAAATGTCCTCCCAGGCAACACAAACTGAATTAGCCCACAAATTACTCAGAACCTATAATATCAAAATTAATTTTAGCCCATCTCCAAATTTGAAGAAATTAATCAAAAGGGACAGGGACAAATTTAGTCTACTTCAAAATTCCGGACTATTCCAATTTCCCCTGCATTTACCGATATAATTCCATTGTTTCCTACATCAGCAAATCCATACATTGTCTACAAGAGAGGTTCACAAAGCACCAAACTGATGTCAGCCAAAAGAAGCTAACGATAGCTGCCACCGAACTAGCGGTACAACACAGAGCAACAATAGACTGCGAGCACCCCACACCGCTTTCATGTGCGTCCACTTTCTATGGAATCATAGATCACAAGGCTATTGAAATAATGACCACCTCATCCCCACCAGCAACCGAGACCCTTCATGACGTGGAAAGAAGCTCTTTGTCTAAACAGGCCTACATAGCTACATAGCTATCACTTCACTGAAGTTGGAGTGCTGTCTTTGCTCCATAAAGCTTCTGAGTTTTCTCCTAACATTTTTTTCTTCAAGATATTTTTGGAGTTCACCCTTTAACTCTTCCCCCCTCTTAACACAAGCAGTTGAAATTGTTATTTTCGGAAATAAAGACACCACACACCGTGTTAACTTTGATTGTGTATAAGGGTATTTCTGCACTTTAAATCATTGAGATTACTTACTAGATGGGTTGGGTTGTTTTACTTCAAGTGGCACTTTTCTGCACACCATGGACTAAATGGCCAGGTCATATGGACCCCAAAGTTTCAGAGAAGTTTGAGGGAGGGGACTCACTAGAACAGCTGTTGGGTGATAGATAGTAGCCTCCCATCAAGGCCATCCAGCGTGTTTTTTAACGTGCACAGGGTATGGCTCTCCAGTACATGGGGCCATGGCTTAATGTCCCGTCCAAAGGACGGTGGCCTTTCCAAGCCACCAGTGTCCCCTACTGACAGTGGGAAGGGTGGGGAATTTTGCAGATATAAATCTCAGCACTGCTGGAACTTGAATCTGGGAACTGCAGATTACGAACCTGGTGCACTATCGACTGAGTCATCCCTGCCCCATTAAAAGTGTAGAGTATGATGGCGAGTTTTAAAGGTATGGATGATATTAGGTGTAAAGTTCAGAGAGGTAAGTCTTTCAGTGCAGGAGTGGCAGAAATTCCCAGAACTAAATAATATCCTCCCAGACTACAAAAACCGAAAAACATCAAAATTGGAAGCAGTGCATCGCCTAACGAATTATAAAAAAGCCTGAGAACTAAATAATGTCCTCCCACACTTCACAAACCGATCAACATGAAAATCGAAAACAGTGCATCGCCGAACGAATTATAAAAAGCCCCAGATGTAAATAATGTTATCCGATACTACACAAACCGAAAAACATGAAAATCGCAAACAGTGTGATCATCGAACGAATAATAAAAAAGCCCCAGAACTAAATAATGTTATCCCATACTACACAAAACGAAAAACATGAAAATCACAAACAGTGCACAGCCGAACGAATTATAAAAATGCCCCAGACCTAAATAATGTTATCCTATAATACACAAACCGAAAAACATGAAAATCGGAAACAGTGCATCGCCGAACGAATTATAAAAAGCCCCAGAACTAAATAATGTCCTCCCAGACTACACAAACCGAAAAACATGAAAATCGGAAACAGTGCATCGCCGGACGTATTATAAAAAAACCCCAGAACTAAATAATGTCCTCTCAGGCAACACAAACCGAAAAACATGAACATCGGAAACAGTGCACCGACGAAAGATTTATAAAAAAGTCCCAGAACTAAATAATGTCCTCCCAGAGTACACAAATCGAAAAACATGAAAAACGGAAACAGTACATCGCCGAACGAATTATAAAAATGCCCGAGAACTAAATAATGTCCTCCCACACTACACAAACCAAAAAACATGAAAATCGGAAACAGTGCATCGCCGAACGATTTATAAAGAAGCCTCAGAATTAAATGTCCTCCCAAACTACACAAAGCGAAAAACATGAAAATCGGAAACAGTGCACCGCCGAACGAATTATAAAAAAGACCCAGATCTAAATAATGTCCTTCCAGACTACACAATCCGATAAACATGAAAATCGGAAACAGTGCATCGCCGAACGAATTATAAAAAACCCCAGATCTAAATACTGTTATCCCATACTACACAAACCGAAAAACATGAAAATCGGAAACAGTGCATCGCCGAACGAATTATAAAACCGACCCAGAACTAAATAAAGTCCTCCCAGACTACAAAAAACGAAAAACATGAAAATCGGAAACAGTGCATCGCCGAACGAATTATAAAAAAGTCCCATAACTAAATAATGTCCTCCAAGACCACAAAAACCGAAAAACATGAAAATCGGAAGCAGTGCATCGTCGAACGAATTATAGAAAAGCCCCAGAACTAAATAATGTCGTTCTGCACTACACAAACCGAAAAACAGGAAAATCGGAAACAGTGCATCGCCGAACGAATTATAAAAAAGCCCTAGAACTAAATAATGTTATCCCATACTACAAAAAACGTAAAACATGAAAATCAGAAACAGTGCACCGCCGAACGAATTATAAAAATGTCCCAGATGTAAATAATGTTATCCTATAATACAGAAACCGAAAAACAGGAAAATATGAAACAGTGCATCGCCGAACGAATTATAAAAAAGCCCCAGCACTAAATAATGTCCACCCAGGCAACAAAAACCGAAAAACATGAAAATCGGAAACAGTGCATCACCGAACGAATTATAAAGAAGTCTCAGAATTAAATGTCCTTTCAGGCAACACAAACTGAAAAACATGAAAATCCGAAACAGTGTATCGCCGAAGGAATTGTAAAAAAGCCCAAGAACTAAATAATGTCCTCCCAGACTACAAAAAACGAAAAACCTGAAAATCGGAAACAGTACATCGCCGAACGAATTATAAAGAAGCCTCAGAATTAAATGTCCTCCCAGGCAACACAAACTGAAAAACCTGAAAATCGGAAACAGTGCATCGCCGAACGAATTATAAAAAAGCCCCAGAACTAAATAATGTCCTCCCAGACTACACAAACCGAAAAACATGAAAATCGGAAGTAGTGCATCGACGAACGAATTATAAAAACGCCCCAGAACTAAATAATGTTGTTCCAGACTACAAAAAACGAAAAACATGAAAATCGGAAAGAATGAATCGCCGAACGAATTATAAAAAAAGCCCCATAACTAAATAATGTCCTCCAAGACTACAAAAACCGAAAAACATGAAAGTCGGAAGCAGTGCATCGCCGAACGAATTACAGAAAAGCCCCAGAACTAAATAATGTCGTTTCGCACTACATAAACCGAAAAACATGAAAATCGGAAACAGTGCAACGCCGAACTTTTTATAAAGAAGCCTCAGAATTAAATGTCCTCCCAGGCAACACAAACTGAAAAAGATGAAAATCGGAAACAGTGCACCGCCGAAAGAATTATAAAAAGTCCCAGAACTAAATAATATCCTCCCAGACTGCAAAAACCGAAAAACATGAAAATTGGAAACAGTGCATCGCCTAACGAATTATAAAAAAGCCCGAGAACTTAATAATGTCCTCCCAAACTACGCAAAGCGAAAAACATGAAAATCGGAAACAGTGCATCGTCGAACGAATTATAAAAAAGCCCGAGAACTAAATAATGTCCTCCCAGGCAACACAAACCGAAAAACATGAAAATCGGAAACAGTGCATCACCGAACGAATTATAAAAAAGCCCCAGAACTAAATAATGTCCTTCCAGACTACACAAACGCAAAAACATGAAAATCGGAAACAGTGCATCGCCGAACGAATTATAAAAAAGCCCCAGAACTAAATAATGTCCTCCCAGACAACACAAACCGAAAAACATGAAAATCGGAAACAGTGCATCACCGAACGAATTATAAAAAAGCCCCAGAACAACAAAATGTCCTCTAAAACTACACAAACCGAAAAACATGAAAATCGGAAACAGTGCATCGTCGAACGAATTATAAAAAATCCCCAGAACTAAATAATGTCCTCCCAGGCAACACAAACCGAAAAAGATGAAAATCGGAAACAGTGCATCGCCGAACGAATTATAAAGAATCCTCAGAATTAAATGTCCTCCCAGGCAACACAAACTGAGAAACAAGAAAATCGGAAACCGAACGAAATATAAAAAATCCCCAGAACTAAATAATGTCCTCCCAGACAACACAAACCGAAAAACATGAAAATCGGAAACAATGCTTCACCGAACGAATTATAAAAAAGCCCCAGAACAACAAAATGTCCTCTAAGACTACATAAACCGAAAAACATGAAAATCGGAAACAGTGCATCGCCGAACGAAATATAAAAAATCCCCAGAACTAAATAATGTCCTCCCAGACAACATAAACCGAAAAACATGAAAATCGGAAACAGTGCATCACCGAACGAATTATAAAAAAGCCCCAGAACAACAAAATGTCCTCTAAAACTACACAAACCGAAAAACATGAAAATCGGAAACAGTGCATCGCCGAACGAATTATAAAAAAGCCCCTGAACAACAAAATGTCCTCTAAAACTACACAAACCGAAAAACATGAAAATCGGAAACAGTGCATCGCCGAAAGAAATATAAAAAAGCCCCATAACTAAATAATGTCCTCCCAGACTGCACAAACCGAAAAACATGAAAATCGGAAACACTGCATCGCCGAAAGAATTATAAAAAATCCCCAGAACTAAATAATGTCCTCCCAGGCAACACAAACCGAAAAACATGAACATCGAAAACAGTGCACTGTCGAACGATTTATAAAAAAGTCCCAGAACTAAATAATGCCCTCCCAGACTACACAAACCGAAAGACATGAAAATCGGAAACAGTGCATCGCCGAACGATTTATAAAGAAGCCTCAGAATTAAATGTCCTCCTAGGCAACACGAACTGAAAAAGATGAAAATCGAAAACAGTGCACCGCCGATAGAATTATAAAAAGTCCCAGAACTAAATAATATCCTCCCAGACTACAAAAACCGAAAAACATGAAAACTGGAAGCATCGCCTAACGAATTGTAAAAAAGCCTGAGAACTAAATAATATCCTCCCAAACTACACAAAGCGAAAAGCATGAAAATTGGAAACAGTGCACCGCCGAACGAATTATAAAAAAGTCCCAGATCTAAATAATGTCCTCTCAGACTTCACAAACCGATAAACATGAAAATCGGAAACAGTGCATCGCCGAACGAATTATAAAAAAGCCCCAGATCTAAATAATGTTACCACATACTACACAAACCGAAAAACATGAAAATCGGAAACAGTGCATCGCCGAACGAATTATAAAAATGCCCAGAACTAAATATTGTCCTCCCAGGCAACACAAACCGAACAACATGAAAATCGGAAACAGTGCATCGCCGAACGTATTGTAAAAAAAGCCCCAGAACTAAATAATGTCCACCCAGGCAACACAAACCGAAAAACATGAAAATCGGAAACGGTGCATCGCCGAACGAATTATAAAAAATCCCCAGAACTAAATAATGTCCTCCCAGACTACACAAACCGAAAAACATGGACACCGGAAACTGCTTCGCCGAACGAATTATAAAAAAGCCCCAGAACTAAATAATGTCCTCCCAGGCAACACAAACTGAAAAAGATGAAAATCGGAAACAGTGCATCGCCGAACAAATTATAAAGAAGCCTCAGAATTAAATGTCCTTCCAGGCAACACAAATTGAAAAACATGAAAGTCGGAAACAGTGCATCGCCGAACGAATTATAAAAAAGCCCCAGAACTAAATAATGTCCTCCCACACTACACAAACCGAAAAACATGAAAATCGGAAACAGTGCATCGCCGAATGATTTATAAAGAAGCCTCAGAATTAAATGTCCTCCCAGGCAACACAAACTGAATTAGCCCACAAATTACTCAGAACCTATAATATCAAAATTAATTTTAGCCCATCTCCAAATTTGAAGAAATTAATCAAAAGGGACAGGGACAAATTTAGTCTACTTCAAAATTCCGGACTATTCCAATTTCCCCTGCATTTACCGATATAATTCCATTGTTTCCTACATCAGCAAATCCATACATTGTCTACAAGAGAGGTTCACAAAGCACCAAACTGATGTCAGCCAAAAGAAGCTAACGATAGCTGCCACCGAACTAGCGGTACAACACAGAGCAACAATAGACTGCGAGCACCCCACACCGCTTTCATGTGCGTCCACTTTCTATGGAATCATAGATCACAAGGCTATTGAAATAATGACCACCTCATCCCCACCAGCAACCGAGACCCTTCATGACGTGGAAAGAAGCTCTTTGTCTAAACAGGCCTACATAGCTACATAGCTATCACTTCACTGAAGTTGGAGTGCTGTCTTTGCTCCATAAAGCTTCTGAGTTTTCTCCTAACATTTTTTTCTTCAAGATATTTTTGGAGTTCACCCTTTAACTCTTCCCCCCTCTTAACACAAGCAGTTGAAATTGTTATTTTCGGAAATAAAGACACCACACACCGTGTTAACTTTGATTGTGTATAAGGGTATTTCTGCACTTTAAATCATTGAGATTACTTACTAGATGGGTTGGGTTGTTTTACTTCAAGTGGCACTTTTCTGCACACCATGGACTAAATGGCCAGGTCATATGGACCCCAAAGTTTCAGAGAAGTTTGAGGGAGGGGACTCACTAGAACAGCTGTTGGGTGATAGATAGTAGCCTCCCATCAAGGCCATCCAGCGTGTTTTTTAACGTGCACAGGGTATGGCTCTCCAGTACATGGGGCCATGGCTTAATGTCCCGTCCAAAGGACGGTGGCCTTTCCAAGCCACCAGTGTCCCCTACTGACAGTGGGAAGGGTGGGGAATTTTGCAGATATAAATCTCAGCACTGCTGGAACTTGAATCTGGGAACTGCAGATTACGAACCTGGTGCACTATCGACTGAGTCATCCCTGCCCCATTAAAAGTGTAGAGTATGATGGCGAGTTTTAAAGGTATGGATGATATTAGGTGTAAAGTTCAGAGAGGTAAGTCTTTCAGTGCAGGAGTGGCAGAAATTTGTTTGACTCATGATTCAGATTTATTTCTTCTTATGGAACATATATACTTAAATTTTTCACTTTAGGTGTATCGTATCAGAGAAAATTTATATCTAGTTTGAATTTATTTCGTTAAAAATTAGTAATAGTAATGGTATAATTTACATTAATAAATATTAATGAATGTTTAATGGGAAATATGAGACATTGAGATTTATAATTTGCAGATCACTTTTTAAACTGTGACATTAATAAAATTGCGATTAAAGCTTAAAGTGCGATTAAAAGTTTAAATCGCAATTTTTTTAGAGGTAACTGATAATATTAACAAATTTTTTTTTTCGTTTGACGTGCTGCTTACTTTCACCTGAGCATTGTTGATATCAGTTTGTTGCCTGTGATATTCTTGTTTTTTTGCTGTTTTCCTCTGTGGCAATTATACAGTTCCTTGGGCATCTTTTATATTCTGATCTTGCTGTGAATTCTAATAATGTACTTCATTTTTAGGATTGTAATTGCAGTTTTTATATCGTTATCAAATAAAATGATATAAAATTTTGCTCCTCACAGACCTCCTCCTCCTCCTCCTCCTCCTCCTCCTCCTCCTCATCATCATCATCATCAAGCAGCCATGAGCTACGGAGGTCCAACCAGACCGTGCAATTTAGTTCTCTAAGCAAGTCTATCTTGAGCTACATCTACTGCATCTGGCCACTGCACACCAATTTTAATAAGGTCCTGTTTGACATTGTCTGCCCACTGCATCCTAGGTCTCCCCTTCTTTCTGAGGCCTTTAGGCACACTGTTCATAACCCTATTCGCTAATCTATAATTATTCATACGGGCAACATGGCCAAATCAACGGAGTCTCTCTCTGCACAATATGCTGCTTAAAGGAGGTTGCAGACTCTTTTGCCTAACCTCATGATTAGTTACAAAGTTGTACCACCTAATGCCCAAGGTACTGCATAAGCATCTGGAATCAAAAGCATCTAGTTTCCTGATATCTTGTTTACAAAGCATCCAAGTTTCACTACCATACCTAACCTTAGAAAGAACCAAACTATTATACAGTCTAATTTTAGTCTTTAAGTGTATACGCCTATTTCTCCACACTCTCCATAGATTCTTAAAAGTCCCAGCAGCAATCCCTATTCGTCTGTTAATCTCATGCCGCACATCACCATTATCTGTTACATAGCTCCCAAGATAATTAAACTGTGACACCTGCTCAAGGCTGCAACCATTCAGATTAACTGAATCACAGCCTGCCTGACCAATTTTCATCACTTTAGTTTTCTCTCTGTTTAAAGAGTTCATCTCATCAACATCATTTGCCAAAAGGGCTAAATCATCAGCATAATCTAAATCAGAAATTTTCGTATCTCCAGCCCATTTAAGGCCAAAATCTTTCCCTTGAAGTGAATTTCGCATAACATAATCAGTAACCAAGCTAAAGAGGAAAGGAGACAAAATGCACCCTTGTCGAACACCAGAAGTAATGCTAAATCAATTGCTACAAGCCTTACCAACTCTCACACACGACTCAGTGTTATTATAGAGAGCTTTCATTATGTTAACTAACTTGTCAGGTATAGCATATGATCCCACAATCAACCACAAATTATGGCGATCAACAGAGTCGAAAGCCTTTTTGAATTCAACCAAGCTAGCAACCAAAGGTTTCTGAAACTCGAAACATTTCTCAAGAATCTGCCTAAGTGAAAATATCTGATCCACACATCCCCTACCACTTCTGAATCCACATTGCTCATCACACAATTGACTGTCAACCAGATTCTTAATTGTATTAAGCACAACCATGGAAAGAACTTTACCAGGAACAGAGAGAGTAGGCTGATACCCCTATAGTTATCACAAGAACTGCGATCACCTTTTTTGAAAATAGGGATAACAATAGCTCTGGTAAAATCCTTAGGAACCATGCCTTTATCATAAAAGATATTCAGAATTTCAGTCATCCAAGTGGTAACCGAAACATTCATTTGCGTAGCGTAGTAATTTCATTCATTGCATTTGCGTAGTAATTTCATCTACCCCTGGGGATTTATGAAGTTTAAGTTTAGAAACAGCCAAAGTAACTTCAGATTGTGTTATAGGGCCAACATTAAAGCCACCAATGCATCTATCATCATTGCAAACAATGGGAGTAGAACTAACTAAATTGTTTAGAACATCACTGAAATGCTCAGACCACCTAGCCATGAGAGAATCCTACCCTTCTATAACCTTACCTTGTTATCCTTCAATCTTGTATGCCTGACCGTTTTCTACCACACAAAATATTGACTATCTGGAACAGCTCTCTGTTGTTGTGCTGCCTAACTGCTTCCTCGGTTTTGTCAGCCAAACCATCAAGCCAAAAATTCTTATCAGCAGCTAACTGATCTTTTACACGTTTATTAAGTTCTCTGTAATGCTTTCTATTAGGGCTAGTAGGGTATTGATTAAGGACATTCCTGCAGTTCTTTCTTTCCGAAATATGCTCAAGTGCCTTATCACTCAGATAATTCAGTCTCTTCTGCTCCCTTTTTCCTAAAAGAGTACTGTTAGTGTCCAAAAAAGCCTGTTTAAAATGATCCCATTCTTCCTCAACTTCAGTAGTAAGCATACCATGACTGTCATAATGACTAAGTAACCTATCATGGTAAGCTTTGGCTATAACTGGATCTTTCAGAGCTTCAGTATTAAAAGTAAATTTTTTAACCTTAGCACAACACTTTTTAAGTTTAAGTTGCAAGACACTTTTAACAAGGTAATGGTCAGATCCAATTTCAGCTCCCTATATGCCCTGGTATTCCTAACAGAACTAGCCCATTTGCTGTTAATTAATATGTTATCAATCATATTCTTATGCAGCCCATCAGGTGAAACCCATGTGTACTTATGTATGTCGCGGTGTTTGTAATATATTAGTTTTTCTGAATCGATGAGTTTACTTACCTGTAAGAGACGTTGCCCATTGCCATTGCAGCTACCAATACCAAAAGGGCCTATTACTCCTCCCCAAAGGTCAGAGTCAGTACCAACTTTGGCATTGAAGTCACCAAGAACAAGGGTAATATCTCCTTTCTTGACAAAATTCAAAATATCCTGAAGTTGTTCATAAAACCTGTCCTTCTCATCCTCATCGGCATCCTCTGTGGGGGCATAACAGCACATAACATTCATGTCTTTAACGCTTGTCTGAAATTTTGCTGTAAGAAACCTTTCATTAATGCACTCATATCCTAGAAGAGCATCACTAGCGTGTCTGCTGAGAAGCAGACCCACGCCTTGGTGATGCTTATTGTCGTCCCTCCCTGAAAAGAGAAATTTAAGATTATTTTTAAGAATCTGACCTTTATCTGTCCACTGGTCTCTTGCAAGCCGAGAATATCTAAATTATAATGGTGGAATTCTTGTGTGAGGACATAAAGAGAAAAAGCTCTGTGCAGAGTCCTCACATTCCAACTACCTATGGAGAGAAAATGGTTAGTGGGATGTTTAAAGAAACTATGTTTATTGAGTTGTTGGGTTGTTTTACCTCTGAGCGGCACTTTTTTGCACACCATGGGCTAAATGGCCAGGTCACATGGACCCCGAAGTCTCAGAGACGGTTGGGGGAGGGGACCCACTGGAACAGCTGTTGGGAGACAGACGGTAGCCTCCCGTCAAGGCCATCCAGCGTGTTCTTTAACGTGCGCAGGGTATGGCTCTCCCACACACGGGGCCACGGCTTAACGTCCCATCCGACGGACGGCGGCCTTTCCAAGCCCATCGGTGTCCCCTACTGACCGTGGGTAGGGCGGGGAATTATGTTTATTGAGAGAGGGAATGCCGACAATATCAAACAGCCCCCTAATCGCAGACATGGGGCAAAGACTCGTTGCCCCACTACTAAATGCTGAAGCCATCTACACTGGAAGACTTCCTCCAATGTAGAATTTGACGATGCCAATAAAAGCAAAGAATTCAGGTGCCTGTGATGACTTCTGCTCAGGATTATCCACCAGCTGATAAACATATCCTGTGAATCTATTCACTTGGGGCTGTCAACCCACAAACAAACAGAAAACATAGCGGAAGATATTCCCTCCACAGAAGCCCACCAGTGCAGCAAAATCAGGATCCATAATCAAGCTCAGAGCCATATATTTGTCCAGTCTGGTGGGTTTATATGGTCAGCACCAGGACCCTGTATGGTTGACCACTCCTCAGCAGAGTAGAAAAAAAAGAAAAGTAGCCATAGTTGTCGAGATTAGTAGGCCACACTAATCTGGCAGCAATGCCCTTCCGTTCACTTCCACAAGAGAGTATCTCTTTTGAAAGGTACTAACGGTCTGCACCACGAGAAGGCGGGGTCGGACATTAGGTGCTAGGCCTGGCCGGTTCTATGCATCATCACAGGGGATTGGTGCATTGC
Source organism: Ryuthela nishihirai (assembly GCA_038380435.1). Lineage (NCBI taxonomy): Eukaryota > Metazoa > Arthropoda > Arachnida > Araneae > Heptathelidae > Ryuthela > Ryuthela nishihirai. Next base: position 527,010 of record JAWZYU010000019.1, read on the forward strand.
TCTCCTTCCAGTGACTACCTAGCTACCATTTACAGACCGAGATATGTTTAGGTGAGGTTAATAAACGATAAAATATGTGTGAGGTGAGGGTGATGAGTGTATGATTTTGGGCCATAACTCGGAGAGTGTGGTGGAAAGAAATAGTGATGTTTATGGGCGTTTAGGTAGATAAATAGTAAAACTGCCAATGTTGGTTATTAGTAGCTTTAGATGTACAGAAGTATTTTTCAAGGTATAAGTTTTTGTTTGAGTGAGTTCTGGAGGTATTTTTCCTATGCTGGAGTAATTTTAAGATATATGTAGGCTCCAATGAGCATCGTTCTTGTCCTTTCAGGATCTTTTTTGTCACAGGGATCTTTTTGGCTGCTGGATCTTTTGGGTGTCGATATGGATCTTTTAGGTAGCAGATATGAGCAAACGGGAAGAGGATATGTGGACAAGTGATTAGAGGGGAAAGGACATTAAATGTGCCTGCCAATGGGTTGGGTTGTTTTACCTCTGAGCAGCACTTTTTTGCACACCATGGGCTAAATGGCCAGGTCACATGGACCCCGAAGGTTCAGAGAAGGTTGGGTGAGGGGACCCACTGGAACAGCAATTGGGAGACAGATGGTAGCATCTCGTCAAGGCCATTCAGCATGTTCTTTAATGTGCACAGGGTATGGCTCTCCCGCACACGGGCCATGGACTTTTAGAGAAGAAAAAAAAATACTTTCTTGCCCCCCCCCCATCAAGACATAAAGAGTTACCCCCCTACTCCCCTGTTACCTTCACCACCCACCTCCTGACACCCCCCTCTTTCCACCATAATGGGGTAGGAGCAGAGGGTTTCTTTTTCTTCACTTTCTCTTTGCCCCTACCTGCCACAATTTTTGCCCCTTACACTGTGCCTCCCCTCGGGACAGCAAGGATACTCTACTCCATCACCTTTTCAATTTTTCTCAACCCAGGCACTGTTACACTTTTCATACAACTCATCTCGTTGACCACAGGGCGGCCTGTGGCAAATGCCGTTTCGCAAAATGTAGGGTCGCTTGCATTGCTATTGCGTGAGCCTCTACCTTCCTTGTCGATTTCAGCCCCCACCTCTTCAATATGCATTTGGACCAGATGATATGGGTCCATTCGTCCCCCTTACAAAGTGATCCAGTATTAGGAAGATAAAGATTTATATATATATTCATAGAAGCATTTTTTTCTTCTTCTTAAGTTTATCATATTACAGACAACTTATAAGTTCACTTATAAAATATATAATGGTTGTCACTAAATTAATAAATCATTAATACATAAATGGTTGCCAGTAATTAAAAACTCAACCATTATTTTTTAGATATTTTTGGTTTGCAAGAAACCACATGGACAGAAAGTTCAGATACCACAATCTTAAATTTCTCTTTCTAGTGAGGAAAGGTGAAAAGCATCTCTAAGTGATAGGTTTACTCTCATGAGACATGCTGGTAATGCACTTGTGGGATACGAGTGCATTAATGAAAGGTATCACCAAGTAAAAATATCAGGCAAGCATTAAAAATTGGAATGTTTTCTGTTGTTATGTCCCCACTGAGAGTGCCAAGTAGGATTAGAAATATAGTTTTTATGGGCAACTTTAGGATGTTTTCAATTCTGTCAAGAAAGGAGATATTACCCTTGTTCTAGGTGACCTCGTGTTTTTCACCAGATGGACTGCGTATGAGCAAATGGCCTAGTTCTGTTAGGTTGTTTCAGCTCTGAGTGGAACTTTTTTTCCACACCATGGGCTAAATGGCCAGTTCTTGAAGGCTCAGAGAATGTTGGGGGAGGGAACCCACTGGAACAGCTGTTGGGAGACAGATGGTAGTTTTCTGTCAAGGCCATCCAGCATGTTCTTTAATGTGCACATGGTATGGCTCTCCCACACATGGAGCCACGGTTTAACATTCCATCCAATGGAGGCAGCATTTCCAAACCTTTGGTGTCCCCTATTGACCATGGACAGGGCGGCAGTTTTGCAGAGATAAGTTCTGTTGGGAGCACCAGGTCGTATACACAGGGGCAGACTGGCCCATGTTTTGAAAGGTGCAGCCTGCAGCAAAAGGGCCTGGCTGAAATGAAAATTTCAGCTTTTGAAAGCTCATACTTGAAGCCTAAAAAGGATTTCCCCCCAATTCTGTGGAAATTCTTTGAAGTAATATTATTATTATTCAAAACATCCTGCTCTCATGTGGTTCTAAGGGCCCTCATCACTTGGTGCCCATAAAACTACAGCACTCAACTCTCCTTACCAGTCTGCACTTGTATATAGGGCAGCTGAAATCTGATCTGATCATTACCTCTATTAAAAGTGTTGTGGTAAGATTAAAATTGTAAATTTTAACATTGAAACTCCGAAAGACCCAGTTATACCTTAAGCTTACCATGACAGTTACTTAGTAATTATGACAATCAAGGTTTGCTTCCTTAGTTGAAGAAGAATGGGACTATTTTGAGGAGGATTTTCTTGAAGCTAATAGTACTGTTTTGGGTAAAAAGGTGCAGAGGAGGCAAAATTATTTGTATGATAACTCACTAGAACTTATTTTGGAAGGGAAACAACTGCAGGAATGTCCTTAATCACTATCCTACTGTCCCTAACAGAAAGCATTACAGAGAGCTTAATAAACATGTAAAGGATTGGGTAGCAGCTGATAAGAATCTTTGGCTCACATAGCCGTGGAAGCAGCTAGACAGCATAACAACTGATAGCTGTACCAATCAGTTAATGTTTTGTGCTGTTAAGGTAAGGTTATTGAAGGTGATGATTTTGTCATGGCTAAGTGGGCGAAGCATTTCAGTGATGTTCTAAACAATGTGGTTAGTCCTACTCCCATTCTTTGTAATAATGATAGATGCATTACTGGCTTTAATGTTGACCCTATAACACAGTCTGAGTTATTTTAGCTGTTTCTAAATTTGAACAACATAAATACCCATGGGTAAATGAAATTACTACAGAAATGCTTAGAGTTTGGAATGTTATGGTTACCACATGGATGACTAAAATTTTGAATATCTTTTATCATAAAGGCATGGTTCCTAAGGATTTTGACAGAGCTATTATTATCCCTATTTTCAATAAAGGTGATTGCAGTTCTTGTGATAACGATAGGGGTATCAGCCTACTCTCTGTTCCAGACAAAGTTATTTGCATGATTGTGCTTAATAGAGTTAAGAATATGGTTCACAGTCAATTGCGTGATGAGAAATGTGGATTCAGAAATTGTAGGGGATGTTTAGATCAGATGTATTCACTCTGGCAGATTCTTGAGAAATGTTTCGAGTTTTAGAAACCTTTGGTTGCTAGCTTTGTTGATTTCAGAAAGGCTTTTGACTCTATTTATCGTCATAATTTGTGGTCGATCATGATATCATATGGCGTACTGGACGTTATTTAACATAATGAAAATTCTCTATAATGACCCAGAGTCATGTGAGAGTTGATAAGGCTTGTAGCAATTGGCTTAGCAATGCTTCTGGGCTTGGAAAGTTGCCATTCTATTGGTTTCAACATTAATGCTGTGTCCCTGAGTTCAAGTGACCCATATCCTATGCTCATTAATGAACACTGGGTGGTCTTGACAGGAGGCAACCATTTGTCTCCCAACAGCTGTTGCATTGGATTCCATACCCCAGCCTTCTCTGAGCCTTAAGAGTCTTTGTACTTTGCCATTTAGCCCATTGGGTGCCACAAATTGCTGTGCAGAGTTGAAATAACCCAACTTGATATCTACAGTTTGCTATATATTGCTCAGTTGTTATTGCATGTTTGCTATTTATAGCCAAGTTGTTATTACACATTTGCTATATATTATTTAGTTCATATTACATGTTTGTTATACATTGCTAAGTTGATATTACATGTTTGTTATACATTGCCAAGTTGATATTACACATTTGCTATATATTCCTTAGTTGATATTGCATGTTTGTTATACATTGCCAAGTTGATATTACACATTTGCTATGTTTGCTGTAGATATTACTTGTTTATTATACATTGCTAAGTTGATATTACATGTTTGTTTGTTGTTTTGGTTGTTGAAGTAAACGTATGTTATACATATTGTTCATTCTTTGTTTTAGGATTATGCAGTATGGAGCAACCAAATATAACTGCCATGTCTTCGACCATCTCACGGAAGCTCCATCAGGCTGAGCAGTGTGAAGTTGGGCACAACATTGAAGATAATGGAATGGAGTTGTCCAGTTTATCTTCCTGCACTCAAACAGAAGAATCAAATAATTCTGAACTGAGTGCAGAATTTCCACGCTGTTCTACACCCGCCCCAAGAGACCTGTCCTTCCAAAGGAACATAACGCCCAAAACACAAAAAATTAAAAAGCTCTCAACTAAGCTGTATTATTTACAGCGAAAGTATCAAAGAGCAACAAAGGTATTTAATACAAAAAATAATGTTAAACTGGCATTGAACATTATCAAGCCATTGTTAAAACCAGTCTTATATAATTTTATTGAGAGTCAGTTAAAAGCAGTGTGTGTCACAAAGTATGGACGTTGATGGACAGTGAATGATAAAAATCTTTGTCTTCAGCTGTACCTTGCAAGTTCTAAAGCATATAACACACTAAGAGAGTTTTTGCATTTGCCAAATAAGTGTACCCTCTTGAAAACTGTTCAGTGCATTCAGGCAGAACCTGGATTTTCAGCTGCTGTGTTAAATGTTATCCATTTTGTAGCCAGCAAGTTGAAGCCATATGATAAATATTGTATTTTGTCATTTGATGAAATGAGCTTAAAGCGTGGATTGCATTATAATAAAAGAAAAGATATAATTGATGGATTTGAAAACTATGGTTCTTATAGTAATGCATCCACTAATATGGCAACCCATGTTCTTGTTTTTATGGTTCGTGGGCTTTGCAAAAAGTGGAAACAAGTTATTGGTTTCTTTTTTACATCACATACTGCTCCTGCTGCCACACTGGAAATTTTAGTGTCAGCTGCACTTACCAAATTATTCCAGTGTGGGTTAAAGCCAGTTGCTATAGTATGTGATCAAGGTGCCAATAACCAAAAATTATATCTGAAACAGTTGTGTGTAACAGCCAATAAGCCTTACTTTTCAGTTAATGGACATAAGGTGTTTACTTTGTTTGATGTGCCACATCTACTGAAGTGCACACGAAATAACTTTAGAAAATATCCAGTAAAGTTTGGAGACAGTAAAACAGCTTTTTTTGACCACATTGTATCGTTGTGGGAATTTGACTGTAAGTTACCGCATCGAATGGTTCCAAAGCTAACAGAAAAGCATATTAAGGTAGATGGTCTCAGTGCTATGAGTGTGAGGCTTGCAGCTCAGGTTTTAAGCCAGTCTGTTGCTTCATCACTCTCTTGTCTCAGTGCACTGGGATTCCTACCAGCATCTGCTACACATACAGCTGACTTCTGTTCAGCTATCAATGACTTATTTGATAGTTTAAACAGTCGGGTTTTGAGAGATCGAACACGACCTTTACTCTCAGCTGTTACAAAAGATTCATCCCACATTCAATTATGGCAAAAGAATTTGGAATTTGTGCAATCTCTGGAGTTCCAAACTAAAGGGAAGAAAATCACATTTCCATGTCTGTTGGGATGGCAAATTACATTGTCAGCATTTTTGGAACTCATTCCAACTTTGTTGACAGATATACCTTTCCTTGTGATGAGTAGATTTACTCAAGATGCACTAGAAAATTTGTTCTCTGTTGTTAGGCGCAGAGGTGGTAGTAATGATCATCCTACTGCATATGACTTCCAACATAGAATAAAGATGATAATGGCACAAAATATCATAAACACTTGTGGGAAAGCACTCTGTGAACCAGACAATGACACAGTTTTAATTTCAAAGCAAGTGCTTACAGTCAGTAGTAGTAGTAGTGAGTCTTCACCTATTGAGGATTTACAAGAGTCAGAAGTAGATGTTCCACTTCATGCAGGGGGTAATGACACTTCTGATCCTGTAAAAGCAAATGTTGCTGCGTATGTAGCGGGATATGTTGCAAAACGAACATGTGCAAGATTTAATTGCAATGCATGCCATCAATTACTACTTGGTGACAAAACCTTAACTGAAAACTCCATGTTTTTATATTTTAAGGAGTTTGATGATGTAAAAGAAGGGTTAACTTATCCTTCAGAAGCATTAGCAAGGACAATTTGCATCATGGGTCAGAAATTGTTTTCACTGTTTCCAACTATATGTTATGAACAACACGTGAAGACTAAATTAATATCTCAACTCAAGGAAACAGAACGTGAAAACCTTTCCTGTGGTTTGCATGAACTTGAGGTATGGGATTACATAGTATCATTTTATGTGCAGTTAATGCTCTATTACAAAACTAAAGAAATATCAAAAGGTGTAAAAAATCGAAAAAGAGCTAACAAGAAAATATCCAAACTCAATTGATTTTCTATGCCTTTTAATTCCTTTTCAGTTTTGTAATTACATATTGTTGCGGATCACAAAAATGGATAGCCACTGAGCGTGAGTATTAAAAGCTATATTTCAAAACCAAATTCAATACAAGGTAAATTGTTACAAAGGAAATATGGATGAAGTATCTTATTAACAAATTAACTATTAACATGCACAAGTCATCAATCTTCCTGCGTGAGCACACTACATCAGCTCTGTGTATTTTACTAAATACTACCTTTTACTTGATTTACCAGGTCACCCGAAGATCTTCACTCGTAAGCCAATTCTCGTCCTGTGCTAATAACTTTTCACACACTAGCCGAACAAAAAGACAGTCCGTGTAGACATTCGAAGTTAGCCATAAAAGTTCCCACTTTTATACTTCCGCGTATACACAACACATCGTTACTTCTTGATACTTAACGATAAAAGATCCCACTTTTATCCTTCCGCGTATACACAACACATCAAGTTACTTCTTGATACTTACGCGCACTGTCTCAGAACAGCTCACCGTCCATTTTCGAACTCTCCGACCGTTACAATACAACGACCGTTAACGCTCCACTCTTGTTCTCCAAATTCTCCCAACGTTCTTATTCGTTGGCTGAAACTTTTTGCTTTCGGTTGCCAGATTCCTTCTGTCGTAACACTGCCCCCCTTCCTAGGTCTTGTTCGTCCCGAACAATTCTGGATTCCAAAGTTTCTTCAGTTCTTCGATGAAACGGGGCCAAACGATCCACGTGAACCACCTTGCACTTTGTAGCTGGACGTCGACGAATGCGATATACCACGTCATTAATCCTGTTAACTATTGTATATGGACCTTCCCAAGGTTTCTGAAGTTTTGGAGATAGTCCTTTCTTTCTATGTGGACTGTATAGCCAGACAAGATCTCCTTGATTGAAAATAGTTCCATTTATTTTACTGTCATATCTTGTTTTGGTTCTGTCACTTGTTATGTCGATGTTATGTCTAACGGAGTGATGGATTTCTTCTAGTCGTTGTTGCAATTCTTGTACGTATTGTGGAGTGCACACAGGCATTGCTTCGGGCCGACCATATAAAAGGTCACTGGGAAGACGTAACTCTCTTCCAAAAATCATCATGGAAGGTGTCTGTCCAGTTGTCTCATGCACTGCCGTTCTATATGCCAGCAAAAGGAGTGGTACATGGCGATCCCAGTCACGTTGGTGGTCGTTCACAAATAATGCTAAATGCTGAGCAATTGTTCTATTGAACCTTTCAACCATACCATCCGACTGAGGGTGTAAGGGAGTTGTTCTGGTTTTCTGAATGCCTAATAGTTGACAGATGCCTTTAAACACATTGGATTCAAAATTCCGTCCTTGATCAGAGTGGAGTTGTAAAGGTACTCCATACCTACTAATGAAGTTATTAACTATCATCTCAGCCACTGTTGTTGCTTCCTGGTCTTGGATGGGATATACCTCAGGCCACTTTGTGAAATAATCCATTACCACTAATAAATATCGATTTCCATCATCAGTTCTAGGAAACGGACCCATTACATCAATGGCTATTCTTTCAAAAGGGGCACCAACGTTATACGTCTGCAGCTTACCCCGACTCCTAGTCTTAGGGCCTTTCTTTGCTGCACAGGCTTCACATTGCCTACACCATCTCTCAACGTCTGCCCTACTTTTCAACCAATGAAATCGTTCCCTGGCTTTGGCTAATGTCTTATTAACACCGAAGTGTCCTCCAGTGGCACTATCATGTACATCTTTCATCACAAGTTCCACTCGGGATCGAGGAAGAATTATCTGCCAACGGATCAGCCGTCCAGTGGGATTCTCCCATCAATTGGAGAGCACGACCGGAGATCATAGGGACCTTGAGACCTAAAGCAGCAAGTGCAGGAGCCAAGACAAGACTCACTTTGTCGCCAACACCTCCTGTACCGTATTTATCTACCATCCGATGGCGCCACTCGGGTCTCCAGCAAAACACATGACCCGAGGAGGTCATAGTTGCTGTTTCTTCGGAATTCACTTTCTTGGAGCTCTCATTGTAATTAGCCAGGGAAACATCAGTCATGATTGCCAAATTGTTCATTCTGGAGATTAGCGACGAGTTTTGTAACATGATATTGTCCACTTTAGAGCTCTTGTAGTCGTGATAAAACTTTTCTATATCCTTATAATCTAAATGGTTATAATGTCCAAATCTGCGCATTGACTGTTCAGAAAAGAAATTCAGCATGGTTTCGTTGAGATTGTCTGAGGGCTTTACTTCTCTCTGATCGTAACTCTGAGGCTTAGTTTCATCCAGAAAGTTAGTCTTTGAAGTACCGTCTCTGCCTGAAGCTCTTTTACTAGCATCACCTGTTATGCTTCTAAGCCATTCTTCGGAATTCCTCTTCCTTAAATCCCCACTTTCTATAAACGATTCAAGTGTGGCTATATGCTTCGGAAAAATCTCTCCGACTTCCCCGGTAACGACGAAGGGCACTTTGTATCTATGATGAATGGACGCCTCTTCTTTACTCGGACCACTCTGCGAAACGTAAACTCTGTTTCGTTCCCCCTCATTACCACTCGTTACTCTGCCTTTGCGATAATTGTCCATGACACATTTTGCTGACGGCGAGGAATAGAATACCTTTCGTGTGGATCTCTCTTCAGATCGTGCCAGACTTGTATACCTAGGTATTTTGAAGTGCAAAGCGTACTGTATAGTCTCAGAGCTCTCTGATCTGTGTGATTGTTCTTCACAGTTCCTAGACATGTCACCAGCGACATAGACACTCTGCCATGCATCACCAGTAGTTGCGTGGTCAAAGGCATTATCTGCGCTATCTCTACGATTCTTGATTTCCAGTAGCAGATCCACATTTTTATATGCGTTGCCTTTCTCTTTTTCTTTTCCATGTTTACAATCTAACTTAACACTATCAAGATCATCTTTTTCACTGACAAATTCAACATTTAAACTATTGCATTGTCTATTGAGTTCGGTTTTACTATCCTTGAACTGATCAATAATCTTACCAATTTGAGAAGCCACTTCAGCTCTCATCTCAGTATTTTGTGCGGCCAGGTCACCTATTTTATTTCTCAACTCATTATTTTGTGCGGCCATTTCGGCTTTCAAATCATCTTTTTGAGAAACTATCTCAGTTCTCAACTCATTATTTTGTGCGGCCATTTCGCTATTTTGACTTTAATGTCATTCATCTGTGTAGCCATATCAGTCATCTGCGTAGCCATATCGGCTTTCAAGTCACCTATTTTATCGCTTTGGGCAGCTATATCGGCTTTCATATCGGCTTTCAAGTCATTTAACAACTTTACTAATTCATCCATACTTCTAGTTAACGGCATTCAATAAATTATCCCGCTTCTGACACCAAATGTTGCGGATCACAAAAATGGATAGCCACTGAGCGTGAGTATTAAAAGCTATATTTCAAAACCAAATTCAATACAAGGTAAATTGTTACAAAGGAAATATGGATGAAGTATCTTATTAACAAATTAACTATTAACATGCACAAGTCATCAATCTTCCTGCGTGAGCACACTACATCAGCTCTGTGTATTTTACTAAATACTACCTTTTACTTGATTTACCAGGTCACCCGAAGATCTTCACTCGTAAGCCAATTCTCGTCCTGTGCTAATAACTTTTCACACACTAGCCGAACAAAAAGACAGTCCGTGTAGACATTCGAAGTTAGCCATAAAAGTTCCCACTTTTATACTTCCGCGTATACACAACACATCAAGTTACTTCTTGATACTTAACGATAAAAGATCCCACTTTTATCCTTCCGCGTATACACAACACATCAAGTTACTTCTTGATACTTACGCGCACTGTCTCAGAACAGCTCACCGTCCATTTTCGAACTCTCCGACCGTTACAATACAACGACCGTTAACGCTCCACTCTTCTTCTCCAAATTCTCCCAACGTTCTTATTCGTTGGCTGAAACTTTTTGCTTTCGGTTGCCAGATTCCTTCTGTCGTAACAATATCTTAAATTGTGATACTACTATTTCAAATAGTATAATATATGTGTTTCTACATAATTCAAACTGCCATTGGCATCTTATAAACTGCAATCTAAATATATGCAACATAATCTTATTCTGAATTAATGATTGATGCCACTTTTTACAATGAGTTTCATACAATTATAGCTTAAGGAATGTATTAATGTTTAAGGAATATTTAATTTAATGTAACTTAATATTTAAAGTTACTATGAATTGAAATGTAGGCAGAATTATTAGATACATGATAACTGCAAAGTGCATGATCAATATATTGCATGAGCCTTTACATATCTGGTTATTATGGGCCTTAAGATCACCTACTATGTTGCATTATGTAAAAACAATGTTTTTTCTGCTTTTGGCATTGTGTGTAAAAAAAAGGTTCTAACTTGAAATGAGTTGTGCAGAGTGTTATTAGATACATGATAAACTACAAAGTGGCATGTTCAATTTATTGCATGTACCTTAACATATTTGGTTACTATCAATTTTATTATGGGCATTATGTAAAAAAATATGTTTTTCCTGCTTTTGGCATTGTGTGAAAAAAAAGGTTCTAACTTGAAATGAGTTGTGCAGAGTGTTATTAGATACATGATAAATTGCAAAGTGGCATGTTCAATTTATTGCATGTACCTTTGCATATTTGGTTACTATCAATTTTATTATGGGCATTATGTGAAAACAATGTTTTTTATGCTTTTGGCATTGTGTGAAAAAAAAAGGTTCTAACTTGAAATGAGTTGTGCAGAGTGCTATTAGATACATGATAACTGCAAAGTGGCATGTTCAATTTATTGCATATAGCTTTACATATTTGGTTACTATTCAATTTGTTATGGGCATTATGTGAAAACAATGTTTTTTATGCTTTTGGCATTGTGTGAAAAAAAAGGGTTCTAATTTGAAATGAGTTGTGCAGAGTGCTATTAGATACATGATAACTGCAAAGTGGCATGTTCAATTTATTGCATATAGCTTTACATATTTGGTTACTATTCAATTTATTATGGGCATTATGTGAAAACAATGTTTTTTATGCTTTTGGCATTGTGTGAAAAAAAAAAGGTTCTAACTTGATATGAGTTGTGCTATTAGATACTTGATAACTCCAAAGTAGCATGTTGAATTTATTGCATATAGCTTTACATATTTGGTTACTATCAATTTTATTATGGGCATTAAGATCACCTACTATATTGTATTATGTGAAGACAATGTTTTTTCGGCTTTTGGCATTGTGTAGAAAACTCTTGGTAAAGATTAGCAGATTTTGGATGGAAATTTATGACAGTTGCTAAATGGTATATGACCATAATATTAAATTTTTTTGCTTTTATCCAATCATGTGATATAGAAAAATAATGAAATTACACTGTATAATGCGGTAATATTGTTAGAAAGTATAATTTAGTATGTGGATTAATTTGTTTTACTTTTAAGATATATCCTTTATATCACATATGTGCTCTATTTTGATGTTGGCTCAATCATGCTCTAAAACAGAAAATAATTTGTTTGTATGATTAAGCAAAAAATTTGAAGCAAAGTTAATTTCTGAATTTGGAAAATATGCAATATTTCTTTTTACATACAGTGTATTCAAGTCTATATATAAGATTCAGACATTGAGAGATTATTGTGGTTTGTATTTTGATACCGAATTTAAATAAATATGTTTATTTAAAAAAATGATTTTTGTTGTTTGTTCTTATTTATTATTTAAAACAGATTAAAAAATATTTTGAGCAGAAAAATCAACTGAAATATAAAAAAATATATATGAACTAAAACTAATTTAAAACAAAAATTAAAGGAAGTAATTTTACTGGTGATCATGATTTTTCAAAAAAGGTATTCTTATTTTTATTATAAACCTGAAACAGGATTTTTTTTTTTTTTTTTGGTTTTTCATATTGGGTTTTGCATTGCAGCAAAATAAAAAATATTGCAGTAATTCTGATAAAGCTAGTACGAAGAAAAAATAATATTGATTTCCATTAACGTTACTAAATATAATATTTCATCTTTGAAATTGCTTAATATTTAACTACTCTCAATCCGATTTCATCTTGCTAGCTAAGCCTATTTTGCAAGGGATGTAAAGGGGAAAAAAATTCAACAAGATGAATGGCACAGGCACCATGCCCCTATCGGTTTCGAAGGAGGCTTCACTGCGATGCACCAATTTGCCATGTTTAGAGGGCGCTCCAGTCGCACAGTTTACATTACGCTTATGGAAGCTAGCTCTCTTCTCCCTAGACACTCCTTGGCAGGGCTCCCTCTGTCGGGCTGACCCGTGTAGCGTATCGTGGCGTTTTTGAGCGCTTGTTGTCTTTACGTTTGCGATTGAGTGTTTGTGTCTTTTGTATTGTACTTTTTGTGTCTTTTAAAGGGAAAATGTTATTAGGAAAGCTTTTCTATCCCTTTCCTGCTCCTTCTCTTTTCGTTTCCAGCTCTCTTTTTTCTTTAATGAGATGTCTGGTGTGTGAAATAATCGCCGAGGAACTTACGTTTTTACGTTACGTTTTTTTCGGCGGTTGAAGTTTCTGAGAATGCAAAGTTAAGTCAAGCTGAGTGATTCAAGGAGCCACACTCTTTAGAATCACGAAGCAAGTCGTAATCATGGAAATACTGAGAATTCTCGCTATTTTATATATAAATAGTGGGTTTTCAGATATTAATTTCCAAGCAACCGCACGAGGAAGGTTAAAGAGCCTTTAAGAGGCCCCCTGGGGGTTGAGCGAAGCTCGGTTTACGGATAAGTCGACTATATTCACCAAGGAGGTGGCTCCTCTGCGGCGGCTCCGAGGCTCATCAGTCTTCGGAAGGCTCCTGGGTCTCCATAAAACCTGGCATTCCGTTTCTTTTCAAATCGGGTCGTCGGAAAACCCGATTGAGCTGATAAGAACAGATATAAAAAATTCTTCGCTTCTCGGCCTTTTGGCTAAGATCAAAGAGTAGGTGGTATCTGTTCTTATCAGCTTAATGCCGTTGCCCAGCGCCATCTATTGGGAAGAACAGTTACCCGGAGCGACCGTTAGTAACTATATTTTTTAATTTTAAACCCCTAACGGTCGCGAATATACTTGCCGGGCTCCCGCTTTGAGGCCGAGAAAGGCGGGAAATGCGGTCTTTTTGTATTGGCTACCGGTATCTTTATTAAGCTTTTCATTCATTCAAACAAGTACTAATTTTCTTCTTTTTAAAGTAAACTGCTTGCAATTTTCTAGAGATAGAATGAGTGACCATCCTATTATATATCCACCTGACAACACCTTTAATTGTTCGATGTGCTCCATCAAACCAGATATCAGAGCTACTGGCATCTATAAATCTCATGGCGAGTTAACCAAACATCTAAGGTTAAAACATCCCACATTTAACTACTTCCTTCAGTGCAGGTTATGCTCTTTTCCTGAGAACAATGCAAAAGCAATGAAAAAACATTTCAGGATCAACCACCCTGATTTTGTCACTCCTTTGGTGCCTTCATCTCTGCGCCGTTCACCCACAAAAGCCTTTGGACAGAACTCATTTGTCGATGCTTCCTTCTCTCATGCTGAGACTCGTCCAACAACTCCTGAACTTCCTCTGATTGCCTCTCCTGCTCCCCTTCCTGACTCCACCCTTGACGCTGCAGCTTTCAATTCAACTGCTTTCTGTTTGATTGTCTCCCATCCCTGCAAACAAAATTCAATCAACGCCTCCGGACCTGAACTCTGAAACTGCTCTCTTCCAATCCGACTTCTCAAGACCTTCTAGCCCAGCAGGGTCCCTTGAAGCTCATTTACCTGTAACCGAATCCTCAATAGATCTTCCAACTCCCGTTGTTCAGCATTGCTTTTCAAACCTTCCTGATCAACCGGCCACCTTCACTTCAACCAACCTTGGAACTATTCTCCCTCAAGCATCTCCAGGCTGCATTAATTCAACTCTTGATGACCCACTGACTCCAGCACCTGACTTTCCTCCCACAGTTCTCCACCCGGCAATTCCTGATGATGAAACCTGGCTTGAAATTGTGGATGACTGCACCTCATCCCACATCACTGAGTTCCAACGTTTCTGGCTCGATTGTCTCCAGACTCCAGACTGGTCATCCTTCGAATCCACTCTTGACAACCTCTCGGATGACATTGCTTCCCAACTGGGTCGCCGTAAACCATCTTCCAGGACTCAGTCAACTCAACCTGCCTCTGCATTCTTCACCCATCCCTCCAACCCCTCAGTCTACAATGCAATGGAAGCCTCTAAGCTACAAAAAGCCTGCCGGCTCAACAGTAAAAAGACACTGGAAAAAATCCTCCAATTACCCAACCCCATCTGTACCATCGATGCTGATGTTTTAGAAACACACTTCGCCGAAATTTATTCCTCAAATCCAGCCACTTCAGATGACTTCCCTCGCTGGCTTTTTGACAATCCATCCCAAGACTCTGATCATGCTCTTCAGACTCCGTTCTCCATTGATGAAGTCTCCAATAGGCTTGCCAAAACCACCAATTCAGCCCCAGGACCGGATGGACTTTTCTATAAAGATTGGAGGAAATTCGATCAAGACTGTTCTCTCCTAACTCACATTTTCAATAGATGTCTCCAAACCGGTAAAGTCCCCGCCTCATGGAAAAAATCCCACGTCATCCTAATTTATAAAAAAGATAATCGTTCTGATCCCAACAACTGGAGACCAATCTCACTTCTAAATACAATAGGCAAAATCTATACAGGACTTCTTAGCTCCCGTCTTGGCAACTGGGCTAGGACTAACAACCGACTCTCCCAATGCCAGAAAGGCTTCAGAGAATTTAATGGCTGCTCTGAATCTACCTTCATCCTCCAGCAGATCATTCACTACACCCGAAGATCTGGGAAACAAGCGTGCATCGCATGGCTTGACATTGAAAATGCGTTTGGAGCTATCTCTCACAATTACATCTTTGATGTCCTAAACCAAATGAAATTTCCCTCACAGTTCATCAACATCATTAAAGATCTCTACAACGACTGCTTCAACACCATCCGCTCCTCTGCTGGCTGGACAAGGTAGTTGTTGATGTCATCGGGAGTCAGACAAGGTTGCCCACTTAGTCCTTTGCTTTTCAACCTTGCTCTGGAGCCTATCATCAGAAGCATCACCTCTCTAGACAGATTGGCCTTCAACCTAAACAACAACAAATTCTCCTTACTAGTCTACGCTGATGACAAGGTCATCACCAGTAACAACCCAACTAATCTGCAGGAAAAATTAAATAAAATACACTCTAATGCCTTGTCAGCCAACCTCAAGTTCAAGCCCTCCAAATGCGCCACAATTCACATTGACTGCAGAAAACAACGTAAAGTTAGGGACACCGCCTTCTTTCTTGACGGCACTCCCTGCCCTATTATCCTGGATCAGCAATCATTCAATTACCTGGGTACACCCACAGGCTTTAGAAATGACCATACTCCTCTCGAAAAAATTGCCAAAATCAAAGAAGACCTCTTGAAACTAAATAAATCGCCTCTTGCTCCATGGCAAAAGTTTCATGCCTTGAAGACTGCTGCTTCCACGTCTGGATTTCTCTCTCCTCAACAGCCATATCCAAAAGAAACACCTCAGAGAGCTAGATAAACTTATCAGCCCCAGGACCGGATGGACTTTTCTATAAAGATCAGGAAATTTGGCAAACACTGGCTTAACCTCCCTTCCAGAGCCAGTGCTGAAATTCTTTTCATTCCCACCAACAGAGGAGGTATGGGCATCACCATGATGGCGGATCTAATTGACATCTCTACGATCGCCCATGGCTTTAAACTTCTTTCCTCACCAGACCCTCTAGTTAAATCTCTGGCATATGACACTCTGCTCATGGTGATCAGACGAAAACTCGGATTCAACCCTTCTGCAAATGACCAAACTAACTATCTGAACGGCCTTTCAACTGGAGATCTGATTAGAGATGGGGGTGACATCTCATCCCTCTGGACCCAAGTTCGTTCCTGTTCTAGACGACTTTTCAAGAGAGGAATCTGCAACTGGGCCTTTTCACCCTCTAGAAATGAACTCCAGATCCAAGTTAACATCCCAGACTCACACCCGGTTTTCTTCACAACATCCAGCTGTAAACATCTAATTAGCTCCCTTAAGGCAAGCACGGCTTTCACCTTCTTCCTCCGTTTTGCATCAAAAAGGGACCAGGGCAAAACAGCCCCCTGTTTTGCTGCCAGCACATCCTCCAATCACTTTACCAGCTATGGTTCATACACCAAATTCTGTGATTGGAGGTTCATCTTCCATGCCAGACTGGGTTGCCTCAACCTCAATGGATGCCGCCACTTTAACTGCACGGACAAGAGATGTCGCCGATGTGGGTTCGAGTCTGAAACAATCCCACATGTTCTCAACCATTGTAAGCCACACGCTGCTGCCTGGCAAAAACGCCATAATGAGATTGTGGAGAGACTCTGCAAGGCGCTTCCCAAGGGTATCAAAGACCTCCACTGCAACAACAAATTCCAAGGTTTGGACGAAAATTTAAGACCTGACATCACTTTCACCGGCCTTGATGGTGCTGTTCACTTCATCGATGTTACAATCCCATTCGAAAATGGTCTCAACTCCTTTTGGAAAGCCAGAAACCGAAAAGTTGCCAAGTACCAACCCTAGTCTCCCACCTAAACTCCCAAGGCAAGGCAGCTTTTGTGGATGCATTCATCGTCGGCTCTCTCGGTTCGTGGGACCCTGCAAACGACCTAGTCCTCTCCAGAGCTGGTGTCTCCTTCAACTATTCCAAACTGATGAAAAAACTGATGGTGTCCAAAACCATCGCCTGGTCCCGAGACATTTATATCGAGCACGTCACAGGTGTCCGGCAGTACAAGGAATTCTAGTCACCATCTATCTCATGCAATTTCACTATTCCTCTCCAAGTTAGGAGATTCCATTTTATTTTCTCTGACTCCCTAGGCCAAGGGAAGCAAATTGCTACCAACCATTTTTTTTCTCTTTGTATTTTTACTACTTGTCTCTAATCTCTTCTTCTCATTTATTAGATCGCCACACTTTTACATATTCCATCGCAGGCACAAGGTTTGACTAACAACTTGTAAGATGTCACCTCATCAACTGGCATGATCTCTCTCCAACCTTTTCTGGACTTGCCGAGATGAAGTGTCATCACTTGTGCCCTATGGTCTGACTTCATTTGCGTGAATTTCCTGTATTGTCAACCTGCAATTTCTTCTTCGCTGCTCAGGCTGATGATTAATTTATTGTTGTGCCTAATGGCCGAAGAATTTTGTAACCTTTCATGTTGTGCCAAATGTCCGAAGAATTAGGTAACCATTCATGTAGTGCCTTTTAGGCTGAAGATTACTGTTTGAAATTCTATACCACATTTTACACCAAATTCTACTCTCAATTATGCTTGAATAAAGAATTTTATATCTGTTCTTATCAGCTCAATCGGGTTTTCCGACGACCCGATTTGAAAAGAAACGGAATGCCAGGTTTTACGGAGACCCAGGAGCCTTCCGAAGACTGATGGACGGATGCCTCGGAGCCGCCGCAGAGGAGCCACCCCCTTGGTGAATATAGTCGACTTATCCGTAAACCGAGCTTCGCTCAACCCCCAGGGGGGCCTCTTAAAGGCTGGTAGAGCGAAGGGACTAAGCTCATATGTGGATTGGGAGGTTGTAGGCCGTAAGGAGCAATTAGACACTATAGACAACAAAGGACAAAGCGATTGGGCTGCGAGTGTTAGGACGCAGTTGTTTCTGCGAGCCGCGTTACTTTCCTGCTTCACCATATATTCACCATATTTTTTCGGAGAAAATAAAGGACAAATCACAAATTGTTTCATAATGAAAAAAAACAGCAGTTTCCATTTATTAGAAAATATAAGCATATAATAGCATTTTAAGCAATCATAATTTGGATATTTTTCACAAGAATGAACTTTTATTAACCCTTTCAAGTGTCTAGCCTGAAAAACTGGTTTACATCCAGAGGCCAAATTTAACTTTAGGACTTTTTTGCCAAATAATTAGTAAAAGGAATTATGGCATGTTATATGCCAAATTAATCAACATTTAATTCTGGATTTTTTCAAAATAAAATATTTAACAAAAAAGACAATATGTTTCATTTTAATAGGACTTTTTTAGAGTCATGTAGTAAAAAAAATGCATCTTGCAACACAAATAAAAATTTATAAAAAAAAGAACTAATAGAAATGATTTCTAAGTTAAAAAAAATTCTTGTTTAAAGAAAACATTTCTTCCATTTTTAATTTTTTTTCTCCATACTATAATTTGAGTAAAAGTCCAGGTTTTTTGCAGTCCAATAAATATGTCGCATTTGGAATATTTTTAAAACATGACTAATCAACAGAAATAGCTCATGTTTTATACCAAATTGAAAAATTTAATTCTTAATTTTATTAAAGCAAAAAATTCGAACACTGTAGTAACATTATTTTTAATAACAATTTTTACAGTGATATACCAAAAAAAAGCTACACATTTCATAATTACTTCCAATTTTAAAAGTTGCAGTTATTTCTTAATTATCACGAGATTTTTAAAACTTAAAGGAAAAATTTGTGTTGATAATAGTTCAAATCAAACTTCTGAGCTTAAATTAGGGGATTACTTCAGCACAGAGTAATATTAACAAATTGGCAATACCTTGTATAACTTCTAAGAAATGGCAAACAGATGGCTGTAACAAATTATTTATGTCATAGTTTAATAAAATATGCATCAAATAAAAAAAGAAAATATTATTTATCAAGCTTAAATTACATATTTTTACATCTATTTACAAAATTTAAAATGGCAATTTTTATTTTTGTTTAATCGTTTTCCTTTATCAGAGTAATGTTAACAAATTGGCAATACCTTATATAACTTCTAAGAAATGGCAAACACATGGCTTTAACAAATTATTTATGTCACAGTTCAATAAAATATGCTTCAAATAAAAAAAGAAAAATATTATGTAGCAAGCTTAAATTACATATTTTTGTAAGATATCTATTAACCAAATTTAAAATGGGAATTTTTAAAATTTTTTAAATCGTTTTCTTTCATTGTACTAAAAACGAATATGTACGTTCTGGACACTGGAAAGGTTACTAAATCAGGTTTTTGTTTTAAAATTTCATAAAACTGTATACAATTCATATGAAAGTTGCATTTGGTATGAATGCATGCTTTAAATGTTCCGATTTTTCATTTTGTTTTTTTCACTGGTCCACATATTGTTCGCTAATCAAAATACTCGTTCAGTGAGGACATTAAATCAAGGGATACATAAGCTAAATTCAACGTTTTTTAAAATGTTTTTAAAAGATTCCTGTTTATCGGTGAAATATTTAAAAATTTCAACCCATCTACTGCGCACCAATATTCAGTTTACTATTTTAAATTCACGAAATTAAAAGAGCAATTTTTATTTTTTTAAATCGTTTTCCTTTATCAGAGTAATGCTAACAAATTGGCAATACCATATATAACTTCTAAGAAATGGCAAACATGAGAAATGGCCATTTAAAAAAAAAAAATCTAGTGGACAGAGCAGTGAAATAAAGGACTGTCCTATTAAATAAAGGACGTATGGCCACTGTACATATAATAAAAAACATATCCCCTCAAGCAGCTGCTTGCCACAGAGGTCTGACAGGAGCCTGTCAGTTTATATCCCATAGTACAAGGTCTGAGAGGATGGCAGGCCCTCAGCAGAAAAACGACACAAACAGCCATGCCTTTACCCGGGTCTCGAACCCAGGTCCCTTAAATCAATAGACAAGTGTTCTAACCACATATACGGTATCATTAAAATATCCTCTTCCTACCTCCGTGACTTAAAAGACGGCTTATTTTTCTAAGCACAACTAATCTTCGATTCCCTAGAAGAAAACGTGAAAAACGTACGTTTGACTTCAACAGATTTCATTAACTGTATACTGTTTGAAAGCAATCGTAATAATTCTTTGCTGACGTCTGAAAATAACATTGTTGATTTAATTGTTTTCCGACTTCGAAGGAAGTGACACCTCTCCATATCCGCAACAAAGTTCCGTCTCTTTAAGCTTTCTTTCTCACCATTTCTCGTACCTGAGCGAAGTCAATTAGTGAATATTATAGCAACGAATATTATCGAACATAACGTAGCAGTGGAGATCGCCATCAAATAACCAAAGATAACCGAATAACGAAAACTTTCCCTGCCTAGACTCGTTAAAGGATAAAATATCCCACGTGTACCGTGTAAGAGTTACGTATTGCCATAAATAAGCAAACTGAAATACGTGTGCGCCTTAATAATATGATGAGATAACATCATATTATTACAATATAATGAATATAACAGAAATGACGTCAGCAACGCGGTTCCGGTTACTTTCCAGCACAATTTCTATAATGTGAAGATGAAAATCATTTTCAGTGTCTCGGGAAAGCCATACAATAAAACTATATTGTGAAATCACAGTTTATTATTCAGTTCAATACATGTTCCAAAACATATTTTCTCCTGAGGTCACTCACAATACCTGTCTGATGGACGAAATAAAAGGTGACAACATTGGCATAATACCTTAGTAGCAAAATATCTTATTCGATATCATTTGCATTAGATATCTCTCACACCTGTACGACCTACGTGTAATATCGAATATAAAAACGTTGGTTGCCGTAATATATAAATGACGAACGCTGGAATATTTAACACGCTAAAAAAAATAATATCAAACGCAAAGTTGACATGAAACTTCAAATCACGTTTAGATTTCAGTTTTACTCTTAATAAAATAATTAGTGTATTGCACCGGATATATATCTTGCATCTTGGCATTTGTAAAATTATCCTATCGATCTTAACTCTAAAAACGCAAATAACGTAGTTCAAAAAACGCCATTTCCATAGCTACAA
The DNA here is from genome assembly GCA_038380435.1 of Ryuthela nishihirai. NCBI lineage: Eukaryota > Metazoa > Arthropoda > Arachnida > Araneae > Heptathelidae > Ryuthela > Ryuthela nishihirai. Next base: position 548,404 of record JAWZYU010000019.1, read on the forward strand.
TTAATGGGAACCCTATTTCGTGTCAACACAAATATTTCGTAGTCAATTCCTATTTATAGAAATATAATCGCAACTGTTTATTTCATCTCTCAATAAATAAGTTTTACCCCACCATTCACTCTAGAACGAAATATTTATTCACCATAAACGTAATTTTTAAACACAGCAAACATTCGGCAAAACCCTTTAGGTGCGATGCCAATCCATTCCTATTTTTCTATCTTATTACACCACGACGTGAACATAACTTTTAATTTTCATTTCTGGGCCAAAAGAATAATATTAATCTTGAGATTACTCGCAAAAACCAAATTTTTTACCAAAAATGACTTTTAAAAAACCGGAATTTTCAAAGCTTTAACGGTTCAACGTAAACGTATAAATGGTTGCTGCCTACGTAAAGCCCTTCCACATCGCACTACATCACTAAAAACTCACCCAAAATATATAAAACAAAAGAATGGTTACTTCCTCCGTGTATCGTACGAGGGTGAGAAAAAAAAAATCCAGTGGAACAACTCAAAAAAGCTTGCAATGCGAAACTCAAAGTATGCAACTTCCAACTTTTACTACGGCTTCACAATGTTTCATCTATACTTCTCCGAAACTTTATATAACCATTTTTCTTCTCTGTAGAAAAATAAAAATGCATATTACGTATCTGAGATGATCGAAACATAATATAAAAATATACCTTAAATAGGAACATTGTTACGATTAAGAAAACCATTTTTAAAACTTCAACATGCCTGTAATATATTATGCAAAATCTACTGGCAACACAACGAAACAGTACTCCTGACGTCATCTCGGTGTTTTTGCTACTTTATTATTAAACCCGTATTCACAGGCAGCACTAATTTTAGGAGTTCACTTATTTCTCATGCTGCCACTCTATTTTAACTTACACTTTTATACGAGATAGGTAACATTTATATAATTAAAAATGTGTTCAAATTAATAAAAATCAAATGAATACTTAAAGATTTTCATATCTATTTTTTCATATGCACTGTATTTTCTTTTAAAGGTTTATTTTTTTGCACGGTTTTCTCGGGAACCTATCAAAAACAGAATTGGGTGCATTGAATTAGATTATTCCTATTGTTTATTAAGAAGGATTTTTTTTTTAAAGTTGAGTGGTTAGCGCGCTTGGCTACTGATCTAAGAGACCTGGGTTCGAGTCCCGGGTACGGAATGGCTGTTTTCTGTCGTTTTTCTGCTGAAGGCATGCCATCCTCTCAGACCTTCTACTGTGTCATATAAACTGACAGGCTCCTGTCACACCTCTGTGGTAAGCAGCTGCTTGAGGGGGTATTTATTTATTTATTTATTATTAAAATTTGAGAAACATCCTGAAACAAATTTTGGAGAATATAATAGCAGGAATACGCTGTGATGCATACGAATAAACCTCTTTGTAAGCTGAATGCTTTTAAATGTAAACAGAATAAATTTGAATATCTGACTGGAATTGCATAGAATAAAATGCATATGATATCATATAGCGCTCAGAGTTGGTAGTTTTACATGTGCTCGGTATTTTTTTTGTAGACAATGGGCTAAACGGCCAGGTCACGAGGACACCGAAGGCTCAGAGAAGGTTGGGGGAGGGGCCTCACTGGAAAAGCTGTTGGGAGACAGATGACTTATTTGCAGAATGACTACAGACTAAACTTATCTGCAGAAATGACTCCTAAGTGTCGTTTCGAAGACTCCCGGAAATATCTTAATAACACAAATAACCATATCTAAATAACCAATGAAATCTATTTCAGTTGAAAACCTAAGTTTTATATTCACTAGTAAATGTTACATTGTTAGTTCACGATTAAAGAGAAAGGAGGAAAACAAACCGTATGCTAAATAATCGATGACACAACAATGCTTTTCGAAATGTTAAACCGGATACGCCTTTTGTTTCGTAATTTCCATTTCCGTCACGAATAAGGTTAATTAATTTAATTCCTTGAATCCAATTCCTGCTATTACATTCTCTAAAATTTGTTTCAGGATGTTTCTCAACTTTTAATAATAAATGAATAAATATCCCCTCAAGCAGCTGCTTACCACAGAGGTCTGACAGGAGCCTGTCAGTTTATATGCCAGAGTAGAAGGTCTGAGACGATGGCACGCCCTCAGCAGAAAAACGACACAAAACAGCCATGCCGTACCCGGGACTCGAACCCAGGTCTCTTAGTCCACTCAACTTAAAAAAAATCCTTCTTCATAAACAATAGGAATAATCTAATTCAATGCGCCCAATTCTGTTTCTGATAGGTTCCCGAGAAAACCGTGTAAAAAAATAAACCTTTAAAAAAAAATACAGTGCATATGAAAAAATAGATATGAACATCTTTAAGTATTCATTTGATTTTTATTAAATTAACACATTTTTAATTATATAAATGTTACTTATCTCGTATAAAAGTGTAAGTTAAAATAGAGTGGCGGCATGAAAAATAACTGAACTCCTAAAATTAGTGCTGCCTGCCTGTAAATACGGGTTAATCGTAAAGTAGCAAAAACACCGAGATGACGTCAGCACATTGAAGTTTTAAAATATATATATATATATATAATTTATTTATTTGTTATTTTAAAAACCAAACCGGTGGGTATTATTTTGAGAAAAAAAATTAGGTCTTATGCTGAAAACCTTCCTTAGTATTTCCGTAATAGTTAATATCAAAAATTATCAGCACAAGTTTTTTTTAGGTCTCCTTAAAGTCTTTACATGCACATAGCAATAAAAACAATACTGAGGAGAAAGGAAACAAATTGTAAATCCGTGCCTAGCATAATACATATGCAGGGGCGGGAGTGGCTCAGTGGGTAGCGCGCCAGGTTCGTAATCTGTAGTTCCCAGGTTCGAGTCCCAGCTGGGTTAGCGTTGAGATTTATCTCCGCAAAATTCCCCGCCCTGCCCACGGTCAGTAGGGGACACTGATGGGTTTGGAAAGGCCGCCGTCCGTCGGATGGGACGTTAAGCCGTGGCCCCGTGTGCGGAGAGCCATACCCTGTGCACGTTAAAGAACAAGCTGGATGGCCTTGACGAGAGTCTACCATCTGTCTCCGAACAGCTGTTCCAGTGGGTCCCCTCCCCAACCTTCTCTGAGCCTTCGGGGTCCATATGACCTGGCCATTTAGCCCATGGCGTGCAAAAAAGTGCCGCTCAGAGGTAAAACAACCCAACCCAATACATATGCACGTCTAAGAGGAAAATTTAAATAGAATAATATGTGCAATAGAACTAACGGTTTAAAGTCACGAAACTATTCTTTACATCAGCCTAGCAGTATACTACAAAGAACCTTGATTTCTCGAATTCTTGAAGTTATAAATTTGATATACGTGTAATTTTTCAGTGTAAGAACTAAGCAATACCTTGTGGAATGTGGAAAACAACGAATAGGCGGTCAACCGCCTATTCGTTGTTTTCCACATTCCCAATTCTCTTTCTCTACCTGCAGATAGCTGAACACAACTTATGGGAATGAAGGACCTTACTTAATGACCTCCTTTTGGCTTTAGGAGTTTAACACACCCTAAACATTTAACCTCTAATGATTATTTTATTTCCCAATCCAAAGAGGCTTAACGTGTTAGGGAAAAGAGTGAAAATATATTCAAAAATATAATAAAGAAATAAAAATTGGAATACAATATTGACAATATAAAAATATCCAAAACAGCAGCATAATTTAAACGAATTTCTGTTTTACAGACTACACAGGGATTAACTGCTTAGTCGAGGAGTCATTTCATACCCTAAGCATTTAACCTCTAATGATTATTTTATTTCCTAATCCAAAGAGGCTTAACGTGTTAGGGAAAAGAGTGAAAATATCTTCATAAATATAATAAAGGAATAAAAAAAAAAACCCTCAAGCAGGTGCTTGCAACAGCGATCTGACAGGAGCCTGTCAGTTTCTCCGCCATAGTCGAAGGTCTGTGACGATGGTGACTCCTTTGATCACTTTAATACGCCATAGAGAAGATATGCGTTTGGTTGGGTTGTTTTATCTCTGACCGGTAACTATTCGCACACAAGGGGCTAAATGGCCACGTCAAAAAGAACCAGAGGGATCAGTTTAGGTTGCGGGAAGGTGACCGAATGGAACAGCGGTTATGAGATAGAGGGTAACCTCCCATCCAACGTTTTATTTAACCTGCACAGGGTATGATACAAACAGAATTTCTACACTATTTTATTGGGGTTTACATCAGTTTTTATTCTAACAAAATTAAGATTTTACGACATTTTGGTATTTTTTGTCTTCTACTATTGGCTTTGGTAACTTTACGCTTATGACGACATCTCTTTGAACTTTATGTATATATAATAGAGCAGTGGTTCTCAAAACCTTTTATGCCTCACGTACCTCCTGGAAATGTGTATGTTACTGGCGTACCCCATGTATAGATAGAGAAAACTATAGTTATACTAGGGGCGGGGGTGGCTCAGTCGGTAGCGTGCCAGGCTCGTAATCTGTAGTTCCCAGGTTCGAGTCCCAGCTGGGTCAGCGTTGAGATTTATCTCCGCAAAAATTCCCCGCCCTGCCCACGGTCAGTAGGGGACACCGATGGGCTTGGAAAGGCCGCCGTTCGTCGGATGGGACGTTAAGCCGTGGCCCCGTGTGCGGGAGAGCCATACCCTGTGCACGTTAAAGAACACGCTGGATGGCCTTGACGGGAGGCTACCGTCTGTCTCCCAACAGCTGTTCCAGTGGGTCCCCTCCCCCAACCGTCTCTGAGACTTCGGGGTCCATGTGACCTGGCCATTGTGTGCAAAAAAGTGCCGCTCAGAGGTAAAACAACCCAAATATTGTTATACTATAAGAATGGGAATAAAATAAAACATATATATATATACACACACACACATTCTTTATTGTAAAATTTTCAATCAAATATCATTACCAGATTTATTCCGGATATCGGAGCAATCTTCCGATGTCTGTCGTTTATAAAAAGTTCGGTTTATACGAAAGTTGTTAAAACTAATTCGTGACGGAAATGAAAATTACGAAACAAAAGGCGCATCCGCTTTTGACGATTCGAAAAGCATTGTTGTGTCATCGATTCTTTAGGATATAAGTTGTTTTATTCGATTCTCTTTCATCGTGAAAGGTTAATTATTTTTTTAAAAGTCTCATCGCATGATGACAAGGAACTGTTTTCGGTGCATTGTAATAGTTACTAGTGAATATAGAACTTAGGTTTTCAACCGAAATAGATTTCATTGGTTAGATGTCGTTATTTGTGTTATTAAGAGCTTTCCGGGAGTCTCCGAAGCGACACAGAGCAGTTATTTCTGCACGTAAGTTGCAGGTTTTGTAACCAAAACTAAATCTCCTTTATTTATTTACTAAAAATGGAATGGAACTCGGCGACCGACTCAGAATGAATTTGGCTAATATTCTAGGAGTACATTGCTTGGGGAAAAAAAAATTGCCAACTGCACGCGGTGTTCCCAGGTGGTGACTGACCGCGAGGAAACACACTGGACAGCTGTAGGAGACAAATGGCAGACTCCAGTCAAGGCCATCCAGCGTGTTCTTTAACGTTGGGTAATTTTACCTCTAAATGGCACTTTTTTTGCATGGAATGAGCTGAATGGCCAGGCCACTAGGACCCTGAAGGCTCAGGGAAAGTTGAGGGAAAGGGGACACACTGGACAGCTGTAGGAGACAGATGGCAGACTCCAGTCAAGGCCGTCCAGTGTGTTCTTTAACGTTCGGTAGTTTTACCTCTAAACGGCACTTTGTTTGCATAGAATAGGCTGAATGGCCAGGTCACAATGACCTCGAAGGCTCAAAAGAAGTTGGGGGAGGGGACCCACTGGAATAGTTGTTGGGAGACAGATAGTAGCCTGAAGGTAAGCCATCCAGTGCGTTCTTTAACGCGCACGCAGTATGGCTCTCCAGCACACGGAACCACGGTTTAACGTCCCATTAGGAAGACGGCGACCTTTACAAGCCAATCGGTGTCCTCTACTGACCGACGGCAGGGCGGGGAGTCTTACGGAGATAAATCTTAACGCTGACCCCAGCTGGAACTCGAACCCTGGAACTTTAGATTACGACAGGGCGCCAAAAAATGTAATTTTCCTTCCGTGGTTTAAAATAAAATCCGAAATACATTCTTGTCCATTCCTTCGAAAAAGTATCCGAGCAATGTGGTTGATTGGATTGGATTCGATTGTTTTACCTCTGAGCGGCACTTTTTTCCACACCATGGGCTAAATGGCCAGGCCACAAGGACCCGAAGGCTCAGAGAGGGTTGGGGGAGGGGACCGCCTGGAACAGCTGTTGGGAGACAGATGGTAGCCTCCCGTCAAGGCCATCCAGCGTGTTCTTTAACGTGCACAGGGTATGGCTCTCCCACACACGGGGCCACGGCTTAACGTCCCATCCGACGGACGGCGGCCTTTCCAAACCCATCGGTGTCCCCTACTGACCGTGGGCAGGGCGGGGAATTTTGCGGAGATAAATCTCAACGCTGACCCACTTGGGGACTCGAACCTAGGAACTACAGATTACGAGCCTGGCGCACTACCGACTGAGCCACCCCCGCCCCCAATGTGGTTGATTGTAGAATTCAGGAAGAATACCTGGCAACGATTTTTTTAGAAATTAGTGATCTGACAACCTTCGTATACGTACAGGAAGGTTGCCAAATCATTAATTATTAAAAAAGAAACCGTTCCCAGATTTTTTTACTGATATCTGTAATCAGCCATGGTGTTCGTATACTTTTCTGAGCGACTGTACACGAAGATTGTCAGATCACTAATAACTAAAAGAAAAAGAAAATCGTTGCCAGATATTTTTTCTGAATTCTGTAATCAACCATGGTGTTCGGATACTTTTTTGAGCGAGTGTACACGGTTGCCAGATCACTAATATATAAAAGAAAATGAAAATCGTTGCCAGATATTTTTCATGAATTCTGTAATCAACCATATTGTTCGGATACTTTTTTGAGCGAGTGTACACGGTTGCCAGATCACTAATATATGAAAAAAAATCGTTGCCAGATATTTTTCCTCAATTCTGTAATCAACCATATTGTTCTGATACTTTTTTGAGCGACTGTACGTATACGAAGGTTGCAAGATCACTAATTTCTCAAAAAAAATCGTTGACAGATATTTTTTCTGAATTCTGTAGACTTTGTTAGTGTTCGGATATTTATTTGAACGACTGTACACGAAAGTTGCCAGATCACTAATTTCTAAAAAATCGTTGCCACATATTTTTTCTCAATTCTCTAATCAACAATAGTGTTCGGATATTTATTTCAGCGAATGTACACGAAGGTTGCCAGATCACTAATTTCTAAAAAAAATAGCTGCCACATATTTTTTCCTGAATTCTCTAATCAACCGTAGTGTTCGGATATTTGTTTGAGCGACTGTACACAAAAATTGCCAGATCACTATTTTCTAAAAACGTCGTTGCCAGATATTTCTTCTGAATTCTGAAATCAACTATAGTGTTCGCATATTTGTTTGAGCGACTGTACACGAAGATTGCCAGATCACTATTTTATAAAAGGCAGATATTTTTTCTCTATTCTTTAATAAAACCACAGTGTTCGGATAGTTTTTTGAGCGACTGTACACTCTCCAAATTATCAGGTTGGCAGGTGTCCAAATTCTTCACCTGATACTGGGAATCATCATTTGCCTGCGACTGTACACAAAATTCGTCATCCGTGAATCATTTCGTGAATAAGAATGAAAACGGTGGCCACATGGTCACGAAATCGGACTTCAAAGTGTCACAGTTGCTGATCGCAAAACCCTTATGAAAAGTGCGTGCTTTGCATCATTTCTTATCGCTTATCAAACGCCCAAGATTCAAGTCCACCAGATAACTTTGTGAACATGATTTGCAAGATGAAAACATTCACTTAGAACAGATTACTTGGTATTTATCATTAATTTAAATAACATCCAAAGTGCTTAGTGCGTGTTTCAAGTGATATTTGAAAACGCTGGACAACATTTTCAAGTTTTAACTTATAAATTTTGGTATCTGAATATTCATCTCTGAGCGGCAATTTTTTGCACACTATGGGCTAAATGACCACAAGGTCAGAATATACAGTCAATATACAGTCGTTCAAATAAATATCCCACAAGGTCACAAGGACCCCGAAGGCTCAGAGAAGGTTGGGAGAGGCTAAACAGCTGTTGTGAGACAGATGGTAGCCTCCCGTCAAGGCCATCCAGCGTGTTCTTTAACGTACACAGGGTATGGTCCTTTTTTTGCAAACCATGGTCTAAATGGCCATGCCACATGGACCCCAAAGGCTTAGAGAAGGTTGGGGGAGGGGACCCACTAAAACAGCTGTTGTGAGACAGATGGTAGCCTCCTGTCAAGACCATCCAGCGTGTTCTTTAATGCAGAGTTGTTTTACCTCTGAGCGGCACTTTCTTACACACCATGGGCTAAATGGCCATGCCACATGGACCCCGAAGGCTCAGAGAAGGTTGGGGGAGGGGACCCACTTGAACAGCTGTTGTGAGACAGATGGTAGCCTCCCGTCAAGGCCATCCAGCGTTTTCTTTAACGTACACAGGGTATGGTACTTTTTTGCAAACCATGGGCTAAATGGCCATGCCACATGGATCCCGAAGGTTCAGAGAATGTTGGGGGAGGGTCCTCACTGGAACAGCTGTTGGGAGACAGATGGTAGCCTCCCGTCAAGAACATCTAGCGTGTTCTTTAACGTAAACAGGGTATGGTACTTTTTTGCAAAACATGGGCTAAATGGCCAGGTCACATGGACCCCGAAGGCTCAGAGAAAGTTGGGGGAGGCTAAACAGCTGTTGTGAGAAAGATGATAGCCTCCCGTCAAGGCCACCCAGCGTGTTCTTTAACGTAAACAGGGTATGGTACTTTTTTTGCAAACCATGGGCCATGCAACATGGACCCCGAAGGCTCAGAGAAGGTTGGGGGAGGGGACCCACTGGAATAGCTGTTGTGAGACAGATGGTAGCCTCCCGTCAAGGCCATCCATCGTGTTCTTTAACGTACACAGTGTATGGCTTTCCCGCACACGGCGACACTGCCTAAGATCCCATCCGACGGATGGCGGCCTTTCCAAGCTCATCGGTCAGTAGAACTAATGGTTGTCCGAGGAAAAAAAATCTTTGCCTAATTTTTGATTTGCTCATTTTGGTATTTGTCGTTACAGTAGGCGTAGAAATATTTCTATATTGTAAATGATCAAACGGCAGTTTTTTTATGTACAGGTTTTCACATCTATTTGACCCATTACCGCCTGTCTGGATAGCCTTCTACAAAAAGAGAGAAAATAAATATGCCTAAACAAGCAATTCCTTCCATTGGTGTAAGATAAGTTAAAGGTAATTTAATTTATTTTAATAACATTCAAAATAATTTACTTTTTAAGATTTTATTTAAATATTTCCGAATATTATAAAAATATTTACCAAAATTAAAAAACGAAATAACTACCAGTTAATATTTTAGGATTAGAAATTCTTTTCGATTTATACACTTTGTTTCTGAAATATATTATAAAAATTACAGTGGCAACACCGGACATTCTACTGATGACGTCACGTCAGTGTTTTCGCGATATCGTTTGTAATCCTTATTTAACCGCTGTATTCTTCTAGTAATTTAACTTTTAATTTATATTCACACGTTATAGTTTTTATTCTGAGGAAGTCATACAATCTGTAGCTGAATTTCTTATCACTGTGGTAAATAATAATTATTGATGACACATTTGAAATTTCGGTAGGAGAATAGATAGTTTCGTCGGTGCAGTGTAAAATTTTACCTTTAGGCCTTTGTAATTACTTTACAAGTTATTTGTGTCGCAGAATTGCCTGGTACAGCTCTCTGCTGTGTTGTGCTGTCCAACTGATTCTTCGGCTTTGTCAGCCAAAGATTATTATCAGCAGCTAACTGATCCTTTACACGTTTATTAAGCTCTCTATAATGTTTTCTATTAGGATTAGTATTGATTCAGGACATTCCTGTAGTTCTTTCTTTCTAAAATAAATTCAAGTGCCTTGTCACTCGGATAATTATGCGTCCTCTGCTTCATTTTACGTAACAGAGTACTGTTAGTTTCCAAAAAAAGTCTATTTTAAGTGGTCAAATTTTTCCTGAACTTCAGTAGCAAGCAAACCACGACTGTCATAATGAGTAAGTAACCTATCGTGATAAGATGTACTCTAATTAGGTCTTTCACAGCTTCATAATTAAAGGTAAATTTTTTAACCTTAACACAACACTTCTTAAGTTTAAATCGCAAAACGCTTTTAACAAGATAATGGTCAGATTCAATTTCAGCTTCCTAATATGACCTGTTCTTTGTAACAGAAGTAGTCCATTTTCTGTTAATTAATATATAATCTATAACGTTCTTATGCAGCCCATGAGATGAAACCCACATGTACTTATGTATGTCGCGGTGTTTGTAATAAATGTTAGTTATTCTGAAACCATTCAGTTTAACATTGGCATTGACGTCACGTAGAACAAGGGTAACATCTCATTTCTTCACAGAATTCGAAATACCTTGAAGTTGTCTGTAAAACCTATTTTCTCATCGTCATCGGCATTCACAGTGGTCGAATAACAGTAGATAAGATTGAAGTCCTTAACGCTTGTCTGTAATTTTGCTGTAAACAACCTTTCATTAATATCCTAGAAGAGCATCACTAGCGTGTCACGCCTTGGTGATGTTCATTGTCTTTCTTCACCGAAAATTTAAGATACTCCCGAAAAACTTTGAAAGAGGTACTAGGTTAAAAGGAATGCATCTTATTTCTGCTCCATAATTTTTAGTAAATTTGGTATAGAAGATATCGAAAAATGTAAGTGCGGAAGAGGAAACAAACCCCTCTGTTGGGAATACGAAACAATGTAAATGTCATTTCCTCCGGATTGTGCAAAAAATACATCCTCAATCGTCCAACGCTTTTCTCGCTATTCCATTTGCCGCGTTAGCTATTAAAATATGGCGAAGAAGTCATCCTATTTTGAAGGTTTGTAGTTATCAGAGCTTTGCCTATCGCGAACAAATTTGAGTATAAGAAGCAGCCATAGGCAAGGCCCGAGCGGTTGATAAATAGCGTCGGCCTGTCCTTCTGTAACCCACAACTCTGCAACTCGAAAAGTATCAGCTGAATCAAGTTAAATAATATTCGTGAAGTGTTTGTGGTTCTTTTATATTTTCCTTCAGGTAAGTAACTTTGTAGTGAATAATTAGTTTAGAGTAGAGGCAATCTAATTCTACACTTTGTAGCCTAAGAGCTATGAAATTTCGGTCCGTTTCCAACCGACAAATAGTATGCAGCACATTATTCTGATTATGGGATATAAAATTTATAGTTAACCGCTATTTGTCGGTGTCGACCACTTTATTTTGGTTCGTCATACGGACATTATTCATTTCCTATGCTTTTCAGGTACCCTACCGAACGGCTACAGAATTTCCTTGTTATGCTAGTGAGAAACGTTACTTGGAAGCTCTAAAATATGCATTTAATGGAAAAATGTCACTGATGATAAATTAAAGATCATAATCAAATATTTTTTTTAAATATCGGTTTTAAAAAATATTGTTTTAGTATTTAAATGGTTGCGGAAACTGGAATGGTTAACAATAATCTTCAGTGGTATGCCAGTGAGAAACTGGATTTATTATTTCAGCAGGTAAATTAGAATTACAAATCCTATCGCGAAAACACGGACATGACGTCATCTCTGGTATGTCCAAGTGTTGCCACCATAATTTCTATAAGATCTTTCAAAACCAAAGTATGTATAAATCAAAACACTTCTAATCCTAAAATATTAACTGGTAGTTATTTCCTTTTTTTAATTTTGGTAAATATTTTTATAATATTCTGAAATATTTAAATAAAATCTTAATAAGTAAATTATTTTGAATGTTATTAAAATAAATTAACTTTAACTTATCTTAAACCAATGAAAGGAATTGCTTGTTTAGGCATATTTATTTTCGCTCTTTTTGTTGAAGGCTGTCCAGACAGGGGGTAACTAGGTGGCTTTCACAAAACGCGTTTCCCTATGGTGTCCAACGAGAAATTCCTAGATCGAGGCTAGGTGTGAATCTCTTACGTATGTCATAGGCAACTTTGTCCTTAGGTGTAAAGAACGCTTTTTCCTGTGTTCCCAAAGGACAACCCTGTGGTTTAATCTAATGCTTCTATTACACATTTCGCTGTACTGTACATAACTTCTTCTTAGCTCTGAACAATGCGTTTCCGTGTAGTGGGTAAATTATATATTTATCGCCAAGTTGACATTTCTTGGGCTCGTTACGTCACCCTATCAGCTCGATATATCTATTGCGAATATCAGACGTTGGTTTCGAACTTCGTCCACGATAATGGGCAAATAGATCTGAAAGCCTGTACATAAAAATACTGCCGTTTGATCATTTACGATATAGAAATATTTCTACGCATACTGTAACGACGAATAGGGAAATGAAGAAATCAAAAATTAAGCAAAGAACTTTTTTTCTTCGGACAACCATTAGTTCTACTGAGCGAGCTTTACAAAATCCGAGCCGAAATGAAAGGGGTCGTTTATGGTCGACAGCGACAAATAGCGTTTAACTATAAAATTTATATCCCATAATCAGATTAATGTGCTGTATAGTAGCTCTCGGTTGAAATTTCATAACTCTCATGCTAAAAAGTGGAAAATTAGATTACCTCTACTGTAAATTAATTATTCATTACAAAGTTACTTACCTAAAAGAATTTATAAAGGAACCACAAACACTTTATGAATATTATTAAACTTGATTCACCTGATATTTATTCGAACAGCAGAATGGTGGTTTAGAGAAGGGCATAGGGAATACAGTTCGTTTGTATTTTTTAATCGCATAGACCTTGCCAATGGTTGCTTATTACACTGTAATATGTTCCCGGTGCGCAAAGCTCCAAAAATCTCAAAAAAAATAAAAATTAAATTTATATCAATTATTATTCGCCAATCTATAATTATTCATACGGGCAAAATGGCGAAACCAAGGGAGTCTCTCTCTGCAAAATATGCTGCTTAAAGGAGGTTGCAAACTCCTTTGCCTAACCTCATCATTAGTTACAAAGTTGAACCACCTAATGCCCAAGATACTGCGTAAGCATCTGGAATCAAAAGCATCTAGTTTCCTGTTATCTTGTTTACAAAGTGTCCAAGTTTCACTACCATAACTAACCCCAGAAAGAACTAAACTATTATACAGTCTAATTTTAGTCTTTAGGTGTATACGCCTATTTCTCCACACTCTCCATAGATTCTTAAAAGTCCCGGCAGCAATACCTATTCGTCTGTTAATCTCATGCCGCACATCACCATTATCTGTTACATAGCTCCCAAGATAATTAAACTGTGACACCTGCTCAAGACTGCAACCATTCAGATTAACTGAATCACAGCCTGCCTGACCAATTTTCATCACTTTAGTTTTCTCTCTGTTTATAACCAAACTACTCTACTACCAGTTTCATCAACAGCTCGAATGAAAGAGTTCATCTCATCAACATCATTTGCCAAAAGGGCTAAATCATCAGTATAATCTAAATCAGAAATTTTCGTATCTCCAGTCCATTTAAGGCCAAAATCTTTCCCTTGAAGTGAATTTCGCATAACATAATCAATAACCAATCTAAAGTATAAAAGGCGACAAAATGCACCCTTGTCGAACACCAGAAGTAATGCTAAAGCAATTGCTAGAAGCCTTACAAGCTTTCACACACGACTCAGTGTTATTATAGAGAGCTTTCATTATGTTAACTAACTTGTCTGGTATACCATATGATCTCACAATCAACTACAAATCATGACGATCAACAGAGTCGAAAGCCTTTTTGAAATCAACCAAAGGTTTCTGAAACTCTAAACATTTCTCAAGAATCTGCCTAAGTGAAAATATCTGATCCACACATCCCCTACCACTTGTGACATCCACATTGCAAATCACGCATTTGACTGTCAACCAGATTCTTAATTCTATTAAGCACAATCATGCAACGAACTTTACCTGGAACAGAGAGTAGGCTGATACCCCTATAGTTATCACAAGAACTGCGATCACCTTTCTTCAAAATTGGGATAACAATAGCTCTGGTAAAATCCTTAGGAACCATGCCTTTATCATAAAAGATATTCAGATTTTCAGTCATCCAAGTGGTAACCGAAACATTCCCAGTTCTGAGCATTTCTGTAGTAATTTCGTCTACCCCTGGGGATTTATGAAGTTTAAGTTTAGAAACATCCAAAATAACTTCAGATTGTCTTATAGGGCCAACATTAAAGGCATCAATGCATCTATCATCATTGGAAACAATGGGAACAGAATTAACCGCATTGTTTAGAACATCACTGAAATGCTCAGCCCACCTAGCCATGACAGAATCCTCACCTTCTATAACCTTACCTTGTTTATCCTTCAATCCCTGTATACCTGTCCGTTTTCTACCACACGAAACATTAACTATCTGGTACAGCTCTCTGCTGTTGTGCTGTCTAACTGCTTCCTCGGCTTGTCAGCCAAACCATCAGGCCAAAGATTCTTATCAGTAGCTAACTGATCCTTTACACGTTGATTAAGCTCTCTGTAATCCTTTCTATTAGGACTAGTAGGGTACTGATTAAGGACATTCCTTCTGTTCCCTTTTTCTGAAATAAACTCAAGTGCCTTATTACACAAATAATTCTGTCTCCTTTGCTCCTTTTTTCCTAAAAGAGTACAGTTATTTTCCAAAAAAGCCTGTTTAAAACGGCCCCATTCTTCCTCAACTTCACTAGTAAGCAAACAATGACTATGATAATGACTAAGTAACCTATCATGGTAAGCTTTAGCTATAACTGTGTCTTTCAGAGCTTCAGTATTGAACGTAAATTTTTTAACCCTAGCACAACACTTTCTAATTTTAAGCTGCAAGACACTTTTAACAAGGTTTCAGCTCCCCTATAAGACCTCGTATTAATAACAGAACTAGTCCGTTTGCTGTTAACTAATATATAATCAATCATATTCTTATGCAGCGCATCTGGTGAAACCCATGTGTACTTATGTATGTCGCGGTGTTTGTAATAAGTGTTAGTTATTCTGAATCCATTGAGTTTACTTACCTGTAGGAGACGTTGCCCATTGCTATTGCAGCTGCCAATACCAAAAGGGCCTATTACTCCTCCCCAAAGGTCACAGTCAGTACCAACTTTGGCATTGAAGTCACCTAGAACAAGGGTAATATCTCCTTTCTTGACAGAATTCAAAATATCCTGAAGTTGTCCGTAAAACCTATCCTTCTCATCCTCATTGGCATCCTCAGTGGGGGCATAACAGCAGATAACATTCAAGTCTTTAACGCTTGTCTGAAATTTTGCTGTAAGAAACCTTTCGTTAATGCACTCATATCCTAGAAAAGCATCACTAGCGTGTCTGGTGAGAAGCAGACCCACGCCTTGGTGATGCTTATTGTCGTCCCTCCCTGAAAAAAGAATTTTAAGATTACTTTTAAGAATCTGACCTTTATCTGTCCATCTGGTCTCTTGCAAGCCGAGAATATCTAAATTATAATGGTGGAATTCTTGTGTGAGGACATTAAGAGAGAAAGCTCTGTGGAGAGTCCTCACATTCCAACTACCTATGGAGAGAAAATAGTTAGTGGGATGTTTAAAGAAACTATGTTTATTGAGAGAGGGAATGCCAACAGTATCAAACAGCCACCTAATCGGAGACATGGGGCAAAGACCCGTTCCCCCACCACTAAAGGCTGAAGCCATCTACACTGGAAGACTTCCTCCAATGTAGAATTTGACGATGCCAATAGAAGCAAAGAGTTTAGGTGCCTGCGATGACCTCTGCTCAGAATTATCCACCAGCTGAAAAACATATCCTGTGAATCTATTCACTTGGGGCTGTCAACCGGTAAACAAACTGCAAACATAGCGGAAGGTTTTCCCTCCACAGTAGCCCACCAGTGCAGCAAAATGAGGATCTATAATCAAGCTGAGAGACATAATTCCGTTCAGGTTGGTTTATATGCTCAGCACCAGGACCCTATGTGGTTGACCACTCGTCAGCAGGGTAGGAAAAAAAAAGAAAAGTAGCCATAGTTGTCCAGATCAGTAGGCCACACTAATCTGGCAGCCCTCCCCTTCTGTTCACTTCCACTCTTTCGAAAGGTCCCCCCATTTCCACCTCGCTAACAACCCATCGAAATTCTTCTCAATTTACATAAATATCACAACACTTTCAACATAACGAAAACTTTTAAACATATTACTAGCGACTAAATTAAAACCCTTTTCTCCAATTCTTTAGAATACATTCTTTAGAATACACCACTGTACACTATTCATCAGACAAAATCATATTAACTCGAACATTGCCACCAAATACACCTCAACACTAGAAATATCAAATACCCTATATATATATACACACAACATACCGAGAGGAAAAACTAGAGAAAAAAAGTACAACATCATACTTAAAAAAAAGAAACCAATCCTGCTCTTCTTAAAGAGTTTTTCTCCAAACCTCAATTAGAAATTTAAAAAACACAGCTCAAACCAAAACTCTATAAATTACACAGATTCAATTATTTTTAAACCTCTTAACAGCAAAGGAAATTAAAAAAAAGAATCAACAATAAACTATATTCAAGTGAGCTACATAACTCATAACTTATGATCATTTCCGCTTCACATCAGATCTACATATTATGAAATTCAAATCTTGTAAGAAATCTCTCTCATATCAACTTCATCTTACACCTAAAATATGTTCATATTTGCAATAATACTACACACACGTTGCTACTTTGACGAAACAATATCATGCACTTCCGGTTATCGAAATAAGCTTTATGCGATATAATTGTTGGAAATTCTAGTATTTCCGGCGACGCGAACAAGATTAAGCAGAGGTTTCGTTTCGGAATATAAAAAATAGACTTGGTATTTTAAGACGTATACCTGATTTGAAATCCATATATTGCGATAACAGACGTTATATAGCGAATGGTTAGTCACAGTGAGGTAATTATCAGAGTTCATAATTCAATTAGGAAAGGGAGATATGTTTTCAACAGGATTCTGAATAGAAAGTAGTTGATTATGAAATAATACAAAGTCTGATGATTGGATATTACACTATGACTTTTAAAATTTTTTTATATTTAGATTATTCATTGTCAATAATTTATTTTGAAATTTTGAGAGGTTTCGTAATTATTAGGGTAAATCTGGTCTTAGGGTATTAATTCAACGTTACATCATACTAGACGATCCTTCTCGAGGTTTTCCGAAATGCAATTAAAATTCGAGTTTTGAATTTCGAAAAAAGCTGACAGTTGGGTTGTTTCACCTCTGAGCGGCACTTTCTTCCACACCATCGTTTAAATAGTTAAGTCACAAGGACGTAGAAGACCCAGATACCGTTCGATGCAAATCCATTCCTAATTTTCTATCTTATTACATCACGACGTGCACCTAACTGTTAATTTTCATTTCTGCGCCAAAACAATAATATCAATCTTCAGATTGCTCGCAAATATCAAAGTTTTTACCGAAAACGACTTTTCATAAACCGGAATTTCCAAAGCTTTAACGGCTCGTAAACGTATAAATGATTGCTGCCCACGTAAAGCCCTTCCACATCGCAGTACATCACTAAAATCTCACCCAAAATATATAAAACAAAAGAATGGTTACTTCCTCCGTGGATCGTACGAGGGCGAGAAAAAAAAATCCAGTGGAACTACTCAAAAAAGCTTGCAATGCGAAACTCAAAGTATGCAACTTCGAACTTTTACTACGGCTTCACAATGTTTCGTCTATACTTCCCTGAAACTTTATATAACCATTTTTCTTCTCTGTAGAAAAATAAAAATACATCTTACGTACCTGAGATGATCGGAGTTTAACATAAAAATATACCTAGAATAGCAACATTATTATGATTAAAAAAAGCATTTTAGAAACTTCAACGTGATTGTAATATATATGATACCAAATCTGCTGGCAACACAACGAAAGAGTACTGCTGACGTCATCTCGGTGTTCTTCCTACTTTATTATTAACCCTTATTCACAGACAGGCAGCACTAATTTTACAAGATTTAAAGATTTTCATATCCATTTTTTCATATGCACTGAATTTTTTTTTAAAGGTTTATTTTTTTACACCGTTTTCTTGGGAACCTATCAGAAACAGAATTGGGTGCATTGAATTAGATTATTCCTATTGTTTATTAAGAAGGATTTATTTTTTTAAAGTTGAGTGCTTAGCGCGCTTGGCTACTGATCTAAGAGACCTGGGTTCGAACCTAGGGTAAGGAATTGATGTGTGTTGCTTTTCTGCTGAGGTGCTTACTTACGGTAGCAACAATGCAATCAGTTTAGGTTAATGAGTGACAAATTTGAATCTCAATCAAGTATATATTTTTTACACGTTTTTGATTTAACACAGATCAGAAAAGAAATTTAAATTCCCTATTTACACGATTTATTTTGATGTAACACGGTTCACACGGCGCCTTTTTAAAAAACCCCATTTGAATTTAATTCGGAAAAAATTGTTTTACCTCTGAGCGACACTTTTTTGCACACCATAGGCTAAATGGCCACGTCACATGGACCCCGAAGTCTCAGAGAAGGTTGGGGGACATATGGTAGTCTCCCGTCAAGGCCATCCAGCGTGTTCTTTAACGTGCACAGGGTATGGCTCTCCCACACATGGGGCCACGGCTTAATGTCCCATCCGACGGACGGCGGCCTTTCCAAGCCCATCGATGTCCCCTACTGACCGTGGGCAGGGCGGGGAATTTTGCGGAGATAAATCTGAACGCTGACCCAGCTGTTGACTCGAACCTGGGAACTACAGATTAGGAGCCGGGCGCGCTACCGACTGAGTTGAAAAACACGAAAAATATAAAAAAAAACCAAGAAATATTTAACAATTCTTTATATATTTATTTTCTTTAAAACCTAACCGGTAGGTTTTAATTTTAAAACTCCTAAGTTTATAAAATTAGAAATGTCTTAAAATTAATAAAAATGAAATAAAGACTTCAAGATTTTGATATGACTTGTTTGGAAACAACTCATTTGTATTCGGTTTTCACGTCTAAGGGACCTGGGTTCGAGTCCCGGGTAAGGCATGGACGTATGTGTCGTTTTTCTGCTGAGGTATTTTTTTACACGGTTTTCTCGGGAACCTATCAGAAACAGAATTGGGTGCATTGAATTAGATTATTCCTATTGTTTATTAAGGATTTATTTTTTTTAAGTTGAGTGGTTAGCACGCTTGGCTACTGATCTAAGAGACCTGGGTTCGAGTCCCGGGTACGGCATGGCTGTTTTGTGTCGTTTTTCTGCTGAGGGCGTGCCATCGTCTCAGACCGTCTACTATGGCATATAAACTGACAGGCTCCTGTCAGATCTCTGTGGTAAACAGCTGCTTGAGGGGATATTTATTTATTTATTTATTATTAAAAGTTGAGAAACATCCTGAAACAAATTTTAGAGAATATAATAGCAGGAATGCGCTGTGAATAAACCTCATTGTAAGCTGGATGCTTTTAAATATAAACAGAATCAATTTGGGGGCATAACAGTGGATAAGATATAGTTTTGTTCTATGGCTTTCACGAGACACTGAAAATGGTTTTCCTCTTCACATTATAGAAATTATATTGGGAAGTAACCGAAGCCGCTTCGCTGACGTCATCTCCGTGTTTTCTCCAATTTATTATTAAGGCGCACACATATTTCAGTTTCCTTATACACGTAGGATATTTTTTATTTTAACTACTCTAGGCAGGGAAAGTTTTCGTTATTCGATTATCTTTGGTTATTTGATGGCGATCCTCACTGCCACGTTATGTTCGATAATATTCGTTCGTATAATATTCACTGATTGGCTTCGCTCAGGTACGAGAAATGGTGAGAAAGGAAGCTTAAAGAGAGAGAACTTTGTTGCGGATATGAAGAGGTGTCACTTCCTTCGAAGTCGGAAAACAATTATATCAATAATATTATTGTCAGACGTCAGCAGAGAATTATTACGATTACTTTCAAACAGTATACAGTTAATGAAATATGTTGAAGTGAAACGTACGTAGTAGCATCGACATTTTTCAGTTTTCTTTTAGGCGCAATGGCAACGTGCGTGGCTCTAACGAAAAAAGAAAAGGCGATGCAGAAGGCAGGCAAAATACCTGCCTACCTCTGAGCGGCACTTTTTTGCACACCATGGGCTAAATGGCCAGGTCACATGGACCCCGAAGGCTGAGAGAAGGTTGGGGGAGGGGACCCACTGGTACAGCTGTAGGGAGACAGATGGTAGCCTCCCGTCAAGGCCATCCAGCGTGTTCTTTAACGTGCACAGGGTATGTCTCTCCCACATTAATAAATAAATATCACCGACGGCCTTTCCAAGCCCATCGGTGTCCCCTACTGACCGTGGGCAGGGCGGGGAATTTTGCGGAGAAAAATCTCAACGCTGACCCAGCTTGGACTCGAACCTGGGAACTACAGATTACGAGCCGGGCGCGCTACCGACTGAGCCACCCCTGTCTCCACGGTGTCAGATTGTTAATAAAACCAGCAAAGTTTGATAATTAAATTAATCAATCCCTGCCAGCCTCACAGACCTTCTACTATGGCATATAAACTGACGGGCTCCTGTCAGACCTCTGTGGCAAGCAGCTGCTTGAGGGGGTATTTATTTATTTTTTTTATTATTTATTTAAACTGAAACGTTATAGTGGTATGTAATTTCCGGCTTTGATATTAAATTGCATTCGCATATTTTAAATATTAACGTTTCTGAAATATTAGAATATTACTATTAATCATTGCTAACTGTAGTTCGATTCTTGTGTAGGTAAAATTTACGTGATCTATGAACTTTATTCTAAATATACGTAATAAAATATATTATGGAAATTAGAAATGAATTGAGAGTAAAATTTGACTCTAAAGTCAAAGCGAATATATGGTTGCTATCGTAACTAAGGGCGACAAGTGTGAAGCTATCTACCTGCACGTGCCATTGTAACATATTTGACCAATCGTAGAAGTGGAAAACGAACAACCGTTGGGAACGGCGGTAAGAAGCAAATATTTCATTAGAAACAAAATTAACGCCACCTAGAGGAATTTATTTCATTTAGCAATAATTGTCGTACGTGTGAATTTAATTAAGTACATAAGTTATATTTATGCATTCATGTTTCAAAACTTTAATGAACACTATTTGAATATTACCACATATAGTATGTTGGAATATAAATTTAGGACACTTTTTTGGGTAAGGGGATACGTGAATGTTTTTTTTTTGTTACAGTTCAACTTATTTGGACTTTCGACCTGAAATTTCGCACTGCAAACTGGACCTTAATCTGAAACATTCTGTGAAAATTTCGAGCGTGTACATTGATTTCCCCGATGAGTTATGACTGCCAGAGACAGGTAGTAAATGACACTCCGCAACTCGCTAAGTTATGACGCTGTATTCCGTATCATCTCATTGGGATAAAATTTACGAAAAATAATAGGTTTTAAAACACAATAAATACCCTTGATAATTAAGAGACATTAGAAAAACTATTTTATTTTACTACTTCAACTGATGCAGTATTTAATTAGTAACGCAAGTTCAGATGTTTAATAGCAGAGATATCTGTTTATTTAGTCTGAAACCCTAAAAGAAACAAGTTTAAAGGAAGGGAGAATGGAATAATCTACCTTTCATTGGGCACAGCGATAAATATGTTTCGGTTTCCATTTCTATTTAAGTACGGAACTCATAAAGAATCCTCAGCGTTGAGATTTATCTCCGTAAAACTCCCCGCCCTTCCCACGGTCAGTACTGGACACCGATAGGCTTTGAAATACAATATTGACAATATAAAAATATCCATAACAGCAGCATAATTTTAACGAATTTCTGTTTTACAGACTACACAGGAATTAACTGCTTAGTCGAGGAGTCATTTCATACCTTAAACATTTAACCTCTAATGATTATTTTATTTCCTAATCCAAAGAGGCTTAACGTGTTAGGGAAAAGAGAGAAAATATCTTCATAAATATAATAAAGGAATAAAAAAACACCCCCTCAAGCAGCTGCTTGCAACAGCGATCTGACACATCCTGATCTTTTTAAACTCTTTAAATATCATATTAATCATTCTACGAGAGGCGCTCTACTCTCCAAACATGACCTTCCACATGATGCCATCAAAAAACTTACAGAGTCCTACCTACATGAGCAATTCTCCAAGTACACAAAAATTTACACTGATGGCTCTGTTTTACCTGACTCAGGATCTGCAGGGGCCGCCATACACATCCCTCAATATAACACATCCCTTTCTTTTAAACTACCCCCCCCCCCCACACACACACACACATCCATATTACATGCTGAAATTTTTGCCATCATTGAGGCTCTCAAATGGTCACTCCAAAACCTAAACAATCAAAATATTATTATACTTGTTGACTCTAAAGGAGCCATCCAAACCCTAACCCATGAATTCTTATACTCCACCTACAACTATTACATTCATAATACCTTAACACTGACCACCTACAACCAACAAATCAACAACAACACCATTACTTTACAATGGATTCCTAGCCATGTGGGTATCTCTGAAAATGACAAAATTGACTTGCTCGCCAAAATGGCACACACCTCACAATACCTTTAATTTTTACATAAACACCAAACATGACATCAACAAACTTGAACTGCAGCTTACCAATAAATACTTTCTCTTACATGCATCTATAAGAAATAACTTTAGATTCATGCTTGCACAACACACTTCCCACATAGAAAACTATCCCTTCCCCAGAAAACACTTAAAAAATCTTTACCGCCTCAGAACAAACTCTACTAAACTCTTCCCTGTACAAATTAAAATTGACTCCTACCCCAAACTGCTGCAAATGCAATACACCTGAAACTGTTAATCACATACTGCTAAATTGTGACAGATTTACACCACAAAGAGAAATCTTATTAAATTCCCTCTCAGAGCTGAACATTCAGGAGCTACACATCAAATTACTTTTAGACCCTCCAGAGAACTTTCCTAAAATAAAAATCTATGGCCTCCTGTTTAACTTTCTCATCTCCACGCCTATTTGGAACCGCCTCTAGCTCCTTCCTGTTCTTCGTCTGTTACACTTTCCTTTCTTCCCCTTAACCAACTCCTCTCCACACAACACATTAACACCTCTCTTCCATGGAATCCTTCCATTAATCACAGGCACTCCCATAAACTCACTTGAACCCTGTCCCTCTTGGCCCAAACATTAAAATCACACTCTTCACCCTCACTGTGCATATGCCCTTTTTTTTAAGGGGGAAAAATGAAAAGTTAAATAAGCAAAAAAAAATAATTTATGACAATAAACAAAATCTAACCAAAAATAAAATGATATATACAAAAAAAGGTATAACTTAAAAATTTTTTATTAAAACAGAAAAATAGAAAAATATGAAAAGATACTAATGAAAATACCTTAAAAATAATAATTAAAATACTCCAAAAAATCAATAAAATACTTATAACAACATGAGAAAAAAATATGAAAAGACATAATTGAAAATACTTCAAAAAAAATAAATAAAAAACACAAATATAAAATACTTTACAAAAAATATAAATAACTATAATAAAAATTATATTAAAACAACACTCTCTAGTCTGAGAGGAAAAATGTATATATATATATATAAAAAATTTAAAAAAAAACATATATTTATAAAAATAGAAAATCTTTCAACACTAAAATCTGTGTTATTAAACTAGCAAACCAAACATTTAAACTCGAACTTACTCATGGAAAAATAGACTCATGAAAAAAAAATGTATAACAAAACAGGAATAACCATTTCCTTATTTTTTTTTTCTCTCAATCCTCAAAATACTTATACCACTTATAACACCTCACCCTAGACAGCCACCACACTCTCAATCCTCAAAATATTTATACCACTTATAACACCTCACTCTAGACAGCCACCACATAATAATCAATAACTCCCCAACACCAACATATACACTCAAAATACACATGGGCGAACATTAATCCAAAATAATTTAAAAAAAACAATCTGGATAAACTTATTCAACCTTTTCGAACTAATATAATGTTCACATCAAAATTTTGTATTGAGAAAGCCTGAAGAAGGAAATCTCATTGGAATGTAACGTGTAACAAACAAACAATCTGACAGGAGCCTGTCAGTTTCTCCGCCATAGTCGAAGATCTGTGAGGGTGATGACCCCTTTGATTACTTTAATGCGCCATATAGGAGATATGCGTTTGGTTGGGTTGTTTTATCTCTGAACGGTAGTTATTTGCACACAAGGGTCTAAATGGCGACGTCATAAAGAACCAGAGGGATCAGTTTAGGTTGCGGGAAGGTGACCGAATGGAACAGCTGTTATGAGACAGTTGAAAAAATGGAAGATTGGTTCCAGACGTGAAAAAAAAAACATACCCCCTGAAGCAGCTGTTTGCCACAGAGATCTGACAGGAAGCTGTCAGTTTACATGCCAAAATAGAAGGTCTGTGAGGATGGCAGGACCTCAGTAGAAAAACGACACATACGTCCATGCCTTACCCGGGACTCGAACCCAGGTCCCTTAGACGTGAAAACCGAATACAAATGAGTTGTTTTCAAACAAGTGATATCAAAATCTTGAAGTCTTTATTTCATTTTTATTAATTTTAAGAAATTTTTAATTTTATAAACTTAGAAGTTTTCAAATTAAAACCTACCGGTTTGGTTTTAAAGAAAACAAATATATAAAGATTTCTTCAAATTTTTTTTTTTTTTTTTTTATGTTTGTCGTGTTTTTCAACTCAGTTGGTAGCGCGCCAGGCTCGTAGTCTGTAGTTCCCAGGTTCGAGTCCCAGCTGGGACAGCGTTGAGATTTATCTCCGCAAAATTCCCCGCCCTGCTTACGGTCAGTAGGGGACACCGGTGGGCTTGGAAAGGCCGCCGTCCGTCGGATGAGGCGTTAAGCCTTGGTCCCGTGTGTGGGAGAGCCATACCCTGTGCACGTTAAAGAACACGCTGGATGGCCTTGACGGTAGGCTACCATCTGTCTCACAACAGCTGTTCAAGTGGGTCCCCTCCCCCAACCTTCTCTGAGCCTTCGGGGTCCATGTGGCATGGCCATTTAGCCCATGGTGTATAAGAAAGTGCCGCTCAGAGGTAAAACAACTCAACATTAAAGAACACCCTGGATGGTCTTGACGGGAGGCTACCATCTGTCTCACAACAGCTGTTCGAATGGGTCCCCTCCCCCAACCTTCTCTAAGCCTTTGGGGTCAATGTGGCATGGCCATTTAGACCATGGTTTGCAAAAAAGTACCATACCCTGTGTACGTTAAAGAACACGCTGGAAGACCTTGACGGGAGGCTACCATCTGCCTCGCAACAGCTGTTTAGCCTCTCTCAACTTTCTCTGAGCCTTCGGGGTCCATGTGACCTGGCCATTTAGCCCATGGTGTGTAAGAAAGTGTCGCTCAGAGATAAAACAACTCAACGTTAAAGAACACGTTGGATGGTCTTGACGGGAGGCTACCATCTGTCTCACAACAGCTGTTCCAGTAGGTCCCATCCCCCAAACTTCTCTGAGCCTTCGGGGTCCTTGTGACCTGGTTATTTAGCCCATGGTGTGCAAAAAAGTGCAGCTCAGATATGAATATTAACAGATACCAAAATTTATAAGTTAAAACTTGAAAATGTTGTCCAGCGTTTTCAAATATCACTTGAAACACGCACTAAGCACTTTGGATGTTATTTAAATTAACGATAAATCCCAAGTAATTTGTTCTAAGTGAATGCTTTCATCCTGCAAATCATGTTCACAAAGTTATGTCGGTGGACTTGAATCTTGGGCGTTTGATAAGCGCTAAGAAATGATGCAAAGCACGCACTTTTCATAAGGGTTTTGCGATCAGCTACTGTGACACTTTGAAGTCCGATTTCGTGACCATGTGGCCACCGTTTTCATTCTTATTCACGAAATGATTCACGGATGACGAATCTGCAATTGTTGTTTTTGATAATCACGAAGGCAGGCAAATGATGATTCCCAGTATCAGGTGGAGAATTTGGACACCTGCCAACCTGATAATTTGGAGAGTGTACAGTCGCTCAAACAAATATTCGAATACTATAGTTGATTTCAGAATTCAGAAAAAATATCTGGCAACGACGTTTTTAGAAAATAGTGATCTGGCAATTTTTGTGTACGGTCGCTCAAAGAAATATCCGAACCCCTACGGTTGATTAGAGAATTCAGGAAAAAATATGTGGCAACTATTTTTCTTTAGAAATCAGTGATCTGGCAACCTTCGTGTACAGTCGCTAAAATAAATATCCGAACACTATGGTTGATTAAAGAATTGAGAAAAAATATCTCGCAACGATCTTTTTAAGAAAATTCTGATCTGACAATATTCGTGTACAGTCGCTGAAATAAATATCCGAACACTATTGTTGATTAGAGAATTGAGAAAAAATATGTGGCGACGTTTTTTCAGAAATTAGTGGTCTGGCAACCTTCGTGTAAAGTCGTTCAAATAAATATCCGAACACTAACAAAGTCTACAGAATTCAGAAAAAATATCTGTCAACGTTTTCTTTTGAGAAATTAGTGATCTTGGAAATACGTACAGTCGCTCAAAAAAGTATCCGAACAATATGGTTGATTACAGAATTCAGGAAAAATATCTGGCAACGATTTTTTATATATATATATATATTAGTGATCTGGCAACCGTGTACACTCGCTCAAAAAAGTATCCGAACACCATGGTTGATTACAGAATTCAGAAAAAATATCTGGCAACAATTTTCTTTTTCTTTTAGATATTAGTGATGTGGCAATCTTCGTGTACAGTCGCTCAAAAAAGTATTCGAACACCATGGTTGATTACAGAACAGAATTCAGTAAAAAAATCTGGGAACGATTTCTTTTTTAATAATTAATGATTTGGCAACCTTCCTGTACGTATACGAAGGTTGTCAGATCAGTAATTTCTAAAAAAATCGTTGCCAGGTATTCTTCCTGAATTCTACAATCAACCACATTGGGGGCGGGGGGGGGGCTCAGTCGGTAGCGCGCCAGGCTCGTAATCTGTAGTTCCTAGGTTGGAGTCCCAAGTGGGTCAGCGTTGAGTTTTATGTCCTTCTGTCGGTTAGAAAGGCGAACACCGATGGAAATGCCGATTAGAAAGGCGAACACCGCCATCGTCCGTCGGATTTGAGTAAAGCCATGATCCGTTTGTGTAGCGGGGCTCAGTTGGTAGCGCGTCAGGCTCGTAATCTGCATTTCCCAGGTTCGAGTCCCAGCTGGGTCAGCGTTGAGACTTATCTCCGCAAAACTTCCCGCCCTGCCCACAGTCAGTAGGAGGACACCGATGGGCTTGGAAAGGCCGCCGTCCGTCGGATGGGACGTTAAGCCGTGGCCCCGTGTCCCAACAGCTGTTCCAATGGGTCCCCTCCCCCAACCTTCTCTGAGCCTTCGGGGTCCTTGTGGCCAAAAAAGTGCTGCTCAGAGGTAAAACAATCCAATCCAATCCACTGCCCCAACCATCTCTGGGCCTTTGGGGTCTTGTGATCTGGCCATTAACCCATGGTGTGCAAAAAAGTGCCGCTCATAAGTAAACCAACCAACCCACCGTGTGTGTAGGAGAAATATACCTTGTACCTGTTAAATAAGACGCTGGATGGCCATGATGTGAGGTTGTCAGTGGTCTCCTTTCGCCGACTGCATGGAGTTCTTGTGACGTGGCCATTCCGTCCTATCTGTACCAAGAAGTGCCGCTTATTATGCCATTATGCCATTATGCGAGGGATGGAACAATTTTCGTGCTCCACTCGTTACCACATTAAATATTTCAGTCACCTGTGAAACTTTTAGCGAATTTAATAATAGCGTGAAATTATGAATAATTTAAATGCTCAAAATGACACTATGTTACAAGCATAGTAACTATTTTAAACATTAACCATAATTATTCATAATTTAGTAATAAAAATCATAATATATATATTATTTTTAAGCAAATAGGAACAAAAACTCAATTTCTTTAGGAGGGGTAAATGTGCTGTACACCAGAAATCGAGAATGCCCAAATTTATCTGTAAAATGCACAGCATATCACAAACTTCTGGAGCTTTGAAAATATTCCCTCCCGTAATCGGTCGTACTAAGAGTTCACTGAAGTGAACGTTACTTCAGTAGTATCATGCCGCGATAAAAGAGTCCGTTACATTCCATAACTATCCGTAATTGAGGAAATCCTTATTCTCCTAAGCTTATCTGCAGAAAAGGCTCATATATGTCGTTTTGGAGACTGCCGGAAAGAAATAACGATATCTAAATAACCAATGAAATCTATTCCAGTTGAAATCCTAAGTTTTTTATTCCCTGGTAACTGTTACAATGAATCGAAAACAGATCCTTACGTGGGTTTCTCTTCATAGGATGAGACGTTTCAAAAAATAATAAACCTTTCATGATGAAAGAGAAATGAAAAAAATGCTAAAGAATCGATGACACAACAATGCTTTTAGAAACGTTAAACCGGATACGCCGTTTATTTGTTTCGTGATTAGCATTTCCGTCACGAATAAGTTTTAACATGCAATAGATTCATAGTGCATTCCTCAAATCTAACTAATCCTCCAATTCTTGACGAAATAGAAGTAAAAGTGGTTAGTTAATATTCCAGAACGGAGCGAAAAATTAATCCGTTCCGAAACAGAAGCGACAGGTCAATTGATCAACTCCACCGTTAAACATTTTGTAATTGGTTTTCAGCATTTAACAACCTGCCTATGAAGAACTAAGTCACAGACCAGATATTATCGAAATTTTTAAAAACGACAGACATCGGAAGATTGCTCCGATATCCGGAATAATTCTGGTAACGATATTTTGTTTGAAAATTTTACAATAAAGAATGTGTATATACAGGGTGAATCTGAAAAAGTGGGCAAAACTTTACGGGGTGGTAGAACGCAGCTATGCGAGCAATATTCGTCATAGAAAGTATGGGCGGAACGCAAACGGCGAGCCGCTAGGTGGCGTTGGAAATGGTATAAAAGGGTCGATCCTCGCACCCCTCGCACCCCGGATTTCTACCGAGAGGATGGCTGGTTATACTAACCACGAAATGGCGGATATGCACTTTGTGTACGGTGGGGCCACATGGAAAGCCTAATCTACGAGTGCCCCATTGAAACCGATATGGATCTAGTCGCCAGGATCGCCGTTGTTGCCGGCGATATTCGGGAAATGCCTGGTGTCTTCGCAAATGTGCGTCGGTCCCTATCCCGCAGGTGTGAAGCCTGCATTACAGCTGGCGGCAGCTCTTTTGAGCAATTTCTTTGAGCATGTACCTCAATTACATTCCTGTTAATAAAATGTTTTCTGAAGTATCTCCTCTCCTTCTTGTGTTCATTCTTTAAATGTGACAGTGCACCTTTTAACTTCTCGCCGTTTGCGTTCCGACCATACATTCTATGACGAATATTGCTAGTATAGCTGCGTTCTACCACCCCGTAAAGTTTTGCTCACTTTTTCAGATTCACCCTGTATATATGTGTGTTTTATTCCCATTGTTATAGTATAACTATAGTTTTCTGTATCTATACATAGGGTACGCCAGTAACATACACATTTCCAGGGGGTACATGAAGCATAAAAGGTTGAGAACCAGTGCTCTATTATATTTATAAAGTTCAAGGAGATGACGTCATAAGCGTAAAGTTAGCAAAGCCAAATACTAGAACACAAAAAATACCAAACTGTCGTAAAATCATAATACTGTCATAATTCTGTATGTACCATACTCTGTGCAGGTTAAATAAAATGTTGGATGAGAAGCTACCATTTGTCTCTCAACAGCTGTTCCAGTGGGTCCCCAACATTCTCTGAGCCCTCTGGGTCTTTATGACCTAGCCATTTCGCTCATTCTGTGCAAAAAACTGCCATTCACAGATAAAACAACCCACGTACAAAACACGCTGGATGACCTTGACGGGAGGCTACCATCTGTCTCCTAACAGCTGTTCTATTTGGTCACCTTCCTGCAACCTAAACTGAGCCCTCTGGGTCTTTATGACCTGGCCATTTAGCCCATTGAGTGCAAAAAACTGCCCCTCACAGATAAAACAGCCCACGTTAAAAACACGCTGTCTCCTAACAGCTGTTACACTGGGTCACCTTCCCCCAACCTTCTCTTAGCTTTTCGGTTCCTTATTACCTAGCCATTTAGCCCATTGCCTAAAAAAATTGCGGCTCAGAGATAAACCAACCTAATCAAACACATATCTTCTCTATGGCGTATTAAATATATCAAAAGGACCCGGATTCGAGCCCCAGTTAAGGCATGGATGTTTGTTTTGTTTTGTCTCTACTGAGCTCCCACCTATCGCACAGACCTTCCACTATGGCGTATAAACAGATCGCTGTGGCAAGCAACTGCTTGAGGGAGTATTTTTTTAATTTTTTATTTTATTTATGAAAATATTTTCACACTTTTTCTTAACATCTAAAGCCTTTTTGGATTGGAAAATAAAATAATCGTTAGAGGTTAAATGTTTAGGGTGTGAATTGATTCCTTGACTAAGCAGTTAATCTCTGTATAGTCTGTAAAACAGAAATTCGTAAAAAATATACTGTTGTTTAGGGATATTTTTATATTGTGCATTTGTATATAAATCTCTTAACTGAACTTGGAATTAATCAGAACCAGATTTATTTGTCTTTTGAAGAGAAAAAAAAATTGAAAAATATTTATATATTTAGAAGATCCAAAAATGGACTCTGGTTGATTGGAAGTTTGATAGGTAGACGTCAGGGAAAATAAAAAAGGAGTACAGGGGAAAATGGTATTGTGTTAACCATAAGGGCCGCTCTCAGCAGTCCGCCAAACGTAAGCCTGTAGATGCAATAACGTTTCCTACAAAACTGGTGCTTCTAGAGTAGGGAACCTTTTCATCTACCGTCTTTCAGGGTTTAACATGAAAACAAAGTATTGTGATGTGTCCCATATATACAAGTTTTCCAGGTAAGCACATGTATTGAATCTGAATTTTCTCAAACAGCAATACAGTGGGCAGTGATGACCACAGTGGTGAGGAACAAAAGGTTCCCGCCTGATGGCTTAGGGCAGATTTGACAATAAACGTTCAAGTTACTCAGGGAAAAAAGGAAACCACAACTGGCAAATGCCTGTACCTCATTCTCCTCAGCACAAAAGTGGTGTCGAGTCCTAACACAACCCCTGTTGTTCACACTCCAATCATCTGGGCAGCTTAATCAGCCAGTTCCTTTCTCAGGCTTGCCAATCAATTGTTGCAGGAATGGAGAGTGAAATACAAGGTTTACTTTTCTCCAGAGGGGATCTCGAGGTGCCAGATCACTTGTCTTTTGTCGGAATCCACTCGAGACTCTGCATGAGCAAGGGAGATGTCTGCACGTTGTCGTGTCTGAAGAACGAAGAATACACAGCGTACACACGAATAGCGGGAGGTCTCTTTTTCTTTGTTGGACCACTTGACAGAGTAAGGAGGGAATACCTGAAGAGGACGTGGTGCGCATCGATTGGCGAGCTCGGTGTTGTGGTGACAACTGGACAGCGGGCATCAGACAGCGATGATTCGATTGTTTTGTTTTTGGAAGTGATCTTCAACTTGACTGAGAGTTCGCGAGCTATAGCTATATATAATATATATCAGGATAAAGCCCTATCCTGATCGCCAAGAATGCTGGAAATTAAAAGCTGAAGGCAAAATTAAGTTAGGAAAGGAGAATGACGAAAAGAATAAAATGGCGGGTCATAGAGTGATAGAGTTCCAAATGTGAGCACAACATAACCACTCATCACAAGAGAGCACGGAAATTGAAAACAAAAAGAAAAAAAAAGTTCTTAAACATCAGGGGTATCGAAGGGTCGGAGAAAGGTATGCACCTTCTGGTTTTGGTCTCCTTCAAAGAGATACGTCATGTAATTCTACCTGTCGTGGAGAAGTAACTCCAGGGAGACATGAGTCTTTCTCCTTCCGCTTAGACACATTGCAATGGGTAAGAAAAGCAGCACTCTTTGTGCCCACCCTTAACTCTATAGTGGGATTCAACAAAGGAGAAAATAGCATATAAGGAGAAGTCGGTTTGAATATTCTTGGTTGTTTGTTTTGAATTGGCTTGGTTTAATTTGGCTGTTCTGTTATTCTTGAAGTTGTGTTTTGAATATTCTTGGCTGTTAATACACCGAAGAGCCAAAACGTTATGATCAGCACATCTTTATGCAAATCTAAACAACTGCAGGTAAACGACGAAGGTCATGAAACGGTATAAATAACACCTGATACTGAGCTCTGTTAATCAGTGTTATTCTTGTTCTTCAGATGGGAAAAGAAGAGGATTTAGGTGAATTTGACAAAGACCAAATTGTAACGGTCAGACGACTGGGTCAGAGCATTTCCAAGACGGCAAGGCTTGTGGGATGCTTACGGTCAGTCTTGGTTAGTATCCTCAAAAGGTGATCCGAGGAGGGAAAAACTCGAACTGCTGGCTTGGGCCGATCACGGCTCAGCAATGCTAGAGTTGAGCGAAGGCTATCCTGTATAGTACGAGCCGACAGAAGGGATACTCTAGCGTAACTCGCTCATAATTTGAATGCTGGTGATGGAAGTAATGTGTCACAACACAGAATACGTCGGACCCTGTTGAAAATGGGGCTGCATAGTCACAGGCCGCTACATGTGCCCATGCTAACCTCGGTTCACCATTGAAAGCGACTACAATGGGCCCGTGAGCATTAAAACTGGACCTTTAATGTTTGGAAGAAGGTCGTCTGTTCCAATGAATCTTGTTTTAAGTTGCAGCATGTGAACGGCTAGGTAGGTATGCATCATTTAGCTGGAGAAGTGTCGGTACCAGGATGCACCATGGAATGAAAACAAGCCAGTGGAAGAAATGTAATGTAAATAAATACATTTCTCTCTAGAAGTGCCTACATTAAATCAGAATAATGCACCATATCACACTGCCCGGATTGTTCGAGAATGGGTCGCAAAACATGAGGAAGACTTCCAGGTATTGCTTTGGCCTCCAAATTCCCCAGATGTCAATCCAATCGAGCATCTGTGGTGTGTTTTGGAACAGCATATCCGATCTGTGGCGACTCAACCACGTAACTTACAAGAGTTATTAAAGGATCTGCTGGTAACCTGTTGGTAGCAGATAGCACAAGACAGCTTTAGAAATCTTATAGCGTCCACGCCTCGCCGGATAAGAGCTGTTTTGGAGTCACGTGGAGGACCCACATCATATTTGGCAGGTGTTTTAGCTCTTTGGTATATAATAACGGTTTCATAATGTTTTGACTCTTCGGTTTAGGTTGCCACTAGTTCTTTCGCATTTCGCACTTTTCGCACTTTTCACATTACAAGTACACAAAACGAAAACCGTATATATTACGGACACCCAATAGTTTCTAGAATAAACATATGTCATTTTATTCACTACTTGCAACAATATAATATAATACAATGGGATTACTATTTGTAACCGTACAATTATAATCACTCCTGTGCGAAATATTGTCCAGTTGTCATCATTGTCCAAAATGGCTCAAGAAGCAATATGGACGACTGAGCATTCAAAGGAATTTTGAGCAATGTCTCTATCATTCAAAGGAGCTTGTTGATATTGTATTGATTACCATTTTCTGGCTCCCACTCTTGTGGAGGCCATATCACACTCCGATAGTCCAATTGTGTGCGCTGGCGTTGTCGGAAAGTAGAGCTGTGTGGGAGAATTTGGGATTCTTCAAATCATTCCTCTATGCGTTTTGGCCTCTCCCATAACAGGGTCAAATCTGCTTATATTTTTGGTAAAGGTAATTCAGCCAAAGGCTCTTGCAGCGAAGCTAAGGGGTTTGATTCCTGCTGCTGTTAGAGAGACTCATTGTCAAATATTCTGACTGTGGCCAATCTCCATGTGGTTTGCTCATTATTGTTCTCAAGGGTACCCTTAGAAAGGGCTTCAAACGTCCCAGGGTTCCGAGACAAAACGAACCACCTGAGTCTAGGGAGAAGACCCGAAATAAAGTGTTCAACCCGAATCCGATTGCAGAGCAGAGAGTGCATCGCTGCTTCTCTATACTCTCGGACACTTTCTCCCTTCTCCCGTCCGTTGATGGCAACTAGTAAAATTATGTAGACTCATGGCCAAAGGATCTTTGCTATCAAATCGTTCTAACACTGCACTCATTCCGGAGCTCTGGTGAAACGTTCACGAACTCAGCGGCAGCACCTCGCAGTTTCAAGCAGGCAATAATGGCCATTTCACTCGGTTGCCATCGTGCAAGCTTCCCTGTGTTCTCAACTTGTTCAAAGAAAGCTGCTGCAGTGCGATTACTATCTCCTTCGTAAGGGTTAAGTAAATTCACAAATACAGATAATGGGGTCTCAACGATGGGAATGTTTCTTGAATAGATACTTCGTGTTCTCCCTGACTGTTCATTTTGTTCTTTAATGTTGGTAGCGACTGATCACTACCAATATTAAACATATTATGTGGATCTGATTATTTAAAAATACTATGTGCACTTCCAGAAGTACACGGAGTACACGGAAGGTTGGCATTTGGTTGGACCATGAAATGACACTAATATCACTTCCTCTATAATCGCATAATAGGGTTGAAAAATCCTTCCCGCTTTCCATTCAGTGCAGGTCAATATTCTTCGTCGATTGCAATAGAAACATTTTTCTCCTCTTCATAAAATTTGAATTTGTTGATTTCTTCTTGCATCTTTAATAATATATCTGTCAGGAATGATATAGATATATATGATGGCTCAATTTCTTCTATTGGCAACAAAGATAAATATCTATAAATAAAACTTTCAATGTACGTTTTATTCGTAACAAGGATTTGTTTCGGTACCAATACCTATTTTTTCCATAGGTTGTTGATCTCAATTTATATGGTTTCTATTTATACGGTGATATCCCAGAACTTATCTAGAGTGAAAGAAGCCTATCTTCCGTGTAAAGCAAGAGATCTTATTTTATGAAATTGCTTTTGTGTCCAAAAAAGGTATTTCGAAAAGGAACAGGCTGTTTTTCTGCCAAAACTCCCAGAAAAATTAGGAAGTCCATTTTTTCGCCAGAGAACCTCTTAATTCGAAAAGAAACCTTACCTCGTATATCGCCCCCGCTAATACATTTTCTGGATCCGCCCTTTGTAAGAGAGAGAGAGAGTATCTAACTTCTTTTGAACTATTGATTCTTTACAGAGGTTTTTCGTTTTTCTAAAGGTTGCAGAGGATTTAATTTTTACACTTGAATAAATCAAATGTAACACTAGAATATTGGCTCATATATCAGGTTGGCATGGCTAGGCAAGAGCCTAATGCAGTGATGAGGAAATCTTTTCATGTTGTTTCATTTCGAGTAAACTCTGATGTTGAGTTACATGTTAGGCTCTGCTATCTGTTGTTTCTCACAAGAACTACTAATAAATAAATATCATATTTGAACATATCAGTTTATAACTCACAATCAATAGCATCATGGCACGATTCGGTGTTCGTAAATATTCTCAAAACTAAAATACTTCAGTTCAGCATTTATTCATATAAAAATGTGGTCAAGCCACATAAAATATCTCCAAGAATTTGAATCGCAAGCCATAATATCCCTATCACTGACCTATACCGTAAGCATATGACTTTATTGAGCTGAAGGGGAGCTTAATAAAATGCAATTGTTGTGTGTAGCTCTCACCTAACACCACAGAATAGAGGGTCTGAACAAGCAGTAAACACAATGTCATAAAGATCAGTCTTTTCGTAAAAGAATTCAGATTTTTTCATTCATTAAAATTTTATTTTTTAGAAAACTGATGACAAGACTTCGTCCTTCAAATATCCTGGGAAAGGGTATTGTAGTTTTCGAAAATATTTGACGGCTGCCGATATATCTATGTGTTTTTAGCCTGCTCCATGATTTCTTGGAGATATGGAAGTCATATCTTTAGCTCTATGTACGACATTATGCAGCTGCCATGGAAAATAAATTCTTAGAAAATATAAAAGAATAAAAGAGTGATAAGCATATAAAGATGATGATGAGTGACTGAGATGTCACTCTCAACTGCTTAAAGAATGGAGTTTACATAATGCGAGCCCTGGGTAAGGCATGGATGTGTGTGTTGTTTTTCTGCTGAGGCCCTGCCATCGTCACGGACCTTCTACTATGGCATGAAAACTGACAGGCTCCTGTCAGACCTCTGTGGCAAGCAGCTGCTTGAGGGGGTATATGAAAACTTGAAATAATAGATATAACTGACTTTCATTAAGTGTTATGGCATAAAGTGAGGAACATTTTTCTTCTATTAGCTTACAGCTTCGAGAAACCTTAATTCGACATTATGCATAAGAATATTTAGTGTATTGAAAATCAATATATTGTATTACAACAATGACAGTTTCAAGAATTTTTTAAATATTCTAAAGTTTCTTCCAGCCTCGGTGATCGTTTCGTTCACTCTATATTATTTAAAACATATAGGCTTCAAGGCAATATATTAAAAAAAATGCCTATTTTTTAATTCCTGAAAGTGCCACTGCAGGCATTTAGTGTATTGAATACTCTGCATTAATTACCAGCGGCTTACGTTACAAGCCACGAACCTAGTTACCCTTAAAATTTTTAATATCTCATTTCATAACGTTACGCATATTGGGAGGTCCTTCTTCAGGCTTTCCCACTAACAGTGTGTTTTATAAAATTTTGAATATGATATTTCTTTGTTTAAATGAATGTCTAAAACTACCTTAACAAATAATTAAATTTAGACTGGTAGTTATTTTCATTCTCCTGTTTATTTCCTTTTAATAAAATATTTTATATTATTTAACGGAAAATCCTACTTAGAGTTTAGTCAAAGTAAAAAACAAACCATACGGGCAACATGGGCAAACCAACGGAGTCCTCTCTACGCAATATGCTTCTTAAAGGAGGTTGCAGACTCCTTTGCCTAACCTCATCATTAGTTACAAAGTTGAACCACCTAATACCCAAGATACTATGTAAGCATCTAGAAACAAAAGCATCTAGTTTACAAAGTGCCCAAGTTTCACTACCATAACTAACCCTAGAAAGAACCAAACTATTATACAGTCTAATTTTAGTCTTTAGGTGTATACGCCTATTTCCCCACACTCTCCATAGATTCTTAAATGTCCCAGAAGCAAATCCTATTCGTCTGTTAATCTCATGCCGCACATCACCATTATCTGTTACATAGCTCCCAAGAAAATTAAACTGTGACACCTGCTCAAGACTGCAACCATTCAGATTACTGTCTGACCAATTTTCATCACTTTAGTTTTCTCTCTGTTTATAACCAAACCTACTCTACTACCAGTCTCATCAACAGCTCGAAAAAAAGAGTTCATCTCATCAACATCACTTGCCAAAAGGGCTAAATCATCAGCATAATCTAAATCAAAAATTTTCGTATCTCCAGCCCATTTACGGCCAAAAGCTTTCCCTTGAAGTGAATTTCGCATAACATAATCAATAACCAAACTAAAGAGAAAAGGAGACAAAATGCACCCTTGTCGATCACCAGAAGTAATGCTAAATCAATTGCTACAAGCCTTACCAACCCTCACACATGACTCAATGTTATTATAGAGAGCTTTCATTATGTTAACTAACTTGTCTAGTATACCATATGATCTCACAATCAACCACAAATTATGACGATCAACAGAGTCGAAAGCCTTTTTTGAAATCAGCAAACTAGTAATGAAAGGTTTCTGAAACTGTAAACATTTCACAAGAATCTGCCTAAGTGAAAGTATCTGATCTACACATCCCCTATCATTTTTGAATCCAAATTGCTCATCACGCAATTGCCTGTCAACCAGATTCTTAATTCTATTAAGCACAATCATGGAAAGAACTTTCCCTGTAACAGAGAGTAGGCTCATATCCCTATAGTTATCACAAGAACTGCTATCACCTTTTTTGAAAATAGGTATAAAAATGGCTCTGGTAAAATCTTTAGGAACCATGCCTTTATCATAAAAGTTATTCAAAATTTCAGTCATCCAAGTGGTAACCGAAACATTCCCAGCTCTGAGCATTTCTGTAGTGATTTCATCTACCCCTGGGGATTTATGAAGTTTAAGTTTAGAAATAGCCAAAATAACTTCAGATTGTGTTATAGGGCCAACATTAAAGCCGCCAATGCATCTATCATCATTACAAACAATGGGAGTAGAACTAACCACATTGTTTAGAACATCACTTAAATGCTCAGCCCACCTAGCCAGGACAGAATCCTCATCTTCTATAACCTTACCTTGTTTATCCTGCAATCCTTGTGCGCCTGTCCGTTTTCTACCACAGAAAATGTTAACTATCTAGTTCAGCTTTCTGCTGTTGTGCTGCCTATCTGCTTTCTGAGCTTTGTCAGCAAAGCGATCAAGCCAAAGATTCTTATCAGTAGCTAACTGATCCTTTACACATTTATTAATCTCTCTGTAATGCTTTCGATTAGGACTATTAGGGTATTGATTAAGGACATTCCTGCAGCTATTTCTTTCGGAAATAAGCTCAAATGCCTTACCACTCAAATAATTCTGTCTCCTCTGCTCATTTTTTCCTAAAAGAGTTCTGTTTAGTTCCAAAAAAGCCTGTTTAAAATGGTCCCAATCTTCCTCAACTTCAGCAGTAAGCAAACCATGACTTATAATGATTAAGTAACCGATCATGGTAAGCTTTAGCTATAACTGGGTCTTTCAGACCCTCAGTATTAAAGGTAAATTTTTTAAACTTAGCACAATGCTTTTTACGTTTATGTTGTTTGACACTTTTAACAAGGTCAGATCCAATTTCAGCTCCCCTACGTGACCTGGTGTTCTTAACAGAACTAGCCCGATTGCTGTTAATTAATATATAATCAATCATATTCTTATGCAGCCCAACAGGTGAAATCCATGTGAACTTATGTATGTTGCGGTGTTTCTAAATAAATGTTAGGTATTCACAGTAACAGCATATAACATTCAAGTCTTTAACGATTGTCTGAAATTTTGCTGTAAGAAACCTTTTATTAATGCACTCGTATCCTAGAGGAGCATCACTAGCGTGTCTGCTGAGAAGCAGACCGACGCCATGGTGATGCTTATTGTCGTCCCTCCCTGAAAAGAGAAATTTAAGATTATTTTTAAGAATCTAACCTTTATCTGTCCATCTGGTCTTTTGCAAGCCGAGAATATCTAAATTATAACAGTGGAATTCTTGTGTAAGGACATCAAGAGAAAAGGCTCTGTGCAGAGTTCTCACATTCCAACTACCTATAGAGAGAAAATGGTTAGTGGGATGTTTAAAGAAACTATGTTTATTGAGAAAAGAAATGGCGATAATATCAAACAGCCCCCTAATCGCAGACATGGGGCAAAGACCCGTTCCCCCACCACTAAAGGCTGAAGCCATCTACACTGGAAGACTTCATCCATTGTAGAATTTGACGATGCTAGTAGAAGTAAAGAGTTCAGGTGCTTGCGATGATCTCTGCTGAGGATTATCCACCAGCTGGTAAACATATCCTGTGAATCTATTCACTTGGGGCTGTCAACCCACAAACAAACAGAAAACACAGGGAAAGATTTTCTCTTCACAGAAGCCCATCAGTGCAGCAAAATATAATCCATAATCAAGCTCAGAGCCATATATCTGTCCAGTCCAGTGGGTTTATATGGTCAGCACCAGGACCCTGTGTGGTTGACCACTCCTCAGCAGAAAAAAAAAAAGAAACGTAGCCATAGTTGTCCAGATTAGTAGGCCACACTAATCTGGCAGCCCTCCCATTCCGTTCACTTCCACAAGAGAGTATCTCTTTTGAAAGGTACTAACTGTCTGCACCAGGAGAAGGTGGGGTCGGACATTAGGTGCTAGGCCTGGCCGGTTCTATGGATCATCACAGGGAATTGGTGCATAGCTCTCCTTCCAGTGACTACCTAGTTACAATTTACAGACAATAGGAGAGATATGACTCATGAAATTTTCCCATAACCAAAGTCACCTGAATTGTCATCGGGGTGACTGAAGATAATTAATGAGACACATTCTGTCAGAAATGAAGATATTTATCAACAGTTTTCAGTAGTAATAGTAATATGCTGATGCATCTCATCTTGTATTGAGTTAACGTTCTGGAAATATCCATGTTGCTGAAGGATGGAATTACTATCTTAGAGAAACACACTATAATGGTTAATATTTTGTGTCATGCGAATAAATTCAATAGATATGTTTATTCATAAAATTCAATACGAACAATGAAAGTTGCACCTCAAAAAGATTTTTGGGGCTGTAAACAATAATCCCAATGAGATTATTTCTTTCTCTGATTCTTTACGATCATACTGTTTTGAACAAGCACAAGTGGCCTAAAACGGTAACGTTCTCTGAGGAGACCTACCCGTTTCAGGTTTCTTATGCAATTTTACTGCTATTTTTAGCTTTTCTTTTCTTTGCCCTTAGGGGTCCACCTAAGTGTGGTTTACTTATATGTTTTGTTCTTACTCATGCCAAATAGGTATAATTTTATGATTTTTTAACTCATCACAGAGTCAAGTGGGGGAAACCCTTTTACGAAATTTGCAACCGTTCGGAAAAGTACATCGTGAACCATCATCACCACCACCACCACCACCACCACCACCACCACCATCATCATCATCATCATCATCATCATCATCATCATCATCATCATCATCATCATCATCATCATCATCATCATCATCATCATCATCATCATCATCATCATCATCAAGCAGCCATGGGCTACGGAGGTCCAACCAGACCGTGCAATTTAGTTCAAGCAAGTCTATCCTGAGCTACATCTACTGCATCTGCCCACTGCACACCAATTCTAACAAGGTCCTGTTTGACAATGTCTGCCCACCGCATCCTAGGTCTCCCCTTCTTTCTGAGGCCTTTAGGCACACTGTTCATAACCCTATTCGCCAATCTATAATTACTCATACGGGCAACATGGCCAAACCAACGGAGTCTCTCTCTGCACAATATGCTGCTTAAAGGAGGTTGCAAACTCCTTTGCCTAACCTCATCATTAGTTACAAAGTTGAACCACCTAATGCCCAAGATACTGCGTAAGCATCTGGAATCAAAAGCATCTAGTTTCCTGTTATCTTGTTTACAAAGTGTCCATGTTTCACTACCATAACTAACACTAGAAAGAACCAAACTATTATACAGTCTAATTTTAGTCTTTAGGTGTATACGCCTATTTCTCCACACTCTCCATAGATTCTTAAAAGTTCCGGCAGCAATCCTTATTCGTCTGTTAATCTCATGCCGCACATCACCATTATCTGTTACATAGCTCCCAAGATAATTAAACTGTGACACCTGCTCAAGACTGCAACCATTCAGATTAACTGAATCACAGCCTGCCTGACCAATTTTCATCACTTTGGTTTTCTCTCTGTTTATAACCAAACCTACTCTACTACCAGTCTCATCAACAGCTCGAATAAAAGAGTTCATCTCATCAATATCACTTGCCAAAAGGGCTAAATCATCAGCATAATCTAAATCAAAACGTTTCGTATCTCCAGCCCATTTACGGCCAAAAGCTTTCCCTTGAAGTGAATTTCGCATAACATAATCAAAAACCAAACTAAAGAGAAAAGGAGACAAAATGCATCTGTCGAACACCAGACGTAATGCTAAACCAATTGCAATTGCTACAAGACTTACCAACTCTCACACACGACTCAGTATTATTATAGAGAGCTTTCATTATGTTAACTAACTTGTCAGGTATACCGCATGATCTCACAATCAACCACAAATTATGACGATCAACAGAGTCGAAAGCCTTTTTGAAATCAACAAAGCTAGCAACCAAAGGTTTCTGAAACTCTAAACATTTCTCAAGAATCTGCGTAAGTGAAAATATCTCATCCACACATCCCCTACCACTTCTGAATCCACATTGCTCATCATGCAATTGACTGTCAACCAGATTCTTAATTCTATTAAGCACAATCATGGAAAGAACTTTACCTGGAACAGAGAGTAGGCTAATACCCCTATAGTTATCACAAGAACTGAGATCACCTTTTTTGAAAATAGGTATAAAAATGGCTCTGGTAAAATCTTTAGGAACCATGCCTTTATCATAAAAGATATTCAGAATTTCAGTCATCCAAGTTGTAACCGAAACATTCCCAGCTCTAAGCATTTCTGTAGTAATTTCATCTACCCCTGGGGATTTATGAAGTTTAAGTTTAGAAACAGCCAAAATGACTTCAGATTGTGTTATAGGGCCAAAATTAAAGCCACCAATGCATCTATCATCATTGGAAACAATGGGAATAGAACTAACCGCATTGTTTAGGACATCACTGAAATGCTCAGCCCACCTAGCCATGACAGAATCCTCACCTTCTATAACCTTACCTTGTTTATCCTTCAATCCTTGTATACCTGTCCGTTTTCTACCACACAAAACATTAACTATCTGGTACAGCTCTCTGCTGTTGTGCTGTCTAACTGCTTCCTCGGCTTTGTCAGCCAAACCATCAAGCCAAAGATTCTTATCAGCAGCTAACTGATCTTTTACACGTTTATTAAGTTCTCTGTAATGCTTTCTATTAGGACTAGTAGGGTATTGATTAAGGACATTCCTGCAGTTCTTTCTTTCCGAAATAAGCTCAAGTACTTTATCAGTTAGATAATTCTGTCTCTTCTGCTCCTTTTTTCCTAAAAGAGTACTGTTAGTGTCCAAAAAAGCCTGCTTAAAATGGCCCCATTCTTCCTCATCTTCAGTATTAAGCAAACCATGACTGTCATAATGACTAAGTAACCTATCATGGTAAGCTTTAGCTATAACTGGGTCTTTCAGAGCTTCAGTATTAAAGGTAAATTTTTTAACCCTAGCACAACACTTTTTAAGTTTAAGTTGCAAGACACTTTTAACTAGGTAATGGTCAGATCCAATTTCAGCTCCCCTATATGCCCTGGTATTTGTAACAGAACTAGCCCATTTCTGTTAATATATAATCAATCATATTCCTATGCAGCCCATCAGGAGAAACCCATGTGTATTTATGTATGTCGCGGTGTTTGTAATATGTGTTAGTTATTCTGAAACCATTGAGTTTATTTACCTGTAATAGACGTTGCCCATTGCCATTGCAGCTACCAATACCAAAAGGGCTAATCACCCCTCCCCAAAGGTCAGAGTCAGTACCAACTTTGGCATTGAAGTCATCAAGAACAAGGGTAATATCTCCTTTCTTGACAGAATTCAAAATATCCTGAAGTTGTTCATAAAACCTATCCTTCTCATCCTCATCGGCATCCTCAGTGGGGGCATAACAGCAGATAACATTCAGGTCTTCAACGCTTGTCTGAAATTTTGCTGTAAGAAACCTTTCATTAATGCACTCATATCCTAGAAGATCATCACTAGCGTGTGTGCTGAGAAGCAGACCCACACCTTGGTGATGCTTATTGTCGTCCCTCCCTGAAAAGAGAAATTAAAGATTATTTTTAAGAATCTGACCTTTATCTGTCCATCTGGTCTCTTGCAAGCCGAGAATATCTAAATTATAATGGTGGAATTCTTGTGTGAGGACATCAAGAGAAAAAGCTCTGTGCAGAGTCCTCACATTCCAACTACCTATGGGGAGAAAATGGTTAGTGGGATGTTTAAAGAAACTATGTTTATTGAGAGAGGGAATGCCGACAATATCAAACAGCCCCCTAATCGCAGACATGGGGCAAAGACCCGTTCCCCCACCACTAAAGGCTGAAGCCATCTACACTGGAAGACTTCCTCCAATGTAGAATTTGACGATGCGAATAGAAGCAAAGAGTTCAGGTGCCTGCGATGACCTCTGCTCAGGATTATCCACCAGCTGATAAACATATCCTGTGAATCTATTCACTTGGGGCTGTCAACCCACGAACAAACAGAAAACACAGCGGAAGATTTTCCCTCCACAGAAGCCCACCAGTGCAGCAAAATCAGGATCCATAATCAAGCTCAGAGCCATATATCTGTCCAGTCCAGTGTGTTTATATGGGCAGCACCAGGACCCCCACTCCTCAGCAGGGTAGGAAAAAAAGAAAAGTAGCCATAGTTGTCCAGATCAGTAGGCCACACTAATCTGGCAGCCCTCCCCTTCCGTTCACTTCCACAAGAGAGTATCTCTTTTGAAAGGTACTAACGGTCTGCACCACGAGAAGGCGGGGTCGGACATTAGGTGTTAGGCCTGGCCGGTTCTATGCATCATCACAGGGGATTGGTGCATAGCTCTCCTTCCAGTGACTACCTAGCTACCATTTACAGACCAACCACAAAAGGCTGAAGCCATCTACACTGAAGACTTCCTCCAATGTAGTACATCGTGAACCACAGAATATTAAAGTCTGTTGAAATGAAATCTTGATTATTTGCGACGAAGCCACTCTCTATGGGAACGCGCGCTGACGTCACAAACGATCTATCACATTCTGACCAATTCGGGATTTTTTTTTATGTAGTTGACGCTACATTTAGAAAATTTAGGTAAATTAATACAAGTAAAGTAATTTTAGTTTGAATGGCATTTACGTGATTTTTCAATGGATTTCTAGAGCGATTTTTGCTCATGCAGAGATCGGAATAAATGTAAAAAGCAGCTAAAATTAGGATTGGATATTAGAATCCATATTCTATGAGGGGGGGGGGGGGGGGGTAGGCGCTCATTCATAAATCGATCAATGCCTTTGAAGGACAGGGTATTAGTATTTGTGTTGCCTTGCCCTAAGT
Source organism: Ryuthela nishihirai (assembly GCA_038380435.1). Taxonomy (NCBI): domain Eukaryota; kingdom Metazoa; phylum Arthropoda; class Arachnida; order Araneae; family Heptathelidae; genus Ryuthela; species Ryuthela nishihirai. Next base: position 593,384 of record JAWZYU010000019.1, read on the forward strand.
TCGAATATGTAGTACTAAAATTCTGCATTTTTGGAAATAGATTTTTTTCCCAATTTCTCGGTGACAATAATCTACTTTTTACCTTTTGAAAAAAAACAAAACTCAAACATCTGATCTCTAAAGTGGTCTGAGAGGAGCCTGTCTGTATAATATGCGATAGAAATCTGTGAGGAAGCAGAGACCTCAGCAGGAAGACAGCACCAGGAAACACACATCCATGCCTTATTCAAGGCTGGAACCTGGATCCTTTGATCCTGGCTCAAACTACTTCCGTTCATCCGAGGATCTAAATTGGGTCCTTTGATCCTGGGCTCAAACTGGTTCCTTTGATCTAAGGGTCGAACTTTGACCCATTGATCCTGGGCTAAAACTGATCCCTTTGATCTGAGGATCGAACCTGGGCCTTTGATCTGGGCTCTAACTAGTCACTTTGATCTGAGGGTCGAATGTGAGTCCTTTGTGACCCTGGGATTAAACTGATCTCTTCGATGCGAAGATCGAACTTGGGTCTTTTGATCCTTGTCTCAAACCTAGTCCCTTTGATTCGATTATCGAGCTTCGATTCTTTGATCCTGGGCTTAAACTGATCTCATTCATTCGAGGGTCGAACTTGGATCCTTTGATCCTGGGATCAAACTGGTCCCTTTGATCCGAGGATCGAATTGGGTCCTTTGATCCATGGGTCAAACTGGTCCCTTTTACCCGAGGATCGAACTTGGATTCTTTGATCTTGGGCTCAATCTGGTTACTCTGATCAGAGGATGGAACTAGTTTCTTTTGTTCCTGGGCTCCAACTGGTCCCTTTGAAATGAGGATTGAACTTGGATCCTTTGATGCGGGCACTAAGCTCTGAGCCACCACTTCTAATAAACTCTAGGTAACGCAGCAGTCACTTTCTCAGGTGACTGCAGAAAGAAAAGTGTACAACTTTACAAAACAAACATATAAGCCGGGGGGAGGGGGATTCTGACTGTAAATTACGAGCTATTACATAAGACAAAGTGTGGGGAATTAAGCTAAAAGAGAATCGGGTAATTTACGGATGACACCTTAAAAAGAGCTCTTTCCAAATAATTCCTCTTTTTTGAGAATGCTAATATTAGTAATAGAGGCAAAACACCTGATGAACGTAGGTGTATTTCAGACATTTTCCAAGTATTTTTTAAAGAACTCTACAAGGCAACAAATGCTAAAATTTTGTTCTTCAATCGAAATCTAGTCTCTTAGCCCAAGGCCGCCTTCATATACTAGGCCTGGACAGTCTTGAACAAAAGGAAGGAAAAAAGAAGGAAAACCAATTTTGAATATATATATATAATTAATTCAGTTGGGTTAAAATTTAAGTTAAAGCCATTTATTTTGAAACAAGTGAAAGTAAAAAAAATCATTTATTTGGTTTTTCTTAGAACATTTGATAGAATTATAATATTAATTGCCAAAGTGATAAAAAATAAATAACTACCAGTGGAATTTTAAGAAAAGTTGTTATTTTAAGATCTTCTATATTGTTTTATTACGGCACATTCATTTGATACGTTGTGGGAGAGCGGTTTTGAATATTGCGCCCTACGTAATGGAAATATTTTTAAACTTCGCGCCAGTAGGATCGAACTGTAAAGTAGACAAGAAAAGGATAATTAACTAGTGCTTTCCTGACCCTCTGTTATTGTAAGAACAGTCGGATCTTTGTAGAACAGGAGTGGACTGGAAGAAAGAAGTCTCCATGGAATTTTCTACTTGGTACTGACAGCATGGTGATTCCAATTTGACTGCTTCCACCGAAGAATAGAACAACCCTCAGTGCTCTTTCTTCTGTGGCAAATGCGATCATTGCGATCATTTTATACTGTTTGATAGCATATTGGTGTTTTGTGTGATTAGTGAAGAAATTGCTTATGATTTATGCAGTTTTGTTGCCTTAGTAATAAATCAGTTCATTTAAGTTTGTTTATTTATTTGGAATTCTTGTTCCGTTGCCAAATATCCAAATAGAATTGAAAATCCTTTTTTCACATTTCTGAAATGCCATATCGATACTATATGTTCTTTACGAGTTCGGAGAAGGAGATTATATGCATCAACATGTCGCCCGGTGCTCGGTATTGTAATTTTCTGAGCTCTGATCTTTTAATATTATGCTCTCTCCCCTCCTATTTACTTCTTTATAGATTGAATGAGTTTCTTTCCCCCCTATACCTTTCTATATCGGGACCTGTTTCAAACTAATATTGTGAATTGCGAAAACTCTGTGCTAAAGAAATAATGTTTTACCTTTCGTTTTTGAAATATCATTGTTTACATTCCCTGGAGTAGAGGAGAATAATATTTGACTTAAAAACATGAATTTATTCATGGAGTAACTCGTTACAACGCAGATTCTCCCACACTGAACCTTGTGAATAGAAGAATAACTTTTAAGATCGATCTACCGTTTCCTTGGGGCGGGGGTAGCTCAGTCGGTAGGGCGCCAGGCTCGTAATCTGTAGTTCCCAGGTTCGAGTCACAGCTGGATCAGCGTTGAAATTTTATCTCCTCTCTACCCACGGTCAGCAGGGGACACCGATGGGTTTGGAAAGGCAGCCGTCCGTCGGATTGGACGTTAAGCCGTTGTCCGTTTATGGGAGAGCCATACCCTGTGCACGTTAAAGAACACGCTGGATGGCCTTGACGGGAAGTTACCATCTGTCTCTCAACAGCCATTCCAGTGGGTCCCCTTCCCGAACCTTGTCTGAGCCTTCGGGGTGCATGTGACCTGGCCATTTAGTCCATGGTGTGCAAAAAAGTGCCGCTCAGAGGTAAAACAACCAGACCCAACCGTTTCCTTGAAATAATAAGTACTATTTCTTTCTGTGCCCTATTGGAAGAGATTGTCACTTTGAAAAACATTGTTACTTCTGCAAAAACGTCTACAAAAAGGGGGTGGGCATACCTCGACCCTCTCTTCAAAAAGCTAGAAAGGGTAATAGATGCAAAAAATATTAAATTTGTTTATATATCATTCATCTTTCAAGTTTTTTTTAAATCTGTAAAACGGAAGGAGATGTGTTCTGCTGCATTCTAAACCGAGTGTCTGCCTCCCCCCTTCGATATTTTTCATAGATCTGGACCTATCTACAAATATCGATATTTTTGCCTTTAGACTGAAGAGATTTCACATGTCACCATTTCGCAAATGTTTCAAATTTTGATATACTTCGTTATGTCTAGTGTTTGATATACTTCGTTATGTCCGGTGTTGCTACTGATAAAATAATTTCCCATCATTTTTTAAGAAAACGGCAAATATTTGAATTCTTATTTCTACTATTTTTTTTCTCATATATAACTAAAGTTACCTGCACAAAGTTTAGAGAAATTAATACAAGTTTGTTTCTTTTCGCTCAGAGAAAGAGCGATTTGTTTAATCTGAAGCCAGCTCAAGAGAGGTTTCTGCGCATGCGGAGATCGAAATGAATTCTAAAAGCAGCGATTATGAGCAATGTAGATTTGAATATCAATTCTATAAGGGATCATTCACAAATCTTTCAGTGTCTTTGAATGAAAGTGTTTAGGATTCCTTCAGCGTCGCACTGTATTACGTGATGTTGGTATGTCGTAACACTAAAATGAAATGCATTGAGGAAATTTCTCGACTTTCTTTCAACTGACAAAGGTAAACTGACAAGGAAGGTGTGATGTTACTTCTTCGTTTGTTTGTCTATTGGGACCACTTAGGAATGTCCCCTCGGTTCGATCGCAATACGCGACAGGTGAAAGAGTTTTTCAGATCAAAAATCAAAGATTTTATCACAATTGAAGGGACTCGATACTGAGGCTCCTTCCCAATAAATTGGTTCAACTTAAGAGTCTAAATATTCTTTTTGCCTCAAACAAAAAAAAACCTGGTGACTAAAGTAGTTGTCCGAGAGTACACAGTTTATAAATTAATTATCTCACTAATAACTGTCTTTGACGAAGGTATGCCGTACTGGCGGTGTCCATTCGTCCACAGGTGACATCCCATGTGAAAGGCTATGCACACCTTTCGTGACTACCTAGATATCACCTTCCCGTACGTACCCTCTGACTCTACAGGCTGAAAGTCGTCGACATTGGCGTCGGCCTGACCATTTAAATCTGTACAAGGTGTTAGTGTACCCTCCCTTAGACAATTTGGCTCATCAGTGACTTCGAGTCTAGACAATGCATCTACATGTTTGAGCTGGGAACCCGGACGATGCTCAATGGATACCTGATATTGCTGAAGAGCTAAAGACCATCTTTGCAGCTTCGAACTTTGTGGACTCGCCGTTGTTAGATAGGTTAAAGGATTATGATCGGAGATAACCTTCACTGGAACACCAAATAACCACGATTCGAACTTTTTTAATCCAAAGATAATTGCGTAAGCTTCTTTATGAACGGTTGCCCACCTTCTTTGTGTGTCTGTCAATTTCTGGCTGGCATAAGCTACAGGTTTGATATTATTCTTGTCATCTGTCTGGGCGAGGCACACCCCGACTGCATAATTAGATGCGTCAGCATACATTATGTAGGGTTCCCCATGCTTTGGTACATCCAAAACTGGAGTGGTACATAACCTTTCCTTCAGGGTCTGAAATGCTTTATTCGCTTTAGCTGTCCAGATAATTCGCTCGGGAGCCTTTTTCCTAGTTAATTCTGTTAGAGGCTTTGCTATTTCCGCGAACCTGGCAATATAATCCCTATAGTACCCGAACAGCCCGAAAGCTCCACGGATTTCTTTCTTCGTCTTGGGGATCTGCAACCGATGTATAGCTCCAAGTTTTTCCGGGTCCGGTTTATGGGTGCCTGACCCCACTATATGTCCTAGATATTTCACCGTATTTTGGGCAAAACAGCATTTTGCTAAGTTTCCTGTAAGCCCTGCGTTTCCTAATTCCATTAGCACCTCTCTCAGATGCCTCATATGATCTGCCCAGGTTTCGGAATAAATGGCTACATCATCTAGATACGTTACCGAATAATCCTGATGCCCAGCTAATATGGAATTCATTATTCGTTGAAAGCAGGAAGCCGCTCCAATCAAACCAAACGGGAGAACTTTCCATTGGTACTGAGCCTTGTGAGTAGAAAAAGCATTTAGCGGTCTGCTTCCCTCTGCCAGCTCTATCTGCCAGTACCCACGTAAGAGGTCTATCGTAGAGATGTAATTAGCAGCGCCTACCTTGTATAATAGATCAGGTACATGGGCCATGGGAAAAGCATCAGGTATTGTGTAACCATTCACCATTCTAAAATCACAGCATAACCGCATGGTCCCATCTTTTTTTGCAATACACACAATGGGATGCGTGAACTCGCTCTGTGCTGGCTCTATCATATATGCTTCCAGCAATTCATTTACCTGTCTTTCGACTTGTTCTCGCATCACATGTGGTACCTTGTACCTGTGTAGCGTCTTCAAATGACTGCCCTCTTTTAATCTAATGCTATGTTGCCCTTGCTTGCATCTGCCTGGACGATTTGAAAAAAAACCTCGAAAACTCGTCCAATAGCTCATGCAGCTCCTTTGCTTGCTCTGCTGACAGGTTCGGAAAAGCATGATTCATCGGCTGTAGCCGGACCTTGCTACCCCTTTCTTGTGCTGTTGCTCTAGGCATTTCTTTTATTTCTCCAAATTCGGTATCTTCATCAAAGATCACTCCTACCACATTACAACGAGCTTTTAATTCTCTCAACCTATTCGCATGAACATGTCTGGTTGCCCCGTCTGGTAACCTTACCTCATAACTGTGCGGAAATATGCGTCGCACTACTGTTGCTGGGGCTATCCACCTGGCATACAGCTTGTTATTTGAGTCTGCCGTTAAAGCTATCACCTGATCTCCTTCTTTAAACTCCTTAACCCGAGCGCTCCTATATCAATCCTTTGATTCTCTTCTGCTAGATCCTTAACCTGAGCTGCTGCTATTTCTAGCTTGATCTTTAATTCTTGAAGATATTGAGCAGCAGTAACTGGAATACCCACAGGCATGACCAGCTCGTCAGTCCAGCTATTTTTTAGGATTGAGAGTGGCCCTGTTGGTTGCCTCCCGTACATCAACTGAAATGGAGATATACCGGTTACCGGTAGTACTGTTGGGTACCTCCCGGTACGCCCACAGTAAAAATGGCACTGCCTTGTGCCACTGCCTGGGTTCCTCTCTAATGACGTGGTGTAACATATTTTTCAAAGTCTGATTAAATCTCTCTACTAAACCATTACTTTGAGGATATCCCGGAGTAGAAAATCGAGGTGAAGCTCCAATTCTCTTTTCCATTTCTTGAGTTAATTCTGCCGTAAAATTTGTCCCTCTATCTGTTGCGATAACCGAAGGTATGCCTGTCCGCTGAAATATTTCTAACAGAGCATCGCAGGTGTTCTTTGCTGTAAGCGAAGTTAGGCATACCGCCTCAGGCCATCTAGTATGCTGATCAATCAGACACAATATGAACCTGTGCCCTTTTGCAGATGGTGGGTCTATCGGACCAATAGCATCAAGATTTACCCTTTCAAAAGGTAATTTCGGGCGCGCTATAAGTGTGATGGGGATTCTATCCTGCTTCTTGACCTTTTCCCTTAACTGACACTTCAGACAGGAGTCGCAAAACTTTCTAACATCCTTCTTGCATGAAGGCCAAAAGAATGAATATCTAATCCGCTCCTGACTCTTTTTAGCCCCCAAATGACCACCAAATACGGACTCGTGTGCCAGTTCTAAAATCTTTTGACGTCTTTCAAATGGTACTACAAGCTGACTCAGAGACTCTCCTAATACCTTGTCCTTATGGTATAGCAAATCGTCCCAATAAAAATAGTTATTCTTCTTCTCTTTTGCTTCATTATGGGCTATTCTAAATGAGCGGTCATTCCTCTGCTGAATCTTAAACAGTCTCACATCACTAGTAGCGAGAAGATTTATTTCTTCGGGAGTTTCTGTTTTCGCTCCTACCTCCTCAGGCTCCTCCTCTCGTACCTCACCTTCCTGTTGATCGGCCACTTGATTAACAGCTTGTACCTTGGGCTGTATAGTCCTAGGTACGTTTTCCCTATCCTCTAAAAGATCACAAAATGTTTCTGCACTTAACAGTACTTCTTCCCGTAGTCCATCAACTACTGCGCATAATACGCTTACTTTTCCACCCCTGGCCCTGGGCGAATCAGTCTCTTCTATTAGGCTCAAAGCAAGCTCCTTTACCTCTGCTCGTTTCGTCTCTTCGAAGGGCCCACGTACTATTATGTGGCTCTTCGCCATATGTTTTTCTTCCTCTAGCATGCCTTTTCTGACCACCGTTATCTCCGCCCCTGAATCGACCACTGCTTGTGCCGTTTTCTCGCCGCATCTAACTCTAACCAGCTTATAATCAGCAGGAATCGTCCTCTCCCACTTCGACCTTTTCTCCCTCCTGAGAACTTCACCTAAAGGTATTTTAACTCTGGCTATCATTGCCTCGCTGTTCTGCTTTACCGCCTGTGAATCAACTTCCCTCACCCGATTCACCTTTGCATGATTATTACTAGCACCGGACTCTCTTGATCGAGCTGGGCAAACACGCATCAAATGCTCCTGTGATCCGCACTTATGGCATCTTCTTATCAACCCTTGCGAACCCTTATTGCTCGGATAATTATCCGAGATATTGCGCCTGAATCGACTGTCTGTCCTAAGATTCTCCCTTCGCTGGAAATTATTACCACGGGTATCCCCTATTCGCTGTGGCCCTCCATTCACTGTAGTAAAGCTTTTTGTCTGTTTTCTGTCCTCTCTCACACTGGCTGAGTGTATCTCTGCCCACGTGGCTATTTCGTCTGCTTTTGCCCATGACTCCGCCTCTTTCTGTACTACGTAAGCATGCGTGTCTTGAGGAAGGCTATCACGTAACTTATCCGACACTATCAGGTCCATAAGCTCCTCAAATTTTATCACCTTCCTACTGCGGACATAGTAATCCCAGCTATTACTGAGCCTCGAGGCTAATTGATTATATGACTCATTCCGTTCTTTCGTGATAGTTTCAAACTTTCGCTTGTACGCAGAGGGAGTGAGCTTAAACTCTTTTAATACAGCCTCTTTAACTTTCTTATAATTAACAAAATCCTCTGCACTTAATTTTCGAAAAACGTGATTTGCATATTTACTATCTAAAAAAGAAATGATGACTGAAACTCCTCTGGTACTTCATATATCTTAAAACCCCTTTCCGCTGTCTCAAAGAGATTTATCACTTCTTCTGGGTTTTTAGGGTTTCCAGCTAACATATTTCCCAATAATTTTATATAATTATCCAGCCGCGCATCTGCTGGATTACTAGAAACTGCCACCGTTCGCACATCACCCCTCTCCTCATTTGCATTCCTCATTTTCAGTTCCAGCATTCTATACTCATGCTCTCTCTCCTTTTCCCTTTCTCTTTCTGCCGCCTCTCTCTCCTTTTCCCTTTCTCTTTCTGCCGCCTCTCTCTCCTTTTCCCTTTCTGCCGCCTCTCTCTCCTTTTCCCTTTCTGTTGCCTCTCTCTCCTTTTCCCTTTCTGCCGCCTCTCTCTCTTCCCTTCTCAGCTGCATCTCTAACCTCATCCTTTCTAATTCAAAATCATCTCCCATCCTTTCTTTAGCTCTCTGCTTTCTGGTCCCGCTCTGCAGCATATCCGTATCGTTGTCATTGACATAATCCCTCAACCCTCTCATGTCTTCCGCAGCATCAGACTCTCTGTCTATTGTCACCTCCTCGCTTCCCCAGTCACTCCCTGAATAACCACCCCACGTACTATCCCTGTCTGTGTAGCCTCGCCTTAACTCATCCCTTTCCTTATCGCGACCGCTCCTAAGCTCCATTTTAGCTCGTACAGGCCTCTGCCGTATCTAACTACTCACCCCTAGAGTAAGAGGATACTTACCTCCGATGTGACGACAGGAACGAACCGCCTCGTCAGTCTGCCACCTGAAGCACACAGTCGGAACACTCTTGGCAGTATCAGCCTTGCGTTGGTCAGCTCCCCGTGGATGTTGAACTTTTCTGTCACCTTCACAGCTTTTTCCACAGTTCGAACGTGATGCACGATTCTTCAGGTACCTTCACAGCTATTCTATCGCCTGAAGCACACTGCAGGACACTCTTGGCAGTATCAGCCTTGTTCTGGTCAGCTCACAATGGATGTCGGAACTCTTCCATCACCTTCGCCGCTACTTTCACCTCTGTTGCATCCTGTCGACTGCGCCACTTTGTGATGTTACTTCTTCGTTTGTTTGTCTATTGGGACCACTTAGGAATGTCCCCTCGGTTCGATCGCAATACGCGACGGGTGAAAGAGTTTTTCAGATCAAAAATCAAAGATTTTATCACAATTGAAGGGACCCGATACTGAGGCTCCTTCCCAATAAATTGGTTCAACTTAGTCCTTGGTAAAACAATAACTATCCTTTATTGATATAAACTACATTGACTGATGAGGAAAAACACACTCGTCACTCATTTACTCTGAATTACAAAACCAGCTTACTATCCCCGTTCAGCTGTTTTCCCGAGAGCCTACGTACCGCTAATACCAGTCGGCACTCACCAGCTTTTCAATTCTATGTCTGCACGCTTTCAAAACTCGACTGGCTCTGTCCTTCTCGTCGTTGCCAACCCTTTCTCTTTCTCTCTCTGCCTGACCATCTGGGGCGTCTGCGAGCAGTGGGGTGACCTCTGTCCCCTCTGGGCACTGTTACTTCAATTAACTTTCCAGATGCCGGGACAGAGGGCCTCCCACGTAGCATAAGCCTTGTTGGTGAAATCCAAAATAAATATACACAGCCTGAACAAAAAAATCTAAAAAGGCCTCTAGCCTGACAGAAGGTATAACTTTTAGTTTAATGTCGATATCAATTTTAGAGGAAACATTGTCTTCAGATGAATGGGATACGAACCCAAGACCTTCTGATAACATGCCAGGTGCTCTGACCACTGAGCTATCGGCCACCTACCTAAACTCCCTTTTATTTCATGATAGGAACATATCTAAACAATTTTCTCTCTCTTATAAAGGCAGTGTCTTCGCTGCTCCTAAACATCCTCACAGATGGGAAATATGTCACAATAATATGAAGACATTTCACGATATTATACATAATACTTTTATTTATATTATATTTATTTCACGACATTATATAAAAACAACAACCTATCAAGCATACAAGTGTCAACTTTCACTAAGAATGATTCAAAGTCGGCGTAAATCACGTATCGAAAGGGCTGTTGGAACTTTAAATTTTTGAATTTCGGCTATATCTCCTCTTCAGTTAGAAACTCTACTCTCTGGGGTCCATGTTCTTGACAATAGGGAACATCATCCTTCAAGAGTGATTCATTTCTGAAACGGTGAAGGCAGTAATCGCAATAGAAACTCACACTGTTATGTTTGGTGGGAGGACTGAGAAGTCTACTCAAGGTTTTTAATAGAACAATAATGCTGCTTTTCATCATTAGATAACAGTAAGAGATTTGCGTGTTCTTTAAACATGAATGGTGTGATGTAGAGTGGGAACACCTCTGTCTCGTATCCAAAAAACTTTGACAGAGATGTTCATTGTTTCGAATTTTGATATTTGATTTATTTTTATAGGGAAAATTAGGACAGATATGTTTAATTTTTCTTCTAAATGTATATAGTTGTTAAAGCGCTCAGTGTTTCCTATAGCGGGATAAATAGAAGATAAAACAGACCAGACCAAACATTTTTGGTCAGAATTACATACATTTACAATAGAGTGTTTTAATACTAATTCTCTTGGAATAGGGACATAACTAGACCCTGCAAGAGAGGTACTTTTTCCAATGTTCATTTCACTGTGGATTACAGCATCCAGTACCAATCCACTATGTGCTCATTCAAATTCTTCAAATGAAGTGTTGATCTTCTTGCACGCTGAATCCAGTACTCTGTTTAAGAATGATGTAGGAAAACTTGTGACACAGTTGCTTCGGAAAAACGGAGTGCAGTATTCGAAAGTAGAGGGGAAATTTTTCTCCTGAAGCGCACTTGCACGACCAGGTACAATTTAATGCTACATTTAGAAGCCAATTCTTCTTTCAGATGAATTAGAAGTGACTCCCGCGAGGACTCGAGGAAAAAGGTGAGATCAATAGATGTTTCTTCAGCTGCCATCAGCTTATGTGTTGACAGGGTCCTTTTCGTTTCTTGTGTAAACTGACAGGGATCTTCAGGGTCCGGTTTTTGTTTATTCTGGGAGTCTTTTCATCTTCAGAATGTTTTCATTTATTATTGTGTGGTTTTCTTTGATGTTGTAAAATATTGTCTTTTCTTCTAAATTCAATTGCACATTCTTCACATTTGTAGGTTTTCCTGGAGGTGTGGAAAGAACCTGGAGGTGTAGGTTTTCCTGGAGGTGTAGGGTTTCCTGGAGGTGTTTTTCTGGAGGTCTAGGTTTTTCTGGAGGTGTGCATTTTTCCTTGAGAATATAGATTCACATTAAGAGCACATGAAGAGACACTTTCCATCGTGATATCTCTTATGGCGAACGAGATTCGTGTGGAGCGTGAAAGTCTAATGACATATATCGCATGGATACATTACAAAAAGTGGGTTGGGTTGGGTTGTTTTACCTCTGAGCGGCACTTTTTTGCACACCATGGGCTACATGACCAGGTCACATGGACCCCGAAGGCTCAGAGAAGGTTGGGTAAGGGGACCCACTGGAGCAGCTGTTGGGAGACAGATGGTAGCCTCCCGTCAAGGCCATCCAGCGTGTTCTTTAACGTGCACAGGGTATGGCTCTCCCGCACACGGGGCCACGGCTTAACGTCCCATCCGACGGACGGCGGCCTTTCCAAGCCCATCGGTGTCCCCTACTGACCGTGGGCAGGGGGGGGATTTTGCGGAGATAAATCTCAACGCTGACCCAGCTGGGACTCGAACCTGGGACAGATTACGATGCCTGGCGCGCTACCTTACAAAAAGTGACTTGTGAAATAGCTGATTTATACTGCACGAGGACGCCGAGAACTATCAATAATGATTTCTAGCAGTTGAAAAATCACACAGACGCAGCAGCAGAGAACTGTCACTGTCAACAAAATGAAAATTCTGACTGATGGATGCCGTATTTATCTCTGGAAATCTCGAGATTTTAGACGGGTGGTGACGTCAGAAACCAAGATGGCGAACGAACGGCAAAGTTTATGGCGTGAAGGTGATGACGTCAGGAACCAAGATGACAGACTCTGGAAATTATGAGTGGTTGTTTACTTCATCCAATACCCTCTGTTATATATCAATTATTACATCCAATTTAACTCAATAATATAATTTCAGATTAATGTATCACTGGAGTGAGGTATTCTTTTCGGCATTGTCCGACTTAACTCTTAAAACAGTGAGAGTTTTCACCAATGTGGTTGATAATGGTCCGCCACAACTCTAAAAACATGGGTTGCGAATCCCATAAGATTAACTGAGTTAGAACTCTGATTATTGTCCTACATATGTATTATAAACAAGACTTCAATTTCACAATACTGAAACGGAATAAGAACGTACAACAATGTGAAACGACACTGTATTACAACGTGCCACTCGAGGTATAGCACAGAGTGAGAATTACGTCACTTACGACTTCGAATGATGAAGTTGAAATGAAAGAACATAATTCTATTTGTTCCCTGCTTGCCTGTGATTATGAACCAGATAGTTGAATGTCTAATAGTAGTTCGGAGAATCTTGTACAGAAGAATGAGATTGTCGTGCCCACAGAAATTGATCCTGCGGACACGACTTGGGCCAAGAGGTCCTAGGATATGCTTTTCTAATGTGAGAACAAAGACTTGTTTTGGTCACCAAGCTTCCACGAACTCGTCCCTGAAGCCGGTTGACACCGGTGGCGACTTCGCCCCCAGGTGTAGAAGCTTCTGGACTGGGATCGCACTCGACATCAAAGGCCTCGAGAAGGCGGAGCGATTTTTGGCTCAAGCGTCCGCGACCAATAGCCAGTGCCCGCGTCAGCCTTCTGCGCCGACCACCGCTAGAGGTCGCGGCGGGAAAAGGCGGCAAGGTTGAACAGTGAGAGGAAAGTGTGTCTTTTGCCTCGTGTCGCTCGTCTTGGTGAGTTGTCTCTTGTTCGTCTCGCAGTCCAGTCGAGCACTCTCTCTCCCTCCGTCCTGTGAACGATGCGAGCCCCTGTGAAGAAAGGACGCGATCCGCTTTTGTCTGGCCAAGATTTAGACAGATGATCGACCAGACGACGGAGCTGGACTCCCCATCGGAGATTTCTGCAGCGGCTATGTAGTGAAACAGGTACGGGACTTCATCGTTTGTAAACCTGGTTTTTCTTAGCTAAACACTGTTTTCCGCCTGCCTGCCACCGCGTTCCCAAATAGAGGCTACGGAACATGACTTTGGAGCTAGTAGCTCGGACTTAAAGGATGGACTTTGCCAGAGCAATTTCTTGGCTCCCAATTGTAAAGGCTGACATTGCCTAAACGCTGAGTAAAAGAAACTGTACCCCGACGAAGGGAGTAAGTTGTGTTAGAGAATATTTCAGTAATGCTGTTTTTAATAAATTGTGTGTAACTGGTAAAACATGACTCCTCTCCATTTTTCATTATTGTAAGTAACGTTTCTGGGTTACTATGGAAAGGGTGCCCTTTCTGTAATCAGCGCAATTGAAGCACGGCCAAATATCAGGAAAGGAGTCAAAAAGTAATGTCGGACCGCCCTAATACAAAAGGGCAAGATTAATCGTAATCTGTGAGCGTTGGTAGTAAGAAGAGTGGTTTTGGAGATACTTGTAGTTTGTGTTATGTTCGGTGATCAGTTTTGGATTTTTAACTGCTAAGAAAGGTTTTAGTTTCAAGTAAAAAAGCAATTTATCTGTTTCGCAGAAAAATGCGTTTTGTTTAAAGGAAAATCTGGCAATTGTATTAATTGGGATCATTTTATACTGCTTGATAGCATATTGTTGTTTTGTGTGATTAGTTAAGAAATTGTTTATGATTTATGCAATTTTCTTGCCTTAGTTAATAAATCAATTCATTTATAGTTCGTTTATTTATTTCGAATTCACGTTCCGTTGCCAAATATGCAAATAGAATTGAAAATACTTTTGCTCACACTTTGTGTTTTTGAATACGTGATATCAGTTATATATTCTATAACATGGCATGGAAAAATAATGCAACTAAACTATTCGCGATGAGACTTCAATATTCGTGTAAAAACATATGAAATAAAAAGGGATAAAAATAATATTCTCGATTGTTATTTTTGCTATTAAGTTTGTTATTTTTTCATAGGTAAATAAAACTACCTGTGTAAAATTTAGACATACAGATACAAGTACTCTTATTTTCTTTTAATATACGGTCGGTGATAACATTACAGGAAGTTCGAGAATGGTCTCTGCGGAAGCTGAGATTGAAATAAAATTGTAAAGGCGTAACTGTGACTGTTCAATCAAATTTCCATTCAATGAAAACTAATCTTCTGATATCTAGTAAAATACATTTTTCAGTTACAAATTTCGACTCTTATTCAACAGATGCAGCTATTCCGGCAAGTATTTCACAGCACACTTTCCTATATATAATTATTATTCCCTCTTTCTATCATTCGATGCACTTAAGTTCAAAAAGTCATCAGTACCATGCTTCGAAATTTCGAATGTTGCGTAAATCGATGACGTACGAACTGTTTACTGTGAGGGTGAAGTAGCCATTCAACGAAAACCAATCTTCTCATAATCCGTTAAAAATACCTTTCAATTTATAGTTTAATTTGACGATCTGGCAACTAGACTGCTTTAAAAAGTTAGCCTATTATTATAGTAGATAAGATAAAAATATCTGAAAAAAAATATATCATAAATATTCATGTTAACAATAAAGTTGTTTGCAACCTGAAATTTATAACGTTTATTATTTTCATTATGTTTATCGACTTAATACATGATTCTAACTCTTTCACTGCTACGAATATTTGATGCTAAAAATAAAAAATAATAAATCTTTATAAAACCCCGCCCTATCCTTATTCCGTAAGGGACACCGATGGGTATGAAAAGGTCGCCTCCCGTCGGATGGGACTTTAAGCCGTGTGCTGGAGAGTCATACCCTGTGCCCATTAAAGACAACGCTAGATGGCCTTGACGGGAGGCTATCATCTGTCTTCTACCAACTGTTCAGTGAGTTCCCTTCCCCCAACCTTCACTAAATCCTCGGAGTTCTGTGACTTGGCCATTTAAACAATGTATCCAAAAAAAAAAATGCCTTTCATAGGTTAAACAACCCAACAATAAAGAACATGCTAGATGGCCATGATGGGAAGCTACCATCTGCTTCTAACAGTTGTTCAGTGAGTTCCCTTCCCCAACCTTCTTTGAATCCTCGGGGTTCTCGTGATTTGGCATTTAACCAATTGTATCGAAAAAAAAATGCCGTTCGTAAGTAAAACTACTCAACGTTAAAGAACCCGCTGAATGGCCATGATGTGAGGCTCTCACATGTCTCCTAACAGCTGTTCAGTGAATTCCCGTCCTCAACTTTCTTGAACCCTCGAGGTTCTTGTGACTTGGCCATTTTACCCATTGTATCCAAAAAATGCCATTCACAGGTAAAACATCTCAAAGTTATAGAACCCGCTTGATGGCCATGATGGAAGGCTATCATCTGTCTCCTAACAGCTGTTCAGTGAGTTCCCTTTACCAACCTTCTTTGAACCCTCGGATTCTTGTGACTTGGCCATTTAACATATTGCATCCAAAAAAAAAATGCCTTTCATAGCTAAAAGAAACCAACGTTAAAGAACACGCTGGATGGCCATGATGGGACAATATCATCTGTCTCCTAACATCTGTTCAGTTAGTTCCCGTTTCCAAATTTCTTTGAACCCTCAGGGTTTTTGTGAATTGGCCATTTAACCCATTGTATCCAAAAAAAAAACAAAAAAATGCCGATCACAGGAAAAACAACCGAACGTTAAAGAACACGCTGGATGAGTATGATGGGAGGCTATCATCTGTCTCCAAACAGCTGTTCAGTGAGTTCCTTTATCCCAACCTTCTCTGAACACTTGGGGTTCTTCTGACTTGACCATTTAACCCATTGTATCCAAAAAAAAAAAAATGCCGTCCATAGGTAAAGCAACCCAACGTTAAAGAACACGCTGGATGGCCATAATGGGAGGTTGTCATCTGTCTCCTAACAGCTGCTCAGTGAATTCCCTACCCTCAACTTTATTATAAAATTTGACTTCCGACGTGTTCTAAAAGGTCAGTTTAGAAGTCACATAACGGTCAAACCATGATCTACCAGTGCTAGATTAAAAATGGTGTATGGGGGTGTTTGCGGTTGTAGATGTGATAAACGTTACGAAATTTTGGATCCTGAGGGTCCTTCGATTTACGTTCCGGTTTACGTTAGGCGCTTCTCTTGTAAGGATGATCTTTTTCTTCTTCCTCCAGTTTGCTTTGATCATCAACAGTCACTTTCAAAGCAAACTGGAGGAAGAAGAAAAAGATCATCCTTACAAGAGAAGCGCCTAACGTAAACCGGAACGTAAATCGAAGGACCCTCAGGATCCGAAATTTCGTAACGTTTATCACATCTGCAGAAAAAAAAATGCAACACTTGAAAGAAGTTATGGAACTGTGACAAAATTTAGGGAGGCGGTAGTATACGAAAAGGAATGGAAATGATTAGGTTTGTAGGACGATCGGACAGGCGCGTGCTGACGTCACAAGTACGGAGCAGTCAAACACAGATAAAAGCAACCAAATCTCCCTGGTTGACAAAACGTTGTGGAAATTGTGCTAAACTGCTAAAGATGCCCTTACGCAGACGTCGACAGCAGTTCTAACAGAGACTTTGAGCGTGGAAGAATCATCGGCCTTAGAGAAGCTAGTTTTTGTACAGAGTTATGGCCAACTTTGTTGCCACAATTCCAGCACCATGGTACACTTATGGCGCCAGTGGGTTCACGCCAAGGATCAGGAAGACGACGTATGTCCACAGAGCGACAGGACCGCCATTTGGGACACATGGCATTGAGTGAAAGTTTCGCGACTACAATGTAACTGCAAAAGGACTGGCAACAGGTAACGTATCGAATATCTACCAGGCGGATGGTAAACAACAGGCTTTTGCAGTTTTCATTGCAAGCCTGTCGTCCAGCACTGCATTTGCTCCTCACATCTGCCCACGTGCAAACACGTCTTCAGTGGTGTCTCCTCAGACAGAACTGGAACGAACAAGAGAGGAGTACCGTGGAGTTTAGCGACGAATCTCATTTTTGTCTTGGTCAGCATGACGGTAGACAACGTGTTCGCCGTCATCCAGGGGAAAGGAACATCGTCACATAGCTCCAGCGCCTGGTGTCTTGCTGTGCGGTGCCATTAGTCAGACATCTCTATCAGAACTGGTCATCATAAGGGGATCTCTAACTGCCCAACGATATGTTACCTTCATTTTTCAGCCAATGTTCAGCAGCACGGAATCTTTCACCAGCAAAATATCGCCCGTCCCCACAGAGTCCTCATTATTCTGCAATATCTACACGAGGAAAAAGTTCGTATACTACCATGACCAGCACACTCGCCGTACCTTTCGTCTATTGAACACGTCTGGGGCATGATGGGCCGACAGCTTCAACAAAATCCCAAGAAGGGCGCCAACCACTGTCACTGAAATGGAACAGCCACTTCACACTATTTGGCATTCTATCCCTCAGGACTACATTATAGAGCTGAAATATTATCTTCCCATCGTGTTCATGAATGCATTGCTGTGTGGAGCGGTTCAACATCATAATACTTATATCAGTTTACTGGGTAGGTAAAGTGGTAATTTTCCATTTTTTTGATAATATAATCAATATCACATCTCAGTGTATGGTAAGAGCTGCCTGCGTTTTAATAAAATGGCATTAATTCTTAAAGGTGTTGCAATTTTTATTCCTGTAGTGTATATATAGATATGATGCATCTTTATATGTACATATATATAGTAATTTAACGATTGTATTTTACATTCATATATTTGCTTTTAATTTGCAACGTATAGGAGAGAGTTGGCACAGACCTTTACATACCAGGACATGCCTTACTAAAACCGAAGTCACAGTTGACTTTGGTGTCAATCAAACAGAAGTATTATATCACACAAAGTTTGTCTGCTGGAACAGCAAAAAACATTTTTGAGGATATATTATTCAAATTCATATATCTAGCGTTTTTATTATAAAGTCAATGAGGTGCTAGTGCGTGGAGGAGGGACAAGGTCACCTTGATACATGAGGCCTGGATAGCCGTTGACCAAAAGGGAGGAAAAATTAAATATGCATAAAAAATTTGAACGATTCAATTTATCCAAAATTTAACTAATATCAATGTTTTTTTAAATAATATGAAACAATATTAGTTATTTATTACGATTATGTTTAAGAATTTGCGAACACTTACATATTAGTCGCCCGGTTTTTAAAATTAAAAGCTACCGATAGATTTTGCTAAATGATTCATCATCATCAACTGATTACTTGATTAGAATACCTATTTATTTAAACGTTACTTTTTCTGTTAGTGCACTAACTTTACAAGTGTACTCTTGCTACGGTGCTTCTGGACCTTACAAATTCCGTTACTCCATTGTGTAGAAGACTTGTAGATTAATGTTGCATGACATTGGTATTGTATGTATGCTTTGAAGTGTGTCCTCTGTTTAATGAACGTAAGTCGCAGATCAGTTGAGAGACTGCAACACTTCAAAATGCCTTAATATCATGACGATTGTTAGGATTATTGGGAAATTAAGATGGAAAGAGAGATATGGGGGATCATTTACCACAAGCACGAGAATAAGAGCAAGAATGTGAGTGGTGAATGCACATATTACAAATTATATATATATATTTTTTACTTTGCACACTTCATTGTTCTCTAATTGAATGCAAAATACGTTCCCTAAAGGAAATGCAACATGAAAATTGTCAGATCAGTTTGATCAAGGTTTTTAAATCCATTTTAATTTTTCCATTCTGATCAGGAAGATGAGTTAGTCATTTCACCTCAAGTATACCTCAGATAGGAGAGAAATGAGCAGATCGGTTGTCGAATTCTAGGTCAATGAGGGGTCAGAGTGACGGGCTAGATTGATTTCTGGTAAATAATTTTTATTTAATGGTAAATGCATTTCAATCTAAATCGTCAAAATATTAGTTATTCGCAAAACATTAACACTAAAGTAATATGATATTCCTATTGTGGTCATAAGCTCAAGTATAGATGTACTAGTGTTTCGCATGTTGCACATATTTCAATACTTTAAAATTTTGTTATTTGGATATTTTGCCATATTATGTGATTTATAAAAGGGACAATTTTGAGCATTTTTTTTCTAAAAAATATACACTATTATAAAAAAAAATCTCTCTGCCTAATTAATTTAATATAATAAATTATTGTTTGAAGTTGATGGAAAATTGCTGTTATATTCCATAGGGCTAACTTCCGTTTCTAGAGGTTTTAAGATGCTTTTCTTTTGTTGGGTTAATTTTTTTTTATTTCCTGACGAATTTATTTGAAGAGTTGCTGGTTGAACACATGAGGAAGATTTATTTATTGATAACACATCATAATTTTCAATTTTAGGTGATGTTTCTGTTATCAACAATTGTTTCGAAGAAGGAATATCTGTTTGGGTTTTCTCTTCTGATGGTCGAGGTATTACTCCAGATACGATAACTGCACTAAACCGTTCTGTGAAATGTTTTTCTACATTCGAGATCGCCTTTGTAATGCTCTCTGTAATAGTTTTCTGAAGTGTTTCAATCCATGATGCGTTAACAATGTGGTTAGAATTGTCTTGTGTAATCTGTTTTTTCACGACAGATGCATGTGTTTTGCTTTTAATAATCTTATTCCTTGCCTCTTGATAAGAAATACGATTTGCTGTTTTGCTCCTTTTCTTGTACCCATAGAGGGCAGTGTTGGTCAGTGGTTGTATGAGATCCTTTGCATAGACAACAATAAGGAGTGGGTGCATGGCATAGGTTGGAGGCATGTTCGTCTCGGCACCGACTACAACGCTGTTTACTGCGACAAGTTTTAACTGAATTCCCATAGCGTTGGCAGTTGGTGCAGCGGCGTGGTCTTTTTACGAATATGGATGGTCGTTGTACATGCCACCATAAATGAACATCCGAAGGACAATAGTGTCCTAAAATAGTGGAAGAACAGATTGTGTTGGGATGTATTGAAGTCCTTCTTTACGATAAAAGCGACGTAATTCCACAACTGTCAGATTATCTAATATGAGCTCTTTTTGCAATTCTTCCATTGTAATAGTGTGCTCTATATACAGGGTGAATCTGAAAAAGTGGGCAAAACTTTACGGGGTGGTAGAACGCAGCTATACGAGCAATATTCGTCATAGAATGTATGGTCGGAACGCAAACGGCGAGCCGCTAGGTGGAGTTGGAATGGTATAAAAGGGTCGGTCCTCGCACCCAACGGCATTTCTACCGTGGATTGCCGAGAGGATGGCTGGTTATACTAACCACGAAATGGCGGAGGCAGCTCTTTTGAGCAATTTCTTTGAGCATATACCTCAATTACATTCCTGTTAATAAAATGTTTTCTGAAGTATCTCCTCTCCTTCTTGTGTTCATTCTTTAAATGTGACAGTGGAAAACTACCTTTTAACTTCTCACCGCTTGCGTTCCGACCATACATTCTATGACGAATATTGCTCGTATAGCTGCGTTCTACCACCCCGTTAAGTTTTGCTCACTTTTTCAGATTCACCCTGTATATCTTAAGATAAGATGAGTGGTAAGTGTCTCTGTTAATAAAGTACCTGTAACAGTAACAGAAAGTATTCTGAGTTGCCTAAAATATCTTGAGCACATGTCATAGAAGAAGTGTTAATTACGAATTTTTGGTCTTGGTAATATGTACATCTTTAACCTCATTACGATTCGAAATGTATACTGATAAAGCTCGCTTAAGTGCTTGTGGTTTTGCAGTTGGGATAGGATGGATTTTTCTCTTAATCATTATACTGAATTTCTGAAGGCCAATGTTATTAGCTAATTCCACTATTTCATTATCTTTTACAAATTTGGTCCCTGTTGTAGGTAGCTTTAATGGCAAAGGCTCATGTTCTTCCATGCTACGTTTTCTTTTATTATCATTCTCTTCAGCCATTTGCTGTTCTTGAAAGCTATCAAGAACTGAGGAATATTTTGACTTAAAGTCGTTGAGCAAAAAATTAAAAAAGTCTCAAAAAAATAATAAGTCTTTAGACACTCTTGTCCACAAGTGACAGCAACGTGCACTTCGCAGGTTGAGATAATGAAAATAATATTCTACATTCGGTAATGTACATTATAACGGAACTAAATAACGAAAGAGAAACTCATCTTCTTAAAATAGTCTTGAAAAATCTTTGACTTCTCCTTACGCTGCTTGCCTTGGCGCCTTTCCACCGCTATCGGCTGCCACGTGTAAATTTACATAACAGAACACGCACACACGTCTGCACTGTGTACAACGTCAAAGCGTCAACTTCTTTGCTTCCCTAATTTTGAAAAATATAGCAAGTCGTATTTCAGTTTAATTTCTAAAAATTCAATTGGTAGTTATTTATTTTTAGAATTCTAGTAACTAATTTTCAAATATTCTCAATTATTTTAATAAAATTCTGATGAATAAATAACTTTATTTTCTTTGCCTTTAATTTTAAACAAATTATATCACTTGAATTTTTATGTAGAATTAATATTCCTCCTTTCTTCCCTCCTTTTACTCAAGGCTGTCCAGGCCTGATGAATCAAGTGGCTTTCACCGAACTCCCCAACACAGGACGAACTGAGAATCGGAGCCAGAAGACCACGAGTGAGACTTGGAACCTCTAGCCACCTAGAACACACGTCACAGGCCATCCAGCCCAAGCAGCGACAATAATCCACGAGCCACTTGCTACCCAGCCGAATTCGAGTACTCTCCCACAAAGACCGACCCCACACTGGATTCATTGCGTCACTGTGGCCCAAATGGTAGAGTCACTGTTCCCCCCAATGCAGACAGGATCACCCCCGTTTCGACCCTCGCTTGTTACGAGGTCACCAAACCCGCTGGACTGCATCTCCACCTCCACTGCCGCAGCGGCCACCGCCACACACACGAGCTTAACGCTGGTGTCTAGAGATTCCTACAGGAGCGAATTGCAGAGCTTTCCCGGCATGCCGCCCATCATATGGGGACACCCAAGTGACCAATCCGCATCAGCTACCGTTCTTACCGCTCTAGCTGTCGCTGCCACGAAATGGAAGATTCGGCGAATTCTGAGCTGTTCCAATGCACGAAACGGAAGATCCACGGAGTGGACGAAATGCACGTAGATAGCTTTGCTTCTGGGCGAGCCTGCAGAGTAGTCATTGGCCAACCCCCGCACACACAACAGAAGTGGAATCAGCGCAGGAGTCCATCTATTTCGAAGGGCCCTGAGAAAAAATATAAAGCTTGTATTCTGATTCTTTGACACATCAATTGAACACGCACTATACGCAATAGTTAGGAGAAACGTAATTCGTGAATGACACGCGCCACACATCGTATACACTAGTGAAGTAATACATGATGTGATCTCTACATTTTCGGTATTGTTGAGTTACGTCGTCTGTTTCGAGGATTGTCAACTTCATGGAGATATCCATTACGTATTATTATTGTTATTCCAAATTGTATTTGTTCGTTAGAAGTAAGCTTCAGTATTATTTTCTTTGTGCCTTCAGAATTATCAACCTCGTGGAGATATCCAATGCGTAATATTATTGTTGTCACTTGAAATTGTGTTCGCTCATGAGGAGTCAGCTTCTGTAGTACAGTTATTGATTGTTACGTGAGATTGGATAACGTCATTAGGAATTGTCAGATTTATCGATTGTCATGGACATGCGTCGATGCTGTATATTTGTTATCGTGAATAAGTTAGCCGCATCGAAGTTCTCTTAGCGTCACAGGTAATTATGATGCTGTATTGATTATTAACTTACATGCTGGAGAATAGAGCATCCCCAGCGTGATTGTCACTGGTGTTAGTGTTAGGAGAGTGATGTTAGATTAGCACAAGTGTTATAAGGCGAGTGTCCTTATGTTAGTGTTATTTGAGAAAGAGATTTGGGGAAATTTTGGAATGTGATGCTTCTTAAGGGATTTTAAAAAGGGTTGTGGCCCTTGCTCTAGTTGGTCAGGTGAATGGATGACCTTGAGCACCCTCTGGCCAAGTGCTGTGTTACTTCTTAGGCGAACAAGTGTCCTCGGCTATGTCAAACCCACACATCATGAGAATAACTGACACTAATAATTACGACTCAAAGTCGTTCAAAGTTTTTGCACAGTCGTCTAAGAAATTTTGCGAGTTCGTATCATTGCTACAGTTCCTTTATCATTCCATGTGTGGTCTGAAGTCTGTCAATAAAGAACACGAGCTAGGAGAAATATGTCGTTATGTGCTATCTTTAAGCGTCATTCAGAGTGCGAGAGAAGCAAAGATGAAAATTAGAAAATTGTGAAGAAATAATGTCTAGAATAAAAGAATTGGGGGTAGTTTCCAGTAAAATATCGTACGAAACTTAAAAACACGTAATTTTAATATCATCATTCAACTATACTCCGTTTCAGATGGGGCGGGGGTGGCTCAGTCGGTAGCGCGCCAGGCTCGTAATCTGTAGTTCCCAGGTTCGAGTCCCAGCTGGGTCAGCGTTGAGATTTATCTCCGCAAAATTCTCCGCCCTGCCCAGGTCAGTAGGGGACACCGATGGGCTTGGAAAGGCCGCCGTCCGTCGGATGGGACGTTAAGCCGTGGCCCCGTGTGCGGGAGAGCCATACCCTGTGCACGTTAAAGAACACGCTGGATGGCCTTGACGGGAGGCTACCATCTGTTTCCCAACAGCTGTTCCAGTGGGTCCCCTCCCCCAACCTTCTCTGAGCCTTCGGGGTCCATGTGACCTGGCCATTTAGCCCATGGTGTGCAAAAAAGTGCCGCTCAGAGGTAAAACAACCCAACCCAAATCCGTTTCAGATAAAGAATGGAGAGGCAAAATCTGAATATAAGAGAAGACAATAAACCAATGAAAAGAGGCCACATCTACGTGAGTTCTAGGCTCGTAGATGTAATTGTTCCTGTGTCAGCATTCCTTCGTTTTTTTTCTTGGTCCATTTGGCCATGAGTTGTTGTCTATTGTTGATTATCGTGGTGCTGTTGCGCCCTCTATTTATTGCCACTACCTAGAGTTAAGGTTATTTTGCAGTACTTATAATCTGTTAGTATTAGATTTTGCTAGTAAGGATATACGTTCACAAGTGTACCAGGCGGCGCTCGGGGTGGACGAATCGGCTATCGTTCGATGTCTGCCTGGCCTTCCCTGGGATGTTGTCTGGTATAATTTCAATAGTTCTTGTATTCCAGCTTCGTATTGGCAGTTTAATTCGAAGGCAGCACACGAGACTTTACCCACCGGATTGCGGTTCTCCCAGCAGCGCGTGGTGCAGAGTGATGCTTGTGTCCAGTGTGGTCAACCGGAGTACTGCGAGCATCTTCTCTGCTCCTGTACTTTCGCACGACGCGTTTGGGAGCTTCTTGCTCAATCGCTGCAGATTACTCCATATGACCGGATTACTATCCTGTACCATGTTCCTGTGCTGGCCCCTGGCAGTACGAATTACGTACGTAATTTTCTGCTGTCAGAAGTTAAATATCAACTGTGGAGGGCTCGGAACGATTTGATTTTCAATCATATTGTTCGGAGTCCCGAAACAGTCCTTTGTAAATGGAAATATGGTCTGCGTGATCGTATGATGATGGCCTACATGAGTATGTCGATCGGGAAGTTCTGTACATTATGGTTTTGTTGGAAGAATTTTGTGTTTGGGTCACCAACTGCGCCTTTCTTTCGGTGGTAAATGGTATTCTATATCTTGGTCCATTAGGGCCCTTTGTCATGGTTTTGCTGATGTATGGTATGCCGAACGCCCTTCTCCTGGTTTGGTTTCTACTACATCAGAAGGGGACAAGGTAGAGATTAATGAAGTATTCGAGGATTCGTCTTTGGATATGGAATTTGACAATTAGTTACATGGTCTCACAGGCTTGGTGCCTAGTGGGACGTGATAGGTATTGTTTCTTAGTAATTTTTTGTCCTTAATTGTCATAACCAGGCGGTATTGCTGGTTGGGTGTCAGCCGCGTGTTAAATTTAATTTGGTGTATTCTCCCCCACCCCTCTCACTTTATCTACAGGAAGGGGCTATATGGGTTGGGTGTCGAGGACCTGTGAATTTTTTTTTCCTCTTATTATGAGGAGTCGTGTGACTCAACTTCCCTTCACACTTTATCCAGGCTTAAGTCTGGCAGCACGTTGCGCTGGCGTGTTTAAAAGTTGTCTGTCTCTCTGGTAGACTTGGTCTCATAGCAAAATGTGCAGAGTTTTACAACAACATAGAAAACAATAAAAAGAAAATACAATGCACAGCGAAAGTAACATACAAGAAATACAAACATACAGGAAACAGCGAGAGTGTCTTTTCTTTTAAGAAATTTTTTATATTTCTTTTTTTATTTTCACTTATTTATTTTTTAAATTTTTCCAATTTAGGATGCTTAACTCCTTCCCGGACTTCGTGGTCAGTCCCGGAAGGGGAGGCCGCTTCCCGACATCACACTGGGGTTGTGAAGACGTCGAGCCGTTCCTTGAGCGACGCTCCCGCCCGACCCCTCCTCTGGATCACATCAGAGACGTGCAAGGCGATGCCGAAGGCCGTGGCACACGCACATCTTCGATCCCATGAAGAGCAGGAATGTGCGGTCGCCACCGGTGAACCGGAGGAGTCCTGCCACGGGAGGGTAGATGGGGTTGGCCACTCCCTGGAAGAGCCGCACCAGGGTGAAGGTACCGTTCATGTTGTCGACTCCATAATTCGAGCTAAGCAGAAGGGGAATCAGGATGGTCCACACTCCGGTTCCTACACCTGCGGCGACGACGAGCTGCCAGTACTCGCAGCAGAAAGGCAGTGAGATGATGGCTGCAGCCGAAACAGAGACGGCTGCGATGTATTCGGCTGTCCTTGGCAGGGGAGAACGGCTTGCGAGGAGACCAT
Source organism: Ryuthela nishihirai (assembly GCA_038380435.1). Classification (NCBI taxonomy): domain Eukaryota; kingdom Metazoa; phylum Arthropoda; class Arachnida; order Araneae; family Heptathelidae; genus Ryuthela; species Ryuthela nishihirai. The sequence continues at coordinate 619,529 of JAWZYU010000019.1, forward strand.
ACGAGAGGCGCACGACCAGGTCGCCGGCACCGGAGTAGGCGAGAAGCAGCGTGGCACTGCTCTTCTTGATCCTCAGCAATTTGGCGTGCTGGGGAATGTAGTGCAGGAAGTGAGGGTTGCCCATACCCATTGCAAAGGTCGAAGCACTCGTGGACAGCCTCTCGGCGACCACCTTCGCGCAGGACCTGGGTGCCGGCTCTCCTGCTTCTGCGGGGTTCATGACGACGGCATCGTTGCTTCCGCTGGCAGGCACCTTGCGGAAGCGGCTCTCGGGCTGAACGAAGACAGCGATGAGCATGAAGCAACCACCCAGCACGAGGAAGGTGTAATGCAGGCCGACTGCCAGCAGCAGCTCATTGATCGCAGTGGGCAGGACCATGGCCCATTCGCGGTATATTGTTAGATTGGTTTAGAAATTATTTATCAGACAGATACACAATTACTAAAATAAAAAACTGCTACAGCAGAAAAGTAATTACACGATGTGGAATTCCCCAAGGCTCAATTTTAGGTCCTTTATTGTTCCTAGTGTACATAAATGATTTGTTCAATACAAAATTAAATAGTGCTATTTATCTATGTGCTGACGACATTGTTTTAATAAACAGTCAGAAATATTTAAATGATAGCATTTCAGAGGTTCAAACAGATTACAGTAATATTATTAGATGGTTAAATTATAATAAAATCTATTTAAATTAGAAAAAAACAAAACTGATGATTATTCATTCACCGGGATTTCATATTCATCAAAACCTCTTTATCAAAACTCATAAAATAAATTGCAGAAAAAGGATGCTTCGAATTGTGAATCATTATGCAGCTGCCCACTTGTTGAGTAAGTAAATAAAATAAATTACTTAGGAATCATTTTTGATGAATATTTTAGGTGGAATGCCCATATATCCCACATATATGAAAGCTGGAGAATATCGGTGATAAAAATTCAAAAATTGAAATACGTATTAAATATGGAAACATGTCTCCTATTTTATAAAGCAATATGCGAATCTATTTTAAATTATGGAATAATTGTGCATGGAACAATTAACTTAACTAACATAAATAAAATAGGAAAACTGCAGTCTATAATAGCTAAAAATATTATTCCGTTTCATTTGCAAAAAATTTATAAAACTTCTACCGATAGATTAAAATTTTTAAATCTTTTGTCCTACAGCAATTTATATAAATATAATGTAATAATTAAAAAAATTTTTGGCGAAACTTACAAACTAAAAATTCAACATAATAAAAATACAAGACTTCAAAACCAAGGTTATTACAAATTGCCAAATTTTCGAAATAATTACGGGAAACATACCTCCGAATATCAAGTACCACTTATATTTAATGCTATTCCAAAAGAATTACTAAATATAGATTCTTTTAGAAGACTTAAAATGGAATTAAAAAATTATTTGGTATTTTCTAGTTAGCTGATTTTTATGTGTTGTGTTTTGTGGATTTATTTGATGTACACCATTTTTGTGGCTGAATGACTTATGTTAATATAATTTATTCATTTTCCTGCAGATAAGCTATTTAGCTTTGCGGGTCAAAGTGTAAATGTATTTGTATTCGTTACTCTTACGAATAAAAATTATATTCTAAAAAAAAAAAAAAAAAAAGCAGCCTCCCGACAGGGCGACGGCCATCGCTGCTGGCCTCCGTGTCGTAAAGTACTTTCCAGTGCACAGTATGCCGGTGGTGACGGCGAAGGTTGCACCGACCCCCATGAGGCCTCCAATGGTACCTATGAGGAAGGAACCGGAGGTGGCCAGGTAGCTGAGGGCAAGGCCAGCGCTGCACAGCAATTCGCCCAGACACACGAGCGGCCTGTATCCGAAGGTAGACATGAGGATCCCTGTCACCGGTGAGAAGACCAGCGAGAGGGTCCCTAGCAACCCCGGGATCCAGGCCGCCTGGGACGGAGAGGTATCAGGAAACTCCAGGAAGATCGCCACCTTCAGAGCACTGAAGGATTTGACGAATCCTGAAAGGAGAAAGGTTATGAGAAAGCAGCCACCAGCGACGGCCCACCCGTATCCTCCATCGGGTGGAACCATCTTGGTGGCGTTGGCACGCTCTTCCTCTACTCCCTTCGTCGCTGCAACTGGAACGGACATGGTGGAATCCGGCTGAGGTCACTGCAAAAGAAGGAGAAAAAAAATTAATAATTAGAATTGGTAGAGCTAATATAAATCAGTAGTGCGTCGACTAAAGACCACTACAGACTATGCTCAACAATACTGAACCAAAGAGTAAGCGAAAAAAGTACTCTGAGGTAAAGTCGGGAGCTCGAAAACGCACGTCTGTACCTCTCAGTGGTCGCAGAGCAAAGGGACCGGCATGGCACGAGTTGGAAAACCCGTTGGCGTCAGGGGGAAAACCTAGGGGTTTACCTACTACCGGTCGTAGAAGGTTCGGGTTTCGCACTGCCATCTATGTGCAAGCATGGGAACTAATTTTTCCTCACCTATCCTCATTTATTTTTTTCGCTTGCTCCACCGAGTGTTATATATATATATTTGTGTATATAATTTTTTTATTTTATTTTTGCAGCGTGAAGTCACCTGCAAACGGGACAGTGCTATATTTGTGAGAAGAATATGGGGCAAGTAACACGTTCGTTTTGATTGCAAAGTTCACTCAGTAGAGTATAAAAAAAATTTATTAAAGTTTATACGATAATGATAGGAAATTTTAAAGTAATTTTGCTAATAAAATAATCACCGACTACGAAATGTGTCTAAAATAATTCAATATCAGATGTTAGCAATAAGATAAACCCTTCGTCAAACTTCTCACATGTTGACAGTTCGATTTCCTTACGATCTTTGAAAGGTTCATAATAGACATTCTTTCTTGAAATTTCCGTCATATATATCTATTCTAATAACGTATGGAACTTTAGAAGAGTTTATCAAATGTTATCTTAGATCTAAATTCGGATTGATTTTGCTGTAGAAATTGTTTTGTCTCGCGTAAACGTTGAAAAGGATCCAAATAAATATTTTTTGACTTAACGAATAATGCAGAAAATAATGTCGTTTATTTAAATAAAATATCTCAGCTTTTATAGCCTTAAGGAAACGGAAAATTTTCTTCTTATTAAAAGCCTTCATTGCTAGAGTAATTTCTAAATGCTTGGGTGCAGTTTACTTTACGATTTGGCATGCTATGCTTGTTTTGGAAAACCTTTCCTGAATATCCTTTAATTACTTTATATGATTTCACAAACGTGTATCAGTTTATAAGTGGAGATCGTATTTTGAAGTTTTCCGATTTATTGTTATATACAGGGTGATTCAAAACTTATCGTTCAAATTTCGTGGGGAGGTAGGGAATACGTCAGGAAACCGATTTCACATAGGAAAGTATGTCCGCAAATGTACGCATGCGTATGTAGAGGGCGCTGTGTGTACCCAACCAGTGTACAGCTCGCCCGACCACTCCCGCTGTCATCAGCGATCGCTTGGCCACCCAGGTCACCTGATTTATCGCCCATGGATTTCTTTTTGTGGGGGGCCATGAAATACCATGTGTACGAGACCCCCGACGACAATGAAATGGACCTTGTTGCACGAATAGTGGCCGCCGCAGGCATTGTCCGTGATATGCCAGGCGTTTTTGAAAATGTTCGGCGGTCAATGCAACGTCGCTGTGAATCCTGTGTCCGTGTAAATGGTCGCAATTTTGAGCACCTACTGTGAACCTGTACTTTACCTTGTTGGAATAAAAGTCACATTCGTTACCACTTAACTGTACTGTTTCCTTGTGTTCACTTTACTTGTCCATTTTGTTCATGTAGATGACGTTTGCGGACGTACTTTCCTATGTGAAATCGGTTTCCTGACGTATTCCCTACCTCCCCACGAAATTTGAACGATAAGTTTTGAATCACCCTGTATAGTGTAAGGTAACTCTGTGGGAATAATTTTTCACTGCATAAGAAACTAAAGGCTACTCACCACACTTCCCTTAATTGTCCGGATGATTTTAGAGAGGTATAAAAGTGTAAAACTGAAAAATGAATCTAACACGGAAAAATCTAAATCTGACAACAAAGGACAACTCGAATACCTATATATGACGTAACAACGGTCTGCCCTACGCAACAGTACTCTCTGAAGGCTTTCATATCGTATATTTTTTTCGCTACGCAACAATTGGAATTCGAAAAACCAATTGTTGTTCCTCAATTGTTATCGGTTGGCTTCGAAAAACGATGCTATGGATTCATTGTTGTTTCACTCGGCCTTTGATCAAACGGAGACTTCCATTCCCTTTCCTTCCTGTCGACGGAGAATTTCAGAGCAAGTGTGTTATGCGATCCCTTTTTTTGTCACACTATCATTTTATTTCTTTTAGCTCTTCTGTAGGAGAGGGTCTATGGGTTGTGCGATCCATTCAGAGGTTCGCTCGCGACGTGAGTTAGATGCTGTTTGTCCTACACTCCAGTGATTTTCTGGGGTTTTTTTTAAACTGTTTTCTAGGTTTTTTTAACGATTGGCGTTATTCCTGGGATTTTATTTGCTCACTTGTTCCTGCCGCTTTTGGGTCGTGTCGGGTTGCTTTACTTCTGAGCAACCCTTTTGTGCACACAATGGGCTACATGGCCAGGTCACATGACCACGAGGGCTCAGAGGAGGTTGGGGGGGGTCCCATTGGATCACCCACTGGGAGACAAGATGGTAGCCTCCCTTCAAGGCCATCCAGCGTGTTCTTTAACGTGCACAGGTTATGGCCCTCCTGCACACGGAGTCGCGGCCTAATGCCCAGAAGCGGTTATGCTGGTTGGGTGTCAGCGCCGTGTTAAATTTAATTTGTTGGTTGAAGGTGAGGATTCTGTGATGGCTAATTGGGCTGAACATTTCAGAGATGTTCTAAATAATGTGATTATTTCTACTTCCATTTTTTAATGAGAATAAATGAATTACTAACTTTAATGATGGCCCTATATCACATTCGGAAGTCACTTTGTCTCTATCTAATTAAAACTGCATGAATCCCCTGGGATGGATGAAAATACCCCTGAAATGCTTAAAGTTGGGAACAGTTGTGTTGTCACATGGCTGACTGAAATTTTGAATATTTTTTATGATGAAGGTATTGCTTCTAAGGATTTTGCTAGAGCTATCGATGTCCCAATTTTTTTAAAAAAGGTGATTACAGTTCTTGAGATAATTATAGGGGAATTAGTTTACTTTCTGTTCCAGGTAAATTGATTCCAGTAAATTCCAGTTCTTTGCATGATTATACTTAATAGAATTAAGAATTTGGTTGATGGACAACTGCGTGATGCACAGTGTGGATTCAGAAATGGTAGGGGATGTATTGATCAAATATTTTCCTTTAGGCAGATTTTTGAGAAATGTTTGGAGTTTCAGAAACCTGTGGTTGCTAGCTTTATAGATTTCAAAAAGGCTTTTCATTCTGTTGAATCGACATAATTTGTGGTTGATGGAGTGCCTTAAAAGAACATTTAGTGTAATGAGAGCTCTGTATAATAACACTGAGTCGTGTGTGAGAGTTGGTACGTCTTGCAGCGATTGGCTTAGCGTTGCTAGTGGAGTTAGACAAGGATGCATTTTGTCTCCTTTCCTCTTTAGTTGGTTATTGATTATGTAATGCGAAATTCTTTGCAAGGGAAAGATTTTGGCTTTAAATGATTTAGAGATTTTAAAGTTTCTGATTTAGATTATGCAGATGATTTGGCCCATGTTGATGAGATGAATTCGTTCATTAGGGTTATTGATGAGACTGGCAATACAGTAGGTTTGGTGGTAAACAGAGAAAAAACTAAAGTGATGGAAATTGGTCAGGTAGAAGATGCTTCAGTTGCTTTGAATGGCTGTACTATTGAGCAAGTGTCTCAGTTTAATTTTCTTGGGAGCTATGTAATAGATACTGGTGTTGCACGGCATGAGATAAATAGAAGAATAGGGATTGCCGCTGAGACTTTTAAGAATCTATGGAGAGTATGGAAAAATAGGCGTATACACCTAAAGACTAAAATTAGGCTGTATAATAGTTTGGTTCTTTCTAAGGTTAGTTATGGTAGCGAAACTCCTGTCCTTTGTAAGCAGGATAACAAGAAACTTGATGTCTTTGATTCTAGATGCTTATGCAGTATCTTGATCATTAGGTGATTTGACTTTTTGAGTAATGATTATGTTAGAAGATGGAGCTATCAACCTCTTTTGAGCAGCATACTGTGCAGAGAGCGACTGCGTTGGTTTTGCCATGTTGCTCGTATGCATAGCTGCAGATTAGCAAACAGGATTATAAACAGTGTGCCTAAGGGTTTCAGTAAAAAAGGGAGACCTAGGATGCGATGGACAATGTCAAACAGGACTTTGCTAGAATTGGCCTAGAGTGGCCAAATGCAGCAGTAACGTCTTGGAGAGGAAAATCACACAGTGGTTGGACATTGGTAGCCCATGGCTGCAGGAGGATTTTGTATGTATATATGTATACAGACTGAGATATAGCTTTCTGAGCATGCATCCAGACGGAGATATAACTTTCTGAGCATGTAGGCTGATTTAGATGTACATAGCTTCTTGATCATTAGGGCTGACTAAGATGTAGCTTTCTGAGATGCAGGCTGACTCAGTATAATCCCACGTGTTCCGTTCGTTTGTATTCCCGGAATTACGACTGGTATATAACACAATGACCATCTATATTCTGCCAAAATTTGGCCCAAGAGCTATCTTCGAGTTTCAATAATAGCCTTTTACGCCAAGCGTTTCGTAGGTAAGTATGCATTCCTATCTTTCATACTGCAGCCAAAGGCGACCGTTGCACCCCAGGACCGCGATATTTATCAAGCGATTAATTGTGTCCAGTAAAAGATAGCGAACTGACTTTTTGACCTGTATGGGTCACACCAAACGCACACGGATACGAAATTTGCGACCAATTTGTCAAGTATCCTTGGATTTACAGGGCGCCGAATTTTGGCAATGTCAACTTCTCAATGCTTCCATGTGTTACGTCACCAAGCAAGGCCTTAAAAAGAACACGCATATATCAATGTCCTTAATCCGTTGAGTTGCCTGTTCGGATATGACTATATCTAAATGTTTGCGTTGTAGGTAAAAGAAAACAAGGAAGCAAACGTTACCTATGTCTCTTTTTTTTTGAAGAATAAAAGATTTGAAGATTTTGGATTTGTTTGTTTTTGGATTCTATGGCGCATCAGCAGCTTAGGCTATAATGTGCCAAATAAAAAGTTGTCAGACCTATTTGTAGCAACCACGTTGTTGTCTTCCAGAAGGTTTTCAATTTTCCCGTTTCTTCATATGGCAAGTCATAATTGAGGCAACACAGAGGAAGGAATTAGTTTGAAACATAATACAAGTTGTGTCCATAATAAAGACACAAGATGAAAATGCAAAAACTCATGGAATAAAGAAAGTGTCATTACACTGAATGCTGTTACAAAATCACAAAAGATAGGAATATTTTATGCAATAACTTCCACGTGGTAACTATTTGTTCAATTAAGATCACTCGTAATCCATGTTTGATGAAACACATCTGGCGTGAGCGTGAAAATTACAGTTCAGATGCTGATGCTCGGGTTCGGAAGAGCAGTAGCAGGAATGGTTGACACGATATTTTCCACACCAAACAAAACGAAAGAGCCAACAGGGGTTAATTTGGAAACCATTGAGGCCACGCTATTGCCCATTGTTCTAAATGGGCAATAGCTTGGTCTCAATGGTTTCAAAATTGAATTGTTCTAAATCAAACTATAAAGAAATTCTCTCAGCAGAATGTTCTTCATAAGACGAAAAATGTCAAGGGGCCCCACAACCCCATTTTTTGAAACAATTGTCAAATTTTGTGATTTTCTAACAACATTTTTCTAAACACTCCAGATATGCTTCAAAGGGCATGGATGAAGGCAAGCATGGATGAAGGCCAAGCTGATATTGCCCGTATAAGGAATGGTGCTTAAGTAGTTGTTGCATTAAAAGCTACTATATTTTGTGACTTTGTAAGAGCGTCTGTATAAAGATAAGTTCTTTATATCATGAGTTATAACTCATGATGGTTCCTAAGGATTTTACCAGAGCTATTAATATCCCTATTTTCAAAAAAGGTGATCGCATTTTTGTGATAACTATAAGGGTATCAGCCTACTCTCTGTTCCAGGTAAATTTCTTTCCATGATTGTGCTTAATAGAATTAAGAATCTGGTTGAGAGGCAATTGCGTGATGAGCAGTGCGGATTCAGAAGTGGTAGGGGATTTTCACTTAGGCAGATTCTTGAGAAATGTTTAGAGTTTCAGAAACCTTTGGTTGTTAACTTTGTTGATTTCAAAAAGGCTTTCGACTCTGCTGATCATCATAATTTGTGGTTGATTGTGAAATCATATGGTATACCAGACAAGTTAGTTAACGTAATGAAAGCTCTCTATAATAACACTGAGTCGTGTGTGAGAGTTGGTAAGGCTTGTAGCAATTGGTTTAGCATTACTTCTGGTGTTCGACAAGGGTGCATTTTGTCTCCTTTTCTCTTTAGTTTGGTTATTGATTATGTTATTCGAAATTCACTTCAAGGGAAAGATTTTGGCCTTAAATGGACTGGAGATACGAAAATTTCTGATTTCGGTTATGCTGATGATTTAGCTCTTTTGGCAAATGATGTTGAGGAGATGAACTCTTTCATTCGAGCTGTTGATGAAACTGGTAGTAAAGTAGGTTTGGTTATAAACAGAGAGAAAACTAAAGTAATGAAAATTGGTCAGGCAGGCTCTGATTCAGTTAATCTGAATGGTTGCACTCTTGAGCAGGTGTCACAGTTTAATTACCTTGGGAGCTATGTAACAGATACTGGTGATGTGCGGCATGATATTAACAGACGAATAGGGATTGCTGCCGGGACTTTTAAGAATCTATGGAGATTGTGGAGAAATAGGCGTATACACCTAAAGACTAAAATTAGACTGTATAAGAGTTTGGTTCTTTCTAGGGTTTATTATGGTAGTGAAACTTGGACGCTGTGTAAACAAGATAACAGGAAACTAGATGCTTTTGATTCCAGATGCTTACGCAGTACCTTGGGTATTAGGTGGTTTAACTTGGTAACTAATGATGATGTTAGGAAAAAGAGTCTGCAACCTCCTTTAAGCAGCATATTGTGCAGAGAGAGACTCCGCTGGTTTGACCATGTTGCCCGTATGGATAATTATAGATTGTCGAAAAGGGTTATGAACAGTGTATCTAAAGACCTCAGAAAGAGGGGGAGACCAAGGATGCGGCGGGCCGACAATGTCAAACAGGACCGTGTTAGAATTGATGTGCAGTGGCGAGATGCAGCAGATGTAGCTCAGGAGAGATATGTTTGGAGAATTAAACTGCACCGTCTGCTTGGACCTCCGTAGCCCATGGCTGCTTGAGGATGGTGATGATGATGATAAAACTGTTAATTTTGTGACATTATTTTCTGTACACTCTGTATAGTGAGAGGGTTAAGATATTATCTGCTGATTTCAAATTACCCTGTTTTGACATTCTTGCATTTCAAATTAGCCTACGGTTACTAGGGTCGCATATATTTTGTCTGCGTGTGTGAGGATTGGTCTTCTAGTTTGAGAAAGCTCAGTAATGTAACGGAGCAAAAACATTCTGAAAGTTAGTATCTATTTTATAGATTTTTCTGAAACTTTTGAAACACATTTAAGACATAGGGGGGGGGGGGGGAATTGTTATACTACAATGCAATTGCAGCTTCTTTCCCCACTTTTTTCCTTCTCGATCAAGACAATAACCTCTCCCCCACCTTTATTTTTTTCTAAATCCGGACCTGGTCTGGTAAACATAACTTTTTTTTATCAAACTTTGAAGACGATTGACAGTTAAATGTCTAATATAGATCAACATGTAAAGAATGCACGCTTTTGCAATTCTGGGAGCATATCATATTTTTTCCTATTTGTTTTTGTCATACTACAATTGCGGGAAGAATTGCCGTTCATGCTTCTCTTCGACTATATGCTGAATCATAGTAGAGTTTTTTATGATTACAGTACTCACTGCTACATTTAACAGCTCACTGCTCACTGCTACATTTAACAGATATCTGCCAGATGGTTTAGTGAAAAGCTCTGATGCCACGTCAAGGCACCATCCATGTCAGAGTGTTTTGCTCTAACCTGGAGAAAACCCCTCCACATATAGGCAGCTAGTGTGGAAGGAAAAAGAGGGCTTTAAGTACCATAAAATACCCAATTAAAGTGTGAATCAGAATTATTTGTTAAGTGAATTTAATGGAAATATTTTATGGTATCTTGCGCAAGATCTAATACCAAAAAGTGAAAAAATTAGATCTTGCTCCAAGAGTCAAAAACCTCCACTAGCACTTTCGCTTCTCGGCAAGCGACTGTCCACTACAGCTTTCGCCACTAGTGGCTGGAGATCAGGAAGGTCTACTGAGTCACCGAAATGAATGAACCGAAAATGAGCATTCTGCACTAATTTAAAAGTGCAGTATTGGTTGTCCAGTGTGAAGAGGACACGCTGAACAACCTAACAGTTGTCCAGTAGGTTTTCTTCCCCCTACCTTCTCCGATTTCTTGTCATGTGGTCATTTAGCTCATTGTGTGTAAAAAGTACCTCTCAGAAGTAAGTGAAACCATAAATTTACACAATATATGAAATCTATTTACTAATTTTCAAAGATATGGCCCGAAGCCTGATTCCTATTTTGTGTTCCTAGAACATGACAAATCAGCAAGGCTAATTTACTTGAGAAAGATGCACATGAAACAGTATTTTCAATATAAATATTGATGTTTCTTTCTTTTTTTCGATGCATTAAAATTAAAATCAATTATTATTTTCTTCCTCTTCTGTTGGAGAGCTAATTTTTTGAAATCATTTTCAAACTCTTCCTTGCAATCAACCTCTTGGCGGCATTTTCTCTTTACACAAGCGGGGCTAAACGACTACGTCATAATAAGAATATTTATGTCAGAGATATAATAGAGAACATACTAACACAATAACATACACAAAGAAAGACAGAATACCACACTAGCATTCAAATGTAGAGACAGACATATAACAGACATACTAACACAGTAACATACATATAGAAAGAAAAACTAACATACTAATTCGCACATACAGACAGGCAGACTAGCACACTAATATTCATACGTACAGACAGGCATACTAACACAATAACATACATACCCAAAAAAACTAACATACTAATTCGCACATGCAGACAGACAGACTAAAGAGAAACTAACATACTAATTCACAAATACAGACAGACAGTCTAACACACTAACATTCATACGTAGAGACACACATACTAACACAATAACATACAGAAAGAAAGAAAACCTAACACACTGATTCAAACGTAGAGACAGACAAACACTCTAACATTCATACGTAGAGACAGATAGACTAACATACTAACATTCATACGTAGAGACAGACATACAATACACATACTAACACAATAGCATGCATACAGAAAAAAACTAACATATTAATTCACCCATAGAGACAGACAGACTAACACACTATCATTCATTCCTAGAGACATACATACAACAGACATACTAACACAATAACATACAGAAAGAAAGAAAAACTATCATACTGATTCAAACATACAGACAGACTAACACACTAGCATTCATACGTAGAGAAAGACATACAACAGATATACTAACAAAATAACATGCATACAGAAAGAAAAATTAACATACTAATTCACATACAGGCAGATAGACAGAATAGCACACTAAAACAATGACCTTTCCAACTCAGAAGTGTCCCCTTTCCTGCCTTAAGCAGGCTTAGCGGAGGTACATTTCATCACCGGAACAATTGGGACTCCCAACAAAGCTTTAAGTTATTTGAACACGAGTACAACTCCGAACTGCGAATTACGAGCCTAGCAGATTACTGGCCGTTACGAGAGGGAGGTTCATATAAGCGAACTTCGTGGTCGGCTATAACACTAAGTGGGGTGCAAAATTATAGAATAAGAAAGTTTAAAATAAATAAAGTAAAATTTTTAAGAAAATACAAGTGAAACAAAGAAATTCTAAACTTAAAGCTTTGTTTGGTGTTTAACGTATAATCTTTTTCCTAACATAATATTTTAAGGATAGGGTCCAGTAAAGAAATCTCGTTCCAGTGCCAAATAAAAGGAACCTCGTCCCAGGTACCTGCATCACCTTGCTACACCACTACTTAAATATATTAAAAGGTAAAAAAAGGTCGAAATGTTTCCCAATTTCCTGAACACCTCAGCCTGAATCTGCCCTTGGGAATTGGGAGTGACGACTCCTATTACATTCTTTACCTAGGATAGTGATTCCCAACTTTTCTGAGGCTAGTAGTACTTTCATCTTTCCTAATGTTGTCACGTCTCTCCAATTCATTTATTTTTATTTATTGTTGTAATTTTATCGTATTTTTGTTGTTTTAAATATATATATAGTGTATTTTTGGAAGTGTGCTGTTGTGGGGATGTGACTCATGCGCTGTTGTTTTCAGGGCTGAGCTGGCTGACTCCACATGCTGACAACTGGAAAAGCACTTTCACGACTATTTACGACTAGGCTCAAGTACAAGTGCTAGCGCTGGAGATAAGGGCATCAATAATGAACTACAATATTAAGGCGCCATTTGGTAGCATCTACTCTAGTTCTTATTTAAATTACTTATTTGTACCTAAAAAATTCAAAAGAATTAGTTTCAATTACCTCATTCCTTAATGGACTTACCGTATTCCCAAGGGGGGGAGGGAAGTTGGTCAGTAGCTCTTCAGGTTCGCCATTGTAGTTCCCACGTCCGAATCTCTCAAATGTCGGCATTGCTAGTCGGAAAATAGAGAGAAAGTCGTGGATGAAGTCGGCCGTATCCTCGACTCGCTTGACGGGAATATGCTGGATGACCTTGATGGGAGATGGGAGACTTCTCCCTGTCTCCTAACAGCTGCCAGTGGGTCCCCTCCAACCAGGCCACAGGTTTGTGTGATTTAAATGAAACTCCTAACAATGCGTGTATTTGTTTACGCTTCTAACCATCATTTTTATTCTTCCAAATACTCTTTCTGTGATCGAATGATGAAATTGTTTAAATTTCTCTTCGTAACAATTGATTGTTAAGAGAGCAAGTTATTGAGTTGAAGCGGTCTTTGAATAAATTTCTTTAGCATTCGTGATAAAAAAAAATGAGAATAAGAAGACTTTGTTAGCAAATAAAATAATTGACATCAGTGATATCAGAATTATTTCTGGCATAATCAGTGCTAGAACCGAACAGACTTCTAACTCAATATTTGTTAATTCTTGCACAGTTGAAATATTATCACGAGTCGAAATTTCAGCAGACTTTCTACTAATATATTAACAGGTTTTAAAAGGCAAACAGATGATATATTTTAATGTTACAGGCCATAAAGGTGCTTAATCACTTAATATTTACAATAAATCAGTGGAAGTAAATATCGAATTATTTGTTGTCCATTAACCATAACTAAGAAAATTTAATACTCATATTCTTTTATATTCATCGTTATGGGTGATGGATCAAAATATCTGCAGACTGCGTCACAGTTTATAGCCTAAATAATGCAAATATATTTTTATTTTGTAATATAATTTATTGAAATATAATACACAATTGAAATTATTCTTTTAATAATTATATTTATTTAAATAATATTAATTGTATTTAATCAGCAGTAAATAAAGCTTACTTATAAATTTTGAAATAAAGTATTTTATTGCAATTATTAAAAACTGATTGATCGTATTTAATAACTTGAATGGGAATGTTTTGCATTCATGGAAGATATGTCACTGCTTGTTACGTTTTTATTTCCCCGTCCACTATTCTTCTTCTTTTGATAACACCAATGATTTAGCAACATTAAATTTCATCGTAGTGTGTGCTATAAAAGACAGTTAATTGCTAGTTTGACATAAGTGATCTTTCCATTATTGGGCCCCTCCGAATGGCCTGGTGCAGCTGCTCCACTCGCACAATCTGGGCCAGCGAGCAAGAATTTCCCCATCCCTGATCTATTTAGTGCTGCATTACTATAAGCGTGACATCTACCAGTTCTATCAGATAAACACTACAGTCTGAGGTGGGGGTGATTAATTTTTCCATGGTATGATTATTTTCATTAGTCAAATTTCGACTAGGTGTCTACTGATTTAATTTTTCTGAAGGAAAAGAGATTGATATTCATTCTATAGAAGGCCAATGTATTTTAGTCTTTAAAGCAGATTGAATATAAAGAATTATTTCCCTGAATAGCTTAAAAAATGCTATCAAAACTTTGAAAATTTGCACACAATAACTAATCTGTACCAATTAAATTTCATATCTCACTCTAGAATGCATAACATAATCATTCATTTAAATCATATTAAGGATTATAGACTTTGCTCAGCTAATAGTGAAAAATGGATACTAAAAATCATGATAATTAATTATCCAAGATCAATTAATTACAACTAGCATACTATTCTTAACAAATGTCGTTATTCTAGTGGTAAAGAAAAACTAAATTATTCAGTCTGAAAAACAGGACATGAGAGTGACAGTAAGTAGATTAAAAGTTACCAGTTGGCTACGCATTCAAAACGTATCGCAGTGGCTATTTTTCTCCGCAAAATTCCCCGCCCTGCTCACGGTCAGTAGGGGACACCGATGGGCTTGGAAAGGCCGCCGTCCGTCGGATGGGACGTTAAGCCGTGGCCCCGTGTGCGGGAGAGCCATACCCTGTGCACGTTAAAGAACACGCTGGATGGCCTTGACGGGAGGCTACCATCTGTCTCCCAACAGCTGTTCCAGTGGGTCCCCTCCCCCAACCTTCTCTGAGCCTTCGGGGTCCATGTGACCTGGCCATTTAGCCTATGGTGTGCAAAAAAGTGCCGCTCAGAGGTAAAACAACCCAACCCAACGCAGTGGCTATTGATTGATCTGTACTTCTCAATAATTTAGATATGCCTCTTTACCCTAAAGAAGACAGAAGCTCGTCGTTCTTGCCACATATTATCGATAACTAATCAGTGGAAATAAATGCTAAATAATTTACCTTTACTCTATTAGGTTCATCACTGGTGATGGATCACATTTTCCGGAGACTCTATCCCAGTTAACGTCCTAAAAAGATATAAAATAAAATTTGTATTCAAATATTTCCAAAAAGCAACACAATGCTGAAATAACAGTATTAATTTAAAAATAACATCCATCCTATTTTTTACTTCGCATTTATAATTGTAATATCTGAGATTTGAAATTATTTTAAATATGTTTGGCTACAATTTTATATCATTATATTTAAAACGTTTATTTTACATTTAATACTTCAGAGGTAAGGTCAATGACACTGTCAGGCTCATTCTATCACCATAATTCTTATTCTATGACATTGTTTCGCAAACCATGTCCTAGTAGATGTTAAATAAGAGAATATATATATAGAAAGAAAATGAAATTTCGATCATTTTATGCTGATATATATATTTTATCCCAGTATAAAATAATTTTTAATGGCCCATGTTCCGTCAAAGTATTCAAAGTAAAAAAAAAAGTGTCCCCATAGTTAAAGTTTGGTAAAGGCTGCTCTATGAGGTTAACTCTGTAATTGATTTCGACCCCACCTTGTATCCAAAATTCAAACTACTATTACGAGTATGTTACATTATCACTGATATGTACATCCAACAATTTAGATTTTGTAATTTTCTTAAAGCTAAATTTGTTAAGGAATGCATGCTCGTCTTATACAAAGGAAACTCAGTTATATTTATGCTTGTCGTGTTCCTTACACAACTAACAAAAATTTAAATAACACACCCATAGGCTTAGGAGTCCTATTCACTAATAACTGAATTAGATTGAGCTTGTTTTTCAGAAGAATCATTGCTTTAAGTTTGTCATTTATCAGTTCATCCAGAAATATTAAAGCTTTTATGACAAAATAAAAGTTATCCTGCTAATAAGTTATTCTAAAGAAGGGGGCACAACCCAAATGTGTATGTGGGCCAAAATAGACTTCCAGTAGAATGCAACAAGCGAGAGTAATTTCTAATGGGGTGAAGCAAGTCAAATTCGTCTGATGGGAAATGGGGGTGGGGGAAAAGAGAATTTTGCTTCAATTTCGTTCTTCCAGAAATTAATTTCCTAAAATAAAATATGTTTTTGCTCTCTGTTTTAGCGGTATTTTAAAAATTATCCTTGAAAAATATATATATTATATAAATTACTATTTCTTCACATATATTTTGCACAATATATTTTCGAAAATTATGTATTTAACAATAGAAACATTGAAAATAACCACAAGAATTCAAATAACTCGCATGTGGATTTGTACAATATGGTAAAACATTATGAAAAAGGAAACAATTTAATACAAAATTTGTAGATGCGATATCATTTTCCATTCTATATTCAAAATAATGAAGACAGAAATTCAAAAACAAAATCTATAACTACCAAAATAACGATTATTGACAATTTTTAAAGAAGTATTTCAGTATCATCATATTCAAAAAACCAGATTTTCAACTTATTTTTAAAAGGGTGAAAGTTTGTTTCATCTTTAAGATTACCAGGTTAATTATTAAATATTTTTGGTGCTAATCTTTAAGATTACCAGGTAAATTATTAAATATTTTTGGTGCTAAATATATATAATGTTTTTGTATAATGGTTTTTTTAGGAAGAGGTAAAGTAAGATTAACGTGTTGAGCTATTTTTGTATTATAATTTATATGTCTAATATCATTTTCAATCCAGTGCTTTTTAAGATATATAATGATAATGTATATGTACAATTTTCTTAAAGGCGATATATGCAATTCACCATAAAGGTGTCTAACATATTCAATATTATATTGTATATATACATATCTTCTTTTCCTTAAAATGCATCTAATTATTCTATTTTGAGTTGTAATTAATTGTTTAAGATTGCTGTGATATACTCCACCCCAATATTTTTGTTATTAAAACCTGCAGTGAGGATGTTCGCTTCCAATTAGAAATTGTGTTTCATTCACTACATAAAATGTCCATCTTTTGTAATCTCACAATAATAATATTCTAGAAGTTTGTTAAAAAAATTCATTTAACTAGATAGATCGTGTTCCTTACACAACTAACAAAAATTGTCAACTAACAAATATAAGTAATATTACGAATTATGAGACTGTTGAATAACACACTGATAATATGAGATTTTTTTTTTGCTGTTGAGCAGCACATTTGTGCACACAATGGATTAAATAACCATGTCAGAAAAACTCCAACGCTCAGAGTTGGTTACTTGAAGGAGACCCAGAAGACAGCTATTAGGGAGCAGATTTCCATCCAGTGTGTTCTTTAATGTGCACAGCATATGGCTCTACTGCATACAGGTCACAGCTTTACATCCCATCTGACAGAAGGTAGCTTTACCAAGCCCATCAGTGTCCTCTTTCTGACTGAGAGCAGGGCGAAGTTAGCAGAAATTAATCTCAATTGTAAGCCCAGTTCGGGCTCGAACCAGAAACTGTAAATTACAAAACTGGTACACTACGGAGCGAATCACCTCCCACTGAAAATGGATCTTGAATCTGATGGAATAAAACTATCTTTTTAATTCTTTTTCAAATGCAAATTCAATAAATATTTATCATCAAAATTTTAGTTTAAAAAACTGAGGATTACAGATTGAATGTTTTTGATTTTTTAAACTATTTTAAACCTCTTGGAGGACTTATGTCTTTTCACCTGAAGCAAACTATCAGTGCAATGCAACTGAAGAAACATACAAAATGCGACACTCGTTTGATTAAGTACAAAAACTTCTTTTACCTACAAATTTAAAACAAGGGCAAAGCAGAGATGGAAGGTGTAGTTGATCATATATTCCATTAGGTGATGTCTGAAAACCTCTCCAGTAATGCCAAATCTGTGTATGAATCTTGAAATTTCAAGACTACTGGTTTCAGCAAAATAGCAATTTCGTATATCTTGCGAATACTGTTCTAATAAGCTAGATTTTCATAGATAAATGTATCTAAATTACAATTTTCAACTCTAAAAATTATGTCACAAAAATTTAAATTTTGAAATCTAGGAATGACTGGCATAGTCATTTTACCCAAAGCCACGTCTCTCACGAGCCAGTCATGACCCTGGAGTGTATGTTATTCACCCCTGCTCTAAAAGATCAAACTCTAGTGGTTTGATTAATATCAGATGCATCTTAACTGATTTCATACAGAAATGAACTGATGAAAAGAATTTAACTTTAGGGTTTTAAAGCATAGTGCTCCTCAAGGATTAATAAGACAACAGGTTTTAATGAGAATAATTGAGACTAGCGCATAAATGGGAAATTTTGTGTTTGAGATTTGAAGGGTTGCAAAAGGAAGGAAAAAATTATAAATATCATAGCAATCTCTTTCTTAAATTAAAATTAAATATAAATAGCATCTCTTAATATCTGATGGAAAGAACTAAAAGAATTCAGTATTGGTTTTTTATGCCACAATGGCATTATTCAAAATAATCTAATATGAATATTACTTGTAATTCAGCTGTCCAATTCCTGTGCAACATCTGCAGCAATACAGGTATTGCCCAGGCATAAACAGTTTTTCCTATAATTTTGACACCCTATAATTTTCCAAATACTTAACCACCAAATCTCAAATTTTGTGCTTTTCAATCGTCAATCTTAGGTCTTAGGTCATCAGGTGCAACTTGGTAGTATGTTAAAAAATTCAAGGCCCAACCTAATACAACCCAATTTTCTACAACTGAAATTTGCTAATATTTTATATAATCTGAAGATTTACGACTTACTTTAAAGAAAGGATGCTGTCTAATTTTATCTGTTCCAAGTCTCTTCTGTGGATTTTTGTGCAGAAGCATCTTGACGATTGATGAGGCTTCAGCTGATACAAATCGAGGTGTTAACACTTTCCACTTTAAAGTATTTCTGGAAAGGAAATAATATAAAATTATATAGTTATCATCATGAAATTTTTAAAAAGACAACAGATAAAGTTAAAATTACTTTGCAATTAGATTGACTACTATCTAATAAAAATTTCTATGATAAATTGTTCATTGTAAGAGAGGATATTTTGACACTGCATAGGTTTTAGTATCGTTTTGATATATTAGAATTATAAGAAAATACTTCATTCCAAAACTATATCCAGTAAAATCCCATTACAAGATTGAAACATTGAAGCGACTCTGAATGAGATATTGTAAAACTGCACCAAGAAACTGTTGCTGATTACACAAGTATGAGAGATTAAAGCCTCAGTTTGCAGTCACACCAATTAAGCACGAAGAGTCATGAATGTTTTTCTCAAGCACTTTTGATTCAATAAAAACAAACGTCAAGGTCAGGCCAATCCCGAAAAGTCAATGTTTAAAATTTAATACAAATTCTGAAATCTTCTTGTCTTAAATTCAGTATGGGTGTTACCTAATGAAATATTAAATTACTTCTTTATTTATTCATTATATTGAAGGATTCTCTTTTTTTTTAAAAAAACCCTTAATGAAGGTGGCAGGATCATTTCAAAGAACGGACTATATTGCAATTCTATACATAATGAAAATTTTCAAAATAAAATGCTTCTTTCTCTTTATAATTTAAGGAAATTCAAACAGGTCAGAACGTAAAGACAACACAAACCTATTTATCTTTTCGGCTTCAAGGTTTTCTATTTTGATTCAAATATACTATTATTATTCATCAGGTAGAAATGTAGGAATACAGCGGGTTCAGAAAACCGAAATCTCTGCAAACCGCTTGATATTGGGAATGTGTTCACTCAGAGGAGAAACAGATTAAGTAAACCTCGACTCTAAATTAATAACACAGCTTTATCTAGCTTCGATGTTTAGAAACTATCAGTTTCTCCCACTGTTGATTTTTTTTACCTTAGCTCCGTTAGTATACTTGGAATGTGCCCTTTCTGACCGAGGGCATAATGGGGTTTCATTTGAAGCATATCAGAAATGGGAAAAAAATAACTAACGAACTTATACAATGGTGTAATGTACATGATGGACAATTCGCAGTAGATGAGAGAAGGAATAATTTAAACGTAAATCAATCTATGCAGCACAACTATTTCAGACAAATTTGCACCTTTTACATTTCCAATAGTGTGTTGAAAGGGAAGCAACGTTTCTGATGACACACTGGTGGTTCTGGTGGTTTTTAATTCAAAGCATATTACTTTCGGCACTGGCGTTCAGGAGATGTAGAAGAACAATAATTTAGATATTTCCCCTTTTAGTGGGGATAATTTTTTATGGCCTATGATACTCCCCGCGTTACAAGTTTTCGTTTGAAACATAAATCATTAAGTTTCTCGATTTGTTTCAAAGTTATGGTGGAACAACTATTTTGACAAATACACAAACCGATAAATGTCAGGCGGAAAACAATATGAAGATAGGTAAAAAGACTAGGGTCAACTCGTGCAAGAAGATGCCGGTAATGTTTGAACATAGTGAACGCAAACGGTTAACAGGCATTGTCCCAGATGACGAGACGTGGGTTTAAAACTCGCAGAAAGATCGATAAATACATTTGGGTTACGGAAGATGAACAGCATCCGCAAATTCTCCAACAAGACTTTCGCTGAAGGAAGAGAATGTTCACAACTTCCCTTCCATTCCAAAGCATTGGTAGCCATGGACACCTTGCCTCAAAAAATGAATATAAATGGCCAATAACGCAACAAAATTATTTTGTCCAAAATGGTTAAGGAGATGAAAGAGCACCGTCCAACCACAAGTGTTTGAATGGTTCTCCTTCTTCATGACAATGCCAGTTCTCACAAAACCTGGCTAGCTACGGCCTTTCTAGAGCAGGAGAAAATTACAGCTACCCCATCTACACATTAACTATATCTTGCACCATGCGATATTTGGTTGTTTCAAAATCGAAAAGAACTTGTCATGTAGCGTATTTCATGGATGCAAGCCCTTGCAAAATGCGTTTCAGAGTTATGGAGTGTAACGAAGCATCCCGAAATTCGCATAGACGTCTGCAACTTTGCGTGGATGCTGGAGAGGTATACTTTGGAGATTTATGACATATAAATTGACAGACTCCTATCAGACCTTTGTGGCAAGCAGCTGCTTGAGGGGTATTTATTATATATATATATACATGTTTTTTTTTGTTACGCTGCAGTCATAAAGGCCTGAAGTTAAACAGTCACCATATTTTACCAAATAATAAGGCTTGTGAAATAAGCAAGACCTTAGTAGCTTACACAACCGTAGCTCATCTACAGTTCTAGCATTTGCTTATCAGAACGACTATTATTCTAACTAATATAGGAAAATAATAAAAAAATTTATAATTCACAGAGAGAAAAATTACGCCATGAAAAAATATAATTTCTTACCTTGTAACACGCTTAATATTTCCATTATAGAAAGGTGTAGTGCCGATCAACATTTCGTATATGACACATCCCAGGCTCCAATAATCCACCTCCTAATTAATAATAAAAGCGAAACATTATATGAAAATAGCTAAAATGTTAAAATATTAAATATTTAAAATGAACATACGTAAATTATCATTGCTAACATCCTTTAGCATACAAACATGAATACAGTACAAAATTTAAAATGTTGGTATACAATTATTTTAAACTTTGCTAGAGTTTCTAACAAAAGGAGAAATAAATATCCTGCTGGCAGAAAACAAAGGCTACAGTAAAGAAAACTAAAAGAATACCATTCTTTTTAATATATATATATAGATATGGAATGCCTCTCATATTGTTTGCATTCGTCTAGTTAATATTTATCTTCTTGCAATTAAACCTAAATTAGGGAGAATCTTCTGACCCCTACCGTACTTAGAGCTAACAGAGCACACAAAGTTTACCTTGCTGGAACAGTCGCTAGCTCCCTAAGCACGATACCAGTTAAGGTTTTTTTTTCTAACTTAACTCTTTCGTCTACAGTATTCTTTTGATATTTTGGAATTTTCAAATTTCCCTATCGTTAGAGTGCTAAGTTATAGCGTTTAGGAGATTTGCAAAGTGCAAAAATAATATTTAATCGATACTTATCGAACACAAAAAGATTAATTTATCTCCATAAACAAAAAAGTTTGATGTCTGCAAACGGACAGATGACAAAGTGAAACTACTACATTTTTTTTACTTGAAAACAATATAAAAATTATTGATGCTGTTCGAAAAACTCTTCTAATTAATTCGAATTAGGCATATTAATGTAGCTGAATTTGTGTAGTATAGAGTTCCTAGAAATAGTAATTTCTAATTATTAAAAAATGAATAAATTTATTAGCTGCCTCAAGTAGCTGCTTGCCACAGAGGTCTGACAGGAGCTGTCAGTTTATATGCCAAAGTAGAAGATCTGAGAGGACGGCAGGACTTCAGCAGAAAAACAACACACACATTCATGCCTTACCCGGGGCTGGAACCCAGGTCCCTTAGATCAGTAGCCAAGAGTGCTAACCACTAGGCCATGGGACTGCTTTTTTCTAATTATTACAAAATCATAATATATATATAAATCATATTTATAATTCATAATATATAAATTTAATTATTAGACTGTTTACAAACGTCCTGTACCTCAATTCAACATGAGCAATCCTCAGTGATACTTGAAAAGAAACTCAATTATAATAAATATATAATATAAAGTATTAAGAACTTGTAATACTAAATGATTGACGCTTTCATTGCCGATTCGATTCAGTAATTTCGAAAATTTGACGATTCGATTTCAGTAATTTGAAAATTTCGGACTTTCTACATCAGTGAAAAGCAGAGATTTTTGTTAGCAGTTTATTATATGGCTATTTTCAAAATGCATTATCAGTTTCAATCATATATTTAATAAATATTATTAACATAACTTTTCCATTTTTAAACAATTTCAAATATTGTAATAATTTGTTGTTTTGTTGCTATATAATTTGATTGGTTAAAATTGATAAATTTTGTATATATTTGTATCAGTCAGTTGAACAGAATAAGAAGAATTTTGCATTTTCAGTCTATTTTGGAAATATGTGTAATATAAATTTCACATTCTAAAATATTTCTTGCATGAAAAGATTAACAACCAGATTCTGATAAAATACCAAATCGTATTTTTGAATACAAAACATTTGTTGTAAATAATGAAAAAAGAAGGAATTACCCTTAGCTGATGTTATTAAATTTCCTTCAGATATTTTTTTAAGTATTAATTAGTGGAACAAATATATCGGTCATTATTTTTAAACATAAAAACTTAAACATTATATCTATATGTTCACCAAAAAACTATCTTTAGGAAAATTATTTTAATATTTCTTTAATTTAATATAATAGCCGACAACTGATCCATATTATGTACCATTAAAATTGCTGTTATGCTTCTAAACGGAAAAACCTAAATATGCAACTATTTTGCATTTCACTGATTTCAATTGTATATGTCACAGATAAAATTCAATGTTTGAAATTAAGTTTTTGACCATATGCCACATAAAGAAATAAAATCCATTTCAATTTGATAATTTTGATAGCAGTCAGTCTTCAAGGATTCTTTTTATTAAGATTCATTCAGAGATTTTTTTAGGACATCAAGACATATTTCTATCAATTTTTAGCAAGCAAACTTTTTCTGAGTAGTTAAAAAGGAGAACACTTCTTTCATGGAAAGGAATAAAAGATTCAAACACAAAAATGCGCATTCTGTGTAAAAGAGACCTTCCGGCTACTCTATCCAAATCCAGCTTAATATTCACAGAGGTGAAGGTTGAAGGGGAAAATTCACAGAGGTGAAGAGTGAAGGTGAAGGATAAAATGGTACGACTATTAACATAAATTTTCCTACCATTTTACAACATACAACTGCAAATGCTGAAGGTCTTTTCAGCACAGTTTCCATTCCAGTGAATTTTTTCCATTGCTAAAACATACAAGATAGGATGGGTATAATTACGTTTTATTTATCTATCACCACTTTTGAATATCACTTGAATTTATTTAAATAAATAAGAAATTTATAGGTTTATGGCAGATTTATTTCCAAATGTTTTATGCTTTGTCATTAGAAGGAGGTGCTGTGCTGAAAAACTGTCCTTGGCCCCATAAAAATATGTCCTGCTTCTGTTTTCAAAGCTAATGAGCTACCTAACTTGGGTATGAAATAACATTTCTAATTCAGCTGAGGATTTCATTGAATATTGTTCGCACGTTAACAATAGTGTTGCATTAAAATGATGGTAATTAAGTGGACGATCATTAGGAATTTTTTCAGACCGAGGTTACTATATATCCGTATAGGAATAATTATGCCAAACCTTCATTAATGAGGTCAATGTTGAATATAGGAACCATGCATACATCATACCACAAATGCAACTAAGGATGTCGAAATGCAAAATAACAAAAAGGAATCTATTAAAGAGAAATGCAAAAACTATCATTAATAAAATTAAATGCTCTCCGTAAACAAAAGTAGATAATAAAGGCGATGTTTTTCCCCACATAATGATTATGTATTAAAATTCATACTAAAAACACTTCAAATTATAAAAGGTACTTACAAAGGAGTAGCTCTGATTTTTCAATATCTCTGGAGCTATGTATTTCCTAGTGCCACAAAATCCTTTCACAGAGAATTCATCATTTGAAAATATTTTGGCCAGTCCAAAATCTGTCAACAGAATGTGTCCTTCTGCATCTAAGAGTATATTATCTGGCTTTAGGTCTCTATGTATAACTCGTTTCTGTTCAAAAGAAATGCAAACAGATTATTAGTTATTTTACGAAATTCAAATATCTAATCACATTTGAAAATGACATGTATTTTACTGCAAACATAAAACTGATAAAAAAAAGAGAAATATTTCAGCTTTTATGAAACTGTAAAACAGGACTACCAACTGAACCAACCATTTTACTTGTATCCCCCTCCCCCCTGACTCAAAATAGCAGCGACTTTGGGAACGGGATCATAATAATTAAAATTTCATATACATGTGAAAAAAATTAGTATTTATTAAAAAACATTCTTTGATTATAATTCCAACCTTTTAATCAGAATTTGGCAATTAAAATAAATTAAGTGCGACAGATATTTTGAATTTTTGAATTATTTTCTATCTCTAATAAATGAATGGCACTTTACTTCTATAATGATGTTACCCCAAACTTTAGGTTTCTATTAGTATTTTTAATATATTTTGCTCCAAATAGCATTAATATTTTAATTTTGTCACAAAATGATTAAAATAATGATGTGATAATAAATGATTAGCGACGGACATTTGTGTGCACACAATGAGCTATATCTCAAGGACCTCATAAGCTGAAAAGTTTGGGACAGGAGATCCAGTGGCAGCTGTTGGACAATGCCAAACAGAACGTTGTTAAAATTGTCAAACAGAACCTAATTGAAATTTAAGAATATAATCAAACTGAAACAATGGCGAAATGCCGCAACTGTAGCTTAGAGAGATGTGTTTCGTGAACTAAGCTATGCAGTATGGTAACCTCTGTAGCCCATATTGATAATACATTTGCATGCAATCCTAGGAACAGAAATTTAACAGTCACTACAAGCAAATATAGTAATATTTGCCTCTGATACGATACCAGATTAATTGTAAAATCTTGTGAAAATCAGCCATTTTAGAAATGAATTATGAAAAGATCATAGAACTCTTGTTTTTTATATATGCTCTGTAGCTCGGGCAAATGAGTTAGCAACACGAATTAAAAGTAAAAATTCTAGACAACTTAGTGATGGTTAACAGCCAATATAAAACAGAATCATTTTTGTGAACCAACCCTCATTTACCGAATACGATAGCCGATGCTTAGGAGATATATTCCTAAAAAAGAAAGAGTGCTTTTTTTACTTTACCTCTATATAATTTATTTATGGGATTGAAAACGTGGTTACTTACGTTATGCAAATACTGCAGAGCTAGAACTAATTCTGCAGATATGAATGTTGCAACTTCTTCATCTAAACGTATCGTCTTGTCTAGAAGATTTCCGAGGTCTCCAACAGGGGCAAAATCTAAAATATGGAATTGTAATTAATGCTAAATACCTATCTACATGCAAAAATAATCAGAATTTTCAGAAAATAATTCATGTCATAATTTAAAGTTAACCAGATTATTCATTAAAAAAAAGAATGGTCAATAAATTTCTTGAAATGCAATGTACCATTAGTGTCGTAACGAGAAATTCCCAATCGTGGGGAGGCCAATAATTCCTTATTCTGGACTCGAACCAAAATCCTTTGCTCAATAGTGAAGCTGGTTAATCACTAGGCTGGGATGGAACACTTAATTTTCTAGTCTTATTTTGTAATAATTATTACACTAGTAAATTTTGGACATTTTTTACATTTCTAATTTCTTTTACTGCGAGAGAGTGTTACTTACCAAACAGTAATTGGATCTGATCTGGAGCCTCATGGAAATATCTGAGTTGAGCAAGGAAAGGTACTCCATATACCAATGAACACACATCCTTTTCTGCTCCTGCACTGATGATACCGGTTATTCTTCTGTCATCTTCATCATAGATGTCAATTATTTTCATTGCATACAATGAATCTGCATCGTCGCCTTGTACTTTTTTCACTTTATGTACTCTTGCATAACCTATAAAAAATAAATCATTTGTTAATAAATATGTGGCATCATCGAAGTAGAATACATGGGAAAATTATATGATTCGCGCAATACCGCCCTAGACACAGGAAGCGGAATTCCGCACATAAGTGCAGTACGAGAAAAAACAATGTAATTCAAATCGATGTAGGAATTTTAATGATAAATTATGCTATTTTGTTAATAAACAGTAGAGTTAGTGCAGTAAATTAATATTATACACATCATATAGCATTGTAATATTCAGTACTCATGTTAAAAGAAATTTAAACCTTTTTTTCCCTCGGTTTCTTTCCTTTGGAAATAAAGAAATTGCAGTAAATTAACAAAAGCATTGCAATATTTTCAATTTGTGTAGATGGAAAACAGAATTAAAAGCTCCCTAACTGATTTTTTGTGACAAAATGTCACAAGAAATGGAAAGTCGCAAAAAACCTACAAATCTGAGATTTTGAACCAAATTTCTTTACTATTTAAAGAATTCTGAAACCCGAAACATTGAATATTAAATTTTTGTTACTTGTAAAACCTTACTTTAAATTAATTTTCATTTAGCTTTCGAAAGATTAGTGTGAAAAAGCTGAAAAATGAAAACAAAATTAGTAATTTTGCAAAAAAGAAAGAGTAAAAAGGGAGCTCTTCAAAGCTCTCTTAGCAAAGAAACTAACGCCAAACGAACTTTTTGACCCGCATCACGCCTTCTGTTACATGATACATGGTGGCTTCAGTGCACGGCGTTCTTCTAGAGCTGTCCCGTCTACCTCTATTATTACTCTCCTATGTTTTCATATAGGTTGCCTTCGAAACAATCGCATCAGCTTATGCCCCCAAGTTCTACAGACCTGGTTCATATATTTCTAAAAATCTTTGGTTGTTGAAGAGAATATTAAGCTCCAATATGGTGGTTCAAATTTTCATACTGATTTTAGTGGGTTAGGTTAGAATAATGAAGGTCAGATAGATAAACGAAAGTGGCCTCACTGGCAAAAGCAAAACTCGATCCAGAAGTTTAGTCGCGAGATTTAGAGACAACAATAGGAGAGGGACCCGTTGCAGGGCCCTTGAAGTCCTGATCGAAATATGTACTCCAACTTTGAGAATATAGGTGTTTAAAATTTCCAGGTTAATAATGTTTTAAATCTGGTTTTTAGCTGGTTTTCGAAAAGCGAAAAGTTTTCACTTTGTTTTGTTCAGGATGCCAGATTATTTTTTCCCCATAGATCTGAGACACATTTGGGTTCAGTCGATAGCGCGTCAGACTCGCAATCTAATGATTTCAATTTCGTGACTCATCTCTGCCAGCGTTGTAACTGATTCCGCTAATTCGGTCCTATCCGCAAGTAAAATGGACACACCGAGTGGCAGCCGTCCTTCTGAGAGATGTTGAGACATGCTCTGTAGCCTATGAAAGCCTTACAACTTCAAAAGTAAAAGAAAAAAATGGGAAACCGAAGTAGATCAAGTTATCAGAAGCATTTTTTTCATTCCTAATGTATATGGCCTGTTTGAGCTACGTCGTTTTCTTTTTACCTTTTGGAAATTTCCTCTCTTTTCTAACTATTAATTTCCCCTACCGTTCCATTTTCCAATAATATCTGTCTGGACTGCTTCTAAGTAATTTATGATTTTGTTAGCAGATTCAGATCACTAGTGATCAGCTAGTTATCCAACTGAAAATTGAAACCAAAATCGTATTGTTGCATTGAATCGAGTGAGGTATGATTTCAATACAGGATATAATAATTTATTCCGCAATCCATTTGGTATTAAAGCTTTAAAATTCAAACACTCATTGTATACTCGTAAATATCTGCATAATATTTCTTTCTTGGTGAAATTTGTTCGTAGCATTTCAGGATAAAATAATTGGTAGACAGGAGTGCGGGACGAAATTACGAGGTAAAATTAGTTAAAATTTTCTGAAATTGGTGACCAAATATGTTGATTTTACATTCTAAGCAGTTGGTGACCAAACATGTTGATTTTATATTCTAAGCAGTTGGTGACCAAGAGGTAATGTGTAATAATCCTAAACACCTCTTTCCCATTCGTGTACCAATTGTCGCAGGCCCTGTCGGCTGTGTAAAGAAACAATTGTACCCATGAACCTAGAGTACCATTGCACAAAGTACATAGTACTTTTACCCAAGTAGCTGAGAATAACAGTAAATGCTGATGAATAAATGTACCGAAAGTTTAAAATGAGCAAAATATTAATTGTTTTTGAATTTCATTAATTTCGTATCAGTGAAAATTATATTCATTCCTAGTTATTGCTTTCGATTCTGTGAATTTTAAAATTTTTAATTTTTAATTTTTATTAACTTAGAGATCAGTTTTCGATAAAAAAAAAAAAGGAAGGAGCAGAAAATTGCTTCTCTACGATTTCAAAATTCTCTCCTCAAAGCTATTTCAAAGAAAAAAAAATCATGTTATTTTATAATGCAAAGTTTATTCCGAACTAGAAGAAGACATATCGTCGTCTCTACTGAATATGGGAATACCGTTTTAATTCGAACTACTGGGTGGTTGGGAAAATGCAAATAGTAGTATTTGATTAGTACTTATACGATATAAAACGTATTTGTCTTTTATTCCTTAAATTTAGAAAGTGGCTTTTCTCAAACCCCTCTGAGAAAAAGGGGCAGAATATTGCTGTTAGTAGCATATCTCTTCACACTTCATCGAAATTTCAAATTTCTACCATAAACCGATTACTTGCAATATTGGTTAAAAGTTTCGCCTTTGTAGTATTTAATAATCTCTAACGATGTAAATTATAACCACCTAAGGTTTTGAAAAATGCGACTTATAATATTTCATTAGTACCAATACAACTAAAAAAGAATTTTCCAAGCATATCTTAAAACAAAACAGTTGAATTTCCCACCCCTTTGGGTTCAAACCTCATGACGTTCACATTCTACCTTCAAAATATCTAGCATAAATTCATCGCTGGCAACATTTGTTGAAAAATTTCAGATTTCCTCTACCGTTTGATAGAACAGTTTTAACGTTTGGTAGATTCGAAAAGTGCAAACAAAAAGAATTTTTGATTTATCTCTAAAAGCAAGCAATCATTTCTTAAAACAATTAAATTGTTTTAAGACAATCAACCCATTGTTTACCAGGGGTCAATCAACCCATTGTTGCCAATACTAATCTGATGCCCTTCACATTCTAATA
Organism: Ryuthela nishihirai; assembly: GCA_038380435.1. Lineage (NCBI taxonomy): Eukaryota > Metazoa > Arthropoda > Arachnida > Araneae > Heptathelidae > Ryuthela > Ryuthela nishihirai. The sequence continues at coordinate 649,428 of JAWZYU010000019.1, forward strand.
TCCAAATTTTAAATTTTTATCATAAATGCATGGTTTGCAATATTTGTTTGAAATTTTGGAGTTTTCAAAATTTGGCACCGTTGGAGAGCCCAATTAAGGCTTTTAGGAGATTCAGAAAGTGTGATTCATAAAACGTCATCAATACCTATCCAGCACAAAAATAATTTTTAATTTTTTTCGACAAACAATTATTTCCGTAAAAAAAAAAGTTGTATTTTGCCACCACCACCCTCGGAGTAACCGGTCAACTGATATCTGTCAATGCGAACCTCATGACCTTCATATTAAATCACCGAAATTTTAAATTTTTAGCAAAAATATATCATTTGCAATCTTCGTTTGGAGATTTGATTATTCCGCTGTTAGATGCCGAAATTTCAGCATGTGACCGATTCCGAAAATCGAAAGCTCTAAATTTTCACTTTCATTATTTAAAACCTGTACAATTTTTCGTGTAAATATGGTGAAATCATGGACGACAGAAGGAACAGGGGATGTTGATCTCCCTGGAATAAGTTATTTCTTGAATAATACAGTTGTAATACATTCGCATTAATGAATGTCGGCAGGACCCAAATATTCCGATCTTGAAACACTGTTATGTTTTTTGCCCTCACCCTGAATCCATTTTTGTCCTCCACCCTGAAACAATTCTCTCGGGATTTCCGATAGATCTCAGGACAGATAAAAAGCTATCTATAATACTTGCAATACTATTAAATAAACGCATTTTTAATTTGAATAAAAAATTTTTGGTAAAAGGAAAATAACCTTACCTCCTAATTGGATTAAATTAATCATATTAAATTCCATCGATTCTTCAACGGATTCCAGCAAGGGTAAAGCCATTCTTGTAAATTGAAATTTATTCTGCTTGTCACTACAACGCCTTCAATTTAACGAAACTGGGCTTCAATTTCCACGCACACGAAAAAAAATGCTAGTATGATAGCACGACAGGATCTCAAATCGCGGAGAGCTCAGAGAACCACGAGTGTACAGATAAAATGCACAAACGAATATGAGTAATTTGGACAGAATTTTGCTTAGGTGGTGGTGCGGGTCAAGTGAATTAAATTTCTTATCTGTACTCTTTGTTAGCGGATTAATTCGAAGGAGGGGGGAGGGAATATTCATCACTGTAAGTTTCCCCCTCGTTTGTTACCTTCGTTGCAGCAGTGGCCTTGAAATTGAAACTGGCCAATGAAGACCCTGTTCTTGCATAGATTAATTGCAGGAAATAATATGAGTAATTTGGGCAGATTTCGGTTAGGCCTTGAAATTCAATTAATTTTTTTATCTCTCCTATTAGTTAACGAATTAATCCGGAGGAAGGTGGAATGTTCATCACCGTAAGTTTTCCATTCCCTTGGTGCAGCAGTAGCCTTGGAATTGAAGCTGGCCACTGCTGCACCCAAGTGACGTCATAATGGTAACTTTTTCGTGCACAGATAAAGTGCACTAAAGAATCTGAGTAATTGAGGCAGAATTTCGATCAGGTGGTGCTGCGGTGCAATTGAACTAAATTTCTTTTATGTACTCTTTGCTAATGGATTAATCCGGGGGAAAGGTGAATATCCACTACCATAAGTTTTCTCTTCCTTTGGTTCCTTGGGTGCAGCAATGGCATTGGAGATGGTTTGATTTGTGACGTCATGATTGGAACACCTGCTTTTGGCAGTACTCAGTACAAGTTAGGGCATATGGGTAATGTATATCAGCTGCTACTTTTGCTACTAGAGTGTATTCGGGTTCAATATATTTCGAGTCCTACCCATTTCGACAGCTGTTGATCCCTACCCCGATTTCGGCAAAAAATATTTTTGATGTAACATAAGAGAAATACACAGGAATGCATGTCGTTAATCATTTATTTCATTCTTATATTATTGATTGAAATCCCATTGTAAGAAATTTAAATGGTACTGCTATTTAGAACGCAAAATGTTAGAAAATTAGAGTTCGTGAGTAAGATCATTACATACGCAATTAGCCATTCAGTTTTTCCCCGTTAGATGGCGCAATTCGGAAAGTGGAAATTGGAATATTTCATCAATACTTATCGAACGCAATTTTTTTTCCATTTTTACCTAAAAACAAAACAGTCCAATATCTACAGATCAATAAAGAGAACGTGAAACAGACGACAAAATAAAAAAAAAATCGCCTTTCCTCTTTTGAATACGAGATTTAAAAATTTAATTTATTAAAATTAATTTTTAGCACGCTTGGCTCCTGATGAAAGAGACATTAGCTAGAGCCCGGGGTAAGGCACGTGCGCGTGTGTGTGTGTTTTTTTTCTGCTAAAGTTCCGCCATCCTCACAGACCTTCTGCAATGTCAGTCCTCTGTGTCAAGCAGCTAATTGAGGGGTTATTTATTATAGTTCATTCTATTTCAAATACGTATTAATATGAATTATTCCTTTTTCCTTCAAGAACTCTTTAACCAGAATTTCTAATTCCTAGCATAAATATATCGGTTGTAATATTACTTCATGTTTTATATTTTCTACATTTCGCGCCCTCTAACGATATCACATTAACGCCATTTTGAGGATTTGAAAATTATGAATCATTTTTCGTTAATACGTATTCGTCTCAGAAAGAATTTTTGATTGATCTCTCAAACAAAAAGTTGCATCTTCCCACCCTCTCACTCTGGGGGTGAAGAGACACATTATTGTTGAAAATGTAAAGCTCTTGATCATCACACTCCACCACTAAAATAAAATTTCTAGCTCACATAAACCGTTTGCACCATTCGTTTAAAATGCTGAAATTTTCAACTATCAGAAAGAGCAATTGAAGCTTTCCGAAGATTCAAAAAGTGTTAATCATAACAGTTTATCAATATTATTAAACAAAAGAAGCATTTTTTTATTTGTCTTTAACTGTATATTCAAGTTTCACCAACTAGAATAGCTCAATATTTAAGGAAGAATCTGAAATGTCGTTTAGCAATGCGAAATGTATATTGCTTTGTTTTACTAAATAACATAATAGATTTTTTTGGTACGAATCAATGACCATGGGGAAGACTGGTGGCTTGGTGTTCAGGGTAGTAACCTTGAAATTTCGTCGTTATATCTGAAGCAACTGTCTTTATATAATTTTAGTCCATGCTTTTGTAGTGTTGAAACGCAATTCTAATCTTATACGTTCTGAAACGCAATTCTAATATTTGAATATTCTATAGTTAAGTGAATACTTTTAAGTGCAAATTATGCATTTTTTGACTAAAGTAACATCTGAGTCTTTATGTAGTCAGCGTATAATTCTGTGTTATAGCATTTCTTGTTTCATGGAAATAGAAAACATCATTTTAAATTTTCTTGTTTTGATTTTTTTTTTCTGTTAAAAGAAGTTGATTATCTAAGTTCCGAAAGATGGAAGACAAGGAAAAAAATATATTTGTTGTTTTACAAACAAGAGCAAAAAAGAGCATTTAAAATGCAAATTTAACTTTTATTATACTGAATAAATTACAATCTCTGATTTAAGGACGTGAAATGAGACATTAAATTTAAAACTCTGAGACGATGAAACGAAAATATTGGATGGCACCAATGAATCGGATGAAACGAAACAATTGGAAGTCAACAATGAATCGGATGAAACGAAACAATTGGAAGTCAACAATGAATCGGATGAAACGAAACAATTGGAAGTCAACAATGAATCGGATGAAAAGAGGAAAGCAAACCCAGCGACAATGAACGTAAGAATAAATGATTTTTAATGCAACAAGATTTGATTACAACGTTTCCTGTGTAAGCCTTCCACTTGGCGACATCATCTGAATCATCGAGGGAGTACCTCCGTGGGTCTTACAACCAAAGTCTGCTCCTTCAGTCTCCTAAGGAAGGTAAGATCCTTTTCTCTCTCGAATTTAAAAATCCTTTCACTTTTGGTGGTCATCTAATATATGATTAGTGTCATTTTTTTTATCTCATTTCTCAGTGTGTATGGGGTGGAGATTGACTCAGTTAGTAGCACGCCATGCTTGTAATCTGCAGTTCCCAGGTTCGAGTTCCACTTGGCCAGAATTGAGATTTGTCTCCAACTTCCTCCCCCTACCCTCGGTCACGTAGGGGACAATGACAATGGTCTTGGAAAGGCCGTTGGCCGTCGGATAGACGTTAAGCCATACCCTGTGCATGTTAAAGAACACGCTGGATAGGACATCCATTTGTATCCTAACAGCTGTCCAGTGGGCCTCTTTCCCCATTCTTCTCTAAGCACTTGGGGTCGTGTGATCTTGCCGTTTAGCAATATTCTGCAAAACGTGCCCCTCAGAGACACGTTTTGCAGGTCACTAATAGTAAGGTCACAACTACTAAATGGCAAAGTCACAACTACTAAATTGCAAGGTCACAAGGATCCCAAGTGCTTAGAAAAGATTGGGGCAAAGGCCACTGGGCAGCTGTTAAGAGAAGATGATGTCCAATCCAGCGTGTTCTTTAACATACACAGGCTTAATATCCCATCCGATGGACAAAGGCCATTCCAAACCAATTGACGGTGTCCCCTATTTGACCGAGGGTGTGATCGGAGATATCTCAATACTCAGGGCTTGTTTTTATCTCTGAGTGGCACTTTTGCACATAATGGGCTAAATGGCAAGGTCACAGAGACACCGAAGGTTCAACGAAGGTTGGAAAAGGAGAGCCACTGGAACAACTGTTGAGAGATAGATAATAGCCTCCCATCAACGGCATTCATGCTCTTTAACTTTAACAAGTTATGGCTCTCCCACAGACAGGGTTCGAGTCCCACTGGGCCTCGAACCCTGTCTGTGGGAGATAACGCAGGATATGGCGTCTTAACGTCTCATCCGACGGAAGGTGACCTTTCCAAGCCGTCCGTCGGTGTCCACTATTAACCTAGCACAAGGCGGGAAGTAATGCGGAGATAAATCAATGCTGGACCATCTGAGACTCGAACCTGGGAATTGCAGTTTGCGAGCGTGGTGCGCTATCTCCTGAACTACCCTGGGCGAAACCCACTCAGAGGAAAAACAACCGGACTTCAAACGGATTGCATGGCACGGTTTCGAAAATCAATCACCATGCATTTATTTGAAGTCACAGTGCAACGTGGCATTGCTGATAATAGAGATCAGGTTTTAAGTTTTATAACCCAACATCACCACAAATACTCTATAAATGGTAATGCAATTGCGTATATTTTATCACATTTAAGAATTATTGTTAATTTCTATATTTGTCACTTTATTTATATAATTATCCAAAATTTAATTAGTTAAATATTTTTTAGTATTAGTACTTTCTTTAATCTGTAATAATATAAAACGGTGTCTTTGCGTGTGTCTCCCTGTCTGTGACAGCCGAAACGTATCGAGAAATCATGGTAAGCGCTTCAAATTTTTGAAAAATGTTTCTGGTTATGTTCCGGGCTGCAGTACCAAATTTGAAGTCGAAATTTCAAAAGGGGAGTTTGCTAGAAGCAAAAGTAGTTAGCATGCCATTGTTAAGGGAAACTGTAGTTGCTACGAAATTTATTGTTGCCATTTACAACTCCCTGACTGTGAACCTAAGAGTCAATAACATTTAAATCTGCTGTCGTTGCCAGATCCCTACTTTTCCAAAGATATTATTATTTTCAGTCGTTCCATGGCAGCTGGGGACTTGATATTCTAACCCAAAATGGGGTCAGCCTGGGGACCCTCCTACGAAATTTGGGAGTGTTCGGTCAAGTACCTCGGGAACCATGGAGTCTCAAAATCCGTCGAAATAAAAATATCTATAGTTTGAGACGAATGTTATCGTCCGATGCTTGGTTTAATCGCTATAGCACTCTGGCATGTATCTGGAGAGTTGCGGATCCGATTCCTGCCCCGTTGGCAGCAATTTTTTTCGCACAATTATTTGTTGAATTCTCTATCTACAGGGAACCTGTGCATTTAATATTGATGAAAAACCTTTAGTGCACTAGGAAACAAATCATACAGATTAAAAGAAAGACCCGGAAAACACGGGTGCCATTCAGCTAGTAAATAATAAAACATTTTACACATATCCTGGCCCGGATGTAGAAAAAATAATATGCAGTATAAACCAAAACTTACAGATTAAAAACCCATGGCCTTTCCCCCCCCCCCCCCCCCCCCGATTCGGCTCAGCATTTACCTGTTTCATTTGAAATTCACTCTATTTTCTGTTATCTGAACTCTCTGGGGCGGGGTGGCTCAGTTGGTAGCGCGTCAGGCTCGTAATCTGCAGTTCCCAGATTCGAGTCCCATTTGTACCAGCGTTGAGATTTATCTCCTCAAAGGTCCCCGCTCTTCGTTCGGCTACTACGGGACACCGTTGGGCTCGGAAAGGTCGCCATCCGTCGGATGGGACGTTAAGCCGTGGCTCCGAGTGCACGAGAGCCACACCTGTGCACATTAAAGAACACGCTGAATGACCTAGACGGGAGGCTATCATCTGTCTATCAACAGTTCTATACTGGATCCTCTCCCCCCCCCCAACCTTCTGTGAGCATTTGGTGCCCTTGTGACCTGTCCATTTAGCCCAGTGCGTGCAAAAAAAGTGCCGCTCACAGGCAAAACAACCCATCTCTGAATCTGCTTGAGGAGTAATTCATCTTCTAAGAAATAAGGAATAAAAAACAGAAAAATGAATTGAAACATAATTTCACAGGAATAACAACATTGATGAAATAAAACTATAATTAAACTGATATCGAGATCAGATAGAACCAGTTCAGCAGCGCTATCAACAAGAATTTCCCTCTCGTTTCTGACGTCACTTAAAAGAATTTGATTCATTAGATGCACACTAAAATAATTGCGAAACATGAGACTTGCACGTATCAGCCATGTGCGATCTCGGCATACTTCCAGAACATCGTGGTAAAACTCGAAATGCGGTACAAAACGCATGGATGCTTTGCTGGGCAGGACAACGGAAGATCCCGTATTTTGGCATCTTATCTTCCTTGGGGATCTTTTCAGCTTAATGAGGTATCTCAGCAGTTTACTGCTTACAAAAGCTACTGAAAGCTGTCAGCTAATTTTAAAATGTCTTTTTACAGTGTACATCGCAATTAAAAAGTGTGTAACAGTTATCGGGAAAATATGGTTTTATCCCACCAGAAAAGGAAATAAAGTACATTAGAAAGGAGGGGGGGGGACGGAATCATTGTTAGAAGGAACCCATATAGAAAATTTTACAGTTGTACACCAAAAAAATTGTTAATTTAATATAATAAAAATTGTGTATATGTTGCATGTTTTACAAAACATGTCGATGTAAGAGAAAAATTCAATGTAAAAATGAAAAAACAAGCAAAGAGAGTATTGTTTAATGCGAGTTTCACAGCGTAATAGAATGTGTAAAAGCTGCAATCCTAGTGTAAGAGGATGTAGAAGTAATGCGAAAAAGAAATCTGCAGCGGCATGAACGTTAATTCCCACGTCATTTATTAGATGATGATAGCTTTAACGTGCACTAACATCCACGGATTTTCGAATGATATTCAGGGGTGTATCATTTCCATCCCTAAGTTTTAAGTAGCTGGTTCTTTTGTTTTTCCAACCAATAATATTCCCACCCCTCATTTTCCACAGGATCGTCTTTTTATACAGTTTCTGCGGGACAGTTCCTTTCAGGTGGTCACCTCGATGGGAAAATGGCGCAGAGGACGATATGACACAGGAGCGATATGACAATGCATTTTGCTAAAAAGCAAACCAAGTCAAGGAGAGACGCATTTCTCACAGACAGGGTGCAATTAATATTTGTCATGGATTAAATTAAGAGTGTTTGGAATATTTTCGTGCCTGAACATGTAAAGTATAAAAGAGTGTTAAAACGCGAGATTTGCAGAGAAAATGCATCTATTTTTCGAACAAGTAAATTTAATTAATCAGATATTAATTTATATTGCTGAATACTTGTAATAAAAGTGTGCTTTCAGTTTATAACCATTACCTAATGAAAGTCAAGTTTAATTTTCAAATTCATTCTAAAAGGTATAAAGGAAATCTACAATGCAACACATACACCGTATTTGAATTTTCAGTACATTAACATACTCTGTATACATCAGAATACTGGAGTTTTTCTTCTGCTATGTGTCAGCAAGTTTGCTTGTTTTACCTCTGAATGGCATTTTCTCACCATTGGCCGAAATGACAAGGTCACATGGATCCCGAGGCCTCAGAAGTAGTTAGAGAATGAGACCCACTGGACATCTGTTACCTGTCATCCAGGCCACACGGTGTGTTCTTTAACATGCACAGGGTATGGGGTCTGCAGCAACTGAGATTTACTCCGCAAAATTCTCCGCCCTGCCCACGGTCAGGAGGGGACACCGATGAGCTTGGAAAGACAGCCATCTGTCAGATGGGAGGTTAATCCGTGACTGCGTGGGTGGGAGAGCCATACCCTTTGCACGTTAAAGAACACGCTGGATGGCCTTCGCGGGAGGCTGCCATCTATCTCCCAACAGCTGTTCCAGTGGGTCTCCTCCCCCAAATTTTTCTGAGTCTTTGGGGTCAATGTGACCTGGCCATTTAGCCCATTGTGTGCAAAAAAGTGACGCTCAGAAGTAAAACAACCCAACCCATGAGCCGAGGCCACTTAGAAGAGATTCATATCTTTGTTTGTGGCTAACTGGGGCGCAGATTAAATTTAGGTTTTGACCAAAAAGAGGAACTTTACTTCTATAGTACTGTTCGCGATAGGTAGTCGTGGGGCGAGCTGCATCTATATGGTGTTGTCTTGCCCTCGACGTAGGTAATGGAGATTATGGCATTATCCCTATAGATGTGTGCTTCCGTGTATAGCGGAGTATTCAGTGGTACAACCACAGGTTGTCACCACTAAAACTGTTACCAGTTCTAAGGTAACACCTGGTGTCTCATATGCAGCCGCAGCTGCGTCCAAAAAGGAAGACACAACCAAATCAAAGAATAAAACCAGATTTGTTCCAAGTGCAGCCAAAATTTCAGACACTCGAACACCTGCAGGTGATCAATTCGATGCTAACATCCTGAATGATTTGAAAGATATCTTCCTGCTTTTTAAAAGCTTTAATGTGTAAAAGATACTTTCAATTGTCAAAGGTCTGATTGCAGACTATCAGAAGGCCAATGGCCTGATGGCCAAACTTACAGTAGGCCTTAAAGCTTTCGATGCCCTCATCTCTACCTCTACCTAGATGGCAGTAAGACGCTCCAAAGATCACCTGCAGATCTGCTACTGGAACTGCCATGGAATTCTTACCGATTTGCCTGAGTTACGCTCCTTTTTGACGGAATCTCAGGCAGATGTTTTACAAGTAGAAACACATCTGAGAGCTTCAGATGTTTTCAAGTTCCCAAATTACGAGGTTTATTGCAGTGATCGTCTTCACAACAGTGGTGGAGGCACAGCCATCGTGATTAAACGATCCATCAGACATCATTTACTTCCTGCCTTAAACCTCGTCACCATGGAAGCCACTGCTGTGGCTGTACTGGATACCAACCTAGGTACTTTACACCTGGTTGCGGCATATAAGCCACCAAATTCTAGGCTTATGACAACTGACTTGAACTCAATTTTCGATTCCAACCTACCTACTGTTGTTGCGGGTGACCTTAATGCCAATAATACTGCTTGACATTCAAGGGCCTACAACGACAGCGGAAAGATTTTACTTGAATATGCTACAGATAAGGGTCTGATCACAGATGCTCCTTGTGAGCCTACTTTCTACTCTTTCAATACTCTACATACTCCCGAAGTACTCGATATGGCCATTTTCGGCAACGTTTTGCCATCTTATGATCTGTGTGTCATTAACCAGCTTAACTCCGACCATCTGCCGGTCTGTCTGACTCTGCGCCTTTCTACGCCCGTTGTAACTGGTACGCTCAGCCGGACAGACTGGCAACTTTACAAAATTCTTGTCAGTGACAGGATCCTTGGTACCTGTCAACCATTTAATGACAGGACCATTAATGATGTCATTGAAGATTTCACTAACCTGCTACTGACCTCCAAGAGTGAGGCCAGTGAAGAATTTTTACCGAAACCTAATTTCTGCGTCCTGCCACAACACCTCACTCGTCTTATCAAGGAGAAGAATAGGGCAAGGCATGTGTGGCAGCGACTCAGATCCAATTCAGATAAGACGATTTACAATCACCTGAGACACGAGGTGAGATCTCAGCTCAGAGATTTCCGAAATGACCAATGGAACAAAAAGGTGCAGTCACTGTCAACGACTGACTGTTCCATCTGGAAAATGACCAAGGCTTTGAAAAAACCGATGACCAGTTTCCCACCTATACATGGTGAAACTGGTCTCAAATACAGTGATGAAGACAAAGCGGAGGCCTTTGCCGATGCCTTTCAACTTCAGTTTACTGAAAACTATGATTTGTCTGATCTCTCCACATGTGATTTGGTGGAGCAGACTCTTTTTTACTTCGACCAAGCTGACCGATCCAGGGTGGCCTTGAAAATCCAACAAGCCATCAAACGCCTTAAACCTAATAAGGCCCCCGGTCAGGATGGAATCACTAACAAGATGCTTAAACATCTACCGGTGAAAGCCATCACGCATCTATGTTCCATATTCAAATTTCTACTCAGACATCACTTATTTCCAACTGTTTGGAAAAATGGCATTGTGAAAGTTTTACACAAGCCAGGAAAGGATTCTACCTTCCCTACAAGCTATCTTTAAGCAAGCTTTTCGAAGGGATTATCATCATCCGACTTGACGACTTCCTCGTCCGCCACCCTGTCTTTCCTGAAGCCCAGTCTGGCTTCAGGCGAAAGAGATCTACTGAACACCAGATCCTCAGGAGGGTGGAGATAGTCGCTGAATCCCTCAACAAGAAGGAATGCGTCGCAGCCGTCTTTCTGGACGTGGCCAAAGCCTTTGACTGCATCTGGTTGGACGGTCTGATTTACAAGCTCATCGATGCAGCCGTTCCATTGGGACTGATCAGCCTCATCCAGTCCTATCTTATTAATAGGACTTTTCAAATACAGATCAAGTCTGTGATCTCTACTAGAAGAGTTGTCTCTGCTGGAGTGCCTCAGGGATCCCTTTTGGGCCCGACACTCTTCTCTCTCTATTTACACGATCTGCCTTCTTTTGAATGCATTCATCTTGCTCTTTATGCAGATGATCTTGCGATCTTGTCTCCCTCCCTGGGTCCAGCAATTGCTGTTAAAAGATTGCAAAGCTCCCTGACCCAGATGGGAGACTGGTATGACAAGTGGAAAGTTAAAATTAACTCGGAAAAGAGTTCTGCCATCCTCTTTACTGGCAAGCGCATTGTAAATCCTACTTGCCTTCATCTCCACGATATTCCCATTGACTGGGATGATTCAGTCAAGTACCTCGGTGTGCATCTACAACGCAGGTTAAAATGGGACAGCCATATTAATCATATTATCTCTAAAGTAAACATGCTTAGAGGCCAGCTAGGTCTCTGCTTCGGTGAAACTGCATCCTTCTTTTGGATCACAAGCTTTTGCTTTATGACGTCATCATCAGACCGGTGACCTTATATGCATCGCCTATTTGGGCGAACACCACCACCACCAATATTCGAGGGGCGGGGGTGGCTCAGTCGGTAGCGCGCCAGGCTCGTAATCTGTAGTTCCCAGGTTCGAGTCCCAGCTGGGTCAGCGTTGAGATTTATCTCCGCAAAATTCCCCGCCCTGTTCACGGTCAGTAGGGGACACCGATGGGTTTGGAAAGGCCGCCGTCCGTCGGATGGGACGTTAAGCCGTGGCCCCGTGTGCGGGAGAGTCATACCCTGTGCACATTAAAGAACACGCTGGATGGCCTTGACGGGAGGCTACCATCTGTCTCCCAACAGCTGTTCCAGTGGGTCCCCTCCCCCAGCCTTCTCTGAGCCTTCGGGGTCCATGTGACCTGGCCATTTAGCCCATGGTGTGCAAAAAAGTGCCGCTCAGAGGTAAAACAACCCAACCCAACCCAACCAATATTCGTAAGATCCAGGTCTTACGAAACAAAATCCTGAGAGCTGCGGTCGATGCCCCATGGTTTGTTCCTAACAGACGACTTCCTACTGACTTGGGCATCGACCACATTTACACCCACATCAAGCGCACCTCGAAAACGTTTTTCGAGTGTGTGACTGAAAATCCTAACGAGATTATTTCTCATCTTTTACACTATGACCATTCTGTTTTGAAGAGGTACAAGAGGCCTAAGATGATGGCCTTCTCCGAAGAGAACTTCCCGAGGTCCTGCCATCCTCTCAGATTCTCTACTATGGCATATAAACCGACAGGCTCCTGTCAGACCTCTGTGGCAAGCAGCTGCTTGAGGGGATATTTATTTTATTATTTATTTTGTGTGTTTTGATATTGCTTTTTGCTGTTTTAGTTACTTGCCCTTCGGGGCCACCCAAGGGTGGTTTATCTTCTGTTTTTACCTATGCCAATTGGGCACTACTTTAGATGGAGATGGTCAAGGGCACTGTACTGCCTGGTACATCAAAAATCCTATTACGATCTACTAGAAAATATTTCTTTTTTAACACGAGTAATTTAATGCTGTAATAGAGTTTTCAAAATTCACCTTTAAGATTATTGACAGTCTTGTTGTCCTTGTACTTTTCTATTAGACTCCTCCTTGGTTACCAACATAAAAATAAATATAATATATGGAAAAAATTTAAAAAATACCTATCATCCGGTATACGCCTAAAAGAGTAGAAAATAAACATAAAACGCATCGATGGTGCAATCAGTCACTGAGTTCGTATTCACTTCAAAAGGAGATAGGGCGCTGGCCATCTTGTTGAGTAGATAAATCGGCGCGTTTTTTTATTTTGAAGTGATTACGAACTCAGTAACTAATTGCACCATCGATATGCTTTAGGTTCATTTTCTGCTTTTTAAGGCGCATATAGGATGATAAATGTTTTTTTAGTTTCCTTTTTGTTTCCTTTTCACTAAAAAGACATACCTTCAGAAACTTTCATTTGATACATGACTCATAGATGTCTACCACGTTTTTCTTTCCCCTGTTTTTGGAGTCGTGTTTAAGTAGGCCATGATATTGGAGACATCACAAGATTTAATATGAGAGATAACTGGTTAATGTTTGCCCTCGCGAAAAATCAATCACTTTTTGGGAAAGGATAATGGTGGGGTGCTGCAAGATTTGGAGTAGTCTAAGATGGTCTTCATAGGAGCTTTCAATTAACACCTAAGTCGTAATTATAGTCTCTCGCATTCGGAAGTTATAGAGGAAAATTTGTTTTCGTGTTTCTCCTTTTTAGCGGGGGGGGGGGGGTCAAGTTTTATAGGCTGACACTCCCCTCATCAGAAGCTTTCATTTGAAATATAGCTTGTACATTTCGGCACTCGCGTTCTAGAGATATAGCGGAACAATAATTTTCGTATTTCCCCGTGTTTAGAGGGGAAGAAAGCATGGGGGAATCAATTTTTATAGCTTATGACACTCCACTCGTCACAAGCTTTCATTTGACATATATACCATTCAGTTGTCTTTCGCATTCGAAAGATATAGAAGAACAACTGCTTTGACAAATTCACAAAACCACAAACCGACAGATCGACAAATGCCAAGCAAAAAGCAAGAGCAATATAGGTAAAAACCGAAAAATATCAGTGGAAAGCAATAGGAAAAGTAAGAAAGAAAGTTACGACATAGGGAAATTAGTACTGAAAGCAAAACCAAGATGCTCTGCTATATAAGGAAGCACACATCTATAGGGATAATGCCATAATCTCCACTACCTACGTCGAGGGCAAGACAACACCATATAGATGCAGCTCGCCCCACGACTCCTATCGCGAACAGTACTATAGAAGTAAAGTTCCTCTTTTTGGTCAAAACCTAAATTTAATCTGCGCCCCAGTTAGCCACAAACAAAGATATATAGATCTAAGTTGCCTCGGCTCGTGGGTTGGGTTGGGTTGTTTTATTTCTGAGCGGCACTTTTTTGCACACAATGGGCTAAATGGCCAGGTCACATTGACCCCAAAGACTCAGAGAAATTTGGGGGAGGAGACCCACTGGAACAGCTGTTGGGAGATAGATGGCAGCCTCCCGTGAAGGCCATCCAGCGTGTTCTTTAACGTGCACAGGGTATGGCTCTCCCACCACGGAGTCACTGCTTAACGTCCCATCCGACGGACGGCGGTCTTTCCAAGCCCATCGGTGTCCCCTACTGACCGTGGGCAGGGCGGGGAATTTTGCGGAGTAAATCTCAACGCTGACCCAGCTGGGATTCGAACCTGGGAGCTACAGATTACAATCCTGTCGCGCTACTGACTCAGCCATCCCCGGCCCTTCGGCTCGTGGTAAAATATATATATTTTGCATGATTTCGCCAAAGTTAATATCTGGTTTCCTTCCCATTGCAAATGGTAAACGAGCCCCTCGCCACCAATTCTTCATATATATATATGAACAAAAGTATTAAAATATACTATTATATGTAATAAATATAATATATAAAATTTTGTTACATACTATTATATATAATAATATAATATATTTTTATTATGTACTATTATATATAATAAATATAATATATATTTTTATTATATACTATTATATATAATAAATATAATAAATATTTAAAATTTACTGCACTTTTGAAATAAATAGCGTTTAACTACCATAAATATTTTAAAACAATTTGTGAAGTAAAATGAAACGCTCCGTTTTAAAAACTATTTGAAATTGAACTAAAAATTCAACGTTCCCCAAATCTCCTCTTTTCTTTAACATTTGTCCATCCACAATTTTATCTAGATGCTTCTGGAAATTGGTAGTCTTAAAAATTCTTTCCTTGTTGATGAGAAAAAGTAACAGCTTTATATCAAAACTGATAGTGGAACAAAACATTTTGTTACAAACACCTGAAACATTTCATTTTATTTTTAATGGAATTTAAAAAACAAATTTAGCAAAGAGACTCTGTAAGCTAATGTTTCATATATTTTGTACTGGTTTAAATAATGGAAGCATGCTATAAAAATAATGAGTAATATTCTAAAGTTATATTCTTTTCTTATTTTCATGGAGCCCGATCTATGACTTTTGCTTTTGACATTATATACTTGAAATTAGGTACATTTTTGAGCTTAAAAATGCATACTAATTATGTTATTGACTGAATATAATACACTGGTTTGCCAGTTTTTTATAACATGAACAACTGTAGCTGCCTTTAACTATTTTTCAGGTGCTGATTTCAGATCTAGTCTTAAAAATGGCTAGCACGTCACATTTTTAGGTAATTGGTCATCTTGATTCCTATTAAGATCTTCCTATACCAACACATCCAGGCAACAGGGAGGATTCTAGATACTTTACTTTTTGTGGCTGACAAAACTGATTGCCAAATGGGAGAAAACATGTTACAGTAACCTATCCTCAGACTGCCATTCTTGTTGTTTTCATTGCAGGAGTAACACGTGCTGTATGTTGAAGAGTGAATTTTGGCGTTTAAATGGCACAAAGTCAGCATCGCGGATATTTTAATGTACCAGATAAGTTTTGTTATATATGTGGAAATTATAGTTTAAAATCCCAGGGTGGTTCTTTGACAAAAATTGTGAAGAAAACCTTGTATTTTGGATGTCATCTTTGAGATCGAGACAAAACATGAACTCCACATGTGTGCTGCATTTCGTGCTTTAATGGCCTGGGTGAATGGTTGTAAGGTAAGGTAAAATCCATTCCCTTTGCAGTTCCAATGGTTTGGCGTGAGCCAAATAGTCACTTGCATGAATATTATATTTGTTTAACTAAAGTGAGAGGCTTTTCAGAAAAGAACAAAAGCAAAATTCAATATCGAAATGTGCCTTCATCAATAAAGCCAGTTGATCATGGAGATAATCTTTCTATAATAACACTTCCAACCAACTGGGAGGAGATGGATTTACATTCATCAGAGAAAGACTTTGAAGCACATACAGATCCTAATCCTACAAACACCCCTAAACAGTTAGACGAGCCTCATCTGATTCAGCAAAATGAACTAAATGATCTTGTTCGAGATTTAGGACTTTCCAAGCAACAAGCTGAGGTTTTAGGTTCAAGACTTAAAGAGTGGAATTTTCTGGCCAAGGGTACCAGAGTTTCTCTGTTCAGAAGGAGAAATTTGGCTTTATCTGCTTATTACGAAATGCAAGATAGTTTGTGTTTTTGCACAGATATTTCAGGGCTGATGGAATGATTTGGAACAACTCACGACCCTGAGGAATGGCATCTATTTATAGATTCGTCAAATTTCTGCTTAAAAGTTGTCCTTTTGCATAAAAGAAACCAAAAATCTTCCATTCCAGTGAGACACACTGTGGGAATGAAGAGAATTTTTGAAAGCGTGGAAACAATACTCACTGCTATAAAATATGACCAGTTTAAGCGGACAATATGTGGTGACCTCATATCTCTCTTGCTCAGGCTACAAGCAGGATTCATAAAATTTTGCTGTTTTTTGTGTTTGTGAGACAGTAGGGCAAGAAAGGAAAACTGGAAAGCCAAAGACTGGCCCAAAAAAGATATTTTTAATCCTGTAAAGAGTAATGTGAGGTATGAGCCTCTAGTTGACTGCTCTGATGTTCTTCCCCCACCACTACACATCAAACTGGGGCTTATGAAAAAATTGTAAAGGCTATGGATAAAACTAGTAAAGAACTTTTGCACTTGAAGGAAAAATTTCCGAAACTAAGTGATGCAAAACTCAAAAAATGTATCTTTATTGGTCCTCAGATGAAGAAGCTACTGAATGATACTGTCTTCGAACAAAAACTGAATATAAAAGGAGCGCCTTGCACGGAAATCCTTCACGCCTATAGTCCAGGGTTTTCTGTAGAATCACAAAGAGGAAAACTATCATCAGCTCATTCAAGATCTTCTCAAAAAGTATGAAAATCATGGCTGCCGAATGTCTTTGAAGATTCATTTCTTGCACTCGGATCTCGTCTTCTTTCCCAAGAACTTAGGAACTGTCAGTGATGAGCAAGGGGAAAGATTTCACCAGGATATCCGAACCATGGAGGAGGCCACCAATGCAGGTGGACTCAGCATTAATGGGTGAGTACTGCTGGTTCTTGCAAAATTAAGATACCTCAGCACATAAAGACAAAAATGAATATCTCGCAAGTATAAAAGATCCTTACCCATGTTTTCCGATTTTGAGTTTCAATATGGTTTCATTTGTTACTTTATATTCAGTAGTCTAAAACTATGACGATTCTAATATTCTTCACTGTAATCATCTAATTAATTAATGTTTGAAAGTTGTAATGTAATAAAATAATCACATTTATTTTCCTTTTCCAGATATGCTTATTCATTGAAATTTGAAATACATCAATCCGTAATTGAGAAAAAAACTGTACGTGCTGCAGATTTTTCACAGCCATATTTCAATTCAGCACCCCAGAATTAGTTAAAAACATCCTATTTGACCAATGTTATAAAAGAAAAGTTTCAGTTTGTTGTCTAGTGTAATCATTTGCGTAATTAAGCTTTTCGACATCGTTTACTATTTTAAGTTTCGGGTTTCATTTGTATTCTCGTATAAAAGAAGGAAGCACCAAGAGCTTTCACACTTATATTATTTTTTTATTATATTTTTTTAAAAAGAAACTTTGTAGGTTTCAGCTATTGCATAAAAATATATTGAAGTGTACAAAGAATTTTAAATTATTTATTTTATTTATTAATTCACACGTTATTGATAAACGTTTAGGTTTAGAAGAAAGAAGAAGGTGACCAAAGAAGGTGAGACCTATTGAGTAGTAAAATGCCTTGTTAATATTTCTGACTGAATTTATTTTTTTTCTCTCAAACGCAGATCAAATATTTTTTTAATGTGACATCTGTCAGTGCAGGTTGACATCATTATAGTTCCTCACCAAACACAAGAAGAAGCATCGAGGGGAAGGAAAAGGCACGAGATATCCTTGTTCATTATGTTCTTACTCTATTGATCACAAATCTAGCATCAAGAACCATATGCTCACCCACTCTGGAGATCGTCCTCACATGTGTTTCCACTGTGGAAAGAGCTTCAAACAGAGATTCATTTCGAAAAGCATCTTCGTATCCACACGGCAGAACGACCATTTGATTGCGATCTTTGTAGCAAGTCTTTAAGAGAGCAGAGTGATTTATCGAAGCATAGACGAATCCACTTGCTACTAAAGCTATTCTTGTGTAGACACTGTAAAATGCCGTTTGTGAAGAAGAGTAGTTTACACGAAAAGAATTAATAAATTTACACGAAAAGAAGCGTTTTTAAAACTGTTGTATTCAAATAATAGCATTGTTTGCTATTTTATTAATTACGATCCTAAAATGAGTGTTAATAGTTGATATTTTGATAATGATAATATTAGTTTCACATTTCATTGATATATCACGACGATTAATGTGAAACGTGAAAAATTAATTCTTATTATCAGCTTGTTTAAAAATTGCCCATGCAATTTCCATTTTCTTCTATTTCAATTTTCTTTGTTTTTTCATTAGATAGTTGAACAGTTAATAAAAAACGATTTAAAATATTCACTGTCGCCCATTTATTGTTAATAGATAGATTCAGAACTGAAGTAACTTCTGAAATGAAAAAATACGGTTCATAATAAATCGAAAATTATTCGTTTAAATTTATTCGTTCATTATATAAAGAATCACGGAGGCTGAAACATTTCACAAAAGCTGCTTGGGGTCATGTATGACTCAGTCGTTAGCGCAACACCATGATAATCTGCAGTTCCCAGGTTCAGGTAACTCAGCAAAACCTCAGTCAATAGGGGACACCGATAGTCTTGGAACGGTCGCCGTCTGTCCGATGTGACATTAAGCCGTGGTCCAGTGTGCGCGCGGGAGGGTCATACTCTGTGAACGTTAAAGTACACGCTGGAGGGCCATTTGCTTCCTAATATTTGTCCAGTAAGTCCCCTTGTCCCAAAGGTTCCCCCAGTAAGTCCCCTGGTCACAAAGACCTCGTGGCCTTTGTGACCAGGCCAATTAGCCCATTGTGTGCAAAAGAGGGCGCTTCGGAGGTAAAACTAATCCATTACCTCGTTTTGCGAATACCGTTCATATTTCCTATGAATTGATGCCATTATTACCCGAGCTGCTAAAAATGCCAAATGCATTTTAGTAATGTTCAACGTAACTTATGAATTCGAAACTTTTTGAAATAACGATGATGAATAATTTTAACTGGAATTCATAATGTTGAATATTGTAGCCACGATGGTCCAGTCGGATATTTTTCATAGGAGATTGTAGGTTTCAAAATGAATATCTGTTCTTCAAATATAGGGTGATTACAAAAGACTACAAATATTTTAACCTGTTATATTTTATTAAACAATTAAGCAATAAAAGTCATTGTGTATACAAAATGTCAAATAACTCTCAAAGTTTCATTTTGGGTTCAACATGCTTCAATGTGATTCTGTCCATAATCTGTTCAACATGTTGGATGTAAAATCTTCGTTTTCAAGATGTGAATGAAAAGCATCAGAAGGAATTTCTTTTCATATTATACTGAGTTATGACGGCAGTGTTAATTTATGCTCTTTGTCAGGGGCGTAATCATGAAACCTTCGGGAACATTTTTTTCTATAGATCAAAACCAAAATGTTTATCGAGTTATTGGTCTTTTAATCGGTATTTACGTACTATTCACACACTATTATGTTTTATTTATTCCTATGACGACAAAGGTAAAAAGAAAAAAAATTGTCTTTAACTTGGTGGGATCCGAACCCACGCCTCCTGATAACATGTCAAATGCTCTGTCCGGCGAGCTACCTGCTGCTAAACAATCACCCTCTGTCGTAACAACGTAACAATATTAAGCCTTACACAATGGGCAAACGTTTCTCATTGGCGGGCCAAATGAGAATTTTTGAGATTGCCCAGGACAGAAGCTTACTTATTGCATTACTCTAAATTTAAGCCCCCCCACCCAATGGTCTGAATAGAAAATATTTTTAAACAATTAAAGTTGTACATACACCAATTTATTTCAAAAACGAACATGAGATTTTATAATTTAAATGAAAAAATATTTTTTTTTAATTAAATTTTGATTAAACATATCAGAAATTGAAAAAAAAACCCAAAAAACAGCATAATTAGATAAAAATGAAATTAACCTGAACTCCATATACAAATACCACTAATTAAGTTGTGCTATAAACATTGGTACTTTAATTAATAGCCAAAGAATTTTATTCAAATTTCGATGCGAGCTCTGTAATTTTCTTTATTGGCAGCAAGTTCATCAAGTGATTACGATTCTGTGAGATAAATTCCCGTTATCATTTTTTTCTTCCCAGACTAAAATATATCAAAAACTGTTTACAGACATTCCTTTACAAATTCGTCATCAGAATATGTTTTTTGAAATTTTCTCACTAATAACGAAACTTGATCGCAGGATAGCATCATCTTCCGACCTCGGAATCAATAAGTTTTTGCGTCGTTATTTTAACGCTCCACAAGTGTCTGAAATGTTTTTTTCGTTTGCTATGTTGCTTTTGCAAACTTCCATAATCAAATTATTTACTGATGTAGTGTCTGTTTGACTGAGAGCTGAGCTCTTTAATAGGAAACTGAAGAGTTCATTCAGAAAACCCGATCTAACCTTGTGAGCAAAGTCTCTCATGAAGAATACGTTCAAAAACTGTTAAAGGTCAATTGAGAAAGAAAGAAAATTTGTTATTATACAAAGTACTTTAAGAATAAGAGAAAAAATAAATTAATAATTTGTGCTGCATTATTCCAGGGTCACTTCTAAAAGCGTCCTCACGCCAGATGCGGATCGCTGGTTGCACATGGCTTCCTTACACCACAGATTCAGTCTCAAGAAGACTTCTTTCGCTTTAATTGGAGATTCTATCCTTAAGAGCAAAGCTCACTAGTAGTCTTTTCAAGGGTTGCCTGCTTCACTAGTAATGTGCCAAAATATTAAAATATGAATTCAGATTTTCTGAAAAACAAATATGGCATTTAGGCCAGTCTCTCACGTGCCCTTGCCTGAATGTCTCTTAAGGATAGTCTCCAAATGCAAAGGAAGGCTTCTTCACAGTGAACCTATTTGCATAAGGCTGAACATCAACAATAGAGGATGATTGTTCGACGGTCAGAGCACCTGACATGTAATCAGGAGATTGTGGGATCGGATCCTATCAGACTAAAGAGAATCTTTCCTCTACACCTTTATCATCATATGAATAAATACAGCAATGTACTATGTGAACAGTATACATTTCCTTCTCTGGGCCCAGCGAGTGAACTACCGTGGGTAGGAGTATGAAAATTGGTACGTTTACCTCTTGTCTAGATGAGGAAGATTCCTGGTGGCTTCAATATTACACTAGACTCACGTGATTACTACATTAACTTATTTATATCACAAGGTCTCAAAATGACCTAGAGAAAAAGGATAAAACTCGGTCTGAGGTGGAACTCTGACTCGCATCCTAGACGAAGCTCTTACTGCTCCAATGGCCTGCTAGAGTTCCAAGGAGTCTCGAAGGGACGTTCCGTCACGTGATAGGATCAAGCGTAGTCTCTCTAATACACGGCGGACCCTCAGTTGACCGTCGATTCTCAGAACTTTTGGCCGAGCAGGACTCAGTTTACAAGAAACCGAAATGCCTCAAGTGGCCCTCATTGTCGCAAAGGCTGCCCTGTTGTCATTTGGAGAAGGGATGCGCCGCGCGATGGAGCAATGGCCATTCCAACCAGTTTTCCCTCCTTCTATGTTGTTTTCTGCTGAGGTCCTGCCATCCTCTCAGATCTTCTGCTGTGGCCTATAAACTGATAGGCTCCTGTCAGACCTCTATGGCAAGCAGCTGCTTGAGGGGGTATTTATTTATTTTTATACTGCTCCTGAGACTCGTACAAGTAGTACGTAAATACCCAGCGAAAACTGATGAGCTGCGGACACAATAACAGTCATCGAATTTCGTAGAGGTATCACTTAGGAGCAACTCTTTTCAGCATTTTCCAAATAAGAAATCCTGCTCAGCATAATCATCGAAATCAAGCTTTAAATGACAATGAAGAAGAAAAAACTAAAAGATATCTACTAAAAATAATTTAAAGGATGAAAAGTACAGATGTAGCTAAGATTTTTACATTCCTACACCTGGAAAGATCACTGCTACCACAGGGGTTCAGTCGGTAACACGCCGGGCTCGTAATATGCTGTTGCCAGGTTCGAATCCCACCAGGCCCAGCGTTGTTACGCCATGACTTTGGTTAATACGGGACACTGTTCGTTGGATGGGACGTAAAGCCGTGATCCCGTCTAAAGGAGAGCCATATCCCCTGCACATTAACGAACACCATAGATGAGGTTGATGGCAGGTAACCGTCTGTCTCCTAACAACTATCCCTAACAACTATCCTTCCACCAACCTTCTCCGAGGCTTTGGGGTCCTTGTAAACTCGATATTTGCCCATACTGGAAACGGTTCCTGTGGAGACTTAAAGGGGCATAGTAGTAAGAAAATTGGCAGGAATTCTGTAGCATTGGTAACATAAGACACCTCCACTTCTGTTCTTGTCTTCATGAATTAGCAGTAGTTTGCCATTTAGATACTTTAAAATGATTCTGGATCACTTTGTGCTTTATTTTGTACAAAGATGAATCCGTTCAACTTTAGGATTAAAGAAACTAAACAAGACTGAAAGGGATTAAATTATAATCTGAATAATAATGACTAGTTTTAACTTGCTTTTCATTACAGTAAAAGAATGTATCACTTTTAATTAAACTTTTAATAAACAACATCAGCAGCCATAAAAATTTCTTTCATTTTGAAAAAGTGAATGTTGTTTTAGACTCGAACTCATATTGTATAAGGGATAGACTTTTTAATATTTAATAAGAGTTTCGTTAGAGCTACTTATATGAAATGCTTGGAAGTGGGAACGAATGAAATGTTCACCTATCCCTTAAATTCATTCATTCCGGAATTACTGCTATTGTATAATATTAATACATTTTAAGTACTATTTGTCTGGAAACAATCCTCAGTTATCTTCAAAAGTTCTCTCCCATTTCAAAATAAAATTGTTACTTTGATTTTACGGCTGATTTTAATGCATAAAACTGAGACTAACGCGAAACTTCAAGCGTCAGATTAGAAATGCATTTACTTCCTTATTACTAATTGGCGTTTTCTTAAATTTTTCATTCATGTAGGAAATGAATTTCAAATCTGACAACCTAATTCTTCAACAAACATTTTGCAAGCGGGCAAGAATACGAGGTCATACCACCGATACCAATAAGAAAACTTTTTGAAGAATAGAAGTTCTAATTCTGGAAATACAACCGCAGATTTATATTGTTTAAGAGAGGCTTTGGGGCATGGCAACATGACTCCTGAAACACAATGGAAATATGTTATGAAAACTGATACAAGTTATTTCAGAAATATTGTCAGAAGGCGCATTTTCTGAGACTAGTCTAAACGATAACATATTGAAATAACTTTTGAGTTATTCACGCTCAAAATATTAATATTTATTTAGAAATATTATGAAGTAAAAACAAGCGGTAGTAAAATAAGAATTAAAATATTGATAAAACTTTTTTCGGCAGTATTCAAACATCAAGAGCCTATGTAGCAAGTGACAGACAGTTTTGTTATGAAACACAAAGAAATCAAAGAAATGGTCGTTTTCATGGGTTGTGGTATTAAGATGGACTTTAATAGAACAATTTTGGGGGAAGAGTTTATGACTCATTATTTCAGTTTAGGGTTCGATAGTATAAGCACATAATGAAAATTACAGTCGATCAAAATACCTATCGATCCTTATCCTTCCCCTCAATGTTTCTTCGTTTGCTTGCTGAGGCATTTTAATGAAGCAAACCTGTAGTAGCAGCTATCACACTTTCAAGCAAGTATTACATTTTCCCGGTTTTTTCTACGTATTTGTAAGTGAGAGCACTCAATGCTCTCGCTAATCGAAAGCGATAATAATAATAATCCTTTACTTAACAATGACCGAAATAATTTATTCTACAAAGAGTTTCTACCGGATTCCGAAACTACATAAACTTTAATCAATTACGTCATAAGTACTTAGATCTCCTACATACGAGAGGCTAAAACATTACAATTGTATTACCAGATATAAATTCGTCCCGTGGCAGCGCGCCACGCTCCTAATCTTCAGTTCCCAGGCTTGAGTCCCACCTGAACTAGAGTTGAGATTTATCTCTGCTAAACCCCCACACTGCCATGTTAATCAATAGGGGACATCGACAGGCTTGGGAAGTCCAACGCCTATCGGATGGAACGATAAGAAGTGGCCCTCTGTAGGGGAGAGCCATACCTTTGCACCTTAAAGAACACACTGGATGGCTTCCAACCTTCTCTGACACCCCTGAGTTCTTATAACCTGATCATTTAGCCCACTGTGTGCACAAAAGTGCCGCTCCGAGGTTAAACAACAAAACGTTGTCTTTCTGCTGAGGTCTCCTCTTCCTCAGAGTTCTTCTCTGTGACGTATTAAACGGACAGGCTCAAGTCAGGCCTTTGTGGCAACTTACGAGGAAACTTATTTATCGCATTACCAAAGAAAGCAAATATTTGTATATTAAAGAGGATTACGATGAAGATAATATAACACAAAGGAATGCTTCGAAAAAAAAATATTAATACTACAAAATGAGTTGCAGCTATTGTTTTGCTTTATATTTTGTAAAATCTCTGTAAAAATAATGAACTTATCAAACTAATTAATAAATAGCCACATACTACAACTGATTCAGCCAAATGACTCTTAAGTGCCGGATCTTGCAGATACATAAATAAAAATAATTACCCCCTCAAGCAGCTGCTTGCCACAGAGGTCTGACAGGAGCCTGTCAGTTTATATGCCACAGTAGGAGATCTGAGAGGATGGCAGGACCTCAGCAGAAAAACGACACACACATCCATGCGTAAATCCGGGGCTCGAACCTTAGATCAGTAGCCAAGCGTGCTAACCACTCGGCCACGGGACGTATACCAGACGGATATATACATAACGGATCTTATAATCCATTTATAAAGAGAATTGTATAACTTTTGATACTAATTTTGTACCGCATTTTCTCTCAGATTATGAATTATGAAATCAATATAAAAAGGATATGTGAGATTCTTCACATATAAGACTGAAATATTTTAATAAGTACATTTCAAGCAATTATAAATGTGAATGCAACAGATTTAAAAATGCTTCTTTTCATGTCGATTCAAATGATGCTTTTGCACAAATGATTTCTCACAGTGTTTACACATGAATGGTTTTTGTAGCAAGTGGATGCGTCGATGCTCAGTTAATTCGCTCTGCTGTATGAAAGACTTGCTACAGAGATCGCAAGGAAATGGTCTTTCTCCTGTGTGGATACGAAGATGCATTTTAAAATTGCTCTTCCGAGTGAAGCTCTTTTCACATTGAAAACACTTGTGAAGACGATCTCCGGAGTGAGTGAGCATATGTTGCTTGATGTTGGTTACCCAATCGGTAGAGTGAGGGCACAATGAGCAACGATATCTCCGACCTTTTCCTTCCCCTCGATGCCTCTTCTTGTGCTTGATCAGGTAACGTAACAATGTAAACCTGCACTGGCAGATGTCGCACACGTAAACATTCTTCCCGGTTTTAAAGGAAAAACAAGCTTTAATAAACAAAATGAATTATATTGAATGATGTGTATTAAGTCCAAAATATTTATTTTGCATAGTTCTAAACATATAAAAATATATATATTCTCTTTAGATGATTTATATTTTTACATTTTTATATTCTAAACATATAAAAATAAAATATTCTCTTTAGATGATCAAAACTTATCGATTAATACAAATAAGTTAAAAATGCAATGATAATAACAAGCAATATAAGGAAAGTCAGGAAGAGAAATAGTTGAGAAAACAGGAATTCTTAACGCTATTGAATTATTTAACAACTGTTTTGTTGCCTGCTTTTTAATATTTAAATGAAACACAACGAATTTATCGAAACTCAAGTCACAAACTTTATATTCTTTAATGTAGAAAACTTCAAGTTCTTGATCTTGAACACTCCTAATGATAAGGAAAATTATCGAACGAAATAAAGTAACAAAACTTGTGAAGGTAGTACTTTCTCTCAGAACATGAAAACAATGAAATTTACAACAGGAAGTAATAACTTGCTTTGCGAACATGCAAGGATCGTACCAGAAGTAATGCCTTAGGGCTCTAAATACGTATAACAATAGGGGAGGGGGTTGGCTAAGTCGGAGCGCGCCAGGCTCGTATTCTGTACTTCCGAGGTTCGAGTCCCATCTTTGTCAGCATTGATATTTATCTCCTCAAAACTACCCCCCTGGACAGTTAGTACCGATGGCCCTTCGAAAGTCCATCGGTATCCCCTACTAACTGTGCAGCTGACGTCTGTCGAATGGTACGTAATGACGTGGTTCTGTGTGCAGGAGAGCCATTCTCTGTGCACGTTAAAGAACATATTGAACGGGAGACTGCCTTCTGTCTCCTAATAGCTGGTCATTGAGTTCTCTTCCAAAGCTTCTGAGCTGTAGGTGTCCTTTTAACCTTGCCATTTAGCCCATTGTATGCAATAAAGTGCCATTCGAAGGGAAGCCAACCAAACGTATAACAATAGCATTGTGTTTATTTAATTTGTAGATGTGAATTACACCTTATGTGCTTCGTATCATCTTTTCAACACTTTAATGCTGATGAACCATGGATACGAAGATAAAAAAAAATCCTGCCAGGATAACCAAACTGTAAAGGGAGCAGACAATCGACTTCAGCTAATGTGTGAAGATGGGTGAAAAAGTTAACCAAAGGAGAAACAACCATCGAGGACAAACCACGAAGTTTGAGGCTTTCAACTGCGGCCACTGACGATAACCGACTGGGATACCAAAGGCTTCATCCTCATGAATTTCACGGAGCATGGTGCAACAATTTTCTAATAACAGCGCCAGTTACACTGTGTCACTGAAAAGCTTCAGGATAAAAAGGCTCCAAAAAGATCCCAAATCCATCCAACCACATCATGACAACGCTCGCTCCTTTGCCACAGATTCATAGACCAGCCCATCATCGCAATTGCAAAGATGGGCTGGCATCTCCCCTATTTTTCTCGATGAAACGTTACAGTGTCCCGGGACAGAGATTTGATGACTTGTTCGAAATGAAAATCGTTTTCAATACGTGGATCAGAAACTGTTCAACAGAATGTTTGCAAACCGGATTCCAGTCTTGGGTTTGGTGGCGCGAAAATCCATCGCTTGTCTCGGAGATTACTTCCAAGGATTATTTTATGTAGCGGAACAAGAGATGTCCATACATGTGTAACTGAAATCTTCTATTAATAAAGATCTTATTACCTAACAGGCATTACTTTCGGTACACCATATGTATAAGTGTCTGCGACGTTCAGGATTAAAATAGTTAAATTCAATAAGCAAATTACAAACGATGGAGATATCAATTTTTAAAATTTCGTTGTTTTGAAATGGTTTTTTTCATGTCAAATTGATTCGGTTTTCCGAGCAAATGATATTTCGCAGTGTTTACATATGATTGGCTTTTTCTATCAAGTGAACTCAGTGCACAGTTAGAGTCATCTGTGCACAGTTAGATTGTTCTGTTGTCTGAAAGATTTGCTACAATGATCACATGGAAATGGTTCGTTCTTCAGTATGGATACGAAGATGAACTTGAAGATCATGCTTCAGATTGAAATTTTTTCCGCACTGGCAACATTTGTGAGGACGATCTCCAGAGTGGATCCGTATATGGCACTTGATGTTGGTTACCCAATTGGTAGAGTAGGGACGCAATGAACAAGAATATCTCCGACCTTCTTGTGTTAGGTAAAGAATTGTAATGATGTAAACCTACAGTGAAGATGTCACAATCATAAACACGTCCTGCTGTTTTAGAGAACAAAAAATAATGCATTAAATCGCAATCATTTTCAACAATAAATGAACTATTGAAATGTAAGCAATAGCACTGTAAGTTATGTTTCGAATATTTTACTATAAGTTGATAGTTAGAATTAAAACATAAGTAGGAAAATAATAAACCGAATTAATTTCTTTCGAATATTTTCAGTTATTAGTATGAGTTGTAAAAAGACAAAGAAATATGATTTTAAATCCTATAATAAAAAATAGCAGTGGAAACAGTCGCTAATCACATTTTTTAACAACTTTTCAAAAACAAACTTTTCAAAACAAACTTTTCAAAACAAAAGTTTTAGAAAAGTAAAATTATTTTTTTAAATGATAGATTTTGCATGAAATATTTCGATTAATATTTTTATATTATAAATAGCACTGTTGGTTTAAACATCCGTAGCGTTGTTAGACAACGAGAAGGCCATTTTCTTCCTTAATCATTATTCCCTAATAAAATCCTTGGATTAAATAAAGACACTTAATTATGTCCTGGTTTAACAATGCTCTAAAAGGGGAAAATATTATCCCAATTAAGTATTAGTTTTACGAAAGCATAATTCAGGATTCATATAAATACAATAATCACTCGGTTTACGAGCTTAATTCGTTCCTCCTTAAACTTCTCGTGAGGCGAAAACTCGTAAAACGAAAATTAATTTCTCATTACTTCCCATGTTATAGATTTTAACTGATTCCAGAAGTCAAAAATGTCTCTCCAAATATGCATAATTTACTTTTGTGAAAAACTTAAAGGTACTTAAGTATAAAAAAACCTAATAGTCAATTACTGTATTTAAATGACACCCTTAGTCATTAGCCTATGCATAAACAATAGTTCCATCATTAAATTTGCATTAAAAATGAATAAATATCAGGTACCATCCTTATTAGAACTACAAATGGCGTCCCAAATCAACCGATAATGATCTTAATGTAAATTTGCAACACTGATTGGTTAGAAACCATGTGGGTGTACCCATTGTTTAATCATTACTGTCTCGTAACCATAACAACCGTCGTTAAGTTTTCTCGCAATGTCCTATTTCACATAGAAATCGTTTGTAGTAAGGCATCTTCGTATCCGCCTGTTACACGCATTTTTGTGATTATTATTTTTTTTTCAGTTTATTTTTTTTGTTACGGATATCAAAAATGAACAAGCATTTTGCCATCCAGATCTGTGATTTATCACATCAGTCATATGATTTCTGGTTATTTTCATTTAACAAAATAGCGAAAGGACGAAAATTCAGCACGGATTCGGAGGTGGTTTCAAAAAAGGATGCGATTTCGATGGCCGCTCCAAACAGCAAGTTCCAGAAAACATTTAACAAATGGCATTTATTAAGGAACATTATGGTAGCTAGGCGTAAACTGGAAGGAGAGCTGTGTACCAATCCCTAGTGATGATGCACAGAAACGGCCAGGTCTAGCACCTAATGTCCGATCCCGCCTTCTCGTGGTGCAGGCCGTTAGTACCTTTCAAAAGAGATATTCTCTTTTGGAAGGGAACGGAAGGGGAGGGCTGCCAGTTCAGTATGGCCTGCTGATCTGGTCATCTATGGCCACTTTTTTCTTTTTTTCAACCCTGCTGAGGAGTGGTCAACTTCACAGGGTCCTGGTGCTGACCATTTATACCTACTAGACTGGACTTGTTTATGGATTTGAGCTTAATTATGGATCCTGGACTTGCTGCACTGGTGGGCCTCTGTTGAGGGAGAATCTGCCGCTGTGTTTTCTGTTTGCTTCTGGGTTGCCAACTCTAAGTGAACAGAGGCATGGGATACCTTATATCAGCTGGTGGATAATCCTAATCAGAGGCCATAGCAGGTACCTGAACCTTACTTAGCTAGTTGGGCATCGTCAAGCCTAAACTGGAGTAATGTGTCTCAGGCAAGCTATATGGCTCTTGAAAAAGTCCACTTGAAAAGGTGGTGCCTGAAGTTCCTACCAGCATCGGTGACTTCAGCCTTTAGCGGAGGAGGAAAAGGTCTTTGCCCCATGCCTGCGATCAGGGGGCTGTTTGATATTGTCGGTCCTACCAATTTCAATAAACCTAATTTCTTTAAAAATCCTACTAATCATTTTCTCTCTGCAGGAACGTGGAACGTGAGGACATTACATAGAGATTATTCTCTTGATGTCCTCATGCAGGAATTCCAGCGCTATAACCTAGATATTCTCGGCTTGCAAGAGACCAGATGGACAGGTAAAGGTGAGATACTTAAAAATAACTTTAAATTTCTCTTTACAGGGAGGGAGGATGGAAAGCATCACCAAGGCGTGGGTCTGCTGCTCAGCAGACATGCTAGTGATGCTCTTCTAGGATATGAGTGCATTAATGAAAGGTTTCTTACAGCAAAATTTCGGACAAGCATTAAAGACTTGAATGTTATCTGCTGTTATGCCCCCACTGAGGATACTGATGAGGATGAGAAGGATAGGTTTTACGGACAACTTCAGGATATTTTGAATTCTGTCAAGAAAGGAGATATTACCCTTGTTCTTGGTGACTTCAATGCCAAAGTTGGTATTGACTCTGATCTTTGGGGAGGGGTGATAGGCCCTTTTGGTATTGGTAGTTGCAATGGCAATGGGCAACGTCTCCTACAGGAAAGCAAACTCAATGGTTTCAGAATAACTAACACATATTACAAACACCGCGACATACATAAATACACATGGGTTTCACCTGATGGGCTGCATAGGAATATGATTGATTATAAATTAATTAATAGCAAATGGGCTAGTTCTGTTAGAAATTCCAGGGCATATATGGGAGCTGAAATTGGATCTGACCATTACCTTGTTAAAAGTGTCTTGCAACTTAAACTTAAAAAGTGTTGTGCTAGTGTTAAAAAATTTACCTTTAATACTGAAGCTCTGAAAGACCCAGTTATAGCTAAAGCTTACCATGATAGGTTACTTAGTCATTATGACAGTCATGGTTTGCGTAATACTGAAGTTGAGGAAGAATGGGGCCATTTTAAACAGGCTTTTTTGGAAACTAACAGTACTCTTTTAGGGAAAAAGGAGCAGAGGAGACAGAAATATTTAAGCGATAGGGCACTTGAGCTTATTTCAGAAAGAAGGAACTGCAGGAATGTCCTTAATCAGTACCCTACTAGTCCTAATAGAAAGCATTACAAAGAACTTAATAAACGTGTAAAGGATCAGTTAGCTACTGATAAGAATTCTGTTGGCTTTAATGTTGGCCCTATAACACAATCTGAAGTTAGTTGGCTATTTCTAAACTTAAACTTCATAAATCACCAGGGGTAGATGAAATTACTACGGAAATGCTCAGAGCTGGGAATGTTTCGGTTACCACTTGGATGACTGAAATCTTGAATAACTTTTATGATAAAGGCATGGTTCCTAAAGATTTTACCAGAGTTATTATTATCTCTATTTTCAAAAAAGGTGATCGCAGTTCTTGTGATAACTATAGGGGTATCAGCCTGCTCTCTGTTCCAGGTAAAGTTCTTTCCATGATTTTGCTTAATGGAATTAAGAATCTTGTTAACAGGCAATTGCGTGATGAGCAATGTGGATTCAGAAGTGGTAAGGGATGTGTGGATCAGATATTTTCGCTTAGGCAGATTCTTGAGAAATGTTTAGAGTTTCAGAAACCTTTGGTTGCTAGCTTTGTTGATTTCAAAAATGCTTTCGACTATGTTGATCGTCATAATTTGTGGTTGATTGTGAAATCATATGGTATACCAGACACGTTAGTTAACATAATGAAAACACTCTATAATAACACTGAGTCATGTGTGAGAGTTGGTAAGGCTTGTAGCAATTGGTTTAGCATTACTTCTGGTGTTCGACAAGGGTGCATTTTGTCTCCTTTTCTCTTTGGTTTGGTTGTTGATTATGTTATGCGAAATTCACTTTAAGGGAAAGCTTTTGGCCTTAAATGGGCTGGAGATACGAAAATTTCTGATTTAGATTATGCTGATGATTTAGCCCTTTTGGCAAATGATGTTGATGAGATGAACTCTTTCATTCGAGCTGTTGATGAGACTGATAGATAGGTTTGGTTATAAACAGAGAGAAAACTAAAGTGATGAAAATTGGTCAGGCAGGTTGTGATTCAGTTAATCTGAATGGTTACAGTCTTGAGCAGGTGTCACAGTTTAATTACCTTGGGAGCTACGTAACAGATACTGGTGATGTGCGCCATGAGATTAACAGACGAATAGGTATTGCTGCCGGGACTTTTAAGAATCTATGGAGATTGTGGAGAAATAGGCGTATACACTTAAAGACTAAAATTGGACTGTATAATAGTTTGGTTCTTTCTAGGGTTAGTTATGGTAGTGAAACTTGGACGTTGTGTAAACAAGATAACAGGAAACCAGATGCTTTTGATTCTAGATGCTTACGCAGTATCTTGGGTGTTAGGTGGTTTAACTTTGTAACTAATGATGAGGTTAGGGGCAAAGGAGTCTGCAACCTCCTTTAAGCAGCATATTGTGCAGAGAGAGACTCCGCTGGTTTGGCCATGTTGCCCGTATGGATAATTATAGATTGGCGAATAGGGTTATGAACAGTGTGCCTAGAGGCCTCAGAAGGAGGGGGAGACCTAGGATGCGGTGGGCAGACAATGTCAAACAGGACCTTGTTAGAATTGGTGTACAGTGGCCGAATGCAGCAGACGTAGCTCAGGACAGATATGCTTGGAGAATTAAACTGCGCGGTCTGGTTGGTCCTCCGTAGCCCATGGCTGCTTGAGGATGATGATGATGATGATGAGAAGCAGTCTTATAATAATCACACAATTTCCGAAACGTCGTTTCCAAGTCAGACACAAAATTTTATCGCAGAATGCTGTTCAGTTTTTGTATTTATAGCGTAAAAAGCTTGAAAGAAGGAATCACAAAAATACATCTAACAGGCGGATACGAAGAAACTCATTTCAAACGACTTCTATACGAAATAAAACACAGCGGGAAATAAAAGTGACGGTTGCCATGGCTACGAGACAGTATGATTGGCCAATGGGTACACTCGCAAGGCTTCTAAACAATGTTGTGCATTTACATTAAAAAACTTTTCAATTGTTTTGGGTCGCTCTTAATATGAATGGAACATAAATAAATTCGTGCATTGTTGATCACTTTTTGCCAAGCTACATTTTCTTCAATAAATAACGCATATGGGTGCTATTCATACCTATCAGATGAAGAAGAATTTCATTCTGGATTTTGCATACTACTCAGAAGATTACAACTGCCTTTTTTTTCCCTTACAATATACAGATTTTTTTTAAATCTTCGAATATGATGCATACTTTATATAATATACTTTTGCAGAGGTTGCGGGGATTGACTTAGTCTACAGTGAGCCACGCTCGTGATCTGCACTTCGCACTTGGGACAGCATTGAGAGTTATCTCCGCAAAACTCCCCGTCTTGCCCTCGGTGAGTAGAGGACACCGTTGGGCTTGGAAAGGCCGCCTTTCTTTGCATGGGACACAAAGCCGTGGTTCATTGCGCAAGAGAACCATACCCTGTGCACATTTAAAAACGCCATAGATGACCTTGACGGGAGGTTACCATCTGTCACCTGACAGCTGTCCAGTCAGTCCCCTTCCCCCAACCTTCTCTGAGACTTTCATGTCTTGGTGAACTCACTCTTTAGCCTCATTTGGGGCAAAATCAGAGGTAAAACAACCGATCTCAACCGTTGGAGAATTATTGATGAAATAACCAATGTACAGTCGCTCAAATAAATATCCGAACACTATGGTTGATTACAGAATTCAGAAAAAGTATCTGGCACGATTTCTTTAGAAATTAGTGATCTGGCAATCTTCGTGTACAGTACAACAAAGGTTGCCACATCACTAATTACTAAAAAAATCGTTGCCAGATATTTTTCCTGAATTCTGTAGTCAACCATAGTGTTCGGATATTTATTTGAGCGACTGTAAACATCATACTCTTAATGGCTCTTGTAGCGACTAAAAGGGGCTTAGGATTAAGGAAACTGGCTGCAATTCTGTAGCACGGGTAACATAGGATATACCCACTTATGTCCATGGTTCCATGAATCAGTAGCGATTTGCCAATAGCGCCACTTTCTTCCAGAGGATGGACTAAACTGGCAGGTCACAAGAACCCCGAGAAGATTGGGGGAAGGGAACCCATTGGACAGCTGTTGGGAGACAGATGGTAGCCTCAAATCAAGGCCATCCAGCGTGTTCTTAAACGCGCAATGGGTATGGCTCTCCCACACATTTGGCCAAGGCTTAACGTCGCATCAGACGAAGGGTGACTTTTCCGAGCCCATCGGTGTCCCCTACTGACCGAGGGCAGAATGGGGAGTTTTTGCGGACATAAATCTCAATGCAAGTCGAGGTGTGATTCGAACCTGGGAACTGCAGATGACGAGACTGGCGCGCTGCCAACTGAGTCAATCCTGACCCTTTCTTCATCATACTAAGGATAGTTTATCTTTCATGTATTTGTTCTCAGATATCAGCCGTTGGGGGAGTACACTTAAGAATTTCAAATAACTCTTTGAGGCTTAGGAACCAATATCATTCTTAACATTGATTTCTATCGGAAATGACACTTCATTTAAATTCGTTTCGCTAAATGCCGAATATACCAGAAACATTTAATGATATCAAGTGAGGACCCACTGACTGTAATACAGGTGAAAATTACAAAACAAGCCTGATAATTTTATTTTGTTATTTCTTTAATACATGTATCACATTGGTTATCGTGATATACATAAAAAAAGCAATGAAACGCAAAAAATGTTATCAATTATTATAATAATTATAAAGTAAAAAATTAAAATAAGTTGAGAAATATGAGTAGCAAGTTAACAATTGACACTAATATACGAATAAAACGTTTAAAAATGCTTCTTTTCATGTATATTCAAAGTAGAATTGTTGGCAAAGGAGTTTCTACACTGTAGTGCCCTCCCCGTCTTTCAGAATGCTAGTAAAGGTAATGGAGGTCCATAATTATTAATCTGGCGCATAGTTCACACGTAATTCGTGGTATCTTTTAAAAACCACTAAAAAAGTTTTGAAAAATATTACAATGCAATTAATCCCCTCCCTTCTTATTGTCGTCTGGATCGGGGCTTGGTTATAACACATTATTGAAAATGCATTTTTCTTGCAAAGCATTTCGTATGGAAAATTTACATATTTCTGTATGCAAAACAGATATAATAATTTTAGCTATTATTAAGAGAATTATCCTAAGACAGAGATTTACGGAATATTAAGATAACAAAATTTGTCATTAACTTTAGTCATTAAAATCCAAATTCAACCTAAATTTCACATTAAAGATTTTACTCTTTCTGAAGTAAAAATAAAGATGTTCATAGTAATACAATATATTCGAATTTTGTTCAATATAAAATCAACTGTTTTATACAACAGGAAGAAGATGTTGACGACATGCTTTAAATTGCCAAACGGTGTTCAACTTTATAAATAAGCTTTTTACCGAAAAATGTCACTGAAAAATGTCATTTGAAGATCTCACTGAAAAGAGGATCTGACAGTTTTAATCCTCTTATTTCAGATATTGGATAGGAAAATGGCAACAGTTCCATAATATCTCAACAGAAAATCACATTCAGAGCTCAATAACTTCTTCAAATGATTCTTATTGAAAAATATTCATAAGGATATATTAGAGATCCATATCAAAGCCTTCTAAATTTCTATTTTAAACAATATTTGTTCAGTGTTGATAGAGTTATCAACTCTGGAATATTTGAAAGGCTACAAAAATGAACGCCAAAATTTATATAAAACATTGCATCCTATACCCTACTAGAGTCATTTTTTTGTAGCCTGTTAAATTTTCCAGCTTTCTTTTTTTTTACTTAGCCCAAAATATTATATACTAAACACATAAGTAATATTACAGTAATTTCCTAATGGCGTTGTAGTCTGTTCTGAATTTAAATGAAACTGTTGTAAAAGTATTTCACATCGGTATGCTACTGAGGTGTATAAATAAAATCATATGTTCGAAGTTCTATTTCTTATTTTTTTTATTTCGCAGAGAAAACAATAATTTGACAACCTCTGTCTCTCATGTCAATGACAATAACTCTGTCTCTCATGTCAAAATAGTAACTTTTTATTAAAATAATGCATTTATTTAAATTTTACATGCGACTGGGACTTTGGTGAGCAATCATTTCCTATCCACAGAAAACTCCTACCAAGAGTGTTCATCTACCACACACGGCTCACAGAGAAGTCCGAATAAACAGCGGTACGATCCGTCCGGAGTTTTTAAAAGGGGATTGCAACCAGAACACAAGAATATTCAATTTGGAGATTTCAAGAGCGAGTTCTCAGATTTTTAATTTCCAACAAAGGATTTGTTCCAGCATCTGTAAAAAAATGCCGCCT
The DNA here is from genome assembly GCA_038380435.1 of Ryuthela nishihirai. Lineage (NCBI taxonomy): Eukaryota > Metazoa > Arthropoda > Arachnida > Araneae > Heptathelidae > Ryuthela > Ryuthela nishihirai. The sequence continues at coordinate 685,842 of JAWZYU010000019.1, forward strand.
CAACCTTCAGGAAAAGCTGTGAAAAAAGCAGGAAAGGCGCAAAAATCCGTTCGTGCTGGCGATAAGAAGAAACGCGAGAAGACGAGGAAAGAGAGTTTCAGTATCTACATATAAAAAGCTCTAAATCTCTGAATAGTTCTCTGATCCACACATCCTCTACTACTTCTGAATCCACATTGCTCATCAGGCAATTGACTGTGAACCAGATCCTTAATTCTATTAAGCACAATCATGGAAAGAACTTTAACTGGAACAGAGAGTAGGCTGATAGCCCTATAGTTATCACAAGAACTGCGATCACCTTCTTTGAAAATAGGGATAACAATAGCTCTGGTAAAATCCTTACGAACCATGCCTTTATCATAAAGGATATTCAGAATTTCAGTCATCCAAGTGGTAACCGAAACATTCCCAGCTCTAAGCATTTACGTAGTAATTTCATCTACCCCTGGGGATTTATGAAGTTGAAATTTACAAACAGCCCAAAATAACTTCAGATTGTGTTATAGGGCCAACATTAAAGCCACTAATGCATCTATCATCATTGCAAACAATGGGAGTGGAACTAAGTACATTGTTTGGAACATCACTGAAATGCTCAGCCCACCTAGCCATGACAGAATCCTCCCCTTCTATAACCTTACCTTTTTTATCCTCCAATCCCTGTATACCTGTCCGTTTTCTACCACACAAAACATTAACTATCTGGTACAGCTCTCTGCTGTTTTGCTGTCTAACTGCTTCCTCGGCTTTGTCAGCCAAGTCATCAAGCCACAGATTCTTATCAGCATCTAACTGATCTTTTACACATTTATTAAGTTCTCTGTAATGCTTTCTATTAGCACTAGTAGCATTCCTGCAGTTCTTTCTTTCCGAAATAAGCTCATGTGCCTTATCACTTAAATAATTATGCCTCCTCTGCTCCTTTTTTCCTAAAAGAGTACTGTTAGTTTCCAAAAAAGCACGTTTAACATGGTCCCATTCTTCCTCAACTTCAGTAGTAAGCAAACCATGACTGTCATAATGACTAAGTAACCTATCATGGAAAGCTTTAGCTATAACTGGGTCTTTCACAGCTTCAGTATTAAAGTTAAAATTTTTAAACCTAACACAACACTTTTTAAGTTTAAGTTGCAAGACACTTTTAACAAGATAATGGTCAGATCCAATTTCAGCTCCTCTATATCACCTGGTATTCCTAACAGAACTAGCCCATTTGCTATTAATTAATATATAATCAATCATATTATTATGCAGCCCATCGGGTGAAACCCATGTGTACTTATGTATGTTGCGGTGTTTGTAATAATTGTTAGTTATTCTGAATCCATTGAGTTTAATTACCTGTAGGAGACGTTGCCCATTGCCAGTGCAGCTACCAATACCAAAAGGGCCTATTGCTCCTCCCCAAAAGTCAGATTCAGTACCAACTTTGGCATTGAAGTCACCAAGAACAAGGGTAATATCTCCTTTCTTGACAGAATTCAAAATATCCTGAAGTTGTTCATAAAACCTATCCTTCTCATCCTCATCGGCATCCTCAGTGGGGGCATAACAGCAGATAACATTGAAGTCTTTAATGCTTGTCTGAAATTTTGCTGTAAGAAGCCTTTCACTCATATCCTAGAATAACATCATTGGTATGTCTGCTGAGAAGCAGACCCACGCCTTGGTTGTGCTTATTATCGTCCTTCTTGAAAAGAGAAATTTAAGATTATTTTTAAGAATCTGACCTTTATCTGTCCATCTGGTCTCTTGCAAGCCGAGAATATCTAAATTATAATGGTGGAATTCTTGTGTGACGACATCAAGAGTATAAGCTCTGTGCAGAGTCCTCACATTCCAAATACCTATGGAGAGAAAATGGTTAGTGGGATGTTTAAAGAAACTACGTTTATTGAGAGAGGGAATGCCTACAATATCAAACAGCCCCCTAATCGCAGACATGGGGCAAAGACCCGTTCCCCCACTACTAAAGGCTGAAGCCATCTACACTGGAAGACTTTCTCCAATGTAGAATTTGACGATGCCAATAGAAGCAAAGAGTTCAGGTGCCTGCGATGACCTCTGCTCAGGATTATCCACCAGCTGAAAAACATATCCTGTGAATCTATTCACTTGGTGCTGTCAACCCACAAACAAACAGAAAACACAGCGGAAGATTTTCCCTCCACAGAAGCCCACCAGTGCCGCAAAATCAGGATCCATAATCAAGCTCAGAGCCATATATCTATCCAGTCCAGTGGGTTTATATGGTCAGCACCAGGACCCTGTGTGGTTGACCACTCCTCAGCAGGGTAGAAAAAAAATATAAAAGTAGCCATAGTTGTCCAGATCAGTGGCCCCACTAATCTGGAAGCCTTCCCCTTTCGTTCACTTCCACAAGAGAGTATCTCTTTTGAAAGGTACTAACGGTCTGCCCCACGAGAAGGCGGGTCGGACCTTAGGTGCTTGGCGTGGCCTGTTCTATGCGTTGCTATTTTAGGTATATTTTTATATTATGTTTCGATCATCTCAGGTACGTAAGATTCATTTTTATTTTTCTACAGAGAAGAAAAATGGTTATATATAGTTTCGGAGAAGTATAGACGAAACATTGTGAAACCGTTGTAAAGGTTGGAAGTTGCATACTTTGAGTTTGGCAATGCAAGCTTTTTTAAGTTGTCCCACTGGACGTTTTTTCTCACCCTCGTACGATCCACGGAGGAAGTAACCATTCTTTTGTTTAATATATTTTGGGTGAGATTTTAGTCATGTACTGCGATGTGGAAGGGCTTTACGTAGGCAGCAACCATTTATACGTTTACGAAACGTTAAAGCTTTGGAAATTCCGATTTTTGAAAAGTCGTTTTCGGTAAAAACTTTGGTATTTGCGAGTAATCTGAAGATTAATATTATTGTTTTGGCCCAGAAATGAAAATTAACACTTATGTGCACGTCGTGGTGTAATAAGATAGAAAAATAGGAATGGATTTGCATCGCACGTTAAGCCTTTTGCCGAACGTTTGCAGTGAAAAACACACAAACAGCGATGCCTTACCCTGGGCTCGAACCCAGGTCCCTTAGCTCAGTAGCCAAGCGCGCTAACCACTCGGCCATGGGGCGGCGAATAGCCTTATTAGGGCAACCATTAAAGAGAAAGTGAACCGACCTTGTCCTTTTCCACTGCATGCGTTTCGTTTCCGGATTTTCTGCTACTCTCTCCCGCCACTTTTGGGGGCGGGGTGATAATCTTCCATGAATCAGTAGCGATTGCATTCTTGTAAATCTGTAGTTCCCAGGTTCGAGTCCCAGCTGGGTCAGCGTTGAGTTTTATCTCCGCAATATCCCCCCCTGCTCACGGTCAGTAGGGGACACCGATGGGCTTGGAAAGGCCGTCGTCCGTCGGATGGACGTTAAGCCGTGGTCCCGTGTGCGGGAGAGCCATACCCTGTGCACGTTAAAGAACACGCTGGATGTCCTTGACGGAAGGCTACCCTCTGTCTCCCAACATCTGTTCCAGTGGGTTCCCTCCCCCAACCTTCTCTGAGCCTTCGGGGTCCATGTGACCTGACCGTTTAGTCCATTCTCTACAAATAAAATGCCGATCATAGGTAAAACAATCAATTATCAGCTCTATATGATACCCAGGAACCCAGGTCCCTTAGACGTGAAAACCGAATACAAATGAGTTGTTTTCAAACAAGTCATATCAAAATCTTGAAGTCTTTATTTCATTTTTATTCATTTTAACACATTTTTAATTTTATAAACTTACAAGTTTTCAAATTAAAACCTAACGGTTTGGTTTTAAAGAAACTAACTATATAAAATATTCTTAAAATTTTTTTTTATTTTTCTTATATTAGTTCTCTTACCTAAAACCAAATAATGGCTCAGTCGGTTGCGCGCCAGGCTCGTAATCTGTAGTTCCCAGGTTCGAGTCCCAGCTGGATCAGCGTTGAGATTTATCTCCGCAAAATTCCCCGCCCTGCCCACGGTCAGTAGGGGACACTGATGGACTTGGAAAGGCCGCCGTCCATCGGATGGGACGTTAAGCCGTGGCCCCGTGTGTGGGAGAGTCATAACATGTGCACGTTAAAGAACACGCTGGATGGCCTTAACGGGAGGCTACCATCTGTCTCCCAACAGCTGTTCCAGTGGGTCCCCTTCTCCAACCTTCTCTGAGCCTTCGGGGTCCATGTGACCTGGCCATTTAGCCCATGGTGTACAAAAAAGTGCCGCTCAGAGGTAAAACAACCCAACCCAATCCCGCCACATTCCGCATCGTTAACATTCCGCATCGCCTTTTCCTTTTGCCTGCCTTCTGCGTCGCCTTTCCTTTTTTCATTAGCGCCATGCACGTTGCCACCGCGCCACGCACAAATTTCGTTGATTTCGACTGCAGGCGTCGAAAATATGCTTCTGATGACATTAGGATTCCTCGTAGAGTTGTATGTTAATAAATATGAAATATCTCTAATTAGCGATGGAATATTTTTGGATAGCCCGGTTTGTTTCGCTAAGAACCGGGATTGACAGATGGCAAACAGATTGCTTTAACAAATTATTTATGTCATAGTTTAATAAAATATGCATCAAATAAAGAAATAAAATATTATTTATCAAGCTTAAATTACATATTTTTATAAGATATCTATTAACAAAATTTAAAATGGCAATTTTTTTGTTTTTAAATCGTTTTCCTTTATTAGAGTAATGTTAACAAATTGGCAATACCTTATATAACTGGGGCGGGGGTGACTCAGTCGGTAGCGCGCCAGGCTCGTAATCTGTAGTTCCCAAGTTCGAGTCCCAGCTGGGTCAGCGTTGAGATTTATTTCCGCAAAAATTCCCCACCCTGCCCACGGTCAGTAGGGGACACCGATGGGCTTGGAAAGGCCGCCGTCCGTCGGATGGGACGTTAAGCCGTGGCCCCGTGTGCGGGAGAGCCATACCCTGTGCACGTTAAAGAACACGCTGGATGGCCTTGACGGTAGGCTACCATCTGTCTCCCAACAGCTGTTCCAGTGGGTCCCCTCCCCCAACCTTCTCTGAGCCTTCGGGGTCCTTGTGACCTGGTCATTTAGCCCATGGTGTGCAAAAAAGTGCCGCTCAGAGGTAAAACAACCCAACCCAACCCTTATATAACTTGTAAGAAATGGCAAACAGATGGCTTTAACAAATTATTTATGTCATAGTTTAATAAAATATGCATCAAATAAAAAAAGAAAATATTATGTATCAAGCTTAAATTACATATTTTTATAGGATATTTATTAACAAAATTTAAAATGGAAATTTTTATTTTTTTTAAATCGCTTTCTTTTATTGTACTAAAAACGGATATATACGTTCTGGACACTGGTAGGGTTAATAAATCAGGTTTTCGTTTTAAAATTTCATAAAACTGTATACAATTCAATATGAAAGTTGCATGCTATAAATGTTCCGATTTTTCCTTTTGTTTTTTCACTGGTCCACATATTGTTCGCTAATCAAAATACTCGTTCAGTGAGGACATTAAATCAAGGGATACATAAGCTAAATTCAACGTTTTTTAAAATGTTTTTAAAAGATTCCTGTTAATCGGTGAAATATTTAAAAATTCAACCCATCTACTGCGCGCCAATATTCAATTTACTATTTTAATTCACGAAAAAAAAGGGGAAAAATCGCCATTTTAGAAAAAAAATAAATCTAAAGGACAGAGCAGTGAAATAAAGGACTGTCCTCTTAAATAAACGACGTATGGTCACCGTACATATACGATATCATTAAAATATCCTCTTCCTACCTCCGTGACTTAAAACACGGCTTATTTTTCTAACCACAACTAATCTTCGATTCCCTAGAAGAAAACGTGAAAAATGTCGACGCTACTACGTACGTTTGACTTCAACAGATTTCTTTAACTGTATACTGTTTGAAAGTAATCGTAATAATTCTTTGCTGACGTCTGACAATAACATTGTTCATTTAATTGTTTTCCGACTTCGAAGGAAGTGACACCTCTCCATATCTGCAACAAAGTTCTGTCTCTTTAAGCTTCGTTTCTCACCATTTCTCGTACCTGGGAGAAGCCAATTAGTGAATATTATAGGGACGAATATTATCGAACATAACGTAGCAGTGGGGATCGCCATCAAATAACCAAAGATAATCGAATAACGAAAGCTTTCCCTGCCTAGACTCGTTAAAATAAAAAAGATCCAACGTGTACCGTGTAAGAGCTACATATTGCCATAAATAAGCAAACTGAAATATGTGTGCGCCTTAATAATAAATTGGAGAAAACACAGAGATGACGTCAGCAACGCGGTTTAGATTACTTTCCACCATAATTTCTATAATGTGAAGAGGAAAAGTATTTTCAGTGTCTCGTGAAAGCCGTACAACGAAACTATATTGTGAAATCACAGTTTATTATTCAATTCAATACATTTTCTTAAACATATTTTCTCCTGAGGTCACTCACAAAACCTATCTGATGGACAAAATAAAAGGTGACATTTGCATAATACCTTAGTAGCCAAATATCTTATTCGATATCATTTGCGTTAGATATCTCTCACACCTGTACGACATACGTGTAATATCGAATATAAAAACGTTGGTTGCCGTTATATATAAATGATGAACGCTGGAATATTTAACACGCGAAAAAAAATACGTTAAACGCAAAGTTGACATGACACTTTAAATCACGTCCAAATCTTTAACGGTTCGTAAACGTATAAATGGTTGCTGCCTACGTAAAGCCCTTCCACATCGCAGTACATGACTAAAATCTCACCCAAAATATATTAAACAAAACAATGGTTACCTCCTCCGTGGTTCGTACGAGGGTGAGAAAAAACATCTAATGGGACAACTCAAAAAAGCTTGCAATGCGAAACTCAAAGTAGGCAACTTCCAACTTTTACTACGGCTTCACAATGTTTCGTCTATACTTCTCCGAAACATTAAATAACCATTTTTATTCTCTCTAGAAAAATAAAAATGCATCTTACGTACCTGAGATGATCGAAACATAACATAAAAATAGACCAAAAATAGCAACATTTTTATAATTAAGAAAAGCATTTCGAAAACTTTAACTACGTGTAATATATTATACAAAATCTGCTGGCAACACAAACGAAACAGTACTGCTGACGTGATCTCGGTGTTTTTCCTACTTTATTATTAACCCGTATTCACATGGAAAAACTATATTTAGGAGTTGACTTATTTCTCATGCCACCATTTTTCTTTGTCACCACTCTGTTTTAACTTCCACTTTTATACGAGATAAGTAACATTTATGTAATAAAAAATATGTTTAAATTAATAAAAATCAAATGAATACTTGAAGATTTTCATATCTATTTTTTCATATGCACTGTATTTTTTTTAAAAGGTTTATTTTTTTACACAGTTTTTTCAGGAACCTATCTACCGTGTCAGAATTCGAAACAGAATTGGGTGCATTGAATTAGATTATTCCTATTGTTTATTAAGAAGGAGTTATTTTTTTTTAAAGTTGAGTGTTTACCGCGCTTGGCTACTGATCTAAGAGACCTGGGTTCGAGTCCCGGGTAAGTCATGGCTGTTTTATGTCGTTTTCTGCTGAGGGTGTGCCATCCTCTCAGACCTACTATGGCATATAAACTGACAGGCCCCTGTCAGACCTCTGTTGTAAGCAGCTGCTTGAGGGGGTATTTATTTATTTATTATTAAAAGTTGAGTAACATCCTGAAACAAATTATAGAGAATATAATAGCAGGAATGCGCTGTGATGCATACGAATAAACATCTTTGTAAACTGGATGCTTTTAAATGTAAACAGAGTCAATTTGAATATCTAAGTGGAATTGCATAGAATAAAATGCATATGATATCATAAAGCGCTCAGAGTTGGTTGTTTTACTTGTGATCGCCAATTTATTTTCTACACAATGGGCAAACAAACGGCCGGGTCACGAGGACCCCGAAGGTTCAGAGAAGGTTAGGGGAGGGGCCTCACTGGAACAGCTGTTGGGAGACATGATAGCCTCCCGTCAAAATCATGCAACGTGTTCTTTAACGTGCACAGGGTATGGCTTTCCCGCACACGGCTTAAGATCCCATCCGACGGACGGCGGCCTTTCCAAGATTATCGGTTTCCCCTGCTGACCGTTAGCAGGGCGAGCAGTTTTGCAGAGATGAACTCGAACCTGAGAACTGCAGATTACGAGCCTGGCGCGCTACCAACTGAGCCACCACGCCTCCGCAGAGTTTCTTTCCGTTAAGGAACTAATAACTGCTATGGTATATCATGATGTGCATTTTTTCTGGTTCGAGTAGCACCTGTGACAGTGTCCAGACACACAGTTACGTATAAATATATACGTCGTCGCGTAGTTACAATATCGGCTTTCGTACTAAGCGCTGTTCCGCATTGCTATTAGAAATACCACCAAAATACATACGATCAGCAGTGCTATCATTAAAGTGAAGGGGATGGACGGTTAGATATTGCCGCAAGATAGGAATATGCGTTTCCCAGGGTCAAGTCCCACTATACCCAAAGTTTTGATTTATTAAAACACCCCATCCTTATATCGGTTAGAAAGCCGAACACCGATTGTTTCTATAAAGGCAGTCGGTTGTGAGGTAAAGCCATGGTCCTTGTGTGTGTCCCTTGCACCTATTAAATAAGACGCTAGATGGCCATGACCTGAGGTTGTCATCTCTCTGTTAACAGATGTGGTGCAGTGGGTTCGTTCGTCGACTGCATGGAGTCCTTGTGGAGTGGCCATTTTGTGCTATATGTGCGAAAAACTGCCGCTCATACGTAAAAGAACCCCTCATGCGAGGAAGGGAACAAATTTCGTTTTACACTCGTTAGGACCTTAAATCTTTCAATCACCTGTGAAACTTTTACCGAATTAAATAACAGCCTGAAATTATGAATAATTGAAATGCTCAAAACGTCACAATGTTATAAGCAAGGTTACCTTTTTCAACATTAACCGTAATTATTCATAATTTAGTATGTTATATACCTTTCCAACATATATTTTGTTGTACGTATCGATTTGTTGGGAAGAAACTAGGAATAAGCGTCACATCTTATCTTACCGCACTTCATTGATATAAAGTGAGGCTTATTAATTGTAGGTATAATTATTAAATATCCTGAAGAAATAATACTCACCGTGAATCCGAAAAACGCTTGAAAAAGGCACTATGTTTAAAGAAATGCGTGTTATTTCTCTTCCACAATTCATAGTAAGTTTCGTAAACAAGATGTTGAAAAATACAAATACGGAAGAGTAAACAAACACCTGTGTTCGCAATAGGAAACACTAAAAGTCACTTCCTGTGAGTGAGCAAACAGTGCTTTCTTCAACGTCACTCTGCCAGACGTCATGACTCTATTATTGCAAGGGAAAAAAATTATAACGTCAGTTTATGAGTTTATATCAGGCGGCTATGTTGCTGCTACGTTTGCGCGTTAGCGTATGGATATGGCGAACAATTGATATAATTTGAATTTTTTTTTTTTTGAGATTTTCGGAACTTTGCGTACCCGGAACACATTACAGTGTAATAAGCAACCATTGACAAGGTCTATGCGATTAAAAAATACACACGGACTGTATTCCGTATGTCCTTCTCTAAACCACCATTCTGCTGCTCGAAAAAATATCAGGTGAATCAAGTTTAATAATATTCATAAAGTGTTTGTGGTTCGTTTATAACTTCCTTCACGTAAGTAACTTTGTAGCGAATAATTAATTTACAGTAGAGGTAATCTAATTTTCCACTTTTTAGCGTGAGAGTTATGAAATTTCAACCGAGATCTACTACACATTATTCTGATTATGGGATATAAATTTTATAGTTAAACGCTATTTGTCGCTGTCGACCACTAACGACCCCTTTCATTTCGGCTCGGATTTTGTAAACCTCGCTCAGTAGAACTAATGGTTGTCCGAGGAAAAAAAAATTCTTTGCTTAATTTTTGATTTCTTCATTTTGCTATTTGTCGTTACAGTATGCATAGAAATATTTCTATATCGTAAATGATCAAACGGCAGTTTTTTTATGTACAGGCTTTCACATCTATTTGACCCATTATCGTGGACGAACTTTGAAACCAACGTTTGATATTCGCAACAGATATATCGAGCTGATAGGGTGACGTAACGACCTCAAAAATTGTCAACTTGGCGATAAAAATATAATTTACCCACTTCACGGAAACATATTGTTCAGAGCTAAGAAGAAGGTAATGTACAGTACAGCGAAATGTGTAATAGAAGCCTTAGATTAAACCATAGGGTTGTCCTTTGGGAACACAGGAAAAAGCGTTCTTTACACCTAAGGACAAAGTGGCCTATGACATACGTAAGAGATTCACAACTAGCCTCGATCTACGAATTTGTCGTTGGACACCACAGGTGTCCAACGACGTAGGTAAACATTTCGTAGGTAAACATTCGTAGGTAAACACGCGTGGACACGTGTCCAACGCGTACTGTGAAAGCCACCTAGATACCGCCTGTCTGGATAGCCTTCAACAAAAAGAGCGAAAATAAATATGTCTAAACAAGCAATTCCGTTCATTGGTTTAAGATAAGTTATAGTTAATTTAATTTATTTTAATAACATTCAAAATAATTTACTTATTAAGATTTTACATAAATATTTCAGAAGATTATAAAAATATTTACCAAAATTAAAAAAAGAAATAACTACCAGTTAATATTTTAGGATTAGAAGTGTTTTCATTTACACACTTTGGTTTTGAAAGATATTATAGAAATTAGGGTGGCAACACTGGATATACACTTTTGACGTCACGTCCTGTTTTCGCGATATCATTTGTAATTATAATTTACCTGATGTATTCTTCTGTTAATTTCCCGTTTTATTTATAACCACAGGTCGTAGACTTTTATTGTGAGGAAGTGATCTCAATTTTTTTAATGTATGACAACCTGTAGCTGAATTTCTTGTTTTGAAAATAATAATTAGTTACGACACATTTAAAATTTCGGTGTTGGGAAATAGGTTTGAGGAGAAGAACAGAATGTTTCTTTGGTGCAGTGTAGTATTTTACTATGGAGCCATTGCTATTGTTTCAAAAGTTAACATAAATAATAACTTATTTTACTGTACCTTTGACCGAGGTATGAATTAAAAATGTATTCTTGCAGTGAAATATGAAATAGTTGGCAACACGAGTAGACTTCGAGAAAGCAAATATAAATATTGGTGGATGGTTATTAAGCAGTGGAAATCCATTCGTGCGTACGTAATCGCCGTTATTTTTAGCATTATTTTATGGTTCGAAATAACGCAATAAATAAAAACCAACTCAAGCAGCTGCTTGACACAGAGGTCTGATATGAGCGTGGCAGTATAATACGCCAGAGTAGGAATGCTAAGGATGAAGGGACCTCAATAGAATGAGAACGCAGACATCTGTGCCTTACCTGCTGCTCGAACAGAGGTCCATTAGATCAATAGCCAATCGTGCTAACCACTCGGTCATGGACGGCGGGAAATAACGTTAGTTATCTCATATAAAATTCGAAGTTAAAAATAAATTGGTGAGAAAAAAATGGCGGCATCGGATATAAGTGAATTCACTAAAATTAGTGCGGCATGTGAATAAGGGTTAGTAATAAAGTAGGTAAAACACCGAGATGACGTCAGCAGTACTCTTTCCTTGTGTTGCCAGTACATTTTATATATTATCAGCACAATTGTTTAGGTCTCCTTAAAGTCTTTACGTGCACATAGCAATAGAAACAACACTGAGGAGAAAGGAAACAAATTGTAAAGTCCGTGCCTAGCATAATACATATGCACGTCTAATAGGAAAATTTAAATACAATAATATATGCAATAGAACTAACAATTTAAAGTCACGAAACTATTCTTTACATCAGCCTAACAGTAAACTGCAAATAACCTTCATTTCTTTAATTCTTCAAGTTATAAATTTGATATACGTCAATAAGTACTATAAATACTCATTTTGTGCACTAAAATCCCCAAAATAAAAACTACACTAACAATTTAGTACCCAAGAAATCTTCTGCATTTTTTTTTGTATTTGATCGAAAAACTGTACGAAACCTACAGCATTCGGAAAAAGTGGCAACATTGAGTTCCGGGAATTCCCTTCATTTTTATCTTCAATATACGTTAGTCTTGGTCTCTCATGTTGTGTTTAAAGTTATAAAGATAATTAAACTAACACTTGTAAGTTTATAAAATAAAAAATATGTTAAAAGTAATAAAAATCAAATAAAGACTTAAAGATTTTGATACTTGTTTGAGAATAACTCATTTGTATTCGGTTTTCACGTCTAAGGGACCTGGGTTCGAGTCCCGGGTAAGGCATGGATGTATGTGTCGTTTTTCTGCTGAGGTCCTGCCATCCTCACAGACCTTCTATTATGGCATATAAACCGACAGGTTCCTGTCAGATCTCTGTGACAAGTAGCTGCTTGAGGGAGTATGTTTTTTTTCCACGTCTGGAACCAATTCTATTTTCATATTCTAATTTTTCGTATGCACTATGTTTTGTTTTAGAATTTCTTTTTACACGGTTTTTTCGGGAACCTATTTACCGTGTAAAAATTTAAAACAGAATTAGGTGTATTTAATTAGATCATTCCTTTTCTGTAGTATAAATGAATTATTTTATACTTGAGAAACATCCTGAAACAATTTTTAGATAATCTAATAGGAGGAGTGCGTTGTGATGAATACGAATAATGTTAAAGATCTTTGTTAGGTGGATGCTTTTAAATGTTAAGAGAACAAATTTAAATAATAACTGACTGGAATTTCATCAAATAATACGCAGTTGGTATCATATAGTGCTCAGAATTGATTGTTTTACCTGTGATCGGCATTTTATTTGTAGACAATGGACTAAACGGTCAGGTCACGAGGACCCCGAAGGCTCAGAGAAGGTTGGGGGAGGAGCCTCACTGGAACAGCTGTCGAGAGACAGATGGTAGCCTCGCGTCAAAGCCATGCAACGAGTTCTTTAACATGCACAGGGTATGGCTTTCCCGCACACGGCTTAAGATCCCATCCGACGGACGGCGGCCTTTCCAAACTTATCGGTGTCCCCTGCTGACCGTTAGCAGGGCGAGCAGTTTTGCGGAGATAAATCTCGACGCTGACCCAGCCGGGACTCTAACCTGGGAAATGCAGATTACGAGCCGGGAGCGCTACTAACTTACCCATCCCTACCCCAGCGCTCGCAGAGTTTCTTTGCAATTAAGGAATGAATAACTGCTATGGTTCCTCTTCGTGTGCAGTTTTTTTTTCTGGTTAGAGTAGCACCTGTGACAGCGTTGAGATCCGCAGTTACGTATATATTTTATTTTTATTTATATTTATTTTTTTTATTTTATTTTTTTTTATTTTTACATATTTATTATACGTCATCGCGAAGTAACGATATCTGCTTTCGTATTAAGCGGTCTTCCGCCTTGCTATTACGAATGCCACCAAAAGACATAGTATCAGGAGTGCTTTCATTAAAATGAAGCGGTGGAACGTTAGGTATTGCTACAGGAAAGGAATATGCAATTCCCAGAGCCGATTCTCACTAGACCCAAAGTTCTGATTAATTTACGTTAAACACCCCATCGTTATATCGGTTAGAAAGGAGAACACCGATGGTTTGTGTAAAGGCATATTTGCATAATATCCGTCGCAATGAGAGTTCACTGAAGTGAATGCTACTGCAACAGTATCATGCCGTGATAAAGGAGTCCGTTGTATTCAATAACTATTCGTAATTGAGGAAATCCTATTTCGAGAAACTTATCTGCAGAAATGACTCCAGAGTGTCGTTTCGAAGACTCCCGGAAAGTTCTTAATAACTGAAATAACCATATCTAAATAATCAATTAAATCTACTTCAGTTGAAAACCTAAGTTTTATATTCACTAGTAAATGTTAGATTGTTAGTTTCACGATTAAAGAGAAAGGAAGAAAACAGATCGTATACTAAATAATCAATGACACAACAATGCTTTTCGAATCGTTGAACCAGATACGCCTTTTGTTTCGTAAATTGCATTTCCGTCACGATTAAGGTTAATTAATTTAATTCCTTGATTCAAAATTATCCACCTAATTGAGGAAATAAAAGAAAAAGTGTCTAGGCTTAATCGTTTTGCGGTAATATTTCAGTTTCGCATTCTACAATTTATCCCACGCTATTGACTGCGAAGTCAACCGTTAAGTCTGGCGCTGTACTGTTTACTGAACAGATTAAGGTGAATATGTCTAAACAAGGCAGAACCTTAAATTACTTCCAATCATTCCTCAGAAGCTTCTCGTAATAAAGAATATTGATTAAAACCACGTAAAGATTAGTAAAACGTGTTTATTACAGTATCCGTTGCCCAGTGGTTAGCGTGCTCAGCTGCCGATTCAAGGAGTTCTAACCACTTGCAACGACCGGATGTTCCAGTTGCTTTTATGCCGGGATGACGCCTTAAACTACGGCGTAAAACATAACAGCCTCTGTGACAACCAGATGCTTGAGTTGACAAATAAATTTTCGTTATATTTATAACGACAAAAATAAATATTATTGTTTAAACAATCTCTTAAAACAAGAGTCATTGGTCTTATGTTTTGCCTATTTATCCCTTTTAGCCGAGAAGCAGAGGATTTTATTTCTTCTTGGGAATGCTTGAAATAAGTAAAAGTTTAAGAAAAAAAATTGCCATTTCCCTACACCAAAAAAAGATGAAATCTAAATTGATATTCAGATATAGTATGATGTAATATTATAACAGCGTTGCTTAAAGTTTTGAAACCTGAATGCATAAACGTGTCTCAAGTTATGTACTTTCTCATACGCACCACGTTCAGTGCCAAACCAACGAAATACCTGGAAGTGGTGTTAATGTATTTCTAATGAAATATTTTCTTGTTACCGCGTTCGCAACGGTTTTTGCTCTATCTCTTCTAAGATTGGTCAAATATTTTGCAATGGCAGGTGCGTGTTGAAAACATAACGCGTGAGCCCTTAGTAACAATAGCAACAACGTGTTCGCTTTAACTTTAGTCTCAATGGATTTCTTCTTTTCCGTATTATAGTTTATTAGACCACGTTAGGCATTTTAACGTACACAGGAATCGACCTATAGTGAGCAATGATCAATAGTAATAATGTAAAATTCCAGTAATATTAATATTTATAAAATGCGATTGCAATGTATTATTAAAGCTGGAAATTACATACCATTGCACTGTTTCGTTTGAGCTCAAATAACTACGATTTAGTAATTTAATTATAAAACTTTACAGGTTTTACTAACAATTGTGACACCGTGGAGACACCCAATTTATAGAAATTAAATCATCACGGATATGATATCATGTTTTATAGGATAAGGTCTGCCGCATTACTAAATACATTCTCAAAACATATGCGGTCAGAAGGAGTAAAGATGGAAGAAGCAGTGGTCAAGTCGTTAGGCGTCCATGCTGCGAATCTGAAATTTTGAGGATCGAGTCACACTTCGGGGAAAGTTAAGATTTAATCCCGTTGTTCTGCTAATGAAAAAGGGAACACCAACAGGTTTGCAAAGTCGCTGTGACGTTAACCCATGGTTGACCTATGCAGGAAATAAATGCCCCCAAACCCCCCACCCCCCCCAAAAAAAGTTTATTTCTTCTTCTACATACGGCCCAGCTTATGTTAAATCTTAGGAACGTGAGGCCCGAAAGCAACAAGTACCATGTCACATGAAAACTCGTTAAGTAGGTAATGCTGCTGTCCATAAAACTAATAACCTTCGTTTACTTTCCCCTAAAAATAGAAGAAATTTACTAGTTACTACATGTTCGGACAGCAAAGAATTACGAATTTCCTTTGAAATGGAAGCTCGTATGAGGATCCGTGTGTGGGAGACATCCATACCCTGTACATGTTAAACACGCTGTATGCCGTTGATTGGGCTCAATAGGTAGCGCACGAGGCTCGTAATCTGCAGTTCCGAGGTTCGAGTCCCAGCTGGGTCAGCGTTGACACCTATCTGCGGAAAACTGTCAGGCCTGATCATGGGCAGAAGGAGAGACCTATAGGCTTGGAAAGGCCGCCGTCCGTCAGATGGGACGTTAAGCCGTGGCTCCGTGTGTGGGAGAGCCATACCCTGTGCACGTTAAAGACACTGGATGGTCTTGACGGGAGGCTACCATCTGTCTCCTGAACAGCTGTTTCAGTTGGTCCCCTTCCCTAACCTTCGGGGTCCTTGAGACCTGGCCATTTATCCCCTGGTGTGAAAAATAATGTCGCTCACAGGTAAAACAACCGGACTCTTGAGAGGCGGAAAAGCTGGAATTGGTATTTCGAACGTGTCGAGTGTTACCAGTATACTCTGACGATGGTCTAAAATTCGTACCTTACATATATAGTTTTTGTTCCAGATACGTAGAACCGTTGCAGGTTTTGTAACCAAAGCAAATTATCCTTTATTTATTTACTAAAAATGGAATGGAACCCGGCGACCGACGTAGAATGAATTTGGCTAATATTCTAGGAGTACATCATCATCCTCAAGCAGCCTTGGGCTACGGAGGTCCAACCAGACCGTGCAATTTAGTTCTCCAAGCAAGTCTATCCTGAGCTACATCTACTGCATCTGGCCACTGCACACCAATTCTAACAAGGTCCTGTTTGACATTGTCTGCCCACCGCATCCTAGGTCTCCCCTTCTTTCTGAGGCCTTTAGGCACACTGTTCATAACCCTATTCGCCAATCTATAATTATTCATACGGGCAACATGGCCAAACCAACGGAGTCTCTCTCTGCACAATATGCTGCTTAAAGGAGGTTGCAAACTCCTTTGCCTAATCTCATCATCAGTTACAAAGTTGAACCACCTAATGCCCAAGATACTGCGTAAGCATCTGGAATCAAAAGCATCTAGTTTCCTGTTATCTTGCGCTTACAGCGCTTGGGGAAAAAAATTTTTCAACTGCACGCGGTGTTCCCAGGTGGTCACCCTCCCAAGTACTGACTGCGCCCAAAGCTGCTTAACTTCGGGGATCAGACCGCGCCCAAAGCTGCTTAAATTCGGGGATCAGACCGCGCCCAAAGCTGCTTAAATTCGGGGATTTCTTTCACGATAGTATTTCATAGATTGATATAAATAAATAGCAAAAAATAAATACCCCCTCAAGCACCTGTTTGCCACAGAGGTCTGACAGGAGCCTGTCAGTTTATATGCCATAGTAGAAGGTCTGAGAGGATGGCAGGATCTCAGCAGAAAAACAACATGCACAGCCATGCGTTACCAGGGGCTGGAACCCAGTGCCATTGGATCACTAGCGAAGCGTGCTACGCACTCGGTATATTTTTAAATTTCTTTTAATGCTTAGTGATTGATTTTAAAACGTTTGAATTTAAACTTTTTACGGTGGTTAATATAGAATTCATAATAACATTTTTTTCGACATAATAGCGTACAATTAAACGTAACACAGAAAAGTAATAAATAAAATATAATTATTTATATTTCATCACCCTACTTGTGCGATCCGTCCGAAGAGAGTAGACCTATTTATTTTCACAGAGCAAGTTTGCTTTTCATTTCTTTGGTTGTTAAACGACCGAGAGGCCATTTCTTACAACACCGCGGACTAAACTGATAAATCACGACAACCCCGATAGTTCGGACCATTTGTCGACAAGGGGATTTGTAGAACTGTTAGCAGGCAGATGGGAGAGTCCAGTTGGGTTGTTTTACCTCTGAGCGGCACTTTTTTGCACACCATGGCTAAATGGCCAGGTCACATGGACCCCGAAGGCTCAGAGAAGGTTGGGGGAGGGGACCGACTGGAACAGCTGTTGGGAGACAGATAGTAGCCTCCCGTCAAGGCCATCCAGCGTGTTCTTTAAAGTGCACAGGGTATGGCTCTCCCACACACGGGGCCATGCCTTAACGTCCCATCAGACGACGGCGGCCTTTCTAAGCCCATCGGTGTCCCCTACTGACCGTGGGCAGGGCGGGGAATTTTGCGGAGATAAATCAACAGTTTGTTGATTTCTAAAAGGCTTTCGACTCTGTTGATCGTCATAATTTGTGGTTGATTGTGAAATCATATGGTATACCAGACAAGTTAGTTACAGACAACATAATGGAAGCTCTCTATAATAACACTGAGTCATGTGTGAGAGTTGGTAAGTCTTGTAGCAATTTTGTTTAGCATTACGTCTGGTGTTCGACAACATTACGACGCATTAGGGTGCATTTTGTCTCCTTTTCGACGCATTAGGGTGCATTAGGGTTATTCGACGCATTAGGGTGCATTTTGTCTCCTTTTCTCTTTAGTTTGGTTGTTCATTATGTTATGCGAAATTCACTTCAAGGGAAAGATTTTGGCCTTATATGGGCTGGAGATACACAAATTTCTAATTTAGATTATGCTGATGATTTAGCCCTTTTGGCAAATGATGTTGATGAGATGAACTCTTTCATTCAAGCTGTTGATGAGACTGGTAGTAGAGTAGGTTTGGTTATAAACAGAGAGAAAACTAAAGTGATGAAATTTGGTCAGGCAGGCTGTGATTCAGTTAATCTAAATGGTTGCAGTCTTGAGCAGGTGTCACAGTTTAAATTCCTTGGGAGCTATGTAACAGATACTGGTGATATATGGCATGAGATTAACAGACGAATACGGATTGCTGCCGGGATTTTTAAGAATCTATGGAGATTGTGGAGAAATAGGCGTATACACTTAAAGACTAAAATTAGACTGTATAATAGTTTGGTTCTTTCTAGGGTTAGTTATTGTAGTGAAACTTGGACGTTGTGTAAACAAGATAACAGGAAACTCGATGCTTTTGATTCTAGATGCTTACGCAGTATCTTGGGTTTAGGTGGTTTAACTTTGTAACTAATGATGAGGTTACGCAAAGGAGTCTGCGACTTCCTTTAAGCAGCATATTGTGCAGAGAGAGACTCCGCTGGTTTGGCCATGTTGCCCGTATGGATAATTATAGATTGGCGAATAGGGTTATGAACAGTGTACCTAGAGGCCTCAGAAGGAGGGGGAGACCTAGGATGCGGTGGGCTGATAATGTCAAACAGGACCTTGTTAGAATTGGTGTGCAGTGGCCGGATGCAGCAGATGTAGCTCAGGACAGATATGCTTGGAGAATTAAACTGCGTAGTCTGGTTGGACCTCCGTAGCCCATGGCTGCTTGAGGATGATGAAATCTCAACGTTGACGCAGCTGGGACACGAACCTTGGAACTAGAGATTACGAGCCTGGCGCGCTACCGACTGAGCCACCCCCGCCCCGGAGAGTCCAGTAAGTGCATACTGAGAGAAAGGGAGGTTGTAAGGCTGTAAATATTTCGCTAACTGTCGATGACAGAGATTGCGCCTAGAAACGGTGGGAAAAGATTGAAGACGGAAATTTACCGACGAATATTAAAAGCGATTAAATTTCTGTTATTTGTAACAGGCTGGCTGGCTGGCCGTTAGGTTTGGGTCGGATTAAATTCAAAAATGCATTTACTGGAAAAATGTGACTTTGGTTAAATTAAAGATCATAATGAAATGTATAGGAATATCGTTTTTCAACAATATTATATTGATATTAAAAATGTTGACGAAGCTTGAACATCTTAATAATCTTCCATAAAATGCGTGAGAAACTAATTTGGAAGGTCTATAACTCCTAAAATATGCATTTAGTGGAAAAATCTGACTGAAGGTAACTTAAGGATCCTAATGAAATGTTTTTTAAAAACCATGTTAGTATTGAAATAGATGCGAAAGCTGGAATATTTAAAAATCTTCCATGTTATGCCAGTGAGAACCAAAGTTGGAAGCTATAATTTGCACATGTATTTAAAGGGAAATCTGACTGGAGGTAAATTAAAGATCGTAATAAAAACTATTTAAAAATTGTTTTCTCAAAATATTGTTTTACTAATTAAATAGTTGAGGAAGCTGGAATATATAACAATAAACTTCCATGTTATGCCAGTTTTAAGCTGTAACGTAAGTTGAAAGTTCAATAACTTCCCAAAAATATGCATTTAATGTACACACGTGACGATAAATTAAAGATCATAATGAAAACTATTTAAATATCCACTTTCAACATTAGAAAATTTTGCTTAAACAATGATTCAACTTTGAAATATTATGCGGTTGGGGGGGATTTAACATTCTATTTGATGTACGAAGTTTTTTACTCGATATGTTAGAAAATTAAATTTTTTGTCACATAATTAATTTTATATAAATCATGTTATTTCATATATATTGCAAGAAATAGTATTTTGAACATTCTCCTCTGGAAATTCTCTTTGAAAGTTGCGCTGAATCAGTACCTGAAAACTAAATCGATCCGAAAAATGTAGGCGGGTTTAACATTTTCCCCTTCGTTTCATAGGTATTTACAAAAATGAAACCTTAGATTTTTCTTCAGAAGCACGACATATAAATAAGTTTATAAGATTTTTCTCCTTATTACCTTTAGTGCATTGGATATAATTCTACAATAAATTTCTTTTTTATGAAAATGATGCTGCGTAGCTTATTCCATATGTAATTCTTTCACTAATCTTAAGTTGGGTTAAATAACTGTATTTAAAAAGAAAAGCGAACGCAAAGCTAAAAAACTGTTTTTGACAACTACAAAAAAATTATTGGTCTTCTATTAAAAAATAGATTGTATTTCGCAATAATTTTAGAAATAGTATGTATGCTAATTTAACGAAACGGGTTCAATCACTTTTATGTCGTGAATGAGAATCTTTTGGTACAGGAAAGAATTGCCATTTTATTGAGCAGTATTACACCTAAATTTTTGGATATATTGCAACTGACGTGCAGCTTTCTGAGTAGGAGCATAGCTACCGCCATTCTCCGCAGTTACTCTAGGGACCTATGCTAAGAGATGGTAAGGGCGCCTTCCCGCCTTGCTACGCCAATGGATACAACATGGAAACGCATAGTACACGCCTAAGAAAGAAACCGCGGTCTTGATCAGCACTAGAAAAGCACAGCTATTAAACACATAGCTATTGCGCCGTGGACAGCACATAGAATTTTTTAATACAGGCAGAATATGCCCTTTTAGGAAACTTTAATAATATATTTTATAAATTAGTTCAATTCGGAATAAGGATAACTATCTATTTTTGATATTTCACTCTTTAGATTACAAGTGTTTTGATTTCTACACTTTGGATTTCAAAGATTGTGTATTATAGAAATTAGGGTGGCAAAACCCGGAAAGATCACTGCTGACGTCACGTGCGTGTTTTCGCGATGTGATTTGTAATCCTTATTTAACCGCTGTATTCTTCTAGTAATTTAATTTTTAATTTATAGTCACACGTTATAGTTTTTATTCTGAGGAAGTCATATATTCTGTAGCTGAATTTCTTATCACTGTGGTCAATAATAATTATTGATGACACATTTGAAATTTCGGTAGGAGAATAGATAGTTTCGTCAGTGTAGCGTAAAATTTTACCTTTAGGCCTTTGTAATTACTTTACAAGTTATTTGTGTCGCAGAATTGCCTGGTACAGCTCTCTGCTATTGTGCTGCCCAACTGCTTCTTCGGCTTTGTCAGCCAAAGATTATTATCAGCAGCTAACTGATCCTTTACACGTTTATTAAGCTCTCTATAATGTTTCCTATTAGGATTAGTATGGATTCAGGACATTCCTGTAGTTCTTTCTTTCTAAAATAAACTCAAGTGCCTTGTCACTCAGATAATCATGCGTCCTCTGCTTCATTTTTCATAAAAGAGTACTGTTGTTTCCAAAAAAGCCTATTTTAAGTGGTTACATTTTTCCTGAACTTTTGTAGCATGCAAACCACGACTGTCATAATGAGTATGTAACCTATCTTGGTATAATTAGGTTTTTCAGAGTTTCATAATCAAAGGTAAATTTTTTAACCTCAGCACAACACTTCTTAAGTTTAAATCGCAAAACACTTTTAACAAGATAATGGTCAGATCCAATTTCAGCTTCCCCATATGACCTGGTCTTTCTAACAGAAGTAGTCCATTTGCTGTTAACTAATATATAATCTATAACGTTCTTATGCAGCCCATGAGGTGAAACCCACGTGTACTTGTGTATGTCGCGGTGTTTGTAATAAGTGTTAGTTATTCTGAAGTCATCGAGTTTAACATTGGCATTGACGTCACCTAGTACAAGGGTAATATCTCATTTCTTCACAAGTCTGTAAAACCTTTTTTCTCATCCTCATCGGCATTATCATTGGAGGCATAACAGTAGATAAGATTGAAGTCCTTAACGCTTGTCTGTAATTTCGCTGTAAACAATCTTTCATTAATGCCCTCTTATCCTAGAAGAGCATCACTAGCGTATCTGCTGAGAAGCAGACCCACGCCTTGGTGATGTTTATTGTCTTTCCTCACCGAAAACAGATATTTAAGATACTAACAGTGAATCTAAATAACTTTTGAAAGAGGTACTAGATTGAATGAATACTTTTTAGTAAATTTGGTATAGAGGTTATCGAAAAATCTACGTGCGGAAGAGTAAACAAACCCCTCTGTTGGGAATACGAAACAATGGAAACGTCACTTCCTTTCAATTCTGCAAACAATGCATTCTCAATCGTCATTGTTAGATGTCATTCGCCTATTATTGAAATCATCCGACGCTTTTCTCTCTATTCCATTTGCCCCGTTAGCTATTAAAATATGGCGAAGAAGTCATCCTCTTTCGAGTGTTTGTAGTTATCAGAGCTTTGCCTATCGCGAACAGATTCGAGTATAATAAGCAGCCATAGGCAAGGACCTTGCGGTTGATAAATAACGTCGGCCTGTCCTTCTGTAACTTTCAACTCTGCTGGTCGAAAAGTATCAGCTAAATCAAGTTAAATAATATTCGTGAAGTGTTTGTGGTTCTTTTATGTTTTCATTCAGGTAAGTAACTTTGTAGTGAATAATTAGTTTAGAGTAGAGGTAATCTAATTCTACACTTTTTAGCCTAAGAGCTATGAAATTTCGGTCGGTTTCCAAACAACAAATAGTATGCAGCACATTATTCTGATTATGGGATATAAAATTGATAGTTAACCGCTATTTGTCGGTGTCGACCACTTTATTTTGGCTCGTAATACGGAGATTATTCATTTCCTATGCTTTTCAGGTACCCTACCGAACGGCTACAGAATTTCCTTGTTATGCCAGTGAGAAACCTTACTTGGAAGCTCTAAAATATGCATTTAATGGAAAAATGTCACTGATGACAAATTAAAGATCATAATCAAATATTTTTTAAATGTCGGTTTTAAAAAATATTGTTTTAGTATTTAAATGGTTGCGGAAGCTGGAATGGTTAAAAATAATCTTCAGTGATATGCCAGTGAGAAAGTGGAATTATTATTTCAGCAGGTAAATTAGAATTACAAATGATATCGCGAAAACACGGACGTAAATTAAATAACTCCTAGTCCTAAAATATTAACTGGTAGTTATTTCTTTTTTAAATATTGGTAAATATTTTTATAATATTCTGAAATATTTAAATAAAATTTCAATAAGTAAATTATTTTCAATATTATTAAAATAAATTAACTTTAACTTATCTTAAACCAATGAAAGGAATTGCTTGTTTAGGAATATTTGTTTTCGCTCTTTTCGTTGAAGGCTGTCCAGACAAGTGATAACTAGGTGGCTTTCACAGAACGCGTTTCCCTGTGGTGTCCAACGAGAAATTCCTAGATCGAGGCTAGGTGTGAATCTCTTACGTATGTCATAGGTAACTTTGTCCTTAGGGGTAAAGAACGCTTTTTCCTGTGTTCCCAAAGGACAACCCTGTGATTTAATCTAAGGCTTCTATTACACATTTCGCTGTACTGTACATTACCTTCTTCTTAGCTCTGAACAATATGTTTCCGTGAAGTGGGTAAATTATATTTTTATAGCCAAGTTGACAATTTTTGAGATCGTTACGTCACCCTATCAACTCGATATATCCACGATAATGGGTCAAATAGATGTGAAAGCCTGTACATAAAAAAACTGCCGTTTGATCATTTACGATATAGAAATATTTCTACGCATACTGTAACGACAAGGCAAAATGAAGAAATCAAAAATTAAGCAAAGAATTTTTTTTCCTAGAACAAATATTAGTTCTACAAATTCCGAGCCCAAATGAAAGGGGTCGTTAGTGGTCGACAGCGACAAATAGCGTTTAACTATAAAGTTTATATCCCATAATCAGAATAATGTGCTGTATAGTAAGCTCTCGGTTGAAATTTCATAACTCTCATTCTAAAAAGTGGAAAATTAGATTACCTCTACTGTAAATTAATTATTCACTGCAAAGTCACTTACCTGAAGGAATTTATAAACGAACCACAAACACTTTATGAATATTATTAAACTTGATTCACCTGATATTTTTTCGAGCAGCAGAATGGTGGTTTAGAGAAGGACATAGGGAATACAGTCCGTGTGTATTTTTTAATCGCATAGACCTTGCCAATGGTTGCTTATTACACTGTAATGTGTTCCCGGTACGCAAAGCTCCGAAAATCGCAAAAAAAAACACTCAAATTATATCAATTCTTCGCCATAGCCATACGCTAACGCTATTCGCCAATCTATAATTATTCATACGATCAACATGGCGAAACCAACGATGTCTCTGTCTGCAAAACATGGGCTTAAAGGAGGTTGCAAACTCCTTTGCCTAACCTCATCATTAGTTACAAAGTTGAACCATCTAATGCCCAAGATACTGCGTAAGCATCTGGAAACAAAAGCATCTAGTTTCCTGTTACCTTGTTTGCAAATTGTCCAAGTTTCACTACCATAATTAACCCTAGAAAGAACCAAACTATTATACAGTCTAATTTTAGTCTTTAGATGTATACGCCTATTTATCCACACTCTCCATAGATTCTTAAAAGTCCCGGCAGCAATCCCTATTCGTCTGTTAATCTCATGCCATACATCACCAGTATCTGTTACATAGCTCCCAAGATAATTAAACTGTGACACCTGCTCAAGACTGCAACCATTCAGATTAACTGAATCACAGCCTGCTTGACCAATTTTCATCACTTTAGTTTTCTCTCTGTTTATAACCAAACCTACTCTACTACCAGTCTCATCAACAGCTCGAATGAAAGTGTTCATCTCATCAACATCATTTGCCAAAAGGGCTAAATCATCAGCACAATCTAAATCAGACATTTTCTTATCTCCAGTCCATTTAAGGCCAAAATCTTTCCTTTGAAGTGAATTTCGCATAACATAATCAACAACCAAACTAAAGAGAAAAGGAGACAAAATGCACCTTGTCGAACACCAGAAGTAATGCTAAACCAATTGCTACAAGCCTTACCAACTCTCACACATGACTCAGTGTTCTTATTGAGAGCTTTCATTATGTTAACTAACTTGTCTGGCATACCATATGATTTCACAATCAACCACAAATTATGACGATCAACAGAGTCGAAAGCCTTTTTGAAATCAACAAAGCTAGCAACCAGAGGTTTCTGAAACTCTAAACATTTCTCAAGAATCTGCCTAAGTGAAAATATCTGATCCACACATCCCCTACCACTTCTGAATTCACATTGCTCATCACGCAATTGCCTGTCAACCAGATTCTTAATTCTATTAAGCACAATCATGGAAAGAAATTTACCTGGAACAGAGAGTAGGCTGATACTCCTATAGTTATCAGAAGAACTGCGATCACCTTTTTTGAAAATAGGGATAACAATAGCTCTGGTAAAATCCTTAGGAACCATGCCTTTATCATAAAAGATATTCAGAATTTCAGTCATCCAAGTGGTAACCGAAACATTCCCAGCTCTAAGCATTTCGGTAGTAATTTCATCTACCCGTGGGAATTTATGAAATTTAAGTTTAGAAACAGCCAAAATAACTTCAGATTCTGTTATAGGGCCAACATTAAAGCCATCAATGCATCTATCATCATTGCAAACAATGGGTGTAGAACTAACCACATTGTTTAAAACATCACTGAAATGCTCAGCTCACCTAAAAATGACAGAATCCTCACCTTCTTTACCTTGTTTATCCTTCAATCCTTGTATACCTCTCCGTTTTCTACCACACAAAACATTAACTATCTGGTAGATCTCTCTCCTGTTGTGCTATCTAACTGCTTCCTCGGCTTTGTCAGCCAAACCATCAAGCCAAAGATTCTTATCAGCAGCTAACTGATCTTTTACACGTTTAATAAGTTCTCTGTAATGCTTTCTATTAGGACTAGTAGATTATTGATTAAGGGCATTCTTGCAATTGTTTCTTTGCGAAATAATCTCAAGTGCCTTATCTCTCAGATAATTCTGACTCTTCTGCTCCTTTTTTCCTTAAAGAGTACTGTTAGTGTCCAAAAAAGCCTGTTTAAAATGATCCCATTTTTCCTCAACTTCAGTAGTAAGCATACTACAACTGTCATAATGACTAATAACCTATCATGGTAAGCTTTGGCTATAATTGGGTCTTTCAGAGCTTTAGTATTGAAAGCAAATTTTTTAACTCTAGCACAACACTTTAAGCTTAAGTTGCAAGACACTTTTAACAAGGTAATGGTCAGATCCAATTTCAGCTCCCCTATATGACCTGGTATTCCTTACAGAACTAGCCCATTTGCTGTTAATTAATATATAATCAATCATATTCTTATGCAGCCCATCGGGTGAAACCCAAGTGTACTTATGTATGCCGCGGTGTTTGTAATAAGTTATTAAGTGTTGGTTATTCTGAATCCATTGAGTTTACTTACCTGTAGGAGACGTTGCCCATTGCCAGTGCAACTACCAATACCTAAAGGGCCTATTACTCCTCTCAAAGGTCAGAGTTAATACCAACTTTGGCATTGAAATCACCTAGAAAAAGGGTAATATATCCTTACTTGACAGAATTGAAAATATCCTGAAGTTGTAAGTATCCTTCTTATCCTCATCGGCATCCTCAGTGGGGCAGATAGCATTCAAGTCTGCAATGATTGTCTTAAATTTTGCTGTAAGAAACCTTTCACTCATATTCTAGAATAACATCATTGTTATGTCTGCTGAGAAGCAGACCAACGCCTTGGTTCTGCTTATTATCGTCCCACTTGAAAAGAGAAATTTAAGATTATTTTCAAGAATCTGACCTTTATCTGTCCATCTGGTCTCTTGCAAGCCGAGAATATCTAAATTATAATGGTGGAATTCTTGTGTGAGGACATCAAGAGAAAAAGCTCTGTGCAGAGTCCTCACATTCCAACTGGAGAGAACATGGTTAGTGGGATGTTTAAATAAACTATGTTTATTGAGAGAGGGAATGACGACAATATCAAACAGCCCCCTAATCGCAGAGATGGGGCAAAGAGCCGTTCCCCCACCACTAAAGGCTGAAGCCATCTACACTGGAAGACTTCCTCCAATGTAAAATTTGACGATGCCAATAGAAGGTGCCTGCGATGACCTCTGCTCAGGATTATCCATCAGCTGATAAACATATCCTGCGAATCTATTCACTTGTGGCTGTCAACCCACAAACAAACAAAAAACACAGCGGAAGATTTTCCCTCCATAGAAGCCCACCAGTGCAGCAAAATCAGGATCCATAATCAAGCTCAGAGCCATATATCTGTCCAGTCCAGTGGGTTTATATGGTCAGCACCAGGACCCTGTGTGGTTGACCACTCCTCAGTAGGATGGAAAAATAAGAAAAGTGGCCATAGTTGTCTAGAACAGTAGGCCACACTGGCAGTAGGCCATATCTGTCCAGTCCAGAGGGTTTCTATGGTCTGCACCAGGACCCTGATTGGTTGACCACTCCTCAGTAGGGTGGAAAAATAAGAAAAGTAGCCATAGTTGTCTAGATCAGTAGGCCACACTGGCAGCCCTCCCTTTCTGTTCACTTCCACAAGACAGCATCTGTTTTGAAAGGTACTAACGGTCTGCACCACGAGAAGGCTGGTCGGACATTAGGTGCTAGGTGTGGCCGGTTCTATGCGTTGCTATTTTAGGTATATTTTTATGTTATGTTTCGATCATCTCAGGTACGTAAGATTCATTTCTATTTTTCTACAGAAAAGAAAAATAGTTATATAAAGTTTCGGAGAAGTATAGACGAAACATTGTGAAGCCGTACTAAAAGTTGGAAGTTGCATACTTTGAGTTTCGCATTGCAAGCTTTTCTGAGTTGTCCCACAGGATGTTTTTTCTCACCCTCGTACGATCCACGGAGGAAGTAACCATTCTTTTCTTTAATATATTGTTGCGGATTACAAAAATGGATAGCCACTGAGCGTGAGTATTAAAAGCTATATTTCAAAACCAAATTCAATACAAGGTAAATTGTTACAAAGGAAATATGGATGAAGTATCTTATTAACAAATCAACTATTAACATGCACAAGTCATCAATCTTCCTGCGTAGAGCACACAATATCAGCTCTGTGTATTTTACTAAATACTACCTTTTACTTGATTTACCAGGTCACCCGAAGATCTTCACTCGTAAACCAATTCTCGTCCTGTGCTAATAACTGTTCACACACTAGCCGAACAAAAAGACAGTCCGTGTAGACATTCGAAGTTAGCCATAAAAGTTCCCACTTTTATACTTCCGTGTATACACAACACATCAAGTTACTTCTTGATACTTAACGATAAAAGATCCCACTTTTATCCTTCCGCGTATACACAACACATCAAGTTACTTCTTGATACTTAACGATAAAAGATCCCACTTTTATCCTTCCGCGTATACACAACACATCAAGTTACTTCTTGATACTTACGCGCACTGTCTCAGAACAGCTCACCGTCCATTTTCGAACTCTCCGACCGTTACAACACAACGACCGTTACAATACAAAACGACCGTTAACTCTCCACTCTTCTTCTCCAAATTCTCCCAAAGTTCTTGTTCGTTGGCTGAAACTTTTTTTGCTTTCGGTTGCCAGATTCCTTCTGTCGTAACACTGCCCCCTTCCTAGGTCTTGTTCGTCCCGAACAATTCTGGATTCCAAAGTTTCTTCAGTTCTTCGATGAAACGGGGTCAAACGATCCACGTGAACCACCTTGCTCTTTGTAGCTGGACGTCGACGAATGCGATATTCCACGTCTGTGTCAAAATGAAAGCGAATCTCATTATGACTTAGATTTCTTTTCTGACTGAAGCCTCGTCCACAAATATAATACGTGTAAGGCCTATAGCCCTTGTGAACACGTTTATGTCTCCGCAGGGAGAAGAATCGACTAAGAGTTTTCGTGCAAAACCTGTAAAAAGTTTTCTTCTTTGTCGAAAGTTTTCTTCTTTGGATTTTTACTTCTATCAACAGTAACAAGGAATGAAAGTCATTAGTGACATAAAATCTAGGGAGGAGTTTCATCCTCCAGTCTGACCCTTTTGTCAGTTGACTTTCACTTAATTCAGAACTGTCGTGATGAACCTTCAGCCATATTTCACCTGATTCAATTTGATCCCCAAGGTGCTTCACAATTATATCAGCTCCATAATTCTTTTTAGCGCTTCGGTCCATCTCCTCCTTCCATACTCTTGCTAGGACTGCAGCTTCTAATCCGACAACCTTACCTGTTTCTCCTGTATAAGTGAAATCAGTGATGTGTCGGGCTGCTAGCAATATTTTTTCTGTTTTATCTTCACATAGCCAGCTTGCAACATCTTCAGATACTCCTTGTTCTATTAACATGTTACGAAACTTGTTCAAAGCATTGCCGTTATGCAGAACCTTGCGGACACGTGATGCTTCATCTACCCTATTATCCACAATGTTCACCAAACGCAGAAGTTCTCCTCCTAACTCTTCGACGAGCTCTTGCAGTTCCAAGGATCCGTCACCAAGGAAACACTGAACAGCTTCCATCACTTCCAGAGAGTTGTCAACAGAGTTTTCAAGAGGTGAATCCATGTTGCTGATAACAGCTGAACAACTCAAACTCTTCATTCCACGAGCTTGTGATGCTGCAACCATTTTCTTAACTAAATCAACAGCAACATCTTCTGTACTGATGAGATCAATAGCTCTTTTTCCGAATTCAACATCATAAACCAAAGCGCACACTCCTTCAGCCAGCTTTTTGGACACAATTGAGCATCTCCTTAGAGGAACGCTATCTACGGTAGCCGTCAGATCCTTGCAGCGGTAAATCTCCTTATCTGTTGGCACCAGCTGCTCTGTCTGTCCTACGATGCAGCATCCGACGTCTTCCATCATCTGCTCGATTTTATCTTTAGTGCAGTCGACTGTGAAGCCAGGGATGGATTCCAATTTGTCCAGAGTATCTCCCGTCAATTGGAGAGCACGACCGGAGATCATAGGGACCTTGAGACCTAAAGCAGCAAGTGCAGGAGCCAAGACAAGACTCACTTTGTTGCCGACACCTCCTGTGCTGTTTTCATCTACCATCCGATGGCGCCACTCGGGTCTCCAGCAAAACATATGACCCGAGGAGGTCATATTTGCTGTTTCTTCCGAATTCACTTTCTTGGAGCTCTCATTGTAATTAGCCAGGGAAATATCAGTCATGATTGCCAAATTGTTCATTCTGGAGATCAGCGACGAGTTCTGTAACATGATATTGTCCACTTTAGAGCTCTTGTAATCGTGATAAAACTTTTCTATATCCTTATAATCTAAATGGTTATAATGTCCAAATCTGCGCATTGACTGTTCAGAAAAGAAATTCAGCATGGTTTCGTTGAGATTGTCTGAGGGCTTTACTTCTCTCTGATCGTAACTCTGAGGCTTAGTTTCATCCAGAAAGTTAGTCTTTGAAGTACCGTCTCTGCCTGAAGCTCTTTTACTAGCATCACCTGTTATGCTTCTAAGCCATTCTTCGGAATTCCTCTTCCTTAAATCCCCACTTTCTATAAACGATTCGAGTGTGGCTATATGCTTCGGTAAAATCTCTCCGACTTCCCCGGTAACGTCGAATGGCACTTTGTATCCATGATGAATGGACGCCTCTTCTTTACTCGGACCACTCTGCGAAACGTAAACTCTGTTTCGTTCCCCCTCATTACCACTCGTTACTCTGCCTTTGCGATAATTGTCCATGAGGCATTTTGCTGACGGCGAGGAATAGAATACCTTTCGTGTGGATCTCTCTTCAGATCGTGCCAGACTTGTATACCTAGGTATTTTGAAGTGCAAAGCGTACTGTATAGTCTCACAGCTCTCTGATCTGTGTGATTGTTCTTCACAGTTCCTAGACATGTCACCAGCGACATAGACACTCTGCCATGCATCACCAGTAGTTGCGTGGTCAAAGGCATTATCTGCGCTATCTCTACGATTCTTGATTTCCAGTAGCAGATCCACATTTTTATATGCGTTGCCTTTCTCTTTTTCTTTTCCATGTTTACAATCTAACTTAACACTATCAAGATCATCTTTTTCACTGACAAATTCAACATTTAAACTATTGCATTGTCTATTGAGTTCGGTTTTACTATCCTTGAACTGATCAATAATCTTACCAACTTGAGGAGCCACTTCAGCTCTCATCTCAGTATTTGGTGCGGCCAGGTCACCTCTTTTATTTCTCAACTCATTATTTCGTGCGGCCATTTCGGCTTTCAAATCAGTCATCTGCATAGCCATATAGGCTTTCAAGTCAGTCATCTGCATAGCCATATAGGCTTTCAAGTCAGTCATCAGCTTTATTAACTCATCCATACTTCTAGTGAAAGGCATTCAATTAAATTATCCCACTCCTGACACCAAATGTTGCGGATTACAAAAATGGATAGCCACTGAGCGTGAGTATTAAAAGCTATATTTCAAAACCAAATTCAATACAAGGTAAATTGTTACAAAGGAAATATGGATGAAGTATCTTATTAACAAATCAACTATTAACATGCACAAGTCATCAATCTTCCTGCGTAGAGCACACAATATCAGCTCTGTGTATTTTACTAAAACTACCTTTTACTTGATTTACCAGGTCACCCGAAGATCTTCACTCGTAAACCAATTCTCGTCCTGTGCTAATAACTGTTCACACACTAGCCGAACAAAAAGACAGTCCGTGTAGACATTCGAAGTTAGCCATAAAAGTTCCCACTTTTATACTTCCGTGTATACACAACACATCAAGTTACTTCTTGATACTTAACGATAAAAGATCCCACTTTTATCCTTCCGCGTATACACAACACATCAAGTTACTTCTTGATACTTAACGATAAAAGATCCCACTTTTATCCTTCCGCGTATACACAACACATCAAGTTACTTCTTGATACTTACGCGCACTGTCTCAGAACAGCTCACCGTCCATTTTCGAACTCTCCGACCGTTACAACACAACGACCGTTACAATACAAAACGACCGTTAACTCTCCACTCTTCTTCTCCAAATTCTCCCAAAGTTCTTGTTCGTTGGCTGAAACTTTTTTGCTTTCGGTTGCCAGATTCCTTCTGTCGTAACAATATTTTGGGTGAGATTTTAGTGATGTACTGCGATGTGGAAGGGCTTTACGTTGGCAGCAACCATTTAGACGTTTACGAACCGTTAATAAATAAATAAAAATAATAAATACCCCCTCAAGCAGCTGCTTGCCACAGAGGTCTGACAGGAGCCTGTCAGTCTATATGCCATAGTAGAAGGTCTGAGAGGATGGCAGGATCTTCAGAAAAACGACACATACATCCATTCCTTACCCCGGGCTCGAACACAGGTTCCTTACGCCAGTAGCCAAGCGCGCTAACCACTCGGTTATGGGACGGCGAATAGCCTTATTATGGCAAGCATTAAAAAGAAAGTGAACCCACTTTGTCCTATTCCACTGCATGCGTTTCGTTCCAATCTCTCCCGCCACCTTTGGGGGCGGGGGTGGCTCAGTCGGTATCGCGCCAGGCTCGTAATCTGTAGTTCCCAGGTTCGAGTCCCGGCTGGGTCAGCGTTGAGATTTATCACCGCAAAATTCCCCGCCCTGCCCGCAGCCAGTAGGTGACACCGATGGGCTTGGAAAGGCCGCCGTCCGTCGGATGGGACGTTAAGCCGTGGCTCCGTGTGCGGGAGAACCATACCCTGTGCACGTTAAAGAACACGCCGGATGGCATTGACGGAATGCTACCATCTGTCTCCCAACAGCTGTTCCAGTGGGTCTACTCCCCAACCTGCTCTGAGCTTTCGGGGTCCATATGACCTTGCCATTTAGCCCATGGTGTACAAAAGAGTGCCGCTCAGAGGTAAAACAACCCAACCCAATCCCGCCACCTTTTCCATTCCGCATCGCCTTTTCCCTTTGCCTGCCTTCTGCATCGCCTTTTCTTTTTCCATTAGCGCCATGCACGTTGCTACCGCGGCACGCACAAATTTCGTTGATTTCGATTGCAGTCGTCGAAAATATGCTGCAGATGACATTAGGATTCCTCGTACAGTTGTATGTTAATAAATATGAAATATTTCTAATTAGCGATGGAATATTTTTGGATAGCCCGGTTTGTTTCGCTAAGAACCGGGATTGACAGATGTCAAACAGATTACTTTAACAAATTATTTATGTCCTAGTTTAATAAAATATGCATGAAATAAAACAAGAAAATATTATGTATCAAGCTTAAATTACATATTTTTTATAAGATATCTATTAACAAAATTTAAAATGGAAATTTTTATTATTTTTTTTTAAATCGTTTTTTTTTATTGTACTAAAAACGGATATATACGTTCTGGACACTGGTAGAGTTAATAAATCAGGTTTTCGTTTTAAAATTTCATAAAACTGTATACAATTCATATGAAAGTTGCATGCTATAAAAGTTCCGATTTTTCATTTTGTTTTTTCACTGGTCCACATATTGTTCGCTAATCAAAATACTCGTTCAGTGAGGACATTAAATCAAGGGATACATAAGCTAAATTCAACGTTTTTTAAAATGCTTTAAAAAGATTCCTGTTTATCAATGAAATATTTAAAAATTTCAACCCGTCTACTGCGCGCCAATATTCAGTTTACTATTCTAATTCACGAAAAAAAAGGGAAAAAATCACCATTTTAGGAAAAAAAATAAATCTAAAGGACAGAGCAGTGAAATAAAGGACTGTCCTGTTAAATAAAGGACGTATGATCACCGTACATATTTAAAATATCCTCTTCCTACCTCCGTGACTTAAAAGACGGCTTATTTTTCTAACCACAACTAATCTTCGATTCCCTAGAAGAAAACGTGAAAAATGTCGACGCTACTACGTAAGTTTCACTTCAACAGATTTCATTAACTCTATACTTTTTGAAATTAATCGTAATAATTCTTTGCTGACGTCTGACAATAACATTGTTGATCTAATTGTTTACCGACTTCGAAGGAAGTGACATCTCTCCATATCCGCAACAAAGTTCTCTCTCTTTAAGCTTCCTTTCCCACCATTTCTCGTACCTGGGAGAAGCCAATTAGTGAATATTATAGGAACGAACATTATCGAACATAACGTAGCAGTGGCTAAAAAAATATTCAAAGATATTTATTATTCAAAGATAATCGAATAACGAAAAGTTTCCCTGCCTAGACTCGTTAAATAAAAAAGATCCCACGCGTACCGTGTAAGAGCTACGCATTGCCATAAATAAGCAAAGTGAAATATGTGTGCGCCTTAATAATAATAAATTGGAGAAAACACAGAGATGACGTCAGCAAACGCGGTTTCGGTTACTTTCCAGCATAATTTCTATAATGTGAAGAGGAAAAGCATTTTCAGTGTCTCGTGAATGCCATACAACAAAACTATATTTTGAAATCACAGTTTATTATTCAGTTCAATACATTTTCCAGAACATATTTTCTCCTAAGATCACTCACAAAACCTATCTGATGGAGAAAATAAAAGGTGACATTGCCATAATACCTTAGTAGCCAAATATCTTATTCGATATCATTTGCATTAGATATCTCTCACACCTGTATGTACTTTTCTGCTGAGGTGCTTACTTCCGGTAGCAACAATGCAATCAGTTTAGGTTAATGAGTGACAAATTTGAATCTCAATCAAGTATATTATTTTTTTTACACGTTTTTGATTTAACACAGATCAGAAAAGAAATTTAAATTCGCTATTTACACGATTTATTTTGATGTAACACGGTTCACACGGTGCCTTTTTGAAAATCCCCATTTGAATTTAATTCTGAAAAAATATTTCTATTAAACAAAAAATTTCTAGAAGAACCAAGATGCCGCTTTTATGGTCACATTTTCCGATGTATGGTTTTAGGTTGTTTTACCTCTGAGCTGCACTTTTTTGCATACCATGGGCTAAATGGCCAGATCACATGGACCCCGAAGACTCAGAGAAGGTTGGGGGAGGGGACTCACAGGAACAGCTGTTGAGAGACAGACGGTAGCCTCCCGTCAAGGCCATCCAGCGTGTTCTTTAACGTGCACAGGGAATGGCTCTCCCGCACACAGGGCCACGGCTTAACGTCCCATCCGACGGACGGCAGCCTTTCCAAGCCCATCGGTGTCCCCTAGTGACCGTCGGCAGGGCGGGGAAATTTGCGGAGAAAAATGTCAACGCTGACCCAGCTGGAACTCGAACCCGGAAACTACAGATTACGAGCCTGGCCAACACCACCTAGAGGAGAAGGCCCTACCAGTCGGTGAAGCGATTCTGATGACGTCAATTTTAGTCGACCCGTAGCTAGTAGCGTCGCCTCCATGTTGCCTTTGTTAGTGTTTAGCTAGTTCGGCAAAACGTATGATTTAGTGTGGTTTGTTATTATGTTCATTGATTTTTTTTAGCGAAATGCCATCGCGCTGCAGCGTTCCTCAGTGCAGGAGCAATTATGATGGGGAACAAATATTCTCAGTTTTTAAATTTCCAGAAGATATCGATTTGCGACAGAAATGGCAAGTTCAGAAAGTTCAATACCAAGGCAAAACTTCTGTCCAACGAAAGCATCCAAGGTAAGAAGAACTTTATTCTGTATTAATATCTGTTGTCATACTTATGAACTTCTAAAGTAAAAATTATCGTTTTAACTATTGTATGTTACGTTTATATAATATACATATATAATATCATTGATCTGTTATGGATTAATTTGACGTTATTTTTATTAAGTAAGAAACCTAATATGCTGGAATAAAAAATGTCGAATGTACATATGCTAAAATGCTTAAATAGAAAAGAATATTTCACAGTGACCAGACTTGTTGGGATAGTTTCAGGGTCTAATGTTATATCACTATATTTATATATCCATAGAGTTCAAATATATCTCGTATAAGTTAATACGATAATACTGTTAAACTTGAAATACATATATAAGCCAAAGGCAAGATCATGGGAAAACCTACTTTTAAATATAAAATCTCTGCATAAGTATTAGAAATTATTTTGGTGCTATTACTAGTATACTTGGATACAAATTGGACCCATGTTCAAAGCGTAGAGATGGCTTTGTGAATATGTATTATTTTCCTGCTGAAGTTTTGCCTACCTCACACATCAGCTATTTTTTTTAATAAAAGCAGGACAGGTAATGGTAAAAGTTCATTGTAGAAACTGTCGACAACAGTAAACTTCCTGACCAATCAATTCCTAATAACTTTCAGCATTAAATTATTCTGCATTATTATATCTCTGAAATCAGGTGGTTATAGGGATATTAAAGAATGGGTGGTCTACATCTAGCGTACATATGGATTAATAAATGAAAGAATATTTTGAAAAAGGGTTTAATAGTAAAGTTAAAGAATTTTTTACTTTCAAAGGAGTAATTAAAAGTGCATATATTTCCAATCACTCTCATTGTAAAATGAGATAAGTCAGGTATATTATAATAAAGATATAACAGTCTACTGTCATATCTTTATTGCATGTGACTGCAGATTTTGTTTTAATTTTGTTACAAATGTATTCTATAATCATATTAGAGAATATTTGAGGGGATATCTGTCATTTCATCTATTATGTGAATATAAATATGTTAAACACCACAAATGCATACAATATTATTTTCTAGTTAACTTCAAAGTTTATCCTCTGTACTGACCACTGGTTTGGATTTTACAACTGAAGAAATCCAAAAATTATCACAAAAATTTAAGGTTTTTTGATTTTACTGATATGTAATGGTAAAAGTTTATTGTAGAAACTGTCGACAACAGTAAACTTCCTGACCAATCAATTCCTAATACCTTTCAGCATTAGTATAATACCAGGTGCTGTCTATATAAACAAATTTATGCCTAATAAACTGAAAATTACAGTAAGAGGAAATTGTCTGAAACAATAAACTTGTTACTGGAGTTGTTTTCAGGCTCAATTCTTGGACTGGAATATTTCAAACCTTTAAACTTTCATTCATAAGAGTGTTGTTTTAAATGATTTTCAGCTCAGTATGATTTTTCGCATTTTATTTTACATTATCACCTTATAGTGGCATTACCAAAAGCACTTTATGGTTAGTACTAGCAGTGGAATGCTATTAGATGGTTAGCATTAGCTTTCAAGGTGAACTATATATGATAAAAGAAGTGCTAGAAATATTGAGAAAAACCAGCTTACTGGTAGAATAGGTGCATTCCTTGGGAGAATTCATTCTTTTAACCATGGATTTTTATTGAAATCTTAGAAAATACACTGATTATAGAATTGTTTTGAATACAATTATAGCTTTTACTTTCGAAGGTAAAAAGTCTTCAGTTTTGAATAAAATGTATTAGTGTATGGTGAACAGTATTCCTGGTGTTTGGATTTTTGTTTTAATGTTTATCATTCATCAGAGGTTTTTTTGTACATATTCTCAATATTTCTTTTGCATACATAGGTGTGTGAACTCCACTTTTATCATCTGATGTTGAAAGAGAAACCAGCATGTTTGACATGAAAACTGGGAGAAAGTTTTCTGACCTCTAAAGTATCCATATACTGATGGAGAGGTACTGTTCAACTACTTTTAAAGCATCCACAAATACACTTTAAAAAAATATTACGCCCAAAACTGAAATCATTGCTGGCCACTACCTCAGTCAAAGTTTGAAGTAACAGAAAGTTTACCTTTTATGACAGTGCATAGTTACTAATCATTATGACACTTTAGGAGAAATAACCTTTGATTGTTTATGAAACAGGAATAAAAATCACTGCACCATATATTTTATAGTATATTTAGTGAGTATTTTTTTTTTGACTCAACTGTTAGTACTTGGCAAAAAACTTAGTCTGAAAAAACTTATTTTATTTCACAAAGAAAGCATATCCTCCTTACTGGCATCGAGTAACCCTACGTCTGGTGGTTATGTGTTTGGATCTCACCTGACTCAAGGTAATTTTTCCACTATACTCATTATCATCATAATACTTAAGGAGTTTGATAGTGATTAAATGTTAGTAAATCAATGAGGTACTGTGGATTAATTTGTGTATGTTACTTTCACTTTGAGAAAATTATATTAAGATTTTTATACAATTTGATATTGTGTTAAAGTCAAAATGCTGATTGTCTAATTTCACACTTTAAAAATTACTCTTATGAGATTTAATATAATTCAAAAATTTATGTTTGGTAATCTCAATCATGTTACAAATTTGATATCAGTGGTTGATATTTTTAAGTAAATATTTTATTGAGTCCAGAATCCAATGTCTTAATTTCACCCAATGCAGATAATTTATTTTAAACTGTTAAATAAAGATTATTAAATAAAGAAATTATTAATCTTCATTCATCTTTAATATCTGGAAAACAATTTCCACAGGCTTTGAGCCAGTAATTGAACATGGATCTTCTATAAAGCATGCTGTTTGATTTTTCTTATTACACGAGTCTTTGGATTGTCCATCTGCTCGTGTACTTGGTTAGTCTGCAAGTACCTGAAAGTACCTAATGTTAAAAAGTAGGTTAAGAAATATCAAATTTGGAGGAAAAAAAAATAGCTGGTTGTCATTTTCATCAGTTAGCATGAAGCTTTTTGGAAAGTAATGATACACTGTAATGGAAAAATCTCCACAACATCATAGACCCACCTTCAAATAATTATAGCCCAATAAATACAATGGTGGAAAACCCTTTGGAATGGTGTGCTATTGTTTCAACCATTGTTTTTTAGACACAAAAACTGGTTAACTTTATTGTCAAATGTTTTGCAATATTTTAGTGGAAATTTTATTGCATGCAAGCTGCAATAGCTATTTTCAGTTCCTTTAACTATATTTTGCTACTGTACAGGGTCTACTAGATTTATTTCATTTTTATTTTACTGATTTCATGTCTTTTGTGGCTAAATCTATGATCAAAGGGAATCTCTACCTGCACTTGTCAGTAGGTTATTTCTTAATATTGTGTTTAGTGTTACTTTTGAGTGATCTTTTGCCAATTCCACAACATTTTCACTTCCCACTATACTCTTATGGCTGGACCCCTGAAGATAAATTATATTTTTGGTTGTCTTTAAATTTTTTTATCAATGTATCAAATACTTGGGATGGATGCTTTTGTTTGGACAGCTATTCAGTATGGATGCAGTATGTGACAGTATATGGTTTTCTTTCCAATCCATTTCATTGCTTCTGTTATACATGCATTTAGTGGGGTATGAAATTTATAATTTTCTGTTGGAACATATACCACCAGTTTCTGGATGAAATGATCAACTGAAACTCATTAAACTGCAAATAGAATTTTCTGAATATTATTTTTCCTTCATTACTTTAAATTGAGAACATTATAAGCAGAAAACTTAAGTGTCAATCTTTGGTTTTTGTAAAAGCCATGGGAGATTTAGGAAGTTAATTTATTCCTTGATTTTCTTTAATATATATATGCATATCTTGTGGCTTCTTCTGCCTTACAAATGTAGGATTTTTTAAATTTCTAATAGTGATTGCCAATGGGTGTTTGATATGCCTATGAACTTGCCTGGTCAACAGATCAATAAAGTTTTCTGTATCATTGGGGGATTTCAGTTTCTGCTTGGAGGGAGATGATTGACTATGTTATTAGAAACCTTGTACTGGTTCTGATACATATTTTCTTCTTCCAAGTTCTTTGTTAATAATTGGTTTCACACTGATAGTGAGTTCAAGTAATATTAAAATTTTAGTGTAAAGATATCTGTTTATAAAGGAAATATACCCTGTTGCTCTTAGCATTTGAAAGCATCTTCACCAGATATGGCAGTTAAGATATGCATAATAGTTAATGACTTAAATTTAAAAAACTCTGCAGAAGGTCAAGATTAGAATAATGTTTTTATTTAATATGTTTCTAGGCATGTTAAGTACATGCTCTTTACAAAATAGCAAAACATTTTTTCTGTTCTATATATTTTTGACCCCATACAAATTTAAAGTTATTTTGTCGACTTGCCTTTGTGAAGGAAGCCTATTAAGAACCTACTGGTGTAGTTTATTTTTGCCACTTCATCAACCTTTATGTAAAAATGACATCTAGATATTTTTTTAATTCTTCAATTTGATTTGCACATTTGGAGTATACTGAATCATTTGAAACAGCTTGACCTCTATAAAAATATAAGAAAATTTTAGATGCTAATTCTATCTATTCAATGTTAGTAAAATGTTCAATAGTTGATATATATTGCTTGTAGTACTTTATTTTTACTTAATTCAAGTTTTGCAATGTCATTAAATCTGAGTTGCTGATGATGCTACAATTCTACTAATTATATAAATAGCTGCAAATTTTACAAGTTAAATCTTTTCTTATTACATGTATGTACAAATATATTATCATAAATATTTTCAATTCTGTGTTATAAAAATCTGTGTTTGCTGCCATGAAACTACCCCATATACACTCTGTTAATTATGACCAACCAATCCCATGTTATGTCAATGGAAAGACAATTTCAAAGCTCTGTAATTTCTAAAATAAACATTTCATGGGAAAATATGACTGAATATATATAAGTTAAAAATCTATCTTAATTTTCTATATTCCAATAATATTCATTTAGTATTTAAAGAGGCTTCGCTTGGTTACTAACCTGGGTTCGAGCCCTAGGTAAGGCATGGTTGTTCGTGTTGTTTCTCTGCCGGGTTTCCGCCATCCTCACAGACCTACTATGGCATATAAACTTACAGGCTCATGTCAGATCTCTGTTGTAAGCAGCTGTTTGAAGGGGTATTTTATTATATATCAACATCTTAAACAGTAATGCGCATTCTGCAGAGTTGGTGAAAATTTAAATAATTGTTACATTTTCTGCTAAAACTATGCTAATAAAATTTAATATGGGATACTGTTTTGAGATTAACTTATTTCAACTACTTCCCAGATCAATATTTTAAAACAGCCATTGTTCATATTAAATATCCCAGTTTTCATAATTCTTTGATTTTTAATGAACATAGATTTAGCTAAATTTGATTGAGATCTTTAATTGATCTTCATTTCATTTTTTTTTTTCATAAAAGCTCATTTTAAAAGTTACAAAGGTTTAAAATTAGCTTTCCATTGACATAACATGGAATTAGGTTTCATAATTACTGAGTGTATATGGATATTTCAATGTGACCTTTGCATTGTATAATACTCATTGTATTTTATATTTCTGTTGTATTTTGAATCTGTTC
This sequence comes from Ryuthela nishihirai, assembly GCA_038380435.1. NCBI lineage: Eukaryota > Metazoa > Arthropoda > Arachnida > Araneae > Heptathelidae > Ryuthela > Ryuthela nishihirai. The sequence goes on from JAWZYU010000019.1 coordinate 727,419, forward strand.
AAACCTTTTGACCACATGTATTTAGATGTTGCTTTCATGTTTCTTCAGAATTTTTTTTTCCTATTATTAAAGTTCATTATGATAGCAAAAAGGATAAAAATTTCTATGTTATGTGAAGAAATTAGTTTTAATATGCATTAGGGTGAAAAGGTTTGGGAAAGCAATTTTTCTTTTCTTTTTATTTAAAAGTCATAGTTGTCCTAGAAACAGTTTTTATTAATGTGATGCATTTTAAAAACAGCTTTCATTATTAAACTATTAAAAAAAAGAGTTCAACTGGGATGAATGGAATATCATAAAATTTTCCTTTTCCATTTAAATAGTATTGCACAATATTAAGTTCCTATTTTACCGCTATTTTCCTGACAAAAAACAGGAAAAAACTATGTGGTGTGTAATAACTTTTGATTTACAGTCAGATTCACAACCTCATGCTTTCTATTCATTAACTAGTATTATGTAATGAGATTCTATGGCTAAAGGATACTTTAGGTAGATAGAATTTCGAAAATATCGAATTAATCACCAAAACATCAGTTTTATAACGCTGTTTTAAACCGTATAACAGAGAGAAGAGCTGTTTGCTGTGCTGTAAATTTAAAAGTTATTATACAGCTTTTTCCTAAGTTTTATGCGCCGAAAACAGCGCAAAAATAGCTATTTTGATATATAAATAGATTTTTTTTTTTAAATTCTATGCTGTAAATAATACTTTTCAGGCATAGAATAGGTCTGGATGTAAATAAACCATGAGATTGTCACTGAAACAGAAAATTCAAAAGTTGTTAGCACAGAAATAGCTTTTCGCTCTGTTTTAGGGTTGAAACTGATGAAACTGATGTTTTGATGAATAATTCGATATATTCGAAATTCAATCCTCCTAAAGTACACTTTAGCCGTAGAATCTCATTACATAATACTAGTTGATGAATAGAAAGCATTAGGTTGTAAATATGACTGTAAATTCAAAAGTAATTATACACCACATAGCTTTTACCTATGTTTTATGTGAGGAAAAGTGCAGCAAAATAGGTATTTCCACATATAAATCGTTTTTTTTTTTAATTCTCTACAGTGAATTTAGCTATACAAACTTATTGCATAATAATAGTTCATGAATATAAACATTATGTTTGCGAATCTGACTAATTTCAAAAATACCACATAGCTTTTTCCTAAGTTTTATGCGTGCTTTGATACATTAATCGATTTTTTTTTCCAAATTCCATGCTGTAGAAATAATTTTCAGGCATAGAATATTATTTTGTAATAGGCCTGGATGGAAATAAACCATCAGATTGTCACCGAAAGTGAAAATTCAAAAGTTGTTAGCACATGAATAGCTTTTTGCTCTGTTTCAACGGTTTAAAAAAAGAGTTGAAACTGATATTTTGGTGAATAATTCGACATTTTCGAAATTCAATCATCCTAATGTATACTTTTCACATAGAATTTCATTATAAAATAGTAGTTGATATATATAAAGCATTATATTGTGAATCTGACTGTAATTCAAAAATAATTACACACCAGATAGATTTTACCTATGTTTTATGAGAGGAAAATAGCGGTAAAATGGGTATTTTCACATACAAATCGTTTTTTTTTTGAAAATTGAATACAGTGAAAATGTTTTTAAGGCGTAGAATGTCATTCTGTATCAAGATTCTCACTCTGACAGTAAATTAAACAGTTGTTACCAAACGAATACCTTTTAGCACTATCTTAGGCTTTTAAAACAGCATTGAAACTCATATTTTCATGATTTATTCGGCATTTTCGAAATTCAATCTTCCTAAAGTATACTTTTCACATAGAATCTTGTTACATAATACGAGTTGATGAATATAAAATATTAGGTTGTGAATCTCATTGTAAATTCAAAAGCAATTAAACACCACAGAGTTTTCACCTATGTTTTATGTGTCGAAAATACCGGTAAAAATAGGTATTTTCACATTAAATCGTTTTTTTTTTAAATTCTCTACAGTGAAAATGTTTTTAAGGCATAGAATGTCATTTCATATTACGCCTTGATAGAAACAAGCCATCAGATTCTCACTCTGACAGTAAATTGAACAGTTGCTACAACACGAATAACTTTTAGCACTGTTTTAGGCGTTTAAAACAGCATTGAAACTCATGTTTCGATGAATTATTCGATATTTTCGACATTCTATGCACCTAAACTATACTTTAGCCATACAAATTTATTGCGTAATTATAGTTCATGAATATAAAGCATTAGGTTGTGAATCTGACTGTAAATTCAAAGTTATTACACACCACATAGCTTTTTCCTAAGTTTTATAGGCCGAAAACAACGCAAAAATAGCTATTTTCATACATAAATCAATTTTTTTCAAAATTCCATTCTGTAAATAATACTTTTCAGGTATAGAATAGGCCTGGATGTAAATAAACCATCAGATTGTCACTGAAACTGAAAATTCAAAAGTTATTAGCACAGGAATAGCTTTTCGCTCTGGTGTAGGGTTTAAAACAGCGTTAAAACTGATGTTTTGGTGAATAATTCGATATTTTCGAAATTCAATCCTCCTAAATTATACTTTAGTTATAGAATCTCATTACATAATACTACTTAATGAATAGAAAGCATTCGGTTGTGAATCTAACTGTAAATTCAAAAGTAATTACACATCACATAGATTTTACCTATGAAACGTGGGTGGCTCTGTCGGTAGCGCGTGAAGCTCGTAATCTGTAGTTCCCAGGTTCGAGTCCCAGCTATGTCAGCGTTGAGATTTATCTCCGCAAAATTCCCCGCCTTGCCCATGGTCAGAAGGGGACACCGATGAGCTTGAAAACGCTGGCGTTAGTCGGATGTGACGGGAGAGCCATAACCTGTGCACGTTAAAGAACAGGCTGGATGGCCTTGACTTGAGGCTACCATCTGTCTCCCAACAGTTGTTCCAATGGGTCCCCTCCCTCAACCTTCTCTGAGCCTTCGTTGTCTATGTGACCTAGCCATTTAGCCAATGGTGTGCAAAAAATTTCGCTCAGAGGTAAAATAACCCAACCCAACGCTTTTACCTGTTTTATGTGAGGAAAATATCGGTAAAATTGGTATTTTCAAATATAAAACGTTTTTTTTTTAAATTCTCTGCAGTGAAAATGTTTTTTTGCACCAAAACTATACTTTAGTCATACAAACTTATTACATAATTATACCTCATGAATATAAACATTAGGGTGTGAATCTGACTATAAATTCAAATGTTATTACACACCACATAGCTTTTTCCTAAGTTTTATACGCGGAAAACAGTGAAAAAATAGCTACTTTGATACATAAATCAATTTTTTTTTCCAAATTCTATGCTGTAAAAATAATTTTCAGGCATAGAATATTATTTTATAATAGGCCTGGATGGAAATAAACCATCGGATTGTCACCGAAAGTGAAAATTCAAAAGTTGTTAGCACATGAATAGCTTTTTGCTCTGTTTCAGGGGTTTAAAACAGAGTTGAAACCGATATTTTGGTGAATAATTCGACATTTTCGAAAGTCAATCATCCTAAAGTATACTTTTCACATAGAATCTCATTATATAATAGTAGTTGATAAATATAAAGCATTAGGTTGTGAATCTGACTGTATATTGAAAAGTCATTACACAACACATAGCTTTTACCTGTTTTATGCGAGGAAAATAGCGGTAAAATAGGTATTTTCACATATAAATCGTTGTTTCTCAAAATGGTATACAGTGAAAATGTTTTTAAGGCATACAATACCATTCTCTATAACGCCTTGATAGAAACAAACCATCGATTCCTAGTCTGACAGTAAATTGAACAGTTGTAACCACTGTTTTAGGCGTTTAAAACAGCATTGAAACATATTTTGACGAATTATTCGGTATTTTCGAAATTTTTAGCACCTAAATTACACTTTACCCATAGAATCTTATTACATCACACTAGTTCATGAATATAAAGCATTAGGTTGTGAATCCGACTCTAATTTCAAAAGTCATTATACAACACATAGCTTTTACCATGCATAGAATATAATTCTATATCACGTCTTGATAGAAACAAACCATAAGATTCTCACACTAACAGTAAATTGAATAGTTGTAACCACTATTTAAGGCGTTTAAAACAGCATTGAAACTCATATTTTAGTGAATTATTCGATATTTTCGAAATTCTATGCATCTAAAACCATACTTTAGCCATACAAACGTATTACATAATTATAATTCATGAATGTACAGCATTAGGTTGTGAATCTGAATGTAAATTAAAAGTTATTTTTTTCCTATGTTTTATGTGAGGAAAATAGAGGTAAAATGGGTATTAGGTTGTGAATCTGACTGTAAATTCGAAAGTTATTACAACCACATAACTTTTACCTACGTTTTATGTGACAAAAATTGCGGTAAAATAGGTATTTTCAAATATAAATGTTTTTTTTTAAAACTCTCTACAGTGAAAATGTTTTTAAAGCATAGAATGTCATTCCATATCATACCTTGATAGAAACAAACCATAAGATTCTGACTCTGACAGTAAATTGAACAGTTCTAACCACTGTTTTAGGCGCTTAAAACGGCATTGAAACTCATATATTGATGAATTATTCGATATTTTCGAAATTCCATGCACCTAAACTATACTTTAGCCGTACAAATGTATTACCTAATAATAGTTGATGAATATAAACATTACGCTGTGAATCTGACTGTAAATTGAAAATTTATTTCACACCACATAGCTTTTTCCTAAGTTTTATGCGCCGAAAACAGCGAAACATAGCTATTTTGATACATAAATCGATTTTTTTCAAAATTATGTGCTGTAAATAATAATTTTAAGGCACAGAATAGGCCTAGATGTAAATAAACCATCAGATTGTCACTGAAACTCAAAATTCAAAAGTCGTTAGCACAGGAGTAGCTTTTCGCTCTGTTTTAGGGTTTAAAACAGCGTTGAAACTGTTGTTTTGGTGAATAATTCGATATTTTCGAAATTCAATCCTTCTAAAGTATACTTTAGCCATAGAATCTCATTACATAATACTAGTTAATGAATAGAAAGAATTAGGTTGTAAATCTGACAGTAAATTCAAAAGTAATTACACACCACATATATTTTACCTCTGTTTTTGTGAGTAAAATAGCGTAAAAATAGGTATTTTGACATATAAATCGTTTTTTCTTAAAATGTGTACCATGAAAATGTTTTTAAGGTATAGAATGTCATTCTGTATCACGCCTTGATAGAAACAAACCATCAGATTCTCACTCTGACAGTAAATTGAACAGTTGTTACCACACGAATGGCATTTAGCACTTTTTTAGGCGTTTGAAACAGTATTGAAACTCATATTTTAATGATTTTTTCGGCATTTTCGAAATTCTATGCACCTGAACTATACTTTAGGCATAGAATCTCATTACATAATACTAGTTAATGAATAGAAAGCATTAACTATATTCTCTACAGTGAAAATGTTTTTAAGGCATAGAAAATAGAAAATAGAATTTTCTATGAATAAGAATAGAATTTTCCAATGCATATCACGCCATGATAGACTCTGACAGTAAATTGAACAGTTGCTGCCACACGAATAGCTTTTAGCACTGTTTTAGGCGTTTAAAACAGCATTGAACTGATGTTTTGATGAAAGATTCGATATTTTCTACATTCTATGAACCTAAATTATACTTTAGCCATACAAATGTATTACATAATTACAGTTCATGACTATAGAGCATTAGGTTGTGAATCTGACTGTAAATTCAAAAGTTATTATACACGACATTACTTTTTCTTAAGTTTCATGCGCGGAAAACAGCACAAAAATAACTATTTTGATACATAAATCGATTTTTTTCAAAATTCTAGGTTGTAAAAATATTTTTGAGGCATAGAATATCATTTCATAATAGGCGTGGATGGAAATAAACCATCAGATTGTCACTGAAACTGAAAATTCAAAAGTTGTTAGCATAGGAATAGCTTTTCGCTCTGTTTTAGGCATTTTATACAGCGTTGAAACTGATATTTTGGTAAATATTTCTATAGTTTCGAAATTCTTTTCACCTAATGTGTAATTTACCCAATAAAACCTCACTATATAATACAAATTGTGGAATAAAACATTAGGTTGTGAATCTGACTATAAATTCAAAACGTTTACACACCACATAGCTTTTACTTATGTTTCATGTGAGGAAAACGCTAAAATAGTTATTTTCACATATAAATTGTTTTTTTTTGAAAATTGGATACATGAAAATGTTTTTAAGCATAGAATGTCATTCTATATCACGCCTTGATAGAAACAAACCATCAGATTCTCACTGTGACAGAAAATTGAACAGTTGTTATCACACGAATAGCTTTTCGCTCTGTTTTACGCGTTTAAAACAGCGTTGAAACTGATATTTTGGTAAATATTTCTATATTTTCGAAATTCTATCCACTTAATGTTTAATTTACCCAATAGAACCAATTGTGGAATATAAAACATTAGGTTGTGAATCTGACTGTAAATTCAAAATCATTACACACCACACAGCTTTTACCTATGTTTTATGTGAGGAAAAGAACGCTAAAATAGTTACTTTCACGTATAAATTGTTTTTTTTTGAAAATTGTATACAGTGAAAATGATTATAAGCATAGAATGTCATTCTACTGTATATCACGCCTTGATAGAAACAAACCATCAGATTCTCACTGTGACAGAAAATTGAACAGTTGTTATCACACGAATAGCTTTTAGCACTGTTTTAGGCGTTTAAAACAGCATTGAAACTGATATTTTGATGATTTATTCGGTATTTTCGAAATTCTATGTATCTAAACTATACTTTAGCCATACAATCTTATTACATAATAAGAGTTCATGAATATAAAGCATTAGGTTGAGAAAATTCAAGGCTGACAAAATATTTTTAAGGTATAAAATATTATTTTATATTACTGATGTATGGAAATAAACCATCAGATTGTCACTCAAACTGTAAATTCAAAATATGTTAGCACAGGAATAGCTTTTAGCTCTGTTTTAGGCGTTTAAAACAGCGTTGAAACTGATATTTTGGTGAATAATTCGATATTTTCGAAATTCTTTGAACGTAAAGTATAATATCCCCAATAGAATCTCATTATGTAATAGTAGTTGTTGAATAAAAAAGAAGCGGAAGAAAATAGCGGGAAAAATAGATATTTTCACATATGAATCGTTTTTTTTTAAAATTCTCTACACTCAAAATGTTTTAAAGTCATAGAATGTCATTCTATATCACGCCTTGATGGAAGAAGCCATCAGATTCTCACTCTGACTGTAAACTGAACAGTTGTTACCACATGAATAGCTTTTAGCACTCTTTTAGGCGTTTAAAACAGCATTGAAATTATTTTGATAAATTATTCGATATTTTCGAAATTCTATGCACCTAAACTATACTTTCGCCATAGTTTAGGTGCATAGAATTATATAATATCATTATATAATAATAGTTCATGAATATAAAGCATTAGGTTGTGAATCTGACTGTAAATTCAAAAGTTATTACAAACCACATAGCTTTTTCCTAAGTTTTATGCGCGGAAAACCGCGCAAAAATAGCTATTTTGATAGATAAATCGAATTTTTTCAAAATTCTACGCTGTGGAAATATTTTTTAAGGCATAGAATATTATTTTATATTACACCTCGACGGAAATAAACCATCAGATTGTCACTGGAACTGAAAATTCAAAAGCTGTTAGCTCTGTTTCAGGGGCTTAAAACAGCTTTGAAAGTGATATTTTGGTGAATAATTCGATATTTTCGTAATTTTATCCACCTAAAGTATCTTTACCCATAGAATCTCATTACATAATAGTAGTTGATGAATATAAAGCATTAGGTTATAAATCTGACTGTAAATTCAAAAGTTGCTACACACCACATATCTTTTACCTTTGTTTCATGCGCGTAAAACAACGCTACAATAGTTATTTTCATACAGAAATAGATTTTTTTCAAAACCCTGTGCAGTCAAAATTTATTTAAGACATATAACATTTTACATTACGCCTTGATGGAAATTAACGATCAAATTATCATTCATACTGTAAATTGAAAAGTTTTAGCTCAGGAATAGCTTTTTGCTCTGTTTTAGTCGTTTAAAACAGCGTCGAAACTGATATTTTGGTAAATTATTCGATATTTTCGAAATTCATTGCACCTAAAGTATACTTTCCGTATAGAATCTCATTATATAATACTAGTTGATCAATATAAAGCATTAGTTAGTGAACCTGACTGTAAATTCAAAAGTTATTACACACAACAGATCTTTTACCTGTGTTTCATGCCCGGTAAACAACGTTAAAATAGATATTTTCACATATAAATCAATTTTTTTGAAAATTCTATGCAGTGAAAATGTTTTTAAGGCATAGAATGTCATTCCTTGTCACGCCTTATTAGAAATAAACCATCAGGTTCTCATTCTGACAGTGTATTGAACAATTGTTAGCACACGAATATCGTATAGCGTATTAGGCGTTTATAATTTTTCGCAATTTTTCGATATTTTCAAAAATCTATGCACCTAAAGTATACTTTAGCCATATAATCTCATTATATAAGAGTAGTTTATGAATATAAAGCATTAGTAGGTGAACCTGAATGTAAATTTAAAAGTTATTACACACCACACAGATTTTTCTTGCTTTATGCGCGGAAAACACCGCAAAAATTGGTATTTTGATACACAAATCGATTTTTTTTCAAATTTCTCTGCTGTGAAAATATTTTTAAGGCATAGAATCTCATTATATCCACCCATAGAATCTCATACTAGCTGATGAATATAAAGCATTAGGTGTGAATCCTACTGTAAATTTAAGATTTATTACACACCACATATCTTTTTCCTGTGTTTGATGGGCGGAAACCAGCTCTAAAACAGCTATTTTGAAACAAAAATACTTTTACTGCATAGGATTTTGAAAAAAAATCGATTTATAAATTATTGAAAATTTTATATTACGCCTTGACGGAAATTAACCATCAGATTTTTACTCACACTGCAAATTGAAAAGTTCTTAGCACAGAAATAGCTTGTAGCTCTGTTCTAGGCGAATAAAACAGCATTGAAACTCATATTTTGGTGAATAATTAGATATTTTCGAAATTCGAATCTTTTTCCTATGTGTTATGGGCGGAAAACAGTGGTAAAACAGCTATTATGATACATAAATGGATTTTTTTTCAAAATTCTATGCTGTAAAATTATTTTTAAGGCATAGAATATTATTTTATATTACTGGTGGATGGAAATAAACCATCAGATTTTCACTGAAACTGTAAATTCAAAAGTTGCTTGCAAAGGAATAGCTTTTAGCTCTGTTTTACGCGTTGAACACAGCGTTGAAACTGATATTTTGGTGAATAATTCCACATTTTCGAAATTCTATCCACCTAAAGTATACTTTACCCATAGAATCTCATTATATAATAATAGTTGATGAATATAAAGAATTAGGTTGTGAATCTGAGTGTAAATTCAAAAGACGTTACACACCATATAGTTTTTACCTATGTTTTATGCGAGGAAAATAGCGCTAAAATTGATTTTCACATATAAATCAGTTTTTGTTTTAAATTCTATACAGTGAAAATGTTTTTAAGGCATTGAACGTCGGTATATATCACGCCTTGATGGAAACAAACCATTAAATTCTCACTCTAACAGTAAATTGTACAGTTGTTACTTATATATTGATGAATTATTTGATATTTTCGAAATTCTATGCAATTAATCGATTTTTTTCAAAATCCTATGCAGTGAAAATATTTTTAAGTTATTGAACATGTTACATTACGCCTTGTTGGAAATTAACCATCAGATTTTCACTCAGACTTTAAATTGAATAGTTGTTAGCAAAGAAGTAGCTTGTAGCTCTGTTTTAGGCGATTAAGGCAGCGTGGAAACTGATATTTTTGTGAGTAATTCAATATTTTCGAAACTTTAGCCATACAATATCATTAAATAATACCAGTTGATGAATATAAAGCATTAGGTTATGAATCTGATTGTAAATTCAAAAGCTGCTACACTCTTCGCAGTTTTTTTTAAACAGCGCTAAAAGAGTTATTTTGATACATAAATTGATTTTATTTAAAATTCTATGCAGCGAAAATAAATTTAAGGCATATAATATCATTCTATATCACACCTTGATGGAAACAATGCATCAGATCCTCACTCTGACAGTAAATTGAACAGTTGTTAGCACAAGAATAGGTTTAAGCACTGTTTTACGCGTTTAAAACAGCTTTGAAACTGATATTTTGGCGAATAATTCGATATTTTCGAACTTCTATTCACCTAAAGTATACTTTACCCATAGAATTTCATTATATAATACTAGTTGATGAATATAAAGCATTACGTTGGGAATCTGACTGTAAATTCAAAAGTCATTACACACTTTTACTTATGTTTTATGCGAGGAAAATAGCCCTAAAATGGGTATTTTCACATATAAATCTATTTTTTTGAAAATTCTATACAGTGAAAATGTTTTTAAGGCATAGAATGTCAATCGATGGAAACAAATCATCAGATTCTCACTCTGACAGTAAATTGAACAGTTGTTAGCAGACGAATAGCTTTTAGCATTGTTTTAGGCGTTTAAAAGAACATTGAAACTCATATGTTGAAGTTTTCGATATTTTCGAAATTCAATGCACTTTAACTATACTTTAGACATAGAATCTCATTATATAATATTAGTTGATGAATAAAAAGCATTAGTTTGTGAATCTGACTGTAAATTCAAAAGTGATTACACAACACATATATTTTTGCTATATTTTATGCGCGGAAAACAGCACTAAAATACCTATTTTGATATAGAAAACGATTTCTTTCAAAATCCTATGCAGTGGAAATATCTTTAAGGCACAGAACATTTTATATTACGTTTTGATGGAAATTCGAAATTCTACGTACCTAAAGTATACTTTCCCCATAGAATCACATTATATAGTACCAGTTGATGAATATAAAGATAATTCTTTATATTTATCAACTGGTAACAACTTAATAGTTGTGAATCTGACTGTAATTCAAAAGTCATTGAACACCACATAACATTTACCTATGTTTTATGTGAGGAAAATTGCGCTAAAATAGGTATTTTCACATATAATGTTAATTGTATGACAGCTATAAGTAGTGTGGTAGGAATGGATCCATCACTAGGCGGATGGATCGTGTAATTCTAATGACGTGATGTAACGAGGAAAATGTTTGAATCTCACCTCGAGGCAATGTGCGAATATTCGTGTTAAGCTTTGGACGAAGCTGTTCTTATGAAAGCCCGTGTAATTCATTATTTTCATACATTTAATGTATTTCTACATTCTGTTCTTAGAACCAAAAAAAAGTGGTTTCACATTTATTAATTGTCAATTACGAGTCAGTCGTGACTGTCTTCTTTCTCCTATTTATTAATATTATATTAAACCAATGGTCCCCCTCATTTTTTTCAGGTTTCGAACCGAATACCCGTCATCAACTCAATCTCTCTCTTCGGGACTTTTGTGACACTCCACAACCTCTCATTTTCGAAATATTCTACGACAAATTTTCCTTTTATCTTTAATATTAATAGATCGATACTGACGAAATAGTTCTCTCTTCTTTTCAACATGAGCAAAATATCAATCACCTTAAATTTAAATGTCTGACGCGACGGCAATTTATCTTTTGTTTTCCTTTTTTATCTCAAGTTCTAGAAATCAATTGCTATATTAGATTTTATTTATATTCATAAAATTAAGGGCTTTCTTTAGTCTGTAGAATTTTACGCAAATAGGAGTTTTGTCATACAGCATTCTAAACACTCTTTCATAGACTTCTATCACTACGCTACCAAAATCATACCACCCCAAGACTGTGGCATGATTTTGGGGTCATGACTTCTTTTATGCACGCTTATGAGAAGGGCTGTAATATCCAATAGACACTTTGCGACGGAAAATGTTTTGACTTTTTTTTTCTTTTGTTTGATCCAAATCTGCTTATATGGAGAAACGAGATTTTACACTAGAAATGAAAATGACAGCGGAGAGAAACCTCTAGTTAACAGAAAAATGTTTGTCAGCCCAATACTTCGGAGTCTAAAAGCGAGAAAAATACTATATTATGAAATGAAATAATTATTGGAACAGAAATTCATTTCCAAAGAATAATTTGCTTGATGAATTATATTTATGAAACTATTACTCGGCCTTCTTTATTGATCCTGTATCTGGTTCAAACACACAGGAAACTGAAATTATGCAGACACTAAATTTTAAAAAAGCAGGAAATACAACTTTTCTACATTTGGTTGAGCAACGGTGGTTAAAAATGATGATATGTGACTTTTTCCAGATAAAAAATTCCTGTAAGTATTGCTTACTAATTTATGATTTAAAGTATCTATTTTTACAAATGATCATTCGTACGGTTCATTTTTAAATAACACATCGAGTAAAACTTTTGTAAATAAAAATAAACTGCATAAGAAATACCTGTCAAGTTGGGCTGCTCTACTTCTGAGTGGCACTTACTTGCACCTAATGGACAGGCCATGAGGACCTAAGGGCTCGGAATTAGATAAAACTTATTGAACAGCTGTTAGGAGAGAGATGAAGCCTCTCCGAAAGGCCATTCAGGGTGTTTTTTGACGTGCATAAGGAATGACTCTCTCGCATATGGGGCAATGGAATTAACTCCTATCGTTCCTTTTATATGCCTTTCCAACCCCATTATGTACTTTCTCTCTCAGGGCAAGGAGATTAGCGACGACAAATCTCAACGCTGGCACAATTGGGACTCGAACCTTAGGAATTGCAAGTTTCGATCCTGGCGTGCTACCGGTTAAGCCAACGTCCATCTCCGTTGCTGATCAAGATCTGCATATTATTTCACAGCAATAACTCAGGTTCCATAGACAACATTTAGTGAGATTGAGACCGTCATGGAACCGCTTTTAGATATAAAGGCAACGTAATTTTTTTCCAATATATTTACTATCCTCCCACTAGAATAAAGAAACGTTGTGAAATTTATCAGTTTATTAGAAGAGATTTACACTTCGGAAATAAAAATTTAGAAGTTGTTTGATCAGTTCTTCGTCAAAAATTATCAGAATTCCGTTCCTACAGAAATTAAATTATAATTGCATGATTACGACTGTCTCCATTTTTATTCAGCATTATACTACTTCATTGCTTTCATTGATTGACTATGACATTCATTCCAAGCGATAGGCAACGTTCCCAATCATTGTCTCCGCTTGGAATGAATGTTATCGGTTGTAAATGAAGCAGGAAATAATCACGCAGCTTTGAAGTCAGGATCTTGGTACCGTCTGATAAATAATATTTTAAATTTTTTTCTCTCGAAAGGGTTATTCGAAATATAAAAATTTATGGATTATCCAAGTTTAGTTTTCTGATATTCGTGCATACTATTTTGCTTTAGGATCCTGAAAAATCGAGAGTACTATAGTTTTGCTCTTGTGCAAAAGGGTGAGAATTTGTATAGGTAGTTTGAGAATGAGGATTTTGCAAGTTTTTAAGTACTTATTACCAGCATTCCATTTTCCATTCCTCATTGACCATTAACTGCATGTAATACTAACTGTAAGGTAGCAAGACACTATATAACAGCCAGAAACTGATGATAAATGCTATAAGTACTCTAGTTTTACAGTACATATTATCACTTATTTTATACGTTTTCTTAATTTCACATTTTTCTCGTGCATGCTACTTTACCTCTTTCAATAGTACAGAGTTTAACTATATTTTGTAAAAATTTTAGCTCTCATATGAAAGACGGTGAAAAATTGGGTAGTAGTATTATTATTCTTTACAGTATGCACAAAGGCATATGAATTTTAATGTAGCTACTCTCAAACCTATTTTAAGCCCTATACCTGCTACGAAATTATCCAAAATCTCGCTTATTTTGGATTCATTTTAAACATCAGGTTTCCCTTTGTAGATATAAAAGGGTAAATTTTCATACATTAATATTAACTATGCATTCTTTAAAAATAGTGTGTGGCGAATATGCAATTCTCATTTTCAAAGAAAAAAAAAAGGATATCATTTTCGAAATATCGTATCTCCTAAAGGCGGAAATAAAACCAATAATTTAGAAATTGCGATAAATAGTATTTTATTAACACCTATCTAAGCTAGACTTATTTTTCTCTTACATCTTAAAAGGAAAAAATTAACTTTTGGGGGAAGGAGAAAAAGACAGATTTCTACTTCAATGCAAATCATTTGCCCCACAACAGTTGAACCTCTAAATTTAAAACTTCTAGCACTGCGTGCCGCGTGTTCTTTTCTGTTTTCTCGCAAACTGTGTTCCGCGGCACAGTAGTGTGCCGCGAGAGATTTTCAAATTAACACTAGATATTCGAAAGATTTTATTTTGACTTGACTTGTGTTATCGGCGTGCTTTAATATCGACGTGTTACCGAAGTGCTTTAATAAACATCTTTCAGATTTTAACAACTGGGATGTTGTAAGTATTTTTCAAGCTTTCTCCACATTTTAGTATTAATTTTTGATTATTTCAATCCATAGAATGGACAAATATTTAAAACAAACACCGAGTTATGATTAATTACATTTATTATTAGATTTATTTTAAATAAAATGCATTTAACGGAACTTCAATTTTCCTCTTTTTTACGCAAACCATCAAAAATTCTTTTCTAGATGTGCCGCGGAAAAAAAATTAGATTCAGTGTGCCGCAGAGTAAAAAAGTTTGCGAGAGATTGTTCTAGCAGGTAATGACTGTTTACAATATTGCCTTTAAATCTGCATTTTTCGACTTTAGTGACATCTAACGGTGGACACTGGTTCAGAAAATGAAATATTGAGAAATGTGTGAAAACAATACCTTTTTGGAAAACTAGATTAAAAGAGAGAATTTCTGCGGCCATGTGAAGAGTGCCACTCTTTCGAACAAAATCATTTTCCTCTCGCGTATTCACAAAATTAGCACGCAACCGCTGCTATATCTTATTACATTTAATAGGTAATTTTTTTTTGGTTTAATCTAAAGTCAGTTTCAGGTTTATTTTCACAATGCTAGTAGATATTGTAGTACAGTAGATTTATATTTACGTAAGGGTCAAGCTGAAAAATTATTTTGTTTGGGGGTGATATGATTTTGGTAGCGTAGCGATAGAAGTCTATGAAAGTGTGACAAACTCCTATTTGCGTAAATTTCTACAGACTAAAGAAAGCCCTTAATTTTTATGAATAAAAATAAAATCTAATATAGCAATTGATTTCCAGAACTTCAGATAAAAAAGGAAAACAAAAGATAAATTGCCGTCGCGTCAGACATTTAAATTTAAGGTGATTGATATTTTGCTCATGTTGAAAAGAAGAGAGAACTATTTCGTCTGTATCGATCTATTAATATTAACGATAAAAGGAAAATTTGTCGTAGAATGATAAATTGTGTAATTTATTTCGAAAATGAGAGGTTGTGGAGTGTCACAAAAGTCCCGAAGAGAGAGATTGAGTTGATGACGGGTATTCGGTTCGAAACCTGAAAAAAATGAGGGGGACCATTGATTTAATATAATATTAATAAATAGGAGAAAGAAGACAGTCACGACTGACTCGTAATTGACAATTAATAAATGTGAAACCACTTTTTTTTGGTTCTAAGAACAGAATGTAGAAATACATTAAATGTATGAAAATAATGAATTACACGGGCTTTCATAAGAACAACTTCGTCCAAAGCTTAACGTGAATTTTCCCACATTGCCTCGAGGTGAGATTCAAACATTTTCCTCGTTACATCACGTCATTAGAATTACACGATCCATCCGCCTAGTGATGGATCCATCCCTACCACACTGCTGTATAGTCGTCATACAATTAACATTATATGTGAAAATACCTATTTTAGCGCTATTTTCCTCACATAAAACATAGGTAAATGCTATGTGGTGTGCAATGACTTTTGAATTACAGTCAGATTCACAACTTAATTCTTTATATTCATCAACTAATACTATATAATGAAATTATATGGGGAAAGTATACTTTAGGAGCACAGAATTTCGGAAATATCGAAAAATTTACAAAAATATCAGATTCTACGCTGTTTTAAACACCTAAAACAGTGCTAAAAGCTATTCCAGTGCTAACATCTTTTCAATTTACAGTTTGATTAAAAATCTGATTATTTATTTCTATCCATCAGTAATATAAAATAATATTCTATGCCTTAAAAATATTTTCACAGAAGAGAATTTTCAAAAAAATCGATATATGTATAAAAATAGCAATTTTAGCGCTGTTTTCCGCGCAAAAAATATAGGAAAAATATATGTGTTGTGTAATAACTTTTGAATTCACAGTCAGATTCACAACTTAATGCTATATATACATCAACTATTATTATATAATGAGAGTATATGGCTAAAACATACATTAGGTGCATAGATTTTTGAAAATATCGAAAAATTCAAGAAAATATCAGTTTCAATGCTGTTTTAAACGCCTAATACGCTATACGGTATTCGTGTGCTAACAATTGCTCAATACACTGTCAGAATGAGAACCTGATGGTTTATTTCTAACAAGGCGTGACAAGGAATGACATTCTATGCCTTAAAAACATTTTCACTGCATAGAATTTTCAAAAAAATTGTTTTATATGTGATAATATCTATTTTAACGTTGTTTACCGGGCACAGGTAAAAGATTTGTTTTGTGCAATAACTTTTGAATTTACAGTCAGGTTCACAAACTAATGCTTTATATTGATCAACTAGTATTATATAATGAGATTCTATACGGAAAGTATACTTTAGGTGCAATGAATTTCGAAAATATCGAATAATTCACCAAAATATCAGTTTCGACACTGTTTTAAACGACTAAAACAGAGCAAAAAGCTATTCCTGAGCTAAAACTTTTCAATTTACAGTATGAATGATAATTTGATCGTTAATTTCCATCAAGGCGTAATGTAAAATTTTATATGTCTTAAATAAATTTTGACTGCACAGGGTTTTGAAAAAAATCTATGTATGAAAATAGCTATTTTAGCGCTGTTTTACGCTCATGAACCAAAGGTAAAAGATATGTGGTGTGTAGCAACTTTTGAATCTACATTCAGATTTATAACCTAATGCTTTATATTCATGAACTATTATTATATAATGATATTATATAATTCTATGCACCTAAACTGTGGCGAAAGTATAGTTCAGGTGCATAGAATTTCGAAAATATCGAATAATTCATCAAATTATGAGTTTCAATGCTGTTTTAAACGCCTAAAAGAGTGCTAACAGCTATTCGAGTGGTAACAACTTTTCAGTTTACTGTCAGAGTGAGAATCTGATGGCTTGCTTCCATCAAAGCGTGATATAGAATGACATTCTATGCCTTTAAAACATTTTCAGTGTAGAGAATGTTAAAAAAAAAACGATTCATATGTGAAAGTATTTATTTTCCCGCTCTTTTCCTCACATGAAACATAGATGGTATGTAATGACTTTTGAATTTACATTTCGATTCAGAACCCAATGTTTTATATTCAACAACTACTATTATATAATGAGATTCTATTGGGGATGTTATACTTTAGGTTCAAAGAATTTCGAAAATATCGAATTATTCACCAAAATATCAGTTTCAACGCTGTTTTAAAAGCCTAAAACAGAGCTAAAAGCTATTCCTGTGCTAACATCTTTTGAATTTACAGTTTCAGTGAAAATCTGATGGTTTATTTCCGTTCATCAGTAATATAAAATAATATTCTATGCCTTAAAAATATTTTCACAGCATAGAATTTTGAAAAAAATCGTTTTATGTACCAAAATAGCTTTTTTTGCGCAATTTTCCGCGCATGAAACTTAGAAAAAAGCTATGTGGTGCATAATGACTTTTGATTCACAGTCAGATTCACAACCTAATGCTTTATATTCATGAATTATAATTATGTAATAAGTTTGGTGGCTAAAGTACAGTTTAGGTGCATAGAATTTCGAGAATATCGAATAATTCATCAAAATATGTGTTTCAATGCTGTTTTAAACGCCTGAAACAGTGAGAAAAGCCATTTTTATGCCTTAAAAACATTTTTACTGCATAGAATTTTCAAAGAAATCGATTTATATCTGAAAATACCAATTTTAGCGCTATCTTCCTCGCACAGGTAAAAGCTATATGTTGTGTAATGACTTTTGAATTTACATTCAGATTCACAACCGAATGCTCTGTAGTCATCAATTAGTATTACGTAATGAGATTCTATGGGGAAGTATATTTGAGATGCATAGAATTTCCAAAATATCGAATAATTGACCAAAATATCAGTTTCAGTGCTGTTTTAAACGCGTAAAACAGAACGAAAAGCTCTCCCTGTGTTAACAGCTTTTGAATTTACAGTCAGATTCACAACCTAATGCTTTATATTCATGAACTATTATCATGTAATAAATTTGTATGGCTAAAATATAATTTAGGTGCATAGAATTTCGAAAATTCCGAATTATTCACCAAAATGTCAGTTTCAATGCTATTTTAAACGCCTAAAACAGTGCTAGAAGTTATTCGTGTGGTAACAACTGTTCAATGTACTGTCAGAGTGAGAATCTGATGATTTGTTTCTATCAGGTCGTGATATAGAATGACATTCAATGCCTTAAAAACATTTTCACTGCTGAGAATTTTCAAAAAGAAACCTTTATATAAGTACCTATTTTACCGCTCTTTTCCTCACATAAAACATAGGTAAATGCTATGTGGTGTGTAATGACTTTTGAATTTTCAATCAGATTCACAACCTAATGCTTACAACTAGTATTATGCAATGAGATTCAATGGCTAAAATATAGTTCAGGTGCATAGAATTTCGAAAAAAACCGAACAAATCATCAAAATATGAATTTCAATGCTGTTTAAATACCTAAAACAGTACTAAAAGTTATTCGTGTGGTAACAACTGTTCAATTTACTGTCAGAGTGAGAATCTGATGGTTTGCTACTATCAAGGCGTGATATAGAATGACATTCTATCTCTTAAAAACATTTTCGCTGGAGAGAATTTTCAAAAAAAACGATTTATATATGGAAATAACTATTTTACCGCCATTTTCCTCACATGAAACATAGGTAAAATCTATGTGGCTTGTAATAACTTTTGAATTCACAACCTAATGTGTAGTCAGATTCACAACCTAATGTATATATACATCAACTATTATTATATAATGAGATTATATGTCCAAAGTATAGTTTAGGTGAATAGAATTTCGAAAATACCGAATAAATCATCAAAATATGTGTTTCAATGCTGTTTTAAACGCCTAAAACAGTGCTAAAAGATATTCGTGTGGTAACAACTGTTGAATTTACTGTCAGAGTGAGAATCTGATGGTTTGTTTGTGTCAAGGTGTAATATAGAATGACATTCGATGCCTTAAAAACATTTTCAATGTATACAATTTTCAAAAAAGGCGATTTATATGTGAAAATACCTATTTTACCGCTATTTTCCTCTCATAAAACTGTGTGGTGTGTAATAACTTTTGAAAGCTGTGTGGTGTGTAATAGCTTTTGAATTTACTGTCAGATTTATTATGTAATACGTTTGTATGGCTAAAGCATAGTTAGATGCATAGAATTTCGAAAATATCGAATAATTCATAAAAATATGAGTTTCAATGCTGTTTTAAACGGCTAAAACAGTGGTTACAACTGATCAATTTACTGTAAGAGTGAGAATCTGATGGTTTGTTTCTATCAAGTCGTGATATAGAAGGACATTCTGTGCCTTTAAAACATTTTCACTGCAGAGAATTTTCAAAAAATTATTTATATGTGAAAATGCCTATTTTACCGCTATTTTCCTCACATAAAACATAGGTAAAAGCTATGTGTTGTGTGTAATGACTTTTGAATTTACATTCAGATTCACAACCTAATGTTTTGTATTTATCAACTACTATTATATAATGAGATTCTATAGGAAAAATATACTTTAGGTGAATTGAATTTTGAAAATATCGAATTTTTCACCAACTATCAGTTTCAATGCTATTTTAAACCCCTAAAACAGAGCGAAAAACTATTCCTGTTCTAAAAGCTTTTGAGTTTTCAGTTTCAGTGAAAGTCTGATGGCTTATTTCCATCCAGGCCTATTCTAAAATAATGTGCGTCAAAAACATTTTCACTGTAGCGAATTTTTAAAAAAAAAAACATTTATATGTGAAAATACCGATTTCACCGCTCTTTTCGTAACGTAAAACATAGGTAAAATCCATGTGGTATTTAATTACTTTTGAATTTACAGTCAGATTCACAACCTAATGCTTTCTATTCATTTTTCATTTTCATATTCACTAGTATTATGTAATGAGATTCTGTGGCTAAAGTATACTTTAGGAGGATTGAATTTCGAAAATATCGAATTATTCACCAAAACATCAGTTTCAACGCTGTTTTAAACCATATGACAGAGCGAAAAGCTATTCCTGTGCTTCCAACTTCTGAATTTTCAGTTTCAGTGACAATCTGATAGTTTATTTCCAACCAGGCTTATTATAAAATAATATTCTATGCCTGAATAGAATTGGGGAAAAAAAATCGATTTATATATCAAAGTAGCTATTTTTGCGCTGTTTTCCGCGCATAAAACTTAGGAAAAAGCTATGTGGTGTGTAATAACATTTGACGCCTAAAACAGAGCGAAAAGTTGTTCGTATGGTAACAACTGTTCAATTTACTGTCAGAGTGATAATCTGATGGTTTGTTTCTATCAATTCGTCCCACGACTAACGGCGGCCTTTCCAAGCTCATTGCTGTCCCCTACTGACCGTGGGCAGGGCGGGGAATTTTGCGGAGATAAATCTCAACGCTGATATAGCTGGGACTCGAACCTGGGAACTACAGATTACGAGACTCATAGGGTGCCGACTGAGCCACCCCCGCCTCATAGGTAAAAGCTATGTGATGTGTAAGGATTTTTGAATTTACAGTCAGATTCACAAACCTAATGCTTTATATTCAACAACTACTATCATATAATGAGATCCTATTGGGTAAATTAATCATTAGGTCAACGGAATTTCGAAAATATCGAAATATTCTCCAAAATATCAGTTTCAACGCTGTTTTAAACGCGGGAAACAGAGTTAAAAGCTATACCTGTGGTAACAACTTTTGAATTTACAGTTTGAGTGACAATTTGATGGTTTATTTCCATCAATCCGTAATATAAAATAATATTCTATGCCTTAAAAATATTTTCGCAGCATAGAATTTTGTAAAAAATCGATTTATGTATCAAAATAGCTATTTTTGCGCTGTTTCCGTCGCATAAAACTTGGGAAATAGATATGTGGTGTGTAATAACCTTTGAATTTACAGTCAGATTCACAACCTAATGCCTTCTGTTCATCAACTAGTATTACGTAATGAGATTGTATGGCTAAAGTATAGTATAGGTGCATAGAATTTCGAAAATACAGAAAACATCATCAAAATATGAGTTTCAATGCTGTTTTAAACGACTAACACAGTGCTAAAAGCTATTCGTGTGGTAATAATTGTTCAATTTACTGTCAGAGTGAGAATCTGACGGTGTGTTTCTATCAAGGCGTGATATAGAAGGATATTCTGTGCCTTAAAAGCAATTTCACTGCAGAGAATTTTCGAAAAAAACATTTATATATGAAAATGCCTATTTTACCGCTATTTAACTCACATAAAACACAAGTAAAAGCTATGTGTTGTGAGTAGTATCGTCACATTATACGGATCCCCCTTTGCACAGTGCTTTTCCCCTATGACATCACAGGCCACACCCCCTATGACGTCACAAGCCACGCCCATTCTGCCCCTCCCCTTATAACGTACCATTACGTAATCATTACATAATCATTACGTAACCGGCCGCGCTCCCTTATTAATAATTAATAATCCCCTTTTCACCCTCTAATGGTGAACTCAGTGGCGCCATCGACAGTGAGAAGTACTATTTTCCCGAAAACCCTTTATTTTCACTCTACTTTCTCGTTTTCGGACCCCACGGTCGACCTACCTATAATTTAAGCCCTCCCCCTTTTTAAAAACCCTCCTGGCGCCATCTGTTGACAGTGAGAAGTACTATTTTCCTAAAAACCCCTTTATTTTAAGTCTAATTTCTCGTTTTCGGACCCCACGGTATATTCCCCACGGTACCTATATTTTAAGCCCTCCCCCTTATGAAAAACCCGCTGGTTGACCATTTAGACACCATACCTATAATTTAAGGCCCCTCCTTCACTCGGCTGATGCAAGTCTCATAATAATTGTATGGAACGATTGGCTGGTCTCAGAATAATTGTACAGAAAAGGATGATACAAAATTCCCTAGAAATTAAACGCTTGTCAAAATATTCCTCACCTTTATTAAAATCACTCCACGGTCGAAATAAAAATCGGTTTTCTGTAGATGTGTTTCACCGGGAAAAAAAAAATCGTCCCTCGCTTTTTATATTATTTCTTACATCAAAACCAACACTACCACTGAACTCTTTTGAATGCGGATATGAAATTGTAAATCAAACTCACCAAGCTGTATTTATTCCACCAAGACGGTTAAACGATTTTCTTATAATTAAAATTCCCGGCTGTTAAACTCCCTAGTAATTAAGCACTCGTTAAAATTTCCACATTAAAAATCGTCCTACAGTCCGGGGCGAATGGTTTGAATTATTCGTAATAGCTGTGGAATAGAAATAGAGTAGTGCCGTGTTATGATCTGCTCTCAGAAAATTCAAACTCATCGCAAGCGGTATTCCTTTCAAGTGCTTATCGGGGCTCGCAACAGGACTTTCAAAAACATCACGCGACGTGGTCCGATCGGTGAGGATTCAAGAGGGCAGTGTCCAGCACCACACTTTGTTTACATATGATGCTGATAAGGTTTCAAAATAGAAATTGTTGTTGTTGTCTCGATCGCGTGATGTTAGTTTGACCTCTTGTACTACGTGTCAGTCGGCCTGGCTGTGTGTATAAAATACGGAGGACACCACCTTCCAATGTCATTCAACTGTCAACGCTGATATTCTGACACCTGATTGTCAAACTCCTCAGAGATGTCTGGTGAACGAGACTCCAACATTCCTGCTGCTGGATCATCATCTGCTAACGTCTTTTATTCTAAAACCTAATTTTCAAACTTTAGTTACTTAGATATTTTGACCATGCTGATAAATGTACTACATATTGCCTTTTCTGTTCTAAGATGAAAAACATGTAAATGTTCTGTATATTCTAAAACCGAATTATCTTTCTAGAGTTTCCAGCGCTCCGGACCGTGCGACACCCGCAGTTGATACCGCGTGTTTTGAGACGCTGGACGCCGCCATCAAGGCGCTGGACGTCACCGTCAAAACTCCGACACCTATCGCCGACCACTTCGTTCTCCTCGACGGCAAGGGTTCCACAGCTCCAGTCAGGTAGATGAAATTTCATTTGATGTTGAGCGGGTCTTAAACGGCTCAATCATTTACTAAAGCATATATATTTTATAACCTGTAAAGCCATTTTACTTTCTTTATTCTACTTATAAATTAGTTAAATATTTAATTAGGTCTTTTGCTCGAGCTAGCAACTGTTAAATTTTTCCACATTCGAGTATTTACTCCCGTGGAACATTTTTTGCACAGACTGTGTACTGTAGGTAAAATTTCCATATATGTGAATAAATATATGATTTTTATTGGTCAAACTATGTATAAAGAAGAATATTAGTAAATGTAATACTTTAAAAGTGTGTATCTGGGGAAAATGTAATACTTTAAAAATGTAATACTTTAAAACGTGTATCTGGGGAAAATGTGATACTTTAAAAAATGCAATACTTTAAAAGTATGTATCTGGGGAAAGTGAAATACTTTAAAAATGTAATACTTTGAAAGCGTGTATCTGGGGAAAGTGTGATACTTTAAAAGTATGTTTCTGAGCAATACAGCATTATAACTTCAGTTCTAATATAAAAAAAAAACACGTAAAGTACTGCATATTCGGAGAATAAATTATCTATCTAGGTCTGTGGAGTCCTTCAACGTTCCAGGACCATCCACAGTCAGACCTGCTGTGGCAGCACCTTACTACACTGTTATGAACACACGCCACTACAACTCCGCTTTTTTTTTCGCACACAGTTCGTCTCAACGAGAGTGCGACTTGGCGGTATGGAAAGCGTACAGCCCCATAATTTCATTCCGGTCCTGCACGACTTGCATGAGCGGATGCTAGCCGACATTGTCCCCACAGGCGAATATAGCCACGTACGGCTATGCTTACGCTCCAGGGATTTGAAAAACCCCTTCAACCTGTCCCTAATTCGGCGTAATGCCCTGACGGGTGAGAGATTCATGACTGCATTAGACAAAGTAGTGCAGTCAAATGAATCTCTCGGTCCTGGGAGCGAACTAGAATTTGACTTCGTCTGTGCGGACTTGGACAGGGTTGGCAGCGGCAATGACGGGAGACGTGTAGGACCGGAGAGACGAAGCCTTGTGGATACCCAGTAGTTCATTCGCAATAAGAGAGCTGTCGTGAGGATTGTGAACAGCGATGCGCTGTGCCTAGCAAGGGCTCTCGTCGTCGCACGACAGCTCTGCTTAAAAAATAAAGGCTTGGCGAACACGTATGTCCGAATCCGGGACTACCGCTGCCATTTGCAGCGGCAAGAAGCCCAACAGCTTCACCTGGACGCAGGCGTACCTGAGGGTCCCTGCGGACTCCCGGAAGTCCAGCTTTTCCAGACGCACATGGTGCAATATCGAATCATAGAAATATTCTGCTGACGACGCCTTCCTCCCATCTTCATTGGTCCCGAAGGAGGGGACAATCTTTATTTATTGTTTAGTGCTGGGCATTACGATGTGATTACCAAGCCATCAGGGTTTTTCGGGGTAAAGCAATTCTGTCCGAAATGTCTAAAGGGGTCTAATCACGGGCAATGTTTGCAAGGGGACCTGCAACAGGTGCCTGTCAACCAATGTGGTTCATGCAGGGGAGTTGTTGCTCTGCACAGTGTGTTGTGTGTATTTGCGCGGGGCTGAATGCTTTCAGGCGCATCTGCTGAAGGCATGTCAGACACAACATCGCTGCGTTAAGTGCATCAGCTTGTACGATCCCCTGAAAAAACACGTTTGCAAGGTTGACACTTTAAAATTCGTCGAGCCCTGCAAGATTGACCCTGTCGGTCAGATTTATCTCTACTTTGACATGGAGACTGTGCAGTGTGCCGGCGGATTGCTGAAACCGATACTATGTGTGGTCACATACCAAGTGGACGAGAGTAGGTCTATGCTTCATTCCCGGAAACGGACGCCTTTTTGGATTGGATTCTGGCTGAAGAACGCCCCGGGGTTTAAAGATTCAGGGACGCCACAGTCCTGGCGCATAATCTGAAAGGCTTTGACGGCATGTTCATCATAAGTTACCTGTACAGAAAATTTTTAAAACCGGATCTCGTGTTCGATGGATCCAAGATTTTAGGTATATTTTTACCTGGCCTTAAAATAAGGTTCATCGACACGTTATCCTTTATTCAGGCTCCTCTTCGATCATTCACGAAGACCTTCAACTTGGAGCCGGTGAAAGGCTTTTTCCCCTTTAAATTTGTGAAGGAGGAAAATCTACAAACCCGTCCCTGATCGGCTTTTTTTTCCAGCCGGAAGACATGGAGCCTGAAACTCTGTCAGCATTCAATGAGTGGTATGCCGCAGCAAGCCTTGAACCCTGGGATTTTCAACAGCAGCTTCTGTATTACTGCAGGGCAAATACAGAACTGCTGTGGCGAGGCGCCCAAGCTTTCCGTGAGGAATTTTTAAATCTCACAGGTGTAGTAGACCCATTTGCGCGTGACATGACTATTGCCGGTGCTTGCCTTCGCATATTCCGTGGAAAGTTTTTGCAAAAGAATACCCTCGGTGTGTGTCCCGCCCAAGGGTATTCGGCGAGTAACGACCGGCAGTCCTTGAAAGCTCTCGCGTGGTTAGAGTATCAGGTTTCCAAGGACAACATCGAAATTCAAACTGTGCGATCACCCGGAGGTGAGTATAAGATAGAGCAGTACAAATTGGACGGCGTGTGCCACAGTACCCGTTGTTATTACGAATTTTTAGGCTGTTACTTTCATAACTGCTTGAAATGTTTCAGCCCTGAAAAAATAGATCAGCGCACGAGAAAGCCATTTGGTCTGCTAAACACCCGGACAGTCCAGCTTTTCCACACGCACATGTATATTCTGCTGACGGCATGGATCGTCTTGAGACCTTGAAAGTGTT
Source organism: Ryuthela nishihirai (assembly GCA_038380435.1). Taxonomy (NCBI): domain Eukaryota; kingdom Metazoa; phylum Arthropoda; class Arachnida; order Araneae; family Heptathelidae; genus Ryuthela; species Ryuthela nishihirai. The sequence goes on from JAWZYU010000019.1 coordinate 753,796, forward strand.
GATGAACGGGTACACATGCAAAATTATGTGGGAGCACGAATTCGACGAGTTGATGCGCAAAAACCAGTCCGTCGCATTAATTTATAAATCCGTCGAGCCTATCAGGCAGGTACTTCTACGGAGGGCGCGTGGAGGTGTTCTCCATCTTTGCATCGGTTGACTTAGGATGTAGCCTTAACTACGTTGATTACAACAGCCTGTACCCTGATGTTTGCAAGAAGGCTCCATTCGGTAAAGGTCACCCGGTTCGGATCACCTCCGATTTCGCCACGGACCTCGACCACTATTTTGGCATTGCACACGCCACACTGTTACCCCCCGACGATTTATTCATCCCTGTACTGCCCTATAGGTGTAATGGGAAGCTGCTTTTTCCCCTTTGTAGGATCTGTGCGGATGGACAGCTGGCACCCCCTTGTCGGCACACCGTGAACCAGCGCGCATTGACAGGATCTTGGCCTACGTTCGAAATTTACGCTGCGATGCGTGCTGGCTACAGACTTCTCCAGTTCCACGATGTGTGGCTTTAATACCATCCTGCAATACGATCCTACAACAAAAAAGGGAGGTGTCTATGCTGGGTACATAGACACTTTTCTGGGACTGAAGCAGCGCTTACTCCGGGTTTTCCCCTGACGTGCAGACCGAGGAGCAAAAGGAAGCCTTCTGTGAGGCCTTCTTCCAGGCGGAGGGGGTTCAGATCCTCCCCTCGGAAGTTGAGAAAAACAACCTTAAGCGAACTCTTTCCAATGTCTCACTTAATTCGTCATGGGGGAAGCATGCGCAGAACATGAGTCAAACCCAGACGACCATTGTGAGTTATCCTGTCAAGTACATGGAGCTCTTGACGGACGCATCGCTAGTCATCACTGACGTTGCTGTTATCAGCGACCAGGCTGAGCTTGTCACGCACAAGCCGGCGGAGTCTGCCACTCCAGCGAACACCCGTGGAAGCCTGATTTTCGCCGCAATGGTGACGAGTCACGCCAGACTAAAGCTGTACGAGCTTCTATCGAAATTAGATTGTCGTGCAATGTATTCTGACACGGATTCAGTAATTTATACAACGTCTCCTCGTGACAGCTACACACCACCACAAAACCCATTCCTTGGGGGTCTCGTTGACGAAATTTCATCAAAGTATGGCCCCGGTGTACACATCACGGACTACATTAGCGCAGGGGCCAAGAGTTATGCCCTTCGGCTGAGCAACGGCGATGAAATTCTTCGCACCAAGGGCATATCTCTCACGAAGCAAAACAGGTGTAAATATAATTTTGACTTATTCAAATCCATGGCGTTAGGGTATTGCCCAGTCAGCGAGACTTTCGATGTCCCTTTTAATTTAATTCGTAATAAAGTGGAAGGGTCACTTGCGAATAAGCCCATGGTAAAAAAGTTTAAGGCCAACCTAGATAAGAGGTATCTCAGCCCGGGTTCGACTCTCACTGTACCCTATGGTTACAATGACCTGGGCCTGGATACCCTTATCCAACTCATGGATGAATATTTGTACAGTTTTATTTATTATTATTTATTATTGCACACTAATGTATTATTGCACACTAATGTATTATTTATTTATTTATTATTGCATCTTCATTTATTATTTCAGTGTGCATAGTATTACACACTATTTCGTTGCTCACCAATGTACATATTATTTCATTACAAACTTTATTTATTTCAATGTTCCTAGTGAACCTTATTATTTCACTGCACACTTTATTTATTTCAATGTTCCTATTGAACCTTATTATTTCACACGTGATGACCCAGCACTGAGGCGTCGTCAGCTTTTGAATTAATGTATTTAACTTATTGTATTTAAAACTACAGCGGATCTGTTATTGTGAATCTGTCATTGTTTTTACTACAATGAACCTGTCATTGTGAATTGTTTCAATAAAAAAAGGTTTCAAAAAATCTGCCTCTTTATTACCCAGCTGAAACACACTGCGGTGGGGGAAAGCAAGAGACAACTTTGTTTTTCAGCTGCTCCGTAAGTCTTATCAGTGATCTGCACAGTGCTCCCCTCCAAGTCTCGCTGCTACAACACCATTCTCATTGCCCCGCCCATCGACACCAACGCCCTCTGCTGCACTCCTGAGTGTAGCAGCGCGCGTACATCCGAGCGCAGTCGTGCAGATCACTTCCGGATGTCAAACATTGAATGAACCATCAGTGTGAAAACATTGAATGGGAAGAGACGCAAAAATGGCAAGAGACGCAAATATCAGTTTTACTTTCTTTTATTGGATATTTTGTAATGTACATTTTAAAAACATGGGTTTTTTAACACAAATCTTCAAGCGCACAGGGCTTGGATTTTACAGAAGGTTTCAATATGCTGACCACTCGGATAATTTTCTTTTCTTACGTCGGAATGTCTTTTGGTGGGCGCTCTTCAGTTATAGTACTTTTGGGGATGTTGACTTTTAGTTCATGTGGAGTGTCAAGCTGTTTTGAGAATAACAAATAATTTTTCAAAGCAGTCAGATACTTTTCGGATTTATCGTCAGCATCGTCAGACTCCAATATTTTCTTCATCTCTGAGTCCAAATCACATACTTTTTTTCTTATGTTTTTTCTCTGCACAGCTTTTACAGAAATCATTTTTTTTAAATAGCGAAACAACAGGGGGAGGGCAGCAGTCAGGGCTATAATGAACCCTGAACCACGCTGCAGGAGATGCTTCTTGTGGCGTAAAGATGCACGTTTGGACGCTAGACTCCTTATGACCGTCTTGTACTGGCGTAAATTCTTTAATACTCTGTGGGAAACAGGTATATTTCCTTTTAAGAAATTGGAACATACTTCACATAGCGCATACATCTGGGGGTCGGAGATGTGCTTCATCAGAGCTGTACGCTGCTTTCCCCCTAACTTTGGTAAGCACTGAAGGAACGGACCTTGAGATTTAACTTTCATTTGGAACTTAAAGTATTTCGGGTTCTTCTGATGGAAGAATCTTTGCACGGAGCCTTTCACTGTCCAACGTTCTGGGATGAAGGTCAACGCACAAATAACCGCAGGTTACCTCTGTAGCCAGTCTATAGGCATCCGTCAGGAGTTAAGATTGATGGGGGTACACTTGTCTCGCCAGGTGGGTTATTTGTGATGCATCCCGACAGTTGCGAAATAAAAACATGTAGTGAGCATTGAGTGATATAGTCCTCGAATGTCTTCCCTTTAAAAACAGATTTTGTAAGATCAGGACAATCGTGATATTTTTATGATGACCCCCACAAATAAACAATTGTGATATGCGCTCACTGGCTACAGACTGTTCCATCAAGTCATCCAATACCAGAAGTGTAGGTCTGTGAGGATCAAATTCCTGATCCGTAGGAAGTCCTTCATAAAATTCCTTTTTCTTGAAGGGTTCAAAGGCAGGCTGCCACTCACCGTAGCAGTAAACGACACGCTGGGGTGGGGGTTCGAATACTTGAGCTGCTTCTTTGATGAGTTTCAGAATAAAAGTCGTCTTCCCACACTGTGAAGGTGCTGCAATTATGATATTTGAAGGAGTGCGGAGAGCCATCGCACCACCATGCAGTCGTTAAACTCTACTCGACACGTGTAATCACGATGCACTACTGTGGGAAGAGTCGAACCACAAGATCTTTTAAACAGGAAATACAGACAGTGAGCCCCACAAGTGTCTCCCAGGGGGTCCTGCAGAGGTATCGAGGGGTGTAAGACGTGACGTATGCCTAGTCGACTATAGTATTCTTGCATGGAGGTATCGAGACTCGTACCCAGGGGATCAAAGTGATCCACGTGCATTCCTTTCTTGTAAACTGCTATCCAGTGAGTTCCAGGCAGGGAGGACGGATCGGTATTGTAGATAAACAAGGCTTCTGACTGATTGATTCTGTGTAGCAGTCTGTCACGGGGGAACACTCCGAGACTTGTGGGTAACATCGAAAGGATGGATTCTAACTGATGGGAATTCATGAGCTGTAGTCAAACAGGACTTTACGGTCCAATGGGATTTCCAGCAAATTCTAGTACTCGGCATACAGGAGCACAGTGACCGATGCGGGTAGCGGCTTCGCAAACTTTAATTCGACTCTCACACTCACACTCTTTATTAAAGAAAATACTTGATTGCATTCACGTTGCTAGGGGGTCAATTGGAATCCGAACAATGTAAAACCTTCTCTATAGGTTTTTCGCGATAAGTTAATACCGCTATCGGATTTCCAGGCATCCACATCTTCCAATAATCCTTGGTAACAGCGCAGATAGCGCCCATTCGCAAAGTCGGGGGTATAGGACTGATGATCACTGTCTATGTGAAGACTGATGTAGTTTAAGTCGAAATGTTGGAAGTTGAAGGGATTTTTTTTCGTACGATCCATTCAGGCTGGTACTTTCCAGCATACCCAGTACCAGACGTACGGGGAGCTGGCCGAGAAATAAATTGTCACGGTTCACACTCGTCAGGCCCGAAGCGATGGAAAACATATGTAAATCCGTTTTTCGCAGAGGGTACTTGGCACTCTCCGAACCCAGCAGGCGAGCGTGTGCAAGGATGACACTCGAAGTGGATTTGACTTTACGCACGAAAAATTCAGCTTCGTGTATTTGTACTTTGTAAGAGGGGTCTGCTTCACCTGTCATGAGGCAGAATTCGGGTTTGGATCTCAGCAAACGCAGTCGCAGGTCGACTTGATTGAGTAGGTAACGATCTTGATTAAACAGGTCGGCGTGGATCCACGAGATGAGTTCGATACCTGTTGGTTTGACGTACCCCTTGCGTTGATGCCACCCCTCATTCTCCCTGCTGGTCAGTTCCATTTTACCTGGGGTGTCGAGGTACCAGAGCGAGGTGCCTAGCTGACTTCGTGTGGCATCGGTCCCGTAATTCAATAGAGTCTCTAGATAAGCCCTGTAAGGGTACAGGGTGTGAGAAGCACTCACGAGATGATCGTTGAGGAAGACGTCCACCTGACTGAAGAGGGCATGGAAGAAATGGTTGCAGGCAGCAATCACTTCCGACGGTACTGTACCATCGGATTTTACAATTTTCAAGACGAGACATAGGTGACATCGAGATAGATCAATGTAATCGTCCGTCCCCTTCACGATGAATTCGAGTGGTGCATTACCGTCCAGGGAAGCCACAGGTAAATAATTGACATAACAACCTCTTTCTAATTGTGAGACAGTGGGTGGGACCAGAAACAGATCCATTTCTGAATTGGCACAGTCGTCAGAATCAGCGTGAATTTTCTGAATGCTCCTGATGAAAACGCGTCCTGCACAATACAGTGTCTCTTCACTTTATGAACCTTGGGATGCTGACGACGGAGTTTTATTTCTTTCCCTCCCTGTAGCTTTGAACTGGCACGCTGTAAGAGGTCAGCACCCGCTTCACGGAGCCCCGCTTTGGCTTGCAGATTTGAAGTTTTGCCCCTGGGATATCTCTGAAACGAACCGTAGCCCGCCCTTACTCAGGGTAGACAGCGCAGGTCGTACGAGAGGGCGTACGAGAGGGCTGATGAAACGTCCGATCCTAGCAAAGATGCTTCCTAGCCCGTCGCCTCTCTGATAACGAGGACCACGGAACACACCCTTCCCCGTCTGGCTCTTGTAGTAGCTCACGTAGGCGTTTGCGGAAGGGGAGACGAATTTAACCCTCATGACAGAAATGTAACTTGACTAAAACTTTACCGAATTTAAAATGCAGCGGTTCTCCAGTGTCGGTACGAAGGAAGATTCTCACACTCTCGAAACTGTTCCTTGCAATAGGATAGTAATCAGGCTGTTGATATACGGCAACTATGGCTTCGTTATTACTGGTTCTGACGGCAGGATTCACGACACGCAACAGTTCACCGTGAGTATCACCTAACAACTGAGGAGCAATCAGATCTGAATACAAATAAATACCATACATTCCTCTGTTCATATCGATGGGATAGTCACTATGGATTTTATTCAGTGGTATATCTAATTTAGTAATTCCTAGCATTTCTCCTAATCCGGGGTTCGATCGAGGAAATTTAATGTAATGCGACTTGTCTGTATCCACCAATACGGTGTGATTTGCCTGCTGCTTGAAACGGTAAGCTTTTCTCAGCCTGTAGAGTAGCATCTGATTCATTTCATCGAATAACGATTCGGCAGTTTCGTATCGTCCGTGGGGTACCTTTCGTTCTTGGAAACTACCTGGCGGGATCACGTAGAAATAACACTCGTCATCTATGTCGAAAGTTGGTGTATTGCAAAGTTTGCTGGCAAATCGTTGGTGGAAGGGTTTGTCAACTTCTCCCTCGCCGATACACAGAAGTTTACCGAAATCCGTTTTAGGAAACATCACACCGTACCCCTCACTCGGTTTGAATAGTAACCGCTGTTATAGGAAATTATTATTTCTTTGGGGAGCTATGTGGTGAGGAGAGACAACAGCTCCATTCGAGTTATTTTACCCGGTTTAAGTTTGATTTTCCTGTATTCTTCAGGGGTGGCAGGGACGTAATATTCATACCTGTCATTAGAACCGTGCACATTGTACCAGCTAACAGGTAAGTGAACTTCTGCTAGTCCCACTTTCCATTTTCCGCTCAGTCTTAGGGGTTGTGCCAGCCGAACCGTGAAATCGGTCTGCGAATTGTTCGGATAAATATTCTGACTAACCGTGGAGGGAAGAGTCAGGTAGAAACTATCCATTTTTTAGGGATCCAGGAAGGTTTGGGATATCCGGGAAATTTAACCAGCATCACCCCTTTTGTCCTTTTCTCTCGATTATTTTCTCGACCGTGTAAAGTTCGGGTTCTGTCACTTTTTGAAGCTCCGATTTATAGAATGTGCCTTTCAACACTTCTCCCTCAGAATCCCTTACGACGTACACAGGGGGCTGCCGTTGTAATACCTTGTCGACTATAAATATTTCTTCGGTCTACAAATGTGTGCCTGCCTTCTTGAAGGGCGCTTTTACACTGGCTAGTCGAACTGTGTCACCCACTTTAAATGCTGGTTTTTCTTTTACTACAGTCGGATTGCGATTGAGTCGAACCCACATGACGTCTTCGTCATGTGGGTGAACGGTGGCATTGTATCCCCTTACAACACGCTGCAGCACGTTCATGTAGCGGTAGGTATTATTGCGTGTATAATATCTCCCCAGTCTCTCGCGTAGGTTACGATTCTATCTCTCCACCAAAGCTGCTTTTTTGTCGGAGTATGTAGCAAAGAACCGAATACCTTTCTTTTTCAGGAATTTCTGGAACACTCTGTTGGTAAACTCCGTACCCTGATCCGTATTTAAATTCATTGGGGATCGACCCTTGGAAAGGATTTTTTTGAAAACTGAGACCATTTCTTTCCCCGTTTTAGCCTTCATGGCCACCGCCCACCCGTATCTCGAGAACACATCGATGACTGTTAATATGTAGCGATACCCGTCATTGAAGCGAGTTACATTTTTCACGACCATGAGATCGGCTTGCCATTGTTCGTCTAACCCTGTGACGTAAACTTTGTTACGAGGGAACTTTCTGCGAACAGGTTTATGTAACGTGTAGGCAGGCTGCTTTTCTAACCATTCTCGGACGAGTTTGAGTGGCAGTCCCGTATTCTGTGCTAACTTTTTTACACTACCGAATCCTCTTTCGGGGTCAAAATAATGGGACTCCAAAGTTTTGTTTTCTGCTGCACCCAGACGTCGTACCCCACCAGGTTTTGCCATTGATGTAGTGAAAGTGTAACACCTGTCACTGTAGGGACGTCACCTATATTCATATCAGACAGTTGTCTGATATCCACTGTTAAGTTACACACACGAATTTTGTATCCGCCGTCCAAGGCTTTTGACTCCCCACACTGAATATTTTTACTAGTAGCTACAAATTCTAATACAAGTACGGCTATCGTTAACAATTCACGATTACACTACCCAACTAGCTAACACCTTCTTTCTCCTATCCATACCAAGGCTAAAATGACATAGGATGAAAAGACAGACACATTATATAAGGTTACAATTATTTATTTAATTTATGCATTTCATTTTTTGCTTCGTCGACATTAGCATTATATTTTAGATTGCAAATAAAACCAGAATCTACAAAATTCAATAGACCTCGTTTCCAGGCCGTATCCACAAATACCTGTGCTAGACCATTAATGTCCAAGTCACCAGACCACCCTACGATGGTCGGTATTTTTTCTTGGGGTTGCAGTCCATCTAACGGTATCACGCGCGTAAGTTCTTGCTGAAAAATATTCACCAGCAGCGGGTAAACACAATGGGGACCGTCGAAAACAGGACCCAGCAGGAAAGGACGAATGGATTCAGAATGTTCCATAATGGCTGTACGGAGTTTTTGATCTTTGGGGGTCCCACACACGTTGTGAACAATGCGCATCACCTCGTCTAAGTGAATAGCCAGCGTAAACAACTGCGAAGCGTTCAATGTTATACAGCGTCTCACCTCACGGAACTGTAGAGTTCTCTGGTCTGCAGATTCTTTGATGAAGTCGACACAGCGTTCACCACCTCCAGTGCGATACATGTAAGCACGTAAACCGTGCATCATGTACCATGTCTGTTGATCGGGACCGATTTTCACTTGGTCCTCTATGTGGGGTACCGCTGCACACAAAGCCTCCCATTCAGGTATGGAGAGGTTAACCCCTGCTGGTGTAGGGTAGATGAGTTCACCATTTTCATATTTCTTGTAGCGGCGTACGGGCGCGATGTACACATCTTCACCGAGACACCGCGCATCTGGATTGCTAGGTTGCATCGTGAACAATGCGGCACAGAGCGTTCGCTCCCTATTTAACTAGAGAGCCGCACCACCTGAGACGACCAATCAGGAACGAGTTGATAAGCGAGTGTTTGTTGAGGCGTGTTCTCGACGATCGATCCATCCGAAAAAAGCAACTGTTTCTGCTAAAGAGCAGTGGACGTCCTCTCCGGTGTGATATCCGCATTCGAACTTGGAAACTTTGGGGAGATCACAATATTTGGGGCAGCCGTAAAGTTCGAGATTAACACCGGGAAGATTTAATCGTTCCAAGAGAATTCTTTCCACAGTACCTCCTTTGTAACCCACCACAATAGCTTCCACACCTTTTCTCGAGGAAGAGGATGAAAGGGTAGACCTATCACATATTTAGATACGTAGTTGTCTGTCCTTCTGTCTTTTACTGTCAAAGTCTGGTGATGTCGAAGATTGAAACGATAGACACCACATTTCCCATTCAGAGTTGCATATCTGAGTTCACGCACTAGGAAACGACCATTTACACGGAAACCGTCGAGGTCTAGAACCATACAGATGTTTTGCATAGTTCGAGTATCTGGAGACAAAAACACTTGACGTCTTCACACAGGCAGGGTCTACAGACGTCTCTGTCGTTTACGCCTCAGCGCCTGCACAACACTCTGCGGTAGTCCCGGGGGCCAGGTTTCGGGTGGCTTCATCACCAGAGGTCGTCGCAGCCTTCGAGGTGGTGGCGGGGTAGTGTTGTCCACGAGAACGACCTGTAGCATCGGACCACCAATCCCAGGTCGCGGCAACATCTTAATAGTGATGGCAGGAGGCGGCGGCAGCGGTGGCGGAGGTGGATGTACAATCACAGGTCCCCGATACACATAACGACATTCTCGAAATGGGTAGCACGGTGGATCGGACTCGTACCCCTAGTCCTCGTCACTCAGCCACATATCAAAATCCATGTCGACACCCGTAACCTGTAGCTCAGAATAAAAGCCAAACCTTTTTTCAACGGTTATATACAGCCAGAACCGTGACCTTTACACATCACCCCATCGGATAAACGCGTGACACGTAGCAAAGTACACAGCCAATCGTTGCTACCCAGTGCAATTATTCTGAGACTTGCATCAGCCGAGTGAAGGAGGGGACCTTAAAATATAGGGTTTTTCATAAGAGGGAGGGCTTAAAATATAAGTAGGTCGACCGTGGGGTCCGAAAACGAGAAATTAGACTTAAAATAAAGGGGTTTTTGGGAAAATAGTACTTCTCACTGTCAACAGATGGTGCCAGGAGGTTTTTTAATAAGGTGGAGGGCTTAAAATATAGGTAGGTCGACCGTGGGGTCCGAAAACGAGAAATTAGAGTGAAAATAAAGGGTTTTTGGGAAAATAGTACTTCTCACTGTCAACAGATGGCGCCACTGAGGGTGAAAGGTGGGGGTGAAAAAAAAGGGGGATTATTATTTATTAATTATTAATAAGGAGCGTGGCCGGTTACGTTATTACGTAATGTTACGTCATAGGGGGATGGGGCGGCGGAAGTGGGCGTGGCCTGTTATATCATAGGGGGCGTGGCCAGTTACGTCATAGGGGGGAAAGCGCTGTGCAAAGGGGATCCGTATAATGTAACGATACTACTGTTGTGTAATGACTTTTAAATTTCCAGTCAGATTCACAACCTAATGGTTTGTATTTATCAACTACTATTATATAATGAGATTCTATAGGAAAAATATACTTTAGATGAATTGAATTTTGAAAATATCGAATTATTCACCAACTATCAGTTTCAATGCTGTTTTAAACCCCTTAAACAGAGCGAAAAAATTATTCCTGTTCTAAAAGCTTTTGAGTTTTCAGTTTCAGTGAAAGTCTGATGGCTTATTTCCATCCAGGCCTATTATAAAATAATATTCTGTGCGTCAAAAACATTTTCACTGTAGCGAATTTTCAAAAAAAAAAAACATTTATATGTGAAAATACCGATTTCACCGCTATTTTCGTAACATAAAACATAGGTAAAATCCATTTTGGTGTGTAATTACTTTTGAATTTACAGTCAGATTCACAACCTAATGCTTTCTATTCATCAACTTGTATTATGTAATGAGATTTTGTGGCTAAAGTAGTTTAGGTGCATAGAATTTCGAAAATATCGAATAATTGATCAAAATGTGAGTTTGAATGCTGTTTTAAACGCCTAAAACAGAGCGAAAAGCTGTTCGTGTGGTAACAACTGTTCAATTTACTGTCAGAGTGAGAATCTGATGGTTTGTTTCTATCAATTCGTGATATAGAATCACATTCTGTGCCTTAAAAACATTTTCACTCCAGAGAATTAAAAAAAAAACGATTTATATTTGAAAATACCTATTTTACCGCTATTTTCCTCACATAAAACATAGGTAAAATCGTTGGTTTGGGTTGTTTTACCTCTGAGCGGCACTTTTTTTGCACACCAAAAAAAGCACTTTTTTTTGCACACCAAAAAAAGCACTTTTTTTTGCACACCAAAAAAAGCACTTTTTTTTGCACACCACCTTCGGTGTGCATGTGACCAAGGTCACATGCACACCGAAGGCACACCTTCGGGGTGCATGTGACCAAGGTCACATGCACCCCGAAGGCTCAGAGAAGGTTGGGGGAGCGGACCCATTCGAACAACTGTTGGGAGACAGATGGTAGCCTCCGATTAAGGCATCGTGTCCCCTACTGACCGTGGGCAGGGCGGGGAATTTTGCGGAGATAAATCTCAACGCTGACATAGCTGGGACTCGAACCTGGGAACTACAGATTACGAGACTCGGAAGGTACCGACTGAGCCACCCCCGCCCCATAGGTAAAAGCTATGTGATGTGTAAGGATTTTTGAATTTACAGTCAGATTCAAAATGCTTTTTATTCAACAACTAGTATCATATAATGAGATCCTATTGGGTAAATTAAACATTAGGTGGACGGAATTTCGAAAATATCGAAATATTCTCCAAATGAGTTAAAAGCTATTCCTGTGGTAACAATTTTTCAATTTACAGTTTGAGTGACAATTTGATAGTTTATTTCCATCAATTCGTAACATGAAATAATATTCTATACTTCAAAAATATTTTCACAGCATAGAATTTTGTAAAAAATCGATTTATGTATGAAAATAGCTATTTTTGCGTTGTTTTCCGCGCATAAAACTTATGAAAAATCTCTGTGGTGTTTAATAACTTTTGAATTTACTGTCAGATTCACAACCTAATGCTTTATATTCATCAACTAGTACTATTTAATGAGATTCTATAACTAAAGTATAGTTTAGGAGCAGAATTTCGAAAATATGGAATAATGGATAAAAATATGTTTCAATGCTGTTTTGAACGCCTAAAACAGTGCTAGAAGCTATTCGTGTTGTAACAACTGTTCAATTTACTGTTAGAGTGAGAATCTGATGATTTGTTTCTATCAAGGCGTGATATGAAATGATATTCTATGCCTTAAAAATATTTTCACTGTACACAATTTTCAAAAAAATTGATTTATGTATGAAAATACCAATTTTAGCACTCTTTTCTTAAATATAAAACATAGGTAACAGCTGTGTGGTGTGTAATGACTTTTGAATTTACAGTCAGACTCACAACCTAATGCTTTCTATTTATCAACTAGTACTACTTAATGAGATTCTATTTCTAAAGTATAGATTAGGAGCATAGGATTTCGAAAATAGCGAATAATTCATCGAAATATTAGTTTTAATGCAGTTCTAAACGCTTAAAACAGTGCTAAAAGCAATTCGTGTGGTACCAACTGTTCAATTTACTGTCAAAGTCAGAATCTGATGGTTTGTTACTATCAAGGCGTGATAGAGAATGGCATTCTATGCCTTAAAATCATTTTCACTGTAGAGAATTTTTCAAAGAAAACGATTTATATGTGAAAATACCTATTTTACCACTATTTTCCTCACATAAAACGTAGGTAAAAATCTATGTGGTCTGTAATTTCGAATTTACAGTGAGATTCACAACCTAATGCTTTCTATTCATTAACTAGTATTATGTAATGAGATTCTATGGCTAAAGTATAGTTTAGGTGCGTAGAATTTCGAAAATACCGAATAAATCATCAAAATATGAGTTTGAATGTTGTTTTAAACGCCTATAAATGTGCTAAAACCTATTCGTGTGGTAACAACTGTTGAATTTACTGTCAGAGTGAGAATCTCATGGTTCGTTTCTATCAAGGCGTGATATTGAATGACATTCTATGCCTTGAAAACATTTTCAGAGTACGAAATTTAAAAAAAAAGATTTATATGTGAAAATACCTATTCTGCCACTATTTTCATCACATAAAACACAGGTAAAATCTAGGTGGTGTGTAATGACTTTTGAATTTACACTCCGATTCATAACCCAGTATTTTATATTCTACAACTACTGTTATATAGTGAGATTCTATTGGGGATATTATACTTTAGGTGGAAAGAATTTCGAAAATATAGAATTATTCACCAAAATATCGATTTCAACGCTGTTTTAAACAGAGCAAAAAGCTATTCCTATGCTAACAACTTTTGAATTTTCAGTTTCAGTGACAATCAGATGGTTTATTTCCATCCAGGCCTAATATGAATTAATATTCTATGCCTGAAAATTATTTTTACAGCGTAGAATTTGGAAAAAAATCAATTTAAGTATTAAAATAGCTTTTTTTGCGCTGTTTTCCGCGCATAAAACTTAGGAAAAAGCTATGTGGTGTTTAATTACTTTTGAATTTAAAGTCAGATTCACAACCTAATGCTTACTAGTCATCAACTTGTATTATGTAATGAGATTCTATGTCTAAAGAATAGTGTAGGTGCATAGAATTTCGAAAATACCGAATAAATCATCAAAATATGAGTTTGAGTGCTATTTTAAACGCCTAAAACAGTTCTAAAAACCATCTTTTCAATTTACAGTTTGATTGACGATTTGATGGTTTATTTCCATCCAATCAGTAGTACAGAATAATATTCTATGCCTTAAAAATATTTTCACAGCATAGAATTGAAAAAAAATCGATATATATATATATAAAAATAGCTATTTTAGCGCTGTTTTTCACGCATAAAACATAGGAAAAAAATATGTGTTGTGTAACAACTTTTGAATTTACAGTCAGAGTATTATATAATGAGATTCTATGGCTAAAATATACTTTAGGTGCATAGATTTTCGAAAATATCGAAAAATTCAAGAAAATATCAGAATGAGAACCTGATGGTATATTTCCAAAAAGGTGTGATATAGAATGACATTCTATGCCTTGAAAACATTTTCACTGCATAGAATTTTAAAAAAAATTGATTTATAGGTGTAAATACCCATTTTAGTGTTGTTTTCCGGGCATAAAACACAAGTAAAAGGTGTGTCGTGTGTAATAACTTTTAAATTTACAGTGAGGTTCACAAACTGATGATTTATATTGATCAACTAGTATTATATAATGAGATTCTATAGGGAAGGTATATTTAGGTGCAATGAATTTCGAAAATATCGAATAATTCACTAAAATATCAGTTTCGACGGTGTTTAAACGACTGAAACAGAGCTAAAAGAGACCTGAGCTAAGAACTTTTCAATTTACAGTCTGAATGATAATCTGATTGTAAATTTTCATCAAGGCGTAACATAAAATGTTATATGAGTTAAATATATTTTCAACGCATAGAATTTTGAAAAAAATTTATTTCTGTATCAAAATAGCTATTTTAGTGCTGTTTTACGCAAATGAAACAAAGGTAAAAGATACGTGGTGTGTAATGACTTTTGAATTTACACTCAGATTCACAACCGAATGCTTTACATTCAACAATTTGTATTATGTAATGAGATTCTATTGGTTAAATTAAACATTAGGTAGATAGAATTTCGAAAATATAGAAATATTTACCAAAATATCAGTTTCAACGCTGTTTTAAACGCCTAAAACAGAGCGAAAAGCTATTCCTATGCTAACAACTTTTGAATTTTCAGTTTCAGCGACAATCTGATGGTTTATTTCCATCCATCAGTGATATAAAATAATAATCTACACCTGAAAAATATTTTCACGGCATAGAATTTTGGAAAAAATCGTTTTATGTATCAAAATAGCTGTTTTTGCGCTGTTTTCCGCGCATAAAACTTCGGAAAAACTTATGTAGTGTGTAATAACTTTTGAATTTACAGTCACAACCTAATGCTTTATATTCAAAAACTAGTATTATGCAATGAGATTCGATGGCTAAAGTATAGTTTAAGTGCATAGAATTTCGAAAATATTCAATTCATCAAAATATGCGTTTTAATGCTGTTTTATACGCCTAAATCAGTGCTAGAAGCTATTTATGTGGTAACAACTGTTCAATTCAGTGTCAGAGTGAGAATCTGATAGTTTGTTACTATCAAGGCGTGATATAGAATGACATTCTATGCCTTAAAAACATTTTTACTGTATGCAATTTTCAAAAAAAGATATATATATGTGAAAATACCTATTTTACCGCTATTTTCCTCACAAGAAACAGGTAAAATCTATATGGTGTGTAATGACTCTTGAAATTACAGTCAGATTCACAACCTAATGCTGTATATTCGTGAACCTTTATTGTGCAATAAGTTTGTATGGCTAAAGGATAGTTTAAATGCATAGAATTTCGAAAATACCGATTAAATCATTAAAATATGAGTTTCAATGCTGTTTCAAACGCCTAAAACAGTGCTAAAAGCTAGTAATAACAACTGTTCAGTTTTCTGTCACAGTGAGAATCTGATGGTTTGTTTCTATCAAGGCGTGATATAGAATGACATTCTATGCTTAAAAACATTTTCATGTATACAATATTCAAAAAAAAAAACAATTTATATGTGAAAATACCTATTTTAGCGTTTTCCTCACATGAAACAAGTAAAAACTATGTGGTGTGTAAACATTTTGAATTTACAGTCAGATTCACAACCTAATGTTTTATATTCCACAATTTGTATTATATAGTGAGGTTCTATTGGGTAAATTACACGTTAGGTGAAAAGAATTTCGAAACTATAGAAATATTTACCAAAATATCAGTTTCAACACTGTTTTAAACGCCTAAAACAGAGCGAAAAGCTATTCCTATGCTAAAAACTTTTGAATTTTCAGTTTCAGTGACAATCTGATGGTTTATTTCCATCCACGCCTATTATGAAATGATATTCTATGCCTCAAAAATATTTTTACAACCTAGAATTTTGAAAAAAATCGATTTATGTATCAAAATAGTTATTTTTGTGCTGTTTTCCGCGCATAAACTTAAGAAAAAGCTATGTGGTGTGTAATAAATTTTGAACAGTAAGATTCACAACCTAATGCTTTATATTCATGAACTATTATTATGTAATAAGTTTGTATGGCTAAATTACAGTTTAGGTGCATAGAATATAGAAAATATCGAATAATTCATCAAAATATGTAAAATATGTCATAAACGCTTAAAACAGTGCTAATAGCTTTTTGTTTTTTAACAACTGTTTAAATTTTTCTCAGAGTGAGAATCTGATGGTTTGTTACTATCAAGGCGTGATATAGAATGACATTCTATGCCTTAAAAACATTTTTACACTATGCAATTTTCAAAGAAAGATTTATATGTTAAAATGCCTATTTTACCGCTATTTTCCTCACATAAAACAGGTAAAATATATGTGGTGTGTAATGAATGACTTTTGAATTTACACTCAGATTCACAACCTAATGCTTTATATTCGTGAACTATTATTACGTAATAAGTTTGTATGGCTAAAGTGCAGTTTGGGTTCATAGAAATTCGAAAATGTCGAATAATTTATCAATATATGAGTTTCAATGCTGTTTTAAGCGCCTGAAACAGTGATCAGAATTGTTCAATTTACTGTCAGAGTCAGAATCTTATGGTTTGTTTCTATCAAGTCGTGATATAGAATGACATTCTATGCCTTAAAAACATTTTCACTGTACAGAGTTTTGAAAAAAAAAACGATGTATATGTGAAAATACCAATTTTACTGCAATTTCTGTCACATAAAACATAGCAAAAAGATATGTTGTGTGTAATAACTTTTGAATTTACAGTCAGATTCACAATCTAATGCTTTCTATTCATCAACTAGTATTATGTAATGAGATTCTATGGCTAAAGTATAGTTTAGGTGCATAGAATTTCGAAAATACGGAATATATCATTAACAGATGAGTTTCAATGCTGTTTTAAACGCCTAAAACAGTACTAAAAGCTATTCGTGTGGTAGCAAATGTTCAATCTA
Source organism: Ryuthela nishihirai (assembly GCA_038380435.1). Taxonomy (NCBI): domain Eukaryota; kingdom Metazoa; phylum Arthropoda; class Arachnida; order Araneae; family Heptathelidae; genus Ryuthela; species Ryuthela nishihirai. The sequence continues at coordinate 770,826 of JAWZYU010000019.1, forward strand.
CTGTCAGAGTGAGAATGTGATGGTTTATTTCTATCAAGTCGTGATATGGAATGACATTCTATGCCTTAAAATCATTTTCCTGTATTCAATTTTCAAAAAAACGATTTGTATCTGAAAATACCTATTTTACCTCTATTTTCCTCACATAAAACATAGGAAAAAAATAACTTTTTAATTTACAGTCAGATTCACAACCTAATGCTGTACATTCATGAATTATTATTATGTAATATGTTTGTATGGCTAAATTATAGTTTAGATGCATAGAATTTCGAAAATATCGAATAATTGATCAAAATATGAATTTCAATGCTGTTTTAAACGTCTAAAATAATGGTTACAACTGTTCAATTTACTGTCAGAGTGAGAATCTTATGGTTTGTTTCTATCAAGACGTGATACAGCATGGTATTCTATGCCATAAAAACATTTTCACTGTACAAAATATTCAAAAAAGAAACGTTTTTATATGTGAAAATACCAATTTTACCGCTATTTTCCTCATATAAAACATAGGTAAAAGTTATGTGGTGTGTAATGACTTCTGAATTTACATTCAGATTCTATGGCTAAAGTATAGTTTAGGTGCATAGAATTTCGAAAATATCGAATAATTCACTAAAATATGAGTTTCAATGATGTTTTAAACGCCTAAAAACAACTGTTCAATTTACCCTCAGAGTGAGAATCTGATGGTTTGTTTCTATCAAGGCGTGATACAGAATGATATTCTATGCCATAAAAACATTTTCACTGTACACAATTTAAAAAAAAAAAACGATTTATATGTGAAAATACCTATTTTACCGCTATTTTCCTGACATAAAACATAGTAAAATCTATGTCGTGTGTAATAAATTTTGAATTTACAGTCAGATTCACAACCTAATACTTTCTATTCATCAACTACTATTATGTAATGAGATTCTATTGCTACAGTATGGTTCAGGTGCATAGAATTCGAAAATACCAAATAAATCATCAAAATATGAATTTGAATGCTGTTTTAATCGCCTAAAACAGTGTTAAAAGTTATTTGTGAGGTAACAACTGTTTAATTTACTGTCAGAATAAGAATCTGATGGTTTGTTTCTATCAAGGCGTGATACACAATTACATTCTACGCCTCAAAAACATTTTCACTGTGTGCATTTTTCAAAAAAAAAAACGATTCATATGTGAAAATACCTATTTTACCGCTATTTTCCTCACATAAAACATAGGTAATAGCGATGTGTTGTGTAATGACTTTTGAAATTAGAGGCAGATTCACAACTTAATGCTTTCTATTCATCAACTAGTTTTATATAATAAGATTCTATGGTTAAATTATAGTTTAGCTGCATAGAATTTCGAAAATATCGAATAATTCACCAAAATATGAGTTTCAATGCTGCTTTAAACGCCTAAAACAGTGGATACAACTGTTCAATTTACTGTCAGAGTGAGAATTTGATGGTGTGTTTCTATCACGGCGTGATATAGAATGATATTCTATGCCATAAAAACATTTTCACTCTATACAGTTTTAAAAACAAATGATTTTTATGAAAATACCTATTTTAACACTATTTTCCTCACATAAAACATAGGTAAAAGATATGTGATGTGTAATTACTTTTGAATTTACAGTAAGATTCACAACCTTCTATTTATTAACTAGTATTATGTAATGAGATTCTATGACTAAAGTATAATTTAGGAGGATTGAATTTCGAAAATATCGAATTATTCACCAAAACATCAGTTTTAACGCTGTTTTAAACCCTACACCAGAGCGAAAAGCTATTCCTGTGCTAATAGCGTTTGAATTTTTAGTTTCAGTGACAATCTGATGATTTATTTACATCCAGGCCTATTTTATGCCTGAAAAGTATTATTTACAGCATAAATTAAAAAAAAATCCATTTATGTATCAAAATAGCTATTTTTGCGCTGTTTTCGGCGCATAAAACTTAGGAAAAAGCTATGTGGTGTATTTCACACCACATAGCTTTTTCAAAAGTTATTACAACTTTTGAATTTACAGCACAGCAAATAGCTTTTCGCTCTGTTATACGGTTTAAAACAGGGTTGAAACTGCTGTTTTGATGAATAATTCGATATTTTCGAAACTCTATCTACCTAAAGTATCCTTTAGCCATAGAATCTCATTACATAATACTAGTTAATAAATGAAAAGCGTTAGATTGTGAATCTGACTATAAATTAAAAAGTTATTACACACCACCTAGTTTTTTCCTGTTTATTGTGAAAAAATAGCGGTAAAATAGGTATTTTCACATATAAATCTGTTTTTGAAAAAGTGAAAATGTTTTTAAGACATACAATATCATTCTCTATCACGCCTTGATTTCTATCAAGGCGTGATAGAGAATGTAATTATTTCTACAAATTATATTTATTTCTACAAACCATCAGATTCCCACTCTGACAGTAATTTGTTACAGTTGTTACCACACGAATAGCTTTTGGCACTTTTCTAGGCGTTAAAAATATTTAAACTCATATTTTGAATATTTTTTCGGTATTTTCGAAATTCTATGCATCTAAACTATACTTTAGCCATAGAATCTCATTATATAATACTAGTCGCTGAATAGAAAGCATTAGGTTGTGAATTTGACTGTAAATTGAAAAGTAATTAAACAGCACACAGATTTTACCTACGTTTTATGTGACGAAAACATCGCAAAAATACCCATTTTGATACATATATCGATTTTTTACAAAATTCTATGCTGTGAAAATATTTTTTAGGCATAGAATAATATTTTATATTACGGACTGATGGAAATAAAGCATCATATTGTCACTCAAACTGTAAATTCAAAAGTTTTTAGCACTTTTTGCTCTGTTTTAGGGATTTAAAACAGCGTTGAAACTGATATTTTGGTGAATAATTCGATATTTTCGAAATCCAATTCTCCTAAAGTATACTTTTCACATAGAATCTCGTTATATAATAGTAGTTGATAAATACAAAGCATTAGGTTGTGAAACTGACTGCAAATTCAAAAGTCACAGCACAACACATAGCTTTTAAATATGTTTCATGTGAGGAAAATAGCGGGAAAATAGGTATTTTCACATGTAAATCGTTTTTTGAAAATTGTATACAGTGAAAATGTTTCTAAGGCATAGAATGTCATTCTATATCACGCCTTGTTAGAAGCAAACCATCAGATTATCACTCTGACAATACATTGAACAGTTGTTACCACACTAATAGCTTTTAGCACTTTTTTAGGCGTTTAAAACAGAATTAAAACTTATATTTAGATGATTCATTCGGTATTTTTGAAATTCTATGCACCAAAACTATATTTTAGCCATAGAATCTCATTACATAAAACTAGTTGATGAATAGAAAGCATTAGGTTGTGAATCTGACTGTAAATTCAAAATGTATTACATATAGTTTTTTCCTAAGAGCGCAAAAATTTGATACACAAATCGTTTTTTTTTACAAAATTCTATGCTGTAAAAATATTTTTGAGGCATAGAATATTATTTTATAATAGGCCTTGATGAAATTAATCCATCAGATTGTCACTGAAACTGAAAATTCAAAAGTTGTTAGCACAGGAAGAGCTTTTCGCTCTGTTTTAGGGGTTTAGAACAGCATTGAAACTGATATGATGGTGAATAATTCGATAGTTTGGAAATTCAATCCTCCTAAAGTATACGTTTCGTACAGATTCTTATAATATAATAGTAGTTGATAAATATAAACCACTAGGTTGTGAATCTGAATGTAAATTCAAAAGTAATTACAGACCATATGGATTTTACCTATGTTTTATGTGACGATAATAGCGGTAAAATAAGTATTTTCACATATAAATCGTTTTTTTTTTAAATTGTATACAGTGAAAATGTTTTTAAGGCATGATTGAATGTCATTCTATATCACGTCTTGATAGAAACAAATCATTAGATTCTCACTCTGACAGTAGATTGAACAGTTATTACCACACGAATAGCTTTTAGCACTGTTTTAGACGTTTAAATCACGATTGAAACTCATGTTTTGATGAATTATTCGATATTTTCGAAATTCTATGCACATAAACTGTACGTTAGCGTATTACATAAAAATAGTTCATAAATATAAAGCTTTAGGTTGTGAATCCGACTGTAAATTCAAAAGTAATTACACACCACATAGATTTTACCTATGTTTTATGTGACCAAAATAGCGGTAAATAGGTATTTTCACATATAAATCGTTTTTCTTTTAAATTCTCTACAGTGGAAATGTTTTTAAGGCACAAAATTGTGATTCTATATAACGCGTTGATAGAAACAAACCATCAGATTCTCACTCTGACAGTAAATTTAACAGTTGTTACTACACGAATAGCTTTTAGCACTTTTATAGGCGTTTAAAACAGCATTGAAACTCATATTTTGATGATTTGTTCGGTATTTTCGAAATTCTATGCACCTAAACTGTATTTTAGCCATAGAATCTCATTACATAATACTGGTTGATGAATAGAAAGCATTAGGTTGTGAATCTGACTGTAAATTCAAAAGTTATTACACACCACATTGCTTTTTCTTAAGTTTTATGCGCGGAAAACAGCGCAAAAAATAGTTATTTTGATACATAAATCGATATTTTCTACAAAATTCTATGGTGTGAAAATATTTTTAAAGCAAAGAATATTATTTTATATTACGGTTTGATGGAAATAAACCACCAAATTGTCACTCAAACTGTGAATTCAAAAGTTGCTAGCACAGTAATAGCTTTTTACTCAGTTTCCCGCGTTTAAAACAGCGTTGAAGCTGATACTTTGGAGAATATTTCGATATTTTCAAAATTCCATCCACCTAAAGTTTAATTTATCCAATAGAATCTCATTATATAATACAAATTGTGGAATATAAAACATTAGGTTGTGAATCGGACTGTAAATTCAAAATCATTACAAACCACATAGCTTTTACCTAATGCTTTATATTCAACAACTAGTATTATATAAGGAGATCCTATTGGGTGAATTAATCATTAAGTGGACGGAATTTCGAAAATAACGAAATAGTCACCAAAATATCAATTTCAACGCTGTTTTAAACGCGTGAAACAGAGCTAAAAGCTATTCCTGTGTTAACAACTTTTGAATTTACAGTTTGAGTGACAATCTGATGATTGTCTGATGATCAATCTGATGATATATAATAGGCCTGAATGGTTTACTTCCATCCAGGCCTATTATAAAATAATATTCTACGCCTCAAAAATATTTTCACAACATAGAATTTTGAAAAAAAATCGATTTATGTATCAAAATAGCCATTTTTGCGCTATTTTCCGCGCATGAAACTTAGGAAAAAGCTATGTGGTGTATAATAAAAAAATAATAAATTACACGATCCATCCGCCTAATGATGAATCCATTCCTACCAGACTACTGTATAGCTGTATACAAATAACTTTTTCATTAAAGGCTTATATCTTTCTCCTGTTAGTGAAGTGTGGACATGACAATAATTTTGGGCAGTTGTCGCCAACTCTGGAGAAGTCAACAGTTATCCGATAGATTTTTACCCCACCCCATCTGAACACTTCGGGAACTTGTTGCCAGGCCATTTTGACCAATGTATTGCAACAGAAAAATTGCTTCTCATAGGTAAGATAAACAAGTGTAAAAGAAATTTTGCTTTGATTATGAAACGAAACAAAATCATCTTTTTGTAAGATGGCCAAGAAGTCGCTGACCCCTACTTACCATGTGGGGAGAATTACTCAGTATATAGTGTACAAGTGAATCTGCATGTGCATCATCGGCAGTTGCCTAGAAGACATTTGCATTTTTGTGTAGCATTTTGTCTGCTGTAATGTCATTGTATTCAAATCTTGTTATTCATGCAATTCAGGGGGGCAGCTCATTCATTTAGGCCACGCCAGGCTCAAAATCCAGTTCCCAGGTTCGAGTTATCTCTGTAGAATTCATCGCCGTCCTTCAGTCAGTAGGGGACACCCGGAGCCGGAATTTGACCTTCTGAGGTCCTAAGCTATGACAAGAGTAAGAGCCCACTGAATTTGGAAAGTCGAACTAAGCTATATATTTATTCTGATTGAAAGGAGCATTAAAAAATAAATATGAAATTGATGTGGTGAAAACATTACACTACAATAAATACCATGTAAAGCTGAGATGAACAGTGTTTGCATAATACATTCATTTAACATAATATTTTGCATAATATTTTCATTTTGCGCCACAGTAAACTTCAAACTAAATTTTTGAGGCTCCTCATTTCGCGAGGCCCTAAGCTGTAGCTTAGTTACCTTATGCGTAAGCCTGGCCATGGGGCTACCTGGGGACACCGATGAGCTTGGAAAGGCTGCATTCGTCAGATGCAACCTGTGAATGCTGGCCTTGACAGATGGCTATCATCTGCCTTCTAAAAGCTGTCCAGTGGGCCCCTTTTCTGAGCCCTTGGGGCTCAGAAAATAATTATAAAAAAGGAATTTCAAATTTATTATTCATTATATATCATATGTAAATCAACATACTATTTTTACATTCGTTTTGTAATTATTATTCGCCGTGTTAACTAGACAATGACAGCATTTACTTTGCGAATCAGTACTATTTGACTCCTCTTGTGCTGTTAATACGAATTTCGGCCACCATCCGCAATCTGCATTTTTGTTACACTGATGATAATTTTGCATGCTCTGAAAGTATGATATGATGAACGTAACTCTGAAAGTATGATATGATGAAAGTATGATAGTGATGACAATTTGCATGCTCTGAAATACAATAGCGACGAACTGCAATGAGTCAGATCACCGTTTTTTAGTGGTTCGTGACATTTGGCTGATTCTATCAGTCCAACCACTAATCAAGGATCTTGTTACTTAGCATCCTGTTACTTAGCCGTCCGTCGGATAGCAGTCTAAGCCGTGGCTCCGTGTGCGGGAGAGAGCCAGACCCTGTGCACGTTAAAGAACACGCTAGATGGCCTTGACGGGAGGCTATCAGTAGGTTTCCTCCCCCAACCTTCTCTGAAAGTTCGGGGTTCGTGTGACCTGCCCATGGTGTGCAAAAAAGTGCCGCTCAGTGGTAAAGCAACCAAACCCAGCTTAACCAGAGCATTTATTGATTCAACTTCGAATTGTTTCTGCTCCTTGACTTTGATTGCTGAATGGTGGCAGCCTTTCCAAGTCTCCCTCTCTTCACCAAAGGGTAGAACAGGAGTTCGACTCTAACTGAAGAACATCAGATGATAGAATTGGCATGTTAACAACTCAACTCCGCCTCTCTTCTGATTACTTTATAACTATTTCACAACTGACAAGCTGTATTCAAAATTTAGGTAAGGTTTTGATTTTTGAACACAGTTTGTCAGTTGCGAAATTTGGCACTGGGTACACAACCATTTAGGATGTTAGAAGTGGGAGTCAAAAACTATGAAGAAGGCTACAATCCAAGTGATGTACCATTGTTTGCATAAGATCGAATGATCAGGTTACCAGAGGCTCAGAATTGAGCAAAAAAAATTTTATTTTACTAATCATTTTATGAGGAAAATTCAGTTTGCCTTGAAGAAAAGTATGTCATATACTAGAATAGCAATGTCCTTGTAGCTGCAGAAATAGATAGATCATCTCATTAACAGCAATGGACAGAAAAATGGAAACATCCTCATCAATGGAGAATCAAATCCTAGGCACAGTAACTGAAGATATCTAGAAGATGTCAAACTGATTATCGATTTTCGAACAATATCGTTTCAGTAGAAGTTTGAATATTAAAGAGCAAAGATAATCAATCATAAGTCACCTCAAAAGTTAAAACCGAAATAAAAAAAATGTTATTTCGAACTATTTAATAAAATGTGTTTTAGAATTTTTGTGCAAATAAATCAATGATTGTCAGTTTTACATATCGAGTTTCCGTAGCTCTTTAAATACCGAAAAATATAGTTGAAAAAGAGATTCAAATTTTTCACGTTCTATAGAAGAGTTATAGTAAAAAATTACGGATCTTCCAATTAGATACTGGACAGAAAAAATGAAAACATCCCCATGTTAGGTCAATGGAGAGACAAATTGAGGTCCGACAGGAGCCTGCCAGTTTATACGCCATAGTAGAAAATAAACTAAATCATATCGATGGTGCAATCAGTCACCGAGTTCGTATTCACTTCAAAGGAAGATACGGGGCCGATTTACCTAGTGCAAGGAGGGGGCTTAGAGGAGATAAATCTGGACGCTGTCACAGGTGTGACTTGTACTTGGGAACAGCAGATTGCGAGCCTGGAGTGCTTCCTATTGAGTAACCCCCCTTCCCGCCACGAACAGATGATAAGAATACAAACACGGTTTACATACATATTAATTACTAACAACTTTTATAAGCACAGTTATATGTTGCGCGATAAAAAAACACTTATATATTACAAAATTACCTTAATTTTCACGCGTACTGGAGATCAAGATTCACTTTTGTAAAGAGGATTAGGGTTATTAAATACATTGTATTAGATCTTAAATTATTACTAAGTCATGTACGTTTCACGTGCTTTCACAGATGATACATCAGATGAGTTATCACGAGACACGTGAGGTGGTTGATATTGTTATTGGAGGGCGCAGCAATGACATATTTCTATTTCAATGAATCTTAAATGATTATTTGGAAAGGCTTTTAATAACATTTTCCATGGAGCACTTGTCTTTGGGAATATCAATATTGCAAGAGTAGTTTCAGTTCATAAAAATTAACCGATTTTCTGTACAAAGTAGTTGGAAGATGAGGATGCATTTGCACTTATGAATGCATTATTAAAATCCAATATGGCATCGTCAACTACGAATCTAATAACTAGAGCTTCAATTGGTTGCTTTAGCCTGATGTTTTTCTGAGAGATTTCTTTTTTTTTCCCTAAGAAAGCAAAGTAATTATTCGAATTGTGACAATCGATATCAAGATGTAGAACTGGCATTAAATATATTCCTCCGGACTAAACATACCCATTAAAAAATTAGCTCAATTTTTTTCGAACCCAATTTGGGAAAACATTTTCCCTAACGCATCATAAGATATATTATATACGGAAATTCACGCAGCTGATCATTTTCTTTTTCTTATTATTATTAATTGTAACCGTTTTATGAACTGTTCCGTGGCCGAGTGGTTAGCATGCTTGGCTACTGATCAAAAAGATTGTTCACAGGGCCGGATTTCCCATAAGCACGTTAGGCACTTTCCTAGGGGCGCCAACGTAGCGGGGAGGGGAGCAGCATTAACGAAGTACCTTTCGTTTATTCAAGTATAAGCAATTTTACGTCTTTTTCAATTCTTAGAAAGAATAAAAAAATTTCAAAATTGCAAATATTCATGGTACAAAAGCAGTTCAAAAACTTTTTCTGCTGTAATCGAAAGTGTACATTTATTCGGATATGAATTGTGAGAATACACGGCGTATTATCAAACGTATTCGGTCTTCCATGTTATGTGAATGGAAAATCGCAATTGATGGTATGTAACTATAAAAAGTTTTTTTACCTGAAATACACGAAGAGATGGATTACAATATCTCGATACAATTTATGCAAATCTCGATTTCAAACAACATTAGTTTAATATTTAAAGAGTTACTGAAGCCGAAATTTTTGACAACAGACGCTGTTAATACATTCGTCCTAAACACTCTGTCGTAGTTTGTGGAAACTGAAAACAATTTATTCAAACTATTACAATCATATTTATTTCCGTAAACCAGATATGATTTTTGAGGTAAATTCTTACGATTCGGAACACTGCCGTTAAATGTTTCACCTTCTGGAATTATTTAACTAGCAAACAAATGTTGTGCAAAAACGAGATTTTTGGAATTTTTTTAAAAATTTACCGTGACATTTTGCTACAAAAGAGGCTGTTATGAAAATTAGGTAGGTTTGAGATTTTCTTCGATCACACAGCATGGAAAGAATATAGTTTTCATTACAATACATTTATAATTTAGAGCAATTTGCTCATTACCAGAGGAAGAAAAACCAAGGGCGAAACATGTTTCAATCTAAAAGTTAATAATTTGATTTTTAAATGTCATTGCAAACTAAATATATTAACTGTACATAATATTAATCTGTTACATTAATTTTTACAATATTTGGTAACAAAACTATTTTTATGATAAAAATTCCCACATCCATTGTTTTTCTTCATGGTTGTAAGAGGAAAAAAATATTTTTTTAAGAAACTGAAAGAATAACCGATTTTATATACTTTTATTGCCTTTTCCTAAAACTTTACTTATTTTTGCCTGTTTAGTAGGATTTTTCTGAGAGAAGGAAAGTTGGGGGACAAACACTTATGCTAATTAAAAAAATAAATAAATACCCCATCAAGTGCAACACCAGGAAGAACTTATCAGATTATGTCGAAATATGCAAGATGGGTATTATATGCACATGGGAGAACATGTAAATGATTCAAAGCGCAGCACATACACACATCATGTGTGACACGGCATCCATACGACCAGGTTTTCGACTTTGATCGAGAAAGAATTGTGGTATTACGGGAAGGCGGATTACTGTACTACGGTGCTCGTGTTGAGCGGAATGCTGCCACAGTGATAAGAATATGGCGTCAATGGGTAGAGCAGGAACCGATGTGAGGGATCTCAACGGCCCTGTCACACAAACGAACGAGAGGGCAGACATCGTGTGCATGGCTTTGAATGATCGTGAAGCCACTTGTTGGGCACTACTTCTCTAAAATATGTATTGACAACACCACCATGTAGCAAACTGTCATTTGACATACAAGTCATTGCGTTAATTCCAGTGGAATTTCTCTCCCTCCAATTTTTTTTTTGAGGGAAAAGGCACATGATTTGAATTAGCCCATCTGACATCAGATGTTGGGATATAACTGGCTGCACTAGGTAGTTATTTACACATTTCCCTATTTTACAAGGGGAAAGAAAAGGTAGGGAACATTACCATTGTTCGAAAAATAACGAGCGATGTAATGGCGACCGTTACTAGCCAGCGCGAGCAAGCATGAAAATAAATTTTTAGAATTTTGTGATAAACATTCCAACGTACAGTTATAAATTATCGCCTCAAATGAATCCGCTGGCTGCATTATAAAACAGCCATCAAAAGTATAAGGTCACAAGTGGAGTGAATCAGAAAAGCGTGGAATAAAAAAAATCGTTTACAATCTCGACACTGCATATTGCGGAATTTCGCCGAAGCCGATTAACAGGGTGTCTGCAGCTATAGAAGGTGAGACCAAAATTGAATCCCTGATCTGTAGTCAAGAGGTTAAAAAAATGGCGGAACTTTTTCATACTTTATAATTCAATATATGACAAAGACAGTGAACGAACAATTTTCGACAAATTTATGACTTTTATTTTTGAAATAATACCTTTTTCAATAACATTATGCAAAACTTTTCAGCTTGCTATTAAGTTTCGTTCACATTGTATTCAAATTATCATTACAACTTTCATATGAAAATTTGTGATATCATTAAGAAATACTATAACGGAAACGTTTTATATGCTAAGCCTTATCATTAAACTATTTCTCAACACTAATGTTTGCATTTGACCTTTTTCATGACATAGGAATAACTTATACACGAATTGAAACAATGGGATTTAAGATGCTATTACTTACTTCGCACATGATTTTGAATCCTAACCTCACTGGCAAAGGAATCTTCAGTTTCCGCTCCGTCTGGCTTTGCTGTTGGGGAATATACTTCTTGGTGTTGCTAAGGCCGCCATGGTTGCCATCATTCTCGCGCTGGCACGTTATCGCATGCTAAGGAGATTATTAAGTTGTAGAACAATTCAGTACAAAGAGCTTTGTAGTTGAAATTTACTGGAATATACAAAACGCGAATTTTCCAATAAATGTAAGGAAACATTTCAATCGAAAAATTAATTACCTGAATTAAAAATAATATCAAATGCTAAAATTAACCTAAAAAAATGACCTGTATTAATGCAATAAGATCAGTGATAAACCAAAAGATCAGGTTTTCTGAAAGTTTGTATAAATTAGAGTAACCGTATATATTTATTTAATTATTAATTTTTTATTCAATGTGTTAAATAGAGACCAAAGTTCAACTGCAAATGCACATTGTAAAAGGTAAATTAAAAATAAAAACATCCACACAAAAGAGACAAAATAATATTATAAAAACTGGATGCAAAATTTGGTGTTGTAAAATAGCTTTAACAAATTAATAAGCAAAATTAGTGGTTTTTAATCAGGATTTCACGAAACATTGGTATTGGGAAATACAGCGGTCCTAGAGACTTTGAAAAAATAATCTTTTACTGTAGATTGCTTTTGTCAACTAACGACAATCGTTTGAATTCCTTCACAGTGGCAACCGACTGAAAAATAACTAGTAGCTATATAATTAAGAAAAAATAATATGTTAATCTTATTGCAGAATTTTTCGGTTCTGTTTCGTACAAAGATGGTTTTACTCCAAGTTTACTAGGACTATTACTCGTAATCCTGCCTTTGGTCAGAAGGAGACATAGATGGGCTTGGTAAGGCTACCGTCCGTCAGACAGGATTCATCTGAGGGTTTTTTTTTTTTTGGTGAAACTTCAAAAGTTTTTTAATGGATGGAGGTGGACCTGTAAAGTGATTATAAAGTCCTTGTGCAACTTTAAACTTTATTAACTTTGGGTGCACATATGCTGGAAATGTAATGTAAACAGCATATAAAAGCTTAATTCCTACAGTTTTACTGCACTACAGTTCAAATTTTAATCTTCACCATAACCGTCATCTTTTGTGACACATCGTGCAAACTGGTTTTCCAACTCATTGAAAATATTCTACATTTGCTGATTAATGATTTCATGAATTGCTTCCATGATCCTGTCCTTATCTAAATAATGTAACTTTTGATGACTAGACAACAGTCGACGTGACTCCGTAAAAAAATAGTTCAATGGAGTCAGATCAGGCGAACGAGGTGGCCAAGTTATTGTTCCTACTCTACCGATCCACTTGTGTGGAAAAACATCATTCAAAAACCATCGCACATCCAGAGTACAGTGGAGGGTGCGCTGTCTTGCTGAAAGAAGGTACTATTTAAAAGCCATCATAGTTGATGAATGGATCAGGAAATTCTGCAACATTGCAAGATAACATTCACCATTGACTGTTGCTTCTTCAAAAAAGAAGGAACCGATAATGCATGACTTCCTGAAGATGCACCAGACATTGATTTTTGGAGAATCTCTTCCATGTTGCCAGACTTTTTGAAGTTTCTCTTTTACCCAAATGCGGCAATTGTGGCGGTTAACTTTACCACTAATCTGGAAAACTGTATCATCAAAAAACTTCAACTCCTCTAAAAACTCACGGGAACTGATCATTTTTAACATCATCTGTTGACAGGTATCCAATCTTGCATGGTGGTAGTCTTCCTGTAACATTTGAACCACCTGAAATCATGCAAGCATGTTCATGCAGTTTAACTTTCAGAATTTGTGCACTATTGATGGCGGAATGTTTACTTCAGCAGATGCACGTCACACCAATTTTTGTGGACTCTTTTCAAATGCTTCCTGGGCTATGGTCACAGCTTCCTTGCTGATTGGTGGTTTACCATTCACTGACCCAGTTTCCCTGTACTCTTTTCATCCAATTGTTAACTTCCTATAATGAGCAGAGAATCTTCCCACAGCTGCCATGGACTTCAATTATGCGAGACATAACATAGCCATGGTCATAATACTCAATAAGGGGCATAGTGAAGAACAATCATGGGTATAGAAAGAATTGGGTGGAAGACATCTAAAATTTACCAACTAGGACAAAAAAAAATTGCCAACTGCGGAAATAAGACCTATATATACTACACAAAACCATTTCATCAAAATTTAAATTCACTTCGATTTTGGACAACTTCCCTACATTATGCAAAGTTTTCTCAATTCCACCAACTGTCCTTATTTTCACAACTAACCTGCAATTTGCAAACTTGTCTAGAATTCTGTCAACGACCTGTTATTTGGCTAAGTAACCTCGATATGGCCAACTAACCTTGATTTTGCCAACTGTCCTTACTAGCACAAAACCAATCCATTTTTCACAACTCGCCTGCATTTTACCAAGTGGCTACAAATTTTGGCAACTGCCCTAAATATGGCCAAGTTACCTCGAATTGATCCTGTCTGGCAACTGGACTCAACATCAATATCCCTCAACATCTGATGAATCCCGATTTAGTCTGCAAACTATTGGGCTGGAGACACCTGGAACCATATTTGATCCCATTAATATCCGGGAAAGAGACAGTTTTAGAGCTGGTGGTGTGTTGGTTTGAACAGGCATCACTCTCAATCTCCTCCCAGACCTTCAGGTCTTCCCAAGAGCAATTGTAACGCACTGCAATGAGATCCTCGAACCTTAAAGAAATAGATAAATAATTCTTCAAGCAGCTGCTTGCCACAGAGGTCTGACAGGAGCCTGTCAGTTCAAACGCCATAGTAGAAGGTCTGTAGGGATGGCAGGACCTCAGCAGAAAAACAACACAAACGTCCTTGCCTTATCTGGGGCTCGAACCCAGGTCCCTTAGATCAGTAGCCAAGGGCGCTAACCGTTCAGGTACTCCCTCAAACCTTCACTGACATCCTGATTTGCAGCGTGGTGAGTCATTGTGATGCATCAAATTGTATTTATGTAAATTCCACTGTTTTTAATTTTGATCTTAATCTTGATTGCTAAATAAAAATTTTCCCAGCGACTTCACTTAGTTTTTAATAATAGTTTTCAGCTGTTTGCTCTAATTGTTTAATAATAATTATAAAAAATTAATAAATTAGTTATCTTATAATCTGATTGACGCACTGGCTATGTTTTTATTTTCTTCATCAGTGCACTATAAGCCGAGGTATTTAAAATACTAATTGTCTGCAATAATGATATTTTTAGTGGGAACATTATTTAGTTTTCAGGATTGTCGATTTATTTTCCTAATGCACTTCTGCATTCCCCCCCCCCCCCCGAGACTTCTTGTCTCGGGGTCCTCGTGCAACTTTAATAACTTTTTACGTCTACCATGATAGAAATACGCTGTAAACGCTTATAAAAGCTTTATTCCTATGTAATACTGTTGTCCTTTTTTTATTAATTAATTTCAATTTATTTTTAGATTTTTTAGCTAATTGAAATCGGCGACAGTTAAAGAAAAGTTAACTGTGTCAAGGGGCCTAACTATGGGGGGATGGGGAGAGGGGGAGGCTCCTCCCCCAAAGTTAATTAGAGTTGGTTGGCAAATTTAGAAGCGTCTTTCTAAAAATATTTAATTCTGTAGTTAAATATAACAGATGAGTTCTGAAAATTTAGATTTTCTTTTTCTAAAATTAAGGAGTTGGCAAAATCTAGGGTAGTTGTCAAAATCGAGGAAACTGGGGAAAATCTAGGGAAGTTGGCAAACTTCGAAGCAACTTGATAAAATACAGACAAGTTGTGAAAAAAATTGGTATTTTTTTTTGTTCAGTTAAGTAGAGTTGCAAAATTCTAAGTGACTAGGCAAACTCGGGGAATTGTAAAATTGGGATTTTTTTCTGTAAAATTATGGCTGTTGTGGAAATCGAGACAACTTTGCAAAATCTAAAGAATTTGGCCAATTCGAGGTAACTTGGCCATATTTAGGGCAGTAGCCAAAATTTTTAGCCACTTGGTAAAACGCAGGCGAGTTGTGAAAAATGGATTGGTTTTGTGCTAGTAAGGACAGTTGGCAAAATCAAGGTTAGTTGGCCATATCGAGGTTACTTAGCCAAATAACAGGTCGTTGACAGAATTCTAGACAAGTTTGCAAATTGCAGGTTAGTTGTGAAAATAAGGACAGTTGGTGGAATTGAGAAAACTTTTCATAATGTAGGGAAGTTGTCCAAAATCGAAGTGAATTTAAATTTTGATGAAATAGTTTTGTGTACTTTTGTGTAGTATTATGACCATGGCTATGTTATGTCTCGCATAATTGAAGTCCATGGCAGCTGTGGGAAGATTATAGGAAATTAACAATTGGATGAAAAGAGTACAGGGAAACTGGGTCAGTGAATGGTAAACCACCAATCAGCAAGGAGGCTGTGACCATAGCCCAGGAAGCATTTGAAAAGAGTCCACAAAAATTGGTGTGACGTGCATTTGCTGAAGTAAACATTCCGCCATCAATAGTGCACAAATTCTGAAAGTTAAACTGCATGAACATGCTTGCATGATTCAGGTGGTTCAAATGTTACAGGAAGACTACCACCATGCAAGATTGGATACCTGTCAACAGATGATGTTAAAAATGATCAGTTCCCGTGAGTTTTTAGACGAGTTGAAGTTTTTTTGATGATGCAGTTTTCCAGATTAGTGGTAAAGTTAACCGCCACAATTGCCGCATTTGGGTAAAAGAGAAACTTCAAAAAGTCTGGCAACATGGAAGAGATTCTCCAAAAATCAATGTCTGGTGCATCTTCAGGAAGTCATGCATTATCGGTTCCTTCTTTTTTGAAGAAGCAACAGTCAATGGTGAATGTTATCTTGCAATGTTGCAGAATTTCCTGATCCATCCTCATCAACTATGATGGCTTTTAAATAGTATCTTCTTTCAGCAAGACAGCGCACCCTCCACTGTACTCTGGATGTGCGATGGTTTTTGAATGATGTTTTTCCACACAAGTGGATCGGTAGAGTAGGAACAATAACTTGGCCACCTCGTTCTCCTGATCTGACCCCATTGAACTATTTTTTTATGGAGTCACGTCGACTGTTGTCCAGTCATCAAAAGTTACATTATTTAGATAAGGACAGGATCATAGAAGCAATTCATGAAATCATTAATCAGCAAATGTAGAATATTTTCAATGAGTTGGAAAACCAGTTTGCACGATGTGTCACAAAAGTTGACGGTTATGGTGAAGATTAAAATTTGAACTGTAGTGCAGTAAAACTGTAGGAATTAAGCTTTTATATGCTGTTTACATTACATTTCCATCATATGTACACCCAAAGTTAATAAAGTTTAAAGTTGCACAAAGACTTTATAATCAATGTATATTAATAAAAACACACATAAACATACACCTATCGAAAACTTTACAGGTCCACCTCCATCCATTAACAAACATTTGAAGTTTCACCAAAAGACAAAAACCCTCAGCTGAATCCTGTCTGACGGATGGTAGCCTTACCAAGCCCATCTATGTCCCCTTCTGACCAAAGGCAGAATTACGAGTAATAGTCCTTTGTACGAAATAGAACCGAAAAATTCTGCAATAAGATTAACATATTATTTTTTCTTAATTATGTAGCTACTAATTATTTTTCAGTCGGTTGCCACTGTGAAGGAATTCAAATGATTGTCGTTAGTTAACAAAAGCAATCTACAGTAAAAGATTATTTTTTCAAAGTCTCTAGGACCGCTGTATTTCCCAATACCAATGTTTCGTGAAATCCTGATTAAAAACCACTAATTTTGCTTATTAATTTGTTAAAGCTATTTTACAACACCAAATTTTGCATCCAGTTTTTATAATATTATTTTGTCTCTTTTGTGTGGATGTTTTTATTTTTAATTTACCTTTTACAATGTGCATTTGCAGCTGAACTTTAGTCTCTATTTAACACATGAATAAAAAATTAATAATTAAATAAATATATACGGTTACTTGAATTTATACAAACTTTCAGAAAACCTGATTTTTTGGTTTATCACTGATCTTATTGCATTAATACAGGTCATTTTTTTAGGTTAATTTTAGCATTTGATATTATTTTCAATTCAGGTAATTAATTTTTCGATTGAAATGTTTCCTTACATTTATTGGAAGATTCGCGTTTTGTATATTCCAGCAAATTTCAACTGCAAAGCTCTTTGTACTGAATCAGTTCTACAACTTAATAATCTCCTTAGCATGCGATAACGTGCCAGCGCACGAGAATGATGGCAACCATGGCGGCCTTAGCAACACCAAGAAGTATATTCCCCAACAGCAAAGCCAGACGAAGCGGAAACTGAAGATTCCTTTGCCAGTGAGGTTAGGATTCAAAATCATGTGCGAAGTAAGTAATAGCATCTTAAGTCCCATTGTTTCAATTCGTGTATAAGTTATTCCTATGTCATGAAAAAGGTCAAATTGAAAACATTAGGGTTGAGAAATAGTTTAATTATAAGGCTTAGCATATAAAACGAAAATAAAAATATCACAAATTTTCATATGAAAGTTGTAATGATAATTTGAATACAATGTGAACTAAACTTAATAGCCAGCTGAAAAGTTTTGCATAATATTATTGAAAAAGGTATTATTTCAAAAATAAAATGTCATAAATTTGTCGAAAATTGTTCGTTCACTGTCTTTGTCATATATTGAATTATAAAGTATGAAAAAGTTCCGCCATTTTTTTTAGCCTCTTGACTACAGATCAGGGATTCAATTTTGGTCTCACCTTCTATAGCTGCAGACACTTTGTTAATCGGCTTTGGCGAAATTCTGAAAACATGCAGTGGCGAGATTATAAACGATTTTTTTTATTCCACGCTTTTCTGATTCACTCCATTTGTGACCTTATACTTTTGATGGCTGTTTTATAATGCAGCCAGCGGATTCATTTGAGGCGATAATTCATAACTGTACGTTGGAATGTTTATCACAAAATTCTAAAAATTTATTTTCATGCTTGCTCGCGCTGGCTAGTAACGGTCGCCATTTCATCGCTCGTTATTTTTCGAACAATGGTAATGTTCCCTAACTTTTCTTTCCCCTTCTAAAATAGGGAAATGTGTAAATAACTACCTAGTGCAGACAGTTATATCCCAACATCTGATGTCAGATGGGCTAATTCAAATTATGTGCCTTTTCCCTCAAAAAAAAAAAAAATGGAGGGAGAGAAATTCCACTGGAATTATCGCAATGACTTGTATATCAAATGACAGTTTGCTACATGGTGGTGTTGTCAATTACATATTTTAGAGAAGTAGTGCCCAACAAGTGACTTCACGATCATTCAAAGCCATGCACACGTCGGTGAGTTCGTTCCTGCTCTACCCATTGACGCCATATTCTTATCATTGTGGCAGCATTCCGCCCAACAGGAGCACCGATGTCTCGGTACAATAATCCGCCTTCCCGTAATACCAAAATTCTCCCTCGATCAAAGTCGAAAACCTGGTCGTATGGATGCCATGTCACACATGATGTGTGTATGTTCTGCGCTTTGAATCATTTACATGTTCTCCCATGTGCATATAATACCCATCTTGCATATTTCGACATAATCTGATAAGTTCTTATTTATTTATTTTTTTTATTAGCATAAATGTTTGTCACCCAACTTTCCTTCTCTCAGAAAAATCCTACTAAACAGGCAAAAATAAGTAGTTTTAGGAAAAGGCAATAAAAATATATAAGCTGAATTTATTAGTAATGAAATTAATGAAATGAATTTTTCTGAAAAGAAAAACCGTTTTTCACATATTATTTTATTATACACCATACTTGATTATACATGCAATTTAGGTGATCACTTCTATTGTTTTTTTGTGCGTGCATTTTCCTGCACGCACAAAAAAAATTAATCGATTGTCCACTTGGGCATCTCCAGCGGTTTGTTATCAAGAACTACTCTATGAGTATTTTTTAAACCGAAACTGAACAATTGACTGAGCAATTGACATTTCTTGGTACTCCAAAATACATGAGAGTACTTTATTTCCAGATAAAAAGATGACCGAAACTGCTCCAAAATAAAGAATTGGGACCACCAGTAATGTGTGTGTGTATGTATATACATATATCTGTAGACTCTTGTAATAACAAAGTAACATAAGGTTCCCGAAAAACCTTTCAAGTAAGGGTATATACGTAAAGTTTTATAAAAATGACATAAAAATATACTAACTAAATTTATTAGTGATGAAAATAATGAGCAATAAGAAACTATTTTTCTGAAAAGACAACTGCTTTTGTTTTCATTTTTGATTTCTGTTTTTTTTTTTGCACATTCCTGCATTTGGTATCGATTGTGAACAGAGGCCTCCGTCAGTTGGATTGTTAGAACTACTATAAGAGTACTTTTTTCACCGAAATGGACCACCAGTAATCAGTGTGTGTATGTATATACATATATCTGTAGACTCTTGTAATAACAAAGTAACATAAGGTTCCCGAAAAACCTTTCAAGTAAGGGTATATACGTAAAGTTTTATAAAAATGACATAAAAATATACTAACTAAATTTATTAGTGATGAAAATAATGAGCAATAAGAAACTATTTTTCTGAAAAGACAACTGCTTTTGTTTTCATTTTTGATTTCTGTTTTTTTTTTTGCACATTCCTACATTTGGTATCGATTGTGAACAGAGGCCTCCGTCAGTTGGATTGTTAGAACTACTATAAGAGTACTTTTTTCACCGAAATTTTAGATAATCAAGGATACTACTTATGGGAGTCAATGGAAGTCTTTTGTCCTGGTTTGTGAACATTCATAGTAGACTTTCTTCTGTACTCAATATTTATGTAGGAACTATGCAGACGCAGCAACTTCATGAGAGGAACTGGTCACATGACATACACAGAATTTTTTGGGTTTAACACGGAATTTGCAATTGGAAAATTTTGTAATATTTCAATTTAGATTTTTTTGTATTAGTTTTTGAGGTTTGGAATAGATTTCTGTAAGAATTTTGCAAGAAATGTGAAACTTTTTTTTAAAGTCACTCTAATTACTAACAATTTACAAGTTTAAATTACGAAACTAGATAATAAAAACCAATAATACAAGCACCCTAGGCAGAAGAAGCGGTGGTATGCAGTTATGTGAAATCGGTTATTCTTTCAGTTTCTTAAAAAAATATTTTTTTCCTCTTACAACCATGAAGAAAAACAATGGATGTGGGAATTTTTATCATAAAAATAGTTTTGTTACCAAATATTGTAAAAATTAATGTAACAGATTAATATTATGTACAGTTGATATATTTAGTTTGCAATGACATTTAAAAATCAAATTATTAACTTTTAGATTGAAATATGTTTCGCCCTTGGTTTTTCTTCCTCTGGTAATGAGCAAATTGCTCTAAATTATAAATGTATTGTGACACTTCGGTACTGTGTGAATGAAAACTATATTCTTTCCATGCTGTGTGATCGAAGAAAATCTCAAACCTACCTAATTTTCATAATAGCCTCTTTTGTAGCAAAATGTCACGGTAAATTTTTAAAAAAATTCCAAAAATCTCGTTTTTGCACATTTGTTTGCTAGTTAAATAGTTCCAGAAGGTGAAACATTTAATGGCAGTGTTGCGAATCGTAAGAATTTACCTCAAAAATCATATCTGGTTTACGGAAATAAATATGATTGTAATAGTTTGAATAAATTGGTTTTAGTTTCCACAAACTATGACAGAGTGTTTAGGATGAATGTATTAACAGCGTCTGTTGTCAAAAATTTCGGCTTCAGTAACTCTTTAAATATTAAACGAATGTTGTTTAAAATCGAGATTTGCATAAATTGTATCGAGATCTATAATCCATCTCTTCGTGTATTTCAGGTAAAAAAACTTTTTATAGTTACATACCATCAATTGCGATTTTCCATTCACATAACATGGAAGACCAAATACGTTTGATTAATACACCATGTATTCTCACAATTCATATCCTAATAAACGTTCACTTTCGCAGAAAAAGTTTTTGAACTGCTTTTGTACCATGAATATTTGCAATTTTGAAATTTTTTTATTCTTTCTAAGAATTGAAAAAGACGTAAAATTGCTTATACTTGAATAAACGAAAGGTACTTCGTTAATGCTGCTCCCCTCCCCGCTACGTTGGCGCCCCTAGGAAAGTGCCTAACGTGCTTATGGGAAATCCGGCCCTCAGTAGCCAAGCATGCTAACCACTCGGCCACGGAGCAGTTCATAAAACGGTTACAATTAATAATAATTAGAAAAAAAAAAAATGACGTCAGAGAAAATGTTTCCCCAAATTGGGTTCGAAAAAAATTGAGCTAATTTTTTAATGGGTATGTTTAGTCCGGAGGAATATATTTAATGCCAGTTCTACATCTTGATATCGATTGTCACAATTCGAATAATTACTTTGCTTTCTTAGGGAAAAAAAAAGAAATCTCTCAGAAAAACATCAGGCTAAAGCAACCAATTGAAGCTCTAGTTATTAGATTCGTAGTTGACGATGCCATATTGGATTTTAATAATGCATTCATAAGTGCAAATGCATCCTCATCTTCCAACTACTTTGTACAGAAAATCGGTTAATTTTTATGAACTGAAACTACTCTTGCAATATTGAAATTCCCAAAGACAAGTGTTCCATGGAAAATGTTATTAAAAGCCTTTCCAAATAATCATTTAAGATTCATTGAAATAGAAATATGTCATTGCTGCGCCCTCCAACAACAATATCAACCACCTCACGTGTCTCGTGATAACTCATCTGATGTATCATCTGTGAAAGCACGTGAAACGTACATGACTTAGTAATAATTTAAGATCTAATACAATGTATTTAATAACCCTAATCCTCTTTACAAAAGTGAATCTTGATCTCCAGTATGCGTGAAAATTAAGGTAATTTTGTAATATATAAGTGCTTATAAAAATTGTTAGTAATTAATAAGTATGTAAACCGTGTTTGTATTCTTATCATCTGTTCGTGGCGGGGAGGGGGTTGACTCAATAGGAATGATCTATCTATTTCTGCAGCTACAAGGACATTGCTGTTCTAGTATATGACATACTTTTCTTCAAGGCAAACTGGGAGAAGCCTACTGAATTTTCCTCATAAAATGATTAGTAAAATAAAATGTTCCTACTCAATTCTGAGCCTCTGGGGTCCTTGTAACCTGATCATTTCAATCATTGTGTGCACAAAAGTGCTGCTCAGAGGTAAAACAATTCAACCGATTTTCGTTTATTTTTTAATCTTCAATATTTTTTTTTCTCCTGAAAGATATATATTTGCCCCCAAATGAAACAGAATGATAATCCAAACATTGTTACATACACCAAATTTGGGATAAAATTTGTGAAGTTCGCCTAGATGACCTTTTTTATGCTATTCCTGCTATGCTCATTCGCACCACTGTTGCTAGGATGTGGGAAAACCGAAGATATGCAAACAATGGTACATCACTTGGTTTGCTGCCTTCTTCACAGTTTTTGACTCCCACTCCTAACATCCTAAATGGTTGTGTAACCAGTGCCAAATTTCACAACTGACAAACTGTGTTCAAAAATCAAAACCTTACCTAAATTTTGAATACAGCTTGTCAGTTGTGAATGAAATTTAGGACTGAGCAGACAAATAGTTATAAAGTAATCAGAAGAGAGGGGGGGGGGAGTTGAGTTGTTAGCATGCCAATTCTATCATCTGATGTTCTTCAGTTAGAGTCGAACTCCTGTTCTACCCTTGGTGAAGAGAGGGAGACCAATGGACTTGAAAAGGCTGCCACCATTCAGCAATCAAACTCTCGGAGCAGAAACAATTCGAAGTTGAATCAATAAATGCTCTAGTTAAGCTTCTGGTTTTGGTTGTTTTACCACTGAGCGGCACTTTTTTGCACACCATGGGCTAAATGGCCAGGTCACACGGACCCCGAACTTTCAGAGAAGGTTGGGGGAGGAAACCTACTGGAACACCTGTCGGGAGACAGATGATAGCCTCCCGTCAAGGCCATCTAGCGTGTTCTTTAACGTGCACAGGGTCTGTCTCTCTCCCGCACACGGAGCCACGGCTTAGAGTCCTATCCGACGGACGGCGGCCTTTCCAAGCCCATCGGTGTCCCCTACTGACCGTGGGTAGGGTGTTTTGCGGAGATAAATCTCAACGCTAACCTAGCTGGGACTCGAACCTGGGAACTACAGATTACGAGCCTGGCGCGCTACCGACTGAGCCACCCCCTCCCCCGGTTAAGCTTCTGTAATAAGTATTTTAATTTGACAATAGTTAACTTGATTCACCTCTGAACGCCACATTTTCATTGAATACAATGGTCTAAATGGCAAGGTCACGAGAACACCAAGGGAAAGTTGAGGAAGGGGTCTCACGGGACAACCGTTATGTGTCAAGTGGAGTCTTCCGTTCAAGAATGCACGGCCAATTGCTCGCCCTGCAGCGATATACCCAGTGGTGGGGGTATAACTGATATGGCAAGTTTTCTTTGACGCAAAAAAAATGGATACATATAGTCACTTTGGTTTTGATGTGTGTTTCGATATCAGACGATCCACTTCGATCTTGCAGAATAGTGACACCTCAGTATTAAAAGTAAACTTCCATTTTTGCCTACTCGTTTCCACGACGGGGCACAATAAAAAATAAATAACTATTTACATTCGTTAGCACCTGTCACTTTGAAACGACTGAGTAGTGTGCTCCTTTATAATATTGTCATATATAGCCACACTGCCTACTCGTTTCCACGACGAGCCACAGTAAAAAATAAATAACTATTTACATTCGTTAGCACCTGTCACTTTGAAACGACTGAGTAGTGTGCTCCTTTATAATATTGTCATATATAGCCACACTACCATGAGTCTTTGAGTCTTGTGGATATTAAGCATCCTTGTGCTATTTGTAGTTCCATGTGTATATAGGTCTATATGAACTGGCGGTTAAAGTGCAAAAAAGTGGCATAAATATTTAGCATTTAAATAAACTGTTTAAAAACGCCGGAAAATTGCTTTACCCACTATGAGCTTTATAAATTTTCATTAAGTTTTCCTTCCGTTTTCTCTCATTCTAGACGAACTGCCAATGTTTTAATATTTTACGACATGATACCTTATTTTTATACGAGATTTATTCTCTGAAGATATTATTATTTAAAAGTAGGACATCTTGGGATCCCGCAAGCCTTTCCGGGGAAAACGGGACATGCACAGAATAAATCGGGACGAATGGTCACATAACATTCCTTGAGAGCGTCAATACATTTTCTAAGGAAGTACCCGAAAATCAGAGGTTCAGGACGTCAACTCTTCCTCATTAGACCCAAACAAGTCAAACTCTCCTTCTCCAAATTGGAAGTTTCTGGGCACGCCACTGTTCGCTTGCAGTTATTATCAGGGGTTAACATCCCATCCGACGGACGGAGCTTTTCTAAGTCCATCTCCTCTTTTTCACTGAGAACAGAATGCTGATTAGCGGAGATAACTAATGCTGGAGCAGTTGGACTCGAACTTGTGAACAATAAAAATTTTCTGAATATATAGCACAATAGAAAAGTAAATTAGACGAAAAAATTGGAATGCAAAGAGCAACGATAATTCTACACTAGTTTGGAGGAGTGCCCCTAATAGGCAAGACCGGAGGGGAGCGACTCATCATATGCAGTTTTCAGGTTCGGATACCAACTGTGGTAGCGTGAGATTTATCTCTGCAAAATCTCCTTCCTCTGCCTCGGTCAGATAGGAGATATCAATGCGCTTGAGATGGCCGCCGTTCATCAGATTGGACGCAAACATATGACTCCGTGTGCAGGAGCACGCTAGATGTCCATGATAGAAGGCTTTCATCTCTCTTCTAACAGTTATCCAGTGGGTTCCCTTCTCTCAGATCTTAAGGTCTTGTGATATGGCTATTTAGCCCACCGTGTGTAAATAAGTGCCGCTCAAAGGTAACATTAGAGAAGATGTTTTCAATTGCATCCCAAAGCTAAAGGAAACTCCGGATTCGGGTTATCATTGAATAAATAGGTGGAAAAACGTGAATGAAGGGCCTGAAATTTAGAACATGATCTTGTTTTGTCTTTTTCTGACTTGCACTTTTATGCACATAGTGGACTTAACGGCTAATTCACAATGACCCTAAACACTCAGAGAAGTTTGAAGAA
Source organism: Ryuthela nishihirai (assembly GCA_038380435.1). Lineage (NCBI taxonomy): Eukaryota > Metazoa > Arthropoda > Arachnida > Araneae > Heptathelidae > Ryuthela > Ryuthela nishihirai. Next base: position 796,710 of record JAWZYU010000019.1, read on the forward strand.
GGTGACGAGGTATGGATGGGTGATGGATAGCTGTTAGGAGAGACTGAAGGCTCCCCGCCCCCTCAACGGCATCCGGCGCTTTCTAACGTTCAGCTGATGCTGTACCGCACATCTCATCCGACAGACGGCGGCCTATCAAAGCTCATTGGCATAGCCTTTCTCACCGAGGGCAGAGTAACAGTTAGAGGAGATAAATTTGAACGCTGATGCAGAGAGAAATCGAAACTGAGACCCACAGATTGTGAGTTTGGCGTGTTATCGACCGAGCCAGTCCCCTGCCAGAATGTGCTGGACTAAGACGGTAATAAATCTTTGTGAAATCAATACAGACCACTCTTACTCCATATTATCCATGCAATGTAATTGGGGCCACTTGTTGAAAAACTGAAAATATCTCTGATTTAGACACAGGCTATTTCACTACCTGAATAGACCTTTATAGTATTTGAAACTTTTGAATCCTTTTTTTTTCTCTAAAATGATTATTCTCTCTCTTTTAGTTACTGAGAGCCTTTCCGGAAAAATGCTGAGCACAATGAATGCGAAATCATTAGTTTGGAGGAGCTGTCTCTGCATCAAGAAGGGAGTGAAAAGTAAGTCCAGTTACTATCTTTCGGTATAACTAGGAAACGACGCAATAATGCATGATCAAATGTTTTAAATGGCTAATTTTCTCCAATCTAGATGTTCCATTAAATCTAAGGTTGGCATTGTACTATGGTGATTTATAGTGTATAGCTCCCTGTAATTCTAAATAACATTTATCTAATAACGATTTTATCTAAATAACAATTTTTATAATAATTACATGCATACCGATCATACAGATAACAACATTTAAAGTATGCAAAAATAAAAAGTATGTTCAAGGTTGACATTGCTTGGAGGGGACAATGAATTCGTTTTCTTTGAATTATATTTAAAGAGTACTTTTATATACAATGGGTTGGTTGTTTGTACCATCCGGCCAATGGCTCAGTCGGTCGTGCAACAGACTCGTAATCTGCTGTTCCAAAGTTCGAGTCCGCCTTGCGCCAGCGTTGAGATTTATCTCCGCAAATTTCCTCTGCCTTCTGTCACCTTTTAATATACCAATGTACGTATGTTTATTTGAAGTTGTTATGGTTCAAATTATGTTGTGTGGTATCTTGTCGAGTTAACCACCTAACGAAATGTTTTCTGCGAGAATATTTCATTGCCAACAAGCTACATTATTGCAAACCTTTAAATCCAAATATAGGGTAGCTATCACGGGGTAATTTAAATAGCAATCATGATATTTTAATAAAGTGGTATTCAAAGGTTAAGTGTCATTTCTGAACTCTTAAATTTCTCATATAAATAAATGAAATTATTAACATTGCATTTCGTGTGTCAATGAAATGGAATATACAAAAGCAGGGTTTCCAAATATCCGGATTTTTGATAACTGCCGTTATCAGATAGTAATTTTCGGTATCTGACGATTGTCCATTAACCGGTAGGTAAAAAAAAATGATTCAATCAACTGAGAAGCCAAAAAAATATTTCATTTATTTAGTTGGTCATCGCAGCACTCAAAAGATTTTTAGATAAATTGTAACAGATGTTATGATCTTTTAATATACCGTATTTCTTCAGAAAACTGTGTGATTGGTTCGAAATATTTTAGTGGAGTCCTCTGACCGCCCGATATTACTTTCGAAAATCAAGTCTTTATGATGGAATAGGAGATAACATTTTAGAAATCGTTTTTCTTACCGTTCTTATGTTTTTGCTTTTTTTGTTTTAATCTAAATTGGCTAGAAAACCTCGTAAATACCCAAGTACTTGGTCCCTAGTCCCACATTTCTTCTACAGGATTCCTCGTATTGAGTTAAAAATTAGAGTTTGTAGTTCTAATAGAGCCAAATATATAGTTTAAGACGGCATTACTTTTTACTACTTCTGCTGCCGGATTAGAAATTGGTTTCCAACCTGCCCAATATCATAGAGCAACGGGCTCGTGATCTTTATGTTTCATTCGCATAGAGCGCATATATATATGCTATAATTTCCATAGAGTCATCATAGTTTGCATAAAAATCATAGAGGGATATCCGAAAATTTCGTTGCGTGTCCTACTTCCCGCGGATACAGATTATTTTCGCTTTAGAAACATATATGCAAGGTCGTTTGCCGCTCTAAAATCATCTGACCAGAATATGTTTGAATTACTAATTAAGAGAAAAAGCAAATCCGGGTATTATAATATCTGTCTCTGATTCTGCACCATTTATTAGATATTGAGCACCAACACCAAACATGATTTTGATGTTGGTAGAACGTTTTGTAACGACAGTATGGAACAGAAAAACGTGGGTGCTTTTACATGTTGTAGAGCATCTGGTATGATAGAGTCCCGCCGATACCAGATCGATTACGTTACGATTGTAACGTCCTCCAATCAGTACTTTCAAGACTTTGGATACAATTTAAACTGACGATGATGTAAGCCATAGAGTTAGAGTATCTCATAATCGTCCAACAGTGACAATAGCGCAGGATGTCTGTCAATTAATTTTACAGGAGAGACCGACTAATATGGGACAGACAACATCGTGACTGGATGTAGAGAGCAATGGGCGCATGTACTCTTCATCGACGATTCGCTATTTAGTCTTCGGACTGATTCTAGACGTGCTTTCATCAGGAGAGAGCAAGGTACGCGTTACCAACCCTCAATCGTCAGAGAAGCGACATCACTATGGAGGTGGTAGTTTGATGGTGTGGGGCAATATTATGTCATACAGACGCACACCATTCCAGGTCTTTGTCCATGGCACCTTGACTGGTCGCAGGTATAGCTATGATATCCTTCAGACCTATGTGAAACTTTGCAGGAACGCTGATTTTGATGGACGATAATGCCCATCCTCATACAATTCGGACAGTGGATGAATTCTTCGAAAATGAGGATATCCAGCAGATGGAAATGCTGAACCCTAGTCTCCGGATCCGAAAATTATAGAACATGTATGGATGCACTGGATAGATGCGTTGGAGGTTATCAATCTCATCCAAAATTTTGCTCCCCGATCTGCTTTCCAGGAAGAGTGGAATGTTCAGCCACCAGACCTTATGACCAGGTGGTAAAAAGCCGTTTTAATGCTTGTTCGGGGTACTCTATGCCTCACTGTTAATGCTTCATATAACAATGCATTGTCACTCCAAATCTCAGTTTTCATTCTTCGCGCCTTTTAGATACAAAAAAAAATTCGTTTGTGCCAGCGACAATACTTTTAAATGCATAAATATTCTTATAATGGGAAACGGATAACACGAAATAATCGCATAATGCGAAAATTTTGCATTGTCCGATGAAAGAAATTCTACTTAAACTTCGTCAGAAAACGCGATATTTATAGAAGATACACATACAATAAGTAATCCCAATCACTGTTGGATAAATTTTGAACAGTTTCAGATTACTTGCTAATTAATTATTTTAAACAGCTGTCCCGTGCTGAGTGGTTAGCGTATACTTGGCTACTAATCAAAGGGTTCGGGCCCCGGGTAAGATTGTCTTTCTCACCTTCCTCAAATAATTTTCTATTACCTATAAATTGGCAGGCTCGTGTCAGACTTCTGTGGCAAGCAACTTCTGGAGGGGAATGTTTTAAAAGAAATTCATTAGTGTGTTTTGAGACTTAACACTTGGGAGGTAGGTTAAAAACTTTATCTATGGACATGGACTTCGGCATTGCAATATCAGGTTTAAGAAAAATTAATATTACTTGCCTTAACGAAATGAAATTTTGATCTTTTAAAATAGTTTCTTTTGTTTTCAGAAGAATATAATTTATTTTATATTATAAAATTTTTATTTTATAAAACACTCTTGTACAAAGAGACTCCAGTTTCTTAGGTACACCTAGTAGCGTGTTGCGCCACCTGTGTCCTTAGAACAACCCTCATTCGTCGGTGCATGGAACTTACAAGATGCTGGATGCATTGTGCAAGAAAGTTTTACCATGGGAAAAGTTGCTGCAAATTGGATTGACTACGGCACAGTCTCTCTACGAACAGCCCTTATCACCTCGATTATGCTCGATAGGATTAGATCTGGGGACTATGCAGGCCAATGAAACGAGTAAAATTCCTTGGCATGTTCCTGGAACCATTCGGTGAACATTCGTGTCTTGTGAGCAGGTGTATTGTACTGAACGTGTCCATACGAGTGAGGATAAACGTGCCTTGAAAAGATGAGCTTGGTCAACAACGACATCGGCATCACCGGCCTGTATTGTTAACACCAGACAAGACGACTCTATGGCCTCATGTGGCTTGTACAATATTCTGATCCTTCCATCAAACTGATGCAAAAGGAATCTTGATTCGTCCGACAAATCTACCTTCTTTCAGTCCTCAGATGAACCTCAGCGTTTCAGTGTCATGCTCCCGCACCCACTGGAGATGTGCTTTCGCGTTCTGCACTGACAACGTTGGCTGCTGTTGTAGCCCATTCGCAATAAGGTCGGATACGTGGTGCATTCAGAGATAACCTTCTGTTTATCAATGTTTAATTCTGTTGGGATTTGCCTGTTTATGGCCCGTCAGTTCGCTTGCATAATTCTTACCAGTCTCTTTTGACCCTTCCGATTCACAAGTTGTTTTCGTCCATAGTATCGCCGATCAATGAGAGTTTTTTGCTTATCGCACCATTCTGGAGAATACTAGAAATGGTTGTGCGTGAAAAGCCCAGGAGGACGGCCGTTTTGGAGATGCTATAACCGGCACGCCTAACACCAACTATCATGTCATGTTCAAAGTCGCTCAGATCGCTCGTTTTGCCCATTCTGACGCTCAATCCAACTCCTATGAGTTGGATTAACTGATGCTCGAAGAGCTGCTTGCCAAAATTTACACTACACACTGCGGTCATGTGACGTTTTACATGTTGTAATGAACCATTTATGTGACGATGGGTGGTGTACTTAATAAACTCTGTATTTTTAATAAAAAGCGTCCCTTTTTTCGTTTCGTTATTGGGAATCCTTCGTTGTATTATGTATGATCTTTGCATTATTGCTCTCTTAACAGCTGCGCTTATTAATTAATCACTCGATCTAAATATTTTTTACTTCAAACAGTGATTTGTCTTTTGTATCTTTTCTCTGTTCTATTTTTGTTAAAGTGTGTGTGGCGTTCCTTACATAAATTCTCTCTGACGTATTATACTGACAGGTTCCTGTCACACCTCTGTGTCAAACAGCTGTTTGATTCTTTAAATAAAAAATTGGTATTGGTAATAGCTTATAAGCCGTCCCATGGCCGAGTGGTTAGCGCGCTTGGCTACTGATCTAAGGGACCTGGGTTCGAGCCCTGGGTAAGGCATGGCTGTTTGTGTCGTTTTTCTGCTGAGGACCTGCCATCCTCTCAGACCTTCTACTATGGCCTATAAACTGACAGGCTCCTTGTCAGATCTCTTGGCAAACAGCTGCTTGAGGGGTATTTTATTATTTATTATTATAAAAACTTATAAATATCCAGTATTTTAATTAACTGCCCGTAAATATTTTGTTTCTGAACTCGTAGAGAAATCGAAGCTGAAATTAAAAAGCCTATTCCAATGGTAACGCGTTTTGTCGAATGAATGCTTATAACGAAAAGAGTGATAACTTATAAGGAAATCACCCCGTATTTTTGTTACCCCTTATGAAAAAGGTTAGTTTTGTGTATAAGCAGATCTTCCATAATATCACCCATACAGCCTGTAGCTAATTTCAGGTTCAGGAGCACTAAGCGAAACAACATATAGGGTCCTTATGGTACGAAGTTAACAAATAGTTATTAATTCAGAGAACGATTTGGGGGCCCTTCAGTAGAAGGGGCTCTAAGCGGCCGTTTAGTCCGCTTAACATAAGATCAGGAAATCATAAAAGTCTTAGAAGAGAATACACCAAATAGAAACAAAAAAGAACACTCCGTGAGCCTTAATACAACTTTCACATTCTCAGAACTGAAATATGCCTTAAATAGCCTGAAAATAAAATACTCTTCAGGTCCTGATGGGAATTACCTATAAAGCAGTTAACAACCTACCAAACATCGCCCGAAAATGCCTTTTCCCAAGGATTGGAACTTGTTACACACTGTACCCATTAGAAAACCAAATAAAATCCCCACCAGTTTAGAAGCATATACACCCATCACACTGAGTTAATGCCTTCCGAAAACATTGGAAAATTATATGTAATCTAGACTCAATTGGTACATTTAGACAAACAACATCTTTAGTGAGCACTCAACAGAATTCAGACCAGGTACACAAGACAACCTCACAGATCGTATCCTAGATCTTGAAAAAGCGCTGCAGTATGACAGGCCTAGCTGTCATCTTTTTGAATATAAAGGTGGCATTTGATACAGTCTGGCAAGATGGCTTCCTCTTCAAACTACAAAAAATAGGCATTCATGGAAATATGTTCCATGCCCTTCAACAAATCATTAAAAATAAAATTATACAAATAAAATTAGACACCTCTCTCTTCAGAAAAAATATATCAAGACAGGCATTATCTAGGTAAATATGATTTCGCCTCTATTATTCAATATTTATCTGCATGACCTGCCAAATATTTTATATATTATATTCACACACAAAAATTTCAGTTTAGGAAGATGACATTGATATATGCAGTGGCAACATTTCCTCCCACATGAAGAAAATCTGCAACTTTCCTTAAACTTGCTCCAAGAATGCTGCAAAAAATGGCACATTAAAATTTCGAAAGATAAAACAATATTGCTACAAATCAGTAGAAAAAGAGAGCCATACCAGAAATTAATATTAAAATTGAGGAAGAGCTAAAACAACAGGTGGCATCACACAAATTGTTAGGCCTTATTGTCAACAACAAAATGTCCTAAAGTAAAAGCCTTTTTGAAATTTATAAAACTACGAACCACAGTTTTCTGAAACTCTAAACATTTCTCAAGAATCTGTCTGAGTGAAAATATCGTATCGAAACATCTACCACTTCTGAATCCACACTTCTAATCACGCAATTGTCCATCTGACAGATTCTTAATTCTATTAAGTACAATCATTCAAAGAACTACACCTCGGACAGAAAGTAGGCTGTACCCCTATAGTTATCGCAAGAACTGCGATCACCTGTTTTAAAATAGGGATAATAATAGCTCTTGTAAAATCCTTAGGAACAATGCCTTTAGCATGGTGTAACCACAAGGCCTAAACTGGCGTTATATGATTAGGGAGCTAGCGATTGCTCCATCAAGGCAAACTTTGTGTGTTATGGTAGCTCTAAGGCAGTAGTCAAGAGTGACTTCGGTCTTAATAGGGCAGGTCCTCGTATGAGAAGGCCTGTAAAAGCTAGGGGTAACCTTTAGAATTCTCCTCTGTCTCATATATCTCAAATAAAAAAATGATATTCAAAATTCAGTCATATTTCCTGCTCAAAGCATTTCAGTAGTAATTTCATCTACCCTTGGTAATTTATGTAGTTTAAGTTTACGAATAGCCAAAATTTCAGACTGTGTTATAGGGCCAACATTAAAGCCAGTAATGGTATATCATCATCATTATAAACAATGGGAGTAGAACTAACCACATTGTTTAGAACATGTGTGAAATGCTCAACCTGCCTATAGCCATGATAGAATCCTCACCTTCAATAAATTTACTTTGTTTATCCTTAAATCAGTGTATACCTGTTCATTTTTTCCACAAAAACATTAACTATTTTCATACAGCTCTCTACTGTTACTCTGTCTAGCCGCTTCCTCAGCTTTGTCAGCCATTCCATCAAACCAAAGATTTTTATCAGCTGCTAAACTGACCCTTTGCACGCTTATTAAGATCTTTGTAACATTTCTGTTATTATTAGTAGGTTATTGATTAAGGGTATTTCGGCCGTTTTTTTTTCCAAAATAAGCTCCAGTGCCATATCACTCAAATAATTTTGCGTCATCTGCTTCTTTTTACCCAAAAGAGTACTGTTAATTTAAAAAAAGTCGTGTTTGAAACGGTCCCATTCTTCCTCAATTTCAACAATAAGCAAATCATGTCTGTCATAATGACTAAGTAACCTATCATGGTAAGGTTTAGCTATAACTGGGTCTTTCAGAGTTTCAGTGATAAAAGTAACTTTTTTAATCTTAGCAAAACATTTCTGAAGTTTGAGTTGCAAGATGCGTTTAACAAAGTAATGTTCAGATCCAATTTCAGCTCCCCTACATGACCTTGTATTCCTAATGGAACTTGCCCATTTGCTGTTAGTTAATATATATAATACTGGTTTTAGAAGGTTTTTATAACATGAACAATTGTAACTGCCTTTAACTATTTTTCAGGTGCTAATTTCAGATCTGGCCTTAAAAATGGCTAGCACGTCACTTTTTTATGTTATTGATCAATTTGACTCCTATTAAGATCTTCCTTTACCAATCATGGAGGTAGGAAGAGGGGAAGGGACCATCTTTTTCATAAAATAGGGACTGAATTTCCTTCCCCTGCATAATATTTCAAAGTTCTATCATTGCGTAATAAAAGTTTATAATGTTCAGAGTTAACTGTCTGTAAGAAAAAATGTAAATATTAACAAACACGATCTCTTTTTGGAATAAAAACTTTGCTGTGAAATATCCAGACTTTAATATAGGCTTAATTACTGAATATTGTTTAAAATAGAAATTTAAATAATTTTGATTATGGTTAGCACGCGTGGTTACTGATCTAAGGGACCTGGGTTCGAGCCCCGGGTAAGGCATGGATGTGTGTGTTGTTTTTCTGCCTGAGGTCCTGCCATCCTCACAGACCTTCTACTGTGGCATATAAACTGACAAGGCTCCTGTCAGACCTCTGTGGCAAGCAGCTGCTTGAGGGGGTATTTTTTTTATTTATGATCTTTTATTTACCTTCAGTCATATTTTTCCATTAAATTGCATGAATATCGTTGAAAACGGAGATTTAAATAGATTTGATTATGATTCTTTAATTTACTTTCTGTCGTATTTTTCTATTAAATGCATATTTCAATAGTTTTAGTACTTCACAGTTAGATTTCCATCGACATGGAACACACACAACATTTATTATGAAATATTCTAGCGTCTATAACTCTTTAAATACTTAACGAATAGTGTTTAAAATCGAGATTTAAATAGATTTAATTATGTTTTTTAATTTATCTTTAGTCAAATTTTTATTTATTGCATATTTTAGAAATTATACAGCTTCGAAATTAGATTCTCATTGATTTTTCATTGATTTTTTTTCCTCTTTCTATGAATTTATAAGAACACTTTATTTCATCAGTTTACATTAAAATCACTGGGAAAATTTCGCAACTCTTCCCACCGCCTTCCGCTAGGCCTAATCATAAATTATTTGAAATGACGAAAAAGTTTTCAATTTACAAAGCGAAACTTTAGCATTACTTCTTCCTTTGATCTTTTTCGCAGGTTCATTAATGCATTCAAATGCAATGCCCAAATCCATTTCTTTCATGCAATCTGTAGTTCGTTAACACAGTGATAGCACCATTACGAGTAGCAACAATATGGCGACGCTCGATTACAGTTTTCAAGCGATAGGGAGCCTCCCTGTCTTCCTACCTCCATGATACCAATACCTCCAGGCAACTGGGAGGATAATAGATATTTTATTTTTTATGGCTGGCACCACTGATTGCCAAGTGGGAGAAAACGTGTAACAGTAACCTAACCTCAGACCGTCATTCTTGTTGTTTTCATTTTAGGAGGAACACGTGCTGTACGTTGAAGAGTGAATTTTGGCGTTTAACGGCAGCGTCGCGGATGTGTTAATTTGCCAGATAAGTTTTGTTTTGTGTGTGAAATTATATTTTAAAATCACAGGGTCGTTCTTTGACTATCAATCTAATATAAATCTTTAATATATATCTAATGGTTGAAAGGTAAGATAAAAAAAATCCATGCCCTTTGCAGTTCCAATGGTTTGGCGTGAGCCAATTAATCACTTGCATGATTGCTATTTTTCTTTAACTAAAGAGTAGGGCTTTTCCAAAAAGAAAAAAAGAAAAATACAATATCCAAATGTGTCTTCAGCCATAAGGCCAGTTCCTCATGGAGATGATCTTCCTATACCAACACCTCCAACCAACTGAGAGGTGATGGATTTACATTCATCAGAGGGAGACTTTGAAGCACTTACAGATCCTGATTCTACATACACCCCTAAAAAGTTAGACGAACCTCATCTGATTCAACAAAATGAACTAAGTGATCTTGTTCGAGACCTAGGACTTCACATTTGGCCAACAAACAACATCCCAAACAAACAAGATGAGATTTTTTTCAAGACTTCAAGAGTGGAATCTTCTGGCTAAGGGTACCAGAGTTTATCTTTTCATAAAGAAAAATTTGGCTTTATCTGCTTATTACGAGATGCAAGAGGGTTTGTGTTTCTGCACAGATATTTCAGGGCTGATGGAAGAAATTTGAACAATTCACGACCCTAAGGAATGGAGTTTATTTATAGATTCGTCAAAATTCAGATTAAAAGCTGTCCTTTTGCATAAAGGAAACCAAAAACTTTCCATTCCAGTGATATACGCTGTGGGAATGAAGGAATGAAAGCATGGCAAAAATACTACTATAAAACATGACCAGTTTAAGTGGACAATATGTGGTGACCTAAAAGTCATCTCTCTCTTGCTTTGGGCTTCAAGGAGGCTTCACAAAATGTTGCTGTTTCCTGTGTTTGTAGGACAGTAGGGCCAGAAAGAAATACTACAAAACAAAAGAGATGTTTTCTGGGATATCACAAAGAGTAAAATTGGCTCATTCAAGATCTCCTCAACAACTATGAAAATCTAGGCTGCTGATCCATTTCTTGCACTCGGATGTCGACTTCTTTCCCAAGAACTTATAAACTATCAGTGATGACTAAGAGAAAGATTTCAGCAGGATATCTAAACCATGGAGGAGAGACACTAAGGCAGGTATACTACATACATACACTAGCATATGAGTGCATTAATGAAGAGTTTCTTAAGTTAAATTTCAGACAAACATGACTTGAATGTTACTATTGTTATGCCCCCACTGACGATGCTGATGAGGTTGAGAAGGATAAGTTTTACGAACATCCAGGATATTTTGAATTCTATCGTGAAAGGAGATATCACCCTTGTTCTAGGCAACGTCAATGCCAAAGTTGGTACATACTCTGATCTTTGGGAGGGGTAATAGGTCCCTTTGCTATTGGTAGCTGCAATGGCAATGGGCAACATTCACTTACAGGCAGGTAAACATAATTATTTGAGAATAACTAACATTACAAACCTCGCGATATATATAAGTACACATAGGTTTCAGTAGATGGGCTGCATTAAGAATATGGTTGATTATACTAAACAACAAATTGAAACTTATTTTTATAACATTGGTCAAATAGGATGTTTTTAACTAATTTTGGGGTGCTGAATTGAAATACGGCTGTGAAATATCTGCAGTACGTACAGTTTTTTTTAAATACGGATTGATGAATTTCAAATTTCAATGAATACGCATATCTGAGAAACGAAAATAAATGTGACTTTTTTATTAAATCGCAACTTAGAACTCATTAATTAATTGCATGATTCCAGTGAAAAAAATTAGAAACATCATAGCTATAGACCACTTAATATAAAGTAACAAATGAAATAATATTGAAAAGCAAAATAAGAAAACATGGGTAAGGATCTTTTACATTTACAAGAAACTCATTTTTGTCTTTTATGTGCTTAGGTTCTGCTAGAACCAGCACATAAATGATGGGGTAACTACTGCTGGTTCCAGCACCCTCCCCTTCCGTTCCTTTCTACAAAAGAGTATCTTTTGAAAAGAACTTACAGCCTGCACCAAAATACAGCGATGTTGGATATTAGGTGCTAGGCCTGATCAGTTCTATGCATCGTTACAGGGGATTGGTGCAAAACTCTTCTTCCAGTGACTACCTAGATACCATTTATGATGGTAAAACATTTCATGAAAAATACTGGAAATATGCATATGTTTAATAATTTCTCCCTCTATTACTCTTACAAGTATTCTCAAAGAGGTTGGGGGCGTGCCCTCTGCCTTAGATTTGAGATGTCTGATTGTTATGCCATATAATTCGGCAGCTTTACTTCTGAATTTTTGTGCACACAATAGGGTAAATGACCAGGTCACAAGGATCTCCCTCAGAGTTGAGAAGAAGAGGATCCATTGAGTTAGGGGGAGATGGAAATCTCATTCAAATCATCTAGCGTGTCCTTTAACGTACTCATAATAGAATTCTCATGAACAAGGAGTCAGGACTTAACGCCTCATCCGACGGACGACGGTGTTTCTACACTTATCGGTGTTTTCTTTCTCACCGAGAGCTGGGTGCGGGTTTTTAATTTTGTAATGTCACTCTAAACAATCACTTTTGAAACGTGGCAGAATATTTTATTTGAACTACTTTAAACGTTCCTACCACTTCGATATTTCGGTCTTTGATTTCCGGATTTTTACTTAAAATTTACATCGCACTTTAAACTAATTTCAAATTCGACCTGAATTCTGCTATAGGAAAAGAACTGATACTGAACTGAGCGATAGGTTATTGCAAAGCATCGGAATAAGCAAACCTTGTTGTAATAGGAAAAGTGGTTAACTCTAGTTTCCACATTATGTTTGAAAAAGATCACGTAGTTGATTGGTAATTAAACTGATTGCATAAACGAAATGATAGGTATCAGAGCAATTCCCTTAAATGCGTTTTACGTCTTTTACGTTAAAAAATAATAGTAAAATAAAACATTACGGGTGTAGAGACAGAGTTGTTGATAGAATCATACAACTACCTCTGGTTCTTTTCCAAATATTTTGGGGCGGGGGGAGGGGGTTGCTCAGTCGGTAGCGCGCCAAGCTTGTAATCTAAATACATTGATCCCAGGTTAGAGTCTCAGCTGGGCCAGCGTTGAGGTTTATCTTCCCGAAATTCAACGCCCTGCCCTCGGTCAGTAGGGGACATTGATGAGCTTGGAGACGCCGCCGTCCATCGGATGGGACATTAAGCCGAAGTCCCATGGGCAGGAGAGCCATACCCTGTGCACGCTAATGAACACGCTGGATGGCGATGAGGGGAGGATTCCATTTGACTCCTAACAGCTGTCCAGTGAGCTCCCTCTCCTCAACCTTCTGTGAGCTCTCGTGGTGTTTGTGACCTGGCCATTTAGCCCATTGTGTGCAAAAAAGCACAGCTCTGAGGTAAAACACCCAAGCCAACGTTTTCAAATATTTCAGTTTTTATTTATATTATTTTCCAGTTTTAAACTTCCATATGCGTGTTTTACACGTTCAAAACTTTTCAACGCATCTAATTAGATCTATCTGAATGTAGTTAACACCGAAGTTAATCGAAACAACAAATAAATGTATCAAAAGATAATTGATATTGATGTGAGTGAAATATTTCATAAGATATATTTTTCATATTATACTGAGTACTGCCTTGAGGGATTGTGGAATACGTTACTAGAAAACATCGGTATAATCAAATTGATGTACCGAATACTTTCTGTTATATCGATAGTAGTAAGAGTATAATCTCAAGTTAGTCTTAGATAGTAGCAATAGCATAGTCTCTAGTTGTTAAGGTAATTATCAGAACAGTAAAACGTGGTGAAGAAGTTATCAATAACTTTAGCAAATGTAGAACGCGACAATTAGGCTTAGACGGTATCTGAATGCGAAAGGTTAAGTTCGCTGGTAGAAGAATAAACATCAGAAATTCATTTGTCGTTATCATTTTTTTTTTCAATTATCATTATCATGATCATTATCATATCAATTCATCAGAAATTCATTTGTAATTAGAGATGAGTATTTCCTCTTCTGGTAAAGTCATTATCAACAGAAGCAGCACCGAAATAAAAATCGCTCTAATGACACCACTGAGATCTAATCTATCACAAGAATAATTAATAAGTGAAAGTAAGAATTAAACACAGAAATCAAAGTCTCCACGTATATGGCTACGTCTCAGGATCTTTGCCTCATTTTAGAATCCCACAGCCACCATCTCCAAAAATAGGATTCTCGTCTTTCAGCCCAATGATCAAGCAACTGAAAATTGAATGAATTACTTATTTAGATGGGTTTGGATCATGTGGGATTAAATCATGGAAATTTTATTTATAAAGCAAATTCCCTAATTTTGAGTCTCTTGAATCATAGTGCAGCACAAAGCAATACTCCCAGTGAACAGCAAACTTGACTAAAAGCATACTTTGCAGTGTAAGATCATTTTTTCAATGTCTCTTAGCAATTCTATTTCTCGATGCCCTTGTTTCGTGAAATCCGGATAAAAACCACCACTTTTGTTTACTATTTTGTTAAAAGATATTTCCCAAGTGAAACGAATTTTTTAGAATATTATTTTGTTTCATTTCTGTGGATTTTATATTTTGAATTTATGTTTTGCAATGTGCATTTGCAGCTACACTTGGTCTCTAGTTAAAACACATTAAATAAATATATAGATGACAAGTTTCATTAATTGGTCCAGTGGTTAGAGAAACTAACTGCTGAGCTAAAGAGCATGTATAAATGTTTATCTATTTATGAGAAACCAACGCAAGCCAAAAGCTTACAGATTCTCTCCATCTTTCCTGTTTTAATAAAATACTTCAAATTAAACAAACTTAAAAAAGCCTGACTTCATGTTTTTCACTGCCCTAATTGTAGCAAAGTAGACTCGTTTTTAGCATTCGATGTCAATTTTCAATTCAAGTAATTAATTTTTCGATTAAAATGCTTCCGTACATTCATTTAAAAAATCGGTGTTGATAATCTGTGAAAATTTCAACTCCAGAGGTCTTTCCATTGAATCAGTTCTGCAACTTAACAATCTCCTTAGCATTTTCCCGTGCCAGCGCACGGGAAAAGGAATCACAGCTATCCTTGGCAACCATGGCATCCTTAGCAACATCTATTAGCTTATTTCCACAACAGCAAAATCAGACAAGGCGAAAAGTGAAGATTTCTTTGCCAGTGACATTAGGATATAAAATCATGGTGCGAAGAGTAAGTAATAGCATCTTAAATACCATTGTTTTAGTCGTGCATAACTTATTCCTATGTCAAGACTTAAAAGTTGAGTGAAAATATTAGTATTAAGAAATAGTTTAATTATAAGGCTTAACATGTGAAATACGTTACTTGTTTATTTACTAATTAGGAAGTATATATTCATTCTGTTTTTCAGTAGAAAAGCTTCATGTCAAAGTAAGAAGATACATCATTTATCAGCACTGAATTGTTGAAAAGATTTTCATTACTGTATTTTATGATAGGTCTGTAAATGATAGCTAGGTAGTCACTGGAAGAAGAGCTATGCATCAATCCCCTGTGATGATGCATAGAACCGGCCAGGCCTAGCACCTAATGTCCGACCCCGCCTTCTGGTGGTGCAGACCGTTAGTAGCTTTCAAAAGATATACTCTCTTGTGGAAGTGAACGGAAAGGGAGGGCTGCCAGATTAGTGAGGCCTACTGATCTGGACAACTATGGCTACTTTTTTTATTTTTCTACCCTGCTGAGGAGTGGTCAACCACACAGGGTCCTGGTGCTGACCAATATAAACCCACTGGACTGGACATATGTATTTCTCTGAGCTTGATTATGGATCCTGATTTTGCTGCTCTGGTGGGCTTCTGTGGAGGGAAATTCTTCCGCTCTCTTTTCTGTTTGTTTGTGGGTTGATAGCCCCAAGTGAATAGATTCATAGGATATGTTTATCCTATGAATCTCCTTCCAGTGACTACCTAGCTATCATTTACAGACCTATCATAAAATACAGTAATGAAAATGTTTTCAACAAATCCTGAGCAGAAGTCATCGCAGGCACCTGAACTCTTTGCTTCTATTGGCATCGTCAAATTCTACATTGGAGGAAGTCTTCCAGTGTAGATGGCTTCAGCCTTTAGTAGTGGGGGAACGGGTCTTTGTCCCATGTCTGCGATTAGGGGGCTGTTTGATATTGTCGGCATTCCCTCTCTCAATAAACATAGTTTCTTTAAACATCCCACTAACCATTTTCTCTCCATAGGTAGTTGGAATGTGAGGACTCTGCACAGAGCTTTTTCTCTTGATGCCCTCACAGAAGAATTCCACCATTATAATTTAGATATTCTCGGCTTGCAAGAGACCAGATGGACATTTACCTGTCCATCTGGTCTCTTGCAAGCCGAGAATCTTAAAAAGGAAGAAGGTCAGATTCTTAAAAATGATCTTAAGTTTCTCTTTTCAGGGAGGGACGACAATAAGAATCACCAAGGCGTGGGTCTGCTTCTCAGCAGACAGTGATACTCTTCTAGGATATGAGTGCATTAATGAAAGGTTTCTTACAGCAAAATTTCAGACAAGCGTTAAAGACTTGATCTGCTGTTATGACCCCACTGAGGATGCCGATGAGGATGAGAAGGATAAGTTTTATGAACAACTTCAGGATATTTTGAATTCTGTCAAGAAAGGAGATACTACCCTTGTTCTTGGTGACTTCAATGCCAAAGTTGGTACTGACTCTGACCTTTGGGCAGGAGTAAATAGGCCCTTTTGGTATTGGTAGCTGCAATGGCAATGGGCAACGTCTCCTACAGGTAAGTAAACTCAGTGGATTCAGAATAACTAACACTTATTACAAACACCGCGATATACATAAGTACACATGGGTTTCACCCGATGGACTGCATAAAGATATGATTGATTACATATTAATTAACAGCAAATGGGCTAGTTCTGTTAGGAATACCAGGGCATATAGGGGAGCAGCTGAAATTGGATCTGACCATTACCTTGTTAAAAGTGTGTTGCAACTTAAACTTAAAAAGCGTTGTGCTAGGGTTAAAAAATTTACTTTTAATACTGAAGCTCTGAAAGATCCAGTTATAGCCAAAGCTTACCATGATAGGTTACTTAGTCATTATGACAGTCATGGTTTGCTTACTACTGAGGTTGAGGAAGAATGGGACCATTTAAAAAAAAAAGGCTTTTTTTGGTAACAGTACTCTATTAGGAAAAAAGGAGCAGAGGAGACAGAATTGTTTCGGAAGGTTGTTTCGGAAAGAAAGAACTGCAGGAATGTCCTTAATCAATAACCTACTAGTCGTAATAGAAAGCATTACAGAGAACTTAATAAACGTGTAAAAGATCAGTTAGCTGCTGATAAGAATCTTTGGCTTGATGGCTTGGCTGACAATGCTGAGGAAGCAGTTAGACAGCACAACAGCAGAGAGCTGTACCAGATAGTTAATGTTTTTTTGTGGTAGAAAACGGACAGGAATACTGGGATTGAAGGATAAACAAGGTAAGGTTATAGAAGGTGAGGATTCTGTCATTGCTAGGTGGGCTGAGCATTTCAGTGATATCCTAAACAATGTGATTAGTTCTACTCCCATTGTTTGCAATGATGATAGATGCATTGGTGGCTTTAATGTTGGCCCTATAACACAATCTGAAGTTATTGTGGCTGTTTCTAAACTTAAATTTCATAAATTCCCACGGGTAGATGAAATTACTACCGAAATGCTTAGAGCTGGGAATGTTTCGGTTACCACTTGGATTACTAAAATTCTGAATATCTTTTATTATAGAAGCATGGTTCCTAAGGATTTTACCAGAGCTATTGTTATCCGTATTTTCAAAAAAGGTTCCTTAATTTATACCCTACTAGTCGTAATAGAAAAAAAGGTGATCGCAGTTCTTGTGATAACTATAGGGGTATTAGCCTACTCTCTGTTCCAGGTAAAGTTCTTTCCATGATTGTGCTTAATAGAATTAAGAATCTCGTTGACATTGATGAGCAATGTGGATTCAGAAGTGGTAGGGGATGTGTGGATCAGATATTTTCACTTAGGTAGATTCTTGAGAAATGTTTAGAGTTTCAGAAACCTCTGGTTGCTAGTTTTGTTGATTTCAAAAAGGCTTTCGACTCTGTTTATCGTCATAATTTGTGGTTGATTGTGAGATCATATGGTATACCAGACTAGTTAGTTAACATAATGAAAGCTCTCTATAATAACACTGAGTCATGTGTGAGAGTTGGTAAGTCTTGTAGCAATTGGTTTAGCATTACTTCTGGTGTTTGACAAGGGTGCATTTTGTCTCCTTCTCTCTTTAGTTTGGTTGTGGATTATGTTATGCGAAATTCACTTCAAGGGAAGGCGTATACACCTAAAGACTAAAATTAAGCTGTATAATAGTTTGGTTCTTTCTAGGGTAAGTTATGGTAGTGAAACGTGGTCACTGTGTAAACAAGATAACAGGAAACTAGATGCTTTTGATTCTAGATGCTTACGCACTATCTTGGGTATTAGGTGGTTTAACTTTGTAACTAATGATGAGTCTGCAACCTCCTTTAAGCAGCATATTGTGCAGAGAGAGACTCCGTTGGTTTGGCCATGTTGCCCGTATGAATAATTATAGATTGGCGAATAGGGTTATGAACAGTGTGCCTAAAGGCCTCAGAAAGAAGGGGAGACCTAGGATGCGGTGGGCAGACAATGTCCAACAGGACCTTGTTAGAATTGGTGTGCAATGACCAGATGCAGTAGATGTAGCTCAGGATAGACTTGCTTGGAGAACTAAATTGCACGGTCTGGTTGGATCTCCGTAGCCCATGGCTGCTTGAGGATGATAATGATGATTTTATGATATCACTTAATTTTTCATATGCTAGTTCTAAGTGGTGATAATTTGTATACGATGTCAACTAAACTAGTTGAATTTTAATTTTAAAATCTAAATGTTCGCATTCATGAGAACACGAATGATAAATTTTAGGATTATTTGATTGCGCAAGTATTAATTGAGAAACAAAATATAAAAATATTTAAATAAGTACCGTTGTTGTCACCCGTTTTCGCCTTCTTCCCTTCACGGGGCACATCTGAAAGAGTACTCCTGTCCAGGTCCAGGTCTTCATTGGTACTGCCCTCAATACTTGGACATCTGTACACGTCTTGAGGGCGGTGATGATCTGAACAAAAAGAGGAACATAAAATAATAAGAAATAGGAGATTTCCTGGACTCTTTCGAAACCTTAAAATTAAGTTCTCATTTTTTTTAAAATAAAAATAAACATTAAAATATACTTAATTGACAGTAAATAACAATCAAGTTAAAGCAGAAAGACGGTCACAGAGAAATATACTTTCTCCAAAGAGATTTTACCCATATCGATTAATGATGAGAAGTGGTGATGGAAACTACATTTTAAAGTATCACCAGTTGTTAAATCAGTTCGAATTCAGATGTAATGGCCAAAATTTGAAAAGAACGTTTTTTTCTACATTTGAGTAAATTTTTCCCGAAAATGGTCTAAATGGCATTATCGTAGAATCAGGGGACAATATGAATTAAGCTCCCAAAGGATAATTAACTGCAATAATTAAGTTAACATGCTTTATTTTTACTAGTAATAATATATTACAATATTGAAAGAAACATTGCTCATATATGACACATGATATTGGCATTTTCTCACCGAAATCGCCTTCTTAAGTGTATAATACCCTTCTCTCCCGACATATTAACAAACTAACACTGTGTAGGACACACAAACGTTTTTGGAATTCAGCAGAAATAAAAATATTACGTTTGCTGTGAGCCAATGATTGTGGTGGGGTAGTACTAAAAGAACAAGAATGTTTAGTTATGTTCATTCATTTTATGTCATATATACATAAGTACAATATAATAAATGAAAATAAACATTAATACAAAATTCATTTTAACGTGAAAACTGAAGTAGATTTGTCGAACCAGTATGTGAAGAATGCGACTGGATACCAGAATGGATATTCGCTTTCAATGATGTTGTTGCTACTTTTATAATGTTATTAAAATTTTCGTCTTTCGTCTAAATTAAATCATCGTTCAATCTAACTGTGCTAGGCGAAGGAAAACGTATTTGACATTTTTGGCGCTGGCAGGATAAAATTGTTTAAAGGCCCGGGATTGGCCCGCGGACGCGAGTTCCGGTTTACTGAATCTGGCAACGAAATTGAAACATTACACTTTCATAACAAGTTCGGTAAGAAGAAGTGTCACGTGATATGATATTATAGCATCTTTAGCAAAGGAGATTGCTATCAGAAATAGAAGCAATTGATTTACGTTCAAAACAATTTTTTTTTAAAAAAAGATGCTAAATTTTGTATTCAGTTTGTAAACCGTTAACCGCTTAAATTCTTCGAATCGAGACTCGTTAAACATATTTAAAATTTATTATTACCATACCGTGCAATCTGAACTATTTTTGATATTTTGGTAATTTGATTTTTAATTACATTGCCATTTTTGCACTTCTGTAATAGTAATGACAGAAATGTGTGTATCTGTATTTTCTACGTTATGCATATAAAATAATGTAATTTAAAAAAAAGACCTACTTCATTTATCGAAGTAGTACTCAATTACTTTGTCAATCAACTTGCATAGAACCTTTGCAGTTCTAACGTAGAGCAATTGATATGAAACGAACTACGAGCTGATTGCAATATTCCAAGTTGCACGATTTTCAATTGAATGTAATTGTAAGAAGTTGAAGTAGTAAGAACTGGTAAATTAAAATCCTTTTTCGTGTTAATTAAAGCGATATTTTCAAGAGTAGAAACTAAATACATGTAAAATTTTTTATATTTATTCAAAATATGTAAACAAGTTTCACATTTGTCAACCCTTCACGCTATTCTTACGCCACTTAATCACTGATGATCAGGCTGATGATCTTTTTGCTTTCGAAACGTTCAGTTCCATTTTACGCCGTGATAATATATTTGTGTCTTCTTCCAACAAATAAAGTGAAAAAAAGGAATGTTTAAAAATCTCAGGTGCGTCAGTAGGGGAGAAAAGATCAATGCGCGCCATCTAACGGTAACAAGAGAATTCGCCTATGGCAGGTTGTCTCCTCAAATTTGAAACCCATTTAAGGCAGTGCTAAACGACCAGGTCGAAAGGATTCCATGGGCTGAGAATAGGGCGGAGATAAGGGACCCCTTTAAGGCTATCCAGCATGTTCTGTAACGTGCATGAGTATGGCTATCCTACACACGGGGCTACAACTTGACGTCCCATCCAACGGACGGCAGCATCTAATTTCAGTCCATTGATATCCACTTTCCCATTGAGGGCTAGGTGAGGATTAACAGAGATAAATCTCAACGAGTAACATTTAGATTAAGAAAGAGTACTTAATATAATCTAATAGCAAATGGGGCTGTACATAAAAGCCTAGAAGGAGAGTTGTGTACCAATCCCACTGTAATGAAATTAAAACTGAATTTTTAATCAAATGTTTACCAATATTTTCAGACGTGGCCGAAACCCGATTCCTGTCCTGTGTTCTCAGAACACCACAAATCAGAATGTCTAATTTACTTGAAAAAGATAGACATGAAACAGTAATTTCAATAGAAAACGAAAAATTACACTTCTAGTCAAGTAATTGAGATGTTGAATGAGAAAAGCCTACCTTCGTTATGCAATTTGTTCTTGTTCATGCCTCTTTGGAGGCTCGTACGAGTGCAACTTTATATCTGGTAAAAAGGCAAAAGTTCGTATGAGAATTCAGTTTACAAAATGCACATCTATGAAGACATGTAAACGCACATATAGAGAAAGTTATTTCTATACTAGATTCTGCGAAGAAAATTTGAATTTCTGATTGAATATAAAAATATTTAAATAAGTACCGTTGTTGTCACCCGTTTTCGCCTTCTTCCCTTCACGGGGTACATCTATCCACTTCTTGAGGGCAGTGACGACGTGCTGACGTGAGGGTAGTGATGGGATCTGAACAAAAAAGGAACAAAAAATATTAAAAAATCGGAGATTTACTCGATTTCCTCATAATCTTAAAATTAGGTTTTCATTTTTCCAAAGACCTTCAAAAGAGATTTTACCCTTATCGATTAATGATGAGAGATGATGATGGTGGATTCTATAAAATAAAATAAAATAAATACCCCCTCAAGCAGCTGCTTGCCACAGAGGTCTGACAGGAGACTGTCAGTTTATATGCCAAAGTAGAAGATCTGAGAGGATGGCAGGACCTCAGCAGAAAAACAACACATACAACCATGCCTTATCCGGGGATCGAACCCAGGTCCCTTAGATTAGTAGCCAAGCTAACCACTCGGCCATCGGACAGCATTCTATAAAAGAATGAAAAAGCTTTGTTATTATACATTTGAGGTATTTTTCGTGTTGAGGTCCTGTGTCTTAATTTATTTTTAGCTTAACCCATTTCATACTTGACTGTGTCATTAATGTCGTATGCCGTGCAGAATAAAACAATGATTTGTATTATTAAGGGAAACGTTGCTATAATACATACATCATGCAGTTATTTTTAGTTGTTAATATTTCTTATTATTTGTAGTGTAAATCTGTGATATTTATGACATTCTTTTTTTTCTATTCACAATTTCGTCACTCGTGCTCTATACAATTTTTCGGGGATCATTAGACACTAAAAATACATGCCATCCATTGATATTGATATCTCTTTTCCATGCTAAACCATTACACATGGGGAGGATTCTATATATCGGCATTGTGCCTTTAAATGTCGGGAATTGTTTGAAACTATAACTGGACACCATCTATTGATAATGATATCTTACCTACGTGCTATACCATTACACAGATTTCTTGGAAAGGGTTTTATATTTAGACACTGTGCCTTTAATTATCAGAATTGATATCTAGGAAGCTCGATATCTAGGAAGTGTACTTTTAAATTATACATGGATTGTTCGATACGAAAATTTAGCTCGATTCTTTAGTATTGTAGACTGATTTCCGTGCTATACGATTAGAGATGTATGGGGAGGGGAATTTTTCCGCACTAGAAATGAACTCCATCCTTTGGTACTGACATCTCACTTCCGGGCTATAGCTTTACCCAGCTGCCTTGGTGTAAGTCTATTTTTTGACATTCTACCTTTTAATTTATTCGGGAATAGTAAACAATAAAAGTGTACCCCATCGTTTGGTATTGCTATCTGATCTTCGTGCTTTTTGCTGCAGGGCAGTTTAAGGCAGCCCCGACCAAACCAAATTTAGTGAAGAGCAGCGAGGAAGTTTGTGCAGCGAATATTTGCTGCAGCTCTTTAAGAGCTGCAGCAAATATTATCAGTTAAAAAAATAAAAACATACAATTCTAACGAATAAGACCCCCCCCCCCAAAAAAAAAAAAAAAAAAAAAACAGTTTTTAAGAAATAAAAAAAAAGCTATTTTTTTAAACATTCCACGTACGTCACAAATTTTCATTTGATATACAACTTATTACGTTTGGCCCTCGCGCTTCAAAGATATAGCAGAACAAGCTTTTTAATATAACCCCCTTTTTAAGGGGGGAATCATGGGGGTAAACATTTTATAGCCTATCACATTCCTCGCAGCACAAACTTTCGTATGCACATAAATCAAAGTTTGTCCGTCGTGTTCGAAAGATATGGAGGAACAACTCCTTGACAAGCACAGAATTGACGTATGAAAAGCAATAGGAAGGCAGGTAAAAATCGTGTTTTATAGCGTAATCCTTAATCGATATTACTTGACATAGCCGCATTTGGAGGACAGCAATTTCTGGCGTATAACGGAATATAGTTTTAAAATATTTATTTCTCGTTTTAATCGCAGTATATATATCTGAGGAGAAGTAAAAATTAATTCTAGATGCAGCACAGTTGTGGGTGTGGTTTCTGGATGATGCATCTTCCGGTAGTAATAAGAATCAATATCTCACGTTAAAAGCTTAGAAAACATTACAGTTCTACTTGATGGAAAAGTAGGACAAATTTGTGAAAATCAAACCGATCAATAATATACGTACGACTTTGTGTGATGACTACGTTTACTACCAAGTAATATAATCTTTTTTAAGATTTGAAACTGTAATGTAAACAAGAACTCAAGAAAAATTCAAATTTTAACCTTATTTTGACGATTTTTCATAAACTCTCTATTACTGATAAAGAACCAATGACTTTCATATATATGTGTGTGTGTCAGATAGAGTCTCTTAAAAAAAGTAAATGAAAAACATTCAGGGCCGTGCGGTAGATTTTCTCATTATGATGCATGTCTTCGAAATGCCGCCCCTTAATTGTTTTTTCTTTAAAATAACCTTCGATTGTGATTTAAAAAAAAACTGCACAAAATGTACGAATACTATTTTTAATTTGAAAATATAAACTACTTTAAAATAATGATATCAACTATTAACTACAACAATCTACTACAGTTTTACCCTTCTAACTTTAACTTTAGCAAATTCGTTAATCAGGGATGTGTAGTCTAGAGTGGCAGCCAATGTAGATTCAATAGAAATTAATGACAGATTTCTAAGTTTTGTTTGGCTTATTGAACTTCTTAATAAGTAGTGTTTTATTAATTTTAATTTGGAAAAACTTCTTTCCCTACTAGTTACAGAGACAGGGAGTGTTAATAAAATTCTCAGAGCTACAACAGTATTCGGATACAAGTAATTAAGCTATTTTGGCACAAATAATTTAAAACATCCAAAGGTTTCATAGAATATGGTAGCATTCGGGATACATCACGTAATTCTTGTTGATTATCATTTGCATTTATATCTGATTCATTTTCGACCGAAACTGACTGGAGACTGGTACAATAATTTTCTAGCATTTTGTCATCTATATCCTTGAGTTTTAAAAGTCATATAAAAACTGAAAATTTTTGCTATGGGTTTCCGGAAGCGTGAATCGTTCATTTAGAGAATTAAGGGTAATGTCCAGAATATAATTCAAAAAGTTTATCTTAAATTTATTCTCCTCTGTTAAAGGTTGATCGACAGTTTCTTCATAGTCAAATTGACGCTTTTTCCTTCTGGCTCTAACTTCAGTTTCGGCAGGAAATTCTGCACTGCATTCAAGATTCTGTGCAATCTCATTAGCAGCAATTTTCATCTGATCCTATCCAGATTGTTTATAACTTTTCACTTTTGTCTATAACTTTTCACTTTTTGTATGGTTTCTGATAATATCCTTACACAATCTGGCAAATTTTTAGTTACAGATTGCAATAGCTTCGAGACTGAATTTATTTCAAATAAAATATCATACCAAAGAATTACACCGCATATAAACTTGTATTTTTTAATATTTTTTGCTAACTCTCTTGCTTTAACTTTAGTTTCTGCATCTCTGTTGATGTCTTCTATTATTTGGAATAATGCATCATAGATTTCTCAAAGTTGAAATCGTAAAGGTTTTAACGCATCTACTGTGCTTGACCACCTAGTAGCACTCAATGGTTTTAGAGTTAATTGTGAAATATATTTTTTTAGCACTTCCCAACGCTTTGTAGAACCAGAAAAAAAGTGTAAAGTTCTTGTACAACAGAAAAAAAAGTTGTTGTTTCTGTAGAAGAAGACGCTGCATCATTCACAACTAGGTTTAAAGAATGACATGCGCAGGGCACATAAAACGCCATTGGATATTTTTCAAGTATTCTATTTTGTACACCCTTTCTTACTCCTTTCATATTAGCTCCGTTGTCATAGCCTTGTCCTCTAAGCCACTTTAACTCAAAACCTAACTTTTCCAAATGTGTCAGAATAAGTTCTGTCAAACTCCCTCCGGTTGAATCACTAGCTTCGAAAAAAACCAATAAAGAATTCTTCAATTTCATATTTATTTTGAATGGAGTTTAAAGCGACAACTCTTACTGTTAATGAGAGCTGTTCAATATGATTTACGTCTGGGGTACAATCGGCAATTATCGAAAAATATTTAGCGATTTTTGTTATTTCGACAATTTTGCTTAAAATTACATTTCCCATCAAATTTATCAATTCATCCTGTATATTATTGCTTAGATAAGTCACAGACCATTTATCAGACTCACGTTGAACTCTCCTGATATGTTCTTCCATAACTGGATCAAACTCAGAAAGCAATTCTACCAACTTTAGGAAGTTTCCGTTATTAGGCTTGAAACAAATGTTCAGTTGTTCCACGAAAAGCTAAGCATTGTGAGGCCAATAGTCTAATTATTCACATAATTACTTTTAGAACTCCTCTCCAATGCTGAATTTCCATATCCATAATTCGTTGATATTCAACGTCAATAGTTTTTTTCTGCTTTAATCGAATGTCCAATTCTTTTCATGCTCTAAAAGCATTTCTGTGATTTACAGACTTTTCGTGCATTGTGAGGGCTCTTATAAGATTTCCCGTCAGAATAACCATTTTTGGGCCAGTCATTAATAGCAGACGAATTATCAAATAATATACAACAAAAGCAAAAAACGGCATCATTTGTAACAGAGTAAATCAACCAACTTCTCTCAACGACTTCACTATTGCTCAACGCTTTCAAATAATGCGAGGGCGAAAATCTACGCCTTCCTTTAATAGTAAACTCGAATTCTTTAATTTGATGTGGGCCCCTCTCAACCAGTATTTGACGAGTTTCAAATGACATGCAGAAAGCATTCCATAATGCAGGATCAGAAGGAATTTTGTTTAATATCTGCTGGCTGTTACTGCTACCCGGCTCTTGATGAACTTCTGATGGTGTTATTTTTTGGCTCTCTTCAACAACTTCTTCTGGAAGTGATTGTGGCGACACTGAGTTTTTATTTGCCAAATCCAAAGCAGTCGCTGTTGATGTGGATGACTCATCTAAACAGGACTTTTGTACTAAGAATTCCTTCATAACATAGCTTAGCTTTCTTCCTTGTTCCTCTTTCTTTAAGCGTTTCTTTTTATATTGACTTCCAGACAATTTTTTCCTTTTCTGTTCCATACTGTAATAAAAATATTAAATAAAAATTCACAATCCTTCGCAAAGATGCAACCGGGGGGTGGGCATTGAAAATGATTAAATATGATGATGCTTATCATGCTATTAAAATAAAAATAAATAAAATAAATACCCCCTCAAGCAGCTGCTTGCCACAGAGGTCTGACAGGAGCCTGTCAGTTTATATGCCACAGTAGAAGATATGAGAGGATGGCAGGACCTCAGCAGAAAAACAACACGAACATCCATGCCTTACCCGGGGCTCGAACCCAGGTCCGTAGATCAGTAGCCAAGCGCGCTAACCATAGGGTAGATAAAATAACGATAGAAATGAGTTGCAAAGCTAGTAAGATTTGTCGGTAACAGAACATGATAAATAGATAACGAATATCTGTCAAATTGACAGCTAGCAGCCGTTTTGACATATGCCTTTAACTTGTTATTGTATTGTCTCCACTTCAACGTATATATAAAAATAATAATAAATAAATACCCCCTCAAGCAGCTGCTTGCCACAGAGGTTTAACAGGAGCCTGTCAGTTTATATGCCAGAGTAGAAGGTCTGAGAGGATGGCAGGACCTCAGCAGAAAAACAACACGAACATCCATGCCTTACCCGGGGCTCGAACCCAGGTCCCGTAGATCAGTAGCCAAGCGCGCTGACCACTCGGCCACGGGACGGCCAACGTATATGAATTTGGTAAAAATAGAGCAATAAATAACGAACGCAAAAGTAGGCAAATGCAAATATTTCCTAAGCAATTCTCTCTCTATCACACACAGAATGCAAAAGTAGCCCAATATTACCTAAATAACTCTCTAATCTATCACACAGAGGCACACGTTCCGCACCTGAGATATACCCAGTCCATGCAAATGCTACTTTTTAATTCAAGTCCCTATTGTCATAACATAATCATTTTCAATGATAATAAGTAACTACAATTGCTGTAAAAAACAATAATTCTCTTACCTGATCAACTTTTTAAACACAAAAAC
This sequence comes from Ryuthela nishihirai, assembly GCA_038380435.1. NCBI lineage: Eukaryota > Metazoa > Arthropoda > Arachnida > Araneae > Heptathelidae > Ryuthela > Ryuthela nishihirai. The sequence goes on from JAWZYU010000019.1 coordinate 824,530, forward strand.
TGAATTAGTATAAATGCACAAATATTATACTGATACAGATATATTATATATCTGATTTACTGATTTAAATACAGCACAGCCACTTGCCACTTCTCATGACAAACTAACATTAAAATCAAATATTGTCAATAATTGTAAGCTCAAAGCAGAACTATCAACACGTAACACGTGCAATTGTCTTTTGTGATAATTGCCGCCTCAGCTTTTAGGAGCGGCCGCGCGGTATATTACAAACAAAAATAATAGCTTCGCGCTGTCAGATCAAAAGTCTTTCAGCGAGCGCTTGCCAACGATGCACCTGCACCAGAAACCGAGGTCAAAGGGTGCCGAAAGCGCTTAGACAGAGGCGTACGATAAATCATAAATCGTATACATCAATATCGAAATAACATACACCAATATAGAAAAGCGTTGCGTAAAGTTTTTTAATTATTGAATGGTTCAAATTGTATTTTGATTTCGCTGCTTATGCCGCCCCCTTACGGTGCCGCCTGATGCGGCCGCCTCTCTGTATCATAGCACGGCACGGCCCTGAAAACATTCATAAATAATTTTTGTTGCATTAGGAATACAGAACACGCCGTTTTAGAACCTTTACTTTCGAGTGGCCATTTATAAATGGCCATTTTTTTTAAATTTTTTTGATCGAAACAAGATACCATTCCGATCTTCTAATGGATACTATTCTCATATATGTTTTTCTATAGAATCCGCCAAAGGTCACCTTACACTCTCTGCCTGATTTGAAATGGAATTGTGCCGTTTTGTGTTTTATTTGCAACATTTAGGACAGAGAAGACAGGTCTTCTCATACAAGGACAAGCCCTATTAAGACCGAAGTTATTGCTGACCACTGCCTCAATTGAAACGAACACAGTTTGCCTTGCTGGAACAATGGCTAGCTTCCTAACCACTAGGCCAGTTTAGGCTATGCTCTGGAATCATAATTGACAGGGGGTGCAATGTAACGAACAAAAAAGTTCAACTTTGTTACATTTTACAAAATAATACATGCAAAATTTGAATATTGATATAAAATATATTTTAGCATTAAACTCAATTGGCTTGGCGAAGCCTAATGTGAAAAGATGCGACTCTGTCCCTAAAATGAATTGCTGAACATTCAGCGAACGACCTCAATGATGTTTTATGATGCGATTCAAATTTTCGTCTTTTTATTAAAAAACTATTCACTTTAGTAAAGCCAGATACAAAAAAGAATTTTTTTTTATTTTCGAATTGCAGGATAAAATTATTTAAAGCACCGGATATGTTCATGACTAATCTTGAACGATGAGCACCAAGGATACAATTGTTCCCATAGTAGCAATTCATTTGCTGCTTTCTGCGAGGAAATCATTTGTCACACTATTATATTTCGTTAATTATATGCGATATAGTTACGCTTATTTATCATTTTCGATTTGTGAAATAATAAAATGCTTCACAAATGAATGTGTGCTTATTACAAAAGTAGCATAGACACAAAAAATACAGTATGCACAAAAATGACATTACATATAGAATAGAATACATAAATATTGTTTTGCAAGTAAACATTACATAAAAACATTGGATAAAAACAGTATACTTCAAATTCTTAAATAAAAATAATCTTATAGAGTGAACGAATTCAGTGTTTTGCTTATGTGCGTTTAAATTAGTTTGGATAGCCATAATTTCTCGATTTTTGAGTATTGCTTTTACATAGACGTTTTTAACTTGTGAGACCTGATTATTCACCCTTTCACTATAGCCACGCCACTTTTCGATACAGAGAGATTGGAATTTGTAATATTCCCCAGAGATAGGAGGATATCCTGTTAGGACTCCTTTATCCGTTGGAGAGCGGGGATTTGCATAATATTAAAGTCAAAATTAGCTTCCAGAGGCACTTTTTCTGCACACATTGAACAAAATGGCCAGTCCACAACAACCTAAACGGCTCAGAATTGGGTAGGGGACTCACTGAATAGTTGTTAGGTGACAGATGGGATCCTTCCCTAAAAGCCATCCAGCTTATTCTTTAATGTGCACAGGTTATGGTTCTTCGGCACACGAGGACACAGCTTAATGTCCCATTCAATGGACAGTGGCCTTCCAAGCCAAATGGTGTCTCCATTCCTACTGGGGGCAGGGGTACCGGGGAAAAATCTCAATGCCGGCACAACTGGGACTCGAACCTGAAAACTAAAGATTATGAACCTAGCACACTACTGACGAAACCAAATCCTGCTCCTTTATGGGGGGAAGGTTCGTTAGGCCCTCTCATATAAGCGAAATGGGCCAAGTTAAATGGTTCAAGTTTAAAATAAATGAAATGAAAAGTTGAAAAAATGCAAATTAAACAATGAAAACCAAAACTTAGAGCTTCGTTGGTTGTTTTGAGTTTTATGGCATAAAGGCAACTAAGGCCATGGTGCGGTAAACAAAATATACAATAAGAGAAAAAACAGATAAAAGTTATGCACCAAGACTTAAGGCAAGAAAAATCATGCTTTCATAACTCGAGGTGCTTAAATGTACTGTGATTAAAATTGTAATGCACTCTTTTTTTGCCATTATGTTTGTAAGTACACGTTTGGTAAAGAGGTTTCTTACTTCTTCTTACATTGGGCGTGCTAGTATTGGCATTTAAACAAGACAGCATAAAAGTATTTTTCGATTTTTGAATATATAAATTATAAAAATATTTTTATTTGAAAAATCATCTAGCATATCGTGTAAAAATCATTCCAAAAATTTCATGTCTCTATCTGATTTCGCAAATATTGTTTGGACAGATGTGTGGACGAATCACAGAATAACTGGCTAGCACAGATAGATGACTGATCCTAAAGCACCATTGTTTGCTGCGCCATCTGTGGCAATCAGTCGAAATTCTCATTTTCCCGCCCTCTTTCAAAATGAGTGGAAGTAATTGTGATGCACCCATTACTTTGCAGTTCCGTATCTGAGAAATATTTGTTTCCTGTATTGCTTTCTTCTTACTTGAACTGATTTGATCATATGTAGTTGGATATGCCTAGAGACCGTATTTGTCATTATGAAACAGAATTTTGTGAGAATACTGCACTTAACTGCATGCTAATGTTAAGATTTTATTTATCAAAACCAGCAGCGACCACCTGACGAGTGGCTTCTCGTCAGAGTAATTCGGCTTCAGCCAAAAATGCATTCAACTCTATAAACTACTCAAGTCTAGCAATTATGTTTAATGAGAGTTTATTTAAACTAAAGTACGAATAAGCTACTTCTAAATTTAGGAATTTATTAAGCAACTTTTAATTCGTGAGTGTGACACTAGTTCTCTTAGGAAGGCCTACCTCTGCTGTTCAATGAAACCATCCAATCACTGCACGTATCATTCTGTGGCTCCTTCCTCCTCCTTTTGCAACAAAACATTGAGAAGTTCGAAAAAAAATCGAAGCTACGATGCTTGCCAATATCTCATCTGTACTGTCAAGAATGCGATCCTTGTTACGCTCGCAAAGCAGGGGCATGGGAACAGCACTGGGAGATTTCTCTCAGAGATCAGAGATAGTAAGACTTCATTGAATAAGTTTGCTACATGATAAAATAGAGAGTAAATCGGCGAGAATTGCCGAGGCAGAGACTTCCGCTGTGGGTAAAATTTTCTTACATTCGTATTTAATCGAAGGAGTCAGGCGATAGAAAATCCTCTCAGCAGATTCTTGAATCTGGTCAGTCGGGGGCCCGTTCAACTAATATGTAATTATGAGGCAAGATTGATCAATATTTGAAATCGGAAGTTATTGGATTTATAATTTATTTTTAAATGACAAGGACAGGGTTGGGTTGTTTTACCTCTGAGCGGCACTTTTTTGCACACCATGGGCTCCGAAGTATATATATTAATTATGTAATAAATTTCACAACATTATTTTGCAAGTAGACATGACGTGAACAAAAATATTGAACAAAAAACAGCAAATTTTGAAATTGCTCTATAAAATTGACCTCATTTATATCTTATGGGTGTTGTTTTATTTCTCAGAGGCATGTTATTGCGCACATTGATAGTCCAAGTCACAAGTTGATAGGGGACCCACTAGAGCAGGTGTTCTCACGCGGTATAATTTTTTGGGTTACGCCGTGGGAGCTCAAAAGGCGAGAGATCTAGTAACAAAGTAAAAATAACCATTGTTATACTATAATTATACTTTTATCTATCTATATAAGGGGTACGCCAGTTACATACACATTTCCAGGGGGTACGTAAAGCATAAAAGGTTGAGAATCACTGCACTAGAGAGCTGTTGTTAGGAGACATCCAACTTATTCTTTAACGTCGTTATAGCTGTCCTGCACACACGGCTTAATATCCCATTAGACTGACAGCGTCCGTCCAGGTCAAAAGGTGTCCCTTTTCCCCACCGAGAGCAGGTTTAGAGGAGATACATTTCATCACTGGCACTCTAAACAACCTACAAAGTTTTAAGCTATTGGAACGCTAACAGAACTGGGAATTTCGTATCACTTAGTCTAGCACAATACTGTCTGTTATGGGAAGGAGGTTGGCTACAGATTCGTTCATATAAGCGAACTTCGTGGTCTCCTATAGCGTCAACTTAAATGGGGCGCAAAATTCGAGAGTAATAAAGTTTAAAATAATTAAAGTGAATTTTTTTAGAAAATGCAAACGAAACAACGAAATCGAATGTTAAAGCTTTATTGATTGTTTGGCGTTTTATGACATAAACGCAACTAAGGCCACGCTGCGGCAACACAACTTAGGGCGCAATAGAATGCAACGACAGATCCTCTAAATTATAACGAATAAAACTAACAACATATTCTTAAAGTTTAGAAAATTTCTTTTTTCAAAATTTCGATATTTCTGATTCTTCCACAAGCAGGAGTCCCATCGGTATTTTCACACTGGTGCTAATTGAGAGGAAAATTTCCCTAATGCCTATAAAGATTAGGAAGTTTCCTATAGACAAAACTTCATACCCCTAATGAATTGAAAAGAAATAATTGCACTTACCTCATTCCATAATGGACTTACCTTAATCCCGGGGGGGGGGGAGGGTCGGTCAGCAGCTCTCCAGGCTGGTGAAGGAACACGCAGGCACGTTAAAGAATCCTCTGGATGACTTTGACAGCAGGCTTCCATCAGTTTCCTAACAGCAACTTCCTCCACCCTACACTGATCTCTGGTCTCCTTTTGATTTGCTTCAACTCCTAACAATGGCTGTGTTCAGCAAATATAGCTCCTAACAATCTTTTTTTATTACTCGATATAATATTTCTGTGATCGAATAATGAATCTCTTTAACAGTGTTTTTTTTTTTTCATTTTATCGTAATAATTGGTTGTTGGTTGAGCAAATTAGTGGATTGAAGCGGAAACGAATCAGAACGCACATCATGTATAATTTGTTTATTTTTTTTCAAAATAATTCTGTCCGATTCCTTGTTTTGCAGTTCGCAGATTCGACAATTTGTTTAAATTTGTTTGAGGCCATTTTCAGAATGCTAGGGTATGGGGGGCAAAAACATATTAAACTTATTCACATTTCATGCATTTCGAAGAAAAATTTTTAAGACCTGCGAAACGAAGGCGGAAATGTTATGCTTCATTAAGAATCTAGTCCCTTGCTCCCCCTCCATTTAAAGTTTTTCCGGCTCGGTGGTGTTTCCCCCTGATTTTTTTCCCTAGATATGGACCTGGTTGTAAGGAACTTGAAGGTACTACAACAGCAAATGATATTTTCAGTGTTGTAAATCAATATCTGAAGTCTATTAGATTATTTTGGGCAAGTTGTGTAGGTCTCTACCTACACAACTTGCCCCTTGTGTGATCTAAAGAAAACATCAGGGGGTGAGGGGCTGGGTGGCCAAGAAACTCAAAGAGACGCAAAAAAGTAAAAAGGGGGGGGCGTCAAAGGACTGGATTTCAATTTTTACCTTTGTCAATATTTTATAACATTCCCCCTTCGTTTAAAGATCGCTAAATATTTTTTTGAAAAATGCATGAAAAATTCATTACAAGCTGAATAATTTTTTGCCTCTATTATTACTCTTACCAGCATTCTCAAGGGAGGAAGTGGGGGGAATAGAAAAATTTATTTACTGCTTCATTGGATAATAATAAAACGTAATGGAAACTGAAAGAATCCACGAATTTTAGAGTAAAATACTGTTAAAAGTTCTGAAAACGTAACGACATTTTGTAACGTAATGAAGGCAGTCTACGCTGCATTAGCCTGTCCACCCATCCCTCGATTTACACGATAGATAGGATTCGGGAAATTACCGTGTGAATCGAAACCAACAGCTCATGGGAAAAAAAGGGAATAGGTTCGGAAAAATTCTTTCTATTAATGAAACGTACACAATCAAAAGTTAAGCAACAAACACAAAAACACGAAGTAGAAACAAGCCTATCTTTGGATTTCAGTGAAACATACCGGTGAAGTCCATGATCATATGTTGCACTAATACCTGAAAAGAAAACAAAATCCCGTGAATATTTAATGAGATATTAAAATTGGAAAATTTCCTCAAGATGGCAGGCAAAAGTTTATTGATAACATACCTATAATGTGGTGTGTGATCACTTCGCACAACGCTACGGGCTGCACAGCGACTTGCCATAAATCAATGTGTCAATGAGGGATTGAGGGAGTAATTGCCATTCATGCATGAGTGCAGATCGGAGCTCCTGGAGGGTCCTGGGAGTGAATTGCGACCGGCAATGCATCGTCCTAGAGCAGCTCAAGCATGTTCTATTAGATTTAGGTCAAGTGATCGGGAAGGGACCAGATTGCAGTCCTTCCTGGGTGTTCGCAAAATTAGTCAAAGATTTTTCTAAGTTTAATATTTGAGAAAGGTGATATGTCCATTGATGCTGCTATATTTTTATTGGTAATAATTGCTATTATCGTAGTGCATATGGATAATATTTGTGCCGTTTTGTTCTTATTTTCTCAATGCCATCACTTATAGCTATTTCTGTTGGCTGCGAACGTCACGTTTACTGCACTAGTTGGTGGTGCGGACGCTTTGTCAATGGATATCTCCAGAGCAAGACAAAGGGTTCAGCGATGGGACAGGCAGACTCGTATCGGACGTCAAAAGGTTGAGTCGTGCGTTTCTCGAGGAGTGAGAATATAATAATAGTAATAATAACTTTATTAAGCCTTAATATGGTTATATACATAGATTAAGCCGCTAAGCCTTATGGTTTGTTAGCAGGATTCCTTTCAATCACATGGCAGGTTAATTAAAGAATAAAGCATTTAAAATGGAAAATAAACACATAATTAAAAACAAAATAAAACAATAACAGCAACAAAAAAAAAACACTTATTAAAACACAGACATAAAAAATTAAACACATTTATAAAATAAACCTACAATATTACGGATTACAGCACATATTGCACAAAAATATCACTTATTGTACAAGTCACCATTTAACATTAAATTTCATCATCATCATCTTCATCCTGAAGCAGCCATGGGCTACGGAGGTCCAACCAGACCGTGCAATTTAGTTCTCCAAGCATTCCCTCTCTCAATAAACATAGTTTCTTTAAACATCCCACTAACCATTATCTCTCCATAGGTAGTTGGAATGTGTGACTCTGCTCACACCTCACACAAGAATTCCACCGTTATAATTTAAATATTCTCGGCTTGCAAGAGACCAGATGGACAGATAAAGGTCAGATTCTTAAAAATAATCTTAAATTTCTCTTTTCAGGGAGTAACGATAATAAACATCACCAAGGCGTGGGTCTGCTTCTCAACAGACACGCTAGTGATGCTCTTCTAGGATATGAGTGCATTAATGAAAGGTTTTTACAGCAAAATTTCAGAGAAGCGTTAAAGACTTGAATGTTATCTGCTGTTATGCCCCAACTGAGGATGCCGATGAGGATGAGAAGGATACGTTTTACGGACAACTTCAGGATATTTTAAATTCTGTCAAGAAAGGAGATATTACCCTTGTTCTAGGTGACTTCAATGCCAAAGTTGGTACTGACTCTGACCTTAGGGGAGGGGTGATAGGCCCTTTTGGTATTGGTAGCTAAATGGCAATGGGCAACGTCTCCTACAGGTAAGTAAACTCAATGGATTCAGAATAACTAACACTTATTACAAACACCGCGACATACATAAGTACACATGGGTTTCATCTGATGGACTGCATAAGAATATGATTGATTATATAATAATTAACAGTAAATGGGCTAGTTCTGTTAGGAATAGCAGGTCATATAGGGGAGCTGAAATTGGATCTGACCATTACCTTGTTAAAAGTGTCTTGCAACTTAAACTTAAAAAGTGTTGTGCTAGGGTTAAAAATTTTACGTTTAATATTGAAGCCCTGAAAGACCCAGTTATAGCTGTAGAGCTTACCATGATAGGTTGCTTATTCATTATGACAGTCATGGTTTGCTTACTACAGAAGTTGAGGAAGAATGGGACCATTTTAAACAGGCTTTTTTGGACACTAACAGTACTCTATTAGGAAAAAAGGAGCAGAGGAGACAGAATTATCTGAGTGATAAGGCACTTGAGCTTATTTCGGAAAGAAAGAACTGCAGGAATGTCCTTAATCAATACCCTACTAGTCCTAATAGAAAGCATTACAGAGAACTTAATAAACGTGTAAAAGATCAGTTTGGTTGACAAAGCGAGGAAGCAGTTAGACAGCACAACAGCAGAGAGCTGTACCAGATAGTTAATGTTTCGTGTGGTAGAAAACGGACAGGTATACAGGGATTGCAGGATAAACAAGGTAAGGTTATAGAAGGTGAGGATTCTGTCATGGCTAGGTGTGCTGAGCATTTCAGTGATATTCTAAACAATGTGGTTAGTTCTACTCCCATTGTTTGTAATGATGATTGTACACATGGGTTTCATCTGATGGGTATTCATCTGATGGATTTCATCCATTACTATTGGCCCTATAACACAAACTGATGTTATTTTGGCTGTTTCTAAACTGAAACTACATAAATCCCCAGGGGTAGATGAAATCATTACGGAAATGCTGAGAGCTGGGAATGTTTCGGTTACCACTTGGATGACTGAAATTCTGAATATCTTTTATGATAAAGGCATGGTTCCTAAAAATTTTACCAGAGCTATTGTTATCCCTATTTTCAAAAAAGGTGATCGCAGTTTTTGTAATAACTCGGGATATTAGTCTGCTCTCTGTTCCAGGTAAAGTTCTTTCTATGATTGTGCTTAATAGAATTAAGAATCTGGTTGACGGTCAAGTGCGTGATGAGCAATGTGGATTCAGAAGTGGTAGGGGATGTGTGGATCAGATATTTTCACTTAGGCAGATTCTTGAGAAATGTTTAGAGTTTCAGAAACCTTTGGTTGGTAGCTTTGTTGATTTCAAAAAGGCTTTCGACTCTGTTGATCGTCATAATTTGTGGTTGATTGTGAGATCATATGGTATACCTGACAAGTTAGTTAACATAATGAAAGCTCTCTATAATAACACTGAGTCGTGTGTGAGAGTTGTAGCAATTGGTTGAGCATTACTTCTGGTGTTCGACAAGGGTGCATTTCGTCTCCTTTTCTCTTTAGTTTGGTTATTGATTATGTTATGCGAAATTCACTTCAAGGAAAAATTTTGGCCTTAAATGGACTGGAGATAGGAAAATTTCTGTTTTAGATTATGCTGATGATTTAGCCCTTTTGGCAAATGATGTTGATGAGATGAACTCTTTCATTCGAGCTGTTGATGAGACTGGTAGTAGAATAGGTTTGGTTATAAACAGAGAGAAAACTAAAGTGATGAAAATTGGTCAAGCAGTCTGTGATTCAGTTAATCTGAATGGTTGCAGTCTTGAGCAGGTGTCACAGTTTAATTATCTTGGGAGCTATGTAACAGATAATGGTGATGTGCGGCATGAGATTAACAGACGAATAGGGATTGCTGCCGGGACTTTTAAGAATCTGTGGAGAGTGTGGAGAAATAGGCGTATACACCTATAGACTAAAATTAGACTGTATAATAGCTTGGTTCTTTCTAGGGTTAGTTATGGTAGTGAAACTTGGACACTTTGTAAACAAGATAACAGGAAACTAGATGCTCTTGATTCGAGATGCTTACGTAGTATCTTGGGCATTGAACTTTGTAACTAATGATGAGGTTAGGCAAAGGAGACGGCAACCTCCTTTAAGCAGCATATTGTGCAGAGAGACATTCCGTTGGTTTGGCCATGTTGCCCGTGTGTATAATTATAGATTGGCGAATAGGGTTATGAACAGTGTGCCTAAAGGCCTCAGAAAGAAGGGGAGACCTAAGATGCGGTGGGCAGACAATGTCAAACAGGACCTTGTTAGAATTGGTGTGCAGTGGCCAGATGCAGTAGATGTAGCTCAGGATAGACTTGCTTGGAGAACTAAATTGCACGGTCTGGCTGGACCTCCGTAGCCCATGACTGCTTGAGGATGAGGATGGGATAGGACGTATGTATTTATGTATAACATAATAAATATGCATGTATGCATGTATAACATAATAAATATGTATACAGGGTTATTAAAAACTCTTGAGCCAAGCCTTAAGGGGTGATAGAACACACCTAAGTAAGCACTTTTCGTCATGCAATGTATGGTCGGAAGAGTGAAGCGCTAGAGGGCGCTTTCCAGTGAACACTTGTAAGCGCTGGTTTTCGCACTCGTCATTTCTACCGTGGACTGCAGTACGGATGGATTGTTTCACGAATCAGGAGAAGGCGGACATACACTTCACGTACGGAGCTGCAGACGGGAATGCGAGGGAAGCCGAAAGACTGTATGGGGAGCGCTTTCCAACCAGACGCGTGCGTGATCGTAAAACCTTTCAGCGATTGCACTGGTATATGTGTGAAAAAGGCTCCTTTGTCAGTGGCTTGCAGGATACAGGGCGTGCAAGCAGTGTGAGGACGCCACGTGTTACAGAGGAAATTCTACCTAGGGTTGGAGATCGTCCCGAATGTAGTACACGAGCAATTTCCCATGCCACATGTGTGCTCCTATCGACGTTGTGGCGAGTTCTACGGGACGAACGATTACACTCCTACCATGCACAGAGGGTGCACGCTTTGACACCTGAAGATTATCGGCCTCGTGTGGTTTTTGCACAATGGTTCCTGCAGCAGACTGCAGCGCAACCGGACTCTGATGCACATGTCTTATTCACTGACGAATGCACCTTTACACGTGAGGGCATTTTTAATACCCACAATTCACATGTGTGGGCCACCAGTAATCCGTACGCCATACGTCCACATTCGTACTAGCGGCGTTTCTCCATAAATGTTTGGGCTGGAATCCTCCATGACCATTTGATTGGCTCATACCTTCTGCCAGCATTTGATTGGCCCATACTTTCAGGGAAAATGTACCTCGAATTTTTACAGGAAATCTTGCCAGAATTACTGAACATTGTTCCAGCAAACATTCAAACACGTATGTAGTTCCAACACGACGGAGCGCCATTCAGCGTGGATGTGCGGAACGCCTTGGATGCAACATTTCCAGGACGATGAATTGGTCAGGTTGGTCCCATCGCTTGGCCGCCACGATCGCCCGATCTCTCATGGCTGGACGTTTTCCTATGGGGTCATATGAAAATGACCCTATATAGAAACCTCCCTATCGTAGATTCCAATGAGAACCTTGTTGCCAGGATTTCTATTGCCGCTGCCGCTGTAGGAGAAATACCTGGTGTTTTCGCCCATGTACGCCGATTGCTACGCCGAAGGTGTGAAGCCTGCATTAATGTTGACGGTCGCTCTTTTGAGCAGTTTCTGTAATTTGTTCAATAAAGTTCTGTACTTTCTGTTCTGTAATTTGTTCAATAAAGTTCTGTACTTTCTGTTCTGTAAATTTGTTCAATAAAGTTCTGCACTTTCTGTTCTGTAATTTGTTCAATAAAGTTCTGTACTTTCTGTTCTGTAATTTCTGTAATTGTTTCAAACCTCTTCTGTCATTCTTGTGTTTCTTCATTTCCTGCTTGAGTTCCGACTATGCATTGTATGACGAAAAGTGCTTGTTTAGTTGTGTTCTATCACACCTTAAAGTTTGACCCAAGAGTTTTGAATCACCTTGTATATGCATAGCACATATGTAAATTTATATATGTATAACATAGCCCGTATGTGAGTTTATGTATGCATAACATAGAACGTATACTATATATGCTTGCATAACGTAGCACGTAGTTAGTATGTCCCAGGACATATATCTGTCAAGTTTCATCATTTGATCATTTGCCATAGCAAATCCCGTAAAAGATATCCTGGCACTAAAAGCCACGTCTTTCATTTTAAAAGGTAGTGATCCTTTGTCTCAATGAAGGAATTTTTCCAACCAGTACCGATGGGATTTATGGCCACTTCGCAGCGACAATAGTTTTAAATACCATTCATTTACATCCCTAGCTTCGCAATAACTTGGAGTCTCATTTGAAAGTAAATAACGGATGCTCCGATTACCCCAAAAGGGACCTTCACGTACGATAACGACCAAAATCATAAGGGAATTGCTCCTGACTCACCATATCAACATACTCAAAACAGTTTTCATCAACAATAATATCAATCAGCAAATGTAAATTTATCTTTAGGGTACTTTCTACGTTTTAGAATTTTTCAAAACGAAATTGGTAATGAAGCAGCAGAAGCGCGATTTAATCTTGTACTTCTCAACCTTATCAAAGTTAAATACATTCTCAACTTCTTCATGAGTGCAATGACTTCCTTTCACATTGTCATGAAAAACGGAAACTTCGAGATCTCGAACTTCCGTCATTGCAACATACATAACAAGGCCCGTGACTTCCGCCTTTCCTTCTTCCCTCGAATCATTCAAGTGATCATAAGCCAGCTTCAAGCCGATAGAAAAAAATTAAAATCGTCAATTGTCCCATGAAGGTAAACACACGAAACTGTTTTAAGTGCAATAATCCATAAACACTTTGAGTATTTTATTCACTAATACAAAAGGCAAACAAGCCACCGAAAAAAAAAAGATTTGTTTACCTCCGTCGTGCAGTTTCAAATCTAGCATTCGAAAGTTCTCATAGATGATCTCACAGATGATCGATAGGCATTGAGCTATAATCTATGTGAACAGTCGAAGCATCAGTTGCGCAGTCTCATCCTAATATTCGGAATTTCACAGTAATAAAACTAACAGTTAAACTGCCATCAAATGCGTTCATGTGTGGAAGTCAATTAACAACACTGCATACAGATTATACACTAACAACAAAGGTTGATCCTTCGCCGCTATTTCGATTTGAGTGTTTTACTCTCTTTGTTCTTTGTATATCTGCGGATACCAAGCAAATGGCAATAATGTAATCAATTGGCTCTAAAACCCTTTGCATTTATGTTAATTGGCTCAAGAGAACATATAATGGTCGAACATAGTCACAACTTTAAATGTGAAAACTAGTTATACAACTGTTCTCGTTAATGAAATTCTATGCACAGTATTATTGGTGATGATTTTCCAGTGTAGTGAGTGAGTGATACATGGTTACGGAAACATTTCTTTTTGATTTCGCACCTGACTCTCTTTGAATCATAAATAAAAGCGCCAAATAATGCATATTAAACCTTCACAGATTTTGTGATACACATAAGTCTATTGCAAATTTCATTACTGAAAATTCCACTAACCAAAACTCATTACAGCACCACCAGTGCCTTTAGTTCATAAAATGAGGAACGCTTAATCTCATGATCTTTCAGTGATTACTTTTCATTGCTACATCGATTTTTTTCAACGTCAGCAACAGAGTACAGTACACCAAATAGCAACGTCTAAACTAAAACGGGTTTCCAAATCCAAGCATTTCCTAGAAAGGAGTATCAGATCCCTTCAACTGCGAACAGCAAACCACTCAGCCATTGCAAAGCAAACTTAAGCACAGAAGGAGCACTTCCAACCTCAATATAGCATTTAAGGGGGTTTTCTGCAAACTATCGTGGCATGAACTGTTATAACTATTGAAAAAGACTGAATGGCTATTTAGATTATTGCAGTTTACTATTGATATATGTCATGAATTTATTTGAAAAATTAATTCGGTTATTTACATAAAAGAGTATTAGATATTTAAAAATTAGTATATCAGACAGCAATCAACATATAAACTTGCAACTTATAATTAAACTTTAACTATCTAAACACTTATAAAAAACTAATTAACGTATTTACAACTTAAAACTAAATCTTAAATATCTAAAGAAAAAGTAAACTTAAGAACTAAAAAATCAAATCTTACTTGAGCTACCACCACACTTTTTCTGCTGCTTCGCACTTGCCTCGCTTTTCCTTCTTTTTGGCAGCAGGGGAGGATGCAGTTCTTCAGTCTTCCTCTTCTTCGACGGAGAAGGTGAGGCATCAGAAATACGAAGATTTCTAAGAGCTACGATGAGCACATAATCGGCAAAGCTGTTGCCAGTGCTATCGCTAGGAATCTTGAGTACTTCAAGGCGACGTGTCAACCTTCCTCTTCTTCCGGGTCGTATTCCTCCTTTTCTTCATGATGTCGCTTCTTCCGGTTCTTCAAAGCCTCCCATTCTTCTTGAAAAAAAAATGTAAAAAAGAAACAAGTTTGAGATTTCTCGAAATTATTTTCGTTTTCCATTACAAAATAAAATCATTTCAATCAGAAGATCAAAAATATCTTGTATATATAACGTACATTAAAAACTGACATTTTTAAATATATAAATATATGTATTAAAATATACACATTTTTTCACAATGTAAAATATACACTTTTTTCACAATGTAAAATATACACTTTTTTCACAATGTAAAATGTACATTTTTTTTTCACGATTTAAAATATACACTTTTTTCACGTTTTAAAATATAGACATTTTATCACAACTTAAAATATACACATTTTTTCACAATGTAAAACATAGACATTTTTTTTTCCACAATGTAAAATATACACATTTTTTCTAATTCAAATATATATGTAAAATGTGTGTATCAAAAATAGATATGAAAAAACAAATATGCAAAATAACATCAAAATAAGTATGCAAGGCAAATATAGGTATGCAAAAATAGATATGCCAGGCAAAAAATGTTATGGAAATATTAATATGCAAAATACGCATATGCAAAAATATTTATGTATAAGAAAGTTACATCCATTAATTATCCTTCTTAAAAACATTTAAACGGAACAAACAATAAGCGAAATGAAAAAATAGTACACAATAACTATACTTTGTAAATTTTAAATTTTTAATATAATATGAACTATTATAACTATTGAATATTAATATATTGAATATATTTACAATCAACTATTTTGAATTGAAAAAAGAAAGTCTAAATCGAAAAATGAATTAAAATCTGCGAAGCTAACAAAAATAAGTTAAAATTGAACAATTCTAAAAATATTTCGTAGTCAATTTATGTCATGATACTCATTTTCGTGGTGGCAAGCTCTGAAGATATATCATCCAAAGAGGATTGATTCTTCTTCTTCCTGCATCCGCTTTAATTTTCTAAAACTTCTCATTATTTTGCAAAGAAAGAGAAAAATCATTACTTTTCTTAGTTCTTTCAAAAGCATATTTCTTTCAATTCAACAATAAAACTGATTCAGTTACAACTGCAGGTTTAAATCATAGCAAATACAATTACAGAACGTTATTTCTATATGAGAAATTAAACGTTATTTGCATATATAGAATCCAGCAGTAACAAAGAATAAATGGCATTTTGCTATTTCTAAGGTAAGGGACAAAAATGCTATATTGTTTCCAAGACCATCGGTATCCCATTCCTGACCAAGAACAAGGTGGGGATTAAGGGATATAAATATAAACCCTGACACAGTTGGGATTCGAACCAGTGAACTACAGATATGAGCTGGCGCATGACCGTCTGAGCAAACCACCTTTTCCCAAATGAAAGAAGACAAAATATCAATAAAAGTATTTTTAACATTTTGATGGTGATTTCTTGTAAGCTCCTACCACTCTATTAGGCTTCAGATAATGACATTGTAAAGAAGCACAGGAAAATGTTATAAACTCGAGTAATTTTTACTGACAGTATTGTTTTCTTTTATATTTTGAATTCTGCTGTTTAAAGCAATGATTATTAAATTATGGCTCCTTAAATTTGATAACATTTCTGCTTTATCAGAATAATTTGTCAGGGATTGGGAAGAACATAGTCATCATCATCATCATCCTCAAGCAGCCATGGGCTACGGAGGTTAAACCAGACCGTGCAATTTAGTTCTCCAAGCAAGTCTGTCCTGAGCTACATCTACTGCATCTGGCCACTGCACACCAATTCTAATAAGGTGCTGTTTGACATCGCCTGCCCACCGCATCCTAGGTCTTCCCCACTTTCTGAGGCCTTTAGGCACACTGTTCATAACCCTATTCGCCAATTTATAATTATCCATACGGGAAACATGGCCAAACCAACGGAGTTTCTCTCTGCACAATATGCTGCTTAAAGGAGGTTGAAAACTCCTTTGCCTAACCTCATCATTTAGTTACAAAATGCCCAAGATACTGCGTATGCATCTAGAATCAATATCATCTAGTTACCTGTTATCTTGTTTACAAGTGTCCAAGTTTCACTACCATAACCCTAAAAAGAACCAAACTATTATACAGTCTAATTTTAGTCTATAGGTGTATACGCCTATTTCTCCACAATCTCCATAGATTCTCAAAAGTCCCGGCAGCAATCCCTATTCGTCTGTTAATCTCATGCAGCACATCACCAGTATCTGTTACATAGCTCCCAAGATAATTAAACTGTGACACCTGCTCAAGACTGCAACCATTCAGATTAACTGATTCGCAGCCTGCCTAACCAATTTTCATCACTTTAGTTTTCTTTCTGTTTATAACCAAACCTACTCTACTACCAGTTTCATCAACAGCTCGAATGAAAGAGTTCATCTCATCAACATCATTTGCCAAAAGGACTAAATCTTCAGCATAATCTAAATCAGAAATTTTCGAACGTATCTCCAGCCCATTTAAAGCCAAAATCTTTCCCTTGAAGTGAATTTCGCATAACATTAGTTTGGTTATTGATTGTGTTATGCGAAATTCACTTCGCTTTCAGAGAAAAAGAGAGAAAATGCAGCCTTGTCGAACACCAGGAGTAATGATAAACCAATTGTTGCAAGCCTTACCAACTCTCATACACGATTCAGTGTTATTATAGAGAGCTTTCATTATGTTAACTAACTTGTCTGGTATACCATGTGATCTCACAATCAACCACAAATTATGATGATCAACAGAGTCGAAAGCCTTTTTGAAATCAACAAAGCTAGCAACCAAAGGTTTCTGAAACTCTAAACATTTCTCAAGAATCTGCCTAAATCAAAATATCTGATCCACACATCCCCTACCACTTCTGAATCCACATTGCTCATCACGCAATTGCCTGTCAACCAGATTCTTAATTCTATTAAGCACAATCATGGAAAGAACTTTACCTGGAACACAGAGTAGGCTGATACCCCTATAGTTATCACAAGAACTGCGATCACCTTTTTTTGAAAATAGGGATAACGATAGCTCTGGTAAAATCCTTAGGAACCATGCCTTTATCATAAAAGATATTCAGAATTTCAGTCATCCAAGTGGTAAGCGAAACATTCCCAGCTCTAAGCATTTCCATAGTAATTTCATCTACCCCTGGGGATTTATGAAGTTTAAGTTTAGAAATAGCCAAAATAACATTAAAATCACCAATGCATTTGTCATCATTGTAAACAATGGGAGTAGAACTAACCACATTGTTTAGAACATCACTGAAATGCTCAGCCCACCTAGCCATGACATAATCCTCACCTTCTATAACCTTACCTTGTTTATCCTTCAATCCCTGTATACCTGTCCGTTTTCTACCACACAAAACATTAACTATCTGGTACAGCTCTCTGCTGTTGTGCTGTCTAACTGCTTCCTCGGCTTTGTCAGTCAAGCCAAAGATTCTTATCACAGCTAACTGATCTTTTACACGTTTATTAAGCTCTCTGTAATGATTTCTATTAGGACTAGTAGGGTATTTATTAAAGAGAATCATGCAGTTCTTTCTTTCTGAAATAAGCTCAAGTGTCTTATCACTCAGATAATTCTGTCTCTTCTGCTCCTTTTTTCCTAAAAGAGTACTGTTAGTGTCCAAAAAGCCTGTTTAAAATGATCCGATTCTTCCTCAACTTCAGTAGTAAGCATACCATGACTGTCATAATGACTAAGTAACCTATCGTGGTAAGCTTTGGCTATAACTGGGTCTTTCAGAGCTTCAGTATTAAAAGTAAAATTTTTAACCCTATTCACAACACTTTTTAAGTTTAAGTTCCAAGACACTTTTAACAAGGTAATGGTCAGATGCAATTTCAGCTCCCCTATATGACCTGGTATTCCTAACAGAACTAGCCCATTTGCTGTTAATTAATATCTAATCAATCATATTCTTATGCAGTCCATCGGGTGAAACCCATGTTTACATATGTATGTCGCGGTGTTTGTAATAAGTGTTAGTTATTCTGTCTCCATTGAGTTTACTTACCTGTAGGAGACGTTGCCCATTGCCATTGTAGCTACCAATACCGAAAGGGCCTATTACTCCTCCCCAAATGTCAGAGTCAGTACCAACTTTGGCATTGAAGTCACCAAGAACAAGGGTAATATCTCCTTTCTTGACAGAATTCAAAATATCCTGAAGTTGTTCCTAAAAGCTATCCTTCTCATCCTCATCGGCATCCTCAGTGGGGGCATAACAGCAGATAACATTCAAGTTTTTAACGCTTGTCTGAAATATCTCTGTAAGAAACCTTTTATTAATGCACTCATATCCTAAAAGAGCATCACTAGTCACTAGAAGAGCATCACTAATCACTTGTCTGCTGAGAAGCAGACCCACGCCTTGGTGAAGTTTTTTATCGTTCCCCCCTGAAAATAGAAATTTAAGATTATTTTTAAGTATCTCACCTTTACCTGTCTATCTGGTCTCTTGCAAGCCGAGAATATCAAAATTATAATGGTGGAAGTCTTATGTGTGGATATCAAGAGAAAAAGCTGTATGCAGAGTCCTCACATTCCAACTACCTATGGAGAGAAAATGGTTAGTGGGATGTTTAAAGAAACTATGTTTATTGAGAGAGGGAATGCCGACAATATAAAACAGCCCCCTAATCGCAAACATAGGGCAAAGACCCGTTCCCCCACCACTAAAAGTTGAAGCCATCTATACTGGAAGACTTGCAAAGACCCGTTCCCCCACCACTAAATTTGAAGCCATCTATACTGGAAGACTTCCTCCAATGTAGAATTTGACGATAACAGTAGAAGCAAAGAGTTCATGTACTTGCGATGACCTCTGCTCAGGATTATCCACCAGCTGATAAACATATCCTGTGAATCTATTCGCTTGGGGCTGTCAACCCACAAACAAACAAAAAACACAGCGGAAGCTTTTCCCTCCACAGAAGCCCACCAGTGCAGCAAATTCGGGATCTATAATCAAGCTCAGAGCCATAATTCCGTTCAGGTTGGTATATATGGTCAGCACCAGGATTCTATGTGGTTGACCACTCCTGAGCAGGGTGGAAAAAAAACAGAAAATCAGTCATAGTAGGCCACACTAATCTGGCAGCGCTCCGCTTCCGTTCACTTCCACAAGAGAGTATCTCTTGTGAAAGGTACTAACGGTCTGCACCACGAGAAGAAGGAATCGGACTTCTGAAATAAATGTCAGCAACAGTTTTACGTTGAACACAAAAATCTATGTAGTGAAGAATTCAATTACTTTTCATGGGTTTTTATTACAGTTCTTTAATGAGTTAGTATGTCAGAAGTGGAAGAGTGTGAATGCATCAACATTGTGACCTCATGTGCCATCTTAATTCTCCAGTACATGTCTATGAAGAGGGTTAAACAGAAAACATGTGATCCAAGCAGCATTATGGGAACTATCATTACTGTACATGATTACGAAATCATAGGAACAAATAATGCAAACAGGTCAAACACTAACTCTACAATTTAAGCACAAAATTAAGCATGGTTCAATAAATGTTTATATCTGTGTTTTATAAATATATATATATATTATCATATCTATATGTATATATATATATATATAATCAATCAGGGTTAAATAAATAATTATGGTTCATATTGTTTATTTGATTTTTATATTTTTTGCTATACATTTTCAGTATACATCATACATTTATAATCTTTAACTTTCTTCATGAACACTCGTTAATGTGCTACTAAGGAAATGAAGATAATTATGATTGAAGCAATAAGCTCTGAGTGTCGTAGGGATAATCCTTTTGATAGTTTCAGCTACAGATTAGGAAGTCATAAATGGGATCAGACTGAGTTGAGCCACAGGGAAATGCGGGTTACAATATATTTCCCATTTGCAACTGTTTCTTTTGAAAACTAGAAGGTACCTGTCAGATTATGTCCTATTCTACTGACCTTGGGATTGTATGAGTTTGTGCATAACTTCCAATAACAACAAACCTCCTAAGACTAAAATCAGGACCTAAAATGCGACAGAAATCCGTTCTCGTATCCACAATGAACAACACAGTAATATTTCAGATTGCTGAGTTTTTTTAAGGTTGAAATCATGGGCATATTTATGTCCTAAATATTTGTTTAGCTTTGGAGTGTCTTAACTTTCTTTATTGGGGAGAGGGGGTAACTTTTAAAATACACACTGACATTTTCTATTCCTCTGTTGTAACATATTTTCATAATATATATTGGCTATCGACCATTTTAGCACAAATTTCATATCTTAAGACTATTTGCATGGCAACACAACCGCAACTTTTCCATCCCAAATTTTTATAACTGTGATGTAAACGAATCCGCTGGACTGATCGTTTCAGTAACTGCTTTCCCCCCAAACTTTAAGCCCTGACATCAGATACAATAGAATCTTATTTTATCGCTTTCGTTTTAAAATCAATAAACAGAAAAATATCTCTATTTTTTAAGAAATGAAGAAATATCCTTCAATCCCACAAAACCAAATTACCGATCATACAAAAGTTTTAAATTAACAATTTGTATGATGAGGAAAGTTTATTTCCCGTAAAGATGAAATTTGTCGCTTGATATATTTCACATGAATTGTAAATTATTCCCAAAATACGAGAGTTACTTAATTTCTAAATCGTATTATCTATCTTATACCAATGAAATTCTGCGAAATGATAATTTACACATGATAAAGATATCACATCACGCTAACTGCCATGGCTATATATAGCACCAGCAAGCGAGACAGCTCGAGAACAACACACCTAAGGCCAAAAGGTTTGCGCATTAAATCAATGAAATTCGGGAAATAAATGTAAAAATACTCACTCTATCCAGTGTTCCTGAAGCTCTTCCATTTCCTTTTGCATCGAGTTATTACTTTACTTCTAAACATCTTTATTTAAACTATAACAACTTTAACTTTACTATTAACAAGGGAGGAATATAATGTTTAAACGAAGAAACGGAAACAGAGTCTCTCAAATATTTTCCAATGATCATGAAATACATTTTGAAATTTCACAGAAGGCTCGAATTATTAATTCTGATTATTGTCTTTAGCAAAGCGATCCTCTCGTGACATGACGTCTTAATCAGTCTTTTAAGTTTCTTTTTGTATTTACAAGCGCATATAATACAATTAATAATACTTTGGACCCAGAAAGCTAAGTAAATTGTCTCTAAATAATTAACTGTGACATTATGTAATATACAATGGCATATGTTCAGTGAAACATCAATTTTTATTACAAAACTAGAAGAACACGTGTCGTCACTCACAAATATGAAATCTTGCTTTCAAATGATGATATGAAATCTTTGCTTTTTTTTGTTTTTTGAAATATACTTTTACATTTATCGGCTTTTGCACTCTTTAAATTTTTTAATTCAAACTAATTAAATACTGGGAAACCGCAAAAAGCAATATGTTTTTAAAATTAATATAACATAAGAATATTTTTCTTTTATCTATTGAAATGAAAAAATATTGCTTTTCTCATAATCTCTGAGAAAATAGAGGCAGATTTTTGCTTTTAGTGAAATATTTCTTCACCCTCTATCAACGCAATTTCAGATTTGTACTGTAAACATATCGCTTGTAATATTCGCTAAAAGGTTTCATTTTTTCCATATTTAGTGCCCTCTGACGATGTAAATTGAAATTTCCTAAAGATTTAAAAAATGTGATTCATAATATTTCTTTACTACCTATCCAACTGAAAAAGGATTTTCTAATTACCTCTTAAAACAAAAAAAAGTTGCCACCCCCCTTATGATAAGGGGGTAACTTATTGTCATAAATGTAAACCTCGTGATCATCACTTACCACCAGCAAAATCAAAATTTCGCGTATTAATGCATCGCTTGCAAAATTCATTTAAAAGTATGCAATTTTGTATTTTTTAACACTTTTGTATCTCTTAAGAGAAATTGCTTTTTCCCACCCACCCTGGGTTAAGAAGAGAACTCATTGTGCCAATGCAAGCTTCATAACCTTCACATTCCTTGCCTTCTACACACATCTCGTCTTGAATATTCTAGTATTTATATATATCAACTCATTCATATAGTATTTAGGCCATAATCTGAATGTAGTTAATGCTTGAGAAGAATATTTATTTATTCCTTTATTTTAATACAAACGTACAGTGTTTTCAACATTAAATAACAAGTAGAATAATTAATTGTTTTTTCTAGATGTATTAAAATGTTGCTTTTTGAGGTAATTTATTAAATATTATGTTTGTATTAGTTGCATCTCTTTCGAACATATCCTCAAAATTATTTCATTCATATTTAGTGGATCCCTTCCACTGATTTCTAAATAATAATGTGTACATTATTGATGTCCGTGAAATATCTGTTGAAAAGCTACCACTAAGATTTCAAATTTCTACTATATACATTTTATTTTTAAAACTCATTAACAGCCCTGCAGTTTCCACACTTAGTTATCGGTAAAGAAAATATATACAGGGTGAATCTGAAAAAGTGGGCAAAACTTTACTGGGTGGTAGAACGCAGCTATACGAGCAATATTCGTCATAGAATGAACGGTCGGAACGCAAACGGCGAGCCGCTAGGTGGCGTTGGAAATGGTATAAAAGGGTCGGTCCTCGCACCCAACGGCATTTCTACCGTGGATTGCCGAGAGGATGGCTAGTTATACTAACCACGAAATGGCGGATATGCACTTTGTGTACGGTGTGGCGGACGGGAATGCAAGTGAGGCACAGAGACGTTACCGTGACCGGTTTCCGATGAGATGCACTCCAGATCGGAAAACCTTCGAGCGTTTGCATCGGCGGCTGTGTGAAACGGGATCCTTCGCCACGGCAAAGCAAGATGCAGGGCGTGAAAGGAGTGTCAGGACGCCGCAACTTGCAGAGGACATTCTGCGTAGGGTGTAAGGGCGACCGAGATGTAGCATGCGAGCGGTTTCCCGTGCAGTACACGTGTCCGAAATGTCGGTTTGCCGTGTGCTACAGGAGGAAGGAATGCACCCCTATCGTACACAGAAGGTACAAGCATTGTCACCGGCGGACTATCAGCCACGTGTCGATTTCGCACGTTGGTGCCTCCAGCAGAATGCAGCGCAGCCGGATTTTGGTGCACATGTTCTGTTTACGGACGAGTGCACTTTCACCTGTGAGGGCGTTTTGAATACCCACAATTCACACATGTGGGCATCTACGAACCCGCATGCCACACGTCCTCATTCGTTCCAGCAGCGGTTCTCCGTAAATGTTTGGGCAGGGATCCTCCATGACCATTTGGTTGGCCCATACCTCCTGCCACACTGTCTGGACGGCAAATCGTATAACACATTCCTACGAGAGGTGTTGCCGGAGCTGCTGCGTCCGATTCCAACCCCCAGCAGGTCGAGAATGTGGTTCCAGCACGACGGTGCGCCTGCACACTTCAGCTTAATATGCGGAACACTTTACATGCAACGTTCCCAGGGCGATGGATTGGTCGAGGTGCTCCCATAGCTTGGCCACCAAGATCGCCGGATCTCTCGTGTTTGGACTTTTTCCTGTGGGCCATATGAAAAGCCTAATCTACGAGTGCCCCATTGAAACCGATATGGATCTAGTCGCCAGGATTGCCGTTGTTGCCGGCGATATTCGGGAAATGCCTGGTGTCTTCGCAAATGTGCGTCGGTCCCTATCCCGCAGGTGTGAAGCCTGCATTACAGCTGGCGGCAGCTCTTTTGAGCAATTTCTTTGAGCATGTACCTCAATTACATTCCTGTTAATAAAATGTTTTCTGAAGTATCTCCTCTCCTTCTTGTGTTCATTCTTTAAATGTGACAGTGGAAAACTACCTTTTAACTTCTCACCGCTTGCGTTCCGACCATACATTCTATGACGAATATTGCTCGTATAGCTGCGTTCTACCACCCCGTAAAGTTTTGCCCACTATTTCAGATTCACCCTGTATATCAAAACTACATAAGAGTTTGAAAAATGCGAATTATAATATTTCATTAGTATCAATGCAGAAATTTTTAATTAGAGTTTTCTAATTATCACTTTCATTGCTTCCAATGGAAACTTCATGACGTTCACATTCCACCACCAAAATCTGAAATTTCTCTCATCAATATATCGTTGTAATATTCGTTTGAAATTTTGGAATTTTCAAACTTTTTAACCGTTAGAAGGCGCAATTATAGTGTTCGAAAGTTTCCGAAAGTGTCAATCATAATATTTTATCAATTCTTATCTAACCCAAGAAAGAATTTTTCATTTATCTCTAAATACGAACAATTATATGCTAAAACAATAAAATGTGTTTACCCACTCCTATGGGTCTAAGGGGCCAACTTATTGTTGGCAATAAAAATTCCGTGACCTTCACATTCCACCACCAAAATTTCAAATTTTTAACGTAACTACATCGTTTGCAAAATTCGTTTAAAATTTTGGAATTTTCAAATTTTTACACCGCTAGAGGACTAATAATAGCTTTAGAGAGATTCCGAAAATGCATATCGTAATTTTTCATCAATACCTATCCAACAGAAAAAGAATTTTTAATTTATCTCTGTAAGCAAAAACGTTCTATGCCTAACAGACGGACAGATTTTTTTTATCTCGTTTTCAAAGAAAACGAGATGAAAAGGAGACATAAATTTAATTACTACACTGAGAACTAGTTAAGAGTTCCCCAATAAAATTTTATTTAAACTTAAAAATTCTAGACTCTCCTATTTCTGAAGAATATCAGTTATTACACGCACACATTATTTTACATTGTTCTAAATGTAATAATTAAAAATTAACCCTTATCAAAAATTAAATAAATTTAACATAATCACCTCTAATGTTAAAAAAGTAATGAAACTTAAAATTAAAAAAAATTAAACATTCTGTTTATCAAATTTTAATAATTTTTATCAAACAACACAATCTCTACAATGATTTATAAACTACACAGATACTGAACTCTTTCTGAGAGAAAGCTACCACTTCCGATATAGATTAGCATTTTTATTGAAACCGGAAATGACGTCATCTCTGTGAAGCTACAATTATTTCTGCTTCACTTAAACCGGAAGTTACGTCACCTATGTGAATTTATAATTATATCTACAATACTCATATTGAACCGGAAATTAATACCCTTTTGCAAATTTAAGAATGTAATTCACTTTTAATTATTTGTGTCTTAGTCTTACTAGGTGAATCTACTTAATAAAACATTTCATTTCAAAATGTAGAAAATTTGGAATTAAGATATATTTTATTTAGAGCATTAATAGTGGATTTACAATCCGTTAATATTATCAAATGTTTTTAATGTTGGGTAGCAACAGTTGATTGCAGCTTCAAATTTCTAGCATAAATGTATAATTTGAATGAAAATCTTGAATTATATTAATAATTAATTAATAATTATATTAAAAATTTGAAAGCACAATACAGGGTAGGAGCGTACACAAGACACCATGGTGTCTTGTGTACGCTCCTACCCTGTATTGTGCTTGAGATAGTGGCATTGTTATGAGGCTTAGGAAAGTGTTAGAAACTTAAGTTGGTCTTCCTATAGGGTAAATTTATGTATCATTTCCTGTAAGTAGTGTTTTCATTTTTGTTTAGAATACTTCTTTTCAGAGTAATAATTGCTAAATTATAGCTCCTTAATAATGATAACATTTCTGATTTATCAGAAAAATATGTCAAGGACTGTGAAGAACATAGTACTTCTGAAATAAATAATCGCAACAGTTTTACATTGAACACAGAAGTCTGTATAGTGAAGTATTCAAGTAAATTTTCTGGGTTTTTATTACCTTTCTTTAGTATGTCAGACGTGCAAGAATGAATTCATCAATTTTTATATAAATTTCATCTAAATATAATTAGGTTCACAAATTTTTAATTTATTGGTATACTAATATAAATTAAAAATTTACTTTTATTTAGAAAAGTAATAAAATTGTAGACTATTTCAGTGTTTAATATTCTATCGATAAGAGAAAATATACTGTTAACCTAGGAGAAATATAATGTGTTAAACGAAAAACCGAGCATATCTGGAATATTTTCCAATTATCATGAAATCCATTTCGCTTAATATTTAAAGAATTATGGAAGCTGAAGCATTTAACTGTAACTTTTTCTACTCATGAAAATATGCTTCAAAAGATTAAATACAACTGTTATAACAAATCGTTCACTAACATAAATGCAATATTTGAAATTTCTATAACGATTTTTTTTTCACTTTTCGTGAATTTTGTGGAAAAACATATTTTAGCAGTATGACAAGAGCATCTGCTGTTAACTGTTCCCGCTCCAATAACTCTTTAAATATTAAGCGAATTTGTTGAAAATTGAAATGTGGAGAGATTTGATTGAGATCTTCAATTTATGTCCAATGACATTTTTCCATGAAAGACTTTATTCGAAAGTTAGATAGCTTTAAATGCGGCTTTTCTTTCATATGACATGGGAGTGTCTGGTTACTTTTTAGAGTTTTTCTTATCTGGTTTTCAAAGAAAACGAGAAAATAGTTTCGCTTTGTCGTCTATCCGTCTGTAGACAACGAACATTTTTTTTATAGAGAAAAATTAAAAATTCTTTTTGTGTTGGATAAGTATTGATGAGATATTACGATCTGCACTTTTCGAATCTATCTAAAGCTATAATTGCGCCCTCTAGCTGTTCAAAAAGTTGAAAATTCCAAAATTTCAAACGATTATTGCAAACGATGTGTGTATGCTGGAAGTGTGAAATATTGCTAGTGGAATGTGAATGCCACGAAGTTTCCATTGCCGACAATGATTTGACCTCGTAGACCCAGGGTTGGGAAAACACTACATTTTTTGTTTTAGCAAACAATTGTTTGTTTTTAGAGATAAATGAAATCTTTTTTTTTTTTGGGGGGGGGGGAGGGTTATATAGAAATTGATGAAATATTATAATTCGCTCTTTCAGAATCTTCCGAAAATTATAATTGCGCCCCATAACGGTGGGGAAATTTTTAAATTCCAAAATTTCAAACAAATATTGCAAATTGTACATTTATGCTAGTAATTTGAAATTTTTGGGGTGTAATGTGAAAGTTACAAAATGTCTACTATCACAAATAGTTGGCGCCTTAGACCCAGAGGGGTGGGAAAACACAACATTTATATTTTACAGATAATTGTTTGAATTTAGAGGTAAATAAAAAATTATTTTTTCGGTTAAAGAAGAATTGATAAAATATTATAATCTGCCCTTTTCGAATCTTTCGAACACTATAATTGCGCCCTCTAACGGTGAAAATTTCAAAATTTCGAACTAATGTTGCAACGATATATATAAGATAGAAATTTTGGTGGTGGAATGTGAACATCATGAAGCTTCCATTGGAAACAAAATGAAAGAGATAACACAGATCTCAATTTTAGTGGGACTGGTACTAATGAAATATTATAATTCACATTTTTGAAATAAGCGGCAGAACTGTTAACGAGTTTTACAAATAATATGTATAAGATAAAAGTTTGAAATTTTAGTGGTGGCTTTTCAAAAATATTCCACTGATAGCAATAATGTACTCATTTTTCTGAAATGCAACTTTCTAAATTTAAGAAATAAAACACGAATACTTTTATATTGTATAATTATTAATAAAATAGTGTTTGCATATTTCCCATCATACGCTGGCTCAAATTAAAACTTTTAAGGAGTGATGAGTTTATGTATATAAGTAACGTTTTACGCTTACGCATAAACATGAACATTTTACATCAAAACCTTTTCGACATATATTCCTTGATCGGCTATCTTCCTAACATATCGATTTTTAGTCAACGCCTCATATGCGATGATACGGAATGGATTCTTTTAATACTGATTGTATTATTTTATTTCGTTTCAGACTGAATGAAAAATAGCAAATTATTTTTTAATTAACTTTAGTGAGCATTTCAAAAAAATTAAGAAAGAAACCCAAAAAAATACTTATACACTCGGAATATAATAATTCTAAATGGAATATTTAGATTCCACGGACCAACAGTGGATGTTGTCTTTCTGTTCAGATCTCGACTACCTCATGGCATTAGAGACAGACACAAAAAACTGTTTTGAAAAAAAGTTCCTGTTTACTTTCAACGACTGAAGATACGAAATCGAGAAAGAAATGCACAATCGAGAAAGGAGTAAAAAGCAAGAAGTAAAAAAAATTTGAGAAATTTATAATTTAACTATCTTCTCACATGCGCCCTAATAAAAGAAAATAAAATTAAATCATGTTGATGGTGTAATCAGTCACTGGATTCGTATTCACTTCAAAGGAAGGCAGGGGGCCGGCGATCATGTTGAGTAGGTAAATCGGCGACCTATCTTCGTTTGATGCAAACACGAAATTCCACCATCAATATGATTTAGTTTTATTTTCTGTGTTTTAGGGTGCATATGAGAAAATAGGCAATTTTTTATATATATTTTTCTTTGTTACTGAAAACAGTTACCTTCAGAAACTTTCATATGATAAATTATTTATAGACATTGATTACATTTTTCCTCCACTAGTCTTTGAAGTCTTGTTTAAAGAGCACATTCGAGACATCACAAGGTTTAATTTCAAACATCCGCGACCTTTCGAAGGAGAGAATAGTGGGGGGAGAGGAATTCGAAATTGTCTACAGCGGACCTCATATGAGCTGTCACTTGACACCTAATTGGTAATTGTAAGCCCTGGCTTTCGGAAGATACAGCCTAACAATGTTCGTCATATTTCCCCTCTTTATGGAGAAAGAATCATGGTGGTTAATTCTTTAGAGCCTATGATATTTCCCGCGTCACAAGCTTTTATATGACAACTTTTATTGTTACTTTTCGGCAGTCTCGTGTGGCCAAATGGTTAGCGCGCTTGGCTATGAACCCATGGATCTTGGGTTCGAGCCCCGGATAACGCATGGATGTTCGTGTCGTTTTTCTGCTGAGGACACTCCATTCTCACAGGCCTTCTACTATGGCTTATAAACTGACAGGCTGCTGTCAGACCTCTAGGGCAAGCAGCTACTTGAGGGGGTATATTTATATATGACACTCGACGTTACAAGCTTTCATTTGACGTATAAATAATTATTTTGAACAGTATTGTTCCTTCTGGAGATACGAAGGAACAATCGTTTTCATATTCCCCCTTTTTTACAATTCATGGGAGAGTTTCAAATATTTTTTTAAATTCATAGGAGAGTTCAAAATTTTTTATAACCTCTGACACTCCCCACCTCAGAAGCTTATTTCACACGTAATTCATTACGTTTGATCGTTGCATTCGAAAGATAAGGTGGAACAACTATTTTGACAAATGTAGAAAGCGACAAATTGTCAAACCGAGAAACGGACAAATGATGAGCGAAAAAGCAATTGCAAGATAGGTAAAAAGCTAACCTTTTATGTAAGGTGGAAAAAAAAATATGTTCTCGACAATTCTCTAATTTTAGTATCAGGTTACTTGTGAGACTGTGACTTTTGCAATCAGCAAATAATTAGTTGCTCCTAGCTATTTCTTTTGGAGAAAATTTTTTTTATTTTTCATAAGTATACCTTATCGATTCAACTGTGTTTATTAATATTAGTTACGAGACAAAATCTCAATTCTTCAAGCGCAACTTATTAGTTGTTCTTAAGTTTAAGAACTTCTTAAGACAGTTTTTTGTGTGGGGAAAATCTGATGGGTATGATAAACGTTTAAATTAAATCTTTGTGAATATAGATTTTCAGCAATATTTTTAAATTATTTCAAAGTTCTGGAAGAGAAATTAAAAAATTCCTAATCGGTCGCCTTAATGGTTGAAATTAAATTTCAATCATCACTTTGTTTAATATTAATAACGATTGGAAACACTAATATTTATATTAACTTTTAAGAAGTGATTAAATCTCTTCTGCAGTCACCCACTTCCTAATCATTGATTTAGCACTCTGCTCCACAAAAAGGGCGCATCAGTTTTTAAAACTTAATCGTGTTTTGTACAAGAATAATATGATACTAATAAAAGTTTGCCCATTCTAACCATTTTCCAAATATGAACCTGACTGATTCACCAGCAATTTTTATTCAAATTTTCAAAATTTGTTTTTAGTTATATTATTTAGAAAGCTATAAGCCTTTACAGTGAGTTACATAACTGATTGAATTTCATATGAATTTATTTAACAAATACCTATCCCATTCCCACCATTTTTGAATATATTATGATATTATACATCAGCAATTGATTTAAATTAATTTAATCTCTCATTCCCCTGGGCCGTCACTGGTTTTAAAGCGAAATATTCACTAGGAATTTCTCTTTCTGCCCTCATAGGGTAAGATTTTTCAAACTTTTTAAACTCGGCCCCCCCCGAAATAAATAAATAAATAAGAGTCTTTAGACTTTTTTTTTACTATTTCTTCAATGGCGAAATTTAGGCCTATAGAGCCTTCTATTTCGGAAAGAAAAGAGAGAATTTGAAAATAGAAAGATCAGCATGGGGAGTAAAAATTGTACATGAATGTCAAAGTTGTATAGTCGTGATGTATCCTGTACATATTTTCTCTTTAGTCTTCCTTTTCCTCCTTGTCGAAAGTGATGACCTTTATTTTCTTGTTTGAGTTCAATTCCTTTTCGGTTATTGTTTGCTTCTATTTTTTTTCCGCCTTATCGTTGCTTACTGAGAGCTATTTCGACCCGCAGTCTTGTTCCGTCTTGGAGGCGAGACGTGATCATTCGGATAAGTAGCTTGATGCATGCAGGTGCGCTCTGTAGAGACAGTGACAGGGAGTAAAGTTTGCTCTTGTGCGTTTTCAAGTTGAGAAGTAAACAGCCAATTATTTTTAAATATTAATTTTCCTTTTAATTCTGCTTGTTTTTTCCGAAAACTAATATCAATTTGGAGACAAACTTTTTCTCTGTATTATGGCTTTGGCATTTACTTCAATGGTTAGGATGTTTCGATTATTCTCTTGATTTTTCTCTAATAATTACTGATAGTTTTGTGTAGTTTCTTTGTATGAGAGCTGCTTGGGCCCTAAGGGTTTACGGTAGTGAATGTAAATGCAGTTGAGGGGACTGAAATCTCGTTCAGAGATGCTTATTTTCTTGGTTTCTGTGAAGATGGAAACTAAATTATCTGTTGTAATAACGTTCTTTTCAGGAATTTTAATAATTCAGCCCATATTCGTGTAGCTGAATTAACCGAAGGTGATTTCAATATGCTTTGAAGTGAGAATTTCATATTAATAAATTTGCAAAGATTTCTTTCCTCATGATATTCCAGACATTTTGTGATTATACGGATAACATCCAGAATTGCAACAGAGATACACTAAAGATGAAACAAAATTTTAGTATTCATGCATTGCACTCAATTTATATTATTTATTACTTAATGTAATTAGATTTAATTTCAGAGAGAAACTCACAGTGATGAACGACTAAAGCCAATGAATAAAAATGACGTGAAGTTCAACATTTGAAAAAAAAGATTTTTCAATTTTGTTTTCGACTTTCATTTAATCGATCATAGAAACTATTCATTTACGGCATTAATGCTTTTGAAAACATAAACTTTTATTATTTTATTTCAGTGCGAAATTTCAAAGTAATAATTTAATGCACTACAACGCTTTCAAAAGACTTCTTTGTCCATGGATGGTTGCTGCAAATACATTAAAAAAACTGAAAAACTTTGAAAAGCCGCCATCCGTCGGATAGGAAGCAAGAGATCCACACACACTAGGACCTTACTTGAGAACTCACTGGATGGCCTTACTACTGTCTTCTAATAGCTATCCATGGACCTCTTTCGTCTACGAAACTCTAAGCCTCGAATCCATTATGTGCTCATAAGTGTCACTCAGAAGTAAAACAACAAAAAAACTGTCCAAAGCTTTTGTACCAATAAAAGTATTTTAAAATTTGAAAGAAAAGAAAAACGAAGTTTCTTGAATCTTGAAAATTAAGTAATGGGAAATGACTGGATTGACCTGGAACTGATCGAATACATCAGTGTCTCGCAAACTGTGTGCCGCGAGAGATTTTCAAATTGACACTAGATATTCCAAAGATTTCATTTTGACTTGACTTGTGTTATCGACGTGCTATCGACGTGCTTTAATAAAAATCTTTCAGATTTTATCAACTGGTATCTTGTAAGTATTTATCAAGCTTTAGCATTACTTCTGGTGTTCGACAAGGGTGCATTTTGTCTCCTTTTCTCTTTAGTTTGGTTGTTGATTATGTTATGCGAAATTCACTTCAAGGGAAAGCTTTTGGCCTTAAATGGGCTGGAGATACGAAAATTTCTGATTTAGATTATGCTGATGATTTAGCCCTTTTGGCAAATGATGTTGATGAGATGAACTCTTTCATTCGAACTGTTGATGAGACTGGTAGTACAGTACGTTTGGTTATAAACAGAGAGAAAACTAAAGTGATGAAAATTGGTCAGGCAGGTTGTGATTCAGTTAATCTGAATGGTTGCAGTCTTGAGCAGGTGTCACAATTTAATTACCTTGGGAGCTGCGTAACTGATACTGGTGATGTGCGGCATGAGATTAACAGACGAATAGGTATTGCTGCCGGGACTTTTAAGAATCTATGGAGATTGTGGAGAAATAGGCGTATACACCTAAAGACTAAAATTAGACTGTATAATAATTTGGTTCTTTCTAGGGTTAGTTATGGTAGTGAAACTTGGACACTTTGTAAACAAGATAACAGGAAACTAGATGCTTTTGATTCCAGATGCTTACGCAGTATCTTGGGCATTAGGTGGTTCAACTTTGTAACTAATGATGAGGTTAGGCAAAGGAGTCTGCAACCTCCTTGAAGCAGCATATTGTGCAGAGAGAGACTCCGCTGGTTTGGCCATGTTGCCCGTATGGATAATTATAGATTGGCGAATAGGGTTATGAACAGTGTGCCTAGAGGCCTCAGAAGGAGGGGGAGACCTAGGATGCGGTGGGCAGACAATGTCAAACAGGACCTTGTTAGAATTGGTGTACAGTGGCCGGATGCAGCAGATGTAGCTCAGGACAGATATGCTTGGAGAATTAAACTGCGCGGTCTGGTTGGACCTCCGTAGCCCATGCTGCTTGAGGATGATGATGATGATGATGATCCAAATTTTGGTATTAATTTTTGATTATTTCAAGAAATGGAATGGACAAATATTTAAAACAAACACAGAGTTATGATTAATTATATTTATTATTATATTTATTTTAAATAAAATGCATTTAACGAAACTTCAATTTTCCTCTTTTTAGGTAACCATCAAAAATTCTTTTTTAGGTGTTCCGCGGAAAAAAAAATTAGATTCAGTGTGCCGCGGAAAAAAATTAGATTCTGTGTGCCGCAGAATAAAAAAGTTTGCGAGACACTGGAATACATCATCCCAGTACACAGGGGCCGGATTTAGGGAGGGTGGGGAGGATGGAATGGTTCTCTCTCTCTTTCAGAATGGGAGTAAGGGGAAAAAAAGGCAAAAAAAAAACACCCAACTCATTTGTATTTGATGAATTTTTTCAAGAATTAAAAAAACCTTTAAATCTTATGGGGAAATGTTATACGTAATTGTAAATAAAGTCTCTTGCCCCCTCCCCTCCCTTTTATATTTTTTCGGCTCGATTGTGTTTCTTGCCCCCTCCCCCTATGTATTTTTTTAGAACGGGGATTGCCAGTACATAATGGAATAAAACGGAAGTGTTTCCTTCCGCTTTAAAGGACTTTTTAAAAAATATTCTTTCAAAATATATATGATATTTATAGGTTTACTATTTTTTTCTCTCCGTTCGGGTTATTGACGATCTCAAGAGGGTGGTGGCTGGCTCTCTTCTCTCCACCCCTCAAATCCACTCTTCGTGAGCATGCCTGAATCTAAATATTATCGAGAAGAGGGGGGGGGGGGAGTAAATTCAATCGAACCGGGAAAATATAAAAGCAAGACTACTGGATTTCCATTGCAGTATGAAATTTCTCCCTCCGTTTTAGATTTTTTTTAAAACTTTTTTTATTTTATGCATTTTTAATCATAATTTTTTATCCCTTATACCCTTAATTTTGCCTCTGTTATCCTTCTGAAAGGGGAGGATTACACACTTGCCTCCCACCTTATGGATATTAATTAGTTTTAAGAAGTTTATTATTGTTATTATTCCATTGCAAGTGATTGTAATATATACCCTGCCTAAAATAAATAAAATATATTAATCCTATATATTTTTTTATTCCCATTCCCCTCTCGTTGTTAATCTCTCAGTTCTTCATAAACGATTTCCTGGTACATTTCTAGTTGCTTAGGGTAATGTGAAAAATAATGATAATTAGGATTTTTTTTTTTCAAGGCATTTTTTTCGATTATTATGGAATTCGAAACGAATGCATGATATTTTTACTCTTTGTGAATAAGAATATTTAAATTATTTTTCAAATTTAGTCACAAATCGTTATTTTTAAAAAAACTGGTGTATATAAGAATATAACATTTTCAAATAAATTACACCTATCCCTCGATTTACACTGATGATAGGTTCCGCACAAAACCGTGTAAATAGAAATCTTGGATTTTGCTATGTAAAACCGTGTAAAACGAAAAAAAACACTAAAATGTGCATAATTCATTCATTTATTTACGTAAAACAAAAGCAAGACATCTTGAAAAACATAAAATTACACTTCATTCATAAAATAACAAATACATGTAGGTAACATAAGTACATATTTAATTCATTTTACATTAGGAACAAAAAATATAAGATCCTTAAAAAAATTAATAATAAGTTTAATTACTGTCATCACTTTCACGGACTATCAGTCTTTTCTTCCTGATTGGTATGATGTCACTTTCATCACGCGATAGTTCTTGATGCGATTCTGGTTCAATGGTTGATGAATTAGGGACAATCTCAGATCGACGAGACTTTGTAATGAAATCCGTAATTAACAATTGTGTAGGTTTTTTTGTTAAACCTTTATAGACCTCCTCATATTGATTTAAGCACTTACTAATATCCCGCTGGAATCGGAGAGCTCGTTCAACATTCGGGTCATTTTGTAAAAAATGATTACCCAATTTTCTCCCCAATTCAAGTCCTACGCTGATGATTCTTTCTGTGAACGCTACTGGTTCAGATTGCTCTTCATCAGGATCATTGTCTTCATCACGTTTATTTGTTTCATGAATCATGTTAACTAAATCACCCTCATCTAGTTCTTCATCAGCCATTATTTCTTCAATATCTGTCTCAGCTAAATCCTCAAAACCTTCTCCTACTATAGTATGCGCCAACTCAGTGATCTGAGAATATTCATGTTCTAATGGTAATCTATAATTCTCACCTTCAACAGCATCTGGCCATATTGCTTTCCAGCAGGCATTGAGCGTTGATTGTTTAATCTGGGTACATGACAGTCCAACATGCTTAACACAATCTAAGATTGTAAATTTCTTCTAGCATCCATAAGAGTAAGAGATCCATCATTCTCCATTTGTTCTAAAATATACCTGAAGGTTTGCTTGATATACAGTGCCTTGAAAGTCGAAATTATCCCTTGATCTAACGGCTGTAATAAGGAAGTTGTATTCTTTGGTAAAAAAAACATTTGTACATTTTCGTGTTGTAAATCTCGAGGATGACCTGGTGCATTATCAATTAATAGAAGGGCCTTAAAAGGCAATCCCCTTTTACTTAAATAACTTTTGACATCTGGGACAAACAAGTTATGAAAACCATTCATTGAAAACCATGGCAGTGACCCATGCTTTCTTATTAGCCATCCAGTAAACGGGAAGGTTTTTGATGTTTATTCCTTTAAATGAGCGTGGTGTTTTCGATTTGTTAATAACCAATGGTTTCATTATGTGATCGCCTGAAGCATTGCTACAGAAAAGAACTGTTATACGACTTTTCGCTGCCTTATGACCACTAGCTGATTTGTGAGATTTAGCCAAATAGGTTCTTTCTGGCATTTTTTTCCAGAATAACCCGGACTCGTCAGCATTGAAGACCTGGTCAGGAGCGTAGGAGTTGGCGGCAATGATTTCAGCAAATTTTGCTGGATATTGTTGTGCTGCATCCGAATCAGCAGATGCTCTTTCACCTTTCAATCTTAGATTATGTAAAGGATGTCTTTGTTTAAATCTCTCGAACCAACCATGGCTTGCGGAAAAAGATACCTTCTTTTCATCTGGCGAAGTCGACGGTAACTGATTCTTAAGTGTTTCATAAATCTTTAAAGCCTTAATTGTAATGGCACTAGTATCAATTGGAACTCGCTTTTGAGTTTGATCTTTTAGACATGTCACTAATGCCTTTCCCATATTGTCCATTGTAACATCTCTTACATATGAAATTGTACTCATACTCGTGCAAGATCCAGCTGCTACACTTTTTCTAATGGAGTCTTCATTTTTTCTTATTGTCCTTATTGTGTCTTCATTCATGGAGTAAAATTTAGCAACATCTGTTACTATTTCTCTATTACGTAGACGATCTAATATTCTAATTTTTGTTTCTAAAGAAATAACTTTTCTTTTCATTTGATTTTTTAAAAATCTTTTGGCATTATAAAACCTTAAAAAATTTACGTAAATTACAAAAATGCCAGAAAAACTATAAATGTTGGAAACTTACCAGTAATATTTAAATAATAAAATAAAAAAAACGCACAATGATTAAAGCTTCGCTGCTAAAATGATACTGCACTACTTCACATGAACCAGATAGTTTTATATTGTGAAATACTACGGGGATTCCCCGTGTTGTAATATATATATAGGGGAATCCCCGTCCCCGTTGTTGCCAGTGTTACCAAAGGAATGGGATTAAAAAATGACTTGAAATATATATGCAGCCGAATATGCATTTTTACCAGTTTTTTGAAATCCGTTATTTTATCAACCGTGTAAAACCGAAATCGTGTAAAACAAGTTCCGTGTAAATCGGGGGATAAGTGTATAAATAAGGTAAATAATTTTAATCGTACTATCTCGTTGAAATTGTAGTTAATGAATATACCGGTAACTGACTAAATTACCAAAGTCTTTGGATATTTTTTTTTAGAATCATCTAGCACAGTTACACAATCTGGCATATGAGTATGACTAAAAATAGTTTATGATAAACCTGTTTTTTGTTTTAAAAGTCTTAACAAAGCAATAATCACATGTTTGATTTCGTCAAATAATAATTTAAATATGAAAATAATTCTGAAATAGACATTATATATTCATGACTTAGTCCTATATGTTTTCACATTTAAAATTTGTTCTTTATTATGAAATCTTCATTAAATTGGAGATAAATATTCCTTGGAGACTTCTGACATTTGTCAGCCATTTTGGAATGGAATGAATCATTCCTAACGTCAGGCTTTCACTGGAGTCGGTAGAGCGATTCAATGCACCCGCCGTGAAGTGAAGATCTAACGCAACCGACACAAAACCAATTCTGAACCTTGTTCACCGTCTGTCGGATGGGATTTTAATCCGTTTCCCCGTATGCGGGAGAGCCATACCCTATGCACATTAAAGGACACGCTGAATGGCCTTGACGGAGGCTACCATCGGTAACCCAACAGCTGTTCCAGTGGATTCCCTCCCCCAACCTTCTATAAGCTTTCGGGGTCCTTGTGACTAGTCCATTTAGTCCAGTGTTTGCAAAATAGTGCCATTTAGAGGTAAAACAACCCAACCCTAACCTTGTTACATGTTGAATCTGTGCATTCTGATCCGTGTGGTTTCTGAGAACACCAAGTTCTCAATTGCTTCAAAAATTTCATAAAGTAAATTCTTAAAGCAGTTTTAATTATTTACTTATCTAACGTGGAGGTTTGGATTTAGATAGGTTATTGTGTATCCAAACTTTTTTCGTTTGTTTTCCACTGTAATTCCCAATAAGTATGTGCATTGTAAACTGTATGGGAGAGCAGGATGACTAAGTCAGGAGTGCGCCAAGCTCGTATTCTGCATAAGCGAATTTGATGGCAAACAATTTTTTTGATAATGTTGAGAGTTATCTCCGCTCTACCCACACGCTGTCATCGATCACCAAAAGACACAATGGACTTGAAAAGACCACTGTCTGACAGATGAGACGTTAAACCATGACTAAGTGTGCAGGAAAACCATACCATGTGCACACGCTGGATGGCCTTAATGGGAGGCTCCCATTTGTCTCCTAAGAGCTGTCCAGTGGATCTCCTTCCCCCAACCTTCTCTGAATACTTGACGTCCTTTTAACCTTGACATTTATCCCACTTATATAATAGAGTGCCGCTCATAGTTAAAACAACATAACCCAAATAATATGTATTTTGCCAAAAGTATGTATATTACGGAGGGCTTTCAAAATGTTCTTTACACGTGTCTGTAGATTTGCACAGTTGTAGATCAAACATCCGAAGAAATACGAGCTAGGATTTGTTTCAAGGCTTTCTAAACTTGCCATTACGTGTTAAAAACAAAGGCTGGCAAGCATATAAAATTCGGTCTGCGAAATCTGTGCTTTGTTGCTATGGGGCCTACTAAAGACGGGGAAAGATATTTCCTTTTTACAAGGATGCCTCATGCCGATTTATACAAGTATATGGGGATCATGCCTGTTCATATGTCACTGTTGCGGGATGGATGCACAAATTCAATGAAGGACGGCAGAGTTTCGAATATTTACCTAGTGCAGGAAACCCGATGGAGGCATTGAACGAGAGAAACATCGCTGGTGTTCGGAACTCATTAAGAAAAACCCACATCACCTTTCAGGTAATATGTTTAGATGTCAGTGTACCGATTGGAAGTGTGGAAAAAATTATTTATCAACATTTAAAGTTCCGAAAGATCTGTGCCCCCCACAAACTGACAGAACAGCA
The DNA here is from genome assembly GCA_038380435.1 of Ryuthela nishihirai. Taxonomy (NCBI): domain Eukaryota; kingdom Metazoa; phylum Arthropoda; class Arachnida; order Araneae; family Heptathelidae; genus Ryuthela; species Ryuthela nishihirai. Next base: position 863,964 of record JAWZYU010000019.1, read on the forward strand.
AAAATGGGATGCAGTCGACTCGTGAAAGGAGATGGTGGCAAAGTTTGAACCTAGTGGTCCCAAACGATTAACAAACATTGCCACAAGTGATGGGATGTGGTTTTATTACTATACAACTCCCAAAAAGATCGACAGTTACGTTTAGGTTGAGGAAGATGAACTGTGCCCCCAAATCCTCCAACAAGTCTTTTGCTCAAGGAAATGATGTTTACAATTTCTTTTAATACCCAAGGAGTTGTAGCCATGGACACCTTACTTGAAAAATGACTGTAAATGGCAATACTGCACCAACACTGTTTGGCCCAAAATGGTTAAGGACACGAAGAGGCAACGTCCAACAACAGGCATGTAAAGGGTTCTCCTATCCGAGTTTTGTGAGCACTTGCCAGTGCTCACAAAACTCGACAAGTTACAGACTATATGGAGCAGGAAAAATCAAACAGCTACCCCATCCTGCATATTCACCCGATCTTGCACCATGCGTTTTTTGGTTGTTCCCAAAAATTAGAACTTGCTGGGAAGACGTTTTCAAGGATGCAAGACCTTGAAAAATGCGTTCATTTCAGAGGTGCGGAGTATTCCCCAACAGGAGTATCATCTTACGTTCCAGAATTGGCGTAGACATCTGCAATTTACATAGTTGCTGGAGGGGAGTACTTTGAAGGGCAGTAAAAGTTTTATTGAGGTAAGTGCAATGGACTATGCTCTGCAGATATAGATCAAGATATTTTTGAACGCTCCTAGTAGAACTCAATAGTGGCTCGAAGGACTGAGTTTAGCTTGATTCTGAAGAATAAAACAATAATGTAAATAAATGAAATGTCCTTTAGCTAGAAAAATAACATATCACCTCTTTCAAATATGGGAAATGAAGAAAATGAAGTTATTCATTTTCAGAAATTTGCACCCTTTAACAATAGTAATTCATACTAATGGGTGTTTGGACAATGCTAATAATAATAATATATTATTAGCCCTATACAATGAAGAAATAATTTTTATTATTAGTGAAAAAGTTGCGCTTTCTCATTCTCTAGGGTTAAGAGGCAAATCAGTCATTGTATATAAAATAATTTATTTATTATTATTATATATAGGATCTAAGGGACCGGGTTCGAGCCCCGGGTAAGGCATGGTTGTGTGAGTTGTTTTTCTGCTGAGGTCCTGCCATCCTCTCAGACCTTCTACTATGGCATATAAACTGACAGGTTCCTGTCAGACCTCTGTGGCAAGCAGCTGCTTGAGGGGGTATATATTAAATTTTTACTGAAAATTTTAAAATTAAGTAATAGCATTTTTAAAATAAAGAGTAACCGGTCAGATTTTACCCAATAATAATTTAAAATGTAATTGTAAATAATTATCTTTTTAATAAAATATCTCTGTTCTTGAAAAACACATTCTATCACAAAAAGTTTTAGCATAAATATGTTGTTTGCAATATTACATCAAGTTTTACATTTTGTACATATAACTAACGTCTTTTACCGATGGCAATTAATGCCTTTCGGAGGATTTGAAAACAGTGAATATTCATATCATATTAGTGCCTATTCAACTCAAAAAGAACTGTTCATTAATCTCTTAAAACAAAAGTAGTATTTTCCCATTTTTTAAACAAAAGTAGCAATTTGTCCCTTCACCCAAAAGGACAAATTGTTGCTACCAATGCAAACCTCTTGATCATCACACTCAACCGCTAAAATATCAGATTTCTAATCTAAGCAGTTCGTTTTGTAATATTCGTTCGAAGTTTTGATATTTTCGACATTTTTCACCATCACAGGGTGCAATTAAAGTGCCGGAAAATATTGTAGTTTCCAGACCAAATGCAGTCTCATATCCGTTGGGAACTACAGTATATTTCCCAAGATAATATGATCTAACAATTTATTTTTCTCCAATAGACATTGGACATTTTTAATGTTTTTTTTAAATCAATCCCAAAAGTTTATGAACTAAATTTGATAATTAATATAAATCTGGTGATTTATTTATAAATTCAATAAAATTGTCAAAAATGAAGAAAAGGAACCATTACACTATTATAGTGACAGCAATTATAGTGACTTTTTTGCGTATATGAGTATTTTGATTGTTTTCTTTCTTCTTTTAATGTTCCCAAACTAAATTTTCATGGAGAGTGTTCCTTGAACGCCTGCCATTAAACTTTTTACTTATCTTTTGAAATTCGCACAAAAATAACTTATATAATGAGTTAGTAGTTAATGTTGATACCAATAGTGATAGTACACAATTGTAGCGAATCTGATGAAACTTCCAGCAGCATTGTATAAGAAAAATATATGGATCTACATAATTATCCTGTTTCAGGTGGCCGAGTGGTTAACGCGCTTTTCTCATCATCTACGGGACCTTGTGTCGAGCCCCAGATAAGGCATGGATGTACAAGGATCGTATTGTTTTTTCTGCTGAAGTTCATTCATCCTCACAGACCTTCCCACATGGCGTATTAATTTTGACAGGCTCCTGACAGACCATTGTGGCAAGCAGCTGCTTCAGGGGGTATTTATTTATTTTCAGGTAAATATGTTTATATATTATTAAGTAGGATTAAACGCTCTTTCTTCTAAGGTACAACATGTCATATTCTGTTGATTAGTTATTTCAGAATGAGGTTCAAATTCAACGAAATTACTCTTTTTTTTCACTATATTGTTTTGCAATTGCATTTCTGTCTTTCGCCCCCCCTCTCCCCCATCTGTTTTTTGCCTACATCTGGGTGTGAACACGAGTAATCCAAAGCAACAAAACCGATTCACTCTATGCAAGAAAAAAGTCTGAGATGTGTCAAGATGAGTTTGCAAAAGTTAAATAATTTTTAAGCCGTTAGAACCTTTAAAAACCAATCTTGCTCCCCCCCTCCCCCTTTATTATTGTTTCTTAGATCCGGGCCTACGTAGTAACATATAGAAGAATACATCGTTTCGCAACTCATAAGAAATATCAAGAGAGAAATTACAAAACCGGAATGCATATAGAACATACATTCAGCGGTCTCATTCAGTGGTATTTAGCTCGGTGAATTGGCTCGGTCTAGAAATCAATAGATGTCTTCGACACCTCTTGATTTCTGGGTCGTTACTCCGACCCCTATTTCACCTCGAATGCAATGCCGGATCCGAAAACTCTCTTATTTCTGAGTTCTACTGCCGGAAATAGCCATGTTCACCAATTTCTAGCTCTCCAACACCGATACATCGAAATTTGACATTTGAACTCGAAGGACCCTTCGCATCCAAAAGTTGTTATAATTTCTGATATCTATGATCAGGAACGTTTTATACGAAAGCTCCAACTTGTATACTTGCTTTGAAATCCATAACAGTTGTTTTATATAATTTTATTTTAGCCCATATTTTATGTCCGAACTTAAAATAGATTTTAAAAAATCAATTATAAAATTTTATTCTATATAGAATACCATTTTGACTTTTCCTGTTCAGCGGAATATTTTAGATTGGAAAACTGTACCAAAGTCTTATTCTCAGAATCCCCCAAAATTAAATTGTTGTACGAGTTACGTTTCCTACATCTATAGATGGACATTCTCTGACATGTCGTTCAAGGTTTGACCATGTCGAATGACCACGACATGTCGAAGATCAAATTTCAGATTTTTCCTCAGATCTACGACCAGGATTACCTCTGGGTAAAAATTTTCAGAGCTCTACCAATTCGGCATCATAATTAGAATTAGCGTGATTCCTTGTCACTCTATCAATCACTCACAATCATCTATATGTATACAGGGTGAATCTGAAAAAGTGGGCAAAACTTTACGGGGTGGTAGAACGCAGCTATACGAGCAATATTCGTCATAGAATGTATGGTCGGAACGCAAGCGGTGAGAAGTTAAAAGGTAGTTTTCCACTGTCACATTTAAAGAATGAACACAAGAAAGAGAGGAGATACTTCAGAAAACATTTTATTAACAGGAATGTAATTGAGGTACATGCTCAAAGAAATTGCTCAAAAGAGCTGCCGCCAGCTGTAATGCAGGCTTCACACCAGCGGGATAGGGACCGACGCACATTTGCGAAGACACCAGGCATTTCCCGAATATCGCCGGCAACAACGGCGATCCTGGCGACTAGATCCATATCGGTTTCAACGGGGCACTCGTAGATTAGGCTTTTCAAGTGCTTATCTGCCATTTCGTGGTTAGTATAACCAGCCATCCTCTCGGCAATCCACGGTAGAAATGCCGTTGGGTGCGAGGACGGACCCTTTTATACCATTTCCAACGCCACCTAGCGGCTCGCCGTTTGCGTTCCGCCTATACTTTCTATGACGAATATTGCTCGTATAGCTGCGTTCTACCACCCCGTAAAGTTTTGCCCACTTTTTCAGATTCACCCTGTATATTAGATGTATTAGATGCCACAGCTGGGTAGCGCGGCAGACTTGTAATCTGCAATTCCCAGGTTCGGGTCCTGTTTGTGCCAGAGTTATTTATCACAACAAAACTACCCATGCTACACCTGGTAAGTAGGGGACACCGAAGTATATCCTCTTTCCGAAACCTTCTCTGAGCCTTCGAAATGATAATTCTAACAGCTCTCGGAGTCCTTGTGACCTGATCATTTAACCAATTGCGTGCTCAGAGGTAAAACAACTCAACCGACAGATGATATTTTCCCCCAATAAGCATTCCGGTGGTTAAATGGTTAGCGCACTTGCCTGCTGATCACAGAGACATAGGTTCGAGCACTGGATAAGGTACGGATGTTTCTGTCCCGTGTTGTCTTTCTGTTAAAGCCTTACCTTCCTCACAGCCTTTTCTATGGCAATTATACTGACAATTGGAAAAAGAAAAAAAAATCTCCATTTCTACCCTTGCCGAGAAAGGGCACATCAATGGGCTTGGAATAATGGGCTCCTAATAGCAATCCAATCGATATCACTTTTCCTTACCCATCTCTGAACTTTTGTGGACCTTGTGACTGATCATTTAACCCAATTATGTATCAGAAAGTGCTGATTAGATGTAAAGTCACCGAGGCCATTGCCCAATCGTAATTCGAATGTCCGCAGGGACTTGGAAAATGCAACTGCAAGCTGTAGAGAAATGGTGTCATCACCAATTTATTTAACAACCGGTTCCTTTCAATTGTTCATTTCATTCTTCCATTAACAATTAAACGATTGGGGGGTAAGCTCAGTAGCCAGGATCCTAATCTTCAGTTCCCAAGTTTGACTCCTAAAAAGGTTGATAGTTTTCGTTGCTAACCTCCAATCTGCCCTCTGTGGAAAGGGAACACCTTTCGTCGGACGAACCGTCATGTTCCATCTGTGTGTACTAGATTTAAGGTGATTCAAACTCTGGCCATATGTATCAAAAAGGCATCGATGACGCTTCTCTACCAACGAAACATTTGCCAGTTATGTTTCTTTTAATTGCGAAACAATATCGAAAGATAAATTGTTATTTTCTTTACTAAGTGCGAAAGATTCTCAGAATTAACAGATTTATACAGTACTGTGCAAATTAGTTGGGACAATAGGAAAATGCAGTAACAAAGACACAACTAAAGTATTTATTTGTTTAATAGTGTAGATAATAGTGAATATGACCCTCCCCCTTAGCTTTAATTACTTCTTTCATCCTCTCAACCATTGTTGCCACTAGCTTTCCACACATCTCCTTCACTTCAGGTTCGTGGTACCATACTTTCATGACACTTTCTATCATTTTTGTTTTCGTCGTGCAATCCATCTTAGATATGCGCGCTTTAATAATGGCCCACAAATTTTCAATGGGGTTTAGATCGGGTGAATTTCCTGGCCATTCCAATACCTTCAAATGTTGCTTGGTAAAGAAGCTCTTAACAAGCTTAGAATTGTGGCATGGAGCCAGATTCTGTTGAAATACCCCATCGCCGTTAGGAAACAGCTTCTGCAGTGTTTGGACCATTTTCACCTCCAGTACGCCTATGTACTTTTTGCTGTCCATCATTCCTTCAATGGGGTGAAGCGTCTGTGGCCCGAAAGCTGTGAAACATCCCCAAAACATGACCTTGGGTGGGTGTTTGGGGATTGCTGGATGTGGCCCGATCGAAGAGGTTCTCCAGGCTACGCTTGTCCCAACTAATTCGCACAGTACTGTAGTCTAATATGAATCATACAAATTCTCGAAAAGGTCAGAAAACGTTAACCCAATGTGGTTCAAAGATCTCATTCAACCTGCATCCCATTTTAATAACCGTAGCTTGAATTTAAATTGGAGCATTTTGATAAACGTGATTATCTGTGGTTCATTTTAACATTGTTTCCATTTTAAAGAGGCTTTTCTAGTTATTATAACAGTTATAATTAGGTTATCTCCCCCCCCCTCCCCATTCCACCTTATTTAATCACAATCAGCTCTGCTGAAAGCTATCCCTTCTTTTCTGTCCTCTGGAATAAGAATATGAAAATATTGCTCTCCAGCACTGGTGCATCGAATTTGACTTTTGACCTCCGTGGACCCATCACATCCAAGATTTGAGATAATGTCTGATATCTACAATTCAGATTACCTCAGGCCCTAAATTTTAGCCCTCTAACTCTGGTAGATTCATACTTAACCTTTGACCTCGAAGCAACCCAGCGCATCCACATTTTCCCATTTCTGAGATCTTCGACTCAAAATACCCTCAGGCACCAATATTTAGCTCTCTAGCAATGATAGATCTAAATTTGATCTTCGGATCCGAAATTTTGTATCCATCTATAACATGAAACACCCCCAGGACCCAATTTCCACATTTCTAGCGCTCATAGTACTGATAATCTTTCTCCACAAGCTTCAGAAGCATTATTCATGACAACGGTTAGTTATTTAGAAATTCTCTTCGGTACTTGCCTCAAAAAATCACCATCATATTGTAAAGGTCACTTCACTCAGTAGGAATCTTCCCCCTAGATGATTGCTTTTTTACTCTTTTGGTTTCACACTGTAATTATAATCTCTTATCGGGCCCAAGGTTTCGCCTCCCCAAACCCCCACCAAAGGCTAAGAGAGAAAGGGAGAAACATTGTGCAGTTCCATTGAATTGTATTTTCGGGAGTTGCTTAGTCATCCCCTCCACCCTCTTGTCAATATCTGGTTCTTGGTGTCTCCCGAATTTAACCAATCATTTTTTAAGTTTTATTACCTAATTCATACTACTGTAAAATACGTTTCGAACTTTCTTAACAAAATTATCGTCTTTTTAGAAATGTCTTATCCCTGTTTAAATGCATTCCTATGAAAATTTGCTTTTCTGTTCAGTGCGTTTTCCTTTAGCGTTTTGCAGAAATTGGAAAAGTTGATACATTTTCCATCGTACAGGTTTATAGATTAGTTTTCATAATGCCCTTTGTGAAATTTGCATTTTAAGAACGAAACAATTGGATATCTAGTTTAATGAAAATGAATGATCAAACAGTGAAATCTGATATATAGTTATATCAGATCTTGCAACGAATGTGATAAAAATGAAATGCTTTTAATAACCAGATCAGTCTGCTCTGGCAGTCCCCTTCGGTTCCCCAACAGAAGAAACATTACCAATCTTCTGTTAGGTACTAACAGCCTGCACCACGAGAAGGCGAGGTAGGACATTAGATTGCTAAAATAGGGCAAGACTCTTTCCCTATCAAAGTTTAGCAACCATTCGCAGGCCGGGGGCCATAAAAAGGACCTTTTTGTTGTTTTTTTGTTTTCCTTTTTTAAGATATTTACTGGCCACCTATCTTTGTCACTGAATCTTACGTAATTAAACGTTCTTTTTTGCCCTTTTTTCTTCTCATGGACCAAGAGGTCTCTTTTAATGTTCCTTCTATTACATGTCTCCACCCACTATGTGCAGTTTACCTCTCCAAACACATCTATCCTCAGCTACACCTGTTGCATTACTCCACTTTAAGCCAGTTGCAAAAAGATCCTGTTTGACATTGCCCACCACATCTTAAGTCTCCCCCATTTTCTCAATACTTGAGGCACACAGCTCATAAAGGAAGTAGTCGACGCTTTCCTCTAACGTAATCATTGCTTACATAGTCAAACCATCAACTGTGAAAGTATCAAGAATCAAAGACATCAAATTTCTGTAATCTTGCGCACAAAAGATCCTTGTTTCCTACCAATATTGTTTCCTACCAATATTATATCCTACATATATATAACAAGGATATATCCTATGATACTTGTTTCACTACCAATATTATAATGTTTAATATCAGTCTTTAGCCACTTTTCGTCTCAATCACCACTGATTCTTAAAGACTCCACAGCAATTCCTGTTCTCCATTTTATCTGATATTTCAAGCCCTTTCTCTTTTTGTTGCTTCAAACTCCTTGAAGTCACTTCTGGAGGCAGGTAACTGAAGATGACGCCAAACTTCCTTCTATCAAATATTTTCGATGTTTGTCAATAGGGAAAAGTCAGTGAGAATGGCGCGATTACAGGTGGCATCAATAAGGATATTTTCCTCCTTCACATCCATGTGGCACAAACGGCAGCTGTCCAGATAACCGAGTCCTTTCAAAACATCAACTACGTACTTTCTCTTCCGCATCAGACAATTCGGATCATGGACAAAATCCCAGTCGTGAATCGTATCGTAGATGTCCCTCTTCATCACAGGCATCACTAAAGCACGACTCTTTCCTATCAGTGGCCAAGTTCGATAGAGTGGGATGATGTTTCGGTGGTTTAAACGTGTCCAGTAGAAATCCTCGCCTGGGGAATGACACCACTTTAACGGCAATTCTCCTCTTCTCCTTTCTTTCAATCATTCCAGTCACTTCTCCAAACCCTCCTTCACCCAGGCAGCGTACATAGAGAATGTCTGGTTGACTTTTCAGATGATCAACGGCAGCACAAATCAAACGAAAACGTTGAGCACACATTTTTAGTCGCTACAAGATCAGGAAAACAGATTGAATACATGACAAGTGAAATTCTTCTTCAGTTTAACCGCCAATTCAAATGATGCGTTTTGTTGCGTCTTTTGATCAACGACAACTACATTATTTACCCTATGATGTTCTATCCTATGATGTTTACCCTATGATGTTCTATCGACGTCACCTTCGATCTTTCGTTCCATTTAATTGTTCAAACTGAATGCCAGATAACTTAAAAAAAACTGAGGTTCTAATAAATAAAAATAACTCTCCAAATTTATTCAACTGGAATTATGATTATTTAATAAAGATTGATAATTACATCAACGACAAAAAATACGATGGCTTTTTAAAGCATAAAAGAAACACAGATACTTGCTATTAATTCAGTAGTAAAGTATCACAGGTGAAAGTCATCCTGTGACAATTGCAGATCTTCTGTACAACGTTGTCTTCCAAAATCCGTAAAGTTGTATAATAACACTACACTGTTATTATACATTTTATATGTATACTGTATTATATATGTATACTGTATATATGTATATTACAGACATATATAATATGTATATTACACTGTATATATGTATATTACAGTGTATATATATATATATATTGTATGTATTTATGTAATATATATATAATTACACATATATACAGTGTAATAACATATATACAGTGTTATTATACATATATACTGTTATTACACTGTTATTATACACTGTAAAATAACAGTGTATAATTCACTTATTTCATAGAAAACCTAGTTATTTCATGAAATAACTGATCAAGTCAGTTAAAGCGTGTAAATAACATGACGGTTCTCAAAAAACATTGTTTTTTGCGGTGAGATTATTTAAATGTTAGAGGATTAATTGACTTAATTTTGTAGCTCAACAGTGACTCTCTGAAAAAGGTACATCGAGAACAAAAGTTTATTTTTATAAAATTTATCACTCGGTAGAAATCGGAATACTCTGACTCACTGGTACCAAAGTTATGACACTCGGACAAATTTTATAACTTTTTCATTATGAACAGCAAGGAGGGAGGGGGAGACATATATTTCGAAAGTTCATTTTAAAATGCGAATTAGGGTATAGTGATCAACAAAAGTTCAAAATATTAAATCAGTAATATCAAAAATGGATGAAAATATGGATGATTATTGCGGTGGGGGGATTCATATATGACCCATTCAGCTTCTACTCGGCTGTAATATCTGCAGTTTGCTTCTCAAGGCTTAGCTGAATGAATATGTAGGATTTTTATTTTAAAACTAGTATCAAGAAATAATACTTATAGAAAGTTATTAACGAACTTCAAGTACTGATATCCGAAACTATACAAGTCACTTGAGATTATACGTCTAAGTCGTGCTTTCATTGGGATGACTGTAACCTATTTCGCTGTGTTTTGTATATATTTCAAAATATAAGTTTATTTTATATAAAAAAACTCCAATACGCATATCGCATAATGTTATTCTAAGAAGAAATCATTTCCTCTAACGAAGAATGGACAAATTCACATGATCGTATTTTTTTCTCTCTCTGCATCATACCCTTGTGGCGAACCAAGTGTACACGACTGGAATTTGGATAAAGGACCTCGAATCTAAGAGGGAAAATCCGTGTGCTTAGGACAGATATCAGCACGTCTTTCACAATGCGTGATAATTGTTTTCTTTATCTATTTTTAGCTGCGTGCGATTTCTAAATTTTAATGTATTATATTATGTATTGATCGTGCAGTTTCTACGTGTTGCGCACGATAGTCGAAGGTTGCTGATACTAGGCCTTAACCACACCTAACAGGTGGGGATTGGATTGCTAATAAATTAGCCCATTCATTAGCAACAATTGTGAAAACAGTTGCCTTTCCTGATTTAGATGGCACATATTCAATGAAAGATATAAAAGGTCACATTGGGGAAGCAAAAAATCGTCCGATGGTTGGTTTAGCGGTAGAGCGCTCAGACATGTATCTGGAGAGTCGGGGATTCGAATCCCGCACCATCGGCAATATTTTCTTTCACATAAGTATTTATTGAATTCTGTATCTACATATATTCTGTGTATTTAATAATAATAATTATTTCGCAGTATCTATACATTTTTTGGAGTATTCCAGACCATATTTAGTTTTTTTATATAAAGATATATATGCCTGGCAAACTTTATCCGAGGGACTTTGGTGGTACGAAATGATTTTAAAAAGTTCCATTATCTGAGCGAGGCAATCCCGTTCTTTGGTTTAGAAATTTCTCACGAGGAGATGGATGTTCATAAGGGATCTCGAAATGTGCCCATTTCTTTTCTTCCCTGAAAGACAGGGAGAAAAATTAAACAGAAGGGGACTGATAGGAATGATTTTTATGCGAAACGAAAGACGTGGGAGGGCCATCTACTCTATATTTTTGAAAGTTTCAGACCCAAACAACGCCGGGAAAAGCAGCTAGTAAGAAATATTTATGATTCCCTTTTCTTTTTGTGCTTATTGATTTTTAACAAGTATATATAACCAAGCTCGGATCTAGGGAAAAGAAAGGTGGGGGGTGGGGGTGGGCAGGAAACTCAACTGAGCGGGGAAAAAATAAAAGAGGTGGGCCACGAGATTGAATTTCTATTTCAGTATAACCTTTCCCCTCCGTTTTAGAGGTATTTTTAACCGATCTTGATAAATGCATAAAATATACCAAAGTTTAGTACTTTTTTGCCTTCATTTACCCTTACTAGATTTCTCAAAAGGGGAATATAGATATTACTTACAGGGCTGGATACAGGGGGCCGGGTTCCCTTGTCTCCCCCCTATATCCGGCCCTGTAGGTCGTCCTGTGGCCAGGTGACAGCTATAGCACAACAATATAACAATAGTTTTCATCACTTGTGTGCAGAGTAATTGAGAACTAGCTATACTGCTTTAATTATTTATAACTCTTTTATTGGGACGAGGTTGCTCAGTCGGTAGAGCTCCAAAATCCTAATCTGATGATCCCACGTTCAAACTAAAATACAAACTGTGTTTTATGTGCATCTGCAGAATCCCGCATTTCCGGTTTTCCCACAGAAGCTCCTCCCTTAGACACAGAAAGCACTGCAAACCAATGAAATCAAAATTGATCTATTTGTATTTCCTTTCATTGACGTAGTTGTTTTCATTTCGTGTGACGGATAAAGTAGTTATGTTACCGTTAAAGTGTATAATTCAGTTATTTCATAGAATACCTAGTTATTTCATGAAATAACTGATCAAGTCAGTTAAAGCGTGTAATAAATTAATAATTCCACACTTTAACTAGTTATTCTATGAAATAACTAATGATAGACAGTTAAAGTGTAAAATAAACAGTCTGACTGAATTATACAGCATACAAAATGTTATTTATATAAAGACAGAATAAAATCATTTGTCAGGGATTACTAAAATGGCATTTGGAATTGCATAGAACATTATTTCTAAAACAAATACATTTTTTGTTGACGCATTGCGTTTTACATGAACATTTTCTAAATCCCTGACCGGTTGCTACAACTCAAGTTAATAAAACTTTGAGTTGTAGCAACCGACCGGAGCGATTTCTTTATATCCGGCACTTCTTCAATCTTAATTAGTTTTTGTTCATAGACGCTGAACTGGGATCGGGAATAGAGCTGTTTTATGCGGCCGTTTCTTGTTCCCAATTGAAAAAATCCTTCTACGGTTATTTTCATGATAACAGCTAAAATTGATCTGGCGTCACCTCTTCCTCTGTCAACTTCAGGTACTGGGATACGGACTGTAAGCCCCACAGAGGCTTCAGAAGGAGATTTATCTGACATTAATTTCATCTTCTTAGCTTGAATTTCCAAACATTCTTTAGAGTTTTCTCTTTCCCTCTGAACACAATTTGCAGATCTTCTGTACAACTTTGTCTTCCAAAATCCGTAAAGTTGTGACTCTCTTGACTATGAATCTTCGTGTCACGTGATTCAGTCGTTCGCATTATAAAAAACGCCCCAGATGAGCGGAGGCCAAGTGAGAACGAATCAGTAAAGTGATTCGTTCTCACTTGGCCTGCTCATTTTGGGGCGTTTTTTATAATTCGGACCACTGATTTTTATATTGACCGACGGATGACCATGGTTTCAACTCTACTCTCGGACACTAGAAATAGTCTTTTTTTTCTTTTTGTTGACTTTTGGTTGCATTTCAGGGTAGACTGCATCTCTATACATTAAGTTCAGAAAATTATCGTTAATTACAAAAATATTGCGTGTAAATGAAAGTAATACTTTCCATATTCTTAAACTAAACATAAAAGTTAATATCATTATTATTATATAACACTTTATAGTGGGTTAAAAATGGTGTGCTATTTCTGACCAGTGGGTCTGATAGAATACAAGTGAGTTTTACGCTTTAACTGACTTGATCAGTTATTTCATGAAATAACTAGTAGGTATTCTATGAAATAACGGATTTCATACTTTAACGATAACAGTTACATTTATATTTGTTTGAAGATTTACAGCTACTTTGTCATTATACAGGTGCGGTGGTGGCTCAGTAGGTAGCGCGCCAGGCTCGTAATCTGCAGTTCCCAGGTTCGAGTCAGTGCTGAGATTTATCTAGCAAAATTCTCCACCCTGCTCACGGTCAGTATGGGACACCGATGGGCTTGGAAAGACAGCCGTCCATCGTATGGGACGTTAAGCCTTGGCCCGTGTGCGAAAGAGCCATCATACCCCGTGCACGTTAAAGGACAGACTGGATGACCTTTGACGGGAGGCTACCATCTGTCTCCCAACAGCTGTTCCTGAGGGTCCCCTCCCTCAAACCTTCTCTTAACCCTAGGGTTCCTTGTGACATGGCCATTTAAGCCCATGGTGTGCAAAAAAGAAGTGCCGCTTAGAGGCAAAACAACCCATCAGTCTCCCCGTTGTCACGTCGAAACTCCTAAAGTTCCTCCTTCCGCAAGGAATTGTGGGCTTTAGGGCTTACAAGACATATAGCTGCAGTGCTAAATTTCTATCTGAAACACCCTTGAAGTCTTCAACTGTGAAGAAATGAATGTGAAAATGACAGCTGGAACCATACCTTTTAAAAAAATAAAATAAATACCCCCTCAAGCAGCTGCTTGCCACAGAGGTCTTATAGGAGCCTATCAGTTTATATGCCAGAGTAGAAGGTCTGTGAGGATGGCAGGTCCTCAGCAGAAAAACGTCACATACATCCATGCCTTACCCGGGGCTCAAACCCAGGTCCCGTAGATCAGTAGCCAAGCGCGCTAACCACTCGGCCACGGGACGGCCCATACCTTTTACGTAACCTAAAACATATTTTAGGGTATGTTTTATATTGGCCTTTTAGGAGTATTTTCTTTTCGTGTAGTACTACGGAGCGATTTTTTTCCCATGTTTTTGGTGTGATAATCCTCCTGCGAGGTGTGTGCATTTTTAGGCTACTGCAACCTACATAACCAGTATTAGATTTGCTGCCGTCAATGGCAAAATGAGATGAATCAATATCTTCCACACAATATGCAGTTGTGCCTGAAGCAGATACAATTGGAGATAACTATTGGTGGTTTCTTTCACAGAATTCCTAGCTCTCCTTTCCTGCAGTTTTTGCTGTATCAAACACAGGTCCATTCTTCTTCGTTTATGATCTGGGAAAGTAAAAAAAAATCGATGTATTTTAACGAAATCTGAAAAGATTTGCAAATGCATAGGCAATACAAAGAAAAATAAACAATTTCCCAAAGCATATATAAATAACCATTTATACCTCAGTGTACAATTTAGGAACATAGACTTGCAAATATTGTCATAAAAATTACATTGATGTGCTATCTTCAATTTTTTTTTCAATTGCAGCTAATGCAGAATATTCCCTCGTCCTCTTTAATATGGAGGGATATAATGATTTATTTAGGAAAGTGGAGGGATATAATAATTAATTTGACAATGTCTAAGCGATTGAGCAAAGATTCATTCTAAATCCAGATAATTGTGAATGCAATCGAAACTCATCTCATATTTATTCTACTATATATTTCAGCTTAGTTTTGCATGACATTTTAGTAAAATCTTTAAACCTATCATTGAGCTAGTTTTGAGGTTTACTTTCCAATCAAATATGTAGATAGTTCTTGCAAATTAGGTTTCCATATATTGGAGCAAAATATGAGAATTTATTGTTCCAAAAATACAAATGAAACACTTTTGGCAACTGTGAACTTGTAAGCACTTTCAGTGAGAAAATGAATATATTTTTGATATTTAATTTAATTGTTTCGTGTAGCATGCCATTAATTGTAAAAATTTGCAAGGGACTTGTTCATAAATGATTTTGAAATAATGCCTTGGGGAATGCATTAAGAACTGAAAAGATGGTGTAATGTAAGGTCTGCTTTGTAATAGGAATTGATGTCAAACTGTACAATTATTTGTGATATAATCTGGTATATTATCTGTGGTTTCATATTATTTCATGTCATGTATTTTGATCTTGATTTGAGGGGACAGTTGGAGAGACTGGGTTTTAAAGGAAGAGCAGTGAGTACAAATTTAAACAACTTTAATGATGCATAATCATATGTATTGAAATGAAGCAAACATATAATTCCTGCATATGTTTTTCTTACTAATGTGTTCTCTAAACCTTCGCCCTTCGTCTTTTATATGATGCCACATATAACATATTAACGTCATTTTATCAAAACTCACAATATTCGAAAATGCAATAAAACAGGATTAGGTAAATGTTTTCATGGCTGAAAACTTCAATAAAAAGCAAAATACATATATATACTGGGTGATCCAAAAGTAACAGAAAAAGTAAAAATGCAATAATAACGAAAACTTTTATTGTCAGAATAGTTACATTTGTCACCGACAGGTAGCGCTTCAATTGTGTCAGCAGTCTGCCTGTCCGCCAAGGACATCTATGACCGAGTCCTTCCTGCCAGCTCCAAGCGCACGAACTGGCAGGGCAGATGCTGGATGCTGGCAATACTCTCTTTCCCGACCTTCCACCCTGGAGGAACAGTGATCTTATGGTCAATGTCACTATCCCTTCACTAGGTCGGAAGAGCGACTCTGATCCATTGGCCATCAGACTTCTCTCTACCTCTTATGTCACTGAACGGTATGAGAGATGTACTGAGGTCTACACTGATGAATCTGTGGACGGGAGAGGCAACGTGCTGCCTCTGCCTCTGCGCTCTCCCGCATCTAACCTCCTCCACCTGTGCAGAGCTTCATGTTATTCTTGAGGCTGTACTTTTCATCCTCACCCTCGAGAGTGGCAACTTTGTCATCCTCTTTGACATCAATTCAGCCTTGGAAGCTCTCCAAAAGCGAGACAGCAAGAGCTGCAAACCCTTCCTCATCCAGAAGATCATGGAGACTTGCACCATTGTCGTTTGTAGATATTCACTCTTTTGTTTTTACAGATAGTTCTTTTTGAGTTGGATAGATATTAATGAAATATTACGATTCGTATTTTTCGAATATACCAATAGTTTTCATACCAAACCTAGGCACATAATACAAACAATGAAAATGATGATTCTGATCCGTTTCTAGAAAATGTTTTAACCAATACTTTTAGATGCATAATAATCAGTTCATAGCACTCATCAAAAATGTATATTTTTGGTTCTTAATCAAAATATTTTAATAATTGTAAGCCTATCGGTGTCCCCTACTGACTGAGAGTTTTGCGGAGACAAATCTCAACGTTGGCCCAGGTGGGACTAGAACCTGGGATCTACAGATTATGAGCCTGACGCGCTACCGATTGAGCCATATAGACAGCTAGCATGGTAGACAAAAGAGGGATAAAGATACTACAAAGTTGCATTAAAGTGTCAATCAGCATTTTCTGTTACATAGAAATATGTCTGCCAGATGGTTTAGTGAAAAGCTCTGACGCCATGTCAAGGCACCATCCATGTCAGAGTGTTTTGCTCTAACCAGGAGAAAACCCTTCCACACATAGGCAGCTAGTGTGGAAGAAAAAAGAGGGAACAAGACACCACAAAGTTGCATTAAATCGTCAAACAGCATTCTCTGTTGAGCGCATTTAATGGAATATTTTGCAGATCCAATAAAAAAAGATTAGACCTTGCTCCCCTCTTTTCCAGTGGCAAAATCCATCTATGATGCACCTTCCCTAATCAGCAGGCGACTGTCCACTAGGGCTTTCGCCACTAGTGGCAGGTGATCAGAAAGTACTTCTAAGTCACCGGAAAGAATGGGTTCCGTGTGACCAACCAGCCACTTTGGAATTTTGGTTCAGCCATGAAGAAAAAATAAATAAAAAAATATACTTCACTATACTTACACAGAAGAGCTTGCTGATGAAAAGTAGAGTGTTTTTTCCAAATCATTACTCATTAGAATTGTATTTTTTCGTTTTTAGAGAGATAATTTTTCTTGCCCTCTTTCAGAATATGGTTTTTTCTTCCTATTGGCTCTTCACTAAGTTTGGGTTGGATTCGATTTTTAACAGAATATCGCAAAAATCGTGGTCAGTGAACCAGTAAGGCCGCAAAGTTTTCATAAAAATATTAAAATGAATTTCACATTTTCTATTCGTCCGACAGATGCCACTAGTTCACTTTAAAGTAGGGGTTCTCAATGTGGGGTATGCGGTAAAATTTTTTGGGGTACGCCGTGAGAGCTCAAAAGTTGCTAGATATATGTTATATATACAGGATGTCCCTGAATTCATGGCGCAAATGTGAGGAGGGGATGGTAGTACACACCGAACTCACCAATATTCGTCATAGAATATTGGTGAGTTTTACATATTCCTACGTAACAGAAAATGCTGATTGACACTTTAATGCAACTTTGTAATATACGCAGTGAGGAGTCGGAAATGAAGAACAGACACAGAGGTTTCCAGAATGACATTTATTGGAGATCATTACAACAAATGCTCAAACGTCAGCTCACCAACGTTGATACAGGCGGCACAATGGCGGAGTAGTGATCGGCGTACCTTCTTTTAAACACCTGGCTTGTCGCGCACATCGGCGGCTGAGAATGCTGGGGTTTAGCCGATCCAGCGCTTTTAAGCCGTGCCACCTCGTCTGCGCCCACTACCAGCACTGGGCTGC
Organism: Ryuthela nishihirai; assembly: GCA_038380435.1. Taxonomy (NCBI): domain Eukaryota; kingdom Metazoa; phylum Arthropoda; class Arachnida; order Araneae; family Heptathelidae; genus Ryuthela; species Ryuthela nishihirai. The sequence goes on from JAWZYU010000019.1 coordinate 881,972, forward strand.
ATTTGCGGCCGCATATTTTATGACGAATATTGGTGAGTTCGGTGTGTACTACCATCCCCTCTCGTTTGGGCCATGAATTCAGGGACACTCTGTATATATGTTTTATGTTATTCCCATTGTTATACTATAACTATAGTTTTATCTTTCTATACAAAAGGTACGCCAGTTACATACACATTTCCAGAGGGTAAGTGAAGCATACAAGGTTGAGAACCACTGGTCAATATTATAGTTTTTGTGTGCCACACAGTATCATCTTTTCACGTTATTACGTAAGGCGAACTATTTCTAATCTTGCTGTATTTTTCGCTAATTCCATTTGAACGGTAGTTTGCAATGGCTGTCAAGAGCGTTATTAAAAACAACGTATTATAGAACTTCCTTTTTGCTCTTGGACGTTAATTCTGGCAATTAAATTTTTCAAAAAGCTTCATTGGATTGCCGACTTTGGTTTTCTAATAATTCGCAACACTTCGGACAAAGAATCCTACTCCTAGATTTTCTAGGACTTCCCGTACAAGGACATGCCCTATCATTAACTATATACTGTTCAAAATATACAAAGCATACTTTCAAGTGTATACAAAGCATACTGACTATGCTCATCAAACTTTAGAGTTTGTTTGACCACTGCCTCAGGGGGCGGGGGTGGCTCAGTCGGTAGCGCGCCAGGCTCGTAATCTGTACTTCCCAGGTTCGAGTCCCAGCTGGGTCAGCGTTGAGATTTATCTACACAAAATTTCCCCGCCCTGCCCACGATCAGTAGGGGACACCGATGGGCTTGATAAAGGCCGCCGTCCGTCGGATGGGACGTTAAGCCGTGGCCCCGTGTGCGGGAGAGCCATACCCTGTGCACGTTAAAGAACACTCTGGATGGCCTTGACGGGAGGTTACCATCTGTCTCCCAACAGCTGTTCCAGTGGGTCCCCTCTCCCAACCTTCTCTGAACCTTCGGGGTCCTTGTGGCCTGGCCATTTAGTCCATGGTGTGCAAAAAAGTGCCGCTCAGAGGTAAAACAATCCAATCCACTGCCTCAATCACAACTAAAACAATGCTTGGCAGTGTAAAGGAATTGGAGGCAAGGTTACCTAATTCCGTGTTATTTTTATTTTGCTTTACCTACGTTGTTTATTGTTAAAATTTAATTCGAGATGAAAGACTACACCATAAACTAAATATCCTTAAAAAATTTTGACTAAACAAATGATACATTCTGACTTAAAATCTTTTTAATGCATATTCCGCGCAATGGTTTCTAAATCCTTGATAGTATTTCTTATTCCGTTATTATTGTATCCTAACTCAGTGACAGGGTTCCTAACAGTGACGCAGCAAGGTGACTGGGCCTTCTCGCGATACTTATTTTTTGAGCCCCTTCCCCCTCCTTAAAAACATATTTGGAAAAAAAAAATTAGGAAAACATTTTTTAATGAAATAGAAACACCTTTGTTTTATAGTTTTCTTAATTTAATTTTTCAGTGTACACATATAAATCACGAGATATCATATCAGTATCATTCAAGCCAGGATCTGAAAGAATATAATAAGGATGGAAAAAAAATGGGGGGGGGGGAGCGTGTGCAAGTGACTCAACGGAGCCGAAAAATGTAAAAAAAGGGGAAGACAAGAGACTGGCTTTACATTGAAGTATAACATTTTCCCCTCCGCTTTAGAGGTCTTCAAAAGTTCTTGAAAAATGTGTGAAATATGCGCATAGGGGCTCTGATCTAGAAAAGGGGGAAGGAGCAGGAAATACAATCGAGTCAGACAAACGTAAAGAGGGAGCAGGAGACTGGTTTTCTAATGCAGTAGAAGATTTTCCTCTTATTTTACAAGTCTTTAAAAATTTCTTAAAAAATGCAATGAAATATAAATAAGTTTAATAATTTTTTTGCATCCATTACACATACTCATTCTCAAAGGATGAAGACATAGCCATATATCGAACACATTACTGTAGTTTGCTCCCACCTGAATCAGAGTAATTTTTCAGTTGCTCTATTAAGCTTTTTTTATACATCCTAAGTACACTTATTAACTTAGTGCCTTTTTAAAGATTTTTATTTTTTTTTTCGTTATTGGAGTAAGAACAATAATTTTAATCCTCCTCAACGTAGTAAAAACTTTTGAGAGTTAAAAATATTTTTATTTTATAGACAATTTTCTAGTAACGAAAAAAGGAAACAGACACCCATTATCATTTTATTGCAAGGTAGATTTTCATGAGAGTAAGATTACATTTGCGTTTTCAAACTAGCAGATGAGTCTGCGAATTTAGATATCGTTTAACGATACATCAGAGCATTTTATTCTGATACGTGTGAATCTTTACAGAATTGCAGGAAAAATATTTCCCTTCGTATTTCAGCCATTAAGCACATTTTCCAGTTTTTCATTTAAAGAGAAGCAGATTTTCTCTTAAACAAGAGTATGGTGACTTCTTTTGGCAAATACTTATACAAGGAAGATTAACGTCACTCTGCTTAACATTAAGTTATTCGCATTCTCTTTTGTACAATTTATACATTCGCAAACCAAATAATGTTTGACACTTGATTTATAGTACGACAACAAATAAACAGTGTTTCATTATATTCTACTCAAAAGCTTTTCCGAGAAATGCGCACTACGGTGCTGGTTTTTATGAAACTGACTAAAAATTGTGATATATTTCGGAAAGGTTAAACCGACACTTCATTTCTTTATTCAATATATCAAAAAAACTATTCTACGGCTTTCGAGTTTGGAAAAAAAATTTCAGCCCTGCCATAAAAATAGTTTCTGTTTCCCAAAAATAAATTATGTACATTTTTATTTATATCAATCAGCATTATATCCATACATGGATAAAAATAGACAAAACGACAACAGATTTATTGATCTCTAGCCTAATAACTATTTAAATTTCAGTGCACATATTGTTATAAAACTTTTCACTCGTTTTAAAATTATTTCACGGTTTCCTGCTGCATTTTTAAATATTGCGGAAAACTTAACATGGTAGATTGAAGATTCGACGAACCAATAATCACCCTTTTTATTATTGAGAAAATGAAAACTTAGTTTAAAAATTAATTTACAATTCGAAAGCCATTTTAATGATTGATCATAAGCTTTTACTCTATGATATGATCATCAGACCGGTGATTCTCTATGCTTCACCCATATGGGCGAATACTACACCCACCAATATTCGTAAGAATCAGGTCTTACAGAACAAGATTTTATGAACTGCGGTCGATGCCCCCTAGTTTGTCACTAACAGACAACTCCATAAAGACCTGGGCATCGACCATATATACACATATAAAACGCACCTCAAAAAGATTTTTTGAGGCTGTAAGCAATAATCCCAATGAGATTATTTCTTCTCTGATTCTTTACGATCATACTGTTTTGAACAAGTACAAGAGGCCTAAAACGGTAGCGTTCTCTGAGGAGACCTACCCGTTTTAGGTTTCTTATACAATTTTGCTGCTATTTTTAGCTTTTCTTATGTTTGCCCTTAGGGGCCCACCTAAGGGTGGTTTACTTATATATTTTGTTCTTACTCATGCCAAATAGGCATATCTTTCTGATGGAAATGGTTAGGGATAAAATTATTACCCGGTACATCGAATATGATTATACGATCTACAATCTATGATTTCCATTGCAGTGTGAAATTTTTCCCTCCGTTTTAGAGGGCTTTAAAAATGCATGAAGTAAAAAAATCTAATCATTATTTTTTATCCCTTATACCCTTTAATTTTGCCTATGTTACCTTCTGAAAGGGGAGGATTACACACTTGCCCCCCCTACCTCATGAGTATTAATTAGTTTTAAGAAGTTTATTATTATTATTCCATTGCAAGTCATTATACATAGGATTAATATATTTTATTTATTATATCAGCCCCATCTCGATATTAATCTCTAAGTCCTTCATAAACGATTTCCTCGTACATTTCCAGTTGCTTTGGGTAATGTGAAAAATAATGATAATTACGATTCTTTTTTTCAAGGCATTTTTTATTATGGATCCACTGCCTCAATCACATAGTAGTTTTTTCGAAAGGAATGTATTATATTTTTACTCTTTGTGAATAAGATATTTAAATAATTTTTAAAATTTAGTCACAAATGACTGATTTAAAAAAATGGTGAACATTTTCAAATAAATTATAAATAAGGTAAATAATTTTAATCGTACTATGTCGTTGAAATTGTAGTTAATGAATATACCGGTAACTGACTAAATTACCAAAATCTTTGGATATATGTTTGAGATTTATCTAGCATAGTTTCAGAATCTGACATATGAGAATGCCTAAAAATAAATTATGATTCTAATAAACCTGTTTTTCGTTTTAAAAGTCATAACAAAGCGATAATCACTTATTTGATTTCGTCAAATAATAATTTAAATATGAAAATAATTTTGAAATAAGCACTGAGATCTACCATAGCAAGCAAAGGTTTTAAAACTATTGAACACATCAGAGCAGTTTTTAAGACATAGAGGTGACACTGCTCTTCTCTGTATATCGAAAAGGATGGAAGGGGAGACGGGAAGATTTCTGCCTGAAGGTCGGACATAAGGAGTGGCGTTGCGGTTGGTTCAATTAGCGGCTGCCTATGATCGGTGGCAAGGAAACAAGCAGGAGAGAGTTGAGGCGGAAGTCGGGCCGGACTGGCGTTTTGCATGACGGCCGGCAAAGATACGGAATGGCTTTCAAAGGGTTAAGAAAATAAGCGGAAAATTGCGCGGCAAAATGGTATCAGTTAATGTCGGATTGAAAGGGATCAATGGAGTAAATCTACCCATCTTGGGCAAGTTTGAACTGGAAATCTAAGTGATAGGAGCAAAATTTGTATACTCTCTCATTGTAGTAGACAAGGAATTTAGTGGAAAATATGAAGCCATATGTGGTTATGATTTGTTGAGAGCTCAAGGTTTTGTGTGGGATTTGAAGAATCAAGTGTTATAAAGAGAGGGCCAGTCATGCCCCCTTCGCTATGCCCCTGAGCCCAAGGGAGATGTACCCAGTCATAATTTGGAAAATGAGTCACGGAAATAATAGTGAAGCCATTTCGGCCACGATGGAAAGAGCTGTAAATAAGATAACGATAGCCCCTCCTACTGAAAGGATTGTTTTGGTGAGGAGCACTCAAGGAGACCTCGCTTCCGAAACAGTCTTAGCACAGCAATGGGAAGGAATAAGAAACGAAACAATAAGATTAGCAAGGTCCTTAAATGTTGTGGATACAATGGACTACTAAACATTAGAGTCGCGAATGTCTCGCAGCAGCCAGTGTGGATAAACAGGGGTATGAAACTGGCAACTTCAGAAACCTGCAGGTGAAATATGTAAATGCAATTGAGAAAACTAAGTCTGAGCCCCTGTTCATTGATGACTTTGATTTAACACATGTCTCACACAAGATGCGCAAACCCTTGGGAGCCCTTCTAATGAGAAATAGAGATGTTTTCGCTGGAGATATAAGTGAGCTTAGTAGCACAGACGTTATCTATCATGAGATACATTTAGAGGATGATAGACCTGTTAGACGCTCTGCATATCGAGTGTCCTATGCCATGGAGACAGTATTGGATGAACAAATAAAGGACTCCTCGACAATGGCATAATTCGTGAAAGTGTCTCACCATATGCTGCGCCTATCGTGCTAGTAAAGAAACGTGATTGAAGCTATTGATTTTGCGTTTGATTATAGAGCCCACAATGCCAAAATCATCCCAGACTCCTACCCCTTACCTTTGATCAACGAGGACATTGATTTATTAGCAGATGCGAGCTATTTCAGCTCATTAGACATGACATCTGGCTATTATAAAGTGCCTGTACATTATATATGGATATGGAAAAAACAGCATTCATCAATAAAATGATCTGTATGAATTTACACGACTTCCGTTTGGCTTTAAATGTGCACCCACCAGCTTTCAGCGCTTAGTCGATGCGATGTTCTTGGACTGAAAAGTGATCAGATTTTGATATACTTTGACGATATCTTCGTGGCATCAAAAACATTCGAGCAACATTTGTCTAAATTACAGACCGTCTTTGATACGTTGAGGAAATTTAAGCTGAAGCTGCTTTTCCATTATTCAGTGCCACACAGGAAGGATGTCAGAAATGAGCTCGTACAACAACTAGTTATATCCAAGAGTTTAGCTGGACAGATTTTAGAACTCTGCCACGACCTACCATGCTCTGGTCATTTGGGGGAACTGAAGACGCTACAACGCATTCGATCTCAATATTTCTGGCGGGGAATGTATGCAGATGTACGGAACTATGTGCAGACTTGTGCCTCCTGCTTCGAGCGACGAGGCTACGTGGCCAGGCGAAAGTCGAATCTAGAAAGAGTTCCGCTTGCTTCCCGTCCATTCGAAAGAGTTGCAATGGATTTCCTAGTGCCGCTACCCATGACGGAAAAGGGTAATAAATACATACTGGTAATTACTGATTATTTTACGAAATGGCCCGAAGTCTGTCCTATGCTGGCTCAGACAGCAAAAGGGGTAGCGAAAATATTCGTGGAAGATTACGTCGTCAAAAGCATCCCGCAGTTTGTCATCAGTGACAATGCAAGAAATTTCACTGGAAAAGTAATGACTTACGTTTATGAAAAGCTAGACATTTGCAAGTGCCGAGCAATTCCATATCGGTCCCAAAGCAATGGATTATGCGAACAGATGAATGCAAACATTCTCAACATAATATCGCATTATGATTAGATTCCGCACAAGTACACTGGGATGAGTTTTATATTATTGGCTTATCGGAGCGCAGCTCATAATTCCACCAAAGAATCCTCTTGTTATCTGACCTATGGATGCGACTTGGGACTTCCTTATCGGATTTGGGCGACGCAGAGGGCACCCTGTATTTCGCATCAGAAAACTATGGAAAATACATCATGACAAAGATGCAGAGGACGTATAAAATCGTAAGAACCAATCTAGGAAAGGCAGCAAAGCCAAAGGAGGAAAGTGGCGTACGAAAAACAGATTAACGAAGGAGAGTTAGTCTTCCTTTATACTCCAAACGTTAGGCGAGGCAATATGAAAAAACTGGCAAGGCTTTCTACAAGACCGTGGAGGGTGATTAAGAAATTATCGCCAGTGAACTGCAAAATAAGCCTTATAGTTCGACCTACGAAGACGGAGGTAGTACACGTCGATAGGCTAACGAAGCTGAGAACGCGCAAAGCATTCCTTACCCCAACTGAAGAGGGCGAAGATCAGACAGAGCCAGAGGGGCTCATTCCGCTGCAATCGGAAATTGAGCCTAGGGCGGCAGTGAAAGAAACTGAGGAAGAGGAAGAAATAGATTATCCTCCTAGAGCACGGTTTCTTACAGCAAAATTTCAGACAAGCGTTAAAGACTTGAATGTTATCTGGTGCTATGCCCCCATTGAGGATACCGATGAGGATGAGAAGGATAGGTTTTATGGACAACTTCAGGATATTTTGAATTCTGTCAAGAAATGAGATATTACCCTTATTCTTGGTGACTTCAATGCCAAAGTTGGTACTGACTCTGACCTTTGGGGAGGAAGTAATAGGCCCTTTTGGTATTGGTAGCTACAATGGCAATGGGCAACGTCTCCTACAGGTAAGTAAACTCAATGGAGACAGAATAACTAACACTTATTACAAACACCGCGACATACATAAGTACACATGGGTTTCACCCGATGGGCTGCATAAGAATGTGATTGATTATATATTAATTAACAGCAAATGGGTTAGTAATACCAAGTCATATAGGGAAGCTGAAATTGTTCTGACCATTACCTTGTTAAAAGTATCTTGCAAGTTAAACTTAAAAAGTGTTATGCTAAAGTTAAAAATTTTACGTTTAATACTGAAGCTCTGAAAGATCCAGTTATAGCCAAAGCTTACCATGATAGGTTACTTAGTCATTATGACAGTCATGGTATGCCCACTACTGAAGTTGAGGAAGAATGGGATCATTTTAAACAGGCTTTTTTGGAAACTAACAGTACTCTTTTAGGGAAAAAGGAGCAGAGGAGACAGAATTATCTGAGTGATAAGGCACTTGAGCTTATTTCAGAAAGAAGGAACTGCAGGAATGTCCTTAATCAGTACCCTACTAGACCTAATAGAAAGCATTGCAAAGAACTTAATAAACGTGTAAAGGATGAGTTAGCTACTGATAAGAATCTTTGGCTTGATGGCCTGGCTGACAAAGCTGAGGAAGCAGTTAGACAGCACAACAGCAGAGAGCTGTACAAGATAGTTAATGTTTTGTGTGGTAGAAAACGAACAGGTATACAGGGATTGAAGGATAAACAAGGTAAGGTTATGGAAGGTGAGGATTCTGTTATGGCAAGGTGGGCTGACCATTTCAGTGATATTCTAAACAATGCGGTTAGTTCTATTCCCATTGTTTGCAATGATGATAGATGCATTGGTGGCTTTAATGTTGGCCCTATAACACAATCTGAAGTTATTTTGGCTGTTTCTAAACTTAAAGTACATAAATCCCCAGGGGTAGATGAAATTACTACGGAAATGCTTAGAGCTGGGAATGTTTCGGTTTCCACTTGGATGACTGAAATATTGAATACCTTTTATGATAAAGGAATGGTTCCTAGATTTTACTATTATTATCCCTATTATCACAAAAGGTGATCGCAGTTCTTATGATAACTATAGGGGTATCAGCCCACTCTCTGTTGCAGGTAAAGTTCTTTCCATGATTGTGCTTAATAGAATTAAGAATCTGGTTGACAGTCAATTGCGTGATGAGCAATGTGGATTCAGAAGAGGTAGGGGATGTGTGGATCAGATATTTTCACTTAGGCAGATTCTTGAGAAATGTTTAGAGTTTCAGAAACCTTTGGTTGCTAGCTTTGTTGATTTCAAAAAGGCTTTCGACTCTGTTGATCGTCATAATTTGTGGTTGATTGTGAGATCATATGGTATACTAGACAAGTTAATTAACATAATGAAGCTCTCTATAATAACACTGAGTCGTGTATGATAGTTGGTAAGTCTTGTAGCAATTGGTTTAACATTACTTCTGGTGTTCGACAAGGGTGCATTTTGTCTCCTTTTCTCTTTAGCTTGGTTATTGATTATGTTATGTGAAATTCACTTCAAGGGAAAGCTTTTGGCCTTAAATGGGCTGGAGATACGAAAATTTCTGATTTAGATTATGCTGATGATTTAGCCCTTTTGGCAAATGATGTTGATGAGATGAACTCTTTCATTCGAGCTGTTCATGAGACTGGTAGTAGAGTAGGTTTGGTTATAAACAGAGAGTTTTACTTTGTTACTAGATCTAGAGACTTTTGAGCTTTCACGGTGTACCCCAAAAAATTTTACTGCGTACCCCCAATGTGTGCTTAAAGACCTCAGTAAAATTTGGAGACCTGGAAATACAGTCTGTTTGGACTTTGTAGACCACCAGACCTCCTCTATATGTATATGTGTGTGTGTGTATGTATGTATGTATTTTTTTATCATTGTTCATTGCACTAACAATATAATGGACAATTTTCATGTTATGTCAATGGGAATCTAATATGAATGTTCCACATTAGAGAATTTTTTACAACTCACCTGTACTTTACCAAGCGGTTTCCAGTTTTGCCAACTACCCTAGATTTTGTCAACGCTCCATAATTTCACAAAAACAATACCAATTTTCGCAAATCGCCCGTATTTTACCAAGTGGATTGGATTTTTTACTAACTTGGCAAAATCTAGATTTTGTCAAGTTTCCACCATTTGCCATCTCGCCACAATTTTACAGAAAAAAAAATTCCAATTTTACATCACACCTGATTTTGGCAAAGCCACTCCGAACTTTGCCAACTCCCCCAAGGTTGGCCAACTCTCCTAGATATTGCGAAGTTGTCTCGATTTTGCCAACACGCCATAATTTTACAGAAAAAAGATTGCAATTTTTACATCTCACCTGAATTTTTTCAACTCTCTACGATTTTGCCAAGTCACTACGAATTTTGCCAACTGCCCACAGTTTTTGCCAACTGCTCCTAGATTTTGCGAACTCCCTAAGTTTTGCAAACTCTCCTAGATTTTGTCAACTCGCCATAATTTTAGAGAAAAAATCCAAATGTTCATATCTAACCCGAATTTTGTCAACTTTCCACGATTTTGCCAAGTCACTCCGAATTTTGCCAACTGTCCCTAGATTTTGCCAACTCCCTAAGTTTTGCCAACTCTCCTAGATTTTGCCAACTCGCCATAATTTTACAGAAAAAAATTACAAATTTTCATATCTCACTTGAATTTTGTCAACTCTTACGATTTTGCCAACTGCCCCTAGATTTTGCCAACTCCTTAAGTTTCGCCAACTCTCCTAGATTTTGCAAATTCGCCATAATTTTACAGAAAAAAATCCAAATGTTCGCATCTCACCTGAATTGTGTCAACTCTCCACGATTTTGCCAAGTCACTCCGAATTTTGCCAACTGCCCCTAGATTTTGCCAACTGCCCTAAGTTTTGCCAACTCACCATAATTTTACAGAAAAAAATACAAATGTTCATATCTCACCTGAATTTTGCCAACTCCCTACGATTTTGCCAACTCCCTACGATTTTGCCAACTCCCTACGATTTTGCCAACTCCCCACGATTTTGCCAAGACACTCCGAATTTTGTCAACTCCCCAAGATTTTGTCAAGTCACTCCGAATTTTGCCAACTCCCCAAGATTTTACCAAGTCAATCCGAATTTTGCCAACTCCCCAAGATTTTATCAAGTCACTCCGAATTTTGCCAACTCCCTAAGATTTTGCCAACTCACCTGTATTTTAATAAGTGGCTTTGAATTTTGCCAACTGCTCTAAATTTTGCCGTCTCTCCGTTTTCCAAACTGCCTTAGATTTTCCAAGTTGCCTCGATTTTGACAACTCCCTTTAATTTTCCAAAAAATAACAAGTTATCACAACTCACCTAGATTTAACGAAGTAGCTTCGAATTTTGCCAACTCCGAGTTCCCCCATCTCCCCATGGTACGCCCCTGCAAACATTTATCCATTTTTATCTGATTACATTCACGATAAAATAAAATATTAAATTATTATTATTAAAAGAAATAAATATTATATTATTTTTGTCAGTTCGAAGCTTCAAAATTCACTTACACTTCCTCCTATTCTTCGAAAGCTCTTCAACTCAGATCTATCTAGATGGCTCTACTCCGACTTATTATATCTATTAGCACATACTGCACATGTTACTGCTTTAAACCACAAACTTATTGCAGCCATTTTCGCACTTAATCCATAATTAAAATAGGTTGGAAAATATTTCCCCGTTTTCTTGAACACTCTTGTTCTCTCTCTATCCTTTCAGCACCAAACTTGTCACCAATCTCTTCAAGTCATCCGTTTCGATCCATCAATTCTCGCTTAATGATTGAAAAGATTGATATGAGAAGAAAGAAAACAAATTTACTGAAAGTCCAATAAGTAGTAACGAATTAATTAATTGAAGGCGAAACTTACTCTTAAAGTCATCCCATTCCATATTCATTTGTTGCCATATGTAAATACTTCTCAGTTTGTTTAACCTATGTAAAAATCTTATTGCTTTCGACATTGAAGCTGAAATTTATATCAAGGATGATTCTTTATCGATACAAGATATTATTGAGCGCATTAAAAGAATTTATTTTCTCAATTATTTTGCCAGCGGAAATATTTCCACGGAAAGATTGCTACTTTACCATTTCCAAGGGAGGAGTAATTGCTGTTTAGAGAAATTCCGAGAAGGGAAAATTGAAAACGGATTTCTTTTTAATGGTGACTTTCGAGTTTTAATAATAAGTATAATCATTCAAATTATTAGCTTAACTACAACCAGAATTATTTCAAAAAAGATGTAAGAAATTTCGGTTTGTTAATTGACACCTTCATATTTGCATTTGCATAATCTAAATCATAGATTCCCAACGGGGGCGATACCGCCCCCCAATGGGCGCTGGAGCCTTCCATGGGGGCGGTAGCGGATCCAGAGGCAAATGGGGGCCGTTGAGGCAGTCAAGAGGGGCGGTCAAATAAATAAATAAATTTAATGGAATTTTCTGTGACAACCTTTTTATCTCTTCTATTCTGTGGTCTCTTCCTGGTGATTGTGGTCATCCACTACCTCATCCGTCATGTACAGCTTTTCAACTGCAGCTTGGACAACAAGTTCCCTGCTACCGCCTACTAGCGTACTGGTACGTCTGAAGTCGACTGAGATGCTCTCAAAAGTTCTCTTCAAGATCACAGATTGGATATCAGCTTCAATATGTTTTCCCACTCCAAGTCGTTTTGAGTATGCTTTATGGTACGTAGTTACAATACCATCCCACGTCAGAACATAAGGTATAATATTAACATTACACTTGTGAATTAGGCTCAACTCATTAGCCAGCAGATCATACTTCCTCTACTTTTCAACCTCTACTGTCTGCAGATTATCCTGAGATGTTATTCCTACTTCAATAATTGTAATCTCATTCAATACCCTTACATGCACTACTATATCAGGCTTATTATGTTGGACATGTGTGTCCGTCCTGATAGGCAAATCAACCTTGATGCAATAATAATATAATAATAATAAATTTATTATATTTAATATTTTTTTATAATTTTTTAATATAATAAAATGCTTTGAAAATACCTGTTTTCATGAATAAATATTTTATCTAGTTATGTAAATTATCTTATTGTTATCGCGTTAATAAGCATTTTTAAATTAGCATTAGTTATACCCATACCTAATTTGTTTCAGTTTAGAATAGATTGACGGTGACAAGTCCTTGCAAGTTGGTAGGCAAACACGCGGTTCATGCAATTTAACATGTTTCGACAAGAATATGGGAGCTTGAAATGAGGAAATGAAATGAATTTTACGGAGCAAGTGCGCCGGCATCGCAAACATACAAGTTAATGCGTGCACAAAATCAAATCTGTAAAAACGATAGCTCTAGGAATGTTTCATTATTTTTATGTGCTTCGCCGTGATAAATAGTCGTGAGTGATAAGTGTTTGAAGTCATTATAAACATTATTTTTATAACTGTCTATAAATCTGTTGAGAAGTTAATTTGTATTTAAAAATGTCTGAATCTACATCTAAAAAGAAATGCCGGCAGTACAGTATTGAGTATTTGAAATATGGATTTACGTACTCTCCTACAAACCAATCATTACCTATGTGTTTAATTTGTCGAAAAGTTTTCTCAAATGAAGCTATGAAACCTTCTAGGCTACAAGAGCATTTAAATAAAATGCATGCTGATAAGAAGAACAAAGATTTATCCTATTTTCAAGAACTGGAAAAGCAATATTTAAAACAGCCAACTATGTCAAACCTTTTTGCGTCGTCTTCTAAACAAGATGATGATGGACTACGAGCCTCATATAACGTTTCATTGTTAATCGCAAAAGCAGGAAAACCACACACAATTAGCGAGAAATTAATTTTGCCGGCAGTCAAAGAGATATTAAAAACTGTTCTTCATCATAAGACACCGTCAAATTATAATCAAAAAAATTCCTCTCAGTAATAATTCATTGCAAAGAAGAATAGATGAAATGGCAAAAGACGTTGAAATATCATTATGTGATTACTTAAAGACTTGCAAATTTTCCATTCTACTCGATGAATCAACTCTACCAAATAACGAAGCTCTACTCTTATCATACGTATGATTCATAAAAGAAGAAAAAATTCACGAAGAGTTATTATTTGCTAAAAATTTGGAATCTGGTACAAAGGGAAAATCTATATTTAATACCATGCAAAAGTTTTTTCAAGAGAAAGAAATTCCTATTTGCAATATTTTGTCTGCTGCTACTGATGGTGCTCCAGCAATGACAGGGCGTCATAAGGGTTTCATAGCGCATTTGAAACAAGCAGTACCAAATGTACTCGCTGTACATTGTATTATTCATCGTCAGCATTTGGTTGCAAAAATTTTGAATGAACGTCTGCATATGTCGCTCCATTACGTTATTAAAGCAATCAATAAGATTAGAAGCAATTCATTGAATGACCGATGACTTGGTAAGCTTTGTAATGAAAATGATGAAGATTACAATCGCTTGCTGCTGCACACAGAAGTACGTTGGCTCTCTAAAGGTGTTTGTCTGAATCGTTTTTTCAATCTATTTGACTCAGTACTGGACTTTCTTGAAGACTGAGACGAAAAATTGCGCGAAAACCTGATTACGTCAAAAAATGACATCGCTTATTTGACAGACATGTTTAAAATATTTAATCAAGTTAATTTACCATTGCAAGGTGATGAGTTGAATTTAATTAAAACAAAAAAGGTCATAGCTGCTTTTGCGGGAAAACTTCTTCTATTCAAACGAAATCTAGGTAGAGGTGAATACAACCACTTTCCCACATTATCAGCAGTCTCTGCAAAACCGGAAGATTTACTTACTTACTGCCAACACTTGGAAGTTCTTCATGTTGATTTTACGGAGCGTTTCCAAGATATTTTAAACATGAATATACCGAGTTGGGTTTTAGATCTTTTCGCAAACACAGTACTGAAGAATCATCAAATTTGGAAGAGGAACTCTTAGAACAGGTATTAAAATTTAGTAACCCTTTTTATCAAATAAGTTACTCTCAGAGATATTTCCAAATAGTATATTAATTTCTAAAATTAAGTTAATATTTAATATGTAAAATTTATCTTTAATCAACAGTTCGCGTTCAGTCGACCTAAATGTCTTCGCCAATATGGAGCATTTGGAGACCTTCAACTTAATTTGAATATTTATTTATATTTATTACTTTTTATAATTCTATATTGTTAGCTGTTTTGGAAGAGGAACTCTTAGAACTCACGACTAACGAAGCACTCAAAGTAAAATTCAAACATGGATACCAAGAGTTCTGGCTTCAAAAATCAATACCAATTCTCTACACTGGATTGTGGGCAGTAGTCCAGAAGTTTTTAATCGCATTTCCTTCGTCCTATATGGCTGAGCGTGGATTCAGTGCAGTAGCTAATTTACTGTCAAAGAAGAGGAACAGACGATCTGCGATTGATGTTAACGAAATTGGAACCCGACATTAACAAATTGTTAACACTCCAGCAGCCTCAACCATCTCATTAATTTTATTTATTTATTATTAATTTTATGTTTATCTCATTATTTTTTATTTCTTATTGATTCTGTGTTTATTTTTAAAATTGTAATAAATAATTTTATTGTACATTTGGTTGTCGTTTTGTTAATTTCTGCTAATTTTTAATAGATAAATAAACAGATAAATTAGGTACAGATAATATGCAACAATATTTTAATATTTTATATAAAATTAACTATTATGGACTAGGGGGGCGTTGAAATTTTTGTTCTCTTCTAAAGGGGGCGATGGTCCAGAAAAGGTTGGGAATCACTGATCTAAATCTTCGCAAATTGGTAATCGTCACAAAATAAATAGCGAGAACTCAATTCACGAATTATTCCACAATAGCCTAACTCACCGAAATATCAGAGCAAATGCCCATTGACTTCCGATACTTGAAAAAACAACTAAATTTTCTAGCCTACCAGACTTTATAAAACATTAAACTATTTTATGCAAAAGTTGTGCATTTAAATGGATATGTGAAATAGGCTTTATTTCACATAATACAAGGAATGCTCAAATTATTAAGTTTCACGTTGCCGAGAACGTTTTCAGTACAGCTAACAATATAGAATTATAAAAAGTAATAAATATAAATAAATATTCAAATTAAGTTGAAGGTCTTTTTTATGTACCAAATGCTCCATATTGGCCAAGACATTTAGGTCGACTGAACGCGAACTGTTGATTAAAGATAAATTTTACATATTAAATATAAACTTAATTTTAGAAATTAATATACTATTTGGAAATATCTCTGAGAGTAACTTATTTGATAAAAAGGGTTACTAAATTTTAATGCCTGTAATAATATTTTACTGAAATTGTAGTGAATAACCTTTTTTATTTCATATTAAAGATATAACACGTAATAAAATTTTGAAAGTCAAACATAAATTGATTTAAATTTCAAACATTACTGACATATCCTTTCTATATTCTAGATCTGTCGAAACCCTGTAGCATTGGATGGATCTGTTAATGCTCAGAACAGGGTTAGGGAATAAGAACAGTTCAGTAACAATATTTTACTTCGATTTTGGTAAATATTGTTTTGTTTCATAGGAACACATCAAAGCCCACGCAATCAAATTCTTTCAAAAAACCAGAATATCATCAAAATCACCTTATCTGTAGTGCCATTAATTAAGATGCCTCTGTTCAACAAAAGAATAACCGATGCGAGACTGTTCTAAACTACTTTATTACATTACCTGTTTGTCATTGTAAAGGCGTTTTGCTCCACCTTGCTTTGTTTATAAAAATTGTTAATGGAATTATTATTAATTGTTGTTGAAATTATAAAATTTTGTTAACCTAAGTTTGAGCAAGATTCTCTAGTAATGTGGTAAAGATTAAACAAATAAATTCCAGTCACACATATTCATTTCATACTACTCATGTTTTATGAAAAGTGAATATTTGTGATTCTATTCGTTTTTCGCAAAAGATCATCATCATCATCATCATGCTCAAGCAGCCATGGGTTACGGAGGTCCAACCAGACCGCGCAATCTAGTTCTCCAAGCATATTTGTCCTGAACTATATCTGCTACATCTCTCCACTGCACATCAATTCTAACAAGGTACTGTTTGACATTGTCTGCCCACCGCATCCTAGGTCTCCCCCTCTCTCTGAGCCCTTCAGGCACACTATTTATAACCCTATTCGCTAATCTTTAATATCCATACGTGCAACATGGCCAAACCAACAGAATCTCTCTGTGCACAGTGTACTGCTCACAGGAGGTTGCCGACTCCTTTGCCTAACCTCTTCGTTACTTACAAAGTTGAACCACTTAATACCCAAGATAGTGCTTAAGCATCTAAAATCAAAAGCAACTAGTTTCCTGTTATCTTGTTTACAAAGCGTCCAAGTTTCACTACCATAACTGACCTTAGAAAGAACCAAACGTGTGTTAAAACGGTAGATTTGCACTAAGGATGTCTATATTTTCGGACCCATTCTCATACTGTTTTCAGGGTTCCGTGTGTATTTCTACAATTATTTTCACTGCTACATTTGAACAAGCGCGTAAGTAAACTGTGTGTGTATAAGGGTGAAGGTGGTTATTTTTCTCTGCAAACATATGTTTTTCAACAATGATATATATTCCCATACGTGTTTCACTACGTGAATATATGTAACACGCGCATTTCATATCTAAGTAAGAATTGGTTTAGTTATTTTTCCCGCATGAAAATGCATATTTCTATACCTGTGTGGAATTCTTAGAACAAGTATGTAAGTATACCATGTTTGTGTAAGTGTGAAAGTGGTTGTTTTTCCCCCACCAGGGCGGAATTCTTCGAACAAGTGTGTAAGTACACTATATTTGTATAGGTGTGGGTTGGGTTGTTTTACCTCTGAGCGGCACTTTTTTGCACACCATGGGCTAAATGGCCAGCCACAAGGACCCCGAAGGCTCAGAGAAGGTTGGGGGAGGGGACCCACTGGAACAGCTGTTGGGAGACAGATAATGGCCTCCCGTCAAGGCCATCCAGAGTGTTCTTTAACGTGCACAGGGTACGGCACACGGGACCACGGCTTAACGTCCCATCCGACGGACGGCGGCCTTTCCAAGCCCATCGGTGTCCCCTACTGACCGTGGTCAGGACGGGGAATTTTTGCGGAGATAAATCTCAACGCTGACCCAGCTGGGACTCGAACCTGGGAACTACAGATTACGAGCCTGGCGCGCTACCGACTGAGCCACCCCCGCCCCTATATAGGTGTGAAAGTGGTTGTTTTGCAAGGACACGTTTTTTGATAATGATATGTATTCATACATGTGTTTTACTACGCGAGTAACTCTAACATGCACATTTCATGTTTACGTAAGAGTGAGTTTAGGTAATTTTTCCCGCACTAGCATGTATATTTCTGTATTTTATAAGTGTAAAAGTGATTATTTTTCCTGCAAGGGCTCGATTTTTTGACTGTGGTATGTATTCACCTATATGTTTCATTACACGAGTAAATCAATCATGCATATTTCATGTTCAACTAAGAAATGTTTAGTGATTTTTCCCGCATAAGACTGCATGTTTCTTTACGTTCGAAACTTTTTTCGCAGTTTATTGCAAGTATGTGCACGTGCGGAGTACAGTAGTAACGATAGTTTAACCGCAAGTATTCATTATTTAAGTATTAGGGCGTCAATGCCACATTTGCTTTTCTTGCAACAACGTTCATTTCGAGGGAGATGCAAATCAGCAATGTTATTTTTCCTGCAAAGATTCACTTTTTGTGTAAGCATATGAATTTTACATGTGCCATTTCAGTTGTATGTGAATCAAATATTCACTTTTCTGAACAAGGGTGAAATACACACACTGTGTATAACATTTTATTTGTAAGTTTCACCCAATTTGGATAATTTTCACGCAAACGCTTGAACATGTGAGACTTATGTTTTTCGGAGTATTCGAACCTGCATGTATGAAATTAGTTTTTTCCACGAGTTTCGAAGAAGCAGAAGCATTTTTTTGTTCAAAATTTGGTTATTGCAAAATATTTCGCCACTGATTTGAACTTGAATATTCATATTTCGGTAGGTGTAAGGATTTTTCTTCAATGCGTTTGAATCTTTTTGAGCACGACTGTCTTACGTTACGTTTTCTGTCAGATGTCTCGTAACGAAAAAAACGTGTGTGTTTTTGTTAAATCAGAAGATGACATGAGAGCGGTTAGGTTTAAGAACCTGAAAAAAAAAACGGCCCATAACGGAGCGTTGTTCAGAGCACGAAATAGGATAGAAACTAGCGACAGCCCGAGAATTTTCAAACTTAGAAAAATCCAAAATCTTGTAGAGGGTATGAAATGCATTAAGAACGCGGCGGAGTTGGGTTGGGTTGTTTTACCTCTGAGCGGCACTTTTTTGCACACCATGGGCTAAATGGACAGGTCACATGGACCCCGAAGGCTCAGAGAAGGTTGGGGGAGGGGACCCACTGGAACAGCTGTTGGGAGACAGATGGTAGCCTCCCGTCAAGGCCATACAGCGTGTTCTTTAACGTGCACAGGGTATGGCTCTCCCGCACACGGGACCACGGCTTAACGCCCCATCCGACGGACGGCGGCCTTTCCAAGCCCATCGGTGTCTCCTACTGACCGTGGGCAGGGCGGGGAATTTTCCGGAGATAAATCTCAACGCTGACCCAGCTGGGACTCGAACCTGGGAACTACAGATTACGAGCCTGGCGCGCTACCGACTGAGCCTCCCCCGCCCCCACGCGGCGGAGGGATGGTAAAAAGTGAACCATGACCTGACAGTGGCGAAATCCTGTTGTTTCGTGCAAACAGTGAAGGATGATAAAACATGCAATAATAAAATGAAAAGGGAAATCCAGTTGCTTCAGAAAAAGAGGACTGAGCGACCCTTTTGTGGCACAAGGATTTTGACCCTTTTCATGGATATTACCTTTTATCACCTCTTCAACCTTCGTGCGAAGAAACAAGGATTTAATCCATGTCAGGAAATTCATTTTTATAGGAAATTCTTGAGCGTGAGTTCAAAAGTCCATTCTAAAATATGTTTATCTCTAAAAAAGGGAAAAGGAAAAAAAACTATACGCAGAGACAGATGGCAAAAGGAAAGCATTAGCTCATTTTTTTTTTCGAAAACGAGTTAAAAAGTTTTTTCAGAGTGTTCATTTCGGATAATCATCGCTCAACGGCATCTAAATATTGTCTTACACTGGAAACCTAGAGATTATAATTAAATTGAATTTCATTTAATTCTCTTGCCTTAACAAATATTACCTTAACAAATCATTTGGTAATAAGCAAAAAACATTTGACGGTATTGCGTAGACAATGCGCAAGAATGCAAGCGTGTCGTGTCATTAGACGTCATAATTATTTAAATAAAATCGTTGTTAAGGAACGTCACCTGTCGAAGTTACATAACTTTGATTTCCTCTAATCTGTTGTCATTAATTGATTTGATTTTGTGATAGCAAATGCGTGAATAAGTTATCGTAAAAAGAAAAGAGATAATAAGATTTCAGGGAGAAAAGGAAAATAGTAGAAGTTACTGAGTAAGTACAACGATTTATTTCATTGAATCAGAATTTCCTAGTTATTTTAATAAAGTTTTTTTCGCTGTTCCCGTCTAAAAATTATATATATATATACTTAATGACTCTCCTGAGTTATCTCTTTCATTTTCACTGCAATGATCTTATTAGTGACGGTAATCGATAGGTGCTGAAGTCATGCGGTCTAACACGTTCAACTGCTATTAGGGACGAGACTACAGCATTAGTTTTTTTCCCATCAATTAGGTGAAAAAAATGAATAGCCTTAACGTCCAGCCAAAGTTTACCTCACTGACAGAGAAACTGAAAGAATTAACTGAAGCTGAATATAACGTTTGGGTTGTTTACCTTTAAGTGACACTTTTGTGCACTCAATGGGCTAAACCGCCAGGTCATAAGGACCACAAAGGTTCAGAGAAGGTTGGGGAAGGGGACCCACTGGATTACACTTGGCAGACAGATGAGAGCTTTCTGTCTGGGCCTTCCAGCATGTTCTGTAACGTACACAGGGTATGGCTCTCCTTCATACATGGTCAGGCTCAACAACCCATCAGAATGACCGCGACCTTTGTAATCTCATCGGTGTTCCCTTTCACACCGAGAGTAGGGTGGAGCTTATGGGAGATAAATCTCAACGCTGATACAGTGGGAACTCGAAATTGGGAATATCACATTAGTAGTCTGGTGCTGGTGATTATGATTCAGGCAAGACATGGTGGCTACCTCAGGTACCAAAGTTTCAATTTATGCTTCCGTTCAGGAGACTTCAAACTAGCTTGTTCCCTTCAATCGGGTTAGCTAGATAATCGGCGTTATCTGCTCTCTGATTGGCCCATTCAACACACCGAAATTGTCTTTCATTTTGAGAGTTTAAACTCTCTAGATCGCTCCTTGAACTGAGTTTGGTTAAATTGACATCGAATGTCAGAGAATGCACTGATGATCTTTAAGCTGATCGCAGTGCTATGACTTTACTCTTTTTACCTACAGGGTACCGAGATTTATGAAAATTACATGATAAAATTCAAAGCAGTATTTATATAGCTTACTAGTTATAAGAGACAAAAAAAGTAACATCAAGTACCAGGTTACCAATTAAAAACCCATTAACACCTGATAAATAATGAATAATGACGTAACTCAGATAAAACATGGAGATATGTTTTGGCAGTTCCCGAAGATGGTCATTCTCAAGTGTAAAAGATATATTTCTGAATTCTGTAATCAACCATAGTGTTCAGATACTTTTTTGAGCGACTGTACAGTGCTGTGCAAATTAGTTGGGGCAATAGGAAAATGCAGTAACAAAGACACAACTAAAATATTTATTTGTTTAATAGCGTAGTTAATAGTGAATGTGAACCCCCCCCCCCATTATCTTTAATTATTTCTTTCACCTTCTCAACCATTGATGCCACTATCTTTCCACACATCTCCTTCACTTCAGGGTCGTGGTACCATACTTTCATGACACTTTCTATCATTTTGGTTTTCGTCGTGTATTCCATCTTAGATATGCGAGCTTTAATAATGGCCCACAAATTTTCAATGGGGTTTAGATCGGGTGAATTTCCTGGCCACTCCAATACCTTCAAATGTTCTCTTAGCAAGCTTAGAATCGTGGCATGGAGCCAGATCCTGTTGAAATACCCTATCGCCGTTAGGAAACAGCTTCTGCAGTGTTGGGATCATTTTCGCCTCCAGTTCGCCTATGTACTTTTTGCTGTCCATCATTCCTTCAATGGGGTGAAGCATCTGTGGCCGGAAGCTGCACGCGCAAGTTTAGATTTGCAGCAGAAGGTTACAAACGAGTTTAGACTTGCAGCAATTTTTGACTCTGCAGCGGAACGGACTTAGCGTTCCTTCGCTTGTCCCAACTAATTCGCACAGTACTGTAGCTAGGGTCACTGCTCAGGTATTTACAGAGGTAAGAGATGGTGTAAAGTGGCAAAAGGAGAAGTATCGACAGCAGTGTGAACTAAAAATATCACGCATGAAGAAGGTTCCCATTTTATGTGGAGGCCAAGTGATCGATGCTGTGCTGGATACGGGGCAGAAATAAATCTTATTCGTCAGCAACATGTGACAATATCGTACAGGCAGCCAAGTGGGAAAATACTTCTCATGTCTGCCTTTGGGGATACTCGCATGGTACCCTTCATTAACATTCTTATTCGGATCCAGGCTGACCCCAATAATATGAATGCCTTTCATCCCCAGATAGTAATCACTTGTGGAATGACCGATGAATTGGTAAGTCAGATGTTGCTGACACATGATATATACCGGGAGCTGCAAATAGCACAAGTGCAAGTACGGATGTTGGAGAAGAAACTAAGAAAAAAGAGTTAGCTGACGAAACCATTCAACTGGCTCTTAGTTGTGAAATCACTACTCAGTCAGAGCAAGGTCCTAGTGGAGATATAGAGATGGTCCCGGAAGTGAAAGGAGAGTCTGGAGAGGCGGAATTGTTCCGTCGTTCAGGCTGATGATCCAACCTTGGAAAGAGCTCGACAGGATGCAAGGAAAGGAAAGGGAAAAATTCCTGTCACTTCAAAGATGAATTGTTACACCATTCTGATCGGATCCTCGGAGAGAGGGTACATCAACTGGTATTATCCTCTGAACGTAGGACCCAAGCAATCGTGTTGGCCCACTCCGGCCTTTGGGGTGGTCATTTGAAGCTGCGCAAATCACTAGAAAGATTGAAGTATTCCTTCTATTGACCGAACATCAAAGCGGATGTTCGAGAGTATTGCGAACGTTGTCAGAATTGCCAACTACGGGCGGTGATAAAAAAATTTAAAAGGTACCTCCTATCACGGCAGTGACTCGACCTGAGCATCCCTTCCGAGTTGTGAATATTGATATTATCGGTCCGATATTTCCAGAGTCAAGCCAGAAACATTGGCTCATACTCTGCCTAGTAGATCAGCATACCAGATGGCCTGAGACCGTTTGCCTTTCAGCAGCAACTGCTAAGGCGACTTGTGAAGCACTACTTGAAATATTTGTTAGAACCGGGGTACCTCAGATGATATCCAGCGATAGAGGATCGAATTTCACATGTAGTCTCACGCAAGAATTCATCCGGAGGATAGGGACATCCGGAACCACGGCTTAACGTCCCATCCGATGGACGGCGGCCCTTCCAAGCCCATGGGTGTCCTCTACTGACGTGGGCAGGGCTGGGAGTTTTGCGCAGATAAATCTCAACGCTGACCCAGCTGGGACTCGAACCTAGGAACTACAGATTACGAGCCTGGCGCGCTACCGACTGAGCCACCCCGCCCCTTAAGTCATTGCATGTGATATATTATGGAAGTATAAGTTTTCTTAAAAAAGTTAAAAGGAATTTACGAGACATGTAGAAGAATTTTATGATCCGGATCAAATGGATTGGGTGACCACTTTTACATTTCTTCAATTATTAAATATGTCGATTTTTTTTCCGCTTTAAGCTTATCCATCTATTGTAATAATGTCATCATTTTAGCTGAAACGTTAGAGCAAGAAACTCTAACTTTAGGCTGAGAAACTTATCAATCTCATGTTATTGAGAAATTCAGTATGAATTCGTTTATACGCGGGCATGGCACTGAAAGGTGTAAAAGCAAAGGTGAAACGATTAAATCTGGTAATAACTGTTTGTCAGGGTTTAAATTTTGGGGAGAAAACGATGACGAAATCGGGAAGTAAATGAACTTTTCAAACTCCACACATTAGGAACTTTGGGTGGGTAAGTTGTTACGCAAAGACACCAATATCGCTGAAACAAAATAGTCTCTTGCGCATGTGCCATTCTTTCTCGGAGGTATTCCTATCAGCGTCTTAATTACGTTAGATAACAGTAGTAATATCTGATAAAGTCTTTACCTCAACTTGGTCGTAATTTTACGACATTTACATTTTACATACTGATGAAGTTTAAGAGGGAAAACTAAACAATATCAATTTCCGAACGGATACGGAAAACTTTGAATCCAAATAATAATGCAATTGAACGACCTTCCCCCATACTTTAGATTGATTGTAGTCTTCGAACATTTACTCTTGTCATTTGTTATTCACTAGCATGATACGCATTCTAGAGGTAGCGCGCCAGGCTCATAATCTGTAGTTCCCAGGTTCGAGTCCCAGCTGGGTCAGCTTTGAGATTTATCTCCTCAAAATTCCCTGCCCTGCCCACGGTCAGTAGGGGACACCGCTTGGCTTGGAAAGGCCGCCGTCCGTCGGATGGGACGTTAAGCATGTGGCCCCGTGTGCGGGAGAGCCATATCTTGTGCACGTTAAAGAACACGCTGGATGGCCTTGACGGGAGGCTACCATCTGTCTCCCAACAGCTGTTCCAGTGGGTCCCTTCCCCCAACGTTCTCTGAGACTTCGGGGTCCATGTGACCTGGCCATTTAGCTCATGGTGTGCAAAAAAGTGTCGCTCAGAGGTAAAAGAACCCAATCAACCCATTCTAGATAAGAAGGATCTGTCCTTTTTTGCCAGATGTCTATTGAAAATTGATCAAAATATCCATGTGGGTCTCCCTCGTTCACCATTTATTTATATCAATGATTTCAGTTTTTTCTACTAAGATATCGTAATCATATTTCAGTTTTTTTAAAACTCACTCTTTATTACCCCATAATTATGAAATAGTAGAAATAGCAAAACCCCGATGATACGTACAGAATTATTTCATGAGTATTGTGTGATTATTTTAGGGGATTTCTTAAAGGAAATGTAAATCTAAAACTAAGGAAAATTTCGCGTATATGACATTAACATGAAACATAAGCTTTACACCTGGTTTGCGAAATATATTGTATTGTAAATTAATATTAAATAAAAAATATATATACAAGTACAGTCGCTCAAAAAAGTATCCAAACGCTATGGTTGATTACAGAATTCAGAAAAAACATCTGGCAACGATTTTTTTAGAAATTAGTGATCTGACAACCTTCGTGTACGTACGCGAAAGGCTGCAAGACTACTAATTTCTAAAAAAATCGTTGCCAGATATTTTTCCTGAATTCTATAATCAACCATAGCGTTCGATACTTTTTTGAGCGACTGTACAGACCCGGATCTAGAAAAACATAAGGGGTGGCGGGCAAGAAATGCGATCGAGCCGGAAAAAGTAAAGGGGGGGGGGGGGGAAAGACTGGATTTCTATTTCATTATAACATTTTCCCCCTTCATTTTTGAGATTATTAAAAATTTTAAAAATGCATGAAATATGCATAAGATGTTTGTTTGCCTGTATTACATGCACTAGCATTTTCAAGGCCGGGATGACCCCCTGTCCCTCCGTCCCCTAGATCCGGCCCTATACAAGTACATAAGAATTCTCAAGCAATCGTGGGTTTATTCAGGAGCAATCAGACTATGTGATGAGTTATACGCATCCTAAAACTCTGCGGAATTCAAAAATGACATAAATGTTTTTCTCTTGCCATACCATGGCTGAAATCTTTAGAACGTAACTAATAAATGCTGTGTATTTCTGAATATATTAATAATTCTCCCCACTCGATTACTGCTCTGTGTGAAAATCACGCCCGACAGAATCAAATTAAAATCTATTTCGATGATCGCCATCCAGGCAAAAGAGTTTGTACTCAAATTCAATGCTATTTTAGAATACTTGTTGCAGGAGAGACTAACATGGACGAATGTTCTTCGTTACTTTTACCTCTATAATTCCGACTTTTTAATTTCCTCTTTGTTCTTTCTCTTTGAGCAACCCTTTCCATCATATTCTATTGCGTTCATTTGCATAGTTTGGATGCAAGTCGTTTAATACGTTAGCAGCAGCAGCACGTGTTTGAGGGGAAAGGGAAAATTTTTTGTGTTCGCTTAAAAGCAATTAATAATATTTATATAAATCATCCCCCTCCTACAGAAAAAACGAAACGCAGTTTTTTACCTCTCTTTTAGAAATCTTAAAATAGCATTTATTACCAATAGGTTTTTCTGCAGGTGCCTCTGCATCATGTGGGTCGTGGGTTGGCTCAGTCGGTAGCACCCCAGGTTTGTAATCTGCAGTTCTCTTCGAATATTCCACAATTGGTTAAGATTTACCTCCGAAACCTCCCTCCCTGCCCTCGGTGAGAAACTGGACACCAATGGGTTTGGAAAGGCTATCGTCTACGGATGGGACGTTAGCCGTGGTTCCCTGTGCACTGGATATCTTTGAGGGGACGTTAAGCTGTGGTCCCTTGTGCACTGGATATCTTTGACGGGACGTTAAGCCGTGGTCCCCTGTGCACTGGATATCTGACGGGACGTTAAGCCGTGGTCCCCTGTGCACTGGATATCTTTGACGGGACGTTAAGCCGTGGTCCCATGTGCACTGGATATATTTGACGGGACGTTAAGCCGTGGTCCCCTGTGCACTGAATATCGTTGACGGGACGTTAAGCCATGGTCCCCTGTGCACTGGATATCTTTGACGGGACATTAAGCCGTGGTCCTCTGTGCACTGGATATCTTTGACGGGAGTTAAGACGTGGTCCCCTGTGCACTGGATATCTTTGACGGGAGTTAAGCCGTGGTACCCTGTGCACTGGATATCTTTGACGGGACGTTAACATATCTTCCTTGACAGCTGCCCATTGATCACCTTCCCCCAACCTTCTCTGAGCCCTTGGTTCCTTGTGACCTGGATGTTTAATGTGATTGTATGCGAAAAACTGCCTCTCAAAGACAAATCAAAAAACCCACGTGCGTGCAGATGTCGGTTTTATTTTCTTGCAGAAGAAATCAGGGAATGATTACTTTCTTCAATTGTATTTGTTACCGTAATTAGTTTTGTTGTTGTACTGAAACAAAACAAAACAAACAAAATCCATAGATGTTAAAGCAAAATATCTGATGGTTTTCTTTTTCTCTTCTGAATCCAAATGGAGTTGGGTTGTTTTACCTCTGAGCGGCACTTTTTTGCACACCATGAGCTAATGACCAGGTCACAAGGAACTTTAATATAATGAAGTCATATGCTAGAAGAGCATCACTAGCGTTTCTGCTGAGAAGCAAACCTACGTATTGGAGATACTCTTTATCTTCTCTCCCTGAATAGAGAAATTTAAGATTATTTTTAAGAATATGACCTTCATATATCCATCTGGTTTCTTACAAGGACAGAATATATAAATTATAACGGGGGGAAAATAAGAATAATATGCAAAGTACGATATTATATGATGAATATAAAAAAGTAAGGAACACTGTAAATAGTTTGATAAGGAAACAAAAATGTTTTTATTACAGAAATAAAATCGATTTAAATAAAGATAACAATAAGAAAATTTGGGAGCTGGTAAAAGATATTATTAATGGTAAAAAGAAATTATCTGTTGACATGCAAATAAAACGCTATTTTGGTAAAAATAAAGCGATGGAGTTGATAGTGGATGATTTTAACAATTACTTTGCAAGTGTTACAGAAAATTTAATCCTGAAATATTCAAAAAATATAAATATAGCTGTCAACGAGATTATTACACCTTCTAATTCACATTTTATTTTTATACCTGAAGCAAATAGAGATGAGGTAGTACAGATCATTAGCAATTTAAAAACTAGTAATGCAGTGGGCTATGATATGGTGAAATCTTCATATATAAAAAGCAATGCAGATGTTTTTTCTGAGATCCTGCAACGCTTGATTAATTTGAGTTTGAACACTGGCATTGTTCCTAACACACTCAAAACTGCAATTGTGCGTCCTATATTTAAAAAGGGATCACGAAATATATATATAGTAATTATAGACCGATCATGATCTTATCAGTTATTGAAAAAGTTTTAGAAAAATATGTATACAAATATGTTAATAATTTTTTAGAAAAATGTAAAATAATTACAGATAGGCAGTACGGGTTTAGGAAGAACAGAGGAACTATTGACATGTACCTCTTATTTTCCACTAATCCATCTTTAAACTTCGTCTGCTGGAAAAGAAAAATCTCAGATAGAGAATCTGGTTTAGGGACAATTGCGTAATGAGCAGTGTGGATTCAAAAGTGATAGCGAATATACTGATCATATGTTTTCACTTAGACACATTCTTGATAAATATTTAGTTTCAGACGAATGGTAGACGATTTGGTTATTTGCTTTGTAAATTTCAAAAAGGTTCAATAAATTTCAATAATGACTCTGTTGATCGTCATTATTTGTGATTAATCGTGAGATCATATGGCATACCTGAGAAGTTAGTTAACATAAGGAAAGCTCTCTATAATAACACCGAGTCATGTGTGAGAGTTGGTATAGCTTTTAGCAATTAATTTAGCATTGCTGTTTGACAAGGGTGTATTGTGTCTCCTTTCTTCTTTAGTTTGGTTATTAATTACGCTATGCGAAATTCACTGTAAGGGGAAGATTTAGGGCTTAAATGGTCTAGAAATTTGAAAATGTCTGATTTAGATTATGCTGATGATTTCAACTTTTTGGCAAATAATGTTGATGAGATGAACTCTTTCATTCGAGCTGTTGATGAGATTGGTAGTAAGGTGATAAACAAAGAGAAAGCTAAAGCGATGAAAATTGGTCAGGTAGGTGAAGGTCAGTTAATTTGAATGGTTGCAGCCTTGAGCAGGTGTCTCCACTTAATTATCTTGGGAGCTATTTAATAGATACTGGTGATGTGCGGCATGAGATAAACCAAAGAATAGGGACTGCTGCTGGGACTTTTAAGAATCTAGGAAGAGTGTGGAGAAATAGGCGTATACGCCTAATACTAAAATTATACTGTATAACAGTTTGGTTATTTCTAGGGTTAGCTCTTGTAGTGAAACTTGGACCCTATGTAAACAAGACAGCAGGAAACCCGATGCGTTTGATTCTAAATGCTTACGCAATACATTGGGCATTGCTTCAACGTTGTAAGTAATGATGAGGTTAGGCAGAAGAGTCGGTAAACTCCTTTGAGAAAAATATTTTGCAGAGAGATACTCTATCGGTTTGGTCGTATTGCCCATATGGATATTAACGAATAGGGTTATGAATAGTACACCTGAAGGCCTCAGAAAGAAGGGGAGACATAGGATGCAGTGGGCAGACAATGCCAGACTGGAATCATTAAAATTGGTCTGTAGTGGTCAAATGCAGCAGATGTACAGTTGTTCAAAAAATATCCGAACACTACGGTTGATTACAGAATTCAGAAAAAATATCTGGAACTATTTTTTTTAGAAATTAGGGATCTGGCAACCTTCGTGTACAGTACAGATCATTGCCAGATCACCAATCACTAATTTCTTCCATATTGGAAACTGAAGAGTCTAAATGTTCTTCCTCCAGTACCGAAAAACGAGTCTTGGAGGCGTAAGTAGAATCGTTAGTAGGAGACAAGGCTCTCTTGTGTCCTTTTTTAGATTTTTTTGCCATTACCCTTCCCTTTGGGCTTTTTAACAGTATCAGAAATATTATGAATTAAATCTAATCCATGTTTTGGGGCAGAGGTTAAATCCTGAATGGCTTTGGAAACGTTGATTTGAGAAAAGCAATGTTCAGTACATACAAGCTCATTGATGTCTTTCTCAATATAAAATCTTTCCAAAATTGCATCATTAAATTTGACGCGATCATCTGGTAAAGTGGAGTGAATGTCAGTAGTAGAGTCCCATTATACAGTACCCCCTTTGCACAGTGCTTCCCCCTATGAGGTCACCGGCACGTGGTTTCGTTTTCGAAATAACTAAAATCAAAACAAGATAATATTTTTATTCTAATTCTTTAAAGTTGGGCTTATAAAATATTGCTCTTAATTTCACCCTACCAATATTATTAAATAAAAGTCATACATTAATATATAGTTTATTTCTTGTGCATATGAGGTTGTTCATTGCGAGTTTTATAAAACTGATTGAATCCATTTACTTTCAAAAAGATCTCTTAAATGACAGAAGCATTTTTATTTCTAGTCGTAGAAATATAGTTAAAGAAGAGAATATGAAGAATACTGTACAAGGAAGAAATTTGAGCAGATGGCTCTATTTCAAAGCAATTACAGAAGCACTGGATGAAATAATCATTGAGGTGAGTGCTATATTCAAAACAGTATCCAAAACTAATTTTATTTCAAGTTAATTTTTTTGAAATTCAATTAAATTTTATTATACCAAATTTTATTTTAAGGCCTCACTCTCTTTCAAAAACATTCTATCATAGAATCAAAAGCGAATACATGGTTATTAATTCCTTTGAAATGGAAGTAACTTGATGGAGTTATATTTTAGCACTCAAGTGAGTATATAGGAAACATTTTTTTTAATAAATAGTTGAAGGGGGAAACAACTGCAATGGATAACGAAAAATCTGAAGTAGCAAAATAGTTCTTTACACTTTATTTTGTGGGGGAATCTGACCTTTGACAAGGCAGCGAACACTTTTTCTGATTTTATCTGATGAAAACATTTTTCTTGTTACGATACTACACAAAACAAGGGGCAGGAAATTAATGAAGACAAAATCCACATGCGCCGCTAACTGATCATAGCACTACATCTATTGGGATAATGCCATAATCTCCACTACCTACGTCGAGGGCAAGACAACACCATATAGATGCAGCTCGCCCCACGACTACCTATGGCGAACAGTACTATAGAAGGAAAGTTTATCCATCGATCAAAACCTAAATTTAATCTGTTCCCCGGTTAGCCACAAACAAAGATATATAGATCAAAGTTGACTCGGCTCCCGGGGTGGAGACTATTAGTTTGGCTTTTCCATCGATAAGCCTGTCAACCGGGGATCCCACTCCTTCTTGCAAGATCCACTCCCAGTCGCAAGCCCTCACCTTCGTCCTCTCCATCAGAGCCACGAACCCGCGGCCCCCAGCAGCAGTCTGCCGACCTGAAACTTCACCGAGGTTGCACCGATGAGCCCGCTTGACCAGGTTCCCCAAGCCCAGTCAACAGAACTCTCAGTCACAGCCCCTCCATTGGGGCTGCAACCCAGAACTTCTCGGGGGACAAGCCGATGAGCCCGCTTGACTAGCGACTCCCTTCCAGTCACCAGGGCCCTCAACAGGCCCCTCCATCAGAGGCTACACGCTCTCGTGCAAACCAGGGGCCAACGAGCCAGAACCCTACTTCACAAAGGCACCGTAGGCCCCCCACCACGTCAAGGTGGTCCCCTATCGGGGGAACAAGGGGCAGGAATTAATTCAGTCGTCAGCGTGTTTGAATCATAACCTGATGATCTCAGGTTTGAGTCCCCACTGTGCTTGAATTAAGATTTTCTTCGCAAAGCCCCGCTATGCCTTCTGTGAGTAAAAGAACAGCGATGGCTTTGTAAAGGATGTCGTCCGTCAATGCGACATTAAGCTTTGATTCCGTGTGCAGGAATCCATAATCTTCTCATGTTAAAGAGTTCGCTGAATGACCTTGATTCTGTTATGTTGATTCAGTTAGGAGACTGAGGTTCCATCTGTCTCCTAACTGTTGAAGTGGAAACCATTATATTATGTTCAAAAATCCCGCTCAAAGGTGAAATGACTCAATTTGCAACATGCGTAAACCACTTCAATAAATCATTCACACAGAAGCAATAGTGATAACGTAAATTTATCTTTTTTAAAATTTGTTTAGTTTGCTTTGATCATAGTACAAGTCAATTTTATCATTACAGGTGACCCGCAAAGCTTAAAGCTTATTTGCAGGATATAGAATAATTACATTTATTATTTGTTACAATAGTATGATTAGCCTTCTTTCGTGATCATTATAAAGAGTTTTCATTTGCATTTTCAGGAAGTAGCACGAAAGGTGCTGGATGACGTCATAAGTAAAATATGCAGCAAAGACAGCTGCATTGGATACAAGTCCTCAGTGGCCAATAAGGTAAAAGACGCTAACGAGTCGTGGTAATAAAAATAAATGTATCTTCATAGTATATTTATGGGTGTTTTACACAATATTAAGAATGAATTAATTATTAAGAATTGTCAATAATCTATATTAAACATCAAAGGTAAATTAGGCAGAAGAGATTTTTTTTTCAATGGATAACGCATCGATTTCTGCTTACCTTCCTTCTTAGGCGTATCTTGGTATTAAATAATTTGAAAAATATCCCATCCCATTCTTGAAGTATGCAAGAGATACATAATCATCTCGATTCTATTAGATGTTTTAATTCTTTAAGCAAAAACTGCAATAAAGAACAGTTTGATTTCGGATATTCTTATTTTATCCGTCTTTTCTATCAGTTTTAGAATTGTTAAAAGAATGAATTGGCCTCTCATAATTTGCTTAAAGTCATTGAAAGTTAAAATATATTTTAAGGAAAACCAGCTATTTTAAGATCGCCATTATTAATATAACAGCTGCAGAAATGAGTTTATGTAAAATTAGTGTCAGGCGCGGATCTAGAAAAAAATAGAGGGGGGAGGGGGCAAGTGACGCAATCGAGTCAGAAAAACAAAATAAAGGGGACTGGAATTCCATTGTAATATAGCATATTATCCATCGTATTACAGTACTTTAAATCATATCTTGAAAAACGCGTAAAAGAGCAAAAGTTTAATAATTTTTTTGCCTTTATTACCATTACTGATATTTGGAAAGGGGAAGGGCCATAGCTCATTGCCATCCCCCCTGGATCCCACCCTTGTGCTGCAGATATTTTTTTCTCCTCTGAATATGAAATTCAGTGTCTCAAGAGAAACAAAACACGCTTATTTATTTCTCTTCATCATTTCTTTAGGATTACGTTTTATGTTAACTGAGCGAGAGTTCCTTTGTATATGATTTTCCTATATTTGGTAAAGGAATGGTTACAGGATGCAATTCCGAACTCTGTGTGACAATAGAGTTTAACTTCTAAAATTTATTTATTATGGAATGAAAGCATAGGTAGTGGTTAAAATATTTATGTGATTACGTTCCGTTAAAACTTCAATTTGTAATTTTTCTTCGTTATTAAACACATTTCTCGTTAGTGAAATTGCTCTCACCAGAAGGAATGGCTGGAATTTTGCGAAACTCTTCACAGACAAGTATGATGAGATTTGTATCACATGATCTTATTTACATCTGAATGCAATGAACTGAACGAAAGGGTTAAAGTAAAATGCACCTAATATAATATGTACTGAAATCATTTTATTAGTGATGCATTCAGCAGCACATTGCCGCATTGATGTGTAAAGATTTCTGACGTTGTCCTGAGGAATAATTTCTCCACCCACGTGCATGTGGTATGGGCCAGTTGAGAGTGAGCTTGCAGCGAAAGTCCGATCATGTCCCAAACATGCTCGATGGGAGGGGGATATGATTGGCAACGGAATAGTCTGGAATTGTCCTTGAAGACAACATCCTGGACAGGAGTAGTGTTATCATGCTGGCAGATGTCATTAGAGTTAATCGCTTGAATTAATTCGACGGCTGGCCGTAGGCATCGACATATCAACCAGAAATTCATATTACCTCTTACACCTACCAGAAGTGTTCTGTTTTTGCAACTGATGGCTAACGTAATCATTCACATAATATTTTTTACAACAGATTATTTGCATAGTAATCTCGGCTATTACATGTATATTTACGTGTAAAGTCGACCGTACCTGCTTTTATCTTTCAACAGTGTACATTCGGAGTTCTATTTTCCATTTAAAATTTAATACCAAGCTGTTGATTTCGATTTGCCTAAAGTGATATTAACAAATGAAATAGTTAATGTTAAGATGAAATTGTACTAAATATTTGGTGACAGTTATTCGTCACGAATTGCACCAGAACATGCTCCGACACATTTGTGCCGCTGCTTATAATAATTTCATTCATACTCATAATTATATATCATCATTACTAAATTCACTAAGTGTTTATTTACATGCACAGAGATAAACATCATAACACGCTCTGAGGGCTGGTCTTCAGGAACAAACGTTATACATTATTTGCAATTAGCACCTAGGTTGGGTTGTTTTACCTCTGAGCGGCACTTTTTTGCACACCATGGGCTAAATGGCCAGATCACAAGGACCCCGAAGGCTCAGAGAAGGTTGGGGGAGGGGATCCACTGGAACAGCTGTTGGGAGACAGATGGTAGCCTCCCGTCAAGGCCATCCAGCGTGTTCTTTAACGTGCACAGGGTATGTCTCTCTCGCACACGGGGTCACGGCTTAACGTCCCATCCGACGGACGGCGGCCTTTTCAAGCCCATCGGTGTCCCCTACTGACCGTGGGCAGGGCGGGGAAATTTTGCGGAGATAAATCCCAACGCTGACCCAACTGGGACACGAACCTGGGAACTACAGATTAGGAGCCTGGCGCGCTACCGACTGAGCCACCCCCGCCCCCAATTAGCACATAGAGGAAATACAGTAAGACACTATAAACTTTCGTTATACAGTATAGTATTGTTGGGTTGTTTTACCTCTGAGCGGCGCTTTTTTGCATACAGTGGGCTAAATGGCCAGGTCACAATGACCCCAAAGTCTCAGAGAAGATTAGGGGAGGGGACACACTGGAACAGCTGTTAGAAGACAGATGGTAGCCTCTCGTCAAGGCCATCCAGCGTGTTCTTTAACGTGTGTAGGGTACGGTTCTCCCGCACACGGGACCACGGCTTAAGGTCCCATGCGACGGTCGGCGACTTTTCCAAGCCATCGATATCCCCTACTGACCATGGCAGGGCGGAGAGTTTTGCAGAGATAAATCTCAACGCTGACCCAGCTGGGACTCGAACCTGGGAACTACACATTACGAGCCTGGTGCGCTACCGACTGAGCCACGCCCGCCCTACGGTATAGTAAATCATACTATTATGTTAGGTACAAAATTTATATTATTACACTAAACATTACCGTATTCAGAAGAAAATACTAAAAATATTTTCACCGGATGAGAAATATTCAATTTCCGGTTTTCTAAGGAGTTTGCTTTATATACTTTATGAACCCCCAACCTCGACGCGATATGCGTTTATTTGAAGGTCGCGGCTTGTCTTAAACTGCAACGTTGTTCCCAAATTGTAGTCACCATCGTATGCGCATGCGTAAATATTTTCTCCACTTCCTCTGCCGCTCTAGAGAAAGGGAAACAGATGGTCTTGAAAAGGATGCCTTTGGTCGGATGGGATGTTAAGCCGTGGCCACGTGTGCATGACAGCCAACTCTGTGCACGTTAAAGAACACGCAGAATGGCCCTGGAGGATGCTTCCACCTATCTCCTAACAGATATCCAATGACTCCATTTCCTTTGCCAACACTTTAGGGATCATTGTGAAATGGCCACTCGGTGATATAACGTTCTAACCCAAAACAACTGGACGTTTTCCTTTAAGATGCTATTTGTTAGCAACTGAGCTCTGTGACGGGATATTTCGAAACAACTTTATTTCGGACAAATTGAATTCCTTAGTGAAGTCATTACACAGCTCGATTTTTCGTAATTCTCGTTTAATATTTAAAAAGTGACAAAACCTGAAATATTTAATATTCAATCAAGATCATAGACATCGAAGACAATCCAGTGAGTGACTCATTAAGCTACGAACAACAACTGAATTGACGAGTTTTAATTGATAGTGTGTAGAATATGCTGATTGGAATAATGCAAAGCAGATACGAAGGTTATGATACAGCCTATAGATGAGAGAACGCTGACCACTCTCAACTAATGATGACGTATTTGAGTGAACTGTTCTTTCGATAAAATGATGAAAGCGTTATATTAGTACTGCGCCAGATTCCCACGCCTGAGTTTCACAGATTTCAGTCACAACCTCGCAGACCTCTGTGGCATGCAGCTGCTTGAGGAGATATTTATTTCATTTTTTTATTAAATCTTAAAGAATAAATTTAAAAAATGCTGTACAATTGAAAACTACAATTATTTTACTCGTGATCCTCTTCCTCCAACTCTTCAATAGACAGGCGAGCGAAGGGGTCGGTTTCGGCTTCAGTTTTGGCTGGCGTTTTGGTCGGATATTTCACGACCTTTATTCATGCAGTCAGCGAAGCAGGAGTGTACGAGGATGCTCTGTGAGGGGATGCAGTGGGAGACTGCACGAGATCAGAAAATGGAGATGGCCTTCTTTGCAACACTTTCTTCAAGAATATGTTGCTTCTTCTTGCAGTGGAGTTCTTTCAACAACTCTTTTGTCGGAAAGAGACATGTTCACTTCTCGAGTGAACGTTAAACTCCTTTCCATCAAAGGATCGTACTCCTGCACCTTATCAGTTGGCTGTTTTACGAGTTGAAAGACTTCGCTGACCTTATGCCTGTCCGATCTCTTCTAATAATTCTTGCTAATCTTTTCCTGTTAACTCGTCCCCATTCAGAAATTCTTCTATATCGCCCTTCGCCATGTCGGTGAGCTCTTTACCTACCTGCCTGAGAAACAACGTTAACAATCGTTTCGCGGATTAATCGCGCATTAGCAGGTTCCCGTGCTCTCAGTTCGCGTACTTTGCGACACATCTGTATTCGATGAACCTGAACCCGTGATATCATAAGAAACCAAAATAACATGTAAAAGTAATTTTTGAGTTTCTGTGTTTAAATTTCCAAAACAAACTATGCCATTCCGGGAACTAAAACTTGAACATTATAAAGTATTTTAAAACAACAGCAAAGGAAATATCAATTACCTGACTGAAATTCAGCTTAGAATACAGGGACGTACCCAGGAAGGGATCAGAGGTTCCGACCCCACCCCACTAAAAATCGATCGTTTTATGAGAAATCTTAAACCTGTCTACCTGTTTTGAAATCCAAAGCAGTTGTCTTTGTATAATTTTTTTTAGCCTCATAGCATATTCCTGACGTTAAATTAGGTTTAACAAATAATTATAAAATTTTATTCCATATAGAAACGTAGAATATCATTTTAATCTTTCCTGTCTGGTGGGATATTTTAGTAACTGGAAAACTACTCATGTTTTATTCTCAGAACATCCCTAGGGAGGTTAAATTCTCGAACCATCCTTTAAACTAAATTTTCGGACCTCCCCCACCCTCCTCTGAACTAAATTCTGGGTATGTGGCTATTACAATACTTAAAATACTTAATGTTTATTTGCACTTACTTTTCCAATGAAAAGTCATTGCCATCATAACTAATTTTCCATTCGACGGGAATGAATGTTCCAAGTATGCTCATTTCCTGGAAGTTGTCTAGGGATGTTAAGCGAACATGACATGAATTGAGCAGCGCCCCCTCGATATCATCAGATAATGCTTAGTGATGCATTTCTCAATACCTTTGTCTGTTCGAAGCTTCAAAATGGATCGCATTCTCAAAAGCCTTATTTCAGCTTTAGAGTGATTGTGACTGGCTATAACAAAAACACTAATGATTGATTAAACAACACAAACATACAGTTGATGAAACAACTGTATAAACTAATGGTGCAAGAAAAAATTCCACTTTGACGAGGGATTTAGAACAAATTTCACAATGCTGATTGCTTATTACACTTTTTTTACACAGGATTTCACATCTCACATAAGTATGTCGGTTTCTTAAAATTTAAACAGGAAAAAAATTAAACGTATTTATCGGATCATCGTTTCAGTTAGTTCCATTGCACTTTAACTTCTACTGTCCTACACAAATGCTTCCTTTAAGGAAATATTTTGACTCTTAACGACAAGACTGCAACGAAACGATTAAGAAAGTTTATGCTGATGATTCCAATGTAGAGTGTTACACACATTGCCTGGTCAAACTTTTATGGCCCACTACTTCGTCGTATGTATCAGGCTCCAGTCCCTGAAAATGAAATTTTCCAATTCTCTGTGCATATTTCTTGTTGAGATGGGATTTTAGGTACTACTAGCGGTCATCTCTAATAGCATATCCAACAAACGCCTGTCCCTGTCTGTCAGGCCTTTTTTTATTCCCGCATTTTGTTACGATTGGAAGACGTTTCTTTAGATCAGTCATGTTAAACACGCGGCCCGCCGGGAACTGTTCTGCGACCCGCCAAGATTGATAACCAATACGTTTATTTAACTTTTGACAACAATGGATTATTTAATTAAAATTATAAGTACGTAAAGTACATGAATTAAATAAACGTATTTCAGAAAACATTTCCATTTATATATATATATATAAGGGAATAAAAGCTATGCTTCATCTTTATTTCCATTTTTTTTTTGTTTTGCGGCCCGCGATTTAATATATAATACTTAATATGGCCCTCGGTGGTTAACGAGTTTGACATGCCTGCTTTAGATCATTGCCATTCTCCATACACTAGGGGCGGGGGTGGCTCAGTCGGTAGCGCGCCAGGCTCGTAATCTGTAGTTCCCAGGTTCGAGTCCCAGCTGGGTCAGCGTTAAGATTTATCTCCGCAAAATTCCCCGCGCTGCCCACGGTCAGTAGGGGACACCGATGGGCTTGGAAAGGCCGCCGTCCGTCGGATGGGACGTTAATCCGTGGCCTCGTGTGCGGGAGAGCCATACCCTGTGCACGTTAAAGAACACGCTGGATGGCCTTGACGGGAGGCTACCATCTGTCTCCCAACAGCTGTTCCAGTGGGTCCCCTCCCCCAACCTTCTCTGAGCCTTCGGGGTCCTTGTGACCTGGCCATTTAGCCCATGGTGTGCAAAAAACTGCCGCTCAGAGGTAAAACAACCCAACCCAACTCCATACACTAGGGATATGGTGCCAGTGAGTTCCATCACCTATTGAGTTCCATCACCTCTGTCACGGATCATCGGTCTCCAAAGATGAATCTCTTTTCGAAGTCAATCGACCAGCCTTTTTATCCACATCGCATTTGACTTTGCTTTTCACCATGCTTTTATGACTTTTAATGACTCCGTAGTGACGTAGAAGTAAGAAATTTCCATAAAATGGCATGTTTCATGTACTTCGAGCAGGATGTACAGTTCGCAATAATTTGGATAGACAAGAGTATCGTTACAAAAGCTTTTGGGTTGTGTTGTTTTACCGCTGAGCGGCACTTTTTTGCACACCATAGCCTAATGGCCAAGTCACATGGACCCCGAAGGCTCAGAGAATATTGGGAGAAGGGACCCACTGAACAGCTGTTGATTGTAGTCTCCCATCAAGGACCATCCAGCGTGTTCTTTAACGTGCACAGTATATGGCTCTCCCGCACACGGGGCCACGGCTTAACGTCCCATCCGATGGACGGCAGCATTGCCAAGCCCATCGGTGTCCCCTACTGACCGTGGGCAGGGAGGGGAATTTTGCGGAGATAAATCTCAACGCTGACTCAGCTGGGACTCGAACCTTGGAACTACAGATTACGAGCCTGGCGCGACACTGACTGAGCCACCCCCTCGTCACATTACAAAAGAGGTATAGCGAAAAGAATATAAGTCTAAATCTTAGTTTTTTGTATTACGGCAGTATATATCAATTTATTGTTTAACAAGTTGTATATATATATACCTATAAAGTTTGCAATGTTTTCTAATTAAATGCTTCTTGACTTTTCAGAAGAAAGTGACTTTCACAGGAGTCACTGAAATCCGTCTTTATGTAAGTTTATTTCGATGATTATTTTAAAATACTTTGAAAAATGATAGTGCTGCTAAAATTCTGAAGATCTTTAAGATAGGATTACTAGAGTAGAGACTTTTAGAACAGTAGAGATCTTTAGAACAGTAAATCAAGTATTCCCAAATTGTTTCATGCGGTAACCCAATTTCATTTCTATTAAACTTACTTACTTTAAATATTAATAGAAATTTTATGTGTTATCCACAAAATATTAACTATTAATGTTGAGAGTCTGCATTTTATTCACTCATTTTTTTAAAAGTAAAAGTTGGTGAACTCCTGATATTGGCATCTTAATAATTATATGAACAAAGATCTGTCAGCCAATGATAACGAAAAATATTTTTCTAAGAATTGAACTTTTAAAAATATAATATTGTTATTAATATAATTTAATAT
The DNA here is from genome assembly GCA_038380435.1 of Ryuthela nishihirai. Lineage (NCBI taxonomy): Eukaryota > Metazoa > Arthropoda > Arachnida > Araneae > Heptathelidae > Ryuthela > Ryuthela nishihirai. Next base: position 922,065 of record JAWZYU010000019.1, read on the forward strand.
CAAGGTAAATGCAATAGTTTCACTTGATGTGATTAGAATAACCACTGCAATCACTTACAACTATGTTCCGTTTATAGGACGTGTGGAAGGCTCCAAAAAAGTCCTCCTTCCTCGCCTATAGTGAGTACCTATTTATACTGCTTTCATTGTGATATCGTTTCGTCTTTGTCGATGTTTGCGATTGTTATTTTTGTCACCGTCGTTCATGTTTTAATCATACATTTTCCCCACCAACTTGGCTCAGTTGATTATTCTTTCGTATTTTAAATTTGCTTTGCTTTCTTTTAAATATCTTTTATAACTTCTAATAATTATTGTTGCATAATAACAAATGGTTGGATTGTTTTATCTGTGAGCGGCCCAATATGGGCTAAATGACAAGGCCACAAAGACCCGAGGGCTCGGAGTAAATTGGGGGAAAGGGACACACTGTACAGCTGTTGGGAGCCAGATGGTAGCCTCCAGTCAAGACCATCCAGCGTGTTTTTAACGTTCGTAGGGTCTGGCTATCCCGCACACTGGGCCACGGCTAACGACGGACAAACGATGCCTTTACAAGCCCATCGGTATATGTGATGACCCTCCTGACCGAGGGTAGGGTGAGGAGTTTTGCAGAGATAAATCTCAAAGCTGGCCTAGACGGGACTCGACCCTGAGAACTGCACATTACGAGCCTGGAGCGCTACCGACTGAGCCATCCCTGCCCCCTAGGAATAACAGTGGCTTCTAAATGTAAATATATAGTCATTAATATGAATCCCAGTGTCGTATACACAAAATTTGGGGTAGGAGGTTAAACGCAATTTTGTGCAGTAGTGAACAAATGTCTTTTTCTACACTTAAATATCTGTTTCATCCATAAACATAGCCCTATGTGATGTTCGGTCGATTAATCTCTTTTGCTTTGCTGAAGCATTTATGCGTTGAGATCTTGTCTCTACCACATATTATATAACTTAAAATTCACATATTTTTTAACATTTTATTAGAAGAAAACAGATCAGGATCTACGGGGGAGGGGGCATGACCACCTTCCCCTGTAGCTTTGCCTTTGGTGGCTTCTGAATCTGCCCCTGTGGGCTCGGTAGAAATTTCTAAACAAACGTGGCATGTTGCAGAAAATGGTTGGCCATCGTGGTTGCCATCATGATACTCAAAATTATCTGTTTCTGCTCATCATACTTATTGTTTCAAACAGCATTGAGATTTGAATTTTGTCTTCAAACAAATTTAAGTGTTTTAAAATTTCAATGGCGTATATTCTAAAGAATTTAAAAGAAAAAGTTATAGCTGGATACATTTTTGCATATATAAATCTTGTGACGTCATAATTTCTCTTTTAACGGAGATCGATATCCAAAATTTGAACCCTAACTTATCTCTAATACAGACGTTAAAGTTGTTAGAGAGAGCAAAATTATCATCATAGTTTCCCTAAACACTGGTCAGCCGTAGCCAAAAATATTTATTAAAGTACTAATCCTGTTAACCTCTAAGATCTATTAAAAAAAAACGAAATTGTACCCAGAAAATTTTTATCTTTCTTACAGCAGAAAATATGAATGGACTTTAAAACTTTCTCTAGATATTCAGCCATGTTATGTACTAAATGAAAGGGAATTTTATTTTGAATGACAATGAATATTAAAATAAAAATTAAACCGAGTTAGGCCTAATGTTTAATAAAAAAATGTTTAACTGGCTTTAGATACCTAATGGGTTAAAGAAATGGGATTTTTATATATTTATTAACCAATTTGTTCTGGTTTCTCGAGTACTTCAGTTTTCTAAAATATGTTTATAATAAATGACACTTGCAAAGTTGCAATACATTTGGCATTTAAATCATTAGGATCAACTCTCGTGGAACTTCTCTTATAGTGGAAGAGAACGGAAAGGGGGGAACGTAATATGAAAAATCCCATGATTCCGTACTTCAGAAACTTTCATTTAGCATTAGGCTCTGTAATAGTTTAAGCTTTTCCCGTTTCTTAATAAGTTCTTTTCCTGGTTTATTGGAGACAAATCCCTACAATGTTTATGATGTAAAGTAACTAACTACACTGGCGGAAATTGAAAAAAGAACACCATAAACAATTGAAGCGTAATCTAGGAGATTCATTTAGTAGAAACAACTTCTTGAGAAAGGATAGTGATCACACGTGTGAAGTGATTCAATGTTTATTATTCCTTTTCATGAGTATTACATTTTTCAGAAGGCACATTTTAATAAGGTGTTGAACCTCCTCGAGCAGCAATACAAGCTTCCAATCTGGCATGCAATCTGGCGTACAAATGCTGGATATCACGCTGGGCTTTCATCACTGAAGACCACAGACTGCCATTCTTCTCTTCAATGAACTCATTCTTGACACCACTACAAACGTGCTCGACAGTGACGAGGTGACAGTGGTAACCATGCCAGCGGCACGCGTGCCCGTAATCCTGCTTCCAAAAGACGATTGCGTATCATTCTTGTAGACATTCTTGGTAGGACAGAGGATCGAAATTGTGATGCCGTAGCCGTCCGCTCTGCCACAGCCTCCCTCCTGATACACCGATCCTCCCGTGCGTTCATATCTCTGCGTTTGCCCGGAACAACGTCTGCGAGGGTGCGAATGCTCGTCTGACCATCGACGCCACCATCATACCACTTCTGATACCCCTCGTCCAACGCGGTTTGCAATTTCACGAAAAGACCAACCTGCTTCCCTAAGACCCACTATATGACCTCGCTCAAACTGCGCTAATGAACAAACGTTGTGCGTCTGCATCGTCAGGCATTGTAGCTTCTTCAAAGAGCACTGAACAACATGACACAAGACGAATAACTTCTTTCTTCACAACCTAGTCCTTAAATATGCGCTGCCGACATTTGCATGTTGTCGTCCTTAGTGACGTCTTTACTTCATCAAATGACTTTCAATCCTGGCTCACTATTTCTGCTGCCCTTAACTATTAAAGTATTATATTATGACGTTCCTAAAGAAATACCTTCTGGGTGTTCATTTTTCAATTTCCGCCAGTGGATATGCAGAATTTGGTGGTCGTTTAGGAGGAATTGCTCTCCCTGTTTTTGTGAGGGGGGGAAGGAAGAAAGTTTAAGGACTAAACATTTACGTTGTTCTTAGGTACTATAAGAGAAAACTGTATGTGGACTTACCTTTTATGAGGAAAGGAAAAAAGTTTGGCGGTTAACCTACTATGAACGTCTCAGTTGACAGTCGTCCCCTTGCCCATTGACTCATGTCATCTTTAATTCTTCATATGACTTTTATGCAGAATGAGCTGTTTCAGACGAAAATTGTAAGAGAGCAATTGAAGATGCGCCGTAGAACACTTAACAGATTGTCCCGTTCTTATTGAATTCCTAAATTTCAAATATAGATATTTCTTATTCATATTTCGCAACCAATAAACATCGTAAAGTTGCATTTTCCTCTTTTTTTCAGACACCATAATGGCAGAAGAGCCCGCCAAAAGGCGAGGGGTCAAACGGCGTAGTTGGAAACCGAAAAAAACTTGGAAAAGCCGTTTGGCCAATTGGATAGGAGGCACATTCAGCAGCCTCTGCTGCCTCTGCCAATGAGACTTGAGAATGAATTGAAAATGAGAATGGCAGAGAATAGACACTACAGGCAGGGATAACCACTACAAAAGGTATTTTTAACATATTTGTTTTGTAGTTAAAATCGTTATTTTCCTAAATAGTGATTTAATCTTTTAAAGTAACTGAAATTGCATATTTATCGCATCGCAATTAGATTTTACACAGGTGTTTTACATTGTATTTTTAAATTCTATAAGATTTTTTTCCCTTGTAATGGGTAGAATTTAATGAACTGTATTTATGTTATCGTAGTTCATTCCCATACACGAGAAATCGGGATTTCCTTTTTTGTAGTCAAAGTGAAATCCTTATTTTCATAGCGCTATATTTGGCTTTAAACACAGTGAAGTATTTGTTAAAACCAATGCAAAAACAATCGATATTTTATATATTTGCTGCAACAAGGAAGTTTACATTTCGCCTTTTTAATAATGAGAGATTTAAAAGCACCTACCTAGAAGAATTTTCTTCAATTGAAATATTGCGATATCCCATAGTTGAAAGCCATTGATATAAACTGTTCAAATGCAAAAATGTATTTCGATGAACTGGTCTTTGGGAATTATTGATGCTCGCCAAGTCCGTCTTTGAACACCTCGCTGCTCTCCTCCCAAAATGTTTGAAGGCCTGATGCAGCATTATAGAATATAGGAAAGGGTATATGAAAGTGAAACGTAATAGATACATACATATAAGGATAGGATACTTTATTCAAAATAACATTTGATGCGAGTTAAGAAAGCGGCATGCTGCAGTAATCTCTCGCCAACTGTGGAGGTTACGTTCCTGAAAGTATCGCATTTGGCAACACTAAGGTGCAATAGAAAACCATGAAGAGTTAGGGGAACAACGATGAACATGCCATAAAAAGACTAAAAAGAGAAACGCAAATTTTGTTTTCATTTATACAACATGAAAACGCTAATAAAGGTTGACCATACAATAAGTTAAACAAATAGGAATCAGTTTATATATAAAGCTATACATACATGAAATATCGACTATCCTCCTTTGGCAGCATCTTCATTTGATACGGTGACGTTTAAGAATCTGACCTTTATCTGTCATCTGATTTTCTTGTGTGAGGACATCAAGAGATTAATCTCTGTGCACATTCCAACTACCTACGGAGACAAAATGGTTGGTGGTATGTTTAAAGAAATTATGTCTATTGAGAGAGGAAATGTCTACAATATCAAACAGCCCCCTAATCGCAAGAATGGGGCAAAGACCTGTTCCGCTGCTACTAAAGGCTAAAGCCATTTACACTGGAAGACTTCCACCAATGTAGGTTTGGCGATGACCATAGAAGCAAGAGTTCATTTGGCACGCGATATCAAAACTCGACCTCGAATGATTGGAAGAAGGTCATATGGTTCGATGAATTTCGCTTTCTGTTGCACCATATGGACGGCTGGTACAGTCGCTCAAAAATATTCGAACACTATGGTTGATTACAGAATTCAGAAAAAATATCTGGCAACGATTATTTTAGGAGTAAGTGATCTGGCAACCTTCTGTACACGAAGGTTGCCAGATCACTCACTGTAATCAACCATAGTGTTCGAAAATTTTTTTGAGCGACTGTACGTGTGCATCGTTTACCCGGGGAAGTGTTGGCACCAGGATGCACCGTGGGACGAAAACAAGCCGGTGGAGGAAGTGTAATGTTTTGCCGGGAAACCCTAGTTCCAGTCATTCATGTGCAGGAAACTATGACATCTACCACCTACCTAAATGACATTGCTGCCCAGGTACATCCTTTCATGGCAACAGTATACCCTTCTAGTAGTGCCTTCTTTCAACAGATAATGCACCATGCCACACTGTCCGGATTGTTTGAAAATGGTTTGCGGAACATGAGGAAGACTTCCAGGTATTGCCCTGACCTCCAAATTCCCCAGACACCAATCCAATCGAGCATCTGTGGTTTGTGTTGGAACAGCATATCCGATCTGCGGCGTCGCAACCACGTAACTTACAAGAGTTAAAGGATTTGCTGGTAATGTGTTGGTATCAGATACCACAAGACACCTTTAGAAATCTTGTAGCGTCCATGCCTCGCCGGGTAAGAGCTGTTTTTGCGGCACGTGGAGGACCAACATCATATTTGGCAGGTGTTCATAATGTTTTCACTCTTCGGCGTAAATAACAGGAATCTCATTCACTTTCATTCCATTTTTATATGCTTTCATTAAAATATCCAGAAGTTTTGCCAAGTTGGATTCATGCGACCAATGAGAGACTGGGAGCCCTCTAACTTCAATAAGCTGTGTAGTGCACATTTCACAAAGGCCAAGAGTATGGTGCCCATTATTAAAAGAGCATTCACAAATATTTTGTATCAAGGAGAACTAATGTTGGATTTAAATGCAGTATTTCAAATAGTACAGTTTAGTAAAACGATCACCAATATCAGTTAATTAATGAAAGACAAAGATAAAAAGGTATTAGCAGTATTTTCAACTGTCCTGGTGGTCAACTAAATAGTGTGCTCGTCTACTAATAAAAAGGATCCTCTTTTCAAGCCCCGTATAAGGAATGGATATTTTCTTTCTTGTGTTGTCCTTCAGTTCATAAGTCTTCTCTATGGTTATTAATCTGCTAACCTTTTGTAGATCTTTGTGGCAAGCAGCTGATTCAGAGATAATTTATTTATTGTTCAACACTTTTCTCAATACGAATTTGCAATCTCTTTTGCACATTCTATAAATTGAGACTTTTAATTTGACGATTGGCATACCGTAATGATTAAAAAAAATTGCAACGTTAAATAAAAATAATTATACTCACTCAGGGCCGCATCAAGTGGGCGGGTGGCCTTTGGAGAATGCTAATAATGGTAATAGAGGAAAAAATTGTTACACTTCTTTACGTATATTTCAAGCATTTTGCAAATTCTTTTTAAAGAGCTTTAAAATGTAGGGGGAAATGTTATACTGCATGGAAATAATCTTTTTTTTTCTACAGGGTGTCCCGAGTCGCCGAGGCATTCCTCTCTATGAAGGAACAGTTTCGCTGTCGGCTTAGTGTCATCAATCAATAATGACATTTAGTGGAGCCTTCTCCCTCTTTTTCCTTCCACATTAGCTGCTTATGTGTCGAGGGATTTTCTCCTGGGTTAGAGCAAAACACTCTGACATAACAGTAATGACATTTAATGGAGCCTTTTCCCTCTTTTTCCTTCCACATTAGCTGCCTATGTGTGGAGGGGTTTTCTCCTGGGTTAGAGCAAAACACTCTGACATGGATGGTGCCTTGACGTGGCGTCAGAGCTTTTCACAAAACCATCCGGCAGATAACTGTTGCAGTGAGAGCTGTAATCATAAAATAATTCTACTATGAGTGAGCATATAGTCAAAGGGAGACACCAACCGGCAATTCTTCCCTAAATTATAGTATGGGGGGAAAAAAGGGACCGGAACTAAGAGGCTTTCGCCAAATTGAACAGTTCATTCTGCAAGAATCGTTACCTCGCCTTGGACCGGAAGACAACTTGGATAGACGACAGCGATCAGCGGCAGCTGTTGCAGAGCATCACCTCGGTCGAAAGTTTGGGCGAGACTAGTTAAGCTTAGTTTTATTGCCTGTTTTGATTTTCTCTCAGTGCTATTATGTATTATATGAGGAGGGCAATGAAAATGCTGGATCAGACCAGCGACGATGCAAACACGGAAAAGGACACACAATACTCGACTCCATTACCTGACACAGACATGGAGGGGGAAGTGAATGCTAACGGAGGGGAGGAAGATTGCCCTTGGAGTGAAGACGGGGATGATGCGACTTTTGCGACTCGACTACCTGCATCGAGAGCGCAGTCTGTGAGAGTGAGTACGTCTGGGGAGATGAATGGGTGTCATATGAAGCAGATGAAGATGCTGCTTAGGAGGGAAGAGAGAGAAGATAGAATTAGGGAGCAAGAAAGGAAAGATAAGATTAGGAAAGAAGAATTAGACCGAGCTCATGAATTGGAGCTAGCTAAACTGAGGCTCAGGAGAGACAGATCAGCCTCGGGCGACGATATGACAGCCTTGGCTATGGAAGGAGCCGACCCCAAAATTCGGGAATTGGGTAGGCTGCGTAGGTATTCCCAGCTACTAAAGCGTACATTGGGCAACGCTCCACAATAGATTGGCGAGATGCCTCTGTTTTTCCAGCAAGTGGAAGCAGTTTATGAGACTCATTATTTCCCTGCCTCCATAAGAGGAGAACTGTTAGCACCACTTTAGGCTAGAAATTGCGGCCGGTTATCGCTTAGCCAGCAGAGGCAGAAGATTATGAGCAGCTCAAAAAGATAATTTTACGTCAGTGTCGATTGTTAACAGTCACTGAGTATCACCGGCGTTTCGAAGAAGAAAAAAAAGTGGATAGCGAAAGCTGGGTGGAATTTTCGGCTAGATTTTCTGCTATGCTTTCTCATTACTTGGACAGTAGAAAAATTAAAGATCTGGAGGAGTGTAAGAATCTCATGGTGTCTGATAAGATCAAACGGGAAGTACCAGCAGCTATGAGACAATTTGTATTGCAGAGAGAAGCTGATGGAAGGATGAAGCCTCCAGAATTGGCAGATGTAGTGGAGCTGCATTTAGATAGCCGTCGGGAGTCAGGAGTTGGTGGAACCAGGTGGAAAGGCAGAGCGCAAGAAATGACAAACCATGAATCGAAGGTGAATGAGAGGAGATATGATCCCCCAATGAAAAGATACAGTGGGAATGTTCGCCCTCTGTCTTCAGTGTTTCTCTTGCTGTGATACGAATTGGACGCGTTTCGCGCGTACTCTACCTGAACGATTACGATTCTACGATCTTCTACGACGACGAAAGTTAAGATTGTTTTGTTATACGTTTTCTAAACCCTTAAAAATACTATGGCGTCCAAACGAAGTAAATCTGATTCTCCCTTCACCTAGTAAGAAATGGAAAACGATATCTTTGGAATGTAAACTTAACATTATCAAGGATTTTGATAGCAGAATGAAAATTTGTGAATCGGCAATGAAGTTTGAGGTACCGGAATCCACAGTAAGAACAATCATAAAAGATAAAGAAAGAATTCTCGATGCGGTGAAAAATGCTCAATCCTTGAACTCAAGCATAATTCGTAAACGTCATGGTATTATTGCTGAGACGGAAACAATGCTGAAATTATGGTGTGATAATCAAGTAAAAGTGAAGAATTGTCCAGTCGATCAGAACACTGTGTGCTATCAAGCTAAGCTGATTTTTGAGAGGTTGAAAGAAGAAGCTGGGGAAGCGGGCGAAGATGAAAACTTTGTAGCTAGTAACGGTTGGTTCAACCGATTTAAAACGCTCTCTAATTGGCACAGCATCGCGGAGAGTGGAGAGGCGGCAAGTGCCGTTAAAGAAGCTGCGTCTTCTTTTCCTGAGACACTCAAGGCTATGATAGAAGAAGGTGACTATAGCAGTGAAACCGTATTTAACGTGTATGAGACTGGCCTGTTCTGGAAGAAGATACCTAAAAGAAAAAAACTTTCCATGCTTTAAGGTTTCTAAAGACCAATTGACAGTGATGGTTGCCGGGAATGCAGCTGGTGACTGCAAGTTAAAACCCCTCTTAATTTATCGCTCCGAAAACCCAAGAGCCTTAAACAATATATCTAAAATTAGCTTACCAGTGATTTGGAAGTCAAATCATAAAGCTTGGGTGGCAGCTTTCGTTTCTGAGGACTGGTTTGGTCACCACTTCATACCCTAAGTCGAACGTTATTGCAAGTCTAAACAGATTCCATTTAAAGTGAGGCTTCTTATTGACAATGCACCCGGTCACCCTCCTGTCACCCTAATTGATTTCGACCCACGTGTGAAAGTTGTGTTTTTGCCTCCAAACACAACAGCGTGCTTCAATCGATGGACCAGGGAGTCATCAAAACATTCAAGGCTTACTGCACGATAGCGTTCGTTTGCACATCTGAATGAAGCTATGGGGCAAAACAGTGAGATATCTGTTAAAGACTTTTGGAAACAATTTAATGTTTTAGATGCCGTAAGAATCATTGGAAAAACATGGGATGAAATTTCCCAAAAAACATTGAATGGTGTCTGGAAGAAACTTTGTCCATTTTTTTTTCAAAAACGAGACGGAAACAACGCCAGAAACTGATCATGTCGCCCATGTGATAGAAGAAGTTGTTAATCTTGCCAGGCAACTAGATTTCGAAGTCAATGGTGATGATGTCAATGAGCTGTTGGATTCACATAGTCAGGAGCTGACAATCGATGAGCTCATAGAGATGCGTGAGCAAAACGTCACTGAAGTATCCGACACTTCAGACCCAGTTCCACCAGAAAAGCACATGACAATTACAAGCTTGACAGAAGGTCTCAGCTCAATTGAAAAGGGCTTAAAAATTTTAGAAAACATAGACTCCAACGAAGAACGCGTTATAGCTAGAAAGCAAGGAATAAAAAATTATTGGCTTGTTACGAAGAAATTCTGCGTGAAAAAAAGAAGGCATTGTGTCGTCAGACGAATTTGTTAGATATCATGAAGCCATCGACATCAAAATAACTTTTTTACGTAACTCATTTATTTTTTAATATTTTGTATTAATATGTATAAAGAACTGCATTTTATTAAATACTTTTCTTCTAAACTAGTGTTTTTTTAGTCCTTGGTCCCAATTAAACAAAAATTTATATGCAAAGTTGTACCCCGACTTAGGCGAATTCGACTTAAGCGATTTTCGTCGGACCCACCTATCGCGTAACTTCGGGGTATTATGTATTTAAATATAAAATTAGTATTCACATTACTAGATCGCAACATAGAGATCCATTACTTAGCATAATTATCAGTATGTAATAATAGCCGTCCACATAACAAATATTTAATTCTACGTCTTTGTTCTTCCAAATTCTCTGTGTATAATGATCAATGTACCTTCGCGAGTTTCTGTGTAAATTGGCGCCTAGGAGGGTTGAGTGGGGCAAAGGGGCGTAGTTATGGGGGGGGGGGGAGATGATGGGGAGGCTCCCCCTCCAAAGTAACTCTGTGATGGAAAAATTCGAAGTGACTTCGTAAAATCTAGGTGAGTTGTGAAATTTGTAATTTTTTTTTGGTAAAATTGAGGGAGTTGTCAAAATCGGGGCAACTTGACAAATCTAGGGCGGTTTGGAAAGTGGCGAGACGGCAAAATCTAGAGCAGTTGGCGAAATTCGAAGCCACTTAGTAAAATACAAGTGAGATGGCAAAATAGGGACAAGTTGGCAAAATCTTGGGGAGTTGGCAAAATTCGGGGTGACTTGACAAAATCTTGGGAACTGACAAAATTCGGAGTGACTTGGTAAAATTGTGGGGGGTTGGCAAAATTCAGGTGAGATGTAAAAATTACAATCTTTTTATGTAAAATTATGGCTTGCTGGCAAAATAGAGGCAACTTCGCAATATCTAGGAGAGTTGGCAAAATTCAGAATGACGTTGCAAAAATCAAGTGAGATGTAAACTCTGGGATTTTTTTCTGCAAAATTGTGGCGAATTGGCAAATTGAGGAAACATGGCAAAATCTAGGGGAGTTGGCAAAATTCGAAGCCACTTGGTTAAATATAGGCGAGTTGTGAAAATTGGGATTTGCTTTGTGAAATTAAGGAGAGTTGACCAAATTGTGAAAACTTGGCAGAATCTTGAGAAGTTTGAAAAATATGAGGTGGGTTGGGTTGTTTTAACTCTGAGTGGCACTTTTATGCACACAATGAGCTAAATGACCATGTCACAAGGACCCCGAAGGCTCAGAGAAGGTTGGGGGAGGGGATCTACTGGAACAGCTGTTAGGAGACAGATGGTAGCCTCCCGTCACGGCCATCCGACGTGTTCTTTAACGTGCAGAGGGTATAGCTCCCCCGCATACGGTACCACGGCTTAACGTCCCATCCGACGATCAGCGGCCTTTTCAAGCCCATCGGTGTCCCCTACTTACCATGGACAGGGCGGGGAATTTTGCGGAGATAAATCTCAACGCTGACCCAGCTGGTAATTTGAAGTGACTTGCCAAATTTAGGAGACATATAACGATTGGGATTGGTTTTGTGAAATTAAGGAGAGTTGGCCAAATCAACAAAATCTATGCTATCTATGTGAAAATTCATGTTAGAATTCAGACGAGACGTAAATATTGGGATTATTTCTGTGAAATTATGGCTAGTTGGCAAAATTGGAAATCAAATGGTCAATTGGAAGTCTATGCATCATCACATAGAACCGGCCAGGCCTAGCACCTAATGTCTGATCCAGCCTTCTCGTGGTGCAGACCGTTAGTACCTTTCGAAAGAGTACTCTTGCGGAAGTGAACGGAAGACATGGGCTGCCCGATTAGTGTGGCCTACTGATCTCGACAACTATGGCTACTTTTCTTTTTTTTCTACCCTGCTGAGGAGTGGTCAACCACACAGGGTCCTATTGCTGACCATATATACCAACCTGAATAGAATTATGGCTCTAAGCTTGATTATGGATCCTGATTTTGATGCACTGGTGGGCTTCTGTGGAGGGAAAATCTTCCGCTGTGTTTTCTGTTTGTTTGTGGGTTGATAGCCCCAAGTGAATAGATTCACAGGATATGTTTATCAGCTGGTGGATAATTCTGAGCAGAGGTCATCGCAGACACCTGAACCCTTTGCTTCTATTGGCATCGTCAAATTCTACATTGGAGGAAGTCTTCCAGTGTTTGGTGGTGAGTGAACGGGTCTTTGCTCCATGTCTGCGATTAGGGGGCTGTTTGATGTTGTAGGCATTCCCTCTCTCAATAAACATAGTTTCTATAAACATCCCACCCTACATTTTCTCTCCATAGGTAGTTGGAATGTGAGGACTCTACGCAGAGCTTTTTCTCTTGATGTCCTCACACAAGAATTCCACAGTTATAATTCAGATATTCTCTGCTTGCAAGAGACCAGATGGACAGATAATGGTCAGTTTCTTAAAAAGAATTTTAAAGTTCTCTTTTCGGGGAGGGACGACAATAAGCATCACCAAGACGTGGGTCTGCTTCTCAGCAGACACGCTAGTGATGTTCTTCTTGGATATGAGTGCATTAATGAAAGATTTCTTATAGCAAAATTTCAGACAAGCGTTAAAGATTTGAATGTTATCTGCTGTTATGCCCCCACTGAGGATGCCGATGAAGATGAGAAGGATAGGTTTCAGGGACAACTTCAGGATATTTTGAAATCTGTCAAGAAAGGTGATATTACCCTTGTTCCAGGTGACTTCAATGCCAAAGTTGGTACTGACTTTGACCTTTGGAGAGGGGCGATAGGCCCTTTTGGTATTGGTAGGTGCAATGGCAATGGACAATGTCTCCTACAGGTAAGTAAACTCAATGATTTCAGAATAACTAACACATATTACAAGCACCGCGACATGCATAAATACACATAGGTTTCACCTGATGGGCTGCATAGGAATATGATTGATTATATATTAATTAACAGCAAATGGGCTAGTTCTATTAGAAATACCAGGGCATATAGGGGGAGCTGAAATTGGATCTAACCATTACCTTGTTAAAAGTGTCTTGCAACTTAAACTTAAAAAGTGTTGTGCTAGAGTTAAAAAATATACCTTTAATACTGAAGCTCTGAAAGACCCAGTTATAGCTAAAGCTTACCATGATAGGTTACTTAGTCATTATAACAGTCATGGTTTGCTTAATACTGAAATTGAGGAAGAATGGGGCCATTTTAAACAGGCTTTTTTGGAAACTAACAGTACTCTTTTAGGAAAAAAGGAGCAGAGGAGACAGAATTATTTAAGTGATAAGGCGCTTGAGCTTATTTCAGAAAGAAGGAACTGCAGGAATGTCCTTAATCAGTACCCTACTAGTCTTAATAGAAAGCATTACAGAGAGCTTAATAAACGTGTAAAGGACCAGTTAGCTACTGATAAGAATCTTTGGCTTGATGGCTTGGCTGACAAAGCTGAGGAAGCAGTTAGGCAGCCCAACAGCAGAGAGTTGTACCAGATAGTTAATGTTTTATGTGGTAGAAAACGGACAGGCATACAAGGATTGCAGGATAAACAAGGTAAAGCTATAGAAGGTGAGGATTCTGTCATGGCTAGGTGGGCTGAGCATTTCAGTGATGTTCTAAACAATGTGGTTAGTTATACTCCCATTGTTTGTAATGATGATAGATGCATTGACAGCTTTATTGTTGGCCCTATAACACAATCTGAAGTTATTTTGGCTAAAACTTTTGACTTAAACTTCATAAATCCCCAGGGGTAGATGTATCATAGTTATAGACCACTGAATATAAAACAACAAATGAAATAATATTGAAACATGGAAAAATAAAGAAAACATGGGTAAGGATCTTTATACTTACAAGAAGTTCATTTTTGTATTTTATGTGATTATCTTCCTTCTCCACGAACCAGCAGTAGTGCCCCTTCATTGCTGGATCCCCTACCTTAGTATCTCTCCTCCATGGTTGGGATATCCTGGTGAAATCTTTCCCTTTGCTCATCACTGACAGCTCCTAAGTTCTTGGGAAAGGAGTTGAGATGCGAGTGCAAGAATTGGATCTTCAAAGACAATCGGCAGCCAAGATTTTCATAGCTTTTGACCAGATCATGAATCATCAAATGGTAGTTTTCCTCTTTGTGATTCCACAGAAAATTCTAGACCACAGACGTGAAGGATTTCCATGCAGTGCACTCCTTTATATTCAGTTTTTCTTCGAAGACAATATCATTCAGTAGCTTCCTGATCTGAAGACCAACAAAGATCCCTTCTTTGAGTTTGACATCACTTAGTTTTGGAAATTTTTCCTTCAAGTGCAAAAACTCTTTACCAGTTTTGACCATAGCCTTTACAAAGTTTTTCATAAGCTCCAGTTTGATGTGTAGTGGTGGGAGCAGAATATCAGAGGAGTCAACTAGAAGCTTATACTTCACATTATTCTTTCCAGGAATCAAAATACCTCTTTTGGGCCAGTCTTTTGTTTTGTAGTGTTCCTTTCTGCATTACTGTCCCACAAACACAGAAAACAGCAAAATTTTGTGAAGCCTCCTTGAAGCCGAAGCAAGAGAAATATAACTTTTAGGTTTATAACTTAAACTGGTCATATTTTATAGCCGTGAGTATTTTTTCCATGCTTTTATAAGTTTCCTTCATTCCCATAGCGTGTGTCACTGGAATGGAAGTTTTTTGGTTTCCTTTATGCAAAAGGACAGCTTTTAATCTGAATTTTAACGAATCTATAAATAGATGCCAATCCTTGATGGCTTGTCCTTGGTGCCATCCTTGGTGTCGTATTTATTCCAATTTCTTCGATCATCCCTGAAATATCTGTGCAGAAACACAAACCATCTTGCATCTCGTAATAAGCAGATAAAGCCAAATTTCTCTTTCTGAACAGAGAAACTCTAGTACCCTTGGCCAGAATATTCCACTCTTGAAGTCTTGAACCTAAAACCTCAGCTTGTTGTTTGGGAAGTCCTAGGTTTCGAACAAGATCATTTAGTTCATTTGCTGAATCAGATGAGACTCATCTAACGTTTTAGGGGTGTATTTATAGGATAGGGATCTGTATGTGCCTCAAAGTCTTCCTCTGATGAATGGGAATCCATCTCCTCCCAGTTAGTTGGAGGTGTTGGTATAGGAATATCTTCTACACGAGGAACTGGCCTTATGACTGAAAGCACATTTTGATATTGTATTTTGCTTTTGTTCTTTTTTGAAAAGCACGACACTTTAGTTAAACAAAAATAGAAATCATGCAAATGACTAGTTGGCTAATTCCAAATCATTGGAACTGCAAAGAGCATTGGAACTGCAATAATGCACGAAATGCAGCACACATGTGGAGCCCATGTTTTGTCCTGATCTCCAACATGACATCCAAAATACAAGTTATAGGCAATATTTGTCAGAGAACGACCCTAGGATTTTAAAATATAATTTCCACACACATAACAAAATTTATCTGGCACAATAACACATTTACGATGCTGACTTTGTGCCATTTAAATGCCAAAATTCACTCTTCAAGGTACAGCACATGTTCCTCCTATAATGAAAACAACAAATGGCGGTCTGAGGTTAGATTACTGTTACATGTTTTCTCCCACTTCGCAATCAGTGTTTCTAGCCACAAAAAGTAAAATATCCAGTATCCTCCCAGTTGCCTGGAAGTGTTAAGTATAGGAAGATTCTAACAGGAGTCAAAATTACCAATAACATAAAAACGTGACGTGCTAGCCATTTTTTAAGGCCAGATCTGAAATCAGCACCTTAAAAATAGTTAAAGGCAGTTATAAAATCCTTGTAAACCAGTGTTATTAATGATTACTTTAGGAACTTTACTTAAGAAACCATTTTAGGAAAAATACCAAAAATCCACATTCTCTGAAATGTTGAAATGAAGTTTATTTTTATTCATTTTTGCTACTTAAGGTTCTTTAAAGCACTTTTCAGAAATGTTTCCTATTCCTTCCAGTCCAAAGTACGGGAATTGGGAAAGAAATGCGAATTAGAAAATGTTCTCCATGAAGAACTGAGTTTGGAAATCCAAGCATTGCAGCGATTGCAAACTAAAGTTACCTGGAACACATCGAGGTCTCAGACTTCAGAGGCGAGTGCTACTATTTGTCTATTCTCTATGTTGACTTTATTTTATCAGGGCATTCTATGTCATGTAAGTGTTTGTATAAAAGAAGCAACGGTTAAGATTTATTTTTCTTTTATAAACAGACGATTCTTCTTAAATAATGCTTTTATAATTGTGTGGTCCCGGAGGACTATTGGTTTGAAACACGGATCACCCAAGACCAGGTGTGACCAGCATTTTCTTACAGTGTGATGGATATTGATCCTTATACTATGATGGATATTGATCCTTATACTGTAATTGATATTGATCCTTATACTATAATGGAAATGTGCTATATATATATTATGTTCAGTCAAGTGATAATTAATATTGAGTCCAGTGTTAATCCAGTGATAATTAAATCGGAACACTTGCTCAAGGGTGAAACGAATTAAAGTGCCACCTGCCTGACCAATTTTCATCACTTTAGTTTCTCTCTGTCACCAACGCCTTACCAGTCTCATCAACAGCTCCAATGAAAGTAATTTTTAGTGGTGTATTAAAACTTTTTAACTCGTTTTTCATCCTGTTCTTTTCATTGTTCAGAAGTCATCACGTGAATGGCCACAAAATAAGTTTTCAAGATCCATAAACAAAGAAGTCATTGAATTCCTTTATTCTCTATCTTCCTACTACGCTTCTACCTATATCCGAAGTTAATATAAACAATTGGTAATAATAAATTAAGAACTTACATTTTAGTGAAATAGAGAATTAATTATCATTTTTTTCCTTACTAGATTTCCAGCGAGATGAATTCCTTTCACGTCACCAAAAGTGAAGTAGATCCCCTTGCATCCAGTTCTCTTCCAAGTGGCTCTTCCAGCATCCCAACTTCTGCTCCTTCTGTTCCAGTCTCCTCCTCCTCCTCCTCCTCTTCCACCACCATCCTTCGAGATCAGACTCCTCCAATGGCAACAGCTTCCTCTCCTTCTACTTTTCATTCGAGTTCTTACCTCGCAGAAGGTGACTGGTTTTGTAGCTTGCTTACTTTGTTTCCGCTTTTTAAATAACATACAACAAACTGGGCCAAGCGATGCAAACGAGCCCGTAAAAAATAAAGCGGGGGAGGGGGGCAAGAGACTGTATTTCGATTGTAGTCTAACCTTTTCCCTCCTTTTTAGAGCTCTTTAAAACATTTCTTGAAAAATGCGTGAAATATGCATAAGTTTAATGATTTTTGTCTATATCCTTACTAGCGTTTTAAAAATTTTTTGTTTATATTAAAATGGGGAAGTTTCAAAATGGGGAGGGGTATGACCCCTTGACTTCTCCCACTACCACTATCAGATTTGACCTTGCTATACAGCCGTATCAAATCATTAAAAAAGCTCAAGAGTAAAAAGATACAGATTACTTCTAAGTATAGAATTCAAGAAATATTTTTACTCAAACCAGGTTACGATGTCCACGAGGGCTCAGAGACGGTTGGGCCCACAGGACAGCTGTTAGGAGACAGATGGTAACCTCTCATAACGGCCATCCAGCATGTTCTTTAACGTGCACAGGGTATGGCTCTCCCACACATGGGCCCACGGCTTAACATCCCATCTGGTGGAAGCGACCTTTCCAAGCCCATCGTTATCCCCTAATCTGGGAACTGAAGATTACAAGCCTGGCATGCTGCCTGGCAACTGCCCCACCCCAATCTCAAAACAGGTTTCCCCCTGAGCGATACTCAAACCCACATCTCCTGAATACATTCCAGGTGTTCTAACCACTATACCATTAACAGCTAGTTTTTTCCGGACAATTATGACTATAGATTATCCCATTTTGTCGCTGTTCGTAGCGCCATCTGTGATTTGGAACTTGAAACATTTGAACATTGCAACAAATTTTTCACTTGGGGCAAATATAGAAATGTTTATCGTTCTCGATCACAGATGGCGCCAAGAGCGCGAAAAATTGTAATGATTTATAGGCACCATTGTGAGAGAAATGAAGCTGCTGATAACTGAGTGGTTAGAACACCTGGCATTCAACGTTCTCTCTCATTTTTGGAGATAGTGCCCGCAGAAGAAATTCTTCGTGCGCCGGGCTGTTGGGTTCATCTTTTGCGAACTTTCGTACACGGAGAATGATGGATCTGCGCGAGGCCCATCTTGGCAGTGTCTTCGCATCGTAGAGGGACGTTGTTGGCATGTAAATATACAGAAGACGTGGGTTCGAGTTTCACTCAGGCCAAAACTTGTTTTTTCAGCAATAATATATAATTCTTTAGAGAGCTTTCAAAGCGAAATACTGAATGTCCTTCATTTGTAAAATATTTTTTTTCGAAAAATGACACCAAAGATAATTTGAATGTCCAAAATTCATATATCATGTATTTCAATGCATGCCATTTGAAGAAGTTGAATAGTCAAGAGAAAAATCAATCATCCTGGAACTTTATGCAATATTACAAATTATTGTTTCTAATCTATAAAAATTCAATTATTTTTGCCAAAACCAGAATTAATAAAAAACGTGTCCAGAACACGTACGTATTTATTTCCTAAAACAAAAAAAAAGTTGCGCTTTCCAACTCCCCCGGAGTTAAAAGGCGACAACTCCCACATTGTATATCCCTTTGCCCATCATAATCTACCATTAATCCTTTGGATACCAAGCTGTCTGAATACTCCTATCGCCACGATCCAGCTTACCGGCCGAGAGTTTTCAGTATTGCTTTCCCCCTCTGAACGATTAGCAATGAGAATGGCAATGAGGGATTAACGAGGGAGGCAAAAGGGGGGTCGTCAACCCTTCCCTCGGGGGAGCGGTAAAGTGTCACTGACAATATTCGCTTGCATCCCGTTGTACACTGTGAGTTCGGTAGTAATTTCCACCAGAGGCAAAGCAGGGTAGGAGCGAAGCTTGTAGGGAAGTTGGGTCTAACACTGCGAAATATTTCTGCTAGTGTATTGTTGATCTTTACGATTTCCAGATTATTATTTTAACGCTTACTATATCTTTATCAGAAGAGAAATGGCATTCATATTTTCGTAACATTTATTTTTTTTCTCTTAAAATATTTTTAACAATTTTTTTTTAATTTAAAATTGTGATAATTTTAAGAATTATATGTTTTAACTTCATGGCGATAGAGAACTTCACAAATTTCCCAAATGAGTGTGGTAGTGGGAAAAGGAAATAGGGAAGTAAAATATTTAGTAACGCTCCTATTAACATAAATTAATGGGCAAATTATATCTTTAGAAATTAATATTTTAAAAGCTTTTTAAACGTTACTTGTCCTACGCTATTTCCGATTAGTATAATATATAATATAAAAAAGACATTTTTCCCTTTTTGCTCCCCATAAAATTTCAATCTAATAAGTTATTAATTTTTTAAACAGCTTAATTTTTGGTCAACATTTAAACAAAATATTTAATCCACTTGCAAATTGCTCTAACATTTGGGAAAAATCATAATACCATGGAATAGATAAGTAGTTATCAACTTTTTCTAAGCCAAAGACAAATGCAAAAGAGAAAAATATTGGGCAAAAGTTTAAAATCGAGTGCTATATTTTTTTGAAAACAATATGAGCCTAATTTTTTTCCCTAAAGCTGGATTATTGAAACATTAAGGTTTTTAAGAGTAAAAGTCTTTGCAAGATTAATTTCATACATTTATATCAATTATGTGAAATTATTTTATGAATATTTCAAATTTCTTTCTTTCCGCTGTTTACAATGGAGTAAAATAAAATAAAATTTTTGTGGGCAGGATTTGTTTTCTGCATCTTTTTGTGGTATAATAAAAATGAAAAATAAATTTAAAAAAATGGCCTACCTATAAACACCTTAAAACTTAGACAATAAACCTGAAATCTCCCTCCCACTGAAACGATCCAAGAATTTCGTTTCAGTGGGAGGGAGATTGTTTTCGGGAGGTCCGAGATTCTTGTTTTGAGAGGAGTGCGAAAATTCAGTTTCGGGAAATCTCACTTGTGTATGATTTCTCATTTGCCAAAATAATAGTATGAGATTTCATATTTTTTTAAATTTAATATTTTGGTGCCGGACATGAAATTAAAGACTGAAATAAAATTATGTAAAGACAAGTGTTTTGGATTTCAAAGCAGTAATGAAGTTTGAAATTTAGTATGACAGCTGGAGGTTCGCAGGGGGGGGGGGGCGAACTTTTCGTTAGCGTGGGTTTCTAGCTATTTCTTTGGAATTACTCTTGTTGAGTAGGTAAATTGGCGCTTTATCTCACATTGTAGTAAATGCGAATTCAATGACTGATTACATCAATAATCTTTAGGAGGTGTTTTGTATGTGCTGAGCGTACGTAGGAAGTGGGTACTTTAACGAAAGCCATCTCAAACAATAAAATCAAATATAAAAATTTTAACTCAACTCTAATATTATATCAAAGAATTTTTAACAGCTGCAGAAGCTCCAATCTCCAAAATACGTTCGTGTTATCTATTCTTCATTTCCTTTTCGTTTAGCGCAAACATCTGAGTCATACCAGATGAAGTTAGAACTGAAAGGTCCAGGATCAAAGCTACCTCACCGTGCTGCAAATTTGCCAATAAGCTAATAGTAGTGTATTCGCACGATAATACCCCCCCCCCCCCCACAGACAGTGCTTTGCGACGTCACACATCCGCTTACTTCATAGGTACATTATTATAAGCAATTAATTTTTTTAATTCCTTATAGGCAAAATATTTGCATCATCACATTTGCTTCTTACACGTGCATGTTTTTGTTTTTATTAATTCGTTTAATTATATGACTTTGTAACAATATCAAAGGCTTTATGTTATTTCGATATGCTCCTCCTATCCCAAGAGAGTACCGTATTTCTTCGATTCTAAGACGCACTTTTTTTCCCACATAAACGTCTCTAAAAACGGGGTGCGTCTTAGAAACGCAGAAAAGACGGCTCAGACTCTGATATTGATTCAGAAGGAAGTGATGAATAGAATACTTACTGATAAATAAGTACTATTGTTGTTAGTAAATTGAATTCTATTATAATAAAAATATTTGTTAGATATATTTTAGCAATTTATTTTTTATTTCTTAGAATCAAAACTTTTTGTCTGTTGGTGGTGCTGAAATTAAGGTGCGTCTTAGAATCGATGGCGACTTAGAATCGAAGAAATACGGTAATACACAGTTAAGGTAGAATTTAACCATAAACTTAATCTAAACATTTCTGTTCCACTGAAGTTAAATTCTCGGAGTCTCCCCCAAACCGAATTCTCGGACCCCCCAAAACAAAATCTCGGACCCCCCTACCGAAACTTAATCTTGCGCACCTGCCTGGTTGGACTATACATCTCTCCCCTCCCTCCTCCGCCGTCCCATAGATCCGGCCTGGGGCCCGGTATACTTAATATAAAGTAATAATAATGTAAAATGGTTTAGAATATATTTTTACCACAAATTTCAAAAAATTGCAAAGACCTTCATTTTCCATTAATATTTTCCCATCCCTATCAATAGTATGTTGAATATTGTTCTCAAAAATGCAAAATTCCACAAATGGCTTATCATTCAATTTTTCCATTCAAATTCAATATATCAATTATAATTTCCAGGTCAGAATATCGTATCTTTGCGATGAGATGTTGGCGTCGGCACAAGCTACTTATGAATAAACAGCAAAAATCACCTTTGAGCAGTTGACCAAAATTATTTAGATGATTCTTCATCTGAATTTCGAGAGTCTCAGCTATTTAAACAGTGGGGTTGCACAGATAAGTGGAGTTTGAACTGTCCCTAAGGCTCATTTCTTATATTCGATCTAATGCACGTCATGTGATCGACAGTATTCTCGGATCAGTCAATGCGGGGTCCCATATGGCTTTGGTACGGCAAGCAGGATAAATATTGATGATGCGGGACAGTTGGCAACACTAGGCGTACCCAAGTGTGCTTATGTTGGGGGGGTGTTAAGGTTGTGGATCTGAGTACCATACGTTTTTTAATGAAGTCTCCAGAAATGAAACACTCAAGCATACAATAAAAGAAATTACAAATAGACCAAAACATGTTAACCCCCATTGAAAGTTTCTGAGTATACCTTTGGCAACGCAAATAAGACTTGTAAATAACTAAGACATCAATTGCGTTGACTTCACTATTGTTATACGTAACAAACCAAGTCGTAGAATAGTGTTGTACGCAACAGAATAATTCATTACGAAACAATGAAAAATGCGTTAACCTTGGAGAAGAGGCCATGTCTCTGTTAGAATTGCCTACAACTCCTCGTCGTCGAGGTGTTCTCCTTCGCATCCTCATCTAATCAAAGTAGGTCTGAACTTCAATATACCATTTATCTAGTTAGGGAATTTATGCTTTTCTGCCGTAGTGAATATATGTTAGTGCATACTTGTTGTATTTGCTTTAGCCAATATCCTTGCTGTTTGTCGAGCGTTGGACGCTCAGAAGATTGGTTGCACCGCATTAAGTGCGGACGTCTGTAAAATCGCGGTGGTAAGAAATCGTAATATATTGGGAGTTAAATGGGGAATAAGATTTCTGTTATTGTTTAAGTATACTTTAGCTCAGGAGTTATTTGTTATGTGTTCAGTTACATATTATATCTATGTGTTAACCGAGTAGACGGAGACGTGCAAGGCTTGGAAATCCAACCTTCGTTTAGCCGCCTAACAAGAAGTTCAATATACTAAATAGTAGGTAAATATATTCGGGCAGATTTGTAGTAACCCAGGTGGATCTGATTTATACCCTCCATTCACAGAAATCGATATTTCATTACATCTGGTCTGGAAATCGGGTTTCAATTATTTTAAACATCTTTCTGTTGTTTATCATTTAACAACAGATAAAAATGCCCAATTACTTTTTACCAAATGTTTCGAAATATATTCAATTACGGCAAATTACATTAATAACAATTGCATTAATATTAACAATAATTATATTAGTATTAATAATATTTACATTAATATTAATAAAAATGCATTAACCTGTAAATAATGCTTTTCCTTTATATTGTATATTACATTATTAGTACGTACAAATTTTCTGCACAACTTAAACCCACCATAGCACAATTTGCCCATATTTAATTTTATTTCGTTACAGAATTTTCTATGACTGACAAATTGTATCCAAGTGCTGCAACTTGAATTGAAATACGAAATTATTTGAAAAATTCCATTTTGTGAATGAGACAATATTGTTTTTTCGGGTTTAGAAACTTCTGACGTGGAGACTATCGTTCGGAATCCCAAAATACATCCACTTCTTCCCTCCCCAAAAAGAGGGGGGGCGAATTTTTTTTAGTAGAGGAGAATCAATCGTAAGCGTTTTATGCGAAATGAAAGCTTGCGACGTGAAGAGTGAAATCTCATATACTTTAGAGCAGTGGTTCTCAAAGGATGTGCCGAGAAATTTCGGATGGAATTGTAGATAAAAGGAAATTTAGAAACCATTTTGTTGCTCCTTTCTGAAACTGATTCTTCATTTAACTTTTTTCCGTTTAATAAAAAACTTATCCATATGAAAATGGGATAACATGCAGGGCACAAAGCGGGGATGGATCTAGGGGGTGCAAAGGGACCATGCCCCCTCCTTCCTTTCATAATACGATAAGAGTAAAAGAGGGAAAACTTATTAAATTTATTTATATTTTATGCATTTTTGAAGATTTTTTAAAAAACCTTCAAATAGAGGATGAAATTTTAGAGTGCATTGGAAATGAAGTCTCTTGGCCTCCCCTTTGACATTTTTTTTGACTCGATTGCGTTTCTTGGGGCCTGCCTCGATTTTTTTCTAGATCCGGGCCTTACACAAAGCATTACCGATAATACATACAGCGTACGTACTAACCTTAATACACGTCAGAACTTAAAAAAAAAAGTTCTCTGCGTTTACAAACGACTTCACAAAAATGGCTATTATTGAAGACAAATTGCGCATGTGCGAATTTCCCGTAGTATTACCACCAAATTTTTAGTGCCATCAGTATTCACGGCGAAATATACGATGTGCCGTGAGCAAAAAAAAAGTTTGAGTATCACTGCTTTAAAGAGAGAGAAAAACCCGAGCAACAGAAGATAAATTTGCTTGAAAATGTGAAGTTGTACAACAAACAAAAGGTTATATATAAATAAGTCAGAGGACCTAAAGATATCCTAGCTTTGTGTCTCAAGTAAGAGTCATCTGGCCCTGACTGAAAGGTTAAAGTAGTGTCCAAAGGATAATTTGCTTTTGAGAGAGTCACAAGCGAAAGCCTTCCTTTGGGGGACTTTTTTTGCTCCTTTTCAGAAACAAAAGAGTGAATGCTTCACTTTGTCGTCTGTCTATCAAATTCTTTGTTTTTAGAAACGGATCAAAAATTCTTTTGTGTTGGTTAGGTATTGTGAAATAGTACGATTTGTACTTTCGAAATCTCTATGCAACTAATTGCGCCATCAAACAGTGAAAAAAGTTGAAAATGGCAAACATTTCAATATTGTAATCGATGTAATTATATTAGAAATTTTTAATATTAATGGTAATATTTCACCATTAGCACAAGCACAATTTTTCTTGCTTTTAGAGATAATATTTATTTCCAAAAGCAAAGAATTATTTTTTCGTTGAATAGGTATTTGATAAACTATTATGATTCATAGTTTTTGAATCTCCCAAAAGTTTTAATTGCAATCTCTGACGGTGGAATAATTCGAAAATTTCAAACATTTAACATATATTGCAAACGATATGATGTTTTACTGATAAAATATCACAATCAAGGACTTAACATGTGCAGCAACAATTTGTCCCTTCACTTCGGGAGGGGGGGGGGGGTGCAGGGAGTGACGAAACGTTTTGTTTTAAGAGATTAATGAAAGCTCTTCTTGAGTTGAACAGGTACTAACGAAATATGATGATTCATAGTTTTCAAACCCTTCAAAAGGCTTTAATTTACATCGTTAGAGGGCGCTAAATGTAGAAGTAACATTGTAAACGATATATTTGTGCTAGAAATTCTGGTGATAGAATGTTTCATCAAGAACAGATACCCAGATACCAGGTTGGGTTGGGCTGTTTTACCTCTGAGTGGCACTTTTTTGCAAACATTGGGCTAAGTGGCCAGGTCACAAGGACCCCGAAGACTCAGAGAAGGTTGGGGGAGGGGACCCACTGGAACAGCTGTTGGATGGTAGTCTTCCGTCAAGACAATCCAGCGTACAAGAACAGATACCCAGACACAAGGAATGTGATAGAACTGAGAAAGGGGTTCATTTAGAGTCCCTTTGATACACCGGGCCTGGACAGCCATGGAACAAAAGAAAGGAAATTAAATATGCATAAAAGATTTAAGTCATTTAATTTGTCTAAACTTCAATTACAAGCAACTCATTTTTAAACAGCATGAAGTATAATAATTTCCTAATCATTAATTTAATTGAAATATTTATGAATATTTTAAAATTAATTAGGAATATTTAAAAATATAATGCTACCAGATAAATTTGAAAAGATACAGCTTTAGTTTAAAATTCTAATTTATTTACAAATTAATTCTCCCCTTAGTGCACTCTTCAGACCCGGTATGGTATAAGTGGCTGTGATTTACCCAACCCTTAATCTTATTGATCTTACGTCACCCTCTTTAGTTTTTAGGTTGTGTAATGAATGACAGCTGGCTAAACTACATTTCTGTAGGTGTTGAGGCTATTTAATTAAATTATATTGGTTAAAATTCGAAAGGTTACCAGAGGCGTATTGAGAGTCCACGCGATGCGAGCTAGGGGGTGGGACATGGTTAGGAGGGCTTCTGCAAAAGTGTTTTACAAAAATTGTGGGAAAAATTGATACAGAACTATCTAAAGGAATAGCCCAGATTTTTCTACAGCTTTGAACGAATAATAATGATCGCGAAAAATCAGCTTCGTTTTCCAATCTAGAATTTTCTCTTTGCGAGATATGTTTAGCTTTTGGATAAGTTTTTATGTAGGCATTTAGTGTAATTATAACACTAAGAAAGCTTTTTAATCATAACTCATACATTTGTATTTTATGCAGTAAAGTATAATAGTTTTGGTTTTACCTTTTATTTTGGATTCTAAAAATTTATATTATTAAAAATCATATCGCTAGTAGAAAGACTACTGTAAGTCTAATACGAAAATGATTGTTAGAAGTGATATTGGCTAAACAAATGCTCACATTTTTAGGAGTTGTTCTAAATCTGCTGTCCAGTTTGTAGTCCAGGGGAGCGAGGAGGGGGAGGGAAGTGTAAAATGCAATTAAACCAATGGCATGATGTTAGTGAGAACTGGAGAGACTATGAGATTGCGCAGTGGAAGCTTGTTGGTACTTGTTGAAGAACCGACTGCAGTCTCCCAGGTTGCAACTGACGTTTCGCTTCTGGACTAATATTTTGAGAAGATTGATTGTTTTACCTCTGAGGAGCACTTTGGCTAAATGGCCAGATCATAAAGATCCCAAGGAGTAGGTTGGGGGAAGGGATTGAATCAACTGGACAGCTGTTAGGATACAGATGGTAGCTTCCCTTCAACATCATTCAGTATGTTGTTTAACGTGCACAGGGTATGGATCTCCTGCAACGGTTTCACGTCCCAACTGCCTGGCGGCCTCCTTTACCAGCCCAATGTTGTCCAGGAGTTAACTGGAGAAACTTCTCAACTCAGAAAAGGATGCGATTCGAACCTGGGACTGCAGATTACGAGCCAGTTGTGCTACCGAGAGACCCAACCCCAATCCCTGGGAATAAGGTAAGTCCATTAAGGAATCAGGTAAGTTAACATCTTTCATTTTTAGTAATATTATTTTAGGAACAACCCCAGATATTTCGGAAATCACGACGATTTTCCGTCACTTCGTCAGTAAACGTTGTGGAAACCTTACACTTAACATACCATCTTACGATCAGCTGTGGCAGCTTCCTAGTTCGTAGCTATTCAGTTATTCCAAGCGATACCCAAATTCTGCTGATGAAACACACAATTAACAGTTAGGCTTAAAATTTTTTTAGAGATGCAGCTAACCATCCGAATGAACTCATCCAGTACACAATTAACTATGATATATCCCATGGCATGAAACGCAAACGATACAAATCACTTCTGCTTTCTGTCCTTGTTATCTAAAAAGTAAATTATAAACCCAATAACTTCAGATTTCAAACATTGATCAATCTTGCTTCATAATGACGACTGACCAGATTCAAGAATTTGCTGAGAGGATTTTCTCTCTGCCGACTCCTTCAATTATATACGAGTGTAAGAAATTTTTATCCAGAGCGGAAGTCTCTGACTCGGCAATTCCAGTCGATTTACTCTGTATTATATCATGTAGCAAACGTATTCAATGAAGTCTTATGATCTCTGAACTCTGAGAGAAATCTCCCAGTGCTGTTTCCAATGCCCTTGCTTTGCGAGCGTACCGAAGATCGCATTATTGACAGTACAGTCGAGATATTGGCAAGCATCGTAGTCGCCAGTGATTCGATTTCTTGTCGAATTTCTGAATTTTTTGTTCTAAAAGGAAGAGGGAAGGAGCCACAGAATGATATGTGCAGTGATTGGATGGTTTCAACGAATAGCAGAGGTAGGCCTTCCTAAGAGAACTAATGCCTCACTCAAGAATTAAATGTAGTTTAATATATACCTAGATTCAGAAGTAGCTTATTCGTACTTTAGTTTAAATAAACTATCATTAAGTATAATTGCCAGACTTGAGTAGTTTATACAGTTGAGTGCATTTTTGGCTGAAGCCGAATTACTCTGACGAGAAGCCACTCGCCAGGTGGTCGTTGCTGGTTTTGATAAATAAAATCTTAACATTAGCATGCAGTGCAGTATTCTCAAAAAATTCTGTTTAATAATGTTCAAATACGGTCTCTAGCCATATCCAAATATATGATCAAATCAGTTCAAGTAAAGAAGAAAGCAATACAGGAAACAAATATTTCTCAGATACGGAACTGCATAGTAAAGTAATGGCTGCAACACAAGTACTTCCACACATTTTGAAAGACGGCGGGAAAATGAGAATTTCGACTGATTACCACAGATGGCGCAGCAAGCAGTGGTGCTTTAGGATCAGTATATCAGATCTATCTGTGCTAGCCAGTTATTCTGTGATTCGTCCACACACCTATCCAAACAGTGTTTCCGAGATCAGACAGAGACATGAAGTTTTCAGAATACATTTCTAAACGATATGCTAGATCATATTTCCTTCCCATTTCAAATAAAAATATTTTATAATTTATATTTTTAAGAATCGAAAATTACTTTAATGCTGTCTTGTTTTAAATGCCAATACTAGCACGCCCAATATAAGAAGTAAGAAATCTCAAACGTTAGCCTGTACTTACAAACATAATGGCTAAAAGGAGTGCATTACAATTTTAATCAGAGTATATTTAGGTACCTTTCAAACACTCTGAGTTCTTAAAGCATGATTTTTCTTACCTTAAGTCTTGGTGCATGACTTTTATCTGTTTATTTCTCTTATTGTATATTTTGTTTACTGCATAATTTTAGTTGCCTTTATGCCATAAAACCTCAAACAACCAACGAAGCTCTAAGTTTTCGTTTTATAGTTTAATTTGCATATTTTCAACTTTTCCATTTATTTTAAACTTGAACCGTTTAACTTCTCGGCCTATTTCGCTTATATGAGAGGGCCTAACGAACCTTCCCCCATAAAGGAGCTGGATTTGGTTTCGTCAGTAGTGTGCTAGGTTTATAATCTTTAGTTCCCAGGTTCGAGTGCCAGTTGTACCGTCATTAAGATTTATCCCTGGTACAGTCGCTCAAAGAAGTATCCGAACGCTATGGTTGATTAAAAAAATCAGAAAAAATATCTGGCAACGATTTTTTCAGAATTTAATGATCTGGCATCCTTCGTGTGCAGTACACGAAGGATGCCAGATCACTAATTTCTGAAAAAATCGTTGCCAGATATTTTATTTGAATGTTGTAGTCAACCATGGCGTTCGGATACTTTTTTGAGCGACTGTACCCCTGCCCCCAGTAGGAATGGGGACACCATTTCGTTTGGAAGGCCACTGTCCATTGAATGGAACATTAAGCTGTGTCCTCGTGTGCCGAAGAACCATAATCTGTGCACATTAAGGAATAAGCTGGATGGCTTTGAGGGGAGGATCCCATCTGTCACCTAACAGCTATTCAGTGAGTCCTCTACCCAACTCTGAGCCGTTTAGATTGTTGTGGCCTGGCCATTTTGTTCAATGTGTGCAGAAAAAGTGCCTCTGGAAGCTAATTTTGACTGATAATATTATGCAAATCTCCGCTCTCCAACGGATAAAGGAATCCTAACAGGATATCCCCCTATCTCTGGGGAATATTATAAATTCCAATCCCTCTGTATCGAAAAGTGATGTGGCTATTCAGTGAAAGTGTGAATAATCAGGTCTCACAAGTTAAAAATATCTGTGTAAAAGCAATACTCAAAAATCGAGAAATATGGCTATCCATACTAATTTAAAAGTACATAAGCAAAACACTGAATTCGTTCACTCTATAAGATTATTTTTATATAAGAATTTGAAATATACTGTTTTTATCCACTGTTTTTTATGTAATGTTTACTTTCAAGACAATATTTGTGTATTTTATTCTATACGTAATGCCATTTTTGTACATACTGTACTCTTTGTGTCTATATTATTTTTGTAATAAACACATTCCATTGTGAAGAATTTTATTGCTTCATAAATCGAAAGTGATTAACGACTTTTTGCCGGAATTGTGTGATATTGTGTGACTATTGCTATTGGTTGTTGTATTGTTAAAAGAAATAACGTTCTTCATATTTAATTTAATATTATCTGTAGTAATAAGCGTAACTATATCGTATATTACTAACGAAATGTAATAAAGTGACAAATTATTTCCCCGCAGCAAACAGCAAATGAATTGCTGCTATGGGAACAATTGTATCAATAGTGCTCATCGTTCAGATCAGTCATGTATATATCCGGTTCTTTAAACAATGAGAAAATTCGAAAATACAAAAATATTTCTTTTTTGTATCTCGCTTTACTAAAGTGAATGTTTTTAAATAAGAAGAGGAAAATTTAAATCGTATCATACAACGTCATTGAGGTCGTTCGTTGAAAGTTCAGCAATTCGTTTCAGGGACAGAGTCGCATCTTCCACATTATGCTTCGACAAGCCAACTGAGTTTTACCGTTAAAATGAATTTTATATTAATATTTGAATTTTTATTGACTATTTTGTACTCATAAACATGACAAGTAGAATGTAATAAAGTTGAACTTTAATGTACATTATATTGCACCCCCTATTAATTATTATTATTCAAGATCATAGCCTAAACTGGCCTAGTGGTTGTTAGGAAGCTAGCCATTGTTCCAGCAAGGCAAACTTTGTGTTAGCTCTAACTGAGGCAGTCGTCAGCAGTGACTTTGATCTTAGTAGGGAGTATCCTTGTATGAGAAGGCCTGTAAAAGCTAGGAGTAGCTTTTAGGATTTTTCTCTGTCCCAAATGTTGCAAAGCAAAAACATATAATGGCACAATTCAATTTCAAATCGGGCAGAGTTTGTCAGGTGACCTTTAGCGGTTTCTATAGAAAAATATATGTGAGAATAGAATCCATAAGAACATCGGAATAGTATCTTGTCTCGATCAAAAAATTAAAAAAAATTGTCATTTATAAATGGCCACTTGAACATAATGGTTCTAAAACGGCATGTTCTGTATTCCTAATGTAACAAAAATTATTTATGAAAGTTTTTCATTTACTTTTATTTAAGAGACTCTATCTGGCACACATATATATGAAAGTGATTGGTTCTTTATCATTAATAGAAAGTTAATGAAAAATTGTCAAAATAAGATTAAAATTTGACTTTTTCTTGTTCTTGTATACATTACAGTTTCAAATCTTAAAAATGATTATATTACTTGGTAGTAAACATAGTCATCTCTCCAGACAAACTCGAACGTATATTATTGATCAGTTTTATTTTTCACGAATTTGTCCTACTTTTCGATCTAGTAAAATTGTAATGCTTTCTGAGCGTTAAACGTGAGATATTGATTCTTATTACTACGGGAAGATGCATCATCTAGAAACTACATCCATAACTGTGATGCATCTAGAATTAATTTTTACTTCCCCTCAAATATATACTGCGATACACGAGAAATTAATATTTTAAAACTGTATTCCGTTATACGTCAGAAATTGCTGTCCTCCAAATGCGGCTGTGTCAAGTAATATCGATTAAGGATTACGTTACAAAACACGATTTTGACCTTTCTTCCTGTTGCATTTCATACGTCAAATGTGTGCTTTTCAAAACAGTTGTTCCTCCGTATCTTTCGAACACGACGGAAAAAATTTGATTTATGTGGAAACGAAAGTTTGTGCTGCCAGGAATATGATAGGCTATAAAATATTTATCCCTATGATTCCCCCCCTCTAAAAAAGGGGTAATATTAAAACGATTGTTCTGCTATATCTTTGGAACGCGAGGGCCGAACGTAATAAGTTGTACGTCAAATGAAAATTTGTGTCGTGGAATGTTGTGCCAATTTTGAGTATCCATTAAAGATTTATATATTTGTTTTAAACAAAGTTTTTTTTATTTCTTAAAAATACTGTTTTTTTTTTGGGGGGGGGGGATTCAGTATTTGTTAAAATTGTATGTTTTTGTTTTTTAAATAGATAATATTTCTTGCAGCTCTTTAAGAATATAGCTTTTTCTTCGCTGCTCTTCACTAAATTTTAACCGGGCTATCTTAAAACTGCCCTTCAACAAAAAGCACGAAGATCAGATACCAATACCAAACGAAGGGGTACACTTTTAGGGTTTATTATTCCAGGTTAAATTAAAAGGTAGAGTGCCAAAAATAGACTTATAACAAACCAGCTGAGTAAAGCCATAGCCCGGAAGTGAGATGTCAGTACCAAAGGATGGAACTCATTTCTAGTGCGAAAAAATTCCTCTCTCCACATGCGCTCCCAGCCACATCTCTAACCGCATAGCACGAAGATCAGATTATAATAAGGAATCGAGCTAAATTTTCGTATCGAACAATACATGTATAATTTAAAAGCACACTTCCCAGATACCGAGCTTTCCCTCCGTGCCACCTGTGCAGTGCTATAGAAGGTGTCAGATATCAATACCAGTGTAAGGGTCCAATTTCAGGTCAAACAATTCCCTGACAATTCTGAAAATTAAAGGCACAGTGTCTAAATATAAATAAAACCCTCTCCATGCAACCTGTGTAATGGTACAGATATCAGTATCAATAGATGGTGTCCAGTTACAGTTTCAACAATTCCACGACATTTAAAGGCACAATGCCGATTATAGAATCCTCCCCATGCAACCTGTGTAGTGGTTTAGCATGGAAGTGAGATATCAATATCAATGGATGTATTTTTAGTGTCAAATGATCCCCGGAAAATTGTGCCAAGATATAGAGCACAAGTGACGAAATTGTGAATAGGAAAAGAATATCATAAATATCACAGATTTACACTACAAATAATAAGAAATATTAACAACTAAAAATAACTGCATGCTGGTATCTTTTTTGAAGGGCGATTCGTGCATTCAAAACGCTGAATAAATTAACATAACACAAATATCGTATAAAATCAATTTTTTATAGCGCAAGACACTTGTATTCCAACACTACTGATCAATGTTTTGAATAGAACAACATGGCTGCCGCGCAGTTGCCGTAGCATCATTTTCAAGATTTTAGGGCCCCTCCTCCTTTCTTCCTACCTCCATGGGTAGAGACTTCGGCTTCCCGTAGGAAAGGAATGGAGAATATTGTTTGCTTATAGCAAGTTTCAAGTTCCTTCTTGTAGAATTTCAAATTGAAATTTGGCCGTGCAACTGGGACGACAACCAGAAACACTCTGTGAAAATTTGAAGAGTCTATCACTCTTTTCCGATGGGTTATGGCTGTCACAAACGGACACACATAGAGAGACATCTGCTTTTACTACTGTAGATGTGGTCTCCATTTATATCCATAGATGTCACAAAATTCCAGTCAATATACTAAAGACTGCTCGACACTCTGCAAGTATTATAAAAGAAAAATCCGAAACTTCTATTAGACTGTAATATACACAGGGTCTGAAGGTTTGGGTTGGGTGATTTTACCTCTCAGTGGTCCCTTTTGCACACAATGAGCTAAATGGCCAGGTCAAAAAGAACCGAGGGTTCAGAGTAGGTTGGGGGAAGGGAACCTAGTGTACAGCTGTTAGAAGACAGATAGTAGTTTCCCGTCAAGGCCATCCATCCTATGTTCTTTAACTTGCACTGGGTATGGCTCTCCCGCACATGGGGCCACGGTTTAACGTCTCATCCCACAGTTGGCGGCTCAGTCGGTGTCCCTACAGACCGAGGGCAAGTCTGAGAGGTTTGCAAAGATAAATCTCAACGCTTGCCCAGGGAGGATTCGAACCTGGGAACTGCAGATTACGAGCCTGGCACGCTACCAATGGAGTCTCCTCTTCCCCAGAGTCTGAAAGGTTGAAATCCAAAACGCACCCACTAAATTAGAACAATTGTTAGCTGTCAAACAGGCCCTAATGTAGAAAAAAATAAGCAAGAGGGGAAAAAAGGGGGGAGCAAGAGACTTGAATTCCATTGCTGTATAACGATTTCCCTATGTTTCTGAGATCTCAAAAGGTTTCTTGAAAAATGCATGAAATAATGATAAGTTAAATAGCCTTTTGGCCCTATTTCCTTTATTAGGAATATCAAGGGCTGTCCCCACCTCCCCAGATTCGGTATACTACTCTGAAGTATATATTATGTACATAAGAATACACAACAGAAACCCAACCCCTTACAACAAGTTAGGAGTGATAAAGGTGTGTCCATCGGAATCTCTCAGAGGAAGAATAGAGAACATTGACCAGAGAACAATGAATGAAGCAAGAGCTACCAACCCAGTATAAGAGATCCACGTAAAAGGAATGAGAATCCAGCGAACAAGATGTCTCTTTACTTTCTTTTGAAAATTATATACGAGACAGTCAAAATTGCATTCATACATCACAGAACTGCTATTCTCAAGAATTTGCCTAAAATGTGAACGTTTGGTGAACACTGCCAACAATTGTAGAAGTAATAGGTGCATATATATATTATTTTTATTCAGTGCCAATCGGGCTTCTGTAAAGTCAATGTAAAGGTATTTTTAAATATTCATTTAAATGTTGAAATGGGCAATCATGCAGACATAAAGGATTTTTTCTTCAGCAATATTTTATGAACTCTAACGGAAATCACAAAACTACTTTTTCTACATATTCAGAGAAAATTTATCAAACGCCAAACGAGTTGAAAAATAAGGACGTAATTAGTTGCAAAAATAAATCAAAGTTGTACTAGTGTGGGTGGCAATAGTATAATTCGGGGGTCTCGAACACGTAGTTCGTGGGGAGTGATTTTGCGAGGCACCTTCTAAATTACGAGCCATAGTTTCTATCATAATCATGAGTTGGATTGGGCTGTTTTTCCTCTCCTTTCTTCAGTACACCAAGGGCTAAATGGACAGGTCACAAGGCCCCCAAGGATCAGAGAAGGTTGGGGAAGGGAACCCACTGAACAACTATTGGGAGACAGACAGAAGCGCCTTCTTTAATGTGCGCAGGGTACGGCTCTCCTACACATGGACGTCCCATCCGACGGATGGCAGCCTTTCCAAACTGATCGGTGTTCCCTTTCTGACCGGGAACAGGGCAGGGATTAGCAGAGATATATGTGAACGCAGATTGAGTTAAGCCTCGAACCTGGGAACCGATTGACACAACATCCGCCCTCCATAATCGTGGTAGCGAAGTGTAGATTACTAACTCTTCTCCACTACAGTGACCTCTAGCGAGAATGGGAAATAAGATCACTTTCAGTTGAAGATGAAGCCACTGCAAACTAAATTTGTTATTTGGATTAAAAATATGTACATTTCAAATAATAGGACAACAATATAAGTACCTAGCAGAATCACACGGCATCGCTAGGGTGTCAATATATTGATTCAGTCGGGGCTCAATATATGAGATTCCCGAGTAGCAGGATATCAGAGTAGCAGGCATATTCGTAAGGGGTTCGCGGACAATCGTTTCGGGTGAAGTCACTGACGACAAACGTTTTCGATCCCCGCAATTATGTACATACTGGACCGATCAGTCCCGAATTTCAAGTGGTGGTCCCACTTAGTTCTAGCCACGTAGGGTTTAGAGATCCGGTTCTTTCCAGCGGTGGGT
Source organism: Ryuthela nishihirai (assembly GCA_038380435.1). Taxonomy (NCBI): domain Eukaryota; kingdom Metazoa; phylum Arthropoda; class Arachnida; order Araneae; family Heptathelidae; genus Ryuthela; species Ryuthela nishihirai. The sequence goes on from JAWZYU010000019.1 coordinate 957,522, forward strand.
CGGGTTTGAACCCCAAGCAAGTGTCCAAAATTTATTTTGGGGACCCTTTAGGAATGGAGTGCCCGAATGTTTGATGAGGTTGCACTTTCCGGAAAACTGTGGCGCTGTGAGTGATGGGTACGGGAAACGTTCTCCTCAGGAAATGGCTACAAAAATAAAGGGTTGTCAACATGAAATTAATAATATTTGCATATGTAAAGTAAGTGATTTAAAGCCTGAATTAACATGAAATTAAAAGAATGTTTTCGTACATTTTATTACAATAAGAAATATTATGCATATAGCATTAAATTTATGAGACGTCTGCTTTGCATTTTTTATTTTGCCAAAGTTTACATCCAATTTAGTTCAGCTTTAATCGCATATCGACTTTTTTTAGTTTCGTATAAAACCTCGATTTGAAAGAGAAGCAGTTTCCAGCGTCTTGTTTACCATTGTTCCTGTTTTAAACGGGCTCAAATTAAAGTCTGCTAAGTTTAGAGTCAATTTAGTTCAGCTTTAATCACATATTTAAGAACATATCGATTTTTGTTTTAATTTTCATATAAAACCTCGATTTGAAAAAGAAGCAGTTTCCAGCATCTTCGCTTTTCATCCAATATAAATCAATAAGTGTGTATTAATTAAATCTATTTTGCTTTAATTATTACATTGGAATAATCTCATTGAAATAAAAAACAAAAAAAAGCAAAGTTCTGTCTCATCATTTATAGCCTTCATCGTTGTTCGCAGCCAATTCGCAAGATATTATGGGTATATTTCCTCACTAAGCAGTCGACAGACACCACGGAGGTATGAATGACAGGAGACGCCCTAACGCGCTTTCCCTGTCCAAGGAAAATGATGCTGACGCAGCAGGGCGGTAGCCATATTGTTGCATTCAAAACAAAACGTCTGCCGCTGCAATCAAGCCTACTTTTCACGTGTTATACTCAGTTTTACTGTGCGTTATATACGGGAAGATTATTTTTTTTACGACTAAGAGAAAGCCCATTTAAGCTATTTGGAATTTATATTGCTTTTTTTAATGCAATGAATATTTCCATACAGGATTACTGTATAGCAGGACTATTTATGTATTTCGTTGAATACGACAATAACAAACAATTACCAGATTTTGAAAGTTTATTTATACTGCACTGATAATATCAGACTGAGTACAATCCGAAGAAAATAAAAAAAAAATCTGGTGAAGAATCGAGGTTTGTAACTCGAAATAAAACCGATTTCATAGCGGCGTAATTTCAACACGAAGTTGCTTGTATCATTATATAATTATTTAAACTTTTATAAAAATGACAAACTTACCGATGAAAGGTAATTCCTGGTATCTTTTTTGAAGGGCGATTCGTGCAGCCGTAAGCTGAACAGGCTGCCATAATACAAATGTCGAAAAAAATTAAATTTTTATAGCCCAATACTTCGTTACTCACCTATACTACTGATCAATGTTTCGAATTGAACAACATGGCTGCCGCGCAGTCGCCGAAGCATCATTTTCAAGTGCTTAGGGCTCCTCCTGTTATCTTCCTACATCCATGACAGACACAGCCGTCTGTGATCATGGCGATCAATGCTACGGGAATCGGAGTCCTGTCTCTAGTATTACCATCTCAATGCATATATGTTTGAAAAAACAACGTTACCGGATTTACGATTGAAATATTTTTATATAATATTTTTTAATTTTCCTTAAGAGCTTAATTTCCAGTTACGAACTCAATTTTAGTTCTAGTTTTAAATCTAATTATAGATGTTACTGACATACCTTTTCCAATACCCTTATTTGTTAAGCTGAGGTATAAAAAATAAAAATACTTTGTCTTATAGGTGTTAAGCTTCATACATCATGGAGCATATTAAAAATAATGATAATAGACAAAGAAAATATTTCTCTTAACTTGGGAAAAACTCAGTCTCTTTGAGAATATTGATTGCGATACTCTACCCGATATTAGCTATATTACAAATGCGAAGAATCATTGCATTTCATATTGAGTCCAATCGTAGATCGTATAATCATATTTGATGTACCGGGGTAATTACTTTACCCCTAACCATCTCCATCATAAAGATATGCCTATTTGGCGTGAATAAGAACAAAATATATAAGTAGACCCCCCCCCCTTAGGTGAGTCCCTAAACGCAAACATAAGAAAAGCTAAAAAGAGCAGTAAAATTGTATAAGAAACCTAAAACGGGTAGGTTTCCTCAGAGAACGCTACCGTTTTAGGCCTCTTGTACTTGTTCAAAACAATATGATCGTAAAAATCAGAGAAGAAATAATCTCATTGGGATTATTGCTTACAGCCTCAAAAAATCTTTTTGAGGTGCGTTTTATATGTGTGTATATATATATGGTCGATGCCAAGGTCTTTATGGAGTTGTCTGTTAGTAGCAAACCAGGGGGCATCAACCGCAGTTATCAAAATCTTGTTCTGTAAGACCCGAATCTTACAAATATTGGTAGGTGTGGTATTCGCCCATATGGGTGAAACATAGAGAATCACCGGTCTGATGATCATATCATAGAGTAAAAGCTTATGATCAATCATTAAAATGGAATTTCTCCTAAGGAGTGGGCCTAGCTGGCCCCTGAATCAATTGACTTTGGAGATTATATTATTTATGTGATAGTCCCACTTTAACCTCTTATGTATAACAAACCCCAAGATATTTGACTGAATCACTCCAATCAATGGGAATATCTTGTAAATGGAGGCAAATGGGATTCGTAATACGCTCTCCAGTAAAAAAGATGTCAGAGTTAATCTTTATCTTCCATTTTCCGTACCATGTGCCCAGTTCGGTCAAGCTATGCTGCAGCCTCTTCACAGTGATGACAGGATCAAGGGAGGGAGATAGTAAGGCAAGGTCATCTGCGTAAAGTGCAAGATGAATACGATCAAAGGAAGGTAAATCATATAAGTATAAAGAGAAGAGTGTAGGACCCAAAAGGAAGCCCTTGAGACACACCTGCAGAGATGACTCGTCTTGTAAACATGGCAAATTTAATTTGGACTTGAAATGTCCTATTGGAGAGATATGATTGGATCAAACAGATGAGTCCAGATGGCACTTTGGCATCTATAAGCTTGTGTAAAAGACCGTCCAACCAGATGCGGTCAAAGGCTTTGGCCACGTCCAGGAAGACGGCTGCAACGGACTCCTTTGTGTTAAGGGATTCGGCGACTTTCTCCACCAACCTAAGGATCAGGTGCTCGGTAGATCGATTCCGCCTGAAACCAAACTGGATCTCCGGCAGAATAGGGTGGCAGCCAAGAAAGTCGTCCATACGATTGAGCAAAATCTTTTGAAAAAGCTTACTAATTGTAGACAGCAAGCTGATAGGACGGTAGCTGGATGGAATAGTGGAGTCCTTTCCTGGTTTATGTAAAAGCTTGACGATAGCATTTTTCCAGACATCAGGAAATATAAGATTTCAAAATAAATAATTAAATATCGAACAGAGATGCACAATGGCTTTCTTTGGAAGATGCTTGAGCATCCTGTTCGATATTTTGTCTTTACCCAAGGCTTTATTCAATTTTAGTCGTTTGATTGCCAGCTGCATTTCCAGCGGCGACGCAAAATTCACCCTGGTCTGATCCACGTGATGGAAATGGAGAAGGGATTCTCTCACCAATCCACAGGTATGATGGTCAGAGAGATCAAAGTTCTCACGGAATTGCAATTCGAGGGCATCCGCAAACGCCTCGGATTTATCTTCATCACTGAAATTTAAACCAGTTTCTCCATGTATAAAAAAAATAAATAAATACCCCCTCAAGCAGCTGCTTGCCACAGAGGTCTGACAGGAGCCTGTCAGTTTATATGCCAGAGTAGAAGGATCTGAGAGGATGGCAGGACCTCAGCAGAAAAACGACACACACATCCATGCCTAAATCCGGGGCTCGAACCCAGGTCCCTTAGATCAGTAGCCAAGCGTGCTAACCACTCGGCCACGGGACGGCTTCTCCATGTATAGGTGGGTGGTAAATGGTTTCTTTAAAGCTTTAGTCATCTTCCAAATGGAATTATCGGTTTAGGCAATGATTCAACTTTCTTATTCCATTGTTCACTTCTAAAAGCTTTGAGGTTGAGTTTTAAAGAGTTGTTAAGCCTCTTATCAGATGTAAATCCATGTCTCTGCCATGTGAATGTCTTACCTTGTTTTTCTCCTTAATGAGGCAAGAGAGATGCGATGGCAGGACATAAAAATCTTGCTTTGGTGTAAAATCTACGCTAGCTTCGGTTTTGGAAGTTAGCAATAGGGTTGTAAAGTCATTTATTGCATCATTAATGGGTCTACAATTAGAAATTTGGCAGGCACGGAGGTAACAATGAGAAGAGACGCCCTAATGCGCTTTCCCTGTCCAAGGTCATGATGCCGCCGCAGGAGGGAAGTGGCCATTCCTGTATTTCTCAAGAAATACAGGAATGAATATTCCCGTATCGAATAGCGTTTGCGGACGCCCTCGAATTGCAATTCCGTGAGAACTTTGATCTCTCTGACCATCATACCTGTGGATTGGTGAGGGAATCCCTTCTCCATTTCGATCAGGTGGATCTGTCCAGGGTGAAAATTACATCACCGCTGGAAATTCAGCTGGCAATAGGGTGGCAGCTTTCTACTGTTACAATCAAGCCTACTTTTCGCACTTTTGCTTGCTTCTACTACGATATTTACTGTTTCTAGTATGATATTTACTACTTCTACTATTAATTCTATCTCTAAGAAAAGTGCATTTACATTATTTCAATTTAATACATGTATATTTTTCGGCAAATGAATATTCCTGTATCGAATACTATAGCAGAGTATTGTATATCTATTCCGTTACATAACTATTACTTTGATTACCACAAATGTTTCATACAAATAGATAAATTTGAATGACTGGAGCAATAATAAAAGAAATGATTAAATAATATTTGAAATTTTATTGATATGTTTCTCCAAAACAGTTTCTGCTTTAAACGTTAACGATCTATACGCAGCAAATATAGGGGCCAGATATAGAGGGGGGGGGGGGGTTTAAGGGCTATGCTCCCCCTTTAGATCCCCTCCCTTTGACAATGCTACTAAGAGTAAAGGAGCTAAACAAATTGTAAATTTGTGTATATTTCACGAATTTCTCAAGAAGTTTCCGAGACAAAACACAGGGGGAAATGTTATATTACAATGGAATCCAGTGTCTTGCCCCCCTCCCTTTCACTTTTCCCCGTCTCTTGCGCCATCCCCCTGCACTTTTTTCTACGTTAACTAAATTTTTTTCTTATTTTACAAAAAAATAAAATAAAATAAATAAACGCATTTAACGAAATTAAAACCAGTAATCTAGAAATTACAACAATTGCAATTATAATTTTTTAGGAAATTTTATGTAATTTTATTGTTGGTGGAGACAAAATATAAAACGTATCTGCATTTCATGCAACAAAATGTGCTTTCCCCCGAGCCTTCCTCCTATAAAAGGAGAAATAAACTGAAGAAACCTATTAGTCAACTATAATACTCATTGTTTAAAAGAATTTTGATCTTGCTGAAATTTAAAGTTATATGTCCCAACTGTGTCAACGTTGGGATTCATGTATGCTAAAACCTCACCTGGACCTCAGTGAAAAAGGGGACTCCTATAGCTTTGAAAAGGCTGCTATCCATCGTATGTGATATTGAGCCATAGTCCCTTACGCAAGGGAGTTATTGGGGTGTTTACCTCTGAGAAGCACTTTTTTGCATACAATGGGCTAAATGGCCAGGTCACAAGGACCCCAATGCTCAGAGGAAGTTAGGGGAAGTGAACCCACTGGATAACTGTTAGGAGACATATGGCATCCTCTTATCAAGGCCATTCAGTGTGTTCTTTAATGCGCACAGTTTATGGCTCTCCTGTACATAGGACCATGACTCAATGTCCCATCTCATGGATGGCAGCCTCTCCAAGCCCATTGGTATCACCTTTCTGGAAGAGGGAAGGTTTTGGATTATCAGATAAAAAATCTGAAATAAATTTTAAGGGTTATTTGGAACTCATACCAAAGAAGTGTTTTTTTTACAATGAGTGAATTTTTCTTTACGTTTTATATTCATCTGAGAAGTCCAATCATATAAAGCATATATGAATAATTCAACAATATAAAGGTAAAAAAGCAAAATTTTTAATGTGCACACTTTTTTCCAAATTTTAATAAAATTTACAAAGGAATTAAATATAATTTTTCTTAAGAGATATTCTTTATCATAAAATAAAACACACATTAGTAATTTTGTGGTAAAAATAAATGAAACTAAAATCTATATCCAAATTACTTGCTTGTTACGTAGTGCACAACCTATTGGGTGTGTCCATTAAATCGTTGCCATCATAAATAACTAACTCCTAACATCCTAGCGTATTGATGTCGTCTGCTTAAGTGATGTATTGCAGAATAGCAATGATTAGTAAGATATACGTTCCTCACATTTTGTGCTGATAGCGATAAATTTGAAGTAACATTACATCATAGGAACTTATAAACTGCTGTGTACAATCCTAAGAAACCGAGAATATGGATACATTAAATTGTGCACATTGCAAAGGTAATATCAAAAATAATAGTGATATGCTGAGATGTTCAGGTGAGTGTGTCAGCAATTTTCACTCAAGATGTGCTGGCTGCAATGAAGATATTTTTCAAAAAATGAGTAAAAACACAAAAATGCGGTGGCAATGTACGAAATGTAAAAGCGAACTCGGTATTTCCACTAGGCAACGACATTCCAAAGGATCTACCAGTACAAATGACCCACCAACAGAATTTGATAAATTAAAATGGCTCATGCAACAAGTGACTGAAATAAAGAACGATACCGCAGCAGTGAAATTAGGACTTTTCTAGAATTTGCTTCAGAGAAATTAAATGAGGCGATAAAAAATATTACTGGACTTAACAAAGATATATGTGAACCAAAGAAAAATAAATTCTGAACTGGAATCACTTTCTAAGGAAAGAAATATGTCAAATTAGAGATGAGCTAACTGATTTACAACAATATTCAAGGAGCCAGAATATGGAAGTTGTGGGTATACCAGAGGAACTCGATGAAGATCTAATGAACATTGCGAACAAAACTGCTTAAAAAATTGGAGTTAATATTAAAGAGGGAGATATATTGGTGAAACACAGAGTGCCAACACTAAATAAATATAGGATAAAGCCTATAATTGTAAAATTTAAAAATAAGAAGACGCGTGATCAATGGTTCATTGCAAATAGAAACGCCAATTATAGTATTAATTGTACAGATGTTGATGAAAGATTTAAGAGTGCCAAAGTATATTTAAATGAACATTTGACTCCTGTATTGAAGCAATTGTTATATAAAGCAAAAACTGGGGGTAAAATATCTGATTATAAATTCATATGGGTTAAAGAAGGTAAGATCTTTATGCGTTTAAATGAAACAGCAAAAATATGTAGAATTAGAAATGACGATGATTTAAGAGATGTATTAAAGCAAAATGGCCTTGCTGCTAAGTGATGTTGAATGTAAAGTCAATAATGATTGTAGTGTATTAGATTTGGATAGATTAAAATCATTTTTTAATTTTGCTAATTATCCATCTCTATGCATATTAAATCTTAATATACGCAGTATTAGGAATACGTTTAAAGAAATAGAAGAAATTCTTGATAATAATAATTTAACAGATATATTAATATTAACAGAAATATGGGTTAAAGAGGACGAAATTTATTGATATAATCTTAATGGGTATAAAAATTCTATAAATGCAGACAGTATAACAAATCAGGAGATATCTTAATATATGTTAAGAATTGTATAAATATAGTTATAAATGATGATAGATAGATGGAAACAGTAGAATCATTGTGTTTGACACTAAACAATTATAATCTTTGTGTATTAACAGTGTACCGGTCTCACTTTTACACACAATGCCAGTTCATTGAAGAATTAGATTATTAGAAGTTAATACGAAAAATATATTGTTTACAGGTGACATAAATATTGATTGATTTATTGACAAAGAGTATATAGATGACTATTTGCTACTTGATGTCGGTATACGGTTTTTCCAAACATATTTAAATGAAATAACCAGAAGTGCACAGGCCAGTTTTTCGTGTTTGGACCATGTATTTATTAAAGGAAATTCTGATATAGATGTGAAAGCAGTAGTTGTATTTTCGGACATATCTGATCATTACTCAATTGGTATTAAAATTGGTTTTATTAGCAAAAATTGTAACATAGAGGAAAAGCAAAATAACTTTACATATAGAATAGACTATACACTACTTATTAAAGAATTGGAAAAGACTAATTGGGATAACATTAAAAATATAGGAGATACAAATTTGGCATACAAGATATTTATCGACAAATTTTCTGAAATAATTAATAAATCCAAACAGTACTGTTAAAAAACACAAACAGAAAATCAAAAAACAATTGGATAACAGATGAAATTATAAACCTTATTAAAACAAGAGATAAATGCTGTAAGAAATTTAAAAGATATCCGCATAATAATGTATATGAAACGAATTATAAAAATGCAAGAAATCAACTTAATACCAAAGTAAAAAATACAAAAAATGATTACTATAGAGCACAATTTCAAAAATTCAATGGTAATAGTAAAAAACAGTGGAAATTTATAAATGAACTAACTGATCGAAAAAAGAAAATATCTGTTACACCGCAATTGTTTAATATTGGTAAGGAAACAAATGATGGCGATTCATTAAAAATAGCAAATGAATTTAATCTTTATTTTACTGGAATTGCAGATAATATTATTAAATGCCAAACACATGAAACTACTGTCAATACATTTGAGCATAATACTGAAACAAACAGTTCTATGTTTCTGCAACCATTTAGGGAAATTGAAATTAAAAATATGATTCTAGAATTGCCCAACAATAAAAGTCCAGATTTAGATGGTTTTACTGCCATTATGTTTAAAAAATCTGTAAAGTATATTACTGAACCTCTTTCGTATATTTTTAACATGTCAGTTCAAACTGGGGTCTTCCCAGATGAATTAAAGAAGGCCGACCTGGTTCCTGTTTATAAAAATGAAAAAAAAAAAAATATGTTATCAAATTATAGGCCAATATCTATCATTTCAATTTTTGGGAATATTTTCGAAAAGTTAGTTAAAAAAAGAATTAACTGTTTTTTATTGAAAAATAATTTTTTCCAATAGGCAATTTGGCTTCATAGAGGGTAAGAGTACGGAGGATGCCACAACTGATTTTATTAAATTTATACATGACTCCTTAGAAAATAATTATCAAACTATATCAATATTTTTGGACATACAAAAGCCTTTCCCACAACATACTATTGAATAAAATGGAACATGCTGGAATTAGAGAAATTGTATTAACATGGTTTAAAAGTTATCTAAAGAATAGGATACAAGTTGTTAAAATAAATGGTATTACTAGTTCAGAGTTAAAGGAAAAATATGGCGTGCCACAGAGTTCTGCACTGGAGCCGATTTTATTTTTAATATACATCATACGATTTTTGTCAGATGAACATAACAGTGAAAATTACTAATTTTGCTGATGATACTGCCATCACTTTTCGAGCTAAAAATAAAACAGAATTAAAAATATTAATAACATTGATTGATTGATTGATTAATTTTTGATTTGCGACATATAAGACAAAGAAGAATTCTAGAAGCTACTCTTAGCTTTTACTGGCCTTTTTACATTGAATTGAAAATTATTGGTACTCGGTTTAGTACTAATAAATTAACTTTGATTTAAATAAAACAAAATTTATGTATTTTAGCTTGAAGAGCAGAATTACTGAAGATCTGGATATTAGAATTCATAATAGAACCTGCAATCAAGATTTGGCTTGTAATTGTAAGCCTATCGAAATTGTTGATGAGACTGATTACTTAGGTATAAAAATCGATCAAAAATTGAACTGCAAACCTTATGTGGATAAAATAAAAATAAAACTTAGATCAATGTTATACAAAATTTATTACTTAAATAAATTGGTAGATGCAGAAATTATGTTAAATATATATATAATTCCTGGATTCAGTCTGTATTTTATTATGGGCTATTGCTCTATGGGGGAACTTATAAAACCATTCTGAAACCAATAATTGCAATTCAAAACAGAATAATAAAAAATCTAACAAATAATATTAATAGGTCTTCTAGTGTACATTGTAGTTATATGCATGTGGTATTATGCCTTTAAGACAACTTTATGTATATAAGCTAATGACATATGTATATAAAAATAGCAATTATCTTCAAGAAAAAATATTTGAACATCGTTTGCGTACTGAGGGGAAACAATATATTGATCCATTGGTTAAAAAAGAGATTGTACATAAGCATTCAATGTATTTAGCTCCCAAAATGTTCAATAGCTTACCTTATGAATTAAGAAATTTCTCTGGAAATATTTATTTGTTTAAAAAAAGTTAAAGGTTTTTCTTATGGGGTTTGCTGATATTGAATTTATGTATAATATACTTAAGTAAATCTTATTGTCTACCTCCTGAAGCTGAGAAAAAATTTTCATTTGCATTATTAGATATTTGAACATCGGATAGTTTGAAATTTTAAAGTATGTATTTATACACGTTCATATGTTTAAATTTCTTTGTATTCTATGTTATATTTATACAATGTAATATGTAATATAACAACCCGGAAAAGCTTTGCTTGTGGGTTGTTTATAGCAAAAGAAATGTATATTTATTTGAAAAATGAAGTTGAAGTTGCGGAACGAGAGGAAACTGATTAGGGCATTTTTTTAAAATAAGCTACAATTTAAATAAGCTAAAATTATGGTGTCAATAGATTCTTATTAATAATAATTGGGGGGAAAAACTGGAAGATTGAAGCTAATTTTCTTTTAAGGTTTTTATGGTAGGAAATTTGAGTCAATTTCATTTTATCAGTAAAGTTTCCTCAATGTGCCGGAAGGACTGTCATCCATCAGATGAGACATTAAACCATGACCTGTGTAGGAAAAGAGCCACACCCTGTGCACTCTAAATAAAATTCTGCATAACTTGAATGGAAAGTTTCCATCTGTCTCCTATAACAGATGGCCTTGTGGCCTAACCCAGTGGGTCACCTTAGCCAATCTTCTTTGAGCCCTTGGGATACTTGTGACATACCATTTACACCATTGTATGTAAAGAAAAAAGTGGTAATCAATCATAAAAAAAATTTAAAATCCTCTGAATTTTTAAAAGAATGCAGTCTGAAACTCCAGAGGGAAATGAAAATATCTTTAATGCATTATTATAATTTCCTACTTGAAGCAAATATATCTGCCTTAATCAAGACCTTTAACAAAATTTCAGTTATCAAACAAAATTATCTTCATTTTCAGAAATGACGCATTTCCTTAATTTTAAGGTGAAAAAGTATATTAATATCATAATATCATGTTCATATTTAATCACTGGATTCATTAGTGTATTAAACCTAAAAAAATGGAGAAATCTGCTTAAATTCAGAAAGGTGTCTAAATGGAATTAAAACTCAGATTTCGTAACTGTATAAATAAAACAGAAAATGTTTCCACGTTATATGATTTATTTTATTTTGTTTAATTTGATAAAATTAGCAGTGAAATATAATTTCCGGTATCTGCTTTGAAGGACGATTCATACAATTGAATGCTGAACAGGCAGCTATAATATAAAATTAACAAATCGTCAAGTTTTTCAGAGCAGATATCGTTCTATTACTACATGTAGAGCTAATTTTTTGAATAGAACAACATGGCTGCCGCGCAGTCGCTCTAGCATCAACTTTAACTGCTTAGGGCGTCTCCTCTTCCTTCTTACCTCCATGTTGGCAGGTTCCAAGAATCTTGCTGTTTACAAGAACCTTATAAAATTGCCAGTCAGTCCGACTAAACGAACCAGGCACAAGAGGCGTGGAAAGGTGTAAAATCAGACAGACCGGCAAATGATCAGAGTTGAGTTGGTTGACGACACTAAGATCATAGTTTGGCAAGAAACTGCCAAAAATGGCCAGCTCAAGGACGTCAGGTCTATGCATAGTATTGAAGGGGTAAAACGTCGGCTCACAGGGAGCGTAGACAATGAATCCCTTGTCAGTAGTATATTGGAGTAAAATACCTCCATTTTTGTTGCAGGCCCTTGAATACCAAGCAGTATTTTTTGTCATTAAGGTCACCTGCAAGCACTGTAAGAAGATTGGAGTCAAAAATGGAGTTCAGATCATCATTCATAAGCGTAGCAGCAACAAGGTGTGCAGTTCCTATGTTGGTATCTAAAATGTAACAACATGTAAGACAATGTCTGCCTGGGTATCTGACAAAAATGATAGTATCAAAAGCTTTCATGCCAATTGTAAGTTTGGCCATCAGGCCATTGGTTTTCTGATAGTCAGCCATAAAAGACTTGACAGTAAATAGCATCTTCTGAATATTAAAACTCTTGAATAAAAGAAAATGTCTTTAAGATGATTCAAAATGTTGGCGTCGAACTGATGATCACCAATGGGCATTTGTTCATCGGAAAGCTTGGTCGCCTTAGAAGTAGGCTTAGTTGTAGATGTTGACTTTTCTGCGTTTACTTTTCAGGATGCAGCAGCGATGTAAGATAGATTTGGAGTTACCGTAGAGCTGGTCACTTTCTTCTGAGGGACATTAGTTGGTTTGACATTATTATTTGTCACCACTTCCTTCTTTGGAAAATGGACACACCCTTTATAGTTAGCGGTGTGTCCAAGCCCGCAGTTAGCACATTTAGGGGGACTGTCCTCTTTCTTTCAAAGACAGTTCCTAGTTAAATGATTACCTGCACATTTCACGCAGCGAGGTAAATTGTAACAGCCACTCTGAGCGTGCCCATATCGTTGGCACTGGTGGCATTGAGTAGGGCTATTTTTGCTCCTGTAGCTTTCGATGTGGATCTTTAGATGAAAGAGAGCAGTGATGTCATAAATCTTCTTGTTAGCAGCATCTTTTGGTAATTCAACCAAAAAGACAGGAATAGAAGTTCTGTCTTTCCCTCTCTTCATTTGGGATATTTTAATTATGGTAAATCCTTGGTCCACGAGAGCAGTGCGAACTCTTCGGAATTGATGTCAGACGGGAGGTTTATGAGAACAACCCGTAAATTCTTTTCATCCTTTAGCTTATAGGTATGAAACTGTAACTTGGATACTTGGATGTCTCAAAATACCTAATAAAGGACCTGTAGTCATCTGAGCACTTCGTCTGAAGACGGACTGTCTCCAGAAATCTTAGCTGTGAATGACTCCACAGCAATCTTAATGAGGTCTCTGTGTATAACAAACCATTTTCTGCAATAAAAATTGAAATATTTTATTTTCGATTTTCATTGAAAATAAAATTGGAATTGGAATAAAATTGGAAGGGAATGGCAACAGTTCAGAAAACCAAGTCAGCAGATAATTCAGTTGCTAAACAGTTGAAATATGAAGAAAACTTTTATGCGCACTGATAAAGATCGTCTGCAAGGTCATCAAAGCGGTGATATCTGTTGCCGACCTCTAATTTTGGGATAAATTTTATATGTTCTAAATAAATACAGTAAATAGTGTTTTGAAAGTTTAGAGCATTTTTTGGAAGGATGTTAAAAAAAAAAACTAACAGTTTAAAAATAAATCTTTGGTTATCAGGATTGTTTCCTTTAATTTTTCAGGATTTCTGATTCCCATATTCTTCAAATTGAATCGTATGCAACAGGTGGTGGGCCACTGTTTGGTCAGCATCTGCTTTCAGGGCATTTTGTTAAAATCTTGTAGAGATTAAAATTTTGTTAAAATACAATTATCATGAGTGTGAAATGAGGAAATGAAATTTTTAAAATTTCAAAATCTGAGTTTAATTCCCTTTTTATTATTTCATTAATTATAGTTATAGTCATAGATGATGAATTTCACTCCATTCACACCGTAAACTGGAAGGAGAGCTGTATACCAATCTCTAGTGATGATGCACAGAACCGGCCAGGTCTAGCACCTAATGTCCGACCCCGCCTTCTCGTGGTGCAGGCCGTTAGTACCTTTCAAAAGAGATATTCTCTTTTGGAAGGGAACGGAAGGGGAGGGCTGCCAGTTCAGTATGGCCTGCTGATCTGGTCATCTACGGCCACTTTTTTCTTTTTTTTCAACCCTGCTGAGGAGTGGTCAACTTCACAGGGTCCTGGTGCTGACCATTTATACCTACTAGACTGGACTTGTTTATGGATTTGAGCTTGATTATTGATCCTGGACTTGCTGCACTGGTGGGCCTCTGTTGAGGGAGAGTCTGCCGCTGTGTTTTCTGTTTGCTTCTGGGTTGCCAGCTCTAGGTGAACAGAGGCATGGGATACCTTATATCAGCTGGTGGATAATCCTAATCAGAGGCCATCGCAGGTACCTGAACCTTACTTAGCTAGTTGGGCATCGTCAAGCCTAAACTGGAGTAATGCGTCTCAGGCAGGCCATGTGGCTCTTGAAAAAGTCCACTTGAAAAGGTGGTGCCTGAAGTTCCTACCAGCATCGGTGACTTCAGCCTTTAGCAGAGGAGGAACGGGTCTTTGCCCCATGCCTGCGATCAGGGGGCTGTTTGATATTGTGCGCCCTACCAATCTCAATAAACCTAATTTCTTTAAAAATCCTACTAATCATTTTCTCTCTGCAGGAACGTGGAACGTGAGGACATTACATAGAGATTATTCTCTTGATGTCCTCATGCAGGAATTCCAGCGCTATAACCTAGATATTCTAGGCTTGCAAGAGACCAGATGGACAGGTAAAGGTGAGATACTTAAAAATAACTTTAAATTTCTCTTTGCAGGGAGGGAGGATGGAAAGCATCACCAAGGCGTGGGTCTGCTGCTCAGCAGACATGCTAGTGATGCTCTTCTAGGATATGAGTGCATTAATGAAAGGTATCTTACAGCAAAATTTCAGACAAGCATTAAAAACTTGAATGTTATCTGCTGTTATGCCCCCACTGAGGATGCTGATGAGGATGAGAAGGATAGGTTTTACGGACAACTTCAGGATATTTTGAATTCTGTCAAGAAAGGAGATATTACCCTTGTACTTGGTAACTTCAATGCCAAAGTTGGTACTGACTCTGATCTTTGGGGAGGGGTGATAGGCCCTTTTGGTATTGGTAGCTGCAATGGCAATGGGCAACGTCTCCTACAGGTAAGTAAACTCAATGGTTTCAGAATAACTAACATATATTACAAACACCGCGACATACATAAATACACATGGGTTTCACCTGATGGGCTGCATAGAAATATGATTGATTATATATTAATTAATAGCAAATGGGCTAGTTCTGTTAGAAATACCAGGGTATATAGGGGAGCTGACATTGGATCTGACCATTACCTTGTTAAAAGTGTCTTGCAACTTAAACTTAAAAAGTGTTGTGCTAGAGTTAAAAAATTTACCTTTAATACTGAAGCTCTGAATGACCCAGTTATAGCTAAAGCTTACCATGATAGGTTACTTAGTCATTATGACGGTCATGGTTTGCTTAATACTGAAGTTGAGGAAGAATGGGGCCATTTTAAACAGGCTTTTTTGGAAACTAACAGTACTCTTTTAGGAAAAAAGGAGCAGAGCAGGCAGAATTATTTAAGTGATAAGGCAATTGAGCTTATTTCAGAAAGAAGGAAGTGCAGGAATGTCCTTAATCAGTACCCTACTACTCCTAATAGAAAAGATTACAGAGAGCTTAATAAACGTGTAAAGGATCAGTTAGCTACTGATAAAAATCTTTGGCTTGATAGCTTGGCTGACAAAGCTGAGGAAGCAGTTAGGCAGCACAACAGCAGAGAGCTGTACCAGATAGTTAATGTTTTATGTGGTAGAAAACGGACAGGCATACAGGGATTGAAGGATAAACAAGGTAAGATTATAGAAGGTGAGGATTCTCTCATGACTAGGTGGGCTGAGCATTTCAGTGATGTTCTAAACAATGTGGTTAGTTCTACACCCATTGTTTGTAATGATGATAGGTGCATTGGCAGCTTTAATGTTGGCCCTATAACACAATCTGAAGTTAGTTTGGCTATCTCTAAACTGAAACTTCATAAATCCCCAGGGGTAGATGAAATTACTACAGAAATGCTCAGAGCTGGGAATGTTTTGGTTACCACTTGGATGACTGAAATTTTGAATAACTTTTATGATAAAGGCATGGTTCCTAAAGATTTTACCAGAGCTATTATTATCCCTATTTTCAAAAAAAGGTGATCTCAGTTCTTGTGATAACTTTAGGGGTATCAGCCTACTCTCTGTTCCAGGTAAAGTTCTTTCCATGATTGTGCTTAATAGAATTAAGAATCTGGTTGACAGTCAATTGCGTGATGAGCAATGTGGATTCAGAAGTGGTAGGGGATGTGTGGATCAGATATTTTCACTTAGGCAGATTCTTGAGAAATGTTTAGAGTTTCAGAAACATTTGATTGCTAGCTTCGTTGATTTCAAAAAGGCTTTCGACTCTGTTGATCGTCATAATTTGTGGTTGATTGTGAGATCATATGGTATACCAGACAAGTTAGTTAACATAATGAAAGCTCTCTATAATAACACTGAGTCATGTGTGAGAGTTGGTAAGTCTTGTAGGAATTGGTTTAGCATTACGTCTGGTGTTCGAGAAGGGTGCATTTTGTCTCCTTTTCTCTTTAGTTTGGTTGTTGATTATGTTATGCGAAATTCACTTCGAGGGAAAGATTTTGGCCTTAAATGGGTTGGAGATACGAAAATTTCTGATTTAGATTTTGCTGATGATTTAGCCCTTTTGGCAAATGATGTTGATGAGATGAACTCTTTCATTCGAGCTGTTGATGAGACTGGTAGTAGAGTAGGTTTGGTTATAAACAGAGAGAAAACTAAAGTGATGAAAATTGGTCAGGCAGGTTGTGATTCAGTTAATCTGAATGGTTGCAGTCTTGAGCAGGTGTCACAGTTTAATTATCTTGGGAGCTATGTAACTGATACTGGTGATGTGCGGCATGAGATTAACAGACGAATAGGTATTGCTGCTGGAACTTTTAAGAATCTATGGAGATTGTGGAGAAATAAACGTATACACCTAAAGACTAAAATTAGACTGTATAATAGTTTGGTTCTTTCTAGGGTTAGTTATGGTAGTGAAACTTGGACGCTGTGTAAACATGATAACAAGAAACTAGATGCTTTTGATTCTAGATGCTTACGCAGTATCTTGGGTATTAGGTGGTTTAACTTTGTAACTAATGATGAGGTTAGGCAAAGGAGTCTGCAACCTCCTTTAAGCAGCATATTGTGCAGAGAGAGACTCCGCTGGTTTGGCCATGTTGCCCGTATGGATAATTATAGATTGGCGAATAGGGTATTGAACAGTGTGCCTAGAGGCCTCAGAAGGAGGGGGAGGCCTAGGATGCGGTGGGCAGACAATGTCAAACAGGACCTTGTTAGAATTGGTGTGCAGTGGCCGGATGCAGCAGATGTAGCTCAGGACAGATATGCTTGGAGAATTAAACTGCGTGGTCTGGTTGGACCTCCGTAGCCCATGGCTGCTTGAGGAGGATGATGATGATGATGAAGATCGCTTGTTGGCTCTATACATATCGCAGTTCGTATGGGACTATGCTGCCATCTAGCGGTGGAATGTTCAATATAAACGTTTATTGAAATTGCTTCACCTTTTATCAACAACGAAGTCTTCCAGTTTATACAACACACAAATATGATTTTACACCAAAATCTTATTCTTAAGCTTATGTTGCTAATAAATTTTCAATGGTGAATTTTGTTTAACATTGTCAATTTATAATAATTTTATAATAAATAATTTTGGTCCTCTTTTACAAAAATGAAGAGAAATCCTCCTTTTCCATTACTGTCCTATGTCCGACTTTCACTCACTCCAAATTATAAACGAATTTCTTATGTGGTATTGCTCTGACAGCGACATAATCGTGCCTTTTCGCATTGAGACACACTGTAAGCTTAACTAAGCGCTATAATTGATGCGCATATGCTGAAGTGACTTATAACTTCTTGACTACGTTTTACTCTTTTCGTCATTACTTTAATAACTAAAGATAATTATATTATATATAACCTTATTTTAAAACAAAAGAATTGAATTTTTATGTAAAAAGTAGAGTAACCTAATAATACTGTATTACAATCGGTAGGCTATAGTAGGTATAATATCGAAGGCTATAGTAAAGGGCGTAGTTATGGGGGAATGAGGGGAGGCTCACCCAAAGTATCTCGGAGTTTGCAAAATTCGAAGCGACTTTGCAATTGAAAATTTGTAATCTTTTTTGTAAAATTAAGGGGAATTAACGAAATCTAGACAACTTGGCAAAATCTAGGAAAATTGTCAAAATCGAAGCAACTTGGCAAATCTAGGGCAGTTGGGAAAATGGAGACGGCAAAATCTGGGGCAGTTGGCAAAATTCGAAGCCTCTTATTAAAATACAAGTGAGTTGGCAAAATCGGGACAACTTGATAAAATCATGGGGAGTTGGCAAAATTCGGAGTGGCTTGGTAAAATGTTGGAGACTTCGCAAAATTCGGACTGACTTGGCAAAATCGTTGGGAGTTGACAAAATTCGAAATGACCGCAAAATCGTGGGGAATTGGGAAAATTCAGGTGAGATGTAAAAATTGGGATTTTTTTTTTCTGTAAAATTATGTCGAGTTGGCAAAATCTAGATGAGTTGGCAAATATTGGGGAGTTGGCAAAATTCTGAGTGACTTTGCAAAAATCAGGTGAAATGCAAATATTGGGGTTTTTTTTCTGTAAAATTTTGGCGAGTTGACAAAATTGAGGAAACTTGGCAAAATTTAGGGGCAGTTGATAAAATTCGGAATGACTTGGCAAAATCGTGGGGAGTTGATAAAATTTGAAGTGACTTTGCAAAAATCAGGTGAGATGTAAAAATTGGGATTTTTTTCCGTAATATTGTGGCGAGTTGGCAAAATGTAGGGCAATTGGCAAAATTCGAATTCATTTCATACAGGCGAGTTGTGAAAATTGGGACTGTTTTTGTGAAATTAAGGAGAGTTGACAAAATCGAGAAAGCTTGGCAAAATTTTGGGAATTTTTACAAATTTGAAGTGAGTTGGCAAATTCAGGAAAAATGTAAAAATTGGGATTGTTTTGCGAAAATAAGGAGATGTGGTAAAATCGAGACAACTTGGCAAAATTTAGAGAATCAAAACTGGAAACCACTTTGTAAAGTACAGGTGAGTTGTAAAAATTGGGATTGGTTTCGTGAAATTAAGGAGAGTTGGGAAAACCGAGGACTCTTGGCAAAATCTAGAGGAGTTGGTAAAATTCGAAGCCACTTTGTAAAACACAGAGGAGTTGTGAAAATTGTGCCCGTCGTGCAATTAAGGAGAGCTGATAAAATTCAATAGTGACTTGGCAAAGTCAGGGAAGATGTAAAAATTGCGTATTTTTCTGTAAAATTACGGCAATTTGGCGAAATCTAGGGGACTGGGCAAAATCGAGGAAACTTGGCAAAATCTAGGGTAGTTGAAAAAATTCGAATCCACTTTAAAATACAGTCGAGTTGTGAAAATTGGGATTAGTTTTGAGAAATTAAAGAGAGTTGGTCAAATCGAGATAAATTGACAAAATCTTGGGGAGTTTGAAAAATTTGAAGCGACCTGACAAAATCAGGAGAGATGTAAAGATTGGTTGTTTTTTTTTGTGAAATTAAGGAGAGTTGGAAAATTCACACTGACTTTTGCTACAATTCAGGCGAGATGTAAGTATTGGAAGTCACATGGCAAAATGAAGGATAGTTGTGAAAATTGTTGCCTCAACCCTCCCCCCTCACACGGAGCGAAAAACTACGTACGAACCTGATAGAGACATCATTCCTTCAGTTGTAAAATTTTCGATTTCTCCCCCCACCAACCATAGTACTTCGCTACGCCCCTGGATATAGAATAACATGAAAAATAAATCTTGTGATAGATTTCATTCTCATCATGATTATAAGCAATGATTCTTTCAATGTATTTATTGCTCTTTAGCTTAATTCTGGTTTTAAAAACCAAATTTAAGATATTAAACGGGTACCCATTGTATTGCATTATCAAATACATGCCAATAAATGCTTTTGAAGTTAAGAGAAGCATATTAAAATTCAGTAAATTTGAAAGTAGAAAGTTGAAGTAGAAAGTTTAGGTAAATAGTCATTAAAATATTTGCTGATGTGTTTTAATTCATTTTTATTAAGATGTAATTCATTTTTATGAATCACAACAACATCTAATTCATATTTATGAAGAACCTGGTCTCTACAATTGTAATTGTTTAGTACAGGGGTTTCAACGTGGGGTACGCGTTAACAAATTTTTGGAGTACGCCGTGAGAGCTCAAAGGTCGCTAGATCTAATAACAAAGTCGCTAAGTTGGCATTATTATACTATAAGTATAGTTTTATCTATCTATATAAGGGGTACACCAGTTACATACACATTTCCAGGGCGTACGTGAAGCATAAAAGGTTGAGAACCACTGCTCTAGTATTTAAAGAACTCTGCAGAAATTGGCCTCAAGAAACTCGAGCTCTGATGACTTAGGGAGCTCAGACCTTGAAGAGTGAAGACGTACTTTTGCTTCGCTCATGTATTATTTTAGTAAACTGGATTAGCTAGTATTTTACTTAAATTTCCCACTAGCCTTAGGCGAGATCGGGTGAAAACCCCGATGTAGCCTTTGGCGGGAAGGTTAGTTAGGTCTAGCTAATTTTATACCTTAAATTGATAAGTTTTTAGTTAGGGTTTTTCAGATTAAATTTCACAATTCAGTTCTAATAAAGCTTAGATACCTTTGGATATTCAATACATCCTTCAATTAGTATAAGTACAAGCCAATAGCCGACCTAGAGTTGGCCGTTATTGGTTTGGAAATATACATATTATTTCTACACCCCAAGAAAGCTCAAAGTCCTCCGTTGAGGTATTCTAATTTATAAGTTTAGTATTTCCTTCCAGTCGTTACTGGAATTTTTATTACTAGTTTATCGCTATTCTTACTGTTTTTAGTTTTATTCTTATTAAATTTGTATCTTTTACATATTTAATTCGTTTATTTTATTCTCAGTTTTCTAATTCTAGTTGTTTTTGTTGATTTCTGGTATTTTACAAACTCAATTTTTTTTCAAATGCGGATTGAACTGGGTTTTTTTTTCGTTACTAACTGCCCACTTCGTTTTTTCAAATGTTGAAATTTTGAAATCTTCAGTAATTTACCTAATATTTACAGGATTCTAGTCTGCTTATTTGCTTCGTATCTTATTATCATCGTTTTTCACTTTTATTATTTTTTTGTATTTAAAACTTCACCTTGATTGATACAATATGTCTAGTTCTGACATCATTGATTTCTCTGTCGTGGCCCACTCAGAGAGCTGTTCCGGAAATTTTCTTCGGGACCGCACAGAGACCTCTGATTTTCAAGTCAATGTTGAAACCAGCTATAACGCGCAAATTTGCGCATTCATATACGATAAAAACAAACTTCTTTTTGAAGTAAATTCTAACCTGATTGATTTACTTTCTATGAAGGACATTCCTGGCTTGTTGTCAGAAGTTCGCATCAGCTTTAATGATACAATTCTTCAGAAGTTTCATCTCGAGAAGGACATAAACGAGCATGTCTGCTCGGAATAATGTTCTTATCACACCATTGATTTGGAGGTTGTCCAAGACAGATCTTCAGATCATGAGCACGGAATGGATATTTATTCAAAATCCATTGCCTCCAAAGTAGCTAAAAGGCCCAAAAGAAAGGGCATTAGCAAAAACAAGACGAAGAAAGGGCACAAGCGTTCCCTTTTTCCTACTGTCGAATCTACATATGCCTCCAAAACGCGTTTTTCCGTTTTGGAGGAGGAATTCCTTGACTCACAGGTCTCGGAAATGGAAACTGGTGGTAATCCTTCAAAACCCAATGCTGGGAAAATTCCACCTATCATTTTGAGGTCACCTAAAAAATGGATTGTTATACACAGAGACCTCATTAAGATTGCTGTGGAGTCATTCACAGCTAAGATTTCTGGAGACAGTCCGTCTTCAGACGAAGTGCTCAGATGACTACAGGTCCTTTATTAAGTATTTTGAGACATCCAAGTTACAGTTTCATACCTATAAGCTAAAGGATGAAAAGAATTTACGGGTTGTTCTCATAAACCTCCCGTCTGACATCAATTCCGAAGAGTTCGCACTGCTCTCGTGGACCAAGGATTTACCATAATTAAAATATCCCAAATGAAGAGAGGGAAAGACAGAACTTCTATTCCTGTCTTTTTGGTTGAATTACCAAAAGATGCTGCTAACAAGAAGATTTATGACATCACTGCTCTCTTTCATCTAAAGATCCACATCGAAAGCTACAGGAGCAAAAATAGCCCTACTCAATGCCACCAGTGCCAACGATATGGGCACGCTCAGAGTGGCTGTTACAATTTACCTCGCTGCGTGAAATGTGCAGGTAATCATTTAACTAGGAACTGTCTTTGAAAGAAAGAGGACAGTCCCCCTAAATGTGCTAACTGCGGGCTTGGACACACCGCTAACTATAAAGGGTGTGTCCATTTTCCAAAGAAGGAAGTGGTGACAAATAATAATGTCAAACCAACTAATGTCCCTCAGAAGAAAGTGACCAGCTCTACGGTAACTCCAAATCTATCTTACATCGCTGCTGCATCCTGAAAAGTAAACGCAGAAAAGTCAACATCTACAACTAAGCCTACTTCTAAGGCGACCAAGCTTTCCGATGAACAAATGCCCATTGGTGATCATCAGTTCGACGCCAACATTTTGAATCATCTTAAAGACATTTTCTTTTATTCAAGAGTTTTAATATTCAGAAGATGCTATTTACTGTCAAGTCTTTTATGGCTGACTATCAGAAAACCAATGGCCTGATGGCCAAACTTACAATTGGCATGAAAGCTTTTGATACTATCATTTTTGTCAGATACCCAGGCAGACATTGTCTTACATGTTGTTACATTTTAGATACCAACATAGGAACTGCACACCTTGTTGCTGCTACGCTTATGAATGATGATCTGAACTCCATTTTTGACTCCAATCTTCTTACAGTGCTTGCAGGTGACCTTAATGACAAAAAATACTGCTTGGTATTCAAGGGCCTGCAACAAAAATGGAGGTATTTTACTCCAATATACTACTGACAAGGGATTCATTGTCTATGCGCCCTGTGAGCCGACGTTTTACCCCTTCAATACTATGCATAGACCTGACGTCCTTGAGCTGGCCATTTTTGGCAGTTTCTTGCCAAACTATGATCTTAGTGTCGTCAACCAACTCAACTCTGATCATTTGCCGGTCTGTCTGATTTTACACCTTTCCACGCCACTTGTGCCTGGTTCGTTTAGTCGGACTGACTGGCAATTTTATAAGGTTCTTGTAAACAGCAAGATTCTTGGAACCTGCCAACATGGAGGTAAGAAGGAAGAGGAGACGCCCTAAGCAGTTAAAGTTGATGCTAGAGCGACTGCGCGGCAGCCATGTTGTTCTATTCAAAAAATTAGCTCTACATGTAGTAATAGAACGATATCTGCTCTGAAAAACTTGACGATTTGTTAATTTTATATTATAGCTGCCTGTTCAGCATTCAATTGTATGAATCGTCCTTCAAAGCAGATACCGGAAATTATATTTCACTGCTAATTTTATCAAATTAATCAAAATAAAATAAATCATATAACGTGGAAACATTTTCTGTTTTATTTATACAGTTACGAAATCTGAGTTTTAATTCCATTTAGACACCTTTCTGAATTTAAGCAGATTTCTCCATTTTTTTAGGTTTAATACACTAATGAATCCAGTGATTAAATATGAACATGATATTATGATATTAATATACTTTTTCACCTTAAAATTAAGGAAATGCGTCATTTCTGAAAATGAAGATAATTTTGTTTGATAACTGAAATTTTGTTAAAGGTCTTGATTAAGGCAGATATATTTGCTTCAAGTAGGAAATTATAATAATGCATTAAAGATATTTTCATTTCCCTCTGGAGTTTCAGACTGCATTCTTTTAAAAATTCAGAGGATTTTAATTTTTTTTATGATTGATTACCACTTTTTTTTTTACATACAATGGTGTAAATGGTATGTCACAAGTATCCCAAGGGCTCAAAGAAGATTGGCTAAGGTGACCCACTGGGTTAGGCCACAAGGCCATCTGTTATAGAAGACAGATGGAAACATTCCATTCAAGTTATGCAGAATTTTATTTAGAGTGCACAGGGTGTGGCTCTTTTCCTACACAGGTCATGGTTTAATGTCTCATCTGATGGATGACAGTCCTTCCGGCACATTGAGGAAACTTTACTGATAAAATGAAATGGACTCAAATTTCCTACCATAAAAACCTTAAAAGAAAATTAGCTTCAGTCTTCCAGTTTTTCCCCCCAATTATTATTAATAAGAATCTATTGACACCATAATTTTAGCTTATTTAAATTGTAGCTTATTTAAAAAAAATGCCCTAATCAGTTTCCTCTCATTCCACAACTTCAACTTCATTTTTCAAATAAATATACATTTCTTTTGCTATAAACAACCCACAAGCAAAGCTTTTCCGGGTTGTTATATTACATATTACATTGTATAAATATAACATAGAATACAAAGAAATTTAAACATATGAACGTGTATAAATACATACTTTAAAATTTCAAACTATCCGATGTTCAAATATCTAATAATGCAAATGAAAATTTTTTCTCAGCTTCAGGAGGTAGACAATAAGATTTACTTAAGTATATTATACATAAATTCAATATCAGCAAACCCATAAGAAAAACCTTTAACTTTTTTTAAACAAATAAATATTTCCAGAGAAATTTCTTAATTCATAAGGTAAGCTATTGAACATTTTGGGAGCTAAATACATTGAATGCTTATGTACAATCTCTTTTTTAACCAATGGATCAATATATTGTTTCCCCTCAGTACGCAAACGATGTTCAAATAATTTTTCTTGAAGATAATTGCTATTTTTATATACATATGTCATTAGCTTATATACATAAAGTTGTCTTAAAGGCATAATATCCACATGCATATAACTACAATGTACACTAGAAGATCTATTAATATTATTTGTTAGATTTTTTATTATTCTGTTTTGAATTGCAATTATTGGTTTCAGAATGGTTTTATAAGTTCCCCCATAGAGCAATAGCCCATAATAAAATACAGACTGAATCCAGGAATTATATATATATTTAACATAATTTCTGCATCTACCAATTTATTTAAGTAATAAATTTTGTATAACATTGATCTAAGTTTTTTTTAAATTTTATCCACATGAGGTTTGCAGTTCAATTTTTGATCGATTTTTATACCTAAGTAATCAGTCTCATCAACAATTTCGATAGGCTTACAATTACAAGCCAAATCTTGATTGCAGGTTCTATTATGAATTCTAATATCCAGATCTTCAGTAATTCTGCTCTTCAAGCTAAAATACATAAA
Organism: Ryuthela nishihirai; assembly: GCA_038380435.1. Classification (NCBI taxonomy): domain Eukaryota; kingdom Metazoa; phylum Arthropoda; class Arachnida; order Araneae; family Heptathelidae; genus Ryuthela; species Ryuthela nishihirai. Next base: position 983,079 of record JAWZYU010000019.1, read on the forward strand.
TTTTGTTTTATTTAAATTCAAAGTTAATTTATTAGTACTAAACTGAGTACCAATAATTTTCAATTCAATGTAAAAAGGCCAGTAAAAGCTAAGAGTAGCTTCTAGAATTCTTCTTTGTCTTATATGTCGCAAATCAAAAATTAATCAATCAATCAATCAATGTTATTAATATTTTTAATTCTGTTTTATTTTTAGCTCGAAAAGTGATGGCAGTATCATCAGCAAAATTAGTAATTTTCACTGTTATGTTCATCTGACAAAAATCGTTTGATGTATATTAAAAATAAAATCGGCCCCAGTGCAGAACTCTGTGGCACGCCATATTTTTCCTTTAACTCTGAACTAGTAATACCATTTATTTTAACAACTTGTATCCTATTCTTTAGATAACTTTTAAACCATGTTAATACAATTTCTCTAATTCCAGCATGTTCCATTTTATTCAATAGTATGTTGTGGGAAAGGCTTTTGTATGTCCAAAAATATTGATATAGTTTGAAAATTATTTTCTAAGGAATCATGTATAAATTTAATAAAATCAGTTGTGGCATCCTCCGTACTCTTACCCTCTATGAAGCCAAATTGCTTATTGGAAAAAATTATTTTTCAATAAAAAACAGTTAATTCTTTTTTTAACTAACTTTTCGAAAATATTCCCAAAAATTGAAATGATAGATATTGGCCTATAATTTGATAACATATTTTTTTTTTTTTCATTTTTATAAACAGGAACCAGGTCGGCCTTCTTTAATTCATCTGGGAAGACCCCAGTTTGAACTGACATGTTAAAAATATACGAAAGAGGTTCAGTAATATACTTTACAGATTTTTTAAACATAATGGCAGTAAAACCATCTAAATCTGGACTTCTATTGTTGGGCAATTCTAGAATCATATTTTTAATTTCAATTTCCCTAAATGGTTGCAGAAACATAGAACTGTTTGTTCCAGTATTATGCTCAAATGTATTGACAGTAGTTTCATGTGTTTGGCATTTAATAATATTATCTGCAATTCCAGTAAAATAAAGATTAAATTCATTTGCTATTTTTAATGAATCGCCATCATTTGTTTCCTTACCAATATTAAACATTTGCGGTGTAACAGATATTTTCTTTTTTTGATCAGTTAGTTCATTTTTAAATTTCCACTGTTTTTTACTATTACCATTGAATTTTTGAAATTGTGCTCTATAGTAATCATTTTTTGTATTTTTTACTTTGGGATTAAGCTGATTTCTTGCATTTTTATAATTCGTTTCATATACATTATTATGCGGATATCTTTTAAATTTCTTACAGCATTTATCTCTTGTTTTAATAAGTTTTATAATTTCATCTGTTATCCAATTGTTTCTTGATTTCTGTTTGTGTTTTTTAAGCAGTACTGTTTGGATTTATTAATTATTTCAGAAAATTTGTCGATAAATATCTTGTATGCCAAATTTGTATCTCCTATATTTTTAATGTTATCCCAATTAGTCTTTTCCAATTCTTTAATAAGTAGTGTATAGTCTATTCTATATGTAAAGTTATTATTCATATGTAAAGTTATTATTATTATCTATGTTACAATTTTTGCTAATAAAACCAATTTTAATACCAATTGAGTAATGATCAGATATGTCCGAAAATACAACTACTGCTTTCACATCTATATCAGAATTTCCTTTAATAAATACATGGTCCAAACACGAAAAACTGGCCTGTGCACTTCTGGTTATTTCATTTAAATACGTTTGGAAAAACCGTATACCGACATCAGTAGCAAATAGTCATCTATATACTCTTTGTCAATAAATCAATCAATATTTATGTCACCTGTAAACAATATATTTTTCGTATTAACTTCTAATAATCTAATTCTTCAATGAACTGACATTGTGTGTAAAAGTGAGACCGGTACACTGTTAATACACAAAGATTATAATTGTTTAGTGTCAAACACAATGATTCTACTGTTTCCATCTCTATATCATGATTTATAACTATATTTATACAATTCTTAACATATATTAAGATATCTCCTGATTTGTTATACTGTCTGCATTTATAGAATTTTTATACCCATTAAGATTATATCAATAAATTTCGTCCTCTTTAACCCATATTTCTGTTAATATTAATATATCTGTTAAATTATTATTATCAAGAATTTCTTCTATTTCTTCAAACGTATTCCTAATACTGCGTATATTAAGATTTAATATGCATAGAGATGGATAATTAGCAAAATTAAAAAATGATTTTAATCTATCCAAATCTAATACACTACAATCATTATTGACTTTACATTCAACATCACTTAGCAGCAAGGCCATTTTGCTTTAATACATCTCTTAAATCATCGTCATTTCTAATTCTACATATTTTTGCTGTTTCATTTAAACGCATAAAGATCTTACCTTCTTTAACCCATATGAATTTATAATCAGATATTTTACCCCCAGTTTTTGCTTTATATAACAATTGCTTCAATACAGGAGTCAAATGTTCATTTAAATATACTTTGGCACTCTTAAATCTTTCATCAACATCTGTACAATTAATACTATAATTGGCGTTTCTATTTGCAATGAACCATTGATCACGCGTCTTCTTATTGTTAAATTTTACAATTATAGGCTTTATCCTATATTTATTTAGTGTTGGCACTCTGCGTTTCACCAATATATCTCCCTCTTTAATATTAACTCCAATTTTTTAAGCAGTTTTGTTCGCAATGTTCATTAGATCTTCATCGAGTTCCTCTGGTATACCCACAACTTCCATATTCTGGCTCCTTGAATATTGTTGTAAATCAGTTAGCTCATCTCTAATTTGACATATTTCTTTCCTTAGAAAGTGATTCCAGTTCAGAATTTATTTTTCTTTGGTTCACATATATCTTTATTAAGTCCAGTAATATTTTTTATCGCCTCATTTAATTTCTCTGAAGCAAATTCTAGAAAAGTCCTAATTTCACTGCTGCGGTATCGTTCTTTATTTCAGTCACTTGTTGCATGAGCCATTTTAATTTATCAAATTCTGTTGGTGGGTCATTTGTACTGGTAGATCCTTTGGCATGTCGTTGCATAGTGGAAATACCGAGTTCGCTTTTACATTTCGTACATTGCCACCGCATTTTTGTGTTTTTACTCATTTTTTGAAAAATATCTTCATTGCAGCCAGCACATCTTGAGTGAAAATTGCTGACACACTCACCTGAACATCTCAGCATATCACTATTATTTTTGATATTACCTTTGCAATGTGCACAATTTAATGTATCCATATTCTCGGTTTCTTAGGATTGTACACAGCAGTTTATAAGTTCCTATGATGTAATGTTACTTCAAATTTATCGCTATCAGCACAAAATGTGAGGAACGTATATCTTACTAATCATTGCTATTCTGCAATACATCACTTAAGCAGACGACATCAATACGCTAGGATGTTAGGAGTTAGTTATTTATGATGGCAACGATTTAATGGACACACCCAATAGGTTGTGCACTACGTAACAAGCAAGTAATTTGGATATAGATTTTAGTTTCATTTATTTTTACCACAAAATTACTAATGTGTGTTTTATTTTATGATAAAGAATATCTCTTAAGAAAAATTATATTTAATTCCTTTGTAAATTTTATTAAAATTTGGAAAAAAATGTGCACATTAAAAATTTTGCTTTTTTACCTTTATATTGTTGAATTATTCATATATGCTTTATATGATTGGACTTCTCAGATGAATATAAAACGTAAAGAAAAATTCACTCATTGTAAAAAAAACACTTCTTTGGTATGAGTTCCAAATAACCCTTAAAATTTATTTCAGATTTTTTATCTGATAATCCAAAACCTTCCCTCTTCCAGAAAGGTGATACCAATGGGCTTGGAGAGGCTGCCATCCATGAGATGGGACATTGAGTCATGGTCCTATGTACAGGAGAGCCATAAACTGTGCGCATTAAAGAACACACTGAATGGCCTTGATAAGAGGATGCCATATGTCTCCTAACAGTTATCCAGTGGGTTCACTTCCCCTAACTTCCTCTGAGCATTGGGGTCCTTGTGACCTGGCCATTTAGCCCATTGTATGCAAAAAAGTGCTTCTCAGAGGTAAACACCCCAATAACTCCCTTGCGTAAGGGACTATGGCTCAATATCACATACGATGGATAGCAGCCTTTTCAAAGCTATAGGAGTCCCCTTTTTCACTGAGGTCCAGGTGAGGTTTTAGCATACATGAATCCCAACGTTGACACAGTTGGGACATATAACTTTAAATTTCAGCAAGATCAAAATTCTTTTAAACAATGAGTATTATAGTTGACTAATAGGTTTCTTCAGTTTATTTCTCCTTTTATAGGAGGAAGGCTCGGGGGAAAGCACATTTTGTTGCATGAAATGCAGATACGTTTTATATTTTGTCTCCACCAACAATAAAATTACATAAAATTTCCTAAAAAATTATAATTGCAATTGTTGTAATTTCTAGATTACTGGTTTTAATTTCGTTAAATGCGTTTATTTATTTTATTTTATTTTTTTGTAAAATAAGAAAAAAATTTAGTTAACATAGAATAAAGTGCAGGGGGACGGCGCAAGAGACGGGGAAAAGTGAAAGGGAGGGGGGCAAGACATTGGATTCCATTGTAATATAACATTTCCCCCTTTGTTTTGTCTCGGAAACTTCTTGAGAAATTCGTGAAATATACACAAATTTACAATTTGTTTAGCTCCTTTACTCTTAGTAGCATTGTCAAAGGGGAGGGGATCTAAAGGGGGAGCATAGCCCTTAACCCCCCCCCCCCCTCCGTCTATATCTGGCCCCTATATTTGCTGCGTATAGATCGTTAACGTTTAAAGCAGAAACTGTTTTGGAGAAACATATCAATAAAATTTCAAATATTATTTAATCATTTCTTTTATTATTGCTCCAGTCATTCAAATTTATCTATTTGTATGAAACATTTGTGGTAATCAAAGTAATAGTTATGTAACGGAATAGATATACAATACTCTGCTATAGTATTCGATACAGGAATATTCATTTGCCGAAAAATATACATGTATTAAATTGAAATAATGTAAATGCACTTTTCTTAGAGATAGAATTAATAGTAGAAGTAGTAAATATCATACTAGAAACAGTAAATATCGTAGTAGAAGCAAGCAAAAGTGCGAAAAGTAGGCTTGATTGTAACAGTAGAAAGCTGCCACCCTATTGCCAGCTGAATTTCCAGCGGTGATGTAATTTTCACCCTGGACAGATCCACCTGATCGAAATGGAGAAGGGATTCCCTCACCAATCCACAGGTATGATGGTCAGAGAGATCAAAGTTCTCACGGAATTGCAATTCGAGGGCGTCCGCAAACGCTATTCGATACGGGAATATTCATTCCTGTATTTCTTGAGAAATACAGGAATGGCCACTTCCCTCCTGCGGCGGCATCATGACCTTGGACAGGGAAAGCGCATTAGGGCGTCTCTTCTCATTGTTACCTCCGTGCCTGCCAAATTTCTAATTGTAGACCCATTAATGATGCAATAAATGACTTTACAACCCTATTGCTAACTTCCAAAACCGAAGCTAGCGTAGATTTTACACCAAAGCAAGATTTTTATGTCCTGCCATCGCATCTCTCTTGCCTCATTAAGGAGAAAAATAAGGTAAGACATTCACATGGCAGAGACATGGATTTACATCTGATAAGAGGCTTAACAACTCTTTAAAACTCAACCTCAAAGCTTTTAGAAGTGAACAATGGAATAGGAAAGTTGAATCATTGCCTAAACCGATAATTCCATTTGGAAGATGACTAAAGCTTTAAAGAAACCATTTACCACCCACCTATACATGGAGAAGCCGTCCCGTGGCCGAGTGGTTAGCACGCTTGGCTACTGATCTAAGGGACCTGGGTTCGAGCCCCGGATTTAGGCATGGATGTGTGTGTCGTTTTTCTGCTGAGGTCCTGCCATCCTCTCAGATCCTTCTACTCTGGCATATAAACTGACAGGCTCCTGTCAGACCTCTGTGGCAAGCAGCTGCTTGAGGGGGTATTTATTTATTTTTTTTATACATGGAGAAACTGGTTTAAATTTCAGTGATGAAGATAAATCCGAGGCGTTTGCGGATGCCCTCGAATTGCAATTCCGTGAGAACTTTGATCTCTCTGACCATCATACCTGTGGATTGGTGAGAGAATCCCTTCTCCATTTCCATCACGTGGATCGGACCAGGGTGAATTTTGCGTCGCCGCTGGAAATGCAGCTGGCAATCAAATGACTAAAATTGAATAAAGCCTTGGGTAAAGACAAAATATCGAACAGGATGCTCAAGCATCTTCCAAAGAAAGCCATTGTGCATCTCTGTTCGATATTTAATTATTTATTTTGAAATCTTATATTTCCTGATGTCTGGAAAAATGCTATCGTCAAGCTTTTACATAAACCAGGAAAGGACTCCACTATTCCATCCAGCTACCGTCCTATCAGCTTGCTGTCTACAATTAGTAAGCTTTTTAAAAAGATTTTGCTCAATCGTATGGACGACTTTCTTGGCTGCCACCCTATTCTGCCGGAGATCCAGTTTGGTTTCAGGCGGAATCGATCTACCGAGCACCAGATCCTTAGGGTGGTGGAGAAAGTCGCCGAATCCCTTAACACAAAGGAGTCCGTTGCAGCCGTCTTCCTGGACGTGGCCAAAGCCTTTGACCGCATCTGGTTGGACGGTCTTTTACACAAGCTTATAGATGCCAAAGTGCCATCTGGACTCATCTGTTTGATCCAATCATATCTCTCCAATAGGACATTTCAAGTCCAAATTAAATTTGCCATGTTTACAAGACGAGTCATCTCTGCAGGTGTATCTCAAGGGCTTCCTTTTGGGTCCTACACTCTTCTCTTTATACTTATATGATTTACCTTCCTTTGATCGTATTCATCTTGCACTTTACGCAGATGACCTTGCCTTACTATCTCCCTCCCTTGATCCTGCCATCACTGTGAAGAGGCTGCAGCATAGCTTGACCGAACTGGGCACATGGTACGGAAATGGAAGATAAAGATTAACTCTGACAAGAGTTCTGCCATCTTTTTTACTGGAGAGCGTATTACGAATCCCATTTGCCTCCATTTACAAGATATTCCCATTGATTGGAGTGATTCAGTAAAATATCTTGGGGTTTGTTATACATAAGAGGTTAAAGTGGGACTATCACATAAATAATATAATCTCCAAAGTCAATTGATTCAGGGGCCAGCTAGGCCCACTCCTTAGGAGAAATTCCATTTTAATGATTGATCATAAGCTTTTACTCTATGATATGATCATCAGACCGGTGATTCTCTATGCTTCACCCATATGGGCGAATACCACACCTACCAATATTTGTAAGATTCGGGTCTTAGAGAACAAGATTTTGATAACTGCGGTTGATGCCCCCTGGTTTGTTACTAAGAGACAACTCCATAAAGACCTTGGCATCGACCATATATATATACACACATATAAAACGCACCTCAAAAAGATTTTTTGAGGCTGTAAGCAATAATCCCAATGAGATTATTTCTTCTCTGATTTTTATGATCATATTGTTTTGAACAAGTACAAGAGGCCTAAAACGGTAGCGTTCTCTGAGGAAACCTACCCGTTTTAGGCTTCTTATACAATTTTACTGCTCTTTTTAGCTTTTCTTATGTTTGCCTTTAGGGACTCACCTAAGGTGGGGGGTCTACTTATATATTTTGTTCTTATTCACGCCAAATAAGCATATCTTTATGATGGAGATGGTTAGGGGTAAAGTAATTACCCCGGTACATCGAATATGATTATACGATCTACGATTGGACTCAATATGAAATGCAATGATTCTTCGCATTTGTAATATAGCTAATATCGGGTAGAGTATCGCAATCAATATTCTCAAAGAGACTGAGTTTTTCCCAAGTTAAGAGAAATATTTTCTTTGTCTATTATCATTATTTTTAACATGCTCCATGATCTATGAAGCTTAACACCTATAAGACAAAGTATTTTTATTTTTTATATCTCAGCTTAACAAATAAGGGTATTGGAAAAGGTATGTCAGTAACATCTATAATTAGATTTAAAACTAGAACTAAAATTGAGTTCGCAACTGGAAATTAAGCTCTTAAGGAAAATTAAAAAATATTATATAAAAATATTTCAATCGTAAATCCGGCAACGTTGTTTTTTCAAACATATATGCATTGAGGTAGTAATACTAGAGACAGGACTCCGATTCCCGTAGCATTGATCGCCATGATCACAGACGGCTGTGTCTGTCATAGAGGTAGGAAGATAACAGGAGGAGCCCTAAGCACTTGAAAATGATGCTTCGCGACTGCGCGGCAGCCATGTTGTTCAATTCGAAACATTGATCAGTAGTATAGGTGAGTAACGAAGTGTTGCGCTATAAAAATTTAATTTTTTTCGACATTTGTATTATGGCAGCCTGTTCAGCTTACGGCTGCACGAATCGCCCTTCAAAAAAGATACCAGGAATTACCTTTCATCGGTAAGTTTGTCATTTTTATAAAAGTTTAAATAATTATATAATGATACAAGCAACTTCGTGTTGAAATTACGCCGCTATGAAATCGGTTTTATTTCGAGTTACAAACCTCGATTCTTCACCAGATTTTTTTTTTATTTTCTTCGGATTGTACTCAGTCTGATATTATCAGTGCAGTATAAATAAACTTTCAAAATCTGGTAATTGTTTGTTATTGTCGTATTCAACGAAATACATAAATAGTCCTGCTATACAGTAATCCTGTATGGAAATATTCATTGCATTAAAAAAAGCAATATAAATTCCAAATAGCTTAAATGGGCTTTCTCTTAGTCGTAAAAAAAATAATCTTCCCGTATATAACGCACAGTAAAACTGAGTATAACACGTGAAAAGTAGGCTTGATTGCAGCGGCAGACGTTTTGTTTTGAATGCAACAATATGGCTACCGCCCTGCTGCGTCAGCATCATTTTCCTTGGACAGGGAAAGCGCGTTAGGGCGTCTCCTGTCATTCATACCTCCGTGGTGTCTGTCGACTGCTTAGTGAGGAAATATACCCATAATATCTTGCGAATTGGCTGCGAACAACGATGAAGGCTATAAATGATGAGACAGAACTTTGCTTTTTTTTGTTTTTTATTTCAATGAGATTATTCCAATGTAATAATTAAAGCAAAATAGATTTAATTAATACACACTTATTGATTTATATTGGATGAAAAGCGAAGATGCTGGAAACTGCTTCTTTTTCAAATCGAGGTTTTATATGAAAATTAAAACAAAAATCGATATGTTCTTAAATATGTGATTAAAGCTGAACTAAATTGACTCTAAACTTAGCAGACTTTAATTTGAGCCCGTTTAAAACAGGAACAATGGTAAACAAGACGCTGGAAACTGCTTCTCTTTCAAATCGAGGTTTTATACGAAACTAAAAAAAGTCGATATGCGATTAAAGCTGAACAAAATTGGCTGTAAACTTTGGCAAAATAAAAAATGCAAAGCAGACGTCTCATAAATTTAATGCTATATGCATAATATTTCTTATTGTAATAAAATGTACGAACACATTCTTTTAATTTCATGTTAATTCAGGCTTTAAATCACTTACTTTACATATGCAAATATTATTAATTTCATGTTGAATGTATTTCATGTTGAATGTAATTTTCATGTTGAATGTAATTTGTAGCCATTTCCTGAGGAGAACGTTTCCCGTACCCATCACTCACAGCGCCACAGTTTTCCGGAAAGTGCAACCTCATCAAACATTCGGGCACTCCATTCCTAAAGGGTCCCCAAAATAAATTTTGGACACTTGCTTGGGGTTCAAACCCGACCCACCGCTGGAAAGAACCGGATCTCTAAACCCTACGTGGCTAGAACTAAGTAGGACCACCACTTGAAATTCGGTACTGATCGGTCCAGTATGTACATAATTGCGGGGATCGAAAACGTTTGTCATCGGTGACTTCACCCCAAACGATTGTCCGCGAACCCCTTATGAATATGCCTGCTACTCTGATATCCTGCTACTCGGGAATCTCATATATTGAGCCCCGACTGAATCAATATATTGACACCCTAGCGATGCCGGGTGATTCTGCTAGTTACTTATATTGTTGTCCTATTATTTGAAATGTACATACTTTTAATCCAAATAACAAATTTAGTTTGCAGTGGCTTCATCTTCAACTGAAAGTGATCTTATTTCCCATTCTCGCTAGAGGTCACTGTAGTGGAGAAGAGTTAGTAATCTACACTTCGCTACCACGATTATGGAGGGCGGATGTTGTGTCAATCGGTTCCCAGGTTCGAGGCTTAACTCAATCTGCGTTCACATATATCTCTGCTAATCCATGTCCTGTTCCCAGTCAGAAAGGGAACACCGATCAGTTTGGAAAGGCTGCCATCCGTCGGATGGGACGTCCATGTGTAGGAGAGCTGTACCCTGCGCACGTTAAAGAAGGTGCTTCTGTCTGTCTCCCAATAGTTGTTCAGTGGGTTCCCTTCCCCAACCTTCTCTGATCCTTGGGGGCCTTGTGACCTGTCCATTTAGCCCTTGGTGTACTGAAGAAAGGAGAGGAAAAACAGCCCAATCCAACTCATGATTATGATAGAAACTATGGCTCGTAATTTAGAAGGTGCCTCGCAAAATCACTCCCCACGAACTACGTGTTCGAGACCCCCGAGTTATACTATTGCCACCCACACTAGTACAACTTTGATTTATTTTTGCAACTAATTACGTCCTTATTTTTCAACTCGTTTGGCGTTTGATAAATTTTCTCTGAATATGTAGAAAAAGTAGTTTTGTGATTTCCGTTAGAGTTCATAAAATATTGCTGAAGAAAAAATCCTTTATGTCTGCATGATTGCCCACTTCAACATTTAAATGAATATTTAAAAATACCTTTACATTGACTTTACAGAAGCCCGATTGGCACTGAATAAAAATAATATATATATGCACCTATTACTTCTACAATTGTTGGCAGTGTTCACCAAACGTTCACATTTTAGGCAAATTCTTGAGAATAGTAGTTCTGTGATGTATGAATGCAATTTTGACTGTCTCGTATATAATTTTCAAAAGAAAGTAAAGAGACATCTTGTTCGCTGGATTCTCATTCCTTTTACGTGGATCTGTTATACTGGGTTGGTGGCTCTTGCTTCATTCGTTGTTCTCTGGTCAATGTTCTCTATTCTTCCTCTGAGAGATTCCGATGGACACACCTTTATCACTCGTAACTTGTTGTAAGGGGTTGGGTTTCTGTTGTGTATTCTTATGTACATAATATATACTTCAGAGTAGTATACCGAATCTGGGGAAGTGGGGACAGCCCTTGATATTGCTAATAAAGGAAATAGGGCCAAAAGGCTATTTAACTTATCATTATTTCATGCATTTTTCAAGAAACCTGTTGAGATCTCAGAAACATAGGGAAATCGTTATACAACAATGGAATTCAAGTCTCTTGCTCCCCCCTTTTTTTCCCTCTCGCTTATTTTTTTCTACATTAGGGCCTGTTTGACACTAACAATTGTTCTAATTTAGTGGGTGCGTTTTGGATTTCAACCTTTCAGACTCTGGGGGAGAGGAGACTCCGTTGGTAGCGTGCCAGGCTCGTAATCTGCAGTTCCCAGGTTCGAATCCTCCCTGGGCAAGCGTTGAGATTTATCTTTGCAAACCTCTCAGACTTGCCCTCGGTCTGTAGGGACACCGACTGAGCTGCCAACTGTGGGATGAGACGTTAAACCGTGGCCCCATATGCGTGAGAGCCATACCCTGTGCAAGTTAAACCGTGGACCCATGTGCGGGAGAGCCATACCCAGTGCAAGTTAAAGAACATAGGATGGATGGCCTTGACGGGAAACTACTATCTGTCTTCTAACAGCTGTACACTAGGTTCCCTTCCCCCAACCTACTCTGAACCCTCGGTTCCTTGTGACCTGGCCATTTAGCTCATTGTGTGCAAAAGGGACCACTGAGAGGTAAAATCACCCAACCCAAACCTTCAGACGCTGTGTATATTACAGTCTTATAGAAGTTTCGGATTTTTCTTTTATAATACTTGCAGAGTGTCGAGCAGTCTTTAGTATATTGACTGGAATTTTGTGACATCTATGGATATAAATGGAGACCACATCTACAGTAGTAAAAGCAGATGTCTCTCTGTGTGTGTCCGTTTGTGACAGCCATTACTCATCGGAAAAGAGTGAACTACTCTTCAAATTTTCACAGAGTGTTTCTGGTTGTCGTCCCAGTTGCACGGCCATATTTCAATTTGAAATTCTACAAGAAGGAACTTGGAACTTGCTATAAGCAAACAATATTCTCCATTCCTTTCCTACGGGAAGCCGAAGTCTCTACCCATGGAGGTAGGAAGAAAGGAGGAGGGGCCCTAAAATCTTGAAAATGATGCGACAGCAACTGCGCGGCAGCCATGTTGTTCTATTCAAAACATTGATCAGTAGAGTTGGAATACAAGTGTCTTGCGCTATAAAAAATTGATTTTATACGATATTTGTGTTATGTTAATTTATTCAGCGTTTTGAATGCACGAATCGCCCTTCAAAAAAGATACCAGCATGCAGTTATTTTAGTTGTTAATATTTCTTATTATTTGTAGTGTAAATCTGTGATATTTATGATATTCTTTTTCTATTCACAATTTCGTCACTTGTGCTCTATATCTTGGCACAATTTTCCGGGGATCATTTGACAATAAAAATACATCCATTGATATTGATATCTCACTTCCATGCTAAATCACTACACAGGTTGCATTTGGAGGATTCTGTAATCGGCATTGTGCCTTTAAATGTCGTGGAATTGTTGAAACTGTAACTGGACACCATCTATTTATACTGATATCTGTACCATTACACAGGTTGCATGGAGAGGGTTTTATTTATATTTAGACACTGTGCCTTTAATTTTCAGAATTGTCAGGGAATTGTTTGACCTGAAATTGGACCCTTACACTGGTATTGATATCTGACACCTTCTATAGCATTGCACTGGTGGCACGGGGGGAAAGCTCGGTATCTGGGAAGTGTGCTTTTAAATTATACATGTATTGTTCGATACGAAAATTTAGCTCGATTCCTTATTATAATCTGATCTTCGTGCTATGCGGTTAGAGATGTGGCTGGGAGCGCGTGTGGAGAGAGGAATTTTTTCGCACTAGAAATGAGTTCCATCCTTTGGTACTGACATCTCACTTCCGGGCTATGGCTTTACTCAGCTGGTTTGTTATAAGTCTATTTTTGGCACTCTACCTTTTAATTTAACCTGGAATAATAAACCCTAAAAGTGTACCCCTTCGTTTGGTATTGGTATCTGATCTTCGTGCTTTTTGTTGAAGGGCAGTTTTAAGATAGCCCGGTTAAAATTTAGTGAAGAGCAGCGAAGAGAAAGCTATATTCTTAAAGAGTTGCAAGAAATATTATCTATTTAAAAAACAAAAACATACAATTTTAACAAATACTGAATCCCCCCCCCCCAAAAAAAACAGTATTTTTAAGAAATAAAAAAAACTTTGTTTAAAACAAATATATAAATCTTTAATGGATACTCAAAATTGGCACAACATTCCACGACACAAATTTTCATTTGACGTACAACTTATTACGTTCGGCCCTCGCGTTCCAAAGATATAGCAGAACAATCGTTTCAATATTACCCCTTTTTTAGAGGGGGGAATCATGGGGATAAATATTTTATAGCCTATCATATTCCTGACAGCACAAACTTTCGTTTCCACATAAATCAAATTTTGTCCGTTGTGTTCGAAAGATACGGAGGAACAACTGTTTCGAAAAGCATACATTTGACGTATGAAATGCAACAGGAAGAAAGGTCAAAATCGTGTTTTGTAACGTAATCCTTAATCGATATTACTTGACACAGCCGCATTTGGAGGACAGCAATTTCTGACGTATAATGGAATACAGTTTTAAAATATTAATTTCTCGTGTATCGCAGTATATATTTGAGGGGAAGTAAAAATTAATTCTAGATGCAGCACAGTTATGGATGTAGTTTCTAGATGATGCATCTTCCCGTAGTAATAAGAATCAATATCTCACGTTTAACGCTCAGAAAACATTACAATTTTACTAGATCGAAAAGTAGGACAAATTCGTGAAAAATAAAACTGATCAATAATATACGTTCGAGTTTGTCTGGAGAGATGACTATGTTTACTACCAAGTAATATAATCATTTTTAATATTTGAAACTGTAATGTATACAAGAACAAGAAAAAGTCAAATTTTAATCTTATTTTGACAATTTTTCATTAACTTTCTATTAATGATAAAGAACCAATCACTTTCATATATATGTGTGCCAGATAGAGTCTCTTAAATAAAAGTAAATGAAAAACTTTCATAAATAATTTTTGTTACATTAGGAATACAGAACATGCCGTTTTAGAACCATTATGTTCAAGTGGCCATTTATAAATGACAATTTTTTTAATTTTTTGATCGAGACAAGATACTCTTCCGATGTTCTTATGGAGTCTATTCTCACATATATTTTTCTATAGAAACCGCTAAAGGTCACCTGACAAACTCTGCCCGATTTGAAATTGAATTGTGCCATTATATGTTTTTGCTTTGCAACATTTGGGACAGAGAAAAATCCTAAAAGCTACTCCTAGCTTTTACAGGCCTTCTCATACAAGGATACTCCCTACTAAGATCAAAGTCACTGCTGACGACTGCCTCAGTTAGAGCTAACACAAAGTTTGCCTTGCTGGAACAATGGCTAGCTTCCTAACAACCACTAGGCCAGTTTAGGCTATGATCTTGAATAATAATAATTGATAGGGGGTGCAATATAATGTACATTAAAGTTCAACTTTATTACATTCTACTGTCATGTTTATTGATCTCTATGTTGCGATCTTGTGCAACCACGGCAATTCCCGGTTCCGCCTCACAGCACTACCTAGTTAAAGAAAAGCCATGACTATCTAGAGCCGGGGGCAAGGAATACGCCCTATAGGCGCACCTCAACCCCGGCCTCACATGGCAGCAGTCCTATAGAAGGAAAGCTAACCACCGGAAGAAACCTAACTTTAATCTATTCCCCGGTTTGCAAATGTGCAAGGATATAAAGATCCAAGCTCGATCGGCACCCGGGGTGGAGACTCTTAGTAGGACCCAGACTTTTTGGACGGCTCGTGCCTACTAGGCAGGAGGAACCTTTCGACCGAGCCGTCGAACTGACCACCCAAGGTCCCTGAAAGTGAGGTCTCCGACGCCGTCACCACCCGACCGGCAATCAAGCCGGCCAGCAGCGTCTTCAACCTCGGTTGGCCTTGGCCATGTCCAACCGGCGCCCAACCCGGTCGGCACAGCCTTCAGCCGGGTTGCTGGGAATTCAAATATTAATATAAAATTCATTTTAACGGTAAAACTCAGTTGGCTTGTCGAAGCATAATGTGGAAGATGCGACTCTGTCCCTGAAACGAATTGCTGAACTTTCATCGAACGACCTCAATGACGTTGTATGATACGATTTAAATTTTCCTCTTCTTATTTAAAAACATTCACTTTAGTAAAGCGAGATACAAAAAAGAAATATTTTTGTGTTTTCGAATTTTCTCATTGTTTAAAGAACCGGATATATACATGACTGATCTGAACGATGAGCACTATTGATACAATTGTTCCCATAGCAGCAATTCATTTGCTGTTTGCTGCGGGGAAATAATTTGTCACTTCATTACATTTCGTTAGTAATATGCGATATAGTTACGCTTATTACTACAGATAATATTAAATTAAATATGAAGAACGTTATTTCTTTTAACAATACAACAACCAATAACAATAGTCACACAATATCACACAATTCCGGCAAAAAGTCGTTAATCACTTTCGATTTATGAAGCAATAAAATTCTTCACAATGGAATGTGTTTATTACAAAAATAATATAGACACAAAGAGTACAGTATGTACAAAAATGGCATTACGTATAGAATAAAATACACAAATATTGTCTTGAAAGTAAACATTACAAAAAAAACAGTGGATAAAAACAGTATATTTCAAATTCTTATATAAAAATAATCTTATAGAGTGAATGAATTCAGTGTTTTGCTTATGTACTTTTAAATTAGTATGGATAGCCATAATTTCTCGATTTTTGAGTATTGCTTTTACACAGATATTTTTAACTTGTGAGACCTGATTATTCACACTTTCACTGAATAGCCACATCACTTTTCGATACAGAGGGATTGGAATTTATAATATTCCCAAGAGATAGGAGGATATCCTGTTAGGACTCCTTTATCCGTTGGAGCGGATTTGCATAATATTATCAGTCAAAATTAGCTTCCAGAGGCACTTTTTCTGCACACATTGAACAAAATGGCCAGGCCACAACAATCTAAACGGCTCAGAGTTGGGTAGAGGACTCACTGAATAGCTGTTAGGTGACAGATGGGATCCTCCCCTCAAAGCCATCCAGCTTATTCTTTAATGTGCACAGATTATGGTTCTTCGGCACACGACGACACAGCTTAATGTTCCATTCAATAAATGTCAACGGATAAATGTTAATTGCAATAGCAGTTACCCATAAACCCTCGCTGATACAGGTCCGAAACGAAACTTGTTAAACAAGATGCTATGCATTCTAACGATTCATTATCTTTCATTCCTAAAGGGATATATTAATATACACGGAGAACGATTCTCAATCAAATATTTTGTTTTCGCAAACAGCTGAATATATTTTTGTCAACTTCACCTAAAGGTACATTAAAAGGGTTAGTTCGAATTATCATAACTATAGTCATATCCTAGGGAAAAGGAAACGGTATTCATGGCATCTGATTTTGGCCATCATTTGACTACACTAACCTATTTAAACCCTCCACTCATTTGTTTTGTATTAGACAATGAGTGCCTTATCCTACCTAAGCAATGTTAATGGCAATAGCAGATACCCATAGAACCTTGTTAATGCAGGTCCGAAACGAAACTTGTTAAACCAGATGCTATGCTACCTAACAATTCATTATCTTTCATTCCTAAAGGGATATATTGATATACACGGAGAACGATTCTCAAGCAATTATTTTGTTATCGCAAACAGCTGAATATATTTTTGTCACCTTCACCTAAAGGTACATTAAAAGGGTTAGTTCGAATTATCATACCTATAATCATTTCCTAGGGAAAAGGAAACGATACTCATGGCATCTGATTTTGGCCATCATTTGACTACACTAACATATTTAAACAATCCACTCATTTGTCTTGTATTAGAAAATGAGTGCCTTATCCTACCTAAGCAAGATTAATTGCAATAGCAGTTACCCATAGACCCTCGCTAATACAGGTCGGAAACGAAACTTGTTAAATCAGATGCTGTGCTACCTAACGATTCATTATATTTTATTCCTAAAGGGATATATTTTTATACATGGAGAACGATTCTCAAACAATTATTTTCTTATCGCAAACAGCTGAATATATTTTTGTCACTTTCACCTAAAGGTACATTAAAACGGTTAGTATAAAGGTATATTAAACGGTTACTATAGTCATATCCTAGGGAAATGGAAACGGTACTCATGGCATCTGATTTTGGTCATCATTTTACTACACTAACCTATTTAAACCCTCCACTCATTTGTTTTGTATTAGACAATGAGTGCCTTATCCTGCCTAAGCAATGTTAATTGCAATTGCAGTTACCCATAGACCCTCGCTAATACAGCTCCGAAACGAAACTTGTTAAACCAGATGCTATGGTACCTAACGATTTATTACCTTTTATTCCTAAAGGGATATATTGATATACACGGGGAACGATTCTCAAGCAATTATTTGCTATCGCAAATAGCTGAATATATTTTTGTCACCTTCACCTAAAGGTACTTTGAAAGGGTTAGTTCGAATTATCATACCTATATTCATATCCTAGGGAAAAGGAAACGGTACTCATGGCATCTGATTTTGGCCATCATTTGACTACATTAACGTATTCAAACCCTGCACTCATTTTGTTTTGTATTAGACAATGAGTGCCTTATACTACCTAAACAATGTTAATTGCAATAGCAGTTACCCATAGACCGTCGCTAATACAGGTTCGAAACGAAACTTGTTAAACCAGATCCTATGCTACCTAACGATTCATTATCTTTCATTCCTAAAGGGATATATTGATATACACGGAGAACGATTCTCAATCAATTATTTTGTTATCGCAAACAGCTGAATATATTTTGTCACCTTCACCTAAAGGTACATTAAAAGTATTAGTTCGAATTATCATACCTATAGTCATATCCTAGGGAAAAGGAAACGGTACTCATGGCATGTGATTTTGGCCATCATCTGACTACACTAACATATTTAAACCCTCCACTCATTTGTTTTGTATTAGACGATGAGTGCCTTATCCTACCTAAGGAATGTTAATTGGAATAGCAGTTACCCATAGACCCTCGCTAATACAGGTCGGAAACGAAGCTTGTTAAACCAGATGCTATGCTACCTAACGATTCATTATCTTTTATTCCTAAAGGGGTATATTGATATACACGGAGAACGATTCTCAAGCAATTATTTTTTTATCGCAAACAACTGAATATATTTTTGTCACCTTCACTTAAAGGTACATTAAAAGGGTTAGTTCGAATTATCATGCCTATAGTCATATCCTAGGGAAAAGGAAACGGTACTCATGGCATCTGATTTTGGCCATCATTTGACTACACTAACATATTTAAACCCTCCACTCATTTGTTTTGTATTAGACAATGAGTGCCTTATCCTACCTAAGCAATGTTAATTGCAATAGCAGTTACCCATAGACCCTCGCTAATACAGGTCCGAAACGAAACTTGTTAAATCAGATGCTATGCCTCCTAACGATTCATTATATTTTATTCCTAAAGGGATATAATTTTATACATGGAGAACGATTCTCGAACAATTATTTTGTTATCGCAAACAGCTGAATATATTTTTGTCACCTTCACCTTTGTACATTAAAACGGTTAGTTAGAATTAGCATGCCTATAGTCATATCCTAGGGAAATGGTAACGGTACTCATGGCATCTGATTTTGGTCATCATTTTACTACACTAACCTATTTAATGCTATGCCTCCTAACGATTCATTATCTTTCATTCCTAAAGGGATATATTGATATACACGGAGAACGATTCTCAATCAATTATTTTGTTATCGCAAACAGCTGAATATATTTTCTCACCTTCACCTAAAGGTACATTAAAAGTGTTAGTTCGAACTATCATACCTATAGTCATATCCTAGGGAAAAGATAATGGTACTCATGGCATCTGGTTTTGGCCATCATTTGACTACACTAACCTATTTAAACCCTCCACTCATTTGTTTTGTATTAGACAATGAGTGTCTTATCCTACCTAAGGAATGTTAATTGCAATAGCAGTTACCCAGAGATCCTCGCTAATACAGGTCGGAAACGAAACTTGTTAAACCAGATGCTATGCTACCTAACGATTCATTATCTTTTATTCCTAAAGGGGTATATTGATATACACGGAGAACGATTCTCAAGCAATTATTTTGTTATCGCAAACAGCTGAATATATTTTGTCACCTTCACCTAAAGGTACATTAAAAGGGTTAGTTCGAATTATCATGCCTATAGTCATATCCTAGGGAAAAGGAAACGGTACTGGTGGCATCTGATTTTGGCCATCATTTGACTACACTAACCTATTTAAACCCTCCACTCATTTGTTTTGTATTAGACAATGAGTGTCTTATCCTACCTAAAGAATGTTAATTGCAATAGCAGTTACCCATAGATCCTCGCTAATACAGGTCGGAAACGAAACTTGTTAAACCAGATGCTATGCTACCTAACGATTCATTATCTTTTATTCCTAAAGGGGTATATTGATATACACGGAGAACGATTCTCAATCAAATATTTTGTTTTCGCAAACAGCTGAATATATTTTTGTCACCTTCACCTAAAGGTACATTAAAAGGGTTAGTTCGAATTATCATACCTATTGTCATGTCCTAGGGAAAAGGTAACAGTACTCATGGCATCTGATTTTGGCCATCATTTGACTACACTAACCTATTTAAACCCTGCACTCATTTGTTTTGTATTAGACAATGAGTGCCTTATCCTACCTAAAGAATGTTAATTGCAATAGCAGTTACCCATAGACCGTCGCTAATACAGGTCCGAAACGAAACTTGTTATTCCAGATGCTATGCTACCTAACGATTCATTATCTTTCATTCCTAAAGGGTTATATTGATATACATGGAGAACGATTCTCAAGCAATTATTTTGTTATCGCAAACAACTGAATATATTTTTGTCACCTTCACTTAAAGGTACATTAAAAGTGTTAGTTTGAATTATCATACCTATAGTCACATCCTAGGGAAAAGGAACGGTACTCATAGCATCTGATTTTGGCCATCATTTGACTGCCCTAAACCTGTTTAAACCCACCACTCATTGATCTTATATTGGCAATGAATGCATTATCCTATCTAAACAATAGTTAATTGCAATAGCAGTTACCCATAGACCCTCGCTAATACAGGTCCGAAACGAAACTTGCTAAACCAAATGCTCTGCTACCTGATAAGCATGATTGGCCGATTGTATATATGTAATGCTTCGCAGGCAAAACTAAACGAACGGTAGATAATAAATGAATTCCTGATATATGTGTATAGTTACCTAATTAATTATTTTGCACTTTTTCTGCGTTTAGATCTACCATTGAAATTTTAGATAAATATTAATATAATTTTACTATCCCTATCATTTAATTTTTTTTCTGATTGCCATTGCGAAATGAATCAAAACAGAAAATATGGAACTTGTAATTTTGTAATAATATCCTTAGTCCTTTCACCTGTATAGTTTATACTGATAAATAATGAACTTGTGAGAGATATGTTCAGGAGAATTCCATTATTCATGCCTTATACAAAATTTGATCCAGGTCACTTTTAAATGGAATATGTCTTCAACCATCACTGACATTTCACTCTGACGCGGGCATGTTTAGCTTTCTCCTTGACAAAAACTTCTTTTAGAGTCAGTAGTTCAACTGTATAATTTAAAATATGCTTGAACGTCTTTTCCAAAATGAATCTTAATCTTTAATTTCTAAAGTGATATACTGACGTACTGGAAGAACGGTTCTCAATTAATTATTTTGTTAT
The DNA here is from genome assembly GCA_038380435.1 of Ryuthela nishihirai. Lineage (NCBI taxonomy): Eukaryota > Metazoa > Arthropoda > Arachnida > Araneae > Heptathelidae > Ryuthela > Ryuthela nishihirai. The sequence continues at coordinate 1,004,342 of JAWZYU010000019.1, forward strand.
CACAAGCAACTAAATATATTTTTTATTCAGCTTTACTTAAAAGCATAAAAACATTGAAAATGTTATTTCAAATTATCATACCTAAAGCCACATCTTAGGAGAAAGAAAACGGTACTCATAGCATCTGATTTTGGCCATCATTTGACTACACTAAACCTGTTTAAACCCTCCTCTCATTGATCTTATATTAGCAATGAGTGCATTATCCTATCTAAGCAATAGTTAATTGCAATAGCAGTTACCCATAGAATCTCGCTAATACAGGTCGGAAACGAAACTTTTTAAACCAGATGCTCTGCTACCTGATAAGCATCATTGGCCGATTGTATATATGTATCGCTTAGCACCAAAGGATATCATCCTTACGAGATAAGTTCAGGTACTCTCCTGCCCGGACAGGCAGAGATGGAGAATATCTACCTTGGCGTCATCAGCGGGATCTGTATTGTGAGAGTTAGGTACAAGGTGGTATTACATTAAGCGACAATTTTAGCAAATGTTGAGTGCTGGCAGGAAAGTAAATCATCGCTGCTAGAACTTCACATCAGGTGCGGTAAGATCTAGTATGTAGAGCCAGTTTTTTGCCTTGTTGTTATTCTGTGCTATGCCATAAAATATGCGAGGGAAGGCGAGAAACGGTTCTAAATCGCACTACGTGGACACTACTCGACACAGATCAACGCAAAACATGGAGGCTATTGCGTCTGATTTGTCAGTAGATGCTGTCAGCGACTGACAAATCCGACTCAAGAAATAGCAGAGCAATCCGATGACGCTAGAAAGCTCGAATTGGAATTGAGGAAACTCGAATTAACGCAACTCGGACTAGTTGATAGACAAGCACAAAGAGAGGCCTGAAAGCTTGCGACTGGAATCGAAGAAAGACAAGCGCAGCGCGAAGAAATGCAAGCACAACGCGAGCATGAACTGCAAATGAGGCATCTTGAGCTTGAGACAGCAAAGGCAAGTGGCGTCAGATCTCACGGTGCGTCGTGTGATGGTTAGGATTCGCCTGGGTCCGATTCCCTTAGCACCGCGAAAAGGAAGGAGCAAGAGGTACTGAAATATTGGATTTTGGTTCTGCACACTACGTTGGGATCGCCCCCAGAAACTCTCCTCCACATTCATTTGTATTTCAAGAGGATCAAGAGCGTTTTCGCTAATCAGGGCGTGCCTGAAAAGGTTAGGAGCCAGGTAGTCCTCTCCATTTTTCGGGAGAAGCTGAACGATCTTTTGGCTTTATTGTCTGACGAGGATGCTAGCGATTACAGTAAGCTCAAAGCTTACATTTTGGCGAAGTGTAAAGTCTCTGCAGTTTAATACAAGAGGCAGTTGGATGGGGCATAGAAGCTTGCATACGAAACGTGGAACACGTTTTCGGAAAAATTAGGGAAATGTGGAGAAGGTATATTGAAAGCAGAAAAGTGCCCACATTTGAGGAATTGGTCGACCTGCTGGTGGGCGATCGAATTAAATCAGAGGTACCGAGTAGCACTGATGAATACATTGCATTGCAGGAGCGCTGGGACTGGTTTCATCCAAGAGACCTCATAGATTACATATTACATCATTTAACGAGCAGTCGAATTAATGCGCGTCCACGGGACTCTGATCGACAGGTGGCCAGGTACATTCCTCCTCCCAGGCGCGAGCAATTAGAACATAAAGCGCCCATGCAATTTGTGAAGCGATCGGTTGCTGCCACTATCAGTGCACATGGCTGTTTTGGGTTCAGCTCGAAGCAGCATCTTCGCAGAGATTGCCCTCAATGGCGGGCAAAGAGGAAATCTCCCATTGCTGAAATTAATACAGTGTATACTGTATGAGACGAGCCGGAAGAGACGTGATGTACCCGCGTTTCAACGCATATGTTTGAAGCTCAGGATGAAGGGAAATTAACAACAGTTAGACTCATCCATCTTCAGACGGCGAATGTGCAATGTGGCCAGAATGCTTCCACAGCTTTGATTGATTCTGTCGCTGAAATCTCCATGAGTAGAAGAGATGTTATCCCAGAGTAGTTTTTCACACCGAAGACGTCAGCATTTGGAGATTTCGAGATAGCTGAAATGATCCACGTTTCTGTGCAGTTAGTGGGGGATGCAATTCCCCCATGACTCCATGATTAGGCCAGAAATTAATTTAGTGATTGATGTTTCATCACGTCTGGCACTTCCTGCACTTCTGACGATGGACGATTTTAAAGCGCTTTCTGCCGTTAATTTAAGCGAAGAGCACAGTTACTTTCGAATAGAGTGAGCGATTTGGCGGATAAGGCTCTCGGAAGCAACATGCACTACGTGACGTCACCTTCCGAGACAAGCGTGGGGCTGTCTGCTTCGGCTGTGGAGGTTACTATGGCAACATTTCAAATTCAACCAATTCGTCAAACATTTTAGATCAGTATTACGTTATAAAAGATATTTTCATACATTCAGTACTTAAAGTTAATATAATGTCTCCAGAGTTAAAATTTTGTTGAAATTTTAACTCTTATTTTACATTCGTAATTTCATAAATAACGGAAACGTTCAGTTTATTTAGAATATAGTAATTTAATATAATCGACGTCGTTACTTTATCTATTTTTTACGTATTAAATAAAAAGTGGAAGGAATGAAATGACGATAAAGCAAGGGTCAATGCTATGATCAACCCAACCAACACATCTTTTGTCCTGTTTCTAAACATCATGTGGAGAAATAATGGAGGCCCATTCCATGTGCCTGTAGTTATTCTTAGTAACTCTGATGGCGATGAGATCGGCCAAGAAATGGCCCAAACTCATTGTAACACCTAAAGTAGCATATCTAAATGAAGACACTTTACAGCCTTATTTTGCTAAAAATTTAAATATTCGGTGCTTTTACATTACGATATGTTAGAAAACATTTTTTGTGAACAAAAATTAAGTGATTTCCCTCTCTTCCACTCGAACTTTAAATTTGAATTTACAATTATTTATAATGTTATGCACAATTAGGTAATGAGTTATCGGTTGCATTAAAGTCAGCACTTTTTATTTGGATCGTACTTGATAAATAAGACACGTTCAATACGCATGACAAAACTTCCGTTGTGCAAGTGTGGAGAGCATTTATTCCTGTTTCTAGACTAAATGATCTATAGGTTACATTTGTGAAATCTACTCTATTCGTAAACCATTAAGACTCTTCATTTTTACAAGAAGAAAAACAACTAAAAACTAACATATAAAAATGAAAGATTTTGATACTAACGATTTCTTTAATTTTAATTACACACTTTATGTTTTTTTAAGCTTAAAGTAGTCAATCATATGAAATCTATGCATCGCCTTGGGGAGAAAAAGAAGTGATTTTAAGATTAAAACATCTCTTCATTTTTATAACTCTAAAATCTGAATGTTGTCATTTTTACAAGTTTGAACGCAGCCCAAGTTGGCAAAGCGTTTCTGCTCCTTAGAAGTAAACTACATGAGAGCTCAGATTCTAATAATCATATTCTACTTACCTCATCATTTACCCTCTCACCTGCTTGATGTCGATCCCCGTTCGATGTCTCGAGGTTCTGGGATGACTTGCTTCTTCTCTACGGAAGTGACGACTCTAATCAGAGCACAGAGAAAAACAAATATTTCAGTTCAAATTTGTATTCTGTTTCATCAAACGAATTTAATTGTTATTCATTGATGTGGCATCATCTATAGAGTAACAATTGCGATATGACGTCAATAGCAAATGCCCCGTAATAATTGTTTTAAGAAAATATTATTTTGCTCTGTATCTGGCAACTTAAAAAATACTAAAGCTTTGAATTAAACCATAAGAAAAGTCATTAAAATAAGTTATTATTCATAATATAGAAAACAAATATATTTTTGATTGTTTTAAAACTAAGTATCTATCTATCGTGTATGTGGGAGAGATCGGGTTGCTAATATTTCTGATTAAGAATATATTCCTGCGCTTTTGTTTCCACCTAATAGGCTAAATGTCCAGATGACAAAGGCTCCAAGGACTCACAGAAATTTCCGAAGGGGAGCCACTGTACAGCTCGTAGGAGACATGTACACCTCCTGTCAAAGCCACACAGTCTGTTTTTTAAGGTACACAGGGTTCTACATACGAGGCCTTAAACAAGTAATTAAAAATCAAGGCGTTACTCTAGAGTAGGGGTTCTTAACGTGGGATATGCGGTAAAATTTTTGTGGGTACGCCGTGAGAGCTCAAAAGTTCCTAGATCTAGTAACAAAATCAGTGTTTTATTTCATTCCCATTGTTTACTATAACTATGGTTTCATCTATCTGTACAAGGGGTACGCAGTTACATACACATTTCCAGGGGGTACGTGAAACATAATAGGTTGAGATCCACTTCTCTAGAGCAATGTCTTCGTCTTTACGGGGTGGGGGTGGCTCAGTAGATAGTATGCCAGGCTCATAAGCTGTAGTTCCCTGGTTCGAGTCACAGCTGGGTCAGTGTTGAGATTTATCTCCGCAAAATTCCCTGCCCACGGTCAGTATGGGACACCGATGGGTTTGGAAAGGCAGCTACCCGTCGGAGAGGACGTTAAGGCGTAGCCCCATGTGCGGGAGAGCCATACCCTGTGCACGTTAAAGAACACACTGGATGGCCTTGACGGGAGACTACCATCTGTCTCCAAACAGCTATTCCAGTGGATCCCCTCCCCCAACCTTCTCTGAGCCTTCGGGGTCCTTGTGACCTGGCCATTTAGCCCATGGTGTGCAAAAAAGTGCCGCTCAGAGATAAACAACCCAACTTCGTCTTTAATGCTACCCAGTTGAAAGGTAATTTCTTTTAATGTCTCATAACTCTTACTTCTAATAATTAAATTGCATTTATGTAGAAAAGCTTGCAAAACACGTGTGGGATTTGCAAAAATAGTGTGGGATTTATAAATATTTCTTTAATGAGAACACAAACGGTAATTCACTTGTCATTTTATTTTTAAACTTCAAAGTTCAAAATTACAAATGCAAGAGGGTAATGGTTAATACATTTAATATATTGGGGGTAATAATTGTTGATTGAAAGTTGGATTTTTATTTCACCCTGAACCTGGGAAAAGAAGTCTCTAGAACGGAACTGTTGTTGCAGGCTGCAAGAAAATTATGTTTCATATGAATGAATTGCTAATAAGAATCTGCAGATTTCGTACAGCTATTGCTATGGAAATTATTGTTCGCAAAATCTTGAATTGAGTCACCAGAATAATTTCAGGGTGTTTTGAAATCAAATACCATTTGTCGTACTGTGATCAGAATTTGCAACTAGAAGAACAATATATCACCTCTCGTGAATATCAGATCTTCGTTTTAAAAAGAATGAAATTTGATTCCCAATTTTAGCATCATCTGATATTGGAAATTCAAACTAACCGCTGATTGCGTAAATGCAAATTGTAATATTTTTTTCTGTACCTATAAAACATAAAATAATTCCTCAATTATCTATTTTCCTACTTTTTACTTCGTTAGAGGTTGCAATTGGAATTTTCATCGTTTTCCGCATTTATCGGTGTCAAACTGTGGAAATTGGAACTGATAGATTAGAGGTTCTCAACGTGCGGTACGAGGTAAAATTTTTCGGGGTACGCCGTGAGAGCTCAAAACTCGCTAGATCTAGAAACAAAGTAAAAATAACCATAACTATAGTTTTATCTATCTATACAAGGGGTACACTAAATTACATACACATTTCCATCCAGGAGGTATGTGAAACATAAAAGGTCGAGAACCACTGTAGTAGATGATTAGGAAAATGCAAATAATAATAATAATTTATTGTATCTGTTTAGCACAATTTCTTTTTATTTATCTCTTAAAATAAAAGTGTTATTTTTCCACTACTCTCAGGAGGTAAGAGGAATGATTAGTGCCAATATAAAGCTCTTGGTCATTATTCTTCAAAACCAAAGTTTAAAATCCCTATTACAAATATATTGTTCGTAAATTGCAATATTCGCTCAGCATGCAAATACTGTGCACGAAGATTCATCACCGAGATGAAGAGGGAGCAAAGTTTCAAAATGCTTCGCATAGAACAATATATCTCAGGGGACAGTACTGGAACTTTTACTGGAAGTAAAAAATATTAAAACAACTGTACTCTGAGATTGTTGCATTTTGTGAGCTCTTTTGAATCTAATATTAAAGTAACAGATTATTTAGGTGGTATGAAGCACGATAGTAGTTACTAAAATTTTAAATGAAATTAATAATACTTTATGTTACTTTGTGTGCTTTTGGTCAATTCCTATTTCAAAATTAAATTTTTATTAACTGTGATTTAATAGATGGTACATAATTATTTCACATTATGCTCTTCAACTTAGATTATTTTTAGTTACTCTCACACTTACCAGAGCATTACACAGCGCATTAATCCATTACACCAAGGGTTGTATATTCTTAGACTGTTGAAAGGTGGATGAAGTAGAAATAATCGATCATTATAAAACAACCTAGGTGTTATATTTCCGACATTTATTTTTTATTATAATTTAACGTGGAACTTTATATTTCCTCTATTTATTTTTTCTTGTAAATTAACCTACGCAATTTATTTCTTATAATTTAACGTGTGAATATTTATAAATGATTTTTTATTTCTTGTAAATTAAACTACGTATTTTTAGTCCTTTTGAATTAACCCATGAATATTTTAGACCCTGTAAATTAACAATTTTTATTTCTTATAATTTAATGGGCGAATTTTATATTTCCGGAATTTATTTTTTTTATAATAACGTGGGATTTTTTTATTTTTTGCATTTATTTTTTTTTAATAACTTATGACTTTTTAATTTTTTTATAACTCGCGAATTTCTGTATTCCTTGTAAATTAACCTACGATTTTTTTATTCCTTATAAATTAACCTGCGAATTTTTTATTTTTTTATAAGTAAACTTTCGAATATTTTATTTCTTATAATTTAACTTGCGAATATTTATAAATTATATTTTTAATCCCTTATTAATTAAACACTTATCAAAAGTGACGGTCCCTTTATTAATATGCGCCCCCTTAATTAAAACGCTTATCAAAAATTCGACTCCCTCATTAAAAAACCCTTATTAAAATGCATCCCACTTTATTAAACACCTATCGAAGGTTCTGCCCCCTGCTCTTTGGCGGGCAATTTATTTCTTGGAAATAATCTTCATCCTCTTATCGAAATTATTAACCCATCTCCCCTTTATGATAGATCAGCTATTTTGTAAATAAACAAATTACCGCATCGTAAGAAGACAATCCATCGTGAAATCTTCCTTGGCCCGCCGAAAACTACCAAGTGTTGTGCTTCTCTTATAGTCTCCATCTAGTTGAAGGATGATGTCAGCAGATATTTGTGTTCAGACATATTTTGCACCACACTTTCCGCGTTCCTTAGCACGTCAGGACTTGTTTTGAACGATGAAGTGATTTCATGTTAAATTTTTATTTCTCCCATGTCTCAATTTATTGCTTTCCGTATTTTCATATTAATACTAAAGCGGTTCAAAAACCTCACCACACCAATCAGAGGTAAAAAAAATTTCTTCTTCCTTACAAATTTCAATCTTCTCCCAATCCATTAACTTATTTTCCCTTTTTAAAACTAAGCCATTTGAAAGACATCGTGATCGCCACAATACAAAAAAGTCACAGATAAAAAAATAAAACTCACCTTCTTGTTTTTTATTTCAATAGTTTATTACTAAACCGGCTCAAAGAAATCGCGATTGCATCAGCAAAACAATACCAATAAAACTAACTTTTTTAATTCCCGTATATCCTTACGCGACTTGGTCTTAAGTTTAAAACCGTTTATTCCTAATACTTATTTTCGCTGTATCCCCAATTCAGCACTTGATTCACTTATGCAAAATATTATTACTCTTTCCTAGGAAGTAACTCTGCTCAGTAACAATCGATAATCAAATATTATTTCTTCTTCGGAAGAAAAATCTCATAAAAAATTATTTGGAAGTAAGATATCATTTAGCCGTCCCATGGCCGAGTGGTTAGCGCGCCTGGCTACTGATCTAAGGGACCTGGGTTCGAGCCCCGGGTAAGGCATGGTTGTATGTGTTGTTTTTCTGCTGAGGTCCTGCCATCCTCTCAGATCTTCTTCTTTGGCTTATAAACTGACAGGCTCCTGTCAGACCTCTGTGGCAAGCAGCTGCTTGAGGGGGTATTTATTTATTTTATTTTTATTTAAGATATCATTTAAAAAAATCTGCAATTATAAACACTCTTACAGTTTAAAAATCGTATTTTCCTCCATTTACTGGATAACGTGTGATCACAAGACCAACGTTTCCTCACGCTGATGAATTTTTATTTTGCGTTGCGACCCGTCGTTAGTACATGCGTGTTGGATACGCTTGTTTGCAAGGTCGGGTATTCAGTTGTCTTTCATCGGATAAAAAATAATTCTGTAAATAGGTTTGGTACACGATTGAGTTATATAGAAAGTAAGCAATGCTAAAAGTAGAAAACAATTAATATGTTGCAGGTACCTTTGTGTTTGCGCTTGCGTTGTGAAAAATACCTATCTTTAATTCTACATCCAAATACAATATTAACTTAAGTGTATGTTAATGGAGATCTGATGATTTTTTTCCTATTATCGCGAGCTGTTGGATCAGCGATGGATTGTCACATCCACAAACATGGACGTGCAGCGGACCAACTACGTCACAGGCCGGCGAATTTTCTGCTTAATTATCATAGTCGCCCCAATAATGCCTTTTCACAACCTCAGTGACATCTCGATAGCTCGCGCTGTGAGAGACGGAGTTGTTTGCTCTAATATATATGTTGTGATCGGACCTCAGTAAAAGAATTCTACACTTATAAATATGCCACAAAAAAATCGATGTTCTCATATAGAGCGTACATTGGATATAAGTGACAGAAAAAATAATGTCTTTTCAAACTAAGTGTCACTCGGAGTGAAACATCCCAAGACCAGAATTTAATCCGTGAATTTTATCTTCCTCAAGGATCTTTTCAACCCTAATGGCGAAGTGAAATAATTATTCACTTTCAATCATGGCGAAATGCAGCGCCCAATCACTTTGCTGAGCAGGTCGACGGAAGGTCCCGTATGCTGGCATCTTACCTTGGGGTAGATCTTTTCGGCTTAACGACGCATCTCAACAGTTTACTTTTTGCAAAAGCTCCAAGCTGAGAGTTAATTTTAAAATGCTCTCTTTACACTCTTCATCAAATTGAAAAGTATGTAGCAGTTAAATGGGGGAATATGATTTTATCCCACCAGAAAGGGAAATAAAGAACATTAGAAAGGGAAAATCACTGTTAGAAGGAACCCCAACTAAAAATTGTTAATATCATAAGAAATGTGTGAATGCTGCATGATTTAGAAAACGGTGCCGAGTAACAAAAAAATTCAGTGTAAAAATGGAAAATCAAGCAAAAAAAGTGTCGTTTAATACGAGTTCCACAGAACAATAGAATGTGTGAAAGTTTCAATCCCGGTCTGATATGAAGCAGAAGTAATGCGAAAAGATATCTGCAGCAGCATCAATGTTAATCCCCGCGTCATTTATTAGGTGGTGATAGCGTTAACATGCTCCAACATTCACGGATTTTCAAATGACCTTCAACGTGTATCATTTCCATCACTTAAGTTTCATCTTCTTTTATTTTTCTAACCAGTAACATTCCAACCCCCAAAAACATACAGTTTCTCTGGGGGTGACTTTCTCTCCCTTTCCGGGGGTGACTTCGATTGGAATTACTTCGATTAGTTTTAATCGAAAATCTAATCGATTTTAAACTTCGATTAGATTTTTTCCGGGGGTGACTTCGATGGGAAAATGGCGCAGGGGACGATCTTTTGCACATTAGCAAAATGACCATGCACTTTGCTAAAAAGCAAACCTGCTCAATGAACGATGCAGTTTTCATAGACAGGGGGGCAATTAAGATTTGAACTAAAAAGTCATGACATGGATGAAATTGGGTGTGTGGAAATTGGGTGTGTGGATGCATGAACATGTAAAGTATAAACGTGTGTGGAAACGGTTGATTTGCTCTAAGGATGTCTCTATTTTCGGACCCATTCTCATAATCTTTTCAGGGTTCCGTCTGCATTTCTACAGTTATTTTCTCTGCTATGTTTGAACAAAAGTATTAAATGGAAAAAAGTTAAAAAGTAGCTGTCTTTCTATATGCTTCCTAGAAAGTAGAAAATAAACTTAAAATATACCGATGACGAAATCAATCACCAAATTCGTATTCACTTCGAGAGGAAAATATGGCGCCGATATACCTACTCAACAAGATTGCAGGTGCTCTATCTTCCTTTGAAGGAAAATAGGAAATTTCTAATTTGCATTTTGAAACTACTGAGAAATATTAAGAATGCGAACTAATGCGAAATATTAATAACCATAGCTTGTTCCGCCGCATTTAAACCTAGTAAACGCATTCTTAATATTTCTCAGCAGTTTCAACTGCAATTGGAACGTTTTTTAGATGATAACACCCTTTGGCTAATCATGTAATGCTCAAGGGGGAACCTAAACTTAAGGCAATTAAATTCAAACATAGATGGGGTTGTACTTGAGGATGATCGAAATCAAATATCTTACCTATCTTTTGGTATGCAGCAGGCTCGACCCGGCAGCCCAAGGGATGAGGCCTCCATCTCGGCAAGGTTTCCTGGCGACTAAAGAATCTAAAGAATTTTGGGAATATGACGAAGGTTATACAGACGGGGGAGACATTGTGACGACTTCGTTCTTATTGTTACTAAGCGATGAAGTTTTCTTAGAGGAAAGAATGAACAAATCTCATTGTTCCATTTTCCGTTCTGACGTTCATTGTGTATTTCGGAAATATTTGGATTTAAAATGTATCGGATTAAAAGAGATAATTCTTTCGTAACTTAAGCTGATGAGGCGAATTATATTATTCTAATATTAATATAGATGAAATTAAAGGTATTTTAAAGACATAAAAATATATTAGATGTTAGCGAAAAATTAATTTAACATCATCATGCAACATTAAATAGTTAAACCCTAACCTGCATGTATGAAATTCGTTTTTCCTCGAGTTTCGAAAAAGCAGAAGCATTGTTTTATTCAAAAGGTGTTATTGCAAAATATTTCACCGCTGATTTGAACTTGAATATTAATATTTCGGTTGGTGAAAGTAAATGGTAGCTAGGTAGTCACTGGAAGGAGAGCTATGCACCAATCCCCTGTGATGATGCATAGAACCGGCCAGGCCTAGCACCTAATGTCCGACCCCGCCTTCTCGTGGTGCGGACCGTTAGTAACTTTCAAAAGAGATACTCTCTTGTGAAAGTGAACGGAAGGGGAGGGCTGCCAGATTAGTGTGGCCTACTGATCTGGACAACTATGGCTACTTTTCTTTTTTTTCTACCCTGCTGAGGAGTGGTCAACCACACAGGGCCCTGGTGCTGACCATATAAACCTACTGGACTGGACAGATATATGGCTCTGAGCTTGATTATGGATCCTGATTTTGCTGCACTGGTGGGCTTCTGTGGAGGGAAAATCTTCCGCTGTGTTTTCTGTTTGTTTGTGGGTTGACAGCCCCAAGTGAATAGATTCACAGGATATGTTTATCAGCTGGTGGATAATCCTGAGCAGAAGTCATCGCAGGCACCTGAACTCTTTGCTTCTATTGGCATCGTCAAATTCTACATTGGAGGAAGTCTTCCAGTGTAGATGGCTTCAGCCTTTAGTAGTGGGGGAACGGGTCTTTGCCCCATGTCTGCGATTAGGGGGCTGTTTGATATTGTCGGCATTCCCTCTCTCAATAAACATAGTTTCTTTAAACATCCCACTAACCATTTTCTCTCCATAGGTAGTTGGAATGTGAGGACTCTGCACAGAGCTTTTTCTCTTGATGTCCTCACACAAGAATTCCACCGTTATAATTTAGATATTCTCGGCTTGCAAGAGACCAGATGGACAGATAAAGGTCAGATTCTTAAAAATAATCTTAAATTTCTCTTTTCAGGGAGGGACGACAATAAGCATCACCAAGGCGTGGGTCTGCTTCTCAGCAGACACGCTAGTGATGCTCTTCTAGGATATGAGTGCATTAATGAAAGGTTTCTTACAGCAAAATTTCAGACAAGCGTTAAAGACTTGAATGTTATCTGCTGTTATGCCCCCACTGAGGATGCTGATGAGGATGAGAAGGATAGGTTTTATGAGCAACTTCAGGATATTTTGAATTCTGTCAAGAAAGGAGATATTACCCTTGTTCTTGGTGACTTCAATGCCAAAGTTGGTACTGACTCTGACCTTTGGGGAGGAGTAATAGGCCCTTTTGGTATTGGTAGCTGCAATGGCAATGGGCAACGTCTCCTACAGGTAAGTAAACTCAATGGATTCAGAATAACTAACACTTATTACAAACACCGCGACATACATAAGTACACATGGGTTTCACCTGATGGGCTGCATAAGAATATGATTGATTACATATTAATTAACAGCAAATGGGCTAGTTCTGTTAGGAATACCAGGGCATATAGGGGAGCTGAAATTGGATCTGACCATTACCTTGTTAAAAGTGTGTTGCAACTTAAACTTAAAAAGTGTTGTGATAGGGTTAAAAAATTTACTTTTAATACTGAAGCTCTGAAAGATCCAGTTATAGCCAAAGCTTACCATGATAGGTTACTTAGTCATTATGACAGTCATGGTTTGCTTACTACTGAAGTTGAGGAAGAATGGGATCATTTTAAACAGGCGTTTTTGGACACTAACAGTACTCTTTTAGGAAAAAAGGAGCAGAAGAGGCAAAATTATCTGAGTGATAAGGCACTTGAGCTTATTTCCGAAAGAAAGACCTGCAGGAATGCCCTTAATCAATACCCTACTAGTCCTAATAGAAAGCATTACAGAGACCTTAATAAACTTGTAAAGGATCAGTTAGCTGCTGATAAGAATCTTTGGCTTGATGGTTTGGCTGACAAAGCTGAGGAAGCAGTTAGACAGCACAACAGCAGAGAGCTGTACCAGATAGTTAATGTTTTGTGTGGTAGAAAACGGACAGGCATACAAGGATTGAAGGATAAACAAGGTAAGGTTATAGAAGGGGAGGATTCTGTCATGGCTAGGTGGGCTGAGCATTTCAGTGATGTTCTAAACAATGTAGTTAGTTCTACTCCCATTGTTTGCAATGATGATAGATGCATTGGTGGCTTTAATGTTGGCCCTATAACACAATCTGAAGTTCTTTTGGCTGTTTCTAAACTTAAACTTCATAAATCCCCAGGGGTAGATGAAATTACTATGGAAATGCTTAGAGCTGGGAATGTTTCGGTTACCACTTGGATGACTGAAATTCTGAATATCTTTTATGATAAAGGCATGGTTCCTAAGGATTTTACCAGAGCTATTGTTATCCCTATTTTCAAAAAAGGTGATCGCAGTTCTTGTGATAACTATAGGGGTATCAGCCTACTCTCTGTTCCAGGTAAAGTTCTTTCCATGATTGTGCTTAATAGAATTAAGAATCTGGTTGACAGTCAATTGCGTGATGAGCAATGTGGATTCAGACGTGGTAGGGGATGTGTGGATCAGATATTTTCACTTAGGCAGATTCTTGAGAAATGTTTAGAGTTTCAGAAACCTTTGGTTGCTAGCTTTGTTCATTTCAAAAAGGCTTTCGACTCTGTTGATCGTCATAATTTGTGGTTGATTGTGAGATCATATGGTATACCAGACAAGTTAGTTAACATTATGAAAGCTCTCTATAATAACACTGAGTCGTGTGTGAGAGTTGGTAAGGCTTGTAGCAATTGGTTTAGCATTACTTCTGGTGTTCGACAAGGGTGCATTTTGTCTCCTTTTCTCTTTAGCTTGGTTATTGATTATATTATGCGAAATTCACTTCAAGGGAAAGATTTTGGCCTTAAATGGGCTGGAGATATGAAAATTTCTGATTTAGATTATGCTGATGATTTAGCCCTTTTGCCAAATGATGTTGATGAGATGAACTCTTTCATTCGAGCTGTTGATGAGACTGGTAGTAGAGTAGGTTTGGTTATAAACAGAGAGAAAACTAAAATGATGAAAATTGGTCAGGCAGGCTGTGATTCAGTTAATCTGAATGGTTGCAGTCTTGAGCAGGTGTCACAGTTTAATTATCTTGGGAGCTATGTAACAGATAATGGTGATGTGCGGCATGAGATTAACAGACGAATAGGGATTGCTGCCGGGACTTTTAAGAACCTATGGAGAGTGTGGAGAAATAAGCGTATACACCTAAAGACTAAAATTAGACTGTATAATAGTTTGATTCTTTCTAGGGTTAGTTATGGTAGTGAAACTTGGACACTTTGTAAACAAGATAACAGGAAACTAGATGCTTTTGATTCCAGATGCTTACGCAGTATCTTGGGCATTAGGTGGTTCAACTTTGTAACTAATGATGAGATTAGGCAAAGGAGTTTGCAACCTCCTTTAAGCAGCATATTGTGCAGAGAGAGACTCCGTTGGTTTGGCCATGTTGCCCGTATGAATAATTATAGATTGGCGAATAGGGTTATGAACAGTGCGCCTAAAGGCCTCAGAAAGAAGGGGAGACCTAGGATGCGGTGGGCAGACAATGTCAAACAGGACCTTGTTAGAATTGGTGTGCAGTGGCCAGATGCAGTAGATGTAGCTCAGGATAGACTTGCTTGGAGAACTAAATTGCACGGTCTGGTTGGACCTCCGTAGCCCATGGCTGCTTGAGGATGATGATGATGATGATGATGATGAAAGTATTTTTCTTCAACGCGTTTGAATATTTTTGAGCACGACTGTCCTATGTTACGTCTTACGTTAAGTTTTCTGTCAGATTTCTCGTAACGAACAAAATGTATATGTTTTTGTTAATACAGCAAATTATGAGCATAATTAAGCAAAGAAGAAACAATCTTATTAGAATTATTTTTAACACTCAAAAAACGTTTTTGAGATGCATTTAATATTAGTATATATGTGGTCTAGTTGAAATCTCACTGCATTGACTTTAGTGATAATATTGTGAATATGAGAGTACCATTTGAGCTTTTGATGTAGGGTTATATCCAAATATTTGATGGTCTTTTGCCATTCAACTGGTTCATTTGAAAAGTTTAAACGTTTTGGGTTTTTAATGTTTTCAACTGAAGAAGATCGCAGTGCTCTTCTGTGTTTGTCTTGATCTTCAATGTATCGTACCACCCCTCCACTTCATCAAGGGATGTCCGCAGCCTGTCTATAGCAATAACTGGACCCAATGAGGGGGAGAGGAGGGCGATATCGTCAGCATATTAGATTAACAGGATGCGAATAAAAAGATACCATATCATAATAATAGAGTGAAATGAGAGAAGGGCATAGGAAACAGCCTAAGGGTACCCCAGCGACCATTACTCTCTTTGAAAATAGAAAGATTTTAACTTGCAATTGAAAAGTTTTATTTGACAAATATGACTCTAAAATGCTGGTGAGATTCTAAGATACACCCATCTTAATTAACTTGTAAATCACACCATTTGTCCAGGCACGGTCAAAAGCATTAGCCACGTCTAGAAAGACAGCAGCAACTGTTTTTTCTTATTGAAAGATTCGTAGATTTTCCCCACTACTCTGAGAATTTGATGCTCAGTTGATCTGTTTCGCCTGCAACCAAACTGGGTTTCAGGTAAGAGAGGATGCAGAGAGAGAAAATCGTGAAATCCGGTCAGAATGATTCGCTCAAACAGCTTGGCCAAACAAGAGAGCAAGCTGATTAGGCGATAACTCAGAGGAAATGTTGGTTCCTTTCCTGGCTTGTGGATAATTCGAACAAAGGTAGTTTTTCAAATATCAAGAAAAGTACGGTTTCTCAGTAGTATGTTAAAAATAGAACAAAGATGTGTCATGAGTTTCTTGGGAAGATGCCTAAACATCCTCTCCGATACCTTGTCAGAACCACTAGCTTTATTTAATTTAAGCTTCTTGATAGCCTGAATCAATTCCTGAGGAGAGTAAAAGTTTTGATATTTGTGTCTGATCGAAACATAAAAGTTCATCCTGTATAGTCCTTCAAAAAACTATCCAAACGCTTTGATTGTGTGTCAGAGGAATTTTTTTCCGTTGAAAAGTTTTTCAAATGATTCACAATCTTTTTTTGAAACGCCTCCTCCCCCATCTTTTTTTAATAACACCTATTCCCCATCTTTTTTTAAAAACGCCTCCTCCCCATCGTTTTTTTAAAACGCCTCCCATAATGTGGCTAATACTAAGTTGTTGCTCGATTCCATAACACTTCTCGGCATGCACTAATTTAGGAGGGGCTTCCTCATCAAGTCCTGCGGTATCTCTTAACTGAGAATCACGAATAATTATTAGGCATTTGCTCTGAGCGGCAAAGGTCCCGTCAAGGTCATCTAGCTTGTACTTTAACTTGCACAGGGTGTCCTCTGACTATTGCAACAATGGCTACCCCCCTCAAGTTCAGCGATGTCAAAAGTACGCTTACTTGACCAATCAGCAGCAACGTCACAATTTTCACTCTGGTGAATTCTCAATCCTATTAAAACACTTGCAGCACAAGCAGCATGGTGCCACTTCTCGACTAAGTTTGAGACTGCTCTCTCTCTCTCAAACACTCGGCTGAGAGAGAGCAGATCCTTTAACACTGTTGAGACTCTCAAATGATTCATACTAAGTTGATTCTCTCAAATGATTCTTTTAACACGGCACTAATTTCAGTGCACTAGTGGAAGGAGGGCATCAAGTCCTGCGGTATCTTTCTCTCTCTTAAAGAGCAATTATCGCCACTGGTCAGCCATAGTAGCTTGGGTTTGAGCGACACTCCAAATAATAAAAAGTCAAACAAGAAGCCTCAGAGCTCGAAATCGTTTGCTGGTTAGCCTCCCGTCAAGGTCATCCGTGCACGGGGGGGGATGTCCTCCGACCAACTAGTGGCCTCCAGCGTCTCAAAGTACATTGCAATATACGGAGATGGTCTCCACCACTGGTGAAATCCAATATTTTTCTCGGTGCTTGCCCGTTTTTACAAGCACGTTCGCCACACATCCAGCCGCCTGTTTGGCTCGAGGCCACATTGCAATATAGATATCACACTCTGGTGAATCCCTTTTTTAAAAAAAGATATTCGGTGCCGTGAATTTACACGTTTCAGAATCTCCAGCCGCCTGTTAGGCTGGAGGCCACATTGCAATATAGATGGTCTCAACACTCTGGTGAAATCCCTTTTTAAAAAAAGATATTCGGTGCCATGAATTTACACGAATCTCCAGCCGCCTGTTAGGCTCGAGGCCACATTGCAATATAGATGGTCTCCATTCTGGTGAAATCCCCTTTTTAAAAAAAAGTTTCTCGGTGCCGTGAATTAACACGTTTCAGCCAGCCGATTCTTGATCAGCCGCCTGTTCTCAAAGGCTCGAGGCCACATTGCAATATATATGGTCTTCTGGTGAATCCCCTTTTTTTGGGGGGCCTGTGCCAGGGGGGCTCCCACGAAGACACACGCGGAAGCACATTCTTTTACTGGTTTAAAACTGTCGGTAGCGCGCCAGGCAGCTGAGATCCGCGGTCAGAGGGGAACACCGCTTGGCCCGTGTGTGAGTACATGTGCACACGACCAGGGTTTTCCCAACCCGTGCAGTGTCGCTCAGAGGTAAAACAATTCAAACCTTTCATTTTAACAAAAGTGCAAAATATAATGAAGAAAACAGCATTCATAACTGTTATGAGTCAATGGAGTCTCACGTCGCCGCAAGAGACAATTGGCATGTGCAGAGGTGGGTGGCTCAGTCGGTAGCACATCAGAGGTTCGAATCCCAGCGTTGAGATTCCATCAACCCCCCAGTAAAAAGGGAAATTGGCATCCATCCAATGATTCTTTGCGTGGGATTAAAGAATGTGCTGGATGGCCTTGATGGGAGACTATTTCAGCTCTCCAGCCACCTTCACTGGACATTTAGCTAATGTAAAAAAAACCAAGTAACCTAAACCAACCTTGGCAAGTACTAAAACTTAATAGCATACAAAATTCCCATTTTCCACATCCAACATAAATTTTAAAAACTCTCAGACTTTGTTTTCATTTGTTTCATATCTCCAACGTTTTTAATTTTTTTTCAACTTTCAGGGACGAAGATTTGGCTCTGTCGATAGCGTGTTAAGCTCCGTAGTTTCTAGGTTCGAGTTTCACCTAGGCCAGCTCTTATAGATTTATCTTTGCTAAATCCTATCCTTTTGAGAAAATGGACGAACTTGAAAAGATCCATCGAATGGGACACCCCCTTGTTCCGTGTGCAACCGTACCCTGTGCAGATCGCCTCAGCGAGACTCCTAATAACTATCTATTGGGCTCACCTTCCCTTAAGTTTCTCCGGTCCACAGATATTTGAATTGTTTTACCTCTGAGCGACACTGCACGGGTTGGGAAAATCCTGGTCGTGTGCACATGGGCTCGCACACTGGCCAAGCGGTGTTCCCCTCCGACCGCGGATCTCAGCTGCCTGGCGCGCTACCAACAGTTTAAACCAGTAAAAGAACGTGTTTCCGCGTGTGTCTTCGTGGGAGCCCCCCTGGCACAGGCCCCCCAAAAAAGGGGATTCACCAGAAGACCATCTATATTGCAATGTGGCCTCGAGCCTTTGAGAACAGGCGGCTGATCAAGAATCGGCTGGCTGAAACGTGTAAATTCACGGCACCGAGAAATTTTTTTTTAAAAAGGGGATTTCACCAGAATGGAGACCATCTATATTGCAATGTGGTCTCGAACCTAACAGGCGGCTGGAGATTCGTGTAAATTCACGGCACCGAATATCTTTTTTTAAAAAAGGGATTCACCAGAGTGTGATATCTATATTGCAATGTGGCCTCGAGCCTAACAGGCGGCTGGATGTGTATGGAACGTGCTTGTAAAAACGGGCAAGCACCGAGAAAAATATTGGATTTCACCAGTGGTGGAGACCATCTCCGTATATTGCAATGTACTTTGAGATGCTGGAGGCCACTAGTTGGTCGAAGGACATCCCCCCCCCCCCCCCCGTGCATGGATGACCTTGACGGGAGGCTAACCAGCAAACGATTTCGAGCTCTGAGACTTCTTGTTTGACTTTTTATTATTTGGAGTGTCGCTCAAACCCAAGCTACTATGGCTGACCAGTGGCGATAATTACTCGTTAAGAGAGGGAGATACCGCAGGACTTGATGCCCTCCTTCCACTAGTGCACTGAAATTAGTGCCGTGTTAAAAGAATCATTTGAGAGAATCAACTTAGTATGAATCATTTGAGAGTCTCAACAGTGTTAAAGGATCTGCTCTCTCTCAGCCGAGTGTTTGAGAGAGAGAGAGCAGTCTCAAACTTAGTCGAGAAGTGGCACCATGCTGCTTGTGCCGCAAGTGTTTTAAAAGGATTGAGAATTCACCAGAGTGAAAATTGTGACGTTGCTGCTGATTGGTCAAGTAAGCGTACTTTTGACATCGCTGAACTTGAGGGGGGTAGCCATTATTGCAATAGTCAGAGGACACCCTGTGCTAGATGACCTTGACGGGACCTTTGCCGCTCAGAGCAAATGCCTAATAATTATTCGTGATTCTCATTTAAGAGATACCGCAGGACTTGATGAGGAAGCCCCTCCTAAATTAATGCATGCCGAGAAGTGTTATGGACTCGAGCAACAACTTAGTATTAGCCACGTTATGGGAGGCGTTTTAAAAAAAAGATCGGGAGGAGGCGTTTAAAAAAAAAAAAGATGGGGAGGAGGCGTTTTTTAAAAAAAGATGGGGAGGAGGCGTTTTTTTTTTAAAAAAAAGATGGGGGAGGAGGCGTTTAAAAAAAGATGGGGGTTGGTGAATCATTTGAAAAACTTTTCAACGGAAAAAATTCCTCTGACACACAATCAAAGCGTTCGGATAGTTTTTTGAGGGACTACTTTTTTGTAGATGGCTCTTTAACTAGGAGCTAACAAATTATTCCCCATCTAAAATGTTCAGGTTTTTAAGGGGGAACGACTGACTGGTTGCAAGCTCTTTTTAACTTGGAGCTAATATTCCCCATCTAAAGTGTTCGGGTTTGGGGGGCTGACTGGTTGCAAACTCCCATCTAAAGTGTTCAGCTAATTGTTTGTGTAAGCTTTGGGGCCCTTCTGGGATAGATGATGGGGGTGCCACCACACGCAAAGAAGCAGGCGACGAATGTGTTGCACACACAAAGAGTTCTAAGGTCTCTCTCTCTCTAGTCACACCATACACGCTAAAGCCTAACCATTACTAAAAAAAAATCCGCTATTAGCCCCCAGCACAGAGTTTCCATTGGACCTCTTCTTAAAAAAAAGTAAAGGAGAAGCGGGTACTTTTTTTCTTTAACGGCTCAACCATTGTGATTGGAGGGGTGATTGGAGGGACTGTACTTTTGGGGCCACTGTTAAAAGCTCTGTAAGAATCTGACTTGAGATAAAAAATATATTATATATATACTATATATATACTAATAAATAATTAACGTAGGTCCAAGTAAAAGAGGACCGATCGGTTAGGCGGCCCATCCTATAATGAGCAAATTTTAAAGAAGGCCATATTTTATAGTCGGCCTAATGATGATGTCATAAGTAATTCGTAATTAGTTTAAAATTTAAGCAAAATTTCAATGCTAAAATTTTATCATTTTATTATTAATTAATAAGAAATTATCATTAATTAACAAGTAATTAGTATTAATTATTAATTTATTTTTTTCTTCTCTTCAAATAGGTAAAAAAAGATCTCTCTCTTCAAATTAAGTAAAAAAAAATCTCTCTCTTCAAATTAAGTAAAAAAAAATCTCTCTCTTCAAATTAAGTAATTATTTTTCTTCAAATAAGTAATTATTTCTCTTCAAATAGGTAAATCTCTCTCTTCAAATAGGTAATTCTCTCTCTTCAAATAGGTAAATCTCTCTCTCTTCAAATAGGTAATTATTTCTCTTCAAATAGGTAATTCTCTCTCTTCAAATAGGTAATTATTTCTCTTCAAATAGGTAATTATTTCTCTTCAAATAGGAAATTATTTCTCTTCAAATAGGAAATTATTTCTCTTCAAATAGGTAATTATTTCTCTTCAAATAGGTAATTATTTCTCTTCAAATAGGTAATTATTTCTCTTCAAATAGGTAATTATTTCTCTTCAAATAGGTAATTATTTCTCTTCAAATAGGTAGTTATTTCTCTTCAAATAGGTAAATCTTTCTCTTCAAATAGGTAAATCTCTCTCTTCAAATAGGTAAATATTTCTCTCTTCAAATAGGTAAATATTTCTCTCTTCAAATAGGTAAATCTCTCTCTCTTCAAATAGGTAAATCTCTCTCTCTTCAAATAGGTAAATCTCTCTCTCTTCAAATAGGTAAATCTCTCTCTCTTCAAATAGGTAAATATTTCTCTCTTCAAATAGGTAAATATTTCTCTCCTCAAATAGGTAAATATTTCTCTCTTCAAATAGGTAAATCTCTCTTCAAATGGGTAAATCTCTCTTCAAATAGGCAAATCTCTCTTTAAATAGGTAATTATTTCTCTTCAAATAGGTAATTATTTCTCTTCAAATAGGTAAATATTTCTCTTCAAATAGGTAAATATTTCTCTTCAAATAGGTAATTATTTCTCTTCAAATAGGTAATTATTTCTCTTCAAATAGGTAATTATTTCTCTTCAAATAGGTAATTATTTCTCTCTTCAAATAGGTAAATATTTCTCTCTTCAAATAGGTAAAAAATGTTCTCTCTCCCTGTCGGTTTTAGAACTATGAGTTTAGAACTTTGGGGATCTGGGTTTTGCATGGACAGTAATGGGAGGACCTTTGACAGAGCTGGAGTCTCTGATTGGTGCCGCTCGTGTTACCGCTGAGCGCGGGTAGTCGTTAAACCCAGCGCGCGCCGTTTCCCACTTTCCTCTTACGTGACTGCGTATGGGGGTCAGTGAACTATCTGTATACTTCTCTAACACGCACAGAGCTGATAGTGGCACCGGGCTGTGAGTAGTAATGAGTTTGGTGATATTGGTAACAGGTCTTTTAAAAAGGGTTAAGACTTTAAATCTTTAAAATACACACACAAGGAGGTCAAAAAAAAAGAAATGTTGAATTTAAAAGGGAAGTCTGAAGAGTTGGCCACAGTAGCCACAGCAAAGCTACGAGCTGAAACTACGAGTTGAAACTACGAGTTGAAACTATGGGCGAAACTACGAGTTGAAACTATGGACGAAACTACGAGTTGAAACTATGGGCGAAACTACGAGTTGAAACTATGGGCGAAGCTACAGTGGGTAAGTTTTTAGGACTTGATCATGTGCCTCTATCCCTAAAAGTTATAATTTGAGTAGGGCCTCAATTGCAAGTGTGTATTAAAAATAGCACTTGCTTGCCTTGGGGGACTAGTGCTCCGTTGTGTGACGACATGGTCTGGGAGGGTTTTGGGGGACAGCCCTTCGAAACTCAAGGCCTTTGAAGTCTAACGTCACATCCTGTGGATCTACGGTACTACATAGTACTACCGTCGCAAATCGAGCATTTACTTTTTTTTATAAGATCGGGAGAGCATTTTTGCTTGATGTGCTCAAAACTGATTGACATAGTATGATTATATTGTATATATGTACATTAGTGTAATATTTCTATGAAAAACCTTCAAATAAGGAAGACGTTGAAAATAGATCGTGATTTGTGCTAAATTGATGACTCAATATGTAATCGTCGTTTAACGTTCTCTGAACATGTAGAACGATAAATTACCACGAGCGTCATAATCGGTTGCACGTATAATTACACAATACGTTTAAAAATCAAATAATTACTCGGTTATATATTATAAAATCCTTCACATATTTTTTCGCAATAAATGCTGTCAATACCTGATCCAGTTGTTTGTACCATTAATAATATAATTGTGACATATAAATTGTTATGGAAAATTATGTGTGTTTTATTAAAAAGTGAAAAAAACAAAAAATTATTCAGAACAATTTTATTGGCAAATGTGGAACTAAAAATTAATGATATACTGTAATAGCTGGGACGGGGGTGGCTCAGTCGGTAGTGCGTCAGCCTCGTAATCTGTAGTTCCCAGGTTCGAGTCCCAGCTGGGTCAGCGTTGAGATTTATCTCTGCCCCTGCCCACGGTCAGTAGGGGACACCGATGGGCTTGAAAAGGCCGCCACCCGTCGGATGGGACGTTAAGCCGTGGCAGGAGAGCTATACCCTGTGCACGTTAAAGAACACGCTGGATGGCCTTGACGGGAGGTTACTATCTGTCTCCCAACAGCTGTTCCGGTGGGTCCCCAACCTTCTCTGAGCCTTCGGGGTCCTTGTGGCCTGGCCATTTAGCCCATGGTGTGCAAAAAAAGTGCCGCTCAGAGGTAAAACAATCCAATAGCTTTAGCTGTAACAATTTCAGTTTGATTTAATACTTTTTCTTAGTGATTAGACTGAATTAATAGGAATATTGAGCTGTATTTTTTTCTGTCATTAAATCTGAATAATATTTGGACATGGATACAACCTTCCGATACATATTCAAAAACTAACAGGAAAAGTGCAACTTTAGAAACTACAATTTACTGCATACACATTTTGGTTTACAAAGCTACCTGTAAATCTAAAGATTTAACAATAAATCGCTCAACCTCCCAAATGTAAAGAAAATATAATCAATCTTCGAAAAAAAAATAATTCTATGCACCCTGGTAAACAAGGCTTAAATCATTTAGGCATACATCTTTCCAGATATAAGCCAGAGGTGTAAGACCACTATAAACTAACTGCCTTTTTAATA
The DNA here is from genome assembly GCA_038380435.1 of Ryuthela nishihirai. Classification (NCBI taxonomy): domain Eukaryota; kingdom Metazoa; phylum Arthropoda; class Arachnida; order Araneae; family Heptathelidae; genus Ryuthela; species Ryuthela nishihirai. The sequence goes on from JAWZYU010000019.1 coordinate 1,028,135, forward strand.
CAACTTATTAGTTTAGTGGCCTTAGAACACTGTGTACCTGGAGAGATATGGTTCAAATCCCACCTGCCAGAAAAACTGTTTGTTACAAAACTATTAATATTAAAGCCAACAGTTAACTCTGTGGATACTATTTATTGAGGGCAGACAACTTTCTCTTTTGGGCACTAAGACATTTTTTTCTTACTTCCTAAATTCTCTAACAAACAATCATTTTTTGCAAAAATTGTTTAAAAATACATTTGTTGCAGATAATTATTAAAGATAATAATCCCGCCAACCACAAGCAGCTACGGTGGGTCAAGATGCTAGATCGACGAATGCTCAGAACGTGTGACGTCACCAGTGAAAAGTCTCTATGGGCTGAGAATACTAGCTGGCGTCCCACCCCCTTTTTTTTTAAACCGATCATAGGGGGTTACAAACTGTTGGAAGGAATGTGGCTTTGGGTAATGAGCGGGCAGTACGCTGCTGCCATTCTAGCGTAAACAAGGCTCCCAAGTTTCAAAAAAAGGGGAGGTGTCTACGTGTGGCAGTTGGCGCATTAATTCGTTCTTCGCAGGAATTTTCCCAAGGTTACAAAGAGGCGCCCATGGCTGGATAAGCTGTTGGATCCGTCGAGTGCACACCCGGTTGAGAAGTAGTTTGGGAGGAGGCGTGCCCACCTGTCTTAGGTGACTGCAGCGACACTCGCCACACCAAGGCTCAGAGGCGGTATGAGTAGATTTTTAATCTCGAACTAGAAGCTGGTACCTCCAACACATTTCTCAAGCACCAGATATAACCACGCTAAAAAAAGGCTATAGATCTATTCTTCTCTAGGGCTTTCTCTCTCTAGGCTAATAGGGATTTCTCTCTCTAGGCTAATAGGGATTTCTCTCTCTAGGCTTCTAGGGATTTCTCTCTCTAGGCTTCTAGGGATTTCTCTCTCTAGGCTTCTAGGGATTTCTCTCTCTAGGCTTCTAGGGATTTCTCTCTCTAGGCTTCTAGAGTGAATTTCTAGGCAGTCTTTCTGCTGTTTGAAAGGTGGGGTGTAATTTTCACTTATTCACTCACAATAGTACATTGAGGTGAACGGCACCTTGTTGACACTCATACCTACCTCAGTGCTACTTGAGGAGGAGTTTCCATGGGGGGCCGCTCATCCACGCGTTGTCTCGAAGGCTCCCGTGCTCCGTTTCCCAATCAGTCCCAAGGTTAGATAAAAGGCCATCTATTAACCCACGCACAAATTCCCCATTCGAGTTAGTAACCTGGTTTGCCGGTTCATGGAGAGCTGCGTGGGAGAAGATGTGGACTCATTGGCTCCAACAGCTCGCTGATTTAGCCCGCGTGTTCTCCTTGGTATATATAACAGCTGTCTCTTAATGTTCGTCCGTTTAAGTGGATTACGTAATCTGGAAAAGCTACTGGGTATGGAAAAACTACTCTTCTTGGAATCGAGAACGAGCAAAAAAACAAACGTAGAATTCTACGGCCTCAAAGAAGTGGGTAAACTAGTAAGTGTATTGAGTGACAATAGAAGTTATTATGAGGAAACTTTATTATAACACGTCCAGAGAAATTCGAGACCTGATTGTCGTGACTACACGAATAGCTCGTTTTTCACTTTTGCGATAAGAGACTGAATTCGGAAGAGATTATTAGATTTTCTTGGGAAAAGGCGAGTAAATACGCATGTTTGGAAAAATGTTCAGGAAAATTTGGAGAGTATTGGAAACACTGGCGTGCAACTTTCGAGTGCCTAAAATTTTATTTTAAAAAATCATGAGCGGCCTTTTTCAACTGCCACACCAAGAAGTGGAATAATGCATAATGCCAAGAAGTGGAATAATACCACACGTATGCTAAAATATCTTCTTTATCACCTTCTCCCGTCTTTAAAAAGTTAATGATGAGTTTCTGATCTCTACTCTGATAATCGAGAAAAGAGCATCGAAACAAATAAAGATCTCTCACCGCAAAAACGAAAAAACTCAGCCATCTGTTCGGTGTGCAGAATGTAATACTGTTCGATTAGATCGCGAATTTGACGCTCGGCAAGCCTATCGTCGCATAATTCTTACAACAAATATTCAGTCTTTTCGTCGTCGTCGCATAATTCATACAACAAGTATTCAGCCTTTTCGTCGTCGTTGAACAAGATATTTTCGAGCTTCAGTTTATCCTCCAATTCATTCCAGTCGTAATATTTTTTTTCCTCTTCGGGCTTGAAATTTTCCCAGAAGAAGGTTTGAAAATGTTTCACGGTCCACATAACAAAAAAGCGACTTAGTTTCAACTTTAGAGAGACTCTTTAGAGAGGTCTTTAGAGAGAGAGGAATTCTCTTTAGAGAAAGAAATTCTCTTTAGACTCTTTAGAGACAGAAATTCTCTTTAGACTCTTTAGAGAGAGGAATTCTCTTTAGACTCTTTAGAGAGAGAAATTCTCTTTAGACTCTTTAGAGAGAGGAATTCTCTTTAGAGAGAGAAATTCTCTTTAGACTCTTTAGAGAGGAATTCTCTTTAGAGAGGTCTTTAGGCCCTGAAGAGTAGCCTTGAGATTTATTTATAGAGTGGCTGTCAAATAGTTATAGAGCTTTGGCTTAAGATTCCAACCGTGGTTTCGAAAGACGCCCTGATCCTTGTTTTGAGAGGGAGGGGTCAGCCTTTGTTGGGCGCGTGAATGCACTCACGAGAGGGATGAAAGTTTAAAGTTTGTTTGAAGACTCTCCCTTCCCCCCTTTTTATAATAAGGAATACGTAGGTTTACTTGGGAATACCCTCCCAAAGGAGAAAACAACATGCTTGTAACTCATTGGGGAGTTGTTAAACGGGAGAAGTGTCTTAGCACAAGCCTTTGAACTTAGTATACTTCCTTCTTAATCCAAGTGTGGTTTAGAACAAAGAGGAAGGATGACGTTATTCTTACCCGTAATTGGTCAACGGTTTAATGCACGTGAATGGCCAGAATTATATACTTCCGGTATATTTCTTGCTCGTGATTGGTTAAAATTTTTAAACTCATTTCCGTGTTCCTGATTGGACAGATTCTGGAAAGACACTTTAGGCCCATGTTGAAAGGTCTGTGAGAATCTGAGTTGAGAGAAAAAAATGTTTGATACTTATAAATAAATAAATAAAAAAAAATAATAATTACTCCTCTTAATTAAAGACAACCGATCAGGTGGGGCGGTTGATCCACACTGAGCGAACTCGCAAAAGTAACGCCCCTTTATACTCGACCAAATGATGACGTCACAGGAAAGATGCAATCTGATTGGTTGATTAAATTTTAAACTTGCAATTTCATTGGTTGATTAAATTTTAAACTCGCAATCTGATTGGTTGAAAATTTATTAAAAATTAACTATTAGATAATTAATTAAATAAGTAATTAGTATTAATTTAACAAGGCATTAAGCATTGTTCTTTTAGCTAAATTATATAATAGAAGCATTGTTCTTTTAGATAGATTGTATAAAGCATTATTCTTTTAGATAGATTGTATAATAGAAGCTTTCTCTCTTAAATGATGAAAAGATTTTTTTAGATAAATAGTTAATTTCTAATAGCCCTTAGATTGATTTTTAAATGATGAAAAGATTTCTCCTAGATAAATAGTTAAAAAGAATCATAGCCTTTAGATTGATCTCTTAAAAGAATAGTAGCTTTGGATCCTCTTAGTAAGTTTCTAATAGCCTTTGATTGATCTAAATGAATAGTTTCCCCTTGGATCCTCTTAAAAGAATAGTAGCTTTGGATCTTTTAGTAAGTTTCTAATAGCCTTGGATCCTCTTAGTAAATACAATAACTTTTAGATTGATCTAAATGAATAGTAGCTTTGGATCTTTTAGTAAATTTCCAATAGCTTTAGATCCTCTTAGTATGTTTCTAATAGCCTTGGATCCTCTTAGTAATACAATATCTTTTAGATTGATCTAAATGAATACCCTTGGATCCTCTTAAAAGAATAGTAGCTTTGGATCCTCTTAGTAAGTTTCTAATAGCCTTGGATCCTCTTAGTAATACAATATCTTTTAGATTGATCTAAATGAATAGTTTCCCCTTGAACCCTCTTAAAAGAATAGTAGCTTTGGATCCTCTTAGTAATACAATATCTTTTAGATTGATCTAAATGAATAGTTTCCCCTTGGATCCTCTTAAAAGAATAGTAGCTTTGGATCTTTTAGTAAGTTTCTAATAGCCTTGGATCCTCTTAGTAAATACAATATCTTTTAGATTGATCTAAATGAATAGTAGCTTTGGATCTTTTAGTAAGTTTCCAATAGCTTTAGATCCTCTTAGTAAGTTTCTAATAGCCTTGGATCCTCTTAGTAATACAATATCTTTTAGATTGATCTAAATGAATAGTAGCTTTGGATCCTCTTAGTAAGTTTCTAATAGCCTTGGATCCTCTTAGTAATACAATATCTTTTAGATTGATCTAAATGAATAGTAGCTTTGGATCCTCTTAGTAAGTTTCTAATAGCCTTGGATCCTCTTAGTAATACAATATCTTTTAGATTGATCTAAATGAATAGTTTCCCCTTGAATCCTCTTAAAAGAATAGTAGCTTTGGATCCTCTTAGTAATACAATATCTTTTAGATTGATCTAAATGAATAGTTTCCCCTTGGATCCTCGTAAAAGAATAGTAGCTTTGGATCTTTTAGTAAGTTTCTAATAGCCTTGGATCCTCTTAGTATATACAATATCTTTTAGATTGATCTAATTGAATAGTAGCTTTGGATCTTTTAGTAAGTTTCCAATAGCTTTGGATCCTCTTAGTAATACAATATCTTTTAAATGAATAGTTTCCCCTTGGATCCTCTTAAAAGAATAGTAGCTTTGGATCTTTTAGTAAGTTTCTAATAGCCTTCGATCCTCTTAGTAAATACAATTGTGATGCCCCATCGTTCACTTTTGCTTTACCTTAACCAGTTTTTGTTTAATTTACGTTATATTTATCATTTTGGGGATTTTTATTTCCTTTTCGGCATCACAGCACTCGTTTTCAAGTTTCTAGGAGTTGCGTACGCGCAACTCCGAACTTCCGACCGTAACCGTTAAAGCGCGTGCCAACGACACGCCCCCTCTTGCGTCATACCTCGTCGTTCGTCATTGTATGCAAATGTCTTTCCCGGCATGCGCCGGCCCATTGTCAAAACCGTGTCCTGCGAGGCACTTGAGAGTAGTGAAGCACTTGAGAGTAGTAGAGACTAGAGCACTAGAGACTTAGCACTTGAGAGTTCTAGAGCACTTGAGCACTGAGAGCAGAGTTGTAGAGAGAACAGACAGATGTAGTAAGGTGCGTAGCACCGTGCATGTAGCACAGATTTTAGTTTCTTCATTGATGTCTTGGTGAGTTACTTATTTTGGAAATAAATCTATTTTGTTATGTTACAAACTTTTGAGTCTGTAGTTTTTATCTTGAGCAACGCTAATTTAGGATCTTTTTTACATTAACTCTTATTTGTTAAGAATCACTTTGACTCTTACTTATGAACGCTCACTGGCATTGGAACCCTAAATCAACTTATACTACATTTTGGGAATTTGTTAATGATTGCCTGGCGCCCGTCTAAGCTATCCGGAGCATAAAACTTTAAATATTTTGCATTGTTTGGAGCGTTACAGAGTCACATAAAAGAAGTGGCGCAGCGAACAGGGACCCGCCAGTATTTAAAGATAGTAAATTTTTTGAGCTCAATAGTTGTATGTACTAGTTGTAGATTTAACGGCAGCTTAAGCCGAAAATTTTGTTGAGCATGTAGCTTAACATTTTTGTGTATTATTCAAAGGTACTGAAGTTTCAGCGTAGATATTGCTGAATATTTAAGATAATTGTCGTATGTAATGATTAGAAGTGTCCGGACACACAAGTACGTAGGATGATAAGAAAATTTTTTTTTTCAAGCAAATTTATATTTTTGTAAAGCTTAGTTATAGCTTTAGTATTGTTGTATAGCAGTACCTTTGAGCGCTGCTCAAGATAAAAAAAAAAGTTTTCAAAATTTCCAAAATTCCAAATTTCGGCAGACCGCTAAACATGTCTGCTAATAATATGGCCGATTCCGCCATAATGACTCCCGACATAGAAAGAGTAAAGGGTAGATTGCAAGAGGTAATGATGGAAGCAGAAGTGCTAATGAATCTGCTTGATGATAATCGGGAGAAAAGGGGAACGACAACAACCCCTAAATTTGCTGACAACGCTACGTCAGTTCACCAACGAAGAAACTTTGAACGTAAGGTTCCATTTTCTGTTCCGCCAGAAGCAAGCGATAGAACAGAGTATTTTCAACCGCCACAACGACAATTTGCCAACCCATCCATTAACTATAGTCCTTATGTTAATTGGCCTTTACCTGAGATAAGGTTCGACGGTTCGAAACTTCCGACATCGTGGACATTTGTCAAGTCCATGGAGGAGCACTTCCGTTTACATGAAGTGCCAAGCAACAAAAAAGTTGTTTTAGCAGTATCTTGCCTAATTGGATGTGCTAAGCAATGGTGGAATAACGTAGGATGTCGTCATGACATAGAACTTTGGGAAGAATTTAAAAACGAAATCATGGACATATATCCGGCTTATAATGATTTTACAGAACTAGCTACAGAGTTGTTTTCACGAAGACAAAGGGAAAGAGATGACATAGAAAAATTCATATGGGGTACAGTAGAATTATACCAGCTGTACGATGCTGATGCCGCTGAAATTGATATTGTAAATTGCATATTGTCTCAATTACTTTTGCCCATCCGAGAATTCCTAGAAGTACGAAACATAAAATCCGTTTCCGAGTTAGTAAAATTGGCTCGGCAATACACTGCAAGAAGAGAATCTGCAGCAAATACACATAACCAACAATGGATGCCATTCCCGCCAAAGCAGCGATATCAGGTTGAGTCGCGTAGAATGACTCCCGCATGACCGCAATTTACACAGTCCCGACAATTTGCGCCGAAAGCGCCAAGAACTATAGAATATGAACGAAGTGAGTTGTGATGCCCCATCGTTCACTTTTGCTTTACCTTAACCAGTTTTTGTTTAATTAACGTTATATTTATCATTTTGGGGATTTTTATTTCCTTTTCGGCATCACAGCACTCGTTTTCAAGTTTCTAGGAGTTGCGTACGCGCAACTCCGAACTGCCGACCGTAACCGTTAAAGCGCGTGCCAAGGACACGCCCCCTCTTGCGTCATACCTCGTCGTTCGTCATTGTATGCAAATGTCTTTCCCGGCATGCGCCAGCCCATTGTCAAAACCGTGTCCTGCGAGGCACTTGAGAGTAGTGAAGCACTTGAGAGTAGTAGAGACTAGAGCACTAGAGACTTAGCACTTGAGAGTTGTAGAGCACTTGAGCACTGAGAGCAGAGTTGTAGAGAGAACAGACAGATGTAGTAAGGTGCGTAGCACCGTGCATGTAGCACAGATTTTAGTTTCTTCATTGATGTCTTGGTGAGTTACTTATTTTGGAAATAAATCTATTTTGTTATGTTACAAACTTTTGAGTCTGTAGTTTTTATCTTGAGCAACGCTAATTTAGGATCTTTTTTACATTAACTCTTATATGTTAAGAATCACTTTGACTCTTACTTATGAACACTCACTGGCATTGGAACCCTAAATCAACTTATTCTACATTTTGGCAATTTGTTAATGATTGCCTGGCGCCCGTCTAAGCTATCCGGAGCATAAAACTTTAAATATTTTGCATTGTTTGGAGCGTTACAGAGTCACATAAAAGAAGTAATTAATCGAAATATTGGCAGAATGATAGCTGCTTATGTCGAGAATAGACATAGTACATGGGATAAATATTTGCAACAGTTTTCCTTTGCTTTACGCACTTCATTACATGAAACCACCAAATTCACGCCTTCACGGATATTTCTTGGAAGAGAACTAACATTACCCTGGGACAGACTCATTGGCCAACCCGCATCTCCACAATCCATTGAGTTTAGAACGGAACAGCATATTCGAGCCATTTCAAAGGCACAAGATAATTCCCTACGAGCACAACAAAAGCAACGAGAGGATTATAATAAAAGACGACGACATATGGAATTTAAAGTAGGTGATAAGGTCTTGATTAAAACACATCATAAGAGTGATAAAGAAAGAGGATTTATAAAGAAATTTGCACCATTATATGCTGGACCATATGTTATAAGGAAGAAACTTTCTCCACTTCTGTATGAATTGGCCAATATGACCACTAATGCCTCAGTAGGATACTTTAATGTTGTGAATATTAAAAAATACAAAACTTCTATAGAATTTTCTAGATCAGAAGCAGATGCTCCACAACCAACCCAGGAGAATGATGGCTCTGATGATGATATTGAACCTTTACCACCCAGAAGAGAAAAGAACAGATTAGATTATCACCTACTGCACACAACAGGACAAAGACTGACAAAGCCAGATTCAGCTGTTCCATCAACGTCGAGAGCGTAACGAAAAGCCGACGAAACGACCAGAGCCTGCAGAGCGACAACCGGCAGCGAAGCAGCAAACATCGGAAAGATGACGTCACGAGAGAGATCTACAGCGACGACTTGACTTGAACGAGATCTTCAGTAACAACTTTACGTGAAGCCACCCAACGACGACGGAAGGATGTTATCGGAAACGGACTAGATGATTTATCGCCACGGAGTGCCAACAATGAAATTTAAGTATATTTTTCTTTCACTTGGCACTTGATTGAGTTATAAAATGTTCTTTTTTCTGGAATAGATGAAGACGAAGAAGAAGCCTTATTGTGAATTATATAGTTAGCGATGTTTAATTTCTTGTTGAAACTTTAGAGTTCGATATTTATTTTTGAAAAGTGAAATTTTTGTAGTTCGAGTTTATACTGTGTGAATTGAATTTTTTTTTTGCATTCTTGTTCATCGAGGTTCTAGTTATTGTATTTACGTGAGTTAAAATGTATTTTTGTAGATTTTTTTTTTCAGCTTACTGATAGCTGAAAATTTTGTAAGTCGATATTGGAAAGTTTAGAAATTGTAAAATGTTTCTGGATATGAACGAAAAGAGTGAAAGAGAATTAGTGATTTAAGAATTTGTATTGTAAAATAACGTGCATTCCAAAGTGAATTTATGAAAAAAAAAAAAAGGGGAGATTCATGTAAAAGTTATTGGATGAAATGTTATCATCGTATATTATAAATTATTTACTCTTTTTTCTTTATTCTTAGATACGATTTATGTATATGTGTTTAAATCTGTTCAGTGTCATCGGTGATATTTATGTGTCAATGATACGTAATTTTTGTGGATGACATTGGCAGTATTTATTGGTATATATATAGATGATGACCATGATGATGACTGCAGAATTTTGTTTTTTTTGTGTGTACCTTTTTGGAGCTGTCCCCAAATGGCATAGTCTGATAACCGAGTTGTTATCAGCATAACTCCTTTGGGAGGGGGACGTTGGCTCTGAAGGGGGAGGTAACTAATGATTTTTTATTTCAGCTAGATCGCGATTTCTGTGAATAGGAGAAGAATTAGCGGATGATTACAATCCCGCTTGTTTGTAAATTTTGAATTTTCTTAGCTTTGCGTATTTGAATGTAATTAGGAGGAGATAACGGTGTTCGAATACCCGTTTTTTTATGTGATTTAGGAGAAGATTTAGCTTTCACGAATTTTTTATTGTGGTTAGGGGAAAAGCGGAAGTTATTACCCTGCTAACAACAAATGTAATGAGTCACTTTTTCTTTTCATCTTTTTAACATTTATTAGACTTAGAAAGTTAGGAGTTCATTAACCTTATTTTCTGTACAGTTCAAGATATGCCAATTTCGAGTTTGTATCAGAATGTGATACTAGTTAGACCGATGATGCTAGTATACAGTTAACTGTCACAGCCACTGGTACGTAAGTACACTAGGTTAGCTGTTTAAATACATATTTTTGTTAGGAGGAAAAGGGAGGAGGTACCTTTGGTTGTGCTGGAAAATTGTGTCAAAGTAAGAATAGTTCATCATATCAAAATTTGCGCTAGCATACTTTTACTTATTTATGTTTAGCCATGTGTAAATGACGTAAGATGTGTCCTTTATTCAAAATTTGCTCGTCAAAATTTGTTAGGTCAAACATTTTGACTCCCTTTGGAAGGGGGAGTTGTGATGCCCCATCGTTCACTTTTGCCAGTTTTTGTTTAATTTACGTTATATTTATCATTTTGGGGATTTTTATTTCCTTTTCGGCATCACAGCACTCGTTTTGAAGTTTCTAGGAGTTGCGTACGCGCAACTCTGAACTTCCGACCGTAACCGTTAAAGCGCGTGCCAAGGACACGCCCCCTCTTGCGTCATACCTCGTCGTTCGTCATTGTATGCAAATGTCTTTCCCGGCATGCGCCGGTCCATTGTCAAAACCGTGTCCTGCGAGGCACTTGAGAGTAGTGAAGCACTTGAGAGTAGTAGAGACTAGAGCACTAGAGACTTAGCACTTGAGAGTTGTAGAGCACTTGAGCACTGAGAGCAGAGTTGTAGAGAGAACAGACAGATGTAGTAAGGTGCGTAGCACCGTGCGTGTAGCACAGATTTTAGTTTCTTCATTGATGTCTTGGTGAGTTACTTATTTTGGAAATAAATCTATTTTGTTATGTTACAAACTTTTGAGTCTGTAGTTTTTATCTTGAGCAACGCTAATTTAGGATCTTTTTTACATTAACTCTTATTTGTTAAGAATCACTTTGACTCTTACTTATGAACGCTCACTGGCATTGGAACCCTAAATCAACTTATTCTACATTTTGGCAATTTGTTAATGATTGCCTGGCGCCCGTCTAAGCTATCCGGAGCATAAAACTTTAAATATTTTGCATTGTTTGGAGCGTTACACAATATCTTTTAGATTGATCTAAATGAATAGTAGCTTTGGATCTTTTAGTAAGTTTCTAATAGCCTTGGATCCTCTTAGTAATACAATAGCTTTTAGATTGATCTCTCTTAAATGAATAGTAGCTTTGGATCCTCTTAGTAATACAATATCTTTTAGATTGATCTCTCTTAAATGAATACCCTTGGATCCTCTTAAAAGAATAGTAGCTTTGAATCTCTTAGTAAGTTTCCAATAGCTTTGGATTTTTAAAAGTTTTCAATAGCTTTGGAGTAAATTTCTCTTACATGATAGATAAAGATGATAGATTACATGATTTTTAGATAAAGTTCCTCCTTTTAGATTCTTAAATATATATATTTTTAATAGCCTCTAGATGATTCCAATAGTCTTTAGATGGATCTCTGATAATTTTCCTTAACTGTTGAGGTTTTACTTGGGACATAGTTGTTTGAACAAGGCCGTTTAAAAAAAGAGGGGGGGGGGCCTTGAGACTCATTGGATACAAACTTGAGTGATGACCCCGAGAGGTTTGGGGGGTCATGGACAGCTGCTCAGCCACTGCGGTTCAAGGCGGGCTCCGGTTGACTCATTGTGCGCGTCTACTGAGTAAGAGAGCGGTCATGAAATAATATCGGTCATGCAACGACTGTATGCACTAAATGGTAGTGAGAAAATCCCCATGCCTTGCACCATCAGTAGTTGGATGAAACATTTGTGCATTCATACTCTGTGCACATGGGACGTTTCCCCCAACAGCTGTCTCGGTAAATTCTTTAACCTTCGAGGGGGAATCCCCGTGACCTAGTCACCAATGCATTGTCACTTGAACCCACTGAAATTCACTTACATGAAGAAATACATTAAGAAACTTACCGATAACAATTCCCATTTATATTTCAATGCCTATAGGGAAAAAATTAGAATAAATTATTTATAAATAAAATTAAACATGCATTGGTGAAACATGGTGAAACATGCATTAGTGAAACATTGTGAAACATGCATTAGTGAAACATGGTGAAACATGCATTAGTGAAACATGGTGAAACATGCATTAGTGAAACATGGTGAAACATGGGTTGGGTTGTTTTACCTCTGAGCGGCACTTTTTTGCACACTATGGGCTAAATGGCCAGGTCACATGGACCCCGAAGGCTCAGAGAAGGTTGGGGGAGGGGACCCACTGGAACAGCTGTTGGGAGACAGATGGTAGTCTCCCGTCAAGGCCATCCAGCGTGTTCTTTAACGTGCACAGGGTATGACTCTCCCGCACACGGGGCCACGGCTTAACGTCCCATCCGACGGACGGCGGCCTTTCCAAACCCATCGGTGTCCCCTACTGACCGTGGGCAGGGCGGGGAATTTTGCGGAGATAAATCTCAACGCTGACCCAGCTGGGACTCGAACCTGGGAACTACAGATTACGAGCCTGGCGCGCTACCGACTGAGCCACCCCCGCCCCAGGTGAAACATGCATTAGTGAAACATGGTGAAACATGCATTAGTGAAACATGGTGAAACATGCATTAGTGAAACATGGTGAAACATGCATTAGTGAAACATGGTGAAACATGCATTAGTGAAACATGGTGAAACATGCATTAGTGAAACATGCATTAGTGAAACATAACTTACCTCGCACTTGCGTTTTAAATTGTTCATAGTGCACTTGGAAATTCTGTCAAAAAACCCACTACGAAATTTACACACATCTAACGTTGTTAGGAATTTGTTTAAAATTAAGTCGGGTATGTAGTCAATATACGTTTTATCTTCAAACTGATTATGTACGATAATGTGTTGATGTAATTCATTTGTATATATCCTTTCTATAAAAAATAAAAATTATAAGAATCAAAAGTAAGGCAATTTTCAATAAAAATTGTAAGAATCAAAAGTAAGGCAATTTTCAAACTCACTCATAACTCATTTAAAAAGTACTTACATAATAATAGATAGGCAATTTTTTCTTCACGATTCATATGTTTATATAATTTATCGTGCCTTTTTATATTTTTTGCAATGTTGCACAAACAAATGTATATTAACGATTTCATTTTGTAGGACTGTAGCAGCTCTTTAGTTAACATTGAAAAAGTCACAATATATATACTCAAAATGAGATGACTCATCATTTGAGTCATCTTTAACCGGAAATAACAGGAAACGCTTTAGAAGCAGCCAGTGAAACGGTTGTAAGCTCGTGGGTGGCTACATGAATCCTTTAGGTGTTTATACAGATTCCCGGCCATTCGGCGTGTTTGCTACGGTGGACGGGGCATTTTGTTGTCAGCTAAAAGCTTGTTTCTTTTATCACTGATGTTACTAAGTCATTTTCAACCGCTTTAGCCAACGAGTAAATGAGCTATAGATGTGTCGGTATCACTCTAAATGTAGATATGGAAGCTGGCCGTCTTCTTAAAACCGTGTTTGTGGGGGGGGAGGATAGATCACGTTGGATGGTTGTTCACCTGAATTTGGGGAAAGTTGGCTATTGGGGGAGTTGGCTATTTGACTCGTAGAGTTTTACAATCGGGAGTGGGGCATATTGCGTGGGAGACAATTTTCAAGTAGCATTGTGATATTTAAATACTTGGAAGCAATATAGAACACTCATCAAGCGTTTTTAAAACTTGAGAGTTTTTCAATCCAAATGTATATAAAGAGCAAAGCAATTAAGGACATAATAATAAATAATGGCTCAAATTGCGAAAAATGACGCTTATGTGGCCTTTAATTTTAACAGAAACATGTTTAATTTCAGAGTTAGAAAATTTTGTATTTTTCTAGACTATGACAACTTTTATGTACAACCAGTTTCCGAGGGCCAAAACTGGTTTGATTTATTGACTCATCATATCGAGAAATACAACGTGACAAGAATTTATTGTCTTGGTAAATACGAAAAAATATTTTTACAGTATTATTTTCCTCTTTTAAATGTAGAGAGAATCAAAAAGAAATATCCTTGGAGTGAGGATATTTCAAAATATGTACCTTGCAAATGTAATTTTAAATACTGTGCGTTTATCAAGGCTCAACAGATGGCGTTTTGGCACAAGGCCAATTGAATGCTTTGTTGCTTTTTAAACACAAGGACGTTATAAAAGCTTTGCGTTAAAATGTTAACAGTCTGAAATTTGTTCAGTAAAAATGCAGTTTGAGGGTGACTTTGTCCCAATGTCTGATGATTATTCTTCAGATGATTCGATAATAGTGAACATTTATTTTGAGGAGTTAGATGATGACTCTTCAATGCACTCTTCAGACTTTCCAATGATTGATTCTTCAGACTTTCCAATGATTGATTCTTCAGACTTTCCAATGATTGATTCTTCAGACTCTCCAATGATTGATTCTTCAGACTCTCCAATGATTGATTCTTTAGACTCTCCAATAATTGATTCTTCAATGATTGACTCTTCAGACTCTTCAATGATTAATTCTTCAGACTCTTCAATGAATGATTCTTCAGACATGATAAGTAATAATTTTCCTATATTAAAAAAATTTTAAACTATCCTCCAGTGTTAATAGAAGCTCTCCAGTGTTAATAGAAGCTCTCCAGTGTTAATAGAAGCTCTCCAGTGTTAATAGAAGCTCTCCAGTGTTAATAGAAGCTCTCCAGTGTTAATAGAAGCTCTCCAGTGTTAATAGAAGCTCTCGAGTGTTAATAAAAGCTCTCCAGTGTTAATAGAGGCTCTCCAGTGTTAATAGAGACTCTCCAGTGTTAATAGAGGCTCTCCAGTGTTAATAGAGAATAATTGAGACAAAATAAATATTTTTAAATGTTTTTAATTGTGTCTTTAATTACATGCAGTACATGTAAATTTTGTAGGTTGGGCTAATGGTTTTGTTCTGAGATAGTACAAACCAGTCTTTAATCCCTTTTGCCAACCGTAAAAATGCATGCTCGTTAACTTTTCGTAGTTGGGATCCGACATGTAAATGTTCATGGATTGGCTTTGATCTACATAGATTCCACGATCTGCTGCCATCTGAATCAAGTGTTTCTGTGGAATTTCCCAGACTGTTCTGTATAAGAGTTTAATTTCGGGGGGAACCTGTTCTAAATCTTGTATAGAACCGTTTTGGGCAATTATTTGCTGTCTGACATCTTCGGTCCACAGGTTTAAAGCCTCCAAATCTCTGACCAAATGGCGATTGCCCATTTGAAATTCTCCCGAAAATACACGTTTCACGTAAATGTTGCTGATGTATGGTTCAAAAGATTCGTTATTTCCTAATATTTGACAGGTCGTTGCAGTGGGCATGAGACATATCAACACGGAATTAAATAATCCATACTTGGATATTTCGCATTTTAGAGATGACCAATAAAAAGTTTCGTGTTTCTCGTTCCACAAGTCGAATTGAAACAGATCTTGGGAAGTGGGAGAATCCGGGTAAGATTCGTAGTAACCATATTTTTTAGCCAGTTCGCAACTCGCTTCCAATGCTCCGTGATAGATTGTTTCGAATATTTTTTTATTGAGTCTTTGAGCCTTGGGTGAATCGAATGTGAATCGAAGTAATAAAAAAGTATCGGCCAGACCCTGAACTCCAATTCCGATGGGTCTGTGTCTCTCGTTCGAGAGTTTAGCTTCCTGTAGGGGATAATGATTAACGTCAATCACTTTATTTAAATTTTTAGTCACGATTTTCGTAATTTCGTGTAGCTTGTCGAAATCGAAACTCTTATTGTTTACGACGAATTTGTTGAGAGCAATGGAAGCCAAGTTACACACGGCAATTTCTTTTTCAGAACTGTATAACGTCACTTCTGCGCATAAATTTCCACAGGGAATCGTACCCAAATGTTTCTGATTACTCTTTCAATTGATGGTGTCCTTGTATAGAATGTAAAGAACGCCCGTTTCGATTTGCGTTTCCAAGATGCGTTGCCACAAGTCCCTAGCCCTGATGCGATCTACCACTATTCGCTTATTGCTTTCGCAACCCTGATACAGAGATTCGAATCTAGTCCCCCAACTGATGGAGAGATCGGGACAATCTCGTGGCCACATCAACGACCACTTTTTGTCGTTTTTCACTCTTTGCATAAATAAGTCGTAGACCCACAGAGCATAAAATAAGTCTCACGTTGCATCGGCGGTTGTGTTCTTTTTTAAATTGAGATATTCAAATATCTGTGGGTGCCAAGGTTCAATATAGACGGCCATTGCACTGCTTCTTCTGTCCCCATCCACGTAATTTATAACCGAATTTAATAATTTAGAGGATTTGACTGGGTTTTTCAAAGAGTTTATGTTTAACCCTATACCCCCTGCACATTCAGAAATTATCGCGCATTTTTTAGCAACGTCTAGTGTTTCTTCTTTTCCCGTGGGAAACAAGAAACAACTGGACAATTGAGGTACTTTTGTTCCCGCATTCATGAGAGTTGGGCACGCGTGAATGAATATTTTATCTCTCATTAACGCATACGTTTCAAGTACAGATTTTCTATCGTTGCCGTGAATCTGCACAGCCACTCTCATCAGTGAATGTTGGGGACGTTCTACTATGACTCCATTAATTTTTAATAACGTACTGGCAACCATGGTTTTTAATCCCATGAAGGTGTAATCGTTATAGTCGTAGGATATTTCATTATCCAAATCCAAACTTTCCACGAGATTGTAAAATTTTAGAGTTATTACTTTAGCAGTGAAGCACTTCCATATGACATTGCTGAATTTTTCTTGAGTAGTTTTGTAAATATTTGAGAGAAAAAATCTAGCTGCCAGAGTATCGTATTCGAAATGCTTAGTAATTAAACTAGCAGCAACATCGGCTATTAAATTTAAAATTTCCGTGGTATAATTGTATTTATAACACAGTCCTCACTTTACTCTATCTGCTATCAATCTTGCATTTACGTGTTTTAAATCTTTGCTGGCCTTTTCGATCGATTCAAGCATTTGATGGTAATAGAAGGGCTCTATCTCCCCATTCCTTTTGTAAACAAACATTTTTTAAACACTTGATAACCCACGCGACAGAAGGATCATATATAGGTGGGAAGACAAGTGCAAAGTTACTACTTTTTAACATACCAGAGTTTTAGCTATACTCGTAGCCATGAAGGTTTAAAAACTTGCCATGAGGTTTAAAATTTTGGTAGCCTTTAAAACTTTTGTCATGAATTTTAAAACTCTTAAAATTCTTGTAGCCTTTAAAATTCTTGTAGCCATGAAGTTTAAAAACTTGCCATGAGGTTTAAAACTCTTGTAGCTATGAAGGTTTAAAATTTAGCCATGAAGGTTTAAAATTTAGCCATAATTTGTAATGACTTCTCAATTATTTTTTCTGAAAAAAAAATCATTTGGAAGCGCTGGGTATCGATCCCGGTACCTCTTGCATGCTAAGCGAGCGCTCTACCATTTGAGCTACGCCCCCTAGTGATAAAGTAGCTCTTACAATCAATATATAAACATAATACAGGTCTTTAGTCACACACGATATTGATAGATACAATTTTTATTTTTCAAAAACTTTTGTACATAGCTTTTTACAATTGTACAGAGTGTCACCACAGTGGTGTTTTACAAATAAATAATCCTATAAACTGCATAGATACAAGAGATGATCCACAGTACATAATCTTTAAGGATAGTTCAAATTTTTACAGTGGTAAATTGGTTACTACTGTATGTCACACTGAGAAATTCTACTCTTTACTGCGAGCGTATTGTTCATTTCCCCTGTGTCTATTTGCTTTTATCAGATAGACACGGGTACAAAAATTGATTATCAGAAAGCATTTAGGATATTAGTAACTGGACAGTTAAAGAACTAGCACTTATTTAGATAGCCTTATATTTTTGCCTCCCTTGAACTCAACGTACACTCTGACATACAAGGTGCTTGTATGATTTCTCATTACAAATTCTAAACAAGTAAAATTATATAATGATTGGTAGTCGTTAGTGGCCCTGTGCATTTAGCCGGCCTAAGTACAGCTTAATTATTTACTTAAAGAGCTAGCCAAATTTAAATAGAACTTAAGTAACTTTCAATAAGTACTTACTATTTCCAACTTCCTATGGGTGAATATACATTAGTTTTAGATAATTCATCATATAAAAATTTTCTGTAGAGGGTGTTAGAGGAAAAAAATTAAATATGTCATCAGAGAGTTCAAAATTTGGAATTCTTTCCGAGCGTCTGGGTGTATTTAGAAATAACTGTTGAGGTGATGGTGATTCTACTCTTAATTGCACATTTGGTTGTGGAGGGAGTTGAGGTAATTTGAATTTTTCTTTCTTCATAATTGTTTTTAAAAGGTTGATATTTTTAACGGCGGCAGGTCTTTGAGGTGACGAGAAGTAAATCTGCGATGAGGAAGGCATTGAGGAAGGCATTTCTATATTGGATTCAGGCACTATAGTTTCAGGTGTGGTTCCCGACTGGTGGAATGAGTGGCACATCACGGGTGTGGTTTCCAACTGCAGAGATGTGTGGAGCATCACGGGTGTGGTTTCCAACTGCGGGGATGTGTGGAGCATCACAGGTAAAACGTCCAACTGCTGAAATGAGTGGCACATCACGGGTGTAGTTCCCGACTGCTGGGATGTGTGGAGGGGTGAAACTTCCGACTGCTGGGATGTGTGGAGGGGTGAAACTTCCAACTGCTGAGATGTGTGGCACATCATAGGTTGTTTGGCTTCTGGCATAGATTTTAAAATCACATTTTCTATTGTTTCTATATATGACTTAATGGCTTCTTCGCTTGCTACTTTCCTCTTTTTATAAATTTTCGGTGGTGGTGGTTGGTCTGGAATTACCAATTGTTCCATTGGCTGCTCCATTGGCTGCTGAGTTTCCATTATTTCGGTTGATTCCATCAGCTCTTCGGATTCCAAAAACAAAAACGCACTAGATGTTTCTGCTTCATCAACAGGTTTAACAATTTTAACTTTTTCAATAAAAAATAGACAGTGAGTAGGTACAATAAAAAAGTAAGCCTGAGGACCCTTTAGAGTATATTCATTGTTAGCTTCAAATAACATCATGTAAAAATAACTTGTAATGTCTTTGGGAATCAGGGTAAAATTTTCAGTTCTCTCACTTTTTTCTTTACCGATGAATTCTTGTAAAAAAGATCCATATTCTAGCTTGCCACTATAGAAATACAACGGAACTGAACAGGTTATTATTCTTAACATCTCATCGGGCTTTAGATTTTCAACTCCAGTTGAAAAATATTTATTAGCCAACCACCATTTTTTATTTTTTGATTGGATTCCCGATATCGTATTTGCTGAACTTTTCAGATTCTTTAGAAAAAGTTCATAGGAATACCTTTTGGGAATAGAAGCCTTTTTAAACAACTGACTTAAAAAGTAATTTTTCTTTTTATTTTTACTATCTTTCTTGCCACTAGTAGGATGAATGCAGTTATCTTCTTTAAATAAAAAAGTATGGTCACTTACGGAAACTGTGTTGAACGTTTTGTGCTCATTTTCGAATATAGCCTTTGCTCTAGCTTGAAAATTTTCCATTTTTAACTAAATGCTGAGAGACTAATGGCGAATATCGTTTCCTCATCTATATATACACGCAACATTTTACTAGATAAATTACGTATGGAAGAGATTATTGGCTGCACTCATGAGTGTTGGTGGCCAATGAGCATAGGAAATGGGCGAGTGACTAATGAGGGATTTGTGGGAAGCAGTTGTTAAAAAAATGCAAGGTTATGGGAAAATTCTTGGGAAGGAAGGTGCAAGGTTATGGGTTTGGAAATTTGTGTAACCAATGAATCGTGCGAGGTCAATACTACAAGGTTATGGGAAGTTAAGCCAAGGATATGTCCTTGTAAGGGGAAAAACGAGTTATTAATAGACCATTACGTCATGAACACTGAGAATTATTTCCTATGTGTGCACGTGTTAGGAAATACATGATTGACTTGAAACCTATATAAAGGAAAGACGGATTGGAGAAGGTCAATGATGAATGTCTATTTAACAAAAATTGTTTATCCTAGAGCTATAAGTTTTTATGAAACTCTAAAAGACAAGTTCCTAGTTTATGAAAAAACCTTTTCGAGTTTTATAGTCGTTTCTAAAGATAAAGACAAGATAATTGAAACCTGTCAAGTTTTCAGAAATTCTCTACAACTGGTAGAAGATATTGATGGTCCTTGGATTCATGTCATAGAAATTGATAGACCATTTTTAGTGTATCCAGAGACTGATAAAAATTCTTTGAAACATGCAACAAGTATCTGAGGAACAAACTTTCAGAATCAATGAGTATCTATTTCCAATAGATAGAAAAAAGAAAAAAATTTTGAGAAATAGTAATGGAGATAGATTATGTATTAAATGTCGAATTCAAAAGATGGAAATTTTAGTTTTGCCATGTAATCACATATCTTTCTGTCAAAACTGCTTACAAGAGAAATGTCCTAAATGTAAAATGATCATTGTTGAATTTATCAAGTTTTAAATAAAAGTGCAATATTAACTTTTTGTCTGTTCTTAATGGTGTGGGCATTTATGGACAAGCATTTTTCTGTTGGTGAAAGGTGGGCATTTGCTACAAAGTTTCAAGACTCTGCATGGGCTAAATGATCTGGCTGTTGAAGGGGCCTCATTCCCGTTGAGGGGGTCTAATTCAGCGTTGCTCGCATGAGGATCTACGGCTCAGTTGAGAGCGGCTCAGTTGAGAGGGTTCGTCGCTTGCGTGTGGGACCACAGCCCATCTATTGACCGTGAGTAGCGCTGCTACAGATATTCAACCCTCGGCTTCCAAAGAAAAACACAAACAAGCTTTTAATTTTTAATGAGTTTATAATAATCTTTCGTTTGAAGATTTACACTTGGTGTATAATATTCACTAGGAAAATTTCCAATAAATGTTGAATAACAGTCTTGATTTATACAAGCATAAGTACTAGGTACCAAATTTCTCACATATTTTTTCATCTGTTGATACATTTTTTTACATTTCAAAGTAGAAATCACATAACAATAATGTACAATGTTTTCGGCGATACGGTCTTCGTTATTGTATGACAATAGCAAATCCATAAAATCTCTATAAATCTGAAACTTTGTAACTTTAACGCTACCATTAGGGAAAAAGTTTTTTCCGTGATCTTAAGATTTTTCCAGATGGTGTAACATACCTGAGGGGGTATGTTGTTATTTGACTTTAGGGTAAAAGTTCCAGTTATTTCGTTATCCGTTTCAAAAATATTGTTTCTAGTTATGTAATATCGATCGTCATCCAAAAAGTCTTTCCTAAATGCCCAAATAACACTCTTTTGGGGTGATCTACGCTGAGTTTGCCTCTTGTTAAAAGGTCCATCAGTCGCATTAATATGTCTTCTATTAAATTGATTTCTTTTAAAAGTTCTTCTGTCTCTTTCATCATTTCTTCTATGAGAATCATAATATTTCTTGCGGCTTCTTTTTTCAGAGATACTAGAACGAGGACTAGGTGATCGGGGAGATTTATATGGCGGAGAATATTGCATGGCTTCATCTAGATTTTCTTCCTCGGGTTGTTCCTCGGGTTGTTCCTCGGATCTCAAAGAACTCAAGTTGAATTCAACTTTATTATCAAATGGTGTTTCTTTTAAGTAACTTTTGTAAGGATCAATCTTGGGTTCATCCTTGTTATCATTCTTGTAAAAACTAAAAGTTTCCAACTCGCTCTTATAAATAGTATCTACTTCCATTTTTTGAGTGTTTTAACTCAAATTATAGTTCGCTATATATATAAATTTCCTTCAAATTTTTGTCTTCTCGGATATTATAAAAACCTCTCTCATCCTCTTAAATCACCAATGGATTTATTTACAAAACTGAAAACTTTTTTAAGAACAGACGGAACGATAATCGATAATGGTATTTTTCGATTATATTACAGAGTCACCTGTTCGATTCTCTTGGCCTGCAGCATTCTAGTGAGCAGCAAGCAGTACATCGGAGATCCCATCGATTGCCTTCCCCATAATAAAATTCCCACTAGGTTCTTGGACACTTACTGTTGGATACACACCACGTTTAGCTTACCCATTCGTGGAAAAAAAATCTGAGTGTTCAAGTTCCTTATCCGGGAATAGACACTTTTACTGGGAAAGAAAAAGTCGAGTATCACGCTTATTACCAGTGGGTGTGTTTTGTCCTGTTCCTTCAGGCAATAAATTTTTACATTCCTAGATATTTTTGGAAAAATATGGAAGGGGGAAAAATTAAAAACATCATTCTCGGTCTTCATCTCCCCATCTCCAAAGAAGTAGAGACCAACTGCAAGCTATTAGTAAATTACTTAATAATTAATGTAAAAAATCATAATTTATATTATTTGTATTATTGTATTTTAAACTTGGTCATTGTAATCGTTCAGATAATTTTAACCAATAATTTTTTGGGTGGAGAATTTTCGACTTACGGACTAGAAGTTGTTCGCTTTACAGAGTGGGATCCGTCTATAAGATATGACCCAATGATAAAGGTATTTCCCAGAATAACTAAATGCAATTTTTATAACCTGGGTTCGTCTGGTTCTATTCAACGCTACGATACCTTGTGTATTCTTCCCATTAACATAATCAACGAAAAAATTTACATTTTTTTATGGTTTTGGTTTATTTTTCTCGCCCTGATTTCTAGTCTTCTCTTAGTTTATCGCCTGTTTGAACTATACATTCACAGGAACGAAAACATGGGAAATTTATTCGTGTTTAGCCTATTGAAAAAAAACCTGGATCCACAAAATTATAAGCACGTAGTTGCTCAGTTTAAACAAGAAAGCATAAAATTAAAACAATATGAATGCATTACAGAAGGAACTCGAGAATTTATTACAAAACGAAGAAAAATCAGTATCTAACGGCGAAAATGTCATTTCTTATTTAAAGGAAAAGCACGTTTCAAAACTCATGTTGATTTTAACTACATTTCCCATCACTCTTTTGTCACTATTAATTTCGATATTAAATATAAGTTCTCTATATATTGTGGTATTTGTCATTTGTTATGCCATATATCTCTATGTGATTGTCGATCAAAAGATAGACTTTTTATTTAATATAGAGAGATATATCAGAGAAAAGTATCATGTATGAATACGAATTTCGAAAAATTAAACTCTTTAGTTCTGTTGTGGAAGCTATGAACATATTAGCATTCTTAAAACCCCAATATCGATATTACAGCGTTTATTATTTCAAATATTTCAGGCAGAGAGACGACATTTGCGAAATTAGAAAGAAAAAAAATCATTTTGCAGTGTATTGTAACGAGTTTTGGTTTAAATTTGTAGAATCTGTAGAAATACCACATTATCAGTGGTCGAAGCAAGAGCACGAAGAATTTGTTTATCTCGTGGGTTTCGATAAAAAATGTTTGGTGATCGAATACCGATGCGAGATTACCCTACCCCCTTACGATGCTAAATTAGCGATATTTAATAGAAGCGATAGAACTTGTGGGATCTTATTCGAATTGGAAATGGCCATGGCAAAAACTAGAAAACTCATTTTGCCCGTGAATTTTGATATGTTATTGCCTTACACTTTTTTATTGAAGAATGTTTTCTCGGCCGGGAGAGTGCCTCCGTTTAAATTTTTGCCTAATCGCAGAAAACAGGTGATTAACACGAGTTTGCGCGAAATTCCCCACGCCCTGAAAGCGATCAAGCATGACGGGGTGTTTGGTTTTGTCACCTGTCACGAAAATTACGCGATTCAAGAGTGGGAAGATCAAATTTCCACCTTAACTACGACGAATGATTTATTACCCCATTACGGTTTAGTATTTGCGGAAGATCAAATTTCCACCATAACTATGACGAATGATTTATTACCCCATTACGGTTTAGTATTTGCCGCAGAAAAACTAGGAAACGGCTCGATCGTTCTGCTAGACGTTTATCAAGCCCACGGTTCGCCGGTGTACAGACAAAACGTGAGTCACATTCTCCTAGACTTTTTACCCAGTTTAAAGACGTCCTTTGAAGTTCAAAAATACAACACTTTTCTCTCTCCTCGAGACAAAATGATATTTCACACGTTGAACGATAAAATATACAAAGATCACCATCGATTTATTGTATCAAAATGGATATTTCATAACGGAAAAATGTAAATATCTCCATCGTGGCGGAGAAGCATTAGAGAATGGTAAAGTGTACGAATGCGAAATTATTTCTTCGACAGAGTTTAAGGTCTTGAAACGAAGAGAAGACAGATTTAGGAGTAACATGAGTAAACAGATCGCCAACATCATGAATGCCGCAGGCATCTCTTGCAACTGACGCATTGTTCGAAAACTGTGGGCATTTCGTCGCTTTTTCTAGTCTGTATGGTGAATCTTTTAATCTGAGGATTCTTACAACAGGGTTGAGTTTTTTTAACCGTTTCTTCCACAATTTAGTGGATTTAAATCACAAGCTATTCGATAAAAAATTTAATTTTATAAGGAATTTAGATCCCAGGGAATATTACGATGAATATGTGATGAATATTATCACATCCTACAAAATTACCGAAAACGGTAATGGTCTGTTAAACGTAGACGCTTGGCGAGTTCCTATACCCGAAGGATATTTTTGGAACGGGGACAGAATCAGCAAAGTGAATCCCTGTCGAGGAATGCCAGATGACGAATTAGTTATTGCCGAAGACGTTAGTGATATTTTACCCTTGACAGTCACCGATAACCTTTTTTATTTTCAATGCAAGGACGACTGGGTTTTTAAACTGTTGCAGTGTTCCCAGGGGCAAATATTTAACTTGAAAAGTTGCGAGCCCAGAGATATTTGTTTAGATAAACCCGATTTTTACAAATATAAATCCAACTTTTCTCAAACTCAATATTACGAATGCGTAAATAAAAAAAGCGTTTTGAAAGAGTGCGAAAAGGGTAAAATTTTCAGTGTTAATAGATGCGTGACTTTGGGCCCTTGCACTTGTAAATCAGATGAAGAAGCCGTATTAATAGGTGGTGGCGCACAATGCGTTATTTGCAAAGAACAAAAAATTAAAGAGTACAGGGAATGCGACAAATTCGAATATTTTAATACAAAGTTAAACACTTGTGTGGAATCCACTTGCAAGAATGCAAAAGATGGGCTTCGAATTTCCCTTACTAAAACATACAAGAATTTGCGTTACATTTATGGCTATATGGAATGTAAAGATGAAGTACCTATTGTAAAAATTAAATGTCCGAAAGAATGGGACCGTTACGATTTTCGACCTCCCGTAAATTTAAGTTTCTTCAAGCAACAGGTGTTTGAAAATGGCGTTTGTGTAGATCCAGTATTTTGCAAGACCTTATTGCCCATTAATCAGGTAATTCTTGCCGGAAGTTCTTGGCGAAAGAGAGTGCCACATTCCATACAGGCCGAAATCAGAGATAGATTAGAAGCCCACACTTGCGATGACCAGTTGAATATCGTCGAATACGAATTAAAAGATGACGAAATAGTAGACGAAAGTACGTTGAAAGTCGTCAATCAATGTCAAACTGGAGTAAGAGTTGCGCCAGTTCGCGACATTACAAAGTATTACGATTGTAGAGATAGAGTTACAAAGAGTTGTCAAGGTGCAAATGAATATTTTGACATACTGAAACGCGAATGTTTACCCAAGATAAAATGGGGCCACGAAATAAATAATTTACCGGTGTTTAAATTTAATAACTTATTGGAGAATTGGTACCTTCCTAGATCTTACCTCTCTGCCAGCGTACCACAATGTAATCCCCAGACAGAGACTCTCAAAAGTAATTACAACGTTTGCGTGGAAAACGAATGTCTCAAGTACCCCTTTCTAACAGAAATTAAGTTTGGAGCAATTAAAATAGATGATGAGTTCGAGTGCCATTACCATGAGGGAAAAATCAAGCGCAGAAAGTACGTTAGGAAATCGAAACCCTACACACTGGATTATTATTCGCAATCGTTTAGAATAAAACCCATTCCTTGCGTTCCAGGCAGTAAAATATTTTCAGGTATCACCCTGTTAGACTCTACCATTTTCACCACTTGTGAAAAAGAACAACCTTTCGTTTTTTGTCCGTCCAGTTCTACGACTTCCATAGAAAAACACGGTCACTCGTGGATGTGCAATAAGGTCGACGATATTTATCCCTTAAATATACCTCCAGACACCGAGTATACTTATTATCTCAGTGACTTGGGTTATTTTGAAATGACAAAGGATACGACCGTGTATGCTAATAATGATAAGAAAAGCAAATTACTTGCAGATACGAAATTCACTCAGGCTAATCTACTTAGCAGTAAATGGGGTGAAAAGGGCATATTGAATAAGATTAAGGCAGACAGACCCTTTACTGTGTACAAGGAAAATTTTGTTTCAAATCCACTGTCACATTACATCGAAGGAGATAGACCTAAATTTATTAGTAAGGGAAGAAGTTATTTGCATAAATTAGCGGGCATAACTGATAAAGATGTGGAAGTGCATTCCTACGGAATCGAAGAATATGTTCCCGATTTCATTACCGATAAAGTCGTACAAAAAATCAAATCTTAAAGTGTTCCTGAGCTAAAGCATTTAATATGTGGGTGACATATTTACTCACCGCAGTCATTTGATTAGTCATTGAATAATACATGGGGTTGGGAATTTGTAAAGGACTCTGTTTATTAATTTCTTCTTGAACCAGATAGGCTATGCATTGTAATTCATCGGGCCCAGAATCCAAATTAGACTGGTAAACCGCAAATGCCTTTTGCAAAGACTCGTCCGATATTAATTTTAAGAGATAGGGAGATACTATCGTGGAATGCAAAAGTTTACCAATCACACTACTTATCATGTCGAAAACGGAATTGAAGGCCAAATACGATTTCTTTTGCAGTTCACAATGAACGCAGGTTTTCACTATGCTATAAGCTTTTAAAAATCCCTCTCTGTTATCGGGAATGTTTATGTCGCTAATTATCTTCTTACTGAGTGGCAACTGTTCCAAAACTTTTTTGAAGTAACAACAATAATATTTCAGTTTTGTTTCTTCCAAATCCTGTTGTAAATTCGCATTTGATTGATTACACTTGTTTGTAATTTCTTTTAATAGTTGAATATCGATATGTTTGCTTTCCTCAGGGCGTATTATCCCAAGTACGCTCTCATAACTTTCGTGGCTTTGGCTTTTATTCTCGTGGCCTTGGCTTTCATGGCCTTGGCTTTCATGGCTTTGAATTTCATAGCTTTGGCTTTCATTTTGTTCTTCAACATTTTGCTGTTGATCTTGTTGATTCTGTTGACCTTGTCGGTCTTGTAGGCTTTGCTCAACATGTTGGTCTTGCTTAATTTCCTCAATTCCTGTATTATTTTGTTCAATTTCCTGTTTAACTTCTTCATCGTGGTTTTGGTCATCACAGCTTGATTCATCATATGACTCACTTTTCTCGTAACCAGTTGTTACGTAATTCTTAAACGTATATAATGGTGTTGTTTCTGGCCACTCTCCAAGTAACTTTGTTCTTTTGTTAGACCTTGAACTATTTTTAAGTTCACGTTTCATATTACTTTCTTTACTTTAGATGATTTTGAAATATATTCTACTTTCTAAAAATGCTATTCCACCCAAGAAATTCAACAAATATGCAGCGGGCTATGACCTTTACAGTGCCTCAGACGTTGAAATATTAGCCAATGGTAAAGCACTCATTTCCACCGATATTGCCTTGTTAATACCAGCTAATCACTACGGTCGCATTGCATCCAAGTCTTCTCTGGCCTCGAAATACTTTATACACATTGGATCTGATGTAATAGATAGTAATTATACCGGAAACGTTCAAATTTTACTGTTTAACTTTGGCAGTGAATCATTTGTGGTGACAAAGGGACAGAGAATAGCACAACTGATTATTGAAAAGATTGCTCATCCCGTGACCTTACAACAAGTGACTTCTTTCAAGACAAAAAGGGTCACATTTGATGATAAAAACGTAATATTTTACACGCCTTACGAAAAAAGAGATTGGTATTCTGTTCACGAGTTAAGCAAGCATGGTGAAGAGAAGGCGATTAGCAGCAATGACGTGTAATTATAAAAATAGGAAGATTGCAAAACTACTCTCGAAAGAAAGTAGTTCAGACGAAGAGGAAAAGGTGGTCAGTTATTTATCGAGTAACAGGTATAGTGGAAGTTCTGAGTCAGAAGATGAAACATTTGACTCTTCAAATTGTTCGGAAGAAAGTTTCGAAAATCTTAGTTTTTTCAGTGATGACGAACTTTTGCCTTTGACAAGTGCTTCTACGGAAATTAATGAGCCCCTGACAAGTGCTTCTATGGAGCTCTTGACAAATGCTTCTACGGAGCTCTTGACAAATGCTTCTACGGAAATTAATGAGTCCCTGATAAATGCTCCTACGG
This sequence comes from Ryuthela nishihirai, assembly GCA_038380435.1. NCBI lineage: Eukaryota > Metazoa > Arthropoda > Arachnida > Araneae > Heptathelidae > Ryuthela > Ryuthela nishihirai. The sequence goes on from JAWZYU010000019.1 coordinate 1,056,363, forward strand.
AAATTAGCGAGTCCCTGACAAGTGTTTCTACAGAAATTAGCGAGCCCAGCTCAAACAGGTCCTTGACAACAGAAAACAATAAACTTGGACCTTCTACAGAAATCAATGGACCTTTGACAAGTGCCTCTACAGAAATCAACTGGCCTTTGATAAGTACTTTGACAAGTCTTAATAGACCTTTGACAAGTCCTAATGAACCTTTTACTACTACAATATCCGAAACTACAGATGATACCCACGTTGAAGAACCACTAGATTTATCAAGTTTTGTTTGTCAAACGGGATCTATTCCCTTAAAGGTATCTCTTTCTCATCCTTCCAAGTATAATATTATTCACTTAGTAGATATAATTACCTCTCATCCCGCAAAAATTACAGTTACCAATCAACTTATTAATGAAAATGAGAACTACAAGGCAAATATTACAATTACTGATGAAAGCAATAAACTTTTGCCGGCAGAAGTAAGTATTACAGGGAAAAAAAATCGTGCGCCGTTTGATTTCTATTCTATTGCTCAAATTTTTAATATATTATTACCCGCAGTTATTGTTGTTAAGGTACGTAGAGACACTGTACAATTTAAAATTTCCAATGATTCCCAAATGTTTATTCAAGTGAATCATTTAAATAATAGAATACGTGTATCTCTTTCGACTGTTTGATCCTTATGAGGGACGTTTTTGCTATATATAAGAGTTATATGGGATCAAAAGTAAAAAATGTTTTTTCTAATATTATTACTATTCACTGGGAATGTATTTGCTAATCCATTTTGTTGCACATTTGAACAGGATTGTAAAGTTACACCTAAAAGTTCTTTGAGTGATAATATGAATAACGGAGAAGGGCTCAATATGTTTAACGGAGAAGTGTTCTTTATTGATAAAGGCCAAGTGTGTGTTAATTACACGAATGAGAGATTGATGTATTTAGAATCATTAACGTTGGATAGATATCTGGAATTGCTGTCATTAAATGAATATATAAGATTAATGTCTTTTTATTTACTTGTAGAAAAACAAAAAAAAATGATGTTACGTATCTAAAAATAAAAACTTTTTATGTGTAAAATGTTTTATTTTGTTCATTTCCTTTTTGTTGGATTCTTTTGGAGAAAGGAAGAGATGAAATAAGAAGGAAGACATGTACTGTACTAGGTGTAAAACTAAAACGAGTACAAAAAATTTTTATTACACTTATAATAAAAATAGTAGAATATTAATAGCAGGAAATTGTGTTTCCTGCGGTGTTAAAAAACAACAATTTGTACCGCGACAATTTGTATATAAGGGCCCCGATATAATTGAGGAATAACACAATCATGTTATACTTTTTATTATTACTTGTTGGCGGTGCACTCGCTAATCCATTTTGTTGCGTGTTTGAAGAGAATAAAGATTTAAGACAGAGTTGTGCAGATACCTATACACCAAAAAGTTCTTTAGAGGGTATGATTAGATCCAATCTGGTCACCAGTAACGCAGATGTTTTTTACACGAGCAAAGATCAAGAAACCACTAAAGTATGCGTCAGTTCTCCAAATAGGGAACTGATAAAATTAAGATTGCTTTCATTTTTTATTATGAACAAATATTATAATCTAAGACCAGAATTTTTGGTGAACCAAATAAGCAAAGACATAGTTAAAATTTCGTATCAGAATATGGAACCTAGCTTCTTGAGACTCGAAATGGACACTCTCTGCTGTTAAAATGCCTCTCTTACGCTTGTTCTTGTTGTAGCTTTTGGACACTCTCTGGTGTCTCTTACGATTGTTCTTGCTGTAGCCTCTGGACACTCTAGCCTTTTGGACAGTTATTAACGTTTAATGCCTTTGTACTTCTTGAACTGGAAGTTCTATGGTTATCATATATAACAAACGTAGTAGATGCTGGGGAAAACGCTCATAATTCATCTTGCGACGTAATTGTAAAAGTTCATTGTATTTTTTAAGTTTTTTTGTTCAATAAAATTATAAAAGAAATCGTATTGATCTTGGTTTAAACATCGTGGCATGTTGTCCATAATGTAGGGAATCTTATCTGGGGGACATTGGCAATTAATCTCTGTTAAACTAACAATTTTTAGTGTTCCCGATTAGCAAATGCTTGGGTTTTTTTCGTCACAATATTTTCCGCCAAAATACTGTGGTAAAGTGCAGACACAGGACCAATAGGGAATGTCTTGGAAATGAGTCAACATGATGGCACCTCCATTTTCCTTGTGACAATTGATATTTGATTCCTGTTTCGAACAGACGTTATTAGTGCAAATGTAATATTTGTCTGTGCACAGCTTTTCACAATCGTTTAGACACAGAACCATTTCGGTAGCGCAGTCTTTTTTCATTTGTCTTTCCACATTATAATTATGAAAGACCGTCTCTTCTTTGGGAAAGCACAAAAACAATAATCCCAGTAAAAAACATAAAAACAAGATGACATACATTAATCCTTTAGTATAATAAATGGAAAGGGAAATTAATAATATCTACGAAAACAAAATGGTTGCTACTCCCACGAGAAGAAAAAGAGGTGCCTTAGATGTTGCCACGTGGAAAAATGCCTGGATGTATTGTTGTCACGTTCTATCCAATGTTTCGGAACTCGAACAATTTCACTGCATCTTAGAACAATGGATTCCCGCCATAGACAGAGCTCACGGCAGAATATTAAACTTGAAAAGATATCACACTCAATTTTATTATTCCCAGGAAAATACAAAAAGTACAGAAATCTTGCAAGCATTCTTTGACATGACCACTATTAACGATGGACTTGTACCTCTACATATTGTGTTTAACGTTCATCTATTCAAAAAGATATTCGATAGGTATTGCACCATGTTTAAAAATAACAGTAACTCATTCCTGGCGGATATGGATCGTGGAACTGTTAATTTACAGATTAACGCTAATTTGCAAATAGACACCTCTGAACTATTTAAAAGTTCAAACATGTGGTATCTGCTATTTTTGGCGACTTGTCATTTAATGTCTCACATTGAATGTTTTGAAAAATACAATACCTGTAATTACAAAACACACGATTATATCAGAAGCAGCACTTTCTCAAAATTTTTTTTCTTTGGAGAAATAAAATCTAACAAGTTATTTTAATCACGACATGCTGTCAACAAAAAGTAGTGAGCTGGTAGCTAGGCGTAAACTGGAAGGAGAGCTGTGTACCAATCCCTAGTGATGATGCACAGAACCGGCCAGGTCTAGCACCTAATGTCCGACCCCGCCTTCTCGTGGTGCAGGCCGTTAGTACCTTTCAAAAGAGATATTCTCTTTTGGAAGGGAACGGAAGGGGAGGGCTGCCAGTTCAGTATGGCCTACTGATCTGGTCATCTATGGCCACTTTTTTCTTTTTTTCCAACCCTGCTGAGGAGTGGTCAACTTCACAGGGTCCTGGTGCTGACCATTTATACCTACTAGACTGGACTTGTTTATGGATTTGAGCTTGATTATGGATCCTGGACTTGCTGCACTGGTGGGCCTCTGTTGAGGGAGAGTCTGCCGCTGTGTTTTCTGTTTGCTTCTGGGTTGCCAGCTCTAAGTGAACAGAGGCATGGGATACCTTATATCAGCTGGTGGATAATCCTAATCAGAGGCCATCGCAGGTACCTGAACCTTACTTGCTAGTTGGGCATCGTCAAGCCTAAACTGGAGTAATGTGTCTCAGGCAGGCCATATGGTTCTTGAAAAAGTCCACTTGAAAAGGTGGTGCCTGAAGTTCCTACCAGCATCGGTGACTTCAGCCTTTAGCGGAGGAGGAACAGGTCTTTGCCCCATGCCTGCGATCAGGGGGCTGTTTGATATTGTTGGCCCTACCAATCTCAATAAACCTAATTTCTTTAAAAATCCTACTAATCATTTTCTCTCTGCAGGAACGTGGAACGTGAGGACATTACATAGAGATTATTCTCTTGATGTCCTCATGCAGGAATTCCAGCGCTATAACCTAGATATTCTAGGCTTGCAAGAGACCAGATGGACAGGTAAAGGTGAGATACTTAAAAATAACTTTAAATTTCTCTTTACAGGGAGGGAGGATGGAAAGCATCACCAAGGCATGGGTCTGCTGCTCAGCAGACATGCTAGTGATGCTCTTGTAGGATATGAGTGCATTAATGAAAGGTTTCTTACCGCAAAATTTCAGACAAGCATTAAAGACTTGAATGTTATCTGCTGTTATGCCCCCACTGAGGATTCTGATGAGGATGAGAAGGATAGGTTTTACAGACAACTTCAGGATATTTTGAATTCTGTCAAGAAAGGAGATATTACCCTTGTTCTTGGTGACTTCAATGCCAAAGTTGGTACCGACTCTGACCTTTGGGGAGGAGTAATAGGCCCTTTTGGTATTGGTAGCTGCAATGGCAATGGGCAACGTCTCCTACAGGTAAGTAAACTCAATGGTTTCAGAATAACTAACACATATTACAAACACCGCGACATACATAAATACACATGGGTTTCACCTGATGGGCTGCATAGGAATATGATTGAAGAAGAGGTGGGGGAGGAAATTAAAAAAATCTAAAGTAACGGAAGACGAAGAAGAAATACTGCTCTTACCGACTAATGTCACTAGGTTCGAAAATAATGTGGAAATAGTTTCCCGTAAGGATAAATTAGTCGCACAATAGGTCTCACAGCAAGTATTCAAATATGCGTTCTATGGCGTTTATCATTTCGACATCGTCTGGATCCCAAACGGTAAAGGGTTTTAAATTGATGCGTAAATTATAGTTATTGTCCATATTTGTATTAACCAAGTCATCTAGCGCTATTAAAAATATTTCTTCGCCATTGTAAATCTGTCTGATTATCTCTGAATGCTTGATCTTGCCGTATTTCTCTAGAGAATGTTGACACACGCTCCTCGCAAAAATTTTAGTTCCTAGCTTTTTCAAAAGAGGAAAATCTTTATTGATGACTCGTTTTACGTATTGATCCGAACCCAGACTCCACAGGATAAGATCTACTCGCGAACAGTACAGAGTTCTTAATAACAAATGAGCATGGGGTCTAATTATAAACGCGTTTTTATTGCTATTAAATCCCAGAGACGAATCTAAATCAAGTACCACGACAAATTTCATTAGCTTTTTTTAATGTCTAATAAATTAGTGTCCTTGGATATAGTTTTAAATTACATCAACAAAAAATTGGTCCACTTTAGAGCTTCAAAATGCACCTATCACCGGCACAAATTATGTTTTCTCATGTATTCCAATTACAAAGGGGCTCAATATCACTGTCTCTACACGATCCGAGCCGACATGTGGTGTTCTTACAATAACAGCATGTCTTGTGACATACCCATCCACTGCTACCGATTATTCGAGTTTGGAAAAAAGTACAGGGAATTGACTTTACAGTTCTCCACTCATTTTCGCGACCCTTACGGCGGCACTTTTTGTCTCTTTGAAATGAAGCGTAATTATTATAATAGAATGCAATCCCCGTGCCAATTGGCCGACACTTTCATAGCATTAGTGGCTTACGTTTCCGAAATCAGTTTTTCTTATGGCGGGAAATTACCCCAGATAAACAGTATGAAATTTGTTTACGACGACCGAATCCCCATCCTGACCGACATAGGTAAACGAAATTGTTCTCCAAAGAGTAAAATAACGCAATCCAAGTGGACAAATTTCTTACGCAAAACAAAGGCGATTTTAATAGTAAACTATATGCGCAACATTTATCCTCAATATTTTAACAAGAAAAGTGACAAGAAAAATTGTTTATTGAGTATAGATACAGATGATTTTACACACACCACCATCTGCAAGACAAAAACCTTTTTCGAACTATTGAGTAGCATTTCCGAAGAACATTTTCTCAAGCCCTTTTGTAACGATCTAATAAAGAAAGAATTTACCAGATTGATTAGAATTCAAAGACTTGTCTCGTTTCAGAGTACACTAATCCTATCTCTTTGCCATTCAGGTTTAATTTTTTTAATCTCTCGATAAGTTTTTGTTTAGTCTGTAGGTTTTTAATTGATTTTAATAAATTGACAATACAAATGGTGGTCATCTTATTTTTTCCAGCATTTTTCTCATTAGTGTTTGTTCGTTTTGGTATTCGTTTTCCGAAAATATCTTGTTGGGGTTCACATCGGCAGATACTTCATTGTGTATCTGAAACCATAACTTTGAGTAATTCGAAACGGTTTTCATTTCGTTTTCAAACTTGGGAATCAGATTCTTGTAGTGGTGAGCACAAAAGGAACAGAATAAAAATCTGTAGAGAGAATGTATGGTGAAATTTTGCCACATTTCTATAACCTGCTTGTCGTTTCTCGTCTCTTGCACGCACAGGGCAACCAAGTGAATCATTCTCCAAATCAACGGCCCCCAATTTTGCGGAGTTATGACAATGGGGTTAAAGAAAGTTTGTTCGTAAACAAACACTGGAGGGACTCGAGTCACTGCACCAACATCTTTCAAGAATATTCTGACAGACTCTGGACGACCTTCGGTTAGTCTGTGAATCATCTGATCCAAGCATAAAATATCATTTGGCGTCCACTCTCGTTTCCCGTAGATTAAAGAAACCACAGATAAAACTATAGTCTTGAAAATAGTTCTAAAGAAATAAAGCTTTTCGGTGTAAGGTGTGATAAAAGTTTTAGCCAGCCATTCGTGAATTATGTCCTTCCCAATGAATTGAAAGAATGTCACCACCATTTCATTTACATAATCCTCTCTGTCTTCTAGCACTTTAAATCTGTCGCTAATGTAAGTGTCACTATATATCTTTTCTGGTTCATCTAATAACGATCGAATATAATTAGCTATAATAGGATTACTTGTAGATATTAGACTTTTCAAATTATTCTTAACATCATCGCTTAAATTATGTTTATTCTCTAAAGCTAACTTTAATGATTCGTAAGCAAATAAATTCATTCTTGTTTTACGTGTCTTTTTAAACTTGTAACTGATATATTGAAGGATAAAGAAATCAGTGCTAAGATCTAGTAGACTCTCATCAGTTATGAGTTAAGTACTGTAACTTTCCCGCATTGGCGAAACATATACGGAAAAACCAACATACGTGGTCTTGAATGATTGTAAGAGGCTGAGTATTGATACAGCATAAACACTAATGATTAAAATGTAATTAATTATTCATCATTAATAAATCATTAAGATGTGACGTAATCAAGTCGTGACGTTATTGATTACATCATCATGATGTCACTGATGATGTAGTCATGACGTCATGGGAAAAACCCAGGAACTCAATGAGAGTGTTCCTGATACTCAAAACTAAAGGAAAAATGATTATATATTAATAATAAATAATTATAGAGTCTCCTCCAGTTAAACCAAGCCTGGAGCGGCTATCCATCTGAATGACGCAATTTTAAAAAATCATTTATTTATATACTTTCAATTTGTAAAATTTTAATTATTAAATTTTAATTCATTTTTCTTATAACTTCTTGTTTGATTAAATAATTATAAGAAAAATGAATTACTAACACATTCTTATAACATAATTTAAGATATGTTATAAGAATGTATTTCTTATAATTACTTAATCAAATAAGAAGTAGTGTTATAAGAATATATTAGTAATTCATTTTTCTTATAATTACTTAATCAAATAAGAATTAATGTTATAAGAATATATTAGTAATTCATTTTTCTTATAATTACTTAATCAAATAAGAAGTAATGTTATAAGAATATATTAGTAATTCATTTTTTTATAATTACTTAATCAAATAAGAAGTAATGTTATAAAAATGTATTAGTAATTCATTTTTCTTATAATTACTTAATCAAATAAGAATTAATGTTATAAGAATGTATTAGTAATTCATTTTTCTTATAATTACTTAATCAAATAAGAAGTAAAGTTAATGTTATAAGAATATATTAGTAATTACTTAATCAAATAAGAAGTAAAGTTAATGATAAGAATTAATGTTATAAGAATATATTAGTAATTCATTGTTCTTATTCATAATTGCTTAATCAAATAAGAATTAAATTAAATTAATGATAAGAATTAATTAAAATTTAATAATTAAAATTTTACAATTTGAAAAGTATATAAATGGATGATTTTTAAAATCACGTCATTCAGAAGGATAGCCGCCCCAGGCTTGGTTTAATTAGGGGGGGGGCTCCTATATATTTTTATTATTATATATAATCATTTTTCATTTAGTTTTGTTTATCAAGAACACTCTCATTTAGTTCCTGGGTTTTTCCCAATCAATGACATCATCAATGAAGTCATCAATGACGTAATCACATGACATCATCAATGAAGTCATCAATGATGTAATCACATGACGTAATCACATGATTATCTTAATAATGTCATTCATTAATATTCTTAGAGCAGGGAATGTTTCAGTTACCATTTGGATAACTGAAATTTTGAATGACTTTTATGATAAAAGCATAGTTCCTAAAAATTTTACCAGTGCTATTATTATTATCTCTATTTTCAAAAAAAATGATCGCAGTGATAACTATAGGGGGTATCAGCCTATTGTCTGTTCTTGGTAAAATTCTTTCCATGATTGTGCTTAATAGAATTAAGAAGACAGGCAATTACGTGATGAGTAATGTGGATTCAAAAGTGATAAGGGAATGTGTGAATCCAGATATTTTCACTTAAGCAGATTCTTGAGAAATGTTTAGAGTTTCAGAAACCTTTGGTTGTTAGCTTTGTTGATTTAAAAGGACTTTCGATTGATAGTCGTAATTTGTTGGTGTACCAGAGAAGTTAACATAATGAAAAGCTATCTATAATAACACTGTGTGTGAGAGTTGGTGAGTCTTGTAGCAATTTGGTTTAGCATCTAGTGTTCGACAAGGGTGCATTTTGTCTCCTTTTCTCTTTAATGATTGATTATGTTCACTTCGAGGGAAAAATTTTGGTCTGGAGATACGAAAATTTCTGATTATACTAACGACCTCTGAGCAAATGATGTTGCTCTTTCATTTGAACTGTTGATAAAACTCTTTCAGATGAAACAGGTAGTAGGTTTTGGTTATAAACAGAGAAAAAAAATTGGTCAGGCAGGTTGCAATTAATCTGAATGGTTGCAAACTTGAGTCATAATTACCTTGAGAGTGATGTGCGGCATTTAACAGACGAGACTTTTAAGAATCTATGTGTGGAGGGCGACCTAAAAATTAAACTGTAATTTGGTTCAATTATAGTGGAAACCTCGGTGGGCAGGACCTTGTTGGTGTGACAGCAGCTTAGGACAGATAGAGAACTGTGCAGTCCCCATAGCTCATGGCTGTTTGAGAAGAAATATTCTTGCTGACCTTTTGTACAAGTAAATAATCATAGTTGAAGTAACTAAAGAGAAATGAGGTAATATCTAACTCTCATTATAGCTAATAACTAATGAAAGTTAGATATTACCTCTTTTTTCCCCCTCCATCTATAATTATTGATCTTAAAGCATAAAGGGTTTAATTATAGGAGTAAATGTAAAACCAGTTCCTTCATTAAAATTTTCTCCAAAAAACATTTAAACAGAATCTTTGACTTTATATTTTTTTCCCAAGATGACTTCATCTATTAGATTTTGTCTCACTGCTTCGAAGCATATCCTCTGTAAGCCCGATTTATTTGGATTTTTTTTCAATCCGTTACGATTTAAAGGTAAGGGAACACCGCTGCAACACTGATATCTGACGATGGCAACGATATCGGTAAACGTTATACTATTTACCTTTGGATTTTTTAAAAATTGATACCTTATCATTTTTATAAAATTAAAAAAATAACAACTGATTCCACATTTTTTATAAACGTATTTTACATCAGAAATGGCAACTATTTTGCTTAAATTAAATATTTTTAATAAGTAGTTAAGATTAATTTTTTCTTGTAAAAGATGCGATAAGTATCTTCTACAAAAGATTTCATTATTAAAAAGGGTTTTAAATTATAATAGACTCGAGAACTGGTGCTAGTTTCTGCATAATTTGTTCTGTAATCTTTATAATTATCGCAAATCTTGGGAACGCATGCATTTTCTATGATTTTCAGCAATCGTTCTACAGAATAGCCTTGGACTAAAATCTGATTAAATATTTTACTTTGTAATATTTCAGATATTTGAGTGAGATTAGTAAAAATGCATATTTCGTTGTATAATGCTTTTTGGCTACTTATCTTAGCACTTTTATTCAATTGCTTTAAATGCTTACTGTCTAAAGATTGCTGAGTGAATTTCATGGTGATTCTACACGTTAATAATATACCCAGAGGGTCACCGGGTTGCAAGAAATTTCTGCGTATTGTTTTTAAAAAATGCAAGAGGAAATGAGGAATAAAATCTGGTTTCTTTAAGAATACTCCTATATCATCTACGTTTAATAGATGGTTTTTAAAAATATTTAAAACCGAAGACATTTTATGGGGTCTGATTATATTTTTCATTTCGGTCCATATTTCTGGATAATTATCTTTCACGTGTTGAAACATGCGTTTCGAAACGTGCAATGCAATTTGCTGTTTGTTCATTTAAAAAATACATGGTTTTTTCCTTTCTATTTATAAGCATTGACTCCTGCAAAACCCATAATTAATACGAGAAGAATGAGTTTAATTGCTATATCTGCAAATGAAAGATTATTTCCCGATCTATACGCTACAATGCTTGTTAATATGAACGTAATAAAAATCGTAATCAAGGTTAAGATAACGCCGATAGTTGGATAATGCATACTTAATTAAGCTCTAAATTTTAAAACTAATTTAAAGAATTATGCAATGTTCTTCGTTTTCTTCTTTGTGGGTTATGGGAGCTGATTGAAGGCGTAGATTATTAACATATTTTCTCAAAACATCACAGATGTAAAACATTATTTTTTCACCCTCGAAATCAACATATTCCTCCTTTATACTTGTCTTACTTATTCCAAAGCACATGGAATGTTTTATAAAAATATAGATAATTTTTAAAAGGTTAATGTTACATTTCTTGAGATTATAGTCTCGTATATTTAGGGTGAGTGTTGCCAAGTCATAGGGTAAATGCGGAATCATTTGTTTATCCATGGTGCTTTGTGGATAAATTTCTTGTTCGCTAAGGCACCATAGGTCGTTTTTCATTAGTTTGTGTTTTACGTTGTATAACATGTGCCTGTGATCAAAGGCAAAAACTTGTAAAACAACAATATCTGGATCCTGATGTAAATTAAATTTGAGCTTATTGAACATCGTTTCTGTGTTCTTAAATTTTACGATACCACAGTAATTTAGTTTAATGTTGGACAGACAGAAAAAGGTTTCTTTGTAAGTGTACCTGATAATAACACCATCCCACACCTCGGTGCTAAACTGGTCATTAATGTTACTCGATTGGTCGTACGAAATGGTAATCCACTTGATATTCAGGGGAGAATAATCGTATTCGTAATATCGGTCATAAGGTTTAGGAATGTATAAAATTCTAGTGGGATTAACGCAATTGACTGCAAAACAGTTGAATTTTCGCTGTTCAGAAACGAAATTATCAGATTCGTACGAAATTTCTAAAGGGGTTTCGATCAAGATTCCCACATTGTCGAATTCGACAGCGGTATCCAAAATATCTTGTAGGATGTAGGCTGGATTAACGAAACACTTTTTCTTTTGTATAAAATTTTGACTTCTGTAGTATTTGTTACGGAGAGGTACGTCCCAGTCGTGAAGTTTTAACAGACTAGTTATCTCGGTCCTCACCGATTTGTGTTTAAAAGGAATATTTAAAATAAGAGTCTTTTCTGGAATAATTTGTTGCATTAAATTATGATCTCCCCCCACAAAACAGATTCGAAACCAGTCGTTTCTCACATTGGAATTTGAAAAGTAATATCCGCCAGGATATATTACGTCACATGGATCTAAAAATAGAACGCTGTTCTTATAATAATATATGTTTTCGTAAGTGGCAACTGCCTCTAGCGAGATCATGTATTTTTTAAAATTATCTAGGTTACTTTTGTTTACAAAATAAGTCGTGGCATTTAAGAAGGCGGTACCTTCGCTCTGCGGATAAATTAATTTATTGGAACCGAGTAGTAAAGCCCAGGTGTCTTGTCTGGGGAACACGTTTAGAATGGTTTGGGTCTTGTAAAAACATTTTAAACTTTTAGCCAGTGGTCTATCACAATCCGTCCACACATTATCTGATAATTGTTTCATTTTTAAGACACTTAACTTCATATTAGTCAAACAAATAAGAGGAATACATATGTTATTCTCTTTGCTTTCGAAATAATTAGCTCCGTGAAATTTAGAGTATAAATGAGCGTAGAGTTGAGCATTCATCCTATCCTTATTTTATGAAAGTAGGAAGCTCTCTTTGCAAATTCCACTGGATCGTTATCGAAAGACATTGCCTTTTGGAAATGTATTTTATTAGTCAAATAATTGTTAAAAGTGTCGGGACAGAGTAATTTCTGTTCACCCACCAGACTCTGTGTGGTTGCACAGTCGATGAACCAACTCAAAACTTTGTTTATTGTCGAATTGCTTAGTGTATAGAGAACAGGCCGTACGAAGATCATTACTAATTTCGTGAAATAAACGATCTCCGCATTCGCATTTCCCGTTCTCGTATCCCTTTGCATCCGCATTGTAAATATTTCTCAGACAGTAATCGCTCAGACATACAAATGGAAGATCTTCCAGTTCGTACATTTTATTATTCATGTAATCTAGAGAATCACACTTGCAGACATATCGCCTTTTCCCATTGTATTACTCGAATAAGTCGTCCTCTACAAAGTTGGCCTTTTCTTCTAGTTTATTATCCCAAAGATAATTTAAGTGGTTATTCTTCGCCAAAGGACTGGTGCAACCGACTTTGTCGTTACCCTGTAAACCACTCCACATCTGTGGAAATCGCAGAATGCAAGACCAACCATTGATTCCATACACGGGAATTGTGGTTTTCAAATTGCATCTGTCTATTCCCGTGGGAATGCAATAATAACCGTGATTCAATTTAACTGTGGAAACGTAAATAGACTCATTTTCACCCACTAATATTTTTACAAAATCTCGGCCGCAAATCTCCTGACAATCGCTAAATTCTTCGCACTTGTAACCCGTGACGGGGCATAAAATTCTATCGAAATATGTATTTTGAACAAATAAATTTTCTAAAACTTTAGGTTTTCGTTTTTCGTATTCGATTAATATTTTTTTAACTGCGGGTTTGTAATAAAGATTTATTAGAGTAACGAAAAAAATGAGTAATAAAATTAAGAAGAAGGTATCTTTTTTCATCTTTGTTGATGAAAGATGAAATTAATATTTATAATTTTAGTGCTTTTATTACTGCTATACAATTTTTATTCGGTAAATATCTTATTTTATAGTAATGATAATTTAGCTTTAATTTGGGTATACAAACAAAAGAAATATATCATTCATATTTTTCCCCAAAATGAAATCGTCATAGTTAATAAAAATAATATAAATATTTATTTGGAAAAGAATTCTTCAAACGATTACCTTCAAAGTTTAAAAATTAACAGAGATGGACAAAAGGTTTTAAACGAAATCGTTAATTATCAATATTTAATTACTTCGGGCAATCAGTTTCCTCAAATTATACATTATTCTAATCATTTAGTGAAAGTTTTGGATATAGTTAATTACTTGGGTTCTAAACATTATTTATATTAATAAGCTTGCCCTAAATAGTGACGCTTAATTGCCCTAAATAGTGCCCTAAATAGTGACGCTTAATTGCCCTAAATAGTGATGCTTAATTGCCCTAGTGACGCTATAATTAAAATGGGTACGTTAGTAGCTATGTTCCTCAGCTATGTTTAAAGCCCTAAATATTGGTGCCAAACAAGTAATTAAAAAGCACGTAATAAAAGCTTACTCTAAGTTCCTTAGTTGATCCGTTTCTCCTGCTGTGCATCTAGCTGTATCACGTTTTCCTCCAGCTGTGTTTAGCTGTATCACATTTTACTTTGTTCCGCCCTGAATAGTGGTGCCATCTGGTGGTTATCAGTGCCATCTGGTGGTTATCAGTAAAAACAAGTGTTGAGTGCTAACCCTATGGTAGCAAACTAGCCCCATTCAGATGTATGCCCTCAGATATACGCTCGTGTACACAATGAATCACAAACTCTAAAAAATAGTGACAAGTCAATTTATTTGTTTATGATATAATGAAAAACAGTTTCTTTTCCTGATAAAACACATGGGTAACTTACAACTTTCACACATGGTCGAACATTTTCTATTGCATTGCTTACAAAACTTATACCTTGTATTAAAACTCGGTATGTGGAGATTATTTATAACTGTATAGGTTACAACACTTTCTACAACAATTGCCAATTTAGCTGATAAATGATAAATTATACCGTCAGGTGCTGATACAGTATTCATAGATATCGAGATAGGAATGATTAAATTCAAAATTATTTTTGGATACAACTCATCATTAATCTCGAAATTAACTTGAAATTTAATATCCGAAGGTACTTTCACTGTGATGTTAGATTGTATGGGGACCATGACGCGAGGTAGTTCAGCATCGAGATTTAACATTTTTTGCTCCAAAGAGTCGAGAATTTCAGGCACACAAATAATTATTGGAAAAGCAAAAGATTCAATTTCCATTTTACCGCGAAAGAAACGTGGAGACAACAGTTTAATCATCATGCCTTATATGACATGAACGGAAATTTTCCTATAAGCTTTGAATTATTATCTTGAATCAGTGACAAAAAGGTGGTCGGAACCAACTTATTCAGATATTTGAATGCCGAATCGAACGCTCTCTTCCTTTTAAATAACATTTTATTGTAGCAATATGTAATAATTTCCTGCGCCAAAGTATAAGGGTCCTTGGAATTATGAAAGTGATTATCACTTAGATAGCGAACAAATTCGTCCCTCAACTCTATGACGTTGTGAAATTTTCCATTTACAAAATAGCTTTCTTCTTCTACCCGTTTACCATTCAGAATGTAAATTACGTAATAGGATGTACAGTCTTTTGAATATAAATAAAATTTACCTCTCAACTTACCCCTATTATTAAAACTAATATTGTATGTAGTATAATTGGGGCTTTCTTGAGTATACTTAATACCCCAAATGGCAGTTTTTCTTTTCCATTTAATGGGAGGACAGACAAAATCTTCCTTTTTTTCAGTATAGGATTCAATATTGTCTTCCCAATTTCTATCTGCCCATTGCTGACCACTGATTCTTTGTTGACCACTGATTCCTTGCTGACCACTGATTCCTTGCTGACCACTGATTCCTTGTTGACCACTGATTCCTTGTTGACCACTGATTCCTTGTTGACCACTGACTCCACTGATTCCTTGCTGACCACTGACTCCTGCCACACCACTGATTCCTTGTTGACCACTGATTCCTTGTTGACCACTGATTCCTTGTTGACCACTGATTCCTTGTTGACCACTGATTCCTTGTTGACCACTGACTCCACTGATTCCTTGCTGACCACTGACTCCTGCCACACCACTGATTCCTTGTTGACCACTGACTCCATTAATTCCTTGTTGATCCTCGCTGCTGATCCACTCTTGATCTCCCCACTCTTGATCTCCCCATTGCTGATTCTCACTACCCTGTTGGCCTACACTGCCCTGTGGAATTTCTCCACTCATCTGTGGAATTTCTCCACCCATCTGTGGAATTTCTCCACCCATCTGTGGACCCTGTTGAGTAAAATATTCAACATGTTCCAAAGGAAAAGATGAATATGGTTTCAGATGAGGCGGAGGTGACGGAGGCACCCAATCTTCATCATCGCTATTAATTATTATGGGAGGTTCTGTCATGTTTGTTTAGTTTTTAACTAAAATGCAAGCCTTTATATACTTTTTTTCACCACCCCTTTTTACCCCATAATAAATTAAGAACAATGATAAACTTGAGAGGAACTTTAGAAATTAATAAGTTAAAAAATATAGAGATTAATTTATTACTTCCCGAGTTTATTTATGCAATAGAAAATGATATTGAGTCATCAAAAATAATCACCTGTCAGATTCCGATAACTCAAGTGGCTGATAATGAGAAATTACCGAAAGAATTAACTGTTTCACTAGAATTTTATGATTCATTTAAGGATGTTGACACTACCAGCATAAAAAGCATTTCTAGTAATTTACCACACCTGATGTTAAAAATTTATCGCGGTTACGACATTCAAGTACATATAAAAAGGTATGATAGTCTGATAGAATTTGCATTGAAGGTATAATGTTTGCTCCATATATCGAAGCTTACGGACACGAATCTAATAGTTTTGCTTTTGTCACTTGTCGCTTCAAAACCAATGTTACATTTACTTATGTACACAGACTTGGAGATGATGGTCAATCTATTGTGAAAAGTTTAAGAAATCTGATAAGTCCAGTTTGTAAAGATACAATCATCGTTTACGAAACTGAACAAACTGTGCTTTACGACAAAGGAGGAGATGATGAAAAATGGACCTCACCAGTTCCCGTAATAATGTGCAGCAACAAATTTAACAAGTATAGACCCACGATATTTATGAAATTTGGAATGTATAATTTCAAAGAAATTAATATACGTATCGTTGATAAATGCATAAAAGAAGCCATTTTGCTATCTATATTCAAAATTAAGAAAAACACTACATGCGTTCCAGTCTACTACAGTTACCGGCGTTGGTTATTTCTGATTCAAAGGAAAAAGAATTTACCTAAAAGACACTTGTGGATAGATAAAAAGAACTCGGTGTTTTTTACTATTTGGGAAGAGATAGCCTCAGACGTTTACAATAAAAATGTAAATCTCGATAACTTTTTAAGAATTTGTGAAAATTATAAACATTTGGTGAAACATAATAGATGTAGCATGTGGACCGATGTCGTCGAATTAATCTTGGACATAATGGAAAAAACAATTCGGTTTGACACAATGAGGAGATTTAAATACAGCGAAGAATTGTACATTCGAGATCACGATTTTGGAAGGTACGAATGCATGTCTCGTAAACCTTCAATTAATAATGACTCGTATTTTTATTATGAATCAAATTATTTACAATGCGAATTGTCGTTTAAAATGGTAGAAGAACTGGGAAATGGTGATTGTTTCGGTATCATGTGTAATGTGGAAAATAATCAAGTGACTTATGTATCGACAATGATAATCTCATTCGAGTTTTACAAGGAAATTAAAATTTCCTTGTAAAGCTTATTCCTTTTTTTTTTTTCCTTTTTTTGCACTTAAAAGTGCAAAAAAATCTGGCAGCATTGTGGAATTTACAGATTATAGTAAGAAAGTGTGTAATGTCTGGTTTCCTCTATATACAAATAAGGACATTTGGCTAAAAAACGGTCGTTACTTGTTATTTTTCGACTTTATAAACAGTCAAAGGATTTTAGTTAAAATTATATTGCATTTGTTGAATTCTATTACTTTACGCAAAAAAATGGTATACATTCTATGTGAACTGCTGATAATTTACAAATGTATACGTTATGTGAAAAATGACGTTATCGAAAATTATTGTTCGGATGTGTTTGTGAGAGCATTTCCCCAGTAAGCGACAATTCTTCATTAGACACTTCCTCATTTCCAGCAGTAAATACTCCTAAATCTCCTCCAAATCCCTCCCTCCCCTTTAGTTCTAAACAAGAGTTACACGAATGGATTATTAAACATCCATATGCAAATGCAGTAATTCAACACGAAAGAGGTCTGCTTCAAACATTGAAAAATGCCTATTATATAAAGAGTTTACCATCGCATATAGATTATGAATTATTTTTGAAAAAATAAAAAATTTTAAGATTGATTTGTTTTGCGTGTTTTGGAGGGAGGTTCACTTGAGGGAAATGCTTCACTTGAGGGAGGTTCACTTGAAGGAAATGGTTCACTTGAGGGAAATGCTTCACTTGAGGGAGGTTCACTTGAGGGAAGTTCACTTGAGGCTTCAAGAGGACGTTTCAAACAGTTTATTAATTTCTCAGTCTCTATGACGTAATTACACTTAAATATTTTGGCATCCTCGAAACACAAAATTTCAGATTTTTGCTTAATTCTCCCTGCTTGAACTAATCGGTCACTATTATCCAGTAATTGATTTTTGTAACATTCTGAGTTTCCATTTCCTTGATATCCGTTTATTACTTCCATATTTCCCGCCCGCATCCCTCCTTTCCTAGAACGCCCCTTCACGGGTTGTCCAGTTATTTTATCTTTGATGCAATTCACGGCAACATAAATGTGTTCGCTGCTCAAATAATTGATCAGGAAATAGAATGCAGATCCCACTAGGGCTCTTCTCCGAAGAGCAACGTCATTAGGGTTGTAAATGTTGGTGTAATCCGAACCGGATTCCCACATTTCAAAGATTTGGCCCATAGTCTGTCTCGAAGTGATACTCACTGGATTCAACAATAAATCAGGCACGATCTTTTCGCTTAAAACGTATGGCATTTCGTTACTAACGTAGACTACGCCCTTTTGACCGTGCAGGGAACACAATTTATCTCCATTACAACAGGGATGAAAACATTCCATAACTATAAATAAATAATCGTACGATAAATCGTATCTCACCACTTTAAAATTGGATTTCGTACTGTATAACTTGCAAACAAAATTATTAATTTTTTCCACGCGAGAATGCATGGTCTGAAGTAATATGATTAGGGGGCTTCTGGACAGACCAGGGTCCCTAAAAAACTATCTTCGTCACTACGATTGTCGCAATAAATTGGAGTGAAATATTTGGGAAATTTGTTTTCCAACTTAAACTTGATGGTGTAAATCTTGTGACAGTCGAATGTAGACCGAGTCTGAGCATTACACACTATGCAGTCTTCTTGGGTTAAACCTCGAAAAGACGTGAACCACACTTTTAGTTTGGGAAGCTTTATGACCCATTTCTCCGAAAATTCATTCATTGACGATAAGAGCGTCTTGTGATGGGGAGAAGAAGGCGTGTAAGCTGAAACCGTCTCTCTAAAATAATGGCTGTATTCGTTAGTATTCGATAATATGGCGTTCTTTAATGCATTCAAAGCTAAAACGTTCTTGGGGAAAGCGTTATGATTAAAATAAGGAATTAGGTCTATGTAGTGGCTCATAACGAAAGCGAATCCGACTTTTAGGTTTGTATTCCAATGACCCAAGATCTCTGTCCAAAAATTTATGTCATTGGGTGTGACCCATATTCCGCAGTTTAAATACTTGTACAATATTCCAATCTTAAAGTTAATGAATAGAAAGCTTTCTAGACGGAAACACTCGATGAACACGAATTTATGCTTTAGGGCAATCACGTCGAGATCACACCAATATTTTTTAGTCACTGGGATACAAGCATTGTTGATTACGACATAATATACAGAGGTGGGATCACATTCTATGTCTAGCGCTTCGTATATCAACTTTGTGTCATCGGAATTTGAAATGTGAACCTCTCTAGCCAGCATCATCTGTCTTCCCACATTTTTAGACTCTGACGTCCCAAATAAGCAAAAGAATCCCGGATAAGCTTCCTTATAAGTCAACACATTAAAACTTTTAACTTTAGACGAAATTTGTAAATAGACCATTTGACTTAGGTACGGAATTAATTGATAATTTTGAAATTTGACATCTCTGTAACAAGTATTTTCTTTTCTGTGAAAACCTGGTTATTAATCCCAATTTCCCTACTCAGTTCTTGAGTGGAAGAAACCATTTTGTATTTATCGTATATTTCCTTGTAGAACAAGGTCTTCTTAGACAAGACGTGAAGCAAATCACAATTTCAATGGACTTGGAAATGATCTTGTGTTTCTTTTTAATTAGCTTCAACAAGTCTTTTAAATCGCCATCCATTTTCTTTAAAATAATATAAAGATTTTTGCGAAATAATTTAAAAAAGAGGTAAGCGGGGGTTACTGCAATTTTGTTCCCCAAATGATCTATTTGAAAGCGATCATATATGAAATTAAACAGAGGTTCCATAGATAATGGATAAGTGGAGTTCAAGAATTTTTGTAAGGCGTGCAAATCTGGATTAACGATATTTTTTCCATCGGACTCACGCAAAACCATAGTTCCACGCCCATAAGTTTCGTCTGGCTCCCTGTAAAAATTGAGTTCTGTACCTCTTTCCTCGCTATCGTAACTATAGACCCTTATGATTGAATTTTTAACCACGTGAATGTTACTGACATCGTTAAGAACAAAGCAGGGAATTTGTTTAACTGAGCCCGTGATTACGAAACAGGTGATTGCAATGTCCACCGTAGACCATTCGTATTCGTGATGTAATATATTCTCGACTCCACCCAGAGTTAAAAAGGATCTCATGCCATACTTTCTAAACCCCATATCTAATTTCGAACCAATCATTACAGGCCAAATATCATCTAGTGAATGTTTCTTTTTCATTTGTAAAACTACATTACAAGAATAAGTTTTTTTATGTAAAAGACACTCTTCAAAACTTTTTAGAGTGATTGTCAATTGACAGTTTAAAGAATTGAGAATGCGAATCAATTGATCCGTATAATGATCGTAATTACTAATTATATTTTCTGTAATTTTTTTAATATCCATTTAAACGTTCATTTAAGTTTTTAATCGCAATAATCTGACTTTTTCCCGCAAACGAGTTTTCGCAATCCAAATCAAATTGATAAACGAACTGTGTGCACAAAGAAATGACAATAATTATCACAAAAACGCAATAAATATGAATATTATTTAATATTTTTATGTAATGTTTATAATTAGGACCCCAAAGAGATTTTAAAAATATCTCGTACTGATTTATCATTTATATAGTTTTTTTACGACGGCTTGTTTTAGCACGGTCACGGGAATTCTTCCTCAAAGGCTTATAAATCTCCCGTTAATCAAGCGCCGGTAGACCCCCCTGCCAGGTTCCCTCTAACTGTTGCTCATGTGAAAAAACTAGCGTTCATAAGTAACTGTGTCATATCGGTCATCTTCGCGGTAATAAAATATAGTAAATTGTTTAAGTGTAATCAATTTATCAAAAAATGTTTGAAAATTTTTACTCTTAGAAGCTATTAAATATTTAATCTTTAAATATTTTAATTTTTTAAAACCGTGTTGTTTCCAAACATAATTTAATATCACTTTAAACTCACATTCTAATTTAGGAAAACATCTATCACCATAATCAATTACCAATCGAATTACATTGGGAGTGGCTAACAATATTTTAATCAATAGCCAGCTACTATTATTATTAACACCATTATCACCATATTCACATATATTCAAGTTTAAATTTGTAATATGGGGTAATATTGCTTCACTAAATACATCAGTTCGATCTATAATATAGCAAAAATTATCAAAATTAACTATATCATTATAGTAATAAAGGGAATAATATAAATTAACATTGTTTCTAATAAAATTAAGGTCTATAATTAATTTTAAACTTTTTAAATTATTAAACTTTAATGAAACATCATTTAAAAGCCTATCTAATTCAGAACTATTTATTACTGTTAAAGAGGTAACTTTATCTCCTCCTCCATTAGAAAAAAACGTTTGAACATTATCTCTTACATTATCTCCTAAAAACCAATATATACATATATAGTTCCAATCTAATATCATTTCTTCTAAGGAACAATTTAAATATTGCCATCCGTTGAATAACGGGTCGATGTGTAAACATTTCAAATTAGGAAATGCTTTTATTAATAAGTTTATTTGAGAAGCATCATTCGTTAATTCACGTTTTATAATTAGTTTTGTTAGATTTAAAGATTTAATATCCTTCAAGTGATGAAAAATAGCTTTATATAATAAATCGTCATGTTTATATATGGAGAAATATTCTAAAGAAGGTATGTGTCTTAATATACAAACAATGAAATCGCCATTATCTTCATTCCTATAACGATTGATTGTTAACTTTTTCAAAAGGGGTAATTTATTAGGAATTTTGCAAGGAATAATTCCTTTGCATTGTTTTTTATCACATAGAATGAATTTAAACATTTTTAAGTTAATACACGTATTACTTGCATCTAATTCTGTTAAAAGGGGACAATTTTCTACTATGTAACTCAAGAGGTCATTATCTGCATTTGAATATTTCAAATCTAAGACAGTAACACATTTTGTAATAATTTTATAATAGAAGTTTGAGTCTATTACAGGTTGCGAAATGTGAGAAAGAATTTGTGTCGGTGATAAATCATCCTTCGCATATTCATTTACGACTCGAGCAAAATTTTCTGTAATAACCATAATTTTCAAATATGGACTTAATAAGAATTTCCCTAAAATGACATTAATATTTAAGTCTCCCATTATTATTTTTTTCATTAATTTATTCGAATACCTCTTTTCTGTAAAAAAAGGAAAAAAAAATTAAACACTTTTAAGATATCACCCTTTCCCCCTTTATAAAAAAATTACTTACTAAAAGCGAGATGATCAGCTTCTTCATCCCCTATCGCATATCTTAGTAAATTAGAATATATATTTTTCCAAGCTAATGAATGCAAAGTTTTCATCTTTGTTTTACTAGTTTTACATTAAAGATGCTTTTATATTGAAGTGAAGCGTCTTTTAAACTAACGCTCGAAGCAGTTTACAAGCAATTACCAAGTGCCTAAAGAGTGCTTAAAGGGGCACAATCCAATAAATAACTACTTTTAGGATAATAATCTTTAAAAGGATACATTAGGATACCTCGATAAAAAGAGACAGTGTGGAAAATTCTCTTTCCACGGATCACATTTCAATGGCTAAGTACTCTCCACAAAAGGCACATTTAACCCTATCTCCATCTTTAAAAATCCAGCTGCTGCTAATTTGGGTTTGAGTAGACCATCCATCCTTAAAACTATCGGTTTACTTTTTAATCTTTGAGAGGACCCATATTACTCCTCTCAGTTCGATAAGAAGAGAGCGTGTTCCCGGATGTATCCCTTTACAAAAGGCACACCATATCTTTAAAAATTTAGCTGCTGCTAATTTAGCTATAGTTTGAGTAGACCATCTATCCTTAAAACTCTGTGTTCGTTGTCTAGTTGTAAACTAAAAAATGAGGTTTGCTTCGTCTTAAGAGAATCTAATACCCTAAACGAAAAGTAGTAGATATATTCTGATCTTGGATGCAATCTCTATTCATGATAAAACGTTCAATTTCATCACCATCAGTGTCTTCGTGGTCACTTACACCAATTTCGTCATCAGATATATCTTCATCAGAAGATACATCAGATTTCTCATTCCCCTCATCGTCAGATATTACGATTGCATTTTCTTCAGCTTCATCGGTTTCATTTATCACTGAAAATCTTAACAAATTCAATTTAATTCTCTTTAGGCCCAAGTTAAGATTTAATAAATTACGCATTAATGGATGTATTAATGGATTTAATCTTCCCTCTCGTTGAAGTGTTCTTAGATTAAAAATAAAATTCTTTAAAACGTGCGTTTTTAAATGCTCAACCTCTCATCTCATATCAATAATGTTTTCTAACTTAAATTTTGCATATCTAACCATTTTAAATTTTCTCTTTCTTAAACATCAATTGACTATATAAAAAATAATTAAAACACAATTTGGTAAAAAATATATTTATTTTTAAATACACATGGCTGAAGGCACAGACGATGGAGATACATGGCTGATGGCAAACACATACTCCTCCCATAGCTATTGGAGAATCATCACGATGGAGATACATGGCTGAAGACATAGCTATCACGATGGAGATACATGGCTAAAAGCACAGCTGATGGCTGTGCCTCCCATAGCTATTGGAGAATCAACCAGTCTCAATTCTATTAATTTATATGAAACATTTAAATAGGCCAAATTTAATTTATCTTCTATATTTAATGGGGGAATATTTTCTTCGAGTTGTATAAAAACTCGGTCTATTTCTTCATTTAATTGATTTAAATTTAGTAAATTTAATTCACTATTAAAAAATTTTTCTATTGTGATTTTCACATCTTCGAGCCAAGTTTTATTAAATGGGAGGGGATGAGGTAGCCACCAACAGGGGTGGGAGGGGAAATATGGCATTTCCCATACTTCTGGCTCTGAAAAATCCTCGTCAAAAAAATCATCCTCGTCAGACCCCGGTAACAATTCACTATTCTCCACCAAGGTTACCGGGTCTACAATAATTCTACACATTTTTGTAAGATTCAGCAGAATATAAGCAGCAAGTTAAATGGTTGCTGCTTATATAGTAAAATTTAAGCAAAATTCTAAGAACATGTGGAAATATGCAACAAGGAAATGACATATGCAACAAGGAAATGATATGCAAAAACTCAATGACTCATTACCGTTTTTAAAAATAAAATTCTAAGAACATGCAACAAGGAAATGATATGCAAAAACTCAATGACTCGTTGCCATTTGGGTCAATCTATATAAAGGAACAAGTGTGACTGCATTTCCAAATGTCAAAAGTGGTTGAATATATTTATCATTATAAATTAACTGGAAGAGATCATAGAGCTGCATTGACCTATAAAGAATATAAGCTCTGTCTTGAAATAATACGAGATATTGAACGATTGGAAATTTTTCTTCAAAAGAACGAAGAAACTCACGTTATTACTCAAGTTTGTGACGCCTACCTTAAAGAGAAAAAGGATGATTTGGAAGAATTTTTCAAGCGTGTAACAAACGAGATAATTGTTGAAGGTAGCATTAATTGGAGTAAGATTTCTGCTATATTTCTTTTTATAGAACAATTGGCTAAAAATACCGGTGAAACTGTAAAAGTTCTTGAATATTTCTATGCATTTTATGATAAATATTTGGAACAGTGGGTTATAGATCATTCGAGTGAGTTACTCAAGAAAAAGAAAACTCATTGCACCATACTTTAAAAAAATGCTAGAATTGTGTCGTTGCTTCAGGATTGAAGGGAACTGTCATCTCTGCAATGAATACATGGAAGATTCAGTTCATCTCAGCCAACATTCTGTGACTTTTGGCTTTAGTAAATTTGTAAATCTCAAAATGGAACAATTAATGAATGATTTGGGAACTGACTTAAAAATGAAATACGTATCTGGGCCACTTTCCCAGAAAGCAAAGATTTGATCATCAAGTACAATTATTTTAATAATTTGCAAATTGAAAAAATCAATAATAAGTATTATTTAGAATTAGTGATAACCGGATCGTTTAAGGAGATGCCTAAAATTCTTGAATTAACTGCCAAAACACTTTCTCTAATGTCCAAGGAAATGAAAATTACGTGCGTGACTTTAAGTAACAACCATCTGCCTTCAAATGAGCCCCCACATCAACGTCGCCGAGAGGCTTCTCCAAGCGAAGAAGAGAAAAACAATGCCTTATATGCTTTAAAAAACTTTAAGGGCAACGTTTACAATGCAATGTTGATACAATACAGTTACGAAAAGTTTTTAATGCCTCAATTGTGTGTAATGTGCCAGGAAGATACGAAATATGACCCTCACACGCATTTTATCGAACATTGTTGGGAACCAAATGTGGATATTTATATAGAATTAATCATTAACCAACTCCAGGTGAAAAAAAGTTTTCAGCTGATTGCCAATTACGAGGATGAAAACGCCAAGAAGCTGATTCTCTATAGTTCCATATATTCACGCAAAAACTTTAAAAGAGCATTAGGCAGAATGTTGAAAAAACTGTCTATTGATTGTTATTCTTTATATTTTGAAATACAATAGCTCGTGTCGAGCAACATTCCTTTGACATGTTATTCTTTTGAAGTACAATAAAATGATTTCTCTGTCAATTGTCTGTCGAGCACATTCTTAAAAACTCGATCCGAGCCGCCCATTAAATGTAACAAAAAATAAAATTCTTCGTTTGTATCCCGATCAAAAGATTGAACGGGAATATTTCCATCCAAGTCTTGCATGTTGGCTTGTAGTGGAGTAATAAATTCACGAAGGCAGCAGAGCATTTGAAGCAATGCAAAATGCAGCAGTTTACCCCTTTTAGAAGCGATTAAATCGCAGAGAATGTGCAAAAAGGTTTTTCGCTTGTAAATTATAAACTTATTAAAAACATCTTTTAATCTAAAAACATCTGGTCTTAGAGCCATTAGTCCAACGAATCTAACAAACACCGAAATTAAGTCGTCCATGTAAACCAATTCCAGTACGTTGTTAGAATGTTTCAAGATTTGGTTTAAAATAACAACACAGATGTTAACGGAAAGAGTTTTTTCTTTAAAATATTCGGGTAAACTAGCTAGTAGTCTTAGTGATTCAGTCAAATTTTCGTGTTCTTCGATTATGCACTTGTACATGAATAAATTTTTATTGTTTGCCGAAAAGAATTTTCTTTGAATAATTAATCTTCTATATGAAACTGAAGTTAATACCATAATGTCTTTAAAATAATTTTGACACTCTAAATCTACTTCGTATTGAGAAATTGAATTACTACCATACGAATGAGGTTTTAAACATTTGTTTAAAATATAATTTTTATATCTACTTTGGTAAACTGAACTAAAAGTCTCCCATTCGTTGTCTTCTGAACTGACCAATTCGTCTGTACTAACATTCTCATAAACAATATTCATTTTTTAAACATTTATTACACATTTATTAGTTACAATCAATTATATATACAATCAATATGTTAAATATTGTGTTTCATCAGTAATTATTTTTTCTGTTAATTCATTTATTAAATTTTTAGTTTGTTCCGCCAAATTACCCATGACTTCCGCAGTTTGTAACAATTGTTTATCTGCATTTTCTGTTGCTTTTTCTGTTGGTTCAATTTTTTCTTCAATTGATTCTTGTTCAAGCTGATCACGACACACACTTGAAAATTCAAATGCTGCTTCTGCAATGTTATATTTTGTAAATTTTTTATAGCTTGATTAATATCATTCCAATCAGTTTTAATAGTCTTGTAATTTTCTTACCAGCATTTCTTAGCAAATGTATTCCTCCATAATTGATTTAAAAACAGGCATTTTAAAGGCATTATGACTGTAGAGTCTCCTTTATACCTGTACAGCTGCACACAAAACCCGCAGGTAAGGCTTATGCATTTTTGCACACTTGCCTCTAAATGCCTTGTTTATCTGTGACACTATCTGTGTGAGAGTCTAAATGAAGAGTTCATAAACTAAGTAATGAAAGAACAAATAATAGATGCAATATATAATTATCAGTTGAGGGGTTTAAAGCATGATCTTAAAAATTACCAAGACATTCAAATATTTGAAATACTGAACAAATTAATCGAAACTAAGAAAACGAGTGAAGATGCCAAATTTTATGTAGAACTAAGTATAGATATTGTAAAGCGCACAAATTGTGACATAATAAAATTAAATATTGAATTTAATAATGTCTTGAATGGTATGTTTCGTCATTTTGGAATAAACTGTAACTCAATAGTGTATTTTTTAATATTTTCCATTGATTTAGCTAAAAGATGTGCTGCACATGAAAATGCCATTCTGTTAATGATTCATTTATATTATAAGGATAAATTGGAAAAGTGGATTTTAGAGCATAAGGGATTCGATTTGTTAATTAAAAAGAACGAAAATATACTCAAACCACAAACGTATAAGAAATATATAGATGCATTATTAATATTCAGTTTTCGTACGGGTCTTATAATTTTATTACCAGCAATATTTTGGTGCTATGTCTTGTATCGTTTATATATAACTTTTGTAAATTCTAACACAATAGCGTCCCCTCTAAGTTCATTTTTGCTTGGAAGAAACACGTCCTTTTGAAAGCTTGTAGTCTTTTTTGCTTGGAGGAAACACGTCCTTTTGAACGTTCTTTTGTTTGGAGGACATTTCCCCTTTGCTTGGAGGAAATCCTAAGCCTGGAGGAAATCCTTTTTCCTCTTTTTTGATTGGATCTTTTGCCAGCTCAGAGGACATCCTCCTTTCCCCCCCACCTCAACTGTATTATATAAACAAGTTCGCACATCTCTTCGCACATCTCTTTGCACCACGCAATGGATTACTGGACAACTTATTGGTTAAATAAGATAAACGCTTGGACCTATCTGAATATCGACGATTTAAAATTAACTGGTTGTGAACTGCATTTAAATGTTAATAGCAAGTGTTTACTAGAGGGCAAACACGAGAAGATCAAAGGAAACTTGCCCTCAAAGCAAACCGTAGTGTTGATGTGCCAGTATAATTTTGGAAAATTTCACATGGCGAGACTGATTCGCAAAAATAGTCGGCAAACTAAGGAACACGATGCAGAAAAAACATTCAGCATCATTGTGGACACGTATGATCTCGGACTCATGTCGGCTAATCCAGACACCATCAGGTACGTTATGGAGCAATTTCCCGATCATAAGATCACTGCCACTTTTCATCGCACTCTGCTGGGCTATTACCACATAAAATACCAGAAATATCAAGATTGCATTCATTTGCTGCTCCTATCGCTCATTAACAACGGAATAAGTATGGATGATGAATATTTTAATAGAAAGAATTTGGGTTACAGTGAAGAGGATCGGGAAAAAATGAAAGTGTTTCAAGCTTACAAGAAAAAATTAGAAGTCTGCATCTAAAGTGAAAAAATTAGAAGTCTGCATCTAAAGTGAATGTTTTACTCATGAACCCCGCTCAGTGATATTCACTCACTGAACGTTCAAAGAAATTGGAGACGGATTCTAAAGAAATATTTTCCATGAAATCCAGTGGATTCTTCGTATTGTACATTTTAGAACATTTTAATTGAGTCAACAGGACGTCTGCAATGAACTGAATATATTCTTTCATCAAAGTCGCATTCAACCCCAAGAGATTAATCGGCATAGCTTCTGTTAAAAATTCCTGTTCGATTTCAACGGCTTCTCGTACCATTTGTTTAATTTTTGATTCTGGCAATTTATTTATTATGTAACTATTGTATAATAAACATGCAAATTTTGTGTGCAAAGCTTCGTCTCTGGATATTAATTGATTTGCAAACGCTAAGCCGGGAAGTAAATTACGTTTTTTAACAAAAATGTGGCAGCAAAGGATCCCAAGAAAAATATACCTTCTACAATGACAAAAGCCACCATGGATTCAGTTAAGCTTTTCCCCTCTGTCCAATTTAACGCCCACTGTACTTTTTTATTCACGCAAGGAAAATGTTCTACTGCATTAAACAATAATTCTTTCTCCTCCTCATCCGAAATGTACGTATCTATCAAGACGGAATACATTTCAGAATGAATGTTTTCCGTGGCTATTTGAAACCCATAAAACGATCTGATTTCGGGTATTTCAATCTTAAAACAGAGGTTTTGAATTAAATTATCACCAACCACCCCATCAGATATGGCAAAAAACGCTAGAATGTGAGAAATGAAATATTTTTCTTCCCGACTCAACTTTTCATTCCAATCAATCAAGTCTCTTTCTAAATTAACCTCTTCGACCGTCCAAAATGATAATTCAGCTTTCTTATACATTTCCCATATATCCCCATATTTGATTGGAAATAAAACAAATCGTTTTTCCATTAATAGCGGTTCATCTTGCACGTTTTGCATGTTTGAAAAGAGTTTCCTTTGAAGAGAAGAATTATCACTTTTATGTTTGAGAAAAGGAATTAACCTTTCATATTTATAACTGAGACTTTGGAAAATTTAAGATATGAATCAATTTATGACAATTTTGTTCATTTGGCGCCTATTAATAATCCCCATTCTTTTTAAAACGATACCTCCTTTCTTATCTAGATATTTAATAATATATTTATTTCCATTTCTTTTAATCACGTTGTGGATATCTAGTACGCACTTGGACTTTTTAATAAGAACTATTCCCTTTTACTACATGTTATTATTTTTTATATTCGCATCACCTTCTATAAATATGTCGATAACACAGTTATTAATTCAAATAATATTAATTCCGCCAATATTAATACATTTATGGCTGAATCGTTTTATAATATATTAGGAGTAGAAAAAAACGCTAATCAGGACGAAATTAAAAAGGCATATTTTAAATTGATATTAAAATATCATCCCGATAAGAATATTACGGATGGGGGTGAAAAATTTAAACAGATTACTAAAGCTTACGAAACTTTACGCGATCCACAAAAAAGAAAACAATACGACGATGGTTCTCGCTACGATGGTTCTCGTGACATCTTTAAATTTCAATCTTTTGATGAATCATCGTTTAAAGCACAGTTTAAAACATATTTTGAACACGTCTTTAACCCATTATTTAGAACACAGACCTTTGAAGCATTTTTTACCTTTAATGAAACGTACAAGGATCAAATTCTTGTTACTTTAGAAGAACTCTACAATGGTTGCCGCAAAGCATTTAATAAACTAATCGTAGATATTAAAAGGGGGATGAGATCTGAATATAGAATTATTGTTAAAAATGTAGAAGTAACCATTCTTCAGATACCCCACCAACGTTTCAAGGTAAGTGGAGAAGATAATTTATCTATAACAATAGACATTTCTCTAAAAGACGCTCTTTGTGGTTTTAAAAAAATCAATTAAGACTTTAGATTGTAGAAATTTAATTATAATATCGGAAAAAGTCATAAATCCGGGATACTTTTATTGCATAAAAAATGAAGGGTTACCTGCTCGATTCAACCCAGAAACAAGTGGTGATTTAATAGTTTATTTTGAGATCATTTTTCCAGACAGGATCGATCCTTTCCTGTTGCCTCAATTACAAAAGATGTTACCTGCCAATACACCAGCAGAAGATAACATGATACTCGAAGGAGATAAAATAATAATGATCGAAGGGTAAAAACTATAAGAAGACTAAAGTACGCCAAGGGAAAAAAATGACGTTTGTAAAAATAAATTTTTTAAACTTGAACAATCTCGTCTCACGATTTCAGAATGGCGATTACGAAAAGACTTGCAAAGATCAAGCAAATTTCGCTCTCATAGAAACCCAGATGTGGGAAGGTGAATACGGAGGCTTGTTTTTTAAAGATCAATTAACTCTACTAATGAATACTAAATATCCATTCGTTTATGACTACCTCACTAAAGACTACATTATGGTTTGGTGGAAGTCCAGTGCTCCCTGTATAGGTGATTTATCTCTGTGTGGTACTAAATGTCTGGTCACTAAACAAATGATTTCAGAAATGAAACAGGTAAAATTATTCGAGTCCAGAAGTAACTATTTCTAATACGAAAGGTCTCCAGCAATATGTAGTGGATACTTTAATTAATTGCTCCACAGTATCTCTAGATAATGTAAAAATTCGATTATCTGTTGAGGAGATGGTCAATAACTGATCTTGGTTACCCACTATGTAATAATACTGAGCCTTTCTTTGACTGCTTTCCACGTACATTTCTAAACTTTCGTGATCCCCGATCCGTCTGTAATTGTAACACTTGATCGGTTTAAAACAGGGAATCAGCCAATCCGTCAGAGGCAGCGGCATTTCCACGTGCATTGTTAAGTAAATCTTTTCTTTGGATTTAAACACCGGACCGTTAGTCACTATCTTGTTACTGGGCTTATAGCGCACTTCGGCAGAAACAACTTCATTTTCGGTGTATAATTTGTAGCAATCTATAAAATAGTTCAAAGATGTGTTTTCACAAATTAATAGAGTTATAAAAGGACATCCTCTTTATCATTATTCATTCTAAAGAATATTGAAACGAGATGACCACTTATACAAGTGCAAAGTTGTGTATCATTGACATGTATGAATTTATTCCCATAGTCGACACAGTGGGGTTCAATAAACATTTTGAGAAATTAAACGAAGACCAAAAGCAAATTGTCGCTTTAATTAATGGCTGGTTCAAAGATAAATGTAACGCTATTTGTTTATTGAGCGGAGCCCCCGGTACTGGTAAAACTTATGCTGTATTGAACACTCTGGATCTCGTCAAATGCGAGTGTCTCAAATTGGCACCTACAAAAAAGGTAGCCAACAGCATCTGGGAAAAAACTTTACACAGCGCATTTACAATTCCTTACGATAAGGGGTCCGCCTTAGAGAAAATCTATACAGAATCAGAAACGATTGAAAACAATGAAGAATATGTCGAATTCTGCCAGGAATTGAGCAAAGACTTACACAAGACATTTTATACAAATTCATTTAACCCCGGGGTCACAGATATCGTCTACATTGACGAAATTGGAATGATACCCTTTTGGTTTACACATCAGATCATCCACTATTTTATAACACTGAAACCCAATACTCTATTTATCTTCAGCGGAGACAAGTTTCAATTACAGCCCATTCGCTGTAAATATAATGCATTCGATGTATATTATCCCATAAAAACTCTCTTGATAGAATTAGGAACAAATAATCGTTTCACCAGAGAATACAACGAATTAATAATCCAGATTAAAAAGTGCGTAGTAGATAAAAATAGCCCCAAACTGATACAATTGATTAAACAGAATTATAAAATGGTTAATGAGTTGAGCGATGAAATGTTAAAAAATTGTAGCGCCATTTTAGCTTATAGAAATTGTACAGTGGACAGATACAATAAAAGGTCTCTAAAACACTTTCCAGGTAAAAAACTAACCATTCCTAAAATACTAAAAGACGTGGTCTATATTAATGGCGCTTTAAAAGTTAAACCCAACTGCTTATTAATCACCACTAAAACCTGCGAACTCGCCAATGGAACCAAGGTGGTTTACGAAAGCTTTGATCAACACAATGACAAGCTGGTGGTCAAAGACAAATGCGGCCTTTTTTTCAAATTGTCCAGATGTTATGGTCAGTTTCCTGTAAAATTAGGATTTGCAGTTACCATACATCGTTACCAGGGGGAAACAATCAATGGAAGCATATTTATAGATTTCGATAAAAAATGCGATTTCCATTTGATTTACACCCCTCTCAGTAGAGTAAAATCGTGCGATCAAATATTGGGAATAATGAACTTGGAATAATTAAGATCATGGAATACTATATTGCTATGAGCGAAATAATATGTCAAACAGCAATGGCATTCACTTATTATTTATTGGATAAACACGAATATGATGAAATTCCACATCTAAGGTTAATTCAGAAAACTAACACTATCATACTTAATGATAAGTTTAGAAATATGCACAAACTGCGTTTCGATAAAAGAATCAGATCTATCCCCGACCTTTACACCCAACGCTATTACCCCGGCATACATAGGGTCGATTTTACATTAAATGCGATCAGTGAAAAATTGAAAGTAGAAGACATGTCTCGCATATTTAAATCCACTTACAGAGACGAATATTCTAAAACAAATTATCCAATGATGGTGAAAAAAATTATTCCTTTCCAATACGATTTCTCTAACTTACACATTTCTACACTCATACAAAATTACGATTTAATACGTCAATTAGCACCCATCAAAATAGCCCCTACCACAGATGTAAAATCAACTGTGATAAAATCAGACGAAACCAACAACAATTCTCAAATAGGTTCTTAAAATAAGATAATGGAATAAGATTTAGAATATTACATTGCTACTAGTGAGATTATCAGAAGCATGCAAACGTCATTCATTTATTATCTATTACGAGAATCCGAATACGATGAACTATACACATTTTTGATACATATTGATTTAGTGACAAAAAATAAGTTGAATCACTTGTATGATAAGTTTTTTTACGGACTGAAACGAACAAATGCTTTACCAATTAAGAATATTATTAAACGTAGGGAAATAAGTTCGTTCCACGTGAACCGATTAGCTGCAAATATCATTAGTAATGAATATGACTTTGAAACATCTACTTTTAAAAGACCCTATTATGGACAAATATTTAATATGGACAAGAATGCTTTTGAAATTATAAATTTAAGCAAAAAAGATTATACAGACTTGGACTATTTAAACGTGCTTTATTTAGAAATAATGATCCCCAAACCTAAAGAACCTATTACAATTAAAGAAGAATTTTTTGATGCAAAAATGGAAATTGATGATAAAAATCCTCTCAAGAGACCATTATCGGAATCGGATGATGAACTCAAAAACAACAAAAAATAGCCCTAGCATTATTGAGCGTTATTGAGCATTATTGAGCATTATTGAGCATTTGAGTTCGAGCATTATTGAGCATTACTAAATTCCTGCATTATTAAGTTCCTGCATTATTTAGCATTATTAAGTTCCTGCATTATTTAGCATTTTGCCCACAATTGATTAGTAATTTTAATTAAATTTTCAGACATGTTAATATTATATTTTTCAACATCGGTCTTTGGATTGAAAATACAAAATCCATTCACCACACTAATATTACTTTGTGACCTGACCTCGTTAACATTAACTGTTTGAAAGGGTGATGCTCGAATTATGTCCCATTTATTTTTCACATTTCCTAGAGAAAAGTCTACGCAACAAATTTTATCTACGTGCCTTTGAACCAAACTCTCAAATGCTTCTAGCATTCTGTCGGGAAAACATATGATCCAATTTGTAATACTCAAGTTATTATGCTTTAAAACTTCAAAGATGTATAATAAATGAATAAATGCTTCGAAACTGGTAATTGTGTGTGACAAATCAACAACTATGTAGACTTTATTTTCGTAAAAATCTGGTAATTCTCTGTTGTATAGGGCCAGATAATCCGCATCAGGTTTAGTGGAGATTGTTTTTATCACGTGAGTTTGAGCAAAAGTTTTCCAAATATGCGTATTTCTATGAGTGACCGAATTATCTTGGCGTTTAATTAACTCCATCGATTTTTCCACATCTTTCTGTAAATCTTGCCTGTGGTAGTAACAGACATAAGTTGTTTCGTCATCTGGAACCTGAAACAGCAGATGACTGCTAAATATAATTATTCTGGCTATATGGGAAGAACTCAATATGATGCTATCGGCTGGTGGTTCCAGATAAATTAAAAGGTCGCATTTATCAAAAGCAGTGTTAACGTGTATATTACCACTTTCGGGAAAAGAAATATAATTCGATTTTATAACTATTTCTAGTGTGGGATAATTTTCTATCAAATATCTGTATAATAGTAAGGGGTTTCTTGCTAAATTTCCAAATACTACCGATATTTTTTGTTGCAATAAAAACTTGAAAAGCTTATCGATAGAATCCATGTCCTTTATTTTTCTAAGCTAAAAAAACTTTTAGCAATTCATTTTGCGACAAGTGTCTTGGCTCAATTTGTAGCTTACAGGCTATCCAAGTGGTTACGTCATATGTAATAAGTGGTTACGTCATTATTTGGGGAAAACCCAAAAACTAAACGAGAGTGTTCTTTATACTCAAAACTAAATGAAAAATGATTATAGATTATATTATTAATATATAATTATAGTAGTCTCCTTCAACTAGGCCTAATGCGGCCATCCACTTGAATGACTTTAAAATCATTAAAATCATTTATTTATATAGTCTCAAATATATAAAATTTTAATTGTTAAATTTTAATTAATACTTATTATTAACTTACCTACTTGTGGATTAAATAATTATAAGAAAAATGAACTAACACATTCTTATAACTTAATTTTACTTATTATTTGATTAATAAGACATATTTTTATAGCATATAATTAAATCATTAACTTTATTTGATTAAGTAATTAAAAATAAGAAAAATGAATCCCTAACACATTTAATATTACCATGAACACTCTTATTTAGTTCCTGGGGTTTTCCTAAATAATAACATTATTATGATGTCACATCTTAATGACTTATTAATTACATTTTAATCATTAATATTTTTATTAATTAATACTTGAGTGTATCAATGCTTGAATGATAATGCTCAGCCTCTCATAATCACATAATCATACCATGTATGTTGGTTTTTCCGTATACATTTCCTTAATGCGGGAAAGTCTCCAATAGAAAAAAACCACTATTTGACTCATAACTTGACTCATAACTAACTACCAGATCTTAACACTATACATAAAGCTAGCTTTAGAGAATAAACATAATTTAAGCGATGATAAGAATAAACAGCATACAAGTAATCCTGATGAGCCGCCATCCATTTGAAACTATATACAAGAAAACGCAGCTTGAGGGAAGCTATTAAGCTGGGAAAGTCCTGTAGTAATTAAAACCACTATATGAAATATGTCCTGTGATACTGCCATCCTTTATGGTCCCAACCACCCATTAAGCCGTGGTCCCAACCGCCCATTAAGCCACGTGCAGCCCCCGCCGTCCATTAGATGAAATTTCCGTGTGCACCCCCCATAGTGCTTGGTCACCACCCCCTATGAGATATTAAGCTCCCGTGAGACTGTACATTAAGCGTATAAAAAGAACCTCCTTCCGTGTACAAACACTAGTAGGTCTCTCCCCCTCAACCCATAAAATACAACTCAAAACCATTATTTTAAATATTTATTACACATGTATAGTAAATCATTATAAATTTGATCAATTAAAATTTCACAATCAATTTCACCAATTTCATAATTATCAATTTCATAAACAATTCGATAATTAAACCATTTAGCTAATATCTCCAAGTTCAATGCATTAATTGCTTCATAGTAATATGGATCAAGATCATCCATATTTATAAAGAAACAAACATTTAAAACGCCACCGGGATGGACAATTCCACAAGAAGCACAAACTTTTGCTGGACATTTATCTAAAATATAATACGTAACTTGAAAAATTATGCATTGTTTTAATAAATTCCATACTTTATCTCCATCTTTATAAGTTTTGGGAAAAAATTTGCTGTGACAAAATAAAAAACCTTGTTTATAATTCTCCCAGTATCTATAATATTTGGAATATTCATATTTTATGAGTAAACATAATTTCTTAAAATTAGAAATTCCAATATTTCTAGAAAAGTGATTGCAATTTTGTTTCAAAAGAATTTTATCTTTAAAAATATCACTTGTTAAAAAAATACTTTGTTTTAGTTCATTGTTTATTATTAAAATAACCCCTTTATTAACACTTTTATATACAGTAACTTGAGAGCTACATTCTTGGAAGTCAAAACTGTTTATGTCAAAACACAATAGTCTATATAATTTAAACCATTCATCAGTTGACAATTGAACATATTCATTTTCATTATTTGACAATTGAATATATTCGTTCCCATCACTTGATGTAATGTTATCACAATATATATTAAACCCTAGAGAAATGGACATGTTTTTAACTAAAAACTCATTAAATATCACCTCTTTATATAAACATTTACAAATTCACTCAAAAACATCTTTATTTTACAAGAAAAATCTTTTAACTACTACAAATTCACTCAACTTTACGCAAAAGGCACTCAACTTTACACAAAATGCACTCAACTTTACTAATAATTCACCCCACTTTACCTTAGTTCAAACTCAACTTTACTAATAATTTCACCCTACTTTACCTTACCTCAAACTCAACTTTACTAATAATTTCACCCTACTTTACCTTACTTCAAACTTTACTAATAATTTCACCCTACTTTACCTTGGCCCCGATTTACACCTCCGTTTCACAAACATTACTCAATTCTACATATATTTCTTGTAATAAAAGTTTATAGTTTATGGTAGCAATAAATTTCAAAAGTTGATTAATACATTCTAATTTTGACACTTCTTCATAAAATTTCTGTGCGAGATCAGATAAATTAAAATTATAAACAGCCCTGTAATATTTAGTAATGTCACATGGGAAAAATGAATGACAAGTGTGCATATCTTGCGCACGTTCATTGTTAATACATCCCTCGCATCCCCTCTTCATATCAATTGTCATTTTCCCATATATTTTAAATTTAAGCAATTCCTTTAATATGAATAAAATTTCTGAATTATTCAAGTTTACATCCATAGAATGATATTTCATAACTTTTATATAATTTTCAACATATAAAGGAAATAAGTTTTCAAATCTTTTACAAAGTATGAAATAAGAAAGTTCATTGCTCGTTTTTTTCAAAGCTTTAAACTGCTCTACATCGAAACAAATAAGCTGTTTAAATTCATTCCCGTATAACAACAACATACCAGATGCATTAATTATTACAAATTTTTGATAACCAAAACAACTTTCAATTGAATCGTAATTTAATAGTATTTTATTTATTTTAAATTAATCATTAACGTGCATTTTAAAGTTATTTTCAGATATTTCAAACTCTACAAAATTATTACATATTCTACACTGAATTCCACACATCATGGGAAATATATATTCCTTTTTATCATTGAAATATAATTCCTCTTCAGAATCACTGTCACTGGTTGATATTATCTCTCCCATACTACCACTGTCGTCACTATACATGCCTCTTATATTCACCTTTATACGGGGTGCGATATATATATATATCCACACAGTAAAATCTTTTTAAATGGATTCAACACTAAAAACATTTGAAAACATCCTCAAGGAAATTTGTGTGAATGCAAGAGTAATAAGTAATTTTTATCGTCATACACATACATTGACAATGAAACTAAAGGTAACATTCAATCACTAAATAAAACACTTAGAATGTGGGATAATTTAAACTATTGCGCAAAAGTGTTCATGTTTACGTTTCTTAATATATGTTCTCTAAAAACATCAACGAGTAATATTTACGAACAATTAATGTTATGTTTATATTTTCTCATAATAATTTATGATTTTATATTTATGAGAAATATCGAATCGATAATAGCAAATATTCCTAAAGAAAATTTGAATACGATTAAGATTGAAATAAAACACACTTTATTCATTAATGAAAACATCTCACAATCTACTCTAAAAAGGATTTCATTTCTCTTTCAGCTCGAAGAGGAAAAATCCTCGAACTTTCAAAATATCTTGAAGCTTCTGCTAAAATATTTAATTATTGCACTTGAGGAATTTTTAATCGGAATTGTAATTTTTGCTCTTCTCAATTTAGCACATTATACAGAACAAGACATTTTTTATGTTA
Source organism: Ryuthela nishihirai (assembly GCA_038380435.1). Classification (NCBI taxonomy): domain Eukaryota; kingdom Metazoa; phylum Arthropoda; class Arachnida; order Araneae; family Heptathelidae; genus Ryuthela; species Ryuthela nishihirai. The sequence goes on from JAWZYU010000019.1 coordinate 1,095,285, forward strand.
CCCTCATAATGTTTACTGTACTAAAAATTGGATTTTGGAAATATTCCAACTATTTTGCAACATCATCTGCATATTTACTAAGACATATTTACGAAGATTCTGAAACTTTTTCTAGATGGTTAGAATTATCAACTATTAGGACTCTAAGTTTTTATAGAAATTTAAGTTTAGCTAGATGCATTTTAAAAGAATTTCCCGAAAGTAAACAATTCGAGGAACAATTCGAGGAAAACAATCAATGGACTAGAGCAATGGCTGTTTTTTTCGTGATAAAAAGAAGAAAATTATTGGAACAATATATTGACGAAAGATCTGACAGTGCCGATGCTTAACCGGGGGGTATGACAAAGTCTCTGACCTCTAGTAGCAACTACTTTGATGGACAATGGAGAAGGACACACGCCTGCTTCCTACGTGATAGCAATGTACCCGATATTAACCCCCCCTCTGTAAATTTTTTTCTTAAATACAAGAGTTCAGTCTTTAGGGGAAACTTAGCAATTTCAAAAAGAGCGTTGATTGGTTTCAAACAACATAAGCTCTCTATAACACTGTGTGCTTGTGGCATTTCGACAATCCTTTGGCGAAATTTATCTAAGAGATCCTGGGCTAACTTTCTAAGCACCCTTTTGGTAAACCATTCGAGCTGTTGACGATGTTTAGACAAAGAGCTGCAGTCTTGAGTTAATCAAACTGATACTAGTGATGTGCAGCATTAACAGACTGGGAACTTTTAAGATGTATGGAGGGCAAACTTAGAGTTATAAGGGGACAAACGAGGCGCTTCTAACAAGTCCATCGAGGTCTCTTTCTAAAGCCTCTATGGACTTGTTAGAAGCGCAAACTCGAAATGCACGGTTAGACCACCCATTACTACTTGAAGATGATCCGTATAGTTCCACAATCAGCTGAAAGCATGAATACGCCCTCTTTTACTGAGGGCACCAGCTGCCAATAACCTGTACTAAATCCATCCTTTAAACCAACCTGTAACACTTTATTCATCATATAGAGTACAAAATATATCTTCATAAACTTCCTCTAACAAAGCTTTCCAATTTCTATTACTTATAAATTCAAAAAGATAGGGAAGACAATTCATATCCACCACAAGCGTATAAACCCAATCTGCAAATGCTTTCAATTCTTAGTAGTATTACTAAGAGGATCCAAGGCTATTAGAAACTTACTAAGAGGATCTAAAGCTATTGGAAACTTACTAAAAGTTCCAAAGCTACTATTCATTTAGATCAATCTAAAAGATATTGTATTTACTAAGAGGATCCAAGGCTATTAGAAACTTACTAAAAGATCCAAAGCTACTATTCTTTTAAGAGGATCCAAGGGGAAACTATTCATTTAAAAGATATTGTATTACTAAGAGGATCCAAAGCTATTGGAAACTTACTAAAAGATCCAAAGCTACTATTCATTTAGATTGTGATGCCCCATCATTCACTTTTGCTTTACCTTAACCAGTTTTGTTTAATTTACGTTATATTTATCATTTTGGGGATTTTTATTTCCTTTTCGGCATCACAGCACTCGTTTTCAAGTTTCTAGGAGTTGCATACGCGCAACTCCGAACTTCTGACCGTAACCGTTAAAGCGCGTGCCAAGGACACGCCCCCTCTTGCGTCATAGCTTGCGTCCGTCATTGTATGCAAATGTTTTTCCCGGCATGCGCCGGCCCATTGTCAAAACCGTGTCCTGCGAGGCACTTGAGAGCACTGAGGATTTGTCACTTGAGAGTTGTAGAGAGAGCAGAGAGATGTAGTAAGGTGCGTATAGCACAGATTTTAGTTTCTTCATTGATGTCTTGGTGAGTTACTGATTTTTGGAAATAAATCTATTTTGTTATGTTACAAACTTTTGAGTCTGTAGTTTTTATCTTGAGCAACGCTGATTTAGAACCTTTTTTACATTAACTCTTATTTGTGTTAAGATACATTTTGACTCTCACTTATGAACGCTCACTGGCACTGGAACCCTAAATAAACTTATTCTACATTTTTGGCAATTTGTTAATGATTGCCTGGCGCCCGTCAAAGCTATCCGGAGCATAAAACTTTAAGTATTCTACATTGTTTGGAGCGTTACAGAGTCACATAAAAGAAGTGGCGCAACGAACAGGGACTCGCCAGTATTTAAAGATAGTAATTTTTTGAGCTCAATAGTGGTATATACTAGTTATAGATTTAACGGCAGCTTAAGCCGAAAATTTTTGTTGAGCAAGTAGCTTAACATTTTTGTGTATTTATTCAAAGGTACTGAAGTTTCAGCTTTGATATTGCTGAATATTTAAGATTGTTGTATGTAATGATTAGAAGTGTCTGGACACACAAGTAAGTAGGACGATAAGAAAATTTTTTTACAAGCAAATTTATATTTTTGTAAAGCTTAGTTATAGCTTTATTATTGTTGTATAGCAGTACCTTTGAGCGCTGCTCAAGATAAAACGTTTTCAAAATTTCCAAAATTCCAAATTTCAGCAGACCGCTAAACATGTCTGCTAATAATATGGCCGATTCCGCCATAATGACTCCCGACATAGAAAGAGTAAAGGGTAGATTGCAAGAGGTAATGATGGAAGCAGAAGTGCTAATGAATCTGCTTGATGATAATCGGGAGAAAAGGGGAACGACAACAACCCCTAAATTTGCTGACAATGCTACGTCAGTTCACCAACGAAGAAACTTTGAATGTAAGGTTCCATTTTCTGTTCCGCCAGAAGCAAGCGATAGAACAGAGTATTTTCAACCGCCACAACGACAATTTGCCAACCCATCCATTAACTATAGTCCTTATGTAAATTGGCCTTTACCTGAGATAAGGTTCGACGGTTCGAAACGTCCGTCATCGTGGACATTTGTCAAGTCCATGGAGGAGCACTTCCGTTTACATGAAGTGCCAAGCAACAAAAAAGTTGTTTTAGCAGTATCTTGCCTAATTGGATGCGCTAAGCAATGGTGGAATAATGTAGGATGTCGTCATGGCATAGAACTTTGGGAAGAATTTAAAAATGAAATCATGGACATATATCCGGCTTATAATGATTTTACAGAACTAGCTACAGAGTTGTTTTCACGAAGACAAAGGGAAAGAGATGACATAGAAAAATTCATATGGGGTACAGTAGAACTATACCAGCTGTACGATGCTAATGCCGCTGAAATTGATATTGTAAATTGCATATTGTCTCAATTACTTTTGCCCCTCCGAGAATACCTAGAAGTACGAAACATAAATTCCGTGTCCGATTTAGTAAAATTGGCTCGGCAATACACTGCAAGAAGAGAATCTGCAGCAAATACACATAACCAACAATGGATGCCATTCCCGCCAAAGCAGCGATATCAGGTTGAGTCACGTAGAATGACTCCCGCACGACCGTAATTTACACGGTCCCGACAATTTGCACCGAACGCGCCAGGAACTATAGAATATGAACGAAGTAGAGACTTTTTGCCACGTCAAGCTTCAAACCATAACACTAGACCTAAAACTTTGGTTAAACAACCTCAATCTTTCACTTGTAACTTTTGTGGCCGACTGGGACATACTGAAAATTTTTGCTACCGAAGGAATGAAAATTCGGGAAACTTTCATCGGGATCTTTGAAGCGAGAGGCCAAAGTTCCTCAAGAAAAGCCCTCTCATGAGCTATATCTTGCCACTATGGCTTTACCTTTTCTTACTGATTGCCACGAAGTAACTAAAATAACAGATCAACACGATACAGAAGTTGATCTTCAGTTTGCTACGGAACAAGTTTTCGACGATAATAATGACGAATGTCAATTGACAGTGCAGCCGTGGTCCAGTGGACTTTTTGACTTACCTTGTGGTCCAGAACAGATTATTTCAGAAGCTCCTATAAAATGTCCCGTTAGTGCAAATAATGAGTGTTTAAATAACGAAGTTTGTGAAGTAGAAGAATCGTATGAGGAAGCCGTTTTTGAAAAGGTTTTTAAAGTAGAAGTTTTAAAAGAAAGTAATAATAATGAAAATAATTTTGAGTCTGATTTAAGTGAAGAAAAAACCAACCAAGAAGTTGTGCCGACCGCAAGTATTCCTGACAAGTCTGGAGGTCATCAACTATTAAAGCGTCATTTGGAGGCGGACACCAATAAGCCTAGAAAGTATGAGAAAAGGTTCTTCAAAAATCCGCACGGAGCAACGAAAAGCCGACGAAACGACGAGAGCCTGCAGAGCGACAACCGGCAGCAAAGCAGCGAACATCGGGAAGATGACGTCACGAGAGAGCTCTACAGCGATGACTTGACTTGAACGAGATCTTCAGTAACAACTTTACGTGAAGCCACCCAACGACGACGGAAAGATGTTATCGGAAACGGACTAGATGATTTATCGCCACAGAGTGCCAACAATGAAATTTAAGTATATTTTTCTTTCACTTGGCACTTGATTGAGTTATAAAATGTTTTTTTTCTGGAATAGATGAAGACGAAGAAGAAGCCTTATTGTGAATTATACAGTTAGCGATGTTTAATTTCTTGTTGAAACTTTAGAGTTCGATATTTATTTTTGAAAAGAGAAATTATTGCAGTTCGAGTTTATACTTGTGTGAATAGAGTTTTTTTTTGCATTCTTGTTCATTGAGGTTCTAGTTATTGTATTTACGTGAGTTAAAATGTATTTTTGTAGATTTTTTTTTCAGCTGACTGATAGCTGAAAATTTTGTAAGTCGATATTGGAAGGTTTAGGAATTGTAAAATGTTTCTGGATATGAATGAGAAGAGTGAAAGAGAATTAGTGATTTAAGAATTTGTATTGTAAAATAACGTGCATTCCAAAGTGAATTTATGAAAAAAAAAAGGGAGATTCATGTAAAAGTTATTGGATGAAATGTTATCATCGTATATTATAAATTATTTACACTCTTTTTTCTTTATTCTTAGATACGATTTATGTATATGTGTTTAAATCTGTTCAGTGTCATCAGTGATATTTATGTGTCAATGATACGTAATTTTTGGGGATGACATTGACAGTATTTATTGGTATATATAGATGATGACCATGATGATGACTGCAGAATTTTGTTTTTTTTTAGTACCTTTTTGGAGCTGTCCCCAAATGGCCTAGTCTGATAACAGAGTTGTTATCAGCATAACTCCTTTGGGAGGGGGACGTTGGCTCTGAAGGGGGAGGTAACTAATGATTTTTTATTTCAGCTAGATCGCGATTTCTGTGAATAGGAGAAGAATTAGCGGATGATTACAATCCCGCTTGTTTGTAAATTTTGAATTTTCTTAGCTTTGCGTATTTGAATGTAATTAGGAGGAGATAACGGTGTTCGAATACCCGTTTTTTTATGTGATTTAGGAGAAGAATTAGCTTTCACATATTTTTTATTGTGATTAGGGGAAAAGCGGAAGTTATTACCCCGCTAACAACAAATGTAATGAATCACTTTTTCTTTTCATCTTTTTAACATTTATTAGACTTAGAGAAGTTAGGAGTATATTAACCTTTTTCACTGTACAGTTCAAGATATGCCAATTTCGAGTTTGTATCAGAATGTGATACTAGTTAGACCGATGATGCTAGTATACAGTTAACTGTCACAGCCACTGGTACGTAAGTACACTAGGGTAGCTGTTAAATACTTATTTTTGTTAGGAGGAAAAGGGAGGAGGTACCTTTGGTTGTGCTGGAAAATTGTGTCAAAGTAAGAATAGTTCATCGTATCCAAATTTGCGCTAGCATACTTCTACTTATTTATGTTTAGCCATGTGTAAATGGCCGTCCCGTGGCCAAGTGGTTAGCACGCTTGGCTACTGATCTAAGGGACCTGGGTTCGAGCCCCGGGATTAGGCATGGATGTGTGTGTCGTTTTTCTGCTGAGGTCCTGCCATCCTCTCAGATCTCCTACTGTGGCATATAAACTGACAGGCTCCTGTCAGACCTCTGTGGCAAGCAGCTGCTTGAGGGGGTATTTATTTTATTATTTTTATGTGTAAATGACGTAAGATGTGTCCTTTATTCAAAATTTGCTCGTCAAAATTTGTTAGGTCAATCATTTTGACTCCCTTTGGAAGGGGGAGTTGTGATGCCCCATCGTTCACTTTTGCTTTACCTTAACCAGTTTTGTTTAATTTACGTTATATTTATCATTTTGGGGATTTTTATTTCCTTTTCGGCATCACAGCACTCATTTTCAAGTTTCTAGGAGTTGCGTACGCGCAACTCCGAACTTCTGACCGTAACCGTTAAAGCGCGTGCCAAGGACACGCCCCCTCTTGCGTCATAGCTTGCGTCCGTCATTGTATGCAAATGTTTTTCCCGGCATGCGCCGGCCCATTGTCAAAACCGTGCCCTGCCAGGCACTTGAGAGCACTGAGGATTTGTCACTTGAGAGTTGTAGAGAGAGCAGAGAGATGTAGTAAGGTGCATATAGCACAGATTTTAGTTTCTTCATTGATGTCTTGGTGAGTTACTGATTTTTGGAAATAAATCTATTTTGTTATGTTACAAACTTTCGAGTCTGTAGTTTTTATCTTGAGCAACGCTGATTTAGAACCTTTTTTACATTAACTCTTATTTGTGTTAAGATACATTTTGACTCTCACTTATGAACGCTCACTGGCACTGGAACCCTAAATAAACTTATCTACATTTTTGGCAATTTGTTAATGATTGCCTGGCGCCCGTCAAAGCTATCCGGAGCATAAAACTTTAAGTATTCTACATTGTTTGGAGCGTTACAAGATCAATCTAAAAGATATTGTATTTACTAAGAGGATCCAAGGCTATTAGAAATTTACTAAAAGATCCAAAGCTACTATTCTTTTAAGAGGATCCAAGGGGAAACTATTCATTTAGATCAATCTAAAGGCTATTAGAAACTTACTAAGAGGATCCAAAGCTACTATTCTTTTAGGAGATTAATCTAAAGGCTATGATTCTTTTTAACTATTTATCTAGGAGAAATCTTTTCATCATTTAAAAATCAATCTAAGGGCTATTAAAAATTAACTATTTATCTAAAAAAATCTTTTCATCATTTAAGAGAGAAAGCTTCTATTATACAATCTATCTAAAAGAACAATGCTTCTATTATATAATTTAGCTAAAAGAACAATGCTTAATGCCTTGTTAAATTAATACTAATTATTTATTTAATTAATTATCTAATAGTTAATTTTTAATAAATTTTCAACCAATCAGATTGCGAGTTTAAAATTTAATCAACCAATGAAATTGCAAGTTTAAAATTTAATCAACCAATCAGATTGCATCTTTCCTGTGACGTCATCATTTGGTCGAGTATAGAGGGGCGTTACTTTTGCGAGTTCGCTCAGTGTGGAACAACCGCCCCACCCGATCGGTTGTCTTTAATTAAGAGGAGTAATTATTATTTATTTTTTATTTATTTATTTATAAGTATCAACATTTTTTTCTCTCAACTCAGATTCTCACAGACCTTTCAACACGGGCCTAAAGTGTCTTTCCAGAATCTGTCCAATCAGGAACACGGAAATGAGTTTAAAAATTTTAACCAATCACGAGCAAGAAATATACCGGAAGTATATAATTCTGGCCATTCACGTGCATTAAACCATTGACCAATTATGGGTAAGAATAACGTCATCCTTCCTCTTTGTTCTAAACCACACTTGGCTTAAGAAGGAAGTATACTAAAGTCAAAGGCTTGTGCTAAGAGACTTCTCCCGTTTAACAACTCCCCAATGAGTTACAAGCATGTTGTTTTCTCCTTTGGGAGGGTATTCCCAAGTAAACCTACGTATTCCTTATTATAAAAAGGGGGGAACGGAGAGTCTTCAAACAAACTTTAAACTTTCATCCCTCTCGTGAGTGCATTCACGTGCCCAACAAAGGCTGACCCCTCCCTCTCAAAACAAGGATCAGGGCGTCTTTCGAAACCACGGTTGGAATCTTAAGCCAAAACTCTATAACTATTTGACAGCCACTCTATAAATAAATCTCAAGGCTACTCTTTAGGGCCTAAAGACCTCTCTAAAGAGAATTCCTCTCTAAAGAGTCTAAAGAGAATTTCTCTCTCTAAAGAGAATTCCTCTCTCTAAAGAGTCTAAAGAGAATTTCTCTCTCTAAAGAGTCTAAAGAGAATTTCTCTCTCTAAAGAGTCTAAAGAGAATTCCTCTCTCTAAAGAGTCTAAAGAGAATTTCTCTCTCTAAAGACTCTAAAGAGAATTTCTTTCTCTAAAGAGAATTCCTCTCTCTCTAAAGACCTCTCTAAAGAGTCTCTCTAAAGTTGAAACTAAGTCGCTTTTTTGTTATGTGGACCGTGAAACATTTTCAAACCTTCTCCTGGGAAAATTTCAAGCCCGAAGAGGAAAAACAATATTACGACTGGAATGAATTGGAGGATAAACTGAAGCTCGAAAATATCTTGTGCGACGACGATGAAAAGGCTGAATACTTGTTGTATGAATTATGCGACGATAGGCTTGCCGAGCGTCAAATTCGCGATCTAATCGAACAGTATTACATTCTGCACACGAACAGATCGCTGAGTTTTTTCGTTTTTGCGGTGAGAGATCTTTATTTGTTTCGATGCTCTTTTCTCGATTCTCAGAGTAGAGATCAGAAACTCATCATGGACTTTTTAAAGACGGGAGAAGGTGTTAAAGAAGATATTTTAGCATACGTGTGGTTATATCTGGAGAAATGGACGATACGCGAAGAAATGTATAGCAACAAGTGGGAAATATGGAAAGTGTTGGACGTGCTGGCTCGTAATTTTCGTACCCGACTCCAAGATGAATGTGCTCTTGGGAATTTTGCAGTTATTGATTGCCACTAACGAACGTAATAAAACCACGTTATGTATTATAATTCACAAATGCATGCACGCATTAAAAAATCCGAACTTAAAATACATACTCGAGAAAAATGACTTTTTGAAGAAATGTATAACCGGAGGTGTGTTAAAATTACAGTGTTTGGCAGCTGCTAAAATAGTAAATTGTAATAAATTACCGTGTATCATTCGAGATTTTATTAAATTGCATAAATTCTAAAAATTGTAATGAAATTGTATACGACATCTTGTGAAGACCTCCTCCTCAGCGGTCTTCCTCCAGCTCTCCCTAAAAGGAGGTGGCCAGCACGTGGCGCTGGGTCACAATATTGGATTAAGGTCCAGAGTTTAAGAGTCCCCATAAAAGGTGGCAGTGCTATTGAAGGCGCGGAGGTGCGATTTTAGAGGGGGCACAAATTCATGGCAGCTCAAATTAATGGCAGCTCAATGTGTGATATAAATTCCCGCTTTAGGTAAGTTTTTACCGCTTTAGGTAAGTTTTTACAATGGTTATTCACTCTTAATGCAGCCAGACACTGTAAATTTACATCCCTATTCCTCTAAATAATGTCTTTAATTTTACGAGTATGATATTTATGTAACCCGTAATCTTTCTATTCCTCTTTCTCAGTAACATAAGTATACATGCATTATTCCACTTCTTGGTGTGGCAGTTGAAAAAGGCCGCTCATGATTTTTTAAAATAAAATTTTAGGCACTCGAAAGTTGCACGCCAGTGTTTCCAATACTCTCCAAATTTTCCTGACCATTTTTCCAAACACGCGTATTTACTCGCCTTTTCCCAAGAAAATCTAATAATCTCTTCCGAATTCAGTCTCTTATCGCAAAAGTGAAAAACGAGCTATTCGTGTAGTCACGACAATCAGGTCTCGAATTTCTCTGGACGTGTTATAATAAAGTTTCCTCATAATAACTTCTATTGTCACTCAATACACTTACTAGTTTACCCACTTCTTTGAGGCCGTAGAATTCTACGTTTGTTTTTTTGCTCGTTCTCGATTCCAAGAAGAGTAGTTTTTCCATACCCAGTAGCTTTTCCAGATTACATAATCCATTTAAATGGACGAACATTAAGAGACAGCTGTTATATATACCAAGGAGAACACGCGGGCTCAATCAGCGAGCCGTTGGAGCCAATGAGTCCACATCTTCTCCCACGCAGCTCTCCATGAACCGGCTAACCAGGTTACTAACTCGAATGGGGAATTTGTGCGTGGGTTAATAGATGGCCTTTTATCTAACCTTGGGACTGGTTGGGAAACGGAGCACGGGAGCCTTCGAGACAACGCGTGGATGAGCGGCCCCCCATGGAAACTCCTCCTCAAGTAGCACTGAGGTAGGTATGAGTGTCAACAAGGTGCCGTTCACCTCAATGTACTATTGTGAGTGAATAAGTGAAAAATACACCCCACCTTTCAAACAGCAAAAAGACTGCCTAGAAATTCACTCTAGAAGCCTAGAGAGAGAAATCTCTAGAAGCCTAGAGAGAGAAATCCCTATTAGCCTAGAGAGAGAAATCCCTATTAGCCTAGAGAGAGAAAGCCCTAGAGAAGAATAGATCTATAGCCTTTTTTTAGCGTGGTTATATCTGGTGCTTGAGAAATGTGTTGGAGGTACCAGCTTCTAGTTCGAGATTAAAAATCTACTCGTACGGCCCTCTGAGCCTTGGTGTGGCGAGCGTCGCTGCAGTCACCTAAGACAGGTGGGCATGCCTCCTCCCAAACTACTTCTCAACCGGGTGTGCACTCGACAGATCCAACAGCTTAATCCAGCCATGGGCCCCTCTTTGTAACCTTGGGAAAATTCCTGCCAAGAACGAATTAATGCGCCAACTGCCACACGTAGACACCTCCCCTTTTTTTGAAACTTGGGAGCCTTGTTTACGCTAGAATGGCAGCAGCGTACGGGCCCGCTCATTACCCAAAGCCACATTCCTTCCAACAGTTTGTAACCCCCTATGATCGGTTTAAAAAAAAAAGGGGGTGGGACGCCAGCTAGTATTCTCAGCCCATAGAGACTTTTCACTGGTGACGTCACACGTTCTGAGCATTCGTCGATCTAGCATCTTGACCCACCATAGCTGCTTGTGGTTGGCGGGATTATTATCTTTAATAATTATCTGCAACAAATGTATTTTTAAACAATTTTTGCAAAAAATGATTGTTTGTTAGAGAATTTAGGAAGTAAGAAAAAAATGTCTTAGTGCCCAAAAGAGAAAGTTGTCTGCCCTCAATAAATAGTATCCACAGAGTTAACTGTTGGCTTTAATATTAATAGTTTTGTAACAAACAGTTTTTCTGGCAGGTGGGATTTGAACCATATCTTTCCAGGTACACAGTGTTCTAAGGCCACTAAACTAATAAGTTGTATTAAAAAGGCAGTTAGTTTATAGTGGTCTTACACCTCTGGCTTATATCTGGAAAGATGTATGCCTAAATGATTTAAGCCTTCTTTACCAGGGTGCATAGAATTATTTTTTTTTTCGAAGATTGATTATATTTTCTTTACATTTGGGAGGTTGAGCGATTTATTGTTAAATCTTTAGATTTACAGGTAGCTTTGTAAACCAAAATGTGTATGCAGTAAATTGTAGTTTCTAAAGTTGCACTTTTCCTGTTAGTTTTTGAATATGTATCGGAAGATTGTATCCATGTCCAAATATTATTCAGATTTAATGACAGAAAAAAATACAGCTCAATATTCCTATTAATTCAGTCTAATCACTAAGAAAAAGTATTAAATCAAACTGAAATTGCTACAGCTAAAGCTATTGGATTGTTTTACCTCTGAGCGGCACTTTTTTTGCACACCATGGGCTAAATGGCCAGGCCGCAAGGACCCCGAAGGCTCAGAGAAGGTTGGGGACCCACCGGAACAGCTGTTGGGAGACAGATAGTAACCTCCCGTCAAGGCCATCCAGCGTGTTCTTTAATGTGCACAGGGTATAGCTCTCCTGCCACGGCTTAACGTCCCATCCGACGGACGGCGGCCTTTTCAAGCCCATCGGTGTCCCCTACTGACCGTGGGCAGGGGCAGAGATAAATCTCAATGCTGACCCAGCTGGGACTCGAACCTGGGAACTACAGATTACGAGGCTAGCGCACTACCGACTGAGCCACCCCCTTCCCAGCTATTACAGTATATCATTAATTTTTAGTTCCACATTTGCCAATAAAATTGTTCTGAATAATTTTTTGTTTTTTTCACTTTTTAATAAAACACACATAATTTTCCATAACAATTTATATGTCACAATTATATTATTAATGGTACAAACAACTGGATCAGGTATTGACAGCATTTATTGCGAAAAAATATGTGAAGGATTTTATAATATATAACCGAGTAATTATTTGATTTTTAAACGTATTGTGTAATTATACGTGCAACCGATTATGACGCTCCTGGTAATTTATCGTTCTACATGTTCAGAGAACGTTAAACGATGATTACATATTGAGTCATCAATTTAGCACAAATCACGATCTATTTTCAACGTCTTCCTTATTTGAAGGTTTTTCATAGAAATATTACACTAATGTACATATATACAATATAATCATACTATGTCAATCAGTTTTGAGCACATCAAACAAAAATGCTCTCCCGATCTTATAAAAAAATGTAAATGCTCGATTTGCGACGGTAGTACTATGTACGCAAGAAGTACTGTAGATCCACAGGATGTGACGTTAGACGTCAAAGGCCTTGAGTTTCGAAGGGCTGTCCCCCAAAACCCTCCCAGACCATGTCGTCACACAACGGAGCACTAGTCCCCCAAGGCAAGCAAGTGCTATTTTTAATACACACTTGCAATTGAGGCCCTACTCAAATTATAACTTTTAGGGATAGAGGCACATGATCAAGTCCTAAAAACTTACCCACTGTAGCTTCGCCCATAGTTTCAACTCGTAGTTTCGCCCATAGTTTCAACTCGTAGTTTTGCCCATAGTTTCAACTCGTAGTTTCAACTCGTAGCTTCGCTGTGGCTACTGTGGCCAACTCTTCAGACTTCCCTTTTAAATTCAACATTTCTTTTTTTTGAAAACCTTGTGTGTGTATTTTAAAGATTTAAAGTCTTAACCCTTTTTAAAAGACCTGTTACCAATATCACCAAACTCATTACTAATCACAGCCCGGTGCCACTATCAGCTCTGTGCGTGCTAGAGAAGTATACAGATAGTTCACTGACCCCCATACGCAGTCACGTAAGAGGAAAGTGGGAAACGGCGCGCGCGCTGGGTTTAACGACTACCCATGCTCAGCGGTAACACGAGTGGAACCCATCAGAGACTCCAGCTCTGTCAAAGGTCCTCCCATTACTGTCCATGCAAAACCCAGATCCCCAAAGTTCTAAACTCATAGTTCTAAACCGACAGGGAGAGAGAACTTTTTTTACCTATTTGAAGAGAGAAATATTTACCTATTTGAAGAGAGAAATAATTACCTATTTGAAGAGAAATAATTACCTATTTGAAGAGAAATATTTACCTATTTGAAGAGAAATATTTACCTATTTGAAGAGAAATAATTACCTATTTGAAGAGAAATAATTACCTATTTAAAGAGAGATTTACCTATTTGAAGAGAGATTTACCTATTTGAAGAGAGATTTACCTATTTGAAGAGAGAAATATTTACCTATTTGAAGAGAGAAATATTTACCTATTTGAAGAGAGAAATATTTACTTATTTGAAGAGAGAGAGATTTACCTATTTGAAGAGAGAGAGATTTACCTATTTGAAGAGAGAGAGATTTACCTATTTGAAGAGAGAGAGATTTACCTATTTGAAGAGAGAAATATTTACCTATTTGAAGAGAGAAATAATTACCTATTTGAAGAGAAATAATTACCTATTTGAAGAGAGAGATTTACCTATTTGAAGAGAAAGATTTACCTATTTGAAGAGAGAGATTTACCTATTTGAAGAGAAATAATTACCTATTTGAAGAGAAATAATTGCCTATTTGAAGAGAAATAATTACCTATTTGAAGAGAAATAATTACCTATTTGAAGAGAAATAATTACCTATTTGAAGAGAAATAATTACCTATTTGAAGAGAAATAATTACCTATTTGAAGAGAGAGATTTACCTATTTGAAGAGAAATAATTACCTATTTGAAGAGAGAGAGATTTACCTATTTGAAGAGAGAGAATTACCTATTTGAAGAGAGAGAATTACTTATTTGAAGAGAGAGATATACCTATTTGAAGAGAAATAATTACTTATTTGAAGAGAAATAATTACTTAATTTGAAGAGAGAGATCTTTTTTTACCTATTTGAAGAGAAGAAAAAATAAATTAAAAATTAATACTAATTACTTGTTAATTAATGATAATTTCTTATTAATTAATAATAAAATGATAAAATTTTAGCATTGAAATTTTACTTAAATTTTAAACTAATTACGAATTACTTATGACATCATCATTAGGCCGACTATAAAATATGGCCTTCTTTAAAATTTGCTCATTATAGGATGGGCCGCCTAACCGATCGGTCCTCTTTTACTTGGACCTACATTAATTATTTATTAGTATATATATATATAGTATATATATAATATATTTTTTATCTCAAGTCAGATTCTTACAGAGCTTTTAACAGTGGCCCCAAAAGTACAGTCCCTCCAATCACCCCTCCAATCACAATGGTTGAGCCGTTAAAGAAAAAAAGTACCCACTTCTCCTTTACTTTTTTTTTAAGAAGAGGTCCAATGGAAACTCTGTGCTGGGGGATAATAGCGGATTTTTTTTTAGTAATGGTTAGGCTTTAGCGTGTATGGTGTGACTAGAGAGAGAGAGAGACCTTAGAACTCTTTGTGTGTGCAACACATTGGTCGCCTGCCTCTTTGCGTGTGGTGGCACCCCCATCATCTATCCCAGAAGGGCCCCAAAGCTTACACAAACAATTATCCGAACACTTTAGATGGGAATTTGCAACCAGTCAGCCCCCCAAACCCGAACACTTTAGATGGGGAATATTAGCTCCAAGTTAAAAAGAGCTTGCAACCAGTCAGTCCTTCCCCTTAAAAACCCGAACATTTTAGATGGGGAATAATTTGTTAGCTCCTAGTTAAAGAGCCATCTACAAAAAAGTACAGTCCCTCAAAAAACTATCCGAACGCTTTGATTGTGTGTCAGAGGAATTTTTTTCCGTTGAAAAATCTTTTTTTAAACGCCTCCTCCCCCATCTTTTTTTTTTTAAAAACGCCTCCTCCCCCATCTTTTTTTTTTTAAAAAACGCCTCCTCCCCATCTTTTTTTAAAAAACGCCTCCTCCCCATCTTTTTTTTAAAACGCCTCCCATAACGTGGCTAATACTAAGTTGTTGCTCGAGTCCATAACACTTCTCGGCATGCACTAATTTAGGAGGGGCTTCCTCATCAAGTCCTGCGGTATCTCTTAACTGAGAATCACGAATAATTATTAGGCATTTGCTCTGAGCGGCAAAGGTCCCGTCAAGGTCATCTAGCTTGTTCTTTAACTTGCACAGGGTATCCTCCGACTATTGCAATAATGGCTACACCCCTCAAGTTCAGCGATGTCAAAAGTACGCTTACTTGACCAATCAGCAGCAACGTCACAATTTTCACTCTGGTGAATTCTCAATCCTTTTAAAACACTTGCGGCACAAGCAGCATGGTGCCACTTCTCGACTAAGTTTGAGACTGCTCTCTCTCTCTCAAACACTCGGCTGAGAGAGAGCAGATCCTTTAACACTGTTGAGACTCTCAAATGATTCATACTAAGTTGATTCTCTCAAATGATTCTTTTAACACGGCACTAATTTCAGTGCACTAGTGGAAGGAGGGCATCAAGTCCTGCGGTATCTCCCGCTCTTAACGAGTAATTATCGCCACTGGTCAGCCATAGTAGCTTGGGTTTGAGCGACACTCCAAATAATAAAAAGTCAAACAAGAAGTCTCCGAGCTCGAAATCGTTTGCTGGTTAGCCTCCCATCAAGGTCATCCGTGCACGGGGGGGGGGGGGGGGGGATGTCCTCCGACCAACCAGTGGCCTCCAGCATCTCAAAGTACATTGCAATACACGGAGATGATCTCCACCACTGGTGAAATCCAATATTTTTCTCGGTGCTTGCCCGTTTTTACAAGCACGTTCGCCACACATCCAGCCACCTGTTAGGCTCGAGGCCACATTGCAATATAGATATCACACTCTGGTGAATCCCTTTTTTAAAAAAAGATATTTGGTGCCGTGAATTTACACGTTTCAGAATCTCCAGCCGCCTGTTGGGCTCGAGGCCACATTGCAATATAGATGGTCTCAACACTCTGGTGAAATCCCTTTTTAAAAAAAGATATTCGGTGCCGTGAATTTACACGAATCTCCAGCCGCCTGTTAGGCTCGAGGCCACATTGCAATATAGATGGTCTCCATTCTGGTGATCAGCTGCCTGTTCTCAAAGGCTCAAGGCCACATTGCAATATAGATGGTCTTCTGGTGAATCCTATTTTTTTCGGGGGCCTATGCCAGGGGGTCTCCCACAAAGACACACGCGGAAGCACGTTCTTTTACTGGTTTAAAACTGTCGGTAGCGCACCAGGCAGCTGAGATCCGCGGTCGGAGGGGAACACCGCTTGGCCCGTGTGCGAGCCCATGTGCACACGACCAGGGTTTTCCCAACCCGTGCAGTGTCGCTCAGAGGTAAAACAATTCAAATATCTGTGGACCGGAGAAACTTAAGGGAAGGTGAACCCAATAGATAGTTATTAGGAGTCTCGCTGAGGCGATCCGCACAGGGTACGGTTGCACACGGAACAAGGGGGTGCCCCATTCGATGGATCTTTTCAAGTTCGTCCATTTTCTCAAAAGGATAGGATTTAGCAAAGATAAATCTATAAGAGCTGGCCTAGGTGAAACTCGAAACTAGAAACTACGGAGCTTAACACGCTATTGACAGAGCCAAATCTTCGTCCCTGAAAGTTGAAAAAAAAATTAAAAACGTTGGAGATATGAAACAAATGAAAACAAAGTCTGAGAGTTTTTAAAATTTATGTGGGATGTGGAAAATGGGAATTTTGTATGCTATTAAGTTTTAGTACTTGCCAAGGTTGGTTTAGGTTACTTGGTTTTTTTTTACATTAGCTAAATGTCCAGTGAAGGTGGCTGAAGAGCTGAAATAGTCTCCCGTCAAGGCCATCCAGCAAATTCTTTAATCCCACGCAAAGAATCATTGGATGGATGCCAATTTCCCTTTTTACTCGGGGGTTGATGGAATCTCAACGCTGGGATTCGAACCTCTGATGTGCTACCGACTGAGCCACCCACCTCTGCACATGCCAATTGTCTCTTGTGGCGACGTGAGACTCCATTGACTCATAACAGTTATGAATGCTGTTTTCTTCATTGTATTTTGCACTTTTGTTAAAATGAAAGGTTTGAATTGTGAGCGACACTGCACGGGTTGGGAAAACCCTGGTCATGTGCACATGGGCTCACACACGGGCCAAGCGGTGTTCCCCTCCGACCGCGGATCTCAGCTGCATGGCGCGCTACCGACAGTTTTAAACCAGTAAAAGAACGTGCTTCCGCATGTGTCTTCGTGGGAGCCCCCCTGGCACAGGCCCCCAAAAAAAGGGGATTCACCAGAAGACCATCTATATTGCAATGTGGCCTTGAGCCTTTGAGAACAGGCGGCTGATCAAGAATCGGCTAGCTGAAACGTGTAAATTCACGGCACCGAAAAACTTTTTTTTAAAAAGGGGATTTCACCAGAATGGAGACCATCTATATTGCAATGTGGCCTCGAGCCTAACAGGCAGCTGGAGATTCGTGTAAATTCACGGCACTGAATATCTTTTTTTAAAAAGGGATTTCACCAGAGTGTTGAGACCATCTATATTTGCAATGTGGCCTCGAGCCTAACAGGCGGCTGGAGATTCTGAAACGTGTAAATTCACGGCACCGAATATCTTTTTTTAAAAAAGGTATTCACCAGAGTGTGATATCTATATTGCAATGTGGCCTCGAGCCTAACAGGCGGCTGGATGTGTGGCGAACGTGCTTGTAAAAACGGGCAAGCACTGAGAAAAATATTGGATTTCACCAGTGGTGGAGACCATCTCCGTATATTGCAATGTACTTTGAGACGCAGGAGGCCACTAGTTGGTCGGAGGACATCCCCCCCCCCGTGCACGGATGACCTTGACGGGAGGCTAACCAGCAAACTATTTCGAGCTTGGAGACTTCTTGTTTGACTTTTTATTATTTGGAGTGTCGCTCAAACCCAAGCTACTATGGCTGACCAGTGGCGATAATTACTCGTTAAGAGAGGGAGATACCACAGGACTTGATGCCCTCCTTCCACTTAGTGCACTGAAATTAGTGCCGTGTTAAAAGAATCATTTGAGAGAATCAACTTAGTATGAATCATTTGAGAGTCTCAACAGTGTTAAAGGATCTGCTCTCTCTCAGCCGAGTGTTTGAGAGAGAGAGAGCAGTCTCAAACTTAGTCGAGAAGTGGCACCATGCTGCTTGTGCCGCAAGTGTTTTAAAAGGATTGAGAATTCACCAGAGTGAAAATTGTGACGTTGCTGCTGATTGGTCAAGTAAGCGTACTTTTGACATCGCTGAACTTGAGGGGGGTAGCCATTATTGCAATAGTCGGAGGACACCCTGTGCAAGTTAAAGAACAAGCTAGATGACCTTGACGGGACCTTTGCCGCTCAGAGCAAATGCCTAATAATTATTCGTGATTCTCAGTTAAGAGATACTGCAGGACTTGATGAGGAAGCCCCTCCTAAATTAGTGCATGCCGAGAAGTGTTATGGACTCGAGCAACAACTTAGTATTAGCCACGTTATGGGAGGCGTTTTAAAAAAAAGATGGGGAGGAGGCGTTTTTAAAAAAAGATGGGGAGGAGGCGTTTTTAAAAAAAAAGATGGGGGAGGAGGCGTTTTTAAAAAAAGATGGGGGAGGAGGCGTTTTTAAAAAAAAGATGGGGGAGGAGGCGTTTCAAAAAAAGATGGGGGGTTGGTGAATCATTTGAAAAACTTTTCAACGGAAAAAAATTCCTCCGACACACAATAAAAGCGTTCGGATAGTTTTTTGAGGGACTGTACCTCCTCGCAGGTTTCATGGTCGGAAAGATCAAAATTCTCTTGAAATTTTAGCTCAAGAATATCTGCAAATGCTTCAGATTTATCTTCTTGACAATAACATATTTTTGATTCTCCATGAATGGAAGGGTAATTCAAGTGAGGATTTTTCAATATCCTCACCATCTTCCAAATGGAGTTATCAAGCGTAGAAAGGGGAGACCTTTTTATTCCAGGAGTTACTTCTATCTTCCTGGAGTTTTTGTCTCACCTCTGTCTTGAGGGAGTAATAAATCTCTTTATCAGATTTATTCCGAGTTCTTTACCATGCATGTTGGGATCTGTTCTTGTTTTTGATGAGACAGGAGAGATGCGCTGGAAGAATTTAAAAATCATTCTTGGGTATTATTTCAGTACTGGCTTCTTGAGTCGTGCAACAAATTAATAAAGTCCCAAATGGAATCATTAATAGATCTTAGTGTAAGAAGTGAGCAAGATCCAGAAATCTTATTATTGACAGTAACTTTGTAGAGTTCCCAATTTGTAAGACTGTGTGATTCTGTGCTAAAAGTTGTAGGCAGAAATGAAGTCAAACAAATTGGCAAGTGATCAGAATTTAGCTGATTCAGAACACAAAGTTCATAGAATGGTAGAAAATTGCCAAAGACGACCATATCCAAAACATCTGGTCTGTGCATGGTGTTAAAAGGGTAGAAAGTTAGCTTGCTTGGAGCATTAACAATGTCTTTTCTTCGTAGCATAATGTAGTAGCAATCTGCCGTTCTTGTTGCAGTTTCTATATTGCCAAACTGCGTTCTTGGCATTTAAATCGCTTGCCAGCACAGTAGGAATTCTTATATCAAAAATGGAATTATAATCATCGCATACAAAGTCAGAATTTGGTAGCTTGTATGCAGCCATAAAGTACGAGATTGGTACCAGTAACTGCTACTGCAGCAGTTTCTAAAATATTGAGATGTGTAATAGGAAGTAGGTAATGTTTTATGGATTTCTTCACAACGACAGCAGTACACCCTCCATTGTTGTGTAAGTATCTGTCCTATGTACTTCGAAGTTAGGATATTTAGGTAAATCAGAAGCACGGAGGTGCGTCTTGCCTAATAGGACTATGTCAACCTGAGAATCTGCTAAAAAGCAACAGAACTCAGGGCGATCGGTAAGAATACCGTCGCTATTCCATGCAAATATTTTAAGATAATTTTTTCTGAATAGCCTTATCCATCAAAGTTAAGAGTAGATATTAATTAGCCGAAAGCCTTTAAGAAAACTGTAAGCTTTCCCATTAAACAGTTAGCTTTTCAATACTCCGCAATGAGTTTTAAAAGTGAGCAGAATTTTAGAAACATTCAAACTCTTAATAATCTGAAATATCTCCTTTAGATCGTTTAAGATATTAGCATCGTAAATGATCACAAGTAGGAGGTGTTTGATAAGGTTTTTGGTTTGGTAGTTTACTTATGGGTAAAGATTTCCCTTTATCATTTGTATTTGCTAAAGGTGCTTTATTTGCAACTGCATTAGCATAAGAAACCTGTGGAATAACAGGCTTACTATTTGTCTTCTTTAAAAGAATGGTCTTATCCTTTGAAGCAGTTACAACGTCCCGTTTGGGGAAGTGGGTATATCCTTTATATTTAGCTGTATGATAGGCCACAATTGTCACATTTAGGAGGAATTCGGATTTATGCCGAGCGCAATCTTTAGTAAGATGCTCACCCGCACATTTCACACATCTCGGGAGATTGTAACACCCACTTTGAGCATGTCCATACCTCTTGCATCTGTGGTACTGAGTTGGGCTCTTTTTGGCTCCGTAGCTCTCTACCTTAATCGTTAGGTGAAAGAAATCCAAGATGTCGTATATTTTCTTGTTAACTGCATTTTTGGGCAGCTCCACAAGAAAAACTTATCTAGTTTTCTCTTTCCCACGCTTCAGCTGGGGCGGGGGTGGCTCAGTCGGTAGCGTGCCAGGCTCGTTATCTGTAGTTCCCAGTTTCGAGACCCAGTTAGGTCAGCGTTGAGATTTATCTCCGCAAAATTCCCCGCCCTGCCCTCGGTCAATAGGGGACAGCGATAGGCTTGGAAGTGGCTCAGTCGGTAGCGTGCCAGGCTCGTTATCTGTAGTTCCCATTTTCGAGACCCAGCTAGGTCAGCGTTGAGATTTATCTCCGCAAAATTCCCTGCCCTGCCCTCGGTCAATAGGGGACAGCGATAGGCTTGGAAAGGCCGCCGTCCATCAGATGGGACGTTAAGCCGTGGTCCCATGTGTGGGAGAGCCATACCCTGTGCACGTTAAAAAAACACGCTGGATGGCCTTGACGGGACGCTACCATCTGTCTTCCAACAGCTGTTCAGGTGGGTCCCCTCTTCCAACCTTCTCTGAGCCTTCGGGGTTCATAGGACCTGGCCATTTAGCCCATGGTGTGCAAAAAAGTGCTGCTCAGAGGTAAAACACCCAACACCAATCCCACGCTTCAGCTATCTTTATGACTGAGAATCCTAAGTCACGTTGTATTTCCTCAGAGTCAACATCAGTAGGTAGGTTTCTCAGCAGAAATTTCAGAGATTTTTTTTTTTCAGCATTTAATTTGTAAGTATGAAACTGTTGTTTGGTTGTTTCAGATTTTTCACAAATGCACGATAGTCAACAATATATTTGGTTTAAATGCGGATCGATTCTCCTGAATTTTTAGCAGTGAAACTTTCTACTGCTATCCTGGTTAATTCCCGATGAATAGCTGTTGTTTTTAGGAGATCGGAGTATAATGGGTGGAATTTTTTCTCTCCTATTTCCCTTAGCTTTGGATTGAGCAAGATAGTCATTTTCGTCCATTTCAGACTCATTTAGATCCAGATTTTCTTCATCTCAGACAGAAAGTCTGGTTTTTGAGATATAATTAGTCTCAACAGAATGCGAGAGGGCTCTTTTATGCCCTTTCTTGACCTTCTTAAAATCATCAATGCCTGTAACAATTTCTTTCAAAGATTCAATGTGTATAACATTTGAGTGATCAACATTATTTGTAAAAGTATCCATATTATTCAATGGGATACTAGTGTTCAATTCGCGGGTTGAAGTATTTGCCAATTTAGCAACGTCAGATCGTAGATATCTTTCATATTCGGGATATTATTTAAAATCTAATTAACATCATAGTATAATAGAATAATTTTCTCAGTTAAAGAAGCACAGTTTTGTGCCTCATAGTTAACATGGGAGCTTTCTCGGTGGTACGATATAGCTTTTATCATAGCCGAGGCATCCTGGTGGTCCGATTCAAGGGAATCATTGAGCTGGTCCTCTCGGTGGTCCGTGATAGAAGCAGTTCCTTTACTACCTAACATCATGTTAAAAAGAAATTTGCTTTTTTCTAATATCAGGATATGAGTAAAAGGAAAACTTACACTTTGTTAAACCTTTGCAATACAGTTTAAATTTCACATTTAAAGATTTAAAATAATTTCGCAAGTCAAGCAAATAAAGTTATAAATAGCAAAAAGTTTCAAAAGTGACAGTTCCAAGTTCTAGATGAATTTTTTTTCCTGGGAGAAATTAAACTACCTAAACTTAATAATACCAAAGTTTCAGAAAGATTTAGTGCTTTGGTTTCATTTCATTCCCAGGAAATTACGGAACAAAAATGGAAAAAATAGAAACCAGTTAGTCAATATATGGGTTGATCCCAATAATTTTCTTAAAGTATTGTGGCTCATCCATCAGAAATGACAGAGAACATTTCAAGCTTCGTAAAGTTTTTTAAATGGTCTCATTATTACTCATAGTGAAAAAGCTACGGATATTGACTGAAGAGTTTGTCGCAAAAATTGTATTTCTCTTTGTTCATTTTGGCAAGGCTAGGATTGGGTTGTTTTACCTACGAGATGGGGGGCTAGTTTGCCAAAGCCTGGGCTATACTACCATCCATATATAGCGAAACACCTAGAGAAGATTTGTGTTTCTGTTACATCGCGTACATCAGGAAGAATAGTGTCGAGTTGGTATCATGCAACGATTAAATATTTTTCTGCAGATATTAATTTATTTTACATTTTGCAAGGAAAAAAATTGCTAAGTGGTGTATCATTTATTGTAATTTAATTACTACATACTCATTTACTGTGCTGAGATACAGTAAAAAAATTAAAACTTAATAAAGGTAAGTGTTATGTAATATGGAATCAGGTTAAAAGTGCTCTCGAACAAGTTCAATGTGGTGTCATGACCTAGAAGGGAGTAGGCTTAAATATTCCATAATTAAGATGTTGAGTCCTACGTTGCATAACTTGTGATTTTTTTCCCTAGTAGGTAAAAAAATAAGAATATATAATAGTGCTGCAACCAAATCTGGTTATATCATGGAAATATAAGTATTAGAATTATCACAGCTAAATTAAAAATTAAAATTATTGCGATTTTATACTTTTTGTAACTCCATCTTTAAATTGTGGAAAAAAAGAACATAATTTTTTTCTAAGACGAGATGTTTATAAAAGCTGAATAAAGCCAAAAAATATATCGAGATTGTAGTAGTGTGATCTGTAATACAGTGCCGTGTTATTGATATGATGATGCGTGTTGGCTCATACGATGATTATATTTTGAATTTAAAATTTTGACACCCCAAACAGGAAATTATTTTACTGTGCTCCAAGGAGAAAGTGTTTTGTTTAAAAATACCAACTTTTTGTGATGAAATTTCTAAATTCAAATATTCTGTTTTTGCAAATGGGTACAAATCGTATATAGAGAAAATGGAATAAAGAGACATATATTTATTACTACCTATTCTTAACTTTTATTATAAATTTTAATAAGTGAAAATACAAAAAAAGTATCAGTGTAAATAAATGTATATAATTAAAATAGAAATGATATGCAAAGTATATACTTACAAAATTAAAGCAGCCCTTTTTCTCAATTTTTGACTAGTAAACACATAATTTTAATGATCGAATTTTAAATACTATTATTTTTAATAAATAATAATATGATAAATTATATCATATAGAAGAGGCCCTAGTTTCTCATCAGAGTAAATCAGCATCCAGTTGAAGGCATATTAATATTAAGCATAGTTGAGGTTTTGCATTTTATTAAATTTTTAGTATAAATGGACGTTTGTTTGCCTATCCTCTCTAGAGAACTTTTCAATTTATTTCCAAACACCAAAAAGTTGATTTTATAAAACAGATAGAGGCAAACATGACAAAATGAAATATGTAACTCGCTTTTTTTTTTGCTTTTATTTAAGTCTAATAATAGCAGATGACTCCTAGGCATGTTTCTCTGGGGGCAATCCCAGAGTATTTCTCACCTGGGTCGAAATTTGGTTCAGGGTTATCTTGGCTGCAGGAGCCGATTTCCATATTTTTGCTCCCAATCCAATGAATAATAAGGCACTAGAGCTTATTTTTGAAAGAAAGAACTGCAGGAATATCCTTTATCAACACCCTACCAGTCCAAACAGAAAGTGTTACAAGGTGCTTAATAAACATGTAAAGGATTAATTGACAGGCTGATAGCTTGGCTGACAAAGCAGAGGAAGCAGTTAGACAGCACAGAGCTGTGCCAGATAGTTAATGTTTTGTATGGTAAAAAAAGGAAATGGTAGCTACGCATAAACTGGAAGAAGCTGTATACCAATCCACAGTGATGATGAACAGAACCAGCCAGGTCTAGCACCTAATGTCCAACCCTGCCTTCTCATGGTGCAGGCCATTGGTATCTTTCAAAAGAGATATTCTCTTTTGGAAGGGGAGAGAAGGGGAGAGCTGCCAGCTCAGTGTGGCTACTGATCTGGTCATCTATGGCCACTCTTTTCCTTTTTTTCAACCCTGCTGAGGAGTGGTCAACATCACAATGTCCTGGTGCTGACCATTTATGCCCACTAGACTGGACTGGTTTATGGATTTAAACTTGATTATGGATGGACTTCCTGCACTGGTGGGCATCTGCTGAAGGAGAATCTGCTGCTGTTTTCTGTTTGCTTGTGGGTTATCAGCCCTAAGTGAACAGAGGCATGGGATACCTTATATTAGCTGGCAGATAATCCTGATCAGAGGCCATCGCAGGTACCAGAACCTCACTTAGCTAGCTAGGCATCATCAATCCTAAACTGAAGTAATGTGACTCAGGCAGGTCTTATGGCTCTTGGAAAGGTCCATCTGAAAAGGTAGTGCCTGAAACTCCTACCAGTATCTGTGACTTCAGCGTTTAGTGGAAGAATAACAGGTCTTTATGTCATGCCTGCGATCAGGGGGCTGTTTGGTATATTTCACCCTACTTCTCTCAATAAACCTAGTTTCCTTAAAAAACATTTGTGTTGTCATATGGCTGACTGAAATTTTGAATATTTTTTTATGACAAAGGTGTTTTTAAGGAGTGTACTAGAGCTACTATTATCCGAATTTTTAAAAAAGGTGATTGCAGTTCTTGTGATAATTATAGAGGAATTAGTTTACTTTCTGTTCCAGATAAAGTTCTTTGCATGATTAAACAAAATAGAATTAAGAATTTGGTTGTGTGGATTCAGAAGTGGTAGAGGATGTATTAATCAAATAATTTCACTTAGGCAGATTCTTGAGAAATGCTTAAAGTTTCAGAAACATATGCTATTAGCTTTATAAATTTCAGAAAGGCTTTTGACTCTGTTGATTGACATAATTTGTGGTTGACTGTTAGATCATACAGAATACCTGAGAAGTTAGTGTAATGAAAGCTCTCTACAACAACACCGAATCATGAGTGAGAGTTGGTACATCTTACAGTGATTGGTTTAGCATTGCTAATGAAGTTAGACAAGGGCACATTTTGTCTCCTTTTCTGTTTTGTTTGGTTATTGTTATGTTATGCAAAATTCTTTGCAAGGGAAAGATTTTGGCCTAAATGGTCTAGAGATTTCAAAATTTCTGATTTAGAATATGCAGATGATTTGGTCCTGTTGGCTAATGATGTTGATGAGATAAATTCTTTCATTAGGGCTGTTCATGAGAATGGTAATAGAGTAGGTTTGGTGATAAACAGAGAAAAAAACTAAAGTGATAAAAAGTGGTCAGGCAGATGGTGCTTCAGTTGCTTTGAATGGCTGCACTCTTGAGAAGTGTCTCAATTTAATTATCTTGGGAGCTATGTAACAGACACTGGTGATGTGCAGCATGAGATAAATAGAAGAATAGGGAGTTCTATGGAGAGTATGAAAAAATAGGTGTGTACACTTAAAGATTAAAATTAAGCTGTATAATAGTTTGGTTCTTTCTAAGGTTAGTTATGGTAGTGAAACATGGACCTTTTGTAAGCAGGATAACAAGAAACTTGATGTCTTTGATTCTAGATGCTTGTGCAGTATCTTGGGCATTAGGTGGTTTGACATTGTAAGTAATGATGTAGTTAGAAGAAGGAGTCATCAAACTCCTTTGAGCAACATTTTGTGCAAAGAGAGACTGAGTTCCTTTGGTCATGTGCATATGCATAGTGGCAGATTGGCAAACAAGATTATGAACAGTGTGCCTAAAGGCTTCAGGAAAAAGAGGAGACCTAGGATGTGATGGGCTGGACAATGTCAAACAGGACCTTGCTAGAATGGGCCTAGAGTGCCAAAATGCAGCAGCAGTAACTCAGAAGAGACACATCTGGAGAGGAAAATTAAACAGTCTGGTTGGACCTCCATAGCCCATGGATGCATGAGGATTGATTTGTTGTGTGTGTGTGTGTGTGTGTGTGTGTGTGTGTGTGTGTGTGTGTACACCAAAGAGCCAAAACATTATGACCAGTGCGTTTTTATGCAAATTGGTAATGATGGCACATGTAAAGATTATAAAATGGTATAAATAACATGCGATAGTTAATCAATGTTATTCTTGTTCTACAGAAAGGAAAGGCAGCAGACATAAGTAAGTTTGACAAAGGCCAAATTGTAATGGCCAGATGACTGGGTCAGAGCAATTTCGAGATGGCAAGGCTTTTGTCATCTTGAAATTGGTTATCTGTGGTTAGGTACCTTAAAAAAGTAGTCTGACCTGGGAAAACCACAAACTGCAAGCAAGTTGTGGGCTGACCATGTCTCATTGATGCTAGAGGTGAGTGAAGGCTATCCCGTATGGTACAAGCCAACAGAAAATATATTGTGGTACAACTCGCCTGTAACTTGAATGCTGGAGATGGGAGTAATGTGTCACAACACACAGTACATTGAACCCTATGGAAATGGGCTGCGCAGCCACAGGCCACTCCAAGTGCCCATGCTAACCTCGGTTCACCATTGAAAGCACCTACAATGGGCATGCGAGCATCAAAACTGGACCTTGAATGATTGGAAGGTCATCTGGTTCGATGAATCTTATTTCCTGTTGCACCATATGGACAGCCGGTATGTGTGCGATGTTTACCTGGGGAAGTGTTGGCATCAGGATGCACCGTTGGTTTGGTCAAGTCAATGGAGGAAGTGTAATGCTTTGGGCAATGTTCTTCTGGGAAACCCTGAATCCAGTCATTCATGTGGAGGAAACTATGACGTCTACCACTTACCTAAATATTATTGCAGACTAGGTATATTCTTTCATGGCAATGGTATATCCCTCTAGTAGTGTTCTTTCAGCAGGATAATGAGCCATGCCATACTGCCTGATTGTTCAAGAATGATTTGTGGAACACGTTGAAACCTTCCAGGTATGGCCTCCAAATTCCCTAGACATCAATCCAATTGAGCATCTGTGGTTTGTATTGGAACAGCATACAAGATCTGCAGCAGTCAACCACGTAACCTACAAGAATTTCTTCTGCCCCTGGGACACTATTATCCCTTTTTTTGAAAAAGGGTAGTCACAGTTGAGGTGATAGCTTTGGGATATCAGCCTACTTTCTATTCCAGGTAAAGTTCTTTGCCTGATTGTGCTTAATGGAATTAAGAATCTGGTTAAACAAAGTACAAGAGTTAAAGGATCTGCCGGTAACGTGTTGGTACCAGATACCATAAGACATCTTTAGAAATCTTCTAACGTCCATGCCTCACCAGGTAAGAGCTGTTTTGGCAGCACGTGGAGGACATCATCATATTAGGCAGGCATAATGTTTTGCCTCTTCGATGTATGCATGTATGTATGTATGCATGCAGGGATTGAAGGATAAACTAGGTAAGATTATAAAAGTTGAGGATTCTGTCATGGCTGTGGCTAGTTCTACTCCCATTGTTTGTAACGATGATAGATGCATTACTGCTTTAATGATGGCCCATATCACATTCCAAAGTCACTTTGCTATCTCTAAATTAAAACTGAATAGATCTCCAGGGGCAGAAGAAATTACTACTGAAATGCTTAGAGCTGGGAATGTTTCTGTTGTTACTTGAGTGATTGAAAATTTGAATATCTTTTACAATAAAAGCATTTTTGCTTATGATTTTACCAGAGCTATTATTATCCCGATTTTTTTTTTTTAAAGGTGGTCGCAGTTGAACTGATAACTTTGGGGGTATCAGCCTACTTTCTATTCCAGTAAAGTTCTTTGCATAATTGTGCTTAATGGAATTAAGAATCTGGTTAATGAACAATTGAATGATAAGCATTGTGGAGTCAGAAGTAGTAGGGGATGTGTAGATCAGATTTTTTCACTCAGTCAGATTCTTGAGAAATGTTTAGAATTTCAGATACCTGTGGTTACTAGCTTTGTATATTTCGAAAAAGGGGTTGACCCTGTTGCCTGTCATAATTTTGGTTCATCGTGAGATTATATGGCATACCAGACAAGTTAGTTAACATAATGAAAACTCTCTAAAACAACACTGAGTTGTGTGAGAGTTGGTAAAGCTTGTAGTAATTGGTTCAGCATTGCTTTTGTGTTCGACAGGGGGTGCATTTGTCTCTTTTTCTCTTTAGTTGGTTATTGATTATGTTATGCGGAATTCACTGCAAGGGGAAGATTTTGGGCTTAAATGGTCTAGATATCTGAAAATTTCTGATTTAGATTATGCTGATGATTTAATCCTTTTGGCAAATGATGATGAGATTAACTCTTTCATTAGAGCTGTTGATGAGACTGGTAGTGGAGTAGGTTTGGTGATAAACAGAGAGAAAACTAATGTGATGAAAAATGGTCAAGCAGGCTGTGGTTCAGTTAAATGAATGGTTGCACTCTTGAGCAGGTATCTCAGTTTATCTTGGGAGCTATGTAACAGACTGGTAATGTGTGGAATGAGATAAACAGAAGAATAGGGATTGCTTCTTTAACTTTTAAGTATCTATGGAGCATGTGGAGTACACAACTAAAGACTACAATTAGGCTATATAATAGTTTGGTTCTTTCTAGGATAATTGGGTGGTGAAACTTGAACACTTTGTAAACAGGATAGCTTGATCCCTTTGATTCTAGATACTAATGCAGTAGCTTGGGCATTAGATGGTTCAACTTTGTAAGTAATGATGAGGTTAAGCAAAGGAGCAAATGTTATAAATATAGGGTATCAACCTTTAATTTGCCATTTACTTTGTATTACTGCCATTACTTTGCAAGTAATTATGAGATTAAACAAACAATAACCTCCTTTGTTCAGTGTCAACATGGCCAAATCAGTAGAGAGACTATTGATCTGGTCATTTTGCCCATAGGCAAAACTACAGATTAGTGAATAGGGTTATGAACAGTGTTCTTAAAGGCCAGTTCTTTTGTTTAATCGTCTGTTTATGTTGTTTCGCAAAAGTAAAACGTATTAAAAATATTCTATATTTCTGACTTTTCCATTTTCTTTACGAATCAAAAAGTTTCCATTTGATAGACGTCTGAAACCCAGATATCTTCTGAGCAATCGTCACAATGTAAAAGACGTAACGAGAGTATCGATTATTTCAACACTTAAATGAATCGTAACAATATCTTCCACAATCAATTTAGGCTTTGTTGTTCTGTTAACCTTCGTAGTCACCCGGAAGCGCTTGCTGAAGAAGGAGTCCCCATGCCAATGGGACGTCGGAGGGGGCCAAGCAGCATTCCAAAAGTTAGGTAAGACTCATTTCATGAGCATTGCTGAGGCGATTTTACACTCTTTAATGTATAGCGTTGTTTCATGGTTACACTTGAGGTCCGGGTTAGAATCCCCAGTGGGTTTCGCTTTGGGTCTCAGAGCTGTTATTCTAACAAAGAAAGTTAATTTTCAATAAAAATTTCTTATCGTAATAATTAAATTAATATATCAGGTCAAATTAATCTTCGTGTTATGTTATATTACAAAATTATATTTTTATGATTTAAGTTAATAAGTGAATTAAACAGAGAGATTAAGGGAATCCCATAATTCACAAAGCATTTTAAGGTAGAAAAGGCTTTTTTTGTTATATCTCTTTTTTCTTTACAGCAATAAATTATTTTAAAAATCTACTCAGGAATGAATTACTCTTCTCTCTGATCTGATGCACCATCAGTTAAGAGATAATCATTATCATAAAATAATGCGTACTTAAACTTACGTTAGCGCATTGAATCTGGTTTCTTTCCATTTCAATCAGATCCAGCTATTTAATTATTCATTTATTATAATTAATTTATGACATGAATGTTTTCAAAACATAAATTGGCATTTTTCATTACAGTAAGAAAATTCAAAATTAAAATTTAATATTTTCCCAGCCCTTTCCAAAGATTTTGCTGCCGATTTGAGGGTCGCAAATTATATTTTGAAAAACCTTAGTGTAAAGGATAGGTTCTCATTCATTACATCCTTTACACTAAAGTTTTTCAAATAGAGTTTGCAACTCTCAAATCGGCAACAAAATCTTCTCACTGTAATAAAACAATGCAAATTTATGTTTGAAACATTCATGTAATATATCAATTATAATAAATTAATAATTAAATAACTGGATCTGATCATCTCATTTCCCAGTGATAAAAAAACTAGTTTAAAAACGTTCTCTTATTTCTTTGAAACTGCTACTTTTTTTCAGTTGTCAGCTTCCATATTGATATAAAAATATCAGTAAAATGAACGTAATTTAAATCAAGAATCAAAATTTTAGCGTCTATTGACTTCACGCAATTATGCTGTGTGACGTTTTCCACAAGAGCACAATAACAATAAATGCGCATGCGCTCTTTCATTCAGTCCCAGAAAAATGCTTCAACTTCCACATTTCTCCCGATTGCTTAAAACTTTATGGAAATGTTTTATTCGACAAAAATATAACACTGATGTCATACATCGTAAACTTGAAAATATTTTATGAATTGAATTTCCACTATTTATGTAACGTCTGAAGGAGCGACCAGGCTATATAAGCTTATTTAAAAATTACGTTACAATTAATCACCAAACCGCATTTTCGTATTTTATCGAGCAAAAGTCCATTGAGGAGGAAATTTGATCGAAATTACCACATTCTTCTTCTGAACCCCATCAAAGATATACCCAGAAAACGGTGGCAGCTGGAAAGACTAGGAGCATGCGCAGTAGATGCCTTGACGGTTCTCACAGGTCACGTGTTCAGAGTCACGTGTTCACAGCATGTGAATTAACCTATGATCTATGGGAACTGTTGAATCTTTTACTGCGCATTCTCACAGTCTCCCTAATTGCCCCCAACTCTCCACCACTGCTACAAATAAACCAAAACCCTTTCGTAAAACATTCTCGTGGCTAATTCACTTTCTGCTGCTTATCTTTGCACTCTTTAACTTTTATTGGATTCTTTCCCGTTAACATTCGTAGCATATGAATGATTTGTTTTCTTGCATTCAACCAATTCGCCCTAAGCACCAGAGCATTTCCAGATATTTCCATCTGACATGAACAGGATCAATACAACTGATGGCTAATATTCATAAATGTATTTCGGCTGATGTTGAGATTAACCCTAACACAGAAATCATGTTTTTTTCTCTACCTGAAAAGGGTCCGAGACTTCAGGCATTTTGCAACGTCATATTTATTTGGACAATAGTGACATTTTTTATTTGTTATTCTCTATATAAAATAATGGGTCAACCATTAAATATTTCTTTTTGAAAGCGATAGAAATATCTATTAACTTTTTGCAGTTCAATGCGCTAATGTAAGTTTAAGTACGCATTATTTTATGATAATGATTATCTCTTAACTGATGGTGCATCAGATCAGAGAGAAGAGTAATTCATTCCTGAGTAGATTTTTAAAATAATTTATTGCTGTAAAGAAAAAAGAGATATAGCAAAAAAAGCCTTTTCTACCTTAAAATGCTTTGTGAATTATGGGATTCCCTTAATCTCTCTGTTTAATTCACTTATTAACTTAAATCATAAAAATATAATTTTGCAATATAACATAACACGAACATTAATTTGACCTGATATATTAATTTAATTATTACGATAAGAAATTTTTATTGAAAATTAACTTTCTTTGTTAGAATTACAACTCTGGGACCCAAAGCGAAACCCACTGGGGATTCTAACCCGGACCTCAAGTGTAACCATGAAACAACGCTATAAATAAAAGAGTGTAAAATCGCCTCAGCAATGCTCATGAAATGAGTCTTACCTAACTTTTGGAATGCTGCTTGGCCCCCTCCGACGTCCCATTGGCATGGGGACTCCTTCTTCAGCAAGCGCTTCCGGGTGACTACGAAGGTTAACAGAACAACAAAGCCTAAATTGATTGTGGAAGATATTGTTACGATTCATTTAAGTGTTGAAATAATCGATACTCTCGTTACGTCTTTTACATTGTGACGATTGCTCAGAAGATATCTGGGTTTCAGACGTCTATCAAATGGAAACTTTTTGATTCGTAAAGAAAATGGAAAAGTCAGAAATATAGAATATTTTTAATACGTTTTACTTTTGCGAAACAACATAAACAGACGATTAAACAAAAGAACTGGCCTTTAAGAACACTGTTCATAACCCTATTCACTAATCTGTAGTTTTGCCTATGGGCAAAATGACCAGATCAATAGTCTCTCTACTGATTTGGCCATGTTGACACTGAACAAAGGAGGTTATTGTTTGTTTAACCTCATAATTACTTGCAAAGTAATGGCAGTAATACAAAGTAAATGGCAAATTAAAGGTTGATACCCTATAATTATAACATTTGCTCCTTTGCTTAACTTCATCATTACTTGCAAAGTTGAACCATCTAATGCCCAAGCTACTGCATTAGTATCTAAAATCAAAGGTATCAAGTTATCCTGTTTACAAAGGGTTCAAGTTTCACCACCCAATTATCCTAGAAAGAACCAAACTAATATATAGCCTAATTTTAGTCTTTAGTTGTGTACTCCACATGCTCCACAGATACTTAAAAGTTAAAGAAGCAATCCCTATTCTCCTGTTTATCTCATTCCACACATTACCAGTCTGTTACATAGCTCCCAAGATAAACTGAGATACCTGCTCAAGAGTGCAACCATTCATTTAACTGAACCACAGCCTGCTTGACCATTTTTCATCACATTAGTTTTCTCTCTGTTTATCACCAAACCTACTCCACTACCAGTCTCATCAACAGCTCTAATGAAAGAGTTAATCTCATCATCATTTGCCAAAAGGATTAAATCATCAGCATAATCTAAATCAGAAATTTTCAGATATCTAGACCATTTAAGCCCAAAATCTTCCCCTTGCAGTGAATTCCGCATAACATAATCAATAACCAACAAAAGAGAAAAGAAGACAAATGTACCCCCTGTCGAACACAAAAGCAATGCTGAACCAATTACTACAAGCTTTACCAACTCTCACACAACTCAGTGTTATTTTAGAGAGTTTTCATTATGTTAACTAACTTGTCTGGTATGCCATATAATCTCACGATGAACCAAAATTATGACAGGCAACAGGGTCAACCCCTTTTTCGAAATATACAAAGCTAGTAACCACAGGTATCTGAAATTCTAAACATTTCTCAAGAATCTGACTGAGTGAAAAAATCTGATCTACACATCCCCTACTACTTCTGACTCCACAATGCTTATCACCCAATTGTTCATTAACCAGATTCTTAATTCCATTAAGCACAATTATGCAAAGACCTTTACTGGAATAGAAAGTAGGCTGATACCCCCAAAGTTATCAGTTCAACTGCGACCACCTTTAAAAAAAAAATAGGGATAATAATAGCTCTGGTAAAATCATAAGCAAAAATGCTTTTATTGTAAAAGATATTCAAATTTTCAATCACTCAAGTAACAACAGAAACATTCCCAGCTCTAAGCATTTCAGTAGTAATTTCTTCTGCCCCTGGAGATCTATTCAGTTTTAATTTAGAGATAGCAAAGTGACTTTGGAATGTGATATGGGCCATCATTAAAGCAGTAATGCATCTATCATCGTTACAAACAATGGGAGTAGAACTAGCCACAGCCATGACAGAATCCTCAACTTTTATAATCTTACCTAGTTTATCCTTCAATCCCTGCATGCATACATACATACATGCATACATCGAAGAGGCAAAACATTATGCCTGCCTAATATGATGATGTCCTCCACGTGCTGCCAAAACAGCTCTTACCTGGTGAGGCATGGACGTTAGAAGATTTCTAAAGATGTCTTATGGTATCTGGTACCAACACGTTACCGGCAGATCCTTTAACTCTTGTACTTTGTTTAACCAGATTCTTAATTCCATTAAGCACAATCAGGCAAAGAACTTTACCTGGAATAGAAAGTAGGCTGATATCCCAAAGCTATCACCTCAACTGTGACTACCCTTTTTCAAAAAAAGGGATAATAGTGTCCCAGGGGCAGAAGAAATTCTTGTAGGTTACGTGGTTGACTGCTGCAGATCTTGTATGCTGTTTCAATACAAACCACAGATGCTCAATTGGATTGATGTCTAGGGAATTTGGAGGCCATACCTGGAAGGTTTCAACGTGTTCCACAAATCATTCTTGAACAATCAGGCAGTATGGCATGGCTCATTATCCTGCTGAAAGAACACTACTAGAGGGATATACCATTGCCATGAAAGAATATACCTAGTCTGCAATAATATTTAGGTAAGTGGTAGACGTCATAGTTTCCTCCACATGAATGACTGGATTCAGGGTTTCCCAGAAGAACATTGCCCAAAGCATTACACTTCCTCCATTGACTTGACCAAACCAACGGTGCATCCTGATGCCAACACTTCCCCAGGTAAACATCGCACACATACCGGCTGTCCATATGGTGCAACAGGAAATAAGATTCATCGAACCAGATGACCTTCCAATCATTCAAGGTCCAGTTTTGATGCTCGCATGCCCATTGTAGGTGCTTTCAATGGTGAACCGAGGTTAGCATGGGCACTTGGGGTGGCCTGTGGCTGCGCAGCCCATTTCCACAGGGTTCAATGTACTATGTGTTGTGACACATTACTCCCATCACCAGCATTCAAGTTACAGGCGAGTTGTACCACAGTATATTTTCTGTTGGCT
The DNA here is from genome assembly GCA_038380435.1 of Ryuthela nishihirai. Lineage (NCBI taxonomy): Eukaryota > Metazoa > Arthropoda > Arachnida > Araneae > Heptathelidae > Ryuthela > Ryuthela nishihirai. Next base: position 1,130,584 of record JAWZYU010000019.1, read on the forward strand.
TGTACCATACGGGATAGCCTTCACTCACCTCTAGCATCAATGAGGCATGGTCAGCCCACAACTTGCTTGCGGTTTGTGGTTTTCCCAGGTCAGACTACTTTTTTAAGGTACCTAACCACAGATAACCAATTTCAAGATGACAAAAGCCTTGCCATCTCGAAATTGCTCTGACCCAGTCATCTGGCCATTACAATTTGGCCTTTGTGAAACTTACTTATGTCTGCTGCCTTTCCTTTCTGTAGAACAAGAATAACATTGATTAACTATCGCATGTTATTTATACCATTTTATAATCTTTACATGTGCCATCATTACCAATTTGCATAAAAACGCACTGGTCATAATGTTTTGGCTCTTTGGTGTACACACACACACACACACACACACAACAAATCAATCCTCATGCATCCATGGGCTATGGAGGTCCAACCAGACTGTTTAATTTTCCTCTCCAGATGTGTCTCTTCTGAGTTACTGCTGCTGCATTTTGGCACTCTAGGCCCATTCTAGCAAGGTCCTGTTTGACATTGTCCAGCCAATCACATCCTAGGTCTCCTCTTTTTTCCTGAAGCCTTTAGACACACTGTTCATAATCTTGTTTGCCAATCTGCCACTATGCATATGCACATGACCAAAGCAACTCAGTCTCTCTTTGCACAAAATGTTGCTCAAAGGAGTTTGATGACTCCTTCTTCTAACTACATCATTACTTATAATGTCAAACCACCTAATGCCCAAGATACTGCACAAGCATCTAGAATCAAAGACATCAAGTTTCTTGTTATCCTGCTTACAAAAGGTCCATGTTTCACTACCATAACTAACCTTAGAAAGAACCAAACTATTATACAGCTTAATTTTAATCTTTAAGTGTACACACCTATTTTTTCATGCTCTCCATAGAACTCCCTATTCTTCTATTCATCTCATGCTGCACATCACCAGTGTCTGTTACATAGCTCCGAAGATAATTAAATTGAGACACTTCTCAAGAGTGCAGCCATTCAAAGCAACTGAAGCACCATCTGCCTGACCACTTTTTATCACTTTAGTGTTTTTCTCTGTTTATCACCAAACCTACTCTATTACCATTCTCAAGAACAGCCCTAATGAAAGAATTTATCTCATCAACATCATTAGCCAACAGGACCAAATCATCTGCATATTCTAAATCAGAAATTTTGAAATCTCTAGACCATTTAGGCCAAAATCTTAAGCATTTCTCAAGAATCTGCCTAAGTGAAATTATTTGATTAATACATCCTCTACCACTTCTGAATCCACACAACCAAATTCTTAATTCTATTTAGTGTAATCATGCAAAGAACTTTATCTGGAACAGAAAGTAAACTAATTCCTCTATAATTATCACAAGAACTGCAATCACCTTTTTTAAAAATTCGGATAATAGTAGCTCTAGTACACTCCTTAAAAACACCTTTGTCATAAAAAAATATCCAAAATTTCAGTCAGCACAAATGTTTTTTAAGGAAACTAGGTTTATTGAGAGAAGTAGGGTGAAATATACCAAACAGCCCCCTGATCGCAGGCATGACATAAAGACCTGTTATTCTTCCACTAAACGCTGAAGTCACAGATACTGGTAGGAGTTTCAGGCACTACCTTTTCAGATGGACCTTTCCAAGAGCCATAAGACCTGCCTGAGTCATATTACTTCAGTTTAGGATTGATGATGCCTAGCTAGCTAAGTGAGGTTCTGGTACCTGCGATGGCCTCTGATCAGGATTATCTGCCAGCTAATATAAGGTATCCCATGCCTCTGTTCACTTAGGGCTGATAACCCACAAGCAAACAGAAAACAGCAGCAGATTCTCCTTCAGCAGATGCCCACCAGTGCAGGAAGTCCATCCATAATCAAGTTTAAATCCATAAACCAGTCCAGTCTAGTGGGCATAAATGGTCAGCACCAGGACATTGTGATGTTGACCACTCCTCAGCAGGGTTGAAAAAAAGGAAAAGAGTGGCCATAGATGACCAGATCAGTAGCCACACTGAGCTGGCAGCTCTCCCCTTCTCTCCCCTTCCAAAAGAGAATATCTCTTTTGAAAGATACCAATGGCCTGCACCACGAGAAGGCAGGGTTGGACATTAGGTGCTAGACCTGGCTGGTTCTGTTCATCATCACTGTGGATTGGTATACAGCTTCTTCCAGTTTATGCCTAGCTACCATTTCCTTTTTTTACCATACAAAACATTAACTATCTGGCACAGCTCTGTGCTGTCTAACTGCTTCCTCTGCTTTGTCAGCCAAGCTATCAGCCTGTCAATTAATCCTTTACATGTTTATTAAGCACCTTGTAACACTTTCTGTTTGGACTGGTAGGGTGTTGATAAAGGATATTCCTGCAGTTCTTTCTTTCAAAAATAAGCTCTAGTGCCTTATTATTCATTGGATTGGGAGCAAAAATATGGAAATCGGCTCCTGCAGCCAAGATAACCCTGAACCAAATTTCGACCCAGGTGAGAAATACTCTGGGATTGCCCCCAGAGAAACATGCCTAGGAGTCATCTGCTATTATTAGACTTAAATAAAAGCAAAAAAAAAAAAGCGAGCTACATATTTCATTTTGTCATGTTTGCCTCTATCTGTTTTATAAAATCAACTTTTTGGTGTTTGGAAATAAATTGAAAAGTTCTCTAGAGAGGATAGGCAAACAAACGTCCATTTATACTAAAAATTTAATAAAATGCAAAACCTCAACTATGCTTAATATTAATATGCCTTCAACTGGATGCTGATTTACTCTGATGAGAAACTAGGGCCTCTTCTATATGATATAATTTATCATATTATTATTTATTAAAAATAATAGTATTTAAAATTCGATCATTAAATTTATGTGTTTACTAGTCAAAAATTGAGAAAAAGGGCTGCTTTAATTTTGTAAGTATATACTTTGCATATCATTTCTATTTTAATTATATACATTTATTTACACTGATACTTTTTTTGTATTTTCACTTATTAAAATTTATAATAAAAGTTAAGAATAGGTAGTAATAAATATATGTCTCTTTATTCCATTTTCTCTATATACGATTTGTACCCATTTGCAAAAACAGAATATTTGAATTTAGAAATTTCATCACAAAAAGTGGTATTTTTAAACAAAACACTTTCTCCTTGGAGCACCGTAAAATAATTTCCTGTTTGGGGTGTCAAAATTTTAAATTCAAAATGTAATCATCGTATGAGCCAACACGCATCATCATATCAATAACACGGCACTGTATTACAGATCACACTACTACAATCTCGATATATTTTTTGGCTTTATTCAGCTTTTATAAACATCTCGTCTTAGAAAAAAATTATGTTCTTTTTTTCCACAATTTAAAGATGGAGTTACAAAAAGTATAAAATCGCAATAATTTTAATTTTTAATTTAGCTGTGATAATTCTAATACTTATATTTCCATGATATAACCAGATTTGGTTGCAGCACTATTATAGATTCTTATTTTTTTACCTACTAGGGAAAAAAATCACAACTTATGCAACGTAGGACTCAACATCTTAATTATGGAATATTTAAGCCTACTCCCTTCTAGGTCAGACACCACATTGAACTTGTTCGAGAGCACTTTTAACCTGATTCCATATTGCATAACACTTACCTTTATTAAGTTTTAATTTTTTTACTGTATCTCAGCACAGTAAATGGGTATGTAGTAATTAAATTACAATAAATGATACACCACTTAGCAATTTTTTTCATTGCAAAATGTAAAATAAATTACTATCTGCAGAAAAATATTTAATCGTTGCATGATACCAACTCGACACTATTCTTCCTCATATACGCGATGTAACAGAAACACAAATCTTCTCTAGGTGTTTCGCTATATATGGATGGTATTATAGCCCAGGCTTTGGCAAACTCGCCCCCCATCTCGTTTTGTGCGAACCTGCGAACTACTGACAAGTAAATTTGTAAAAGAGAGAAAGAACATGTGGAATTCAAAAAGTTTAACTTCAGTGACGGGAATTCTTATTCAAATAATTATACTGTTTGTGTTGCACATTAAGATATTTTTTGAGCTGGTTTTACATACATTATTGATTACATATTTCTTTGATGGTCGCAATTCCATTTCAGTTTTCTATGCGGCCATTCAACTAAAATGTTTGCACGAGCATGCTTTTGCCTTTCCTACTGCAATTTCCAGGTTGGGTCCCACCTGAGGCAGATGTGGGATTTATCTCAACAAAACTCCCGTCCTGCCCTCAGTCAGTAGGAAATAGCGATGGGCTTGTAAAAGCCACCGTCCATAGGATGCGATGTAAAAGCCCCATGTGCGATAGAGTCATACCTTGTGCACGTTAAAGAACACTCTGGATGGCTTTGATGGAAAGTTTTCATCAGCTTCCTAACAGCGAACCAGTGGGTTCCTTAATCCATCCTTCCCTGAACCCTCGGGGTTCTTACGGCCTGGCCATTTAGCTTATTGTGCGCAAAAAAGTGCCCCTCGTAGGTGAAACAACCCAATCCTAGCCTTGCCAAAATAAACAAAGAGAAATACAATTTTTGCGACAAACTCTTCAGTCAATATCCGTAGCTTTTTAACTATGAGTATTAATGAGACCATTTAAAAAACTTTACGAAGCTTGAAATGTTCTCTGTCATTTCTGATGGATGAGCCACAATACTTTAAGAAAATTATTGGGATCAACCCGTATATTGACTAACTGGTTTTTATTTTTTCCATTTTTGTTCCGTAATTTCCTGGGAATGAAATGAAACCAAAGCACTAAATCTTTCTGAAACTTTGGTATTATTAAGTTTAGGTAGTTTAATTTCTCCCAGAAAAAAAAAATTCATCTAGAACTTGGAACTGTCACCTTTGAAACTTTTTGCTATTTATAACTTTATTTGCTTGACTTGCAAAATTATTTTAAATCTTTAAATGTGAAATTTAAACTGTATTGCAAAGGTTTAACAAAGTGTAAGTTTTCCTTTTACTCATATCCTGATATTAGAAAAAAGCAAATTTCTTTTTAACATGATGTTAGGTAGTAAAGGAACTGCTTCTGTCACGGACCACCGAGAGGACCAGCTCAATGATTCCCTTGAATCGGACCACCGGGATGCCTCGGCTATGATAAAAGCTATATCGTACCACCGGGATGACTCGGCTATGATAAAAGCTATATCGTACCACCGGGATGCCTCGGCTATGATAAAAGCTATATCGTACCACCGAGAAAGCTCCCATGTTAACTATGAGGCACAAAACTGTGCTTCTTTAACTGAGAAAAATATTCTATTATACTATGATGTTAATTAGATTTTAAACAATATCCCGAATATGAAAGATATCCACGATCTGACGTTGCTAAATTGGCAAATACTTCAACCCGCGAATTGAACACTAGTATCCCATTGAATAATATGGATACTTTTACAAATAATGTTGATCACTCAAATGTTATACACATTGAATCTTTGAAAGAAATTGTTACAGGCATTGATGATTTTAAGAAGGTCAAGAAAGGGCATAAAAGAGCCCTCTCGCATTCTGTTGAGACTAATTATATCTCAAAAACCAGACTTTCTGTCTGAGATGAAGAAAATCTGGATCTAAATGAGTCTGAAATGGACGAAAATGACTATCTTGCTCAATCCAAAGCTAAGGGAAATAGGAGAGAAAAAATTCCACCCATTATACTCCGATCTCCTAAAAACAACAACTATTCATCGGGAATTAACCAGGATAGCAGTAGAAAGTTTCACTGCTAAAAATTCAGGAGAATCGATCCGCATTTAAACCAAATATATTGTTGACTATCGTGCATTTGTGAAAAATCTGAAACAACCAAACAACAGTTTCATACTTACAAATTAAATGCTGAAAAAAAAAATCTCTGAAATTTCTGCTGAGAAACCTACCTACTGATGTTGACTCTGAGGAAATACAACGTGACTTAGGATTCTCAGTCATAAAGATAGCTGAAGCGTGGGATTGGTGTTGGGTGTTTTACCTCTGAGCAGCACTTTTTTGCACACCATGGGCTAAATGGCCAGGTCCTATGAACCCCGAAGGCTCAGAGAAGGTTTGAAGAGGGGACCCACCTGAACAGCTGTTGGAAGACAGATGGTAGCGTCCCATCAAGGCCATCCAGCGTGTTTTTTTAACGTGCACAGGGTATGGCTCTCCCACACGTGGGACCACGGCTTAACGTCCCATCTGATGGACGGCGGCCTTTCCAAGCCTATCGCTGTCCCCTATTGACCGAGGGCAGGGCGGGGAATTTTGCGGAGATAAATCTCAACCCTGACCTAACTGGGTCTCGAACCTGGGAACTACAGATAACGAGCCTGGCACGCTACCGACGGAGCCACCCCCGCCCCAGCTGAAGCGTGGGAAAGAGAAAACTAGATAAGTTTTTCTTGTGGAGCTGCCCAAAAATGCAGTTAACAAGAAAATATACGACATCTTGGATTTCTTTCACCTAACGATTAAGGTAGAGAGCTACGGAGCCAAAAAGAGCCCAACTCAGTACCACAGATGCAAGAGGTATGGACATGCTCAAAGTGGGTGTTACAATCTCCCGAGATGTGTGAAATGTGCGGGTGAGCATCTTACTAAAGATTGCGCTCGGCATAAATCCGAATTCCTCCTAAATGTGACAATTGTGGCCTATCATACAGCTAAATATAAATGATATACCCACTTCCCCAAACGGGACGTTGTAACTGCTTCAAAGGATAAGACCATTCTTTTAAAGAAGACAAATAGTAAGCCTGTTATTCCACAGGTTTCTTATGCTAATGCAGTTGCAAATAAAGCACCTTTAGCAAATACAAATGATAAAGGGAAATCTTTACCCATAAGTAAACTACCAACCCAAAAACCTTATCAAACACCTCCTACTTGTGATCATTTACGATGCTAATATCTTAAACGATCTAAAGGAGATATTTCAGATTATTAAGAGTTTGAATGTTTCTAAAATTCTGCTCACTTTTAAAACTCATTGCGGAGTATCGAAAAGCTAACTGTTTAATGGGAAAGCTTACAGTTGGCTTAAAGGCTTTCGGCTATTTAATATCTACTCTAAACTTTGATGGATAAGGCTATTCAGAAAAAATTATCTTAAAATATTTGCATGGAATAGCGACGGTATTCTTACCGATCGCCCTGAGTTCTGTTGCTTTTTAGCAGATTCTCAGGTTGACATAGTCCTATTAGGCAAGACGCACCTCCGTGCTTCTGATTTACCTAAATATCCTAACTTCGAAGTACATAGGACAGATACTTACACAACAATGGAGGGTGTACTGCTGTCGTTGTGAAGAAATCCATAAAACATTACCTACTTCCTATTACACATCTCAATATTTTAGAAACTGCTGCAGTAGCAGTTACTGGTACCAATCTCGTACTTTATGGCTGCATACAAGCTACCAAATTCTGACTTTGTATGCGATGATTATAATTCCATTTTTGATATAAGAATTCCTACTGTGCTGGCAAGCGATTTAAATGCCAAGAACGCAGTTTGGCAATATAGAAACTGCAACAAGAACGGCAGATTGCTACTACATTATGCTACAAAGAAAAGACATTGTTAATGCTCCAAGCAAGCTAACTTTCTACCCTTTTAACACCATGCACAGACCAGATGTTTTGGATATGGTCGTCTTTGGCAATTTTCTACCATTCTATGAACTTTGTGTTCTGAATCAGCTAAATTCTGATCACTTGCCAATTTGCTTGACTTCATTTCTACCTACAACTTTTAGCACAGAATCACACAGTCTTACAAATTGGGAACTCTACAAAGTTACTGTCAATAATAAGATTTCTGGATCTTGCTCACTTCTTACACTAAGATCTATTAATGATTCCATTTGGGACTTTATTAATTTGTTGCACGACTCAAGAAGCCAGTACTGAAATAATACCCAAGAATGATTTTTAAATTCTTCCAGCGCATCTCTCCTGTCTCATCAAAAACAAGAACAGATCCCGACATGCATGGTAAAGAACTCGGAATAAATCTGATAAAGAGATTTATTACTCCCTCAAGACAGAGGTGAGACAAAAACTCCAGGAAGATAGAAGTAACTCCTGGAATAAAAAGGTCTCCACTTTCTACACTTGATAACTCCATTTGGAAGATGGTGAGGATATTGAAAAATCCTCACTTGAATTACCCTTCCATTCATGGAGAATCAAAAATATGTTATTTTCAAGAAGATAAATCTGAAGCATTTGCAGATATTCTTGAGCTAAAATTTCAAGAGAATTTTGATCTTTCCGACCATGAAACCTGCGAGGAGGTACAGGATGAACTTTTATGTTTCGATCAGACACAAATATCAAAACTTTTACTATCCTCAGGAATTGATTCAGGCTATCAAGAAGCTTAAATTAAATAAAGCTAGTGGTTCTGACAAGGTATCGGAGAGGATGTTTAGGCATCTTCCCAAGAAAGTCATGACACATCTTTGTTCTATTTTTAACATACTACTGAGAAACCGTACTTTTCTTGATATTTGAAAAACTACCTTTGTTCGAATTATCCGCAAGCCAGGAAAGGAACCAACATTTCCTCTGAGTTATCGTCTAATCAGCTTGCTCTCTTGTTTGGCCAAGCTGTTTGAGCGAATCATTCTGACCAGATTTCACGATTTTCTCTCTCTGCATCCTCTCTTACCTGAAACCCAGTTTGGTTGCAGGCGAAACAGATCAACTGAGCATCAAATTCTCAGAGTAATGGGGGAAATCTACGAATCTTTCAATATGAAAAAACAGTTGCTGCTGTCTTTCTAGACGTGGCTAATGCTTTTGACCGCGTCTGGACAAATGGTGTGATTTACAAGTTAATTAAGATGGGTGTATCTTAGAATCTCACCAGCATTTTAGAGTCATATTTGTCAAATAAAACTTTTCAAGTGCAAGTTAAAATCTTTCTATTTTCAAAGAGAGTAATGGTCGCTGGGGTACCCTTAGGCTGTTTCCTATGCCCTTCTCTCATTTCACTCTATTATTAAGATATGGCATCTTTTTATTCGCATCCTGTTAACCTAATATGTTGACGATATCGCCCTCCTCTCCCCCTCATTGGGTCCAGTTATTGCTATAGACAGGCTGCGGACATCCCTTGATGAAGTGGAGGGGTGGTACGATACATTGAAGATCAAGACAAACACAGAAGAGCACTGCGATCTTCTTCAGTTGAAAACATTAAAAACCCAAAACGTTTAAACTTTTCAAATGAACCAGTTGAATGGCAAAAGACCATCAAATATTTGGATATAACCCTACATCAAAAGCTCAAATGGTACTCTCATATTCACAATATTATCACTAAAGTCAATGCAGTGAGATTTCAACTAGACCACATATATACTAATATTAAATGCATCTCAAAAACGTTTTTTGAGTGTTAAAAATAATCCTAATAAGATTGTTTCTTCTTTGCTTAATTATGCTCATAATTTGCTGTATTAACAAAAACATATACGTTTTGTTCGTTACGAGAAATCTGACAGAAAACTTAACGTAAGACGTAACGTAGGACAGTCGTGCTCAAAAATATTCAAACGCGTTGAAGAAAAATACTTTCACCAACCGAAATATTAATATTCAAGTTCAAATCAGCGGTGAAATATTTTGCAATAACACCTTTTGAATAAAACAATGCTTCTGCTTTTTCGAAACTCGAGGAAAAACGAATTTCATACATGCAGGTTAGGGTTTAACTATTTAATTGTTGCATGATGATGTTAAATTAATTTTTCGCTAACATCTAATATATTTTTATGTCTTTAAAATACCTTTAATTTCATCTATGTTAATATTAGAATAATATAATTCGCCTCATCAGCTTAAGTTACGAAAGAATTATATATTTTAATACTATACATTTTAAATCCAAATATTTCCGAAATACACAATGAACGTCAGAACGGAAAATGGAACAATGAGATTTGTTCATTCTTTCCTCTAAGAAAACCTCATCGCTTAGTAACAATAAGAACGAAATCGTCACAATGTCTCCCCCGTCTGTATAACCTTCGTCATATTCCCAAAATTCTTTAGATTCTTTAGTCGCCAGGAAACCTTGCCGAGATGGAGGCCTCATCCCTTGGGCTGCCGGGTCGAGCCTGCTGCATACCAAAAGATGGGTAAGATATTTGATTTCGATCATCCTCAAGTACAACCCCATCTATGTTTGAATTTAATTGCCTTAAGTTTAGGTTCCCCCTTGAGCATTACATGATTAGCCAAAGGGTGTTATCATCTAAAAAACGTTCGAATTGCAGTTGAAACTGCTGAGAAATAATAAGAATGCGTTTACTAGGTTTAAATGCGGCGGAACAAGCTATGGTTATTAATATTTCGCATTAGTTCGCATTCTTAATATTTCTCAGTAGTTTCAAAATGCAAATTAGAAATTTCCTATTTTCCTTCAAAGGAAGATAGAGCGCCTGCAATCTTCTTGAGTAGGTATATCGGCGCCATATTTTCCTCTCGAAGTGAATACGAATTTGGTGATTGAAACTGTATGTGTTTGGGGGTTGGAATGTTACTGGTTGGAAAAAATAAAAGAAGATGAAACTTAAGTGATGGAAATGATACACGTTGAAGGTCATTTGAAAATCCGTGAATGTTGGAGCATGTTAACGCTATCACCACCTAATAAATGACGCGGGGATTAACATTGATGCTGCTGCAGATATCTTTTCGCATTACTTCTGCTTCATATCACACCGGGATTGAAACTTTCACACATTCTATTGTTCTGTGGAACTCGTATTAAACGATACTTTTTTTGCTTGATTTTCCATTTTTACACTGAATTTTTTTGTTACTCGGCACCGTTTTCTAAATCATGCAGCATTCACACATTTCTTATGATATTAACAATTTTCAGTCGGGGTTCCTTCTAACAGTGATTTTCCCTTTCTAATGTTCTTTATTTCCCTTTCTGGTGGGATAAAATCATATTCCCCCATTTAACTGCTACATACTTTTCAATTTGATGAAGAGTGTAAAGAGAGCATTTTAAAATTAACTCTCCGCTTGGAGCTTTTGCAAACAGTAAACTGTTGAGATGCGTCGTTAAGCCGAAAAGATCTCCCCCAAGGTAAGATGCCAGCATACGGGACCTTCCGTCGACCTGCTCAGCAAAGTGATTGGGCGCTGCATTTCGCCATGATTGAAAGTGAATAATTATTTCACTTCGCCATTAGGGTTGAAAAGATCCTTGAGGAAGATAAAATTCACGGATTAAATTCTGGTCTTGGGATGTTTCACTCCGAGTGACTCTTAGTTTGAAAAGACATTATTTTTTCTGTCGCTTATATCCAATGTACGCTCTATATGAGAACATCGATTTTTTTGTGGCATATTTATAAGTGTAGAATTCTTTTACTGAGGTCCGATCACAGCATATATATTAGAGCAAACAACTCCGTCTCTCACAGCGCGAGCTATCGAGATGTCACTGAGGTTGTGAAAAGGCATTATTGGGGCGACTATGATAATTAAGCAGAAAATTCGCCGGCCTGTGACGTAGTTGGTCCGCTGCACGTCCATGTTTGTGGATGTGACAATCCATCGCTGATCCAACCGCTCGCGATAATAGGAAAAAAATCATCAGATCTCCATTAACATACACTTAAGTTAATATTGTATTTGGATGTAGAATTAAAGATAGGTATTTTTCACAACGCAAGCGCAAACACAAAGGTACCTGCAACGTATTAATTGTTTTCTACTTTTAGCATTGCTTACTTTCTATATAACTCAATCGTGTACCAAACCTATTTACAGAATTATTTTTTATCCAATGAAAGACAACTGAATACCCGACCTTGCAAACAAGCGTATCCAACACGCATGTACTAACGACGGGTCGCAACGCAAAATAAAAATTCATCAGCGTGAGGAAACGTTGGTCTTGTGATCACACGTTATCCAGTAAATGGAGGAAAATACGATTTTTAAACTGTAAGAGTGTTTATAATTGCAGATTTTTTTAAATGATATCTTACTTCCAAATAAATTTTTATTAGATTTTTCTTCCGAAGAAGAAATAATATTTGATTATCGATTGTTACTGAGCAGAGTTACTTCCTAGGAAAGAGTAATAATATTTTGCATAAGTGAATCAAGTGCTGAATTGGGGATACAGCGAAAATAAGTATTAGGAATAAACGGTTTTAAACTTAAGACCAAGTCGCGTAAGGATATACGGGAATTAAAAAAGTTAGTTTTATTGGTATTGTTTTGCTGATGCAATCGCGATTTCTTTGAGCCGGTTTAGTAATAAACTATTGAAATAAAAAACAAGAAGGTGAGTTTTATTTTTTTATCTGTGACTTTTTTGTATTGTGGCGATCATGATGTCTTTGAAATGGCTTAGTTTTAAAAAGGGAAAATAAGTTAATGGATTGGGAGAAGATTGAAATTTGTAAGGAAGAAGAAATTTTTTTTACCTTTGATTGGTGTGGTGAGGTTTTTGAACCGCTTTAGTATTAATATGAAAATACGGAAAGCAATAAATTGAGACATGGGAGAAATAAAAATTTAACATGAAATCACTTCATCGTTCAAAACAAGTCCTGACGTGCTAAGGAACGCGGAAAGTGTGGTGCAAAATATGTCTGAACACAAATATCTGCTGACATCATCCTTCAACTAGATGGAGACTATAAGAGAAGCACAACACTTGGAGTTTTCGGCGGGCCAAGGAAGATTTCACGATGGATTGTCTTCTTACGATGCGGTAATTTGTTTATTTACAAAATAGCTGATCTATCATAAAGGGGAGATGGGTTAATAATTTCGATAAGAGGATGAAGATTATTTCCAAGGAATAAATTGCCCGCCAAAGAGCAGGGGGCAGAACCTTCGATAGGTGTTTAATAAAGTGGGATGCATTTTAATAAGGGTTTTTTAATGAGGGAGTCGAATTTTTGATAAGCGTTTTAATTAAGGGGGCGCATATTAATAAAGGGACCGTCACTTTTGATAAGTATTCAATTAATAAGGGATTAAAAATATAATTTATAAATATTCGCAAGTTAAATTATAAGAAATAAAATATTCGAAAGTTTACTTATAAAAAAATAAAAAATTCGCAGTTTAATTTATAAGGAATAAAAAAATCGTAGGTTAATTTACAAGGAATACAGAAATTCGCGAGTTATAAAAAAATTAAAAAGTCATAAGTTATTAAAAAAAATAAATGCAAAAAATAAAAACATCCCACGTTATTATAAAAAAAATAAATTCCGGAAATATAAAATTCGCACATTAAATTATAAGAAATAAAAATTGTTAATTTACAGGGTCTAAAATATTCATGGGTTAATTCAAAAGGACTAAAAATACGTAGGTTAATTTACAAGAAATAAAAAATCATTTATAAATATTCACACGTTAAATTATAAGAAATAAAAATTGCGTAGGTTAATTTACAAGAAAAAATAAATAGAGGAAATATAAAGTTCCACGTTAAATTATAATAAAAAATAAATGTCGGAAATATAACACCTAGGTTGTTTTATAATGATCGATTATTTCTACTTCATCCACCTTTCAACAGTCTAAGAATATACAACCCTTGGTGTAATGGATTAATGCGCTGTGTAATGCTTTGGTAAGTGTGAGAGTAACTAAAAATAATCTAAGTTGAAGAGCATAATGTGAAATAATTATGTACCATCTATTAAATCACAGTTAATAAAAATTTAATTTTGAAATAGGAATTGACCAAAAGCACACAAAGTAACATAAAGTATTATTAATTTCATTTAAAATTTTAGTAACTACTATCGTGCTTCATACCACCTAAATAATCTGTTACTTTAATATTAGATTCAAAAGAGCTCACAAAATGCAACAATCTCAGAGTACAGTTGTTTTAATATTTTTTACTTCCAGTAAAAGTTCCAGTACTGTCCCCTGAGATATATTGTTCTATGCGAAGCATTTTGAAACTTTGCTCCCTCTTCATCTCGGTGATGAATCTTCGTGCACAGTATTTGCATGCTGAGCGAATATTGCAATTTACGAACAATATATTTGTAATAGGGATTTTAAACTTTGGTTTTGAAGAATAATGATCAAGAGCTTTATATTGGCACTAATCATTCCTCTTACCTCCTGAGAGTAGTGGAAAAATAACACTTTTATTTTAAGAGATAAATAAAAAGAAATTGTGCTAAACAGATACAATAAATTATTATTATTATTTGCATTTTCCTAATCATCTACTACAGTGGTTCTCGACCTTTTATGTTTCACATACCTCCTGGATGGAAATGTGTATGTAATTTAGTGTACCCCTTGTATAGATAGATAAAACTATAGTTATGGTTATTTTTACTTTGTTACTAGATCTCGCTGGTTTTGAGGTCTCACGGCGTACCCCGAAAAATTTTACCTCGTACCGCACGTTGAGAACCTCTAATCTATCAGTTCCAATTTCCACAGTTTGACACCGATAAATGCGGAAAACGATGAAAATTCCAATTGCAACCTCTAACGAAGTAAAAAGTAGGAAAATAGATAATTGAGGAATTATTTTATGTTTTATAGGTACAGAAAAAAATATTACAATTTGCATTTACGCAATCAGCGGTTAGTTTGAATTTCCAATATCAGATGATGCTAAAATTGGGAATCAAATTTCATTCCTTTTAAAACGAAGATCTGATATTCACGAGAGGTGATATATTGTTCTTCTAGTTGCAAATTCTGATCACAGTACGACAAATGGTATTTGATTTCAAAACACCCTGAAATTATTCTGGTGACTCAATTCAAGATTTTGCGAACAATAATTTCCATAGCAATAGCTGTACGAAATCTGCAGATTCTTATTAGCAATTCATTCATATGAAACATAATTTTCTTGCAGCCTGCAACAACAGTTCCGTTCTAGAGACTTCTTTTCCCAGGTTCAGGGTGAAATAAAAATCCAACTTTCAATCAACAATTATTACCCCCAATATATTAAATGTATTAACCATTACCCTCTTGCATTTGTAATTTTGAACTTTGAAGTTTAAAAAGAAAATGACAAGTGAATTATCGTTTGTGTTCTCATTAAAGAAATATTTATAAATCCCACACTATATATTAGTACTTTAAAGAGTTCAGTGTAAGAATCCGCGTTTTTTGCAAGCTTTTCTACATAAATGCAATTTAATTATTAGAAGTAAGAGTTATGAGACATTAAAAGAAATTACCTTTCAACTGGGTAGCATTAAAGACGAAGTTGGGTTGTTTATCTCTGAGCGGCACTTTTTTGCACACCATGGGCTAAATGGCCAGGTCACAAGGACCCCGAAGGCTCAGAGAAGGTTGGGGGAGGGGACCCACTGGAATAGCTGTTTGGAGACAGATGGTAGCCTCCCGTCAAGGCCATCCAGTGTGTTCTTTAACGTGCACAGGGTATGGCTCTCCCGCACATGGGGCTACGCCTTAACGTCCTCTCCGACGGGTAGCTGCCTTTCCAACCCATCGGTGTCCCATACTGACCATGGGCAGGGAATTTTGCGGAGATAAATCTCAACACTGACCCAGCTGTGACTCGAACCAGGGAACTACAGCTTATGAGCCTGGCACACTATCTACTGAGCCACCCCCGCCCCGTAAAGACGAAGACATTGCTCTAGAGAAGTGGATCTCAACCTATTATGTTTCACGTACCCCCTGGAAATGTGTATGTAACTGGCGTACCCCTTGTACAGATAGATGAAACCATAGTTATAGTAAACAATGGGAATGAAATAAAACACTGATTTTGTTACTAGATCTATGAACTTTTGAGCTCTCACGGCGTACCCACAAAAATTTTACCGCGTATCCCACGTTAATAACCCCTACTCTAGAGTAACGCCTTGATTTTTATTACTTGCTTAAGGCCTCGTATGTAGAACCCTGTGTACCTTAAAAAACAGACTGTGTGGCTTTGACAGGAGGTGTCCATGTCTCCTACGAGCTGTACAGTGGCTCCCCTTCGGAACCTTCTGTGAGTCCTTGGGGCCTTTGTCATCTGGACATTTAGCCTATTAGGTGGAAACAAAAGCGCAGAATATATTCTTAATCAGAAATATTAGCAACCCGATCTCTCCCACATACACGATAGATAGATACTTAGTTTTAAAACAATCAAAAATATATTTCTTTTCTATATTATGAATAATAACTTATTTTAATGACTTTTCTTATGGTTTAATTCAAAGCTTTAGTACTTTTTAAGTTGCCAGATACAGAGCAAAATAATATTTTCTTAAAACAATTATTACGTGGCATTTGCTATTGACGTCATATCGCAATTGTTACTCTATAGATGATGCCACATCAATGAATAACAATTAAATTCGTTTGATGAAACAGAATACAAATTTGAACTGAAATATTTGTTTTTCTCTGTGCTCTGATTAGAGTCGTCACTTCCGTAGAGAAGAAGCAAGTCATCCCAGAACCTCGAGACATCGAACGGGGATCGACATCAAGCAGGTGAGAGGGTAAATGATGAGGTAAGTAGAATATGATTATTAGAAACTGAGCTCTCATGTAGTTTACTTCTAAGGAGCAGAAACACTTTGCCAACTTGGGCTGCGTTCAAACTTGTAAAAATGACAACATTCAGATTTTAGAGTTATAAAAATGAAGAGATGTTTTAATCTTAAAATCACTTCTTTTTCTCCCCAAGGCGATGCATAGATTTCATATGATTGACTACTTTAAGCTTAAAAAAACATAAATTGTGGAATTAAAATTAAAGAAATCGTTAGTATCAAAATCTTTCATTTTTATATGTTAGTTTTTAGTTGTTTTTCTTCTTGTAAAAATGAAGAGTCTTAATGGTTTACGAATAGAGTAGATTTCACAAATGTAACCTATAGATCATTTAGTCTAGAAACAGGAATAAATGCTCTCCACACTTGCACAACGGAAGTTTTGTCATGCGTATTGAACGTGTCTTATTTATCAAGTACGATCCAAATAAAAAGTGCTGACTTTAATGCAACCGATAACTCATTACCTAATTGTGCATAACATTATAAATAATTGTAAATTCAAGTTTAAAGTTCGAGTGGAAGAGAGGGAAATCACTTAATTTTTGTTCACAAAAAATGTTTTCTAACATATCGTAATGTAAAAGCACCGAATATTTAAATTGTTAGCAAAATAAGGCTGTAAAGTGTCTTCATTTAGATATGCTACTTTAGGTGTTACAATGAGTTTGGGCCATTTCTTGGCCGATCTCATCGCCATCAGAGTTACTAAGAATAACTACAGGCACATGGAATGGGCCTCCATTATTTCTCCATATGATGTTTAGAAACAGGACAAAAGATATGTTGGTTGGGTTGATCATAGCATTGACCCTTGCTTTATCGTCATTTCATTCCTTCCACTTTTTATTTAATACGTAAAAAATAGATAAAGTAACGACGTCGCTTATATTAAATTACTATATTCTAAATAAACTGAACGTTTCCGTTATTTATGAAATTACGAATGTAAAATAAGAGTTAAAATTTCAACAAATTTTTAACTCTGGAGACATTATATTAACTTTAAGTACTGAATGTATGAAAATATCTTTTATAACGTAATACTGATCTAAAATGTTTGACGAACTGGTTGAATTTGAAATGTTGCCATAGTAACCTCCACAGCCGAAGCAGACAGCCCCTCGCTTGTCTCGGAAGGTGACGTCACGTAGTGCATGTTGCTTCCGAGAGCCTTCTCCGCCAAATCGCTCACTCTATTCGAAAGTAACTGTGCTCTTCGCTTAAATTAACGGCAGAAAGCGCTGTAAAATCGTCCATCGTCAGAAGTGCAGGAAGTGCCAGACGTGATGAAACATCAATCACTAAATTAATTTCTCGCCTAATCATGGAGTCATGGGGGAATTGCATCCCCCACTAACTGCACAGAAACGTGGATCATTTCAGCTATCTCGAAATCTCCAAATGCTGACCTCAGCTTGATCGTCGTCTTCGGTGTGAAAAACTACTCTGGGATAACATCTCTTCTACTCATGGAGATTTCAGCGCCAGAATCAATCAAAGCTGTGGAAGCATTCTGGCCACATTGCACATTCGCCGTCTGAAGATGGATGAGTCTAACTGTTGTTAATTTCCCTTCGTCCTGAGCTTCAAACATATGCGTTGAAACGCGGGTACATCACGTCTCTTCCGGCTCGTCTCATACAGTATACACTGTATTAATTTCAGCAATGGGCGATTTCCTCTTTGCCCGCCATTGAGGGCAATCTCTGCGAAGATACTGCTTCGAGCCGAACCTAAAACAGCCATGTGCACTGATAGTGGCAGCAACCGATCGCTTCACAAATTGCATGGGCGCTTTATGTTCTAATTGCTCGCGCCTGGGAGGAGGAATGTACCTGGCCACCTGTCGATCAGAGTCCCGTGGACGCGCATTAATTCGACTGCTCGTTAAATGATGTAATATGTAATCTATGAGGTCTCTTGGATGAAACCAGTCCCAGCGCTCCTGCAATGCAATGTATTCATCAGTGCTACTCGGTACCTTTGATTTAATTCGATCGCCCACCAGCAGGTCGACCAATTCCTCAAATGTGGACACTTTTCTGCTTTCAATGTACCTTCTCCACATTTCCCTAATTTTTCCGAAAACGTGTTCCACGTTTCGTATGCAAGCTTCTATGCCCCATCCAACTGCCTCTTGTATTAAATTGCAGAGACTTTACACTTCGCCAAAATGTAAGCTTTGAGCTTACTGTAATCGCTAGCATCCTCGTCAGACAATAAAGCCAAAAGATCGTTCAGCTTCTCCCGAAAAATTGAGAGGACTACCTGGCTCCTAACCTTTTCAGGCACGCCCTGATTAGCGAAAACGCTCTTGATCCTCTTGAAATACAAATGAATGTGGAGGAGAGTTTCTGGGGGCGATCCCAACGTAGTGTGCAGAACCAAAATCCAATATTTCAGTACCTCATGCTCCTTCCTTTTCGCAGTGCTATGGGAATCGGACCCAGGCGAATCCTAACCATCACACGACGGACCGTGAGATCTGACGCCACTTGCCTTTGCTGTCTCAAGCTCAAGATCCCTCATTTGCAGTTCATGCTCGCGTTGTGCTTGCATTTCTTCGCGCTGCGCTTGTCTTTCTTCGATTCCAGTCGCAAGCTTTCAGGCCTCGCTTTGCGCTTGTCTATCAACTAGTTCGAGTTGCGTTAATTCGAGTTTCCTCAATTCCAATTCGAGCTTTCTAGCGTCATCGGATTGCTCTGCTATTTCTTGAGTCGGATTTGTCAGTCGCTGACAGCATCTACTGACAAATCAGACGCAATAGCCTCCATGTTTTGCGTTGATCTGTGTCGAGTAGTGTCCACGTAGTGCGATTTAGAACCGTTTCTCGCCTTCCCTCGCATATTTTATGGCATAGCACAGAATAACAACAAGGCAAAAAACTGGCTCTACATACTAGATCTTACCGCACCTGATGTGAAGTTCTCGCAGCGATAATTTACTTTCCTGCCAGCACTCAACATTTGCTAAAATTGTCGCTTAATGTAACGCCACCTCGTACCGAACTCTCACAATACAGATCCCGCTGATGACGCCAAGGTAGATATTCTCCATCTCTGCCTGTCTGGGCAGGAGAGTACCTGAACTTATCTCGTAAGGATGATATCCTTTGGTGCTAAGCGATACATATATACAATCGGCCAATGATGATTACCAGGTAGCAGAGCATCTGGTTTAAAAAGTTTCGTTTCCGACCTGTATTAGCGAGATTCTATGGGTAACTGCTATTGCAATTAACTATTACTTACATAGGATAATGCACTCATTGCTAATATAAGATCAATGAGAGGAGGGTTTAAACAGGTTTAGTGTAGTCAAATGATGGCCAAAATCAGATGCTATGAGTACCGTTTTTTTCTCCTAAGATGTGGCTTTAGGTATGATAATTTGAAATAACATTTTCAATGTTTTTATGCTTTTAAGTAAAGCTGAATAAAAAAATATATTTAGTTGCTTGTGATAACAAAATAATTAATTGAGAACCGTTCTTCCAGTACGTCAGTATATCATTTTAGAAATTAAAGATTAAGATTCATTTTGAAAAAGACGTTCAAGCATATTTTAAATTATACAGTTGAACTACTGACTCTAAAAGAAGTTTTTGTCAAGGAGAAAGCTAAACATGCACGCGTCAGAGTGAAATGTCAATGATGGTTGAAGACATATTCCATTTAAAAGTGACCTGGATCAAATTTTCTATAAGGCATGAATAATGGAATTCTCTTGAACATCTCTCTCACAAGTACATTATTTATCACTATAAACTATACAGGTGAAAGGACTAAGGATATTATTACAAAATTACAAGTTCCATACTTTCTGTTTTGATTCATTTGGCAATGGCAATCAGAAAAAAAAATAAATGATAGGGATAGTAAAATTATATTAATATTTATCTAAAATTTCAATGGTAGATCTAAAGGCAGAAAAAGTGCAAAATAATTAATTAGGTAACTATACGAATATATCAGGAATTCATTTATTATCTACCGTTCGTTTAGTTTTGCCTGCGAAGCGTTACATATATACAATCGGCCAATCATGCTTATCAGGTAGCAGAGGATCTGGTTTAACAAGTTTCGTTTCGGACCTGTATTAGCGAGGGTCTATGGGTAACTGCTATTGCAATTAACTATTGTTTAGATAGGATAATGCATTCATTGCCAATACAAGATCAATGAGTGGTGGGTTTAAACAGGTTTAGTGCAGTCAAATGATGGCCAAAATCAGATGCTATGAGTACCGTTCCTTTTCCCTAGGATGTGAATATAGCCATGATAATTCGAACTAACCCTTTTAATGTACCTTTAGGTGAAGGTGACAAAATATATATTCAGCAGTTTGCGATAAAATAATTGCTTGAGAATCGTTCTCCGTGTATATCAATATATCCCTTTAGGAATAAAAGGTAATGAATCGTTAGGTAGCATAGCATCTGGTTTAACAACTTTCGTTTCCGACCTGTATTAGCGAGGGTCTATGGGTAATTGCTATTGCAATTAACATTCCTTAGGTAGGATAAGACACTCATTGTCTAATACAAAACAAATGACTGGAGGATTTAAATAGGTTAGTGTAGTCAAATGATGGCCAAAACCAGATGCCATCAATACCGTTTCCTTTTCCCTAGGATATGACTATAGGTATGATAATTCGAACTAACACTTTTAATGTACCTTTAGGTGAAGGTGAGAAAATATATTCAGCTGTTTGCGATAACAAAATAATTGATTGAGAATCGTTCTCCGTGTATATCAATATATCCCTTTCGGAATGAAAGATAATGAATCGTTAGGTAGCATTGCATCTGGTTTAAAAAGTTTCGTTTCGGACCTGTATTAGCGAGGATCTATGGGTAACTGCTATTGCAATTAACATTCCTTAGGTAGGATAAGGCACTCAATGTCTAATACACAACAAATGAGTGGAGGGTTTGAAGAGGTTAATGCAGTCAGATGATGGCCAAAATCAGATGCCATGAGTACCGTTTCCTTTTCCCTAGGATATGAATATAGGTATGATAATTCGAACTAACCCTTTCAATGTACCTTTAGGTGAAGGTGACAAAAATATATTCAGCTGTTTGAGATAACAAAATAATTGCTTGAGAATCGTTCCCCGTGTATATCAATATATCCCTTAAGGAATAAAAGACAATAAATCGTTAGGTACCATAGCTTCTGGTTTAACAAGTTTCGTTTCGGACCTGTATTAGCGACGGTTTATGGGTAACTGCTATTGCAATTAACATTGCTTAGGTTGGATAAGGCACTCATTATCTAATACAAAACAAATGAGTGGAGGGTTTAAATAGGTTAGTGTAGTAAAATAATGACCAAAATCAGATGCCATGAGTACCGTTACCATTTCCCTAGGATATGATTGTAGGCATGATAATTCTAACTAACCGTTTTAATATACCTTTAGGTGAAGGTGACAAAAATATATTCAGCTTTTGCGATAACAAAATAATTGTTTGAGAATCGTTCTCCATCTATAAAAATATATCCCTTTAGGAATAAAATATAATGAATCGTTAGGTAGCATAGCATCTGATTTAACAAGTTTCGTTTCGGACCTGTATTAGCGAGGGTCTGTGGGTAACTGTTATTGCAATTAACATTGCTTAGGAAGGATAAGGCACTCATTGTCTAATACAAAACAAATGAGTGGAGGGTTTAAATAGGTTAGTCAAATGATGGCCAAAATCAGATGCCATGAGTACCGTTTCCTTTTCCCTACGATATAACTATAGGTATGATAGTTCGAACTAACATTTTTAATGTACATTTAGGTGAAGGTGACAAAAATATATTCAGCTGTTTGCGATAACAAAAAAATTGCTTGAGAATAGTTCTCCGTGTATATCAATATATCCCTTTAGGAATGAAAGATAATGAATCGTTAGGTAGCATAGCATCGGGTTTAACAAGTTTCGTTTCGGACCTGTATTAGCTAGGGTCTATGCCTAACTGCTATTGCAATTAACATTGCTTAGGTAGGATAAGGCACTCATTGTCTAATACAAAACAAATGAGTGGAGGGTTTATATAGGTGAGTGTAGTCAAATGATGGGCAAAATCAGATGCCATGAGTACCGTTTCCTTTTCCCTAGGATATGAATATAGTTCTGATAATTCGAACTAACCTTTTTAATGAACCTTTAGGTGAAGGTGACAAAAATATATTCAGCTGTTTGCGATAACAAAATAATTGCTTGAGAATCGTTCTCCGTGTATATCAATATATCCCTTTAGGAATGAAAGATAACGAATCGTTAGGTAGCATAGCATCTGGTTTAACAAGTTTCGTTTCGGACCTGTATTAGCGACGGTATATGGGTAACTGCTATTGCAATTAACATTGTTTAGATAGGATAAGGCACTCATTGTCTAATACAAAACAAATGAGTGCAGGGTTTAAATAGGTTAGTGTAGTCAAATGATGGACAAAAATCAGATGCCATGAGTACTGTTACCTTTTCCCTAGGACATGACAATAGGTTTGATAATTCGAACTAACCCTTTTAATGTACCTTTGGTGAAGGTGACAAAAATATATTCAGCTGTTTGCGATAGCAAAATAATTGCTTGAGAATCGTTCTCCGTGTATATCAATATATCCCTTTAGGAATGAAAGATAATGAATCGTTAGGTAGCATAGCATCTGGTTTAACAAGTTTCGTTTCGGACCTGTATTAGCGATGTCTATGGGTAACTGCTATTGCAATTAACATTGCTTAGGTAGGATAAGGCACTCATTGTCTAATACAAAACAAATGAGTGGAGGGTTTAAATAGGTTAGTGTAGTCAAATGATGGCCAAAATCAGATGCCATGAGTAACGTTTCCTTTTCCCTAGGATATGACTATAGGCATGATAATTCGAACTAACACTTTTAATGTACCTTTAGGTGAAGGTGACAAAAATATATTCAGCTGTTTGCAATAACAAAATAATTGATTGAGAATCGTTCTCCGTGTATATCAATATATCCCTTTCGGAATGAAAGATAATGAATCGTTAGGTAGCATTGCATCTGGTTTAAAAAGTTTCGTTTCGGACCTGTATTAGCGAGGATCTATGGGTAACTGCTATTGCAATTAACATTGCTTAGGTTGGATAAGGCACTCATTGTCTAATACAAAACAAATGAGTGGAGGGTTTAAATAGGTTAGTGTAGTAAAATGATGACCAAAATCAGATGCCATGAGTACCGTTACCATTTCCCTAGGATATGACTATAGGCATGATAATTCTAACTAACCGTTTTAATGTACCTTTAGGTGAAGGTGACAAAAATATATTCAGCTGTTTGCGATAACAAAATAATTGTTTGAGAATCGTTCTCCATGTATAAAAATATATCCCTTTAGGAATAAAATATAATGAATCGTTAGGTAGCATAGCATCTGGTTTAACAAGTTTCGTTTCGAACCTGTATTAGCGACGGTCTATGGGCAACTGCTATTGCAATTAACATTGTTTAGGTAGTATAAGGCACTCATTGTCTAATACAAAACAAATGAGTGCAGGGTTTAAATAGGTTAGTGTATTCAAATGATGGCCAAAATCAGATGCCATGAGTACCGTTCCCTTTTCCTTAGGACATGACAATAGGTATGATAATTCGAACTAACCCTTTTAATGTACCTTTAGGTGAAGGTGACAAAAATATATTCAGCTGTTTACAATAACAAAATAATTGCTTGAGAATCGTTCTTCGTCTATATCAATATATCCCTTTAGGAATGAAAGATAATAAATCGTTAGTTACCATAGCATCTGGTTTAACAAGTTTCGTTTCGGAGCTGTATTAGCGAGGGTCTATGGGTAACTGCTACTGCAATTAACATTGCTTAGGTAGGATAAGGCACTCATTGTCTAATGCAAAACAAATGAGTGGAGGGTTTAAATAGGTTAGTGAAATAAAATTATGACCAAAATCAGATTCCATGAGTACCGTTTCCATTTCCCTAGGATATGACTATAGTAACCGTTTAATATACCTTTATACTAACCGTTTTAATGTACCTTTAGGTGAACGTGACAAAAATATATTCAGCTGTTTGCGATAACAAAATAATTGTTTGACAATCGTTCTCCATGTATAAAAATATATCCCTTTAGGAATAAAATATAATGAATCGTTAGGTAGCATAGCATCTGATTTAACAAGTTTCGTTTCGCACCTGTATTAACGAGGGTGTATGGGTAACGGTTATTGCAATTAACATTGCTTAGGAAGGATAAGGCACTCATTGCCTAATACAAAACAAATGAGTGGAGGATTTAAATAGGTTAGTGTAGTCAAATGATGGCCAAAATCAGATGCCATGAGTACCGTTTCCTTTTCCCAAGGAAATGAATATAGGTATGATAATTCGAACTAACCCTTTTAATGTACCTTTAGGTGAAGGTGAGAAAAATATATTCAGCTGTTTGCGATAACAAAATAATTGCTTGAGAATCGTTCTCCGTGTATATCAATATATCCCTTTAGGAATGAAAGTTAATGAATCGTTAGCTAGCATAGCATCTGGTTTAACAAGTTTCGTTTCGAACCTGTATTAGCGACGGTCTATGGGTAACTGCTATTGCAATTAACATTGTTTAGGTAGTATAAGGCACTCATTGTCTAATACAAAACAAATGAGTGCAGGGTTTAAATAGGTTACTGTAGTCAAATGATGGCCAAAATCAGATGCCATGAGTACCGTTTCCTTTTCCCTAGGACATGACAATTGGTATGATAATTCAAACTAACCCTTTTAATGTACCTTTAGGTGAAGGTGACAAAAATATATTCAGCTGTTTGCAATAACAAAATAATTGCTTGAGAATCGTTCTTCGTCTATATCAATATATCCCTTTAGGAATGAAAGATCGTTAGGTACCATAGCATCTGCTTTAACAAGTTTCGTTTCGGACCTGTATTAGCGATGGTCTATGGGTAACTGCTATTGCAATTTCCATTGCTTAGGGAGGATAAGGCACTCATTGTCTAATACAAAACAAATGAGTGGTGGGTTTAAATAGGTTAGTGTAGTAAAATGATGGCCAAAATCAGATGTCATGAGTACCGTTTCCTTTTCCCTAGGATATGAGTATAGGTATGATAATTCGAACTAACCCTTTCAATGTACCTTTAGGTGAGGGTGACAAAAATATATTCAGCTATTTGCGATAACAAAATAATTGCTTGAGAATCGTTCCCCGTGTATATCAATATATCTCTTTAGGAATAAAAGATAATAAATCGTTAGTTACCATAGCATCTGGTTTAACAAGTTTCGTTTAGGAGCTGTATTAGCGAGGGTCTATGGGTAACTGCTATTGCAATTAACATTGCTTAGGTAGGATAAGGCACTCATTGTCTAATACAAAACAAATGAGTGGAGGGTTTAAATAGGTTAGTGAATTAAAATTATGACCAAAATCAGATTCCATGAGTACCGTTTCCATTTCCCTAGGATATGACTATAGTAACCGTTTAATATACCTTTATACTAACCGTTTTAATGTACCTTTAGGTGAAGGTGACAAAAATATATTCAGCTGTTTGCGATAACAAAATAATTGTTTGACAATCGTTCTCCATGTATAAAAATATATCCCTTTAGGAATAAAATATAATGAATCGTTAGGTAGCATAGCATCTGATTTAACAAGTTTCGTTTCGCACCTGTATTAACGAGGGTCTATGGGTAACGGTTATTGCAATTGACATTGCTTAGGAAGGATAAGGCACTCATTGCCTAATACAAAACAAATGAGTGGAGGGTTTAAATAGGTTAGTGTAATCAAATGATGGCCAAAATCAGATGCCATGTGTACCGTTTCCTTTTCCCTAGGAAATGACTATAGGTATGATAATTCGAACTAACCCTTTTAATGTACCTTTAGGTGAAGGTGAGAAAAATATATTCAGCTGTTTGCGATAACAAAATAATTGCTTGAGAATCGTTCTCCGTGTATATCAATATATCCCTTTAGGAATGAAAGATAACGAATCGTTAGGTAGCATAGCATCTGGTTTAACAAGTTTCGTTTCGGACCTGTATTAGCGACGGTCTATGGGTAATTGCTATTGCAATTAACATTGTTTAGGTAGGATAAGGCACTCATTGTCTAATACAAAACAAATGAGTGCAGGGTTTAAATAGGTTAGTGTAGTCAAATGATGGCCAAAATCAGATGCCATGAGTACTGTTACCTTTTCCCTAGGAGATGACAATAGGTATGATAATTCGAACTAACCCTTTTAATGTACCTTTAGGTGAAGGTGACAAAAATATATTCAGCTGTTTGCGATAACAAAATAATTGCTTGAGAATCGTTCTCCGTGTATATCGATATATCCCTTTAGGAATGAAAGATAATGAATCGTTAGGTAGCATAGCATCTGGTTTAACAAGTTTCGTTCCGGACCTGTATTAGCGATGTCTATGGGTAACTGCTATTGCAATTAACATTGCTTAGGTAGGATAAGGCACTCATCGTCTAATACAAAACAAATGAGTGGAGGGTTTAAATAGGTTAGTGTAGTCAGATGATGGCCAAAATCACATGCCATGAGTACCGTTTCCTTTTCCCTAGGATATGACTATAGGTATGATAATTCGAACTAACACTTTTAATGTACCTTTAGGTGAAGGTGACAAAATATATTCAGCTGTTTGCAATAACAAAATAATTGATTGAGAATCGTTCTCCGTGTATATCAATATATCCCTTTAGGAATGAAAGATAATGAATCGTTAGGTAGCATTGCATCTGGTTTAAAAAGTTTCGTTTCGGACCTGTATTAGCGAGGATCTATGGGTAACTGCTATTTCAATTAACATTCCTTAAGTAGGATAAGGCACTCAATGTCTAATACAAAACAAATGAGTGGAGGGTTTGAATAGGTTAATGTAGTCAAATGATGGCCAAAATCAGATGCCATGAGTACCGTTTCCTTTTCCCTAGGATATGAATATAGGTATGATAATTCGAACTAACCCTTTCAATGTACCTTTAGGTGAAGGTGACAAAAATATATTCAACTGTTTGCGATAACAAAATAATTGCTTGAGAATCGTTCCCCGTGTATATCAATATATCCCTTAAGGAATAAAAGACAATAAATCGTTAGGTAGCATAGCATCTGGTTTAACAAGTTTCGTTTCGGACCTGTATTAGCGAGGGTCTATGGGTAACTGCTATTGCAATTAACATTGCTTAGGTAGGATAAGGCACTCATTGTCTAAAACAAAACAAATGAGTGGAGGGTTTAAATAGGTTAGTGTAGTCAAATGATGGCCAAAATCAGATGCCATGAGTACCGTTTCCTTTTCCCTAGGATATGACTATAGTTATGATAATTCGAACTAACCCTTTTAATGTACCTTTAGGTGAAGTTGACAAAAATATATTCAGCTGTTTGCGAAAACAAAATATTTGATTGAGAATCGTTCTCTGTGTATATTAATATATCCCTTTAGGAATGAAAGATAATGAATCGTTAGAATGCAGAGCATCTTGTTTAACATGTTTCGCTTCGGACCTGTATCAGCAAGGGTTTATGGGTAACTGCTATTGCAATTAACATTGCTTAGGTAGGATAACGCACTAATTGTCTAATGCAAAACAAATGAGTGGAGGGTTTAAATTGGTTAGTGTAGTCAAATGATGGCCAAAATCAGATGCCATGAGTACCGTTTCCTTTTCCCTAGGATATGACTATAGTTATGATAATTCGAACTAACCCTTTTAATGTACCTTTAGGTGAAGGTGACAAAAATATATTCAGCTGTTTGCGGTAACAAAATAATTGCTTGAGAATCGTTCCCCGTGTATATCAATATATCACTTTAGGAATAATAGATAATGAATCGTTAGGTAGCATAGCATCTGGTTTAATAAGTTTCGTTTCGGACCTGTATTAGCGAGGGTCTATGCGTAACTGCTATTGCAATAAACATTGCTTATGTAGCATAAGGCACTCATTGTCTAATACAAAACAAATGAGTGGATGGTTTAAATAGGTTAGTGTAGTCAAATGATGGCCAAAATCAGATGCCATGAGTACCGTTTCCTTTTCCCTAGGATATGACTATAGGCATCATAATTCGAACTAACCCTTTTAATGTACCTTTAGGTGAAGGTGACAAAAATATATTAAGTTGTTTGCGATAACAAAATAATTGCTTGAGAATCGTTCTCCGTGTATATCAATATATCCCTCTAGGAATGAAAATTAATGAATCGTTAGGTAGCATTGCATCTGGTTTAACAAGTTTCGTTTCGGACCTGTATTAGCGAGGGTCTATGGGTAACTGCTATTGCATTTAACATTGCTTAGGTAGGATAAGGCACTCATTGTCTAATACAAAACCAATGAGTGGAGGGTTTAAATAGGTTAGTGTAGTCGAATGATGCCCAAAATCAGATGCCATGAGTACCGTTTCCTTTTCCCTAGGATATGACTATAGGTATGATAATTCGAACTAACCCTTTTAATGTACATTTAGGTGAAGGTGACAAAAATATTTTCAGCTGTTTGCGATAGCAAAATTATTGCTTAAGAATAGTTCTCCGTGTATATCAATATATCCCTTTAGCAATAAAAGATAATAAATCGTCAGGTTGCATTAGCATCTGATTTAACAAGTTTCGTTTCGGACCTGTATTAGAGAGGATCTATGGGTAAATGCTACTGCAATTAACATTCCTATGGTAGGATAAGGCACTCATTGTCTAATACAAAACAAATGAGTGGAGTGTTTAAATAGGTTAGTGTAGTCAAATGATGGCCAAAATCAGATGCCATGAGTACCGTTTCCTTTTCCCTAGGATATGACTATAGGTATGAGAATTCGAGATAATAAGATAATGAATCGTTAGCTAGCATAGCATCTGGTTTAACAAGTTTCGTTTCGGACCTGTATTATCGTGAGTCTATGGGTAACTGCTATTGCAATTAACATTGCTTAGGTAGGATAAGGCACTCATTGTCTAATAAAAAACAAATGAGTGGAGGGTTTAAATAGGTTAGTGTAGTCAAATGATGGCCAAAATCAGATGTCATGAGTCATCATCATTATCATCCTCAAGCAGCCATGGGCTAAGGAGGTCCAACCAGACCGTGCAATTTAGTTCTCCAAGCAAGTCTATCCTGAGCTACGTCTACTGCATCTGGCCACTGCATACCAATTTTAACAAGGTCCTGTTTGACATAATATCCTAGGTCTCCTGTTTGACATTGTCTGCCCACCGCATCCTAGGTCTCCCCTACTTTCTGAGGCCTTTAGGCACACTGTTTATAACCCTATTCGCCAATCTATAATTATTCATACGGGCAACATGGCCAAACCAACGGAGTCTCTACCTGCACAATATGCTGCTTAAAGGAGGTTGCAAACTCCTTTGCCTAACCTCATCATTAGTTAAAAAGTTAAACCACCTAATGCCCAAGATACTGCGTAAGCATCTGGAATCAAAAGCATCTAGTTTCCTGTTATCTCGTTTACAAAGTGTACATGTTTCACTACCATAACTAACCCTAGAAAGAACCAAACTATTATAGAGTCTAATTTTAGTCTTTAGGTGTATACGCCTATTTCTCCATACTCTCCATAGATTCTTAAAAGTCCCGGCAGCAATCCCTATTCGTCTGTTAATCTCATGCCGCATATCACCATTATGTGTTACATAGCTCCCAAGATAATTAAACTGTGACACCTGCTCAAGACTGCAACCATTCAGATTAACTGAATCACAGCCTGCCTGACCAATTTTCATCACTTTAGTTTTCTACCTGTTTATAACCAAATATCAGCATAATCTAAATCAGAAATTTTCGTATCTCCAGCCCATTTAAGGCCAAAATCTTTCCCTTGAAGTGAATTTCGCATAACATAATCAATAACAAAGCTAAAGAGAAAAGGAGACAAAATGCACCCTTGTCGAACACCAGAGGTAATGCTAAACCAATTGCTACAAGCGTTCCCAACTCTCACACACGACTCAGTGTTATTATAGAGAGCTTTCATTATGTTAACTAACTTGTCTGGTATACCATATGATTTCACAATCAACCACAAGTTATGACGATCAACAGAGTCGAAAGCCTTTTTGAAATCAACAAAGATAGCAACCAAAGGTTTCTGAAACTCTAAACATTTCTCAAGAATCTGCCTAAGTGAAAATATCTGATCCACACATCCCCTACCACTTCTGAATCCACATTGCTCATCACGCAATTGACTGTCAACCAGATTCTTAATTCTATTAAGCACAATTATGGAAAGAACTTTACCTGGAACAGAGAGTAGGCTGATACCCCTATAGTTATCACAAGAACTGCGATCATCTTTTTTGAAAATAGGGATAAAAATAGCTCTGGTAAAATCCTTAGGAACCATCCTTTATCATTAAAAATATTCAGAATTTCAGTCATACAAGTGGTAACCAAAACATTCCCAGCTCTAAGCATTTCAGTAGTAATTTCATCTACCCCTAGGGATTTATGAAGTCTGAGTTTAGAAAAAGCCAAAATAACTTCAAACTGTGTTATAGGGCCAACATTAAAGCCACCAATGCATCTATCATCATTGCAAACAATGGGAGTAGACTAAACTACATTGTTTAGAACATCACTGAAATGCTCAGCCCACCTAGCCATGACAGAATCCTCCCCTTCTATAACCTTACCTGGTTTATTCTTCAATCCTTGTATGCCTGTCCGTTTTCTATCACATAAAACATTAACTGTCTGGTACAGCTCTCTGCTGTTGTGCTGTCTAACTGCTTCCTTGGCTTTGTCAGCCAAACCATCAAGCCAAAGATTCTTATCAGCAGCTAACTGATCTTTTACACGTTTATTAAGTTCTCTGTAATGCTTTCTATTAGGAGTAGTAGGGTATTGATTTAAGACATTCCTGCAGTTCTTTCTTTCCGAAATAAGCTCAAGTGCCTTATCACTCAGATAATTCTGTCTCTTCTGCTCCTTTTTTCCTAAAAGAGTACTGTTAGTGTCCAAAAAAGCCTGTTTAAAATGATCCCATTCTTCCTCAACTTCAGTAGTAAGCAAACCATGACTGTCATAATGACTAAGTAACCTATCATGGTAAGCTTTGGCTATAACTGGATCTTTCAGAGCTTCAGTATTGAAAGTAAATTTTTTAACCCTAGCACAACATTTTTTAAGTTTAAGTTGCAATACACTTTTAACAAGATAATGGTCAGATCCAATTTCAACTCCCCTATATGCCCTGGTAGTCCTAACAGAACTAGCCCATTTGCTGTTAATTAATACGTAATCAATCATATTCTTATGCAGCCCATCAGGTGAAACCCATGTTATTACGCGGTGTTTGTAATAAGTGTTAGTTATTCTGAATCCATTGAGTTTGCTTATCTGTAGGAGACGTTGCCCATTGCCATTGCAGCTACCAATACCAAAAGGGCCAATCACCTCTCCCCAAAGGTCAGAGTCAGTACCAACTTTGGCATTGAAGTCACGAAGAACAAGGGAAATATCTCCTTTCTTGACAGAATTCAAAACATCCTGAAGTTCTTCAGAAAACCTATCCTTCTCATCCTCATCGGCATCCTCAGTGGGGGCATAACAGCAGATAACATTCAAGTCTTTAACGCTTGTCTGAAATTTTGCTGTAAGAAACCTTTCATTAATGCACTCATATCCTAGAAGAGCATCGTTATCGTGTCTGCTGAGAAGCTGACCCACGCCTTGGTGATGCTTATTGTCGTCCCTCCCTGAAGAGAGAAATTTAAGATTATTTTTAAGAATCTGACCTTTATCTGTCCATCTGGTCTCTTGCAAGCCAAGAATATCTAAATTATAATGGTGGAATTCTTGTGTGAGGATATCAAGAGAAAAAGCTCTGTGCAGAGTCCTCACATTCCAACTACCTATGGAGAGAAAATGGTTAATGGGATGTTTAAAGAAACTATGTTTATTGAGAGAGGGAATGCCGACAATATCAAACAGCCCCCTAATCACAGACATGGGGCAAAGACCCGTTCCCCCACTACTAAAGGCTGAAGCCATCTACACTGGAAGATTTCCTCCAACGTAGAATTTGAAGATGCCAATAGAAGCAAAGAGTTCAGGTGCCTGCGATGACTTCTGCTCAGGATTATCCACCAGCTGATAAACATATCCTGTGAATCTATTCACTTGGGGCTGTCAACCCACAAACAAACAGAACTAACCGTTTAATGTACGTTTAGGTGAAGGTGACAAAAATATATTCAGCTGTTTGCGAAAACAAAATAATTGTTTGAGAATCGTTCTCCGTGTGTATCAATATATCCCTTTAGGAATGAAAGATAAGGAATCGTTAGGTAGCATAGTATCTGGTTTAACAAGTTTCGTTTCGGACCTGTATTAGCGAGGGCCTATGGGTAACTGCTATTGCAATTAACATTGCTTAGGTAGGATAAGGCACTCGTTGTCTAATACAAAAGAAATGAGTGGAGGGTTTAAACAGGTTAGTGTAGTCAAATGATGGCCAAAATTAGATGCCATTAGTACCGTTTCCTTTTCCCTAGGATATGACTATAGGTATGATAATTCGAACTAACCCTTTTAATGTTCCTTTAGGTGAAGGTGACAAAAATATATTCAGCTGTTTTCGCAAACAGCTGAATCTCCTGTTTGTTGATTCTTTTCTCTTTCTATGAATTTATAAGAATATTTTATTTCTTCAGTTTACGTTAAAAACACTGGGAAAATATCGTAACCCTTCATACCGCCTTCCGCTAGGCCTAACTACGCTACTGTCCTAAATTATTTGAAATGGCGAAAAAGCTTTCATTTTAAAAAGCAAAACTTTAGCATTGCTTCTTACCTATGAAACGTTATCTCTTTGATCTTTTTCGTAGGTTCATTGATGCATCCAAACGCGATGCCCAAATCCATTCTTTAATGCAATCAGCGTTCTTTAACACAGTATTAGCACGATTACGAGTAATGACAATATGGCGACGCTCGGTTACAGTTTTCAAGCGATAGGGCGCCTCTCTCTCTTCCTACCTCCATGTGCACATCATGATATGTGACGGGATCAGACTGGATTTAGGAGTAGGGGAGCCAATATCTTTCTTTTTAGAGACACTTTAATAATGTTAGTAAGTGCAGTAGATGAAAAAAATTATTAAACTTCTTTATATTTCGTGTATTTTTGAAGAAACTTTTAAAAACACGTAATACGGAGTGAGAAATGTTAGAATGCGGTTTCATATCCCACCTCCTTACATTTTTTAGGCTCGAATGTGTTTCTGACCCTCCACCCCAGATTTTTTCGAGATCTGGGCCTGGAGGGACTGAATGAGAACGTTAGAAGTTGATCAATTTAATACATTCTCTGTATACAAAAAAAGTTTAAACCATCTGTCAGGTTAGAGGCCTTTATAAATATTTTTTTTTGTTCGGGTTTTGTATGTTATTTCGGATTTCACCTAAAGGGCATATGCTACGTGGGAGGCCCTCTGTCCCAGCATCTGGAACGTTAATTGAAGTAGCAGTATCCGGAGGAGGGAGGTCACCCACGGCTAGCATCCGCTGACAAGTGACTGTGAACCCGGGGGCTAGCTGCCTTGCCAGATGGCCGAAGCAGAGAGAGAAGGGAAAAGAGCGTTGGCAACGACGAGGAGGAGAGACGAACGCGTGAAGACGTAAAATCTTCACGCGTTCGTCTCTCAGTGGAAGGACGAACGCGTGAAGACGTAAAATTGTAAAGCTGGTAAATGCCGACTGGAAATAACGGCATTGGGCTCTGTGAATACAGCTGAACAGGCATAGTAAGCTGGTGATGTAATGTTATGTAATTGAGCATATGTCCTGGTCTATCAAGCATGTTTGGAAGGTTCAATAAATAATTGTTATATTTAAGTAAAGGCTAGAGTGCAACCAATTTATTGGGGAGGAGCCTCAGTATTGAGTCCCTGCAATTGTGATAAAATCGTTGTTTTTTTTGCTTTGAAAGACTCTTTCACCCGTCGCGTATTGCGATCGAACCGGAGGGATATTCCTAAGTTATCCCAATAGACAGACAACCGAAGAAGTAACATCACACCATCTGTTTCAATTGAAATGGTTTTTTTTTAATTTGATTTCAGAATAAATTTCTAGAACATTGCATATTTCTTCCATTCTTATAGAAGATAAACAATAAAATTTCTGTTATATAATATTTACTTCATAATAATATAATATTTCGTTATTTTTATTTGTTTTACATCATCCACTAACTTTGCTGTTAGGAAAATGTGAACGTTCAAGTAACTTCTCTAATTAAGGTTAGCTAGCCCAAACTTAGCGAAAAGCCGCTAGAAATTAAATTATGCTCTTGAAGAGCCACATAAATATAGATTTGTAATGAGTTTAAATGTTTAGATTGAGAAAAGCTGCATCTTTTAAGAATCAAGAAAAGATCGTAATTGAAAAAAGACTTTTTTAATTGAATGTATAAAATTGTTTAGTAGAACAAGAACAACATTAACAAGAGGTTATCATCTGTCCCTCGGGGACCTTGTAATGTGACCATTTATCCCATTATGTGCAAAAAAAGTGCCGTTCAGAGATAAAACAACCCAACCTCCCGTCAATGCCATCCAGCATGTTCTTTAATAGTAGGTTGCTTTTTTTCTGAGCAGCACTTTTTTGTACAAAATGTGCTAAATGTCTACGTCACAAGAACACCGAGGACTCGGAGAAGAGGACACATTGGACAGCGGTTAGGGGACAGATGGTAACCTGTAGTCTAACATTCCACATGTTCTTTAACATGTACGGGGTATGGCTGTCCCTAACAAAGCACCACATCTTAATGTCCCATCCGACAGACGGCGGCCTTTCCTAGCCCATCAGTATTCCCTACTGACCGAGGACATGGTGGAGAGTTCTGTGGATATAAAGC
Organism: Ryuthela nishihirai; assembly: GCA_038380435.1. Classification (NCBI taxonomy): domain Eukaryota; kingdom Metazoa; phylum Arthropoda; class Arachnida; order Araneae; family Heptathelidae; genus Ryuthela; species Ryuthela nishihirai. Next base: position 1,166,092 of record JAWZYU010000019.1, read on the forward strand.
TCAACTTTGACTCAGTGGGACAAGAATAGGAAAACTGCAGATTACAAAGTGAAACTGCTAACTTAAAATGTGTTTGGACAACTTGCGTTTCAATTCTATATCTGACTATTATTTCCTTTATTATTTATTGCATTTTAACAAAGATATGAATGATAAAACTAATGTATTAAGACTATATATTATAGAATAATGTAAATTTAGCTGCTAGATTTTACAAAAAAAGTACGTGAACAGTTTTAAAACTAACAGCTATTTTAAAATTTAAAACGTAAGTTTGCAACTACCCAACACAAGTAAACTTCTCTTGTGCTAAAATGAGCATATTTGGAATTGAACAGCTGTTCTGAGTAGTTATTTAGTCTGAGGTTTATCAAGGTAACTTTGGATTTTCCCATTGGTTAGAAAACTGCATGGTAGCTTTCTTATATGAACTTCATGGACGAAAAGCCTTCCAGCACTTCCTTCATAAAATTACTAGACAACTTTAAACACGCCGCTACTTGAGCTTCAGTGGAAGAGCAACTGGTATGCAAATGTCTCCAGCTCAAATCAAAGAGACAGATGTTGAGCATTTTTCAAGGTATCCCTGTTTTACATAACGTTATGAGTTTTTATTTGGAAATTTTGAGCTTGAGTTCAAAAGAATTTTTAACAACAATAATTCTTGAATGACCTAATTTATTTCAAAAGTATAAATAAAAGCATAATTATGAAATAAATTCAAGTAACACGAATTCTAATCTTCATCAGTATGAAACTAAACATCAAAATAATATTACTTCTGATCCACCAATACTTCAAATAGTCGTATTTACAATTCTTACAGTCTCCACTCAACGCATAAAGGAAACCTTGTTACAACATTCAATAAGTGACACAATCATCTTTGCGAACAAACCTGTAAATTACCAAGATTAGCTTTACCAATTCTTTTTACACATTAAGATGAACACGCATCAAACGATTTACTCTTCCACAGGGAAGTTGAGGTCTTACTCCAGTCTAACACAGATAGGTTTATATTTGACTTTTGATATTTAAGGACCATACGGTTCCGAAATTTCGGAAACTTTCCCACATCTACTATCCAGAACACCGCAAGTCTCCAATTATCACGTTCCTAGAACTTGCAAATCTTGATTATTTATTCATTTGACCTCTTTGTGACCTCCACTTGACCTAAAAGACCACATAGATTCTGCTTGCTCGACTAGCATATTGGCTTTACGGTTTAATCTCCAAGAGTCTTAAAAAACTTTCTGAAGATTTAACTTAACACTATTTCACTGAGCAAAAAAATTAATATACACATTCAACCACAACCAACAATTTTTCATTCTCTTCTTAAACATCCCTATTGTCCAAGCTTTTACTATTCGAAATGGCTAGTGACGTTATTCACACGCTGAAGCACACCTGAGAATCAAAATGATACATCACATCATGGTTTCATTGTTGCTCGTTCATCTGTCGTAACAACACTTAATATGGAAATTAATTATAAGAATTCATCATATGTAGATTAATAATTTAAATGTAATGATCACGTATGGCCTGTAAATGGTAGCTAGGCATAAACTGGAAGGAGAGCTGTGTACCAATCCCCAGTGATGATGCACAGAACCGGCCAGGTCTAGCACCTAATGTCCGACCCCGCATTCTCGTGGTGCAGGTCGTTAGTACCTCTCAAAAGAGATATTCTCTTTTTGGAAGCGAACGGAAGTGGAGGGCTGCCAGTTCAGTATGGCCTACTGATCTGATCATTAATGGCCACTTTTTTGTTTTTTTTTTTCAACCCAGCTGAGGAGTGGTCAACTTCACAGGGTCCTGGTGCTGACCATTTATACCTACTAGACTGGACTTGTTTATGGATTTGAGCTTGATTATTGATCCTGGACTTGCTGCCTGGTGGGTCTCTGTTGAGAGAGAATCTGCCGCTGCGTTTTCTGTTTGCTTCTGGGTTGCCAGCTCTAAGTGAACAGAGGCATGGGATACCTTATATTAGCTGGTGGATAATCCTAATCAGAGGCCATCGCAGGTACCTGAACCTTACTTAGCTAGTTGGGCATCGTCAAACCTAAACTGGAGTAATGTGTCTCAGGCAGGCCATATGGCTCTTGAAAAAGTCTACTTGAAAAGGTGGTGCCTGAACTTCCTACCAGCATAGGTGACTTCAACCTTTAGTGGAGGAGGAACAGGTCTTTGCCCCATGCCTGCGATCAGGGGGCTGTTTGATATTGTTGGCCCTACCAATCTCAATAAACCTAATTTCTTTAACAATCCTACTAATCATTTACTCTCTACAGGAACGTGGAATGTGAGGACATTACATAGCGTTTATTCTCTTGATGTCCTCACGCAGGAATTCCAGCGCTATAACCTAGATATTCTAGGTTTGCAAGAGACCAGATGGACAGGTAAAGGTGAGATACTTAAAAATAACTTTAAATTTCTCTTTACAGGGAGCGAGGATGAAAAGCATCACCAAGGCGAATTCACGAAATTGGATCTGACCATTACCTTGTTAAAAGTGTTTTGCAACTTAAACTCAAAAAAGTGTTGTGCTAAAGTTAAAAAATTTACCTTTAATACTGAAGCTCTGAAAGACCCTGTTATAGCTAAAGCTTACCATGATAGGTTATTTAGTCATTACGAGAGTCATGGTTTGCTTACTACTGAAGTTGAGGAAGAATGGGGCCGTTTAAAACACGCTTTTTTGGAAACTAACAGTACTCTTTTAGGAAAAAATTAGCAGAGGAGACAGAATTATTTAAGTGATAAGGCACTGAAGCTTATTACAGAAGTAGAGAACTGCAAGAATGTCCTTAATCAATACCCTACTACTCCTAATAGAAAGGATTACAGAGAACTTAATAAACGTGTAAAGGATCAGATAGCTACTGATAAGAATCTTTGGCTTGATGGCTTGGCTGACAAAGCTGAGGAAGCAGTTAGGCAGCAAAACAGCAGAGAGCTGTACCAGATAGTTAATGTTTTATGTGGTAGAAAACGGACAGGCATACAAGGATTGAAGGATAAACAAGGTAAGGTTATAGAAGGGGAGGATTCCGTCATGGCTAGGTGGGCTGAGCATTTCAGTGATGTTCTGAACAATGTAGTTTAGTCTACTCCCATTGTTTGCAATGATGATAGAAGCATTGGTGGCTTTAATGTTGGCCCTATAACATAGTTTGAAGTTGTTTTGCCTTTTTCTAAACTCAGACTTCATAAATCCCTAGGGGTAGATGAAATTACTACTGAAATGCTTAGATCTGGGAATGTTTCGGTTACCACTTGGATGACTGAAATTTTGAATGTCTTTTATGATAAAGGCATGGTTCCTAAAGATTTTACCAGAGCTATTATTATCCCTATTTTCAAAAAAGGTGATCGCAGTTTTTGTGATAACTATAGGGGTATCAGCCTACTCTCTGTTCCAGGTAAAGTTATTTCCATGATTGTGCTTAATAGAATTAAGAATCCGGTTGACAGTCAATTGCGTGATGAGCAATGTGGATTCAGAAGTGGTAGGGGATGTGTGGATCAGATATTTTCACTTAGGCACATTCTTGAGAAATGTTTAGAGTTTCAGAAACCTTTGGTTGCTAGCTTTGTTGATTTCAAAAAGGCTTTCGACTCTGTTGATCTTCGTAATTTGTGGTTGATTGTGAAATCATATGGTATACCAGACAAGTTAGTTAGCATAATGAAAGCTCTCTATAATAACACTGAGTCGTGTGTGAGAGTTGGTAAGGCTTGTAGCAATTGTTTTAGCATTGCTTCTGATGTTCGACAAGGGCGCATATTGTCCCCTTTTCTCTTTAATTTGGTTATTAATTACGTTATGCGAAATTCACTTCAAAGGAAAGATTTTGGCCTTAAATGAGCTGGAGGTAAGAGAATTTAAGGTTTAGATTATGCTGATGATTTAGCCCTTTTGGCAAATAATGTTGATGAGATGAACTCTTTCATTCAAGCTGTTGATGAGACTGGTAGTAGAGAATGTTTGGTTATAAACAGAGAGAAAACTAAATTGATGAAAACTGGTCAGGCAGGTTGTGATTCAGTTAATCTGAATGGTTGCAGTCTTGAGCAGGTGTCACAGTTTAATTACATTGGGAGCTATGTAACAGATACTGGTAATGTGCGGCGTGAGATTAACAGACGAATAGGGATTGCTGTCGGGACTTTTAAGAATCTATGGAGAGTGTGGAGAAATAGGCGTATACACCTAAAGACTAAAATTAGACTGTATAATAGTTTGGTTCTTTCTAGGGTTAGTTTTGGTAGTGAAACGTGGACACCCTGTAAACAAGATAACAAGAAACTAGATGCTTTTGATTCTAGATGCTTACGTAGTATCTTGGGTATTAGGTGGTTTCAGTTTGTAACTAATGATGAGGTTAGGCAAAGGAGTCCGCAACCTCCTTTAAACAGCATATTTTTCCTGGTTTGGATATGTTGCCCGTATGGATAATTATAGATTGGCGAATAGGGTTATGAACAGCGTGCCTAGAGGCCTCAGAAGGAAGGGGAGACCTAGGATGCGGTGGGCAGACAATGACAAACAGGACCTTGTTAGAATTGGTGTGCAGTGGTTGGATGCAGCAGATGTAGCTCAGGACAGATATGCTTGGAGAATTAAACTACACGGTCTGGTTGGACCTCCATAGGCCATGGCTGCTTGATGATGATGATGATCACGTATAGGTAATACTAGAAATCAGTTGGTGTCTACCGCACCTCTTGATTTCTTGCCGGTCACTCTGACCCCTATTTGACATTGAATGCAACACCGGATATGTAAATTCCTCTAATTTCTGTGTTCTACTGCCCGAAATAATCCTATTCACAATTTTTAGTTCTCCAGCACTGTAATATCGAATTTAACTTTAAACCTCGAAGGACCTATCGCATCCAGAATTTGGAAGAATTTCTGAGAATTATATCACTCAAAATACACCCAGGGCCCAATTTTTAGCTCTTTATCACAAGTAGGTTTATATTTGTCTTTTGACGTTTAAGGACCATCCGGAACCGAAATTTCGTTACCTTTCCCACAACTACTATCCAAAACACACCATGACTGCAATTTTCACGTGTTTAGCACTTGCAGATCTTGATTACGTATTCATAGAGCATCACGGTTTGACCTTTATGTGACCTCCATTGCACCTAAAAGAACACATCGGAGGTCATATTTCATATTTTTACCGAGATCTATGACCCGGATTATCCCTTGGTGCAAAGTTTCAGAGCTCTACCATTTCTGCGTCATAGTTAGAATTAACGCGATCACCTGTCAGTCAATCAGTCAATCATTCAAAAACGTCTCTATATTCACGAAAGAGCCAAAATATTATTGACCACCTGCCTAATATGATGATGGTCCTCCATGTGCCACCAAAACAGCCCTTACCCGGTGTGGCATGGACGCTATAAGTTTTTAAATGTGTCTTTTGGTATCTGGTACCAACATGTTACCAACAGATCCTTTAACTCTTGTAAGTTCCCTAGTTCAGTCGCCGCACATCGGATATTATGTTCCAACACAAAACACAGATGCACGATTGGTTTGTTGTCTGGGGAATTTGGAGGCCAGGGCAATACCTGAAAGTCTTCCTCATGTTCCGCAAACCATTCTCAAACAATCCGGGCAGTGTGGCGTGGCGCATTATCCTCCTGAAAGAAGGCACTGCTTAGAGGGGAATACCGTTGCCATGAAAGGATGTACCTGGTCTGCAATGATGTTTAGGTAGGTGGTAGACGTCGTGGCTTCCTGCACATAAATTACTGGATCCATGGTCTCCCAGCAAACATTCCCCAGAGTATTACACGTTCTGCACTGGATTATTTTCGTCCCATGGTGCATCCTGGTGCCAACACTTCCCCAGGTAAACGACGCACATGTACCCCGTCATCCACATGGTGCAACAGGAAACGAGATTCATCGACTTTCTTCCAATCATGCAAGGTCCAGTTTTGATGCTCGCGTGCCCATTGTAAGCATTTCGATGGTGAACCGATGTTAGTATGAACACTCGGAGCGGTTATGCAGTCCCATTTTCAGCAGGGTTCGATGTACTCTGTGTTGTAACACATTACCTCCGTCACCAGCATTCAAATTACAGGTGAGTTGCGCCACAGTATCCCTTCTGTTGGCTCGTAACATACGGAATAACTTCACTCATCTCTAGCGTCGATAAGCCGCATGGTCGGCCCACACCTTGTCGGGGGTTCGGGGTTTTTCCTTCCTCGACCATTCTTTGAAGGTACTAATCACGGCTGACCGTGAGCACCCCACAGCCTTGCCGTCTTGGAAATCCTCTGACTCAGTCGTCTCTGGCCATTACAATTTGGCCTTTGTCAAACTCACTTAGGTCCGTTGCCATTCCCATCTGAAGAACAAGAATAATACCGATTAACTATCAGGTGTTATTTACACCGTTTCATAACCTTCTGACGCTTCATCGTTTACCAGAATTTGCATCGATTTGCCTAAAGACGTGACTCTTCGGTTTATATGTGATGACGACGTTATTTATGATAGTTATGTAATATATGACACTCTATATTCCTATATGAAATGTTAGTTACTGCTAAAAATTAAATGTAGTCTTTCAATTATTGTTAAGCAATTGAAATAGTCACTATATAATTTGAAATTGGGACTGCTACACTTATAGGGAGAACGATGGCTCAGTCGGTAGCGTGGCAGCCTAGTAATCTGATGTTCCCAGGTTCGACTCCCAGCTGGGACAGCATTGAGATTTATCTCCACAAAACTCCCCGTCCTTCCCATAGTCAGTAGAGGACGCCGATGGACTTGGAAAGGCCGCCATCCATTGGATTGGTGCAGTTAAGCCATGGTCACGTGTCCGGTAGAGCTATACCCTGTGCACGTTAAGAAGTTTGATGGCCTTGACGGGAGGCTACCATCTGTCTAGTAACAGCTGTCCTGTGGTTCCCCTCCTCCAACCTTCTTTCTGTCTGCAGGGTCCTTCTGATCTGGCCATTAGCCCATTGTGCGTAAAAAAATGCCGCTCATAAAGTAAAACAATCTAACGCTGTCTCTCCTGAAAATTTATTGGCACTTATCTTTAGACATAGATTTTAGGTTCCCACATTCATAGGAACTACTACTTGACTTAAGTATTTTTCAAACAGGTTAATTGTAGAAAAAAAAATAATTTAACCTGTAATATTTTTGCTAATCTGTTTAGCGGTAGGTTCAAGATGACTCAGAAACAGTGAAAAAAAAAATGTAAAAATCTAAAGTAAACGCAAACTGAAAAGAAAATTAAAATTTAACAGTTTATAAATAAAACAGATATTATCAGTTTGCGGGATGGTTCTTGATGAAAAGAAAGTGGAAGAAGGGCTTGGTAAAGCCAAAGTTAATTAAATACAAAACACCAATAGCAGAGTTAATAAATGAAAGTATTGCAGTTTGTTTCTGACAAGTGGTTCCTAAACTTTTTTGGCACTATGGACCCCTGTGAAGTCACATTCTTCCTACAGACCCTCCTACGAAGTCTTCTCCTTCCTCGGGAAAATCATTCCATATCTATCTAATTCATTCGGCGGGGCACACAATAGGCTCAAAGAGGATAGGTGGAGGGGGACCCACAGGACAGCTGTTAGGAGACAGATGGTAGCCTCCCATGAAAGACATCCAGCCTGTTCTATAACGTGCACAGAGTATGGTTCTCGCACATATGGTACCAGATCTTAACAATACATCCGACGTACGGTGGCCTTGCCAACTCCAATTGGTGTTTTCTTTCAGGGCCCCTGCTAACCGAAGGCAGGGAGGGGAGTTTTACGAAGATAACTCTCAACGCTGGCTCATCTGGGCTGTAGAGGGAGGTACTATCTGTCTCCTACAGCTTTCCAGTGAGTCTCCTCTTCCATCCTTCTCTGAGACCTCGGGGTCCTTATGATCATTTAGCCCAATATGTACAAAAAAGTGCCGCTCAAACAACCTGACATTGTCCGTAAAATTTAATGGCCTTTATCATTACAGATTTTTAGCTCCCAGATTAATGAGGATTATTGCTTAACAGGGAAAAGTGATTGGCATATACTATCATAAAGAAAGAAATAAACTTTAAATATCTTTGTTAAACTTTCCATCGGTAGGCTTAAGGTGACCCCAAATAAATAATGTACCAAAAGAGAAAATAACTTTTCATGAAAAGTAATGATAAAAAAATATAAATGAAGCGAAATTCAAAATAAAAATAAAAATTATATTAGATCATAAATATAATAACATCATCTGTAAGAGGAATGGTCGTTGGAGAAAGGAGAGAGAGATGATTAGAAAGGAGAGAGAGAGAGAAAGGAGAACAAGCCAAAGTTAATTAAATACAAAACATCAAGAGCAGAGTTAATAGATAAAAGTCGCGTATTTTTTTTAGAAATATGATTCTTAAATCTATTTGGCGCTATGGACCCCTGTGAAGTGTCATTCTTTCTGCATCCTTCCTATGAAAACTTGTCCTTTCTCAGAACAATTATTCCATCTCTACCTGATCGGGGCGGGGGTGGCCAGTCTCGTAATCGCAGCTACCAGGTTCGAGTCCCTGTTGGGTGATCATTGAGATTTATCTGCACAAAACTCCTCACCTTGCCTTGGTAAGTAGAGTACACCAGTAAGAACCCCGTGTGCGGAAGAGCCATACCCTCTATGCCAAAGGATATGCTGCATCTCTATAACGAGTTGTATTCTTTTATTGCTGAGTGGCAGTTTTTTTCACACAATGGGCTAAATGGTCAAGTCATAAAGACCTCGAAGTCTAAGAGAAGTTAGGGGAAGAGACCCACTGGAACAGTTGTTGGGAGACAGATGGTAACCTCCATCAAGACCATACAGGGCGTTCTTTAACGTGCACAGGGAATGACTCTCCCGTACATGGTACAACGGCTTCAAATGCATAACATAACTGTACATTTTAAATTAAAGTTTTCAACATATCAATACAAGCATATCACTAAATACGTAAAAAATCAGATTTAGCATTTTTTGCTAAAAACTTGACATCTTTTGCGAGAAATCATTTTATCAATATAGGCTTCTAAGTTTTGTGATAAAGCAGTTTTCACTACGATGATAAGTGCTCACCTGCTAAGAAAGAAGAAGCTCAGTAGCAGTCGTTGCGATTGGACGTTCCTTGTAGAGCTCCTGCCAGCAGGGTGTGTCCGCTGCCCTCCAGTGACCTCGACCAACGCAGAGACCAGCGTCGTTGATCTTCTGTGCCCTTATCGGACTACTAAGTGCCATAAACCTTATTGCTCGTACGCGTCCTCACCCCCCTGCATTAGCCTGCTGTGCTTTACACAGTGCCATGTGTAGAGTGGGCTAGCTAAAATCAATATATTTAGTGGTCTCTCGCTCCCTTTCCGCTCTAATAAATAAAATAAATAAATACCCCTTCAAGCAGCTGCTTGCCACAGATGTCTGACAGGAGCCTGTCAGTTTATATGCCAGAGTAGAAGGTCTGAGAGGATGGCAGGACCTCAGCAGAAAAACGACACAAACAGCCATGCCTTATCCGGGGCTCGAACCCAGGTCCCTTAGATCAGGAGCCACTAGCTGACCGAATACCTAAAGTACTTCCCTTAAATGTTTAACAAAATGTAAAAATAGCATATGCAATGATGACATCACTCACTAAATTCATATTACCTGAAAGAAAATAGGGAGCCTACATTTTCCTTTCAATTTGTAATAGAAACGAGTTTTGAAGTCCTACGTTCTGTAAACTGAATATGAACTGAATGATTGATTGATCATTGATATACATATACATGTGCAACACCTGTTGCACATGTATATGGTCACATGAAGGTATTCAAGATTTCATCCTTCTACCTAAAACCAGTGAGCCAGCCAGTTGGAAGTTCATACAGCTTTGTGCACCCACTCAAAGATGCCCTGAACCATGAACCTCCCTGAACCATGATGTAACCATCCACCGTAGATGCTACATTCATGGATATTTGGGGTCAGACGATATAATATATAATAAAGGCGACAGACGATAGCGTGACAGACATTGTGAATCGCTGTGGTTTGAGAATCTCGATTCATCTATGAAGAACACTGATCATCATTGTCCCTGGATCCAGTTGACATGATGATTGCACCATGTGTTCTATGCCATGACATGCATCTATGCCAAGTTCAGATAGCAGAAATGGGGTAATGGCGACAGACGCTAATGGCCACTAATAGTCAACGGAAAACGAAGCCACATAAGGAGCATCTTGACTCTGAATTCGGGAAAACTTCCAAATGCTTTATAGCGAGAATGTCTATTTTAGAACTTGTAATATATCTTTCAAGACATATTCTAGAAACATTTTGCTTAATGATATGCAGGGAGAAGATAGAGTCCTCTTTTTTAAAGTAAAATGTATTATTTAATTTTATTTGATTTTAGGGTGGAAAAAATATGCTCTAATTCCAAATATTCCCAAATAAAAAGGGATACATAATAAGAGACAAAATTCCACTGGACATCCTCGAAAATCCGGTCCTCATATATGAAATCTCAAACTTGTTACCTTGCCTTAAAATCCAAAAGTGTTATCTTCGTATAATATTATTTTAGCCCCATGGTGTATTCCACAGAAACATAGTTTTAAAATAACTATAAAGTTTTATAGAATGTCATTTTAACCTTTCTTGTCCGGTGCAATATTTTAGTAATTAGGAAACCTTACTTGTGTCTTATTCTTAGAATCCCACGAAACTAAATCCTTGCCTATGCCAACGAAATAAACCTGATTAGTACAGCAGTTTAATATGCATCTTAACTATACTTCAATCCCATTTCAAGGGTAGGTGATCATATTATTCTGATATAACTGTGTATAAGGTTGGTTAATGACGAATTTATAGTATTTTGCAACGCTTTGTTTATATAATAATTAGATGTTCTTGAACGTTAAAAAAGAGTAAAACGTTGTTCTAATAATGAATAAACTTGAAGTATCGAATTCTTTTGCGTTCCAGAATGCAGCCCCTATTATTTCATGATAAAAGTATCTTGATTTACGTGGATTCGATATTCAAGGCTATTATTGGGAACGCAGCTACGGCGTATAATGAGAGTCAATTGTATTTATCTTTATAATTAAAAAAATAAGGTTAAACACAATTTCTTATTTCAGCTTTTAGGATTTATTTTTTGCCACCAAAGTTATCCTTAATTAAGTCGGCGATGCAACAATTATGGGTTGCGGAAATTTTAAATTGAATATATAAACGTTAAAATCATTTTTCATTAGCTTCTTTTCAAAATAATAGAACTCTCATTACACAAACGCGCTTAAAAGTTTTTAATGCGTGAGATCCCCACAAGCAAGGCTTATGGAGTGCTCACGTTTAGCTGTGGTTAGTACGTTAATAGTTTGAGAAGTCGCATCAAGTTAATATTTGAAAAGGAGTTTCGCTCTGTTTTTAAAAAGTTGCTCCCCTCTGATTTAAGGAATATATTTTTAGTACTCTCCTCCAACATTTTTAGATGCATTTAAAGTCTTTTATTCAATAACATTGCAAATGCTGAATCACAGTTTTTCTTTTTTAATATGAACGCAATACTGAAATTTCATTCACTTAGGGAAAAGGACGAAAAGGAGTGCAAAAGAATAATCTAGAGAGTCTTCAAAATTTAGTCATGATTTACTAGATAAATGAATAAGTTTTGTTTTAAAAATATTGCATTAAATGACTCTGATATGAGACTTGCTTATCTAGTGTACATAATTTTCAAAATACAATGTTCAAACAGCGCAATTTACTCGTTTTGAAATTCAACTCATTAAGTAAAGATACATTAATTCCTAATTACATAGAAGCCATCCACGAACATCTGCTATGAAACTTTTCACGTCTTGATAAAACAGATAAAAATGATTCAGTATTTTTATTTTATGATATTACTGGTAGTAATGAATAATGTAGAATAAATGATGGATTAAATTTAAATTTATTACTTTATATATTTTAACACATATTTCTTTTAATTTTGCGTTTCACTGTTCAGAATTTAAGCAGTAGAAATGCTTAATTAAAAAAAATAGAATTTGAAATAAAATAGTCATTGAAAATTTCGGTAATCTTACAAATGTAAAATGCAGCTAATGCTAATTTCATGTTATTGTTCCTCCGTTTTGTCCTAATGAATATTTGCCAATGCCCGTAGGACCTTCATGTGCTCTAGAAAGGGCATAATTATTTCGTAATCCGTACATTATTTAAATAAGTTTTGCAGCATTAATAATCTATGCCATTGGTTTCAAAGCATTTCATATAGAACTGAACTGGAACTTTCTTCGGGAACGCAGGGAAGCCCGTGCTGCGATGAAAAATTCGGTTTCGTTTTCAAGATTTAAATACTTTAGATTTTTCGTACGGGAAGTTTAAAATAGGTTTTCCAAAATTCTGTGTAATTTCTTCAAAACAACAATTATTATTATTGTAAAGAAAAGGTGCAACAATAAACGGCAAACTGTGGTGCCGTGTGACGCCCGAGAGGTGCTTGCTTCTTCTTTTCTTCTGCTTATCTTCATCATCTTGAAATTCAGCAGATTGGCCTGTTGAGCCATCTGCCTAAGGCACCTGCGAAGCCTTTTTTTGTTAAAAAAAAGTTTTCTTCCCAAAAGGTGAGGTTTTTTTGTCTGTTGATATGCCAGGGAGGAGAGTCTACTAAGAAATAATGCCGAAATCTTGTAGTCAGGACTCCTGTTTTCTTGTAATATTTTTTTTCTGTCAGATGCGTTGCCATAGCAAACTGGAGTCGCCAAGATTATTTCTTTTATCGCCAAGTTATCGTCTTTTAATTCTTAAATCTAAAAAGTTGCATTTCCCACACCTCTCTGAAAAAAGTGCGTATATTTTGATGTCAGTGGAATATCTTTTAAAAATTACCACTAATTTTTCAAATTACTTTTCTGACATAATACTTTTAAAACGTTAAAATTTCTTCTCTTACACGGGCGAACACCACCTCCACGAATATACGCAAGATTCAGGTATTGCAAAACAAAATATTGAAATCTGAGGTTGATGCCCCTTGGTTTGTTACTAACAGACAACTTCATAAAGACTTGGGCATCGATCATATATATATTTATATTAAATGCATCTCAAAAGGTTTTTTTTGAGACTGTTAAAAATAATCCTAATAAGATAATTTCTTATTTGCTTAATTATGTTCATAATATTCTTAATAAGTACAAGAGGTCTAAAATGATGGCTTTCTCTGAGGAAAGTTACTCTTTTTAGGTCTCTTGTGCATGATATATGCTATTTTTAGCTTGTGTTTTATGTTAGCCTCTAGGAGTCGACCCAGGAGGGGTTTACGTATTAATTGTTTTTACTTATACCAAATGGACTTATTCTCAGATGGAGATAGTAATGGATCATCGTATATACATACACGATCTACGATCTACAATACCAGCTCTGTCGTTCCATATTTAGGGATTTATAAAGAGAAATATATTAAAACTACTAAGTATTTGAAAAATGCGAATTATAATATTTCATTATAGTTCCAATCAAATTAGAGTTTTCTAAATATCATTTTCAATGTTTTCAATCAAAACTTCATGACGTTTACATGCCACAACCGAAATTTTATATTTCCATCATAAATACATCGTTTGCGATATTCGTTTACCTGGGGAACTGGACCTCACAACCTTCTTCCAATCATTCAAGGTCCAGTTTTGATGCTCGTGTGCCCATTGTAGGCGCTTTCCATGGTGAACTGAAGTTAGCATGGGCACTCGGAGCTGCCAGCGTCTAGGAAACCCCATTTTCAGCAGAGTTCGATGTACTATGTATTGTGACCCATTACCCAGTCCTTATGTTGGCTCGTACTATATGGGATACCTTTCGCTTAGCTCTACCATCCATGAGCTGTGGTCGATACACACCTTGCTGGCGGTTCGTGGTTTTTTCCTTCTCGGACCACTTTTTGAAGGTACTAACCACGGTTGACCGTGAACACAGAACATACCTTGCCATCTCAGAAATGCTCTGGCCCAGTCGTCTCTCCATTACAATTTGGCTTTTGTCAAAATCACTTCAGTCTACTCTTTTTCCCATCTGAAGAAGACTAACACTGATTAACAGAGCTCAGTGTCAGGTGTTATTTATACCGTTTCATGACCTTCACACGCGCCGCAGTTTACCTGCAGTTGCTTCCATTTGCATAAAGACGCGGTGGTCATAATGTTTTGGGTCTTTGGTGTATATTTTAATTTTCGACAATATCATATCAATATTTGAAGAATTATTGAAGTTCGAAATTTGAACAGCAGCATCAGTAGCAGATATAAAAAAACTGCTGAAAGGTTATTAAAATTTGATAAATGACGCACTTGGCGACTGATAAAAGAAAGATATGGGTTCGAGTCCCAGGTAACGTATGGATGTTTCTTGCACTAAAAGCACGTACCGATGGGTTTGGGAAGGTCGTCATCCATCTGTTGGAGCATTAAATCTTGGCTCCGTTTGCATGAGAGAACCATACACTTTACACATTAAAGAACACTCTGGATGGCCTTGACAGGAGTTTCCATCTGTCTCCTAGCAGCTGTCTGGTGGATCTCCTCTGCCGAACCTTCTCTGAGCCCTCGGGTTATTTGTAAACTCTCCATTCAGCCCAATGTGGACAAAACCGTGATATTCGGAGATAAACCAATCCAACCCTGAAGGCGCTAGATAAGGTTTCAAAACGGAAGTAGTCTCCTTCTGATTGGCAACCCGGTCATTTCACTGTAACGTGAATGGAGTTATTCGAAATTAATCCTAAAGTCAAACCTTCATCCCATGATGGAATCAAGATCAATTTCTTCAGTGAAGCTTTGAGCCTTGTACCGGAACTCCTGAACATATACAACACTGAAGGGAAGATTAAGAGACTCTGTCTCTTCTTCACTCCAATTAAGGGATTCTAGATGCTCATACTGCTTTTGCTATAACTAAGTCTCTAATATTTTCCACATCATTCTTTAATAGCGTGCATCGTTGATTCACTTAAACTGTAATAATCCGGCAATCTACACAGCTTATATTTCTTATTTATTTATCGTTACACGCCTCTGGTGTGTATAGTTAGTTTCATGCTTTTGTATTAAAATTATGTAAGATAAAAAAAATGGAAGTAACTATATTTTACTTATTACTAAAATGAAATCCTACTTGCCATATAAACGAAAAGTGACTGATTGACCTTCTCAAATGGTTTGATTTTGAAACTCCTGACTTATGACCACAGGTCTAACGAGAGAACCAACTGCAGGTGAAAAAGTTATCTCATAACAGAGAGCGCCAGGCTTGTAATCTGCAGTTTCCAGTTCGATGTCCGTCGGATGGATGTCCCTCCTCTGTGCAGGAGAACCCTGCCCTGGGGACATTAAAGAGTTGATGGAAGTCTGCGATCACTCTATCGTAACAGCTATGCCACTTCTCACAACCTTCTGAGTCCTCGGGGTCCTTGTGACCTGGCCTTTAGTCATTGTAGGCAAAAAGGTGCCTCTCAGAGGTTAAATAACCAAACCCATTTTTTTTTTCTTTCGACAGCTGCTCATTCCTTCTTATCCAGTTAGATGTGTACATTGGCAGTCATAAAAATTCTTCAAAATCACAAGCGAAAAGAAACTTTTACATTAAAATTGATAATGGAACAAAACAGATTGTTTGAAGTTTCTCTAACGATTCGTTTAGTGTTGATCGTTTTCAAAAAATATGGTCAATCGGACCTTGCAAATTAATATTCATATATTTTAAATACTGAAAGAATATTTTGAAGATTCAGATTTGAAGTTATATTTTAGTCTCATTTTACAAGGAGCTTGAAATTTGGTCTTTAATTTTGACATCATGCTTTCAAATGTTATCTACCACTGTAATTACTGTATAGACCAGATTAATTAATCAGATATTTGGCTTTAAGTGGAGTTGAACGGACTTGGAGCTCAGACCTTGAAGAAGTCGACATGTTTTTGCTTAGCTCCAACAAGTGAAATTTAGTTAGCTAAACCTGTACTTAAATTTCCTAATAGCAATGGGCGAGATCGGGTATCCAACCCTGGTGGAGCCCTTGGTCGGCAGGATAGGTAGAAATAAGTTAATATTTTATTTAAACTTTAGTATATGTTAAGGATTTTACAGATTTCAATTGAAATTTCTACATTTTTTGTGAATTGCCGTCTTTTGACTGCTTATTTCACTAATCTCTTTTAATCTCTCTTGCAGATTAATTATAACGTAATCAGGTTCGCTTAGCTTTAAACCTAACTTTTAGGAAAACGTTCCACAGCTCTTTTCGGAGTTAACGGTTAGATTAGATAAGTTATGAAGGGTTTTCTGGATCCAGGAAGAAGCATGTTTCTGCTCAGGTGGAATATATGATATCGGAAGAGCTTTTGAAAAAGATGCGTGGTCGAAAGCGCGATAACGGAGGGATTTTCCCTTAAACTATTTCCATTATATCGACCAGACGAAGTGTGATGTGACTTACTAATGTGTCAGTCTCTCACGATGCTGCATAAAATGTGCGATTCTTCTGCCGTACAAGATGTGGCAGTCTTTCGATGAGCTTCATCAGATGTGCCAGTCTTTTGCCAGACTACATAAAACGTGTCAATCTTTCACCATTACGCATAAGATGTGTATATCTTCCACCATGCTACGTAAGATGTGTCAATCTTTCGACGTGCTGCATAAGATGTGTCAGTCTTTCGACGGGCTTCATCTAAGCTGCTTTAAATGTGGGTCTTTTGTCGGACTGCATAAAATGTGTCAATTTTTCGCCTAGCGGCATAAGATACGTGAGTGTTCCACCTGCTACATAAGACGTGAAAATCTTTTGATCAGCTGTATACGATGAACCAGTCTTTTGACAGCCTGCATAAAATGTGTGAATTCTTCGATGGACTACAAAAAATGTGCCAGTTTGTTACCGTGCAACATAAGATGTGTCAATCTTTCGGCAGACTGTATAAGATGTTGCAAGTCTTTCGCCGGGGCTGATAAGATGAGTACAATTTTTTGACAGCAATCACAAACAGATGTGCTAATCTCTCGGCGGCATGCATATAATGTGCTAATCTTTCGATGGGCTGCACAAGATGGGCCAATCTTTTCGCGGGCTGCCTTTTTTATTTAAGTTCCAATTTTTCACTATGGTGTAAAAACTGTAGCAATCTTTCGTCCTGGTGGATAAGATATGCCAATCTACCCATTGTTATTTGGTGTCCCATCAATTTGTCGTGGTCAATTCATCGTGACGTCATTTAATGGCAACCTCAGCTTATATAAGCATCAGTTCATCGCAGTAATTGAGATGGGATTTTATTTACTTTCTGCTTCTGTACATGCGTCTATAGATGATACTTAATTTTCTCTTTGAGGGGTAAAACACGCGTCAGAAGAATTCCCCTCGGAAAATAATTAAGCCTTAAATAACAAGTTGTTTCAAGCCATTTATTATAATATTTATTTTGAAATTTTGCGTAATGATTATTTCAATATTAGGCAATTATGAATAACTTTTATAAAAGATTATTTTTAAATAATCCAGCTTCCTAACTCTTTAAATACTGAACGAATGTTGTTGAAAATCGAGATTTAAATAGATTTGAGTCAGTTATTTGTTTTATCTTCAGTCACATTTTCCCAAGAAATGCATGTTTTGAAAGTTACAGAGCTTCGATGCTAGATTCCCATTGAGATGACATGGAAATTATCCATTTTACTTCCAGGTTCCAGGTAACTGTTCGATTCCAGGTAAACTGTTCGAATGCCGAGTTTTTCGAAATTCAAATTTTCGACTAAAAGCTATTTCGAATGACCATTTTCTCGAAAACTGCGAGCTTTTCGAAAGATAAGTTACGTTCATGTTAACATAAGAGGTATTCATTTTTTTTTTTTTTGTTTTTTGAGATAAACTAAAAATTAATTTTGGGTTGGATAGGTATTGATGAAATATTACCATTCGCATTTTCGAAACTTCCGATTAACTTAAATTGCTCCCTCTGACAGTCCAAATTTTTGGAAATTAACAAAATTTTAGACTAATATTATAAACGATTTATTTATGCTAGAATTTTGAAATTTTTTTGGTAGACTGCTATTTTCAAGGTGCCAAGGGGTTTACACTGACAGCAATGATTTTCGGTGTCCGGAAACTTGTTTGACAAAAATTTGTTCGAAATGAAAAATTCTCCGTGATGAGAAGGCTCAGTTTTAGATTAGGCAGAATAAATTGCTTGTTTCCCAGACAATATAGGCACTTTTACTTTCTTTTAGTTCCACTATTCTTAAAAGCTATAGTCAGAGCATTGAAGAAGAGCAATTACGTTTGAAATTTAAAACTGGAGTATTTTTCACAACTTTATATTTAATTTCAAATACTGATACCCAGCCCTAGATCTATATCGAAAAACACGTTGGGGGACGACCTAGTAATCGACCTAGTAGCCAGAACAAATTGAAACTTATTTCCATTATACGTTTTGTTTCATTTTTTTCTATTATAGTGATCTTTCAAAAACTGTACAATTATACACCGAAGAGCCGAAGAGCACCGAAGAGATAATGAAAATCGAAGCAACTGCGGGTAAACTACGGCGTGTATCAAGATCATGAACAGGTATAAATAACACCTGATACTGAGCTCTGTTAATCAGTGTTATTCTTGTTTTTCAGATGGGAAAGTCAGCGGACTTAAATGAGTTTGACAAAGGCCAAATTGTAATGGCCAGACGAGTGGATCAGAGCATTTCCGAGACATCAAAACTTGTGCGGTGCTCCCAGTCAACCATGGTTAGTACTTTCAAAAAGTGGTCTGAGGGAACAAACACGAACCACAGGAAAGGTGTGGGTCGACCATGGCTCATCGATGTTTGAGGTGAGCAAAGGCTATCCCGTATGGTACGAGCCAACAGATCGGATACTGTTGCGCAACTCCAGCTTCCAAATTTGAATGCTGGTATGGGAAAAATGTGTCACAACGCACAATACATCGAACCCTGTTGAAAATGGGGCTGCGAGTGCCCAAGTTAACCTCGGTTCACTGTCCAAAACGGCTAGAATGGGCACGAGAGCATCAAAACTGAAATTTGAATGATTGGAAGAAGGTCGTCTGGTCCGATGAACTTCGTTTCCTGTTGTACCATGTGGATGGCCGGGTACGAGTGCGTCATTTACCAGGGGAAGTGTTGGCACCAGGAGACACTGTGAGATGAAAACAAGCCAGTGGAGGAAGTGTAATGCTTTGGCAAATGTTCTGGTGGGAAACCCTGGGTCCAGTTATTCGTGTGCAGGAAACTATGACGTCTAACACCAACCTAAACATCATTCCAGACCCCTGTCTTTAGAGTGGAGGCGGATCATTGTCACACATTTGTCAGAACTCTCACTGTTTTAGGACTGAAGTCGGACAATGCCGAATAAAATACCTACCTCCAGTGATGTATTAATCTGAAATTATATTTTTCGGTTAAATTGGAGGTAATAATTGATATATGACAGATGGTATTGGATGAAGTAAACAAGGCTATCTTGGATGACGTCACCCACCACGCTGTCGTACGATATAGTGAACGTCTGACGTGTTTCCGCGTCAGACGTTCACTATATTTCCAAACAATGTTACAAAATGTTTTGGAAAAGTTCCCCCCCCCCTCACACACTTGATCACCATTTTCGGACCCATCTCGAAATTAAATCCAGAGACGTAGGATGACGTCATTTATTAGATGGTTTACCTTTTAAGTTAATTTTGCCCCAATAGCGTTTTTTCTTTTCATTTTCTGCAGCACAGCCATTTTTTTTATTTCAGTTTTCTGCGGGATTGTTCTTCTAGTATAAATACGAATTTTATCAGTCAGAATCTTCATTCTGTTATCAGACGTTGACAGTGACAGTTCTCTGCTGCTGCGACTGTGTGATTTTTAAACTGCTAGAAGTCAATAGTGATAGTTCTCGACGTCCTCCTGTATGATAAATCATCTCTATTTTTTTCACAAGTTACTGTTTTACAATGCATCCATGCGATATATGTCAGAAGACTTTAACAGTCCAGACGAATTTCATTCGTCATAAAAGATATGATGAAAATAACTTGTTTAAGTGTGTTCAATGTCAATTCTCAAGGAAAGACGACAAAAAACGTCATAAGTTATCCCACACCTCCAGGAAAACCTACAAATGTGAAGAATGTGCTATGGAGTTTAGGAAGAAAAGACAATCTTTTGCGGCATCAAAGAAAGCCACACAATAATGAACGAAAACGTTCTGAAGATGAAAAGATTCCCCAGAAGAAGCAAAAACTGGAAACTGAAGACCCCTGTCAGTTTACAGAAGAAATGAAAAGGACCTTGTCAACACCTAAGTTGATGGCGATTGAAGAAACATCTGTTGATTTCACCTTTTTCCTCGAGTCCTCACGAGAGTCACTCCTAACTCATCTAAAAGAGGATTTGGCCTCGAATGGTAGCATTAAATGATACCTTGCCGTGCAAGTGCCCTTACCTTCAAATGCTGTACCCCGTTTTTCCAAAGTAACTGTGTCACAAGTCTTCCTACATCGTCCCTAAACAGAGAACAAAATTCAGTGTGCAAGAAGATCAAGAAATAGGAATATTTATGTTAAGATAATATGTTGGACATTAAAGTGTCAACTTATATGTATTATGGCAATTTAGGTAGGTGATAGGTACATGGAATAGTTTGCTGAATAATTAAAAGAGGTATATGCTATAATATAATATCATACTTTAGATCAGACATATAAGTCAAAGCAGTGCATTCGTATCAGAACAATATTATGTATCACAGCATATGGTTAAAAGGGTTACAAGAGTTATATTAACAATACATATGGTTATATATCAAGACTTATATTAACACTAATTAGATCTGTAATTTGCATGTGTAGTTTGTATTTAAAATCGTGTAAGTTTTATTTTTTTTTTGTTCAAATTTAGTACGTGAAGGGAGTCAATATATTGTTTATATTATCTTAAATGAAATAGACTATTCTTGGTTAAGATAGAATTAAGGTTAAATTATATGATATTTGGTTATCGGGGTTTAAAATAGGTAGAGGGGAAGACATTAAGTTGTGGTCCTGTACAAATCAAAGGTTCAGTATTGAGAAACAACCTCCCCCCCTGCCCTCCCTACCTTCAGCGTCAGATCACAGCCAAGAACAACATATCATTCTCCCCTCTTCTACCTCACCATCTCACCATCCCCCCCCCCCCCCCCACATAGCCACAGCTGCACCAAGCACTCTCCCCATAATCCACGACCAAAGGCCACATACCTGTCCCCTCTTATCTGCAATACACTAATCCCCACTCCCAGCCTTCTCACTGCAAACTACACATAGCCCAGCTTAGCCAGCAGGTGTGCCAAATCACACCAGCCAAAAATAGCACTGAAATACTAAAGTAAATAATATATTTGAAAAACCGGAAAGTGCTATGTAATATATAATTAATAGTTTATAATAATCAACCATTATATACTTTGTATTTTTGCACATTACTCTACTATCTTTTACACTCATTTCTACTCTCTGATCTCGTAATTTTCGCCACGCCACGCGCCCACATTGAGGTCAGAGGGAAGCCCAGAGCCCCCCCCCCCCCCTCCAGCCCCCAGCCAGCATTCCTGCCAGCCAAGGTGGCAGGGTGGGGGAGGGGTCAAAGACCTCTCCACTGCTGTCCATCACCAGAGGGGACGAAATGGTAATGTGTCCTTGTGGGAGAGGAAAAGTATTTAAAGTGTCTTGGATGAGTATAATGATATTAAGTATAATATCACTGGGTATATAAGTGTATAGAAACTGAATTCCTTTAGGAGGAGTTAGCATTATATATATTGGTATCTTATATGGGTATGGGATGGCATTGGTGGGAATTAGGGGAGAAAATAAAATATAGATTATATTAGTTGACTTTTATGCTGCCTGGTAATTAATCCATCTGTGAAAGCATTTAAGTTAAGGAAAAATATTTTTTAAAAATTGTAACTAAAATATTTGTTTACATTTATCGTCTTATTTCGTCAGTATATATCTATATTATTTAACATATTTATTAAGTATATTAAAGAAAATCTAAGAAAAACAAATTAATGCAAAAATTGAAACTACGATACAAGCAGAATCAATTATCAATTGGATTAAGGAAGGAACTTGAGTAAAACTGTTTTTATAAAATATGGAAAACATATAATATTACTTTTACAGGATGACAGTACACACATTAAGAGATATTTATATTTTTTTTTTATAAAATTTTAAAATGTTTATAAAGTTTCTTAAGTTAATCTTCTCTTTAAGTTAAAGAATGATGTTATCATAAGAACTGTAGTTGAGATATTTGTGTACATTAGTCGCTATATTTTTATATGTCTGCGATATTTAACATATTTATTAAGCTAAGTGAAGAGATCAAGGAAAAATAGAATAATACAATAATAAAATGAGAAGAATAAAACTACGATGCGAGCACAATCTAGTAGTTTAAGGAAGAAACTGTGATTATAACTTTTATAAATATGGAATAATAAAATATTACTTTAACAGGATGATAATACACACATCAAGAGATATTTTTATTGTTTTATAAAATTTTAATATGTTTTTTGTCGTCCCCTTGGGGGTTTTTATTTTTTTTTTACTCAAGACAGCACAACACAAACATATAACATTATATAGTTAAATCAGAAGATGAAAAGGAAAACAAAAGGGGAAAAAAAATCATAAAAAAAAAATATATTTTTTTTTGATATGAAAAAAAAAGATAATAAAAATTTCTAAAAAAAGAAATGCAAAAAATATATATATATTATGGTAGAAAAAATGGAGAAAGAAAAATCGTAAAAAAAAAATGCACAAAACAAAAAAAAAATCATGAAAAATAAAAATTTGATAGAAAAAGATATCAAAACAAATAAAAAATAGTTCTGATACTAAGAAAAAAAAAACTTTTAGAAGAGGAAGAAAGAGAAAAAAAATAATGTGGTAAAAAAAATAAACAAAAAACAAAAAAAAGAAACAAAGAAAGAAAAAAAAAAGAAGAAAGAAAAAAAAAAGAAGAAAGAAAAAAAAATGATTTATATTTTACCAGAATTTTATTTTTTCTCGTTCCTTTTTGTTTTGTTTTTTTTTTAGCACCTGCCAACTACAACGTGTTGAGAAAGAGAGAAGAAAGAAAATAAACTAAGGGATGACGGCTGGAAAGAAGTCTTCTGGATGTTCTGTTAAAAATTTCATGGCTTTAGTAATAATTGAAATATTTTCTTCACTTGTCATATTCTTGTAATCTTGGGTTTCATGATTAACTTGTTTCAGTTGATCTTTAAGCTTTAATATATTACATTCCGATAGGTAGTGTCGACTGTCCCCTTGCCTTCCACATCTGCAGAGAGAATTATTCATTTTCTGTATTCTAGCAAAATATTCCGGAAATTTCCCATGTCCAGTCAGGATTTGATTTATGTAGTGATTGAAATATTTGTTCGATTCCTTGGCTACTTTAATATATTCAAAGAGTGTCCTACCCTTTTCACTAGTGTTCCATAAAGTTTGCCATTCTTCTAATATTTTTTTCCTGAATTTCATTTTCACATAACTAAGTGGCAATGGGATATTAACAGTGACATTGTCTATTTTTGTTGCGCTTTTGGCATTTTGATCAGCTATATCATTCCTACATGGGCTTTTATCCAATGGAATGTAATGTTTCTTCTGTTTTTAATTCTTATATATTGCCTTTTAATTTCATTTAATATTTTATCCCTGTTCTGACTGTTTCCTAGAACCTGAAGGGCGGAAAATGTAGGCTTCCAGGTGGTCGCAGGGTGAGTCTTAAATTTGTACAGATAAATCTAAATGGGGCAAGGGCCGCAATGGCCCAGTTCAGCCAGGTGATAAAAGAGGAAGGAGTCGATGTTGCTCTTGTGCAGGAACCATACTGCACGGAGAACATTATTAGGGGACTCCCTCTGACCAGCAGGCTATATTGTGAAAAAGGCACTAAGCCTAAAGCTGGAATTGTTGTTTTGAACCCCAAGGTGATCACTCACAAGTTCTCCACTCCACACTCACAATTTTATCACTCAGATAAAATTGTAGTAGTGGAGATTGGCTATGGACGATTATTAGTACATGCCATCTCCATTTACTGTCCTCCGAACAATAACATTGAGAACTTGTTAACCGAGTTGCAAAACGTCCTGGCTCGGGTTAACTCTAAGACCATGATTATCGGCGGGGACTTCAATGCGAAGCATCCTCTGTGGAGTTCAAACCGACAAGATGTTAGAGGAGATATGACTCTGGATTTTATCAACTCTGTTGACTTATATTTATTAAATGATTGGGACACTCCAGCTACTTTTAATGGCCCAAAAGGGCAGAGCTGGATACACTTGACCCTGGTGACACCTCGGTTGTTCCCTCTGATTCAGGGATGGTGCGTCAGCGACATGGTCTCTAACAGCGACCATAATTACATCATGTTCCAGGTGGGTGGAACAACATCTCCCCCACAATATGCACGACGGTTTGCGGTGGGCAAAGCTCCTGATTGGTGCAGGCTCATGCGCTGTGTGTCACCGGAACTGGCGAAGATCGGCCAGCGCGTCGGAGACATTGGAGATTGCGGTTCTCTAGATAACATCTTGGGAGAACTAACTGGATGTTTAAGTAGTGGATGCGAGATGGCTTTCGGGTTCAAGAGGCAACCCAGAGTAGGCAGTAAATCAGTGCCCTGGTGGACACCTGAGCTCACAGTTAAAAGGAAAAGAGTAAGAGCTCTTAGAAGGTGATACCAAAGGTGCCACAATGGGGAGAGAAGTGCCAGAGAGGAACTGTACAGGAAGGAACAGGCAAAGTATAAGCTCGCCATACGAGAGGCGCAGCAGACTTCCTGGCAGAAATTCTGCAGTGAGGTCTCTGTACAGAACCCTTTTACATTACAGTATAAGCTAGCTACGGATAAGGATTTTAAACCCTTGGAAATTGCTTATGTTCGCAAGGAAGATGGATCCAAGACCTCTTCCTTTGGCGAGACCATCCAGGTACTTTTAGATAATTTATTTCCTAAAGATGACAGGAGCTCTGATGATGCAGAACATCAACTCCTAAGGGAAAACTGCAGGACTCCACCGGATACGCCGGATGATGTCCCGTTTACGAAAGAGGAGGTAGGAGAGGTTATAAGTGATATGGCTATAAGTATATATATATATATACTTATAAGTTATAAGTATATGGGTAACGATGGTCTGACTGTGGAAATTGTTTCTCAGGTGTTTAACGAACATAAAGACCTGTTCACCCAGCTGTTCAACAAGTGTTTGAATCTGGGAGCCTTCCCAACTGTCTGGAAACAGGCAGACCTGGTCCTGTTAAACAAGGCAGGCAGGGACCCGGCGGACGCAAGATCTTACAGACCGATATGTCTGCTGCCGGTGCTGGGAAAGGTGCTGGATAAACTCCTGACAAACAGGTTGTACTACCATTGCCACAAGAATGGATTCCTGAATCCCAAGCAATTTGGGTTCAGGACAGACCAGTCCACCACCGCTGCTATCAAACAGGTGGTGGACATTGTTCAGGTAAATAAAGTGCACAAGTTGCACACCTTGGATGTGACGGGCGCATTCGACAATGTCTGGTGGCCTGCGATTCTAACTAAATTGAAGGATTGTTCCTGCCCTAGGAACATCTTTATTCTGGTGGCCAATTACCTCAGTGAGAGGATGGTCAAATATTCCCATGCTAGCGGGACAGCCACAAGAAACTTGGAAAGGGGCTGTCCACAAGGGTCGTGCAGCAGACCATTCCTCTGGAATTTAGTCGCTGATACTGCTCTGGAGTTGACCCTGCCCGAGGGGGCTGGCTCCAGGCCTATGTGGATGACTTGCTGCTTGCCATAACAGCATCCTCCAGAGCTAAGCTGGAAGTTGCTGGCAACGCAGCAATTAAAATACTGGAAGGATGGTGTCTTCGCAATAAGCTCGGGTTCAGCGTTGCGAAGACAACATCAATGACTATTGCAAAAGATGGTGTCCTCAAGAAGAGGTACCCTATTTTTAAACTAAAAGGCGAAAACATCCGCCATATATAGTAACCATGAAGTACTTGGGGATCACTCTGGATGAGAGGATGAGCTGGATCCCACACCTGCAGGATTTGAAAGCTAAGTGCACCAATGTTATGTGCAAGCTGGGGCGTATGGCTCGCGTCTCATGGGGACTCAGAAGCGAGGTCCTCAAGGAAATTTATCTAAGGGGAACGGAGCGGATCCTAACTTATGATGCGGGCGCCTGGTAGCCCCCGACGGACCACTCCATAATGTGTAGAAAGCTGCTCGCAGCCCAACGACCGGCTTTACTGCGAATCACCAGGGCCTATAGGACAACATCTAAGGATGCCCTCCTGGTGCTCGCAGGGATCCCTCCACTATTTTTGACGATCGGTAAAGAAGCGACCATATTTAGAGTCCTGCAAGCCAAGGAAAAAGCAACATTCCTCGGAGTTCAGTACGACCCTGAGGATTACGAGACAAATACCGCTAAGTGGGATCTACATCCCACAAGGAGACTATGTGTGCCCTGGTCCACGGAGTTACCATCAGGTACAGTCCCTACTGGTCTCCCCTGAGACGTACTTCATCTCTACTTCCAGGCCTCTAGTTGCTATGCACGTGTAGTGTCGTGAGACGGAGCACGTGCTTTCCCCATGGGGTGTGGGTCCTTCGGGACCCACTCCCCACTCCGTATTAACCAGAGGTACTCTACTCCAGATTTCCATGGCATGTGACAATTGTCGTCTTGGAAGACTGGGGTATCTTTCTGGTGTTCACTGTGGAGATGAGTGCACAAAACGCAATATGTAGGCGTCCAGTAACTCTTTATAGCCCTTCTGGTTCAAGTGTGACATCACCGCAACCAAAGGACCCATTTCCATGTGTGTGAAACACTCCCAGAACATCACAAAGCCTCCTCCAGCTTGAACAGAACCTTGCACACATTCCATATGGAAGGTTTCATGCAGCTTACGATTTACCCGTCGCCTAACATCATTCGAGTACAAGCGGAAACGTGACTTCCAAGAGTCAACAGTCGAGTCTTTGTGACGCTGTGCAGCCTTGTGTAGAGCTGTTAACATGGGTCTCTTCCACGGTACTCTACTCCAGATATCCATGGCATTCAGTTCCATTCGGAGTGTTCGTTCGGAAACAGCTTGTTGTTGGCCTGCATTGACTGACTGGAGCAATTTCTGCCTCGTAGAAAACAGTTTGCCCTAATAATGTGTGACACACTGCAGTGGTCCCTATTGGTGAGCACAGTCTGCCGCAGTTCTGGCGACGATTAGCTGTGGACTGCGATGTATGCCACTGCTGAAAGACCCTTTGGACAATACGTTTCCACACACCTGCAAAGGCAGCAACTTCTTGTACACTATGCCCTTTGGCTCGACCAAACGGAAAAACATCTTTTTGCCACTCATTCACATCTTTGGCGGTATCCAAGTTTCATGGAGCAACTAACATACACGTGGTACACAACCACTTCTTGTCACTGTATGAACCCTGTAGTGCATGGCATATTTGTAGGACGTGTTTATTACTGGTGCGCCCTCTGTTACTGTCGAATGGACGTAACCCTCTTATGGCGGGAGATGACTAATGTTTTGTCCGGTGAGCTTATATCCCTCTTGCAGGGTCTGGTTATGTCCCTATTCCAAAAGAATTACTATTAAAACATGTTATTGTTAATGTATGTAATTCTGACCAAAAATGTTTTGTCTAGTCTGTTTTAGCCTAGGAAAAAAGGTTTTAGCCTCTGTTTAGCTATAGGAAATACCAACCGCCTTAGTAACTACAGGCATTTAGAAGAAAAATTAAACACATCTGACTTAACTTTTCCTATAACAATAAATCAAATATCAAAATTTAAAAATGAATAACATCTCTGTCAATGTTTTTGGATACGAGAAAGAGGTGTTCCCACTCTAAATCACACCATTCAGATTTAAAGAGAACACAAATCTCCTACTGTTATCAGATGATGAGAAGCATCACTATTGTTCTATTAAAAATATGAGTAGACTCCTGAGTCCTCTATTTTGATTACTGCCTTCACCGTTTCACGAATGAATCACTCTTGAAGGATCATGTTCCCAATTGTCAAGAACGTAGACCCGAGAGAGTAGAGTTTCCAACAGAAGAGGAGATGTATTTTCATTAAAAATGTATCATAAATTTACATAGTCAGCTTACCATTGTTCGTCTAGGCCTGTGATGTAAACTTTGTTACGGTGAAATTTTTTTTGAACCTGTTTACGCAACATGTGGGACGGTTGCTCTTCTAACCATTCTCATGCGAGTTTGAGAGGCAGCCTTATATTTTGGGCTAACCTCTTAATACTTCCATAACCTTATTCAAGATCGTAGAATGAGTTTTCAGCGCTTTATTTTCTGCTGAACCCAGATGTCGTCTCCAATTTTTGCCATTGGTGTAATGAAAAGATAACTCCTGTAACTCTAGGGATATCACCTATAAATTGTCGGATGTCCACCGTTAAGTTACACACTCTTATTTTGAAATCACTGCCTAAGACTTTTGATTCACCACACCGAATATTTTTACTAGTAGGCACAAGTTCTAATACAAGTCCCACAACTGTTAAAATTGTAATGATTACACTACCAACACTAGCTAACACCTTCTTCCTTCTATTCATACTAAGACTAAAATGAAATATAAAGGACACAACGAAACATTTTATAGGTTTCAATATTTATTAAAATAATTTGCACATTTCATTTTTTGCATCATCAACAATAGAATTATATTTGAGGGTACACACAAATCCAGAATCTACAAAGTACAACAGACCACGTTTCCATGCCATATCCACAAACACTTGTGCTAATGCATAAATATCCAGTACCCTATGATGATCGGAAGAGTTTCTTAGGGTTGAAGTCCCTCTAATGTATCAGACTGGTTAATTCTTTCTTCAAAAGCAGGACCGAGCAACCAGGGTAGAATGGATTCAGAATGTTCCATAATGGCCGTGCGTAGTTGATGGTCTTTGAGAGTGCCACACACGTTACGCACTACAGCCATCACTTCATCTACGTGAATAGCAAATGTAAACCACTGTGATGCATTGAAAGTTATAGTCCAGTTCAGCACAGGAAATTACAGAGTTCTCACTACATCTGCCTCTTTGATGAAGTCAATACAACGCTCGCTTGCTTCATTGCAATACATGTGCACATGTAAACTGTGCATTCACGTGCCACGTCTGTTGATGGACCAATTTTCACGTGATCCTCGATGCGAGGCATAGTTTTACATAGGACCTTTCATTCAGGTAACGAGAGGGAAACCCCGTAGGTGTAGGGTAGATGAGTTTACCATTTTCATATTTCTTGTAACGCACATGCACCGAAAACCTGTTTTTGAACACAGAAGGCACGACGTAAACTTCTTAACCCGAGGCATCACACACCTGAATGGTTGGGCTGCATAATGGGAAATGACGTTTAAGCCAGTGGGTCACTATTTAACTAGAGAAAACAGCGTCTTCTAGTGTTCTATGACATCCAATCAGGAGGTTCAATAGGAGCAGATGGACGTGTGCATGGAGATAATGACTCACTACGTCGTTGCAAAGCTTGTTGTAACATGTTCTCAGACACATTCAATACCTAATCATCATATTTACAACGATCTATCCACCCAAAAAGGCAGCTGTTTCTGCTAACGAATAGTGGGCTCCCTCTCCTTTGTGATACCCACACTCAAAAGCAGAAACTTTTGGGAGATGTGTTGGGAATATTAATTGTCCAAGCAGAATTCTTTCCTCATTTCCTCCTTTGTAACCCACCACAGTAGCTTCTCCAACACAGGCATGTTTGTAAGCAAATTGTACGATGTTAGGAACATGATCTAACATTCATACCTTTTCACCAGGTAGAGGGTGGAAGGGTAGGCCTAAGACATGTTTAGACACGAAGTTGACTGTCTTCCTGTCCTTTACCGACAAAGTTTGGTAATGTCGAAGATTCAACCGATAGACATCGCATTTCCCATTCAGGGTTGCACACCCAAGTTCCCGCAGTGTACGATCAGGAAAAGGAACACCTGACTTTAATTCACGGAATATAATATTTATTCAGGAGACGATGAATAGTGCCTTCACTATATTCTGACACTTCGTCACTCTGACCGATCATAGAATGGACGTGTTGCATTAACAATTCTTTTAAAGACATGATAACGACTGCGCCATTTCTTAGAGTGATACTGATAAGTCCGGACACAGTGAGTGACGTCATTCTATGGAATGTAAAAAGTGGAACAAGTCTAAACACGAATAATCGATGCCCTGAAACAAAGTGTAGGTTTGCTGAGAAGGGTTGTTGCGTAATGCGCGTTGCAGGACAGAATTATTTGGAGAGGTTTGGCCAATGACACTATTAAAATGGAAGGCGAAGTTTGCCGACAGTCCTCCCTTAATAAAGTCTTGTCCACGTGATAAAATTACGCTGGCATGACACAGTACATGTAGAGTATGTGATTCAATACATGCACAGTATTTAGAAAGCAGTAAAATTATTAAAGTTCATAAAACACAGTTATATACGCACAATTTGAGACAAAACACGTGAATGAAGCTGGCTAGTACCGAGACAAAGAGCGTGGCGTCCTCAGAGTGTGTAGTCCCCAGTTCTTTAGAGATTGAAACTTTTAAATTGATGTACACAGAGCCACGGCTAAACGTCCCATCCCACTGACGTCGGAATTTCCAAGTCGATCGGTGACACCTACTGACCAAGGGCAGGCGGGGGTGTTTGGCGGAAATAAACCTCCATGCTCACCCAGCTCATACTAATATCTGGGAACTATAGATTATGAACCCGCCTATGGATTGTGAGACTGCATTGCCAAATATACAGGAAATATACGGGAAAGGTGTTAAATGAAAGTTTGTGATGCGGGACATGTCATAGGCTAACTGTACTTTTGAGTCCTCATCCCACCCATATACACATATACACTACCATTCTTCCTTTCCATAAAAAATCGATGGACACATCTCTAACGCACAGGGACACTGCCGACAGACGGTGGCCTTTCCTAGCCCATCGGTGTCTCCTACTGACTGAGGGCAGAAAGAAGAATTTTACGATAAACTCAACGCTGGCCCAGCCCGATCTTTTGTGAATAATCAGAATGTTTTCCACTGTTCAAAAGAATGCGGTCCATTTATTAAACATTTTACGTATAGTTGATTTTACGATTTGTTAAATAGAAATGTTTGTAATTCAGCTTTCGATGTTATATTCTTTTAGTGTTTAATGTTTAAATAATGATAATAGTAATTAGATCAATGATTTCGGAGTGTTAATGAAAAGTAAATATACACCTAAAAAGTGAAACAAAATAAAATATGGAACATTTCATAACTAGGCGAACATCTCAGTAGCAGTAGCATGTCTATTTCTCAGCTCTAATTTTTATAGTTTTATTTTCTTTTACCTAAGGTAGTGAACTGAATAAATGAAAAAAGTAAAATTTTCTCTCTGATTCAAACTAATGTAGAAAAAAATGCACGGTAATAACCGTCCATTCTCTTTCATGAGAAAGAGCATTTAAAATTCTATACAAAACATATGACTACTGAAAAAGGCAATTTTTGGCTGGTTGGCTACTTTTCTTTTTTTTCTACCCTGCTGAGGAGTGGTCAACCACACAGGGTCCTGGTGCTGACCATATAAGGCCACTGGACTGGACAGATATATGACTCTGAGCTTGATATGGATCCTGATTTTGCTGCACTGGTGGGCTTCTGTGAAGGGAAAATCTTCCCCTGTGTTTTCTGTTTGTTTGTGGGTTGACAGCCCCAAGTGAATAGATTCACAGGATATGTTTATCAGCTGGTAGATAATCCTAAGCAGAGGTCATCGCAGGCACCTGAACTCTTTGCTTCTATTGGCATCGTCAAATTCTACATTGGAGGAAATCTTCCAGTGTAGATGGCTTCAGCCTTTAGTGGTGGGGGAACGGGTCTTTGCCCCATGTCTGCGATTAGGGGGCTGTTTGATATTGTCGGCATTCCCTCTCTCAATAAACATAGTTTCTTTAAACATTTCTCTGCATAGGTAGTTGGAATGTGAGGATTCTGCACAGAGATTTTTCTCTTGATGTCCCCACACAAGAATTCCAGCATTATAATTTAGATATTCTCGGCTTGCAAGAGACCATATGGACAGATAAAGGTCAGATTCTAAAAAATAATCTTAAATTTCTCTTTTCAGCTAGAGACGACAAAAAGCATCACCAAGCCGTGGGTCTGCTTCTCAGCAGACACGCTAGTGATGCTCTTCTAGGATACGAGTGCATTAATGAAAGGTTTCTTACAGCAAAATTTCAGACAAGCATTGAAAGAT
Organism: Ryuthela nishihirai; assembly: GCA_038380435.1. Taxonomy (NCBI): domain Eukaryota; kingdom Metazoa; phylum Arthropoda; class Arachnida; order Araneae; family Heptathelidae; genus Ryuthela; species Ryuthela nishihirai. Next base: position 1,198,609 of record JAWZYU010000019.1, read on the forward strand.
TTGAATGTTATCTGCTGTTATGCCCCCATGAGGATGCCGATGAGAATGAGTAGGATAGATTTTATGGACAACTTCAGGATATTTTGAATTCTGTCAAGAAAGGAGATATTACCCTTGTTCTAAGTGACTTCAATGCCAAAGTTGGTACTGACTCTGGCCTTTGGGGAAGAGTGATAGGCCCTTTTGGTATTGGTAGCTGCAATGGCAATGGGCAACGTCTCCTACAGGTAAGTAAACTCAATGGATTCAAAATAACCAACACTTAATACATACACCGCGACATATATAAGTACACATGGGTTTCACCTGATGGGCTGCATAAGAATATGATTGATTACATACTAATTAACAGCAAATGGGCTAGTTCTGTTAGGAATACCAGGGCATATAGGAGAGCTGAAATTGGATCTGACCATTACCTTGTTAAAAGTGTCTTGCAACTTAAACTTAAAAAGTGTGGTGCTAGGGTTAAAAAATTTACTTTTAATACTGAAACTCTGAAAGATCCAGTTATAGCCAAAGCTTACCATGATAGGTTACTTAGTCATTATGACAGTCATGGTATGCTTACTACTGAAGTTCAGGAAGAATGGAATCATTTTAAACAGGCTGTTTTGGACACTAACAGTATTCTTTTAGGAAAAAAGGAGCAGAACAGACAGAATCATCTGTCTGTTCTGCTCCCTGAAGCCGAGGAAGCAGTTAGACAGCACAACAGCAGAGAGCTGTACCAGATAGTTAACGTTTTGTGTGGAAACGGACAGGCATACAGGGATTGAAGGATAAACAAGGTAAGGTTATAGAAGGGGAGGATTCTGTCATGGCTAGGTGGGCTGAGCATTTCAGTGATGTTCTAAACAATGTAGTTAGCTCTACTCCCATTGTTTGCAATGATGATAGATGCATTGGTGGCTTTAATGTTGGCCCTATAACACAATCTGAAGTTATTTTGGCTGTTTCTAAACTTAAACTACATAAATCCCCAGGGTTAGATGAAATTACTTCGGAAATGCTTAGAGCTGGGAATGTTTCGGTTACCACTTGGATGACTGAAATTCTGAATTTCTTTTATGATAAAGGCATGGTTCCTAAGGATTTTACCAGAACTATTGTTATCCCTATTTTCAAAAAAGGTGATCGCAGTTCTTGTGATAACTATAGGGGTATTAGCCTTCTCTCTGTTATAGGTAAAGTTCTTTCCATGATTGTGCTTAATAGAATTAAGAATCTCGTTGACATTGATGAGCAATGTGGATTCAGAAGTGTTACGGGATGTGTGGATCAGATATTTTCACTTAGGCAGATTGTTGAGAAATGTTTAGGGTTTCAGAAACCTCTGGTTGCTAGTTTTGTTGATTTCAAAAAGGCTTTCGACTCTGTTGATCGGCATAATTTGTGGCTGATTGTGAAATCGTATGGTATACCTGACAAGTTAGTTAACATAATGATAGCTTTCTATAATAACACTGAGTCGTGTGTGAGGGTTGGTACGGCTTGTAGCATTACTTCTGGTGTTCGACAAGGGTGCATTTTGTCTCCTTTTCTCTTTAGCTTGGTTATTGATTATGCTATGCGAAATTCACTTCAAGGGAAAGATTTTGGCCTTAAATGGGGTGGGGATACGAAAATTTCTGATTTAGATTGTGCTGATGATTTAGCCCTTTTTGCAAATGATGTTGATGAGATGAACTCTTTCATTCGAGCTGTTGATGAGACTGGTAGTAGAGTAGGTTTGGTTAAAAACAGAGAGAAAACTAAAGTGATGAATATTGGTCAGGCAGGCTGTGATTCAGTTAATCTGAATGGTTACAGTCTTGAGCAGGTGTCACAGTTTAAATATCTTGGGAGCTATGTAACAGATAATGGTGATGTGCGGTATGAGATTAACAGACGAATAGGGATTGCTGTCGGGATTTTTAAGAATCTATGGAGAGTGTGGAGAAATAGGCGTATACACCTAAAGACTAAAATTAAACTGTATAATAGTTTGGTTCTTCTAGGGTGTGGACACGTGGACACTTTGTAAACAAGATAACAGGAAACTAGATGCTTTTGATTCCAGATGCATTACGCAGTATCTTAGTCAGTAGGTGGTTCAACTTTGTAACTAATGATGAGGTTAGGTAAAGGAGTTTGCAACCTCCTTTAAGCAGCATATTTTGCAGACAGAGACTCCGTTGGTTTGGCCATGTTGCCCGTATGAATAATTATAGATTGGCGAATAGGGTTATGAACAGTGTGCCTAAAGGCCTCAGAAAGAAGGGGAGACCTAGGATGCGGTGGGCAGACAATGTCAAACAGGACCTTGTTAGAGTTGGTGTGCAGTGGATAGATGCAGTAGATGTAGCTCAGGATAGACTTGCTTGGAGAACTAAATTGCACGGTCTGGTTGGACCTCCGTAGCCCAATGGCTGCTTGAGGATCATGATGATAATGAGGTTCCTTACTTTCCGTGTTGCCACCAACTCTATTTCAACCAAATTCTTTTAGAGTGGACAAAGCAAACAATATGACGTATTACCATTATGTGTTGAAATCATGATTAATGGTCCTTTTAACAGCTAAATTAGCAAAAGGAAATTTAACTTGACTTAATAAATGAAATGTGTTAAACGAAGAAATATAGTGATATAAATGTGCATTAAAACATCATTGAAACTGATATTGTGTTGAATTATTCGATATTTTCGAAATTCTATGCACCTAAACTCTGCTTTAGCCATAGAATCTCATTATATAATAGTAGTTGATGAATATAAAGAATCAACTTGTGAATCTGACTTTAAATTCAAAATTGATTACAAACCACATAGCTTTTTCCTGTTTTATGCGCGGAAACAGCGGAAAAGTAGCTATTTTGATGCATAAATCAATTTTTTTCAAATTTCTGTGCTGTGAAAATATTTTTAAGGCATAAAATATTATTTTATATTACGCATGGATGGAAATAAACCATCAGATTGTCACTCAAACTGTATATTCAAAAGTTGTAAGCACAGGAAAAACTTTTCGTTCTTTTTAGGGGTGAAACTGATATTTTGGTGAACAATTCAATATTTTCGAAATTCTTCCACCTAAAGTATGCTTCACCCATAGAATTTAATTATATATTATTAGTTTATGAATATAAAGCTTTAGGTTGTGAATCTGACTGTAAATTCAAAAGTCATTACACACCACATAGCTTTTACTTATGTTTTATGCCAGGAAAATAGCGCTAAAATAGGTATTTTCACATATAAATCGATTTTTTTTTGAAAATTGCATACAGTGAAAATGTTTTTAAGGCATAGAGTGTAACTTTATCATTTCTTGATGGAAGCAAACCATCAGATTCTCATTCTGACAGTAAATTCAGCAGTTGTTAGCACATGAATGAAAATAAACCATCAGATTGTCACTCAAACTGAAAATTCAAAAGTTGTTAGCACAGGAATAGGTTTTCGCTGTGTTTTACTGGTTCCAGACATAGATGATACTGATACTTTCGAAATTCTATCCACCTGAAATATTCTTTGCCCATAAAATCTCATTATGTAATACTAGTTGATGAATATAATGCATTAGGTTGTAAATCAGACTGTAAATTCAAAAGTCATTACACACCACATAGCTTTTACCTTTGTTTTATGTGAGAAAAACAGCGCTAAAATAAGCATTTTCACATATAAATCAATTTTTTGAAAATTCTGTACATTGAAAATGTTTTTAAGGCATAGAATATCATTCTATATCACGCCTTGATGGAAACAAACCATCAGATTCTCACTCTGACAGTAAAGTGGTTTGCCCAGGAATAGCTCTAACTACTGTTTTAGGCGTTTAAACAAGAGCATTGAAATTGATATTTTGGTGAATATTTCAATATGTTTGAAATTTTATGCACCTAAAGTATACTTTACCCATAGAATCTCATTACACAATACTAGTTGATGAATAAAAAGCATTAGGTTGTGAATCTGACTGTAATTTCAAAAGTCATTACACACCACATAGATTTTTTACCTATGTTTTATTCGACACAAATACCGCTGAAATTGGTATTTTCACATGTAAATCGGTTTTTTTGAAAATTCCATTCAGTGAAAATATTTTTAAGGCATAGAATACCATTCTATATCACCACTTGATGGAAAAAAACCATCAGATTCTCATTCTGACAGTAAATTGAACAGTACGAATAGCGTTTAGCACTGTTTTAGGCGTTTAAAACAACGTTGAAACTGATATTTTGGTGAATAATTCGATGGTTTCGAAATTCCATCCACCAAATGTACCAATAGAATCTCATTATATAATACGAGTTGATGAATATAAAGCATTAGGTTGTGAATCTGACTGATTATGGATCCTGATTTTGCTGCACTGGTGGGCTTCTGAGAGGGAAAATCTTCCGCTGTGTTTTCTGTTTGTTTGTGGGTTGACAGCCCCAAGTGAATAGATTCACAGGATATGTTTATCAGCTGGTGGATAATCCTGAGCAGAGGTCATCGCAGGCACCTGAACTCTTTGCTTCTATTGGCATCGTCAAATTCTACATAGGAGGAAGTCTTCCAGTGTAGATAGCTTCAGCCTTTAGTGGTTGGGGAACGGGTCTTTGCCCCATGTCTGCGATTAGGGGGCTGTTTGATATTGTCGGCATTCCCTCTCTCAATAAACATAGTTTCTTTAAACATCCTACTAACCATTTTCTCTCTATAGGTAGTTGGAATGTAAGGATTCTGCACAGAGCTTTTTCTCTTGATGTCCTCACACAAGAATTCCACCATTATAATTTAGATATTCTCGACTTGCAAGAGACCAGATGGACAGATAAAGGTAAGATTCTTAAAAATAATCTTAAATTTCTCTTTTCAGGAAGGGACGACAATAAGCATCACCAAGGCGTGGGTCTGCTTCTCAGCAGACACGCTAGTGATGCTCTTCTAGGATATGACTGCATTAATGAAAGATTTCTTACAGCAAAATTTAAGACAAGCGTTAAAGACTTGAATGTTATCGGCTGTTATGCCCCCACTGAGGATGCCGATGAGGATGAGAAGGATAGGTTTTATGAACAACTTCAGGATATTTTGAATTCTGTCAAGAAAGGAGATATTACCCTTGTTCTAAGTGACTTCAATGCCAAAGTTGGTACTGACTCTGACCTTTGGGGAAGAGTGATAGGCCCTTTTGGTATTGGTAGCTGCAATGGCAATGGGCAACGTTTCCTACAGGTAAGTAAACTTAATGGATTCAAAATAACCAACACTTATTACATATACCGCGTAATACATAAGTACACATGGGTTTCACCTGATGGGCTGCATAAGAATATGATTGATTACATACTAATTAACAGCAAATGGGCTAGTTCTGTTAGGAATACCAGGGCATATAGGGGAGCTGAAATTGGATCTGACCATTACCTTGTTAAAAGTGTCTTGCAACTTAAACTTAAAAAGTGTGGTGCTAGGGTTAAAAAATTTACTTTTAATACTGAAACTCTGAAAGATCCAGTTATAGCCAAAGCTTACCATGATAGGTTACTTAGTCATTATGACTGTCATGGTATGCTTACTACTGAAGTTCAGGAAGAATGGAATCGTTTTAAACAGGCTGTTTTGGACACTAACAGTATTCTTTTAGGAAAAAAGGAGCAGAACAGACAGAATTATCTGAGTGATAAGGCACTTGAGCTTATTTCGGAAAGAAAGACCTGCAGGAATGTCCTACTAGTCCTAATAGAAAGCATTACAGAGAACTTAATAAACGTGTAAAAGATCAGTTAGCTGCTGATAAGAATCTTTTGCTTGATGGTTTGGCTGACAAAGCCGAGGAAGCAGTTAGACAGCACAACAGCAGAGAGCTGTACCAGATAGTTAATGTTTTGTGTGGTAGAAAACGGACAGGTATACAGGGATTGAAGGATGAACAAGGTAAGGTTATAGAAGGGGAGGATTCTGTCATGGCTAGGTGGGCTGAGCATTTCAGTAATATTCTAAACAATGCGGTTAGTTCTAGTCCGATTGTTTGCAATAATGATAGATGCATTGGTGGCTTTAATGTTGGCCTTATAACACAATCTGAAGTTATTTTGGCTGTTTCTAAACTTAAACTTCATAAATCCCCAGGGGTAGATGAAATTACTACAGAAATGCTCAGAGCTGGGAATGTTTCAGTTACCACTTGGATGACTGAAATTTTGAATATCTTTCATGATAAAGGCATGGTTCCTAAGCTATTGTTATCCCTATTTTCAAAAAAAGTGATCGCAGTTCTTGTGATAACTATAGGGGTATCAGCCTACTCTCTGTTCTAGGTAAAGTTCTTTCCATGATTGTGCTTAATAGAATTCAGAATCTGGTTGACAGTCAATTGCGTGATGAGCAATGTGGATTCAGAAGTGGTAGGGGATGTGTGGATCAGATATTTTCATTTAGGCAGATTCTTGAGAAATGTTTAGAGTTTCAGAAACCTTTGGTTGCTAGCTTTGTTGATTTCAAAAAGGCTTTCGACTCTGTTGATCGTCATAATTTGTGGTTGATTGTGAAATCATATGGTATATAAGACAAGTTAGTTAACATAATGAAAACTCTCTATAATAACACTGAATCGTGTGTGAGAGTTGGTAAGGCTTGTGTTTTCTCTTTAGTTTGGTTATTGATTATGTTATGCGAAATTCACTTCAAGGGAAAGATTTTGGTCTTAAATGGGCTGGAGATACGAAAATTTCTGATTTAGGTTATGCTGATGATTTAGCCCTTTTTGCAAATGATGTTGATGAGATGAACTCTTTCATTCGAGATGTTGATGAGACTGGTAGTAGAGGTCAGGCAGGCTCTGATTCAGTTAATCTGAATGGTTACAGTCTTGAGCAGGTGTCACAGTTTATTATCTTGGGAGCTATGTAACCGATAATGGTGATGTGTGGCGTGAGATTAACAGACGAATAGGGATTGCTGCCGGGACTTTTAAGAATCTATGGAGAGTGTGGAGAAATAGGCGTATACACCTAAAGACTAAAAATAGGCTGTATAATAGTTTGGTTCTTTCTAGGGTTAGTTATGGTAGTGAAACTTGGACACTTTGTAAACAAGATAACAAGAAACTAGATGCTTTTGATTCCAGATGGTTACGCAGTATCTTGGGCGGTTCAACTTTGTAACTAATATATGCTGCTCAAACACAATATGCTGCTTTATAACACAATATGCTGTTTAAAGGAGTTTGCAACCTCCTTTAAGCAGCATATTGTGCAGAGAGAGACTCCGTTGGTTTCGCCATGTTGCCCGTATGAATAATTATAGATTGGCGAATAGGGTTATGAGCAGTGTGCCTAAAGTCCTCAGAAGGAGACCTAGGATGCGGTGGGCAGACAATGTCAAACAGGACCTTGTTAAAATTGGTGTGCAGTGTCCAGATGCAGTAGATGTAGCTCAGGATAGACTTGCTTGGAGAACTAATAATGATGAGAACAGCATTAGGTTGTGAATCTGACTGTAAATTCAAAAGTCATTACACACCACATAGCTTTTACTTATGTTTTATGCCAGGAAAATAGCGCTAATATAGGTATTTTCAGATATAAATCGATTTTTTTCTGAAAATTGTATACAGTGAAAATGTGTTTAAGGCATAGAATGTAACTTTATCATGTCTTGATGGAACCAAACCATGAGATTCTCATTCTGATAGTAAATTCAGCAGTTGCTAGCACATGAATAGTTATCAACACTATTTGAGGCGTTTAAAACAGCACTGAAACTCATATTTTGATCAATTATTCAATATTTTCGAAATTCTACGCCCCGTAAACTATACCTTAGCCATAGAATCTCATGATATAATACTAGTTGATGAATATAAAGCATTAGGTTTTGAATCCGACTGTAAATTCAAACGTCTTTGCACACAACACAGCATTTTCATATATTTTATTCACCGATTTTATCACTAAAATATTTATTTTGATACATAAATCGATTTTTTTCAAAATTCGACGCTGTTAAAATATTTTTAAGGCATAGAATATTATTTTATATTAAGCCTGAAAGGAAATAAACCATCAGATTGTCACTCAAACTCAAAATTTAAAAGTTGTTAGCAAAGGAATAGGTTTTTCTCTGTGTTTTAGGGGTTACAAACATAGTTGAAACTGATATTTTCGAAATTCTAAATACCTAAAATATTCTTTACCCATAGAATCTCATTATATAATAGTAGTTGATGAATAAAAAGCATTAGGTTACACACAACATAGCTTTTTGCTATATTTTATGCGCCGAAACCAGCACTAAAATAGCTATTTTGATACATAAATCGATTTTTTTCAAAATTCTATGCTGTGAAAATATTTTTCAGGTATAGAATATTATTTCATATCATTCCTGGAAGAAAATAAACATCAGATTGTCACTCAAACTGAAAATTCAAAAGTTGTTAGCACAGGAATAGGTTTTCGCTGTGTTTTACTGGTTCCAGACATAGATGATACTGATACTTTCGAAATTTTATCCACCTGAAATATTCTTTGCCCATAAAATCTCATTATGTAATACTAGTTGATGAATATAATGCATTAGGTTGTAAATCTGACTGTAAATTCAAAAGTCATTACACACCACATGGCTTTTACCTTTGTTTTATGTGAGGAAAACAGCGCTAAAATAAGTATTTTCACATATAAATCAATTTTTTTGAAAATTCTGTACATTGAAAGTGTTTTTAAGGCATAGAATATCATTCTATATCACGCCTTGATGGAAACAAACCATCAGATTCTCACTCTGACAGTAAAGTGGTTAGCCCAGGAATAGCTCTAACTGCTGTTTTAGGCGTTTAAAGAAGAGCATTGAAATTGATATTTTGGTGAATATTTCGATATGTTTGAAATTCTATGCGCCTAAATTATACTTTACCCATAGAATCTCATTACACAATACTAGTTGATGAATATAAAGCATTAAGTTGTGAATCTGACTGTAAATTCAAAACTCATTACACACCACATAGCTTTTACCTATGTTTTATACGAGGAAAATAACGCTAAAATAGCTATTTCCATATAAAAATCGATTTTTTTAAATATTTTATACAGTGAAAATGTTTTAAAGGCATATAAGTCACTCTATATCACGCCTTGATGGAAACAAACCGTCAGATTCTCACTCTGACAGTAAAATGAAACTTGTTACCACACGAATAGCTTTTAGCACTGCTTTAGGCGTTTAAAGCAGTATTGAAACTCATATTTTGGTGAATTATTCGATATTTTCAAAATTATATGCACTTAAAGTATACTTTAGCCATAGAATCTGATTACACAATACGAGTTGATGAATATAAAGCATTAGGTTGTGAATCTGACTGTAAATTCAAAAGTCGTTACACACCATACAGCTTTTACTTCTGTTTTATCCGAGGAAAATATAGCTAAAATTGGTATTTTCAGATATATACCGATTATTTTCAAATTCTACGTAGTGAAAATGTTTTTAAATCAAGAATGTTATTGTATTCTGTGAGAGTGAGTATCTGAAACCATGAGATACTCACTCTCACAGAAAACGGAACAGTTGTTACCATACGAATAGCTTTTAGCACTGTATTAAGCGTTTAAAACAGCACTGAAACTCATGTTTTAGTGAATTATTCGATATTTTCGAAACGCTATGCACCATAATACTACTGCACCATACTATACATACATACTGCTATGCACCATAAGCATTAGGTTGTGAATTTGAGTGTAAATTCAAAAGTCATTACACACCATAAAGCTTTTACCTCTGTTTTATGCGAGGAAAATATCTAAAAAAATTGGCACAGAACGTGAATTTATATCAGGCCTTGATGGTAACAAACCATCAGATTCTTACTGTAACAGTAAATTGAACAGTTGTTAGCACACGAATAGCTATTAGCATTCTTTTAGGCGTTCATTGAAACTGATATTTTACTGAATTACTCGATATTTTCGAAAATCTATCCTACTAAAGTATACTTTAGCCATAGAATCTGATTATATAATACCAGTTGATGAATATAAAACATTAGACTGTAAATTCAAAAATTGCTAGAGACTACATAGCTGTTACTTATGTTTTTTCAGCGGAAGACAGCGCTAAAATAGCTGTTTTCATACCCCAATCGATATTTGTTTAAAAATTCTATACAGCAAAAATAAATATAAGGCATAGAATATCATTCTATATCCCACCTTGATGTAAACAAACCATCAGATCCTCACTCTGAGAGTTGTTGCTAAAATAGCTGTTTTCATACCCCAATCGATATTTGTTTAAAAATTCTATACAGCAAAAATAAATATAAGGCATAGAATATCATTCTATATCCCACCTTGATGTAAACAAACCATCAGATCCTCACTCTGAGAGCTGTTGTTAGCACAAGAATACCTCTAAGCACTGTTTCAGGCGTTTAAAATAGTGCACTGAAACTGATATTTTGGTGAATTATTGGATATGTTCGAAATTCTATGCAACTAAAGAATATTCTGCCCATAGAAACTCATTATATAATATCAGTTGATGAATCAGGTTGTGAATTTGACTGTAAATTCAAAAGTTGCTACACACTACATAGTTTTCTCCTATGTTTTATGAGCGGAACCCAGCGCTAAAATATCTATTTTGATACATAAACTGATTTTATTCAAAATTCTATGCAGTAAAAATAATTTTAAGGCACAGAATATCATTCTATATCATACCTTGACGGAAACAAAACATCAGATTTCTGACAGTAAATTGAACAGAAGAATAGCTTTAAGCACTGTTTTAGGCGTTTAAAACAGCATTGAAACTGATAATTTGGTGAATTATTCGTTATGTTCGAAATTCTATGCACTTAAAGTATACTTTACCTATAGAATCTCATTATATAACAATAGTTGATAAATATAAAGCATTTGGTTCTGAATCTGATTGCAAATTCAAAAGTTATTACACACAACATATCTTTTACCTGTGTTTTATGCACGGAAAACAACGCTGAAATAGGTATTTTCACATATCAATCGATTTTTTTTTTGAAAAATCTACACAGTGAAAATGTTTCTAAGGCATAGAATGTCACTATATCATGCCTTGACAGAAACGAATCATCAGATTCTCAGTCTAACAGTAAATTGAACAGTTGTTACCGCACGAAAAACTTTTAGTAGTATTTTAGGCGTTTAAAACAGCATTGAAACTAATCTTTTGGTGAATTATTCGATATTTTCGAAATTCTATGCACCTAAACTATACTTTAGTTATCGAATCTCATTATCTAATAAGAGCTGATGAATATAAAGAATGTGGTTGTAAATCTGACTGTAAATTCAAAAGTGATTACTCACCATATAGCTTTTACCTACGTTTTATGTGAGGAAAACAGTGCTAAAATTGCTGTTTTCACATATGAATCGATTTTTTTGAAAATTCTAACGTGGCCGAGTGGTTAGCATGCTTGGCTACTGATCTAAGGGACCTGGGTTCGAGCCCCGGAATTAGGCATGGATGTGTGTGTCGTTTTTCTGCTGAGGTCTTGCCATCCTCTCAGATCTCCTACTGCGGCATATAAACTGACAGGCTCCTGTCAGACCTCTGTGGCAAGCAGCTGCTTGAGGGGGTATTTATTTATTTTATTTTTATGCAGTGAAAATGTTTTTAAGGCATAGAATGTCATTCTATATCACACCTTAATGGAAACAAACCATCAGATTCTCATTCTGACAGCAAATTTATCAATAGCGTTTAGCACTGTTTAAGGCGTTTAAAAAGAGCATTGAAACTCATATTTTCTTGAATTATTACATATTTTCAAAATTTATATTATGCCCTTAAACTGTATTTTATCGATAGAATCTCATTATATAATACTAGTTGATGAATATAAAGCATTAGGTTGTGAATCCGATGGTAAATTCAAACGTTATTACACATAACACATCTTTTACCAGTGTTTTACGCACGGAAAACAACGTTAATATACGTATTTTCAAATATAAACAGTTTTTTTTTTTGAAAAATCTATACAGTGAAAATGTTTTTAACGCATAGAATGTATAAAACGCTATATCATGGCTTGGTACAAACAAACCATCAGATTTTCACTCTGACACTAAATTGAACAGTATTTATCGCACGAATAGCTTTTAACAGTGTTTTCGGCATTTAAAACACCATTGAAAATCATATTTTGGTGAAGTATTCGAGAATTTCGAAATTCTCTGCACCTAAACTATACTTTGGCCATAAAATCTCATTATATAATACTAGTTGATGAATATAAAGCATTAGGCTGTGAATCTGACTGTAAATTCAAAATTCATTACACACCACATAACTTTTTCCTATGTGTTATGCGAGGAAAATAGCCATATAATAGGTATTTTCACATATAAATCGATTTTTTTGAAAAATCTATACAGTGAAAATGTTTTTAAGGCACAGAATGTCATTCTATATCGCGCCTTGATGGAAACAAACCATCAGATTCTCACTCTGACAGTAAATTCAACAGTTGTTACCGCACGAATAGCTTTCAGCAGTGTTTTAGGCGTTTAAATCAGCATTGAAACTCATATTTTGGTGAATTATTTTATACTTTCGAAATTCTAATGAATCTAAACTATACTTTAGCCATAAAATCACATTATATAATACTAGTTGATGAATATAAAGCATTAGGTTGTAAAACTGACTGCAAATTCAAAAGTGATTATACACCACGTATATTTTTTCCTATATTTTATGCGCGGAAAACAGCACTAAAATTGCTATTTTGATACATAAATCGATTTTTTTCAAAATTCTAAGGAGTGAAAATAATTTTAAGACATAGAATATCATTTTATGTTGCGCCACGATGGAAATAAACAAACAGTTGACACTCAAACAGTAAATTCGAAAGCTTTTAGCTCTGTTTTAGGCGTGTAAAACAACATTGAAACTCAAGTTTTGATGAATTATTATATTATATTTGGAAATTCTATGCAGCTGTAGTGTACTTTAGCCATAGAATTTCATTATATAATCTAATTGATGAATATAAAGCATTCGGTTGTGACGTTGACTGTAAATTAAACCACATATATTTTTTCTATATTTTATGCGCGGAAAACTGCACAAAAATAGCTATTTTGATACATAAATATATTTCTTCCAAAATTCTATGGAGTGAAAATAATTTTAAAGCATAGAATATCATTTTAAGTTACGCCTCAATGAAAACAGACCAACAGATTTTCATTCACTCTGTAAATTGAACAGTTGTTAACACAGGAGTAGCTTTTTCGCTCTGTTTCAGGCGTTTAAACCAGCATTGAAAGTGATATATTGGTAAATAATTCGATACTTTCGAAATTCAATCCACCTAAAGCATACTATACCCATAGAATCTCATTATATAATACCAGCTGATGAATATAAAGCATTAGGTTGTGAAAATGACTTTAAATTCAAAAGTCATTACACACCATATAGCTTTTACCTATGTTTTATGCGTAGAAAATAGCGCTAAAATGGGTATTTTTACATATAAATTGATTTTTTAAATTCTACGTACTGAAAATGTTTTTAAGGCATAGAATGTCATTTTATATCAGGCCTTGATGGAAGTAAACCATCAGTTCTCACTCTCACAGTAAACTGAACAGTTCTTAATACACAAATAGCTATTAGCACTCTTTTAGACGTTTTAAAGAGCATTGAAACTCATATTTTGTTGAATTATTCGATATTTTCGAATTTTTATGCACCTAAATTATACCTTAGCCATAGAATCTCATTACATAGTACGATTTGATGAATATAAAGCATTATTTGTGAATCTAACTGTAAATTCAAAACTTATGATACTCCATATAGCATTTGCCTATGTTTTATGCATGGAAAACAGCGCTAAAACAGCTATTTTGATACATGTCTACTTTTTTAAAATTCTATGCAGTGAAAATAATTTTAAAGCATAGAATATGATTTTTATTTTCGCCTCGATGGAAATAAATCAACAGATTTTCACTCACACTGTAAATTGAGCAATAGCTTTTTGTTCTGTTTTAGGAGTTTAAAACAGTGTTGAAACTGAAATTTTGTTGAATTATTCGATGTTTTCGAAATTCTATCCAACTAAAGTATACTTTACCCATATGTTCTCATTTTGTAATACGAGTCGATGAACATAAAGCATTTGGTTGTGAATCTGACTGTAAATTCAAAAGTAATTAGGCACCACATAGCTTTTACCTGTCTTTTATCCGCGTAAAACAGCTCTAAATTAGCTATTTTGATACATAAATGGAATTTTTTCAAATTTCAATGCAGTGAAAATGTTTTTAAGGCATAGAATATTATTTTATACCATGCCTTGATGGAAATAAACCATCAGATTGTCACTCTGACTGCAAATTCAAAAGTTGTTGGCACAGGAATAGCTTTTTGCTCCGTTTTAGGCATTTAAAACGGTTTTGATGAATATGAAAGAGTATATAAATAAATAAAATATGAAAGAGTAATTTTGATGAATATACATGAGTTCATTAATATGAAACATCAGATTGTCATTCTGACTGTAAATTCAAAAATTATTACACACCATATATACAGCCAAAATAACTCTTTCCTGTGTTTTGTACGTGGAAAGCAGCGCTAAAACTTATATTTTGATACATAAATTGATATTTTTTAAAATTTTATGCAACGAAAATGTTTTTAAAGGATAGAATGTCATTTTTATGTGACGCCTAGATGGAAATGAACTATCCGATTTCTACTATGACAGTAAATTGAAAAGTTGTTACCACAGAAATAGCTTTTATCTCTTTTTTTAGGCTTTCAAAACAGCGTTGAAACTAATATTTTGGTGAATAATTCGATATTTTCGAATTTCTATGCACCTAATCTATACTGTAGCCATAGATTTTCATTACATAGTAAGAGTTGATGAATGTAGAGAATTAGGTATTGAACCTGACGGTAAATTTAAAGATAATTAAACACTATATTGTCTGTAAATGGTAGCTAGGTAGTCACTGGAAGGAGAGCTATGCACCAATCCCCTGTGATGATGCATAGAACCGGCCAGGCCTAGCACCTAATGTCCGACCCCGCCTTCTCGTGGTGTGGACCGTTAGTAACTTTCAAAAGAGATACCCTCTTGTGGAAGTGAACGGAAGGGCTACCAGATTAGTATGGCCTACTGATCTGGACAACTGTGGCTACTTTTCCTTTTTTTCCTACCCTGCTGAGGAGTGGTCAACCACACAGGGTCCTGGTGCTGACCATATAAACCTACTGGACAGATATATGGCTCTGAGCTTGATTATGGATCCTGATTTTGCTGCACTGGTGGGCTTCTGTGGAGGGAAAATCTTACGCTGTGTTTTCTGTTTGTTTGTGGGTTGACAGCCCCAAGTGAATAGATTCACAGGATATGTTTATCAGCTGGTGGATAATCCTGAGCAGAAGTCATTGCAGGCACCTGAACTCTTTGCTTCTATTGGCATCGTCAAATTCTACGTTGGAGGAAACCTTCCAGTGTTGATGGCTTCAGCCTTTAGTAGTGGGGGAACGGGTCTTTGCCCCATGTCTGCGATTAGGGGGCTGTTTGATATTGTCGGCATTCCCTCTCTCAATAAACATAGTTTCTTTAAACATCCTACTAACCATTTTCTCTCTATAGGTAGTTGGAATGTAAGGATTCTGCACAGAGCTTTTTCTCTTGATGTCCTCACACAAGAATTCCACCATTATAATTTAGATATTCTCGACTTGCAAGAGACCAGATGGACAGATAAAGGTCAGATTCTTAAAAATAATCTTAAATTTCTCTTTTCAGGAAGGGACGACAATAAGCATCACCAAGGAGTGGGTCTGCTTCTCAGCAGACACGCTAGTGATGCTCTTCTAGGATATGACTGCATTAATGAAAGATTTCTTACAGCAAAATTTAAGACAAGCGTTAAAGACTTGAATGTTATCTGCTGTTATGCCCCCACTGAGGATGCCGATGAGGATGAGAAGGATAGGTTTTATGAACAACTTCAGGATATTTTGAATTCTGTTAAGAAAGGAGATATTACCCTTGTTCTAAGTGACTTCAATGCCAAAGTTGGTACTGACTCTGACCTTTGGGGAAGAGTGATAGGCCCTTTTTGTATTGGTAGCTGCAATGGCAATGGGCAACGTCTCCTGCAGGTAAGTAAACTCAATGGATTCAGAATAACTAACACTTATTACAAACACCGTGACATACATAACTACACATGGGTTTCACCTGATGGGCTGCATAAGAATATGATTGATTACATATTAATTAACAACATATGGGCTAGTTCTGTTAGGAATACCAGGGCATATAGGGGAGCTGAAATTGGATCTGACCATTACCTTGTTCAAAGTGTGTTGCAACTTAAACTTAAAAAGTGTTGTGCTAAGGTTAAAAAATTTACTTTTAATACTGAAGCTCTGAAAAATCCAGTTATAGCCAAAGCTTACCATGAGTTACCATGAGTTGACTTAGTCATTGTGACAGTCATGGTTTGCTTACTACGAAGTTGAGGAAGAATGGGATCATTTTAAACAGACTTTTTTGGACACTAACAGTATGCTTTTAGGAAAAAAGGAGCAGAAGAGGCAAAATTATCTGAGTGATAAGGCACTTGAGCTTATTTCGGAAAGAAAGAACTGCAGGAATGCCCTTAATCAATACCCTACTAGTAGGAATACTAATAGAAAGCATTACAGAGAACTTAATAAACGTGTAAAAGATCAGTTAGCTGCTGATAAGAATCTTTGGCTTGATGGTTTGGCTGACAAAGCCGAGGAAGCAGTTAGACAGCACAACAGCAGAGAGCTGTACCAGATAGTTAATATTTTGTGTGGTAGAAAACGGACAGGCATACAAGGATTGAAAGGATAAACAAGGCTAGGTGGGCTGAGCATTTCAGTGATGTTCTAAACAATGTAGTTAGTTCTACTCCAATTGTTTCCAATGATGATAGATGAATTGGTGGATTTAATGTTGGCACCTATAACACAATCTGAAGTTATTTTGGCTGTTTCTAAACTTAAACTTTATAAATCCCCAGGGGTAGATGAAATTACTACGAAATGCTTAGAGCTCGGAATGTTTCGGTTACCACTTGGATGACTGAAATTCTGAATATTTTTTATGATAAAGGCAGGGTTCTTAAGGAGAGATTGTTATCCCTATTATTTATCCAGAGCTATTGTTATCCCTATTTTCAAAAAAGGTGATCGCAGTTCTTGTGATAACTATAGGGATATCAGCCTACTCTCTTTTCCAGGTAAAGTTCTTTCCATGACTGTGCTTAATAGAATTAAGAATCGGGTTGACAGGCATTTGCGTGATGAGCAATGTGGATTCAGAAGTGGTAGGGGATGTGTGGATCAGATATTTTCACTTAGGCAGATTCTTGAGAAATGTTTAGAGTTTCAGAAACCTTTGGTTGCTAGCTTTGTTGATTTCAAACAGGCTTTCGACTCTGTTGATCGTCATAATTTGTGGTTGATTGTAAGATCATAAGGTATACCAGACAAGTTAGCTAACATTATGAAAGCTCTCTATAATAACAGTGAGTCGTGTGTGAGAGTTGGTAAGGCTTGTAGCAATTGGTTTAGCATTACTTCTGGTGTTCGACAAGGGTGCATTTTGTCTCCTTTTCTCTTTAGCTTGGTTATTGATTATGTTATGCGAAATTCACTTCAAGGGAAAGATTTTGGCCTTAAACGGGCTAGAGATACGAAAATTTC
Organism: Ryuthela nishihirai; assembly: GCA_038380435.1. NCBI lineage: Eukaryota > Metazoa > Arthropoda > Arachnida > Araneae > Heptathelidae > Ryuthela > Ryuthela nishihirai. The sequence continues at coordinate 1,216,371 of JAWZYU010000019.1, forward strand.
TGATTTAGATTATGCTGATGATTTAGCCCTTTTGGCAAATGATGTTGATGAGATGAACTCTTTCATTCGAGCTGTTGATGAGACTGGTAGTAGAGTGGGTTTGGTTATAAACAGAGAGAAAACTAAAGTGATGAAAATTGGTCAAGCAGGCTGTGATTCAGTTAATCTGAATGGTTGCAGTCTTGAGCAGGTGTCACAGTTTAATTATCTTGAGCAGGTGTCACAGTTTAATTATCTTATGTGTAACAGATAATGGTGATGTGCGGCATGAGATTAACAGACGAATAGGGATTGCTGGCGGGACTTTTAAGAACCTATGGAGAGTGGAGAAATAGGTGTATACACCTAAAGACTAAAATTAGACTGTATAATAGTTTGGTTCTTTCTAGGGTTAGTTATGGTAGTGAAACTTGGACACTTTGTAAACAAGATAACAGGAAACTAGATGCTTTTGATTCCAGATGCATTACGCAGTATCTTAGTCATTAGGTGGTTCAACTTTGTAACTAATGATGAAGTTAGGTAAAGGAGTTTGCAACCTCCTTTAAGCAGCATATTTTGCAGACAGAGACTCCGTTGGTTTGGCCATGTTGCCCGTATGAATAATTATAGATTGGCGAATAGGGTTATGAACAGTGTGCCTAAAGGCCTCAGAAAGAAGGGGAGACCTAGGATGCGGTGGGCAGACAATGTCAAACAGGACCTTGTTAGAATTGGTGTTCAGTGGCCAGATGCAGTAGATGTAGCTCAGGATAGACTTGCTTGGAGAACTAAATTGCACGGTCTGGTTGGACCTCCGTAGCCCAATGGCTGCTTGAGGATGATGATGATGACACTATATAGCTTTTACCTAAGTGTTATGCGTGTAAAACAACGCTAAAACAGCAATTTTAGTACATAAATGGATTTTTTTTCAAAATTCTATGCAGTGACAATGTTTATAAGGCATACAATGTCATTTTATATGACGTCTAGATGGAAATTAACCATCAAATTCTCACTCTGACTGTAAATTCCAAAGTTGTTGGCACAGGAATAGCTGTTAGCTCTGTTTCAGGCGTTTAAAACACCAATGAAACTGATGTTTTGCACCTAATCTATACTTTAGCCATTTAACCTCATTACATAGTACGAGCTGATGAATATGGAGCATTAGGTTGTGAAACTGACTGTAAATTCGAAAGTTAATACGCACCATATATCTTTTACCTATTTTTTATGTGTCGAAAATAGTACTAAAACTACTATTTTGATACATAAATAGATTTTTTTCAAAATTCTATGCAGTTAAAATGTTTTTAAGGAATAAAATGTCATTTTATACCACATCTAGATGAAAATAAACTATCAGATTGTCTTTCTGACTGTAAATGCAAAAGTTATTACACACCAAATAGCTTTAACCTTCTATTTTAATACATAAATTGATATTTTTGAAAATTCTATGCAGCGGAAATGTTTTTAAGGCATAGAATGTCATTTTGTATGACGCCTTGATGGAAAAGAACCACCTGATTTTCACTAAGACTGTAAATTGAAAAGTTGTTACCAAGCTATTCCTATAGCTTTTAACTCTGTTTTAGGCGTTTAAAACAGCGTTGAAGGTGATATTTTCGTGAATAATTCGATATTTTCCAAATTGTATGCAACTAAACAATACTTCGGTCATAGATTCTCATTACATAGTACGAGTTGATGAATATAAAGCATTAGATTGTGAATCTCAGTGTAAATTCAAGGGTTATTACACACCATATATCTTTTGCCTACGTTTTATGAGTGACAGCTTTTCTGATATATAAATCAATTTTTTTTGAAACTTCTATACAGTGAAAATGTTTTTTAAGTCATAGACTGTCATTTTATATCACCCCTTGATGAAAATAAACCATCACATTGTCACTCCGACTGTAAATTGAGATGTTGTTAGCACAGGAATAGCTTTCAGCTATGTCTTAGGCGTTTAAAACAACGCCTAAACTAATATTTTGGTGAATAGTTGGATATTTTTGAAATTCTATGCACCTAAACTATACCCTAGCCATAGAATCTCATTACATATTAGGAATTGATGAATATAAAGCATTAGATTGTGAACGTGAGCGTAAATTCAAAACTCTAAGCTATGTTTTTTCCGTTTTTTCAAAATTCTATGCAGTGAAAATGTTTTTTAAATCATAGAATGTCACTTTATATCATCCTATGATGGAAATAAACCATCAGATTCTCACTCTGACTGTAAATTCAGACGTTGTTGGCACAGGGTATCTTTTAGCTCTGTTTTAGGCGTTTAAAACATCTTTGAAACAGATATTTTGGTGAATAATTCAATATATTGGAAATTCTATGCACCTAAACTATACTTCAGTCATAGATTTTCATGACGTAGTACGAATTGATGAATCTAGAGAATGAGGTTGTGAATCTGACTGTAAATTGAAAAGTTATTAAACACTAAATCGTTTATACCTATGTGTTATTCGTGGAAAACTGCGCTAAAACAGCTATATTGATAAGAAAATCGATTTTTTTTTTCAAAATTCTAAAGAGTGAAAATATTTTTAAGGCATAGAGTGTCATTTTATATCACTCCTCGATGGAAATAAAATATCAGATTTTCATTATCACTGTAAATTCAAGAGTTGTTGGCACAGAAACAACTGTTAGTTCTGTTGTAAGCATTTAAAACAGCATTGAAACTGATATTTTGGTTAATAATTCGATATTTTCGAAATTCTACGCACCTAATCTATACTTAGCTATAGAATCTCATTACATAACACGAGTTGATGAATATAAAGCAGTAGATATAGAATATAAAGCAGTAAAGGAATCTGACTGTAAATTCTCAAGTTATTACGCACCATACAGCTGTTACCTATTTTTTAAGAGTAGAAAACAGCGCTAAAACAGTTATTTTGATTCATAAATTGTTTTTTTTTTTCAAAATTCTATGCAGTGAAAATGTTTTTAAGGAAACAATGTCATTTTATACCACGCCTAGATGGAAGTAAACTATCAGATTATCATTCTGACTGTAAAAGAAGAGTTGTTTACAAAAAGAAATAGATTTTAATTTTGTTTTCGGCATTTCAAACAGCATTGAAACTGTTTTTTTTTGTGAATAATTCGATATCTTCAAAATTCAATGCACCTAAACTATACTTTCGCAATAAAATCCCATTATATAATACGAGATAATGAATATAAAGCATCAGATTGTGAATCTGACGGGAAATTCAAAAATATATCCTTTAGCTAAGTTTTGCGCGTGGAAAATAGGGCTTAAACAGTTATTTTGATACATAAATCGATTTTTTTTTTCAAAATTCTATTTAGTGAAAATGTTTTTAAGGCATAGAAGATCATTCTGTATCATATGTTGTAGAAAATAAACTATGAGATTGTCAATCTTATTCTAAATTCAAAAGTTGTTCGTAAAGGAGTAGCTTTTACGAATTGATTAGATACGATAGAATTTGATTTTAGATACGATATTGTTTTATAAGTGATATTATTTCTGAGCCCAAGAATGTTTAAATCAGAGTTGAAACTGATATTTTGGTGAATTATTCGATATTTTCGAAATTCTATGCATCTAAACCATACTTTAGCCATAGCATCTCATTACACAATACGGTTGATGTAAATAAAGCATTAGGTTGTGAATCTGACTGTAAATTCAAAAGATTACGTGTCTGGGGCGCTATCGACTGAGCAACCTCCACCTCCCGGAGGGGAGAGGAGAATGGAGAATAATGATATTTTTGACAAAATGGAAACTTGCACAGTGGGGAGGACCATCTACTCTACATTTTAGAAAGTTTTAGACCCGAGCAATGCCGGATAAATCTGGTACAGATTTATAGAGGTGGAAGCTAGAGCGATAAGATATTATTCTATGCCAAAGTTACGGTTTGTGGTTAGAGTAATTCGCCATTCGATTATATATAATTTTTAAAAATTTTGGCTTTAGTAATGCTCGAAGTTAAATTAGAATAAAAAGACCTCTGTCCGGGACACCAACTTTGGGATCCGGTGACGCTCAAGCTAAATTCTGCCCCAATTGTGTTCCCTTTTCGTTCCGACTACTGGAGTTAAAAATCTGTGGTTTGTAGAGGATTTAACGTCGTGAACCTGTTGCATTTGTTCAAATACAGCCCATTGATATAATTCAGGAATATTTTTCTTGCATATTTGCACTTTTCAGGAATGGAATTTACGGCACTTCAGAATACGATATTGATTTTATTAGTGATATTATTTCTGAGCCCAAGAATGTTTTAGTTGCTCACTTGCAACGATGTCTGTTAGTGTAATATTACCATGTGATGCTAAGTATTGTTCGTATTTTAATTTATAAGGTGCAGCAGCCATTCAGGTGATAGCGATTCAGGCGAATAGCATTTAGTACTGTTTTATACGTTTAAAACAGCATTGAAACTCATATTTTCTTGAATTATTCGATATTTTCGAAATTCTATGCACCTAAACTATATTTTAGCTATAGAATCTCATTGTATAATACTAGTTGCTGAGTATAAAGCATTAGGTTGTGAATCTGACTGTAAATTCAAAAGTTTTTACACACCATACAGGTTTTACCTGTTTTATGCAAGAAAAACAGCGCTAAAACAGCTATTTCGATATATAAATTGATTTTTTTAAAAATTTTATGTTGCGAAAATGTATTTATGGCATAGAATACCATTCCATATGATGCTTTGATGGAAACAAACCACCAGATTTTCACTCTGACTGTAAATTGAAGAGTTGTTGGAACACGCATAGCTTTTAGCTGTGTGCTAAGCGTTTAAACTGATATTTTGAATCAAACTATTATACTCAAACTGAAATTTTGGTGAATAATTCGATATTTTCGAAATTCTACGCACCAAAACTATACTTTAGCCATAGATTCTCATTACATAGTACGAATTGATGAGAATAAGGCATTAGGTTGTGAATTTCACTGTAAATTCAAAAGTTATTACACACCATATATCTTTAACCTGTGTTTCATATTCGTTTTTTTTCAAAATTGAATGCAGTGAAAATGTTTTCAAGGCACAGAATGTCATTTTATATCACGCCTTCATGGAAATAATATAAGAGATTGTCACTCTGACTGTAAATGAAAATTTGTTAGCAGAACAACAGCTTTTAACTCTGTTTTAGGCATTTAACATATCATTGAAACTGATAATGAATAATGATATTTTTGACAAAGTGCCTTGAAAGTCAAAATTATCCCTTGATCTAACGGCTGTAATAAGGAAGTTGTATTCTTTGGTAAAAAAAAAAGAATTTTTTACATTTTGGTGCATTATCAATTAATAGAAGGGTTAGGAAAAGGCAATCCCCTTTTACGTAAATAACTTTTGACATCTGTGACAAACAAGTTATGAACCCATTCATTGAAAACCATGGCAGTGACCCATGCTTTCTTATTAGCCATGCAATAAACGAGAAAGTTTTGATGTTTATTTCTTTAAATGAGCGTGGTGTTTTCGATTTGTTAATGGTTTCATTATATGATCGCCTGAAGCTTTCCTACAGAAAAGAACTGTTATAGGACTTTTCGCTGCCTTATGATCACTAACTGATTTGTGAGCTTTAGCCAACTAAGTTCTTTCTGGCTTTCTTTCCACAATAACCCGGACTCATCAGCATTGAAGACCTGGTCAGGAGTGTAGGAGTAGGCGGCAATGATTTCAGCAAATTTTGCTGGATATTGTTGTGCTGCATCCGAATCAGCAGATGCTCTTTCACCTTTCAATCTTAGATTATGTAAAGAATGTCTTTGTTTAAATCTCTTGAATCAACCATGGCTTGCCTAAAAAAGATACCTACTTTTCATCTGGCGAAGTCGACGGTAACTCATTCTTAAGTATTTCATAAATCTTTAAAGCCTTATTTGTAATGGTAATGGTATCACTTGGAACCCGCTTTTGACTTTGGTCTTCTAGCCATATCACTAATCCATATTTTCCATTGTAACATCTCTTACATATGAAATTGTGCTCATACTCGTGCAAGATCCAGCTACTACACTTTTTCTAATGGAGTCTTCATTTTTTCTTATTGTCCTTATTGTGGCTTCATTCATGGAGTAAAATTTAGCAATATCTGTTACTCTTTCTCTATTACGTAGACGATCTAAAATTCTAATTTTTGTTTCTAAAGAAATGACTTTTCTTTTCATTTGAATCTTTTTTAAACCTTTTGGCATTATAAAACCTTAAAAAATTTACGTAAATTATAAAAACGCCAGGAAAGCTATAAATGTTGGAAACTTACCAGTAGATATTTAAATAATAAAATAAAAAAACGGACAATGATGTAAAGCTTTGCTGCTAAAATGATACGGCACTATTTCACATGATCCAGATAGCTTTACTAATGTCAAATACTGCAGGGCTGCTTGTTGTAAAACATAGGGGAATCCCCGTTCCCGTTGTTGCCAGTGTTACCAAAGGAATGAGATTTAAAAATGATTTGAAATATATATGCAGCCGAATATACATTTTTACCAGTTTTTTGAAATCCGTGTAAAACCCAAATCGTGTGAAACTAGTACCGTTTAAATCAGGAGATAAGTGTATTATATACTGAAATTCTATGGCTAAAGTACACTATACGTGCATGGAATTTGGAAAATATCGAATAATTCATCAAAATATGTTTCAATGATGTTGTAAACGCCTAAAATAGTGCTAAAAGCTATTCGTGTGGTAACAACTGTTCAATTTACTGTCAGAGTGAGAGTCTGATGGTTTTTTTCAATCATGGCGAAATATGGAATGACATTCTATGTCTTAAAAACACTTCACTGCATAGAATTTTCAAAAAAATCGATTTATATGTGAAAATACCAATTTTAGCGCTATTTTCTTCTCATAAAACATAGGTGAAAGCTATATGGTGTGTAATTACTTTTGAATTTACAGTTAGATTCAAAACCTAATGCTTTATACTCAGCAACTAGTATTATATAATGAGATTATATGTCTAAAGTATAGTTTAGGTGCATAGAATTTCGAAAACATTGAATAATTCTCCAAAATATGAGTTTCAATGCTGCTTTAAAACGCCTAAAACAGTGCTAAACGCTATTCGTGTGCTAACAACTGTTGAATTTACTGTCAGAATGAGAATCTAATGGTTTGTTTCCACCAAGGCATGATATAGAATGACATTCTATGCCTAAAAAACATTTTCACTGACTAGATTTTTCAAAAAAATCTATTTATATGTGAAAATACCTATTTTAGCAATGTTTTCCGCGTATAAAACAAAGGTAAAAGATATGTTGTGTGTAATAAATTTTGAATTTACAGTCAGATTCACATCCTAATGCTTTATATTCATCAACTCGTATTATATAGTGAGATTCTATGGCAAAAGAATAGTTTAGGTGCATAGAATATAAATGCCTAAAACAGAGCTAAAAGCTATTTCTGTTCTAACAACCCTTAAATTTGCCATAGAATCTCATTACGTAATACCAGTTGATGAATATAAAGCATTAGGTTGTCAATCTGACTGTAAATTCAAAAGTTGTTACAAAACATAGCCATCTATGCGTGGAAAACAGAACTAAAATAGCTGTTTTGACACATAAATCGATTTTCTTCAAAATTCCATGCAGTGAAAAGGTTTTTGAGGCATAGAATGTCATTGTATATTATGCCATGATGAAAGGAAATCACCAGAGGATCACTATGACTGTAATTTAAAAATTTGTTGGCGCAGGAATAGCTTTTAGCTCTGTTTTAGGCATGCAAAACAGAGTTTAAATTGGTATTTTCGTGTATAATTCGAAATTTTGAAATTCTATACACTTAAATTATAGTATAGCCATAGAATATCGTTATATATTACGAGTTGATGAATATAAAGCATTAGATTGTGAATCTGACTGAAAATTCAAAAGTTATTACACACCATATAGCTTTTATCTATGTTTTATGCGTGGAAAACAGCGCTAAAACTGCTATTTTGATACATAAATCGATTTTATTCAAAATTCTATCCAGTGAAAATGTTTTTAAGGTATAGAATGTTATTCTATATCACGCCTTGATGGAAATGAACCATCAGATTGTCACTCTGACTGTAAATTCAAAATTTATTGGCACATGAATAGCTTATGGCTGTGTTTTAGGCGTTTAAAACAGCGTTCAAATTGATATTTTTGTGAATAATTCGATATTTTCGAAATTCTACGCACCTAACTATACGTTAGCCATAGAATCTCATTATATAATTCGAGTTGATGAATAGAAAGTATTCGGTTGTGAATCTCACAGTAAATTCAAAAGTTATTACACACCATATAGTTTCTACTTATGTGTTATGCGCGGAAAACAGTGCGAAAACAGCTATTTTGATAAAAAAAATCAATTTTTTTTTCCAAATTCTATACAGTGAAAATGTGTTTAAGGCATAGGATGTCATATTATATTACGCCTTGATGGATATAAACCATCAGATTTTCACTCTGACTGTAAATTCAAAAGTGTTAGCAGAGGAATAGCTTTTATCTCTGTTTTAAGCGTTCACCAATAGCGTTGAAATTGATATTTTGGTCAAAAATTTAATATTTGCGAAATTCTAAGCACCTAAACTATACTTAGCAATAGAATCTCATTACATAATATTAGTTGATTAATATAAAGCATCAGGTTAAGAAACCGATTGTAAATTCAAAAGTTATTGCACACATATATCTTTTACATAAGTTCTATGCGTGGAAAACAGAACTGAAATAGCTGTTTTGACGCATAAATAATCGATTTTCTCCAAAATTCCATGCAGTGAAAAGGTTTTTGAGGCATAAATTGTGATTGTATATTACGCCATGATGAAAGGAAACCACCAGAAGATCACTATGACTGTAATTTCAAAATCTGTTGGCCCAGGGAGAGCTTTTAGCTCTGTTTTAGGCATGTAAAACAGAGTTTAAACTGGTATTTTCGTGTATAGTTCGAAATTTTTGAAAGTCTATACACTTAAATTATAGTATAGCCATAGAATATCATTATATATTACGAATTGATGAATATAAAGCATCAGATTGTCAATCTGACTGAAAATTCCGAAGTTGTTACATACCATAAAATTTTTACCTATGTTTTTGCGTTGAAAACAGCGCTAAAACAGCTATTTTGATATATAAATGGGATGTAATTAAGGCACATAATGTCAGTTTATATCACAACTTGATAAACCATCAGATTTTTACTATGACTGTAAATTGAAAAGTTGTTGGAGTAGTAGCAATAAAGACAGTTCTGGCACTGTAAAAAAGGGGCTCGAGAATTCTGTGAAAATCCATGGGAGATGTTATGGGGGATGAGGGAAAAAGTATGTTTCTTGTGGTTTTTTGTGAAAATATGTGTGAAAATTAGAAAAAACGGAGGTGTTTTTTAGCATGTGAAAAACTAATTTAAGTTTTTTTTTTTAAAATGAAGGTTGTGTGTATGAGATAAAAAATGGTGTGGTTTGTTGAGTTATCGTACACTTCACTGGATACAGCAGAATCAAAACTTTCAAGCAGATGCTTTGCGGGTCATTTGTTTAAACTTTTGTATAATTAACATGAATATGAATAAAGATTATTATTATTAAAAAAAAAATAAGCAAACTCCAAAGTGTTAATTTTGTTATCAAAGAAGAATATTAAAAGTTTTATCCAAAACTGAATAAATTTCTTATCATAAAAAAATATGTATTAAAACTTTTAATCAAAGTCCAAAGTAATTATTTTGCTACAAGAATATTAAAACTTTTATCTAAGCAACGTTCAAGTAATAATTTTGCTACAATAGTATTAAAACATTTATCTAATAAAAGTGCAAAATAATAATTCTGTTATCAAACCGAAACTTTGTGAAGAGTATAATAATTTCACATAGAAGAATATTAAAATTTTAATCTAATCAATGTTCAAATAATAATTTTGCTACAAGAATATTAAAACTTTAGCTAAATAAAGTCCACCTAATAATTCCCGTTTCCCAGCTTTACAATTAAAGCTTTACAATTAAATGTATTTAAATCCTACTTACCTTATATTGGGACTACGAAGGGGGAACTCAAACTGACTTCGAATCGATTGAGACCTTTCTTAAATACTCAACCGAAATTTAAAACTAAATCTGAATAAATTTCTTATCATAGAAGAATATTAAAATTTTCATCTAATCATAGTTCAAGTAATAATTTTGCTATAAGAATTTTAAAACTTTTATCTAACTAAAGTCCACGTAATAATTCCCGTTCCAGCTTTACAATTAAATCTATTTAAATCGTACATACCTTAGATTAGGACTCTATACCGGAGGGGAAAGTCAAAGTGACTTGGAATCGCTTGAGACCTTCTTAAATACTCCACAAAAATTCGGTTTGATAGCAAAGTCCAAGTAATAATTTTTGCTATCAAACCGAAATGTTTATCCAAAACCAAAGTTCAAGACTCAGTAGCAAAGTCCAAGTAATAATTTTGCTATCAAACCGAAATTTTTAAACCAAAGTTCAAGATTAAGAAGCAAGGTCAAAGTAACAATTTTAATATCAAACCGAAATTTTTATCCAAAACCAAAGTTCAAGATTAAGTAGCAAATTTCAAGTAATAATTTTGATATCAAACCGAAATGTTTTACCCAAAACCAAAGTTCAAGATTCAGTAGGAAAGTGTAAGTGATAATTTTGCTATCAAACCAAAATTTTTAAACCAAAGTTCAAGATTAAGTAGCAAGGTCAAAGTAATAATTTTGATATCGAACCGAAATTTTATCCAAAACCAAAGTTCAAGATTAAGTTTTGGTTCTGTGTATTATTTAAGAAGGGTCTCAAGCAATTCCAAGTCACTTTGACTTTCCCCTCCTGAAGAGTAAGTAGTCATTTTTGTATGTTTTTTCAAACTTGCGTAGTTGAATCGCTAGTCGCCCGTTGGCCCTGGGGGTCGTCAATTTTCAAAGTCCAGCATTCACTAGAGAAGTTTGAAAAGAATGTCTCCTGAAGTGAAAAAAAAAATCCTTAAAAACATTGAACAGATCAGAATTTTTAGGATCTTCAACAACATTTGAACAGATTAATTGAAATTTTCTCTTAAAAACATTTCATCAGATTCAATTAGAAGTGTGGAACATACATATTTTTTAAACGTGCAAATAGATGTAAATTTTGATTGTATTTAAAAGAGTTTTTTTAGCCAACAACTAAAAGTTTCCCTCTAGTGGTTACAAAGTTGCTTTTCGTTCTGAGACAATTACGCAATATACGTGGTAGAATTCATTTCGCGGTCTATTTAATTTAAATCGTATTTCGATGTCAGCAGTTGCTGATAATTCATATAGACATGATTTCGTATTTGCTAATATCGAAGTGCAATATCGGATACAGTTTCATAAAATCTTGGCAACTGATTTGTGTGATCGATGTCGATGTCTATAATTTTTGCTACTAAAAAGCTGTTGTAAACTCGCGCATAATCTAACTGTTGGGTTCAAAGTTGAACTCGAATTCTTTTTCAGGAAACTGTTTGCTATTCACTCTGATCTGAATCCGTTCTAGTAACATGTGATCAAATACCATGTTGTTTCTGGATCGATTATTTAATCTGTTAGACTTTTGTAAGACGACATAAAGATGGACAATGTCAATTCGACTATCAAATTTGTACATTTGCACGACTCCCAAAAGATTTCGTGTGGATTGCCGCTTGGTAACTGGGATTTTAGTTTTGCAAGTACTTGTGGCCGAGTGGTTAACACGCTTGGCTTGTGATCTACGGGACCTGGGTTCGAGCCCCGGGTAAGGCATGGATGTGTGTGTGGTTTTTCTGCTGAGGTCCTGCCATCCTGTCAGACCTTCTACTATGGCATATAAACTGACAGGCTCCTGTCAGACCTCTGTGGCAAGCAGCTGCTTGAGGGGGTATTTATTTTATTTATTTTTATTTGTAGTGATCGTTCCACTTTTGGAATAAACCAAGATACTCTGAATAATGTCTTTGTCGTCACTTTTTTCTAGTTTTATGGTATGTTTTACACCGCGAAACACTTTATCCACGTCTCGGCAGAATCCAAACAGCCGATTCAGTAGTAAGAATAAACTTACGTTTTGACTTTTTTTTTCAATTTCATATCTGTCTGAGAATCCTTGATTGAATTCGGGATTTTTCTTCAACGCTTGTGCAAAAACCTTTATCTTATTATTCGTGTCCAGTTTATCTTCGCCTCCGTCGTACAAATACCTATTCATTTTTGAACTGTCTGCGGTATCTTTGAAAAACATCATACTTGTAGCAGCACTGTGTGAAAACTCTTCGGTAAAATCAATTTAATTGTGAATTGCGGTCGTCACTCCTGGCAATTCAATATCTTCCAATTCTCTGTTTTCTATATAATATTGAGTTCTCTTAAAAATGCTTTAACTATTGTTGACCATCGTTACTACATCATTGCCACCGATATCAGATCCATCTAATTTCAATATTTTGCATCTCACGTGTATATAACTGTTGTGCGGATGTAGGAAAACGTCCATATCTTTGGTATATATTTCGTATTTTTCGAGATTTTTAACATTAACTTTGGTTTTCCGATATTCTAAGTACCCATATTTTGTCGTGGAATTATCGTCTATTGAGTCTTCGAACAAAACCAGTAAGTAGCTTCAACGTTCATCCTATACTTACTTTATGATTATTACGCAATTTCCGTATATTAACTGATTAAGAATATTTCTGCTCTTAGGGGATATTTTCTCGTTTTATCAAACGATAGGCGACGGATTTGTATAAAATATTTTTATTCACTTTCTCAGTATCTTCATTTTTATTTGGGTCTGATATGCAACGTATAAGTCAAGTTTTCCTTGTCAATTAATTTATTGTTCTGATCGTTTACTTCACTGTAACGTTGTAAATGTAATCAGTTTTATTCAGCGGTAAATATATGGGGAAGAAAGTATGTGTGTCGTTTAATCTGCCAGGCGTTGTTTGAGGCACGAAACTGTGTCGCTCTTCTGGTTATTGAGAGAGGAAGATTCGACAATAGAACAGTGAATTAGAATGCGATCGACCCCTCTCGTTATGTTGGGTGGGAACTTTCCTTCGTTTTTTGTTGCATCGATAATTTTCGATTTGAACGCTAGGATTTTAAGTAACTTTCCTTCAGAAAAATCTATTTTATATCTTCTTGCCAAACGAAAAACAAATATTAATGTGGGGAGGTTGCTTTCTAGTATTATAGGGCTAGGATCCCCAAAGACATTTCTCAAAACATCATTAAATCCGTCTATATCGTACATTCCATTTGGAAAAGTTATTTTATTCCATTGCCTTCCATTGAAGTATTTCAGAGTGTTATTGTTATATTTATCACTGATGTTGTACCAGGAATACCACATATTGCTACAGGTCAGTGCTATCTCGTATTCACCATTGAGTGTGATCGGCGTTTCATAATTCATTTCCAAAACTTCGGGGTTGTATGCCGTAACAGCAGAGGAACTGATAGTTATGAGTACCATCTTTATTAATTTAGTGTAGTACTATGTAGTACTTATATGCTAGTTGTTACCAACAATTCATTCCGATCGTTAGGAGTTTGTTCAAACTGATACATCATATGGGCTTATGTTATTATTCCAACGTTTAATGTAATAAATGCAATAGTAACCGCATTTTGCAGAGTAATTTGCTTGAATTTGCGAAGAGTTATACACGATCGGCTTTGAGAGTTATACACGATTTCTTCTGGTGGCGATAAACCGAATGGATCAAAGTACTCGACGCAAGGTAACTTCGCATCATTGAAATAAGCTATCCAATGAATTCCCTAACCACGGGAAGCGTCAAAGTTCACTATACCATTTTCGTTCTTAAAATATTTTTGTTGGCAAAGAATAGATAAAGTACACACCACGGAATCCTTTTTCGTTTTCCATTATTTTTTCGATATCTAAGTTACTTAATAGCTCTTTTTTTTTTTAAATCCCTGAGCTATTTGTTTTCGTGGAATGTACAAACCTTTTCCCTTTCTTTTATTTTTGGATAAGCTAGCTGCTATTTGCTTTCCAGTAACGTATAACCAATTTCCTAGAACTTTTTGTGCAAGCTTAGTACCAGCATATACCGCAGCTCCAACTGCAGCTACTTTTCCCAATGCTACGAGTGCAGGTATTAAGAACGGCAGAAATCCACCTAGCTGTGTTTTACTGAAACGAAGTCGAACTGGCGTTTTAGAGTTTTTTCAGTTTAATGATTTGTCTCTTCGTCAGTTTCAAAATATCGTTACCTTTCTTTTGTGGATCGAAGTAGAAGGGAAAGAAATTACTAGCTAAGATAATGAGGGCTGCTACAGTGCAATTCAGAGAGGAATTGCAGTGAGGTCAACTAACTGAGAAAGAACGTAACCTAGACTAGAATCCGTGGGAATGCTTGCCGATTTCAAGACGTGAAGCGATTTCAGGACGTGAGGTGACAGCAACACTAGTTACATTTTCGTCCGCTGTGGCGCTGGTGATCCGCTGTTTTGCTTGCTGCTAGCTTCGTTGTAGTGTAGGTTATTACGCTGTTTACTGTTTGCTTCAAAATTGGATTCTGATATGGATTTGTTCGTACCTGATTATTATTGTTCTGTCTACTTTATGCAGTCTTTAACTAGAAGTCTGAACGATGATGCAGTATTGTGTGATGTTTTGCAGAAGCGTAACTCAGTTTCAAACGAATCTCTTCGAAACTGTAACTGCAAGACAGGTTACTACATGCACATACAGCAACATAACGATGACATGAAAATTAAAAAAAAAATTATGAGGTCAGTTTTTGACTAAATAACATTTTGGAATCGCAGAAACCTTTACAATATACTGAACTGAGTTACATTGCCCTAACAAAATATTAGAGAATTTCTGTGTTATGTGAATGGGAATCTTACTTGGAAGCTCTGTTACTAAAAGTAATTTCAAGATCATAATCTTATCTATTTAAATCTCGATTTTCAAAAACATTCGTCTAGTATTTAAGGAATTATGAAAGCTAAAATATTTCAGATATTAATAAAAACTTAATAAGTAATTTTTCAAATCATTTAATAAAATATAAATTTTAAAAGTTGAATAACAATTATTCGATGTTTATGATTATGAATGATTTTAATAAAACAGGATAATTTATTATTAAATTTTCCAACTTCCATAACTCTAAATACTGAATGAATATTGATAAAATTGATTGAAATTGATATTGATGAATATTGATATTAATGAATATTGATGAATATTGATTGAAATTCGATTATCTTTCACTTCAGTCACAGTTTTTCATTAAATGCATCAAATGTGTAGATGTAAAATCTTAGCTTATATTTATCGGTCACCTAGATAGCAATAAGCATCCTGACAAGGTAGACAAGTACCCTTCTGCACGCACGAGCGACTCGAAAAGAATCTAGCCCAGATGGGTCTACAATTTCTAACTTCATCACTTTTCTCTATTAAATGCATATTTTAGACGTTACAGAGCAAAGATGATCAAACAGTCGATCGCGTAGCTGTCAGTTTTAGGTGGAAAAGATTTTAATTAATGTAACAATGTCAGGTCTGTCATTGGAAGGAGAGTCACTGGAAGGAAAGCTATGCACCAATCCCCTGTGATGATGCACAGAACCGGCCTAGCACCTAATGTCCGACCCCGCCTGCTCGTGGTGCAGACGGCTAGTACCTTTCAAAAGAGATACTCTATTGTGGAAGTGAACGGAAGGGGAGGGCTGCCAGATTAGTGTGACCTACTGATCTGGACAACTATGGCTACTTTTTTTTTTCCTACCCTGTTGAGGAGTGATCAACCACACAGGGTCCTGGTGCTGATCATATAAACCCACTGGACTGGACAGATATATGGCTCTGAGCTTGATTATGGATCCTGATTTTACTGCACTGGTGGGCTTCTGTGGAGGGAAAATCTTCCGCTGTGTTTTCTGTTTGTTTGCGGGTTGAGAGTCAATAGATTCACAGGATAGGTTTATCAACTGGTGGATAATCCTGAGCAGAGGTCATCGCAGGCACCTGAACAGTTTCTATTGGCATCGTCAAATTCTACATTGGAGGAAGTCTTCCAGTTTAGATGGCTTCAGTCTTTAGTGGTGGGGGAATGGGTCTTTCCCCCATGTCTGCGATTAGGTGGCTGTTTGATATTGTCGGCATTCCCTCTCTCAATAAACATAGTTTCTTTAAACATCCTAGTAACCATTTTCTCTCCATAGGTAGTTGGAATGTGAGGACTTTGCACAGAGCTTTTTCTCTTGATCTCCTCACACAAGAATTCCACCATCACACAAGAATTCTCAGCTTGCAAGAGACCAGATGGACAGATAAAGGTAAGATTCTTAAAAATAATCTTCTGAATAAAGCATGAATTCTCAGCAGACATGCTAGGGATGCTCTTCAAGGATATGAGTGCATTAATGAAAGGTTTCTTAGAGCAAAATTTCAGACAAGCATTAAAGACTTGAATGTTACCTGCTGTTATGCCCCCACTGAGGATGCCGATGAGGATGAGAAGGATAGGTTTTATGGACAGCTTCAGAATATTTTGAATTCTGTCAAGAAAGGAGATATTACCCTTGTTCTTGGTGACTTCAATGCCAAAGTTGGTACTCACTCTGACCTTTGGGGAGGGGTGATAGGCCCTATTGGTATTTGTAGCTGCAATGGCAATGAGCAACATCTCCTACAGGTAAGTGAATTAAATGGTTTCAGAATAACTAACACTTATTACAAACACCGAGACATACATAAGTAAACATGGGTTTCACTCGATAGGCTGCATAAGAATATGATTGATTATATATTTATTAACAGCAAATGGACTAGTTCTGTTAGGAATAGCAGGTCATATAGGGGAGCTATTCTGAAGCTTTCTATGCGCGCTTGCTAACACGGAGAATCGCAGAAATCGGCAGGCATTCCCATTAAGTAGGCACCGCTAGAAATTACAGTTTCCAGAGTAACCCAAACTGCAAAATAACCCTAAAAGATGTTCCATAATGCATATTTTTTTTCAGCTTTCTCAAAACAGCTTTCTTAAACAAAAAATTTCAAGGAAAAAAAAAACACCCGGATAGGGGTTCTTGTCCTTTCTACTTCAGTTCAGTATTTTGACTCTCCTCTATAATTACTACTTATATACTACTTATATACTACTATATATACATCGAAGAGTCAAAACATTATGACCACTGCCTAATATGATGTTGGTACTCCAAGTGCTACCAAAACAACTCTGGTATGGACGCTACAATATTTCTAAAGGTGTCTTGTGGTATCTGGTACCAACACATTACTAGCACATCCTTCAACTCTTATAAGTTATGTGGTTGAGCCGCCGCAAATCGGATATGCTGTTCCAACACAAACCATAGATGCTCGATTGAAGTGATGTCTGGAGAATTTGAAGAAACCTGATCTGTAATGATGTTTAGATAGGTGGTAGATGTCATAGTTTCCTGCACATGAATGACTGGACCCAAGGTTTCCCAGCAGAATATTGCCCAAAGCATTACACTTCCTCCACCAGCTTACTTTCGTCCCACAGTGCATCCTGGTGCCAACAGTTCCCCAGGTAAACGACGCACACGTACAAGGCCATCCACATGGTGCAACAGGAAATGAGAACAAGCGGATCTTTTTCCAATCATTCAAGGTTCAGTTTTGATGATCTCGTCACCGTTGTAGGCACTTTCAATGGTGAACCGAGGTCAGCATAAACATTCGGAGCGGCCTGTGGCTATGCGGTCCCATTTTCAGCAGGATTCGATATACTGTCCGTTGTGACACATTGCTCCCATCACCAACATTCAAATTATGGGCGAATTGCGCTAAAGTATCCCTTCTGTTAGCTCATACCATACATTGATAGCCTTCGATCACCTCTAGCATCGATGAGCTGTGGTCGGCAGTAATTTCAAGACAACCTACGGTTCCCCACGCACTGTGCCACCGCAAATCGGATATGACGCCACTAATGCCGCCGCAAATCGGATATTCCCCCTATGACGCCACTGACCGCGCCCACTTCCGGCCACGCCACTAATTAATATCCAATTAATAACCATTAATATTCAATTAATAATAATTAATTAATAACTAATTAATATACCATAATTAATTAAAAATTATTTTAAAATTAAATTATCCCTCTTTATTAAAAACCCCATATATTAGAAAATTTCTCCCCCTTTATTAAAACACCCCTTCCTTCCCCCCTTTAACCCCTGGCGCCATTTGGTGACTATGAGGAACAGTATTTTCCGATAAAAACCTATTTTAGCTCTAATTTCCCGATTTTTGACTCCCGCTTTATTAATAAAAACCCCCTTCCTTCCCTGCTGTTAACCCCTGGTGTCATCTAATTACTATGAGGAGTACTATTTTCATAAAAACCCCTATTTTAGCTCTAATTTCCAAATTTTTGATTCCCCTCCTCACTAAAAAAATCCCCCTATCAAAAATGCCGCTCCTTTATTAATATTCCCTCCCCCCTTTTAACCCCTAGAGCCATCTAGTGGCTATAACGTCGGGAAAAACCCTCGATTTTAGTAGTAATTAAACTTTGATGGGTGACAACGATCGGATGATGCAAGTCTCTGAATAAATTGCAGGGAATGGCAACCTCGCGCAGAAAGGGATGATGCCATCTTCATAAATAATTACAAAGTCTAATCATCTCCTATTGGCTTATTATATTTCCTGATAAAACTAGGGGTCCTGATTGATTGTCCTAGGTGGGTGCTTTCCCACGTTAAATAGGTGGCAACCCTCAGGTGCGTCATTGTTCACGATGTAGGCTAGCAATCCAGATGCGTGGTGTCTCGATGAAGATGTTTACGTCGTGCCTTCGCTGTTCAAAAATAAGTTTTCTGTGCACGTACGTCGCTACAAGAAATATGAAAATAGCGAACTCATCTACCCTACACCTGTGTGGGTTATCCTCTCCATACCTGAATGGGAGGCTTTGTGCGCCACGGTTCCCCACATAGAGGACCAAGTAAAAATCGGTCCCGATCAGCAGACATGGTACGTGATGCCTGGTTTACGTGCCTACATGTATTGCAATGTAGGTGGCGAACGCTGTGTCGACTTCATCAAAGAATCAGCTGACCAAAGAACTCTACAGTTCCGTGTTGTGAGACGCTGTATATAACGCTGAACGCTTCACAGTGGTTCACGCTTTCTATCCATGTAGACGAAGTGATGCGCATTGTGCATAACTTGTGTGGAACGCTCAAAGATCACCATCTCCATACGGCTATTATAGAACATTCAGAATCCGTTCGACCTTTCCTGTTGGGACCTGTTTTCTGCGGTCTCGAGTGTGTTTACCCGCTGCTGGTGGACATTTTCCGACAAGAGCTAACGCATCTGATTCCGTTATATGGACTTCAACCCGAAGAAAAAATAGTGACCATCGTAGGGTGGTCTGGTGACTTGGACATTAATGCTTTGGCACAGGTATTTGTGGATACGCCTGGAAACGAGGTCTGTTGAATTTTGTAGATTCTGGATTTGTGTGTACTCTGAAATATAATGCTATTGTCGACGATGCAAAAAATTAAATGTATAAATTAAATAAATAATTGTAACCCATATAATGTGTCTGTCTTTTCATTCAGTGTCATTTTTGTTTTGGTAGGATAGGAGAAAGAAGTTGTTAGCTAGTGCTAGAAGTGTCATCATAACAGTGTTAACGATAGTGGTGTTGTATTAGAACTTGTAGCTCCTAGTAAGAATATTCAGTGTGGGGAGTCAAAAGCCTTAGGCCGTGAATGCAAAATTCGAGTGTGCAACTTAACAATGGACATCCGGCAGTTTATAGGAGACATTCCTACAGTTACAGGTGTTACGCATTCCCTACAACAATGGCTAAACCTGGTGGGATACGACGTCTGGGTGCAGCAGAAAACAAAACTTTGGAGTCCCATTATTTCGACCCCGAAAGAGGATTCGGTAATGTAAAAAAGTTAGCTCAGAACACGGGGCTGCCACTCAAACTCGTCCAAGAATGGTTAGAAAAGCAACCTGCCTACACGCTACATAAACCTGTTCGCCGAAAGTTCCCCCGTAACAAATTTTACGTCACAGGGTTAGACGAACAATGGCAAGCCGTTCTCGTAGTTGTGAAAAATCTAATTCGCTTCAATGACGGTTATCGCTACATATTAATGGTCATCCATGTGTTCTCGAGGTATGGGTGGGAGGTGCCTATGACGACAAAAACAGGGAAAGAAATGGTGTCGGCTTTCAAAAAAATCCTTTCCAAGGGGCGATCTCCCATGAATTTAAATACGGATCAAGGTACCGAATTTACCAACAAAGTGTTCCAGAAATTCCTGAAAAAGAATGGTATTCGGTTCTTCATCACCTACTCTGACAAAAAAGCAGCTTTAGTGGAGAGATGGAATCGTACACTACGCGAGAGACTGGGGAGATATTATACACGCAATAACACCTACCGGTACTTGGATGTACTGCAACGTGTTGTACGAGGATACAATGCAGCAGTTTATAGTGCACACGATATGGCTCCCAAGGACGTGACCTAACACAATGAGAACACTGTCTGGGTTCGACTCTACCGCAATCCTACCATAGTAAAAGAAAAACCGGCATTTAAAGTGGGGGACACGGTTCGACTAGCCAGTCTAAAAGTACCCTTCAAGAAGGGAGGTAAGCATTTGTGGACCAAAGAAATTTTTATAGTCAACAAGGTGTTACAACGTCAGCCCCCTGTATATGTTGTACGGGATTCCGAGGGAGAAATGTTGAAGGGCACATTCTATAAATCGGAACTTCAAAAAGTAACCGAACCCGAACTTTACACTGTTGAGAAAATAATCGAAAGAAAAGGTCACAAGGTACTGGTCAAATTTCGCGGTTATATAATTTCGCGGTATAAATTTCGCGGTATCCTAAAAATGGATAGTTTCTACCTGACTCTACCCTCAACGGCTAGTCAGAATATTTATCCAAAAATTCGCAGAGTGATTTCACGGTTCATGTAGCACAACCCCTAAGACTAAATAGGAAATGGAAAGTGAGACTAGCAGAAGTTCACTTACCCGTGAGCTGGTACAATGTGGACGGTTCTAATGACATGTTTCAATATTATGCTCCTGCTCCCTCTGAAGAATACTGGAAAATCAAACTTAAACCAGGCAAAATAACTCGAATGGAACTGTTGTCTCTCCTTTCCACTCAGCTCCCCAAAGAAATAATAGTGTCCTATAACAGTGGTTACTGGGTATTCAAACCGAGTGAGGGATACGGTTTGATGTTCCCTAAAACTGATTTCGGTAAGCTTCTGTGTATCGGCGAGGGAGAAGTTGACAAACCCTTCCACCAGCGATTTGCTAGCACTGTGCAATACTGCAACATTCGATATAGATGACGACTGTTATTTCTACATGGTTCCTCCAGGTAGTTTCCAAGAACGAAAGGTACCCCACGGACGATACGAAACTGCTGAATCATTATTTGATGCAATGAACCAGGTCATGCCCTACAAGTTAAGAAAAGCTTACGTTTCAAGCAACAGGCCGATCACACCGTGTTGATGGATGCCGACAAGTCACATTTCATTAAATTTCCTCGATCGAACCCCAGATTAAGAAACCTGCTAGGAATTACTAAATTAGATATTCCCCTGAATAAAGCCTTGGGTGATCCATCGATATGAACAGAGGAATGTACGGTATTTATTTGTATTCAGACCTGATTGCACCTCAGTTGTTAGGTGATACTCATGGTGAACTGTTGCGTGTTGTCAATCCTGCCGTCAGAACCAGTAATAACGAAGCCATTATTACAGTGTATCAACAACCTGATTACCCCCTTGCAAAAAACACCCGAGAGTGTGAGAATCTTCCTTTCGTACCGATACAGGAGAACCTCTGCATTTTAAATTCGGTAAAGTTTTAGTCAAGTTACATTTCTGCCATGAGGGTTAAATTCGTTCCCCCTTTTGCAGACGCCTATGTGAGCTACTACAAGAGCCAAACGGGGCAGGGTGTGTTCAGGGGCCCTCGTTATCAGAGAGGTGATGGGCTCGGAAGCATCTTTGCCACTATTGGTCGTTTCATCAGCCCGCTCGTAAGACCAGCACTGTCCACTCTACGTAAGAGTGGGCTACGGTTCGTTTCAGAGATGGTCCAGGGGCAAAACTTCAAAACGGCCGCCAAAGCAGGGTTCTGCGAAGCCGGCATAGACCTATTGCAATGTACCAGTTCCAAGTTGCAGGGTGAACGATAAGATGGTGAAAGATAAGAACACTAGGATGATGACGACAGCAAAACGCTGTCGTCATCATCCTAGTGTTCATAAAGTGAGGAGACCCTGTACTGTAAAGGACGTGTTTTCATCATGGGCATTCAGAAAATTCACGCTGATTCTGGCGACTGTACGATTTCCGAACTGGACCTGTTTCTGGTTCCTCCCACTGTTGAAAAGTTGCTATGTCAATTATTTACCTGTGGCTTCGCTGGAAGGTAATGCTCCACTTGAATTCATCGTGAAAGCGACAGACGATTACATTGATCTATCCAGCTGTCATCTACGCCTCGTCTTGAAAATTGTGAAATCCGATGGTACAGCACCGTCGGAAGTGATTGCTCCCTGCAATCATTTCTTCCACGCCCTCTTCAGTCAAGTAGACGTCTTTCTCAACGATCACCTAGGGAGTGCTTCTCACACCCTGTACCCCTACAGGGCGTACCTGGAGACTCTATTGAATTACTGTACCGATGCCACGCGAAGTCAGCTCGGTACATCACTCTGGTACCTCGACACCCCCTGTAAAATGAAACTGACCAGTCCGGAGAACGAGGGATGGCATCAGTGCAGGGGGTGCGTCAATTCATCAGGTATCGAACTCATCTCGTGGAACTGACCTGTTCAATCAAGAACATTACGTACTCAATCAGGTCGATCTAAGACTGTGACTGCTAAGATCCAAACCCGAATTCTGTCTCGTGACAGGTGAAGCGGACGGACCCTCTTACAAAGTACAGATTCACGAAGCTGAATTTTTTGTGTGCAAAGTCAAACCCACTTCCGGGGTCATCCTTGCACATGCTCGCCTGCTGGGCTCAGAGAGTGCCAAGTACCCTCTGCGAAGAACGGATTTACGTATGTTCTCCATCGATTTAGGCCTGACAAGTGTGAACCGTGACAATTTATTTCTTGGCCAACTCCCGGTACATCTGGTACAGGGTATGCTGGAAAGTACCAGCCTGAACGGGTCGTACGAAAAAATTCTCTTCAACTTCCAACATTTAGAGTTAAACTACATCAGCCTTCACATTGACAGTGATCAGCAGTCCTACACCCCAGACTTTACGAATGGACGTTACCTCAGATGTTACCAATGATTATTGGAAGCTGTGGACGCATGGAAATCCGATAGTGGTATTAACTTATAGCGAAAAGCCTATGGCGAGGGTTTTACACTGTTTGGATTGCAATTGATTCCCGAGCAACGTGAATGTAATCAAGTGTTTTCTTTAATAAAGAGCGGTAGTGTGAGAGTCGAATTAAAGTTTGCCACCCACATCATCCTGTATGTGAAATTCTGTGATCCTGTATGCAGAATACCAGAATCTGTTGGAAATCCCATTGGATCGTAAAATCCTGTTTGACTACAGATCATGAATATGTATCAGTTAGAATCCATCCTCTCGATGTTACCTACAAGTCTAGGTGTGTTCCCACGCGACAGACTACCTCGCAGAATCGACAAGTCAGAAGCCTTGTTTATCTACAATACCGATCCGGCCTCCCTGCCGGGAACCCACTGGATAGCTGTTTACAAGAAAGGAATGCACGTGGATCACTTTGACCCCCTGGGGACAAGTCGCGATGTCTCCATGCAAGAATACTATAGCCAGCTAGGCATACGTCACGTGCTACATCCTTCGATACCTCTGCAGGACCCCATGGGAGACACTTGCGGTGCTCACTGTCTGTATTTTCTGTTTAAAAGAGCGTGTGGTTCGACTCTTCCCACAGTACTGCATTGCAATTTACACGTGCCGAGTAGACTTTAACGATTGCATGGTGGTACGATGGCTCTCCGAACTCCTTCAAATATTATAATTGCCACTCCTTTGCAGTGTGGAAAGACGACTTTCACTCTGAAACTCATCAAAGAAGCCGCTCAATCGATTCGATCGATTGAGCGGCTTCTTTGATAAGTTGGATTCCCCACCCCAACATGTCGTTTACTGCTACGGTCAGTGGCAACCTTGGCTTTGAACCCTTTAAGAAAACTGTAGAATTTTATGAAGGACTACCTGTAGATCTGGAATTTGACCCCCTCAGAACCACGCTTCTGGTGCTGGACGACTTGATGGAACAGTCTGTGGCCAGCGAACGCATATCTGAATTGTTTATTCGTGGAGGGCATCATAAAAATATCACGATTGTCCTTATCTTGCAAAATCTGTTTTTAAAGGGAAGACATTCGAGGACTATATCACTCACTGCTCACTATAAGGTTTTATTTCGCAACTGTCGGGACGCTTCACAAATAACGCATCTGGCAAGACAAGTATTTCTACATCAATCCAAACTCCTGACTGATGCTTATAGACTAGCTACACAACCTCCCTGTGGCTATTTGTGCGTGGACCTTCATCCCAGAACGTTAGATACTGAAGGGCTCCGTGCCAAGATCCTCCCTTCTGAAGAACCCGAGATACTCTACGTCCCATATGAAAGTTAAATCTGTTCCTTCAGTGTTTATCAAAACTTGGGGGAAAGCAATGTGCAGCTCTGTGGAAGCACATCTCCGACCCTCAGATGTACGCTCTATGTGAAGTGTGCACTAATTTCTTAAAAGGGAATATACCTGTCTCCCCTCGAGTATTAAAGAATTTACGAAGTCACAAGACAAAACAGCATTGAAACATAATTTAGTGAATTATTTGATATTTTCGAAATTCTATGTACTTAAACAATAGTGTAGCCATAGCATCTCATTACATAGTAGATGAATATAAAGTATTATGTTGTGAATCTGACTGTAAATTGAAAAGTTATTACACAGCATATAGCTTTTCCTATATGTAATGCGTGGAGAACAGCGTTAAAAGAGCTTTTTTTTATGAATAAATCGATTTTTTTTTCAAAATTCTCTGGAGTGAAAATGTTTTTAAGGCATAGAATGTCAATTTATACCATGCCCTGATGGAAATAAACCATGAGATTGTCACTAAGACTTTAAATTGGAAAGTTGTTAGCACAGCAATAGCTTTAATCTCTGTTTTAGGCGTTTAAAACAGCGTTCAAATTGATATTTTCGTGAATAATTCGATATTTTGGACATTCTATGCACCTAAACTATACTTTAGATATAGAATATCATTACATAATACGAGTTGATATAGAATATCATTACATAATACGCAGTGAGTGCATCTACTTAAGCAAATAGGATCTCTCTAATGTACACTGCCTGTTCAAATTATTATATATTTATATAATACTTCATCATTTGTACCGTTGTAGCAAATGTTTCAATTCTCTCTACTTGTTGAAATGAGTTTGGAAGTATTGCTAACGATTATCTCTTTCATCTGATGAACTGTAGCAACTGTTTTGCCATAGAGTTCGTGCCAACAAATTTCTGTCCCTGTCTCTGAGAGCGATTTTTTCATTCGCATTTGCCAAGATTGGCAGAAGTTTTTGAGACCATTGCCATTCTCCACACACATTGAATGCTGTATCGTGAGTTCCATCACCTCTGTTAACAACTGTTCATCCCCGTCCCACTCCAATGAGGAGTTTTCTTACGAAGCCAATCAGATCAGTCTCTTTACCTACGTCGCACGTGACTTTGCTTTTCACTATACGTTTACAGCTTTTATAGAACTTCATAGTAACGCAGAATACTTACATTAGTAAGAAATTCTGCGCACATTAGCATGTTTAATGACATTTCATACACGATAATACATAATTGCAAGGCAGTATACACTGAGATGCCAGTATATTTGTTCACCTACATAGTTTAACACCAGAAATATACACAGTCGTATCAGAATAATATGATCACCTACCATAGTATATGTATGGTAGGTGGTCATATTAGCAGGGGTTACCTGTATATATATGTAGGTGTATATACAGGTAACCCCTGCTTAGTAAGAATGATGCGTTGTCCGAATTTCCAAGTTAAACGGTGATTATTTTTATTTGCCTCTTTGCACGCTGTATTTCAACAAATTTATTAAATCCAGATTTTAATTGAAAAATTTACTTAAATTTGTACATTTGTGAACAATTTGTTAATTGTGCAATTTATTTCTTAATAAGGAAAGTAACTGTCGTGAACTACTGAACGGCATTTTCACAAAATGACGGCCCATGCCGTCGCCCTCACGGCGTTGTGGAATCATCCTGGTTAATGTTTCCCTGGGCCTGAGATGCAATCGTGCTTTTAAACTTTTCCGTGTCAAAAACTCAACACGAGTGGAGAAATTTTATGTCTTTGAATGCCAACAACTTAATATTAGAGTGCAAGCAGTGGCACGTTTTTCTCGATTTTTTTCTCCATATTATTAGCTTTAATTGTTCTAGTTTTTTACTGAAAGGTATAGTGTATTTACAACTGTTTTTCCGATTTCTTTTTGAAAATTGTGTTGCTTATGATTATTTTAATATTTGTATGTAATAGTTATGGACTTTCTTTACCAAGAGAACGACGGTAAGGGAAGGCACAAGGATATATGACGACGTTATGTTCATCATGACGTTGTATATATATATATCCTTGTTCCCTCTTTGCTCTCTCACCCCGTTCCCTCATAGTTTCGGGGCACGCTGTTCTGAAGGTTGGGATGTTTTACCTATGAGCAGCACTTTTTGCACACCACGAGCTAAATGGCCAGGACAAAAGGACCTCGAAGGCTCAGAGGTTTGGGGAGGGGGCACACTGGAACAGCTGTTGGGAGACAGGTGTAGCATCCCGTCAAGGTCATCCAACATTTTTTAACCTGCATAGGGTGCGGCTCTCCCGCACACGGGGCCACGGCTTAACGTCCCATCTGACGGGCAGTGGCCTTTCCAAGCCCATCGGTGTCCCCTACTAATCGTCAGCAGGGTACTTCCTAAGTTTGCGGTGATAAAACCCGAAGCTGACCAAGCTATTTTGACACATAAATCTTTTTTTTTTCCAAATTTTATGCAGTGAAAATGTGTTTAAGGCATAGAACGTCATTGTATATCACGCCTTCATGGAAGAAAATACCATCAGATTGTCACTCTGACTGTAAATTCAAAAGTTGTTGGCGAAGGAATAGCTTTTAGCTCTGTTTTAGGCGTGTAAAGCAGCGTTGAAACTAATAATTTAGTGAATAATTTGATATTTTCGAAATAGCCATAGCATCTCATTACATAGCAGATGAATATAAATTATTAGGTTGTGAATCTGACTGTAAATTGAAAAGTTGTTACACACCATATAGCTTCTCTCTATGTGTTATGCATAGAAAACAGCGCTAAATCAGCTATTTTGATACCTAAATTAATTTTTTTCAAAATTCCATGTAGTGAAAATGTATTTAAGGCATAGGATATCATTTTATATCACTCCTTCATAGAAATAAACTATCAGATTGTCATTCTGACCGTAAATTCAAAGTTGTTACCACAGGAATATTTTTAGCTCTGTTTTAGGCGTTTAAAACAGCATTGAAACTGATATTTTGGTGAATAATACGCTATTTTCGAGATTGTATGCACCTAAACTGTACTTTAGTCATAGAATCTTATTACATAGTACGAGGTAATGAATATGAAGCATTAGATTGTTAATCTGACTGTAAATTCAAAAGTTATTACACACCACATAGCTATTACCTATGTGTCATGCGTAGAAGACAGTGCTGAAATAGCTATTTTGTTTTCTAAATTTTTTTCAAAATTCCATTAAGTGAAAAGTTTTTACGGCATAGGATGTCATTTTATATCACTCCTTGATAGAAATAAAACATCAGATTGTCATTCTGACCGTAAATTAATAGTTGTTAGCACAGGAATGTCTTTTAGCTCTGTTTCAGGCGTTTAAAACAGCGTTGGAACTGATATTTTCTTGAATAATTCGATATTTCGAATTTTATGAACCTAAAGTATACTTTAGTCATAGAATCTCGTTACATAATACGAGTTGATAAATATAATATAATAGATATAAAAACATTTTCACTGCGTAAATCATCAGATTGTCACTCTGATTGTAAATTGAAAAGTTGTTAGCACATTAATAGCTTTTGGCTCTGTTTTAGGCTTGCAAAACAGCGTTGAAACTGATAGTTTGGTGAATAATTCGATATTTTCGAAATTCCATGCTAATGTAGAGTTTAGGTCCGTAGAATTTCGAAAATATCGAATTATTCTCAAATCTGATGATTTATTTACATCAAGGCGTGATAGAGAATGAAGTCCTATACCTGAAAAGCATCTTCACAGCATAGAAATTTCAAAAAATATCGTTTTATATGTCAAAATAGCTGTTTTAGCACACACGTTTTAAGACATACGTAAAAGCTATATGGTGTGTAATAACTTTTGAATTTACAGTCAGATTGAGAACCTAATGCTTTATATTCATAAACTGGTATTATGTAAAGAGATTCTATTGCTAAAGTATAGTTTAGATGCATAGAATTTCGAAAATATCGAATTATTCCCGAAAATATCAGTTTGAAGGTTGTTTTCACGCCTAAAACAGAGCTAGATATTCCTTGTGCCAACCATGTTTGAATTTAAAGTCAGAGTGACAATCTGATGGTTTATTTCCATCAAGGGTTGATATAGAATGACATCTTCTACCTTAAAAACATTTTCACTGCATAGAATTTTGAAAAAAATCGATTTATATATCAAAATAGCTGTTTTAGCACTATTTTCCACGCATAAAACATAGGTAAAAGCTGTATGGTGTGTTTTTTTATTTGAATTTACAGTCAGATTCACAACCTAATGCTTTATATTCATCAACTTGTATTATATAATGACATTCTATGGTTAAGGTATAGTTTAGGAGCATAGAATTTTGAAAATATCGAATTATGTACGAAAATGTCAGTGTGAAGGCTGTTTCGCACGCCAAAAACAGGGCTAAAAAGCTATTCTTGTGCGAACCACTTTGAATATACAGTCAGAGTGACAATCTGATTCCAGAAAGGCGTGATATACAGTGACATCGTATACCTTAAGAGCATTTTCATTGAATAGAATTTTGAAAAAAATCGATTTATATATCAAAATAGCTGTTTTAGCGCTGTTGATCATGAGCACATCACACAATGAATATTCCTGCATAGAAAAAGGTTTATGCAGACTCATTCAGTCACTGTTTATTGGGGATTATTTCCTCCATACATAATTTTTTTTCATACTTTCAAATATATTTTTTTAATATTTATATGTATTTTGTTATAATCGATCTATCATATTTCTATTTTGTAAGAATTGTAAGAGGAGTTTATATAAAGTGGGTTGTAGTTATTTTTTGTAGATTCTAAAATAGTTTTAAAATTAAAGTTGTTAATATTAAGGTTATTACATTTGCAAAGTATTCTTTCCTTTCATTTCTGTAATAGATTGAATCTGTTCAATAGATTGAATTTCACTGCAGTGTTCGCAATTTGGAGAAGTTACTTTCTTAAATTTAAATAATGTAGATTTAGTTAAAGCAAGTTTGGCTTTTATCCTTAATATTACTTTTATTTCTCTTCTATTTAATCCATAATCGTTAAATTTGTTTATTAAAGGAGATGTTTTATATCTATGTGTGTTTTGAGCTTTTATATCATACCATGATTGAAGTTCATCTATTAATTTTTTTTTTATATTTTTTTATATATTGAATAATTAAATGGAGATTGCATAAATTGATTTAGATTTGAAGCTTTTTTAGCTAAGCTGTCGATATATTCGTTTTGTTTGATGATATGTGATGGTAGTAGTAAATACCTGTGATGGTAGTAGATGTATGTGTAGAATGTTGTGTTGGTTTAGGTGTTTGAACGTTAAAATAAATATATAATTTAAGTACAGAAAGAAATTACTTTTAAAAATGTTAGATTGAAAAATTTGTAAAGCAGATTTGCTATTAGTTAATATTATAATATTTTGGTTATGGAATTTTAATGACCAGTTTATGGCTAAGATAATTGCAATTAATTCTGGAATAACAATTGTTTGAAATGAGTCGAATTTAAAAATGTATTCAAATTGTTCTGCAGGACAGTAGAATGCTCCAGATGCGTTAAGAGTTTCAAAATTTGTCGATCCATCCGTATATATTTGAATGAAGTTTGAATATATATCATGGAGATTTTTAAAGCAGATGAGTCTTGTAGTTTTTTGTTTTCTATTCTAAAAATTTTATCTTTAATTATAGGTAAAGAAATATTCCAAAAAAGGAAAGTTGGGAATAGAGTCACCAGTTTTATTATTAAAAATGTCTAAAATTTTTACTTTTTCAGGAAAGTTATATAGTGAAACATCAGTAAATTGCATTATTAATTTGTCTATTACGGGATGTTGTCTATTTCTAGCAAAAATGCGAAAGATTAGTTTTTTTTTTAATAGATATTTTCTTTTTATTTCTATTGATGGTATTGCAGTTTCTGCATATGCATTTAGTTTATTTGTTGATTGCATTAAGCCTAAACAGTATTTTATTGTTTTTGTTTGAATTGTTTCTAATTTTTTTAATTTTGTTTTTGAGATGGTACTTAGAAGTTCGATGCCATATAAGCATTTAGGTAGGAAAATTAATTTTAAAATTAATAATAAATTTTTACTGGAGCTTCCCCAGTTTCATCCTCCAAGAAATCTTAAATAATTAAAGAGTTTTTTAGATTTTTCAATTGCATTGTGTATACAATTATTCCATTTTATTTTGAATCTAAGTGTAATCCCAAGAATTTAATATTATCCGTTATTGTGATATCTTTGCTATTCAATTTTATTTTTAATTCGTCCGTAATTTAATTTTTTCTATAAAAATAAATTATTTTTGTAAAAAACACAGTAGAAATTTTTAAGTTCCATTTTTCAGTACATATTGATAGTTTATTTAGTGTATTTTGCATTCTTTTACTTAAAACATTTACATTTGTTTCAATCAATCCAGAAGATAATGTCATCAGCATATGTTCCGTAACTAATTTCTGGATTAAACACTTCTGAGATGTCGTTTAGATAAATATTAAAGAACAGAGGAGAACCTCTGAACTATTCCATTCTCTAATTATTCTCCTTGAACTATTCCATTTTCAAATTTATACTTATTTGATAATTTATTACCAATTTTTACTCTGAAGTTTTTTTCTACTATGAAATGTGAGAGAAAGTAAAAAGTGCTTCTATAGTATTTTAGTTTTCTGAGTTTTGTTATTAAGCCTTGATGCGATATTGAGTGAAAGGCTTTTTCCATATCTATTATAGTAGCAACCATGTATAATCTATTTTTATTGTGTATTCTGCATCTGATATCATGTTTAACAATAGGTCTTTTGATGATCTGCCATGTCTGAATCCGAAAAAGTTATTATCTAAATTTTGAATTTTTCTATGGACCAAAAACGTTTTCTATTTCAAAAAGTTTAAGAACGTTAGAACTTAAACATATGGGTCTGTATGATGTATGGTTTTTCAGGATTTTTATTTTCTTTTTTCATGAATATCATATAATTATCAAGCCAATTTTGAGGGTAAGTTTTTGTAGACCAAAATTTATTAAATTGTTCAAGTAATTTAATTTGGTATTCAAGAGTTAAATTTTTTAATAATTTATTGGTAATTCCGTCAGGGCCAGGAGCAGTGCTGTTTTTTAAATTTTTGATGGCAGATCTTAGTTGTAAAAGAGAAAAAGGGAGATTTAGATAGTCTGTTTTATTATTATAACATAGCTTGTGAAATATATTTTAATTTTTTAATTTTTTAATTGTTTTATTATCTGGTTTGAAGTGTAAATGTATAAAATGTTAAGCTAAGTGTTCTGTGGTTTCTTGTACTCTCTTATTGTTTTTTAAGGAATACATATGTATTGGATTATTTGGTGTTATATCATTATATAATTTTTTATATATTTTCCACAGATTTATGGTTGCAGTTTGAAGAGACAAATTTTCTGTAAATTTCTTCCAATTTAGTTTTTGTAAATTTTTTATTTTTTTAGATATGGTTTTGTTAAGTCTTTCAAAATTTTGGACATCCCTGAATGTTTTTTTCCTATTCATACTTCTCTCAGCTTTTCTACGTATTGCTATGAGTTTATTTATGAATATGGTTTGTATATTGTTTTTTGGTATTTCTTTTATAATTGTTTCTGCGTTGTCATTTATTTTATTTTTTAGTATTTCTATAATTTCGATATGATCAATTTGTTTTTGTGATATATTTTCATTATTGATGTCATTTCTAAATTTTTTCCAATTTATAGTTTTTAACCTTGGTTTTGTTAAATTTTGATTTTTAAAATAGATTTAGATGGGATAATGATCGCTCCCATAGTTATCTGAGGATATGGACCAGGTTAAATCTTCAACAATTTTATTGGAACATATTGACAGATGAATTATCGATTTTGAATTGAATCTATTTATATATGTTGAAACATTTTCATTTAATATGATTAAATTATTATTTTCTATTAATTTTATCAAATGAATACTTTTATTTTCATTTTTGTGCGAAAACCACATTTTATTATGTGTGTTAAAGTCTTCCACTATTAATATTTCTCTTTTTAAATTTTCTAAAATTTTTGAATATTCGTTGTATTTAATATATATTCCAGGTTTATATATATTTGTAATGTTTGTAATTATATTATTAATTTTTACCTGCACTATTGGAATTTCTGATTTATTACGTATTAAATCAATATTAATCCTTCTTTGAGGAATGCTTTTATCAATAAAAGTGGCAACTCCCCTAGAATATTCATTATTTTTTTGCACATAGGATGTATAATTATTCAGTCTAAGAACCTTATCTGTTAAAGTCTCTTCTAGACATAATATTTTTATATTTTTTGTTCTTGTTAAATGTTTAATGAAATGAAATTTATTTTTATACCTCTGCAGTTCCAATGAATTAATCTTGGCCTATTCCCCATGACTCGTTATATAGAAAAGATAGGAGAATATCCTTTATAAGTGTCAATTCCGTTCCTTTAGGTAGTAAGCAATCCAATAATTTTATCAGCAAGTTATTAGAGTTTCCACCTAACGTTGACTTGTTTTCTTTTTCCATCAAATTAAATTCATTTTCATCTGGTTTGTGTCTAATATCTAAAGAGTTCTTGTTTGAGTTTTTTGCTCCTGTTTTGTTTTTCTTTTCACAATTCCAACGTAATTAATTGTTTTATTATGATCTGAGTCTTGGTAATGAAGTACAGGTATATCCGTTGATGTCGATGGTAAAGCGAGACAGTCCTCTTCCAGGTTCGATGAAAGGAATGTCCACATAAATGTGTGTTTGAATCCTTGAAGCATTTAAGCTTTCTGTTTTTCTATCTCAAACTTTGATATGCGATTATTGTTGGGAGGATTGTTTTTATTTAAATAAAAGTATGTTTTGGCTTTAGCAAAGCTTGTTGCTAATTTATTCCTTCTTCTTTTGAATAAAACGAGCTTTACATGCAATAATTCTTATTATGCACCCAGCCCATGTGGCTGGGTGAGGGCCAGCATAGTTGGGGCATCGAAGAATTTTTGAATTACATTGGCGATGGTGGTGATTTTCGCCACAACGTTTGCATTACTTGTTTGCCAATACATGTCGAAATTCCGTGGCGAAATTTGTAAACCGGGGTAACATAAATTTGGAGGCAGGATATAACTCTTTACCGAGTGCCTGTTAAATCCAATATATACATAATTCGGCAACTTCTCACCCTCAAACTCAAGAACCACCTTGTCTGTGGAGGAGCAAGGGGTCTCCATTTTTCTGTCAGTTTTTAAATCAAAGTATAGCATTCGACGTAGACTCAGTACTTTTTGATTAGATAATAGTTCTAATAATTTAACATCACATATATCAGGAGTTACTCCGATAACTGTTCCAAGTATTGTTTTGACAAATTTAGGGTATTCTACTTTTACAGGTGTTTTTGGAATTTCTTTAAGATCATATATTTTATCATGTTGTAGATACTTTCTAGGAAAAAGTAAAGTCGTCCAAATGAGATGAATTTGAAAATGTTCTCCTAAAAGTCTGTAGGAGAATGATATTATTTTCTTTATATTTATTGAACTTAATTCTGCCTTAATTCCATTTATTACTAACGAAACGCCATTTCAATACACCTTTCACACATTTCTATCTTCTGTTGAAAGCTACGAAAGGAAACAGAATAATGGCGGTCGTAACAAGACGACAGCAGAGAGAAAATGAGTAATTAGGACCTTACTTTAGGTGGCGCTGCACTACAATTTGAATTTGTTAATTCGTCTTCTTTATCTGTGAACTTTACAGTTCTCTCATTGGTTAGACACCTGCCCAAAGGGACATCACCCGATGGTATCTTGACCTCCATATTAGAGGGCGTGATTTGCTGTGCACGTGGCAAGAGCAGGTTTCGTATGCAGATGGTAATGGAGAAGGGGATCGATGCTATGGAACTTTCTAGAAGTCTGCCTAACTCATCTTCGGTGTTTCTCACGGGAACAGGATCAAAGATCGAGAAAGAGGAAAAGGCAAAAGAAGGCAATTCATTTCGAAATGGCGCCAGTTGGAGGATGTAGACAAAAATGGCGAAACAGGATCCAAAGTCATACGATTACGACACTCCCCACAAGATAAGCTTTCATTCGACAACCTAACTGTGGATATTCGGAAGATAGAAAACGATTTGCATAAATCTCCTTTTTTATGGGAAGAAAATTACGAGGGCAAAATTTTTACATTCCATAACGCTTCTGACACCCAAGCATTCATTTTAGCGCACAGTGTACTGCATTTGGTGGAACAATTGCCTTGAGAAGCACACAAAGTGCCATGTGAAATAATAAGCTGAAAAAAATTGTCAAGGGTGTCAAATATTAAATTTCAGCTTTAAGAGTGAGCACACTTACCAATTCCTTATAGATGACGCCAATATGCGAATCTAATAAAAAGTGCGGAAAAGCTAAGTCATACTAGCTGAAAAAGAAACGTAGGGTGTTAATGGTGTAATGGCTAACATACCTTGCCGGTTACTGGAAGATGTGGGTTCGAATCCCACTCATGGCACAACCAGTTTTCCTCAGCTTATTATTTTGTTTTACATTTCTTCAGGAAATCTGTGACACTTTACCACGCAAAGTAACATCATTTGTCGGTTTGTGTGTTAGTCATATAACCGATACAAACAGACATATCACGAGGAAAAACAATAAGAAAATAAGTAAAAAATATTCCAAAAAGACGTCAAATAGTCATTAAAATAATGAACTTGTTTGTGAAATATTGATTTTAAATATCAAATATTCTCGTTAAGATGTCTAACAAATGCCGAAATAATGATTAAAAAGCCGAGTGGTTAGCACGCTTAGATACTGATCTAATGGACCTGGATTCGAACCCCGGGTAAGGTATGGCTGTTTATGTCGTATTTCTGCTGAGGGCCCACCATCCTATCAGACATTCTACTATGACAAATAAACTGACAAGTTCCTGTCAGACCTCTGTGGCCAGCAGCTGCTTGAGGGGGTATTTATTTTTATAATTAAATAATTCAGAAAAATTTAGTTTCTTTCAATTTATCAGTATGCATATTCTCATACAATTTATAGTTGAATACTTTCAGGTACTTAATAACAGAAAATAAAATTTTGAAATCAGAATAAAAGATACTTTAGAATGAATATTAAAAATAATACATGTTTAATTAATCCTTGGCTTGAAATTCCCAGCCCTGCCACGGTCAGTAGGGGACACCGATGAGTTGGAAAGGACACCGTCCGTCGGATGGAACGTTAAGCCGTGGCGCCGTGTGCTGTACAGCACACGGGGCCACGGCTTAACGGTGCACTTAACCCTGTCCACGTTAAAGAACACTCTGGATGGCCTTGACAGGAGGCTAGTACAATTCTCCCAACAGCTGTTCCAGTGGGTTCCCTCCCCCAACCTTCTCTGAGCCTTCGGGGTCCTTGTGACCTGGCCATTTATTCCATGGTGTGCAAAAAAGTGCCGCTCAGAGGTAAAATAACCCAGACCAACTTGGCCACATGCATACATATGTCATGTTAAATAATACCCCCTCAAGCAGCTGCTTGCCACAGAGGTCTGACAGGAGCCTGTCAGTTTATATGCCAAAGTAGAAGATCTGAGAGGATGGCAGGACCTCAGCAGAAAAACAACACATACAACCATTCCTTATCGGGGCTCGAACCCAGGTCCCTTAGATCAGTAGCCAAGCGCGCTAACCACTCGCCCATGGGACGGCTATGTCATGTTAGAAATGTTTAATGAAGGATTTGGGAATTATTTAATGCTTTGGTGCTAAACATCAAGGAATAAATATTATACCGACCTTAACCCATTTTCTACTTTTTCTCTTCTTTGTTAGCATTTTTCCACAGCTATAAATAATTTTCAAAATTCAAATGATGCCTGAGACTGAGCAAAAAAACTGACCGTGTCAATTCAACCGAAGCATTAACCAAGTGTACTGGGTATCCAAGGGACTGAATAATGCTTGGAAGAGCCGCCGTTCATTGATCAGATTTTAAGCCGATACTCAGTGTACAAGAGACCAATATCCTGTGTGATCAGTATATTTAAAATCAAAGACCAAGTATATTTAATTCACCAGGGCCTGATTTAGGGGAAAGCATTCCCCCCCCTTTCAGAAATTATTAAACATATTTATATTTCATGCATTTTTCGACAAATATTTAAGGAAGATATCAAAACCCGAAGAGGAATGTTATGCTGCATTGGATATCCAGCCTCTTGCATTCCTCCATCCTTTACATTTTTTCTATTTGATTGTGGTTAAGATCTTCTCCCTTTATTACACTATGTTGAAAAGTGTGTCCGGCCACTTCCATGTTATTTGAATGGAAAGCCACTTTCAAAGCTTGAAACTTCTTACGCAAAAACTATTATTGGCGATAAATTGTATATGCCACTCAACTCTCTCTAAATATATTTTCCACAATATTCATTTAATATTTAAAGAATGAATGGAAGCTGAAGCATTTGTCTTCAACTTTTGACACTTGTGAAAAAATACTCCAATAGGACACACACAACTCTTGTAACAATTTGATAACTAACATAAATTAATATCTGAAGTTTCTATGACGATTTTTTAAAATTTCATCGATTTGGAGGCAATGTGACAGTGTCAATTTTCAACAATTTCGATCAATATTTAAAGAGTCATTGAAGCAGGACCCTTTAACCAGCAGACGACACTGTCACATTGCTTCCAAATTAATGAAATCTTAAAAAATCATCATGCAAACTTTAGATATTTATATTAGTGAACAAATCGTTACAAGAGTTTTGTTTTATCTATTGAAGTATATTTTTTACCAGTGTCAAAAGCTGAATGCTTCAGCTTTCATTCATTCTTGAAATATTAAACGACTATTGCAGGAAGATTCAGAGAGATTTGAGTGACATCTACAACTTAATGCCAATAACGATTTTTGCGTAAAAGGTTTATTTTCAATGTTAGGGAACTTTGAAGTGGCTTTCCATTCACATAACATGGAAGTGTCCGGACACTTTTTTTCAACATAATGTAATATGCAAATTAAGTGTAATATGCATAACTGCTCAAATTTTCTTCAAAAGTATTAACAATTTCTTCGAGCTGTTCGGTTTCAATATTTGCTCGCCAGGCAAAGATGACGATGTTATGACTCTTTTTGGTTTAACGCCAAACAGGGCTTCGTAAGGACTTTGGCGTATTCCTTCGTGGTATGTTGTGTTCTTGGCAAATTAAACAAAGGGCAAACCATCTGACCATTTATTTGTATCGTTATCGTTCATCCATGCAGTTAACATATTCTGTATATCCTGATCGGACCTTTCAACTGAGTTTTGTGTTTGACTATGACGAGACTTTCCGTGAACTATCTTAATATCTTTCCACATAGCGCATAGTTCGGATATGACTCGTTTACTGAATTCCCTACCATTATCTGAATGCAATATAGCTGGGGCACCAAATGTTAAAAATATTTGAAGAAGGTGATACGCTACTTCTTCAGCTGTCTTACTTTTCAAAGGTTCGTTAAATGGTCTTGATACACCATTATGAACTTTTATATTCGTCATCCCTGTGTGACTGCAGGTCTATCAGATCGACTTGACATCTTGAGTTTAACTCCGAACTGACCATTGGTTTCACAACGATACCTTTTTTAGGTGCACTATGTTTTATTTGACATTGTTTACATAAATTTAAATACAACATTACAACTTCATATGTAATATTTTTGCATTTAACTTGCAATTCTTTAAGCATACGTGTTCTTCCTCCATGGCCTATTCTGATGTGAGATTCGGATAGTATACTGAACAATTTATCATTGGTAACATAATACTGTATATTCGTTTCTCCTGGTTTTTATGGCACAATTAACTTCTGTTCATCATTAATTTTTAAAATGTCAAAAGCTATTCTTGTGCAAACAACTGTTGAATTTACAGTTTGAATCACAATCTGATAGTTTACTTCCATCCACGAGTAATATGAAATAATATTCTATGCCTTAAAAATATTTTCACAGCAGAGAATTTTGAAAAAAATTGATTCATATATTAAATGTCCGCGCATAAAGCATACGATAAAGTTATGTAGTTTGTAATAACTTTTGAATTTACAGTGAGATTCACAATCTGGTGCTCTATATTCATCAACTAGTATTATATAATGAGAATCGTTATAAGTATCGAATTGTTCACCAAAATATCAATTTTGAACGCTGTTTTAACCCTTTCGCTACCATACCGGCCGTACCGGCCTTATCCTTTCGCTACCATACCGGCACGTCGGCCGGGGAGAAGGTAGGTTGAACGGGTGAACTCACCCTCCCCTCGTTGTGCATCTCCCGCTCAGATGGTTGAAACGACCATCAGTTAACGTCTAATTGGCAAACTGCCTGCATCCCTCCAGGCAACAGGGGGACTCTTAGAGTCGACTGCAGAATGTGGTGTGTTTATTGCCTTCTTTGAAACTTGCATTTCAGTAAAAAGGAAAGGAAACATGGAATAATTCTTTTGGATTTGAAGGGGAGAATAAAAAAGTGTTAGGACTGAATAATAAATTCATGCATTGATAGGTTCTCAACAGAAAGTAGAAACAGTTGAAATAGTTAAATGTTTGATCAAGATGGAATCAAATTCACAACTCTACAATTTCTTAAAAGAGCTTTTTATGGAAAAATGTGATTATTGGCAATCACGTTTGAAGATCTGACTGTGCTCTGCCTAAATACCTACTTTTGATATTTTTAATATTCAGTGAGTTATGGAATCTAGAATATTGAACATTAACTTACCTTTTTAACCAAAAATCATTCAAAATTCATATATTGTTCAATCGTTACATATGCAGCTAAAATATACATTTTATTAAAGTTTACAGAATGTTTTTCATTTTAATATGTTGAATTAATTTTTCAGGTTTTAATTGAGTACATTTTCCAGCTTACAAAATTATTTGGATACTGAACAATTTTTTGTGAATCATTCAAATTTAAAGAGATTTGATAGAAACCTAAAGTTAACTATAGTCATATTTTGTCCATATCAATATTACTTAAGAAGTTACTGATATCTGAATATGACTCCATATTCAAATAACATGAAACGTTTTATCTGTTCAGTACCTACGTATAAATATAATGCTTAGACAACAATATAAAAGAATTTCCACATTTTATTAACAGAATGCTAACATTTTAGAAGCTTTCTAATTTAAAATATAAGATTTTATGGTAAAATGTTACAACAAAAAAAAATGAAGATCTACATTTAGTGGAGCTAATTCTTAAATTTCAATAATATTCTCTTATTATTATGTAAGGAGTTGCATATGCTGGAATATTTAACAGAAGCAATGCGTAAGGAACTTATATAATCTTTACTAACAGAGCAATAATTATTTATGCAAACTTCCAAAATAAACAATTATTTGATAAAATTGGTTACATATTTGTCTCATATTATTTTTCATTCATTTTCATTTATTATTGGGATCGAGGGGAGGGCATGTCCCTCTTTCCCTCATCTTCAGAATTTAGTAACCCGATTGGAGATGAAAATAATATGAAAGAAATAGGTTACACGATTTTTCAAAAGAATTTTAAGACCACTGCAACGGAGTGGCAATTTTATACTGAAACACCAATTCAGTTATTATTTCTTTTCTCATCTTTTATTTCTTTTCCGGTTCGATCCAGTTAATTGCTCTTCCCATATTTTTTCTAGATCTGACCTATATAAAATTATTATATAGTTTTAAAGTACTTCTGGAATAGATTTCTGATACAATGAGCTTGTTAAATATTTAAATTTCTATAATCCTTTAAATATTGAGTGAATTATGTGGAAAATATAGAATTAAAGAGTCACGTGTTATGATGACTAATTTATCTTCAATGAAACACTATACACTAAAATTTTACTTTATCTACGAATATGCTTTCCTTTCACATCATGAAATGCTCTATCTAAATCGGCAATGGATATATTACTGCAAATGGCGACATTCCGAAAAGTTCCAACCCACTTTTTCTTCACTGATCCACTTTTTTTTCAATATTAACCAAAGCCTATAGAAATATGTTATATATAACATAAGTTTTGTGCGAACATGCCGAAAACGTGCTCCAAGAAAATTCTCTCATAAAGCTTAGGTAGTTAGTATTACTTATAGCACTCTAAAAATAAATAAAATATTAAATTATTAGAGTAGCCTGTCACAGAGATGTGAGAGAAGCCTGTTAGTATGCATAATACACTATGGAGAAGAACTGGGATGAAGGCGAAACATCAGTAGAAAGACAACTTACCCACAGGTTAATGTCCCATCTGACGGACGGCAATCTTCAGAAGCGCAACGGTGACCCCCTTCTTACCGGGGTTAACGGAAGAAAATCTGAGTGCAATCGCACTACTTGGGAGTAGAAATTGGGAAAATGAAAATTGTGAGTCTGGAGCTCTGTCAAAATGGGTCAACCTGCTCCCTCCACACACACACAGAGAGACACCCCATGCTGTGGAGGGGGGGGGGGGTAGAGCCGTAACTAGCTATATTTGTGCCAGAGGCAAGAATAGAAATTGCACCTCTATATAGCAGTCTTTTTCTGAGCAGTCTTTTTTCATCTTTTTCTGAGCAGTCTTTTTTCATAGCAGTCTTTTTCTGAGCCTCCTCATCTTGTATTTTTCTGAACCCCTCATTTTGTATTTTTATGCGCCCCTCATCTTGTGCGCCCGAGGCTAATGCTTTACTTGCCTCACCGTTGTTACGGCCTTGGTAGTTCTGGGGAGAGGTGAAAGGGGACCATATTGATTTTCATGTACCGTACACATACTTTGGAAAAATACTTTTTGAAAGATCGCTTCCAAGATGAGAAAAATCATACGCTGCCCTTTCCGGAAAGAATAATTTCTGTCAAAACACTAGAACATATATCTCCTCTGGAGAATGTAGGATGTTCCTTTCCAAAGAGAACGAAATTTATCCTTTTCCAAATTTTGTACTCTTTAACTGTGATAATTCGAACCAACAGACGATTTGGAAAATTTAAATAATAATATTTTAATATTTTTTATTTTATTATTAATTTACTTACAAGAAAAAAAAAACAATAAAATTAAAACGTTAGTTTTTTTTCCAATGAACATGATGGTTTTTCATCGGGGAGGAGTATATAAGTTCCGTACAGGAGCTTGGGATTACGGTTCGAAAAAAGAGCAATATTGATTGAAAATCTTAGCAGAAATGTTATTTTAAAATCCATTTTACAAAATCACTCTACAGCAGATACCTTTAGTTGAGTTATTTACCGCTCAGTCGCACTCTTGTGTACACAATTAGCTAAATGCCAAGTAATAAGGACCTCAAAGGCTCATACATGGGTAGGATAAAGAAGACTCTTTGGGCAGTTGTTAAGAGACAGATGGAAACCTCCCTTCAAGGCCATCAATAAAGTTCAAGGCCATCAATCAGAGTGTGGTTTTCCTCCACACGGACCACGGCGTTTCGTCGCAACCGTAGGAATTCATCGTTCCAAGCCCATCGGTTCTGCTTTCTCACCAAATGAATGCTTTGGATTTAATGAAAATAAATCTCAACACTGCTATATTTGGGACTCGAACCTGGAAACTATAGAGTAGAGGCTTCCAACACTACCAACTAAACCAAACAGTCACCTTGCTACTTTTAGGCACTAATTTCCATGCTACTCCAGTTATTACAATGAGCATTATATTCTTTTAGGTTTTGAAGAAATACACTCATAATTAATGAGAAATGTGTCTGGAAATTTAAGACAGGAAATTATAAATTCACTATCAACGTAGCATGCGATACCTCACAATCTAGAAATAGCCCCCCCCCCCTCTCACAGCTTCCAGTAAGTTTGCCATAAAGCTCATAAAAAGATATTATTGAGCTCAAATTATACTTCGATATAAATTTCAACTAAATAGCTTAGCTGATTGCTAGTAACATTTACAGAGAGGCAACATTGCCCCCCCCCACTTCCCAAATAAGAAGAAAAATACACTTCGACATTCTGATAATAAAAATCTTTAGATCGATAATTTTCGTAATTTTTCCATATAATTTACGAGAGAAGGAAATGGAACACAATTAGCAACTAGAAGAATACATATCGCCTCTGGCGAAAAAGGGATACTCGTTTTCAAAAAGAATGAAGTTCTTATTTTCGATCTTTACATTCCTCTCATATTAGAAATTTGATGTAATGGATGATTTGAAAAATGCAGGCATTAATATTTTATTAATTGCATTTTCCCAGCTATATTTTGGAAGTACGAAGCCAATCATTGCTGCTAATGTAAACTATGTAACCACCATAATCTATCATGCAAATTTCAAATTTCTATCATAAACATATTGTTGGCAATGTTTCTTAAATATTGTGGCATTTTCAGACTTTTTCCACCATTATAGGACGTTATTGAAATATTCGGGAAAAGTGCGATTGCAATATTTCATCAATACCTATCTAATCAAAAAGAATTTTTAATGTTTCGAAATACGAAAACAATATGCACACACAAGCAGACAGATCACAAAGTGGAACTACTTTTCCTTTTATAACTAGGCTCAAAACTACATTTTCTTTATAATACCTGTAACCCATTCTGTAATACACCACGAAATTTTAAATAGTTTTGTAGTATGAACTTTCTTAATATTTTTGTGAATACCACTGTGAACTTTCTTAAATTTTTGCCTAAGAATCCAGGATTATCTTTTTTTA
The DNA here is from genome assembly GCA_038380435.1 of Ryuthela nishihirai. Lineage (NCBI taxonomy): Eukaryota > Metazoa > Arthropoda > Arachnida > Araneae > Heptathelidae > Ryuthela > Ryuthela nishihirai. The sequence continues at coordinate 1,259,915 of JAWZYU010000019.1, forward strand.
CGCTGCAAAACTTTTGTACATATTGCCTCTTTTAGTAAAATTGGAATCAGTATTTTTTCAATTATTTTTTGAAACTCTAAAACTGGTCGATTTTTTTTTTCGTTTGAATAGCGTATTTGTCACAAGTGATAGGGAATATTTGAAGAAATGTAATTGTGTTGTAAATAGTCAAGTGTTCATGATTTATGTCCAAAGCCATAAATTCCTAAGACTAGCGTCATTTCGCTTAACTTCCAAAAACTATAGCACAAAACATTCTTCGCAAAAACAATAAATGCAATACTGATCTTCTTTTACTTTAGGCTGCTGGTAAAAAATACTAAAGTTGTGAAGCTACCACCATCTGATGAATTCCTGAACCATTTTTCAGCAGCACATCTCGGCATGCAATTTATTAATATGTTTCTTGGCTACTTATCAAAGTGACCTGGGTTCGACCCCGGGTAAGGCATGTTTGTGTTGTTTCCCCGCTGAGGTCTCGCCCTCCACATTGGCAGGTTCCTGCCAGACCTCTGTGGCAAGCAGCTGCTTGAGGGGAATATTTATTTATTTTTATATAATTTGACCTCGCAATTAGTTCGGAAATATTCTTGCTAAAGCAGCATAGTTTACTTTTGGCGGATATGGAAGATTGAATTCAATGCAGATAAAATATTTGTTTATTTTGATTTAAATCTCCCTCCTCCACCAGAGTTTGATTTCTCTACCCAATGTTAATTACTGATACCAGAAAAATATAAGAATTAGAAACTGCTTATTAAATCTCATTTTTCGAATCTAATCATGTTAATCTTTAAAGCTATTTTCAGCAACAGTTTTTTTTGCATGGCTCCGGTGTAATTTTTTATGGGGAGGGGGGCAAAATTATTTCAGAGTGGAGTAAAACTTCCTTTTTTTTTTCAGAGAATGGGAAAGCAAATCAATTTTTCAAAATATAAATATTTGACTCAAGTCTTTCATTAATCAGAACAGTTGCGGAGACAGTAATCATGCCTATATCACAAAACAAGGCAAATGAGGATGTCTGAAAACAGAAGGGAAAAAATGGGATAATTATTTTTTAAAAATATATGCACAAATGCTTTCTTATATTAATAAATATAAATGATATGCTTCCGAAAACATAGGGAACGTAAAGGGAAAAATCAATACTACATTTTGTAAGAAAATAATATTACTATTTAGTACACTTGTGTTATTTATCATTAATTTATTTTTCGATCAATTTTACCAGGAGAGGGATAATTGCTCTCTCCTACCTTCCAGCTCCCTCTGCCGACACCTATTGATAGCACTTTATAATTTCATTGCTGACTTTTCCGTTTGATCACGGAATTATTCCAAGCATAAATCACTCTTGACGAAAAAAAAGTTCACTGGAAATTGTTTCTTCCAAAAACTCAAAATAAAGTTCATAGTTCTGATATTGCTTTAAATTTTATGTACTGTTTTCTGCTTAGCAAATGTATTTTTGAAAGAAGTTTGATTTCATTTTATTTGTTTATTTTTTTTTTGTTTCTTTTCGACTTGCTTAGTTTGCAACGTTGGCTGCCGAATGAAAGTAAACATGGGCGTTAAGCCTTTTGTTCTGTTTATTGCATGCCCTAGAAGTATGGCTCTCCCCGCTTACTGCTGCAATACCCTGCAGGTTAGGGTGGGTTGCAGAGAATGGTAATATGCATGCTGCTGACCACTGCAAAGCACAGATATTCGCTCCATGCACAATGCCAGCCAAAGTCGCACCTCAATTGTTTCCCGCAGCTGAAGGTCACATTCTCATCAACTGGTTGCTTTCTAGTGAAAATCTGAAGGGTAGTTTCTAAAGATAAGATGCAGTCAGTAAAATGGCTTTTCGACCCTAAAATTTTTCACTGAGAGCAAATATCTGTTTCAATTTACGAAACTGAATTCGGTTTCTTAGGAAAATAATCAGTTTATGGAATGAAATGAAAATAAAAATAAATTATCTCTCAAACATCTCCTTCTCAGAGATCTGACAGGAACCTGTCAGTATAATACGCTATAGAAAAATTTGTGAGGAAGGCGAGACCGCAGCAGAAAGACACATCTATGCATAGGGTACGACTATTTTCAGGTTAAAAATAACTCCATTAGATGAATAATTATCGGGAAAAAATTTTTTCTTTTTTTTTTCAATTTGTGTTGAAATAAAAATAATGGAAATATTCAGATATTAGATAATTATTTTATTATTGACATACGATAACATATGCATATCCATTGTTTCTTCGGCGAGAGAGGCGGGTGGTTTAGTCGATAGCCCGGCAGGCTCGTAATCTGCTTGAGGGCAACTACAACTGCTTGAGGGAATATTTAATTTTTAGAAAAGAATTCATAGCAGAATATTTACCGGAAGAATGGTTTGCAAAACTATTAAAAATTGGTGGAACTGAAAAAATATAGATGCATAATTTTAATTCCCATAAAACATAATTTCACGTTATATAATAATAAATGGATTGAAAACAAATTAATACACAGAACAATTAACTTTTATAAGTTCAATTTTTATCTATTATTACATAATCATCCTAAAATTTCGGGTGGGGGGAGGGGGATCTTATTTTCCTAACAGCAAAGTTGGGGTATTTAGTTCCTATACTGTACGACTGACAATAAACAAATTATAAAATAAAAATAATTCTTTTGTGAAAAGATAGCAAGAAACTTAACGACTTTTATTCTAGATCAGCGGTTCTCAAGTGAGGCTACTTGATAACTGAAATAACAAAAGAAATTAATGATACTTTTTATTTACGATACAAGGTCGCCATCAAAAGAACAATTTAAAATAAGCGCATTAATAAATAAAATAAAAATAAATACCTCCTCAAGCAGATGCTTGCCACAGAGGTCTGACAGGAGCCTGTCAGTTAAATACGCCATAATAGAGGGATCTGTGAGGATGGCGGGCCCTCAGCAGATTTTTTCCCTACTGCACGCAGTGTTCCCAAATGGTCACCCTCCCAGGTACCAAACGCGTCCAAAGCTGCTTAACTTCGGTGACCGGACGGTGTTTTCAGATTCAAATTTATAGCATTTGTTATTTAATTATGAAAACATTTACTTCAACCAAAGCCGTATTATTAAGTGTATTGGACGACACAGTACGTACCTATTTGATGAGGTGATTGAATTATGGATCAAAAGAAAAAATAGAAGCTTTTGTTATCTGAATTTCTTTTTCTATTTGATTTTTATCTTAAAAGTTTATTCGTTTTCCTCTTAATGCTGCTGCTGCAGCTCATTTGTTGTCGCGCTGTAATGCGACAACGATAAAATATCTCCTGTTGACTACTATTCTAGTAGCTGAAGTGTCGGTGGTTTGACTAAGCAAATAATGATATGGTTAGAAGATGGAGATATCAACAACTTTTGACTCGCTTCATGTGTAACGAGAGAGACAGGGACGTACCCAGGGGGCCCGGAATATTGTATTTTTTTGTGCGTACAAATTTGTATTGTTATCCACCCATTCCGTTTTCCGTGGTCCCTGGTCTTAGGTTGGTACACGCTGACTCTCCCCCTCCCCTACACACACTCTGCCATGGTTACTGGCTTTAGGCATGGGCCATGCTCTTGTCCTTTTCCATCCTCTCTGCTTGTTTTAGTCATTTGCTTAATTGAATCACTTACTGTATTACTTTCCAATGTAATTCAAAAATAATGATACAAAATTTCATTCTTTTCACCCTCCTAAGTTCAGGTTGTGTGGTCCAGATCAACTCTCTCTCTCCACTTATATTTATCTTTGCAATCTTGGTCTTGTCTTATTCATATCTCAGACTTCTCTACCTGCTTTGAAATCCAAAACATTTGTATTTGGAATTAAAAATAGATAGAGTTGCATTTGGAACACTAAAAGTAGATTAAAAAAAACTAAAAAATTTATTATTATTTATTAGCATGTTTGTCTACTGATCAAAGGGACCTAGGTTTAGAGCCCCGGATAAGGCATGGATGTTTGTGTTGTTCTTCTGCTGAGGACCAGCCATCCTCACAAATCCTTTCTACTATGGCGTATTAAACTGAAAGACTCCTGTCAGACGTCTGTGACAAGTAGCTGTTTGACGAGTTTATATTGATAATATCTACATTGCCCTCGGGGAGAAAATATGACATTGAGGGGATTGGGAAAGCCGACGTCAGTTAAATGGGAAGTAAAATTTTAGCCTTGTGTGCAGGATAACTATAGTCTATGCCATTAAAACACTAAGGTTGAGGCAGGTTTCCATATGTCTCATAACAGCTGTATAGTGGGTCTTTCCTGTAGCCAAGATATTTAGCCCATCGTGCAAAAAACAGAGCCGCTCAGACGGAATATATTAACTCAAGCATCATTCCATCCCCTCACCCCAATAGACACCAGTAGGCACGGATCTGAAAAGAAAAATCGAGAAGAGAGGGAGACAAGAAACACAGTCGAGCAGAAAAAATGTAAAGGAAGGGGGGGGGGGCAAGAGGCTGTATTTCCAATACAATGTATCATTTTCCCTTCGTTTCATAAATTTTTAATTTGTTTTGAAAAATCCATGAATCATAAATAAGTTTAGTAGTATTTGTTTCTATTACCCTTACTAGGATTCTGAAAAGGAATAGGAGATGCCCCCCTCCCTAGATCTTGTCCTTGGACTCTAGTATGTAACCCTCCACCCATTAGACTTTTTAGGCACATTACTGATGATCTGAAGGTAAAATAGAACAGACTACTTTTGATTTAATCATTTGTTGAATTGAATCACTTACTCAATTACTTAATAATGTATCCTATAAAACTTATAATGATACAAAATTTTATTCTTTTCACCCTCCCAAGTTTAAGTTGTGTGGTCCCAGTCAGCTCTCTCTATCCACTTATTTTTATCTTTGCAATCTTGCTCTTGAAGTCCTCTTTTCGGCATTCTTTTTTTCACACCATTTTTCCATCTCTTTCACCGTCTTCTTCCAGCGTTCTCATTTCCATATTAAATTTAGCCATCTTCCTTTATCTATCATATTCAAAAGTCTTTCTCATTTTGATAATATTTTTTACACCTCCAATAGTTTTATGTAATCTCTGATTGCTTTAGTTTCTCTATTTCTCATTTTATCTAGTCTTTGCTTCCTCGGATATCTTTTGCAATATCCACTTCAATTACTTTTATCTCAGATTAAAATCTATTCTTTAAAAATCAATTCAGCACTCCTACTGCTTTCTATTTTTGGTCTTCTATTTTAATAATCTTTCTTATAATTTTTTTCATCATACATTCGACTATTAATAACAGCTTTCTCTTTGCTGGCTGGGTGTTAGAAAATGACATCAGAATCCAAAAAATGAAAATATTGGAAATTTTTTTCTTTGAAAAATTTCTAATTATGACATCTATTTTATGAAAAAAGATGTAATCCAAATAATTACAATCTTATGCCAGTTTTTAAGTAGAAAATGAAATTTAAAAAGCTTTTAAAAGTTATTATTAAAAATAATAATGAAAAAAATTTTCAAAAATCGACAAACGTGCATGCGTTTTAAAAACTGTTTTGGGAAAGGAGTTAACAGCAAAAGTCACAGGAGTCTGATATCTCGTGTTCAATGGGTGTATGTAACTCATGACCATATTGGTTTCGAGGTGAAGGGATGCTCAGCTTAATGAGAGGCAATTTACGGAGTGGAGGGGAGCTCTGCTGCGGTTAACTCCGTTCTCCCTTCGGGTGAAGGAACGGGGGACGGCAAACTAGGAAGAGTCCATTTCAAAACTCGGCCGGTTTGGTATTCTGAGGTACTTCGTTTTCCAAAGGCCAGTGTAGTTAAAGGGTTAAACGCGTAAAACAGCGCTAAAAGCTATTCTTCTGCTAACAACTTTTGAATTTACAGTTTGAGTGACAATCTGATGGTATATTTCCATCAAGATGTAATATAAAATGCTCTCCGCCTTAAAAATATTTTCACTGCAAAAGATTTTGAAAATAACTGATATAACATTTTAGCGCGTTTTTCCGCGCATAACGTGGGAAAAAGCTATGTGTTGTGTAATGACTTTTGAATTTACAGTGATTGACAACCTAATGCTTTATATTTATTAACTAGTATTGTATAATATATATAATGCAGGGGCAGGCAAATAGCGGCCCACGGGCCACATTCGGCCCGCTAAGGGTTTATTGTGGCCCGCCAAGACAGTCACAAAAATCCGCCTTGAACCGAGATTTCCATCCCGTCCGCGACCGAAGATTGGTCTTTTATTTTCCACTAGGACGGCCACGTGAATACGCATGAGCAGTGTACATACGATAACAATTGTCCACCCCTGATATAATGACATTCTATGAATAAATTATACTTTATTTGGTAGAATTTTGAAAATATCGAATTATTCACCAAAATATCAGTCTCAACGCTGTTTTAAACTCCTAAAATAGAGATAAAAGTTATTCCTGTGCTAACAACTTTTGAATTTACAGTTTGAGTAATCGGGTGGTTTATATCCATCAAGGCGTAATATAAAATGTTCTATGCCTTAGAAATATTTTCAGTGCATAGGATTTTCAAAAAAATTGATTTATATATAAAAATACCAATTTGAGCGCTATTTTCCTCGGATACAGCATAGGTAAAAAGCTATATGGTGTTCAATGACTATTGAATTTACAGATTCACAACCTAATGCTCCATATTAATCAACTAGTATTATATAATGAGATTCTATGGCTAAAGTATAGTTTAGGTGCACAGAATTTCGAAAATATGGGAATAATTCATCAAAATATGAGCTTTAATGCTGTTTTTAAACAGAGCTACAAGTGCTCTGTTTTAGGCGTTTAAGTTTGTAAACTAAAACAGAGCTACAAGTGCTCTGTTTTCCTAACAACTTTTGAATTTATAGTTAAAGTGCCATTCTGATGGTTAATTTCCAATCAAGTATAATATAAAATAATATTCTATGCCTTAAAAATATTTTCACAGCATAGAATTTTGGAAAAAAATCCATTTATGCATGAAAATGGCTATTTTTGCGCGGTTTTCCGCGGTTTTCCGCACATAAAACGTAGGAAAAAGCTATGTGATGTGTAATAACTTTTGAATTTACAGTCAGATTAAACCTAACGCTCTATATTCATCAACTAATATTATATAACGAGATCTTATGGGTAAAGTATATTTTAAAAAAAATTAATACCCCCTCAAGCAGCTGCTTTGCCACAGAGGTCTGCAGGAGCCTTTCAATTTAGTACGCAAGAGTGGAAGGTCTGTGAGGATGGCGCAACCTCAGCAGAAAGAACGACACACACATCCATGTCTTACCCGTGGATAGGACTTGATCCCAGGTCCCGTAGATCAATAGCCAATCGTGTTCACCATTCGGCAAAGGGACGGTTAAAGTATACTTTAGGTGGATTGAATTTCGAAAATATCGAATTATTCTCTAAAATATCAGTTTCAACGCTGTTTGAAGCCCCTAAAACAGAGCTAAAAGCTATTCCTGTGCCAACAACTTTTGAATATACTGTCAGAGTGAAAATCCTATGGTTTGTTTCCATCAAGGTATGATATAGAATCATATTCTGTGCCGTAAAAACATTTTCACTACATAGAATTAAAAAAAAATTTGATTTATATGTAAACACAACTATTTTAGCGCTATTTTCTACGCATAAAACATAGGTAAAACCTATATGGTGTGTCATGATTTTTCAATTTAGAGTCAGATTCAGAACCTAATGCTTTATATTCTTCAACTAATATTATATAATGAGATTCTATGGGTAAAGTATACTTTAGGAGCATAAAATTTCGAACATATCGAATAATTCACCAAATTATCAATTTCAATGCTGTTTTAAGCGCCTAATTCAGTGTTTAAAGTTATTCTTGTGCAACTGTTCAATTTACTGTCAGAAGAAAAATCTGATTGTTTCCATCAAGGTATGATGTAGAATGATATTCTATGCCTTAAATTTATTTTTACTGTATAGAATTTAGAATAAAATCAATTTATGCATCAAAATAGCTATTTTAGCGCTGGTTTTCGCTCATAAAACATAGGAAAAAACTATGTAGAGTGTAGCAACTTTTGGATTTACAGTCAAATTCACAACCTTATGCTTTATATTCATCAACTAGCATTATGTAATGAGATTATATGGCTAAAGTATACTTTAGGTGCATAGAATTTCGAAAAAATCGAATAATTCACCGAAATATGAGTTTCAATACTGTTTTAAATACCAAATCACGAAGCTCTAATCATACGTACGATTTATAAAAGAAGAAAATATTCATGAAGAGTTATTATTTGCTAAAAATTTGGAATCTCATACAAAGGGAGAATCTATATTTAATACCATGCAAAAGTTTTTTCAAGAGAAAGAAATTCCTATTTGCAATATTTTGTCTGCTACTACTGATGGTGCTCCAGCAATGACAGGGCGTCATAAGGGTTTCATGCCGCATTTGAAATAAGCAGTACCAAATGTTCATGGTCAGCATTTGGTTGCAAAAAATTTGAATGAACGTCTGCATACGTCGCTCCATTACGTTATTAAAGCAATCAATAAGATGAGAAGCAATTCATTGAATGACCGCTTATTTGGTAAGCTTTGTAATGAAAATGATGAAGACTACTATCGCTTACTGCTGCACACAGAAGAACGTTGGCTCTCTAAAGGTGTTAAAATTGCGCGAAAACCTGATTACGTCAAAAAATGACATCGCTTATTTGACAGACCTGTTTAAAATATTTAATCAAGTTGATTTTCAATTGCAAAGCGATGAGTTGAATTTAATTAAAACGAAAAACGTCATAGCTGCTTTTGCAGGAAAACTTCTTCTATTCAAACGAAATCTAGGAAGAGGTGAATAGAACCACTTTCGCAGATTATCAGCAGTCTCTGCAAAACCAAAAGATTTACTTACTTACTGCCAACATTTGGAAGTTCTTCATGTCGATTTTACGGAGCGTTTCCAAGATATTTCAAACATGAATATACCGAGTTGGGTTTTAGATCCTTTTGCAAACACAGATACTGAAGAATCATCAAATTTGGAAGAGGAACTCTTAGAACTCACGGCTAACGAAGCACTCGAAGAAAAATTCAAACATGGATACCAAGAGTTCTGGCTTCAAAAATCAGTACTACACATCACTGAACGTGGCGATCTGCGATTGATGTTAACGAAATTGGAACCCGACATTAACAAATTGTTCACACTCCACCAGCTTCAACCATCTCATTAATTTTTTTTATTTATTATTAATTTTGTGTTTATCTAATTATTTTTTATTTCTTATTGATTCTGTGTTTATTTTTAAAATTTTAATAAACAATTTTATTGTACATTTGGTTGTCGTTTCATTGATTTCTGCTTTATGATTTTTAATAGATAAATAAACAGACAAATTAGGTACAGATAATATGCAACAATATTTTAATATTTCATATAAAATTTAGTGTGATGGACTAGGGGGGGGGGGGTTGAAATTTTTGTTCTCTTCTAAACGGGGCGATGATCCAAAAAAGGTTGGGAATCACTTCTTTATATGCATCAATTAGTATTATATAATGAGATTGTATGGCTAAAGTATAATTTAGGTGCATTTGAATTTTGAAAATATCGAATAATTCACCAAAATATCAGTTTCAGTGCTGTTTTAAACGCCTAAAACAGTGCTAAAATCTGCTCATATGGTAACAATTGTTCCGTTTACTGGAGAGTAAGGATCTGATGGTTTGTTTCCATGAAGGTATGATATAGAATGATATTCTATGCCTTAAAAACATTTTCACTACACAGAATTTAAAAAAAAAAATGATTTATATGTAAAAATACCTATTTTAGCGCTATTTTCTACGCATAAAACAGAAGTAAAAGCTGTATGGTGTGTAACGACTTTTGAATTTACAGTCAGATTCAGAACCTAATGCTTTAGGTGCATCAACCAGTATTTTAGGTGCATAAAATTTCGAACATATCGAATAATTCACCAAAATATCAGTTTGAATGCTGTTTTAAACGGGTAATTCAGAGCTTAAATATATTCTTGTGTTAGCAACTGTTCAATTTACTGTAATAATGAAAATCTGATGGTTTGTTTCCATCAAGGTATGATGTAGAATGATATTCTATGTCTTAAATTCATTTTTACTCTATAGAATTTTGAATAAAATTAATTTATGTATCAAAATAGCTATTTCAGCGCTGGTTTCCGCTCATTAAACATAGGAAAAAAAACTATGTAGAGTGTAGCAACTTTTTAATTTACAGTCAGATTCGCAACCTAATGCTTTATATTCATCACCTCGTATTGTATAAATCAGATTCTATGGCTAAAGTATAAATTAGGTGCATAGAATTTCGAAAATATCGAATAATTCCCCAAAATAGGGAGTTTCAATGCTGTTTTAAACGCCTAAAACAGTGCTAAACGCTATTCGTGTGCTAACAACTGTTCAATTTACCGTCAGAGTAAAAGCGATGGTTTGTTTCCATCAAGGTATGATACGGAATGATATTTTATGCCTTAAACACATTTTCACTACATAGAATTTAACAGAAATTTGATTTATATGTAAAAATACCTATTTCAGCGCTATTTTCCACGCATAAAACATAGGTGAAACCTATATGGTGTGTCATGACTTTTGAATTTAAAGTCAGATTCAGAACCTAATGCTTTATATTCATCAAACAGAATTGTATAATGAGATTCTATGGTGCATAAAATTGCGAAAATATCGAATAATTCACCAAAATATCAGTTTTAATGTACATTAAAGTTATTCTTGTGCTAACAATTGTTCAATTTACTGTCAGAATGAAAATTTGATGGTTTGTTTCCATCAATATATGATGTAGAATGATATTCTATGCCTGAAATTTATTTTTACTGTAAATAATTTTGAATAAAATCAATTTATGTATCAAAATAGCTATTTTAGCGCTGGTTTCCGCTAAAAAAACATAGGTAAAAGCTTTGTAGTCTATAGCAACTTTTGAATTTACAGTCAGATTCACAACCTAATGCTTTATATTCATCAACTAGTATTATATAATGAGGTTGTATGGCTAAAGTATACTTCAGGTGCATGGAATTTCGTGCATATCGAATAATTCACCAAAATATGAGTTTCAGTGCTGTTTAAACGCCTAAAACAGTGCTATAAGATATTTTTTGTGGTAGCAACTGTTCATTTTGCTATGAGAGTGAAAATTTGTGAGAGTGAGAATCTGATGGTTCGTTTCCATCAAAGCCTGATATAGAATGACATTCTATGCCTTAAAAAAATTTTCACTACATAGAATTAAAAAAAAAAAATCAATTTATATGTTTATTTGCCTTTATATGTTAGGTGCATAGAATTTCGAACATATCGAATAATTCACAAAAATATGAGTTTCAATGCTGTTCGTGCGGTAAAGACTGTTCAATTAACTGTCAGAGTGAAAAATCTGATGGTTCGTTTCTATCAAGCCGTAATATAGAATGACATTCTACGCGTGAAAAACATTTTCACTGTACAGATTTTTCAAAGAAATCGATAGATATGTGAAAATCCCTATATTAGCGTTGATTTCCGTGCGTATAACACCGGTAAAAGATATGTTGTGTGTAATAAATTTTGAATTTACAGTCAGATTCACAACCTAATGCTTTATGTTCATCAACTAGTATTATATAATGAGATCCTATGACTAAAGTATACTTAGGTGCGTATAGGTTCGAAAATATCGAATACATATTTTTTTTTTATAACCCTGAAACAGAGCTAAAAGCTATTCCTGTGCTAACAACTTTTGAATTTACGGTTTGAGTGACAATCTGATGGTTTATTCGCATCCTTAAAATATTGTATGCCTTAAAAATATTTTCACAGCACAGAATTTTCAAAAAAATCGATTTATGTATCAAACTGCCTATTTTAGTGCTGTTTTCCGTGCATAAAATATATTTTTCCTAAAAATATACGTGGTGTGTAATCACTTTTGAATTTACAGTCAAATTCACAACTTAATTCTTTACACTCATCAATTAGTATTATATAATGAGACACTATGGCTAAAGTATAGTTTAGGTGCAGAGAATTACGAAAATATCGAAAAATTCACCAAAGTTTGAGTTTCAATGCTGTATTTTAATACAGGCGTTTACGCCTAAAATACTGCTAAAAGCTATTCGTGCGGTAACAACGGTTCAATTTACTGTCAGAGTTTGAATCTCTCAAGGCGTGATATAGAATGATATTCAATGCGCTAAAAACATATTCACTATGTAAATTTTTCAAAAAAATCGATTGATATGTGAAAATTCCTGTTTTAGCGGTGTTTTCGAGACATAAAAAAAGAACAAAATCTATATGGTGTTTTTAACTTTTGAATTTACCTTCAGATTCACAACCTAATGCTTTATATTCATCAACTCGTATTATGTAATGAGATTCTATCGCTAAAGTATAGTTTAGGTGGATAGAATTTTGAAAATATCTGATAATTCACCAAAATATCACTTTCAATACGGTGTTAAACGCATAAAGCTGAGTTAAGAGCTATTCCTATTCTAACAATTATTCAATTTAGAGTCAGATTGAAACTCTGATAGTTTATTTCCATAAAGGCGTAATATAAAATGGCATTCTGTGCTTTAAAAATATTTTGACTACCTTGACTTCTGAAAAAAAAAAACGATTTATTTATCAAAACATCTGTTTTAGCGCTGTTTTCCACGCACAAGAAATAGGTAAAAGCTATATGGTGTGTAATTTCTTTTAATTTTACAGTCAGATTCACAACCTAATACTTTATATACATCAACTAATATTATATAATGAAATTCTGTCGCTGAAGTAGAGTTTAGGAGGATATAATTTTGGGAATATCGAATAATTCACCAAAATATCAGTTTCAATGCTGTGTTGAACGCATAAAACAGAGCTAAAAGCTATTCCTGTTCAAAGAACTCTTCAATTTATAGTCAGTTTGAAAATCTGATGGTTTTTTTTCATCAAGGCGTGATATAAAATGACATTCTGTGCATTAAAAGCATTTTCACACTATTTGCCTTTGAGAAATAATCGATTTATGTATCAAAATACTTGTCAGCGCTGTTTTCTACGCATAAGAAATAGGCAAAAGCTATATGGTGTGTAATAACTTTTGAATTTACAGTCAGATGCACAAACTGATGCTTTATATTCATCAACTAATATTATATAATGAGATTCTATCGCTCAAGTAGAATTTAGGTGGATATAACTTTGGAAATATCGAATATTTACGAAAATATCACTTTCAATTATGTGTTCAACCCATAAAACAGAGCTAAAAGCTATTCCTGTTCAAACAACTCTTCAATTTAGAGTCAGATTGAAAATCTGATGTTTTGCTTTCATCAAGGCGTGATATAAAATGACATTCTGTGCATTAAAAGCATTTTCACACTATTTAACTTTAAGAAATAATCGATTTATGCATCAAAATACCTGTTTCAGCGCTATTTTCCACGCAAAAAAAATAGGTAAAAGGTATATGGTGTGTAATTGCATTTGATTTTACAGTCAGATTCACACCTAATGCTTTATATTCATCAACTCATATTATGTAATGAGATGCTATCACTAAAGTATAGTTTAGGTGAATATGATTTTGGAAATATCGAATAGTTCAACAAAATATCAGATCCAATGCTGTGTTAAACTCGTAAAACAGAGCAAAGAAGTATCGTGTTCTAACAACTCTTCAATTTAAGTCAGATTGAAAATCTGATTGTTTATTTTCTTGAAGGCGTGATATAAAATGGCATTCTGTACTTTAAAAATAGTTTGACTTCCTTAACTTCCGAAAAAAAAAATCGATTTATTTATCAAAACATCTCTTTTAGTTCTGTTTTCCACGCACAAATAATAGGTAAAAGCTATATGGTGTGTAATTTCTTTTGATTTTTCAGTCAGATTCACAACCTGCTTTATGTTCATCAACCAATATTATATAATGAGATTGTATCGCTAAAGTAGTTTAGGTGGATTTGAATTTGGAAATATGGAATTATTCAGGAAAATATCAGATTCAATGCTTGTTAAACTCATAGAACAGAGCAAAGAGCTATTCGTGTTCTAACAACTCTTCAATTTACAGTCACAGTGACAATCTGATGGTTTATTTCCACCATGAGATATTATGAGATATAATATGATTATTGAGATATAATATATTCGACAATAGAACAGTGAATCAGAATGCGGTCGACCCTCTCGTTATGTTGGGTGGGAACTTTCCTTCGTTTTTTGTTGCATCGGTAATTTTCGAATCGAATTGTAGTATTTCTCGTAACTGTCCTGCAGAAAAAACTATTTTATATCCTCTTGCCATAACAAATCTTGATGTGGGGAGGTTGCTTTCGAGTATTATAAGGCTAGGATTCCCAAAGACATTTTTCAAAACATCATTAAATCCGTCTATATCGTACATTCCATTAACCCTCCCCTTTGAGGGGGGGGGGGGGGGTAGAAGTCATGGAGAAAATTGTTTAGAACCTGTGACACTCCCCATGTCACAAGCTCTCATTTAACGCATGAAATTTGGCCCTGGCATTCCAAAGAAATAGCGAACAATCGTTTTCAAATTTTTAGAAAATATAAAAGTATGAGAGATGCAAATGTTTTAAAGTCCCGCACCGCAATCTGCATAAATATTGCATTTAATAACAATTTATTTAGTCGTAGAGTTCAAAATGAACTCTTCTAGATTTTTACTTATCTTCCTATTGCTTTTCGCTTTGTCAGTTAGTCGGTTTGTAAGTGTGTCGGATTCTGAATTTCTCAAAATAGCTGTTTCATAATATCTTTCGAACGCAATGGAGGAACGTAATAATTTATGTGTCAAATGAAAGCTACTGATGCGGAGAGTGTCATAGGCTATAAAAAATTGACCCCCACATATGTTCCTCCCTCTAAAAAAGGGAAAATATGAAAATTATTCTTAAACTATATCTCCAGAACACGAATGCCGAAAGTAACATGCGATACGTCAAATGATAGCTTCTGAGGCAGGGAATGTCACAGGCTATGAAACATTTACCCCCATGCTTTCTTCCCCCTGAAAAAGAGGATATGTGAAAGTCGTTCTACTATATCTTCCGAATGCGAGGGCTTACAGTTACCAGTTAAGTGCCAAATGAAAGCTCATATAATGACAGTCGTAAACTCTTTCGAAATTTGAATCCCCACTATTCCCCCTGTTAAAAAAGGGAACACCGGATTTTCCCGGTATTCGACTCTGACGAGTCATATCTGAAATTAAAGCTTGTGACATCTCCAAAGTCATGGCTACTTCAAACATGACTATAAACGGCAGGAATCCTTTGAAGTCAATACGAATTCAGTGACTGATTGCACTAAATATAATATTTTTTTAATTTCCAATTTATTTTGCAATGCAAAGGTGTTATACTAGTTAATATAATACAATTCACATAAAACAGAAAAGGGACACGGTTAAAAAATTCAATACAGAATTTGACAAGACTGAGCAACTTAAGTAAATTATATTAAAATCACACACTTGTCGCAAATATATGATACACCAGTGTTTTAAGCATTAAAAATATTGATGACTTAAAGTAGTTAACAAACTATGTTTGAATGCAGAATACTTTTCAGCTCCTTTTAAATTATTATCTAAATTATTCCAAACTTTCGCACCCCGATAGGTTAGTGATGCTTGTCCATAATTTGTTCTGCATAATGGTAATTCTAGGTCAAATTGCTGTCGACTTGGGTAATGATAACACTTCCTATGAAAATTGATATCGTATTTTTTTCAATCTAATAACACAGAACATAAATAATGCTATATTTAATTTGTATAGACCAGAAAGATTTTTCAAAAAATTGGATTTTTCAAAAAAATGTTTAGTATGTGCATTAAAGTTATAATAGCTTATTAATATTCTGATTACTTGTGTTACCCTACATTGAAATACAATAATGCCGATGAGAATAAATAATACATGTCTTTAGGTTTATTTTCTACGTTTTACTGCCAAATAGTAAAATATGTATTTTTTTAGTTTCTTAATTTATTTGTATCTTTTTTCAATTATTTAATTCGTCATTACATTTAATAACTAAAAGGACACATATCGCCTCTGACGCATATGAGAATCTCGTTTTCAAAGAGAAAGAAGTTTTTCCTTTCTTACCGTTTCATTCCTTAAAAGTTTTAATTTGAGCTAGCGGATGATGGGGTTGAGTTGGGTTGTATTACCTCTGAGCGGCACTTTTTTGCACACCATGGGCTAAATTGCCAGGTCATATGGACCCCGAAGGCTCAGAGAAGGTTGGGGGAGGGGACCTACTGGAACAGCTGTTGGGAGACAGATGGTAGCCTCCGGTCAAGGCCGTCTAGCGTGTTCTTTAACGTGCACAGGGTGTGGCTCTCCCGCACACGGGGCTTAACGGCTTAACGTCTCATCCGACGGACGGTGGCCTTTCCAAGCTCATTGGTGTCCCCTACTGACCGTGGGCAGGGCTGGGAATTTTGCGGAGATAAATCTCAACGCTGACCCAGCTGGGACTCGAACCTGGGAAATACAGATTACGAGCCTGGCGCGCTACCGACTGAGCCACCCCCGCCCCCGGATGATGGGGAAAATGCAAAAATTATTTCATTAGTAATTATACAACATAAGAGTATTCGATTTTTAATTCTTAAATCTGAAAAGTTGCATTTCCCACACCTCTCTCAGAAAAATCGGTAGATTATTGGTAACAGTGGAATATCTGTTAAAAACAGCCAGTAATTTTTGAAATTTCTATTTTATACATTTCATTTGTAAAACTTGCTTTAAATTCTTTTCGGTGATCTGTAAAGATATAAATATATGTTATGGTAAACGTGAATAATCCGGTGATTATGCATAATCGCTGGTTATTATGCATAATCACCAATCATCTTGGTAAGTTTGATAAATTTCACTAAATTTCTCACTTTTACCGGGGATTATGTATAATTCCCAAATTAATTTAGGAAGTTTAATATATTCCTCGAGCTATAGGGTAAAAACCGTGAGAAACGCAATCCGACCTCTGAGAAACCAAAAAAAGACAGAAAAGATGATAAAGACATTTTCCACCCCTAAAATGTAAAGTCTAAAACAGGAATCCGTCGTCCGAATTATAAAAAAAGGCTCAAAATTTTTATGCTCAGTGAGACGAATTAGTAAAGACGGCCATGTTAATCTTAGACTGGCGATTATGCATAATGTCCGGTAAATTTGATTAATTAAGTATGATTTATCATATTTACATATAACATTATGCATAATCGCCAGTCTAGGATTAATATGGCCGTCTTTACTAATTCGTTCTCACTGGGCTTAAAAATGTTTCAGGCTTTTTTTATAATTCGGACGACGTATTCCTGTTGTCGACTTTACATATTAGGGGTGGAAAGTGTCTTTTTCACCTTTTCTGTCTCTTTCGGTTTCTCAGAGGTCAGATTTCATTTCTTATCAAACAAATTTATCAAACTCGCCAAGATGATTGGTGATTATGTATAATAACCAGCGATTATGCATAATCGCCGGATTATTCACTTTTCATCATCATCATCATCATCATCATCATCATCATCATCATCATCATCATCATCATCATCATCATCATCATCATCATCATCATCATCATCAAGCAGCCATGGGCTACGGAGGTCCAACCAGACCGCAGTTTAATTCTCCAAGCATATCTGTCCTGAGCTACATCTGCTGCATCCGGCCCATCCTGTTTGACATTGTCTGCCCACCGCATCCTAGGTCTCCCCCTCCTTCTGAGGCCTCTAGGCACACTGTTCATAATCCTATTCGCCAATCTATAATTATCCATACGGGCAACATGGCCAAACCAGCGGAGTCTCTCTCTGCACAATATGCTGCTTAAAGGAGGTTGCAGACTCCTTTGCCTAACCTCATCATTAGTGACAAAGTTGAACCACCTAATACCCAAGATACTGCGTAAGTATCTAGAATCAAAAGCATCTAGTTTCCTGTTATCTTGTTTACACAGCATCCAGGTTACCATAACATATATATTAAAAGCACAAAGTATTTGAAAAATACGATTTATAATATTTCAGTAATACCAATCAAATAAAAAAGAGTTTTGTAATTATCATTTCCATTGCTTCCAATGGAAACTTTATGACATTCCACCACCAAAACCCCAAAATTTTCCACCGTTATTTGGCGCAGTTATGGTTTTCGGAAGATTTAAAAAGTGTGAATCATAATATTTTATCAATTCCTATCTAACCCAAAAAGAATTTTTCTTTTATCTCTAAAAACAAACAATTATCTGCTAAAACTAAAAAGTTTTATTTTCCCACCCCCTCTGGGTTTAAAGGGTCAAACTCATTGTTGGCAATAATGATATTCTATGACTAAAGTACAGTTTAGGTGCATACAATTTCGAAAACAGCGAATTATTCACCAAAATATCAGTTTCAACGCTGTTTTAAACGCCTAAAACAGAGCTAAAAATATTCCTGCGCTGAACTTTGAATTTACTGTCAGAATGACAATCTGACGGTTTATTTCTATCAAGGAGTGATATAAAATGACATCCTATATGCCGTAAAGACATTTTCACTGCATGGAATTTTGAAAAAAATAGCCATTTCAACGCTTTCTTCTACGCATGATACATAGGTAATAGCTATATGGTTTTCAAATATACAGTCAGATTAACAACCTAATGCTTCATATTCATAAATTCGTATTATGTAATGAAATGCTATGGCTAAACTATAGTTTAGGTGCATAGAATGTCGAAAATATTGAATATTTCACCAAAATATTAGATTCAACGCTGTTTTAAACGCCTTATATAGAAATAGCTAAAAGCTATTTCTATGGTAACAACAACTTTGAATTTACAGTCAGAATGACAATCTGATGGTTTATTTCTATCAAGGAGTGATATAAAATGACATCCTCTTTTAACGCTGTTCTCCACGCATTACATATAGGAAAAGCTATATGGTGTGTAATAACTTTTCAGTCAGATTCCCAACATAATACTTTATATTCATCTACTATGTAATGAGATGTTATGGCTACATTATTGTTTAAGTACTTAGAATTTCGAAAATATCAAATAATTCACTAAATTATGTTTCAATGCTGTTTTACACGCCTTAAAACAGAGCTAAAAGCTATTCCTTCGCCAACAACTTTTGAATTTACAGTCAGAGTGACAATCTGATGGTATTTTCTTCCATGAAGGCGTGATATACAATGACGTTCTATGCCTTAAATACATTTTCACTGCATAAAATTTGGAAAAAAAAAAGATTTATGTGTCAAAATAGCTTGGTCAGCTTCGGGTTTTATCACCGCAAATTTCCCTCCCTGCTGACGATTAGTAGGGGACACCGATGGGCTTGGAAAGGCCACTGTCCGTCAGATGGGACGTTAAGCCGTGGCCTCGTGTGCGGGAAAGCCGCACCCTATGCAGCTTAAAAAAATGTTGGATGGCCTTGACGGGATGCTACACCTGTCCCTCAACAGCTGTTCCAGTGTGCCCCCTCTGAACCTCTGAGCCTTCGAGCTCCTTTTGTCCTGGCCATTTAGTTCATGGTGTGCAAAAAGTGCTGCTCAGAGGTTAAACATCCCAACCTTCAGAACCGCGTGCCCCGAAGCTATGAAGGAACGGGGTGAGGGAGCAAAGAGGGAGCAAGGATATATATATATATACGATGTCATGACAAACATAACGTCGTCTATATATCCTTGTGCCTTCCCTTACCGTCGTTCTCTTGGTAAAGGCATCTCAGGCCCAGGGAAACATTAACCAGGATGATTCCACAACGCCGAGAGGGGGACGCCGTTCAGTAGTTCACGACAGTTTCTTTCCTTATTAAGAAATAAATTGTACAATTAACAAATTTAAGTAAATTTTTAAAATAAAATCTGGATATAATAAATTTGTTGAAATACAGCATGCAAAGAAACAAATAAAAATAATCACCGTTTAACTTGGAAATTCGGACAATGCATCAATTCGTACTAAGCAGGGGTTAACTGTATATAAAAATAAAAATAAATAAATAAATACACCCTCAAGCAGCTGCTTGCCACAGAGGTCTGACAGGAGCCTGTCAGTTTACATGCCAGAGCAGAAGGTCTGAGAGGATGGCAGGACCTCAGCAGAAAAACGACACGTACATCCATGTCTTACCCGGGGCTCGAACCCAGGTCCCTTAGATCAGTAGCCAAGCGCGCTAACACCTACATATATATATACAGGTAACCCTGCTAATATGACCACCTACCATACATAATATATGGTAGGTGATCATATTATTCTGATACGACTGTGTATATTTCTGGTGTTAAACTATGTAGATAAACAAATATACTGGTATCTCAGTGTATACTGCCTGGCAATTATGTATTATCGTGTATGAAATGTCATTAAATATGCTAATGTGCGCAGAATTTCTTACTAATGTAAGTATTCTGCGT
This sequence comes from Ryuthela nishihirai, assembly GCA_038380435.1. NCBI lineage: Eukaryota > Metazoa > Arthropoda > Arachnida > Araneae > Heptathelidae > Ryuthela > Ryuthela nishihirai. The sequence continues at coordinate 1,280,431 of JAWZYU010000019.1, forward strand.
TACTATGAAGTTCTATAAAAGCTGTAAACGTATAGTGAAAAGCAAAGTCACGTGCGACGTAGGTAAAGAGACAGATTTGACTGGCTTCGTGAGAAAATTCCTCATTGGAGTGGGATGGGTATGAACAGTTGTTAAGAGAGGTGATGGAACTCACGATACAGCATTCAATGTGTGTGGAGAATGGCAATGGTCTCAAAAACTTCTGCGATTCTTGGCAAATGCGACTGAAAAAATGGCTCTCAGAGACAGGGACAGGAATTTGTTGACACGAACTCTATGGCAAAACAGCTGCTACAGTTCATCACATGAGAGAGATAATTGTTAGCAATACTTCCATACTCATTTCAACAAGTACTATGCAGAGAGAATTGAAACATTTGCTACAACTGTACATATGATGAAGTATTATATATATAATAATTTGACCAGGCCGTGTACATTAGAGAGATCCTATTTGCTTAAGTAGATGCACTCACTGCGGGTTATGGCACTGTTGGCACAATGGTCTGTAGTATATATAGGACTCTGCGAACAGATAATCTATTCGATCTTAACTTTTGCCTATCAATGCTCATGCCACTCCTATGGGTTTCTACAAAAATCAGTAATAATGATTTTCGCGTTCAAAAACTTTATTGTTCTACAATATAATATACAGTACATTTCATTCTAATTCGCCTGAATGGCTGCTGAGCCTTATAAATCATAATACGTAAATTCCATTTCTGAAAAGTGCAAATGTACAGGAAAATTATTCCTGAATTATGTCAATGGGCTGTATTTGAACAAATGCAACAGGTTCACGACGTTAAATCCTCTACAAACCACAGTTTTTTAATTCAGTAGTCGGAACAAAAAGGGAACAAAATTGTGACAAAATTTAGCTTGAGCGTCACCGGATCCCAAAGTTGGTGTCCTGGACAGAGGTCCTTTTATTCTAATTTAACTTCACGCATTAGTAAAGCCAAAATTTTAAAAACTATATTTAATCGAAGGCGAGTTACTCTAACCACAAACCATAACTTTGGCATAGAATAATGTCTGATCGTTCTAGCTTCCACCGGTATAAATCTGTAGCAGAGTCATCCGACGTTGCTCGGGTCTAAAACTTTCTAAAATATAGAGTAGATGGCCCTCCCCACGGTGCAAGCTTCCATTTCGCAAAAATATCATTATTCTCCATTCTCCTCTCCCCTCCGGAAGGTAGAAGTGACTCAGTCGGTAGCGCCCCAGACACGTAATCTGTAATTCCCAGGTTCGAGTCTCAGCTGGTTCAACTTTGAGATTTAAATCCGCTAAACTTCCCGCCCTGCCCATAGTTACTGGGGGACACCGATTGGCTGCCGCCATCCTAATGTCCGACCCCGCCTTCTCGTGGTGCAGGCCGTTAGTACCTTTCAAAAGAGATACTCTCTTTTGGAAGGGAACGGAAGGGGAGGGCTGCCAGTTCAGTATGGCCTGCTGATCTGGTCATCTACGGCCACTTTTTTTCCTTTTTTTTCTTTTTTTTCAACCCTGCTAGGAGTGGTCAACTTCACAGGGTCCTGGTGCTGACCATTTACACCTACTAGACTGGACTTGTTTATGGATTTGAGCTTGATTATGGATCCTGGACTTGCTGCACTGGTGGGCCCCTGTTGAGGGAGAGTCTGCCGCTGTGTTTTCTGTTTGCTTCTGGGTTGCCAGCTCTAAGTGAACAGAGGCATGGGATACCTTATATCAGCTGGTGGATAATCCTAATCAGAGGCCATCGCAGGTACCTGAACCTTACTTAGCTCTTTGGGCATCGTCAAGCCTAAACTGGAGTAATGTGTCTCAGGCAGGCCATATGGTTCTTGAAAAAGTCCACTTGAAAAGGTGGTGCCTGAAGTTCCTACCAGCATCGGTGACTTCAGCCTTTAGCGGAGGAGGAACAGGTCTTTGCCCCATGCCTGCGATCAGGGGGCTGTTTGATATTGTTGGCCCTACCAATCTCAATAAACCTAATTTCTTTAAAAATCCTACTAATCATTTTCTCTCTGCAGGAACGTGGAACGTGAGGACATTACATAGAGATTATTCTCTTGATGTCCTCATGCAGGAATTCCAGCGCTATAACCTAGATATTCTACGCTTGCAAGAGACCAGATGGACAGGTAAAGGTGAGATACTTAAAAATAACTTTAAATTTCTCTTTACAGGGAAGGAGGATGGAAAGCATCACCAAGGCGTGGGTCTGCTGCTCAGCAGACATGCTAGTGATGCTCTTCTAGGATATGAGTGCATTAATGAAAGGTTTCTTACAGCAAAATTTCAGACAAGCATTAAAGACTTGAACGTTATCTGCTGTTATGCCCCCACTGAGGATTCTGATGAGGATGAGAAGGATAGGTTTTACAGACAACTTCAGGATATTTTGAAGGGCAACATGGCCAAACCAGTGGACTCTCTCTCTGCACAATATGTTCATTGAAGGACGTTGGCAATTCCTTTGACTAATCTCATCATTACTTACAAAATTGAACCACCTAATGCCCAAGATACTGTGTAAGCATCTAGAATCAAAAGCATCAAGTTACCCGTTATCGTGTTCACGAAGCATCTAAGTTTCACTGCAATAATTAACCTTACAAAGAACACAGTCTAATTTTAGTCTTTAGGTATATACATCTATTTCTCCGCACTCTCCATAGATTCTTAAAAGTCCCAGCAGCAATTCATATTCGTCTATTAATCTCATGCTGCATATATCAGTATCATCAGTATCTGTTACATAGCTCCCAAGATAATTAAACTGTGTCACCTGCTCAAGACTGCAACATTTCAGATTAAACGAATCACATACTGCCAGACCAATTTTAATCCCTTTAGTTTTCTCTCTGTTCATAACTAAACCTTATCAACTATCTTATCAGCATCATTTACCAAAAGGACTAAATCATCAGCATTATCTAAATCAGAATTTTTCCTGTCTCCAGACCATTTAAGGCCAAAATCTTTCCCTTGAAGTGAATTTCACATAATATAATCAATAACCAAACTAAAGAGAAAAGGAGACAAAATGGGCCCTTGTCAAACACCAGAAGTAATGCTAAATCAATTGCTACAAGCCTTACCAACTCTAACACAATACTCAGTGTTATTATAGAGAGCTTTCAATTTGTAGCTTGTCTGGCATGCCATACATCCTCATAATCAACACAAATTATGACGATCAACAGAGTCAAAAGCCTTTTTGAAATCAACAGATCTAGTAAACCAAATGTTTCTGAAACTCTGATCTACAAATCCTCTACCATTTCTGAATCCACATTGCTCCTCATGCAATTGCCTGTCAACCAGATTCTTAATTCTATTAAGCACAATTATGCAAAGAACTTTACCTGGAACAGAAAGTAGGCTGATACCCCTATAGTTATCACAAGAATTGTGATCAACTTTTTTTTAAAAAAAACGATAATAATTGCTCTGGTAAAATCCTTAGGAACAATGATTATCATAAAAGATATTCAAAATTTCAGATTTTTCTCATTCAGACATTTTCAAGTCTAAGCATTTCAAATTGTAATTCCATCTATTCCTGGGGATTTATGTAGTTTAAGTTTAGAAATAGTCAAAACAACTTCAGATTGTGTTATAGAGCCAACATTGAAGCCACCAATCTATCATCATTACAAACAATAGGAGTAGAACTAACCACATTGTTTAGAACAATATTGAAATGCTCAGCCCACCTAGCCATGACAGAATCTTCATCTTCTATAACCTTACCTTGTTTATCCTTCAATCTCCATTTTCTACCACACAAAACATTAATTGTCTGATACAGCTCTCTGCTGTTGTGCTGTCTAACTGCTTCCTCGGCTTTATCAACCAAGCCAAAGATTCTTATCGGCAGCTAGCTGATCCTTTACACGTTTATTAAGCTCTTTGTAATGCTTTCTGTTATGACTAGTGAGGTACTGATTAAGGACATTTTTGCAGTTCTTTCTTTCTGAAAAAGCTCAAGTACCTTATCACTCAAATAATTTTGTCTCCTCTGCTCCTTTTCCCCCTAAAAGAGTACTGTTAGTTTCAAGAAAATCCTGCATGAAATGGTCCCATTCTTTCCCAACTTCAGTAGTAGGGGAACCATGACCGTCATAATGACTATCATGGTCAACTTTAGCTATAACTGGTCTTTCAGAGCTTCAGAATTAAAGGTAAATTTTTTCACCTTAGCACAACACTTCTTAAGTTTAAGTGGCAAGACACTTTTAACAAGTGTCAGCTCCCTTATATGATCTGGTATTCCTAGCAGAACTAGCCCATTTGCTGTTAATTACTGTATAATCAGTCATATTCTTATGCAGCCCATCAGGTGAAACCTTGGGTACTTATGTATGTCGTGGTATTTGTAATAAGTGTTAGTTATTCTGAAATCATTGAGTTTACTTACCTGTATGAGACGTTACCCATTGCAGCTACCAATATCGAAAGGCCTCTTACCCCTCACCAAAGATCAGAGTCAGTACCAACTTCGGCATTGAAGTCACCTAGAAATATATATATACTAATAATATATAATATATATAATATATAATCACCTAGAAATATATGCAGGGTGATTCAGAATTCATCATCAATATTTAGTGGGGAGGAAGGGAATAAGAAAAGAAAGAGATTTCACATAGGAAAGTATGGGGGCAGACGAACGCATGGTGGTGTAGAGGGCGCTGTGTGTACACACCTCTCATACAGAAGCACAGCTGTTTGACGCGTGCAGTCAGTTGTCATTCGACAAGGTGAATTTGCAGAAGTAACATGAACCGGTATACGTGGAATGAATGTGCAGATATGCATGTAACTTACGGTGCGGCAGGGGAAAGATGTCTTCGAGCCAGGCAATTGTATGCAGCGCGCTTCCCAAACCGCCGTGTGCCACAGCATCAAATGTTTTCACGTATTCATCGCCAACTGCGTGAAACAGGATCGTTTGCTGCTAGTAATGTTAATCGAGGGAGGCGCAGATCGGCACGGCCAGTAGCAGTAGAGGAAGCTGTCCTACAGGAAATCGAGGAACAACCTGGTGCTAGCACACGAGGTATGGCTAGGCAGTTTGGAATTTCGCAAGCAACAGCGTGGCGGATATTACACGATGAAGGGTTACATCCGTTTCATCTGCAAAGAGTGCAATTATTGGCAGCAGACGACCATCCCAAGCGTGTTATTTTTTGTCAGTGGTTCATGCAGAGAACAGCCGTTGATCCCAATTTCCCAACGTATGTTCTTTTCACCGATGAGGCGTTGTTCACTCGAGAGGGTGTCTTCAACACACACAATTGGCATGTGTGGGCTCATCAGAACCCACACGGTACAAGACCTGGAGCTGCGCAACAACGTTTTGCTGTCAATGTGTGGACTGGGATTGTCGGTGACTGTTTGTTGGGCCCGTATTTACTACCATCCCGTTTGGACGGTGCCAAGTACCTAACATTTCTTCAGACTGTGTTACCGGATCTTCTGAACGAGGTTCCTGATGGTAGTCTCCGGCGAATGTGGTTCCAGCATGACGGCGCTCCTGCACATTTCGCAAATGTTGTGCGTGCTTACCTACGCAGACAGTTTGGTGGTCAATGGATTGGCCGCGGTGGACCGGTTTCTTGGCCACCACGTTCACCGGATTTATCTCCAATCGATTTCTTTGTATGGGGTGCTATGAAAAACATGGTGTACGAGACCCCTGTTGATAGTGCTATGGATCTTGTAGCACGCATATCAGTTGCTGCCTCAAACATCCGGGAAATGCCAGGCATCTTCCACAGGGTCCGGCTGTCCATGCAACGCCGTTGTGAGTCATGCATTCTAGCACATGGTCGGCAGTTCGAGCACCTCTTGTAAGTCTGTACAACCAATGCAAAGAAATGTTACATGTAAGATAATAAATGTTTTTTCCTTACCACTTCCTTCTTATGTGTTCTTTCCATCATTGAACTGGGGTCATTTTGCCCTACTACATGGCATATGCGACCATGCTTTCCTATGTGAAATCCCCTTCGTTTCTTATTACCTACCTCCCCACCAAATATTGATGATGAATTCTGAATCACCCTATATATATATATAATAAATATACCTATACTATATAACTAGGGTAATATCTCCTTTCTTGACAGAATTCAAAATATTCTGAAGTTGTCTGTAAAACCTACACTTCTCATCCTCATCGGCATCCTCAGTGGGGGCATAACAGCAGATAACATTCAAGTCTTTAATGCTTGTCTGAAATTTTGCTGAACCTTTCATTAATACACTCATATCCTAGAAGATCATCACTAGCATGTCTGCTGAGAAACAGACCCACGCCTTGGTGATGTTTATTGTCTTCCCTCCTTGAAAAGAGAAATTTAACATTTATTGACCTTTGTCTATCTGGTCTCTTGCAAGCCGAGAATATCAAAATTATTATGGTAGAATTCTTGTATGAGGAACCATTATAATTTATACATAAAGAGAATAATCTCTGTGCAGAGTTTTCAGATTCCAATTACCTATGGAGAGAAAATGGTTAGTGAGATGTTTAAAGAAATTATGTTTATTGAGAGAGGATATGCCGACAATTTCAAACAGTCCTCTTCTAATCGTAAGCATGGGGCAAAAACCTGTTCCCCCACCACTAAAGGCTGAAATCATCTACACTGGAAGACTTCCTCCAATGTGGAATTTGATGGCTCCAGTAGAAGCAAAGAGTTCAGGTGCCTGCGATGACCTCTGCTCAGGATTATTCACTAGCTGATAAACATATCCTGTGAATCTATCTCACTTGTGTCTGTCAACCCACAAGCAAACAGAAAACAGAGCAGAAGTTTTTCCCTCCACAGAAGCTCATCAGTGCAGCAAATTCAGGATCCATAATCAAACTCAGAGCCTTAATCCAGCCCAGTAAGTTTATATGAGCAACACCAGAACCCTGTGTGGTTAACCATGTACCTCAGCAGGGTAGAAAAAAAGAAGTAGCCATAGTTGTCCAGATCAGTACACCACACATTGGCAGCACTCCACTCTGTTCACTTCCATAAGAGAGTATCTCTTTTGAAAGGTACTAAAGGTCTGCACTACAAGAAGCTGGGTTGGACATTATGTGCTATGCCTGGCTGGTTCTATGCATCATCACAGGGGATTGGTGCATAGCTCTCCTTCCAAGTGACTACCTAGCTACTTCACTAATTTTAAAAAAAAAATACTTAAAATTATTTTTAGTTGCTTTAGCCCTTCCAAGGTCCAGCCTGAAAAACTTGCTTACATCCTGATACCAAGCTATTTTGTTACATTAATAATTTTTAACTACATTTTTTCATTTAATAAAATATTTATTAAATGGAAAAAGTATTATTTTTCAAATGTGAATTATGTATTTATACAAGACAAGTTTCAAACTATTTCTATTTTCAAAAAATAGCCATCTTTGGTTCTTATTTCAGATTCTGTCAACATGTATAACCAATGTGACTCATTGCAAAATAGCTTGAGACTCGGAAAACAATTAATCAATATATGGAACATGGCTCATTTCTTCAAAATTTTTGACAAAACATTTAGGTGATTTTCCAAATTCATAGTTACTTATTAAAATTGTCTACAGGACATTTTCCTGTCATACTTTATTTCTGAATGCATATTTTTTTAAATGAAGATATTTTCCTGATCCCTTGAAAATATAATTTTATTTCCAATTCATTACTCATTAGAAATGCATGTTTTCATTTTTAAATAGAGAATTTTTCCTGCAGCTCATTATGAATATTTTTTCTAATGGCTCTTCACTAAGTTTGGGTTGGAAAGACCTGCTTTAAAAGATCAAGGAACTAAAATCTGTTCCATAAAAAATGAAGAGTTTTGAATATCATTCTGCTCCAAGGATATGTTGCATGGTCAGTGCCATAGCTTTTTGCTCTGTTTTATGCGTTTACCACAGCATTGATATTGATATTTTGGTGAATTAATCGATATTTGCAAAATTATATTCACCTAAACTATACGTTAGCGATAGAATCTCATTATACACTACGAGATATACAGCGCTGAAAGAGGTATTTTGATAAATAAATCGATTTTTTTTTCAGAAGTCAATGCAGTGAAAATGTTTATAAGGCACAGAATGTCATTTTATATCACGCCTTGATGGAAATAAAACCACATTGTCACTCTGACTGTAAATTGAAGAGTTGTTAGAACACGAATAGCTTTTATCTCTGTTTTATGCGTTTAACACAGCACTGAAACTGATATTTTGGTGAATTATTCAATATTTTCGAAATTCAATCCACCTAAACACTAATTTAGCGATAGAAGTTGATGAATATAAAGCATTAGGTTGTGATGTAAATAATACGAGTTGATGAATATAAAGCATTATGGGAGTGTAAATTGAAAAGTTATTTACATACCATATCGCTTTTACTTTTGCTAAAAGAGGTATTTTGATAAATAAATCAATTTTGTTTCAGAAAATGCAGTGAAAATGTTTTTAAAGCACAGAATGTCATTTTATATCACGCCTTCAAGGAAATAAACCATCAGATTTTCAATCTGACTGTAATTTGAGGAGTTGTTAGAACAGTGTTAGCTCCTTGTTCTATTTTATGCGTTGAACACCATTAAAACTGATATTTTGCTGAATTATTCGATATTTCCAAAATTATATTCACCTAAACTGTACTTTAGCGATAGAATCTCATTACATAATACGGGTTGACGAATATAAAGCATTTGTTGTGAATCTGACTGTAAATTAAAAAGTAATTACAGACCATATAGCTTTTACCCTATTCTTATACTTGGAAAACAGCGCTAAAACAGGTAGTTTGAGAAATAAATCGATTATTTTTCAAAGGAAAATAGTGTGAAAATGCTTTAATGCGCAGAATGTCATTTTACATCACGCCTTGGTGGAAATAAACCATCATATTCTCAATCTGACTCTAAATTGAAGAGTTGTTTGAACAGGAATAGCTTTTAGCTCTGTTTTATGCGTTCAACACAGCATTGAAACTGATATTTTGGTGAATTATTCGATATTTCCAAAATTATATCCACCTAAATTCTCCTTTAGCGACAGAATCTCATTATATAATACGAGTTGATGAAAATAAAGCATTAGGTTGTGAATCTTACCGTAAATTCAAAACTTATTACACACCATATAGATTTTTCATGTCTCGAAAACACCGCTAAAAGAGTTATTTTGATATAAAAAATCGATTATTTTTGAAAAGTCAATGCAGTGAAAATATTTTTAAAGCGCTGAATGTCATTTTATACCATGCCTTGGTGGAAATAAACCATCAGATTGTCACTGTGACTGTAAATAGAAGAGTTGTTAGAACGGGAATACCTCTCAGCTCAGTTTTATGTGTTTAACACAGGATTGAAACTGATATTTTGGTGAATTATTCGATATTTCCGAAATTCCATCGATATAAACTATAGTTTCGCGATAGAATCTCATTGCAAAATACGAGTTGATGAATATAAAGCATTAGGTTGTGAATCTGACTGTAAATTCAAAAGTTATTACCCACCATATAGCTTTTACCTATTTCTTATGCGTGGAAAACAGCGATAAAACAGATGTTTTGATAAATAAATCTATTTTTTTCCAAAAGTCAAGGAAGTAAAAATGTTTTTAAACCACAGAATATCGTTTTATATCACGCCTTGTTGGAAATAAATAATCAGATTATAAATCTGACTGTAAATTAAAGAGTTGTTAGAACAGGAATAGCTTTTAGGTCTGTTATATGCGTTCAACACAGCATTAAAACTGATATTTTGGTGAATTATAAGATATTTTCGAAATTGTATCCGCCTAAACTATACTTTAGCGATAGAATCTCATTACATAATACGAGTTGATGAATATAGAGCATGAAGTCGTGAATGTGACTGTAAATTCAAAAGTTATTACACACCATTTAGGTTTTTCTTTTTTTTCTTAAGCGTCGAAAACAGTGCTAAAACACGTATTTTGATATATAAATTGATTATTTCTCAAAAGTCAATACAGTGAAAATGTTTTAAGGCACAGAATATCGTTTTATATTACGCCTTGATGGAAATAAACCATCAGATTGTCACCGTGACTGTAATTTGAAGAGTTATTAGAATAGGAATAGCTTTTTGCTCTGTTTGATGCGTTGAACAGCATTTAAACTGATATTTTGCTGAATTATTCGATATTTCCAAAATTGTATCCACCTAAACCATAGTTCAGCGATAGAATCTCATTATATAATATTAGTTGATGAATATAAAACATTAGGTTGTGAATCTGAGTGTAAAATCAAAAGAAATTACACACCATATAGCTTTTACCTATTATTTGTGCGTGGAAAACAGAACTAAAAGAGATGTTTTGATAAATAAATCGATTTTTTTTTTCGGAAGTTAAGAGAGTCAAACTATTTTTAAAGTACAGAATGCCATTTTATATCACGCCTTCAAGAAAATAAACCATCAGATTTTCAATCTGACTGTAATTTGAGGAGTTGTTAGAACAGTGTTAGCTCCTTGTTCTATTTTATGCGTTGAACACCATTAAAACTGATATTTTGCTGAATTATTCGATATTTCCAAAATTATATTCACCTAAACTGTACTTTAGCGATAGAATCTCATTACATAATACGGGTTGACGAATATAAAGCATTGGTTTTGAATCTGACTGTAAATTAAAAAGTAATTACAGACCATATAGCTTTTACCCTATTCTTATACTTGGAAAACAGCGCTAAAACAGGTAGTTTGATAAATAAATCGATTATTTTTTAAAGGAAAATAGTGTGAAAATGCTTTAATGCGCAGAATGTAATGCCTTGATGAAAGTAAAACATCAGATTTTCAATCTGACTCTAAATTGAAGAGTTGTTTGAACAGGAATAGCTTTTAGCTCTGTTTTATGGGTTCAAAAAATAATTGAAAGTGATATTTTCGTAAATATTCGATATTTCCAAAGTTTTTCCACCTAAATTCTACTTTAGCGATAGAATCTCATTATATATTATTAGTTGATGAATATAAAGCATCAGTTTGTGCATCTGACTGTAAATTCAAAAGTTATTACACACCATATAGCTTTTACCTATTTCTTATGCGTAGAAAACAGCACTGACACGTATTTTGATACATAAATCGATTATTTCTCAAAGGTAAATAGTGTGAAAATGCTTTTAATGCACAGAATGTCATTTTATATCACGCCTTGATGTTAAAAAAACATCAGATTTTCAATCTGACTATAAATTGAAGAGTTGTTTGAACAGGAATAGCTTTTAGCTCTGTTTTATGCGTTCAACACAGCATTGAAACTGATATTTGAATTATTCGATATTCCCAAATTATATCCTCCTAAACTCTACTTTAGCGACAGAATTTCATTATATAATATTAGTTGATGTATATAAAGTATTAGGTTGTGAATCTGACTGTAAAATGAAAAGAAATTACACACCATATAGCTTTTACCTATTTCTTGTGCGTGGAAAACAGCGCTAAAACAGATGTTTTGATAAATAAATCGATTTTTTCATCAAGGAAGTCAAGGAAGTCAGAATATTTTTAAAGCACAGAATGCCATTTTATAATACGCCTTGATGGAAATAAACTATAAGATTTTCAATCTGACTCCAAATTTAAGAGTTGTTTGAGTTAGCTCTGTTTTTCGAGTTAGCTCTGTTTTACGAGTTTAACACAGCATTGAATCTGATATTTTGGTGAATTATTAGATATTTTCAAAATTACATTCAGCTAAACTCTACTTTAGCGATAGAACCTCATTACATAATATTAGTTGATGAATATAAAACATTTGGGTGTGAATCTGACTGTAAAATCAAAACAAATTACACACCATATAGCTTTTACCTACTTTTTGTGCGTGGAAAACAGTGCAAATACAGGTGTTTTGATAAATAAATCGATTTTTTTTTCAGAAGTCATGGTAGTCAAAATATTTTTAAAGCACAGAATGCCATTTTATATTACGCCTTTATGGAAATAAACTATCAGAGTTTCAATCTGACTCTAAATTGAATAATTGTTAGAACAGGAATAGCTCTTAACTCAGTTTTATGCGTTTAACACATATTGAAAGTGATATTTTGGTGAATTATCAGATATTTTCGAAATTCTATCCACCTAAATTATACTTTAGCGATAGAATCTCATTACATAATACGAGTTGATGAATATAAAGCATTAGGTTGTGAATCTGAAGGTAAATTCAAAAGTTATTACACACCATATAGATTTTGTTCTTTTTTATGTCTCGAAAGGAAGGAAATTTCACAGGAAACAGGAATTTTCACATATCAATCGATTTTTTGAAAAATCTACATAGGGAATATGTTTTTAACGCATTGAATTTCATTCTATATCACGCCTTGATAGAAACAAACCATGAGATTCAAACTCTGACAGTAAATTGAACCGTTGTTACTGCACGAATAGCTTTTAGCAGTATTTTAGGCGTTTAATACAGCATTGAAACTCAAACTTTGGTGAATTTTTCGATATTTTCGAAATTCTCTGCACCTAAACTATTACTTTAGCCATAGTGTCTCATTATATAACACTAATTGATGAGTGTAAAGAATTAGGTTCTGAATTTGACTGTAAATTCAAAAGTGATTACACACCACGTATATTTTTAGGAAAAATATATTTTATGCACGGAAAACAGCACTAAAATAGGCAGTTTGATACATAAATCGATTTTTTTGAAAATTCTGTGCTGTGAAAATATTCTTAAGGCATACAATATTTTAAGGATGCGAATAAACCATCAGATTGTCACTCAAACCGTAAATTCAAAAGTTGTTAGCACAGGAATAGCTTTTAGCTCTGTTTCAGGGTTATAAAACAACGTTTTAAATGATATTTTGGTGAATTATTCGATATTTTCGAACCTTTACGCACCTAACTATACTTTAGTCATAGGATCTCATTATATAATACTAGTTGATGAACATAAAGCATTAGGTTGTGAATCTCACTGTAAATTCAAAATTTATTACACACAACATATCTTTTACCGGTGTTATACGCACGGAAATCAACGCTAATATAGGGATTTTCACATATCTATCGATTTCTTTGAAAAATCTGTACAGTGAAAATGTTTTTCACGCGTAGAATGTCATTCTATATTACGGCTTGATAGAAACGAACCATCAGGTTTTTCACTCTGACAGTTACTTGAACAGTTTTTACCGCACGAACAGCATTGAAACTCATATTTTTGTGAATTAGTCGATATGTTCGAAATTCTATGCACCTAACATATAAAGGCAAATAAGCATGTAAATTGAATTTTTTTTTTTTAATTCTATGTAGCGAAAATTTTTTTAAGGCATAGAATGTCATTCTATATCAGGCTTTGATGGAAACGAACCATCAGATTCTCACTCTCACAGATTTTCACTCTCACAGCAAAATGAACAGTTGCTACCACAAAAAATAGCTTTTAGCACTGTTTTAGGCGTTTAAAACAGCACTGAAACTCATATTTTGGTGAATTATTCGATATGCACGAAATTCCATGCACCTGAAGTATACTTTAGCCATACAACCTCATTATATAATACTAGTTGATGAATATAAAGCATTAGGTTGTGAATCTGACTGTAAATTCCAAAGTTGCTATAGAGTACAAAGCGTTTACCTATGTTTTTTTTAGCGGAAACCAGCGCTAAAATAGCTATTTTGATACATAAATTGATTTTATTCAAAATTCTATACAGTAAAAATAAATTTCAGGCATAGAATATCATTCTACATCATACATTGATGGAAACAAACCATCAGATTTTCATTCTGACAGTAAATTGAACAATTGTTAGCACAAGAATAACTTTAATATGCATTGAAACTGATATTTTGGTGAATTATTCGATATTTTCGAAATTTTATGCACCTAAAGTATATTTTACCCATAGAATCTCATTATACAATTCTGTTTGATGAATATAGAGCATTATGTTCTGAATCTGACTCTAAATTGAAAAATCATGAGACACCATATAGGTTTTACCTATGTTTTATGCGTAGAAAAAAGCGCTGAAATAGGTATTTTTACATATAAATCAAATTTCTTTTAAATTCTATGTAATGAAAATGTGTTTAAGGCATAAAATATCATTCCATATCATACCTTGATGGAAACAAACCATAGGATTTTCACTCTGACAGTATATTGAAAAGTTGTTGGCACAGGAATAGCTTTTAGCTCTGTTTTAGGGGCTTCAAACAGTGTTGAAACTGATATTTTGGAGAATAATTCGATATTTTCGAAATTCAATCCACCTAAAGTAAACTTTAACCGTCCCTTTGCCGAATGGTGAACACGATTGGCTATTGATCTACGGGACCTGGGATCAAGTCCTATCCACGGGTAAGACATGGATGTGTGTGTCGTTTTTTCTGCTGAGGTTGCGCCATCCTCACAGACTTTCCACTCTTGCGTACTAAATTGAAAGGCTCCTGCAGACCTCTGTGGCCAGCAGCTGCTTGAGGCGGTATTAATTTTTTTTTAAATATACTTTACCCATAAGATCTCGTTATATAATACTAGTTGATGAAAATAAAGCGTTAGGTTGCGAATCTGACTGTAAATTCAAAAGTTATTACACATCACATAGCTTTTTCCTACGTTTTATGTGCGGAAAACCGCGGAAAACCGCGCAAAAATAGCCATTTTCATGCATAAATGGATTTTTTCCAAAATTCTATGCTGTGAAAATATTTTTAAGGCATAGAATATTATTTTATATTATACTTGATTGGAAATTAACCATCAGAATGGCACTTTAACTATAAATTCAAAAGTTGTTAGGAAAACAGAGCACTTGTAGCTCTGTTGTAGCTCTGTTTAAAAACAGCATTGAAGCTCATATTTTGATGAATTATTCGATATTTTCGAAATTCTGTGCACCTAAACTATACTTTAGCCATAGAATCTCATTATATAATACTAGTTGATTAATATGGAGCATTAGGTTGTGAATCTAACTGTAAATTCAAAAGTCATTAAACACCATATAGCTTTTACCTATGCTGTATCCGAGGAAAATAGCGCTCAAATTGGTATTTTTATATATAAATCAATTTTTTTGGAAATCATATGCACTGAACATATTTCTGAGGCATAGAACATTTTATATTACGCCTTGATGGATATAAACCACCCGATTACTCAAACTGTAAATTCAAAAGTTGTTAGCACAGGAATAACTTTTAGCTCTGTTTTAGGAGTTTAAAACAGCGTTGAGACTGATATTTTGGTGAATAATTCGATATTTTCAAAATTCTACCAAATAAAGTATAATTTATTCATAGAATGTCATTATATCAGGGGTGGACAATTGTTATCGTATGTACACTGCTCATGCGTATTCACGTGGCCGTCCTAGTGGAAAATAAAAGACCAATCTTCGGTCGCGCACGGGATGGAAATCTCGGTTCAAGGCGGATTTTTGTGACTGTCTTGGCGGGCCACAATAAACCCTTAGCGGGCCGAATGTGGCCCGTGGGCCGCTATTTGCCTGCCCCTGCATTATATATATTATACAATACTAGTTAATAAATATAAAGCATTAGGTTGTCAATCACTGTAAATTCAAAAGTCATTACACAACACATAGCTTTTTCCCACGTTATGCGCGGAAAAACGCGCTAAAATGTTTATTTAGATATGTAAATCAGTTATTTTCAAAATCTTTTGCAGTGAAAATATTTTTAAGGCAGAGAGCATTTTATATTACATCTTGATGGAAATAAACCATCAGATTGTCACTCAAACTGTAAATTCAAAAGTTGTTAGCAGAAGAATAGCTTTTAGCGCTGTTTTACGCGTTTAAAACAGCGTTCAAAATTGATATTTTGGTGAATAATTCGACATTTTCGAAATTTTGTCCAACTAAAGTGTACTTTACCATTAGAATCTCATTATATAATACACGTTGATGAATATAAAGCATTAGGTTGTGAATGCGACTGAAATTTCAAAAGTTATTACAAACAACATATCTTTTTCCTGTGTTTTATGCTCGGAAAACGTCCGTAAAATAGCTTTTTTGATACATAAATCTTTTTTTTTTTCAAAATTCTATGGAGTGAAAATAATTTTAAAGCATAGAATATCATTTTAAGTTAACCCCCTCAATGAAAATGGACCAACAGATTTTCACTCACACTGTAAATTGAAAAGTTGTTAGCACAGGAATAGCTTTGTGCTCTCTTTTCCGCGATTAAAACAACGTGGAAACTTGGTGAATAATTCGACATTTCAAAATTCTATCCACCTAAAGTATACTTTACCCATAGAATCTCTATTATATAATACCAGTTGATGAATATAAAGAATTGGGTTGTGAACCTGACTGTAAATTCAAAAGTCATTATACACCATATAGCTGTTACCTGTTTTATGCATAGAAAATAGCGCTTAAATAGGCATTTTTTACATATAAATTGATTTTTTTTTTTGAAATTCTATGTAGTGAAAATGTTTCTAAGGCCTTGATGAAAACAAACCATCAGATTCTCACTCTCCCAGTAAACTGAACAGTTCTTACCACACAAATAGCTTTTAGCACTGTTTCAGGTATTTAAAACAGCATTTAACTCATATTTTCTTGAATTATTCGATGTTATCGAAATTCTATGCACTTAAACCATTGTTTACCCATAAAATCTGACTGTAAATTCAAAAGTCATTACACACGATATAGCTTTTACCTATGTTTATT
Source organism: Ryuthela nishihirai (assembly GCA_038380435.1). Lineage (NCBI taxonomy): Eukaryota > Metazoa > Arthropoda > Arachnida > Araneae > Heptathelidae > Ryuthela > Ryuthela nishihirai. The sequence continues at coordinate 1,297,194 of JAWZYU010000019.1, forward strand.
GCGAGGAAAAAAGCGCGAAAATTGATATTTTCACATATAAATCGATTCTGTTGAAAATTCTATGCAGTGAACTGTGCAGTGTTTTTAAGGCATAGAATACGTCACGCCTTGATGGAAACTAACCATCAGATTCTCACTCTGACATTAATAGCTTTTAGCATTGTTTTAGGCGTATTAAACAGCATTGAAACTCATATATTCGTGAATTATTCGCTATTTTCCAAATTCTATCCACCTAAAGTATACTGTACCCATAGAATCTCATTGTATAATACTAGTTGATGAATATAGAGCACCAGGTTATGAATCTGATTGTAAATTCAAAAGTGATTACACACCAGGTATATTTTATCCTATATTTTATGCGCGGAAAAGAGCGCTAAAATAGCTATTTTGATACATAAATGGATTTTTTTCAAAATTCTATGGTGTGAAAATATTTTTAAGGCATGGAATATTATTTTATATTGCTCGTAGATGGAAGCAAACTATTAGATTTTCACTCAAACTGTAAATTCAAAAGTTGTTAGCATAGGAATAAATTTAGCTCTGTTTTAGATGTTTAGAACAGCGTTGAAACTGATATTTTGGTGAATATTTACGAAATTCTATCCCCTATAATATACTTAACCGTCCCGTGGCCGAGTGGTCAACAGGCTTGGCTATTGATCTACGTGATCTGGGATCGAGTCCTGGGTAAGACATCGATGTGTGTGTCGTTTTTTCTGCTGAGGTTCCGCCATCTTCACAGACCTTCCACTATGGCGTATTAAACTGAAAGGCTTCTGTCAGACCTCTGTGGCAAGCAGCTGCTTGAGGGGGTATTTATTTTTTTTAAAGTATATTTTACCCATAGAATCTCATTGTATAATACTAGTTGATATAATTAATGATAAAGCATTAGGTTGTTAATCTGACTGATAGCATCTGAATAATGTTAATGATAAAGCATTAGGTTGTTAATCTGACTGAAAATTCAAAAGGTATTACACACCACATAGCTTTATTTTTATGCGCGGAAAACCGCGCAGAAATAGCTATTTTGATATATAAATGGATTTTTTTCAGAATTCTAGGCTGTGAAAATATTTTTAAGGCATAGAATATTATTTTATACTACGCTTGGTTGGAAATTAACCATCAAAATATCACTTAAACTGCAAATTCAAAAGTTGTTAACAGAGAAATAGCTTGCAGCTGTGTTTTAGGCGATTAAAACAGCGTTGAAACAGACATTTTGGTGAATTATTCGATATTTTCGAAATTGTATCCACATAAAGTATACTTTACCAACAGAATCTCATTACATAATACTAGTTGATGAATATAAAACATTAGATTCTGAATCTGTGTTTAATGCGAAGAAAATAGCGCTAAAATCGGTATTTTCACATATAAATGGATTGTTTTGGAAATTCTATGCAATGAAAATGTTTTTAAGGCATAGAATGCCATTGTATATCAAGACTTGATGGCAGCAAACCATCAGATTTACATTCTGACAGTAAATTGAATAGTTCTTAGAACACTAATAGCGTCTTAGGCGTTTAAAACATCATTCAAACTCATTTTCTTGAAAATTTCGAAATTTACGAAATTCTACGCACCTAAACTATACTTTAGCCATAGAATCTCATTACACAGTTGTTGAATATAAAGCATTAGATTGTGAATCTGACTGTAAATTCAAAAGTCATTACATATCATATAACTTTTACCTATGTTTAATTCGAAGAAAATAGCGCTGAAATTGGTATTTTCACATATACATCGATTTTTTTTGAAAATTCTATGGAGTGAAAATGTTGTTTAAGGCGTAGAATATCACTCTATGTCACGCCTTGATGGAAACAAAACATCAGTTTCTCATTCTGACATTAAATTCAACAGTTGATAGCACAAGAATAACTCTAAGCACGGTTTTAGGCGTTTCAAAAATAATTGAAACTGATTTTTTGGTGAATTATTCGATATTTTCCAAATTCTATGCACCGAAACTATATTTTCGTCATAGAATCTCTTTATGTAATACAAGTTGATGAATATAAAGCATTAGGTTGTGAATGTGACTGAAAATTCAAAAGTCATTACAAACATGATATCTTTTCCCTGTGTTTTATGCGCGGAAAACGTCGAAAAAATAGTTATTTTGATACATAAAACTATTTTTTTCAAAATTCTATGGAGTGAAAATAATTTTAAAGCATAGAATATCGTTTTAAGTTACACCTAAATGTAAATAGACCATCAGATTGTCATCAAACTGTAAATTCAAAAGTTGTTAGCACAGGAATAGCTTTGTGCTCTCTTTTCCGCGATTAAAACAACGTGGAAACTTAGTGAATAATTCGACATTTCAAAATTCTATCCACCTAAAGTATACCTAACCCATAGAACCTTTATTATGTAATACCAGTTGATGAATATAAAGCATATAGCTTTTACCCATGTTTTATCCGTAGAAAATAGCGCTTAAATAGGTATTTTTACATATAAATTGATTTTTGTTTTAATTCTATGTAGTGGAAATGTTTTTAACGCATAGAATGTATATCTATATCAGGCCTTGATGAAAACAAACCATCAGATTCTCACTCTCCCAATAAACTGAACAGTTCTTACCACACAAATAGCTTTTAGCACTGTTTTAGGCCTTTAAAACAGCATTTAAACTCATATTTTCTTGAATGAATCGATATAATCGAAATTCTATGCACTTAAACCATTGTTTACCCTTAAAATCTGACAGTAAATTCAAAAGTCATTACACACGATATAGCTTTTACTTACGTTTATTGCGAGGAAAATAGCGTTAAAATTGGTATTTTCACATATAAATCGATTTTGTTGAAAATTCTGTGCAGTGAAAATGTTTTTAAGGCATAGAATGTCATTCTATATGACTCCTTGATGGAAACAAACAATCAGATTCTCACTCTAAGAGTAAATTGAATAGTTGTTAGCACACAAATAGCTTTTAGCACTGGTTTAGACGTTTAAAACAACATTGAAACTCATATTTTGATGAATGTTTCGATATTTTCGAAATTCTACGCACCTAAAATATACTTTAGCCATAGAATCTCATTATATAATACTAGTTGATGAATATAGAGCACCAGATTGTGAATCTCACTGTAAATTCAAAAGTTATTACAAATCACATAACTTTATCCTATGCTTTATGCGCGGACATTTGATATATGAATCAATTTTTTTCAAAATTCTCTGCTGTGAAAAAATTTTTAAGGCATAGAATATTATTTCATATTACTCGTGGATGGAAGTAAACTATCAGATTGTGATTCAAACTGTAAATTCAACAGTTGTTTGCACAAGAATAGCTTTTAGCTCTGTTTTAGAGGTTTAAAACAGCGTTGAGCCTGATATTTTGGTGAATAATTCGATATTTTCAAAATTCTATCAACTAAAGCATAATTTATTCATAGAATATCATTATGTCAGGGGTGGGCAATTGTTTTCGTATCTACACTGCGCATGCGTATTGTCGTCGCCGTCCTAGGGGAAAATACGAAATGTTAGGGGAAAATACGAATGTTCGGTCGCGCACGGGAAGGAAATCTCGTTTCAAGGCGGATTTTTCTAACTTTCTTGGCGGGCCACAAAAAAGACTTTTAGCTGGCTGAATGTGGCCCTCCGGCAGCTATTTGCCCACCCCTGCATTATATAACACTAGTTGATGAATATAAAGCATTAGGTTGTCAATCACTGTAAAGTCAAAAGTTATTACACACCACATATCTTTTCCCCACGTTTTATGCGCTGAAAAACGCACTAAAATACTTATTTAGACATATAAATCAGTTGCTTTCAAAATTCTACGCTGTGAAAATATTTTTAAGGTATAGAATATTATTTTATATAACGCCAGGATGGAAATAAAATCAGATTAAAGAGAATAATACAATTTGTATTTACAAATACTGCAGTGCGTTTGTGGAATTTAGAATTATTTCGGCTATGTGATATATTTAAATGAATTGCTACGGATATGTGGAAGACAATATAAGAAGTTATCGATAATGTAGATATCTAAGCAAATTCTTTTTATTAAGTGCTTGGTACAAGAGATTTACGAGGAATGTTGAATTTGTTTGCTCCAGACAGAAATTTCAGGATTAGTGATAGTAATCCAAATTATATCTCATCATTTCCTTATTTTTACTCAATTGTCGTATCCACCCAATTGTTGCCTTCTCCCATTTGTCGTATTTCCCTATTTTCTTTTCCATTCAGTTGCAATCCACCCAATTATAGTACACTCAATTGTCACCCAATTTGTCCACCCAATTGTCGTATTTCCCTATTTTCTTTTCCATTCAGTTGCAATCCACCCAATTATAGTACACTCAATTGTCATCCACGTAATTGACTTCCAATTGTCGTTGCCCCATTTCATTATACTATCATGCGATGGATGAACCTTTCCGTATCCATCCGAAATTTTGAGCTTAATATCCTTCTAAAAGCATAAAACATATTTTTTCGATTGTTACTGGGAAAGACCTAAATGAGAGAATGTCGATATTCTCCTGTGAATGTCGACACATACCAAGTACGTCGGTGAAAGACCGAATATTAGGTTATATTCTTACACATTCGGATCATTGCCGGTGTATGTCAATAAGCACAGATAAGCTCTAGTGGGGGTCGAAACGAGAAGCCGAGAAAACACAGCCAGAGAGGCGACGAAAACGCCAAATCCTTTGTTCTGCCGCGAGGTCACATATAGGCTCACGTGGGGTCACGTGATCTTATCTGGCATCTATTTGTTACACTCTCGAACACTCTGCTGTTTGTCAGTCTTATGCAAGGTTTGCTGGTGCGTGCAACGTTTGTTCAATTTTTATTTTTTTTATCCGATATCTTAATTTATATTGAATGGCTACTGCAGTGAACCGTGATCTTTTTTTATTGAAAGTTACGTGCATTAATTGCGAGTAAACGAGAAGACAATTGTTTTTATTTTTCTCAAGTACTCTAAAATACTTTCTGAAGTGATTTCTGCGAAAACTAAGTGTAGTACACCTTTGGATTAAAACGTTTTGACATTTTAAAAATTAATGATGAACAGAAGTTAATTGTGCCATTAAAACCAGGAGAAACGAATATACAGTATTATGTTACCAATGATGAATTGTTCAGTATACTATCCGAATCTCACATCAGAATAGGCCATGGAGGAAGAACACGTATGCTTAAAGAATTGCAAGTTAAATACAAAAATATTACATATGAAGTTGTAATGTTGTATTTAAATTTATGTAACAATGTCAAATGAAACATAGTGCACCTAAAAAAGGTATCGTTGTGAAACCAATGGTTCGGAGTTAAACTCAAGATGTCAAGTCGATCTGATAGACCTGCAGTCACACAGGGATGGCGAATATAAAAGTTCATAATGGTGTATCAAGACCATTTAACGAACCTTTGAAAAGTAAGACAGATGAAGAAGTAGCGTATCACCTTCAAATATTTTTAACATTTGGTGCCCCAGCTATATTGCATTCAGATAATGGTAGGGAATTCAGTAAACGAGTCATATCCGAACTATGCGCTATGTGGAAAGATGTTAAGATAGTTCACGGAAAGTCTCGTCATAGTCAAGGCTCAGTTGAAAGGGCCGATCACGATATACAGAATATGTTAACTGCATGGATGAACGATAACGATACAAAGGTCAGATGGTTTGCCCTTTGTTTAATTTGCCAAGAACACAACATACCACGAAGGAATACGCCAAAGTCCTTATGAAGCCCTGTTTGGCGTTAAACCAAAAAGAGTCATAACATCGTCATCTTTGCCTGGCGAGCAAATATTGAAACCGAAGAACAGCTCGAAGAAATTGTTAATACTTTTGAAGAAAATTTGAGCTGTTATGCATATTACACTTAATTTACATATTACATTATGTTGAAAAAAGTGTCCGGAACTTCCATGTTATGTGAATGGAAAGCCACTTCAAAGTTCCCTAACATTGAAAAAAAACCTTTTACGCAAAAATCGTTATTGGCATTAAGTTGTAGATGTCACTCAAATCTCTCTGAATCTTCCTGCTATAGTCGTTTAATATTTCAAGAATGAATGAAAGCTGAAGCATTTATCTTCAACTTTTGACACTTGTAAAAAAACACTTCAATAGATAAAACAAAACTCTTGTAACGATTTGTTCACTAATATAAATATCTAAAGTTTGTATGATGATTTTTTAAGATTTCATTAATTTGGAAGCAATGTGACAGTGTTCTGCTGGTTAAAGAGTCCTGCTTCAATGACTCTTTAAATATTGATCGAAATTGTTGAAAATTGACACTGTCACATTGCCTCCAAATTGATGAAATTTCAAAAAATCGTCATAGAAACTTCAGATATTAATTTATGTTAGTTATCAAATTGTTACAAGAGTTGTGTTTTATCTATTGGAGTATTTTTTCACAAGCTTCCATTCATTCTTTAAATATTAAATGAATATTGCGGAAAATATATTTAGAGAGAGTTGAGTGGCATATACAATTTATCGCCAATAATAGTTTTTGCGTAAGAAGTTTCAAGCTTTGAAAGTGGCTTTCCATTCAAATAACATGGAAGTGGCAATCTCATTATATATTATTAGTTGATGAATATAAAGCATCAGTTTGTGCATCTGACTGTAAATTCAAAAGTTATTACACACCATATAGCTTTTACCTATTTCTTATGCGTAGAAAACAGCGCTGACGTATTTTGATACATAAATCGATTATTTCTCAAAGGTAAATAGTGTGAAAATGCTTTTAATGCACAGAATGTCATTTTATATCACGCCTTGATGGAAAAAAAACCATCAGATTTTCAATCTGACTATAAATTGAAGAGTTGTTTGAACAGGAATAGCTTTTAGCTCTGTTTTATGCGTTCAACACAGCATTGAAACTGATATTTTGGTGAATTATTCGATATTCCCAAAATTATATCCTCCTAAACTCTACTTTAGGGACAGAATTTCATTATATAATATTAGTTGATGTATATAAAGTATTAGGTTGTGAATCTGACTGTAAAATGAAAAGAAATTACACACCATATAGCTTTTATCTATTTCTTGGGCGTGGAAAACAGCGCTAAAACAGATGTTTTGATAAATACATCGTTTTTTTTTTTCAGAAGTCAAGGAAGTCAGAATATTTTTAAAGCACAGAATGCCATTTTATGCCTTGATGCCTTGATGCCTTTATGCCTTGATGGAAATAAACTATAAGATTTTCAATCTGACTCCAAATTTAAAAGCTGTTTTTCGAGTTAGCTCTGTTTTACGAGTTTAACACAGCATTGAATCTGATATTTTGGTGAATTATTAGATATTTTCAAAATTACATTCAGCTAAACTCTACTTTAGCGATAGAATCTCATTACATAATATTAGTTGATGAATATAAAACATTTGGGTGTGAATCTGACTGTAAAATCAAAACAAATTACACACCATATAGCCTTTACCTATTTTTTGTGCGTGGAAAACAGTGCAAATACAGGTGTTTTGATAAATGAATCGATTTTTTTTTTCAGAAGTCAAGGTAGTCAAAATATTTTTAAAGCACAGAATGCCATTTTATATTACGCCTTTATGGAAATAAACTATCAGAGTTTGAATCTGACTCTAAATTGAATAATTGTTAGAACAGGAATAGCTCTTAACTCAGTTTTATGCGTTTAACACCGTATTGAAAGTGATATTTTGGTGAATTATCAGATATTTTCGAAATTCTATCCACCTAAACTATACTTTAGTGATAGAATCTCATTACATAATACGAGTTGACGAATATAAAGCATTAGGTTGTGAATCTGAAGGTAAATTCAAAAGTTATTACACACCATATAGATTTTGTTCTTTTTTATGTCTCGAAAACACCGATAAAACAGGAATTTTCACATATCAATCGATTTTTTTGAAAAATCTACATAGTGAATATGTTTTTAACGCATTGAATTTCATTCTATATCACGCCTTGATAGAAACAAACCATGAGATTCAAACTCTGACAGTAAATTGAACCGTTGTTACTGCACGAATAGCTTTTAGCAGTGTTTTAGGCGTTTAATACAGCATTGAAACTCAAACTTTGGTGAATTTTTCGATATTTTTGAAATTCTCTGCACCTAAACTATTACTTTAGCCATAGTGTCTCATTATATAATACTAATTGATGAGTGTAAAGAATTAGGTTGTGAATTTGACTGTAAATTCAAAAGTGATTACACACCACGTATATTTTTAGGAAAAATATATTTTATGCACGGAAAACAGCACTAAAATAGGCAGTTCGATACCAAAATCGATTTTTTTGAAAATTCTGTGCTGTGAAAATATTTTTAAGGCGTACAATATTTTAAGGATGCGAATAAACCATCAGATTGTCACTCAAACCGTAAATTCAAAAGTTGTTAGCACAGGAATAGCTTTTAGCTTTGTTTCAGGGTTATAAAACAACGTTTTAAACGATATTTTGGTGAATTATTCGATATTTTCGAACTTTTTCTCATTATATAATACTAGTTGATGAACATAAAGCATTAGGTTGTGAATCTGACTGTAAATTCAAAATTTATTACACACAACATATCTTTAACCGGTGTATAAAATAATTTGGGCAGGTGTCTAACCAATGAGAGAACTGTAAAGTTCACAGATAAAGAAGACGAATTAACAAATTCAAATTGTAGTGCAGCGCCACCTAACGTGTAAGGTCCTAATTACTCATTTTCTCTCTGCTGTCGTCTTGTTACGACCGCCATTAGAATAATGGCGGTCGTAACAAGACGACAGCAGAGTTCCTTTCGTAGCTTTCAACAGAAGATAGAAATGTGTGAAAGGTGTATTGAAATGGCGTTTTGTTAGTTATAAATGGAATTAAGGCAGAATTAAGTTCAATAAATATAAAGAAAATAACATCATTCTCCTACAGACTTTTAGGAAAACATTTTCAAATTCATCTCATTTGGACGACTTTACTTTTTCCTAGAAATTCTCTACAACATGATAAAATATATGATCTTAAAGAAATTCCAAAAACACCTGTAAAAGTAGAATACCCTAAATTTGTCAAAACAATACTTGGAACAGTTATCGGAGTAACTCCTGATATATGTGATGTTAAATTATTAGAACTGTTATCTAATCAAAAAGTACTGAGTCTACGTCGAATGCTATACTTTGATTTAAAAACTGACAAAAAAATGGAGACCCCTTGCTCCTCCACAGACAAGGTGGTTCTTGAGTTTGAGGGTGAGAAGTTGCCGAATTATGTATATATTGGATTTAACAGGCACTCGGTAAAGAGTTATATCCTGCCTCCAAATTTATGTTACCCCGGTTTATAAATTTCGCCACGGAATTTCGACATGTACTGGCAAACAAGTATGCAAACGTTGTGGCGAAAATCACCACCATCGCCAATGTAATTCAAAAATTCTTCGATGCCCCAACTATGCTGGCCCTCACCCAGCCACATGGGCTGGGTGCATAATAAGAATTATTGCATGTAAAGCTCGTTTTATTCAAAAAGAAGAAGGAATAAATTGGCAACAAGCTTTTGCTAAAGCCAAAACATACTTTTATTTAAATAAAAACAATCCTCCCAACAATAATCGCATATCAAAGTTTGAGATAGAAAAACAGAAAGCTTAAATGCTTCAAGAATTCAAACACATTTATGTGGACATTCCTTTCATCGAACCTGGAAGAGGACTGTCTCGCTTTACCATCGACATCAACGGATATACCTGTACTTCATTACCAAGACTCAGATCATAATAAAACAATTAATTACGTTGGAATTGTGAAAAGAAAAATAAAACAGGAGCAAAAAAACTCAAACAAGAACTCTTTAGATATTAGACACAAACCAGATGAAAATGAATTTAATTTGATGGAAAAAGAAAACAAGTCAACGTTAGGTGGAAACTCTAATAACTTGCTGATAAAATTATTGGATTGCTTACTACCTAAAGGACCGGAATTGACCCTTATAAAGGATATTCTCCTATCTTTTCTATATAACGAGTCATGGGGAATAGGCCAAGATTAATTCATTGGAACTGCAGAGTTATATAAATAAATTTCATTTCATTAAACATTTAACAAGAACAAAAAATATAAAAATATTATGTCTAGAAGAGACTTTAACAGATAAGGTTCTTAGACTGAATAATTATACATCCTATGTGCAAAAAAATAATGAATATTCTAGGGGAGTTGCCACTTTTATTGATAAAAGCATTCCTCAAAGAAGGATTAATATTGATTTAATACGTAATAAATCAGAAATTCCAATAGTACAGGTAAAAATTAATAATATAATTGCAAACATTACAAATATATATGAACATGGAATATATATTAAATACAACGAATATTCAAAAATTTTAGAAAATTTAAAAAGAGAAATATTAATAGTGGAAGACTTTAACACACATAATAAAATGTGGTTTTCGCACAAAAATGAAAATAAAAGTATTTGATAAAATTAATAGAAAATAATAATTTAATCATATTAAATGAAAATGTTTCAACATATATAAATAGATTCAATTCAAAATCGATAATTGATCTGTCAATATGTTCCAATAAAATTGTTAAAGATTTAACCTGGTCCAGATCCTCAGATAACTATGGGAGCGATCATTATCCCATCTAATCTATTTTAAAAATCAAAATTTAACAAAACCAAGGTTAAAAACTATAAATTGGAAAAAATTTAGAAATGACATCAGTAATGAAAATATATCACAAAAACAAATTGATCATATCGAAATTATAGAAATACTAAAAAATAAAATAAATGACAACGCAGAAACAATTATAAAAGAAATACCAAAAAACAATATACAAACCATATTCATAAATAAACTGATAACAATACGTAGAAAAGCTGAGAGAAATATGAATAGGAAAAAAACATTCAGGGATGTCCAAAATTTTGAAAGACTTAACAAAACCATATCTAAAAAAATAAAAAATTTACAAAAACTAAATTGGAAGAAATTTACAGAAAATTTGTCTCTTCAAACTGCAACCATAAATCTGTGGAAAATATATAAAAAATTATATAATGATATAACACCAAATAATCCAATACATATATATTCCTTAAAAAGCAATAAGACAGTACAAGAAACCACAGAACACTTAGCTCAACATTTTATACATTTACACTTCAAACCAGATAATAAAACAATTAAAAAATTAAAAAATTAAAATATATTTCACATGCTATGTTATAATAATAAAACAGACTGTCTAAATCTCCCTTTTTCTCTTTTAGAACTAAGATCTGCGATCAAAAATTTAAAAAACAGCACTGCTCCTGGCCCTGACGGAATTACCAATAAATTATTAAAAAATTTAACTCTTGAATACCAAATTAAATTACTTGAACAATTTAATAAATTTTGGTCTACAAAAACTTACCCTCAAAATTGGCTTGATAATTATATGATATTCATGAAAAAAGAAAATAAAAATCCTGAAAAACCATACATCATACAGACCCATATGTTTAAGTTCTAACGTTCTTAAACTTTTTGAAATAGAAAACTTTTTTTGGTCCATAGAAAAATTCAAAATTTAGATAATAACTTTTTCGGATTCAGACATGGCAGATCATCAAAAGACTTATTGTTAAACATGATATCAGATGCAGAATACACAATAAAAATAGATTATACATGGTTGCTACTATAATAGATATGGAAAAAGCCTTTCACTCAATATCGCATCAAGGCTTAATAACAAAACTCAGAAAACTAAAATTCTATAGAAGCACTTTTTACTTTCTCTCACATTTCATAGCAGAAAAAAACTTCAGAGTAAAAATTGGTAATAAATTATCAAATAAGTATAAATTTGAAAATGGAATAGTTCAGGGAGAATAATTAGAGAATGGAATAGTTCAGAGGTTCTCCTCTGTTCTTTAATATTTATCTAAATGACATCTCAGAAGTGTTTAATCCAGAAATTAGTTACGGAACATATGCTGATGACATTATCTTCTGGATTGATTGAAACAAATATAAATGTTTTAAATAAAAGAATACAAAATACACTAAATAAACTATCAATATGTACTGAAAAATGGAACTTAAAAATTTCTACTGTGTTTTTTACAAAAATAATTTATTTTTATAGAAAAAATTAAATTACGGACGAATTAAAAATAAAATTGAATAGCAAAGATATCACAATAACGGATAATATTAAATTCTTGGGATTACTCTTAGATTCAAAATAAAATCGAATAATTATATACACAATGCAATTGAAAAATCTAAAAAACTCTTTAATTATTTAAGATTTCTTGGAGGATGAAACTGGGGAAGCTCCAGTAAAAATTTATTATTAATTTTAAATTTAATTTTCCTACCTAAATGCTTATATGGCATCGAACTTCTAAGTACCATCTCAAAAACAAAATTAAAAAAATTAGAAACAATTCAAACAAAAACAATAAAATACTGTTTAGGCTTCATGCAATCAACAAATAAACTAAATGCATATGCAGAAACTGCAATACCATCAATAGAAATAAAAAGAAAATATCTATTAAAAAAAAACTAATCTTTCGCATTTTTGCTAGAAATAGACAACATCCCGTAATAGACAAATTAATAATGCAATTTACTGATGTTTCACTATATATCTTTCCTGAAAAAGTAAAAATTTTAGACATTTTTAATAATAAAACTGGTGACTCTATTCCCAACTTTCCTTTTTTGGAATATTTCTTTACCTATAATTAAAGATAAAATTTTTAGAATAGAAAACAAAAAACTACAAGACTCATCTGCTTTAAAAATCTCCATGATATATATTCAAACTTCATTCAAATATATACGGATGGATCGACAAATTTTGAAACTCTTAACGCATCTGGAGCATTCTACTGTCCTGCAGAACAATTTGAATACATTTTTAAATTCGACTCATTTCAAACAATTGTTATTCCAGAATTAATTGCAATTATCTTAGCCCTAAACTGGTCATTAAAATTCCATAACCAAAATATTATAATATTAACTAATAGCAAATCTGCTTTACAAATTTTTCAATCTAACATTTTTAAAAGTAATTTCTTTCTGTGCTTAAATTACATATTTATTTTAACGTTCAAACACCTAAACCAGCACAACATTCTACACATACATCTACTACCATCACAGGTATTTACTACTACCATCACATATCATCAAACAAAACGAATATATCGACAGCTTAGCTAAAAAAGCTTCAAATCTAAATCAATTTATGCAATCTCCATTTAATTATTCAATATATAAAAAAAAATAAAAAAAAATTAATAGATGAACTTCAATCATGGTATGATATAAAAGCTCAAAACACACATAGATATAAAACATCTCCTTTAATAAACAAATTTAACGATTATGGATTAAATAGAAAAGAAATAAAAGTAATATTAAGGATAAAAGCCAAACTTGCTTTAACTAAATCTACATTATTTAAATTTAAGAAAGTAACTTCTCCAAATTGCGAACACTGCAGTGAAATTCAATCTATTGAACAGATTCAATCTATTACAGAAATGAAAGGAAAGAATACTTTGCAAATGTAATAACCTTAATATTAACAACTTTAATTTTAAAACTATTTTAGAATCTACAAAAAATAACTACAACCCACTTTATATAAACTCCTCTTACAATACTTACAAAATAGAAATATGATAGATCGATTATAATAAAATGCATATAAATATTAAAAAAATATATTTGAAAGTATGAAAAAAAAATTATGCATGGAGGAACCCCCCCTCCCCAATAAACAGTGACTGAATGAGTCTGCATAAACCTTTTTCTATGCAGGAATATTCATTGTGTGATGTGCTCATGATCAACAGCGCTAAAACAGCTATTTTGATATATAAATCGATTTTTTTCAAAATTCTATTCAATGAAAATGCTCTTAAGGTATACGATGTCACTGTATATCACGCCTTTCTGGAATCAGATTGTCACTCTGACTGTATTATTCAAAGTGGTTCGCACAAGAATAGCTTTTTAAAAAACACACCATATAGCTTTTACCTATTTTGATAAACAGCTATTTTGATATATAAATTGATTTTTTTTCAAAATTCTATGCAGTGAGAATGTTTTTAAGGTAGAAGGTGTTATTCTATATCAACCCTTGATGGAAATAAACCATCAGATTGTCACTCTGACTCTAAATTCAAACATGGTTGGCACAAGGAATATCTAGCTCTGTTTTAGGCGTGAAAACAACCTTCAAACTGATATTTTCGGGAATAATTCGATATTTTCGAAATTCTATGCATCTAAACTATACTTTAGCAATAGAATCTCTTTACATTATACCAGTTGATGAATATAAAGCATTAGGTTCTCAATCTGACTGTAAATTCAAAAGTTATTACACACCATATCGCTTTTACGTATGTCTTAAAACGTGTGTGCTAAAACAGCTATTTTGACATATAAAACGATATTTTTTGAAATTTCTATGCTGCGAAGATGCTTTTCAGGTATAGGACTTCATTCTCTATCACGCCTTGATGGAAATAAATCATCAGATTTGAGAATAATTCGATATTTTCGAAATTCTACGGACCTAAACTCTACATTAGCATGGAATTTCGAAAATATCGAATTATTCACCAAACTATCAGTTTCAACGCTGTTTTGCACGTCTAAAACAGAGCCAAAAGCTATTAATGTGCTAACAACTTTTCAATTTACAATCAGAGTGACAAATCTGATGATTTACGCAGTGAAAACGTTTTTAGGACATAGAATGACATTCTATATCTATTATATTATATTTATCAACTCGTATTATGTAACGAGATTCTATGACTAAAGTACAGTTTAGGTGCATACAATCTCGAAAATAGCGAATTATTCACCAAAATATCAGTTTCAATGCTGTTTTAAACTTCTAAAACAGAGCTAAAAATATTCCTGTGGCAACAACTTTGAATTTACGGTCAGAATGACAATCTGATAGTTTATTTCTATGAAGGAGTGATATAAAATGATATCCTATACCTTAAATACATTTTCACTGCATGGAATTTTGAAAAAAATTAATTTAGGTATCAAAATAGCTGATTTAGCGCTGTTTTCTATGCATAACACACAGAGAGAAGCTATATGGTGTGTAACAACTTTTCAATTTATAGTCAGATTCACAACCTAATACTTTATATTCATCTGCTATGTAATGAGATGCTATGGCTACACTATTGTTTAAGTGCATAGAATTTCGAAAATATCAAATTATTCACTAAATTATTAGTTTCAACGCTGTTTTACACGCCTAAAACAGAGCTAAAAGCTATTCCTTCGCCAAAAACTTTTGAATTTACAGTCAGAGTGACAATCTGATGGTATTTTCTTCCATGAAGGCGTGATATACAATGACGTTCTATGCCTTAAACACATTTTCACTGCATAAAATTTGGAAAAAAAAAAAAGATTTATGTGTCAAAATAGCTTGGTCAACTTCGGGTTTTATCACCGCAAATTTCCTTCCCTGCTGACGATTAGTAGGGGACACCGATGGGCTTGGAAAGGCCACTGTCCGTCATATGGGACGTTAAGCCGTGGCCCCGTGTGCGGGAGAGCCGCACTCTATGCAGGTTAAAGAAATGTTGGATGGCCTTGACGGGATGCTACACCTGTCCCCCAACATCTGTTCCAGTGTGCCCCCTCCCCAAACCTCTGAGCCTTCGAGGTCCTTTTGTCCTGGCCATTTAGCTCATGGTGCAAAAAGTGCTGCTCAGAGGTTAAACATCCCAACCTTCAGAACCGCGTGCCCCGAAGCTATGAAGGAACGGGGTGAGGGATCAAAGAGGGGCAAGGATATATCTATATATACGATGTCATGACGAACATAACGTCGTCCATATATCCTTGTATCCTTGTGCCTCTTACCGTCGTTCTCTTGGTAAAGAAATTCCTTAACTATTACATACAAATATTAAAATAATCATAAGCGACACTATTTTCAAAAAGAAATCGGGAAAACAGTTGTAAATACACTATACCTTTCAGTAAAAAACCAGAACAATTAAAGCTAATAACATGGAGAAAAAAATCGAGAAAAACGTGCCACTGCTTGCACTCTAATATTAAGTTGTTGGCATTCAAAGACATAAAATTTCTTCACTCGTGTTGAGTTTTTGACACGGAAAAGTTTAAAAGCACGATTGCATCTCAGGCTCAAGGAAACATTAACCAGGATGATTCCACAACGCCGTGAGTAGGACGGCATCGGCCGTCATTTTGTGAAAATGCCGTTCAATAGTTCACGACAGTTACTTTCCTTATTAAGAAATAAATTGCACAATTAACAAATTGTTCACAAATGTACAAATTTAAGTAAATTTTTAAAATAAAATCTGGATTTAATAAATTTGTTGAAATACAGCATGCAAAGAGGCAAATAAAAACAATCATCGTTTAACTTGGAAATTCGGACAACGGCAAACTACTAAGCAGGGGTTACCTGTATATACACCTACATATATATACAGGTAACCCCTGCTAATATGACCACCGACCATACATATACTATGGTAGGTGATCATATTATTCTGATACGACTGTGTATATTTCTGGTGTTAAACTATGTAGGTGAACAAATATACTGGCATCTCAGCGTATACTGCCTGGCAATTATGTATTATCGTGTATGAAATGTCATTAAACATGCTAATGTGCGCAGAATTTCTTATTAATGTAAGTATTCTGCGTTACTGTGAAGTTCTATAAAAGCTGTAAACGTATAGTGAAAAGCAAAGTCACGTGCGACGTAGGTAAAGAGACTGATCTGATTGGCTTCGTAAGAAAACTCCTCATTGGAGTGGGATGGGTATGAACAGTTTTTAACAGAGGTGATGGAACTCACGATACAGCATTCAATATGTGTGGAGAATGGCAATGGTCTCAAAAACTTCTGCCAATCTTGGCAAATGCGAATGAAAAAATCGCTCTCAGAGACAGGGACAGAAATTTGTTGGCACGAACTCTATGGCAAAACAGTTGCTACAGTTCATCAGATGAAAGAGATAATCGTTAGCAATACTTCCAAACTCATTTCAACAAGTAGAGAGAATTGAAACATTTGCTACAACGGTACAAATGATGAAGTATTATATAAATATATAATAATTTGAACAGGCAGTGTACATTAGAGAGATCCTATTTGCTTAAGTAGATGCACTCACTGCGTATTATGTAATGATATTCTATATCTAAAGTATAGTTTAGGTGCATAGAGTGTCCAAAATATCGAATTATTCACGAAAATATCAATTTGAACGCTGTTTTAAACGCCTAAAACAGAGATTAAAGCTATTGCTGTGCTAACAACTTTCCAATTTAAAGTCTTAGTGACAATCTCATGGTTTATTTCCATCAGGGCATGGTATAAATTGACATTCTATGCCTTAAAAACATTTTCACTCCAGAGAATTTTGAAAAAAAAAATCGATTTATTCATAAAAAAAAAAGCTCTTTTAACGCTGTTCTCCACGCATTACATATAGGAAAAGCTATATGTTGTGTAATAACTTTTCAATTTACAGTCAGATTCACAACATAATACTTTATATTCATCTACTATGTAATGAGATGCTATGGCTACACTATTGTTTAAGTACATAGAATTTCGAAAATATCAAATTATTCACTAAATTATGTTTCAATGCTGTTTTACACGCCTTAAAACAGAGCTAAAAGCTATTCCTTCGCCAACAACTTTTAAATTTACAGTCAGAGTGACAATCTGATGGTATTTTCTTCTATGAAGGCGTGATATACAATGACGTTCTATGCCTTAAACACATTTTCACTGCATAAAATTTGGAAAAAAAAAGATTTATGTGTCAAAATAGCTTGGTCAGCTTCGGGTTTTATCACCGCAAATTTCCTTCCCTGCTGACGATTAGTAGGGGACACCGATGGGCTTGGAAAGGCCACTGTCCGTCAGATGGGACGTTAAGCCGTGGCCCCGTGTGCGGGAGAGCCGCACTCTATGCAGGTTAAAGAAATGTTGGATGGCCTTGACGGGATGCTACACCTGTCCCCCAACAGCTGTTCCAGTGTGCCCCCTCCCCAAACCTCTGAGCCTTCGAGGTCCTTTTGTCCTGGCCATTTAGCTCATGGTGCAAAAAGTGCTGCTCAGAGGTTAAACATCCCAACCTTCAGAACCGCGTGCCCGAAGCTATGAAGGAACGGGGTGAGGGAGCAAAGAGGGGCAAGGATATATATATATATACACGATGTCATGACGAAAATAACGTCGTCTATATATCCTTGTGCCTTCCCTTACCGTCGTTCTCTTGGTAAAGAAATTCTATAACTATTACATACAAATATTAAAATAATCATAAGCGACAGAATTTTGAAAAAAAAATCGGAACATCAGTTGTAAATACACTCTACCTTTCAGTAAAAAACCAGAACAATTAAAGCTTATAACATGGAGAAAAAAACGAGAAAAACGTGCCACTGCTTGCACTCAAATGTTAAGTGGTTTGACATTCAAAGACACAAAATTTCTCCACTCGTGTTGAGTTTTTGAACGGAAAAGGTTAAAAGCACGATTGCATCTCAGGCCCAGGGAAACATTAACCAGGATGATTCCACAACGCCGGGAGGGGGACGCCGTTCAGTAGTTCACGACAGTTACTTTCCTTATTAAGAAATAAATTGTACAATTAACAAATTTAAGTGAATTTTTAAAATAAAATCTGGATATAATAAATTTGTTTGAAATACAGCATGCAAAGAAGCAAATAAAAATAATCACCGTTTAACTTGGAAATTCGGACAATGCATCAATTCGTACTAAGCAGGGGTTACCTGTATATAAAAATAAAAATAAATAAATAAATACGCCCTCAAGCAGCTGCTTGCCACAGAGGTCTGACAGGAGCCTGTCAGTTTATATGCCAGAGCAGAAGGTCTGAGAGGATGGCAGGACCTCAGCAGAAAAACGGCACATACATCCATGCCTTACCCGGGGCTCGAACCCAGGTCCCTTAGATCAGTAGCCAAGCGCGCTAACACCTACATATATATACAGGGAACCCTGCTAATATGACCACCTACCATACATATACTATGGTAGGTGATCATGTTATTCTGATACGACTGTGTATATTTCTGGTGTTAAACTATGTAGGTAAACAAATATACTGGTATCTCAGTGTATACTGCCTGGCAATTATGTATTATCGTGTATGAAATGTCATTAAACATGCTAATGTGCGCAGAATTTCTTATTAATGTAAGTATTCTGCGTTACTATGAAGTTCTGTAAAAGCTGTAAACGTATAGTGAAAAGCAAAGTCACGTGCGACGTAGGTAAACAGACTGATCTGACTGGCTTCGTAAGAAAACTCCTCATTGGAGTGGGATGGGTATGAACAGTTGTTAACAGAGGTGATGGAACTCACGATACAGCATTCAATTTGTGTGGAGAATGGCAATGGTCTCAAAAATTTCTACCAATCTTGGCAAATGCGAATGAAAAAATGGCTCTCAGAGACAGGGACAGGAATTTGTTGGCACGAACTCTATGGCAAAACAGCTGCTACAGTTCATCAGATGAGAGAGATAATTGTTAGCAATACTTCCAAACTCATTTCAACAAGTACTATGCAGAGAGAATTGAAACATTTGCTAATAATTTGACCAGGCAGTGTACATTAGAGAGATCCTATTTGCTTAAGTAGATGCACTCACTGCGGGTTATGGCACTGTTGGCACAATGGTCTGTAGTATATATAGGACTCTGCGAACAGGTAACCTATTCGATCTTAACTTTTGCCTATCAATGCTCATGCCACTCCTATGGGTTTCTACAAAAATCAGTAATAATGATTTTCGCGTTCAAAAACTTTATTGTTCTACAATATAATGTACAGTACATTTCATTCTAATTCGCCTGAATGGCTGCTGAGCCTTATAAATTACAATACGAACAATAATTAACATCACATGGTAATATTACACTAACAGATATTGTTGCAAGTGAACAACTAATACATGCTTGGACTCGGAAATAATATCACATATAAAATCAATATCGTATTCTGAAGTGCCGTAAATTCCATTTCTGAAAAGTGCAAATATGCAGGAAAAATATTCCTGAATGATGTCAATGGGCTGTATTTGAACAAATGCAACAGGTTCATGACGTTAAATCCTCTACAAACCACAGATTTTTAATTCAGTATTCGGAACAAAGAGGGAACAATATTGGGACAGAATTTAGCTTGAGCGTCACCGGATCCCAAAGTTGGTGTCCTGGACAGAGGTCTTTTTATTCTAATTTAACTTCGCGCATTACTAAAGCCAAAATTTTAAAAAACTATATTTAATCGAAGGCGAGTTACTCTAACCACAAACCGTAACTTTGGGATAGAATAATGTCTTATCGTTCTAGTTTCCACCGGTATAAATCTGTAGCAGAGTCATCCGGCGTTGCTCGGGTCTAAAACTTTCTAAAACATAGAGTAGATGGCCCTCCCCACGGTGCAAGCTTCCATTTGGCAAAAATATCATTATTTTCCATTCTCCTCTCCCCTCCGGAAGGTAGAAGTGACTCAGTCGGTAGCGCCCCAGACACGTAATCTGTAATTCCAAGGTTCGAGTCTCAGCTGGTTCAGCTTTGAGATTTACCTCAGCAAAACTTCCCGCCCTGCCCACAGTTACTGGGGGACACCGATTGGCTGCCGCCATATCAGATAGAACGTTAAGCAGTGGCCGTGTGCGGGAGAGCCATACCCTGTGCATGTTAACTCTTAAACGCCCAGAAATTTTCAGAAAAGTATTGAAAATATTAAAGACTCAAGAATAGCACTATTTGGACGACTTAGTTTCAAAATGTCGGCCGCGTTGGTCCGTTATGGGCATCAAAGGGTTAAAGAAACTACTGGATGACCATGATGGGAGACTGTCTCCCAACAGCTGTTCCAATGGCTCCCCTCCCCCCCCCCCCCCAACCTTCTCTAAGCCTTCAGGGGCCTTGTGACCTGGCCAGTTATCCTATTGGGTGAAAAAAAGTGCAGCTCAAAGGTAAACAACCCGATCTCTCCCTCCGGTTAAATTTTCACCCATTTCTTTTAGGGGAGAAAAGAAATGGACATAGTTCGAGGTACCCATAATCCTCCCCAAGTCAGAAGTTTCTAAACCAAACACCGGAATTCCCTCACTCAGATAATCAAACTTTTCCAAAAAAAAAAACTTAACTTTATAGTAAAGTTCTGAAGTACATAAAAAATGTAAAGGTACAAAAATACTTTTATTAAACAAAATTAATTATTAGCATAATATTTAAAACATTTATTAATGATATGTATGTACTTTTGTTAACTTTCGCATATTTTTCAAATTAAGTTAATGATTTTAATTTTCGATACGAATTTAGTTTTTGAATCTCGTGTTTCGCTCATACTTAATTAGAATGACTTTAATATCCATAGACGCTCGTGCTCTTGACCCATCAAATTGAACGATGAAATTCTCACGCGAAATTAGAAATAAATTACTTTGATGCATTCATCATTTCAAATTCATCGGAGGTAACAATTATTCTGAATAACTTCAAACCGTTAATGTTAAGTCTATGGGGAATTTCTGAAATTCAAACCCGCTACCCCAATTTTGGTTGACCCCAGCGAGTTCGCACGTTTAATATATAAAGAAGAAAGTTTGTTTGTTTGTTTGTATGTTTGTGTGTCTGTCCACTCGGCCCCCAAAAGAGCTACGGGCACCAAACTTTGCATGAACGTTCCCCTTCAGCCAGGGGAAAAATATGAACTATGTGCGAATTTGCTGGGTTCAAACAAAATTGTCGTGGGCGGGTTTGAATTTCTGAAAATTCTCATAGACTTAACAATTAATAAGCATGAAATTTATTAAAAATAACTGTTGCCACCAATAATTTTGTAAAAAGGAATACGTCAGACTAAACTAATACCTGATTTCCGTGATTGTTATTCAAAATAACTGTTGCCACCTTTAAATTTGAAATAATGAATGCATGAAATTCCTTTCTGATTCCGCCTGATTGTTCATTTTGCTGGGTCAAGACGTAACCGTCAAGAGTCAAGGCCATTTCACTGATGACGTCATATGTTCTGACGTCAGCATTCGTGGATCTAGCATCTTGACACCCCGTAGCTACTTGTATATTTTTTGGCGGGATTTTTTAATGTTGTGTTATCTTCAAAGTGGCGCTTTACTTTTCTGTGATTAAGTTTTTACTTGTGAATCATAGTTTTTGAAGAAATGCCTCATCCTTGTTAGGTTCCTGGCTGTAGAGGAAACTATGAAAGTTCAAGAAATGTGCGCGTTTACAGTTTTCCCCAGGATGAAGAGCTGTGCAGAAAATGGCTTCTAGCAACAAGAAACTTCACAGTAACAAAATTTAGCAAGGTATGTCAATTTTGTTTTCCGCCTTTTTATAATAGCAAGTATATTTGTGATAAAATTTTGATTGCTGAAATCCTAGCAAAATTGCAATATTTGGGAAGAGTATATAAAATGGTTTGAATGATAATTGTGAAGAGTAAGTTGAAGAGTAAAACTAACTAACACATTAAAACTCTGAGGAAAATGTGAAAATATATTGTGCCATACATTCATAAAACTTAACTGCTATACATTTAGTCACAATTAGTTGTTTGTTTATCCTTTTCTATTTGCATCGTGGTTCTTTTTGCTGAAATAGGGTTTTGAATATGAGATTTTTATACACTTATGTGAAATATAGGTTTAAGAAATAGTGATCACAAAACAACATATATATATAGAGTAGAGAGCATTAGTCACTCATTAATAGTTTGGATGACATGTAAAATTTAAGGTTTATTTTCATAATACCCTTGGGAAATATCAGGATTGAACTTTGCATCTAGAAACCCATATCTCTTTTACATGAAAGTGTCTCAGGTTTGTGCAAATCTGATTTTCACATTTTCCTCAGAGTTTTAATGTGTTCATCATCATCATCATCATCATCATCATCATCATCATCATCATCATCATCATCATCATCATCATCATCATCATCATCATCATCATCAAGCAGCCATGGGCTACGGAGGTCCAACCAGACCGCACAGTTTAATTCTCCAAGCATATCTGTCCTGAGCTACATCTGCTGCATCCGGCCACTGTACATCAATTCTAACAAGGTCCTGTTTGACATTGTCTGCCCACCGCATCCTAGGTCTCCCCCTCCTTCTGAGGCCTCTAGGCACACTGTTCATAACCCTATTCGCCAATCTATAATTATCCATACGGGCAACATGGCCAAACCAGCGGAGTCTCTCTCTGCACAATATGCTGCTTAAAGGAGGTTGCAGACTCCTTTGCCTAACCTCATCATTAGTTACAAAGTTAAACCACCTAATACCCAAGATACTGCGTAAGCATCTAGAATCAAAAGCATCTAGTTTCCTGTTATCTTGCTTTACACAGCGTCCAAGTTTCACTACCATAACTAACCTTAGAAAGAACCAAACTATTATACAGTCTAATTTTAGTCTTTAGGTGTATACGCCTATTTCTCCACAATCTCCATAGATTCTTAAAAGTCCCAGCAGCAATACCTATTCGTCTGTTAATCTCATGCCGCATATCACCAGTATCAGTTACGCAGCTCCCAAGGTAATTAAACTGTGACACCTGCTCAAGACTGCAACCATTCAGATTAACTGAATCACAACCTGCCTGACCAATTTTCATCACTTTAGTTTTCTCTCTGTTTATAACCAAACCTACTGTACTACCAGTCTCATCAACAGTTCGAATGAAAGAGTTCATCTCATCAACATCATTTGCCAAAAGTGCTAAATCATCAGCATAATCTAAATCAGAAATTTTCGTATCTCCAGCCCATTTAAGGCCAAAAGCTTTCCCTTGAAGTGAATTTCGCATAACATAATCAACAACCAAACTAAAGAGAAAAGGAGACAAAATGCACCCTTGTCGAACACCAGAAGTATTGCTAAACCAATTGCTACAAGACTTACCAACCCTCACACATGACTCAGTGTTATTATAGAGAGCTTTCATTATGTTAACTAACTTGTCTGGTATACCATATGATCTCAAAATCAAAAACAAAATATGACGATCAACAGAGTCGAAAGCCTTTCTGAAATCAACAAAGCTATCAACCAAAGGTTTCTGAAACTCTAAACATTTCTCAAGAATCTGCCTAAGTGAAAATATCTGATTCACACATCCCCTACCACTTCTGAATCCACATTGCTCATCACGCAATTGCCTGTCAACCAAATTCTTAATTCTATTAAGCACAATCATGGAAAGAACTTTACCTGGAACGGAGAGTAGGCTGATACCCCTATAGTTATCACAAGAACTGCGATCACCTTTTTTGAAAATAGGGATAATAATTGTTCTGGTAAAATCTTTAGGAACCATGCCTTTATCATAAACGTTATTCAAAATTTCAGTCATCCAAATGGTAACTGAAACATTCCCAGCTGTAAGCATTTCCGTAGTAATTTCATTCACTCCTGGTGATTTATGAAGTTTAAGTTTAGAAATAGCCAAACTAACTTCAGATTGTGTTATGGAGCCAACATTAAAGCCAACAATGCATCTATCATCATTGCAAACAATGGGAGTAGAACTAACCACATAGTTTAGAACATCACTGAAATGCTCAGCCCACCTAGCCTTGACAAAATCCTCACCTTCTATAACCTTGCCTTGTTTATCCTTCAATCTCTGTATACCTGTTCGTTTTCTACCACACAAAACATTAACTATCTGGTACAGCTCTCTGCTGTTGTGCTGTCCAACTGCTTCCTCAGCTTTGTCAGCAAGGCCATCAAGCTAAAGATTCTTATCAGTAGCTAACTGATCCTTTACACGTTTATTAAGTTCTTTGTAATGCTTTCTATTAGGACTAGTAGGGTACTGATTAAGGACATTCCTGCAGTTCCTTCTTTCTAAATTATTTAAGAATTTATTTTTATTTTAAAATATTTCTTTTTATTATTTTTTTTTCTTCTGAATTATTTAAGTGATAAGGCTCAAGTACCTTATCACTTAAATAATTCTGCCTCCTCTGCTCCTTTTTCCCTAAAAGAGTACTGTTAGTTTCCAAAAAAGCCTGTTTAAAATGGCCCCATTCTTCCTCAACTTCAGTATTAAGCAAACCATGACTGTCATATTGACTAAGTAACCTATCATGGTAAGCTTTAGCTATAACTGGGTCTTTCAGAGCTTCAGTATTAAAGGTAAATTTTTAACCCTAGCACAACACTTTTTAAGTTTAAGTTGCAAGACACTTTTAACAAGGTAATGGTCAGATCACATTTCAGCTCCCCTATATGCCCTGGTTGGTAATCTGAAAGAAATTTTTCCTAATCTTAGAATTCATTCCCATGTTATTAAGCCTTAACATGCTGGAAGACACTATAGCCCTCCAAGCGAAATTTTGTCTCATAACTGGTGGGAATTGTAGTTCCCAAGAGAATATGCTCCAAGTTTTAATTTTTTTTCCCATATAAATATTTTGTTTAAAAGTTTTTTAATTAATCCTCAAAATTTATGAATTCTGAAAAAAAAAGGTACTTGATGATTGTTCTGTAAAGTTGAGGGGAAAAAAAGAAAATATTACTCTGTCATGGTGGTTATTTTTGTGACCTAATTTCACACCAGAACGTTTGTCTTTCTGGTAACGTTTCCAAACTAAAGCTTCTTGCAGAACATTCTTTGAACTGTTGCCAGTAAATGCTCCTTAATTTATGACTTGTAATATTCTGTTCATTAGTTGTCTCAGAATAAGATTTAAACCCAATAAATTATTCTTTTTTTACTATATTGTTTTAAAAAAGTGCTATTAAAATTAGTATCTTTGCTGTTTTCCTCAAATACCTTATTTTCTAAAAATTTGAAACTAAATGCTCATTATTTTGGTATTACACCAGTTATGTGTATTAGTTATTTCAAAATAAGGTTTCAAAAGAAATTTTTTTTTTCTCCCGAAAGCATTTAAAAATTAACTTGGCCACCAGAGTAAATTATGCTCTACAAAGCCAGCATGTTAAGAGGTAATATTGTAGACCTTTGCTATTTCTTAAGGTTAGTTTCTAGGAATAGGAGCAGTTTCTGGACCTTCAGTAGAATGCTATGATCTTGGCCTTTCCTAAATCAGGAAAAGATCCCAAGATTCTTTCCAATTATGTTCTATTGCTTTGACAGTGTCTGCAAGCTGTTAGAATAGTAAATGACAGAGTTATATGGTATTTAGACCCCAATTGTCTGTTTTCCAACATTCGCAAGTATCGATCATTACTTGACCTTATGATATACCTCGAAATGGTTATCGGGCACATCAACAGCACTTGGTG
Source organism: Ryuthela nishihirai (assembly GCA_038380435.1). Classification (NCBI taxonomy): domain Eukaryota; kingdom Metazoa; phylum Arthropoda; class Arachnida; order Araneae; family Heptathelidae; genus Ryuthela; species Ryuthela nishihirai. Next base: position 1,323,638 of record JAWZYU010000019.1, read on the forward strand.
TCAGTATTCATATTTTCCATTCCCCATAATCTCCATGCCTTTGGCTTAAGAGGTCACATGCCAGTTTTCAACTCTACATTGAACAACAAATTTTGACTTTTAGTGTGTTTTAGAAGTGCAAACAGCCATTTCTTCAAGGCGCTAAACACGAAAATGACAACAAAAATGTTTGAGTGGCTATAATTTTCAAGATAGTCACTTACCTGTATATCATCATTAGCTAAAGGTTGTATATTGGTCTACATCAACCACTGCCTCTTTGCCTGCTGCTAATATACCAAATCTTTGAGAATCTTGCATCACATTCCAGCAGTAATCTGCTAATATTGATGGGTTCCATCTTCCTAGATAGCCCTTTTCCATTTTAGTAATTTTCTGATGAAAATGTTCCCTGTGCTCGTCACTTTCAGTACCATTTGGAAAGAAATCCAAATGAGAACTTAAGAAATGTACCTTCAAAGACGTACTACATCCCATTTTGTGATATGAGGACAGCAGTTCTACAAGATCTTTTAATTTTCTGCTATTTTATTCTCTAAGAAGCCTGTTGTCACCTGTCAGAAGGTATGCCATTCTCTCTGTTCATCCTCAGTGATGATACAATTAAATACCTCATCATGTAGCAGTTAGTGAATATGTGGACTGGTAAAAACACCTTTTATTTTTGCATTACTAAGTGTTGGAAATTTCTGTTGAAGGTACAGAAAGGCAGGTTTGTGTCTGATCCATAGCCTTGACTAAATTCTTCATTAGGCCCAATTTTATGTGTAAAGGTGGTAACAAAATCTTCATGAATTGTACCAGTGGATGATGCTGTATATTCTTCCCTGGCTTCAGTGATTGCCAAGAAGGCTAAATCATCTTCGCGTAACGAGATATGTTGTTTCTGCTATTCCATTCGCAAAGGAAGCAACAGAACTTTGTATATCCGAGTTGTATTCCAAGCAAAAGAGCACTTGCATTTGTTATAATTTATGTATTGAAGTAATTGGTTCATATTATTATAAATTTCATTCATATTAATAGCATGGCCTACTGGAACTGAAGGCAACATATTCCCAAGAATGGCTTCATAGTTAATTTCAAGGGATCTGTATATGGAATATGTGTCATGTGGAGGGATGTAAACAAACCGTCAACATATTTGCAAGCAGCTAGGTTACCTACCACGGTAAAGAACAATACCAGATCATTTTGGCAGCTATAATATGCACTTCTTTCTATCAAAGAGAGTCCAGTGCTACAGTCTGTATCCTAGGAATTGACAGCTCCAGATCTCAACTAGATCATTCAACTTGTTTTGCACAATCTTGTATGGTGAGTCCAATGTTGTGGGTGTGAAGTCAGAATGTACAGATGCTATTTCCTGCAATCCTGTTTCTTCCTTCTCTTCCTCTTCCTAGTCCACATCGTAATGTTCTGATGGCTCTGCAACTGGCAAGTTTTCCTCCATGTATCACTGGGCAGATGGTATATTGGGGTAGTTTATTGTCTGGTTTTCCTTTTTAGTAATACCACTTCCCAGTGGAGGTGCCATAGAAAAGTAAGTCACTCACCGGGTTGGACAGTTCCTGCCATGTCATAGGAATGGTATTGACCACTTCTTGCCATATAGACCGCTGCAAAGACATGTACAACTATTACACATTATATGCAGAGCCCAGCTCATCTGTTGATCTTCAATCTTACAAAGTAAAGGAGGGCTTTTTAGATTGATAGGTGTTATTTCATGCTTCTGTGAAACAAAAGTAACTTCGCCATAAATGTAACCAAAATGGTCTGCATTGTTCAAACAAGAACGAAGCATATCGCCCATATACAGCACCCAGCATACAATCATGAATGAACAATAACTGAAGAAGGGTAACTCCTGAATGATGCAACAGCTCCCATTGTCCAAGCAAAAAAACTCAGAAAACAAAAAAGGAACTTAAAGGCACCTTTTATTTTTGTCTTCTGAGTTCCACCGTTACCCTGTCTGTGTGTGCAATAACTCAGGTTGGGTATTCTGCACATGCAGACAAGGTAATGATGGAGGCCTACCTTTACTTTAATATTAGTTAAATCTACAACAAAAGTTTTGGTGCATCCATTGACAACTTCTTCCTACCGACAAGTTCATTCACAGCTTTCCACCATTAACGAACTACTCCAGTCACAACTGTCAATAGCATACTACTCCATTCACACAGTAGGTGAGAGCAGCTTCCTCAGAAATTTTGGACACTTTCTGAGAGATCACTCCTGACCCATGGCAGCTAGGAACCCTATCCATTAACCAAATAGGTCTGGAACTAAGTGGGACCACCCCATCAAATTTGGGACTGATTGCTCAAGTAGCCACAGAACTAGAGTGAAATCGACAATTTCTGTCACCGATGACATCACACATACCCACCCACCCTGGAATTACTGCTTAATATATAATATGATGATACCCCTTACGGGTTATTTAGCGTACTGATAACAGCATTAATTATAGACTTTTTTAAATTTATTTTAGCAGCCTAATAGGTGCTATTATAATATAAATATGTTGAAGTAACTAGCTTTGACCCTCAACTCAAAATGCCATGGACATTCAGTTGCAGTGTAGGTGCATAAAAAGTAGACCATAAGGTAAATTTCCTAATATGTTTTACAGCTAGCATTATATTATCAGATCTAAGCAATCCCATATGTGGTTAGCAGTGATTGTACAAATTTTTCAAATAACATGCCATTGGAATGGAAACACCTCATATGCTGTTGCTGCAATTTCTTTCCTCTAGTTCAATTATCTAATTTGATATATATTTACTTGTGCAGTTGAATTTAAAAAGGTCTAATATTGTTAATAATCATGTTTCTAAAAGCAAAAAGGGAACAATTTTAGCACTATCAATGAGTTGAATTTATGCATCAGTCCAATGATTTGGTAATATTAGTTGCAATGCAATTTAATATCTGTGTGTAACAACAAATTATTGAATTGTTCAGTGTATATAAATGAAATTGCTCAGTGTTGTCAAAAATAACAAAACTGTTTGGTGTGATGAACATTCCAAACATCACCCAGTCAGATGACTGGGTGATGTTTGGAAATGTGAAGGTATTATGTCAATAAGATATCACTACTGTAACATTATTTAAAAAATTCAACTTCAGTGCTTAGATATTAGTGTAGTTTAAATTTTTTTAAACTTTTTTAAATTTTTTTAAATTCTCTCTCTACTGATTTAAGGGGCCTGAGTTCAAGCCCTGGGTAAATGATGTTTATTTTGTTTTTCTGCTGAGGTCCTTTCATCCTCACAGACCTACTATGGCATATAAACTGACAGGCTCATGTCATATCTCTGTGACAAACAGCTGCTTGAGGGGGTATTTTTGATTACATTTGTTTTTAAAATGTAATCATAGCAATATACATGCATTGTTTTGAAATCTGACAATTTTTCTTCTTAAAACTATTATAAACTATAGCGTAATAATGAATATATGTTATTAGCGTAATAATATATAGGTTATTTAGCCTATATATTATTACGCTAATAACCTATATTCATTAATTTTTTTATTAAAATACTATTATTATAATAATAATAACAATATTATTATTATTATTATTATTATTATTATTATTATTATTATTATTATTATTATTATTATTATTATTATTATTATTATTATTATTATTATTATTATTATTATTATTATTATTATTGAATAATAATTCAATTAGATGCAATTTAATACCTGATAGGGGTTATCATTTTGCAGTTTGTAAGTAAAACAAGGAGGGTTTTATCTGATAAAATTAGATACAGTGTTTAATTCACACTCCATACATAGTTTATCTTCTTACTTGCTTAAAATTTTGTTTAATTGCTGCAGCAAATGACCTAATTTGTTTATGCTTCATTATAATCATGGCTGCATTAGCTAAGTGTTATCTTGGTAGTAAATGATACTGCGCTTGATGTCTGAAAGCAGGAAGGAAATCAGAACTTCCAGTTGCACAGCAACCATTTCCTTGTCTCTTTTTCATTCCTTGTAATACAGATAATTCTGTAATGTTTGCAAGAGTCGTATTTTCAGCAAACTTCCAAGTTTGGACATTATTCAGTGAATTTAACATTTAATTTAATTATCACCTGTAAGTAATAAGTTAAATTATATAGTAATTGTTACAGAACATAAAGTTTTTATTATTATTAATTTATAGTGACCTTATGTAATATGTCACTTGTAGGACAAGTAACTTTAGGTTGATAGTTTATGTGCTTCTCCTGAGGTGAAATAATCAGAATTTTTGAATATGTTGTTTAATTATTAAGACATACTTACTAGAGGTAGACTATATTTAACTTGATTTCAGGAAAATTAGTTTTTTATATCAATGAGTATGAAAGCATACTTACATTAATATTTTTTTTGGTTGTTTTGCTTTAGCATAAAAATATTTATCCAAAATTGTATCTTTGCTGCAGGTACCAATATCTATAACTTAGTTCTATTATGAACTTAAATATATTTCATTTGAAGTACACTATATTATGAAAATCATGCACTTCAATTTTATGTGACTGGAAAACCATATCTAAGCTTCCTAATTTTAAATATAAGCTTTTTACTGAAAATTATCACTGGAGATAAACTAAAGATCTTATTCAAATTTTTCTACATCACAATTTTTAATAATCATCATTTATATTTAGAGTTATGGAAAGAATTCTCTGGTGATTATGTTTACATCCATTGTGAAATTTTTTTTTACCAAGATGAGTGTAACAACAACATCTGTTGATAAATATTCTAGATCCAGTAACTCTTAAATATTAAATGAAAATGATGTTGAAAAGGATTTAGAGAGATTTGAATGAGATCTTCAGTTTATTTCCAGTTTCTATAAAGTTTATTTTCAAAATCAAGGCACTTTGAATGTTACTTTGTTATAATAGAAATGTCCAGTGCCTTCTGGTAATATAGTCTATAAGTGGTATTATTTTCCAATATTACAAAATTCATAAAGTTTCAATGAACAAGAAATTCCATAAGAAATGCATAAATGTTTGTTCAGTAACAAATATATAGGAGTAGAGATACTTTTGAGCAGATAATACTTAACCCTCTTGTGTTCAAATATTGTTTAATCCTTACCATGCCAGGCTTGAAAAACTGAATTGTATCTGGTGACCAGGCTTTTTTTTTCAGCTGTTCTCAGTCGAAAAAATGTGAACTTTGGAACTTTTTTTGCCAAATAACTAATGAAATCAATTATGGCATATAATATGCCAAATTAATCAATATTTCATTCTCTAAATTATGAAAATAACTACTAACAAAAATATGGATGGTTTCATTTTAATGGGATTTTTTTAGAGGCATGTAGTAAACAAATGCATCTAGTAATGCAAATAAAAATTTACTTAAATAAACCAATAGACAAAAATAATTATGAATATCAATAGAAAGGCTATATGTTTTTGAATAAGAGAACAATAAAATTTTACTTAGGTTAAAAATGGTAATTTTCTTGATTTACATTCCTATTGTTTTCCGCTTATCCTTTGTAGGCTTGTGGATTTGTCAAAACAGTTGTTCCATCTTATATTTCAAATGTGATGGACAAACTTAACGATTTATGTCAAATGAAAGCTTGTGATGTGAGGAGTGTCATAAGCTATAAAAAATTGTCCGCTATATCTCCAGAAAGTGAGTACTGAGAGTAACAAGCTATGCGGGAGATGAAAGCTTGTACATGGGAAGTGTCATAGGATATAAAAATTAGCGGCCCCCTCCATGCTGTCTTCTCCTCTAAAAAAAGGAGAAAAACATGTAAATCATTTTTCCACTATATTTTCAGAACACTAGGGCTGAATGCAACATATTGTATATGAAATGAAAGCTTGTGAAATGGAAAATGGTGTGGGCAATAAAAATATACTCCCCCTCCATCTCTTTAAATTCTTCCCCACTAAAATATTGTAGCTTTGCTTCTCAGCAGACACACTAGTGATGCTTTTCTAGAATATGAGTGCATTAATGAAAGGTTTCTTGAAGCTAAATTTCAGACAAGCATTAAAGACTTGAATGTTATCAACTGTTAAGCCCCAACTGAGGATGCTGATGAGGATGAGATAGATAAGTTTTACAGAAAATTTCTTGATATTTTAAATTCTGACAAGAAAGAAGATAATTACCCTTATTCTAGCTGACTTCAATGCCAAAGTTGGTACTAACTCTTACCTTTTGGGGAGGGATGATAAATCCTTTTGGTATTGGTAGCTGCAGTGGCCATGGGGAACATCTCCTACAGGTAAGTAAACTTTATGGTTTGAAAATAACTAACACTTATTGCAAACACCGTGACATACATAAGTACACATTGGTTTCACCAAATGGGCTGCATAAAAATATGATTGATTATATATTGATTAACAGTAAATGGGCTAGATCTGTTAGGAACACCAGGTTATATAGCTGTAACTGCATCTGGCCATTACCTTGTTAAAAGTGTCTTGCAACTTAAACTAAGAAGTGTTGTGCTAAGATTAAAAAATTTATCTTTAATTCTGAAAGATCCAGTTATAGCTAAAACTAACCATGATAGATTATTTAAGACATTATCACAGTCATGTTACAGTTGAGGAAGAATGGGGCCATTTTAAACAGGCTTTTCTAATATATAAATGATAAGAATCTTTGGTTTGATGGTTTGGCTGACAAAGTCAAGGAATCAGTTAGTCCAGTGATTCCCAACATTTTCTGGACCATCGCGCCCCCTTTAGAGCAAAAATTTCAACGCCCCCCTAGTCCATAATAGTTAATTTTATATGAGATATTAAAATTTTGTTGCATATTATCTGTACCTAATTTATCTGTTTATTTATCTATTAAAATCATAAAGCAGAAATTAATAAAACGACAACCAAATGTACAATAAAATTGTTTATTAAAATTTTAAAAATAAACACAGAACCAATAAGAAATAAAAAATAATGAGATAAACACAAAGTTCATAATAAATAAAAAAAATAATGAGATGGTTGAGGCTGGTGGAGTGTTAACAATTTGTTAATGTCGGGTTCCAATTTCGTTAACATCAATCGCAGATCGCCACGTTCAGTGATGTGTAGTCTTGTTCATCTTCTTTGACAGTAAATTAGCTACTGCACTGAATCCACGCTCAGCCATATAGGACGAAGGAAATGCGATTAAAAACTTCTGTACTATTGCCCACAATCCAAGGTAGAGAACTGGTATTGATTTTTGAAGCCAGAACTCTTGGTTCCATGTTTGAATTTTATTTTGAGTGCTCCGTTACTCGTGAGTTTTAAGAGTTCCTCTTCCAAATTTGATGATTCTTCAGTATCTATGTTCGCGAAAGGATCTAAATCACAACTCGGTATATTCATGTTTCAAATATCTTGGAAACGCTCCGTAAAATCAACCTGAAGAACTTCCAGGTGTTGGCAGTAAGTAAGTAAATGTTCCGGTTTTGCAGAGACTGCTGATAATGTGGGAAACTGGTTGTATTCACCTCTACCAAGATTTCGTTTGAATAGAAGTTTTCCCGCAAAAGCAGCTATGACGTTTTTTGTTTTAATTAAATTCAACTCAACACCTTGCAATTGTAAATTAATTGATTAAATATTTTAAACAGGTCTGTCAAATAAGCGATGTCATTTTTTGACGTAATCAGGTTTTCGCGCAATTTTTCGTCTGTGTCTTCAAGAAAGTCCAGTACTTAGTCAAATAGATTGAAAAACCTTTAGAGAGCCAACGTACTTCTGTGTGCAGCAGCAAGCGATTGTAATCTTCATCTTTTTCATTAGAAAGCTTACCAAATAATCGGTCATTCAATGAATTGCTTCTAATCTTATTGATTGCTTTAATAACGTAATGGAGCGACGTATGCAGACGTTCATTCAAATTTTTTGCAACCAAATGCTGACGATGAATAATACAATGTACAGCGAGTTCATTTAGTACTGCTTGTTTCAAATGCGCTATGAAACCCTTATGACGCCCTGTCATTGCTGTAGCACCATCAGTAGCAGCAGACAAAATATTGCAAATGGTAATTTCTTTCTCTTGAAAAAAACTTTTGCATGGTATTAAATATTGAATCTCCCTTTTTATCAGATTCCAAATTTTTAGCAAATAATAACTCTTCATGAATATTTTCTTCTTTTATAAATCTTACGTATGGGAAGAGTAGAGCTTCGTTATTTGGTAGAGTTGATTCATCGAGTTGAATGGAAAATTTGCAAGTCTTTAAGTAATCACATAATGATATTTCAACGTCTTTTGCCATTTCATCTATTCTTCTTTGCAGTGAATAATTATTGATGATATCTGACGGTGTCTTATGATGAAGAACAGTTTTTAATATCTCTTTGACTGCAGTCAAAATTAATTCCTCGCCAATTGTGTGTGGTTTTCCTGCTTTTGCGATTAACAATGAAACGTTAAATGAGGCTCGTAGTCCATCATCATCTTGTTTAGAAGACGACGCAAAAAGGTTTGACATAGTTGCTGTTTTAAATAATGCTTTTCCAGTTCTTGAAAATAGGATAAATCTTTGTTCTTCTTATCAGCATGCATTTTATTTAAATGCTCTTGTAGCCTAGAAGGTTTCATAGCTTCATTTGAAAAAACCTTTCGGCAAATTAAACACATAGGTAATGATTGGTTTCTAGGAGAGTACGTAAATCCATATTTCAAACACTCAATACTGTACTGCCGGCATTTCTTTTTAGATGCAGATTCAGACATTTTCAAATACAAATTAACTTCTCAACAGATATATAGATAGTTATAAAAATAATGTTTATAATGACTTCTAACACTTATCATTCACGACTATTTATCACGGCGAAGCACATAAAAATAATGAAACATTCCTAGCACTATCGCTTTTATAGATTTGATTTTGTGCACCCATTAACTTGTATGTTTACGATGCCGGCGCACTTACTCCGTAAACAAGTCATTTCAAGCTCCCATATTCTTGTCGAAACATGTTAAATTGCATGAACCGCGTGTTTGCCTACCAACTTGCAAGGACTTGTCACCGTCAATCTATTCTAAACTATAACATGTTAAGTATAGGTATACCTAATACTAATTTAAAAATGCTCATTAACGCGATAACAATGAGATAATTTACATAGCTAGTTAAAATATTTATTCATAAAAACAGGTATTTTCAAAGTATTTTATTATATTGAAAAAATTATAAAAAATATTAAATATAATAAATTTATTATTATTATATTATTATTACATCAAGTTTGATTTGCCTATCAGGACGGACACACATGTCCAACATAATAAGCCTGATATAGTAGTGCATACTAAGGTATTGAATGAGATTACAATAATTGAAGTAGGAATAACATCTCAGGATAACCTGCAGACAGTAGAGGTTGAAAAGTAGAGGTAGTATGATCTGCTGGCTAATGCGTTGAGCCTAATTCACAAGTATAACTTTAACATTATACCTTATGTTCTGACGTGGGATGGTATTGTAACTACGTACCATAAAGCATACTAAAAGCGACTTGGAGCGGGAAAACATATTGAAGCTTATACCCAATCTGTGATCTTGAAAAGAACTTTTGAGGGCATCACAGTCAACTTCAGACGTACCAGTACGTTAGTAGGCGGTAGCCAGGAACTTATTGTCCAAGCTGCATTTGAAAAGCTGTACATGACGGATGAGGTGGTGGATTACCAGAATCACCAGGAAGACACCACAGAGTAGAAGAGATAAAAAGGTTTTCACGGAAAATTCCATTAAATATATTTATTTATTTGAACGCACCTCTTGACTACCTCAACGCCCCCATTTTCTTCTGGATCCGCTACCGCCCCCATGAAGGCTCCAACGCCCACTGGGCGGCGGTATCGCCCCGTTGGGAATCTATGCACTACCTCATCCGTCATGTACAACATTTCAACTGCAGATTGGACAATAAGTTCCTTGCTACCTCCTACTAGCGTACTGGTACGTTTGAAGTCGACTGTGATGCTCTCAAAAGTTCTCTTCAAGATAACAGATTGGATATAAGCTTCAATATGTTTTCCCACTCCAAGTCGCTTTGAGTATGCTTTATGGTACGTAGTTACAATACCATCCCACGTTAGAACATAGAGGTATAATATTAACATTACCCTTGTGAATTAGGCTCAACTTAGCCAGCAGATCATACTTCCTCTACTTTTCAACCTTTACTGTCTGCAGGTTATCCTGAGATGTTATTCCTACTTCAATTATTGTAATCTCATTCAATACCTTAGCATGCACTACTATATCAGGCTTATTATGTTGGACATGCGTGTCCGTCCTGATAGGCAAATCAACCTTGATGCAATAATAATATAATAATAATAAATTTATTATATTTAATTTTTTTTATAATTATGTCTTTTAATATAATAAAATACTTTGAAAATACCTGTTTTCATGAATCAATTTACATGATTACAGGTATATATACCTGTAATCATGATTTATCTAGCTATGTAAATTATCTTATTGTTATCGCGTTAATAAGCATTTTTAAATTAGCATTAAGTATACCTATACTTAATTTGTTTTAGTTTAGAATAGATTGACAGTGACAAGTCCTTGCAAGTTGGTAGGCAAACATGCGGTTCATGCAATTTAACATGTTTCGTCAAGAATATGGGAGCTTGAAATGACTTGTTTACGGAGCAAGTGCGGCATCGCAAACATACAAGTTAATGCGTGCACAAAATCAAATCTATAAAAGCGATTGTTCTAGGAATGTTTTATTATTTTTATAAATTTAACTATTTATAAATCTGTTGAGAAGTTAATTTATATTTGAAAATGTCTGAATCTACATCTAAAAAGAAATGCCGGCAGTACAGTATTGAGTATTTGAAATGTGGATTTAGGTACTCTCCTACAAACGAATCATTACCTATGTGACTATTTAATTTGCCGAAAAGTGTTTTCAAATGAAGCTATGAAACCTTCTAGGCTACAAGAGCATTTAAATAAAATGCAATGCTGATAAGAAGAACAAAGATTTATCCTATTTTCAAGAACTGGAGAAGCAATATTTAAAACAGCAACTATGTCAAACCTTTTTGCGTCGTCTTGTAAACAAGATGATGATGGACTACGAGCCTCATATAACGTTTCATTGTTAATCGCAAAAGCAGGAAACCACACACAATTGACGAGGAATTAATTTTGCCGGTAGTCAAAGAAATATTAAAAACTGTTCTTCATCATAAGACACCGTCAGATATCATCAAAAAATTCCTCTCAGTAATAATTCACTGCAAAGAAGAATAGATGAAATGGCAAAAGACGTTGAAATATCATTATGTGATTACTGAAAGACTTGCAAATTTTCCATTCAACTCGATGAATCAACTCTACCAAATAACGAAGCTCTACTCTTATCATACGTAAGATTTATAAAAGAAGAAAATATTCATGAAGAGTTATTATTTGCTAAAAATTTGGAATCTGATAAAAAGGGAGATTCTATATTTAATACCATGCAAAAGTTTTTTTCAAGAGAAAGAAATTACTATTTGCAATATTTTGTCTGCTGCTACTGATGGTGCTACAGCAATGACAGGGCGTCATAAGGGTTTCATAGCGCATTTGAAACAAGCAGTACTAAATGAACTCGCTGTACATTGTATTATTCATCGTCAGCATTTGGTTGCAAAAAATTTGAATGAACGTCTGCAAACATCGCTCCATTACGTTATTAAAGCAATCAATAAGATTAGAAGCAATTCATTGAATGACCGATTATTTGCTAAGCTTTCTAATGAAAATGATGAAGATTACAATCGCTTGCTGCTGCACACAGAAGTACGTTGGCTCTCTAAAGGTTTTTCAATCTATTTGACTAAGTACTGGACTTTCTTGAAGACAGAGACGAAAAATTGCGCGAAAACCTGATTACGTCAAAAAAAGACATCGCTTATTTGACAGACCTGTTTAAAATATTTAATCAAGTTAATTTACAATTGCAAGGTGTTGAGTTGAATTTAATTAAAACAAAAAACGTCATAGCTGCTTTTGCGGGAAAACTTCTTCTATTCAAATGAAATCTAGGTAGAGGTGAATACAACCAGTTTCCCACATTATCAGCAGTCTCTGCAAAACCGGAAGATTTACTTACTTACTGCCAACACTTGGAAGTTATTCATGTTGATTTTACGGAGCGTTTCCAAGATATTTTAAACATGAATATACCGAGTTGGGTTTTAGATTCTTTCGCGAACACAGATACTGAAGAATCATCAAATTTGGAAGAGGAACTCTTAAACCTCACGAGTAACGGAGCACTCAAAGTAAAATTCAAACATGGATACCAAGAGTTCTGGCTTCAAAAATCAATACCAGTTCTCTACCCTGGATTGTGGGCAATAGTACAGAAGTTTTTAATCGCATTTCCTTCGTCCTATATGGCTGAGCGTGGATTCAGTGCAGTAGCTAATTTACTGTCAAAGAAGAGGAAGAGACTACACATCACTGAACGTGGCGATCTGCGATTGATGTTAACGAAATTGGAACCCGACATTAACAAATTGTTAACACTCCACCAGCCTCAACCATCTCATTAATTTTTTTATTTATTATTAACTTTGTGTTTATCTCATTATTTTTTATTTCTTATTGATTCTGTGTTTATTTTTAAAATTTTAATAAACAATTTTATTGTACATTTGGTTGTCGTTTTATTAATTTCTGATTTATGATTTTAATAGATAAATAAACAGATAAATTAGGTACAGATAATATGCAACAAAATTTTAATATCTCATATAAAATTAACTATTATGGACTAGGGGGGGCGTTGAAATTTTTGCTCTAAAGGGGGCGATGGTCCAGAAAATGTTGGGAATCACTGGTCTAACTGATTCCTTGACTTTGTCAGCCAAACCATCAAACCAAAGATTCTTATCATTTATATATTAGAAAAGCCTGTTTAAAATGGCCCTATTCTTCCTCAACTGTAACATGACTGTCATATTGACTTAAATAATCTATCATGGTTAGTTTTAGCTATAACTGGATCTTTCAGAATTAAAGATAAATTTTTTAATCTTAGCACTACACTTCTTAGTTGTTCTCTTCTAAAAGAGGCGATGGTCCAGAAAATGTTGAGAATCACTGAGGTAGTGGATGACCAGAATCACCAGGAAGACACCACAGAATAGAAGAGGTAAAAAGGTTTTCACAGAAAATTACATTAAATTGATTTATTTATTTGACCGCCCCTCTTGACTGCCTCAACGCCCCCATTTTCCCCTGGATCCGCTACCGCCCCCATGGAAGGCTCCAGCACCCACTGGGGGGTGGTATCGCCCCCGTTGGGAATCTATATTCTAAACAATGCGGTTAGTTCTATTCCCATTGCTTGTAATGATGATAGATGCATTATTGGCTTTAATGTGGGCCCTATAACAGAGTCTGAAGTTATTTTGGCTATTTCTAAACATAAACTACCTGAATCCACATGATTAGATGGAATATTACTGAAATGCTTAGAGCTGTAAATGTTTGTTACCACATGGATGACTGAAATTTTGAATACCTTTAATGATAGAAGCATTGTTCCTAAGGATTTTACCAGGGCTATTATTGTCCCTATTTTCAAGAAAGGTGATCGCAATTCTTGTGATATATATAGGGGTTTCAGCCTACTCTCTGTTCCAGGTAAAGTTCTTTCCAAGATTGTGCTTAATAGAATTAAGAATCTGGTTGACAGTCAATTGCGCGATGAGCAATGTGGATTCAGAAGTGGTAGGGGATGTGTGGATCAGATATTTTCACTTAGGCAGATTCTTGAGAAATGTTTAGAAAATCAGAACCCCTTGATTGCTAGCTTTGTTGATTTCAAAAAGGCTTTCGGCTCCGTTGATCATCATAATTTGTGGTTGATTGCGAGATCATATGGTATACCAGACAAGTTAGTTAACATAATGAAAGCTCTCTATAATAACACCAAGTTTGATGCGGGAGTTGGTAAGGCTTATAGCAATTGGTTTAGCAATGCTTCTGGTGTTTGACAAGGGTGCATTTTATCTCCTTTTCTCTTTGGTTATTGATTATGTTATGGGAAATTCACTGCAGGGAAAGAGTTTGGCCTTAAATGGTCTGGAGATATGAAAATTTCTGATTTAGATTGTGCTGATGATTTAGCCTTCTGGCAGATAATGTTGATGAGATGAACTCTTTCATTCGAGCTGTTGATGAGACTGGTAGTAGAGTATGTTTGGTTATAATTAGAGAGAAAACTAAAGAAGAAAATTGGTCAGGAAGGCTGTGATTCAATTAATCTGAATGGTGCAGTCTTGAACTTCAGTATGATTGAATGATGCCTTCTAACATGCTGGGAAAATGCTTATCGAAATGATGTACCTTAATATATTGTTATCTAAATCTGTCAGTTCAATTTTATCTATAATATTGGAACTTTCGAAGTTTTAACCGTGCCAAGGATTTATTGTCAATATGTTCTGGTAATATTATGGTCTAATTTTTACTGAACTTCTGTACATGGAATTGTGCTGAAAGTCTTCGATATTTTAAGGGGTAAATTCGAGCTCTTTTAGTTTTTTTTAAAACATGATATTCGCTACTTAAGTAGCAGATATTTGTGACATGTTCAAATTCAAAGCTCTTGTGGTTACGTGGTTGGTTGGGAGCTATTAGGAAAAGGGTGTCAGCCTCATGTTAAGGGCATCCAGTATGTTCTTTAATGTGCGTGGGGTGTGGCTATCCCACACATGGGACCATAGCTTAACGTCCCATCCAACGGATGGCAGCCTTTTCAAGCCCAACAGTGATCCTTATTCACTGTGGGCAGGGCCAGGAGTTTAGTAGAGAAAAATCTCTACACTTCTTGAGTTGGACCTTGAGAATTGCAGATTACAAGCCTGGCACACTACTAACTGATCATCCTCTGCAGTCTTGAGCAGGTGTAACAGTTTAATTTTCTTGGGAACTATGTAACAGATGCTGCTGATGTGCAGCATGAGATTAACAGACGAATAGGGATTGCTGCCAGGACTTTTAAGAATCTATGGAGAATGTGGGGAAATAAATGTATACACCTAAAGACTAAAATTAGACTGTATAATAGTTTGGTTCTTTCTAGGGTTAGCTATGGTAGTGAAACATGGACTCTTTGTAAACAAGATAACAGAAAACTTGATGCTTTGATTGTAGATATTTACACAGTATTTTTGGCATTAGGTGGTTCAACTTTGTAAGTAATGATGAGGTTAGCAAAGGAGTCTGCAACCTCCTTTAAGCAGCATATTGTGCAGAAAGAGACTCCATTGTTTTGGCCACATTAATAAAAAATAAAATAAATACCCCCTCAAGCAGCTGCTTGCCACAGAGGTCTGACAGGAGCATGTCAGTTTATATGCCATAGTAGATCTGTGAAGATGGCAGGACCTCGGCAGAAAAATGACACATACATCCATGCCTTACCCGGGCTCGATACCAGGTCCCTTATATCCGTAGCGAAGCATGCAAACCACTTGCCCACATGGATAATTATAGATTAGCAAATAGAGTTATGAGCAGTGTGCCTAAAGGTCTCAGAAAGAGGGGGAGACCTAGAATGCGGTGGGCTCACACATTGTTAGAAATGGTTTGCAGTGGACAGATGCAGGATATTTAGCTCAGGATAGCTATCCTTGGAGAAATAAATTGCACGTCTGGTTGGACCTCCATAGCCCACGGATGCTTGAGGATGATGATGATCTGCTGTGAGATCATTTATAAATTGTAAACAGATAGGTAATTGTTGTTTGTTGAAGATAAAATAAAGTAGCAGAAGAACCTCTGTGCAAAGTGGCATTGCTGAAGGTTAGAAAGTGTGACTGAAGTAAGTTGACTCAGATGGCAACATGATACTAAGGAAATAATAGCCTTAGGTTGTCATGGGTTACAGTTAGAATAAACAAAGATGCAGATGCTTCAGAGAGGTTGTGCTTTTTGGACGGGAAGGTACCATTTTCTTACAGTGTAAAAATTTTCTTACATCGAAGAACCAGAACATTAAGACCAGTGCGTCTTTATGCAAATTGAAGCAACTGCACGTGTGAAGGTCATGAAAGAGTATAAATAACACTTGATATTGAACTCTGTTAATTACTTTTATTCCTTTTCTTCAGATAGGGAAGTCAGCATGCTTAAGTGAGTTTAACAAAGGCCAAATTGCAATGGCTAGATGTCTGGGTCAGAGCATTTCCTAGATGGCAAGGCTTGTTGGGTGCTCACTATTAGCCATGGTTAGTGCCTTCAAAAAATGGTCTGAGTAGGGAAAAACTACAAACTGCTGGCAAGGTGTGGGCCGACCATGATACTTCGGTGCTAGAAGTGAGCGAAGGCTATCCTGTATGGTACAAACCAGCAGAAGGGATACTGTGGCGCAACTCACCCTGTAATTTGAATGCTGGTGACGGGAGTAATGTGTCACAACATTCTCATTTATTGTTGTCACAACATTCTCATGTTATTCATCATTTCATTTATTGAATAGAAATCGGCCCATTTTAATCATTTTTTAAATCAATCCTGAAAATTTATTAACTAAATTTAACAATTATTATAAACTTAATGATTTAGATTTCTGATAAACTTTTGAGAAAATGACAACTGAAAGCATAACACTGCTGTTGAAAGATGTTACTATGACTTTTTTTATTTTCTTCCTCCTTTTAATGTTCCCAAGCTGATTTAAGTGCATTTTTAAGCTATAACATGCCATATTCTATTTATTTTAGAATGAGATTCTAATCCAGTAAAAGAGATATTCTCTTTTGGAAGGGAACGGAAGGGGAGGGCTGCCAGTTCAGTATAGCCTACTGATCTGGTCATCTATGGCCACTTTTTCCTTTTTTTTCAACCCTGCTGAGGAGTGGTCAACTTCACAGGGTCCTGGTGCTGACCATCTATACCTACTAGACCGGACTTGTTTAAGGATTTGAGCTTGGTTATGGATCCTGGACTTGCTGCACTGGTGGGCCTCTGTTGAGGGAGAGACTGCTGCTGCGTTTTCTGTATGCTTCTGGGTTGCCAGCTCTAAGTGAACAGAGGCATGGGATACCTTATATCAGCTGGTGGATAATCCTAATCAGAGGCCATCGCAGGTACCTGAACCTTACTTAGCTAGTTGGGCATCGTCAAGCCTAAACTGGAGTGATATGTCTCAGGTAGGCCATATGGCTCTTGAAAAAGTCCACTTAAAAAGGTGGTGCCTGAAGTTCCTACCAGAATCGGTGACTTCAGGCTTTAGCGGAGGAGGAACAGGTCTTTGCCCCATGCCTGGGATCAGGGGGCTGTTTGATATTGTTGGCCCTACCAATCTCAATAAACCTAATTTCTTTAAAAACCCTACTAATCATTTTCTCTCTGCAGGAACGTGGAACGTGAGGACATTACATAGAGATTATTCTCTTGATGTCCTCATGCAGGAATTCCAGGGCTATAACCTAGATATTCTAGGCTTGCAAGAGACCAGATGGACAGGTAAAAGTGAGATACTTAAAAATAACTTTAAATTTCTCTTTACAGGGAGGGAGGATGGAAAGCATCACCAAGGCGTGGGTCTGCTGCTCAGCAGACATGCTAGTGATGCTCTTCTAGGATATGAGTGCATTAATGAAAGGTTTCTTACAGCAAACTTTCAGACAAGCATTAAAGACTTGAATGTTATCTGCTGTTATGCCCCCACTGAGGATTCTGATGAGGATGAGAAGGATAGGTTTTACGGACAACTTCAGGATATTTTGAATTCTGTCAAGAAAGGAGATATTACCCTTGTTCTAGGTGACTTCAATGCCAAAGGTGGTACCGACTCTGACCTTTGGGGAGGAGTAATAGGCCCTTTTGGTATTGGTAGCTGCAATGGCAATGGGCAACGTCTCCTACAGGTAAGTAAACTCAATTGTTTCAGAATAACTAACACTTATTACAAACACCGCGACATACATAAATACACATGGGTTTCACCTGATGGGCTGCAGGAATGTCCTTAATCAGTACCCTACTAGTCCTAATAGAAAGGATTACAAAGAACTTAATAAACGTGTAAAGGATCAGTTAGCTACTGATAAGAATCTTTGGCTTGATGGCTTGGCTGACAAAGCTGAGGAAGCAGTTAGACAACACAACAGCAGAGCGCTGTACCAGATAGCTAATGTTTTGTGTGGTAGAAAACGAACAGGTATATAGGGATTGAAGGATTAAAAAGGTAAGATTCTGTTATGGCTAGGTGAGCTGAGCATTTCAGTGATGTTCTAAACAATGTGGTTAGTTCTACTCCCATTGTTCGCAATGATGATAGATGCATTGTTGGCTTTAATGTTGGCCCCATAACACAATCTGAAGTTAGTTTGGCTATTTCTAAACTTAAACTTCATAAATCCCCAGGGGTGGATGAAATTACTACGGAAATGCTTAGAGCTGGGAATTCCGTAGAGCTGGGAATGTTTCAGTTACCACTTGGATGACTGAAATTTTGAATAACGTTTATGATAAAGGCATGGTTCCTAAAGATTTTACCAGAGCTATTATTATCCCTAGTTTCAAAAAAGTTGATCGCAGTTCTTGTGATAACTATAGGGGTATCAGCCTACTCTCTGTTCCAGGTTCTTTCCATGATTGTGCTTAATAGAATTAA
Source organism: Ryuthela nishihirai (assembly GCA_038380435.1). NCBI lineage: Eukaryota > Metazoa > Arthropoda > Arachnida > Araneae > Heptathelidae > Ryuthela > Ryuthela nishihirai. The sequence goes on from JAWZYU010000019.1 coordinate 1,342,327, forward strand.
GAATCTGGTTGACAGGCAATTGCGTGATGAGCAATGTGGATTCAGAAGTGGTAGGGGATGTGTAGATCAGATATTTTCACTTAGACAGATTCTTGAGAAATGTTTAGAGTTTCAGAAACCTTTGGTTGCTAGCTTTGTTGATTTCAAAAAGGCTTTCGACTCTGTTGATCGTCATAATTTGTGGTTGATTGTGAAATCATATGGTATACCAGACAAGTTAGTTAACATAATGAAAGCTCTCTATAATAACACTGAGTCATGTGTGAGAGTTGGTAAGTCTTGTAGCAATTGGTTTAGCATTACTTCTGGTGTTCGACAAGGGTGCATTTTGTCTCCTTTTCTCTTCAGTTTGGTTGTTGATTACGTTATGCGAAATTCACTTCAAGGGAAAGCTTTTGGCCTTAAATGGGCTGGAGATACGAAAATTTCTGATTTAGATTATGCTGATGATTTAGCCCTTTTGGCAAATGATGTTGATAAGATGAACTCTTTCATTCGAGCTGTTGATGAGACTGGTAGTAGAGTAGGTTTGGTTATAAACAGAGAGAAAACTAAAGTGATGAAAATTGGTCAGGCAGGCTGTGATTCAGTTAATCTGAATGGTTGCAGTCTTGAGCAGGTGTCACAGTTTAATTACCTTGGGAGCTATGTAACAGATACTGGTGATGTGCGGCATGAGATTAACAGACGAATAGGTATTGTTGCCGGGACTTTTAAGAATCTATGCAGATTGTGGATAAATAGGCGTATACCTAAAGACTAAAATTAGACTGTATAATAGTTTAGTTCTTTCTAGTGTTAGTTATGGTAGTGAAACTTGGACGCTGTGTAAACAAGATAACTGGATTTTGTAACCTCACCATGATTTTACAAAAAAGTCCATACTTTTATATCTCACCTAAATTTTACCAAGTCACTTCGAATTAACAATGTAGCAAAAATTACAGTACAGATTTATAGTGCAGTAATTAAAATTGAAATCTTTAATTCTCTATGTCACTGTTAAATGTTTTTAAGCACTTCAACAAATGTTCTATGCTATCAACTATCATAAGTTATTAAAGAGATTTTTGCATACCATGCTGCAGAGTATGGTAGTAATACAGGTAGTAATCTGTATTTTGCCAACTCCCCTAGATTTTTGCCAAGTTTTCTTAATTTCAAAGAAACCAATCCCAATTTTCACAACTTGCCTATATTTTACAAAGTGGCTTCGAATTTTGCCAGCTCCCCAGGATTTTGCCAACTTGCCATAATTTAACAGAAAAAATTCCAATTTCTACATCTCACCTGAATCAAGTCACTTCAAATTTTGCCAAGTTATCTCGATTTTGATAACTCTACTTAATTTCACAAAACCAATTCCAATTTTCATAGTGTTCCTGTATTTTACCAGTGGCTTTGAATTTTGCCATCTGCCATGTATTTTGCGAAGTTGCCTTGATTTTGCCAACTTGCCATATTTTTACAAGTCCTCAGGATTTTATTTTTTATTATACGAAATGTATTTGAATTTTGCCAACTCGCCATAATTTTACAGAGCAAAAAAATCGAAATTTTTACATCTCATCTGAATTTTGCCAACTCCCCAAGATTTTGACAAGATGCCTCAATTTTGAGAACTGCCCTAGATTTTGCCAAAGTCGTCTAGATTTTCCTAACTCCCATTAATTTTGCAAAAAAATCTCAATTTTCACAACTCACCTGGATTTTAGAAAGTCACTTCAAATTTTACCTACTCCAATTTACTTTGGAGGGCTCCCCTTCTGATTTCATATATACATGAGAAGTGTTACAAGACAAAACAATTTTAATTAAAATGTTGTGACGTCCCAAAACAAATAAAATTGTATAATGCTTTGTATGTACTTAAGTTATTTTACTAGAATATTTCATTTTGTTAAAATATTGCCATCTCAAAATTTTTCTACATTGGTAAATGTAAAGAAACCCAAAATTTTCAATGAAAAAAAAAACCCTCTCTTAGGATTCGAGTAGACCATTGAAAAAATATTAAAATAAAATGCTGACTGTAAGCAAAAAGGTTTCAGCTAAACCTTCAAAAGAATTTTAATTTTAAAATTATTATTCAGCGCAAGTCCAATATTTGTAGCAACTTTTTTTGACTCATCATCAGTAAAAATATACTAGAGGAGGAAATGAAGATGATGCTCTTCTGCAGAAACGTGTTTTTTGACATTTGTTCATATCGTTCTGTTCCCTTTCCTGGAATTCAAAAGTTATTTCAAACCAAATTTGAGGATTCTAGCAAATGCGCTTCCCTTAAAGGTAAAACTACAGATAAATACTAATTGAATTACTAATGAAATTTACATGAAATTTACAAACAAGACATTGGAGCAACCGAGGGTTTGCCTTTATCCAATATATTATCTGAGACTGTCTTACTAGACCTTGAAGAAAGGTATTCAGTTTCCAAATTGTGAAATGTATCGAAACCTAAGAGAGGGTTTTTTTTTTCATTGAAAATTTTGGGTATTTTGGGTTTGTATTGATGATGCATTCCTAATAAACAAAAAATAAATATCACCTTAAGCTCTGCTTGGCACAGGTCTGACAGGAGCCTGTCAGTTTAATGTGCCATAAAGTTTATGAGGATGGTGAGACCTCAGCAGAAAAACAACACAAACATCCATACCTTACCCAGGGCTCGAAACCCAGGTCCCTTTGATCACTAGCCAAGCATGCTAACCACTCGGCCATGGAGGGAATGGAAATAATCAAAGTAATAGATACATCAATACTGCCAATGCAGTTATAATCCCATATTAAGCTCATTAAGAAAGAAAACAGCAGTTTACTTGGATGTTAATGTTTCCTGAATGCCCAGGGTAATTCTTTCGCAATCATTGGGGTTGCTTCTGATTCCACAGTTAATATAGATGGGGAGGATCAGAGCATCTGTAAAATTTTGGATTAAGGGAAGTGATCATTGGATGACAACTAAAGTCCTAAAACTTTGAGTATTATTAATTAGTTTTTATATGTTTCATTTAAAAAATATTCTTATAGCAGTGTAGTGTATCTTCTGAAATGTTTTCTCTTAATTATTGAAATGTACCCAATGGGAGCCAGACACTCAAAAGTGTCAAAGATAAAGTTATTAAATTTTCAAATGAAGTCAAAGATTACTAATGTTCCCTTAATGTGAGCACAATACTCAAAGTTTGTGGCTTAACTCACTAACACTCAAAGTATAGTGTAATCTTATTAGTAACACATAAATGAATACTGTTAATGAAGAGAACTGAAGCAAGTTGGAAACATACCTAACACACTTGCCACTTCAGCTGAGTGCAAGTCAATGTTGCCAAAGATGGTAGCTTTCATACTGTTGTAAAGATGCAACAATATTGCATTTGTAATATACCAGCATAACTAATATATTAATCTTCTTACAAGCATATCTTTACCTAACAACAGTACCAGCTAAAGAACTAAATCAACTAATTGATGAATATTCACCATGAAAGCTTAAACATTAGTCAGATAATTTCTGACAGTCTCATTAGCATAAAGCAGCATGCATTTCCTGCAAGCATTTTTCTGGAAGCAGGTGAGCTCTTACATCAAGTAACTATTACGTAAACATTGAGTTGCAAAGGAAGTTCACATGAGAATCACATAGTGATTATGAAATAAGGAAATTAAACATTAATTCAAATTAGTGTATTTTAAAATTATAGCTACAAGTATGAAATGACAAAGTGCTTAATGTGGCTGTCCAAATTTTGGAGCATAGATTTACTGAAGTTTCAAGAAGTTGCTTGGTATATATTTTGTTTTTAATGATCTTGGTTACTTCATATTTGTATTTGTATAAAAGGGGGAACTGTCTCTTTGCTATGTAAAGTGACTAATATAATAAATATAGTCACTATGGTCAACGTAGTTTTGATGACCTTGATCATGGTCAGTGTTTCTTGTGGTCATTGTTGCTATCTGACCCTTCTCCCTTTTTGTCATCCTATTCCTGAGCCCAAAGATACAATGTAGTTCTTTAAGGGACATTGTGGTAAACTTTGGCACAAAATTTCTTTAATCTTTGAAGTGTCAAATTTCTAAAATTGAACTCGATCTGGTGGTTAATTTTGGAGTGTTTTCAGAAAATGGTAAGTTTTGAACCTTATCCTGAAGTAATTAATACACGAAAATAGGCCATGTTATATATTAAAAGAACATTTAATTGTGAGTAATAAAATAATAAAAATTAAAAAAAAAATAAAGGTAGTGAAAGTTTGCATGCATTTCATTTAAAAAGGCAAAATTTTATTTATGTTTTCATTTTGACTTCAGTAAATGTTTTTAAATAATGCTATTTTTTAATTACATTAAAACCTGGTTAATTCACAATTCAAGGGACCAAAATTCCTAAAAATAATAGTGCTATAAATTAAATAAAAACATATAAAATAACGTCCCCCCAAAAAAAGTTAAGGCGTATCTTATAACATGATATTAATCATAGAAGTGATAGCATTAATAGTCTACAATTGCAGACATTTAGTAGAAATATAATAATCAAGTAGAGCATAACATTAAATATTATCGATATATTTACTTCAAATTATCATTAGATGAATATATGATCTTCTAATTTCACTCTAGTCAATGGTGCTAACTCTTATTAATGACAGCAACTTCTTTTGAGGAAAATATGTATCACACAGTTGAAAAATTGACAGTTGCGCTTTAAGAACTACCTCAACTATCAGAAATTGGACAGAGTTAAATTCTTCTTTAGTATTAAATCCAATCTCAAGAGATTTATTTTCAAAATTGAACCTAAAATTTATTTGGTATACTAACAATAGAAATGTTGATGTTATCATTTACCAGCTGTTCTTAATTCTACCTAGTATAAAATATTCACAAAAATCAACAAATGTTATCAATAAAAAATGCTACTCATTTTAAAGTTACTAATTTTAACCATACACTTATGCAATCCTCAAGCAGCCATGGGCTACATAGGTCCAATCAGATTGTACAATTTAGTATTGCATACATGTAACACAAGTGTGCAATAGCTATTAGTATATATTATATGCATAGACAGATTTAATGTTGGATCATACTGCATAATATCTATAGATTTTAATTTCACAGTGTTATAGAAAATTTTAGGGCAAAAATATTATTTAATAATTGCTTTTTCATCATGGAGAGAACAAAAGCATGTTTTTCTTTCAGTAATAAATTATCACAGGAAAACATCATGTAGACAAAAAACACTTGAAAAAATGAGTTGGGGGAAAAATGATTGTCTAGCAGTTATGATGCCTGGCATGCTTCTGGGAGACACATGGGTTCGAAACCAGTCAGGACAATCAATTTTCTTCAACTCATTGTTTACAGTATTTTTTTTTGTTTATCTTATATTTTTTATTATTGTTAAAATGGAATTTCTAGTTCTAGAGAGTGCTCTTTGAAAAATCTGCTGAAATACAGAATAACTGAATTAATACTTATGTCTGCATCAGGGTTGTTTCATCCTCATCATTTGGGGCCATGACCCACCAACATTTCTCTGATATATACCAAAATATTAAACTCCAAATTACATGAATATTTGTTTTCTAAAACATCTTGCCCATTTTATTTCATTTCAATAAGCATTTAATGAAGTAATACACTCAAAAACTACTTTGCATCACCTTAATTATTAGGGTAAATAAATGCTTGATATTGGGCAAGTTTCAAGTCTACCCTGGAATATCCATTGTTTACCATGCTAGTGTCATCATTTGTTGCATTACTTACAACTATTTATAAGTTAAAGCAAGATCTGGGCAGCTATGAAGATATTATTTTAATGATTGCAGTGCCAATACTGTGATTATTAGGCACCAGTAATGGCACCAGAGTAGGCACCAGTAATGGTGACTGACGCTGGGTAAGTAATATTTTATTATGTAGTAAAAACATATGTCGTTATATTCATCATTAACGTATAGTTCTATTCATTAGTTGTTTAGATAATGCATATTACTGACTCAGTTGACAGTGAGAGTATTAGTAGTTAGTAAAAAATTTGAAGCTATTTTAATAGCAAAAGTGTAGTGTGAAGGAGTGACCACCAATACGGTTTCCCAACAAGAGCTGACTAAAGCAGTATGCTATATATTAATGAATCTTATATTTTTTATAATGTATGGTATTTTGTGTAATTTAATTGAACACAGAATTTAGTGTTCGATAGATTGGGTGTTAACATTTCAGACAATGTGTGAAGGAGAAAATGCTACTCCACTTTGTATCATATTGTCTGTTGATAAGAATTTAAGTACAGCTAACTAATAGGAATGTCTGTGAGTGTGATAGAAGTTTTAAAGTGAATTTACTGTTCAGGAAATAAATGATGAATACTGAGTTAACCAGATGAGTCTAAATATTTTAATTTGGCATTTAATGCTAGGTTTACATATTTATATATATGTAATAAGATGGACTTAATGCCAGTCGTTGTATGTATGCATTACATCAGTATTGTGCAAATGTTGTATTTAGAAGAAACAATTTTTTTAACCTAAAATTGTACTAGTTGCCGAAATTCCTTCTTATATTTAGGTAATGCATTGACATTTCCTTAATGTTACACTCCTCTTGGTGGTTAGTTAAACACTTCTGAACCCAAAACAATTAAGAAAAGCTTGTAATGGTCCAATGTTACAGAAAGGAATGCATATTACCTAATTGTAATGATGTCCTTCAGGGTTAGTCTCTTAGCAGCAGTTGCCGTCTTCCCTCGAGATACTCAGTTTGATTCCAGCTTGGGGAAGCCTTGTCTCTGCATGATGTGTTCTTCTCTTTGAGCAGAGCTGCCTAAGTCTGATAGGCAGTGATGTGATGTTCAGAGATTTGGATGTATTTCTCTCATACAGTCAGTATTAATTAAAAATTAACGAGAAAAATGATTGAATGGTGTCATCTGATGCTCCACTATACAGGACAGTGCTACATCTGATGGAGTGTCCCATCAATTCATCGCGACATCAGTTTATCGCAGCGTCAATTCATCGAGCATGAATTCATAACATCAATTCATCACAGTGTATATAAACTTTTGAGATCTGTGTTCAAATGAACTTTAGAGACAATAATTTAGCCTTTAAGAGGTTAGACATGCACCAGAAGAATTTACCTCCAAATTTATTGAAACTTAAATGGCAAGTATTGTTTCAAACCATTTAATAAAATATGCATTTTAAAAGTTTGTATAATAATTATTTCAGTATTAGGTAATTATTAATACTTTTTATGAAAAAGAATTATTGTTAAACATTCCAGCTTTCATGACTCCTTAAATACTGAAAGGATATTGTTTAAAATCGAGATTAAAAATTTTTTTGATTCGATCTTTAATTTATCATCAATCACTTTTTTTCATTAAATGCATATATTAGAAAGTTAGATTTGCATTGACATAACATGGGAATTCTCTACTTCGGTAGGTTCTACGTCAGGCCTGGGCCTGACGTAGAACCTACCGAAGTAGTTTACTTCGTTACGTTATTTGTACTACGTTTTGAATTTTCTAGAAAAAGTTACTTTTTTTTACTTTTGCATCCATGAAAATAGATAATCACAGATATTTTATGATAATTTTTTTTACCAAGTACTGCAAGATTAAAATAATAAATATAATTCAATTCAAATAAATATCATCAATGTGCAGCATGTAATATATAGTATTCAATGTGCAATCGATGAAGGGTTAACCCTCCATCATTTATGTTAGGTACGATTTTGTATCTTGAAATTTTTTTTAAATGATGCTAGCTAGGACCTATTACGTATCAGTACCTTTCAGCCCACTCCTTTACTGTATGTTAGTGCAATTTCATTTAGATTCACCACTTAACAGAACACAAAATTCTAATGAACGGATCTCACAGATCCAGAGCGACCATCCATGTAACTATTTGGGGATATCAGATTGTTTCATTGTCTCTGTTTTTTGCTTCTTATCACAAAATAACTTTTTTATGTAAAAAAAGGTTAAAAATATTAAGATCTCTGATGAATCAAATGTAATAATGGACTTATATAAGAACCTGATTTATCCGACACCTGCTCGTTTCATCCATCGGGCAAAACATCACAGGGAGATTTCAGCTCTCACCCCTTTCGCAATGATGGTAGGCGTGGCCCAATAGCTCACGCTGACACTAATGACCTTTATTGGGAGTGCAGCATCTGGTAACATGAGAAGCTGGTCACCATCCACACCATTGAACCTTCATAAAACTGTCACTCCCCAACTTGTGAATGGATCTCACGTGCATGCTGTTGCAGCTGGGATGGAGACTCACATTCCTCTCTATATCTCCAAGAATCAGTGGTCTATGAGCTGAGGGGGTGGGGGGGGGGGCTGATATCAGAAAGGTTAGACCCTGACACAAGCCCTCTCAAATCATCATCTTCAAGCAGCCATGGGCTATGGAGGTCTAACCAGACTGTGCAATTTAGTTCTCCAAGCAAGTCTGTCCTTAGAATCTTGTGCAGGAACACACCCACCAGATTAATTATCAACAGCACAGTTATTTCTGTGTTTATGACAAATCCTACCTGTTTCCATCGTCACCAATATCTAATAAAAAAATTCAGCTGATGAACATTATTTGCCAACAAGACTAAATCTGTGGAGATTGTAGAGCATAATGTATGAGATCTTTTCAGATTTCTGATCCACATAAGGCTCCTCTCTCCCCCTTGCAATGGGGTTGGGATTGGCTCAGTTGGTGGTGCACCAGACTTGAAATGTGCCCAAGTTCAAGTCCCACCTGTGCCAGTATTGAGATTTATTTCTGTTAAACCCCCACCCTGACTTAGTTCAGAAAGGGAGGGTCACATCAATGCGCTCAGAATGGTTGCTGTCCTTTGAATGGGACATAAAGTTGTGGCCCTCTGTGCACGTTAAAGAACACACTGGATGGATTTGACAGGAGGCTGCCATCTGTCTCTTAACAGTTATCCATTGAATTTCCATCTGCCAATCTTCTCTGAACATTTGGAGTCCTTGTGACATGGCCATTTATCCAATTGTGGGCAATAAAGTGCCACTCAGAGGCCATGTCTTATTCCAGTTATAAATCTAAACCAGTGATTCCCAACCTTTTCTGGACCATCGCCCCCTTTAGAAGAGAACAAAAATTTCAACGCCCCCTAGTCCATAATAGTTAATTTTATATGAAATATTAAAATATTGTTGCATATTATATGTACCCAATTTAGCTGTTTATTTATCTATTAAAAATCATAAAGCAGAAATTAATAAAACGACAACCAAATGTACAATAAAATTATTTATTAAAATTTTAAAAATAAACACAGAATCAATAAGAAATAAAAAATAATGAGATAAACACAAAGTTAATAATAAATAAAAAAAATTAATGACATGGTTGAGGCTGGTGGAGTGTTAACAATTTGTTAATGTCGGGTTCCAATTTCGTTAACATCGCAGATCGCCACTTTCAGTGATGTGTAGTATTGATTTTTGAAGCCAGAACTCTAGGTATCCATGTCTGAATTTCACTTTGAGTATTTCATTAGTTGTGATTTCTAAGAGTTCCTCTTCCAAATTTGATGATTCTTCAGTATCTGTGTTTGTGAAAGGATCTAAAACCCAACTCGGTATATTCATGTTTAAAATATCTTGGAAACTCTCCGTAAAATCAACATGAAGAACTTCCAAGTGTTGGCAGTAAGTAAATAAATCTTTCGGTTTTGCAGAGACTGCTGATAATGTGGGAAAGTGGTTGTATTCACCTCTACCTAGATTTCGTTTGAATAGAAGAAGTTTTCCCGCAAAAGCAGCTATGACGTTTTTTGTTTTAATTAAATTCAACTCCAACACCTTGCAATTGTAAATTAACTTGATTAAATATTTTAAACAGGTCTGTCAAATAAGTGATGTCATTTTTTGACGTAATCAGATTTTCGCGCAATTTTTCGTCTCTGTCTTCAAGAAAGTCCAGTGCTGAGTCAAATAGATTGAAAAAATGATTCAGATAAACAGGTTTAGAGAGCCAACGTACTTCTGTGTGCAGCAGCAAGCGATTGTAATCTTGATCATTTTCATTACAAAGCTTACCAAATAATCGGTCATTCAATGAATTGCATCTAATCTTAATGATTGCTTTAATAACGTAATCGAGCGACATATGCATACATTCATTCAAATTTTTTGCAATCAAATGCTGACGATGAATAATACAATGCACAGCGAGTACATTTGTTACTGCTTGTTTCAAATGCGCTATGAAACCCTTATGACGCCCTGTCATTGCTGGAGCACCATCAGTAGCAGCAGACAAAATATAGCAAATAGTAATTTCTTTCTCTTGAAAAAACTTTTGCATGGTATTAAATATAGAATCTCCCTTTTTATCAGATTCCAAATTTTTAGCAAATAATAACTCTTCATGAATATTTTCTTCTTTTATAAATCTTACGTATGATAAGAGTAGAGCTTCGTTATTTGGCAGAGTTGATTCATCGAGTTGAATGGTGAATTTGCAAGTCTTTCAGTAATCACATAATGATATTTCAACGTCTTTTGCCATTTCATCTATTCTTCTTTGCACTGAATTATTACTGAGAGGAATTTTTTGATGATATCTGACGGTGTCTTATGATGAAGAACAGTTTTTAATATCTCTTTGACTGCCGGAAAAATTAATTCCTCGCCAATTGTGTGTGTTTTTCCTGCTTTTGCGATTAACAATGAAACGTTATATGAGGCTCGTAGTCCATCATCTTGTTTAGAAGACGACGCAAAAAGGTTTGACATAGTTGCTGTTTTAAATATTGCTTCTCCAGTTCTTGAAAATAGGATAAATCTTTGTTCTTCTTATCAGCATGCATTTTATTTAAATTCTCTTGTAGCCTAGAAGGTTTCATAGCTTCATTTGAAAAAACCTTTCGGCAAATTAAACACCTAGGTAATGATTGGTTTGTAGGAGAGTACGTAAATCTATATTTCAAACACTGAATACTGTACTGCCGGCATTTCTTTTTAGATGCAGATTCAGACATTTTCAAATACAAATTAACTTCTCAACAGATTTATAGATAGTTATAAAAATAATGTTTATAATGATTTCTAACACTTATCACTCAGGACTATTTATCACGGCGAAGCACATAAAAATAATAAAACATTCCTAGAACTATCGCTTTTATAGATTTGATTTTGTGCACCCATTAACTTGTATGTTTACGATGCCGGCGCACTTACTCCGTAAACAAGTCATTGCAAGCTCCCTAATTCTTGTCGAAACATGTTAAATTGCATGAACCGCGTGTTTGCCTACCAACTTGCAAGGACTTGTCACCGTCAATCTATTGTAAACTATAACATGTTAAGTATAGGTATACCTAATGCTAATTTAAAAATGCTCATTAACGCGATAACAATAAGATAATTTACATAGCTAGTTAAAATATTTATTCATGAAAACAGGTATTTTCAAAGTATTTTATTATATTAAAAAATTATAAAAAAATATTAAATATAATAAATTTATTATTATTATATTATTATTTCATCAAGGTTGATTTGCCTATCAGGACGGACACTCATGTCCAACATAATAAGCCTGATATAGTAGTGCATGCTAAGGTATTGAATGAGATTACAATTATTGAAGTAGGAATAACATCTCGGGATATCCTGCAGACAGTAGAGGTTGAAAAGAAGAGGAAGTATGATCTGTTGGTTAATGAGTTGAGTCTAATTCACAAGTGTAATGTTAATATTATACCTTGTTTTCGGAGGTGGGATGGTATTGTAACTACGTACCATAAAGCATACCCAACTCGACTTGGAGTGGGAAAACATATTGAAGCTTATATCCAATCTGTGATCTTGAAGAGAACTTTTGAGAGCATCTCAGTCGACTTCAGACGTACCAGTACGCTAGTAGGCGGTAGCAGGGAACTTATTGTCCAAGCTGCAGTTGAAAAGCTGTACATGACGGATGAGGTAGTGAATGACCAGAATCGCCAGGAAGACACCACAGAATAGAAGAGAAAAAAAGGTTGTCACAGAAAATTACATTAAATTTATTTATTTATTTGACCGCCCCTCTTGACTGCCTCAACTCTCATTTTCCTCTGGATCCGCTGGATACCAACTAGCATGTATGACTCTGTGTTATATGATTATTAGTCATTATTAACTAAATTTTTAAGTATTTCATATGACCTTGTGGTCAATGGCAAATTACGTCAACAGAATCAAAAGACATTTCAAAATCTGCAAAGTTGATAACTACAGGTTTTTTTATCTCTAAACATTTTTCAAAAATCTACCTCAGTGAAAAACTTTCATCTGTGCATCCTCTACCACTTATGAACCCACACTGTTCCTCTCAAAGTAGTTCATCCTTGTACCAAATGAGACACGGAAAATGGCATACTTTACAGGCAGCACTGTTTACACCAAACATTTAAAAGGTCTTATATCAGAGTTAATGTAATTGATTTGTGTATGTGTGTTTTTGGATTGCATTAAATTTTGCTATTTTATTTTGCTTAGATAGACTACTTTTTATTAATTGCTAAACTAGCTGGTCTAAGTTAGCAGTTAAAAATAGTAAATGTATCAATATATTAAACTTTGTGTATATATATATGCTACTCTGAGTCTACAAAAGTTATAAACTTTTACAACTTTATGAAGAGTATATTTTTCTCTTCAGCATTCCACTGAAAAAAAATTGCATGATGGGTAACTTTTGTGGAAAGGATTGTGACCATACTCCAAATATTCCCCCAAGTGCAGAAAATTCTGATAATCCAGATAGGCCTGTATCTAATGGTGGGGAGATTGGATGTGGGCAGCGCCCTGATCGACCAAGGTATCCTAATAATTGTCCTTCTATCACATTTACCCCAGAGAGACAAGGAAGTCCATGGTGTAAGTAGTATTCATGTATTTTTATTATAATTTGTTAATCAGATATGCAATGCACATTAGCATCCAAAAGTTAAGCATTATATGCAAATTCTGAAAGATCTAAAATGCTTCAAGGAAATGCTGTAAAATTTGGAATGGCAATGCATGGATATATGACAAAATATACAGTAAGGCATAGAGCAAACCAATTGCATGAGGTTCATAGCTAAGGGACTGGTTCAGCAGAATAGATCAGTTAATATGCAGAACAGTTACACAAGCATCACAACTTCTCACAGTGTTTACAAAGTTGGTCACGAAGTCTGGTGGCAGTAGATCCCACTCTTCCTAGAGGGAAGATTGAACCTTACAGAGGGTTCTTAAAAGGGGTTGACTACCTCCACAATTCATCTTGCCAGCACATCTCATATGCTTGGTAGTGTTCAGGGCCACAGAATAGGCTGCTGCCCTCTATCCACCGAGTATTCTCACTTTCAAGGAATTCAAAGACTATCTGAGCCAGTGAGAGGATGCATTTATACAATTAAAAACCGCTTTCTTGTTCAGAAATTAACTATTCTCTGTCATTGAGCAATAACGAGTTTGCTCCTAAAAACCTTTCACATGCAATAATTTTAAGAAAAAACTTCGAAATTTTATTGCTCAATGAGAGAGAATTCTAATTTTAACAGGCTAAAAGCTATCATCCATATACTTTCGATCAGTCAGAGTACCTCTGGTAAAAATGTAGAATGGTGTGTCTGTTCATTTGACATAATGCTGTCCCAGACCATCACACCACCATCATGGTGATTTCACTGTCTGATATTAGAAGGTTGGTAATGAGTTCTTTGCTTTTTCCAGATCAAAATACATTGACAATCAATCTGAAAATTGAATCGTGATTTGTCAGTGAAGAGTTCATGCACCCATTGATCTGGGGTCTAGCCATGATGTCTGCACCATATTTGTTGGGCTCTCCTGTGGGAGGGATTGAAGGCAATATACACACCATCGATTATCTGGCATAGAACTTCTTATCTAGTGAATCTTTCTGTAAACAGTTTGCCTTGAAACTGTCCTAATAGCTGCAAGCTTCTGAGAGAGTTTGCTGGCTGATGTCATCCTATGACATTGGTCTGTTAGCACGAAATAGTGGTCATTGTGCACTGTTGTCCTTTACTCTTTGGCTAATGTCTCGTGTCTGCTGGAACCATCTAAAAAAGTCTTGAAAGCACTGATAGCATAGGGTTTATGACAGTTGGTCATATTTAGTCCTAGACATACCAGTCTGAGAGATTGGCTAGACTGTAACATAATAACTGCTCTGCCATGTGTTAAAACATGCATATGATGTTTCTATGCCATCCATATGAAATTACAAAATGCTCTACAAGCATGAACACAATGCATGATCAACAAGAAATGAGTGGTGCAGAATCAGTCACTTTTTATAACACCCTGGATTTGCTTTTCGAGTCATGTATGTAAATTTTATCCTGCCAGTTGATTTTTGGGAGGGATACGACTTTATGTATATTCTATTTTATTACCTATTTTCATATTGCTTTTTGCTTTGACATTTGTCGTTTTGTGGATTTGTCGAAATAGCTGTTACACCATATGTTTTGAATGCAATGGAGAAACTTATATGTCAAATGAAAGCTTTTGATGTAGGGAGTGTCATAGGCTATAAAAGAAATTGACCCCCAAGCTATCTTCCCCCTAAAAAAGGGGAAATATGAAAACTGTTATTCCCCTATATCTCTTGAATGCGAATGCAGAAAGTAACAAGCTAGGCATCAAATGAAAGCTTCTGATGAGGGAAGTAGCATAGGCTATTAAAAATTGGCCCTCCATTTTTCGCCGCCAAAAAATGAGAAATGTGAAAGCTGCTTACTATATCTTCCAAATGTGAGGGCCTACAGTTATGAGTTAGGTGTCGAATGAAAGCTTACATAATGACAATCATAACTATTTTGCTCCCACTATTCCCTCATATAAAAATTGGGGTGAATTGTCATGGGGGTTAGACTAATGAGTCATATCTCAAATTAAAGTTTGTGATGTTTCCAATATCATGGACTACCTCATACATGACTCCAAAGGGGAGGAAAAAAGGGTTGGTTGATGTTTATAAGTTATATATCGAATGAAAATTTCTAAAGGTAGATGTTTTTAGTGACAAAAAAAATATATAAATTTAAAAATACCTATCTTCCTCAATGGACCTAAAAATTAGAAAATAAACTTAAAGCATATCGATACTGCAATCAGTCACTGAGTTTGTATTCACTTAAAAGGGAGATAGAGTACCGATTTGTCTACTCAACAAGATATCAGTGTCTTATATTCCTTTTGACGTGAATACAAACTCAGTGGTTGGTTGCATTATCGATATGCTGTAGGTTTATTTTCTACTTTTTAGGACCAATATAGGAAGATAGGTATTTTTAAAATTTTAAATTTTTTTATTGACACATATGAACATGCATGCAGACTCACAGAATCCTCATGAAGCCATGAGCTATTGTGGTCCAACTACACTGTGCAATTTAGGTCCCCAAATATTTGTCTTGAACTACAGCTCCTGCATTTGGCCACTGAAGGTCAATTCTAACAATGTGTTGTTTAGCATTGTCAGCCCACTGCATCTTAGATCCCCCCCTTCTTTTTCTACAGCTTTTAGGCACACTATCATAATCCTATTCACTAACCTGTAGTTATGCATAAGGCAACATGGCAAACAATGCAGTCTTTTTCTGCATAAATGCTGCTCAAAGGAGGTTGCCGACTCCTTCACATAACCTCATCGTTACTTACAAACCCAAACCATCCAATACCTAAGATACTGTGTAAAAATCTGTAATCAAAGGCATTAAGTTTCCTGTTATTTTGTTTAAAAATATCCAGGTTTCACTACCATAACTAACTTTAGAAAGGACCAAACTATTGTATAGCTTAATTTTAGCCTTTAGCTGCAAATACCTATTATTCCACTCTCCATAGATTCTTAAAAGTCTCAGCAGCAATTCCTATTCATCTATCTCATGCTGCACGTTACCAGTATCTGTTTTACACATTTCCCGAGATAATTATACTGAGACACCTGCCGAATAGGGCAACCTTCAAAACAACCTTCCTGCCCAATTTTCATCACTTTGGTTTTCTATCTGTGTATCACTAAAAATACTCTATTGCCACTTTCATCAACAACTCTAATAAAAGTATTCATGTCATCAACATCATTAGCCAGCAGTGCCAAATTATCCACATAATCTAAATGAGAAATTATCAAATCTCTAGACTTGGGGTTCTCAATGTGTGGTACGTGGTAAAATTTTGTGGGATATACCATGAGAGGTCAAAAGTTGCTGGATCTAGTAACAAATTCAGTATTTTACTTTATTCCCATTGTTATGCTATAACCATAGTTTTATCTAGTCAATAACTATACCTGTAGTTTTATCTACGCCAGTTACATATACATTTCCAGGGGGTACGTGAAGCATAAAAGGTTGAGAACCACTGCTCTAGACCATTTAAAGCCAAAATCTTCCCCTTGCACACAGTTTCTACTTAGTGTAATCAATAAATAAATTAAAGAGAAAAGGAGACAAAATATACTTTAACTCCACTAGCATGCTAAACCAATTACTACAAGCCTTACGAATTCTCAAATATGACTCAATGTTATTGTTGCGGATTACAAAAATGGATAGCCACTGAGCGTGAGTATTAAAAGCTATATTTCAAAACCAAATTCAATACAAGGTAAATTGTTACAAAGGAAATATGGATGAAGTATCTTATTAACAAATCAACTATTAACATGCACAAGTCATCAATCTTCCTGCGTAGAGCACACAATATCAGCTCTGTGTATTTTACTAAATACTACCTTTTACTTGATTTACCAGGTCACCCGAAGATCTTCACTCGTAAACCAATTCTCGTCCTGTGCTAATAACTGTTCACACACTAGCCGAACAAAAAGACAGTCCGTGTAGACATTCGAAGTTAGCCATAAAAGTTCCCACTTTTATACTTCCGTGTATACACAACACATCAAGTTACTTCTTGATACTTAACGATAAAAGATCCCACTTTTATCCTTCCGCGTATACACAACACATCAAGTTACTTCTTGATACTTACGCGCACTGTCTCAGAACAGCTCACCGTCCATTTTTGAACTCCCCGACCGTTACAACACAACGACCGTTACAACACAACGACCGTTAACGCTCCACTCTTCTTCTCCAAATTCTCCCAACGTTCTTATTCGTTGGCTGAAACTTTGCTTTCGGTTGCCAGATTCTTCTGTCGTAACACTGCCCCCTTCCTAGGTCTTGTTCGTCCCGAACAATTCTGGATTCCAAAGCTTCTTCAGTTCTTCGATGAAACGGGGCCAAACGATCCACGTGAACCTTTTGCACTTTGTAGCTGGACGTCGACGAATGCGATATACCACGTTTGTGTCAAAATGAAAGCGAATCTCATTATGACGTAGATTTCTTTTCTGACTGAAGCCTCGTCCACAAACATAATACGTGTAAGGCCTATAGCCCTTGTGAACACGTTTATGTCTCTGCAGGGAGAAGAATCGACTAAGAGTTTTCGTGCAAAACCTGTAAAAAGTTTTCTTCTTTGTCGAAAGTTTTCTTCTTTGGATTTTTACTTCTATCAACAGTAACAAGGAATGAAAGTCATTAGTGACATGAAATCTAGGGAGGAGTTTCATCCTCCAGTCTGACCCTTTTGTCAGTTGACTTTCCCTTAATTCAGAACTGTCGTGATGAACCTTCAGCCATATTTCACCTGATTCCATTTGATCCCCAAGGTGCTTCACAAATATAATATCAGCTCCATAATTCTTTTTAGCTCTTCGGTCCATCTCCTCCTTCCATACTCTTGCTAGAACTGCAGCTTCTAATCCGACAACCTTACCTGTTTCTCCTGTATAAGTGAAATCAGTGATGTGTCGGGCTGCTAGCAATAATTTTTCTGTTTTACCTTCACATAGCCAGCTTGCAACATCTTCAGATACTCCTTGTTCTATTAACATGTTACGAAACTTGTTCAAAGCATTGCCGTTATGCAGAACCTTACGGACACGTGATGCTTCATCTACCCTATTATCCACAATGTTCACAAAACGCAGAAGTTCTCCTAACTCTTCGACGAGCTCTTGCAGTTCTAAGGATCCGTTACCAAGGAAACACTGAACAGCTTCCATCACTTCCAGAGAGTTGTCAACAGAGTTTTCAAGAGGTGAATCCATGTTGCTAACAGCTGAACAACTCAAACTCTTCATTCCACGAGCTTGTGATGCTGCAACCACTTTCTTAACTAAATCAACAGCAACATCTTCTGTACTGATGAGATCAATAGCTCCTTTTCCGAATTCAACATCATAAACCAAAGCACACACTCCTTCAGCCAGCTTTTTGGACACAATTGAGCATATCATTAGAGGAACGCTATCTATGGTAGCCATCAGATCCTTGCAGCGGTAAATCTCCTTATCTGTTGGCACCAGCTCCTCTGTCTGTCCTACGATGCAGCATCCGACGTCTTCCATCATCTGCTCGATTTTATCTTTAGTGCAGTCGACTGTGAAGCCAGGGATGGATTCCAATTTGTACAGAGTATCTCCCGTCAATTGAAGAGCACGACCGGAGATCATAGGGACCTTGAGACCTAAAGCAGCAAGTGCAGGAGCCAAGACAAGACTCACTTTGTTGCCGACACCTCCTGTGCTGTTTTCATCTACCATCCGATGGCGCCACTCAGGTCTCCAGCAAAACACATGACCCGAAGAGGTCATAGTTGCTGTTTCTTCCGAATTCACCTTCTTGGAGCTCTCATTGTAATTAACCAGGGAAATATCAGTCATGATTGCCAAATTGTTCATTCTGGAGATCAGCGACGAGTTTTGTAACATGATATTGTCCACTTTAGAGCTCTTGTAATCGTGATAAAACTTTTCTATATCCTTATAATCTAAATGGTTATAATGTCCAAATCTGCGCATTGACTGTTCAGAAAAGAAATTCAGCATGGTTACGTTAAGATTATCTGAGGGCTTCACTTCTCTCTGATCGTAACTCTGAGGCTTAATTTCATCCAGAAAGTTAGTCTTTGAAGTACTGTCTCTGCCTGAAGCTCTCTGACTAGCATCACCTGTTACGCTTCTAAGCCATTCTTCGGAATTCTTCTTTCTTAAATCCCCACTTTCTATAAACGATTCGAGTGTGGCTATATGCTTTGGAAAAATCTCTCCGACTTCCCGGGTAACGTCGAATGGCACTTTGTATCTATGATGAATGGATGCCTCTGCTTTACTCAGACCACTCTGCGAAACGTAAACTCTGTTTCGTTCCCCCTCATTACCACTCGCTACTCTGCCTTTGCGATAATTGTCCATGACGCATTTTGCTGACAGCGAGGAATAGAATACCTTTCGTGTGGATCTCTCTTCAGATCGTGCCAGACTTGTATACCTAGGTATTTTGAAGTGCAAAGCATACTGTATAGTCTCACAGCTCTCTGATTGTTCTTCACAGTTCCTAGACATGTCACCAGCGACATAGACACTCTGCCATGCATCACCAGTAGTTGCGTGGTCAAAGGCATTATCTGTGCTATCTCTACGTTTCTTGATTTCCAGTAGCAGATCCACATTTCGAGATTCTCCTTTCTTGCGAAGATTCGATTCTTTTGTAGTCTTCCTCTAGCAGTCTTCTCGCACTTTCTCCATCTCTCTCGAGATCTCTTCAATCCATATGGTTTCATCAGAACGCCGCTGCCCCAGCGAGCTTCTCCTGTCCATCGAATTTTGTAGAAACGAATTGAATCTACATTGCTTCTTTTTCAGACAGCGAAGAATCCCGGAATGTTTTCTGGTTCCGCATCGTTTCTTAAATTGCTTCTTTTTCAGATAGCAAAGGATCTTGGAATGTTTTCTGATTCTGCATCGTTTCTTTCCCGCCTCAGCATTATGTTCATCTGTACTATAGCGCCCACTGCTGGAGATATATTCATCTTCAACCAATTTCGTTGTCTTAACTGTAACTGTAACAACATCTCTACCAGCTCTCGCCTCTTGCATAATTTTGTTCCTATAATTTTTATACTGCTCAACAATATTCTTATGGTTAGCATCTTTAAAACATTGTTCATCTGTAATGTTACCTCCAGTGCTATTAGTTTTGCAAATTTCACCTATTGGTTTTGGATTCACATTTTGATATGCGTTGCCTTTCTCTTTTTCCTTTTCATTATTTTGTGTAGCCATTGCGGCTATCATTTCATCTAATGTACTATTTTGTGTCGCTATTTCGGCTTTCATATCTTTCATATCAGTCATCAGCGTAGTCATAATGGTTTTCCTATCAGTCATCAGCGCAGTCATATCGGCTTTGAAGCTATTTATCAACTTTACTAATTCATCCATACTTCTAGTGAAAGGCATTCAATTAAATTAATCCCACTTCTGACACCAAATGTTGCGGATTACAAAAATGGATAGCCACTGAGCGTGAGTATTAAAAGCTATATTTCAAAACCAAATTCAATACAAGGTAAATTGTTACAAAGGAAATATGGATGAAGTATCTTATTAACAAATCAACTATTAACATGCACAAGTCATCAATCTTCCTGCGTAGAGCACACAATATCAGCTCTGTGTATTTTACTAAATACTACCTTTTACTTGATTTACCAGGTCACCCGAAGATCTTCACTCGTAAACCAATTCTCGTCCTGTGCTAATAACTGTTCACACACTAGCCGAACAAAAAGACAGTCCGTGTAGACATTCGAAGTTAGCCATAAAAGTTCCCACTTTTATACTTCCGTGTATACACAACACATCAAGTTACTTCTTGATACTTAACGATAAAAGATCCCACTTTTATCCTTCCGAGTATACACAACACATCAAGTTACTTCTTGATACTTACGCGCACTGTCTCAGAACAGCTCACCGTCCATTTTTGAACTCCCCGACCGTTACAACACAACGACCGTTACAACACAACGACCGTTACAACACAACGACTGTTAACGCTCCACTCTTCTTCTCCAAATTCTCCCAACGTTCTTATTCGTTGGCTGAAACTTTGCTTTCGGTTGCCAGATTCTTCTGTCGTAACATTATTATAGACAGTAATTGCTATGCCAACTAACTTGTCAAATATGCCATATGATCTCACAAATTATGACAATCAGCAGAGTCAAACGCTGATCTGAAAGCTACAAAACCCAGTTTTTGTAACCAGGTTTCTGAAATGCTAAACATTTCTCAAAAATCAGCTACTAAAAATATTTGATCTATACATCATCTATCACTTTTGAATTCACCCTGTTCATCACACAGAGATCAATCAACCAAATTCTTAATTCTATTAAGCACAAATCTCTTGACCCTTCCAGGGTCCAAGATGAATATAGATATTAACAGAATCCAAAATGAGAAGCCAAGATGTCCATGTTCCTTTTTAGTACAACAAAAAACTATTCTTTTACATATATTTTATTAAAGTACATAATTCAAGCTTGAAAACTAATATTTTCTATTTACATTTGATGCATATTTTATTAAACTACAATATAAATAATTTGTTAACCTTATTGTCATTTCTTAGAAGCTATATATGGTATTGTCGATTTGTTTGTTAACAAATCTACTAAAGTAGAACACAACCTTTAGGCTGTGTTCTACTTAAGTTTATTTGTAGATTAGTCGATTTTTAGTAGATCTACTAAAAGTAGGAAATAAAGCATATTGAAGGTATTTGGAACACAGAGTACTATATCCTTAAAGTTTTAAATACTACTATTCCTATTAAAGTTTTAAAAATCTGAAAATTAACAAAAAAGTGAAGATTTTAGACATAATTGTATTTAAGGTTGTACCTCTTTTTTATTTAACACACCTTCTTGCCTAAAACCTATTTCAGTATTCCTAGAATTATTTTCATTGTACATTTCAGTCATTCCTGCTCTCCTCAAATTGAAACTACAACTAAAAGAAAACCTTAGCCAGAGTTTGTTGCAATACTGCCTGTAGCACATGGTGTCATGGAAGAGATACACATGGATATGGAAGAGGAAGACACAAATATTCCTCTTCCATAAAAGTATGCATTTGATGTTGATTGTCACAATCAGCATCAAATTAATCAATGAAAACTTTTAACAACTTCTGTGCTAATATCAGGGAAAATGTATATATATATAGAAATCATGAGATATATTACTCCAGGGTAGGGTGGCAATACCTTTAGAAGTAAAGGCTCAGGTACCTGTGGTGGCTTCTGATCAAGATTATACAACTACTGGTATAAGTTATCCTGTGCATCTGTTCATTTAAAGCTGGCAACCCTTAGGTAAATAGAAAACACAGCAGTAGATTCTCTCTCAATAGAGGCCCACTAGTGCAGTAAGTTCAAGCTCCATAATTAAGCTCAATGCCATTAGCAATCAAGTGAGTTTAAATGGTCAGTACCAAGATCCTGTGAAGTTGACAACTCAGCAGGACAGAAAAATCAAAATGTGGTCACAGATGACTATATCATTTGAATCCAGACTCCAGCAGTTTCAGTGTTGATCTTTTTGTTGTAGCTGTTACACAGCACCTGTACCACATACTTGACCAACAAAAAAAAATTGGCTCTGGTACAGCACATGTATCACAGTTTTTCTACATCCATCAGTGACAGCTAATTGCTTTTACTACACAGCAGGAGCAGAGGAGTTGCTCTGTTATCATGGGACCCAGCTCCTCTAAGATCCACCCTCTACACTATTCAGGTGACCCCATGTATGGGAGAGCCATACCCTGTGCTTGTTAAAGAATGTGCTGGATGGCCTTGATAGAAAGCTCCTGTGTCTCCTGACAGCTGTCCAATAGGTCCCCCTCTCTCTCCCAACCTTCTCTGAGCCCTCTTGGGCATTGTGACCTAGCTGTTTTACCTACTGTGTACAAAATTGTCCCACTCAGAGGTCAAAACGTTTTTTTGGGTGGGGTGGGGTGGGGTCGGAGGGCTGGCACAAAATGAAAGTTCCAAATAAACAAATCCTGCTTAATATAAATATCAAAATATATAGTAAATATAGAGTTAATTCTTTCTCATAGTTTTTAAAACTATGAGAAAGAATAAGTAAACCGAAGAGATGCACCACGGCAATATTCACCTGATAAAGACTTGCTATCTCAAGATCTACAAGAGTTTCCTGGTCATTTCCTTTTCACCTTCTTACTAATCTTTTTACTCCAAATAAAAAAATTTATCTTTGATCCCTCCCCAAATAAAAAGAATTCTGTGGTCCCCTCAAAAAAATTCTTAATGGGTTTGTTTGTATAATCAATAGCTGTCAGACATGCGCAAATCAGGTGTTAGGGACAAAAAACCTATTTGGTTCTCCTTTCTTATGTTTATAGTGAGACATTTTTAGCCCCAAGCAATTTCAACTGTTATGTCTGATTCCTAAAAATAATTTTTGGTGTGGATTTCATGTTAAAAAGTCAATACCATATGAGGTTGTATCCAATTCTTTGACTTTGTCTCAGTTTTGGTCTGATTTAATCAAAAGATAGTTACAATTACATGCTGTTTTAGAATCACAATTGGCCTTAGCCTGGATTTTACACTAATTTTTTTCAGTACAAGTAATCTTATTTTACTTTGCTGCAATAACTGCATAATATGCTCCATAAATAAGACGTCTTCTTAGATTCTCTCAGGGAAAAAACTGCATAGCTTCCAGCTGCTCTTCCTTTATTTCCCCCATCCAAATTTTGGTGTAGAATATGAATTGATCATTGAAATTCCTAATATTTGGATTTTTCAATTTTTTCTTGAGGTAACTAAGGAACAGAAATAGATATGTTATATGTCAAAAGGAAGAGCATTTAATTTTGATTAATAATATGACAAAGATTTTAAGAAAAGAAATATAGGGGAATTATTTAACACAATTCCCCAAAAATTGTGAAATTTACATCTTTTGTTCTAACTTCAGTGCAATCGAAAATTCAGTCAAAATTCTTTGACATTCAAAAAGCATACAACAGTGTTTGGAGATTTGGCTTTCTCCATGACCTCCATGTCTTCATCTCGAGAGGTCACATGCTGATCTTCATTTCAAACTCTTTGTCTCTTCATCTCTGTGTTGGCAACACTGTTGTGGCCTTTCCCACAAGAACCTTCTCCTCAAGCTGTGTCAAAGACTATGTAAGTAAGAAGAATGAAAGGTGCTAAGAGCAGCTACTAATGCCACTCAGCTACAGACTCCCAAATTCTTCTCAGAAACACGCTTGTAGGGGAAATGCAACAAACTAACTGTTGGTAGTCTAGGATTGAATCATCTCTGCACGTACACGATCTCACTTTCCAGTGTGTTACTTTTGTACAAAACCAGATATGCTGTTGAATTTTAGGTAAGTTGAATATTTTTTATCTCCCTCAGCACTTTTATTTGATACATTTGCTGCTTCTAAAAAAGAAATGTTAGTAAAAGCTTGATTTGTAACAATTATATAGTTTTCCAAATGCAATATCCCTTACCAGCTCCACATGTTTTACCTTAGACCACAGTACTCTGTTGGCAGCCATGGGAGGCAATGTCTTGTAACATGCTACGCAGTATTTATTGCTATTGCCTCTATATTGTTGTGTTAATTTAAGAAATATAATAATTATTAATCATTGACTGATGCATACAGATTAATTATTAGACATTCATAATTGACAGTTATGTAAAATTTTGTTACAATGAAAAGCACTCATACCATAGACTGCAGTTGCTGTTTCTGCTGCAGGAGACTGCTTTCCGTGCGACATAGCAAGAGCCGGCCTGCCACTTTTGTGAGTCTTGAATGCAAAATGGCAGGGAATAAGGTTTTGGCATATTTTAAATTCGTGTGAAAAGTGCCTGATTTTACTGTCTTATTTATTTACAATTGCAAAAAATGCCAGACATCTGATAATTTTCAAACATTGGAAATAAAATTTATACCCATTGGCATATTCTGTAGTAGTCAACTTCTGATGCCATGACCCCAATTGAAATGCATTTATAATATTAAATAAATTTTCTTAGTTCACTTCTTAAATTATTTTTTTATTCTAAATACATTCATTGCACATGTAAATAATTTAAAGAAAAACTTGGTGATGTTAAAATTCTAAAAAGGAGAAAGATTTACTTAAACAATTTACTATTATCACTTTGTTATATTGCATGAAAATTTACTAAATGCTCAAAACAAAGTCCTTGAAGGATCATACAAAACAACAAAAAATTAACTAATCATCACGTAAAAAATTTATGTTTTTAAAAATTGTACAGATCAAAATTTTACTAACATTTTCTTTCAGGAACAATTCTTCATGCATCAAAGGGCTGAAGGAAAAGAAAGAAAAATAAATTAAATATTTCGTGCGATAAGATTAATTTTCCAAATGCTTATAATACACTGAAATGCTATTGAATTAGGGATAGGAGATATACAAATTCAGTACCGCAAGTCCCGCATTTGCGCATATGCATGGCTGAAACTCTGGTAATATATAGCTGTCAGTTTTGGCTTCCCTAAGTATCCCTCGAAAATCTTTGGGTAACCATCGAGCAGAGTGTTTGGGCCCGTATCCCATCAGCTACGAACCTTGAGAGAATTGTGGACAACTCTGGGAGATGCATGGGTCGCCATACCTGTGGAACATGAATTTTGCAAAGCAAGCTTGTGGAATACTTGTTTCGTCACGTGGCGGCCATTATCTGGGCCAGAGGGGGTCCAACACGTTACTAAGTTGCTATCCCTAATTCAATGGCACTTCAGTGTATATAAAAAAAACTTGTAAATGTATGACACTAACAACAATCGCTGAATCTAAAACTTCTCACGGAAACACAAATTTGCAAGTGACCAAAGCTTCTGCGATCAGGAATAGTAGGTTCTCTGCAGCACAAAGTTCATCATTGTGGCACTGCAGCCAAAAGTTCCCTACATGGCACCTATGGAAGCTTTCATTCCCTTATACATATTCTTCGGCTGTGTTGTGAGTGAACTCCATTCCAGTCATGGCCCAGACCAAATTTCTCAGGTTCATCTTAGTTTAAAGTGCATGAGGGTATTTGAACCACTATCAAGGTCTCTCTTTTGGGGAGCAGGTTGGTGTTCATAGCTTTGCCTGTATCATACACCTGTATGTTGAAACTAGACTAAGGATCCCAGGGCTACACTTTGGCCTGGGATTTGATTGTGAGAGTGTTGGACCCTCTTCACAATTAATCCCTTTGTGTTTGCACATATCCTCACCATAACAACCCAAAGCTTCATGTTAGGGCTTTGATTCATAACATTCTGCATATGATGTTTCATTACCTATCACGTGAACACAATTCTCCAGCTGACCTTTAGTTTCAGTAGTGCATAACAACCTTCTAGTTTGCATATGACAGCAGAAAAGATTCCACAGTCATCTTCTGTTAGCATATCATCTTTCTACCAGAGTACATGAGGTCCATTACAGACAGATTTTTTGACATTTGCATTAAATGGGACTGGTTATCTACATGTGAAATATAACATCTGATCCAGACTTAAC
This sequence comes from Ryuthela nishihirai, assembly GCA_038380435.1. Classification (NCBI taxonomy): domain Eukaryota; kingdom Metazoa; phylum Arthropoda; class Arachnida; order Araneae; family Heptathelidae; genus Ryuthela; species Ryuthela nishihirai. The sequence goes on from JAWZYU010000019.1 coordinate 1,368,877, forward strand.
ACCATCAGAAGCTTGGTGAAGTAGTAAGTGAGCCATTGAGTCAACAACATATACTCAATTGGTAATCTGTAATTCCCAGGTTTGAGTCCCACTTGGGCCAGCTCTGAGATTTATCTCTGCGTAACCCTACCCTGCTCGTGGTCAGAAGAGGGACACTGATGGCTTGGAAAGATTACCATTCATCAGATACAATGTAAAGCCATGACCCCCTGTACAGGAGAGCCATATCCTCTTCTGATAGTCTTGACAGAAGGCTTCCATCTCTTAACAGCTATCCAGTGGTTCTCTTCCCCCAATCTTTTCTGAGCCCTTGGGGTCCTTGTGACCTGACCATTTTGCTCATTGTTTGCAAAATGTGCCATTTAAAGAAAAAACAATCCACTTATTTGAACTTTAACATCATAAACGTTTTTCACTTTTGCTCAGTAAAAGTTTGAATATTAATTTTTAAAAGAGCATTTTTAAAAGAGCCTCAAGAAAATATGCTGTTATCAATTCTATAGAGCACCATATTTTGATGGTCCACCCATTCACTTTTACTTTTCCTTAACCAGTTTTGCTTTATTTACGTTATATTTATCATTTTGGGGATCATTATTATTTTGGACATTTTTCGTTTCTGAGTCATAGAAGGAGTTGCGCATATGTAACACCGACCTTTTGATTGTCAGCCGCTGATGTGCACGTGTAGGACATTACCCCACTTGCATCATCAGATTTTGCAAATATTTTCCTGGTGTGCAACAGACATGTGCTGGCTTTGTATGCAACATGTTATAACTACGTGACGTTAGGTCACAGAGTCAGAGGTAGAAGTGTAGTCATAGTGGAGAGAAAATGAGAATTGTCAGTGGAGATGTTGTATTGTACGAGAGAGTGATGTTAGTGGAAGTTGAGATGTAGATAGATGTGAGTTGTTAGTACTCCAACTTTTTTACTTTTCCACTCTTGGTGAGTCTTTGAATTTTTTAGAAATAAACTTTGTTTGTTTTAGAAACTTTTGAATTTTTGCTATTTTTCTCTTGAGTAACGTAAATTGATTTTTTTTATTATATTTAAACTTTAATTAAATTTGACAATCCTTTTTGAATTCTTACTTGATAAGTTACACTATCTACATAACGAACCCTATTTCAACTTGACTTAACAAGTTAAAATTGTCTGGCGCCCAACAAAGCTATCTGGAATTCTAAATAAATTTGGATCAGACAAAAGGTCCAACTTGAAAAGTTAATAATCTTTGGAGCGTTATAATATTTTTTAGAGGGGCAGGGGTGGCTCATTCGGTATCATGCCAGGCTCATAAACTGCAGTTCCCAGTTTAGAGTCCCAGCTGGGGCAGCATTGAGGTTTATCTTCACAAAATTCCCCTGCACTGTCCATCGTCAGTAGGGGACACTGATGGGCTTGGAAAGGCTTCTGTTCATTGGATGAGATGTTAAGCCATGGCTCTATATGTTGGAGACCCATATCCTTTGTAGGTTAAAGAATGTGATGAATGGGCTTGGCGGAAGGCTACAATATGACTCCCAACAGCTGTCCAGGTTTCCTCCCTTTAATTTTCTACGAGTCTTCAGGGTCTTTGTGACCTAGCCATTTAGCCCATTGTGTGCAAAAAAGTGCTCCTCAGAGGTCTTAAGTCCATTAACATATTGAGGTTTGTAGAATTATAGTAAACAGTAAGATCGTATATATTAAAGTATTATTTTTAGCACTTGTTATTTACTGCCTGAGCCCCTTTCACTCAGACATCTTGTATAAAATTAATCGTTTTTGACCATATTTTTGAGGTTTCTTGGCAATTTTAATTGAATTAGCATTTACCATGAATTTTAGAATATTGTATTTTATTTTTTACACTGGTCCTAAACACATATTGTTGTTTTCTGTGTCTGTTTGTTGTTACTTGTTTTGCTTTTTATATATTTTGACTTTGTGTCTTTTTTTCCATGGATCTTCTCTGCCTCTGTGGTTTGTCTTTCATATTTTGCATTTGTTATTTCTTCTTTTTGAGTTATTTTTGTCACCCATTGTTTTCTGCTGTTTTATTAAAAGTTAAATTAGCAGTAAAAATTTACATCTACAAAAATTGTAATAAGTGCAAAAATAACTGTAGGTGATAAAAATGTATAATGTTCTCATATGATATTAAACTTATTGGGATTTACTCCTTAATTTACTTGTCAAGTTCCTAATTTTGTCATTAACAAAGTCTCAAACATTTGGTAATCATTACCAATATCATAGTGCACCTTAGACTAAAGGCTATGTACTATGGTGGAAAACAAGTTCAAGGTTACACATCATTGCCAACAGTTCTCTTTCCGATAAATCCCATGGAAATGGCTGGTACACTCCATTGCAATATGATTATTGTTTTTTGGAGTTCATGGAATATTTGCTGGTTGACATTAACATCTTTCTGTTGAAATTTCTGAGTGAATCATGTGCATGCTCAGAATTTGTTTAGGTAAACCAGTCGATTTTTTTCTCTTACCTTGATATTGCCGGTTGTTTAGGATGGTTTGTTACAGTTCCATCATTAAGGTGTTATCAAAGCCATTCTTGTTGGCTAAACACCATTTACCCTGTAATAAAATCCACCCCTTGGTTAAAACGTGTGCACTGAGAACATTAATGTAAATGGCACACTTAAAAACTTAAGCTTAACGTTTAAAAAGTTGGTGGCAAACTCCTTTCATGCAAGATGCTTATGCGAATCAAGATCTCTACAAAGGTATTTTACAGCGTCTACTAGCAAGTGTTACTGCTGTGACACTTGTGGGAAAGTGGAAAATGGTTTCTCTTGCAAGACAGTACTCTCCGTCAAAGAGTTTCTTGCTAAATGAGAAGTCACCATGCTTGCCCCCCCCCCCCCCCCTCCATATTCCCCTGATTTGTCACCAACATATTGTTTACTGGCCCCATGTCCCAAAAGAGCACATGTATGTGGACACTTTGGATATTCAAGAAACTGTGAAGTACCTGTCGGCCATCCAAGAAAGTGACTTTTTACAGTACTATCAAAGCCTTCAGTGACATTGTTAGCAGTGCATTGAAACCAGGGAGACTAATTCTAAGTCAACAAGAACCTTTAGTTTGTAAGTTTTTTTATTGTTTTGTAATAAATACAGTCTCGTTTCTTTCAAGGCATTGTATATATGTTTAGTAGATTGCTGGGACTTTTAAGAATATATGGGGAGTGTGGAGAAATAGGCATATACACCTAATAATATTAAAGAATAAAATAGTTTGGTTCTTTCTAGGGTTAGTTATGGCAGTAAAACTTGGATGCTTTGTAAAGAAGGTAACAGGAAACTTTATGCTTTTAATTCTAGATGCTTTTGAAGTATCTTGTAATCTCAGTATCTTGTATCAATTTTGTAAGTAATGATGAGGTTAGTCAAAGGAGTTGCCAATCTCCTTTAAGCAGCATATTATGCAGAGAGAGACTCCGTTGGTTTGAGTATATATTGTCGATATGCATAACTGTAGATTAGTGAATAGGGTTGTGAACAGTATGTTTAAAAGCCTCAGAAGGAAGGGGAGACAAAGGATGCCGTGGGGAGACATTGTCCAATAGGTCCTTCTTAGAATTGGTGTGCAGTAGCCAGATGCAGCAAAAGTAGCTCAGGAGAGATATGTTTGGAAAACTAAATTGCACATCTGCACATCTGTGTAGCCATGGCTGCTTGAGGATGATTACAGGGTTTTCACCTCCATTCCATTTACCAGAATTCTTAACCCCCCCACCCCTTGATCCAATTCTAACATTAAATATATCACAACAAATGTCACGTGATTGTCAATAATAAACAAAAAACGATATTAGAAACAAACATCTTATACTATATCACATTTGATACTATTGTGGAGGCGGGGATGACTCAGTCGGTAGTGCTCCAGGCTCATAATCTGCAGTTCCCAGATTTGAGTCTCAGCTGTGTTAGTGTTGAGATTTATCTCTGCAAACTTCCCGCCCTGCCCACAGTGAGTAGGGGACACTGCTGGGCTTGAAAACACTGCTGTCCGTCGGATGGGACATTAAGCCATGGCCCCATATGCAGGAGAACCATACTCTGTGCACGTTAAAGAACACACTGGATGGCCTTGACAGGAGGCTACCATCTGTCTCCCAACCTGCTCTGAGCCTTCGGGATCCCTGTGACCTGGCCATTTAGCCCTTGTGTGCAAAAGAGTGCCGCTCAGATGTAAAACCACCAACCAATCAATGATACTACTGCGATGGTTCACCATTCACTTTTACGTTCCCTAACCAATTTATTTATTTACATTATAATTATTATTTTGGAGCCTTTCATTTTCTTTGAACCATCACCCCTCTCCATCCATTAGTAAGTTTTCGAATTCACAACTCTTTTTGCATGGCAATTTTTGATTGCCAGCCATTGACTGCCAATGTCAAGGTCACAACTGCTTGTATTATTGATGCATGATCCCATGTGCAAATGTGATTCACAGGCATGACGTTAGACACTGCCACATTTGACTTAAGCAAGTACAGGGTGATCAAAAAGTCGCTGTGCACCTGATAAGGAATGAGATTTGTACCTGTACAATTACAATAAGTGTTCAAAATGTGTCCCGTGCATCTCCAGATATTTAGTGACATGCCAAACTGTGTTCTTGAAGACGTTCAGCACAGTTAACATTCCAAATGTATTCTGATGGCCATCTTTAAATCATCAATTGTGTGGAGATTGTCCGAATACACAGAGTTTTTCATCGCACCCAGAGACAAAAATCGGGCAAGGAGAGATCCGGGGATCTTGGAGGCCAAATGTTTTTCAAAACGATTCTGCCCCCAAACATGTCATCCAAGAGTACCACAGCTATATGCGATGTGTGGTCCATGGTGCCATCCTGCTGAAAGTAGGTCCTGATAATTTCACCTTCTGACAATAGCGCAAAGAAAGGATAAAGAATATTGTCACAGTATCGTTGGGAGTTGACGGCCTCAGAAGTAAAATGCGTCCGACTATGCACCTACACGAAATTCCAACCCAAACACCAATCTTCTGATCATGCAGTAGCAACTCGTGGAACTCATGGGGATTGTGTGAGGACCAGAGGCGTGAGTTTTGACTGTTTGTATACCACGACAAATGGAAGTACGCCTCATCTGTGAAGAATGTGATGTCCAAAATGCCCTCTCCTTCACAGTCAAGAAAGTCTACAAACCACCTCCAGTATGCACTCTGCTTACCACTTTCGGCAGGTTTTAATTCATGCACGGATGTGATTTTGTAAGGGTCTAGGCCTAGGTGTTTTTCTAGAGCTGCATTTGCTGTGCCAAATGAAACACCTACCTGCTGCAACAATCTCCTGATGGACGTTTTCAGGCTTCGGAGCATGTGGTCTGCAATATCCAACACTTTCTCCTCTGTCAGTATTGATGGCCTACCAGATGTGGGCGTGTCACACACGGAACCAGTTTCCCGTAATTTCTGAATCAACTGCCACACTGCATTATGATGGGGTACCTTGGTTTCCGGAAACTGCCTGGAATCATTGTTGAACATCTTGTGTGAATTCTCCGTCAAACTGAAACACATGTTCCACAAGGAATGTACGGTCCTCAATAAATAACACCATTGCCACAACGAATGTCTATAGTGGCTGACTGCTTTGCTCAATGTAGCTTACTGACTGCGACCGCGTCTCTCCCACTATAACATCACACTAACATCATCATGTGTCCCTAAATGTCTCGAGACACACTAGACACACTTTTAACCTTTATTGTAATGGTACAGGTATTCCTCATCAGGTGCACAGAGACTTTGATCACCCTGTATTTAGTAGAGAAGTGAGGAGTCAGAGGTTTGAGTAGAAAAGTTAGTAGAGAGAGTATAGTAGAGAGTTAGTGGTATAGTGTTTGGAAGAGTGAGTGTTTTGTAAAAGGAATTGTTCAGCGAGTTAATACTTAAATAAAACTTTCACATTTTAAGGAATTGCATTTGACTTTATATTTTTCTCTTGAGCAGAGATAAGTTTAGTGTTATTAGATTAACATTATTTTGGAGAGTTATTATTTTCTGATTTTGAGCTTGTCCTAATAATGAACCCTAATTTATTTCTTTGGAAAGATTATTTGCCTGGGACCAAATTACAAAATATCTGGTAGTTTAAAGTAACATGCTTTGGAATGTTACATTAAATGAGATGCATATGCCATATTTGCTTTGTTTATCTAAAATGAAATGATTTTAGTTGTAACCTTTATACTTGAATCATCAGTATGAAGTCTGATACATACATTTTGCCTGTTAATTTTGCTTGAAAAAATTATGATAAAGTTTAAAAACAAATCTGTTTCAGACTGTAGTGATCATACATTGATACAGAGTACATACATACATACATACATTGATGCAAAGATTTATTTATACCTTTACTCTGCCATACTGTACCTAATTTATCGATTGGTTCAATTTCTAATATTCTAATCTATTTATCACTCTCTTCTATCTAGCAGAGCTGTAATGCTTTTTTTAAGCTTTTAATTTAAGATATTGATTTTCATTTCTGTTGGAAGTTGCATCATCTGAGAACTACACACATCACTTTTGATCACTATTTTAGCAGACTTTCAAGTTTAAAGACTTTTTTTTTTACTCTGCTGCTTTTGGAATTATTTCTTATTGTTTCTCAAATGCTTGCTGCAATTATAAAGAACACTTAATTTGAAATAATTCAAAACGAGAATGACTAGCGATCAGAAATTTTTGATGTCGGAAGAATTGTAGGAATAAGCAATTAGCCTGAAAGTGGGATTTATAAAAGATAGGGCTTATTTTAACAATAATTGTAATTTCATTTTAACCAATCGAATAAATATTTTTGTGGAAAAAAAAAGTTTTGCCAAAGTGGCTGCCAAGTCCAGGTGCTGAAATCACAGGAAGAGTGAAAAGTCATATTAAGTGGAAAAAAGACAAAACTGGCATTAGTTTAATGATAGAATAATCTGACATGTTTGTGGAGATATGTGGGTTCATTTCCCATATATCAGGGAAACTTTTTTTCTACAAAAACATTTATTGACTTATTGAGATTAAAGTCAACATTTAACTCTGTGAATATTACTTACTTTTTTAAATATATTTTAACCAAATACACTGATTAACATTTGGAAATTAGATTTTTAACCAAATGTTTTTAACTTTTCCTTAACAGTTATTCATACTGAAACAATTTATTCTTAATTTCAGTGTTTCAGTTAAACTTTTAAATGCTTTGAAATATTTTTATTCAACCCTTTTTTACAGTTCTTTATTTGTTTTTATAATGCATTTTTCACTTTTTATTTCAATTATTTTGTGGTTAAAGCAAAATGATTTTTTTATGACAATACTTTCTTTAGGATTAGAGTTTGCTGATTGCCAAAAATCTAAGCGTATGAATTTTTTCATATCAAACACGAAAAATAAAAAAAATAAATGAAAGTTTTAAATGTTAATAGAAATGTGAACTATTTGTATTAAAATAATAAAATAATTTATAAAAATGAAAAAAAATTAAAATTTTACTGGTTGAAAGGGAAAAATGCGAAAATGTTTTTGAAATATTTTTTAAAAAGGGTTAAAAATATTAACTTACCTCTTTCCTTGAATTTTTGCTTTTTTATTCACAAAAAAAGATGTTTTCCCTTCATTAAGTTATGTATTCTATTATCTGAAAACACTTCAAAATTGACTTGGCCATCAGAGTGAGACCAATTTCAGAAGCCTGACACTCAGTGGTGGATTACCCAACAGGTGCATGAGGTGCTCGCCTAGGGCCTTGACACTCATCGAGGGCTTCAAAACAATCAAAATCTATTTTGTTTTATGTCGAAGTTTTTGCAGTTCAGATATAAAACAATCCAAATACTCATTTCTTTTATCATCACCAACCATTTCTTGTTATGTGACGATTTCTTAAATTCAAACTCTGTGAATGTTTTGCTAAATATTTCTGATTAGGAGGAACAGCAAAAGTGATCACTCAACTATAGTGAAAGAAAAGTTTTAATCTTTTATTAACCCATTAGCACAATCAGGGCTAAATCTAGGGGAAGTGGAAGGGGACCATCCAATGCTAGTAAGGGTAATATAGGCAAAAAAATGTTAAACGTATGTAGATTTCATGCATTTTTAAAGACTTCCAAAAATGGAGGGGGAAATATATTTCAGTGGAAATCCATTCTCTTACCTCCCCCACCTTTACCCACTCAATTAAGTTTCTTGCCCACCCCCTTTTATTCTAGATCCAGGTCTGAACCAACCCAGATAACAAACCTGCATGAGACCCATTCCAGGTACAATGTAATAAGGCGCACAGATAGGGTAGTTCTCTAATATGTATTATCTCCTTTACCCATTTAGAAACAATATGCTGCCTTCAAAATTATGTTAAAGAATTTAGGTGTGAACTGTCTGTAAATGGTCAGCTTGAAGTCTTATTAGATTTTCTCTGATTGGTGTGAAGGTGAGCCCATAAGCAAGTCTTTAGTACAATAAAAGAACTAAATCAGAAACTTTTTCCCCATTCCTTAACATTCTTCTTTTGGGAAAAGTGCAAAAATACTATAACACTATAAACCCCCCCCCCCCAAAAAAAAAAAAAAAAAAAAAAAAAAAAAAAAAAAAAAAATTGTATTTTCAATAATAATCAATTCAGAATTTTCAGATTTTAAATTTCAGTGAAATTCAGAGAAAATTCGAAAAACCTGGAGTAGTTGTTAGTTGTGAATTAAAGTACTGGATTATGTATCATACCTTTTGAATATGAAAATTTAAAAAGCTGTAGAATTATATCCTGAAGTAAGTCTTGACCGAACTTCGTCATGTTATTAAACTCAATGCAATTTGTCAATTTTCATATTTGATTAAAAAAAAACTTTTAATAGGAAAATTTCTTTTAGCAAAAATATATAAAAACTTAGAACAAAGTTCTGGGAACTATAGTGTCTTCCAGCACTTTTAAGTGTTAAAATCTCATGGAAATGAGCAGGGAATTAGAATTAAATCTTGAGGAAAAGGATTTTGTTGGATTGGTACACTATCATGTCAAGGAAATGAACAATGAAGATTTAATGGAGCATGAAGACCATAGAAAGCAAACCACCAAAACAATTTGAGACTAAGATGGCGGGCAGAAGCCTGGCCAATTTGGAATCTCAGGATCCAAACACAGAAAGATTCGTGAAGGTGTTTAGAGCAGTGCATGACACTATAGCATACTATAAAGTGATTTATGATGAGAAGATAAAAGCTACAGAACAAACATCACTGGAAGGGTACTTATATAAATCAGAAAGAAAAGGTCCAATGCCATCAACATCTGCAGAGCCTGAGTCCAAACTGATTAAATAGTATGCATTCATAGTGAATAGTTTTAGTTTTCTTATGTTTATTATATATGTACTATACATACATACTGAATAAATATTCATTTTCTTTTCATTAGCTATTTTTTAGGTTTAACTATCCATTGAAACAAATGTATGTGCCAAAAAAGTATTATATTTAAGTATTGTTTGACTTAACATTTTTAAACATGCACAGAAACTTTTGGAATGAATTAACCATGTAAGTTAGGGATGTACTGCATTTTAATTTCATTATGAATGTCTTGCACCAGCCTCTAAGGATTGTAAGCCTTACTCAAAAACCTTGGAAACTGTTCCATTAAGTTTTTGCTATCACTTAAAAGACTATCATGATAGGGATCAGTATTTGATTTTGTCACCTCTTCAGCATTAAAAGTATTTTAGTGTATTTTTGTATTTTAGAACATTGAGTGAAAATGTCTTTTACGACTTTTTTCCAGTGAAAGTAGTTGTTGCACTCTACACATATAATGCTCGAGATCAAGGTGATTTAAGTTTCCGAAAAGGCGATAGATTAGGTATTCTGGATGATAGGTGAGTAAATTTCCATTGCAATACATTATAATTTAGTAGTTGAATGCTTCAGTGTTTAGAAGGTTTCTTCCCTATATTCTAAGGGAATGTACTTGCAAATAATAACAATAATTATTAAACATAGAGTTCTCTCATTCATGGAAATTTAAGTCAGCAATCAGAGTTATTGAGATCTAAGTGTAAAGAATAAATATGATATATAGTATATCATTAGATTCATATATGCTTCTGTTTTGTAGTGAACATTTTATGTGTTATATCCATTTTATTAAAACTTAAGAAGACAACACTTACAAAATAGACATCAGCAAACAGCATTAAGCTGTGTTTAAAAGTTGTAGATAATCAAGTCTGAAGGGATTTCACTCTGCGAATAATATGAAATTATTGCAACAAAATCACAAAAGTTGGATAACACCCATATTGTATCAGTGGAAAGCTTATTTGAAAGTTGTAACTCATCTTAGGTGAAGCATAGTTTATAGCAAATCAACATAAAATGCTGTATCATGATTAAAATATTTAGCAAGCTTTCAGGCTAAGATATTTATGAGTATAATAGCTGAATATGATGTGTGAAGTTCCCTAAAGCGAAAACTTTATTTTAGTGAATGTGTATAGTTACTTTTACACCACACAATTAACCCTTCCAGGGCCCAGGTTGAAAAACAGGTTTCTCTCCAGGGGCCAAGCTATTTTCTGCCTATGCTCAGCCAAAAAAAAACTTTAGAACTTTTTTTGCCAAATAACTAATGAAAGGAATTATGGCATGTTGTATGCCAAATTAATAAGCATTTAATTCTGGATTTTCTTAAAATCAATTATTTAACAAAAAAGATGCTATGTTTTATTTTAATAGGACTCTTTTAGAGTCATGTTAGTAAAAAAATTCATCTGGCAACACAAATAAAAATTTATTTAAAAACACTAATATACAAAAATGATTACATTGCACATGAATAGAATGACTATATATTTCTGAAGAACAAAAAAATTTTTTTGGTTTTAAGTGAATTTTTTTCGTTTTTAAATTTTTTTCTCAGTATCATACTTTGAGAAAATTCCAGGTTTTGAGCCAATTGTGCTGAGTCAAACAAGTCAACATTAGAATTTCTTTTTAAATATAACCAATCAATGGAAATAGGTCATGTTATATACGAAATTAAACAGAATTTAATTACGAATTTTATGAAAATAAATAATATAAATAAATTTGCAAGCATATTGATTTTAATAAGCCTTTTTCAATGTGATATGGTGAAAAAAAAGATCGCAGTGTACAATTAAGGCTACATTTTGGAAAACCTGCCGAATAAAAATAGTTAAATTATATATTTATCGAAAGGAAATTTCCTCCCGAATAATAAAATATTCACCTGAAATATGATTTTATTTCTTTCAATGATTCTTTTCAGTATCGTATATTTTAGACACAGGATCTGTTATACAACATGACTTGGCATTCTCATATTCACAGGATTTTCTGAACTGGTTATGAAATAGAAAAAAAATTTCCTTGGCGGCTTTTTTTTTATTAAACCTTATGAATTTTTTCTTTGGGTGTTGAAGCTTGGCGATCTTGGCTAAGTGCAGAAAGGTTTGTGCACCAAGAACTAGCCCTTCCCGAAATTGCTCTTCCAAATGATGGCCGATTTCTGTAGCAAGGAAGTCTATTTGCTTCCGTATCGAAGACATTCAATTTCAGAAAACGGTACAAGCTCAAAGTTTTTTATTAAAAAAAGGGTAATAATAAAAGAAAAATTACATATAACCTAAATGGGATTAATAAATAATATATCCGCAACAACTTTTAAGCCGGCTTTCGATCTAGCCAACCCGAAAAGATATATCAGTAATTGATAAATCAGCCGATCTAAAAATCACTAACGGAAATAAATCTACAGAATTTAATTTGCTTCCATATCCAAGACTTCATTTATTTTCAGAAAATGATACTAGATCAAAGTTTTACTGGAAAAGTAATAACTAATAAAATAAAAAATTAACATATAGCCTAATGCGATGTTAATATCCACAGGTACAAGTTGTAGGCTGGCCATACCATATAACATAACTATGAAAAAATCAATGTTTATTGATCGGCCAAGAGATCTCTAATTTCCGAAAATAAATCTACTGAAATGAAAGCTAACTGAGGTTTAAATATAAAAAAAAATACTAACTTTACAAAGAGTATCGCTGGACCAAAACTGAAAAGAAAAAAAACACAACACACAAAACAACGGAGATATCATGTTTTAACCACCTGAGTCTTGTTGACTCACTGAAGCATAACTAATTAAATGCAGCTGCAACCAGAATTTTTAAGTAGGATGTGTTTACTTCCATTTCGATTTGAAGGTGGGAAAGATGCATTGAATGCTGCGAAAAATGATAAAAATAACTTGGGAATAATGAAATAAATTTGTGACAGAAAAGAGTGTGCAATGGAAAAAGACTTTTGCGGTACGTATTTTGTAATAACTTCCAAAACTACAGTTCTTAAAAATAGCAGTTTTTTTTTGTTAATTTTTAGGAGATTTTCGAAAATTTAAGGAAAAGTTTATTGATAATAACTCAAATCAAACTTGTGAGCTTAAATCAGATGGTTGCTTCAGCAAATAGGGACGTTAAAAAGCAAATCGGCAATATTGTTTAGTGCTTCTAAAAATGGCAATCAGATAGCTTTATAAAATTATTTATATTGTTGTTTAGTAAAATATGCATGAAATTAAAAAACAAAATATAATTTTTGAAGCCTGAATTACATATTTTTATCAGATATATATATATATCAAATTGCAACGGCAATTCTTATTTTTAAAAAATTGATAAATTTCTGTTGTACTAAGACCGTATGCATACATCGACACTCGCAATTTAGATTCTTCGTACATATACATATGGGCTAGGCCCTGGAAGGTTTAAGTCAGTGGTTGTCGACCTTTTTTATGTCACAGCACTCCCATAGCTGGATTCACATTTATTGTAGCCCACCTAGTACTGAATTCAATATTTAATAGTGAAATTTGTGCCCTATTCAGCATATCATAGCATGTCTAATTCTGGATTTATATCTTTGCAGCACACCAAAGTTTATACTTTTTAATAATACAGAAGGCATTCAAAAAATTCTTGACATGTCTTTCTAGATTTGCACTTGTTCGTCTGCAGTTAATGAGTTATTACTTGTTTGAAAGCTTGCCTAACTTGTCATTACATGTTAAATACAAAAATACTAAAGCTGCATCATCATTTCCTTATTTGCTGTCATCGTGTAAAATTTGGTCTGTGAAATCTGTGTGTTGTTGCTTTGGAGCCTTCAAAACAGAGGGAAAGATTTCATGTTTCTAGAAGGATACAGCTTGTGAATGACACAAAAAAGAATGCTGATTTATAACAGGTATATGGGGATCATGCCTGTTCTTATCACATTGCTACAGGATGGATGCACAAATTCAGAGAAGGATAACAGAGTTTCAAATACCTCCCTGGTGCAGGAAGATTGAAGGAGGAAATGAAAGAGAGAACTATCGCTGCTGTTTATGAACTCATTAAGAAATGTTGCAAAGTATTTCCCAATAGACCGCCAGGTGTTGAAGAATTGCCATAAACATCTGCTAGTTTGCATAGATGCTGGAGTGAGAAGTATTTTAAAGGACAGCAAAAGTTCAGTTGAGGTAAGAGCAATGGTTTTTGTTCTGTAGATGCATGTGAGAGAATTTTTTGAATCCCACTTGTGAAAATAGGAGAATTAAAAATAAAAAAAAGCAAAATATATTAAATATAACTTTAGTTTCACAACAGTATCAAAAAATGATAAAAATAATAGATAACCTTATAATTCTTACTTTGTACATTTACATCATTCATACTCATTGAATCTTATTTCAAGGCTGTTTTCATTCATCACTGATTCATCTTGATCTTATTTTTACTATAAATCAGGCAACATGGCCAAAACCAAACGGAGTCTCTCTGTGCACAATATGCTACTTAAAGGAGGTTGCAAACTCTTTTGCCTAACCTCATCATTAGTTACAAAGTTGAACCACCTAAGGCCAAAAATTCTGCGTAAGCATCTGGAATCAAAAGCATCTAGTTTCCTGTTATCTTATTTACAAAGTGTCCAGGTTTCACTACCATAACTAACCCTAGAAAACACCAAACTATTATACAGTCTAATTTTACACTTTAGGTGTATACGCCTATTTCTCCATACTCCCCATGGATTCTTAAAAGTTCCGGCAGCAATCCCTATTCGTCTGTTAATCTCATGCCGCACATCACCATTATCTGTTACATAGCTCCCAAGATAATTAAACTGTGACTTGCTCAAGACTGCAACCATTCAGATTAACTGAATCACAGCCTGCTGGCCAATTTTCATCACTTTAGTTTTCTCTCTGTTTATAACCAAACCTACTCTACTACCAGTTTCATCAACAGCTCGAATGAAAGAGTTCATCTCATCAACATCATTTGCCAAAAGGGCTAAATCATCAGCATATAATCTAAATCAGAAATTTTCGTACCTCAAGTAAATTTAAGGCCAAAATCTTTCCCCTGAAGTAAATTTTGCATAACATAATCAATAACCAAGCTAAAGAGAAAAGGAGACAAAATGCACCCTTGTCGAACACCAGAAGTAATGCTAAACCAATTGCTACAAGTAGCCTTACCAACTCTCACACACGACTCAGTGTTATTATAGAGAGCTTTCATTATGTTAACTAACTTGTCTGGTATACCATATGATTTCACAACCAACCACAAATTATGACGATCAACAGAGTCGAAAGCCTTTTTGAAATCAGCAAAGCTAGCAACCAAATGTTTCTGAAACTCTAGATATTTCTGAAGAATTTGCCTAAGTGAAAATATGAAAATATCTGATCCACACATCCCCTACCACTTCTCAATCCACAATGCTCATCACGCAATTGCCTGTCAACCAGATTCATAATTCTATTAAGCACAATCATGGAAAGAACTTTACCTGGAACAGAGTAGGCTGATATCCCTATAGTTATCACAAGAACTGTGATCACCTTTTTTGAAAATAGGGATAACAATAGCTCTGGTAAAATCCTTAGGAACCATGCCTTTATAATAAAAGATATTCAGAATTTCAGTCATCCAAGTGGTAACCGAAACATTCCCAGCTATAAGCATTTCCGTAATAATTTCATCTACCCCTGGGGATTTATGAAGTTTAAGTTTAGAAATAGCCACAATAACTTCAGATTGTGTTATAGTGCCAAAATTAAAGCCACCAATGCATCTATAATCATTTCAAACAATGGGAGTAGAACTAACCACATTGTTTAGGACATCACTGAAATGCTCAGCCCACCTAGACATGACAGAATTCTCACCTCGTATAATGTTATCTTGTTTATCCTTCAATCCCTGTACACCTGTTCGTTTTCTGCCACACAAAACACTAAGTATCTGGTACAACTCTCTGCTGTTGTGCTGTCTTACTGCTTCCTTGACTTTGTCAGCCAAGCCATCAAGCCAGAGATTCATATCAACAACTAACTGATCCTTTACCTGTTTATTAAGCTCTCTGTAATGCTTTATATTATGACTAATAGGGTATTGATTAAGGACATTCCTGCACTTCTTTGTGAAATAAGCTCAAGTCCTTATCACTCAAATAATTCTATCTCCTCTCCTCATTTTTTCCAAAAAAGCTTGTTTCAAATGGTCCCATTCTTCCTCAACTTCAGTAGTAAGCAAACCATGACTGTCATAATGACTAAGTAACCTATCATGGTAAACTTTGGCTACAACTAGGTCTTTCAGAGCTTCAGTATTAAAAGTAAATTTTTTAACCCTAGCACAACACTTTTTAAGTTTAAGTTGCAAGACACTTTTAACAAGGTAATAGTCAGATCCAATTTCAGCTTCCCTATACGACCTGGTATTCCTATCAGAACTAGCCCATTTGCTGTTAATATATATTTATCATATTATTATGCAGCCCATCAGGTGAAACCCATGTGTACTTATTATGTCGCGGTGTTTGTAATAAGTGTTAGTTATTCCGAATCCATTGAGTTTACCTACCTATAGGAGACGTTGCTCATTTCCATTGCAGCTACCAATACCAAAAGGGCCAATCACCCCTCCCCAAAGGTCAGAGTCAGTATCATCTTTGTCATTGAAGTCACCTAGAACAAGGGTAATATCTTCTTTCTTGACAGAATTCAAAATATCCTGAAGTTGTCCGTAAATCTTATCCTTCTCATCCTCATCGTTTTGTCCGAGGGATGAAGTTTACTTCTATAGTACTGTTCGCCCTAGGTAGTCGTGGGGTGAGCTGTATCTATATGTTACTGACTTGCCCTTGACCGTAGTTAGTGGTAATCTTGGCATTATCCCTATAGATAACGTGCAGTCCTTGAATTGCGATACATCTGGGTTTTCTCATTCAATTAATTACCTGTCCATCCTCACTGACCACATACATCCCTTCATGTTGGATGTTTACCCTGGTGGTGATGGTGTCTACCAATAGGACAATGCGGCCTGCCATATCGCTAAGGTGGTGCGTGACTGGTTCCAGGAACACAGCAATGCCGGTGAAATCCCCCGACCTCAATACCATAGAGCACTTGTGGTGTCCTCATTGTGTCCATGCCACACCAACTTGCCGCTGTCATCTGGGCCAAGCGTAGTTATTCCCATTATTAGGTAAGTGGTCATATTATTCTGATATGACTGTGTATATGAACTAAATATAAATTAGAAATTAAGCATTGGTACCAGACGAATAGGGATTGCTGCTGGGACTTTTAAGAATCTATGGAGAGTGTGGAGAAATAGGCGTATACACCTAAAGACTAAAATTAGACTGTATAATAGTTTGGTTCTTTCTAGGGTTAGTTATGGTAGTGAAACTTGGACACTTTGTAAACAAGATAACAGGAAACTAGATGCTTTTGATTCCAGATGCTTACGCAGTATCTTGGGCATTAGGTGGTTCAACTTTGTAACTAATGATGAGATTAGGAAAAGGAGTTTGCAACCTCCTTTAAGCAGCATATTGTGCAGAGAGAGACTCCGTTGGTTTGGCCATGTTGCCCGTATGAATAATTATAGATTGGCAAATAGGGTTATGAACAGTGTGCCTAAAGGCCTCAGAAAGAAGGGGAGACCTAGGATGCGGTGGGCAGACAATGTCAAACAGGACCTTGTTATAATTGGTGTGCAGTGGCCAGATGCAGTAGATGTAGCTCAGGATAGACTTGCTTGGAGAACTAAATTGCACGGTCTGGTTGGACCTCCGTAGCCCATGGCTGCTTGAGGATGATGATGATGATGATGATGATGACCAATGTTTAATTCTTTATTTTATAAAATTAGTATTTATATGATATTTCAGTATGCAGTGTACTTACGAATCAAACATATTTAGTGTATATGATAGTCTACAAAGTTAAACTTGCTAAAAATGAGAAAACACAAGTTTATAGCCTGAAAGAATCCAGTCTACAAACGTTAAATCTCATTGCAAATCTGAAACAGGTTTGTGAACAAGATGAGTGTTTTTATGGAGTAAGTATTTAACTCCTTACATTACTCCAGTATGATTTACCAGACGACAAGTTCAACCAACAAATTTGCAGATGTATAATGAACCAACAATTAATCTGCTGAGCTTAATCAGATTTTTATAATAAATTGTCCATGATAATTTATTTTTAAGCAGCACTTTTTCCACTCTTCATAGATTCTTTAAAAGTTCTGTTTATCTCATTCTGCACATCACCAGTATCAGTTAAATAACTCTGGAAGTAATTAAACTGTGAACTTGCTCGAGGGTGTAATCATTCAAAATAACTGAGCTGCAAACTGCCTGATCAATTTTCATCACTTTAGGTTTCTCTGTATATCTCCAAACATACTCTATTATTAGTCTCATAAACAACTCTAATGAAAGAGTTTATCTCATCAGCGTCATTGTCCAAAAGAGCCAAATCATAATAATCTAAATCAGTAATTTTCAAATTCCAGATCATTTAAGGCCAAAATCTTCTATTTGCAGTGAATTCCACATAATGTAATTAATAACCAAACTGAAGAAAAAATGTGACAAAATATACTCTAATCAAACTCCAGTAGCAATGCTAAACCAATTGTTACAATCCTTATGAACTCTTACACATGATTCAAAGTAACTAAACACAGGAATATGTCATGTTATACACTACTCATCATTGAAATATCCCCACTTAGAAATAATGGATTGATTATTGACTATTTATGGGCAGAGTTGTAACATACAGTGGCAAAGTGTCCATGGAAGCAATGCTTCTCTTAAAATTCTAATAAACTTAAAGAAGAAAGATATGATAATAAATAATAATAATAATAATAATAACTTAAAGAAGAAAGATATAAATATAATAATGTTTTGACATAAAAGTATTTTCATAAGTTTCATAAATCTGTTTAAACACAGATTTCACATTTATATAATCTTTCAGTTTCCCTGTTATGTTACACTGTCACACTTAGAAGCATCAGTTTGCCAGGCTAGTTGAACTACAAGTGAAAAATCTTGTTTCATTGCTACTGCATTGATTATTTTATTTCGTAATGGAAGCCCCATTTTTCATATTCCAGTAGCAGAAATTTCTCTTATGGATGCTACTTTGTTGGCCACTTCATAGCATTGTGTATGTTTCATAACTTTTTCACTGACTGCTAGAGGCAGACTGTTTACTTTGATTGGTTGCTAACATTTATCAGTAGTGCCACCTAGGATATAAGTGACATCAACGTTCATCAAAGATAGGTTGGATAGGCAAAGATAATGCACTAGTGGTGCTCTTCTAGGATATGAGCGCATTAATGAAGTGTTTCTTACAGCAAAATTTCAGAAAAGCATTAAAGACTTGAATGTTATCTGCTGTTATGCCCCCACTGAGGATGCAGATGAGGATGAGAAGGATAGGTTTTACGGACAACTTCAGGATATTTTGAATTCTGTCAAGAAAGGAGATATTACCCTTGTTCTTGGTGACTTCAATGCCAAAGTTGGTATTGACTCTGACCTTTTCCGGAGGGGTGATAGGCCCTTTTGGTATTGGTAGCTGCAATGGAAATTAGCAACGTCTCCTACAGGTAAGTAAACTCAATGATTTCGGAATAACTATTACAAACACCGCGACATAAGTACACATGGGTTTCACCTGATGGGCTGCATAAGAATATGATTCATTATATATTAATTAACAAATAGAAAATGGGTTAGTTCTGTTAGGAATACCAGGTCATATAAGGGAGCTGAAATTGGATCTGACCATTATCTTGTTAAAAGTGTCTTGCAACTTAAACTTAAAAAAGTGTTGTGCTAGGGTTAAAATTTTTTACCTTTAATACTGAAGTTCTGAAAGACCCAGTTGCAGCTAAAGCTTACCGTGATAGGCTACTTTGTCATTATGACAGTCATGGTTTGCTTACTACTGAAGGTGAGGAAGAATGGGACCATTTTAAACCGGATTTTTTGGAAACTAACAGTACTCTTTTAGGAAAAAAGGAGCAGAGGAGACAGAATTATTTGAGTGATAAAGCACTTGAGCTTATTTCAGAAAGAAAGAATTGCAGGAATGTCCTTAATCAGTACGCTGCTAGTCCTAATAGAAAGCATTACAGAGAGCTTAATAAACGTGTAAATTATCAGTTAGTTGCTGATATGAATCTTAGGTTTGATGGCTTGGCTGACAAAATCGAGGAAGCAGTTAGACAGAACAACAGCAGAGAACTGTACGTGAATGACTAAAAGTTTGAATATATTTTATGATAAAGGCATTGTTCCTAAGGATTTTACCAGAGCTATTATTGTCTCTACTTTTAAAAAA
The DNA here is from genome assembly GCA_038380435.1 of Ryuthela nishihirai. Lineage (NCBI taxonomy): Eukaryota > Metazoa > Arthropoda > Arachnida > Araneae > Heptathelidae > Ryuthela > Ryuthela nishihirai. Next base: position 1,388,680 of record JAWZYU010000019.1, read on the forward strand.
GTAGACTTTGGCTTGATGACTTGGCACACAAAGCTGAGGAAGCAGTTAGACAGCACAACAGCAGAGAGCTGTACCAGATAGTTAATGTTTTGTGTGGAGAAAATGGACAGATGGACAGGTATACAGGGATTGAAGGATAAACAAGGTAAGGTTGTAGAAGGTGAGAATTCTGTCATGGCTAGGTGGGCTGAGCATTTCAGTGATGTCCTAAACAATGTGGTTAGTTCTACTCCCATTGTTTGAAATGATTATAGATGCATTGGTGGCTTTAAATTTGGCACTATAACCCAATCTGAAGTTATTTTGGCTATTTCTAAACTTAAACGTCATAAATCCCCAGGGATAGATGAAATTATTACGGAAATGCTTATAGCTGGGAATGTTTCGGTTACCACTTGGATGACTGAAATTCTGAATATCTTTTATGATAAAAGCATGGTTCCTAAGGATTTTACAGAGCTATTATTATCCCTATTTTCAAAAAAGATGATCGCACATTTTCTGATAACTATAGGGGTATCAGCCTAATCTCTGTTCCAGGTAAAGTTCTTTCCATGATTGTGGATTCAGAAGTGGTAGAGGATCTGTGGATCAGATATTTTCACTTAGGCAGATTCTTGAGAAATGTTTAGAGTTTCAGAAACTTTGGTTGCTAGCTTTGTTGATTTCAAAAAGGCTTTCAACTCTGTTGATCATCATGATTTGTGGTTGATTGTGAAATCATATGGTATACCAGACAAGTTAGTTAACATAATGAAAGCTCTCTATAATAACACTGAGTCATGTGTGAGAGTTGGTAAGTCTTGTAGCAATTGGTTTAGCATTACTTCTGGTGTTCGACAAGGGTGCATTTTGTCTCCTTTTCTCTTTAGCTTGGTTATTGAGTATGTTATGCGAAATTCAGTTCAAGGGAAATATTTTGGCATTAAATGGACTTGCGATACGAAAATTTCTGATTTAGATTATGCTGATGATTTAGCCCTTTTGGCAAATGATGTTGATTAGATGAACTCTTTCATTCGAGCTATTGATGAAACTGGTAGTAGAGTAGGTTTGGTTATAGAGAGAAAACTAAAGTGATGAAAATTGGTGAATCAGGATGTGATTCAGTTACTCTGAATGGTTGCAGTCTTGAGCAGGTGTCACAGTTTAATTATCTTGGGAGCTATGTAACAAATAATGGTGATGTGCGGCATGAAATTAACAGACGAATAGGAATTGCTGCCGGGACTTTTAAGAATCTATGGAGAGTGTGGAGAAATAGGCGTATGCACCTAAAGACTAAAATTAGACTGTATAATAGTTTGGTTCTTTCTAGGGTTAGTTATGGTAGTGAAACGTGGACACTTTTTAAGCAAGATAACAGGAAACTAGATGCTTTTGATTCCAGATGCTTACGCAGTATCTTGGGCATTAGGTAGTTCAACTTTGTAACTAATGATGAGGTTAGGCAAAGTAGTTTGCAACCTCCTTTAAGCAGCATATTGTGCAGAGAGAGACTCCGTTGGTTTGCTCATGTTGCCTGTATGGATAATTATAGATTGGCAAATAGGGTTATGAACAGTGTGCCTATAAAGGCTTCAGAAAGAGGTGGGAGACCAAGTATGCGGTGGGCAGACAATTGTCAAACAGGATGCAGCAAACAGGCCAGATGCAGCAGATGTAGCTTAGGGCAGACTTGCTTCGAGAACTAAATTGCACCGTCTGGTTGGATCTCCATAGCCCATGGCTGCTTGAGGATGATGATGATGAACTTCAAATTAGTTTAAACTATGATGCAAATTTCAAATGTAAATCGAGAAATAAAGGACTGAAATATTGAAGTGGAAAAAAGTTTAAAATATTTCATATGATGAATTCTGTCGCATTTCAGAATGTAAAATTGCATTATTTTATTAATGTTTGCTCATGAATTTTCAAAAAGTATTCAACTACTGTGATTCAAATTAAAAGAAATGTGTTACTGAATGAAGGAAAGCTTAGTATAAGATAGACGCCCTCGTACCATTTTAATGGTAAATAAACTGTTGTTCACTCTCATCTTGTGAATGTAGGGAACAAGAATGCATATTTTACTAATATTGACCAAGCCCAGATCTACAAAAGAAATGGGGAGGGCAAGAAACTGGATTTGCATTGCAGTGTAACATTTCGTCCTTAATTTTTAATTTTAGAGGTTTTAAAAAATTGTTGAAAAATGTTTGAAATATGCACAAGTTAATAATTTTTGACCTCCATTACCCTTACTAGCAAGGCTACTAAAGTAGCTGTCTGCAGCATAAGAAATATATTCTGTGGCTCTAAAATTTCTGAATTATACAAAAACAGAAGTGTGTTTTTGAAAATGAATTATGAAAACAAATGCCTGAAAATTATAAAACGTTAAAAAACTATAATTTTTTCATTAACTCTGGTTTTTGATTCAAGTCATAACACTTTTGGCTTTTCTACTATATACTGGTAATACAAGTTTCACTTCCTCTACTCAACTATGATCCATAAGGGTCCTTGTGACCTGGAACTTTAATCCATTGTGTGCACAAAAATGCCCCTCGGAGTAGGCATGTACCTATGATTTAGTTTCGTGGATGGTTGGAGAATTTAGTCTTGGGGGTGGGGGGTGGGGGTGGGGGGTCTGAGGATAAGACTAGGATTTCCCAGTTACTAAAATATTCCACTTGACAGGAAAATTTAAAACAACAATCTATATTGGATAACATTATATAGTTGTTTTTTAAATCTATTTTTAGTGTTGAACGTATACTATGGGACTAAAAATTATACAAAGACAACTGTGTTGAATTTCAAAGCAGGTAGACAAGTTTGAGATTTTGTATAAAACAACGGATTTTTGGGGTGGGGGCTGAACCCCCCAATATGTCCCTGACTCAGAGATAAGACTATCCAAATCTTGAATAGCAATGATGACGAAAAACATCACCATCTTCCACATGTGAGTTAATAGAATTCAACATTGGAAAGAGAAATTGTACTGTATTTTTAATAACAATAATGTCATTATTGAAGCACACACACAATGGCAATTCGATAGAAAATAAGAAGAATGAAGCGTAGGAATTTTACATAATTCTTTCATATACAATCAGTAGCATTGACAAGATTAGCCAAAATATTTGGAAGTCTGGGAGTGTTCAAAAATTTTGTTAACAGTTTTATTAACCTTTCCAGTGTCCTGGTCATATGTATACATTGACAGAATCTGAAATAAGAGACCTGTTTTTAGTATAACAAAAAAAATTGATTTTTTAAAAATTAAAAATTGTCGTTTGAAAATTTTCTTATATATATCTTATAAAAATGCACAAAGCTTGAAAAATATTTTCTTTTTTTATTCGATCCATATTTTATTAAACAACAACATAAATAATCTGTTAAAGAAATCTGATTGCCATTTCTTAGAAATAGAGTACTGTATGGTATTGACAATTATTTTGTTGTTGTTAACATTACTCTTTGCTGAAGCAACACCCTGATTTAAGATCACAAGTTTAATTTGAACTGTTATGAACAAATTTTCCTTAAAGTTTTAAAAATATCCTGAAAATTAACAAAAAAAACTGCAATTTTTAAAAATGGAAGATTTTGGGAGTAATTGCAAAGTAAATGCCTCTATCTCCCCACCCCCCTACACTTCTTTCTGCCTTAAACCTATTTCACTATTCCTAGAATTATTTATATCATTTATCCCAGCATTCTATGCATTTTTCCTGCTCTTCAAGTCTAAACTATAATTTAAAAAAAATCTTCAAAACTGGTTTCAAGACATAGAATAGGAAGTCGCAGGTGTTCTAATTGCTCACACATACTAGAGTGAGGAGAACTCTCTGCTAAATGTCTGCATGGCAAGTTGTTTACATGGATGATTTAAGTCAAATACTTCCAACAAATTGGAATATACACTGGAGAGTCAAAACATTATGACAACAGATTTGCAAAAAATTTATAAAACTTCTACCAATAGATTAAAATTTTTAATTCTTTTGTCCTACAGCAATTTATATAAATATAATGTAATAATTAAAAATTTATTGACGAAACTTACAAACTAAAAATTCAACATAATAAAAATACAAGACTTGAAAACCAGGGTTATTACAAATTGCCAAATTTTCGAAATAATTACGGGAAACATACCTCCGAATATCAAGTACCACTTATATTTAATGCTATTCCAAAAGAATTACTAAATATAGATTCTTTTAGAAGACTTAAAATGGAATTAAAAAATTATTTGGTATTTTCTAGTTAGCTGATTTTTATGTGTTGTGTTTTGTGGATTTATTTGATGTACACCATTTTTGTGGCTGAATGACCTTGGTTAATATAATTTATTCATTTTCCTGCAGATAAGCCATTTAGCTTTGCGGGTCAAAGTGTAAATGTATTTGTATTCTTTACTCTTATAAATAAAATAAAGCAACTGCAAGTAAACAATGGCATATGTGAAGGTCATAAAACGGTATAAATAACACCTGATTCTGAGCTCTGTTAATCAGTGTTATTCTTGTTCTTCAGATGGGAAAGGCAGCGGACTTAAGTGAGGTTGACAACGGCCAAATTGTAATGCCCAGACCACTGGGTCAGAACATTTCCGAGACTGCAAGACTTGTGGGGTGCTTATAGTCAGCCATGGTTATTACCATCAAAAAGTGGTCCGAGGAGGGAAAAACCACGAACCGCTGGCAAGGTGTGGGCCGACCAAGTCTCATCGATGCTAGAGGTGAGCAAAGGCTAACCCGCATGGTACGAGTCAACAGAAGGGATACTGTGGCGCAACTTGCCAGTATTTTGAATGCTGGTGACGGGAGTAATGTGTTGCAACACTGAAAATGGTGCTGCGTAGCCGCAGGCCACTTCAAGTTCCCATGCTAACAGATTCACTATTGAAAGTGCCTGCAATGGGCACGCGAGGATTGCAACTGGACCTTGAATGATTGGAAGAAGGCCATCTAGTTCGATGAATATTGTTTCCTATTGCACCATGTGCATGGCCGGGTACATGTGTGTCATTTACCTGGGGATGTGTTGAAGCCAGGATGCATCATGGGATGAAAACAAGCCGTTGGAGGCAGTGTAATGCTTTGGGTAATGTTCTTCTGGGAAACCCTGGGTCCTGTCATTCATGTGCAGGAAACTGTGACATTTACCTAAACATCATTGCAGACCAGGTATTGTACAGATTGTTCGAGAATAGTTCACGGAACATGACAGGTATTGCCCTGGCCTCCAAATTTTCCAGACATCAATCAAACATCTGTGGTTTGTGTTGGAACAGCATATCCAATCTGCTGTGGCCCATTCACTTAACTTACGAGAGTTAAAGGATCTGCTGTTAATGTGTTGGTACCCAATACCACAAGACACCTTTAGAAATCTTGTAGTCTCCATGCTTTGCCGGGTAAGAGCTGATTTGGCAGCAATATGGAGGACCAACATCATACTAGGCAGGTGGTCATAATGTTTTGGCTCTTTGGTGTAAACTACCTTGATAAAGGCAGAATTTTATTTCCTTTTTTATACTTAAACTTTAGTTTTCATTTCTGTAGATTTGCTTTATTTCTGTAAAATATCAATCTTTCGGTCACTCATTTATCAATTTTTGCGCAGTTATGCAACATCGGATAGCCAGTTTACTTGTTGCTGTGGACATATTATTTTATGTTATTTTTTCTTGTATTATTTCTTTATTTTGTAATAGAAAAAGCATTGATCTCGTACTCTTTCTGAAAGCGAATGAGATTTTGGTTACAGAATCGAAAAGGATTTCCTTGGCACAGAAATCAGTCCTCATGTGGATGGGTAATTTCGGCATAAGTTTTTATCCCCATCACCACCACTTACTAAGGATGTCTTACTTCCCTCTCTCCCTAGCAAAATTAAATTAAAAAAAATATGTGTTTTTAGGTTTATATTGAATGGTTTTAAAGGCATTTATCCACTCCCCCCATTATCGTGGCTGCGCCAGTCTGATGATATAGTTTTTTTTTTTGCTTTGGTGCTCTAAATTTTTAGCATTTAGCCAAGATCCCCAAAATTCAACACCCAAAGAAAATAAACACAATGTTTAGTAAAAAAAAAAAAGCAGCCAAGAAAGTATTCTTCCATTTCGTAACAGGACAGAAAAATCCCTTAATGTGAGCTATCCAACAACTTGAATAACTCTGGCATATGTTTTAAAATGTACCACACTGAAAAGAATCATTAAAAGAAATAAAAATAATTATTCTGGTAAATATATTATTATTCAGGAAGAATTTTACTTTTGAGTAATATATAATTTAACTGTTTTTAGTCATTACATTTTCCAACATTAAATCTTAATTGCATTGCCCAATCTATTTTTTCACTATATTACTGTGAAAAAAGTCTTGTTAAAATTAATATGCTATTAAAATTTTTTATTTTCATAAAATTTGTAAATAAATTCTGTTTAATATTGGCATATAACATGACCCATTTCTGTTGATTTGTCAATTCCAAGAAAGGCGATAAAAACATCCTCCCACACACAATTTCCATTGTCAAACCTTAAACAAATAAATCATCAGCATCCTTCATCACCTTCTCAAACTCTACTGAGATATCACTTGCCGGCAAGAACGTCAAAGATTAAACTTGTCACACGCAATCATCCCGGAAGTTCCACTTATTACCCATCCTCTGCAGTATGATAATAAATTTCTGCTTAATAACTTTTGATACTTATACAACAAGTGTACTATAGCATAGGACACTTGTTGAAGTGCTTAAAATCATCTAACAGTATCACAAAGAATTAAAGATTTTCAACTTAATTTTAATTTAATGAGCAATTAAACTACTCCTTAAGCAGCTGCTTGCCACAGATATCTGACAAGAGCCTCTCAGTATAATGTGTCATAGAGATGGCCTGTGAGGAAGGTGAAACCTCAGCAGAAAGACAACACAACAAAGAAAACATCCATATATTGTCTGGGGTTTGAACCTAGGTCCCTAAGATCTGTAGCTGGTCACCGAGATGCTGATGAAGAAACTGTCTTTTAAAAATAAATTTCCTCAATGAGGAGAGACTGCACTCTCAATCTTCCCCCCATCGTATAGACAATATATATATAATTAGCAGATTTGCCCTGCATTGCTAAAATGTAGAGTAAGATGCACTCTCCACAACGCAAGTTTTCCTTTGGCATAAATATGATTACAAATGAACTCCTCCCCTCTGGGTCAAAGGGCTCAGTTGGTAGCAAGCCAGGTTCATAATCTGTAGTTCCCAGGTTCAAGTCCCAGCTGGGTCAGCTTTGAGATTTATCTCCAAAAAGCTCCCCAGCTTTACTACAGTCAGTGGGGACACCATTGGGCTTGAAAAAGCCAGTGTTTGTCAGATGGGACATTAAACTGTGGCCCTCTGTGTGGGAGAACCATACCCTGTGTACATTAACCCTTCCAGTGCCCAGGTCATCTGTATACGCTCGGAGAATCTGAATTGAGAGGCCAAGGATATATGTATCCGTTTTTAGTGCAGCAAAAAAAATCGATTTTTTAAAAATAAAAATTGTCGTTGTAATTTTATATATATATATCAGACTTCAAAAATAATATTTTAGTTTTTAATTTCATGCATATTTTATTAAGCTACAATATAAGTGATTTTATAATGCCATCTGATTGCCATTTCTTAGAAGCAATGAACGGTATTGCCGATTTGCTTGTTAACATTCCTATTTGCTGAAGCAACCTTCTGATTTAAGCTCACAAGTTTGATTTGAACTATTATCAACAAATGTTTCCTTAAATTTTCGGAAATCTCCTAAATATTAACAAAAAACTGCTATTTTTAGAAACGATAGATTTGGAAGTAATTGCAAACCATTTTTTTTCCGTTTCACACTCTTTTCTGTCATAGACCTATTTCAGTATTCCAAGTTATTTTTATCATTTTCCCCCAGCATTCTATGCATCTTTGCCACCTTAAAATCAGAACTGCAACTGAACACATCCTTCTTAGAAATTCTGGTTGCAGCTGTATTTAATTAATTATTCTTCACTGAGGCAAACAAGACTCAGATGGCTGACACATGCAATCTCTGTTGCGTGTGCTACAAGTGCTGTTTACAGTTTTGGTCCAGCATGTTGGCTATCCTTTGTAAAGTTATTTTCTTTTTTTATATTTAAATCTTAGTTTTCATTTCAGTAGTTTATTTTTGGAAATTAGCAATCTTTTGGCCGATCGACATGTATTGATTTTTTTCATAGTCATGTTACATCGTAAAGTCATGTTACATCGTACATGTTACTGTGGATATTGCAACATGGCATTAGGCTATGTGTTCATTTTTATTTTATTATTTATTGCTTTTCCAGTAAAACATTGAAATAGTATCATTTTCTGAAAATAAATGAGTTCTTGGATATGGAAGCAATTAATTTCTGTAGATTTACTTTCATTAGTGATCTTTCGATCAGCTGATTTATCAATCTTTCTTAGTTATGCTAGATTGGAGACCGGCTTAAAAGTTGTTAGGGATATTTTATTTAACATCCCATTAGGTTTTATGTAATTTTTCTTTTATTATTTCTTGTTTTTTTAGTAAAAATCTTTGAGTTTCTGTCGTTTTCTGAAAATGAATGTCTTGGATACGGAAGCAAAATAGACTTCCTTTCTAGGGAAATCAGCCATCACGTGGGAGGGAAATTTCGGGAAGGCGTCCCCTCTGCTAAACTCACATATGAAGTTCACCACCACCTCTCTAAAAAAGTAGAATGTTTTTAAAAATATGATTTTTTCATGTTTATATTGAATGATTTTAAAGGCAATCCCCCCCTCTCAGTACCTTGGCTAAGCCAAACAGAAAATATAATGCTGGTTTTTTTTTTGCTTTGGTACACAAACCTTTCTGCACTTAGCCAAGATCGCCAAACTTCAACACAAAGAAAAAAAATTTGTAATGTTTAACAAAAAAAGCAGCCGAGGAGCTTTTTTTTTCTATTTCATAACCAGTTCAGAAAATTCCGTCAATGTGAGGTGTTCAAGTCACGTTGTATAACACTGATGGTGTTTAAAATATGCGATACTGAAATAAATCATTAAAAGAAATAAAAATCATATTTCAGGTTGAATATTGTATTATTTGGGAGAAAATTTCGTTTCAATAAATATATGATTTAACTATTTTTATTCAGCAGGTTTTCCAAAATAAAGCTTTAATTGTATAGTGCGATCTTTTTTTTTTCACCATATTACATTGGAAAAGGTTTATTAAACTCAATATGCTTCCAAATTTGTTTATATTATTTATTTTCATAAAATTTGTAATTAAATTCTGTTTAATTTGGTATTAACATGACCTATTTCCATTGATTGGTTATTTTTCAAAAAAATTCAAAAGTTGACTTGTTTATTCGCTAAAAGCCTGGAATTTTCTCAAAGTATGGTACCGAGAAAAAGTTACAAAACAAGAAAAATATTTACTTAAAACCAAAAAAGTAATTTTTTTTGTTGTTCAGGCTCCTGTCAGACCTCTGTGGCAAGATTCTCTTCATGTGCATTGTAATCATTTCTGTCTATCAGGTTTTTTTAAATAAATTTTTATTTGTGTTGCCAGATGCATTTTTTTACTACATGACTCTAAAAAAAGTCGTATTAAAACAAAACATGTAATCCTTTTTGTTAAGTACTTTATTTTCAGAAAATCCAGAATTAAATGCTGATTAATTTGGCACACAAACATGCCGTAATTCCTTCCATTAGTTATTTGGCAAAAAAGTTCTAAAATTAGTTTTTTATTGCTGAGCATAGGAAGAAAATATCTTGGTCTCTGGATGGAAATCTGGTTTTCAGACTGGACACTGGAAGGGTTAAAGAACTTGCTGGATGGCCTTGACAGGAAGCTACTATCTGTCTCCCAACAGCAGTTCCAGTGGGTCTCCTCCCCCAACCTTCTCTGAAGCTTTGGGGTTCTTGTGGCTTGCCCATTTAGCCCATTATATGCTAAAAAAGTGCCTCTCAGAGGTAAAACAACGCAACCTCCCACTCCAGTTAAATATTTCTCTTTTTTAAGGGAAGGAAAGAACTGGACATAGCTTGAGGTACCCATAGTCCTCCCCATGTCAGAAGTTTTTAGACCAAAAACTGGATTTTCTTCGCTCAGATAATCGAACATTTCAAATCACCAATTTTCCCACCAGAATTCCTTGGATACAATTTGCTGGCATATGTAACTTTATAACAAAAGAAAAATAACTATGGCCTGAGGTGCATAAAAAATATAAAGATACTAAAAAATTATTATTATTAAACAAAATTATTTATTACTTAACATAATATTTAAAGCATTTATTAATTATTTGTATATACCTTTTCATTATGTATGAAAAAGTATATACAAATAACTAATAAACTTTTAAACTCTATAACAACACTGAGTATGTCTGAGAGTTGGCAATGTTTGTGGCAATTGGTTTAGCATTGCTTATGACAAGGGTGCATTTTGTCTCCTTTTCTATTTAATTTGGCTATTGATTATGTTATGCGAAATTCACTGCAAGCAAACGAATTTGGCCTTAAATGGTCCGGAGATATGAAAATTTCTCATTTAGATTATGTTGATGATTTAGCCATTTTGGCAAATGATGTTGATGAGACGAACTCTTTCATTTGAGCTCTTGATGAGACAGATAGTGGAGTAGGTTTGGTTATAAACAGAGAGAAAACTAAAGTGATGAAAATTGGTCAGGCAGGCTGTGATTCAGTTAATCTGAATGGTTACAGTCTTGAGCAAGTGTCACAGTTTAATTGTCTTGGGAGCTACGTAAAAGATATTGGTGATGTAGAGCATCATTACAGATTAACAGACAAATAGGGATTAAGAATCTATGGAGAGTGTGGAGAAATAGGTATATACACATAAAGACTAAAATTAGACTGTACAATATTGGTTCTTTCTAGAGTTAGTTATGGCAGTGAAACTTGGACACTTTGTATACAAGATAACAGGAAACTAGATGCTTTTGATTCTAGATGCTTACACAGTACCTTCGGCATTAGGTGGTTCAACTTTGTATCTAATGATGAGGTTAGGCAAAGGAGTCGGCAACCTCCTTTAAGCAACATATTGTGCAGAGAGAGACTCCGTTGGTTTGGCGATGTTGCCCGTATGGATAATTATAGATTGGCGAATAGGGTTATGAACAGTGTGCCTATAAAGGCTTCAGAAAGAGGTGGGAGACCAAGTATGCGGTGGGCAGACAATTGTCAAACAGGACCTTATTACAATTGGTGTGCAGTGGCCAGATGCAGCAGATGTAGCTTAGGGCAGACTTGCTTCGAGAACTAAATTGCACCGTCTGGTTGGATCTCTATAGCCCATGGCTGCTTGAGGATGATGATGATGATATACTTAGCTTTTGCATATTTTTCAAATTAAGTTAATTATTTTAACTTCCTATATGGATTTAGTTTTTGAAGGTTTCATTTCTACAAAGAATCTTATGTTCTGTTTGTGCTTGATTAGAATGACTTCATTGTCCATGGTCACTCATGCTCATGACCCAACAAATTGAACAATGAGTTTATCAAGTGAAACCAGAAAGAAATTAGTTGATGCATTCATTTATTTCAACTTTATTGGTGGCAACAATTGTTTTGAATAACTTTCAGTTGTTAATGTTCAATCACATGGAATCAAATTTTAGTTTAATTTGATGTATTCCTTTTTACAAATTTATTGGGGGCAACAGTTATTTTGACTAACTTTCATCTGTTAATGTTAAGTCTATGAGGATTTTGAGAAATTTAAACCCACCCACCCTAATTTTTGTTGAACCAAGCAGGTTTGCAAATAGCTGATGTTCTTCCCCTGGGTAAACGGAACGTTCATGCAAGGTTTGAAGACTCGAGCTCTTCTGGGGGCTGAGTGCATAAGAAAGCAGACATAAACACAAAACAAATTTTCCTCTTTATATATATATTAAATATAATATTTCGATAACATTTAAAAAGCATGGAACTACTTTCACTCAACAATTCGGAAACATCAGGTATCGGTATGGCATTCTGGGTCAGTGATTCTGAAACATCAAATACCGAAATGTCATTCTGATTTAGTTTAGCACTGCTTTTGATAATTGCTTCTCTAATGCAAAAAGTCACTCATTACCACTGGCGATTTACATGGATGTAAATAATTTTCATGTCAATCCAATCAGCACAGTTGAATATCTAATAATGTCTCTGGTACCATGCTGAAATAGGAATCTGAAGGATCTGTAAAATTGTGGATAAATGTCAGTGGGCAAATAAAATGGTAAGCAAATGACCTATGAAGAATGCAATGCCTTGAAATGCATAAGGTGACATTATGTACAACTGACAGAATTTGAAAGGGTCAGAGCATTGGATTGTCAGAAGCTAGTTGGCCAGCACGGCAAATTGCTATTTATGTGGGCCGTGATGCTCAATGGTTGACACTGTTGGTAGTATGGGTAGGGCCAGGAACCCAGACACGTCAACAAGGTTTTGATGGCATCAGAGGAACATTCTAAGGGTAGGATTGATGGATCTCCCAACTAGTGCAAGAAGACAGATGTGTTATAAGCCTCCAGATTTCCAATATTGCAATGCCATATCTGTAATGGGGAGTATGATTAGAAGATGACTGCAAGAATAAGGACTGCATTCATTCTATCTGTTGGCCTGACTACTTCTGATGCCATTCCATCATCATCTGTCTGTAGTGGTGCAGAGGAAGAGAGAGAGCTGCTTGGGTACAGGATTGTATCGTGGCATCTTCAGTGATGAGTCGTGTTTTTCTTTGGTATCCAGTGATGGCTGTATGTGTGTATGGAAATACTAGGAACAGAGGTAATCCACCCTGCATTAAGGAGCATCATATTGAGCCAACGCCTAGAATTATAATGAAATGGGGAGCCATCAGTTACAGTTGTTCACATCTAGACATTATTGATGGCACCTCAATGGCAAGATATTATGTTGAAATCATTCTGGAATCAGTGCTTCTGCCCTTTCTACAGTAAGCTCCATCTCAAATGCTATTTTGCAGCAGGACATTGCTGCAATTATACTACTTGAAATACTCTTGTCATGTCTTCTATTAAAACCCAGATAATGTAAACTTGCCTGCTAAAATCATAACATTGCACAAAGCTCAATATTTCAGCAGTCTACTGTTGGTTATGAACTATGCCATGTGTCTTTCGAGCTGCTGTGTGTCATAAGGTCTTGTTGGTATCTGGAATTGGAATTCCTCAAGAATCTTTTATGTCATTCATTTCTGTATTCAAAAGTATCGATATTCTAGTCTAATAATCATTGGATGTTCTAGGTAGGTAAGCATTCACTGGCAATAGAGGCATCTCTGTCTGATAGGAGGATTATCTCCTTGCCTTTAACTTTCCATCCATTACCATCTTTAACTCTTTCCATTGATATATACAGCCATAAACATACTAGTTGTTGTCAAGAATTAGGCTTGGCACTGATGTTTTACATAATTTATTCACTTCATGGTTGTAAAGCCTGACAAAGGGAGTTTGTGTTTTGCATATTTTAAACATGCTAATTTTTTATAATACATATAGGACAGAGAAACCTAGCAGCAGTTCATTGCTTATACAAGTTTTCTCATACAGAATACATTATTGAAAAAGTAGGATTACTAAATGCTATATCAGAGTTTGAATTAGCTTGTTTACAATGCTAATTTTAGTAACAGATTTTACATTTGCAAAGTAATTTAAAAATAATAAATAAACAAATACCCCCTCAAGCAGTTGCTTGCCGCAGATGTCTGACAGGAGCCTGTCAGTTTATATGCCAGAGTAGAAGGTCCGAGAGGATGGCAGGACATCAGCAGAAAAACGACACATACATCCGTGCCTTACCCGGGGCTCAAACCCAGGTCCCTTAGATCAGTAGCCAAGCCCGCTAACCACTCAGCCAAATTTACTTTTGTGTTTAAAGATAGCATAAATTTATAAAATATCTTGTTTGTGTTTCAGAGATCCAGACTGGTGGCATGCCTGTCATATAGCAAATGAACAAAATGGATATGTTCCCCGTAACTATGTTGCACCTGAGAAAACGGTTGAAAGTGAAGAGTAAGTTGATCAACAGTATCGTATATACAATTTCCTAATTTTCTGTAGATTGCATTATATAATATTTTAGCTATATATTGTATTTCTGATTTTCATAATAGAGTTTGGCTAAATGCATTTTGTTTTGCATAAATGATGTTTAGTCACTGAAGTGTTAATTTAAAACTTCAGATAAAAGCTGCATAATTTTTCCATTAACAAAATGCATAAATGTAAGTGAAAATGCCGTTATGGTGGGAAAAATCAAAAATGTAATGGATTTCAAGTCTACAAAAAAAAACAAATAAACACACAAATAAACATCTTTCCAATGGTGAGAAAATAATAAAGATGACTGCCCACTGTTCTGCTGTTACTTGCAACTGTATTACAATGTATTTCAACTTGCTCACTTTGTTCTGTGCCCTTCAAGTCACTGTGTTGCCACATTTCATGTATTATCTTGCAAAGCAAGTTGCTAATTCTTAACAGCTGCAGTCCATGAATCAAATAATGAATCCTTGTAGTTAAACATTAAAGTTCAAACCATAGATTCCCAACGGGGGCGATACCACCCCCCAATGGTCGCTGGAGCCTTCCATGGGGGCGGTAGCGGATCCAGAGGCAAATGGGGGGCGTTGTGAGGCAGTCAAGAGGGGCGGTCAAATAAATAAATAAATTTAATGGAATTTTCTGTGACAACCTTTTTATCTCTTCTATTCTGTGGTGTCTTCCTGGTGATTCTGGTCATACACTACCTCATCCGTCATGTACAGCTTTTCAACTGCAGCTTGGACAATAAGTTCCCTGCTACCGTCTACTAGCGTACTGGTACGTCTGAAGTCGACTGAGATGCAGTCAAAAGTTCTCTTCAAGATCACAGATATACAATATGTTTTCCCACTCCAAGTCGCTTTGAGTATGCTTTATGGTACGTAGTTACAATACCATCCCACGTCAGAACATAAGGTATAATATTAACATTACACTTGTGAATTAGGCTCAACTCATTATCCAGCAGATCATATTTCCTCTTCTTTTCAACCTCTACTGTCTGCAGGTTATCCTGAGATGTTATTCCTACTTCAATAATTGTAATCTCATTCAATACCTTAGCATGAACTACTATATCAGGCTTATTATGTTGGACATGTGTGTCCGTCCTGATAGGCAAATCAACCTTGATGCAATAATAATATAATAATAATAATAAATTTATAATATTTAATATTTTTTTATAATTTTTTTTAATATAATAAAATACTTTGAAAATACCTGTTTTCATGAATAAATATTTTATCTAGCTATGTAAATTATCTTGTTGTTATCGCGTTAATAAGCATTTTTAAATTAGCATTAGGTATACCTATACCTAATTTGTTTTAGTTTAGAGTAGATTGACGGTGAAAAGTCCTTGCAAGTTGGTAGGCAAACACGCGGTTCATGCAATTTAACATGTTTCGACAAGAATATGGGAGCTTGAAATGACTTGTTTACGGAGCAAGTGCGCCGGCATCGCAAACGTACAAGTTAATGCGTGCACAAAATCAAATCTATAAAAGCGATAGCTCTAGGATTGTTTTGTTATTTTTATGTGCTTCGCCGTGATAAATAGTCGTGAGTGATAAGTGTTAGAAGTCATTATAAACATTATTTTTATAACTATCTATAAATCTGTTGAGAAGTTAATTTGTATTTGAAAATGTCTGAATCTACATCTAAAAAGAAATGCCGGCAGTACAGTATTAAGTATGTGAAATATGGATTTACGTATTCTCCTACAAACCAATCATTACCTAGGTGTTTAATTTGCCGAAATGGTTTTTCAAATGAAGCTATGAAACCTTCTAGGATACAAGAGCATTTAAATAAAATGCATGCAGATAAGAAGAACAAAGATTTATCCTATTTTCAAGCACTGGAAAACAATATTTAAAACAGCCAACTATGCCAAACCTTTTTGCGTCGTCTTCTAAACAAGATGATGACTTGTATCATATTGTCTGTTGATAAGAATTTAAGTACAGCTAACTAATAGGAATGTCTGTGAGTGTGATAGAAGTTTTAAAGTGAATTTACTGTTCAGGAAATAAATGGTGAATACTGAGTTAACCAGATGAGTCTAAATATTTTAATTTGGCATTTAATGCTAGATTTACATATTTATATATATATAATAAGATGGACTTAATGCCAGTCGTTGTATGTATGCATTACATCAGTATTGTGCAAATGTTGTATTTAGAAGAAACAATTTTTTTAACCTAAAATTGTACTAGTTGCCGAAATTCCTTCTTATATTTAGGTAATGCATTGACATTTCCTTAATGTTACACTCCTCTTGGTGGTTAGTTAAACACTTCTGAACCCAAAACAATTAAGAAAAGCTTGTAATGGTCCAATGTTACAGAAAGGAATGCATATTACCTAATTGTAATGATGTCCTTCAGGGTTAGTCTCTTAGCAGCAGTTGCCGTCTTCCCTCGAGATACTCAGTTTGATTCCAGCTTGGGGAAGCCTTGTCTCTGCATGATGTGTTCTTCTCTTTGAGCAGAGCTGCCTAAGTCTGATAGGCAGTGATGTGATGTTCAGAGATTTGGATGTATTTCTCTCATGCAGTCAGTATTAATTAAAAATTAACGAGAAAAATGATTGAATGATGTCATCTGATGCTCCACTATACAGGACAGTGCTACATCTGATGGAGTGTCCCATCAATTCATCGCGACATCAGTTTATCGCAGCGTCAATTCATCGAGCATGAATTCATAACATCAATTCATCACAGTGTATAAACTTTTGAGATCTGTGTTCAAATGAACTTTAGAGACAATAATTTAGCCTTTAAGAGGTTAAACATGTACCAGAAGAATTTACCTCCAAATTAATTAAAACTTAAATGGCAAGTATTGTTTCAAACCATTTAATTAAATATGCATTTTAAAAGTTTGTATAATGATTATTTCAGTATTAGGCAATTATTAATAATTTTTATGAAAAAGAATTATTGTTAAACTTTCCAGCTTTCATGACTCCTTAAATACTGAAAGGATATTGTTTAAAATCGAGATTAAAAATTTTTTTGATTCGATCTTTAATTTATCATCAATCACTTTTTTTTCATTAAATGCATATATTAGAAAGTTAGATTTGCATTGACATAACATGGAAATTCTCTACTTCGGTAGGTTCTACGTCAGGCCTGGGCAAACATTTTAGCGGAAAGGTGCAATTATTTGTACTATGTTTTGAATTTTCTAGAAAAAGTTACTTTTTTCTACTTTTGCATCCATGAAAATAGATAATCACAAATATTTTATAATAGTTTTTTTTTTACCAAGAACTGCAAGGTTTAAATAAAAAATATAATTAAATTCAAATAAATATCATCAATGTGCAGCATGTAATATGTAGTATTCAATATGCAATCGATGAAGGGATCAATATCCAACAGTTATGTTAGGTACGATTTTGTATCTTGAATTTCTTTTTAAATGATGCTAGCTAGGACCTATTCCTTCTCAGTACCTTTCAGCCCACTCCTTTGCTGTATGTTAGTGCAATTTCATTTAGATCCGCCACTTAACAGGACACAAAATTGTAATGAACGGATCTCACAGATCCAGAGCGACCATCCATGTAACTATTTGGGGATATCAGATTGTTTCATTGTCTCTGTTTTTTGCTTCTTATCACAAAATAACTTTTTTATGTAAAAAAAAGGTTCAAAATATTAAGATCTCTGATGAATCAAATGTAATAATGGACTTATATAAGAACCTGATTTATCCGACTCCTGCTCGCTTCATCCATCGGGCAAAACATCACAGGGAGATTTCAGCTCTCACCCCTTTCGCAATGATGGTAGGTGTGGCCCAATAGCTCACGCTGACACTAATGACCTTTATTGGGAGTGCAGCATCTGGTAACATGAGAAGCTGGTCACCATCCACACCATTGAACCTTCATAAAACTGTCACTCCCTAACTTGTGAATGGATCTCACGTGCATGCTCTTGCAGTTGGGATGGAGACTCACATTCTTCTCTATATCTCAAAGAATCAATGGTCTATGAGCTGAGGGGGGGGGGGGGGGGCTGACATCAGAAAGGTTTGTCCCTGACACAAGCCCTCTCAAATCATCATCTTCAAGCAGCCATGGGCTATGGAGGTCCACCCAGACTGTGCAATTTAGTTCTCCAAGCAAGTCTGTCCTGAGCTACATCTGCATCTGGCCACTGCACACCAATTCTAACAAGGTCCTGTTTGACATTGTCTGCCCACCGCATCCTAGGTCTCCCCATCTTTCTGAGGACTTTAGGCACATTGTTCATAACCCTATTCGCCAATCTGTAATTATCCATACAGGCAACATGGCCAAACCAAAGGATATTATAATATTTAGCATTAAAAATGCTTTGATTTCATTCACAAGTATAAAATTGTGAAATATTGGTTATAGAAAGAAAAAAAATGGACTATTATTTATGACCTAAAATATATAATAAATTTATCAATGATAAGAATTTGTTTTAAATTATTAAAAAATTAATTCATATAAAAGAGCCAACGTATAAGTGTTTAGTATTAAGAAGCAGAGCCTTCCCATGGCCCTTATGTTTTAATTTGTGTATAATGCTTGTATACTGCTTTAGGTATATTTGCTTATTTTTTCATTCCCTTCACAGATACTTGAAAGTTCCACAGCAGTGTTATTTTGCTGTTTACCAAATATCACACATTGCCACACTATTCCCAAGGAATTAAGATGATAATCTTGTGCAGGAACACACCCACCTGATTAATTATCAACAACACAGTTATTTCTGTGTTTATGACAAATCCTACCTGTTTCCATCCTCACCAATATCTAATAAAAAAATTCATCTGATGAACATTATTTGCCAACAAGACTAAATCTGTGGAGATTGTAGAGCATAATGTATGAGATCTTTTCAGATTTCTGATCCACATAAGGCTCCTCTCTCCCCCTTGCAATGGGGTTGGGATTGGCTCAGTTGGTGGTGCACCAGACTTGAAATGTGCCCAAGTTCAAGTCCCACCTGTGCCAGTATTGAGATTTATTTCTGTTAAACCCCCACCCTGACTTAGCTCAGAAAGGGAGGGTCACACCAATGGGCTCAGAATGGTTGCTGTCCTTTGAATGGGACATAAAGTTGTGGCCCTCTGTGCACGTTAAAGAACACACTGGATGGATTTGACAGGAGGCTGCCATCTGTCTCTTAACAGTTATCCATTGGATTTCCTTCTGCCAATCTTCTCTGAACATTTGGAGTCCTTGTGACATGGCCATTTAGCCAATTGTGTGCAATAAAGTGCCTCTCAGAGGCCATATCTAACTCCAGTTATAATTCTAAACCAGTGATTCCCAACCTTTTCTGGACCATCGCCCCCTTTAGAAGAGAACAAAAATTTCAACTACCCATAGTCCATAATAGTTAATTTTATTTGAAATATAAAATATTGTTGCATATTATATGTACCTAATTTATCTGTTTATTTATCTATTAAAATCATAAAGCAGAAATTAATAAAAGGACAACCAAATGTACAATAAAATTGTTTATTAAAATTTTAAAAATAAACACAGAATCAATAAGAAATAAAAAAATAATGAGATAAACACAAAATTAATAATAAATAAAAAAATTAATGTGATGGCTGGTAAAGTGTTAACAATTTGTTAATGTCGGGTTCCAATTTCGTTAACATCAATCGCAGAGCGCCACGTTCAGTGATGTGCAGTTTGTTCCTCTTCTTTGACAGTAAATTAGCTACTGCACTGAATCCGCGCTCAGCCATATAGGACGAAGGAAATGCGATTAAAAACTTCTCTACTATTGCCCACAATCCAGGGTAGAGAACTGGTACTGATTTGTGAAGCCAGAACTCTTGGTATCCATGTTTGAATTTTACTTTGAATACTTCGTTAGTTGTGAGTTCTAAGAGTTCCTCTTCCAAATTTGATGATTCTTCAGTATCTGTGTTTGTGAAAGGATCTAAAACCCAACTCGGTATATTCATGTTTAAAATATCTTGGAAACGCTCCGTAAAATCAACATGAAGAACTTCCAAGTGTTGGCAGTAAGTAAGTAAATCTTCCGGTTTTGCAGAGACTGCTGATAATGTGGGAAAGTGGTTGTATTCACCTCTACCTTGATTTCGTTTGAATAGAAGAAGTTTTCCCGCAAAAGCAGCTATGACGTTTTTTGTTTTGATTAAATTCAACTCAACACCTTGCAATTGTAAATTAACTTGAGTAAATATTTTTAACAGGTCTGTCAAATAAGCGATGTCATTTTTTGACGTAATCAGGTTTTCGCGCAATTTTTCGTCTGTGTCTTCAAGAAAGTCCAGTACTTAGTCAAATAGATTGAAAAACCTTTAGAGAGCCAACGTACTTCTGTGTGCAGCAGCAAACGATTGTAATCTTCATCTTTTTCATTAGAAAGCTTACCAAATAATCGGTCATTCAATGAATTGCTTCTAATCTTATTGATTGCTTTAATAACGTAATGGAGCGACGTATGCAGACGTTCATTCGAATATTTTGCAACCAAATGCTGACGATGAATAATACAATGTACAGCGAGTACATTTGGTACTGCTTGTTTCAAATGCGCTATGAAACCCTTATGATGCCCTGTCATTGCTGGAGCACCATCAGTAGCAGCAGAGAAAATATTGGAAATAGTAATTTCTTTCTCTTGAAAAAGCGTTTGCATGGTATTAAATATAGAATCTCCCTTTTTATCAGATTCCAAATTTTTAGCAAATAATAACTCTTCATGAATATTTTCTTCTTTTATAAATCTTACGTATGGTAAGAGTAGAGCTTCGTTATTTGGTAGAGTTGATTCATCGAGTTGAATGGAAAATTTGCTAGTCTTTAAGTAATCACATAATGATATTTCAACGTCTTTTGCCATTTCATCTATTCTTCTTTGCAGTGAATTATTACTGAGAGGAATTTTTTGATGATATCTGACGGTGTCTTATGATGAAGAACAGTTTTTAATATCTCTTTGATTGCCGGCAAAATTAATTCCTCGCCAATTGTGTGTGGTTTTCCTGCTTTTGCGATTAACAATGAAACATTATATGAGGCTCGTAGTCCATCATTATCTTGTTTAGAAGACGACGCAAAAAGGTTTGACATAGTTGCTGTTTTAAATATTGCTTTTCCAGTTCTTGAAAATAGGATAAATCTTTGTTCTTCTTATCAGCATGCATTTTATTTAAATGCTCTTGTAGCCTAGAATGTTTCATAGCTTCATTTGTAAAAAAGGTTTCGGCAAATTAAACACATAGGTAATGATTGGTTTGTAGGAGAGTACGCAAATCCATATTTCAAATACTCAATACTGTATTGCCGGCCTTTCTTTTTAGATGTAGATTCAGATATTTTCAAATACAAATTAACTTCTCAACAGATTTATAGATAGTTATAAAAATAATGTTTATAATGACACGACTAATTATCACTGCTAATTTAAACATGCTTATTAACGCGAAAACAATAAGACAATTTACATAGCTTGATAAAATATTTATTCATGAAAACAGGTATTTTCAAGTATTTTATTATATTAAAAAATTATAAAAAAATGTTAAATATTATAAATTTATTATTATCATATTATTATTGCATCAAGGTTGATTTGCCTATCAGGACGGACACACATGTCCAACATAATAAGCCTGATATAGTAGTGCATGCTAAGGTATTGAATGAGATTACAATTATTGAAGTAGGAATAACATCTCAGGATAACCTGCAGACAGTAAAGGTTGAAAAGAAGAGGAAGTATGATCTGCTGGCTAATGAGTTGAGCCTATTCACATGTGTAATGTTAATATTATACTACGATTTATGAAGCCACACTGTTCCTTTCAAAGTAGTTCATCCTTGTACCAAATGAGACACGGAAAATGGCATATTTTACAGGCAGCACTGCTTACACCAAACATATATCATTCAGTCATTTTGCTTAGATAGACAACTTTTTATTAATTGCTAAACTAGCTGGTCTAAGTTAGCAGTTAAAAATAGGAAATGTATCAATATATTAAACTTTGTGTATATATATATATGCTACTCTGAGTCTACAAAAGTTATAAACTTTTACAACTTTATGAAGAGTATATTTTTCTCTTCAGCATTCCACTGAAAAAAAATTGCATGATTTGTAACTTTTGTGGAAAGGAATGTGACCATACTCCAAATATTCCCCCAAGTGCAGAAAATTCTGCTAATCCAGATAGGCCTGTATCTAATGGACACAACGGTGGGGAGATTGGATGTGGGCAGCGCCCTGATCGACCAAGGTATCCTAATAATTGTCCTTCTATCACATTTACCCCAGAGAGACAAGGAAGTCCATGGTGTAAGTAGTAATTCATGTATTTTTATTATAATTTGTTAATCAGATATGCAATGCACATTAGCATCCAAAAGTTAAGCATTATATGCAAATTCTGAAAGATCTAAAATGCTTCAAGGAAATGCTATAAAATTTGGAATGGCAATGCATGGATATATGACAAAATATACAGTAAGGCATAGAGCAAACCAATTGCATGAGGTTCATAGCTAAGGGACTGGTTCAGCAGAATAGATCAGTTAATATGCAGAACAGCTACACAAGCATCACAACTTCTCACAGTGTTTACAACGTTGGTCACGATGTGTGGTGGCAGTAGATCCCACTCTTCCTAGAGGGAAGATTGAAGCTTACAGAGGGTTCTTAAAAGGGGTTGACTACCTCCACAATTCATCTTGCCAGCACATCTCATATGCTTGGTAGTGTTCAAGGCCACAGAATAGGCTGCTGCGCTCCATCCACCGAGTATTCTCACTTTCAAGGAATTCAAAGACTATCTGAGCCAGTGAGAGCATGCATTATACAATTAAAAACCGCTTTCTTGTTCAGAAATTAACTATTCTCTGTCATTGAGCAATAACGAGTTTGCTCCTAAAAACCTTTCACATGCAATAATTTTAAGGATAAACTTCGAAATTTTATTGCTCAATGACAGAGAATTCTAATTTTAACAGGCATTATAATCCATAACAGTGCCCTTGAAAAGCTTCACATATGGCTAAAAGATATCATCCCTATACTTTCGATCAGTCAGAGTACCCCTGGTAAAATGTAGAATGGTGTGTGTGTTCATTTGACATAATGCTGTCCCAGACCATCACACCACCATCATGGTGATTTCACTCTCTGATATTAGAAGGTTGGTAATGAATTCTTTGCTTTTTCCAGATCAAAATACATTGACAATCAATCTGAAAATTGAATCGTGATTTGTCAGTGAAGAGTTCATGCACCCATTGATCTGGGGTCTAGCCATGATGTCTGCACCATATTTGTTGGGCTCTCCTGTGGGAGGGATTGAAGGCAATATACACACCATCGATTATCTGGCACAGAACTTCTTATCTGTAAACAGTTTGCCTTGAAACTGTCCTAATAGCTGCAAGCTTCTGAGAGAGTTTGCTGGCTGATGTCATCCTATGACATTGGTCGGTTAGCACGAAATAGTGGTCATTGTGCATTGTTGACCTTTACTCTTTGGCTAATGTCTCGTGTCTGCTGGAACCATCTAAAAAAGTCTTGAAAGTACTGATAGCATAGGGTTTATGACAGTTGGTCATATTTAGTCCTAGACATACCAGTCTGAGAGATTGGCCAGACTGTAACATAATAACTGCTCTGCCATGTGTTAAAACATGCATATGATGTTTCCATGCCATCCATATGAAATTACAAAATGCTCTACAAGAATGAACACAATGCATGATCAACAAGAAATGAGTGGTGCAGAATCAGTCACTTTTTATAACACCCTGGATTTGCTTTTCGAGTCATGTATGTAAATTTTATCCTGCCAGTTGATTTTTGGGAGGGATACGACTTTATGTATATTCTATTTTATTACCTATTTTCATATTGCTTTTTGCTTTGACATTTGTCGTTTTGTGGATTTGTCAAAATAGCTGTTACACCATATCTTTTGAATGCAATGGAGAAATGTATATGTCAAATGAAAGCTTTTGATGTAGGGAGTGTCATAGGCTATAAAAGAAATTGACCCCCAAGCTTTCTTCCCCCTAAAAAAGAAGAAATATGAAAACTATTATTCCCCTATATCTGTTGAATGCGAATGCAGAAAGTAACAAGCTAGGCAACAAATGAAAGCTTCTGATGAGGGAAGTATCATAGGCTATTACAAATTGTCCCTCCATTCTTCCCCCCAAAAAAATGAGAAATGTGAAAGCTGCTTACTATATCTTCCAAATATGAAGGCCTACAGTTATGAGTTAGGTGTCGAATGAAAGCTTACATAATGACCATCATAACTATTTTGCTCCCACTATTCCCTCATATAAAAAGGGAGGTGAATTGTCATGGGGGTTAGACTAATGAGTCATATCTCAAATTAAAGCTTGTGATGTTTCCAATATCATGGACTACCTCATACATGACTCCAAAGGGGAGGAAAAAAGGGTTGGTTGATGTTTATAATTTATATATCAAGTGAAAATTTCTAAAGGTAGATGTTTTTAGTGGCAAAAAAATATAAATTTAAAAATACCTATCTTCCTCTATGGACCTAAAATTTAGAAAATAAACCTAAAACATATCGATACTGCAATCAGTCACTGAGTTTGTATTCACTTAAAAGGGAGATAGAGCACCGATTTGCTTACTCAACAAGATTGTCAGTGTCTTATGTTCCTTTTGACGTGAATATAAACTCAGTGGTTGGTTGCATTATCGATATGCTGTAGGTTTATTTTCTACTTTTTAGGACCCATATAGGAAGATAGGTATTTTTAAAAATTTTAAATTTTTTTATTGACACATATGAACATGCATGCAGACTCACAGAATCCTCATGAAGCCATGAGCTATTGTGGTCCAACTACATTGTGCAATTTAGGTCCCCAGATATTTGTCTTGAACTACAGCTCCTGCATTTGGCCACTGAAGGTCAATTCTAGCAATGTCTTGTTTAGCATTGTCAGCCCACTGCATCCTAGACCCCCCCTTTTTTTTCTACAGCCTTTAGGCACACTATCATAATCCTATTCACTAACCTGTAGTTATGCCTACAGGCAACATGGCAAACAATGCAGTCTTTTTCTGCATAAATGCTGCTCAAAGGAGGTTGCCGACTCCTTCACATAACCTCATCGTTACTTACAATGCAAAACCATCCAATACCTAAGATACTGTAATCAAAGTACTGTACCTAAGATCTGTAATCAAAGTCATCAAGTTTCCTGTTATTTTGCTTAAAAAATATCCAGGTTTCACTGCCATAACTAACTTTAGAAAGGACCAAACTATTGTATAGCTTAATTTTAGCCTTTAGCTGCAAATATCTATTTTTCCACTCTCCATAGATTCTTAAAAGTCTCAGCAGCAATTCCTATTCATCTATCTCATGCTGCACGTTACCAGTATCTGTTTTACACATTTCCCGAGATAATTATACTGAGACACCTGCCGAATAGGGCAACCTTCAAAACAACCTTCCTGCCCAATTTTCATCACTTTGGTTTTCTATCTGTTTATCACTAAAAATACTCTATTGCCACTTTCATCAACAACTCTAATAAAAGTATTCATGTCATCAACATCATTAGCCAGCAGTGCCAAATTATCCACATAATCTAAATGAGAAATTTTCAAATCTCTAGACTAGGGGTTCTCAGTGTGGGGTACGTGGTAAAATTTTGTGGGATATGCCATGAGAGCTCAAAAGTTGCTAGATCTAGTAACAAATTCAGTATTTTACTTTTTTCCCATTGTTATGCTATAGCCATAGTTTTATCTAGTCAATAACTATAGCTGTAGTTTTATCTTCGCCAGTTACATATACATTTCCAGGGGCTACGTGAAGCATAAAAGGTTGAGAACCACTGCTCTAGACCATTTAAAGCCAAAATCTTCCCCTTGCACAGTTTCTACTTAGTGTAATCAATAAATAAATTAAAGATAAAAGGAGACAAAATATACCCTAACTCCACTAGCATGCTAAACCAATTACTACAAGCCTTACGAATTCTCACATATGACTCAATGTTATTATAGAGAGTCATTGCTATGCCAACTAACTTGTCAAATATGCCATATGATCTCACAAATTATGACAATCAGCAGAGTCAAATGCTTTTCTGAAAGCTACAAAACCCAGGTTTTGTAACCAGGTTTCTGAAATGCAAAACATTTCTCAAAAATCATCCTACTGAAAATATTTGATCTATACATCATCTATCACTTCTGAATTCACCCTGTTCATCACACAGAGATCAATCAACCAAATTCTTAATTCTATTAAGCACAAATCTCTTGACCCTTCCAGGGTCCAAGATGAATATAGATATTAACAGAATCCAAAATGAGAAGGCAAGATGTCCACGTTCGTTTTCAGTAGAACAAAAATCTGTTCTTTTACATATATTTTATTAAAGTACATAATTCAAGCTTGAAAACTAATATTTTCTATTCACATTTGATGCATATTTTATTAAATTACAATATAAATAATTTGTTAACCTTATTGTCATTTCTTAGAAGCTATATACGGTATTGTCGATTTGTTTGTTAACAAATCTACTAAAGTAGAACACAACCTTTAGGCTGTGTTCTACTGAAGTATATTTGTAGATTAGTCGATTTTTAGTAGATCTACTAAAAGTAGGAAATAAAGCATATCGAAGGTATTTGGAAGATATAGTACTCTGTGCTGAAGCAAATCCCTGATTTAAACTCAGAAGTTTGATTTTTATTTTTATTTGATTTTAGACATAATTGTATTTAAGGTTGTACCTCTTTTTTATTTAACACTCTTTCTTGCCTGAAACCTATTTCAGTATTCCTAGAATTATTTTTATTGTATATTTCAGTCATTCCTGCTCTCCTCAAATTGAAACTACAACTAAAAGAAAATCTTAGCCAGAGTTTGTTGCAATATTGCCTGTAGCACATGGTGTCATGGAAGAGATACACATGGATATGGAAGAGGAAGACACAAATCTTCCTCTTTTATATAGTACTCTGTGCTGAAGCAAATCCCTGATTTAAACTCACAAGTTTGAATTTTATCAACAAATGTTTCCTTAAAGTTTTAAAAATCTGAAAATTAACAAAAAACTGAAGATTTTAGACATAATTGTATTTAAGGTTGTACCTCTTTTTTATTTAACACTCTTTTTTGCCTAAAACCTATTTCAGTATTCCTAGAATTATTTTTATTGTATATTTCAGTCATTTCTGCTCTCCTCAAATTGAAACTACAACTAAAAGAAAATCTTAGCCAGAGTTTGTTGCAATACTGCCTGTAGCACGTGGTGTCATGGAAGAGATACACATGGATGTGGAAGAGGAAGACACAAATCTTCCTCTTTTATATAGTACCCTGTGCTGAAGCAAATCCCTGATTTAAACTCACAAGTTTGATTTTTACCAACAAATGTTTCCTTAAAGTTTTAAAAATCTGAAAATTAACAAAAAACTGAAGATTTTAGACATAATTGTATTTAAGGTTGTACCTCTTTTTTATTTAACACTCTTTTTTGCCTAAAACCTATTTCAGTATTCCTAGAATTATTTTTATTGTATATTTCAGTCATTTCTGCTCTCCTCAAATTGAAACTGCAACTAAAAGAAAATCTTAGCCAGAGTTTGTTGCAATACTGCCTGTAGCACATGGTGTCATGGAAGAGATACACATGGATATGGAAGAGGAAGACACAAATCTTCCTCTTCCATAAAAGTCCCCCCGATAGGGGACCACCTTGTCGTGGTGGGGGGGGCCTAGGGCCCAGCAACCCGGATGAAGGCTGTGCCGACCGGATTGGCGTCCCGGTTGGAAATGGCTAAGGCCAACCGAGGTTTAAGATGCTGCTGGCCGGCTTGATTGCCGGTCGGATGGTGACGGCGTCGGAGACCTCACCTCTCAGGAGACCTGTGTGGTCTGTTCGACGGCTCTGCTGAAAGGTCTGAGCCCCACCTTGTAGGCACGAGCTGTCCAAAAAGTCTGGGTCTTACTAAGAGTCTCCACCCCGGGTGCCGATCGAGCTTGGATCTATATATCCTTGCACATTTGCAAACCGGGGAATAGATTAAAGTAAGGTTTCTTCCGGTGGTCAGCTTTCCTTCTATAGGACTACTGCCATGTGAGGCTGGGGTTGAGGTGCGCCTATAGGGCGTATTCCTTGCCCCCGGCTCTAGATGGTCATGGCTTTTCATAACCAGGTAGTGCTGTACAAGCGGAACTGGGAATTGCCGTGGTTGCATAAGATCGCAACAAAAGAGATTCAGATTCTTCCATAAAAGTATGCATTTGATGCTGATTGTCACAATCAACATCATCAGTACCAAGATCCTGTGAAGGTGACAACTCAGCAGGACACAAAAATCAAAATGTGATCACAGATGACTATATCATTTGAATCCAGACTCCAGCAGTTTCAGTGTTGATCTTTTTGTTGTAGCTGCTACACAGAACCTGTAACACATACTTGACCAACAAAAAAAAGTTGGCTCTGGTACAGCACATGTATCACAGTTTTTCTACATCCATCAGTGACAGCTAATTGCTTTCACTACACAGAACCTGTAACACATACTTGACCAACAAAAAAAAATTGGCTCTGGTACAGCACATGTATCACAGTTTTTCTACATCCATCAGTGACAGCTAATTGCTTTCACTACACAGCAGGAGCAGAGGAGTTGCTCTGTTATCATGGGACCCAGCTTCTCTAAGATCCACCCTCTACACTATTCAGGTGACCCCATGTATGGGAGAGCCATACCCTGTGCTTGTTAAAGAACGTGCTGGATGGCCTTGATAGAAAGCTCCTGTGTCTCCTGACAGCTGTCCATTAGGTCCCCCTCTCTCTCCCAACCTTCTCGGAGCCCTCTTGGGCATTGTGACCTGGCTGTTTTACCTACTGTGTACAAAATTGTCCCACTCAGAGGTAAAAACGTTGTTTTGGGTGGGGTGGGGTGGGGTCGGAGGGCTGGCACAAAATGAAAGTTCCAAATAAACAAATCCTGCTTAATATAAATATCAAAATATATAGTAAATATATAGTTAATTCTTTCTCATAGTTTTTAAAACTATGAGAAAGAATAAGTAAACCGAACAGATGCACCACGGCAATATTCACCTGATAAAGACTTGCTATCTCAAGATCTACAAGAGTCTCCTGGTCATTTCCTTTTTCACCTTCTTACTAATCTTTTTACTCCCAATAAAAAAATTTATCTTTGAAAATTCATTCCAGCTCCCCCCCTCCCCAAATAAAAAGAATTCTGTGGTCCCCTCAAAAAAATTCTTAATGGGTTTGTTTGTATAATCAATAGCTGTCAGACATGCGCAAATCAGGTGTTAGGGACAAAAAACCTATTTGGTTCTCCTTTCTTATGTTTATAGTGAGACATTTTTAGCCCCAAGCAATTTCAACTGTTATGTCTGATTCCTAAAAATAATTTTTGGTGTGGATTTCATGTTAAAAAGTCAATACCATATGAGGTTGTATCCAATTCTTTGACTTTGTCTCAGTTTTGGTCTGATTTAATCAAAAGATAGTTACAATTACATGCTGTTTTAGAATCACAATTGGCCTTAGCCTGGATTTTACACTAATTTTTTTCAGTACAAGTAATCTTATTTTACTTTGCTGCAATAACTGCACAATATGCTCCATAAATAAGACGTCTTCTTAGATTCTCTCAGGGAAAAAACTGCATAGCTTCCAGCTGCTCTTCCTTTATTTCCCCCATCCAAATTTTGGTGTAGAATATGAATTGGTCATTGAAATTCCTAATATTTGGATTTTTCAATTTTTTCTTGAGGTAACTAAGGAGTAGAAATAGATATGCTATATGTCAAAAGGAAGAGCATTTAATTTTGATTAATAATATGACAAAGATTTTAAGAAAAGAAATATAGGGGAATTATTTAACACAATTCCCCAAAAATTGTGAAATTTACATCTTTTGTTCTAACTTCAGTGCAATCGAAAATTCAGTCAAAATTCTTTGACATTCAAAAAGCATACAACAGTGTTTGGAGATTTGGCTTTCTCCATGACCTCCATGTCTTCATCTCGAGAGGTCACATGCTGACCTTCATTTCAAACTCTTTGTCTCTTCATCTCTGTGTTGGCAACACTGTTGTGGCCTTTCCCACAAGAACCTTCTCCTCAAGCTGTGTCAAAGACTATGTAAGTAAGAAGAATGAAAGTTGCTAAGAGCAGCTACTAATGCCACTCAGCTACAGATTCCCAAATTCTTCTCAGAAACACGCTTGTAGGGGAAATGCAACAAACTAACTGTTGGTAGTCTAGGATTGAATCATCTCTGCACGTACACGATCTCACTTTCCAGTGTGTTACTTTTGTACAAAACCAGATATGCTGTTAGATTTTAGGTAAGTTGAATATTTTTTATCTCCCTCAGCACTTTTATTTGATACATTTGCTGCTTCTAAAAAAGAAATGTTAGTAAAAGCTTGATTTGTAACAATTATATAGTTTACCAAATGCAATATCCTTTACCAGCTCCACATGTTTTACCTTAGACCACAGTACTCTGTTGGCAGCCATGGCAAGTCTTGTAACATGCTAGGCAGTATTTATTGCTATTGCCTCTATATTGTTGTGTTAATTTAAGAAATATAATAATTATTAATCATTGACTGATGCATACAGATTAATTATTAGACATTCATAATTGAGAGTTATGTAAAATTTTGTTACAATGAAAAGCACTCATACCATAGACTGCAGTTGCTGTTTCTGCTGCAGGAGACTGCTTTCCGTGCGACATAGCAAGAGCCGGCCTGCCACTTTGTGAGTCTTGAATGCAAAATGGCAGGGAATAAAGTTTTGGCATATTTTAAATTCATGTGAAAAGTGCCTGATTTTACTGTCTTATTTATTTGCAATTGCAAAAAATGCCAGATATCTGATAATTTTCAAACATTGCAAATAAATTTATACCCATTGGCATATTCTGTAGTAGTCAACTTCTGATGCCATGACCCCAATTGAAATGCATTTATAATATTAAATAAATTTTCTTAGTTCACTTCTTAAATTATTTTTTTATTCTAAATACATTCATTGCACATGTAAATAATTTAAAGAAAAGCTTGGTGATGTTAAAATTCTAAAAAGGAGAAAGATTTACTTAAACAATTTACTATTATCACTTTGTTATATTGCATGAAAATTTACTAAATGCTCAAAACAAAGTCCTTGAAGGATCATACAAAACAACAAAAAATTAACTAATCATCACGTAAAAAAATTTATGTTTTTAAAAATTGTACAGATCAAAATTTTACTAACATTTTCTTTCAGGAACAATTCTTCATGCATCAAAGGGCTGAAGGAAAAGAAAGAAAAATAAATTAAATATTTCGTGCGATAAGATTAATTTTCCAAATGCTTATAATACACTGAAATGCTATTGAATTAGGGATAGGAAATATACAAATTCAGTACCGCAAGTCCCGCATTTGCGCATATGCATGGCTGAAACTCTGGTAATATATAGCTGTCAGTTTTGGCTTCCCTAAGTATCCCTCGAAAATCTTTGGGTAACCATCGAGCAGAGTGTTTGGGCCCGTATACCATCAGCTACGAACCTTGAGAGAATTGTGAACAACTCTGGGAGATGCATGGGTCGCCATACCTGTGGAACATGAATTTTGCAAAGCAAGTTTGTGGAATACTTGTTTCGTCACGTGGCGGCCATTATCTGGGCCAGAGGGGGTCTAACACGTTACTAAGTTGCTATCCCTAATTCAATGGCACTTCAGTGTATATAAAAAAAACTTGTAAATGTATGACACTAACAACAATCGCTGAATCTAAAACTTCTCACGGAAACACAAATTTGCAAGTGACCAAAGCTTCTGCGATCAGGAATAGTAGGTTCTCTGCAGCACAAAGTTCATCATTGTGGCACTGCAGCCAAAAGTTCCCTACATGGCACCTATGGAAGCTTTCATTCCCTTATACATATTCTTCGGCTGTGTTGTGAGTGGACTCCATTCCAGTCATGGCCCAGACCAAATTTCTCAGGTTCATCTTAGTTTAAAGTGCATGAGGGTATTTGAACCACTATCAAGGTCTCTCTTTTGGGGAGCAGGTTGGTGTTCATAGCTTTGCCTGTATCATACACCTGTATGTTGAAACTGGACTAAGGATTCCAGGGCTACACTTTGGCCTGGGATTTGATTGTGAGAGTGTTGGACCCTCTTCACAATTAATCCCTTTGTGTTTGCACATATCCTCACCATAACAACCCAAAGTCTTCATGTTAGGGCTTTGATTCATAACATTCTGCATATGATGTTTCATTACCTATCACGTGAACACAATTCTCCAGCTGACCTTTAGTTTCAGTAGTGCATAACAACCTTCTAGTTTGCATATGACAGCAGAAAAGATTCCACAGTCATCTTCTGTTAGCATATCATCTTTCTACCAGAGTACATGAGGTCCATTACAGACAGATTTTTTGACATTTGCATTAAATGGGACTGGTTATCTACATGTGAAATATAACATCTGATCCAGACTTAACACCATCAGAAGCTTGGTGAAGTAGTAAGTGAGCCATTGAGTCAACAACATATACTCAATTGGTAATCTGTAATTCCCAGGTTTGAGTCCCACTTGGGCCAGCTCTGAGATTTATCTCTGCGTAACCCTACCCTGCTCGTGGTCAGAAGAGGGACACTGATGGCTTGGAAAGATTACCATTCATCAGATACAATGCAAAGCCATGACCCCCTGTACAGGAGAGCCATATCCTCTTCTGATAGTCTTGACAGAAGGCTTCCATCTCTTAACAGCTATCCAGTGGTTCTCTTCCCCCAATCTTTTCTGAGCCCTTGGGGTCCTTGTGACCTGACCATTTTGCTCATTGTTTGCAAAATGTGCCATTTAAAGAAAAAACAATCCACTTATTTGAACTTTAACATCATAAACGTTTTTCACTTTTGCTCAGTAAAAGTTTGAATATTAATTTTTAAAAGAGCATTTTTAAAAGAGCCTCAAGAAAATATGCTGTTATCAATTCTATAGAGCACCATATTTTGATGGTCCACCCATTCACTTTTACTTTTCCTTAACCAGTTTTGCTTTATTTACGTTATATTTATCATTTTGGGGATCATTATTATTTTGGACATTTTTCGTTTCTGAGTCATAGAAGGAGTTGCGCATATGTAACACCGACCTTTTGATTGTCAGCCGCTGATGTGCACGTGTAGGACATTACCCCACTTGCATCATCAGATTTTGCAAATATTTTCCTGGTGTGCAACAGACATGTGCTGGCTTTGTATGCAACATGTTATAACTACGTGACGTTAGGTCACAGAGTCAGAGGTAGAAGTGTAGTCATAGTGGAGAGAAAATGAGAATTGTCAGTGGAGATGTAGTATTGTACGAGAGAGTGATGTTAGTGGAAGTTGAGATGTAGATAGATGTGAGTTGTTAGTACTCCAAATTTTTTACTCTTCCACTCTTGGTGAGTCTTTGAATTTTTTGGAAATAAACTTTGTTTGTTTTAGAAACTTTTGAATTTTTGCTATTTTTCTCTTGAGTAACGTAAATTGATTTTTTTAATTATATTTAAACTTTAATTAAATTTGACAATCCTTTTTGAATTCTTACTTGATAAGTTACACTATCTACATAACGAACCCTATTTCAACTTGACTTAACAAGTTAAAATTGCCTGGCGCCCAACAAAGCTATCTGGAATTCTAAATAAATTTGGATCAGACAAAAGGTCAAACTTGAAAAGTTAATAATCTTTGGAGCGTTATAATATTTTTTAGAGGGGCAGGGGTGGCTCATTAGGTATCATGCCAGGCTCATAATCTGCAGTTCCCAGTTTAGAGTCCCAGCTGGGGCAGCATTGAGGTTTATCTTCACAAAATTCCCCTGCACTGCCCATGGTCAGTAGGGGACACTGATGGGCTTGGAAAGGCTTCTGTTCATTGGATGAGATGTTAAGCCATGGCTCTATATGTTGGAGACCCATATCCTTTGTAGGTTAAAGAATGTGATGAATGGGCTTGGTGGAAGGCTACAATATGACTCCCAACAGCTGTCCTGGTTTCCTCCCTTTAATTTTCTACGAGTCTTCCAGGGTCTTTGTGACCTAGCCATTTAGCCCATTGTGTGCAAAAAAGTGCTCCTCAGAGGTCTTAAGTCCATTAACATATTGAGGCTTGTAGAATTATAGTAAACAGTAAGATCGTATATATTAAAGTATTTTTTTTAGCACTTGTTATTTACTGCCTGAGCCTCTTTCACTCAGACATCTTTTATAAAATTAATCGTTTTTGACCATATTTTTGAGGTTTCTTGGCAATTTTAATTGAATTAGCATTTACCATGAATTTTGGAATATTGTATTTTATTTTTTACACTGGTCCTAAACATATATTGTTGTTTTTTGTGTCTGTTTGTTGTTACTTGTTTTGCTTTTTATATATTTTGACTTTGTGTCTTTTTTTCCATGGATCCTCTCTGCCTCTGTGGTTTGTCTTTCATATTTTGCATTTGTTGTTTCTTCTTTTTGAGTTATTTTTGTCACCCATTGTTTTCTACTGTTTTATTAAAAGTTAAATTAGCAGTAAAAATTTAGATCTACAAAAATTGTAATAAGTGCAAAAATAACTGTAGGTGATAAAAATGTATAATGTTCTCATATGATATTAAACTTATTGGGATTTACTCCTTAATTTACTTGTCAAGTTCCTAATTTTGTCATTAACAGTCTCAAACATTTGGTAATCATTACCAATATCATAGTGCACCTTAGACTAAAGGCTATGTACTATGGTGGAAAACAAGTTCAAGGTTACACATCATTGCCAACAGTTCTCTTTTCGATAAATCCCATGGAAATGGTTGGTACACTTCCATTGCAATATGATTATTGTTTTCTGGAGTTCATGGAATATTTGCTGGTTGACATTAACATCTTTCTGTTGAAATTTCTGAGTGAATCATGTGCATGCTCAGAATTTGTTTAGGTAAACCAGTCCATTTTTTTCTCTTACCTTGATATTGCCGGTTGTTCAGGATGGTTTGTTACAGTTCCATCATTAAGGTGTTATCAAAGCCATTCTTGTTGGCTAAACACCATTTACCCTGTAATAAAATCCACCCCTTGGTTAAAACGTGTGCACTGAGAACATTAAAGTAAATGGCACACTTAAAGCAAAAAACTTAAGCTTAACATTTAAAAAGTTGGTGGCAAACTCCTTTCATGCAAGATGCTAGTGCGAATCAAGATCTCTACAAAGGTATTTTACAGCGTCTACTAGCAAGTGTTACTGCTGTGACACTTGTGGGAAAGTGGAAAATGGTTTCTCTTGCAAGACAGTACTCTCCGTCAAAGAGTTTCTTGCTAAATGAGAAGTCACCATGCTTGCCCCCCCCCCCCCCCCTCCATATTCCCCTGATTTGTCATCAACATATTGTTTACTGGCCCCATGTCCCAAAAGAGCACATGTATGTGGACACTTTGGATATTCAAGAAACTGTGAAGTACCTGTCGGCCATCCAAGAAAGTGACTTTTTACAGTACTATCAAAGCCTTCAGTGACATTGTTAGCAGTGCATTGAAACCAGGGAGACTAATTCTAAGTAAACAAGAACCTTTAGTTTGTAAGTTTTTTATTGTTTTGTAATAAATACAGTCTCGTTTCTTTCAAGACATTGTATATATGTTTAGTAGATTGCTGGGACTTTTAAGAATATATGGGGAGTGTGGAGAAATAGGCATATACACCTAATAATATTAAAGAATAAAATAGTTTGGTTCTTTCTAGGGTTAGTTATGGCAGTAAAACTTGGATGCTTTGTAAAGAAGGTAACAGGAAACTTTATGCTTTTAATTCTAGATGCTTTTGAAGTATCTTGTAATCTCAGTATCTTGTATCAATTTTGTAAGTAATGATGAGGTTAGTCAAAGGAGTTGCCAATCTCCTTTAAGCAGCATATTATGCAGAGAGAGACTCCGTTGGTTTGAGTATATATTGTCGATATGCATAACTGTAGATTAGTGAATAGGGTTGTGAACAGTATGTCTAAAAGCCTCAGAAGGAAGGGGAGACAAAGGATGCCGTGGGGAGACATTGTCCAATAGGTCCTTCTTAGAATTGGTGTGCAGTAGCCAGATGCAGCAAAAGTAGCTCAGGAGAGATATGTTTGGAAAACTAAATTGCACATCTGCACATCTGTGTAGCCATGGCTGCTTGAGGATGATTACAGGGTTTTCACCTCCATTCCATTTACCAGAATTCTTAACCCCCCCACCCCTTGATTCAATTCTAACATTAAATATATCACAACAAATGTCACGTGATTGTCAATAATAAACAAAAAACGATATTAGAAACAAACATCTTATACTATATCACATTTGATACTATTGTGGAGGCGGGGATGACTCAGTCGGTAGTGCTCCAGGCTCATAATCTGCAGTTCCCAGATTTGAGTCTCAGCTGTGTTAGTGTTGAGATTTATCTCTGCAAACTTCCCGCCCTGCCCACAGTGAGTAGGGGACACTGCTGGGCTTGAAAACACTGCTGTCCGTCGGATGGGACATTAAGCCATGGCCCCATATGCAGGAGAACCATACTCTGTGCACGTTAAAGAACACACTGGATGGCCTTGACAGGAGGCTACCATCTGTCTCCCAACCTGCTCTGAGCCTTCGGGATCCCTGTGACTTGGCCATTTAGCCCTTGTGTGCAAAAGAGTGCCGCTCAGATGTAAAACCACCAACCAACCAATAATACTACTGCAATGGTTCACCATTCACTTTTACGTTCCCTAACCAATTTATTTATTTACATTATAATTATTATTTTGGAGCCTTTCATTTTCTTTGAACCATCACCCCTCTCCATCCATTAGTAAGTTTTCGAATTCACAACTCTTTTTGCATGGCAATTTTTGATTGCCAGCCATTGACTGCCAATGTCAAGGTCACAACTGCTTGTATTATTGATGCATGATCCCATGTGCAAATGTGATTCACAGGCATGACGTTAGACACTGCCACATTTGATTTAAGCAAGTACAGGGTGATCAAAAAGTCGCTGTGCACCTGATAAGGAATGAGATTTGTACCTGTACAATTACAATAAGTGTTCAAAATGTGTCCCGTGCATCTCCAGATATTTAGTGACATGCCAAACTGTGTTCTTGAAGACGTTCAACACAGTTAACATTCCAAATGTATTCTGATGGCCATCTTTAAATCATCAATTGTGTGGAGATTGTCCGAATACACAGAGTTTTTCATCGCACTCAGAGACAAAAATCGGGCAAGGAGAGATCCGGGGATCTTGGAGGCCAAATGTTTTTCAAAACGATTCTGCCCCCAAACATGTCATCCAAGAGTACCATAGCTATATGCGATGTGTGGGCCATGGTGCCATCCTGCTGAAAGTAGGTCCTGATAATTTCACCTTCTGACAATAGCGCAAAGAAAGGATAAAGAATATTGTCACAGTATCGTTGGGAGTTGACGGCCTCAGAAGTAAAATGCGTCCGACTCTGCACTTACACGAAATTCCAACCCAAACACCAATCTTCTGATCATGCAGTAGCAACTCGTGGAACTCATGGGGATTGTGTGAAGACCAGAGGCGTGAGTTTTGACAGGTTTGTATACCACGACAAATGGAAGTACGCCTCATCTGTGAAGAATGTGATGTCCAAAATGCCCTCTCCTTCACAGTCAAGAAAGTCTACAAACCACCTCCAGTATGCACTCTGCTTACCACTTTCGGCAGGTTTTAATTCATGCACGGATGTGATTTTGTAAGGGTCTAGCCCTAGGTGTTTTTCTAGAGCTGCATTTGCTGTGCCAAATGAAACACCTACCTGCTGCAACAATCTCCTGATGGACGTTTTCAGGCTTCGGAGCATGTGGTCTGCAATATCCAACACTTTCTCCTCTGTCAGTATTGATGGCCTGACGCCTGTGGGCGTGTCACACACGGAACCAGTTTCCCGTAATTTCTGAATCAACTGCCACACTGCATTATGATGGGGTACCTTGGTTTCCGGAAACTGCCTGGAATCATTGTTGAACATCTTGTGTGAATTCTCCGTCAAACTGAAACACATGTTCCACAAGGAATGTACGGTCCTCAATAAATAACACCATTGCCAAAACGAATGTCTATAGTGGCTGACTGCTTTGCTCAATGTAGCTTACTGACTGCGACCGCGTCTCTCCCACTATAACATCATACTAACATCATCATGTGTCCCTAAATGTCTCGAGACACACTAGACACACTTTTAACCTTTATTGTAATGGTACAGGTATTCCTCATCAGGTGCACAGAGACTTTGATCACCCTGTATTTAGTAGAGAAGTGAGGAGTCAGAGGTTTGAGTAGAAAAGTTAGTAGAGAGAGTATAGTAGAGAGTTAGTGGTATAGTGTTTGGAAGAGTGAGTGTTTTGTAAAAGGAATTGTTCAGCGAGTTAATACTTAAATAAAACTTTCACATTTTAAGGAATTGCATTTGACTTTATATTTTTCTCTTGAGCAGAGATAAGTTTAGTGTTATTAGATTAACATTATTTTGGAGAGTTATTATTTTCTGATTTTGAGCTTGTCCTAATAATGAACCCTAATTTATTTCTTTGGAAAGATTATTTGCCTGGGACCAAATTACAAAATATCTGGTAGTTTAAAGTAACATGCTTTGGAATGTTACATTAAATGAGATGCATATGCCATATTTGTTTTGTTTATCTAAAATGAAATGATTTTAGTTGTAACCTTTATACTTGAATCATCAGTATGAAGTCTGATACATACATTTTGCCTGTTAATTTTGCTTGAAAAAATTATGATAAAGTTTAAAAACAAATCTGTTTCAGACTGTAGTGATCATACATTGATACAGAGTACATACATACATACATACATTGATGCAAAGATTTATTTATACCTTTACTCTGCCATACTGTACCTAATTTATCGATTGGTTCAATTTCTAATATTCTAATCTATTTATCACTCTCTTCTATCTAGCAGAGCTGTAATGCTTTTTTTAAGCTTTTAATTTAAGATATTGATTTTCATTTCTGTTGGAAGTTGCATCATCTGAGAACTACACACATCACTTTTGATCACTATTTTAGCAGACTTTCAAGTTTAAAGACTTTTTTTTTTACTCTGCTGCTTTTGGAATTATTTCTTATTGTTTCTCAAATGTTTGCTGCAATTATAAAGAACACTTAATTTGAAATAATTCAAAACGAGAATGACTAGCGATCAGAAATTTTTGATGTCGGAAGAATTGTAGGAATAAGCAATTAGCCTGAAAGTGGGATTTATAAAAGATAGGGCTTATTTTAACAATAATTGTAATTTCATTTTAACCAATCGAATAAATATTTTTGTGGAAAAAAAAAGTTTTGCCAAAGTGGCTGCCAAGTCCAGGTGCTGAAATCACAGGAAGAGTGAAAAGTCATATTAAGTGGAAAAAAGACAAAACTGGCATTAGTTTAATGATAGAATACTCTGACATGTTTGTGGAGATATGTGGGTTCATTTCCCATATATCAGGGAAACTTTTTTTCTACAAAAATATTTATTGACTTATTGAGATTAAAGTCAACAGGTAACTCTGTGAATATTACTTACTTTTTTAAATATATTTTAACCAAATACACTGATTTAACATTTGGAAATTACGATTTTTAACCAAATGTTTTTAACTTTTCCTTATCAGTTATTCATACTGAAACAATTTATTCTTAATTTCAGTGTTTCAGTTAAACTTTTAAATGCTTTGAAATATTTTTATTCAACCCTTTTTTACAGTTCTTTATTTGTTTTTATAATGCATTTTTCACTTTTCATTTCAATTATTTTTTGGTTAAAGCAAAATGATTTTTTTTATGACAATACTTTCTTTAAGATTATAGTTTGCTGATTGCCAAAAATCTAAGCGTATGAATTTTTTCATATCAAACACGAAAAATAAAAAAAATAAATGAAAGTTTTAAATGTTAATAGAAATGTGAACTATTTGTATTAAAATAATAAAATAATTTATAAAAATGAAAAAAAATTAAAATTTTACTGGTTGAAAGGGAAAAATGCGAAAATGTTTTGAAATATTTTTTAAAAAGGGTTAAAAATATTAACTTACCTCTTTCCTTGAATTTTTGCTTTTTTATTCACAAAAAAAATATGTTTTCCCTTCATTAAGTTATGTATTCTATTATCCGAAAACACTTCAAAATTGACTTGGCCACCAGAGTGAGACCAATTTCAGAAGCCTGACACTCAGTGGTGGATTACCCAACATGTGCATGAGGTGCTCGCCTAGGGCCTTGACACTCATCGAGGGCTTCAAAACAATCAAAATCTATTTTGTTTTATGTCGAAGGTTTTGCAGTTCAGATATAAAACAATCCAAATACTCATTTCTTTTATCATCACCAACCATTTCTTGTTATGTGACGATTTCTTAAATTCAAACTCTGTGAATGTTTTGCTAAATATTTCTGATTAGGAGGAACAGCAAAATTTTAACAAAAAACTAGTAATTAAACTTTTTAAACACAACAGCAAATGACAAAGTAAAAAGAATAGAGACAGTACATACTGCTACAGTGCAATAACCCAGCTATCAACTTGCCTCAACTATAGTGAAAGAAAAGTTTTAATCTTTTATTAACCCATTAGCACAATGAGGGCCAAATCTAGGGGAAGTGGAAGGGTACCATCCAATGCTAGTAAGGGTAATATAGGCAAAAAAATGTTAAACGTGTGTAGATTTCATGCATTTTTAAAGACTTCCAAAAATGGAGGGGGAAATATATTTCAGTGGAAATCCATTCTCTTACCTCCCCCACTTTTACCCACTCAATTAAGTTTCTTGCCCACCCCCTTTTATTCTAGATCCAGGTCTGAACCAACCCAGATAACAAACCTGCATGAGACCCATTCCAGGTACAATGTAATAAGGCGCACAGATAGGGTAGTTCTCTAATATGTATTATCTCCTTTACCCATTTAGAAACAATCTGCTGCCTTCAAAATTATGTTAAAGAATTTAGGTGTGAACTGTCTGTAAATGGTCAGCTTGAAGTCTTATTAGATTTTCTCTGATTGCTGTGAAGGTGAGCCCATAAGCAAGTCTTTAGTACAATAAAAGAACTAAATCAGAAACTTTTTCCCCATTCCTTAACATTCTTCTTTTGGGAAAAGTGCAAAAATACTATAACACTATAACCCCCCCCCCCAAAAAAAAAAAAAAAAAAAAAAATTGTATTTTCAATAATAATCAATTCAGAATTTTCAGATTTTAAATTTCAGTGAAATTCAGAGAAAATTCGAAAAACCTGGAGTAGTTGTTAGTTGTGAATTAAAGTACTGAATTATGTATCATACCTTTTGAATATGAAAATTTAAAAAGTTGTAGAATTTTATCCTGAAGTAAGTCTTGACCGAACTTCGTCATGTTATTAAACACAATGCAATTTGTCAATTTTCATATTTGATTTAAAAAAAAACTTTTAATAAGAAAATTTCTTTTAGCAAAAATATATAAAAACTTAGAACAAAGTTCTGGGAACTATAGTGTCTTCCAGCACTTTTAAGTGTTAAAATCTCATGGAAATGAGCAGGGAATTAGAATTAAATCTTGAGGAAAAGGATTTTGTTGGATTGGTACACTATCATGTCAAGGAAATGAACAATGAAGATTTAATGGAGCATGAAGACCATAGAAAGCAAACCACCAAAACAATTTGAGACTAAGATGGCGGGCAGAAGCCTGGCCAATTTGGAGGCTCAGGATCCAAACACAGAAAGATTCGTGAAGGTGTTAGAGCAGTGCATGACACTATAGCATACTATAAAGTGATTTATGATGAGAAGATAAAAGCTACAGAACAAACATCACTGGAAGGGTACTTATATAAATCAGAAAGAAAAGGTCCAATGCCATCAACATCTGCAGAGCCTGAGTCCAAACTGATTAAATAGTATGCATTCATAGTGAATAGTTTTAGTTTTCTTATGTTTATTATATATGTACTATATGAGTGAAAATGTCTTTTACGATTTTTTTCCAGTGAAAGTAGTTGTTGCACTCTACACATATAATGCTCGAGATCAAGGTGATTTAAGTTTCCGAAAAGGCGATAGATTAGGTATTCTGGATGATAGGTGAGTAAATTTCCATTGCAATACATTATAATTTAGTAGTTGAATGCTTCAGTGTTTAGAAAGTTACTTCCCTATATTCTAAGGGAATGTACTTGCAAATAATAACAATAATTATTAAACATAGAGTTCTCTCATTCATGGAAATTTAAGTCAGCAATCAGAGTTATTGAGATCTAAGTGTAAAGAATAAATATGATATATAGTATATCATTAGATGCATATATGCTTCTGTTTTGCAGTGAACATTTTATGTGTCATATCCATTTTATTAAAACTTAAGAAGACAACACTTACAAAATAGACATCAGCAAACAGCATTAAGCTGTGTTTAAAAGTTGTAGATAATCAAGTCTGAAGGGATTTCACTCTGCGAATAATATGAAATTATTGCAACAAAATCACAAAAGTTGGATAACACCCATATTGTATCAGTGGAAAGCTTATTTGAAAGTTGTAACTCATTTTAGGTGAAGCATAGTTTATAGCAAATCAACATAAAATGCTGTATCATGATTAAAATATTTAGCAAGCTTTCAGGCTAAGATATTTATGAGTATAATGGCTGAATATGATGTGTGAAGTTCCCTAAAGCGAAAGATTAACAAAAAGATAAACTTTATTTTAGTGAATGTGTATAGTTACTTTTACACCACACAATTAACCCTTCCAGGGCCCAGGTTGAGAAACAGGTTTCTCTCCAGGGGCCAAGCTATTTTCTGCCTATGCTCAGCCAAAAAAAAAAACTTTAGAACTTTTCTTAAAATCAATTTTTTAACAAAAAAGATGATATGTTTCATTTTAATAGGACTCTTTTAGAGTCATGTTAGTAAAAAAAATTCATCTGGCAACACAAATAAAAATTTATTTAAAAACACTAATATACAAAAATGATTACATTGCACATGAATAGAATGACTATATATTTCTGAATAACAAAAAAATTTTTTTGGTTTTAAGTGAATTTTTTTTCGTTTTTAAATTTTTTTCTCAGTATCATACTTTGAGAAAATTCCAGCTTTTGAGCCAATTGTGCTGAGTCAAACAAGTCAACATTAGAATTTCTTTTTAAATATAACCAATCAATGGAAATAGGTCATGTTATATACGAAATTAAACAGAATTTAATTACGAATTTTATGAAAATAAATAATATAAATAAATTTGCAAGCATATTGATTTTCATAAGCCTTTTTCAATGTGATATGGTGAAAAAAAAGATCGCAGTGTACAATTAAGGCTACATTTTGGAAATCCTGCCGAATAAAAATAGTTAAATTATATATTTATCGAAAGGAAATTTCCTCCCGAATAATAAAATATTCACCTGAAATATGATTTTATTTCTTTCAATGATTCTTTTCAGTATTGTATATTTTAGACACGGGATCTGTTATACAACATGACTTGGCATTCTCATATTCACATGATTTTCTGAACTGGTTATGAAATAGAAAAAAAATTTCCTTGGCGGCTTTTTTTTATTAAACCTTATGAATTTTTTCTTTGGGTGTTGAAGCTTGGCGATCTTGGCTAAGTGCAGAAAGGTTTGTGCACCAAGAACTAGCCCTTCCCGAAATTGCTCTTCCAAATGATGGCCGATTTCTGTAGCAAGGAAGTCTATTTGCTTCCGTATCGAAGACATTCAATTTCAGAAAACGGTACAAGCTCAAAGTTTTTTATTAAAAAAAGGGTAATAATAAAAGAAAAATTACATATAACCTAAATGGGATTAATAAATAATATATCCGCAACAACGTTTAAGCCGGCTTTCGATCTAGCAACCCGAAAAGATATATCAGTAATTGATAAATCAG
Organism: Ryuthela nishihirai; assembly: GCA_038380435.1. Lineage (NCBI taxonomy): Eukaryota > Metazoa > Arthropoda > Arachnida > Araneae > Heptathelidae > Ryuthela > Ryuthela nishihirai. The sequence goes on from JAWZYU010000019.1 coordinate 1,432,889, forward strand.
CCGATCTAAAAATCACTAACGGAAATAAATGTACAGAATTTAATTTGCTTCCATACCCAAGACTTCATTTATTTTCAGAAAATGATACTAGATCAAAGTTTTACTGGAAAAGTAATAACTAATAAAATAAAAAATTAACATATAGCCTAATGCGATGTTAATATCCACAGGTAAAAGTTGTAGGCTGGCCATACCATATAACATAACTATGAAAAAATCAATGTTCATTGATCGGCCAAGAGATCTCTAATTTCCGAAAATAAATCTATTGAAATGAAAGCTAACTGAGGAAATGAAAGCTAATAATATAAAAAAAAATACTAACTTTACAAAGAGTATCGCTGGACCAAAACTGAAAAGAAAAAAACACAACACACAAAACAACGGAGATATCATGTTTCAACCACCTGAGTCTTGTTGACTCACTGAAGCATAACTAATTAAATGCAGCTGCAACCAGAATTTTTAAGTAGGATGTGTTTACTTCCATTTCGATTTGAAGGTGGGAAAGATGCATTGAATGCTGCGAAAAATGATAAAAATAACTTGGGAATAATGAAATAAATTTGTGACAGAAAAGAGTGTGCAATGGAAAAAGACTTTTGCGTTACATATTTTGTAATAACTTCCAAAACTACAGTTCTTAAAAATAGCAGTTTTTTTTTTGTTAATTTTTAGGAGATTTTCGAAAATTTAAGGAAAAGTTTATTGATAATAACTCAAATCAAACTTGTGAGCTTAAATCAGATGGTTGCTTCAGCAAATAGGGACGTTAAAAAGCAAATCGGCAATACTGTTTAGTGCTTCTAAAAATGGCAATCAGATAGCTTTATAAAATTATTTATATTGTTGTTTAGTAAAATATGCATGAAATTAAAAAACAAAATATAATTTTTGAAGCCTGAATTACATATTTTTATCAGATATATATATATATCAAATTGCAACGGCAATTCTTATTTTTAAAAAATTGATAAATTTCTGTTGTACTAAGACCGTATGCATACATCGACACTCGCAATTTAGATTCTTCGTACATATACATATGGGCTAGGCCCTGGAAGGGTTAAGTCAGTGGTTGTCAACATTTTTTATGTCACAGCACTCCCATAGCTGGATTCACATTTATTGTAGCCCACCTAGTACTGAATTCAATATTTAATAGTGAAATTTGTGCCCTATTCAGCATATCATAGCATGTCTAATTCTGGATTTATATCTTTGCAGCACACCAAAGTTTATACTTTTTAATAATACAGAAGGCATTCAAAAAAATTCTTGACATGTCTTTCTAGATTTGCACTTGTTCCTCTGCAGTTAATGAGTTATTACTTGTTTGAAAGCTTGCCTAACTTGTCATTACATGTTAAATACAAAAATACTAAAGCTGTATCATCATTTCCTTATTTGCTGTCAGCGTGTAAAATTTGGTCTGTGAAATCTGTGTGTTGTTGCTTTGGAGCCTTCAAAAGACAGGGAAAGATTTCATGTTTCTAGAAGGATACAGCTTGGGAATGACACAAAAAAAGAATGCTGATTTATAACAGGTATATGGGGATCAAAAAACCAAACTATTATACAGTCTAATTTTACTCTTTAGGTGTATACGCCTATTTCTCCACACTCCCCATGGATTCTTAAAAGTTCCGGCAGCAATCCCTATTCGTCTGTTAATCTCATGCTGCACATCACCATTATCTGTTACATAGCTCCCAAGATAATTAAACTGTGACACTTGCTCAAGACTGCAACCATTCAGATTAACTGAATCACAGCCTGCTGGCCAATTTTCATCACTTTAGTTTTCTCTCTGTTTATAGCCAAACCTACCCTACTACCAGTTTCATCAACAGCTAGAATGAAAGAGTTCATCTCATAAACATCATTTGCCAAAAGGGCTAAATCATCAGCATAATCTAAATCAGAAATTTTCGTACCTCAAGTAAATTTGAGGCCAAAATCTTTCCCTTGAAGTAAATTTTGCGTAACATAATCAATAACCAAGCTAAAGAGAAAAGGAGACAAAATGCACCCTTGTCGAACACCAGAAGTAATGCTAAACCAATTGCTACAAGTAGCCTTACCAACTCTCACACACGACTCAGTGTTATTATAGAGAGCTTTCATTATGTTAACTAACTTGTCTGGTATACTATATGATTTCACAATCAACCACAAATTATGACGATCAACAGAGTCGAAGGCCTTTTTGAAATCAGCAAAGCTAGCAACCAAAGGTTTCTGAAACTCTAGATATTTCTGAAGAATTTGCCTAAGTGAAAATATGAAAATATCTGATCCACACATCCCCTACCACTTCTGAATCCACATTGCTCATCACGCAATTGCCTGTAAACCAGATTCATAATTCTATTAAGCACAATCATGGAAAGAACTTTACCTGGAACAGAGTAGGCTGATACCCCTATAGTTATCACAAGAACTGTGATCACCTTTTTTGAAAATAGGGATAACAATAGCTCTGGTAAAATCCTTAGGAACCATGCCTTTATAATAAAAGATATTCAGAATTTCAGTCATCCAAGTGGTAACCGAAACATTCCCAGCTATAAGCATTTCTGTAATAATTTCATCTACCCCTGGGGATGATGTGGAGAGTCCTTACATTGTTTAGGACATCACTGAAATGCTCAGCCCACCTAGACATGACAGAATTCTCACCTCGTATAATGTTATCTTGTTTATCCTTCAATCCCTGTACACCTGTTCGTTTTCTGCCACACAAAACACTAATTATCTGGTACAACTCTCTGCTGTTGTGCTGTCTTACTGCTTCCTTGACTTTGTCAGCCAAGCCATCAAGCCAGAGATTCATATCAACAGCTAACTGATCCTTTTCTTGTTTATTAAGCTCTCTGTAATGCTTTATATTATGACTAGTAGGGTATTGATTAAGGACATTCCTGCACTTCTTTGTGAAATAAGCTCAAGTCCTTATCACTCAAATAATTCAATCTCCTCTGCTCATTTTTTCCAAAAAAGCTTGTTTCAAATGGTCCCATTCTTCCTCAACTTCAGTAGTAAGCAAACCATGACTGTCATAATGACTAAGTAACCTATCATGGTAAACTTTGGCTACAACTAGGTCTTTCAGAGCTTCAGTATTAAAAGTAAATTTTTTAACCCTAGCACAACACTTTTTAAGTTTAAGTTGCAAGACACTTTTAACAAGGTAATAGTCAGATCCAATTTCAGCTCCCCTATACGACCTGGTATTCCTATCAGAACTAGCCCATTTGCTGTTAATATATATTTATCATATTATTTTGCAGCCCATCAGGTGAAACCCATGTGTACTTATTATGTCGCGGTGTTTGTAATAAGTGTTAGTTATTCTGAATCCATTGAGTTTACCTACCTGTAGGAGACGTTGCTCATTTCCATTGCAGCTACCAATACCAAAAGGGCCAATCACCCCTCCCCAAAGGTCAGAGTAAGTATCATCTTTGTCATTGAAGTCACCTAGAACAAGGGTAATATCTCCTTTCTTGACAGAATTCAAAATATCCTGAAGTTGTCCGTAAATCTTATCCTTCTCATCCTCATCGGCATTTTCAGTGGGGGCATAACAGCAGATAACATTCAAGTCTTTAACCTTTGAAATTTTGTAACAAATTTTTTTACATTAATGCACAACATTACATTTGTTTACATTAATGTAAAACAAATAAATTTGTTTTACATTAATGCACAAGTCTTTAACCTTGTGCATTAATGTAAGAAACCTTTCATTAATGCACTCGTATCCTAGTAGAGTATCACTAGCGTGTCTGCTGAGAAGCAGACTCACGCCTTGGTGATGCTTATTGGCGTCCCTCACTGAAAAGAGAAATTTAAGATTATTTTTAAGAATCTCACCTTTATCTGGTCTTAGATTATCTAAATTATAATGGTGGAATTCTTGTTTGAGGACATCAAGAGTAAAAGCTCTGTGGAGAGTCCTCACATTCCAACTACCTATGGAGAGAAAATGGTTAGGGGGATGTTTAAAGAAACTATGTTTATTGAGCGAGAGAATGCCGACAATATCAAACAGCCCCCTAATCGCAGACATCGGGCAAAAACCCGTTCCCCCACCACTAAAGGTTGAAGCCATATGCACTGGAAGACTTCCTCCAATGTATAATTTGACGATGCCAATAGAAGCAAAGAGTTCAGGTGCCTGCGATGACTTCTGCTCAGGATTATCCACCAGCTGAAAACATATTCTGTGAATCTATTCACTTGGGGCTGTCAACCCACAAACAGAAAACACAGCGGAAGATTTTCCCTCCACAGATGCCCACCAGTGCAGTTAAATCAGGATCCATAATCAAGCTCAGAGTCATAATTCCGTTCAGGTTGGTATATATGGTCAGCACCAGGACCCTGTGTGGTTGAGCACTCCTCAGCAGGGTAGAAAAAAAAGAAAAGTAGCCATAGATGTCCAGATCAGTAGGCCACTAATCTGGCAGCCCTCCGCTCCCGTTCACTTCCACAAGAGAATTCTCTTTTGAAAGGTACTAATGGTTTGCACCATGAGAAGGCGGGGTCGGACATTAGGTGTTAGGTCTGGCCGGTCTGTGCATCATCACAGAGGATTGGTGCATAGCTATCCTTCCAGTGACTACATAGGTACCATTTACAGATCATCTGTGCATAATCCATATAAATAAGCAAGAATTGATTAAAATGGTTAAAGACATTATTTTGAAAATTCTGTATGCAATTACACCCACTCCTTGACTGACATAGTAGATAGGTTCCTGATCTTCACCGCATGTAAATCAAAACTATGCAAATTGAGACCACCAACTTATGGAAATGAGAGGATAGGTTCCAAAAAAAAAAATCCTTGTTATTAATAAAGCATGTACTAAAAGTTTCATTTACATACTGGGTTTCAAAACTCTGGCAAATTTCAATGGGAGATAGGGAACACCAAGACAAACCTTTTTTTGTCTATGAATCCGCTGACCGTAACACTTCGGTGCTAGAGAGCACTGACAGAAATATCAGTTTAGCTGGTACATAATTGAATTCAAAGAAGTGTGAACAACTTGTTTATTTAAAGAAAGTGCTCAAAATTGTAACCGGCAACAGCATTGCATGCATGACAGCTTTGAAGCATTGATTGTCATACGTGTCGAAAGATTCCCGGAATTTCGCAAACATTTGCAGATATGACAGCGATTCTTGCGATGATGTTACATCTGAGTTAATGAGAGTCTCATACACAAGGTTCTTCATGTGTCCCAAGAAGGAGAAATCAATACATGTTAAATCAGGCAATTTTGGTGGCCAGGTGAAGGGTCAACCTCGGCCTATCCATCGGTCCCCAAAAGTGGTGGTCAGATAATTCTACACATCATTGCTGAAATGCGTGGGGTGCCCCGTTGTGTTGAAACTACATTCGTTTGCGAATAGCCATGGAAACATCTTCCAGCAGTCCTGGCAACCATTCTTCAAGAAATACCTGATAAATCTGCCCATTGAGTTGGGGAGGCAGCAGGTATGGCCCAATCAAAATGTCATGGACAATACACAGAGTCAGCAGGTATAATGGTATGTCATGGGACAATACCATTACGTCAGCGGACATAAATTCATAAATGAAAAAGGTTTGTCTTGGTGTTCCCTATCTCTCATTGAAATTTGTAGAGGGTTTTGAAACACCCCGTGTATTTTTCGCAAATTTGACTTCAACAGTAAAATAAACTGTAATTGTAACATTAGTTATTACTTTGTTTGCACTAATTCAGATAAGCTTAGATTAAATTCCATACACTTCTATTTGGTCATGAAAATTACTCATTATTGTAGATGTACACTAACAAATTTGAAAACAAAATTTAAAAAGATACACATAGTCGTATCAGAATAATATGACCACCCACGGTATCACAGTGTAGCCGCTCAAGCACATCATAGAGTGCACATGACAAGGTTGACCACACAGAGATGTAAGTGGCCAGCCAGGACAGATGAGTCATAGTGCAAAACATGAGCACAATGCGCAGAGATTCTAATCCACAGAAGTGATAGGCGGTGGCGGATACGACGTCAAACACATGAGAACCAATACCCGGACATGCTTGTTGGCCAACGATGGCGGTGGCAGTGTGCATGTCTGGAGAATGTTTTCCTGGTATGACCTGGGACTGCTGGTACCACTGGATGGGTCTTTGAACACCAATCCTCACTTGGCATCACGGGCGCCGAGTCAACTTGGATCCCCAATATCCTTGTTTGTGGTGACCCAGGACGAAGATTAAATTAGGTTTTGTCCGAGGGATGAAGTTTACTTCTATAGTACTGTTCGCCCTAGGTAGTCGTGGGGTGAGCTGTATCTATATGTTACTGACTTGCCCTTGACCGTAGTTAGTGGTAATCTTGGCATTATCCCTATAGATGACGTGCAGTCCTTGAATTGCGATACATCTGGGTTTTCTCATTCAATTAATTACCTGTCCATCCTCACTGACCACATACATCCCTTCATGTTGGATGTTTACCCTGGTGGTGATGGTATCTACCAATAGGACAATGCGGCCTGCCATGTCGCTAAGGTGGTGCGTGACTGGTTCCAGGAACACAGCAATGCCGGTGAAATCCCCCGACCTCAATACCATAGAGCACTTGTGGGACCATTTGAATCGACAGGTTCGGCGTGCAGACCCACAACCACATCATCTCTGCAACCTCTGTGCTCTGCTGGAGTCCGAATGAGCATGTGTGCCTCTGGCAGCCTTTCAGGTTCTCATTGTGTCCATGCCACACCATCTTGCCGCTGTCATCTGGGCCAAGCGTAGTTATTCCCATTATTAGGTAAGTGGTCATATTATTCTGATATGACTGTGTATATGAACTAAATATAAATTAGAAATTAAGCATTGGTACCAATGTTTAATTCTTTATTTTATAAAATTAGTATTTATATGATATTTCAGTATGCAGTGTACTTACGAATCAGACATATTTAGTGTATATGATAGTCTACAAAGTTAAACTTGCTAAAAATGAGAAAACACAAGTTTACTAGCCTGAAAGAATCCAGTCTACAAACGTTAAATCTCATTGCAAATCTGAAACAGGTTTGTGAACAAGATGAGTGTTTTTATGGAGTAAGTATTTAACTCCTTACATTACTCCAGTATGATTTACCAGATGACAAGTTCAACCAACAAATTTGCAGATGTATAATGAACCAACAATTAATCTGCTGAGCTTAATCAGATTTTTATAATAAATTTTCCATGATAATTTATTTTTAAGCAGCACTTTTTCCACTCTTCATAGATTCTTTAAAAGTTCTGTTTATCTCATTCTGCACATCACCAGTATCAGTTAAATAACTCTGGAAGTAATTAAACTGTGAACTTGCTCGAGGGTGTAATCATTCAAAATAACTGAGCTGCAAACTGCCTGATCAATTTTCATCACTTTAGGTTTCTCTGTATATCTCCAAACATACTCTATTATTAGTCTCATAAACAACTCTAATGAAAGAGTTTATCTCATCAGCGTCATTGTCCAAAAGAGCCAAATCATAATAATCTAAATCAGAAATTTTCAAATTCCAGATCATTTAAGGCCAAAATCTTCTATTTGCAGTGAATTCCACATAATGTAATCAATAACCAAACTAAAGGAAAAATGTGACAAAATATACCCTAATCAAACTCCAGTAGCAATGCTAAACCAATTGTTACAATCCTTATGAACTCTTACACATGATTCAAAGTAACTATACACAGGAATAAGTCATGTTATACACTACTCATCATTGAAATATCCCCACTTAGAAATAATGGATTGATTATTGACTATTTATGGGCAGAGTTGTAACATACAGTGGCAAAGCGTCCATGGAAGCAATGCTTCTCTTAAAATTCTAATAAACTTAAAGAAGAAAGATATGATAATAAATAATAATAATAATAATAATAATAATAATAATAATAATAATAATAATAATAATAATAATAATAATAATAATAATAATAATAATAATAATAATAATAATAATAATAATAATAATAATAATAATAATAATAATAATAATAATAATAATAATAACTTAAAGAAGAAAGATTTAAATATAATAATGTTTTGACATAAAAGTATTTTCATAAGTTTCATAAATCTGTTTAAACACAGATTTCACATTTATATAATCTTTCAGTTTCCCTGTTATGTTACACTGTCACACTTAGAAGCATCAGTTTGCCAGGCTAGTTGAACTACAAGTGAAAAATCTTGTTTCATTGCTACTGCATTGATTATTTTATCTCGTAATGGAAGCCCCATTTTTCATATTCCAGTAGCAGAAATTTCTCTTATGGATGCTACTTTGTTGGCCACTTCATAGCATTGTGTATGTTTCATAACTTTTTCACTGACTGCTACAGGCAGACTGTTTACTTTGATTGGTTGCTAACATTTATCAGTAGTGCCACCTAGGATATAAGTGACATCAACGTTCATCAAAGATAGGTGTAATCATTTGAGGTATTTTTTGGAAAGCAAGAGATGCACTAGTGGTGCTCTTCTAGGATATGAGTGCATTATAATGAAGTGTTTCTTACAGCAAAATTTCAGAAAAGCATTAAAGACTTGAATGTTATCTGCTGTTATGCCCCCACTGAGGATGCAGATGAGGATGAGAAGGATAGGTTTTACGGACAACTTCAGGATATTTTGAATTCTGTCAAGAAAGGAGATATTACCCTTGTTCTTGGTGACTTCAATGCCAAAGTTGGTATTGACTCTGACCTTTTCCGGAGGGGTGATAGGCCCTTTTGGTATTAGTAGCTGCAATGGAAATTAGCAACGTCTCCTACAGGTAAGTAAACTCAATGATTTCGGAATAACTAACACTTATTACAAACACCGCGACATAAGTACACATGGGTTTCACCTGATGGGCTGCATAAGAATATGATTCATTATATATTAATTAACAAATAGAAAATGGGTTAGTTCTGTTAGGAATACCAGGTCATATAAGGGAGCTGAAATTGGATCTGACCATTATCTTGTTAAAAGTGTCTTGCAACTTAAATTAAAAAAGTGTTGTGCTAGGGTTAAAATTTTTTACCTTTAATACTGAAGTTCTGAAAGACCCAGTTATAGCTAAAGCTTACCGTGATAGGCTACTTAGTCATTATGACAGTCATGGTTTGCTTACTACTGAAGGTGAGGAAGAATGGGACCATTTTAAACCGGATTTTTTGGAAACTAACAGTACTCTTTTAGGGAAAAAGGAGCAGAGGAGACAGAATTATTTGAGTGATAAAGCACTTGAGCTTATTTCAGAAAGAAAGAATTGCAGGAATGTCCTTAATCAGTACGCTGCTAGTCCTAATAGAAAGCATTACAGAGAGCTTAATAAACGTGTAAAGTATCAGTTAGTTGCTGATATGAATCTTAGGTTTGATGGCTTGGCTGACAAAATCGAGGAAGCAGTTAGACAGAACAACAGCAGAGAACTGTACGTGAATGACTAAAAGTTTGAATATATTTTATGATAAAGGCATTGTTCCTAAGGATTTTACCAGAGCTATTATTGTCTCTAGTTTTAAAAAAGTAGACTTTGGCTTGATGACTTGGCACACAAAGCTGAGGAAGCAGTTAGACAGCACAACAGCAGAGAGCTGTACCAGATAGTTAATGTTTTGTGTGGTAGAAAATGGACAGATGGACAGGTATACAGGGATTGAAGGATAAACAAGGTAAGGTTGTAGAAGGTGAGGATTCTGTCATGGCTAGGTGGGCTGAGCATTTCAGTGATGTTCTAAACAACGTGGTTAGTTCTACTCCCATTGTTTGAAATGATTATAGATGCATTGGTGGCTTTAAATTTGGCACTATAACCCAATCTGAAGTTATTTTGACTATTTCTAAACTTAAACTTCATAAATCCCCAGGGGTAGATGAAATTATTACGGAAATGCTTATAGCTGGGAATGTTTCGGTTACCACTTGGATGACTGAAATTCTGAATATCTTTTATGATAAAAGCATGGTTCCTAAGGATTTTACAGAGCTATTATTATCCCTATTTTCAAAAAAGATGATCGCAGATTTTCTGATAACTATAAAGGTATCAGCCTAATCTCTGTTCCAGGTAAAGTTCTTTCCATGATTGTGGATTCAGAAGTGGTAGAGGATCTGTGGATCAGATATTTTCACTTAGGCAGATTCTTGAGAAATGTTTAGAGTTTCAGAAACTTTGGTTGCTAGCTTTGTTGATTTCAAAAAGGCTTTCGACTCTGTTGATCATCATTATTTGTGGTTGATTGTGAAATCATATGGTATACCAGACAAGTTAGTTAACATAATGAAAGCTCTCTATAATAACACTGAGTCATGTGTGAGAGTTGGTAAGTCTTGTAGCAATTGGTTTAGCATTACTTCTGGTGTTCGATAAGGGTGCATTTTGTCTCCTTTTCTCTTTAGCTTGATTATTGAGTATGTTATGCGAAATTCACTTCAAGGGAAATATTTTGGCATTAAATGGACTGGCGATACGAAAATTTCTGATTTAGATTATGCTGATGATTTAGCCCTTTTGGCAAATGATGTTGATTAGATGAACTCTGTCATTCGAGCTATTGATGAAACTGGTAGTAGAGTAGGTTTGGTTATAAACAGAGAGAAAACTAAAGTGATGAAAATTGGTCAAGCAGGATGTGATTCAGTTACTCTGAATGGTTGCAGTCTTGAGCAGGTGTCACAGTTTAATTATCTTGGGAGCTATGTAACAGATAATGGTGATGTGCGGCATGAGATTAACAGACGAATAGGGATTGCTGCCGGGACTTTTAAGAATCTATGGAGAGTGTGGAGAAATAGGCGTATACACCTAAAGACTAAAATTAGACTGTATAATAGTTTGGTTCTTTCTAGCGTTAGTTATGGTAGTGAAACGTGGACACTTTTTAAGCAAGATAACAGGAAACTAGATGCTTTTGATTCCAGATGCTTACGCAGTATCTTGGGCATTAGGTGGTTCAACTTTGTAACTAATGATGAGGTTAGGCAAAGTAGTTTGCAATCTCCTTTAAGCAGCATATTGTGCAGAGAGAGACTCCGTTGGTTTGGTCATGTTGCCTGTATGGATAATTATAGATTGGCAAATAGGGTTATGAACAGTGTGCCTATAAAGGCTTCAGAAAGAGGTGGGAGACCAAGTATGCGGTGGGCAGACAATTGTCAAACAGGACCTTATTACAATTGGTGTGCAGTGGCCAGATGCAAGCAGATGTAGCTTAGGGCAGACTTGCTTCCAGAACTAAATTGCACCGTCTGGTTGGATCTCCATAGCCCATGGCTGCTTGAGGATGATGATGATGAACTTCAAATTAGTTTAAACTATGATGCAAATTTCAAATGTAAATCGAGAAATAAAGGACTGAAATATTGAAGTGGAAAAAAGTTTAAAATATTTCATATGATGAATTCTGTCGCATTTCAGAATGTAAAATTGCATTATTTTATTAATGTTTGCTCATGAATTTTCAAAAAGTATTCAACTACTGTGATTCAAATTAAAAGAAATGTGTTACTGAATGAAGGAAAGCTTAGTATAGGATAGACGCCCTCGTACCATTTTAATGGTAAATAAACTGTTGTTCACTCTCATCTTGTGAATGTAGGGAACAAGAATGCATATTTTACTAATATTGACCAAGCCCAGATCTACAAAAGAAATGGGGAGGGCAAGAAACTGGATTTCCATTGCAGTGTAACATTTCGTCCTTAATTTTTAATTTTAGAGGTTTTAAAAAATTGTTGAAAAATGTTTGAAATATGCACAAGTTAATAATTTTTGACCTCCATTACCCTTACTAGCAAGGCTACTAAAGTAGCTGTCTGCAGCATAAGAAATATATTCTGTGGCTCTAAAATTTCTGAATTATACAAAAACAGAAGTGTGTTTTTGAAAATGAATTATGAAAACAAATGCCTGAAAACTATAAAACGTTAAAAAACTATAATTTTTTCATTAACTCTGGTTTTTGATTCAAGTCATAACACTTTTGGCTTTTCTACTATATACTGGTAATACAAGTTTCACTTCCTCTACTCAACTATGATCCATAAGGGTCCTTGTGACCTGGAACTTTAATCCATTGTGTGCACAAAAATGCCCCTCGGAGTAGGCATGTACCTACGATTTAGTTTCGTGGATGGTTGGAGAATTTAGTCTTGGGGGTGGGGGGTGGGGGTGGGGGGTCTGAGGATAAGACTAGGATTTCCCAGTTACTAAAATATTCCACTTGACAGGAAAATTTAAAACAACAATCTATATTGGATAACATTATATAGTTGTTTTTTAAATCTATTTTAAGTGTTGAACGTATACTATGGGACTAAAAATTATACAAAAACAACTGTTTTGAATTTCAAAGCAGGTAGACAAGTTTGAGATTTTGTATAAAACAACGGATTTTTGGGGTGGGGGCTGAATATCCCAATATGTCCCTGACTCAGAGATAAGACTATCCAAATCTTGAATAGCAATGATGACGAAAAACATCACCATCTTCCACATGTGAGTTAATAGAATTCAACATTGGAAAGAGAAATTGTACTGTATTTTTAATAACAATAATGTCATTATTGAAGCACACACACAATGGCAATTCGATAGAAAATAAGAAGAATGAAGCGTAGGAATTTTACGTAATTCTTTCATATACAATCAGTAGCATTGACAAGATTAGCCAAAATATTTGGAAGTCTGGGAGTGTTCAAAAATTTTGTTAACAGTTTAATTAACCTTTCCAGTGTCCTGGTCATATGTATACATTGACAGAATCTGAAATGAGAGACCTGTTTTTAGTATAGCAAAAAAAATTGATTTTTTAAAAATTAAAAATTGTCGTTTGAAAATTTTCTTATATATATCTTATAAAAATGCACAAAGCTTGAAAAATATTTTCTTTTTTTATTCGATCCATATTTTATTAAACAACAACATAAATAATCTGTTAAAGAAATCTGATTGCCATTTCTTAGAAATAGAGTACTGTATGGTATTGACAATTATTTTGTTGTTGTTAATATTACTCTTTGCTGAAGCAACACCCTGATTTAAGATCACAAGTTTAATTTGAACTGTTGTGAACAAATTTTCCTTAAAGTTTTAAAAATATCCTGAAAATTAACAAAAAAAAACTGCAATTTTTAAAAATGGAAGATTTTGGGAGTAATTGCAAAGTAAATGCCTCTATCTCCCCACCCCCTACACTTCTTTCTGCCTTAAACCTATTTCACTATTCCTAGAATTATTTATATCATTTATCCCAGCATTCTATGCATTTTTCCTGCTCTTCAAGTCTAAACTATAATTTAAAAAAAATCTTCAAAACTGGTTTCAAGACATAGAACAGGAAGTCGCAGGTGTTCTAATTGCTCACACATACTAGAGTGAGGAGAACTCTCTGCTAAATGTCTGCATGGCAAGTTGTTTACATGGATGATTTAAGTCAAATACTTCCAACAAATTGGAATATACACTGGAGAGTCAAAACATTATGACAGCAGATTTGCAAAAAATTTATAAAACTTCTACCAATAGATTAAAATTTTTAAATCTTTTGTCCTACAGCAATTTATATAAATATAATGTAATAATTAAAAATTTATTGACGAAACTTACAAACTAAAAATTCAACATAATAAAAATACAAGACTTCAAAACCAGGGTTATTACAAATTGCCAAATTTTCGAAATAATTACGGGAAACATACCTCCGAATATCAAGTACCACTTATATTTAATGCTATTCCAAAAGAATTACTAAATATAGATTCTTTTAGAAGACTTAAAATGGAATTAAAAAATTATGTGGTATTTTCTAGTTAGCTGATTTTTATGTGTTGTGTTTTGTGGATTTATTTGATCTACACCATTTTTGTGGCTGAATGACCTTTGTTAATATAATTTATTCATTTTCCTGCAGATAAGCCATTTAGCTTTGCGGGTCAAAGTGTAAATGTATTTGTATTCTTTACTCTTATGAATAAAATAAAGCAACTGCAAGTAAACAATGGCATATGTGAAGGTCATAAAACGGTATAAATAACACCTGATACTGAGCTCTGTTAATCAGTGTTATTCTTGTTCTTCAGATGGGAAAGGCAGCGGACTTAAGTGAGGTTGACAAAGGCCAAATTGTAATGCCCAGACCACTGGGTCAGAACATTTCCGAGACTGTAAGACTTGTGGGGTGCTTATAGTCAGCCATGGTTATTTACCTTCAAAAAGTGGTCCGAGGAGGGAAAAACCACGAACCGCTGGCAAGGTGTGGGCCGACTTAGTCTCATCGATGCTAGAGGTGAGCAAAGGCTAACCCGTATGGTACGAGTCAACAGAAGGGATACTGTGGCGCAACTTGCCAGTATTTTGAATGCTGGTGACGGGAGTAATGTGTTGCAACACTGAAAACGGGGCTGCGTAGCAGCAGGCCACTCCAAGTTCCCATGCTAACAGATTCACTATTGAAAGTGCCTGCAATGGGCACGCGAGGATTGAAACTGGACCTTGAATGATTGGAAGAAGGCCATCTAGTTCGATGAATATTGTTTCCTATTGCACCATGTGCATGGCCGGGTACATGTGTGTCATTTACCTGGGGATGTGTTGAAGCCAGGATGCATCATGGGATGAAAACAAGCCGTTGGAGGCAGTGTAATGCTTTGGGTAATGTTCTTCTGGGAAACCCTGGGTCCTGTCATTCATGTGCAGGAAACTGTGACATTTACCTAAACATCATTGCAGACCAGGTACATCGTTTCATGGCAATGATATTCCCCTCTAATAGTGCCTTCTTTCATCAGGATAATGCGCCATGCCATATTGTACAGATTGTTCGAGAATAGTTCACGGAACATGACAGGTATTGCCCTGGCCTCCAAATTTTCCAGACATCAATCAAACATCTGTGGTTTGTGTTGGAACAGCATATCCAATCTGCTGTGGCCCATTCACTTAACTTACGAGAGTTAAAGGATCTGCTGTTAATGTGTTGGTACCCAATACCACAAGACACCTTTAGAAATCTTGTAGTCTCCATGCTTTGCCGGGTAAGAGCTGATTTGGCAGCAATATGGAGGACCAACATCATACTAGGCAGGTGGTCATAATGTTTTGGCTCTTCGGTGTAAACTACCTTGATAAAGGCAGAATTTTATTTCCTTTTTTATACTTAAACTTTAGTTTTCATTTCTGTAGATTTGCTTTATTTCTGTAAAATATCAATCTTTCGGTCACTCATTTATCAATTTTTGCGCAGTTATGCAACATCGGATAGCCAGTTTACTTGTTGCTGTGGACATATTATTTTATGTTATTTTTTCTTGTATTATTTCTTTATTTTGTAATAGAAAAAGCATTGATCTCGTACTACTTTCTGAAAGCGAATGAGATTTTGGTTACAGAATCGAAAAGGATTTCCTTGGCACAGAAATCAGTCCTCATGTGGATGGGTAATTTCGGCATAAGTTTTTATCCCCATCACCACCACTTACTAAGGATGTCTTACTTCCCTCTCTCCCTAGGAAAATTAAATTAAAAAAAAATGTGTTTTTAGGTTTATATTGAATGGTTTTAAAGGCATTTATCCACTCCCCCCATTATCGTGGCTGCGCCAGTCTGATGATATAGTTTTTTTTTTTGCTTTGGTGCTCTAAATTTTTAGCATTTAGCCAAGATCCCCAAAATTTAACACCCAAAGAAAATAAACACAATGTTTAGTAAAAAAAAAAAGCAGCCAAGAAAGTATTCCTCCATTTCGTAACAGGACAGAAAGATCCCTTAATGTGAGCTATCCAATACCTTGAATAACTCTGGCACATGTTTTAAAATGTACCACACTGAAAAGAATCATTAAAAGAAATAAAAATAATTATTCAGGTAAATATATTATTATTCAGGAAGAATTTTACTTTTGAGTAATATATAATTTAACTGTTTTTAGTCATTACATTTTCCAACATTGAGTCTTAATTGCATTGCCCAATCTATTTTTTCACTATATTACTGTGAAAAAAGTCTTGTTAAAATTAATATGCTTGTAAATCTGTTAAAATGTTTTATTTTCATAAAATTTGTAAATAAATTCTGTTTAATATTGGCATATAACATGACCTATTTCTGTTGATTTGTCAATTCCAAGAAAGGCGATAAAAACATCCTCCCACACACAATTTCCATTGTCAAACCTTAAATAAATCATCAGCATCCTTCATCACCTTCTCAAACTCTACTGAGGTATCACTTGCCGGCAAGAACGTCAAAGATTAAACTTGTCACACGCAATCCCGGAAGTTCCACTTATTACCCATCCTCTGCAGTATGATAATAAATTTCTGCTTAATAACTTTTGATACTTGATAGCATAGGACACTTGTTGAAGTGCTTAAAATCATCTAACAGTATCACAAAGAATTAAAGATTTTCAACTTAATTTTAATTTAATGAGCAATTAAACTACTCCTTAAGCAGCTGCTTGCCACAGATATCTGACAAGAGCCTCTCAGTATAATGTGTCATAGAGATGGCCTGTGAGGAAGGTGAAACCTCAGCAGAAAGACAACACAACAAAGAAAACATCCATATATTGTCTGGGGTTTGAACCTAGGTCCCTAAGATCTGTAGCTGGTCACCGAGATGCTGATGAAGAAACTGTCTTTTAAAAATAAATTTCCTCAATGAGGAGAGATTGCACTCTCAATCTTCCCCCATCGTATAGACAATATATATATAATTAGCAGATTTGCCCTGCATTGCTAAAATGTAGAGTAAGATGCACTCTCCACAACGCAAGTTTTCCTTTGGCATAAATATGATTACAAATGAACTCCTCCCCTCTGGGTCAAAGGGGCTCAGTTGGTAGCAAGCCAGGTTCATAATCTGTAAGTTCCCAGGTTCAAGTCCCAGCTGGGTCAGCTTTGAGATTTATCTCCAAACAGCTCCCCAGCTTTACTACAGTCAGTGGGGACACCATTGGGCTTGAAAAAGCCAGTGTTTGTCAGATGGGACATTAAACTGTGGCCTTCTGTGTGGGAGAACCATACCCTGTGTACATTAACCCTTCCAGTGCCCAGGTCATCTGTATACGCTCGGAGAATCTGAATTGAGAGGCCAAGGATGTATGTATCCGTTTTTAGTGCAGCAAAAAAAATCGATTTTTTAAAAATAAAAATTGTCGTTGTAATTTTATATATATATCAGACTTCAAAAATAATATTTTAGTTTTTAATTTCATGCATATTTTATTAAGCTACAATATAAGTGATTTTATAATGCCATCTGATTGCCATTTCTTAGAAGCAATGAACGGTATTGCTGATTTGCTTGTTAACATTCCTATTTGCTGAAGCAACCTTCTGATTTAAGCTCACAAGTTTGATTTGAACTATTATCAACAAATTTTTCCTTAAATTTTCGGAAATCTCCTAAATATTAACAAAAAATTGCTATTTTTAGAAACGATAGATTTGGAAGTAATTGCAAACCATTTTTTTTCCGTTTCACACTCTTTTCTGTCATAGACCTATTTCAGTATTCCAAGTTATTTTTATCATTTTTCCTTAGCATTCTATGCATCTTTGCCACCTTAAAATCAGAACTGCAACTGAACACATCCTTCTTAGAAATTCTGGTTGCAGCTGTATTTAATTAATTATTCTTCACTGAGGCAAACAAGACTCAGATGGCTGACACATGCAATCTCTGTTGCGTGTGCTACAAGTGCTGTTTACAGTTTTGGTCCAGCATGTTGGATATCCTTTGTAAAGTTATTTTCTTTTTTTATATTTAAATCTTAGTTTTCATTTCAGTAGTTTATTTTTGGAAATTAGCAATCGATCGACATGTATTGATTTTTTTCATAGTCATGTTACATCGTAAAGCCTACAACATGTTACTGTGGATATTGCAACATGGCATTAGGCTATGTGTTCATTTTTATATTATTATTTATTGCTTTTCCAGTAAAACATTGAAATAGTATCATTTTCTGAAAATAAATGAGTTCTTGGATATGGAAGCAAATTAATTTCTGTAGATTTACTTTCATTAGTGATCTTTCGATCGGCTGATTTATCAATCTTTCTTAGTTATGCTAGATTGGAGACCGGCTTAAAAGTTGTTAGGGATATTTTATTTAACATCCCATTAGGCTTTATGTAATTTTTCTTTTATTATTTCTTGTTTTTTTAGTAAAAATCTTTGAGCTTCTGTCGCTTTCTGAAAATGAATGTCTTGGATACGGAAGCAAAATAGACTTCCTTTCTAGGGAAATCAGCCATCACGTGGGAGGGAAATTTCGGGAAGGCGTCCCCTCTGCTAAACTCACATATGAAGTTCACCACCACCTCTCTAAAAAATAGAATGTTTTTAAAAATACGATTTTTTCATGTTTATATTGAATGATTTTAAAGGCAGTACTTGTCCAAGGTACCAAGGCAGTACTTGTCAAGTACTTGGCCAAGGTACTCTCAGTACCTTGGCTAAGCCAAACAGACAATATAATGTTGTTTTTTTTTGCTTTGGTGCACAAACCTTTCTGCACTTAGCCAAGATCTCCAAACTTCAACACAAAGAAAAAAAATTCGTAATGTTTAAGAAAAAAAAAAGCAGCCGAGGGGGTTTTTTTTTCTATTTCATAACCAGTTCAGAAAATTCCGTGAATGTGAGGTGTTCAAGTCACGTTGTATAACACTGATGTGTTTAAAATATGCGATACTGAAATAAATCATTAATAGAAAAAAAAATCATATTTCAGGTTGAATATTGTATTATTTGGGAGAAAATTTCGTTTCAATAAATATATGATTTAACTATTTTTATTCAGCAGGTTTTCCAAAATGAAGCTTTAATTGTATAGTGCGATCTTTTTTTTTTTCACCATATTACATTGGAAAAGGTTTATTAAACTCAATATGCTTCCAAATTTGTTTATATTATTTATTTTCATAAAATTTGTAATTAAATTCTGTTTAATTTGGTATTAACATGAGCTATTTCCATTGATTGGTTATTTTTCAAAAAAATTCAAAGGTTGACTTGTTTATGTTACATTTCGCTAAAAGCCTGGAATTTTCTCAAAGTATGGTACCGAGAAAAAGTTACAAAACAAGAAAAATATTTACTTAAAACCAAAAAAGTAATTTTTTTTGTTGTTTAGGTTCCTGTCAGACCTCTGTGGCAAGCACCTGCTTGAGGAGGTATTTATTATTTATTTTTTTTATTCAGAAATATGTAATCATTCTCTTCATGTGCATTGTAATCATTTCTGTCTATAAAGTTTTTTTTATAAATTTTTATTTGTGTTGCCAGATGCATTTTTTTACTACATGACTCTAAAAAAAGTCCTATTAAAACAATACATGCAATCCTTTTTGTAAAATACTTTATTTTCAGAAAATCCAGAAATCAATGCTGATTAATTTGGCATACATACATGCCGTAATTCCTTCCATTAGTTATTTGGCAAAAAAGTTCTAAAATTAGTTTTTTATTGCTGAGCATAGGAAGAAAATATCTTGGTCTCTGGATGGAAATCTGGTTTTCAGACTGGACACTGGAAGGGTTAAAGAACTTGCTGGATGGCCTTGACAGGAAGCTACCATCTGTCTCCCAACTCCAGTGGGTCTCCTCCCCCAACCTTCTCTGAAGCTTTGGGGTTCTTGTGGCTTGCCCATTTAGCCCATTATATGCTAAAAAAGTGCCTCTCAGAGGTAAAACAACGCAACCTCCCACTCCAGTTAAATATTTCTCTTTTTTAAGGGAAGGAAAGAACTGGACATAGCTTGAGGTACCCATAGTCCTCCCCATGTCAGAAGTTTTTAGACCAAAAACTGGATTTTCTTCGCTCAGATAATCGAACATTTCAAATCACCAATTTTCCCACCAGAATTCCTTGGATACAATTTGCTGGCATATGTAACTTTATAACAAAAGAAAAATAACTATGGCCTGAGGTGCATAAAAAATATAAAGATACTAAAAAATTATTATTATCAAACAAAATTATTTATTACTTAACATAATATTTAAAGCATTTATTAATTATTTGTATATACCTTTTCATTATGTATGAAAAAGTATATACAAATAACTAATAAACTTTTAAACACTATAACAACACTGAGTATGTCTGAGAGTTGGCAATGTTTGTGGCAATTGGTTTAGCATTGCTTATGGTGTTTGATAAGGGTGCATTTTGTCTCCTTTTCTATTTAATTTGGCTATTGATTATGTTATGCGAAATTCACTGCAAGCAAACGAATTTGGCCTTAAATGGTCCGGAGATATGAAAATTTCTCATTTAGATTATGTTGATGATTTAGCCATTTTGGCAAACGATGTTGATGAGACGAACTCTTTCATTTGAGCTGTTGATGAGACAGATAGTGGAGTAGGTTTGGTTATAAACAGAGAGAAAACTAAAGTGATGAAAATTGGTCAGGCAGGCTGTGATTCAGTTAATCTGAATGGTTAGTCTTGAGCAAGTGTCACAGTTTAATTGTCTTGGGAGCTATGTAAAAGATATTGGTGATGTAGAGCATAATTACAGATTAACAGACAAATAGGGATTAAGAATCTATGGAGAGTGTGGAGAAATAGGTATATACACATAAAGACTAAAATTAGACTGTACAATATTGGTTCTTTCTAGAGTTAGTTATGGCAGTGAAACTTGGACACTTTGTATACAAGATAACAGGAAACTAGATGCTTTTGATTCTAGATGCTTACACAGTACCTTCGGCATTAGGTGGTTCAACTTTGTATCTAATGATGAGGTTAGGCAAAGGAGTCGGCAACCTCCTTTAAGCAACATATTGTGCAGAGAGAGACTCCGTTGGTTTGGCGATGTTGCCCGTGTGGATAATTATAGATTGGCGAATAGGGTTATGAACAGTGTGCCTAAAGGCTTCAGAAAGAGGGGGAGACCAAGGATGTGATGGGCAGGCAATGTCAAATAGGACCTTATTACAATTGGTGTGCAGTGGCCAGGTGCAGTAGATGTAGCTCAGAACAGATATGCTTGGATAGCTAAGTTGCACAGTCTGGTTGGACCTCTGTAGCCCATGGCTGCTTGAGGATGATAATGATGATATACTTAGCTTTTGCATATTTTTCAAATTAAGTTAATTATTTTAACTTCCTATATGGATTTAGTTTTTGAAGGTTTCATTTCTACAAAGAATCTTATGTTCTGTTTGTGCTTGATTAGAATGACTTCATTGTCCATGGTCACTCATGCTCATGACCCAACAAATTGAACAATGAGTTTATCAAGTGAAACCAGAAAGAAATTAGTTGATGCATTCATTTATTTCAACTTTATTGGTGGCAACAATTGTTTTGAATAACTTTCAGTTGTTAATGTTCAATTACATGAAATCAAATATTAGTTTAATTTGATGTATTCCTTTTTACAAATTTATTGGGGGCAACAGTTATTTTGACTAACTTTCATCTGTTAATGTTAAGTCTATGAGGATTTTGAGAAATTTAAAACCACCCACCCTAATTTTTGTTGAACCCAGCAGGTTTGCAAATAGCTGATGTTCTTCCCCTGGGTAAACGGAACGTTCATGCAAGGTTTGAAGACTCGAGCTCTTCTGGGGGCTGAGTGCATAAGAAAGCAGACATAAACACAAAACAAATTTTCCTCTTTATATATATATTAAATATAATATTTCGATAACATTTAAAAAGCATGGAACTACTTTCACTCAACAATTCGGAAACATCAGGTATCGGTATGGCATTCTGGGTCAGTGATTCTGAAACATCAAATACCGAAATGTCATTCTGATTTAGTTTAGCACTGCTTTTGATAATTGCTTCTCTAATGCAAAAAGTCACTCATTACCACTGGCGATTTACATGGATGTAAATAATTTTCATGTCAATCCAATCAGCACAGTTGAATATCTAATAATGTCTCTGGTACCATGCTGAAATAGGAATCTGAAGGAGCTGTAAAATTGTGGATATTGTCAGTGGGCAAATAAAATGGTAAGCAAATGACCTATGAAGAATGCAATGCCTTGAAATGCATAAGGTGACATTATGTACAACTGACAGAATTTGAAAGGGTCAGAGCATTGGATTGTCAGAAGCTAGTTGGCCAGCACGGCAAATTGCTATTTATGTGGGCCGTGATGCTCAATGGTTGACACTGTTGGTAGTATGGGTAGGGCCAGGAACCCAGACACGTCAACAAGGTTTTGATGGCATCAGAGGAACATTCTAATAGGATTGATGGATCTCCCAACTAGTGCAAGAAGACAGATGTGTTATAAGCCTCCAGATTTCCAATATTGCAATGCCATATCTGTAATGGGGAGTATGATTAGAAGATGACTGCAAGAATAAGGACTGCATTCATTCTATCTGTTGGCCTGACTACTTCTGATGCCATTCCATCATCATCTGTCTGTAGTGGTGCAGAGGAAGAGAGAGAGCTGCTTGGGGACAGGATTATATCGTGGCATCTTCAGTGATCAGTCGTGTTTCTCTTTGGTATCCAGTGATGGCTGTATGTGTGTATGGAAATACTAGGAACAGAGGTAATCCACCCTGCATTAAGGAGCATCATATTGAGCCAACGCCTAGAATTATAATGAAATGGGGAGCCATCAGTTATAGTTGTTCACATCTAGACATTATTGATGGCACCTCAATGGCAAGATATTATGTTGAAATCATTCTGGAACCAGTGCTTCTGCCCTTTCTACAGTAAGCTCCATCTCAAATGCTATTTTGCAGCAGGACATTGCTGCAATTATACTACTTGAAATACTCTTGTCATGTCTTCTATTAAAACCCAGATAATGTAAACTTGCCTGCTAAAATCATAACATTGCACAAAGCTCAATATTTCAGCAGTCTACTGTTGGTTATGAACTATGCCATGTGTCTTTCGAGCTGCTGTGTGTCATAAGGTCTTGTTGGTATCTGGAATTGGAATTCCTCAAGAATCTTTTATGTCATTCATTTCTGTATTCAAAAGTATCGATATTCTAGTCTAATAATCACTGGATGTTCTAGGTAGGTAAGCATTCACTGGCAATAGAGGCATCTCTGTCTGATAGGAGGATTATCTCCTTGCCTTTAACTTTCCATCCATTACCATCTTTAACTCTTTCCATTGATATATACAGCCATAAACATACTAGTTATTGTCAAGAATTAGGCTTGGCACTGATGTTTTACATAATTTATTCACTTCATGGTTGTAAAGCCTGACAAAGGGAGTTTGTGTTTTGCATATTTTAAACATGCTAATTTTTTATAATACATATAGGACAGAGAACCTAGCAGCAGTTCATTGCTTATACAAGTTTTCTCATACAGAATACATTATTGAAAAAGTAGGATTACTAAATGCTATATCAGAGTTTGAATTAGCTTGTTTACAATGCTAATTTTAGTAACAGATTTTACATTTGCAAAGTAATTTAAAAATAATAAATAAATAAATAAATACCCCCTCAAGCAGTTGCTTGCCGCAGATGTCTGACAGGAGCCTGTCAGTTTATATGCCAGAGTAGAAGGTCCGAGAGGATGGCAGGACATCAGCAGAAAAACGACACATACATCCGTGCCTTACCCGGGGCTCAAACCCAGGTGCCTTAGATCAGTAGCCAAGCCCGCTAACCACTCAGCCAAATTTACTTTTGTGTTTAAAGATAGCATAAATTTATAAAATATCTTGTTTGTGTTTCAGAGATCCAGACTGGTGGCATGGCTGTCATATAGCAAATGAACAAAATGGATATGTTCCCCGTAACTATGTTGCACCTGAGAAAACGGTTGAAAGTGAAGAGTAAGTTGATCAACAGTATCGTATATACAATTTCCTAATTTTCTGTAGATTGCATTATATAATATTTTAGCTATATATTGTATTTCTGATTTGCATAATAGAGTTTGGCTAAATGCATTTTATTTTGCATAAATGATGTTTAGTCACTGAAGTGTTAATTTAAAACTTCAGATAAAAGCTGCATAATTTTTCCATTAACAAAATGCATATTTTGTAAGTGAAAATGCCGTTATGGTGGGAAAAATCAAAAATGTAATGGACTTCAAGCCTACAAAAATAAACAAATAAACACACAAATAAACATCTTTCCAATGGTGAGAAAATAATAAAGATGACTGCCCACTGTTCTGCTGTTACTTGCAACTGTATTACAATGTATTTCAACTTGCTCACTTTGCTCTGTGCCCTTCAAGTCACTGTGTTGCCACATTTCATGTATTATCTTGCAAAACAAGTTGCTAATTCTTAACAGCTGCAGTCCATGAATCAAATAATGAATCCTTGTAGTTAAACATTAAAGTTCAAACCACAGATTCCCAACGGGGGCGATACCGCCCCCCAGTGGTCGCTGGAGCCTTCCATGGGGGCGGTAGCGGATCCAGAGGCAAATGGGGGGCGTTGAGGCAGTCAAGAGGGGCGGTCAAATAAATAAATAAATTTAATGGAATTTTCTGTGACAACCTTTTTATCTCTTCTATTCTGTGGTGTCTTCCTGGTGATTCTGGTCATACACTACCTCATCCGTCATGTACAGCTTTTCAACTGCAGCTTGGACAATAAGTTCCCTGTTACCGTCTAGTAGCGTACTGGTACGTCTGAAGTCGACTGAGATGCAGTCAAAAGTTCTCTTCAAGATCACAGATATACAATATGTTTTCCCACTCCAAGTCGCTTTGAGTATGCTTTATGGTACGTAGTTACAATACCATCCCACGTCAGAACATAAGGTATAATATTAACATTACACTTGTGAATTAGGCTCAACTCATTATCCAGCAGATCATATTTCCTCTTCTTTTCAACCTCTACTGTCTGCAGGTTATCCTGAGATGTTATTCCTACTTCAATAATTGTAATCTCATTCAATACCTTAGCATGAACTACTATATCAGGCTTATTATGTTGGACATGTGTGTCCGTCCTGATAGGCAAATCAACCTTGATGCAATAATAATATAATAATAATAATAAATTTATAATAGTTAATATTTTTTTATAATTATTTTTTTAATATAATAAAATACTTTGAAAATACCTGTTTTCATGAATAAATATTTTATCTAGCTATGTAAATTATCTTATTGTTATCGCGTTAATAAGCATTTTTAAATTAGCATTAGGTATACCTATACCTAATTTGTTTTAGTTTAGAATAGATTGACGGTGAAAAGTCCTTGCAAGTTGGTAGGCAAACACGCGGTTCATGCAAATTAACATGTTTCGACAAGAATATGGGAGCTTGAAATGACTTGTTTACGGAGCAAGTGCGCCGGCATCGCAAACGTACAAGTTAATGCGTGCACAAAATCAAATCTATAAAAGCGATAGCTCTAGGATTGTTTTGTTATTTTTATGTGCTTCGCCGTGATAAATAGTCGTGAGTGATAAGTGTTAGAAGTCATTATAAACATTATTTTTATAACTATCTATAAATCTGTTGAGAAGTTAATTTGTATTTGAAAATGTCTGAATCTACATCTAAAAAGAAATGCCGGCAGTACAGTATTAAGTATGTGAAATATGGATTTACGTATTCTCCTACAAACCAATCATTACCTAGGTGTTTAATTTGCCGAAATGTTTTTTCAAATGAAGCTATGAAACCTTCTAGGATACAAGAGCATTTAAATAAAATGCATGCAGATAAGAAGAACAAAGATTTATCCTATTTTCAAGCACTGGAAAACAATATTTAAAACAGCCAACTATGCCAAACCTTTTTGCGTCGTCTTCTAAACAAGATGATGACTTGTATCATATTGTCTGTTGATAAGAATTTAAGTACAGCTAACTAATAGGAATGTCTGTGAGTGTGATAGAAGTTTTAAAGTGAATTTACTGTTCAGGAAATAAATGGTGAATACTGAGTTAACCAGATGAGTCTAAATATTTTAATTTGGCATTTAATGCTAGGTTTACATATTTATATATATGTAATAAGATGGACTTAATGCCAGTCGTTGTATGTATGCATTACATCAGTATTGTGCAAATGTTGTATTTAGAAGAAACAATTTTTTTAACCTAAAATTGTACTAGTTGCCGAAATTCCTTCTTATATTTAGGTAATGCATTGACATTTCCTTAATGTTACACTCCTCTTGGTGGTTAGTTAAACACTTCTGAACCCAAAACAATTAAGAAAAGCTTGTAATGGTCCAATGTTACAGAAAGGAATGCATATTACCTATTTGTAATGATGTCCTTCAGGGTTAGTCTCTTAGCAGCAGTTGCCGTCTTCCCTCGAGATACTCAGTTTGATTCCAGCTTGGGGAAGCCTTGTCTCTGCATGATGTGTTCTTCTCTTTGAGTAGAGCTGCCTAAGTCTGATAGGCAGTGATGTGATGTTCAGAGATTTGGATGTATTTCTCTCATACAGTCAGTATTAATTAAAAGTTAACGAGAAAAATGATTGAATGGTGTCATCTGATGCTCCACTATACAGGACAGTGCTACATCTGATGGAGTGTCCCATCAATTCATCGCGACATCAGTTTATCGCAGCGTCAATTCATCGAGCATGAATTCATAACATCAATTCATCACAGTGTATAAACTTTTGAGATCTGTGTTCAAATGAACTTTAGAGACAATAATTTAGCCTTTAAGAGGTTAAACATGTGCCAGAAGAATTTACCTCCAAATTAATTAAAACTTAAATGGCAAGTATTGTTTCAAACCATTTAATTAAATATGCATTTTAAAAGTTTGTATAATAATTATTTCAGTATTAGGCAATTATTAATAATTTTTATGAAAAAGAATTATTGTTAAACTTTCCAGCTTTCATGACTCCTTAAATACTGAAAGGATATTGTTTAAAATCGAGATTAAAAATTTTTTTGATTCGATCTTTAATTTATCATCAATCACTTTTTTTTCATTAAATGCATATATTAGAAAGTTAGATTTGCATTGACATAACATGGAAATTCTCTACTTCGGTAGGTTCTACGTCAGGCCTGGGCAAACATTTTAGCGGAAAGGTGCAATTATTTGTACTATGTTTTGAATTTTCTAGAAAAAGTTATTTTTTCTACTTTTGCATCCATGAAAATAGATAATCACAAATATTTTATAATAGTTTTTTTTACCAAGAACTGCAAGTTTTAAATAAAAAATATAATTCAATTCAAATAAATATCATCAATGTGCAGCATGTTATATGTAGTATTCAATATGCAATCGATGAAGGGATCAATATCCAACAGTTATGTTAGGTACGATTTTGTATCTTGAATTTCTTTTTAAATGATGCTAGCTAGGACCTATTCCTTCTCAGTACCTTTCAGCCCACTCCTTTACTGTATGTTAGTGCAATTTCATTTAGATCCGCCACTTAACAGAACACAAAATTGTAATGAACGGATCTCACAGATCCAGAGCGACCATCCATGTAACTATTTGGGGATATCAGATTGTTTCATTGTCTCTGTTTTTTGCTTCTTATCACAAAATAACTTTTTTATGTAAAAAAAAGGTTCAAAATATTAAGATCTCTGATGAATCAAATGTAATAATCGACTTATATAAGAACCTGATTTATCCGACACCTGCTCGTTTCATCCATCGGGCAAAACATCACAGGGAGATTTCAGCTCTCACCCCTTTCGCAATGATGGTAGGTGTGGCCCAATAGCTCACGCTGACACTAATGACCTTTATTGGGAGTGCAGCATCTGGTAATATGAGAAGCTGGTCACCATCCACACCATTGAACCTTCATAAAACTGTCACTCCCTAACTTGTGAATGGATCTCACGTGCATGCTCTTGCAGTTGTGATGGAGACTCACATTCTTCTCTATATCTCAAAGAATCAATGGTCTATGAGCTGAGGGGGGGGGGGGGCTGACATCAGAAAGGTTTGTCCCTGACACAAGCCCTCTCAAATCATCATCTTCAAGCAGCCATGGGCTATGGAGGTCCACCCAGACTGTGCAATTTAGTTCTCCAAGCAAGTCTGTCCTGAGCTACATCTGCATCTGGCCACTGCACACCAATTCTAACAAGGTACTGTTTGACATTGTCTGTCCACCTCATCCTAGGTCTCCCATCTTTCTGAGGACTTTAGGCACATTGTTCATAACCCTATTCGCCAATCTGTAATTATCCATACAGGCAACATGGCCAAACCAAAGGATATTATAATATTTAGCATTAAAAATGCTTTGATTTCATTCACAAGTATAAAATTGTGAAATATTGGTTATAGAAAGAAAAAAAGTGGACTATTATTTATGACCTAAAATATATAATAAATTTATCAATGATAAGAATATGTTTTAAATTATTAAAAAATTAATTCATATAAAAGAGCCAACGTATAAGTGTTTAGTATTAAGAAGCAGAGCCTTCCCATGGCCCTTATGTTTTAATTTGTGTATAATGCTTGTATACTGCTTTAGGTATATTTACTTATTTTTTCATTCCCTTCACAGATACTTGAAAGTTCCACAGCAGTGTTATTTTGCTGTTTATCAAATATCACACACTGCCACACTATTCCCAAGGAATTAAGATGAGAATCTTGTGCAGGAACACACCCACCTGATTAATTATAAACAACACAGTTATTTCTGTGTTTATGACAAATCCTACCTGTTTCCATCCTCACCAATATCTAATAAAAAAATTCATCTGATGAACATTATTTGCCAACAAGACTAAATCTGTGGAGATTGTAGAGCATAATGTATGAGATTTTTTCAGATTTCTGATCCACATAAGGTTCCTCTCTCCCCCTTGCAATGGGGTTGGGATTGGCTCAGTTGGTGATGCACCAGACTTGAAATGTGCCCAAGTTCAAGTCCCACCTGTGCCAGTATTGAGATTTATTTCTGTTAAACCCCCACCCTGACTTAGCTCAGAAAGGGAGGGTCACACCAATGGGCTCAGAATGGTTGCTGTCCTTTGAATGGGACATAAAGTTGTGGCCCTCTGTGCACGTTAAAGAACACACTGGATGGATTTGACAGGAGGCTGCCATCTGTCTCTTAACAGTTATCCATTGGATTTCCTTCTGCCAATCTTCTCTGAACATTTGGAGTCCTTGTGACATGGCCATTTCGCCAATTGTGTGCAATAAAGTGCCTCTCAGAGGCCATATCTAACTCCAGTTATAAATCTAAACCAGTGATTCCCAACCTTTTCTGGACCATCGCCCCCTTTAGAAGAGAACAAAAATTTCAACTACCCCTAGTCCATAATTGTTAATTTTATTTGAAATATTAAAATATTGTTGCATATTATATGTACCTAATTTATCTGTTTATTTATCTATTAAAATCATAAAGCAGAAATTAATAAAAGGACAACCAAAATGTACAATAAAATTGTTTATTAAAATTTTAAAAATAAACACAGAATCAATAAGAAATAAAAAAATAATGAGATAAACACAAAATTAATAATAAATAAAAAAATTAATGTGATGGCTGGTAAAGTGTTAACAATTTGTTAATGTCGGGTTCCAATTTCGTTAACATCAATCGCAGAGCGCCACGTTCAGTGATGTGCAGTTTGTTCCTCTTCTTTGACAGTAAATTGGCTACTGCACTGAATCCACGCTCAGCCATATAGGATGAAGGAAATGCGATTAAAAACTTCTCTACTATTGCCCACAATCCAGGGTAGAGAGCTGGTACTGATTTGTGAAGCCAGAACTCTTGGTATCCATGTTTGAATTTTACTTTGAGTACTTCGTTAGTTGTGAGTTCTAAGAGTTCCTCTTCCAAATTTGATGATTCTTCAGTATCTGTGTTTGTGAAAGGATCTAAAACCCAACTCGGTATATTCATGTTTAAAATATCTTGGAAACGCTCCGTAAAATCAACATGAAGAACTTCCATGTGTTGGCAGTAAGTAAGTAAATCTTCCGGTTTTGCAGAGACTGCTGATAATGTGGGAAAGTGGTTGTATTCACCTCTACCTTGATTTCGTTTGAATAGAAGAAGTTTTCCCGCAAAAGCAGCTATGACGTTTTTTGTTTTGATTAAATTCAACTCAACACCTTGCAATTGTAAATTAACTTGATTAAATATTTTAAACAGGTCTGTCAAATAAGCGATGTCATTTTTTGACGTAATCAGGTTTTCGCGCAATTTTTCGTCTCTGTCGTCAAGAAAGTCCAGTACTGAGTCAAATAGATTGAAAAAACAATTCAGACAAACACCTTTAGAGAGCCAACGTACTTCTGTGTGCAGCAGCAAGCGATTGTAATATTCATCATTTTCATTAGAAAGCTTACCAAATAATCGGTCATTCAATGAATTGCTTCTAATCTTATTGATTGCTTTAATAACGTAATGGAGCGACGTATGCAGACGTTCATTCAAATTTTTTGCAACCAAATGCTGACGATGAATAATACAATGTACAGCGAGTACATTTGGTACTGCTTGTTTCAAATGCGCTATGAAACCCTTATGATGCCCTGTCATTGCTGGAGCACCATCAGTAGCAGCAGAGAAAATATTGGAAATAGTAATTTCTTTCTCTTGAAAAAATGTTTGCATGCTATTAAACATAGAATCTCCCTTTTTATCAGATTCCAAATTTTTAGCAAATAATAACTCTTCATGAATATTTTCTTCTTTTATAAATCTTACGTATGGTAAGAGTAGAGCTTCGTCATTTGGTAGAGTTGATTCATCGAGTTGAATGGAAAATTTGCTAGTCTTTAAGTAATCACATAATGATATTTCAACGTCTTTTGCCATTTCATCTATTCTTCTTTGCAGTGAATTATTACTGAGAGGAATTTTTTGATGATATCTGACGGTGTCTTATGATGAAGAACAGTTTTTAATATCTCTTTGATTGCCGGCAAAATTAATTCCTCGCCAATTGTGTGTGGTTTTCCTGCTTTTGCGATTAACAATGAAACGTTATATGAGGCTCGTAGTCCATCATCATCTTGTTTAGAAGACGACGCAAAAAGGTTTGACATAGTTGCTGTTTTAAATATTGCTTTTCCAGTTCTTGAAAATAGGATAAATCTTTGTTCTTCTTATCAGCATGCATTTTATTTAAATGCTCTTGTAGCCTAGAATGTTTCATAGCTTCATTTGTAAAAACGTTTCGGCAAATTAAACACATAGGTAATGATTGGTTTGTAGGAGAGTACGCAAATCCATATTTCAAATACTCAATACTGTATTGCCGGCCTTTCTTTTTAGATGTAGATTCAGATATTTTCAAATACAAATTAACTTCTCAACAGATTTATAGATAGTTATAAAAATAATGTTTATAATGACTTCTAACACACGACTAATTATCAATGCTAATTTAAACATGCTTATTAACGCGAAAACAATAAGATAATTTACATAGCTAGATAAAATATTTATTCATGAAAACAGGTATTTTCAAGTATTTTATTATATTAAAAAATTATAAAAAATGTTAAATATTATAAATTTATTATTATCATATTATTATTGCATCAAGGTTGACTTGCCTATCAGGACGGACACACATGTCCAACATAATAAGCCTGATATAGTAGTGCATGCTAAGGTATTGAATGAGATTACAATTATTGAAGTAGGAATAACATCTCAGGATAACCTGCAGACAGTAAAGGTTGAAAAGAAGAGGAAGTATGATCTGCTGGCTAATGAGTTGAGCCTATTCACATGTGTAATGTTAATATTATACCTTATGTTCTGACGTGGGATGGTATTGTAACTACGTACCATAAAGTATACTCAAAGCGACTTGGAGTGGGAAAACATATTGAAGTTTATATCCAATCTTTGATCTTGAAGAGGACTTTTGAGAGCATCCCAGTCGACTTCAGACATATCAGTACGCTAGTAGGCGGTAGCAGGGAACTTATTGTCCAAGCTGCAGTTGAAAAGCTGTACATGACGGATGATGTAGTGGATGACCAGAATCACCAGGAAGACACCACAGAATAGAAAAGATAAAAAGGTTTTCACAGAAAATTCCATTAAATTTAATTATTTATTTGACCTGCCTCCGACGCCCCCCAATTTTCCTCTGGATTCGCTACCGCCCCCATGGAAGACTCCAGCGTCCACTGTGGGGCGGTATCGCCCTCGTTGGGAATCTATGATCTAAACCAATTACTGAAAGTTTTACCAACTGGCATGTATGACTCTGTGTTATTTGATTATTAGTCATTATTAAATAAATTTTTAAGTATTTCATAAGACCTTACTATCGTCAATGACAAATTATGTCAACAGAATCAAAAGACATTTCAAAATCTGCAAAGTTAATAACTACAGGTTTTTTTTATCTCTAAACATTTTTCAAAAATATATCTCAGTGAAAAACTTTCATCTGTGCATCCTCTACGACTTATGAAGCCACACTGTTCCTTTCAAAGTAGTTCATCCTTGTACCAAATGAGACACGGAAAATGGCATATTTTACAGGCAGCACTGCTTACACCAAACATATATCATTCAGTCATTTTGCTTAGATAGACAACTTTTTATTAATTGCTAAACTAGCTGGTCTAAGTTAGCAGTTAAAAATAGTAAATGTATCAATATATTAAACTTTGTGTATATATATATATGCTACTCTGAGTCTACAAAAGTTATAAACTTTTACAACTTTATGAAGAGTATATTTTTCTCTTCAGCATTCCACTGAAAAAAAATTGCATGATGGGTAACTTTTGTGGAAAGGAATGTGACCATACTCCAAATATTCCCCCAAGTGCAGAAAATTCTGCTAATCCAGATAGGCCTGTATCTAATGGACACAACGATGGGGAGATTGGATGTGGGCAGCGCCCTGATCGACCAAGGTATCCTAATAATTGTCCTTCTATCACATTTACCCCAGAGAGACAAGGAAGTCCATGGTGTAAGTAGTAATTCATGTATTTTTATTATAATTTGTTAATCAGATATGCAATGCACATTAGCATCCAAAAGTTAAGCATTATATGCAAATTCTGAAAGATCTAAAATGCTTCAAGGAAATGCTATAAAATTTGGAATGGCAATGCATGGATATATGACAAAATATACAGTAAGGCATAGAGCAAACCAATTGCATGAGGTTCATAGCTAAGGGACTGGTTCAGCAGAATAGATCAGTTAATATGCAGAACAGCTACACAAGCATCACAACTTCTCACAGTGTTTACAAAGTTGGTCACGAAGTCTGGTGGCAGTGAATCCCACTCTTCCTAGAGGGAAGATTGAAGCTTACAGAGGGTTCTTAAAAGGGGTTGACTACCTCCACAATTCATCTTGCCAGCACATCTCATATGTTTGGTAGTGTTCAAGGCTACAGAATAGGCTGCTGCCCTCCATCCACCGAGTATTCTCACTTTCAAGGAATTCAAAGACTATCTGAGCCAGTGAGAGCATGCATTATACAATTAAAAACTGCTTTCTTGTTCAGAAATTAACTATTCTCTGTCATTGAGCAATAACGAGTTTGCTCCTAAAAACCTTTCACATGCAATAATTTTAAGGATAAACTTCGAAATTTTATTGCTCAATGACAGAGAATTCTAATTTTAACAGGCATTATAATCCATAAAAATAACTAGAGGTCAACAGTGCCCTTGAAAAGCTTCACATATGGCTAAAAGATATCATCCCTATACTTTCGATCAGTCAGAGTACCCCTGGTAAAATGCAGAATGGTGTGTGTGTTCATTTGACATAATGCTGTCCCAGACCATCACACCACCAACATGGTGATTTCACTGTCTGATATTAGAAGGTTGGTAATGAGTTCTTTGCTTTTTCCAGATCAAAATACATTGACAATCAATCTGAAAATTGAATCGTGATTTGTCAGTGAAGAGTTCATGCACCCATTGATCTGGGGTCTAGCCATGATGTCTGCACCATGTTTGTTGGGCTCTCCTGTGGGAGGGATTGAAGGCAATATACACACCATCGATTATCTGGCATAGAACGTCTTATCTGTAAACAGTTTGCCTTGAAACTGTCCTAATAGCTGCAAGCTTCTGAGAGAGTTTGCTGGCTGATGTCATCCTATGACATTGGTCTGTTAGCACGAAATAGTGGTCATTGTGCATTGTTGACCTTTACTCTTTGGCTAATGTCTCGTGTCTGATGGAACCATCTAAAAAAGTCTTGAAAGCACTGATAGCATAGGGTTTATGACAGTTGGTCATATTTAGTCCTAGACATACCAGTCTGAGAGATTGACCAGACTGTAACATAATAACTGCTCTGCCATGTGTTAAAACATGCATATGATGTTTCCATGCCATCCATATGAAATTACAAAATGCTCTACAAGCATGAACACAATGCATGATCAACAAGAAATGAGTGGTGCAGAATCAGTCACTTTTTATAACACCCTGGATTTGCTTTTCGAGTCATGTATGTAAATTTTATCCTGCCAGTTGATTTTTGGGAGGGATACGACTTTATGTATATTCTATTTTATTACCTATTTTCATATTGCTTTTTGCTTTGACATTTGTCGTTTTGTGGATTTGTCAAAATAGCTGTTAGACATAATTTTATTTAAGGTTGTACCTCTTTTTTATTTAACACTCTTTTTTTTTGCCTAAAACCTATTTCAGTATTCCTAGAATTATTTTTATTGTATATTTCAGTCATTTCTGCTCTCCTCAAATTGAAACTACAACTAAAAGAAAATCTTAGCCAGAGTTTGTTGGAATACTGCCTGTAGCACATGGTGTCATGGAAGAGATACACATGGATATGGAAGAGGAAGACACAAATCTTCCTCTTCCATAAAAGTCCCCCCCGATAAGGGACCACCTTGTCGTGGTTGGGGGGCGTAGGGCCCAGCAATCCGGCTGAAGGCTGTGCCGACCGGATTGGCGTGCCGGTTGGACATGGCTAAGGCCAACCGAGGTTTAAGATGCTGCTGGCCGGCTTGATTGCCGGTCGGATGGTGACGGCGTCGGAGACCTCACCTCTCAGGAGACCTGTGTGGTCTGTTCGACGGCTCTGCCGAAAGGTCTGAGCCCCGCCTTGTAGGCACGAGCTGTCCAAAAAGTCTGGGTCTTACTAAGAGTCTCCACCCCGGGTGCCGATCGAGCTTGGATCTATATATCCTTGCACATTTGCAAACCGGGGAATAGATTAAAGTAAGGTTTCTTCCGGTGGTCAGCTTTCCTTCTATAGGACTACTGCCATGTGAGGCTGGGGTTGAGGTGCGCCTATAGGGCGTATTCCTTGCCCCCGGCTCTAGATGGTCATGGCTTTTCATAACCAGGTAGTGCTGTACAAGCGGAACCGGGAATTGCCGTGGTTGCATAAGATCGCAACAAAAGAGATTCAGATTCTTCCATAAAAGTATGCATTTGATGCTGATTGTCACAATCAACATCATCAGTACCAAGATCCTGTGAAGGTGACAACTCAGCAGGACAGAAAAATCAAAATGTGATCACAGATGACTATATCATTTGAATCCTGACTCCAGCAGTTTCAGTCTTGATCTTTTTGTTGTAGCTGCTACACAGCACCTGTAACACATACTTGACCAAGAAAAAAAAATTGGCTCTGGTACAGCACATGTATCACAGTTTTTCTACATCCATCAGTGACAGCTAATTGCTTTCACTACACAGCAGGAGCAGAGGAGTTGCTCTGTTATCATGGGACCCAGCTCCTCTAAGATCCACCCTCTACACTATTCAGGTGACCCCATGTATGGGAGAGCCATACCCTGTGCTTGTTAAAGAACGTGCTGGATGGCCTTGATAGAAAGTTCCTGTGTCTCCTGACAGCTGTCCAATAGGTCCCCCCCCCTCTCCCAACCTTCTCTGAGCCCTCTTGGGCATTGTGACCTGGCTGTTTTACCTACT
The DNA here is from genome assembly GCA_038380435.1 of Ryuthela nishihirai. Taxonomy (NCBI): domain Eukaryota; kingdom Metazoa; phylum Arthropoda; class Arachnida; order Araneae; family Heptathelidae; genus Ryuthela; species Ryuthela nishihirai. Next base: position 1,468,789 of record JAWZYU010000019.1, read on the forward strand.
GTGTACAAAATTGTCCCACTCAGAGGAAAAAACCTTTTTTTTGGGTGGGGTGGGGTGGGGTGGGAGGGCTGGCACAAAGTGAAAGTTCCAAATAAACAAATCCTGCTTAATATAAATATCAAAATATATAGTAAATATATAGTTAATTCTTTCTCATAGTTTTAAAAACTATGAGAAAGAATAAGTAAACCGAACAGATGCACCACGGCAATATTCACCTGATAAAGACTTGCTATCTCAAGATCTACAAGAGTCTCCTGGTCATTTCCTTTTTCACCTTCTTACTAATCTTTTTACTCCCAATAAAAAAATTTATCTTTGAAAATTCATTCCAGCTCCCCCCCTCCCCAAATAAAAAGAATTCTGTGGTCCCCTCAAAAAAGTTCTTAATGGGTTTGTTTGTATAATCAATAGCTGTCAGACATGCGCAAATCAGGTGTTAGGGACAAAAGACCTATTTGGTTCTCCTTTCTTATGTTTATAGTGAGACATTTTTAGCCCCAAGCAATTTCAACTGTTATGTCTGATTCCTAAAAATAATTTTTGGTGTGGATTTCATGTTAAAAAGTCAATACCATATGAGGTTGTATCCAATTCTTTGACTTTGTCTCAGTTTTGGTCTGATTTAATCAAAAGATAGTTACAATTACATGCTGTTTTAGAATCACAATTGGCCTTATCCTGGATTTTACACTAATTTTTTTCAGTACAAGTAATCTTATTTTACTTTGCTGCAATAACTGCACAATATGCTCCATAAATAAGACGTCTTCTTAGATTCTCTCGGGGAAAAAACCCCATAGCTTCCAACTGCTCTTCCTTTATTTCCCCCATCCAAATTTTGGTGTAGAATATGAATTGGTCATTGAAATTTTTTAATATTTGGATTTTTCAATTTTTTCTTGAGGTAACTAAGGAGCAGAAATAGATATGTTATATGTCAAAAGGAAGAGCATTTAATTTTGATTAATAATATGACAAAGATTTTAAGAAAAGAAATATAGGGAAATTTATTTAACACAATTCCCCAAAAATTGTGAAATTTACATCTTTTGTTCAAAAAGCATACAACAGTGTTTGGAGATTTGGCTTTCTCCATGACCTCCATGTCTTCATCTCGAGAGGTCACATGCTGACCTTCATTTCAAACTCTTTGTCTCTTCATCTCTGTGTTGGCAACACTGTTGTGGCCTTTCCCACAAGAACCTTCTCCTCAAGCTGTGTCAAAGACTATGTAAGTAAGAAGAATGAAAGGTGCTAAGAGCAGCTACTAATGCAACTCAGCTACAGATTCCCAAATTCTTCTCAGAAACACTCTTGTAGGGGAAATGCAACAAACTAACTGTTGGTAGTCTAGGATTGAATCATCTCTGCACGTACACGATCTCACTTTCCAGTGTGTTACTTTTGTACAAAACCAGATATGCTGTTAGATTTTAGGTAAGTTGAATATTTTTTATCTCCCTCAGCACTTTTATTTGATACATTTGCTGCTTCTAAAAAAGAAATGTTAGTAAAAGCTTGATTTGTAACAATTATATAGTTTACCAAATGCAATATCCTTTACCAGCTCCACATGTTTTACCTTAGACCACAGTACTCTGTTGGCAGCCATGGCAAGTCTTGTAACATGCTAGGCAGTATTTATTGCTATTGCCTCTATATTGTTGTGTTAATTTAAGAAATATAATAATTATTAATCATTGACTGATGCATACAGATTAATTATTAGACATTCATAATTGAGAGTTATGTAAAATTTTGTTACAATGAAAAGCACTCATACCATAGACTGCAGTTGCTGTTTCTGCTGCAGGAGACTGCTTTCCGTGCGACATAGCAAGAGCCGGCCTGCCACTTTGTGAGTCTTGAATGCAAAATGGCAGGGAATAAGGTTTTGGCATATTTTAAATTCATGTGAAAAGTGCCTGATTTTACTGTCTTATTTATTTGCAATTGCAAAAAATGCCAGATATCTGATAATTTTCAAACATTGCAAATAAAATTTATACCCATTGGCATATTCTGTAGTAGTCAACTTCTGATGCCATGACCCCAATTGAAATGCATTTATAATATTAAATAAATTTTCTTAGTTCACTTCTTAAATTATTTTTTTATTCTAAATACATTCATTGCACATGTAAATAATTTAAAGAAAAACTTGGTGATGTTAAAATTCTAAAAAGGAGAAAGATTTACTTAAACAATTTACTATTATCACTTTGTTATATTGCATGAAAATTTACTAAATGCTCAAAACAAAGTCCTTGAAGGATCATACAAAACAACAAAAAAATTAACTAATCATCACGTAAAAAAATTTATGTTTTTAAAAATTGTACAGATCAAAATTTTACTAACATTTTCTTTCAGGAACAATTCTTCATGCATCAAAGGGCTGAAGGAAAAGAAAGAAAAATAAATTAAATATTTCGTGCGATAAGATTAATTTTCCAAATGCTTATAATACACTGAAATGCTATTGAATTAGGGATAGGAGATATACAAATTCAGTACCGCAAGTCCCGCATTTGCGCATATGCATGGCTGAAACTCTTCTAATATATAGCTGTCAGTTTTGGCTTCCCTAAGTATCCCTCGAAAATCTTTGGGTAACCATCGAGCAGAATGTTTGGGCCCGTAACCCATCAGCTACGAACCTTGAGAGAATTGTGGACAACTCTGGGAGATGCATGGGTCGCCATACCTGTGGAACATGAATTTTGCAAACAAGCTTGTGGAATACTTGTTTCGTCACGTGGCGGCCATTATCTGGGCAAGAGGGGGTCCAACACGTTACTAAGTTGCTATCCCTAATTCAATGGCACTTCAGTGTATATAAAAAAAACTTTTAAATGTATGACACTAACAACAATTGCTGAATCTAAAACTTCTCACGGAAACACAAATTTGCAAGTGACCAAAGCTTCTGCGATCAGGAATAGTAGGTTCTCTGCAGCACAAAGTTCATCATTGTGGCACTGCAGCCAAAAGTTCCCTACATGGCACCTATGGAAGCTTTCATTCCCTTATACATATTCTTCGGCTGTGTTGTGAGTGGACTCCATTCCAGTCATGGCCCAGACCAAATTTCTCAGGTTCATCTTAGTTTAAAGTGCATGAGGGTATTTGAACCACTATCAAGGTCTCTCTTTTGGGGAGCAGGTTGGTGTTCATAGCTTCGCCTGTATCATACACCTGTATGTTGAAACTGGACTAAGGATCCCAGGGCTACACTTTGGCCTGGGATTTGATGGTGAGAGTGTTGGACCCTCTTCACAATTAATCCCTTTGTGTTTGCACATATCCTCACCATAACAACCCAAAGTCTTCATGTTAGGGCTTTGATTCATAACATTCTGCATATGATGTTTCATTACCTATCACGTGAACACAATTCTCCAGCTGACCTTTAGTTTCAGTAGTGCATAACAACCTTCTAGTTTGCATATGACAGCAGAAAAGATTCCACAGTCATCTTCTGTTAGCATATCATCTTTCTACCAGAGTACATGAGGTCCATTACAGACAGATTTTTTGACATTTGCATTAAATGGGACTGGTTATCTACATGTGAAATATAACATCTGATCCAGACTTAACACCATCAGAAGCTTGGTGAAGTAGTAAGTGAGCCATTGAGTCAACAACATATACTCAATTGGTAATCTGTAATTCCCAGGTTTGAGTCCCACTTGGGCCAGCTCTGAGATTTATCTCTGCGTAACCCTACCCTGCTCGTGGTCAGAAGAGGGACACTGATGGCTTGGAAAGATTACCATTCATCAGATACAATGTAATATTCCATATTCTCTTCTGATAGTCTTGACAGAAGGCTTCCATCTCTTAACAGCTATCCAGTGGTTCTCTTCCCCCAATCTTTTCTGAGCCCTTGGGGTCCTTGTGACCTGACCATTTTGCTCATTGTTTGCAAAATGTGCCATTTAAAGAAAAAACAATCCACTTATTTGAACTTTAACATCATAAACGTTTTTCACTTTTGCTCAGTAAAAGTTTAAATATTAATTTTTAAAAGAGCATTTTTAAAAGAGCCTCAAGAAAATATGCTGTTATCAATTCTATAGAGCACCATATTTTGATGGTCCACCCATTCACTTTTACTTTTCCTTAACCAGTTTAGCTTTATTTACGTTATATTTATCATTTTGGGGATCATTATTATTTTGGACATTTTTCGTTTCTGAGTCATAGAAGGAGTTGCGCATATGTAACACCGACCTTTTGATTGTCAGCCGCTGATGTGCACGTGTAGGACATGACCCCACTTGCATCATCAGATTTTGCAAATATTTTCCTGGTGTGCAACAGACATGTGCTGGCTTTGTATGCAACATGTTATAACTACGTGACGTTAGGTCACAGAGTCAGAGGTAGAAGTGTAGTCATAGTGGAGAGAAAATGAGAATTGTCTGTGGAGATGCAGTATTGTAGGAGAGAGTGATGTTAGTGGAAGTTGAGATGTAGATAGATGTGAGTTGTTAGTACTCCAACTTTTTTACTCTTCCACTCTTGGTGAGTCTTTGAATTTTTTGGAAATAAACTTTGTTTGTTTTAGAAACTTTTGAATTTTTGCTATTAAAAAATTTTAAATATAATAAAAAAAATCAATTTACCTTACTCAAGAGAAACTTGAGTAAGGTAAATTGATTTTTTTTATTATATTTAAACTTTAATTAAATTTGACAATCCTTTTTGAATTCTTACTTGATAAGTTACACTATCTACATAACGAACCCTATTTCAACTTGACTTAACAAGTTAAAATTGCCTGGCGCCCAACAAAGCTATCTGGAATTCTAAATAAATTTGGATCAGACAAAAGGTAAAACATTTAAAAGTTAATAATCTTTGGAGCGTTATAATATTTTTTAGAGGGGCAGGGGTGGCTCATTCGGTATCATGCCAGGCTCATAATCTGCAGTTCCCAGTTTAGAGTCCCAGCTGGGGCAGCATTGAGGTTTATCTTCACAAAATTCCCCTGCACTGCCCATGGTCAGTAGGGGACACTGATGGGCTTGGAAAGACTTCTGTTCATTGGATATGTTAAGCCATGGCTCTATATGTTGGAGACCCATATCCTTTGTAGGTTAAAGAATGTGCTGAATGGGCTTGGTGGAAGGCTACAATATGACTCCCAACAGCTGTCCAGGTTTCCTCCCTTTAATTTTCTACGAGTCTTCAGGGTCTTTGTGACCTAGCCATTTAGCCCATTGTGTGCAAAAAAGTGCTCCTCAGAGGTCTTAAGTCCATTAACATATTGAGTTGTAGAATTATAGTAAACAGTAAGATCGTATATATTAAAGTATTTTTTTTAGCACTTGTTATTTACTGCCTGAGCCCCTTTCACTCAGACATCTTTTATAAAATTAATCGTTTTTGACCATATTTTTGAGGTTTCTTGGCAATTTTAATTGAATTAGCATTTACCATGAATTTTAGAATATTGTATTTTATTTTTTACACTGGTCCTAAACATATATTGTTGCTTTCTGTGTCTGTTTGTTGTTACTTGTTTTGCTTTTTATATATTTTGACTTTGTGTCTTTTTTTCCATGAATCCTCTCTGCCTCTGTGGTTTGTCTTTCATATTTTGCATTTGTTGTTTCTTCTTTTTGAGTTATTTTTGTCACCCATTGTTTTCTACTGTTTTATTAAAAGTTAAATTAGCAGTAAAAATTTAGATCTACAAAAATTGTAATAAGTGCAAAAATAACTGTAGGTGATAAAAATGTATAATGTTCTCATATGATATTAAACTTATTGGGATTTACTCCTTAATTTACTTGTCAAGTTCCTAATTTTGTCATTAACAGTCTCAAACATTTGGTAATCATTACCAATATCATAGTGCACCTTAGACTAAAGGCTATGTACTATGGTGGAAAACAAGTTCAAGGTTACACATCATTGCCAACAGTTCTCTTTCCGATAAATCCCATGGAAATGGCTGGTACACTTCCATTGCAATATGATTATTGTTTTCTGGAGTTAATGGAATATTTGCTGGTTGACATTAACATCTTTCTGTTGAAATTTCTGAGTGAATCATGTGCATGCTCAGAATTTGTTTAGGTAAACCAGTCCATATTTTTCTCTTACCTTGATATTGCCGGTTGTTCAGGATGGTTTGTTACAGTTCCATCATTAAGGTGTTATCAAAGCCATTCTTGTTGGCTAAACACCATTTACCCTGTAATAAAATCCACCCCTTGGTTAAAACGTGTGCACTGAGAACATTAATGTAAATGGCACACTTAAAAACTTAAGCTTAACATTTAAAAAGTTGGTGGGAAACTCCTTTCATGCAAGATGCTAGTGCGAATCAAGATCTCTACAAAGGTATTTTACAGCGTCTACTAGCAAGTGTTACTGCTGTGACACTTGTGGGAAAGTGGAAAATGGTTTGTCTTGCAAGACAGTACTCTCCGTCAAAGAGTTTCTTGCTAAATGAGAAGTCACCATGCTTGCCCCCCCCCCTCCATATTCCCCTGATTTGTCATCAACATATTGTTTACTGGCCCCATGTCCCAAAAGAGCACATGTATGTGGACACTTTGGATATTCAAGAAACTGTGAAGTACCTGTCGGCCATCCAAGAAAGTGACTTTTTACAGTACTATCAAAGCCTTCAGTGACATTGTTAGCAGTGCATTGAAACCAGGGAGACTAATTCTAAGTAAACAAGAACCTTTAGTTTGTAAGTTTTTTATTGTTTTGTAATAAATACAGTCTCGTTTCTTTCAAGACATTGTATATATGTTTAGTAGATTGCTGGGACTTTTAAGAATATATGGGGAGTGTGGAGAAATAGGCATATACACCTAATAATATTAAAGAATAAAATAGTTTGGTTCTTTCTAGGATTAGTTATGGCAGTAAAACTTGGATGCTTTGTAAAGAAGGTAACAGGAAACTTTATGCTTTTAATTCTAGATGCTTTTGAAGTATCTTGTAATCTCAGTATCTTGTATCAATTTTGTAAGTAATGATGAGGTTAGTCAAAGGAGTTGCCAATCTCCTTTAAGCAGCATATTATGCAGAGAGAGACTCCGTTGGTTTGAGTATATATTGTCGATATGCATAACTGTAGATTAGTGAATAGGGTTGTGAACAGTATGTCTAAAAGCCTCAGAAGGAAGGGGAGACAAAGGATGCCGTGGGGAGACATTGTCCAATAGGTCCTTCTTAGAATTGGTGTGCAGTAGCCAGATGCAGCAAAAGTAGCTCAGGAGAGATATGTTTGGAAAACTAAATTGCACATCTGCACATCTGTGTAGCCATGGCTGCTTGAGGATGATTACAGGGTTTTCACCTCCATTCCATTTACTAGAATTCTTAACCCCCTCCCCCACCCCTTGATCCAATTCTAACATTAAATATATCACAACAAATGTCACGTGATTGTCAATAATAAACAAAAAACGATATTAGAAACAAACATCTTATACTATATCACATTTGATACTATTGTGGAGGCGGGGATGACTCAGTCGGTAGTGCTCCAGGCTCATAATCTGCAGTTCCCAGATTTGAGTCTCAGCTGTGTTAGTGTTGAGATTTATCTCTGCAAACTTCCCGCCCTGCCCACAGTGAGTAGGGGACACTGCTGGGCTTGAAAACACTGCTGTCCGTCGGATGGGACATTAAGCCATGGCCCCATATGCAGGAGAACCATACTCTGTGCACGTTAAAGAACACACTGGATGGCCTTGACAGGAGGCTACCATCTGTCTCCCAACCTGCTCTGAGCCTTCGGGATCCCTGTGACCTGGCCATTTAGCCCTTGTGTGCAAAAGAGTGCCGCTCAGATGTAAAACCACCAACCAACCAATAATACTACTGCAATGGTTCACCATTCACTTTTACGTTCCCTAACCAATTTATTTATTTACATTATAATTATTATTTTGGAGCCTTTCATTTTCTTTGAACCATCACCCCTCTCCATCCATTAGTAAGTTTTCGAATTCACAACTCTTTTTGCATGGAAATTTTTGATTGCCAGCCATTGACTGCCAATGTCAAGGTCACAACTGCTTGTATTATTGATGCATGATCCCATGTGCAAATGTGATTCACAGGCATGACGTTAGACACTGCCACATTTGACTTAAGCAAGTACAGGGTGATCAAAAAGTCGCTGTGCACCTGATAAGGAATGAGATTTGTACCTGTACAATTACAATAAGTGTTCAAAATGTGTCCCGTGCATCTCCAGATATTTAGTGACATGCCAAACTGTGTTCTTGAAGACGTTCAACACAGTTAACATTCCAAATGTATTCTGATGGCCATCTTTAAATCATCAATTGTGTGGAGATTGTCCGAATACACAGAGTTTTTCATCGTACCCAGAGACAAAAATCGGGCAAGGAGAGATCCGGGGATCTTGGAGGCCAAATATTTTACAAAACGATTCTGCCCCCAAACATGTCATCCAAGAGTACCATAGCTATATCCGATGTGTGGGCCATGGTGCCATCCTGCTGAAAGTAGGTCCTGATAATTTCACCTTCTGACAATAGCGCAAAGAAAGGATAAAGAATATATTTCACAGTATCGTTGGGAGTTGACGGCCTCAGAAGTAAAATGCGTCCGACTCTGCACCTACACGAAATTCCAACCCAAACACCAATCTTCTGATCATGCAGTAGCAACTCGTGGAACTTATTACTTTCGGCAGGTTTTAATTCATGCACGGATGTGATTTTGTAAGGGTCTAGGCCTAGGTGTTTTTCTAGAGCTGTATTTGCTGTGCCAAATGAAACACCAACCTGCTGCAACAATCTCCTGATGGACGTTTTCAGGCTTCGGAGCATGTGGTCTGCAATATCCAACACTTTCTCCTCTGTCAGTATTGATGGCCTACCAGATGTGGGCGTGTCACACACGGAACCAGTTTCCCGTAATTTCTGAATCAACTGCCACACTGCATTATGATGGGGTACCTTGGTTTCCGGAAACTGCCTGGAATCATTGTTGAACATCTTGTGTGAATTCTCCGTCAAACTGAAACACATGTTCCACAAGGAATGTACGGTCCTTAATAAATAACACCATTGCCACAACGAATGTCTATAGTGGCTGACTGCTTTGCTCAATGTAGCTTACTGACTGCGACCGCGTCTCTCCCACTATAACATCACACTAACATCATCATGTGTCCCTAAATGTCTCGAGACACACTAGACACACTTTTAACCTTTATTGTAATGGTACAGGTATTCCTCATCAGGTGCACAGAGACTTTGATCACCCTGTATTTAGTAGAGAAGTGAGGAGTCAGAGGTTTGAGTAGAAAAGTTAGTAGAGAGAGTATAGTAGAGAGTTAGTGGTAGAGTGTTTGGAAGAGTGAGTGTTTTGTAAAAGGAATTGTTCAGCGAGTTAATACTTAAATAAAACTTTCACATTTTAAGGAATTGCATTTGACTTTATATTTTTCTCTTGAGCAGAGATAAGTTTAGTGTTATTAGATTAACATTATTTTGGACAGTTATTATTTTCTGATTTTGAGCTTGTCCTAATAATGAACCCTAATTTATTTAAAAAAATTTTTCTCCATTCTTTCTCTTTCTCTTTTGCTTGAAAAAATTATGATAAAGTTTAAAAACAAATCTGTTTCAGACTGTAGTGATCATACATTGATACAGAGTACATACATACATACATACATTGATGCAAAGATTTATTTATACATTTACTCTGCCATACTGTACCTAATTTATCGATTGGTTCAATTTCTGATATTCTAATCTATTTATCACTCTCTTCTATCTAGCAGAGCTGTAATGCTTTTTTTAAGCTTTTAATTTAAGATATTGATTTTCATTTCTGTTGGAAGTTGCATCATCTGAGAACTACACACATCACTTTTGATCACTATTTTAGCAGACTTTCAAGTTTAAAGACTTTTTTTTTTACTCTGCTGCTTTTGGAATTATTTGTTATTGTTTCTCAAATGTTTGCTGCAATTATAAAGAACACTTAATTTGAAATAATTCAAAACGAGAATGACTAGCGATCAGAAATTTTTGATGTCGGAAGAATTGTAGGAATAAGCAATTAGCCTGAAAGTGGGATTTATAAAAGATAGGGCTTATTTTAACAATAATTTTAATTTCATTTTAACCAATCGAATAAATATTTTTGTGGAAAAAAAAAGTTTTGCCAAAGTGGCTGCCAAGTCCAGGTGCTGAAATCACAGGAAGAGTGAAAAGTCATATTAAGTGGAAAAAAGACAAAACTGGCATTAGTTTAATGATAGAATACTCTGACATGTTTGTGGAGATATGTGGGTTCATTTCCCATATATCAGGGAAACTTTTTTTCTACAAAAATATTTATTGACTTATTGAGATTAAAGTCAACATTTAACTCTGTGAATATTACTTACTTTTTTAAATATATTTTAACCAAATACACTGATTAACATTTGGAAATTAAGATTTTTAACCAAATGTTTTTAACTTTTCCTTAACAGTTATTCATACTGAAACAATTTATTCTTAATTTCAGTGTTTCAGTTAAACTTTTAAATGGTTTGAAATATTTTTATTCAACCCTTTTTTGCAGTTCTTTATTTGTTTTTATAATGCATTTTTCACTTTTTATTTCAATTATGTTCAAAATTGTTTAAGTTGTGGTTAAAGCAAAATGATTTTTTTTATGACAATACTTTCTTTAGGATTAGAGTTTGCTGATTGCCAAAAATCTAAGCGTATGAATTTTTTCATATCAAACACGAAAAAAAAAAAAATAAATGAAAGTTTTAAATGTTAATAGAAATGTGAACTATTTGTATTAAAATAATAAAATAATTTATAAAAATGAAAAAAAATTAAAATTTTACTGGTTGAAAGGGAAAAATGCGAAAATGTTTTTGAAATATTTTTTAAAAAGGGTTAAAAATATTAACTTACCTCTTTCCTTGAATTTTTGCTTTTTTATTCACAAAAAAAGATGTTTTCCCTTCATTAAGTTATGTATTCTATTATCTGAAAACACTTCAAAATTGACTTGGCCACCAGAGTGAGACCAATTTCAGAAGCCTGACACTCAGTGGTGGATTACCCAACAGGTGCATGAGGTGCTCGCCTAGGGCCTTGACACTCATCGAGGGCTTCAAAACAATCAAAATCTATTTTGTTTTATGTCGAAGTTTTTGCAGTTCAGATATAAAACAATCCAAATACTCATTTCTTTTATCATCACCAACCATTTCTTGTTATGTGACGATTTCTTAAATTCAAACTCTGTGAATGTTTTGCTAAATATTTCTGATTAGGAGGAACAGCAAAATTTTAACAAAAAACTAGTAATTAAACTTTTTAAACACAACAGCAAATGACAAAGTACAAAGAATAGAGACAGTACATACTGCTACAGTGCAATAACCCAGCTATCAACTTGCCTCAACTATAGTGAAAGAAAAGTTTTAATCTTTTATTAACCCATTAGCACAATCAGGGCCAAATCTAGGGGAAGTGGAAGGGGACCATCCAATGCTAGTAAGGGTAATATAGGCAAAAAAATGCTAAACGTATGTAGATTTCATGCATTTTTAAAGACTTCCAAAAATGGAGGGGGAAATATATTTCAGTGGAAATCCATTCTCTTACCTCCCCCACCTTTACCCACTCAATTAAGTTTCTTGCCCACCTCCTTTTATTCTAGATCCAGGTCTGAACCAACCCAGATAACAAACCTGCATGAGACCAATTCCAGGTACAATGTAATAAGGCGCACAGATAGGGTAGTTCTCTAATATGTATTATCTCCTTTACCCATTTAGAAACAATCTGCTGCCTTCAAAATTATGTTAAAGAATTTAGGTGTGAACTGTCTGTAAATGGTCAGCTTGAAGTCTTATTAGATTTTCTCTGATTGCTGTGAAGGTGAGCCCATAAGCAAGTCTTTAGTACAATAAAAGAACTAAATCAGAAACTTTTTCCCCATTCCTTAACATTCTTCTTTTGGGAAAAGTGCAAAAATACTATAACACTATAACCCCCCCCCCCAAAAAAAAAAAAAAAAAAAAATTGTATTTTCAATAATAATCAATTCAGAATTTTCAGATTTTAAATTTCAGTGAAATTCAGAGAAAATTCGAAAAACCTGGAGTAGTTGTTAGTTGTGAATTAAAGTACTGAATTATGTATCATACCTTTTGAATATGAAAATTTAAAAAGTTGTAGAATTTTATCCTGAAGTAAGTCTTGACCGAACTTCGTCATGTTATTAAACACAATGCAATTTGTCAATTTTCATATTTGATTTAAAAAAAAACTTTTAATAAGAAAATTTCTTTTAGCAAAAATATATAAAAACTTAGAACAAAGTTCTGGGAACTATAGTGTCTTCCAGCACTTTTAAGTGTTAAAATCTCATGGAAATGAGCAGGGAATTAGAATTAAATCTTGAGGAAAAGGATTTTGTTGGATTGATACACTATCATGCCAAGGAAATGAACAATAAAGATTTAATGGAGCATGAAGACCATAGAAAGCAAACCACCAAAACAATTTGAGACTAAGATGGCGGGCAGAAGCCTGGCCAATTTGGAGGCTCAGGATCCAAACACAGAAAGATTCGTGAAGGTGTTTAGAGCAGTGCATGACACTATAGCATACTATAAAGTGACTTATGATGAGAAGATAAAAGCTACAGAACAAACATCACTGGAAGGGTACTTATATGAATCAGAAAGAAAAGGTACAATGCCATCAACATCTGCAGAGCCTGAGTCCAAACTGATTAAATAGTATGCATTCATAGTGAATAGTTTTAGTTTTCTTATGTTTATTATATATGTACTATACATACATACTGAATAAATATTCATTTTCTTTTCATTAGCTATTTTTTTAGGTTTAACTATCCATTGAAACAAATGTACGTGCCAAAAAAGTATTATAGTTAAGTATTGTTTGACTTAACATTTTTAAACATGCACAGAAACTTTTGGAATGAATTAACCATGTAAGTTAGGGATGTACTGCATTTTAATTTCATTATGAATGTCTTGCACCAGCCTCTAAGGATTGTAAGCCTTACTCAAAAACCTTGGAAACTGTTCCATTTAGTTTTTGCTATCACTTAAAAGACTATCATGATAGGGATCAGTATTTGATTTTGTCACCTCTTCAGCATTAAAAGTATTTTAGTGTATTTTTGTATTTTAGAACATTGAGTGAAAATGTCTTTTACGACTTTTTTCCAGTGAAAGTAGTTGTTGCACTCTACACATATAATGCTCGAGATCAAGGTGATTTAAGTTTCCGAAAAGGCGATAGATTAGGTATTCTGAATGATAGGTGAGTAAATTTCCATTGTAATACATTATAATTTAGTAGTTGAATGCTTCAGTGTTTAGAAAGTTACTTCCCTATATTCTAAGGGAATGTACTTGCAAATAATAACAATAATTATTAAACATAGAGTTCTCTCATTCATGGAAATTTAAGTCAGCAATCAGAGTTATTGAGATCTAAGTGTATCTTCTGTTTTGTAGTGAACATTTTATGTGTTATATCCATTTTATTAAAACTTAAGAAGACAACACTTACAAAATAGACATCAGCAAACAGCATTAAGCTGTGTTTAAAAGTTGTAGATAATCAAGTCTGAAGGGATTTCACTCTGCGAATAATATGAAATTATTGCAACAAAATCACAAAAGTTGAATAACACCCATATTGTATCAGTGGAAAGCTTATTTGAAAGTTTTAACTCATCTTAGGTGAAGCATAGTTTATAGCAAATCAACATAAAATGCTGTATCATGATTAAAATATTTAGCAAGCTTATAATAGCTGAATATGATGTGTGAAGTTCCCTAAAGCGAAAACTTTATTTTAGTGAATGTGTATAGTTACTTTTACACCACACAATTAACCCTTCCAGGGCCCAGGTTGAAAAACAGGTTTCTCTCCAGGGGCCAAGCTATTTTCTGCCTATGCTCAGCCAAAAAAAAACTTTAGAACTTTTTTTGCCAAATAACTAATGAAAGGAATTATGGCATGTTGTATGCCAAATTAATAAGCATTTAATTCTGGATTTTCTTAAAATCAATTATTTAACAAAAAAGATGATATGTTTTATTTTAATAGGACTCTTTTAGAGTCATGTTAGTAAAAAAATTCATCTGGCAACACAAATAAAAATTTATTTAAAAACACTAATATACAAAAATGATTACATTGCACATGAATAGAATGACTATATATTTCTGAATAACAAAAAAATTTTTTTTTGGTTTTAAGTGAATTTTTTTTCGTTTTTAAATTTTTTTCTCAGTATCATACTTTGAGAAAATTCCAGCTTTTGAGCCAATTGTGCTGAGTCAAACAAGTCAACATTAGAATTTCTTTTTAAATATAACCAATCAATGGAAATAGGTCATGTTATATACGAAATTAAACAGAATTTAATTACGAATTTTATGAAAATAAATAATATAAATAAATTTGCAAGCATATTGATTTTCATAAGCCTTTTTCAATGTGATATGGTGAAAAAAAAGATCGCAGTATACAATTAAGGCTACATTTTGGAAATCCTGCCGAATAAAAATAATTAAATTATATATTTATCGAAAGGAAATTTCCTCCCGAATAATAAAATATTCACCTGAAATATGATTTTATTTCTTTCAATGATTCTTTTCAGTATCGTATATTTTAGACACGGGATCTGTTATACAACATGACTTGGCATTCTCATATTCACATGATTTTCTGAACTGGTTATGAAATAGAAAAAAAATTTCCTTGGCGGCTTTTTTTTATTAAACCTTATGAATTTTTTCTTTGGGTGTTGAAGCTTGGCGATCTTGGCTAAGTGCAGAAAGGTTTCTGCCCCTTCCCTTCCCGAAATTGCTCTTCCAAATGATGGCCGATTTCTGTAGCAAGGAAGTCTATTTGCTTCCGTATCGAAGACATTCAATTTCAGAAAACGGTACAAGCTCAAAGTTTTTTTATTAAAAAAAGGGTAATAATAAAAGAAAAATTACATATAACCTAAATGGGATTAATAAATAATATATCCGCAACAACTTTTAAGCCGGCTTTCGATCTAGCCAACCCAAAAAGATATATCAGTAATTGATAAATCAGCCGATCTAAAAATCACTAACGGAAATAAATCTACAGAATTTAATTTGCTTCCATATCCAAGACTTCATTTATTTTCAGAAAATGATACTAGATCAAAGTTTCACTGGAAAAGTAATAACTAATAAAATAAAAAATTAACATATAGCCTAATGCGATGTTAATATCCACAGGTACAAGTTGTAGGCTGGCCATACCATATAACATAACTATGAAAAAATCAATGTTCATTGATCGGCCAAGAGATCTCTAATTTCCGAAAATAAATCTACTGAAATGAAAGCTAACTGAGGTTTAAATATAAAAAAAATACTAACTTTACAAAGAGTATCGCTGGACCAAAACTGAAAAGAAAAAAACACAACACACAAAACAACGGAGATATGTTTCAACCACCTGAGTCTTGTTGACTCACTGAAGCATAACTAATGAAATGCAGCTGCAACCAGAATTTTTAACTAGGATGTGTTTACTTCCATTTCGATTTGAAGGTGGGAAAGATGCATTGAATGCTGCGAAAAATGATAAAAATAACTTGGGAATAATGAAATAAATTTGTGACAGAAAAGAGTGTGCAATGGAAAAAGACTTTTGCGGTACGTATTTTGTAATAACTTCCAAAACTACAGTTCTTAAAAATAGCAGTTTTTTTTTTGTTAATTTTTAGGAGATTTTCGAAAATTTAAGGAAAAGTTTATTGATAATAACTCAAATCAAACTTGTGAGCTTAAATCAGATGGTTGCTTCAGCAAATAGGGACGTTAAAAAGCAAATCGGCAATACTGCAAAGTGCTTCTAAAAATGGCAATCAGATAGCTTTATAAAATTATTTATATTGTTGTTTAGTAAAATATGCATGAAATTAAAAAACAAAATATAATTTTTGAAGCCTGAATTACATATTTTTATCAGATATATATATATATCAAATTGCAACGGCAATTCTTATTTTTAAAAAATTGATAAATTTCTGTTGTACTAAGACCGTATGCATACATCGACACTCGCAATTTAGATTCTTCGTACATATACATATGGGCTAGGCCCTGGAAGGGTTAAGTCAGTGGTTGTCAACCTTTTTTATGTTACAGCACTCCCATAGCTGGATTCACATTTATTGTAGCCCACCTAGTACAAAAACAGCCCCCTAATCGCAGACTAATCCAAACAGCCCCCTAATCCAAACAGCCCCCTAATCGCAGACATCGGGCAAAAACCCGTTCCCCCACCACTAAAGGTTGAAGCCATATGCACTGGAAGACTTCCTCCAATGTATAATTTGACGATGCCAATAG
This sequence comes from Ryuthela nishihirai, assembly GCA_038380435.1. NCBI lineage: Eukaryota > Metazoa > Arthropoda > Arachnida > Araneae > Heptathelidae > Ryuthela > Ryuthela nishihirai. Next base: position 1,485,218 of record JAWZYU010000019.1, read on the forward strand.
AAGCAAAGAGTTCAGGTTCCTGCGATGACCTCTGCTCAGAATTATCCACCAGCTGAAAACATATTCTGTGAATCTATTCACTTGGGGCTGTCAACCCATAAACAGAAAACACAGCGGAAGATTTTCCCTCCACAGATGCCCACCAGTGCAGTTAAATCAGGATCCATAATCAAGCTCAGAGCCATAATTCCGTTCAGGTTGGTATATATGGTCAGCACCAGGACCCTGTGTGGTTGAGCACTCCTCAGCAGGGTAGAAAAAAAAAGAAAAGTAGCCATAGATGTCCAGATCAGTAGGCCACTAATCTGGCAGCCCTCCGCTTCCGTTCACTTTCACAAGAGAATTCTCTTTTGAAAAGTATTAATGGTTTGCACCATGAGAAGGCGGGGTCGGACATTAGGTGTTAGGCCTGGCCGGTCTGTGCATCATCACAGAGGATTGGTGCATAGCTATCCTTCCAGTGACTACATAGGTACCATTTACAGATCATCTGTGCACTAAATCCATATAAATAAGCAAGAATTGATTAAAATGGTTAAAGACATTATTTTGAAAATTCTGTATGCAATTACACCCACCCCTTGACTGACATAGTAGATAGGTTCCTGATCTTCACCGCATGTAAATCAAAACTATGCAAATTGAGACCACCAACTTATGGAAATGAGAGGATAGGTTCCAAAAAAAAAATCCTTGTTATTAATAAAGCATGTACTAAAAGTTTCATTTACATACTGGGTTTCAAAACGCTGGCAAATTTCAATGGGAGATAGGGAACAACAAGACAAACCTTTTTTTGTCTATGAATCCGCTGACCGTAACACTTCGGTGCTAGAGAGCACTGACAGAAATATCAGTTTAGCTGGTACATAATTGAATTCAAAGAAGTGTGAACAACTTGTTTATTTAAAGAAAGTGCTCAAAATTGCAACCGGCAACAGCATTGCATGCATGACAGCTTTGAAGCATTGATTGTCATACGTGTCGAAAGATTCCCGGAATTTCGCAAACATTTGCAGATATGACAGCGATTCTTGCGATGATGTTACATCTGAGTTAATGAGAGTCTCATACACAAGGTTCTTCATGTGTCCCAAGAAGGAGAAATCAATACATGTTAAATCAGGCAATTTTGGTGGCCAGGTGATGGGTCAACCTCGGCCTATCCATCGGTCCCCAAAAGTGGTGGTCAGATAATTCTACACATCATTGCTGAAATGTGTGGGGTGCCCCGTTGTGTTGAAACTACATTCGTTTGCGAATAGCCATGGGAACATCTTCTAGCAGTCCTGGCAACCATTCTTCAAGAAATACCTGATAAATCTGCCCATTGAGTTGGGGAGGCAGCAGGTATGGCCCAATCAAAATGTCATGGACAATACACAGAGTCAGCAGGTATAATGGTATGTCATGGGACAATACCATTACGTCAGCGGACATAAATTCATAAATGAAAAAGGTTTGTCTTGGTGTTCCCTATCTCTCATTGAAATTTGTAGAGGGTTTTGAAACACCCCGTATATTTTTCGCAAATTTCACTTCAACAGTAAAATAAACTGTAATTGTAACATTAGTTATTACTTTGTTTGCACTAATTCAGATAAGCTTAGATTAAATTCCATACATTTCTATTTGGTCGTGAAAATTACTCATTATTGTAGATGTACACTATCAAATTTGAATACAAAATTTAAAAGGATACACATAGTCTTATCAGAATAATATGACCACCCACGGAATCACAGTGTACCCGCTCAAGCACATCACAGAGTGCACATGACAAGGTTGACCACACACAGATGTAAGCGGTGGTGGCCATATGCGGTCAGCCAAAAGCCATGTAAGCGGCCAGCCAAAACATGAGCACAACGCGCAGAGATATTGATTTGACGGACATACAAAATGGAATAATCATCGGCTACCGCACTAAGGGTGGAAGCATCTCGGAAAGAGCAGACTTCGTGGGCTATTCACGAAATGCTGTAGTAAGGGTGGACCACTGGCACACCGAGTACCTCCAGATGTCATAACTGTGGATCCCCAAAGGCCATCGACCACAGAGGAGAATGTCGCCTACGTCGACTGGTAAAGGGCAATCAACACGCAACAGTGCAGCAATTGACTACTCAAATGAATGCTGAGGCACCCAGGTAAGTGGTCCCAATAACAGTAGAGCGAACCCTGTCTCATGGGTCTCTGGAGTCGACGCTGCGTAAAGCCACCCATGTTAACCAAGGTCGATCGGCAATGATGCCTGCAGTTCATATGGGACTACCGTCATTGGACAGTGGAAGAGTGGAAAAAGGGTGCCTTCTCCGACAAATTAAGATTTCTAATCCACAGAAGTAATAGGCGGTGGCGGATACGACGTCAAACACATGGGAACCAATACCCGGACATGCTTGTTGGCCAACGATGGCGGTGGCAGTGTGCATGTCTGGGGAATGTTTTCCTGGTATGACCTGGGACTGCTGGTACCACTGGATGGGTCTCTGAACACCAATGGCTACCTGTCAATCCTCACTTGGCATCACGGGCGCCGAGTCAACTTGGATCCTCAATATCCTTGTTTGTGGTGACCTGGGACGAAGATTAAATTTAGGTTTTGTCCGAGGGATGAACTTTACTTCTGTAATACTGTTCGCCCTAAGGTAGTCGTGGGGTGAGCTGTATCTATATGTTACTGACTCAAGTAATTCAATTAATTACCTGTCCATCCTCACTGACCACATACATCCCTTCATGTTGGATGTTTACCCTGGTGGTGATGGTGTCTACCAATAGGACAATGCGGCCTGCCATGTCGCTAAAGTGGTGCGTGACTGGTTCCAGGAACACAGCAATGCCGGCGAAATCCCCGGACCTCAATACCATAGAGCACTTGTGGGACCATTTGAATCGACAGGTTCGGCGTGCAGACCCACAACCACATCATCTATACAACCTCTGTGCTCTGCTGGAGTCCGAATGAGCATGTGTGACTCTGGCTGCCTTCCAGGACCTCATTGTGTCCATGCCACACCATCTTGCCGCTGTCATCTGGGTCAAGCGTAGTTATTCCCATTATTAAGTAGGTGGTCATATTATTCTGATATGAGTGTGTATATGAACTAAATATAAATTAGAAATTAAGCATTGGTACCAATGCTTAATTCTTTATTTTATAAAATTAATATTTATATGATATTTCACTATGCAGTGTACTTACGAATCAACCATATTTAGTGTATATGATAGTCTACAAAGTTAAACTTGCTAAAAATGAGGAAACACAGGAGTAGTATAGTCACAACCTACGGATCCCCCACTAGTGCTTTCCCCCCCTATGACGTCACCGACCACGCCCCCTATGACGTCACCGACCACGCCCCCTATGACGCAACATGACGTAATCATTACATAATCATTACGTAACCGACCTTTATTAATAATTCCTCCCCCCTTTCACCCCCCCTTTCCCCTCAGTGGCGCCATCTGTTGACAGTGAGAAGTACTATTTTCCCAAAAAACCCTTTATTTTCACTCTAATTTCTCGTTTTCGGACCCCCCGGTCGCCCTACCTATATTTTAAGCCCTCCCCCTTATTAAAAACCCTCCTGGCGCCATCTGTTGATAGTGAGAAGTACTATTTTCCCCAAAAACCCCTTTATTTTCACTCTAATTTCTCGTTTTCGGCCCCCACGGTCGACCTACCTATATTTTAAGCCCTCCCCCTTATGAAAAACTCTCTGGTTGACCATTTTAAGGCCCCACTCGGCTGATGCAAGTCTCAGAATAATTGCATGGAACGATTGACTGGTCTTAGAATAATTGTACAGAAAAGGAATGATACAAAATTCCTTAGTAATTAAACACTCATCAAAATTCCCTTACCTCTATTAAAAATCATCCTACAGTTGAAACTCATTTTACTCTTACTGCTTCCATAGAAAATACCATAGGGTGAAATTAATAATGGTTTAAATTATTCGTAGGGATGGCATGTTAAATCTGCTTTTAGAACACATGTCTGCAGTGGAAAAATTTTCAAACTCCGTTAATCAACTCCCTAGTAATTAAACACTCGTCAAAATATTCCTCACCTTTATTAAAATCACTCCAAGGTCGAAATAAAAATCACGTTTTTCTGTAGATGTGTTTCACCGGAAAAAAAAAAAAATCGTCCCTCGCTCTGTGGATTCCGTCCGACTGTCTTGGGTTCCCGGACTATACAGTGTACTTGCTGTGGCCTTGATGCGGGTCAGGCATTCAAATATTAACCTAGCTTTTTCTATGTATTTCTTACATCAAAGCCAACACTAGCACTGAATTCTTTTGAATGCAGATCTCAAATTGTAAATCAACTCACAGAGTTGTATTTATTCCTTAGTAATTAAAACTCTTTGCTATTCATTTAGCCAGGACGACTAAACGATTCCTTTATAATTAAAATTCCCTGCTATTAAACTCCCTAGTAATTAAACACTCGTCAAAATTCCCTTACCTTTATTAAATAAAACAGTTTTCTGTAGAGGCGTTTTATCGAAAAAAAAAAAACTTCTCCTCGGCAACGAGAGTCGAACGCGTTACCCACAGCTTCACTCTGTGAACTCCTAACAAGAACCAACCTGCAATGGAAAAGGCATTCCTGAAGTCGTACGTGGAGTCATGCCCACACGTGTCCGTTTACCGGTCAGGTAGCAACGAAACTCTCCTGACACAATCGCCCTGGGAGGTTGAGTGTCCAGCTCTCAGCAGTGTGATGACTCATACGATGTTGTTCTCTGAGGGTAGGTGACGTCACAACAAGGGGAAAGAAACGTGGAGTGACCAGCGAGTGACACGTATCAGAAGACTGAGCACTGGGGATGTTTAACCTTCAGTATAATTTTACACAGTGTGTTAGGATTAACAACTCTTATAGCATAGTTATTGCGGGTAGGCTCCCTCTCCACTTTTAAAATTTAGATCTTACATCGACAGTCTTTTCATATACGTATTTTTATAACCATTTTAAAACCAACACTTATTTCTTTTATCCCTAGCGATTACTGGTTGTTGCATTTTTTACTAGAAGAAACCCTACCCCTGCAGTAGCAGCCCCCGCAGAAAATAAAAAAATGCTATCGGGCGAAAAATTAATAAAAATCTGATTTTATTTGTCGTGATGAAAAATATTGATGGGGTAATAGGTTCGACTTAAAAGACTTCGTGTTCGGATCCTCACCACGGACAACCTCTCGCTGAAGGACGGTTAAACCCTACGAAATTATTCCAAACGGGGAATCACAAGGTTTTTATTGACGAATGAATCTTGGACCTGTACTGCTTCCGTACATCGTGAAAACCCACTCACAGCCTTGATCCGTGTTCCCAATTTCCTTTACTAAGTCACTTCAAAAAACATTGTGATTGCAAAAGTATGACTAACAGTTTTATTACGCCACGTTTTAAAAATACTTATTACTGCTGTATCCGCGGTACGGGAGAGTAACACTGTTCGAAGAAAAATCAGGTAAAACAGTTTTAAAAAAAAAAAATCGTTTTCTCCGTCGTTTGCGTATGTCTCATCACGCTGGTGAAACCGGGTGAAAAAATATTTTTTTTTTGTACGAGGTAGAATGTTAAAAGTACGTCGCGTGCAAAAACTTTAGTTCCATCACGAATACACATTAATAGAGTAGGGAGGTCGTAGTTTAATACTTCAGCTATAAAAAAATAATACAATGTTTCACACACACCTCTCAACTTGTCTACACTAATCCGCTGAAATTTCATTTGCAACGGAGGCTGATACTTCGAATCCACTATATGTTCCGGAGCTGCAGTGGAATGCATGGCCCCTGCTGAATGCTACGCTATCAGAAGTCCATGTGGCTGTCACGTTCTCCAAGCGCTCAGAATATTACTATACTTATAACTGATCTAAAGTCCGTTTTAATCAATACTTATTTCTTTCAACTCTGCGACTATTGGGCCCGCACATTTTCACTAGAAGGACCGCTTCACAGTGGCAATCCCGCAGAAAAAATTAATAAAAGGAAAAAATCTGATTTTATTCCTCCTGATGAAAAATATTGAAGGTAATAGGGTCGACGTAAAAGGCCCGTGTTCGGATCCTTGCCCCGAATGGTTTTTAACAAAAGTCCTACGAAATTAAAAACTATCCCGTTACACGACGGCGTTGTTTAAAAATACTTATTACGATTGTATCCTCAGCAAATTCTTTCCTAGGAAGTAACGCTACTCGATGCAGTCCCAGTTACATGCTTTTACCGGGTAAAGACTGTGCGCCAGAATGTTAAAAGTAGAATTCATACGTTTCCGTAAAAAAAAAAAAAAAAACTTTAGTTCCTGCTGAAAGGAGTATGGTTCGATTCAGGAAGAATAGGATTTGACCTCGTGCATTAGAAAAGGGAACAAATCCGTCCCCGGTGTCATTTGTTAGGTGGTAGTATTAGTATCCTTATACAAGCTCACTTCAAATTTTCATATGACATTCTGGGGTTGAGTTTCAACCTTTTTATTTTTTCCAACCGCGATAAATGCGCAGCTTTCTGCGGAACGCGAGCGACTTCGACGCCAAGGACGACCCGCACTAAACGATACGACCGTGCACTAGAAAACCGTGAACGGACTTGTGTGAAACGTAGTGTACAGAGCTTGACAACAGTAATATAGACTGGGATCCTCGCTCACTATACTATCATAACCCTCGAGAAATTATCAAATATGAATAGACCTCTGTAAAGTTCCGACTCCACAATCTTCTGAGTTCATTCCCCGGTCGATGCGATCAGGATCACAAGGGATGTTTTACACATTCAACGACTTTTTCTGACATTCGCTAATCAAAGTGTCTATCTACACATCAGACTTGTCATTACATCGACAAACTACCTGTCCATAGGCTGAGTAAGCATTTAGAATGAAAGATTGAGTCTGCTTCACGACACAGATTCGTAAAACGCTCATTAATTATTTTGTGAGAGAAAGCATGCATAAAGTTCAAACACTAATACATCTTCCCTTTCTAATAAACCATACGATCAAAGTAGATAAATTGCAAGCATCATCGGATCTGATTCCGTATATCTGCTTATGACGAAAATCTCACAATAGCCTATTCAGTACTTTAACCCCCCGATACAGTATGTGACTAGGTCGTTTAACTAAATTACGTGCATAAACGAAAATGTAAAGGGATATCTGTAAATTCGCACAACGGGATAGGTGAATATTTTCACAATTCTTTTGAAGGCAGAATAACTGTGACGAGAGAGAAAGTATAAAAATGCAGTGGGATGGCTGTAAAAACAACAGATTACATCGCAAATACTGTAAGATAGAAAAAGCGACTATTAACAAGTGTCATATAAGGAGCGACCGATAAAAGTCACACCGTAGCGGAAGGAATAATACAGGAAAAATCATAAAATATTAACCCCCCTCCCCCATGCTGGTAAATCACGGTCCATTGCGTACACACGGATGAATATCACAAAAATACTTTGCATATAGTAAAGAACCACCGAAGTTTGGAAATTTAAAATCTGAAAACTCACTTTTTATAGTATTTCCGTGAAAAGTCACCCCCCAGAAACGAGATCTAGCTCTGTCGCCAGTTATTCCAGCGTACTATCTCTTTTCAGCACGTTTGAATAAGTGCATGTGAAGGTGGCTAGCTGCAGACACAAGCTTTTCGACAAAGATAGGATGTTTCACTACAATCTAACACGGAGATGTCTGTTAAGTTATTTTTTCCTCCTATTTCTACACTAGTGTCGAAGTCTTAGAACAAGTGGTTCGGGTTAGCACACGTTTTTGATATTATCTTGTTTGGCAATCTGAAAGAACACTGTCTGTGGAACATTACCCCCCTGCAAGCTAGTACTAATTACTTTACGATTCTGAGGGACGAAGGTTGAAATCGTTGGCAGCTATTTTTCAGAAATATGTAATCAACCATAGTGTTCGGATATTTGATCCATAGTAAGACATGAACGATGTTTACCTGCCATCAGCGACCCTTTCTACGGATCGTATGAGAGGTAATTGTTACGACAATTAGCTACGTGAAGTCGTGTTTATTTTTAAAAGCAAAGACACACTAATTACCGACTATCTAGAGAACGATATATTAACCTACTAAAGTTTGATTTTAACGATCAGATAGTGTATATATCATCACTTTTTTAGTTCATAATAATATTCCAACTTTTAAAGGAAATATTGTCTCGTTATAAGCGATTACATACAAAGAAATACACACTCTATACTTTAAATCTATAGAGACAACGATCACTATCCCAGGAACACATCTGTGAAATATCACCACATTTTTGTTTTTAACGTACGGTTGAATCGTTCTACGATGCTAGCTTTGGTTTCCCATCCCTTTCTTTTACACCCACCCGATATAAAACATTCGACCCAACATAGCTTGCTAGCTGTGCGAGGTCTTGATACAGAGAACAATATTAACACTTCTAAGGCTGACCTTAAAATCCCCGTTAACTATACAAAAGAAATCACATTGACAAAAATATCAGAGACATTCATATTTATTTACATTAAGGTCACATTAATATTTAGTTCGTACATACCAGTTCACCGTGCACCTCTTTTAGTACTGTTGCAAAGTTCAATTTAGACATAAACGCGACATTAGCAGGACGATTTAGTTCGATACATGATTCTTCCACAAAACTTACGGCAATATCAGTTAGATTAACGTTTCTTACCACTTCGGGGAAATAATCGTAAGCTGATTCAGCGTTTATGGTGAGGCACGAATGGCGAAGTTGACTCGGATGATCCACTTCACACCCGAAACAGTTCTTACGTAGCAGCGTAAACAGTTCTTTTCGGAGATCTGTTTTCAAAGTCCGCTTTAAACAGTCCATAAGCTTTACGAAATCACTGCTGCCTTGTTCAAGGGGTCGATCGTTACATGGTGGGCTTCGAGGAAGATTTGCCGCTAATTCTACCATTCCGCACACATAAGGGGTGTTTTAATAAGGGGAGTGGCCTGTTACGTAATGATTTCGTAATGAATACGTAACAGGCCACTCCCCTTATTAAAATACCCCCCCCCCTTTCCCCCTCAGTGGCGCCTCCATGGAACACACCTGTGCAATATCATCACGTTTTTGTTTTAAACGTACGGTTGAATCGTTCTACGATGCTAGCTTTGGTTTCATTATGAGTGTGTTTTTAAGATACTTTTGAAATACTCTGTTAATGAATTCAACCCCCCTTATCTGTTTGTAATTTCAGAGATATTCTGAAAGGTTTTTGTGATCAAAAGCTCCCACGATTTCCGTTTTAAAGGAGCACCACACGCATATTTCGAAAGCACGTCTATACAGGCTCGTAAATATTTGTAGACGTCATCATGTTTACTAAGAGATGGCAAATCTACCAGATCTCGACCAATGGGATGGAGTTACAGGGACACGTCACAGGTTTGAGGTATAAGTATTACCCTTCGACGGGCTGTAAGGCATTATTTTTTCCAGTATCGACTTGCTATGGCTTGTGCTAAACGTTCCCTGACCGATGGTGATCTTCCTGCGAAGCGACTTGCTGTTAGAGACGATGATAGCCATATGTTTCAACTCGGATCGGATTTGTTTGCGAGCGTTTGTGAATATCGGTCATATCCTAAAGTGCACATACGTGTGTTCCAGAGTGATGACTCGTTAAAACTATATCCTACAAAGGACGGTGTGATGCTGTCTGAAGAGCAGTGGCATGGACTGGTTTTGTATGCGTCTACAATCGTCGAAGCCTTCGAAGATGTCGAATACGGCGAGTATGAACTGGACGCTATGGTTTGCCTCGTCGTGCTCAAAGGTGGACACGGCGTGGTCATTAAAAAAAGCATCCCCCGTGACGGAGGACTTGTATTTTCGTCATCGGTTCGGCTCAGCGTCGAACAGTGGCATCGGTTGACAGATTTATGCGATCCAATCACCTACAGTTTGATGGCTCTGAAGTTTGAAAACGGTAAATTTTGGAATGTAGTGCGGAAGGTAGAATTAGCGGCAAATCTTCCTCGAAGCCCACCATCTAACGATCGACCCCTTGAACAAGGCAGCAGTGATTTCGTAAAGCTTATGGACTGTTTAAAGCGGACTTTGAAAACAGATCTCCGAAAAGAACTGTTTACGCTGCTACGTAAGAACTGTTTCGGGTGTGAAGTGGATCATCCGAGTCAACCTCGCCATTCGTGCCTCACCATAAACGCTGAATCAGCTTACGATTATTTCCCCGAAGTGGTAAGAAACGTTAATCTAACTGATATTGCCGTAAGTTTTGTGGAAGAATCATGTATCGAACTAAATCGTCCTGCTAATGTCGCGTTTATGTCTAAATTGAACTTTGCAACAGTACTAAAAGAGGTGCACGGTGAACTGGTATGTACGAACTAAATATTAATGTGACCTTAATGTAAATAAATATGAATGTCTCTGATATTTTTGTCAATGTGATTTCTTTTGTATAGTTAACGGGGATTTTAAGGTCAGCCTTAGAAGTGTTAATATTGTTCTCTGTATCAAGACCTCGCACAGCTAGCAAGCTATGTTGGGTCGAATGTTTTATATCGGGTGGGTGTAAAAGAAAGGGATGGGAAACCAAAGCTAGCATCGTAGAACGATTCAACCGTACGTTAAAAACAAAAATGTGGTGATATTTCACAGATGTGTTCCTGGGATAGTGATCGTTGTCTCTATAGATTTAAAGTATAGAGTGTGTATTTCTTTGTATGTAATCGCTTATAACGAGACAATATTTCCTTTAAAAGTTGGAATATTATTATGAACTAAAAAAGTGATGATATATACACTATCTGATCGTTAAAATCAAACTTTAGTACTTATATATCGTTCTCTAGATAGTCGGTAATTAGTGTGTCTTTGCTTTTAAAAATAAACACGACTTCACGTAGCTAATTGTCGTAACAATTACCTCTCATACGATCCGTAGAAAGGGTCGCTGATGGCAGGTAAACATCGTTCATGTCTTACTATGGATCAAATATCCGAACACTATGGTTGATTACATATTTCTGAAAAATAGCTGCCAACGATTTCAACCTTCGTCCCTCAGAATCGTAAAGTAATTAGTACTAGCTTGCAGGGGGGTAATGTTCCACAGACAGTGTTCTTTCAGATTGCCAAACAAGATAATATCAAAAACGTGTGCTAACCCGAACCACTTGTTCTAAGACTTCGACACTAGTGTAGAAATAGGAGGAAAAAATAACTTAACAGACATCTCCGTGTTAGATTGTAGTGAAACATCCTATCTTTGTCGAAAAGCTTGTGTCTGCAGCTAGCCACCTTCACATGCACTTATTCAAACGTGCTGAAAAGAGATAGTACGCTGGAATAACTGGCGACAGAGCTAGATCTCGTTTCTGGGGGGTGACTTTTCACGGAAATACTATAAAAAGTGAGTTTTCAGATTTTAAATTTCCAAACTTCGGTGGTTCTTTACTATATGCAAAGTATTTTTGTGATATTCATCCGTGTGTACGCAATGGACCGTGATTTACCAGCATGGGGGAGGGGGGGTTAATATTTTATGATTTTTCCTGTATTATTCCTTCCGCTACGGTGTGACTTTTATCGGTCGCTCCTTATATGACACTTGTTAATAGTCGCTTTTTCTATCTTACAGTATTTGCGATGTAATCTGTTGTTTTTACAGCCATCCCACTGCATTTTTATACTTTCTCTCTCGTCACAGTTATTCTGCCTTCAAAAGAATTGTGAAAATATTCACCTATCCCGTTGTGCGAATTTACAGATATCCCTTTACATTTTCGTTTATGCACGTAATTTAGTTAAACGACCTAGTCACATACTATATCGGGGGGTTAAAGTACTGAATAGGCTATTGTGAGATTTTCGTCGTAAGCAGATATACGGAATCAGATCCGATGATGCTTGCAATTTATCTACTTTGATCGTATGGTTTATTAGAAAGGGAAGATGTATTAGTGTTTGAACTTTATGCATGCTTTCTCTCACAAAATAATTAATGAGCGTTTTACGAATCTGTGTCGTGAAGCAGACTCAATCTTTCATTCTAAATGCTTACTCAGCCTATGGACAGGTAGTTTGTCGATGTAATGACAAGTCTGATGTGTAGATAGACACTTTGATTAGCGAATGTCAGAAAAAGTCGTTGAATGTGTAAAACATCCCTTGTGATCCTGACCGCATCGACCGGGGAATGAACTCAGAAGATTGTGGGGTCGGAACTTTACAGAGGTCTATTCATATTTGATAATTTCTCGAGGGTTATGATAGTATAGTGAGCGAGGATCCCAGTCTATATTACTGTTGTCAAGCTCTGTACATTACGTTTCACACAAGTCCGTTCACGGTTTTCTAGTGCACGGTCGTATCGTTTAGTGCGGGTCGTCCTTGGCGCCGAAGTCGCTCGCGTTCCGCAGAAAACTGCGCATTATCGCGGTTGGAAAAAATAAAAAGGTTGAAACTCAACCCCAGAATGTCATATGAAAATTTGAAGTGAGCTTGTATAAGGGTACTAATACTACCACCTAACAAATGACACCGGGGACGGATTTGTTCCCTTTTCTAATGCACGAGGTCAAATCCTATTCTTCCTGAATCGAACCATACTCCTTTAAGCAGGAACTAAAGTTGTTTTTTTTTTTTACGGAAACGTATGAATTCTACTTTTAACATTCTGGCGCACAGTCTTTACTCGGTAAAAAAGCATGTAACTGGGACTGCATCGAGTAGCGTTACTTCCTAGGAAAGAGTTTGCTGAGGTTACAACCGTAATAAGTATTTTTAAACAACGTCGTCGTGTAACGGGATAGTTTTTTATTTCGTAGGACTTTTGTTAAAAACCATTCGGGGCAAGGATCCGAACACGGGCCTTTTAGGTCGACCCTATTACCTTCAATATTTTTCATCAGGAGGAATAAAATCAGATTTTTTCCTTTTATTAATTTTTTCTGCGGGATTGCCACTGTGAGGCGGTCCTTCTAGTGAAAATGTGCCGGCCCAATAGTCGCAGAGTTGAAAGAAATAAGTATTGATTAAAACGGACTTTAGATCAGTTATAAGTATAGTAATATTCTGAGCGCTTGGAGAACGTGACAGCCACATGGACTTCTGATAGCGTAGCATTCAGCAGGGGCCATGCATTCCACTGCAGCTCCGGAACATATAGCGGAATCGAAGTATCAGCCTCCGTTGCAAATGAAATTTCAGCGGATTAGTGTAGACAAGTTGAGAGGTGTGTGTGAGAGACATTGTATTATTTTTTTATAGCTGAAGTATTAAACTACGACCTCCCTACTCTATTAATGTGCATTCGTGATGGAACTAAAGTTTTTGCACGCGACGTACTTTTAACATTCTACCTCGTACAAAAAAAAAAAAAATATTTTTTCACCCGGTTTCACCAGCGTGATGAGACATACGCAAACGACGGAGAAAACGACTTTTTTTTTTAAACTGTTTTACCTGATTTTTCTTCGAACAGTGTTACTCTCCCGTACCGCGGATACAGCAGTAATAAGTATTTTTAAAACGTGGCGTAATAAAACTGTTAGTCATACTTTTGCAATCACAATGTTTTTTGAAGTGACTTAGTAAAGGAAATTGGGAACACGGATCAAGGCTGTGAGTGGGTTTTCACGATGTACGGAAGCAGTACAGGTCCAAGATTCATTCGTCAATAAAAACCTTGTGATTCCCCGTTTGGAATAATTTCGTAGGGTTTAACCGTCCTTCAGCGAGAGGTTGTCCGTGGTGAGGATCCGAACACGAAGTCTTTTAAGTCGAACCTATTACCCCATCAATATTTTTCATCACGACGAATAAAATCAGATTTTATTAATTTTTCGCCCGATAGCATTTTTTTATTTTCTGCGGGGGCTGTTACTGCAGGGGTAGGGTTTCTTCTAGTAAAAAATGCAACAACCAGTAATCGCTAGGGATAAAAGAAATAAGTGTTGGTTTTAAAATGGTTATAAAAATACGTATATGAAAAGACTGTCGGTGTAAGATCTAAATTTTAAAAGTGGGAGAGGGAGCCTACCCGCAATAACTATGCTATAAGAGTTGTTAATCCTAACACACTGTGTAAAATTATACTGAAGGTTAAACATCCCCAGTGCTCAGTCTTCTGATACGTGTCACTCGCTGGTCACACCACGTTACTTTCCCCTTGTTGTGACGTCACCTACCCTCAGAGAACAACATCGTATGAGTAAACAACACTGAGCGCTGGTACGGCGCTGGACACTCAACCTCCCGGGCGATTGTGTCACGAGATGTTTCGTTGCTACCTGACCGGTAAGCGGACACGTACGACTTCAGGAATGCAGGAACAGAGGCTTTTCCATTGCAGGTTGGTTCTTGTTAGGAGTTGACAGAATGAAGCTGTGGGTAGTGCGTTCGACTCTCGTTGCCGAGAAGAAGTTTTTTTTTTCGATAAAACGCATCTACAGACTATTTCAACCGTACGGTGGTTTTTTAATAAAGGTAAGGGAATTTTGATGAGTGTTTAATTACTAGGGAGTTTAATAGCAGGGAATTTTAATTATAAAGGAATCGTTTAGTCGTCCTGGCTAAATGAATAGCAAAGGATTTTAATTACTAAGGAATAAATACAACTCTGTGAGTTGATTTACAATTTGAGATCTGCATTCAAAAGAGTTCAGTGCTAGTGTTGGCTTTGATGTAAGAAATACATAGAAAAAGCTAGGTTAATATCTGAAATGGCTGACCCGCATCTAAGCCACCGCAATTACAAGGCGTGTTCCCGTGCGTCCTGGAATCCACAGAGCAAGGGACGATTTTTTTTTTTTCCGGTGAAACACATCTACAGAAAAACTGATTTTATTTCCACCGTGGAGTGATTTTAATAAAGGTGAGGAATATTTTGACGAGTGTTTAATTACTAGGGAGTTGATTAACGGAGTTTGAAAATTTTTCCACTGCAGACGTGTGTTCTAAAAGCAGATTTAACATGTCATCCCTACGAATAATTTAAACCATTATTAATTTCACCCTATGGTATTTTCTATGGAAACAGTAAGTGTAAAATGAGTTTCAACTGTAGGATGATTTTCAATAGAGGCAAGGGAATTTTGATGAGTGTTTAATTACTAAGGAATTTTGTATCATCCTTTTCTGTACAATTATTCTAAGACCAGTCAATCGTTCCATGCAATTATTCTGAGACTTGCATCAGCCGAGTGAAGGAGTGGGGCCTTAAAATGGTCAACCAGAGGGTTTTTCATAAGGGGGAGGGCTTAAAATATAGGTCAACCATTGGGACAAAATAAAGAAAAATCGGGAATTAGAGTTAAAATAAGGAGGTTTTTCCGAAAATAGTACTCTTCATTGTCAACAGAAGGCATCAGGGTTTTTTCATAAGGGGGAAGAAATTTTTAATAGGGGGGAGTAATTTTTAATAGGAGGGGGAAATCAAAGAATTAAAATAAGGGTTTTTGGAGAATTAGTGTTCCTCACAGGCACCAGATGGCGCCAGGGGTTTTTCATAAGGGGGAGGGCTTAAAATATAGGTAGGTCGACCGTGGGGGCCGAAAACGAGAAATTAGACTTAAAATAAAGAGGTTTTTGGGGAAAATAGTATTTCTCACTGTCGACAGGTGGCGCCAGGAGGGTTTTTAATAAGGGGGAGGGCTTAAAATATAGGTAGGGCGACCGGGGGGTCCGAAAACGAGAAATTAGAGTGAAAATAAAGGTTTTTTTGGGAAAATAGTACTTCTCACTGTCAACAGATGGCGCCACTGAGGGGGGAGGGGGGTGAAAGGGGGTTTAATAAAGGGGGAGGAATTATTAATAAAGGGGTGTGACCCGTTATGTAATGATTACGTCATGTTGCGTCATAGGGGAGTGGTCTGTTACGTCATAGGGGGCGTGGTCGGTGACGTCATAGGGGGGGAAAGCACTAGTGGGGGATCGGTGGGGTGGCATGATACTACTCACAGGTTTACTAGCCTGAAAGAATCCAGTCTACAAACGTTAAATCTCATTGCAAATCTGAAACAGGTTTTATTTCATTGAGATTTTGCGAAACAGATTGCATTACAATGGCATGAATGCAATTTTAATGAAAGACTGTAAACTTAATTTGGTAGAGGCGAGTTTATTGATACTTGCCAGAGAGGCTGACAGGCTCCTCTCAGACCTCTATGTCAAGCAGCTGCTTGAGAAGATAATTTATTTTTATTTTTAAGAATGAATAGATAAGGCAAACCTCTTTTAACGCTATCTTGATTAACACTGTTTTGATATAGCAGCATTTTTTTTCATTTCATTTTTTTCTTTTTTTTTTATAAGTTATCATTTTTGGAATAGTTGATAAGATATCCATTTTAAATTTAAAACAAAGAAAGCACCATACTAATTAAACGTAATAGAAATTTCATGTACAACACAAATAAAATTTTATGAAGATAATTCAAGATGTAGTTGAAAACTTTAGTAAGAATGATCATGACTTTGAAAAATTGTGAATATATATTAATTGTGTAGAATTCAAATGATTTACCATCTTGCACTAAATTGCTAAAAGAGAAACAAAAAAGTGTAAAGCAATGAATTTTAGATAATCATATTATTTTGAAATGAATTTTATTTTTAATACAAATATAAAAGTGAACTGATTAAGTAATCTCACAAAATGCATTCATTCAGAGTTGAGGAGTATTCGCTAACAGGAGGTACCACCAGCAATCCAGAACTGATTTAGATATCTGCAACTTTGCATAGATGCTGGATGGGAGTGACTTTAAGGACAGCAAAATTTTATTGTGGTTAGTGCAATGGTTTTTTGTTGAGGTAAATGCAATAAATTTTTATGAAGATAATTCAAATTTTAATGAGAATGATCCTTACTTTTGAATAATCTTGTTGTGTAAAGTTTGTAGAATTTAAATGATTTATCACCTTACACCTAATTCTTAAAAGAGAAACAAAAAAGCGTAAAGCAATCAAATTTATATAATTTCCTAAAGACCTCCAGTCAGTAACTTCTAACATATTCTTTTTAAAGTTTCAAGTTTATTAAATTTTCTTAGATTTGAATTTTATTTTTAATACAAATATAAAAGTGAATTGATTAAGTAATAAATTGAAGTATTTTGAAATAAGAAATATATATATAATTATACTAATTTAACAGCCTTTTAATTTCAGACTGTTTAAAAATTAAATTATGTATGTATGGAAAATGTTCCTTGGAAATGGTGTACGCAAGGCCTATTTTATGGCTGTTTCATTTAACAATCAGATTTTAGGAACGTTTCCTTAGTGTTAAACAAGGTATGCCTCTATTAATGAAACCGATTTAGTTGACTTTTACTGTAATGACAGTCTATTAGTCTACCTTGACACCATGACATTGCTACTTAATATGTATCATCTCTCATCATCATCCTCAAGCAGCTATGGGCTACAGAGGTCCAACCAGACTGTGCAATTTAGTTCTCCAAACATATCTGTCCTGAACTACACCTGCTGCATCTGGCCACTGCACACCAATTCTAACAAAGTTCTGTTTGACATTGTCTGCCACCACATCCTAGGTCTCCCCTTCTTTCTGAGGCCTTTATGCACATTGTTATAACTTTATTTGCTAATCTATAATTATCCATACGGGCAATGTGGCCAAATCAACAGAGTATTTCTCTGCACAATATGTTGCTCAAAGGAGATTGCCGATTGCTTTGCCTAACCTCATTATTACTTACAAAGTTGAACCACTTAATGCCCAAGATATTGCACATGCATCTATAATAAAAAGCATCAAGTTGCCTGCCATCTTGTTTGCAAAGTATTCAAGTTTCGCTATCATAACTAAATCTAGAAGGAACCAAACTATTATACAGTCAAAGTTTAGTCTTTAGGTTTATGCATCTATTAGCTGTCCCGTGGCCGAGTGGTTAGCATGCTTGGTTAGTGATCTACGGGACCTGGGTTCGAGCCCCGGGTAAGGCATAGATATTCGTGTCGTTTTTCTGCTGAGGGCTTGCCATCCTCTCAGACATACTTTGCATATAAACTGACAGGTTACTGTCAGACCTCTGTGGCAAGCAGCTGCTTGAGGGGGTATTATTTTTTTTAATCTATTTCTTCACATTCTCCATAGATTCTTAAAAGTCCCAACAGCAATCCCGATTCATCTTGTTAATCTCATGCTACACATCACTAATTTCTGTTACATTATTCCCAAGGTAATTAAACTGAGACACATACTCTAGAGTAGAACTATTCAGATTACCAGAACTACAGCCTGACTGACCAATTTTCATCACTTTGGTTTTTTTCTCTGTTTATCACCAAACCTACTTACTCTACTACCAGCCTCATCAACAGCTCGAAAGAGTTCATCTTGTCAACATCATTTGCCAAAAGGGCTAAAATCATCAGTATAATCTAGATCAGAAATTTCCAAATCTCCAGACCAAAATCTTTCCCAGGCACTGACTTTTGCATTGACATTAACAAAGAAAAGGAGACAAAATGCACCCTTTTTGAATACCAAAATCAAAAAAGCTAGTAACCAAATGTTTCCAAAACTCTAAACATTTCTCAATAATCTGCCTAAATTAAAAAATCTAATCTATACACAATCTTCCACTTCTGAATCCACACTGTTCATCACACAATTATGTCAGCCAGCCAGAGTTTTAATTCTGTTAAGCATAATCATGCGAAGAACTTTACCTGGAACAGAAAGTAAGCCCTATAGTATATAACCCTATAGTTATCACAAGAAAGATACCCCTATAGTTATCACAAGAACTGCGATCACCTTTTTTAAAAGTAGAGATAATAATAGCTCTGGTAAAATCCTTAGGAACAATGCCTTTATCATAAAATATTTTCAAAATTTTAGTCATTCACGTACAGTTTTCTGCTGTTGTTCTGTCTAACAGCTTCCTCGACTTTGTCAGCCAAGCCATCAAGCCTAAGATTCATATCAGCTGCTATCTTTTCCTTACAATGTTTATTAAGATTTTTTGTAATGCTTTTATTAGGACTAGTAGGGTATTGAGTAAGAACATTCTTGCAGTTCTTTTTTTCCAAAATAAGCTCAAGTAATTCACTCAAATAATTTTGCCTCCTCTTCTCCTTTTTTCTTAAAAGAGTACTGTTAGTTTCAAGAAATGCCTGTTTGAAATGGTACCTTCCTCAACTTCAGCAGTAAGAAAACTATGACTGTCATCATGATTGAGCAACCTATCACAGTAAGCTTTATCTGTAACTGAGTCTTTCAGAGCTTCAGTGTTAAACATAAAGTTTTTAATCTTAACTCAACTTTTCTTAAGTTTAAATTGAAGACACTTTTAACTAGGTAATAGTCAGATCTAATTTGAGCTCCCCTATATGACCTGATATTCCTAAGAGAACTAGCCCAATGGCTATTAATTAATATATAACCAATCATATTCTTATGCAACCCATCTGGCGAAACCCTTGTATACTTATATATGTTGTATTTATAATAAGTGTTATTCTCAAACCATTAAGTTTAATTACCTGTAGGAGATGTTGCCACATTGCTGCTACCACTAACAAAAGGGCCTATCACCGCTCCCCAAACATCAGAGTCAGTACCAACTTTGGCATTGAAGTCACCTAGAACAAGGATAATATCTCCATTCTTGAAAGAATTCAAAATATCCTGACGTTGTAAAAGCTATCTTTATCATCCTCATCAGCATCCTGAGTGAGGGCATAACAGCAGTTCAAGTCTTTAATGCTTGTCTGAAATTTTGCTGTAAGAAACCTTTCATTAATGCACTAATATCCTAGATGAGCATCACTAGTATGTCTGCTGAGAAGCAACCCTAAACCTATGCCTATATTTTTTATCTTCTCTCCCTGAAAAGAGAAATTTAAAATTATTTTTAAGAATCTGATCTTTGTCTGTCAATCTGGTATCTTGAAAGCCGAGAATATCTAAATCATAATTGTGAAATTTTTGTTTGAGGACATCAAGAGAATAATCTCTGTGCAGAGTCCCAAATTCCAACTACCTATGGGGAGAAAATAGTTAGTGGGATGTTTAAAGAAACTATGTTTATTTAGAGAGGGAATGCTGACAATATCAAACAGCGCCCTAATCGCAGGTATGTGGGCAAAGACCCATTTCTCCACTACTGAAGTGGGGGGGGGGGGGCTCATTGGTAGTGTGCCAGGTTTGTAATCTGCAATTCCCAGGTTCCGGTCCCAGCTGAACCAGTGTTGAAATTTATCTGTGCAAAACACCCTGCCTGCCCATGGTCAGTAGGGACACTGATGGGCTTGAAAAAGCCACAGTTTGTCGGATGGGAAATCATATCATATTGTGTGCATGTTGAAGAACATGCTGGATGGCCTAGACAGAAGGCTACCATCTGTTTCTCAACAGCTATTCCAGTAGATCCCCTTATCTAACCTTGTCTCAGCTTTTGGGGCCCTTGTGACCTGGTCATTTAGCCCATTGTATGCAAAAAAGTGCCACACAGAGGTAAAACAACCCAACCAACTACTAAAGGCTGAAGCCATTTACACTGGAAGACTTCCTCCAATGTAGGATTTGATGATGCCTCTAGAAGCCTTCAGGTGCCTGCGATGGCCTCTGATTAGGATTATTCACCAACTGATAAAAAGTTTCTGTGAATCTATTCACTTGGGGCTGTCAGCCCATAAACAGATAGAAAACTCAGTGGAAGATTTTCCCTCAACAGAAACAACCAGTGCATTAAATTCGGGATCAATAACCATGCTCAGAGCCATTATTCTTTTCAGGTTTGTATATATGGTCTGCACCATTGCGGTTGATCACTCCTCAGCATGGTAGGAAAAAGGCAAAGTAGCCATAGTAATCCAGATTAGTAGGCCACATTGATCTGGCAGCCCTCCCCTTCTGTTTCCTTCCACAAGAGACTATCAATTTTAAAAGGTACTAACAGTCTGCACCACAAGAAGACGGGGTCTGACATTAGGTGCTAGGCCTGGTCGTTTTCTATGCATCATCACAGGATTGGTGCATAGCTCTCCTTCTAGTGACTTACCTATCATTTACCGACCTATCTCTACATATATAAAGAAAACCAAACCTGCGTTCTGTAAAACTTAGTGTATAGTCATCTGAAACCTAACTGATTTTGCGTTTTCTTAACCATGTGATGCCATTCTTTGTTAACTAGACTGCACTTGAAATTGATTTATTATACCAACATTGATTACTTAGTAGGACGGAAAAGTATCAAAATTCTGGACTTTCAGCAAAATAGGTTTTTTTCTGAGTTTTTAAGCAATATACAAAATATAAGTATATAATAACTTTTTCAGTTAAAAAAATTATAACCTTTTTATTCAAGTTTTGAATATTGAATTATAAATAGTTGAATTTTTTTGCTTCATAAAATTGTATTAAAGCATGAACATAAAAACATTACTCAAATTAATGTGGCCATCTGTATTGCTTTCAACAAATAAAAATTTTGCTATTTCTCTTTGGTAAAAAATGTTTCGAGCTGTTGAAATTCAATCAGTGTAGTATTTATTTCGACGTACTTTTTCTCCAGACAATTGAAAATTACATAAGAATGAATGAAGCAAGTTTCAAATATTTATTGAGTTATTAAATGATTAACTGAAAAAAAGGACAAAAAAATGTGTCAAGCAGTTCTACTAAAAGAGCATCTAATTACCACCTTGAGGTATCTTGCTAGTTGCTGATATATAGTGTTTACATTTTTCTGTGGGGATTGCTGAGCAAATTTCAGGATATGTTATATCAGAATCATGCCAGGGGCTATTTTTGTTCTGTTACTACAGTACAAAACACGGGACACAAGATGAGTGTTTTTATGGAGTAAGTATTTAACTCCTTACATTACTCCAGTATGATTTACCAGACGACAAGTTCAACCAACAAATTTGCAGATGTATAATGTGCCAACAATTAATCTGCTGAGCTTAATCAGATTTTTATAATAAATTGTCCATGATAATTTATTTTTATGCAGCACTTTTTCCACTCTTCATAGATTCTTTAAAAGTTTTGTTTATCTCATTCTGCACATCACCAGTATCAGTTAAATAACTCTGGAAGTAATTAAACTGTGAACTTGCTCGAGGGTCTAATCATTCAAAATAACTGAGCTGCAAACTGCCTGATCAATTTTCATCACTTTAGGTTTCTCTGTATATCTCCAAACATACTCTATTATTAGTCTCATAAACAACTCTAATGAAAAAGTTTATCTCATCAGCGTCATTGTCCAAAAGAGCCAAATCATAATAATCTAAATCAGAAATTTTCAAATTCCAGATCATTTAAGGCCAAAATCTTCTATTTGCAGTGAATTCCACATAACGTAATCAATAACCAAACTAAAGAAAAAATGTGACAAAATATACTCTAATCAAACTCCAGTAGCAATGCTAAACCAATTGTTACAATCCTTATGAACTCTTACACATGATTCAAAGTAACTAAACACAGGAATAAGTCATGTTATACACTACTTATCATTGAAATATCCCCACTTAGAAATAATGGATTGATTATTGACTATTTATGGGCAGAGTTGTAACATACAGTGGCAAAGTGTCCATGGAAGCAATGCTTCTCTTAAAATTCTAATAAACTTAAAGAAGAAAGATATGATAAATAATAATAATAATAACAACAACAATAATAATAATAATAATAATAATAATAATAATAATAATAATAATAATAATAATAATAATAATAATAATAATAATAATAATAATAATAATAATAATAATAATAATAATAATAATAATAATAATAATAATAATAATAATAATAATAATAATAATAATAATAATAATAATAATAATAATAATAATAATAATTTAAAGAAGAAAGATATAAATATAATAATGTTTTGACATAAAAGTATTTTCATAAGTTTCATAAATCTGTTTAAACACAGATTTCACATTTATATAATCTTTCAGTTTCCCTGTTATGTTACACTGTCACACTTAGAAGCATCAGTTTGCCAGGCTAGTTGAACTACAAGTGGAAAATCTTGTTTCATTGCTACTGCATTGATTATTTTATCTCGTAATGGAAGCCCCATTTTCCATATTCCAGTAGCAGAAATTTCTCTTATGGATGCTACTTTGTTGGCCACTTCATAGCATTGTGTATGTTTCATAACTTTTTCACTGACTGCTACAGGCAGACTGTTTACTTTGATTGGTTGCTAACATTTATCAGTAGTGCCACCTAGGATATAAGTGACATCAACGTTCATCAAAGATAGGTGTAATCATTTGAGGTATTTTTTGGAAAGCAAGAGATGCACTAGTGGTGCTCTTCTAGGATATGAGTGCATTATAATGAAGTGTTTCTTACAGCAAAATTTCAGAAAAGCATTAAAGACTTGAATGTTATCTGCTGTTATGCCCCCACTGCGGATGCAGATGAGGATGAGAAGGATAGGTTTTACGGACAACTTCAGGTATTTTGAATTCTGTCAAGAAAGGAGATATTACCCTTGTTCTTGGTGACTTCAATGCCAAAGTTGGTATTGACTCTGACCTTTTCCGGAGGGGTGATAGGCCCTTTTGGTATTGGTAGCTGCAATGGAAATTAGCAACGTCTCATACAGGTAAGTAAACTCAATGATTTCGGAATAACTAACACTTATTACAAACACCGCGACATAAGTACACATGGGTTTCACCTGATGGGCTGCATAAGAATATAATTCATTATATATTAATTAACAAATAGCAAATGGGCTAGTTCTGTTAGGAATACCAGGTCATATAAGGGAGCTGAAATTGGATCTGACCATTATCTTGTTAAAAGTGTCTTGCAACTTAAATTTAAAAAAGTGTTGTGCTAGGGTTAAACTTTTTACCTTTAATACTGAAGTTCTGAAAGACCCAGTTACAGCTAAAGCTTACCGTGATAGGCTACTTTGTCATTATGACAGTCATGGTTTGCTTACTGCTTGAGGAAGAATGGGACCATTTTAAGCAGGCTTTTTTGGAAACTAACAGTACTCTTTTAGGGAAAAAGGAGCAGACTAGACAGAATTATTTAAGTGATAAAGCACTTGAGCTTATTTCAGAAAGAAAGAACTGCAGGAATGTCCTTAATTAGTACGCTACTAGTCCTAATAGAAAGCATTACAGAGAGCTTAATAAACGTGTAAAGTATCAGTTAGTTGCTGATATGAATCTTAGGCTTGATGGCTTGGCTGACAAAGTCGAGGAAGCAGTTAGAACAACAGCAGAGAACTGTACGTGAATGACTAAAATTTTGAATATATTTTATGATAAAGGCATTGTTCCTAAGGATTTTACCAGAGCTATTATTATCTCTACTTTTAAAAAAGTAGACTTTGGCTTGATGACTTGGCAGACAAAGCTGAGGAAGCAGTTAGACAGCACAACAGCAGAGAGCTGTACCAGATAGTTAATGTTTTGTGTGGTAGAAAATAGACAGGTATACAGGGATTGAAGGATAAACAAGGTAAGATTGTAGAAGGTGAGGACTCCCATTGTTTGCAATGATGATAGATGCATTACTGGCATTAATGTTGGCTCTATAACACAGTCTGAAGTTATTTTGACTGTTTCTACTCTTAAACTACATAAATTCTCAGGGGTACATGAAATTACTACAGAAATGCTTATAGCTGGGAATGTTTCTGTTACCACTTGGATGATTGAAATTTAGAATATCTTTTATGATAAAAGCATGGTTCCATAAGGATTTTACCAGAGCTATTATTATCCATATTTTCAAAAAAGGTGATCGCTGTTTTCGTGATAACTATAGGGGTATCAGCCTAATCTCTGTTCCAGTTAAATTTCTTTCCGTGATTGTGGATTCAGAAGTGGTAGAGGATGTGTGGATCAGATATTTTCACTTAGGCAGATTCTTGAGAAATGTTTAGAGTTTCAGAAACCTTTGGTTGCTAGCTTTGTTGATTTCAAAAAGGCTTCCGACTCTGTTGATCGTCATAATTTGTGGTTGATTGTGAAATCATATGGTATACCAGACAAGTCAGTTAACATAATGAAAGCTCTCTATAATAACACTGAGTCGTGTGGGAGAGTTGGTAAGGCTTGTAGCAATTGGTTTAGCATTACTTCTGGTGTTCGACAAGGGTGCATTTTGTCTCCTTTTCTTTTTAGTTTGGTTATTGATTATGTTATGCGAAATTCACTTCAAGGGAAAGATTTTGGCCTTAAATGGGCTGGAGATACGAAAATCTCTGATTTAGATTATGCTGATGATTTAGCCCTTTTGGCAAATGATGTTGATGAGATGAACTCTTTCATTCGAGCTGTTGATGAAAATGGTAGTGGAATAAAATTGGTTATAAAGAGAGAAACTAAAGTGATGACCCAGTTACTAAAATATTCCACTTGACAGGAAAATTTAAAACAACAATCTATATGGGATAACATTATATAGTTGTTTTTTAAATCTATTTTTAGTGTTGAACGTATACTATGGGACTAAAAATTACACAAAGACAACTGTTTTGAATTTCAAAGCAGGTAGACAAGTTTGAGATTTTGTATAAAACAACGGATTTTGGGGTGGGGGCTGAACCCCCCAATATGTCCCTGACTCAGAGGTAAGACTATCCAAATCTTGAATAGCAATGATGACGAAAAACATCACCATCTTCCACATGTGAGTTAATGGAATTCAACATTGGAAAG
Source organism: Ryuthela nishihirai (assembly GCA_038380435.1). Classification (NCBI taxonomy): domain Eukaryota; kingdom Metazoa; phylum Arthropoda; class Arachnida; order Araneae; family Heptathelidae; genus Ryuthela; species Ryuthela nishihirai. The sequence continues at coordinate 1,510,945 of JAWZYU010000019.1, forward strand.
AGAAATTGTACTGTATTTTTAATAACAATAATGTCATTATTGAAGCACACACACAATGGCAATTCGGTAGAAAATAAGAAGAATGAAGCGTAGGAACTTTACATAATTCTTTCATATACAATCAGTAGCATTGACAAGATTAGCCAAAATATTTGGAAGTCTGGGAGTGTTCAAAAATTTTGTCAACAGTTTTATTAACCTTTCCAGTGTCCTGGTCATGTGTATACATTGACAGAATCTGAAATGAGAGACCTGTTTTTAGTATAGCAAAAAAAATTGATTTTTTAAAAATTAAAAATTGCCGTTTGAAAATTTTCTTATATATATCTTATAAAAATGCACAAAGCTTGAAAAATATTTTCTTTTTTTTATTCGATCCATATTTTATTAAACAAGAACATAAATAATCTGTTAAAGCCATCTGATTGCCATTTCTTAGAAATAGAGTACTGTATGGTATTGACAATTTTTTTGTTGTTGTTAACATTACTCTTTGCTGAAGCAACACCCTGATTTAATATCACAAGTTTAATTTGAACTGTTGTGAACAAATTTTCCTTACAGTTTTAAAAATATCCTGAAAATTAACAAAAAAAAACTGCAATTTTTAAAAATGGAAGATTTTGGGAGTAATTGCAAAGTAAATGCCTCTATCTCCCCACCCCCCTACACTTCTTTCTGCCTTAAACCTACTTCACTATTCCTAGAATTATTTATATCATTTATCCCAGCATTCTATGCATTTTTCCTGCTCTTCAAGTCTAAACTATAATTTAAAAAAAAATCTTCAAAACTGGTTTCAAGACATAGAACAGGAAGTCGCAGGTGTTCTAATTGCTCACACATACTAGAGTGAGGAGAACTCTCTGCTAAATGTCTGCATGGGAAGTTGTTTACATGGATGATTTAAGTCAAATACTTCCAACAATTGGAATATACACTGGAGAGTCAAAACATTATGACAGCACATTTTTATGCAAATCAAAGCAACTACAAGTAAACAATGGCATATGTGAAGGTCATAAAACGGTATAAATAACACCTGATACTGAGCTCTGTTAATCAGTGTTATTCTTGTTCTTCAGATGGGAAAGGCAGCGGACGTAAGTGAGGTTGACAAAGGCCAAATTGTAATGCCCAGACCACTGGGTCAGAACATTTCCGAGACTGCACGACTTGTGGGGTGCTTACAGTCAGCCATGGTTATAACCTTCAAAAAGTGGTCCGAGGAGGGAAAAACCACGAACCGCTGGCAAGGTGTGGGCCGATCAAGTCTCATCGATGCTAGAGGTGAGCAAAGGCTAACCCGTATGGTACGAGTCAACAGAAGGGATACTGTGGCGCAACTTGCCAGTATTTTGAATGCTGGTGACGGGAGTAATGTGTTGCAACACTGAAAATGGGGCTGCGTAGCCGCAGGCCACTCCAAGTTCCCATGCTAACAGATTCACCATTGAAAGTGCCTGCAATGGGCACGCGAGGATTGAAACTGGACCTTGAATGATTGGAAGAAGGCCATCTAGTTCGATGAATATTGTTTCCTATTGCACCATGTGCATGGCCGGGTACATGTGTGTCATTTACCTGAAGAAGGCCATCTAGTTCGATGAATATTGTTTCCTATTGCACCATGTGCATGGCCGGGTACATGTGTGTCATTTACCTGGGGATGTGTTGAAGCCAGGATGCATCATGGGATGAAAACAAGCCGTTGGAGGAAGTGTAATGCTTTGGGTAATGTTCTTCTGGGAAACCCTGGGTAATGTTCTTCTGGGAAACCCTGGGTCCTGTCATTCATGTGCAGGAAACTGTGACATCTACCTAAACATCATTGCAGACCAGGTACATCGTTTCATGGCAATGATATTCCCCTCTAGTAGTGCCTTCTTTCAGCAGGATAATGCGCCATGCCGTACTGTACAGATTGTTCGAGAATAGTTCACGGAACATGACAGGTATTGCCCTGGCCTCCAAATTTTCCAGACATCAATCAAACATCTGTGGTTTGTGTTGGAACAGCATATCCAATCTGCTGTGGCCCATTCACTTAACTTTCGAGAGTTAAAGGATCTGCTGTTAATGTGTTGGTACCCAATACCACAAGACAGCTTTAGAAATCTTGTAGTCTCCATGCTTTGCCGGGTAAGAACTGATTTGGCAGCAATATGGAGGACCAACATCATACTAGGTCATAACGTTTTGGCTCTTCGGTGTAAACTACCTTCATAAAGGCAGAATTTTATTTCCTTTTTTATACTTAAACTTTAGTTTTCATTTCTGTAGATTTGCTTTATTTCTGTAAAATATCAATCTTTCGGTCACTCATTTATCAATTTTTGCGCAGTTATGCAACATCGGATAGCCAGTTTACTTGTTGCTGTGGACATATTATTTTATGTTATTTTTTCTTGTATTATTTTTTATTTTGTAATAGAAAAGCTTTGATCTTGTACTACTTTCTGAAAGTGAATGAGATTTTGGTTACAGAATCGAAAAGGATTTCCTTGGCACAGAAATCAGTCCTCATTGGATGGGCAATTTCGGCATAAGTTTTTATCCCCATCACCACCACTACTTTACTAAGGATGTCTTACTTCCCTCTCTCCCTAGCAAAAGTAAATTAAAAAAATTATGTGTTTTTAGGTTTATATTGAAAGGTTTTAAAGGCATTTATCCACTCCCCCTCATTATCGTGGCTGCGCCAGTCTGATGATATTGTTTTTTTTTGCTTTGGTGCCCTAAATTTTTAGCACTTAACCAAGATCCCCAAAATTCAACACCCAAAGAAAATAAACACAATGTTTAGTAAAAAAAAAAGCAGCCAAGAAAGTATTCCTCCATTTCGTAACAGGACAGAAAAATCCCTTAATGTGAGCTATCCAACACCTTGAATAACTCTGGCACATGTTTTAAAATGTACCACACTGAAAAGAATCATTAAAAGAAATAAAAATAATTATTCAGGTAAATATATTATTATTCAGGAAGAATTTTACTTTTGAGTAATATATAATTTAACTGTTTTTATTCATTACATTTTCCAACATTAAGTCTTAATTGCATTGCCCAATCTATTTTTTCACTATATTACTGTGAAAAAGTCTTGTTAAAATTAATATGCTATTAAAATTTTTTATTTTCATAAAATTTGTAAATATATTCTGTTTAATTTTGGCATATAACATGACCTATTTCTGTTGATTTGTCAATTCCAAGAAAGGCGATAAAAACATCCTCCCACACACAATTTCCATTGTCAAACCTTAAATAAATCATCAGCATCCCTCATCACCTTCTCAAACTCTATTGAGATATCACTTGCCGGCAAGAACGTCAAAGATTAAACTTGTCACACGCAATCCCGGAAGTTCCACTTATTACCCATCCTCTGCAGTATGATAATAAATTTCTGCTTAATAACTTTTGATACTTGATAGCATAGGACACTTGTTGAAGTGCTTAAAATCATCTAACAGTATCACAAAGAATTGAAGATTTTCAACTTAATTTTAATTTAATGAGCAATTAAACTACTCCTTAAGCAGCTGCTTGCCACAGATATCTGACAAGAGCCTCTCAGTATAATGTGTCATAGAGATGGCCTGTGAGGAAGGTGAAACCTCAGCAGAAAGACAACACAACAAAGAAAACATCCATATATTATCTGGGGTTTGAACCTAGGTCCCTAAGATCTGTAGCTGAGCAGACTAACAGCTTTGGTCACCGAGATGCTGATGAACAAACTGTCTTTTAAAAATAAATTTCCTCAATGTGAAGAGATTGCACTCTCAATCTTCCCCCATCGTATAAACAATATATATATAATTAGCAGATTTGCCCTGCATTGCTAAAATGTAGAGTAAGATGCACTCTCCACAACGCAAGTTTTCCTTTGGCATAAATATGATTACAACTGAACCCCTCCCCTCTGGGTCAAAGGGGCTAAGTTGGTAGCAAGCCAGGTTCATAATCTGTAGTTCCCAGGTTCAAGTCCCAGCTGGGTCAGCTTTGAGATTTATCTCCAAAAAGCTCCCTAGCTTGACTACAGTCAGTGGGGACATCAATGGGCTTGAAAAAGCCAGTGTTTGTCAGATGGGCCATTAAACTGTGGCCCTCTGTGTGGGAGAACCATACCCTGTGTACATTAACCCTTCCAGTGCCCAGGTCATCTGTATACGCTCGGAGAATCTGAATTGAGAGGCCAAGGATGTATGTATCCGTTTCTAGTGCAACAAAAAAAAAATCGATTTTTTAAAAATAAAAATTGTCGTTGTAATTTTTTATTTTAATTTTAACTTCAAAAATAATATTTTGTTTTTCAATTTGATGCATAGTTTGTTAAGCTACAATATAAATGATTTTATAATGCCATCTGATTGCCATTTCTTAGAAGCAATAAACGGTATTGCCGATTTGCTTGTTAACATTCCTATTTGCTGAAGCAACCTTCTGATTTAAGCTCACAAGTTTGATTTGAACTATTATCAACAAATATTTCCTTAAATTTTCGGAAATCTCCTAAATATTTACAAAAAAACTGCTATTTTTAGAAACGATAGATTTGGAAGTAATTGCAAACCATTTTTTTTCCGTTTCACACTCTTTTCTGTCATAGACCTATTTCAGTATTCCAAGTTATTTTTATCATTTTTTCCCAGCATTCTATGCATCTTTGCCACCTTAAAATAAAAACTGCAACTGAACACATCCTTCTTAGAAATTCTGGTTGCAGCTGCATTTAATTAATTATTCTTCACTGAGGCAAACAAGACTCAGATGGCTGACACATGCAATCTCTGTTGCGTGTGCTACAAGTGCTGTTTACAGTTTTGGTCCAGCATGTTGGATATCCTTTGTAAAGTTATTTTCTTTTTTTATATTTAAATCTTAGTTTTCATTTCAGTAGTTTATTTTCGGAAATTAGCAATCTTTTGGCCGATCGATAAGTATTGATTTTTTTCATAGTTATCATTTCATCGTAAAGCCTACAACATGTTAGTGTGGATATTTCAACATGGCATTAGGCTATGTGTTCATTTCTATTTTATTATTTATTGCTTTTCCAGTAAAACATTGATATAGTATCATTTTCTGGAAATAAATGAGTTCTTGGATATGGAAGCAAATTATTTTCTGTAGATTCACTTTCATTAGTGATCTTTCGATCGGCTGATTTATCAGTCTTTCTTAGTTATGCTAGATTGGAGACCGGCTTAAAAGTTGTTACGGATATTTTATTTAACATCCCATTAGGTTTTATGTAATTTTTCTTTTATTATTTCTTGTTCTTTTAGTAAAAAGCTTTGAGCTTCTGTCGTTTTCTGAAAATGAATGTCTTGGATACGGAAGCAAAATAGACTTCCTTTCTAGGGAAATCAGCCATCATGTGGGAGGGAAATTTCGGGAAGGCGTCCCCTCTGCTAAACTCACATATGAAGTTCACCACCACCTCTCTAAAAAATACAATGTTTTTAAAATTACGATTTTTTCATGTTTATATATTGAATGATTTTAAAGGCAGTACTTGTCCAAGGTACCAAGGCAGTACTTGTCAAGTACTTGGCCAAGGTACTCTCAGTACCTTGGCTAAGCCAAACAGACAATATAATGTTGATTTTTTTTGCTTTGGTGCACAAACCTTTCTGCACTTAGCCAAGATCGCCAAACTTCAACACAAAGAAAAAAAATTCGTAATGTTTAAGAAAAAAAAAAGCAGCCGAGGAGGTTTTTTTTTTCTATTTAATAACCAGTTCAGAAAATTCCGTGAATGTGAGGTGTTCAAGTCACGTTGTATAACATTGATGGTGTTTAAAATATGCGATACTGAAATAAATCATTAAAAGAAATAAAAATCATATTTCAGGTTGAATATTGTATTATTTGGGAGAAAATTTCGTTTCAATAAATATAGATTTAACTATTTTTATTCAGCAGGTTTTTCAAAATGAAGTTTTAATTGTATAGTGCGATCTATTTTTTTCACCATATTACATTGGAAAAGGTTTATTAAAATCAATATGCTTGCAAATTTGCTTATATTATTTATTTTCATAAAATTTGTAATTAAATTGTGTTTAATTTGGTATTAACATGACCTATTTCCATTGATTGGTTATTTTTCAAAAAAATTCAAAAGTTGACTTGTTTATGTGACAGCACAATTGGCTAAAAGCCTGGAATTTTCTCAAAGTATGGTACAGAGAAAAAAATTACAAAACAAGAAAAAATTTACTTAAAACCAAAAAAGTAACTTTTTTGTTGTTCAGGCTGCTGTCAGACCTCTGTGGCAAGCAGCTGCTTGAGGAAGTATTTATTATTTATTTTTTTATTCAGAAATATATAATCATTCTCTTCATGTGCATTGTAATCATTTCTGTCTATAAAGTTTTTTTTTATAAATTTTTATTTGTGTTGCCAGATGCATTTTTTTACTACATGACTCTAAAAAAAGTCCTATTAAAACAATACATGCAATCCTTTTTGTTAAATACTTTATTTTCAGAAAATCCAGAAATCAATGCTGATTAATTTGGCATACAAACATGCCATAATTCCTTTCATTAGTTATTTGGCAAAAAAGTTCTAAAATTAATTTTTTATTGCTGAGCTTAGGAATAAAATATCTTGGCCTCTGGATGGAAATCTGGTTTTCAGACTGGACACTGGAAGGATTAAAGAACTTGCTAGATGGCCTAGACAGGAAGCTACCATCTGTCTCCCAACAGCAGTTCCAGTGGGTCCCCTCCCCCCAACCTTCTCTGAAGCTTTGGAGTCCTTGTGGCTTGGCCATTTAGCCCATTATATGCAAAAAAAGTGCCTCTCAGAGGTAAAACAACGCAACCTCCCACTCAAAAAAACCTCCACAGTTAATAATAACAGTAAAACAACACAACCTCCACAGTTAAATATTTCTCTTTTTTAAGGGACTGGACATAGCTTGAGGTACCCATAGTCCTCCCCATGTCAGTAGTTTTTAAACCAAAAACTGGATTTTCTTCGCTCAGATAATCGAACATTTCAAATCCCCAATTTTCCCACCAGAATTCCTTGGATACAATTTGCTGGCATATGTAACTTTATAAAAAAAGATAAATAACTATGGCCTGAGGTGCATAAAAAATATAAAGATACTAAAAAATTATTATTATTAAACAAAATTATTTATTACTTAACATAATATTTAAAACATTTATTAATTATTTGTATATACCTTTTCATTATGTATGAAAAAGTATATACAAATAACTAATAAACTTTTAAACTCTATAACAACACTGAGTATGTCTGAGAGTTGGTACGATTTGTGGCAATTGGTTTAGCATTGCTTATGGTGTATGACAAGGGTGCATTTTGTCTCATTTTCTATTTAATTTGGCTATTGATTATGTTATGCGAAATTCACTGCAAGCAAACGATTTTGGCCTTAAATGGTCTGGAGATATGAAAATTCTCATTTAGATTGTTGATGAAACAGATAGTGGAGTAGGTTTGGTAAAACACAGAGAGAAAACTAAAGTGATGAAAATTGGTCAAGCAGCCTGTGATTCAGTTAATCTGAATGGTTGCAGTCTTGAGCAAGTGTCACAGTTTAATTGTCTTGGGAGCTACGTAACAGATATTGGTGATGTACAGCATCATTACAGATTAACAGACAAATAGGGATTAAGAATCTATGGAGAGTGTGGAGAAATAGGTATATACACCTAAAGACTAAAATTAGACTGTACAATATTTGGTTCTTTCTAGAGTTAGTTATGGCAGTGAAACTTGGACACTTTGTAAACAAGATAACAGGAAACTAGATGCTTTTTATTCTAGATGCTTACACAGTACCTTGGGCTTTAGGTGGTTCAACTTTGTATCTAATGATGAGGTTAGGCAAAGGAGTCGGCAACCTCCTTTAAGCAACATATTGTGCAGAGAGAGACTCCGTTAGTTTGGCGATGTTGCCCGTATGGATAATTATAGATTGGCGAATAGGGTTATGAACAGTGTGCCTAAAGGCTTCAGAAAGAAGGGGAGACCAAGGATGCGGTGGGCAGGCAATGTCAAATAGGACCTTATTACAATTGGTGTGCAGTGGCCAGGTGCAGCAGATGTAGCTCAGAACAGATATGCTTGGATAGCTAAGTTGCACAGTCTGGTTGGACCTCTGTAGCCCATGGCTGCTTGAGGATGATAATGATGATATACTTAGCTTTTGCATATTTTTCAAATTAAGTTAATTATTTTAACTTCTGATACGGATTTAGTTTTTGAAAGTTTCATTTCTACAAAGAATCTTATGTTCTGTTTGTGCTTGATTAGAATGACTTCATTGTCCATGGTCACTCATGCTAATGACCCAACAAATTGAACAATGAGTTTATCAAGTGAAACCAGAAAGAAATTAGTTGATGCATTCATTTATTTCAACTTTATTGGTGGTAACAATTGTTTTGAATAACTTTCAGTTGTTAATGTTCAATCACATGGAATCAAATATTAGTTTAATTTGATGTATTCCTTTTTACAAATTTATTGGGGGCAACAGTTATTTTGACTAACTTTCATCTGTTAATGTTAAGTCTATAAGGATTTTGAGAAATTTAAACCCACCCACCCTAATTTTTGTTGAACTCAGCAAGTTTGCAAATAGCTGATGTTCTTCCCCTGGGTAAACGGAACGTTCATGCAAGGTTTGAAGACTCGAGCTCTTCTGGGGGCTGAGTGCATAAGAAAGCAGACATAAACACAAAACAAATTTTCCTCTTTATATATATATTAAATATAATATTTCGATAACATTTAAAAAGCATGGAACTACTTTCACTCAACAATTCGGAAACATCAGGTATCGGTATGGCATTCTGGGTCAGTGATTCTGAAACATCAAATACCGAAATGTCATTCTGATTTAGTTTAGCACTGCTTTTGATAATTGCTTCTCTAATGCAAAAAGTCACTCATTACCACTGGCGATTTACATGGATGTAAATAATTTTCATGTCAATCCAATCAGCACAGTTGAATATCTAATAATGTCTCTGGTACCATGCTGAAATAGGAATCTGAAGGAGCTGTAAAATTGTGGATATTGTCAGTGGGCAAATAAAATGGTAAGCAAATGACCTATGAAGAATGCAATGCCTTGAAATGCATAAGGTGACATTATGTACAACTGACAGAATTTGAAAGGGTCAGAGCATTGGATTGTCAGAAGCTAGTTGGCCAGCACGGCAAATTGCTATTTATGTGGGCCGTGATGCTCAATGGTTGACACTGTTGGTAAGTATGGGTAGGGCCAGGAACCCAGACACGTCAACAAGGTTTTGATGGCATCAGAGGAACATTCTAAGGGTAGGATTGATGGATCTCCCAACTAGTGCAAGAAGACAGATGTGTTATAAGCCTCCAGATTTCCAATATTGCAATGCCATATCTGTAATGGGGAGTATGATTAGAAGATGACTGCAAGAATAAGGACTGCATTCATTCTATCTGTTGGCCTGACTACTTCTGATGCCATTCCATCATCATCTGTCTGTAGTGGTGCAGAGGAAGAGAGAGAGCTGCTTGGGTACAGGATTGTATCGTGGCATCTTCAGTGATGAGTCGTGTTTCTCTTTGGTATCCAGTGATGGCTGTATGTGTGTATGGAAATACTAGGAACAGAGGTAATCCACCCTGCATTAAGGAGCATCATATTGAGCCAACGCCTAGAATTATAATGAAATGGGGAGCCATCAGTTATAGTTGTTCACATTTAGACATTATTAATGGCACCTCAATGGCAAGATATTTTGTTGAAATCATTCTGAAACCAGTGCTTCTGCCCTTTCTACAGTAAGCTCCATCTCAAATGCTATTTTGCAGCAGGACATTGCTGCAATTATACTACTTGAAATACTCTTGTCATGTCTTCTATGTAAAACCCAGATAATGTAAACTTGCCTGCTAAAATCATAACATTGCACAAAGCTCAATATTTCAGCAGTCTACTGTTGGTTATGAACTATGCCATGTGTCTTTTGAGCTGCTGTGTGTCATAAGGTCTTGTTGGCATCTGCAATTGGAATTCCTCAAGAATCTTTTATGTCATTCATTTCTGTATTCAAAAGTATCGATATTCTAGTCTAATAATCACTGGATGTTCTAGGTAGGTAAGCATTCACTGACAATAGAGGCATCTCTGTCTGATAGGAGGATTATCTCCTTGCCTTTAACTTTGCATCCATTACCATCTTTAACTCTTTCCATTGATATATACAGCCATAAACATACTAGTTGTTGTCAAGAATTAGGTTTGGCACTGATGTTTTACATAATTTATTCACTTCATGGTTGTAAAAGCCTGACAAAGGGAGTTTGTGTTTTGCATATTTTAAACATGCTAATGTTTGGTCTGTAAATGGTAGCTAGGTAATCACTGGAAGGAGAGCTATGCACCAATCCCCTGTGATGATGCATAGAACCTGCCAGGCCTAATGTCCGACCCCGCCTTCTCGTGGTGCAGACCGTTAGTACCTTTCAAAAGAGATACTCTCTTGTGGAAGTGAACGGAAGGGGAGGACTGCCAGATTAGTGTGGCCTACTGATCTGGACAACTATGGCTACTTTTCTTTTTCTTCTACCCTGCTGAGGAGTGCTCAACCATATAGGGTCCTGGTGCTGACCATATAAACCCACTGGACTGGACAGATATATGGCTCTGAGCTTGATTATGGATCCTGATTTTGCTGCACTGGTGGGCTTCTGTGGAGGGAAAATCTTCCGCTGTGTCTTCTGTTTGTTTGTGGGTTGACAGCCCCAAGTGAATAGATTCACAGGATATGTTTATCAGCTGGTGGATAATCCTGAGCAGAGGTCATCGCAGGCACCTGAACTCTCTGCTTCTATTGGCATCGTCAAATTCTACATTGGAGGAAGTCTTCCATTGTAGATGGCTTCAGCCTTCAGTGGTGAGGGAACGGGTCTTTGCCCCATGTCTGCGATTAGGGGGCTGTTTGATATTGTCGGTATTCCCTCTCTCAATAAATATAGTTTCTTTGAACATCCTACTAACCATTTTCTCTCCATAGGTAGTTGGAATGTGAGGACTCTGCACAGAGCTTTTTCTCTTGATGTCCTCACACAAGAATTCCACCATTATAATTTAGATATTCTCGGCTTGCAAGAGACCAGATGGACAGATAGAGGTCAGATTCTTAAAAATAATCTTAAATTTTTTTTTCAGGGAGGGACAACAATAAGCATCACCAAGGCGTGGGTCTGCTTCTCAGCAGACACGCTAGTGATGCTCTTCTAGGATATGAGTGCATTAATGAAAGGTTTCTTACAGCAAAATTTCAGACAAGCGTTAAAAACCTGAATGTTATCTGCTGTTATGCCCCCACTGAGGATGCCGATGAGGATGAGAAGGATAGGTGTTATGAACAACTTCAGGATATTTTGAATTCTGTCAAGAAAGGAGATATTACCCTTGTTCTTGGTGACTTCAATTTCAAAGTTGGTACTGACTCTGACCTTTGGGGAGGGGTGATTGGTCCTTTTGGTATTGGTAGCTGCAATGGCAATGGGCAACGTCTCCTACAGGTAAGTAAACTCAATGGTTTCAGAATAACTAACACATATTACAAACACCGCGACATACATAAGTGTAAGTACCACGTACACGTGGGTTTCACCTGATGGGCTGCATAGGAATATGATTGATTATATATTAATTAACAGCAAATGGGCTAGTTCTGTTAGAAATACCAAGACATATAGGGGAGCTGAAATTGGATCTGACCATTAACTTATTAAAAGTGTCTTGCAACTTAAACTTAAAAAGTGTTGTGCTAGGGTTAAAAAATTTGCTTTTAATACTGAAGATCTGAAAGACCCAGTTATAGCCAAAGCTTACCATGATAGGTTACTTAGTCATTATGACAGTCATGGTATGCTTACTACTGAAGTTGAGGAAGAATGGGATCATTTTAAACAGGCTTTTTCGGACACTAACAGTACTCTTTTAGGAAAAAAGGAGCAGAAGAGCCAGCATTATCTGAGTGATAAGACACTTGAGCTTATTTCGGAAAGAAAGAACTGCAGGAATATCCTTAATCAATACCCTACTAGTCCTAATAGAAAGCATTACAGAGAACGTAATAAACAGTAAAGGATCAGTTAGCTGCTGATAAGAATCTTTGGCTTGATGGTTTGTCTGACAAAGCCGAGGAAGCAGTTAAACAGCACAACAGCAGAGAGCTGTACCAGATAGTTAATGTTTTGTGTGGTAGAAAACGGACAGGTATACAGGGATTGAAGGATAAACAAGGTAAGGTTATAGAAGGTGAGGATTCTGTCATGGCTAGGTGGGCTGAGCATTTCAGTGATATTCTAAACAATGCAGTTAGTTCTATTCCCATTGTTTGCAATGAGGATAGATGCATTGGTGGCTTTAATGTTGGCCCTATAACACAGTCTGAAGTTATTTTGGCTGTTTCTAAGCTTAAATTTCATAAATCTCCAGGGGTAGATGAAATTACTACAGAAATGCTTAGAGCTGGGAATGTTTCGGTTACCACTTGGATGACTGAAATTCTGAATATCTTTTATGATGAAAGGCATGACCCCTAAGGATTTTACCAGAGCTATTGTTATCCCTATTTTCAAAAAAGGTGATCGCAGTTCTTGTGATAACTATACCGGTATTAGCCTACTCTCTGTTCCAGGTAAAGTTCTTTCCATGATTGTGCTTAATAGAATTAAGAATCTGGTTGACAGTCAATTGCGTGATGAGCAATGTGGATTCAGAAGTGGTAGATCAGATATTTTCACTTAGGCAGATTCTTGAGAAATGTTTAGAGTTTCAGAAACCTTTGGTTGCTAGCTTTGTTGATTTCAAAAAGGCTTTCGACTCTGTTGATCGTCATAATTTGTGGTTGATTGTGAAATCGTATGGTATACCAGACAAGTTAGTTAACATAATGAAAGCTCTCTATAATAACACTGAGTCGTGTGTGAGAGTTGGTAAGGTTTGTAGCAATTGGTTTAGTATTACTTCTGGTGTTCGACAAGGGTGCATTTTGTCTCCTTTTCTCTTTAGTTTGGTTGTTGATTATGTTATGCGAAATTCACTTCGAGGGAAAGATTTTGGCCTTAAATGGGCTGGAGATACGAAAATTTCTGATTTAGATTATGCTGATGATTTAGTCCTTTTGGCAAATGATGTTGATGAGATGAACTCTTTCATTCGAGCTGTTGATGAGACTGGTAGTAGAGTAGGTTTGGTTATAAACAGAGAGAAAACTAAAGTGATGAAAATTGGTCAGGCATTCAGTTAATCTGAAGGGCTGCAATCTTGAACAGGTGTCACAGTTTAATTTTCTTGGGAGCTATGTAGCAGATAATGGTGATGTACGGCATGAGATTAACAGACGAATAGGGATTGCTTCCGGGACTTTTAAGAATCTATGGAGAGTGTGGAGAAATAGACGTATACACCTAAAGACTAAAATTAGACTGTATAATAGTTTGGTTCTTTCTAGGGTTAGTTATGGTAGTGAAACTTGGACACTTTGTAAACAAGATAACAGGAAACTAGATGCTTTTGATTCCAGATGCTTACGCAGTATCTTGGGCATTAGGTGGTTCAACTTTGTAACTAATGATGAGATTAGGCAAAGGAGTTTGCAACCTCCTTTAAGCAGCATATTGCGCAGAGAGAGACTCCGTTGGTTTGGCCATGTTGCCCGTATGAATAATTATAGATTGGCGAATAGGGTTATGAACAGTGTGCCTAGAGGCCACAGAAAGAAGAAGAGACCTAGGATGCGGTGGGCAGACAATGTCAAACAGGACCTTGTTAGAATTGGTGTGCAGTGGCGAGATGCAGTAGATGTAGCTCAGGATAGACTTGCTTGGAGAACTAAATTGCAAGGTCTGGTTGGACCTCCGTAGCCCATGGCTGCTTGAGGAGGATGATGATGATGATGATGAATTTTTATAATACATATAGGACAGAGAAACCTAGCAGCAGTTCATTGCTTATGCAAGTTTTCTCATACAGAATACATTATTGAAAAAGTAGGATTACTAAATGCTATATCAGAGTTTGAATTAGCTTGTTTACAATGCTAATTTTAGTAACAGATTTTACATTTGCAAAGTAATTTAAAAATAATAAATAAATAAATACCCCCTCAAGCAGTTGCTTGCCGCAGATGTCTGACAGGAGCCTGTCAGTTTATATGCCAGAGTAGAAGGTCCGAGAGGATGGCAGGACATCAGCAGAAAAACGACACATACATCCGTGCCTTACCCGGGGCTCAAACCCAGGTCCCTTAGATCAGTAGCCAAGCCCGCTAACCACTCAGCCAAATTTACTTTTGTGTTTAAAGATAGCATAAATTTATAAAATATCTTGTTTGTGTTTCAGAGATCCAGACTGGTGGCATGCCTGTCATATAGCAAATGAACAAAATGGATATGTTCCCCGTAACTATGTTGCACCTGAGAAAACGGTTGAAAGTGAAGAGTAAGTTGATCAACAGTATCGTATATACAATTTCCTAATTTTCTGTAGATTGCATTATATAATATTTTAGCTATATATTGTATTTCTGATTTGCATAATGGAGTTTGGCTAAATGCATTTTGTTTTGCATAAATGATGTTTAGTCACTGAAGTGTTAATTTAAAACTTCAGATTAAAGCTGCATAATTTTTCCATTAACAAAATGCATATTTTGTAAGTGAAAATGCCGTTATGGTGGGAAAAATCAAAAATGTAATGGACTTCAAGCCTACAAAAATAAACAACTAAACACACAAATAAACATCTTTCCAATGGTGAGAAAATAATAAAGATGACTGCCCACTGTTCTGCTGTTACTTGCAACTGTATTACAATGTATTTCAACTTGCTCACTTTGCTCTGTGCCCTTCAAGTCACTGTGTTGCCACATTTCATGTATTATCTTGCAAAAAAAAAGTTGCTAATTCTTAACAGCTGCAGTCCATGAATTAAATAATGAATCCTTGTAGTTAAACATTAAAGTTTAAACCATAGATTCCCAACGGGGGCGACACCGCCCTCCCCAGTGGGCACTGGAGCCTTCCATGGGGGCGGTAGCGGATCCAGAGGCAAATGGGGGGCGTTGAGGCAGTCAAGAGGGGCGGTCAAATAAATAAATAAATTTAATGGAATTTTCTGTGACAACCTTTTTATCTCTTCTATTCTGTGGTGTCTTCCTGGTGATTCTGGTCATACACTACCTCATCCGTCATGTACAGCTTTTCAACTGCAGCTTGGAAAATAAATTCCCTGCTACCGCCTACTAGCGTACTGGTACGTCTGAAGTCGACTGAGATGCTATCAAAAGTTCTCTTCAAGATCACAGATTGGATATAAGCTTCAATATGTTTTCCCACTCCAAGTCGCTTTCAGTATGCTTTATGGTACGTAGTTACAATACCATCCCACATCAGAGCATAAGATATAATATTAACATTACACTTGTGAATAGGCTCAACTCATTAGCCAGCAGATCATACTTCCTCTTCTTTTCAACCTCTACTGTCTGCAGGTTATACTGAGATGTTATTCCTACTTCAATAATTGTAATCTCATTCAATACCTTAGCATGCACTACTATATCAGGCTTATTATGTTGGACATGTGTGTCCGTCCTGATAGGCAAATCAACCTTGATTCAATAATAATATAATAATAATAAATTTATTATATTTAATTTTTTTATATTGTTTTTAATATAATAAAATACTTTGAAAATACCTGTTTTCATGAATAAATATTTTATCTATTTTATCTATTATTGTAATCGCGTTAATAAGCATTTTTAAATCAGCATTAGGTATACGTATACCTAATTTGTTTTAGTTTAGAATAGATTGACGATGACAAGGCCTTGCAAGGTGGTAGGCAAACACGCGGTTCATGCAATTTAACATGTTTCGACAAGAATATGGGAGCTTGAAATGACTTGTTTACGGAGCAAATGCGCCGGCATCGCAAACATACAAGTTAATGCGTGCACAAAATCAAATCTATAAAAGCGATAGCTCTAGGAATGTTTTATTATTTTTATGTGCTTCGCCGTGATAAATAGTCCTGAGTGATAAGTGTTAGAAGTCATTATAAACATTATTATTATAACTATCTATAAATCTGTTGAGAGGGTAAATTTGTATTTGCAAATAATGCCGGCAGTACACTATTGAGTTTTTGAAATATGGATTTACGTACTCTCCTACAAAACAATCATTACCTATGTGTTTAATTTGCCGAAACCTTCTAGCCTACAAGAGCATTTAAATAAAATGCATGCTGATAAGAAGAACAAAGATTTATCCTATTTTCAAGAACTGGAAAAGCAATATTTAAAACAGCAACTATGTCAAACCTTTTTGCGTCGTCTTCTAAACAAGATGATGATGGACTACGAGCCTCATATAACGTTTCATTGTTAACCGCAAAAGCAGGAAAACCACACACAATTGGCGAGGAATTAATTTTGCCGGAGTCAAAGAGATATTAAAAACTGTTCTTCATCATAAGACACCGTCAGATATCATCAAAAAAATTCCTCTCAGTAATAAATCAGTGCAAAGAAGAATAGATGAAATGGCAAAAGACGTTGAAATATCATTATGTGATTATTAAAGACTTGCAAATTTTCCATTCAACTCGATGAATCAAATAACGAAGCTCTACTCTTATCATACGTACGATTTATAAAAGAAGAAAATATTCATGAAGAGTTATTATTTGCTAAAAATTTGGAATCTGATACAAAGGGAGAATCTATATTTAATACCATGCAAAAGATTTTTCAAGAGAAAGAAATTCCTATTTGCAATATTTTGTCTGCTGCTACTGATGGTGCTCCAGCAATGACAGGGCGTCATAAGGGTTTCATAGCGCATTCGAAACAAGCAGTACCAAATGTACTCGTTGTACATTGTATTATTCATCGTCAGCACTTGGTTGCAAAAAATTTGAATGAACGTCTGCATACGTCGCTCCATTACGTTATTAAAGCAATCAATAAGATTAGAAGCAATTCATTGAATGACCGATTATTTGGTAAGCTTTGTAATGAAAATTATGAAGATTACAATCGCTTGCTGCTGCACACAGAAATACGTTGGCTCTCTAAAGGTGTTTGTCTGAATCGTTTTTTTCAATCTATTTGACTCAGTACTGGACTTTCTTGAAGACAGAGACGAAAAATTGCGCGAAAACCTGATTACGTCAAAAAATGACATCGCTTATTTGACAGACCTGTTTAAAATATTTAATCAAGTTAATTTACAATTTCAAGGTGTTGAGTTGAATTTAATTAAAACAAAAAACGTCACAGCTGTTTTTGCGGGAAAACGTTTTCTATTCAAACGAAATCTAGGTAGAGGTGAATACAACCAATTTCCCACATTATCAGCAGTCTCTGCAAAACCGGAAGATTTACTTACTTACTACCAACACTTGGAAGTTCTTCATGTTGATTTTACGGAGCGTTTCCAAGATATTTCAAACATGAATATACCGAGTTGGGTTTTAGATCCTTTCGCAAACACAGATACTGAAGAATCATCAAATTTGGAAGAGAAACTCTTGTAACTCACGGCTAACGAAGCACTGAAAGTAAAATTCAAACATGGATACCAAGAGTTCTGGCTTCAAAAATCAATACCATTTCTCTACCTTGGTTTGTGGGCAATGGTACAGAAGTTTCTAATCGCATTTCCTTCATCCTATATGGGTGAGCCTAGATTCAGTGCAGTAGCTAATTTACTGTCAAAGAAGAGGAACAGACTACACATCACTGAACGTGGCGATCTGCGATTGATGTTAACGAAATTGGAACCCGACATTAACAAACTGTTAACACACCACCAGCCTCAACCATCTCATTAATTTTTTTATTTATTATTAACTTTGTGTTCATCTCATTTTTTTTTATTTCTTATTGATTCTGTGTTTATTTTTAAAATTTTAATAAACAATTTTATTGTACATTTGGTTGTCGTTTTATTAATTTCTGCTTTATGATTTTTAATAGATAAATAAACAGATAAATTAGATACAGATAATATGCAACAATATTTTAATATTTCATATAAAATTAACTATTATGGACTAGGGGAGCGTTGAAATTTTTGCTCTCTTCTAAAGGGGGCGATTGTCCAGAAAGTTTGGGAATCACTGGTTTGAACCCTTTGCAATCTTTTAGTTTAATGCAATGTAAAAATCGAACTCGAAAAACTTCCAATTCAGTGTTTAAGGTGCAACATTTTTTGTTTTGTTATATCAATCATTAATATTGAGCATATTCCTAAAATGAGGGAAGTATAATTTTGTATTCACAGTGTTTATAAAATTAACGTTTTTGCAAACACTGCAAATTCAAGAGGGAAAATTCATGATAAATAATGAGATAAACTCGACAGTTCAATATCCACTAAAAATCAGCACTTTGACGTCGATTCTAATTTTAGAGGAAAAATTGTCTTTAGCCGCGTGGAATACGAACCCATGACCTTCTGATAACATGTCAGGTACTTTGGACCACTGAGCTACCGGCCGCCGGTCAAGATCACTAATTAGAGGCTCTAATGTTATCAGGAGGTCGTGGGTTCGTATCCCACCCGGCTCAAGACAATTTTTCCTCTAAAATTAGAATCGACGTCAAAGTAATAAGTATGAAGAAATATCTTAAAGCCAAAGAACTATTTAAAAAAATTCATGGTACATAAAAAATTTTAAATACTCAATGTTTGTCTAGCATGTCAGAGTATACATGTATATATATTCATATTCATTCACCCATCCAGTCATGAAAATAGGAAAAAAAGGTTCTAAAAGTTAAAGGGACTAAAACTAAGGTAAAAATAAAAATTCTTTCTTGTTAATTTTTAACAGTCATAAAAAATTTTGAAAATATATTCAAAATTTCTTTGCTGAATGATTTCATTAGAAAATCAACAAAGATAGCAATAGCATATCTCAGCTCTTGAAATGGCAGCCAGAACAATGATAAATGTTACATGAATTATATTTCACTACTACACATAATTTGCATTAAGTTTAAAAGCACACATTATGCTTTGAAACCCCTTTTTTAAAACATAAAAAAAATTCTGAAGTTGAGCATTTCTTATAAAAAAAAAGTTCCTCGTATTACAGTAAGGAAAGGAGTGCTCACCACTGGGTATTTCCACAGCATTTGTCAGTGGATACAATCGTGAATAATATTTAGGAAGATTACGTGCGTTACATAATTCATTTTCATTCATTATATCATCTATCTTTTGACTACAAAATTCTGTTGATTGAAAATTTTGTTTTTCTCATGGAATTCATTGAATTAAATTTGATTCTTATTTCTGTCTTTATAATCGGTATAATTTGTTCTTTAATTTTTAGAGTCCCAAATTCCACATTTTTCTAGGATAGTTTAAATCAATCCCACTAGATATCAACGTCTCTTTTCAGAGGTAACATCTAATGTTAATGTTTGCCTATCATTTTTGCAAATTTCATGTAACCATTTACTCTATCAATGAACTGTCGTATTGTTGAAAGTTTCTAATCTTATGAAAAAGTCATTCATATTTTTCAAAATGCTAAAGATATCAGTTTTAATATCAGATAACTTGCTATATTTGATGTACATTGATGATGCTATGGTTGTCCACCAAATAGATTTCAAGGGCTATGTAGGGAAGCTATAAATGATTTGAATGACAATTGAAATTTTTAATTTTGTTTGTAATTTTATGTTTTAATATACGAAGCTGTTTTCATATACAGTTGGTTCTTTGGAAGAGTGTCTCGGAAAGATGCTGAGAAGATGCTAATGCTTCCTTCAAATCCAAGGGGAGCTTTCTTAATTCGAAAGAGTGAACAAACATCAGGTATTGAGTCAAATTATTTTGAATTGTGTTGAATACTAGCATTCATAATTTTTTCTATAAAATGTATAAATTAAAAATAATTGCAAGACAAGTCAACTCCCAGTTATCCTGGCATTTATGAGGAATGTGTGTTATCAGTTAGATCAGTGATTCCCAAACTTTTCTGGACCATCGCCCCTTTTAGAAGAGAACAAAAATTTCAACGCCCCCCTAGTCCATAATAGTTAATTTTATATGAAATATTAAAATATTGTTGCATATGATCTGTACCTAATTTATCTGTTTATTTATCTATTAAAAATCATAACACAGAAATTAATAAAACGACAACCAAATGTACAATAAAATTGTTTATTAAAATTTTAAAAATAAACACAGAATCAATAAGAAATAAAAAATAATGAGATAAACACAAAATTAATAATAAATAAAAAAATTAATGAGATGGTTGAGGCTGGTGGAGTGTTAACAATTTGTTAATGTCGGGTTCCAATTTCGTTAACATCAATCGCAGATCGCCACGTTCAGTGATGTGTAGTCTGTTCCTCTTCTTTGACAGTAAATTAGCTACTGCATGCTCAGCCATATAGGACGAAGGAAATGCGATTAAAAACTTCTGCACTACTGCCCACAATCCAGGGTAGAGAACTGGTATTGATTTTTGAAGCCAGAACTCTTGGTATCCATGTTTGAATTTTACTTTGAGTGCTTCGTTAGTCGTGAGTTCTAAGAGTTCCTCTTCCAAATTTGATGATTCTTCAGTATCTGTGTTTGCGAAAGGATCTAAAACCCAAATCGGTATATTCATGTTTAAAATATCTTGGAAACGCTCCGTAAAATCAACATGAAGAACTTCGTAAGTAAATCTTCCGGTTTTGCAGAGACGGCTGATATGTGGGAAAGTGGTTGTATTCACCTCTACCTAGATTTCGTTTGAATAGAAGAAGTTTTCCCGCAAAAACAGCTATGACGTTTTTTGTTTTAATTCAATTCAACTCAACACCTTGCAATTGTAAATTAACTTGATTAAATATTTTAAACAGGTTTGTCAAATAAGCGATGTCATTTTTTGACGTAATCAGGTTTTCGCGCAATTTTTCGTCTCTGTCTTCAAGAAAGTCCAGTACTGAGTCAAATAGATTGAAAAAAACGATTCAGACAAACACCTTTAGAGAGCCAACGTATTTCTGTGTGCAGCAGCAAGCGATTGTAATCTTCATAATTTTCATTACAAAGCTTACCAAATAATCGGTCATTCAATGAATTGCTTCTAATCTTATTGATTGCTTTAATAACGTAATGGAGCGACGTATGCAGACGTTCATTCAAATTTTTTGCAACCAAATGCTGACGATGAATAATACAATGTACAGCGAGTACATTTGGTACTGCTTGTTTCAAATGCGCTGTGAAACCCTTATGACGCCATGTCATTGCTGGAACACCATCAGTAGCAGCAGACAAAATATTGCAAATAGGAATTTCTTTCTCTTGAAAAAACTTTTGCATGGTATTAAATATAGATTCTCCCTTTGTATCAGATTCCAAATTTTTAGCAAATAATAACTCTTCATGAATATTTTCTTCTTTTATAAGTCGTACGTATGATAAGAGTAGAGCTTCGTTATTTGATTCATCGAGTTGAATGAAAAATTTGCAAGTCTTTAATAATCACATAATGATATTTCAACGTCTTTTGCCATTTCATCTATTCTTCTTTGCACTGATTTATTACTGAGAGGAATTTTTTTGATGATATCTGACGGTGTCTTATGATGAAGAACAGTTTTTAATATCTCTTTGACTGCCGGCAAAATTAATTCCTCGCCAATTGTGTGAGGTTTTCCTGCTTTTGCGATTAACAATGAAACGTTATATGAGGCTCGTAGTCCATCATCATCTTGTTTAGAAGACGACGCAAAAAGGTTTGACATAGTTGGCTGTTTTAAATATTGCTTTTTCAGTTCTTGAAAATAGGGTAAATCTTTGTTCTTCTCATCAGCATGCATTTCATTTAAATGCTCTTGTAACCTAGAAGGTTTCATAGCTTCATTTGAAAAAACCTTTCGGTAAATTAAACACATAGGTAATGATTAGTTTGTAGGAGAGTACGTAAATCCATATTTCAAATACTCAATACTGTATTGCCGGCGTTTCTTTTTAGATGCAGATTCAGACATTTTCAAATACAAATTAACTTCTCAACAGATATATAGATATTATAAAAATAATGTTTATAATGACTTCTAACACTTGTCACTCACGACTAATTATCACGGCGAAGCACATAAAAATAATAAAACATTCCTAGAGCTATCGCTTTTATAGATTTGACTTTGTGCACGCATTAACTTGTATGTTTGCGATGCCGGCGCTCTTGCTCCGTAAACAAGTCATTTCAAGCTCCCATATTCTTGTCGAAACATGTTAAATTGCATAAACCGCGTGTTTGCCTACCAACTTGCAAGGACTTGTCACCGTCAATCTATTTTAAACTAAAACAAATTAGGTATAGGTATACCTAATGCTAATTTAAAAATGCTTATTAACGCGATAACAATAAGATAATTTACATAGCTAGATAAATCATGATTACAGGTATATATACCTGTAATCATGTAAATTGATTCATGAAAACAGGTATTTTCAAAGTATTTTATTATATTAAAAGACATAATTATAAAAAAAATTAAATATAATAAATTTATTATTATTATATTATTATTGCATCAAGGTTGATTTGCGTATCAGGACAGACACACATGTCCAACATAATAAGTCTGATATAGTAGTGCATTATAATTTAATGAATGAGATTACAATTATTGAAGTAGGAGTAACATCTCAGGATAACCTCAGACAGTAGAGGTTGAAAAGAAGAGGAAGTATGATCTGCTGGCTAATGAGTTGGGCCTAATTCACAAGTGTAATGTTAATATTATACCTTGTTTTCTGAGGTGGGATGGTATTGTAACTACGTACCATAAAGCATACCCAACTCGACTTGGAGTGGGAAAACATATTGAAGCTTATATCCAATCTGTGATCTTGAAGAGAACTTTTGAGAGCATCTCAGTCGACTTCAGACGTACCAGTACGCTAGTAGGCGGTAACAGGGAACTTATTGTCCAAGCTGCAGTTGAAAAGCTGTACATGACGGATGAGGTAGTGGATGACCAGAATCACCAGGAAGACACCACAGAATAGAAGAGATAAAAAAGTTGTCACAGAAAATTCCATTAAATTTATTTTTTTATTTGACCTCTCCTCTTGACTGCCTCAACGCCCCCCATTTGCCTCTGGATCCGCTAACGCCCCCATGGTAAGCTCCAGTGCCCACTGGGGGGCAGTATCGCCCCCGTTGGGAATCTATGCTTTAGACTAATGTGCCTCAGTTTGGCCAGAATTTTTTTAATTTATGTGGTAATAACTGGTACCTTTAAAAAGTGGCCTGAATTTCCTGCCAAAATTGGTGGCTTAAACTTTTGCAACATGATTCTGTGGTAGAGGACTATTTGATATTATTGGCCCATTTCTACAAATCGTTCTCTAAAAATCCACTAATCATTCTCTTTCCACTGGTAAGTGGAATGCAAGGACTCTGCATAGAAATTATTCTCTTGATGTCCTCACATAGAATTTCTAATGTTATAACCTAGAACCTCCCCCAAGAATGCAAAGAATTCCAAACTCCCAACCAATTCTTAATTACTTAAGAGTCTTAAATAAAAATAATTACCCCCTCAGGCAGCTGCTTGCCACAGAGGTTTGACAGGAGTCTGTCAGAGGGTCTGAAATGTTTCTCAGTTAAATTAATAGGGGCTGTATTTTGTCAATTGTATTAATTTCAGATAAAGAAATTCTATACTCCCTTATGATGAAGTAAACAAAGATTGTTAGTTCCACTTATATACTGGCGGAAATTGAAAAAAGAACACCATTAACAAACGAAGTGTAATCCATGAGATTTATTTAGTAGAAGCTTTTCTACCAACCTTTCCTTTCAAAAATTCTCTTTCATATTTTGTTATTAGGAAAATACAGTACTACCAGTAATCAGTGCCATCTGATGGCCAAAATTATAACACTCTCCATGGTGGCTTTCAGTGATTCAATGTTTATTGTACCTTTTAATGAGTATTGCATTTTATAGAAGACACATTTTAATAATGCGTTGAACCTCCTTGAGCAGCAAACATAAGCTTCCAATCTGGCATGCAATCGGTCGTACAAATGCTGGATATCATGCTGGGGGATACCATTCCATGCTCTTTCAACTTGGATGCGTAATTCAGCGATGGTCATTGCCTGCCGCAGTCTGCGGAAGATTCTTTGTCCAATCCAGTCCCAGACATGCTCAATTGGTGACAAGTCAGGAGAGCATGCTGGCCAAGGGAGTTGGTGCACTGCCTGAAGAGCATGCTGAGTTGCCCGGGCGGAGTGTGGGCGGGGGTTATCCTGCTGGAATATTGCATTTGGGATTACATTCAAATATGGCAGGATGACCGGCTGTATGATGTTGCTGACGTACGTATTGCTATTCAGTGTACCCTGTACAAACACCAGACAAATCGCTCCCCACACCATGATGCTAGAAGTGGGCCCTGTGTGTCACTGGCAGATGCATGATGGTAGAAGCCATTCACCTTGTTGCCTTTGGATGCATAAATAACCATCAGATGCTCCTAAACAGAATTGGCTTTCATCACTGAAGACCACAGACTGGCATTCTTCCATCCAATTAATTCGTTCTTAACACTACTGCAAACGTGCTTGACAGTGATGAGGTGACAGTGGTAATTATGTCAGTGGCATGTGTGCACGTAGTCCTGCTTCCAAAAGACGATTGCGTATCATTCTTGTAGACACCCTTGGTACAACAGAAGATTGAATTTGTGACGCTGTAGCCGTTCGCTCTTCCACCACTGCCCACCTGATACACCGATCCTCGTGTGCTTGTAACTCTGTGTTGCCCAGAGCCACATTTGTGAGTGTGTGAATGCTCTTCTTACCATCGACGCCACCATTGACTGACCACCACATTGGATGAGAGATATCGTCACTGCCGATACCTCTCATCCAACACAGTGTGCAATTATGTATGATTTAAACACAGCTAACTAGAACAAAGGTTTAATAAAACACGATAAAGCTGTTACATTTAGATAGCACAGAGTATCACAGCCTTAACATGTGAAGTGCATAGTATATTATGCGTGAGTTGGAACCATAATAACTAAGATACGTTATTAATCAAGTAACCTAAAAAGTCATAGATGTAATCTTAAAACCTATGTTAAAATACACTTGACCTTAAAATATAACAAAGATAATTACTACTTCCTAGTTGCTGGTACAATTGCTTTAACCTAGGCTTTCACTCGTGATATGATGGAATTATCACTGCTGAAACGTTTCAAAGCTACCAGTCGTTAGGAGATGAACAGGTAATGTAACATTGGTCACAAATAGAGCAGATGCCACCGATGACCTCTATGGCACTAATCATTGTCAAAGTCATACAATTATCACTGCAACAGCACACAAGTTCCAAGCAGAATGGCACGAAATTTGATGGTATTCTGTCGATGTTCTGTTGGTAGTTCTTCGAAGTTATGAGCATGAAGTAGGCACCGCTATATATATATATGAGTCCAGGGTGGCATTACTTGTGTACGCATACCAGATAGGGGATGCTGATCATGATGTCAAAATTAGAAGAATGTATGCCGAGTGGTTAGCGCGCTTGGCTACTGATCTACGGGACCTGGGTTCGAGCTCCGGGTCCCATGGATGTTCGTGTTGTTTTCTGCTGAGGTACTGCCATCCTCTCAGATCTTCTACTGTGGCATATGAACTGACAGGCTCCTGTCAGACCTCTGTGGCAAGCAGCTGCTTGAGGGGGTATTTATTTTTTTTATTTATACACTCATATGTTATAATTAACAGTGGATGCATTGAGTGTGCAATTTGATGAAAAGACCAACCTGCTTCCCGAAGACCCACTATACGACCTCGCTCAAACTCCATTAACTGAACAAATATTGCGTGCCTTTGTCATCCCGGCATGGTATTTCTTTTTTATGAAACTACCATACTGAACAACATGACACAAGACGAATAACTTCTTTCTTCACATCCTAGACCTTAAATATGTGCTGCGTACATTTGCATGTTGTTTTCCTCAGTGACGGCGGGGGTGGCTCAGTCGGTAGCGCGTCAGGCTCGTAATCTGTAGTTCCCAGGTTCGAGTCCCAGCTGGGTCAACGTTGAGATTTACTCCGCAAAATTCCCCGCCCTGCCCACGGTCAGTAGGGGACACCGATGGGCTTTAAAAGGCCGCCGTCTGTCGGATGGGACGTTAAGCCGTGGCCCCGTGTGCGGGAGAGCCATACCCTGTGCACGTTAAAGAACACGCTGGATGGCCTTGGCGGGAGGCTACCATCTGTCTTCCAACAGCTGTTCCAGTGGGTTCCCTCCCCGAACCTTCTCTGAGCCTTCGGGGTCCATGTGACCTGGCCATTTAGCCCATTGTGTGCAAAAAAGTACCGCTCAGAGGTAAAACAATCCAACCCTCAGTGACATCATTATTTAAACCAATGACTTTGAATCTGCTGCCTAAATATTAACGTATTATAATGTGATCTTCTTAAAGGAATTCCTTCTCGGTATTCTTTTTTTCAATTTACGCCAGTGTAAAAAGAATATTGTTAGTAGTAATTTCATGATGCACTAATTATGCCTAATTTGTTTATTACATTAAGTTGTAACTTTTGTGAATCCAGTACAGAAATTCTCCCTTTTGTGAATCCAGTACAGAAATTTCCCCTCGA
Organism: Ryuthela nishihirai; assembly: GCA_038380435.1. Taxonomy (NCBI): domain Eukaryota; kingdom Metazoa; phylum Arthropoda; class Arachnida; order Araneae; family Heptathelidae; genus Ryuthela; species Ryuthela nishihirai. Next base: position 1,537,683 of record JAWZYU010000019.1, read on the forward strand.
TGCTTATTTCTTTGATTTATTTTCCCTGGATGCTTATTTCTTTGATTGGTGAATTTGCAGTTATTGTTAAATAAATTCATCTTGAAAGAGATACAGATGGAAAATGTCAGATACTTAAAAATAATCTTAACTATATCTTTTCAGGGTGAGAGAACGAAAAGCATCTGCAAGGTATAGGTTTGTTTCTCAGCAGACACACCATTAATGCTCTTCTACAACATGACTGCATTAATGAAAGATTTCTTATAGCTAAATTTAAAACTACGATTAAATTGTTAAATTTAATATGCAATATTAAATTATTATTAATAATATTAAATTTAATAAATAATATAAATTAATATATGTTAATAAATAGTATATTTAAATAAATAATATTAAATTAAATATTGATAATAAAATACTTGAATGTTATACGTTGTTATATCCTCATTAAGGCATATTGTGATAATGAGAAAGATAAGTTTTACAGACAATATCAGGATTTTATATATTCTGTCAAGAAGGAGATATTACCCTTCTAAGCGACTTCAGTGCTTTAGTTGGAACTGAATCTGACCTTTGTGGAGGGGTTTATATATCCCTTTGGTATTGGTAGTTGCAATGGGAAATGCTTCCAACAGGTAAGTAATCTTAACCTTTACAATGTCAGGTTTCTGAAACTGAACTTAGTGTGGTGGGTGTATTTATTTTAGTGGTTTCAGAAAATAAATTTAACAGCTTTAGGACCTCATCCTGAAGTAACTAATGATAGGAAATGTGTTGTATTCTATACCATAAGAAAGACCATTTAATTGTTCTTAATAAAATGGCAAATATTAAAAGAAAAAAATGGTAAATTATTACATTTTTTAAACATTACAAAATTTTACTGTTCTTTTTTACTTTGTCTTTAGTAAAATTTAATATATATATTCTCGTTTTTTCTATATTATTTTATTATTCTAATATAAACAGTTCATAATATTTCTGTAAATGCTTAAATCTGGTCTGTAAATGGTAGCTAGGTAGTCACTGGAAGGAGAGCTATGCACCAATCCCCTGTGATGATGCATAGAACCGGCCAGGCCTAGCACCTAATGTCCGACCCCGCCTTCTCGTGGTGCAGACCGTTAGAACCTTTCAAAAGAGATACTCTCTTGTGGAAGTGAACGGAAGTGGAGGGCGGCCAGATTAGTGTGGCCTACTGATCTGGACAACTATGGCTAGTTTTATTTTTTTTCTACCCTGCTGAGGAGTGATCAACCACACAGGGTCCTGGTGCTGACCATTATAATCCCACTAGACTGGACAGATATATGGCTCTGAGCTTGATCATGGATCCTGATTTTGCTACACTGGTGGGCTTCTGTGGAGGGAAAATCTTCCGCTGTGTTTTCTGTTTGTTTGTGGGTTGACAGCCCCAAGTGAATAGATTCACAGGATATGTTTATCAGCTGGTGAATAATCCTGAGCAGTGGTCATCGCAGGCACCTGAACACTTTGCTTCTATTGGCATCGTCAAATTCTACATTGGAGGAAGTCTTCCAGTGTAGATGGCTTCAGCCTTTAGTGGTGAGGGAACGGGTCTTTGCCTCATGTCTGCGATTAGGGGGCTGTTTGATATTGTCGGCATTCCCTCTCTCAATAAACATAGTTTCTTTAAACATCCCACTAACTATTTTCTCTCCATAGGTAGTTGGAATGTGAGGACTCTCTACACAGAGCTTTTTCTCTTGATGTCCTCACAAAAGAATTCCACCATTATAATTTAGATATTCTCGGCTTGCAAGAGACCAGACGGACAGATAAAGGTCAGATTCTTAAAAATAATCTTAAATTTCTCTTTTCAGGGAGGGACGACAATAAGCATCACCAAGGCGTGGGTCTGCTTCTCAGCAGACACGCTAGTGATGCTCTTCTAGGATATGAGTGCATTAATGAAAGGTTTCTTACAGCAGAATTTCAGACAAGCGTTGAAGACCTGAATGTTATCTGCTGTTATGCCCCCACTGAGGATGCCGATGAGGATGAGAAGGATAGGTGTTATGAACAACTTCAGGATATTTTGAATTCTGTCAAGAAAGGAGATATTACCCTTGTTCTTGGTGACTTCAATTTCAAAGTTGGTACTGACTCTGACCTTTGGGGAGGGGTGATTGGCCCTTTTGGTATTGGTAGCTGCAATGGCAATGGGCAACGTCTCCTACAGGTAAGTAAACTCAATGGTTTCAGAATAACTAATACATATTACAAACACCGCGACATACATAAGTACACGTGGGTTTCACCTGATGAGCTGCATAGGAATATAATTGATTATATATTAATTAACAGCAAATGGGCTAGTTCTGTTAGAAATACCAGGGCATATAAGGGAGCTGAAATTGGATCTGACCATTACCTTGTTAAAAGTGTCTTGCAACTTAAACTTAAAAAGTGTTGTGCTAGGGTTAAAAAATTTGCTTTTAATACTGAAGCTCTGAAAGACCCAGTTATAGCCAAAGCTTACCATGATAGGATACTTAGTCATTATGACAGTCATGGTATGTTTACTACTGAAGTTGAGGAAGAATGGGGCCGTTTTAAACAGGCTTTTTTGGAAACTAACAGTACTCTTTTAGGAAAAAAGGAGCAGAAGAGCCAGAATTATCTGAGTGATAAGGCACTTGAGCTTATTTCGGAAAGAAAGAACTGCAGGAATATCCTTAATCAATACCCTACTAGTCCTAATAGAAAGAATTACAGAGAACGTAATAAACGTGTAAAAGATCAGTTAGCTGCTGATAAGAATCTTTGGCTTGATGGTCTGGCTGACAAAGCCGAGGAAGCAGTTAGACAGCACAACAGCAGAGAGCTGTACCAGATAGTTAATGTTTTGTGTGGTAGAAAACGGACAGGTATACAGGGATTGAAGGATAAACAAGGTAAGGTTATAGACGGTGAGGATTCTGTCATGGCTAGGTGGGCTGAGCATTTCAGTGATATTCTAAACAATGCGGTTAGTTCCATTCCCATTGTTTGCAATGATGACAGATGCATTGGTGGCTTTAATGTTGGCCCTATAACACAATCTGAAGTTATTTTGGCTGTTTCTAAACTTAAACTTCATAAATCCCCCAGGTAGATGAAATTACTACAGAAATGCTTAGAGCTGGAAATGTTTCTGTTACCACTTGGATGACTGAAATTCCGAATATCTTTTATGATAAAGGCAAGGTTCCTAAGGATTTTACCAGAGCTATTTTTATCCCTATTTGCAAAAAAGGTGATCGCAGTTCTTGTGATAACTATACCGGTATTAGCCTACTCTCTGTTCCAGGTAAAGTTCTTTCCATGATTGTGCTTAATAGAATTAAAAATCTGGTTGACAGTGAATTGCGTGATGAGCAATGTGGATTCAGAAGTAGTAGGGGATGTGTGGATCAGATATTCTCACTTAGGCAGATTCTTGAGAAATGTTTAGAGTTTCAGAAACCTTTGGTTGCTAGATTTGTTCATTTCAAAAAGGCTTTCGACTCTGTTGATCGTCATAATTTGTGGTTGATTGTGAAATCATATGGTATACCAGACAAGTTAGTTAACATAATGAAAGCTTTCTATAATAACACTGAGTCGTGTGTGAGAGTTGGTAAGGTTTGTAATTGGTTTAGCATTACTTCTGGTGTTCGACAAGGGTGCATTTTGTCTCCTTTTCTCTTTAGCTTGGTTATTGATTATGTTATGCGAAATTCACTTCAAGGGAAAGATTTTGTCTTAAATGGACTGGAGATACGAAAATGTCTGATTTAGATTATGCTGATGATTTAGCTCTTTTGGCAAATGATGTTGATGAGATGAACTCTTTCATTCGAGCTGTTGATGAGACTGGTAGTAGAGTAGGTTTGGTTGTAAACAGAGAGAAAACTAAAGTGATGAAAATTGGTCAGGCAGGTTGTTATTCAGTTAATCTGAATGATTGCAATCTTGAGCAGGTGTCACAGTTTAATTATCTTGGGAGCTATGTAACAGATAATGGTGATGTGCGACATGAGATTAACAGACGAATAGGGACTGTATAATAGTTTGGTTCTTTTTAGGGTTAGTTATGGTAGTGAAACCTGGACACTTTTTAAAGAGGATAACAGTAAACTTAATGCTTTTGATTCCAGATGCTTACGCAGTATCTTGGGCATTAGGTGGTTCAACTTTGTAACCAATTATGAGGTTAGGCAAAGGAGTTTGCAACCTCCTTTAAGCAGCATATTGTGCAGAGAGAGACTCCATTTGGTTTGGCCATGTTGCCCGTATGAATAATTATAGATTGGCGAATAGAGTTATGAAGAGTGTGCCTAAAGTCCTCAGAAAGAAGGGGAGACTTAGAATGCGGTGGGCTGACAATGTCAAACAGGACCTTGTTAGAATTGGTGTGCAGTGGCCAGATGCAGTAGATGTAGCTCAGGATAGACTTGCTTGGAGAACTAAATTGCACGGTCTGGTTGGACCTCCGTAGCCCATGGCTGCTTGAGGATGATGATAATGATGATGCTTAAATCTTTATTTAGTTTTTGTCTAAATTTTTTAGTCATTTATGCATGTTCTTATACTTGACGATCGACAAACTCTGAGCCTAAGAAAAGCAGTGTCATAAAAATTAATTTTGCTTTAAAAACAAGATAATTTTAATAAAAATTGAAAAATATATCTGAAAAGGGATAAAGAACTAAGAAAAAAAATCAATAAAATATTTCAAATCGTTTAAAGTTTAACTGAAGCACTGAATTTGGGAATGAGTTGCTTTTTTATGAGGCAGCATAGTTGCTACAGAAAAGTTTAATTCCAAAATTCCAGCAGAAATTTTGATTAAAAATCGCAATTTCCTTACGTTAATTAGTTTATTTAGTTGAAATGCGATTTAAAGTATTGATACATAAAGTTCTACCTTTTAAAAATCCACTTTGAGTAATCCTAATATTCTTCTGATATCCACTAATATTTTATTTCCAATCATTTTAAATCACGGTGTCCATTTAAGAAGCAATAAAAATAATATTAGAAGCATTACACTAAAAAAGTTTAAAAAATGAAAGTTTGCTAAAATATTGATCGAAAGGCAATGTGCATACTTGATGGATGGCACAATTTCCAACAGTAATAAAATCATTTATTTTTTACATTGAAAGTTAGAAAGTATTACAACTCAAACTATAAATGGCCCAAACTTCCAGGAATTGCAACCATTTGATAATGTACCTACAGTAAGGAGAATAAAGAGATAAATCATTGCTACTTGATGCTATTTACAGTAACTGAAAATATGCATATGTTTAGTGCAGGCTCAAATAGATTTATTTTTAAACTTATCATAATTTTTTCATGCAGAATCAATAGCTAAAAATATATTGTTGCGGATTACAAAAATGGATAGCCACTGAGCGTGAGTATTAAAAGCTATATTTCAAAACCAAATTCAATACAAGGTAAATTGTTACAAAGGAAATATGGATGAAGTATCTTATTAACAAATTAACTATTAACATGCACAAGTCATCAATCTTCCTGCGTGAGCACACAACATCAGCTCTGTGTATTTTACTAAATACTACCTTTTACTTGATTTACCAGGTCACCCGAAGATCTTCACTCGTAAACCAATTCTCGTCCTAGGAATTAATAACTTTTCACACACTAGCCGAACAAAAAGACAGTCCGTGTAGACATTCGAAGTTAGCCATAAAAGTTCCCACTTTTATACTTCCGCGTATACACAACACATCAAGTTACTTCTTGATACTTAACGATAAAAGATCCCACTTTTATCCTTCCGCGTATACACAACACATCAAGTTACTTCTTGATACTTACGCGCACTGTCTCAGAACAGCTCACCGTCCATTTTCGAACTCACCGACCGTTACAACACACAACGACCGTTACAATACAAAACCGTTAACGCTCCACTCTCCTTCTCCAAATTCTCCCAACGTTCTTATTCGTTGGCTGAAACTTTTTGCTTTCGGTTGCCAGATTCCTTCTGTCGTAACACTGCCCCCTTCCTAGGTCTTGTTCGTCCCGAACAATTCTGGATTCCAAAGTTTCTTCAGTTCTTCGATGAAACGGGGCCAAACGATCCACGTGAACCACCTTGCACTTTGTAGCTGGACGTCGACGAATGCGATATACCACGTCTGTGTCAAAATGAAAGCGAATCTCATTATGACGTAGATTTCTTTTCTGACTGAAGCCTCGTCCACAAACATAATACGTGTAAGGCCTATAGCCCTTGTGAACACGTTTATGTCTCTGCAGGGAGAAGAATCGACTAAGAGTTTTCGTGCAAAACCTGGAAAAAGTTTTCTTCTTTGTCGAAAATTTTCTTCTTTGGATTTTTACTTCTATCAAGAGTAATACGGAATGAAAGTCATTAGTGACATAAAATCTAGGGAGGAGTTTCATCCTCCAGTCTGACCCTTTTGTCAGTTGACTTTCACTTAATTCAGAACTGTCGTGATGAACCTTCAGCCATATTTCACCTGATTCAATTTGATCCAGAGTATATCCCTTCAATTGGAGAGCACGACCGGAGATCATAGGGACCTTGAGACCTAAAGCAGCAAGTGCAGGAGCCAAGACAAGACTCACTTTGTTGCCGACACCTCCTGTGCTGTTTTCATCTACCATCCGATGGCGCCACTTGGGTCTCCAGCAAAACACATGACCCGAGGAGGTCATATTTGCTGTTTCTTCCGAATTCACTTTCTTGGAGCTCTCATTGTAATTAGCCAGGGAAACATCAGTCATGATTGCCAAATTGTTCATTCTGGAGATCAGCGACGAGTTTTGTAACATGATATTGTCCACTTTAGAGCTCTTGTAGTCGTGATAAAACTTTTCTATATCCTTATAATCTAAATGGTTATAATGTCCAAATCTGCACATTGACTGTTCAGAAAAGAAATTCAGCGTGGCTACGTTGAAATTATCTGAGGGATTCACTTCTCTCTGATCGTAACTCTGAGGCTTAGTTTCATCCAGAAAGTTAGTCTTTGAAGTACTGTCTCTGCCTGAAGCTCCTTTACTAGCATCTCCTGTTACGCTTCTAAGCCATTCTTCGGAATTCTTCTTTCTTAAATCCCCACTTTCTATAAACGATTCGAGTGTGGCTATATGTTTCGGAAAAATCTCTCCGACTTCCCCAGTAACGTCGAATGGCACTTTGTTTCTATGACGAATGGACGCCTCTTCTTTACTCGGACCACTCTGCGAAACGTAAACTCTGTTTCGTTCCCCCTCATTACCACTCGTTACTCTGCCTTTGCGATAATTGTCCATGACACATTTTGCTGAGAGCGAGGAATAGAATACCTTTCGTGTGGATCTCTCTTCAGATCGTGCCAGACTTGTATACCTAGGTATTTTGAAGTGCAAAGCATACTGTATAGTCTCACAGCTCTCTGATTGTTCTTCACAGTTCCTAGACATGTCACCAGCGACATAGACACTCTGCCATGCATCACCAGTAGTTGCGTGGTCAAAGGCATTATCTGTGCTATCTCTACGTTTCTTGATTTCCAGTAGCAGATCCACATTTCGAGATTCTCCTTTCTTGCGAAGATTCGATTCTTTTGTAGTCTTCCTCTCGCAGTCTTCTCGCACTTTCTCCATCTCTCTCGAGATCTCTTCAATCCATATGGTTTCATCAGAACGCCGCTGCCCCAGCGAGCTTCTCCTGTCCATCGAATTTTGTAGAAACGAATTGAATCTACATTGCTTCTTTTTCAGACAGCGAAGAATCCCGGAATGTTTTCTGGTTCCGCATCGTTTCTTAAATTGCTTCTTTTTCAGATAGCAAAGGATCTTGGAATGTTTTCTGATTCTGCATCGTTTCTTTCCCGCCTCAGCATTATGTTCATCTGTACTATAGCGCCCACTGCTGGAGATATATTCATCTTCAACCAATTTCGTTGTCTTAACTGTAACTGTAACAACATCTCTACCAGCTCTCGCCTCTTGCATAATTTTGTTCCTATAATTTTTATACTGCTCAACAATATTCTTATGGTTAGCATCTTTAAAACATTGTTCATCTGTAATGTTACCTCCAGTGCTATTAGTTTTGCAAATTTCACCTATTGGTTTTGGATTCACATTTTGATATGCGTTGCCTTTCTCTTTTTCCTTTTCATTATTTTGTGTAGCCATTGCGGCTATCATTTCATCTAATGTACTATTTTGTGTCGCTATTTCGGCTTTCATATCTTTCATATCAGTCATCAGCGTAGTCATAATGGTTTTCCTATCAGTCATCAGCGCAGTCATATCGGCTTTGAAGCTATTTATCAACTTTACTAATTCATCCATACTTCTAGTGAAAGGCATTCAATTAAATTAATCCCACTTCTGACACCAAATGTTGCGGATCACAAAAAAAATGGATAGCCACTGAGCGTGAGTATTAAAAGCTATATTTCAAAACCAAATTCAATACAAGGTAAATTGTTACAAAGGAAATATGGATGAAGTATCTTATTAACAAATTAACTATTAACATGCACAAGTCATCAATCTTCCTGCGTGAGCACACAACATCAGCTCTGTGTATTTTACTAAATACTACCTTTTACTTGATTTACCAGGTCACCCGAAGATCTTCACTCGTAAACCAATTCTCGTCCTAGGAATTAATAACTTTTCACACACTAGCCGAACAAAAAGACAGTCCGTGTAGACATTCGAAGTTAGCCATAAAAGTTCCCACTTTTATACTTCCGCGTATACACAACACATCAAGTTACTTCTTGATACTTAACGATAAAAGATCCCACTTTTATCCTTCCGCGTATACACAACACATCAAGTTACTTCTTGATACTTACGCGCACTGTCTCAGAACAGCTCACCGTCCATTTTCGAACTCACCGACCGTTACAACACACAACGACCGTTACAATACAAAACCGTTAACGCTCCACTCTCCTTCTCCAAATTCTCCCAACGTTCTTATTCGTTGGCTGAAACTTTTTGCTTTCGGTTGCCAGATTCCTTCTGTCGTAACAATATGTATGTATCATAGATTTAAATGTTATTTTTGATGCTTGATTAGAAACAGTTTAAAAAAATTCAGATCTCTATTCGATTTTTTACAACCTTGTACTAAGGCAACGAAATTTAAATATTCCATCATTAGAATTGGAAAGATGAAAGCAATTATTAGGGCTCTAACACAGAAAAGAGTTAATGGTTTGAGAATAACTGATGCTGATTACAAACATGTGACATTATACATATAGTGCTTGACATTGAAAGTGTTCCACCCAGAAGGATATGTCGTACAAACATGCAAATAGAAGGATGGGTGTGCACAGTTAAGATTTGCAAATGATGATAATCCAGAGCCAATGATGTGTGTGGCTCAAAAGATAAAAGGTGTAAGAAGGGGAGGAAATATGGTTGAGTGATGCCATCTGATGCTCCACACTACAGGATAGTACTACATCTAATGGAAGGCACCACATGTCACTCTCGTGTGCTGATCGACACAAATTAAAAACTGACATTCAAGCAGCAGAGAAGGAACCTATCAAAAAGATCTGCATTACACAATAGTTGTCTAATTCCATTTGTTCATTCATTTCAAGAGAATGGAAACTTTTGAATTTTGAGCCGTGCAAGGAATTTTTGCCAATAGGATTTGGTAGCAATAACACTGAAATATATACTGTAACTCTGTAATTGAATTATGCCCTCCATGTTCCAAGCTCTCATAGGGTTGAGAATGATTGGAAGAGGGGACCCACTGGACAGCTGTTGGGAGAAGGATGTCGGCCTCCCATCAAGGCCATCCAGCACGTTCTTTAATGTGCATGGGGTGTGGCTCTCCCATACAAGGGACCATGGCTTAGCATCCCATATGACAGACAGAGCTCTTTTGAAGCCCAACAGTGACTCCTGTTCACTGTGGGCAGGACAGGGAGTAGGGAAAAGAAAATCCTCTACACTTGCCCAGCTGGAACTCGAACCTGAGAATTGCAGGTTACGAGCCTGGCACTCTTCCAATGAGCCTCCCCAGGTGCAAGAAGGAACACGGATGGTATTGTATTTATGCAGGTGGAAGTTGTGTGAATTGTTGTGATTTGGGGTTCCGCTTGGAAATTGTTCAGCGACGGCTGAAAATCCATGGTACACACCGTCAGCAGGTTTATCAGGGATTCGGAAAAGTGGCCCCTCGCATTTCGCCTCCCACATTTCGCCCCCTGTAGATAATGATTATTTTAAAAAATGTAAATACAGTCAACTCTCGATAACTCGAATTTTTATTGAAGTCCCAGCCCCTTTAGTGGTCTGGGACTTCAATAAAAATTAGATTAATATTATATTCAATGTTAAACTCTCTTGATTATTCAAACTTCCAATAACACTAACTTTTCCGAACAATTTTTCAAAATTACATTCGTGTACAAATTGTCACGTAGCTTTTAAACCAATTTCTCCCCTTTTGTATGTATTCAGGGTTCTCTTTCCATTGTGAAAGGATTAACTGGAACTGTTAATCCTTTCACAATGGAAAGAATACATACTCGACCACGAGGCAATAGTCACGTGGTTAGTGATGGACATGGGGGGGGGGGGACATTGACTAATCTTATAGGAGTCTTTTCAGTAGCAAGTGAATCTTGTTCTGATTTGTCTAAATTCAAACAATAAAAGTTCCTGCATTTGGCTCTCCTCACATTTCCATTCGCTGCCTCATTATCGGCGGTGTATCGCGTGAACAAGCTGAGCATCACAGGCAGTGCAATATCTGCATATTATTTTTGCATCTTGATTGATTAATCCTGTGTGTACAATGGCAAAAAGTGTTCCGTCAATAAGAGGCAAAAGAAAATTGGTAGATGATGACAACCACATTACGTGTTTTCAAAGAGAACTGTAAATGAACAATATGGAATCTGGGTTTGTTCCACCTGCAAAGGGCGTGTTTGGACAGAGGGTTTGGAAGGCCCAGTTGTGAAAATTGTAACTAAACATAACCATGTAGCTCAAGCTGCAAGGTCGGAAGCATTGCAATTGATTGGCCAAATACGGCAACATGCAACAATCACGAACGAACGGCCACAGCAAATTGTTGCATCAGTAATTGCAGAGGCTCATGCCAAGTCACGGCATTACTTCCTAGAAAGTATTCGCTTAAACGAAGCGTTCGTCATGTTCGATGTAACAATGGTACTCCTGCTTTATCGAGCAATCTCCAGGACCTAGTAATTCCATAAAATTATCAAGAAATTATTATCGATGGCAATGTACAACAGTTTTTGATGTATGATTCTCAGGACGAACTGCTCCCGGGTCACATGCTTATTTTTTCCACTAGTAACAATCTTCATGTTGGCGCGTTGCGAGGAGTGGTTATCTGATGGAACTTTTAGCATAGCACCCACGCTTTTCCAGCAAATTTATACAATTCATGTGGTTCAATTCAATGCAGTTATTCCAATTGTCTACATGTTTCTGCCAAACAAAACTCGTGCCATATATACGTCAAGTTGCTTCAAGAAGTTAAAAATCTACAACCGGGTCTCCAACCCCAGCAACTTATGACAAATTTCGAACAAAGTGCCATGCAAGCCTTCCAACAAGAATTTCCTGGTATTGTAAATACCGGTTGTTTTTTCAACTTTCCCAAAGCATTTCGCGAAAGGTACAGAATGAAGGTTTAAAAGCCCAATACGAACAAGACCATGAATTTGCTTGTTGGATCCGAATGATTCCGGCATTGGCATTTATTCCTCCTTCTAACGTTATTCAAGCATTTGAGGATTTAGTTGAAGCTGATGACTTCCCCATTGGAGCTATGGTGATTGCAAACTACTTTGAAGATACATGTATTGGAAGAAGACTATGGGGAGGTGGCAATTACCCATTTTTGCCATCGAATTGTGGAATGCTTACACATGGACACTGAATGATCAGCAACGTACCAACAACGGTGTGGTGGGGTGGCACAGGGGATTTCAGGAAACTTCTACTTTGTTCCCAAATATTTACTGATTCATTGATTTTTTAAAGAAACAACAAGGGCTTCACAATTTCGAAATTACACAACTAATTGCCGGTATTTTAGACAATCAAAGAAACAAGAAGTATGCTGCAATTTTTGCTAAAATCAAAAGAATAGTCCAAGATTTTCAAAATCGTAATGTGATTGATTACCTTAGAGGTATTGCATACAACTTCGAGTTTTAAACAATTATAATGTGCATTTATTCTATTAAAGTAAAATAAATTAGAATTATTAAAAAATTAGGTGTATTATTTACAATTTTGTAGCCTACTCGTTATCTACAGGGGAAGAAATGTGCAGGGGGCGAAATGTGGGAGGCTAATTCTTGGGGGGCGAAATGTGGGAGGCGAATTCTTGGGGGGCGAAATGTGAGGGGCCACTTTTCCGTAAACCAGTTTATCACCATTTGGATGCTTTTGAGAGAAGAAGAATTATAGGCCTATGTGAAACTGTATGGACTACACATTGTGTCGCTGCCCATGTTCATTGGGATGCATGAACAACAGTGGCAAAATGAAGGTGCTAGGGTGTGTCACAGAGGGAGTGGTGCCATCCGACAGGCGTCAGTACAGCTCGATAGGTGCATTGTTCAATGTGCTTGTTCATCACCACAAAGCACTGCAGGTGATATTCGACAGTCTGTGTTAGCAGCCATGGATGTCCCCATAACGACCTGAATGGTAAACTGAAGTTTGCATGAGGCACACCTGCGCCCTAGGCAATCGTTACATCGACTGCTATTGGCTGCAAACCATCACAGCGCTCGTCTGGCTTGGTGCCAAAGTCATGCGAACTGGGCTCACAAATGGAATACTGTTGTGTTTAGTGATGAATCCCGTTTCTGTCTGGGTGCTGACGATCGACAGGTTCATGCATGGCAACACCTGATGAGAGGACGGATCCAGCTTTTGTTCAAGACCAGCACACCGCTCGTCAGCCAGGCATACTGGTATTGGATATGACAGCAGGTCACCTCTTGCCTGTGTCCCAGGAACACTGACAGCTGCACAATACGTTAGCATGGTTCTGCAGCCTGTTTTGTTGCTGTTCCTGGGAGGCATGTAGCAGCCCATTTTCCAGCATGACAATGCCTGTGTATACACACTGGCCATCCTTTCACTGGCTGGCACAGAATCTCGATGAATTATGGGAGCAAGTCAACGCTGCTTTGGTGTGCAATTCCTCAGGACCATATCCATCGATTGTATGACTCCATGCCACACCGTATTGCTGCCTGTATTGCCGTTCATGGCAGTGCAACCACCTACTGAGGCAGTCATATTGTGCTGCATTATCTCATCTTCTAACCGCTGTAAGTGGCTGCAAATTAATTCATGGTATACCAATATGTATTGCTGTGTGTGTGCTACATTTCACCCCTGCACTCTCCTTCTTTCTGGGTCAATTTCAATGTTGCGCATTGTATTTGTGGGTTGCACCAGATGGTTTATACAAGAATACAATCGATTATATGTTAATTAACAGTGAGCTGAAATTGGATATGATCACTATCTTGTTAAAAGTTTCTTGCAACTTAAACTTAAGAAGTGTTGTGCTAAGGTTAAAAAAATCCTTTAACATTAAAGCTCTGAAAGACTTAAAGTCAAAGCTTACCATGATAGATTAGTCATTATGGAAATTGTGATTTTATACTACTGAAGTTAAGGAGGAATGGGACCGATTTACACTGGCTTTTCTTTTAACTAACAACACTCTTTTGGGTAAAAAGGAGCAGAGGAGACAGTTATTTGAGTGATAAAGCACTGGATGTTATTTCTGAAAGAAAGAACTGCAGAAATAACATTAAGCAACATCCTAGTACTGAGAGATAGCATTATATAGACTTAATAAATATGCAAATGATCAGTTGAAGACTGATAGTAATTTTTGGTAACTTGGTTAACAAAACAGAGGAAGCAGTTATACAGCATAATAGCAGAGAATTGTGCCAAGTAGTTTTGTAGGGGAAGAAACAGACAGGTACACAGGGATTAATTAAGGTTATTGCAGGTGAGCAGGTGGTCATAGCAAAGTGGGCTGAGCATTTCAGTGATGTTTTAAGCAATGATGCATTTCTGGCTTTAATGTGGCCCTATATCACAGTGTGAAGTTATTTTGGTTATCTCTAAACTTAAAGTACATAATTCTGCAGGAGTAGGTGAAGTTAGTACTGAAATGCTTAGAGGTGGGAAGGTTTATCACATGCCTGACTGAAATTTTGAATATCTCTTTTAGGTCTTTCTAATGAGCGGAATAACTTATTATGCCATTGTGTTAAGTAGCAGAAGTAACTAAAACAACATTCTGTCGACAAAAAATAAATATTATTGGAGTTTAAAACACTTAAAAGTTTGATATCATTTTCTTTTTTCTTCAGAAAAAACTGAAATTTTCTTGCTTTCGCTATCCGTTAGCAAAAACTTTACTTGATACTAATCCATATTATCCATTAAAAAAAAACTTCACAGATTCAAGAAGGGAGAACTGCATGTCATTGCTGAACCTAGCTCGTTCACTCATATCTTGTGGCTTCATATATATGTATACTATTTCAATCTTTATTTCCATTTCAGCAGATTTGGTACCCCATGGAAGATACTGTACTAAATGGTCCCAAATTTTATATTCAGGTACCCAGTGTTAGATTGAAAAATCAGGTTCTTACCTGCTTTTTTAACCCAACACACTTTTCTTGTAGTTTTTAAGGTAATTATTATTTCATTATTCGTGTAATATTTAAACAATAATTATAGATTATTATAGTATTTTTATTTTAAGGTAAGTGTGGTTCAACCCAACTTACCTTAAAATAAGGAACCTTTGGGAATGTGGGTATCTGGTAATGAGATCAGATTTAAACATTGTTATGCTCTTTTTGTTCACATTTATGGAGTTATAAATGGCAACAATAGATTAGGCAGCAAACTGCAGTTTCCCATAGGAATAGCATGATAAATTTTTTGATTGTAGTAAGCTCTCCTTTCGGAATTTTGACTTGAAATTTGACACTGAAACTCAGACAATAATTGGAAAAACTGAAAATTTGAAGGATCTTCCACAATTTCTCAATGAGTTATGGCTGCCACAGACATCTTTTATTATTATTATAGATTTACAATATAAAAAACATTTTTTTCATGTATTTTTTAATAATGTTTCCCTTTTTTCTTCATTTTGTTTGCAGCCATCCGTCATTGAATAAGGTTATTACAATATGTATAAATGCAACTGCACTCATTAGTGAATGGTGTGACTAAAATATTTCTATCTTGAAACATTGATATACTTTTGAACCCCTTTCCCCCTGTAAAAGCTCTTTACCCCAAAACTCTAATAATTTTTTTTTTAAATATGTAGGTCGTACTTTGTAGGATGGGGCTACATAAATTTATCTGTTCTCATAAATTTATCACAGTTCTAAGGGGTTACAATGTTAAACAGTTTGAAAACCCCTACTTTATTAAATGTGTGTCCCAAAAAAAGAAAAAAATTATTCTTTATTCAAATTATGAATATATATATATATGAGAAATTAAATTAATATGTTGGTAAAGGAAACTATGAAATACGAGGGGTGTTCAAAAAGTTCTTTACTTGAATCAGCAGAACAAACACCATTGCACTTACCTCAACAAAACTTTTGCTGTCCTTCAAATCACTACCCTCCAGCATATATGCAAAGTTGCAGAATTCTAAGTCAGTTCTGGAATGCTGGTGGTACTCCTGTTAGCGAATACTCCTCAACTCTGAATGAATGCATTTTGTAAGGTTACTTAATCAGTTCACTTTTATATTTCTATTAAAAATAAAATTCATTTCAAAATAATATGGTTATCTAAAATTGATTGCTTTACACTTTTTTTCTCTTTTAGCAATTCAGTGTAAGATGATAATTCATTTAAATTCTACACAATTAATATATATTCACAATTTTTCAAAGTCATGATCATTCTCACATCTTGAATACATCTTGAACTACATCTTGAATTATCTTCATAAAATTTTGCTTGTGTTGCACATTAAATTTCTGTTATGTTTAAGTATATGGTGATTTTTTCGTTTTAAATTTAAAATGGATATCTTATCAACTATTCTGACAATGATAACCCATAAAAAAAAAGGAAAAAAGTTCGGGAACCTATCTACTATGTAAATCAAGGGATGGGTGTACTTGCATTTTTTTGCAATTTTCAAAAAAATGCCTTTAACCATTTTAATCAATTCTTACTTATTTATATGGATCTAGTGCACAGATCATGGTTTCCAAATACTGTCACAAACTGTGCCATGTCATGTCCATTCATAGTAAAAATAAGATCAGGAATGAATGAAAACAGCCTTGAAATAAGATTGAATGAGTATGAATGATGTAAATGTACAAAGTAAGAATTAGAAGGTTATCTATTATTAGTATTATTATTTTTATCATTCGGTGATAATGTTGTGAAACTAAAACTATATTTAATATATTTTGCTTTTTTATTTTTAATTACTCACAAGTGGGATTCAAAAAATTCTTCACAAGCATCTACAAAACAAAAACCATTGCTCTTACCTCAACTGAACTTTTGCTGTCCTTTAAAGTACTCCCCCCCTCCAGCATCTATGCAAACTTGCAGACGATTATGGCAGTTCTTCAACACCTGGTGGTCTATTGGGAAATACTTCGCAACTCTAATGAATGCATTTTGCACGGTTTGCACCCTTGAAAGAGGCTTTCTAACAAGTTCCTGCTTAATTTTTGGAAACAACCAAAAATATGCAGGATGGGTAGCTGTTAGATTTTACCTGCTACAGATAGGCTGTAACTTATTGGGTTTTGTGAGCACTGACATTGTTATGTAGAAGGAGAGCCCTTGATATCCCTGTTATTGGACACTGCTCCTTCAGCTCCTTAACAATGTTGGGTAGTATTGACCACTTTAGTAATTTTTTCAGGTAAGGTGTCCATGGCTACCACTCCTTGGAAACTGAAAAAAATGTTCTAGAGAATTTATTTGATTTATTTGGATAATCTTAGTGACTGAATAGCTGGACCTTTGGATGTAAACTAGTTTTTTAGGCTGGACCCCGGAAGGGTTAATCTGACCTGATGTAAAGAGTTTTAAACTTACTAAGATTTTTTTCCTTGGAATTATCCCACAAAACAAATCTGCTTTTTTTCTTTTCACCTGAATTCTGAAGTTATATTCAGAAAAATATGTTTGTTTATAGCCACTGTTACATTTCTGTTCCTAGAATTAGCTTCGAATTTGCATGCCATTAACTTTTCAAAGGAAAACCTATTTTTACTGCTTTGCATTCTTTTTGCATACATTGCTTTTGGCAAGAACTATAAGATTTCAATAATTTAAATTAACTAGATTCTCAGATATAAATTATACAATTTAACATACACAATATTAGCTGTATTTATAAAATTAAAACTTGTGAGGAGAGCATAAATGGTTCATATAGTGGAGAGCATCAATTGCCACATAGTGCAATCTGCTTATTACTTCTACAATTATTCCATTACCTTGTACACATGCCTTTTTCCTTGTAAAGACTATCAAGAGTTAAAAAAGAAGAATAATTAGCAGTCAATTAGGCTGTATACCTTGCTATCACAGTCAACAGCTGATTCTGAGAGTTGTATGTCATTTGTTTTCGCTATTCCAGCATACTCTATGTTGGGCTGACATTGTTAATGTACATCATAGCTGTGATTGCCAGTCCTGGTTTAATTGAAGAACATTGGAGTCATCAGGTTTTTATGAAAACCTGCTTTGCTAACAAGCAATGACTTTTGCTGGTAATTCGTTGTTCGTGTTGTTATGCTCTTAGACGGTTTCACACATTGAACAAGTTGACAATGATAAGCATATCCTCAAGAATTAAAAACTACTAAATCCCAACTGCATACTGAAACATTTAAAACTCTTAAAATCTTTAAAGAACTTTAAAACCCTCTCCAACACAGTTCCTCCAGCAGCACGTTTTGCCACCACATCCTTCCCATGCCTTCATCAGGCTCCTTATGATGAGATGGTAAGTGTTTATATGGGTGTCTCCCTAATGACGTTTTGAGCTGCTGGCGCAGCCGGTGTATGTGTTTGCTCGCACAGCAGGAGATTCAAAGTTGTCCACTCTTACCATCCACTCTTACCATCTCATCTCATCATATGGAGCCTGATGAAGCCATGGGAAGGATATAGTGGCAAAACACATTGCTGGAGGAACTGTGTTGGAGGGAGGTTTAAAGTTCTTCAAAGATTTTAAGAGATTTAAACGTTTCAGTATGCAGTTGGGATTTAGTAGTTTTTAATTGTTGAGGATGTGCTTATCATTGTTCAACTTTCTCAATGTGTGAATTGCCAAGAGCATAATAACATAAATGATGAACTGCCAGCAAAAGTCAGTGCATGTCAGCAAAGGAGATTTCCATAAAAACCTGATGAATTCAATGCTCTTCAATTAAACCAAGATTGGTAATCACAGCTATAATGACGTACATAAACAACGTCAGCTCAACAATGAGTACGCTGGAATAGCAAAAACAAGGTACATATACAACCCCTTAGAATCAGCTCAACTGTACCAGCAAGGTATACAAGCTCAATGGACTGGTAATTATTATTCTTTTTTATTCTTGATAGCCTTTACAAGGAAAAGGCATGTGTACAAGATAATGGAATAGTTGTAGAAGTAATTAGCAGATTGCACTACATGGCAATTGATGCTCCTCCTATATATGAGAAAATATATGCTCTATATGCTAGTCATATAGAGGACTAGCATATATGATCCTATATATGCTAGTCCTCTATATGAGAAACTTAAGCTCTCCTCAAGAGTTTTAATTTTATAAATACAACTAATATCGTGTATATTAAATTAATTGTAAGATCTTAATAATATATAATATTGATTGAAAATTTTATTTCCATTATATTTATAATTCAAATATAATTTTTATTTCTTGCAGGATCATTTTCTTTATCTATTAGAGACTGGGAACCTCAAAAGGCAGACCATGTGAAGCATTACAAAATAAAAGCCATGGACAATGGAGGATACTATGTTACAACACGAAACACTTTTAAAACTTTACAAGAACTAGTTGCATATTACACAGGTAAAGAATAATTCTAAATGTGCTGCAATTTTCACAATCATATAAAATACTATGAGTCTGTTATGATTAACTCTAATTATTATAACTTATTGCAATCTTTGATTTATTACTAGTATTTGCTTTAGTTATTATCCTGTAGGAGGTAGTAAAGAGGAAGGAACAGCATTGATTGGAAGAGTCCATTTAAAATTATTGTTGGTTTGCACCAGTATGGTAGTAAAAGGGTTAATCTGTTTAGCAATTAGAAGATTAAATGAATACTTTGGTATGAGAAAAGTTTATGTATGCGAAGTACCTGAAGATATTGATAATCAGGTAAATGATAAAATTTTACATGTAGTCAGGGAATTTTGTAATTTCCTCTGTTTTAAGAATTCAGAAAAGCTTCACAAATTCACTTTTCTGTGGATTGAGATATTTTACCTCTGAATAACAGGTAGCATAAATCTGGTGTAATTTACATTCAGTCAAGTTTATAAAAACATAACTGAAGTTCCCAATTTGTATCATATTATTAGTAAATAAAGCAGTATATCTTTATTATGATGATATATGGTTTTGAATCAGATAAGGTGAGTTCTGCACTTTTGATAAGCTTTTATTGCAATTTATCTGGAAAAAGTGCTTCATGCTTGCATCATAAAGTATCATTTATGCAACCAAGTGCACTATAACAATCAAGAAATGTAAAAAATGTCTGTAATAGCATTGGATGTTTTTGATGTGAAGAAATATCTAAATGAGAGATATTGAAAAGCAGCCATGGGTTATGAAGATCCAACCAGACCATGCAATTTAGTTCTCCAAGCATATCTTGTGTATATGTCCTTGTATTTTGTCCTGAGCTACATCTGCTGCATCTGGCCACTGCACACCAATTCAAACAAAGTCCTGTTTGACACTGTCTTCCCACCGCATCCTAGGTCTCCTCCTCTTTCTGAGGCTTTTAGGCATGTAGTGAAATAAATAGATCTGATTATGCAATTAAAGTTTAATTTTGGAAACCTGATTAATAAAAACGGTTAAATTATGTGTGGATTGAAAGGAAATTTCTTCCTGATTAATATAATACACTGCTCACAAAAATTAGGGGATATTTCAAAATGAATATGAAACGACAAAAAAAAGAAGCATTTGAATTGTTTTTATTAAACAAGAACATCAGAAAAGCAAATGACAAAGTAAATGAGATGCAAAACCAACTTTGATGTCATTGGTGTAAATGCACTATATAAAAGGATGAAAGTACTGGAGTATCTGCACGTTCCCTTATCTTGAAAGTGCACATCCTGCAGTTTCCCAGCACTTGCAAAGCCTCTGCAACACGATTTGTCTGAATGCGAAGCCTGGAGAGCCATAGGACGTCTTGAAGGTGGTCAAACACAGACGACAGTGGCAACAGCACTTGGAACATCTCAAAGCGTGATTAGCAAACTGTGGAATCGCTTTCAAGAGAAGACGAGGGCAGGGTCGCTCATCTGCCACAACAGCAAGAGATGACCGCTACTTGACCTTATTGGCAAGAAGGAACAGGCGCAGCAACGCAACAGAGCTGCAGGGACAGTTTCTTGCTGCCACTAGACGACGGATATGCACCCAGACCATACGAAATCGGCTCCATCGTGTTGGACTGCATGCCCGGCGACAATGGTATGCATTCCGTTATCTGCTTGAACACCGTAGAACCCGTAGAAGGTGGGCTGATGAGCATTGTCATTGGACCCGTGATGAGTGGTCAACTGTCCTCTTCTCTGATGAGTCACGGTTGTCTGCAGCCTGACAATCATAGTGTTCTGATCTGGCGTGAACGAGGAACACGGGAGAATCTACGTTTCATGCGAGAAAGGAACTCCTTCGGTGGTGATGGAATCATGGTGTGGGCTAGCATCAGCATTGGTGGTCGTACCGACTTCCACGTCATCAGAAACGAATCACTGACTGCTGTCAGCTATCAAGATGAGGTCCTGCACCTTATAGTGGTACCCTATGCTGGAGCAGTTGGAAACAACTTTCTTTTCATGGACGATAATGCAAGGCCCCACCGTGCTCATCTCATCAACAACATGCTTCAGGAGGAAGGAATCGAACGCATGGACTGGCCTACACGTTCTCCAGACCTAAATCCCATTGAACATGCTTGAGATGCACTGAGAAGACGTCAGGCAAACCGTCCAATGCTTCCCACAACACCTCTTGAGCTGGAAGTTGCCCTGGAGCAAGAGTGGCAGAGGATCCCACAAGAACTGCTGGATATTCTGATCCTGTCCATGCCCCATCGCTGTCAGTGTGTTTTGGCCACTCTCATCCAGTTTGTCATGCTTCTGTTCACCCCCACCAATATGTCACTTGCTACTCAATCACGAGAATTGAGTTTGCATCTCATTTGCATAATCGAACAACTTTCTTTCTTGTCGTTTGCTTTTCTGATGTTCTTGTTTAACAAAAACAATTCAAATGCTTCTTTTTTTATCGCTTCATATTCATTTTGAAATATCCCCTATTTTTTGTGAGCAGTGTATTTAACTAAAACATGATTTTTATTTCTTTTAATGATTCTTTCCAGTCTGATATAATAAAGCATTAGCCAATGTTATACAAGGTAACTTGGACTGCTCACATTCATTGGTTTTTCTGTCCTAGTTATAAAATGGGGGAATATTTTGTTGGCTTTTTTTTTCCTTACTAAGCATTATGCATTTTTTCTTTCGGTGTTGAATTTTGGGTATTTTGGCAAAGAGCTGAAAAGTTAATGCACCAAGGCCAAAACAACATCAATATCATCAGAGTGGCACAGCCCAAGACATAGGGGGAGGGTTAAACTCTTTTGAATCCATTCAGTATAAACCCACCTGGGCTAGCATTGAGATTTATATCTGCAAAACTCCTCACCCTTCCCTCATTCAGTAGGGGACACTGATGGGCTTGAAAAGGCCACCATCTGTTGAATGGGACTTTAAGCCATGGCCCCATGTGCAGAAGAGCCATACCCTGTGCTCATTAAAGAACACTCTGGATGGCCTTGATGGGGTTACCATCTCTCTTCTAATACTGAACAGTGAGTCCCCTTCCCCTAACCTTCTCTGAGCCCTTGTGACCTGAACATTTAGCCCATTGAGTACAAAAAACTCAGAGGTACTTTAATCAGAGGTAAAACAACCCAAACCTTCACTTCATTTTGTTCACTGGTGCATTTTTTTCTTGACGTTTTTGTGATTATTTTTTATATTTACCATGAGTATAGATTTTTATAATAATTTAACTTTTTTTTTCACAACTTTTTTTAGTAAAAAAAATCAAGTCCCACAAAGCTAAAAAGCTTGTCTTCAGAAACTATACTAGTGAAGGATGAAAGTGCTTGACAAAATATAAAGTTAACTTGTAATAAATATTCTTGCAGCACTAATAAAGTTTACAATTGGTGTGTAGAAAGATGCAGCAATATTGAAAAAGAATAATAAATAATCCCTTCATCAATCATGATGGTTGTATATTTCATAATTCATGAAGAAATGAATTGTATATTTTATAATTCATAATTCATGAAGGACTTATTTGTAAGCCCAAAATCTAGATGCTGTTATTTTTGTGATTTGTGTACATTTTAAAGACATTATGAATTGACACTCTAATTTTACATATGTCTGTATGATAAGAGTTAATAAAAGTAATTTGTAACAAAGCTCAAATTTTAATTCCGTAAGATGGTGGTAGAATTGCACTTACCATTCACAATTTTAGAGCATTAAAGGATGAGGGCAACTTCATTGAAAATTTGACAAAGTTCTCATCAGATTGCTTAGGGTATCATTAATATCTTGGATGGCTTCCACTAAAATGTTATGAAGATGGTAATACAAATATGTATACTATGATATTCTGCACATATATATTTGTATTACCATCTTTGTAACATTTTTGTGTAAGTCTTACAAGATATCATGATGTCCTAAATATTTTTATGGGAACTTGGGCAAATTTTCAATCAAGTTACCAACTCTTCTTTAGTGCTCTACAATTGTAAACTATAAGTGCCATTCTATCACCATCTTACGGAATTAAAATGGAACTTTGTTATGAATCACTTCTCTTTATTGACTTCTAATATTATAAGTACATATGTCAACATGTTTGTAGATATTAGATTTATTATATTATCATAGATATTTGTCAACAGTATATCAGTAAAATATTTTCTTGAGACAAATAAGAATTCCTATATTAGCTGTATTTACATTTAAGAATTAAAACTCTTGAGGAGAGCTTAACTTGCTCATGTAGAGAAATAAATCATATATCCTAGTAACAGGCTGTCAAGAGTAAGAAAGTAATAATTACCAGTCCATTGAGCTTTAAATACCTTGCTGGTTCAGAAAACAGCTGATTATAACGGTTGTGTGTCCCTTTTTTCCGTTGGTCCAGTGTATTCGATGTTAAATTGATGTTGGTGGTGTGTGTGTCATCGTAGCCGTGGTTGCCAGTCCTGGTTTAATTGAAGAACATTGACGTCATCGGGTTTTTATGAAAACTTCCATTACTAACAAGCATTGATTTTTGCTGGTAATTAGTTTTTCATGTTGTTGTGCTCATGGAAGGTTTCACACAGTGAGCAATTTGACAATATCAAGCACATCCTCGTGAATTAAAAGCTAATACACATTAACTGCAGAACTAAAAATTTTAAAACTCTTAAAACCCCCTCAAATACCAGCATAGTTCCTCCTACATTTCATCACTGCATCCATTTAGTGGCTTCATCAGGTTCCGTATGCGATGATAGTAAGGTATTATAGAGGAGTTTCTCCTATGACATTATCAGCTGCTCGCGCAGTGGGTGTATATGTCTGCTCACCCAACAGGAGATTCCATTCCTCCAGCTGGGGTGGTATCTCCATGTTGCAGGCGTATGCCTGTATAAATTAATCATAATGGATTCTGCATATTGAAGTTGAAATTTGGTTTGTGGTTGAAATTTGGTTTGTTGTCTGTTAGATTATTTATTTCTAAATTATTATCTATTACAGCGGTGCCTACGTAATAGGAATGCCTGCCGATTTCCACGATTCTCTGTTTTAGCAAGCGCGCACATGAGGGCAGAAAAGCTCCGCGGTAAGCTAACCAATGCTAATGTTAAGTATAAGAGCGATCTGGTCGAAGTCATATGGTGAATCCAAGGACAAGTTGAGAGAAGGAAAGAATCAGATAGATGGCTAATCAAGTACAATAAACTAGAATATTTCTTAGAGATACAAACGGGAATAATGAATCCTTAAATACTAGACGAATGCTGTTGAAAATCGAGATTTAAATAGATACTATAAATTCAAGATTATAATTTTAAGATTCCCAGGCACATAACACAGAAATTCTCTAATATTTGGTTAGGACAGTGTAACTCAGTTCCATATATTGTAAAGGTTTCTGCGATTCCAAAATATTATTTATTCAAAAGTGATCTCAGAATTTTTTTTCCAATAATTCATATCATCATTACGTTGCAGACATATTGATGCAGCCACCTGTCTTGCAGATCCAGTTTGGAATAGATTCGATAGAAACTGAGTTTCCCTTCTGCAAAACATCACACAATACTGCATCATTATTCAGACTTCTAGTTAAAAACAGCAGAAAGTAGACGGAAAAATAAATAATTACTTACGAAAAAAATCCGTATCAGAATCTAATTTTGAAGCAAGCAGTAAACTGCGTAATAACCTATACTGCTATGAAGCAAGTAACAAGCAAAACAGCGGATCGCCAGCGCCAAATAATATGGCCAAGCGGACGGAAATGTAACTAACGCTGCTGCCGCTTCATGTCTTGAAATCGGCAGGCATCCCATTACGTAGGCACCGATTACAGTATGTGCTAATGCGGTATTAGGCTTTTTATTTTTAATATATTGTTGATGTTCATACTTATGTGAGATATGTGTTCTCTATGTATGTGTTTTCACCATTTAATATATTATGGAGGTCAGGGATTTCTTTTTCTATATTATGTGCTCTTCCTGATGAGGGTAACCTAACAGATCATTTATTACAAATTTTTTGATGCTTTTATTTATGATAAATGGTAATTTAATATCGTATTTTCATAATATATTATTTACTGTATTAGAAATTCCTTGCATATACGGAAAACTGTGTGCAAATTTAGCCTGCGTTTTTTTAGGGTTAGGGGTTGGTTGAGAGCATTGTTGACTCATATCTAGCTGTTTTTTCTAATTTTTTAATCATGTGTTCACAATTTACGCTTTATTTCTCTACGTGAGGAACTTAAGCTCTCTACAAGAGTTTTAATTCTTAAATGTAAATACAACTGATATTGTGCATATTAAATTTTTACAATCTATAGCTGTTAGTCTACTTACTTTTAAAAAATTCCTGAATTACAGAAATTTCTAAGTATTAAATTTTGCACAAATCTGTGAACATATTCAGGTGACCCAGCAGAGTATGACACCATATTAACTTTTTGAAATAATGTGAAACCATAATTTTAGCCAAAAGTTTTTGAATTTAGATCAAGATTTTATATTAAAAGAAATGCATAAACTACTCACAGTGATATTTTAATTATGTCACTTTTAATGGTGTTCTTTTTAATGAGAAAGAAACATCTGATTTGCTGCTGTTTTAGTTTCTCCAACTGCTACTTCATTTAAAACATTTCTCATATGTATGATTAAAACTCAAATTTTACTACTGTCATAGTTTAAAACACAACCATCTACCACTGCTTATTACACTGCTCGACAATGAAAGTGCCCCACCCAGAAGGACATGGCGCACAAACATGCAAATACAAGGGTGGATGTGTGCAGTTGAGATATGCAAATGATGATAATTCAGAGCCAATGACATGTGTCGCTCAAGAGATAAAAGGTGAAAGAAGGAACAAGGTGGTGCTTGGAAATTGTTCAGCGAAGGCTGAAAATGCCTGGTACACACTGTCGGCAGGTTTACCGCCATTTGGATGCTTTTGAGAGAAGAAGAATTATAGTCCTATGTGAAGCTGTATGGATACACTTGATATCACTGCCCATGTTCATCAGGATGCATGAACTGTTGGACGCTGTTGGCAACAGTGGCGAAATGAAGGTTCTAGAGTGCGTCGCAGAGGAAGTGATGCCGTCCGATAGACGTCAGCAAGGCAAGTCAGCAAGGTGCATTGTTCGACATGCTTAATCATCACCAAAGAGCACTGCAGGTGATATACGATGGGCTATGTAAGCAGCCATGGGCATCCCTATAGCGACCTGAATGGCAAACTGAAGGTTGCATAAGGCACACCTGTGCTCTAGACAACCGTTACGTCGACTGCTATTGACCGCAAACCATCGCAGCGCTCGTCTGGCTTGGTGTCAAAGTTGTGTGAACTCAGGTCACAAATGGAACACTGTTGTGTTTAGTGATGAATCCCATTTCTGTCTGGGTGCTGACAATCAATGGGTCCGTGTATGGCGACAACCTGGTGAAAGGATGGATCCAGCTTTTGTTCATGCCGGCACACCGCCTGTCAGCCAGGAATAATGGTATGGAGTGTTATTGGATATGGCAGCAGGTCGCCTCTTGTCCGCATCACAGGAACACTGACACTGATACGTTAGCACGGTTATGCAGCTCGTTTTCTTACTGTTTCTGGGAGGCATGTAGCAACCCATTTTCCAGCATGACAATGCCTGTGTACACACTGCTAGGGCCTCCAGACAATGTTTGCAGCATGTTCAAGTGTTGCCATGGCCAGCACGATCGCCAGATTTATCCCCAATAGAAAATCTGTAGGACCACCTTGTATGATGTGTGCAAGCTTCTCACTGGCCAGCACAGGATCTCGATGAATTATGGGAGCAAGTCAACGTTGCATAATGTGCAATTCCTCAGGACGATATCTGTCGACTACATGACTTCATGCCACGCCGTATTGCTGCCTGTATTGCCGTTCATGGCAGTGCAACCACCTACTGAGTCAGTCACATTGTGCTGCATTATCTCATCTTCTAACTGCTGTAAATGGCTACAAATTAAATCATGGTATGCCAATATGTATTGCTTTCACCCCTACCCCCTCACTCCTTCTGGTGGGGCAATTTCAATGTAATTATTTATATTCATAAGTCTATTATCTGAGAGTTTCACCTTAATCTCACAATCCATGACATTTTCTTCTTTTGAACTTGTAGAAGTTGAATACTGCTTTGTTAATATTTTTTATCTATCTTCCTATTGCTTTTTGCTCATCATTTGTCAGTTCGGGAATTTGTCAAAACAGTTGCTCCACCATATCTTTCGAACATGACAAACTTAATGATTTATGTGTCAAATGAAAGTTTGTGATGCAGGGAGGTGTCATAAGGCTATAAAAAGTTGACCACCCATACTTTCTTCCTACCTAAAAAAAAGAAAATATGAAAACTATTGTTTCACTATGTCTACAAAACACAGATGCCAAAAGCAACAAGCTATGTATCAAATGAATGCTTATGACGTGGGGAATGTCATAGGTTATAAAAATTTATCCCCATTCCTTCTCCCTCCCCCCTAAAAAAAGAGGAAATTGGAAAATTGTTCTTCTACTATATCTTTAGAATACAGTAGCCTACAGTTACGAGTTAGGTGTCAAATGAAAGTTTATATGAGGACTGTCATAGAGTACTTTGAAATATGCCCCCCACCACCGCCACCATTGTGCCCTCCCCAAAAAGGGGATGAAAATGTAGCAAGGGGGTTGACCTAATAAGTTATATCTCGAATTAAAGCTTGTGTTGTCTCCAATATCATGAGCTACAAACATGAGTCCTAAAAAGAGGGAGAAGAAAAATGTGGTCAATGTTTATGAATCATATGTCAAATGAAAGTTTCTGAAGGTAGGTGTTTCTAGTGACAAAGAAAAAAAACTGTAAATAATTTTAAAAATGCATATCTTTCGTTATTCTCCCTAAAACGTAGAAAATAAAACTGAAAGCATATTGATGGTGCAATCAGTCACTGAATTTGTATTCACTTCAAATGGACGATAGGGTTCCAATTTATCTACTCAGCAAGACTGCCAGCATCCTATCTTCCTTTGAAGTGAATATGAATTCAGTGACTGATTGCACCATCGATATGCTTCAGGTATATTTTCTATTTTTTAGAGCTCATATAGGAAGATAGGCATTTTTTCAAATTTATTTTTTTGTAATATAAGTTGAGCATCAGAGTTTGTGTATACCTGGTTGTACAAATAAACACATGGTTCTCATAAAATTGCATGTGCTGCTTATAATTACTGGACAATGATGAAAACATACTGAAAGAATTTTGACTTTAATATTTTCGGTAGCCCACTCCAATGGCTTATATGATTATTTGTTCTTTATACATCTTTTGCAAGTTTGCTCAAGCAGCAGTCCATTTGACAACTCCAATTCCATCATAAGATCCTTTTCACTGAAATGTAAAATAAAAGTACTTCTCAACAGAAACTTCAAAATCGGTCTTATACTGATAGAGGTAAACAGCTTTAAGATTTTAATCACATAAGCAAGTAATGTCCCATTTTAAAGCTTATTTCAAAACATTCAAAATTAGATGATTTTAATAATGCATCATCATCATCATCCTCAAGTAGCCATGGGATATGGAGGTGTCTCCCCCTCCTACATCTGCTGCATCTGGCCACTGCAAACCAATTCCAATAATGTACTGTTTGACATTGTCTGCCCCCCTCCTTCTGAGGCCTTTAGGGACACTGTTCATAACCCTATTCGCCAATCTATAATTATCCTTATGGGCAACATAGCCAAACACTGCACAATATGCTGCTGAAAGGAAGTTGCCAACTCCTTTGCCTAAGCTCATCATTAGTTACAAAGTTGAACCACCTAATCTTGGGGTTCAAAGTTGAACCCCAAGATACTGTGTAAGCATCTAGTTTCCTGTTATATTGTTTACAAATTGTCCACGTTTTACTACCATAACTAACCCTAGAAAGAACCTAACTATTATAAAGTCTAATTTTAGTCTTTAGGTGTATACGCCTATTTCTCCACACTCTCCATAGATCCTTAAAAGTCCCGGCAGCAATCCCTATTCGTCCGTTAATCTCATGCCGCACATCACCAGTATCTGTTACATAGCTACCAAGATAATTAAACTGTGACACCTGCTCAAGACTGCAACCATTCAGATTAACTGAATCACAGACTGCCTAACCAATTTTCATCACTTTAGTTTCTCTCTCTTTATAACCAATTCTATTCTACTACCAGTCTCATCAACAGCTCTAATGAAAGAATTCATCTCATGAACATCATTTCCCAAAAGGACTAAATCATTAGCATAATCTAAATCAGAAATTTTCCTATCTCTAGACTATTTAAGCCCAAAATCTTTTCCTTTGCAGCGAATTTCACATAACATAATCAATAACCAAGCTAAAGAGGAAAGTAGACAAAAATGCACCCTTGCCAAACAAGAGAAATAATGCTAAACCAATTTCTTCCAGCCTTACCAACTCTCACACATGACTCAGTGTTATTATAGAGAGCTTTCATTATGTTAACTAACTTGTCTGGTATGTAATACTATCTCACAATGAACCACAAATTATAATGAGCAGCAGAGTCGAAACCTTTTTTGAAATCAACAAAGCTGACAACCACAAGTTTCTGAAACTAATCATTTCTAAAGAATCTGCCTGAGTGAAAATATTTGATCTACACATCCCCTACCACTTCTGAATCCATATTGCTCATTACGCAATTGACTATCAACCAGATTCTTAATTCTATTAATCACAATCATGGAAAGAACTTTATCTGGAACAGAGAGTAGGCTGATACCCCTATAGTTATCACAAGAACTGCGATAACCTTTTTTGAAAATAAGGATAACAATAGCTGTGGTAAAATCCTTAGGAACCATGCCCTTTATCATAAAAGATATTCAGAATTTCAGTCATCCAAGTGGTAACCGAAACATTCCCAGCTATAAGCATTTCCGTAGTAATTTCATCTACCCCTGGGGATTTATGAAGTTTAAGTTTAGAAATATCCAAAGTAACTTCAGATTGTGTTATAGGGTCAACATTGAAGCCACCAATGTATCTATCATAATGGCAAACAATGGGAGCAGAACTAACCACATTGTTTAGAACATCACTGAAATGCTCAGCCCACCTAGCCATGACAGAATCCTCCCCTTCTATAACCTTACCTTGTTTGTCCTTCAATCCCTGTATACCTGTCCGTTTTCTACCACACAAAACATTAACTATCTGGTACAGCTCTCTGCTGTTGTGCTGTCTAACTGCTTCCTCGGCTTTGTCAGCCAAGCCATCAAGCCAAAGATTCTTATCAGCAGTTAACTGATCTTTTGCACGTTTATTAAGTTCTCTGTAATGCTTTCTATTAGGACTATTAGGGTATTGATTAAGAACATTCCTGCAGTTCTTTCTTTCCGAAATAAGCTCAAGTGCCTTATCACTCAGATAATTTCTTCTTCTGCTCTTTTTTTCCTAAAGGAGTATTGTTAGTGTCCAAAAAAGCGTGTTTAAAATGGTCCCATTCTTCCTCAACTTCAGTACTAAGTAAACCATGACTGTCATAATGACTAAGTAATCTATCATGGTAAGCTTTAACTGTAACTGGGTCTTTCAGATCTTCTGTACACCATAGCACAACACTTTTAAATTTGCAAGACACTTTTAGCGAGGTAATGGTGAGATCCAATTTCAGCTGCCCTATATGACCTGTATTCCTAACAGAACTAGCCCATTTGCTGCTAATTAATATATAATCAATTATATTCTTATGCAGCCCATCAGTTAAAATATGAAACAGCCCCCTAATCGCAGACATGGGGTAAAGACTCGTTCCCCCATTAAAGGCTAAAGCCATCTATACTGGAAGACTTCCTCCAATGTAGATTGACGATGCCAGTAGAAGTAAAGAGTTCAAGTGCCTGCGATGATCTCTGCTCAGGATTATCCACCAGCTGATAAACATATCCTGTGAATCTATGCACTTGGGGCTATCAACCACAAACAAAGAGAAAAAACAGCGGAAGATTTTCCCTCCACAGAAACCCACCAGTGCAGCAAATTCAGGATCCAAAATCAAGCTCAGAGCCATAATTCCATTCAGGTTGGAATATGTGGTCAGCATCCAGACCCTGTGTGGTTGACCACTCCTCAGCAGGGTAGAAAAAAGAAAAGTAGCCATAGTTGTCCAGATCAGTAGGCCACACTAATCTGGCAGCCCTCCCCTTCCGTTCACTTCCACAAGAGAGTATATCTTTTGAAATGTATTAACGGTCTGCACCACGAGAATCTGTGGTCGGACATTAGGTGCTAAGCCTGTCCGGTTCTATGCATCATCACAGAGGATTGGCGCGTAGCTCTCCTTCCAGTGATTACCTATCTACCATTTGCAGATAAAGATAATTTGTGTTATTAAGCATTTAAGGAAGGCTTAGTCACTGGAATTTTTTTAACTTTTTTGTCACATTTGAATAGTTATAGCTTGAAAACTGCTGAGCAAGAAAGCAAAATAAATGGACCTTTTCTGTTTACTTGTGAGTGCTATGAGTATTCCAAATCCATTGCAATCTGCAAGGAAGGTGTGACCATAGATAACCCAACACAGATTAATAACTGCATAGACCCATGGTTATAATGAAGCGATCACAATGCCATTATCAGATAGGCTTTGGAGCTCTAAACATTGCTAGCAAAAATCTTTGTTAAAGTTTGATACTAAAGATTGATAAAGTAACTAATATGGTAGGATATTTTGCTTCTATTTAAACACTTTATGGCACTCAATACAATAGCTTTTCTGTCTTTTTCATAATATACTGAAACTGGGAGTGGCGGGGGTGGCTCAGTCGGTAGCGCGCCAGGCTCATAATCTGCATTTTCCTGTTTCAAATCCCAGCTGGGTCAGATTTTTCTCCGCAAAACTCCTCACCCTGCCCATGGTCAGTAGGGGACACTGATGGGCTTGGAAAAGCTGCCGTCCGTCGGATGGGACATTAAGCCATGGCCCAGTGTGTGTGAGAGCCGTACCCTGTGCACATTAAAGAACATTCTGGATGGCCTTGATGGGAGGCTACCATCTGTCTCCCAACAGCTGTTCCAATTGGTCCCCTCTCCCAACCTTCTCTGAGCCTTCGGGGTCCACGTGATTTGGCCATTTATCCCATGGGTGCAAAAAAAGTGCCGCACAGAGGTAAAACAACCCAAACCTAAAACTGAGATTCATACTTGTGCAGATTGTTAAGTACCTAATTAAAATAACAAAGTTCTCTGTCATTGAGCAATAAAATTTGTAAGTTTATCCTTCAAACTATTTGCATATTAAAATTTAGTAGAGGTCAAGCATTTTAAATTGCTTTTAATATGCAAATAGTTTGAAGGATAAACTTACTAAATTTATTGCTCAATGACAGAGAATTTTAAGTTATTTTAATTACTTCCTGAGCAAGAAGGCGTTTTAAATTGTGTAGTTAAGTACCTAGATTGAAACTTTTTTCCTTTCCGGTTATTTTATATCTTAACTTTTAGTAACCTTTCCATCTTCTATTGAAAGCAATGAAATGAGCACAGATTAACATCAGTCTTAATGAGATGAGAAAATTTGAAAAGATGAGTAATTCTGGCCGTACATTAATTGATATTACACTACAATGCGAATTAGTTTCCTTTCTGTTCTCTCATCTGTGGATGAGACCTAAGAAGAATAAAAACATTTGTCTTATTTAGGATTTGAACCCAAGTCTGTTCTACAGCCAAGTGAAGTGCTTGGCCACTGGTTGTAATTGCAGTGTGCCTGTCTAATCCTGATTTGTTTTATATATATTTTTACTTTACCATCTTTAAATATCATCATACCAGAGTGCAGTTGTGGGTGAAACATGAAAATTCTGTTCCTTTCATGATCATCTTAATTAGTAATGAATAATTGTTTAATAATGATACATAAAAACTTCATATTCAGCACGATATCAAAAAGTTCAGAAATATTCTTCACTTTCACAGAATAATCATATTTCTAATCCTCAATGTGCTCCCCTTCATGGTGTGTTCACATGTAAGTTAAATATAATTTTAAACCCGTGAAAAGTTTCTTCTCTTTGTCCCTGCATTGCAAAACGTTTTATCAAGAAGCTATTTACATTGCATGAATACTAAATTTAACTTTTTGCACACAGGAGGAGCTAATGGTTTATGCCACAAACTCACTGTTTCGTGTCCCAAGCCCAAACCCCATCTTTGGGATTTATCTCCTGATACCAGAGATGAATGGGAGATTCCAAGATCTTCACTGCAGTTAATACGAAGATTAGGAAGTGGGAACTTTGGAGATGTTTGGTATGGTGAGTAAAGTATATTTTGTTTTATAATCTAGTTTGAAGAAATCTCGAATTATGATCTATTAATCAAACAGAGTTTCCCCAACTGAGGCCCATCACTGCAGAAAGTTCAGGCTCCATAATCAAGCCCAAAGCCATAAATCAGTCCAGTGGGTTTAAATGATCAACACCAAGACCCCTGTGAAGTTGACCACTTCTCAGCAGGGCCAAAAAGAAAAGAAAAATGTGGCCACAAATGACAATATCAGTAGGCCACACTGATCTTGCAGGACTTCCATTCCCTTTCAGAAGAGAATATCTCTTTCAAAATGTATTGATGGATCTGTACCACGAGAAAGTAGGTCAGATTATAGGTGTCAGCCCTGTTAGTTCTGTGCATTATCATAGAGGATGAGTGCATAGCTCTCCTTCCAGTGTATGCCTGGCTACGATTTACAGACCCATTTCCCTAACATCAGCATCTATTTTAAATTCATATTATCGTACACATTTTGATTTTGAAATCTTCTGTGAATATTTGCAAATCAAGTAACTGACTATCAAGACAATAGCAAACAGTTTACAGATTTAGAACTGTCATACTAAGCTAAATGACAAAATGATTATATTAAGAAAAAAGTTCATACCTAAGTGAAAAGGTTTAATGGCAGAAAAAGAAAAATACCTTACTAAATTGTCCAAAACGGGAAATATACAAGAAATCTGTCTTCCATAAACTTGTGAGGAAAAAATTATATCAAAGAATTCTCTACTTCCATAAATTATACCATCCTAACAAAAAAATTTAAAATAAGGAACATCTATTAATATTAAATTATTTAAAGGAAGAAAAATTTTATAACAGAATCTAGAAGACTTAAGTTTAAACATATCATGTGTTTCAAAAATGAACTTCAGAGCCATTCATTCCAATTCACCAAATTTCCTTCATAGGCCTTAAGCATAAAACTTAATGCAAAAGATGCCAAACCCCTGCGTGAAAACTTCACCCCAGAAATTTAGAGAACTATCATGAAATGTGATGCCAGACATTGCTCAACTGTTAAAACTCTTAACCCTTCCAGGGTACAGCCTGAAAATCTGATTTACATCCAGAAGTCCAGCTATTTTTTCATTATGATCAGCCAAAAAAAATTAACTTTATAACTTTTTTTGTCCAATAATGAAAGGATTAAGGCATGTTATATGCCAAATTAATCATATTTAATTCTGGATTTGCAGAAAATATAATATTTAACAAAAAAATGACTGGTTTTATTTTAATAGGGCTTTTATAGAGGCATGTAGTAAAAAATGCATCTGGCAATACATGTAAAAATTTATTTAAAAAAAATAATAGAAATGATTATAATGCACATTAATAGAAAGACTATTTATTTCTGAATAGCAAAGATATTAATATTCACCTGAAGCAAGAAAATTACTGTTTTGTAATTTTTTTATTGGTATCATAATTTGAGAAAAATCCAGGCTTTTCCCCAACTGTGCTGTTATGTCAACAAGTCAAATTTGGAATTTTTTTAAAATAACTAATCAGCTGAAATATATCATGTTATATACCAAATTAAACAGAATTTAATTATGAATTTTATGAAAATAAAAAATTTAAGTAAATTTGAAAGCATAGTAATTTTAATAAGACTTTTTTATTAAAATAGATTGGACTATGCAAATAAGGCTTAATTTTGGAAAACCTGATGAATAAAAATAGTTAAATTATATATTCATCGAAAGTAAATATCTTCCTGAATAATATTTACATGAAACATTATTTTTATTTCTTTTAATGATTTTTTTTCAGTGTGGCACATTTTGAAACATCGGCCAGTATGATACAAGGTTACTTGCATTGCTCGCATTAATGGGATTTTCTGTCTGGTTTAGGAAATGGAGGAACAGTTCCTAGACTGCTTTTTTATTTTACCAAATATTGCAAATTTTTTCTTTGGTTGTTAAATTTCAATCTTTGCTAAGTGTGGAAAAGTCAGTCCACCAAAGCAGAAAAAGAAAACCATGCATATCATCAGAGTGGCACAGCCAAGATACTGAGAAGGGGGGGGGTGAAAATCTTTCAATATGACCATAAAAACTTATAATTTAAAGAAGAAAATTAAATTTTGCTAAAGAGGATGGAGTAAAATGTCTCAGTGAGTTTGGTGGGAGAGGACGGCAAAAACACTTCCCATAATTGCCCTTCCACACGAGTAGGACGGGATCCGGAAAAGTGGCCCCTCGCATTTCGCCCCCTGTAGATAATGAGTGGGCTACAAAAATGTAAATAATATACCTAATTTTTTAATAATTCTAATTTATTTTGTTTTAATAGAATAAATGCACATTATAATTGTTTAAAACTCGAAGTTGTATGCAGTGCCTCTAAGGTAATCAATCACATTATGATTTTGAAAATCTTGGACTATTCTTTTGATTCTAGCAAAAATTGCAGCATACTTCTTGTTTCTTTGATTGTCTGAAATACCTGCAATTAGTTGTGTAATTTCGAAATTGTGCAGCCCTTGTTGTTTCTTTAAAGAATCAATGAATCAGTAAATATTTGGGAACAAAGTAGAAGTTTCCTGAAATCCCCTGTGCCACCCCACCATACCGTTGTTGGTACGTTGCTGATCATTCAGTGTCCATGTGTAAGCATTCCACAATTCGATGGCAAAAATGGGTAATTGCCACCTCTCCATAGTCTTCTTCCAATATATGTATCTTCAAAGTAGTTTGCAATCACCATAGCTTCAATGGGGAAGTCATCAGCTTAAACTAATTTTGAAAATTTGTTTAGAAAAGTTAGAGTTATTGAAAGTTCAGTTCGAGTAATCAAGAGAGTTTAACATTGAATCTCCACTAAAGGGGCTGGGACTTCAATAAAAATTCGAGTTATCGAGAGTTGACTGTATTTACATTTTTGTAACCTACTCATTACCTTTTACCTGCAAGGGGGCGAAATGCGAGGGGCCACTTTTCCGCAAATCGAGGAGGACTGATATCTGTGCCACAAGGAAGTACTTTTTGCTTCCGTATTCAAGACCTCAATCATTTTCAGGAAACGATATAAGATCAAATTTTTTTTACTAAAAAACTAAGAAATAATAAAAATAATATATAA
Source organism: Ryuthela nishihirai (assembly GCA_038380435.1). Lineage (NCBI taxonomy): Eukaryota > Metazoa > Arthropoda > Arachnida > Araneae > Heptathelidae > Ryuthela > Ryuthela nishihirai. Next base: position 1,574,291 of record JAWZYU010000019.1, read on the forward strand.
CCTAATGCGATGCTAAATAAACTATGCACAGCAACTAATTGTAAGCCAGCCATCTGATGTAGTATAACTCTGAAAAATTGATAATTATCGATCAGCAGAAAGATTGATAATTTATGGGAGTAAAGTAAATCTACAGAAATGAAAACTGAAGTTTAATTTAAAAAAACGGAAATAAAATACTAACTTTATGCAGAGTGTATATATAATCCAATTTGTTGGGAGGAAGTATTTGACTTAAATCATACATGTAAACAACTTGCCATGTTAAGGAAGTCTTTTTTTTTTGCTTCCATATCCAATACTTCATTTATTTTCTAAAGCTGGCCATTCGATGAAGCATAACTCTAAAAGATCGATAACTCAGCTGACAGTAAGATCAATAATTTATGGAAATAAAATAAATCTACACAGATAAAAATAAAGGTTAATACTGACTAAACATGGTGCCATTTTCCTATATCCCGAAAGAATTCTTTTTGTAAACATCCATTATTGAGCCATTTTACTGCATGTGTGAGCAATAACTAAGTCGCTACACCTGCTGCCATGACATACTTTGCAACTACAACTCTGCTTGCTGGCTTCATTTTTAAGAAAGCTCATGTTACTTACAGTTTTGATTTTAAGAGCGGAAAAGATGCATAGAATGCTGGGATAAATGATACAAATCATAAAAATAATTCTCGGAATACTGAAATAGGTTTATGGCAGAAAAGAGTATAGAATGGCCGTACATACTCCATAATTATATCCAAAGTCTACCATTTTTAAAAATAGCAGTTTTTTTTGTTAATTTTAGGAGATTTTCGAAGATTTAAGAAAATATTTGTTGATAATAATTGAAATCAAACTTCTGAACTTAAATCAGAAGTTTGCCTCTGCAAAGAGGAAGGTTAACAAGCAAATCGGCAATGCCTTTAGTGCTTTTAAGAAATGGCAATCAGATGGCTTTAGCAAATTATTTATATTATACTTTAATAAAATATTCATCAAATGCAAAAAAATGTTTCAAACTTCAGTTGGGTATTTTTAAAAAAAAAGGAAATTTTCAAATGTCAATTTTTGAAAAAAAAATCGAAGATTCATGTGTTGTACAAAAGACACTGATTGACATCCTTGACCTCTCATTTCAGATTCTGTCAACATCTATGTGACAGTTACCCAGGAAGGGTTAATCCAGTGATGGGATGAACTACAGCCCATTAACCAGATGCAGTAATAACCTTTAATCTGGGCAGTAATAACCTTTAATCTGGCCCATAAAATATTTGTGAATCTCACAAAAATAAAACAAAAATTGTATCATTTATATTCTCATTATTCCATATTTAGTCTGCATTAAGTTTAAATCTTTGTACCCTTAGTATGACTTGGACGTTTAAAGAAAAAACTAGAAAATATAGAAAATATTTTTTTAATTTTTTTATGATGCAATGATTAAAAATTTTGTCCATCTGATAATATTGCACATCACTAGTGGCCCAGAATTAAAAATGTTTTCCCACCATTGCTCCAACCGAATAATTTCATAAGATAAAAAATATATTTGACCAATCTCTCTCACATCTTACCTTACAGTCATCCTCCCATTGGGAATTTCTGCTCTCGGTCAGCACTTTGCATTGGCTGAGTTTGACTTTGCACCAGTACTCAGCTTTCTTTCTTAATTTTCAGCCTTTGTTCAAGACAAAATGAGGTCATGGTGAGATTAGCCTACTTATGTGACTCATCATCATCACCATCCTCAAGCAGCCATAGGCTACGGAGGTCCAACCATAACGTGCAATTTAGTTCTCCAAGCAAGTCTGTTCTGAGCTAAATCTACTGCATCTGGCCACTACACACCAATTCTAATAAGGTCCTGTTTGACATTGTCTGCCCACCGCATCCTTGGTCTCCCCTCTTTCTGAGGCCTTTAGGCACACTATTCATAACCCTATTTACCAATCTATAATTATTCATACGGGCAACATGGCCAAAAAAACGGAGTTTCTCTCTGCACAATATGCTGCTGAAAGGAGGTTGCAAACTCCTTTGCTAACCTCATCATTAGTTACAAAGTTGAACCACCTAATGCTGTGTAACCATCTGGAATCAAAAGCATCTAGTTTCCTGTTATCTTGTTTACAAAGTGTCCAAGTTTCACCACCATAACTAACCGTTTGAAACTTCAGCTAGAAACTCTAGACTAGAAAGAACCAAACTATTATACAGTCTAATTTTAGTCTTTAGGTATATACACCTATTTCTCCACACTCTCCATAGATTCTTAAAAGTCTCAGCAGCAATCCCTATTCGTCTGTTAATCTCATGCCGCACATCACCATTATCTGTTACATAGCTCCCAAGATAATTAAACTGTGACACCTGCTCAAGACTGCAACCATTCAGATTAACTGAATCACAGCCTGCCTAACCAATTTTCATCACTTTAGTTTCTCTCTTTATAACCAATTTTATTCCACTACCATTTTCATCAACAGATCGAATGAAAGAGTTCATCTCATCAACATCATTTGTCAAAAGGGCTAAATTATCAGCATATCTAAATCAGAAATTTTCGTATCTCCAGTCCATTTAAGGCCAAAATCTTTCCATTAAAGGCCAAAATCTTTCCAGAAATTTCGCCTAAAATAATCAGTTACCAAGCTGAAGGGAAAAGGAGACAAAATGCACCCTTGTCGAACACCAGAAGTAATGCTAAACTAATTGATACAAGCCTTACTAACTCTGACACACGACTCAGTGTTATTATACAGAGCTTTCATTATGTTAACTAACTTGTCTGGTATACCATATGATTTCACAATCAACCACAAATTATGACGATCAACAGAGTCGAAAGCCTTTTTGAAATCAACAAAGCTAGCAACCAAAGGTTTCTGAAACTCTAAACATTTCTCAAGAATCTGCCTAAGTGAAAATATTTGATCCACACATCTACCACTTCTGAATCCACATTGCTCATCACGCAATTGCCTGTCAACCAGATTCTTAATTCTATTAAGCACAATCATGGAAAGAACTTTACCTGGAACATAGAGCTGGTAAAATCCTTAGGAACCATGTCTTTATCATAAAAAATATTCAGAATTTCAGTCATCCAAGTAGTAACCGAAACATTCCCAGCTCTAAGCATTTCCATAGTAATTTCATCTACCCCTGGGGATTTATGAAGTTTAAGTTTAGAAATAGCCAAAATAACTTCAGATTGTGTTATAGTGCCAAAATTAAAGCCAGCAATGCATCTATCATCATTTCAAACAATGGGAGTAGAACTAACCACATTGTTTAGAACATCACTGAAATGCTCAGCCCACCTAGCCATGACAGAATCCTCACCTTCTATAATGTTATCTTGTTTATCTTTCAATCCCTGTATACCTGTTCGTTTTCTACCACACAAAACATTAACTCTCTGGTACAGCTCTCTGCTGTTGTGCTGTCTAACCGCTTCCTCGGCTTGGACAGCCAAGCCATCAAGCCAAAGATTCTTATCAGCAGCTAACTGATCCTTTACACGTTTATTAAGTTCTCTGTAATCCTTTCTATTAGGACTAGTAGGGTACTGATTAAGGACATTCGTGCAGTTCCTTCTTTCTGAAATAAGCTCAAGTGCCTTATCACTCAAATAATTCTGGCTCCTCTGCTCCTTTTTTGCTAAAAGAGTACTGTTAGTTTCCAAAAATTCCTCTTTAAAATGGTCCCTTTGTTCCTCAACTTCAGTAGTAAGCATACCATGACTGTCATAATGGCTAAGTAGCCTATCATGGTAAACTTTAGTTATAACTGGGTCTTTCAGAGCTTCAGTATTAAATATAAATTTTTTAACTTTAGCACAACTTAAAAGTGTAATTTTTTAACTTTAGCACAAGTTAAAAGTGTCTTGCAACTTAAACTTTTTAAGTTTAAGTTAAAGTTTAAGTTTAAACTTTTTAAGTTTAAGTTGCAAGACACGTTTAACAAGGTAATGGTCAGATCCAATTTCAGCTCCCCTATACGACCTGGTATTCCTAAGAGAACTAGCCCATTTCCTGTTAATTAATATATATTTATCATATTCTTATGCAGCCCATCAGGTGAAACCCAAGTGTACTTATGTATATCATGGTATTTGTAATAAGTGTTAGTTATTCTGAATCCATTGAGTTTACTCACCTGTAGTAGACGTTGCCCAATGCCATTGCAGCTACCAATACCAAAAGTGCCTGTTACTCCTCCCCAAAGGTCAGAGTCAGTACCAACTTTGGCATTGAAGTCAACTAGAACAAGGGTGATATCTCCTTTCTTGACAGAATTCAAAATATCCTGAAGTTGTCTGTAAAACCTATCCTTCTCATCCTCATCCTCAGTGGGGGCATAACAGCGGATAACATTCAAGTCTTTAACGCTTGTCTGAAATTTTGCTGTAAGAAACCTTTCATTAATGCACTCATATCCTAGAAGAGCATCACTAGCGTGTCTGCTGAGAAGCAGACCCACGCCTTGGTGATGCTTATTAATGTCTCTCCCTGAAAAGAGAAATTTAAGATTATTTTTAAGAATCTGACCTTTATCTGTCCATCTATGGAGAGAAAATGGTTTGGGGGATGTTTAAAGAAACTATGTTTATTGAGGGAGAGAATACCGACAATATCAAACAGCCCCCTAATCGCAGACATGGGGCAAAGACCCGTTCCCCCACCTCTAAAGGCTGAAGCCATCTACAATGGAAGACTTCCTCCAATGTAGAATTTGACGATGCCAATAGAAGCAAAGAGTTCAGGTGCCTGCGATGACCTCTGCTCAGGATTATCCACCAGCTGATAAACATATCCTGTGAATCTATTCACTTGGGGCTGTCAACCCACAAACAAACAGAAAACACAGCGGAAGATTTTCCCTCCACAGAAGCCCACCAGTGCAACAAAATCAGGATCCATTATCAAGCTCAGATCCATTATCAAGCATCTGTCCAGTCCAGTGGGTTTATATGGTCAGCACCAGGACCCTGTGTGGTTGAGCACTCCTCAGCAGGGTAGAAAAAAAAGAAAAGTAGCCATAGATGTCCAGATCAGCAGGCCACACTAATCTGGCAACCCTCCTCTTCCATTCACTTCCACAAGAGAGTATCTCTTTTGAAAGATACTAACGGTCGACACCATGACAAGGCGGGGTCGGACATTATGTACTAGGCCTGGCCGGTTCTATGCATCATCACAGGGATTGGTGCATAGCTCTCCTTACAATGACTACTAGCTACCAAATAATCAGGAGGTGTCAGAAATGTGAAATAGTGTACTTCATAACATACCCTCAGGAATCTGCAAAATGAAAGGGAAAGATAGCTTGTTCAGAGGCGTAAAAATGGATAGCACAAAGCATTGCTTTTGAGGGCTTTTGAGGCCCTAAAGGGTCTCAATTTGTGTTTACACTAAAATGTAATAAATGGTCATCGCAGGCACCTGAACTCTTTGCTTCTATTGGCATCGTCAAATTCTACATTGGAGGAAGTCTTCCAGTAATAAATGGCTTCAGCCTTTAGTGGTGGGGGAACGGGTCTTTGCCCCATGTCTGCGATTAGGGGGCTGTTTGATATTGTCGGCATTCCCTCTCTCAATAAACATAGTTTCTTTAAACATCCCATTAACCATTTTCTCTCCATAGGTAGTTGGAATGTGAGGACTCTGCACAGAGATTTTTCTCTTGATGTCCTCACACAAGAATTCCACCATTATAATTTAGATATTCTCGGCTTGCAAGAGACCAGATGGACAGATAAAGGTCAGATTCTTAAAAATAATCTTAAATTTCTCTTTTCAGGGAGGGACGACAAAAAGCATCACCAAGGCGTGGGTCTGCTTATCAGCAGACACGCTAGTGATGCTCTTCTAGGGTATGAGTGCATTAATGAAAGGTTTCTTACAGCAAAATTTCAGACAAGCGTTAAAGACTTGAATGTTTTCTGCTGTTATGCCCCCACTGAGGATGCCGATGAGGATGAGAAGGATAGGTTTTATGAACAACTTCACGATATTTTGAATTCTGTCAAGAAAGGAGATATTACCCTTGTTCTTGGTGACTTGAATGCCAAAGTTGGTACTGACTCTGACCTTTGGGGAGGGGTGATGGGCCCTTTTGGTATTGGTAGCTGCAATGGCAATGGGCAACGTCTCCTACAGGTAAGTAAACTCAATGGTTTCAGAATAACTAATACATATTACAAACACCGCGACATCCATAAGTACACATGGGTTTCACCTGTTTCGCTGCATAGGAATATGATTGATTATATATTAATTAACAGCAAATGGGCTAGTTCTGTTAGAAATACCAGGGCATATAGGGGAGCTGAAATTGAATCTGACCATTACCTTGTTAAAAGTGTCTTGCAACTTAAACTTAAAAAGTGTTGTGCTAGGGTTAAAAAATTTGCTTTTAATACTGAAGATCTGAAAGACCCAGTTATAGCCAAAGCTTACCATGATAGATTACTTAGTCATTATGAAAGTCATGGTATGCTTACTACTGAAGTTGAGGAAGAATGGGATCATTTTAAACAGGCTTTTTTGGACACTAACAATACTCTTTTAGGAAAAAAGGAGCAGAAGAGCCAGAATTATCTGAGTGATAAGGCACTTGAGCTTGTTTCGGAAAGAAAGAACTGCAGGAATGTCCTTAATTAATACCCTACTAGTCCTAATAGAAAGCATTACAGAGAACGTAATAAACAGTAAAGGATCAGTTAGCTGCTGATAAGAATCTTTGGCTTGATGGTCTGGCTGACAAAGCCGAGGAAGCACAACAGCAGAGAGCTGTACCAGATAGTTAACGTTTTGTGTGGTAGAAAACGGACAGGTAAGGTTATAGAAGGCGAGGATTCTGTCATGGCTAGGTGGGCTGAGCATTTCAGTGATATTCTAAACAAGGCGGTTAGTTCTATTTCCATTGTTTGCAATGATGATAGATGCATTGGTGGCTTTAATGTTGGCCCTATAACACAATCTGAAGTTATTTTGGCTGTTTCTAAACTTAAACTTCATAAATCCCCAGGAGCAGATGAAATTACTACAGAAATGCTTAGAGCTGGAAATGTTTCGTTTACCACTTGGATGACTGAAATTCTAAATATCTCTTATGATAAAGGCATGGTCCCTAAGGATTTTACCAGAGCTATTGTTATCCCTATTTTCAAAAAAGGTGATCGCAGTTCTTTTGATAACTATAGGGGTATTAGCCTACTCTCTGTTCCAGGTAAAGTTCTTTCCATGATTGTGCTTAATAGAATTAAGGATCTGGTGGACAGTCAATTGCGTGATGAGCAATGTGGATTCAGAAGTGGTAGGGGATGTGTGGATCAGATATTTTCACTTAGGCAGATTCTTGAGAAATGTTTAGAGTGTCAGAAACCTTTGGTTGCTAGCTTTGTTGATTTCAAAAAGGCTTCCGACTCTGTTGATCGTCATAATTTGTGGTTGATTGTGAAATCATATGGTATACCAGACAAGTCAGTTAACATAATGAAAGCTCTCTATAATAACACTGAGTCGTGTGGGAGAGTTGGTAAGGCTTGTAGCAATTGGTTTAGCATTACTTCTGGTGTTCGACAAGGGTGCATTTTGTCTCCTTTTCTTTTTAGTTTGGTTATTGATTATGTTATGCGAAATTCACTTCAAGGGAAAGATTTTGGCCTTAAATGGGCTGGAGATACGAAAATCTCTGATTTAGATTATGCTGATGATTTAGCCCTTTTGGCAAATGATGTTGATGAGATGAACTCTTTCATTCGAGCTGTTGATGAAAATGGTAGTGGAATAAAATTGGTTATAAAGAGAGAAACTAAAGTGATGAAAATTGGTTAGGCAGGCTGTGATTCAGTTAATCTGAATGGTTGCAGTCTTGAGCAGGTGTCACAGTTTAATTATCTATGGAGCTATGTAAGAGATAATGGTGATGTACGGCATGAGATTAACAGCCGAATAGGGATTGCTGCCGGGACTTTTAAGAATCTATGGAGAGTGTGGAGAAATAGACGTATACACCTAAAGACTAAAATTAGACTGTATAATAGTTTGGTTCTTTCTAGGGTTAGTTATGGTAGTGAAACCTGGACACGTTGTTAACAAGATAACAGGAAATTAGATGCTTTTGATTCCAGATGCTTACGCAGTATCTTGGGCATTATTGGGTTCAACTTTGTAACTAATGATGAGGTTAGGCAAAGGAGTTTGCAACCTCCTTTAAGCAGCATATTGTGCAGAGAGAGACTCCGTTGGTTTGGCCATGTTGCCCGTATGAATAATTATAGATTGGCGAATAGGGTTATGAAGAGTGTGCCTAAAGGCCTCAGAAAGAAGGGGAGACCTAGAATGCGGTGGGCTGACAATGTCAAACAGGACCTTGTTAGAATTGGTGTGCAGTGGCCAGATGCAGTAGATGTAGCTCAGGATAGACTTGCTTGGAGAACTAAATTGCACGGTCTGGTTGGACCTCCGTAGCCCATGGCTGCTTGAGGATGATGATGATGTTGATGAATACAAGATTTTTTCCTAATTATTTTGTGTTAATTATGTAAAATAATTTTCTTATGTTTTTAATTTTTGAAAATAAAAATAAGCTTTACTTTATATATATATATGAATTTTTATTCCATTCTTTTATGGAGGCCTCATTTTTATCATTTAAACCCTGAGGCTGGAGTTATTTTCTCTCGCTAGTTCTTGAGAAACGGTCTAGTGTTCGTATTAATACTTGATGACATGCTGAAGCTTTCTGATCCTCTGTGTACCTCAGAACACTAAGACCCCCTAAGACTAACATGTTTTAGCCTCAACCTGCATCAAACACCTGCACTTTCCTGATTGAAATGTCTGTCACTGGGGCCTTCTATCCCTGTGTGGACTGTATCTTGACCATTTTTTTGGCTCTTGTCTGGTTCAGAAAATTCTACAAACAAAGCTGCAAAAGCCTGCAATTTATAAGTTACACTGCTCAAAGTGGAAATTGCAACACCAAGGAGGAATATAAGTAGAGATATTTAAATCGTGGAGGCAGTCAGCCATTGGAGATATGCAAATGATCAAAGTTCTGCAGTGAATAGACATGTGATGCCCAGCTGAGCTATGGATGGACTGAGTGACCATGCGCTTGTTATCATAGCATGACACAGTGAGGTTGGAGCGCATGCTGTAAAAATGTTTGGAACATGCCTTGGAGACGCTGGCAGGACCCTTATGTGCAATTGACGCCTTATGTGAGAGAGAGTGAATCATCGATATGTGAGAGCTCGAATTGAGCCTTCGAGTGATCACAGCACACATGGGGTGTAATGTGGCATAGTGCACCGGTATGTCTCATGCAACATCACGGAGGACCAAATGACACGAAAGGCACACCGCACCAGGATGTGAAGATCGCATACTGCATAGGAGGGCTGTTCATGACTCTTTCACCAGAGCGACTGTGCTGCAGAATGATATACAGACTGCTACAGATACTGTGGTCTCCATGCAAACCATTAGACAATGTTTGCATGATGCAGTGATGAAGGTGAGACATCCAGTCCAGCATGTGCTGTTACAGTGACATCGCCAGTTATGCTGTCTCCACTGGTGTCGAGCGAGTCAACATTGGACTATGGAATGGAAGAGTGTTGTTTACAAGTGAGTCCTGATTCTGTTTCAAAATGCCAGATGGCCATTTGTCCATGTGGATGTTGTCAACGACATGAGGAAGCCTATTCCATTTGCTACTATATGGCTCCCAAGGTTCAAGATTCAAGGTGTTGTAAGATCATGGTGAATGCTCCCTACACCAGTCACAACAGAAGGACAAGATAGCAGAGGCAGAAGAAACTACCTCTCAGCCATCTCGTGAAATTATTAACTATTATCATCATCCTTAAGCAGCCATGGGCTACGAGGTCCAACCAGACAATGAAATTTCGTTCTCCAAGCATATCTGTCCTGAGCTACATCTGCTGCATCCGGCCACTGCACACCAATTCTAACAAGGTCCTGTTTGACATTGTCTGCCCACTGCATCCTAGGTCTCCCCCCTCCTTCTGAGGCCTCTAGGCACACTGTTCATAACCCTATTCGCCAATTTATAATTATCCATACGGGCAACATGGCCAAACCAACGGAGTCTCTCTCTGCACAATATGCTGCTGAAAGGAGGTTGCCAACTCCTTTGCCTAAGCTCATCATTCGTTACAAAGTTGAACCACCTAATGCCCAAGATACTGTGTAAGCATCTAATTTCCTGTTATCTTGTTTACAAAGTGTCCAAGTTTCATTACCATAACTAACCCTAGAAAGAACCAAACTATTACAAAGTCTAATTTTAGTCTTTATACGCCTATTTCTCCACACTCTCCATAGATCCTTAAAAGTCCCGGCAGCAATCCCTATTCGTCTGTTAATCTCATGCCGCACATCACCATTATCTGTTACATAGCTCCCAAGATAATTAAACTGTGACACCTGCTCAAGACTGCAACCATTCAGATTAACTGAATCACAGACTGAATAACTAATTTTCATCACTTTAGTTTCTCTCTCTTTATAACCAATTCTATTCTACTACCAGTCTCATCAACAGCTCTAATGAAAGAATTCATCTCATGAACATCATTTGCCAAAAGGACTAAATCATCAGCATATTCTAAATCATAAATTTTCATATCTCTAGACTATTTAAGCCCAAACTCTTTTCCTTTGCAGCGAATTTCACATAACATAATCAATAACCAAGCGAAAGAGGAAAGTAGACAAAAATGCACCCTTGCCAAAAAGAGAAATAATGCTAAACCAATTTCTTCCAGCCTTACCAACTCACACACACGACTCAGTGTTATTATAGAGAGCTTTCATTATGTTAACTAACGTGTCTGGTATGTAATACTATCTCACAATGAACCACAAATTATAATGAGCAACAGAGTCGAAACCTTTTTTGAAATCAACAAAGCTGACAACCACAAGTTTCTGAAACTAATCATTTCTAAAGAATCTGCCTGAGTGAAAATATTTGATCTACACATCCCCTACTACTTCTGAATCTACATTGCTCATCACGCAATTGACTGTCAACCAGATTCTTAATTCTATTAAGGATAATCATGGAAAGATCTTTACTTGGAACAGAGAGTAGGCTGATACCCCTGTAGTTATCACAAGAACTGCGATCACCTTTTTTGAAAATAGGGATAACAATAGCTCTGGTAAAATCCTTAGGAACCATGCCCTTTATCATAAAAGATATTCAGAATTTCAGTCATCCAAGTGGTAACCGAAACATTCCCAGGTCTAAGCATTTCCATAGTAATTTCATCTACCCCTGGGGATTTATGAAGTTTAAGTTTAGAAATAGCCAAAGTAACTTGAGATTGTGTTATAGGTCCAACATTGAAGCCACCAATGTATCTATCATCATTGCAAACAACGGGAGTAAAACTAACCACATTGTTTAGAACATCTATGAAATGCTCAGCCGACCTAGCCATGACAGAATCCTCAGCTTCTATAATGTTATCTTGTTTATCCTTCAATCCCTGTATACCTGTTCGTTTTCTACCACACAAGACACTAACTATCTGGTACAACTCTCTGCTGTTGTGCTGTCTAACTGCTTTCTTGACTCTGTCAGAGATTCATATCAGCAGCTAACTGATCCTTTACATATTTATTAAGCTCTCTGTAATGCTTTCTATTAGGACTAGTAGGGTATTAAGGACATTCCTTCACTTCCTTCTTTGTGAAATAAGGTCAAGACCTTATCACTCAAATAATTCGGGCTCTTCTGCCCCTTTTTTCCTAAAAGAGTACTGTTAGTGTCCAAAAAAGTCTGTTTGAAACGATACCATTCTTCCTCAACTTCAGTAGTAACCATAAGTAAGTAAAAACATAGTAACCATAGTAAGTAAACCATGACTGTCATAATGACTAAGTAACCTATCATGGTAAGCTTTAGCTATAACTGGGTCTTTCAGCGCTTCTGTATTAAAGATAAATGTTTTCACCTTAACACAACACTTTTTAAGTTGCAAGACACTTTTAACAAGGCAATGGTTAGATCCAATTTCAGCTCCCCTATGTGACTTGGTATTCCTAACAGAACTAGCCCATTTGCTGTTAATATACAGGGTGATTCAAAACTCTTGGGCCAAACTCTAAGGGGTGATAGAACACACCTAAACAAGTACTTTTCGTCATACAATGAATGTTCGGAACTTAAGCGGTGAAGCGCTAGGGGATTAGTTTACTGTTACTCTTACAGGATTAGTTTACAGTTACTGTGTCAGGAAATGAAGAAACACAAGAATGACAAAAGAGGTTTGAAACAATTGCAGAAATTACAGAACAGAATGTACATAATTTTATTGACTGCCAACATTAATGCAGGCTTCACATTTTCGACGTAGTGATCGACGTACAGTCGCTCAAAGAAGTATCCGAACACTATGGTTGATTACAGAATCAGAAAAATATCTGGCAACGATTTTTTTTAGAAATTACTGATCTGGCAACCTTCGTGTCGCGTGACACGAAGATTGCCAGATCACTAATTTCTAAAAAAATCGTTGCCAGATATTTTTTCTGAGTTCTGTAAGCAACCATAGCGTTCGGATACTTTTTTGAGCGACTGTACATGGGCGAAAACACCAGGCATTTCTCGTACAGTGGCAGTGGCAATAGAAATCCTGGCAACAAGGTCCTCATTGGAATCGATGGGGCTATCGTAAATGAGGCTTTTCATATGGTCCCATAGGAAAAAGTGCAGACATGAGAGATCGGGCGATCAAGGCGGCCAAGCGATGGGACCACCCATACCAATCCATCGTTCTGCATATCCACGCTGAAATGGGGTGGCGCTCCGTCGTGTCGGAACCACATGCGTGAATGTTTGCTGGAATAGGGTTCAGCAATTCTGGCAAGATTTCTTGTAAAAATACGAGGTACGTTCTCCCTTTCAGTCGGGCTGGCAGAAGGTATGGGTGGAGTGGGCTGGCAGAAGGTATGGGTGGTCAAATGGTCATGGAGGATTCCAGCCCAAACATTTATGGAGAAATGCCACTGGTATGAATGTGGATGTATGGCGTATGGATTACTGGTGGCCCACACATGTGAATTGTGGGTATTAAAAATGCTCTCACGTGCAAAGGTGCATTCGTCAATGAATAAGACGTGCATCAAAGTCCGGTTGCGCTGCAGTCTGCTACAAGAACCACTGAACAAAATTCACACGAGGCCGATAATCTGCAGGTGTCAAGGCGTGACCCTTTGTGCATGGTAGGGGTGTAATCATTCGTTTCGTAGAACTTGCCATACCGTTGTTTGGGGCACACTTACGGCATAGGAAATTGCTTGCATGCTACATTCGGGACGATATCCAATCCTATATAGAATTTCCTCTGTAACACGTTGTGTCCTCACACTCCTAGCATGCCCTGTATCCTGCTGTATCCACTGACAAAGGAGCACGTTTCGAAGAGATACCGGTGCAATCGCTGAAAGGTTTTACGATCAGGCACGCATCTGGTCGGAAGGCACTCCCAAGTACAGTCTTTGGGCTTCCCTCACATTTCCGTCTACAGCTCCATACATGAAATGGATGTCCACCTTCTCCTGATTCGTGAAACAATCCATCCGTTCTGCAATCCACGGTAGAAATGATGAGTGCGAAAAGCAGCGCTTATAAGTGTTCACTGGAAAGCGCCCTCTAGCGCTTCACTGCTTGAGTTCCGACCATGCATTGTATGATGAAAAGTGTGTGTTTAGATGTGTTCTCTCACCCCTTAAAGTTTGACCCAAGAGTTTTGAATCACCCTGTATAATCAATCATATTCTTATGCAGCCCATGTGGTGAAACCATGTGTACTTATGTATGTTGTGGTGTTTGTAATGTGTTAGTTATTCTGAAACCATTGAGTTTACTTACCTGTAGGAGACATTGCCATTGCAGCTACCAATACCGAAAGGGCCTATCACCCCCCCCCCCCCCCAAAGGTCGAAGTCAGTACCAACTTTGGCATTGAAGTCACCTAGATCTCCTTTCTTGGCAGAATTCAAAATATCCTGAAGCTGCCCGTAAAACCTATCCTTCTCATCCTCATTTGCATCTGCAGTGGGGGTGTAACAGCAGATAACATTCAAGTCTTTTAATATTGTCTGAAATTTTGCTGTAATGAACCTTTCATTAATGCACTCATATCGTAGAAAAGCATCACTAGCGTGTCTGCTGAGAAGCAGACCCACGCCTTGGTGATGCTTATTATCTTCCCTCCCTGAAAAGAGAAATTTAAAATTATTTTTAAGAATCTGACCCTTATCTGTCCATCTGGTCTTACGAAAGCCAAGAATATCTAAATTATAATGGTGGAATTCTTGTGTGAGGGCATCAAGAGAATAAGCTCTGTGCAAAGTCCTCACATTCGAACTACCTATGGAGAGAAAATGGTTAGTGGGACAGACCATTGCAGAAAAGGTCAATGCTCTGAAAGAAATCAGTGGCCAATAGGAAGCGTGTTTGCTACAGCTTCATGTTGTGGTGGTTACCCAGTAGGGAATTGATGGAGTAGTCAGTGGTTCCGATGGCATGAAGCTCCCGGGACAAAGCTTCTCTTTCAGCATTGTAGCTGGAGCAGTTGAGCAGTACATAAGATAATCTCAGGAGTGCAGCTTGTTCCTGTTCACAGTTAGGATTGTGTGCTCTGCTGGAGAGTGTGAAGCGAAGAGTTGCTGCAGATGACACCAACTCGGAGACAATGAAGGAGGGTCTCCTCAGATCTGCGGAGGTTACCGAGGTTAATAGTAGTGAGAGTAGGGTCAATGAGGAAATGGAGTCCCTCTGCCACTGGGCAAGATGATACAGGCTCATCAGTTGTGAGACAAATGTCTTGCAGTTGCTGAAAGAGGATAATTAGATAAGCACCTCTGATTCTCAAGTGCCTCCTTTGCGGTACGATCAGCAGGCTCATTGCCAGATATCCCTACATGGGAGGGGATCCGCTGAAAATGAGCCGTGATTCCAACAGAAGAGGCCTTGGAGTGATCTTCTGTGATCTTCTGGATGAGAAAGGGGTTGCAGCTCTGCTGTCACACTTTTGGAGATCTTCCAAGGCTGATTTGGAGTCGCAAAGGATGACAAAGTTGCCACTCTTGAGACTGAGGATGAAAAGTACAGCTTCAAGGATAACATGAAGCTCCACACAGGTCTCCACCTGTGTGGAGCGAGATGCGGGAGATGGAGACCTCTAGCGATTCTCATATCGGGATCGCCATACACACATAACCTTTCCTAGTCCACAGATCCATCAGTGTAGACTTCAGAACATATCTCATATTGTGCAGTGACATAGGAGGTGAAGAGAAGCCTGATGACCACTGGATCTGAGTCACTCTTTTGACCATAGAAGGGTTAGTGACGTTGATCATAAGATCACTGTGCCTCCAGGGTGGAAGGTCAGGGAAAAGCATATTGTCATCAATGGAGCTGACAGGGACAACATGGTCATAAAGAGTGGCAGACACGGCGATGACAGTCCAGCTTGTCTTGCAACTTCTTGAGAAGCTCGTGGTTAAAGTGGAGGGAATGGAGCCTCGAGAGATGACACAGTATATCTCTCTTCCGGTGCAGGCGGAAAGGCATTTCATCAGCCTCTGCAATGACAGACATATTTAGTGTGTTAGGGCAGCGTCCAAGACAGAGGCCCAAAGGTATAGTGTGTACAGTGGGCAACTTATTCAGCAGGGAAGCAGGGGCATTGCTCAGAAGTTCCACCATGATATAATGGTAGGGGTGGCATTACATATGGCTGCCGGACACCTCTGCTCTATGTTTCAGCATGCTAATGGTGAAACATTATATCAATGACATTGTTAATCCTGTGCCATGACCCTTACCACCACCATGCCTGGACTGATTCTTAGCAGGACAATCCTAATCCAAACACTGCACATGCAACGATGGACTGTCCAAGGTGTGGACATTCTCCCATGGTTGTCTTACTCCCCTGACTTTTTGCCCATTGAGCATATGTTCCCACATATGCTCTGGGGGTCTATATCATATGAGTTGCTGCCTTTTCCAGCTCCCTCCGGCAGCAAACCGGTACAGTTGCATGCCCAGTTGGAAGCTGTTTGGAATGCCATGTGTCAGGACACCCTTAACCATCTGATTGATGAAATACCAAGATGTCTACAGGCTTTTGTAACCCACAAGGTGCTCTGCACTGATGAATCTGTAACAAACCCTCATACTTTCCATCTTGTGAGTTTCAGGCATATACATCACTTCCTCGCAGTGTTGCGATTTCATTTTTCAGTGATTGCATTTTGAGCAGTGTATATGTTATTTACTTCCTTTTTATGAGGAAAAGTAGATTGTTTTCCCATCAAGTTTTTTTTGTATGTGTGTACTCTTATGCAGTGCAACTAAATGTATAGGCACTTTTTGACGTCGATTTCAATTTTAGAGGAAATATTGTCTGAGCAGGGTGGGATACGAACCCACGACATCCTGACAACATGTCAGGTGCTCTGAACCAATGAGCTACCGGCCGCCGATCAAGATTTCCTCTAATTAACGCTATGAACATTTCCTTTATGTCACATGTAGGCGTTATTTTAGGCAATTTTTAGCCCTAGCAGCTTTTTATTTGCCAATAGATGGAAAGCATGTGTTTCAAGTATGCTAAAGATAATAAATATTGAGAGAAACTCAGATAAACTCGACAGTTCAGCATCCAGTAATAAATAGACACTTTTTGACGTCGATTTCAATTTTAGAGGAAAAATTGTATGAGTCAGATCTGAGTTTATCTCAATATTTATTATCATTAGCATACTTGTAAGACATGCTTTCCATCTATTGGCAAATAAAAAGCCGCTAGGGCTAAAAATTGCCTGAAATAATGCCTACATGTGACATAAAGGAAATGTTCATAGCGTTAATTAGAGGAAATCTTGATCGGCGGCCGGTAACTCAGTGGTCCAGAGCACCTGACATGTTGTCAGGAGATCGTGGGTTCGTATCCCACCTGGCTCCGACAATTTTTCCTCTAAAATTGAAATCGACGTCAAAAAGTGCCTATTTATTACTGGATGTCGAACTGTCGAGTTTATCTCAATATTTATTACTGAATATATATTTTGACCAATATATTTTTTTAATGCAGTGACATAAAAAATTTATCATTTAGAATTTTATTCATAACAGATCCGATATTTAGTAAATCTTTGTGTATAGTCCCAGAATATATTCCTTAGTAACTTTAACTATACATATTGGGGTTGATGCAAAAGTTCGTCCCTTTTTTACCAAAATTCACATACAAAACCATATACATCGGCCTTGCTGACCGTCTCAAGCTGTCGTAATCGCCTTGAAATAATTGATTAATGCCAAATATTTCTGCAATCTCTTGTGTCTTCAGTGTCAATCAGTTCCTTTAAAAACAGAGATTTCGTCACTGTCAGTCTCAGTCAGCCGTCCAGAATGTTGCACATCTCTGAGGTAAAAATTTTCTTCACAAAAACGTCTGAACCACTTACAACACCTGGAATCGTCAACAGTACCCTCTCCATACATAGCACATATCTTTCTTTGAGTCTGCAACACATTCTTGCTTTTCCAGAAATAAAAGATTATGATATGCTGAAAGTACTCCTTATTTTCTGCTATCTTCACAATCTCATAAAATGCACAACATACAATTAATCACGACAAGTTTTTGTTTTAAATGGTCGGTGAAATGTCACCTTTCAAATGGCATATAAATGCTATACTTTTGAAGTTGTTAACAGGTTGATTATGCGACACGACACAGCCAAATGGAAAAACGGGATGAAGTTTTGCATCAGTCTAATATGAAAAGTAAAATGCATCATATAAAATTTAATCTTGAAAGGCAAAATTTATTTGTCAGCTCTTTTTATTTGATTATGACACAATTACAATAACAGAAATTTAAAATGCTGAAAGTTGATTTTTCCATTGATTCTTAACTACTACTTTCTCGCTTTTTATCTCCTAATATATACATAAAATATATACAGTAAAGTGTTGATATAATGAACTCAAGAGTAAGAAAATATTCAGTATAATCAAATTTTTTCCCACCCTTGCTAATTTACCATTTAACTCTATGTAAAAATGTTTCATTTTAATGAATATATCAGTTTAATGTAATAAAAATATATCCCAAAATAAAAAATATAACAAAATTAAAAAAAATCCTATATATGTACAATATACATTTTTCCATTTGTTTTTTTTACCATCTGGCAACACTGTAATGATTTAAATTGCTGTGAAATATCTAATCAGTCATAACACTGTAAATCATGTGCTAATCTATACATGTGGCATGCTTTTTGCTGATCTCACCAGGTCATTGAAATTCACTGCGTGGCATAGATATCCTCTACATCTGCTTGTATAATGCTTTAAGGTAGTTTTGCCACATTATCCTAATGTGAAAGGGGACTTTCAAACTTTCAGAACTGCATAATTCTGATTGGATTGCATTATAAGTTCTTTCAAAGCAGTTTCAATCCATTATATTACTTATCATATGTTATATTCAAATTAATGTTATATTTGTTAATTATTACAATAGCTTTAGTTTTTTAAAGTTCATTAATTAGTTTAGTGTTGTTATTAAAGGCTAATACAGTGCCAAGTCTTTGCTGTTTTGTAATGACATGGAACGATATTCCAGAAAATGTGTTGGAGAGTTCTAGAAGGGTAAAAAGATATTTAGATAAAAAAAATTGCCTACTTTTTTAAGAAGTAAACTCTATTACATGGTACATTTCTTTTATTATGATTATTTTGCAGTATGCAACTATTACAACACTTTTTTATTGCATTTTACTATAACAAAATTTCAGCACAACCAATATATTTTGGACATCTGCTTGATTTTGTTACACTGTTTTAACTTTTTTTTTAACTTTAATTTTCAAAGTGCTATTTTTGTTTTCATAGGCAAATGGAAAGGTACAACTGAAGTTGCCGTTAAAACTCTTAAATCTGGAACAATGGCACCATCTGCATTTTTACAAGAAGCAACAATTATGAAGAAATTTCGCCATGAGAAGCTTGTTTCTTTGTTTGCTGTGTGTTCTAAAGAGGAACCAATACTTATTGTAACAGAATACATGATTAATGGCAGTCTTTTAGACTACTTGAGGAATAAAGAAGGAAAGAACCTGAGGCTTCAGGCACTTATTGACATGGCTGCTCAGGTAAGTATTGCAGAGTTGAATATTTAATGAGTCAAAATTTTTCAAAAGTTGAAATGTTCTTGTAGTTTTTCCTCATATGTATAGTAGACCCTCTTATAATGACTATGATCCATTCTGCAATGATGATTGTTATACAGATCGGTCACTATGCTGATATAGGATTTAAACATGTTAAAGCATTAATCCATTCCTGGAGCCCAAGAATGTGACCATTTTACACAAAGCATATATTTTATAACATTTAAATCTCATATATTTACAGATAAACCTATTTTAAACTCCATAAAGAATAGAGATAGAAATATGATAAAGAGCTAATGCATAAAAATAATATTTTCATTTTGAAACATCTGTCACTAATGCATATCCAGGATTTTTTTTAGGGAATCTAAGTTTTTTTAATAATCTTGAAAACAAAATCTTTACACACCACCACCACAAATGCTTGCAGAATTTTGTCAGTTGTGTGTGTGTGGGGGGGGGACAAAAGAATCTGTTTCATTATGGAAATATTTATGCAAAGTCATTCATTAATGAGTGCAGTTGCAAATAAGGGATCATATTGTAATTAACTTCAGGATATTTTGAATTCTGTCAAGAAAGGAGATATTACCCTTGTTCTAGGTGACTTCAATGCCAAAGTTGGTACTGACTCTGACACCTTTGGGGAGGGGTGATAGGTCCTTTTGGTATTGTTAGCTGCAATGGCAATGGGCAACATCTCCTACAGGTAAGGAAACTGAATGGATGCAGAATAACTAACACTTATTACAAACACCGCGATATACATAAGTACATAATAATTTAATATCACGATAATGCTGTGGTACAAAAGTTAAAAACTTCAGGGGAGTAGTTTTCAAGCTCAGGGAAGTGCTGTACATTACCATTAATTATGGAATATACTTAAAACAACACCTTAAAATTACCCCAATTTTACATTCATACTCAAAGTTAACTCTTCAAATCTGAGACCAACTAGAGTTACATATAAAATGAACACATTTACCAATTTTTGCTGGTACAATTGCATTATCAGCGACGATGTCATGCTGCAGTTGGTGAATATAAATGCTACCAGTCCTAAGATAGTCTTCCTGTAGTTTTATAATATGTGCGTATATGTTACGAACTGAAGAATTTCTTTACATTCCACATTCAGGTCAGAAACTTCTTTTAACACTGATGCTTGAACTGCAATTATGATGCCAGTTGTTCGTGGTTTTATCAGTTCGACCTTTTGTGCAAGATGTTATTTACTGCGATGCATGTTGCCACGAAATTGCTGATAATCTTTGACATGCAACTACATGTAACTTAAAAATTGTAGCCAAATCACCCTAATGATATAATTCGATAACGTTAAAATCTTAAGTCAAGATTCTACCAAAAATTGTCTACGACTTATAAGTATGAAAAAACTAACGAGATTGTGGTTGCAAGTAAGTTGCATTTATATGTCAGAATTAAAAAAAACACATTTTCAAACTAAAAGTATTCTGTTGAATAAATTATATTTTTTCGTTTGAGTATTATTTTAATGATTTCATTTACATATTTCTTTAAATTACTGCAAATATAAGGTAGATATTAGCTTTTCTCTCTAGTTGTTATTATATCCATAATCGTTTCGATGTTAAATCACAATTTGTAATTTAAAGCATTGCTTCCTTGTTTCTGAATGTTTCATTGAATAAAAGACAAAGCATTAAATATGTTTTTCTAAGAAGTTACTTTAATAACTGTATTTGCAGATTGCGAGTGGCATGGCATATCTTGAACGGGGACAATTAATTCACAGAGACTTAGCAGTACGCAATATCTTGGTTGGAGAAAATAATATTGTTAAAGTTGCAGATTTTGGTTTAGCAAGGATAATAGAAGAATCAGAATATACAGCAAGGCAAGGTAAGGAACTGGAACTGATGAACAAATATAAATGGAAGATTAAGTTTATATTTGTTCATCTTTCTATGTAACTTTTAGATTTTATAGTAGAAAAGCAAAATGAACAATTCTGATCACTTCTGATGCTCATAAATACAGAGGGTCCTCAATATACATTGTTTTGCTTAAAAATAAATAATAATAAATACCCTCTCAAGCAGCTGCTTGCCACAGAGGTCTGACAGGAGCCTGTCAGTTTATATGCCATAGTAGAAGGTCTGAGAGGATGGCAGGACCTCAGCAGAAAAATGACACATAAATCCATGCCTTACCCGGGGCTTGAACACCGGTCCCTGACATAAGTAGCCAAGCGCGCTAACCACTCGGCCATAATTTTACTATATTACAGTTTAGTGTACAATAAAAATCAGTGTTTTGTAATCATAAATCTATACATTTCCATATAAATTTGTATTTTTTTTGGTCTGGACATATCTCCCATATAATACATTAATTCAATGGGATATTGATGACCTATATACGTCATTTCATTATACGTCATGCTTTTTGGGAACTTAACTACAACATATATTGAGGACCTTCTGTATATGTAAAATAAAAAGTTCTCTGTCACTAAGCAACAACATTTTCAAGTTTGTCATTCAAACTATTTGCATATAGAAAAGTTTTTAGAAGCAAACTCAAAAACTTTTTGTATCAAGGGCAGTCTTCAGTGAAGTGATATTATGTGGTGAATTACAGTTGTTAAGAACTTCTTTCCACGTGTTCCAGTGTCTCGGCTGCAGGTGGGGATGGATGAGGTTGACATTGTGACTTGCTCCTAGTCTATGGTAGTATTGCCAGCTCAGCACTATATTTTGGCTGACATCTGTCTGATGCTCTGTAAACCTCTCCTGTAGAGAAGTAGGTTTTTCTGATATAATAAACAACAGAATTATCTGGGAAATATAGGCAAATTCTGTATATGCCTGATTTTTGAAGGAGGCTAAATTTGTCTCTATCCCTTTTTTATAATTTCCTTCAGATTTGGAACTGAGCTGAAATTAATTTTTTTTTTGGACTTTGCAGACTGATTTACACAGGAACTTAAGGTATGGATCTGGCAAAGGTTGCCCACTCGAAGTCTGTGATTGGCAGGAGAGCCAAATCTGTTCTGTTGTCATTTCTAAAATTATTAAATAGCTTTCGATTATTTTTGAGTGGAAGTTGTAGGATACAGCAATGGATTGAATGTTTCGAAATTCTGTTTTGAGCAAAAACTCGTTTGATGATACAGTGAAGGTCCTATGGATGAGAGAACAGAAGGCTGCAATTTTATATGCCCATGGGATGCATGAGTTTGCTCATATGATATAGGGTATGTAGGTAGGCTTTTATATTGACATAGTCAAGGCTCTGCATCATCTTTTTGGATGGTGCAGGAGCCTTGATATCTCTATTTCATGAAACATATTGTAGGATATATACTGTTGGTTCTATTAATGAGGCAATTTAATTGTTCCCATTCCAAATTAAAAACATATTGTCAATATAGCAACATCAGATGACAGGTAAAATTGCTGCTGAGTTGAATTACTTTGGGGTCTTGAGGAACAATCTTGGACAGGATGCTGGATAGGGATGAGCCCATGGAGGCTCTTGAGTCCTATTAACATTTTGTTGCCAAAGTGAAAATAATTATTTTTGGTAACTAGTATTAGCCCTTCAAGACCTCAAAACAAAATTATTCAACTTGGCAGCAATTTTACCTGTTTTCTGGCATTTCCATGTTGATGATATATTTTTAATTTGGAACGACAGCAATGAGTAATTTGCCTCATTAACTACAATATGTTTCACAAAGGAGGAGGAGTGTCAAGTCTCCTGCATCATCCAATACGATCACATAGGAGTTTTGATGACATCAATGTACAAAACCCTACCCGTGTACTTCATCATATGTGCTGACTCTTGCACCCAACGGGCATACAAAATGCAACCTTCTGTTCTCTTATCCATAGGTCCTTTATCATATCACCAAACAAGTTTTTGCTTGAAAAAAAAATTCAAAACATTCATCCATTGCTGCATCATAACTTCCACCCAAAAAACAACAGAACAGATTCAGCTCTCCTCCCAATCACCTCCCAAATCTGAGTGGGCAACCTAAGCCGGATCCATATCTTGCATTCCTGTTCTATGTGAATCAGTCTGCAAATTACTCAGAGCCCAAAAAAAAAAATCAATATTATTTTCAGCCCAGTTCCAAATCTGAAGAAAATTATAAAAGGGAACAGAGGCAAATTTAGCTTCCTTCAAAAATTGGGCATATGCAGATTTTCCGTGCATTTGCCGGATAATTCCATTGTTTATTATATTGGAAAAAATCAATACTGTCTCTACCCAACCAATACACTCTAAGAGAGGTTCACAGAGCATGAGACAGATGTCAGCCAAAACAAACTAACGACTGCATTGCTGAGCTTGCAATAACAACACACATGCTACCATAGTCAGGGAGCATGCCACACTGTTAGCATGTGCATCCACTTTGCTACGAAACCATCGTCCATAAGGCTATTGAAATAATGACTTCATCAGTCACCACCTGCAACCAAGACACTGAATCACCCTTCACAACATGTGGAAAGAAGTTTCTAACAGCCATATCGTCACCACATAGTGTCACTTCACTGAAGATTGAGTGCTGCCCTTGCTCGTAAAAACTTTTTAAAATGCAAATGATTTGAAGGATAAACTTCAAAATTCAATTGTTCAATGACAAAGAATTTTAAGTTATTTTAATTATTTTCTGAGCAAGAAAGTCGTTTTAATTGTGTTCATAAATATATCATGAGTTGAGCGTACAACAGTAGAGTAACAAGCAGTGTTTATTCTAAAGTACACAGTAAGCAGTTGCTAAGATGCATGTGAACAACTTCTAAACATCATTATGAAACAACTGATGAATGCAATAGTTTACATTACACACTGAAAGAAAAAGCATTTAATTCTTAACAAAAAATAGAATAAAGGGAAAGAAGTGGTAGGTAAGCATAAAAAAACTCGCAAATTCATTTGCAATGAATTTTGAAAACTGATTGATTACCAACACTTTTAGGGTCGGAGCAATGTTAATTGATTTCATCTTTTGAACTCTAGTGACTTGAAAGTCAACTTTTGTGCCACTGTACAAGTTTGTAAAAAAATAATTTTCCAAAAGAAATCAGCAGTTTTTTTCACTGATTCTAATCAAATATCAAAAATAACCTTTAAATCTATGATATATATATATATGATATATAATTATTAAAAACATCTGAAAAAAATTGCATCAGTGATAATTTTTTTCAAAATTTTTTCAGATGTTTTTAATAATTATTGAAGTCTTTCTACAGGTAATCTGTGAATTTACTATGGATGGATTTCTAATAATAAATGCTCTTAAGCATGATTGATCACCTCATTAATATTTAAATCATTAGCAATAATTGGAAAAGTTTCCTATTCTGAAGTATAGCTGACCCAAGGTCCACCTCATCTCAGTGAAAGATTTATGTCTTATTCTGAAAGATTTTAGCATCTGATGTGTGGTTTAATGGTAGAGTGCTCTAGCATGTATCTAGAGAGTTGCAGGTTCAATTCCCAACGTGTCAGCAATATATATTTTCAGGTGTTTTTAATAATTGTTGAAGTTTGAACTCCTGAAGTATAGCTGGTGCAAGGTCCCACATCTCATTGAAGGATTTATAGGTCTTGGAAGATTTTAGCATCTGATGCATGGTTTGATGGTACAGCACTCTGGCATGTATCTAGAGTTGTGGGTTCAATTTCTGCCGTATCGGCGATAATTTTTTTCATATATTTTTTAATATTTGTTGGTCTATTTCTATAGGTAATCTGTGTATTTACTATGGATGAAACTGAAACCATTTGTTTTCTTACATGGGATGACAGTCTAAACCTCCCATAATGCCATGCCACTGCTACTTAAAAAATTGCAATCAGTTTTTTCTACATGATTACAGATCAATCCATAGTGAATGCACAGTATTCCCTGTTAAGACATACATCAAACATTGATTCTGAAAAAAATTCATCACGGACACGGCGGGAATCGAAACCGCATCTATCCAGATTCATGCCAGAGTGCGCTACCATTGTTCCTATTAATATCTATTAATTAATTCACTACGGATAGATATCAATAACATCTGATAATCAATAGCAACGACTGAGAATGTTGCATCTCCTTGAGTATAGATGGTGCTGTCTCAGCCACGTCTCAGTGAAGAAGATTTATAAGGTCTTATTCTGAAAAATTTCATTGTCCGACGCATGGTACAATAGTAGCACGTTCTGGCATGAATCTGAAAAGATGCGGGTTCGATTCCCGCTGTGTCGGCGATGAGTTTTTTTCAGAACCTATTAATTAATGTTTGATGTCTATCTTAACAGGGAATACTGTGTATTCACTATGGATTGATTTTTAATTATATATTAACGCTTTAGCGTTAGTGACCTCATTAACATCTGATAATCAATAGCAACGACTGAAAAAGTTGCATCTCCTTGAGTATAGATGGTGCTGTCTCAGTGAAGAAGATTTATAAGGTCTTATTCTGAAAACTTTCATTGTCTGACGCATGGTACAATGGTAACGTGCTCTGGCATGAATCTGCAGAGATGCGGGTTCAATTCCCGCCATGTCAGCAAGGAATTTTTTTCAGAATCTATTAATTAATGATTACAGACTTAGTTTTATATGGTATAAATTTAATTTTTTTAATATATACCTACATAATAAAAACTAAATCTATAACTTATCAAACATATTCTGTAATCATGTGAAACAAAATTGATTGCATTTTTCTTTGACTGTAGATCAAGGGATGGTATTCCAGGTGGCCTTAATGGATGAGCTACCCCTGGTTAGATTATTCTCACACTTTATAATGAAGATATATGTATTACTTATTTTAATGCTTGCCCTATTTCACAAATTGCACACTTTTGATGTCTTTAAAACTACACAAGTCATAAGAGGTTGATCTAGCATGCAAACCCACTAACCAACTCATCCTGGAATGGGTCACACCGAGACCTGCTCACCTAAAGCAGAAGCCAGGGCAGTGTCTTGCAGGCTGCCCTTTTTAGGTATTGCTCATTTCGTGAGACTCTGTAATGGAAAGGCATGCCAAAAAAAGAGACTATATCAGTCTCTTCAAGACCTCAATTACTGATGTTATATTAGAGACTTGTTTATCAAGCCATTCATGGCATCACTGAAGTAGTGAGTAATGGACTACTGATCTAAGGGACCTGGGTTTGAGCCTTGAGTAAGGCATGGATGTAATAATGTTTTCTGCTGAGGTCCCGCCATCCTCTCAGACCTACTGTGGCGTATAAACTGACAGGCTCCTGTCAGACCTCTCTGGCAAGCAGCTGCTTGAGGGGGTATTTATTATTAATTTTTATTTAGTATGTTTGTATTACTATCTGTAAAGTACAATTACATTTTATGTAATTCATTTTGAAATTGCTGTGATTTTAATCGTTTTTAACAGTGTCAGTTTTTATTGAATTTTATCTAACTCAGTGTGTTTCAAATGTAATTTAGATAGTTATTATTTAGAATTTATCATATATATTCTGAAAAATAACATTGCTTTTGATTTATGACTTGTTTTTGAGGTACATTAGGATATGTTTCTATGTTTTGTATTTGTTTGGCATTAGAATTCATTATTAGAAACTTGGCACTTGAAGAATTAAAAAAATGCTTAACAGTAAAAAAAAGCAGGGCAGCGTGATTTTTTTTCTTTTTTTTTGTCGGAGGGCAGCGTGATTTTTTTTTTCTTTTTTTTTTGTCAGAGGGCAGCAGTTTTGCACCCCATACATAATGCCATAATTTAAGAAGGCAACAAGTTTAAATAATATTTTTTATTACAAACTAATAGTTTTATGTAGAAAGTTTCACATTGAAATGAACATTAGCTTGCAAAGTGTGCATAATTTCTTCCAACAGTTCTACCAATATTATAGCAACAATTTATTCCAATTTGACACAGCAGTCCATTAAATATAAACTGTTCATACTAAATCTACAGTAGCCTTGTCATAAGAAAGATGGATATTTAGGAATGATTGCAATTCTGGAAAAAATAGCATTTCAAGAACTTAATAATTTTAGCTCATAAAAAATTTAGTCAAATGGTCATAATCCCCATCAATGGTCCCATCAAGTTAGAACTGGGATAAATATTTTTAAATTTCACTTGCAATATTTTACTGTAAGTTTTTCTGCAAAAGCAATTACCTAATAAAAAGCATTTATTCACTCTTTTTTATTATTTTTAATACACTGAATTAAACACAGCAATTTTAATACTATTAGTGTTCACTATTGCACCATAACTGCAACCGCTCTACCTGGTGTTGTAATATGGAATGATTTCCCACCTTAAAAGCACACATGGGGGATTACCTGCTTCCTGCTGGGTGCCTTTCCTCCAGTGTTAGAGCGTGGGGGCAGCAGCATGCATTCAATACACTTGCGATGGTCCACTCCACTGTATTGCCACTGAGAAGATAAATAGTATAGGGATATGATGAAGAGAATATGTACTACAGTTGATGACATACTACTGATTTATGATCACATGTTACTTGATATTAATGTGTTAAAAATACAGATGAATAATATTTACCCCATCAAACAATTCAAAATTGAGTTTGAGCAGCATAATAGTTTACCATTGCTGGACCTAGGCTAACCAGATATGGAACATGACCAAATATTTGTGTGTGCCATAAACCTGTGGCTCCAATGTTGCCTATTCCTTATGAATCGAATCACCAATCCATTATAAAAAGCACAGCATTAGAAAATGCGTTTTACGAGACTTTAGATATGCATCAATCACCAAAGATTTGCGAACTGAAAAATACATTTTCTATAAGACAGCTTAAGTATGTGAGATACCCTGCAAAATTAGTCAAGAAACTCGAGCACAAAGCCAAATTTAAGTATCAAAGTACCATCCAACCTGCATCAGCTCAAGTAGAAGAGCAGTGGAAATACAACAATAGCATACATGATATACCGTGGCTGCAGGGAATCCTAAAAAAATCCTTAAAACATGCATTTTAAACTGGCAGTACGACTTCTAAAAAAAACGATGCAATTAGTAAAAAAGTGATCGGTATGTGGCAAAAGAGTAGGTAGAGTATATGAAATCCCCCCTTGAGAACCCAATAATAAGAGTTATTGAACCATATATAGACAAACGAAAAGGACTACGAGAACGAGATTTCAGGAATATATTAATGGCATCAAAAAGAAAAAAAATGTAGTAAAACACTATCTAAAAAGGCAACCAATGAAGATTACAAACCGAATTTTCGGGGCCCAAAAATATTATTAACACCCCGTAATACATATTGGCTGACAATAACCAAACAGCTAATGATTGAAAAACATAAAAAGATATGTTGTAATGAGAAAATTCTAGAGTTCCCACACCCATGGAAGCTACTCCTCCAAGAAGGCAAACATAACTTGCAACCAAGTGATTACAAGTGCCTGTAAATGTGAGTATTCCCTATGAGTGAAAAAGGACGTTTCTCCTTGAAAGATGACATGCACCAATGTACTGGTGTGCACAGAGCATGAGGTATAAGTTACTGGACTTCCAACAATGTATAGTAGTGAGCAAGCCTTGTATTATGTGAAACATGTTTATATATTTTTAACTCTAAACTTTTATCTCAACTTAAATTTGTAGTGTTTAGTAATGAACCAGTTTATTAGCATAAAAAGTACTGTAAGTGGTGAGTGTTGTGTTTGTGCCGAATTAATGTCTCCAGCTGATGGTGATAACAACAAGAACAAGGAACTGCCTGGTTGCATGCCAGTGGACAAATGTCTGTGTGAACATCATCGCAGTGGCAATACAGCAGAGTGGACCCACGGGCCAGTGTATTGAATGCATGCTGCCAACCCTTAACAGCAGAGGAAGCAGGTAAAGCCCTGTCTGTGTTTTACAGTGGGAAATCTTTCCACATTACAACACCAGGTACAGCAGTTGCAGCTATGGTCAATAGTGAACACTAATAGTATTAAAAACAAATACATTGTGTGAATAATGTATAATATAAACATAACAATAAAAGTAATTACAATCACAGCTCTAGTACTTAAAAATTTTAATAATACATGACTGTTGGCTGTGTGTACAAATCAATACTAATTTTCTAATTGTACACATAGCCAACAATCGTACATTATTAAATTTTTTAAACATGGCAAATCTGTGAAACTCTCTTTCCTGAGATTGAAGCAATTGCTGCATTTGCCCTTTGAATAATATTGACTCTTTTGCATTATTATTATAAATAGGTGGAAAATTTCCAATCAAATGGACCGCCCCAGAAGCTGCCTTACTAGGAAAATTTTCCATCAAATCTGATGTGTGGTCTTATGGAATACTTCTATATGAACTTATAACTCATGGCCAAGTTCCTTACCCAGGTGAGAAAGCTTTTGTGAATGATGAAATCTATTGGAGGAAATTAACAACAGTAACAAAAACAGAATTTGTATAAAGAACTTGCTATTAAATCCACTAATTTCTACACTGTTTCATAAATTTCTCCCTCTTCTCGAATTCTATCCATTTATATTCATACCTCACCAAAAATGTATAAAGTTAGCGACTTTTACAGGGCAATGATATGCATCCACATTC
This sequence comes from Ryuthela nishihirai, assembly GCA_038380435.1. Lineage (NCBI taxonomy): Eukaryota > Metazoa > Arthropoda > Arachnida > Araneae > Heptathelidae > Ryuthela > Ryuthela nishihirai. The sequence continues at coordinate 1,604,160 of JAWZYU010000019.1, forward strand.
TTCAAAGAGGAGTGTTGAGCCACTTTCATGTTCTGTTCCTGGCCGTACTGATTTCTCTCCAGCTGCTTGCATTCATAACTTGCAATCCAGTGCTTCTTCCACTGTTTTCTGTCTCATAATAAAATTTGCGCAATACATATTCAACACATGGAGGCAGTTTTTTATTGATTATTTTTATATAAAAACATACATATAAAATATACACAAATATTCATTGATTGATTGATTTCATTAAAACAACTAAACATCATCAGGGTTTCTGTTACCTGTTTGGCTTCATATCTTAAATAGACTGTGTTTTTCATACTTGGTAGTTCATTTATATTGTGGGCTGCTATCTATTGGTCTTTTTTTTGTAGGCATATTCCATTATATGATATTGGTGGCACATACATCCATGCCCCGGGTAAGGCATGGATGTATGTGTCGTTTTTCTGCTGAGGTCCTGCCATCCTCACAGACCTTCTACTATGGCATATAAACTGACAGGCTCCTGTCAGACCTCTGTGGCAAGCAGCTGCTTGAGGGGGTATTTTTTTTTTATATATTTGTAATTTCTCTGATCAAAGTTGCTGGTGGCATTTGAAGTGTACACTATATTATAAAAAAAACGACATTTTCATGTTATGTAAATGGAAACTGCATTCAAAGCTACTCTAACTTTGAAAAAATAAATGTTTTATGAAAAAAATGTTACTTGCTTTAAATTGAAGATCTCACTGAAATCTCTCTAAATATATATATTTTCTGCAATATTCATTTAATATTTAAAGAACTGTGGATGCTGAAACATTTAATTGTAACTTTTGATACTCATGAAAATTTAGTTGAAAAGATAAAACAACTGTTAAAAAAAGTCATTCACTAACATAAATTTAATATTTAAAGCTTGTATAGCAATTATTTTAGTTTTCATAAATTTTTTAGGGGAGGGATTGTTTAGGAAGAATGTAACAATAGCATTTCCTGTTAAATGTTCCAACTTCAATAACTGTAAATATTAAACAAATACTGTTGAAAATCACAAATACTGTTTAAAATTGAGATTTGTGACATTTGTTGGAAATCTCCAATTTATTTCTAGTGAATTTTTTCCATAAAAAGCTTATTTTCAGAGTTCAGGAGCTTTGAATGAGGCATTCTATTCACATAACATGGAAGTGTTCATGTACTTTTATAATATTATGTGTGTGTGTATGCACATTGTCAAAATCAGAAATCTACATACCCTCTAATACAATGATTTCTAACCTATTTTTTGCATACCTCCAAATACCTAGAATTTTTTTTGTACTAGATAAGTATAAACTTACAAAGCATTTTGTGAATGAAGAAAGATTTTCCAATAAGATACCCAAAATATATAGATAGTACTGAAAAATTATTATTTTTACTTTATGCATTTATAATGATACAGTGTTGTGAAAAATCCATATATGAATGGCTGATAGCTAGAAACATAGCTATGGGGGAGGCTGCCCCCCAAAAAAGGCAAATAAGAATTGACAAAATTTGAAGTGGCTTTGTAAAATCCAGATGAGTTCTGAAAATTTGGGGGGGGGGTTGTAAAACTAAAGGGAGTTAGAAAAATCTAGGGTAGTTGTCAAAATCAAGGCAACTTGGCAAAATCTAGGGCAGTTCGAAGCCACTTAGTAAAATGCAGTGAGTTGTGAAAATTGGTATTGGTTTTGTGAAATTAAGGAGAATTGGCAAAATTTGAAGTCACTTTGTAAAATACGGGTGAGTTGTAAATTTAAAAAATATCTATCTTCCTTATGTGGCTCTAAAAAGAAGATAATAAATCTAAAACATATTGATGGTGCAATCAGTCACTGAGTTCGTATTTACTTCAAAGGAAGATAGAGCGCCGCAATCTTGTTGTGTAGTTAAATCATCACCCTATCTTCCTTTGAAGTGAATATATGAACTCAGTGACTGATTGCACTATCAATATGCTTATTTTCTATATAGGAAGATAGGCAATTTTAAATTTTTTTATTTATTTTCTTTGTCACTAAAAACACCTAACTTCAAAAACTTTGATACTCATAATCGTCAACCACATTTTTCCTCCCTTTTGGAATCATGTTTGAGCTAGCCCATATCATTGGAGATGTAACAAGCTTTGAGATATGACTTGTTAAAGTCTAACTCTGAAAATTCTCCCCCTCCCCACTTTTTATCAGGGGCTATGTCCCTGGCCATACTGATTTCACATATGTATCATATCGATAATTTTCTTATATGACATATAAATAATTTTCATATTACAAAAAGATTGTAGTATTTACGATGGTCATAATACAAACTTTCATTTGACATCTAACTCGTAACTGTAAACCCTCGCATTCGCGAAATATAGTAGAAAAACTTTCACAGTTCCCATTTTTAGAGGGAAGGAATGAATTCTTGGAAGTGTAATTTTTTTATAGTCTATGACACTCACTGCATCACAAGCTTTCATTTGGCACTTAGCTTCTTATTTTCAGCACTCATGATCTGGAGATATAGAGGGGAAATCATTTTCACATTCTGCCCTTTTTTTGTGGGGTATGAAAGCAGGGAGGTCAATTTTTTACAGCACATGACATGTGACACATAGTTGTTACTTTCACACTCACATTCAGAAGGTATATGGAAACAATCATTTTCATATTTCCCCCCTTTTTTAGGGGGAAGAAAGCATGGGGATCAGTGACATTCCCCTAGTCAGAAGCATTCGTTTGACGTATAGCTTGTTACTTTCAGTACTCCCGTTCTGGAGATTGGGTTGTTTTACCTCTGAGCGGCACTTTTTTGCACACCATGGGCTAAATGGCCAGGTCACATGGACCCCGAAGCTCAGAGAAGGTTGGGGGAGGGGACCCACTGGAACAGCTGTTGGGAGACAGATGGTAGCCTCCCGTCAAGGCCATCCAGCGTGTTCTTTAACATGCACAGGGTATGACTCTCCCGCACACGAGGCCACGGCTTAACGTCCCATCCGACGGACGGCGGCCTTTCCAAGCCCATCGGTGTCCCCTACTGACCGTGGGCAGGGCGGGGAGTTTTGCGGAGATAAATCTCAACGCTGACCTAGCTGGGACCTGGTCAGCGTTGAGATTTATCTCCGCAAAACTGGAACCTGGGAACTACAGATTACGAGCCTGGCACGCTACCGACTGAGCCCCCCCCGCCCCCCCCCCCCCGCGTTCTGGAGATATAATGGAAGAATTGTTTTCTTGTTTCCCCCGTTTTAGGGAGGAAGAAAGCATTGGGGTCAATTTTTTATAGCCTGTGATACTCCTAGAATCACAAGCTTTCATTTGATACGTAAATCATTAAATTTTTCCATCGTGTTTGAAAGATATGGTGGAAATTTTTTTTTGTTAAATCCACAATCTGACAAATGTCAAAGCCAAAAGCAATAGGAAGATAGGTAAAAGTGTAGTTGGTTTTAATTAAGTACAGTTAACAAATTGAGAAAACTTTTCAAAATCTAGGCAGTTGGCAAAATTTGAAACCACTTGGTAAAATAAAGGCAAGTTGTGAAGAATGGAAATGGTTTTATGATATTACGGATAGTTGGCAGTTGAGAAAGTTCTGCAAACTGATGTAGACTTGGTAAAATTGGAAGGGATTTGGGAAAATTTAGGAAAGGAATAAAAGAATTATTTTTCTGTAACATCATGGCAAGGTTGCAAAAACAAGGCCAAAAAACACCCCCACCCCACTGAATGAAATTTAGGGTACATCATTGACAGAAAGGGCGGGGGTGGCTCAGTCGATAGCGTGCCAGGTTCGAGTCCCAGCTGGGTCAGTGTTGATATTTATCTCTGCAAAATTCCCTGCCCTGCCCACAGCCAGTAGGGGACACCGATGGGCTTGGAAAGGCCGCCGTCAGTCGGATAGGACGTTAAAGTGGAGTTTCTGTGGGAGAGCCATACCCTGTGCACGTTAAAGAACATGCTGGATGGCCTTGACGGGAGACTACATCTGTCTCCCAACAGCTGTTCCAGTGGGTCCTCCTCCCCCAACCTTCTCTGAGCCTTCGGGGTCCTTGTGATCTTGCCATTTAGCCCATGGTGTGCAAAAAAGTACTGTTCAGAGGTAAAACAACCCAACCCATTGACAGAAGAAACATAATGAAAATCTTCTCAGTTGACAAAATTTGATTTCTGAGTTGACAAATTTTCGCCCCCTCCCCTACCATAGTCCCATCGCTATGCCCCTGCTGATAGCACTAAACTTTTGTACACTGACAGATGCTTCGTATACCACTAGTGGTACATGTTCCACAGTTTCGTAATTATTGCTCTAACACATTCTAGCTAGTGAGGTATTTTTCTTTTTCATATCAAATATCTATGATCCTTTATACAAATATCTGCTGTTTTTATGGTTTTTCCTATGTAGCTGAGGATAAAAAAGTTATTTTCCCATATCCCCAGTCCCTATTTGTTTTACTACTCTCAAGATAATTCTTGCTCCTTTTACTGATACTCTTGTTTTATGTTTCCATTATGCAAGGGTTTTCGAAGTATGGGCCTTGAAGCATTTCAAAAATGCAGCACATTAAATTTTAACTTTTAATTTTCCTACTAGAAACCGAATAATAAAAATAACCCTTTCAATTTGGAAGAGAAGAATCTGTGATGTTGATCAATTTGAACCATCAGGAAGAATAAAAATTATTGCAAAGTACTAGCAATGAAACACTGAAACTAACACATAAAAGTAAATTACCAACATTGATTTCAAATTTCTAACAGTATAACACCATTTCAAATAATGACATTGATTTAAACATTCATATAAAATTTTTAATTCCTTTCAACTTTTGTTAAATGGAGTTGGTATTTTTGTAAACTAGGAAATAAAATTAGACCAAGTTAGTGTTAATATTGGAATAGAGTGGTAGTCTCAACTTCTTCAACAAAGTCAGGAATGCACTTATCCTCTAACACATTCCTAGCTAGTTCCGTATTTTGTTTTTCGCATCTTATATCAGGGCTTGAAAAATATCGGGTGGCCTCAACTGCTACCCCCTTAAGTCTCAGAGAAAACTGTCAGGCTCCTAAATTTTGAGTCTGTTTCACAACTCCATTCAAAATTTTTTTAGCACTCACTTATATCTATTTTGTATTCCTTTATTTGAATATCTACCATTCTTATGATTTTTGCAACACTCCAAAGAATGCAGATGTATAACTTCATCCCACAAAGGTTGTATAACTTTATACCCTTCTGGTGGGGTATGAATATAAAAAGGTAGAATATGAGAAGAAAGGTGAGTTTATAAGACAGTGTAGAAATTGGTGGATTTAATAGTAAGTGATGAAAGTACCGAGTAAAAAACTGTGAAATTATAAATCATATAAAGTGTTCTAAGATTTTAAATATAATCAAAAACATTATTGTATTAGTATTTTTACAATATGATTATAATCAAACTTCTATCCTCCCAACAAAAATATATAAAATTTCCTTGATACATCAGCCTAAAACTATATGCAGATGAAGTGTGCAAGCTAAAAAAGAGTTGCTAGTCAGTAGAGAAACAAAAAAATTATTTATTTGAACCCTTCCAGGGTCCCCATCAATTATACACGTTGACAGAATCTGAAATGGGTGACCAGAAATGGTTATATGTGTTTTTAGTTCACAAAACTGCAGTTTGATATTTTTCTTACATAAAAAAAGCCCTTGCCACACATATAATGAAAAATGCATAATTCTAGCTTTTTTTGTGCTGACAAAACCTTCTGATTTAGTCCCATGAGTTTAATCTGAACTATTGTGAAATAAATTTTTCTTAAAGTTTTGAAATTCTTCAGGAAATTAATTGAACACATACTATTTTTAAAACTGGAGGATTTTCGAAGCCATTGCAAAGTACATATGCGTGTGTTTTTCCATTTTATTCTCTCTTTTCTGCTTTAAACCTATTTCAGCATTCATAGAATTATTCTTATCATTCATCCCAGGATTTACTCATGGTTTCCTGCTACTGAAACTAAACTAACTTCTTTGTAGAATTATGCTGCCTAAACTACACTGAATGAACAGATTATTATTATATACATCTCAATAATAATATGTGAAGCAGGAGTATCGTGTCCAATCATGTGGGACACTGAAACTGGTAATGCCTATAAATAAAGCAGGTCTTTATTTATAGGCATTACCAGCATTGGAATTCATTACCAGTCACCGAGAAGTATACGTGGGTAAAGGCAGAATTGTGAATTTGACCGTGGCCAGATAGTGGGTGCAAGAAAGGTCAGTTGTTCAATCACCACAACCGCTGAACTGTTGGGATTTCCACGTTAGACTGTCGCACGTGTATACCAAGACTACATGAAATACGCCAAAATTTCCAAAGTGGGAGAAATGTGGACATAAACATGCAGTTGACTCTCTAGGTGAGCGCAGACTGTCCTGCATTGTTACAAGGAATCGCACAGCTACCGTGGAGTTGAATTGCATTGGAATTGAATGAGTGTATGTCCACAAGTTTATGCACAAAGATTATACTGTCTTGCCATAGATAAAATAGGCTATGACAGTCAACATCCACATTGTGTCCCCTTGTTGACTACAAGACACTGAAAGATTAGGCTACAGTTTGCAAAGGTCTATTGCAACTGGAGCACGGAGGACTGGAAACACATCATCTGGTCTGACGAATCACAGTTCCAACTCTATGACACCGATGGGAGGTTGCATGTGTGGTGTAAACTATGAAGCGATGGACCCAGCTTGCCAAGTTGGGGCCATACAGGCAGGTGGAGGTGGTGTAAGAGTTTGGGGTGCATTTACATGGACTTCCTTGAGGCCCCTCATACTCATCAAGACCTCTGTCACTGGCACCAAATTATATGAACATCCTCACCTACCATCTGCATCCATTCATAATAATTCACTTTCTGCACTATGATGCCATCTTTCCACAAGACAATGCCACACTGCATCCTTCCCAAGTGGTGCCTAATTGGCTCCAGGAGCATTCAAGAGAGTTTTCCACACTTTAACGGCTCCACTCCCTCACTGTACCTCAACCCCATTCAGAATTTGTGGAATGAATTGGAAAGATCTTCAACTCCCACTGGCAACTGTGGATGCTCTACAACAGGTGATCCTCGCTTCATGGGTGGTAATGCCACCTCCGTGTTTTCAACACCTCGTTGAGTCCTTACCAAGATGTCTGGCTGCAATTGTGAGGGTAAAAGGTGGAGCAGCAGGTTATTATGGAGGTGTATATAATAATTTGTCCATTCAGTTTAAATCATAGCCCAACAAAATTCAGATGCCATTATAGCAAGTGTGAAGTGCATGCATACAGTGTCATCTCAATTTGCTCGTCATTGAATATCTTTTCAGTTCTTTCAGTTAAAAATTTAATTATAAAATTATAAATTACTTTTTCCTTGGAATTATTTCTGTGGAAAATTTATATACCATTATCAGTCTTTCATAGTTATGCTACATTGCTGGTTAAGATGCCTCTCATACAACTTGTTGATATCAAATTTTTTTCTGCGTTTTTTTTTTCTTTTTCCAGTCCATTTTTTAATTTTTTCATGAGAATGAATGAGGTATTAGATGTGCAAAGAAAGAGGATTTCCATGGCAGAGAAATAGGTCTTCCTACTCTAAGCTCCAAAAATATTTAAAACTTCTTCACTTTGGACCTTTTAACTTATCCAAATTAAACTAATTTACCAGATAGCATCAGGTGCCACAATTAATCTTGCCAAATAAAGTTAAATAAGGGTTTGTTAAGTATATAAGTGTTATTTAGTCAATATGAAACAATTTTAAAAGATTGTCAAATTATTAAAGTTTAAATCTAATCAAAATCAATTTATCCTGCTCAAGAGAAAAAAATAGAAAAGTTAATATTTGATAAAACAAAGTTTATTTCCAAGTAATTGAGACTCGCCAAACAAACTGAAGAAAAAAAATATTCTGAGCAACCAAAAAAGCTCACATTCTCTCAACTACTAGTTCTCTCTTAGGTCCATCTCAACTAGCTACTTACTCTCTCTTAGCTCCAAAAACTATTAACTCCATGACCTGTCTTCGAAATCAAATGACAACATCACGAATGAAGGATAAAACTTGATACAGGACACTCATAAAAACGAACACTCTTCAAAAGAAGAGGATGAAAATAATACGAAAAAATTTGCAGTTATTACAACTCTAGATATCGAGAATTTTAAAATACCTGAACCAAAAAATGGGACTAACCAGAAATCTGAAGACTTTTCACTCGTTATAACTGCTATCGAAGGAGACTTGAGCGACATTGATCTTAACAAGATTACTTCGTTTTTCTTCAGGCTTACCGGCGAACATCTTGTCGGTAAGTTTATCACTTTAGTCGATTATTAATTTTTCCCAACAATAAAACTCAACATGAAAAAATCTTAAAACTAACAGAAATTTTAAATATGAAAATTAAAGTAGAATATCCAGACTACAAGAATTTCATACTGGGTACCATTATAGGTATATCCCCTGAATATGGTGATGATGAATTGCTTGAAATTTTAGAAGATCAAGGAGTAATAAGTTTACGTAGAATGTTACATTATGATAAGAACTTTAATCAAAGAGAAAACAAGGTTACACCTACCCATAAAGTCATCTTAGAGTTCGAAGGAGAGAAACTACCATCATACATTGTAATTGGCTTTAGACGGCATTCGGTTAAAAAATATTATTTGCCACCAAATCTTTGCCTTAGATGTTGGGTCTAAGGCAAAGGTCCATACAGTGGCGGTTTGCAGAGGAAAAATGAAATGCAAAAGGTGTAGTGGATCTCACAATCACCGGCAGTGCAGATCGGTTGAATTTAAATGACGAAATTGTAACGGCGCACATCTAGCCACTTGGTCTGGCTGTAAAGCCAGATCAATTGCTTGCAAGGCGAGGGAATATCAGATTGAACTAAATTTAAACTGGAACCAAGCACATATTAAAGCAAAGTTATTCTTCGAAAATGGATCCAGCCTTAATAACTCTGAATGGAATAAATCTTATTTGGATAACACAAGATCAAATCAAACAGAACCTGACAAGATTCAAACATACAATTATGAGGACCTAACTGAAAGCTCTAACATAAACTCGACCAATCAAAACTCAGTTTTAGGAAATCTTGCCATTCCATCTACATCTTCAACTTTACCTCAACTTTCAACAAACTTTGATCATCATTTAAATCAAAATACACTGAACTATGCACAAATAGTTAAAAAAATATCACAGGTGCCAAAAACTCTAATAAATCAAATCATTCTCATAATGCAAGAATGAATATCAAAGGATCGAATTCTCAAAGTCTTCCAATGAACGAACCAGTCGGTGCAACATCTAAAGCATTAATCATTGACCTGCTAATAAAACTGCTAGATTTAATCTTACCTAGCAGTCCAGAACTTTCACTTATAAATGATATTCTTCTATCATTAATGAATTCTGCTTCATGGGAAAAACCACTCTATTAGTTCAATGGAACTGTAGAAGCTTACAAAATAAATCTCACCATTTTAGACATCTGCTTTCATCCAAAAATATACAAATAGCATGTATACAAGAAACAGGCAGAGGTAAGTTTTGATCTTACAAACTAGATTTTTTAATCACCCAACTTATATTATAAATGTATATAACTCTAGCAATATGATTACATATGCTCAATACTCGGAGATCTTAAGCGGTCTTGAGGGAGAATTTATAATTTGTGGTGACTTTAACATACATAACTCATTATGGTACTCTTATAAAAATGACAGCAATAAACTAATTATATTAAACCAAAAATCATGCACTTGCATTAACAGATTTAACAATTTATCCATCATTGACCTAACTTTATGTTCTGAAACTTTAGCACAAAAATTACAATGGTCAATATCTTCAGATAATTATGAAAGTGACCACTATCCTATCCTTTTAACATTTATAAAATTACCATATCCTAAACCAACATCTATTATTATAAATTGGAATAAATTTAAAGAAACAACAGCTACTCAATTAGATAATGAAACTGACTTATTATTTTAATTATCTGGAAATTAAAAAGAATGAAAACTCACAAAAAATCACTAAATCAATCCCTAATAATAATATACACAACATATTTATCAATAAGCTCATAGCAATCAGAAGAAAAGCTGAAAGAAATATGAAAAATAAAAAAACATTTTTGGCATGTGAAAATTATAAAAGACTTGAAAAGGCAATCTCAAAAAAAATAAAAAATTTACAGAAAAGTAACTGGACTGTATTTACAGAAAAAATAACCCCTCAATCAACAACATCTAACTTATGGAAAATTTATAAGAGCTTAAATAATGAAGCAAAACCATCAGATCCCATACAATCATATGCTTTAAAATTTAATAAATCTCTAAAAGAAACCTCAGAAGACTTAGCACAAAATTTTATTGATACCACATATATTCCAAGTAACAATCTAGACAAAAGACTTTGTAATTCAAACATCATACACAAAACATTTGAATCTCAGAAAACAAAATTTTTAAACTTACCCTTTTCATTCTTTGAATTAAAATGTGCTATAAATGTTCTAAAACCTAAAACCTCTACAGGACCTGATAAAATTACAAACAAATTATTAAAAAATCTTCCCCCAAATTGCTTGAGAAATCTTTTGGGCATATTTAATGATATTTGGAATAAAAGAACTTACCCTTCTGTCTGGTTTCATAACCACATGATATTTATTAAAAAAGAAAAATAAACCTTCAGATTCTCTTAAATCCTACTGACCAATATGTTTATGCTCTAATATTTTAAAATTATTTGAAAGGATGATAGCATACAGATTAAATTGGTACATAGAAAACAATAATATTCTTAACTATAAATTTTTTGGATTCCGCCCTGGAAAATCAACTAAAGACTTACTTTTAAACCTCATATCTGATGCAGAATATTCCTTAAAAAACAAATTATACATGGTTTCAGTTATTATAGACATTGAGAAAGCCTTTGACTCTATATCTTTTAACATTTTACTATCAAAATTAAGAGAAATCAAATTATGTGGGAATTTATATCATTTTTTATTCCATCTTATAAAAGATAAGACATTTCAAGTTAAATTAAAAAAGACAATTTCTAATAATTATAAATTCCAAAATGGTATTGTTCAGGTAGACATATTATCTCCCAGTTTATTTAATATCTGTTTGAAAGATCTCGACAAAATATTTGATAAAGAAATTAACTTTGGCACATATGCAGATGACATATTTTTCTGGACCACAGGCTCAAATATAGATTTAATACAAAAAAGACTACAACACACATTAAATAAATTTTACAGTTTTCTAAATAAGTTAAATTTAAAAATTTCAATTGAAAAAACTAATATTTTATATTTTTACCACAAAAGACTTCCACAAGAATTCGTTCTCAAAATTAATCAAAAACCTATTACCATTGTCAACAACACAAAATTTCTTGGCCTAAATCTTGATTCAAAATTATCATGGGATTTATACATCAAATCTGCTAGAGAAAAAGCTTCAAAATTATTTAACCTTCTGAGATATCTTGGGAATTCAAAATGGGCTGGCTCCCAAAAACTATTAATATTAATTTATAAATCAATTATTTTACCTAAAACTTTTTATGGTATTGAACTCATTAACAATATTTCAAAAACTAAAATAAATCTTCTAGAAAGCACCCAAACAAAAATATTAAAATACTGTTTAGGAATATTTCAAAGTTCATATAATCTAGATGTCTACGCAGAAACAGCAATACCACCTTTAGCAATTCATAAAAAATATTCACTATCTAACTTAATATTTAGAATAATCTCCAAAAATAAAACACATACTATTATTGAAAAAATCATTAACAATTTCCAAGATATTACCTTAAATCAATTTCATGAGAAAAATGTAATCTTAAATATATTAAATAATCAAATCAGGGGAAACTTTTTACCTAATTTCCCATTTTGGATTTCTGTAAACCTCATAATTATGAAAAATATTCAAGGAATAGACTCAAAAAAAAACAAACATATGATAGTTCTAGTTTAAAAATTCTAGCAGAAACTCATCTCAACAATAATTATCAAAATTTTTTACACATTTATACTGACGGCTCAGTGGACCATGATGGGGGGTCATCTTCTGGAGCATACTTTTGTCCTTCTGAAAACTATTCATTTAAATTCAAATTTAACATTTTAATACCTGTCATCATAACTGAACTTACAACAATCATATTAGCAATAGACTGGGTAAAAAATACATAATAAAAAAATAGTAATTATAACTGACAGCAAATCCTCCTTAGAAATAATATTAAATAACCCTATACATTCAAACTTTCCAATATATTTAAATGACATTTACATTTTATTATTTGAACACTTAAAATTAAATAATATAATATATCTACAATGGGTACCTGCCCATTGTGGAATTCCTCATAACGAATATGTAGATACATTGGCAAAACAGGCAAAATCTTTAACAAAAACTATCACTACTCCTTTCATGTTCAATATATTTAAAACAAACAATAAAATCAACAGACAAAAAGAACTACAAGAATGGTATATTAATAATGCTTCACACAACCTAGATTTAAAATTACACCTTTAATTTCTGAATTTAAAAGCTTTGGATTAAAAAAGAATGAAATTAATGCTATCTTCAGAATTAAAATAAATAAAGCACTTACAAATTCTTACTTATTCAAAATTAAAAAAATTGACTCTCCTAACTGTAACTTCTGCAGCTCCATACATAATGTTGAACATATTTTATTTGAATGTAATAAATATAATATAGAAAGAAAAGAATTCTATGAAAAGCTCAAAAAAATAAATATTACACAAATTAATTTAAAAAATATTCTGGAACCTTCTAAATCCAAACAAAAATACATTTCTTATTCTATATTAATTTTATACCTTAAAAAATAAATATCTTAAATGCTCTTTAATTAAATTCTTATATATCTAAAATCAATCCAAAAAGTTTTCTGAATGAGTCTGCGAGGGACCAGAGTCCTCGTAGGAATATTCATGTTGGAGATTTGTTACGCAACGCAACCATGACCTAATGTCACTCACCACACATGCAGCGTGCAACTGACACGTGTGTGATGCACGTCAGGAAGTACATTTGCATAATCTTACGATTATGCAAATGCAATATTGCATGATCGTAAGATTATGCAAAACGCAAGAGGGAGCGTGTCCTTATGCGTGCATTAGCAGCGTGTTTAGCTGTCAATCAAAAGTCGGAGTTGCGCATGCGTAACTCCTTTAGCAGTCTGGATGAGGAAAAATGATGAGTCAACTGAAGAATAATCCCCAAAATAATAAATATAGCATAAATAAAGTAAAACTGGTTAAGTAAAAGTGAATGAGTGGACCATCACACTACATTTCTTTTGGCAATTTTATCTATAAATTTATAAAACAGTTTAGAAATTAGTGGATTTAATAGTAAATGATAAAAGTACTGAGTAAATATCAGGGCATTTTAACAGAGCATTTTAATCCCCACGCAACACACACTTCTTGATGCCAAAAATTTTAATCCCAACTCCATCCTCTTCACAAAATTTTATTTTAAAGAAAATATTAGTTTATATTTAGAGTATCCCTTTTTTGGTTTTATCACATGATTTTTATCCCCATAATAAGTGATTTAATATTTCCTGTTAAACCTGGAGGGGGAGAATGCATTTCTTAACCCTTCCAATGTCCAGCCTGAAAAACTGGTTTCCATACAGAGGCAAAGCTATTTCCTCCCTATGCTCAGCCAAAATCAAATTTAACTTTAATTTTTTAATAAATACCTAACGAAAAGAATTATGACATGTTATATGCCAAATTAATCAGCATTCTTGATTTTCTGAAAATGCAATATTTAACGAAAAAGATGACTAGTTTTATTTTGATAGGACTGTTTTAGAGTCGTAATAAAAAAATGCATATGGCAATGCAAATAAAAATTTATCTAAAAAACACTAATAGGCAGAAATGATTATAATGCACATGAATAGAATGGCTATTTATTTCTGAATAACAAAGCAAATATTTACTTGAAGCAAGAAAATTACTCCTGTTTCATTTTTTCCCCTCAGTACCATATTTTGAAAAAGTCCAGACTTTTAGCCAATTGTACTGTCAGATAAACAAGTCAATTTTAGAATTTTTTATAAAAATAACCAATCAACAGAAAAGGTTGTGTTATATACCAAATTAAACAGAATCTAACTCCAAATCATATGAAAATGAAAAATTTAATAAATTTTTAAGCATCTTAATTTTAATAAAATGTTTTCACAATAATAAAGTAAAACAATAGATTGAACCATGCAGTTAACACTTGATTTTGGAAAACCTGATGAATAAAAATAGTTAAATTGTATATTCATCTAATGTAAATTTCTTCCCAAATAATATAAACATTTTAATTTGCCAAAAAAGAGTTCTTGCACCTTTAAATGGTAGCTAAGTAGTCACTGGAAGGAGAGTTATGTACCAATCACCTGTGATGATACACAGAACCTGCCAGACTTAGCACTTAATGTCTGACCTTGCCTTCTCATGATGCAGACCATTAGTACCTTTCAAAAGAGGTACTCTCTTATGGAAGAGACCTTTTTGCTTCCTTATCCAATGCCTCATTCATTTTCAGGAAATGATACAAGATCAAAGTTTTTTTACAAGAATAGAAAGAAATAATAAAGGAAATATTATCATATAACCTAATGCTATGTTAAATAATGGTAATAAATGTGAGGACTCTTATTACCATTATTTATTATTTAATGCTAATTTTTTATAGTTAATGGAGTGGGCTGAATCATGAGGTATAATGCTTCGTATATGTTTTATCAGGTAGTAGATAATTCTGAGCAGAGGCCATCGCAGATATCTGAACTCTTGCTTCTAAGAACATTGTCAAATCCTATATTGGAGAAAGTCTTCCAGTATATATGGCTTCAGTCTTTAGTAGTGGGGAGCAGGCCTTTGCCCATGCCTGTGATTAAGGGGCTGTTTGATATTGTAGGCATTCCCTCTCTCAGTAAACATAGTTTCTCTAAACTTCCTACCAACCATTTTATCTCCATAGGTAGTTGGAATGTGAGGACTCTATACAGAGATTATTCTCTTAATATCTTCACACAAGAATTCACCATTATAATTTAGATGTTCTTGACCTGCAAGAGACCTGATCGACAGATATAGGTCATATTCTTAAAAATAATCTAAAAATTCTCTTTTCAGCGAGGGAAAATAAAAAATATAGGCATAGGTTTAGGGTTCCTTCTCAGCTGACAGACTAGTGATGCTCTTCTAGGATATGAATGCATTAATGATTTCAGACAAGTATTAAAGATTTGAATGTTATTTGCTCTTATGCCCCCACTGAAATGTTCAGCCCACCTAGCCATGACAGGCTAGAGGAGTAGAGCATGACATGTGAGGACACCGATGAGTATAGGTTTTACGGACAACTTCTGGATATTTTGAATTCTGTCAGGAATGGAGATATTACCCTTGTTCTAGGTGACTTCAATGCCAAAGTTGGTACTGACTCTGATGTTTGGGGAGGGGTGATAGGCCCTTTTGGTAGTAGTAGCTGCAATGGGAATGGGCAATTTATCCTACAGGTAAGTAAACTTAATGGTTTCAGAATAACTAACACTTATTACAAACACTATGACATACATAAGTACACATGAGTTTCACCAGATGGGCTGCATAAGAATATGATAGATTATATATTAACAACAAATGGGCTAGTTCTGTTAGGAATACCAGGTCATATAGGGGAGCTGAAATTCAATCTGACCATTACCTTGTTAAACGTGTCTTGTAACTTAACTTTAAAAAGTGTTGTGCTGGGTTTAAAAAATTTACCTTTAATTCTGAAGCGCTGAAAGACCCAGTTATAGCTAAAGCTTACCATGATAGGTTATAGTCATTACGACTGTCATAATGACTATATGGTTTGCTTACTACTGAAGTTGAGGAATAATTGGACTAGTTTGAACAAGCGTTTTTGGAAACTAAGAGTACTCCTTTAGGAAAAAAGGAGCAGAGGAGACAGAATTATTTGAGTGATAAGGCATTTTAGCTTATTTCAGAAAGAAAGAACTTCAGGAATGTCCTTAATCTAATGATTAAGGACATTCTAGTAATCCCTAGTAGTCCTAATAGAAAGCATTACAGAGAGCTTAATAAATGTGTAAAGGATTAGTTAGCATCTGGTAAGAATCTTTAGTTTGATGACTTGGTTGAGAAAACCGAGGAAGCAGTTAGACTGCACAACAGCAGAGAGCTGTACCAGGTGGTAGAAAATGGACAGGTGTACAGGGATGAAGGGATAAAAAGGTAAGATTGTAGAAGATGAGAATTCTGTCATGGCTAGGTGGGCTGAGCATTTCAGTGATGTTCTGAAGAATGTGGTTAGTTCTACTCCCATTATTTGTAATGATGATGGATGCATTACTGGCTTTAATGTTGGCCCTATAACGCAGTCTGAAGTAATTTTTGTTATTTCTAAACTTAAGCTACATAAATCCCCAGGGGTAGATAATATTACTACGGAAATGCTTAGAGCTGGGAGTGTTTCAGTTACTGCATGGATGACTGAAATACTGAATATCTTTTATGATAAAGGCATTGTTCCTAAGGATTTTACCAAAGCTATTATTATCATCCCTATTTTTAAAAAGGGTGATCGCAGTTCTTATAAGTACTATAGGGACATCAGCCTACTTTAAAGTTCTTTGCATGATTGTGCTTAATAGAATTAAAAAGTCTTGTTGACAATAAATTTCATGATGAGCAATGTGGATTCAGAAGTGGTAGGAGATGGTAGATCAGATATTTTCACTCAAGCTGATTGTTGAGAAATGTTTTGAGTTTCAGAAACCTTTGGTTACTAGCTTTGTTGATTTCAAAAAGGCTTTTAACTCTGTTGATTGTCATAAATTGTGGTTGATTGTGAGGGTGCATGGCATGCCAGACAAGTTAATGTAGTGAAAGCTCTCTATAATGACACTGAGGCATGTTAGAGTTGGTAAGACTTGTAGCAATTAGTTTAGCATTGCTTCTGGTGTTCGACAAGGGTACATTTTGTCTCCTTTTCTCTTTAGTTTTGTTATTGATTATGTTATACAAAATTCACTGCAAGGGAAAAATTTTGGGCTGAAATGATCTAGAGATCTGAAAATGTCTGATTTAGATTATGCTGATGCTTAGCCCTTTTGGCAAATGATGATGATGAGATGAACTCTTTCTTTCAAGCTGCTGATGAGACAGGTAATAGAGTAGGTTTGGTTATAATACAGAGAGAAAACTAAAGTGATGAAAATTGGTCAGGCAGGTTGTGATTCAGTTAATCTGAATGGTTGCAGTCTTCAACAGGTGTTACAATTTAATTATCTTGGGAGTTATGTAACAGATACTGGTGATGTACAGCATGAGATTAACAGATAAATAGGGATTGCTCCTAGGAGTTTTAAGAATCTATGGAGAGTGTGGAGAAATAGACGTATACACCTAAAGACTAAAATTAGACTGTATAATAGTTTGGTAGTTATGGTAGTGAAACTTGGACACTTTCTAAACAAATAACAGAAAACTTGATGCTTTTGATTCTAGATGCTTGTGCAGTATCTTGGGTATTAGGTGGTTCAACTTTATAAGTAATGATTAGTTAGGCAAAGGAGTTGGCAACCTTCTTTGAGCAGTATATTGTGCAGAAAGACTCCGTTGATTTGGCCATGTTGCCCAAATGCATAATTATAGATTAGTGAATAGCGTTATGAAGAGTGTGCCTAAAGACCTCAGAAAGAGGGAGAGACCTAGGATGTGGTGGGCAGACAATGTCAAACAGGGCCCTGTTAGAATTTCTACAGTGGCCAGATGCACTAGATGTAGCACAGGACATATATGTTTGCAGAACTAAATTGCACGGTCTGGCTGGACCTCCACAGTCCATGGGCTGCTTGAGGATGATGGTGCTGATGATGTTAAATAATATACACATGTTAAAACTGGCCATCCGATGAAGCATAACTCCAAAAGATTGATAGATCAGCCAATGGAAAAATCGATAATTTATGGAAATAAAATAAATCTCTAGAAATGAAAACAAAGTTTAATACTGACAAGTTGCATTGTCATATTATCCTATATCCGAGAAGAACTCTTTCTGTAAACATCCACTATAGAGCCACTTTACTGCATGTGTGAGCAATAACTAGGTCATTGTATATAATTGCACCTGCTGTTGCCCTGACGTACTTTACACTTCATCAACAGCTGTGCTTGCTGGCTTCTTTCTGAAAGGCTCATGCTACTTACTTTCAATTTTAAGAGTGAAAAAGATGCTGGGATAAATGATATAAATGATAGAAATAATTCTGTGAATACTGAAATAGTTTCTGAGAATACTGAATAGGATCTGAGAATACTGAGAACAATTCTGAGAATACTGAGAACAATTCTGAGAATACTGAATAGGTTTGTGGCAGAAAAGAGTGCAAACCAAAAAATAAATACAGTGCATCATACTTCATAATTACTTCCAAAATCTGCCATTTTTTAAAATAGCAGTTTTTGTATATTTAGGAGTTTTTCGAAAATTTAAGAAAAAATTTGTTGATAACAGTTCAAATCAAACTTGTGAGCTTAAATCAGAAGGTTTCTTCAGCAACGATTAACGCTAACAAACAAATTGGCAGTACCATACAGCGCTTCTAAGAAATGGCAATCAGATGGCTTTATCAAGTCATTTATATTGTAATTTAATAAAATACGTATCAAATGAAAAAAGAATTACTTTTCAAGCATTATATGCTTTTATAATATATATATATAAAAATATTTGAAAATGGCAATTCTTATTTTTTTTAAAAATTTTTTGTTTTACTAAAAACTTATGCATCTTCAGTCTACATTTGCGGATTCTGTGAATGTACACATATGACATGGACACTGAAAGAGTTAACAGTTTGCATCTTTTTCTTATATGAAAGACAGGATTAGTATACTGTTGATTTGTTTCAGTTTGTCATTTGTCAACATTACATTGACATAGACCATAGATATAGTAAAGGGGAACTAGATAATGCATCACCAGCACTTTCCTGCTGGCAACTTGGGACCAAAATTTTCTAACTGTGATCTACGTTCACCGCCAAAATGATGCTTTGTCAACAAGATGGTAAAATCTTGGGCTTTGATTAATTGCTCCAATAGAGCTGTGGAAGGAAGCAATAAACCAATTTACAGGTAAGTACTCATTATATTTTGCTTTTTAAAAATGCACTTTTTGACTAATAGCAAATTTTTATTTTAGTTATACTTAAATAGGATAAAATGTACTGTATAGAAACAATAAATGCAAATAGGACAGTTATAATCACTATGTAATATACCTAAATCACTTCATACTGAATGTTCCTTTTGAAAGCATTTTGAAAGCAAAACAAATATGTTTTAGGACTTCTATCACATATGCCTTTAACCCTTTGATGCCCAGGAAATTTCGGAAAAGATTAGAGGGTATTAAAGACAAAGGAATAGCAGTATTTGGATGAGTCCATTTCAAAATATTGGGCTTTAAAGGGTTAATCTATCCCCATCTGTTTAATATAGTAATGAAATGCTGCAAATTAATTTTATTGGAAATTTTCATCTCATTCAAGGTTCAAATAAAAAGCAATACGGAATCCTTAAAAATGCAAGTAAAAAACACTTTTTTAATTCCATTATTATTCAGATTTATCAGCCATGAGATATATTTAATTTTAATACCAATTCAATAATATTTAAACTAGTTTAATAAATAAGAATTGCTAGAAAGACAGGCTGGGGTCACTGTTTTGTTGCCATCGCACTCTCTAGTTCCCCTTTACTATAGTTATGGATAATAGAATTAATTATCATTAATTATATCAAAGATATATAGAATAAATTATCATTAATTATTCTATATTACGTAGTAGTGCACACATAGCACTGATGCAAGGTGTGGATGCCACATTAGATTAATACAAACTGTTCTCACCATAACAGATTAATCGGTCACAGAATATTACCATTTGTTAAAAAAGAATGTCTCTTTGTAATGTAAGAGAAATTGCTTTATTCATTCCTTACATACTGCATTAATAGCAAAATATTGAAAAGAATCAACGTGAGAACTATTTATTAATATTTGACACTTTCTAGGTATGTTAAAAACATCATTGTTCAACCTGTTGCGAATTTAGAAGAATTAGACAAAACAGTTTGTACAGAAGTAATGTTATTGAAGTAGCATTGGCAATGCATATGTTATTGTATGTAAATAATGAAATTATTACCTAATGTCTGAAAATTTAGATTTTTTTTCTAATGCAATTTCAACCCAAATTTGAAATCAAATGGAACCCAATAATTACCACTCCCCTCCTCAAATGGAGTTTTTTGGGTCAAAACATCATACCTATATATATTGAATGGTTTAAACACCACTCCTCTCCTCAAGTTCTTGGTTGTGCAATTCTGATATTGATATTTTTATGTCAAGGTGCACTGGACTTTTTGATACTTTGCCAAGATCCCCAAAATGTACCACCCAAGGAAAAAGTGCATGGTGCCCAGAGAAAAAAAGCCATGAAAATGTCCCTTTCCTATAAACAAGTCAGAAAAGTCCCATGAATTGAAAACAGTGCATTTCTGGCCCATGATTTTAAAGTATTATGATGAAGAAAAAAAAAAGAAATAAATGAAGTCTGGTTGTAGGTGAATTTTTTATATTATTCAGAAAGAAATTTCCTTTCCATTAATATATAGGTTCCATTATTAAGTTAACTGGTATTTTTTTGCCATCAGGTTTTTTAAAATTGTCTTAATTGCCTTGTCAGATCTATTTCTCACTGTATCACAGTGAAAAGTTCTATTAAAATTAATATGTAGGTTTGAACATTTTATTTGCATAAAATTCAGAATTAAATTTTTGTATAACATTACTTATTTCTATTGATTGGTTTTGTGTTAAAAAATCCTATTATTGACTTGTTTATTTGACTCGGCACAGTTGGCAAAGAAGCCTGGACTTTTTGCAAAATATAAGCATCAAGGAAAAAATTACGAAACAAGAGTAATTTTTTTGTTTCAAGTGAAAAATTTGGTTTTCCTTATATTTAAAAACAAACATCCTTTCCGTTCTTATACTTTATAATTATTTTTGTCTATTAGTTTTTTTAGTAAATTCTTATTTGCATTGACAGATTTTTTTTACTACATCACCTTAAAAAAACATTAAAATTAAACATCATCTTTTTTTGTTAAATATTTATATTTTCATAAAATCCAGAATTAAATGCTGATTAATTTGGCATATCACATGCCAGAATTCTTTTCATTTGTTATTTGGTTAAAAAAATTATGAAATTTTTGGCCGAGCTTAATGAAAAATGTCTAGATGTAAACCAGTTTTTCAGGCTGTGCATGAGAAGAGTTAAATGTAAAGTGTACTAGCTACTCATAGTTCTAGAGATCCATCCAAGCTATCTACTAGTTTTAAATTTTCTGCTTGAGCTGCTAATGAACTTTATACTGTGAATTTTGAAATAGAACTTCTGATTTATAATTTTTTTTTGGTCTGTGTAAAGAAAAGTAAACTTTTCAAGTTTGCTTTTTATTCAAAGCAATAAATAAAGTATTATTCAAAGCAATAAAAGCTTAAAGGGAAAAAGGACTTTTTAAGATGTGGAAAATTGTCTCGATTGAAGTTGTTGTTATCTGTATGAAACGTTGTCGGTAAAATAATGCTGTACTTTGTTCAGCTGCAACACAAAGCACTATTGCAGCAGCATTCAATGAAGATTATTATTTGATAATTTATGGCCTTGTCATTTGCATTCTTTAAAAAAAACTGTCAAGCAGCTGCTTGCCACATAAGTCTGACAAGAGCCTGTCAGTTTATACACCATAAAGAAGGATCTGTGAGGAAGGCAAGACCTCAGCAGAATGACAACATAAACATCCATGCTTTGCCTTGGAATCGATCCCATGCCTCTTTGACCATGGGATGGACAAAAGTAAATTGCCCCTCAAGCAGCTGCTTTACTACATAGTCATACAATGAAATGTATTTGAACTTTTCGTTGAATTTCCATTTTTAAACGTCACTATTAGCAAGAAATGTTTTTGCTCACATTATTTTCTTTTGGATTTAGTTTGAATGTCATTCTTGCTTTTCTATTGCTATTCACTTTTGACTATATTTTTAATTTATTCTCAACTCACCAGAAAGGGAAGTTATATATATATATATTTTTCCTTTTCACCATGTATCAAGATATGCACAACAGAGAAGTAATAGAACAGGTGGAACGAGGATATAGGATGCCAAAGCCATCTAATTGTGAATGCCCAGACTCTGTCTACTCAGTGATGCTTCAGTGTTGGGATTCTGATCCAGAGAAAAGACCAACTTTTGAGTTCCTCTTTGGGTTCTTTGATGACTACTTTGTTTCTACTGAACCAAGCTATCATGATGCTGAAGACTTTTGACCAGGCAAAGTAGAAGAATAGCAGCCTATGTCAAATATAAGTGATTTCTAACTATCATTGTAAGGCTATTTGTGCCCATTTCAATGGCCTTAAAAATGCACACAATATTTAATAAATTGAATGTTTCTTTTTGGAGAACTTTGTACTGAAAGTTTGAATGAAAAAAAAAATAGATGCAAGTGGATTTTGGAGAAAAATCATTTTTTAGCATTTAAAATCTTGTAAATACATATTTTGTCATAAAGGGTATGTAGTGCATCCTTTTTACCTGAATATTTTGTTTAAATGGGATGAACTCTTTCTTCCACATTGTTAGAAATACAGATTATATAGGTGAAGATAGTTTCTGAACAGTTGTGCCAAAGTATATAAATCTAATTATAATTCTGACTCTCCATACAGAAATGGATTTATATGAACCAGTTAAATTGAAACTTACAGATTCTGTGTTGAGAAAATATTATGTTAATGTTAGGTGTGATATGGAAGAAACGAGTCCTAAATCTTAAATCCTTATGGATTAATGTACTCTTTTTTTATGTCCTTTGTATACTTGTGTCTTTATGATGTGCTGCAAATTGGGCAAAGTTAAAAAAATGGTAAATGTTAGTTACTTTGTAGTCAGTATTCTGTAATAACAGTTGAATATTAGACTGGTATTTAAAGGTTTTAGCAGAACATTATCATTTACTGTGTCCAAAGAATTCTTTATTAAACTAGAATTATAAGAGTATTTTAATGGGTTGTGAAGAGATTAACTCGCTTCCTAATAATAATTATCTTTAAAATATCTTTCAAAATGGTTAAATTAGCACATAGAATTATCTTTCAGCACACCTGTTTAATAAATTGATAAAAAATTCAAACATTCAAAACTTGGAGATGTTGCATTAGTAGTTGATTATGTTCTGATTTCAGTAGAAAATCATTAAAACATTTTTCATGATTAACCTATTTGAAATCGAATCATGAAACTAATATTCTGGAGATTTCTATTTTTAACCAATCTTATGTGGCAAACTTAAATTACTCAATTGATTCTTTCCCTATAATAATTCTCCATTGTGTTCCATATGGCTAAATGAGATGCCTTTTTTATGCTTTCCCCAATGAAATTAATTATTAACAAGAAAAAAAAAATGAGTATTTTGCAAAACGTTTTTAGGCTATTGAGCCATTAGGCAATGTCAAAAATTTTGAAATATATAATATTTTGGAATTTTGTAAGAAAACTAAATTGTCTAATTGCCTTCTGAAGACAGCACTACTGCGCACAGCTCTTTTTTAACCATAAAAATAGAGTCCACTAGGCATAATAGTGTTGTGAAAATGAATTATAATTATTTAAAATTAATTACATTTCTAAATTGTAAAATATGCACTTTTCAGAAAAAGTGAGGTAACGTTTTCACTTTGTTATTTTGTAGACATCAATTTTTTTTGTTTTTAGAGATAAATTAATCTTCCTATAGTTATAATGGTGCTCTCTACTGTTGGAAAAAGTTTCAAATTCCAAAATTTGAAATTAATATTGCATGTGATGTAATTATGTTAGAAATTTGAAATTTTGGTTGTGAAATGTGAATATATGACGTAATCATCCCCTTGTGACGTAACCTATTTCGTAACCGGCCACGACCCCTTTATTCATAATTAATAATCCATAATAAAAAACCCCTTTTACCGCCATCTGGTGGCTGTGAGGAGTACTATTTTCG
Source organism: Ryuthela nishihirai (assembly GCA_038380435.1). NCBI lineage: Eukaryota > Metazoa > Arthropoda > Arachnida > Araneae > Heptathelidae > Ryuthela > Ryuthela nishihirai. The sequence goes on from JAWZYU010000019.1 coordinate 1,628,462, forward strand.
GAAAAACCCCTATTTTGATTCCCCCCTAGGGAGCTTCTAGATTAAATTTATTGCAAAAGTGTAAAAACATACTTAAGAGCACTTGTTTGCATTCAGAAATGAAGTTCTATATATACTCTTCCAGCTTAAACAGCTGTTATTTGCTGAGGAACCTGGCTTGCAGCCTGCAACTAACCAACTCCAACCCAATCCCCAAACAACATGAAATCGACTAACATTATTTTTAAAATAGGCTGGTTTTCGACTAACATGATCTCTGAACTACTTCTCTAAGATCATTTATATTACTGCATTTATCATATAAGAAGACATTTTTGATTCTTTCTTTGTCTCACCCATCTGACTCACTACTATGAACTTCCATAATTACAGCTGTTCACAAGGTGATACCAATCTTTTAAGAATGTCTATAGTTTGTTTATAATTTCAGCACTTCCAAGATTTTTCAAATTTGCCTATACAAAGTAGTGTTTTAACAGATACAACATATATATATATACACGATTGTGAGTGATTGAAGGCTGACTGATTGACTGACAAGGGATCATGCTAATTCTAACTATGATTCAGAAATGGTAGAGCTCTGAAAATTTGCACCTACCAGTTAGTTCAGGTCGCTGATTTCGAGAGAAATACGAAATTTACACCGACATGTCCTTTAAGCTAAAATGAAGGTCATGTAGAGGTCAAACTTTGACCTACAACTACTAAAAATCTGCAAATTGGTGTCAGGGGGTGTTTCAAGCTATAAATCTCAGAAATGTTATGCAATTTTGGATCTGGAAGTCAAAGGTCATATTTAGATCTGCAGGTGTTAAAGAGCTAAAAATTGGTTCCTGGGAATATTTTTAGTAATAGATCTCAGAAATGTTGCAAAATTTTGGATGCAATGGGTCCTTCAAGGTCAAAGATGAAATTTCGATATACCAGTGCTGGAGAGCTAAAAAACTCAGAAATAAGAATTTTCAGATCTGGTGTCACATTCAAGGTCAAATAGGGGTCATAATGACTGTTTGAAAATCAAGAGGTGCTGAAGCCACCGATTAATTTCTACTAAAATATATTTCTAAACAGCAAAGAACATTTCAATTAGTACTGAACAATGACAATATGTGCATATAATCCCCTTTATTGGTTTACATCTGGGTGACATTTTTTGCACACAATGGATAAAATGGTCAGGTTACAAGGGCTTAGAGAAGGTTGGGGAAAGTAACCCACTGGATGGGCCACCCTCCTGTGCATGGGGCCACATCTTAATGGGCCTCCCATCCAATGGATAGTAGCCTTTCCATCGATGTCTCTTTTCTGACAGAGCAGAGTGAAAGTTTCGAGGAACAGGTAGGACTCAAACCTGGGAACTACAGATTATGAGCCTGGCATGCTACTGACTGAGCCACACCTCCATCCTTATTGGTTAAAGATTTTAACTTGCGATGCATTGAGTAGAAATGTTTGCAAACAAACAGTTGGTCATCTTCATTGCTTGAGAATATTTTTCACAACAATCAATTTCTTATTTTCAATCCTTATTATTGTATACCGTGTATTGCGTATTAAAATAAAACTGCATTTATACTATTTTGTTTCTACTTTTATCGTTTTTTTTTTTGTAAAAATGAGTTACACATATGAAACATACATAAATAATAAATACAAAGCATTTAGCCAACGTGACCATAATAAAGGAATAAAATTAAAATTATGTCAATGAGGTTAGGATTCTGGAATGCATCCCCCATTTACGTTATTTCTTATGAGAAATTCATATCTGACTAAAATTACACCATTTTTTGAAGAATGCATCTAACACATAATTGACGACTAGATGTACTGTGAAAAACAGTACTAATTTCTTTGACATTACTTTCCACAGTCAAAAAAGTCTATTCTCCGACCAAAGTTAGCTAATAAAAAAATCAAATTTTGCATCTCTACCTGCTGTAATTGCATCTGTAAAAAAAAATCTGGTATGAAAATAGTTACCCAAATAAAATTGGCCAAGAAAGTGGAAAACGACTTATGAAAGGTAGATTAAATAGGAAAAATTGACAAATTCCAAAAGATTAAAAAAAATTGTAGATACAAGATTTGGTACAAAATTTCAGATAATTTTACAGGCAAAAAGTGCTCCTTTTTGTCAGCCTCTTAAATTTGCAATTTGAAAATTGATTTTGGAGTTTATTGTCATGCTGCACATGAAAAAATATCATTTGGAAATTTCTTTAAAAATTCTTCAGAAACATTTTCCCACATTTACTTATGTTCATGCTGTGGTTTAACAAAATTGTGTCAGTGAAAATATATACTAATGAAACAGAAATGAAAGTTTAAAAGATCATTGTTTCGATTTCATGGCTTTTGCTTTTTTCTTTTTTTCAATTTTAATGTCATAAATGCACTTTTGCATGATACTATGGAAGAATTAATTAACATTTTCCATAAAATTTTATGCTCATCAACACTGGGCCCTGTTAATAACAATGAACACATCAAAAATAAAAAAAATATGCAATGAAGCATCTTGAAAAGTCTTCAAGCTATAAAATACACTCAGTGAACCAGTTTATTACAATATATATATAAAGGATGTTTGATAAAGAAGTGAAAACAAGTGTTAAATGTGGCTGAAATAAATTTCTGGAAAACCAATAGATTTAGTTCAACTGTTCTTTTACATTTGCTAAATAAAAGTTAAAAACTCCCAGAGGCTTTTCACTTTTCCTTTTTATTTAAAATTTAAAAAAGGCATATGTTATAAATGAATTCTTGACATCTGTAAACCTATATTTTCAACTTAATATTACTACATATTTATTATTTTTACTTATAGAAGCCTTTGTTTTGGCAACAACATAGTAAATAGAATATGTTTATAGCGTAATTATTAAATGCAAAATATACTGCATGAATCTAATATTTTGTGCTTAGCAGCTTCAGTGATCAAAAACTGATAACTTCTGCATATCAATATAATGCATCTTAAAAAATTTCTGGAATAAACAAACCACAATCAACAGCCTGGAAAAAAACTGAGAGGCAAAAACTTATGAAACTGATACCTATCTTTTCACGCTTTTTTAAATGTTCACATTGCAATTCTTTAAATGTTCATATGTAATTTATGTTTTACTTCATAACTCACAATTACATTTATCTCTCATATATTAAATAATCTTGTAAAAACTCAGATGTTCAGATTTCTGGTTATAAAATATTTCAACATATACATTAAAAAATAAACATGCCTTTGATAACAATGGGCTATGCTTAAAATAATGGAGTTAAAAAAAATGGATCTTTATTAAGCTCAGCTTTCTTATTGGACACCACATTTATATTTAAACTTATGGCACACTTGAAAAATCCACATGAAAATCCACATGAAATTTGTTAAATATGAAGTATGAGTTAACACTTTTTTTTTACAATGAATGTTTTTATTATTGGGTAATTGACGTGGAGATTTCTTGGGTTTTCAACAGTGTGTTTACAACAGTTTGCTTTTTGGGTTTTTTTTTTCAGTGTGACTTTTTTGACTTTGGGGATTTTCAGAGTTTCAGTTTCTCGACTTGGGCGATTTATTGGGGATTTCCACTTTGTTGGTTTGTTGAATTGGTGTTTCTTACGATTTTCAGAGTGTGGGATTATCGACTTCTTTATCAGAGTGTGGGTTTATTGAATTTGGTGTTTTTCTCAGGGTTCTTCACACTTTCCGTTTATTGACTCAGGTGGTTACTTCGGGTTATCCAGAGTGTGGGTTTATTCACTTGCGGTTCTATTTGGTTCTTACAGAGGGTGGGTTTAGTAACTTGTTTATCCGACCATCGAAATTTCCGAGTATAGCGGCTTCGAAGTTTGAAATTAGAAACGTTTGAAATTAAAACTTCTATGCGGTGAAAATGATTTTGAGGCATAGAATGTCATTTCATATCACGCCTTGATAGAAACAAACCATCAGATTCTCACACTGACACTAAATTGAACAGTTGTTACCACACGAATAACTTTTAGCACTGTTTTAGGCGTTTAAAAGAGCATTGAAATTCGATATTTTCAAAAATCTATGCACCTAAACTATACTTTAGCCATATAATCTCATTAAATAATAGTAGTTGTTGAATATAAAGCATTAAGTTGTGAATCTGACTGTAAATACAAAAGTTATTACACACCACATAGCTTTTTCCGAAGTGTTATGCTCGGATAACAGCACAAAAATAGCTATTTTGATACATAAATCTATTTTTTTAAAATTTCTATGCTGTGAAAATATTTTTAAGGCATAGAATATTATTTTATATTACTCCTGGATTGAAATAAACCATCAGATTTTCACTCAAACTGTAAATTCAAAAGTTGATAGCACAGGAATAGCTTTTAGCTCTGTTATACGCATTTAAAACAGCGTTGAAACTGATATTTTGGTGAATAATTCGATATTTTCGAAATTCTATGCACCTAAACTGTACTTTATCCATAGAATCTCATTAAATAATACTAGTTTATGAATATAGAGCATAAGGTTGTGAATCTGACTGTAAATTCAAAAGTGATTACAAACCACACACATTTTTCCTATATTTTATGCGAGGAAAACAGTGCTAAAATAGCTGTTTTGATACATAAATCGAATTTTTTCAAAATTCTATGCTGTGAAAATATTTTTAAGGCATAGAATATTATTTTATATTACGCCTCGATGGAGAGAAATCATCAGATTGTCACTCAAACTGTAAATTCAAAAGTTGTTTGCACAGGAACATCTTTTAGCTCTGTTTTAGGGGTTTAAAACAGCGTTGAAAATGATCTATTGGTGAATAATTCGATATTTTCGAAATTCTATCCATTTAAATTATACTTTACTCATAGAATCTTATAATATAATACTAGTTGATGAATATAAAGCATTAGTTTGTGAATCTGAGTGTAAATTCGAAAGTTGCTACACTCTATATAGTTTTTACCTGTTTTATAAGCGGAAAACAGCGCTAAAATAGTTATTTTGATAAATAAATCGATATTTTTCAAAATTCTATACAGTGAAAATACATTTAAGGCATAGAATATAATTCTATATCACACTTTGATAGAAAAAAACCATCAGATTCTCACTCTGACAGTAAATTGATCAGTTTTTACTGTTACGAAATTGTGACGAAAATGAGATTCTATGGAGAAAGTATACTTTAGGTGAATAGAATTTCGAAAATATCGAATTATTCACCAAAATATCGAATTATTCACCAAAATATCAGTTTCAACTCTGTTTTTAACGTCTATAACACAAGCTATAGGCTATTCCTGTGCTAAAAACGTTTCAATTTACAGTGATAATGAAAATCTGATTGTTTATTTCCATCAAGGCGTAATATAAAACGACACTCTATGCCTTAAAAATATTTTCTCTGTATAGAATTTTGAAAAAAAAAATCAATTTTCGTATCAAAAGAGCTGTTTTAGCGCCGTTTTCCACGAATAACACATAGGTAAAAGCGATATAGTGTTTAATAACTTTTGAATTTACAGTCAGATTCACAACCTCATTTTCTAGATTCATCAATTCGTACTATGTCATGAAAATCTATGGCTGAGGTATAGTTTAGGTGCATAGAATTTCCAATATATTGAATTATTCACCAAAATATCTATTTCAATGCTGTTTTAAACGCCTAAAACAGAGCTAAAAGATACTCCTGTTCCAACAACGTCTGAATTTACATTCAAAGTGACAATCTGATGGTTTATTTCCATAATAGGATGATATAAAATGACATTCTATGATTTAGAAAACATTTTCACTGCATAGAATTTTGAAAAAAGTGGATTTATATATCAAAATAGCTGTTTTAGCGCTGTTTTCCACGGAAAAAAACATAGCTTAGAGCTATATGTTGTGAATTAACTTTTGAATTTACAGTCAGGTTCACAACCTAATGCTTTATATTCATCAACTCGTAATATGTAATGAGATTCTATGGCTAAGGCATAGTTTAGGTGCATAGAATTTCAAAAATATCCAACTATTCACTAAAATATCAGTTTCTACGCTGTTTTAAACGCCTAAGACATAGCTGAAAGCTATTCCTCTGCTAACAACTTCTCAATTTACAGTCGGAGTGACAATCTGATGGTTTATTTCCATCTAGGCGTGATATAAAATGACATTCTAGGTCATAAAAAAATATCTTCACTACAGAGAATTTTGAAAAAAAAATCGATTATGTATCAAAATAGCAGTTTTAGCGCTGTTTTCCACGCATAACGCGTAGGCAAAAGACATATGGTGTGCAATAACTTTTGAATTTACACTAATGCTTTACATTAATGCTTTATATTCATCAACTCGTACTATGTAATGAGATTATATGGCTAACGTATAAATTAGGTGCATAAAATTTCGAAAATTTCTAATTATTAACCAAAACATCAGTTTCAACGCTGTTTCAAATGCGTATAACAGAGCTCAAAGCTATTCCTGTTCTAACACTTTTCAATTTATAGTCAGATTGACAATCTGATGGTTCATTTCCATCAAGGCGTAATATAAAATGACATTTTTTGCGTTAAAAACATTTTCACTGCATAGAATTTTGAAAAAATTCGATTTATGTACCAAAATAGCTGTTTTCAGCGCTGTTTCACACGCAAAAAAAAATAGGTAAAAGATATATGGTGTGTAATAGCTTTTGAATTTACAGTCTGATTCACAACCTAATGCTTTATATATCTAAACTCGTACTATGTATTGAGAATCTATGACTGAAGTATAGTTTAGTTGCATAAAATTTCGAAAATATCGAATTATTCACGAAAATATTGCTTTCAACGCTGTTTCAAACGCCTAAAACAGAATTAAAAGCTATTCCTGTGGTAACAACTTTTCAATTTACAGTCATAGTGAAAATCGGATGGTTCTTTTCCATCAAAGCGTTATATGACATTCTATGCCTTAAAAATATTTTCGCTGCATAGAATTTTTAAAAATATCAATTTATATATTAAAATAGAATTTTAGCGCTGTTTTACACGCATAACACATAGGTGAAAGCTGTTTGGTGTGTAGTAACTTTTGAATCAATCAGATAGAATCACACAGTCAGAATCACAATCAGATAGTTTTTTTCCATCTAGACGTGGTATAAAAGGACATTTTATTCCTTAAAAATTTTTAACTGCATAGAATTTTGAAAAAAATCTATTTATGTATCAAAATAGTAGTTTTAGCGCTGTTTTCCACACATAAAAAATAGGTAAAAGGTATATGGTGCGTAATAACTTTCGAATTTACAGTCAGATTCACAACCTAATGCTCTATATTCGTCTCTTATTTCCATCATAGGATGATATAAAATGACATTCTATGATTTAGAAAACATTTTCACTGCATCGAATTTTGAAAAAAATGGATTTATGTGTCAAAATAGCTGTTTTTGCGCTGTTTTCCACGGAAAAAACATAGCTTAGAGTTATATGTTGTGTAATAACTTTTGAATTTACAGTCAGGTTCACAACCTAATGCTTTATATTCATCAACTCGTACTATGTAATGAGGTTAAATGGCTAAAGTATAGATTAGGTGCATAGAATTTCGAAAATTTCTAATTATTCTCCAAAACATCAGTTTCAATGGTGTTTTAAATGCCTAAAACAGAGCTAAAAGCTATTCCTGTGCCAACAACTTTTGAATTTACAGTAAGAGTGACAATCTGATGGTTTATTTCCATCAAGGCATGATACAAAATAATATTCTATGCCTTAAAAACATTTTCACTGCATTGAATTTTGAAAAAATTCGATTTATGTATTAAAATAGCTAATTTAGCGCTGTTTTACGCTGATAAAAGATAGGTAAAAGCTATATGGTGCCTAATAACCTTTGAATTTACAGTCAGATTCACAACCAAATGAATTATGTTCATCAACTCGTATTATAAAAAGAGATTCTATGCGTAAAGTATAGTTTAGTTCCATATAATTTCGAAATTATCGAATTATTCACCAAAATATCAGTTTCAACTCTGTTTTTAACTTTTTATATGACGCCTTGATGGAAAAGAACTATCCGACTTTCACTATGACTGTAAATTGAAAAGTTGTTACCACAGGAACAGCTTTTAATTCTGTTTTAGGCGTTTAAAACAGCGTTGAAAGTCATATTTTCGTGAATAATTCGATAGTTTCGAAATTCTATGCAACTAAACTATACTTCAGCCATAGATTCTCAATACATAGTACGAGTTTATATATATAAAGCATTGGGTTGTGAATCAGACTGTAAATTCAAAAGTTATTACACACCATATATCTTTTACCTATTTCTTTTTTGCGTGTGAAACAGCGCTGAAAACAGCTTCGATTTATGTACCAAAATGTACATAAATCGCATTTTTTCAAAATTCTATGCAGTGAAAATGTTTTTAACGTAAAGAATGTCATTTTATATTACGCCTTGATGGAAATAAACCATCAGATTGTCAATCTGACTATAAATTGAAAAGTTGTTAGAACAGGAATAGCTTTTAGCTCTGTTATACGCATTTAAAACAGCGTTGAAACTAATGTTTTGGTTAATAATTAGAAATTTTCGAAATTTTATGCACCTAATTTATACTTTAGCCATATAATATCATTACATAGTACGAGTTGATGAATATAAAGCATTAATGTAAAGCATTAGTGTAAATTCAAAAGTTATTGCACACCATATGTCTTATGCCTACGCGTTATGCGTGGAAAACAGCGCTAAAACTGCTATTTTGATACATAAATCGATTTTTTTTCAAAATTCTCTGTAGTGAAGATATTTTTTTATGACCTAGAATGTCATTTTATATCACGCCTAGATGGAAATAAACCATCAGATTGTCACTCCGACTGTAAATTGAGAAGTTGTTAGCAGAGGAATAGCTTTCAGCTATGTCTTAGGCGTTTAAAACAGCGTAGAAACTGATATTTTAGTGAATAGTTGGATATTTTTGAAATTCTATGCACCTAAACTATGCCTTAGCCATAGAATCTCATTACATATTACGAGTTGATGAATATAAAGCATTTAGGTTGTGAATCTGACTGTAAATTCAAAAGTTATTACACAACATATAACTCTAAGCTATGTTTTTTCCGTGGAAAACAGCGCTAAAACAGCTCTTTTGATATATAAATCCGTTTTTTTCAAAATTCTATGCAGTGAAAATGTTTTCTAAATCATAGAATGTCATTTTATATCATCCTATTATGGAAATAAACCATCAGATTGTCACTTTGAATGTAAATTCAGACGTTGTTGGAACAGGAGTATCTTTTAGCTCTGTTTTAGGCGTTTAAAACAGCATTGAAATAGATATTTTGGTGAATAATTCAATATATTGAAAATTCCATGCACCTAAACTATACTTCAGCCATAGATTTTCATGACATAGTACGAATTGATCTGACTGTAAATTCCAAAGTTATTAAACACTATATCGCTTTTACCTATGTGTTATTCGTGGAAAACAGCGCTAAAACAGCTCTTTTGATACGAAAATTGATTTTTTTCAAAATTCTATACAGAGAAAATATTTTTAAGGCATAGAGTGTCATTTTATATCACGCCTCGATGGAAATAAACCATCAGATTTTCATTATCACTGTAAATTGAAACGTTTTTAGCACAGGAATAGCCTATAGCTTGTGTTTTAGGCGTTAAAAACAGAGTTGAAACTGATATTTTGGTGAATAATTCGATATTTTCGAAATTTTTTGCACCTAAACTATACTTCAGCCATAGAATCTCATTATATAATACGAGTTGATGAATATAAAGCATCAGATTGTCATTCTGACTGTAAATTCAAAAATTGTAACACACCACATAGCTTTCACCTATGTGTTATACGTGAAAACAACGCTAAAACAGCAATTTTAAAACATACATCGATTTTTTTCAAAATTCTATGCAGTCAAAATGTTTTTAAGGCATAAAATGTCCTTTTATATCACGCCTTGAGGGAAATTAACCATCAGATTATCACTCTGACTGTAAATTCAAGAGTTGTTGGCAGAGAAATAGCTGTTAGTTCTGTTTTAGGCGTTTAAAACAGCATTGAAACTGATATTTTGGTGAAAATTCGATGTTTTTGAAATTCTATGCACCTAATCTATACTTTACTATAGAATCTCATTATAGAATACGAGTTGATGAATATAAAGCATTAGGTTGGGAATCGGACTGTAAATTCGAAAGTTATTAAGCACCATACAGATGTTACCTATTTTTTTGGGTAGAAAACAGCGCTAAAACAGTTATTTTGATTCATGAATCGATTTCTTTCCAAATTCTATGCAGGGAAAATGTTTTTAAGGAAAAGAATGTCATTTTATACCACGCCTAGATGGAAGTAAACTATCAGATTATCATTCTGACTGTAAATAGAAAAGTTGTTTACAAAAAGAAATAGATTTTAATTCTGTTTTCGGCGTTTAAAACAGCATTGAAACTGATATTTTTGTGAATAATTCGATATTTTCGAAATTCTATGCACCTAAACTATACTTTCGCAATACAATCTCATTATATAATACGAGATAATGAATATAAAGCATCAGATTATCAATCTGACGGGAAATTCAAAATTATTACACACCATATATCCTTGAGCTACGTTTTGCGCGTGGAAAACAGCTTAAACAGTTATTTTGATACATAAATCGATTTTTTTTTCAAAATTCTTTTAGTGAAAATGTTTTTAAGGCATAGAATGTCATTCTGTATCACGCGTTGAAGAAAATAAACCATGAGATTGTCAATCTTATTGTAAATTGAAAAGTTGTTGGTACAGGAGTAGCTTTTACCTCTGTCTTAAGGGTTTAAATCAGAGTTGAAACTGATATTTTGGTGAATTATTCGATATTTTCGAAATTCTATGCACCTAAACTATACTTTAGCCATAGCATCTCATTAAACAATACGAGTTGATGTAAATAAAGCATTAGGTTGTGAATCTGACTGTAAAATTAAAAGATTACGTGACTGGGGCGCTATCGACTGAGCTACCTCCCGGAGGGGAGAGGAGAATGGAGAATAATGATATTTTTGCCAAATGGAAGCTTGCACCGTGGGGAGGACCATCTACTCTACATTTTAGAAAGTTTTAGACCCTAGCAACGCCGGATAAATCTGCTACAGATTTATACAGGTGGAAGCCAGAGCGATAAGACATTATTCTATGCCAAAGTTACTGTTTGTGGTTAGAGTAACTCGCCATTCGATTAAATATAGTTTTTAAAAATTTAGCTTTAGTAATGCGCGAAGTTAAATTAGAATAATAAGATCTCTGTCCAGGACACCAACTTTGGGATCCGGTGACGCTCAAGCTAAATTCTGTCCCAATTGTGTTACCCTTTTGTTCCGACTACTGGAGTTAAAAATCTGTGGTTTGTAGAGGATTTAACGTCGTGAACCTGTTGCATTTGTTCAAATACAGCCCATTGGTATAATTCAGGAATATTTTTCTTGCATATTTGCACTTTTCAGAAATGGAATTTACGGCACTTCAGAATACGATATTGATTTTATAAGTGATATTATTTCCGAGCCGAAGAATGTGTTAGTTGCTCGCTTGCAACAATATCTGTTAGTGTAATATTACCATGTGATGTTAAGTATTGTTCGTATTGCAATTTACAAGGCGCAGCAGCCATTCAGGCGAATAGCGTTTAGCACTGTTTTAGGCGTTTAAATCAGCATTGAAACTCACATTTTCTTGAATTATTCGATATTTTCGAAATCTCATTATATAATACTAGTTACTGAGTATAAAGCATTAGGTTGTGAATCTGACTGTAAATTCAAAAGTTATTACACACCATATAGCTTTTACCTATGTCATATGCATAAAAAACAGCGCATAAACAGTTATTTTGATACATAAATCGATTTTTTTTCAAAATTCTATTTAATGAAAATGTTTTTAAGACATAGAATATGATTCTGTATCACGCCTTGAACCAAATAAACCATGACATTTTCACTCTTACTCTAAATTCAAAAGTTGTCAGCCGAGGAAAAGTTTTTAGCTCTGTTTTATGCATTTGAAACAGCGTTGAAACTGATATTTTGGTGAATTATTCGATACTTTCGAAATTCTATGCACCTAAACTATACTTTAGCCATAGAATCTCACTACACATTACGAGTTGATGTAGATAAATTGTGAATCTGACGGTAAAATCAAAAGTTATTATACACCATGTAGCTTTTACCTACGTTTTATGCGCGGAATACAACGTTAAAACAGCTATTTTGATACATAAATCTATTTTTTTTTTCAAAATTCAATGCAGTGAAAATGTTTTTAAGGCACAGAATGTTATTTAATATCAGGCCTTGACCGAAAAAAACCATGAGATTGTCACTCTGACTGTAAATTGAAAAGTTGTTTGCATAGGAGTAGCATGTAGCTCTGTTCTAAGCGTCCACAAAACAGCGTTCAAACTGATATTTTGGTGAAAAATTCGATATTTTGGACATTTTACATACCTAAACTATACTTTAGCCATAGAATCTCATTATATAATACGAGTTGATGAATATGAAACGATATAAAGTAATATGAATATAAAACGATGAATATAAGGTTGGGAATCTGACGGTAAAATCAAAATTTATTACACACCATATAGCTTTGACGTATGTGATATGCGAAAAAAACAGCGCTAGAACAGTTATTTTGATTCATAAATCAATTTTTTTTCAAAATTCTATGCAGTGAAAGTTTTTTTATACAGAGAACGTCATTTCATATCACGCCTTGATGGAAATAAACCATCAGAAAATCACTCTGATTGTAAATTGAAAAGTTGTTGGCACAGGAGTAGCTTGTAGCTCTGTTCTAAGCGTCCACAAAACAGCGTTCAAACTGATATTTTGGTGAAAAATTCGATATTTTCGAAATTCTATGCACCTAATCTAAACCTTTGCCATAGAATCTGATTATATAATATGAGCTGATGACTATAAAGAATCAGATTGTCAATCTGATTATAAATTCAAAAGTTATTACACATCACATAGCTTTCTCCTCAGGTTTATGCTCAGAATACAGCTCAAAAACTGTAATTTTGATACATAAAATTGATTCTTTTAAAAATTCTATGCTGTAAAAATGTTTTTAAGGCATAGAATCTCATTATGTAATACGAGTAGATGTATATAAAGCATTAGGTTGTCAATCTGACTGTAAATTCAAAAGTTATTACACACCTTACATATTTTACCTTTGGTTTATGCTCGGAATACAGCGCTAAAACAGCTATTTTGATACATAAATTGATTCTTTTAAAAATTCTTCACTGTAAAAATGTGTTTAAGGCATAGAATGTCATTCTACATCATGCCTTGATGGAAACAAACCATCAGATTGTCACTCTGACTGCAAATTTAAGGGTTGTTAGAACAGAAATAGCTTTTACCTCTGTTTTAGGCATTTAACACATCATTAGACTGATAATTTGGCGAATTATTCGATAATTTCGAAATTCTATGCACCTAAACTATTCTTTAGCCATAGATCTCACTATATAATACGAGTTGATGAATATAAAGCATTAGGTTGTGAATCTGACTGTAAATTCAAAAGTTTTTACACACCACGTATATTTTTCCTACCTTTTATGCGCGGAAAACAGCGCTAAAATAGCTATTCTGATACATAAATCGATAGCTCTAAGCAGTGTTTTAGGCGTTTAAAAGAGCATTGAAACTGATATTTTGGTGAATTTTTCGATATGTTCGAAATTCTATGCACCTAAAATATACTTTACCCATAGAATCTCATTATACACCTATCCCTCGATTTACACTGAAGATAGGTTCCGCACAAAACCGTGTAAATCGAAATTTTGGATTTTGCTACGTAAAACCGTGTAAAGCGAAATGAACACTAAAATGTGCATAATGCAGTCATTTATTTACGTAAAACAAAAGCAAGACATCTTGAAAAACAAAAGTACACTTCGTTCATAAAATAACAAATATATGTAGGTAATATAAGTACATATTTAATTCATTTTACATTAGGAACAAAAAATATAAGATCCTTAAAAAAATTAACAATAAGTTTAATTACTGTCATCACTTTCATGGACTATCAGTCTTTTCTTCCTGATTGGTATGATGTCACTTTCATCACTCGATAGTTCTTGATGCGATTCTGGTTCAATGGTTGATGAATTAGGGACAATCTCAGATCGACGAGACTTTGTAATGAAATCCGTAATTAACAATTGTGTAGGTTTTTTTGTTAAATCTTTATAGACCTCCTCATATTGATTTAAGCACTTACTAATATCCGCTGGAATCGGAGAGCTCGTTCAACATTCGTGTCATTTTTTGTTAAAAATGATTACCCAATTTTCTCCCCAATTCAATCCTATGCTGATGACTCTTGCTGTGAACGCAAATTGGTTCAGATTGCTCTTCATCAGGATCATTTTCTTCATCACGTTTATTTGTTTCATGAATCATGTTAACTAAATCATCCTCATCTAGTTCTTCATCAGCCATTATTTCTTCAATATCTGCCTCAGCTAAATCCTCAAAACCTTCTCTTTCTATAGTATGCGCCAACTCAGTGATCTGAGAATATTCATGCTTTAATGGTAATCTATAATTCTCACCTTCAACAGCATCTGACCATATTGCTTTCCAGCAGGCATTGAGCGTTGATTGTTTATTCTGGGTATATGACAGTTCAACATGCTTAACACAATCTAAGATTGTAAATTTCTTCCAAGCATCCATAAGAGTAAGAGATCCATCATTCTCTATTTGTTCTAAAATATACCTGAAGGTTTGCTTGATATACAATGCCTTGAAAGTCGAAATTATCCCTTGATCTAACGGCTGTAATAAGGAAGTTGTATTCTTTGGTAAAAAAACAATTTGCATATTTTCGTGTTGTATATCTTGAGAATGACCTGGTTCATTATCAATTAATAGAAGGGCCTTAAAAGGCAATCCCCTTTTACTTATATAACTTTTGACACCTGGGACAAAACCATTCATTGAAAACCATGGCAGTGACCCTGCTTTCTTATTAGCCATCCAATAAACTGTTTATTCCTTTAAATGAGCGTGGTGTTTTCGATTTGTTAATAACCAATGGTTTCATTATATGATCGCCTGAAGCGTTGCTACAGAAAAGAACTGTTATACGACTTTTCGCTGCCTTATGACCACTAGCTGATTTGTGAGATTTAGCCACATAGGTTCTTTCTGGCATTTTTTTCCAGAATAACCCGGACTCGTCAGCATTGAAGACCTGGTCAGGAGTGTAGGAGTTGGCGGCAATGATTTCAGCAAATTTTGCTGGATATTGTTGTGCTGCATCAGAATCAACAGATGCTCTTTCACCTTTCAATCTTAGATTATGTAAAGATTGTCTTTGTTTAAATCTCTCGAATCAACCGTGGCTTGCGGAAAAAGATACCTTCTTTTCATCTGGCGAAGTCGACGGTAACTGATTCTTAAGTGTTTCATAAATCTTTAAAGCCTTATTTGTAATGGCAATGGTATCAATTGGAACCCGCTTTTGAGTTTGGTCTTCTAGCCATATCACTAATGCCTTTTCCATATTTTCCATGTAACATCTCTTACATATGAAATTGTGCTCATACTCGTGCAAGATCCAGCTGCTACACTTTTTCTAATGGAGTCTTCATTTTTTCTTATTGTCCTTATTGTGGCTTCATTCATGGAGTAAAATTTAACAATATCTGTTACTCTTTCTCTATTACGTAGACGATCTAATATTTTAATTTTTGTTTCTAAAGAAATAACTTTTCTTTTCATTTGATTCTTTTTTAAACCTTTTGGCATTATAAAACCTTAAAAAATTTACGTAAATTATAAAAACGCCAGAAAAACTATAAATGTTGGAAACTTACCAGTAGATATTTAAATAATAGAATAAAAAAATGCACAATGATGTAAAGCTTTGCTGCTAAAATGATACTGCACTACTTCATATGAACCAGATAGCTTTACTAATGTGAAATACTACAGGGATTCCCCGTGTTGTAAAATATAGGGGAATCCCCGTCCCCGTTGTTGCCAGTGTTACCAAAGGAATGAGGTTTAAAAACGATTTGAAGTATATATGCAGCCGAATATACATTTTTACCAGTTTTTTGAAATCGTTATTATATCAACCGTGTAAAACCAAAATCGTGTAAAACAAGTGCCGTTTAAATCGGGGGATAAATGTATTATATAATGAGATTCTATGGCTAAAGCACACTATAGGTGCATGAAATTTCGTAAATATCGAATAATTCATCAAAATATGAGTTTCAATGATGTTTTAAACGCCTAAAACAGTGCTGAAAGTTATTCGTGTGGTAACAACTGTTCAATTTACTGTCAGAGTGAGAATCTGATAGTTTGTTTCCATCAAGGCGTGATATGGAATGACATTCTATGTCTTAAAAACACTTCACTGCATAGAATTTTCAGAAAAATCGATTTATGTGTGAAAATACCAATATTAGCGCTATTTTCTTCTCATAAAACGTAGGTGAAAGCTATATGGTGCGTAATGACTTTTGAATTTACAGTCAGATTCACAACCTAATGCTATATATTCATCAACTAGTATTATATAATGGAATTCGATGGGTAAAGTATACTTTAGGTGCACAGAAATTCAAACATATCGAATAATTCACCAAAATATCAGTTTCAATGCTCTTTTAAACGCCTAAAACAGTGCTTAAAGATATTCTTGGCTAACAACTGTTCAATTTACTGTCAGAGTGATAATATGATGGTTTGTTTCCATCAAGGTGTGATAAAGAATGATATTTTATGCCTTAAATTTATTTTTACTGCATAGAATTTTGAATAAAATCAATTTATGTATCAAAGTAGCTATTTTAGCGCTGTTTTCCGCTCATAAAACATAGGTAAAAGCTATGTGGTGTGCAGCAACTTTTGAATTTACAGTCAGCTTCAAAACCCAATGCTTTATATTCATCAACTATTATTATATAATGAGATTCTATGGCTAAAGTATAATTTTGGTGTATAGAATTTCGAAAATATCCAATTATTCATCAAAATATCAGTTTCAACGCTGTTTTAATCGCCTAAAACAGAGCTAAACGCTATTCGTGTGCTAACAACTTTTCAATTTACAGTCTGAATGACAATCTGTTGGTTTGTTTCCATCGCGGCGTGATATGGAATGACATTCTATGCTTTAAAAACATTTTGACTGCATAGAAGTTTCAAAAAAATCGTTTTTTATGTGAAAATACCTATTTTAGCGCTATTTTCATCGCATAAAACATAGGTAAAAGCTATATGGTGTGTAATGACTTTTGAATTTACAGTCAGATTCACAACCTAATGCTTTATATTCATAAACTAGTATTATATAATGAGATTCTATGGGAAAAGTATACTTTAGGCGGATAGAATTTCGAAAATATCGAATTATTCACCAAATTATCAGTCTAATGATGTGTTAAATGCCTAAAACAGAGATAAAAGCTATTTATGTTCTAACAACCCTTAAATTTGCAGTCAGAGTGACAAATCTGATGGTTTGTTTCCATCAAGGCGTGATGTAGAATGACATACTATGCCTTAAAAACATTTTTACAGTATAGAATTTTTAAAAGAATTAATTTATGCATCAAAATAGCTGTTTTAGCGCTGTATTCCGAGCATAAACCAAAGGTAAAAATATATAAAGTGTGTAATAACTTTTGAATTTACAGTCAGTTTGACAATCTGATGCTTTAAAGTCATCATCTCGTATTATGTAATGAGTTTCTATGGCTAAATTATAGTTGAGGTGAATAGAATTTCGAAAATATCGAATAATTCACCAAATCATCAGTTACAATAATGTATTAAATGCCTGAAAGAGAGCTAAAAGCTATTCCTGTTCTAACAATTCTTCAATTTACAGTTAGAGTGACAATCTGGTGGTTTGTTGACATTAACGAATGATACAGAATGACATTCTATGCCTTAAAAACATTTTTACAGCATAGAATTTTTAAAAGAATCAATTTTATGTATCAAAATTGCAGTTTTTGAGCTGTATTCCGAGCATAAACCTGAGGAGAACGCTATATGGTGTATAATAACTTTTGAATTTATAGTCAGATTGACAATCTGATTCTTTATAGTCATCAGCTCATATTATATAATCAGATTCTATGGCAAAGGTTTAGATTAGGTGCATAGAATTTCGAAAATATCGAATTTTTCACCAAAATATCAGTTTGAACTCTGTTTTGTGGACGCTTAGAACAGAGCTACAAGCTACTCCTGTGCCAACAACTTTTCAATTTACAATCAGAGTGATTTTCTGATGGTTTATTTCCATCAAGGCGTGATATGAAATGACGTTCTCTGTATAAAAAAACTTTCACTGCATAGAATTTTGAAAAAAAATTGATTTATGAATCAAAATAACTGTTCTAGCGCTGTTTTTTACGCATATCACATACGTAAAAGCTATATGGTGTGTAATAAATTTTGATTTTACCGTCAGATTCCCAACCTAATGCTTTATATTCATCAACTCGTATTATATAATGAGATTCTATGGCTAAAGCTACTCCTATGACAACAACTTTTGAATTTACAGACAGAGTGACAAACTGATGGTTTGTGTCCATCAAGGCGTGATATGGAATGACATTATATGCCTTAAAAACATTTCAAAACTTAGATTTTAAAAAAGAAATCAATTTATGCATTAAAATAGCTGTTTTAGCGCTGTTTTCATCGCATAAAACATAGGTAAAAGCTATATGATGTATAATAACTTTTGATTTTACCGTCAGATTCACAATTTATTTACATCAACTCGTATTGTGTAATGAGATTCTATGGCTAAAGTATAGTTTAGGTGCATAGAATTTCGAAAGTATCGAATAAGTCACCAAAATATCAGTTTCAACACTGTTTCAAATGCATAAAACAGAGCTAAAAACTTTTCCTGGGCCCACGGTCAGTAGGGGACACCGATGGGCTTGGAAAGGCCGCCGTCTGTCGGATGGGACGTTAAGCCGTGTGTGGCCCCGTGTGTGGGAGAGCCATACCCTATGCACGTTAAAGAACACGCTGGATGGCCTTGACGGGAGGCTACCATCTGTCTCCCAACAGCTGTTCCAGTGGGTCCCCTCCCCCAACCTTCTCTGAGACTTCGGGGTCCATGTGACCTGGCCATTTAGCCCATTGTGTGCAAAAAAGTGCCGCTCAGAGGTAAAACAACCCAACTCTGTTTTCTATATAATATTGAGCTCTCTTAAAAATGTTGTACCCGTTATTGACCATCGTAACTACATCATTGCCACCGATATCAGATCCATCTAATTTCAGTATTTTGCCTCTGACGTGTATATAACTGTTGTGCGGATGTAGGAAAACGTCCATATCTTTGGTATATATTTTGTATTTTTCGAGATTTTTAACATTAACATTGGTTTTCCGATATTCAAAGTACTCATATTTTGTCGTGGAATTATCGTCTATTGAGTCTTCGAACAAATTCTAGTAAGTAGCTTCAACGTTCATCCTATACTTATTTTTTGATTATTAGGCCATTTACGTATATTAACTGATTAAGAATATTTCTGCTCTTAGGGGATATTTTCTCGCTTTTTCAAACGATAGGCGACGGATTTGTATAAAATATTTTAATTCGCTTTCTCAGTATCTTCATTTTTATTTGGGTCTGATGTGCAACATATAAGTCACGTTTTCCTTGTTCAAGTCAATTACTTTATTGTTCTGATCGGTTACTTTCATTCTAACGTTGTAAACGTAATCAGTTTTATTCAGCGGTAAATATATGGGGAAGAATGGATGTTGCCTATTAAACTGCCAGGCGGTGTTTGAGGCACGAAACTGTACAACACGTCGCTCTTCTGTTTATTGAGATATAATATATTCGACAATAGAACAGTGAATCAGAATGCGATCGACCCTCTCGTTATGTTGGGTGGGAACTTTAATTCGTTTTTTGTTGCATCGGTAATTTTCGAATCGAATCCTAGTATTTCTCGTAACTGTCCATCAGAAAAGTCTATTTTACATCCTCTTGCCATAACAAATCTTGATGTGGGGAGGTTGCTTTCTAGTATTATAAGGCTAGGATCCCCAGAGACATTTTTCAAAACATCATTAAATCCGTCTATATCGTACATTCCATTAACCCTGCCCTTTGGGGGGGGGGGTAGAAGTCATGGAGGAAATTGTTTAGAACCTGTGACACTCCCCATGTCACAAGCTCTCATTTAACGCATGAAATTTGGCCCTGGCATTCCAAAGATATAGCGAACAATCGTTTTCAAATTTTTAGAAAATGTAAAAGTATGAGAGATGCAAATGTTTTAAAGTCCCGCACCGCAATCTGCATAAATATTGCATTTAATAACAATTTATTTAGTCGTAGAGTTAAAAAAAAACTCTTCTAGATTTTTACTTATCTTCCTATTGCTTTTCGCTTTGTCAGTTAGTCGGTTTGTAAGTGTGTCGGATTCTGAATTTCTCAAAATAGCTGTTTCATAATATCTTTCGAACGCAATGGAGGAACGTAATAATTTATGTGTCAAATGAAAGCTAGTGACGCGGGGAGTGTCATAGGCTATAAAAAATTGACCCCCACATACGTTCCTCCCTCTAAAAAAGGGGAAATATGAAAATTATTCTTAAACTATATCTCCAGAACACGAATGCCGAAAGTAACATGCGATACGTCAAATGATAGCTTCTGAGGCGGGGAATGCCACAGGCTATGAAACATTTACCCCCATGCTTTCTTCCCCCTGAAAAAGAGGATATGTGAAAGTCGTTCTACTATATCTTCCGAATGCGAGGGCTTACAGTTACGAGTTAAGTGCCAAATGAAAGCTCATATAATGACCGTCGTAAACTCTTTCGAAATTTCCATCCCCACTATTCCCCCTGTTAAAAAAGGGAACACCGGATTTTCCTGGTATTCGACTCTGACGAGTGATATCTGGAATTAAAGCTTGTGACATCTCCAAAGTCATGGGCTACCTCAAACATGACTACAAAAGGCAGGAATCCTTTGAAGTCAATACGAACTCAGTGACTGATTGCACTAAATATAATATTTTTTTAATTTCCATTTTATTTTGCAATACAAAGGTGTTATGCTAGTTAATATAATACAATTCACATAAAACAGAAAAGGGACACTCTGTTAAAAAATTCAATACAGAATTTGACAAGACTGAGCAACTTAAGTAAATTACATTAAATAATTGTCGCAAATATATGATACACCAGTGTTTTAAGCATTAAAAATATTAATGAGTAAAAGTAGTTAACAAACTATGTTTGAATGCAGAATACTTTTGGCTCCTTTTAAATTATTATTTAAATTATTCCAAACTTTCGCACCCCGATAGGTCAGTGATGCTTGTCCATAATTTGTTCTACATAATGGTAATTCTAGGTCAAGTTGCTGTCGACTTGGGTAATGATAACACTTCCTTTGGAAACTGATATCGTATTTTTTCAATCTAATAACACAGAACATAAATAATGCTATATTTAATCTGTATAGATCCGAAAGCTGTAGAATTTTGTATTTTTCAAAAAATATTTAGTATGTGCATTAAAGTGTATATTATACAGAGTTCTCAAGAAGGTTTTTTGAAGATATAATAGCTTATTAATATTCTGATTACTTGTGTTACCCTATATCGAAATACAATAATGCCGATGAGAATAAATAATACATATGTCTTTAGGTTTATTTTCTACGTTTTACTGCCAAATAGTAAAATATGTATTTTTTTAGTTTCTTAATTTATTTGTATCTTTTTCAATTATTTAATTCGTCATTACATTTAATAACTAAAAGGACGCATATCGCCTCTGACGCATATGAGAATCTCGTTTTCAAAGAGAAAGAAGTTTTTCCTTTCTTACCGTTTCATTTCTTAAAAGTTTTAATTTGAGCTAGCGGTTGATGGGGTTGGGTTGGATTCTTTTACCTCTGAGCGGCACTTTTTTGCACATCATGGGCTAAATGGCCAGGTCACATGGACCCCGAAGGCTCAGAGAAGGTTGGGGGAAGGGACCCACTGGAACAGCTGTTGGGAGACAGATGGTAGCCCCCCGTCAAGGCCATACAGCGTGTTCTTTAACGTGCACAGGGTGTGGCTCTCCCGCACACGGGGCCACGGCTTAACGTCCCATCCGACGGACGGTGAGCTTTCCAAGCCCATCGGTGTCCCCTACTGACCGTGGGAAGGGCGGGGAATTTTGCGGAGATAAATCTCAACACTGACCCAGCTGGGACTCGAACCTGGGAACTACAGATTACGAGCCTGACGCGCTACCGACTGAGCCACCCCCGCCCCCGGATGATGGGGAAAATGCAAAAACTATTTCGTTAGTAATTATACAACATAAGAGTATTCGATTTTTTAATTCTTAAATCTGAAAAGTTGCATTTCCCACACCTCTCTCAGAAAAATCGGTAGATTATTGGTATCAGTGGAATATCTGTTAAAAACCAGCAGTAATTTTTCAAATTTCTATTTTATACATTTTATTTGTAAAACTTGCTTTAAATTCTTTTCGGTGATCTGTAAAGATATAAATATATGTTACGGTAAACGTGAATAATCCGGCGATTATGCATAATCGCTGGTTATTATGCATAATCACCAATCATCTTGGTAAGTTTGATAAATTTCACTAAATTTCTCACTTTTACCGGCGATTATGTATAATTCACAAATGAATTTGGTAAGTTTGATATATTCCTCGAGCTATAGGGTAAAAACCGTGAGAAACGCAATCTGACCTCTGAGAAACCAAAAAAAGACAGAAAAGATGATAAAGACACTTTCCACCCCTAAAATCTAAAGTCTAAAACAGGAATCCGTCGTCCGAATTATAAAAAAAGCCTCAAAATTTTTATGCTCAGTGAGACGAATTAGTAAAGACGGCCTAGATGTTAATCCTAGACTGGCGATTATGCATAATGTCCGGTAAATTTGATTAATTAGGTATGATTTATCATATTTACATATAACATTATGCATAATCGCCAGTCTAGGATTAATATGGCCGTCTTTACTAATTCGTTCTCACTGGGCTTAAAAATGTTTAAGGTTTTTTTATAATTCGGACGACGTATTCCTGTTTTAGACTTTACATTTTAGGGGTGGAAAGTGTCTTTTTCACCTTTTCTGTCTCTTTCGGTTTCTCAGAGGTCAGATTGCGTTTCTCACGGTTTTTACCCTATAACTCGGGGAATGTATCAAATTTACAACTTCATTTGGGAATTACGAATAATCACCGGTAAAAGTGAGAAATTTAGTGAAATTTATCAAACTCGCCAAGATGATTGGTGATTATGTATAATAACCAGCGATTATGCATAATCGCCGGATTATTCACTTTTACCGTAACATATATATTAAAAGCACAAAGTATTTGAAAAATACAATTTATAATATTTCAGTAATACCAATCAAATAAAAAAGAGTTTTCTAATTATCATTTTCATTGCTTCCAATGGAAACTTTATGACGTTCACATTCCACCACCAAAACCCCAAATTTTTCCACCGTTATTTGGCGCAGTTATGGTTTTCGGAAGATTTAAAAAGTGTGAATCATAATATTTTATCAATTCCTATCTAACACAAAAATAATTTTTCTTTTATCTCTAAAAACGAACAATTATCTGCTAAAACTAAAAAGTTTTATTTTCCCACCCCCTCTGGTTTAAAGGGTCAAACTCATTGTTGGCAATGGAAACTTCGTGACCTTCACATTCCACCACAACAATTTAAAATTTCTAGCATAAATACATCGTTTGCAATATCAGTTTGAAATTTTGGAATTTTCAAAGTTTTCCACCTCTAGAGGGCGTAATTATAGCTTTAGAGAGATTCGGAAAGGGCATATCGTAATATTTCATCAATACCTATCCAACACAAAAAGAATTTTTAATTTATCTATGTAAACAATAAAGTTCGATGTCTACAGACGGACAAGACAGACGACAAAGCGAAACTATTATCTCGTTTTCAAAGAAAACGTGATAAAATAATTTGCATGTGGTTTTTAAAAGCATTCCCAAAGTGCTTTTAAAAGAGCGGAATATTTTTGCACACTAATTGCTTTAAGAACAAACTTTTCTTTCTTAGAATTAGTTTTAATTTTTATACATTGTCTACGCAGAGCTCCAAACATAAAAATCGTGTAGAAAGACATGCTCCTAGGAAATAAATTACCCTGTCTCCCAAAATTCTAGGACAGTAAGAAGATGTAGAGATTAAGCTTTTAGAAACGAATGGGTCAGTGTATTGTTATATTATTATTAGCATTCAGAAGGGGGGGCATGCACCCCCCTCTGAATGTTAATAACGGTAAAAGAAGGAAAATATTTATAAAAGTTATTTATATTTCATGCATTTTTCAAGCAATTTTTTAAGACTTGTAAAACGAAGGGAAAAATGTTGTACTGCATTTGAAAATTCAGTCTCTTGCCCCTTTTTCACTTTTTCAGCTCGATTGTGTTTATTGCCCCCTCTTCCCCTCCATGGTTTACTAGATCCGGGCCTGCACCTATTTTATCTGGGTTAAATGGAAAGTATATTTCGGTTTTTACCTTGCATCTATTATTTTATTTTGTACATCCTCTTTCCCCGGAATATATTTTCTGGCTATGTGGGTCATTTATAATTCTAATTTTTATCCGTCTTCTAAAAAGTCAAAAGGAGTGCCAATACAATTGCTACTTCAAAATTTAAATTAAGTTCATTAACTAGAAATTTTAATTGTTGGGCTTTAAAATAATCCTACCATCAAATACGGTACACTGATATATCGAAAATCGTGAGATGCAAAGTTTTCTCTCTTAGTGTGCTGAGCTGAGGTTGAACGTGACTTGAGTTCGAGTTCTGAATAACACACAATGGACATTTGCCCTCCTCCCGGCATAAAAAACCAAAAAATATAAACTTTTCTATGATATATAAAACCAAAAAAAATTTTATGAGACTTCTGTGATAAACAGATCTTTGACGGATAATTCATTTTATTTATTAAATTTTTTCTCTAACAAACCGAGTTCATTTAGGAACTCGGTTCGAAAATAATTTCTAATTTCGAAAAATCATTTTTTGAAGTCGGTCGTATTTATAGAAACGCCTGAGACGTTTATTCCTGGGAGTCAGCCGTGGCCACTGCAAATATTCTTTAGCCATGAGACTGATCTTCAACCCCGGAGATTTAGGTGCTTCTACGGCTAGCGTTCTGCGTCTGCAATGCCGAATGCTTGTGGTTTGAAAGGGATAAACAGTCTGCAACCTGCATGTCATTGTTGAAGAGAGAGCGGGACTGCTCAGCTGCTCCTAATTAGTACCCATGGCGCACGCAGTGCAAGAGTACAAAGTGTTATCTCCTGCATTTTCCAAAGGGCATACGTATTTGCCTCTGGTGAAATGAAAGGAACCTGGAAAATAAATATAATAAATTAATCTGAAATTAATTCAAACAGCTCTAGAAAATATATTATTAGGAATTGAAATCAGTAAGTGAAATTCAAATGCAAAATCTGGACTGTGATTACACTTTAATGTCGAATTTTCGGAAACAACTCTTTCTAGTGGACTCATACATCACTTCACCAAGAGTGATGTGTCTTGGAATAGTTCCGTAAACAAGGTGAAGAATCAGTAACATATTGAAATATTTCCTAAGTTAATAACTTCATTTTGAAACAAAATAAGATGATGAAATAAAAAGCAGCACAATAGAAAAACTCATAGTTATCAGTGTGATTTTTTTAGAAAGCCTGGGACAACTGAAAATATTTATTTATATATGTTAGACTTAACTGAGAAAAGAAGTCGGCCTTTGGGTGCCATCGCAGACTAGAAAACGTGGCACTGAACAGATTAAAACTCCAAAGATGCTGCTAGACAGAGAATAAAGGAAGCTGGAAAAAAATTGGGAGGAATAAGTTTACATCAAAGCAGAAGAGATGATGGAGGCAGGCTTTAAAAGAAAACGTGATCAACCGAAACCTGTAACTTCTTGAAGACAAGAAGACTGTTAGGACGTGACATATTCGATCCGTAATGGTTTTTATTCATCGCGATTCGGTGTAGTGTGTAAAATCAAAAACTCGAATTATTTGTTTAACCTCCCACACAGACAATCATAGAAGCAGGAAAATGGGTTGAATGATACCCCTTGGCTAATATTTATGATGGAGTACCCTTAGAAATTCACATATCTGGAAGTGGGGAAGAAGACATAAGTCTTTCCCAGACCTGGTTCTTTGTGAAAGCCAAAATATTAAAAAAAACCTAATTCCTCTCTAAAGAGAGATGAGCCTATTGGCCCTAGTAATCTGAGTAGTTTGTTCACCCCCCGGGAATTCCCCCTTTGCACAGTGCTTTCCCCTTATGACGTCACAGACCACGCCCCCTCCCCCTATGACGTAACATGACGTAATCATGACGTAACAGGCCATGCTCCCTTATTAATAATTAATAATTCCCCTCTTATTAAAAGCCCCCCTTTCACCTCCCGTGGCGCCATCTGGTGAAAACGAAGAGTACTAATTACCAAACAACCCCTATTTTAACTCTAATTCTTCGATTTTTGATTCCCCCCTTATAAAAAAATTCCTCCCCCTTATTAAAAGCCCCTGGCGCCATCTGGTGACAGTGAGGAACACTAATTCCCAAAAAAACCCTATTTTAACTCTAATTCTTCGATTTTTGATATCCCCCTTACAAAAAATTCCTCCCCCTTATGAAAGAACCCCTGGCGTCATCTGGTGCCTATGAGACGTACTATTTTCCAAAAAAAACTCTAATTTCCAATTTTTCTTTATTTCAGACTCCCCTGGTTGTCCCACCTATATTTTAAGCCCCCCTCCTTTTGCAGACCCCTGGTTGACCTATATTTTAACCCCTACCTATATTTTAAGCCACCCCTTCTTCCCGAAAAAGTCCCTCGGCTGATGCATTTTACTGGGTAATTAGTGAAACGGACTTGCTACTAGATCTAGCGACTTTTGAGCTCTCACGGCGTACTGCAAAAAATTTTACCGTGTACCCCACGTTGAGAACTCCTAACGTCCACTCTTATTTACTGTGCTCTCGTGTAAATCACTAGATCCTAGTTCTCTGCTCCTGATGTTATTACTCTTAATATCTTTTTCCTTACCAGACACATTACACAATGTTTCATTCTTATAACCTATAGAAATATTTTCTTCATTAAAGACCTTAAACAACATCATTCTTCTCATTATTACTCAACATCCTCGTAGCATTTACATTATCATCAAGGACCTTTCTGTTAAAAGTAAACAGTTTGTTTTAAGTTGTTTACCCCTCAGTCTCTTTCCTGACCGAGGACAGAGTGGTAAGAATTAATTGTTAACGTAACAGAGGAAGGTGGGATAAGGAAAATTCTGATGGGTCATCAAGTATTTGGGAACTACTGAGGTGAAAACAATTTGGGTGGTAATTAAGCTTTTGCTAACAAGAGCCACCTGCATGCAGCAGCTGAAGAGCAGGTGCCTAGGGAGTTTCATTAAAGACATTTAACTTTGATTATCATATAACAATCTTATTATTTTTTCGGTAATGACATTTCCAACGTTCCTTCACCAACTTTCCTTTTCCACCACCATTTAGATGTTTACTCTCGATCATGCTTTGCTCTGTAATTAATATATCATTCTAATGTAGATACTTCTTTCAGATATAGGCTCGTTCCCTTATATTTACTCATGCCACTCAGTCCGATTTTGACACATTTCTCGGTATTACTTTCAGTGGCTTATGCGAAACCTTCAACTTTTTCTATGTAACCCACCCACACCTCTTTCCATTATGCATTTTCTACCTTCATTCCGTTTTAAGATTTTTTAAATGATAAAACAAGAAATTTAAGTCTTGGATAACTTAACCTTTATTTGCACAAAGATGAGTTTTTGCAAAAGATTTTATTTCCTCAATCAGTTAATATTTGGGAATATTTATGAAAAGTCAAAAATTTCTATTTTTGGTTATCTCTGCGAAGAACTCTTGAGAATGAAGAATTCCCTCTCCCCAAGAAGTCAGATAGTATTGCGTATTAATGGGTAACAACTGTTTGAAGATAATGGCGTATATATTTTTATCTGGGACGCAGTTGTAACAGAGGAACCGGGCTGCGATAAAAAAAATCGGGCTCTTTAAAAGATTTTATTGCTTATTTTGTTGATAGTTAATACGCGACTCGTAAAATAGGTTTCCCCCTAATTTTATGAAATTTGGGGTAAAACAATAATTGCTATTACTTTGTGAGGCAAAACTCCTGGTTTTGGGTTTTACTCATGCACTTATCAGGTCACCGTGGTTCTTAACTGAGGGCCTGGGACGCTAGAGAGCTCAGCACCCTCTGTCAGTCCGCGCCTGACTGGCGATACTATTTAATGGATCGAAGGAGTCAAATGGACACAAGAATATAGACTAATGAGTTTCATATTAACTCAAATTGAAATACTTCGAGCGATGAATTTTTATTGTCCGAAAAAAATTAGTCTTCTGCCAACGATAATGGAATTTTCTGATCGGCAGCACGATTAAAATAATCTTAAGTAATTTGGGACTTTATCATAAAAGGGTAACCTTATATAAATGAATATTCAGCTTGGATAAGCTTCGCTCATCGTTGTTATGAAGAAGTTCTGAAAAGACGTTTTAATTGGTACAGCAGAGAATGAAAATTTATCAATTTTTAGATTAGAAGGAGGTGGGGGAAAGATTTTATTTAGAAATAATCAAGAGCAGTTATACCAAATCTGGGGTTCACGTGCTATTTTCAATATCTGAGAAAGCTCCAAGGATGTTGGGTCGTTTTATCTCCGAGAGGCAGTTTTTGTTGCACACAATAGACTAAATGGTCAGATCGTAAGAGCGACGAGGGTGATAGGGAGAAGAGATCCATCGTACAAGGCTAGGAAACACATAGTAGCCTCCTGTCAAAGCCATCCAGCGTGTGTTCTTCAACAGGGTATGAACCTCCAGCATACGGGATCATGGCTTAACGTCCCATCCTGCGGCCTTTTCAAGTCCATCGCTGTCCCCTACTGACAGACGGCAGGGTGGAGATCCAACCCCTAAGAAAATAGTACATTTAACGCGATTTACGTAACTGGGGTACTTTTTTGGACTTTAGCTGCAATGGCATCAATTCACTATAGCAACACTAGCTATCTTATGGTGATTACAAGATGTAGTTTGCTGTTGAAAACATAAGAATTTCTTTACTTAATTGATTAGTTTCAAAATTGCAAAATTGTCAATAAGTTAACAGCAGATAAAGAAGTACATATATTCCATTCTTGGAACTTTTAGTGAGTCGGTCCTTGTGAGGATTAGTATACTTAATTAAACTATAAATGAGTAACGACTAAAATAAAGGTCTTTAGAAAGATTGAGAATTATTAAGGGTTCCGTGGTCCCGAAAACGCTTCTCCCAAAAAAATTCGGTCGTCTTTTACGAATCATAAAACTTGTCTATCTGATTTAAAGCAAACACTTTCACATTACTGAATTACACTGGGGGAAACAAGCATTGAATAACTTCAGTTGGATTACTTTACCTTTATTATTATTCAGCTTTATTTTGCAGGTTATGTTACCTCTGAGTGGCATTATTTAGCTATCACTGCTCAAAATGACCAGGTCACAAGTACTCTGAGGAGGTTGAGGAAAGGGACCACAGGATAGCTCTTAGGAACGGATGGTAGCCTCCCATCAAGATCATCCAGCATTCTTTAACATGCACATGGCATGCTCTCCCGCACACGAAGCGACGGCCATTCCACTTCAATCAGCGACCTCTACTGACGGAAGACAGGGGGGTAGAGTGGAGATAAATCTCAATGCTCGCAGAGCGTACTGCGAATCTTAGAACTGTAGATGACGAGCTTGGTACACTACAGACTAAGCAATCTCCATCCCTTCCAGCGAATGATTTTTGGGTTGATTTACCTGGGGCATCCCACCCCCATTTTTGTGCACAATGGACTAAATGGCAGAGTTACAAGGACTACAAGGTTCAGAAAAGGTTTAGGAATGGAACCAATAGACAGATGTTAGAAAACGTAGAACTATCTCAAGGCCATCGAGCGTGCTCCTTAACGTGCAGAGGGTATGGCTCTTCTTCACATTGACCCACGGTTTAATAAGGTTAGGAGATTCATCCTTAATGCAACGAATAGAAAATTTCAATTTGCCTGAATTGAGAAAGATTCGAGATTAACTACGTTTTTTAACTAAAAACACCGCAACGGTTTAGAGAAGATTGCTGAAGGGAGATCCATTGGAAATCTCTTAGGATGACATAAAAACCTATCTTTCAAGTTTTTTTTTCAATCATCCAGAGAGGAACCATCCGTCATGTTCTTCCAACTATGAAAGCTAGACTATCTAGTTTTGTATATCATTGCCGCAGTCATCATTGCATTGCTCGCTGAACTACAGATATTTCCCAGGAGTTGATATTACGTTCAAAATAAATTTTTCAGGTTCTTTTTTCAATTAATATTCTCTCAAATCAACAACCAAATTAAAAACATATCCGTAAGAACACTAATAAGAAAAATGAAACTTATCAATATTATACAAAGGACTTACTTTTCACCAGAAAGCGAAGAGAAGCAGAAAGAGTTCCACCTTTTATTCGCTGTAACCTAACCAGAGATGTCACAACAAAGTGACTGATCATTGTTGATAAAGAAGCGGTAAAATAAATAATTTGCTTCTCGTTTAAATTAAAGGAGATTTAATAAATTTCTGTCAATTAAAATATTCTATCCAGAAATTGTGCAAGTATTTTAGATTTGATCTTAGCTAAATGACGTCATGAATTCCGCCCTCTCCGGGATGAAATATGCAAGTTATCTGATTCAACGTCTGAGCAGCGTGGAGCATGTGATACGGTCGCACTTTACACTTAGGGCAATATCCGTCAAATTCATTCATCAGATCGTATTGTTCAACAAGAGTTGTGCATTTTAACGTTTTATTTCGTTTTCCTTATGAATTTTGTTGCGCTGATTACGAAAGGAATATGGAAATTGATTTATTGTCTTCAAATATTTTGAAATAGTATGATGGTTTTGAAAGAAAGCTGCCAGCCATTGGATTGGATTGTTTTATATCTTAGTGGAATGTTTTCGCCTACTTTGAAAGGCCAAGTCACAAGGACGAGAGCAAGTCACAGGTCACGAGAACAAGTCCAAGTCACAAGAGTAGTATAGTCCCACTCCACGGAACCCCACTAGTGCTTCACCCTTATGACGTCACCAGCCACGCCCCTATACCATCATTGACAACGCCCCCTTATTAATATTCTTAATTAATAATTCATAATTAAAAGCTAAAAATTTCTCCCCCTTATTAAAACAACTTTCCCGTTTAACCCCTGGCGCCATCTGGCGACTATGAGGAGTACTATTTTCGGAAAAAACCCTATTTGAGCTCTAATTTCCCGATTTTTGACTCCCCCTTTATTAAAAATTTCTCCCCCTTATTAAAAACCCCCTTCCTCCTCCCCCCCTTAACCCGTGGCGCCATCTGGTGACTGTGAGAAGTACTATTTTCGGAAAAACCCCTATTTTAACTCTAATTTTCTAATTTTTCAGCCAACCCGTCATTAAAGACCCCTGGTTGACCCAACTATATTTTAAGCCCTCCATCTCGAATAGTCCCGATTTTTCTTTATTTCAGACTCTCTGGTTGACCCCTTAATCTCCGAATAAGTCCCTTACTAACTAAACTTCGGGTGGCAACGATCGGCTGATGCCGGGTGGCAACCTCACACAGAAAGTACTAGAAAATCAACTCCCAAAGTTGTATTACCCATTTTTTTTCCTTATTAATTAAACACTCATTAAAACCCTCCTCCCCTTTATTAAACCCTCTTATCAAAAGTTCACTCTATTAAACTTCACAAACTCTCTTGTTATACACATTCATTTTGCCAAGTCCGCTAATCAACTCCCAATTCCTTAGTAATTAAACACTTATCAAAATTCCCTCCCCTTTGTTAAAAATCAAAAGGTACCTCTATTAAAACTTCACAAACTCCCATCCTTTTACATGTTCCCTAAACATAGGAAATCAGCTCACAAAGTTGTATATTCCCTGTATTACCCATTTTTATTCTTTAGTAATTAAACACTTATCAAAAAAACCCTCTATTAAAACTTCACCAAACTCCTGTGGTATTCATATTCATCTGAAATTTTCTAAGTCCACTAAACTCAGAAAATCAACTCCCAAAGTTGTATATTCCCTGTATTACCCATTTTTATTCCTTAGTAATTAAACACTTATCAAAAACTCTGTTCCTCATCATTAAAAATCCCCGGTCGAAATAAAACGTGGTAAATCAGTTTTCTCTAGGCATGTTTAATCGGTGTCATCCAACGACCTGTATTTGAAAAAAATAAATCCTTCCTGACGCAGTGATTTGAACCCACTACCTTGATGTCCACATTCATCTGAAATTTGCCAAGTCCCGCTAAACTTTGGGTGGCAACCCCTCGCTGAATGGTTGATACAATCCTTGAACTAGGTCCCCGTATTTTGCGAGTTCGACCTTCACTAGAAGAAGGACTATCCTAGAGTAACTGTCCCGCAGAAAATAAAAAATGCTGTTGGGTAAAAAATTAATTAAAAAAAATCTGATTTTATTCGTCATGATGAAAAATATTGAAGGTAATAGGGTATGTGTGACATAAAAGTTCCGAGTTAATGAAGTCACGTTTTAATGATGGGTGGTTATGTCCTACGAAATTAAAAAATTCCAAACGGGGAATCACAAGGGTTTTATTGACGGATGAATCTTGGATCTGCGCTGCTTTCATATCGGGTCTTACAACATGAAAACCCACTCGCAGCCTTGACCGCTGCTTTAGAACCTGAAATTTTTACAAGTCCAGAGATGGTTCTCTGCATTCTCAATTCTACCCTTTAACGATAGGTCAGTGTTTCAATTTAGACTTTTGAAATTATGAGCCCTAAACCTCAAAGATTTGAGCGTATTATTCTCCTTCGGTTTGATGCCATCAGATATCTGTGATCCGCGTCAGGACTTGTCTTGGAAAGTGATTTTACGTTTGTCACAATTACTCTCAGCCATTACGCGACATGGTTTAAAAATACTTATTACCGTTGTATCCTCAGTACTGGGAAGTAATGCTACTTGAAGAAAAATCGAGTATGGGAGTAATCATTAATCTACAAGTGCTCGCATATATTTTAAAAATCGTCTCTTCCACCGTTTATCGCCGAACGTGAAGACGCTGATGAAATTCTCTTTACAAGGTCAGATGTTTTCATCGGGTAAAAACAGCACGGCAGAATGCTATAGAAAGTAAGAATGCTAAAAGTAGAATTCATAGGTGTCCGTAAAAATCTTTAGTTCCAACATGAGTTAAAGGAGTAGAGAACATTAGTTTTAACACTAATCTACTATGCAGATAAAAAAATAATACCTTTACAAACTATGAGTATGAAAAATCCCAAGTCCAGCAATACCCTTCTAAATACACACGCTCTCACTTCAGCATCGTTTCTGTTACAAATCACGTGATTCTAAAGAAATGCAGGGAGTCGTGTGCAGCATCAGCCCACCCAGTGATAAAAGGTCAAGGGTCTACTCAAACGCTGACCTATGGAAAGCTGATAAATGAAACATGTCTAATTTCTTGTGAGAACTGCTCATGTCTTATCCCCCTCAAAGATCTTTTAAACAAAGTTAATAATTACTGTTTCCTGTCGAATGCTACACTTTATCAGAACTCTATGTGGGGTGTCTTCGGATCTTAAGTTATCATGTTCTCCAAGTGCTCAGCTGATTTTACAAGGTCGACATCACAATTAAAGTATGTAGCGGTTACAGGGAGAATAGGATTTGACCTCATACATTAGAAAAGGGAACAATTGTTAATGTCATAAGAAATGTGTGACATATAATTCCGTGGAAAAACTGAATACGAAATCTTTAGCATTATTCCTGGCGTCCTTTGTTAGGTGGTAGTATTAACATCCTTATACGCTCTCACTTCAAATTTTCATATGATATTCGGGAGTTATCACTTAAGTTTCAACTTTTATTTTTTCCAACCTCAACAACGTGCAGTTTCTGCGGAACGCTGGTGACTTCGATGCAAAGGACGATCTTTCTCACACTAGCGATATGACTTTGCTAAAAAACGAACCTGGAACCCCATAGACAATAAAGAACTAAAAAGTCATTAAAACCGTGAATGGACTTATGTGAAACGTAATGTACTAAGCTTGACAACATTAATATAGATAGGGATCCTCGCTTGTTTTCTCTATACTACCATAAATTGGGAAACCCGATGCTTGAGAAATTTTCAAAGATGAATAGAGCTCTGTAAAGTTCTGACCATATAGTCTTCTGAGTTCATTCTGCTGTAGATGTCTAATTCTGTCAGGATCACAAGGGATGTTTTACACATTCAAGGACTTTTTCTGACATTCGTTAATCAATGTATCTATCTACGCATCAGACACACCATTACACAGACAAGCTACCTATCCATAGGTTGTGTAAGCATTCAGAATAAAAAACTGATTGCAAGTCTGCTTCATTGTCATACAACCTCATAACTTAATTTTCAGATGCACGTTTCTTCGTAGAATCGTAAACTCTCAATATCTATGCATTTCCTCACACACATCTCGCAAGATAATTAAAATTGAATCAATGATCCATGTTCCCTATCTGCATATTTACTTTCTAATAAACCAAACTTTAACGACCAAAGTAGGTAAATCAGATTTTTTCCATATATCTGCTTACATTGAAAATCTCACAACAGCCTATTCAGTACTTTACCTCCGATACAGCTATAAGTTACGATAGCCAACATCTATCCCATAGACAGTAGGTTAGTCACTTCTAACAAAGTCAAGGTTTGAGATCCATAGTAAGGCATGAATGTTGTTTACCGGCCAAGATCCCGACATCCTCTCATCCCTTCTACAGGGTCGTGTGAAAGCTAACCGTTAAGACAGATAGTTGCATATATTTTTAAAGATACACCGAACTCACTCTTACATGCACAAACCTTCCATTTCCTAATGCATGAAAAGGAAAGCGTGAACAGTCATTCTTTCACAATAAGTCAATGTTGACTGCATTAAATATGATTTGAACGGAAGACAATCTGAATAGGCGCTTTTGATTGTAAATTAAAAAATTTGAAAACTCACTGTTTATAAGAAAACAACAATATTTTCAGTATTTCCATGAAAAGTCGGGTCCCAGAATCGATCCGCTAGAACTAACTTTGCATTCACTGACTTCAGCAACTGATAAAACGTAATGTAAGAAACGTAAGCTCTCTCGACGGTTATTCTTTTCAGAGATACTCGGACTTTTTTACTCTTTTCAGAGTTCCCGGTCCCCTCAGTACGTTTGAATAAGCGCATAAGTGTGGGTGAAGGTGATTAGCTGCAGTCACAAGTTTTTCGACAAAGATAGGGTGTTTCACTACAATCTAACACGGAAATGTCTGTTTAGTTATTTTGCCCTATTTCTATACTAGTGTGGAATTCTTAGAACAGGTGGTACTATGTTCGTGTGAAAGTGGTTAGGGCAAACACAAGTTTTTTTAATAATGTTATGTATCTTGTTTGGAAATAACAGTGTCTATGGAGCATTACTCCTGTACATACCATAAGCATAATGCCTCGCGATTCTAAGAGTTCCCAGAACCGATAGACAATACTTTGCGTTTACAGGTCCTAACGCATAGTCTTTCATAGTTCAAACTCAATCATCAAGACAATC
Source organism: Ryuthela nishihirai (assembly GCA_038380435.1). Classification (NCBI taxonomy): domain Eukaryota; kingdom Metazoa; phylum Arthropoda; class Arachnida; order Araneae; family Heptathelidae; genus Ryuthela; species Ryuthela nishihirai. The sequence continues at coordinate 1,664,366 of JAWZYU010000019.1, forward strand.
AATATTGCAGAAGTAAGATTGAAAATGAAAGGAGAAGTGATAGAGAAGCGAAAGAAAAGCACCACACCCAGCATTCTCACATTAAAAGAAAACATAAGCATTCATCACCTCAAAACAGATAAGACAGAGGGAGCTATGTGCCGGCTTGAAAAGCAGCAAGAAGGTTAGTAACCATGGTTTAACCATTCATTTTTTAAGTATTAGAACGTTCATGTTACAATTTCTTGCAACAACGTTCATAGCTAGTGAAGATACAAGTCTGCAATATTCACTCTTCTGTGTAAGCATGTGAATATTACATTTCAGCTGTATGTGAACCAAACAGTCAGTTGAGCAGAATATTTAAAAATACCGGCGTGAACTCATGGATACATAAAACGTGTCTCCTTCTTGTGTCTCTTCATATCTATATACTATTCTTACGAGCACAAAAGATAGAACTTTCGAAGGAAGATGAACCATGTATCAGTTTAAAAAAAACGATGACAGACAACTATTGTCTTACGTTTACTCGAATCGGATAGGCAACATATTTCTCACTAGATGGCGCTGGTTAAACGTCCAAGACAAGTCCTGACGCGGAAGCACAGATATCTGACAGAATCAACCCGATACGTTCAAATCTTGGAGGTTTAGGGCGCATAATTTCAAAAGTCTACATTGAAACACTGACTTATCGTTAAAGGGTAGAATTGGTAATGCAGAGAACCGTCTCTGGACTTGTAAAAATTTTGGGTTCCAAAGCAGTGGTCAAGGCTGCGAGTGGGTTTTCATGTTGTAAGACCCGATATGAAAGCAGCGCATATCCAAGAATCATCCGTCAATGAAACCCTTGTGATTCCCCATTTGGAATTTTTTAATTTCATAGGACTTAAACATCCATCAGTAAAACGTGGTCCGGGGTGAGGATCCGAACACGGAACTTTTATGTCGCACATACCCTATTACCTTCAATATTTTTCATCATGACGAATAAAATCAGATTTTTTTTAAATTAATTTTTTACCCAATAGCATTTTTTATTTTCTGCGGGACAGTTACTGTGGGATAGTCCTTCTTCTAGTGAAGGTCGAACTCGCAAAATACGGGGAACCTAGTTCAAGGATTGTATCAACCATTCAGTGAGGGGTTGCCACCCAAAGTTTAGCGGGACTTGGCAAATTTCAGATGAATGTGGACATCAAGGTAGTGGGTTCAAATCACTGCGTCAGGAAGGATTTATTTTTTTTAAATACAGGTCGTTGGATGACACCGATTAAACATGCCTAGAGAAAACTGATTTACCACATTTTATTTCGACCGGGGATTTTTAATGATGAAGAACAGAGTTTTTGTTAAGTGTTTAATTACTAAGGAATAAAAATGGTTAATACAGGGAATATACAACTTTGGGAGTTGATTTTCTGAGTTTAGTGGACTTAGAAAATTTCAGATGAATGTGTATACCACAGGAGTTTGGTGAAGTTTTAATAGAGGGTTTTTTTGATAAGTGTTTAATTACTAAAGAATAAAAATGTGTAATACAGGGAATATACAACTTTGTGAGCTGATTTCCTATGTTTAGGGAACATGTAAAAGGATGGGAGTTTGTGAAGTTTTAATAGAGGTACCTTTTGATTTTTAATAAAGGGGAGGGAATTTTGATAAGTGTTTAATTACTAGGGAATTGGGAGTTGATTAGCGGACTTGGCAAAATGAACGTGTATAACAAGAGAGTTTGTGAAGTTTAATAGAGTGAACTTTTGATAAGAGGGTTTAATAAAGGGGAGGAGGGTTTTAATGAGTGTTTAATTAATAAGGAAAAAAATGGGTAATACAACTTTGGGAGTTGATTTTCTAAGTTTAGTGGACTTGTAAAAAGGATGGGAGTTTGCAATCAGTGAAGTTTTAATAGAGTGAACTTTTGATAAGGGGAGTTTAATAAAGGGGAGGGGGTTTTAATGAGTGCTTCATTAATAAGGAATAAAAAATGGGTAATACAACTTTGGGAGTTGATTTTCTGTGAGTGACTGCTATCGAAAGTTTTGCAATTATTTAGAGACTTCCATCATCCCTTTCTGCATGAGGTTGCCACCCATGCAATTATTCTGAGGCTTGCATCAGCCGATCGTTGCCACCCGAAGTTTAGTTGGTAAGGGACTTATTCGGAGATTAAGGGGGGCTTAAAATATTGGGGTCAACCAGTGGGTCTGAAATAAAGAAAAGTCGGGACTATTCGAGAAGGAGGGCTTAAAATACAGGTAGGTCAACCAGGGGGTCTGAAATAAAGAAAAATCGGGACTATTCGAGAAGGAGGGCTTAAAATATAGGTGGGTCAACCAGGGGGTCTGAAATAAAGAAAAATCGGGGCTATTTGAGAAGGAGGGCTTAAAATATAGGTGGGTCAACCAGGGGTCTTTAATGACAGGTTGGCTGAAAAATTGGGAAATTAGAGTTAAAATAGGAGATTTTCCTGAAAATAGTAAGCCTCATAGTCACCAGATGGCACCACGGGTTAAAAGAGGGAAGGATGGGGACTTTTTAATAAGGGCGAGGAATTTTTAATAGAAGGGGAGTCAAAAATCGGGAAATTAGAGCTAAAATAGGGTTTTTTCCCAAAATATTATGCCTCATTGTCACCAGATGGCGCCAGGGGTTAAAAGAGGGAAGGATGGGGGCATTTTAATAAGAGGGAGGAATTTTTAATAAAGGGGGAGTAAAATATCGGGAAATTAGAGCTAACATAGGGGTTTATCCGAAAATAGTACGCTCATGGTCACCAGATGGCGCCATGGGTTAAAAGGAGGGGGAGGGAGGAAGGGGTTTTTTAATAAGGGGAGGAATTAATTCTGAATTATTAATTATGAATTATTAATAAGGGGATGTGACCGGTTACGTTATGCGGGGCGTGGTCAGTGACGTCATAGGGGAAAGAAACAGTGCGTAGGGTGCGTTGGGTTGGGACGATACTACTCTCGCTGTTTCCACTTCCTGCGATTTTTCCCTCTGCTGGACAGGGAAGGCCTTTACACCCGACTGTGTGTACCGGCAACTCTTTGCCAGCCATCGTGCTGTGCACCCGGACTTCTTGCCTGTCTTCACAGATGGCTCGAAGTCTGGTACATCGATGGGATCGGTCATGGTCTGCTGTGATGTAATAAGTGCAGACCAGATCCCACAGCAGTGTTCCATCTGCACTGCATAGTTGCATGTTAATTTGCAGTTAAGCATCATCGTCAGTGTGTGCTTTACACTGACTCGCTTACAGGCTTTGATCTCGGTGAGTCATCGGCCTCACCCTGTTCTCGCCAAGATTCACCAGCAGCTCCATCACCTGGCAGCCACCACCAACATTCTCTTTTGTTGGGTGCCCGGTCACGTTGGGATCAGAGGCAATGACTTGGCAGACGCTGCTGCCAAGTCAGCGATGCCCTTATTCGACTCTCTGCTGCTGGTTCCATACCTGGACTTCCGGCAGCGTTTTTTCATCAAGCTTTGGGCACAGTGGCAGACATCTTGGTCTGAACAGGTTGCTAACGAGCTCTTTGAGATCAAGCCCATTGTCAAACCATGGCAGTCTTGTTTTCGCAGGAATCGCAAGGAGGAAGTTATACTTGCTCGGCTCCGCTTAGGTCATTCGTTTATCACACATTCATTCCTTCTTAAGGCGGACGACGAACCTAAGTGCGAGTTTTGTGACACCATTTTATCTATTAAACACATTTTAATCAATTGCCCTGCTTTTACCTTAGAGTTTATTTTTTACCTTTCACGATTTTACGGCCGAGCCTCTTATACTCGGCCATCTTTTATCTGATAACTCTTTTTTACCCTCTGTCTTTGCCTTTTTACGTTTTACAGGTTATTTTAACAGATTGTAATTTTATGGTCTGTAAATGGTAGCTAGGTAGTCATTGGAAGGAGAGCTATGCACCAATCCCCTGTGATGATGCATAGAACCGGCCAGGCCTAGCACCTACTGTCCGACCCCGCCTTCTCATGGTGCGGACCGTTAGTAACTTTCAAAAGAGATACTCTCTGGTGGAAGTGAACGGAAGGGGAGGGCTGCCAGATTAGTGTGGCCTGCTGATCTGGACAACTATGGCTACTTTTCTTTTTTTTCTACCCTGCTGAGGAGTGGTCAACCACACAGGGTCCTGGTGCTGACCATATAAACCTACTGGACTGATATATGGCTCTGAGCTTGATTATGGATCCTGATTTTGCTGCACTGGTGGGCTTCTGTGGAGGGAAAATCTTCCGCTGTGTTTTCTGTTTGTTTGTGGGTTGACAGCCCCAAGTGAATAGATTCACAGGATATGTTTATTAGCTGGTGGATAATCCTGAGCAGAAGTCATCGCAGGCACCTGAACTCTTTGCTTCTATTGGCATCGTCAAATTCTACATTGGAGGAAGTCTTCCAGTGTAGATGGCTTCAGCCTTTAGTAGTGGGGGAACGGGTCTTTGCCCCATGTCTGCGATTAGGGGGCTGTTTGATATTGTCGGCATTCCCTCTCTCAATAAACATAATTTCTTTAACCATCCCACTAACCATTTTCTCTCCATAGGTAGTTGGAATGTGAGGACTCTACACAGAGCATTTTCTCTTGATGTCCTCACACAAGAATTCCACCGTTATAATTTAGATATTCTCGGCTTGCAAGAGACCAGATGGACTGATAAAGGTCAGATTCTTAAAAATAATCTTAAATTTCTCTTTTCAGGGAGGGACGACAATAAGCATCACCAAGGCGTGGGTCTGCTTCTCAGCAGGCACGCTAGCGATGCTCTTCTAGGATATGAGTGCATTAATGAAAGGTTTCTTACAGCAAAATTTCAGACAAGCGTTAAAGACTTGAATGTTATCTGCTGTTATGCCCCCACTGAGGATGCCGATGAGGATCAGAAGGATAGGTTTTATGAACAACTTCAGGATATTTTGAATTCTGTCAAGAAAGGAGATATTACCCTTGTTCTTGGTGACTTCAATGCCAAAGTTGGTACTGACTCTGCCCTTTGGGGAGGAGTAATAGGCCCTTTTGGTATTGGTAGCTGCAATGGCAATGGGCAACGTCTCCTACAGGTAAGTAAACTCAATGGATTCAGAATAATTAACACATATTACAAACACCGCGACATACGTAAGTACACATGGGTTTCACCTGATGGGCTGCATAAGAATATGATTGATTACATCTTAATTAACAGCAAATGGGCTAGTTCTGTTAGGAATACCAGGGCATATAGGGGAGCTGAAATTGGATCTGACCATTACCTTGTTAAAAGTGTGTTGCAACTTAAACTTAAAAAGTGTTGTGCTAGGGTTAAAAAATTTACTTTTAATACTGAAGCTCTGAAAGATCCAGTTATAGCCAAAGCTTACCATGATAGGTTACTTAGTCATTATGACACTCATGGTTTGCTTACTACTGAAGTTGAGGAAGAATGGGATCATTTTAAACAGGCTTTTTTGGACACTAACAGTACTCTTTTAGGAAAAAAGGAGCAGAAGAGCCAAAATTATTTGAGTGATAAGGCACTTGAGCTTATTTCGGAAAGAAAGAACTGCAGGAATGCCCTTAATCAATACCCTATTAGTCCTAATAGAAAGCATTACAGAGACCTTAATAAACTTGTAAAGGATCAGTTAGCTGCTGATAAGAATCTTTGGCTTGATGGTTTGGCTGACAAAGCCGAGGAAGCAGTTAGACAGCACAACAGCAGAGAGCTGTACCAGATAGTTAATGTTTTGTGTGGTAGAAAACGGACAGGCATCCAAGGATTGAAGGATAAACAAGGTAAGGTTATAGAAGGGGAGGATTCTGTCATGGCTAGGTGGGCTGAGCATTTCAGTGATGTTCTAAACAATGTAGTTAGTTCTACTCCCATTGTTTGCAATGATGATAGATGCGTTGGTGGCTTTAATGTTGGACCTATAACACAATCTGAAGTTATTTTGGCTGTTTCTAAACTTAAACTTCATAAATCCCCAGGGGTAGATGAAATTACTACGGAAATGCTTAGAGCTGGAAATGTTTCGGTTACCACTTGGATGACTGAAATTCTGAATATCTTTTTTGATAAAGGCATGGTTCCTAAAGATTTTACCAGAGCTATTGTTATCCCTATTTTCAAAAAAGGTGATCGCAGTTCTTGTGATAACTATAGGGGTATCAGCCTACTCTCTGTTCCAGGTAAAGTTCTTTCCATGATTGTGCTTAATAGAATTAAGAATCTGGTTGACAGTCAATTGCGTGATGAGCAATGTGGATTCAGAAGTGGTAGGGGATGTGTGGATCAGATATTTTCACTTAGGCAGATTCTTGAGAAATGTTTAGAGTTTCAGAAACCTTTGGTTGCTAGCTTTGTTGATTTCAAAAAGGCTTTTGACTCTGTTGATCGTCATAATTTGTGGTTGATTGTGAGATCGTATGGTGTACCAGACAAGTTAGTTAACATTATGAAAGCTCTCTATAATAACACCGAGTCGTGTGTGAGAGTTGGTAAGGCTTGTAGCAATTGGTTTAGCATTACTTCTGGTGTTCGACAAGGGTGCATTTTGTCTCCTTTTCTCTTTAGCTTGGTTATTGATTATGTTATGCGAAATTCACTTCAAGGGAAAGATTTTGGCCTTAAATGGGCTGGAGATACGAAAATTTCTGATTTAGATTATGCTGATGATTTAGCACTTTTGGCAAATGATGTTGATGAGATGAACTCTTTCATTCGAGCTGTTGATGAGACTGGTAGTAGAGTAGGTTTGGTTATAAACAGAGAGAAAACTAAAGTGATGAAAATTGGTCAGGCAGGCTGTGATTCAGTTAATCTGAATGGTTGCAGTCTTGAGCAGGTGTCACAGTTTAATTATCTTGGGAGCTATGTAACAGATAATGGTGATGTGCGGCATGAGATTAACAGACGAATAGGGATTGCTGCCGGGACTTTTAAGAATCTATGGAGAGTGTGGAGAAATAGGCGTATACACCTAAAGACTAAAATTAGACTGTATAATAGTTTGGTTCTTTCTAGGGTTAGTTATGGTAGTGAAACTTGAACACTTTGTAAGCAAGATAACAGGAAACTTGATGCTTTTGATTCCAGATGCTTACGCAGTATCTTGGGCATTAGGTGGATCAACTTTGTAACTAATGATGAGATTAGGCAAAGGAGTTTGCAACCTCCTATAAGCAGCATATTGTGCAGAGAGAGACTCCGTTGGTTTGGCCATGTTGCCCGTATGAATAATTATAGATTGGCGAATAGGGTTATGAACAGTGTGCCTAAAGGCCTCAGAAAGAAGGGGAGACCTAGGATGCGGTGGGCAGACAATGTCAAACAAGACCTTGTTAGAATTGGTGTGCAGTGGCCAGATGCAGTAAATGTAGCTCAGGATAGACTTGCTTGGAGAACTAAATTGCACGGTCTGGTTGGACCTCCGTAGCCCATGGCTGCTTGAGGATGATGATGATGATGATGATGAATTTTATGGATTTGTCATTTCTACACTGTCCATCCTGGGTCTTTTACACCTGGGTTGGATTTCTTTTACACCTTTATATTTATTGCTTTACACATGTTTTTTCTTTTCGTATTTTTTATATCTGTTGGTTTTGTCCTTTACCTTTTTACTACATATATTGACTTTTAACTTTGGTTGTGGGTTCTGTTTCTTTTATCCTTTTATTTATCTCGTCTGGTGCATTATGGCCTAAGCTGCCAATACGCCATAAAACCCCAAACAACCAACCAACCTGCTGATGGGGCGGGGGTGGCTCAGTCGGTAGCGTGCCAGGCTCGTAATCCAGTTTCCAGGTTCGAGTCCCAACTGGGTCAGCGTTGAGATTTATCTCCGCAAAACTCCTCGCCCTGCCCACGTACATGATCAGTAGGGGACACCGATGGGGTTAGAAAGGCCGCCGTCCGTCAGATGGGATGTTAAGACGAGGCGCCGCATGCGGGAGAACCATAACCTGTGCAAGTTAAAGAACACGCTGGATGGCCTTGACAGGAGGCTACCATCTGTCTCGCAACAGCTGTTCCAGTGGGTCTCTTCATCCAACCTCTGAGCCTTCGTGGTCCATGTGACCTGGCCGTTTAGTTCATGGTGTGTGTGTGTGTGTAAAAAAAAAGTGCCACTCAGAGGTAAAACAACCCAACCCACCTGCTGATGTCCTCGTTCCTCGGTTATAGTCCCTTACCATCGCAGTCTCCTAATCTGAAAGCTGTTGCAATTAGTGGGATATAGCTGAAGGTGGTATAAAGAAAGTAATCCACTGACCACTTCCCTCAAGGAACTATATGCTGCATTTCAATAACTTCACACCAAACAGTTGTCGAATTCAAGTTATTGAAGGCACAGTCTTACCTGGTATTGAGGTGAAAGGAGTTTTAGTATAATGCTTTGCCATGTATGGTATAATTTTAGTCTGGGCAAATATAATTGCATTAAATTGTATAATTTTAATGTATAAAGTTACATTAGTTATTAATAAAAAAATACACGATTTTACAGATTTGGTATTGAAAATGATAGTGCGTAGAGTGAATTAATGATACAATATTTTATGACTGATGCTATTAATGATATTTCTATTCAGAATTAAACGAATGCTTTTCTTCTCATCGACACAGATTATTTTGCTTGTGATCTCTGTGGGGAAGTAATTCCGTCAGAAGAGCTCCTAGATTTGCATTTGAATCGTTATCGTGATGAAAATTCTTTTGCCTATACCTGCTGTGTCATTTCTCTTCAAATCTCTACAATTTATTAAAAAATCATTTTTGTAAGCACAAGGTAGAATAACCATAGGATCTTTGTGTGATCATACCAGTGGCGGCTCGGGTATAGGCACTGTGGAACTGCAGCACCCCCAAATTCAACTTGATATTATCGATAACATTTAATATAATGAGTCTTTTTTTCTTTAATTCTTTCTTTATACTTGTACAATATATAATCCTTAAGCTTAATGTCAGTAGCCATCCCCCAGTTTATGAAAAAGATACAAAAATCTTTGAATGGAACTGTGCGCTTCACAGTACTAGTGGCGAGGTATTTGACTGTTGTGCGCATGCGCACATTGGAAGTTACACGCGAGGCTGCAAGGGAGAGAGAGCACTGTCGTTCCCGCAGTGCCGACCCTGGCGTGCTTGTTGAAGGTAGTTTTACACAAGTTTAAAACAAAGGCTAAAATTTTTCTGGAGCAGCACCCCCACTAATTTTAGCTACGAGCCGCCACTGGATCATACCACACTTTTGTGGAGTAAATCATATATTGCAATGTTTCTACAGTTATTTTCATAGCAGATAATTTACTTAACAGTGTGATATCTATTACAGAACATTCGAAGCATGAAGTTGTTGTTAGTCTTAAATCGTTTCGAATCCAAATAATGTTTACTAAAAAGACTTCTTGAAAATCAATTTTTTAAATACATATTTTTACAGGATCTTTCTAACCGATGAGCCTTACTGATGTAAGAAGATTATCCTTCTCGAATCTTTAAACATCCAATAGAGCTGAGGGTCTATTGCTGACATAGGTGCTAAAAGGAACAGGACAACAAACATTCGTGCAATTGTTTTAATTAAATGTGATTTTTTTTTTATGTTTGAACATTTTTAACTACAGAATTTTGAAGTTAACTTTGCAGAAATCAAGTTTAATGACAAAAATTCTAAATTCTGAATTCACTGATCCTTTCAGGTGTCGGTTAAGAGTAAATTTCTGTTTACCACAATCGAATGCATCGTATAAATATTACGGGGGAAAAATCGCACTGTCACATTGCCTCCAAATTGGTACACAAGTTGTGAAAATAGATAAAAACACAAGTGTCAAAAGTTGAAGATAAATGCTTCAGCTTCCATTCATTCTTTAAATATTAAACGAATATTGCGGAAAATGTATTTAGAGAGATTTGAGCGGCATCTGCAATTTATCACCAATAGCAGTTTTTGCGTAAAAGGTTTAATTTCAATGTTAGGAAGCTTCGAAGTGGCTTTCAATTCACATAACATGGAAGTGTCCGGAAATTTTTTTTCAACGTGTGTGTGTGGCAATTAAAAATGCACCATATTTACTCAAAGAATACAGTTTAAAATAAAACTATTTGTATATAGTTATTAACATGTTATTTATGATTTATTCCAAAATTTGACAACGATACAAGTAGCAACCATTTCTTTCTTTCTATGTTCATAACAAAAATCTCGCATTTGGCACACTTCAATGAACATTGACTGTTCAGTAGGGTGTATGGTCACCCAAGACTGCCAAAACATTTCGGTCACTGAACCCCGTATTCATTCATTTCGGTCAGTGGAAGAGTTCTATGGTTTTGGAAATGCCGCCGTCTGTTGGATGGAACATTAAGCCGTGGTCCTACGTAGGGAGTTCCATACCCAAATGCACGTTAAAGAACTCGCTGGATGGCCTTCATTGGAGGCTACCTTATGTCTCTTAATAGTTGTCTAGTGCTCCGCGCCTAGGGAATGCTTGTAAGGTAGAATAACCCAACCCTACTTTATTGATGACTTGATATTGTACTTCCCTGAATACTTGTATAGGTTCTTCCAACTCGAATTAGTGAAGCCTCGAGTGAAGAAAAAGTTTATTTTGAAGGGTTGGGTTGTTTTACCTTTGAGCGGCACTTTTTTGCACACCACGGGCTAAATGGCCAGGTCAGGTGGACCCCGAAGGCTCGGGGAAGGGGACCCACTGGAACAGCTGTTGGAAGACATTTAGTAGCCATCCAGCGTGTTCTTTAACGTGCACAGGGTATGGCTCTCCCGCACAAGGGACCACGGCTTAACGTTCCATCCGACGGACGGCGGCCTTTCCAAGCCCATCGGTATTCCCTACTGACGGCGGGGAATTTTGCGGAAATAAATCACAACGCTGACCCAGCTGGGACCCGAACGTTCGAACTACAGATTGCGAGCCGGGCGCGCTACCGACTGAGCTATCCCCGCCCCTTGTTTCATTTCTAGCCAATAGCAAATTGGAAAGAAAAGCATAATTTTAAGAAAAAGATTAAACAAAATATCCATTTTTAATGAGTACTATGAATTGGCAAAATTCTGTTAGGTTTGCACCTAGAAATGTTTGGTCAAAAACAGTTCTTCGCATATTTTACAATTTTTTGAGGGAAAGAAGACAGGGAATGTCACAAGTTATAAAATTTCCTCTATGTCACAAGATTTCATTTAAGGCATAGCTCGTTACCATTATCCCAAATTTCTTTGGAATAGCAGGCCCAAATTTCCATCACGTCAGAGAGACAAAACGTTGTTCAAAAAAAAAGTAAGTTCAAACGTGATCGCCTCACTTGAATTCGCAATGAATTCTATGGCAACTGCTATCGAACACTCGCCAAATATTTATCGAAATGAGTCCAGTCCCTCTCATGTCTATTGTAGAAATGATCTCTAAATAATAAAGTTGATGCCGTTAATACCATAACTTCTAGAAGAAATGGATTGCATTAGTGCTAAAGTAATTTCTCTTGAGTGTGAAACATATTCTGATATCAGTCTCCAAACGAAAAAATACAAAGATGCCAGTATTTGTTCTCCTACTAATTCAAGAATAACCGAAAGAAATTTGAGAATTTAAAGAAAGTAAATTTACAAAAAAAAGAAAAACCGAAATCTTATGCTCAAGTCATATCATCCGACAGAAAAAAAAAGATCAATAATTCGACAAGATCGGTGTAATGATAATTCTTCCTACGACTTTGAAAGTAATAATGCAAATCTTACGTCTAATAGCACAGCATCTGATAAAGAATAGAAAATTATTTGGGTACGAGAGACATTCCCGATGTATGCAGTGTGGAAATCAAAAAGCAAAAACATTTGCTGGTTAACAAATTCGACATTAAGATCAAATAAACATATAGGGAAGTTAATCTAGTCAGTTTAATTTAATTTTGAGTGTGTCAAAATTCGTAATGTGAATTACTATGCATCTTTCGTCCTTATAACCAACGAAGAAAGCCACACCCTCTTTCTTGTCCAGATTTACGGCTGAAAGGCTCGTACTTAGGTGAATTTAACGGTCGCCCAAAACTGGTAATAGGCGAACTTTTAAAAATATCGTATCAAGTGAAGGTGATAACTAAATCTGAGGAACATAGTGAGTGACGATCAAAAGGAACTACCAAATATGTTGTATTCATTAACCCACGTAGTATGTGCAATAAACTTCAACTTCTAATTCAATAAACATCGAATTCCTTGACATTGATATACTATACATTGCTGAAATATGGGTTGAGGAAAATATTGAGAATTCGCCTATCTGCCGTAGAAAATATATTGCATTCCGAAAAGATCGCTGTAACAGTAAATAATGTAGAATATTTTACTACGATACAAACTCTAATGTTCCTGATGGTCTGTATGAAGTTGTTGGAATTGACATCTTTGAGAAAAAATCTTTACAATGCAAATTGATCACAGTTTATATTCCGCTAAATTAGTTCAATAAGTATGAATACATATCCAACCTTTTTCACAGTATTAGCTGCTTTCTGGCAACTCTGGTTCCAGTTGTTATAACAGGTGACTTTAAGTGGAATTGATTGGCATACCACCACTACCAATAGTTCAGCAAAACAATACGCAATATCTCAATTCCACTTTCAAGGTTTTCGACCACTTGTTGATTTCCCCACAAGAGGCAATAGCTTTATTGATTTGGAATTTTGCATTAGTGATGCATTTGCTTATAATGTACAAACTTCTTATCTCTTCTCTCACAGCGATTCACCACTGCATATTCGTAATTCCCAGCTGGTCGCGTCCCAGCCGGGTCAGTGTTGAGATTTATCTTCGCAAAACTCCCCGTCCTGCCCACGGTCAGTAGGGGACACCGATGGGCTTGAAAAGGCCGCCGTCCGTCGGATGGGACGTTAAGCCGTGGCCCCGTGTGCGGGAGAGACATATCCTGTGCACGTTAAAAAACACACTGGATGGCCTTGAAGGTAGGCTACCATCTGTCTCTCAGCCGTTCCAGTGCCCTCAACCGTTCTCCTCTCCCACCTTCTCTGAGCATTTGGGGTCCTTGTGACCTGGCTATTTAGCCCATGGTGTGCAAAAAAGTGCAGCTCAGAGGTAAAACAACCAACCACTGCTTATTCTCATCTCATTTAATCTCTATTTCAATATTCAGCAATCTTCCAAACAAAAGTATCATGTTCGCACTTAGATGTACGCAATAGTAATTATACCAGCAAGGTTCAAGATATTTTTTCGGAATTTACTGTTCCATAAAAAAATGCTTATTGATAATACCTCTTGTTCAAAGAAAACTAATAAAAATACAAAGTTAAAAAAGATCGCAAATTGCAAGCTTAAATTATGGAAAAAATATCGATTGCTCTGACGAAATCACAAAAGAATTAATATTGCGTCAACGAAGTATACGTAGGCTGTGGAAGATAACGAATTTAAGAAACTGAAATATTTATGTAATGCTAACAATCGAAAATCTTTCTTCGACAACATTCGAAAACGCATGAAAGTGTCGTGTAGAATTCCACAATTATTGAAATTTGGAGACAACATTTTTACTAAAAGCATCACTTTTAGCCGAAATTTTTGAATTAGTTTATGTCCCTGACTGCACAGCGAACAATATACACACACTGGCCACCGAATTAGAAACCTTGCAGCATATATGTAAAGTTCGTGGTCACGTGCATCACCTCGTGATCTAGACAATTATTGAAGACTGATGCTCGTCAGTAATCGTCAGCAGTGTTCATCACAATGGGAAAAACAAAGGATATTTCGGGGTTCGATAAATGGCTTATTGTGGGTGCTCATTTGGCTGGAGCGACGATTTTAGAAACAACAGAGCTGACTGGTTTCTCAAAAGGTGAGATATCTCGAGTTTTTAATCAATGGGAAAATAACCCACATTGCAAATCTAAGAGGTGTATGTATAGCGCGACGACAATCTGTCAGAAACGAGATCACCGTCGGAGAAACAGGACTTCTTGTGTGCAGCAATTGACCGAATAACCAAATTGACCCAATGATTCTGCGAAGAACAGGAAAGTTCGTCTACGGTGGGCAAGGAACATTGTGACTGGACACTGAAAGACTGGAAAAATCTCGTGGTCCGACGAGTCGCGGTACACCTGTTCTGTACCGACAATAGGCAGAGAGTTTGGCGAGATCCCCATGAAGCAATAGACTCAGCTTGCCTTGACACAACTCAAGGTTCTGGAGGTGGTGTTATGATGTGGCGAGTGTCATGATTTTGCTCGCCCTCTGAGCGGCACAAGAATTATCTCAACATTGTTGCTGATCATGTCCATCCTGCAATGTTGACTTTTTATCCAGAAAGTAACGACAGTTTCATGGACGACAATTCTACTGTCCATCGCACAAGATGTGTTCAGCAGTGGTTCAGCAAGCGTGACAGCGACATCCACCATTTTCCCTGGCCACTACAAAGCCCGGATCTGAAATCCATTTGGAATGCTCACGGATCTGTCCTTCAAACATGTCCCATACATAATCCCCTTCTATCAAATCTGAGCCAGTTAATGAACTGTCTGGTGAACGCCTGATATGCTGGAGATGTAAAGGTATCCAACACCTTGTGGAATCTATCACAAACCGCATACTTGCTGTAATTCGAGCTAAAGGAGGTCCGGTGCCGGAGGCTGGAGTGCAGTTATGAGAGTTTCGTTAGTATGTCAGAATGTCCTCTGACTGGAGTGGTATCATCGGCTCCGTCTGCAGTGGCCTTCAACTGGCGTCGCATCGGTTTTAGTGACGAATTCCGCTTCTTCCTTGAAACGAATGACGACCGCATTCGCATAAGAAGGACTGGGCAGTGCTCACATTGGACTCAGTTGTGGAGTGGAACAACGTCACTACTAGTGGTGTTAAAATGAGGGGAGATATCTCCTATAACAACTGGTCGCCCCTAGTTATGGTAACAGGGATGTTAATAGCATAACGATATATTCAAGAGAGTATCTCTTCCAAGGTAATACGACGGGTCGCCAACCCGTCGTCTTACCTTACATGTAGTGTCTGCCATGAGCCATTTACCAACAGGATAATTCCCGGACACATACTGCTCACCTCTCTCGGGAGTACCTCTGTAATGTTGCTACCCTCCCTTGGACAGCCAGGATCCCAGATCGTTTTGCTATCGAGCATGCTGGGACGTCATCACGGATTATAGGGAATCTTTTTCAGCAATTTCAGGACCCTTTGCACAATCTGTCATAGGACAACATCAGAGTTTGGTTTCGCCCCATGCCACGTCGTATATCAGTATGCATAGCAACCAGAGATGGCTTTACGAGGTACTAATCTGTAATAGTTATGCTACGACCCTATGAAATAAAGAATCTTTTTCCTTGACATTATAAACACTTCTTTATCTTTTCCTCCCCATTGCCGAGCTATAATTCGTTATAATGGGGTGCTTGCTTTGAGGTGTGTTGATTTTTTTTGTCTAAGATAATATTTCAACGATTAGCAAGGAGACTGGGTAAAGAGAGCAGAAATATACAAAGCTGACTTCTAAAGCTGTCTCTTGGGCCAGTGGCGGATCCAGGGGGGGAGATCATGGCAATCCCTCCCCCTTCTATAGCCTGAAGAAAGAGGAAAAAATGGATTCACATTTACGAATCTATTGAATATGTTATGTATACGCTACACGGTAAACAAGTCTTCGATTAGACAGGTTAAAATAACTCATGATCATAAAAAAAAAAACGATCAAGAGGCATGATACATGTCGTCATTTGATTTTCCAGAATGGGATTACGGAAAAATAATCTTTTAAACGAGGAAGTTTGGAAATTATGATAATTAACGAATGCTAAAGTATTCTCATACTTCATTAACGTTATCGAGAAGATTTCAATTTTGATTCCTATTTATTTTGCTTCCCTTTAGATCAGGACTGTCCAAATCAAACATATTGAAAACGCACTAAAAACCTATATTCTGAAACAGCAGCATGGAAAAATTCTCAACTTAAAACCGAAAACAGACATTTGAAAGGAATTAGAAAGAAAAACTACTTTTAAGGAATCGGGGAAATATTTAGATTAGAAACAAAAATATAGATTTTTAATTAGTATTAGGAATTAATAAAATCGTTTAGTCATAAAAATATGTTTGGTCGAATAATTGGAAGAAATGAGCCAGATTCACAATTTTTTGAGTGTGTCTGCGTATATTATGAGCCACAGATTGAGTGGGCCTGCTTTAAGATGGTCAACATATCGATTCATATTGTTCATAATCAATCCCGCATTTTGTCACTGAGCAGTAATTTTAAAATTCCAAAGGGTTCCGATCTTACCGAATTTGGCTGGACTATGAAATGTAACCAAAATTACGTACTCTGTTATCAATTTGTAAGGCTGAAAAATCCCTCCAGTTTGGCATTCAGTGCAGCTGAATCTTCTTGGTCGATTCTGATCGAAACCTCGTTCTCTTCTTCAGATGAACTGAATTCGTTGACTTCATTCTTTGAACTCTCAATGGCAAATAAAATGCTCATCATTACTTCCTCCTTCAAAATTTTCCATTTACGAAAAACAATCTCAAACAACAAAATAAAATATAACAAATATGGGACGGGGTGCGGCTCAGTCGGGAGTGCGTTAGGTTCGCAATCTGCAGTTCCCAGGTTCGAGTTCCAGCTGGTTTAGCGTTGAGATTTATCCCCCCAAAACTCCCCGCCCTGTCCACGGGTCAATAGGTGGCACAGATGGGCTCGGAAAGGTCGCCTCCTTCGAATGGAACGTTAAGCGTGGCCCTAGACTAAACAGCTGTCCCAGTGGGTCTCCTTCTCTGAGTCTTCAAGCTCTTTGTGACCTTGCCATTTTAGCCCATTGTGTGCAAAAAAAGTGCCGCTCCGAGGTAAAGCAAATTTCCTCTGAGCAACCCAAATATACCAAATATAAAAATTTAACTCAATTCCAAATTCATATCAGGGAATTTTAATAGCTGCAGGAGAACCTTTTTATGAACATTTTATTCATAACAGGTATATTATTTCGGAATCACTCCCCATTTTCTACCTACGTTGTCGGTTTTGATTTATATGGCGGTAACCTATTTACCGTATAAACCAAGGGATGGGTGTAAACTTATTTTATTAAATTGCTTTTGTGTCCAAAAGGAAAACAATAGGCTGTTTTTTGCCCAAAGAACCTAGTAAAGTTGCAAAATGCATATTTTTCGCCAGGGGGATTCGAAAGACCCACTCCAAAATAAGACGTTCTCTGGATCCTGTTTTATCTTGGAGAGTCATTTCCCAGAACAAATACATGTTGAAAAACGCTGTAGCTGTTCGCTCCATTTATGAGGTCATTGTAACAGCTGTCATGGCCTTTCCCTCCACACGTGACGTTCCTAAAATCGCTGTCACGGCCTTAACCATTGCATTAGCCTTGCTCGAACCCAGGTCCATTTGATCAGTAGCCTAGCACGCTAACGCGGTTACGAGACTTAAAGAGGTGATTTTATTTTTCGTAAAATCACTTTTGGTTTTCCTTTTCAGAATAAAATACAATCGGTAGCGTTAATCAGACCTTTGATATATGCAGAAATAAGGTATTTAATAAAATATTGATTTAATCATAGAATTTATACACGTCTCTTGACTTCTAGATTATTTTGAATTTTTTAGTATAGAATTACAATATAATAAAATTGAAAGTCTATTTGGTTACAGTAATGCAGGTAAATGCAATGCTAAACTTAAACAACTTTCGTAAAAACTTCCTGTTATTACCCATACTTTACCTGTCGGGGACCATGTAAAGAACCTGCTGGATGGGTTTGACGGGAAGCTTCCATCTGTCTCCTTAGAGTTGTCCAGCGGGTCTCCTTCCCTCAACCTTCTCTGAATCCTTAGGGTCCTGTGACCTGGCTATGAAGCTCATTGTGTGCCACTCAAAGTTAAAATAACCCACCCAAAAGCATTTCTAAGCCCATGAATATGTTCTTCTCACATAGAGCAGCGTGGGGATTAGAGGGAGAAAATATTATTGTAAGAGAAAAAAATTTGGGTAAGTTAAATTGTTAGAGAGTTTCGGTTGTTTGACCTCTGAGCTGCACTTTTTATTTGCAAACAATGGGATAAATGGCCAGGTCAGAAGAACCCCGAGGGTTTAGAGGAGGTTGGAGGAGGAGACCCACTGGACAGTTGTTAGGAGACAGATGGTAGCCTCCCCTAAAGGCTATTCAGCGTGTTCTTTAACGTGCATATTGTATGACTCTTCCGCACCTAGTGCCACAGCTTAACGTTCCATCCGACGGACGGCGGCCTTTCCGAGTCCATCGGTGTTCCCTACTGACCGAGGGCGGGATGGGGGTTTTTGCGGTGATAAATCTCAAGACTGACTCGAACCTGGCAACTGCAGATAACGAGCTTGGCGCGCTACCGACTGAGCAACCCTGCCCCACATAATACTTAGAGAAAAAAGTAATTATCTTAAAAACTAAAGTCAATCGACCAATATTGAAATCATCTCAAAGAAACAGTTAACAGACACACAGTATTATCTAAATATGCTCCACACGTGCTAGGCAGTATGATCGATCAAATCATGGCGATTTTAACTTTAACCTCACCCTGAAGAACCAAACGATCTACATCGCTTAACTACGCTATTCATCTTGTGTTTTTTTTGCATGTTTTAATGGGATTTATAGCCTATGATCCTTTTATCCCAGTGTCAAAACATAGGCTTTTTTGTGACATATTTAGAGCTGAAGACTTAATTATTTATTTAATCAGAATGTGGTTAGCGCGCTTGGCTACTGATCTAAGGGACCTGGGTTCGATCCCCGGATAAGGTACGGACGTTTGTGTTGTTTTTCTGCTGAGGTCCTGCCATCCTCTCAGACAGTCTACTGTGACATATAAACTGACAAGCTCTTGTCAGACCTCTATTGCAAGCAGCTGCTTGAGGGGTTATTAATTTTTTTTTTAATTTATATAGGACGGAACCCGATGCCCGGCAGTCATAGTGTCACCGCGTGCCAAAGTGATACCGCTGAGCCACCGAGAAGGTCTGCTCATGTTCTTTAATGATCGATGCATATATCTTACCAGGGGAAATGTTGATGTCATTTACTAAAGAACACATTTAATGATATGAAGAAATATTTGCATGATTTATGGATGGGATATTTTAATGAGAAAAAAAAATGATTTTCCATTAATTGAAACCATAAAGAAATCCTTAATACTTCTAATTCTTTATCACCAATGATATCGCTGTGAGAGCTGTGATTACGTTACAGCGAATAAAAGATGGAACACTGACATCCGCTTCGTGGTGAAAAGTAAGTTCTTTTTATTAGTATCAAGTTTTATCGTAATTTTGTGATTACTTCATGATGACAAGTATATTGTTAAAATTTGATCGCTATTTCAGAGGAATATTGACAGAAAGAAAAAAAACAACGAAACTTGCTTCGATCCTGTATAAAACCCATTAGGCGAGTTTGAAACTTGAGAGTTTAAAGAATAATGAAACGACAACCATGATGATTGGGGTGACGCCAATTTGTGTCATTGCAGACAACAGTAGGACAACAGTTTTCGACAAAGCTGTAGGACAATTCTGTGTTCCTACAGTTTTATCGAATTTAAATAATTCTCTGCATTATGCATTCTTGCATTATGTGGGACTCCCAGCCCGGAGACCGAAATCTCGTTGAAACATCTTTATGTTCTTAGGGGAATAAATATCACTTACCCTATTTATTATACAAAATAAAATTAATGGAAAAGGGAAAATAATAAAAATCACAGATAGTCAGAGTTTAGCAGATTCGCATGTTACTGGGCTAAGAGCAGAGTATTGTTTGTAGATTTTTTGTTAATTCGCAGTATAATGCCATTGTCTTAAAGCAAACGTTTCATTAATTTGAGCCCCTTCGTAATATTAGTTCTTATTCGTTCAATTAGTTCTTTACATTTTCTTAGATAAAAAATATGCTTTTATATATTTTTTATATGCCCAAGTAATGAGGGACCCAAGTGATGAAGGAATGATAAAAAAATTAAATGTTCTGATGATTAAATAAATTAATATCTGATTTTAGCAAATCAGACATGCACAACCAACTGATTAAGAAATTGATCGTGAATGAAATAAATAATGAATGGAACTGTTAGTGAATAAATAAAACAATGAATGGAAAATGTGACTACTTGAGTGAATGAATGAGTCCATTGGATTCATGAATTGAATCCAATGGATGTAAATGGAAAGCTCTAGTTTCTAAATTGCTCAATGAGAAGCTGATATATTTGCGATAAAAGGATTGGCCAAAATCGACATTCTAGTTTAGGTAAATACCATTCGGTTGAAACTTAATCGTAGCAATGAAGGAGAAATTAATTCTGGTGATGGATAACTGTTAACACTTATACTGGTTTAGCAAGTGGCAGATAATTGTTAATGTTCATCGCACAAATAGCCAAGATTCTTCAGAAATACACTGCACGACATTGAAATTACCCCACCCAGAAAGAGAGAGGGGTGAAATGTAGCACACACATAGTAATACATATTGGCCTACCATGATTTAATTTGCAGCCACTTACAGCGGTTAGAAGGTGAGATAATGCATCACAATATGAATGTCTCAGTAGGTGGTTGCACCGCCGTGAACGGCAATACAGGCAGCAATACGGCGTGGCATGGAGTCATACAATTGACAGATATGATCCTGAGGAATTGCACACCAAGCATCGTTGACTTGTTCCCATAATTCACCGAGATTACACACCGCCCGAGAAGAGAATTGCACATGTCGTCCAATGTGGTCCCACAGATTTTCTATTGGCGATAAATCTGGAGATCATGCTGGCCATAGCAATACTTGAACAACATGTTGCAAAAATTCTCTGGACACCTTAGCAGTGTATACACGTCATTGTCATGCTGGAAATTGGGCTGCTGCATGCCTCCCAGGAACGGTAACAAAACGGGCTGCAGAATCGCTCTAACATATCATGCAGTTGTCACTGTTTCTGTGATGTGGACAAGAGGTGACTTGCTGTCATATCCAATAGCACCCCATACCATTATGCCTGGCTGACAGGCGGTGTGCCAGTCGCAAACAAAAGCTGAATCTGTCCTCTCGCCAGGTTGTCACCATACACGGACCCGCCGATCGTCAGCATCCAGACAAGAAACGGGATTGGCCACACACGTCATTGGCTGCGGATTATTATCATTTGAATATATCAACTGCGCACACCCACACATTTATTTACATGTTTGTACGACATGTCATTCTGGGTGGGGTACTTTCAGTGTCGAGCAGTGTATGTCTCCCTGGTTAGATGTCGTGTGTTCCAAGTTGTTTAAACTCGTGTCTTATAACCCGGAGATCCTGTGTTGCAATCATACACTTTGCTGCTTGAATATTTCGCACTTACAGAATAATTTATATTTAATTGATTTAACATTTAATGCAAAAGACTTTGCTCAATTAAACCCCAAAGCAATTAAATTAAAAATAATTTTAACTGAAATTGATCAATTTCCTAAATATAACTGCATAAATTATGAATTCAAATCAATTTTAATAAACGTAATCGATCTAGCCATAAATGGATTCCAATATGTAAGCTATTTTGCTTGACAGAGGCCATAAAAGTGAAAGGTCGACGTTTTTGGTATATGCCCTCGAATAATGAGGAAAATGCCCGTCCATTTTCTCCGAATGAGAAATCTCCATTAGTATGATCCAATGTCTGATGCAGCAAGCTATCTCCCGTGGTTTGGCTCAAAACTGTAATCCCTACTACATAGATCCCTCTACATCAACCAATATTCTTCTCCAACACTCCATTATCATCTCTCAGTCCAAAGTAGAGGCTGATTACGAAACATTGGGCAATGACAGGATTATACATACAGAGCTCTCATCCACTGGGCTCGACTTCTACGAGATCCTGAATAAAACGTTCACCTTCTGGGAGCTATCCACAGACAGGAAGACCTCCCAAGGTCCGGATTACATTTCTGCAACCACCACTAAAGAAGCGACCACCATCACTCCGAATCACTTAATGTCCGACGATCGATCCCTCTTTCTTGAAAGTTATCAACCTCAGTCCCAGTTAAAAAGCCGGGGGAAAACGAGGCAGATTTATTTCTTATAGACCTGTACCATTGCAAAAACATTTGAACGTTTGATATGGTTACGACTATCATGAATCCTCACGAAAGAACCGATCTTTCCAAGGAGATTCATGGATCCATGCTGCACCAAGGAACCGGACAAGCTCTCTCTGCAATCATCCTCAGGATGCATGAAACCATTCAAGGCCACCACTTTGCCATCATAGTTGTAATGTTCAACATGCCTACGACTCTATCTCTATCCCTGCCCTCATTTATAAATGCGATCGGTTGGTATTAAGGTCAATTGATCATCTGTTTCCAAATAACTGTGCTCTGGGTCCCTTTCTCAAACTTTCGCTTCTCCAGGGTCCTTGTGACCTGGCCTCTCAACCGATAGTAGGCAAAAAAGTACCGGCAAGATATAAAACAATCCAATGGACAACTGCTTTTTCAAAACTATCGTACTATTTCAAAATATTGCAAAAATATTTTCAATATCAATTTCCCTATTCTTTTCGTAATCAGCGCAGCAAAATCATAGGATTTGTTATTACTATATTATTGCTCTATCAAATTGGAGGAATTTTGCCCTCAGCCTAAGGATCGACCGCATCATATGCCCCAAACAGCTCAGACGTCTCATCGATGCTCTCACGTTGATTCAGATAATTTGCATATTTCGTCCCGGATAGGGTGGAATTCATGACGTCATTTAGATAAGACCAAATCTGAAATATTTGAGTAACTTCTGGATGGAATATTTTAAACCTATTAAATCTCCTTTAATTTAAACGAGAAGCAAATTATTTATTTACCGCTTCTTTATCAACAATGATTCCGTATTTTGCTGTGGCAACTCCGGTTAACTTACACCGAATTAAAGATGGAACTCTTTCCGCTACTCTTCGCTTTCTGGTGAAAAGTAAGTCCTCTTTATGGTATTCATAAGTTCGTTTTTCTTATTCGAGTTCTTACAGATATGTTTATAATTTGTTGTTGATTTAAGATAATAGAAATGGGGAAAAAAGAACCTGGATAATTTATTTTGAACTTAATATCAACGACTGCGAAATTTCAGCAGTTTAGCGAGCAACGAAATGACAACTGGGGAAGGTCCGTTTTTCAGTATCATTGCAGTTGATAATCTTTCTAGCTTTCTTAGTTGAATGAACATGGTGGATGGATCCTCTCTGGATGATGTTAATGAAAAAACTCCTCTTTGTCAGCATTGAGGTTTATCTTCACTAAATCCCCTCTGCCCTACGTCAGTAGAGGACACCGATTGACTGGAATGGCCATCGGCCATCGGTCATAGGAGAGGAGGTAAAGACGACGCTCCGTGTGCGGGAGAGTCGTACCTTGTACACGTTAAAGAACACTCTTGATGGGAGGCTAGCACGAGTCTCCCAAGAGTTGTCCAGTCGTCCCTTTCCCCAACCTCCTCGGAGTTCTTGTGACCTGGCCATTTTGCGCACTGATAGCAAAATAATGCCACTCAGAAGTAATATAATCTACAAAATGAAGCAGAATAATAATAATAATACTAAAGGTAAAGTAATGAAGCTGCAGTTATTCAATGCTTCGGAGGTAGTGATTCTAAAAATAATGTTTTATATTTCTAATCGGCTGATTGCTGCATTGCACTGAGAAAAACGTAATGTGAAAGTTTTTTTTAAAGACAAGTTTTAAGATTTCTATAAGACAGTATTCTTCTTTTCGGCGCCACCATAACTTTAAAAATTCTCTTCTTCCTAAGAACCCTTATTTTAGTCGTTACCCAGTTGTATTTTAATTAAATACACCAATCCTCAAAAGGACCGACTTTCTGAAAGTCCCAAGAATGGAATATACGTACTTCATCTGCTGTTCACTTATTGTCTATTTTGCAATTTTGAAAATGATCATTTACGTGGAGAAATTTATTATATCTTGTATCACCATGAGATGGCTAGTGTTGCTGTACTAAATTGTCGCCATTGCAGCCAAAGGCAAAAAAAAAATACCGCAGTTACGTAGTCGCGTTAAATGTTTCGTTAGGGGCGGTGTCCCACCCTGCCCTCGGTAAGTAGGGGACAGCAGTGGACTTGGAAAGGCCGCCGAATGGGGCGTTAAGCCATGGTCCCGTATTCCATACCCTGTTTAAAGGTCACTCTAGATGGCATTGACGGGAGGTTACTTATCTGTTTCCTAGCACTTGTACAGTGGATCCTTTCTCTCAACTTCCTGTGACCTTTGTGGCCTTTATGATCTCTCCATTTAGCTCATTGTATGCAGAAAAACTGCCTTTTTGAGATAAAACAACGGAACTATTTCGATGGAGCTTTCTCGGATATTGAAATTAGCACGCGAACCCCTCTTGATTGTTTCTAAATTGTCTTACCCCACCTCCCTCTAATCTGAAAATTCTAATTCTCTACTGTACCAATTAAAACATCTTTTCAGAACTACATAATAATGAGAGAGAAGCTTATCTAATTATAAGCTGAATATTAATTTATATAAGGTTACTGTCTTATGATAAAGTTTTAAGTTACTTAAGATTATCTTAATCGTGCTACCGATCAGAAAATTCCAATTTCGTTGACAGAAACTATTTAATTTTTTCGGACAATAAAAATTCACCGTTCGAAGTATTGATTCGAGTTCCATGACATAGTATCGCTAGTCAGGCGTAGACTGGCAAAGGGTTCTCAGCGCACTAACGTCCCGGGCCCTCAGAGTTGCGGGCCACTGTGACCTCATAAGAGCAGGATTTTTTTTTCTTGTTGAATAATAGCAATTGTTTTACACCAATTACATAGAAATGGCAAAAATCTACTTTACGCGTCAGGTATGAACTATCAACAAAATAAGCAATGAAATCTTTAAAAAGAGCCGGATTTTTTTATCGCCGCCTTGGTCCATCTGGTACAGATGCGTCCCTGAAAAAAACATATGCCACTATCTTCAACCAGTTGTTACCCATTACCTTCTGACAAGGGCATAGGGAAGGACTATGGTTGGTGGAGGGTATAATTCGACAATTTTCCAACTCGAAGATCAAATTTTGCCAGATGAGAAATTAATGTCTGTCAGGTTCGTACCTAGTTTTTCGCTCCGTGGGGGGGGGGAGGCAATTTTCACAACTCTCCTGCATTTTGTCATTCCAATTTTTCCAACTAACCATAATTTCACAGAAATAATCCCCATATTTACATATCGCATGAATTGTAACACGTCAGTGTGAATTTTCCCAACTCCCCTGGATTTGGCCAGCGCTCCTAGATTTTTTTCATGTTGCCTAGATTTTGCCACCTCTCATTGAGATTGATTTTGTGAAACTAATTTTTATCTCTCCTGAATTTGCAAAGTGACTGCAAATTTTTCAAACTCATCAAAATTTTGCCATGTTTTCTCGATTTCTTTTTCAACTCTCCTTAATATCACAAACCCAATCATTACAGCCCTCCCGTATTTTACCAAGTGGATTCGAATTTTGCCCACTGCCCTAGATTTTGCTTGTCCAACTCTCCTTAATTCCAGAACTCGCCTATATTTTACCAAGTGGATTCGAATTTTGCCAACTCCTCTAGATTTTGCAAGTTGCCTCGATTTTACCACCTGTCCTTAATTTCGCAAAGCAATCTCAAATTTTACATCTCTCCTGAATTTGCCAAGTCGCTTCAAATTCTTCAAACTCCCCAAAATTTTGCCAAGTTCTCTCGATTTGGTCAGCTCTTCTTAATTTCGCAAAAACAATCCCCAATTTTCTCAACTCTCCCGTATTTTACCAAGTGGATTCAGATTTTGCCAACTCGCCAAAATTTTTCAAAAAAAATCAATTTTTACATCTCGCCTAATTTTTGCAAAGTCACTCCTGAATTTGGCTAACTCTCATAGATATTGTAAAGTTGCCTCGATTTTGCCAACTCGCCATAGTTTTACAGAAAAACTAATTTTTACATCTCGCCTGAATTTTGCCAACTCCCCCTAGATTTTGCCAAGTTACCTTAATTTTGCCAACTCGCCATAATTATACAGAAAAAAAATTGTAGACATTGTGTTGAACGTGCTACACGTTCAATTTGATGCTTAAATTTCTATCTTAACACTGCCAAGTTTTGGGTTAAAATCGCAAGTGATTTCATTTACGTTGCACTTTACCCAATCAATATTTTTTTTCACATTGTCAATTTCAACCTTTAGACTATCGCATTGTCTGTTGAGTTCGGCCTTAACGTCTTTACACTGATCAGTGATTTCAACGATTTTTTTTTATTCAGATCATTATTCTGATTAGTAATCTTACTAATTTGAGAAGCCACTTCAGCTCTCAATTCATTAATCTGTCTAGCAAAGTCACCAATTTTACCTCTTTGGCAGTTATTTTACCTTTAATGTCATTTATTTTGAGTAGTAAGTTGTCCAATTTCACTTCTTATCTCAGTAATCAATTTTACTAACTCATCCATACTTCTAGTGAAAGGCATTCAATAAAATATCACACTCCTGACTCCAAATGTTATGAATTAAACGGATGGAAACTGAGCGCGAGTTAAAAAAAAATAGTACTTAAATTATTTTAAAATTATTATTGTTATTACAAAAGTATGAATAAAACATTTATATAAACTAAAGTCAACCAACACAAATATTTATCAGTATAAAAATAAATCTTCATTAGAACTTAGCACCTTATTACTATTCACGCAAAAAATGTTTCCTCTATAATTCCCTCTATGTACATTCAAAGCATAAAATTAAGGCTTTTTAAAACAGTTGATAAGTGGTACAATAATATTTGTGAACAATCTTTCGAGAATAACTTTGCCAATTTTTGTAAACAAACTAAAGATAACTATGCATCAAACAATGAAGTCTTCCTACAGAAAAGTTGAGATCAGTTCTGCTTCCCCGACTAAACATAAAACCTTCTCGACAACATTTTTAAGTGTCCTAAGCATCCTCCTTTTTCTTGCCAGCCCGCTAACAGGATCAACACTAAAAAACGTATTTAACTCCCCGCGAACATACCAAATAAAAACATTTCTTCTTTATCCTATACCTCACAGACTAAAACTAAATTTTCCTTCACACTTAAGGGGGCGGGGATGGCTCAATCGGTAACGCGCCAGGCTCGTAATCTGCAGTTCCCAGATTCGAGTCCGAGCTCGGTCAGCGTTGAGATTTGTCTCCGCAAAATTCCCCGCCCTGTCCACGTTCTGTAGGGGACACCGATGGGTTTGTAAAGGCCGTCCATCGGAGGGACGTTAAACCGTGGCCCCGTGTACGGGAGAGCCATACTCTGTGAACGTTAAAGAACACGCTGGATGGCCTTGACGAGAGGCTACCATCTGTCTCCCAACAGCTGTTCCAGTGAGTCCCCTTCCCCAACCTTCTCTGAGCCATCGGGGTTCTTGTTACCTGGCCAATTAGTCCATGTTGTGCAAAAAAAGTGCCGCTCAGAGGTAAAACAACCCAACCTTCACATTCTAATTCCTCTTAATTACAACAACAACATTCTTTTTAGTTCGTTCGAAGTATTTTGTGACGTAATTCTCGCGCTGTAGTTCACTCGAGCATCAAGAAGATACATCACAAGTTCATTGTAGCACAATGAACGTTCATCTGTCGTAACAATGTTAAGATACCTCCTGATTTGTTGTACTGTCTTTTATGAATTTTTTTTATACCCACTCGGATTATATAAACACATTTCATCCTCTTTAACCCATAGTTCTGTTAATATTATCTATTAAGTTATCATTTATAATTGAGAAACGCAAAAAAATGATTTTAATCTATCCAAATATACTACAATCATTATTGACATCACATTCCACATCACTTAGCAAACCGAGCTATTTTGCTTTAATAATCTCTTAATTCATCGGCATTTCTAATTCTAAATACTATGGCTGTATATTCCGTTCATTATTTCATTCACTCATTCACATTTCCATTCATTCTTTTATTCATTCTGTCATCACATTTGCATTTAATATTTCACTAATTCACTCACTCACATTTTCACTTATTTATTCACTCAAGTAGTCGCATTTTCCATTCATTGTTTTATTTATTCACTAAAATTCCATTCATTATTTCTTTCAATCACGATCAATTTCTTCATCAGTTGGTTGTGCATGTCTGATTTGCTAAAATCATTCATTAATCATCATCATCAGAACATTAAATTTGTTATCATTCCCTCATCACTTGGGGAGATACATGGATCAGTCGGTCACGCGCCATACTCGTAAGCTGTTCGAGTCCCAGTTGTTCCAGCTGTGAGATTTATCTCTGCTAAACATCCACCCTGCCCTCAGTCCGAAAAGGGATACCGATGTACTGGGGACACAACTACCCGTCCGAGGGATGGGACTGTAAGCTGTGGCCCTATGTGCAAGACAACCTATGCACATTAAAGAACACGCTGGATGGCCTTGACGGCAGATTTCCATCTGTCGCCTAAAAACTATCCAGTGAGTCTCCTTCCCCCAATATTGTCTGAGTCCTTGGAATCCTTGTTACCTGGCTATTTAGCTTAGCGGGTGAAAAAAATTGCTGCTCAGAGATAAAAACAACCTCAACTTATCCATTCGTCCATTTTAGTGGATATACCCAAAGGGGGTCACCATCCCCTTAGGGGAGAAACTACATAACATCCCGTAGGGGAGGTTATATAGTTTCTGGGGGGGGAGTGTAAGTTTGTCAAATAGGTAAAAGCGGTGCTGCCGCCATTTAGCTTTCAACTAATTGTAGAAAAAATTGTTTCCATAAAGGAGAGGTTCGAAAATAAATTTTTTGTTAAAGGGAGTGTTGTATAATAATTTTTGGCAAAATAGGGTGCTGTAAAATATATTTTCGTAAAAGGAGAGGTTAGAAAATAATACTCGATAAATGGGAACGTTGGACTAAAAAAAATCCATTCCTATGTGTGTATTATTTGGTACATCTATTCACTGCATCCACACTGACATTCTTTCTTTTTCCCTCACTCCCACACACTCGTTCTCGTTAATATCCATAGTAATTGATTCAGTGGAATAGTGTGAGTACCAGCCATCCAGTGGGTGTGGGACTGCACCGTGACGTTCCTAAATTTCTTGCATATTAGAAGCAGTGGCCCACCAAATTAGTACGTAAAGATCAATGTGTCAATAGGGTATCACAATGGGTAAAAAGCTCAGAGTAGTTGAAGCGTCAACTACGCAGTCTCCTTATTGCTTCCAAAATTGCCACTCAATTACAAAACCGAATTGATTTATTCTATCGCTCACTGAGTCATTGAGTTTAATTCTTCAGTCCATTCAATAATTATCTACACCCCAGTGCAATTCTTCAGTCAATTCAATTATTTTCACTCCAGTTCACTTTTTCAGTCCATTCAATTATCTGCACTCCAGTTTAATTCTTCAGTCCATTCAATAATTATCTACATTTCAGTGCAATTCAGATAAGAAAACTTCAGTCCATTAATTACATACTTCAGTTCAGAATTACTTCAGTTGAGTTCTTCAGTCACTGCTTTGTTGGCCTGAGTGAATGGTTGAAAGGTAAGATGAAATGCATGCCCTTTGCAGTTCGAATGATTTGGCGTGAGACAACTAATCGCTTGCATGATTGCTATTTTTGTTTAACCAAATTGTCGGGCTTTTCAAAAAAGAACTTTACTAAAATACAATATCCCTCTCTCGATAAACATAGTTTCTTTAAACATCCCACTAACCATTTTATTTCCATAGGTAGTTGGAATGTGAGGATTGTACAGAGCTTTTTCTCATGATGTCCTCACACAAGAATTCCACCGTTATAATTTAGATATTCTCAGCTTGCAAGAGACCAGATGGACAGATAAAGGGCAGATTCTTAAAAATAATCTTAAATTTTCCTCTTTCAGGAAGGGATGACAGTAAACATCACAGAGGACATCACCAAGGTCACCCAGACACGCTAGTGATGCTCTTCTAGAATACAAGTGCATTAATGAAAGGTTTCTTACAGCTAAATTTCAGACAAGCATTTAAGACTTGAATGTTATCTTCTGTTATTCCCCCAATGAGGATGCCGATGAGAAAGATGGGTTTTACGGACAACTGTAGGATATTTTGAATTCTGTCAAGAAAGGAGGTTTCTAGTTTAGTTTTTAGTTTAGTTTACACTTCACAAAAATTGGGAGTTCCTTGCACAGGTGACTTCAATGCCAAAGTTAGTACCGACTCTGACCATTGGGGAGGAGTGATAGGCTCTTTTGGTATTGGTAGCGGCAATGGGCAACGTCTCCAACAGGTAAGTAAACTCAATAGTTTCAGAATAGCTAACACTTATTGCAAACACCACGACATACATAAGTACATATGGGTTTCACTTGATGGGCTGCATAAGAATATGATTTATTTTACGTATATTAACAGCAAATGGGCTTGTTCTGTTAGGAATACCAGATCATATAGGTGAGGTGAAATTGGATCTCATCATTACCTTGTTAAAAGTGTCTTGCAATTTAAACTTAAAGTGTTGTGCTAGGGTTAAAAAATTTACCGTTAATACTGAAGCTCTGAAAGACCCAGTTATAGTTAAATTTGCCACGATTGGTTACTTAGTCATTATGACAGTTATGGTTTGCTTAATACTGAAGTTGAGGAAGAATGGGATCATTTCAAACAGGCTTTTTCGGAAATTAACAGCACTCTTTTAGGAAAAAAGGAGCAGAAGAGACAAAATTATTTGAGTGATAAGGCACTTGAGCTTATTTCAGAAAGAAAGAACTGCAGGAATATTCTTAGTACCCTACTAGTCCTAATAGAAAGCATTACAGAGAACTTAATACATGTGTAAAGGATCAGTTAGCTGCTGATAAGAATCTTTCGCTTAATGGCTTGGCTGACAAAGCCGAGAAAGCAGTTAGACAGCACAACAGCAGAGAGCTGTACCAGGTAATTATGTTTTGTGTGGTAGCAAACGGATAGGTATAAAGGGATTGAAGGATAAACAGGGTAAGTTTATAGAAGGTGCGGATTCTGTCATGGCTAGGTGGGCTGAGCATTTCGGTGATGTTCTAAACAATGTGGTTAGTTCTAGTCCCATTATAATGACAGATGCTTTGGTGGCTTTAACGGTGAATTGGTCAATTGTGGTGAATGGCTTTAAAGTGGTGGTGTAATTGGTGGCAACAATAATGTTTGGCCCTATAACACAATCTGAAGTTATTATGGCTATCTCTAAACTTAAACTTCATAAATCTCCAGGGGTAGATGAAATTACTACGAAAATGCTTAGACCAGGAAATGTTTCGATTACCACGTGGATGACTGAAATTTTGAATATCTTTTATGATAAAGGCATGATTCCTAAGGATTTTACCAGAGCTATTATTATCCCTATTTTCCAAAAAGGATCGCAATTCTTGTGATAACTATAGGGGTATCAACCTACTCTCTGTTCCAGGTAAAATTCTTTGCATGATTGTGCTTAATAGAATTAAGAATCTGGTTGACAGTCAATTGCGTGATGAGCAATGTGGATTCAGAAGTGGTAGGAGATGTGGAGATCAGATATTTTCACTTAGGCAAATTCTTGAGAAATGTTTAGAGTTTCAGAAACCTTTGGTTGCTAGCTTTGTTGATTTCAAAAAGGCTTTCGACTCTGTTGATCGTCATAATTTGTGGTTGATTGTGAGATCATATGGTATACCAGACAAGTTAGTTAACATTATGAAAGCTCTCTATAATAACACCGAGTCGTGTGTGAGAGTTGGTAAGGCTTGTAGCAATTGGTTTAGCATTACTTCTGGTGTTCAACAAGGGTGCATTTTGTCTCCTTTTCTCTTTAGCTTGGTTATTGATTATGTTATGCGAAATTCACTTCAAGGGAAAGATTTTGGCCTTAAATGGGCTGGAGATACGAAAATTTCTGATTTAGATTATGCTGATGATTTAAAACTTTTGCCAAATGATGTTGATGAGATGAACGTTCATTAGGGCTGTTGATGAAACTGGTAGTAGAGTAGGTTTGGTTATAAACAGAGAGAAAACTAAAGTGATGAAAATTGGTCAGGCAGGCTGTGATTCAGTTAATCCGAATGTTTACAGTCTTGAGCAGGTGTCAGTTTAATTACCTTGGGAGCTATGTAACAGATACTGGTGATGTGTGGCATGAGATTAACAGACGAATAGGGATTGCTGCCGAGACTTTTAAGAATCTATGGAGAGTGTGGAGAAATAGGCGTAATCACTAAACGCTAAAATTAGACTCTATAATGGTTTGGTTCCTTCTAGGGTTTGTTATGATAGTGAAACTTGGATGCTTTTTATACAAGATAACAGGAAACTAGATGCTTTTGATTTTTAGATGCTTACGCAGTATCTCGGGCATTACGTGGTTCAACTTTGTAACTGATGTTAGGCAAAGGAGTCTGCAACCTCCTCTAAGAAGCATATTGTGCAGAGAGATACTCCGTTGGTTTGGCCATGTTACCTGTATGGATAATTATAGATAAGTGAATAGGGTTATGAACAGTGTGCCTAAATGCCTCAGAAAGAGGGGGAGACTTAGGATGCTGTGGGCAGACAATGTCAAACAGGACCTTATTAGAATTGATGTGCCAGTGGCCAGATGCAGCAGATATAGCTCAGGACAGATATGCTTGGAGAATTAAACTGAATAGTCTGGTTGGACCTCCGTAGAGCATGGCTGCTTGAGGATGATTATGATGATGGGAGAAATTGGAACAACTCGCTGCACTAAGGAATGACGTCCTTTAGCCTAAAAGGAAACCAAAAGCCTTCCATTCCAGTGACACACCTTGTTTGAATGAATGAAGCTTATGAGAGCATGGGAAAAA
Source organism: Ryuthela nishihirai (assembly GCA_038380435.1). NCBI lineage: Eukaryota > Metazoa > Arthropoda > Arachnida > Araneae > Heptathelidae > Ryuthela > Ryuthela nishihirai. Next base: position 1,697,316 of record JAWZYU010000019.1, read on the forward strand.
ATACTGGCTGCTATAAAATATGACTAGTTTAAGTGTACAATATGGGGTGACCTAAAAATCTTGTCTCTTGCTCGGACTTCAAGGAGGCTTTAGAAAATTTTGTGTTTTCTGTGTTTGTAGGAGAATAGGGTCAGAAAGGAACCCTACAAAAGACTTGCTCAAAAGAAAAGTTTATTCCTGGAAAGAATAATGTGAGCTATAAGTATCTAGTTGACCTCTCTGATGTTCTGCTCCCACCACTTCACATCAAACTGGAGCTTATGAAACTTTGTAAAGGCTATAAACCAAACTGGTAAAAGGCAGCTCACCTAGATTTTACGAAGTCGCTTCGAAATTTGCCAAATCCGAGTTGCTTTGTGGGGAAGCCTTCCTCCCATCCCCCCAAAGCTACGCGCCTGTGCACAAGGTATGGCTCTCTTGCACATCGGGAAAAAAATGCTTAATAATCCAACCCAATTCCAGCATATGATAGATAGTATGCAATGTAAATTGCAATTCAGATTTCGACTTATTCTACACTAAAACAACCTGAAATACATGTTTCTAAGTAAATGAAATAGTGAAGGAAATGAAATAATACTTGATACGATAAAAAATAATCGCCATATCATCATCATATGAAGTATTATGTTGGAGGAAGTTAACAGATTTGCTAAAACCCTATTCATTGTTTCCAAAGGATGTCGGAGATTTCTTATAAGGTCGTGTTTCTCAAAGTGGATCTCCTCGCGGATTCATAGCGATACGCGAGATTATTTTTATCTATGTTAGAAATAAATTGCCTTTAAACGACTGTGCTAAAAAATTCACCGTAATAGATATGAACGTTTTGTAAACATGGTATAGGCATTAAAACGTTAAATTATCTGCATACCAACTTAAAATTTTTAAATGAGGACGGATGAGGGGGTTTTTGAGTAGGCAGTGTGTTGCTTGGCAACTTGAAAAGTTTGATTTTAGGGGATCGTTAGGCTAGAAAGGTTTAAGTTGGAAGTCCGCAGATTCGAAACGTCTGAGATGAGGGATCCGCAGACTGGAAAGTTTTAAGTTAGGCGGTCCACGGACTCGAAAAGTTTGAGACCCACTGATATAAGAAATCTTGTATGAGGCTGAGGGTGATTGTGAGTTCGTACGCATATGACGTATATCGTGAACACAATGACTTTCTACAACAGCACTGATTTATGTGTATTATTAGTTGTAGATTTAGCATTGTTATTGGACTTAGCAAGATATATTGTCACCTTTTTCACATCATAATGAATAATTTTTTCGTTATGATTATTCATTTCAGCGGTAATACTTGGACCTCAGATGGTGAAGAGGAATGAAAATATTTAACGTAGCTTATGCGGACAATAATGCCCTTCTGGCAAATGATATTGGCTAGATGAACTCATTAGAGCCATTGATGAGAATGGTAATAGGGTGGGTTTTATGATAGAGAAAAGAGAACTAAAGTAATTAAAATTAGAGGGGTGGAGGATGCTCCAGTTTTTCGAATGCTCCGGAGTATCCTTAGCCGTTCAATTGTCTAGAGCAAGAGTTCTCAACATGGGGGGGGGGGTACGCGGTAAAATATTTGGGGGTGCGCCGTGAGAGCTCAAAAGGCTCTAGGTCTAGTAACAAAGTCGCTAAGTTGGCATTATTATACTATAACTATAGTTTTATCTATCTATACAAGGGGTACGCCAGTTACATACACATTTCCAAGTGAAGCATAAAAAAGTTGAGAATCACTGGTCTAGAGAGTTGTAGGAGAGACAATAGGAACATGTGATGAGATAAATAGGCATTGATGTGGGATCGTTAAGAATCTGTGGAGAATACGGAAAAATAGACGTATACATTTGAAGACTAAAATCGAATTGTGTACTGCACAGCTGTTGAAAGGCAGATGGTAGCTTCCCGTTAAGGCCATCCAGCGTGTTCTTTTAACGCGAACAGGGTATAGCTCTCCCGCACACGAGGCCACTGCAGTAGTAGCATAAATGAGAGTTCTGGCACAGTAAAAGGGGCTCGAGAATTCTATGAAAATTTGTGGGAAAAGATATGGGGGGTGAGGTAAGAAAAGTATGTTTCTTGTGGTTTTTGTAAAAATATGTGTGAAAATTAGAAAAAAGGGTGATTTTAGCATGTGAAAAACTTGTATGAGGTAAAAAATGATGTGTTTTGTTAAGTTATCGTACACTTCACTGGATATAGCAGAATCAAAACTTTTATCAAAGCAAAGTCCAAAGTATTGATTACGTTATCAAAGGATATTAAAGTTTTATCCAAAAGTGAATAAATTTCTTATCATAGAAGAATATTAAAACTTTTAATCAAAGTCTAAGTAATTATTTTGCTACAATAATATTAAAACTTTTATCTAATCGAAGTCCAAAGTAATTATTGTTATCAAACCGAAACTTTGTGAAGTGTATGATATAATTTAGCATAAAAGAATATTAAAATTTTTATCTAATCAATGTTCAGGTAATAATTTTAAATCGTACTTACCTTAGATTGGGGCTCTATACCGGAGGGGGAACTAAAACCGACTTCGAATCGCTTCAGATCTTTCTCAAATACTCAACCGAAATTTAAAACCAAAACTGAATAAATTTCTTATGATAGAAGAATATTAAATTTTATCTAATCAATGTTCAAGTAATAATTTTGCTACAAGAATATTAAAACTTTTATCTAACTAAAGTCCACGTAATAATTCTCGTTCCAGTTTTCGTTTTTTTTTACAATTAAATTCTCGTTCCCTTTCCGTTTTTTTACAATTAAATCTATTTATTGCAAAGCTGGAATTTTATAATTAAATCTATAATTGCAAAGCTGGAACGAGAATTATTATGTGGACTTTATTAAAACTTTTATCTAACTATTCTTGTAGCAAAATTATTACTTGAACACGGAAGAATATTAAAATTTTAATCTAATCAATGATAAGAAATTTATTCAGTTTTGGTTTAAAATTTCTGTTGAGTATTTAAGAAAGCTCTCAAGCGATTCGAAGTCAGTTTTAGTTCGCCCTCCGGTATAGAGCCCCAATCTAAGGTAAGTACGATTTAAAATTATTACCTGAACATTGATTAGATAAAAATTTTAATATTCTTTTATGCTAAATTATCACACTTCACAAAGTTTCGGTTTGATAACAGAATTATTACTTAGACTTTGATTAAAAGTTTTAATATTCTTCTGTGATAAGAAATTTATTCACTTTTGGATAAAACTTTAATATTCTTTGATAACAGAATCAATACTTTGGACTTTACTTAGATAAAAAGTTTGATTCTGCTATATCCAGTGAAGTGTACGATAACTTAACAAAACACATCATTTTTATCTCGTACATACACACCTCATTTCAACCTAATTCATTTAAACTAATTCACGAATAAGTTTAAACCTCATCTCCTGAAAAAAACTTAAATTAGTTTTTCATATGCTAAAAAAAACGCCCCTTTTTTTCCTAATTGTCGCACATATTTTTACAAAAACCACAAGAAACATACTTTTTTACCTCGCCCCCATAACGTTTCCCACAGATTTTCATAGAATTCTCGAGCCCCTTTTACTGTGCCAGAACTCTCATTTATGCTACTACTCACGGCTTAACTTTCTATCCGACAGACGGGTGCCTTTTCAAGACCATCGGTGTACCCTACTGTCCGTGGGCATGGGAGGGAGTTTTGGGGAATAGATATATCAACGCTGATCCAGGTGGGACTCGAAACTACAGATTACAAGGCTGGCGTGCAACCGGCTGAGTAATCCCTGCCTATGTATGTATATATGTGTAATCAGCGATCAATTGATCACATACATTCCCATGATATATGAATAGTAATTCAACAGAACATTCAGTAACATAACAAAGCTCTCCCTCAAAAAATGTAACTGAATAAAATTTTAAAATCTGAATCAAATTTATTTGAAACTGGATTCCCAAGACTATGCGTTCAGTACCTACAGTTATGGAAGCCGAAATATTTAGAAAGTTAGCTCTCTCTGCAAAAACATTTTTAAGTTTTGGGATATTAATTATAAAACAAGCCACTGAAATACTCTAGCACGTGTTAGTAAATTTTAATATTCAGGTTATTGTTTTCGATTTAACTTGTTTTCATTAATTTTTCAGAATAATTTTTAAATTGCCATTTTTACTGCTAAATATTTCAATTTTCTGGACACTAAGCAAAACATTACTGAAAATCGAGATTGCATAGAATTGATTGAGAAGTTTAAATTATTTTCAGTTTTTATTTCTCATAATGTTTACTAAGGAGTGCATTTCGAAAAAAATCGCTTGTATATGAAGTATATGAAGTTGTGGGTCTTCCGTAGGCTAACGGATCTCCCTGAATGACGTCAACAGCCATAATCCTTGTTGCCTAGTAACAAGATAAGATGGAGTTCGTTGTGCTAAGTATGGAAATGAACATTCAATAAAATATTTTCATCAGACCATTAATTTATTTGCCATATTATGAAGTTTTGGATAAATTGTTTTTTAGGATAAAAATCTCAAATATCACGAAATTTACATTTTTAGGAGCCGTGATCGTTTAGCTGAACATCGTGGATTAATTTTCTATTAAAGGAGAGGCGCCCTCTCCCAAATAGTGAAGAATCAAGAGCTAAACATGAATTTTTAATTTTATGCACTATATTTTGAAAGTTCTTTTTTTCTACTGTTATAAAAACTTCATGTTTTTCGCCGCGTGCTACTAAGTTTACCGACTAGAATTATCAGTGAAAATTTATTCCATTTATACAGACTTAACTTTATCATATTCAGCATATTAGCAGGAGTAAGGAATAATTTCTTAATTACATTAAGAATGTTCTTTTCTAAATATTCTTTGTTGAAATGGAATCGTGTCTTATTTGTCGTAAAATATGATACGATACTTTGCAGTAGATCAAACAAGACAATATCGAACTGCAAAACAAGGACATGACTACCATAGTCAATTGGTCAAATAGCTGACATTGAGTGTGGAATCTATAATTATTGAATTAGCCTCATCCCTAAGTTTACTAACTTATTTTTTTTACTTAAAAAATCTTAAAAGGGAATAAAGGTTGTAAATGCGTAATGGAAAGAGGTGTGGGTTTAATAAAATAATTGAAGGGCCGTGATCGTTTAGCTGAACTATAGATTAGGAGCCGTGATCTTATCATTGAGCCGGGAAACGATCACGGCCCTTCAATTATTTTATTAAACCCACACCTCTTTCCATTACGCATTTACAACCTTTATTCCCTTTTAAGATTTTTTAAGTAAAAAAAATAAGTTAGTAAACTTAGGGATATATAGAATGAATAAAATAATTGAAAAAATTTCAATAAAAAAGTTGAAGGTTTCGCATAAGCCACTGAAAGTAATAACGAGAAATGTGTCAAATTCGAACAGAGTGGCATGAGTAAATATAAGGGAACGAGCCTATATCTGAAAGAAGTATCTACATTAGGATGAGTTGGGTTGTTTTACCTCTGCGCGGCACTTTTTTGCACACCATGGGCTAAATGGCCAGGTCACATGGACCCCGAAGGCTCAGAGAAGGTTGGGGGAGGGGACCCACTGGACAGCTGTTGGGAGACAGATGGTAGCCTCCCGTCAAGGCCATCCAGCGTGTTCTTTAACGTGCACAGGGTATGTCTCTCCCGCACACGGGGCCTCGGCTTAACGTCCCATCCGACGGACGGTGGCCTTTCCAAGCCCATCGGTGTCCCCTACCTGACCGTGGGCAAGGCGGGGAATTTTGCGGAGATAAATCTCAACGCTGACCCAGCTGGGACTCGAACCTGGGACATTAGGATGAGATATTAATTACAGAGCAAAGCATGATCGAGAGATAATGGACAGGTAATAAGGGATAACGGGATCTGAATGGTGGTGGAAAAGGGAAGATGGTGAAGGAACGTTGGAAGCGTCGACGAGAAAAGTGAAAATGTCATTATCGCAAAAATATGATAATCCAAGTTAAATTTCTTTAATGAAACTCCCTAGGCACCTGCTCTTCAGCTGCTGCATGCAGGTGGCTCTTGTAAGTAAAAGCTTAATTACCACCCAAATAGTTTTCGCCTCAGTAGAATAACCATACTCTGTCCTCTGTCAAGAAAGAGACAGAGGGGTAAACAACTTAAACTGAAAACAAATTGTTTACTTTTAACAGCGAAATGTTTGATAATGTAAATGATACGAAGATGGAGATGTTGAGTGATAATGAGAAGAATGATGTTGTTTAAGGTCTTTAATGAAGAAAATATTTCTATAGGTAATAATAATGAAACGTTGTGTAATCTGCCTGGTAAGGAAAGAGATGATGTCAAGAGAAATAACATCAGGAGCAGAGAACTAGGGTCTAGTGATTTACATGAGAGCACAGTAAATAATAGTGTACGTAATGGTGATAAAATTAAAATATGAGGAGGATGAAAAATACCACCTACTCCCCATGTGATTTCGTACTACCCTCAGAAGGTATTAGCAGTATGTTGCCAATGTGAACAGACTCTTGATCGTTATAATCTATCTCCTAAATATTGTTAAAGAGCATAAACTCTTCTCAATACAAAGTTGGAGCGGATGCGGCTAGTCTCTAACTCGCCAGACTCGTAATTTGCAATTCTCGTGGTTCGAGTCCCAGTTGAGTCAGAGTTGATTTATCGCGGCTAAACTCTTGTCCCTGCCCACGCTCAATAGGAGACACCGATGTGCTTGGAAAGGCCGCCATCCTTTGGATTGAACGTTAAGCCATGGGCTATGTGCGAGAGAGACCTACCCTGTGTACTTTAAAGAACACGTTAGCTTTCCTTAAAGAGAGGCTTCCATCTGTCCTCCCAACAGCTTGCAGTGGGTCCCCTCCCCAAACCTTCTCTGAGCCTTCAGGTCCTTATTACCTGTCCATTATCCCGTTTCTTTGCAAGAAGAAATGCCGCACATAAGTAAAACAACCCAACCCTCGCCTCCACCACCAATTAATTATAATACAAATTGTATAAGTGGTTGCTTACTACACGAGTAATTGATAAGGTAGAACGTATAGCTGTCCATGATCTGAGTTTATCTCGGAGTGGAATTTGTTTTTTCATTAAGCACAATGGGTTAAATGTCCAGGTCAGCCCAGAAGACTGGGTAAGGGAACTCGCATTGTTAGAAGATTGATGTCCCGTCAAGGCCATCCAGCGTGTTCTTTAACATGCATGATGTATCACTCTCCCGCAGACAGGGCCCAAGGCTTAGTATCATCCGACGGACAGCGGCATTTCCAAGCCACTCCGTGTCCCTTACTGACCGAGGGCAGGTTGAGGTGAGATAAATCTCAACGCTGGCACAGGTGGGACGCAATCCTAAGAACTACAGATTGCGAGACTGGTGCGCTATCACTTAGATTTGTAAGGAGAGCTGGGGTACCAGCTCTCCTTACAAATCTAAGTGATTCTTGGTGATGTAAGCGATGTTCCTTTCCTCGAAACGTCTAAACAAATTTCTTCGGTTCTACTCTTTGAAAATCCGGAGAATGTTAATCTTGGCACAAAATACAATTTCTCTGAAAGTGACATTGTCCGATTTCTTAAGTTTACCAAACTTAAGAAACCGGTTCGCAGTAGTTTAAAGTCTAAGAAAATTATTTGCTGATATTTTAAAATATATTTTCCTTGCAGAGAATCTAATCTGATCCTACTTAGCAACGAGGGCGGAGTATCTCAAGTGTTTTGAATCTCTTGAAGTATCTCAATAAATTCTTCCGGAATTAATCTGTCATTGAACCAAAAGGAGGACAGTTACGATGAATGGTAATTAAGGTGATCTTATTTCTTTATAGAGCACCAGTTCCAATTTATTTCCATCCCATAATACCAAGCTTTTTATTATACCAGTAGTAAGTAAATATGAATATAGAAAACATAAATTTGCTAAAGAAGACTGTGTTTGAAAATTCTCATTTCTAACAGGTATACGAATAAAATAAGTGGTATTGAAAAAAAGGATCTTATATTCTTGCCTTTGTAATGATAGTTTTGCAAATCCATGTGTGGCTGAATACCATGTGTGAGGGGTCACCACTGGCAGAAGATTAATGTACTCTAAGGGGAACGCGTACCATGCTGGAATAGTTAAAGCGAGTCATGGGCTCGTTCTTTCGAGCTTTTAGCTTGATATGGCTTATAAATATGGGATAAAATATAGATTGCAAATATGGGAATCTCTATTCCACCATGAATGTAACTTTTTTTAGATATAGGTTAAGTAATATAATTTGATCCATGGTCCCCCTTCAAATTTTTAGATACTATTTGTGAAATTTTCATAACTAAAAACGATTGAATGAATTATCTTTTTTTTTCGGGAAACTGCTCTTATATACGTCGGAATTAGCAATTGCTCTTTAGAACATGAACCCTTTTCGGTCATAACCATTCATACTAAACGTTCGAAATTATTTCGCTCTTTTTTTTTCCCGAAAATTTTAATGAAACAAGCGTTTACTATTTAACGTATTTAAACATTATAACTTAATGTTTAACATGCTCTGAAACAATTTCATATTCTGAAATTTTCATGTTAGTCAGAAATTGTTTCCCCAATGATACCTATTTAAAATATTGTGAAATAATTTCTTGCTGAAAGAATTTTGGAAGCGAATGGAAATTTCTATCATATTGCTCCTACTTAACGAATGCATTTATATTATGGCAACTTTTGCTATTGAATTTTTTAAACCGTTTTATTTTCCACGACCTTTCTAATAGCTATGCAACCCAGACTAATTTAGTTCTGAAAGTGAGTGTGTTAAGCGTTACCGATTGAATTAGACCACTAAAAACCCATATAGAATACTACTTGATATCGATCAATGAGAGAGGACTTTTTATTGGAGCAGTCTCGGATCTGAATTTCAAGGCGGGGAAGAGCAATTTACATTACAGTACGAAAACGTACCACTCAGTTTCAGAGGATTGAAGAACTTAGGTATATTTCGTGTATTTTTTATATTTTGACTGTATTATATTCGCTCAAAAAAGTATACGAACACTATGGTTGATTACAGAATTCAGAAAACATATCTGGCAACGATTTTTTTAGAAATTAGTGATCCTTGCCAGATATTTTTTCTGAATTCTGTACTCAACCATAGTGTTCGGATACTTTTTTGAGCGAATGTACCTTTACTAACATTCTGTATTAAAGTTGGGGGAGGGTACCCAGCCGGTCGATCCCCCTCTGATTACCAGCATTAAGAGACTCTTAATTTGTTAATAAGTTTTTATCGCACTTTTGCCTTAGTATGTATCAGTTTAAAATTTTACTTAATTCTAATTTTGCAAATTCTTCAGAGTCAACTTAGTTATTCTCGATTATTGAAAAATCTATTTAAAAAAGAGCAATCATTTTGTTGCCCACAAACTCCCTCTACATTTCATTATGCAAGCTTTCGTCATCTCTGATTTGAAATTAGGATTTAGTTTCTTATGTGCAACACTAGAGTAATTTTTTAACGTTTGATATGCCAATCAAGAGTCATAAAGCGAAAAATTAAGATTTTATATTAATCCTAATGAATTTTATAGCGCACATTGTAGTTGAATTTTCAAATCTGTTTAAAACTATATAAATTACCAAAGAAGTTAGGAAATGCGAGATTCTTGGTTACGTATCTCTCCCGATTCGCCAGTATATAAGATTTGGAAAAATCCTATTGTTGCATTCCTCTTTAAGAATATGATAATATGTGTACTCTGGCCAGGTTCTTAAAAGTGCGAATAGTAATTGAAAATTCTACTGTTAAACTTACATTGCCAGCATGTAACCACAAATTGAGAAACTTGCAAAAGAGTAAACCATTGAAAAGAACTGAGGTAATAACATCTGACCCGTAAACGCTCGTAAAATTGGCTAGTCGTACGCATCATTTGTGTATCGTACAGAGTTTTCTGATTATTATAATTTGGCGAAGACTAAATTTTTATGACTTCGGCGATTCATCGTTTTGCGATAAAAGCTTCGCAAGGATGACACGAGCTTTAGATGTTCTAGAAACTTTTAAAAATTCATCATGATCATAACCGTGCTTCTGTCAAATAATATGAAGAGATGAACTACATTAGATCTGGGGGGGAGGGGTGGCTCAGTCGGTAGCGCGCCAGGCTCGTAATCTGTAGTTCCCAGGTTCGAGTCCCAGCCTCGTCAGCGTTGAGATTTATCTCCGCAAAATTCCCCGCCTTGCCCACGGTCAGTAGGGGACACCGATGGACTTGGAAAGGCCGCCGTCCGTCGGATGGGACGTTAAGCCGTGGCGCCGTGTGCGGGAGAGCCATACCCTGTGCACGTTAAAGAACACGCAGGATGGCCTTGACGGGAGGCTACCATCTGTCTCCCAACAGCTGTTCCAGTGGGTCCCCTCCCCCAACCTTCTCTGAGCCTTCGGGGTCCAAGTGACCTGGCCATTTAGCCCATGGTGTGCAAAAAAGTGCCGCTCAGAGGTAAAACAACCCAACATTAGATCTGTTGCTACTACTGGTAATAAGAGGTTTAGTGTCTGTTAACTAAAGTAACTTTAATCATTTCTTCAACTAGAACACTTTCAACCACCACAAATCGTTTCAATAAGGTATAAAATTTTAGAAATCCATAAAATGATAATAAAACGCCTAGTTAACATTTCTCAATCTACAAGGGTTAACATATTTTGTCTATATGGCCCCTAACACTCCTGAACTCATTTTCAATCTTTCCATCAGCTGAACATTTACTTGTAACAAGTACAATAAACGTGCATCTATGGAGAGGTGGTGCGGGGGAATAGACTGTCAGAGTGAGTGAATCATGCCAAAATGGAAAATGCCTTTTCTGGTAGGTTTTGCGTCAGTGGTATTTAAAAATTTGTTGCAAAAATTCTTCTTTCTGAAATAGGGGGAAGCGTTTCGCCTTCTGTCTTCCCATCGCCCTCCAAACCGACCACAGTTCAATAATAAAAACATTTTACGATAAAATGCAGTGACATTTTACTTTATCTCGAACACAACAAAAACAAATTATGGAATATGGAAATGATTGTTCTTTTGGCCAAATCGATAGGTAAAACACTTATCGCAAAGTAACGAGCATTTCATTCGGCTATATACGATTTACATCCAGTACTAATTAATAGTAATTTATCTCTTCATGTGGCAGAATATTAGTATATTATGATGCAAACGGATTGATTGCAAACCCTGGATAACGCATGCCCATTCCTCTTCATGTGTTGTCTTTCTGTTCGAGTGCTCCACCCCCTTCGCAGGGTTTGTCAATAGCGCGCCAAGCACGTAATCAGCAGTTACCATGTTCGAGTCCCAGTTGGGCCAGAATTGAGATTTATCTCCGCAAAACTACCCGCCTGCTCTCTGCCACTAGGGTACATGAAAGACGTCCGTCTGTCAAATACGTCATTACACACGTGGCTCTTGTGCGAGAGAGCCATACCCTGTGCACGTTAGACTACGCTGGATGGCTTGATGGAAGACTCTATCAGTCTTCTAACCACACCCCCAACTTTCTCAGGGTCCTTGTGACCTGGCTCATTTAGTCCATTATGTACAAAAACTGCCGCTCAGATGTAAAACAACCCATTTGTGTGAGGTTCTTAAAAGTTGAAACACAAGTTAAGATGTTACTTAAGAAAAATAAGATTTAATATTTTTATAACTCCGATCTTGCTTTATCACTGTAACAAAGGATTCTCTCTCTTTGTGGGCAGTTTGTCTACTATGAAGTCCGTTATTTTCCCTCGTGGGTATATTTAGGCATTTTTACTTCCCCACCACCTTACATAAGTTTGCTTTCCGCAATATAGGAAAATCGTGCCAGAAAAACTAACAAAAAAATTGTCTTCATAAAGAGCAGAAACAAAAATTAAATTTTGTGTAATTTTAATAGAAACAAATATTCCCTCAAGCAGCTGCTTGCGACAAAGGTCTGACAGTAGCCTGTCAGTCTATACGCCATAGTAGGTCTGCGAGGCCTCGGCAGAAAAATAACACATCCATGTCTTCAATCCTGATACCTTTTGATGGTAGATAAGCGCGCTAACCACTCGGCTATGGAACTGCTTTTAATTGTATAAATGTTTTTATTATTTTTATTTCTCAATTTTTAATCTGTAAATCCTCCTATATTTGTTTCAATAAAAATTCTGGAGTGAAGCAATAATATGTACATTTAAAAAAAGGTTTCAGATACGCTGAACAATAAGACTCCTAATATGCAAAAGCATTTTCGACTTTTCTCTCAATATTTTCTGTTTTCCGATAGTCTTTCAGGAGTTACTTTGTCAGATGTCCGATACTGCAGGAGAAGTGTCGCACAGACATGAGAGATCAAATCGAAATCCAATATGCACGAAATGGCCATTACTTTCAACTTAGGCGAGATCGGGCTTACCGATTTGCGATTCGGCTGTCTACCCTATTCGAAACCTTCAATGTCGTTAAAAAAGCGGAAATATAGGCTGCAATAGCGTCCTAAGAGGCGGTTGGTTGTTTTACCTCTGAGTGACACTTTTTTGCACGCAATAGGCTAAATGGCCAGGTCCCAAGGACCCCGAAGGCTACGAGAAGGTTGGAGGAGGGGACCCACTGGAACGGCTATTGGCAAACAGATGGTAGCCTCCCGTCAAGGCCATCCAGCGTGTTCTTTAACATGCACAGGGTATGGTCCCCGCACACGGGGCCACAGCTTAACGTCCCATCCAACAGACGGCGGCCTTCCCAAGCCCATGGATTTCCTCTACTGACTGTGGGAAGGGCAGAGAGTTTTGCGGAGATAAATATCAACAATAGCTGACCCAACTGGGATCCTAAGAGGCATGAATAGAAAATGTTTTGGTAATATGAATCCCGATACACTTTGTTTTACAGGTGGGAGGAGGCGGACGGATGAGAATGTGACCTTACCCATAGGATGCAATGACCCTTCATTTATGGAATCCAATATACAAGCTGCTAGAGGGTCGGTATTGTGAGGGGGAAAAGTTCAGATGGTATGGATCCCCAAACGTCGCAGTATATTTTCGCAACATCTTCTTCGCTTAATTTTTGTCCTTGAGAGACTACTTGTTATCAAGATAATAATCGAACAATTGGTCGTGCAAAATATGGTGACGAGTTGATCATAACTGAGAATTCACCAATCCACTCTGGCCGTTCACCTGATCTTTATCCCATTTGAAATTTGTGGAAGGTAGCATAGGAGGCATTAACTAGAAGGAAAGCTGTGAACCAATCCCCAGTGATGATGCACAGAACCGGCCTGGCCTACAACCTCTTATCCGAGCCCAACTTCTCGTGGTGCAGGATTTTAATACCTTTCAAAAGATATTCCCTTTGGGTAGGGGTGGGCTTCTAGATCAGTTTGGTCTACTCAACTAGACATCTATGGCCACTTTTTCCTGCCCTGCTGAGGAGTGGTTAATTTAGCAAGTCTTGGTGGTGACCATTTATACCTACTGAAATGATTAAAATCCCTTTGAAGAAAAAAAAAGCCGTAAACGTAGTTTACGACTTTTGTTTTCGGGTAATGATAACCTGAAATGTTGCGACAACAGATAATGACAACCTGAAACTGTTTTTTTCTAAATGTTTGCTTCTCAGCAGACACGCCAGTGGTGCTCTTCTAGGATATGACCGCATTAATGAAGGTTTCTTGCAGCTAAATTTAAAACAAAAATTAACGACTAATTGAATTCATGAACTCTGAGGAGAACAAGAAAGATAGGTTATGCAGACAGCTTAAAAATGGCTCCTATCTTGACAGAATTCAAAATATTTCTCTTGTGCTACGTGACTATCAATGCTAAAAATAGTACTGGCTGTGACCTTTGGGCAGGGACGTTTATGGAACTTCATTCTGAACAAGGAAGTGCAGGAATAATCAACATCCTGCTAGTCCTAACAGACTGCATTACAACGAGCTTAATAAACGTGTAAAGGATCGATTAACAGCTGATACGCATCTTTGGCTTGGCTGATAAAGCAGAGGAGCAGTTGGTCAGCACAACAGCAGGGGGTAGTACCAGAATGTTAATGTTTTGTGTGGGAAGGGAAACAGGGACTGTGGATAAAAATGGCAAGGTGTTTGAAGATGAGGGTTCTGTGATGGCTAGGTGGGCTGAGCATTTCAGATGTTCTAAACAATGTGATTATTTCCACTACCATTGTTTGTAATGAAGATAGATGCGTTACTGTCTTGAATGATGTCCCTATATCGCATTCTGAAGTTCCTTTAGCTATCTCTAAAACTACATAAATCCCCAAGGATGGATGAAATCGTCATTGATATGCTTCTATCTGGTATCATTTGTTTTATCATTTAGCTTACTGAAATTTTGAATATGTTTATGAAAAAGGTGTTGTTCCTATGGATTTTACTAGAGCTATTATTATTCATCTTTTTAAAAAGGTGATCGTAGTTCTTGTGATAATTATAGGTGAATTAGTGTACTTTCTGTTCCAGGAAGTGCTGAAGGTAGATTGTTTCTTACCGGTACGCTCCAAAACAAAGCTACGTTATGTGTGCAAAATCAGGCAGGAGATAACTTCAGTGAAGGCATCTTGTAGCGGAGTGTATTTTGCCCCAGTATTTATTTCTACCAATGTGTCCGCTTATAGCAAATGATTTAGGGTTTTTTAATGTGAAATATTAACATACCTAAATACGTGATGATTCCATTGTATTCGCGGGATTATGGGGATAACAAACTAATAACTGTTTCAATAAATCTTATCTGTTGTAAAAATAAATATCCCTCTAAGCAGCTGCTGTTTCTAAAGTGATTTTAATTCTTAAAATTAAAAGCAGTTTTTCAGAGGAAAAAAACCTTTCGCATATATTTAAATTTTCATCACTCAACATACATATTCTAAACCCAAAAGCAAAAATTGGGCATTTTTTAGAATAACGTATAGCAGATTCAGAGCAACTTTTAAAATTAATAAAGCGTTCACGGTCCAAAATGCAATAGGAAAAGAGTGATTTTCGCCTGTCACAAAATTTTTCTGTAAGTTGTTTTAACAGGCAGCCCCCCCTCCTCTTTTCCCCCTCTGTCGATCGTTAAAGTTGTGGTGCAGTCAGAGAAACGTACTACTTCAGCTTGAGTCAAAAGTTCACCTTATTATGTAGCTAGAAAGAAGGTTGTTAAAAGCATCCACTAAAATATAAGGGTAAATGTTTTTTCAAATTGTTATGGTCATCCGCTTTTCCCGAGTAATTGATGCTCTACTAATGTAGTATGAAGATATCAATACTTGTGATTTCTACTGCCCACATAACACCACCATATGATCTATTCAACAGTGAAATTTTTGCAACTTTGAATGCAAACTTTTGTGGACGATAAAATAAAAGGGACGTGTATTAGATTCTGTATTATGCTATTCCAGTATTGTAATATTAGGCGATTAATTGATAAATCTGATATTTTTAAAATTTTCCATGAATATCAAATTTTAAATCGCCCATTAAATTTTCTTCCATGGTTCTCCGAAATGTTAGAATTTTCAATTCAGCAGAATATAAAATTATCTCCAAATATATATATCTGGCAGACTAAAACCTGAATATATATATATACACGAGGCATCTCACAACAGATCAAGTAAGAGTTAAAATACGAATTTAGAAACAAATCGGTTTTCCCAGTTCTGCTTCTGGTGGTAATGCCGAATCCAGACAGCTATGCGGATGTGAAAGAGTATTTTCTTAAAGCTTCCCCGAAAGACTGCTTTAGTTGGAGTCTCCTTTGTCTCGTTCTGCTTGCTTTACCAATTTGTGATTAGACCCGCTTATTAAAAAGACAAGGAATTGTTCCTAAAAGGAAGAATCCGCGATTTAAATAAAGTGCTCAGATATAAGAGCATTAAAGTGTAAAAGAAATTATTAATTGTACTACTAAAAATGTCTTGCCGGTTCTCCCTACGGGAAAATTTCTTCCTGGTGCGGCGAACCGGTGGGATTTCACCACTGGTTCCAGGTAAAGTTTTTTGTGTGATTATACTTCATAGAATTAAGAATTTAGTTGATGGACAACTGCGTGATTAACAGTACCGATTCAGAAGTGGTAGGGGATGTATTGATCAAATATTTTCACTTGGGCAGATTCTTGAGAAATATTTGGAATTTTAGAAGCCTTATAGATTTCAAAAGGCTTTGGATCCCGTTGGTCGACATAATTTGGGGTTGATCGTTAGATCATGTGGAATAGCTGACAAGTTGGCATTATGAAAGCTTTCTATAACACTGAGTCATGTGCGAGATTTGGAAAGGCTTTTCGCTATTAGTTTAGCATTGCTAGTGTAGTTGGACAAGGGTGAATTTTTGTCTTTCTCTTTGGTTATTAATTATGTAATGCAAAATTCTTTGCAAGGGAAAGATTTTGAGCTCAAATGGTCTAGAGATCTCATAATTTCTGATTTAGATTATGCAGATGATTTGTCCCTATTTGCCAGTGATATTAATGAATTCTTTCATTCAGGGCGCACACTGTCGCAATTTGCAACAGCAATGCGACGGCGATTGCTTCATTAAAATGTAGTCTAAGAACATTATACGCACTTTTAAGAACATTCATAAATCTTTAGGACCTTTCATAAACCTTTTCAGAATTTAAAAAAACCATTAGGTACATTCATAAAATCCACCTTAAACGAGAATCATCGTCGCATGACTGGTGCAAACTGCTGTGGTGTGCGCTCTCCTTTAGGGTTGTTGATGAGACTGGAAAAGTAGGTTTGGTGAAAACAGTGAAAAAAACTAACGTGATTCAAATTGGTCAGGCAGATGGTGAATGGATGTACGCTTGAGCAAGTGTCTCTCAGTTTAGTAATGTTGGGTACTATGTAACAGATACCGGTGATGTGCGGCATGAAATAAATAGGTTTGCCACTAGGACTATTTCTCTACACTCTCCATAGGATTTTAAAATAGGTGTGAACATCTAAAGACCAAAATAAAGCCGCATAATATTTGGGTTCTTTCTAAGGTTAGTTATGATAACGAAACATGAATACTTCGTAAGCAGGATAACAAGAACCTTGATGTCTTTGATTCTAGATGCTTGCGCAGTATCTTGGGCATTACCTGTTTTCATTTTGCAAATAATGATGAGGTTAGGATTCATCAACCTCCTTTGAGTAACATTTTGTGCAGAGGGCCTGCGTTGGAGTGATCATGTTGCACTTATGCATAGCTGCAGATTGGCAAAAAGGATTATGAATAGTGTTCCTAAAGGCTTCAGGAAAAGGGAACACCTAGGATGCGATGGTAGACAATGTCAAACAGGACCATGAGAGAATTGGACTACAGTGGCCAAATGCTGTAGCTCAAGACAGACCTGTTTGGAGAGGAAATTTATAGTCTGGTAGGACTTCCGTAGCCTATGGCTGCATGAGGATTTTGTACGTACCATAGGGACACGTACTCCACTTCTCTCATGCTGAATTAAGTACACGATGCAAAAATAAGTAAGGGCTTCTCGCCAAACACTCGTCGATTCTATGCCATAGTAGAATTAAAATTCTTCTAAAAGGACACGGTGTCGGAAATCTTATTCAGGTAAGATTTGCAATTAAAGAAAAATTAGAAAATCGCGCAGTATATAATTTGAGGGATGAAAAAACAGTGCAGGACTCGGGTAGAAAGGGCAAGTGATCCCTTCAACCCCTTATTTTTTTCTAGGTGTATGGGAATATTACACCTTAGTTTTAATTACTCTAAGAAAAATGGATTTTAGTAATGAAAGATCTATATTGAATGTGCAAGTGAATTATGATAAAAGTGCAATATAAGATTGTTGTTGGTATTTTCATTCTGTAATTAACAATTTTTTTTTTCATTTCAATACAGGACGTCCTTTATTCTGCTTTCTTTGTAGAGAAATATTTCCCTCAATGGCGCACTTAGATATGCACATCAACAGGTATCGCGATCAAGATTCTCATAGTCACTACTGTTGTCAGTGCAATTTCTCTACTGAATCCTTTCTTAGATTGAAAACCCATTTTCTTCAGCATGAGAGTGAAGGAAATTATGCGTGTTACGTTTGTGGATCGAAACATTTTTCAGCTTCAACTTTATATCACCATTATACTTCTTTTCACAGCTGGTAATAGCGCTCTTAGAAAGCGTGATGCCAACTACAAAGCACTCAAAAAACCAGAAAGTCCTGACCACAGAAGTCATCTTTTTAGCATCGTTTCATATTAGACGATTCGTCTTAAATCATTCCAAATGTCAACATTTTCTGAACAGAATTCTTCCAGCATCAGTGTATCGTGTGCAATATTTATATAGTCGTTTAAATCGGGCCTGTCCTATTAATTGCAGATATCCAAAGATTAAAATGGCCATATATACCGAAACAAATGTTCTAAAACTAAAATACAAATAGTAGCATTTGAACAATTGCTTTAAATGACTTTTTATTTTAAAACACTTACATTTGGTGGTTTTATAAATTTAATTTAAATTGAAATTTTAAATTTAACATCAATGAATATCTATTAAAATATTGCAATGGAATATAAACGCTACTCAAATGAACAAAACGCAGATAGACTAGACTGTCTTTTTCAACTAATAGTTATTGAATCCTTTAATATCAGCAAAAAAGTTTAATTTGCATAGCGTAACATGGTTGAAAAGTTGTGCATCTTGGAAATTTGATCAAAAGTTCAAGCTTGAGTTCAATGCCGAGTTAGAGAAATTTTAATTTAATTTTATATAATTATAGCTGAATTTGCAAATAAAGTTTTATTAACAATCATTGCAGTATGTCTTATTTACAGGTAGTCCTTCTGAAAAAAATTATGTAGCTAAGGTTTCATTCCATCTATGACCTAATAGAATAAAAAATAAAGAATATAAAAAAAATAATAAAGAATGCAAAAAAAAATTGCTTAATTTTTTCAATTTTGACTAAATGGTTATCGTATAATAACCAAACTTCACTAATATTTCGAATAATTTATGGTTTAAAATGAATGACCTAGTGGTACTACAAGATGACCAAAGATATGCATATTGTTTTCAGGAAATAGAGTGAAACTTATGCTCCTATCCCTAGTTCACTTAACGCTGGTGTTCCACGCCATTTGTAATAGCCAGATGTTCTGCTGTTAAGTGGGGGTATATATGAGGGAAAGGAGAGTGATTATAACTTTCGACGATGAGTTAAACTCATTTTCTAAAATGGTAGGTGAACTGAAATGTGACCCAAAAAAAGACAACCTCTGTGGGTTCGAATACCGTCGCTTTAGAATATTCAGAGACCACCAGTAGCCAAGAGAGCTGTTTCACTGCATAGATTCCCAACGGGGCGATACCGCCCCCCCCCCCCGTGGGGGTGCTGGAGCCTTCCATGGGGGCGGTAGCGGATTCAGAGGCAAATGGGGGGCGCTGAGGCAGTCAAGAGGGGCGGTCAAATAAATAAATGGAATTTTCTGTGACAACCTTTTTATCTCTTCTATTCTGTGGTGTCTTCCAAAAGGTTGGGAATCACTGCACTAGAGCTTGAAAATTATTAAAATGTATTTAATATATTTCGATAGTTTTTCAAGCTCGTTAATGAATACAGCAGACGTAGCTCCTTGGGGGGGGAGGGGGAAGGGATATTTCAGTTTCCATTCTTCAAGAGCTAGATGGACGAAAAAATGGAGACAAATATTGATAACCACGTTCTGGACTTTTTGTCTACGTCTTCCTATTGCTTTTTGGCTTTGCCATTTGTTTGTTGATTTGACAAAAGGTTGTTCCACCAGATCTTTCGAACGCGATGGGGAACTTAACGATATGTGCCGAATGAAAAGTTGTCGCGGGGAGTACCGTAGGGTATAAAATTTGACCCCATGCTTTCTTCCCCCTAAAGAGGGGGGAAATATGAAAACTAATCATCCGTTATATCTCCAGAAGGCGAATGCCGAAAGTAACAAGCTATGCGTCAAACGAAAACTTGTGACGCCAGGAGTGTCATAGGCTATGAAAAATTGACTCCCCCACCCCTCCGCCATGCTTCAGTCCCTCCTAAAAACTGGAAATGTGAAAGACTTTCTACTATGTATTCCGAACGTGAAGGCCTACAGTTACGAGTTAGTTTACGAAGGTATGAGAGCTTTCATTTGACAAATATTTCGATTTGTCACCATTATTACCTCCTATAAAAGGGAGGGCAGATTTTCGTAGGATTCGACTTTAACGAGTCGTATCTCATGTGACGTCTCCAATGTCATGGGCTACCTCAAACATGACTCCAAAAGGGAGGAAAATGCGGTTGATGTTTAAAAGTCTTGTATCAAAGTTTTTGAAAGTAGATGTAACAAAGAAGTTTAATGACAAAGAAGTTTTAATTTATATTTATCTTCCTATACATCTAAAACAACCCGCCCTACCCACGGTCCTTAGTGTACACCGTTGGGCTTGGAAAGGTCGCCGTCCGTCGGATGGGACGTTAAGCCATAGCACCGTGTGCATGAGAGCCATACCCTGTGTACGTTCAAGAACACACTGGATGGCCTTGACTGGAGGCTACCATCTCTCCCAATAGCTGTTCCAGTGGGTCCCCTCCCTCAACCTTCCCTGAGCCTTCGGGGTCCATGTGACCTGGTCATTTAGCCCATGGTGTGCAAAAAAGTGCCGCTCAGAGGTAAATCAACCCAACTACATCTAAAAAGTGGGAAATAAACCTAAAGGTTATCGATGGTACAATCTGTCACTGAGTTCATATTCACTTCAAAGCAAGATAGGGCGCCGGCAATCTTATGTAGGTAAATCGGCGCACTATCTTCCTTTGAAGTGAATATGAACTCTGTAACTGATTGCACCATCGATATGTTTCAGGTTCATTTTCTGTTTGGAATTTTCGGCATATAGAAAGATAGGTATTTTTCAATTTATTTGGATGTTTCAAATTATTGGTCCATCCAGTAAAGCCCTGTGGTGGTGAGGAAATTCGGATATGCATTAACTCGCACCGGTTACGCATTCCCACAAAGATCAGTAGAGTGTAAGAAAAGCCCTGCCCTTTCTAGATCGAGAAACGATTTAGAAACATGGGAATATATCTCTTCCATCTAGTGAGGAACCCTTTTAGCTAGCGCGGTCTTCGCAAATCTTCTTGTTTGAAAATTTGCAAACACCTATGTGTGAGGACAATTTCTTCCTGTTTCCAGAACTTAACAAATGGTCAACTGTTCGTCTGATCCAGGGCACTGCAATTTTTAAATCTTGAGCTCAGCTTATATAAAGATTTCATTTCAAAGATGCTTCGGGGGTTAACAACCCAAGAGCAATAAAAACATCTTTTACTGGTTGAGTTCAGCACACATGGGATGGAGGGGAAACATTTCTTTTCATAACCCTTCTTCTTATGTCTTTTATAAGAAGCAAGATAAAGAAGCTTGCAGACATATCTATTGAGTCTGTCTTTTGGCCTGTTAAGCCATGTACTTTACGTTCAACACGAAAAGTTGATCTTTTTTTTTTCTTCCCAAAAGGGAGTTTTTTATTATCGGTTTATTTGAAAGAGAGTAGGGTCTACGATGAAACAATGCTAGAAATTTGAAGTTAGGACTCCTGTCTGGGAAAAGAAATGAATCTTTAGTTTCGCAAAACAATCCCAATTTTTACATCTCTCCTGAATTTGCCAAGTCACTTTAAATTTTTGAAACTCCCCAAAATTTTGCCAAGTTTTCTGGATTTTGTCAACTCTCCTTAATTTCACAAAAACAATCGTAATTTTTTTTTGTCGAATGCTTTGCAGATAACAGGATGAAGCTGCCCAGTTTAGTAGGTGCGAACAGGGGTGTAACAAAGGACTATGTTTCGGGGAGAAATCAAAAATTTTCAACTCTAAAATCAAATTTTGCCAACTGAGCAAATAATGTCTGTCACGTTTTTACTCTAAATTTTCGCTCCGTGTGTATGTGGGGGAGGGGGGAGGTTAGGCAATTTTCACAACTCTCCTGCATTTTTGCCATTTGACTTCCAATTTTGCCAACTAGCCATAATTTCACGGAAATAATTCCAATATTTATATCTCCCCTGAATTGTAGCAAGTCAGTGTGAATTTTCCTTTGATTTGACCAACTCTCCTTCATTTCACAAAACCAATCCTAATCTTTACATTTCTCCTAAATTTGCCAAGTCACTTCAAAATTTTCAAACTCCCCAAGATTTTGGCAAGTTTTCTCGATTTTGTAAACCCTTAAGGAGGGTTTAAAAATATATTTTAAAAATATAAAATATAAATATATATATTCAAATATAATTTGAAATTAAGGATTTCACAAACCAAATCCCAATTATCACAACTCGCCCGTATTTTCAAAGTGATTTGAATTTTGCCAACTGCCGTACATTTTGTTCAGTTTCCTCGATTTGTCCAACACTCCTTAATTACATAAAACCAATCCCAATTTTTACAACTCGCCTGTACTTTACCAAATTGTTTCCAGTTTTGTCAATTTCCCTAGATTTTGACAAGTTGCCTCGATATTACCACCTATTTAATTTGGCAAAACAATCCCAATTTTTAAATCTCTCCTGAATTTGCCAAGTCACTTCAAATTTTTTAAACTCCCCAAAATTTTGCCAAGTTTTCTCGATTTTTGTCAACTCTCCTTAATTTCACAAAAACAGCCCTAATTTTCACAAATACCCGTATTTAATCAAGTGGATTAGAATTTGGAAAACTGTCCTAGATTTTGCCAAGTTTCCTCGATCTCGCCAATTTTACGTAAAAAAAATCCCAAATATTACATCTCGCCTGATTTTTCCGAAGTCGCTCTGAATTTTGTCAACTCCCTCAAGATTTGTCAACTCTCCTAGATTTTGCAAAGCTGCATCAATTTTGCAACACGCCATAATTTTACAGAACAAAGATTGCAATTTTTACATCTCGCCTGAATTTTGTCAACAGCCTGTCTTTTGGCTTGTACAGCCTGTCTTTGTCCTTTTTGCAATCTCTCCACGATTTTTCCAATTCACTCCGAATTTTACCAACTGCCCGTAGATTTTGCCAAATCACTCCGCATTTTGCCAACTTCCCAAGATTTTGCCAAGTTGTACCGATTTTGCCAACTCACCTGTATTTTACTAAGTGGCTTCGAATTTTGCCAACTGCTCTAGATTTTGCCGTCTCTCCATTTTCCAACCTGCCCTATATTTGCCAAGTTGCCTCGATTTTGACAACTCCCCTTAATTTTTCAAAAACAAATTTACAAATTTTCTCACCTCACGTAGATTTAACGAAGTCGCTTCGAATTTTACCAACTCAGAGTTACTTTGGGGGGGAGCCTCCCCCACATCTCCCCATGGCTACGCCCCT
Organism: Ryuthela nishihirai; assembly: GCA_038380435.1. Taxonomy (NCBI): domain Eukaryota; kingdom Metazoa; phylum Arthropoda; class Arachnida; order Araneae; family Heptathelidae; genus Ryuthela; species Ryuthela nishihirai. The sequence continues at coordinate 1,720,679 of JAWZYU010000019.1, forward strand.
GGATGCGAAGTAGAGGAAGCCCAGAAGCAGTAGGGAATAGTGACAGGAAAAGAGAGCAAAGAAATGAACGTGTTCGTATTGTGATATAGTTTGTGGGAATTTAGTCCTTAAAGGGACTTTTCTTGGGATGTTCAAGAAATGTTGGCTTTTAGGTAGTGAGATGTGTTTAAAGGACTTTTTGACACTGTAGTCCTTAGGACTTTTTATTTTTCTTGCTTTTATTTGGGGGAGGGAGAGGACATCCAATGGGATTTGGGGTTGTTACGAAAATTATAGACGGGATAATATTTTGTGTGGAAGATTGTGAATGTAGTTTTTTTTTATGAATCATAGGATTGTCTACAGGTATGTTAGATAAGGAAAGTCCATCAGAGATGTATAGTTGCCTAACACTTGATATTTCAAATCTGACTTTTTAAGTCGAAGTGCAAGCTTCTAAAATGATAGGGGGAGGAGTAGTCGAAGCATCTATATTAGTAACGTGATGAGATTTCTTTCCCTTTTGTCTCCTGGTTTGAGCTACAAATAGAAAACATCATTTTTTTCCTTTAGTAATAGTAGGTATTTCGTAAATATTTTAAATTTCCTAGTAGATATTTCATTTTCCCTAGTAGATATTTAATAAATATATAAATCTTTTATTTTTTTGAGGAAGTTTGTTAAATTGCTTCATCTAAGATCATTTGGATAGGTTTAGTGTAGGGAGATGTTTTTATTTGATTATTGAGATGAGTTATAATTCCTGCTGCTGATTTGCCCAAAGGTTTTTAATAGATATAATTTTGCTATTTATAGTTCTATAGTGAGTTATTTAGGTTTTGAAATTTTTACACTGGATTGATATTTCCTTTCTAATTTATTTGAAGGGATCTGTGTTGATTTCCTTTTCTGTTGAAATTTATTCAGATAAGCTTTATTTTGAAGGAATTACTTTGTCATTAGGTGGAAGGGGAAGAGTCCAGGCAGCTCGATCAGAGAAAGGGTGGGTTGGATTAGGCTGGACTGGCATTGGGTTAATCTTATTGTATGAGTGACGGCCTCAAGAGAGAAATGGGGAGTGTGTTCAAGGGGAACAAAAAAAGGCCAGGAGATGGATGCTAATCATTATGTATTGGAACAATATGAGGTGGGAAGAAAAGCAAGATTATATCTGGATAGCGGTGTAATAAGGTCAAAGGTAACATAAGGAAGGAGATTATAACCCATATAGCAAATTATTACGTGTCGGGACTTTTCGTAGATGAAAAAAAATTAAAGCCAATTTTAGAATTAACTTTCACACTTTACTGTTGGGAAAAGCTTTTCATTGAAATTGATAAAAGTTTTAAAGTTTGGTGATCTTGATATTTAAGGGAAAATTTTTTCCTTAGCTTGTTGATTAATAAAGTAATTTACTTTCCATCATTCAAGGATATGAACTCAGTCACTGCCTCTCCCTACCGCTTACTATTTAATGCTGCAAATGTTTTTTTCCTTAACAGTTGAGGACGACTGGGCTAAGGGACAAAACATCTATTTCTTTTGTTTCCACGACCAAACGACGACAGGTTGCTGTCGTCGTCATAATTGCTTTTTGCTTTTGCGCCTTTAAATCTCAAACATCTAATTCTAAAGCAAAAACATTTCTTAAAGTTCGTGTTTAGAAAGCGTTTTATGACTGTGAAGAGAAACGCTACCAAGTAGCCAACCGATCAAAATATATAAATTCTTAAATGATGCTCCATTATACGAAATATTTATTAGTTCTAAATCGAGTTGCACATTGTTATTAGTAAACTAAGGCTAAACACGAGGCAGCAGAGAGAAAGGAAGAGTTGGTTGTGCTATGGGGAGGTTCTTTGGTGATACATTCTCGAAATCTTAAATTATTATCTGCGTTCAACATATTGGGAGTTTATTGGATTATTTAAACAATAATTCAAATGATAAACATTTTTTATAAATACTTTATGTAGTGTAAAATTAATAATAATGAAAGAAATATTTAATAAAGTAAGTTATAGTGGCCATATACGATATGTAGCATTCACTGTACTGGTTGACTGGCCATGAGGTTTGGAGTTGTTTTAACTTTGTGCACAACGTTTGTGGAACACAATGGGCTAGATGGCCAGATCACAAGGACCTCGAGGGTTCAGAGATGGTTGGGGAAAGAAAACTCGCTGGACAGCTGTTAGGAGACAGACTATCTGTGCCACACGATCAGTGTGAGATTCTTTCTCTCGTCAAAGCCATTCTCTGTGTTCTTTAAATGCAAATGATATCTCTCCCACACACTGCGTCATGGCTTTATGTCTCATCTGATGGACGGCGGTTTTTAGCAGACCATCAGTGTCCTCTTTCTGATTGGCATCAGGATTGGGGTTTAGCGGAGATAAATCTCAGCTCTGTCCCAGATGGGACTCGAACCTGGGAGCTTCAGATTACGAGCTTAACGAGTGAGCTAACCCCGCCCCTCAGCCATGAGAACTAAATATTAACTGTACTGTTCAGTACTGTAATGGATTAATATATTTATTTAAATATAAAAATATTTCTGAGATGAATCAACGCTCTAACGAATCAGTCCTGTACGAGGCAGAGTTAAAAGAAGTATGCTTACACTGTGTAAATAACATTGCTCTTAATTCTATTATAATTCTAGGATAGAACATTTAGGGATGTGCCAAAAAAAGCATTGGGTCTAAGAATATGTAAACAAGCTAATGAATAATCCCAATTACTGTGCCTATGCAGAAAGGAAATTTTTTTAAGGCCATGTTAAATCCTGGACGGTTCGAGGAACATTCCACTTATCAACAATCACCAGTTTTCTGTTATGAATTGGAATTACTCTTTTAAACTATCACTAAAGAAGCTCTTAGGCATTCCGTAAACAAACATTGATATTTTTATTACTTACTACCTTAGAAAACTTTAATTAAGGAAGGAGAGCATTCAAAACTCGACTCCTACACGGAAACAAGGACAATGCAAACTGAATAGTGATTCAGATTTGTAAATCGCTTGTCACTCTTCACTCTGTCAACCAACCTACTATGCGGACTCCTTCAACTCAGTATTATCAGGCCAAGTAGGATTTCCACCATGGAAATGACGAAAATGTTCGTAAGCATTGTAAAATATGTATTGTACTTCAATGACTTGGAAAAACCTGGAATTTGGCCTCCCGGACCGAATTTATGGGAAACAAAGACAGAGCTCTGTAAAACCCATAAAACCGGGAAAATCTGGAAAATCTGGACGAATGGTATCCCTTATCACATAAGATTACTCTCGGGTATGAGTTATTTTGCAGCATATCGTAGAGTTACGTTTTTGCACATAGTAATAAGTCTGATCATGCAATAAATGTGGAATTGTGCCTTAGGTTTTTCTCAAGGGATAGACTACTAAATCGCCTTTTCCCTTATTACGGCTCTGCTATCATTATACAAAGAATGTTAGAGAATAGGAGAAGCCAGAAATAGGAAAGCCAGAGGGCTTGCCAGTGATTCCCACTGGCAAGCCCTCTGGCTTTCTTAACGAAAAACAAATCTTCGAGAAAGAATTGCAGAACGTGAGATAAACATCAGACTAAATCAAACAATATGACTTGGTATCTTGGTATCAAAATATGAATCTTGGTAGTACAGCCGTTGTAAAATGTGCCAGATTTCAATAATGCCTTCAATTTAGCAAGAAGTCGCTCATACTTCAAATACGATATCTTCAAGGGAAAAATCAGTTAATTTTCATTAACCAAAATTTTTCGTGCAATGCGTAAATAAATAAAAATAAATACCCCCTCATGCAGCTGCTTGCCACAGAGGTCTGACAGGAGCCGGTCAATTTATGTGCCATAGTAGAAGGCTATGAAAATACCCTAGCCCAGTGGGTCTCAACCTTTTATGCTTCAGGTACACACTGGAAACGTTTATGTAACCTGCATACCCCTTATATAGATAAATAAAACTATAGTTATAATATAATAATGCCAACTTAGCGACTTTATTACTAGTTCTATTGACTTTTGAGCTCTCATAGATTGCTTTAAAATATTTTACCGTGTACCCCACGTTGAGAACCCCTGACCTAACCAATTGCTCTAAGGAAAATGTTACTGAAAAAAATATTTCGAAATATATAGCTATCTCAGGTTGGGTGTCAGTACCTGCTGAACGGGCCACTTGGTCTGCCCGCTAATTACCTTCGTGACCTACATACATATCATCATCATCATCATCATCCTCAAGCAGCCATGGGCTACGGAGGTCCAACCAGACGGTGCAGTTTAATTCTCCAAGCATATCTGTCCTGAGCTACCTCTGCTGCATCCGGTCACTGCACACCAATTCTAATAAGGTCCTGTTTGACATTGTCTGCCCACCGCATCCTAGGTCTCCCCCTCCTTCTGAGGCCTCTAGGCACACTGTTCATAACCTTATTCGCCAATCTATAATTATCCATACGGGCAACATGGCCAAACCAGCGGAGTCTCTCTCTGCACAATATGCTGCTTAAAGAAGGTTGCCGACTCCCTTGCCTAACCTCATCATTAGTTACAAGGTTGAAGCACCTAATAATATACAAGATACTGCGTAATCATTTAGTTACAAGGTTGAACCACCTAATAATATACAAGATACTGCGTAAGCATCTAGAATCAAAAGCATCTAGTTTCCTGTTATCTTGTTTACATAGCGTCCACGTTTCACTACCATAACTAACCCTAGAAAGAACCAAACTATTATACAGTCTAATTTTAGTCTTTAGGTGTATACGCCAATTTCTCCACAATCTCCATAGATTCTTAAAAGTCCCGGCAGCAATACCTGTTCGTCTGTTAATCTCATGCCGCCCATCACCATTATCTGTTACATAGCTCCCAAGATAATTAAATTGTGACACCTTCTTAAGACTGCAACCATTCAGATTAACTGAATCACAACCTGCCTGACCAATTTTCATCACTTTAGTTTTCTCTCTGTTTATAACCAAACCTACTCTACTACCAGTCTCATCAACAGCTCGAATGAAAGAGTTCATCTCATCAACATCATTTGTCAAAAGGCTAAATCATCAGCATAATCTAAATCAGAAAATTTCGTATCTCCAGCCCAATTAAGGCCAAAATCTTTCCCTTGAAGTGAATTTCGCATAACATAATCAATAACCAAGCTAAAGAGAAAAGGAGACAAAATGCACCCTTGTCGAACACCAGAAGTAATGCTAAACCAATTGCTACAAGCATTGCCAACTCTCACACACGACTCAGTGTTATTATAGAGAGCTTTCATTATGTTAACTAACTTTTCAGGTATACCATATGATATCACAATCAACTACAAATTATGACGATCAACAGAGTCGAAAGCCTTTTTGAAATCAACACAGCTAGCAACCAAAGGTTTCTGAAACTCTAAACATTTCTCAAGAATCTGCCTAAGTGAAAATATCTGATCTACCACTTCTGAATCCACATTGCTCATCACGCAATTGACTGTCAACCAGATTCTTAATTCTATTAAGCACAATCATGGAAAGAACTTTACCTGGAACAGAGAGTAGGCTGATACCCCTATAGTTATCACAAGAACTGCGATCACCTTTTTTGAAAATAGGGATAATAATAGCTCTGGTAAAATCTTTAGGAACCATGCCTTTATCATAAAGGTTATTCAAAATTTCAGTCATCCAAGTGGTAACCGAAACATTCCCAGCTCTGATCATTTCTGTAGTAATTTCATCTACCCCTGGGGATTTATGAAGTTTAAGTTTAGAGATAGCCAAAATAACTTCATATTGTGTTAAAGGGCCAACATTAAAGCTGCCAATGCATCTATCATCATTACAAACAATGGGAGTAGAACTAACCACATTGTTTAGAACATCACTGAAATGCTCATCCCACCTAGTCATGACAGAATCTTCCCCTTCTATAACCTTACCTTTTTTATCCTTCAATCCTTGTATACCTGTCCGTTTTCTAGCACACAAAACATTAACTATCTGGTACAGCTCTCTGCTGTTGTGCTGTCTAACTACTTCCTCGGCTTTGTCAGCCAAACCATCAAGCCAAAGATTCTTATCAGTAGCCAACTGATGCTTTACACGTTTATTAAGCTCTTTGTAATCCTTTCTATTAGGACTAGTAGGGTACTGATTAAGGACATTCCTGCAGTTCCTTCTTTCTGAAATAAGCTCAAGTGCCTTATCACTTAAATAATATTTCCTCCTCTGCTCCTTTTTTCCTAAAAGAGTACTGTTAGTTTCTAAAAAAGCCTGTTTAAAATGGCCCCATTCTTCCTCAACTTCAGTATTAAGCAAACCATGACTGTCATAATGACTAAGTAACCTATCATGGTAAGCTTTAGCTATAACTGGGTCTTTCAGAGCTTCGGTATTAAAGGTAAATTTTTTAACCCTAGCACAACACTTTTTAAGTTTAAGTTGCAAGACACTTTTAACAAGGTAATGGTCAGATCCAATTTCAGCTCCCCTATATGCCCTGGTATTTCTAACAGAACTAGCCCATTTGCTGTTAATTAATATATAATCAATCATATTCCTATGCAGCCCATCAGGTGAAACCCATGTGTATTTATGTATGTCGCGGTGTTTGTAATATGTGTTAGTTATTCTGAAACCATTAAGTTTACTTTCCTGTAGGAGACGTTGCCCATTGCCATTGCAGCAACCAATACCAAAAGGGCCTATTACTCCTCCCCAAAGATCAGAGTCAGTACCAACTTTGGTATTGAAGTCACCAAGAACAAGGGTAATATCTCCTTTCTTGACAGAATTCAAAATATCCTGAAGTTGTCCGTAAAACCTATCCTTCTCATCCTCATCGGCATCCTCAGTGGGGACATAACAGCAGATAACAGTCAAGTTTTTAATGCTTGTCTGAAAGTTTGCTGTAAGAAACCTTTCATTAATGCACTCATATCCTAGAAGAGCATCACTAGCATGTCTCCTGAGCAGCAGACCCACACCTTGGTGATACTTTCCATCCTCCCTCCCTGTAAAGAGAAATTTAAAGTTATTTTTAAGTATCTCACCTTTACCTGTCCATCTGGTCTCTTGCAAGCCTAGAATATCTAGGTTATAACGCTGGAATTCCTGCATGAGGATATCAAGAGAATAATCTCTATGTAATGTCCTCACGTTCCACGTTCCTGCAGAGAGAAAATGATTAGTAGGATTTTTAAAGAAATTAGGTTTATTGAGATTTGTAGGGCCAACAATATCAAACAGCCCCCTGATCGCAAGGCATGGGGCAAAGTCCTGTTCCTCCTCTGCTAAAGGCTGAAGTCACCGATGCTGGTAGGAACTTCAGGCACCACCTTTTCAAGTGGACTTTTTCAAGAGCCACATGGCCTGCCTGAGACACATTACTCCAGTTTAGGCTTGACGATGCCCAACTAGCTAAGTAAGGTTCAGGTACCTGCGATGGCCTCTGATTAGGATTATCCACCAGCTGATATAAGTTATCCCATGCCTCTGTTCACTTAGATCTGGCAAGCCAGAAGCAAACAGAAAACACAGTGACAGACTCTCCCTCAACAGAGGCCCACCAGTGCAGCAAGTCCAGGATCAATAATCAAGCTCAAATCCATAAACAAGTCCAGTCTAGTCTCCACCAGGACCCTGTGAAGTTGACCACTCCTCAGCAGGGTTGAAAAAGAAGAAAAAAGTGGCCATAGATGACGAGATCAGTAGGCCATACTGAACTGGCAGCCCTCCCCTTCCGTTCCCTTCCGAAAGAGAATATCTCTTTTGAAAGGTACTAACGGCCTGCACCACGAGAAGGCGGGGTCGGACATTAGGTGCTAGACCTGGCCGGTTCTGTGCATCATCACTAGGGATTGGTGCACAGCTCTCCTTCCAGTTTACGCGTAGCTACCATTACGAACACACATATACGACACATATACATAACGAACACTATTTCAATCTTAATCCAGGAGAAGGAGATCCTGGGCATGTTCTGAGTGCCTAGGAGGCGCTTGACTTCGGTTAACGAATAACCGTTTGACTTCGTTAACCATCTATTCGTTAACCGCCTGTTGTTTGCATCTTCAAGCGCTTGTTGGTATACAACCAGATGTCACCCAGCCTTTCCAAGCATCTCTGCTTGGAAGGCCGAGCCATTATCAGAAACCTTCCTCTTATAGTCATACACTTTGGCTCCTTGATTGTAGACGGTGTAGGCTAAGCCCACACCATCAGGGCGAGGGGGCGCATTCCGTGGAGCTTCCTGGGAAACAACTGCATGACTCGATGCTTTCCTCGGAGAGGCAGGTCACTGAAGACGCCAACGAACCAAACAGGTGTCTCTTCTGCTCCTTTTTTCCTAATAGAGTACTGTTAGTGTCCAAAAAAGCCTGTTTAAAATGATCCCATTCTTCCTCAACTTCAGTAGTAAGCATACCATGACTGTCATAATGACTAAGTAACCTATCTGGTAAGCTTTGGCTATAACTGGGTCTTTCAGAGCTTCAGTATTAAAAGCAAATTTTTTAACTGTAGCACAACACTTTTTAAGTTTAAGTTGCAAGACACTTTTAACAAGCTCCCCTATATGACCTGGTATTCCTAACAGAACTAGCCCATTTGCTGTTAATTAATATATAATCAATCATATTATAGCAGAACGGTATGTCGCGGTGTTTGTAATTAGTGTTAGTTATTCTGAATCCATTGAGTTTACTTACCTGCAGGAGACGCTGCCCATTGCCATTGCAGCTACCAATACCAAAAGGGCCTATTACTCCTCCCCAAAGGTCAGAGTCAGTACCAATTTTGGCATTGAAGTCACCAAGGACAAGGGTAATATCTCCTTTCTTGACAGAATTCAAAATATCCTGAAGTTGTTCATAATACCTATCCTTCTCATCCTCATCGGCATCCTCAGTGGGGACATAACAGCAGAAAACATTCAAGTCTTTAACGCTTGTCTGAAATTTTGCTGTAAGAAACCTTTCATTAATGCACTCATATCCTAGAAGAGCATCACTAGCGTCTGCTGAGAAGCTGACCCACGCCTTGGCAATGCTTATTGTCGTCCCTCCCTGAAAAGAGAAATTTAAGGTTATTTTTAAGAATCTGACCTTTATCTGTCCATCTGGTCTCTTGCAAGCCGAGAATATCTAAATTATAATGGTGGAATTCTTGTGTGAGGACATCAAGAGAAAAAGCTCTGTGCAGAGTCCTCACATTCCAACTACCAATGGAGAGAAAATGGTTAGTGGGATGTTTAAAGAAACTATGTTTGTTGAGAGAGGGAATGCCGACAATATCAAACAGGCCCCTAATCGCAGACATGGGGCAAAGACCCGTTCCCCCACCACTAAAGGCTGAAGCCATCTACACTGGAATACTTCCCCCAATGTAGAATTTGATGATGCCAATAGAAGCAAAGAGTTCAGGTGCCTGCGATGACCTCTGCTCAGGATTATTCACCAGCTGATAAACATATCCTGTGAATCTATTCACTTGGGGCTGTCAACCCACAAACAAACAGAAAACACAGCGGAAGATTTTCCCTCCACAGAAGCCCACCAGTGCAGCAAAATCGGGATCCATAATCAAGCTCAGAGCCATATATCTGTCCAGTCCAGTGGGTTTATATGGTCAGCACCAGGACCCTGTCTGGTTGACCACTCCTCAGCAGGGTAGAAAAAAAAGAAAAGTAGCCATAGTTGTCCAGATCAGTAGGCCACACTAATCTGGCAGCCCTCCCCTTCCGTTCACTTTCACAAGAGAGTATCTCTTTTGAAAGGTACTAACGGCCTGCACCACGAGAAGGCGGGGTCGGACATTAGGTGCTAGGCCTGGACGGTTCTATGCATCATCACAAGGAATTGGTGCATAGCTCTCCTTCCAGTGACTACCTAGCTACCATTTACAGACCCCTGATCACTGACAGTAAAATAGCACAACCCACATTGCTAATGTTTTATTAAATGCTTCCTTTTTTTTATTCCATGAGTGAACAGTGTGCCTAAAGGCTTCAGAAAGAGGGGGATACCTAGGATATGGTGGGCAATGTCAAACAGAACCTTGTTAGAATTGGCAGATGCAGCAGATGTAGCTCAGGACAGATAATGTTTGCAGAACTAAATTGCACGGTCTGGTTAGACCTCCATAGCCTATAGCTGCTTGAGGATGATGATGTGCTTCTCAAACTGAATGTTTTAACTTGAACTTTTCAGTGAATCATAAATCACCTTACTGTAACCTGTAGTTTTTCCACTTGATGAAGATCCATAAATGAATAAAATTTAACATGGCAAACTTGATGGTCAACCAAATAGATGAAGCAGACTCTGTCTATGCATTCAATAACTTCTTTAAAACAGTTCTCTAAATTTGTATCACTAACACTAAAATAGCACAACACACATTGCTAAAGTTTTATTATATGCTTCCTTTATTTGTTCCATGAGTGAACAGTGTGTCTAAAGGCATCAGAAAGAGGGGGATATTTGCTAAAGTTTTAATATATGCTTTCTTTATTTATGCATCGTCAAGCTGTAACGGGCCAAAGAAAAGTAAAATACTTTTATGTTTGGACCCTTTATCTGATCCAATTAGTTTTATGCTCCGGATAGCTGAGACGGGAGCCAGGCAATAATTAACAAATTGCCAAAAAAGTAGAATAAGTTAAATTAGGGTTCAAAATACCAGCAAGCGTTAATGAGTAAGAATCCAAAAATGATTGTCAAATTTAATATTAAATATAATCAAATCTTAATTCACGTTGCTCAAGAGAAAAAATTAGTAAAGACTCAAAAGGTTTAAATAACAAACAAATTTATTTCCAAAAATCAACTCACCGAAACTTCAATGAAGAAGATACACACTGCACTAACTGTGCGCTCAACTGAGCTCACTCACTTCTCTACATGCTTCCAACTATGTGCTTAGTGCTTCATCGCACCATGTGCTACAACTCTCTCTCTGTGTGCTTAGTGCTTCGCTCTGTGCTTCTGTGACTAGCATGTCACCAGACTTTTAACAAGAGCCGGACGCGTGTCATGTTGCACGCCGGGAAAGACATTTACATAGAATGACGAGCGACGCAAGCTATGACGCAAGAGGGGGCGTGTCCTTGTGCACGCGTTTTAGCGGGTGACATTCGGAAGATCGGAGTTGCGCATGCGCAACACCTAACTCTTGGAAACGAGCGCTGTGATGCCAAAAAAGAAATAAAAATCCCCAAAATGATAAATATAACGTAAATTAAAGAAAACTGGTTAAGGTAAAGCAAAAGTGAACGATGGTATTGGTAGCTGCAATGGCAATGGGCAACGTCTCCTTCAGGTAAGTAAACTCAAACACCGTGACGTACATAAGTACACATGGGTTTCACCTGATAGGGAAAGGGGAGCTGAAATTGGATCTGACCATTACCTTCTTAAAAGTGTCTTGCAACTTAAACTTAAAAAGTGTTGTGCTAGAGTTAAAAAATTTACCTTTAATACTGAAGCTCTGAATGACCCAGTTATAGCTAAAGCTTACCATGATAGGTTACTTAGTCATTATGACGGTCATGGTTTGCTTAATACTGAAGTTGAGGAAGAATGGGGCCATTTTAAACAGGTTTTTTTTGGAAAATAACAGTACTCTTTTAGGAAAAAAGGAGCAGAGAAGACAGAATTATTTGAGCGATAAGGACCTAGAGCTTATTTCAGAAAGATGGAACTGCAGGAATGTCCTTAATCAGTACCCTACTAGTCCTAATAGAAAGGATTACAGAGAGCTTAATAAACGTGTAAAGCAGGCATGTCAAACTCGTTAACCACCGAGGGCCATATTGAGTATTATATATTAAAACGCGGGCCGCAAAAAAACAAAAAAAAATGGAAATAAAGATGAAGCATAGCTTTTATTATAAACAAATCAATACATACAAAATAATAATACACAGAATATAAACATATTAAAAAATACATATGTATGTAGGAAAGTTTCTTTTTTTCAATTTAACATTATTTAAATAAAATAATATCTCTTTTTTTGAAGAAACTTGGCAACGTTTTTCATTAACCAAATCTTCAAAATTTGGTTGAATTTGTTGAGCTGTAGTTATTTTTAAAATTGCTTGCACATGCTTGTCTGTTAATCTTGATCTTTCCGCAGTTTTATTATTTTTTAAAGTGGAAAATAGTTGTTCGCACAAATATGTGCTACCGAACATAGATGAAATACGTTTAATTGCTAATAACACATTGGGAAATCGGTGCGGTAATAAATAATTATAGAAATGTGGAATCCCAACATTCATATATTTTTGTTTCAATACGGAATCGCACTGAATTTCGATCAGTTCCAGTTGTAAATTTTCATCAAAAGTTTCAACATCAATGGACAAAGGAGAAGTAAATAATTGAAATTAATTTTCACATTTCTTTAAGTCCAAAAATCCTCTTTCGAATTCATTTTCTAACAATTTAATTTGGTGGCATATTCTGAAAATTTCAATTGTGGTGATTTTTGTAATAATGACTGGCAAGATTCAAAGTGAGATAAATTTTCATTTTGAATTTGTTTTTGCCAGAGTAATAATTTCTGTTTGAAAACGTTGATATGGTCAAATAAGGTGGTAACCACATGCTGTTTGCCTTGTAGTTTGAGATTAAGTTCACTAAGGTGATTTGTAATGTCAACGGCAAAAGCCAGATCTTTTATCCATTGATCGTCTTTTAATATTTCACATTCATAATTTTTGGATTCTAAAAAAATTATAATTTCGTTCAACAATTGAAATAATCGCTTTAAAACTTTATGACTGGAAAGCCATCGAATTTCTGTGTAATAAGGTAGATCGGTGTATTCACTTCCTATATTTTCTAGAAATTTACTAAATTGACGGTGATGAAGTCCACGTGCGCGAAAATAATTTACAATTTTAGTAACATTTTTTAAAACATGCCCGATATTTAGAACTTTGGAGCATAATGTTTGTTGATGAATAATACATTGAAAGTGTTGAAGAGAATTATTACCTTGTTCTGTGCATTTTTCTTTTACTTGTGTAATAACTCCTTTAATAACACCAGTCATAGCAGGAGCGCCATCAGTTGCAAGAGAAACTAGTTTTTGTAATGATAAATTATATTTATTCAGAACATCCATCATTGCGTTAAAAATATCAACCCCAGTGGTTGTATCGTGCATTGGGATAATCTCCAAAAGCTCTTCACTTACTTTCAAGTTCGCATCACATCCGCGAATAAAAACAGTTAGATGAGCTTTATCTTGTACGTCTGTGCTTTCGTCAATTGCAATGGAATAAGTTTCAAATGTTAGAATTATTGATTTTAGTTGATTACGTAAATTTTCGGCTATATCATCAATTCTGCTGGCAATGGTATTTCTTGTTAAGCTTACATTTTTGAATTTTTTTAATTGTTCTGGGCACAATACTTTCACTGCCTGAATCATACATTCGCTAATAAATTCCCCTTCAGTGAATGGTTTCGACTTGGTTGCAATTAAATGCGATATCAAATAGCTCGTTTTTACAGCAGCTGTATTATCTTCAATAGGTTTGGCAAATATGCTTTGTTGTTTTTGAAGTATCAACCTTAATTCTGACAATTTATCTTCACGAAGCTTCCCTACATATTTGTCATAATTTTCTTTATGAATTGTATCATAATGTCTTTTAATATTATACTCTTTAGAAACCGCTATGGAGTTTCTACATATCAAACATAAAATTTTATTTTTTCCTTGAATACAAAAGTACTTTAATTCCCAATTTTCTTTAACAGTGCGATGCTCTTCTTCAATTGATCGTTTTCTGCTCATACTTCTGGAGGGCTTGTGCATTGTTTTAATAAATTGTCAGTTAAACACTAAACAAAGAACACTACTTTTTCAAACCAGATGAAAATTGTTATGTGCAAACTAGACTAGAATGCAGTATTCGTTCACTGACTGCTAACGAATAGCTTCCGACTCTACTGGCATTTCGTGACTCATTGGCCATGCGCAAAGTACGTACATTTGAATGACCTCGAGACATGTCGGAGCCCGATCGTAGAATTGCTCATATCATGAAATGCCACTATTTCATGAAATGATCGGGCATTTCATGATATGAGCAATTCTACGATCGGGCTCCGACATTTATGCGCAATAGTTTCCCTTATATATAAATGGAAATGTTTTCTGAAATACGTTTATTTAATTCATGTATCGTGTACTGTCGCTCAAAAAAGTATCCGAACGCTGTGGTTGATTACAAAATTCAGAAAAAATATCTGGCAACGATTTTTTCAGAAATTGGGGATCTGGCAACCTTCGTGTCACGTGACACGTGAGTTGCCAGATCACTAATTTCTAAAAAAATCGTTGCCAGATATTTTTTCTGAATTTTGTAATCAACCACAGCGTTCGGATACTTTTTTGAGCGACAGTACGTACTTATAATTTTAATTAAAGAATCCAGTGTTGTCAAAAGTTAAATAAACGTATTGGTTATCAATCTTGACGGGCCGCAGAACAGTTCCCGCCGGACCGCTTGTTTGACATGCCTGGTATAAAGGGTCAGTTAGCTACTGATAAGAATTTTTGGCTTGATGGCTTGGCTGACAAAGCTGAGGAAGCAGTTAGGCAGCACAACAGCAGAAAGCTGTACCAGATAGTTAATATTTGATATGGTAGAAAATGGACAGGCATACAAGGATTGAAGGATAAACAAGGTAAGGTTATAGAAGGGGAGGATTCTGTCATGGTTAGGTGGGCTGAGGTTACCACTTGGATAACTGAAATTTTGAATATCTTTTATGATAAAGGCATGGTTCCTAAAGATTTTACCAGAGCTATTATTACCTCTATTTTAGAAAAAGGTGATCACCGTTCTTGTGATAACTAGCCTACTCTCTGTTCCAGGTAAAGTTCTTTCCATGATTGTGCTTAATAGAATTAAGAATCTGGTTGACAGTCAATTGCATGATGAGCAATGTGGATTCAGAAGTGGTAAGGGATGTGTAGATCAGATATTATCATTTAGGCAGATTCTTGAGAAATGTTTAGAGTTTCAGAAACCTTTGGTTCCTAGCTTTGTTGATTTCAAAAAGGCTTTCGACTCTGTTGATCGTCATAATTTGTGGTTGATTGTGAAATTATATGGTATACCAGACAAGTTAGTTAATATAATGAATGCTCTCTATAATAACACTCAGTCGTGTGTGAGAGTTGGTAAGGCTTGTAGCATTTGGTTTATGCATTACTTCTGATGTTCGAGACAAGGGTGCATTTTGTCTCCTTTTCTCTTTAGTTTGGTTATTGACTATGTTATGTGAAATTCACTGCAAGGGAAAAATTTGGGTCTTAATTGGGCTGGAGATACGAAAATTTCTGATTTAGATTTCGCTGATGATTTAGCCCTTTTGACAAATGATGTTGATGAGATGAACTCTTTCATTCGAGCTGTTGATGAAACTGGTAGTAGAGTAGGTATGCTTATAAACAGAGAGAAAACTAAAGTGATGAAAATTGGTCAGGCAGGTTGTGATTCAGTTCATGTGAATGGTTGCAGTCTTGAGCAGGTGTCACAGTTTAATTTTCTTGGGAGCTATGTAACAGATACTGGTGATGTGCGGCATGAGATTAACAGACCAATAGGAATTGCTGCCGGGACTTTTAAGAATCTATGGAGATTGTGGAGAAATAGGCGTATACACCTAAAGACTAAAAGTAGACTGTATAATAGTTTGGTTCTTTCTAGGGTTAGTTATGGTAGTGAAACGTGGACACTGGGTAAACAAGATAAGAGGAAACTAGATGCTTTTGATTCTAGATGCTTACGCAGTATCTTGGCCATTAGGTGGTTCAACTTTGTAACTAATGATGAGGTTAGGCAAAGGAGTTTACAACCTCCTTTAAGCAGCACATTGTACAGAGAGAGAATCCGTTGGTTTGGCCATGTTGCCCGTATGAATAATTATAGATTGGCGAATAGGGTTATGAACAGTGTGCCTAAAGGCCTCAGAAAGAAGGGGAGACCTAGGATGCGGTGGGCAGACAATGTCAAACAGGACCTTGTTAGAATTGGTGTGCAGTGGCCGGATGCAGCAGATGTAGCTCAGGACAGATATGCTTGGAGAATTAAACTGCACGGTCTGGTTGGACCTCCGTAACCCATGGCTGCTTGAGGATGATGATGAATATGATTGTTTACTACTTGATGGCACTCTACCTGATCTGTTGCATTACGATCTGGTTGGACCTCCGTAGCCCATGGCTGCTTGAGGATGATGACGATGAATATAATTGTTTACTGCTTGATGGCACTCTATCTGATCTGTTGCATGATGAAGCAGTAGTTAAAATATTATAATTTCTTCGTGGGCTCCAGTTGGTAGTGCTGGATCATATAATAAATCAGTATTACGCAGAACATCAGTTACATTTTCTAGTGTGTGTAAAACGTTTGCAAAACTCCTCATTCTGCTTTGTACGAAACAGCTCCACTGTAGAAGTTACATCCTAATTTTCCTAATTTTCCTAATTTCTATCCTAATCCTAATTTTAATATATGACTTCACATTAATTACAATATATGTATGACAATTTGTTGGTTTTTTATTTTCAAATAAAATTTCAATGGCATTTTAAGAAAATTTTTCCATGACTGCATTTGCTAATTTAAATTCTTCATTAAATTTTCCATAAGTTGAAGCTGTTACGTGTGGTAGCACATTTTGATAGGGGTACACAGTAGATATTACTGGTAAATTTTCATATTGGTGTAAATGATTCGACTATGGTTTCCAATCCTTAAAATCTTTGAAAATTTTCTCTGATTCAGAAATAATCGGTTCCTTGCATTTGGGATTGCTCATTGCAAAAAAAAAAAATTCTTCAGAATGCTCTCAACTGTTGTCAATACATTTGAATACAATTCATACACTTTTATCAACATTAGAGCTATGACTGTGCTGTTTAAGTACCCCAAAGAATTGGAATATATTCCAGAAGTTTTTGCCCACAATCTTGTAGCACTGCAAGTCATTTGAAAATGTGGATATTGAGAAGTTTTATCCAAAATCCACAATGACTGACACCAGCCATGAATGGAATTTACTGTTTTTTTTATTTAGAAAAATTATTCAATAAAACTTTTTATTTCTGCTTTATTAGATTTTCACTCCTGAAGTCTATATGAAAAGGCAAATCAATAACAGGGATACTTGCAAAAACAATATCGGAATGTTCACTATTCGCTACCAGTTTTATGAGGGGTGCTGATGCATTTTTTATTATTATAATGCTGTCAATATTCATTTCATTTCTTCTAAGTGCTTTTTCAATATTGTCACAAAAGTACTCTCTTGATGGATATTGGGGTGCAAGACATAGATTGCATCAGATTCATCGGTCTTCTTCTAGTCATTCAGTCATAAGGCTGGTTGAGACTCCATAACATGTCGCGCCATCTGGTTCGGTTTTCAGCGGTTCTCTTAAGCTCGCTGTAGCTTTTCAGGTTTGTGTCTTCACATGCTCTGGAAATGAAGGTGGTTCTTGGTCGTCCTCTTCCTCTCTTTCACAGAATTTTACCTTCTAGTACTCTAGTAACAAGTCCTCCATGTCTTAAGTTGTGGCCCAGCCATGACAGTCTTCTTCTCCTTATCATCTTCATCATTGTCCTTTCTTCGCCTACTTTGTCTAAAACTCTTTCATTTGACATCTTCTCTCTCCAATTAACTCCTCCCATTCTTCAATATCCCCACATCTCGAATGCTTCTAATCTCTTTTCATCATTTTTATTCAACGTCCACGTCTCAGCTCCATATAAGGTTATCGTCCATACATACGTCTTTAATATTCTTTTTCGTAGTTTTAGGTCTATGGTCTTTGCCGTTAACGTTCTTTGTTTCTCTCTAAAGGTCCCCTTTTCCATTACCAATCTTACTCTTATCTCTTTCTCGCATCTGGCATCTTCTGTGATTTTCTGTCACAGATAGCGATAGTTATTGACTTGTTCGATTACTTGTCCTTCAATGCTAATGTTCATTTTTTTCCTGGTTCTTTTTCTATCATCATAACTTTTGTCTTTCCTCTGTTTATCTTCATTCCGTATGTTTTTACCACACTGTTTATTTTGTTTATCATTTTCTGTAGACCGGCTATAATTGCTTGATCGTCTGCAAATTTAATTGACGCAATTCTTTCACCATTGATTAGTATTCCGTCATCATAGCCTCTGAGAACAGATTGAACAGTCCTGGCGATAGTAAGCAGCCTTGTCGAACTCCTTTCTTAATTGGTATTGGTTTTCCCTCTTTAATTGTTATTATTGCATTTTGATTATTGCATAGATTTTGAATCAATTTGATTATTTTATTGTCTATACCAGTCTTCTTAAGCAACTCGAATAGTTTAGACCATGGAACCCGGTCAAATGCCTTTTCATAGTCAATAAAACAAATGAAAAGAGGGCGTCTCACATCAATCATCCTTTCAGCTAGAAACCTCAGTGTGCCCATTGCTTCTCTGGTTCCTTTTCCTCTTCTGAATCCATATTGGTTCTTTTTCAAATTGCCATCAATGCTCTGTTCCATTCTCTTCTTTATGATTTTCAATATCTTAGATGCATGTGGGATTAAGCTAATGGTTCTGTAATATTCGCATTCTGTTGCTTTTGTTTTTTTGGGGATGGGAAAGATTAGTTATGTGTGTTCGTTTCGCCATTTTCTTGCTGTACAGTCGCTCAAAAATGTATCCGAACACTATGGTCCATCACAGAATTCATAAAAAATATCTGGCAACGATTTTTTTAGAAATTAGTGATCTGGCAACCTTCGTGTCACGTGACACGAAGGTTCACGTGACACGAATACCTGGTGCTTTAGAATTTGGTATTGATTGTAGTGCTTCATTAAATTCTTCCCTTGATATGTCTAGAACTGGATTTTTCGATTCTTCTCCTTTTCTCTTTTATCTTTTTGGGTTATATTGTGGGCGTCCTCTTTGTACAATTCTCTTACTATTTACTATTTTCCCTTGTGGATTTGTGATATGGTTTCCTCTCTTATCTTGTATGGTGCGCGCTTGTATGCCTTTATTCTTTTTCGCTATGGCTTTTATTTTTCTATGTGCTAAATCAGATTTTCCTCTATGTTCTAATTCTTCCACCTCACTGCACTGTTCCGTCCACCGTTTATCTCTTTCTATCTTGCATTCCTATCTAATTCGTTTTTCAATTTCTTGTACATTTCAACTCCTTTAGGGTGTTTTAATTCTTTTCCCATTTATGCCTTTTATCCGTTTTCTCTAATAAAGCCTTGTTATCCACTGTTTTCTATGTTCTGCTTTTTTCCTCCCTATTGTTTCTTCTGCTGCTTCTGTTATAGTACTCAATCTTGTTCCATTGTGCATTTGTTCCTGTGGTTCCTCTCATGTCTACTAATTTTTGGTTGATTCTTTCTTTATATTTATTATCTATATCAGTCTCAAAGCCTCACAGTTCCATCTCTTCTGTCTCGTCGATCTCGCAATCTTCTTCTACTTGAGTAGGCATGTCATCTTAAGTAGGTAGGCATTCATTGGTAGCAACAGATAATTTGACCGAACCAAATATTTTGACACAACAATATTTGCCTGTTGATATTGAGCATTCATTTATAAGATTTTGCAAAGCACATTCTAGATTCTTAGCAACAGTTTCACAACGTGTGTTGGCTTCAATACTTCTAACAGGTTTTTTTTCTTCGATGTAATGTATAATAACTTCAGTTTTAGTACCTGTGGAGAAAAGTAAATTATTAACTAAATAACTGTGAAATTTAGTAATTATTCTGCTCTTTCTTTTAACAGTGTTTTTAATACAAATAGCATCAGGGATGTAACCAGAGAAGTTATTTAGGGGAGCACAGATCTTTCACGTACTGTGTAACCTTGATTAACAGACTCTCAATTATCCAATGAATGATTAACCAGAGTCTGTTATCTTTAAAATGTTTTCAGGTACTGCTCAGTAATAGAGCTGCTACAGCTTCTGGCATTCCAGTCCCCTCAAGATAGTGTCAAAAACGTTTTACACATAGAACAGTAGATTATGGTCACTAAATTTTCCAATTTTATCATTAATGTTTTCAGTAAAAATTGTTTTTTATTGCTTTTATCATGGATGGAAAAAATAATTAGAATATTTGCAGTGGAAATCGATTTATAACAGACATTTGATTAAAATAAGTGTATTATAAGTACATTTCCATGTAGCGTCTTCTTTACAGTGCAAGATAATGTTAACTCTTTGACAGCTATTTTGTGGAGTAATTCTTCGTATAATTTTATATTTATCATTATGCCTTATTGGCATGATTTTTTTTCCATTGTTCATAATTATGATTATTTAATTTTTTCTTAGCCCTTTTTCTTTAACATTTCCTCTGAAATATCTGACATTTCAACATATCCGTGTTATCCTTATACAAGTCAATCAAAGGTTCTACTGTATTCAGGCCCCCATATTATAAATAACTACCTGAGGGAATTTGTTGCCCTGGCAATGATGCCAAATAACACCCATTTTTGTTACAGAACATTTTTAACCATAAATGATAATCACAATGTTACTTGTTTACTTTGGGGGGGAGGGATGCTCAGTCAGTAGCGTGCCAGGCTTGTAATTTGTAGTTCCCAGGTTCGAGTCCCAGTTGGGTTAGCTTTGAGATTTATCTCCGCAAAATTCCCCGCCCTGCCCAAGGTCAGTAGGGGACACCGATGGGCTTGGAAAGGCCGCTGTCTGTCGAATGGGACTTTAAGCCGTGGCAAAAATGTGTGCAAAAAAAGTGCCGCTCAGAGGTAAAAACAACAGAACCTGTTTACTTCTTAATGTCTATAAATCAATAAATATTTTGTGGTAAAAAGTTTACTGTTATATGGGACTTGAACTGTGTTTCTTCCCAAAAACATGCCAAAGTACCTTAATGTATAAAAAAAGTCGCAAAGATTTTTCCTACCTTGGGCATATTATGTAGCATTGATTTTGCCAAAATATTTTCGTGAGAAGGATACACATTTTCGTCTTACTCAGTAACAAATATTGTCAGCAATGGTTGAAATCATTTCGAAGTTTCGAGAAATCAAAATAAACACTTTTTCCTGGAGAATATTTTCAGCAAATAGTGTTTTTAATCTTTAAATTTTTTTTTAATATACTTAAGATAATTGTAAGCAGAGCAGTTGTCTTGTTCCAGGCAGGCTGGTGTGATCCTGCACATTACACATTTAAAAAATATTTATGAATGCTTTGAAGGAATGAAAAAAATATAAAAAAAACACCACCAAAAAGCATTTTTATTAAGTGTACAAGTGGTCTGTAAATGATAGCTAGGTAGTCACTGGAAGGAGAGCTATGCACCAATCCCCTGTGATCATGCATAGAACCGGCCAGGCTTATCACCTAATGTCCGACCCCGCCTTCTCGTGGTGCAGACCATTAATACCTTTCAAAAGAGATACTCTCTTGTGGAAGTGAACGGAAGGGGAGGGCTGCCAGATTAGTGTGGCCTACTGATCTGGACAAGTATGGCTACTTTTCTTTCTTTTTTTCTACCCTGCTGAGGAGTGGTCAACCACACAGGGTCCTGATGCTGACCATATAAACCCACTGGACTGGACAGATATATGGCTCTGAGCTTGATTATGGATCCTGATTTTGCTGCACTGGTGGGCTTCTGTGGAGGGAAAATCTTCCGCTGTGTTTTCTGTTTGTTTGTGGGTTGACATCCCCAAGTGAATAGATTCACAGGATATGTTTATCAGCTGGTGGATAATCCTGAGCAGAGGTCATCGCAGGCATCTGAAATCTTTGCTTCTTTTGGCATCGTCAAATTCTACATTGGAGGAAGTCTTCCAGTATAGATGGCTTCAGCCTTTAGTCCCCCTAATCTTCCCCCTAATCGCAGACATGGGTCTTTGCCCCATGTCTGCGATTAGGGGGCTGTTTGATATTGTCGGCATTCCCTCTCTCAATAAACATAGTTTCTTTAAACATCCTACTAACCATTTTCTCTCCATAGGTAGTTGGAAAGTGAAGACTCTGCACAGAGCTTTTTCTCTTGATGTCCTCAGACAAGAATTCCACCAGTATAATTTAGATATTCTTGGCTTGCAAGAGACCAGATGGATCGATAAAGGTCAGATTCTTAAAAATAATCTTAAATTTCTCTTTTCAGGGAGGGACGACAATAAGCATCACCAAGGCGTGGGTCTGCTTCTCAGCAGACACGCTAGTGATGCTCTTCTAGGATATGAGTGCATTAATGAAAGGTTTCTTACAGCAAAATTTCAGACAAGCGTTAAAGACCTGAATGTTATCTGCTGTTATGCCCCAACTGAGGATGCCGATGAGAATGAGAAGGATAGGTTTTATGAACAACTTCAGGATATTTTGAATTCTGTCAAGAAAGGAGATATTACCCTTGTCCTTGGTGACTTCAATGCCAAAGTTGGTACTGACTCTGACCTTTGGGGAGGAGTAATAGGCCCTTTTGGTATTGGTAGCTGCAATGGCAATGGGCAGCGTCTCCTGCAGGTAAGTAAACTCAATGGTTTCAGAATAACTAACACTTATTACCTACACCGCGACATACATAAGTACACATGGATTTCACCCGATGGGCTGCATAAGAATATGATTGATTATATATATTAATTAACAGCAAATGGGCTAGTTCTGTTAGAAATACCAGGGCATATAGGGGAGCTGAAATTGGATCTGACCATTACCTTGTTAAAAGTGTGTTGCAACTTAAACTTAAAAAGTGTTGTGCTAGGGTTAAAAAATTTGCTTTTAATACTGAAGATCTGAAAGACCCAGTTATAGCCAAAGCTTACCACGATAGGTTACTTAGTCATTATGACAGTCATGGTATGCTTACTACTGAAGTTGAGGAAGAATGGGATCATTTTAAACAGGCTTTTTTGGACACTAACGGTAGTCTTTTAGGAAAAAAGGAACAGAAGAGACAGAATTATCTGAGTGATAAGGCACTTGAGCTTATTTCGGAAAGAAAGAACTGCAGGAATGTCCTTAATTAATACCCTACTAGTACTAATAGAAAGCATTACAGAGAACTTAATAAACGTGTAAAAGATCAGTTAGCTGCTGATAAGAATCTTTGGCTTGATGGTTTGGCTGACAAAGCCGAGGAAGCAGTTAGACGGCACAACAGCAGAGAGCTGTACCAGATAGTTAATGTTTTGTGTAGTAGAAAACGGACAGGTATACAGGGATTGAAGGATAAACAAGGTAAGGTTATAGAAGGGTAGGATTCTGTCATGGCTAGGTGGGCTGAGCATTTCAGTGATATTCTAAACAATGCGGTTAGTTCTATTCCCATTGTTTGCAATGACGATAGATGCATTGGTGGCTTTAATGTTGGCCCTATAACACAATCTGAAGTTATTTTGGCTGTTTCTAAACTTAAACTTCACAAATCCCCAGGGGTAGATGAAATTACTACAGAAATGCTTAGAGCTGGGAATGTTTCGGTTACCACTTGGATGACTGAAATTCTGAATATCTTTTATGATAAAGGCATGGTTCCTAAGGATTTTACCAGAGCTTTTGTTATCCTATTTTCAGAAAAGGTGATTGCAGTTCTTGTGATAACTATAGGGGTATCAGCCTACTCTCTGTTTCAGGTAAAGTTCTTTCCATGATTGTGCTTCATAGAATTAAGAATCTGGTTGACAGTCAATTGCGTGATGAGTCAATTGCGTGATGAGTGGATTCAGAAGTGGTTGGGGATGTGTGGATCAGATATTTTCACTTAGGCAGATTCTTGAGAAATGTTTAGAGTTTCAGAAACCTTTGGTTGCTAGCTTTGTTGATTTCAAAAAGGCTTTCGACTCTGTTGATCGTCATAATTTGTGGTTGATTGTGAAATCATATGGTATACCAGACAAGTTAGTTAACCTAATGAAAGCTCTCTATAATAACACTGAGTCGTGTGTGAGAGTTGGTAAGGCTTGTAGCAATTGGTTTAGCATTACTTCAGGTGTTCGACAAGGGTGCATTTTGTCTCCTTTTCTCTTTAGCTTGGTTATTGATTATGTTATGCGAAATTCACTTCAAGGGAAAGATTTTGGCCTTAAATGGGATGGAGATACGAAAATTTCTGATTTAGATTATGCTGATGATTTAGCCCTTTTGGCAAATGATGTTGATGAGATGAACTCTTTCATTCGAGCTGTTGATGAGACTGGTAGTAGAGTAGGTTTGGTTATAAACAGAGAGAAAACTAAAGTGATGAAAATTGGTCAGGCAGGCTGTGATTCAGTTAATCTGAATGGTTGCAGTCTTGAGCAGGTGTCACAGTTTAATTATCTTGGGAGCTATGTAACAGATAATGGTGATGTGCGGCATGAGATTAACAGACGAATAGGGATTGCTGCCGGGACTTTTAAGAATCTATGGAGAGTGTGGAGAAATAGGCGTATACACCTAAAGACTAAAATTAGGCTGTATAATAGTTTTGTTCTTTCTAGGGTTAGTTATGGTAGTGAAACTTGGACACTTTGTAAACAAGATAACAGGAAACTAGATGCTTTTGATTCCAGATGCTTACGCAGTATCTTGGGCATTAGGTGGTTCAACTTTTTAACTAATGATGAGGTGAGGCAAAGGAGTTTGCAACCTCCTTTAAGCAGCATATTGTGCAGAGAGAGACTCCGTTGGTTTGGCCATGTTGCCCGTATGAATAATTGTAGATTGGCGAATAGGGTTATGAACAGTGTGCCTAAAGGCCTCAGAAAGAAGGGGAGACCTAGGATGCGGTGGACAGACAATGTCAAACAGGACCTTGTTAGAATTGGTGTGCAGTGGCCAGATGCAGTAGATGTAGCTCAGGATAGACTTGCTTGGAGAACTAAATTGCACGGTCTGGTTGACCTCCGTAGCCCATGGCTGCTTGAGGATGATGATGATGATGATGATGATGTACAAGTGTCATCCAATGTGTGCCTCATTTTCCAAGTACTGGATTAAGAACTAAATTGATCTGATTTCAGGAAGTGCAAAAACATTCTTACCGTTTTTTGTCACATTGACATCCAAAAATAGAAACATGGTAACAGTATAACCTAAAATGTAGCTGAAACTTTCTAAAAAAAATTAGATCCCCACATTTGATTATTTTCACTAGAAAAATATTTTCTACCTCTCTTTAAATGTAAAGATACACCAAATGTATTTGGAAACTAAATTACGCATTCTGAATTAAATCATAAGTGTCAAAAGTATCATCCTTACAATATCCAAGGGCTCAATTTCAAATCCCTTTGATCAACAAATGAAGCAAACCACTCAGTCAGCGTTTTATTTTTAAACAAAAACTATGAACAAAAATGTAAACTAAAATCATGCACTAAAAGAATTTTAGAAAGAAAAAGACAGATGAAGCTCAACAGTTTAAACTCTTATACCTGTCTAAACATACCACTCAAAATCCATCTACTACAAACTACTACTACTAATATTTTGGGGTGGGGGTGGCTCAGTCGGTAGCGCGCCAGGCTCGTAATCTGCAATTCCCAGGTTCGAGTTCCAGCTGGGTCAGCATTAAGACTTATCTCTGCAAAACTCCCCACCCTGCCTACAGTCAGTAGGGGACAGTGATGGGCTTGGAAAGGCCACCGTCCGTTGGATGGGACATTAAGCTGTGACCCCGTGTGTGGGAGAGCTATACCTTGTGCATGTTAAAGAACACGCTGGATGGCCTTGATGGGAGGCTACCATATGTCTTCCAACAGCTATTCCAATGGGTCCCATCCCCCAACCTTCTCTGAGTCTTTGGGGTCCCTGTGACCTGGTCATTTAGCCCATGGTGTGCAAAAAAGTGCCGCTCAGAGGTAAAACAACCCAACTACTATTTTGAAACCTACAAGGGCCTCCTAGTTACTTTCCTACTATCTTTTATTCCCAAATATTTCCATATTCACTTTGTGGTCCCCCCCAAAAAAAATATTCACTGTTTATTGAGAGATCAATAACTTTCATTAGGCCCTTTCAGAATATATAATTACGGATTTGCACTTATCTAAATAAATATTTTTTATGCATTTGCAATAAAAGTTCCTTGAGGAGTCCTGCATTTATATATGCCCCTGCTACGTAGCATAATAAGCATTGAAATCAAGTTTTTAAAGATCCATGAACAAAAATAAGGGCATCTACTGAAAAAAATGAAAGAAAAAAAATTCTAGTTAGACTAATCCTTTTATACTCCTATACTTGTAGAGATGCACTACTGCAAATCCATTTGGTAGAGAAGACTACTACTATCTCAAGACCTACAAGAGCTACCTAGTCACTTCTTAATAATCTTTCTTTTTTTCTCAAAATCTTTACATATTTACTTCATGGTATATAAAAATATACCATGAAAATATTTTACTGGATTTCTTGGCAGATTTGTTAACTATCACTAGTGTAATGGAGAAAAAATGTTGTTCTTCTGTTCTTTTATATATCTATCTGAGACCTTAATCTGAAGCAATTTCAGCTGTACCTCTGATTCCTAAATACCACCAACACAAGACGTATCCAATTATTGTTTCAATTTTGATTTGATCTAATCGAAAGACAGTTGTAATTAGATACTGTTTTAGAATCACAATTGGTGCTTAGTATCTTTGTTTGCCACATTAGTCTTTACTAATGTATGCAAGTATGATGTACTGGTGTGTAGTTTTGTGCAAGAACTGCACAAAACACTCTATAAATAGAATGTCATTTAGATTTCCCCATGGATAAAAAAGAGAAGAAAGAACAATGCTTTGTATCTAATGTCCTTATCTGGCAACACTTTTGTAATAGAGTACTGTTACTCATTTATGGTATTTCGTATTTATTCTACCCAGTTCTTGAGGGGTGGGATAATCTGGTTATATCCCTGATCAGCATTAATTATCATTACCTATTTTAAGTTCTTATACACTGTGATCCACTATTTTATCAGAATGATTTGAAATTATTGGGTATTGGCCCTGCACAGCAGTGCATTTATGAACACTGCAGAGAAAGCTATCGTACAGTTATATAATGTCCTTGTGAGGGATAGAACACCAAAAAGCACGAAGTTGCTGTTCCATTTCAGTTGGGTTGGGTTGGGTTGTTTTACCTCTGAGCGGCACTTTTTTGCACACCATGGGCTAAATGGCCAGGTCACATGGACCCCGAAGGCTCAGAGAAGGTTGGGGGAGGGGACCCACTGGAACAGCTGTTGGGAGACAGATGGTAGCCTCCCGTCAAGGCCATCCAGTGTGTTCTTTAACGTGCACAGGGTATGGCTCTCCCCGCACACGGGACCACGGCTTAACGTCCCATCCGACGGACGGCGGCCTTTCCAAGCCCATCGGTGTCCCCTACTGACCGTGGGCAGGGCGGGAAAATTTGCGGAGATAAATCTCAACGCTGACCCAGCTGGGACTCGAACCTGGGAACTACAGATTACGAGCCTGGCGCACTACCGACTGAGCCACCCCCGCCCCTCCATTTCAGTGATAGTGATTGACACACCTCTTTGGGTGTTGTTGGAGCTGTCAGCCCATCATGTCCCAGACATGTTCAATAGGTAAAAGGTCCAGTGAGCTTGCTGGCCATGATAGTATCTGAAAGTTTTGCTCATGTAGATACTTCAGACTAATGCAGGTGTGTGGGGATGGGCGTTATCTTGTTAGTAAAAGGTTCTGTGCTGCTGAACAAATGGAGCAGCCACTGGCTGCAAAATGTTGGTAACTTATCGTTATTAGCAGTTAGAGATCCCCTTATGATGACCAGTTCTGACCGAGATGTCCGACTAATGGCACCCCACAGCAAGACATCAGATGCTGGAAATGTGTGACGATGTCTCACTCACTGGGTGGCTTTCCTTTTCCCTCGACGGAGGAGAATACATTGTCTACCCTTGTGTTGACAAGACAAAAATGAGATTTGTCACTGAATGCCATGGTACTATACTCTTATTCATTCCAGTTCTGTCTGAGGTGATACCACTGAACCACTTGCTTGCATATGGGCAGATGTGAGGCCAAAACAGTGCCGGACGATAGGCTCACAATGAAAACTGTAAAAGCTTATTTTTTACTGTCCACCTGGTAGGTATTCGATCTGTTATCTGTTGCCAGTTCCTTTGCAGTTGCATTGTAATCGTGAATCTGTCACGCAATGCAATGCATCGCAAATGGCGATCCTATCACTCCGTGGTCATATGTCGTCTTCCTGATCCTTGTCGGTGTGTGCAGGATCGTTTTTGAACCCACTGGCGCCATATGTGTACATATGGCGCCAGTGGGTTCAAAATGCTGGATTGCAGGGATTGCAGGGATTGGATGCTGGGATTTCAGCCAAGGTTGGGCACATCTCTTTACGATAAACCAGCTTCTCTAATGCCAAAGATTCTTCCATGCTCAAAGTCAGTTAACTTTTGAAACTGCTGTCGATGTCTGTGTAAGGGTATCTCTAGTGGTTTCAGAAAATTTCCACAGCATTTTGTCAACCAGGAAGCTTTGGTTGCCTTTATCTCTGTTTGACTACTCCGCACCTGTGGCATCAGCTTGCACCTGTACAATCATTTCGATCATCTTGAAAACCTAATAATTTCCATGCATTTACATATACTACCACCTCCCTAAATTTCATCACATTTGCATAACTTCTTGCAAATATTGCATTTTTTTTCCTGTAGTGTATATACCATTCTCATCACTCTTGACCCAGCTGGGCCAGCATTGAGATTTATCTCTGCAAAACTCCCTCCCCTGCCCATAGTCAGTAGGGGACACCATAGGCTTCGAAATGCCACAGTCTGTAAAATGAGAAGTTAAACAGTTGTCTTGTGTGGGAGAGCCATACCCCTTACAGGTTAAAGAACACATTGGGTGACCTTGATGGGAGACTGCCATCTGTCTCCCAATAGCTGTTTCGGGTTGTCCCTTCCCCCAACTTTCTCTGAGCCTTCGGCTCTTTGTGACCTGGCCTTTTATCTTGTTTGCAAAAAAAAAGTGCCACTCAGAGGTAAAACAACCCAACCCCACTCTTGACAACTAATCATAGACTTTAGCTGGCCATTCTAGGCAGAACATCATGCAAAGGTCACATCTAAATTCCTTTACAGCGTTGAAGACTACAGATTGTATCAAAATGGACAGAGGTGCACCTTTAGGGAACTTCCATAATCTGTGGAATTTGCTTGGTATTGCAAAGAAAGTGATCTTGTGCATGTCCCCAATTATTTAGATTGACTTATTTGCAGGTCATACAGATTTTTTCAGCATTTTAGTGTTATTTTATGTATAGGTCACAGTTCTATTAATATTCCCTCTGTGTTATTGGTTTTTAAAATATTTCTCGAACTATATGCATTATAACTTGAATTTTTTCTACACCATTCCAGATTACTAGCTTTCCCAAAGAGTAGTGTTGGGTTGTTTTATCTCTGAGTGGCACTTTTTTAATTGCAAACAAGATAAAAGGCAATCGCATCCTAGGTCTTCCCCTTTTCCTGAAGTCTTTGTACACTGTTCATAATCCTATTTGCCAATCTGCAGCTATGCATACAGGACAACATGGAAATACCAATGCAGTCTCTCTCTGTACAAAATACTGCTCAAAGGAAATTGCTGACTCTTTCTTCTAACCTCATCAATACTTACAAAGTCAAACCAGTTAATGTTCAAGATATTATGTAAGCATCTAGAAACAAAAGCATCAAATTTCCTGTTATCTTGCTTACATACCTAACCTTAGAAAGAACCAAACTATTACACAGCCTAATTTTAGTCTTTAGGTGTATACACTTATTTTTCCACACTCTTCATCGATTTTTAAAAGTCCTAGCAGCAATCCCCATTCTACTATTCATCTCATGCAATGCATTAACAGTAATCTGTTACACAGCTCTCAAGATAATTAAACTCAAGAACACAGCCATTCAAAGCAACTGAAGCACTGTCTACTAGACCAATTTTCATCGTTTTAGATGTACCAGGTGATGTGCACCTGGTACATCTAAAATTCTAAAATTATGCAAAAAGCAAACATAATTTTCAACTTTTTTTTTTCTGGAAAAAAAAAAGTTCCTAGAAGTAAGGTGAGCACATTTATACTAAGGCAAGGAAATATACAATATTGCTTAAATTCCATGAAATACTGAAAATTATTAGTTTGCATGAATGCTTGTAATTGCTCTGAATTTCCATCCTTCAAACCTATAATTTTCATCATGTAATGTTGGAAGCTTTGTGTAATCTGAAATTTTTATTATCTTTAGTGTTTAATCAAAGAAACATCATCTGAGTGGAAACTGTATATATCTGCTTATCTTAAAGGCACCTTGCCAACTAGGGCACTGCCTCACCAAAAATCAATGAAAAAAAAAGTTCAAAGTTTAATATTTATTACCTGACTTATATAAAAATAAATAATGTGTAATCAAATCGGTCATGTACAAATCATAGTATATAGTAGTGTGTTTCAGAATCTGTTTTTTAGTTTGCATAAAATTATGGTCATTTCTAGACATTTCAGTTGTTTAACTATATTATGTGTATGGTGATTATACACATGCATGTTCCTAGATTTTTACGAGTTTGTGCACTTTTGATGATGATTACTGAAAAATGACTGGTTGCAATCAGTAAACACTTTAACCAATAGTTGAAGAGATGAGCTTTGCAAGCTTTCCAAGAATCAATCATTTGTTTATGGTTGAATCTTCTGTGCAACTGGTCAACCTCAGATACTTTACCAGTTGGTGCAGAGTCTCATATACGGTTTTTCTCTGTCTCACCATGTGATATTCTAAAATTTCAAATCTTTTCCTGAAATATAAAGTGGTTTAAAAACCTGAAACGTTTTACAAATGAAGGGAGGAGCTGACATCACCTTACTAGAATGATTAGTCTCTGAGTTTTACTCTGTGCTATAAATTTCATTCAAGTTCTGTGAACCCAAATCTTTTTTAGGTGTGGCTCAGTTCATAGTGTGCTAGGCTTGTAATCTGCAATTCTCATGTTTGAATCCCACCTGGGCCAGCATCGATTCATCTCCACAAAATCCCCGCCCTATCTTCTGTCAGTAGGGGACACCAATAGGCTTGGAAAGGCTGCTTCAGTTGGGACATAAAGCCTTGGCTGCATGTGAGGGAGAGCCGTACCCTGTGCACGTTAAAGAACACAATTGATGGGAGGCTACCATCTGTCTTCTAACAGCTGTTCAGTGGCTGTTCAGTTGGACCTATGAGGCCTTGGGATCCTTCTGACCTGGCTATTTATCCTATTGTGTGCAAAAAAGTGCCACTCAGATGTAAAACAACCATTACCAAATTAATTCAAGTTCTAAAACCTTCACTGGCTTTGTAGTTGTAGGATATGTGGCATCACCTTGCCAGAATGATTGGTTTCTGAAGTTTCCTGTGTTAAGGAAGATGTCACTCTGAATTTAACATTGATCAATTTTAGAGGAAAAACTGCATTAATAGGATATGAACCCACCCCCTCCTGATAATATGTCACTTTGTTATTTCCATCTTACTCAGCGCAATATAAAAAGAAATAGTTGTCACCCATAGATCATAGATGGCGTCAATGATAAGTGCTGAAAATCATCGGTGAAGAGTTTAAAGTCTTAAATTAGTGGAAAAAAGATGAGCCGGCATTAGTTCAATCGGTAAGAATACTCTGGCATGCTTCTGGAGAGATGCAGGTTCAAGTCCCGTATGTCGCGAAATTTTTTCCACTAAATATTTATGTCAGGTGCTCTGGACCACTTAGCTACTGGCCGCCGATCAAGATCTCTAACTAATGCTATGAACTTTCTAATGACAGTACACAATTCTCTGTGTCTCATGAAGGTATTTTTCCAGCTGCTCTCAGCCTTAAGAAACAATAACAAGCATGTCATGAAGATGGCAAGTATATTCTTAGTATACAATTGTTTAGATTGAAGATATTTTTCCGACACATTTATTCATATATTAAGGAAGATGTCACTCTGAAATTAACATTGGTTTATAAGGTTTTTATAAAATGACAAATTATAGCTGCCTTTAACTATTTTTCAGGTGCTGATTTCAGATCTGGCCTTAAAAAATGGCTAACATGTCATGTTTCTATGTTATTGGTCGTTTTGACTCCTATTAAGATCTTCCTATATCACCTTCAGGCAACTAGGAGGATACTAGATATTTTACTTTTTGTGGCTGGCAACTCTGATTGCCAAGTGGGAGAAAACATGTAACAGTAACCTAAACTCAGACTGCCATTCTTGTTGTTTTCATTGTAGGAGGAACACATACTGTATACGTTGAAGAGTGAATTATTGCATTTAAATGACACAAAGGTAGTGTCGCAGGTGTATTAATGTGCCAGATAAGCTTTGTTATGCGTGTGGAGATTATATTTTTAAATTCCAGGGTCATTCTTTGACAAAGATTGCTTGTATTTTGGATGCCATGGTGGAGATCAGGACAAAACATGGACTCCAATATCTGCTGTATTTTGTGCTTTGTTGGCCTGAGTGAATGGTTGAAAAGTAAGATAAAAGCCATGCCTTTTGTAGTTTCAATGGTTTGGCATGAGCCAACTAGTTATTTGCATGATTGCTATTTTTTTTTAACTGTCGAGTGGTTAACGCGCTTGGCTACTGATCTAAGGGGTCTGGATGCTAGCCCTGGGTAAGGCATGGGTTTTCATGTTTTTCTGCTGAGGTTCCGCCATTCTCACAGCCTTTCTACTATGGCGTATAAACTGACAGGTTCCTGTCAGACCTCTGTGGCAAGTAGCTGCTTGGGGTGGTATTTATTATTTTTCTTATTTAAAGTGTTGGGCTTTTCGAAAAAGAACAAAAGCAAAATACAATATCCAAATGTGCCTTCAGCCATAAGGCCAGTTCTTTATGGAGATCTTCCTGTACCAACACTTCCAACTGGGAGGAGATGGATTCACATTCATCAGACATGATATGTTATCAGAAGCGCTTGGGTTCATATCCCACCCGACTCAAGACAAATTTTCCTGTGTGCTATAAATCATTTTGTTCTTCCGTGTATAAAGAAAGCAGCAGTGGGAAACATAACTATACTGTTTTACAGGATAATATTTATATATATATATATATTTGCCACTTGCTCTTACATAATGACAGTTCTGTTTGACTTTAGTAATGTGGTTGTATCATCATTATCCAGAGTTCAGAAGTTTGTTTTCCAAAATCTAATTAGATACCTGATCTGATGATAATTTTTTTTAATCTGAATTTTTTCCTTTTCTCTAAAATATATGTTTGTTGAATTTGTTTTGTCCCATATGCTTCTCAATAAGTCAAAAAACATTTTTTTGGGGGAGGGGGAGAATTAGAATACATGCTAATATGTAATAAACTTGAATGCAATCCAAATGTTGCTTAATTAACTGTTTGAAGCTCTCTTAATGAATTCCACAATAAAATTAAAAAATGGTAATTTTAATTAAGCCGTCCCATGGCCGAGTGGTTAGCGCGCTTGGCTGCCTGATCTAAGGGACCTGGGTTCGAGCTCCGGGTAAGGCATGGATGTAAGTGTCGTTTTTCTGCTGAGGTCCTGCCATCCTCTCAGGTCTTCTACTGTGGCATATAAACTGACAGGCTCCTGTCAGACCTCTGTGGCAAGCAGCTGCTTGAGGGGTATTTATTTTATTTTTTTTTAAATTTTTTTATTTTATTTTTCTAAAACCATTAACATTTAAATATTGTTAGTATGGTACCAGAAAGCACTTTCTCTTTAGGAAGCTGCCTAAAGTGCTGAACAGAAAATTGTTATTTAATTTGTAATAAATAAAAAGGTTTTCTAGAAACTACCGTCTATTTAAAAAGTTTCATTTTACTCTCATATCACTGATCCCCCCCCCATTTGATAGGCTATTATTAGTACTTCTAAGATCCTTCTAAACATTAGTTCCGGCTCAAATTTTCAAATCCTAGCTGCCTGAAATATTTTGTTAATTAATATGCCTGGATGAAATTCATAATTAATTAGCTGATTGTGGCAATTTTTTTTTTACATTATTGGAAAACCAATCTGTAGAAACATGCTAAGCACTTGTTTTGTTCTTGCTATTAGTAAAAAGTTTAAAATAATTATTTGAAATAAAATTTAATCATCCTCATCATCCTGAAGCAGCCATGGGCTACGGAGGTCCAACCAGACCGTGCAATTTAGTTCTCCAAGCAAGTCTATCCTGAGCTACATCTACTGCATCTGGCCACTGCACACCAATTCTAACAAGGTCCTGTTTGACATTGTCTGCCCACCGCATCCTAGGTCTCCCCTTCTTTCTGAGGCCTTTAGGCACATTGTTCATAACCCTATTCGCCAATCTATAATTATTCATACGGGCAACATGGCCAAACCAACGGAGTCTCTCTCTGCACAATATGCTGCTTAAAGGAGGTTGCAAACTCCTTTGCCTAACCTCATCATTAGTTAAAAAGTTGAACCACCTAATACCCAAGATACTGCGTAAGCATCTGGAATAAAAAGCATCTAGTTTCCTGTTATCTTGTTTACAAAGTGTCCAAGTTTCACTACCATAACTAACCCTAGAAAGAACCAAACTATTATACAGTCTAATTTTAGTCTTTAGGTGCCTATTTCTCCACACTCTCCATAGATTCTTAAAAGTCCCGGCAGCAATCCCTATTCGTCTGTTAATCTCATGCCGCACATCAGCAGTATCTGTTACATAGCTCCCAAGATAATTAAACTGTGACACCTGCTCAAGACCGCAACCATTCAGATTAACTGAATCACAGCCTGCCTGACCAATTTTCATCACTAGTTTTCTCTCTGTTTATAACCAAACCTACTCTACTACCAGTCTCATCAACAGCTCGAATGAAAGAGTTCATCTCATCAACATCATTTGCGAAAAGGACTAAATCATCAGCATAATTTAAATCAGAAATTTTCGTATCTCCATCCCATTTAAGGCCAAAATCTTTCCCTTGAAATGAATTTCGCATAACGTAATCAATAACCAAGCTAAAGAGAAAAGGAGACAAAATGCACCCTTGTCGAACACCTGAAGTAATGCTAAACCAATTGCTACAAGCCTTACCAACTCTCACACACGACTCGGTGTTATTATAGAGAGCTTTCATTATGTTAACTAACTTGTCTGGTATACCATATGATCTCACAATCAACCACAAATTATGACGATCAATAGAGTCGAAAGCCTTTTTGAAATCAACAAAGCTAGCAACCAAAGGTTTCTGAAACTCTAAACATTTCTCAAGAATCTGCCTAAGTGAAAATATCTGATCCACACATCCCCTACCACTTCTGAATCCACATTGCTCATCACGCAATTGACTGTCAACCAGATTCTTAATTCTATTAAGCACAATCATGGAAAGAACTTTACCTGGAACAGAGAGTAGGCTGATACCCCTATAGTTATCACAAGAACTGCGATCACCTTTTTTGAAAATAGGGATAACAATAGCTCTGGTAAAATCCTTAGGAACCATGCCTTTATCATAAAAGATATTCAGAATTTCAGTCATCCAAGTGGTAACCGAAACATTCCCAGCTCTAAGCATTTCGGTAGTAATTTCATCTACCCCTGGGGATTTATGTAGTTTAAGTTTAGAAACAGCCACAATAACTTCAGATTGTGTTATAGAGCCAACATTAAAGCCACCAATGCATCTATCATCATTGCGAACAATGGAAGTAGAACTAACTACATTGTTTAGAACATCACTGAAATGCTCAGCCCACCTAGCCATGACAGAATCCTCCCCTTCTATAACCTTACCTTGTTTATCCTTCAATCCTTGTATGCCTGTCCGTTTTCTAGCACACAAAACATTAACTATCTGGTACAACTCTCTGCTGTTGTGCTGTCTAACTGCTTCTTCGGCTTTGTCAGCCAAACCATCAAGCCAAAGATTCTTATCAGCAGCTAACTGATCTTTTACACGTTTATTAAGTTCTCTGTAATGCTTTCTATTAGGACTAGTAGGGTATTGATTAAAGACATTCCTGCAGTTCTTTCTTTCCGAAATAAGCTCAAGTGCCTTATCACTCAGATAATTCTGTCTCTTCTGCTCCTTTTTTCCTAAAAGACTACCGTTAGTGTCCAAAAAAGCCTGTTTAAAATGATCCCATTCTTCCTCAACTTCAGTAGTAGGCATACAATGACTGTCTTAATGACTAAGTAACCTATCGTGGTAAGCTTTGGCTATAACTGAATCTTTCAGAGCTTCAGTATTAAAAGAAAATTTTTTAACCCTAGCACAACACTTTTTAAGGTTAAGTTGCAACACACTTTTAACAAGGTAATGATCAGATCCAATTTCAGCTCCCCTATATGCCCTGGTATTCCTAACAGAACTAGCCCATTTGCTGTTAATTAATATGTAATCAATCATATTCTTATGCAGCCCATCAGGTGAAACCCATGTGTACTTATGTATGTCGCGGTGTTTGTAATAAGTGTTAGTTATTCTGAATCCATTGAGTTTACTTACCTGTAGGAGACGTTGCCATTGCAGCTATCCATTGTCATTGCAGCTACCAATAACAAAAGGGCCTATTACTCCTCCCCAAAAGTCAGAGTCAGTACCAACTTTGGCACTGAAGTGACCAAGAACAAGGGTAATATCTCCTTTTTTGACAGAATTCAAAATATCCTGAAGTTGTTCATAAAACCTATCCTTCTCATCCTCATCGGCATCCTCAGTGGGGTCATAACAGCAGAAAACATTCAAGTCTTTAACGCTTGTCTGAAATTTTGCTGTAAGAAACCTTTCATTAATGCACTCATATCCTAGAAGAGCATCGCTAGCGTGTCTGCTGAGAAGCAGACCCACGCCTTGGTGATGCTTATTGTCGTCCCTCCCTGAAAAGAGAAATTTAAGATTATTTTTAAGAATCTGACCTTTATCTGTCCATCTGGTCTCTTACAAGCCGAGAATATCTAAATTATAATGGTGGAATTCTTGTGTGAGGACATCAAGAGAAAAAGCTCTGTGCAGAGTCCTCACATTCCAACTACCTATGGAGAGAAAATGGTTAGTGGGATGTTTAAAGAAACTATGTTTATTGAGAGAGGGAATGCCGACAATATCAAACAGCCCCCTAATCGCAGACATGGAGCAAAGACCCGTTCCCCCACTACTAAAGGCTGAAGCCATCTACACTGGAAGACTTCCTCCAATGTAGAATTTGACGATGCCAATAGAAGCAAAGAGTTCAGGTGCCTGCGATGACTTCTGCTCAGGATTATCCACCAGCTGATAAACATATCCTGTGAATCTATTCACTTGGGGCTGTCAACCCACAAACAAACAGAAAACACAGCGGAAGATTTTCCCTCCACAGAAGCCCACCAGTGCAGCAAAATCAGGATCCATAATCAAGCTCAGAGCCATATATCTGTCCAGTCCAGTAGGTTTATATGGTCAGCACCAGGACCCTGTGTGGTTGAGTAATAATTGATAAAGTAGCCATATTTGTCCAGATCAGTAGGCCACACTAATCTGGCAGCCCTCCCCTTCCGTGCACTTCCACAAGAGAGTATCTCTTTTGAAAGTTACTAACGGTCCGCACCACGAGAAGGCGGGGTCGGAAATTAGGTGCTAGGCCTGGCCGGTTCTATGCATCATCACAGGGGATTGGTGCATAGCTCTCCTTCCAGTAACTACCTAGCTACCATTTACAGACCTAAAAAATATATTTTGATAAATTTTGATAATATTTTTTTAAATTTTAATATATTTTGATAAATACAAAAAATGATTTGCAGAGACAAAAAAATTCTGGAGTAAAATCATTTACAAACACCATACTAGGTGTTTGTAAATGATTTTATTCAAGTGAATTAGTGTTATAGTGAATTGGAACACAAAAATGGTATTGTATGGTGTTCAGAGTGACGAATCTCACTTTTGTTTGAGGTCTAAATGGTTTCTCGTACAGACAAGATGTGCAGAATGGACTATTTGAGGAGTAATTGGCAAGCACATTACAGCATGAATGGCGTCATTACCTGGGGAGCAATCAGCTATGTCAGCCAAACACCTCTAGTGTTTCTCACAGGCAGTTTGATAGCTCAGTAGTATGTGTAGTGGAAGTGCTGCATTTCACGGTTACAACAATATCACCTTGTTTTTTATGCATAATGAGACATTGCATTTTGGCTAAATGTCTAACCTCCCACTCTCTAAATGGCCATTAGTAGATGCAAAAAAAAAATTGGTTAGTGCAGTTCACAGTTATCACATGGCACTATTTGAAGAAATGTAGCATAAGGAGAAGGTAAGTGAATAATCAGAATGTAAATAGAGAATACTGAATGCATGCAACAGAAGGATTTACATATGATACAACAGTTGGAGGTTTTTGCAGAATTGAACAGCAAACATGTCTGCTGCTAAGAGCCTTAACATAGCATTTTAATATTTTTTGGTTTGTAAAAAGTCTTGGGTATAAACTGAAATGAATGACTATGGATTTTTATAAAGTATCACATGACAATGGCATCATGAACACATGCAATCTGCATGCCACAAGGTATTTTAAACAGGCAGTTTTATTGGAACTTTATAGTTACAAAATTTGATCACCTTTTTTAAATCTGAAGACAGAGTTTTGGGAACTATTGACCTGGATAATTGGTATTAAACATTGATATCTATAGTGAAAATAAATCAATATCCAGAAATCCTGACTATTGACTTATCAGCATATCAAACTCTGACTTTTAATATACACACTATACTTCACCAACTCTATACATTATATATCATATATCAGTGAAGTGCTTTATCACTCAAATAATTCTGTCTCCTCTGCTCCTTTTTTTTTTGTAAAAGAGTACTGTTAGTTTCCAAAAAAGCCTGTTTAAAATGGTTCATTCTTCCTCAACTTCAGTGGTAAGCAAACCATGACTGTCATAATGACTAAGTAACCTATCATGGTAAGCTTTAGCTATAACTGAGTCTTTTAGAGTTTCAGAAATAAAGGTAAATTTTTTAACCTTAGCACAACACTTCTTAAGTTTAAGCTGCAAGACACTTTTAACAAGGTAATGGTCAGATCTAATTTTAGCTCCCCTACATGACCTGGTATTCCTAACAGAACTAGCCCATTTGCTGTTAATTAATATATAATCAATCATATTCTTATGTAGCTCATTTGGTGAAACCCATGTGTAGTTATGTATGTTGTAGTGTTTCTAATAAATGTTAGTTATTCTCAAACCATTACATGTAGGAGACGTTGCCCATTACCATTGCAGCTATCAAAACCAAAAGGGCCCTATCACCCCTCCTCAAAGGTCAGAGTTAATACCAACTTTGGCATTGAAGTCACCTAGAACAAGGGTAATATCTCCTTTCTTGACAGAATTCAAAATATCCTGAAGTTGTCTGTAAAATCTATCCTCATCCTCAGTGCGGGCATAAGAGCAGATAACATTCAAGTCTTTAATGCTTGTCTGAAATTTTGCTGTAAGAACCTTTCATTAATGCGCTCATATCCTAGAAGAGCATCGCTGGTGTGTCTGTTGAGAAGCAGACCTATGCCTTTGGTGATTCTTATTATTATCTGTCCCTGAAAAGAGTAATTTATGATTATTTTTAAGAATCTGAATTTTATCTGTCCATCTGGTCTCTTGTAAGCCGAGAATATCAAAATTATAATGGTGGAATTCTTGTGTGAGGACATCAAGAGATTAAGCTCTGTGCAGAGTCCTCACATTCCAATTACCTACGGAGAGAAAATGGTGAGTGGGATATTTAAAGAAATATGTTTATTGAGAGAGGGAATGCCGACAATATCAAACAGCCCCCTAATTGCAGGCATGTGGAAAAGACCTGATCCCCCACCGCTTAAGGCTGAAGCCATTTACACTGGAAGAATTCTTCCAATGTAGAAATTGACCATGCCAGTAGAAAGCAAAGAGTTCTGGTGCCTGTGATGACCTCTGTTCAGGATTATCCACCAGCTGATAAAACATATCCTGTGAATCCATTTATTTGTGGCTGTCAACCTACAAACAACAAAAAACGCAGTGGTAAATTTTCCCTACGCAGAAGCCCACCAGTGCAACAAATTCAATATCCATAATCAAGCTCAGAACCTTAATTCAGTCCTGTAAGTTTATATGGTCAGCACCTAAACCCTGTGTGTTGACCACTCCACAGCAGGGTATAAAAAATAGCCATAGTTATTCAGATAAGTAGACCACACTAATCTGGCAGCCCTCACCTTCCATTCACTTCTACAAGAGAGTATCTCTTTTCGAAGGTATTAACAGCCTGCACCATGAGAAGGTGGGATCGGATATTAGGTGCTAGGCCTGGCCGGTTCTATGTATCATCACAGGGGATTGGTGCATAGTGGATTGGTGCATCACAGGGGATTGGTGCAGTGACTACCTAAGTACCATTTACATATTAGCCATATATAGCTTAATATAGATGACAGCACAATTAAAAAAATAATGAATGAAAGGCTGATAATCACAGTTGCCATTGATAGTTTAGTGGTTTAAACACCTGACGTGTTCAAGGGATGGTTCATGTCCCATTCATGGCAAAACTTAATTTTTTCAGCTAATTATTCACGAGTTCAGAATTCTGTGTGCTATAAAACATATTTTTTGATATCTGATAGTAAAACTGCTGAAACTCTGTTCCCAACAACTCCAGATATAAAAACACAAACCTATATTTTTATGTATTTTTGAAACTTATTTTCTTCAAAATTGTTAATTTTGAGTTACATTTCATTTACTGTGGAAGTGATATATAATTGTGCATGTAATGAAAGCTTTATTGTATAAATAAAATGAAAATCCCATATCTGTAAGCATTTGTTGGTGGAGCCATTGAAAGTGAGAGTGTCTGAAGCTTTAAGCCAACAATTTTGGTAGAAACTTCAGGCATCACCTGTATAAGTAGAACTTTTAAAGAACCAGAAGAGAAACTGACCTGCCTGAAACACATTACTCCATTGTAGGGTCAGCAATGTCCTTAGAAGCAATGGTTCAGGTACCTATGATGTCCTGTTATCAATATTACATTTATCTATTCGCTCAGAGTTATCAACCCACAGATGAACAGAAAACACTCAGTAGATTTTCCTGCAAAATAGGTTCACCAGTGTAACACAACTCAGGATCTATAATCATGTTTAAAGCCATCACATAGTCCAGTAATTTTAAAAAAAAACAGTCCAAGACCTTGTGAAGTTCACAACTCAGCAGGATAGAAAAAAAAATGGCTACAAATGACCAAATCAATAGGCCACAATGATCTGGCAACCCTCCACTTCCATTCTCATCCAGAAGAGAATATCTTGTTTGAAATGTACTGAAGGTCTGCACCAAGAGAAGGTGGGGTTGCACTTTAGGTGCTAGGCCTAGCCAGTTCTATTTCTCATTCAGAGATTGGTACACGCTTTTCCAGTGATGCCTAGCGATCAATTACACCCAAGAGTGGTATAAGTCAACAAATAATAATTTTAGTATCTAATTTAGTTTTGAGTACTCTTTTATTACACTGCACCCTTAATACTTGCTGGTTACTTTTTGTATTTTGTTTTAAATCAAAACAACAAATGCTCTATGTAGACATGTATTTTGCATGTAAAACACCATGCATTCAATGATTCATACTGCTTTTGCTTAAATGACTTAAAAATTTTAGTATAATTTTGTATACATCACTATATAGAGGGTGTTCAAAAAGTTTTTGACACATGTCTGTAAATTTGTCCTTCTTCCTATGAAGTAATGAGCTATGACTTGTTTGAAAGCTTCTAAATTCATCACTACATGTTAATAACAAAGGCTGTATCATCATTTATCTCTGCACTGGCAGCATGTGAAGTTCAGCCCGTGAAATCTTTGCATTGTTTCTATGAAGCTTACTGAAGATGGAGAAAAAATTTCATGAAGCTTGGGGACGATGCAAAAAAAAATTCGAGTCGATTTGTCACAAGTATATGGGGATCATGTCTGTTCATATGGCACTGTTACGGGATGGTGCACAAATTAAGAGAAGGATGACAGAGTTTCGACTACCTCCCTTGTGCATGAAGACTGAAGGACACCATGAACGAGATAAACCATCATTGCTGTCCGTGAACTCATTAAAAGAAACCCACACATCACCATTCAGGAAATAAGTTTAGATGTCAGTATATTGATTAGCACTGTGGAAACAATTATTCATCAAAATTGAAAGTTCCAGAAGATTTGTGCCAAATGGGCACCCTACAAACTGACAGAACAGTAAAAGGGCTAGAGTCGACTTGTGCAAGGAGATGCTGGCAATGTTTGAACCTAATGGCCCCAAACAATTAACAGACATTGTCACAGGTGATGAGATGTGGTTTTATTACTATACAACTCCCAGAAAGATAAACAACTATGTTTGGGTTGTGAAATATTATCCACATCCCCAAATTCTCTGACAAGACTCTTGTCCAAGGAAGATGATGTTCACAATCTTTTTTAATTCCCAAGGACTGGAAGCCATGGACACCTT
This sequence comes from Ryuthela nishihirai, assembly GCA_038380435.1. Classification (NCBI taxonomy): domain Eukaryota; kingdom Metazoa; phylum Arthropoda; class Arachnida; order Araneae; family Heptathelidae; genus Ryuthela; species Ryuthela nishihirai. The sequence goes on from JAWZYU010000019.1 coordinate 1,763,232, forward strand.
ACCTGAAAAAATGACTATAAATGGCCAATACTACACCAAGTGAGAGTAGTCCAGGTGTCACCATAAATGGCTCACAATCTTAAAGGTTTGATGGTATGTTCATTCTGAATTACCTTTATAAGAAATATCTGACGCCTGATATTGTATTTCAGGGATCGAAAATATTAGGCATATTTCTGAAGGGTTTAAACATACGCTTCACGGACACGCTGCCTTTCATCCAAGCACCATTAAGAAGTTTTTCTAAAACGTTTAACTTGGATGAAGTGAAAAGATTTTTCCCTCATAATTTCACAAAGGAAGAAAACCTGAACTATGTGGGACTTATTCCTGACCCTTCATATTTTGCTCCTGAAGATATGAACGACGAGCTGCGTAAAGGCTTTGACGTATGGTATGCTTCAAAATCCTCAACAGAATAGAATTTCCAACAGGAACTCCTCTGTTACTGTAGAGCAGATACTGAAGTTCTTCGCAAAGGAGCAGAAGCATTCAGACTTCAGTTCATTGAACTCATAGGGATTGACCCATATGCATCGGATTTAACCATAGCGGGGGCCTGCCTTCGTGTTTTGCATACCAGGTTCCTTCCAAAAAATACTCTGGGTGTCTATCCACCCCAAGGATACTCTTGCAATGACAGGCAATCGTTGAGGGCTTTTGCGTGGTTAGAGTACATGGCTGCTATGGAAAACCTGGAAATTCAAACTGCACTTTCTCCTGGTGGCGAGTTTAAAGTTGGACCTTATAAATTGGATGGTGTGTGCCACAAAACAAAGAGGGTCTTTGAATTTGAGGATCGTTATTTTTACGCTTTAACCCTGAGGCTATTCAACCTTCGACCCGGAAACACTTTGCAATAATTTATTATCATATGTTGGACCGTTGGAATAAATTGAAACTCCTTATGGATGGTTATACGTTTGAAGTGCTCTGGGAACATGAATTTGAGCACCTCCTTCAAACAACTCCTCAGCTGGCTCAGATTTATAAAACAATTGAGTCTGAGAAGTATGGGAGCAAGAGAATTTCTTTACGGAGGACATTCTGAATGTTTGCTATTTATTCTTCGATAGATCAGGGGCACAAAATAAAATATTTCGACGTGAACTCCCTCTATCCCTATGTCTGCAAGTACGGTGAATTTGGAAAATCTCATCCTGTTAGAATTATGCAGAACTTTGATTACGATCTGGATCGGTACTTTGGTATTGCCCATGCTACCCTGCTTCCACCGAATAATCTCTTCATTCCAGTTCTACCTTACCGCACCAGGGAAAACTTATTTTCCCTCTGTGTCGTGTATGTGCAAACTGCAAGCTTGCTCCCCATGTGCGCACACAGATCATCAGCAGGCACTAACAGGTAGCTGGACTACCTTTGAGATTTACGCCGCTATGAGAGCAGGCTACCAACTTCTACAGCTGCATGATGTGTGGCATTATAATTTCACCATGAAATATGATCCATTAACCAGAAAAGGTGGCATTTACCCTGAGTATGTAGACACATTCCTTTCAGTCACAACAGATGAAAATGTCACAACAGATGAAGAAAAAACTGCATTTTGTGACGCCTTCTACCGAGCCGAGGGGATCCGGATAGAACCTCACGAGGTAACGAAGAATTTCGTGCTATGTTTTGCTGTGAAACTTACGTTTAACAGTTCTTTGGGAAAAGTTGGTGAAAGGTTGGATAAAATTCGAACCACCATCATCACCTGTCCCCTAAAGTACCTGGAGTTACTGAACGATTCCACATTGATCGTGACAGATGTTGCTTCGATTAATGACGATGCTCTTCTCGTCAGTCACAAGCCAATCGCAGAAGCATGCCCTGAAAACGCTAAAGAAAACGTGGTGTTAGCAGCTATGGTGACTAGCCACGCTAGACTAAAGTTATACAGTCTCCTTCGCAAACTTGGAAGACGTGCTTTGTACTGCGATACAGATTCCTGCATCTTCACGACTTCACCTGGCGATACTTATATCCCTGAAACTGGGAACTTATTGGGTGAGTGGGTGTCAGAGATTGACTCTAAGTATGGTGCTGATGTCAGTATAACTGGTTTTGTCAGCACTGCCCCGAAAAGTTATGCTTTGAGGTTAAGCAATGGGGATCAGATCCTCAGAACTAAAGGTATTACGCTTAACCAGAGGAACAAGCAGAAATATAACTGATTTGCTAAAGTCAATGGTGGTAGATCGCGCAAAAGAATGTGAGACTTTCGAATTACCATTCAACATAGTAAGGTAGGTAACTGCCACTATGAAGAACAAACCCTGTAAAAAAAAAATTAGTGTTGTATTTGATAAAAGGTGTTTGCCTGATGGAGAAACAATGCTAGTTCCTTTTGGTTACTTTGACACTGCTCTAGATATGTTGATGGATTTAATGAAATAAATGTAGAGTGCACCCTGTTTGTAATCTTCAAAAATGTTTTTTTTAGAAATGTTTCCTCTGTGAAATCAACTACTTTGTAAATCATTGCTCTGCCATAGCTAATTTTTAACATTGGAAATGTCTCTCTTTGTTTATGTGATTTCATCCTTGTAATTCACTGTTCTATCAAAACTATTAGATTTTATCTGTGAAAGTATCAACTTTGTAAACCATTGCTGTCTCATAGCTAATTTTTTAACATTGGAAATGTTTCTCTCTGATTATGTGAATTTATACTCATAGAAAATCATTGCTTTGTCATAGTACTTTTTAACATTGGAAATGTTTATGTGAATTTATACTCATAGAAAATCATTGCTGTGTAATAGCTAATTTTTAACATTGGAAATGTTTATGTGAATTTATACTCTCTGGAAATCACAACTAATGTTTTAAACCGTGATCTCTGATTATGTGAAATCAACTTCGTAAATCATTGCTCTGTCATAGCTAATTTTTTAACATTGGAAATGTTGCTCTCTGATTATGTGAATTTATACTCATAGAAAATAATTATTTTGTCAAAATTCATGCTTTTATCTGTGATCTCTGCTTATGTGAAATCAACAACTTTGTAAATTATTGCTCGATCATAGTATTTTTTAACATTGGAAATGTCTCTCTTTGTTTATGTGAATTTATACTCATAGAAAATCATTGTGGTGTCAAAACTATTGCATTTTATCTGTGAAAGTGTCAACCTTGTAAATCATTGCTCTATAAAAACTAATGGATTTTATCTGTGATCTCTGCTTATGTGATTATTATTAGAGTTTCCGGGGTAATATTAATTGTGTTCTTCTGATATTATTCAAAGTTCTTTCATCTAGTGTTATTATCTAGTGTTCTTGAACTGAATATAAAGCTCTGTGAATGATTTAGAGTATATGTGAATAAACCTAAGATTTATTATTCAGTTTGTCTCTTGATATTTATAAAAATTTACACCAACACAAAATTTCAGTTTTAATCATTTATTTAAAGCACAAAGTTACAATTTACTGCAATAGGGTTACAATTTGATGAATGCAATCTTAGGGTTACAATATAGACTTACATTTTTGCATCCAGTCATAAGGGTGTAGTGTAGTTAATAAGAAATCCAGTCAGAGAGTTCTTTTTTCACAGTAGGCTTTAAAAAGTATAATGTCGCTCTTGGGGAGTCGCTTGCCATCAAAACTCACATGACCAGTACTGTCCCAGGTAATTCTTTCTTCTGGTAATGAAATTAACTTTTCTCTCACTTCTTTTATTTTTTAGGATTTCGTGCCTTGAGATTGGGATGTCCAGTTTAATGGTTTCAGGAGCTTTGAGTTGTTTGGAAAACAGTAAATAATTTCTAAGTACTGCTAAATACTTTTCGGTTTTGAAGCATCGGATTCCGTACTTTTTTTCATCTGGTCTAAATCACTTTTTTCTGGAGATGATATCGTTTTCCACAGGTTTTACACTCATCATTTTCGCAACAGGGATGCAATGACGGGGAGAGCAGCAGAGATTAGCGGGAAAATAAATCCATAATCTGTTTGGACAATTTGTTTTTCTTTTTCTTCACTCTATGGGAAGCTAGTGTTCGAATGGCATGGCGATGTTGTCTCAGTCTCTTAAGTACTTCCGGGGGAAGTCTGAATGTGACCTTTCAGAAAATTAACACACGCTTCACACGGCATAGATCTGTGGGTTTGAGACATGTTGAGCAATCCCTTATGTTGCTTCCCCTTTAGTTTGGCTAAACACTGAAGGAAAGGGGCATGAGCGCTAATTCTCATTACTGATGTACAGAATCTCTGGAGCTTCGGAAGGAAGTATTCGAGCTCGGAGCCTTTCAGTGTCTAACGTTCTTGAATGAAGGTCCACACACAAAAAACCACAAGGGGGTGCCGTTGCTAGTCTATATGCATCAATCAGTAACTTGGAACGATGAGGAAACACTTATCTAGGGTGACCTGAGATCCATCCCTTGCGTTTTTGAACAAAAATATAAAGTGTGCATTCAACGAAATTGTTCTCGAATGCCTCCCCTTTAAAAACAAATTTTGCAAAATAAGTACAATGGTAATACTTTTATGATGACCACCACGATAAATAGTTGTGATATGCGTTAGCTGGCAACAGACTGCTCCTTCAAGTCGTCCAACACCAAAAGTGTAGGTCTACGAGGGTCAAATCCCAGATCATCAGGTAACCCTTCATAAAATTCTACCTTTTTGGTTAATGGGCGAAAGGCTTCCTGAAATTCACCATAACAATAAAGGAAGCGTTGGGGTACAGGATGGAAAACTTGGGGGGGGGGTTCTTTAATGAGTTTCAGTGTGAAGGATGTCCTTCCACACTGAGAGGGCACTGCAATGATGATGTTTGAAGGAGTTTGTAGAGCCATTCAAGCACTTTGCAGTCATTGTATCGTGACTCACAGGTGTAATGCTGATGAAGCAATGATAGGAGACTCGTTCCATTCACTCTTTTAAACAAGAAATACAGACAGTGTACACCACATGTGTCACTCGTTAGACCTTGCACAGGGATCGAGGAATGAAACACATGACGCACTGCTAGCTGGCTGTAATATTCTTGAATATCGGTATCAGGTTCCCCTCCGAGAGGATCAAAGTGATCGATCGTTCTTCCTGTTTTGTAAACGGCGATCCAGTGTGTCCCTGGTCTGATGGAAGGATCGGTATTGAAGATGAATATTGCATTAGGAGGGACATTTCTTGGGAGTCTATCACGGGGGAAACACACCTAGACTTGTGGGGAATTGGGACAGCAAGACTTCTAGTTGATACCTGTTCATGATGAGTAGTCGAATAATATTTTACGATCCAGAGGGATTTCAAGCAAGTTCTGATACTCGGTATACAAGATCATCATGACTGAACTGGTTAGAGCTTTAGTGAATTTTAACTCTAATCTCGTACTCCCACTCTTTATTAAAGAAAACACTTGTTTACACTTTCGCTGTTCAGGTGTACGCTGGAAACCAAAAAGTGTGTAACCCTCTGCATAAGCTTCTCTCGACAAATTGATCTCTCCAAAGCTTCCAGTAATCCTTGATAACAATGTAGGTAATGACCCGTGGTAAAATTGGGGGTCTAAGATTGTTGTTCGCTGTCAGACATCAAAATGCTGAAAATTAAAGGGATACTTGGCATAATCACCATTCAAACTGGTACCAAACAACACCAAACAAAACACCACCATACCCAGTATAAGGCGTACCTCCAACTGATAGAGAAGTAAATTGTCTCGGTTTATACTGGTGAGACCTGCAGCAATGGAGAACATTCGAACATATGTTCACCAGATAGGGTACTCGGCACTTTCGCTACTCAATAGTCTGGCATGTGCAAGAATGACACCTGAACTAGGTTTCACTTTACGAACGAAAATATCTGCTTCTTGTATCTGTACTCTGTAACTTGGATTCTCTTCAGCTGTCAGGAGATTAAATTCCGGTCGGGAACGCAGCAATCGAACTGTCAAATCTACTTGATTTAACAGGTAGCGTTCTTGGTTAAACAAATTGGCATGAATCCACGAAATGAGTTCGACGCCAGTAGACTTCACAAAAGCTTTCCGTTGATTCCATCCCTCATTATCAATGGCATACATTTTTCCAGGGGTGTCAGGGTACCAAAGACTCGTGCCTAGCTGACTCTTGGCAGCATCTGAACCATAATTCAGCAAAGTCTCCAGGTACGCACGATAAGAGTATAGGGTGTGGGATGCACTCACTACACTGTCATTGAGGAACGCATCCACTTGAGTAAAGAGGGCATGTAGGAAATGGTTACATTCCCATTTACAATCTTGACAACCAGTCTTAGGTAACATCAAGACAGATCAATGTATTCATCTGTCCATCTCTCCAATAACATCCTCTCTCCAATTTTGAAACAGTAGGGAGCACCAAAAACAAGTCCAATTCAGAATGGGTACAGTCATTGGAAGCGGGATGGATTTTCTGAGTGCTCATGATGAAAACACGTCCTTCACTCTACAACGTTTATTCACCTTATGAAGAGAAGGGAGACGTCACTTACGTTTTATACCTTTTCCTTCTTGAAGTCGTGTGCTGGCTCGTTTCAAAAGGTCTGATCCCGCTTCACATAGACTAGCCTTAGTTGCTGATTTAAAGTTTTGACCCCTAGCCATTTCCGAAATGAATCGCAGTCCTCTTTACGTAGAGTGGCTAAAGCAGCTTTCACAAGGGGTGTAATGAATGAAAAGGGTGATGGTGGCAGACTTCCAAGTCCGTCACCTCTCTGATACCATGCACCTCGAAACACCATTTCCTGCCTGCTCCCTATAGTGTCGCACATAGGTGTCTGCTGAAGGTGGGATGAATTTAACCCTCATAGCAGAAATGAAGTTTGATCAACATTTTCTGGAATTTGAAGTGGAGGGGTTCACCCAAATCGGTGCGTAAAGATATTCTTACACTCTCAAAAGAGTTTCTTGCCAGAGGATAATCAGGTTGTTGATACACGGCCACGATCGCCTCGTTATTACTGGTTCTTACAACAGGATTCACAACACGCAAAAGTTTGCTGTGAGTGTCTCCTAGCAACTGAGGAACAATTAAATCAGTGTAGATATATATACCATAAATCCCTCTGTTCATATCGATGGGGTAGTCTCCAACAGATTTACTCATTGGAAAGTCAAATTTGGTAAATCCTAACATGTCTCCTAATCCTGGGTTCGAATGAGGAAATTTAATGAAGTATAACTTGTTTGCATCAATCATCAATGTGTGGTTGTCCTGTTGCTTGAAGTGGAAAGCTTTTCTTAATTTGCAAAGTATCTGGTTCATTGCATCGAACAGTGACTCGACAGTTTCGTATCGTCCATGTGGCACCTTTCGTTCGTGGAAAGTACTTGGAGGAATCACATGGAAAGTACTTGGAGGAATCACATAGAAAGTACTTGGAGGAATCACATAGAAAGTACTTGGAGGAATCACATAGAAATAACAGTCATCATCTATCTCGAATGTTGCAGCATTACAAATATTGCCAGCAAATCGGTGGTAGAAGGGTTTATCTACTTTTCCTCCACCCACACAAAGAAGTTTGATACATTCGATTTAGGAAACAATATTCCATATTGTTCACTTGGTTTGAATACCCATTGACCACCAGTGTGTGACACCATTATTTCTTTTGGGACTATAGCAGAGAGATGAGTCGAAAATCCCCCCCAGCCTGTAACTTAATTTTCCGGTATTCTTCAGATGGAACAGCAGCATAATGATAGGTGTCATTGGAACCATCGACATTGTACCAGCTCACGGGAATGTGAACTTCTGCTAAATCCACTTTCCATTTTCCATAGAGATGAACAGGTTGTGCTAAGCGAACAGTGAAATCAATCTGGGAATTGTAATAAATATCGTGACTAGCAGTTGAAAGTAGGGTCAGTAGAAGCTATCCATTGTTTAGGAATCCAAGAAGGTTTTGGGTACCCTCGCCACTTGACAAGACACATCGAGCTTTCTTCTCTAGTATTTTCTCAACGATATAGTGGGAAGGTTCAGCCACTTTTTGCAGCTCTGATTTATAAAACACACCTTTCACCTCTTCTCCTTCAGAATCATGAACGCGGTAAACAGGGGGCTTACGGTGTAATACTTGAACCATTTTGAAATTTTCTTCTGTCCACAACTGGGTTCCTGCTTTCTTGAAAGATACTTTCAGACTGGCTAATCGAACAGAGTCACCCACCTTAAATACCGGTTCCTCATTCACGATATGTTTGCCATACAACCGTCGCCACACAACTTCTTCGTTATGCAGAGTCACGTCTTTTGAGGCCTTACCATGTGCACTGTGGACTGTCCCATTGTAACCTTTGACAACACGTAAAACGTCCAGGTAATGATACGTATTGTTTCTCGTGTAGTTTCTCTTCCCAGTTTCTCACGTAGGGTTCTGTTCAGTCACTTGACCAGTGCTGCTTTTTTATCAGAGTAACTGGCAAAGAATTGTATCCATTTTACCTTAAGAAACTTTTGAAACACACGATTTGTGAATTCTGTGCCTTGATCTGTGTTCAAACGTGTGGGGACGTCCCTTTAGTCAGAATTTTGGTAAAGGCCTTCATAGGTACAGCCCAAGCATGACGAGAGAAGACGTTGATAACCGTAAGAAAGTATCGGTATTCATCATTGAATCGGGTCAGGTTCTTTACTACCAGGAGGTCAGCTTGCCATTGTTCGTCGAGACCCGTTACACAAACTTTGTTCCGAGGGAACTTTCTGCGGACAGGTTTGTGTAATGTGTAGGCGGGTTGCTTTTCTAACCACTCACGTATGAGTTTCAGAGGTTTCATTACGATACATGTACACAGGCAAACTGTGTGTCACGTGCCACGTCTGTTGATCAGGACCATTTTTCACTTGATCCTCGATGTGGGACACATAAGGCCTCCCATTCAGGTATAGAGGGTAACCCCCGTAAGTGTAGGATAGAAGCGATCACCATTTTCATACTTCTTGCAACGACGTACGTGCACCAAAAACTTATTTTTGAATGAAGAAGGCACGACGTAAACATCCACACACACAGAGAGAGACACCACACATCTGGATTAGTCTGCGTCTTGGACAATGACGTGCTCGTCGGGTGCACGCTATTTAACTGAAGAAAGCAGCGCCCTCTAGGTTCTATGACATCCAACCAGGAGCATCAATTTTTCAGCATACAGTTGTTCCAACAGAAGATAGTGACTCACGACGTCGATGCAAAGCATGCTGTAACATGTTCACATTCAATTCTTGACATTTACACCGATCGATCCACCCGAAAAAGGCAGCTGTTTCTGCTAATGAACAGTGGACTCCCTCTCCTTTGTGATACCCACACTCAAAAGCAGAAACATTTGGTAAATCACAATATTTGGGACATCCATAAAGTTCTAGATTAATGCTGGGAATATTTAATTTTTCTAGCAATAATCTTTCCTCATTTTCTCCTTTATAACCCACTACAGTAGCTTCTCCAGTACATGCACGTTTGTAAGCATATTTCATGATGTTAGGGACATGATCTAACGCCCATACCTTTCTGCCAGGTAGAGGATAGAAGGGTAGGCCTAACACATGTTTAGACACGTAGTTGACTGTCTTCCTGTCCTTTTCCGTCAAAGTCTGGTAATGTCAAGATTGAAACGATAGACACCACATTTCCCGTTCAGGGTTACATATCCAAATTCCCGCACTAGGAAATGTCCGTTTACATGAAAACCGTCGATGTCTAGAACCATACAGATATTTTGCATAATCATGTTTCACAGAGTTCACAACCTGTCTGTAACTGATTTGATCTAATTCAGCCCAATCAACGTTCGAAAACTGAAATAGTTCACAAGCAAGGTGAAGAGCACTCAACCTACGATTAGGAAAAGGAGTACCCGACTTTAATTCATGGAATATGATGTCATACAGGAGAAGATGAATAGTACCTTCACTATACTCTGACACTTCGTCACTATGATCGACCATAGAATGTACCTGTTGCATTACCAACTCCTTGAAAGACATTTGACCTATGCCTTATTTACAAAACATGCTTCAGCCTATCAGAGAACGTGACATCAAAGATAAGAATCAGACAAGTCGGGACATGAGGGACTAACCACCAATGACGTGATCAGAGTAATGAGTGTAATTCCCGTGGGATAAAATATTAATTTAGCAAGACTTTTCAGTTTGTAAACCCATCCGTCAATAAAACATGGTTCACAGGAGGGGTGAGAAGTTAACGTGATTATTTTCAAACGTGAAATAAAAAAAACATTTTATGAAAATAATATATTCGTAGGTTAATAAAAACAAAATTCATTTATAAAATTAATATATTCCTAATTTACAAGGAATATTACATTCATTCGTAAGTTAATAAGGAATAAAAAAAAATACAAGAAATAAAAATATAATTTCCAAGTCAACTGTGGTTTTCTAGGAATAAAAATACGTTTATTCAATTTTAAAGAGATCATCTATCTTTAAGCCCTTCAACCATATAGGACCTGTGCCGTAGTGGATAAGAGCTGCTGGTTAACCTCATATAGAACCTGTGGTGTAGTGGATAAGAGCACTGGTTAAACCTGCAGGTCGTGGGATCGAGTCACTGTACGGAAAATGATTTTTTTTTTAAATATAGTACTTGTATTAAATACTAGATGGCGTCATCAAAAAATAAACTGCAAAAATCGAAGATTTTCAGAGTTAAAGGTGAGGAAAAATCGGGGACTCTTTAGGGGGTCTAAAAAAATACAGGTGGGAAAATATACAGGAGAAACTGGCAAAATCGCGGAAGTTTGATGACGTCAGAATTCAAAATGGCGGACGAACGGCAAAATCGGGGAGTTTTTGAAAAGGGGGCGTGGTCGAAAGCGCGATATGGGGGACTTTCCCTTAAACGATTACGATTAAATCGATTATATCGATGTTACGAAGTGGTGTGTAACTACTGAAGCGTAATGGGAAAGGCTATTTTTATTGAAAAATATGTGTAACGATTAATTAAAGATCATAATAAAATCTATCTAAACTCGTTTTTAAACAGTATTTGCTCAGTATTCAAAGAATTATGAACGCTGAATATTTAAGAGGCTACAAAAATTTAACACCAAAATTTAATTAAAACATTAAAACAGGATAAAAGATCAGAAATCGTTAGTTGACTCTACTAGAGAGTACCAGGTGCATTGCACTCTCTTAGCCTGTTTCAATGTTTTAATTAAATTTTCAAGTCAGTTTTATTAGCCTGTTAAATATTCCAGCTTTCATAACTCTTTGAATATTGAATAAAAATCTTTTAAAATCAAGATTTATATACATTTGATTGAGAGCTTTATCTTCAGACATATTTTTCATTAAAAATCATATTGAAGAATATATTAAGTTCTGAATGTGATTTTCTAATGGGATACGTTGGAACTGTTTCCATTTTTCTCTCCGGTACCTGTATATCAGCATGTTTTATGATATCAGTCACATAAGAATTAAAACGAACAAAGAATTAATTGTGAGTGACTTACAGCTGACTGACACAGGGGATCGTATTAACTCTTACTATGATGCAGAAATGGTAGAGCTCTGAGAATCTGCACTTAGGGGTTGGATTGGGTAGTTTTACCTCTGAGCGGCACTTTTTTTGCACACAATGGGCTAAATGTCAAGATTACAAGGACCCCGTATGCTCAGAGAAGGTTTGGGGAGATCCACTGGAACAGCTGTTGGGAGACAGATAGTGGTCTCTTGTCAAGGCCATCCAGCTTGTTGTTTAATGCCCACAAGATATAGCTGTCCCACTCACGAGGCCAAGACAACATCCCATCCAACGGACAGTGGCCTTTCCAGGCTCATCGGTGTCCCCTACTGACTGTGGGCAGGGCGGGGTGTTTTGCAGAGATAAATCTTAGCGCTGACCCTGCTGGAACTCGAACCTGAGAACTGCAGATTATGAGCCTGGCATGGTACCGACTGAGCCAGCCCTGCCACTAAGGATAACCCGGGTTGTAGATCTCAGGAAAAATCTGAAATTTGACTTCCGACCTCTTTTTTAAAATCAAATGAAGGTCACATAGAGGTCAAACCATTATCTACAAGTGCTAGAAACGAAAATTGGTGTTTGGGGGTGTTTCGTGTTTTAGATATCGAAATCGTTACGAAATTTCGGATTCGGAGTGTTTGGTGAGATCAAAGGTCTAATTTCGATCTGTAGGTGCTAGAGAGCTAAAAATTGGTTCTTTGGGGGTATTTTGTGTCGTATATCTCGGAAATTTTGCGAAATTTTGGATGTGATGTGTCCTTAGAGGTAAATATATATATATATATATCTACCAGTGTTAGAGGGCTGAAAATCCATGCCTAGGGGTATTTTGAGTTCTAGATCTCGAACGTTATGCCAAATGTTAGATGGAATTGCTCCTTCATGGTCAATTTCGATATACTGGTGCTGGAGAGCTAAAAACTGACGAAGAGGAATATTTTTGGCAGGAGTACTCAGAATTGAGAAGAGTTTTCAAGTCCGGTATCACATTCCAGGTCAAATCAGGTCGGAGTGACTACCTAGAAAAGCAGCTAGAAAATACGGATTTCAGGATGTTCCAACTGAAACTAATTAAGTCATTCTGGATACATCATCACTACTTAAATATAAAAATATATTAAAACTAGAAATCAAAGGTGCCGAAAATTTAAGAATATATCATTACCAGAATCAAAGGTGCTGAAGGCACCAATTGATTTCTCGTAATAACATATTTTTAAATTTAATGATATATCTAGAATCACTTAACTAGTTTCAGTTGGAATATTCTGAAATCAATATTTAAGAACTGGCTGTCTAGTTTTAAAATTTAAATAAAAGCTGTATCATCATCATCATCTCATCCTCAAGCAGCCATGGGCTACGGAGATCCAACCAGACTCTGCAATTTAGTTCTCCGAGCATATCTAGCTACATGTGCTGCATTTGGCCATTGCTCACCGATTCTAATAAGGTCCTGTTTGACACTGTCTGCCACCGCATTCTAGGTCTACCCATCTTTCTGAGGTTTTTAGGCGTGCTGTTCATAACACTATTCACTAATCTATAATTATCCATCGTGCAACATAGCCAAACCAATGGAGTCTCTCTCAGCACAATATGCTGCTTAAAGGAGATTGCCGTCTCCTTTGCCTAACCACATCAGTAGTTACAAAGTAGTTACAAAGATATTGCGTAAGTATCTAGAACCAAAGCATCATGTTTCCAGTTATCTTGTTTGAAAAGCTGGATAAGAGATAGTATGGAAGTTTCACTACCATAACTAACCCTAGAAAGAACCAAACTATTATATAGTCTAATTTTAGTCTTTTCATTAGGTGTATACGCTTATTTCCCCACACTCTCCATAGATTCTTGAAATTCCCGGCAGCAATCCCTATTCGTCTGTTAATCTCCTGCCGCACATCACCAGTATCTGCTACATAGCTTCTAAGATAATTAAACTGTGATACCTGTTGAAGACTGCATGCCATGCAAGAAAAATACAATAACATAACTGAAAAGATGATAATATTTTTCGTGCAAAGATATAAACAGTGAAAATGGAAAACAATAACAGAGATTTATTCTTCCTCTTTGAACTGAATATACTAATTGAAATAAATGGCATGATCCAAAATTAGTTAACGTATTATAAATACAATGATTAGAGATATTTCTTTTCATGATTCATTCAATTAACTATAACTTTTTGATAAATGTCTTTTCACAGTGTCTGCACTTTAATGGCTTTTCCACAAAATGAATTCTTCTGTGAACAATTAAGTTTCCCTTTTCTCTGAAAGACTTGCCTCACAAATCACAAAGGAATGGTTTTTCTCCTGTACGTATGAGAAGATGTCTCCCCAGATCTGTCTTCTGCAGAAAGCCTTTTCCACAATGGCTGCCCTCATAGGGACGATATCCAGAATCGAAGAGCAGATGGCGCTTCATGCAAGTTTTGTTATCGGTTGAGTAAGAACACAGAGAGCAAGAATGTCGTTGTTCTGGACCTGCTCCACTCTGCTCCTTCTTCTGCTTGTCGACGACTGTGGATGAGCCGAATTTATGCTGCCAGAAGTCGCATTGGGAAAGCTGTAGACCTTTGTTTGAGAAAAAAAGAAGGAATTGAATTTATTATAATTCAGATATCAATAATCAATTCTTTGCTTGTGTTGTTGTTGATATAATGAGATATCAACACAACGCTTAAATCATTACAATTTCTAAATCTAGATTACCGTTTAAGACATACTCAATTTACTCTTTGCTCGGGATGTAAGCATTATACTTACATCCCGAGCAAAGAGATATTTATTTAACTGTTATTTTAACTACAATAGACAGTAAGAATTGTTGAAAAAGAGAATTTAGACTCCACGCGTAAATTTCGTTTTTGGATAAATCCAAAATGATTCTGGAACTGCGGATACCAAAAAAAAAATGAAATTCAATCATTCTGTGTAACGAAATCAATTACAACAATATTTAAAATGTCAAATGCCTAAAGTGAAACTACTGTCATTTCAAGAATATTACTGATTTAGTATTCTACCAATATATATGTATAGGGGGTGTACGCTTACTATGATGTTCGCATTACCGTGAGTTTTCTTTTAGAACGCCTTAAAAAAAATCTCGGTGAAATCAGCTTGCCAATAATTTTCCGAGGCGCTGGAAATTTTCTTTTTTTCCATTTCAAACGAGTGAAACCTCACCATGACAGAGCATTTAAGGCTAGTTTAGTAATTTACTCTTATATTGAGCCATATGCGTTTATTCTAAATGAAATGACGAAACAGAAACAGGCGAAAATCGATTACTTCTTTAAGAAGAACTTGACTCTCTCTCCTCTCATCTTCAGAAGAATCTCGAGAATCTATCCCCTGCACATGAAGCATCCCAAAATGTTTTACTGTCCATCCCAAAATGTTTTACTGTTTGTCGAATTACCGAATTTTCATAGATGAGGTTATGCGTTTTTTTTACAAGTTGCCAAAGAAAACACTTTTTTTATTTAAATTTTTTTATTAAAATGCAATGGCTAGTTGTGTTTATAAGTGTTAATTATTTTTTAATATTTGAGCAGGTTTTAAAAAAAAACATTTTTCATTTAAATTTTTTTATTGAACTGTAATTTAGAGTTCTTTACTTTAACATGCACCTTTTCTTAAAGAAGGTTATGAATATTTTTTTACGGATTCCTTATTAAAACATCATTTACATACCATTATAATAGCAACATAAAGCAATAATTTACATAATTTTATTTAAAAAAATGTCCGAATTGCTCGTCGACCGTGAAATTCGCTTACGGAGAAGATTTCTGGTCCCAGTTAATCACGATAACCGAACACCCACTGTATTAAGAAATCAAATATTAAATGCAATGCAAGGCAGCATTTCGCAAAATATTACCTCTTCCTTCCTAAATATTGAATAGCAAATAAAATTAACATTCGTTACTTCACATTTCAAGTGAGCGAATCTCCTTCTGTAAAGACTTAACGTCTCCTTAAACTGTTACAAAAATTACATTGAAAACTCTCTGCAGAGTTTAATATTGTTGCATTTTATCGTGAAGCAAATCCCGCATACAAAGTTTTAGAGCTTCCAGAGATATACAACAGTTCTAAGTAAATTCCCTTGCTTAACGTTGTTTGTCTTAACGTCATTCCCATTATTCTTCCATTTTACCTATATCTGAAATTTAAATTAACAGCGTCTGATTTGACGCTGGAAATCGAAAGTACAGACATTAGCATATTGGTTGCACGTGATGCTCAGTCAATTAGAATCGGTTCGCCATCTAGGTTGGCAAAAGCATTCTAAAATTATTTATTTGCTTTTCGTTTTCAACTAATTGGAATACTTGTTCCCCAAACTGGATTAAAAGGGCCACAGAGAATTGAAAGCTTTGAAATTATACTGTTGCCTGAAAAATGATGGATGATTATGATGGATTTAATCTTTTCATTAGTCATCATTTCACAGTCTTCTTAGCATCAGTATTCTCACATCGTGTTTTCAGTTAAAGTAATTTTAGGCTTGAACTTGGGCTGTGTTATAGGTATGGGCTTGAATTTCTAACGCAATAAAGTTTGGGTTGGGGATATCCATTTGTAAAGGCTGTGAGTGGGCGGCTTCAAACTATACATAATAATACCAAATATAATATATAATTTTTTAAAAGTACACATTTTTTGTAGTGAGGTTGAAATTGAAATAAAAATATTGAAAATTATGCGGTAAATAAAGTACAGAGGATGCTGTAAAGCTTATTAAAAAAGGGGGATACATTTCGAGGACAAAACCACAAAAAAATAGGACGCCATTGATAAATTTCGATGATGGCAACTTGGCTTGAAGAACAGCAATGGTCAAAACTCCTGAAGATGCGTTTCAGTGACTTATAATTGCAGCGTTTATTTTCAACACAGAAATTTCTTCCGTTTTATTTTGTCTTGCTAAAGGTAACGTTCCTACCTTTAAAATGTAATTAATGTTGATTTCAAAAGTTATTGTTAATCCTTTCAATTTGCCATAATGTCATCTGAAAGAAGAATTTAAATAATTTGTGTACTCCTATCTAATAAATGCAAATTTTGATTATTTATTCCGCAGTTTCATTTAAAAGAGTCTTCTAGAGGTAATGACCTGTTCCTGGATTGGATTCTTTGAACAAAATATATACATTGGCAATAGCCGTATTGAACATATAAAAAAAAAACTCTTTCCACCATTTTGTACATCTGTTTTTTAATGGGTGATACTGGAGAAGTTGATAAGAAAGACAAATATCTTCCATTTTAGCATGGTAGTCTACAACAGTTGGGTTTTGCAGCAATCTACATCGCTTTTCGTTCGCTTGGTCTTGTCGTCGTCTTCCTTGACGAACGTTTGATTTTCCAGTACCATGAAAGGAAAAGAGCATAATTGCATCCTTTTTATGATGCTACTTCAAAACTAATAGGAAACTTTCTTTTGAATGAAATCATATCTCCCCGTATTCAGTTTCTCTGCTAGGGAGGCCAGTCTTGTTTCGCATTACATGGGCAATACCTGTGGCATTTTTTTGTACAGTTCTTGGTACAGGGAGAAGAGAAATAATAATGATTCGTATATACATGATAGCTATGATTGAGCATGATATCCATCAGGTTTATAGCAACTGCATCTGCATGACCAACATTGTTTGTTTGTGGATGGGTAGTTTCTTTTCTACTACATACAATCACATTCGAAGCAAAAGCAGTTTTGTTATCACAAAGAACATACAATTTTATACCAAGTTTTTTGGTTATAGTGGGTTATAATACTCTAAAATATATTCTGACTTTTATACCCGATTATTGCATCATCAAGACATATTTCCCGACTTGTAAACTGTTTTGAACTGATGAACGATATCTGGGAATAGTTTGCCTAATTTAGCTAAAGGGTCATAGCCAGGTTCAACTTCCTTCGGCCTCACAATGCTGATGTCACTCAAATGAAGGCATTTTAGCAATAATTCAAACCTGTTTCTGGACATCACTTTGAGAAAATGGAGAATATACAACTAAATCTCTAGACCAGTATTCCTCAAGGATTGATTTTGAACAAATTCAGTTGTGATCACTAGAGCTAAAAAACTTTTAATTTCTTCCATTTGTGATTGGTTTTTCCTGCAATGTGATCTTACGTGCTGAAGGATGCCCTAGAACAGTTGTATTTCTTCGTTGTATTTCTTCCCTCAGGCCTGATCAACTTCAGGTCAGGAAACAAATCATCAGTATACTAAATCTGTCTCAATTTTTTATTTAATTTTTCACCAAGCATTTTTAGGCGCATAGATGAAAGATTTTGTCAATTCATTCTTTCACTCATACTGTGCCTAATGTATACCTGAATGATAAGGCATATTGATGTAACTGGATTGGTATATCAGCTTACAGATTTAAAAGGGTATACTGAGAGGAGGAAAAGATTTAGTATAAAATAAAGAAAATATATGTATGTATGCCCTCAAGCAGTTACTTACCACAGAGATCTGACAGGAGCCTGTCAGTTTATACGCCAAAGTAGAATTCTGTGAGGAAAGCGAGACATCAGCAGAAAAACCAACCCAAAAATCCATGCCTTACCAGGGTTCGAACCCAAGCCCTTTTGATCACAAGCGCGTTAACGACTCAGCCACGGGACGGCTTATTGTAGTCTAAAAAGGTTCTCTCTGGTATGTAGAAAAAACAGTTTTCTTTCAGGAAAATATTTTTTGATTAATCAGTTACGTATTCTCCATTTTTTTTAATGACGTTTTCTTATATTTCCATAAGCTTTTCACTCCGGCAGAACCTTTCTGGTTTAACAAAAATTCACCACTGCAACTTTAACGACAGCGAAGTAAGAAAATGATTATTCATTTAAGAAACTGTGAAGGCTTCACACGAAACAAAAATCAACGGTGCAAAATAGTGTGGATGAAAAAGCATTTCCCAGTTGAATTTTTTCACTTTTGCTGGGATATCAGTGCCATATGAAATCTTGCATTATCATGCTGAAAGATTCCTTTTCTACTGGATATATTCTTTCGATGATTGGTAGATGAGACAATTTTTCAGTTTGGCCATATTGGAGCAATCTGATAAAAAATGACGACTTTCGCATTTCACCAAGACATAACAGTAGTGCTGTCGCACTCCAGGTCTCCCCCACGCACCGTGCTTTCCCCTCCTATGACGTCACCGGCCCCAAGTGCGAGGCCGCTTTGGACTTTGACCCCTATGTCGCAACTGCCCACGTTGCCTTCTCAGATTGAACTTTGACCCCTGTGTCATAACACCCAGGACTTTGATCCTATGGCACCACCACCCAGTCTCGTGATATGTAGCAACCGTCCCGGACTTTGACCCCTATGTTGCAACAGGCCACGTTGTCTTCTCAGATTGAACTTTGACCCTTATGTCGCAACAGACCATATTTTAAGCCCTCCCCTCTTCATAGACCCCCCTGGTTTAACGACCTATATTTTAAGCCCCCTTCTCGAATACTCTCGTTTTTTCTCGATTTCAGACCCCCTGGTTCACCCACCTATATTTTAAGCTCCCGTTCTCGAATAGTCTCGATTTTTCTTGTTTTCAGACCCCCTGGTTCACCCACCTATATTTTAAGCTCCCCTTCTCGAAGAGTCTCGATTTTTCTTGTTTTCAGACCCCCTGGTTGACCAGCCTATGTTTTAAGCCCTCCCCTCTTTAAAGACCTCCTGGTTGACCTGCCAATATTTTAAGGGGTGTTATTTTTTATTTTATTAATTATTATTAATGTGTTAATATTTTTATTCCCAGCAGCGGATGTAGCACGGCGAGCGGTTAAGGAGAGCTTTGTAGTGCGATGACGAAACGCTTTTCCTCCTTGTTGGAGATGTACACATTTCAATGCAGGAATCTCAGGTGACGAAGGCCGCTTGGACGCACCGTTCAATACACATACCGCGGCAAGAAGATCTTCAAACGAACGGGCTACATCGACCATCTCAGCAGCCATCTCGGTAGCATACGCAAATTCTCTAATAGTTGACATCTCTCACAACGGTAGATTGGGAACAGAGAGCAAAACTATCTGACAGCAGATGACAACCAAGTTGCAGTGAATGACTTAGCAAGTGAGGGTGTTGTGTTTATATACAGGAAAATGTTATCTCATAAATGACCTTTGATACGTCTTTCGACATGATCAAGGTCACCAATAACTGATAACACCCTCGTGATATGTAAACACCGGAATTCTATTTTTAATAAAAGAAATTAAAGTGACCTTATCACATCCTGCTTGTTGCGAAATGCACGATGAAAGGTCGAACTCGCAAAATATGGGTAAAAGAATTGCAACACCCTCGTTGCCATTCAAAAAAAAGTTTATTGGACTTGAAAAATTTCAGATGAGGGTAGAAGTTAAAAAATTTTAATTGCGCAGGACTTAACCAACCGTCAATAAAACGTGGTACCGAACGTCTGTTGCGTGTTCTAAAGTGGGTCTTACATGTCACCCCTACAGACCATATTACACCTCAATATCATTTCATAATTACGAATAATTTATTTTTAAATCAGATTTTTTTCGTTTTATTAATTTTTTTACCCTATGGTATTTTTCATTTTCTGCGGGGCAGTCTTTTAAAACAGTTACTGCGGTATAGTCCTTAAAAGGGGGGCGGAACTGATAATGAGTGGGGACGGAACTTTTGATATGAGTTTTAATTAATGTAGGGTTTTTAAGAAAGGAGGACTTTTTGATGATAAACGAGTTTATCGTAGATGACCGTCAAAGGTATAGTAAAACCATTGATGGTAAAACCATTGATGGTTAAATCCATCAATAAAACGTGGTACGGTACCGAACGCGTATTCTAAAGCGTGATTTTTATGCCATCCATACAGGTCACCAGACCATATTACCCCTCAATATTTTACATAATGACGAATAAGTTTTTAAATCAGATTTTTTTCCCTTTTATTAAATTTTTACCCAATGGCTTTCTGTAGGACAGTCTTTTAAAACAGTTACTGCGGGATAGTCCTTTTTCTAGTAAAAATGCGACAACCAACAGTAGCGGAGTTAATTAAAAGAAATACGTAGGTTATAAAAATAAGCGAAGGTTACACAGAAAAGAAAAAGCTAGTTATAAAGAATACGAAGGTTGTAAAAACGTACTAGGTTAATATCTGAAGTATAAAACTCAAGCTATAAAAAAAGAGATACGTAATTTATAACGATGGACTATACCCCGTTTGAGACACATCTAACCACATCATCAAGTAATAAGGCCTAGTCGAGTGCGATAACACTCCAGCTATCGGTAGCGAGTTCAAATCATGGCGTCGGAAGCCAATTTTTTTTTAAATACAGGAGACGCACTGAAAATAGTACGGACGTTGGATTAAACGTGAATAGAGAAAACTGATTTGCTTTAAAGAGGGGAGGGCTTAAAATATAGGCTGGTCAACCTGGGGGTCTTTGAAGAGGGGAGGGCTTAAAATATAGGCTGGTCAACCAAGGGGTCTGAAAGCAAGAAAAATTGAGACTATTCGAGAAGGGGAGCTTAAAATATAGGTGGGTGAACCAGGGGGTCTGAAATTAAGAAAAAACGAGACTATTCGAGAAGGGGGCTTAAAATATAGGTGGTGATGAAGTAGAAAAACATGGCTCTTTGAAATCTAGACACGTTCCTTAATATGCTTAGACAAAGACGATTAACCAAGTCCTAAATTTTGTGCAATCTCTTCCTGTGTTTGGAGCGAATCCTCTTCATGAGGTCTCGGTGATGCAGCGGTACCGCGTTGTTTCGCAGTGATACTGCAGCTAACGAGGTTGGGATTCGAGTCCCAGGATGACAATGATTTTTTGTTTGTATGTTATATGAGAAACCAGGAGAAGCCTAATAGAGCTTCTAGGCAAGGAAATAGGCCAGGAGAAGCGTCTGCTCACACTCTCTATTGAATGACGCCTCCGAACATTCGCATAAATTTCATGAATGTGTCAGATGAAATCAATCATATAGAACTTCTGTATAGATTCTATATATTAGATGATTTGTTTGTTTGGGTTCTAGAGTGCATTAAATGTATATCCTCAAGTTGTCAGGAATATGATCCTCAAGTTGTGAGCAAGAAAAAGTAAAATTAAAAAATACTGCTTTGAAATCTAAATGGAGTTTATAATGTCCATGACATTTAAAACAAAAATATTAACTTATTTTATGTGTTGCATATAAAATAGTATTATTGCATTAAAAGCATCGAAAAAATTCGTTGTTGCAAGCAATTTAAATGTAAGGTAAAAAATCCGATTGGTGCGTGCTTATGCTACTATGGCAAGCAGTTGCTTGAGGGGCAATTCTTTTTATGCTACGCTTGAAGTCGGCTAAATTAATTTAATTTTCACCCAAAACTTGACTAAAGTGTAACTATTCTTTATGAATAAATGCATCTCGAATAAATCACGATAGAAGATGGATAGAATATGCAAACATGTCTTGGAGTTTGGTTTAATAAAAATATCTTATATGGTGATTGGTATACCTTTCCCCCAAAAAGCCCTCTATGCATGATGGTGTCCCTGAAATGTCAATATTTTTCTGGCCACAGATTATTTTATGGCTAAGGAATGCGTATCGAAACTGAGTACAAAGTATTAGAACTATCTATAGTGACGCAAATTTGTTGGAAACATCTTGAACCATAATTAATAATTCGACATTTACATAATTTCCAAAATCCACAGAAATTGATTAAAAGTATATTTATTGAAATAAATCAATTTCAACTTGCAATAATTTGTTATTGCATTTATGCTTTAATTAGGTTTGAATGATATTCATAGAATAGGCATTCACGTCGGCAGCAATTCTTTCAAGCACAGAAGGGGATTCTATGCGTTAACAAAAAAAACCGCATAGAATTATTAATTTCGTCTTTATTTTCGGAACCCGTACAGTCGCTCAAAAAAGTATCCGAACACTATGGTCGATTGCAGATTTTAAATAAAATCTGGAAACGATTTTTTTAGAAATTAGTGATCTGGCAACCTTCGTGTCACGT
This sequence comes from Ryuthela nishihirai, assembly GCA_038380435.1. NCBI lineage: Eukaryota > Metazoa > Arthropoda > Arachnida > Araneae > Heptathelidae > Ryuthela > Ryuthela nishihirai. The sequence continues at coordinate 1,785,787 of JAWZYU010000019.1, forward strand.
GATACGAAGGTTGCCAGATCACTAATTTCTGAAAAAATCGTTGCCAGATATTTTTTCTGAATTCTGTAATCAACCGTAGTGTTCGGATACTTTTTTGAGCGACTGTACAACTGTGGAATAGTAATGTTATCATAAATATTTTTCTCTAAATTAAAACTACATAAATTCCCAGGGGTAATGACAGTATTACCTTCTGTTGTTACGTGGCTGACTGAAATATTGAATATTTTTTATGATGATAGTGTTTATCCTAAGTATTTTAGTAGAGCTCATGTTATCCCTATTTTTAAGAAAGATTCAGTTCTTGTGATAATTATACAGGAATCAGTCTACTTTCTGTTCCAGGTAGCGTTATTTCCGTTATTGTGCTTAATAGAATTAAGAATTTTGTTGACGAACAACTGCGGGATGAACAGTGTATATTCAGAAGCGGTAAGGGAGATTTAGATCTTTGTCATTTTGGCAGATTCTTAAGAAAGGTTAAGAATTTCAGAAACCTGTGGTTACTAGTTTCGTAGATTTTAAATAGGCGTTTGACTTCGTTGATGGTGATATCGTATGGCATATCTGACAAATTATTATTATGATGGCTCTCTACAATAACGCTGAATCGTGAGTGAGACTTGTTAAGGCTTCTAGCAATTGGTTCAGCATTGCTAGTGGAGTTAGATAAGGTTACATTTTGTCTCCTTTTCTCTTTCATTATTAATTAAGTTATGCAAATTCCCTAAAAGGGGAATATTTTGGCCTTAAACGGTCTACAGATACGAAAATTTCTGATTTATATCATGCAGATTATTTGGCCTGTTCGTTAATGATGTTGATGAAATGAGCTCTCTAATTCAATTCAGTTTTTATTCAACATAGATATGTATCAATACAAAATTTTATGAAATATTCCCAGCTAAAGTAACTGAATACTTGAGCGCTGGTGTATAATTATAACAAAAATATAAATACAAAAAATTAACAAGGCAACAATTGATAATTGAACCAATCAATGATGTAGAAGTCAAAAAATCAGTTTTACATACAGTTAACATTCGTTGTTTATTATCCATTCACAAAGAGATTTATTAAATAAATATTTTGAAGTAATTTTCTTCATTGTTTCTGGAACACTGTTGTATAATTTAGGCCCAAAATAGTTTATATTACGGGTTAGCTTGCTTTGATATGCGTGGTATTTGCAATTTAAATGATGAGTCTCTAAGTGGTATCACACCGTTGGGACGTTAAGCCAAGTGGTAAGTAACATTTACCCCATCCTGCATATTCACCCTATCTTGCTCCATGCAATATTTGGGTGTTTCTAAAAAATTAAAAAGGAACTTGCTGGGAAGCCTCTTCCAAAGGTGCAAGACCTTGCACAATGCGTTCACTCAGAGTTGCGGGTTATTCCTCAACAGAAGTACCACCAAAGTTTACAGAATTGGCGTAAACGTCTGCAACTTTTCATTAGTTCCGGAGTTGAGTACTTTGAAGCACAGTAAGGTTTTGGCCAGGTAAGTGCAATGATTTTTGTTCTGCATATGAATGTCAAGAACGTTTTGAAAGCCCCTCGTGTTTGTTTTATTTTAGAGATTTTTAGGATTTTTACCACTTTTTGGAGATGACTTTGCTAGGCATTGCATAAAATTAATAGTATCGTGATGAAATTTCACAAATATCTTTTAATGAAAGAAATTGCCAGAAATTATGCGTCTCAATAAGTGCCTTATATTTTTCTCGGAACAAATGGCCACCGTAGCATCGTATAAAATATTTTAATCATTATCTGTGGTTGTCTATCTTTTGTAACAATGCCCAAGCGATAAAACTCAAATAAAAAACCGCATATTTTTGCATTGGGGTCATTTACTGAGATTTCACAAGATTTTTAATAAATGCTACACACTCTCTTGATATTTTCCCCTTAGCAAACTTACGTAGATCAGCGTTTGAAATATATATAAATACCTTTTTACGAAGAACCTTCCTTGCACTCACACGGCCGAAAGCAATCCAGAATGGCCAAAAAGTTCATTGGCTATAAATTTTGAAATATAACAGATTAAAACTCCTTTTAGCGAGTTGGGTTTTTTTCTGGGTTGGGTTGTTTTACTTCTGACCGGCACTTTTTTGCACACCATGGGCTAAATGGCCAGTTCACATGGAACCCGAAGGCTCAGAGAAGGTTGGGGGAGGGGACCCACTGGAACAGCTGTTGGGAGACAAATGGTAGCCTTCCGTCAAGACCATCTAGCGTGTTCTTTAACGTGCACAGGGTATGGCTCTCCCACACACGGGACCACGGCTTAACGTCCCATCCGACGGACGGCGGCCATTCCAAGCCCAACGGCGTCCCCTACTAATCGTGGGCAGGGCAAGGAATTTTGCGGGATAAATCTCAACGTTTTTCTTTGGGACTTTGACAGTAGGCGATGGGAGAAAGTCTCCCACCTTCAAAATTGTAGTTTGGCTAAAAATTAAGATTAAAATTTAATGAATTTTTGTGTGCAATAATTTATTTTCATCTTCTTTATTATTTTATTGCAAGTGCTTTCAAACTTTGCCAATTTTTACCCTTTGATGTACCAGAAGAGAAGAACAAACCCCAAACAACCAGTGTTTTTTTTTCCAATTTCATTCATCTACTGATCTTGATCTCGTTTTATTTAAATATTGTGATTCAATTCTTTCTGAATAAAACATCGTCCCGAAGTTGGAAAAAAAATCTGAAAATAACATTTCCATACTCCAATCTCAGTAAGTTCGGCGAAATTGTGTGCTGTTAAAGTAAGCATGTTTGTTTTGTGTTTTAGCCAGTTTTATAATTTTGAATTGCAGAAAAAAAATATAAATATTTTTTGGGGACCACAAATTGAATTTGCAAAGATTTGGTGGGAAACGATTAATAGGAAGTGATGAGGTGGCTCTTGTAGGTCTTGAGGTAGTAGTAATTCTCTCTACCAAGTGGATGTTGCAGTGGTGCGTCTCTACAGGAATAAGAGACTGAGGACATCTACCTTTTTTTGATTTAATATTTTCTGTTCATAGATCTTAAAAACTTTATTTCGACATTTATGCTAAGCAGTAAGGGCGTATCCAAGTAAGAGTCCAACGGGTCAGAGATTTTCAAGAAACCTTTAATGCAAATACATATTTTTTCATGTATAATAAACGGATAGGTAATTCGAAATAGAGACCTACCTAGAGGGGAAGTTCCGGATTCCCCTCCCCCCGAAAATCCTGTCTTATACTAAATCTTAAATTTGTCTACCTGCTTTGAAATGGAAAATAGTTGTCTTTGTATAATTTTATTTTAGCTCCATATTTTATGCCCAACACTAAAATTAGATGAAATAAAAGCAACTATAAAATCTCATTCCATATAGAATATAATTTTAACCTTTCCTGTTCGGTGGAATGTTTAGTAATTGGGAAACCCAAAAATCAAGATATTTTCTCAGCCCGCCACCCGGTTTTTACACTAGCATAATACAAATGCATCTTAATTAGCTTCATCAGTATACATGATAACAGATCAGATTATTTTACATATTTAGAAAGCAGAGGATGACGATCGAAATCGGAGTTCATTATTAAATCAATTACGTTTTTATTTTTTCAGTTGCAACCAGCTAGGACTCAATTCATGCAGCAAAATTCTTTCGTTTCGTTTAAAGAATCTTGGAGACCGTTAGTCATTGTGATCTGTTGCATTGGCTTCAAATTGGCAGGCAATGTAGGTTTAGAGTTTCCAGTTTTTTGCTCTACCTTGGTTGAAGTAAATTTCTTGTCTTTGGTCAAGGATATTAAAATTTGAAACCATCAGGAATAATATATTGACTGTGAACAGAAAAAAATATGGTCTGGCGCATTTCCCCTTTTTTTTTAGTATGGCGTAGTTTGCCAAAAGCGTAGAAAAGACTGGTTCATCTGATTCGGTCACTAATTCACAGGTTCGAGTCCCAACATCGAGATTTATCACCAATAACTCCCACTCTGGCCCCGGTGAGAAAGGGGGCACCGATGGGCGTGGAAAGACTGCCGCCATCCGTCCAATAGGATATTAAATCATGGACTATGTGCAGGAGACTCACACCCTGGGCATGCTGAAAAACACACTGGGTGACATTGATGGGAAGTTACCATCTGTCTCCTAATAGCTGCCCAGTGGGTCCTTTTCCCGCTGATTTCTCTGATCACTCAGAGTCCTATTGTGTGCAAAAAACTGCCACTCAGAGTGTAAAACAACCCGACCTTGATTCTGTAACTCTCTTAGCAATTTCAGAATAAAACTTTAGCTGAAGATTTAGTTCCTTTAGCAGCTAAAACAATTTCTTCAGTGAATTTTTGCATGTGATCTGATGAATTTATCAAACAGGTATTGTTTGAAACTTATTAAGAAGTTTGTCATTAAACAAATGTCGCACTTTAAACCCAAAAGAGACTTGAATTCCTCAGGATGAAGTTTACCGTCATAGTAGAGTACTGATTTGTGGGTGCTTAATTTTTATTTTTTTTGCCTTTCATGTGGGGCATCTTTGAATAATTTAGCTACTACAATACTGTATTCAGATTTTATGTCACCAAATTTACACTTGATCCAAAGCAGTGTTATTAAAATGGCACACTCTGTGACATATCGACCAGCAAGGAAAATTTTACAGCCAATGCAAAATATGCGAAAAGTAAAAACGGGAAGGTAGGCCTGAAGTTTAAGGCCCTCATCGCACTAGATGTCGCTTCAGTATGTGACTTAACGTACTTAAGGTGTGCAAAGTAACGTAAGTAAATAATGCACTTGTTGTAGCGACGCAATGCATTTTCATCGTATTGAATAATTTACTGGATTGCATGTTTCATGTGGCCTCCTGTTCTTCACCTTTTTTCGGGTTCAAGATGAATAAAAGTTACGAGTTTATTTTCAGGGGAAGAGAATTTTGCATTCCTTTTTCATGCAATTTGGATTTTAATCCCATATATGTAGCGTGAACGTATAAATTTTGCCTCAGATAGTACTGACTGTTGCACACTATTTATAATATTTTGTTAATGCATGTTCTGTATTATTATTTGGACGGTTTCTTGTTTAGCAATATGCTCTGTTTAAAATGGTTGTCGCCGATGAGGTTATCTATCCCTGGTTGTTTTTTTTTTAATGAGAATTGGAGGTGCATTGTTTACGATAAATTCGTGTTTTTTAAGCCTCTGGTCTCTGATGGGATTATTTAGTTTCCAGGAGCTATTTTATACTGCGGATCGGCAGCGAGTTGTTTACGACAATTTGCGTTTATTAGGCTTGTCTCTGATAGCATTATTAAGTTTCAGGGGCATTATTTATATTGCTGATCGAAGGTGATTTGTTTATGATAATTCGTGTCTTTTAGTCTTATGGTCCCTGATGTGATTATGTAGTTCAGGTTTTTTAAATATCGCAGATCGGGGTGAATTGTTTAAAATTTTGTGTTTTAGCCTTGTTCTCTGCGATGAGATTACTTTGTTCTGGGGAGGGGGGAATTTAAGAGTGTAAAACAGCGGTTCTGTTCGTTGCTTAGCAGCATGACTTTGCTAGAATAGCCGTCTATGATGAGGCTATTGTATTTTTAATTACAGAATGAACGTTTGCTATCGACAATACACTGTTGAAACCAGCACCCTCAGATGCTACTGACTGGTATTCGTTGCTTATTGACTTGCGCAGTTAAGAAAAAATGTCTTACATACTGTTACATTTGTTGGTTTTATTTGCAGAAACAAAAATTTAAGCTGAGGAATAAGTGCTTATCATTACGTTCTTTACTCGACATATTCTCCTTGTACGGCATATATTTAGTGGGTGTTTTTTTTTTGGTTACGGATTTATTTTAAGAGCTTGTTTTTCGTATAATTCTTCATTGTTTGTTTAGGTTATTGTATGTAGAATTTATAAGTTGAATATTTTTCGAATGTGATATTGCAACGCATTTTTCATTAGTTCAAATCGCATATTTAGTGGATTTTTTTTTGTATGGACTAAATTTTAAGGGATTGTTTTTCGCATTCACGAAAAAAAATTTTTTTTTCATTACCATCAGGTTAGAAGTCGAGCGTTCTGTCAAGACGCAACGCATTATTGAGTTGCCCTAAAAAAAATATGGCGCCTGAGAGCCGTGAACTGTAGGTCTGCCTCAGGTAGAATAACATAATATCTCTGGTGAATAAGGAACGCTTGTTTCAAACAAGTTTATAATTTTCCGAAAATCTCACCCTCTAACGATGGAAATTTGAACAAATTATTGAATAAGTGTTTAAGAAAATGCAAATAGTAATGATTTATTAGGATTTATATAGGCAAAAAGGTTTTTCATTTCGCTCTTTAAAAATTTAGCTCGTTTGAAAGAATCAAGGTTTATCATTTTTTAAATTTTCCGCTATTAGTATTTTGCAAAAAATAAATCCTATATTTAATCAGTATCTATCTAACTGAAAAATAATTTTTAGTTTATCTCCGTTAAGTTTGGTTGGCTCCGATCGGCACTTTTTTTGTAGAGTGGGCCAAATGGCGAAATCAGAATGGCCCTGAGAGCTCAGAGAGGGTTGAGGCTTGGTTGAGGGGACTCAACTGGACAGCTGTTAGGGGACAGATGGTAGCCTCCCGTGAAGGCCGTCCACCCTGTTCTTTGATCTGTACAGGCAGGGCCGGCGCATTCCCCAGAACCCGGCTCCGTGCTTTAATTTCAGTAAAAATTGACCGAAATAGCGAATTATAATAATGCATATTTATAATATATTCGGTGTTCCTATAAGTTGCATGTAGATATGTACCGCACTGTTTTTTTATTATTATAAAATTTAGAAGTACATATAAATATTTTATTTTTGGCCCTACACAATTTTGGAATGCGGCCCCGCAAAAGTTCACGCTGGCCCTGTGTACAGGGTATGGTTCTACCGCCTGAAGGAACACGGCTTAACATCCCATCGGATGTACGGTGGCCTTTCCAAGCCCATCGGTGTCCCGTTTTGGAGAGATAAATCGCAGTGCTGGCCCAGGTGAGACTCGAACTTGGGAACTGCAAATTGCGAGCCTGCAGCGCTACTGATTGAGCCATCAAGAGCAAAGTTAAATGTCTACAGATGAACAGACAGATGCCAAAGTGAAAATAATACATTTCTTCTTTTCAAAATGAGATAAAAACGATGTTTTTACAGAATGGAAAATTCAGATGAACTGATAAAAAATTTGAGTCGTACTACTTAAATATAATTCAGTACTGCTGTTTTTTAACAAAACAAAGAAAAAAAACTGTACAAGTATAATCTATAAACGACACGTGTGCAATCATCATCCTGATTTCAGAATAGCATGATGCTTTGGATGCTTCCATGTACGAAGGCAGCGGAGCCTGTTGCTAAATTGATTTTGCAAATGTAACTAGATCTACTCCTGTGGATCTATCGTCAAAAGTGACTAAATTTCCGCTAAATCAACGGCACGTAAAGCTATAATACAACGGAAAGCTGATCTTTAACAGACAATTCGAATAATTGTGGTTTTTTCTTAAGAGAAAAAAAATTAGGTTTGGCCAAATGGTTTGCTTGCTTGGCTACTATTGCTTTTTGACTTACGTTTGATTTTGCTACTATACTTTTAACTTTTTGACTCTTAGCACTCTTTCTGTAAATAAATATGTTCAAATTCAGCAAATGACATGATCAAAATGTTCTTCTTGAGGCGACCCCTGGTTTTGAAGAGTTCGATAGTATTTGAGAAAAGGGAGAGCCTATTACTATTAAATCCCAAAAATTCTACTAATTACTGTTGAATCCCCATGGGCACAAATTTACTATGTTGGATAACCCCTCAGCAAAAGCCATCAGAACTAAAGGGGGAAAAGAGTTAAGGGCTTTCCATAATATAAAAAAAAATCATCGATTCATGTAATGCCGGTGACAAACTTTTTTAAAAAGTTGGCTACCTTCCACAGTTGTATTTTCCTTCTTATTTCTCTGATATCAGAGGAAGCAAAAAATGAATAAAATTGTGTTATTTTAAAAATTCGTTTGCTTCCCTTATTATTGCAAAATATACAAATTTTAGTTTCTATCATAATTAGAAGATTTTACATTTCACATTTAAATACTTCTTACAATCCATTGGTATAAGTTTTAAATCTAAACATATTTTACAGTCGATTATTATGACTTCTGAAATATAGTTATTATCAGTGGATTTTTTTGTATTTTAGTTATCGTGTCATGAAACCTAATTCATGAAGTAATTACAATGTCCATGATTACTAATTACCTAATTTTAGGACCCAAAAGATAAGAAGACTTTTAAATCGAGGAATACACTTTTGGAAAAAAAAATATTAAAACCGCTTCGTAATTCATATTTTGCATTTCTTTGGAAATATACAAAAGAAAATTGACCTTATACTTCAATAAAACAGCGCATGAACTTAATATTTCTCGAAATTAGCTTCACTTCCGATTCATGCTAAACCTATAAAATAAATTACACCTGAAGCAGACGAAATTTTACCAGTGTAATACTTTACAGAGAAAGTAGGTAAGGAAAGCGAGATCTCAGCAGAAAGACAACTCATATTATAAATAAAATTATAAAATATCGGCTTAGTTTCTCTAATACACAATAGATGGCGACACAGTTCAAAATACATCTCAGAAAAATACATATGAGGCAGTTAAGAGTATTAAATAATAGCCATTTAAGTAAGCATTTACCTAAATTCCTCTCCTCTAGTATTTATATATCCACATACCGTGGCTCATATACACAGAAACACTGTTACATTCAAAACAGTGAAGAACATTTAAGTAAAAATTCAATATCCGAAGATTTCGTTAAATGAGATCCTTTGTTTTAAATGCAAAAATATGAAAACGGTGTTTGGAAAGAGAAAGCAAGCTGTTCAAATCAGTCTACCAGCTCAAGAATTAGTTGAACGATGATGGATATCTTTGCAAGTGTAATCTATTACGACACGTGCAAACATCATCCTGACTTCAGAATAGCATGATGCTTTGGATGCTTCCATGTACGATAGCTGTTGCCAAATTGAAATTGTAAATGTAGCTAGATCTACTCCTGTGGATCTATGGTCAAAAGTCACTAAATTTACGCTAAATCAGCGCTCTCAAAACTATAATACAGCGGAAAGCTGGTCTTTAGCCGATAAATACAAATAATTGTGGTTTTTTCTTAAACAACCCCTCAAGCAGCTGCTTGCCACAGAGGTCTAACAGGAGCCTGTCAGTTTAATACGTCATAGTAGATCTGTGACGTTGGAGGGACTCAGCAGAAAGACGACAAAAACATCCATAATAATTTACTGGCTTAGCTACTATCGCAGCCACGCTACTATTCAAATACACCTGGGTTCAAGATCCAGACAAGGCAAGGATGTTTGTGTGTGTTTCTATTGAGATCTCGCCTATGGTTTGCGAGGCTATATCCCGTATCCTCCCACCCCCAACAACCCGTTAGTTCAATACAGTCTGCTCTCGTTTACGCAATCTGATTAGCGCATTTTTGGAATACTGCAGTTTGAATTTAAGATCATACTCTCAAAGATAGTAGTTTGTCGCAGGTTATGACGGAAACTCCATACCAAGTCAAACCAGGACTCGAACCAGGCAGTTGCAATGTCACTGAGACCAACTCTAAACTCTATACCACTGCGCCAGTGAGGTATCAAGAGTTTTTTAAGATCGCCTTCGTGGCGACCTTAACAAAAGGGAAAATATAAACCTGAACATCAACCCTGTAACAGGGGCCACATGTGGGGAGTTTTTACACATTTTCATACTCATCCGATCCAGATGAACCTCCCACCCTCCTTCAGTCATGGCCGTCTATATACCTACCAGGCTCGAACGTTTCGTCTGGTAGTGATTTTCATAACCACTACCGGACGAAACGTAAAACTACCAGGTCCAACCAGGCGAAGTAGCACTCACTGTGACGTCACACACTGAGTGCTACTTCAGAGCTATCTGTAGCAAAGAACTACTGTAGTAGCATCTAGTATCTAGTTGTAGTCTGTGTTAATAATATAGTTGTGTTTGCCAAAGCTAAAAGGATTATGTTACTCAAAGGTAAGTTACAGTTATTATTATTTTGAGTCTCTATGTCTTAGTTTTCGGTAATAATATACTTTGTTGTAACACTTTAGCTGTGTTTTCGATTAGCTGTTACCACACCTGAAGTTAGGCCTAATTTTAAGGATGAGCGGTAAATTTAAATTTTAAACCATGAACCGTTAAGTTATATTTAAATAAATGAAAGTGAAGTGGTGAGAACAGCTGTAAGGACCATAAATATTCAAACTTTTATTCAAAACCAGCATAAATGCTGTGTTATGAAATACAGTATTCGTCAGTAAATCAAGTCTCATGTGTACATAACGAAATTGCTTATATTTATTGAATACTATCCTGTGTAAGTACATAAATATGTTTTCCTTAATTATTTATGAAATATGTTGGTTTCATGAATTTGAAGATTTCTAATTGTTACCTTTTTGGTTTTGGTCATGTTTTGATTTTATGTATTTTTACATAATAAATACATAGCGGATATCTATGCGTAACCTTACTTACATAAGGTTTGTTTTTATCAGATAAGTTTAAAATAAGCAAACCAATCAGATCAGTGCTACATTGGTTGCTGCTGAAGAAAGTGACTTATACTGAGAATTCTGTATTTTGCTATCATACCGACATAGCATTATGGAATTTAATGCTATGGTGATACATAAAAATATACACTTAAACCCATTTTTGATATACAAAAAAAGTATAGCCAATCCCAGAAATAATAATGCAAATGTATATAATACATATTAAATATGTTTGCTTCGAAGTATCCATACGAGATCATGTTTCTTCTGGAAGTATGGTTTTGAATTTCAACCATAAATTAATAAATACCCCTAAATGGCAAAAGAAGAAATATCCCACAAACCCTGTATCTATAACTTTATTCAAAATATTTAATTTTCTACCACATGGTCTTAGAAATTACCCATATTGAAATTAGACAGAGAAACTTAGAAATTGATCGAAACATAACTGATATGAAGTCTGAATTTAATATTCCTCATCCATTCAAGTTCTACAATTCTGCTTTCACATATTAAGATTGCTGGAATTTGAAATATTAACTGCAATTTCACATGACCACAATTATATGTGCATTCTACTCTAAAAGAACAATATTGATGTTTGGGCTTCTAGATATAAATCATATTAGATATAAATCATACGATAAAGCTGTTATTATTACTTTTTTGATTCATTTAATATTATGAAAACCTGGATGATCTGATGCTTCATATAAAATTAATATGTTAGTCTTTCTACTGCTTTCTGCAATCTATGTACAGCAGGGTTAAACAGATATAATAATGAAACATTTTTCTTAAGAAAATACTGTTTCATCATCATCATCATCCTCAAGCAGCCATGGGCTACGGAGGTCCAACCAGACCGCGCAGTTTAATTCTCCAAGCATATCTGTTCTGAGCTACATCTGCTGCATCCGGCCACTGCACACCAATTCTAACAAGGTCCTGTATGACATTGTCTGCCCACCGCATCCAAGGTCTCCCCCTCCTTCTGAGGCCTCTAGGCACACTGTTCATATCCCTATTCGCCAATCTATAATTATTCATACGGGCAACATGGCCAAACCAACGGAGTCTCTCTCTGCACAATATGCTGCTTAAAGGAGGTTGCAAATCATTAGTTGCATCATTAGTTACAAAGTTGAACCACCTAATGCCCAAGATACTGCGTAAGTATCTGGAATCAAAACCATCTAGTTTCCTGTTATCTTGTTTACACAGCGTCCAAGTTTCACTACCATAACTAACCCTAGAAAGAACCAAACTATTATACAGTCTAATTTTAGTCTATTTCTCCACAATCTCCATAGATTCTTAAAAGTCCCGGCAGCAATACCTATTCGTCTGTTAATCTCATGCCGCACATCACCAGTATCAGTGACATAGCTCCCAAGGTAATTAAATTGTGACACCTTCTTAAGACTGCAACCATTCAGATTAACTGAATCACAACCTGCCTGACCAATTTTCATCACTTTAGTTTTCTCTCTGTTTATAACCAAACCTACTCTACTACCAGTCTCATCAACAGCTCGAATGAAAGAGTTCATCTCATCAACATCATTTGCCAAAAGGGTTAAATCATCAGCATAATCTAAATCAGAAATTTTCGTATCTCCAGCCCAATTAAGGCCAAAATCTTTCCCTTGAAGTGAATTTCGCATAACATAATCAATAACCAAGCTAAAGAGAAAAGGAGACAAAATGCACCCTTGTCGAACACCAGAAGTAATGCTAAACCAATTGCTACAAGCATTGCCAACTCTCACACACGACTCAGTGTTATTATAGAGAGCTTTCATTATGTTAACTAACTTTTCAGGTATACCATATGATTTCACAATCAACCACAAATTATGACGATCAACAGAGTCGAAAGCCTTTTTGAAATCAACAAAGCTAACAACCAAAGATTTCTGAAACTCTAAACATTTCTCAAGAATCTGCCTAAGTGAAAATATCTGATCCACATATCCCCTACCACTTCTGAATCCACATTGCTCATCACACAATTGACTGTCAACCAGATTCTTAATTCTATTAAGCACAATCATTTAAAGAACTTTACCTGGAACAGAGAGTAGGCTGATACCCCTATAATTATCACAAAAACTGCGATCACCTTTTTTGAAAATAGGGATAATAATAGCTCTGGTATAATCTTTAGGAACCATGCCTTTATCATAAAAGTTATTCAAAATTTCAGTCATCCAAGTGGTAACCGAAACATTCCCAGCTCTGAGCATTTCTGTAGTAATTTCATCTACCCCTGGGGATTTATGAAGTTTAAGTTTAGAAATACCCAAAATAACTTCAGATTGTGTTATAGGGCCAACATTAAAGCTGCCAATGCATCTATCATCATTACAAACAATGGGTGTAGAACTAACCACATTGTTTAGAGCATCACTGAAATGCTCAGCCCACCTAGCCATGACAGAATCCTCACCTTCTATAACCCTACCTTGTTTATCCTGCAATCCTTGTATGCCTGTCCGTTTTCTACCACATAAAACATTAACTATCTGGTACAGCTCTCTGCTGTTTTGCTGCCTAACTGCTTCCTCAGCTTTGTCAGCCAAGCCATCAAGCTAAAGATTCTTATCAGTAGTTAACTGATCATTTACACGTTTATTAAGCTCTCTGTAATCCTTTCTATTAGGACTAGTAGGGTACTGATTAAGGACATTCGTGCAGTTCCTTCTTTCTGAAATAAGCTCAAGTGCATTATCACTTAAATAATTCTGTCTCCTCTGCTCCTTTTTCCCTAAAAGAGTACTGTTAGTTTCTAAAAAAGCCTGTTTAAAATGATCCCATTCTTCCTCAACTTCAGTAGTAAGCAAACCATGACTGTCATAATGACTAAGTAACCTATCATGGTAAGCTTTAGCTATAACTGGGTCTTTCAGAGCTTCAGTATTAAAGGTAAATGTTTTAACCCTAGCACAACACTTTTTAAGTTTAAGTTGCAAGACACTTTTAAGAAGGTAATGGTCAGATGCAATTTCAGCTCCCCTATATGCCCTGGTATTTCTAAGAGAACTAACCCATTTGCTGTTAATTAATATATAATCAATCATATTCTTATGCAGCTCATTGGGTGAAACCCGTGTGTACTTATGTATGTCGTGGTGTTTGTAATAAGTGTTAGTTATTCTGAAACCATTGAGTTTACTTACCTGTAGGAGACGTTGCACATTGCCATTGTAGCTACCAATACCAAAAGTGCCTCTTAGTCAGTACCAACTTTGGTATTGAAGTCACCTAGAACAAGGGTAATATCTCCTTTCTTGACAGAATTCAAAATATCCTGAAGTTGTCCGTAAAACCTATCCTTCTCATCCTCATCAGCACCCTCAGTGGGGACATAACAGCAGATAATATTCAAGTTTTTAATGCTTGTCTGAAATTTTGCTGTAAGAAACCTTTCATTAATGCACTCATATCCTAGAAGAGCATCACTAGCATGTCCGCTAACAGCAAACCCACGCCTTGGTGATGCTTTCCATCCTCCCTCCCTGTAAAGAGAAATTTAATGTTATTTTTAAGTATCTCACCTTTACCTGTCCATCTTGTCTCTTGCAAGCCTAGAATATCTAGGTTATAGCGCTGGAATTCCTGCGTGAGGACATCGAGAGAATAATCTCTATATAATGTCCTCACGTTCCACGTTTCTGCAGAGAGAAAATGATTAGTAGGATTTTTAAAGAAACTTGGTTTATTGAGAGAGGTAGGGACAACAATACGAAACAGCCCCCTGATCGCAGGCATGGGGCAAAGACCTGTTCCTCCTCCACTAAAGGCTGAAGTCACCGATGCTAGTAGGAACTTCAGGCATCACCTTTTCAAGTGGACTTTTTCAAGAGCCAATGGCCTGCTTGAGACAAATTACTCCAGTTTAGGCTTAACGATGCCTAACTAGCTAAGTAAGGTTCAGGTACCTGCGATGGCCTCTGATTAGGATTATCCACCAGCTGATATAAGGTATCACATGCCTCTGTTCACTTAGATCTGGCAACCCAGAAGCAAACAGAAAACACAGCAGCAGAGTCTCCGTCAACAGATGCCCACCAGTGCAGCAAGTCCAGGATCAATAATCAAGCTCAAATCCATAAACAAGTCCAGTCTAGTAGGTATAAATGGTCAGCACCAGGACCCTGTGAAGTTGACCACTCCTCAGCAGGGTTGAAAAAAAAGAAATACGTGGCCATAGATGACCAGATCAGTAGGCCATACTGAACTGGCAGCCCTTCCCTTCCGTTCCCTTTCAAAAGATAATATCTCTTTTGAAAGGTAGTAACGGTCTGCACCACGTGAAGGTGGGGTCGGACATTAGGTGCTAGACCTGGCCGGTTCTGTGCATCATCACTAGGGATTGGTACACAGCTCTCCTTCCAGTTTATGCCTAGCTACCATTTACAGACCATTTCGTATATTTCCTTTATATTTTCAAAATTTTTAATCCATCTAATTTTACGTATATGAATGTAGTGCAATACAATAGTTACCCACTTAATATTGATAATTTGTTCTTTAAGACACAAAGTTAAGCGAAAAACATTAAAATTATCAATGTGAGTGAAATATATCACAATATATATTTTTCCCAGTATACTGACTGAATGTAGCCTTGACGAATTATAGTATTAGTAGTCGTAGGTTACTTTATTCACAAAATATTTTTATAATTTTGCATATTTTCTATCATACCTAGAGTAGTAATAACATTATTTTCAGTTACTATGGTATTGAGAACAGTAACATGTAGTTAAAAAATTATAA
Organism: Ryuthela nishihirai; assembly: GCA_038380435.1. Classification (NCBI taxonomy): domain Eukaryota; kingdom Metazoa; phylum Arthropoda; class Arachnida; order Araneae; family Heptathelidae; genus Ryuthela; species Ryuthela nishihirai. The sequence continues at coordinate 1,801,191 of JAWZYU010000019.1, forward strand.
ACCACTTCAGCAAATGTGATTCGGAGGAATTAAGCTGACAGATATAGAACGCGATAGGACACAGTGTTTACACCACCCCTGAGTATTTCTAGGGTGGTACAAACACTTACTTGCTGCCAAATCCAAGACAAATTCCCGGACCCACAACCAAATTAACAGACATTTGCAATAATGAGAACTGAGATAAATTTACAGTTAACAAAAATACAACATTTATTAACAAAATTTAGTTTGACCTTTTACTCATATCTAGTTCCCACCTATGGGACAAATTCAACAGAGCCTCTGGCGTGGCCATTTCAGTCAAGGGAAAACTTTATGCGTGGTGGTTATCAGTTCATTAAAGGTCCATGATGAACGAGCTACTTGCTCATGACTATAATAGTCCTTAACAGTTATGAAGGTCCCACTCAGGACAACGTGACGGCATTTCACAGAAACGCATTCAGGTGGAAAAAGCGAAACCAGATATTGGTAAGAATGTTTCCCCCTACCTCAAGTCAAGTCAGAAGTCCCTCGGAAGACAATCACTGGGCCCTTTGCCGCTGGCAAGCTGAAGGCACAAGCTGTGTAGCGCTCTCTCCGCACATTCATTGTTCATACTTCGGGACTCTGCTCACTGGACAGGATCATTGCTGTCAACCACACAGCCCAGATCAGAAGAAGAAACTGAACTTTTTAAAATGTTTTTCTTGTTCCCTTTCGCTGGCCCCATCGTGTAGGTCACCTTGCTGACCTGGCGTGGATGGTGCCATTGGTTGGGCTGGCCGAGGTGCGAAACATGCACCCCAGCTATTGTTTTGCTGTTTTCCACGCCGGTCACGTAGCTCCAGATCTGATACCTGAGGGGACCAACGGATCCATCGCGAATGTTCTATGCCAGTGGCAAAGACTTTCCTCAGCAATAGCTGAACGCAGAAAAATGTCACAATATGGAGGTCAGTCGAAAATGTCACTACTACAATGAAAGGTGATGTTTACGGCCAGTCGTCCCTTCATAAAGTCTTGTCCACGTGATAAAATTACGTGGGCATGACAACAGTTCACGTTTACTTTGCATACGTTCAACGGTAGAACAATACTATCAATGCATAGGAAATTCGTGTAATTTGAAATGAGAACGCAGGACATATAAAGGAGAATAAAGGAAGATAAACATAGAACAATAAGGAAAAACATAGGACAATAAAAGAAAATTCCCCGTCTTGTTTTTAAAAAAAAATTAAAAAGTTATGCTTATCTTCGACGACTCCTCTTTAGTCGACTCTATTTACAGATTGATAGTGGTATGGAGGTAGGAAGAGAGGGCGGTGCCCTATCGCTTGAAAACTGTAACCGAGTGTCGCCATATTGTTCCTACTCGTAAGCGTGCTATCACTGTGCTAATGACAGAATGTGTTTAAAAAATGGGTACGTGCGTAGTATATGAATGCGTCAATAAGCCTGCAAAAACGATCAAAGGGATAACATTTCATAGGTAATAAGTAATGATAAAGTTTTGCTTGGTAAATTGAAAACTTTTTTCTTATTTCAACTACTTATGAGAGTAGCGTAGTTAGGAATTTCGGGAGGGGAATAACGAAAACTTGCGGAAGAATGTTGCGAAAAATTCCCATGTTTTAAAAGTAAACTGACTAAATAAAGGTTTAATATAAATTCATAGAAAGAAATAATAAATCAAGAAACGGGAGAGAACGTAATACCCACATTCATTTCCTATGCTTTTGATGTACCTTACTGAAACGCTACGGAATTTCTGTTATACCAATGAGAACCTAACTTGGAAGCTCCATAAATTATAAAATATACATTTAATGGAAAAATGTTATTGGAGATAAATTAAAGATCAGAATCAAATCTATTTAAATATCCATTTTCAACATTAGAAACTTTTGATTAAACAATGTTACAACTTTGAAATATTATGGGGGGGGGGGGTGATTTAACATATTCTCTATCAGGCACCATACGTTTTTTCATTTGGTGTATTTGCTACAACAGACACAGACTTAGAACAAATTCCACACTACTTAACCCCACTGTTCACAAATTTAAAACCATTACTTCCCCAAATTGTAACCACTGCAATATACCAGAACTGTCCATCATATCTTATTAAAGTGGGACGAAATTTCAACTCAAAGAGAAAAAAATGTTTCTTTCCTTATCTGACTTAAATTTACATGACGTTCACACTAATCTAATTCTAGAACCTCCTCCTCCACTCAGTAAAACTTTAATTTTTGACTTACATTTCAAATTTTTAATCTCCACTCCCTTGTGGAATAGAATTTAGTTCTCCCTTCTTCAAAAAAATAAAATTGTGATTTATAAGATCACCTCACAAAGAATCTTCCAAAGTAGATACTACACCTCTTTAAACCACATACTAAAGGAATGGGACCACCAAAATGCATTAGAGCAATAAAAAATAAATAAATAAATAAATACCCCCTCAAGCAGCTGCTTGCCACAGAGGTCTGACAGGAGCCTGTCAGTTTATATGCCATAGTAGAAGGTCTGAGAGGATGGCAGGACCTCAGCAGAAAAACGACACAAACAGCCATGCCTTACCCGGGGCTCGAACCCAGGTCCCTAAGATCAGCAGCCAAGCGCGCAAAACCATGTATGAAAACCCAACCACTAACAAATGCATACCAAAAATATGAGAGACTCAAACTGCACTTCACCCATATCAGGTAAGAAATGGGACCTTCAAACTGCAGTACTACCGACTCTCGTAGCTATAAAGTATTACCTCCATCTAAAACGAAAAAAAGGGAGAAAAATTAAAAAATAACAAAAACTATACATGAATAAAAAAATAAAAATTATTTAACCTACATAGCGAATCGACCAACACAATCTCAAAACCAATCCACTCAGCCACCATCAATCCCAAAATCCACCTTCCATCACATCCCAAAATTAATAACACACATTCCTAGAATCCTCTTCTGTATTCCCAACTTAATTTTATTATCAAATCACAGATATATATATAGTACAAATATCCTGAATAATAAATAAACCATTCTCCTTTAAAATTACATCTTCCTATTATCAACACTTTAAAAGAGAAAGAAAAATAATAAAAATATCCAAATACAAAAAAAGGAAATGAATGATAAAATGATCTTAAAAAATAAAAAAATATAATAAACAAACAATATAAACAAAAATATAGAAAAAATAAAATCAAACATCGACTCCTACTATTCCTGGGCGAACTTCACTTTCTCTACGACCATCCAAAAAAAATGAATAATACTATTAATTTAAAGCTAAAATAATGAGATTAAATTATCAATTTTATAGCTCAACAAAAAATAAGAAAATGAAAAATTACTTCACAATAAAATCTTGTTATTGAGAAAGCCTGAAGAAGGACATCTCATTTTCACGTAACGTGACAACTGTACTTTGTTACGTTGCGTAACGTAACGTGATAACTAACTAACTAACTAACTGCATAGCTTTCATTTGGTATGCAATTTGTTGACTAACCCTAAGTGGTGTTAGAAAATTATATTGAAGTTCATGCAATCCGAAATGAATGCAAATCCGAAGCGGAAAAAGTTTTTTGATAAAAAACAAAACAAAAATCTATTGACCTTTAAACAAAATCGAATTTATTTATCAATAATTGTCGAAATAGTATGCTAATTTAATCAAATGGTTTCAATCTCAATTATTACAAAAGCAATATATGTATATAAACCTTTAAATGTTCAATAAGAATCTTTTTCGTACATGAAACAATTGCGATTATATTGAGTGCTATTCATGTAAAACATTCGGATATATTCAGTGGTGAAAGTAGATATTATTTCTTAGCGGTACGCTTCAAAGCATAGCTATGTGTGTAAAATCACACACAGGCGATCATTCCTGTGAAGTCGTCTTACAGGGGTTAATAAATTGAAATGTGTGGCGACGAAAGTACAGTGCTCTTACATTTTCTCATTTTCCATATGTTTTCGGCAAATAATAAATGATTTATGGATTTTTAATGTGATATAAATATTAATATATTTAAACACTTGCTGATTACGTTGTATTCTTGGATTTCAGTCTTATTGAAAAAAAATATTATGATTTAGATATTTTCAAAATTATTTTAGAAAGGAAAATTAACGTTTCAGTCGGGTTGTAATTTTAAATACTCAACTTGCATATTTTAAACTCAGAAGCCAAATATAGAATTTTTTTAGAATAACGTTTATCGGAGATTTGGAATAGCCTTTAAAATTTATAAAGCTTAATCAATGATTACATAACATACGGAAATTTCGCCTCTGACTTATCCTCGATAATAGATGCGGAATTGCAGAGTTGCCGCATCCAAAATGAAGTAGGAAAAGAGTGATTTTTGTCAAAAAAGAAAAAAAAGTTGCGAGATGATTTTGTTGAGCGCTCTTGTGTGCCAAGCAAAATCATCTAGCTTTCCACTCTTGTCACGGGTACTATTAGGTTGGCAATTCCTGCAGTAGAAAAATTTGTCATTTCACTTTTACACGTGATATTGTTGGCACGCTTAACTTTAAATATGATTTGACCTCAATACAGACCTTGTCTTCACCTTAATGAGAAATGTTTAGCGGTTCAGCAACGCTAATACCACAGAGTGAAAATGGCAACTATTAGGTTGGCCGTGCGTGAATGCTTTTACTCTTTGGATACCATCGTAGCCCGATATGCAGAAGACCATCTCTGACATTGCATCCCAAACTCTCATCATCTCTCATGCTTGCTTCCTTTCCCCCTTAAAGAGGTAGCGCTAATTGTAAACTGCAACGCCACTCTTCTAGTGGACCTAGCAGAATTCTTTCTGTTCTCTCCTAACCTTAATCCACTCTGATAAAAGATTCCAAGAAAAGTAACATCGCTTTTCTTTAATGCAAAACTGCTGGGCTTTTTCTTTCAGTTCCACAGCATCGTTCGTTAAAGCAGAATCATGCTATAGCATTATTTTCATAACGAATTTATTGTTTGGTGTAATTAAAAAGTTGATAATAATTTTATCAATGATTCTAAGGAAAAACATCTTTATCATAAGTTCATAATCATAATTTCTTTTTATTATAATGATTCTGATATTTGTGAATCTGAAACGGCTCGACGTATCTAATATGTATAACAAAAAATAAATAATACTCTCTCAAGCAGCTGCTTGCCACAGAGGTCTGACAGGAGCCTGTCAGTAGAAGGTCTGTGAGGATGGCAGGACCTCAGCAGAAAGGCATCACAAACATACATGCCTTACCCGGGGCTCAAACCCAGGTCTCTGATCAGTAGCCAAGCGCGCTAACCACTCGGCCACGGGTCGGCTTAGTATGTATACAAATGCTATAAATTCTGTTACTGAAGGTTAAATTTCAAGGGATGCAAATGATGAAAAAAGCATTAGAGATTTAAATTCTTAATTGATAATTTTTTACACCTCTCAAACAGCTGTTTATTACTGGTCTGATAAGATTCTGTCGATTTAAGACGTCAGATGACCAATTATGAAGGCGAGATCTCAGCAGAAAAGCCATACCTATAGGGTCTCGAATCCAGGTCCCAAAACTTGAAGCGAAGCGTGTAAACCACTTGATCACAAGGACGATCTCAAGCTCAATAAATTTAACAAATGGTAGTTATCAACGACGCAGTTTTTGTTAATCATTTTGAATCTTTTATGGGCCTTATTCTCGAACTATCTTCTTTATCATTAGCTACCCGTTATTATAAACTTCTTTTTTACTGACGACAATGTTGACAGGCTGTGGGTCAATACTAACAAATATGCTGAATTCAGTGAAAATGATAGTGGTTATAAAATTCGAAACTGGTAGTTCAGTATACTACTGATGAAATATTAGTAGGATTCATCACTGTAATTGCCTTGAGTATTGTTATTTTTTGAATGTCGAAAATCTCAGATTACAGGTACGTATTAAGAGTCAAAGATTTTTCAAAAGCATTCATTACTAATATTTAATATCAAACAAACAAACAAACTAAAAACATTGGCATATTGTTACTTACAAAGAGAAAATTTACTTCAATCTGAAGTTTTCTCTTCAAACTCTATAAACAAATTAACTGCACTGAAATAAAAATCGCAAAATCGTTTTCCCTAGTAGTTATTGGCGACAAGACTCAGGTGGAAAATATTTTTTTGAAGGGCCTAAAAGCTAACCTCATGAGGAGCGACGAAAATGGGTGAAAGTAAAATGGGTGAAAGAAAGAAAATGGGTGAAAGTAATAGAGGTATAAATACCTTTTATTTAATATTCAAATAAACTTATCTAGAGTAAATAATATATTTACTTTCTTTTGTTAAAGTTAAAATTTCATAAAATTTCAAAATAAATAAAAAAAAATTCAATAAAATTTCATTAAAATTTTGTAATAGTAAAAATTATATTCAAATAAAAAATTAAATTAATAAACGCCAAAGTTCTCTTTTTTAAATCTTCCAAATAATTTCGATTGTAGAGTTCAGGAGTGTGCATATTCTCTTATTGTGTGTGTGTATATAATCTGAATACATATCTGTTTAGAATTCGCAAATGTTTAAGAGATGACGAAACAAACCACCAATTTTTGAAATGGCTAGGAAGGACAACTTAATATTTAAAATTCATTGCAAATATTTCCTGCCTTAAAATTAAGGGAAGGTGCGCTAAGCGAAAATTATGTTTAAAAAAATGATGTGCCAACTTTTGTGGACAATAAAATTAAAAGAACGTGTATTAATTTTTCTATTGTGGTTACTCCAGTAGCGTAATGTAAGGTGATTAACTGACAAAACTAATTTTTTAAAATCTGTTTCTCCATGATTTTACCCTTCACACTCATTATTTAAATTTCGGGAAGCATGTGCCCCAATCGCCCTCATTAAACTGCCTTCCGTTATTCCCAGAAATGTTTAGAATTTTCAATTCAGCAGAATATAAAAAAAGTGTATAAAAACGAAAATTTTAAAACCACAAGTGCACGCTGCTTTGCAATAGATTTCATTGTCTAAACTGAGTGCATATCCTTTCTATGATTTACCACCCCGTTTTCCCAGTTCTGCCTTCGGTAGTGATTAAGACCGAACCCAGATAGCTACGCCGGATGGGAACGTACATTGTCCGTGAACTCTTATACGACTCCGCTAAAGACAGCTTTGGTTGGAGTCGCCTGTGTCTGTCTAGTTCTGCTCTCTATAACCAATATCCTTGCTAATCGTTCAAAGAGAGAAAGCACTACTTCCAATTTCTAGCACTCCCCCTTGGCAACACTCTTCCCTTCCAATTTCTAGCACATTCCCTGTCGGCTTAAATGGAATCTTAAGTATTCGGTTTCTAAATAGCTTGGTATCTAAAGGGTTAAACTGTAATTAAAAGCCGCCGTTTTTTTTCTTAAAAGGAATGGTTCGGTTTAAAAAAAATTAAATTCTCGGTTGAAAAAGCATTAAAGTGAAAAGGAAATCGTTAACTGAGCCAGTACTGAAAAATGTTGTACCGGCAAATAATTTCTTGCCGGTGCAGCGTACCAGCGCGTACCGGCCTACTTTCACCACTGGATATATTGCAAATGACGTGCAGAGCACAGCTTTCTTAATAAGAACAACATGGCTACCGCCGTTCTCCGTTCTCCGCAGCTACACTAGCCACGGAGGTATGAATGAGAGGAGACGCTCTAACGCGCTTTCCCTGTCCAAGATCATGATGCTGACGCAGCAGGGCGGTAGCCATGTTGTTGCTTCCAAAACAAACCGTCTGCCGCTGCAATCAAGTCTACTTTTCACGTGCTATACTCAGTTTTACTGTGCGTTATATACGGGAATATTATTTTTTTACTACTAAGAGAAAGCCCATTTAAGCTATTTGGAATTTATATTGCTTTTTTTAATGCAATGAATATTTCCATACAGGATTACTGTATAGCAGGACTATTTATGTGTTTCGTTGAATACGACAATAACAAACAATTACCAGATTTTGAAAGTGTATTTATACTGCACTGATAATAGCAGAAAACATTTTATGGATAAAACACTAAACATTATATGCAATAGCAGCATTTAAACTGCAAAAAAATCACATTTGTAAGATTCAGAAAATAGCTGTTTTACGTTAAAAAAATTCTCCTTCCACAAAAATAAAAAAAATTTGCTTAGCAAAACTAAATAAAGCCAATAGTGTAGGAGCCAAAATGGTAGATTTTAAAAACCATTTTAAACTTTGGTGGAGAGATCATGTATAACACACCTACATTGAAATGCTTTCCAGCGATTTTTCACAATAGTAAAGATTCAACTCCAAAAATATGTTAATAAGTTATGACACCCACTATTAAGACAATTATGAGTGTACCGAATTTTCATTTTGACTTCAAAATCAACAGGTATCTCTGGGTTTACTATTTATTGATAAATTAATTCTACTGTTTTATTTGGAGAATTTTTCTATTAACTGTTTCCTTCTCTGACAACAGTGTGCAGAAAGTGATGCAAATTAGCTTAAAATTATGATTTATAACATTTAGTTATTACTTTTTAAATTTTAACTCCTGGAAATCACTTGTATTACATCATTATTAAAAACCTTAAATTGCAGTTATACTATTCATATTCACTGTTCTGATTGTAGCAATATGTGTGTGTTTTGATACGAAGCTCCAAGATCTCAGGGCATCATCTATACCACATAAGTAATCTTTAAGTATTGCTTAGACATTTTTAAAACTTTGTACTGACTTTGTTTAAAAATTTCTAATATTTGAGATAATGGATAAAGGTACAATCACATCTATCCAAGATATTTTTTGATAGATGAGCAATGCATAGCATAGAGCAGATGTGCATGAGCATATAGCAGATGTTAATCTTCTACAGACAAAGTGTGTCATCATCAAAATTCTTTGTTTTGTGATAAAGTCAAAAATTCATGAAACCAATCAACAGAAACATTAGCAAAACCGTTATCTATAATGCTTCTCGTCTCTCTTTATTTAATGAAAAGCTGAAATAAAAGATAATTTCTATGTATTGGCCATAAGCTGAGAGTGCATTTTAGTTTACAGTGCAAAAAATAAAGCATCTTTTCAAGAAATTTATTTAAATAAAACAGTACCGAACAGTAAACCATAGAATTAAGTTTGAAATAAATATGTAAAATTTGTAACACACCTCTAAACTCGTAAAAGGAAAAAAAATCTCTGGTGTGATGACACTCCCGATTTTCAGAGGTAGCTACTCCCCTGAATTTGTGCTTTATAAATATATTGCTGTTGCTAATATAAGAAGTAAAGAAAAAGAACTAAAAATATATATACAAGAAAAAAACTAGCTAACAATCCAAAAAAAAAAACAAAACAACCCAGATGGTGGCTCGATCCCACCAGCTCTGTGTCTGTACCCTCAGCTTCACATCTCTCCACATCTCATGCTCATTTTCCTCCCTCAACCAGAGTTAACAATCAATAAAAAATACACAATTATTACAATCTCTCAAAAAAAAAATCACATAAGGATTGAAATACATCCTTCCTCAGCCACAAAGGAAAAATTCAAAATAATATCTGAAAACACTATATAAAAAATGAAACTAAAAATTATACTAGGCAAAAATAAAAATTAAAAAAATATAAAAAAATAAGCGAAAAATATACCCACAGGGTGAAGGGAATATAATATCCATTAAAAAAAAAGGCAACGTTCCAGACAGTGGCTCGAAGCCAACATCTCAGTGCCTGACTCATCAGTCTCTCATACCTCCCTTTATGTACGCCTAACCTACCACTCAACCAAAGTAAAAATAAAATAACTATAAGCAATACACTCGCTGTATTTAAAATCCATACAGAATTAAATAAATTCAGCATTCACCTTAAAAGGGAAAAATTAGAACCCTATCAAAAGAATTAACGAAAAGGAGAAAAGCATTACACTTTCCTCTTCTCGTTTAACTAAAATTATTTGAACAATTTGCACCCTAACTAATGATAGCTGTCACTCACCTATGACAATTTACACCAGACACATTAAGTTAATCTAAAAAGAAATTAAAAAAAATAAGACTCCAATCCAAAAAAAAGAGGGCATTTAAACAAAACCATTAAATGCTACCTAAATTAAAAAAAAGAAAGATTATATTTCTCACCTTATGAAAATACTTTATTGTAATTTACTTTTCCCTTTTTACACTGAACTTATTAAATCAGGAAGAGAGAGGAATTTAAACACTAAACATTTAAACAAAATAATAACATCTAATACTTCTAACTAAAACAAAAAACAAAAAAGAAACTCCCTGATATTTTAATCACTTCTATTTAAAAATATGTAAATTCATCATCCATTAAACAGAATACACACTAATATTCAATTACAGCCAACAAAAATTTATAACGGAGAAAGCCTGCAGAAGGAATTCTCAAATAAGTGTAACGTTAAATCAATCAATCAATCAATATAAGAAGTATATCTTGACATTTATCACTGAGTACAATCCTAAGAAAATAGAAAAATCTGTTGAAGAATCGAGGTTTGTAACTCGAAATAAAACTGATTTCATAGTGGCGTAATTAGAACGCAAAGATACTTGTATCATTATATAATTTATTAAACTTTATAAAAATGACAAACTGACCGATGAAAGGCAATTCTTGGTATCTTTTTTGAAGGGCGATTCGTGCATCCAAAACGCTGAATAAATTAACATAACACAAATATCGTATAAAATAATTTTTTGTACCGGAAGACGCATTGTATTCCAACCCTACTGATCAATGTTTTGAATAGAACAACATGGCTGCCACGCAGTCGCCGTTACATCATCTTTAAGTGCTTAGGGCCTCTCCTCTTTTCTTCCTACCTCCATGACACTAGCAACCTATGCTAAGAGATAGTAAGGGCCCCTCCCCCTCTTCCTATCTCCATGGACAGTGACAACGACTCTAGCGGCCTCTAGTGGTTAGTAAGAAGAGGATATGATATTATGCAAAGTAATGGGAAAAGTGCTTCCAACGAAAGAAATTTCTACTCATTGAATTCTGTGGATTAATTATGGAAGATGTAACTGCTGCTGCAAGATACGATAATCAATGCAATAGCGAGGAAGCGAGATTCTTTATACACTCCTAGCTCGACTAACCTGGCAAACTTGTGCTTCTGTTAATTATACAGTATAATATAGCAGACAAATACGAAGAACATTATATAAATGTAAACTTTATGCTAGACTAAACTGATTAAAGTTATGAAAATACTTTTATGTCAAAACATTCAAATATATTTAATTTTTCTTATTTTTTAACGAGAATTTTAAGGGAATCATTGCTTCTCTCGTTTCCGTGGACACTTTGCCACTGTAGTAATGAAATATTCGAATTTTTAAATTTGTTAGGTAGTTTTAATATACATTTTTAGAGGGAACTAAATAAGCAAAGGGCAAAACTTTTAACGAATGTTGCAAGTGATCTGTTTATGGTAGAAATTTCGTTGGTAAAGTCTCAAGAGATAATCCAAAAATCAAGAGAGATTGCCCTGAGAGTAACAATCTTCCTCTTTTTGTTAGAGGGGTGTAAGAAAAAGCAACTTTTTTAATTTTAGAAATAAAAGACAAATGATTTTTATGTTATATAATTACTAAGCCAAGTCGCGTGGTCGAGTGTTTAGCACGCTTGGCTGCTGATCTAAGGGACCTGGGTTCGAGCCCCGGGTAAGGCATGGATGTTCGCGTTGTTTTCTGCTGAGGTCCTGTCATCCTCTCAGACTTCTACTATGTCATATAAACTGACAGGCTCCTGTCATACCTCTGTGGCAAGCAACTGCTTGAGGGGGTATGTATTTTATTCTAAATAAAAAATCATTTATTTATTCTAAATAAAATACTATTATTTTCAATTTGCAAAAATCCATTAGTTCGAACTAAATCTTTCAAAGAGTGCAAAAGTAGACATACGCGAAGTTCAATTCTCTTTGAAAACGAGATACCCCTATTCGCTAAAGGAAATATGCATTCGTCTATTTGGGGCGGGAGTGGCTCATATGGTAGCGCGCCAAGCACGTAATCTGCAGTCCCCAGGTTCGAGTCCCAGCTGGGTCAGCGTTGAGATTTATCTCCGGAAAACTCCCCGTCCTCTCCACAGTCAGTAGGGGACACCCTAAGGCTTGGAAAGGCCGCCGTCCGTCGGATGGGACGTTAAGCTGTGACCCCATGTGTGGGAGAGCCATACCCTGTGCACAATAAGGAACATGCAGGATAGCCATGACGGGAGGCTACCATCTCTCCCAACAGCTCTTCCAGTGGGTCCCCTCCCCCCAACCTTCTCTGAGCCGTCGGGGTCCTTGTGACCTGGCCATTTCATGGAGGTAGGAAGTGGGGGAGGCGCCCTTACTATCTCTTAACATAGGTCGCTAGTGCAGCCGCGGAGAACGGCGGTAGACATGTTTGTTCCTACTCAGAAAGCTGTGCGCTGCACGTCATTTGCAATATATCCGAATGTTTTATATGAATACTGCTCAATAAAATCGCAATGGTTTCATGTACGAAAATGATTCTTATTTAATATTTAAAGGTTTATATATATATACATTGCATTTGCAATGATAGTTATTGAAACATTTGATTAAATTAGCATACTATTTCGACAATTATTGATAAATAAATTCGATTTTGTTTAAAGGTCAATAGATTTTTGTTTTGTTTTTTATCAAAAAACTTTTTCCGCTTCGGATTTGCATTCACTTCGGATTGCATGAACTTCAATATAATTTTCTAACACCACTTAGGGTTAGTCAACAAATTACATACCAAATGAAAGCTATGCAGTTAGTTAGTTAGTTAGTTATCACGTTACGTTACGCAACGTAACAAAGTACAGTTGTCACGTTACGTGAAAATGAGATGTCCTTCTTCAGGCTTTCTCAATAACAAGATTTTATTGTGAAGTAATTTTTCATTTTCTTATTTTTTGTTGAGCTATAAAATTGATAATTTAATCTCATTATTTTAGCTTTAAATTAATAGTATTATTCATTTTTTTTGGATGGTCGTAGAGAAAGTGAAGTTCGCCCAGGAATAGTAGGAGTCGATGTTTGATTTTATTTTTTCTATATTTTTTGTTTATATTGTTTGTTTATTATATTTTTTTATTTTTTAAGATCATTTTATCATTCATTTCCTTTTTTTGTATTTGGATATTTTTATTATTTTTCTTTCTCTTTTAAAGTGTTGATAATAGGAAGATGTAATTTTAAAGGAGAATGGTTTATTTATTATTCAGGATATTTGTACTATATATATCTGTGATTTGATAATAAAATTAAGTTGGGAATACAGAAGAGGATTCTAGGAATGTGTGTTATTAATTTTGGGATGTGATGGAAGGTGGATTTTGGGATTGATGGTGGCTGAGTGGATTGGTTTTGAGATTGTGTTGGTCGATTCGCTATGTAGGTTAAATAATTTTTATTTTTTTATTCATGTATAGTTTTTGTTATTTTTTAATTTTTCTCCCTTTTTTTCGTTTTAGATGGAGGTAATAATTTATAGCTACGAGAGTCGGTAGTACTGCAGTTTGAAGGTCCCATTTCTTACCTGATATGGGTGAAGTGCAGTTTGAGTCTCTCATATTTTTGGTATGCATTTGTTAGTGGTTGGGTTTTCATACATGGTTTTGCGCGCTTGGCTGCTGATCTTAGGGACCTGGGTTCGAGCTCCGGGTAAGGCATGGCTGTTTGTGTCGTTTTTCTGCTGAGGTCCTGCCATCCTCTCAGACCTTCTACTATGGCATATAAACTGACAGGCTCCTGTCAGACCTCTGTGGCAAGCAGCTGCTTGAGGGGGTATTTATTTATTTATTTATTTTTTATTGCTCTAATGCATTTTGGTGGTCCCATTTCTTTAGTATGTGGTTTAAAGAGGTGTAGTATCTACTTTGGAAGATTCTTTGTGAGGTGATCTTATAAATCACAATTTTATTTTTTTGAAGAAGGGAGAACTAAATTCTATTCCACAAGGGAGTGGAGATTAAAAATTTGAAATGTAAGTCAAAAATTAAAGTTTTACTGAGTGGAGGAGGAGGTTCTAGAATTAGATTAGTGTGAACGTCATGTAAATTTAAGTCAGATAAGGAAAGAAACATTTTTTTCTCTTTGAGTTGAAATTTCGTCCCACTTTAATAAGATATGATGGACAGTTCTGGTATATTGCAGTGGTTACAATTTGGGGAAGTAATGGTTTTAAATTTGTGAACAGTGGGGTTAAGTAGTGTGGAATTTGTTCTAAGTCTGTGTCTGTTGTAGCAAATACACCAAATGAAAAAACGTATGGTGCCTGATAGAGAATATGTTAAATCACCCCCCCCCCCATAATATTTCAAAGTTGTAACATTGTTTAATCAAAAGTTTCTAATGTTGAAAATGGATATTTAAATAGATTTGATTCTGATCTTTAATTTATCTCCAATAACATTTTTCCATTAAATGTATATTTTATAATTTATGGAGCTTCCAAGTTAGGTTCTCATTGGTATAACAGAAATTCCGTAGCGTTTCAGTAAGGTACATCAAAAGCATAGGAAATGAATGTGGGTATTACGTTCTCTCCCGTTTCTTGATTTATTATTTCTTTTTATGAATTTATGTTAAACCTTTATTTAGTCAGTTTACTTTTAAAACATGGGAATTTTTCGCAACATTCTTCCGCAAGTTTTCGTTATTCCCCTCCCGCAATTCCTAACTACGCTACTGTCATAAGTAGTTGGAATAAGAAAAAAGTTTTCAATTTACAAAGCAAAACTTTAGCATTACTTATTACCTATGAAATGTTATCCCTTTGATCGTTTTTGCAGGCTTATTGACGCATTCATATACTACGCACGTACCCACTTTTTAAACACATTCTGTGATTAGTTAGCACAGTGATAGAACGCTTACGAGTAGGAACAATATGGCGACACTCGGTTACAGTTTTCAAGCGATAGGGCACCTCCCTCTCTTCCTACCTCCATGGGCCATTTAGCCCATGTTGTGCAAAAAAGTGCCGATCAGAAGTAAAACCCAACCCAACGTTTTTCTACTTTAAACTTTGAATTTTGTTACTCTAAAAAGGGCAAACACGCCTAAACCAGGCCCGTCAAACCCACAGCTCACAAAACAAATAATCAATGTACTGAATCTGGCTCATTTTGCCGAATTTTTTGGCAAACATTTTTAAATGCATAACTAAACTCTTTTGCCAATTCATAAGCACTCATTAAATATGTTTGGTTTGGTTTTTATATCAATATATTTTCTTTATTCTCTAAAAACATTGTTATTTTGCAATTTCATTGGAAACGTTTCTTTTTTCTTTTAAGAAGTTAAGTCTGTTCGAGCTGTTTCTGTTCAGATCCATTTTATTCTAGTTCTGACGTGTATTGAGATTAGTACGTGCATTTTTTTTGTTAATTTTAGTTGTAACATTTAACACGGATAAGTTTTTGATTAAACGGAAAAAATTAAATGAAGAATCAGTGGCGGAAAGAGGCATCAGAATGGATTACAAATTTCCTTTTATCTACAATATCATCCAAAGTTGACAATAAGTCAACGTAGCCCAACGGGCTTGAGATCAGCTGGAGGTGGGCTGTTGGTTGGAGATGAAGTATAAAGATGAGTTAAAGGATAAATTAGGAATATAATGGTGGTACTGTGAAGGAATTGGAGGAGTGAAATGAGTGAGGCAAATCGGATTATGTGGTTGACACCAGTTTTAAGGTGAAATAAGTGGATAGTGGTGATTGGATTGAGAAGTCGTGGGATTAGACTGGTCTGAGGAGACTTGTGAAATTTGAGGCAAAAGGGTTTAAGAACTGTATGGTGATTGGAATGAAAGGGTGAGAGATTGATTTTAGGCTAAGGGGAGAGCCAAATTACAGGTCTGTAGTCACCAGGGGGAGAGGTAGTCTATGTCCTAGGATATGAACTCCTCTCCCCCGCAATTTTTTCATTTTCAGGTTTTCTCGGTCACGAATTCATTTCGTGTGTGAGTAGGTTTGAGGTCGTTATAACCCGTACTTGTTTAACACAGAGGAGATGGGGAGCCCTTGGTCCTTTGGACATGGGTTCCTCCTTCCCCCTTTTTCTTCCTCCCGTTTCTTGGTGGTCTTTCCCACGGACTTAACCCGGAAACATCTCCTCCCTATACGACCAGGGAGTGCAGTCCATACCTCCTAGCTGGACTAGAGACAGGACACTGGCCTTAGGTTGCTGAAATTGAGCAACCTTTCTAATTGGGCTTCGGCAAGCTAGTTTGATTTGGATTTGATGGGCCCATGAAGGGCAGGAGGGCGATTTTTCATGGTTGCCACGTCTATGAGTGGCCCACCTGTTTACCGTGGGTGGAGACCCGTAATGTGGAAAGGGAGATCCTGGCAGTTGAGGGTCAGGAAAGCTGGATAGCCCAATACACCGTCCACGGCCCCTGCTTCTTAAAACGGGAGGTTTGAGCTGGCTCACTCAAATCAATCAGTTCGTGAGGCATCCCCTGCCCTACATCTACGTCCGGGTGGGTTAGGAGCGGTTGTGGGAGCCAACCAGGTGGAGGTGATTCCTGAAGATAGGAGTTGGGTCCGGACCAGAATCCGGATTAATCCGGGCTCTGGCCGGACCATGCTTTGGTCTGAGGGGAGATCTGAAGTCTGGGTATAGCCTGGGCGCAGCTCTGAGGTACCTAACTCTGAGGCCTCCCCTCGTTGGGATCGGTAGTGGGTGGAGACCGCCTGGTCAGAACACCTTTTTATAACCATTTCCAAGATGAATGCGACAATAGAGTCAGGTAGTACAAGGCCGAGAAGGACTGGAAAGAAAGACAGCAAGCCCACAGATGCTGCTGATGTTTTAGTGGTTGTGGAGCAAGTCCCTGAGATTCACACTCCCACCACAATTACCGATGGTGATAGAGAAGGGCCTCCAAATTGTAATGAGGACCCTAGTAAAGGTGTGGATAAGGGGAGCCCGAAAGATAACACCACAAAGGGCCCTGATATTGAAGTGGAACCCATCGGTAACGAGAGAGGTTCGGAGAGGTTGGCTGCAGCTGCTGACCTTCTGGAGGACCCAGCGGTTGCGATGTTCCAACTCAAGGTGGAGAAGGAAATTAAGGAAAAAGTAATGGGTGCAGCAAAGAAGCTGCACGCTATTGTGCGTGAGCAGGAGCTCCAAATAGCAATGATGAATGGGCGCCTCTCCGAGAGAGCTGTGTGTCCCCCAGATACGACGAGGAAGCCACTAATTTATGCAAAGGCTGTCGGTGGTCAAGGGGCAGGAAAGGGAGGTTTGGTGGCGGCTACCGAGTTAAATCTCGAGGTGATGACGGTCAAACCCGTGATAATAAATGGGGTTATCATCGAGTGTAACACACAGGTAGACGTGGACTGTCTGAAAAAGGCAGTAGACAGCCATGAAGTGCTCAAGGATGTTTTAGAGGTCAAATTTGCAAGAGGCTCAGGCCTAAGATCATAATATATGGAATTGATCAGCAAGTCTGCCGACAGGAACTCCAGAAGGTCATCCAAATCCAGAATGGGCTAACAGATGAATACACGGATCTAACCCCGCTGCTCTCGCTGAAGGGACAAAACGAAAACACCTCCATTGGGCTCTGGAGGCTAATAGCGCCTCCCACAGAAAAGTGATGGAGGTAGGTAAGCTAAACGTGAGCTGGTCTCGATGTATAGTAAAGGAGTACATACGGGTACTCAGGTGCTACAGAAAATTATGCCTTCGGGCATATGCAGAAAGAATGCACATTGAAGACGCATTGGTGCTCTCAATGCACGGGAAAACACTCGTACAGGGAGTGTAAAAAGCCCAAACCCAAATGTATTTTTTGCAAAAACGCAAACAAGGAACATGGGGCCAAATATGACCTTTGCCGCAATGCGATGGACAGCAATTGTCCATCGTATTATAGAGAGTTGAAGTTGCTGCGGATGCGCACCGATTATGGACAGTAAGTCTCCTGGTGGGAGCAGGGCGAGTCTGAAATTTGTTCAGATAAATTTAAACGGGGCATGGGCCGCAACGACCTTACTCAGTCAGGAGATAAAAGAGGAAGGAGTTGATTTTGCTCTAGTGCAAGAACCTTACTGCACAGAGAACATCAGGAGGGGGCACCTCTGACCAGCAGGCTATTTTGAATTAAAGAAGCCAAGCCGAAAGTTGGAATTGTCATTTCCAATCCCAAAGTGAATGCCATCGTGGCATATAGCTCAGACACAATGGTGGTAGTAGAGATTGGCTATGGGAATCTAATTTTACAAGCCATAAATTCCACCAAGTCAAAATATCGAGGACTCGCGATCGATCTACAAAACGTCCTGGTTCAGGTCAAATATAAGAACTTAGTAGTGAGAGGCGACTTCAATGCAAAGCACTACCTATGGGGTTCGAACAGACAAGATGTCAGAGGTGATATGACTCTGGATTTTATCAACTCTGCTGATCTTATTTTATTAAATGATTTGGATACACCAGCCACTTTTCATTGCCCTAGAGGTCAGAGCTGGATCGACGTGACCCTGGCTATGCCTCGGATGTTTCCTCTGATCCAAGATTGGAGCGTTAGCGACAAGGTAATTAACAGCGACCGCAATTGCATTATGTTCCTTGTGGGTGGCACTACACCTCCCCCACATTATACTAAAAGGTTTGCGGTGGGCTAGACCCCTGACTGGTGTAAACTCGTGCGTTGTGTTGCACCAGGCCTGCCGAAGATCAGCCAGCGAGTCCCTTATATTGGTGATTGTATTACTCTGAATAACATCTTCAGAGAACTTACCAAGTGTATATGATCGGGTTGTGAGAAAACCTTTGGGTTCAAGTCGAAACTCCATAAAGGTAGAAAATCTGTACCCTGGTGGACACCAGAGCTCGGTATTAAAAGAAAGCGGGTCCGAGCTCTTAGCAAAAGGTATCAAAGGTGCCAGAATTGGGAAAGAAGTTCCAAAGAAGAGTTTTATAGAAAAGAGCAGGCGGAGTATAAGCTCGCCCTCTGCCAAGCTCAGTTGGCCTTTTGGCAACGGTTTTGTGGTGAGGTTTCTACACTGAACCCATTTACTCTACATTATAAGCGGGCTACTGGGAAGGACATAAAATCCCTGGATATTGAATATGTTCGCAAAGCAGATGGATCTAAGACCACTTCGTTTGGCGAAACTATCCAAGTTTTATTAGACGAACTATTCCCACCAGATGACAGGAGCTCTGATGATGCTCAACATCAACTCCTACGTGACTATAGCAGGGATCCACCGGACACAGAAGATGACGTTCCGTTTACAGAAGAGGAGGTAGGAAAGGTGATTAAGGCGAGAGTGGAGTGGCGATTAAGGCGAGTCTGAGAGTGGAGTGGTGATGCAGGTGTTCAATGAACATAAAGATCTGTTCACCCAGCTCTACAACATCTGTTTGAGACTGGGAGTTTTCCCACAAGCCCGTAAACAGGCTGACCTTGTCCTGTTTAACAAGGCAGGCAGAGATCCGGCAGACGCAAGATCATACAGACCAATTTGTCTGTTGCCGGTGTTGGGAAAAATTCTGGACAAGCTCCTTACAAATAGACTGAATTTCCACTATTGTAGGGAACAACGTCCTGAACGATAGGCAATTCGGGTTCAGGACAGATCAGTCCACCACTGCCACTATCAAATAAGTGGTGGACATTATTAAGGTAAATAAGATGCACAAGTTGCACACCTCTCTCATTGCCTTGGATGTGACAGACGCCTTTGACAACGTTTGGTGGCCTGCTATCTTAAGCAGGATAAAAGATTGTTCATGTCCCAAGAACATCTTTGTTCTAGTGGCCAATTACCTCAGTGAGAGGGTGGTCACCTACTTTCATGCCAGTGGGGCAGTCTCAAGAAACTTGGAAAGAGGCTGCCCACAACGTTCGTGCAGTGGTCCATTCCTCTGAAACTTAGTTTCAGATACTGCCCTGGAGTTAACTCTACCTGAGGGTGTAAGGTCCAGGCGTATGTAGACGACATGCAGCTTGTCATATCGGCATCCTCCAGAGCGAGATTGGAGATCGCTGGCAAAGCAGCACTGTTGGTGCTCGAAGGATGGAGTCTTTGCTACAAGCTTGGGTTCAGCTGTGCGAAGACAACATCAATGACTGTGGCAAAAGATGTGTCATTAACAAGAGGTACCCGATATATAAATTAAATGACAATAATATCAGACATAAGGCGATTTTAAATACTTGGGGATCATCCTGGATGAAAGGATGAGCTGGATCCCGCACCTGCAGGTCCTTAAGGTTAAATGCGCCAATGTAATGTGCAAACTGGGGAGAATGGCTCGTGTCTTGTGGGGACTCAGAGGAGAAGTCCTCAAAAATATTTATCTCAGAGTCACAGAGAGGATCCTAACTTATGAAGTGGGTGCCTGGTGATGCCCAACGGACCACCCATCATGTGTATAAAGCTACTCACAGCCCAACGACCAGCTTTACTGCGAATCACCAGGGCTTATAGGACCGCATCTTCTGATGCCCTCCTGGTGTTAGCGGGATCTCTCCTCTGTATTTGACGGTTGGCAAAGAGGCGATCATTTTTAGGCTCCTGCAGGCTAGGGAAAAAGCAACATCCCTTGGAGTCCAGTATGACCCAGAGGTTTATGACAATGAAACCGCTAAGTGTGACACTCATCCCACTGAAAGACTGGGTGTGTCTTGGTCTACGGAGTTACCATGTGGTAGGGGGTTGGAAATATACACGGACGGTTCCAAGAGCGAGGATGGTGTGGGCTTAGCCTATACTGTCTACAATCAAGGAGGCAAAGTGTATGATTACAAGAGGAAGGTATCTAATAACGAGAGGAAGGTATCTAATACAAGAGGAAGGTATCTAATAACGGCTCAGCCTTCCAAGCAGAGTTGCTTGCCATCAGTGGGCCTAGTGTGGGCCCTCAATGACGGCAGAAATAACGATGAGATCCGGCTGTACACGGACAGCCGAGCAGCTCTGCAAGCGCTTGAAGATGCAAACAACAGGCATCAGATTGTTAATGAGGTCAAGCGCCTACTGGACAATCAGAACATGCCGAAGGTTTCCTTCTCCTGGATCAAGGCACATGCAGGCTATGAAGGGAATGAGCAGGCAGACCATCTGGCTCGCTCGGCAGGTACTGACACCATACCTGAGATAGTGGTAAAGACTTCTAAAACTACCCCGAAGTCTATCTTAAGTCAAATAGTTATGGACGAGTGGCAGAGGCTCTGGGATACGACGGAGAATGGTTTTCAAACGAAGACATTCTTGCTAAGGATCGGTCTATCACTGATGTCCTCAGACCACTATCTCACGCAGGTATTGACAGGACATGGGGTTTCCCAGCATATCTGGAGCGTTTTAAGATTGCTACCCACAGTAACTGCGGCTGTGGGGATCCAGATGCAGATGTTAGGCACTATATCCTCCAGTGCCCAATAACGGAAGGGTTCGCTAACGAACTCAGAAGCTCCCGGAAGGACGGTCAGGGTGTCCATCAGGAGTGCTCAAATCAGAGCGCACCTGAGGGACATGGGCTGGCTTGTCTGTCAGCTCCAGGACTCACTATTTTGAAACTGGAGCTGCTTTCTCTCTCCTAGTTATCTCCCAATCTCCTACCCGGGCTGCACTCCGCACTCCCTTTAATGCCACCAATACTCCAAGTCCCTACTGGTCTCCCTTGAGACATTCCTTCATCTTCTACTTCTAGGCTTCTCATGCCAGCTCGTGTAGTGTTGTGAGACGGAATACGAGCTTTCCCCATGGGAGGCGGGTCCTTCGGGACCCGCCCCTCATGGGGAAACTGCATCGAGGGCATTGTCTGCAAGGAACAATAATTATTAACTGTTGCAGGCTGAAATCTCTGGACAGAAAACGTTACTACACTCGAAAACGAAAACTTTTCTGAGAAGCTGAAAATAAGCTCATAATATCGATTTATTTTTTTGCCGGATCACGCACTAAAAGGGATCGGCATTAACACCTACGTATGGGCCCGGATCTAGAAAAAAATTGGAGGGGAGAGAAACACAATGGTGCGGGAAATGTGAGGGATGAGAAACACAATTGAACCGGGAAATGTGAGGGGTGATAAACACAATTGAACCGGGAAATGTGAGGGATGAGCAACACAATTCAACCGGGAAATGTGAAGGATGAGAAACACAATTATATGTGCCGGAAAATATGAGGGTTAAACCTCACATTTTCCAACATTTCCAATAGAAATACAATTGGGCCGGAAAATGTAAGGGATAAGAAACACAATTAAGCCGGAAAATGCGAGGGATAAGAAACAATTGAACCGGAAAACGTGAGGGATAAGAAACACAACTAAGCCGGAAAATGTGAGGGGTTAGAAACACAGTTGAGCCGGAAAATGTGAAAGATAATAACTACAATTGAGTCGGGAAATTGTGAGGGGGTAAGAAACACAATAAGCCGGAAAAATGTGAGGGTAAGAAACACAATTGAGCCGGAAAATGTGAGGGTAAAACACAAATGAGCCAGAAAATGTTGGGGGAAGAAACACAATTGAGCTGGGGGAAATGTAGGATGTGTAATAAACACAATTGAACCGTAGAAATATAACGAGTAGGGGGGCAAAACACTGGATTTCCAATGCAAGAAACATTTCTCCCTCCGTTTCACAGGTATAAATTTATTGAAAAATGAATTAAATATTGTCGTGCTCACATTTGGGGTAAAAAGTGTGGACACGAAGTGTTGGCCCTGGTGGAGCCTCGTCCGCCATTTTTCTACAAAGTGATAGTATCGTTTTCACCATTTTTCTCAGAGTGTCGATAATGAACGCAAAGCCTCCACCAGCATTGGAATGCTACCACATGGTCAGCTTGGGTCCCAGATGATGGGGCTTACATAACCTACAGTGCACGTAAACAACCGCCATCTGGGCTCAAAAGATGACACCTTCGACGCCGTCAGCCCATGACAGGGAGCCACGGTTTCCCAGATGGTGACCTTTGGTCCTCAAGAGATGCAGACACCTCTCATCACACAATGACGTAGCTCATCACAAATTCACAATGAAACACGCCGAATAGAAGCTCACATCGTTTCCTTTGATAATTGGAAAGTTGCTGTCTCTTCGTAAGGGACTTGCATATCCTGTAAATTCGCTCACTGCCAGATCCCATATTTCCCACACGGTTTTCCTCTCTTGCCACCCATGTTGACAATGTTCATGTCCCCGATTTACAAGTATAACCCGATTTAGAACCATGAAACGCTTTTTCCTACACCAATACCATTATATAGCTTTTCATTTAAACAAATTCAAATGTTTTAAAATTATAATCTAATTTCTTTATTTTCTTTCCCTTCTATGTAACAAAAAATCTTAGATGTGTGTGCTGATCCTCTGTTGTGCAAGACCTTGGGGTGGGGGAAGATTTCAAGGAATTCTTATTCTTTTTAATTCTAAAGTGCAAAATTTGGTAATTACCGGGTGTGTGTATATATGGTGGGGAATACTTCCCGAAATTTTTCTTACGGGTTTTCTCCTTAGCTCTGCTGGTTGTTTTAGAAATTCATTTGTCCCCCTATGATAAAACTTGCATTTAAACTGAATCGCTGGAACTCAGGGGAAATAGGATGATATAATTTACACTGATTAACGAGAATTATTTTTCAGGAAGAAAATATAGAAGGCATTCTGATTTAATACTGTAAATTAAACAACTCTTTTTTTTTTCTACTTTAAAAATTATCCCTATACCCATGACTTAAGGTATCGGTAAGTGTCGCATTAGCGGGATTTCATTTATTAGTTTTTTGTGTACATATAAATATTTTATTAATTAAGAGAGAGTAGTAATACATTTATTATCAACATCGTCATCTCACAAAACACAGATGTAGAGAAATTTTTTTCATTTGACCTGCAAAGCTTATCTGCAGGAAATATGATGAGCATTAGTTTTCATACGTAAGTGAACATAATAAAAAAGAACACAAAAACCATGTAGATACATGTTTTCTCAGCATTACAGATCAACAGACATTCTTTAAATAGTTTTTAACCTTTACCTTAATCTGACTAAAATTAGTTAGATATATGATTTTTCTTGATAACTGGTTAAAGATCTCCGCCACTTTTATACATTTTTACCGTAATTATTACAAAAATTCGGGATTTGAAAATAATTATTTGTCTGAAGCATGGTATTCTTATCATGTGTAATATGTGTCATTGAAAAAGTTGTCCAGAATAATGCCATATCTAAAGAGATTTTGGACTGATAGAATATTGAGGAATGTAAATTTTTCACTTGAGTTTGAAAGATTATCTCTAAGCTTTATGAAATTATATTTTTCGCTACAGATGATTGCAATTTTTTAATTATTTTTAGGTTAGTGATGCCAGTTGCTCCATATTTTGTAATTCCATACCTAACTAAAGATTCACAAATTCTTTGTAGACCATAAGGCAAACGTCGGTATCGACTATGAATTGCAATTTGTAAATTTTACCCGCGCGATATTTCAGACTTTCATATAGCTTTAAAACGTGAGTGTTCCATCGAAAGTTTGAATCCAAATATAAACCCAGGTTCTTAAAATTATCCTACAATTCAATATTATAACAATCACAATTATGTTTAAGTTTCGGATTTATATATACAGTTTATATTGTGGATCTTAATTACGTGGTTTG
Organism: Ryuthela nishihirai; assembly: GCA_038380435.1. Lineage (NCBI taxonomy): Eukaryota > Metazoa > Arthropoda > Arachnida > Araneae > Heptathelidae > Ryuthela > Ryuthela nishihirai. Next base: position 1,825,891 of record JAWZYU010000019.1, read on the forward strand.
ATGTTTTCAAAGTACCTGGTGAGTGGTAGTTCATCCATTTAGTTTTATCGTTATTTATATATATTAAATCAAAATGCTGCATTAGCGGGATTTTCTTATATTTGTTTGTAGATATATTTGTACCTGGAAAGATACATATTATATTAGATTACGTCTAACCAATGCTCTGTGAATTAAAACGAAAGTACAGTTTATTTAATATTCAAAACTGTTACTTGGGAGGTAGGAAATCTACCCAATGAATTGTCATGTGAAATTACCAGTAAAAAAAGAAATTACCAGCAGAATTTACCAAAAAAAAAGTAGGCCGTGAACATAATAAAATGCAATTAAAACATTTCTGAGACAGTCATCATCATCATCATCATCCTCAAGCAGCCATGGGCTACGGAGGTCCAACCAGACCGTGCAATTTAGTTCTCCAAGCAAGTCTATTTCTACAAGCAAGTCTATGAGCTACATCTACTGCATCTGGCCACTGCACACCAATTCTAACAAGGTCCTGTTTGACATTGTCTGCCCACCGCATCCTAGGTCTCCCCTTCTTTCTGAGGCCTTTAGGCACACTGTTCATAACCCAATAATAATAATTTGCCAATCTATAATTATTCATACGGGCAACATGGCCAAACCAACGGAGTCTCTCTCTGCACAATATGCTGCTTGAAGGAGGTTGCAAACTCCTTTGCCTAACCTCATCATTAGTTACAAAGTTGAACCACCTAATGCCCAAGATACTGCGCAAGCATCTGGAATCAAAAGCATCTAGTTTCCTGTTATCTTGTTTACAAAGTGTCCATGTTTCACTACCATAACTAACCCTAGAAAGAACCAAACTATTATACAGCCTAATTTTAGTCTTTAGGTGTATACGCCTATTTCTCCACACTCTCCATAGATTCTTAAAAGTCCCGGCAGCAATCCCTATTCGTCTGTTAATCTCATGCCGCACATCACCATTATCTGTTACATAGCTCCCAAGATAATTAAACTGTGACACCTGCTCAAGACTGCAACCATTCAGATTAACTGAATCACAGCCTGCCTGACCAATTTTCATCACTTTAGTTTTCTCTCTGTTTATAACCAAACCTACTCTACTACCAGTCTCATCAACAGCTCGAATGAAAGAGTTCATCTCATCAACATCATTTGCCAAAAGGGCTAAATCATCAGCATAATCTAAATCAGACATTTTCGTATCTCCAGCCCATTTAAGGCCAAAATCTTTCCCTTGAAGTGAATTTTGCATAACATAATCAACAACCAAACTAAAGAGAAAAGGAGACAAAATGCACCCTTGTCGAACACCAGACGTAATGCTAAACTAATTGCTGCAAGACTTACCAACTCTCACACATGACTCAGTGTTATTATAGAGAGCTTTCATTATGTTAACTAACTTGTGTGGTATACCATATGATTTCACAATCAACCACAAATTATGACGATCAACAGAGTCGAAAGCCTTTTTGAAATCAACAAAGCTAGCGACCAAAGATTTCTGAAACTCGAAACATTTCTCAAGAATCTGCCTAAGTGAAAATATCTGATCCACACGTCCCCTACCACTTCTGTATCCACATTGCTCATCACGCAATTGACTGTCAACCAGATTCTTAATTCTATTAAGCACAATCATGGAGAGAACTTTACCTGGAACAGAGAGTAGGCTAATACCCCTATAGTTATCACAAGAACTGCGATCACCTTTTTTGAAAATATGGATAACAATAGCTCTTCTAAAATCCTTAGGAACCATGCCTTTATCATAAAAGGTATTCAGAATTTCAGTCATCCAAGTGGTAACCGAAACATTTCCAGCTCTAAGCATTTCTGTAGTAATTTCATCTACCCCTGGGGATTTATGAAGTTTATGTTTAGAAACAGCCAAAATAACTTCAGATTGTGTTATAGGGCCAACATTAAAGCCACCAATGCATCTATCATCATTGCAAACAATGGGAATAGAACTAACCGTATTGTTTAGAATATCACTGAAATGCTCAGCCCACCTAACCACGACAGAATCCTCACCTTCTATAACCTTACCTTGTTTATCCTTCAATCCCTGTATACCTGTCCGTTTTCTACCACACAAAACATTAACTATCTGGTACAACTCTCTGCTGTTGTGCTGTCTAACTGCTTCCTCGGCTTTGTCAGCTAAACCATCAAGCCAAAGATTCTTATCAGCAGGTAACTGATCTTTTACACGTTTATTAAGTTCTCTGTAATGCTTTCTATTAGGACTAGTAGGTATTGATTAAGGACATTCCTGCAGTTCTTTCTTTCCGAAATAAGCTCAAGTGCCTTATCACTGAGATAATTCTGTCTCTTCTGCTCCTTTTTTCCTAAAAGAGTACTGTTAGTCTCCAAAAAAGCCTGTTTAAAATAATCCCATTCTTCCTCAACTTCAGTAGTAAGCATACTATGACTGTCATAATGACTATGTAACCTATCATGGTAAGCTTCAGCTATAATTGGGTCTTTCAGAGCTTCGGTATTAAAAGTAAATTTTTTAACCCTAGCGCAACACTTTTTAAGTTTAAGTTGCAAGACACTTTTAACAAGGTAATGGTCAGATCCAATTTCAGCTCCCCTATATGCCCTGGTATTTCTAACAGAACTAGCCCATTTGCTGTTAATTAATATATAATCAATCATATTCCTATGCAGCCCATCAGGTGAAACCCATGTATACTTATGTATGTCGCGGTGTTTGTAATATGTGTTAGTTATTCTGAAACCATTGAGTTTACTTACCTGCAGGAGACGCTGCCCATTGCCATTGCAGCTACCAATACCAAAAGGGCCTATTACTCCTCCCCAAAGGTCAGAGTCAGTACCAACTTTGGCATTGAAGGCACCAAGAACAAGGATAATATCTCCTTTCTTGACAGAATTCAAAATATCCTGAAGTTGTTCATAAAATCTATCCTTCTCATCCGCATCGGCATCCTCTGTGGGGGCATAACAGCAGATAACATTCAGGTCTTTAACGCTTGTCTGGAATTTTGCTGTAAGAAACCTTTCATTAATGCACTCATATCCTAAAAGAGCATCACTAGCGTGTCTGCTGAGAAGCAGACCCACGCCTTGGTGATGCTTATTTTTGTCCCTCCCTGAAAGAGAAATTTAAGATTATTTTGAAGAATCTGACCTTTATCTGTCCATCTGGTCTCTTGCAAGCCAAGAATATCTAAATTATAATGGTGGAATTCTTGTGTGAGGACATCAAGAGAAAAAGCTCTGTGCAGTGTCCTCACATTCCAACTACCTATGGAGAGAAAATGGTTAGTAGGATGTTTAAAGAAACTATGTTTATTGAGAGAGGGAATGCTGACTATCAAACAGCCCCCTAATCGCAGACATGGGGCAAAGACCCGTTCCCCCACCACTAAAGGCTGAAGCCATCTACACTGGAAGACTTCCTCCAATGTAGAATTTGACGATGCCAATAGAAGTAAAGAGTTCAGGTGCCTGCGATGACCTCTGTTCAGGATTATCCACCAGCTGATAAACATATCCTGTGAATCTATTAACTTGGGGCTGTCAACCCACAAACATACAGAAAACACAGCGGAAGATTTTCCCTCCACAGAAGCCCACCAGTGCAGCAAAATCAGGATCCATAATCAAGCTCAGAGCCATATATCTGTCCAGTGGTTTATATGGTCAGCACCAGGACCCTGTGTGGTTGACCACTCCTCAGCAGGGTAGAAAAAAAAGAAAAGTAGCCATAGTTGTCCAGATCAGTAGGCCACACTAATCTGGCAGCCCTCCCCTTCCGTTCACTTCCACAAGAGAGTATCTAGAGAGGTTCCACTCCTTGTACATATTGGCAACATTTCCTCAATATTCAAACTGTCATAGATCACCGCTCCAGTGGCGGTTTTGGTTGTTTCACCTATGAGCGGCACTTTTTTTTTGCACGCAACGGGCTAAACGACTGTATCACAAGGACCCTGAAGTCTCAGAGAAGGTTGGGGGAGGGGACAAAACTGCAACAGCTCCTGCATAGCCTCCCGTCAAGACCACCCAGCGGGTTGTTTAACGTGCATAGGTTATTGCTCTCCCGCACACGGCGCCAAGACTTGAAACTTCCCATCCGACTGACAGTGGCCTTTCCAAGCGATCGGTGTCTCCTACTGACTATGAACAGAGTAATGAGTTTGGTAGAGAAAAATCTCAACGCTGGCCCAGCTGGGACTTGAACCTGGGAACTACAGATTATGAGCCTGGTGCGCTACCGACTGAGCCACCCCTCTCTTTATCGAAGGCATAAACTGCTATTTTGCAGTGTAGTTGGATATGTTGTGTTATATCCTAAATATAAACTTTGAATAAAAGAAGGTGATAATACACTACCCTGAGGAAGACAAACCGTTTAGCTCTCTACTTAAAGGAATTATTTTTCTCTAGCAAACTATGATATTCCTAGATAAACTATGATGTTCCTAGCCGTATTAATAATTTGCCGTGAAACCCTAGAGCTTAGTTATTGATGCAGAGTTAACGTTACAGAATTGTAGGCATGAGATGGATCTAATATTTTTACAATAGAGTATTGGCGAAGTTTAATTGTTTGCCTAACCGTGAGAATATGCCAAAACATGAAATATGCCTTTATGGGAAATTAATCCATGAAGTGTCTCTAAAGACAACGATTAATGAATGGTTGATGATCGAAGTAACATGGTACCAAATTAGCCTTTCCATTTTTTTTTGCTAAGATGTGATAGGGGCGGATGTGACTCAGTCGGTAGTGCTCCAGGCTCTGAACTGCAGTTCCCAGGTTCGAGTCCCAGCTGAGCAAGTGTTGAGCTTTATCTCTGAAAAACTCCCTGCCCTGCCCACGGTTAGCAGGGGGCGCCGATAGGTTTGGGAAGACCACTGTCCGTCGGATGGGATGTTAAGCCGTGGCTCCGTGTGCGGGAGAGCCATACATTGTGCAAGTTAAAGAACACGCTATATGGCCTTGATGGGAGGATACAATCTGTCTCCCAACAGCTGTTCCAATGGGTCACCTCTCCCAACGTTCTCCGAGACTTCAGGCTCCTTGTTACCTGACCATCTAGCCCACTGTGTGCAAAAAAAGTGCCGCTCAGAGGTGAAATAATTCAACCGATCCTTACTTGACCTTGAAGACGAATGCATCTGAAATTTAACAATGTTCCTGGGAGTATTTTCGGTCAGAGATCTCCGAAATGTTGTGAAATTTTGGTTGCGATGTGTCCTTCCAGGTCAAAGGTCAAATACCATCTATTGATTCTAGAGTATTAAACAATGCTGCCTGTGGGTATTTTGAGTCGTAGAGATCAGTGAGTTTCTGAAATTTTAGATGCAGTGTGTCGTTTAAATTCAAAAGTCAAATTTCGATATATCAGTGCTAGAGAGTTAAATAGTGATGAACCTGGTATAACTAAACCAGGTAAAATATGAACGGTAGTAAATATATCACATCCACTGATATCTTTATATAGTGTGTATAGATCATAGATGATTATCTACATAAAGACATTTTTGCAAAAAATCAGCTTTGAAATTTGTAAACAGCCTGTACATCTGTGATGAAATAACTGAAAATCTTGCCATATAAAGAAAGAAAAATAATATATCTATGCCTCTTGAAAAGATCTGGATAGTTTCAGAGCCATCTATATCACACTGGGCTCAGACAGTACACTAACAGCATAATTAAGTTTTAAATACATAAACACACATTTACACATATCAATTTTAATTGTGTACATCTCTTAAAATCAACTGGTGGCTCTTTATTAATTATTTGACAATTTATTTTGAAATATTTATAAATACTTAATAATTAGGGTAGAATAAAATTACTAAACCTATCTCAAATTATTTTCCAGTTAAATTTGAAAAATTAAATAATTTGAATCTTTACGAATATTTTATTTCCCTCCTTTTTTTTCTCTGCTAAAATAAAGTCTATCTGTGCCAGGTGTATCTATAGGTGGCTCTGGTGAGTTCCGTCTTGAATGCGATGTTTGACGATTAGGTTCTTTTTTATTTACTTTGTTGATTGACTAGGAATAATTCAAGTTAGTCTGGGGGCGGAGCAGCTCTGGATTTGGGGCCATTTTATAATCAGGAATCAATCAGAAATTAATTAATTAATGAGCCAAGTAATAAATAAAAATAACAGTACCGATTTAAATAAGTAAGAAATGTTTTCTGTTTTTCTATCTGCATCATTCTTTAAGACACTTGTATGTCGCCTAATAGTCTTATTAATAAATTGAGAGAAAAATATTTTAAGTTTTAGTTCACATTTACGATTTAGAACTGTTTCGTATATTTGTTTCATTGTTACTAATTCCAAAGGAACAATAAATAGGAAATAAAATTGCAATTCTCTTTAAACTCTTACAAGTCCTTAAAAAGTAAGTCTCCCCCCCAAAAAAATAAAGTTCCTTGTGGCCCGGGTAGCACCTTTTCATATTCTAGCTGCTACCTTAATATGGCTTAGGGTTAAAACAATTCCGGAAAAAATCTCAAATTTCGACCTACAAAGTAAATTTACATTTCTGAAGCAAAATAAATAGGAAGCTGTAAATATTGTATCACAGGAGTTGGATTACACTGGTTTCCATAAATTAAGGAAAATCCCTATGTTAAGTCAATGGGAAGTTAACGTTAAAGCTCTACAACTTCAAAAATAAATTTTTTTTTTGTTTTGAAAAATGTGATTGCAGATAAATATCTCAATTAAATATATCAATATCTCGAATTTTTAAGAATATTCGTTCAGTATTTAATGAGTTATGGAAGTTTGAATATTTAGCGATAACAATACCAGCCACAAAAATTGATTTCAGAAGTTAATTAAAACTAAATAATAAGTATTGTATCAAAGTGTATAATAAAATAAGTTTGCATGTTAGAACTTTGTGTAAAGAATTCTTTCACTATTCTTCAGTTTTGTTTCAGTTTCTTAGGACTGTCATCGCTGTTGTTAAATATTCAATCTTCGATAACTCATTAAATACTGAACGAATATGTTGAAAATCGAGATATTGATTCTTTTGATTGAGAATTTTATCTGCAATCACATTTTTCAAAAAAATGTTTTTTTCAAAATTTTAAGTTTCCTAAATTTATCTGAAAACTTATTTTAGAAATTATAGAGCTTTGACGTTAGCTTCTCATTGACTTAACATAGGAATTTTCCTTAATTTATGGAAACCACTGTATTAAGTAGAAGAAAATTGGAAGAATGCATCAATGTGATACGTACGATAAGCTATACATTCATGTAAAAAGTGCCTACGATAGGGATGCATTTATAAATATGAATTGTTTTCCGAATGGTCCTCCACTATGAGGCAAAAAGTAAGTAAAAATGCTCGATTGATAAAACGGATAATTAACAACATGAAAGAAAGATCTTTAAAGTGCCAGGTTTTCAAACTGAATTCAACTGTGGCCAAGACAATATTGTACTCTTTTGCAACAGGCGTTCGCTTTCGTGTGATAACTGAGCAACGATACGATATTGCGTACGGTGAGACTTAAATGGTGCACAGATAATCTGTGCACTTTCTTGGATCGCACTCCACGGAATCACAACAATCATGAAGTGTTTGTGCCACTTGAAAAGAGAACTATGTTTCCAACACTTTTCTCCATACTCTTGAATAATTTCTTAGTTATCGTACGAGCTCAGTAACGTATCACATGACGCTGGTCAGTTTTCAGCTCAGCCAAAAGTTGCAAAAAACGCATATAGCCATCCAGCGTGTTTTTTAACGTGCACAGAGTATGGCTCTCCTGTACACGGGACCAAGCTCATCGGTTTCCCTTACTGATCGAGGGCAAACCGGGGAATTCTGCGGAGATAAATCTCAACGCTGGCCCAGCTGGGACTCGAACCTGAGAACTACAGATTACGAGTCTTGGGCGCAACCGACTGAGCCATCCCGTCCCCCTTAAATCGGAAAGTCCTCCTTCATCGGATGGGACGCTGTGGACCGCGCGCGGAAGAGCCATTAACTGTGCTCGCTAAAGAACATGCTGGATGGCGTTGCCGGGAGATTACCATCTGTTTCCTAACAGCTGTCCAGTTGGTCCCCTTCCCCAACCTTCTTGTAGCCCTCTGGTTCCTTGTGACCTTGTCATTTAGCTCATTGTGTGCAAAAAGGGCCGCTCAGGAATATAAGAACCAGAATCTCCATTCACTGAAGTCACTTTTGCAACTGTCACTTAAGCCCCGCTAAAAACACTAGCATATCAAAATAGACAAATGTTAGTATAGCTTATAAAAATGACAAACAAAAAAAAACACCTTTGCAAAGCGAGAAAACGACAAAGAATGACAAAACATTTTTTGCTGGGTATGAATGTATCTCAACATGTTTCAACTTGGTTCAATCATGTATTGCAACATGTTTCACTTATCTGTGTCCTTGCAGAATAGCTATGTTGCTACATATCATAACTCAAAAGCTGCTAATTCTTGGCAAGTCCAAGTCCACTAATTAATGATCCAACAACGTATTTTTTTTAGATGTAATATTTTACCTGAAAGATTTATTCCCGTTTGCTAGAAGATAACGAGACATCCCATGTGAATCAAAGCGAAAGTGCAGTTTATTAATTCTTTTCAGTACTCATTCTCTGGCGGTAGCATATATATTTGTATATATTGAGGTGTTTAAGGCGCAAACGAATGCAGAGTACAAAAAGTAGTGTTTTTGAAAACCATCGACTTTGAAATTGTTATACAACCTATATTCTATGGTCCTGTCGGACGGAAGCGCTTTCCAAACCCATCGGTGTCCCCACGTGACCTCAGGCAGGGCGGTTTTTTTTGAGGAGATAAATCTCAACACTGACGAAGCTGGGACTCGAACCTAGGAACTGAAGATTACGAGCCCGGCGTGCTACCGCGCTCTTTCTTGATTTTATGTAGGTAGATGTCGGCAGGACCGAATCTAGGAAATTGAGACAAAAATATTAGACTTATTTATATTTAATGCCTTTTTTCAACAAATTTTTAAATACGTGTAAAACGGACGGGGAAATGTTATAATGCATTGAGCATCCATTTCCCCTCAACTTCACATTTTTACGGATCGATTGCATTTCACGCCTCCCCCCCCCTCGATTTTATTCTAGATCGGGGCCTCTACGTAGCTCTGAGCACCGATCTCTTGAAATGCGAGTTCTCGCGAAAAAAAAAATCCATCCTATGGCCTTATATTCAGCTTTTTAGAATAGTTTCCATGTTTGAGTTCAGTAATTTTTTTTTCCCAGGGGAAATACGATGATGTGCTTTACACTGATTAACGAGAATTATTTCTGAGGAAGAAAGTATCGGGAAGCGTTCTGATTTCATATTTTCACTTAAACAACTTCCCCCCCCCCCCCCCACTTTTTCTACTTTTAAAAATTTCCCTGTATCCGGGACTCAATGTGTCGGTAAATGCTCGCATTGGCGGGATTTTATTATGTTTGTTTTTAGATGCAATTGTACATAGAAAGATACATACTGGATTGGGCTCTAGAACTATGGTTATATTGAATTAGATTCTTTTTAATTACGTAACTCGCTCCAGGAAAGTTGGTTCTATAGCAACCCTCTATTCCTGTGTTATATTGAAAAAGAGGAAAGAATGGTCTAGAGACGGTTGCAGAGCAGCTTGGTCTTATAGGTTGAGGGTCAGAAGACGTTCTTGGCCGTGTGGGCAATATTTGGCTTCTTTTTTTTTTCAAAACGTGAATTGACAAAATCGGCAACAGGGAACGAAACAAAGTAAAAGTATTGAGCATTTTTTTTCGATATCTTGATGCTTTCCAATCTTCTTAAGAAAAGCAAAAAGCAAAGACCCGATAGGCACTCTCAATGAGCTGGAGAGGTAGCCCAGAATATTTTGTAGGGTGAATTCTTTGCCAGTAAATTTTCTGAAGATTTTCTGTAAAATATTCCTTTCTGCTATACAGTTTTGACATTTCATGATTATGTGTTCTGTATTCTCAATTTCTTCACATTTCGCGCAGTTGGGAGAATCTGTTTTTTTTAATGTAAATATAGTTTTTTTAGAAGGGTGTGGTCTGCTATCATTCTGGTTAATTTTGTTTGCTGTTCCTTTTTAATTTTCTTTAATTCTAAGTCTCTTTTTATAGGATTTCTCTATACTCTGGCTCTGTGGTTTTCTCTATAGAGTGTTTGTTGTAAGAAGTATGTTTCAAATTCTTTCATTTTCACTTCGTTTTTTCTTTTTAGCTCAGTTTTGTCATTTCGGTATTCAGTGTTGATTATTTTGCTATCAAGGGCCTCTTTAGCGAATTGATCAACCACTTCATTTTCTGTTATATCACAGTGACTGGGTGTCCAATTTAGTGTGATTTTGTTGTGGTTAATTGTCATATGGGTATTGATTTCATCTAAAAGTTTTGTAGCTAAATTTTCTTCGTATGTTTCGTAGGCATATTTTGTTAGTGCAGTCAGTGCTGATTTGCTGTCAGTAAATATGGAGATATTTTTATCTTTAAGATTTTTGCAGAACTTTAGAGCTTCAATGATGGCTGTAATTTCTGTATCCATTATATTAAAGTTATTTTTTAATTTGAAGCCCGCTTTCAGGTTGAGAGTGGGACAGAAGTAAGCACCAGTAGTGGTATTGTAATCCAGTTTCTTAGAGCCATCTGTGAAAATGCAGAAATCAGTGCATTGGCTCCTTTGGATAATTTCGTTCATAATGTGTTTATTAATTTCTGCTCCAGGGCTTCGTTTTTTGTCATAATCTCTTCTCTTAGAATAATAGTAGGAAATCCCCACATCCATGTGGCTGGTAGATAATCTGTTGCATTTTTATTGTTATAAAGTGATGAGACTTCTGAATATAATGGGTGGTTTTTTATTTCAGCTATGACTTTAGCTGTTTTGGAACTTTTTCCGATTTTGTTAATAGGGCCATGTGTAGCATGTTTTGTAGCAAGTCTTATATAATGCTGAAATAATAAATATTTTCTTCTAATGGCGTGCGGCTCAATACTTGCTGTAGATAGTAATGTGGGAATAGGAACTGTGGGGAGTTGTGAAGTGCATATCCTAATGGCTCTGTTTTGAAATTTTCAATTATGTTCTGTTGGGATGAGGTAGCATTGTCAGTGATCATGAATCCATAATCCAGGCGTGATCTAAGTCGACTTTTGTACAGCGTGATCATTTGGTCCTGCGAGGGCCCCCATTTGTCCATGTACCATTCTCAGAAGGTTGGTAATACTGGTACTTTCATTTAGCAAATAAGTGATATGTTCGGCTAGAGTGAACTTCTCATCTAAAACTACTCCTAGATATTTGTGGGTAGTGACTTGCTTTATTCTTTTCTCCTCTAGTTTAATATTAATTTCTGGCCTTTCTTTTTTGTAAATTGGTAACACTACTGATTTGTCAGGTTCAAGTTTTAAACCCCATTTCTCACAATATAGAATAATCTTGTTCAGGGTTATTTGTAGTCGTTCTTGAATGGTGTGAAAATATTGCCCGGATACCCATATAAAGATATCATCCGCAAATAAAAAATATCATCCGTGTATAGTGCACTCTAAGGGGAATTACTTCTTTTAAATCATTCAGATATATGTTGAATAATAAAGGTGAGATAACAGAGCTCTGCGGCAATGAAAGAATCATATACAGTGTTTCCAAGTTTAATGAAATTTTTTCGTTGGGTTACTGCATTAGTGAGGAATGCTAAAAGTCGGTTTTTTATTCCAATTTGTTTTAGCTTGTAGATCATCCCTTCGTGCCAGACATAGTCAAGGCACTCTTTAGGTGCACGAAGCCAAATGTCGAATATCCCATCAGCTGTACTGCGGTTTTTTCTAAAGCTGGTTTGATTGTCGTAAAGTACATTTTTATTTTGTAGCATCCAGTCTATTCTAGGTTTTATCATTTTTTTTTCTATTATTTTTAGTGTGGTCGCGGAGAGCGTGATGGGTCGATATCCTTCAAAGGTGTTCTGATCTTTATTCGGCTTGGGAATGGGTGCGATAAATGCTTCACACCATTGCTTCGGCAGTTTTTCTGTGGTCCAGTAGTAGTTAATGATGTTAAGTAACCGGCTGACTGCTTTATTAGGTAGATGTTTTATCATTTTATTTGTTAATTGATCTGGGCCTGCTACTGAATTAGTTTTAGAGCAGCGTATGGCTTTTATTAATTCTTCTATATTAAATTTATCGTTTACTCTGTCTTCATCAGTAATGTCTTCTTGTTTTCTATCTTTTGGCTTCCAGTTTTTAATCCTGTCTTAGTTTTCTAGAAATTCTGTAGTGGTGGGGTTTTCTCCCAGTTTTTGTAATTGTTGAGCAAACTTGTTAGCCGCAGTTTTAGTGACAATATTTTGCTTCACAAGTATATTTTTCCATGGAGTTTCTGGTGTTACTGGCTTTCCAATTTTTTTATGAATTTCCATGCTGTAGAGGTGAGGATATATATATATTTATTTCGTTACATATTTTTTGCCACTCCATCTCTCTGGCTATTTTATTTTCTTTTTAGTAACTGCAGTCAGTCTTTACTAAATCTCCTTTCTTTCGGCTCTTCTACGGATAACGATCGTCTTTCTAATGTATAATGCTAGATAATTAATATAGTTGTGTTTGTTAATTTCAACAGAGTTAGCTGCATGACTGTTCGTAACTTGGTTTAGGAATTTCGGTAATGATTAACCATTTATTTAAGTTTCGTGCTTATTATAGTGTATATATTATAGTGTCGTTTAAATTTAGAGTGAAGGCTTGCCATTGAGCTATTTTTCTTATATTATAGTGTATATATTATAGTGTCGTTTAAATTTAGAGTGAAGGCTTGCCATTGAGCTATTTTTCTTTTGTTTGCAGCTTTTTTTTGCGAATGACGGAAATCCTTCAATAATGATGGGTGTATGGCCGCTTGAGAGCAGATCCGCTGAAGTCGATCAATTTAAAAAATATTCCAGCTCAGGTGAAGCGAGGGTCAGATCGATAGCTGATGAATTTAAGTTATGTTCAAAAAACGTATGTTGTCCCTTGTTGAGTAACATCAGATCCAATCTGTCAAAGATATTCTTGATAACTCTGCCTCGGGAGTCAGTAATGGAATTTCCTCAATTGATGCTGTGTGGATTGAAATCTCCGCAAATGATCCAAGGAGGGGGACAAGCATCAATAATCTCTTCAATTATAATCTCAGGAATGTGTTTTTCTCCTTGGTTATAGAAGTTAATGAGTGAAAATTCCAGTCTTCATACGGATTCATACGGATATTTCATACAGTCTTCATACGGACGTGAAAACGATACAAGATGCATTCTAATCTTGTATCGTTTTCACGTAATTATATTAAGCTGTGTGGTATGTTTCACGTAACTTTATTAAGCTGTATGAAGATGTATAAGCAGACCACCCCTTGACTGTGAATAACTCTTCTAGTGAAAACGTTTATATATTCCGGTATTTTAAAAAGGTCAATATTTTTGGAACGGCCAATGTCTTGTATGGCCAAAGCAGCGACCGATTTATATTTGAGAAAGTCCAGGAGCACAATTTTCTTATTAGAAAGGGATCTAGCATTCCACTGAATAATTTTAGACAAGTAGGTAAAGGAAGGCAAGCAAATGAGATCCGATAGAAAAGAGAAATGTTATTATTCAATTTCAACGAAAGCCTCTGGCGAAAGAGAGGTCTCTAAGTCAAGGAAATTCTGATTTCCTTGACTTAGAGACCTCTCTTTGAGTAATCGCCAGTGCAATGACTGACATTAGATCGTTGGTGAATTCTTGCAAGATGTTATTTACGTGGGATTGGATTTCTTTCACGAGGAAATGTAATATTTCCTGATCATTTGCACTTGAAAAAGAAAGCACAAGAGAAGCACTTCAGAGAGATGAGAATGATGGCTGCAGGGCTGCGATTGCAATTTCAAGGACTGTTTAAGGCACGAAATTCTTCGGGATGATCAACGATATTTTCTGCTTCAATGGCGGTTCCAGGTTTCTTTTATAAAGACTGTTTGACTTGATTATGAATTGGGGGGGGGGGGGAGGGACCCAAAATCGCCGGCGAAAACGGGATTATGTGAGATATAAAGTTGCAATGCATTTATTTTTACCGCTTCCGTGTGATATTCATATCCACTTGTATTTTTCTGACCTTGATAGCCTCTGTTCTGGTAGGACATCCTTTGTAAGTGGCTGGATGTCTGCCACCACAATTGGGGCAACAGGAATCTGACCAGATTCCCTGGTATCGTTTCTCCATCGTTGCAATGGCCTGGTGAAAACGTTCACCGTGCTCATCACTAATCATGCCGCAGTTGTCGAGGAAGAAATCTAAGTGGTAATGGAGAAAGTGGATCTTTAAGGACATATTGCAGCCAAGTTTGTGATACAGAGACATGTCCTTAACCAGTTCCTTGTAGTTGTCTGCCCTGACATTCCCAAGGAATTTACTTGAACCAGACAAAACGCGTCTCAAGCCTTTTTCTCGTCACCTTGAAGCAGGTTGTCGAACAACTGGTCTCTGAACAGCTCGCGGATCTGAGGACCCACAAAAATTCCCTCTTTAATTTTCGTGTCGCTGAGTCGAGGAAATTTGTCAGCTAAGTACTTGAAAGCTGATGGAATCCGGTCCATGGCTTTTATGAAGTTTTTCATCACACCGAGTTGGATGTGTAGGGACGGTAGCAGGATTTTGTGCGTTTCTGCCAGTGCTGTGTGTTCCACATTCTTCTCTCCGACTTTCAGAGATTTCCTCTGAAGCCAGTTTCTCTTCACGTAGTTCAAAATCTTTGCTCGGCTGTCCCATTCACATAAGAAACAGCAGTACTTCGTATATCCCAGCTGCAGACCCCTCAACAGAGCCACTAGTTTCAAGTCACAACAGATTTGCTGTATTGAAGACAGTTGAACAGCTGTTTTAGGTTGTCTTAGTTTTCTTTCATGTAGACAGAGTGTCCGATTGGAATTGATGGAAGGCGATTTCCATTATGCAGTAATACTGCCTTGAGACTCAATTTCGAGGAATCTATAAGTAGTTGCCATTTTTGAGAGTAATGTTTGATTCCTAGGACATTCATCAGGCCATCTACATCGGAGCAGAACACCAAGTCACCTTCCTTTCTGAAGTAAGGCGCAAATTGCTCGTGATGAGTTCGAAACGAAGTCACTCGGACATTTTCCTTGAGAAGATTCTGTTGTTTAAATCTTGATTCAAGTACTGTGCTTTGGCCTTGGACAGTTTCAGATCGCAAACAAGATCGTTCATTTCTTCTTCGGTGAGAATGTGTAGCACAGATGACTCACTGTGGCAGACGGGTGGATCATCATTAGACACCGAAGGCTGCGGAGAACCCGACGCCAATTCGCCTTCCTCCTTATAGATGGAAAATTCTTTTGGAGGTTCGGGAACGGGAAGGCCTTCACCATGCAGAACTGGTCGGAGACCATATTGTATATTCGAGTACAGTATTGTTCACTTCTTTTTCCTTGTGGTGTCTGCAGAAATAGGTGGAATCATGCCGAAGTAGCAGTCATTTGCCCGATTTCTTGGCTCTCTCCAAACCATAGGAACAGAAAACGGCATTGCCACTTTTTCGCCTTTCAGCCACTTCGGAAGATTTCTTGCACACGTACTGCAGCATATGTGTGGGGCCCCAGGCCTTGTCCTGATCCCCGATCTTGCATCAAAAATAAAATTCATACGCCACTTTCACTATTGGAGTGATGACCCTTTTCTGGCTTGCAAACGTCACTTCCCCGCAAATGTAACAAAATGTATCTGCACTATTAGCACAATTACAAAGCATCACTACTGCTGGATTAAAACTGCAAGGATCACTTGTGTTGTACTTACACACTCAGGGGTAATTGGGAGTCGCTCAAAAGACTTGCTCACCTTACGAGAAATCGCTTACAACCAGCGATTGCATTATCTTTTATCCGCGATCGTAAAGCCGCGATGTCCTGACTCAACTACATTGCATCAGACAATGATGCAATGTACGGCGGGCTTATGCAACATAATGCAATATGTTTCAATCTGGAGTTTAAAATACAGTGTTGCGAAATGGTTACTTATGTACTGAATGCGGACTGAATCGTTTATATATGACCATCTCTGTCTCTCCTAAACAAGAGGCAATCGATTGGATTTTATTATCATTTTCGTGTTCAGCACCTCGAAATTATTAAGGATTGACTATTTTCATTCCAAAGCCTTTTTGTGTGTTGCCCAGTATTTTTAAGGACAGTTCTGGTAGAAAATTTGTTTCATTTTGAGATAGCATTGTGACGTAAATTTTTGTATATCTGATTACGAGGAGACAGCTCGCGGAATTTATGTAAATTAAGTGTTCTCTAGATGTGTGTTTTATTTAAGTTTTTTTATACTAATGTTAGTGTGTCATAATAATGATACTCGCACTTCTTTTTTGTGTGAATTTAAAGGGATTGAGAGATTCTATTTCATTTACAGTTACGTAACTTGATTGTACTTTCAATAAGTGATGATAATTTGTTGCGCGTTGATTGTTGAATGGATACTTACACTTTCTTTTTGATGTTTCATATTTCATGTGAATGTTCTGGAGGAACTTAAATGAGTGTTTACCCAGCTCTGGACGTGCGTGTGTCCCAGGAGCTATTGCTCGCTAATACTGTGTTGACTCTTCATAGACATTTAAGCGAAGTGACCGCAAGAACACTCCTTTGTCTTGGTGTCTTTTTTTATTTTAAATTGACTTTTTTGGATATTAAGGACTTGGCGTGAGGCAATATATGTGTTAATCAAAGAACAGTTAAGCCATGGGAACATTTTCTGCCATTGACTACAGTGATGAATATTAAATGCACATGTGGTTTTGTGAATTCTATACTCTGACATTTACAACAATTGACTTTCGTTATTGGACTGTATCTTGTCAAAAGTTTTCCTCAGGTGGAGTGCAATTCTTCCTCCTCCTTCCCCTCCATAATATATACTCGTAGAAGTGTTCTGCGACTCTCAAAAGTGCTTTATGACTTGTTTTTCACCATTGTCGGTACTGGGACAAAAGACTTGCAAGCCATTTCCGTCATGTCCTGAATGACTGGCTCCAGTCGTTTTCAAGCCAACTTTAAAAGTGGCTGCAGTGAGGGCCCCACCTGTAACCTGATATGAGAACAGACTTCTGTCAAGTGTGATGACGTCTCCAGAGCGTATAGTGATCGACAACTCTTTCCCTATGCCTTGACGTGGAAAGGCACTCCTGCCACCGATGCATCCCCAGAGAGGCAATCAGAACCATGGCATCACGGCATCCATGGGAAAGGAAGCGACTCATGTGGTAGAGAGCGCAACATCAAAGAACTCTCAAGCCTACTAATATTTGTTCCTTCTGATTGGTGGTTGCTGACAATGGAAGGGACAATGGAAATGACACCTTTGGTGAAAAGCAAAACCCAGATCTAGCATAGGAGATCACGGAGAAGCAGAAAAATTGAGGTTATGAAGCAAATAAGTCTTGAGTGACAGATAAAGGAGGTCACGAGGAAAGTTGTGCATAGTGTGAAAAAGTCCTTATCGGTTAGGCCATTCTTAGAGAGAGACGATGCTGTGATGAGCGATGTTTTCAGCCACACCGACTGATGTAAGAGTTATGCTAATTGTACAAAATATGTAAACTCCATTAAATGTTAGTTATGTTATTGTTAAGAGTGATTCTTATGTGTATAGTTCAAGAAATATTTAAATTTAAAAATGACAACGAGATGTACTGGAAGAGTCCAGCGGGGAATATCAACAAATGACAAAAATTGTGATATTATAAAAAATCCGTGAAGCAATATTTATGGTGGCGTCATAACTTGGTCCACTGTTGCAGACATGACTCTGGAGTTGACCCTACCTGAGGGGGGGGGGGGGGTCTGCCTCCAGGCTTATGCAGACGACATGCTGCTTGTCATATCGGTCTCCGATAGAGCGAGGGTCTCCGGTAGAGCGAGATTGGAGATTGCCGGCAACGCAGCATTGTCGGTGCTCGAAGGATGGAGTCTTCGCTACAAGCTTGGGTTCAGCTGTATGAAGACAACATCTATGACTGTGGCTAAAGAAGGTGTCCTCAACAAGAGGTAGCCCATTTTCAAATTGAATGGCAATACCATCAGTCATATGATGACTATTAAATAGTTGAGGATCACTCTGGATGAGAGGATGAGCTGCATCCCTCAACTGCAGAACCTTAAGATTAAATACACCAATGTAATGTGCAAACTTGGGCATATGGCTCGCGTCTCGTGGGGCCTCCACGGAGAGGTTCTCAAAGAAATTTATTTAAAGGGAACAGAGAGGATCCTGACATATGGAGCAGGTGCCTGGTGGCGCCCGACGGACCACTCTGTTATGTGCAGAAAGCTGCTCTCATCCCAGAGATCAGCTTTACTGCGAATCGCCAGGGCTTATAGGACCACATCTATGAATACGCTCCAGGTGATAGCAGGGATCCCGCCTCTGTATTTAACGATTGGAAAAGAAGTCTTTTGTCTCCATATTCAGAGTTCTGCAGGCTAGGGAAAACGCAACATTCTTCGGAGTCCAGTATGACCACGAGGTCTTTGAGACAAATACCGATAGGTGAGACATTCATCCCACCAAAAGACTGCGTTTGTCGTGGTCCATGGAGTTACCATCAGGTCATGGAATTGAAGTCTACACAGACGATTCCAAGAGATGTGTGGCTTAGCCTACAATACAAGATGGTGTGGGCGTAGCCTACACTGTGTACAATCAAGGAACCAAAGTGTATGACTATAAGAGGAAGGTCTCTGCTAATGGTTCAGCCATCCAAGCAGAGCTGCTTGCTATCAGAAAGGCCCTTAAATGGGCCCTCAATGACAGCAGTCATTACAACGACATCCTGCTTATATATCGACAACTGGGCAGCCTTGCCAGCGTTTGGGGTTGCAAACAACAGGCATCAAACGGTTAACGAGGTCAAGGGCCTCCTGGGTACGCAGAACATGATCAATATCTCTTTTTACTGGATCAAGGCACACGTAGGTCATGAGGAGAACGAGTAGGCAGACCAACTGGCCCGCTCAGCAGGTACTGACACCCAGCCCGAATAACGGTTAAGACTTATAAAACTACCCTGAAGTCTATTTTAGATGAAAGAGTTATGGACGAGTAGCAGAGGCTCTGGGGCACGACCGAGAATGGTCTTCAAACGATGACATTCTAACAAAAGATCGGTCTGTCCTTGATGTTCTCAGACCATTACCTCATGCAGGTAATGACAGGTCATTGGTACTTCCCAGTATATCTGGAGCGTTTCAAGATCTCTACCCAAAGTTATTGCGGCTGTGGGGCTCCAGAAGGCAGACGTCAGGCACTACATCCTCCGATGCCCGATCATGGAAGGGTTCGTTAACGAACTTAGAAGTTCCCAAGCGATCAGAGAGGTAGCAGGCGAGGCAACCACTGTTTCCATTAGGAGTGTCCAAGTCAGGGCGCATCTTGAGGGATATGGGATGGCTCCTCTGCTGGCTCCGGGACTCGCTCCTTTGAGACTGAAGCTGCTTTCGCTCTTCCACTTCTCTTCCACATTCTTCTAGCCGGGCTGCGCTCCACATCTCCTTTAACGCCACCCATACTCCAAGTCGCTACTGGTCTCCTCTGAGACAGACCATTATCTTCTACTTCCAGGCTTCTCATTGCCGCTCCTGTAGTGTCTTGAAGACGGAGCACGAGTTTTCTCCCCAAGGTGGGCGGGTCCTTCGGGATCCGCCCCCTCATTTATGAGAGGTGGCCTTCTGTTATAGGAGTTCTTTCGCCATGTGTCATTTATCATCAACCAACCTCGTGTCCCCCATTTTAACAACAATTTAAATTCGTAATAAAAATAAACCAAAAAATTAACCTTCAATGCCCCCCCCCCCTCCGGAATAGCTCCACGTTTCCGTAGAGGAGAGGTGATTTGAATAAAAAAAATCGAAGCCAAATGAAAGTCAAAAATTTATGAAATACTGACCATATTCCAAAATTCAAGTTTCCTATATTGAATCCCGTCCTTTCTTTTATAATGAATTAATTAAGTACTTCTTATCTAAAAAAATAAACTTGTAGTGATTGCAAAGATACGTTGTTCTTTGTTCTAAGGTTATTTCTTTTCTAATATTGCGATTTGAATCACCAGCGGTAGTTATCTTACATCCCCATTAAAATTAAAACTTTACCATGTTGTAAACATTCGATACTTACGATTCCTGTCCGAATGTTCCAATATGTTCGATTTACATGGATGGAGTGTGTTAAGTGCAAAGTTAGCAAGCTTCATTTTCTTTCACCATTATTCTATATTGGATAGAGGTGATTTTAATTATAAATAAATCTAAAAATATCCTCTCAAACAGCTGTTCGTCAGAGAGGTCTGAGAGAAGCCTGTCAATTTATATGCCATAGTAAGGTCTGTGACGATGGCGGGACCTCAGCAGAAAGACATCAAAAATATCCATGCCTTACCCGGGGCTCGAACCTAGGTCCCTTAGATCAGTAGCCAAGCGCTAACCCCTCAGCCATTATCTTTCGCGATATCTGTGGATGAGCGTAACGAATGAAATATAAAAATTGGAAGCTATAAACAACGGTCAGTTTATATAATTATTGAATTCAAAAATAAGGAAAAAACTTTCGATTGAAATTTATTTAATATAGGTTCATATGTTAGGCTAAAAATTCCTTAGTGACCTTGAAAATAGAATTAAAAAAAATAAGGCAGTGATATGCAGTATATTACAAATGATAGACATATTCAGAAAAGACTACTTTTTTGTCTATGCTGTGATATGCAGTATATTACAAATGATAGACATACTCAGAAAAGACTACTTTTTTGTCTATGCTGTAAACCGATAGATGGTACTGATCCTGGGGAAACCATGGATGTGGGAAGAGGGGTAGACGCCCTTACTCTATTTTAGTATAGATCGCTAGTGCAGCCGCGCAAAACGGCGGTAGCCATGTTGTTGCTACTGAGAAAGCCGCATGTTGCACGTCAATTGCAATATATCCGAATGCTTTATACGAATACTGCTCAATAAAATCGCAATCATGTACAAAAAAGGAATTATTTCGCAGAATATTGTTAAATCTATTTTCATTTCTTCGAAGGTCAAAAGATGAATATATATATATAAAAATACTTTTTTCCGCTTCAGTTTTGCGTTTGTTTTACATTTTTAAACACAGTTGTTTAATTCCATTTAAAGTTAGCAATAGCAAATTACATATCAAATGAAAACTACAACTTTTTTTTTCATAAAATAGGGATTGATTGTAGAGCTACATCTATTCAATGCAGATTACACTAAAAAAATATCAAGTTTCTGATGTTCAGAGTAAACTATGATAAGTCAAATCTCTTATATAAGAAAAAATGTGAATATTAACAAAAAAAAACTCTTTGGAGAAAAAAAGCAGGATCTTCATTGTGAAATATCCAGACTTTAATATAGGCTTAAATACTGAATATTTTAAAATAGAAACTTAAATAGTTTTGATTACGATCTTTTATTTATCTTCAGTCAAATTCTTCCATTAAATTGCATGAATATCGTTGAAAATGGAGATTTAAATAGATTTGATTATGATCTTTAATTTACCTTCTGTTGTATTTTTCCGTTAAATGCATATTTTAGAAATTATAGAACTTCCAAGTTAGGTCCTCACTGTCAAAACGTGGAAGATTTTTACTTAATATTCCAGCTTCCGCCACTATTTAAATACTAAACGAATATTGTTTAAAATCGAGAGTTAAATAGATTTAATTATGATCTTTAATTTATCTTCGGTCACATTTTGCGATTACATGCATATTTTAGAAATTATAGAGCTTCCAAATTAGGTTCTTACTGGCATAACGGAAATTCTGTAGCCTTTTGGAAGGGTTCATCAAAAGCATAAGAAACGAATAACGTGCGTATTATGTTCTCTCCCATTTCTTGATTTATTATTGCTTTCTCTGAATTTATAATGAACCTTTATTTAATCGGTTTACATTTAAAACACTGGGAAAGTTTCGCAAACCCCTTCTCTAAGTTTAAGCTATGTCTCCTCCCGCAAGTCGTATGCTACTGTCATAAATAGTTGAAATAACAAAAAAGTTTCCAATTTACAAAGCAAAATTTTAGCATTACTTCTTACCTATGATATGTGATCCTTTTGATCTTTTTCGCAGGTTTGTTAATGCATCCAAATGCGATGCACGTACCCGTTTTCTTTTTATGCAATCTGTCGTTCTTTAACACAGTGATAGCACGCTTACGAGTAGCAACAATACGGCGACGCACGGTTACAGTTTCCAAGCGATAGGGCGCCTCCCTCTCTTCCTACCTCCATGGGGGAAACGGGTATGATTTCAAAATAGTGATATTTAAGTACAGCAATATTTTAGCACCGGTGCAATAAGGACCCACTCTACAATAGCACCATCAGAGTGTGGCCCAAGAAATTCATCAACACTTGTAGCTTTCTTTATCACGAACGAACGGCAGACCCAACACGCCTGACAATGATGTCGAATGTATTCCAGACATACAGCCCCTTAGTTTTTCTTATGAAGATGTATCAAAGTGTAGAGTTCCAAGATGCGAAGTATTGATGACCTAAAAACTCATCTCACTAATGCACTTCATGAATTAACGAAGCCATGTTAGAAAGTTCATGGTTTGAATTTTGCTAAAATGTGCTCTGGACAAAAAAGATATCATGTTGAAATGCATTTAATTGCAGAAATTAAATCTCATAACTGGAAAGAAATATACTTCAAATTTTGCTAAAATGACTTAAAATAATTCTAATTTTATTAGAATACGGTTGTTTCTCAGCAGACATGCCAATGATTCTCTTATAGTATATGACTGAATTAATGAAAGGTTTCTTACAGATAATTTTGAGAAAAGCATAAAGACTTCACTGTTATCTGCTGTTATTCACCACTGAGGTCTCTGGTGAGGATAAGAAGATAGGTTTTATGGGCAACAGTTTTTACAGGATATTTTAGATTTTGTCACGAAACGAGATATTACATTTGTGCTAGGTATTAGAAAGGTATTACTAAGTTATTTAGAAAATAAAATATTCTCACAATAGGATAAATGACCAGGACCAGGACTCCAATGGCTTAGAATTGTAAAGGGTAAAGGAATCCACGGAATTGCTCTTAGAAGGTGGACTGAAAATTTCTATAAAAGTCATCCAGCATGATCAGGGATGTCGGCACAGGTAGGGATGGCTTAACACCGTAAGTAAGGTACCATGTAATCCATCATTTGTCATTAGTTGACTATCAAATAATTGATAGCTCAATTAACCAGTGACCTACGGGAAACAAATCGATGCATAAACAGAACATTTTCGTTGTCTATTTGTTCCCCAAAGTTGGGTTTGTTATTTTCGTTATTTTGATTCTATTTTCGTTATTTTGAACCTATTGCTTGGTCTGCATCAAATTAAGAAAAGAATTTTGTAGAAAAATAAATAAATCTTTTCATTAGAAAATGGTATTTTTCTGATAAGACCGAGTTCCTTCTTTTTTTGTGAATGGGAGAGAAGTATCTGTCAGAATTCAGCGTTTTAAGTTTTTAATCGAATACAAACAAAGAGAACACGCTTACTGGATCTCTATCAAGAACTCGAATTGTCGCATTCAATAATAGGGAGACAAACATTCAGTGCTTGTGAAATGATAGCACATAATTACTTTCAATAAATGCTCGTTTTGAATAAATCTCTAGGTGTCAAAATTATTTGACATTTGAAAATATGCCACCAAATAAACAAATTGACAAATATTATAATTTATATATCAGTTTATACCGTCGAGCTAGGACTTGGAGCTCAGACCTTGAAGAACGAAGACGTACTATTGCTTCGCTCCTGGATTATTTTAGTAATTATTTTAGTAAACTTGATTAGCTAGTATTTTACTTAAATTTCCCATTAACCTTAGGCGAGATCGGGTGAAAACCCCGGTGTAGCCTTTGACGGGAAGGTTAGCTAGGTCTAGCTAATTTTATACCTTAAATTGATAGGTTTTTTAGTTAGGGTTTTTCAGATTAAATTTCACAATTCAGTTCTAATAATGCTTAGACACCTTTGGATATTCAATACATCCTTCAATTAGTATAAGTACAAGCCAATAGCCGATCTAGAGTTGGCCGTTATTGGTTTGGAAATATACGTATAATTTCTACTCTCCAAGTAACCTCAAAATCCTCAGTTGAGGTATTCTAATTTATAAGTTTAGTATTTCCTTCCAGTCGTTACTGGAATATTTATTACTAGTTTATCGCTATTCTTACTGTTTTTAGTTTTATTCTTATTAAATTTGTATCCTTTACATATTTAATTCGTTTATTTTATTCTCAGTTTTCTAATTCTATTCGTTTTTGATTGATTTCTGGTACTTTACAGAAATCAATTTTTTTCAAATCCGGATTGAACCGGTTTTTTTCTTTACTAACTACGCACTTCGATTTTTCAAATTTTGAAATTTTGAATAATTCACTTAATATTTATATGATTCTAGTCTGTTTACTTGCTTAGTATCTTAATATCATCGTTTTTCACTTTTATTATCTGTTTTTTTTTTTGTATTTCGAACTTCACCTTGATTAATACAATATATACTCTGACATTATTGATTTCTCTGTCGCTACCCACTCAGAGAGCTGTTCCGGAAATTTTCTTCCAGACCGTACAGAGACCTCTGATTTTCAAATCAATGTTGAAACCAGCTATAACGCGCAAATTTGCGCGTTCTTATCCGACAAAAACAAACTTCTTTTTGAAGTAAATTCTAATCTGATTGATTTACCTTCTATAAAGGACATTCCTGGCTTGTTGCCAGAAGTTCGCATCAGCTTTAATAACGCAATTCTTCAGAGGTTTTATCTCGATAAGGACATAAAAGAGCATGTCTACTCGGAACAATGTTCTAATCACATCATTGATTTGGAGATTGTCGAAGACAGATCTTCAGATCATGTGCACGGAATGGATATTTATTCAACATCCGTTGACCCCGAAGTTGCTAAAAAGCCCAAGGGAAAGGGAATTAGCAAAAACAAGACGAAGAAAGGGCACAAGCGTTCCCTTTCTCCTACTGTCGAATCTACATATGTCTCCAAAACGCGTTTTTCCGTTTTCGAGGAGGAATTCCTTGACCCACAGGTCTCGGAAATGGAAACTGGTGGTGCTCCTTCAAAAGCCAATGCTGGGAAAATTCCACCTATCATTTTGAGGTCACCCAAAAATTGGCTTGTTATACACAGAGACCTTATTAAGATTGCTGTGGAGTCATTCACAGCTAAGACTTCTGGAGACACAGAACTTCTTCAGACGAAGTGATCAAATGACTACAGGTCCTTTATTAAGTATTTCGAGACATCCAAATTACAGTTTCATACCTATAAGCTAAAGGATGAAAGGATTCTACGGGTTGTTTTCAAAAACCTCCTGTCTGACATCAATTCCGAAGACGTTCGCACTGCTCTTGTGGAACAAGGATTTACCATAATTAAAATATCCCAAATGAAGAGAGGGAAAGACAGAACTCCTATTCCTGTCTTTTTGGCTGAAATGCCAAAAGATGCTGCTAACAAGAAGATTTATGACATCACGGATCTCTTTCATCTAAAGATCCACGTCGAAAGCTACAGCACCAAAAAGAGCCCTACTGAATGCCAAAAATGCTAACGATATGGGCACGCTCAGAGTGGCTCTTGCAATTTACCTCGTTGCGTGAAATGCGCAGGTAATCATTTAACTAGGGACTGTCTTAGAAAGAAAGAGGACAGTCCCCCTAAATGTGCTTGGACATACCGCTAACTATAAATGTTGTGTCCATTTCCCAAAGAAGGAAGTGGTGACAAATAATAATGTCAAACCAACTAATGTCCCTCAGAAGAAAGTTACCAGCTCTACGGTAACTCCAAATCTATCCTACGCAGCTGCTGCATCCAAAAAAGTGAATTCAGAAAAGCCAACATCTACAACTAAGCTTACTTCTAAGGCAACTAAGCCTACTTCTAAGGCGACCAAGCCCATTGATACGACCCTCCCCTAAGATGAACAAATGCCCATTGGTGATCAGTTCGATGCCAACATTTTGAATGATTTCAAAGACATTTTTCTTTTATTCAAGAGTTTTAATATTCCGAAGATACTATTTACTGTCAAGTCTTTTATGGCTGATTATCAGAAAGCCAATGGCCTGATGGCCAAACTTACAATTGGCATGAAAGCTTTTGATACTATACTCTCAACTTTTGTCTCAGATGGCAGATAAATGTACAAGGGATCATCTTCAGATTTATTTCTAGAATTGCCACGGTAATCTTAGTGGTCTGCCTGAGTTCTGTTCATTTTTGACAGATACCCAGGCAGACAATGTCTTACTTGGTAAGACGCATCTGGGTGACTCAGATGTCTTTAAATGCCTAACTGTGAGGTCTATCGTACAGACCGTTTGCATAACAGTGGAGGATGCACAGCTGTTATGATCAAGCGGTCAATTCACCATCACCTTTTACCTACTTTAGACCTCATAACTTTTGAAGCCACAGCCGTGGAACTGTACAACATAGGAACTGTGCACCTAGTTGCTGCATATAAGACACCAAATGCTACGCTTATGAATGATGATCTGAACTCCATTTTTGACTCCAATCTTCCTACAGTGCTTGCAGGTGACCTTAATGTCAAAAATACTGGTTGGCATTCAAGGGCCTGCAAAAAAAATGGAGGTATTTTACTCCAATATACTACTGACAAGGGATTCATTGTCGACACTCCCTGTGAACCGACGTTTTACCCCTTCAATATTCTGCATAGACCTGACGTCCTTGATCTGGTCATTTTTGGCAACTTCTTGCCAAACTATGATCTTAGTAAGTTGGTCAGATGTGACTTAGTTGGTCAGATGTAAGCTGGTAGATGTGACTTTATGATCTTAGTAAGTTGGTCAGACTCGTGAGACTGTTCCTCCTTTTTCTGTCAACCAACTCAACTCTAATCATTTGCCGGTCTGTCTGACTTTACACCTTTCCACGCCTCTTGTTTCACGGTTCTCACGGTTTGTTTAGTCGGACTGACTGGCAATTTTATAAGGTTCTTGTAAACAGCAAGATTCTTGGAACCTGCCAACTTTCTAATGGTAGATCCATTAATGATACCATAAATGACTTTACAACCCTATTGCTAACTTCCAAAACCGAAGCTAGCGTGGAATTTACACCAAAGCGAGATTTTTATGTCCTACCATCGCATCTCCCCTGCCTCATTAAGAGAAAAACAAGGTAAGACATGTATGGCAGAGAAATTGATTTACATCTGATAAGAGGCTTTACAACTCTTTAAAATTCAAGGTAAAATCCAGCATCAAAAGCTTTTAGAAGTGAACAATGGAATAAGAAAGTTGAATCATTATCTACAACCGATAATTCCATTTGGAAGATGACCAAAGCTTTAAAGAAACCATTTACTAATTTCCCACCTATACACGGAGAAACTGGTTTAAATTTCAGTGATGAAGATAAATCCGAGGCTTTTGCGGATGCCCTCGAATTGCAATTCCGTGAGAACTTTGATCTCTCTGACCAACATACCTGTGGATTGGTGAGGAAATCCCTTCTCTATTTCGATCAGGTGGATCGGACCAAGGTGAATTTTGCATCACTGCTGGATATTCAGCCGGCAATCAAACGCCTAAAATTGAATAAAATCTCGGGTCAAGACAAAATATCAAACAGGATGCTCATGCATCTTCCAAAGAAAGCCATTGTGCATCTCTGCTCGATATTTAATTATTTACTTCGAAATCTTATATTCCCTGATGTCTGGAAAAATGCTATCGTCAAGATTTTGCATAAACCAGGCAAGGACTCCGCTATTCCATCCAGCTACCGTCCTATCAGCTTGCTATCTACAATTAGTAAGCTTTTTGAAAAGATTCTGCTCAATCGTATTGACGACTTTCTTGGCTGCCACCGTATTCTGCCTGAGATCCAGTTTGGTTTCAGGCGAAATCGATCTACCGAACACCAGGTCCTTAGGTGGTGGAGAAAGTCGACGAATCCCTTAACAAAAAAGAGTCCCTTGCAGCCGTCTTCCTGGACGTGGCCAAAGCCTATTTGATCGCGTCTGGTTGGACGGGCTTTCACACAAGTTTATACAAGCCCAAGTGCCATCTGGACTTATCTGTTTGATCCAACCACATCTCTCCAATAGGACATTTCAAGTCCAAATTGAATCTGCCATGTCTACAAAAAGAGTCATCTCTGCGGGTGTGCCTCAGGGCCCCCTTTTGGGTCCTACCTCTTTACACTTATACGATTTACCTTCCTTTGATCGTATTCATCTTGCACTTTACGCAGATGACCTTGCCTTACTATCTCCCTCCCCTCAGTCCTGCTATCGCTGTGAAGAGGCTGCAGCATAGCTTGACCGAGCTGGGCAGATGGTACGAAAAATGGAAGATAGAGATTAGCTCTGACAAGAGTTCTGCCATCTTTTTTACTGGAAAGCGTATTATGAATCCCACTTGCCTCCATTTACAAGATATTCCCCTTGACTGGAGTGATTCAGTTATACATGCACATTTCCAGTGGGTACGTAAAGCATAAAAGATTGAGAACCACTGATGTAGTGTCGAAATAATTGGCAGACTTCAATTATACTGCCTTACTAATTAATGTTTAATGATATTTTGCCAGTGGCTTCATTAAAAAACATTTTTCCCGCCGTATTAAAGTCGGCCTGTAAATGGTAGCTAGGCGTAAACTGGAAGGAGAGCTGTGTACCAATCCCTAGTGATGATGCACAGAACCGGCCAGGTCTAGCACCTAATGTCCGACCCCGCCTTCTCGTGGTGCAGGCCGTTAGTACCTTTCAAAAAAGATATTCTCTTTTGGAAGGGAACAGAAGGGGAGGGCTGCCACTTCAGTATGGCCTGCTGATCTGGTCATCTACGGCCACTTTTTTCTTTTTTTTCAACCCTGCTGAGGAGTGGTCAACTTCACAGGGTCCTGGTGCTGACCATTTATACCTACTAGACTGGACTTGTTTATGGATTTGAGCTTGATTATTGATCCTGGACTTGCTGCACTGGTGGGCCTCTGTTGAGGGAGAGTCTGCCGCTGTGTTTTCTGTTTGCTTCTGGGTTGCCAGCTCTAAGTGAACAGAGGCATGGGATACCTTATATCAGCTGGTGGATAATCCTAATCAGAGGCCATCGCAGGTACCTGAACCTTACTTAGCTAGTTGGGCATCGTCAAGCCTAAACTGGAGTAATGCGTCTCAGGCAGGCCATGTGGCTCTTGAAAAAGTGCACTTGAAAAGGTGGTGCCTGAAGTTCCTACCAGCATCGGTGACTTCAGCCTTTAGCGGAGGAGGAACGGGTCTTTGCCCCCTGCCTGCGATCAGGGGCTGTTTGATATTGTTGGCCCTACCAATCTCAATAAACCTAATTTCTTTAAAAATCCTACTAATCATTTTCTCTCTGCAGGAACGTGGAACGTGAGGACATTACATAGAGATTATTCTCTTGATGTCCTCATGCAGGAATTCCAGCGCTATAACCTAGATATTCTAGGCTTGCAAGAGACCAGATGGACAGGTAAAGGTGAGATACTTAAAAATAACTTTAAATTTCACTTTACAGGGAGGGAGGATGAAAAGCATCACCAAGGCGTGGGTCTGACTTTGACTTCAATGCCAAAGTTGGTACTGACTCTGATCTTTGGGGAGGGGTGATAGGCCCTTTTGGTATTGGTAGCTGCAATGGCAATGGGCAACGTCTCCTACAGGTAAGTAAACTCAATGGTTTCAGAATAACTAACACATATTACAAACACCGCGACATACATAAATACATATGGGTTTCACCTGATGGGCTGCATAGGAATATGATTGATTATATATTAATTAACAGCAAATGGGCTAGTTCTGTTAGAAATACCAGGCATATAGGGGAGCTGAAATTGGATCTGACCATTACCTTGTTAAAAGTGTCTTGCAACTTAAACTTAAAAAGTGTTGTGCTAGAGTTAAAAAATTTACCTTTAATACTGAAGCTCTGAATGACCCAGTTATAGCTGAAGCTTACCATGATAGGTTACTTAGTCATTCTGACGGTCATGGTTTGCTTAATACTGAAGTTGAGGAAGAATGGGGCCATTTTAAACAGGCTTTTTTGGAAACTAACAGTACTCTTTTAGGAAAAAGGGAGCAGAGGAGACAGAATTATTTAAGTGATAAGGCAATTGAGCTTATTTCAGAAAGAAGGAACTGCAGGAATGTCTTTAATCAGTACCCTACTAGTCCTAATAGAAAAGATTACAGAGAGCTTAATAAACATGTAAAGGATCAATTAGCTACTGATTAAAATCTTTGGCTTGATAGCTTGGCTGACAAAGCTGAGGAAGCAGTTAGGCAGCACAACAGCAGAGAGCTGTACCAGATAGTTAATGTTTTATGTGGTAGAAAACGGACAGGCATACAGGGATTGAAGGATAAATAAGGTAAGGTTATAGAAGGTGAGGATTCTCTCATGGCTAGGTGGGCTGAGCATTTCAGTGATGTTCTAAACAATGTGGTTAGTTCTACTCCCATTGTTTGTAATGATGATAGATGCATTGGCAGCTTTAATGTTGGCCCTATAACACAATCTGAAGTTAGTTTGGCTATCTCTAAACTGAAACTTCATAAATCCCCAGGGGTAGATGAAATTACTACAGAAATGCTCAGAGCTGGGAATGTTTTGGTTACCATTTGGATGACTGAAATTTTGAATAACTTTTATGATAAAGGCATGGTTCCTAAAGATTTTACCAGAGCTATTATTATCCCTATTTTCAAAAAAGTTGATCGCAGGTCTTGTGATAACTATAGGGGTATCAGCCTACTCTCTGTTCCAGGTAAAGTTCTTTCCATGATTGTGCTTAATAGAATTAAGAATCTGGTTGACAGGCAATTGCGTGATGAGCAATGTGGATTCAGAAGTGGTAGGTGATGTGTGGATCAGATATTTTCACTTAGGCAGATTCTTGAGAAATGTTTAGAGTTTCAGAAACCTTTGGTTGCTAGCTTTGTTGATTTCAAAAAGGCTTTCGACTCTGTTGATCGTCATAATTTGTGGTTGATTGTGAGATCATATGGTATACCAGACAAGTTAGTTAACATAATGAAAGCTCTCTATAATAACACTGAGTCATGTGTGAGAGTTGGTAAGTCTTGTAGCAATTGGTTTAGCATTACGTCTGGTGTTCGACAAGGGTGCATTTTGTCTCCTTTTCTCTTTAGTTTGGTTGTTGATTATGTTATGCGAAATTCACTTCGAGGGAAAGATTTTGGCCTTAAATGGGCTGGAGATACGAAAATTTCTGATTTAGATTATGCTGATGATTTAGCCCTTTTGGCAAATGATGTTGATGAGATGAACTCTTTCATTCGAGCTGTTGATGAGACTGGTAGTAGAGTAGGTTTGGTTATAAACAGAGAGAAAACTAAAGTGATGAAAATTGGTCAGGCAGGTTGTGATTCAATTAATCTGAATATTTGCAGTCTTGAGCAGGTGTCACAGTTTAATTATCTTGGGAGCTATGTAACTGATACTGGTGATGTGTGGCATGAGATTAACAGACGAATAGGTATTGCTGCCGGGACTTTTAAGAATCTATTGAGATTGTGGAGAAATAGGCGTATACACCTAAAGACTAAAATTAGACTGTATTTTTTAGTTTGGTTCTTTCTAGGATTAGTTATGGTAGTGAAACTTGGACGCTGTGTAAACAAGATGACAGAAAACTAGCTGCTTTTGATTCTAGATGCTTACGCAGTATCTTGGGAATTAGGTGGTTTAACTTTGTAACTAATGATGAGGTTAGGCAAAGGAGTCTGCAACCTCCTTTAAGCAGCATATTGTGCAGAGAGAGACTCCGCTGGTTTGGCCATGTTGCCCGTATGGATAATTATAGTTTGGCGAATAGGGTTATGAACAGTGTGCCTAGAGGCCTCAGAAGGAGGGGGAGGCCTAGGATGCGATGGGTAGGCAATGTCAAACAGGACCCTGTTAGAATTGGTGTGCAGTGGCCGGATGCAGTAGATGTAGCTCAGGACAGATATGCTTGGAGAATTAAACTGCGTGGTCTGGTTGGACCTCCGTAGCCCATGGCTGCTTGATGATGATGATGATGATGATGATGATGATGATGATGATGATGATGATGATGATGATGATGATGATGATGATGATTAAAGTTCAACACTCGAAAAAATTTTAGGTTTTGCGGGGTGCGTAGATTTTTTCGCTGTCGTTCGGCCGTTTTCGTGCCATTCGGATGAGAGACCTTGGGCCTCGCTCGGCGCATTTGCTCTAACGAAGTTGCACCGCCTGCGGTGACCTTTTAAGGGTACAGCCTGCCTTTCAAAAGTTTGGTGGCAACGTGGAGGCGGTCCGATCGCCATGGAAGTTTGACGCGAGGAGGGGAAACTCTTGAAGAGATTAAGTCCCTTCCTATAGAATGGTCCTCACAAAAGGAAAAACGTGATAGAAAGTAAGATACCAATTGTCGCTAGTAGTTTACTTTCGAGATGAAAATCACAAGTCCGGGATGTTTAAAACTTCTTTGAAACGTATAAGTGCCTGAACTTTCCTTCAACAGGGAAGGAAAGTAAACTTGATTAGATTAAACAGAATTACGGGAAACCGTGGTTGCCACCCTGGGGAATGTAGTATTATATGTCGTTTAATGTAAAACTTTTCACGGCTTACAGTAGCACCACATTTTGTTCAAGAGAGATAGCCTTCGGTATAGTGTGTTTCTAAGTAGCAAATTATTTAAAGACAACAAAATATTTTCTGATAATTTACAGCGTAAGTTTTTCGTCGTCACGTGTACTCAGGAAGGCTTGATATAAGTTTGTCATTCGTAAGCATTTCACAGTTGTAAAATAATAATTAATGGTTGGGGTGTTTAAAAATCGATTGTGCTATTGGAAAATTTCGCTTTATAACGTTGTAAATTTTAAAACTTTTACTGTTGTTCGCTAAGCTTTCTTCCTTAATCCATTTTTTCGTAAACGTGTCACATTGAGTTGTGAAAACGGGTTTATAGCTTAACATCCTTTCTACACTAGCCTTTAGAAAAGCGTTTCTTCTTATTCAGGGGAATCTCACATAACCATTAGATACCATAGGAATAAGCATTAGATACCATAGGATATAGGAAATGACACTTTTGAAACACAGTATAGGATTACAGCATTGTTGTATTGCATGTTGAATCTGGATAGCATGCTAGATGGAAAACCCGTGTTTTAGGAGCTTTCCTTGCAATGTGCACTCTTTGTTGATGCGTCATATTATTTTGATGTCTGACAAACAATTATTTTGGTCAACAGGAGCAACTAATGTCACAGCTGCATCCTGTTGTTCTCTTCCTTCTGCTCAGCGTTTGGTGATGAAAATGAAAACAAGGGAGGGGGAGGGGGGGATTCGATGATGTCTGCGACCGTGGCCAGGGGAATCTCATCCTACATACCCAATATTGCTATGTGAGTTAGTGTGCAACATATTGCCTATTTTTAAAAGCAGGCCCGTAATGTGCTCTTCCCAAGTTCGAGACTCAACTGTGCCAGTGATATTTATTTCAAGTAACCCTGATCTTCGGTGAGAAAAGGTTACCAATTGTTGGTGTCGGTCATGGATATAAAACCATGACTTTGTGTGGAGGTTGGGTTGTTTACCTCTAAGAGAGACTAAATTGTTAGGTCATAAAGACCCTCAAGAGTTCAAATGGTAGGGAAGATCTATTGTCCAGCTTTGAGGTACAGATGAAATCCTCTCTTCAAGCTCATACAACCTCTTCTTTGACTTGCCCAAGTTGTGGCTACTCCTGCACATGGAGCTACAACTTTTAGTCCCCTCCGACGCACTGCGGTTCTATGTCCTCTTTATGACCGAGGCAGGGGAAGGGTTAAGAGATAGAACAGCAATGTTCTGCCAATGAGGACCCTAATATGGGAACTGCAGATCACGAGCATGACGCACTACCACTGAGTCAACCCACCGTGTGAAGGAAATTATGTGCATGTTAAAGAAACTGGATGGGTTGATGGGAGGCTCGCATTCAGACAGATACCACGAATTTTGTTTGGGTGGGAGAGGAGGTAGTTCACGATGGAATAATAGAGAAAATACAATAAATATATGAGGATCCAATAAGGAATTTTGAGAAATTAAAACTTGCATGAATATAGTCAACTCTAACCTCTAATTACATATAGTTACGTGACTTACTTTTACTAGTTATTCCTGGGCGGGAGTGGATCAGTCAGTAACGTGCCGGGCACCTAATCTGTAGCTCCCAGGTTCGAGTCCCAGCTGGGTCAGCATTGAGACTTATCACCGCAAAACTCCCGCCCTGCCCACGGTCAGTAGGGGACACCGATTGGCTTCGAAAGGCCGCCGTCCGTCGGGTGGGACGTTAAGCCGTGGGTCCCCTGTTCGGGAGAGCCATACACTGTACACGTCAAAGAACACGCTGTATGGCCTTGATGGAGCTACCATCTGTTTCCCAACAGCTGTTCCAATGGGTTCCCATCCCCAACCATCTCTGAGACTTCGGAGTCCTTGTGACCTGGCCATTTAGCCCATGGTGTGCAAAAAAGTGCCGCTCAGAGGTAAAACAATCCAACTAGTTTTTCCTAAAGAAATTTAAAAATGTTTTCTAAATCTTGTAAGCTAATATTTCATTGCATGTGTAAACTTCGTAAGATTGAGTGAATCATAAAATTTCTGCTAAGATTGATGCTAATAATATTTTAATACAGAAATTAATATTCTTTTCTCTCAATACAGGAAATGCATTATTCTTGTGTGCGGTCTATGCGGAGATTTATTTGAATCGTTGACGCTCCCACAAAAATATAAAAATGCGTATCGTCGTCAAGATTCTCTCAAATTTAACTGTTGTCCATGTGAAATCTGTGAAATCTCTGGAAAGGCCGCCGTCCGTCGGATGGGACGTTAAACCGTGGTCCCCCTGTGCGGGAGAGCCATACACTGTGCACGTTAAAGAATACGCTAGATTCGATACATTGAAAGGCCACTTTTCTGAGCATGGGGAAGGACAAATTGTGTGTCCCATTTGTAGAAGGAGATAGAGAACGGAATCCTCTTTAGCTAACCATTTCATGACTTACTATATCATTGACAAGGGCTTCCAAGTGCATCATGTAATTACAGACCATCCGAATGATCTCCTCATCACAGAATCAATTTTCAATTTAGGATGATTTTATACTACAAACTATTCGTCTTACATCGTTCCAAATGTGAACACTATATATACTGAAGACTCTTCCAGCATCAATGTTTCGTTTATAACATTATTACAGAATCATTCGAAGCAGATTAACGTGTCTGATCACATGTGATATTGCCTCGTGGATATTTGAACGTTTAATACTGATATGTGCATAGTGCCTATCTCTGATTGAGATGCTGGAAAGCAGCATGACAAGTGGAAGCCATTTAAATGAATTTGATAGATGTTTTTACTTTCAAACATTCTTAAATTGTGAATTTTGGGATGTTTTATGTTTTATTGAAATTATGTTTAATACAAAAACAGTTCTATTCGAGAGCTATGCAGCGTGACTAGCGATTAAGCTAAGATTAAGTTTCGACTTATCTCCAATGAGTTGGGTTGTTTTACCTCTGAGCGGCACTTTCCTCTAGCGAATAGATAATTATTAATGTTAGGAAAAAATTCTTTTTGAAATGAATGAAGCGAAGGGCATGAATGCTGACGGTGTTTTTAATCGCTTAAACTTTAACCTTTTTGTTTTAAAGACTTGTACCTATGTACAATGGGGAAATTGCAGAAACTTTGCAGAGTGATCGAAAGTGCGGTTGATGTAATGCCGAATTAGAGGGATTTTAAGTTTGATGTAATTCAGTTGACGAATAAAAGTGTATTAAACAAGTTGTGTCGCGTCTTATTAACACAAAGCTTTTCAGAAAGGCAATGTACACTAGCGGTCAAAATTAAAGCAGCAATCGTAAAATCCTTACGGGTGGGAGACACACAGGTGAACGAAATGAAGTAAAAGATATGGATGTAACATGTGTGTCATACTAGAACGAACGTGTCCAAGCATATAGAAAAGTGTTGTATGCGCAACTGGAAGGAAGGGAAATTTCTTCAAGGATGGCCATTCACCTGATGAAATAATATTCTCCTTTGGCAGCTTCTTTTGACAGCAAGGCACGATTGACGTAAACACCTCCAGGATGTGAATCAGGCAGTCCAGCACAACGTTCCTTGATCTGGTTGAATTCAACACCTTATAATCTGAAAAAAAATGTTCTTCTCCAACAGCGCATACAGCACTCTGTTAATACGTTTTCGCATTACATATTTATCACTATGTGTAAAAACATTGAGGCTTTTTGAATAAAATTCGAGAGATTTCTATAGAAGGTTTGCTGATTTTAATATCAGTAAATCTTTTATATCATTTGGAACAAAGCTATTTAAGGAGTCTACATCTCAGACAAAATTGAAAATTTTTGGTTTCTAATAATTAGCATTGATAGTGTTTGCAAATGTGCATAACGGGTAAAGAAAAACTTGACAAAAAGAAGTGAACGTATTTAAAAGACATTCATTGGATTCCTAGACCAGAATATTTTGAAAAAATAAGCGTAATTTCACCAATCCTACCCAATAAGGTTACGAGAAGTCAAAGACTACTTGGAGGTATATTAAAAGCAATTCTAGTTCTTCGATACTTGCGAAGACACGGATTCTGATCTATCAGATCCTAGAGAACTAAATACTGGAAACTATTGACACTTTGTTACCCCGTGTCCGAGTGGTTAGCATGCTTGACTACTGATCTAAGAGACCCGGGTTCGAGCTCCGGGTAAGGCATGAATATTTGTCTTGTTTTTCTGCTGAAGTCCCACCATCCTCACAGACTTTCTTCTCTGGCGTATAAACTGACAGACTCTGTCAGACCTCTGTGGCAAGCAGCTGCTTAAGGAGAGTATTCATTTGTATTAACAGGAGATTTCAATATAGCGTATTAAATCCATGTACACAAACTAATAATTTTCCATGTAAGATTAAGCCCAATGGATTTGTCATGTGTCACAACGAAATTACCAGAGAAATCTCAAAAAAAGGTCTTAAAATTCCTTGGGTGTAAATGGTTAGTGATTTACATACTAATAATAAAAACTAAAATATCAGACCATTATTATGTAGCCGTTAATATAATATGTGGATATAATAACATTGAAACTTGCTATGATAATCGTTTTGGTAAGCAAGGTTAATCAACTAAGTGTATTTCTACAAGCTAAATCTTGGGATGAGTTGTTAAAATAATGTTAACTTTGGCATTGAAATGTTTCTGGATGTAATGAAAAGTTTAATTGAAAAATGTAGTTATGTTAAACTGTACGGCAAAAGGCGACAATTAAACCTCGGGTAAATGATGAATTAATTGTGTTAATTACAAACGGGGATAAAACGTATAAATTGAATAAGACAGGTAGAGTAAGTTAAGAACAGTCACGATTTAATAAAAAAAATTAGAAATAATCTAACAAACCAAATCAGAAACGCTGAAAATGATTATCAGACTATATTCCTTACAATTGGAAATAATAAAAGAAATTGTGGCACAATAAACAAATGTGTGGAAAAAAAGCAATTCTCCAATATATCCTAATAAGTGATAATAAATCAAATACTAGTTATCAGGATGATCACGGGGCGGGGGTTGCTCAGCAGGTAGCGGCGCCAGGCTCGTAATCTGCAATTCCCAGGTTCGAGTCCCAGCTGGATCAGCGTGGAGATTTATCTCCGCAAAATTCCCCGCCCTGCCCACGGTCAGTAGGGGAAACCGATGGCCTTGGAAAGTCCGCCGTCCGTCGGATGGGACGTTAAGCCGTGGCCCCTTGCGGGAGAGCCATACCCTGTGCACGTTATAAGAACACACTGGATTGCCTTGACGGGAAGCTATCATCTGTCTCCCAACAATTGTTCCAGTGGGTCTACACCCCCAACCTTCTCTGAGACTTCGGGGTCCTTGGGACCTGGCCATTTTGCTCATTGGGTGCAAAAAAGTGCCGCTTAGAGATAAAACCAACCAACCCAGGATGATCATTTGACTTTTGCAAAAAAAATTAATATTTTGCAGAAGCAGTGGAATCTTTACAGTTCCACCTTACGGAACAAAAGCATTTGCATACGGATATAGAGACTGTTCCGACAGTTATGCTCCAT
This sequence comes from Ryuthela nishihirai, assembly GCA_038380435.1. NCBI lineage: Eukaryota > Metazoa > Arthropoda > Arachnida > Araneae > Heptathelidae > Ryuthela > Ryuthela nishihirai. The sequence continues at coordinate 1,864,242 of JAWZYU010000019.1, forward strand.
CTCTTTCTACGTCTCATATTTCAGAAGGGGAAATTTGAGATGTATTTCGACAACTGGATATAACTAAGTCTACTGGATATGATGGTATCTCTGCTTAAATTACGAAAAATCTTTTTCCGGATATTAAGCATGGATTATGAAAATTAAAAAAAAATTTTAGACGGTGGCTTTCCGGATGTTTTAAAGACGGCAGTAATCATTACAGTATTTAAGAGAGGTAATCATAATATTTTGGAGAATTATCGTCCGATTTCCAGTTTATCAGTGTTTTCTAAGATAATAGAAAAAATATTTCTTTTGAGAACGTAGGATTTTTTTTTCTCTGAAAACCAGTTGGTTGCAGGAAAGGAAAAGGACATAGGTAATTTTGCAATTAACTATGGAATTTGTAGTAATTTTAATACAAATTTTCGTAAAGTAGTTTTATTTCTGGATCAAAAAAGCATTTCACTCTGTTCCATATCGTATACTATTATAAATATTTAATTCAGGAATTAGGGGAAACCTATTTTCTTGGATTAATAGTTATTTATCAAATAGAAAACAAATAGTAAAAATAAAGGACACCTTCAGCAATGAATTACCTATTGAAATTAAGGTTTCAAAAGGTTCAATATTGAGTCCTCTATTATTTCTAATATTTTTTAATGAGATGTGCAGCTTTGACTTTAAAGGGAAAATATTTGCATTTGCAAATCGCATGGCGCTAACCTTTTCACATGGTGAAAATGAAATTACACAAAAAATAAATTCTAATTTATTAATATTTAGACCTTGGTTTAATAGATACAAAATGCGCTAAACGTTTCTAAGACTATTTTTAATCTAATATTTACATATATTTAGACTTTTTTTTCGAAAAAAATTATATCAGAAACAAAACTGCAATAAAAAAAAGTCCTATTTTGATAGAATTGAAGTTGATAGTGTAAAATATCTGGTAGTAACCATAGACGATTATCTTGGAAACCATTAATATCTAATGTTTTGAAAAAATTAAATTCGATTATACTAGATATTTACTAGGAATTTTGTTGACCTTTCACCCTTGTTAATAATTTACAATGCATGGGTTGTCTTATCGCTCATATGGTATTATCATGGAGAGGAACCTCTTATTCTACTATAAAACCATTGCAGTACGCTCAAAACCATATACTTCATGCAGGAGGAAATTAAAGAAACATGAGAAAGTGACAAGAATATATTTTATAACGTAAAAAATTTTCAAATTCGAAAACTGTACAATTTTTATTGCGCTAAATCATCTTTAAAGCAACTGGAATCCACAATTAATTAGACTGTCGAATGCCTCTCGTAAATATTCTAAAGATTTATTTCTAAAAATCTATTTCTAAACAATATTACTGTTAATAAAAATCTAATTTCCAAGCATTACGTTTTTTTCGGCTCCTAATTTTTTTAATACTTTACCGAATGAAATCAAAAAAACAATTAATATTTAAGCATATGTTAAAGAAGGGAAATATTAGATATTTAACTACGAGAATATTAATGTATTGTTTGCTTAATCTTATAACCTTGAGTAAATTGAAATCATATGATTCAATTGAATCTCCAAACTGTTTTGCTGGCATGTCGTTACGTTTGTTCACATCTCTAGAGTGTTGTGTATACATTAATTTAGTTTTGTTAAGTAATATCTATATGCCAATCTCTTGTGGATAAGGAAATGGGACTCGATGAAGGAGTTTATATGTAGGCATTACTACTGTATATTTAGTGTTAAAAAGGTTCCATCTATGTCAGTATTATGTTGTAACTTATTACGATAATTGCACTTTTGTTGAAACGTGTACAATGATATGGTGCGGTATGTGATTGTCGCTCTTGATAAGGTAATGTGAAATTTATTTTCATGTTCCAAATTTGTTAATAAATAAATAATAACAAATAAATCTACACTTCCACATCTCCTCTGGCCATTGCAGGATTCTGGGGAAGGCCAGAGGCCATGTCCTCCTTTTAAAATGCTAGTAAGGCTAATAGAGGGAAAAATTATTAAATTATCATTAAACATTTTTAAGATTCATCTCTAAAACGCATGGGGAGTGTTATAATGGAAATACAATCTCTCCCCCCCCCCCACATTTACCTTTATGTTTTTCCGGCTCGATTTTTCTTACCCTCCCTCTTAATGTCTTTCAGATCCTGACCAGACTCTGGCTAATACAGAAGCATCGTTTTCATAGAGACTAAGGAAATCATTATCAACTTTAACAACTGAAATTCAAGCTAATAGATGATTTAGAAAATATGAATGGCGCATTAGCAGGTAAGGAAATTTGATTTCTCGGAAAAGAAAGTTTCCTTTTCCCTCTCCACAGGGGAGGTGAGTAAGAAGAGAAAATTGGATGCAGCAACGTAATTCTCAAATATATTAGAACCTTATAACGGTGCAAAGTGAAACTTCAGTTATTTTACTTCTCAGCGGAACTTTTTGCATACAGTGAACTTAATTGCAAGGTCACAAGGGCTCAGAAAAGGTGGATGTGATTCACTAGACAGCTGTTAAGAGACGTGGTGGTCTCCAGTTGAAGCGATCCACCATGTCCTTTATCATGCACATGACTCCACTACACAGAGTCCAAGGCATAACATCCCATCCGATGGATGCCTCCTGTATGACGGAAAGCAGTGTGCGAGTTTCACCTGTGCCACCGTTAATGACTGGTAATAGAATCGATTTGGTGACAAACACAGAACATTTCAATGTTCATTTTCAATGTTCACCATCGGCTTGCCAAATTTCCTCATTTCAATGAGGAAATTTGGCAAGCACATGGTGCTTTAGCTGTTTCGAACGCTTGCACTCTTGAGCAAGTGCCTCAGTTTAGTTATCTTGGAAGTTGTTTATCTCATTCCACAGATCATCAGTATCTATTAAACAGAACGAATAGGAATTGTTGATTGGACTTCTAAGAATCAATGGAGAGAGTTGCAAAATAGGCCTATGCAGATAAAGACTAAAATTAGCTTCATAATAGTTTGGTTTTTTCCTAGGGCCAGTTATGATAGTGAAACTTGGACCCTTTGTAGGCAAGATAATAGGAAACCTGATGTCTTTGATTCTAGATGTTTACGCAATATCTTGGGCATTAGGTGGTTTGATTTTGTACGTAATGATGAGGTTAGAAAGAAGGAGTCAACCACCTGCTTTGAGTAGCATTTTACGCAGAGCGAAATTGTGTTTGTTTGGCAATGTTGCCCATATCGACAGCTGCAGATTGGCGAATAGGGTTATGCATAGTGTCGCTAAAGGACTCAGGAAACGGGGGAAACCAGGATGTGATGGACAGATAATTTTGAACAGGACCGTCGTTGAAATGGCCAACAATGGCCAAATGCAGCATCTGTTGCTCAGAACAGACATGTCTTGAGAACAAAATCACGCTGTCTGGTAGGACCTCCGTAGCCCATGGCTGCATGTGGATTTTGTGTATACATATATATTTCCTCTAAACTTGGTAAGCGAAATATTCTGAAGAAGCAAATTGTAATATATTTGAACCTATTCATTTCCCCTCTAAAAAACGTTGGCTCAGTCGGTAGTGCCCCAGTCTCGTTCGAATTCGAGTGTCAACTTTCAAATTTATCTCCGTTAAACCCTCAGTCAGAAAGGGGCCATCAGTGGGCTTGAAAGGGAAGCCTTAGATCAGCTTGGAAGTAAAGTCATGGTTCTGAGTGCAGCATAATCATACCCTGTACACCCTAAATATCACTCTGACTGGCCTTGACGTAAGTTCCATCTGTTACCCAAACAGATATCAATGGGTGCCATTTGGTCCTCCTTCCCCCCAACCTACTCTGAGCTCTTGGGATCCTTGTGACCTGGCCATTCAGTCCATTATGGGTACGGTGACCATATTTTTTTGGAGAAAATAAAGGACAAATCAGAAATTGTTTCATAATAAAAAATGTTGTGTTTATTTGTTTCACTAAAACTAAAAAGCATCATAACATTTTTTATAAAATATAAACATATACAGAGCATTTTAAACAATCATATTATTACTTAAAATTTTTAATTTGATGCTTTTAACAAGAATGAACTTTTTTTAATAAATCAGGGTTGTGTTTTAAAAGTTCATAAAAACTCTATACAATTCATGTCAAATTTGCATTTGGTATGAATGCATGCTTTAAATGTTTCGTTTTTTAATTGGGTTTTTTCACTGGTCAACATATTGTTCGATAATCAAAATACTCGTTCAGTGGGTGCATTAGATCCAGGGAGACATAAACGTTTCTGATTTGCTGTGACAACGACAGCAAACACGACAAACCCTGATTTCGCCTTTCGACATTACCAGTAAGGAAATGCCGTGTTAACTATCTACTCTCAGGGGCAAGGCTTATACCATATAGATACATCTCATCCTTGACGGTCCTATGGTGAGCAGTCCTACAGAAGGAAAACTCATCCATCGGTCAAAACCTGGAATTTATTCTGGTCCCTGGTTAGCCATAAACAAGGATATGTAGATCCAAGTTCGCTCGGCTCCCGGGGTTGAGACTCTTAGTTGGACCCAGACTCTGAAAAGGACTCTTGCCTACTAGAGGAACCACTTCTTTCAGCAGGGCCCTATATTTTGCTCCACTGAGCCCTGATTTGAGGTCTGAACACTGTCCAACCGGGCCACTAAACCGGTTAGCAGAGCCTTCGACCGGTGCTGGGCCACAAGCCCCCCTCCCCCCTCCACCACCACCACCACGTCAAGGTGGTCCCCTATCGGGGTCATAAGCAAAATTCAACGTTTTTTAAAAAGTTTTTAAAAAGTGTTTATCTGTGAAACATTTAAAAATTTCAACCCATCTACTGCGCGCCAATATTCAGTTTACTATTTTAATTCACAAAAAAAGGACAAAATGACCATTTTAGAAAAATATAAATCTAAAGGACAGAGCAGTGAAATAAAGGACGTATGGTCATCGTACTTATGGCTAAAAATGTGCTCAGATGAGGAACAAGCCTATTAAACCATCCCAAAGAGATATGTCTTTTTTTAATAGAGCAATACTGATGGACGGCAAAATAAAAAAAAAATATTTTTTTTCTTTTTTTTTAAGAAAAAATAATTCTTGATTAGGCACGAAGAGAGTCAATAGTAAGTAATACATTTATTTAGAATGTTGTAGAGAGGTTAAACAAGTACAGACTAAAATATTACAAGCAGTCAATCTAGGGATGATCAATTAATTGCAGAGTTTAATTCTTTGAACCTGTTAATGGCAAACTGATGAATTTAGCCACTAGAGTCGATTCTAGCAAAGTCATTTTTGTTCTCACACTTTGCTCTATATCCACTTCTTTAACTTCGACTACTTAGACATTTTGCCTTCTAATCCGTCTTTCTGCAGATTGTCAACATGTCCACTGTCGCCCAATATGAGATTTTGATGAAAATAGGTTGTTGACTCCTTCACCTAAACTTTTCCTTATTTACGTATACTACCTAATACACAAGAGTGGACGAACCATTTCGAATAAGAAACTTTCTTGCTTAAGGCTCTTTTTCTGCTTAGTAATAGTTGACGTTTATTCTCAAGGTGTGCACTACCAGTGCCAACGAGAGGGATGGAGTCTACAGTATCCGGGCCAGCTATTCAAGGGTTGTATACTTTTTATAACAAAAGTTTATACATAAAATTCACTTTCTTTATGTTCATTAAAATATTTTGGTGACTTCAGATTAACACATTCACTTATTTAAAGAAAACATAACTTTTTTTCTTCAGAATTGCTTGTTTCACCTTCACACTTAGAGCAGACTCACAAACACACACAAGATTACAAATACACGCGCGCACACTCATACATACACATGGGAGCCCGTCATACACTTTGCATAGCGGTATGTTACATACACAGATGTGGACGCCCCAGTGTTTTCCGCATTTCATAATATTTTTTAAGTTCCAGCCTCTTGGCCCAGTGTGTGCAATCCTTTATGGTGGGGTCCTGGATGAATTTATCTCCACAGAATCCCTCGCCCTGCCGTCGTTCAGTATGGGACATCTACTGGCATCGAAAGTCGTCGGATGGGACTTAAAGCCATGGCGCTGTGTGCGGAAGAGCCATACTCTGTGCACGCTAAATATCACCCTGAATAGCCTTGGCCGAAGGCTTCCATCTTTTCCTTTTTTCTTTTTCAATGCGTAAATCTTTCACGCATTGTCCCACAAAGCTGTATACCTTGTCTGCAGGAATAATAATAGTTACAATATTTACTTAGATTATATAATTTGGGGGGGGGGGAAGAAAATAAAAAATAAAAAAAAGTAATATTAAGGAAAAGGATAATCGAATCATCTGGTTACATAGTTCACAAAGCCAGAACTCAAACAAAGGTATATTAAACATTTGTGTCACATATCCACAAGCAGAAATGAAACTATCAATTGACAAATTATAAAAATAAAACTAATTCCAAAGCGATTTAAAATAGCACATTTCTGAAGTTGTATCCTGATAGCTGCCCGGTGGGTTCCCTGAGCCTTCGGGCTCCTTGTTACCTGGCTATTTAACCATCAGAGGATCAGACAGCTCTTAGAAGGTGGAGGCTTCCCGCCAATGTCATACAGCGTGTTCTTTAACGTGCAGAGAAAATGGTTCTGCTGCACACGAAATCACGGCTTTATGACTGACGGCTGTCTCTCCAAAACCCCATTACTCAACGAAGGCGGGGGTATAAAATTTGAAGCTGACACTGCTGGGACTCGAACCTGTAAACTACAGATCACGATTCTAGCGCTCTAACAACTGGGATGTACCATCCTCCCCTACAATTTAAGAAAAGCAAAAATATTAGTATTTTGTTTACTAATACGCACAATTTCAGATTATCTGAATGAAAGGCAAAATGCGATTATCTAAAACGCTGAGAACGATAGATAACCTGAAGATAATTTTCGGAACCAGTGCAAATGAACACATAGCGAACACAAAATATTGTTTTAAAATGCACAACACTTGTTGAATAGAAAAATCTATCGCCTTTAACCTCAGCACGAAGAGCAATCATTTCACGGGGAAGAGGCACAAAGCCTGTACCTCCCAGGTTCGAGTCCAACATGTGACAGTGCTCAGAGTGATCTCTGCTAAACCTCCTTCCTGTCCCGATTAGAAAGAGGACACCGGTTGGCTTGGAAAGACCGCCCTCCTTCGGATGGGACGAAAAATAATTGTCCAACGTGCAAGAGAATTGGGTTGTTTCACCTCTATCATGCAATTTTTTTAAATACAGTGGGATAAATGGCCAAGTCACAAGGGCCCCGAAACTTGGAAAAGGGAACCTACTGGACAGTTGTTAGGAGTCAGATGGTAGCCTCCCATCAAGGCCATCCTGAGCGTTCTTTAACGTCCACATGGCATGCCTTTCCCACTCACTGCTTAACGTTCCATCAGACAGATGGCTGCCTTTCAAAGCCTATTGGTGTCCCTTACTGACAGAGTGCAGGGATGGAGATAAAACTCAACGTATGCCGAGGGGTTGGGTTGTTTTACCTCTGAACGGCAATTTTTACACAACATGGGCTAAATGGCCAGGTCACAAGGACCCCGAAGGCTCAGAGAAGGTTGGGGAAGGGGACCCACTGGAACAGCTGTTCGGAGACAGATGGTAGCCTCCCGTCAACGCCATCCAGCGTGTTCTTTAACGTGCACAGGGTATGGCTCTTCTGAACACGGCACCACGTCTTAACGTCCCATCCGACGGACGGCGGCCTTTTGAAGCCCATCAGTGTCCCCTGCTGACCGTGGGCAGGGCGGGGAATTTTGCGGAGATAAATCTCAACGCTGACCCAGCTGGGACTCGAATCTGGGAACTGCATATTACGAGCCTGGCGCGCTACCGACTGAGCCACCCCCGCCCCACATGCCGAGGGGACATGCAGGAGTTAGGAGATGTTATACATCTAAGCTGCACTTTTTTTGCACAAAACCGGCTAAATGGCCAGGTTACACGTACCTCAAAGGCTCAGAGAACGATGGAGGGGGGGAACCACATTGGAGCAGCTGTTGGGAGACAGTCAAGAGCATCCAGCGTATTCTTTAACGTGCAAAGGGTATGGCTCTCCCGCACACTGCGACATGGCTTAAAGGACGGCGGCCTTTTCAAGCCCATCGTTATCCCCAGTTGGACATTTTCAGAGTTGGGTTGTTTTACCTCTGAGCGGCACGTTTTTGCACACCATGGTCTAAATGGCCAGGTGCCAAGGACCCCGAAGTCTCAGAGAAGGTTGAGGGAGGGGACCCACTGGAACAGCTGTTGGGAGACAGATAGTACCCTCCCGTCAAGGCCATCCAGCGTGTTCTTTAACATGCACAGGGTATGGCTCTCCCGCACACGGGGCCACGGCTTAACGTTCCATCCGACGGGCAGCAGTCTTTCCAAATCATTTACAGGACGACAAGTCTTGAGGAAATAAATCTCAATGTTGGCCCAGCTGGGACTCGAACCTGGGAACTGTAGATTACGAGCCTGGAGCACTGCTGACTGAACCACCATCGCCCCAAATATACACATTAAGGAACACGGTAGATGACCTTTGACCGGAGGTGGTCCTAGTGACCTGGTGGTTTAATCCACTGGGTGCAAAAATGTACTGTTCAGTGTCAACAATCCATCACTGTGCGTTACGCAGTACACTTCCGAGATTGTTAACCGACTCTTTTGGAGCGGCGGTGTCTCAGTCGGTAATCGTAATCTGCAATTCCCAGGTTTGAGTCCTAGCTGGGCCAGCATTGAGATTTACCTCCGCAAAACTTCCCGCCCTGACCACGGTCAGTACGGAACACCGATAGGCTTGGAAATGCCACCGGCCGCCGGATGGGACGTTAAACCGTGGTTCTGTGTGCAGGACAGTCATACCCTGTGCACGTTAAAGAACACGCTGGATGGCCTTGACGGGAGGCCTCCCAACCCAAAGCCTTCGGGATCGTCGTGACCTGGCCATTTAGCCCATTGTGTGCAAACAAGTGTCGCTCAGAGGTAAAACATCCCAACGCAGCAGATTCTTTTCACATTCAGCCAGATAATTTGCATAATTCCTGTTGTGGGGATGATTCCTAACGTCATCTAACTAAGATCACATCTGACGATATCCAAAATATTTGCAGAATTTATGATGGGAATATTTTAATTAGCTAAAAATTCGGTCTGCAAATGGTAGCTAGGTAGTCACTGGAAGGAGAGCTATGCACCAATCCCCTGTGATGATGCATAGAACCGGCCAGGCCTAGCACCTAATGTCCGACCCCGCCTTCTCGTGGTGCAGGCCGTTAGTACCTTTCAAAAGAGATACTCTCTTGTGGAGGTGAACGGAAGGGGAGGGCTGCCAGATTAGTGTGGCCTACTGATCTGGACAACTATGGCTACTTTTCTTTTTTTTCTACCCTGCTGAGGAGTGGTCAACCAGACAGGGTCCTGGTGCTGACCATATAAACCCACTGGACTGGACAGACATATGGCTCTGAGCTTGATTATGGATCCTGATTTTGCTGCACTAGTGGGCTTCTGTGGAGGGAAAATCTTCCGCTGTGTTTTCTGTTTGTTTGTGGGTTGACAGCCCCAAGTGAATAGATTCACAGGATATGTTTATCAGCTGGTGGATAATCCTGAGCAGAGGTCATCGCAGGCACCTGAACTCTTTGCTTCTATTGGCATCGTCAAATTCTACATTGGGGGAAGTCTTCCAGTGTAGATGGCTTCAGCCTTTAGTGGTGGGGGAACGGATCTTTGCCCCATGTCTGCGATTAGGGTCCTGTTTGATATTGTCGGCATTCCCTCTCTCAACAAACATAGTTTCTTTAAACGTCCCACTAACCATTTTCTCTCCATAGGTAGTTGGAATGTGAGGACTCTGCACAGAGCTTTTTCTCTTGATGTCCTCACACAAGAATTCCACCATTATAATTTAGATATTCTCGGCTTGCAAGAGACCAGATGGACAGATAAAGGTCAGATTCTTAAAAATAATCTTAAATTTCTCTTTTCAAGGAGGGACGACAATAAGCATTACCAAGGCGTGGGTCTGCTTCTCAGCAGACGATAGTGATGCTCTTCTAGGATATGAGTGCATTAATGAAAGGTTTCTTACAGCAAAATTTCAGACAAGCGTTAAAGACTTGAATGTTATCTGCTGTTATGCCCCCACTGAGGATGCCGATGAGGATGAGAAGGATAGGTTTTATGAACAACTTCAGGATATTTTGAATTCTGTCAAGAAAGGAGCTATTACCCTTGTTCTTGGTGACTTCAATGCCAAAGTTGGTACTGACTCTGCCCTTTGGGGAGGGGTGATTGGCCCTTTTGGTATTGGTAGCTGAAATGGCAATGGGCAACATCTCCTACTGGTAAGTAAACTCAATGGATTCAGAATATCTAACACTTATTACAAACACCGCGACATACATAAGTACACATGGGTTTCACCTGATGGGCTGCATAAGAATATGATTGATTACATATTAATTAACAGCAAATGGGCTAGTTCTGTTAGGAATACCATGGCATATAGGGGAGCTGAAATTGGATCTGACCATTACATTGTTAAAAGTGTGTTGCAACTTAAACTTAAAAAGTGTTGTGCTAGGGTTAAAAAATTTACTTTTAATACTGAAGCTCTGAAAGATTCAGTTATAGACAAAGCTTACCATGATAGGTTACTTAGTCATTATGACAGTCATGGTATGCTTACTACTGAAGTTGAGGAAGAATTGATATCATTTTAAACAGGCTTTTTTGGACACTAACAGTACTCTTTTAGGAAAAAAGGAGCAGAAGAGACAGAATTATCTGAGTGATAAGGCACTTGAGCTTATTTCGGAAAGAAAGAACTGCAGGAATGTCCTTAATCAATACCCTACTAGTCCTAATAGAAAGCATTACAGAGAACTTAATTAACGTGTAAAAGATCAGTGAGCTACTGATAAGAATCTTTGGATTGATGGTTTGGCTGACAAAGCCGAGGAAGCAGTTAGACAACAGCAGAGAGCTGCACCAGATAGTTAATGTTTTGTGTGGTAGAAAACGGACAGGTATACAAGGATTGAAGGATAAACAAGGTAAGGTTATAGAAGGGGAGGATTCTGTCATGGCTAGATGGGCTGAGCATTTCAGTGATGTTCTAAACAATGTAGTTAGTTCTTTTGCAATGATGATAGATGCATTGGTGGCTTTAATGTTGGCCCTATAACAATCTGAAGTTATTTTTGCTGTTTCTAAACTTAAACTACATAAATTGGTTAACTGGCATAAAACTACTTAACTGTAAATAAAACTACTTAAACTACTTAACTGGCATAGTGGTTAGGCAGCTAGCGACTGTTCCAGCAAGGCAAACTTTGTGTGTTGTGTTCGCTCTAACTAAGGCAGTGGTCAGGAGTGACTTCGGTCTTTGTAGGGCATGTCCTTGTATGAGAAGGCCTGTATTAAGCTAGGAGTAGCTTCCGGGATTCTTCTCTGTCCTATATGTCGCAAATCAAAAAAAAAAAAAAATCCCCAGGGGTAGATGAAATTACTACCGAAATGCTTAGAGCTGGGAATGTTTCGGTTACCACTTGGATGACTGAAATTCTGAATATCTTTTATGATAAAGGCATGGTTCCTAAGGATTTTACCAGAGCTATTGTTATCCCTATTTTCAAAAAAAGGTGATCGCAGTTCTTGTGATAACTATAGGAGTATCAGCCTACTCTCTGTTCCAGGTAAAGTTCTTTCCATGATTGTGCTTAATAGAATTAAGAATCTGGTTGACATTCAATTGCGTGATGAGAAATGTGGATTCAGAAGTGGTAGGGGATGTGTGGATCAGATATTTTCACTTAGGCAGATTCTTGAGAAATGTTTAGAGTTTCAGAAATCTTTGGTTGCTAGCTTTGTTGATTTCAAAAAGGCTTTCGACTCTGTTAATCGTCATAATTTGTGGTTGATTGTGAAATCATATGGTATACCTGAAAAGTTAGTTAACATAATGAAAGCTCTCTATAATAACACTGAGTCGTGTGTGAGAGTTGGCAATGCTTGTAGCAATTGGTTTAGCATTACTTCTGGTGTTCGACAAGGGTGCATTTTGTCTCCTTTTCCCTTTAGCTTGGTTATTGATTATGTTATGCGAAATTCACTTCAAGGGAAAGATTTTGGCCTTAAATGGACTGGAGATACGAAAATTTCTGATTTAGATTATGCTGATGATTTAGCCCTTTTGGCAAATGATGTTGATGAGATGAACTCTTTCATTCGAGCTGTTGAACTAAAGTGATGAAAACTGGTCAGGTAGGCTGTGATTCAGTTAATCTGAATGGCTGCAGTCTTGAGCAGGTGTCACATTTTAATTATCTTGGGAGCTGTGTAACAGATAATGGTAATGTGTAGCATGAGATTAACAGACGAATATGGATTGCTGCCGGGACTTTTAAGAATCTATTGAGAGTGTGGAGAAATAGGCGTATACACCTAAAGACTAAAATTAGGCTGTATAATAGTTTGGTTCTTTCTAGGGTTAGTTATGGTAGTGAAACTTGGACACTTTGTAAACAAGATAACAGGAAACTAGATGCTTTTGATTCCAGATGCTTACGCAATATCTTGGGCATTAGGTGGTTCAACTTTGTAGCTAATGATGAGATTAGGCAAAGGAGTTTGCAACCTCCTTTAAGCAGCATATTGTGCAGAGAGAGACTCCGCTGGTTTAGCCATGTTGCCCGTATGGATGATTATAGATTGGCGAATAGGGTTATGAACAGTGTGCCTAAAGGCCTCAGAAAGAAGGGGAGACTTAGAATGCGGTGGGCAGACAATGTCAAACAGGACCTTGTTAGAATTGGTGTGCAGTGGCCAGATGCAGTAGATGTAGCTCAGGATAGACTTGCTTGGAGAACTAAATTGCACGGTCTGGTTGGATCTCCGTAGCCCATGGCTGCTTGATGATGATGATGATGATGATGATGATGAAAATTTAAATCTCCACTAAAAGGAAACCATTTTTATCTCATTTTTTATGACTAATGATGAATCATCTCTCTGTGACAGTGCTTGATTAGCTTCAGTGAATGAAAGAGGATTTTGACTCGTAGTGAGGCGGAGCAGACCACGAGGAAGGATTTTTGACTGTGAGACGAAAAAGAAGGTGACGAGTTCTGGTGTCGTTGATATTCTACGCTGGTGTTTATATCCTTTTTTTCTACTCTTCGGTAGTGAGTGTACTATGTGAGGGAGTGTCCTTTCTTTTCTTCACCGTAGGTGTGGGTATATTTCGGAGATTTTCAGGTCTGTTTTTATTTTTATTTTTTCCCGTCAGTGTGTATAGACTTTTCGACAGACTTTGGTGTGGAAGTTCTGCACTACGCGCAGCATTTTCTGCGTGTACTTTAATTTCGTATTTTCAAAATGGATGATCCCACTGGAGGGTCAAAACGTTTACGTAGTGACAACTCTGCAATGCAGCAACAGTTTCAATCTCTATATTCCAAAACGTTTATGAATAACTCTGATCTGTTATCTTATGCTAAATCAAATGGATGCACATCTTTCTCCATTAGGATAAAAGGTATTTCGAAGCCCATATCCACGGCTAAACCTAATTTTTTGAAGCAGCAGCTGACAGCTCAACTTTCAAACCCAGAAGATATTTTAATCGTCAAACATATTAAGACAAACGACTTGATAATCACAACAACTTCCGTCGAATGCATCCTTGAGTTACTAAATATCACACAGATATTAAATACTCCAGTTGAGCATGAAATCTTGACAGAATCATTAACAACTAAATTTTTACTTCGCAACATTGATACCGAAATCTCTATCGATGACTTATTTACCGAACTATCAATTCAAGGTCATCATATTTATTCGATTCGTCGTTTTTTCAAACGTGATGGCAACACAATGTCTCCCTTACCAAGTGTTTTAATAACAATTGTTGATCAACAAATGCCCCACGAAATAATTCTATGGTGGGAAATACATCACCCCACCCTTTTCATAGACAGACCACGACAGTGCGATAACTGTTGCAGATTTTGACACGGAAAGAAAACCTGTCGAAGCGAACCTCGATGTTCCCGATGTGGTGAGTAACATCATGCTACCTCTTGTACATCTTCTGAAATGCATTGTTGTCTATGTGGCGATACTCTTGAAGCCACCTCCCTTCAGTGTCCGAAGCGCCAACTCGAAACCACTATTCTCAACTATAAATGTACCAGACCATATATCGCAGCTCGAGCGGCCATATTACCCTCAAGACATATGCATCTACAACCCGGAAAAATCTAATGTCTCCATCGGATGTTACTACAACTCAAGAAATGTACAATGGGATGTCACATCTTATCACATCGTTAATAGAAAAGGCTCTGTCTGAATTCGAGAAGCGTTTATCAGTCATGTTCTCTTTCATGCCGGAATTATCAAGACAGAATGACTCAACTACCCAAAGCGGAATTGAGATTGCACCTATTTCTAAACCACTTAATCCTCAAGACATATCTTCTGCACAAATTGCCATGTATCAGAATGCTTCTCTGAAAGCGTCCTCAAGTTTGAGTATTCCGGAACAGAGTGCTACAATGAATATGACTATTCCTTTACTCCGACCTGCACAATTACATTTTGCACAACCTTCTACTTCTACTACGGACATCAATGTTCCACAGGACCCTGATGATCCCATCAATAACTTTTCTGCTATGGATTTTCTTGACAGTCCTTACATAACTCAAAAAGGAAAGCAAAAGTCTAAGGGGAAGAAATAAATCGTTCCCTCCTCCGTTTCTCCTTTTTTTATGTGTCTTCATTTTCTTCAATGGAATGCCAGAAGCCTTCGTGCTAACTCCTCTCTCCTGTTGCTTGGAATTTCTTCCTTTTCCCTGGATATCATTTTGTTACAGGAAACTTGGCTTGATTCTATTTCTCATTTTATTATCCCTAATTATATCATTTATCGGAAAGATCGTGTTACTGGACGTGGTGGTGGCCTCAGGATTGCTGTTAAAGCTTCTTTTTCCAGTCGTATCCTCAACATTCCAGATGATCCATTTTGTTGCACCGGAGAATTCATGGCGATTGAATTATTTTTCCATCACAAATCATTCATAATTGTTAATGTCTATATCCCGGATGCCAATTATGGTCTTAATACCCTTAATTATCTGGAAACTACACTACTCAGATTTCACTGATTGGCGGAGACTTTAATGCTCATCATCCACTATGGGGTTCTTCTTTTTCCTCCACCCCCGGAATTCACATTGCCTCATGGCTTCTAAATTCTGCTATGTGTTTATTGAATTCTTGTGCAACTACCAAACGAAGCTTCTTAACCTCGTCATGTATCGACTTAACCTTCTGTTCCGTAAATATCTTTTTAGATAGCTCCTGGCGTGTCAGCTCCTTGGTTGCAGCATGTAGATTCCGTCCTTTTAAACAAACAAATTGATTATAGTTCCTTTCAACGATTCTTAGAGAACACCGACCTATCTGAAATTACTTGTTATGGCGATTTTGAAAAGCATATTCTTTTAGCTGCGGAAACTGCCATTATCACTCGCAGACATTATAGAAAATCTTTGACTCCATGGTGGAATACAAAATGCCAAAATGCACTGGCAAAAAAATGGTAAATTTTTCATCGCACGATCATCTTTGCTCAAGTCTGATTGGATGAATTATAAACACAGTGCAGCTAAACTTAAAGTCACCATTTCACGTGAAAAACAGAGATATTGGAATCGCATATCCACCATTATTCGTTCATCTACCAACATTTTCTCACACTATCGTCGACTTCAACATTTTTTTAGGATCTCCGTCTTCAACATTCACGAACCTCCTCATTCATAATTCCACCATTTGTGTCCAAGCTCAGGAACAAGCCAATTTGTTTGCCACTCAATGGGCGACTACTGATCCTGTATTACAGCATCTAGAAATCTCTCCTTCTGGATTTGATTTCTCCTCAATCCTGGATTTGCCTTTTAATATATCAGAATTAAAACAGACTATACAACGAAAACGAAAAACATCTCGGCAACCATGATTAAGAAGGTTCCTGACAACCATTTGGAACAATTACTGATCACCTTTAATCAAATATGGTCAATTGGCATTATTCCTCAATCCTGGACGATGTCCACTCTTATTCCCATCAAAAAACCAGGTAAAGATGGAACTGACATTAAATCATACAGACCTATCGCACAACGTCAATCATGGTCAAGATTTTTGAACGCATAATTTGGTCACGCCTATCATGGATTCTAATTAACACATCATTTCTTCCAACTGAGATTCATGGCTCAGTTCCTTTTCAAGGTACAGGGCATGCATTATCTCCTTTAATCCTCAATATTAATGAAACTCTCCAACGTAAGCATGTTGCAATTATTTTGCATTTAGATATCCAACGAGCATATGATTCTGTGTCCATTCCTGCTCTTCTTCATAAACTTCTTAAAATTGGAATTAAAGGCAATTGTCACAAATGGTTTACAAATTACCTCATGAATCGCAGATTTCGGACACGTTGGCGTGGACACTTTTCGGACATACAGTATCCAACTATTGGCATTCCTCAAGGAAGCGTGATCTCACCTTTCTTGTTTAATGTTTTTTTATCTGATCTACCGAGCCGAATATCCAATAATTTCACCATATCCATATATGCTGATGACGTCATCCTCTTTGGCTCGGGTGCCAATTTTCATTATCTTTTCAAAAGATGTCAGGAAAATCTTTTACTTATTGATGAGTGATCTAAATCTTGGGGTTTGTCCTTTTCAGCTCTAAAGAGTTCGGCCATGCTTGTAACTCGGAGAAAGAAGAAAATAAAACCTCCTGTGTACCTGAATAATTTACCCATCCCATGGGTGAATACAATAAAAATCCTAGGAATTCATCTTCCTAGGAAGGATGAATTCCTAGGATTCTTAATTATAGGATTATAATTATAGGAAATATTAATTATAGGATTCTTCCTTGAAGAATCATTTTTTACATCTCCGTGAATCTGGCCAATAAATTCTCAATGTCATACGAGTTATTGCCGCGAAGAAACATAGCATACCTAGTGTCACACTCCTTGCAATTGCAAACGCCACTTTACGTGCAAAGTTTTTATACTGTGGTCATCTTCTGCTCCACAATCAAATTGGAACATCATTAATCCAATTTATCACGCTGTCTTACGAACAGCCACTGGACTTCCCCGAGCTACACCTCTCCCAATTCTCTATGCACTGACATCAACTATACCTTTGATCATAGCTGTTCGCCTGATGGCAACCAAAATATATTTGAAAGAACGTTGCTCTCCGTATGCCTCATCTTTTCGCAATGCATGTCAAGCGCCGCATTATCTCAAACATTATAAATGGAAAACCTCACAAAGACCATTCTTGCTTACCCTAATAGCCTAATAATGATGGCCTCTCAGATTCCTGACGACAAGCCCTCTTCCAGAAAGTTAAATCACTCTCCCTGGTCGACTCCTCAGATACAGATCACAATAAATAAATTCCCGTTTCAACATTCCTTTGATAATCATCTTTGTGATATTCTGCATGATTTCAACCTGATCCGACATAATCAATGGAATAAGAACATAATTATTGGAACAGACGCATCAAATCCCGCAATGGCGTTGGATTAGGCATCATATGTCCACAATTACAAGTGAATGTGGCTATCAGTCGACATCATATTTTCTCCACTTTCAGCGCGGAAGCTGAAGCTATTAGAATTGCTTTACAACAATACACAACCGAGGCTAAAGACTACATCATTTTAGCTGACAGCAAAGCAGTTCTCTCCGGACTACTCAACATCTCCTCTCAATCTCATTCTGCAATCCTAACTCTCCATAATCAAATTACGGAATCGTCTAGGATTGTTTCTAGTATGCAATTTTTCTGGGTTCCTGGACATTATGGTATCGACATCAATGAAGAGGCGGACAGACATGCTAAGGTTGGAGCTTCTTTTCCTCAAGCAACCAGTCCCTCCCTGTTCTATTTAGAAGATGCTTTAGCTACTGCTTCCAAATATATTCGCCAAATTCTAGACTTTGAATGGAATTCTTCATATTATGGCACAAGATTACCATATCTTCCGAGATTTCAACCCAAACGGACGTTCGTGTATACCTCACGTTCATCAGAAATACTCAAATGCCGCCTTCGAGGTGAGATTGCTCCTTTCAATGCTCTCCTTTTCAAGTGTAAACTTTCCGAATCATCTCTTTGTCCTTTCTGCCAAGACGTTGAATCAACATTTCACTACATTATTCAATGCAAGCATTATGAGCTGGAACGACAGAATATGTACCTTTCCTATAGAAAAAAATCACAATTTTTCTCTTGCTCCCTGGTCACTTAGTGATATTCTTGCTCTTCAAAATCAGGACTTTCGTTTTTGCCTCTGGTCGTTTTTCTTCTGTTTTTCGTCATTAAACATCTTTCAAAATTATCTTTACTTAGGAATAAAAGGTTTCTAGGCCAAAAATCTCATTCTTTGGTCCGTCTCATGTGGACACACTCACTCACTCTGAGAGGATTTCTGCGTCATGTGTCTACTGTCTCCTGAAAGGTAAGTCCTCAGTGATGTTGCTAAGTTTTATCGTAATTATTTAGTTACTTCATGTTAACAAGTTTATATTTGTAATATGGTGAGGAATTCGGGAAATATTATCCTAAAGAAGAAAAAAAAATGCATATATTTTGAACGTGATATAAAAACTATTAAGCAAAAAATGGGAAACTTTAGAGGGTGGACAAATGGATAACTACGAGAATTGGAGTAAATATATTTTGGGCAATTTCAATTGAGCTCCTAATATATTACGAAATTGGAGGACGGATAAATTGTCCTTTGTCATTTTGTGTTGTCTGAGGAGAATAATCTCTGGAGAAAAATATCGATCCGATTCTGAACTGTAAGTATACAAAGTAGAAGGAATTAGACAATATTCGGTGCTTCAGAGGAAATGGTGCTAAAAGTAAAGTGTCATTTCCTATTTTTAACTGGCTGGTTGTCTTCTCCCAGTTTCTTTCAGCTATGTGAAAGAGGGCTGGAAGCGGTGTACGCTCACGTTAGCATTCGCCTCTTCCAGTGTCCAAATTTATGTCCTTTAAACTACTACCCTATCCCATGTGAGAAAAGGATTCTTATTCTACCCTCTGTCAGAAAGACACCAATGGGCTTGGAATGTCAACTGGAATTATAGTAACTACGATTAGAGGCATCGGATGGAACGTAAAGCCGTTTCCAGCAGAGCAATTCCCTGATCCCTTTTCCCGTACCTTCTGATCCCATTTATAACTTTTTGTTATTCTAACTCTGAGTGACATTTTGTTCTTTTTTCACACATGAAAAAACTTGTCTGAAATCAAAAGGCTTAATTTCTGCCTCCCCGTAAGTAAAAACGAAAAGATTTTGCTAAATTATCAAATTCCTCACAGAGTTGAAAACGGTACGTTAAGTGTATCTACTTATGTTTTAATTCGCTGGAAATTAGAGATTTGAGAAGCTATATTCAGCTCATTATTAGCAAATTTCTGCCGCCTGTGATTTTGGTAGAGAAATATTTCATGACTTTGAATTTTCAACAGAAAAAAAATCTCAGTATTGAAAGAAAGTTAGAAAAGTTCTAGATGGTGATTGTTAACGTTTAATTCTGTATCAGCAATAATCCTATAATATCGCAGCTGATGTTTTTCACTATATTGTGAAGAATCTTAAATATTTAAAATCATCTGGGTTGCTCTACAGTTGCTGGAACATTGATCTCATTACCAAAAACTCCCGTGTCGAGATCTGGAGCAAAACAGCTATTTTTGGTTTAGTCTAATAGTGGGCCAGACTGAATCTGCAGTTCCCATACTCGAATCGTAGCTGTTAAAATTGTCTCTAAACCCTGTAATAGGTCAGAGTTTGACGGGGACAGCGATGGACTTGGAAAGGCTGCCATTCGTCGGATGGCACTTAAATCTCTGGTCCCTGTATTCAGGAGAACTGCACTCGCAGCATGTTTAAGAGCATGCTGGATGGCCTAGAAAGGTTTCCATATGTCTCTTAACAGCGGTCTAATATGTCTCCTTTCCTTACAAAGCTCTTTTAGAGACCTTGTAAAGTGGCCATTTTAGTCCATTACAGGCAAGAAAGCCTCTGGGGTAAAACAACTCGACCTGGGACAATACTGCTTGAATGTTTCTCACTTTCAAAATGCGTTATCTTAGCAGATTAATTTCGCATCCGATATAAATAAGTTTTTTCGACTGAACTGTAAAACGATTAAATTAACTCTTCACTCCTGCGATCTCGCACACAGTGATTTTCATTACGCACCATATTCAAATAATTTGGCATAAATTCTTTGCCCTCTAAATTTTTAATGGTACTATTCGTTAAGTCATTTGACATATTTCTTGATAACAAACTGAAACGCTGGTATTGAAACTTGAAGGGTAGAAATTTTCCTTTCAGTCATTGAAAAAAAAATTCTGAGATTTTGATTTAATTTTGAAACTCATTTTCTCTTTCTATATTGGGAAGGGTTAGCTCGTTCATTGTGGAGCCAGGCTCGTAATCAGTAGTTCCCAGATTAATACTAACTGTGCATGTGTTCAGATTTATTTCTGTTAACCCTACACATTGCCATTGGCTATAAAGGGGACGTCGATGGGCTTGGAAAGCCTACCATTTATTAGATGGCACATTAAGGTATGGCCTTTGTGCACAAGATAAGCCTTTTTACAGAAGGCTGCAATCAGTCACCTTGGCAACTGTCCAGATGGTTCCTTTACTTAACCTTCAGAGTCCTGGTGAGCTGGCCATTTGGCCATTTATATTAAAAAAGCTTCTCAGAGGTAAAAACACAATCTCTCTATTTTGCACTGTTTGAACTTATGAAACTAGCCCGTAAAACATGATATTTATTCGAATGATGTTCTAAAATTTTTTCCTTAACAGATATTTGCATCTGGACTTAATAGCTTCTTCATCCTGGTGGTTTAAATCCCTTTCAACAGTATTTTCAAATCTGTGGAAAACCTTGAACTTCATTTGGCCTTCATCACCACGAGATGTCATCTTCCGGAACAACAGGAGGAAAACGAGGAGAAAAACCAAGAGAAGAACCAAGACTAGGAGGAAGAGGTAATTTTTGATAACAAATTAGTCTTTTAAAAAGGTAATTCTTGTGTTTTATAACATTTAAGCCTTTCCTAATTAATATTAGTAGGGAAAGCATGATACCTCCATAAACAAAATAATGTCTGGAGCTCAGGGGCGTGGCGAAGGACAATGGGGGGGGGGGGGGAGAGGCGGCAGAAATAAAACATTTTCCAACTCGAAATTCAAATTTTGCTAACTGAGCAAACTTACTTAGCTTCCTACTTACTTACTTACTTTACTTCGCTCCGGGGATGGGGGTTTGAGCAAATTTTCACAACTCTCCTGCATTTTGCCATTTGACTTCACATTTTGCCAACTAGCTATAATTTCAATATTTCCATCTCGTCTGAATTGTAGCAAGTCAGTGTGAATTCCCCCTTGATTTCGCCACCTCTCCTTAATTTCACGAAACTAATCCCAATCTTTACATCTCTCCTAAATTTGCCAAATCACTTCACTTTTCAAACTTCCCAAGATTTTGCCCAGTTTTCTAGATTTTAGTCAACTATCCTGAATTTCACAAACCCAATCCCAATTATCACAACTCTCCCATATTTTACCAAGTGGATTCGAATTTTGCCAACTACTCTAAATTTTTCCAACTCGCCGTAATTTTACAGAAAAAATCGCAATTTTTACATCTTCCCTGAATTTGCCAAGTCATTTCGAATTTTATCAATTCTCCTTAATTGCACAAGAAAGGCACAATTTTCACAACTCCCGTGTATTTTACCAAGTGACTTCGAATTTTGCCAAGGGTTCTTGGTTTTTCCAACTCTACTTAATTTCACAAAAACAATCCCAATTTTCACAAATCGCCCGTAGTTTACCAAGTGGATTCGAATTTTGCCAACTGCCCTAGATTTTGTCAAATTTCCTTGATTTTGCCATCTCGCCACAATTTTACATCGCACCTGATTTTTGGAAAGCCACTCTGAATTTTTCCAACTCCCCCAAGATTTGCAAACTCTCCTAGATATTGCGAAGTTGTTTCGATTTTGCCAACTCGCCATAATTTTACAGTAAAAAAATCGAAATTTTCACATCTCACCTGAATTTTGCCAACTCCCTACGATTTTGCCAAGTCACTCCGAATTTTGCCAACTGTCCCTAGATTTTGCCAACTCGCCATAATTTTACAGAAAAGAATCCTAATTTTTACATCTCACCTGAATTTCGCCAACTCCCTAAGATTTTGCCAACTCTCCTGTATTTTACTAAGTGGCTTCGAATTTCGTTAACTGCTCTAAATTTTGCCGTCTCTCCATTTTCCAAACTGCCTTAGATTTGGCAAGTTGCCTCGATTTTGACAACTCCCCTTAATTTTCCAAAAAAAAAAATTACAAATTTTCAAAACTCGCCTAGATTTTACGAAGTCGCTCCAAATTTTGCCAACTCTGAGTTACTCTGGGGGGGAGCCTCCACTCCCATCCCCCCATGGCTACGTCACTGCTGGAGTTCGTATGCAATATAGTTTGAATCGGCGAAGAAAACCCAAAGCTAGAAAGTTTTATTCGTGGAACAGAACCTGAACTACGACATAATTATCTGTTGCCCTTCTGATAACATTCCTTTCAAACGACTGTCCTCTAAGATCGGTCTAGTGTGTTCCCCCTCCCTACAACCATCTGTGACATCTCGTGTTCCTATGACCTGACAATTTAGCAAATTCTGTGCAAAAAACTGCTCAGAGTAAAACAGAACCTACTTAGTTTCTCAGTACTAAAACAACAATTTTTTCGCTTCCTAACAGCTGTTTTTCGATTACGAAGATTAGCCTGACAAAGTAGACTGGTACGAAATTTAGTTTGGGAATCTTTTGGACTTTTAGGTATTTTCACTGTAGATGAGGGGCGGGGTGGCTCAGTCGGTAGCGCGCCAGGCTCGTAATCTGCAGGTTCAAGTCCCAGCTGGGTCAGCGTTGAGATTCATCTCCGCAAATTTCCCCGCCCTGCCCACTGTCAGTAGGGGACACCGATAGACTTGGAAAGGCTGGCGTCCGTCGGATGGGACGTTAAGACGTGGCCCCGTGTTCAGAAGAGCTATACCCTGTGCACGTTAAAGAACACGCTGGATGGCCTTGACTGGAGGCGACCATCTGTCTCCCAACAGCTGTTCCAGTGAGTCCCCTCCCCCAACCTTCTCTGAGCCTTTGGGGTCCTTGTGACCTGGCCATTATTTTTAGCCCATGGTGTGCAAAAAAAGTGACGCTCAGAGGTAAAACAACCCAACACTCTAGATGAAAAGTTATATAGAAAACAAATACCTCCAAGTGAAAAACATACCATCCTAAGGAGCAGAAAACTTTGGAAATATCCTAAAGCAATTACATAGAAAGGCAGTACTTGATTTGGGGGTTTTAATTTGAGGGAATTTGGATTTTCACTGATTATTAACTTTGTAAAGTTTCCGATTTGAGCTGTCCACAAATTTAAATTTACGAGGTTTCAAAGGGACCTTGAAAGCCAGAAATCTTGGCAACTCCGATTAATAAAACGCCCACTATGTAAAATGAGGTTTCCAGAGTGAATTTCTGTGAGACGACCCATTTGCAGAGTAAAATGGGTTTACGTACCCCGTACTGACTGCCAAAAATTCCGCAACTCAAAAAGCAATTGTGTCCCCACTGTCGTCTGTCCTTCACAGCAATGTCTTACTGCATATTTATCTCCCATTTTAAGTGTTTTCTGATTTATTGTATGAAATTTATTCCATATTAGAACTTGAAATTTTCATTGCTGTTTGGTAGGCTAATAGAAAAGTATTCTTCCAAACCTGAACATTTTAATATGGGGGAAACTTTCTCGTTTACTTCGAATTTCATTTCTACAGTAGATTTGCGCTCTTGATGCGTTCATAAGAACGAGAACTAATGATATTGATATTAACCTTGATGAAAAAAGCTAGACTGCCTATCTGCCTCAACTTGAAGAGTAGTTTTCGAATTATTTAGGAATAAGGAAAATACAAAGGATTTATTTCTTTTCTTTTGTATTCCATTTCGAATTATTTAGGAATAAGGAAAATACAAAGGATTTATTCCTTTTCTTTTGTATTCCATTTCGAATTATTTAGGAATAAGGAAAATACAAAGGATTTATTCCTTTTCTTTTGTATTCCATTTCGAATTATTTAGGAATAAGGAAAATGCAAAGGATTGATTCCTTTTCTTTTGTATTCCATTTCGAATTATTTAGGAATAAGGAAAATACAAAGGATTATTATATATACATCTGCTTGCCAACTATTTGTATTGGACAATTAATTTAAAACAGACTTTCGGCACAAATTTTTCAGTTTGGCGACACTTATCCGTTGTCAGTTAACGATGTTTTTTTTTTAAACATTTCAACATAAGTAATTATCTACAATTTGGAGAGTGTAATTCCCCAAATACCTGACAGATTCAAAGTTTTGTTCAGGAGATTTTATTGCATGCGCCACCCCAATTGCTTTAAAGTCCCCGATCATAAACCAGGATTTTTAAGTCCCTGCCAACTTTTGCCATTTCGGATTTTTTGTGTTCGCCAGTTTAACTCAACGGTATTTTTATTTGTTATGACAAAGTATAAAATGCAGAAAGTGCTTTCACGCTGAATTTTAGATTAGGATTAAAAACTTGAATGTCACCTATAGTTATACCACCACCAAGAAATGAATACGAGAAAGTTGGCTTTCACGGACAATTTCGGATATGTTGAATTCTGCCAACAGATATTACTCGAGTGCTAGTTGACTGAAATGCAAACTTTTTTGCTGACTCAGACTTTTCCAAAGGGGTGATTCCTTTGGTAATTGCAACGCGGAACGTCTCGTATGATTGTTTGAGAATAATGGTTGAATTGATGGTTTGAGAATAGCTAATATTACGAGAGGCAGATAGGCAGTCTAGATTAATAACACCGGGGCATCTAAAAGGGGACACTAATGAGTCTGGAAAGGCCAAAGGGAAGGAATGTTAAGACGTGGTGCTGTGTGAAAGACAGCCGTAATATGCGCACGCCAAAAGCATTCGAGATGACCTTGACGGGAGTCTATCAGTCTCCTGTACAGTGGATCTCCTCCCCCAACCTCCTCCGAGCTTTCTTATGACATGACCCTCTAAGAGCAAAAAATGCTCTGATGTAAAAAAAAGACCTTAAGAACACAAGTTGTTTTCTCCTGACAGCTTCCCTAGGAATATGATCGGTTATATGTATATACACAGCAAAGGACTAGTTCTTGTTAAGTGTTTTTATAACTGAAGCTTAAGACATATGCTAGGATTAAAAAAAAAATCTTTAACACTAAAAGACTGAGATATAGCCAAAGCTTACCATGAAGCTTACCACTACCTACTATAGGTTACTCGGTCATGACACTAGTGATTCGCTTACTACTGAAGTTGAATGGGATTAATTTAAACAGGATTAATATTAACAGTACTCTTAGGTGAAAACCAATATAGTTATTTGAGTGATAAAGTACTAGAACTTATTTCTGTGACCAAGAATTCCAGTGGTCAACTGATTCGACATCCTACTTTCTTTCACAAGACAGCATTTACCGAAAGCTTAATAAATGTGTAAAAGATCAGTTAATAGATAAGAATCTTTGCTTGATCACTTGCTTGATCAAAGCGTAGAAAATCAGTAAGAGAATTCTACCAAATGGTTAATATTTTGTGGTAAGAAACTAACATGAAGGGAGGGATAAACCTGGTCATGTTAATCAAGGTGAGGAGTAAGTCGTGGCAAGGCGGGCAATTCGGTGATGTCCTTAGCAATGTGGTTAGTTCTCCCATTATTTGCAATGAGACTAGATAAATTTCTGGCTTTAATGTTGTTCCTATTATCACAATTTGAAATTATTTTGCCTCGCTCTAAAACTGGAAATCGACGGGGTGTTTGAATTACAACTGAAATACTTAGAACTGTGAATGTTTATCACATGGCTGACAGAAAGTTTGAATATCTCTCATGTTAAAGCTGTGTTCTTACGGATTTTACCAAGCCATTATCCCTTTTTTTAAGAAAAGTGATTAGTTTATTATTATTAGTTTCATTATTCCCTACTTTCTGTTCCAAGTAGTTTTTTTTTCATAATTGTGCCTAATAAAATTAAGGCTGATGTCCTCTACGTGATTGACAGTGTGGATTCAAAGTGTTATGGACGTATAGATCAAATGTTGTTCATTCGGCAAGTTCTTAAAATGCTTGGAGTTTCGGAAACCTATGCATACTAGTTTTAGGTTTTTAAACATGAATTTAACCTTGTTAATCCTAATTTATAATCCTATGGCCTATATAATACTTTAGCATTATGTCTCTCCAATGAATCCTGTGCAAGAGTTGGTAAGGTTCGTACCAATTTGTTTAGCATTGGTACTAGAGTTTGACAAAGGTGACTTGGTCTGCTTTTCCATTTTTCTAATGTGGAATTAACTGCAAGGAAAAGATTTTACCCTTTGCTGATCGAGGTGTTGCGTAGGGGTTTTTACCAGAGCTAGAACAAGGGTGACTCTCGGCCCAGTCCTTCACGATATGCGCCCACGTGGATAGTCCTAAGAATTACACAGACATCGGGATTTGAAACTAGCGAGTAACAAAGTATATACAATCTAAAAATGTTCCTGTAATGTTATGAGCTGTCATTATATTTACAGAAGAGTTTCGCCTCAGTAAACGAGCGTTACAGTTGTTCAAAATCGATTCTTGTCATTTGATAGGCTCCGACAATGGCATGCAAGTTGTCTCATGTCGGCTTTTACCGTTTGCCTCTGGCCTTCTTTCATGAGACATTACGACAGAGCATGTGCAGGTTGATGAAGAGGATCATAGATTGCTTGCGCAGAACTGTTCACGTGCGACCCGTGATTTTTAAAACTAAAATATGGTCTAGAAACTCTAAATAAAAATTTGCAAATATTTGTCAAATGATGCTGAGAAGATGAACTCTCCCATTAGACCTGTTGAACGGTTTCGTAGTAGATGATGTGTGGAAATTAAATAGAAAACAGTGATTATACTGCAAAATGGTGAGGTGGGCTGTTCATTAACCAGAATGGTTGCACCCTTGAACAAGTCTTAGTTTATCTCTGGAGTTTGCATTTACAAATATTGTCAATGCAAGGTATGAGATACATAATAGGAATTGCTGCTCGACTTTTAGGAATCGGTCTAGATCAGTGGTTCTCAACCTTTTTATGCTTCACCTGTCCCCTGTAAATGTGTATGTAACTGGCATACCCCTTGTATAGATAAAACTATAGTTATGATAAGATAATGGTTATTTTTAATTTGTTACTAGATCTAGCGACTTTTGAGCTCTCACGGCGTACCCCAAAAAAAATTTACCGCGTACTCAATGTTGAGAACCCCTACTGTAGATTATGAGAGGTGGAAATAGTCATATAAAATAAACGGTTTTGGCTTTTACTAAATATATGCTAGTGAATAGATGACTTCGGGGTCAATATTTAGAACCATTTCTACATTTGAGTTAAAGTTCACCCGATTTGGCGAGAGAATGTCCGGCACCTCACAACGCATATACAGAAATGCATGTCGCTAATTATTTATATTATAAATTATAGCATTTTAAGTTTTTCAAAAAAGTTTATTTTCGTTCCAATAGAGTTGCATATACTAGTAGAAATTGAACGTTCGGGTAATACAAATGTAAAGATCAATTCACTAATTAAAAGTGTAGAATGCGTAAAACGATCAAAAAGCCGCATGGTGCTTATTAATTACTAAAGACTGATTAAAAGATTCAAATATGCATTGCGATTAAAAAATATTTTAAAGATTCGGAACTTGAAGCTATTTTTGAGTCCGATCCCGCCCTGACTCAGCACGGCAAAGCCCAAACTCTTAAATTTCGTCCTGTTTGGACAAGATAACAAGAAACTCATAACTTGAATTCTGGATACTTTCGCAACATTTATGGATATTAAATGGTTTGCCTTTGTAAGTAATGAGGTTAGGCAAAGATGTCTGCAATGACCTCTGAGTAGAATGTTGTCCAATGCTTTGGTTTGGTCATGTTGTCCGTATTCATAACTATAGATTAGCCAATAAGGTTACGAACAGTATTCACATAGTCCTCAGAAAAAGAGTTGGTGAGCAGACAATGCCTAACGAGACCTTAGCAAAATTGTCCAACAGTGTCCAAATGCAGCAGCTGTATCTCGGAACAACTTATTTGGAGGACTCGATTGCATAGCATGTTTGGTCCTCCGCAACCCATGTCTTTTTGTCGGTTATTTAAATCAATAGTACAATATGAGATAGCTAAATGGAAATACTTTTTGCTGTTGTTCATTTTTGAAAACAGTCAATATCGCAACTACTGGGGAGAGGATTGATGCGGTCGGTGGCATGTCGGGCTCCTAATCTGAATTTCCCGAATTCCAACCAAAACTGTGTCAGTGTTGGTTTATTTACAGTATCCCCAACCGAGCTGGAGTCGGTCATGGACGTAAACCCACGACCTCGTGTGCAGGTTGCGTTGTTTGCCTCTAAGATTTTCAACACAATATGCTAAATTGATCGGTCACGAACACCCAAGAGTTCAAAAAAGGTTGGGGTTGATCTCCGAACGGCACTTTTTTTGCACACATTGGGCTAAATAGCCAGGTCACGAGAACCTCTGTGGCTCAGAATGTTGGGTGGAGGGGACCCACTGGACAGCTGCTGGGAGACAAGATGGCTACCTCCCGTGAACGCCATCTGGCACGTTCTCACGAACACAGGGTGTGTGCTCTCCTGCATAGGTGGGCAGAGCTTAATGTCCCATCCGACAGCGACCTTTCCTAGACCATTGTGTCCTCGACTGACTGAGGGCAGGATATTTTTCGGAGATAAATCTCAACACACTACTGGCTGAGCGATCCCCGCAGAAGATTGGGGAAGATCTACTGTCCAGCCATTAGGACAGATTCACTCTGTCCTAATGCTGCCTCTCTTCAAAGGCATCCAATCTGTTAAATTTGGTAAAATCTGTAAAAATGATTGGTGCTGCACCGTGAAGCGACGACGTGGTCCCATTCGGACGCACTGCGGCTCGATGCCCCCTTTATTATCGAGGGTAGGGTGACGGTTAAGAGATATATATCAATGCTGATAGTTAGGACTCTAATCTGGGAACTGCAGATTACGAGCGAAGCGTGCGACCACTGAGTCAATCCACAATGCGAAGGAAACCTTGTGCATGTTAAACTGAATGGCGTTGATGGAAGGCTTCCATAAGGCAGATACGGGAGATCCTTTCACTGGGGGTGGAGGAATTCACGATGGAAAACGTCGCAGAAAGAAAAGGATTCATTAAAAGAATTTTGAGAAATTTGAAATTGCATATCTACAGTCAACTCTAACCTCTAAATGTATATAGATGTTTGACTAAGTTTTACTTGTTATTCCCAATGAATATTTTAGAAAGTTTTTCTAAGTTCTATAAGATTAAATATTACAACATTTATACTAATATTTCGTTGAATGTTTAAACTCCCTATACGGAGTGAATCGTAAAAATTCTTGATTGGTGCTAATGGTATTTTAATTGAGAAACTAACAAATTTTTTTTCTATCAATACAGGAAAAATCGTTAGTCTTGAGTGCGGTCTATGTGGAGACTTTTATGAATCGCATGAGCTCCTACACATGTATAACAGTGCATATCATTTTCGAAATTCTCTCCTATATACCTCTGGTCGATGTAAATTCTCTTCACACGATTTCGATACGTTGAGAGCGCATTTTGTCGAGCATGTGGAAGGATACTCTCTGTGTGCCTTATATAGACTGAGATATAAACCGAATCATCTTTAGCTAACCACTTTGACACCATATCATTGACTAGGGCTCATAAGTGCTATGTATATTACGGAGCTCTGGAAGACTTCCTCATCACAGAAGCAAATTTTAGCATAATTTTATACTACATACTCCTTGTCTTGCATCGTTCCAAATTAACACTTCTTACTGAACAGAAGACTCTTCCAGCATCAGTGTTTCGTATGTGTTTTACAGAATCATTCGAAATGAACGTTTTTGATCACAGATTACCTCGCTTCATTGTATCTTTGAACGTCTACTGATGTTATACTGCATGTGCATAGTGACTTTAGCTGAGATAGAAGCAGAGAACTAACGTAACACGTGCAATACATTTAAATGAATTTGGATTTTTAACTTTCAAACATTTTTAATTGTGAATTTTATAAAGTTTTATACTTTATTGAAATTACGTTTAATACATAAACAGTTCTAATTCTGTTTCCATGAAACTTGCCTGGTGTCGGTTAAGTTTCGATTTACCTCTAACGTTGAACATCTTTATAAACGTTACGATAAAATTCTTGTTAAAACGGACGAAGCTGAAGACATGAATATAGAAAGGTGTTTTAATCTCTTAAGCTGTAACCCTTTTGTTTTAAAGGGTTCAGGTTCAAATATGAAACGCCTGTACTTATTTACAATGGGGGAAAATTGTGGAAACTGTCAACAACACTTTCGATCAAACTATAATGCCGAATTAGAGGAATTTTAAGTTTGATGCAATCCAATTGACGAATAAAATTGTATTAAGTAGTGTAATGTCTTATTAACACAACTTTTCAGAAGGGAAATGTACACTAGCGTTCAAAATTAAATCAAAAATCGTAACGGGTGGGGGAACCCACAGGGGAATGGAATGAAAGTTACAGATGTAATACGTACGTGTATCATTCCAAATATGTTATAAAGAAAAGCATGTGCAACTAGACAAAGGAGAAGATTGATCTGTTGAATGTCCGTTTTTGAAGAAATAATATTCTCAACATGTCACCTGTAGCAGTGAGGCAGGACTGACATGACCCAGGTCTCCAACCAAAGTCATCCAGCATTTTCCTTTATCAGAATGTAAATAAGGTTGAACAGCATTGGTCATTTAGAAAAGATCAATCAGTTCAGACTCTACCGTGAGAATTGAAGATTAGCAGCCTGCCGCTCTACTCCCTCATATACAGAAGTTCTTAGCGCCTAGAATTGTGAGACGGGGGCAGCGAAAGGACAAATATGCAAAAAAAAAAATCCACTTACTATGTTTCGTATACCTACAGTGAACGGCGAATTAAATTTGGGAAATGAATAGCAGATTGAAAAACGGCATTTCAGTTCCTCTAGAAATATCGGGTCTGCTGCTAGTTAAATCAGGTCTCCAACTTGACACGTATGTTGCCCTTGGCTTGGTCGAATTTAACACCTGGAAAATAATCTAGAAAAATATTTCCAATGGCGCATACAGCAAATACTTAAATATACGTAGTGTGAAAACGTATTAGTATGTTTAGAAACTTCCTGGGTTTTCGAATAAAAAGTTCGAGCGATTACCCTAAAAGGTTAACTGATCTTGATATAGAAAAAGGTATATCGATATTATTTTGAACAAGGTATTTGAGGATAAAATTTTGATTACTTTAATCAGTCGATTCTTCAAGGTAAATTATCTCACAAGCCATGTCAAAGTAACGTTTGAGCACCAGTGTAGTTTGATATGCGGAGAGTCTAGAAGCCAAAAATATTTCATTTTGTAAATTGTCAGGTCACATAGGCTAGGAAAAGGTTAGGATAGGAACTAATTAGACAGCTGTTAAGAAATAAGGTGGTCTCCAACCAAAGTCACCAGCATTTTCCTTTATTATGGTCAGCTTTGAGACTTATCTCTGCAAAACTCCCCGCCCTGCCCACGGTCAGTAGGGGACACCGATGGGCTGTGAAAGACCACCGTCCATTGCATGGGACGTTAAGCAGTGGCCCCGTGTGCGGGAGCGCCATACCCTGTGCACGTTAAAGAACATGCTGGATGGCCTTGACGTGAGACTACCATCTGTCTCACAACAGCTGTTCCAGTGGGTCCCCTCCCCCAACCTTCTCTGAGCCTTCGGGGTCCTTGTGACCTGAGGTACTAACTACTGCATAGCGTGAGCAGCTTATCAGTGTCGCTGCTTCGGAGATGCTCTTACGAAGGTGTGTTGCCATAACGATTTGGCCTTTGTCGAAATCGGGTAAATCCTTTGCATTTCCCATGTTGAGACGAAACGAACTACTGCCTGCGAGAACTCCGACCAAGTTTTTATATACACACTATCATTCGCGACCTTGACACGTGACACTGATTGGCTGCACGCGCTTTTTTTGCATAACGCAGAGGTTGTTTTAATGTACTGGCTGATCGGTGTACTTTGCACTGGAGCCTGTGTTAGCTCTCGATGCCCCTGTTTATTGCCATACTTCATCAGATTTTTAAGGGCCTACGACAATAGGGTGAAGAAATGAAATTGTTAGAGATCGTTTACGATTACTAACTTAATTCTAAACAAAAAAATTTCGGAAGTCTGCACAATCTGGCAATCTACAAAATGAAATTGTTCAAAAAGCAGCGTAATCGATATTTATATAAAGCCTCTTTAATCCTACCTGAATTAATGCGAATAGCTTACCAAATCTATTTCTTCGGAATGAAGCAACCCAAAATGAAATTGTTTTTTCCTAAAGCTGCTCCTACAGGATGCAAACAGAAATCAATGAAACTCAATTGGGGAAATAAAACTGCTGATATTTATCTGTCCTCAATAATCAGTCTGGTTGGAACAAATTTTCATCTTTCTATTCATTTCTGCTTTTTCTAAAGAAAAGAATCTGAAATCGAAGGAACTCGTACAAGAAATCGAAACAGACCATATTAACATCTGTTCTCTATAATCTGACTCTGGTTAAAACAGATTTTTATATTTTCTCATCCTAAAGGATCTAAACGGAAACATTAAAAAAAAAATTCAGGAAACTGAAACAGCTCTCATTATTATAGTATGTCTTCCATAATCCGATTCTTGTTAAAATGGATTTTTTATATTTCCATTCATGACGTTCCTTCTACAATAAAGTTTGAAATCAAAGGAACACATACAGGAAACTGAAACAGCCGATATTTACATTTATTCTCGATAATCCGTCTCTGAATAAAACGACATTTTACATTTCTATTCATTTTATACCATCTCACATTCATCATCATCATCATCATCCTCAAGCAGCTATGGGCTACGGAGGTCCAACCAGACCGTGCAATTTAGTTCTCCAAGCAAGTCTATCCTGAGCTACATCTACTGCATCTGGCCACTGCACACCAATTCTAACAAGGTCCTGTTTGACATTGTCTGCCCACCGCATCCTAGGTCTCCCCTTCTTTCTGAGGCCTTTAGGCACACTGTTCATAACCCTATTCGCCAATCTATAATTATTCATACGGGCAACATGGCCAAACCAACGGAGTCTCTCTCTGCACAATATGCTGCTTAAAGGAGGTTGCAAACTCCTTTTCCTAATCTCATCATTAGTTACAAAGTTGAACCACCTAATGCCCAAGATACTGCGTAAGCATCTGGAATCAAAAGCATCTAGTTTCCTGTTATCTTGTTTACAAAGTGTCCACGTTTCACTACCATAACTAACCCTAGAAAGAACCAAACTATTATACAGTCTAATTTTAGTCTTTAGGTGTATATGCCTATTTCTCCACACTCTCCATAGATTCTTAAAAGTCCCAGCAGCAATCCCTATTCGTCTGTTAATCTCATGCCGCACATCACCATTATCTGTTACATAGCTCCCAAGATAATTAAACTGTGACACCTGCTCAAGACTGCAACCATTCAGATTAACTGAATCACAGCCTGCCTGACCAATTTTCATCACTTTAGTTTTCTCTCTGTTTATAACCAAACCTACTCTACTACCAGTCTCATCAACGGCTCGAATGAAAGAGTTCATCTCATCAACATCATTTGCCAGAAGGGCTAAATCATCAGCATAATCTAAATCAGAAATTTTCCTATCTCCAGCCCATTTAAGGCCAAAATCTTTCCCTTGAAGTGAATTTCGCATAACATAATCAATAACCAAGCTAAAGAGAAAAGGAGACAAAATGCACCCTTGTCGAACACCTGAAGTAATGCTAAACCAATTGCTACAAGCCTTACCAACTCTCACACACGACTCAGTGTTATTATAGAGAGCTTTCATAATGTTAACTAACTTGTCTGGTATACCATATGATTTCACAATCAACCACAAATTATGACGATCAACAGAGTCGAAAGCCTTTTTGAAATCAACAAAGCTAGCAACCAAAGGTTTCTGAAACTCTAAACATTTCTCAAGAATCTGCCTAAGTGAAAATATCTGATCTACACATCCCCTACCACTTCTGAATCCACATTGCTCATCACGCAATTGCCTGTCAACCAGATTCTTAATTCTATTAAGCACAATCATGGAAAGAACTTTACCTGGAACAGAGAGTAGGCTGATACCCCTATAGTTATCACAAGAACTGCGATCACCTTTTTTGAAAATAGGGATAACAATAGCTCTGGTAAAATCCTTAGGAACCATGTCTTTATCATAAAAGAGATTCAGAATTTCAGTCATCCAAGTGGTAACCGAAACATTCCCAGCTCTAAGCATTTCCGTAGTAATTTCATCTACCCCTGGGGATTTATGAAGTTTAAGTTTAGAAACAGCCAAACTAACTTCAGATTGTGTTATAGGGCCAACATTAAAGCCACCAATGCATCTATCATCATTGCAAACAATGGGAGTAAAACTAACTACATTGTTTAGAACATCACTGAAATGCTCAGCCCACCTAGCCATGACAGAATCCTCTCCTTCTATAACCTTACCTTGTTTATCCTTCAATCCTTGTATGCCTGTCCGTTTTCTACCACACAAAACATTAACTATCTGGTACAGCTCTCTGCTGTTGTGCTGTCTAACTGCTTCCTCGGCTTTGTCAGCCAAACCATCAAGCCAAAAATTTTTATCAGCAGCTAACTGATCCTTTACAAGTTTATTAAGGTCTCTGTAATGCTTTCTATTAGGACTAGTAGGGTATTGATTAAGGGCATTCCTGCAGTTCTTTCTTTCCGAAATAAGCTCAAGTGCCTTATCACTCAGATAATTTTGCCTCTTCTGCTCCTTTTTTCCTAAAAGAGTACTGTTAGTGTCCAAAAAAGCCTGTTTAAAATGATCCCATTCTTCCTCAACTTCAGTAGTAAGCAAACCATGACTGTCATAATGACTAAGTAACCTATCATGGTAAGCTTTGGCTATAACAGGATCTTTCAGAGCTTCAGTATTAAAAGTAAATTTTTTAACCCTAGCACAACACTTTTTAAGTTTAAGTTGCAACACACTTTTAACAAGGTAATGTTCAGATCCAATTTCAGCTCCCCTATATGCCCTGGTATTCCTAACAGAACTAGTCCATTTGCTGTTAATTAATATGTAATCAATCATATTCTTATGCAGCCCATCAGGTGAAACCCATGTGTACTTATGTATGTCGCGGTGTTTGTAATAAGTGTTAGTTATTCTGAATCCATTGAGTTTACTTACCTGTAGGAGACGTTGCCCATTGCTATTGCAGCTACCAATACCAAAAGGGCCTATTACTCCTCCCCAAAGGTCAGAGTCAGTACCAACTTTGGCATTGAAGTCACCAAGAACAAGGGTAATATCTCCTTTCTTGACAGAATTCAAAATATCCTGAAGTTGTTCATAAAACCTATCCTTCTCATCCTCATCGGCATCCTCAGTGGGGGCATAACAGCAGATAACATTCAAGTCTTTAACGCTTGTCTGAAATTTTGCTGTAAGAAACCTTTCATTAATGCACTCATATCCTAGAAGAGCATCACTAGCGTGTCTGCTGAGAAGCAGACCCACGCCTTGGTGATGCTTTTTGTCGTCCCTCCCTGAAAAGAGAAATTTAAGATTATTTTTAAGAATCTGACCTTTATCTGTCCATCTGGTCTCTTGCAAGCCGAGAATATCTAAATTATAACGGTGGAATTCTTGTGTGAGGACATCAAGAGAAAAAGCTCTGTGCAGAGTCCTCACATTCCAACTACCTATGGAGAGAAAATGGTTAGTGGGATGTTTAAAGAAACTATGTTTATTGAGAGAGGGAATGCCGACAATATCAAACAGCCCCCTAATCGCAGACATGGGGCAAAGACCCGTTCCCCCACTACTAAAGGCTGAAGCCATCTACACTGGAAGACTTCCTCCAATGTAGAATTTGACGATGCCAATAGAAGCAAAGAGTTCAGGTGCCTGCGATGACTTCTGCTCAGGATTATCCACCAGCTGATAAACATATCCTGTGGATCTATTCAATTGGGGCTGTCAACCCACAAACAAAAAGAAAACACAGCGGAAGATTTTCCCTCCACAGAAGCCCACCAGTGCAGCAAAATCAGGATCCATAATCAAGCTCAGAGCCATATATCTGTCCAGTCCAGTAGGTTTATATGGTCAGCACCAGGACCCTGTGTGGTTGACCACTCCTCAGCAGGGTAGAAAAAAAAGAAAAGTAGCCATAGTTGTCCAGATCAGTAGGCCACACTAATCTGGCAGCCCTCCCCTTCCGTTCACTTCCACAAGAGAGTATCTCTTTTGAAAGTTACTAACGGTCCGCACCACGAGAAGGCGGGGTTGGACATTAGGTGCTAGGCCTGGCCGGTTCTATGCATCATCACAGGGGATTGGTGCATAGCTCTCCTTCCAGTGACTACCTAGCTACCATTTACAGACTCTCACATTCAGTAATGAATTTATATATTTTTTTTCTTTCATCGAAAGTTTCAGTATTTTTTTAATTCTATTCCTCCAAAATGAATTCTTGACAACCTATCGTAAAACCAAATATCAATATAATGAATCTGCTCATTTCTTCCAATTGCTTTGATAAAACATTTTTAGTTGGACAACCAAACTATTGTGTCAATTCGCAGTACGCATTAAAATATATATTTTTGCTTTTCAATCAAGATCATTTCTTGATTTCGTAAAAAATAGTTTTAAAAATAGTAGAAAAAAAACTTAATATTTTTTCTTAAAAGAAGCTACTTCCGTACACAAAGGACGGAGATAACCTAGAAACTATGCTAGGTTTGTCCTGGGTTCTAATACAACATACAAACGCTTACACAAGAAAAACTTTTACACATTACAAACGTCAATTTTCGTTTCTTAGTTGTGAATTTCCTGCTTCTTTCTAAGAGCATAAAAATCGAATGCCAAAATAATGAATTACAAGAAATCACTGTGTAGAAATAATAAGTATTCCCATTAGTGGAACTTTCAATAAAACTAATTTTCTTATAAGTTGTTACCTTCTGAACTAATAAATCGCAAAAAAATGAACACGAGAAACTATCTCAACCGAAATTTGCAACAGTTACCGCTAATTCTAGGCATAAATTCTATTCATAATCATTTGCATCTATTGTTTATCGAGAACAAATATAAGCATCGGCTGTTTCATTTTCCTGTACGAATTCCTTGCATTTCCGAAAGTTTCGTTTAAGAGGAGCAGAGATGAACAGAAAAATTTAAATCCATTATAGATAGACAGATTTTAAAGAGATGTAAATATCGAATGTTTCAGTTTCCTCTATGAATTCCGATTTTTTTATAGAGAAGACTCGTATTATCGAGAACATATGCAAATATTGGTTATTTCAGTTTCCTGTAGAAGGAGCTGTCATGAGTGTTTACAGGAGTTCGATTATCAAGGCCATGGATTTTTTCAGTTTCCCGAATTTTTTAATTTTTTTCCGTTTGCAGCCTTTAGGTGGAAAAGAAATGACTCTTAATATAAAGATCCGTTTTAACCACAATCGGACTATTGAGGACATGATAATATGGGCTGTTTCAATTTCCTGTATGTTCCTTTGATTTCTGATTCTCTTCTTTAGAAAAGCTGAAACTAATAAAAATATAAAAATTAGTGTTAACTAGAATCGGATTATCGAGAACAGATGTAAATATGAGTTGCCTCGTTTCCCAGAGTTGGGTCCATTGATTATGTTTGCATGCTTTAGGAGGAGCAGAAATAGATATAAATATGAAAATCCGTTTCAACCAGAGTCGGATTATTCAGAGAAGATGAATAAGTTTTTATAGAGAAGAGAGAGTTTTTATTCATCTGCTCTGAATTAGTTTTATTGATTTCCATGTGCATCCTTTAGGAAGGGCAGAAATGAATAGAAATATGAAAAATCGTTCTAATTAGAGTCGGTTTATTGAGAACAGATGTAAACGCGTTTTGTTTCAGTTTCCTGTATGAATTGATTTCCCATTATGTCGTTCAGAAGAAGACCAAGTGAATAAAAATGTCCGTTTTAACCAGAGTCTAATTATCGAGATGC
Organism: Ryuthela nishihirai; assembly: GCA_038380435.1. Classification (NCBI taxonomy): domain Eukaryota; kingdom Metazoa; phylum Arthropoda; class Arachnida; order Araneae; family Heptathelidae; genus Ryuthela; species Ryuthela nishihirai. Next base: position 1,902,681 of record JAWZYU010000019.1, read on the forward strand.
AAATATTGGCTGTTTCAGTTTCCTCCGAGTTGCTTTGATTTCCGATTGTTCCATTTAAACGTAATGGCCCTTGCAAATATTAGTTTTAGTGAATATCGGATTAAAGATAATAACGATAATTTAAGCAGTTTGGTTTTGTGCACTGCTTTCTTTGATTTCTCCCTGCTTCATTTAGAAGAAACAGAGGAATTAAGATATAAAAATCTATTTTAACCAAGGTCGGATTAACGAAAATAGACAAAAATATCTGCTTTTCGGTATCGTGTAATGCATTTGTTTGATTTCCCATTGTTTCATTTAGAATAAGTTATCTTTAAAAAATCCATTTTATTAACTGTCGGATTAGTGAAAATTCTGCTAGCTCTATGCAGTTTTGTTTCCTGTAGTGCGTTCCTTCATTTCCATTTGATTTAGTTAGAACGAATATATCGAGAGAAGAAAAAGAAAAAAAAAACCGTTTCAGTGAAGTGTCGGATTACAGAGGGAAGAAGTGAACCATTTATGGAATTAAGAATTGGAGAGATTTATCCCAATACTGACCCCATTGTAGTCTTCAATTTTGGAGTGTTTCATCCGACGAAATAGATTTGTTTAATTATTCGCCATATTTCAGATCGGATTAAAAAGGATTTATATCAATATCGAATATACTGCATTTTAAGCAACTTCGTTTTCCAAAATGCCGGATTACAAAGACTTCTGAAAAGTGTTGCTTCGTTTCATAGCATAGAATTGCCAGATGTTGGGTTTCGAGCGCTCTGTGGCCTAAAGTGCAATCGTTAGTAGGGTTTGCGTTGTGTTAAATCCTAAGTGGTTCACCAAGAATTCATGGCTGCCAGGTAGGACCCGCTGAAGAATTAACTGTGGAGACTATGGTTGAAGCTCTTTCCTTTCCGCACATAATTATACGCCAAAATTAATATGGGCAGCAACGATAATATAAAATAGCGATAAAAAAAGTGGTATTTAAAATGCTCTGAGCTAAAACTGCATTTACTCATCATCCTCAAGTAGCCATGTGCTACGGAGGTCCAACCAGGCCATGAAATTTAGTTCTCCAAGCAAGTCTATCCTGAGCTACATCTACTGCATCTGGCCACTGCACACCAATTCTAATAAGGTCCTCGTTGGCATTGTCTGCACAACGCATCCTAGGTCTCCCCCTCTTTCTGGCACCTTGTTCATTTTAGGCACACTATTCATAATCCTATTCGTCAACCTATAATTATCCACACGGGCAATATAGCCAAACGAAGTCTCTTTCTGCACAATATCCTGCTTAAAGGAGGTTGCCGACTACTTTGCGTAGTCTCGTCATTAGTTATAAAGTTGAACAACCTAATGCCCAAAATACTGCGTAAGCATCTACTTTCCTGTTATCATGTTTACAAAGTGTCCAAGTTTCACTAACATAACTAACCCTAGAAAGAACCAAACTATTATACAGTCTAATTTTAGTCTTTAGGTGTATGAGCCTATTTCTCCACACTCTCCATAGATTCTTAAAAGTCCCGGCAGCAATCCCTATTCGTCTGTTAATCTCATGCCGCACATCACCTCTATCAGTTATATAGCTTCCAAGGTAATTAAACTGTGACACCTGCTCAAGACTGCAACCATTCAGATTAACTGAATCACAGCCTGCCTGACCAATTTTCATCACTTTAGTTTTCTCTCTGTTTATAACCAAACCTACTCCTACTACCAGTTTCATCAAGAGCCCTAATGAAAGAGTTCATCTCATCAACATAATTTGCCAAAAGGGCTAAATCATCAGCATAATCTAAATCAGAAATTTTCGTATCTCCAGACCATTTAAGGCCAAAATCTTTCCCTTGAAGTGAATTTCGTATAACATAATCAATAACCAAACTAAAGAAAAAAGGAGACAAATTGCACCATTGTCTAACATCAGAAGTAATGCTAAACCAATTGCTACAAGCCTTGCCAACTCTCACACACGACTCAGTGTTATTATAGAGAGCTTGCATTATGTTAACTAACTTACCTGGTATACCATATGATTTCACAATCAACCACAAATTATGACGATCAACAGAGTCGAAAGCCTTTTTGAAATCAGCAAAGCTAGCAACCAAAGGTTTCTGAAACTCTAGATATTTCTGAAGAATTTGCCTAAGTGAAAATATGAAAGTATGTGATCCACACATCCCCTACCACTTCTGAATCCACATTGCTCATCACGCAATTGCCTGTAAACCAGATTCTTAGTTCTATTAAGCACAATCAGGCAAAGAACGTTACATGGAACAGAGAGTAGGCTGATATCCCTATAGTTATGACAAGAACTGCGATCACCTTTTTTGAAAATAGGGATAACAATAGCTCTGGTAAAATCCTTAGGAACCATGCCTTTATCATAAAAGATATTCAGAATTTCAGTCCTCCAAGTGGTAACCGAAACATTCCCAGCTCTAAGCATTTCGGTAGTAATTTCATCTACCTCTGGGGATTTATGAAGTTTAAGTTTAGAAATAGCCAAAATAACTTCCGATTGTGTTATAGGGCCAACGTTAAAGCCACCAATGCATCCATCATCATTGCAAACAATGGGAGTAGAACTAATCACATTGTTTAGAACATCACTGAAATGCTCAGCCCACCTAACCATGACAAGAGCCTCACCTTCTAAACCTTACCTTGTTTATCCTTCAATCTCTGTATAACTGTTCATTTTCTACCACACAAACCATTATCTGGTATAGCTCTCTGCTGTTGTGCTGTCTACTTGCTTCCTCAGCTTTTCCAGCCAAGCCATATCAGCAGCTAACTGTAATCCTTTCTATTAGGACTAGTAGGATTTCCTGATTAAGGACATTCCTGAAATTCTTTCTTTCTGAAATAAGCTCAAGTGCCTTATCACTCAAATAATTCTGTCTCCTCTGCTCCTTTTTTCCTAAAAGAGTACTGTTAGTTTCCGAAAAAACCTGTTAAAAATGGTCCCATTCTTCCTCTACTTCAGTAGTAAGCAAACCATGACTGTCATAATGACTAAGTAACCTATCATGGTAAGCTTTAGCTATAACTGGGTCTTTTAGAGCTTCAGAAGTAAAGGTAAATTTTTTAAATTTAGCACAACACTTTTTAAGTTGCAAGACACTTTTAACAATGTAATGGTCAGATCCAATTTCAGCTCCCCTATATGACCTGGTATTCCTAACAAAACTAGCCCATTTGCTGTTAATATATAATCAATCATATTCTTATACAGCCCATAAGGTGAAACCCATGTGTACTTATGTATGTCGCGATGCTTACTACACAGCAATTAAAAGTTCGAACTGAAGTACAGTCAATTAGCGACGAACGCGCCAACTGACTATGAGAGTAACAAAAGCAGGCTCATTTTCTTTCGATACGAAATGGGGGCAACAACCTAATTCCCTCTTTTCCTTCCTTTTTATTCAAAAGCCTTCGAGATTTGAAGCTCTCAGTGCTAAGTAACTGATTCGAGTGGCCCTTTTTAGATAAAGTCCACTTATCTAACTTCTTCCACTGGGAAAATAATCAGAATACATTGGGGACTGATGACGTAAGTCTAGCAATTTGATTAAAACAAAACAAATGGGAATTTATTAATCCTTTATTAAAGCACTAAGTGTTTAAGCCTCTCAATATACAAGTAATTTCTCTCCAATAGTTTACAGTTGTCACCCTGAACGGTGATTGATGTTCATTTAATGCAGCCGAAAAGAAACATATGATATACACTCCTATCTGATATGAAATCACAGTCGTGGCTAACTTACACTCTAACCTTAATGCAAATTCTATACTGTTACTCTAAACAACTATAAAAGATAAAGAAATAGTGAGCAAGGTATGAGAGAACTACAGTTAAAGAAATACGAGTCCTTACTGACCTCAACAGGGTTGTACATTGCGAGGTTTCCGACGTTGACTACTGGCAAGGCTATATGCCTTTCAGGAATTTTTCCGACGGTGGCTGGGCGACGAAGAGTTCTCGAATTTCACTATTGGAGGACTACGAACACACGGGTACAAGAAGAGTTCTCGTGATGCAGGAAGAGTTCTCATTAAGTAAAGTTCCTTACTCTTCCTTTTTGACGTGCTAAGGCGCTCAGTGTAGTTTTTCAAAAGTTCACAAACCAAATGCAATATTGAGGGGCGGGGTAATCCAGGAAGAACTCACGCGCCGGGGAGCAATATTCGTTGATGGAGACACAAATTCTGCTAATTCTTTGGGACAGTCTTCTCTCTGGACGAAGGGACTCGGGAAGGGGTGTAAGGGAACGATTCGTTATCGCCTCACAACCTTTGCTACTCGAGTTTTCTCTGCTTGCGAAGGAAGTTACTGAAGGGACGCCCTAATATCAGTGGGAAGAATTGATGAAGTCTCCGGCTTTGGATGCTTATATTGCCCATCGCACTTCCCCTCAGCTTCGGTGCTAAAGCTGGCGTGCTCTCTGTCTGAAGAGAAGACTTATTCGCAGGAAGAACTCAGACAAAAGACGTGCTGAACTTGGATAGTCACTCCCGGTATATATCTCTGTTACGTCACTTGTTGCTCTCTGCTTGTTTACCATATGGGGTCGGATAATCAGTGGTGGAGTTTTGCACCTCTGTTGCCTCTGCTTACTATGAGCTTAGAGGCCAACCTTCAGTGTCCCAACGACGTTGATTGCACTCTCCGGTATTGTTCCCCTTCGAGCCTGCTGGAATGAGTGAGCATGCTGGATGAGAACCTTATGGTTTATATGAGGACTCCATGTCATTTGTGTGAAAGTTTGTAGAAAGGATTCATTATTCCAATGTTTGCCTGCTGTACGTTTACAACATGACAAACACTTTAATTGCGGCCCACAGGCCAACGGATGTTCCAGCAACGCTCGATGGATCTCTTGCTCAGCGTCATTCATTGCTGACGAAAATGGCGAAAATAAGTAAAGCAGGTGATCGAAAATGACGGTGACCGTGGCCTAGGGAATCCTACACTGCGCGTCCAAAAGTTGCTAGGCAACGTGAGATGCGTGTAACGTTAGAAATCACACACATTCAATAAGTATAAATGGTTATTTCTAACCATTTATTTTTTTTCTCTCAATTGTCATCTACCCAATTCGTCGCTAAAATGCTGAAGGAACGTAAATCGAAAACCGGCAAAATTGAGTTAAGCTCACCACAGATGTTACCTAAAGCGTGTCTATGAAGTGACTAACTGGTATATCTCTCTTCTTACCATTATGTAATTATAATGAATTAGAAGGTATATCTCATTCAGTAGTAAAGTATCAAAGAAGTCCTGTAGACATGGAACTTATGAAATAATAAACTAAAAAAACTGGTTTTGTCGTGAATGGGATTCGAACCCATGTCTCCTAGTAATATGCCAGGTATATTAACCATTACACCATCAACGGCTAAGATTTTTTCTTCATCTAGTGTGACTTATGTTTCCCTCATGTTAGCCGTTGATAGTGTACAGTTAGCATGCATAGCATGCCATTTGGATACATGGGTTCTAATCCCACTCAGGCAAAATCAATCTTTTCACCTTATTGTTTCACGAGACTTATCTCATTTTAGAACACATTAGGAAAAGACGAACTAGTGTAACTTTACCTGTTACCCCTTTTCGTCTTGTTCTGTTATCGACGAATGATAAGTTACGTCTTCTCATAACAGTATGCAGGGATCTTCTTCAATTTCATATTGGAACTGAGAGCCATATTGTTCCCTGTCATATTGGTCCTCTCAATTAATTGTTTGAATCGTAGTGCTTTGCACTTACTTTTGTAGACAGAAGACTAATTTTGCATGATGGATGTCCTTATTGAATACAAAGATTGGGCCTATATGCTAGGTTCTTCAAAAGAAATAAAACGTGTTGAAAACCAGCCACATATGATAACGGAAAAGAATAAAGATACTTCAAGATAAAACCCTCAAGGGAAGTGGTATTTTGGGAAAGCAATAGTAATCGAAAGTGAACATTGTGCTAGTTATAAGAATGACGTGTCCTTACAGTGTACAGAACAAAGCTCATAATAGTGAGGATGAAATGCATTGTCAGTTCTGCAAAATAAAGGTAAATAATTCTTTTAAGAAAGTTTCAACTCTATTTAAATAAAATGATGATTTTGTCAGAAAGTGATATCTCAGACCTGTGAAAAAAAAAGAAATGGGAACAGGTTACGATACTAATGACGATTCTACTTATGTACAAGAATGAGAAATCAACGACTGCAACCGAGAAGTATTTAGGGCATGTCAATCATGCTTGGCTTTGCTGTGCTGCGATCATTTTTCAAACACTGGACTTTGTGAAAATGATCACAAATAAATAATCGAGTACATATACAAATGCTACAACCATTGAACAGGAAATATGAAGGAACAAATAACATTAGACATACCCGAGAGTTTAGCTGTTGATAGTTCTAAAGGACCAAGGAGAAACGTTCACATCAAGAGAAAACAAGAAATAAGTCAGCTGCGAAGTCAAGATCAGGAACTAATGCAACAACCTGTGAAAACACTTACAAGACATTCTACCATGACTACTGGTTCAGAGAGGAGAAATTGTTTCTGCTGTTTACGAAGCATCCAGTCTTTAAATCAAAGGAGAGTACACGGCGCAATTTGTTAAAACAGACACCACAAAACCTAAAATATTAAAGATCGATAATTCCAGCAGATCAAAGAATAGCAATAATTTTGATAAGCAATCTCCTTATAGCAGATAGCTTATCAAAATTATTGCTATCTTCTATAAGGAGGAAATGAAGTAAAAGTATGTAAGACTATGTTCCTCAATATTATAAACATATTAGAAAAGACGGCGCACTGCTTTGGCAAAAAGGAAAACTTCGGGCATTGTCAGAATAGAAAAAAGATGCTGCAGTCACAGTCATCTTAAAGTAAAAAAAGATGAAGTTTGGCAGGCTATGTGCTATATGTTAGGCAGGCTATACACTTACAGTAAGATTACTAAACAATAGCATTTATATTCAGATTTCACACTTAGGAAAATGTACATTTTTGTCGGAGAAAATTATCATAGCAGCGATATTTAAACAAATTATCAAACACGTGGAAATGCTTTTCGTGGTTTGAAGCTATCATTTCACTATCCCGAAATAAAGGTCACTAAGAGCTATGTTCAACTTAACATCGACGTGATACACAGAAAAAAAATAGAGGAAAGCTTTAAAAAGCAATCCCGAATATTTAAAAAAATTAAATATACTTATTCTCCTATATGGGTCCTAAAATGTAGAAAATAAACCTAAAGCATACTGATGGTGCAATCAAGTACACCATCGATATGTCACTGGTTTTTAAACAGGTTTTTCAGTTTTAGGTAGTCAAGTGCACCATCGATTTAATCACTGACTTCGTATTCACTTCGAAGGAAGACAGATCCCGGCAACCTTTCTTGTGCAGGTAAATCGGCGCCCTATCATCTTTTGAAGTGAATAGGAACACATTAACTGATTGCACCATCGATATGCTTTAGGTTTATTTTCTACTGTTTAAAGCCCATATAGGAAGATATGCATTTTTAAAATTTTTTAATCTATTGATTTACAAGTCATATTTTTGCCAATGAATAGGGAATGCCAGTTAGCTGTTTTATTGTTGTCGATTAGCCAATTATAAACTTAAGAATTGCAGTATCAAATCGAAGCAACGTGACTGATTAATTTTGTATGGAGGCATTTAGAAATGGGGCATGTGAGGTTGCAAGATGACTGAATTGAATGCAGAGATCAAAATAAGAATTCTTTGAGCGCTGTTATGTTGCTTCATTTTGAGCCATGCCATGTGCAGAATACAGCGGATTCTTCTGCTCACAGCACCATCAATAAGGATATCGGCAAAGGATATTTATTTTTGCCTGCCCAGCTTATTCCAATCGTTAGCAACCAAGAGAAAAGATTGTACAGTGGCTCAAAAAATATCCGAACACTATGGTTGATTACAGAATTCAGAAAAAATATCTGGCAACGATTTGTTTTAGAAATTAGTGAAAAAATCGTTGCCAATACTGTCAAACATAATATTAAGCAAAGTGAATTTAATGACGAAGTTCGTATGAACGTTAACGTATTCAGGTAACAGAATTTAATCATTATTATCAACTTATATATTTTTTTAACTCTGCAATCAACCATAGTGTTCGGATTATTTTTGAGCGACTGTATACTCGTTTTATCACAGAACATTCTGCATCTAGGAGTTCTAGCGAAAGACCATATATTATCAGTAAGTCAATATGACTATGGGAATAGTATTGAATGGAAGATCAAATGAGAATTAATGGTAACGAAAAAAATCACAGAAAAATATACTTTAAAGTCATTTCTTCAGAAATTGTATCATCTAGGGTTAAACCATCAACCTCCCAAAACACCTGTTGATAAGGGTAATGACCTCATTGACCAGTAATTCTGTTACCTGAATGCGTTAACTTTTATACGAACTTGCCTCCTTAAATTCACTTTGATTAGTATTATGTTTAACTGTTCTAACACTTAAAAATACCCAATGATATTTATTTCAAATTGGAATATATTTTTAAAAATAATATTACACTGCAATGCAATAAAAATCTATTTATAGCCTTCTTTTTTAATTCCAATATCTAACGAATCACTTTGTGTATATCACAATTACAACTTTATTCTACTTAAGTTTCATTGATAAAAATGCATAAAATCAATAAGTAATCTTAAATCATCCTCCCTAAACTGCAGCAGTAACTCATGGATACTGGTCAACAAGGCGCTTTGGGAATAAACACTGAGCTGATTAATGATTTACTGGTGAATATCACCCTTTATTTTAATATTGATAATAATGAATCAATACACCTTATGAACTGCATACTTTGCTTATACAATGTCTATTACATTCGTTTAACTTCAGGAAAAAACGATGCAAGCCATAAGACGAAACGTACGCGAAATCTTTAAATCGCTCTACTGTCTAAGAAATGCCCCTTCCTCGTTTCAACGACGAATTGACGTCCTCTCAGTTGCATCAAGCCAACTGTCTTCCACCCAATTGTCGCATCCAACTACCTAATTGTTGTTCACCCAATTAGCATCCTCACAGTTTTCGCCAACCCAACTGTCTTCCACCTAATTGTCATCCACCCATTTGGTGTCTCCCAGTTGTCATCAAACCAACTGTGTTGAATCCAATTGGCGTCTCCCAGTTGTTGTCAATCCAACTGTCTTCCACCCAATTCTTGAATCCATCTAATTTTCGCCAACCCAATTATCGCATTGTCATCCACTCAATTGTCACATCAATCTAATTTTCGTCCATCTAACTGGCGTCGTCCCAATTGTCGCATCCACCTAATTTTCATCCACCCAACTGGGGTCATCCCAGGTGGAGTTTCTACCCAACTGGCGTCCTCCGATTTTTACTGTCGCATCAATATTTTCATCAACCCAACTGTCTTCCACCCAATTGTCACATTCACCTAATTGTCATTCACCCAATTGTTGTCCTCTCAGTTGTCGTCAACCCCAAATATATTCCACCCAATTGTCGCATCCACACAATTGCCGTCCTCCAGTTGTCGACCCAACTGTCTTCCACCCAATTGTTGTCCTCTCATTTGTCGTCAACCCAAATGTATTCCACCCAATTGTCGCATTCACCCAATTGCCGTCTTCCCAGTTGTCGACCCAACTGTCTTCCACCCAATTGTTGTCCTCTCATTTGTCATCAACCCAAATGTATTCCACCCAATTGCCGTCCTCCCAGTTGTCGACCCAACTGTCTTCCACCCAATTGTTGTCCTCTCATTTGTTGTCAACCCAACTTTCTTCCACCCAATTGTGGCATCCACCCAATTGCCGTCCTCCCAGTTGTCGACCCAACTTTCTTCCACCCAATTGTCGCATCCACCCAATTGCTTTCCTTCCCGTTGTCAACCCAACTGTCTTCAACCCACTTGTCGCGTTCCCGAATTTTCAAGTTCCAGCAGCTCCTGTTCCCTTGTGTCGGACTTAGTATCTGTCCTATAGCTCTCATGATAATTAAAACTCAACGCCTTGTCCTCGGTCAATAGGGGGTGTTTTTAAAATACATCACACTGATAACCTAAACATATTAGTTTTTCCTGAGCAAATAATTAAAAAAAAATAACTTTTGCATGTGAGCGTACACAGCACACGGTGGTGGATTGGAAAATGCACCATCTTTGATACAGATACCTTTATTGCTGCTTTTCAAATACCACGATGTTAAAATTGTTTAAGGATAATACGTTTCACTGTTTTCCAAAAGAATTGGAAGTAGGTATACGTGATAAGGGGATTGAGTTATTTACCTCCTGAACGACATCTTTTTCCACACCATGGTCTTAAATGGCCAAGGTCATAAGAACTCCAAGAACTCGGAAGAGATTGACGAAAAGGGACTCACTGGACAGCTATTAGAAGACTGATGGAAACCTCCTATCAATGCCATATCCAGCGTATGTCTTTTAATGTGTAGAGGGGTATGGCCCTCCTGAGCCCATTAGCCATGACTGTCTTTTTCATTATCTCCATCGGTGTGCCTTTTCTAACTAAGTAAGGTGGGGATGAGTTAGCTAAATTTAAACTCTGGTACAGTTGCGTGGGGAGGGGGGATGATTTTATCACAATTTCTAAACAAATGATTAGAAATATGCAAATGATTCAACTGATTACACTTCATGTTACAATAAATCGATAAAAAGCGAAATACTAAGGCTGTTTAAGGTTCGGTTTAAGTACAGTCGCTCAAAAAAGTATCCGAACACTATGATTGATTACAGAATTCAGAAAAAATATCTGGCAACGATTTTTTTTTTTGAATTCTGTAATCAATCATAGTGTTCGGATACTTTTTTGAGCGACTGTACCGAATATTATTAAGAGAGATCGGGGGGGGGGGGAGCGAGGATGCAGAGAAATATTTTTTTTGGCTGATTTAAATGGCTCTATTTTGCTTTCTTGAATGGTTAAATCTTATACTTCAGAAGTTAAGACGATTAATTCTTGATTTCTTTATGTTCGGTTTTTTATTGCATTGCTGAATCATGATGATACTTTGTGAGTATCATCAGAACCTTTTTCTTAATTTTTATTTTGTATATTAACAAAGAGAAATAACTATTTCTTTAAAGTATTGTAAAATGGAAAGGGAGAAGTTGGAATCTTCCTATACTCTGTTTCACATAGAGACTGGAGCTCTCAAAGAGTTCCTTGTCAATCATCGCTGAGTTCTCCTAACCAGGAAAGCCAAAAAAAAGCGAAATGTTAAACCTGAAAATGAATCAGTTCGTTAGGGAGCTTCTTTTACATCGCGAATGTTCCGATAAAAAAGAAATTATGCTTTATCGTTTACTTCACAATATTCTGAAATGCAAACAGCATTTTTAATTGCTTATGTCCGTAAACTATTAGTAAATATTTACGTTAGAAAAAGTAATTATTTCTTACATGAAACATGTGATATTTGAGAGTTGTTATTGCTAGTTGAACTCGTGATGTTGTGCCATTTTTTCATTGATCTTCAGTCTTCATGTCGTTTCATTCCATAATACAGCATAATAAGGTTACAGTGACCTCCGAAATAACTTCATAATATACCTTTCTTTAGGTTATAGAAGGGGAGGATTCTGTCATGGCTAGGTGGGCTGAGCATTTCAGTGATGTTCTAAACAATGTAGTTAGTTCTACTTCCATTGTTTGCAATGATGATAGATGCATTGGTGGCTTTAATGTTCGCCCTATAACACAATCTGAAGTTATTTTGGCTGTTTCTAAACTTAAACTTCATAAATCCCCTGGGGTAGATGAAATTACTACGGAAATGCTTAGAGCTGGGAATTACCACTTACCACTTGGTTTACCACTTGGATGACTGAAATTCTGAATATCTTTTATGATAAAGGCATGGTTCCTAAGGATTTTACCAGAGCTATTGTTATCCCTATTTTCAAAAAAGGTGATCGCAGTTCTTGTGATAACTATAGGGGTATCAGCCTACTCTCTGGTCCAGGTAAAGTTCTTTCCATGATTGTGCTTAATACAATTAAGAATCTGGTTGATAGTAAACTTCGTGATGAGCAATGTGGATTCAGAAGTGGTAGGGGATGTGTGGATCAGATATTTTCACTTAGGCAGATTCTTGAGAAATGTTTAGAGTTTCAGAAACCTTTGGTTGCTAGCTTTGTTGATTTCAAAAAGGCTTTCGACTCTGTTGATCGTCATAATTTGTGGTTGATTGTGAGATCATATGGTATACCAGGTAAGTTAGTTAACATAATGAAAGCTCTCTATAATAACACTGAGTCGTGTGTGAGAGTTGGTAAGGCTTGTAGCAATTGGTTTGGCATTACTTCTGGTGTTCGACAAGGGTGCATTTTGTCTCCTTTTCTCTTTAGCTTGGTTATTGATTATGTTATGCGAAATTAACTTCAAGGGAAAGATTTTGGCCTTAAATGGTCTGGAGATACGAAAATTTCTGATTTAGATTATGCTGATGATTTAGCCCTTTTGGCAAATGATGTTGATGAGATGAACTCTTTCATTCGAGCTGTTGATGAGACTGGTAGTAGAGTAGGTTTGGTTATAAACAGAGAGAAAACTAAAGTGATGAAAATTGGTCAGGCAGGCTGTGATTCAGTTAATCTGAATGGTTGCAGTCTTGAGCAGGTGTCACAGTTTAATTATCTTGGGAGCTATGTAACTGATAATGGTGATGTGCGGAATGAGATTAACAGGCGAATAGGGATTGCTGCCGGGACTTTTAAGAATCTATGGAGAGTGTGGAGAAATAAGCGTATACACCTAAAGACTAAAATTAGACTGTATAATAGTTTGGTTCTTTCTAGGGTTAGTTATGGTAGTGAAACTTGGACACTTTGTAAACAAGATAACAGGAAACTAGATGCTTTTGATTCCAGATGCTTACGCAGTATCTTGGGCATTAGGTGGTTCAACTTTGTAACTAATGATGAGGTTTAGGCAAAGGAGTTTGCAACCTCCTTTAAGCAGCATATTGTGCAGAGAGAGACTCCGTTGGTTTAGCCATGTTGCCCGTATGAATAATTATAGATTGGCGAATAGGATTATGAACAGTGTGCCTAAAGGCCTCAGAAAGAAGGGGAGACCTAGGATGCGGTGGGCAGACAATGTCAAACAGGACCTTGGTGTGCAGTGGCCAGATGCAGTAGATGTAGCTCAGGATAGACTTGCTTGGAGAACTAAATTGGACCTCCGTAGCCCATGGCTGGATGATGATGATGATGATGATGATGATGATGATGATGATGATGATGATGATGATGATGATGATGATTTTCTAAGACACAAAAACATCACTTAAACAATCTGAACAAATAGCAAGCTTGGACCAACTAAAAGGTTTACTGTAGCTATAGTTCGTTTGGCAAATCCTTCGTTATCAAAGAAGAGAAAATAACTTCTGCGATTTGTGTAATCTCATATAACCATTTATGTGTTAACAATACTAGAAATTAAGAAAATTGTGAAAATACTTCCTAAAATATATTTTCTTTGCACAGTTTTTGCAACGAGACCTATCTCGCGAGTGTGCAGAAGTTGATTTCCATCAGCCGTGTTTTGCATCGGAGGTCTTGATAATAACTCTTGGCCTTCACCTTTTTCTAACCATACGAGATGGCATCATCTGGACAAGGGTTGATTTTAATCCAAAGGTGATTTTAATGTTTAAAAAATGGAAGATAAAATAAATTATTTCTTTGCTTTTTGCGAAATGTATCGGCGACTGTCCCAACTTATTAGTAACAAAAGGGAGGAATAATGATTTTAAATATTGTGGGTGATGCTTACCAATTAATGTATATGTGGAGCCAACCCAGAAATCTAAACCCCCTCAATATTCATCCCCTAGTTTTTTAAGGGCGGAAATGGGTTCAGCCATTAGCGCGCCAGACAAGTAATCTGCAATTCCCAGGTTCGAGTTCCATTGGGTGTGATTTAAAAAGAACACGGTCCTTCGGATAGGACTTAAAGCCGTATCCCATGTGCGCGTTAAAGAACATGCTGGATGACCTTGATGGAAGACTTCCTAACAACTTTCTAGTACATTCCCCTCCTCTACTCCTAGGGCTGGGGTGGTTCAGTCGGTAGCGCGCCAGGTTCGATTCCCAGCTGGGTCTGTCAGTAGGGGACACCGATGGGCTTGGGAAGACAACCTATTTGTGTGCATTTAAGTGCCACTCGGATGTTAAACCACGCAACATCCATGGTTAGTATCACAGCTAAGAATGATGTGATCTTTTGATTCTATCTTAGCAAGACAATAACCAGATGTGATAACAATCATTTCTACGACGAAATTGAAAATAAAACATAATACAGTTTATTATGACGGGAAAATGAAATCTTATTACGAACCACAAACACTTTATTGTTCAAAATAATCGCCATCTTTCTTACGAATCTCTCCAAGTTTTAAACTAATTTTTTAGCTCTCAGCTCCTCTCTCCATTGTTGGCCAGTCTCCTTCACATCGTCCTGACTGAATCGATCCCCTGCCCGATCACTTTATAGTGATGATTTTTAGGATTTGGGTTGGGTTGTTTTACCTCTGAGCGGCACTTTTTGCACACCATGGGCTAAATGGCCAGTCACATGGACCCCGAAGGCTCAGAGAAGGTTGGGGGAGGGGACCCACTGGAAAAGCTGTTGGGAGACAGATGGTCCATTGTTGGCCAGTCTCCTTCACATCGTCCTGACTGAATCGATCCCCTGCCCGATCACTTTATAGTGATGATTTTTAGGATTTGGGTTGGGTTGTTTTACCTCTGAGCGGCACTTTTTGCACACCATGGGCTAAATGGCCAGTCACATGGACCCCGAAGGCTCAGAGAAGGTTGGGGGAGGGGACCCACTGGAAAAGCTGTTGGGAGACAGATGGTAGCCTCCCGTCAAGGCCATCCAGCGTGTTCTTTAACGTGCACAGAGCTCTCCCACACACGGGGCCACGGCTTAACGTCCCATCCGAAGGACGGCGGCCATTTCAAGCCCATCGGCGCCCCCTACTGACCGTAGGCAGGGCAGGAAATTTTGTGGAGATAAATCTCAACGCTGACCCAGCTGGGACTCGAACCTGGGAACTACAGATTACGAGCCTGGCTGATTTTTAGGATAATGATATCCAAATATCCATGACTGATATTAAATTCCATCGTCAACTGTCTCTAATGGCATCTGCCCCAATGACGTCTTCTCCAGCGATGACTGCTTTCGGCAAAGGTCTCCGCTAAACCTCTCTTCGGTGAGATAGAGAACACCGATAGTACGTAAAGCCGTGGACCCGTGTGCTGGAGAGCCATAACCTGTGCATATTAAAGAATGTATTAAATAGCCTTTATGGAGGCTTCCATCTGTTCACAGCTGTCTAGTACGTCTACTCCAAACCTTCTCTGAGCCTTTTGGGGTCCTTTTGACCTGGCCATTTATCCATTGTGTGCAAAAATGTGCCACTCAGAACTAAAAGAACCAACAATCATTGGCAAAAGCAATTTTTAATCGATATTCATCCATTACTGTATTAATTTTCCAAGTAGTGAGAGTGGCAAGCATTTGTCTACTTATTTCTGCAGCCGCGGGGCTAATTCAATCAGTATCATTCAAGGATCGCAACCTCATATTCGTAAATTAGTATCTATTGTGCATGATGTTCAAATTTTATCCGCCTACCTTTGCTCTGACTTCGGTTAAAAAAAGAGACATTGATGGACTTGGCAAGGCCAAAGTTCCTCGGCCATATCCTCAGACGTATGACAACCATAAAATATGTATTTTAAAGAACTTTCGACACTCTTTAAGGCTTTCATGTACCCCTTTATTAGTGTCCAGTGGATCCCATTCCCTCATCAACATTTGAACCAGTGAGAGTCTTTGTGAACTGCCATTGAGCAATAAGATAAAATAACCTGTATATGAATTTCCATTTCAAGAAAATGAATAATGGTAGACTCATATAATGTCTGCACTGAGAACTACTCCGTCACTTTGTAACTTTTGAATGTTTTCTGAATTTTAATACCACTGGCCGAGTGGTTAGCGCGCATGGCTAGTAATCTAGGGGCCTGGGTTCCAGCCCCGGATAAGGCATGGATGTGGGTGTTGTTTTTCTGCTGAGGTCCTGCCATCCTCACAGACCTTCTACTATGGCATATAAACTGACAGGCTCCTGTCAGACCTCTGTGGCAAGCAGATGCTTGAGAGGGTATTTATTTATTTATTTAATCAATGGGGCGGCTCAGTCGATAGCGCGCCAGGCTCGTAATCTGCAGTTCCCAGGTTCAAGTCCCAGCAGGGCCAGAGTTGAGATTTATCTCCGTAAAATTCTTCGCCCTGTCCTCGGTCAGTAGGGTACACCGATGGCCTTTGAAAGTCCGCCATCTGTCTGATGGGACGTTAATCTGTGGTTCCGTGTGCCAAAGAGTCATACCCTGTGCACGTTAAAGAACACTCTGGAAGGCCTTGAGAACAGGTTACAATCTAACAGTTCTGCAGTAGATCTGTTGGACTTTCCACAACCTACTCTAAGCCCTCGGGATCCTTGTGACCGGATTATTTAGTGCTTTGTGTGCAACAAAGTGCCCCTCAGAGGTAAAATAATCCAACAGTTGTTGGTCTACGGGCAGCGCCGATGCAGGATGGAAAATTCTCTGACCAAATGCTTTCATTTTCAAAATCACTGCATTCAAAAAAACTCTAAAAGTGAAGCTATCAATTTCCCGCGATGGGCAAGTAGGTTTGATTGATTTACCTATGAGCGACACCTTTTTTGGCACACGATGATCTACATGGCGAAGTCACAAGGGCTCGGAGAAGATCGGGGAAGGGGATCCACTGGACAGCTATTAAGAGACAGATGGAAACTTCCATCAAAGCCACCCACCGTGTTATTTAACACGCACAGGTTATGGCTCTCCGGCACGTGGGACACGGCTTAATGTCTCACCCAACGGACGGCGGCATTTCCAAGCCCATTGCTGTCCTTCTCAGAGCGGATAAGGGTTATGGGAAGATAAATCTCGACGCTAGCCCAAGTGGAATTCTGACCTGGAAACCACAGATTACGAGTCTGACCCCGAACAATTGAGCCAACTACCAACCTGATGTGCAAATGATCTTCATATAATGGTGGAATTTATTCTATTGTTTATGTTATTGACGATATTCTCATTGGTGAAATAACCTTTTTTTTTCAGCATAATTGATAATCTGTATATATTATCTCTGCAATCATTTCTTCATTTCTTGCTGTGAGTGACAGAATATTTAAATCTCTCATCCCCATGCCACGAGATCGGTCTTGGGAATCTTCCTAAATGACCTTACACGGGATTTGAACTCCCGGGGGCGGGGTCTGTTCAATCGGAGGCGATCCAAGCTCGTAATCTGTAGTTCCCAGATTCCAGTCTCACCCTGTCGTCAATAAGAAACAGAAACTGATGGGCTTGTAATAGCCACCGGCAGTCTGATGAGATGTAAAGCAGTGGGCTGTTCAGGAGTCATATAATCTGCAGGTTAAAGAACACTATGAATGGCCTTGACAGACTTGGGTTATTTCACCTCTGAGCAGCACTTTTTTGCACACAATGGGCTAAATGGCCAGGTTCCAAGGACCTCGATGGCTCAGCGAAGGTTGGGAGAGGGGACCCACTGCAATAGCTGTTGGTAGACTGATGGTAGTCTCGCATCAAAGCCATGCAGCGTGTTCTTTAACGTGCACAGGGTATGGACTCTCCCATACACGAGCCACGGCTTAACGTCCCATCCAAAAGATGGCTGCCTTTCCAAGCATATCGGTGTCCCCTACTGACAGAGGGCAGAGCGGGCGCTACCGGCTGAGTCGCCCCAGACCTTGACAAATACTTCCGTCTGTCCCCTAACAGTTGTCAAGTGGGTTACTTTCTCCGAGCCCTAGGAAGACAGGGGTCCTTGTGACCTGTCCATTTAGCTTATTGTGTGCGAAAAACAAAATTTTCCTTTTAGAAGTAAAACAGCCCAACATGTTTTTGAATCGTGAGCCATTTCTTCTGTAGAGCTCAAGTGCCGCATTTAGATGTTAGTTGGTCCTTTTGGATTTTCATTCCTCATCCTTCCCGGAACAATGATCTCACCCAAATAACAGAATGCGAAATGCTGAACACCAATGTTAACAACACGAAAATTCAGCTGGGATTATCTGCGAAAATTCAGCGTTGAGATTTATCTCCGCAAAATTCCCCGCCTGCCCACGGTCAGTACGGGACACCGATGGGCTTGGGAAGACAGCCGTCCGTCGGATGGGACGTTAAGCCGTGGTCCCGTGTGTGTGAGCCATACCCTGTGCACGTTAAAGAATACATTGGATGTCCTTGATGGGTTACTTCCATCTGTCTCCCAACAGCTGTTCCACGGATCCCCTCCCCCAAACTTCTCTGAGCCTTTGGGATCTCTTGTGATCTTGGCATTTAGCCCAATATGTGCAATAAAAACTGCCGCTCACAGGAAAAGCAATCCAACCTTTCTTCGTTTGTGGTTTCCTGGTTCCTTGTGACTGCTTCAAACAAAGTTGCCAAAAGTGACTTAACTGTTACTCGAAATGTAGAGTATTCAGGTTTCGAATAGAATTAAATAAACTTTATCAATATATTTCTTTTCCTAAATTATGAAATTGTTTTGTGTCCTTTAGGGAAACCTTGAGTTGTTTCCTACACTTTTTCTCTGATTTTTTTCATTGAATTATTTAAAATATTTGCTAGTATCTATTATTTTTAGATTCTTCAAAGTATTTTTCTCTCTTTTTCTGCATTTTTCATATTTAACAATATACAGGCAACATTTTCATTGCTTGACACATCGTATAGTTTGGTGCTTCAACTTTTTTCAATTTTTAATAATTTAGTCTGGTATGCCCAATTATTTGCCTTGTGATTATTGTAGGATTTAGTCATTTTTTTATGCTTTTCTTTCTTGTATGGTTCAATTTTTGAGTTTTTCTAAGTTCTGCAAGGCTGCCTTACTGTCAGTAAAAATAATTAAATCTACTGCTTTGAATTGTTTGCTCCTTTTTAATGTATATAAATATGGCTCCTGTTCAGCTTTCATTATTTGTCTCCCGCTGCAGCTTTCTCCGTGGAAAATTTCATTGATGCCATTAATTAATACATTGTGTTGTTGACGCTGAATATGAATAACCATTAGAACATTTCCCACCTTTATAACAGTTCAATCATATAAGTACAGAAGTTAACATATGTTCTCCTCTACCTTCTTGGTTGATTCAAAAAGCACTCTAGCATCTCTTGATTCTAGCATGAAAGGTTGTTGCCTATTTATATCCAGCCGTTTGATCCGCCAATTTTTCTTGCATTCACTTATGTTGATTTCTTGCAGATCTATACAGACGACTCCTTTTACACGATCGATCATTATTTTAGCATTTGCTTTCTTTGTTCCTAGTCCAATTCTTCTGCTGTTGCGAAACTTAAAAATGTGTAAGATTTCTACTACTCGTGACCTTCATGCCTTTTTAATGTCTTTTCAGTGGTTGAGAAATCAACACACGTAACCCTAGTTTAATGCGGTTTCTTTTCCCACTGTTTTTTAGTAAAACTTCTTTTAAAAACCTTACAATCGTGTACCTAGATGAATCCGCGTATATATTTCGTGTATCGATCCGCCAGGTTTTTCTGCATCAGTAACGTGTGAAATCTTAGTAATAAATTCTTTCTTCATCTGAATTCGTCGGCCACGTTATAAAAAAAGCATCCGAAAAGTAAGGGTTCAAGAGGAAGTGAATCAGTCGGTTCAAGTTTTTTTTTTCATGTGATTCCTTTGGTGAATATCTTCTTTCGACTTGAAAACCACAAAAACTAAAAAATCTAATTAATTGCTTATATGATTTGCAAGGTCTGTAAATGTTAGATAGGTAATCATTGGAAGGAGAGCTATGCACCAATCACCTGTGATGATGCATAAAACCGGCCAGGCAGAGCATTTAATGTCCGACCCCGCCTTCTCGTGGTGCAGACAGTTAGTACGTTTCAGAAGAGATACTCTTTTTGTACTTCTTGATACTTCTTTTGATACTCTTTTGATTCTTCTTTTGATACTCTTTTGATTCTTCTTTTGTGGAAGTGAACGGAAGCGGAGGGATGTCAGATTCCTGTGGCCTACTGATCTGGACAACTATGGCTACTTTTTTTTTTACTCTGCTAACTCGGTCCTGGTGCTGACCATATAACCTTACTGAACTAGACTGATATAAGGCTCTGAGCTTGATTATCGATCCTGAGTTAGCTGCACTGTTGGGCTTCTGTGGAGGGAAAATCTTCCGCTGTGTTTTCTGTTTGTTTGTGGGTTGACAGCCCCAAGTGAATAGATTCACAGGATATGTTTATCACCTGGTGGATAATCCTGAGCAGAGGTCATCGCAGGCACCTGAACTCTTTGCTTCTATTGGCATCGTCAAATTATACATTGGGGGGAAGTCTTCCAGTGTAGATGGCTTCAGCCTTTAGTAGTGGGGGAACGGGTCTTTGCCCCATGTCTGCGATTAGGGGGCTGTTTGATATTGTCGGCATTCCCTCTTTCAATAAACATAGTTTCTTTAAACATCCCACTAACCATTTTCTCTCCATAGGTAGTTGGAATGTGAGGACTCTGCACAGAGCTTTTTCTCTTGATGACCTCACACAAGAATTCCACCGTTATAATTTAGATATTCTCGGCTTGCAAGAGACCAGATGGACAGATAAAGGTCAGATTCTTAAAAATAATCTTAAATTTCTCTTTTCAGGGAGGAACGATAATAAACATCACCAAGGCGTGGGTCTGCTTTTCAGCAGCCACGCTAGTGATGCCCTTCTAGGATATGAGAGTAGTTGTAATTACTGAATTTACTTCCCCCTTCCCCTGCGTGTTTGCTGGATGCTTTCTGTTGCTAGGATTCCTACTTTGTAGGAGGGGCATGTCAGAAATGATGTCATCGCTGCGTGTTCGCTGGAAGCTTGAGGGGTCGTTACTACAAATTTTTTTCTGCAGTTTTGTTAATTTCACCCATTTCCCCCAGTGGTGCCCTAACTTTGTTTTCCACTGTCAGTGTAGAGTTCGACATCCTAGGATGGGGCTACGAATTTTATGGGTTGACCCCCTTTTCCCCCTTCACGAACGATTCACACAGGTGATCTCTAAACTCGATAGCATCAGTGAAAACGTCAGTATTGAAAGGTAGGTTAACGTCCAGATTCTATCGCTCTTATTTTTTCTTGAGTGTCAGTCCTATTCTGGGAGGTCCCCTCGTTCAAGAGCGAGGTGTTTCAGAAGAATTGGGAAGGGGTGTTGTACTTAGGAAACGTAACAGATCCCTATGATAATGCTCTTGAAGGAAGCGTGTCTCTGAATAGTTGCTGTGGACTAATTGCTTTTAGGGTGGCACTGTTGACAAAATAATTAAAATCGATGTGTTACCTGCTACGTAGACAGGTAAGCCTAATAATAGGGAGGGCAACAATGTCCTTCTGGGTCCCTGCAATAAGGATTGCATTGTTCAAGTCTTAAATGTGAAAATAAGTGCGAATGTAACATCCCAAGAACAAGAACATCCCCTGAACAGCGCCCATACCTGTCGCCTAGTATCTGATTGTTGACGAAAAAGTCCCATAACTCACGTCACCAAAGGAGAGGGATTAAGAAAGTGTTCGTTGGAGGTCGGGTGCAGTAGCTAATACAAGTGGCTGTACAATAAACCAGGACACTGAATGACATAATGTGAGAGCACTAAAGGAGGTGTGGCAGAAAGCCTGTTCTGTCCAGAAATAATTATAGGGGGCTGGCACTTAGCCAGGTATGTGCACTGATAACAATGTCCTTTTGAGACGCTTCTTAGTCAGGGGCCCTTCAAGGGGGCGTAACGTCCACTCGGAAGGGCCATTACTTGTTACCGAATCTTACCCCACTGCACGTTCTGTTTAACAGAAGGGACACTACTGACAATGAATGGTAGTCTTGGATTGGCGATAAGAAAGCCCCAAGGGCAGTTCTTCTTGTCCACGCGTTGCTGCAGTATAACAGAAGCGGGGGAGGTAACAAAAAACCCATAACTCATGTCAACATTGAAAGGGCTCGCTAAGGCAAGCCCTTTCAATGGGCAAACCGTGCCAGGTACACTCTAAACGCGTCGAGAAATGTCGTAACTCATGTCAGTATACAATAGAAGTGTGGGGAGGTGACCGCTCCAGAGGTGGGATTAAGCAGGCTTGTGATGCAACCTCCTATCCAAAGAAAAAACCAGTACGGTCACAGGGGGAAGGAATTTAAAACGTCCCATTGTAGGGTGGTGAAGGTGGGTGGACTCGTGCATGCATATGAAGCACTTTATAAACTCCTACACAGCCCGGAAGAATTCATTAAGCAATGGATCTCACCTATGAAGAGAAATTAGCCTCCTTAGCCAACATTCAGCATGAGCTAGATGCTATTCTAGATAGGGTGTAACGTCCACCAAAAACTTCATGACTTAGTCTCAAGAGATGGTGAAAGAGCGACCAGACACCAATGACGACGAAGGCATCATTTAGCGGGACTGGACCATCAAACCCGCCGCACACCGACGCCATACCTGCGTCAAGATCACGCCTTAGTCTCAAGAGATGCCGTGGACAGGCGACGCCACCGTCAAAACGGCAGAGAGCAGAAATTCACTGCACGCCAGTGAAGGAACAACGTAGCTTCTGCTCTACCTACGCCGAGCACTTCTGTTGTTACCATGACAACGGAGCAGCAATCGAGTACTTCTGCCGATGTTACCATGCCAACACCCGTCGCTGATGACGCAGGTTACGTCATTACGAAAAGCAGCAGCTATTGCTCTTCAAAATATAAGACACAATTCGTTTAATTAACTTTGAACGTGTGAACTCTCTTGAATTTACTGACACTCTTCTGGAAGTTCAAAAGAAATTTTTTAAAGAGTTATTACCAGAGGTGATCGCAGTTCTTGTGATAACTATAGGGGTATCAACCTACTCTCTGTTCCAGGTAAAGTTCTTTGCATGATTGTGCTTAATAGAATTAAGAATCTGGTTGAGAGGCAATTGCGTTATAAGCAATGTGAATTCAGAAGTGGTAGGGGATTTGGATTGGGTTGTTTTACCTCTGAGCGGCACTTGACTCTGAGCTCACATGGACCCCGAGGATCAGAGAAGGTTTGGGGAGGGGACCCACTGGAACAGCTGTTGGGAGACAGATGGTAGCCTCCCGTCAAGGCCATCCAGCATGTTCTTTAACGTGCACAGGGTGTGGCTTTCTCGCACACAGCGCCACGACTTAATGTCCCATCCGACGGGCGGCGGCTTTTCCAAGCCCATTGATGTCCTCTACTGACCGTGGGCAGGGCGGAGAATTTTGCGGAGATCTCAGCGCTGACCCAGCTGGGACTCGAACCTGGAACTACAGATTACGAGCCTGCCGCACTACAGACTGAGCCATCCCCTCCCCAGTGCTACGGGATGTGTGGATCAGATATTTTCACTTAAGCAGATTCTTGAGAAGTGTTTAGAGTTTCAGAAATTTTTGGTTGCTAGCTTTGTTGATTTCAAAAAGGCTTTCGACTCTGTTGATCGTCATAATTTGTGGTTGATTGTGATATCATATGGTATACCAGACAAGTTAGTTAACATAATGAAAGCTCTCTATAATAACACTGAGTCATGTGTGAGAGTTGGTAAGTCTTGTAGCAATTGGTTTAGAAAACTTCTGGTGTTCGACAAGGGTGCCTTTGTCTCCTTTTCTCTTTAGTTTGGTTATTGATTATGTTATGCGAAATTCACTGCAAGGGAAAGTTTTTGACCTTAAATGGTCTGGAGCTACTAAAATTTCTGATTTAGATTATTCTGATGATTTCGCTCTTTTGGCAAACGATGTTGATGAGATGAACTCTTTCATTCGAACTGTTGATGATCTGGTATTAGAGTAGGTTTGGTTATAAACAGAGAGAAAATGAAAATTGGTCAGGCAGATGGTGCTTCAGTTGGTTTGAATAGTTGCACTCTTGAGCAAGTGTCTCAGTTTAATTTTCTTGGGAGCTATGCAACAGATACTGGTGATGTGAGGCATGAGGTAATGACAGATATAATAAAGATGATAACAGACGAATGGGGATTGCTGCTGGGACGTTTAAGAATTTATGTGGAGTGTGGAAAAATAAGCGTATACACCTAAAGACTAAAATTAGACTGTATTATAGTTTGGTTCTTTCTAGGGTTAGTTATGGTAGTGAAACTTGGACACTGTACACAAGATAACAGGAAACTAGATGCTTTTTATTCTAGATGCTTACGCAGTATCTTGGGCATTAGGTGGTTCAACTCTGTAACTAATGATGAGGTTAGGCAAAGGACTTGGCAACCTCCTTTTAGCAGCATATTGTGCAAAGAGAGACTCCGTTGGTCTGGCCATGTTGCTCGTATGGATAATTATAGATTGGTGAATAGGGTTAAGAATAGTGTACCTAAAGGCCTCAGAAAGAGGAGAAGACCTGGGATGCAGTGGGCAGACAATGTCACACAGGACCTTGTTAGAATTGGTGTGCAGTGGCCGGATGCAACTCAGGACAAACTTTCTTGGAGAACTAAAAATCACGGTCTGGTTGGACCTTCGTAGCCTATGGCTGCTTGACGATGATGATGATAATGATGATGTCGTTCACCTATAAGTTTGTTGAAAATATTCTGTGAAAATAATTTTATTTTAGAAATGAAAGGTTTTGATCTGGCAACAAAATCTTTCGACATTTTAGTTAAATTTAGATGTTATAATCTGTTTCTGGTAAGTAACATTTTCAAAGTAGGTGAAATATAATATTCTCGTTTTTCATTTCTGTATGATGTTCGTATTGCTGCACGTGGGTTTTTAAGTTTACATTTAACGATTTTGTAAAATATTATTTTGACTTCTAGTGTCCAACTCGCAATATTTTTCAATAATTTTCATGTGCTATACGTTGAAGGCTCTGATACGAATTATACACCAAAGTTATCGTTTTGTACCTCCGTTATTATCGTTAATCCTTTTCTAAAAATGGCGGTGGTATGGAAAACGTATTCGAGGCATGTTTTATATGGGATGTTCCTAGAGGCTGTCAAGGAAGTATATTTGAAAACAGCTTAAAACATTTTTTAAGCACGGCAAGCAAATACATGAATAAAAACCCAAGTACAAAGCCTAGATTCTGCAGTCGAAAAAAGGGTAAAAAAATTTTCTTTATGTACCTTCTTTTTCTCATTTTTTTTCACTCATATCAAATGGTCAAATTTACTAAAAGTTGCTAAAATCTACTTTCAGGAAATACATCGCAAATCCAAAATGGCGTCATTTCGTGTCCGGGTTGTAAGAATTGCTGTTAAAAAATGCACGAAACAATAAAAGTGGTGTGACGATATGATTGGCACGGTTATAATTATGGCTCAGTCGGTAACACGCCAGTTTCATAATCTGCTATTTCCTGAGTTCGAGTCCCACCTGTGAAAGCATTGAGTTTTATCTCCGCAAACTCACCACCCTGCCCTCCATCAGCAGTGAACACCGATGGGCTGAGAAAGGCCGCCATCCGTCGTATGGAACGTTAAGCCGTAGCACCGTCTGCGAGAGAGCACTTATTCGATTCGTTCGATATTGTTCGTACTTAACGGGAGTCTATCTCTTAACAGCTGTTCGTTGGGTCCCCTCCCTCAACCTTGTCTGAGCCCTCGGGATCCTTGTGACCTGGCCATTTAGCCCATTGTGTGCAAAAAAAGGTGCCGCTCAGAAGTAAAACAACCCAACCAACCTTATCAATTGTAAATATAACATTCTCATTTTTCATTTCTGTATGATGTTCGTATTGCTGCATGTGATTTTTTAAGTTTACATTTAAACTGCGAAAGAGATGAAAAGGGTGGATTAGGCCTCTATATTATGCCTTGACATAATATAGAGGCCTAATCCACCCTTTTCATCCGCTTATATATAAACATGTTACTTTGTATTAATAGAATTTCGGATAAGTGATTTTGGTAAAACGTTTCATTTATTGAAGTACCTTAATCAGAGCAAATTACTGGTAACAATTAATTACGAATTTGAATTTATGAACAGATATTGCTCGGCTTTTATAATTTGTCATTTGATTTGAATTTTATATTTCAACAAAAATATGCAATCTACTTCAAAATTATTTGTTTGAACTTCGGTTTTGAGTAAGTGTACCATTATAATGTTAAGGTTCCGAATTCAAAGTTCCAGCAGTCCTAGAGGTACTTTAAGAACCTAATTTGTCTTTGGGACACTTATTTCTCTCAATCTGTCAGGTTTTAAAATAATTTGCATTTCGTGTATATCAAAATGAGTGACGTTATGAAAGATAGAATTAAATTGCCTCTTTAACAATAAATTTTGGTATAATGATTCAATTCAAAATGAATAATTCAAGATCATGTGCATGTTTTTACCCAAATTTACACAAAGTATAACAACCTTTGTAAAATTTAAGAAGCAAGCTAAAGTTTTATATTTTTGAATTACACTACACGGTGCAAAACGGTTAACACAAAAGCAAGGAATCCTGTGTCAAAGTGTCGGGATTTCAAATTAACAGTCTATTGATTAATGTATACATGGCATTGGCAATTTCTAACGCCAGTCACAGCCTACGCCATATTTTGAGGGTAAATATAAGGATTGGATGAGACATTCTTTAATTTAAAGGTCTGAGTCCATGCAGACTTCATTATGAATGTTATTACTGATTAGAGGTAAGAAACTTGACGATCTGACCGGAGCGCATGAAACTATCGTTATAATAATGAAACAAATTTATTAACCTGTGTCCCAGGTGTCGGGTCTAAATCACACTACACTTATCTCTCGATTTACATGGTAAGGTTCCGGGAAATCCCAGTGCAAATGGAAACTAACAACTTATGCATAAAAGTGTGAGGGGATAGGTTCCGAAACAAAATCCTTGTTATTAATAAAACGTACTTTGAAAGTTTTATTTACACATATTTATCTCACATTTCCGTTTACAGTAATAAGCTTTAATGTAATATTATTTTGTTCTTTATTTTCACTAATTCAGATAAGCTTAGATTAATTCTCAATTTTTTTCATTTTTGGTTACGAAAAGTACTTATCGTTAAGGTAGACGGACACTATCGAATTTGAAGACGAAATTTGAAAGCAAGATATTTATGAATTGAGTATTAATCAGAAATTAAGTATTTTTACCTAAGCACATAGTACTTTGTTTTGTAAATTTGTATTTATATGATGTTTATGAAACAGAATGAATCATTGTATTGTAGTCTACAAAGTTAAACTGGTTGCTAAAAATAAAACACAATTAGTCCGAAAAATTTAGTCTAGAAAAGTCTGATCTTTGCTGACGATTCAGAACAGGCATTTCATTAAGATGTTGCAATACAGATTGCATTATAATGACAAGAATGTAATTTTAGCGAAATAATATTAATTGTCCTCCTATGTTAATTTTATAACTACAGGATTTAGGTATTATCTATTTATTCTGGAATATAAATTATCTCAAGTAAAAGTTTTTAGTTGACTTATACATTGGGATGACAGTCTAATAATATCCTTTGCTGCTTCATAATATGTATTTATTATATCTGTATATACAGGGTGTTTCAAAACTATGTCTAAATTTCAATGGGACATAGGGACATAAACGTTTTTCGTCTATGAAATGTCTGCTGAAGTAACGTCATCTGTGCTAGAAGACGCTGTTTGGCGGCACTGCAATTGGCTAGACGGGCGAAGTGCGAACGGAGAACGGACTTGTGTTTCCGGTCGGCATTCGTAAATCAGACACATTACGTGTAACATGGAGTGTTTTTCTGAGATCGCTGACATGCATCTGGCGTATGGGGCTGCCAATGGAAATGGAAGAGCTGCTGTGAGGTTGTATACTGACAGTGCTTCCCAATCAGATGTGTGCCAAACCATCAAACACCTTGCGCTTTTGCACCGGCAACTGGAACATTTCATGAAAACATGGATGACAGTGGTCAGGAGAGAACGATGCGCACCCCTGACATGGAAGAAGAGATCCTATGGCAGATTCAGGACAAACAAATGCACAAGCTGTTGAACATAGCCTCTGTGTGAAGCACACCCTCGTGTGGAGAGTGTTGCGCGAGCAGCAGTTACATCCGCTTCATCGTCAGAGTCCAGTCATTGCAACCTCAGGATTACCCTCTTCATGTGGAATTCGTTTGCTGGGTTCTGCAGCAGACTGCGGTGCAGCCTAATTTTCCAGCTCATGTGCTCTTCTCAGATGAAGCCTCTTTGACACGTGATGATCTGTTTAATGTGCACAATTCTCACGTTTGGGCGCACGAAAATCCACATGCCGAAATAGCGCATGGTCATCAATATCGGTTCGCTGTCAATGTTTGGGCGGGTATAGTCAATGACATTTTGATTGGGCATACTTGCTGCTTACCCGACCCAACGGACAGATTTTTCGTATTTCTTGAAACGTTGCCGGGATTGCTAGAAGATGTTCCCTTGGCTATTCGCAGACGAATGTGGTTTCAGCACGACGGGGCGCCAGCACACTTCAACAATGATGTGTGGGATTATCTGAACGCCACTTTTGTCGGCCGATGGAGGAGCCGAGGTCGACCCGTTGTGTGGCCACTAAGATCGCCCGATTTAACATGTATCGATTTCTTCCTGAGGGGACACATGAAGAACCTCGTGTACGAGACTCCCATTGACTCAAATGAACACCTCGTCGCAAGAATCGCTGTCGCCCCTGCAACTGTTCGCGAAATTCAGAGAATCTTTCAACATGTACTTCGACGCTGTCATGCATGCAATGCTGTTGTCGGTGGCAATTTTGAGCATCTTTAAATAAACATGCTGTTCACACTCTTTTCCATTCATTTATGTACCAGCTCCACCGATATAGAGGCCCTATATAGGTAGTGGTTGGCCATCTCAAAATTGGACGCCATATTTTGTCGTCGCTCGAATTGTTTTCCGTGCAAAGTTGAATGGCATTGCAGGAATACTTATGGATTCCGGAAAAGGATAGGTAATTTTTGATAAAGATTTCAGTGCACTGATTGTAATGCACTGATAAATTTTAGAAAACGGCACAAAGAAAATTTTATGGCTTTTTTTTTTTTAAAAGAGATAATTTCGCATTGTAGTCTGTCTTTCTGAAGACATCAAACTTTTTTGTTTATACAGATAAATTAAAAATTCTTTTCGTGTTGGATAGGTATTGATGAAATATTACGATTCGCACTCTCCGAATCTCCCAAAACCTATAACTGCGCCCTCTAACTGTGGAAAAGTTGAAAATTTCAAACGAATTACTCCAAACGATGTAGTTATGTTAGAAATTTGAAATTTTGGTATTGGAATGTGAATGTTGCGAAGTTACTATTGGCAACAATGAGATGACCCTTTAGACGAGGGGGGGGGGGTCCAACGCTTTTGGTTTTAACAGAAAATTGGAAGATTTTAGGGATAAATTAAAAAATTTTTTTTGGGTTGGACAGGTGTTGATGAAATATTCCGATTTTTACTTTTCCGAATCTCCCAAAAGCTATAATTGCGCCCTCTAACAATGGAAAAAAATCGAAAAATTCCAAAATTAAAATAAATATTGTAAAATATGCAGTTATGCTAGAAATTTGAATATTTGGTGGTGGAAGGTGACGGTCATGAAGATTCCATTGACAACAATTCCTCCCTTACGTCAAGAGTAGGTAGGAAATGCAACTCTCTTAAGAGATAATTGGGAAATATTTTTAGTTCGTACTAATGATATATTACAATTCTCATTTTCAATGGTAATTTCATTTTATATCATTAGACATCACTAAATATGCAAACGGCAAACCTTTTAACGAATTGTTCAAGTGATCTGATTATGGTGCAAAAAACTGTGTGCAAAAAAGTGCCGCTCAGAGGTAAAACAACCCAACCCACTGTATCTAGAGAATGTGTGAAAGCATTCTATTTTTAAAAACAAGTCACCCATTTTCAGCAACGTAACGTGGAAAAGTGGTAGCCCTGCAGTCATTCGGCTTATGAATCTATTCTGTGAATCTAACTGACCTTAAGTGATCTTCCACTTTCGACGGTCCCATCGCGAGAAAGTGAAGAAATTGGGATAAGCAGATACGAATGACCAATAGTGTACTATCTCTCTATTATGAGCAACGCAATTGTATCTGAGTAGTTGGCAACAAAAAATTTTTTTGTTCATGATATGTAAATGATTGGTCAACTAATCAGATGCCATTTGCGTTGCTCAAATTAGAGAGATAGCATACTACTGGTCATTCATATCTGTTATCCCAATATCTTCACTTTCCCGAGATGGGATGTCGAAAGTGGAAAATCACATAAGGTGTGTTAGATTCAAATAATAGAATCATAAACCGAATGTCTCCAGAGCTATCTCTTTTCCACGTTGCGTTGCCGAAAAGGGGCGGATTGTTTTTAAAAATAGAATGCTTTCCACATTCTCTAGATACGGTGTCTCCAGCGCAAGGAAGGGGGACCTATCAAACTGACCTCTGAACTTGAAAATATTCTGTCCAAGTTCGAATCGTTTCTTTGACAACAGTCTGTGGGATTTATTCGAGGATTTGTGATGAATCATTTCTCAAGAGCGAAATCGCCACAGGCAGTTTCAATCTGGGAAAGCTTTTTCCCAATTCACGGAAAGGATTTTGTTTCCAAACTGGATATTAATTATTAATAATGTTAAATTTTTGACCATTGCGATATCCAAGATGGCGACTGAGAATGAATGCATTGAACCATGGGTTTTGCCACCCATGGTTCAACAAAAATGTAGTTGCACTTGGCACATTTTTCAGGATTGTGACATCCAAGTTAATGACAGAGTAGATGCCATAATCCAAGAGCGTTGTCACCAAAAGTTTAGTTGGACTTGGTAATATTTAAGGATTGCGACATCTAGTCCGAGAGGGGATACCCTGAACGTTGCCACCGAAAGTTTTGTTGGAACTGGTAACCACCCTACTAGTCCTAAAAGAAAGCTTACAAAGAACTTAATAAACGTGTAAAGAATCGGTTAGCAGCTGATAAGAATCTTTGGCTTTGATAACTTGACTGAAAATGAAGTGAAAACAGCAATACACAGAGGAACAGAAGAGAGCTGTACCAGATAGTTAATGTTTTGTGTATGGAAAAAACGGACAGGTATTGAAGGATAAACAAGGTGGGGATCAGGAGGAAGCAGCTGGCGCTGCGCAGTACGAAATGAGTTTTCTTTGTTCTGCGCATTACGTCAGGTGGAGCACATAGAAGTCACGATTAGCTTATTTAGTAGCGTTATTATGTTTTCGCAGCTAATTTTTTATTATCAACACGGTTAATTTAGGGGATTTTAAAACAATAATTGCTAAAATGTGGAAAAATGACAGTATAATTATTAGTTTATTGTTTTACGAAAGGCAAACCATAAGCGTTATTAATAACGCATTACTGTTGTCAAATACTCTACTTTCCATAACTCTAAATACTGAACGAATATTATTGAAAATTGAGATTTAAGTAGATTTCATTATGATCTTTAATTTACCTTCGGTTGCATTTTTTGTATTAAATGCTCAACAATGAACGTACGTTTTTAATATAATTGCAGTCTTCGGTAGGCTATTTTCAGGGTGGGGCAAAAATGCTTTCACAGTGGAGCAAAAGATTTTTAAGCGCAGTTGTAAATAGAGCATTAACACATGTATCGTATCATACATAATACAACTAAGGTTGCCCGAAAACAAAAGCGAAAAAGTTCAGAGGTCTTTAAAAAATTTCTTGAAAAATGCATAGAATATACATAAGTTTCATTTTTTTAGCCTCTATTACCCTTACTATACTCTCAAATATATAATTCTCAAAGGGGGCATGATCCCATTGGCACCTCCCTAGATCCGGCCATAAATGTGTTTTTCTCACCTTTCTAGGTATATCAAACATATTTCAACATATCAATGGTTAACACAAGAAAGTATTTAAAAAAAATCAAGATTACATTTCGTTAAGGAAAAAACGAGATACGTTTTTGGTACAACTGGGTTATTCCTCATTATTTAATATTTCACTGAATTTTTCCCAGGGGGGAGGGCTGTTAAGACATCTATAATTGTCCAAATATGTTTTACGGTTTAAGAATTGTTTGTGTGATTTATTTACATCATGACATCAAATGAAAATATGCCCAACTGACAAAATCTTGCAACGTTTGAGTATCAAATTGATATATGCCAGTACTCAGTTTCATTTCTTGCCACAGGGTAGAATTCTACCTCAGTCGGTAGTGCGCCAGGCTCGTAATCTGTAGTTTCCAGGTTCGAGTCCCATTTGGATCAGCGTTGAGATTTATATCAGCAAAATCCCCACCCCCACGGTCAGTAGGGGACACCGCTGGGCTTCGAAAGGCTGCCGTCCGTCAGATGGGACGTTAAACCGTGTCTTAGTGTGTGAGAGAGCCATACCTGACTATATAGATATATATAGTCAGACATGGTATATATATATGATATATATATATTATATATATATGATATATATATATGATGTATATATATATATGACTGATATAAAGACTGGTAGTAGAGTAGATTTGGTGATAAACAGACATAAAACTAAAGTGATGAAAGCAGGTCAGATAGACTGTGGTTCAGTTAATCTGAATGGTTGCAGTCTTCGGCAGGTGTGTCAGTTAATTATCTTGGGAGCTGTGTAACAGATACTGAAGATATACAGCATGAGATAAACAGAAGAATAGGAATTTCTGCTGGAACTTTAAAGAATCTATGGAGAGTGGGAAAAAATAGGCTTATATACCTAAAGACTAAATTAGACTCTATAATAATTTGGTTTCTTCCAAGGTTAGTTATGGTAACGAAACATGGACCCTTTATAATCAAGAAAGTAGGAAACTTGATGCCTTTGATTCTAGATGCTTAAGCAGTACCTTGGGCATTAAGTGGTTTGACTTTGTAAGTTATGATGATGTTAGAAGAAAGAGTCGGCAACCGCCTTTGAGCAGCATATTGTGCAGAGAGACTGTGTTGTTTTGGCCGTGTTGCCCTTGTCCATAGATGCCGATTGGTGAATAAAGTTATGAATAATATGTCTGAAGGCCTCAGGAAAAAGGGGGAGAATTAGATTGATGCTTAATTAGATGCGTTGGGCAGACAATGTCAAACAGGACCTTGCTAGAATTGGCGCCATGTTCTGGTAAAACTGTGACGCCATATTCTGGAGAAACTTTAGCGTCTTTGTACCTAAAAGAACACATAGAACCTAGCAAACTATTTAAGGAACGCCTAGCCTAAAGAAGAGGTTTCCATCTGTCTTCTAATAGCTGTCCAGTGTTGAGATTCATCCAGCTAACCGACCATTGTAAGATTCTTTCCTGAAATTTCCAGGTTTATATCCTTTGTCTCATTTCAACAAATTCAAATAATGTTTCATTGTTCTTCTTTACATTTACCCATTTCTTCACGAACGTAAATGTTACATTGCAAGGACCATTTTTATGCTGGACTATGCGATGTGGAAGCGAAATCTGCTACCCCACCTTTCGTTTTAGTAGAAATGGGTTAGGACTCTTAATTTTCGAGCTCGAGTCCACTCCGAATCAGATTAGAGAGAAAACAATCTCTGACACAATCCTGAAACATGCACACCCTATTACAGTGCAAAAAGTAACCAGACACTTCCCCTTTGTGTGATGGACAACTACATTCAAAAGCTCCTTGATTTTTTAAACAAGTTTTTTTTTTACGAAAATTGGTCTCTGCAGATAAGTTGAGGACCTCAGTCAAATATCTTTAAAAACAGTCGTTTAATATTCAAAGAATTATAGAAGCTTAAAGCATTTAAGTCTAACTTTTTCTGCTCATTAAAATTAGTTCAGAAGAAAAAATACAAACTTATAACAAATTGTTCACTAACATAAATGTAATACTTTAAATTTATGCAATGATTATTTTTTTCAGCTTTCATTAATTTGGCCAGGGGGGGATGTTTAGGATTAGTGTGCCGGCATCTCTGTTGTTATATGTTCCAGCTTCAATGACTCTTTAAATATTGAGTGAATATTGTTGAAAATTCAGATTTAGAGAGATTTGAGTGAGATCTTCAATTTATCTAGAGTTTTTTTTTGCTAAAAAGCTCATTTTCAAAGTTAGGGAACTTGAAAGTTGAAATTAGATTCAAATAACACAGAAGTTCATTTAGTTTTTCTTGCTAAACCATTGTTTTCGTTCTTTCCATTATAGGATATTACAATTTCTGCAATTCTG
This sequence comes from Ryuthela nishihirai, assembly GCA_038380435.1. NCBI lineage: Eukaryota > Metazoa > Arthropoda > Arachnida > Araneae > Heptathelidae > Ryuthela > Ryuthela nishihirai. Next base: position 1,937,071 of record JAWZYU010000019.1, read on the forward strand.
AAAAAAAACCTTATTTTAAACTATCGCTTAAAATTTTCTGTTAATAAATAGCAAATGAAATAAACGTTTAAAGCAATCATACTATATATGTTTATCCTAATGTTCTTATTTTCGTAAAATTGTATTTTAAAATTACATTTGTAGTGTAAATTACATAAGGAAATTATATTTTATATTGATATTAATTAAAACTTAGTTGCGTTTAAAAACCTAAAAAAAATCCTTTATTTTCACTTAATTATTTTTAATTCTGGTTTATTTATTATTTTTGATTTTTTAAAGGTATTCTCTCCCCTTTAATGAATCGTGTTTAGCGTTTGTAATGCTACTCCTATCTGTACCCTAACAGCCAATCCGTCCACCTTTCTTCTTTGAGACCTTGGGGTCCTTGTGACTTAGCCATTTAGCCCATTGTGCGCTGGAAAAAAAATGACTCTCAGAAGTAAATCTAACCAATCCAATGCCCAGTTTTAATTTGCAGACTATTTTGAGAATTGATGTCGTGAAAAGAAAGTACCTCTCCGTAGAAGAACTCACTGGACTATTTATTTTCTTCAAAATTCAGTCGTAAAAACAACCTTAGACATGACGGAAGGAAGGAACGAAAATGGTGCCTTTTGTTGCGTCTGACGTCACGAAATCTCAGTAAACGTAACAAAATGAAGACTGTTATTGTTGAAATGAAAGAATAGGTTTAATAAAAGATTTCATTCTGAAGGAATGTTATTGGCGGATGCGTTTGCTTAGATAGGTGTTTTGTACGTAAATATTTGCTTTTGGTTGACCTGGAAATAAAGAAGACGTAAATTAGTAAGTTTTAGAGGGAAGATATAAGTGATGGATCCAAATGAAATTATTGAGGCAACCGAAGTTGCCTCCCAAGAGGGAGAGGAATGCTCTAAAGTAATCGACGCGGGAATTTTTGAAATCCGCGAGAGAGATTGTGATGTACAAGAGGAGACTGGTGTGTGCTGTTCCCTTTCCATCATCCAGGAATGCAGCGGAAGTGACAATATTGATATATTTTGCTCCCTGGTCGAAAAAGAAATAGAGGACTTAAATAAATTATCCCCAGACGACGAAAAGGAATCAATGACAGAAGGCATTGGGGCCTCTCGACACAAGCAACTTACATTTCACCTTTCCTGAAGTCAGTCAGACAAATACTGAACCTGATGCCTTTTACAAAAATGGACATATCTACGCGATAAGACAGCGATAAGACAGGAACTCCATCAAAGCAAACTGGGGAAATTCAAGCGTTTCTGCAAAGCCTTTCGTCATTTCTTCTGTTCCTCGTGCTGCAAAGGAAGGGGAAGGATGCCACGCTAGTTATTTGAATGTCCGCGTCCTTCACTCGTCTTCAACGAATTCCTTCCAGGTCTCTACTTGAAAGAAAACGGCCCTGAAAAAAATTTTTAAAAAAATTAAAAAAAAAAAAAAAAAAAAAAAATAAATTTCATTCCTAAAGGATTACCAATATCGTACTCTGTGTCTTGTTCTGTCCTTCTTTAATACTCTTTCAACGCTGCAACTAAATTTAGCTTAGCCTTACCTCTGTCAGTTAATTTGCATGGCATAGTGACGCAATAAAACTCTCTTTCTTTAGGATAACACTGAGGAGAAGAATTGTAACTAAGCATCCTTTAAGTAACACATTTTAAACTCTAAAATTGGAAACTGATTCATTCTTCAGACGAACTCATGTTTTATGCTATAAGATAAAATGATACCAATATTAAAAAATTAATTTATCATGCAATAAATCGTAAATTGCAAAAGTTACAGAAAGATAATCTTAAAAGATATTACTATTAATTAAATTGCAGAGTAACATTGCTTTAGGTTAACTGGCAGCTATTTCTTTCATACTTAAAACAAGCCATCATTAAATAATCAGAAAAAAGCAAAATGTTATGGAATTAAAATGTTTCGTAAAATACGAAATTTTGCTTGATCCTTGTGAATGAAGTTATCTTTTTCTCTGCAGAATTACTGCGCCAAAGCAGAAAATAAATTCAAAATTCATTTCTTAATATGCTAATTGTTTCCAATAGAAAGAATTCCTGAAATGCTTTTTCAAGTATTTTGCTTAGACAAGAAGGAAACTTTTCAGATATAATCTTCAGTTGAGCAGTGCGACTGACAACTAGGGAGACTGAGCATGCGCAGTTGACGTCAATGGCCTGTCATTCAACCTATGTAGATAAGACTTTCTACATAGGATGTGTTTACAAAAACTGTGGAAGAGTCAGGAACTCAGTCAGGAACTCAGTCGGTAGCGCGCCAGGCTCGTAATTTGCAGTTCCCAGGTTCGAGTGCCAGCTGGGTCAACGTTGAGACCTATCTCTGTAAAACTCCCTACCCTGCCCACGGTGAGTAGGGGACACCAATGGGCTTGGAAAGGCTACCGTCCGTCGGATGGGACATTAAGCCATGCCCCGTGTGCGGGAGAGCCATACCCAGTGCACATTAAAGAACACACTGGAGGGCCTTGATGGGAGGCTAGCATCTGTCTCCCAACAACTGTGAGCCTTCGGGGTTCTTGTGACCTGACCATTTAGCCCATAGTGTGCAAAAAAGTGTCGCTCAGAGGTAAAACAACCCAACTTAAGGATTTTACCAGAGCTATTATTATCCCTATTTTTTAAAAAAGTTGATCGCAGTTCTTGTGATAACTTTAGGGATATCAGCCTACTTTCTGTTCCACGTAAAGTTCTTTCCATGACTGTACTTAATAGAATAAGAATCTGGTTGATGGAAAAATACGTGATGAGTAGTGTGGATTCAGAAGTGGTAGGGGATGTATAGATCAGATTTTTTCACTTAGGCTTGTTTTTGAGAAATGTTTAGAGTTTCACAAACCTGTGGTTACTAGCTTTGTTGATTTTAAAAAGGCTTTTGACTCTGTTGATCATTATAATCCAGACAAGTTGGCTAACATAATGAAAGCTCTCTATAATAACACTGACTCGTGTGTTACAGTTAGTAAGGCTTATAGCAATTGGTTTAGCATTGCTTCTGGTGTTCGACAAGGGTGCATTTTGTCTCCTTTTCTCTTTAGTTTGGTTATTAATTATGTTATTCAAAATTCTTTGCAAGGGAAAGATTTTGGCCTTAAATGGTATAGAGATTTCAAAATTTCTGATTTAGATTATGCTGATGATTTGGCCTTGTTGGCTAATGATGTTGATGAGATGAATTCTTTCATTAAGACTGTTGATGAGACTGGTAATATGATTGGTTTGGTGATAAACAGAGATAAAACTAAAGTGATGAAAACTAGTCAGGCAATTGGTGCTTCAGTTGCTCTGAATGGTTGCACCCTTGAGCAAGTGTCTCAGTTTAATTATCTTGGGAGTTATGTAACATATACTGGTGGAGTGTGGCATGAGATTAGCAGTCGAATAGGGATTGCCTCTGGGACTTTTAAGGATCTATGGAGAGTGTGGAGAAATAGGCATATACACCTAAAGACTAAAATTAGACTCTATAATAGTTTGGTTCTTTCTAGATGTATGATAATAAAACGTGGACATTTTGTAAACAAGATAACGGGAAACTTGATGCTTTTGATTCTAGATTCTTATGCAGTACCTTGGATATTTGGTGGTTCAACTTTGTAAGTAATGAAGAGGTTAGGCAAAGGAGTCGGCAACCTCCTCTGAGGAGTAAATTGTGCAGAGAGAGAGACACCGTTGGTTTGGCCATGTTGTCCGTATGGATGATAATAGATTAGCAAAAAGGGTTATGAACAGTGTGCCTAAAGGCCCCAGAAAGAGAGGGAGACCTAGGATGCAGTGATCAGACATATATAGAATTGTGAATAGAATCGTTAGAACTGGTCCACAGTGGCCAGATGCAGCATATGTTGCTCATGACATGTGTTTGGAGAACTAAACTGCACAATCTGGTTGGACCTCCGTAGCCCTTGGCTGCTTGAGGATGATTGTGATGACGATGTGTTTTATCAAGTAATAGTTCGCATAGTTCATTCTTAGCAAGGAGATATTAAATCTATGTGCATAAATTAGATACAATGTGCATAATTGTACAGTGTGCATAATTAGATACTTTGCATTATAAGCGACATCAAATGTTTTAAAGGGAAAATTAAATTTTTCCGAGGAATTTAATTTTTCACATTCTTTCCCAGTTTTGTCAATTTTATAACTTCTGCTTTATCAGGGTCACAAGGACCCCAAGGGTTCAGAGAAGATTTGGGGAAGGGGACACAGTAACAAGACAGATCGAATCATCTCGTCAAAAACATCCAGCATCTTTAACGCGCACTGGATATGGCTCTTCTGCACAAGGCAACATGCATTGCATTGAACAAAAACGATAATAAGCTCATACATAAGCAATTGGAACTATCTTTAGCAGTGCTGATCCTTTTCAACAATGCATAAAATCAAAGTAGTTTTCCCTTTTGCGGGGGAAGAGGGTGTCGGTTGGCAGCTCCCAGGTTCAAGTCCCAATATTGCAGATTTATCTCCGGAAATATTCACTCTGCTCTCCGTGAGAAAGAGGGTACCAATGGGCTTTGGAAAGTCCGCCATCCGTCGCATGGGACGTTATGCCGTGTTGCCTTATTCATAAGAGAGTTTAACCCTGTGCACGTTGAAAACACCCAGGTTGGCCTTGACGAGAGGATTCCGTTTGATTCCTAACAGCTATCCGGTGGACCCACCTTCCCAACCATTCTTTGCGCCCTTGGAGGTCCTTGTGACTCGGCCATTTAGCCAATTTTGTGCCAACAAGTGCTGCTCAGAAGTAAAACAGCATAACAGCCCAACTTCCACCTTGATTGGTTCGTTAATGAGCATCATTTAATATTTTAATCGATCTATATTTGGGTCTTCTATGTATATATCAGAAAGTTGGCATCTATATCTATATGTGGCGAATATTATGAACACTTTTCCATTAGACAGACTACCACTTTCCAAACAGTTTAGGACGACGATTCTTGGGAGTCAGCGTATTTTCGATATTGGAATAGGCCGTCGCAGGAATCACATTCTTTTTTTATTTCGGGGGACGGGGGAGGGGGGGGGGCAGTGTCGCATTTTGAAAACATGTTTAGGGGATTGTATTTTTTCAAAAGGTAAACAGGTAATAAATAAATATATAAGTAAATATTTTAAAAAAAAAGGCAGCGAATAAGTAAATGAAAACCAGTGGTATATTTTGCATCAATGCCTAGGAGTTAATAAATATTTCAAAAGCATAGAAATGCAAACAAAAAATGTAACATGTACATTTGTAGGGGGGAAAGAATTCCCGAAGCCTCCCCATTAAACATGACCACTGGGCGGGCAGTGATCAACTCTTAAAAACGAACTATTTGGAACTGCGCAATAGTTCTCTTTGACTTCTCACAGCCTTTGTCAGGGGTAGCCGCTCTTCTGCTTGAGACCGCCACTGATACTGGATAATATTCCTAGATAAGAAATTGTCGTTAATATCTCATGTAATGAGCATCATTTTATATATTCATCGATCTATATTTGGCTCATATATATATATATATCTATTGGGTTGTTCTACATCTTAGCGGCACTTATGTGACTTACACTTTGTGAACATAATGGGCTAAATGACTTGATCACAAGGACCCCAAGGGAAAGAAGGTTGGGGAAGGTGAATTGGGGAGAGCTGTTAGGAAAAGAATGGAAAGCCATCCAGGGTGTTCGTTAATGGGCACATGGTATGGCGGCTCTCAAAAATGAAGTTCATGTAGAAAGAGTTGAGCTGCTTTACCTCTGAGCGGCACGTTTTTGCTCACAATGGGCTAAATGGCCAGGTGACAAGGACCCCGAAGGCTCAGAGAAGGTTGGGGGAGGGAAACCACTGGATAGCTGTTGCGAGACAGATGAAATCCTCCCGTCAAAGCCATCCAGTAGGTTCTTTAAAGTGCACTGAGTAAGGCCCTCTAGCACACGACCCGCGACTTAACGTCCCACCAGACGAACGGCGACCTTTCCCAGCTCATCGGTGTCCCTACTGACCGAGGGCAGGGTGGAGAATTTTGAGGATATAAATCTGAACGTAGGACTCGAACTTGGGAACTGCAGATTACGAGCCTGGTGTGCTACCGACTGAGCTATCCCCCGCGCCATTTAGAAAGAAATCTAAATAAATTTAAAGCGTCATAGTTCATTTGCGTTTGTTCCTTTCCTGGTCCTTTTTAAGGATACTCTTTTTAAGAAAATACAGGGTCCGCGTCAAAACAAATTCGATGTGCAGCATGCTAAGATATGTAGTAAGCATTTTTGAGGAGCCTATTACGATCTTAACCTATGAACCGAACTCTTAGGACTGCCTGTTAAACGTAAACTTAAAGGACTAAATATATCCCATATATAAATGTGACGCACGAAAATTCAGTCTCGGTTACGACGACCTCTTCTACTGGTACCAAACGATTGTTGACTCGAGGAAAAAGCAAAAGAGTGTTGGAAAAATAAATTGATGATCTGAAAACTGGGACAATGCACTCAATAAAAAAGTAGTATTTCCACTGGCAATTGATAATTCAAATACCTCAGTTTACAGTGCGCTGATCAAGACAATAAAAACTTATTGTCAGTGCGTCAAAATCAGAATGTAAAAAAATTATCCTTAGTTATATGCAGGGGGAACAAGGAGCCGGTTCCTTTGTCCCCCCCCCCCCTAGTATAGTAGCTTAGTGTATTTTATAGTATTTTCGTTAAGGGTTTTTTTAATGAGGGGGAGTCAAAAGTTGGATTTTTGTAATGATTTTTGAGGTTTGCATCAGTCATTCTGTGAGGGGATGATCTGAACGTTGCCACCGAAAGTTCAATTGGACTTGGTAAATTTCAGATGAGGGTAGAAATCAAGGGACTTATTCGGGAGTTTGTGATCGGTGAGGGGGAGTTTAATAGAGGGGCGGAACTTTCGATAGGGTTTTTAATGAGGGGGCAGAACTTTTGATAAGGGGGCATTAAAAAATACACATGGGTCAACCATGGGGTCAGCCAAGGAGGGGATTAAAAAATACATGTCAACCAGGTTTGATAGGGTTTTTAATGAGGGGGTAGCAGTTGATAATGGGGGTTTAATGAGGGGGAGTCAAAAATTGGAAAAAAATACGGTTAAAATAGAGGGCTTTTCTGAAATATAGTACTCATAATATACACTAGATGGCGCCACGGTTTTTTAATAAAGGGGAGGAAATTTTAAAAAAGGGTTTTTTAATGAGCGGGTCAACCAGGGGGTCTTTATAAATTGTTAATTATTAAATAATTATTAATTATGAATATTAATAAGCACGTGGTCGGTAACGTCATAGGGGGAAAGCACTGTGAGTTGGATGATAATGAAATCGATGAATATATTAAATGATGCTCATTAACGAACCAATCAAGGCGAAAGCAGTTGGGCTGTTATGTTGTGTTACTTCTGAGCAGCACTTGTTTTCACAAAATGTGCTAAATATTCAGGACCCCAAGGGCTCAAAGAAAGGTTTGGAAGGAGGGTCCACCAGACAACTGTTAGGAGACAAATGGAAGCCTCTTGTCAAGACCAGCCTGAGTGTTTTTAATGTGCACAGGGTCAAAATCTCTTATGCTTAAGGCAATACGACCTAACGTCCCATGCGACAGATGGCGGACTTTCCAAAGCCCATGAGTCCCCTCTTTCACACGGAGAGCAGAGTGAATATTTGCGGAGATAAATCTGCAATATTGGGAACTGCCAACCGAGACCCTCCTCCCTTGCAAAGGGAAAACTACTTTGATTTTATGCATTGTTGAAAAGAACCAGCACTACTTAGAAAGAGTTCCAATTGTTTATGAGCTTATTATCGTTTTTTGTTCAATGCAATGCATGTTGCCTTGTGCAGGAGAGCCATATCCTGTGCTCGTTAAATAAATTGAATTGCAGAAATTCATAAGTAGAAAATTTAATACATACTATATAATCTTGCGCATACTAAAAAATAAACGAAATCTCTAGTAAAGAATCACATGTCCTGTGATTCTTTACTAGAGATTTCGTTTAGATTACATGCTCGTTCGTCACCATAGAGCACTGCAGGTGATATTCGACGAGCTGTGTCAGCAGCCATGGACGTCCCAATAACGACCCTAACGGTAAACCAAAGTTCGCATGAGACACACCTGCTCATTGACTGCAAGCCATCGTAGCGTTCGTCTGGCTTGGTGCCAAAGTCATGCGAAATGGGGTTAAGAATGGAGCACTGTTGTATTTACTGATGAATCCCATTTCTGTCTGAGTGCTGACGATTGACAGGTCTGTGTATGGCGACAACCTGGAGAGAGGACGGATCCAGCTTTTGTTTGTGACTGGCACACTGCCCATCAGCCAGGCATAATGATATCGTGGTACTATTGGATATGACAGCAGGTCACCTCTTGTCTGCCCACGGGAACACTGACAGCTGCACGATACGTTAGCACAGTTCTGAAACCTGTTTTGTTACCATTCCTGGGAGGTAAGCAACAGCCCATTTTCCAGCATGACAACGCCCGTGTACACACTGCTAGGGTCTCCAGACAATGTTTGCAACATGTTCAAGCATTGTCATGGCCAACACGATCTCCAGATTTATCTCCAACATAAAATCTGTAGGACCACATTGGATGATGTATGCGATCCTCTCACCAGCTGGCACGGAATCTTGATGAATTATGGGAGCAAGTCAGAGTTGCTTGGTTTGCAATTCCTCAGGACCATATCTGTCGACTGTATGATACCATGCCACGCCATATTTCTACCTGTATTGCCGTTCATGGTTGTGCTACTGAGGCAGTCACATTGTGCTGCATTATCTCATCTTCTAACCGCTGTACGTGGCTGTAAATTAAATCATGGTATGCCAATATGGATTGCTATGTGTATGCTACATTTCACCCCTATCCCCTCATTCCTTCTGGGTGGGGAAATTTCAATGTCGTGCAGTGTACATACTAAAGATATTGCCTTGTAATTTTTCTAGATAATAAATAAGTTTTTATTTTTATCAAGATTGCGGAATTTACAATGAAGGTCTTGTTTTACACATGAACAGTAATTTTAAGTTGCCCAATGGGTGCAATAACTAGGTAATAAGTACCGCAGGTGAGGATCAAGGAAGGATTATCCAACGTACAATTGTCAGGAGCAAATGAGATCCTTTTATCTGATTCATTGATTCAAAATGCAAACGGTTAGGCCACGAAGACCTCACAGGTCATAAGGACGGGGAAGGAGATCCACCAGGGAGAAATTTGTTATAGAGGAAAACTCCTCTCAAAACCATTTCGAGTGTCTTTTCAATGTCCTGGAAGAGGTAAAATCAAATTTAGGGAAAGAAATATGTTTTTAATGTTAGAGAACAACACTCGCAGCTCAACTTTGAAAATACTCAAATAACATATTAAATAACAAGTTTTTAAAATAAGGTTTTTATGAAAGCATTTTACTGGACATGAATAAGTTAAGAAACTCTATCTACTAGATCTTGATTTTTAGCACGTTTTGAGAAAAAAAACGAGCTTAGGTTTCCACTTTGTAGTCTGTAGCCATCGAACTTTTTTGTTTGTAGAGATAAATTAAAAAACTCTTTTTGCGTTGGATAGGTAATGAAGAAATATTACGATTCGCACATTCGGAACTTTCGTACATCTAAAATTATGCCCTGTAAGGGTGGGGATTTTTGAAAAGTTCAAAGTTTCAAACTAATATTTTAAACGATATAATTACGGCAGAACTTTGAAATTTTGGTGGTGGGATGTCAAGGTCATGTAGCCTGCATTGACAAAAATGATTTCCACCTTTCCTCCAGGACGAGGTGCAAAAACGCATTTCTTTAAAGCAGAAACTGTTTTTTTTTAAAAATGAATTGAAAATTATTTCGGATTGGATAGGTATTGACAAATTATTTTGATTCGCCCTTTTGGAGTCTTCCAAAAGATTTATTTGCGCCCTCCGATGATGGAAAATTCTGAAAATTTTAAACGAATGTAGCAAACGACGTATTTATGCTAGAAATACTCATATAGAAAATATGATATAGAAAAACGATATACAGGGTGATTCAAAACTCTTAAGCCAAACTTTAAAGGGTGATAGAACACACCTAAACAAGTACTTTTCGTCATACAATGCATGGTCGGAACTCAAGCGGTGAAGCGCTAAAGGGCGCTTTCCAGTGAACACTTATAAGTGCTGGTTTTCGCACTCGTCGTCATTTCTACCGTGGATTGCAGAACAGATGGATTGTTTCATGAATCAGTAGAAGGCAGACATGCATTTCACATATGGAGCTGCAGATTTTGCACAGATACCAGTGCAATCGTTGAAAGGTTTTACGATCAGGCATGCGTCAAGTCATAAAGCGCTCCCGGTATAGTCTTTGGGGTTCCCTCACATTCCCGTCTGCAGCTCTATACGTGAAATGCATGTCCGCCTTCTCCTGATTCATTAAACAATTCATCCGTTCTGCAATCCACGGTAGAAATGACGACGAGTGCGAAAACTAGCGCTTTTAAGTGTTCACTGGAAAGCGCCCTCTAGCGCTTCACAGCTTGAGTTCCAACCATGCATTGCATGACGAAAAGTGCTTGTTTAGATGTGTTCTATCACCCTTTAAAGTTTGTCCAAAGAGATTTGAATCACCCTTTATTTATTCTAGAGAACGGAAAAATTGATAATAGGATAATGGAAGTATTGAGAAAGTTGGCAGCCTGGCATCCGAAGTCCGTAGTAGGGAGGAGGTCAGAAAAACCTCCTAAGCATAAAAGTGAAATAATGCGAAATGAAACAAAAAATAATAATAAAAATATATAATAAAATATTAAAAATAAAATAAATAATGAAAAATTCTTTCGAAACGAACATTCAATATTCATCAGAAGTTATTGAATATATTGCCTGATATTGCATTTTTTTAACCTGAGAAGAACACATATTCCACAAATTTTCAAAATGTAACTAGAGACAAAATGACACTTCATGTTGTATATTGAACTTTAAGAAGCTGTCTTTGTCTAAACTCTGGTAAATGAGCGTTAGTTGTCTCACGAAGGTAATCTAATACATAAAAAAGAAAGTTTGTTTGCTTGTTTATGTGTCTGTCCGCTTATGCACTCGGTCCCCAGAAGTGCTAGAGGCATCAAACTTTGCATTAACGTTCCCGTCACCGAGGGGACTCACTAGGTTAGTACATATGTCGTGCCCTCAGGAATTGATCCTGCGGACACGACTTGGGCTAAAAGGTCCTTGAATATGTTTTTCTCGAAGTAGGAACAAAGACCTGGTGAGTCATCGCGGTTCCAAGAACTTACCAGTTCAACTGGATGACACCAGTGTCCGGCATCGCCCCAGGAGCCAAGAACTTCCGGACCCAGAGTTCGGACCCGCCACCAAAGAGGCCGAATAGGCGGAGCGATGCCCTCGACGTCCAATGGCAAGCGCCCGCGTCAGCTTACGACGCTGACCACCGCTAGAGGTCGCGGTGGAGAGAAGCGGCAATTTTGAACTGCTCAAGAGTAGAGAAAGAACTTGTCTCCATGTGTTTGGACAGCGAAGACGTCTTCTTTTGGCCGGGAATCGGCAAGGCCTCGTGTGACGAGTTTAGAAGTTTTCGAACTGTTTTAACTTTCTTGCTCTAGATAAACCTAGGCGATGGGCCTTCAACGGACAGTGCTGATCTTCGCAACAAAGTCTCCTGCAGCGACCACCTCATCCAACAGGTAGGGTCACCCTCATTCATAAATCTGGTATCCTTTCCACAAAGTCTGCTAACCGCCACTGTGTTCTGGGGAATAGCCCCGTACTTGGACTTTAGAGCTGGTAGCTCAGCCACATGAAAAGACTTTCGCTTAAACGGTTTGGCGTCTAATTGTAAAGGCGGTCATCGCCTGAGAACTAGTAAGTTCGGCTGTATTCCCCGAAGGGAACTCCTGGTCCTGAAGTTTATTTTTCGCAATGTACTATAAATAAATTATGTTTAAATGGTAATATCTGACTACTCCCTGTCTTTTCCAAGATTGAGTCACGTTTGGGTTATTGCAGAGGTTTCCTTCTCGAAAGTCTGCACAAGTAACAGCACGGCCAAAATAGAACGGGAGGGAGTCAGAAATTTAATGACGGACCGCCCTCATAAGAAAGGGGGGTTCACGTCAAATTGGTGCCGTGACCACGGATTTTCGAACCTGAGTATTATTGCGGTTAGAAAGAAAAATACGTCAAATTGGTGCCGTGACCACGGATTTTCGAACCTGAGTGTTATTGCGGTTAGAAAGAAAAATACGTCAAATTAGCGCGGTGACCACGGATTAGCTTCGATTGGTTTCTGTGACCCAAGTATGTTCGAACCTGAGTTTATTGCGGCTAGAAAAAGAGTATAATTAGAGATTGCAAAATTATTGTGTTGAAATGTGGCAGTAGCAGAATGTGAAGAAATTAAGAATGTTAAATATTGTGATTTTAGTGACTTTAGTGATTTAAATTGTGATTTTTAGTGAGAATTGTATACTATGTTTTGAGCGAGGAATTTCAGGAGCATCTGTTAAAACAAGTGTTATATTGAAGTATAGAAAGTGATTTGAATTAAATGTTTAGTGCTAAGAAATAATTATAAGACTATAGCTAGGCCCAGGTGTAGAGTGTATGAAGGAAGTATTAGAGATTTCGACTAGGGACTATATCATAATATTTTAGATAGGAGTGATTTTTTTTTTTTCATGTGTTACTGTTAAGTTGCATTTCTGTGTGCGCCTCCATTGCACTTAGGAGGTACAAAAAACCCAACACACAGCACAACACGCAGCACACTATTTGCGTAGTGAGAAAACCCCCCGAATTAATGGAGAGTCAGGACGCGAGTGCGCCACCCATCCAGGAGCCGTCCCCAACGACGGGACCTCTCCTGGCGGGGTTCATAAACTTAGTAAACCCGTACGAAGGAGATAATAGTCGCACGGCCGCAGCGTTTTTCGAACAATTAGAGGAAGTAGGGAGGATCGCACGATGGCAGCCGAGCGAGATGGCAATCATTGCCCGCTCGAAGCTGCGAGGAGCCGCTGCGGAATTCGTTAACCAATCCCCGGAATTAAGGAACGAGGAGGATTTTGCCATTTTCAAAAGGGCGGTGTTGGAAAGGTTCGATAGTGAGGCGCCATTAGCCACCCGCCTGCACGAGTTCACAAGTTGTCAGCAAGTGGCGAACGAGAGTGTCCAGGAGTATGCTGCCCGCATTCGGACCCGGGCCTATCAGTTTTTGGGACCAACGGGGAGAAACAGGGACAGCGAGGATCAGGGAATCGGCGATCAGATGCGCCTTGCCCAGTTTTTGGCGGGCCTGGCCCCGCGGCTCAAGAGGGTCGTATTGTCTCATAATCCCCGCACTTTCAAGGAGGCTTTAGCGAAAGCTACACTAGAGGAGAGCAATGAGCGTGCCTGCGGACGAACGCCAGCCATACGAGCACTCGACGAGGAAACCCCTGCTAGGAACACAGAGTCGAACCCTCTGCCCCAGCTACAGGATCTGTTGGCAGCCTTTCCGCTGTGCCAGATCCAGGCAGATTTGGTACGTTTAGGGGAGCGCCTTCACCAGATTGAGGGACAGCGAGAGAGGAGCCATACCAATCAGCCCCAGCAACAGCAGCACTCCTGGGCGGATCGCCGGGGTGTCACGTGCTTTGCGTGCGGCGGAGTGGGCCATTACGCCCGTCAGTGTGCGTCGCCCCCTACCGTACGCCCACGTGACCCGCGATACCAAACAGGACGAAACCGGCAGCAAAATCAAGACCGAGCACCCCCACGGAGGACCCGCTGGACGAGAGGGAGTGAATTTCCTTTTACCCCCCCTCAGCAAACACGAGAACAGGGTAGAGAGGAGTTGCGGCAAACCAACCACCATACGGCTCCTTTAAACTAGAACGGGAGGGAAGCCCCGGATGCACTTCCCAGAGTCCCCTCGAAGCGTCAGCCGTCCGCATTGCCCCGTGTGCCATACTATGTAGTGATGAAAATTCACCTATTGTGTCTGGCCGCATGGAGGACACGGAGGTGTCGGCCCTCGTCGATACCGGCGCCACGGTGTCTGTCATGAATGGCCAGTGTTTTCAGCGCTTGAGAAGCCGAATCCTGCACAAAACGGTCCCCCCACAACATAATTTGAAAACTGTAGATGGCCACCCCCTTCCAGTGATAGGCAGATACATGGTGACCCTCACATTTGATGGAATTAGTTTTGAGCACCCCATAGTAGCCCTTGATATAGACACTCCACGATACGACATGATAATGGGACACGATATCCTCAAGAAGCATCGATTCATCATAGATTGTCATTCAGGCACATTGCAAAGGAAGAAGGACGAGAAATTGGAACATAGGAGCACCCCCCTCACACTGCCCGCTTACCCTGCCCAGGAGCAACCTTCACCCCCCTCCCCTACACCCACGTACATTGGGCGCATCATACAGAGGCTCTGCGTCCCTCCCCGAGCCGAGCGCATAGCCCTCATCGAGTGTTCTGCACCCCAGCTCCGAGGATGCACGATCTTAGCGCAGCCACATGAGCAGCTGAAAACCGGTTCCGTGCGCGTAGCCCGCTCGGTGAACCGCGTGGACGGTAGCGGCCGACTCAACATCCGGGTCGCCAATACCTCATCGGCCCCTATCTGGCTGAATAAAAACATGCGCATCGCCACGTTGGAAGCCCTCGACGCCGAACAAATAGAACCTCCTGGCATTCCCCGGAAGACAAGAAAATCGCCCCTGTCCCTGGAAGATTTCCAATTGGACCATCTTGGGCCTCAAGAGAAGAGTAAACTGGGAAAATTGTTAATGAAAAATCGAGATGTTTTTGCGAGAGATGTCAGCGAATTGACCGGCACAGAGGCCGTGTACCATGAAATCCACCTCACAGACGACCGCCCCGTGAGGCAGCGGGCATACAGGGTGCCGTTCGCGCTGCAGGGCGAATTGGACCGACAAGTGGATGAGTTGTTGGAGCAAGGAATAATCAGAGAAAGCGCCTCTCCTTTTGCGTCACCCATCGTCTTAGTGAAGAAAAAAGACTCCACATACAGATTCTGTGTTGACTACAGGGCACTAAATGCGAAAACAATCCCAGATTCGTACCCTCTCCCCCTCATAAACGAAATTATCGACCAACTAGCTCACGCCAAATATTTTAGCTCGCTGGATATGGTATCCGGTTATTGGCAGGTTCCCGTACACCCACGAGACGTGGAGAAAACTGCGTTCATCAGTAGGAAAGGGTTATTTGAATTTAACTACTTACCATTTGGACTGAAGAACAGTCCCGCTACTTTCCAACATTTACTGGACCACGTATTAATGGGAATGCGACAGGAGCAAGTTCTCGTCTACCTCGACGACATAATGGTGGCCTCCCAGACATTTGAACAACACACAGAACGGTTACAGAGGGTATTTGACCGCCTACGGTCCTACAAATTAAAGTTGAAGCCAGCGAAGTGCCAATTTATGAAGGAGTCCCTCACATACTTGGGACATTTGATTTCCGCAGAAGGGGTCCAGCCGGACCCGCGGAACGTCCAGGCCATTGAAGAATTTCCACGCCCCCGTAGTGTCCGGAACGTTCGAGCCTTCTTAGGCCTAACCGGTTACTACCGGCGTTTTATTGATCGTTACGCCGATCTTACAGCCCCCTTGGTACAGTTAGTGAAGAAAGACACCCCTTTTAGATGGTCTTCAGAGGCAGAGGAAGCGTTCGAAGTACTAAAGAGGAAATTAATGACCGAGCCCCTTCTCCTGTACCCCGACTTTGGACGGAAATTTTTCCTGTCAACCGATGCGTCGGATATTGCGGTAGCCGGCGTACTCGAGCAGGAGACGGACGACGGTTTCCGTCATCCGGTAGCTTACGCCAGTCGGAAATTGAAGCCCCCTGAAACACGCTACTCAACGATTGAGAAGGAGGCCCTTGCGATCCGTTTCGCCATTACCCATTTCAAGCAGTACCTGTATGGGCGACGATTTACAGTTGTGTCCGACCATGCCCCCCTCACATATTTGCTGAAACTCAAGGACCCCTCCAGTAGATTGGCCAAGTGGAATCTGACGCTGCAGGATTACGATTTCGACATCATTTATCGGCCTGGGAAACACAATGTCCCCGCCGATACCCTGTCCCGTCACATCCAGGCAGTCGAGGGAAATTCCCCTGCCCAGAGCCCCTTTGGCGATTTAGCCCATCTGAGAGACCTACAGCTGGAGGACCCCACCTTTAGAAACACCATCGAAATTTTAGAGAGTAGGACCCCCGATTCACCCGCCAGTGCCGCCGAACCATTTTATTTGAAGGAAGGTATCCTATACCATTTGGCCCCCCCCGACTAGCCATAGCCCCCGCATGGAAGCAACAGAGCAGCTAGCGATCCCCGTCAGTCTGCGAGGGCAGATCTTGGAATTGTGCCACGACAACCCCTGCTCAGGCCACTTGGGAGAGTACAAAACATTGCAAAGAGTAAGGTCTGAGTACTACTGGCCCGGCATGTATGCCGATATACGCAATTACGTCCAGACCTGTGTATCTTGTCTGCAACGGAGAGGCTACGTCGAGAAGAAGAAAGGAAACCTAGTTCGAGCCCCACTCACAAGCCGCCCCTTTCAGCGCATAGGCATGGATATTTTAGGCCCTCTCCCCATCACTCAGCAAGGAAATAGGTACATCTTAGTCATTATGGACTACTTCACCAAATGGCCAGAGGTCTACGCGCTGGCCGATCAGTCAGCAGAGTCGATTGCTAGAGCGTTTGTAGAAGATTTTATTCCCAAGCATGGAATTCCCGCTACTGTCATCAGTGATAATGGGCGCAACTTTACCGGTCGCGTGATGACCGAGGTGTTTAACCGATTAGGCATTACCAAGCAAAACACTAGCTTCTATCACCCGAGCTCCAACGGCCTCGTGGAGAAATTCAACCAGTCCATAGCATCCATCTTATCTCATCTGGTGGCCGACAAAAATGATGTGTGGGATGAGCATCTGCCATTTGTTTTGATGGCTTATCGGAGTGCCACCCACAGTTCCACCCATGAGACCCCCTATTTTCTACTGTATGGCCGAGACGTGGCCCTGCCTTACCAGATGTGGCAGACGAAGGAGCCCCCAACCTATGCCGACACTGAGAGCTATGGTGAACAGTTAGCCAACAAGTTGAATGAAGCGTATGAGCTGGTGAAAGCGAATCTTGAAACAGCAGCTACGAATCAGGAGGAGCAGAGGAGAAAAATGGCCGTGGATAAAGGTATTCGGCCTGGTGACCTCGTGTTTTTATATAGCCCACGGGTCCCTCGCAGGAATACCAGGAAGCTCTCGAAAATGTCCACCGGGCCATGGCGAGTGCTGCAACGCCTCACCGAAGTGAATTATAAAATTGCCTTAGTCGCCAACCCTCACAAAGTGGAGACAGTCCATGTCGATCGCCTCACCAAATTGCGGAAGCGACGCCCGTACCTGATAAGTGAGCCCTCCATCCCAGAAGATCCCACACCAAAACCCCCGACGCCCCCATCACGACCCATCGCTGAGCCGGAATCTGAGGACGACGACTGGGAATCGAACCCCCGAGTCACACGGAATCACGTTGCAGGCCGCCCGGCGCCAGACGCGCGAGCGCGCCCTGCCACAGCGAGCTCCCAGCCACACCCGTACAACCTTCGACCACGTGCACCAGACGGAAGAGTCGCCCCAGCCACTGCTGCTGACACACACCCGCACACCGTGGCTTGCTATGACGTCAACACATCCGGTGGATCAGCACCCCTTCCGCCTTTGCCTCAGCGGCCGCCCCGCAGCAGACGACGCTTGAAAACGCGGAATGCTGGGATACATGACGAACTCGAGGAAGTGAAGCCCGCCTCATGGGCTAATGTCGTCGCGAGGGGACGCCCTCACAATACATCGCCCCAGGACGGCAGAAATCCTCTCCCCTGGTCCGTCACTGCTCAACAGTCTCCGTCAGTACACTAGCGCACTCACACCCCTCCCCCCCGGCTATCAAGCGCAGCGAAGGAGTGAAATCTGAATCATAGAACGCTCACGCGAGAAATCACGAGAATTTCTCCCGTGCGCGGTGGCCGAGCCGGCGTGGAGATGGTGACGCTTTGGGAAACCTGGCGGGACAGCAGGTTTACGCACCCCCCACACACACACGTTCAATCAATCAATCAGCCGGAAGGAACGAAGCAGCTATTTGGAACAGTGTAGACCGAGTGCAAAGCCCTCCATTTGAATAATAGACTTGAGATTTGAGAAATAACTATAAATGAGTTTGCTATTGGAGATTTGAGTTTTGTTAGAAGTGTCTTGATTATCGATTTGAGTTTTTGAGAAGTAATTTTGTCACGATTAAATGAATTGATGGAGAAATAATTTTTGATGATCATTGTCAGAGTAACAATCAGATGATTTTGTGATTATAAGAGTAATTGTAGATGATTTTGCTATTATAGGAGTAATAGTTGGATGATCTTGCTAGTATAAAGTGAGTTCACTATTAAATGAATTAATGGAGAGATAATTTTAAATGATCATTGTCAGAGTAACTTAAAAAAAAAAATGATTTTGTTATCAGAGATTTGAGTTTTTGAGAAGTAATTTTGTTACTATTAAATGAATTTTTTTTTGAGAAGTATTTTTGTCACTATTAGATGAATTAATGGAGAGATAATTTGAGATGATTATTGTCAGAATAACTTGGAAAAAAAATGATTTTGTTATCAGAGATTTGAGTTTTTGAGAAGTAATTTTGTCAGGATTAAATGAATTGATGGAGAGAATTTTTGATGATCATTATAAGAGTAATTGTAGATGATTTTGCTATTATAGGAGTAATAGTTAGATGATTTTGTAGTATAAAGTGTTTTACTGAGAAAGGATTTTTGTTTTATTGTTGGAATTGTAACTAACTTCAGGAAGTTCTTGCTAATTAGAAGTGTAATCTGTACCATAAGATTGTTAAGTTCTATGTAACAGTGAGTCACGTGGCGGTAAGCACGAAGACAGACTGTGTGTTTGCAACTTGAGTACATGTGGAAAGCCAGATTGGTGACCCTTTTCCCTGTTTTCTCTATTTCATGTGCTGTGGAGCCTCCTGCAACCGACGCCCACCAGAGCGGCCCAGCCGGACCCCAACTGTGAATCACTGGACTTTCTTGGTGTTGTGCAACAATATGAACTGTGTGACCTCTTAGACTGTTTGCAACAGATGGACTCATGAAGGAAAGGCCAGATTCCAGATCGTGATGGGTGACCCTGGAGATCATCTTCAACAATATAGTGCCATCTTCAGTGCAGTACGGTCAGTGACCTTTTCCCTGCCCCGCCTGTCCTCCTCTCTCGCTAAAGGGGGATAGGTGTGTCGTGCCCTCAGGAATTGATCCTGCGGACACGACTTGGGCTAAAAGGTCCTTGAATATGTTTTTCTCGAAGTGGGAACAAAGACCTGGTGAGTCATCGCGGTTCCAAGAACTTACCAGTTCAACTGGATGACACCAGTGTCCGGCATCGCCCCAGGAGCCAAGAACTTCCGGACCCAGAGTTCGGACCCGCCACCAAAGAGGCCGAATAGGCGGAGCGATGCCCTCGACGTCCAATGGCAAGCGCCCGCGTCAGCTTACGACGCTGACCACCGCTAGAGGTCGCGGTGGAGAGAAGCGGCAATTTTGAACTGCTCAAGAGTAGAGAAAGAACTTGTCTCCATGTGTTTGGACAGCGAAGACGTCTTCTTTTGGCCGGGAATCGGCAAGGCCTCGTGTGACGAGTTTAGAAGTTTTCGAACTGTTTTAACTTTCTTGCTCTAGATAAACCTAGGCGATGGGCCTTCAACGGACAGTGCTGATCTTCGCAACAAAGTCTCCTGCAGCGACCACCTCATCCAACAGGTAGGGTCACCCTCATTCATAAATCTGGTATCCTTTCCACAAAGTCTGCTAACCGCCACTGTGTTCTGGGGAATAGCCCCGTACTTGGACTTTAGAGCTGGTAGCTCAGCCACATGAAAAGACTTTCGCTTAAACGGTTTGGCGTCTAATTGTAAAGGCGGTCATCGCCTGAGAACTAGTAAGTTCGGCTGTATTCCCCGAAGGGAACTCCTGGTCCTGAAGTTTATTTTTCGCAATGTACTATAAATAAATTATGTTTAAATGGTAATATCTGACTACTCCCTGTCTTTTCCAAGATTGAGTCACGTTTGGGTTATTGCAGAGGTTTCCTTCTCGAAAGTCTGCACAAGTAACAGCACGGCCAAAATAGAACGGGAGGGAGTCAGAAATTTAATGACGGACCGCCCTCATAAGAAAGGGGGGTTCACGTCACATAGCCTATATTCGTAGGCTATGTACTAACCTAGTGGGGGGCAACCAAAATTGGGATGGGTAGGTGGGTTTTAATTTCTTTAAATCCCCATAGACTTAACATTAGAAGTTAAAACAGCGGTGACCCTCACAGACTTAGCATTAGCAGTTATCCAAAATATCATGGGGAGTGACATCTACTACAACTTTAAAGAGTTTCATACTTCCATTAAAGAGGAGAAAATTATCCTTTAGAGAATTTCAGACCCGAACAACGTCTGGTAAATATACTGTCATTTCTATAAATAAAGCTAATAATGAACTTGAACTCCATTACTCCATTCCGATACCCATTTAATTAAGAGAGTGTTTCCCGATTTTTATGCTAATAGGTTTTACTTACTTTAACTTTACTTCAGTATTAATATATAACTTATTTGTCATTACCATAAATATAAGGGAAACATTACTTTTCTTGCTTCTATAAATGATCCCTAGAAGAACATTTTGTATCGTTTCTTTCTCCTACTGATGTAAATAAATGCGACTGAATGAGAGATGCAATTGCGAATAGCTGTCGAAAATTATTGCATGGAATCCAAGAATCGGTCAAACAGAATGTTACTGATAACATTAATAATTCGAAAGAAATTTATTCCTAAATGCAATTGTATTTATAATACCGTCTCGGTGGGGAAACAGTATCGTGTTAACTTGAGGTGACACTGTATCTGGGTTCGATTCCTAGGATCACATGGTCTGTATGTGTTTGTATGTTGTACGTGAAACCAAGACAAAATCTCAAATTTGTCTACCTGCTTTGAAACCCAAAACTGTTATCTTTGTGTGATTTTATTTTAGCCCCATATTTTATGTTCAATATTAAAAATAGATTTGAAAAAACTATAAAATCTTATTTCATATAGAATTTCATTTTAACCTTTCCTGTTCGGTGGAATATTTTAGGGAAACGCTACTAAAGTCTTATTATCTGACCTCCCACTCTCACCCCCAGAAGGTAATTTCTCAGATCCTCCCCGAAAAACTAAACTTTCAGTCCCTTCAAAGCAAAATTTATCACCCCCCCCCACTTTTCGACACACACAACACACACAGGAAACAAATCCTGAGTACTTGCCTGTTCTAATTTATTCCGGTCCTTTTTGTAAATTAAAAAAAATACAACAAAATAATTAAAACATTTTGCATTTATTTGAATAAAATATAAAACATACGGCAAATATTAAATTCCTTCAAATAGTTTAAAATTAAAGATTAGCAAGCTTCCACTAATTCGATATCAGCACACCGTTATTTCCAAAAGTTTTTCAATCCTAGGTTCTATCTATATATAACAGCGAAAATAAGCTTTTTATGAAAATATTGGACCGGGATGATTTAGAGGCCATAATTAAATCTAACTGAATCTTAATTTTAAGCAATATTCTTTCTGCATTTAAAGAGCCAAAGAAATTTTAATATTTAAAAACAGAAATGCCTTTCACAAGAATTTCTCTCTTAATTAAAAGTTAAATATAATTATTTCAAACCATCCAATGAAATATTTCTATATTTTAAAAGTTTCTGTAAGTAGCTCTTTAAATATTCATCAGTTTTGATTGCTTTTAATACTCATTTATCATTTTAAATATTCCAGTTTCCCATAAATATTTTCTGAACAGATATTGTATTGTTACTTTTAGGAACTTAGATTTGACTGACATTTTTGTTCATCAGTAACATTTCTCGTAAAAAAAATATAGATATTTTGGGATTATAATTATTTAAACTTATTTTTATAACACGGGAATATTATATATACAAAGGGATTGTAACTTAACATTTCGACACTACTTCAGACTTTCAAAGATGCTCCAATGATGTCTTCTGTAGCTATTTTTTTTTCATGATGCAGTAGAAAGTTCCCATGGGCGCCAGCAGAAAATTTTCCAAGGAAGGATAAATTTGTTTCAGGTAAGGAAAAATATTTCTAACAGGAGACATAAAAAGAAAACAAATGTTCTAGATAGAAATATGAGCTGTTCATTAATGAGTGCACTTCGAATAAGGAATCATGCATGCATTATACCAAAATACAACTAAGGATTCCATAAAACGAAAAAGGAAATATGCCAATCCAAAACGAAAAAAATAATGAATTTATTATTGAAAATACATGTAATTTTTTTCATAATGATAATAAATAAATATGTTCGACAATACACCGAAACGTAAAAACAAAGCAACGAAGATTTATCTTTCTTTTTAAAAAATTTGGAAACACCTGATATTATTTACCACGAATTTATTTTTCGATCAAATTTTCCAAGTGAGGGCTCCCCCCCTCGCCTGCTGGCGCCCATGTACAGTGGGAAAGAATTATTCTCGATTCGACTTCTGTGCTAAGTCCTTTTCGAATGATATGGTTGAGAGAATCATCATGGGCTTTGTTTCTTCTGTATAGTCAATAAGACTGGATTCCGTTTCTATTCTTTTGTACAGTCAATAAGACCAAATTCCGTTTCATTTCTTCTGTATACTCAAATAAGACTGAATTCCGTTTCAATTCTTCTGTATAGCCAAATAAGACTGGATTCCTTTTCAATTCTTCTGTATAGTCAAAAAGACTGGATTCCGTTTCAATTCTTTTGTATAGTAAATAAGACTGGATTCCGTTTCAATTCTTCTGTATAGTCAATAATACTAGATTCCATTTCAATTCATCGATGTAGTTAAATAAGACTGGATCGCGTTTCAATTCTTTGCTACAAATAGTACATATTAAAGAATTACGATGGATTCGATTTTTTCTCTAGTCTGTAAGAAGGGCTTCTGCACAGTAATGCATTACAAATAAATATTATGTAATAACGAATGATTCAAGATAAAACCTTTCATATAAAACGATTCTACGATAAAAATAACTCCACTTTGAAATCATGTGCATTAGATATGGAAAAATAATACATTTTCCTATGATGATTTCGAATGTTTCTTTGCAAATAGTACATATGAAACGATTACAAAAGATAGGGATTCTTGTAAGGTCGAGAAGATTGGCTTCTATTACGAATAATTCGTCACAAATGGTACATTCGAAGCATAAACATGAAAACGTTTCGTTTGTTTTTTCTGTGGTGAAGAAGAAATTCTTCAGGGACGAAAATTGCCTCCCAAATATTACATTTGAAGGTGCAAGTGGCTTCTTCTATTGCGAATAAAAATAGATTCTGTTTCAAATGATCTTCCACATAAATCACAAGTGAAAATTTTTGGTTTCAGGCTTCGTGTGAGATTTAAGGTACTGTGTCAAACCGGTGAAATATCTATATGCTTCTCTGCAAAAGGAACTTTTGAAGGACTTTTCCTCATTATGTATCGTCTTATGGTGCTTGAAGCGCCACAGGTGATTCGTGGAATGAGTACAGAAACAAAAGTTGTATATTCGTGCTCTTCATTTCGAAATTTTTTCTGATGTTCTTCCACTGGTGAAGGGATCTTATAATACCTTGAACTTTGATGTTCTTCCAGGTGCTCTGTAAAGACAATACGTTCTGATAGAGATTGCCAAATGACTAAAATGACTTCTTGGTAAATCAGAGTTCAATCAGAGAGACAAATCGGAGACGAAACAGAAGTCAAACATTTTTGATTCACGTTTCGTGTGAGAATTAACCCTTTGGATACCAAGCTGTCTGAATACCCCTGTCGCCAGGATCCAGCTTACCGGCCGAGAGTTTTCAGTATTGCATTCCGCCTCTGAACGATTAGCAATGAGAATGGCAATGAGGGATTAACGAGGGTGGCAAAAAGGGGCGTCATCAACCCTTCCCTCTGGAGAGCGGTAAAGTGTCACTGACAATATACGCTTGCATCCCGTCGTACAGTGTGAGTTCGGTAGTTTTCGTAATATTTATTTTTTTTCTCTTAAAATATTTTTAACATAATTTTCTTTTTTTTTAAATTTAAAATTGTGATAATTTTAAGAATTATATGTTTTAACTTCATGGCGATAGATAACTTCACAAATTTCCCAAATGAGTGTGGTAGTGGGAAAAGGAAATAGGGAAGTAAAATATTTAGTAACGCTCCTATTAACATAAATTAATGGGCAAATTACATCTTTAGAAATTAATACTTTAAAAACTTTTCAAACATTACTTTTCCTACTCTATTTCCGATTAGTATAATATATAATATAAAAAAGACATTTTTCCCTTTTTGCTCCCCACAAAATTTCAATCTAGTAAGTTATTTGTTTTTTAGACAGTTTAAATTTTGGTCAGCATTGTAAACAAAGTATTTAATCTACTTGAAAAGTGCTCTGACATTTGGGAAAAATCATAATACCATGGAATAGATAAGGAGTTATCAACTTTTTCTAAGCCAAAGACAAACGCAAAAGAGAAAAATATTGGGGCAAAAGTTTAAAATCGAGTGCTATTTTTTTTTGGAAACAATATGAGCCTCATTTTTTTTCCTAAAGCTGGATTATTGGAAAATTAAGTAAAAAGTCTAAAAGTCTTTCCAAGATTATTTCATACCTTTATATCACTTATATATTTAAGACTAAAAGTCTTTCCAAGATTAATTTCATACCTTTATATCACTTATGGGAAATTATTTTATGAATATTTCAAATTTATTTCTTTCCGCTGTTTACCTTGGAGTAAAACAAAATAAAATTTTTGGGGGCAGGATTTGTTTTCTGCATCTTTTTGTGGTATAATAAAAATGAAAAATAAATTTAAAATTTAAAAGCCTGGCTATAGGAAGCTATAAACACCTTAAAACTTAGACAATAAACCTGAAATATATGGATAGTGCAATCAGTCACTGAGTTCGCATTCCCTTCAAAAGAAGATAGTTAGCCCGCAAGGCACGCACCCAGGATTTAGCTTCAGGATGATCCGAGAATTTCGTTTCAGTGGGAGGGAGATTGTTTTGGGGAGGTCCGAGATTTTTGTTTTGAGAGGAGTCCAAAAATTCAGTTTCGGGAAATCTCACTTGTGTATGATTTCTCATTTACCAAACTAAATAGTATGAGATTTTATATTTTTTAAAATTAAATTTTTGGTGCCGGACATGAAATTAAAAATTGAAATAAAATTATGTAACGACAAGTGTTTTGGATTTCAAAGCAGTAATGAAGTTTGAGATTTAGTATGACAGCTGGATTTTCGCAGGGATTGGGAGCGTGGGTTTCTAGCTACTTCTTTGGAATTACTCTTGTTGAGTAGGTAAATTGGCGCTTTATCTCACATTGTAGTAAATGCGAATTCAATGACTGATTACAGCATCAATATTCTTTAGGTTTATTTTGTATGTTTTGGGCGTACGTAGGAAGTAGGTACTTTAACGAAAGCCATCTCAAACAATAAACTCAAATATAAAAATTTAACTCAAATCTAATATTATATCAAATAATTTTTAACAGCTGCAGAAGCTCCAATCTCCAAAATACTCTAAAAAAATAAGTTCGTGTTTTCTATTCTTCATTTCCTTTTCGTTTAGCGAAACATCTGAGTCATACCAGATGAAGTTAGAACTAAAAGGTCCAGGATCAAAGCTACCTCACCGTGCTGCAAATTTGCCAATAAGCTAATAGTAGTGTATTCGCAGGATAGTACCCCCCACAGACAGTGATTTGCCCCTATGACGTCATACATCCGCTTACGTCATAGGTACATTATAAGCAATTAATTTTTTTAATTCCTTATAGGCAAAATATTTACATCATCACAATTGCTTCTTACAAGTGCATGTTTTTGTTTTAATTAATTCATTTAATTATATGACTTTGTAACAATATCAATGGCTTTATGTTATTTCGATATGCCCCTCCTATCCCAAGATAGTACCGTATTTCTTCGATTCTAAGACGCACTTTTTTTCCCACATAAACGTTTCTAAAAACGGGGTACGTCTTAGAATCGATGGGGTCTTAGAAACGCAGAAAAAGACGGCTCAGAAGAATCAGACTCTGATATTGTTTCAGAAGGAAGTGATAAATAGCATACTTACTGATAAATAAGTACTATTGTTGTTAGTAAATTGAATTCTATTATAATAAAAATATTTGTTAGATATATTTTAGCAATTTATTTTATTTATTTTTTTCTTAGAATCAAAATTTTTTGTCTGTTGTGGTGCTGAAATTAAGGTGCGTCTTAGAATCGATGGCTTCTTAGAATCGAAGAAATACGGTAATATACAGTTAAGGTAGAATTTAACCATAAACTTTAATTTAAACATTTCGGTTCCACTGAAGTTCAATTCTCGGAAACTGAATTCTCGGACCCCCCAAAACAAAATCTCGGACCCCCCTACCGAAACTTAATCTTGCGCACCTGCCTGGGTGGACTATACATCTCTCCCCTCCCTCCTCCACCGTCCCATAGATATAAAATACTTAATATAAAGTAATAATAATGTAAAATGGTTTAGAATATATTTTTACCACAAATTTCAAAAAACAGCAAAGACCTTCATTTTCAATTAATATTTTCCCATCCATATCAATAGTATGTTGAATATTGTTCTCAAAAATTCAAAATTCCACAAATGGCTTATCATCATTCAATTTTTCCATTCAAATTCAATATATCAATTATAATTTTCAGGTCAGAATATGGTATCTTTGTGATGAGAAGTTTGCGTCTGCATATGTCACTCTTTGAGCAGTTGACCAAAATTGGTTGGATGATTCTTCATCTGAATTTCGAGAGAGTCTCAGCTATTTAAAGAGTGCGGTTGCAGAGATAAGTGGAGTTTGAAGTGTCCCTAAGGCTCATTCCTTATATTCGATCTAATGCACGTCATGTGATCGACAGTATTCTCGGATCAGTCAATGCGGAGTCCCATATGGCTTTCGTACGGCAAGCAGGATAAATATTGATGATGCGGGACAGTTGGCAACACTAGGCGTACCCAAGTGTGCTTATGTTGGGGGGTGGGGATGGGAGAAGTTTGTGGATGTGAGTACCATACGTTTTTAATGAAGTCTCCAGAAATGAAACACTCAAGCATACAATAAAAGAAATTACAAATAGACCAAAACATGTCAATTCCCATTGAAAGTTTCTGAGTATACCTTTGGCAACGGAGATAAGACTTGTAAATAACTAAGATATTAATTGCGTTGACTTCACTATTGTTATACGTAACAAACCAAGTCGTAGAATGGTGTTGTACGCAACAGAATAATACATTACGAAACAATGAAAAATACGTTAACGTTGGAGAAGAGGCCATGTCTCTCTTAGTTAGAATTGCCTAACTCCTCGTCGTCGAGGTCGTTCTCCTTCGCATCCTCATCTAATCAAAGTAGGTCTGAACTTCAATATACCATTTATCTAGTTAGGGAACTTATGTGTTTCTGCCGTTGTGAATATATGTTAGTGCATACTTGTTGTATTTGTTTTAGCCA
The DNA here is from genome assembly GCA_038380435.1 of Ryuthela nishihirai. Classification (NCBI taxonomy): domain Eukaryota; kingdom Metazoa; phylum Arthropoda; class Arachnida; order Araneae; family Heptathelidae; genus Ryuthela; species Ryuthela nishihirai. The sequence continues at coordinate 1,964,828 of JAWZYU010000019.1, forward strand.
ATATCCTTGTTGTTTGTCGAGCGTTGGACGCTCAGAAGATTGGTTGCACCGCATTAAGTGCGGACGTCTGTAAAATCGCGGTGGTAAGAAATCGTAATATATTGGGAGTTAAATGGGGAATAAGATTTCTGTTATTGTTTAAGTATACTTTAGCTCAGGAGTTATTTGTTATGTGTTCAGTTACATATTATATCTATGTGTTAACCGAGTAGACGGAGACGTGCAAGGCTTGGAAATCCAACCTTCGTTTAGCCGCCTAACAAGAAGTTCAATATACTAAATAGTAGGTAAATATATTCGGGCAGATTTGTAGTAACCCAGGTGGATCTGATTTATACCCTCCATTCACAGAAATCGATATTTCATTACATCTGGTCTGGAAATCGGGTTTCAATTATTTTAAACATCTTTCTGTTGTTTATCATTTAACAACAGATACAAATGCCCAATTACTTTTTACCAAATGTTTCGAAATATATTCAATTACGGCAAATTACATTAATAACAATTGCATTAATATTAACAATAATTATATTAGTATTAATAATATTTACATTAATATTAATAAAAATGCATTAACCTGTAAATAATGCTTTTCCTTTATATTGTATATTACATTATTAGTACGTACAAATTTTCTGCACAACTTAAACCCACCATAGCACAATTTGCCCATATTTAATTTTATTTCGTTACAGAATTTTCTATGACTGACAAATTGTATCCAAGTGCTGCAACTTGAATTGAAATACGAAATTATTTGAAAAATTCCATTTTGTGAATGAGACAATATTGTTTTTTCGGGTTTAGAAACTTCTGACGTGGAGGCTATCGTTCGGAATCCCAAAATACATCCACTTCTTCCCTCCCCAAAAAGAGGGGGGGGGGAGCGAAATTTATTAGTAGAGGAGAATCAATCGTAAGCGTTTTATGCGAAATGAAAGCTTGCGACGTGGAGAGTGAAATCTCATATACTTTAGAGCAGTTGTTCTCAAAGGAAGTGACGAGAAATTTCGGATGGAATTGTAGATAAAAGGAAATTTAGAAACCATTTTGTTGCTCGTTTCTGAAACTGATTCTTCATTTAACTTTTTTCCGTTTAATAAAAACTTATCCATATGAAAATGGGATAACAAGCAGGGCACAAAGCGGGGACGGATCTAGGGGGTGCAAAGGGACCACTCCTTTCAGAATGCGATTAGGGCAAAGAGGGAAAAACTTATTAAATTTATTTATATTTTATGCATTTTTGAAGATTTAAAAAAAAAACCCGTCAAGTAGAGGATGAAATGTTATAGTGCATTGGAAATGAAGTCTCTTGGCCTCCCCTTTGACATTTTTTTTGACTCGATTGTGTTTATTGGGGCATGCCTCGATTTTTTTCCTAGATCCGGGCCTTACTCAAAGCATACCGATAATACATACAACGTACGTACTAACCTTAATACACGTCAGAACTTGAACAAAAAAAAGTTCTCTGCGTTTACAAACGACTCCACAAAAATGGCTATTATTGAAGACAAATTGCGCATGTGCGAATTTCTCGTAGTATTACCACCAAATATTTAGTGTGCCATCAGTATTCACGGCAAAATATACGATGTGCCGTGAGCAAAAAAAAAGTTTGAGTATCACTGCTTTAAAGAGCCTGGACAGCCATTGAACAAAAGGAGGGAAATTAAATATGTATAAAAGATTTAAGTCATTTAATTTGTCTAAACTTCAATTACAAGCAACTCATTTTTAAACAGCATGAAGTATAATAATTTGCTAATCATTAATTTAATTGAAATATTTTTGAATATTTTAAAATTAATTACGAATATTTAAAGATATATATAATGATACCAGATAAATTTGAAAAGATACAGCTTTAATTTAAAACTCTAATTTATTTACAAATTAATTCTCCCCTTAGTACACTCTTCAGACCCGGTATGGTATAAGTGGCTGTGATTTACCCAACCCTTAATATTATTAATCTTACGTCACCCTCTTTAGATTTTTTGTTGTGTCATGAATGACAGCTGGCTAAACCACATTTCTTGGGTGTTGAGGCTGTTCAATTTGCATGTGCTTTAATTAAATTTTATTGGTTAAGATTCGACAGGTTACCAGAGGCGTATTGAGAGTCCCCGCGATGCGGGACAGGGAGTGGGGCATGGTTAGGAGGGCTTCTGCAAAAGCGTTTTACAAAAATTGTGGGAATAATTGATACAGAACTATCTAAAGGAATAGCCCATATTTTTCTATAGCTTTGAACGAATAATAATGATCGCGAAAAATCAGCTTCGTTTTCCATTCTAGAATATTTTCTCTTTGCTGCTTATGGATCTCAGAACTCATTGTCTCAAAGCCTTTCCTTAAGGAATGAAATTTACGCGATATATTTGGCTTTTGAATAAGTTTTTATTTAGGCATTTAGTGCAATTATAACATTAAGATATCGTTTTACTCAAAACGCTTACATTCGTATTTTATGCAGCAAAATATAATAATTTTGGTTTACCTTTTATTTTGGATTCTAACTATTTAAATTATTAAAAACCATATCGCTAGAAGAAAGCCTACTGTAGGTCTATAACGAAAATGATTGTTAGAAGTGATATTGGCTAAACAAATGCTCACATTTTTTGTAGTTGTTCTAATCTGATATCCAGTTCAGATGAGCGAGGAGGGGGAAGGAAGTGTAAAACTGCAATAAAACCAATGGCATGATGTTAGTGAAAACTGGAGAGACTATGAGATTGCGCAGTGGAAGCTTCGACAATTCTGTCGTCATTGATCATCAGTTGATTAGCAGTTTACTGATACGTCCCTTACCAATGATGATCATTGCCACTTGTTGAAGAATCGACTGCAGTCTCCCAGGTTGCAACTGACGTTTCGCTTCTGGACTAATATTTTGAGAAAATGGATTGTTTTACCTCTGAGGGACACTTTGGCTAAATGGCCAGATCACAAAGATCCCAAGGATCGGATCAGGTTGGGGGAAGGGATTGAATCAACTGGACAGCTGTTAGGATACAGATGGTAGCATCCCTTTTTTCAGTGTGTTGTTTAACGTGCACAGGGCATGGATCTCCTGCCACGGCTTCACGTCCCATCTGCCTGGCGCCCTCCTTTACCAGCCCAATGTTGTCCAGGAGTTAACTGGAGAAACTTTTCAACTCAGGAAAGGATGCGATTCGAACCTGGGGACTGCAGATTACGAGCCTGTTGTGCTACCGAGAGACCCAACCCCAACCCCTGGGAATAAGGTAAGTCCATTAAGGAATCAGGTAAGTTAACATCTTTCATTTTTAGTAATATTATTTTAGAAACAACCCCAGATATTTCGGAAATCACGAAGATTTTCCGTCACTTCGTCAGTAAACGTTGTGGAAACCCTACACTTAACGTACCATCTTACGATCAGCTGTGACAGCTTCCTAGTTCGTAGCTATTCAGTTATTCCAAGCGATACCCAAATTCTTCTGATGAAACACGCAATTAACAGTTAGGCTTAAAAATTCTTTAGAGATGCAGCTAAGCATCCGAATGAACTCATCCAAACGATACAAATCAATCATCACTTCTGCTTTCTGTCCTTGTTATCTAAAAAGTAAATTATAAACCCAATAACTTCAGATTTCAAATGTTGATCAATTTTGCTTCATAATTACTTATTAGTAGAACGAGCCCCCGACTGACCAGATTCAAGAATTTGCTGAGAGGATTTTCTCTCTGCCGACGCCTTCAATTATATATGAGTGTAAGAAATTTTTATCCACAGCGGAAGTCTCTGACTCGGCAATTCCAGTCGATTTACTCTGTATTATATCATGTAGCAAACGTATTCAATGAAGTCTTATGATCTCTGAACTCTGAGAGAAATCTACCAGTGCTGTTTCCAATGCCTATGCTTTGCGAGCGTACCGAAGATCGCATTCTTGACAGTACAGTCGAGATATTGGCAAGTATCGTAGTCGCCAGTGATTCGATTTCTTTTCGAATTTCTGAATTTTTTGTTCTAAAAGGAAGAGGGAAGGAGCCACAGAATGATATGTGCAGTGATTGGATGGTTTCAACGAATAGCAGAGGTAGGCCTTCCTAAGAGAACTAATGCCTCACTCAAGAATTAAATGTAGTTTAATATATACCTAGATTCAGAAGTAGCTTATTCGTACTTTAGTTTAAATAAACTATCATTAAGTATAATTGCCAGACTTGAGTAGTTTATACAGTTGAGTGCATTTTTGGCTGAAGCCGAATTACTCTGACGAGAAGCCACTCGCCAGGTGGTCGTTGCTGGTTTTGATAAATAAAATCTTAACATTAGCATGCAGTGCAGTATTCTCAAAAAATTCTGTTTAATAATGTTCAAATACGGTCTCTAGCCATATCCAAATATATGATCAAATCAGTTCAAGTAAGAAGAAAGCAATACAGGAAACAAATATTTCTCAGATACGGAACTGCATAGTAAAGTAATGGCTGCAACACAAGTACTTCCACACATTTTGAAAGACGGCGGGAAAATGAGAATTTCGACTGATTACCACAGATGGCGTAGCAAGCAGTGGTGCTTTAGGATCAGTCATCTATCTGTGCTAGCCAGTTATTCTGTGATTCGTCCACACAGCTATCCAAACAACGTTTCCGAGATCAGACAGAGACATGAAGTTTTCAGAATACATTTCTACACGATATGCTAGATCATATTTCCGTCCCATTTCATATAAAAATATTTTTATAATTTATATTTTTAAGAATCGAAAATTACTTTTATGATGTCTTGTTTTAAATGCCAATACCAGCACGCCCAATATAAGAAGTAAGAAACCTCAAACGTTAGCCTCTACTTACAAACATAATGGCAAAAAGGAGTGCATTATTATTTTAATCAGAGTATATTTAAGTACCTTTAAAACACTCTTGAGTTCTTAAAGCACGATTTTCTTACCTTAAGTCTTGGTGCATGACTTTTATCTGTTTATTTCTCCTATTGTATATTTTGTTTACCGCACCATGGCTTTAGTTGCCTTTATGCCATAAAACCTCAAACAACCAACGAAGCTCTAAGTTTTCGTTTTCATTGTTTAATTTGCATATTTTCAACTTTTTCATTTATTTTAAACTTGAACCCATTTAACTTGTTTGCCTATTTCGCTTATATGAGAAGGCCTAACGAACCTTCCCCCCATAAAGGAGCTGGATTTGGTTTCGTCAGTAGTGTGCTAGGTTCATAATCTTTAGTTCCCAGGTTCAAGTCCCAGTTGTTCCGGCATTAAGGTTTATCCGCCGTACCCCTGCCCCCAGTAGGAATGGGGACACCATTTCGCTTGGAACGCCACTGTCCATTGAATGGAACATTAAGCTGTGTCCTCGTGTGCCGAAGAGCCATAACCTGTGCACTTTAAAGAAAAAGTTTAATGGTTTTGAGGGGAGGATCCCATCTGTCACCTAACAGCTATTCAGTGAGTCCCCTACCCAACTCTGAGTCGTTTAGGTTGTTATGGCCTGGCCATTTTGTTCAATGTGTGCAGAAAAAGTGCTTCTGGAAGCTAATTTTGACTGATAATATTATGCAAATCTCCGCTCTCCAACAGATAAAGGAATCCTAACAGGATATCCTCCTATCTCTGGGGAATATTACAAATTCCAATCTCTCTGTATCGAAAAGTGGCGTGGCTATTCAGTGAAAGGGTGAATAATCAGGTTTCACAAGTTAAAAACATCTGTGTAAAAGCAATACTCAAAAATCGAGAAATTATGGCTATCCATACTAATATAAAAGTACATAAGCAAAACACTGAATTCGTTCACTCTAAAAGATTATTTTTATATAAGAATTTGAAATATACTGTTTTTATCCACTGTTTTTTATGTAATGTTTACTTTCAAGACAATATTTGTGTATTTTATTCTATACGTAATGTCATTTTTGTACATACTGTACTCTTTGTGTCTATACTATTTTTGCAATAAACACATTCCATTGTGAAGAATTTTATTGCTTCATAAATCGAAAGTAATTAACGACTTTTTGCCGGAATTGTGTGATATTGTGTGACTATTGTTATTGGTTGTTGTATTGTTAAAAGATTTAACGTTCTTCATATTTAATTTAATATTATCTGTAGTAATAAGCATAACTATATCGCATATTACTAATGGAATGTAATAAAGTGATAAATGATTTCCCCGCAGCAAACAACAAATGAATTACTGCTATGGGAACAATTGTATCATTAGTGCTCATCGTTCAGATCGGTCATGAACATATCCGGTTCTTTAAACAATTTGATCCTGCACAATGCAAAAATTCGAAAATACAAAAATATTTCTTTTTTGAATCTGGTTTTACTAAAGTGAATAGTTTTTAATAAGAAGAGGAAAATTTGAATCATATCATACTTTCTTACTCGTTCTGGGAAAGCCTGAGCAAGGACCTCCCATATTAGTGTAACGTGCAAGCAAGCAAGCAATCATATCATACAACATCATTGAGGTTGTTCGTTGAATGTTCAGCAATTCGTTTTAGGGACAAAGTGGCATCTTTTCACATTGTTTCGACAAGCCAACTGAGTTCTAATGTTAAATGAATTTTATATCAATGTTTGAATTTTTTATTGATTATTTTGTACTCATAAACATGACAAGTAAAATGTAATAAAGTTGAACTTTAATGTACGTTATATTGCACCCCCGATCAATTATTATTATTGAAGATCATAGCCTAAACTGGTCTAGTGGTTGTTAGGAAGCTAGCCATTGTTCCAGCAAGGCAAACTTTGTGTTAGCTCTAACTGAGACAGTGGTCAGCAGTGACTTTGATCTTAGTAGGGCGTGTCCTTGTATGAGAAGGCCTGTAAAAGCTAGGAGTAGCTTTTAGGATTCTTCTCTGTCCCAAATGTTGCAAAGCAAAAATATATAATGGCACAATTCAATTTCAAATCAGGCAGAGTGTGTCAGGTGACCTTTAGCGGTTTCTATAGAAAAATATATGTGAGAATATACTTCATAAGAACATTGGAATGGTATCTTGTTTCGATCAAAAATTTTTAAAAAGTTTTCATTTATAAATGGCCACTTGAAAATAATGGTTCTAAAACGGCATGTTCTCTTATTCCTAATGTAACAAAAATTATTTATGAATGTTTTTCATTTACTTTTATTTAAGAGACTCTATCTGACACACATATATATGAAAGTGATTGGTTCTTTATCAATAAAAGTTTTTGAAAGTTTTTTTAATTTATGAAAAATTGTCAAAATAAGGGTAAAATTTGAATTTTTATTACAGAATTTTCTTATTTACATTACAGTTTCAAATCTTAAAAATGATTATATTACTTGGTAGCAAACGTAGTCATCTCTCCAGACAAACTCGTACGTATATTATTGATCAGTTTTATTTTTCACGAATTTGTCCTACTTTTCCATCTAGTAAAATTGTAATGCTTTCTAAGCTTTAAACGTGAGATATTGATTCTTATTACTACGGGAAGATGCATCATCCAGAAACTTCATCCATAACTGTGCTGCATCTAGAATTAATCTTTACTTCCCCTCAAATATATACTGCAATATACAAGAAATTAATATTTTAAAACTGTATTCCGTTATTCGCCAGGAATTGCTGTCCTCCACATGCGGTTGTGTCAAGTAATATCGATTAAAGATTGCGTTATAAAACACGATTTTTACCTGCCTTCCTATTGCTTTTCATACGTCAATTGTGTGCTTGTCAAAATAGTTGTTCCTCCGTATCTTTCGAACACGACGGACAACTTTGATTTTTGTGCATACGAAAGTTTGTGCTGCCAGGAATATGATAGGCTACACTTCCCGGATATCGAGCTTTCCCCCCGTGCCACCTGTGCAGTGCTATAGAAGGTGTCAGATATCAATACCAGTGTAAGGGTCCAATTTCAGGTCAAACAATTCCCTGACAATTCTGAAAATTAAAGGCACAGTGTCTAAATATAAAACTCTCTCCATGCAACCTGTGTAATGGTACAGATATCAGTATCAATAGATGGTGTCCAGTTATAGTTTAAACAATTCCCGACATTTAAAGGCACAATGCCGATTATAGAATCCTCCCCATGCAACCTGTGTAATGGTTTCACATGGAAGTGAGATATCAATATCAATGGATGTATTTTTAGTGTCAAATGATCCCCTGAAAATTGTGCCAAGAAATGCACAAGTGATGAAATTATGAATAAAAAAGAATGTCATAAATATCACAGATTTACACTACAAATAATAAGAAATATTATCAATTAATAATAACTGCATGATGTGTGTATTATAGCAATGTTTCCCTTAATAATACAAATTATTGTTTAATTCTGCACGGCATACGACATTAATGACACAGTCAAGTATGAAATGGGTTAAGCTAAAAATAAACAATAACTGGTAAAGTACAAGATTACATGACCTCACTAGGAAAAATTCCTCAAATATAAGATAACAAAGCTCCTTTTCTCTTCATTCTTTTACAGAAACAACTTCAGTCCTACTATAACAGATTCCATTCCCCAACATTCCCTCAGGAGTGCTTGTGACTTCGCTCTTTAACTCATTGTGGGCAAAATTTAATAAAATGTGAAGTACAAGTTCTCTTCGAATTTTGGCCAATATATTATCTGACTTCGAACTGATTTAACATTTGCTGAGGCTTTAAAATGTAGTTTCCATCATCATCATCATCTCTCATCATTAATCGATAAGGGTAAAATCTCTTTGGAGAAAGTTTATTTAAAAAAATGAAAACCTAATTTTAAGGTTTATGAGGAAATCGAATAAATCTCCGATTTTTTAATACATTTTGTTCCTATTTCCTTCCTCTTTTTGTTCAGATACCATCACTACCTTCACGTCAGCACGTCACCACTGCCCTCAAGAAGTGGATAGATGTACCCCGTGAAGGGAAGAAGGCGAAAACGGGTGACAATAACGGTACTTATATAAATATTTTTATATTCAATCAGAAATTCAAATTTTCTTCGCAGAATCTAGTATAGAAATATCTTTCTCTATATGTGCGTTTACATGTGTTCATAAATGTGCATTTTGTGAACTGAATTCTCATACGAACTTTTTTTACCTTTTTACCAGATATAAAGTTGCACTCGTACGAGCCTCCAAAGAGGCATGAACATGAACAAATTCCCCTAACGAAGGTAGGCTTTTCTCCTTCAATATCTCAATTGCTTGGCTAGAAATGTCATTTTTCATTTTCTATTGAAATGCTGTTTCATGTCTATCTTTTTCAAGTAAATTACACATTCTGATTTGTGGTGTTCTGAGAACACAGGACAGGAATAGGTTTCGGCCACGTCTGAAAAAATTGGTAAAAATTTGATTAAAAATTCCCTGTTTCATTACAGGAGGATTGGTACACAGCTCTCCTTCTAGCCTTTTATGTATAGCCCCATTTGCTGCCAGATTATATTAAGTACCCTTTCTTAATCAAAATGTTACTCGTTGAGATTTATCTTTGTTAATCCCCACTCAGCACTCAATGAGAAAGTGGACACCAATGGACGGAGATGCTGTCGTCCGTTGGATGGGACGTCAAGCTGTAGCCCGTGTGTAGGATACAGCTTGATATACCCTTTAATACTGGATAGCATTAAAGGGTCCCTTGTCTCCGTCCTATTCGCAGCCCATGGAATCCTTTCGACCTGGTTATTTAGCAGTAGCCTTGAATGAGTTTCAAAGTTGAGGAGACAACTTGCCATAGGCGAATTCTTTTGTTACGTTAGATGGCATGCATTGGTCTTTTCGCCCCTACTGACGCACCTGAGATTTTTAAACATTCCTTTTTTCACTTTATTTGTTGGAAAAAGACACAAATATATTATCACGGCGTAAAATGGAGCTGAACGTTTCGAAAACAAAAAGCCAGGATGTTGCTTCTAAGCTCCTTTATGCTTTCTGGTAACATAAAAACACTTCCGTTTTAATTACACAAAAGATATTATATTAGCTTATTATATGAAAGCGATTATTATCTTGATATTCAGTAATAGTTTTCTCTATTAATAAAAGCAACAGTGTCCTCTCTGATATATTATCCATATTTTGTAAATCATCTGTTTTTAATAAGGATGACGAAATGCTATAGAGCAATCTCCTGATTATCATTGATTAAGTGGCGTAAGAATAACCTGAAGGGTTGATAAATGTCATACTTTTTTAAATATTTTGAATAAATATAAAACATTTACATGCATTTAGTTTCTACTTTTGAAAATATCACTTTAATTAACACGAAAAGGGATCTTAATTTACCAGTTCTTACTATTTCATCTTATAATTACATTCAAGTGAAAAACGTGCAACTTCGAATTTTGTAATCAGTTCGTAGTTCGTTTCATATCAATTGCTCTGCGTTAGAACTGCAAAAGTTCTATGTAAGTTGATTGACAAAGTAATTGAGTACTAATTCGATAAATGAAGTAGGTCTTTTATTTTTGATATTACACTACTTTATATGCATAACGTAGAAAATACGGATACACACATTTCTGTCATAACAATTACAGAAGCGCAAAAATGGCAATGCAATTAAAAATTACCAAAATATCAAAAATAGTTCAGATTGCACGGTATGATAATAATAAATTTCAAATATGCAAATGAGTCTCGATTCTAAGAATTTAAGCGGTTAACGGTTTACAAACTGAATACAAAGTTTAGCATCCCTCTTTTTTTGAAGATTGCTTTGAACGTAAATCATTTGCTTCTATTTCTGATAGCAATCTCCTTTGCTAAAGATGCCATAATATCATATCACGTGACATTTCTTCTTGCCGAATTTGTTATGAAAGTGTAATGCTTCAGTTTCTTTGCCAGATTCAGTAGACTGGGGAGTGCGCAAATTCGTGTCCCCGGCCAATCCCTGGCCTTTAAACAATTTTATCCTGCCCGCGCGAAAAAATGTCAAATATGTTTTCCTTCACCTGGCACAGTTAGATTGAACGATGATTTAATTTAGACGAAAGACGAAAATTTCAACAACATTATAAAAGTAGCAACAACATCATTGAAACCGAATATCCTTTCTGGGATCCAGTCCCATTCTTCACATACTGGTTCGACAAATCTACTTGTTTTCACGTTAAAATGAATTTTGTTTTAATGTTTACTTTCATTTCTTGTATTGTACTTACGAATATATGACATAAAATGCAATAAACAAAAATAAACATTTTTGTTCTTTTAGTACCATCCTGATTATTGGGCTCACAGCAAACGTACTATTTTTCTTTCTGCTGAATGCCAAAAAAACGTTTGTGTATCCTAGACATTGTTAGTTTGTTAATATGTCGGGAGAGAAGGCAACTTAAGAAGGCAATTTCAGTGAAAAAATGTCAATATAATTGTCATGTATGAGTAATGTTTCAACATTGTAATATATTATCACTAATAAAAATAAAGCTTGTTAACTTAATTATGGTAGTTAATTATCCTTCGGGAGTCTTGATTTTATATTGTCCCCTGATTCTACGATAATGCCATTTAGACCATTGTCGGCAAAACTTACTCAAATGTAGAAAAAAAAACGTTCTTTTCAAATTTTGGCCATTACATCTAAATTCGAACTGATTTAATAACTGGTGATACTTTAAAATGCAGTTTCCACCACCACTTCTCGTCATTAATCGATAAAGGTAAAATCTCTTTGGAGAAAGTATTTTTCTCTATGACCGTCCTTTCTACTTTTACTTGATTGTTATCTACTATCAATTAAAAATAATAAATAATATTTAACCAGCTCTATCAAGACCTAAATGCTTTTCACACTTTATTAATAAGAACTTCTCGTTTTGTGTTTTCGAAGAGTAAAAATCGATTGCATAAAGCATGTATATTTTAATGTTTATTTTTATTTTTAAAAAAATGAGAACTTAATTTTAAAGTTTTGAAAGAGTCCAGAAAATCTATTTCTTATTATTTTATGTTCCTCTTTTTGTTCAGATCATCACCGCCCTCAAGACGTGGACATATGTACCAAGTATTGAGGGCAGTACCCTTGAGGGCAGTGCCAATGAAAACCTGGACCAGGACAGATGTACTCCATGAAGACCTGGACAGATGTACCCATGAAGACCTGGACAGATATACCCCATGAAGACTTGGACCTGGACAGAAGTACTCTTACAGATGTGCCCCGTGAAGAGAAGAAGGCGAAAACTGGTGACAACAACGGTGCTTATTTAAATATTTTTATATTCGATCAGAAATTGAAATTGTCTTCGTTGAATTTAGTCTAGAAATATCTTTCTCTATATGTGCGTGTACATGTGTTCATACATGTGCATTTTGTGAATTGAATTCTCATATGAACTTTCGTTTTCTTTCCAGATATAAAGTTGCACCTGTACGAGCCTCCAAAGAGGCTAATGTCAATGTGGCACGAGCACAATTTCCCCCTAACGAAGGTAAACTTTTTTTTTTGAGTATTGCATTCAATATCTCAATTACTTGTCTAGAAGTGTAATTTTTCATTTTATATTGAAATTGCTGTTTCATGTCTATCATTCTCAAGTAAATTAGACTTTCTGATTTGTCGTGATCTGAGAACACAGAACAGAAATCGGGCTTCAGGCCACGTCTGTAAAAATTTGTAAAATGGTTTCATAATGTGAACAAATTTAGTGTTTTAATTTTGTGCTTTTAAATTAGTGTGGATACCATAATTTCGCGAGTTTTGAGTATTGCTTTCACATAGGCCTTTTCTCGCTGAATAGTATGTTACGTTTAGTAGCTTGTGAGGCCTGATCTTGTTCAGCCTTTAGCTGCATAGCCTCTCCTCTTTTGTATACAGGGAGATTGAAGTTTCGAATATTACCCGTGGATAGGGGGATATCCTATTAGGGATCCTTTATCCGTTGGATAGCGGATATTTCCATAATACAACAGTTAACAGACTGAAGACTATAAAAACTCTATTGTTGGTAATCAGTTTTCAAACCAAATATTTGCCAATGAGATTTACTTAACTATTAGTTAAGTGTTTGGAGAGTGTTATTTCAATGCATCAAGTGGGAAATCAGTAATCCACACTCTTCATTTGCTGCTCAAATAAAGCTGCCACAAAAGTGGCTCCCTAGGACTGAGGAATCACAATTTCTATCTAAAGAATATAAAGAAACGAAAATTGTCTAGAATAAGAATATAATTATTGCTTAAAGATATGTTTTCTAACTCATACTGAACTGACTCCAATGGCTTATTGGATGTCGCTGGATTGGTGAGAGGTGTGATTTACAGGGTTAAGGGGTCATCTGGGTTAGATGACTGAGTAAGCGAAGGTGTAGATTGCCTCCTACATCAACTGGAACCTGTTAATTCGTGATAGAGGGTTGAGGTTAAGGCGTTTTTTTTTTTCATTTTTAAACTGAACAAGTGCTCACTTCGGGATCATTCATTCTTGTGAGTCAGCAGACCTTCCTGATCACCACCCATTAGTGGCGAAAGCTCTAGTGGAAAGTCGCTTGTCGAGAAGTGAAGGTGCATCATTCGAGCGAGGTTTCAGCTGATGAGAACAAGATCTAACCGTTTTTAATTAGATGTTGCCCAAGACACCATAAAATATTTCCATTAAATTCACTCAGTCACTCAACAGGAAATAAATTCCGATTGAGACTTTAATAAAAGTTATATGGTAATAATGTATTCATGGCTGTCTTAGAATGGGTAGTGTATTATACGTTAAAAACTTAAGACTAATGGATTCACTCACTTGCGAGTAACTTTTCTAATATTTCGACCCCTGACTGTGGTCGTCCTCCGAGGACTTAATCCCTCTTTTTCCTTCCACACTAATAGCTTATGTGTGGAAGGGTTTTCTCCAGGTTAGAGCAAAACACTCTGACATAGATGGTGCCTTGACGTGGCGTCAGAGCTTTTCACTAAACTATCTGGCAGACATCTTTTTTTATGTCATCGTACTTATATTAATATTTGTAAACCTTCAATTTATTCCACTATAGAGTTGAACAGATGTATTTCCTAGTAATTCAGTTTTATTTTACATTTTGCATACATATAACTTTATGAAGAACTAGCAGATTTACTCGGCTTTGCTCGGGTCTGAAACTTTCTAAAATGGAGAGTAAATGGCCCTCCCCACGTCGCAATCTCTCATTTGGCCTAAATATCATTATACTCAATCTCCTCCCCCCTCCGGGAGGTGGGGGCTCAGTTGGTAGCGCCGCAGTCACGTAATCTGTAGTTCCCAGGTTCGAGTCCCATCTGGTTCAGCTTTAAGCTTTAGCTCCGCAAAACTCCCCGCCTGCTTACAGTCAGTAGGGGACACCGATGGGCTGCCGCCATATCGGATGGAACGTTAAGCAGTGGCTCCGTGTGCGGGAGAGCCATACCCTGTGCATGTTATAGAACCCACTGGATGACCATGATGGGAGACTACCATCTGTCTCCCAACAGCTGTTCCAATGGGTCCCCTCCCCCAATCTTCTCTAAGCCTTCAGAGACCTTGTGACCTGCCATTTATCCTATTGTGTGAAAAAAAGTGCAGCTCAAAGGTAAACAACCCAACTTCCCCCTCCGGTTAAAATTTTATCCCTTTCTTTTAGGGGAGAAAAGAAATGGACATAGTTCGAGGTACTCATAATCCTTCCCACGTCAGAAGTTTTTAAACCAAAAAACGAAATTTCCTCGCTCAGATAATCGACCTTTTCAAATCACTTCTTACCCACCAGAATCCTCGGATACAATTTGCCAGGCATTATGTAACTTTATATCAAAAAAAATTAACTGTGATCTGAGGTGCATAAAAAATGTAAAGGTACAAAAATACTTTTATTAAACAAAATTATTTATTAGCATAATATTTAAAACATTTATTAATGATATGTACTTCCTTTTATTAGTTTTTGCATATTTTTCAAATTAAGTTAATTAAACCATTAACTATTAATAAATTATTAATTAACTATTATAAACTTCCGATACGAATTTTGTTTTTGAAGCTGTCATTTCAACAAAGAGTCTCGTGTTCCGCTCGTACTTAATTAGAACAACTTCAATATCCACGGACGACAGCGCTCATGACCCAGCAAACTCGGGAATGAGTTTATTACTTTGATGCATTCATTATTTCAAATTCAATGGTGGCAACCGTTATTATGAATAATTTTCAACTGTTAATGTTTGATCACGGGAAATCAGTTATTAGTTTAGTCTGATTTATTCCTTTTTTCAAAATTATTGGTGGCAACAGTTATTTTGAATAAATTTCATGCTTTAATGTTAAGTCTATGGCAGGGGTTCTCAATGTGAGGTACGGGATAAAAAATTTTGAGGTACGTCGTGAGAGCTCAAAAGTCGCTAGATCTAGTAACAAAGTCGCTAAGTTGGTAACACTGCTGTGCAAAAATGTAATTTTTTGTGTTTATCGATATACTAATTTATGAATACAAAATGTGTGTTTTATTTTATTCCCATCGTTATACTTACTATAACTCTAGTTTTATCTATCTATACAAGGTGTACGCCAGTTACTACACATTTCAAGGGGATACGTGAAGCATAAAATGTTGAGAAGCATAAAAAAATGTTGAGAACCATTGCTATAATCAGTTCTGAAATTATTAAGCAGTATTTTTATGTGTAAGAAATCAAATATTTTTTCAATTGGGTATTAAAAAGTAAATTGAAAATATGTGACAGCAGTGACTTTACATTTACATGTCAAAGAACGTACGTCACAGCGTAAAATAAATTCTAAGAGTTGGGCCCTTTTACCTCTGAGCGGCATTTTTTGCAAACAATTGTCTAGGTGGTCAGCTCATAAGGACCCTAAAGGCTTGGAGAAGGCTGGGTAAGGGAACCTAATGGATAGCTGTTAAGGGACAGATGGGAGCCTCACGTCAAAGCCATGCAGAGTATTCTTTGATGTACACAGGGTGTAGCTCTCCTGCACAAGAGGCCACGGATTTATATTCCATCCGACAGAAGGCTGACTTTCCAAACCAATGGGAGTTCCCTACTTAACACTGGCCAGGTGGGGACTCGAACTTTAGGGGATTAGAAAGTGCGGATTACTAGCCTAGCTCGCTAGCGACTGAGCTACCCTAGTCGCGAAATTCTAAAAGATACCAGAGTGTAAAATAAACTGTATATCTGAATCTATGTGGAATCTACGCTTATTTTAAACTGACAGCATCTTCATATCTTTGTTTCTTATTGCAAAGCAAAAGCGTAAAACCAAGTAAGGGAAATGGCGCAATGGTAAGAATTCTTATTACTGAATCATGTCTCTTTGATCCAACTAAGAGTACGCATTTCTTAAGCCAAAATTACGATTGCTATTAGAACAATCTTTTCTGGATAACTCTTTGAACCGTCAAGTATGAGGGCGTCTTAATACCTCTTGGAGCCTTCCCTTCTTATTCCTATTACTTTTCTTTTGGTTCAGGTTCCAGTTCTTTCTTTGAAACTTCGTATTCCTTTCTATGATCTTCGAGCTCCATTAAATCTTCATTGTTCATCTCCTTTTCCTGACATTGTAACAATTCAATAAAATAATTTTTCTCGAGATTTAATTCTAACCCCCCTGCTTCTTTCCATGAGATTATTAATTATATCTTGTTTTTCCAATCCGGTACAGCCTTGAACAAAGTAGAGGTGAGATTTTTTCAGATATTAGATGATAATATATGTGTTTCCCTGTATATCCGATACTAATGACCGCAGAAGTCGAAGTACCTAAACTGTTTAAATAAAGCCTAATCGCGTATCTATTGATCCGTATAACTCCAATCCATCTAAGTCAATAACCTAGTATATTTAATTTTATTCGGCCTCATCTGCTGGATTGGTAAAAAAAAATCCTTTAAGTCTAAAGAGCTTAATCTCGTTATCAATACTGCTGAGGAATTAAAGGACGAAACTATAAATGATGAAGAAGGCAAATTCACATAAAAAAAGGATAAAAAGCAATACTGCATATCAGCTTAAATTATTATTATGTATATTAGCAATAAAGTATCTCAACTAAATTCATTCAATGCTTTCTAATTCTCAGAAACACTGATGAAACTTGTTAGTAGCGAATGATAACAAAACGATTACCTCTTATTGAAACAGAATAAATAACTTTATTTGCAAAATAAAGCTCTAAATACCTTGCTTGGATTAGTTATCATCTCTGGAGAGACAGATGATGACAACACTGCTTAAGTTTCGTGTACGTATCAGTCTTTAAATTAGAAGAATTTTTGATTCCCAAAAACCGAGCAGCGGTCTTTCAGCCAGAAGGATAATTCGATTCTCATCCATCCCTGACGCAAAACAGGCAGAAAGGCAATTAGTAATCGAAGAATAATTTGACATTTAAAAATATTGCAGATAGTATTAAAGTTGCTCTTCTTGGATTTAAG
Source organism: Ryuthela nishihirai (assembly GCA_038380435.1). NCBI lineage: Eukaryota > Metazoa > Arthropoda > Arachnida > Araneae > Heptathelidae > Ryuthela > Ryuthela nishihirai. Next base: position 1,982,239 of record JAWZYU010000019.1, read on the forward strand.
GTCAAAGACTATCTTAAATACGCTTTAAATGTCAGCGCTTCCGGCATGTTAGAGCCACTTGTTATAGCAGGATAAGGGAATGCTTGGTGATCAAGCTTAGTTCAACCCAACAGTAAAGGAGGTCACCTTGCAACATGACCAAGATGTCCAAACAAGATTAGTGTCGGTATCGCAGAAGTCATCTTCATAAAAGAAGGAATTACTTTGGCTGAAGCTGTCAAATGGTCGAATGAAAATACGTCTTCAAACGAAACGCCTGACACGATTCAAGATACAAGTGAATCGTATGACACTTTATTAATTCACGAATTAGTCGTTCTAGTCAGGGCTGCACTTTGACCTTCTGAGGCCCTAAGCGAAAGCATATTTTAGAGGCCATAAGCTATTCAAATGTAGAGGCCCCAAAAAATTCGAAAGTCAATATATATACATATCATTATTCTGATTGAGGGGAACATAAAAAAATAAAAAGAAAAGAAAGTGGTGAAAACATTATTCTAGCATTGGTAATTAAAGATGAAGTGTTTGCACAATAGATTAATGAAAAAAATATTTTTTTTCGTAATGCAATAAAAACTTGAAATACATTTCTTTGAGACTTCTCATATCGTGAGGCCCTAAGCTGTAGTTTAGTTAGCTTTTGCGTAAGTCCGGTCCTAGTTCTAATAAATGCGATGAGAAATGTGTCAGAGTAGATGTAGTGATAAACAGGGAGGCACAAAAGAAAAATACAAGTTCTGCTGTTCATCAGAGAATCACATCAAAATCAGTACTGTTAAATAGGAAAACATAACCTTTGCTAAGTTGCCCATATCCAATATAGAGCAAAAATTAGAGCCGGATGAGATACGAGACAATGATCTTTGATATCGATGCTAAAAGTGACTTCATATCTTTCATTTGAAGAAACAAAGAGTTTTATGAAGTAATTAATTGATTATACTCGTAGCATTGCCATCTTCTTCAGGAAGCTGTTTCTAAGCAGAGGATCTCTTCAAGTGCTACATATATTTCAGTTGTGAACTGCAAGTAGATTGATTCATGTCATTAAATAACGGAGATCTTGATCGGCAGCCTATAGCTCAGTGATCAGAGCACCTGACATGATTTCAGGATGTCATGGGTTCGCATTCCATCTGTATAGACAATATTTCCTTTAAATTTGATAACGAGGCTAAAAATGCAATTCAGAACGTCTCAGAAATTGCTTAAACTTTATGAAACTGAGGCTTAACAAATAATTACAGAAATCTGAATGTTTTTCCGTCATAGCATTTTCAAAATGGAACTCTATAGAGTAAATAAGAAGAAATTCTTAAGAAACATACAGAATAACAAACTATTCTCATTTCTGCTCTTTCTGAGGAAAGGTCAAAATCTGTGATAGAAATCATCCAGTGCATAACTTACATCTCTGGCAGAAACAATAGTTCCAAAGGATGAGGAATCCCTTTATTTCCCGAGTGGTCAGCGCGCTTGGCTACTGATCTCAGGGACCTGGTTTCGACTCCCAGATAAGTCATAGATGTTCGTGTTGTTTATCTGTTGAGGTTCCTGTCAGACCTCTGTAGCAAGCAGCTGCTTGAGGAGGTATTTTTATTTCAGGAAAATAGATTTCCCAGAAATAAAATTTTCCGTCCTTTAAAGATACACGATTAAAGTATGTTTTCTTCAAGGATGAATATAAACAGAACGATATTTCCACATTCATGTATTTTTATAATCCAGGAGCTACTATCGAAGGACAGGATGTTTTTGTTATCACTTACCGTTCGTTCCCTCGTTTGAGGACATTTCAAGTCCCATAACCAATTTGCGAATGCCAGTCTACTGACACCAAAGCTATCAAAGACCTCGTGAACTAACTAACCTCCCCTCTTTCAGCAGAATACCTAAATCTACCCTTTCTCAAAAATAGATCTCCTAGTTTTGAGCTAACAAGCGAAAATTTGTTCTTGAAATTTCCCACTTCAATTTGTATCCCTTCCGTGATACTTTGGGCAGCTACTATTTCTCAATTGTTATTTCCCCACCTCAATATCCAATCAAATACATTCATAAGCAAAAGCACAAAATTAGCAAGAACATCCGTGTTTGGAGAACATATCTGTATCATTGCACATTCTAAAATAATTTCAGCTCTGCTGTCGAGGATACAGTACAAAAAATATCAGAAACTACACTGGTGCTCGATATTAAAGTATAATACTTATACTAAAACGTATTAATACTTATGTGTACTTATGTATACTAAAAGTATTAATACTTATGTGTACTTTTGTTAAGTACACATAAGTGAAACTGGATTTCTCCCAAATGCAAAAGCGGGGGTGGCTCAGTCGGTAGCGCGCCAGGCTCGTAATCTGCAGCTACCAGGTTCGAGTCCCAGCTGGGACTCGAACCTGGGAACTGCAGATTATCTCCGCAAAATTCCCCGCCCTGCCCACGGTCACTAGAGGACACCGATGGGCTTGGCAAAGGCCAGAGCCCGTCTGATGGGACCTTAAGACATCGTCGTCGTGTATGGGAGAGCCATGCCCTGTGCACGTTAAAAAACACGCTGGATGGCCTTGATGGGAGACTACGATCTGTCTCCCAACAGCTGTTCCAGTGGGTCCCCTCCCCCAACCTTCTCTGAGCCTTCAGGGTCCTTGTGACCTGGACATTTAACCCTTTGTGTGCAAAAAAGTGCCGCTCAGAGGTAAAACAACCAACAACCAAAAAATCCCAAATACAAATAAATTTCGTTTGGAAAGGTATTGTGATATGACTGAGTAACAGGAAGTTGAATAACGATGAAATAGAGTAATATGAATGATTTTACATATGAGAGCATGAATTCCCATTATGGTGTGGCTGGATATACAGAACAAGAAATATTACTAAAGGCATATGAAAAACCCTTACAGTAAGGACTCCCGCAATACGTTCTGTTCTGATGATGCTAACGAGGTTTCACATTTGGTTTTGTGGTAATTAAAACCATTATCTCGCAAGAGCATCATATGGGTGTAAGAATCTCGTTTCTACACTAAATGGACAAATTATTATATACACCTCAATAACAATATGGAAAGCAATCGCTTCCAGTCACGTGGGACGCTAAAACAGGCAATGTCTATAAATAGAACAGGTCTCTACGCATTGGAAACCAGTCACGGAAACAAGTCACGCTGATGTTACAATGACTGCAGTGAATTCTTTGTTCTCTCCAGATGAGCATGAGATTAGATTCGATATTCAAACTGAATCAAACTCATCTACGAAAAGCACATTTGCCACTAACCAGGGCTCCCCAAGAAGGATGTTGTCAGATATGTTAAGCGGTATCTCCTGTTGAAGCGGATGAGGTGGGCACAAATTATTTGCCTTCGTGCATACAGACCTAGTTCATGTGATTCTCTATGCACAGTATGTTTTGAAACTGTCATCCTTAATGTCGTCCAGATAATGGTTATCCTGAGCACTTGTGGCACTGGAAAGATCTTGTCCTAGACTACGATTAGCCTCTCCTGTTTCTTGAAACTATCTCAAAACATATGAACGAACAGTTTTTGGTATATTTAAGATCCTGGATATCTGGGTTTGGAACTGAACAGTTTCTATTCTACCTATCACACAATCATCCATACGTAGTCTTTATGATGTGATAAAATCAAATTCCTTCCGAAGTTAGCACCAAGCTGACGAAAAGAAAATGAATGACGATCATTCACAGCAACACAAATGTGTACGATTTTGATATATTTAATGCCCTGGAAAATTACTCTAATCCAAGTTTCAAGAAGTTACGGATTACTAAGTTTAAACTCTTACTTCCGCACCACCAAACATAATATACCAAACATGATATACATAATATACCACCCATAATATAATATACAGGGTGATTCAAAAAGAATTGAACACTTTCAAAACTAACTAGGTGACTCACACCATATGACTTCTACTTGTAGAGATACATCAAGAGCCTCGTGTTTGTACAGTCGCTCAAAAAACTATCCGAACATTATGATTGATTACAGAATTCGGAACAAATATCTGGCAACGATTTTTTTAGAAATTACTGATCTGGCAACCTTCGTGTCACGTGACAAAACAACCCAACCCATGGGTAACGTTTGTTACGTTAACCATGATTATACATGTTAGAGAGGTTGGGGTTTGTGGAGTAATTCGAATATTAGAGTCATGCTAAAGAAGAATTTTAACATTATTGTTTCTACCTCTCAAAATCAAATGATAATCATTTCATAGTGAGAGCTGATGTTTCCTATCTGAACGGATCTCTCATCTGCACAATTTCGAGAAATATGATATGTTTTTCCTCTTTCATTCTCAAACTCCCATTGACGATAATGTCATTTAAATATAAATAGTAAAACGCATATTATTCAATGCTGTGGAGACTATATTGAACCATATAAAGGTAAGTCATTATTATTCCAATTCAGGGCCAGATCAAGGGGTAGGGTATTATTAGCATATCCCCTTATAATGCTAATAATAAGATAAGGTTTACGAATTATGTTACATAAATAAGAATTCTAGGCATATTCCACCAGTTAGGAACTTCGATGTTGCCAATATTATAGATTACTTAAAACATAACTCATCTCCTGGATTTGACAATATTAAACCAAAATGCATAAAGAAAAGTAAATGCAAATTTGTTCTTGTATAATAACAATTCTTATAAATAAAATGTTTGAGAACTCGCAAATCCCAACAGCTATGGAAATTGAAATTATTCGTCAGGTATATAAAGGTAGATCAAAAAAGAGTTTTAATAATTATAGATCAATCACTCTTAACAATTTTTGATAAGATAATGGAAAAATATGTTGGACATCGCCTGCAATATTTTTTGAATAAAACAAATTTTCTGTCAAGTCAGCAATTTGGGTTCCGTAAAGGTATGGGAATGCAAAGCCTTTTGGAAGATGTTATAAATAATACAAATATTGATTTAAATATTGAAAGGAAATGCGTTGCGGTATTTATGGACTTAAAAAAAGCATTTTATTCCGTTGACATTGATATCTTGCTACAGAAATTATATTTATTTGGTATTAGAGGGAATATTTTTGAATGGTTTAAAAGCTACTAATTACGTAGAGAAATAGTTATAAAAATAAATGATAATTATAGTGATAAATTTCAGATCAATTTTGGAGTTCTACAAGGATCTATTCTCGGACCTATACTATTTCAAATGTACATAAATGATTTGCCTAATATTAATTTTAATAGTAAATTATATATGTATGCTGATGATACATGACTAATCAACTTCCACTCAGATTTAGAATACGCTATTTGCAATCTAGAAAATGATTTTAATAAAACCGTAAATGGTTCTTAACAAACTGTGTTTAAACGAGAAAAAAAAACCATATTTATGTGTATTGGTTTTCAACAACTTACACTTAATAGAAGTGTTGCTAAACATCTAATCAGTTGTTCTATATTTCATGGTTTGTTATCTGACAAATGCAATTGTCCTAAAATAGAATAGGTAAACGAAATAATTTACCTAGGCGTGAAAATGAAACGAATAAACACTGGATGTGTTCAAGTCTCCGATTTCTAGCATTTCAAATTAAGAAATTAACTTGTATGTTGATATACATTTTAACTCTTTTAGTACATAAAGCATTTTTGAATCTATAATTAGATATGGAATAACAGTTTATGGGACAGCTTATAAGATAGAATTAAATAAAATTAAAAGAATACATTAATCTACTAAAAGGATTGTGTAATTAAGAAGTTAAAAATTCCCTTACAACAAAAGATGATATATTTAGTTTGTTCAAAATTTTACCTATTGAAAGTTTCCTCTCACTGTTCATCCTTGCCGCATTTCTTCGCCGCGACCTCTAGCGGTGGTCAGCGCGGAAGGCTGACTCGGGCACTGGCTATTGGTCGCAGACGCTTGAGTCAAAAATCACTCCGCCTTCTCGGGGCCTTTGATGTCGAGCGCGATTCCAGTCCAGAAGTTTTTACACCCGGGGCAAAGTCGCCACCGGTGTCAAACGGCGTCAGGGACAAATTCGTGGAAACTTGGTGACCAAAACAAGTCTTTGTTCTCAACATACGAAATGCATATCCTAGGACCTTTCGGCCCAAGTCGTGTCCGCAGGATCAATTTCTGTGGGCACGACAATACTATAACTATAGTTTTATCTATCTATAGAAGAGGTACGCCAGTTACATACACAATACCAGGGGGTAGGTAAAGCATAAAAGGTTGAGAACCACTGATATATATGTTTTATTTTATTCCCCTTTTTATACTATAACTATAGTTTTATCTATCTATACAAGAGGTACGCCAGTTACATACACATTTCCAGGGGGTACGTGAAGCATAAAAGGTTGAGAACTACTGTTATGTACATATATGTTTTATTTTATTCCCCTTGTTATACTATAACTATAGTTTTATCTATCTATACAAGAGGTACGCCAGTTACATACACATTTCCAGGGGGTACGTGAAGCATAAAAGTTGCTTCACGTACCCCCTGGAAACTACTGTTGAGAACTACTGTTATGTACATATATGTTTTATTTTATTCCCCTTGTTATACTATAACAATAGTTTTATCTATCTATACAAGAGGTACGCCAGTTACATACAGATTTCCAGGGGGTATGTGAAGCATAAAAGGTTGAGAACTACTGTTAGGTACATGTATGTTTTATTTTATTCCCCTTGTTATACTATAACTATAGTTTTATTTATCTATACAAGAGGTACGCCAGTTACATACACATTTCCAGAGGGTACGTGAAGCATAAAAGGTTGAGAACTACTGTTATGTACATATATGTTTTATTCTATTCCCCTTGTTATACTATAACTATAGTTTTATCTATCTATACAAGAGGTACGCCAGTTACATACACATTTCCAGAGGGTACGTGAAGCATAAAAGGTTGAGAACTACTGTTATGTACATATATGTTTTATTTTATTCCCCTTGTTATACTATAACTATAGTTTTATCTATCTATAGAAGAGGTACGCCAGTTACATACACATTTCCAGGGGGTACGTGAAGCATAAAAGTTTGAGAACTACTGATATATATGTTTTATTTTATTCCCCTTGTTATACTATAACTATAGTTTTATCTATCTATACAAGAGGTACGCCAGTTACATACACATTTCCAGGGGGTACTGAAGCATAAAAGGTTGAGAACTACTGTTATGTACATATATGTTTTATTTTATTCCCCTTGTTATACTATAACTATAGTTTTATCTATCTATACAAGAGGTACGCCAGTTACATACACATTTCCAGGCGGTACGTGAAGCATAAAAGGTTGAGAACTACTGTTATGTACATATATGTTTTATTTTATTCCCCTTGTTATACTATAACTATAGTTTTATCTATCTATACAAGAGGTACGCCAGTTACATACACATTTCCAGGCGGTACGTGAAGCATAAAAGGTTGAGAACTACTGTTATGTACATATATGTTTTATTTTATTCCCCTTGTTATACTATAACTATAGTTTTATCTATCTATACAAGAGGTACGCCAGTTACATACACATTTCCAGAGGGTACGTAAAGCGTAAAAGGTTGAGAATCACTGCTCTAAACTATCAAAGGGAAATGCTCATAATTTCTTCCTCCTTCCAAATTTTCCTTTCAATGACAAAAAGAAATACATAAATAAATTTGAAATTTTAAAAAACACCTATCTCCAGAAAATTTTATTTGATGCATGCTTCATAAACATCAACCGCATTCCCTCCCCCCTTTTTTTGAGGGCGGGATCGTGCTTGGCGTAGTCAACTATATTATATATGTCAGAATCTTTGATTTGAGATATAACTTTTTAAAGTCGTCCTCTGAGAAATTTCTGTCCTTTTTGGATAATTTAGCGTAGTCGACGACGGTCCTCACATCAGTTTTCATATCAGACAAAATTCATAACTGTCGGAAGATATAATAAAACGACTTTCCTATTTACCCATTTTAGTGGGAAGAATGCAGGGGAGTTTATTTTGATAACCCATAAAACTCCCCACTTCACATGTTTCCATTCGACAAACAGCTAGTTACGTTCGGCACCTGCGTTCGAAAGTTATTTAGGGAAAATAATTTTAACATTAATCTTTTTAGGGGGAAGAAAGCATGGGGGGTAATGTTTTATAACCTATAACACTCCACGCGTCACAGGATTTCATTTAACATATAAATCATCATGTTTGTCTTTCGCATTCGAAAGATATCGTGAAACAACTGTTTTGACAAATACACAACCGAGAAAAGAGTAAAAAGCAAGCAATAAAAAAAATAAATTGAGAAATTTATGATTTAACGATCTTCTCATATGCGCCCTGAAAAGTAGAAAATAAAATTAAAGCATGTTGATGGTGCAATCAGTCACTGAACTCGTATTCACTTCAAAGGAAGGCAGGGCGCTGGCGATCATGTTGAAGAGGTAAATCGGCGTCCTATCTTCGTTTGACGCAAAAGCAAATTCAGTGACTGATTCCACCATCAACATGCTTTAGTTTTATTTTCTGCGCTACTAATTTCTTTATTTCTTTGCTACTAATAACGGTTACTTCCCGTGGCCGAGTGGTTAGCGTGCTTCGCTGCTAATCTAAGGAACCTGCGTTCTGAGTCCCGGGTAAGGCATTGATGTATGTTTCCTTTTCCTGATGAGGTCCTGCCATCCTTCTACTATGGTATATAAACTGACAGGCTCCTTTCAGACCTCTGTGTCAAGCAGCTGCTTGAGGAGGTATTATTATTTTTTTTCAAAACTTTCATATGATATATTACTCGAAACTTTGACCATACTTTTCCTCCCCCTGTCTTTGAAGTCCTGTTTAGAGCAACCCATTCGAGACATCACAAGCTTTAATTTCAAACCTCCGCGAAAATCAGCCCTTCGATGAAGAAAATAGTGGGGGGAGCAGAATTCGAAATTGTCTACAATGATCCTCATATGAGCTGTCATTTGACACCTAATTGGCAATTGTAAGCGCTGGCTTTCGGAAGATATAGCCTAACTATATTTGTCAGATTTCCCTCTTTATGGGGAAAGAATCATGGTGGTTAAGAGCCCCTTACACTCGGACATCTTTTATCTGATGATTCACTTTTAACTACTGTTTTCGACTTTTTACGCTTTACCGGTTATTTTACTGGTTTATGAATTTTCTCCTTTTTACTGGTTTTTTACCTGTGTTTTACCTGTTGTTTTTTACATGGGTCCTATACACCCATTGTTATTGTTGATTTTATACTTGTTGATTTTACACATGTTGCTGTCTTTTACTCTTTTTATACATCTCGTTTTTTTGCTGTGTTATTTGTGTCTCTTTTAAATTTGGTTGTGGGTTCCATGTCTTTTACCCTTTTTATCGTTTGTTTGGCGCAATATAGCCTTAGTTGCTATTGCGCCAAAAAACCCCAAACAACCAAACCAAACCATGGTGGTTAATTCCTTAGAGCCTATGATACTTCCCGCTTCACAAGCTCTTATTTGACGCATAACTTGTTACTTTCGGCAGTTTCGCGTGGCCGAGTGGTTAGCGCGTTGGCTACGGACCAAAGGGACTTGGGTTTGAGCCTCGGATAATACATGGATGTTCATGTCGTTTTTCTGCTGAGGACCCGCCATCCTCACAAACCTACTATGGCGTATAAACTGACAGGCTTCTGTCAGATCTCTATGACAAGCAGCTGGGGGCACTGGCAGCTATGGCAGCCAGTGGGTCCCCTCCCCCAACCTTCTCTGAGCCTCGGGGTCCATGGGACCTGGCCATTTAGCCCATGGTGTGCAAAAAAGTGCCGCCCAGAGGTAAAACAACCCAACACAACCATATATTTAAATGATATTCTGTTAATTAATGTAAAAACATAGATATGCCAATCGCTTATATCAATTTCTAAGCTACAATCAGAATCTGTAAAATTTAATTTAATAATATTAATATAATAATGAATAAAAATAATGCTTTTTTAATATAATAAAAAAGTTTATTATTTTTATTTGTTACTTTAAGAAACGAAAATGATTTTTTTTTATTTCTTTTTCCACTAAACTTCTACGCTGAGAAGCAATTAACCAAACGCAAAGAATGAACCTAATTGCTCGGATGTGAGTCCTCTTCAAGCTTTCAATGCAACCGGAAACAAATTCTTTTGTCAGGGTATACCGAGTAGCGCGCTTCGCTATTGATCTAAGGGACCTGGATTCGAGCCCCGGGTAAGGCGTAGTTATTTGTGTTGTCTTTCTGCTGAGGTCCCGCCATCCTCACAGACAGACAGGCTCCTATCAGACATCCATGGCTATTTTTTATTATGTCCACATCGCCACTGCACTGCAGGCGGTACAGGGTGACCCACTCCCTCTATGCGCTCTACGCCGCCAGCAGCGTGAGTCAAAACACCCTTTCTTTTCTCCAAGGAGAAATTCCAAAAGTGTCCCAGCCGCTGTGAAAAGTTCAATACAAGTTAATGTGTTGCGGTATCTTTACAAGAGCTCTTTGACCATTGGAAATCCGCTTCCCATACTTTGAAATGATGGACTTCGAAAAGCCGCTGTCCGTCGATTGGAAAGTTTATGCCATTGTTTCGTGGACAAGAGATCCATATACTAGGACTCTGTATAAAGAACACGTTGGTTGACTGTTCATCTGCCTCCCAATAACTTCCCTGAGTTCCTTGTGACACAGCCCAGGCCAGGCTCGTATCTAGAAAAAAACAAAAAACTAAAATGCGGTGAGAACTCAATCGAGTGGAAGAAAAAAGTAAATTAGGAGTGGGAGGACTGGTTTTCCATTCCAGTTAGCACGCTTGGCTAGTGATCTAAGGGACCTGTGTTCGAGCCCCGGATTAGGCATGGATGTGTGTGTCGTTTTTCTGCTGAGGTCCTGCCATCCTCTCAGATCTCCTACTGTGGCATATAAACTGACAGGCCCCTGTCAGACCTCTGTGGCAAGCAGCTGCTTGAGGGGGTATTTATTTTTTATGAATTTCCACCTCCATTTTTTTGTTACCGTTTTCTTTAAAAATGCATAAGACTCGGACCTAGAAAAAACACTAAGGGTTGGGTGGAACGTTATTGATCTGGAGCTGATCGGAACACCATTCGCAAACGTAACATTTTCCTTCTTTTCAGTGATATTTTAAAACAATGTTCTTCAAAAACACATGTGGTATTTATTAGTTTAAGGAACGGGGAGGATGTTCTGTTCTTCTCACCCCCCGAGATCTGTTTCTCGTGAGTTAACCTTTTCATTATTTTTCTATTACATGTCATTAAAAAGTTTAGCAAAAAAAAAAATATTAACCCTTGCAGGATTTTTAATACCACCAACCGCTGAATAATTAATCTTCCGGTCTTTCCTAAAAGAATTTCTGACTACATTTCAGGTTGCGTAATGATGATTACATTTTCTCTTTCAACGCAGTGATTTCTTTTATTGAATTGGATGCGAATGCATCACATTTTTACTTTTTGTAAATAACAATGTTTAATTTCCAAAATTGAATCACAATAGCTAATTTTAAAAAAATTGTCGTAGCTAAGAATATAACGTTTCTAAATATAAATGATGTCTAAAATATAACTGGGGAGCATAGTATGTGAATAAAAAAAACAACAGATAAATACCTCTTCAAGCAGCTTCTTGCCGCAAAGTTCTGACAGGAGCCTGTCAGTTTACATGACATAGTAGAAGACTGTGAGATGGCGGGAACCCAACAGAAAGTCAGCGTGATTATCGCGCTTGGCTAATGATCAAAGAGAAATGGCTCGAACCCAGATCCCTTTGATCAGTAACCAAGCGCGATAACCACGCAACCAAAAAACGGATGGGGTAAGATATGCCCTGATATACAATCAAAATTGGACTCGATACAGGTATCTGTATACAGACATTACTATTATATATTTAGTGTTGAAAACGTTACGTCTACATTGGTATTATAATGTAACATTACAATAATTGTACTTTCATGTGGCGTGTACAGTGAAAGGGTGATTGTCTGAAAGGTGAAGGGGTGAGTTTGTTGAAAGGGTGATTGTATGTGATTGTTGTTCTTCATTAGGCAATGTAAAGTTTATTTTCATATCCCAATTTTGTTAATAATCAATCAATAAATAAAATATAATAAAAAGCTAATATATAGTCGTCTGAAATAACAGTGATAATAAAATGGCACTCTCCTAAACAAAAATAAAAATTGGAATCAGCCAAAGCCTAGCAATTTTCACATAAAGTGTATTTCAGTGGTTAGGGAAAATTTTTTTTTATGGGGTAGGCAGTTAGCGTATGAAATGCATTCTGGAGTCAGACGAAATAATTTTATATAGACAACAGGCCACCAAAAAGAGTATTATACAACCTTTCTGCTCCTTTGAGGGATTAATCGATATCTATATTTGGTAGTGCCTGAAAATCAGAGAAGTGAACATATCAACCCTCCCCCCCCCTCACCAATATATTAAAACACGCTCTCTTCACAACCTTTAGAACTATCTGGATACACCACGGTATATAGGTGTAGCAAATTTTGTTTATTTCTGATAAAATTAATAATTTCTTACCTCTAGTGGGCGAGTGGTTAGCGTGATTGGTTACTGATCAAAGGGACCTGTGTTCGGGCCCTGGTTAAGGGATAGATTTTATTTTGTATTTCTGCGGAGGTCCCGCCATTCTCACAGACCTTATACTATGGCGTAAAAACTGATAGACTCATGTCAGACCTCTGTTGCAAGCAGATCCTTGAGGAGGTATTTATTTTTTATTATAATATTCTATATATTTGCTATATTAATATGCATTTATTATATATCATATCCAGAACCTACCGAACAACTTATAAGAGTATACGTTATAGAAGATACAACCAAATAAATCGCAAAAGAATATTTAGGTTTTGTAAATAAGTATTATGCTTTTAATTTTCTACAATATTAATAAGAATTAAAACAAGGTATGAAAAGACAAATTTTACAGTGCTCACATTTCCAAGAACTTTCCACTTGCCTTCCAGAAACAGTTCTCTGATAAAGTTTTCGACACTTTGCGCATGTTCTTTTTCTACCCGTGATTTTTCTTCTTTTATGAATATGATTATTATGGTCGTCGATTGTGACTGTTCGTTTTCGACTTGAGAAATCTTTCGACAACTCGTCAATTATTTCTATTTTAAAATCACGAAGTGATTTGGATCATTTTTTAAGTGGAAAATTTGTTGTCGTGTAAATAATAAATGAATTGTTCACCGCCGTGTCCAACAAGAACCAAAATGCATAGATCCACCACTTAAACGATTATTTATTAATATTTTCTTTTTTGATCTGCCAGATCTACTCCACCCATGTATTTATTATGATGTTAAACAGCCAAAGGACAAGTCACTTCATTGACCTCTGGACCTTTTCTCCTTCTAACCGTGCAACATTCATTTTTTTCATTTGTTGACAACAAATAGATTTGCTTTCTATCCATCCAAGTGGTACACAATAAATTTGGCACTTCATTACACTGAAAGCGTTTATTTTCCCTCTTTTCTGTTAAAGTTACGTTGTTTAAATTCTGAGGCAAATACTTTCTATTTGCCATTACAGTTCCACAAGCATAATACCCTACTTTTAGTAAATCGCACATTAGAGCAATTCTAGTAAAAAACGATCAAAATATATGTTATGAAACTTACTTTTCAAACATTTCACCAGATGCATCGCTACATCGTATCCCAATCCTTTTACAAATCTAGAAATTTTATCATTTTTACCGCAATAAAATTCGAAATTTAATGTATAGCCCAGACATGAGGTACAGAACATCCACACTTTCAGTCCTCTCTTTGCAGATTTTAGCGGCATATATTGCACTGTGCCCAATCTTCCTTTGTATTTAATTAATGCTTCGTCAACAGAAATTTCTCGGTATGGATTAAAATGTGCAGAAAACTTATGTTTTAGTTCCGATGTCAATGGCTCGATCTTTTGTGCTAAATGATAACTTGGGTCTCTTTTTCTCGATCTGAGATGTTAAAATATTGGAGGATTTTTAAAAATCTCTGGCGACTCATAATACGTTTCACTGCATCATTCCCTAATATGGGATTTAGTGACCAGTAATCTGACATTTTTGACATCCAAAAAAGACCCATAATCATAATAATTGCGACAAATCCCCATAATTCGTCAATACTCTCTACTGACTTCCAGTTTTGCTCATTAGAACCACGGGCCTTTTCACAGTATTCTGCATATTTGTTTGTGTAAATCCTTAATATTTCCATAGTATTATCGGTAAACAACAATTTAAAATAATGGATAGGCGTTGATCTAGGAGGCAGTTCATGAACAGGACCCGCACTGGTTTCGCAATAATTCATAAACATTGCTTCGTTATTAACTGTGTCTGTCTTTGTGTCTGTCTATGTGTTATTGAGCTAAGTCAACATCCAAAAATTCATTTTCTAAATCTTTTTCACCATTTTCACATATGGATTTTCATCTTCAGAGTCAGAATTTGCAGCGTTTGGATATATATCAGATACATCCAGTTCAGTTTCAGATTCTGAAGTATCAGAGTCGTTAAACAATAATTTATGAATCTCAGCTTCTGATAAAGCTTTCCTTCGTTTAGATGCCATAACAAAGCGATAATCAACTGGTTTAATTACCCTAAACAATAATTTCAATACGAAAATTATTCTAGAGAGAGATCTGAGATGTACTCTGGCGAGTAAATATTCTGAGACTGAGAGCACAGCAGAACAGATTTTAAGACACACAGGTGACAATATTTCAGTTGACTCTGCTATTCTGGGAACCTTTTCTATGTCCGAGAGGTACTGAAGTATTGCCTGTGTTATCTTCTTTGGATGGGGATTAGCATGGCTCTGCGAGGTAGGAGTGGCTGTGCAAGCTGGGTTGAGAGCCAGAGTGTGTGGGAGGTTGGGGGGGGGGGAAGGAATGCGAGCTGACTAAGCTTGTTCAAGGTAGAGCTGTCTTTAAGAGGTAGCCAAGATTAGCATGGATATACACAAAAATTTACAGAAACAAGATTTTAAAATTTTGTATTATGAGTTATATATCGTTGCCACGTTTGTGTTAAAGTTGGTTGACGCATTTATAATTTTTAATATTATGTACACTTAGACTTTAAACGAAATAGCAGGAAGGTAGCGGACAATAAAAATATTATTAGTATATGTGAATATATAGACACCTCAGTAATGAACTAACAGAACGATAAGGAACATAATATTATAACATTTGTAACATTGACAGATTAAGTTAAGACATGTCATCACCACCACCACCACCACCACCACCACCACCATCATCATCATCATCATCATCGTCGTCGTCGTCACCACCACCAACACCACCACCATCATCATCATCATCATCAAGCAGCCATGGGCTACGGAGGTCCAACCAGACCGTGCAATTTCGTTCTCCTAGCAAGTCTATCCTCAGCTACATCTACTGCATCTGGCCACTGCACACCAATTCTAACAAGGTCCTGTTTGACATTGTCTGCCCACCGCATCCTAGGTCTCCCCTTCTTTCTGAGGCCTTTAGGCACACTGTTCATAACCCTATTCGCCAATCTATAATTATTCGTACGGGCAACATGGCCAAACCAACGGAGTCTCTCTCTGCACAATATGCTGCTTAAAGGAGGTTGCAAACTCCTTTGCCTAACCTCATCATTAGTTACAAAGTTGAACCACCTAATGCCCAAGATACTGCGTAAAGCATCTGGAATCAAAAGCATATAGTTTCGTGTTATCTTGTTTACAAAGTGTCCAAGTTTCACTACCATAACTAACCCTAGAAAGAACAAAACTATTATACAGTCTAATTTTAGTCTTTAAGTGTATACGCCTATTTCTCCACACTCTCCATAGATTCTTAAAAGTCCCGGCAGCAATCCCTATTCGTCTGTTAATCTCATGCAGCACATCACCATTATCTGTTACACAGCTCCCAA
The DNA here is from genome assembly GCA_038380435.1 of Ryuthela nishihirai. NCBI lineage: Eukaryota > Metazoa > Arthropoda > Arachnida > Araneae > Heptathelidae > Ryuthela > Ryuthela nishihirai. The sequence goes on from JAWZYU010000019.1 coordinate 1,998,252, forward strand.
GATAATTGAACTGTGACACCTGCTCAAGACTGCAACCATTCAGATTAACTGAATCACAGCCTGCCTGACCAATTTTCATCACTTTAGTTTTCTCTCTGTTTATAACCAAACCTACTCTAGTACCAGTCTCATCAACAGCTCGAATGAAAGATTTCATCTCATCAACATCATTTGCCAAAAGGGCTAAATCATCAGCATAATCTAAATCAGAAATTTTCGTATCTCCAGTCCATTTAAGGCCAAAATCTTTCCCTTGAAGTGAATTTCGCATAACATAACCAATAACCAAGCTAAAGAGAAAAGGACACAAAATGCACTCTTGTCGAACACCAGAAGTAATGCTAAACGAATTCCTACAAGCCTTACCAACTCTCACACACGGCTCAGTGTTATTATAGAGAGCTTCCATTATGTTAACTAACTTGTCAGGTATACCATATGGATCTCACAATCAACCACAGATTATGACGATCAACAGAGTCGAAAGTCTTTTTGAAATCAAAAAAGCTAGTAACCAAAGGTTTCTGAAACTCTAAACATTTCTCAAGAATCTGCCTAAGTGAAAATATCTAATCCAAACATCCCCTACAACTTATGAATCCAAATTGCTCATCACGCAATTGACTGTCAACCAGATTCTTAATTCTATTATGCACAATCATGGAAAGAATTTTACCTGAAACAGAGAGTAGGCTGATACCCCTATAGTTATCACAAGAACTGCGATCACCTTTTTTGAAAATAGGAATAACAGTAGCTCTGGTAAAATCCGTAGGAACTATGCCTTTATCATAAAAGATATTTAAAATTTCAGTCATCCAAGTGGTAACAGAAATATTCCCAGCTTTAAGCATTTCCGTAGTAATTTCATCTACCCCTGGGAATTTATGAAGTTTAAGTTTAGAAACAGCCAAAATAACTTCAGATTGTGTTATAGGGCCAACATTAAAGCCACCAATCATCATTGCAAACAATTGGATTGCAAACTAACTACATTGTTTAGAACATCACTGAAATGCTCAGCCCACCTAGCCATGACAGAATCCTTACCTTCTATAACATTACCTTGTTTATCCTTCAATCCCTGTATACCTGTTCGTTTTCTACTACACAAAACATTAACTATTTGGTACAGCTCTCTGCTGTTGTGCTGTCTAACTGCTTCCTCGGCTTTGTCAGCCAAACCATCAAGCCAAAGATTCTTATCAGCAGCTAACTGATCTTTTACACGTTTATTAAGTTCTCTGTAATGCTTTCTATTAGGACTAGTAGGGTATTGATTAAGGACATTCCTGCAGTTCTTTCTTTGCGAAATAAGCTCAAGTGCCTTATCACTGAGATAATTCTGTCTCTTCTGCTCCTTTTTTCCTAAAAGAGTACTGTTAGTCTCCAAAAAAGCCTGTTTAAAATGATCCCATTCTTCCTCAACTTCAGTAGTAAGCATACTATGACTGTCATAATGACTAAGTAACCTATCATGGTAATCTTTGGCTATAATTGGGTCTTCAGAGCTTCGGTATTAAAAGTAAATTTTTTAACCTTAGCGCAACACTCTTTAAGTTTATGTGGCAAGACACTTTTAACAAGGTAATGGTCAGATCCAATTTCAGCTCCCCTATATGACCTGGTATTCCTAACAGAACTAGCCCATTTGCTGTTAATTAATATATAATCAATCATATTCTTATGCAGCCCATCGGGTGAAACCCATGTGTACTTATGTATGTCGCGGTGTTTGTAATAAGTGTTAGTTATTCTGAAACCATTGAATTTACTTACCTGTAGGAGACGTTGCCCATTGCAGCTACCAATACTAAAGGAGCATATCACCGCTCCCCAAGGTCAGAGTCAGTACCAACTTTGGCATTGAAGTCACCAGTGTAATATCTCCTTTCTTGACAGAATTCAAAATATCCTGAAGTTATCCATAAAACCTATCCTTCTCATCCTCATCGGCATCCTCAGTGGGGGCATAACAGCAGATAACATTCAAGTCTTTTAACGCTTGTCTGAAATTTTGCTGTAAGAAACCTTTTTTTAATGCACTCATATCCTAGAAGAGCATCACTAGCGTGTCTGCTGAGAAGCAGATCCACGCCTTGGTGATGCTTATTGTCGTCCCTCCCTGAAAAGAGAAATTTAAGATTATTTTTAAGAATCTGATCTTTATCTGTCCTTCTGGTCTCTTGCAAGCCGAGAATATCTAAATAATAATGGTGGAATTCTTGTGTGAGGACATCAAGAAAAAAGCTCTGTGCAGAGTCCTCACATTCCAACTACCTATGGAGAGAAAATGGTTAGTGGGATGTTTAAAGAAACTATGTTTATTGAGAGAGGGAATGCCGACAATATCAAACAGCCCCCTAATCGCAGACATGGGGCAAAGACCCGATCCCCCACCACTAAAGGCTGAAGCCATCTACAATGGAAGACTTCCTCCAATGTAGAATTTGACGATGCCAATAGAAGCAAAGAGTTCAGGTGCCTGCGATGACCTCTGCTCAGGATTATGCACCAGCTGATAAACATATCCTGTGAATCTATTCACTTGGGGCTGTCAACCCACAAACAAACAGAAAACACAGCGGAAGATTTTCCCTCCACAGAAGCCCACCAGTGCAGCAAAATCAGGATCCATAATCAAGCTCAGAGCCATATATCTGTCCAGTCCAGTGGGTTTATATGGTCAGACCACTCCTCAGCAGGAGTGGTTGACCATTCCTCAGCAGGGTAGAAAAAAGAAGAAAAGTAGCCATAGTTGTCCAGATCAGTAGGCCACACTAATCTGGCAGCCCTCCCCTTCCGTTCACTTCCACAAGAGAGTATCTCTTTTGAAAGGCACTAACGGTCTGCACCATGAGAAGGCGGGGTCGGACATTAGGTGCTAGGCCTGGCCGGTTCTATGCATTATCACAGGGGATTGGTGCATAGCTCTCCTTCCAGTGACTACCTAGCTACCATTTACAGACCTAAGACATGTAACTTGACAATTATTTATGAAATAAATTATTTATGTTATAAATTATTTATGCAATATTCCTAATAATTTTTTTTTTTTTTTTTTTGAGTTTTTGACCTGCGCGTAATCCGTAAGATATTATATGACAAGGGACATTACAAGACAAATACAATCGCCCGCTAGTTACCAAAATAGAAAACTATTATTTAGTAATGGAATTGTGAATATGTGTTTATGTGTTTGAGGGCAAAGTAGTAAGAGAATAAAATTTAATTTTGCAGGATGTGTGGAAGGAAAATCGGAGGGGAGGGGGGAACAGAAGAAAAAGTGATAAAAAAGAATTTAAAGTAGATAGAGAAAGTTTCTAAAAGGATATATAAAGGGCATAGGAAAGCGGAAAAGAGATGTATTCGTTTTAGGTAAACCTAAATAAACTAACATCGAGTTTTACTGATATCAATAGTTATATTTGTGGAATATTTAAAATTTAAATTTGGTAGAAAACGGGAGTTAGAGCAGAAGAAGGAAGGATAGTTTAGGCGATAAGAAACGGCCAGAAGGAAGTTGCTTTCTTAGCTATTAGGAGATAGGAATTCCAAAGTGGGCCTTCAGCTTAGAGAGATTAACTCTGGGAAGTGAACTGGTAGCCGAGGTTTCTTGGGGCTGGCATGTTTCACGTGGAGGGGAAGAGGCAAGGGAAGGGGGTAGAATTTGAAGAGGGGATGGTGTCTGCTGGGACCAGGATTGGGCTCGAAGTTCGAGTCTGGCCTCATGCGAGATTGATTTATTGTGAGAGATTTATTGTGAGATACTTATGATTAATTATATATTAGAGATGTTATGATCTGCTAGCTATATGATATGTGACAACAAAATATCTACGATTGACATGTAATTAAGCAAAACCTAAATATTATAAAGCTCTATAATTTTTGCTAATATTTCATACCGTATTATATATATTTTCTATTAAGTATAGACATATCACTAATGACGGATACAAGATACAAGGACATTGCATCAACCATACATTAGAAGAAGAATTGGGGTAGTAAGGAGAAATAGTATAAGGAAATTAATATTAGGCAGAGAGATAGTAGATAGGTTATAGCATCATAACATTTACAGATAGCACAAGCGATGTTTTAGAATTTTAGTTTATATATATATTTTTTTCTTTATTCTGTTCCTGTTAGACATGGGCAAATCACGACAAGGACATGAGCAGTATAAATGACATAGCATCAACCCACACATCAGAGGAAGCACATAGGTTGTAAAGGGAAATAAAGAAATTAATATTAGGTAGAGAAATAGGAGAAAGATATAACATCACAACATTTACAGATATCACTTAATGTATAGAGCACAAACATGTTTTATTTTTTTTATAACATTTTTTTTCCTTTCCTGTTAGACAAGGACAAATCACGAAAGAAATACAAGGACATGAGCAGTATAAAGGACATAGCATCAACTACATATCAGAAGAAACACAAGGGTAGTAAAAGAAAATAAAGTAATTTATTTTAGGTAGATAAGTAGCAGAAAAAATATTCATCATAACATTTACACATATCACTTAATTAAGACAGACAATGTTTTTATTTCATTTTACATTTAAAAAAAAAAACACGCCCGTCTTCCTATTTGTTAGGCGTGAACACTACTGTGGTGTTCTCTTGAGAGGCTTTCTGTACTTCTAATGCTACACTGCTACGAGCTGTCTATGAATGGATCTGAAGGACTGCCACATACAGAGAGAATCGGAATGCAAAATATGTCTCAGTTTGGGAGTATGTTAAATATCTTGTGTAATAGTCCTGTGTAAAGTCCTTGAAGTGGTTCTGTCAATGTTTTCATAGCTTGGAAGATGCTAATTAAATTTTCTGTAGTCCTTGTTTAACTCGCTTGATATTTTTAATTTTATCCTTTATATTCAAGATATTACAGTCGAATAAGTAATGTTTGCTATTCCTTTGTCCGCCACATCTACATAGAGTATTGTCCGACTTTCCTACCCTTGCGAAGTACTCTGGGAATTTTCCATGTCCTGTTAGTAATTGATTTACATAATGATTGCAATAATTGTTAATTTTCTTTGCTTTCTTTAGTTATATAAATAGTGTTCTACTCTTCTCGCTTGTATTCCAAACGGTTTGCCATTTATCTGTGATCTCTTTCTGAATTTGTTTTTAATGTGGTTTAGGGGTAAAGGTGATATTTTCTAATCTGTTTGCTTTCTTTTTTTATCTGCTAGTTCGTTGACTGCCCAGCCGATGTGGGCCCGGATCCGATGCAGGTTAATAAGTCTTGTGTTCTTGATTCGTGTGTATTTCCTCTTGATTTCATTTATCATTTTGTTTCTATTTTCGCTACTCCCGAAGGCCTTTAGGACTGAAAGGTATCGCTGTAGATGTTTATATCTTCCGTTGATCTTATCCGTTGGGCAGAGTCAAGAGCTTTTAAAATAGCAAACAATTCCGCTTGGTAATTTAAGGTATTATGTGGCAACCGAAATTCCTCTGAGTGGACCGCAATGCGTTATTGCAGCGACAAAGGATTCGACAAAAGCATCTAAAATCTCTGGCGTCATTTACAGTCCCTAGCTGCTATGTTAGATTATTTTCATGAATTTTATTTCCTGGGAAATTTTAGATAATCCTCTAGCACAGTGATTCCCAACATTTTCTGGACCATCGCCCCCTTTAGAAGAGAACAAAAATTTCAACGCCCCCCTAGTACATAATAGTTAATTTTATATGAAATATTAAAATATTGTTGCATATTATCTGTACCTAATTTATCTGTTTATTTATCGATTAAAAATCATAAAGCAGAAATTAATAAAACGACAACCAAATGTACAATAAAATTGTTTATTAAAATTTTAAAAATAAATACAGAATCAATAAGAAATAAAAAATAATGAGATAAACACAAAATTAATAATAAATAAAAAAATTAATGAGATGGTTGAGGCTGGTGGAGTATTAACAATTTGTTAATGTCGGGTTCCAATTTGGTTAACATCAATCGCATATCGCCACGTTCAGTGATGTGTAGTCTGTTCCTCTTCTTTGACAGTAAATTAGCTACTGCACTGAATCCACGCTCAGCCATATAGGACGAAGGAAATGCGATTAAAAACTTCTGTACTATTGCCCACAATCCAGGGTAGAGAACTGGTATTGATTTTTGAAGCCAGAACTTTTGGTATCCATGTTTGAATTTTACTTTGAGTGTTTCGTTAGTCGTGAGTTCTATGAGTTCCTCTTCCAAATTTGATGATTCTTCAGTATCTGTGTTTGCGAAAGGATTTAAAACCCAACTCGGTATATTCATGTTTAAAATATCTTAGAAACGCTCCGTAAAATCAACATGAAGAACTTCCAAGTGTTGGCAGTAAGTAAATCTTCCGGTTTTGCAGAGACTGCTGATAATGTGGGAAAGTGGTTGTATTCACCTCTACCTAGATTTCGTTTGAATAGAAGTTTTCCCGCAAAAGCAGCTATGACGTTTTTTGTTTTATTTAAATTCAACTCATCACCTTGCAATTGTAAATTAACTTGATTAAATATTTTAAACAGGTCTGTCAAATAAGCGATGTCATTTTTTGGCGTAATCTTGGTTTTCGCGCAATATTTCGTCTCTGTCTTCAAGATAGTCCAGTACTGAGTCAAATAGATTGAAAAAACGATTCAGACAAACACCTTTAGAGAGCCAACGTACTTCTGTGTGCAGCAGCAAGCGATTGTAATCTTCATCATTTTCATTACAAAGCTTACCAAATAATCGGTCATTCAATGAATTGCTTCTAATCTTATTAATTGCTTTAATAACGTAATGGAGCGATGTATGCAGACGTTCATTCAAATTTTTTGCAACCAAATGCTGACGATGAATAATACAATGTACAGCGAGTACATTTGGTACTGCTTGTTTCAAATGCGCTATGAAACCCTTATGACGCCTTTGCTTTTGATTTCAAATAGGAATTTCTTTCTCTTGAAAAAGCTTTTACATGGTATTAAATATAGATTCTCCCTTTGTATCAGATTTCCAATTTTTCAGTAAATAATAACTTTTCATGAATTTTTTCTTCTTTTATAAATCGTACATATGATAAGAGTAGAGCTTCGTTATTTGGTAAAGTTGATTCATCGAGTTGAATGGAAGATTTGCAAGTCTTTAAGTAATCACATAATGATATTTCAACGTCTTTTGCTATTTCATCTATTCTTCTTTGCACTGAATTATTACTGAGAGGAATTTTTTTGATGATATCTGACGGTGTCTTATGATGAAGAACAGTTTTTAATATCTCTTTGACTGCCGGCAAAATTAATTCCTCGCCAATTGTGTGTGGTTTTCCTGCTTTTGCGATTAACAATGAAACGTTATATGAGGCTCGTAGTCCATCATCATCTTGTTTAGAAGACGACGCAAAAAGGTTTGACATAGTTGGCTGTTTTAAATATTGCTTTTCCAGTTCTTGAAAATAGGATAAATCTTTGTTCTTCTTATCAGCATGCATTTTATTTAAATGCTCTTGTAGCCTAGAAGGTTTCATAGCTTCATTTGAACAAACTTTTCGACAAATTAAACACATAGGTAATGATTGGTTTGTAGGAGAGTACGTAAATCCATATTTCAAATACTCAATACTGTACTGCCGGCATTTCTTTTTAGATGTAGATTCAGACATTTTCAAATACAAATTAACTTCTCAACAGATTTATAGATAGTTATAAAAATAATGTTTATAATGACTTCTAACACTTATCACTCACGACTATTTATCACGGCGAAGCACATAAAAATAATAAAACATTCCTAGAGCTATCGCTTTTATAGATTTGATTTTGTGCACGCATTAACTTGTTTGTTTGCGAGCCGGCGCACTTGCTCCGTAAACAAGTCATTTCAAGCTCCCATATTCTTGTCGAAACATGTTAAATTGCATGAACCGCGTGTTTGCAAGGACTTGTCACCATCAATCTATTCTAAACTAAAACAAATTAGGTATAGGTATACCTAATGCTAATTTAAAAATGCTTATTAACGCGATAACAATAAGATAATTTACATAGTTAGATAAAATATTTATTCATGAAAACAGGTATTTTCAAAGTATTTTATCATATTAAAAAATAATTATAAAAAATATTAAATATAATAAATTTATTATTATTATATTATTATTGCATCAAGGTTGATTTGCCTATCAGGACGGACACACATGTCCAACATAATAAGCCTGATATAGTAGTGTATAATAAGCCTGATATAGTATGTATAAGGTATTGAATGAGATTACAATTACTGAAGTAGGAATAACATCTCAGGATAACCTGCAGACAGTAGAGGTTGAAAAGTAGAGGAAGTATGATCTGCTGGCTAATGAGTTGAGCCTAATTCACAAGTGTAATGTTAATATCACACCTTATGTTCTGACGTGGGATGGTATTGTAGCTACGTACCATAAAGCATAATCAAAGCGACTTGAAGTGGGAAAACATATTGAAGCTTATATCCAATCTGTGATCTTGAAGTGAACTTTTGAGAGCATCTCAGTCGACTTCAGACGTACCAGTACGCTAGTAGGCGGTAGCAGGGAACTTATTGTCCAAGCTGCAGTTGAAAAGCTGTACATGACGGATGAGGTAGTGGATGACCAGAATCACCAGGAAGACACCACAGAATAGAAGAGATAAAAAGATTGTCCCTGAAAATCCCATTAAATTTATTTATTTATTTGACCGCCCCTCTTGACTGCCTCAACGCCCCCCATTTGCCTCTGGATCTGCTACCGCCCCCATGGAAGGCTCCAGCGCCCACTGGGGGGCGGTATCGCCCCCGTTGGGAATCTATGCTCTAGCATTTAATTTATATCTCTGGGCCACTGGCGCTGTTTGTTAGGGTTGTAATAATATGTTTATGATCGCTGAGCGTATCATCTTCTAGTACTTCCCATTTAGTTATTTTATCCTCTAATTTCTCGTTCGTTAGAGTTAAGTCGATCCAACATTTACTGTCTCGAAAGTGGGGGGCAAATGTCGATTGTTGATAACATGGAGATTATTCCTTATAATAAATTCTAGTGTTGCCTCTCCTTTATCGTCTGTTGCTGGGTTTCTCCACAGTGTATGTTTCGGGATAAAGTCCCATTTAATAATATTTTTTTATTTCGAAATCGTCTGATTAAAAGTTCTAGTTCATCAAGATCATTATCTATATCTTCTGAAGAGGGAAAATTTACTGATATTATGACTATATCCTATAAGAAGAATTAGAAGACTAAGCTTTTAGAAGCGAATTTGTCAGTGTATTGTTATATTACAATTAGTATTCAGAAAGGGGGCATGCCCTCCCCTCCCTTCTGAATGCTAATAATGGTAAAAGAAAAAAAAATTACAAAACTTATTCGTATTTCATGCATTTTTCAATAAATTTTTTCAAGACCTGTAAAAAGGAGGGAGAAATGTTGTACTGCATTGGTAATACAATCTCTTCCCCCCCCCCCCTTCTTTTTTGCATTTTTCCCGTTCGATTGTGTCTATTGCCATCTCTCCCCGTAGAATTTTTTCTAGATCCGGGCCTGTATAGTTATATATTTTGTCAAAGTTAAACAGAATGTACATATGGGTTTTTCCCTTGCAAATATCATTTTACTTTGCATCTGCTCTTCCCCGGATTATATTTTTTGGCTATATGGGTCATTTATAATTGATTTCTAGTTTTGTCAATGGTAAATAGTCAATGGTAAATATTCTTTAGCCATGGGAGTCTGACCTTCAACCCCGGAGGAGATTTAGATGCTTCTTCGATTAATTCTGTGCGTCTGCCTTTGCCGAATGCTTGTGGTTTGAAAGGAATAAACAGATTGTGTGGACTACGGCTCCTTATTAGCACCTCTAGTACATGCAACGAAAGAGTACAAAAGGCTTATCTCCCGTGTTTTCCAAAAGGCATACTATTTGCCTCTGATTTGGCAACGATCGCAGCAAGTGATAGAAATTGAAAAATAAATATAATAAATAAATCTGAAATTAATTCAAACAGCTCTGGAAAATACATTCATCATCATCATCATCATCATCATCATCATCATCATCATCATCATCATCATCATCATCATCGTCGTCGTCGTCGTCGTCGTCGTCGTCCTCAAGCAGCCATGGGCTACGGAGGTCCAACCAGACCGTGCAATTTCGTTCTCCTAGCAAGTCTATCCTGAGCTACATCTACTGCATCTGGCTACTGCACACCAATTCTAACAAGGTCCTGTTTGACATTGTCTGCCCACCGCATCCTAGGTCTCCCCTTCTTTCTGAGGCCTTTAGGCACACTGTTCATAACCCTATTCGCCAATCTATAATTATTCATACGGGCAACATGGCCAAACCAACGTAGTCTCTCTCTGCACAATATGCTGCTTAAAGGAGGTTGCAAACTCCTTTGCCTAACCTCATCATTAGTTACAAAGTTGAACCACCTAATGCCCAAGATACTGCGTAAGCATCTGGAATCAAAAGCATCTAGTTTCCTGTTATCTTGTTTACAAAGTGTCCAAGTTTCACTACCATAACTAACCCTAGAAAGAACCAAACTAGTATACAGTCTAATTTTAGTCTTTAGGTGTATACGCCTATTTCTCCACACTCTCCATAGATTCTTAAAAGTCCCGGCAGCAATCCCTATTCGGCTGTTAATCTCATGCCGCACATCACCATTATCTGTTACATAGCTCCCAAGATAATTAAACTGTGACACCTGCTCAAGACTGCAACCATTCAGATTAACTGAATCACAGCCTGCCTGGCCAATTTTCATCACTTTAGTTTTCTCTCTGTTTATAACCAAACCTACTCTACTACCAGTCTCATCAACAGCTCGAATGAAAGAGTTCATCTCATCAACATCATTTGCCAAAAGGGCTAAATCATCAGCATAATCTACATCAGAAATGTTCGTATCTCCAGCCCATTTAAGGCCAAAATCTTTCCCTTGAAGTGAATTTCGCAGAACATAATCAATAACCAAGCTAAAGAGAAAAGGAGACAAAATGCACTCTTGTCGAACACCAGAAGTAATGCTAAACCAATTGCTACAAGCCTTACCAACTCTCACACACGACTCAGTGTTATTATAGAGATCTTTCATAATGTTAACTAACTTCTCTGGTATACCATATGATCTCACAATCAACCACAAATTATGACGATCAACAGAGTCGAAAGCCTTTTTGAAATCAACAAAGCTAGCAACCAAAGGTTTCTGAAACTCTAAACATTTCTCAAGAATCTGCCTAAGTGAAAATATCTGATCCACACATCCCCTACCACTTCTGAATCCACATTGCTCATCACGCAATTGACTGTCAACCAGATTCTTAATTCTATTAAGCACAATCATGGAAAGAACTTTACCTGGACCAGAGAGTAGGCTGATACCCCTATAGTTATCACAAGAACTGCGATCACCTTTTTTGAAAATAGGGATAACAATAGCTCTGGTAAAATCCTTAGGAACCATGCCTTTATCATAAAAGATATTCAGAATTTCAGTCATCCAAGTGGTAAACCAAGTGGTAAGTGGTAATTCCCAGCTCTAAGCATTTCCGTAGTAATTTCATCTACCCCAGGGGATTTATGAAGTTTAAGTTTAGAAACAGCCAAAATAACTTCAGATTGTGTTATAGGGCGAACATTAAAGCCACCAATGCATCTATCATCATTGCAAACAATGGAAGTAGAACTAACTACATTGTTTAGAACATCACTGAAATGCTCAGCCCACCTAGCCATGACAGAATCCTCCCCTTCTATAACCTTACCTTGTTTATCCTTCAATCCTTGTATGCCTGTCCGTTTTCTACCACACAAAACATTAACTATCTGGTACAGCTCTCTGCTGTTGTGCTGTCTAACTGCTTCATCGGCTTTGTCAGCCAAACCATCAAGCCAAAGATTCTTATCAGCAGCTAACTGATCCTTTACAAGTTTATTAAGGTCTCTGTAATGCTTTCTATTAGAACTAGTAGGGTATTGATTAAGGGCATTCCTGCAGTTCTTTCTTTGCGAAATAAGCTCAAGTGCCTTATCACTCAGATAATTTTGCCTCTTCTGCTCCTTTTTTCCTAAAAGAGTACTGTTAGTGACCAAAAAAGCCTGTTTAAAATGATCCCATTCTTCCTCAACTTCAGTAGTAAGCATACTATGACTGTCATAATGACTAAGTAACCTATCATGGTAATCTTTGGCTATAATTGGGTCTTTCAGAGCTTCGGTATTAAAAGTAAATTTTTTAACCCTATCGCAACACTTTTTAAGTTTATGTGGCAAGACACTTTTAACATGGTAATGGACAGATCCAATTTCAGCTCCCCTATATGCCCTGGTATTCCTAACAGAACTAGCCCATTTGCTGTTAATTAATATGTAATCAATCATATTCTTATGCAGCCCATCAGGTGAAACCCATGTGTACTTATGTATGTCGCGGTGTTTGTAATAAGTGTTAGTTATTCTGAATCCATTGAGTTTACTTACCTGTAGGAGACGTTGCCCGTTGCCATTGCAGCTACCAATACCAAATGGGCCTATTACTCCTCCCCAAAGGTCTGTAAATGGTAGCTATTTAGTCACTGGAAGGAGAGCTATGCACCAATCCCCTGTGATGATGCATAGAACCGGCCAGGCCTAGCATCTAATGGCCAACCCCGCCTTCTCGTGGTGCGGACCACTAGTAACTTTCAAAAGAAATACTCTCTTGTGGAAGTGAACCGAAGAGGAGGGCTGCCAGATTAGTGTGGCCTACTGATCTGGACAACTATGGCTACTTTTCTTTTTTTTCTGCCCTGCTGAGGAGTGGTCAACCACACAGGGTCCTGGTGCTGACCATATAAACCTACTGGACTGGACAGATATATGGCTCTGAGCTTGATTATGGATCCTGATTTTGCTGCACTGGTGGGCTTCTGTGGAGGGAAAATCTTCCGCTGTGTTTTCTGTTTGTTTGTGGGTTGACAGCCCCAAGTGGATAGATTCACAGGATATGTTTATCAGCTGGTGGATAATCCTGAGCAGAAGTCATCGCAGGCACCTGAACTCTTTGCTCCTATTGGCATCGTCAAATTCTACATTGGAGGAAGTCTTCCAGTGTAGATGGCTTCAGCCTTTAGTAGTGGGGGAACGGGCGATTAGGGGGCTGTTTGATATTGTCGGCATTCCCTCTCTCAATAAACATAGTTTCTTTAAACATCCCACTAACCATTTTCTCTCCATAGGTAGTTGGAATGTGAGGACTCTGCACAGAGCTTTTTCTCTTGATGTCCTCACACATGAATTCCACCGTTATAATTTAGATATTCTCGGCTTGCTAGAGACCAGATGGACAGATAAAGGTCAGATTCTTAAAAATAATCTTAAATTTCTCTTTTCAGGGAGGGACGACAATAAGCATCACCAAGGCGTGGGTCTGCTTCTCAGCAGACACGCTAGCGATGCTCTTCTAGGATATGAGTGCATTAATGAAAGGTTTCTTAGAGCAAAATTTCAGACAAGCGTTAAAGACTTGAATGTTATCTGCTATTATTGCCCCACTGAGGATGCCGTTGAGGATGAGAAGGATAGGTTTTATGAACAACCTCAGGATATTTTGAATTCTGTCAAGAAAGGAGATATTACCCTTGATCTTGGTGACTTCAATGCCAAAGTTGGTACTGAAAATACATTATTAGAAACTAAAAACAGTAAGTGAAATTCAAATGCAAAATCTAGACTATAATTAGACTTTAATGTTGAGTTTTCGGAAGGAACTATTTCTGTGGACCCATACATCACTTCTCCACGAGTGATGTGTCTTGAAATAGTTCCGTAAGCAAAGTGAAGAGTCAGTAACATATTGAAATATTTTCCTAAATTAATAACTCCATATCAAAAGAAATTACGATAATAAATATTAATTTAATATATAAATAATAATATAACATTTAATCATTATTTTTTATCTCTTATACCCTTAATTTTGCTTATGTAACCTCATGGGTATTAATTATTTTAAGATGTATATTATTATTATTCCGTTGCAAGTTATTATAATATAAACCCTCCCTAAAAATATGATATATGAATCCTATGTATATTTTATTCCCATCCCCTCTCGATATTAATCTCTAATTCCTTCATAAATGATTTCCTGGTGCATTTCTAGTTGCTTAGGGTAATGTGAAAAATAATGATAATTACGATTCTTTTTTTCAAGCCATTTTTTCGATTATTATGGAATTCGAAACGAATGCATCAAATTTTTACTCTTTATGAATAAGAATGTTTAAATTATTTTCAAAATTTAGTCATAAATGATGACTGATTTAAAAAAACTGGTGTACATATGATTATAATATTTTCAAATAAATTATAAATAAGGTAAATAATTTCAATCGTATTATCTGTTGAAACTGTGATTCATGAATATACCAGTACGTGATTAAATTGCCAAAATCTTTGGATATATTTTTCAGATTTACCCAGCATAGTTTCAGAATCTGACATAACAGAATGACTAAAAATAATTTATGAATCTAAACTTCTGATAAACCGGATTTTCGTTTTAAAAGTTAGAACAAAGCGATAATCACTTATTTGATTTCATCAAATGATAATTTAAATACGAAAATAATTGTGAAATAAGCACTGAGATCAACCTTAGCAAGCAAGCAAAGGTTTTAAAAAAAATAAATACCGCGGCAAACAGCTGCTTGCCACAGAGATCTGTGAGGAGCCTGTCAGTTTATATGCCATAGTAGAAAGTCTGAAAGGATGGCAGGCCCTCAGCAGAAAAACTACACAAACAGCCATGCCTTACCCGGGGCTCGAATCCAGGTCCCTTAGATCAGTAGCCAAGCTCGCTAACCACTCGGCCATGGGACGGCAAGGTTTTAAAACAGACCGGCCGTCATGGCCGGTAATGGCAGGAACGGCTTTCAAAGGGTTAAGTCAGATTCACAATATGATGTTTTATTTACATCTACTTGTGATATAGAATCAATATTCTATGGCTAAAATAAAGTTTGACTGCATAGAAATTTGAAAAAAATCGATTTAAAGTCGAAATAACAGTTTTTGAGCTGTTCTTATCGCCTGAAACACAGCTAATAGTTATACCGTTTGGAATAACTTTCCAATTAACAGTAAGATTCACAATTTGATGGTTTACTTCCATCAACACCTGATATAGAATCAATATTCCATGGCTAAAATAAAGTTTGACAGCATAGAATTTTGAAAAAAATCGAATTAAACGCCGAAATAAGTTTTTGTGCTGTACTTATCGCCTGAAACACAGCTAATAGCTACATTGTTTGCAATAACTTTCTAATTAACACTCAGATTCAATATTTGATGCTTTATTTCCATCAACTCCTGATATAGAATCAATATTTTATGGCTAAAATAATGTTAGACTGCATAGAATTTTGAAAAAATCGAATAAAATGCCGAAATAAGAGTTTTAGCGCTGTTCTGATCGCCTAAAACACAGTTAATAACTACAACGTTTGGAATAACTTTCTAATTAACAGTCAGATTCACAATATGATGCTTTATTTGCATCTACTCGTGATATAGAATCAATATTCTATGGCTAAAATAAAGTTTGACTGCATAGAATTTTGAAAAAATCGAATTAAACGAGGAAATAACAGTTTTTGTGCTGTTTTTATCTCCTCAAACACAGCTAATAGCTATATTGTTTGCAATTTTCTAATTAACACTCAGATTCAAAATTTCATGCTTTATTTCCATCAACTCGTGATATAGAATCAATATTCTATGGCTAAAATAATGTTTGACTGCATAGCATTTTGAAAAAATCGAATTAAACGCCGAAATAACAGTTTTTGTGCTGTTGTTATCGACTGAAATACAGCTGAAAGCTACACCGTTTGGAATAACTTTGAGATTAACACTCAGATTCACAATTTGATGCTTTATTTCGATCTACTCCTGATATAGAATCAATATTCTATGGATAAAATAATGTTTGACTGCATAGAATTTTGAAACAATCAAATGAAACGCCGAAATAACAGTTTTAATTCTGTTCTTATCGCCTAAAACACATCTAATAGCTACACCGTTTGTAATAACTTTCTAATTAATTGTCAGATTCACAATTTGATGTTTTATTTCCATCCATTCGTGATAGAGAATCAATATTCTATGGCTAAAATAATGTTTGACTGAATATATTTTTGAAAAAATTGAATTTAACGCCGAAATAACAGTTTTTGTGCTGTTCTTATCGCCTAAAACACAATTAATAGCTATATCGTTTGCAATAACTTTCTAATTAACACTGAGAATCTCAATTTGATGCTTTATTTCCATCTACTCGTGATATAGAATCAATATTCTTTGGGAAAAGTGGAGTTTGACTGCATAGAATTTTGAAAAAATCGAATAAAACGCCGAAATAGGAGTTTTAACGTTATTCTCATAGCCTGAAACACAGTTAATATCTACATGGTTTGGAAAAACTTTCTAATTAACAGTGAGATTCCCAATTTGATGCTTTATTTCCATCTACTTGTAATATAGAATCACTATTCTATGGCTAAAATAAAGTGTGACTGCATAGAATTTTGAAAAAAATCGAATTAAACGCCGAAATAACAGTTTTTGTGCTGTACTTATCGCCTGAAACACAGCTACATAGTTTGCAATAACTTTCTAATTAACACTCAGATTCACAATTTGATGCTTTATTTCCATCTACTCGTGATATAGAATCATATTCTACGGCTAAAATAAAGTTTCACTGCATAGAATTTTGAAAAAGTAGTATTTAATGCTGAAATATCACTTTTATATGTGTTCTGGTCGCCTAAAACACAGTTAATAGCTACACCGTTTGGAATAACTTTTGAATTAACTGTCATACTCACAATTTGATGCGTTATTTCCATCTACACATTATATAGAATCAGATTCAATGAATAAAATACAGTTTCACTGCATAGAATTTGCAAATAATCGATTTTTGCCTAGAAATATCAGTCTGCATGCTATTCTGCTTGCCTAAAACAGAGCTGAAAGTTATAGCAACTGGAATAACTTCCCAATTAACAGTCTGACTCACAATTTAATGCTTTATTTCCATTTACAAGTGATATAGAATCAGATTATATGACTAAAATAGTTTCACCACATAGAATTTTCAAAAATTAGTATTAAACTCCGAAATATCAGTTTTATTGCTGTTCTGCTCGACTGAAACACAGCTTATAGCTACACAGTTTGGAATAAGTTTTGAATTAACAGAAAAATTCACAATTTGATGTTTTATTTCCATCTACTCGTAATACAGAATCAAAATTCTATAGCTAAAATAAAGTTTTACTGCATAGAATTTTGAAAAAATCGAATTAAACTGTGAATCATCAGTTTTAGCGTTCTTCAGATCCCCTAAAACATGAGAAAAGGTTATGCCATTAGGAATAACTTTTTAATTTACAGTCAGATTCCCAATTTGATGATTCATTTCCTTCTACTGGTGATATAGAATGTGATTTTATGATTAAAATAAAGTTTCACTGCATTGAATTTTGTAATAACCGTATTAGACTCCGAAATATCTGTTTTATCGGTGTTCTGCTCGCTTGAAACAGAGTTAGTACCTACCCCATTTGGAATAACTTTTGAATTAACTGTCAGATTCACAATTTGACGCTTTATTTCCATCTACTCGTGATATAGAATCATAATCTATGAATAAAATAAAGTTTCACGGAAAAGAATTTTGAAGACATCTATTTATACACGGAAATATCAGATTAACCGCTGTTCTTCTCGCCTAAAAGAGAACAAAAAGCTATAGCATCTGAATAATTTGTCAATTATCAGTCAGATTAACAACATGATTTTTTATTTCCATCTACTCGTGATATAGAATGAGACCCTATGGCGAATTAAAGTTTGACTACATAGAATTTTGAACATATCGAATTATAATTCGATATCTTCAAAATATCATAATTAATAATCACCGAAATATCAGTTTCAGCCCTGTTCTCCTCTCCTAAAAGGTAGAATAAAGATATAACGTTTGCAATAACTTGTCAATTATCAGTCAGATCAACAACATGATGCTTTATTTCCATCTACTCCTGATATAGATTGAGATTCTATGCGGAAAATAAATTTTCACTGCATAGAATGTTGAAAAAATCGAATTATACCTCAGCGCAGTTCTCAACCGCTAAATCAGAACTAGAAGCTATACCGTTTTCAATAAGTTTTCAATTATCTGTCAGATTAACATCATGATGCTTTATTTCCATCTACTCGTGATATAAAATGAGTTTCTATGGCGAATATAAAGTTTCACTGCATAGAATTTTGAAAAAATCGAATTATATACCGAAATGTCAGTTTCAGCACTGTTCTGCTCGCCTAAAAGAAAGGAAAAAGCTATAGTGTTTGAAAATATCTTGTCAGTTATCAGTCAGGTTAACATCATGATACTTTATTATTATTATTTATATATAATAATCCTTATATATTATTATTATTATTATTATTATTATATTTTATTATTATTTATTTCCATCTACTCGTAATATACAATTAAATTCTATGGCGAATGTAAAGTTTCATTGCATAGAATTTTGAACACATCGAATTATACACCGAAATACGACTTTAAATGTTGTTCTGCTCGCCTAAATGAGATAAAAAAGCTATAGGGTTTGCAATAACTTTTGAATTAACAGTCAACTTTACACTATGCTGCTTTATTTCCATCTACTCCTGATATAGAATGAGATTCTATTCCGAAAATAAATTTTCACTGCATAGAATTTTCAAAAAATCGACATATCACCTATTTCTGACATTCAGTTAAAAAACAATTACCTCTTTGGATGAATGCAAATCATGTAGTACTGAGACCTATCTATAAAAGTGGTGTTAAAAGTAATTATACGAATTATAGACCTACTGCTATCTTGTCCACCGTACACAAAATTTTAGAGAGGTACATCGATGAAACTCTCCGTAGCTTTCTCTTAAAACACATTATTTCTAATAGGCAATATGGCTTCCAAAAGGGAAAAAGTACTACAACTCTGCTGTACAATGTTGCAGAATGTGTTAATAAAGCCTTGAACCATGGAGAAAAGGTTGCTGCTCTCTTTCTCGACTTTAGTAAAGCATTCGACACATTGGATCACAATATACTTCTTTCAAAACTTGAAAACTATGGAATTAGAAGGACAGCTCTTATGTGGTTCAAAAATTACCTAAGTAATAGGACTATTATAACCAAAATTGGAAATGCATTAAGTAGCAAAAGAAAATTAAATGTTGGTGTTCCACAAGGATCTATACTTGGACCAGTGTTGTTCCTCCTGTATATTAATGATATGACTAATTAAAAATTAAAAGGTAAATTATTTCTTTATGCTGATGATACTGTTATTTTAAACAGCAATCGCGACGTGAACGTGGCTATAAAAGAATTACAGGATGACTATAATTGTTTGGTGAGATGGCTGAATATTAATTTAATACATATAAATAACGATAAAACTAAATGGATGATCGTCCATTCACCAGGTACTTTGAAAACATCAAACCATGTAATTAAGACCCACAATATAAATTTCATATATAAATTCGAAACTTATAAAAATATTTGTGATTGCCATAGCATTGAATTGGTGGATAATTTTAAGTACCTGGGATTATATTTGGATTGAACCTTTCGATGGAACTCTCACGTCTTGAAGCTATGTAAAAGTCTCAGATATCGCGCCCCTAAAATTTGCAAATTGCAATTCATAGTCGATACCGACGTTTCGTTTGCCTTATGGTCTACAAGGCAATTTGTCAATCCTTAATTAGGTATGGAATTACAATATAAGGAACAACTGACATCACTAACCTAAAAAAAAATTGAAAAATTGAAATCATCTATAGCAAAAAACATAATTCCATACAAGATTAGAGATAATTTTTGAAACGCAAGTGAAAGATTTTCTTTCCTAAATATTCTATCAGTTCAAAATCTCAATAGATATGGCATTGTTCTGGACAACTTTTTCAATGACACATATAAAGTACAAATTACACATGATAAGAATACCAGATTTCAGACCAATAATTATTTTCAAATCCCGAATTTTGTTAATAATTACGGTAAAAATCTTAAAGAGTATAAAGTGCCAGAGATCTTTAACCAGTTACCAAGAGAAATCATATATCTAACTAATTTTAGTGAGATTAAGTAAAAGGTTAAAAACTGTTTAAAGAATGTCTGTTAATCTGTAATCCTGAGAAAACATGTATATATATATGACTTTTGTGTCCTTTTTTACTATGTTTACTTATGTATGAAAACTAATGCTCATCAATATTTCCTGCAGATAAGCTATTAGCTTTGCTGGGTCAAATGTATAAAATCTCTCTACATCTGTATTTTGTGAGATGACGATGATGATGAATAAATATATTATTTTTATTAAAAAGAAATAAAAAAAATAAAATAGAGCTAAAAGTTGTAGAGTTTGCAATAACTTTTCTATTATCTCTCAGATTAATATCATAATGGTTTATTTCCATCTACTCGTAATATAGAATGAGATTCTATGGCTAAAACAAGGTTTCACTGCATAGAATCTTGAAAACATTGATTTATACACGAAAATAGCAGATCAAACGCTGTTCTGCTCGCCTAAAACAGAAGGAAAAAACTATAGCATTTGCAATAAGTTGTCAATTATCAGTGAGATTAGCAACATGATGCTTTATTACCATCTACTCATGATATAGAATGAGATTCTTTCGCTAAATAAAATTTATAATATTTATAATGAAATTAAATAATAATTTATAATTGAATAAATAAATTTATAATCAAATTAATAAATAAAGTCTTAAGTTATTACAAACCCTATATCATTTTGCTCCATTTAAGTCGAGTAAAATAGCACTGAAACTGTTATTTCGATGCATAATTTGATATCTTCAAAATTTTATGCAGTGAAACTTTATATTCGCCGTGGAATATCATTCTATATCACGAGTATATCAGTAAGCATAAAGCATCATGTTGTTAATCTGACTAATAATTAACAAGTTCTTGCAAATGCTATAGCTTTCTGCTATGTTTTATGCGAGCGGAACAGCACTTAATCTGATATTTTCGTGTATAAATCGATGTTTTCAAAATTCTATGTAGTGAAACCTCATTTTAGCGAAAGAATCTCATTCTATATCACGAGTAGATGTAAATAAAGCATCAGGTTGTTAATCTCACTGTTAATTGATTCATCTTAACGGAATGGTTCCGATGTTGCGAAAAATGTGTTGCAATCATTGAGGTAGTAATACTAGAGACAGGACTCCGATTCCCGTAGCATTGACTGCCATGATCACAGACGGCTGTGTCTGCCGACTGCTTAGCGAGGAAAGATACCCATGATGCCTTGCGAATTGGCTGCGAACAACTATGAAGGCAATTTAAAAATGCTTAACAAATGATTTAAATAAAGCAGAACTTTGCTGTTTTTTCGTTTTTTATTTCAATGAGGTTATTCCAATGCAGTAATTAAAGCAAAATAGATTTAATTAATACACACTTACTGATTTATATCGGATGAAAAACGAAGACGCTGGAAACTTCTTTTCTTTCAAATCGAGGTTTTGAATGAAAATTTTAAAAAAAATTCGATATGTTCTTAATATGTGATTAAAGCTGAATTAAATTGACTGTAAACTTCGCAGACTTTAATTTGAGCCCGTTTAAAACAGGAATTTATAATTTTAAAACATATTTTAAAATCTAATACATGATCAAATCATTCAGCTTAAGCGAAAGCCCTCAAAATTTATAGACCTTAATAGTGCAAATCCGCGCCTCATTCAAAAAAACATGAAAAGTCATTTATTTCCTTCTTGCATTAAAAAATATTAATTTTTATTAAAAATTGAAAGAAATAATCAGAGAGTGTAAACTTTTTTTTTTATTTCAGCTGAGGCAGGAAATCAAATCTCCTCCCAATAAATGACAGAATTTAATTCCATGCTCTAAAAAAACCCAAATATTTTAAGCTTGCACAATATATAATATGTTACATAAATAATAATACATTTTGGCAAAATAAAAAATACAAAGCAGCGTCTCATAAATTTAATGCCATATGCTTAATATTTCTTATTGTAAAATAAATGTACGGAAACATTCTTTTAATTTCATGTTAATTCAGGCTTTAAATCACCTACTTTACATATGCAAATATTTTAGTTTCATATATTAAAAAATTCATGAACTACATAGATAGAAAGGTATATTGAAAAGTTGACAACCCTTTATTTTTAAATCCCTTAGTTTAACAATTTCAGTTTTTAATTTATCACATAGAACACATCTCGTAATTTTCGTAAGGTACTAACCTATGAAATGTCAAATTACTTCCTTTACAGCATTTATTTTTGCATCCGTACGCTGAGCAATTCACTGTTGACTTATTAAAAACACCCAACTTCCTCCTCACTATCGACTAGGCTTAACATCTGTACGAGTTCATGGCGTCCGTTGCCAGTCCTGTCTCTAGTAATATTACTCAATGGTTGCAATGTAGAATTCTATTATTTGATACTGTTTTACTTCTGAGAAAAAAGAAGAAAACGGATTTACAAATCTGAACTTTGCATCAAATTTGGGGAAATAGTCGTCTGCTTCGCAGCTTTATGATGGCATCAATATCTACAAAAAAAATAGCTTCCGGAGATTTGGAATGTCTATTGAACGAATTTTCAGCATGGAAAGAGGTAAACTTTCTAATTTTTTTCGTTTAGTAAATTTATTGCACACTATAGCCGAATAAATAACTATTTGACAAAAGTAATTCTTAGATTAGTAGTAGGAATGGCGGCCATCGGAGTTAACGTACTATACCAGGAAAATTGTTAGTTTTTGGAACTTCCTTTCCTTCTGGGCAGTACAGCAGATCACGGTACAGCGTTCGCCATGTTTTTGGCGTAATGTAATGCTACGTTATTGATAAATGTTTATATATAAACGTAAATGTAATATGGCAAAAGTGACGATCAGGGGACCGTCGATTAAAAAAAGATGGCGACCATCGTAGTTGACAGCCCATACCAGGTAAATTGCTAGTTTTTCGATCTTTATTTCGCATGGTAAGCTATTAATGATCCTAAACGTCAACAAATAATTAATTTATAGTTCATTAATAGTTTCGTGATTTCAATTATTGTTTTATTAATTAAAATAAAACATTCGGATAATACGAAAGCATCGCATAACGCAGACTACGGCATGCCTGCCCAGGACTGACGCGACCCTACGTTTCCTCTGCCGCATGCCGTCAGCAGCAGCTACCGGGAAGAAAACAGTCTCCAATGACTGAACGTTGCAGTTTAAGCACACCCAAACCTGCTTTTTTTCCAATCTATATATTTCACCGCCAATTGTTTAATCATTCTTGTTCTTTGATCCATTAATAGTTTTAGGTTGCATTCATTGTTTTTGGCATTTATTATTCTTTTATTAATTCAAATTTAAATTAAAATATCTAACGCTGCCACGTGTCTGTAACATGCTGCCACGTGTCTGCTACCTGTAAAACACCGGTTCCATCTAACTCGCCAGTGAGAAGTTGTTGAATGGATTATTAATCAATTTTAACATCGTATTTTAATCAATGTAGTTGAAATGAGACAATACTCGAAACTGCGAGTGCCTATTTCGTAGCAGTGAGACGCTTCCGCCAATGACTGTCTAAGGAGAAGAGTTAGCTTCCCTAGACGTAAACTGTGCGACTGCAGCACTCTCTGAACATGGCAAATTGAGGCATCGCAGTGAAGCCTTCTCCGAAACAAACAGGGGCATGGTGCCTGTGCCATTCACCCATTTAATTGCATATTTTTCCCCTCTTTACATCCCGTGCAAAATCGACTTAGCTAGCAAGATGAAATCGGATTGGGAGCAATTAAATGTTAAGCAATTGCAAATATCAAATATTATATTTAGTAAAGTTAATGGAAATCAATATTATTTTTTCTTCGTACTAGCTTTACCAGAATTATTCCAATATTTTATATTTTGCTGCAATGCATAACCCAATATGAGAAACATAAAAAAAAAAACTGTTTTAGGTAGATATCAAAATGCCTTTTACTTTCGAAAATCATGAACACCAGGAAATTTAGTTCCTTTAATTTTTATTTTAAAGTAGTTTTTAGTTTTTTATATATATATAAATATATTTTTTCATATTTTAGTTCCTTTTTCTATTCAAATTTTTTGATATTCTTTTTTGAAATAGTAAACAAAAACAAACAACAATAATAATAATTTTTTAAAGGCATATTTATTGAAATTCTGTACCAGAATACAAATCACAAAATCTCTCTCTCATTGTATCTTACAAATTGACTTAAGAACACTGTATGTAAACATAAACGTTGAATATTTTCTAAATCGGCAATTAACTCTGTATTCAAAATTTTTGTTCAATCATAGAAACAAATTATTTTCTGTTTTAGAGCATGTTTGAGCCAACATCAAAATAGAGCACATATGGGTAATCGTATGAGGTGTTACCGACCGCTTAATATCGAGTATGAGGTGTGACTATCGCTTAGTATCAAGTATGAGGTGTGACCTACTTGTATGGCCTGTGCCCTACTGCAGCACTTCAGATATGAAGTGTGGTCTATACAATCAATATACAATCTATATATGAATCAACATACTAATTAAAAGCAATAAAACATATTATTGTCCAATCGCATTTACATTAGACTATTGCCAGGATTTGCATAGTAGCCTTGATGTCCCGAAAAACGCCCTGTTCTTGAAGCCAGATAACTGCGCTTTCCTCACTGTTGATGATTGAGTAAAACTCTCTACTTCGCATCTTGACAATTATGATCCCTTGAACCGATTCCTATCAATTAGTAGGTCACACCTCATACGATTACCCACATGTGTAGCAAATGATATAAATATTTTAAAAGCAAAATAAATTACTCCACATACCAATTTATATTTTTTAACACTGTTACTGCAATATACAGTGCACTTTCATTAATTTTCTGTATCATATGACTGGGTAAAAGGTAAAAAATTTAATATTAGAGTCAAGTATTATTTAGCAATTGTCATAAATTTCCATCCACAATCTATTATTTTTTGCCATAAAAGCTTTTAACACAATGCCAAAAGCTGGAAAAATATTTTCCTCACTTACCAGTACTACTGACTGATATTATGAAATGCAGCAGAGTATATTATCCTCATGCCCATAATAAAATTCATAGTAACCAAACATATAAAGTTACATGCAATAGATTGAACTACGGTGTTTGATGTGGCTGTACGATCATTCAAAGCCATGCGCACGAGATTTCTGTCCTCTCGTTCGTTTGTGTGACAGGGACATGAGCACCGATAACATCGGTGCTCATGTTGACGGAGTTCTGCATTTCCGTAATCCCACAATTCTCCCTCGATCAAAGTCGGAAACCTGGTCGTATGAATGCTATGTTCTTCGACAGGGCATACTTGATCCTTTAGTGTGCAAGAACTGCGAGCAAACACAATTCCAGTGCTTTAATTTCCTCCTTTTGTAATTTACTTTTATACCGCTTCCAGGGGGGCGTTACTGTCACATGATGTGCGCATGTGATGCACTTTGAATCATCTATATGTTCTCCCATAGGCTACCCATCTTGAATATTTCGGGATAATTTGATGAATTTTTCCTGGTTGTGCACTTTTAATGGCTAGCAGTGTATTTAAAGTTAAATGCAATAGATTGAACATACCACTTTTCAGTTATCATGCATCTAACATAACACTCTGCACAACTCAATTTCAAAGTTGAATCTTTTTTTCACTCTAACTACAATGCCAAAAGAGGAAAAAATATTGTCCTCACTTATAAGTGACTGATTCTGTGAAATGCAATATAGTATATGATCCTGATGCCATATTTCAATTCATAGTAACTTTAAATATTAAGTCACATTCAATAGATCTTTAACTCTAATTTTATGAAACTCAGTGTGAAAAGTAGGAGCAATCTTTAATTCACAATACTACTATGTTGCATATATTTTGAGTGCAATTTCCAAGGTGCCAAGGCAGTTTGAATTATGTAGAAACACATATACTATTTGAAATAGTAATATCACAGTTTAAGATAAGTAATTACAAAACTGTAAAACAATTAAAAGGTATAGAAAATCAGTTGAGTTTGGATATTTTCTTGTTAGCTCTCTTTCGATTTTTTACACCTTTTGATATTTCTTTAGTTTTGTAATAGAGCATTAACTGCACATAAGATGACACTATGTAATCCCATACCTCAAGTTCATGCAATCCACAGGAAAGGTTTTCATGTTTTGTTTCCTTGAGTTGAGATATTAATTTAGTCTTCACGTGCTGTTCATATCATATAGTTGAAAACAGCGAAAGAAATTTCTCACCATGATGCAAATTGTCCTTACCAATGCTTCTGAAGGATAAGTTAACTTTTCTTTTACATCACTCAATTCTTTAAAATATAAAAACATCGAGAGTTCTCAGTTAAGGTTTGTCACCAAGTAGTAATTGATGACATGCATGCAATTAAACATTACACATGTTTGTTTTGCAACATATCCTGCTACATAAGCAGCAACATTTGCTTTTACAGGATCAGAAGTGTCATTACTCTCTGCATGTGGAGAAACATCTACTTCTGACTTGTAAGTACTCACCAGGTGAAGACTCACTACTGCTAGTGACTGTTAGCACTTACTTTGCGATTAAAACTGTGTCATTGTCTGGTTCACAGTTTGTCTTTCCACAAGTGTTTATAATAATTTGCGCCATTATCATCTTTATTCTCTGTTGAAAGTCATATGCAGCAGAATGATCATTACTACCACCTCTGCGCCTAACAGAGAACAAATTTTCTAGCGCATCTTGAGTAAATCTACTCATCATAATAAAAAGTATATCTGTCACCGAAGTTAGAACGAGTTCCAAAAATGCTGACAATGTAATTTGCCATCCCAAAATAGACATGGAAATGTGATTTTCTTCCCTTGAGTTTGAAACTCCAGAGATTGCACAAATTCCAAATTCTTATGCCATAATTGAATGTGGTGTGAATCTTTTGTAACAGCTCAAAACCCGACTGTTTAAACTATCAAATAAATCATTGATAGCTGAACAGAAGTCAGCTGTATATAGTACTGAGCATATATATAGTACCATCTATCTTAGCATGTTTTTCTGTTAGCTTTGGAACCATTGGATGTGGTAACTTGCAGTCAAATTTCCACAATGTAGTCAAGAAAAGCTGTTTTACTGTCTCCAAAATTTACTGGATATTTTCTAAAGTTATTTCTTGTGCACTTCAGAAGATGTGGCACATCGAACAAACACTTTATGTCCATTAACTAAAAAGTAAGACTTTTTGACTGTTACACACAACTATTTCACATATAATTTTTGGTTATTGGCACCTTGATCAAATACTATAGCTATTGCCTTAAACCCACACTGGAATAATTTGGTAAATGCAGCTGACACCAAAATTTCCAGTGTGGCAGCGGGAGCAGTATGTGATATAAAAAAAATAAACCAATGACTTGTTTCCTCTTTTTGCAAAGCACATGAACCATATAAACAAGAACATGGGTTGCCATATTAGTGGATGAATTACTATAGGAAACAGTTTTCAAATCCATCAATTATATCTTTTCTTTTAGTATAGTGCAACCCAGGCATTAAGCTCATCTCATCAAATGACAAAATAAAATGTTTATCACATGGCTTCAACTTGCTAGCTACAAAATGGATAGCATTTAACACAGCAGCTGAAAATCCAGGTTCCTCCTGTTGGCACTGAACAGTTTTCAAGAGAGTAGACTTACTTGGCAAATGCAAGAACTCTCTTAGTGTGTTATATGCTTTAGGACTTGCAAGGTACAGTTGAAGGCAAAGACTGTTATCATTTTCACTGTCCATCTACGTCCATACTTCGTGACACACACTTCTTTTAACTGACTCTCAATAAAATTATACAATACCGGTTTTAGTAATGGATTGATAATGTTCAAGGCCAGATTATTTTTTGTATTAAATACTTTTGTCGCTCTACTATACTTTCGCTGTAAATAATAGAGTTTAATTGAGAGCTTTTTATTTTTTTGTTTGTTTTGGGCGTTATGGTCCTTTAGAAGTCAGGTCTCTTCGGGGGGAGGGGGTAGAGCAGCATGGGAAAAAGTAGAGCAGCATGGAATCTTCGGGGGGAGGGGGTAGAGCAACATGGAATACTCAGTTCAGAAGTATTTGATATTTCTGTTTGTGTGTATGAAGATAAACCGGATAATTCCAACTCCATTCCATTATCTTCAATATTTGGCGCTACTTCACACTGTTCTGCCTGATGCAGCTTCCTGATATGGCAGAAGACATACCACTTATACTTGGTTGCTACATACTGCATAATTCTAAAAGAAAGAATGAATAGTGGGATGGACCACAGATTAAAAGTCTAAAAGGCCAGAGATGTGCTAATACGTTTCTGTTCCAGAAATTCTCATCTTCTCTAAAAAAAGTCAAAATTTTGTATCTCCATTTGCTTTATTTAAAAAGACCATCATCTTTGACCCAAGGAGGTTTGGTATTATCATCTTTTATTATTATTCACTCTAGTTTTCAGAATAGTTTCAACTTTATAAATACCATCTTGCTTTTCGTATTTCACCATTTCTTGGGTGTAAAATCTACCAATGATTGGTTCTCCTTTCAGATCCTTGATCTTGTAGGTTATAGGATCTGTATTCAGAAATTGAGCAATTTCAAAAATCTCTTCTGGAAAATTCGGCAGATAACCTTTTCTAAACGGTGTCTTCTACTTGGCGATTCTCACTCTGTCGCCAATTTTAAATTTCGGTGCTGTAATAGATTTAATTCTTTTACCAAACCACATTAAAATACACACTATTTCTGTTTTTCTGCAAGCTTGCCTCGTTTGGGGTCATTCTTATTGTTGTTTATTGTATTGTAATTCTTAACGAGTTTTAGTAGGACATCGATCCATTTTCTAGTGTTATTGACAGTGAAATATTTTCACATTTTTGTCTTTAGAGTCCTATTAAATCGTTCCATAATTTGAGCTTTAGTCTCATTTTCAGTGGCAAACCAATGGACACCTCGTTGCTAGAGTTTCTTTATTGATAAACTGAGTTCCCTTATCCGTTTGTAACTAGGATGGTTTACGTTGTTTAAAAATTTCGACAAATGCTTTGGTAATCTCATTACCCGTTTTCTTTTTAATCAGTTTGCCCAGATGAATTTGCGGAAAATGTCAATCACAGTTAAAATGTAATTAGTGTGGTTATTGTGAAATTTAAATTTTTGCATATCGATTACATCTCTCTGCCATTGGTCATCTACATTCGAAACATAAACTCGTCTGGTATGGAATTTTTTTACAGATGGGTTTGTGTAACGTGTACACTTCTTGTTGTTGGAGAAATCTTTTTACTTCTTTTTATTTCAATCCAGTTTTGCGCATCAGATCTTTTATACCAGAAAATTCCTTTAATGGATCATAGTAAACGGAAGAAAGTATCTTATTTATTGTGTTCTAAACCGAACCGTTTCTTTGCTTTAATGATTGGTTTGATTATCGTTTTTGAAATTCTTTCTCCTAAAGTTGGATTCTGAATTTCATCCAAATCATTTAATAATTCTTGGTCGGCTTCGTGTCTCTTTTTAGTTTCTGTAGATTTGCTGTAAAAAAGGTGCTTTTTGCAGGTTTTGTCCACACGGTTAATACCAGAATCTCCTCCCATTAACGTTTTCTCCAGTTTCGTCAAAGGTCCACAATACTGGTAATCTGAAACGTGCATTTCGGGTGGATTAAACTTTTCTTGAATCCTGCTTACTATATCTTCATCTTTTACAAATTTTTCTTTCTGTTTAACAAATTTATACTTCATTTTTCCACATGTTTGGCATCTACCTCTCATCAGTACTCTTTTATTCTTTGATGTGACATATTCGACGTTGTCTGTTAAAGTATTTGTTTACACTTTACACAATACATGCTTAATTTTTATATATAAAATATAAGTATGTGATACTTATAAAATAAAGTATAATGTATCACAGTTATGTAACTAGTTTAACGCCTGGGCAAAAGCAAAAATTGAAGAGTGCATTTCTAAATAAGAATCCTGTAATTTTAAGTACTGATCTACAGAAGAAAGGTAATGATACTTTGAAACTGAAAAAGTGACAAATCATTAAACTGAAAAATCTAAAACGCCAGTTCGACTCCGTTTCAATAAAACACAGCTAGGTGGATTTCTGTTGTTCTTAATACCTGCACTAGTAGCATTGGGAAAAGCAGCTGCAGTTGGAGCTGTGGGATATGCTGGTACTAAGCTTGCACAAAAAGTTCTAGAAAAAGGGTTATATATTCCCGGAAAGCAAAGAGCAGCTGCCTCATCTAAAACTAAAATAAAGGGAAAAGGTTTGTACATTCCAGGAAAACAAATAGCTCAGGGATTTAAAAAAAAAGAGCCATTAAGTAACTTAGATATCGAAAAAATAATGAAAAACGAAAAGGAATTCCGTGGCATATAGTGTATCGATTCTTTGCCAACAAACATATTCAAGAAAGAAAGTGGTATAGTGAATTTGACGTTTCCCGTGGCCCCAGGAACTCAATGGGTAGCTTATTTCAATGATGCAAAGTTACCTTACGTCGAGTACTTTGATCCATTCGGTTTATCGCAACGTGTATAACTCTTCGCAAATTCAAGCAAACTACTCTGTAAAATGCGGTTACTATTGCATCTATTACATTAAACGAAGGAATAATAACCTAAGCCCATATGATGTATTGTATGTGTTTGAACAAACTAATAACGCTCGGGATGAATTGTTGGTAACCACTAGCATATGAGTACTGCATGCTACTACACCACATTAATAAAGATGGTACTGATAACTATCAATTCCTCTACTATTACGGCATACAACCCCGAAGATTTGGAAATTAATTATGAAATGCCGATCACACTCAATGGTGAATACGAGATAGCACTGATCGGTAGCAATATGTGGTATTCCTGATACAACATCAGTGATAAATATAACAATAACACTCTGAAGAACAATGGAAGACAATGGAATAAAATAACTTTCCCGAATAGAATGTATGATATAGACGGATGCAATGACGTTTTAAAAAATGTTTTTGGGGATCCTAGCATTATAATACTAGAAAGCAACCTCCCCACATTAAGATTTGTTATTTATTTGGCATCATCATCATCATCATCATCATCATCATCATCATCATCATCATCATCATCATCAAGCAGCCATGGGCTACGGAGGTCCAACCAGACCGTGCAATTTAGTTCTCCAAGCGTCTATCCTGAGCTACATCTACTGCATCTGGCCACTGCACACCAATTCTCAGCTTCTTTCTGAGGCCTTTAGGCACACTGTTCATAACCCTATTCGCCAATCTATAATTATTCATACGGGCAAAATGGTCAAACCAACGTAGTCTCTCTCTGCACAATATGCTGCTTAAAGGAGGTTGCAAACTCCTTTGCCTAACCTCATCATTAGTTAAAAAGTTGAACCACCTAATGCCCAAGATACTGCGTAAGAATCAAAAGCATATAGTTTCCTGTTATCTTGTTTACAAAGTGTCCAAGTTTCACTACCATAACTAACCCTAGAAAGAACCAAACTATTATACAGCCTAATTTTAGTCTTTTGGTGTATACGCCTATTTCTCCACACTCTCCATAGATTCTTAAAAGTCCTGGCAGCAATCCCTATTCGTCTGTTAATCTCATGCCGCACATCACCATTATCTGTTATATAGCTCCCAAGATAATTAAACTGTGACACCTGCTCAAGACTACAACCATTCAGATTAACTGAATCACAGCCTGCCTGACCAATTTTCATCACTTTTGTTTTCTCTCTGTTTATAACCAAACCTATTCTACTACCAGTCTCATCAACAGCTCGAATGAAAGAGTTCATCTCACCAACATCATTTGCCAAAAGGGCTAAATCATCAGCATAATCTAAATCAGAAATTTTCATATCTCCAGCCCATTTAAGGCCAAAATCTTTCCTTTGAAGTGAATTTCGCATAACATAATCAATAACAAAACTAAAGAGAAAAGGAGACAAAATGCACCCTTGTGGAACACCAGAAGTAATGCTAAACCAATTGCTACAAGCCTTACCAACTCTCACACATGACTCAGTGTTATTATAGAGAGCTTTCATTATGTTAACTAACTTGTCTGGTATACCATATGATTTCACAATCAACCACAAATTATGACGATCAACAGAGTCGAAAACCTTTTTGAAATCAACAAAGCTAGCAACGAAAGGTTTCTGAAACTCTAAACATTTCTCAAGAATCTGCCTAAGTGAAAATATCTGATCCACACATCCCCTACCACTTCTGAATCCACATTGCTCATCACGCAATTGACTTCAACCAGATTCTTAATTCTATTAAGCACAATCATGGAAAGAACTTTACCTGGAATAGAGAGTAGGCTGATACCCTTATAGTTATCACAAGAACTGCGATCAACTTTTTTGAAAATAGGGATAACAATAGCTCTGGTAAAATCCTTAGGAACCATGCATTTATCATAAAAGATATTCAGAATTTCAGTCATCCAAGTGGTAACCGAAACATTTCCAGCTCTAAGCATTTCTGTAGTAATTTCATCTACCCCTGGGGATTTATGAAGTTTAAGTTTAGAAACAGCCAAAATAACTTCAGATTGTGTTACAGGGCCAACATTAAAGCCACCAATGCATCTATCATCATTGCAAACAATGGGAATAGAACTAACCGCATTATTTAGAATATCACTGAAATGCTCAGCTCACCTAGCCATGACAGGATCCTCGCTTTCTATAACCTTACCTTGTTTATCCTTCAATCCCTGTATACCTGTCCGTTTTCTACCACACAAAACATTAACTATCTGGTACAGCTCTCTGCTGTTGTGCTGTCTAACTGCTTCCTCGGCTTTGTCAGCCAAACCATCAAGCCAAAGATTCTTATCAGCAGTTAACTGATCTTTTACACGTTTATTACGTTCTCTGTAATTCTTTCTATTAGAACTAGTACGGTATTGATTAAGGACATTTCTGCAGTTCTTTCTTTCCAAAATAAGCTCAAGTGCCTTATCACTCAGATAATTCTGTCTCTTCTGCTCCTTTTTTCCTAAAAGAGTACTGTTAGTGTCCAAAAAAGCCTGTTTAAAATGATCCCATTCTTTCTCAACTTCAGTAGTAAGCAAACCATGACTGTCATAATGACTAAGTAACCTATCATGGTAAGCTTTGGCTATAACTGGGTCTTTCAGAGCTTCAGTATTAAAAACAAATTTTTTAACCCTAGCACAACACTTTTTTAAGTTTAATTTGCAAGACACTTTTAACAAGGTAATGGTCAGATCCAATTTCAGCTCCCCTATATGCCCTGGTATTTCTAACAGAACTAGCCCATTTGCTGTTAATTAATATATAATCAATCATATTCCTATGCAGCCCATCAGGTGAAACCCATGGGTACTTATGTATGTCGCGGTGTTTGTAATATGTGTTAGTTATTCTGAAACCATTGAGTTTACTTACCTGTAGGAGACGTTGCCCATTGCCATTGCAGCTACCAATACCAAAAGGGCCAATCACCCCTCCCCAAAGGTCAGAGTCAGTACCAACTTTGGCAAGAACAAGAGTAATATCTCCTTTCTTGACAGAATTCAAAATATCCTGAAGTTGTTCATAAAACCTATCCTTCTCATCCTCATCAGCATCCTCAGTGGGGGCATAAGAGCAGATAACATTCAGGTCTTTAACGCTTGTCTGAAATTTTGCTGTAAGAAACCTTTCATTAATGCACTCGTATCCTAGAAGAGCATCACTAGCGTGTCTGCTGAGAAACAGACCCACGCCTTGGTGATGCTTATTGTCGTCCCTCCCTGAAAAGAGAAATTTAAGATTATTTTTAAGACTCTGACCTTTATCTGTCCATCTGGTCTCTTGCAAGCTGAGAATATCTAAATTATAATGGTGGAATTCTTGTGTGAGGACATCAAGAGAAAAAGCTCTGTGCAGAATCCTCACATTCCAACTACCTATGGAGAGAAAATGGTTAGTGGGATGTTTAAAGAAACTATGTTTATTGAGAGAGGGAATGCCGACAATATCAAACAGCCCCCTAATCGCAGACATGGGGCAAAGACCCGTTCCCCCACCACTAAAGGCTGAAGCCATCTACAATGGAAGACTTCCTCCAATGTAGAATTTGACGATGCCAATAGAAGCAAAGAGTTCAGGTGCCTGCGATGACCTCTGCTCAGGATTATGCACCAGCTGATAAACATATCCTGTGAATCTATTCACTTGGGGCTGTCAACCCACAAACAAACAGAAAACACAGCGGAAGATTTTCCCTCCACAGAAGCCCACCAGTGCAGCAAAATCAGGATCCATAATCAAGCTCAGAGCCATATATCTGTCCAGTCCAGTGGGTTTATATGGTCAGCACCAGGACCCTGTGTGGTTGACCACTCCTCAGCAGGGTAGAAAAAAAAAGAAAAGTAGCCATAGTTGTCCAGATCAGTAGGTCACACTAATCTGGCAGCCCTCCCCTTCCGTTCACTTGCACAAGAGTATCTCTTTTGAAAGGTACTAACGGTCTGCACCACGAGAAGGCGGGGTCGGACATTAGGTGCTAGGCCTGGCTGGTTCTATGCATCATCACAGGGGATTGGTGCATAGCTCTCCTTCCAGTGACTACCTAAGAGGATATAAAATAGATTTTTCCGAAGGAAAGTTGCGAGAAATACTAGGGTTCGAATCGAAAATTATCGATGCAGCAAAAAACGAAGGAAAGTTCCCACTCAACATAATGAGGGGGGTCGATCGCATTCTAATTCACTGTTCTATTGTCGAATCTTCCTATCTCAATAACGAGAAGAACGATGTGTTGTACAGTTTCGTGTCTCAAACACCGCCAGGCAAGATTAATCGACACACATCCATTCTTCCCCATATATTTACCGCTGAATAGCTAGCTTTCACTAAAGAATTTTCTTTATAGCTTCTCAGTGCGTTTACTAAGATCGTTTTCCTTTGCAATGGATCACAGCATTCAGAACAAACTTTATCATTTGAAGGAACTTTTGATATTATATAACCTGAAATGTGATATAATACATTCTTTTCTGAGAATGACATTTGAATTCGTATTCCAATTTTGTGATAGTACTATTGGTGATATTTCAGGCTTTTCAGCATGATTTGAAAATTTTGAAGAGTCCAAGAATTCGGCTAAAAACTCTCGTCTTCATCGTAGTTCCCATTTGATACATATTGTAAATATTGGGCAATACAAATTAACTTTAAATTGCATTTAAGTTGCAATGCTGAGGGCACTGGATGAATTACACGAACACTTGAAAAGTGGTTCTGAAGACAGTCTTGGAAAAAGCTTTTATTTTCAATAAATCCGGAACTTGAGTTAAAATTCCAGGGCTAAAATTTAGTTCTTGAATACGCTTCTTATTGTTTTTATTGCTGGCAAAGGATATTTTTGCATTAGCAAATGATTATAACCCGTAGTTTTACAAGCAAAGCGTATACCCAATGATCCTTTAACTGTGTCTTTGCTCCAAGTGAAGCCTTTTATAGACTTTCGTTGTAAACTTTATCTGGTTTTGAGTTAGAAATTTGGAACATGTTTTCAGTGGAACATTTAATTTAGAACTTAGTCTACTTTGACTGCTGTTTGACAGTTGTAATTTAAATCTGTTTTTTAATCACTTTATATTGTGCATCACACGTTTTTTCAATCTGGTAACGTCAGCCTGCAATTTAACGCACGAAAAGCAAGAAATAGTTTTCTCAAATGTGTCACCATCTAAATTAATTGCCGACAGATCATTAACTTCATTTACGACGCAATCTCTGATATTTTCCCTATTATTAGTATTCACTAGTAAAGTGTTTTTACATGAAATAAAATCATAAGTTGTTTCTTTTACAATGATTATGATCCGTATAAACGTTTGCTTCTTCAGGAGTTTCATTAACATGTTTTCTTCCAGGAGGGCTTTTACGTGCTTTTAATGGAGATAATGATGTTAATGAAATTATTCGAAGGTAGAGACACTGACATTAATTAAATTATTTTTTTGAAGATGAATGACTTGGAATATGTGAATGGAAAATCGTATCCAAATCTCCTTAATTTCGAGAACAAGTTTTTTACGGAAAAATGTCACTAAAATAAATTGAAGATCACACGCAAATTTTTCTAATATTCGAATTTCAACATTCTTTTAATTTTTACAGTAATTAATTTGAAAATATTTAACAACAAACGCTGCTGTTGTTGCATAATAATATACTAATTCTAACATTTTAAATATTAATTGAATGATTATACAAACTTCTAACATAGTATTTATTTTAGTAAACGAACTTTAAAAATAACTTTTTACAGCAAATAATGTCACTGAATTACTCCTAGTGAGACATTTCTATATAACTGAAAATTTCACGGGAATTTCGATTTACAAAGATATTTCTTCAATAATTCAATGAAACTGGAACAATTAAAAGTGATGTCGCTTTTAAATGTTCACAGTAACATTTTTTCTTAAAAATATGCGAAAGGAAAATCATTATTAAATCTTGAAAATTACACTTATTTCGGTAAAGGATATAAGGGAATTATGTGGAATTATTAATTCATGTGGAAAGCACTGAAATTTAAAACATTGTGGAACCTAAGCCAGCTTGCATTAAAACATTGTATAAACACAAGTAAACTTTACCTGGAATTATCACAGAGCTAAGGGATAATCGAAACCCAGAAATGGCTCCCATGAGACATGTGACAGCCGCAGCCAATAGAAGTCGACATCGCTGTTTGCTAATCTCTCCCTATATAGGAT
Source organism: Ryuthela nishihirai (assembly GCA_038380435.1). Lineage (NCBI taxonomy): Eukaryota > Metazoa > Arthropoda > Arachnida > Araneae > Heptathelidae > Ryuthela > Ryuthela nishihirai. The sequence continues at coordinate 2,035,281 of JAWZYU010000019.1, forward strand.
CACTAGTGCAAGAATGACGGGAGATTGATAGGTCACATTGGTGTAACAAAGATGGAGCTGCCATTAGTTAGTTGTCTTAGAGCACTCTGGCATGTATCTCGATATATGTGGGTTCAATTCCTGCATGTCGGAAAACTTTTTTTCACAAAATTATTTATTGATTTATTGACTACAAAGTCAACAGGTATATAAATATATGTACTACAGACTGCTATCATATCTCTATCAGTCTTGTACAATCACAAACAAAACACTGAAATTGCGTCATGTGGTAGTACTTTGCATACTCTGTCGTAGTTACATACCACGTCACTTGCATGTGATTGATATTCTTGAACTGAGGAAGTGCATGGACAATAGTTGAATGGCAAATGGGAGTAGATAAAGATGAGGTATGAACTCCTATGAAATTATAATAATAACTGATTTGATTTAAACAACCTTACCCCTCAATTAAATGAAAATTTCCCCTTCAAGCAGCTTCTTGCCATAGAACTCTGAGAGCTTACCAATTTATTACGCTGTAGAGAAGATCTGTGAGGAAAACGAGACCTCAGCAGAAAGACAATGCAGAAATTGTCGTATTTTACTGGGGCTCAAACTCAGTTCCTTTGATTAGTAGTCAAGCACTCTAATCACTTGGTCACCATTATTGACATAAAATAAAGATCTATTCTCATGCTACATATATATTCATGATAAATATTTGTAGGTAGTCATAATGAAAACATATAATTATATGTATCTGTACCAGGTATCCAAAGTTTAACATTGAACATTGATAGTTGATGCTGTGCAAATTGTCTGATTTTATAGTACTGTTTAAAAGTATTGTGTACATTTATACATGTTGGAATTTTTGTTTTTTTCAGATATTGCGAAAAACTACAGAAGAGAACAGGAACTTACATAAAGAACTGCAGAATACTAAGAAGGAGAAGCTAGTGGTTGAAGAAAATCGTAAGGATTTGCTTGCTGGTAAGTCACGAAAGTTCAAAAATTTTAAAATAATTATTACTATGAGAGAGTAAAAAATTTATATACATACATATTATTGAACAGGAAAATAAAAAACCAAGGTTTGCAGAAAGCCTTCAGTTTATGTTAAATAGCGGCATTTACGTGCGACTGAAGAAGCATGAAACATGCGGATGACATCCCAGCATGCTTAGCGTCATGTCTATAAAGGAAAAAGTATTTTTTACACTTTAGTTTTTTTCACCAAATTTTCGTTTAGTCACTAAACCTATTCTTTCAGTCTCATCAACAGCTCTAATGAAAGAATTCATCTCAGCAACATCATTTGCGAAAAGGGTCAAATCGTCAGCACAATCTAAATCAGAAATTTTCAAATATCTAGACCATATGCAGCCAAAATCTTTTCTTTGCAGTGACGTAACATAATAACCAAACTAAAGCGAAAAGGAGAAAAAAATGCACCCTTGTTGAACTCCACTAGCAAAGTTAAACGAACGGCTACAAACTTTGCTAATTCTCATCACATAACTTGATGCTATTATAGAGAGCTATAAGTTGATATATGCTGAGTTGCCAGATATGCCATACAATCTCACAATCAGCCACAAGTTATGACGATCAAGAGTCAGAAGCCTTTTTGAAATCTATGAAACTTGTAACGACACATTTCTGAAACTAAGCATTTCTCAACAATCTGCCTAAATGAAAATATTTGATTAATACACCCCTACGAGTTTTGAATCCACACTGTTCATTTACCAAATTCTATTAATAATGTATAGAACTTTACCTGGAACACAGAGTGATTGATTCCCTTATAATTATCACAACAACTGTGCTTACCTTTCTTAAAAATGAGATAATAATGGATGTAGTAAAGGCTACGAAGGCGATCTCTGGAACACCTTTATCATAAAAAATATTAAAACTCTCAGTAAGCCATGTGACAACAGAAATGTTCCCAGGTTTAAGCATTTCAATAGGTGTAGTGGTTAGTGTACCTGACTACTAAGACCAAGAGGCATCTAGATGTGTTTGTATGTTGTGTAAGAAATCAGGACAATCATATACAGTTTCTATATTATCTCCGTCTTTTGTGGAAGGAAGTACCTTCTTTCTTTTTTTAAAAAAAAAAGTATGTACCGAGAAAAAAATTACAAAAAAAGTAATTTTCTTGCTTGAATAATTTTTTTTCGTTTTCAGAAATAAATAGCCTTTCTATGTATTCATGTGCATTATAACTATTTCTGCCTATTAGTTGTTGGTTTTTTTATATTTGCATTGCCAAATGCACTTTTTATTATGACTCTAAAAATGCCATATTAAATTAAAACTAGTCGTATGTTTTGTTAAATATTTTATTTTAAAAAAATCCAGAATTAAATTCTGATTAATTTAGCATATAACATTCTGTAATTCCTTTCATTAATTATTTGGCAAAAATCCTCCAAAGTTAATTTTTTTGGCTGATCATAGCGAAAAACTTCCTGGGCATCTGGATGTAAACCAGTTTTTCAGGCGTTACCCTGGAAGGGTTAAAGAATGTTTGTTACCTGTTGTTACGTCCCCACAGAGGACTCTGATGATAATGAGAAAGATAGGTTTTACAAACAAATTCAGAATACTTTGAATTCTGTCCTGAACGGAGATATTTTTCATGTGCTAGATATGCCATACAATCTCACAATCACCTTTCGGCATTGTTAGATGGAATGGCAATGGAGAATGTCTCCTACAGGTAAGTAAACTTAATGGTACGAGAATAACTAATACTTACTATGAAAACAGACATTTATAAACAAATGCACATGGGTTTCACCTTTATCGGCTGCATAAGAACATGATCTATAATATACTGTATTAACAACAAATGGGCTAGTTCGATTAAAAATACGATATCCTATAGGGATGCTGAAATTGGATCTGGCCATTACCTTGTCAAAAGTATCTTGCAACTGAAGCTTAAGAAATCTGTGAAAGTTTCTTAAGCTTCAGGATATGGCCAAAGCATACCACAATAGATTATTTAGTCATTATGGAAATCGTGGTTTGCTTTAGTACTGAAATTGAGAAACACTAGGATCAGTTTAAGGGGAAGTGAAAGTCCTATATTTGCAATGGTAAATATTTTGGATCACAACTACACAGAAATGAAAGATTGCTCGAGTTGGAGAAATTGTAGGGGATTACAGAAACTTGAAAATAAAATTATGGCTGAGTCAAATATAGAAAAAAGAGAAAATATTTTATATATACGTTTTTTTCACTTGCAGATTTAACCATGAAATATGTCCCCTTACAGACACTAGATGGCGTTACTCTTCCTTCTGTAGCATTTCATTACGTTAAGACCAATACTTTTTAAAAATAATTTATTTTCTAATCACATTTCCTATAAAAATTAACAGCAATAAAGTGTATTACATTCCATTCTGTAAACCTAATTACTTAGATTCTATATTATATGCTTCTTTATATACGAATATGTGGACGAAAAGTCGCATAGCTAATGTTTCAATCAGCAGTCCGCCATTTTAGCTGCCTCAAGTGACTCCAAGTGACTCCAAGCACCTCAGGCTTCTGTTCCCCCGACCAAAACAATAAATATGTCACCACGGAGCCGACCCTCCTCCTCCCCCACCCCCGCCTAACTTGGACACTCTAGTGAGATGCGTATCCATTGACTCCATTGATGCGTGTCCATATCACAAGGTCGTTCGCATGGAGTGGGGCCTCGGTTCCAAGATTCTAACAATCGATGGTGTGAGCTCACGAGTTTTGTGTCATCGTCGTGATTATCCACCGAATTGTTGCTTTTATTCAAAACCAAATAACGTAAACTTTTCCTTTGCATGAGTCCTGACGTGTTGATTGGTGACGATGATTTGGTAGAGGTAATGTCCGTCGTCTGCAGTAATGTAAAAGAAAATTATTGGTTTATGAACACGCACTATAAGTAAAATTTAAAAAATGATGAATCTTGTTTCCTCTCCACAAAGCATAAATATTATATTCGAATTCAGGGTCAATCAGCCATCAGAAATAGGATATGGTGTGTTTTTTTTTCTTTTAGTGTGAGACCGATTCGAAAAATATTATGAATTGAGAGAAATATAACTTTCTGGGAAAATATTTAGTTCAAATTACATAAATTTTACATGAAATGTGCCATCCTAGAGAATTTTGACCCCAAAAGCTACAAGAAATATGCCACTAAGAGAGCCACGGTATATTCCTGATAGTATTAAAAAATAAAAATTAATAACTAAACAGATTAAAAAAAGGTTCAAGTGCTAATAAGTAAACAGTAAGAAGATATTTCAGGTTTTAGATGCTGACGATGTTAAACCAGAAATTCAGCGAAATACTCAATAAGCTTTGTACACATTGAAAAGGGCAGGGTGGCTCAGTTGGTAGCGCGCCAGGCTCGTATTCTGTAGATTCCAGGTTCGAGTTCTAGCTGGGTCAGCGTTGAGATTTATCTCCGCAAAACTCACCACCCTGCAATCAGTCAGTGGGGGAATACCGCCGTCCATCTGTTTTTCATGATCCATCATGGTGGTCCATTCATTTTTCATGATCCATCGTTTTTGTCCATCAGCTTGGGAATACCGCCGTCCATCTGATGGGACGTTAAGCTGTGGCCCCATGTGCGGGAGAGACGTACCCTGTGCATGTTCATAAACATGTGCATTCCATAAACAACAAATGTTTATGGAATGGAAATGAATAAGATCTCATGTTAAAAAATATCCTTATGGTTTCTTATTCCTTGTTTGATTGAGATATATATATTGTGCTTTTTTTCCTTTCTGAAAAATAAGGTTCCCTAAGTAATAGGTTAGCGAGTGAAGCAAACCGTGCCAAACTGCGCTCCAGGAAAATTTTTTTTTACTACTGAAGTATATATGACCTAAGTTTGGATAATTGTCATTTGTGCACTAGTTTTTAGAAGATTCTTGATTTTATATGTGTTATGCATGAAAACAACTTCCGGCAGAATTTTTTTTTTTCGTTTTTTGTTTTAAAAAAATTGAAAAGAAATTAATTTCTATAAAAAATTTTGAAATAGTTTATAAAATATCGCCAACAGCAATAAAATTTTATTACTTACTTACAAAATTTAAATTAGTGGATCTGAAAAGTGCCATGCAAATCAAAAACATATTTGGATACTGAAAAATGCTCTGTTATATGAATTTTGCAATGTAAAAAATAATAGAAATTCTTATCACCTCTTTTGTAAAAATGGTATAAATTGATTTGGTCATTTTATTTGTTTATGACATATATAAAAAATAGACGCTTTTGTTCAACTTTTTAAAATTTCTTTATTTCATTTTTAGTTATATGGGGAATAATTTGTTATCAAGAACACCTATATTACCCGCTTTCAATGAGGATTGCTAGATTTTTGCTGTTGAACTGCACAAGCTTTAATCACACATCACTGCCATCGGACCTCCATAACTCCATAACCACCATAACTTTCGAACGCGATGGAGAAGCTTATTGTTTTATGTGTCAAATAAAAGCTTGTAACCCGGGAAGTGTTAGAAGTTATTTAAAAAATTTACCCCCCCCCAAGCCCTAAAAAAAGGAAAAATATGAAAATATTCCGCTTTTTCTCCAGAACGCGAGTGCCGAAAGTAACAAGCTATATGTCAAATAAAAGCTTTTGACGGGGGAAAGTGTCATAAGCTATTAAAAAACAGTTCCCCCCTAAAAAAGGGAGATATATGAAAAAGATTGTTCCTCTATATCTCCAGAACGCGAGCGTTGAAAGTAACAAGCTATACATCAAACGAAAGCGTGTGATGCGGGAGTGTTATAAACTATACAAAATTGACCACCCACGGTTTCTTCACCCCTAAAAAGGGGGAATGTGAAAACGATTCTTCCGCTATTTGGAAAGCGAAGGCGCAAGCTATGCATCAAATTAAATTATGTGACATGGGGAATGTTGCAGATTAAAAGAATTCCACCCTCTTCCCTCGTAAAAAAGGGGGAAATATGAAACGATTATCCCGCTATATCTTCTTCGGGGCGGTGGTGGCTCAGTCGGTAGCGCACCAGGCTCTTAATCTGTAGTTCCTAGGTTCGAGCCCCAGCTGGATCAGCTGTCATGCCCACGGTAATTTTATCCCGTCGACACGACTCAGAGTGAAGGACTTTCGGACGCCACTGTCTATCATTAACAGTGACATTTTACATCACGTTCATTTTCTTGCATCCAGCTCCTGTTGAGGAAGAACCTGGCTGCCTGGGTGGAAAGTTCGCGACGGGTCCGTTGGTCCTCCCTCAGGTAACAAAGGGTGGTCTACATGACCTGTCGCTGTCAATAACACGAGCCAGATGGGTGCACGATTCGCACCTCGGCTAGTTCTGGTCAGCCAGCATCGTCCACGCCGAGCCAGTGGGGTGACCACCAGGGGACCAGTGAAATGAGTAACAGAAAAGGAAAAAGCAAAAGGACATTCGGTCTTCTTCTTCTCTGAGTTGTTGGCAGCGATGGTCGTCTTCTCGAATGAGAGCAGCATATTCTCAAAGTATTAACGTAAAGTTCGAGGAGAGCGATAAGCAGTACGAACATCCAGCTACCATCAGCGGATGACCCAGCGACGATGCCTTTTCCCTACGGACTCCGAACTAATGAGGTAGGGGGTGCATTTTGTTCGAATCTGGTTCGTTTTTCTCATACAAATATGTTTTTTTATATCGCCGTCACGTCACCAGAAATTATTTGAGGCCTGTTAGCCTGTCGAACGAGTAGCTCGTTCATAAAGAACTTTTAGTGAACTGACCTCTATCACTCCTAAAGTTTCCCTTGTTTGCAAAGTGCCACGCCAGGGGCTCTTGTTGAAATCGTTCCAAAAGTGGGAACTAGTTGTTAATTAATTTAAACTAATTTGTTAATAAATGTTGTGTTTTTGTTACTTGTGAAATTATCGGTTATTGTTAAATGTCTGTTATTTTAAATGTGGGTCCGGGAACGGCAAACAAATCGAATTTGGCAGGAAGTAGAGGATCACGGCCTTAGTGCGTGTGACAACCTAAAATATACTCAGGGGTGGTCACGACACAGTGTTGAGATTTATTTCCGCAAAACTCCCCCCCCCTGCCCACGGTCAGTAGGGGACATTGATGCGTTTGAAAAGGCTGCCGTCAATTGGATGGGACGTTAAGCTGTGGCTCCGTGTGCGGGAGAGCCATACCCTCGCACGTTAAAGAACACGCTGGATGGCTTTGACGCTGGGGGGGGGGGGGCTACCATCTGTCTCCTAACAGCTTTTCCCATGGGTCCTGAACCCCCAACATTCTCTGAGTCTTCGGGGTCCATGTGACCTGGCCATTTTCCGAATGCGAGGACCTACAATTACGAATTAGGTGTCAAATCAAAGCTCATATGAGGATTGTCGTAGACTATTTCGAATTTTGCTTCCCATCATTCTCCCTCTCCCCTAAAAAGAGGGGCAGATTTTCATAGCGGGGCAGAACTTACCGAGTTACATATCACATAAAAGCTTGTGACGTTCCCAATGTCATAGGCTACATTAAATACAATTCAAAAGCATCATCATTATCATCCTCAAGCAGCCACGGGCTACGGAGGTCCCACCAGACCGTGCAATTTAGTTCTCCAAGCAAGTCTATCCTGAGCTACATCTACTGCATCTGGCCACTGCACACCAATTCTAACAAGGTCCTGTTTGACATTGTCTGCCCACCGCATCCTAGGTCTCCCCTTCTTTCTGAGGCCTTTAGGCACACTGTTCATAACCCTATTCGCCAATCTATAGTTATTCATACGGGCAAAATGGCCAAACCAACGGAGTCTCTCTCTGCACAATATGCTGCTTAAAGGAGGTTGTCGACTCCTTTGCCTAACCTCATCATTAGTTACAAAGTTGAACCACCTAATGCCCAAGATACTGCGTAAGCATCTGGAATCAAAAGCATCTAGTTTCCTGTTATCTTGTTTACAAAGTGTCCAGGTTTCACTACCATAACTAACCCTAGAAAGAACCAAACTGGTATACAGTCTAATTTTAGTCTTTAGGTGTAGACGCCTATTTCTCCACACTCTCCATAGATTCTTAAAAGTCCCCGCAGCAATCCCTATTCGTCTGTTAATCTCATGCCGCACATCACCATTATCTGTTACATAGCTCCCAAGATAATTAAACTGTGACACCTGCTCAAGACTGTAACCATTCAGATTAACTGAATCACATCCTGCCTGACCAATTTTCATCACTTTTGTTTTCTCTCTGTTTATAACCAAACCTACTCTACTACCAGTTTCATCAACAGCTCGAATGAAAGAGTTCATCTCATCAACATCATTTGCCAACAGGGCTAAATCATCAACATAATCTAAATCAGAAATTTTCGTATCTCCAGTCCATTTAAGGCCAAAATCTTTCCCTTGAAGTGAATTTCGCATAACATAATCAATAACCAAGCTAAAGAGAAAATCGGACAAAATGCACCCTTGTCGAACACCAGAAGTAATGCTAAACCAATGGCTACAAGCGTTACTAACTCTCACACTCGACTCAGTGTTATTATAGAAAGCTTTCATTATGTTAACTAACTTGTCTGGTATACCATATTATCTCACAATCAACCACAAATTATGACGATCAACAGAGTCAAAAGCCTTTTTGAAATTAACAAAGCTAGCAACCAAAGGTTTCTGAAACTAAACATTTCTCAAGAATCTGTCTGATTGAAATTATCTGATCTACATATCACCTACCACTTCTGAATCCACATTGCTCATCACGCAATTGACTGTCAACCAGATTCTTAATTCTATCAAGCACAATCATGGAAAGAACTTTACCTGGAACAGAGGGTAGGCTGATACCCCTATAGTTATGACAAGAACTGCGATCACCTTTTTTGAAAATAGGGATAACAATAGCTCTGGTAAAATCCTTAGGAACCATGCCTTTATCATAAAAGATATTCAGAATTTCAGTCATCCAAGTGGTAACCGAAACATTCCCAGCTCTACGCATTTCGGTAGTAATTTCATCTACCCCAGGGGATTTATGTAGTTTAAGTTTAGAAACAGCCAAAATAACTTCAGATTGTGTTATAGGGCCATCATTAAAGCCACCAATGCACCTATCATCATTGCAAACAATGGGAGTAGAACTAACTACATTGTTTAGAACATCACTGAAATGCTCAGCCCACCTATCTATGACAGAATCCTCCCCTTCTATAACGTTACCTTGTTTATCCTTCAATCCTTATATGCCTCTCCGTTTATTACCACACAAAACATTAAGTGTCTGGTACAGCACTCTGCTGTTGTGCTGTCTAACTGCTTCCTCGGCTTTGTCAGCCAAAACATCAAACCAAAGATTCTTATCAGCAGCTAACTGATCTTTTACCCATTTATTTAGTTCTCTCTAATGCTTTCTATTAGGACTAGTAGGTTATTGATTAAGGACATTTCTACAGTTCTTTCTTTCCGAAATAAGCTCAAGTGCCTTATCACTCAGATAATTCTGTCTCTTCTGCTCCTTTTTTTCCTAAAAGAGTACTGTTAGTGTCCAAAAAAGCCTGTTTAAAATGATCCCATTCTTCCTCAACTTCAGTAGTAAGCAAATCATGACTGTCATAATGACTAAGTAACCTATCATGGTAAGCTTTGGCTATAACTGGATCTTTCAGAGCTTCAGTATTAAAAGTAAATTTTTTAACCTTAGCACAACACTTTTTAAGTTTAAGTTGCAAGACACCTTTAACAAGGTAATGGTCAGATCCAATTTCAGCTCCCCTATATGCCCTGGTATTCCTAACAGAACTAGCCCATTTGCTGTTAATTAATATATAATCAATCATATTCCTATGCAGCCTATCAGGTGAAACCCACGTGTACTTATGTATGTCGCGGTGTTTGTAATATGTGTTAGTTATTCTGAAACCATTGAGTTTACTTACCTGTAGGAGACGTTGCCCATTGCCATTGCAGCTATCAATACCAAAAGGGCCTATTACTCCTGCCCAAAGGTCAGAGTCAGTACCAACTTTGGCATTGAAGTCACCAAGAACAAGGGTAATATCTCCTTTCTTGACAGAATTCAAAATATCCTGAAGTTGTTCATAAAACTTATGCTTCTCACCCTCATCGCCATCCTCAGTGGGGGTATAATAGCAGAAAACATTCAAGTCTTTAACGCTTGTCTGAAATTTTGCTGTAAGAAACCTTTCATTAATGCACTCATATCCTAGAAGAGCATCACTAGCGTGTCTGCTGAGAAGCAGACCCACGCCTTGGTGATGCTTATTGTCGTCCCTCCCTGAAAAGAGAAATTTAAGATTATTTTTAAGAATCTGACCTTTATCTGTCCATCTGGTCTCCTGCAAGCCGAGAATATCTAAATTATAATGGTGGAATTCTTGTGTGAGGACATGAAGAGAAAAAGCTGTGTGCGGAGTCCTCACATTCCAACTACCTATGGAGAGAAAATGGTTAGTGGGATGTTTAAAGAAACTATGTTTATTGAGAGAGGGAATGCCGACAATATCAAGCAGCCCCCTAATCGCAGACATGGGGCAAAGGCCCGTTCCCCACCACTACAGGCTGAAGCCATCTACTCTGGAAGACTTCCTCTAATGTAGAATTTGACGATGCCAATAGAAGCAAAGAGTTCACGTGCCTGCGATGACCTCTGCTCAGCATTATTCACCAGCTGATAAACATATCCTGTGAATCTATTCACTTGGGGCTGTCAACTCACAAACAAACAGAAAACACAGCGGAAGATTTTCCCTCCACAGAAGCCCACCAGTGCAGCAAAATCAGGATCCATAATGAAGCTCAGAGCCATATATCTGTCCAGTCCGGTGGGCTTATATGGTCAGCACCAGGACCCTGTGTGGTTGACCACTCCTCAGCAGGGTAGAAAAAAAAGAAAAGTAGCCATAATAGCAAAAGCAGGTGGTGGAAAAATGTGGTCAATGCTCATGAGTCATATCAAATGAAAGTTTCTGAAAATAGGTGTTATTAGTAACAAACAAAAAATTATACAAATTTAAAAATGTAAATAGATTAAAAAAATTTAAAATACCTATTTTCTGAAATACGCTCTGAAATCATACTGTCAAAAGTTGGTATTGTCATGACCAACCTTTGGTAGACGTTCGTACTAGTGGTCGTATATTTTTCTTACTGCCAAACTGAGATAGGCTCTGAGACTAATTTCAACTTCGATGAGCACATATATCAGTAAACAAGAAACGTATCAAGCTTAATCATATACAGCGTGATTCAAAACTCTTGGGCCAAACTTTAAGGGGTGATAGAACACACCTAAACAAGAACTTTTCGTCATACAATGCATGGGCGGAACTCAAGCTGTGAAGCGCTAGAGGGCGCTTTCCAGTGAACAATTATAAACGCTGGTTTTCGCACTTGTCGTCATTTACTACCATGGATTGCAGAACGGATGGATTGTTTCACGAATAAGGAGAAGGTAGACATGCATTTCACGTATGGAGCTGCGGACGGGAATGCAAGGGAAGCCCAAAGACTGTACCGGGAGCGCTTTCCGACCAGGCGCGTGCCTAATTGTAAAACTTTTCAGCGATTGCACCAGTATCTGTGCGAAACGGGCTCCTTTGTCAGTGGCTTGCAGGATACAGGGCGTGCAAGGAGCGTAAGGACGCCACGTGTTACAGAGAAAATTCTACATAGGGTTGGAGATCGTCCCGAATGTAGCAAGCAAGTAATTTCCCATGACGTAAATGTGCCCCAATCGAAAGTGTGGCGAGTTCTATGAGATGAACGATTACACCCTTACCATGCACAGAGTGTGCACGCCTTGACACCTGCAGATTATCAGCCTCGTGTGATTTTTGCACAGTGGTTCCTGCAGCAGATTGCAGCGCAACCGACTTTGATGAACTTGTCTTATTCACTGAGGAATGCACCTTTACACGTGAGGGCATTTTTAATACCCACAATTCTCATGTGTGGGCCACCAGTAATCTGCACGCCATACGTCCACATTCGTACCAGCGGTGTTTCTCCATAAATGTTTGGGCTGGAATCCTCCATGACCATTTGATTGGCCCATAACTTCTGACAGCCCGACTGAATGGAAGAACGTACCTCATATGCTTACAAGAAGTCTTGCCAGAATTACTGAACCTTGTTCCAGCAAACATGCAAACACGTATGTGGTTCCAACACGATGGAACGCCACCCCATTTCAGCGTGGATGTGTGGAATGCCTTGGATGCAACATTTCCAGGACAATGGATTGGTTGGGGTGGTCCCATCGCTTGTCCGCCACGATCGCCCGATCTATCATGTCTGGACTTTTTCCTGTGGGACCATAATATGAAAAGCCTCATCTACGATATCCCCATCGATTCCAATGAGTACCTAGTTGCCAGGATTTCTGTTGCCGCTGCCGCTGTACGAGAAATGCCTGGTGTTTTCGCCCATGTACGCCGATCATTACGTCGAAGGTGTGAAGCCTGCATTAATGTTGGCAGTCGCTCTTTTAAGCAGTTTTTTTAATTTGTTCAATAAAATATGTACTTTCTGTTCCGTAATTTTTGCAATTGTTTCAAACCTCTTCTGTCATTCTTGTGTTTCTTCATTTCCTGACACAGTAACTGCTAACCCCTAGCGTTTCACTGATTGAGTTTCGACCATGCATTGTATGACGAAAAGTGCTTGTTTAGGTGTGTTCAATCACCCCTCAAAGTTTGGCCCAAGAGTTTGGAATCACCCTGTATAACAAATATTAAAATTTATTGACAGTTAACATCTAGGCGATTTATACATTTCGAATTGCACATTTGTCTGCTAATCTTTTTAACAAATCAGACTGGTGCATTTGGCGCGGTCTCTTTTAACTTTCAGGGAACTTTATAGAGTGAAGGCGATAAGCCGATTTCTAGTTCATCAGTCTGAGTCAACTCTCAAGAGGCGATTGGGCTCCAGACAGTCTCTTATGCTCATGCGGGAGCAACGCGACAGTGAATACAGTATGATGTGGGAAAAACATTCCAGACCAGAACAGATTTGACCCTCTTACCTCCTTCATTGCGGGTTGACCACAAGGAAAAATATCGTCCGTCGGTCTGCTGCTGCCAGAGGCTCGTACGCCTACAGGTAGTTAGAGGTTCCTGCTACACCTCATGTGTATGCTTACGTCCAGCTCGGCTCCTTTCCTTCTCCAGAGATGACCCGCCACGTCTTTCTCCCTCCACTTCAGAGACGAGAATTTTTTTGACGAAAAAAGGGCTTAGAAATTGTGTCCTCTCCGTTTTATTCTTCGTTGGCTCCCAGGTAGAGGTCACCCGAGCCCGCGCGTGGGTATTCCTTATTGGCTCGCGCAGGCTGAGGTATGAATCTTCGACCCATCTGGTATGGGTTGTTTACTTCAACTGGTCACGTACATCAACTGTCATCTGGGGGAACACTGGACCACGTTGTATAGGTCCGTGCTGGCGGCCATACTCTTTTCCGGTCGAGTTGGACCCCAAAATGGAGGCAAGATAGGTTGGCACTAGTGATTATATATTGGTGTCAGAGGCCTTCTGCGCCAACAGTCGTGTCCACGTTTTAAAACAAATGTGGGCATGACACTACTCCAAAAGAAGATAGGGCGGCATTTCCCAACACAACAAGATTGCCGGCGCCCTATCTTCATCTGAAAGTGAATACTAACTCAGTGACTGATTGCACCATCGATATATTTCAGTTTTATTTCCTACTTTTAGGACACAGGTCTTGAAATCGTTCAATTCATATTAACTGCAAAAGAGGATTGAGCGGCAGCTAAATCTTTCCAGTTAGTAAGGGAAATAAATTTGTGTGACCTATCTTCTCTACAAGTTTATATTGAGTAATGTCCGTCGGATGGGACGTTAGGAATAGCCTGTCAGCAGAGGCTTAGCCATGGGGGAATGGGGGTGAGGCTTCCCCAAAGTAGTAGTTGTAATAGTAGTATCCTTTATTTCCATTTATATTAAATTTTGATACAAATATTTACAAAAATTTTGGAAATGTACAACTTCACAAGAGTTCATAGACTCGCACGCGGAGTATAAGATTAAAATAAAAAACATATATAAACATTAGAAACAACATTTTAAGTATATTACCATATTAATATTTTCTGTCATGGTTACATCAACAACATAGTAACAGAATCAATAATAAACTATAAATACACCAATTTTTATTCAAAACTTTAACATCCTAAAGAGCAAACAAATAAAAAGAAATTTTACAATCAGAAATATAGGGGAAAAACCCTCCAACCTAAAGACATTTTTTTTGTATCATCTATATTACAAATCCAATCTCTTAGTTTTCGAGAAAACGTAAAAGAATTTATTTAACCCTTTATAGTTTCAGGTAAACTGTTAAATATTTTCATCATCATCATCATCATCATCATCATCATCATCATCATCATCATCATCATCATCATCATCATCATCATCATCATCATCATCATCATCATCAAGCAGCCATGGGCTACGGAGGTCCAACCAGACGGCGCAGTTTAATTCTCCAAGCATATCTGTCCTGAGCTACATCTGCTGCATCCGGCCACTGTACACATATTCTAACAAGGTCCTGTTTGACATTGTCTGCCCACCGCATCCTAGGTCTCCCCTTCTTTCTGAGGCCTTTAGGCACACTGTTCATAACCCTATTCGCCAATCTATAATTATTCATACGGGCAACATGGCCAAACCAACGGAGTCTCTCTCTGCACAGTATGCTGCTTAAAGGAGGTTGTCGACTCCTTTGCCTAACCTCATCATTAGTTACAAAGTTGAACCACCTAATGCCCAAGATACTGCATAAGCATCTGGAATCAAAAGCATCTAGTTTCCTGTTATCTTGCTTACACAGCGTCCAAGTTTCACTACCATAACTAACCCTAGACAGAATCAAACTATTATACAGTCTAAATTTAGTCTTTAGGTGTATACGCCTATTTCTCCACAATCTCCATAGATTCTTAAAAGTCCCAGCAGCAATACCTATTCGTCTGTTAATCTCATGCCGCACATCACCAGTATCAGTTACGCAGCTCCCAAGGTAATTAAACTGTGACACCTGCTCAAGACTGCAACCATTCAGATTAACTGAATCACAACCTGCCTGACCAATTTTCATCACTTTAGTTTTCTCTCTGTTTATAACCAAACCTACTGTACTACCAGTCTCATCAACAGTTCGAATGAAAGAGTTCATCTTATCAACATCATTTGCCAAAAGGGCTAAATCATCAGCATAATCTAAATCAGAAATTTTCGTATCTCCAGCCCATTGAAGGCCAAAAGCTTCCCCTTGAAGTGAATTTCGCATAACATAATCAACAACCAAACTAAAGAGAAAAGGAGACAAAATGCACCCTTGTCGAACACCAGAAGTAATGCTAAACCAATTGCTACAAGGCTTACCAACCCTCACACATGACTCAGTGTTATTATAGAGAGCTTTCATTATGTTAACTAACTTGTCTGGTATACCATATGATCTCACAATCAACCACAAATTATGACGATCAACAGAGTCGAAAGCCTTTTTGAAATCAACAAAGCTAGCAACCAAAGGTTTCTGAAACTCTAAACATTTCTCAAGAATCTGCCTAAGTGAAAATATCTGATCTACACATCCCCTACCA
The DNA here is from genome assembly GCA_038380435.1 of Ryuthela nishihirai. Taxonomy (NCBI): domain Eukaryota; kingdom Metazoa; phylum Arthropoda; class Arachnida; order Araneae; family Heptathelidae; genus Ryuthela; species Ryuthela nishihirai. Next base: position 2,050,943 of record JAWZYU010000019.1, read on the forward strand.
CTTCTGAATCCACATTGCTCATCACGCAATTGCCTGTCAACCAGATTCTTAATTCTATTAAGCACAATCATGGAAAGAACTTTACCTGGAACGGAGAGTAGGCTGATACCCCTATAGTTATCACAAGAACTGCGATCACCGTTTTTGAAAATAGGGATAATAATAGCTCTGGTAAAATCTTTAGGAACCATGCCTTTATCATAAAAGTTATTCAAAATTTCAGTCATCCAAATGGTAACTGAAACATTCCCAGCTCTAAGCATTTCCGTAGTAATTTCATCCACCCCTGGGGATTTATGAAGTTTAAGTTTAGAAATAGCCAAACTAACTTCAGATTGTGTTATAGGGCCAACATTAAAGCCACCAATGCATCTATCATCATTGCAAATAATAGGAGTAGAACTAACCACATTGTTTAGAACATCACTGAAATGCTCAGCCCACCTAGCCATGACAGAATCCTCACCTTCTATAACCTTGCCTTGTTTATCCTTCAATCCCTGTATACCTGTTCGTTTTCTACCACACAAAACATTAACTATCTGGTACAGCTCTCTGCTGTTGTCCTGTCTAACTGCTTCCTCAGCTTTGTCAGCAAGGCCATCAAGCCAAAGATTCTTATCAGTAGCTAACTGACCCTTTACACGTTTATTACGTTCTTTGTAATGCTTTCTATTAGGACTAGTAGGGTACTGATTAAGGACATTCCTGCAGTTCCTTCTTTCTGAAATAAGCTCAAGTGCCTTATCACTTAAATAATTCTGCCTCCTCTGCTCCTTTTTCCCTAAAAGAGTACTGCTAGTTTCCAAAAAAGCCTGTTTAAAATGGCCCCATTCTTCCTCAACTTCAGTATTAAGCAAACCATGACTGTCATAATGACTAAGTAACCTATCATGGTAAGCTTTAGCTATAACTGGGTCTTTCAGAGCTTCGGTATTAAAGTTAAATTTTTTAACAATAGCACAACACTTTTTAAGTTTAAGTTGCGAGACACTTTTAACAAGGTAATGGTCAGATCCAATTTCAGCCCCCCTATATGTCCTGGTATTCCTAACAGAACTAGCCCATTTGCCGTTAATTAATATGTAATCAATCATATTCTTATGCAGCCCATCAGGTGAAACGTATGTGTACTTATGTGTGTCGCGGTGTTTGTAATAAGTGTTAGTTATTCTGAATCCATTGAGTTTACTTACATGTAGGAGACGTTGCCCATTGCCATTGCAGCTACCAATACCAAAAGGGCCTATTACTCCTCCCCAAAGGTCAGAGTCGGTACCAACTTTGGCATTGAAGTCACCAAGAACAAGGGTAATATCTCCTTTCTTGACAGAATTCAAAATATCCTGAAGTTGTCTGTAAAACCTATCCTTCTCATCCTCATCAGAATCCTCAGTGGGGGCATAACAGCAGATAACATTCAAGTCTTTAATGCTTGTCTGAAATTTTGCTGTAATAAACCTTTCATTAATGCACTCATATCCTAGAAGAGCATCACTAGCATGTCTGCTCAGCAGCAGACCCACGCCTTGGTGATGCTTTCCATCCTCCCTCCCTGTAAAGAGAAATTTAAAGTTATTTTTAAGTATCTCACCTTTACCTGTCCATCTGGTCTCTTGCAAGCCTAGGATATCTAGGTTATAGCGCTGGAATTCCTGCATGAGGACATCAAGAGAATAATCTCTATGTAATGTCCTCACGTTCCACATTCCTGCAGAGAGAAAATGATTAGTAGGATTTTTAAAGAAATTAGGTTTATTGAGATTGGTAGGGCCAACAATATCAAACAGCCCCTTGATCGCAGGCATGGGGCAAAGACCTGTTCCTCCTCCGCTAAAGGCTGAAGTCACCGATGCTGGTAGGAACTTCAGGCACCACCTTTTCAAGTGGACTTTTTCAAGAACCATATGGCCTGCCTGAGACACATTACTCCAGTTTAGGCTTGACGATGCCCAACTAGCTAAGTAAGGTTCAGGTACCTGCGATGGCCTCTGATTAGGATTATCCACCAGCTGATATAAGGTATCCCATGCCTCTGTTCACTTAGAGCTGGCAACCCAGAAGCAAACAGAAAACACAGAGGCAGACTCTCCCTCAACAGAGGCCCACCGGTGCAGCAAGTCCAGGATCCATAATCAAGCTCAAATCCATAAACAAATCCAGTCTAGTAGGTATAAATGGTCAGCACCAGGACCCTGTGAAGTTGACCACTCCTCAGCAGGGTTGAAAAAAAAGAAAAAAGTGGCCATAGATGACCAGAAGGCCATACTGAACTGGCAGCCCTCCCCTTCCGTTCCCTTCCAAAAGAGAATATCTCTTTTGAAAGGTACTAACGGCCTGCACCACGAGAAGGCGGGGTCGGACATTAGGTGCTAGACCTGGCCGGTTCTGTGCATCATCACTGGGGATTGGTACACAGCTCTCCTTCCAGTTTATGCCTAGCTACCATTTACAAGCCTTAAATATTTTAGGCGCCAAAAATATATAATGTTTTTGTGTAATAGGAATTAATATGTGCACTTGTTCTGGTGTTCTGTATTACATTTTTAATGTCACTTTCTCTATAGTGCTTTTTTTAAATATAAGATCACATTATAAACATACATTTTCCTTAGTGGTAAAATTTGCAGATCATTATAAAAATATTTAATATTATCATATTTTCTTTTTCTTAATACACATCTAATTACTCTATTTTGAATAGTAACTAAGGATTTAATATTACTATAAAACATTCCTCCCCACGATATTGTTCCCATAACTTAAATATGACTTAACCCAAGCATTATATATAAGCTTTAAAAAAGTAAGATTCATAAAATTTCTAATATAAAACAATTTTGGAATTATTGCATTAATTTTTTTATCTAATATTTAATATGTTCATTCCAATTTAACTGACTGTCTATATATACGCCCAAATATTTATAATTTTCTACTCTTTCAATTGCTTCACATGCACACTGATGTCCTATACAGTTTACAGAATGATAAAATAATTTATTTTTTAACTTATCGACTTTATTACGTTTTAAATTGAAATATAAATATTTCGTTTTATTAATATTCAATAACAATTTATTTTTTAAGAACCATTTTCTAATATTAAACAAGTCTTCATTTATTTCTTCAATTAAAATATTCTCATTGTCAGCCGCATATATCAAAGCTGTATCATCAGCGAAAGTTATTATTTTTCCTTTAAGTTCAAGATTACAAAGATCGTTTATAAAAACATTGAATAATATTGGCCCCAACACAGAACCCTGTGGAACTCCATATTTTAGTTCAATTCCCTTACTAAACACGTTTACCATTTTTACTCTTTGAATTCTATTTTTCAAATATGTTTCCAACCATTTCAAAACATTTCCTCGAATTCCAGCCATTTCAAGTTTTTTTATCAGCAAATCATGCGAAACCGAGTCAAACGCTTTTTTGATGTCCAAAAATAGCACAACAGTTTTCAAATGATCATTTATAGATCTGTATACTGTGGAAGACAATTGTAATATAGCATCCTCAGTACCTACATTTTTTCTAAATCCATACTGATGATCAGGAAAAAAATTATTTCTATTCAGGAAATTTAAAATTCTAGTTTTAAGTAGCTTTTCAAAAATCTTTGAAAAAAGTAACTCGGAGTTGACAAAATTCGAAGCGACTTCGTAAAATCGAGGTGAGTTGCGTAAATTTGTTATTTTTTTTTTTGGAAAATTAAGGGGAGTTGTCAATATCGAGGTAACTTGGCAAATCTAAAACAGTTTGGAAAATGGAGAGACGGCAAAATTTAGAGCAGTTGGCAAAATTCAAAGCCATTTAGTAAAAACAGGTGAGTTGGCAAAATTCGGAGTGACTTGGTTAAATCTTGGGGAGTTGGCAAAATCGGGACAACTTGGCAAAATCTTGGGGAGTTGGCAAAATTCGAAGTGACTTGTCAAAATCTTGGAGAGATGACAAAATTCGGAGTGACTTGTCAAAATCGTGGGGAGTTGGCAAAATTCAGGTGAGATGTAAAAATTAGGATTTTTTTCTGTAAAATTATGGTGAGTTGCCAAAACTTAGGGAGTTGGCAATATGTAGTTACAGTTGGTAAAATTCGGCGTGACTTGGCAAAATCGTAGGGAGTTGGCAAAATTCAGGTGAGATGTGAAATTTTGGATTTTTTTTCTGTAAAATTATGGCGAGTTGGCAAAATCTAAGAAAGTTGGCAAAACTTAGGGAGTTGGCAAAAAGTAGGGGCAGTTGGCAAAATCGTGGAGCGTTGACAAAATTCAGGTGAGATGTAAAAATTTCAATCTTATTTTCTATAAAATTATGGCGTCTTGGCAAAATCGAGGCAGCTTCGCAATATCTAGGAGAGTTGGAAAATCTTGAGGTAGTTGGCAAAATTCAGAGTGGCTTTACAAAAATCAGGTGTGATGTAAAATTGGGATTTTTTTCTGTAAAATAGTGGCAAGATGGCAAAATCTAGGGCAGTTGGCAAAATTCGAATTTACTTGGTAAAATACGGGCGATTTATGAAAATTGGGATTGTTTTGGTGAAATTAAGGAGAGTTTATAAAACCGAGAAAACTTTGCAAAATCTAGGGAAGTTGGCAAAACTGGAAACCACTTGGTAAAGTACAGGTGAGTTGTGAAAATTGGGATTGGTTTTGGGAAATTAAGGAGAGTTGGAAAAACCAAGAACTCTTGGCAAAATCTAGGGGAGTTTGGCAAAATTGGAATCCACTTCGTAAAATACAAGGGAGTTGTGAAAATTGTGCCTTTCTTGTGCAATTATGGAGAGTTGATAAAATTCGAAGTGGCTTGGCAAATTCAGGGAAGATGTAAAAAGTGCGATTTTTTCTGTGAAATTACGGCGAGGTGGCAAAATCTAGAGTAGTTTTCAAAATTCGAATGCACTTGGTAAAATATAGGGAAGTTGTGAAAATTGAGATTTGTTTTGTGAAATGAAGGAGTGTTGGATAAATGAGGAAACAACAGAATGTAGGGCAGTTGGCACAATTCGAAACCACTTGGAAAATACGGGCGAGTTGTAATAATTGATTGGGTTTGTGAAATTCAGGATAGTTGACTAAAATCGAGGAAACTGGCAAAATCTTGGGGAGTTTGAAAGTTTGCTAATTTTACAGAAAAAAAAATCCAAATTTTCACATCTCACTGAATTTTGCCAACTCCCTACGATTTTGCCAAGTAATTCCGAATTTTGCCAAGTCATTCCGAATTTTGCCAACTGTCCCTAGATTTTGTCAACTCCCTAAGTTTTGGCAACTCACCATAATTTTACAGAAAAAAATCCTAATTTTTACATCTCACCTGAATTTTGCAAACTCCCCACGATTTTGCCAAGTCACTCCGAATTTTGTCAACTCCCCAAGATTTTGTCAAGTCACTACGAATTTTGCCAACTCCCTAAGATTTTGCCAACTCACCTGTTTTTACTAAGTGGCTTCGAATTTTGCCAACTCACCTGTTTTTACTAAGTGGCTTCGAATTTTGCCAACTGCTCTAAATTTTGCCGTCTCTCCATTTTCCAAACTGCCTTATATTTGCCAAGTTGCCTCGATTTTGACAACTCCCCTTAATTTTCCAAAGGAAAAAAAATTGGGAGTTTGAAGTGATTTGGCAAATTTAGGAGAGATGTAAAGATTGGGATTAGGTTCGTGAAATTAAGGAGATTTGATCAAATCAAAGCAAAAATTCATACTAATTCATACTATGCAGACGTTCAGACGAGATGTAAATATTGGAAGTATTTCTGAGAAATTATGGCTAGTTGGGAAAATTGGAAGTCAAAGGGGAAATTACGGGAAGTTGACAGAATTGGAAGTCAAATGGCAAAATGTAGGAGAGACGTTAAAATTGTCTTCCCCCCCCTCCCACACACATGGAGCGAAAATCTAAGCAAGTTTGCTCAGTTGGCAAATTTTTGCCAAAATTTTGCTCGAGTTGGAAAATTTCGGACTTCTACCCCCCTAGTCATAGTCCTTCGCTATGCCGCTGCCTGTCAGTATAACTATATCACAGATATCATTGTGTGGAAGGCGAGACCTCACTAGAGAGACAACACAAGAAACGAAATATCATTTCCTTATCCGAGGCTCGAACCCAGGTCCTTTTCATTAGTAGTGAAGTAAGCTAATCTCTTGGCCATCGGAATTAAATCTTTTTTATCGCAGTACAAAACTCATATATATATATAATATATTTATATATTAAATTATTAAATATAGACCACATTGAATATTTCGATATGGTCTAATTTCTTTTGTTTTTTTTTTTGGAATAATGACTTATAACTGAAACTGTAATACATATAAAAATAAAATTAAACAACAAATATAGGTATAGCATTATTCATCTGAAAAAAACTTACTACTGACTTGGCGGGCAATAATGTTTTTCAAATGAATAATTGTTGAATTCTATATCTACAGGTTATCTGTGTATTTACTATGGATACGTAAAGAAGTTTCGCTTATATTATTATGTCAAAGGAATGACTCAATAAAACTAAAAACATTCAAGAATAAAATCATCGTAAGAACTATTTCAGTTGTGAAAAGCAAAAAGCTCTAGGAATCGGGCGATATTCAGCACCATCTGTTGAGCGAGAATCAGCGTAGAATCGTCTTTCGCTTCACTTTAACCTGTAACAACTACCGACAAATCATTATGACGCAACTGCTACCGACGGATCATAGGGACTCATTATAAAATTATGAAGTAAAGCAAGAAATTTTGACACAAAGTTTTTATTTTTTAATATTTAGTGTGAAGTCACATGTATACATAATTATTACATAAAAATAAATAAATACCCCCTCAAGCAGCTGCTTGCCACAGAGGTCTGACAGGAGCCTGTCAGTTTACATTCCACAGTAGGAGATTTGAGAAGATGGCAGGACCTCAGCGGAAAAACGACACACACGTCCATGCCTAATCCGGGGCTCGAACCCAGGTCCCTTAGATCAGTAGCCAAGCACGCTAACCACTCGGCCACGGGACGGCTTAGATAATTATTGTAAGAAAAAAAAAGAATTATTTACAATTTGGGCATACTTTCAATGCACATTGCCCGCAAATTGGTATATTGCACATTGAACAATATATACAGTGGACCCCCGATATAACGCGCATGTCGGGCGGGAAACAACACCCGCGTTATAAGGTGAACCGCGTTATACCGAGCCGAGCGGTGGCGACACAATAAATTTCACACTGTAAGCTTTTCTTTTACTCATCATGCATACAATAATTAAACACTTCAAAATACATGCAGGAACTCAATACATACACAATTACTCAATACGCAGTAACAATAAAATGCGATACTCACGAACGCCGCACGGACCTGTATAAACATGTTTGAACTTATCGCGAACATCGCCCGCGCTATAACCGAGTGTGCGGTATAGCGAGCAGCGCTATAACTAAGGTCCACTGTATTTGTTTTTCGGACTTTTTTCGCGGGACATATTGCACACCGCTTTCTTTTCGTTAATTCCTGAGCTTGCACTGGGTTGGGTTGATCCTCAATAGCAATCCCAAGGATGTCTACTGCGAGGCAACGTAGTTTGCGAGGCACTTTTTTGTTGTAAATTCTTCGCTACATATGAGGAGTATATTATCTATAAATTGACAAAAAATTTATTATTTTTTAACAGTTGTGTAGTACAAACTAAGATAAAATTCCACAATATAAAACAGAAACAACAATAACTAATATATAAATATCTGTGTTCGGAAAAATGAATTCACTAACGCAAATACTACAGATGGGTAACAGTGACCCAATCACTGTTACCTATCTGTAGTAGAAAATCGTTAGTTAACACCCTATAAAATAAACACCATCACCTAACAGAATGTATCAAAAAGAACTTAATAAATGTGTAAAAAATCAGTTAACAGCTGATAACAATCGTTGACTTGATAGCTGCATTGACAGAAAGGAAACAGCTAGACAACACAACAGCAGAGAATTGTACCAGATAATTAATATTCTCTGCTGGAAGAAACAGGTTGGCATACATCATCATCATCATCCTCAAGCAGCCATGGGCTACGGAGGTCCAACGAGACCGTGCAGTTTAGTTCTCCAAGCAAGTCTATCCTGAGCTACATCTACTGCATCTGGCCACTGCACACCAATTCTAACAAGGTCCTGTTTGACATTGTCTGCCCACCGCATCCTAGGTCTCCCCTGCTTTCTGAGGCCTTTAGACACACTGTTCATAACTCTATTCGCCAATCTATAATTATTCATGCAGGCAACATGGCCAAACCAACGGAGTCTCTCTCTGCACAATATGCTGCTTAAAGGAGGTTGCAAACTCCTTTGCCTAACCTCATCATTAGTTACAAAGTTGAACCACCTAATGCCCAAGATACTGCGTAAGCATCTGGAATCAAAAGCATCCAGTTTCCTGTTATCCTGTTTAGAAAGTGTCCAAGTTTCACTACCATAACTAACCCTAGAAAGAACCAAACTATTATACAATCTAATTTTAGTCTTTAGGTGTATATGCCTGTTTCTCCACACTCTTCATAGATTCTTAAAAGTCCCAGCAGCAATCCCTATTCGTCTGTTAATCTCATGCCGCACATCACCATTATCTGTTACATAGCTCCCAAGATAATTAAACTGTGACACCTGCTCAAGACTGCAACCATTCAGATTAACTGAATCACAGCCTGCCTGACCAATTTTCATCACTTTAGTTTTCTCTCTGTTTATAACCAAACCTACTCTACTACCAGTCTCATCAACAGCTCGAATGAAAGAGTTCATCTCATCAACATCATTTGCCAAAAGGGCTAAATCATCAGCATAATCTAAATCACAAATTTTCGTATCTCCAGCAAATTTAAGGCCAAAATCTTTCCCTTGAAGTGAATTTCGCATAACATAATCAATAACGAAACTAAAGAGAAAAGGAGACAAAATGCACCCTTGTCGAACACCAGAAGTAATGCTAAACCAATTGCTACAAGCCTTACCAACTCTCACACACGACTCAGTGTTATTATAGAGAGCTTTCATTATGTTAACTAACTTGTCTGGTATACCATATGATTTCACAATCAACCACAAATTATGACGATCAACAGAGTCGAAAGCCTTTTTGAAATCAACAAAGCTAGCAAACAAAGGTTTCTGAAACTCTAAACATTTCTCAAGAATCTGCCTAAGTGAAAATATCTGATTTACACATCCCCTACCACTTCTGAATCCACATTGCTCATCACGCAATTGACTGTCAACCAGATTCATAATTCTGTTAAGCACAATCATGGAAAGAACTTTACCTGGAACGGAGAGTAGGCTGATACCCCTATAGTTATCACAAGAACTGCGATCACCTTTTTTGAAAATAGGGATAACAATAGCTCTGGTAAAATCCTTAGGAACCATGCCTTTATCATAAAAGATATTCAGAATTTTAGTCATCCAAGTGGTAACCGAAACATTTCCAGCTCTAAGCATTTCTGTAGTAATTTCATCTACCCCTGGGGATTTATGAAGTTTAAGTTTAGAAACAGCCAAAATAACTTCAGATTGTGTTATAGGGCCAACATTAAAGCCACCAATGCATCTATCATCATTGCAAACAATGGGAATAGAACTAACTGCATTGTTTAGAATATCACTGAAATGCTCAGCCCACCTAGCCATGACATAATCCTTACCTTGTTATCCTTGTTTACCTTGTTATCCAAGGTAAGATATTCTAAACAATGCAGTTAGTTCTATTCCCATTGTTTGCAATGATGATAGATGCATTGGTGGCTTTAATGTTGGCCCTATAACACAATCTGAAGTTATTTTGGCTGTTTCTAAACTTAAACTTCATAAATCCCCAGGGGTAGATGAAATTACTACAGAAATGCTTAGAGCTGGAAATGTTTCGGTTACCACTTGGATGACTGAAATTCTGAATATCTTTTATGATAAAGGCATGGTTCCTAAGGATTTTACCAGAGCTATTGTTATCCCTATTTTCAAAAAAGGTGATCGCAGTTCTTGTGATAACTATAGGGGTATTAGCCTACTCTCTGTTCCAGGTAAAGTTCTTTCCATGATTGTGCTTAACAGAATTAAGAATCTGGTTGACAGTCAATTGCGTGATGAGCAATGTGGATTTAGAAGTGGTAGGGGATGTGTGGATCAGATATTTTCACTTAGGCAGATTCTTGAGAAATGTTTAGAGTTTCAGAAACCTTTGGTTGCTAGCTTTGTTGATTTCAAAAAGGCTTTCGACTCTGTTGATCGTCATAATTTGTGGTTGATTGTGAAACTACTATATCAGGCTTATTATGTTGGACATGTGTGTCCGTCCTGATAGGCAAATCAACCTTGATGCAATAATAATATAATAATAATAAATTTATTATATTTAATATTTCTTTTTATGATTTTTTTAATATAATAAAATACTTTGAAAATACCTGTTTTCATGAATAAATATTTTATCTAGCTATGTAAATTATCTTATTGTTATCGCGTTAATAAGCATTTTTGAATTAGCATTAGGTATACGTATACCTAATTTGTTTAGTTTAGAATAGATTGACGGTGACAAGTCCTTGCAAGTTGGTAGGCAAACACGCGGTTCATGCAATTTAACATGTTTCGACAAGAATATGGGAACTTGAAATGACTTGTTTACGGAGCAAGTGCGCCGGCATCGCAAACATACAAGTTAATGCGTGCACAAAATCAAATCTATAAAAGCGATAGCTCTAGGAATGTTTTATTATTTTTATGTGCTTCGCCGTGATAAATAGTCGAGAGTGATAAGTGTTAGAAGTTATTATAAACATTATTTTTATAACTATCTATAAATCTGTTGAGAAGTTAATTTGTATTTGAAAATGTCTGAATCTACATCTAAAATGAAATGCCGGCAGTACAGTATTGAGTATTTGAAATATGGATTTACGTACTCTCCTACAAACCAATCATTACCTATATGTTTAATTTGCCGAAAGGTTTTTCCAAATGAAGCTATGAAACCTTCTAGGCTATAAGAGCATTTAAATAAAATGCATGCTGATAAGAAGAACAAAGATTTATCCTATTTTCAAGAACTGGAAAAGCAATATTTAAAACAGCCAACTATGTCAAACCTTTTTGCGTCGTCTTCTAAACAAGATGATGATGGACTACGAGCCTCATATAGCGTTTGATTGTTAATCGCAAAAGCATGAAGAGTTATTATTTGCTAAAAATTTGGAATCTGATGCAAAGGGAGAATCTATATTTAATACCATGCAAAAGTTTTTTCGAGAGAAAGAAATTCCTATTTGCAATATTTTGTCTGCTGCTACTGATGGTGTTCCAGCAATGACAGGGCGTCATAAGTGTTTCATAGCGCATTTGAAACAAGCAGTACCAAATGTACTCACTGTGCATTGTATTATTCATCGTCAGCATTTGGTTGCAAAAAATTTGAATGAAATGAAATTTGAAATAGAAGCAATTCATTGAATGACCGATTATTTGGTAAGCTTTGTAATGAAAATGATGAAGATTGCAATCGCTTGCTGCTGCACACAGAAATACGTTGGCTCTCTAAAGGTGCTTGTCTGTATCGTTTTTTCAATCTATTTGACACAGTACTGGACTTTCTTGAAGAAAGAGACGAAAAATTGCCCGAAAACCTGATTACGTCAAAAAATGACATCGCTTATTTGACAGACCTGTTTAAAATATTTAATCAAGTCAATTTACAATTGCAAGGTGATGAGTTGAATTTAATTAAAACAAAAAACGTCATAGCTGCTTTTGCGGGAAAACTTCTATTCAAACGAAATCTAGGTAGAGGTGAATACAACCACTTTCCCACATTATCAGCAGTCTCTGCAAAACCGGAAGATTTACTTACTGCCAACACTTGAAAGTTCTTCATGTTGATTTTACGGAGCGTTTCTAAGATATTTTAAACATGAATATACCGAGTTGGGTTTTAGATCCTTTCGCAAACACAGAAGAATCATCAATTTGGAAGAGGAACTCTTAGAACTCACGACTAACGAAGTACTCAAAGTAAAATTCAAACACGGATACCAAGAGTTCTGGCTCCAAAAATCAATACCAGTTCTCTACCCTGGATTGTGGGCAATAGTACAGAAGTTTTTAATCGCATTTCCTTCGTCCTATATGGCTGAGCGTGGATTCAGTGCAGTAGCTAATTTACTGTCAAAGAAGAGGAACAGATTACACATCACTGAACGTGACGATATGCGACTGATGTTAACGAAATTGGAACCCGACATTAACAAATTGTTAACACTCCACCAGCCTTAACCATCTCATTAATTTTTTTTTATTTATTATTAATTTTGTGTTTATCTCATTTTTTTTATTTCTTATTGATTCTGTGTTTATTTTTAAAATTTTAATAAACAATTTTATTGTACATTTGGTTGTCGTTTTATTAATTTCTGCTTTATGATTTTTAATAGATAAATAAACAGATAAATTAGGTACAGATAATATGCAACAATATTAACATTTCATATAAAATTAACTATTATGGACTAGGGGGGGGCGTTGAAAATTTTGTTCTCTTCTAAAGGGGGCGATGGTCCAGAAAAGGTTGGGAATCACTGATCTAGCACAACTCCTAAGGCTTCAGGGTAAATGGAAAGTGGGTCTCGCAGAAGTTCACTTACCCATGAGCTGGCACAATGTCGATGGTTCCAATGATGTATTTCATTATTATGATCTTCCTCCCCCTGAAGAATACATGAAAATCAAGCTTCTGTGTGTGGATGCTGTAGACGTTGATAAGCCTATCTTTGGTCCCTACACTATGGGCATCTCTAACGCTATTGAGTTCGAGATCGATGACGACTGTTACTTCTACGTGTTGATGCCTAATGTTTTTCACGAGTGGAAGGTACCACATGGGTGATATGAAACAGCCCCCTCATTGTTCGAGGCTATGGGTCACGCGATACCTTTGAAATCCCGAAAAGCTTTCCGCTTCAACCAACTAGCTAATCATAGAATAACGATAGTGCTGACAAGTCACACGTCATCAAATTCTCCAGTGCCAACCCCGGTTTAGGGGAGATGCTGGGATTTACGAAATTCGAGATTCCTATGGGTAAAGTTATTGGAGACTACCCCATTGACATGAAGCGTAGAATATATGGTATTTATGTGTATTCGGATCTGATTACACCTCAGTTATTGTGTGTCACTCACGGTGAACTGTTGCATGTCGTGAAACCTGCCCTCAGAACCAGTAATAATGAAGCCATCATTGCAGTGTATCAACAACCTGATTACTACCCTCTGGCAAGAAACAGTTTCGAGAGTGTGAGAATCTTCCTTTGCACTGATACCGCAGAACCCCTACGTTTCAAATTTGGCAAAGTTTTAGTCAAATTACATTTCTGTCATGAGGATTAAATTCGTTCCCCTTTCTGCAGACACCTACAGCCAGATGCGGCAGGGTGTGTTCTGAGGTCCCCGTTACCAGAGAGGTGATTTGCCACTATTGGACGCTTCATCAGCACTCTCGTATGACTGGCGCTGGCCACCCTATTTAAGGGTGGACTATGGTTCGCTTCAGAGATGGCCAAGGACAGAACTTCAAAACGGTTGCCAAAGCAGGGTTGCATGAAGCAGGTGCAGACCTGCTGCAATATGTCAGTTCCAAGCTGCAGGGAGGAAAAGGGATAAAACGCCGTCATCACCACCTTAGTGTTCATAAAGTGAAGAGACTGTACAGTGAAGGACGTGTTTTCATCATGAGCATTCAGAAAATTCACGCTGATTCTGGCGATTGTGCCAATTCCGAACTGAACCTGTTTCTGGTACCCCTCCCCCCCTGTCTCGCAACTAGAAAGAGGCTGCTATGTCAATTATTTGCCAGTGGTTTTGCTTGAAGGTAATGCAACACTTGAATTCATCGTGAAAGGAACAGATGATTACATCGATCTATCCCACTGCCACATATGCCTCGTCTTGAAAATTGTGAAATCGGATGTACAGCCCCATCGGAAGTGGTTGCCCCCTGCAATCATTTCTTCCACGCCCTCTTCAATCAAGTAGATGTCTTCTTCAACGATCACATAGTGAGTGCTTCTCACACCCTCTACCCCTACAGGAGTACTTGGAGACCCTGTTGGATTACGGTTCCGATGCCACACAAAGTCATCTTGGTACGTCACTCTGGTACCTCGACACAGGTAAAATGGAAGTCACCACCCATAAGAGTGAGTGATGGCATCAGTGCAAGGGGTACGTATACCCTGGTGTATCGAACTTATCTTGTGGATATATGCTGGCCTGTTCAATCAAGAATGATACCTGCTCAATCAAGTGGATCTGAGACTACTGTCTGAGACAGAATACGATCCAAATCTGATTTCTGTCTGGTGACAAGTGAAGTGGACCCTTCTTACAAAGTACAGATTCCAGAAGCCGAATTTTTCGTGCACCAAGTAAAACCCACTTCCAGTGGCACACGCTCACCTACTGGGTTCTAACAGCGCCAAGTACCCCCTACGAAGAATGAATTTATGCGTGTTCTCCATCACAGCGGGTCTGACGAGCATGAACCGTGATAATTTATTTCTTGGACAGCTACTGGTACATCTCATACTGGGTATAATGGAAAGTACCAGTCTGAACGGAGAATACAAAAAAAATCCTTTCAGCTTCCAACAGTTAGATCTAAACTATATCAGCCTTCACATCGATAGTGAACGGCAGTTCTACACCCCTGTTGTTACGAATGGTCGCTATCTTCGATGTTACCAAGGATTATTGGAAGCTGTGGATGCCTGGAAATCCGATAGTGGCATTACTTATCGAGAAAAGCCTGTGCCAAGGGCTTTACACTGTTTGGATTCCAATTGACCTCCGAACAACGAGAATGCAATCAAGTGTTTTCTTTAATAAAGAGTGGAAGTGTGAGAGTCGAATTAAAGTTTGCCCGACCACTACCCACTTCGGTTTCAGTGATCCTGTATGCAGAATACCAGGATTTGCTTGAAATCCCATTGGATCGTAAAATCTTGTTTGACTACAGCTCATGAATACCTATCAGTTAGAAACCATCCTCTCGATGCTACCAACAAGTCTAGGCGTGTTTCCACTTACAGACTACCTCAAAGAATCGACCAATCAGAAGCCTTGTTTATCTACAATACCGATCTCTCCATCAAGCTGGGTGCCCATTGGATAGCTGTTGACAAGAAAGGAACGAGTGTGGATCACTTTGACCAATTGGGGACAAGTCCCGACGTGTTCATGCAAGAATACTACAAACAACTAGGTGTATGTCACATGTTTCATCGTTCGATACCTCTACAGGATCCCCTGGGTGACACTTGCGGTGCACACTGTTTGTATTTCCTGTTTAAAAGGGCGAAAGGTATGACTCTTCCCACAGTATTGCACCATGATTACACATGTCGAGCCGACTTTAACGATTGCATGGTGGAAATGATGGCTCTCTGAACTCCTTCAAATATTTTAATTGCAGCTTCTTCTTTTAAAGACTACTTTCAACCTGAAACTCGTCAAAGAAGTCTCACAAATATTCGATCCCCTGCCCCAACGTTTCGTTTACTGCTACGGGAAGTGGCAACTTCCTTCGAGCCCTTTAAGAATTCATTGGAATTTTATGAAGGAATGCCTGAAGATTTGGAATTTGACCAACTCAGACCCACACTTCTGGTATTGGACGATTTGATGGAACAGTCTATAGCCAGTGAACGCATATCCCAACTGTATATTCGTGGTGGTCACCATTAAAATAACATGATTGTCCTGACCTTGCAAAATCCGTTTTTAAAGGGAAGACATTCGAGGACTATGTCACTCAATGCACGCTATATGTTTTTATTTCTCCATTGTAGGGATGCTTCGCAAATAACTCATCTAGCAAGACAAGTGTTTCCCCATCACTCCAAGCTTCTGAGTGATGCTTATATACTCGCTACACAACCGCTTTGTGGTTATTTGTGCGTGGACCTATATCCGAGAATGTTGGACACTGAACGACTCAATGCTAGGATCCTCCCTTCTGAAGAATCAGAGATACTCTATGTTCCCAATGAGAGTTAGATCTCAAGGTCCATTCCTACAATGTTTGCCAAAACTCACTTTTTACGAGGAAATTTTTATCTGTGGGAAATTTTGCGGGGAAATTTTTTTCTGGGGGAAAACAATGTGCAGCTCTGTTGAAATAATTAATTAATGTGCATCTCGAGCCCCCAGATGTATGCTCTATGTGAAGTGTGTGTCAGTTTCTTGAAAGGCCATATCCCTGTTTCCTGTAGAGTATTAAAAATCTTGCAGAAACACAAGATTGTCATAAGAAGTTTAGCTTCCATACGCACCTCTGTTCATCACAAGAAACACCTCCTACAAAAGGGGACAGGGTTTTTGTTTCCCCTCCTCACCACTGCGTTACATCTGCTAGGCTCATTATTTAGAAAATGATGTCTGTTAAACCTGTAGAACGGCGCCACATCCGTAAAAAAAGTGAGCTATTTAGACATCAAGATGAAAAAAATACTGGAATCAGACTTTGCTGATAAAACAGAAAAGTACCTGACTGTTTTCAGAAAATACCTGATATTTAACAGACAACTTGAAACTCCTCACGAAGTAAAAGTCAACATACCTCTATCGAGGCAACAGATTTTATCAGAAACTCCTAAGGTGAAAAGGAAGATGGTGACACAAGTTCTAGTTTCCATGCCTAAAGATGTCAAATGGGATCATCTGGGTCGCATTACAGCATTTGGACAGCCCCACAGCGACGTTATGGAGTATGTTCAACCACCCAGCCACAAGAAAAAGAAATTAATCGCCTGGACTCTTTAGTGACTTTGCATTCCTTGAAGGCGTGTTAAAATTGCATTCCTTGAAGACCTGTGTTAAAAAAATATTGTGTTCCTTCAAGACCTCTGTTAAAAAACATTTTATTCCTTGAAGAACTATGTTAAAAATAATGTATTCTTTGAAACAATGTGTTAAAAAATATGTATTGTGTGAAATATATCTGTAGTATTCAATAAAGAAATTAAACTGATATATCCTCTTTGTGAATTATTTGTTTTCAATGTGTGAATTAGTTTTCATGACTCCACTAGATGGCACCACTGAAACGTGTACCACATGACATCACGTGAACTTTCCAATTACCCTTTAGCCTTGGAAGTAACCTGCCATAGTAGCGATGCCATGGATAGCTTTAGTGTACTAGGATTTTACTGCAGCAACATATAGCAAATGATTTTTCAATCATCATTTGTTTTACACAGGAGAATTCATTAGGAGATTTGTGAAGATGAAAGTGTTACCTTCTTGTGTATATGTTACCGCTAAAGTGCAGAAATCAGTTATTCTACAGATTATCTAGGTATTGTGCAGATTAACTAGGGTGATCCGTTAACGTGCGGAAAATTGTTTCATTTCTCAAATTACCTAGGTAATCTGCAAATTACCTGGATAATCTGCACATTACCTACTAGGCACTCGTTAAAGTGAAAATGACATCTTTGCTGGAACAACTGGAACGTTTCTGTACGCTTAAATTAACATAATGTTATTTATTTAGTGTCCGAGAGTAGAGTTGAAACCAGGGTCATCCCTCTGTCAACATGAATCAGTCGTCCGAATTATAAAAAACGCCCCCCAAAATGAGCAGGCCAAGTGAGAACGAATCAGTTTAGTGATTCGTTATCAAGAATGAATCACTTTACCGATTCGTTCTCACTTGGCCTCCGCTCATCCGGGGCGTTTTTTATAATGCGGACGAGTGAATCACGTGACACGAAGATTCATATTCAAGAGATTCACCACTATGAGAGAAACAAACTTTTGAACTTTAACGATATGGAAGCCGTTAATGTGCACATTACCTAGGTGAAATGCGGAAAACTCTTGATTCCGCACGTTAACGGAGCAAATCAGTTAATCTGTAGATTAGCTAGGTAATGTGCACATTAACGGCTTTCGAGCTTTAGCGGTAACATATACACAACATGATGAGCATCTTAACCACAAAACTTGTGCATTGGGTACTTATTTTTTCCCTACAAGATCAGTGTGTGTTCAAGATTACCCCAAATAAAAAAAAATTTCTAGTTAACCAGTCGGTGACCATTGAGTCACAACATAAGTAATAAGGTTTAAAGGTACTAAGTTTTGTGGTTTTAAATTATTCCCGAAAACTTTTAGCTAGGCTGATTTTTCTGTTGCCCATATCATATCGAAGAAGATTTTTTTCAATATAGCTCGATATTATAGTGATGTAATCGCTAAAGTATTTGCTAAATTTTGACTATCAGTTGCAAATTTCAATGGATTAGCTCAGGTAAGTTGAGAGGATAACTACTGTATCGATTTAGCGAGGATTTATTAAGTTTTTATAGTTGGTATAAATAAGTTTTTAACCCCCCCCCCCCCCCATTCCTCCTTCGTTACCAAAAAGCTGTATGCGCCGCCATGTTGACAGTTTTTAAGAAACGTGCCATTCCGGGGAAGGTTTACCAGGGGGAGTTGTTCACTTCCTTTTCTCGATACTTATTCTAACAGGCGTTCATCGTTGACCCACAAATAGCATTTTCCCCGTTTAACTCACATAATTAAAGAGCTGAATGTTCAGAAATAAAGATACTTTTTTTAAAAGACATTTTTATTAAGGCAAAAAATTATCGCAATATCATAATATTCAAACAGCTATCAATATAAAAATTATAAAAAATATTTCAATGTTTAGCAGTTTCAAACAATTATAGATGTTGAAATTATAAAAAATATTTACAAGTTTGAATATTTACAAAATATTCGGTTTCAAACAATTATTGCAATGTAAAAATATACAATCCTTTACGGATACGAAAATATTTACAAGTTTCAATGTTTGACAGTTTCAAACCATTGAGGTAATATAATTGAGACAGGACTGGCAACGGACGCCATGAACACGTACAGATATTAAGCCTAGTGGATAGTGAGGCGAAAAGTTGGGTGTTTTTAAAAAGTCAACAGTGAAATGCTTACTTCATGCTCCGCGTACGTATGCAAAAACGTGCTGTAAAGGCAGCAATTTTACATTTCATAGGTTAGTACTTTACAAAAATTACGAGATGTGTATTTGAAATTTCAAGCTATACAAAAACCCAAATATTTGAAAATTTTTATTTGAGCTGAGGCAGAAGGTGTGATAAATTAAAAATTTAAATTGTTAAACTAAGGATTTAAAAATAAAGGGTTGTCAACTTTTCAATATACCTTTCTGTCTAAGTCGAATGTAGTTCACGAATTTTTTAATATATGAAACTAATAATATTTACATATGTAAAGTAGGTGATTTGAAGCCTGAATTAACATGAAATTAAAAGAACGTTTTCGTAAATTTTATTACAATAAGAAATATTAAGCATATTGCATTAAATTTATGAGACGTCTGCTTTGCATTTTTTATTTTGACAGAGTGTATTTATTATTTAGGTAACATATTATATATTGTGCAAACTGTTTATCTTTGCTTACCAATGCTAGAATAATGTTTTCATCACATCAGTTTCATGTTTATTTTTCAATGTTCTCCTCAATCAGAATAATTATATATATATTTAGACTTTCGAAATTTTTTGGGCCTCTTAAATATGCCTTAGCTTAGGGCCTCAGAAGGTCAAAGTCCAACCCTGATTAAATATATATATTATACATGTGTTATATGATTAACCCCTTGATGAGAGGAGAATACCAGTATATTCAGCATCATGGGCTAGACTGGGTATGCTCATACTTTTATTTTCTAACAAAAAATTACAGTAAAGCTTCACAGTGCAGTAATTAAAATTAATATATTTAATATTCAATGACACAATGTCATATTTTTTATAACATAACATTTTAAGGATGGCATTAATGTGTGTGTGTGTGTGGAGCTTCAATTCCCTTCTGCCTCAGCTCAAATAAAAATTTTCAAATATTTGGGTTTTTGTATAGCTTGAAATTACAAATATGCCATTTTGTGTGTGGGTGGGCCATTGATTACCTTCTACGAAAACTGAAATGGAAAAGTTTGCAATATTTGTTTTTTTACAGTATTAAATTTGAATTAAGTCATTTGTATGTGGGAAGGACTTGATTTTCTACCTCAGCTGAAAAAAGTAGCTTCCAATATTTTTTTTACAACATGAACACTCATTTATGTCATTTGTGTATCTTTGTGGGCTGGAGGAACTTGGATTTCCTTTTGTCTAACTAAGATAAAACCAATTTGCATTTTTTTTTAATACCATGAAATTTCAATTGTCATTTGTATGTGAGACATAGATTCCATTCTGCCTCAGCAAAAATGAAAGTTGACATTTTTATAGCATGAAATTTCATTATGTTATATTTGTGTGTGTGTGTGTGGGGGGCATTTGTAGCAAATGCCTATATTGAGACACACTTGTAGAAGATATGATAGAAATTGCAATGAGAACAGATATTGCCTATACAAATGATCACTTATGCTGTGTAACAGGTCCTAGAAAATTTAAGAGAAAGTTGATGTCAGTGTAAAATGAAATTCAGAGCTTAAAGAAAATGCTATGGTGAAATTACTGTCAGCTAAAAGCCAAGCAATCAGACTCTTCTATTTTAAAAGGTATATTAGATTTGTTTAAGGCTCAAATGCTCATCAAGATGACATTGAGACACCAAAGACTGTGTTTCTAGATATAACTTTAAACCTGTTCAGAAATTCACAGCAAAAATGCTGAAAGAAGCAATGGCATATTTTATTGCCAAAAGGTAAATAGGTTTACCATGATAGTTTCATTCTCCAAAGGTTTATTAAAATTGAGGTTCTATTTTTTTATTTTTAAAAAGGCTTATGAATTTGTAAAAGAAAATCTTCTTTCCCAATAGCTCCACAATTTTAACTTGGTGCAGATCTGTAGATGGCATTCCTGGATTTATTGAAGTTTTCTGCATGGAAAATTTTACTGATAGTAAGCAGAAGCATATGATATTCACTTTATTATTGGAGGAGAAGTCAATTAGGAAACAAATACTGTTCAATGGCAAATGCTATTGTTGATATGTAGATTATGGTAATAATGCTAATGATAAAATTTAAGATATAGCTTCTGAAACTCTAATTTATGTTTGTTTCAATTTTACGTAGCTAGAAAATCTCCATAGGTTATAGTTTTAACAGTTAGTTTGTCTGCCTCAAAATATATTTTTACTTACAAATTCAGCCAGGACCATATTTAATTCTTTTTAAGCTATAAGAGCAAAATAACCTAATGATCTTTAGTTCCAAAGTGCACAAATGCAGTTAATAATTAACCGGCTGATAATTAATAAGAAAAATGGCAATTGTATAACTTTCAATGAAATTAAAATCATTGGCAGCAATAATGAAATGTCCAGTGACATTTTAGGTGTTTCTCACATGTGGATAATATCAAGCAATCACAGTAAAGCAATGAAGATCATTGTGTCTCTTTTCTCTGAAATTGAAAAATGTTATTATAAGCTGCCTTTATAGCAAAACAATTATGAAAAATTTCTTGCATAGAATGTAAATTAGCATTAATTGAATCTGAACTAATGCAGTCTTCTGTGTCTGCATTATTTAACCCTTACAAAGACAATTTTTTTAAGAAACAACTTTTGAGCCTTATTATGAAAAACTAATGAATGAAATAGTCCATATTACATATAAAAAGAAAGAGCATTTAATTCTGGAAAAAATGGTAGGGAAGCATTAAAAAGCATGTTGCAGGTTCTTTTGTAGGGAGTTTTGGAAACTGATTTATCAGCTTCTGTCATTTTAAAGGTTAGTATTAAAAATTGAGGTTTTCTCGCCCTTCTCACAGTATGTGTGTGCAATTGCAAAAATTACTGAACAGTGTCTTCCAGGAGAAAACTTTATATTTTCAACAACAACCATTTCGTACCTAATTAAAAAATTCAGGTTAATGTCCTACATAGGCTTCAATGCATGTTGGTGCTCATATCACTAGATAGTCATATCAGTAATAGGGAAATGGATGTGGAAGTTGACAATCATGCTTATAATATGAAAAATAAATATTACAAAAGAATATGCTAAAATTAGACTTCACCATTTAAAGACACAAATGACAGAAAAATTAAAAGGCATCATATTAGAGCAAACATCTAAATTTGCACAAAACACAGTGACAAAAACATACTTTACAGTAACTTCATTTCTTATATTATGTGTGTGTGATATGAATTTCCTACTGCCTCAGCTGAAATGAAAATAGTTTGCATTTTTGTTTCCTTTTTTTTATAGCATGAAATTTCAATTATGTCATTTGTGTGTGTGTGTAGTTTCCTTCTACCTTAGCTGATATAAAAGTTTACAATATTTGTATTTTGTTGCATGAAATTTCAATCATGTCATTTGCGTGTTTGTGGGAGGGGGCTTGCCTTTCCTTCTGACTTAGTTGAAATGAGAGAAAGTGTAAATTATTGTTTTTTATATATATAGCATGCAATTTTAATTATGCCATTTGTGTGTGTGTGTGTATGACCTTGGATTTCATTCTGCCTCAGCTGATATAAATAAAATAAATAAATAAATAAATACCCCCTCAAGCAGCTGCTTGCCACAGAGGTCTGACAGGAGCCTGTCAGTTTATATGCCACAGTAGGAGATCTGAGAGGATGGCAGGACCTCAGCAGAAAAACGACACACACATACATGCCTAATCCGGGGCTCGAACCCAGGTCCCTTAGATCAGTAGCCAAGCGTGCTAACCACTCTGCCAAAGTTTAGAATATTTGGTTTTTATTGCATGACATTTCAATCATGTCATGTGTGTGTGGGGGGGGGGGGAGCTTTTGAAATGTGAGAAAGTGTAAATTGTTGTTTTTTATATGTATAGCATGCAATTTCTATTATGACATTTGTGTGTGTATGTGTGTGACCTTGGATTTCCTTCTGCCTCAGCTGATATAAAAGTTTACAATATGTGTTTTTTGTTGCATGAAATTTCAATCATGTCATTTGTGTGGGTAGATGTCATTTGTGTGCCTTAGATTTTCTTCTGCCTTAGCTGATATAAAAGAGTACAATATTTGGTTTTTGTTCCATTAAATTTCAATTATGTCATTTGTGTTGTGTGTGTGTGTGTGTGAGGGGGGTCTTGCCTTTCCTTCTGCCTTAGTTGAAATGAGAGAAAGTCTAAATTATTTTGTTTTTTATATATATTGCGTGCAATTTAAATTATGTCATTTGTGTGTGTGTGACCTTTAATTTCCTTCTGCCTTAGCTGATATAAAAGTTTACAATATTTGTTTCTTCATAGCATCAAATTTCAATTATGCCATTTTATGTTTGTGTGGAAGGGGGCGGGGCTTGAATTTCTTTATGCTCCAAGCTGAATAACAAGCTTATAATATTTGTGTTTTTTTATAGTATGAAATTAAATTGTGTCATTTATTGGGAGGAGATTTGATTTCCTGCCTCAGCTAAATTAAAAAAAGTTTACGCTCTCTGATTATTTCTCTCAGTTGTTAATAAAAATTAATATTTTTAATGAGAGAAGATAAATGTGACTTTTCATGTTTTTTTAATTGAGGCACGGATTTGCACTATTAAGATCTATAAATTTTGAGAGCTTTCACTTAAGCTGAAAGATTTGATCATGTATTAGATTTTAAGTATGTTTACCATTGTTCCTGTTTTAAACGGGCTCAAATTAAAGTCTGCTAAGTTTACAGTCAATTTAGTTCAGTTTTAAGCACATATTAAGAGCATTTCGAATTTTTTTTAAATTTTCATACAAAACCTCGATTTGAAAGAGAAGCAGTTTCCAGCGTCTTTGCTTTTCATCCGATATAAATCAATAAGTGTGTATTATTAAATCTATTTTGCTATAATTATTACACTGGAATAACCTCATTGAAATAAAAACAAAAAACAGCAAAGTTCTGCCTTATTTAAATCATTTGTTAAGCATTTTTAAATAGTGTTCATCGTTGTTCATCATGGGTATCTTGCCTCACTAAGCAGTCGGTAAACACAGCCGTCTGTGATCATGGCGGTCAATGCTACGGGAATCGGAGTCCTGCCTCTAGTATTATTACCTCAATGTTTCAAACCATTGCCGATTCAGCCGCAAAAATATTTCAATGTTTGATAATTTGAAACAAATATTACGATGTTAAAAATATACAATCCATTACGGATACGAAAACATTTACACGTTTCAAACCATTGTCGATGCAGTCACAAAAATATTAAAACAGTTACCGACACAAAAATATTCAGTTTGCGAAAAAGCCCCAGGTCATTATACCCATACGGTACAGAATCAATTTCACTGGGGGGAAGATACCGCTTATCTAGATTCGCTTTGATTCTCTTCACCATGGGTTTGTTTATTAGTGATGCATCCACTTCATTATGCACGATGTTAAATGGAACATTGAAAGTCTCAGTGGCTGGAGACTGCTCCAACACTTTTGACTTTAATAACTTAAAGACGTACTTTGCTCTGTTTTTCTTCGTCAGCGATATGCCTTTTGAACGAAGATTTTCGTCACCATTGCTGAGACAGAGGGCATAGCTCTTAGCCGCAGCACTGACATAGTCGGTGATATATACATCACTTCCGTATTTGGTGGTGATTTTATCAACAAGCCCTCCAAGAAAGGGCTTCTGATCGGGGATGTAGCTGTCATGGACGTTGTAGAAAATATTACTGAGTCTGTATCCGAATACAGTCAGGCATGACTTGTCACCATTGTGGCCAGAATCAAACTTACACGTCTGTTAGCAGGAGTTGCAGCCTCCGCAGGTTTATGGGTAACCAACACAGCCTGGTCGCTGATAAGTACAACATCCATTACTGTGAGCGAGGTGTCCATTAAAATTTCCATATATTTAACCAGGCATCTCACTATGGTTGTCTGAGTTCGATTCATGTTTTGAGCATGCTTCCCCCAAGAAGAATTGAGTGACACCTTTGAAAATGTCCTCTTGTTTATTCTTCTTTCTTCTTTTTCCGCACACCCTCTGCTTGGAAAAAAGCTTCACAAAATTCCTCTTTTTCAGCATCTGTTTTAATATTTGTAGGGAACCCGGAGTACCACTGTTTCAGACCAATAAAAGTGTCAATATATCTGGCATACACACCTCCTTTTTTCGTTGCAGGATGATATTGTAGGATGCTGTTGAAATGCCACACGTCGTGGAATTTAATCAACCTGTAGCTGGCGCGCATGGCAGCGTAAACCTCAAACACGAACCAGGAACCGGTCAGTGCGCGCTGATTCACATTGTGCTCACACAGTGGTGGGAGATGTCCATCGGCACAGGTCCTACAGAGGGGAAAAGCAGCTTGCCGTTGCTCCGATAAGTCAACACGGGAGTAAACAAGTTGTCTGGGGGAAGTAATGTGTGTATGCAATACCGAAATAGTGATCCACGTCCTGGGTGAAATCACTGGTGACACGTATGGGATGTCCTTTACCAAAAGGAGCCTTCTTGCATATGTAAGGGTGAAGGCTGTTGTAATCCACATAGTTTAGGGCACAACCTTGATCTATCGAGAAAACACCTCGACATGCTCCCCGATGAGATAATCTTGAGAACCTATTCCCCAATAGGATCGATATTTTTATAGAGCTGTGCAAGAGGCCGATTTTATCGCATCAGCTCATCAAATTCATGCTCCCACATGATCTTGCAGGTGTATCCATCCATCAGTAACTTCTATCTTTCAAAACGATCCAGTCTCTGGATGTTCAGTAGACAAAGGGTTTTTTCCAGCCGATTTATCCATTTACCATATAACATTTCAGACAATGATGATAGTAACACCCTAAAAACTCGTAGTATGTAAGGTGTACTGTGACATACACCATCCAATTTGTATTGTCCGACTTTATTTCGCCTTCGGGACGATTTAATTTTTTTTTGCCGACTTTATTGTGCCGTTTGAATTACAACATTATCTTTTGAAGCTTCATATTCCAACCAGGCGAGGGCCTTTAGGGACTGTTGGTGATTACTCACCGAGTACCCTTGATATGGACACACACATTGAGAGTATTTTCTTCGAGAAACTTCCCACGAGATTTGCGTAAGCAAGCTCCGGCAATTGTAAGGTCAATTGCGAACTGAAGTGAATCTCTCTGAAGGCTTGTGCACTGCGGTGTAACAATTCTGTATCCACCTTACCGTAAAAAAGCAGTTGTTGCTGAAAGTCCCAGGGTTCAAGACTAGTGGTCACATACCATTCATTAAACTCCTGCAACGTTGAAGATATGGATCTTCAGGCTGAAAATGGCAACGATCAGGAATGAGCCCCACATAACTTAAATTTTCCTCCTTCACAAGGTTGAAGAGGAAGAGTCCTTTCGCCGTCTCCAGATTGAATGTTTTCGTAAAGGAACAAAGAGGGGCTTGGATGAACGATAAACTATCTATGAAATGTATTTTTAGACCAAGTAAAAAATGCCAAGTATTTTTGAAACGTGAAAAACGAGATCTGGCTTTAAAAGTTTTCTGTAGAGATAGCTAATGACGAATGTCCCATCAAAACCTTTTAAATTATGTGCCAGTATTGTTGCAGCCTTGAACCGCTGAACCCCAGGACATTCTTCTGCTAAACGCCAGTTCATGAAGCTGTCCACATCTGGGAACGAGGTGTAGATCCACTCGTCGTTCACCTTTATTGGCTTCAAACACCGTCATTGAGTTGCATGGTTTCTACATCAAAGTAGAGATATGATTGCTCGAATGGGTTGATTTTGCAAGGCTCTACATATTTAGGCTTGTCAACCTTACACACGTGCCTTTTCTGTGGGTCGTAAACAGCAATACATATTGGATGCTGCATGTCACGGTACACGTAGACTGGTACACTGTGGGGGCAATTAAGCATTGTGACAAGGCGATGTCTTCCCCTCTAGGCCTCGAGCGTGATGAGGGACCGGGTACTGATCTGTCTAATGGGTAAGCCGGAATGTAGGGACAGTTAGCAGACACCTGTCCTGTGGTGGAGGATATTCTCCATGCACGATGAAGAGCTTTTATGCAGCGATGTTGTGTCTGACATGTTTTCACCAGATGCACCTGGAGACATTCTGCGCCATGCAAATACATACTGCACGGCATGCAGAGCAGAGGTTCACCAGTATGCATCACATTAGTTGAAAGACAGTGATTTCAGTTGCACATGTGACCGTGATTATAGGATCTGAAACATTTCGGACAGAACTTTCTGGCACCGAAAAATTCGGCTGGTTTAGCTATGACGTCAAAGTGTCCTTGATTGTACAATAGGTATAAATTATCTCCTGCTTCTGGTTCAACAAATACTGGCAGAAATCAGTCATTGGCCAAATAAACGATACAGTACTGAGATGCAAGATGTGTCTGAAAGAATCGGACCTCGGGTATGCCGCAAGGGTCGATGGGAATGCTGGCATCAAGATGAAGTTGATGAGCTTCTGTCTGCTGCAGTTTATGATGGCTTCTTTCACCTGACCTTTGTTTTTTCGACATAACTCGTGTGCGACAATGAGAACTCTCGTGAGGCAATGGCGGTCTCCTTCCTTCCAGATCAAGGGTACTCGGTGAGT
The DNA here is from genome assembly GCA_038380435.1 of Ryuthela nishihirai. NCBI lineage: Eukaryota > Metazoa > Arthropoda > Arachnida > Araneae > Heptathelidae > Ryuthela > Ryuthela nishihirai. The sequence goes on from JAWZYU010000019.1 coordinate 2,078,559, forward strand.
AATCACCAACAATCCCTAAAGGCCCTCGCTTGGTTGGAATATGAAGCTTCAAAAGATAATGTAATTCAAATGGCACAGTCCCCCGAAGGCGAAATAAAGTCGGGCAATACAAATTGGATGGTGTATGTCACAGTACATGTAGACCGGTACACTGTGGGGGCGATTAAGCATTGTGACAAGGCGATGTCTTCCCCTCTAGGCCTCGAGTGTGATGAGGGGCCAGGTACTGATCTGTCTAATGGGTGAGCCGGAATGTAGGTACAGTTAGCAGACACCTGTCCTGTGGTGGAGGATATTCTCCATGCACGATGAAGAGCTTTTCCGCCGTGCTGGATTGACAGGCACAGGGGCTTCAGATCAAGACGTTCATCGGATGATGAACGTTTTGCTGCCGCATCTAGTAGATTCACCCAGGCAAGTAGGTCGTCAAAGGCAATGGCGATCTCCTTCTTTTTGATGTCCAACAAAGTAATGTATTCGAATTCACGAATAAGAGACATTTCGATGGATGGGGTAGTAAACTTCAAAACAGCAACAAAATTCTCACTGGCAACACACTTCAGAGTAATAGCATGCAATGACGTAGTGGGTCACGGTTGAGCTTATATACTCTCAAATGTTATCTGATAAACGCCTTGGGGGTCAAAGGGCAAGATGCATCTTCGAAATAAACATTCGCAAAGGTCGAACAAAACAGTGACCTTTCCCACCACCTGATAAACACAGAGCTTGTGGGAAATTGAAAGATACATTCGAAGTAAACACGAGGCAAAGGTCGAGTACAGAACGAAAATGGCACCAGGATTATTTACTTAACTTCTATTTTAAACTAAGGAAAATAAAAAAAATAATTAAATAAATAAAATGAAATGAAATGAAGGAAATAATTTATCAGGTCATATCAGCAACAAATAATGCAGCTAGCGCGCATCCGGAATTCAATCTGTGAACCCGTCAGTTACCCCTTGGCAACATACTGATAAGAACCGACCCTGAATTTTTTCACGATCACGACGATGCAAGGTTAAAACATGACGTGTTTAGAACTAGTAGATATTAAAATACTTATTAATCAGATGTTAGGATTTTCTGGTTCCAAGAAATACTTTTTCCTAAATTTACAACAAGTAAAAGTTAAATGTGATTTGCAAAAAATATAATTTTTTCACACATTGAAGTATAAAAGTATTCGTCGGTTGATTTATAAGACCTAAAAATACGCAGGTTAGTTTATAAGCAATAAAAATATTCGAACGTTAATTATAAGGATTGAAAATACATGGTTAATTTATAGGGACTTAAAACTACGTATGTTAATTTATAAGGACTAAAAATATGTAAGTTAATTTAAAAGAAATGAAATATTCGGATCTTAATTTATAAGGAATAAAAAATAAGTGTGTTAATTTATAAGGACTAAAAATGCGTAGGCAAATTTAAAAGGACTAAAATATTAGGATGTTAATGTATAAGAAATGAAAAATATGTGGGTTGATTTGTAAGGAGTAAAACATACGTAGATTAATTTACAGGGACTAAAAATATGTAGGTTAATTTACAAGGACTAAAAATACGTAGGTTAATTTAAAAGGACTAAAATATTCGGAGGTTAATTTATAACGACCATTTTCATTCTATAGGTAGTTGGAATGTGAGGACTCTGCACAGAGCTTTTTCTCTCGATGTCCTCACACAAGAATTCCACCGTTATAATTTAAATATTCTTGGCTTGCAAGAGACCAGATGAACAGATAAAGGTCAGATTCTTAAAAATATATAATTAATCTTAAATTAAATATTCTTGGCTTGCAAGAGACCAGATGAACAGATAAAGGTCAGATTCTTAAAAATATATAATTAATCTTAAATTTCTCTTTTTAGGGAGGGAGGACAACATCACCAAGGCATGTGTCTACTTCTCAGCAGAAACGCTAGTGATGCTCTTCTAGGATATGAGTGCATTAATGAAAGGTTCCTTACAGCAAAATTTCAGACAAGCGTTAAAGACTTGAATGTTATCTGCTGTTATGCCACCATTGAGGATGCTGACGAGGATGAGAAGGATAGATTTTGCGGACAACTTCAGGATATTTTGAATTCTGTCAAGAAAGGAGATATTACCCTTGTTCTTGGTGACTTCAATGCCAAAGTTGGTACTGACTCTGACCTTTGGGGAGGAGTGATACGCCCTTTTGGTATTGGTAGCTGCAATGGAAATGGCCAACGTCTCCTACAGGTAAGTAAACTCAATGGTTTCAGAATAACTAACACTTATTATAAACACCGCGACATACATAAGTACACATGGTTTCACCTGATGGGCTGCATAAGAATATGATTGATTATATATTAATCAACAGCAAATGGGCTAGTTCTGTTAGGAATACCAGGTCATATAGGGGAGCTGAAATTGGATCTGACCATTACCTAGTTAAAAGTGTCTTGCAACTTAAACTTAAAAAGTGTTGTGCTAGGGTTAAAAAATTTTCCTTTAATACTGAAACTCTGAAAGACCCAGTTGTAGCTAAGGCTTACCATGATAGGTTACTTAGTCATTATAACAATCATGGTATGCTTACTACTGAAGTTGAGGAACAATGGGATCATTTTAAACAGGCTTTTTCGGAAACTAACAGTACTCCTTTAGGAAAAAAGGTGCAGAGGAGGCAGAATTATTTGAGTGATAAGACACTTGAGTTAATTTCAGAAAGAAAGAACTGCAAGAATGTCCTTAATCAATACCCTACTAGTCCTAATAGAAAGCATTACAGAGAACTTAATAAACGTGTAAAGGATCAGTTAGCTGCTGATAAGAATCTTTGGCTTGATGGCTTGGTTGACCAAGCTGAGGAAGCAGTTGGACAGCAGAGAGCTGTGCCAGATAGTTAACGTTTCTTGTGGTAGAAAACGGAAAGTTATACAGGGATTGAATGATAAACAAGGTAAGTTATAGAAGGTGAGGATTCTGTGATGGCGAGGTGGACTGAACATTTCAGTGATGTTCTAAAAATTCTGGTTAGTTCTACTCCCATTGTTTGCAATGATGATAGATGCATTGATGGCTTTAATATTGGCCCTGTAACACAATCTGAAGTTATTTTGGCTATTTCTAAACTGAAACTTAATAAATGCCCAGGGGTAGATGAAATTAATACAGAAATGCTTAGAGCTGGGAATCTTTCGGTTACCACTTGGATGACTGATATTTCGAATATATTTTATGATAAAGGCATGGTTCCTAAGGATATCACCAGAGCTATTATTATCCTTATTTTCAAACAATGTGATCGCAGTTCTAGTGATAACTATAGGGGTATCAGCCTACTCTCTGTTCCAGGGAAAGTTCTTTGCATGATTGTGCCTTATAGAATTAAGAATCTGGTTGACAGGCAATTGCGTGATCAGCAATGTGGATTCAGAAGTGGTAGGGGATGTGTAGATCAGATATTTTCACTTAGGCAGATTCTTGAGAAATGTTTAGAGTTGTTTAGAGTTTTTGTTGCTAGCTTTTTGACTTCAAAAAGACTTTGTTGATCGTCATAATTTGTGATTGAGTTAACATAATGAAAGTTCTCTATAACAACACTTAGTCGTCTGTGAGAGCTGGTAAGGCTTGTAGCAATTGGTTTAGAATTACTTCTGGTGTTCTGCAAGGGTGCGTTTTGTCTCCTTTTCTCTTTAGTTTGGTTATGGATTATGTTATGCGAAATTCACTTCAAGTGAAAGATTTTGGGCTGGAGATACGAAAATTTCTGATTTAGATTATGATGATGATTTAGCCCTTTTGACTCTTTCGTTCAAGCTGTTGATGAAACTGGTAATAGAGTAGGTTGGATATAAACAGAGAGAAAACTAAAGTAATGAAAATTGATGAGGCAGGCCGTGATTCAGTTAATCTGAATGGTTGCGCTCTTGAGCAGGTGTCACAGTTTAATTATCTTGGGAGCTATGTAACAGATACTGGTGATGTTCGGCATGAGATTAACAGATGAATAGGGATTGGGCCCGGGAGATTTAAGAATCTCCATAGGTCTTTAGGTCAATACGCCTATTTCTCCACACTTTCCATAAAGTGTGGAGAAATAGGCGTATTGACCTAAAGGCCAAAATGTGATGGTATAATAGTTTGGTTCTTTCTAGAGTTAGTTATGGAAGTGAAACTTGGACACTTTGTAAACAAGATAACAGGAAACTAGATGCTTTTGATTCTAGATGCTTACGCATTATGTTGGCATTAGGTGGTTGAATTTTGTAACTAATGATGAGGTTAAGCAAACGAGTCAGCAACCTCCTTTCAGCAGAATATTGTGCAGAGAGTGACTCCGTTGTCTTGGCCATGTTGCCCGTATGGATAATTATAGATTGGCAAATAGGTTTATGAACAGTGTGCCTGAAGGCTCAGAAAGAGGGGGAGATCTAGGATGCGGTGGGCAATGTCAAACAGGACCTTGTTAGAATTGGTGTGCAGTGGCCAGATACAGCAGATGTAGCTCAGGACAGACTTGCTTGGTGAACTAAATTGCACGGTCTGGTTGGACCTCCCTAGCCCATGGCTGTTTGATGATGATGATGATGATGATGATGATGATGATGATGATGATGATGATGATGATAGTGGGTTGATTTATAAGGAGCAAAAAATACGTAGATTAATTTACAGGGACTAAAAATATGTAGGTTAATGTAAAAGGACTAAAATATTTGGAGGTTAATTTATAAGAAATTCGCACGCTAAATTATAAAAAAAAAAGTTCTTAAGTTAAAAAAGATAAATACATGAAATATAAAACCCTCAGGTTAAATTACAAAGAATTATTGAAAAATATAACCTTCCTAGATTATTTTATAACAATTGGTTTTTCCCACTTGAGACACCTTTAAGCACTCTAAGCGTATACTAGAGATAAGAATAAAAAAAAAAAAGAAAAGAAAGAGACGTTAATCTATAATATATAACCCTTCGCGTAATGGATAAAAGTTTTGCTAAACTGCTAAACGTTAGAGACCTGCTATCGAATGCTGTTGTGGGAAGAGATTTTTTTCTAAATATGGTACGTGTGTTAAACACTAGATGGGGCCACAATTAGTTGAAAGTTTCGGATGATGGTTGGACTTAGAGAAATGTCGGATTATGCCAGAACCAAGATGGCCGAATTCAAAATGGCGGAAACCAAGATGGCGGAATTAAAAATAGCGAGACTTATTTGGAAGTTTGTGGTCAAAATAGCAGGTGCAGAGGATTTTTAATAAAGGAGAGGGTTAAGGGTTAAGGTTAAAGGTTATTATTTAATAATATTAATAACAAATTATTATTAAATATGAATTATGAATTATGACATATTAATAAGGGGGTGTGGTTGATGACATCATAGGAGGGAAAGCATTGTGCAATGGGGGCTGGAGTGGCACAATATTTCATATCAGTGAAATGCTCACCCCTCCTACCAATGACAGAATTCTCACCTTCTGTAACCTTACCTTTACACGTTTATTAAGCTCTCTGTAATCCTTTCTATTAGGACTAGTAGGGTATTGATTAAGGACATTCCTTCAGTTCGTTCTTTCTGAGATAAGCTCTAGTGTCTTATCACTCAAATAATTCTGTCTCCTCAGCCCGTTTAAAATGGTCCCATTCTTCCTCAACTTCAGTTGTAAGCAAACCATGACTGTCATAATGATTAAATAAGCTATCATGGTAAGCTTTAGCTATAACTGGGTCTTTCAGAGCTTCTAGCTTCAGAATTAAAACTAAATGTTTTAATCTTAGTACAACACTTCTTAAACACCAAGACATTTTTTCACAATACACCAAGATACTTTTAACAAGTAATGATATGATCCAGTTTCAGCTCCCCTATGTCACCTGGTATTCCGAAAGGAACTAGTCCATTTGCTGTTAATTAATATATAATCAATCATATTCTTATGCAGTCCTTCTGGTGAAACCCATGTGGACTGCACAATGGTTTTCACCAGAAGGACTGCATGTCATGGTGTTTGTAATAAGCGTTAGTTATTCTGAAACCATTAAGTTTACTTACTCGTAGGAGACATTGCCCATTGTCATTGCAGCTGCCAATACCAAAAGAGCTTATCACCGCTCCCCAAAGGTTAGAATCAGTGCCAACTTTGGCATTGAAGTTATCTATAACAAGGGTAATATCGCTTTTCTTGAACAGCAGATAACATAACAGACTATAACATTCAAGTCTTTAATGCTTGCCTGAAATTCTGCTGTAAGAAACTTTTCGTTAATGCACTCATATTCTAGAAGAGAGTCGTCGGAGTGTCTGCTGAGAAGCAAACCTACGCTTTAGAGATACTTTTTATCATCTCTTCCCTGAAAGGAGAAATTTAAGGTTATTTTTAAGAATCTGACCTTTATCCGGCATCTTGCAAGCCGAGAATATCTAAATTATAATGCTGGAATTCTTGTGTGAGGATATCAAAAGAATAAAATCTATGCAGAGCCCTCACATTCAAACTCATCATCATCATCATCATCATCATCATCATCATCATCATCATCATCATCATCATCATCATCATCATCATCATCATCAAGCAGCCATGGGCTACGGAGGTCCAACCAGAATTTAGTTCTCCAAGCAAGTCTGTCCTGAGCTACATCTACTGCATCTGGCCACTGCACACCAATTCTAATAAGGTCCTGTTTGACATTGTCTGCCCACCGCATCCTAGGTCTTCCTTTCTTTCTGAGGCCTTTAGGCACACTGTTCATAACCCTATTCGCCAATCTATAATTATTCATACGGGCAACATGGTCAAACCAGCGGAGTCTCTCTCTGCACAATATGCTGCTTAAAGGAGGTTGCAGACTCCTTTGCCTAACCTCATCATTAGTTACAAAGTTAAACCACCTAATACCCAAAATACTGCGTAAGCATCTAGAATCAAAAGCATCTAGTTTCCTGTTATCTTGTTTACACAGCGTCCAAGTTTCACTACCATAACTAAACCTAGAAAGAACCAAACTATTATACAGTCTAATTTTAGTCTTTAGGTGTATACCCCTATTTCTCCACAATCTCCATAGATTCTTAAAAGTCTCGGCAGCAATCCCTATTCGTCTGTTAATCTCATGCCGCACATCACCATTATCGGTTACATAGCTCCCAAGATAATTAAACTGTGACACCTGCTCAAGACTGCAACCATTCAGATTAACTGAATCACAGCCTGCCTGACCAATTTTCATCACTTTAGTTTTCTCTCTGTTTATAACCAAACCTACTCTAGTACCAGTCTCATCAACAGCTCGAATGAAAGATTTCATCTCATCAACATCATTTGCCAAAAGGGCTAAATCATCAGCATAATCTAAATCAGAAATTTTCGTATCTCCAGTCCATTTAAGGCCAAAATCTTTCCCTTGAAGTGAATTTCGCATAACATAATCAATAACCAAGCTAAAGAGAAAAGGAGACAAAATGCACGCTTGTCGAACACCAGAAGTAATGCTAAACCAATTGCTACAAGCCTTACCAACTCTCACACACGACTCAGTGTTATTATAGAGAGCTTTCATTATGTTAACTAACTTGTCAGGTATACCATATGATCCCACAATCAACCACAAATTATGACGATCAACAGAGTTGAAAGCCTTTTTGAAATCAACAAAGCTAGCAACCAAAGGTTTCTGAAACTCTACGCATTTCTCAAGGATCTGCCTAAGTGAAAATATCTGATCCACACATCCCCTACCACTTCTGAATCCACATTGCTCATCACGCAATTGACTGTCAACCAGATTCTTAATTCTATTAAGCACAATCATGGAAAGAATTTTACCTGGAACAGAGAGTAGGCTGATACCCCTAGAGTTATCACAAGAACTGCGATCACCTTTTTTGAAAATAGGGATAACAATAGCTCTGGTAAAATCCTTAGGAACCATGTCTTTATCATAAAAGATATTCAGAATTTCAGTCATCCAAGTGGTAACCGAAACATTCCCAGCTCTAAGCATTTCTGTAGTAATTTCATCTACCCCTGGGGATTTATGAAGTTTATGTTTAGAAAGAGCCAAAATAATTTCAGATTGTGTTATAGGGCCAACATTAAAGCCATCAATGCATCTTTCATCTTTGCAAACAATCGGAGTAGAACTAACTACATTGTTTAGAACATACTGAAATGCTCAGCCCACCTAGCCATGACAGAATCCTACCCTTCTATAACCTTACCTTGTTTATCCTTGAATCCCTGTATACCTGTCCGTTTTCAACCATACAAAACATTAATTATCTGGTACAGCTCTCTGCTGTTGTGCTGTCTAACTGCTTCCTCGGGTTTTTCAGCCAAACCATCAAGCCAAAGATTCTTATCAGCAGCTAACTGATCTTTTACACGTTTATTAAGTTCTCTGTAATGCTTTCTATTAGGACTAGTAGGGTATTGATTAAGGGCATTCCTGCAGTTCTTTCTTTCCGAAATAAGCTCAAGTGCCTTATCACTCAGATAATTCTGTCTCTTCTGCTCCTTTTTTCCTAAAAGAGTACTGTTAGTGTCCAAAAAAGCCTGTTTAAAATGATCATAATGACTAAGTAACCTATCATGGTAAGCTTTGGTTATAACTGGATCTTTCAGAGCTTCAGTATTAAAAGTGAAAATTTTAACTCTAGCACAACACTTTTTAAGCTTAAGTTGCAAGACACTTTTAACAAGGGAATGGTCAGATCCAATTTCAGCCCCCTATATGTCCTGATATTCCTAACAGAACTAGCCCATTTGCCGTTAATTAATATGTAATCAATCATATTCTTATGCAGCCCATCAGGTGAAACGTATGTGTACTTATGTGTGTCGCGGTGTTTGTAATAAGTGTTAGTTATTCTGAATCCATTGAGTTTACTTACATGTAGGAGACGTTGCCCATTGCCATTGCATCTACCAATACCAAAAGGGCCTATTACTCCTGCCCAAAGGTCAGAGTCAGTACCAACTTTGGCATTGAAGTCATCAAGAACAAGGGTAATATCTCCTTTCTTGACAGAATTCAAAATATCCTGAAGTTGTTCATAAAACCTATCCTTCTCATCCTCATCGGCATCTTCAGTGGAGGCATAACAGCAGATAACATTCAAGTCTTTAACGCTTGTCTGAAATTTTGCTGTAAGAAACCTTTCATTAATGCACTCATATCCTAGAAGAGCATCACTAGCGTGTCTGCTGAGAAGTAGACCCACGCCTTGGTGATGCTTATTGTCGTCCCACCCTGAAAAGAGAAATTTAAGATTATTTTTAAGAATCTGACCTTTATCTGTCCATCTGGTCTCTTGCAAGCCGAGAATATCTAAATTATAATGGTGGAATTCTTGTGTGAGGACATCAAGAGAAAAAGCTCTGTGCAGAGTCCTCACATTCCAACTACCTATGGAGAGAAAATGGTTAGTGGGATGTTTAAAGAAACTATGTTTATTGAGAGAGGGAATGCCGACAATGTCAAACAGCCCGCTAATCGCAGACATGGGGCAAAGACCCGTTCCCCCACTAGTAAAGGCTGAAGCCATCTACATTGGAAGACTTCCTCTAATGTAGAATTTGACGATGCCAATAGAAGCAAAGAGTTCAGGTGCCTGCGATGACTTCTGCTCAGGATTATCCACCAGCTGATAAACATATCCTGTGAATCTATTCACTTGGGGCTGTCAACCCACAAACAAATAGAAAACACAGCGGAAGATTTTCCCTCCACAGAAGCCCACCAGTGCAGCAAAATCAGGATCCATAATCAAGCTCAGAGCCATATATCTGTCCAGTCCAGTGGGTTTATTTGGTCCGCACCAGGACCCTGTGTGGTTGACCACTCCTCAGCAGGGTAGAAAAAAAAGAAAAGTAGCCATAGTTGTCCAGATCAGTAGACCACACTAATCTGGCAGCCCTCCCCTTCCGTTCACTTCCACAAGAGTATCTCTTTTGAAAGGTACTAACGGTCTGCACTACGAGAAGGCGAGGTCGGACATTAGGTGCTAGGCCTGGCAGGTTCTATGCATCATCACAGGGGATTGGTGCATAGCTCTCCTTGCAGTGACTACCTAACTACCATTTACAGACCACTACCATTTACCTATGGAGAAAAAATGGTTAGTAGGATGTTTAGAGAAACTATGCTTATTGAGAGTCGGAATACCGAAAATATCAACCATCCCCGTAGTGGCAGGCATGGGGCAAAGACCCGTTCCCCCACTACTAAAGCCCTTCTTATACTGAAAGACCTCCTCCAATGTTGGATTTGACGACGCCCATAGAAGCAAGATTTGAGATGCCTTCAATGACCTCTGCTCTGTGTTATCCACCATCTGCTAAAACATATCCTGTGAATCTATTCACTTGGGGCTATCAACCCACAAACAAACAGGAAGCACAGGAGAAGATTTTCCCTCCACAGAAGTCCACCAGTGCTGCAAAATCAGGATCCATAATCATGTTCGGAGCCATTATTCCAATCTGGTTGACTACTCCTCAGAATCTGGATGTGTGGTTGACCACTCCTCAGAAGGGTAGAAATAAAAAGTAGCCATAGTTGTCCGTATCAGTAGGCCACACTGATCTGGCAACTCTCCCTTTCCAATCAGTCTGGAAACTGGAAAGGAACTAATGGCCTGCTCCAGGAGAAGGCGGGGGTGCTAGGCCTCACCGGTTCTCATCATCACAAGGGATAGGTGCATTGCCCTCCTCCCAGTGATTACCTATCTGTATGAATATTCAAGTTCAGATCAAAGGCGAAATATTTAGTAAAAACTTCCTTTTGAACAAAATATGTTTCTTCCTTCCAAACTCTTGGAAATTAAAATCATTAAGAGAGAAATACACACAATCGTGTTCTTACAGGGCAATAAATACCTGCCTATATTCTTAAACCTATTAAGCAAGAGCGTTAACCTCCTAAAATATGTAGGAAAAATGTAATTTCATCGTTACAGATTCAACATGTTCGTAAAAATAAGTAGACACGAATAGAGATAGGGAAAATAAAGGTGAAAAATCATTACACCTGCCGAAATATGAATATTCAAGTTCAGATCTGTGGTGAAATAGTTAATTACGTTTTGAACAAAAAATGCTTCTGTTCTTCTACACTCTTCGAAAAATCTAATTTCATATATGTAGGATTAGAACACTCCCAAAAACATAAGTAGGTCTCACTTGCATCAAAATTATCCAGATTGGCCAGATCCTTTTAAATAAATGTTACACTTGATGTACACACCTCTGAAAAGCGAACTTGGGAAATTCGCTCTTGTTCAGGAAAGTGATACTGTAAGAGAAATAACGACACTGATTTACCTTTCATGCAAAAGGCATGTATAATGATTAACGCTTGTGTTACAAAGAAACCTGTGAAATTCACACTCCTGTTTTCTTTTCACACCTGCTAGACGGCGTTGGTTATCGTACTTATACTAAGTTTTCTAGTTAATATTTGACAATTGTAAGAAAAGTAACACTTACCCTTGTACAGAGAAGTGAATTCTTGATTCACATAAAACTGAAAAAGGAACACATAAAAAATTTAATGTTTGAATGTTTGACTTTCCTTGTTGAGTTACAGGAAACGAATTTGTGACATTCACGCTCTAGTTCTTAAAAAGTGAAAACTAGCAGTTAAAATAACGTTGCTGCTTCGCCCCTGCACATACTTTTAATAACCCGAAAAAAAAAAGATTCTATCGTAAACACACGTTTAGAAATACCGTATTTCTTCGACTCTAAGACGAACTTTTTTCCCGTATAAACGTCTCTAAAAACGGGGTGCATCTTAGAATCGCAGTTTTTTTTTTCAAAATCTCCCCCGCTTTGCACACGACACCACATGTTTTTGTTTTACGCGGAAACCCCGCCTCCATGTTCGACCGTTATCTCATTCCCCGATTCCATTGGAGAATAAAGTGACGTGGGTATTTTCCCGAGCTATCCAAATGTGAAGCCACCGTTATTTCATTATAGTGGAGCTCTGTGAATGAATTATAGTGAGCTTGGAAACTGGCTGTTGACTGACAACCTTTCGCTGACACGTTCCAGAAAAATTAAGAAAGCGTCGGCATCAAAATTGGCGGAATGGATATCGACAGCTTAGAAACTAATCCCAGAAAGAATAGTGCAGCACTCATTTAAAAAATGTTGCATCACCAACGCTTTCGTTGACTCAGAAGATGATATGTTATGGGATAATGGAAATAAAGACGGCTCAGAAGAATCAGACTTTGATACTGATTTAGAAGGAAGTGATGAATAACATTCCTACTTGTTAGTAAATTGAATTTTATTATAATAAAAATATTTGTAAGATATATTTTAGCGTTTCATTTATTATTTTTTTCTTAAAATCGAAGCTTTTTTTATCTTTTGGTGGTGTTGAAATTAAAGGTGCGTCTTACAATCGATGGTCTTACAATCGAAGAAATATGGTATTAATTTTTCACGCGGGAAAAATAACTAAACCGATTCTTACTTGAACATGAAATATGCATGTTAGATTTATTCGCGTATGAAACACACACATTAATACATATCATTGTCGAAAAACGCGTCCTTGCAGGAAAAATAAGCACTTTCACACTTAACACAGTAATTCAGATTCTCATGCGAAAAATAATTAAACCCACTCTTACTTAAAGATGAAATGGGCATGTTAGAGTTTCTCGCGTAGTGAAACACATATGTGAATGCATATCATTGTCGAAAAACGTGTCCTTGCAGGAAAAATAATCACTTTCACCCTTATACAAACATCGTGTACCTTACACACTTGTTCGAAGAATTCCGTCCTGGTATGGAAATAAACAAACTCATGCAGGAAAAATAACTAAACCGATTCTTACTTAAACATAAAATGTTCATGTTAGATTTACTCGCCTAATATAAAAAAAAACGTGTCTTTACAGAGAAATATAACCCCTTCGCCCTTATGCAAACAGAATTTGCTTGCTCAAAGGTAGATTTACATATGCTGTAGTATATTGAAAAGTGGATGGTTGCAAGAAAAATAACTGTAGAAATACTCATGGAACCCTGAAACTCTTACTCTTATGAGAACGGGAATTCTAGTCCAAAAATATAGACATCCTTTGTGCAAATCTCCCATTTTAACACGTCTTTGTACTTTACGTGAAAATATTCCTCACACTCTTGATTTCGTCTATGTCATGACTTTCTAGTTCAAATCTTACTTGCACCCTGTCTATGAGAAATGCGTCATACATTGACCAAGGTTTTTAGCATAGTACTATGTGATATCCCTACTATGTGAATGATCGTTCCCTGCGACATTTCCGTATCGACGTTACGACGGGGAACGGCTGTCGCGAGAAACGATATAAAAACTGTCCTGTGATTATTGGATAAAAAGAAAAGGAAACTTATGTGATGGAAAAAATGCACCCCTGAATGTCATTTGAAATTCCGTGGTTGTTGGTGCACGTAAACATTATACCATCTAACAAAAGACGTTGGAATTAACATTTCTTTTTCGCATTCTTTCTACATTCTATCACACCGGGATTGCAGCTTTTACAAATTTTACTACGCTGTGAAATTCGCATTAAAGAATACTTCTTTGGTTTTCATTTTACACTGAATTTTTCTAAATTTCTGCTACATCGACATGTTTTTTAAGACTTGTACATCATTCATACAACTTACCTACTTCTCTGCCAGCACACGCTAGTGTTCCTATGCAAATGACTTTCATAGGTGCCATGTCTGGGCTTTGCGAGTGCGTTAGTTAGTGTAGCAGACTGATTTTCTAACTTCATAAGCACACACATGGGGACGGAACAACTTTATAATAAGATTTTCTTACTGAAAAATCATGGAAATGATTTCTTACCGGATGATTGTTTTCTGTTCTCAGTATTTTATAATAATATTTATTGATTGATTATATACAATTCAGTAAATTCATTAATTTTGAAAATTAAGCAATAACTGTTCCTTCATACATTCAGTCCCAGGTATTAAATTTTTACTTAAAACGTAATGCTTAACATTCTTGAAAAGATATGACAATATTTTTTATTTGGACACTGATTTATGCTTTTACAGAATTAATATTAAAATTCTGTTCCAAAAATAATAGTTGAACACTTGTAGCATAAGCAAGCTTTATAAAAATATTTTTACATATTCTGAAATCTGTCAAAATTGTGCTATATATTAAAAACTAGTACATTCTATATCATTTTTTTCCTTTATTACACTATGCTATTTATAAATATATCACTAGAAAAAAATACTACCTACCCAGTTTTCGGAAATTGATTTACCTTTGCAATTATCAATCTCATATGATCAACAATTTTTGCATGACCTTCCATTTCGTTTCTACCTTTTTAAAAGCCGCTTCATTTCTACTGTCCAAATTCTCATACGAAAGAAACATTATAAAACGATATATTAGTTTATGCTTAATATTATGACAGTTTCGAAGCTGGAATTGGATTCTTTTAATATTTCTGAAGCAATGCTTTTTGATCTTGAGAATTTTTAAAGTTTGTACATCTGTTGAAGTTTACGGAAATATTTTTCACACATTATCAATATATTATAAATTTCGGCAGACCAGAGAATTTTTTGTAGCTTCTCAGTGCTTCTCCTTAACTTCGAAAATAAGATTTTTACCGAAAAACGTTACTAGAAATAAATTGACGTTCTCCCGCAAATCTTTCTAATTCTCGATTTTCACAATATTCTTTTAATATTTAGTGTAATTAAGTTGAAAACATTTAATAACAAACGCTGCTGTTATACTAATTCTAATATTTTCAAAATTAATTGAATGATTTTATTTTCTGAAACATCGTTGAGGAATAAATTGGAAAAAAACAGCATTTTTAGGAGCTATTAAATTTCTGTTTTAGACATATATAAATAAAAAGTGAGTTCAAATTTTTATATTTTAAGAAATTTAAATTTTTTTATGGTACTAAAGGCTGAGTTTATGATTTATGACCATATATGCAGGTTTCGTGAGCCTAATTTTGTAGGTCGTGGCAGCAAAAGGGTTAATACTCTATGACACTGTTAAATGTTTTAAGCACTTCAACAATGCTCTGCTTAACACTTAGCTGTTGAGGAAAACTCCAATTGGAACAACCCACATGTAAAATCTCTCCTAAAAGCCAATACACAGGGAAAACCTCGCACCCATTTAATATCCGCTTTAAAGAACATAAACAACAAAAAACCTCAGTATAACAAGTAATCACCAAAAACAAACTTCCCACCGATTTTCTCTCAGCAAAAATAATAATATCCCTATCTACCCAATTGCAACTCGCCGTTACAGAAAACATCCTTATTAATGTAAAATTAACTAATCTCTGCAAAACAGTCCCACTTCCCCCTGCTTGGCCTTTGGTCCTTAGGGGATATCAGCAACCCCTCGGAGATACAATGCTTCCCTAACCTTTCCTCTACATACTCACCTCTGATCGCCGTTATCGCCTTCAATCACATACATATCCCCAGACCTCCTTTTACAACTTAAACTATCACAAATTCATACTAGGAATCAGCAATTACAGGATAATAATACCCCTCGAATTTCCTAATGCAACCCTCTACTCCTAACGATATGATAATCAACCTCTTATGCATATACGCATACATCCAACCATATTAATGCCCTTGAAGGCTAACTTGAAGGCTAACATTGAAAGAGAGATTGGTTGGATGCAAAATTAACACTCTTATTATAAATCCCACGCAAAAGTAACAATTTGTTAGTCACACAATTATCACACTCATTATAATCCCAACGCAATCGGACAATAATGCAAATTTTTGGTTTATTCAGTAAATGAAGCTTTCCTCGAATTTCTCAAATCTCGAAGAATTCACAGAACTCCCATTATCATATTATACTGAATATGAAGTCATATTCATCTCCTTCACATTCAGATCACATTACGACCACCAGCACATCTGCCGGCCACTCGGAACCTCAGCCAATGATATTGCAATTTATTGCACCCAGTTCCTCTCCCGTGCTCAACAAACAACTGCTCCTATTGCCATGCCTAAAGGCGATGGCAATATGATGATGGATGCGCCCACACTAAGAGTGTGAAACGCGCGTCGTAGATTTTAACATTTATAAGCATTCTATGCTGCTACACGGTGTTTCAAAAAGAACGCAACCCTAAATATAAGAGAGCAGAACTTACGCGCACGTACATTTTATGCCGTAATATTAGTCAGTTGGCATTACTGTACTCAAGGTTAACAGCCTTTAGCAGTTGAAATGACCTTGTCACGCGCTAGTCTCACTCAAACACTCATTCCTTTGTGTTGTGTCAGCTATGTCGTTTTCCAAAAACGAACGTGTATTTATTATTGAGACTTATTGTGCCTACAATCTTACAAACGTGTGAGAGAGGAGTTTGAGTTGGTTTCCTCAGTCTGCAGTTCCCAACAAGTCGACAATATGGGACACTGATAAGCTTGGAAGAGCAGCCGTCGGTCGGATGGAACGTAAAAACGAAGTCCAGTGTGCCGGTGAGCCATATACCCTGTGCAAGTTAAAGAATGCATTGGATAGCCTTGAGGATAACTTCCATCTCTCTCCTCACAACTATCCAATGGGACCTCTTTCCCTAATCAACTTGGAGTCCTTATGATCTGGCGATTTAGTCCACTGTATGCAAAGAAAAGTGCCCCTCAGAGATAAAACAACCCAAACTTCTGAGGCTTCAATTTTATCACAGCTCTTTGCTATGGTTTATTATAATGACAGCTTTTGTTAGACCTCAAAGACAAATGGAATGACTGAAGAGATCTATTTCACTAACAACTAAAGCTTCGGTTAAATTTCACCACTGGCACAAAAATAAAATTTAGAGGAAAATGGGTTTATAGCTAAAATATTAAAAATAAACTATCGGTTTCATTAAATTATGCTGTTTCAATATTTATAATTATGCTGCAATTTACAGTCAACACATTTTATGAAAATCTACATCTGAGTTTTTCATTTTTGCTCGTTTTCCAAAATGAAAAGAAGTTATTGTTCTCATTTTATCGTCTATCCGTCTGTAGAAATTCACCATGTTTTATTTTTAGAGATAAATGAAAATTTCTTTATTCGCAGGTTTGCTAATTTCGCATTGTTAATTCTTCCAAAGTTGCTCGTGCTCAGTCCTATTTGTGTGTCTCTGGACTGGCGCGTTACTGACTGAGTCAATTCCTGTCCCTCTTAGCAAAGGAATGTCTAGTTAATTGATCCCCAATAATTCGTACTGTATCAAAGGCAGACTTTGATTACACATTGCTGTTCATTGAATGGGTAGGGGGCCAAGAAATGCAATCGAGCCGGAAAAATGTAGAAGGGTCTGCCAAGAGACCAATGCAGTATAATATTTCCCCCTCCGTGTCAGAGGTGTTTAAAGAAAATTATTTAAAATGCATGAAATATATATATAATAATTTTTGCCTCTTTTACCCATACTAGCATTTTTATAGGAGGAAGGGGGAAGTGTATGGCCACCTTGTCCCCCTTCCTAGATCTGGCCCTCTACATGATTATAATCATATTTTTTTTATGTATTAATAAGTTGTGTTATTTTAGTTTATTAATTATTTTGTTAGTGAAATGTAACCCACTTGAAAAATAAAATCATAGAATGGGTCAGGTACAGACCTAGAAAAAAACAGGAAGGATGAGAAGGAAGCTATCCGAATGAGGGGAAGGGGCAGATAAATTCGGAACGCCATTCCGGTATTAAATTTTTCCCTGTGGTTTAGTAAAAAAAGAAATATCAATAAATTATTCCTCGAACAGCCCGTGCATATTTTTTGGCCTCTGTTTCGGTTACTATCATTCTCAAAAGGGGACGGGAAAGACCCAAATGTCCTCCTCTCCTAGATCCGGTCCTGGACTGTGGAACAATTTTAAGCCACCAAAAGAAACAGAGTCTAGAAAGAACGTAATGCTGTTTCAATCAAATTTTCAGTATTTTCAATGGGTAACAAGGAGTCTTTACTCCTCTTTCTGTGTAAAATCCTAGTAACCGGAACTAATTTAAAAAAAAAACGTATTTCACTAATTTTTCAAGCGATTTTTTCAAAAAATACTAAATGTGAGAAGGTGTAGTTAGGGGGAGAACAGGGAGTTCCATCACGCCACTCCGGGTCCCCATCTTCTCACGCAGTCTTTTCTCTTTGTAAGACTATTCACTCTTTGTACAGTAATTAATATACCAAGTGACTGGAGGTAGTGATAAGTATTATAAGGGAAAGTGCAATAAATTAAATGATTTATTATACTAATTTTTGAAATTAATATATAATTTTATCGCCCTATAACTACCTCTAACCCTTCTCTCTGTAACACGACTTAACCAAATTCACCAACCCTATTCCCTCGAGTGACAAACTTTGGTTGTGGTTGAGGGAACTTCCACAAGTACGATTCCAATTTTCAATCAAATTGGAATCGTACTTGTGGAAGTTCGATTCCAATTGTTCTTCCTGAATGGCCTGTGAATTCCTGAATGGCCTTCCTGAATCTTCCTGAATCTGTCCATTGTGGAAGTTCGATTCAAAAAGTTCGTTCAAATTGGAATCGTACTTGTGGAAGTTGTGGAAGTTCTACTTATAATATTTTTTATTATTCGGATCCCTTGGAAAACGTATAGTTGACGTTTCTCTGCAATAATTTTATTAGTAAGTTTTTTCAGCTAATTATTTCAAGTGTTTCTTGTCAACAGAAAGGACATGACATTTCCTGTGATATTTTATTGCTGAATTGCTCATCTTTGTTCTTGAACGAAATGGCGGCTTTATACTTTTGACTGGATTTCTGTAATTTTCTAATTTTCGTAGTAAAATTCAAGTGATATAAATTAAGCTGAGGCTTCTATCTCACTTTGGCAGCTAAAGGTCAAATGGTCATTGCTTTGATGGCATCCGTTCCGCCAAGGTGAAGACGGATCACATCTCGCCCAGATGCAGAAGAGGGCTATTTCCTGGAATACAAAGATGAGGGCATTTCCAAGAAATAGTTGGTTAGTGACCTTCCATAAGTGTCGAAACTGAGGTCGATCATAAAATATGAAAAATTAAGAAGCAAAAATTTAATTAAAAAAATGGTAAAAAGTAATCAACATTTTCAAATGCATTTAAAAATCAGAATTTTTTTATATATCTCTTACTAAATTAATTTTATTTGAGATAAGTCTATTAATTGATTATTTGAATCGGTTAATCTTATGAAAAATGTTTTTCGTGATTTACTATTTATTATTTTTCTTTGTTGAAATGCAATGCACTTGAAACCCCCAAAAGTAATGGGGTCGTTCATAAATTAAAAATAAAATAATAAATACCCCCTCAAGCAGCTGCTTGCCACAGAGGTCTGACAGGAGCCTGTCAGTTTATATGCCAGAGTAGAAGGTCTGAGAGGATGGCAGGACCTCAGCAGAAAAACGACACATACATCCATGCCTTACCCGGGGCTCGAACCCAGGTCCCTTAAATCAGTAGCCAAGCGTGCTAACCACTCGGCCATGGGACGGCTATAAATTACGGAACGTTATTGTTTGAATTTCCCCCCACCCCCATTCCATCCCCTCATTGCCACTTTTATTTTTCCACTGTAATTAGCATGCCAAAAATAACATGATTGCTTATATCGTTAACATTTACGGGTTATATTGGAATTCAGCATGCAACTATTTATTTTTAAAACAGATTAAATTTGTTTAAATTATTAAATTACGTAATAATATAGTTCTAATAAAATTTTTACATCACATGGCTCAAAAATAAAATATTTTAATTAATCTCTTAAATCTTTGCACATTACCAGTTGGGGTTGGAGTGGCTCAGTCGTAGCCCTCCAGGTTCTAATATGTAGTTCCGAGGTTCGAGTCCCACCTGTGTCAGGTCCAAAATTACCTGTACCTTGGCTTTACTCTAAACCTCTGCATGGAATAAATTATTATTATTATATTACATTATTAAATCTCCACCCTGACCTCGGTCAGAAAGAATACACCGATGGGCTTGGAAATGACGCTATCCTTCGGATGTAACTTAAGTTTATGGCCTCATGTGTTGGAGAGCTATACCTTGTGCACATTGAAGAACACGCTGGATGGCCTTGAGCGGAGGTTGCCATCTGTCCGTTCAGGAAGATTTCCTTCACCCGATTGTTATGAAGTTGTTAGGAGTCAGATGGCAACCTCCGCTCAAGGCCATCCAGCGTGTTCTTCAACTCTCCAACACATGGGGCCATAAACTTATATATAATACAGAGACAGGGGATGGCCACGTCGGTAGCACTCTGGTTTCATAAACTGTTTGTGCTAGGTTCGAACCCCCACTGTGTTGCCATTTTGATTTATTTCTGTTATTCCCTGCCCTCCGTAAGAAAGATGACACTGCCTTGAAAAATACAACTGTTCATCAGATGACACTTTACGTGTACAGCAGAGTCCTACATTCTTAGTGTCAAAAACCACTCTGAATGGCCTTGACAGGAGGATTTCTCTACTAACAGCGGTCTAGTACCCTTTCTCTATCCAACTATGAGCCCTTTCCTTCATGTGCTAGGTAGTTTAATCAACTTGTATGCATAAAAGACCCACCTCAAAATTGAAACACCAACGAAATGGTTGGTTAAATTGCTTGAAAAACACTAAAATGAATGGCAGAATATCTGTAAATTCGCACACATTTGCAATCGTTGGTAGAAATGCTTTTAAGACAGTATATTGCAGCGAAATAGATCTTGGAATAACAGTAAATGCGTACACATTTCAGTGGATAGGTGAATATTTTCGAAATTCTTCGGAAGAGGAAGGCACAATAACTGAAAAATCAAACATAGTGTACTGAAGATGATAGAATATCTTCAAAATATGCTGAAATGGATGACAGAAAAAACGGAAAAATCAACAAAGTACATGGAAATAGATCAGAAAAATATCTTCGTGTGTATGGAATGGACAGCACAATATGTGCAAAACATACCGTGACGAGAAAGAAAAAAATATAAAAATGCAATGAGATGGCTCTAAAAATCGCTTCAAAAGAGAAAATTATAGCTCAAATACTGTAAGATAGAAAAAAATCATAGAAAGTGATACATGTAAAGTGAAACAGGATTTGTCTTGACCACGACTATTAACACGCGCCATCTACTGTGAAAAATAAGTGATCCTAAGGAGTAACTGATAAAAGTCCCTCTTTAGCAGAAGGAGTAACACAGGAAAACCATAAAATATTAGTATATTTGTGTCTTACTCTAGAAAATAACGGTCCATTGCATTCATTATTATAATGGATGAATCAGTATCACAAAAACACATTGCAAATGGAAGAGAAAACAACAGTAAAGAAACACACCTAAAAACCTAAGAAATGGTTGAAAGACACTAAAATGTAGAGAAATGGGTGCTGGAATAACTGTAAATGCGTACACTTTGCAGTGGATAGAAGATTATTTTCAAAATTGTTCGAAGTGGAAGGCGTTATCATCATCATCATCCTCAAGCAGCCATGGGCTACGGAGGTCCAACCAGACCGTGCAATTTAGTTCTCCAAGCAAGTCGATCCTGAGCTACATCTACTGCATCTGGCCACTGCACACCAACTCTAATAAGGTCCTATTTGACATCATCTGCCCACCGCATCCTAGGTCTCCCCTTCTTTCAGAGGCCTTTAGGCACACTGTTCATAACCCTTTTCGCCAATCTGTAATTATCCATACGGGCAACATGACCAAACCAACGGAGTCTCTCTCTGCACAATATGCTGCTTAAAGGAGGTTGCAAACTCCTTTGCCTAACCTCATCATTAGTTACAAAGTTGAACCACCTAATGCCCAAGATACTGCGTAAGCATCTGGAATCAAAATCATCTAGTTTCCTGTTATCTTGTTTACAAAGTGTCTCAAACAAAGTGTACTGGAGATGATAGAATACCTTCAATATACACTGGAATAGATGACAGAAATAACGGAAAAATCAGCAACGTTCATCGAAGAGGATCAGTAAATATCTTCGAATGTGTGGAAATATCTTGTAATGTATGGAATGGATAACACAATGCCTTCAAAACATTTTCTGATGGGAGAGAAAACAAGTGCAAAATCGCTTCAAAGTAGTAAACTACAATGAAATCGATTACTTAATGACTGAAAAATCTCACACAGGACAAAAAAGTATAGAAGAATGGCCAGTAAATGAACAAAGTACATGGGATTGGATGACGTATTATCTTCAAAATATGCAGGAATGAGAATATACAGGAATACACAGTAGAATATTTAAGAGTGTTTAAAAACATCACTGTGAACTCTTTGAAACATAAAACGTGTCTCCTTAATAGAAATTTACTTTGCTATTCTTACTACCACAAATCATAAAAGATAGAAATTTCAAAGGAAGATGATACATGCAACAGTCAAAAAGGCAGTAGATAAGGAATTTTATCAGTTATGGCGCTTAACCATCGCCATCTAGCGAGCAAAAGTAATCCTGAGAACTATGACAAAAATGCGTCTTTACTAGAAGGAGTAACAGGGGAAAACCATGAAATATTGCTGTACTAGAATCTAGAAAAATCATACTGTCCATTGCAGTAATTTTTTTATTATATTCCTGGATTTGAAACCATTTTCTTGTCAAGAGCAAAAATTATTTGATGAATTAACGACAAAATATCATCAAATACAGTGGACGGATGACAGAATAACTTCAAAATACGTTGCAATAGCTGGAAAAACAACTGTAAAAATTAGATAAATATACGCTGGAAAGACAGATGTGCTTTCAAAACATTAAAATACATGAAATCGCTGGCTGGATCACCTCCAAATATCGCACAGCACAGTAGAATGTATAGCAGAATAACTCTAAAATTAATAACGTGAACAGTAAATGATAACAGAATGTATCCAAAAATACATTGGAATGGGAGACAGAACAACAAAAAGATCACAAAAAGCACCGTGATAACAAAATTGCTGCAAAAACTGTAAATTATTACCGAAAGGTTGCTTGAAAAAGCTGCAAAATTTCATAAAATGTATTGAGATAGGTAAGAGAACAAATATTTCAAAATAATCTTTATCAATACATAATGTTTAAATAGAGCAACTATCTTAGATGAAAGAAATATTATCCTGGAAATACTCGAACTTTGGTTTCACTATTCAATACGTATTTTCGATAAACGTTTACTTTTAACGTTACCTATTCATATAATGCAGCAAAACTGTCAAGTTAGTCCACACTTTTATCTGAAGTGACGTTGTAGAACCATCTGGATAGTCATCTATTACTACAGTGACATCATCATAATAACTTATTGGAAAGGCCCTTACCGTGAATTTCAAGAAAGTGAATCCCCGAAAAATGTTGCAATCACAGATCACACGATAAAGTGACGTTTTCTAGTGACACTATCTTCTCTTCGCTTTTAATAATAATCTAGATAATACCGAAAAAGTGATGTAATCTTCCCTCTTTTACCTCACCCTTTTCAGGAGTGCAGAGAAAGTCCCACCAAAATGGTGCAATCAGGGATCATATGGCGGGTAGAATATGAGGCAGTTTTTTTTTATCTTGTCCGGAATTGAAAACCTCTAAATTAGTTCAACTCCCTTACAGCCATTTTATTGGATATCGCAATCTTTAAACATAAAAAATTTGTCATACACAACTAAATTTTCGATAACAACACCTATTATGACAATGAGGGGAGAAAATCCTTACTCAAATCCACAATTTTGGAAAAATTCCTATAGAGGAGATCACAAAACGATGGATTACTGTCTCCCATATTTCCAATCCCTCTTCACAGCCACCAGAGATGTCACAACGCTTAAGATTCGTGAAATTAATCAGATCCAACTAAACTTTCATCGGCCACACACATTAAATCAATGCAGAAAAGCCGACTTTACGCTCTAAACCTGTAGTGCAGGAGAAAACGGATAGAGAAGAGTTGTCCTTTTTTTATCCTCTCTGCTTCTTTGCCTTTCAAGAGCAGCTATGTTGACACTCGGGCATCTTCCCCCTCCGTATATCCACTACAAGAGACTGCACCATTCGCCGCCGAGCTGAAAGGCGTGCCCGCAGCTCTGGTAGATTTCCAGACATTCTTCATGCTAGAAGACTATATGCTGCGATCAGAAGGTACCTTAACCGGCTTGAAAGGTTCAGGTGGCGATCCTTCTGCTCCAGCATCAACGTCTTCACCCCTTTTGGGAAAGTCTGGAAGTTCATCAGGAACCTGACGGGGAAGCCACAGCCTGCCCTCCCCTTCCATAACATTTCCCTGTCCCGTTGGGAGGACTTAGCCGCCACTGCTAATGCCTTTCTGCGGCACCTCACCTCTTCCCTTCCTGCTCCACTGGTGAATGATCAGGATACGGCTCAGCAGCCCTGCTCTGGGACTGAGCCTTGCTATAATGATCCTTTCACCTTGCAGGAACTCACCTCTGCTATTGGGGCTTCGAAGCGCTCATCAGGCCCAGATTCTGATGGCATCAGCTATACTCAGTTAGCTAACCTGTTACCTGAGGCTCCGCTTGTGCTTCTTAGAGCCTTCAGTCAGTCCTGGACCTCCTGCACAGTACCTGAGTCATGGAAGGCAACACACATCGTGCCTATCTTGAAGCAGAGGAAACCCACCACTGAGCTGTCCTCTTACAGGCCCATTGCTCTATCATCTTGCCTCTGCAAGATCGTAGAGAGATTGGTCCTTGGACGCCTGGAATGGTGTCTAGAATTGAATGGCCTCCTCCCTGACAGCCTCTCAGGTTTCCGCAAAGGGAGGTGCACGTCGGACAATCTCATCGACTTCACCTCTGCTGCTGATCAGGCATTGTCCGTGGGAGAGACTACTGTCGCTGTCTTCTTCGACATCCAGAAGGCATTCGATTCCCTATCCCACTCGGATATTCTCTCCAGGCTCCAGGATCTCGGACTCAGAGGTAATATCATCTAGTGGATTGCAGCATACCTCTCCAACAGGACTGTTCGCGTGAAACTGGGCAACACGCTCAGTGTCTCTCACACCATCAATCATGGAGTACCTCAAGGGGGTGTCCTCTGCCCGATGTTACTGAACATCTTGCTGTCAGGGACTACCTTCTCGACTCGAGGATAGAGTGGGTATTTCCAATTACGCTGACGATATCTGCATCTGGTTCCCTAGCCAGGACCCCTACTATGCTCAGCTCGTGATGAAACGAGCTGTGGACACGTTCGTCAAGTTCTTCGACAACTTAAATCTCATTCTTTTCACTGATAAGACTGTGGCCATGGTTCTCAGGAGGAGACACCTTCCATCCACTTTCCCTGACCTCTTGCTTGGGCCAGATCACATCAAGGCCTTCCATCAGCATAAGTTCCTTGGTGTGGGTCCTGGACAGCAGGCTGAGCTGGGGGCCCCACATCCAGCATCTTAAAACAGTTGCCGCTGCATAGAGAAATATACTGTCTTTCCTTACTGGTACCCACTGGGGAAGTTTTTGCAAGACCCTCCTGGTCTTGTACCGTCACTTGATCATCTGTCACATGAACTACAGTGGTCACCTTCTGAGCAGTGCATCTGCTACACTGCTCAGCAAGTTGTCCATTGTCCACACTATATCTCTGTGCCTCTGCCTCGGACTCTGCCATAACACATCTAATGCGTCTGTCATTGCAGAGGCTGATGGCATGCCTTTCCACCTGCACTGGAAGAGAGATATACTGTCATCTCTCGAGGCTCTATTCCCTCCACTCTAACCATGAGCTTCTCAGGAAGTTGCATGACAGGCCTCACTCTGCCATCACCCTGTCCGCCAAGGACTTCTATGAGCGAGTCCTTCCTGCCAACTCCAGACGCTCGAACTGGCAGGGACAGATGCTGAATGCTGGCAATAATCTCTTCCCCGACATTCCACTCTGGAGGAACAGTGATCTTATGATCAATGTCACTCTCTCTTCTCTTAGTCGGAAGTGCGACTTCCTACTAAAATCAGACTTCTATCCACCTCCTATGTCACTGAACGATATGAGAGATGTACTGAGGTCTACACTGATGGATCTGTGGACCGGGAGAGGCAACGTGCTGCCTTTGCCGTCGCCAGAGATTTCCGTCTCCCGCATCTTACTCCCTCCACCTGTGCTGAGCTTCATGCTATTCTTGAGGCTGCACTTTTCATCCTCAGCCTCGAGAGTGGCAAATTTGACTGCAAGTCAGCCTTGGAAGCTCTCCAGAAGCGAGACAGCAAGAGCTGCAACCCCTTCCTCATCCAGAAGATCATGGAGACTTGCTCCAAGATCACTTCTGCCGGAATCACGGTTCATTTCCAGTGGATCCCTTCCCATGTAGGTATACCTGGCAACGAGCTCGCCGATCACACCGCAAAGAAGGCGCTGGAGAGTCAGAGGTGTGTGACTAATTACCCTCTCTCTCTCAGCGACTGCAAGAGTTCTGTCTCACATCTGATGAGCCAGTACCGTCTTGCTCAGTGGCAGAAGGACAGCAGCTGTTCCTCATTCAGGTACCTGGTTGAACCTTCTCTCACTGCTCCTAACCTCGGTAATCTACTCAGATCTGAGGAGACCCTCCTTCATCGTCTCCGCGTTGGTGTCATCTACAGCAATTCTAAGCTCCACACTCTTGGCAGAACTTATAGTCCAGACTGTGCCACTTGCAGCACACCTGAGACTGTATCCCACGTTCTGCTCAACTGCTCCCGCTACAATGCCGAAAGAGATGCTTTGTTCCAGGAGCTTAATGCTATCGAAACCACCGACTACTCCATCACCTCCCTTCTTGGCAACAACCACAATGCGAAGCAGCAGCGAGCGCGCTTCCCTATGGTCACTGACTACTTTCAGAACATTGGTCTCTTCTGCAAGGTCTAATGTTTTCTATTTTGTCTTTCTCCTGAATAGAACCATTTTTTATGAGAGATAGTTGATACGCAGCAACTTCTGCATCTGCTATCTCGCACTTCTGTTATGACTGGTGTAGGGAGCCCCTTATTTGGAGGCTAATTTTGCTATATTTACAACATCCTGAACCCTGATAAAATTCCTTATCTACTGCCTTTTTGACTGTTGCATGTATCATCTTCCTTTGAAATTTCTATCTTTTATCATTTGTGGCAGTAAGAATAGCAAAGTATTAAGAAGGGGACACGTTTTATGTTTCAAAGAGTTCATGGTGATGTTTTTAAATACTGTTACGACAGATGAACGAGCAACAGTGACTTCGTGACTTAGCGTGGTTTGGGCCCTCGTGTGTGCTTCTACGAGAGATTTAATTAGCCAACGAATTGGAACTGAGAACGATTGAAAAGAATGAAAAATAGAGCAGTGCAATGTGTTAAAAGTTGTGAGATCTGAAAGGACGTTCAGATGGTCTGAGTCAGTGCGCATTAAGTGAAAATAAGTATTTTTTATGTGATGTGTGCGCGGGCGGTCGTTTTGTTTTGCTAGTGTGAAAAGTTTAGTGAACTAGCACAGGACGAGAGTTTGTTTACGTCTGAAGATATTCAAGTGACATGGTAAACTAAGTGAAGAGGTAGTATTTAGTAGAATAGACGGAGCTGATATTGTATACTCTGTATAAAAAGATTAATGACTTATGCATGATAGTAGTTAATTTGTTTATAAGGTACTTCATATTTTCTTTGTAATAATTTGCATTGTATTGTAATTGGTTTTAAAATTTTTAATACTCACGCTCAGTGCCTATCCATTTTGTAATTCGCAACATTTGGTGTCAGAAGTGGGATAATTTAATTGAATGCCTTTTACTAGAATTATGGATGAGTTAGTAAAATTAATAACTGACCGTAAAGGTGATATAGCTGCTTTGTTCCAGGAGCTTCATAAGTCTAAAATACAGTCTAAAATAAGCCAAAGCAAAAAAATCGGTGACCTTGCTAGACAAAGTGATAGCTTGAAAGTTGATATAGTTGCCCAAAGCAATAAAATAGGTGACCTGGCCGCACAAAATAATGAGTTGAGAACTGAGATAGTTTCTCAAAAAGGTGACTTGAAAGCCGAAATGGCCGCCCAAAATAATGAGTTGAGAACTGAGATTGTTTCTCAAATAGATGACTTGAAAGCCGAAATGGCCGCACAAAATAATGAGTTGAGAACTGAGATAGTTTCTCAAAAAGATGACTTGAAAGCCGAAATGGCCGCACAAAATACTGAGATGAGAGTTGAAGTGGCTTCTCAAATTGGTAAGATTTCTGATAAGAGTAAGGACATTATGACCGAACTAAATAGTGTAAAAGATGATCTTGATAGTGTTAAGTTAGATTATAAACATGAAATTGAAATTGTAAAAACTGATTGTGAACGCCAGTTTCAGATTTTGAGAAATGAAATGTTCTAGTTAAAATAATGTTATTACACATATCGCTAGAAATACAACTAAACCTTCTACATATGATGGTCAATCATCTTGGACAGTATTTAAAACACAATTTGAAGTTATCGCTAGAGTCAATGAGTTGAATGAATTCCAAAAGGCCAGTTTTCTTGCAGCTTTCTTAAGAAATTCTGCTACCGAAGTTTTGCAGTCAGTTCCAGAAGAAAAACGACTTGATTATCAAAGTCTAGTTTCTGCATTAGAACTTAGGTTTGGTGATAGTTATTTAAAATAATATTACGTGACTCAATTTAAACATCGCATGCAGAAAAGTGGTGAAACTTTGCAAGAGCTTGCTAGTGATATTGAGCGTCTAGCTAGATTGGCTTATAGTAACTGTCCACCAGAAATTCAAGATAACTTAGCTCAATTACAATTTATTGATGCTATTGCTGACCTTGACACTCAACAATCTCTGAGGATGTTTGAAGGTGAATTCATAAAGTCAGCTCTGGTACATGCTATGAAATACGAGTGCTCCAGGCTTTCCTCCCGAGCGAACAAACGTACAGTGAGATTTGTGAGTGCAGAAGAAACTGTAGAAAAGGATAATGAAATGAAAGAACTAACTAAAGCGATTCTATCCGTTTTGCAAGACATAAGAGGTTCTTCTTCAAAAACTACAACAGACCTTCAGTGTTGGAATTGTGGCAAGACCGGACACATTCGTACCAACTGTAATAGGAAACGAATGAGGAGTCCAAGTCCATCAACTAGACAACAGGATCAGGGAAACAGAAAATTAGTCAGTCTTGCGGGGCAAAGGCTAGCTGTTGATTGGTTGGCCCCAGGGGAAGTCGCCCACGTTTCAACATTACATGGTGATAATAATGGATTAGTAGCTGATGGAGCCATAAATGGAATACCTTGCCGTATGATAGTCGACACTGGTGCAAATGTAACTTTACTCAGAACGGATATAATAAAGAAAATAATACCTCACCCAAACTTGAATACTACACAGTCTAAAATAAGCCTACAGTCACTGGAGATGGTGCAAAAGTCCATGGAAAAATAGAACCTAACATCCGAGTTGGTAGCTGTCTGGTACACCATCCTGTTTACATCGCTGACATCTACGATGAATGCATATTAGGCCTTGATTTTCTTAAGAAACATGGATTCAACATTAGACCCAGTGATAACCTATTCATCTATGAGACAGAAAAGATTCCTCTGCTTAGCCGGACGTCTGATTCTTTATCAAGCGTAACTCCAATATTAGTGACGGAAGACACAGAGATCCCAGCACAAAGTGAAGTTATAGTCCGTGGACATCGGGTGGAGACTTCTGGAGCCTTCCGATTGGCAGTTACTGATGCCTCTAGTAAAGGAGCTTTGGCTCATGATATCCTGGTTGCAAGGACTTTAGTCAGAATAGATAAAGAACAGATTCCTATCAGAATGATGAACTGTAACAAATCCAATAGAATGTTAAAAAAGGTGAAGAATTAGCAATATGTGAAGCTGTTACCTGTGTAACAAGTATAAATAAAATAGAAGTTACTGATTCAAATCAAAATCATACAGACATCTCATCTCATCTTACTGAATTATGGAGAGAACAAGACGAATATTAACTGAAAACCAAGCTGTTAAGGCCGAGAACCTATTAAAAGAATTTTCTGACATCTTTCCTGCCACATCAAATGATTATAGCCGTACTAACCTGACAGAACATAAAATCAACACTGGTGATTCTCCTCCAGTCCATCTGCCGGCAAGAAGGCTTCCATTGGCAAAAAGAGAGGAGACGGAACAACTCATAAAGGACATGGAAGCTCAGGGCATTATAGAACCATCACAGAGTCCCTGGACATCACCAGTAGTTCTTGTCAAGAAAAAAGGATGGATCGATACGATTTTGTGTAGATTATCGCAGATTAAATGACGTAACAAAGAAAGACTCATTTCCTTTACCCAGGATTGATGGTACACTGGACACTTTATCTGGGTCAGAATGGTTCTCAACATTAGACTTAAATAGCGGCTATTGGCAAGTTGGTATACGTCCTGAAGACCGTGAGAAAACAGCTTTCACTACAGGGCAAGTTTAAGGTGATGCCATTTGGACTTTGTAACGCACCTGCCACATTTGAGCGACAAATGGAGTCAGTGCTCAAAGGTTTGTCTTGGGAGGTCTGCCTGGTTTACTTGGACGACATCATAGTTCTTGGAAGAACTTTTGAAGAACATTTGAGAAATCTTCGTCAGGTATTTGAAAAACTTAAGACAGCCAAGTTAAAATTAGGACCGACAAAGTGTAAACTGTTCCAGCAAGAAGTTCATTACCTTGGTCATGTGATCACTACATCAGGGATTAAGAGTGATCCTAGTAAGATAGAAGCTGTAAGAGACTGGCCTCCGCCACAAGATGTTCAGCAACTTCGTAGTTTTATTGGACTTTGCACCTACTATAGAAGATTTGTCAAAGGTTTCTCCAACATCGCAAGGCCATTACATCGTCTGACAGAAGAGGGCCAGCGGTTTATGTGGACCACCGAATGCGATATAGCCTTTCAACAGCTAAAGAAAACTCTTTCCACAGCACCAGTGCTAGCGTACCCACAAACTGGAAAACAATTTGTAATAGATACTGACGCAAGTAACACAGGAGTTGGTGCTGTACTTTCACAAGAACAACACGGACAAGAGAAAGTTATTGCATACTTTAGTAAAACTTTTATCCAAACCAGAGCGGAATTATTGTGTAACACGCAAAGAACTGTTAGCAATAGTAAAAGCAATAGAACATTTCCATCATTATCTCTATGGCCAGAAATTCCCTATACGTACTGATCATTCTGCACTTAGATGGTTATTAAACTTCAAAAACCCTGAAGGACAAATCGCAAGGTGGATACAACGGTTACAAGAATACGATTTCTCCATCGAGCATCGAAGTGGTAAAATGCATAAGAATGCAGATGCTCTTTCCAGACGCCCATGTATTGGCAACTGTAAACATTGCTATAATGCAGAACTGAAATTTGGAACTAAAGAGATACTGCCCATAAGACAAATAGTATCGACACAAGCAAACAGTGATACCCCTAACATCTGGAATCCAATTGAAATCAGAAAGGCCCAACTAGATGATGAAGATATAAAACCAATATTAGAATTGATTGAAAAATCTGATGTAAGACCTAATTGGGAGCAAATCTCGAGGTATAGTCCAACTACTAAAAGTTACTGGGCACAGTGGGACTCCTTAAAAATGAAAGACGGTGTATTATACAGAAGATGGGAGAATTCCACTGGACGGCTGATCCATTGGCAGATAATCCTTCCTCGCTCCCGAGTGGAACTTGTGATGAAAGATGTACATGATAGTGCTACTGGAGGACACTTCGGTGTTAATAAGACATTAGCCAAAGCCAGAGAACGATTTCATTGGTTGAAAAGTAGGGCAGACGTTGAAAGGTCGTGTAGGCAATATGAAGCCTGTGCAGCAAAGAAAGGCCCTAAGACTAGGAGTCGGGGTAAGCTGCAGACGTATAACGTTGGTGCCCCTTTTGAAAGAATAGCCATTGATGTAATGGGTCCGTTTCCTAGAACTGATGATGGAAATCGATATTTATTAGTGGTAATGGATTATTGCACAAAGTGGCCTGAAATATATCCCATCCAAGACCAGGAAGCAACAACAGTGGCAGAGATAATAGTTAGTAACTTCATTAGTAGGTATGGAGTACCTTTACAACTCCACTCTGACCAAGGACGGAATTTTGAATCCAATGTGTTTAAAGGCATCTGTCAACTATTAGGCATTCAGAAAACCAGAACAACTCCCTTACACCCTCAGTCGGTTGGTATGGTTGAAAGATTCAATAGAACAATTGCTCAGCATTTAGCATTATTTGTGAACGACCACCAACGTGACTGGGATCGCCATATACCACTCCTTTTGCTGGCATATAGAACGGCAGTGCATGAGACAACTGGACAGACACCTTCCATGATGCTCTTTGGAAGAGTTACGTCTTCCCTGTGATCTTTTATATGGTCGGCCCGAAGTAATGCCTATGTCCACTCCACAATAAGTACAAGAATTACAACAACGACTAGAAGAAATCCATCACTCCGTTAGACATAACATCAACATAGCCAGTGACAGAACCAAAGCAAGATATGACAGTAAAATAAATGGAACTGTTTTCAATCCAGGAGATCTTGTCTGGCTATACAAACCACATAGAAAGAAGAGAATATCTCGAAAACTTCAAAAACCTTGGGAAGGTCCATATACAATAGTTACAGGATTAACGACGTGGTATATCGCTTTCGTCGACGTCCAACTACAAAGTGCAAGGTGGTTCACGTGGATCGTTTGGCCCCGTTTCATCGAAGAACTGAAGAAGCTTCGGAATCCAGAATTGTTCGGGACGAACAAGACCTAAGAAGGGGGCAGTGTTACTACAGATGAACGAGCAACAGTGACTTCGTGACTTAGCGTGGTTTGAGCCCTCGTGTGTGCTTCTACGAGAGATTTAATTAGCCAACGAATTGGAACTGAGAACGATTGAAAAGAATGAAAAATAGAGCAGTGCAGTGTGTTAAAAGTTGTGAGATCTGAAAGGACGTTCAGATGGTCTGAGTCAGTGCGCGTTAAGTGAAAATAAGTATTTTTTTATGTAATGTGTGTGCGGGAGGTCGTTTTGTTTTGCTAGTGTGAAAAGTTTAGTGAACTAGCACAGGACGAGAGTTTGTTTACGTCTGAAGATATTCAAGTGACATGGTAAACTAAGTGAAGAGGTAGTATTTAGTAAATAGACGGAGCTGATATTGTATACTCTGTACAAAAAGATTAATGACTTATGCATGATAGTAGTTAATTTGTTTATAAGGTACTTCATCCATATTTTCTTTGTAATAATTTGCATTGTAATGTAATTGGTTTTAAAATTTTTAATACTCACGCTCAGTGCCTATCCATTTTGTAATTCGCAACAATACTCTTAATTATTCTACTGTGTATTCCTGTATATTCTCATTCCTGCATATTTTGAAGATAATACATCATCCAATCCCATGTACTTTGTTCATTTACTGGCCATTCTTCTATACTTTTTTGTCCTGTGTGAGATTTTTCAGTCATTAAGTAATCGATTTCATTGTAGTTTACTACTTTGAAGCGATTTTTCACTTGTTTTCTCTCCCATCAGAAAATGTTTTGAAGGCATTGTGTTATCCATTCCATACATTACAAGATATTTCCACACATTCGAAGATATTTACTGATCCTCTTCGATGAACGTTGCTGATTTTTCCGTTATTTCTGTCATCCATTCCAGCGTATATTGAAGGTATTCTATCATCTCCAGTACACTTTGTTTGATTTTGCATGCTATAACGCCTTCCACTTCGAAAAATTTTGAAAATAATCTCCCATCCATCGCGATGTGTACGCATTTACAGTTATTCCAGCACCCATTTGCTCTACATTTTAGTGTCTTTCAACCATTTTTAGGTTTTTAGGTGTGTTTCTTTACTGTTGTTTTCTTTTCCATTTGCAATGTGTTTTGTGATATTGATTCATCCATTATAATAATGAATGAAATGGACCGTTATTTTCTAGAGTAAGACACAAATATACTAATATTTTATGGTTTTCCTGTGTTACTCCTTCTGCTAAAGAGGGACTTTTATCAGTTACTCCTTAGGATCACTTATTTTTCACACTAGATGGCACGTGTTAATATTCGTGGTCAAGACAAATCCTGTTTCATTGTTACATGTATCCCTTTCTATAATTTTTTCTATCTTACAGTATTTGACCTATAATTTTCTCTTTTGAAGCGATTTTTACAGCCATCTCATTGCATTTTTATATTTTTTTTACACACGAAGATATTTTTCTGATCTATTTCCATGTACTTTGTTGATTTTTCCGTTTTTTCTGTCATTCATTTCAGCATATTTTGAAGATATTCTATCATCTTCAGTACACTATGTTTGATTTTTCAGTTATTGTGCCTTTCTCTTCCGAAAAATTTCGAAAATATTCACATATCCACTGAAATGTGTACGTATTTACTGTTATTCCAAGATCTATTTCGCTGCAATATACTGTCTTAAAAGCATTTCTACCAACGATTGCAAATGTGTGCGAATTTACAGATATTCTGCCATTCATTTTAGTGTTTTTCAAGCAATTTAACCAACCATTTCGTTGGTGTTTCAATTCTGAGGTGGGTCTTTTATGTATTCAATTTGATTAAACTACCTAGCACATGAAGGAAAGGGCTCATAGTTGGATAGAGAAAGGGTACTAGACCGCTGTTAGTTCAGACATTCAGAGTTCAGACATTCAGAGTTCAGACATTCATTCAAGGCCATTCAGAGTGGTTTTTGACGCTTAGAATGTAGGACTCTGCTGTACACGTAAAGTGTCATCTGACGAACAGTTGTATTTTTCAAGGCAGTGTCACCTTTCTTACGAAGGGCAGGGGATAACAGAAATAAATCACAATGGCAACACAACGGGGGTTCGAACCTAGCACGAACAGTTTATGAAACCAGTGTGCTACCGACTTGGCCATCCCTGTCTCTGTATTATATGCGATTTTACAGTTAATCTGTCTATATTATCATACAATGCTAACAACCATCAAATCCAGTACATTACGTTTCACATAAATTTTTATCAACCAGATCAGTCCGTTCACGGTTTTACCACCATCCCCGATTCTTAATCAAAGCTTTTTACCAACGTCTCTTTTTCTGCTCCAAGTTATATCACCAATTCACTTTCTCGTTTAAAGTTTCATAACCATAGCAATTTTTTGTTTGAAGTGTTTCAGTAACAGACACCAATTTTGACATACGCTTGGCATTTTTCCATGTTATCCCTATGGGAAGAAAAATTCCACCTTACACCTTTTTTGATCGCTTAATATTCCTATCTTGCATAAATTTTACCTTATTTTTGTACACTAAACGAAAAATGTGTATGAAATAAGAATACGTGTCTTGTTACGTGTTTTTATTTGATCACAATTTAAATTTTATGTTCAAAACAGTTTCTTATCGAACGCATGTTATGGTCGCTAAAACGTAAATTCGTTCCTTACAGTAATTTTTGTTCGTTTTAATTTTGTATCTTACTTAAATTCTGTTCATATTTTTCCAAAGTAAATGCAAAGTAAGGTTTTGATTTAAAATTTTAACGTTCTTCAAGAAAAAACATATTTTTTTGTTCATGCTAAGTGATTGACCATCTCAGATGCCATTTGCGATGCTCAAAACAGAAAGCGTACACTACGGGTCATTCGTATCACTTTATCCCAATGACTTCAATTTTCGGTGATGGGACCACCCTTCCCCTACTCTATATTACACAGGACTATGTTAAAGCAGTTTACGATGTTTTATGAAATGGTTTAGTATGAAAGATGTAGGAGGAAATTAATAAAAAAACGGGGCGAAAGTGGCACTATTTGGTTCAAAGGATTATAGCTCTTTCGTTAAATGAAGGAAATAATTAATCAGCAGCAAATAGCGTGCATCCGAGTTCAATCTCCACTCACCCTTTAGCAACGAACCGATAAGACCACTGGCACGAGCATGCAAGGTTAAAATATGTAGATATTTAAAAACACAAATTTTTATACAGAGATGTGTGATTACCCCGTTTGGAATGATATTTATATATATTTTTTAATTACGCAGGGCCTTTCAGTTTGTAAAACCATCCGTCAGTAAAACGTTGTCCCCAGTAGGTATGAGATACCGAAAGCTAGTTGCGAAATGCACGTTGCAGGACTTAGAATTATATGAAGGTCGATGACACAAAATATGGGACTTTGTAATTATTTGGAGGATTGCATCAGGCGTTCTGAGAGGGGTTGCCACCGAAAGTTTGGTTTGACTTAAATTATTTCGAGAGTGGAAATTACGAGGTTAGCCGTGCGAAGGGATGGAACTTTTGATAAGTGTTTAATAAAGGGGCTGTCAGTTAATAAGAGTTTAATTAATAAGGAATAAAAATAAATACATGAAATATACAACTACCACGTTAAAGTATAGAAATATTTGTGGGGTTGATTTACGAGGAAAAACACGAGTTAACGAAGTAAACAAACGTTAAAGGAAGAAGAAACAACGATAAGAAGAGACCACGAGCACTAAAGAGGCTAAAGCATGTAGATATTAAAATATCAGATGTTAGGATAACTAATTCCAAGAAATACTTTTCACCTATATTAACAAGAAATAAACGTGATTGGCAAAATTTTATACAAACGTTAAAGTATAAAAATATTCACGTATTGATTTATAAGGAAAACGCAGGTTAATTTAAAAGGACTAAAATATTCAGGGTTAATAATAAGAAATAAAAATATGTGTGTGTGTGATGACATAAAAGGACTAAAAAAATGGTTATGAAAAAGTTAATAAAAAATTAATACAGGACAATTTTATAAAGAGCACTTATCCCCACTTGAGACACATTTAAGTATCATGAGCAAGTAATAACCGTAGCCTAGTGCATTATGTGTAGATTTAAGCTCCACGGAACAAGCCCTGTCGTGTGAAGTTTTTTAATAAAAATATGGTACAGGTGAAAACACTAAATGGCACCACAATTAGATTTATTTCACATAGAGAAAACTGATTTGCCATGGGTCAACCGGGGGGGGGGGGTGACATCAGGTGCAAAATGGCGTCTCTGGACTTCGAAAAAATTACTGATGAGAGTGGAAACCAAGTGACTTATTCGGGAGTTTGTGCTCGGTGGGGGGAGTTAAATAAAGGGGGTCGGCATTAATAAAAATGAGTTATGAAATATGAATAATAATGAAGGAAATTATTAATCAGTGGTGAGACCGGAAGGCATGACAGGAAGTTTATATGGGGTGACTGAAATAACTAATAACCTAAATATGTAAAGGATGTGTAAGACATATCACGTGACCGGATATGTGACATCATAGGGGGAAAGCACTGTGCAAAGGGGAGACTGGAAAGGGACTATACTACTGATGTAGATTTGGAAATGATGGTATTTAAAATAGATTTTTTTAGTCAACAACTAAAGGTTTTCCCTCTAGTGGTTGCAAAATTGCTTTTCGTTCTCAGACAATTACGCTATATATGTGATATAATTCATTTGGTGCCCTATTTAATCTAAATTGTATTTCGATGTCAACAGTTGCTGATAATATATAGATGGGATTCATATTTGCTGACATCGAAGTGGAAAAGGTTTTCTAAATTCCTAATTAAGTTTCCTAAAATCTTGATAATTGACTTGTGTTCCCGAGTCGATATCCATATTTTTTGTAGCTAAAAAGCTGTTGTGAACTAGCGCATGGTCTAAAGTGTTGGGTTCAAAGTTGCACTCGAATTCTTGTTCGAGAAACTGTTTGCTATTCACTCTGATCTGAATCCGTTCTAGTAACATGTGATCAAACACCATATTGTTTCTGGTTTGATTATTTAATCGGTTAGACTTTTGTAAGATGACATGAAGATGGACAGGTTTATTTTGAGTTGTAGTAACCCACCAACTGACATGAGAGTCATTTCGAGTATCAGATTTGTACAGTTTGCTCGATTCCCAAAAGATATCATGTGGATTGCCGCTTGCTAACTGAGATTCTAGTTTTGCAAGTACTTGTAGTGATGGTTCCACTTTTGGAATAAACCAAGGTACGTGAGATATTTCAAATTAATACAACGTTGCCCCAACTCTCTGAATAATGTCTTTGTCGTCACCTTTTTCCAGTTTTATGGTATGTTTTACACCGCGAAACACTTTATCCACGTCTCGGCAGAATCCAAACAGCCGATTCAGTGGTAAGAATAAACTTACATTTTGACTATTTTTTGTAATTTCATATTTGTCCAGAATCTTTGATTTAATTCAGGATTTTTCTTTAGCACTTGTGTAAAATCCTTTATCTTATTATTCGTGTCCAGTTTATTTCCCCTCCGTCGTACAAATACTTATTCATTTTCGAACTGTCTGCGGTATCTTTGAACCACATCATACTTGTGGCTGCACTGTGTGAAAAGTCTTCGGAAAAATCAATTAAATTGTGAATTGTGGTCGTCACTCCTGGAAATTCAATATATTCCAATTCTCTGTTTTCGATATAATATTGAGCTCTCTTAAAAATATTTTAACTAATCACTGCCGCCGATATCAGACCCATCTGATTTCCGTATTTTGCCTCAGAAATGTTGTGACCTCTGACGTAACTGTTGTGCGGATGTAGAAAAACGTCATTATCTTTGGTAAGTATTTCGTATTTTTCGAGATTTTTATCATTCATATTGGTTTCTCGATATTCCAAGTATTCGTATTTTGTCGTTGAATTATCGTCTATTGCGTCTTCGAACAAATTCCAGTAAGAAGCCTCAACGTCCATCCTATACTTACTTTATGACTTTATGATTTTTCGGCCATTTCCGTAAATTAACTGATTAAGAATATTTCTGCTCTTAGGGGATATTTTCTCGTTTTTTCGAACGATAGGCAACGGAATTGTATAAAATATTTTAATTCGCTTTCTCAGTATTTTCATCTTTATTTGGGTCTGATGCGTAACATATAAGACACGTTTCCCTTGTTGAAGTCAATTACTTATTATTTTGATCAGTTTTATTCACCGGTAAATATATGGGGAAGAATGGATGTGTGTCGATTAAACTGCCTGGCTGTGTTTGAGGCTCGAAATTCATAATTATTAACATAATATTATTATTCCATAATTATTAACGTAATTAATTTCATAATTATTAACGAAAATAAATTCATAATTAGTAGCGAAATTCATAATGATTTTCTTTATTAATGTGGTGTAGTAGTATGCAGTACTCATATGCTAGTTGTTACCAACAATTCATTCTGATCGTTAGGAGTTTGTTCAAACTGATACAATATATCATATGGGCTTATGTCATTATTTACACATCGCTCTTCTGGTTATTGAGATTCATTATTAACACATCGCTCTTCTAGAGATAGGAAGATTCGACAATAGAACAGTGAATCAGAATGCGATCGACCCCTCTTGTTATGTTGGGTGGGAACTTTCCTTCGTTTTTTGCTGCACCGATAATTTTCGATTCGAACCCTAGTATTTCTCGCAACTTTCCTTCGGAAAAATCTATTTTATATCCTCTTGCCAAACGAATAACAAATCTTAATGTGGGGGAGGTTGCTTTCTAGTATTATAGGGCTAGGATCCCCAAAAGCATTTTTTGAAACTTCATTGAATCCGTCTATATCATGCATTCCATTCGGGAAAGTTATTTTATTCCATTGTCTTCCATTGAAGTATTTCAGAGTGTTATTGTTATATTTATCACTCATGCTGTACCAGGAATACCACATATTGCTACCGATCAGTGCTATCTCGTATTCACCATTGAGTGTGATCGGCGTTTCATAATTAATTTCTAAATCTTCGGGGTTGTATGCCGTAATAGTAGAGGAATTGATGGTTATCAGTACCATCTTTATTAATGTGGTGTAGTAGCATGCAGTACTCATATGCTAGTTGTTATCAAGAATTCATCCCGAGCGTTAGGAGTTTGTCCAAACTGATACAATATATCATATGGGCTTATGTAATAGCATAAGCCCATATGATATATTGTATTATTCCTTCGCTTAATGTAATAGATGCAATAGTAAGCGCATTTTACATAGTAATTTGCTTGAATTTGCGAAGAGGTATACACAATTCGCTTTGAAGATGAAAGTAAATAGTATTTTATTTCTTCTGGTGGCGATAAACCGAATGGATCAAAGTACTCGAGGTAACGTAACTTCGCATCATTGAAATAAGCTACCCATTGGGTTCCTGGGGCCACAGGAAACGTCAAATTCACTATACCACTTTCGTTCTTGAATATGTTTGTTGGCAAAGATTCGATACATTATATACCACGGAATTCTTTTTCGTTTTTCATTATTTTTCGGATATCTAAGTTACTTAATGGCTCTTTTTCTTTTTAAATCCCTGAGCTATTTGTTTTCCTGGAATGTACAAACCTTTTCCCTTTCTTTTATTTTTAGATAAGCCAGCTGCTCTTTTCTTTCCATCAATCTATAATAACCATTTTCTTAGAACTTTTTTTGCAAGTTTAGTACCGGCATCTCCCGCAACTCCAACTGCAGCTACTTTTCCCAATGCTATTATTGCATTGAGATATTACCCTTGTTCTTGGTAACTTCAATGCCAAAGTTGGTACTGACTCTAACCTTTGGGGAAGAGTAATAGGCCCTTTTGGTATTGGTAGCTGCAATAGCAATGGGCAGCGTCTCCTGCAGGTAAGTAAACTCAATGGATTCAGAAAAACTAACACTTATTACAAACACCGCGACATACATAAGTACACATGGGTTTCACCCGATTGGCTGCATAAGAATAGGATTGATTATATATTAATAAACAGCAAATGGGCTAGTTCTGTTAGGAATACCAGGTCATATAGGGGAGCCGAAATTGGATCTGACCATTATCTTGTTAAAAGTGTCTTGCAACTTAAACTTAAAAAGTGTTGTGCTAGTGTTAAAAAATTTACTTTTAATACTGAAGCTCTGAAAGACCCAGTTATAGCCAAAGCTTACCATGATAGGTTACTTATTCATTATGACAGTCATGGTATGCTTACTAGTGAAGTTGAGGAAGAATGGGATTTTAAACAGGCTTTTTTGGACACTAACAGTACTCTTTTAGGAAAAAAGAAGCAGAATTATCTGAGTGATAAGGCACTTGAGCTTATTTCGGAAAGAAAGAACTGCAGGAATGTCCTTAATCAATACCAAACTAGTCCTAATAGAAAGCATTACAGAGAACTTAAACGTGTAAAAGATCAGTTAGCTGCTGATAAGAATCTTTGGCTTGATGGTTTGGCTGACAAAGCCGAGGAAGCTGTTAGACAGCACAACAGCAGAGAGCTGTACCAGATAGTTAACGTTTTGTGTGGTAGAAAACGGACAGGTATACAGGGATTGAAGGATAAACAAGGTAAGGTTATAGAAGGTGAGGATTCTGTCATGGCTAGGTGGGCTGAGCATTTCAGTGATATTCTAAACAATGCGATTAGTTCTATTCCCATTGTTTGCCATGATGATAGATGCATTGGTGGCTTTAATGTTGGCCCTATAACACAATCTGAAGTTATTTTGGCTATTTCTAAACTTCATAAATCCCCAGTGGTAGATAAAATTACTACGGAAATGCTTAGGGCTGGGAATGTTTCGGTTACCACCTGGATGACTGAAATTCTGAATATCTTTTATGATAAAGGCATGGTTCCTAAGGATTTTACCAGAGCTATTGTTATCCCTATTTTCAAAAAAGGTGATCACAGTTCTTGTGATAACTATAGGGGTATCAGCCTACTCTTTGTTCCAGGTAAAGTTCTTTGCATGATTGTGCTTAATGGAATTAAGAATCTGGTTATCAGGCAATTGTGTGATGAGCAATGTGGATTCAGAGGTAGTAGGGGATGTGTAGATCAGATATTTTCAATCAGACAGATTCTTGA
This sequence comes from Ryuthela nishihirai, assembly GCA_038380435.1. Taxonomy (NCBI): domain Eukaryota; kingdom Metazoa; phylum Arthropoda; class Arachnida; order Araneae; family Heptathelidae; genus Ryuthela; species Ryuthela nishihirai. The sequence continues at coordinate 2,120,490 of JAWZYU010000019.1, forward strand.
GAAATGTTGAGTATCAGAAACCTTTGGTTGCTAGCTTTGTTGAGTTCAAAAAGACTTTCGACTCTGTTGATCGTAATAATTTGTGGTTGATTGTGAAATGATATGGTATACCAGACAAGTTAGTTAACGTAATGAAAGCTCTCTATAATAATACTGAGTCGTGTGTGAGAGTTGGTAAGGCTTGTAGCAATTGGTTTAGCATTACTTCTGGTGTTCGACAAGGGTGCATTTTGTCTCCTTTTCTCTTTAGCTTGGTTATTGTTTATGTTATGCGAAATTCACTTCAAGGGAAATATTTTGGCCTTAAATGGACTGGAGACACGAAAATTTTTGATTTAGATTATGCTGATGATTTAGCCCTTTTGGCAAATGATGTTGATGAGGTGAACTCTTTCATTCGAGCTGTTGATGAGACTGGTAGTAGAGTAGGCTTGGTTATAAACACAGAGAAAACTAAAGTGATGAAAATTGGTCAGGCAGGCTGTGATTCAGTTAATCTGAATGGTTGCAGTCTTGAGCAGGTGTCACAGTTTAATTATCTTGGGAGCTGTGTAACAGATAATGGTGATGTGCGACATGAGATTAACAGGCGAATAGGGATTGCTGCCGGGACTTTTAAGAATCTTTGGAGAGTGGAGAAATAGGCGTATACACCTAAAGACTAAAATTAGATATAATAGTTTGGTATATATATATATATACCAAACTATTATATCATATATAGTTTGGTATAATAGTTTGTATATATAGTATAATAGTTTGGGTCTTTCTAGGGTTAGTTATGGTAGCGAAACCTGGACACTTTGTAAACAAGATAACAGGAAACTAGATGCTTTTGATTCCAGATACTTACGCAGTATCTTGGGCATTAGGTGGTTCAACTTTGTAACTAATGATGAGGTTAGGCAAAGGAGTTTGCAATCTCCTTTAAGCAGCATATTATGCAGAGAGAGACTCCGTTGGTTTGGCCATGTTGCCCGTATGAATAATTATAGATTGTCGAATAGGGTTATGAACAGTGTGCCTAAAGGCCTCAGAAAGAAGGGGAGACCTAGGATGCGGTGGGCAGACAGTGTCAAACAGGACCTTGTTAGAATTATTGTGCAGTGGCCAGATGCAGTAGATGTAACTCAGGATAGACTTGCTTGGAGAACTAAATTGCACGGTCTGGTTGGACCTCCGTAGCCCATGGCTGCTTGAGGATGATGATGATGATGATGATTAGTGCAGGTATTAAGAACGACAGAAATCCACCTAGCTGTGTTTCATTAAAACGAAGTCGAATTGGCGTTTTAGATTTTTCAGTTTAATGATTTGTCACTTTTTCAGTTTCAAAGTATCATTACCTTTCTTCTGTGGATCAGTACTTAAAATTATAGGATTCTTATTTAGAAATGCACTCTTCAATTTTTGCTTTTGCCCAGGCGTTAAACTAGTTAGATAGCTGTGATACATTATGCTTTATTTTATAAATATCACATACTTATTGTTTATATATAAAAATTAAGCATGTATTGTGTACAGTGTAAACATATACTTTAACAGATAACGTCGAATATGTCACATTAAAGAATAAAAGAGTAATGATGAGAGGTAGATGCCAAACATGTGGAAAAATGAAGTATAAATTTGTTAAACAGAAAGAAAAATTTGTAAAAGTGGGAGATATAGTAAGCTGGATTCAAGAAAAGTTTAATCCACCCGAAATGCACGTTCCAGATTACCAGTATTGTGGACCTTTGACGAAACTGGAAAAAAGATTAATGCGATGAGATTATGGTATTAACCGTGTAGAGAAAGCCTGCAAAAAGCACGATATTTCTTACAGCAAATCTACATAAATTAAAAAGGGACACGAAGCCGACCAAGAATTATTAAATGATTTTAATGAAATTCAGAATCTAACTTTAGGAGAAAGAATTTCAAGAACGATAATCAAACCTATCATTAAAACAAAGAAACGATTCGGTTTAGGACACAAGAAATAAGATACTTTCTTCCGTTTACTATGATCCATTAAAGGGATATTCCGGTATATAAGATCTAATGCGCAAAACTGGGTTGACAGAAAAAGAAGTAAAAGGATATCTCCAAAATCAAGATGTGTACACGTTACAGTGGCAGAGAGATTTAATCGATATGCAAAAATTTAAATTTCACAATAACCACACGAATTGCATTTTAATTGTGCTTGACAGTTTCAGCAAATTCGCATGGGTAATACCGATTAAAAAGAAAACGGGTAATGAGATTACCAAAGCATTTGCCGAAATTTTTAAACAACGTAAGCCATGTAAGTTACAAACGGATAAGGGAACTGAGTTTATCAATAAAGAAACTCAAGCATTGTTTAACCAACGAGGTGTCCATTGGTTTTGTCACTGAAAATAAGACTAAAGCTCAAATTCTGGAAAGATTTAATAGGACTATAAAGACAAAAATGTGGAAATACTAGAAATATTAGAAAATGGATCGATGTTCTACCAAAACTTGTCAAGAATTACAATACTTCTTTTCACAGATTAATATGAATGACCCCAAAAGAGGCAAGCTTGAAAAAAAACAGAGATATTGTGTATTTTAATCTGTTTGATAAAAGAATTAAATTTACTACAGTATCAAAATTTAAAATAGGCCACAGATTGAGAATCGCCAAGTACAAGACACCGTTTATAAAAGGGTATCTGCCGAATTCTACAGAATAGATTTTTGAGATTGCTCAAGTTCCGAGTACAGATCCCATAACCTTATAAGATCAAGGATCTGAAAGTAGAACCTATTGGTAGTTTTTATACCCAAGAAATTATGAAATACGAAAAGCAAGATGACATTTATAAAGTTGAAACCATTCTGAAAACTAGAGTAAAGAATAATAAAAAAGAGTATTATGCTAAATGGTTTGGTTTTGATAATGCATTTAATTCCTGGGTCAAAGAAGATGATCTTTTTAAATAAAGCAAATGGAGATACAAAATTTTGACTTTGGAGAAGATGAGAAATTCTTGAAAAGAAACGTATTAGCACCTCTCTGGCCTTTTAGACTTTTAATCTGTGGTTCATCGGGCTCAGGGAAGACGAACCTTTTGTTGAACTTAATATTTAAACATCTGGACTATAATAAAATCTTTTTATATGCCAAAGATTTCACCGAGCCGAAATATCAGGTTATGCAAGAATTATTCGACGATTTGCACGAAATTTTGAGGAAAACATTTGGCGAAAAAATCTCAGTTGCAACTTTCTCTACCAGTAAAGAAGATATCGTCGAGGTTAACGAAGTGGATCCCGACACGCAAAATTTAATTGTTTTCGACGATTTCCCAACCGAAAGAGATCAAAAAGTCATCGAAGAATTATTTGTCAGAGGAAGGAAAAAGAACATATTATTGATTTACCTGGCAAGAGTTATTTTTCGAGTCCAAAAGACATTCGACTACAGTGTGATTATTTTATATTCTTTAATATGCTGAACAAGAGGGAATGTTGCAGATACAAATCGGGAAAGATATTTTTATGCAGTTTCAAAACCACACGATATTTTATTAATCGATAAAAAAACCAAGCACATTTCTCTCAAGTACAGGAAAATTTTTGGGAAATAAAGATATTGTAAAAGTTTGGCGTCATTAGCTCTGAGACAGGACCAGCAGGAATTCCAAGTGTCGGTTTTAAATTGACACACGTGGGGACTACGATATCAGTAATAAAAATATTGAGAAATATAGCCAATCCTGAAGAGGGTTCTGACTCTGTGACAAAACAATATCTACAGCAAGAGTCTATAACAGCGCTGTCCAACTAGCGGCCGGCAAAAGGATTTTTGTGGCCCGCGAACAAAATAAAGTTTTTTGTTGAAAATTTAAATAAATATTTGTAATCCACCTTATAATTTTTGTCAACTTATATTACCTTACTTGATATGCAATCTTCAACTTACTCATTCAATAAAGTTTACAAAACATTCTTAAGCCGATCGGCAAACTACTAAAACCTTTTAAGAGCTGTGCGGCATCATCAAACAAATGTTTTTATGAAGCTACAGTAATAAGAAGCAACTAATGACAGCATGAATCGCTCTCACCTCGCATGCATATGGCATGCATTATCGAATGTTGCACTGTATTGTGCACCAGGAGTAGTACCATAAATGAGAGTTCTGGCACGGTAAAAGGGACTCGAGAATTCTATGAAAATCCATGGGAAAAGTTATGGGGGGTGAGGTAAAAAGTATGTTTCTTGTGGTTTTTGTGAAAATATGTGTGAAAATTAGAAAAAACGGGAGTGTTTTTTAGCATGTGAAAAACTAATTTAAGTTCTTTTTCTGGAGATGAGGTTTAAACTAATTTGTGAATTAGTTTAAATGAATTAGGTTGAAATGACGTGTGTGTATATGAGATAAAAAATTATGTGTTTTGTTCACTTATCATACACTTCACTGGATACAGCAGAATCAAAATTTTTTAAACAAAGTCCAAAGTATTAATTCTATTATCAAAGAAGAATATTAAAAGTTTTATCTAAAAGTGAATAAATTTCTTATCATAGAAGAATATTAAAACTTTTAATCAAAGTCCAAGTAAATATTTTGCTACAAGAATATTAAAACTTTTATCTAAGCAACGTTCAAGTAATAATTTTGCTACAATAATATTAAAACTTTTATCTAATCAAAGTCCAAAGTAATAATTCTGTTATCAAACCGAAATTTTGTAAAGTGTATGATAATTTAGCATAAAAGAATATTAAAATTTTTATCTAATCAATGTTCAAGTAATAATTTTGCTACAAGAATATTAAAAGTTTTATCTAACTAAAGTCCACGTAATAATTCTCTTTCCAGCTTTACAATTAAATCTATTTAAATCGTACTTACTCTTCAGGAAGGGAAAGTCAAAGTGACTTGGAATCGCTTCAGACTCTTCTTAAATGCTCAACAGAACCAAAACTGAATCTTAAACTTTGATTTTGAATAAAAATTTCGGTTTGATAGCAAATTCCAAGTAATAATTTTTGCTATCAAACCGAAATTTTTATTCAAAATCAAAGTTCAAGATTCAGTTTTTGTTCTGTTGAATATTTAAGAAGAGTCTGAAGCGATTCCAAGTCACTTTCACTTCCCCTCCTGAAGAGTAAGTAGTTATTTTTGTATGTTTTTTCAAAGTTGCTTAGTTGAATCGGTGGTCGCCCGTTGGCGTGGGCAGCCAGCGATTCAACTAAGTCCAGCATTCACTATTGAAATTTGAAAAAGAATGTCTCGTAAAGTGAAAATGATTGTTAAAATTAAGATCAGAATTTTTAGGATCTTCAACAACATTTGAACGGATTAATTGAAATTTTCTCTTAAAAACATTTCATCAGATTCAATTAGAAGGTTAAAAAACTTTCCTTAAGAAAGAATAATTGAAACACTTACAAAAAAATATATCACTGACCGCACCCACCTGCCGTCACGTCAGAAATATTCTATCGAGAATTTGGAAAGATCGTTTACTTGATGTAGCTTCATCTTCAGTTTCGTAATCAGGTCAAAGTGCGAGGTCACGAGTCGAGACGTAGGGCAGGATGTTATCGAAATAAACAGCTGAGTTGAAATGATGAATGATATGATAAGTTGAAAAGAGTTATAGCAAATCTTCTTTTTGAACGGAATTAAATAGTTTTAAATACTAAGGTTTATTCAAAGTGTTTTATTTAAGGGGGGACCCCACCCTGAGGGTTTCAAAAAAATCGATTTTTTTTGCATTTTTCGAAAAGTTTATGAAGTGTAGAATATGGTCCTGAAACAGTTTTTAAAAATTCGAACTTCTTACGAAGTTACAGCGACAAATACGAGATCGTGTCAATCCCGGTAAAAAGACCGCTAAATCATTAATCACGTTTTTCTCGAAACATTTTTTTAACTGGTAGAGTGTGGATCTCGGGAACCATTAATCCGATTTACATTTTTTTTTAAAATGCGTAGAAACGAATTATCTAAAACCTAGCGTAGGATTTTTTTTGATATTTTAATTATTCAATTTCTGCTGAGCAATTTAGTGCCATTTTTTTAAAGGAAAAAATCACTTTTTCTCCAAAATGCCGTCATTTTCACAATTTTTCGAATTTCGAAAAAATTTTACTCTATGCTATACCCAATGTTTCAAAGTTTGTAAAACTGTTAATAATTTTGTTCTCAGATGTTCCTGCGATGTCCGGTGCACTCTACCAGGAGGGTGCGTCTTTCGTACTGAGGTCAACAATGAGAAGCAACAGGACGACCGTTACAATATTTTTACTTAATTTTTTTTTTCTATACAATAAACATGCCTTAATAACATGCAAAAAGTTTGGAGTCATTGCTTTGTTTATTATACCCAAAACAATTCTCAAAGTTTGATTATTTTTAGAGCGCTCAGGGTGGGGTCCATCCATAAGAAAAAAATTTCAATGAAATTAATTTCAATAATTTAATTAATTCGCTTAATTTTTCGCTTAATTAAAAATTTCAATTTTTTGCATTATCGGACCATGATTTTTAAACCATGATTTTTACCAACTATATATATATTAAAGAGGGTATAATTGCTAACTGAAAGATGAGCGCAACTATTTAATGTACCAAATGTGGGAAATCTATTCGCAAATCTAATATGAATCGTCATGTGAAAACTGCATGCACTTGTCGCACAATTCAAAAATGCGAATTTTGCAATTCCAGCTTTAACAGAAAAGACAATTACAATCATCATCTGAATCAATATGATATAAATAAAAGCAGTGCTTTTTGGAAAACGTTTCGCACATATAAAATTGGTAACATAAATGTCAGAGAAGGCATAAAAAGTTTCCTGGAGATAAATAACAATAAATTTAAACGTATAATTCACAAGAAACTCAGTCAGCCTCTAAAAGTTAGATTCATATTACAAATAAAATTAAAAAAGCAAACGGATCCTGAAGGACAGAAAGAAATATATGCACATTTTTCGACATGTAACGAAATAATCAGTTTTCCTACCTATCTCAATGAATTACTAAAAAATGCTTATGAGAAAATTGATAACGACTTTGAAAATTTTATACAAAGGGGAAGTGGATGGGTGTTTGACAAAATAATTTCTATGGAAATTCAAATGTTTCAGTATAATGCACAGTTGGAGCATCTGCTTTCGTAAATTTACCAGAACATTTGAAATCTACAAAAGGAATAGTGAATGTTAAAAACTACAACAAATGTTTCTTATGGTCAATATTATCAGCTCTACATTCTGCTAAAGACAATCCGCAACGTGTGGAAAAATATAAAATATTTGAAAACGTTTTAGACACATCTTCATTGACTTAACCAGTAACCCTCGATCAAATCCCGAAGTTCGAGGTTTTAAATAATATTTCTATAAATGTTTTCAATTCTAAGAAAGATGGTTTTCATACGTTATATATTTCACAGAATCCTCTTAAAGAACCCATACAACATTTACTTTTAAAAGACGGCAATAATTCTCAATATTGTTGGATTAAAAATATTAGTAGGGTTACAGCATACCTTTCAAGACATAATGGTAAATCCTATCCCTGCCCATACTGTCTTCATAATTTCACTCGCGACGATTTATTAAAGAATCACGTAGATAAGTGCAAATCTAACACTTTACAAACTATCAAGTTTCCCGAAGCGAATAATACGAAATTCCATACAAGTAAAAACGGTTTCAACCACCCATATATGATTTATGCAGACTTCGAATGCTTTTCGAAACGTAGAAGAATTGAGAATAATTCATATAGGGTGCGAACTAAGTATTTAGTACCATCAGGATTTGCATATATTATAGTTGGACCGGAAGGTAACCTGAGAAAAACCAGAATGTACAGAGGGAAAAACGTAACAGAACAATTTTTGAATGAAATGATTGAACCGAAACTTTGATCAGTGGTTTGAAGAAAAGAAATGTTAAGATGACTGATTTTGATTGGCAAATTTTTACTGGAGCAAAATATTGTAATATTTGTGGGAAAATTCTAGGAACTGATAGAGTAAGGGACCACGATCACTTACCTGGAAAACACAGAGGTGCTGTTCACAACAAATGTAATCTTTAATACAAATTCTCACTTGAAATACCAGTGTTGTTTCATAATCTCGAAGGATTTGATGGTCACTTTATAGTAAAAGATTTGTGGAAATTTAAAGATAAGAAGAAAATTTCTTGTATTCCGCAAACTACAGAAAAATATATATGCATTAAAATCGGTCAAATTAAATTTATTGATTCATTCATGTTCCTCAGCTCTTCACTGGATTCACTGTCGAAAAATGTGGAAAATTTCTACATCCTAAGTCAATACTGTAGACAACATAATCTGAATGACTCACAGAAAGAACTTTTTAAAAGCAAAGGAAGTTTTCCATATGAGTACTTGCAACAAAGTGCTCAGTTTTTGCAAACGTCACTTCCATCCAAAGAAAATTTCCAAAACAATGAACAATACGAAAGAGCTCAAATTTTGTGGAAAGCCTTTTCTATTGCTACCTTTGGGGAATATCACGATCTGTATATGGTCACTGATGTATTACTGCTAGGAGATATATTTGAAAACTACAGAAATTCGTGTATGATTAACTACCAACTCGATCCTTGCCATTGTTTTAGCTCTCCTGGCTCAACCTATGCTGCCTGTTTAAAAATGACATAAATTGAGCTGGAACTTATAAAAGGTGATATGTATTTTTTTTACAGAAAGAGCTCTGCGAGGAGGAATATCTTTAATGTCTAAGAGATTTGCACAGGCCAACAATCCTTTAGTAGATCCATATGAGAGAAGTAAACCACCAAACTTTATCATGCATTTTGATGCAAACAATTTATATAGCTGGGCAATGTCTCAACCTCTTCCAACTGGTAATTTCAAATGGGTAAATGATATTGACCTGTTTAATATTTCAGACGACAGCAAAAAGGGTTATTTCTTCGAAGTTGATCTAGAATATCCGGCACATCTACACGATTTACAGAATGATTTCCCCTTGGCTCCTGAAAAATTGAAACTCTCTAATAGTAATGTGTCAACATTCTTAATTCCAAATCTGTTCGACAAGCAAAATTATGTCGTTCATTATAGATTACTTAAACTCTATGTGGAACTGGGATTAACCCTTTAACTACCACAGACCTTGGAAAACGAAGTACCTCAGAATACCAAACCGGCCGAGTTTTGAAATGGACTCTTCCTAGTTTGTCGTCCCCCCTTCCTTCACCCGAAGGGCGAAGGAGTTAACCGCAGCCAAGCCAGGCAGAGCTCCCTTCCACTCCGTAAATTGCCTCTCATTAAGCTGAGCATCCCTTCACCTCGAAACAAATATGGTCATGAGCTACTACCCATTGAACACGAGATATCAGACTCCTGTGACATTTACTCTTAACTCCTTTCCCAAAACAGTTTTTAAAACGCATGCATGTTTGTCGATATTTGAAAAGTTTTTTTATTATTGTTTTTTAATAATAACTTTTAAAAGCTATTTAAATTTGTTTTTCTACTTAAAAACTGGCATAAGGTTGTAATTACTTGGATTACATCTTTTTACATAAAATAGATGTCATGATTTGAAATTTTTCAAAGAAAAAAGTTTCCAATGTTTAAATTTTTTGGATTCTGATGTCAGTTTTCTAACACCCAGCAAAGAGAAAGCTGTTATTAATAGTCGAATGTATGATGAAAAAAATTAAAGAAAGATTATTAAAATAGAAGACCAAAAATAGAAAGCAGTAAGAGTGCTGAATTGATTTTTAAAGAATAGATTTTAATACAATTGTAGATAGTACTCTAACATAAGAATCAAAAATAATTTTGTGAGAAAGGTTTGCATCTGAGATAAAAGTAATCGAAGTGGATATTGCAAAAGATATCCGAGGAAGCAAAGACTAGATAAAATGGGAAATAAAGAAACTAAAGCAATCAGAGATTACATAAAAATATTGGAGGTGTAAAAAATATTATCAAAATGAGAAAGACTTATGAATATGATGGATAAAGGAAGAGGGCTAAATTTAATATGGAAATTAGAACCCGCAGGAAGAAGACGGTGAAAGAGATGGAAAAATGGTATGAAAAAAAGAATGCCGAAAAGAGGACTTCAAGAGCAAGATTGCAAAGATAAAAATAAGTGGATAGAGAGAGATGACTGGGACCACACAGCTTAAACTTGGGAGGGTGAAAAGAATAAAATTTTCTATCATTATACTCTTTATAGAATACATTGTTAAGTGATTGAGTAAGTGATTCAATTCAGCAAATGATTAAATCAAAAGTAGTCTGTTCTATTTTACATTTCAGATATCAGTAATGTGCCTAAAAAGTCTTATGGGTGGACATACTCGAGTCCATGGACAAGATCTAGGGAGGGGGGGGGGGGGGCATCTCCTATTCCTTTCAGAATCATAGTAAGGGTAATAGAAATAAATATTACTAAACTTATTTATGTTTCATGGATTTTTCAAAGAAAAATTTAAAAATTTAAAAAACAAGGGGGAAATGATATATTGCATTGGAAATACAGCCTCTTGTCCCCCCCCCCTTTCCGTTTTTTCTGCTCGATTGTGTTTCTTGTTTCCCTCTCTTCTCGATTTTTTTTTCAGATCCGGGTCTGCTCATGTCTATTGGGGTGAGGAGGATGGAATGATGCTTGAGTTAACATATTTCATCTGAGCGGCTCTGTTTTCTGCATAATGGGCTAAATGTCCTGGTCACAGCAAAGACCCATGTACAGCTGTTAGGAGACAGATGGAAGCCTGCCTCAATCTTACTGTTTTAATGGCACAGGCTATAGTTATCCTGCACACAAGGCTAAAATTTTACTTCCCATTTAACTGACGTCGGCCTTCCCAATCCCCTCAGTGTCATATTTTCTCCCCGAGGGCAGGGTAGATATTATCTATATACCCTCGTCAAACAGCTGCTTGTCACAGAAGTCTGACAGGAGTCTTTCAGTTTAATAAGCCATAGTAGAAGGGATTTGTGAGGATGGCTGGTCCTCAGCAGAAGAACAACACAAACATCCATGCCTTATCCGGGACTCTAAACCTAGGTCCCTTTGATCAGTAGACAAACATGCTAATAAATAATAATAAATTTTTTTTAGTTTATTTTTAATCTACTTTTAGTGTTCCAAATGCAACTCTATCTATTTTTAGTTCCAAATACAAATGTTTTGGATTTCAAAGCAGGTAGAGAAGTCTGAGATATGAATAATACAAGACCAAGATTGCAAAGATAAATATAAGTGGAGAGAGAGAGTTGATCTGGACCACACAACCTGAACTTAGGAGGGTGAAAAGAATGAAATTGTGTATCATTATTTTTGAATTACATTGGAAAGTAATACAGTAAGTGATTCAATTAAGCAAATGACTAAAACAAGCAGAGAGGATGGAAAAGGACAAGAGCATGGCCCATGCCTAAAGCCAGTAACCATGGCAGAGTGTGTGTAGGGGAGGGGGAGAGTCAGCGTGTACCAACCTAAGACCAGGGACCACGGAAAACGGAATGGGTGGATAACAATACAAATTTGTACGCACAAAACAATACAATATTCCGAGCCCCCTGGGTATGTCCCTGTCTCTCTCGTTACACAAGAAGCTAGTCAAAAGTTGTTGATGTCTCCATCTTCTAACCACATCATTATTTGCTTAGTCAAACCACCGACACTTCAGCATCTATAGTAGTAGTCAAGAGGAGATATTTTCTCGTTGTCGCATTACAGCGCGAACAAATGAGCTGCAGCAGCATTAAGAGAAAAACGAATAAAATTGTAAGGTAAACTCAAATAGGAAAAGAAATTCAGGTAACAAAAGTTTCCGCCTTTCCTCCCACCCAATTTAAAAGTGTCTTTTTCTACTCCGCATTTTATCTCGCTTTCCGCGCCTGTGATTCCCCATCCAACCGGCAAAATAAAATCAGCTTTATCGTTGCCACTGGGCGCAATGCTGGTTATACTAACACCTTTACCAATAGAATTCTTCACAAAGCTAAGCATAAATTTCATAATCACTCTCCATCACCTCTGTAGCCACATCATAAATTCACCGCCTCCATTACCTTCCTCAATATTGAACCCCTTGTTATACCAACCTAAAACCATTTAACCTAAAAGTTCCTTTCAAAACACCACCGAATCTATTTAAATTCTTAAGCATGGCAAAGATCCCATTTAAATTCTTAAGCAGGCGGAATCTACTTCATTCCCCTAATCTCCATTTCACCCCCGATGTCCCAGCTCTCTATATCGACTGCACTAAACGCACCCTAAAACACGAGATAGACGAGCATAAACGGGACATTAGAAACACAATTCCACGAATCGCCCTTGCTAAAATTCTCCTTGAATGCTTGGCTACTGATCTAAGGACCTGGGTTCGAGCCCCGGGTAAGGCATGGCTGTTTGTGTCGTTTTTCTGCTGAGGTCCTGCCATCCTCACAGACCTTCTCCTATGGCATATAAACTGACAGGCTCCTGTCAGACCTCTATGGAAAGCAGCTGCTTGAGGGGCATTTTTTTATTGCTGCTGTTCAAATGCCGATCTTTAATAATTCTTCAAATATTGAAGTAATATTGTTGAAAATTAAAATATACACCAAAGAGCCAAAACATTATGACCACCGAGTCTTTATGCAAATCGAAGCAACTGCAGGTAAACGACGGCGCGTGTGAAGGTCATGAAACGGTATAAATAACACCTGATACTGAGCTCTGTTAATCAGTGTTATTCGTATTCTTCAGATGAGAAAAACAGCGGATAAAAGTGATTTTGACAAATGCCAAATTGTAATATACAGACGACTGGTCCAGAGTATTTCTGAGATGGAAGTCTTGTTGGGTGTTCACGGTCAGCCGTGGTTAGTACCTTCAGAAATTGGTCTGAGGAGGGAAAACCCACAAACCGCCAGCAAGGTTGGGTCAACCACAGCTCATCGATGCTAGAACTGAGCGAAGGCTAGCCCATATGGTACGAGCCAACAGAAGGGATACTGTGGTGGAACTCATCCGTAATTCTAATGCTGGTGCCGGGAGTAATGTGTCACAAAACGCAGTTCATCGAACCCTGCTGAAAACGGAGTTGCGTAGCCGCTGGCAGCTCCGAGTGCCCATGCTAACTTCAGTTTACCAACGAAAGCGCCTACAATGGGCACGCCAGCATCAAAACTGGACCTTGAATGATTGAAAGAAGGTTGTATGATCCTATGAATCTCGTTTCCTGTGGCACCATGTGGACGGCGGTGTAGGTGTGCATTCGTTTGCCTGGGGAAGTGTTGGCACTTCCCCAGGTAAACGATGCACACCAGTGGAGAAAGCTTTGGGCAATATTCTGCTGGGAAATCCTGGATCCAGTCATTCATGTACAGGAAACTATGACGTCTACCATCTACCTTAACATCATTGCAGACCAGGTACATGCTTTCATAGCAACGGTATACCCATCTAATAGTGCCTTTTTTCAGCAGGATAATGCACCATGCTGCACTGACCTAATTGTTTAAGAATGGTTTGCGGAACATGAAGAAGACTTTCAGGTACTGCCCTGACTTCCAAATTCCTCAGACAGCATCTAATCGAGCATCTGTGGTTTGTGTTGGAACAGCATATCCGATCTGTGGTGGCTAAACCATGTACCTTACAAGAGTTAAAGGATCTGCTGGTAACGTGTTGGTACCAGATACCACAAGACACCTTTAGAAATCTTGTAGCGTCCATGCCTTGCCGGGTAATAGCTGTTTTAGCGGCACATGGAGGACCAACATCATATTAGGCAGCTGTTCATAATACTTTGGCTCTTCGGTGTAAATATATTAGACAGATAACTTTATATTACGTCAAAATTTACCATAAAATGCAAATTTTAGAAGCTGCGGATAATCGAATTTGGCTTTCTTGTGATATGACAAAAATTCGTTACTTTGTTATCTAGGCAATATATATCAACTGAAACGCTTAAAGCTAGGGGTATGGCCGCTAAAGCTATAGGTCAGGAGGACTGTTTTGGTAATGCAACAAGTTGCATAATGATAAAAAAGTTTAAAATGCCTTTCTTGTCACAAAAGAGACCTGATTTCATTGATTGTGGTTTCATTTTCGGCTGAAGGTGAATATATTCGCGTGAGATCATTATAGCAGCTGCCTTGATTACGATGAAACGTATTGCTTGTGAACTACAAAAATGACTTCATGAGCCATATGTCCGAGAATCCCTACCCCACAGTATTTAAATAAATAAATAAAATATAAATACCCCCTCAAGCAGCTGCTTGCCACAGAGGTCTGACAGGAGCCTGTCAGTTTATATGCCATAGTAGAAGGTCTGAGAGGATGGCAGGACCTCAGCAGAAAAACAACACATACAACCATGCCTTACCCGGGGCTCGAACCCAGGTCCTTTAGATCAGCAGCCAAGCGCGCTAACCACTCGGCTCAAAGAATTTGAAAATCTGGCCCTTGGCGCTCCACCGTTTGGTGATCTTTGTCTTGTCCTTTGCGACTCATGCCACTTATTGGACACCCACAGACGGAGAAGGTTAGGGGTTTTTTTATCCTGTTATTTCGAAAAATCATAGTTATGCTACATGCTGGAATTTGAGAAAAGTGCAAACAGGGAAAGATATGGGAATTCCTTTAATACCAAATTAGAGTTCATGTTTAAGTTTCAATTTGATGCCAAAACACTCGATTAATTACATGGCGTGAATGAGTGATCAGATATGATCTGCTTAGGAATAGGCTAATGAGGAAACCACCTCAAACTCCAAACGTAGAAGGCTTCCTATACGATTCTTTTTATTTACAATACATAAAATAGAGTTACACGATGTACATTTTAGAGAAGTATTTTAAAAAATCCGATAAATAGTGCATTAACGTATATTATTATTTAACTAAATGAAACAAAATCGTAAATAATAAGCAGGATGAACAATTCTAAGCATAGAGGAAATATTAACTTGATCCGGGTGGAGTACGAACCTACGACGTTCTGATGGCATGTCAGGTACTCTGATTCCTCAGCCACCAGCTCTTCACCGAGATATCTTCTATTGATTGCTTTATACCACGGAGTCAGTCATTGCAAGTTGCCTTAACTACAATTGAAGATGCTGGTCGACAAAACACCTTCCAGATATAACCCTGAGGTAGTTGCGATGAGTCTCATGTTTACAGGTCATTTTCTGTGCTTCTTCTAATATTGAAAATTACATTCCCTCCATTTGTAAAACATGAAACCTTAGGTTTTATGTAGTGCTTCAACAGTGATTTAAAATGTATAAATTTCATATATTTCTTATATCCACTAAGTTATTACTTAGTGGATATAAGTTTTTTTTGGGTCACTTCATATATAAAGGTAAAAGGGACATAGTTTAGAAAAAATAATATTTTTTATTTTATTCTGAGCTGATCAGTGTAATTATAAAGACAATTTCATAACTTTTAACTTACCATAAAAATTTCAGATATTTCTGTATATCATTAAATGAAACACTAAAATTTCGTTTTATGTTATGCTTTCAGTTAAAGAAAGATCATTAAAAGAGGAGTAAAAATGGCTACCAGTACAAATCATAGCATTTTTTAGTGTAGTTTTATACCTCCGTTTAATCACATGCACTTTCACGATGTTCAAATCGGATTCTAGTTCAGTGACTTTCAGTGTAAAGTCGCTACAAATTAACATAAAAATATATCACTAATAATTTTCATAGCAAGTCTTCCGTAACTTAAATAATGTCGCAACAGACTAATTTAGCATCCCAATCAAAACTGGATCGTCACTTTCATTTACGTAACATATGTATTTTGTGTAAGAAACCTTTTGTACTGATTTAAGCATATCAAATCATTGTTAAGGTAGTAACAGTTAATTACAAGGGATAATATATGTAAAAAACTGTTTTTTGTAATCGGAGACTTCAAAAATACACTAATCGCAAAAATAAATATAGCATTTTAAAATTATTTTATTTTTTTAATTAGTAATTTAAAATTATTTTAATTAAAATTATTTTTATAAATAAAGCATTTTAATTATTTATTATTTTATAGACATTAATGTCTATAACATTAAAAACAGTAATATATTTATATTAAAAGGTAAGGAGTTCCACATTGGAACATATCCTCTTTCCTAAAATCATTACGAAATTTGCAGACGAGTCCCTAAAGAGCGCATGTACACTAAATAATACATGCACTATTTATGAACTCGTTCATGAAAAGACTAAAGGTCATTTCATTAAGCATGTTAGGCTATGTTATGTCAATAGTAACTCAGATGCAGAACTCATCATCATAATCAACCAACCATGGGCTATATGGAAGTCCAACCAGAACGTGCAATTTAGGTTTCCGTGCATTTCAGTCCAGAGCTACATCTGCTGAATCTGGCCACTGCACACCAATTCTAACAGGGTACTGTCCGACATTGTGTGTCCACCCCGCTATCTAGGTATCCCCTTCTTTCTGAGGACTTTAGACACACTGTTGATAACCCTATTCGCCAATCTATAATTATCCATACGGGCAACACGGCCAAATCACGGGAGTCTCTCTCTGCACGATAATGCTGCAGTGCTTGTCTGATTTGAATTTTGAAGGTCTTAATAGAATTAAGAATCTGGTTGACAGGCAATTGCGTGATGAGCAATGTGGATTCAGAAGTGGTAGAGGATGTGTGGATCAGATATTTTCACTTAGGCAGATTCTTGAGAAATATTTAGAGTTTCAGAAACCTTTGGTTATTAGTTTTTTGATTTCAAAAAGGCTTCCGACTCTGTTGATAGTCGTGATTTGTGGTTGATTGTGAAATGGTATGGCATACCAGACAAATTAGTTAACATAATGAAAGCTCTCTATAATAACACTGAGTCGTGTGTGAGAGTTGGTAAGGCTTGTAGCAATTGGTTTAGCATTACTTCTGGTGTTCGACAAGGGTGCATTTTGTCTCCTTTTCTCTTTAGTGTGGTTATTGAATATGTTATGCAAAACTCACTACAAGGGAAATATTTAGGCCTTAAATGGTCTGGGCATACGACAATTTCTGATTTAGATTATGCTGATGATTTAGCCCTTTTGCGAAATGATGTTGATGAGATAAATTCTTATGATGATTTCAGTGACAACTCCCTATGGTGATATGCAGTCTGCGTATTGCGGTGCACCGGGATTGTCACGTATTATCACGTTGTATGAGACTGGTACTAAAGTAGGTTTGTTGATAAACAGAGAGAAAACTAAAGTTAGTCAGGCAGTCTGTGATTCAGTTAATCGTCTTCAGTATGTGTTATAGTTTAATTATCTTGGGAGCTTATGTAACAGATAGTGATGATGTGCAGCATAAGATTAATAGACGAATTGGGATTCCTGCCGGAACTTTTAAGAATCTATGGAGAGTGTGGAGAAATAGGCGTATACGCCTAAAGACTAAAATTAGTCTCTATAATTGTTTGGTTCTTTCTAGGGTTAGTTATGGTAGTGAAACTTGGACACTTTGTAAACAAGATAACACAAACTTGATATCTTTGATTCTAGATGCTTACGCAGTATCTTGGGAATTAGGTGGTTCAACCTTGTAAATAATGAAGAGGTTAGGCAAAGGAGTCGGCAACCTACTCTGAGCCGCATATTGTGCAGCGAGAGACTGCCGTTGATTCTCCCTTGGCGATATTGCCCGTATGGATAATTGTAGATTAGCAAATAGGGTTATGAACAGTGTCCTAAAGGCCTCAGAAAGAGGGGGAGACTTACGATGTGACGGACAGACAATGTCAAACAGGACCTTGTTGGAATTGGTGTGCAGTGGTCCGATGCAGCAGATATAGTTCAGGACAGATATGCTTGGAGAACTAAATTGTACGATCTGGTTGGATCTCCGTGATGGTATTGATGATGTGGATGAACAGTAAACGAAGGAAACTTTTCAAATAACCTTTGAGAACTTTCTTACTTAGTACGATATATCTCAAACTACAGAAAATATCGTTTGGAATGAGATATCAACTTTTGAATTGTAGCATTAGTTTGTTCAATGGAGAATGTGCACGATCTCGCAGAAGCTGTGCATGGTTAAATTTTAAAATTTTGCCTTTATTTTGTTTACTAATAGACAGATTTACTCCGTTTCTCATACACCTTTCCATGATTTCATCCAAATGTTAATGGGCTTTGTTTCTGATCCAGAAGGTCAGTGAATCATTTCTTATAATAATTAATTTTTAAGGAGGGTGGAAAATTCATGTTGAGGTTCTGCGCATTGGTATAAGAAGGCTCAGTGCAAAGAGAAGTCTGCATGAGCAGTTTGAAAAAAAAAATAAAGTGTTTTTTGAAACGGATTCTGTTTATTTTAACATACAGGGTGGTTATAATTAAACTGACATTACTCAGAGCGATTTGCGTAATGATGAAGAAAGATTTGCGTAATGATGAGAGAAGGATCTACTCGACGGATCAAGCAACAAGTGCTGGATATCTTAATAAGAACATGGGGTAGAGAACTGCAAATAAAAAAAAATAGTGTTAGTGCCATCAGGTGGTGTGGACGCGCTAAAAGCGTAGTAGAACATGCCAATTTCTCGTGACATTGCAATAAATTACATGTGAGAGTCGCATGAGGCACACTATAAAATGCGATGTCTTCCCTGTAATCGGTAAAAGGAACCATAGGTATCTGCAATAAGGATCGAGCTTTGCTAGTGAAACTCTTTTACCAAAACGGCAGTAATGCCGCCGCTGCATTACGTGAATATCTCGTCTGAAAATTATGAGAAAAGTACCTTTGTCGCTAAACGCTGAAGAATATGATACAGAAATTCGAAGAAACAGGCGTTGGTGTGGCAACCGGCAAGGGTGTGGCTCCGACAGGCAAGGGTGTGGACCAGGACGAACAGGCAAGGGTGTGGCTCCGAGTAGAGGCTGGTGACCTGTTGCAAAAAGCAATATGGAAGACGTCGCACTTACCGTTACAGAAATCCAGTCACAATCGGAACTATCCGTAGTTTGTGCAAGACAGGTATCCCGGCAACTGCAACTTCCGTGGTCAACTGTCTGTAAAGTTATACGGTTCATCTTGAAATGGTATCCTTTAAAAATGTATAGGGTGCAGCAGCTGCAACCACGTGACAAAAAACAAGGCGCCGACTTCGCTTTGCGATTTCTGGCGAGGATGCAGGTGGATGAAATGTGCCCTTCGAAAGTCTTATGGACCGATGAGGCGCATTTTTTCGTACATGGAACAGTGAATACGCACAACTTTCGAATATGGGGACCTACACATCCGCATGCTGTGTATGATGTGTCCCTATATTCCGACTATGTAACTGTATGGTTCAGGTTTACCGCAAAATTTATAATCGAGTCATTTTTCGTTGAGGAGATCACGCCTTAAGCCTCCGTGCGTCGATCGGTGAGTGGATCACGTGACACAGACCTTCTCCACCGCAAGATTATTCCGGCTTTGTAAGAAAGAAATTCACCCATAGAAAAGCCACCCCATACTGCACTTACGGCAACGCAATTGTTGCGTACCACATTTGGTGAAGACTTCCGTGGTCTTCACCAAATGAAATAATTTTTCGAACTTTTTCCAATGCTTGGCCACCACATTCCTCCGACATAAACCCATGCGATTTTTGGTTATGGGGTTATTTGAAAAGACGAATTTACTAAAGCAATGTTGAATCGCTTGCTGAAATTAACGCAAGAATAGCAAAGCTTGCTGCAGCCAATGTTTCAAGCAACTGTGGATCATGCCGTATAACGTTTCCAGCACATGTTGCATACGAAGGGTTCACATTATGAGAATCTTGATTTTTAAAAAAGGTTATGTTTGTTCAACTTCGTATGTTCTTTATTTTAGCACACCCACGCCACCTGGTGGCATTAAAAATAACTATTTTTTATTCGAAAATTCTCTACTCTATGTTTTTATTAAGGTATCCACCACTTTTCGCTGTGATCAGCCGAGTAGATCCTTCTCTACATCGCTCTGAGTAATAAAAGTTTAATTATAATCACCCTGTACATTGCTATAACTTATTTAGAGAAGAAAACATGATGTAAGAAATTGTTTAAGACCTGACTTACAATGGATGGTGTATCTGACCAAAAACAACAATACGAAATCTATGACAAGTGACACTGTTGAACAATAAGTGGAACACAAAAACTTCAATTTGGCAAAGAAATGGAGAGATAAGATAAATTCAAGAAGAGTTTGGAACGTCCAGTAAGAATAATTCTTATCTGGAAACGTCCAGATAAGAAATGCCAAAGATTGTGAAAGAGAAATGATTATGTCATGAAAATAAAGGGGCTGGTTGGCTCATTCAATAGCACGTGAGGCTCGTAATCTACAGTTTCCAGGTTCGAGTGCCACCTGGGCCAACGTTACCCCCCCCCTTTCCCTAAGTCAGAAAGAGTACACCGATGGGCTTGGAAAGGCCGCCCTCCTTTGATGAGACCCAAAGATGTGGCAGGAGATTCATTCACTGTGTGCGCTAGAGAGCACGGTGAATGACATTGACAGGCGCTTCCATCTGTCTCTTAACAGCCGTCCAGTGAGCTCCTTTCCAACATTCGTTGAACCCTTGCGGTCCTTTTGACCTGCCATTTAACCATTGTGTGCAAAACAGTTCTAAGGGTAGCTTTAAAGGTAAAAGCAACCCAACAACCATGAATGAAGAAACTCTTTTGTATTTATTAGAAAGGAAGGTAAAATACAGCATGTTTAGAAAAGCTTGCTTTAAATAACTATATGCATTCTTTAAATTTGTTTTTTTTTTACCTCTGAGGGGCACTTTTTTTTTACACACAATTGGTTAAATGGCCAAGTCACAAGGACCCCGAAGGTTCAGAGAAGGTTGGGGGAAGGGGACCTACTAGACAGCTGTTAGGAGACAGATGGTAGCCTCCCGTCAAGACAATACAGGGTGTTGTTTATCGTGCACAAGGTATGGCTATCCCGCACACGGAGCCAAGGTTTAACCTCCATCCGATGGATGGCGGCCTTTCCAAGCCCATCGGTGGACCTTACTGATTGTGGGCATGGCGGTGATAAATCTAAACGCTGGTCTGTTGGGACTTGAACATGGGAACTGCAGTTTACGACCCTGATGCACTTTCAACTGAGCCATCCCTGCCTTCTGACCACTCTTTAGAAACAATAATCCATATCTCTCTGTTGGATTTAAATTCAATATAGGTAACACTTAGCAAATAACTTTATTCACTTGTGAACAATTACTCCTTATATTCCTATCCCCGACTGGCATCGCTTTCCGAGGAATTTCAGTCTTGTTGGAAGAAAGAAGAGAGTTCCAACAGGACTGTAACTTCCTCGGAGAACGATCACTGTCAGGGATAGAAATCACAAGTAAATAAAGTTATATTTTTCCTGTATTGAATTTAAATACTTATTCTAAGAGTGTTATGAATTCAACTGTTATTTCTATTGGATTTTCGAAGTTTGCTGAGTTGCAGTAAAAAAACAAACTATTTTAGCTCGTAAAATGGAACACATAGCGTTTGCGGTTTTTCTAATCCATTAAATATCTGCTCATTGCATCTAAACTGCCAGTAATGATAGTTACGGCTGACTATCCAAGGATCTCATATATGACCCTTTTCACCTAAGATGCCTTCTTGAAGAATGTTTACTGTGCCCAAGACTTACAGATAATTTTAATTGAATGCATTCAACGTATAACGTACAACAGTCGACAGATCAACGCTTAAAACCATTAACCAAAGATATCGAAAAATTTTTCAAAATCAAGGAAAAATTATCAACTCTGATAGGTCATTCATTTATTGCCATCGAACAATCATTATTTCAAGCAGAACAGAGAAATGCATTTCAGGTAAACGATCATTATTTTAAATAGCATCATAATTTGCGACTTCTTAAAATTCCTCATTCATATTATGAGACAAAAAGGAATCCTCTGGAATAATGCACAGGCCACAATGCACCTTTTCGTAGTTTACTATTAGTAGGAACTAAGAACATTTGTCATGAAAGCTTTGTTATACTATCCCATTATTTTCATCATAATCATTCACAACAGTTCATTCTGTTCATTAACATTTAATTGATTTTTTAAACGAAGAAGTTCAAATTAAACCTGAGTAATTGTATACTTTTCGGACAGGTCAGAAAGACAATATGTATAAAAGTTGCAAACAAAGCAACAAAACATTAATCCATTTCTCCAAGCTCAAAAGCAGAAATCATTACATGGTATGGTGATTTGGAACTTTAAATGATGCGAGTTTTGAATATAGAAAGCAGTGGTGGATAGAGAGTATTGTTACGACAGATGAACGCGCTACAGTGACTTCACGAGTTAACGTGATTGTAACCCTCGTGTGTGCTTCTACGTGAGATTCAATTAGCCAACGATTTGGAACTTAGAACAGTTCAGAAGAAGAATAATGAAAATATAGCAGTGTGCAGTGTGTTAAAGTTCTGAGATCTGAAAGGTTGTTCAGATGGTTTGAGTCTGTGCGCGATAAGTAAAAGTCAAGAAGTATCTTGTATTGGTGTGTGCACGGGCGGTAGTTATGTTTTGCTAGAGGATACGTCTAGTGATCTAACAAGAAGAAGGATTCTTTATACCTGGTATATAAGGTATTCAAGAGACACGACAGACAGTATAGAGGTAAAAGTTTAGTAGTATAGACTGAGCTGTGTTGTGTACTCTGTGCAGGAATGTTAATGACTTTTGCATGTTAGTAGTCGATTTGTTTATGAAAAACTACATCCATATTTTCTTTGTAACGATTTGCATTGTATTACATTTGGCTTTAAAATATAGTTATTATTACTCACGTCCAGTGCATATCCGTATTTTGTAATTCGCAACATTTGGTGTCTAGGAATGTGGATAATTTAATTGAATGCCTTTTACTAGAAGTATGGATGAGTTAATAAAGCTGATGACTGATATGAAAGCCGATATGGCTACGCAGATGACTGATATGAAAGCCTATATGGTTATGGAGATGACTGATATTAAAGGTGATATAGCTACCCAAAGCAATAAAATAGGTGACCTTGTTAGACAAAACGATGACTTGAAAGCCGAAATAGCCGCACAAAATACTGAGATGAGAGCTGAAGTGGCTTCTCAAGTTGGTAAGATTATTGATCAGTTCAAGGATATTAAAACCGAACTCAGTAGACAATGCAATAGCTTAAATGTTGAATTTGTCAGTGAAAAAGATGATCTTGATAGTGTTAAGTTAGATTGTAAACATGGAAAAGAAAAAGAGAAAGGCAACGCATGTCAAAATGTGAATCCAAAACCAATAGGTGAAATTTGCGAAACTAACAGCACTGGAGGTAACAGTATAGATGAACAATGTTTTAAAGATGCTAACCATAAGAATATTGTTGGGCAGTATAAAAATTGTAGGAACAAAATTATGCAAGAAGCGAGAGCTGGTAGAGATGTTGTTACAGTTAAGACAACGAAATTGGTTGAAGGTGAATATATCTCCAGCAGTGGGAGCTATAGCACAGATGAACATAATGCTGATGCGGGAAAGAAACGATGCGGAACCAGAAAACATTCCAAGATCCTTCGCTATCTGAAAAAGAAGCAATTTAAGAAACGATGCGGAACCAGAAAACATTCCGGGATTCTTCGCTATCTGAAAAAGAAGCAATGTAGATTCAATTCGTTTTTACAAAATTCGACGGACAGGAGAAGCTTGCTGGGGCAGCGGCGTTCTGATGAAGCCTTCATATGGATTGAAGAGATCTCAAGAGAGATGGAGAAAGTGCGAGAGGACTGCGAGAGGAAGACTACAAAAGAATCGAATCTTCGCAAGAAAGGAGAATCTCGAAATGTGGATCTGCTACTGGAAATCAAGAAACGTAGAGATAGCGCAGATAATGCCTTTGACCACGCAACTACTGGTAATGCATGACACAGTGTCTATGTCGCTGGTGACATGTCTAGGAACTGTGAAGAACAATCACACAGATCAGAGAGCTGTGAGACTATACAGTACGCTTTGCACTTCAAAATACCTAGGTATACAAGTCTGGCAGATCTGAAGAGAGATCCACCCGAAAGGTATTCTATTCCTCGCCGTCAGCAAAATGCGTCATGGACAATTATCGCAAAGGCAGAGTAACGAGTGGTAATGAGGGGGAACGAAACAGAGATTACGTTTCGCAGAGTGGTCCGAGTAAAGAAGAGGCGTCCATTCATCATAGATACAAAGTGCCATTCGACGTTACTGATGAAGTCGGAGAGATTTTTCCGAAGCATATAGCCACACTCGAATCGTTTATAGAAAGTGGGGATTTAAGAAAGAATTCCGAAGAATGGCTTAGAAGCGTAACAGGTGATGCTAGTAAAGGAGCTTCACGCAGAGACAGTACTTCAAAGACTAACTTTCTGGATGAAACTAAGCCTCAGAGTTACGATCAGAGAGAAGTGAAGCCCTCAGACAATCTCAACGTAGCCATGCTGAATTTCTTTTCTGAAAAGTCAATGCGCAGATTTGGACATTATAACCATTTAGATTATAAGGATATAGAAAAGTTTAATCACGACTACAAGAGCTCTAAAGTGGACAATATCATGTTACAAAACTCGTCGCTGATCTCCAGAATGAACAATTTGGCAATCATGACTGATATTTCCTTGGCTAATTACAATGAGAGCTCCAAGAAAGTGAATTCGGAAGAAACAGCAACTATGACCTCCTCGGGTCATGTGTTTTGCTGGAGCCCCGAGTGGCGCCATCGGATGGTAGATAAACACAGCACAGGAGGTGTCGGCGACAAAGTGAGTCTTGTCTTGGCTCCTGCACTTGCTGCTTTAGGTCTCAAGGTCCCTATGATCTCCGGTCGTGCTCTCCAATTGACGGGAGATACTCTGGACAAATTGGAATCCGTCCCTGGCTTCACAGTCGACTGCACTAAAGATAAAATCGAGCAGATGATGGAAGACGTCGGATCAGATGATGGAAGACATCGTAGGATAAAATCGAGCAGATGATGGAAGACATCGTAGGACAGACAGAGGAGCTGGTGCCAACAGATAAGGAGATTTACCGCTGCAAGGATCTGACGGCTACCGTAGATAGCGTTCCTCTAATGAGATGCTCAATTGTGTCCAAAAAGCTGGCTGAAGGAGTGTGCGCTTTGGTTTATGATGTTGAATTCGGAAAAGGAGCTATTGATCTCATCAGTACAGAAGATGTTGCTGTTGATTTAGTTAAGAAAATGGTTGCAGCATCACAAACTCGTGGAATGAAGAGTTTGAGTTGTTCAGCTGTTATCAGCAACATGGATTCACCTCTTGAAAACTCTGTTGACAACTCTCTGGAAGTGATGGAAGCTGTTCAGTGTTTCCTTGGTAACGGATCCTTGGAACTGCAAGAGCTCGTCGAAGAGTTAGGAGGAGAACTTCTGCGTTTGGTGAACATTGTGGATAATAGGGTAGATGAAGCATCACGTGCCCGCAAGGTTCTGCATAACGGCAATGCTTTGAACAAGTTTCGTAACATGTTAATAGAACAAGGAGTATCTGAAGATGTTGCAAGCTGGCTATGTGAAGGTAAAACAGAAAAAATATTGCTAGCAGCCCGACACATCACTGATTTCACTTATACAGGAGAAACAGGTAAGGTTGTCGGATTAGAAGCTGCAGTTCTAGCAAGAGTATGGAAGGAGGAGATGGACCGAAGCGCTAAAAAGAATTATGGAGCTGATATTATAATTGTGAAGCACCTTGGGGATCAAATTGAATCAGGTGAAATATGGCTGAAGGTTCATCACGACAGTTCTGAATTAAGTGAAAGTCAACTGACAAAAGGGTCAGACTGGAGGATGAAACTCCTCCCTAGATTTTATGTCACTAATGACTTTCATTCCTTGTTACTGTTGATAGAATTAAAAATCCAAAGGAGAAAACTTTCGACAAAGAAGAAAACTTTTTACAGGTTTTGCACGAAAACTGTTAGTCGATTCTCCTCCCTGCGGAGACATAAACGTGTTCACAAGGGCTATAGGCCTTACACGTATTCTGCTTGTGGACGAGGCTTCAGTGAGAAAGAAAATCTACGTCATAATGTGATTCGCTTCCATTTTGACACAAACATGTGGGATAAACTGAGGAAACACGTGATAATGAAATGTTCTTTTTATCACCAGAAGCAAAACAAAAGCAATAAACTCGTCACCTTCCTAAAGAAGACAGCCGTCCGTATTTTGAATACAGTGGAACAAAATACGTGTTCACCTACTGCTGTAGAGAAAATAACTCCACGTGGAAAGAGGAGACATTCACCGAGACACCAGAGACCTTGGGGAGGTCCTGATACAGTAGTTAACATGATTAACGACGTGATGTATCGCATTCGTCGACGTCCAACTATTCCACGTGGAAAGAGGAGACTTTCACCGAGACTACAGAGAACTTTGGGAGGTCCTTACACAGTAGTTAACAGGATTAACGGCGTGATGTATCGCATTCGTCGACGTTCAACTACAAAGTGCAAGGTGGTTCCCATGAATCGTTTGGCCCCGTTTCATCGAAGAACTGAAGAAGCTTCGGAATCCAGAATTGTTCGGGACGAACAAGACCTAAGGAGGGGGCAGTGTTACGACAGATGAACGCGCTACAGTGACTTCACGAGTTAACGTGATTGTAACCCTCGTGTGTGCTTCTACGTGAGATTCAATTAGCCAACGATTTGGAACTTAGAACAGTTCAGAAGAAGAAGAATGAAAATATAGCAGTGTGCAGTGTGTTAAAGTTCTGAGATCTGAAAGGTTGTTCAGATGGTTTGAGTCTGTGCGCGATAAGTAAAAGTCAAGAAGTATCTTGTATTGGTGTGTGCACGGGCGGTAGTTATGTTTTGCTAGAGGATACGTCTAGTGATCTAACAAGAAGAAGGATTCTTTATACCTGGTATATAAGGTATTCAAGAGACACGACAGACAGTATAGAGGTAAAAGTTTAGTAGTATAGACTGAGCTGTGTTGTGTACTCTGTGCAGGAATGTTAATGACTTTTGCATGTTAGTAGTCGATTTGTTTATGAAAAACTACATCCATATTTTCTTTGTAACGATTTGCATTGTATTACATTTGGCTTTAAAATATAGTTATTATTACTCACGTCCAGTGCATATCCGTATTTTGTAATTCGCAACAGTATTTTAAACACCAATGATGATACAGAACAAGTAAAAATAAGCATTTTACGCACCGGTTATAAACCATAAAGGCCATCTGCTTCTTGCTGTTCCTTGGCAGCACCGGATATTTCACTGATACATAGAAGAGAAGGGTCTCTCAGTCGGAAGCGTGTAAGCCTCGTTATCTGCACTTCGTAGTTTCGACTATGAGAGCATTCAGAATTATCTTTGCTAATCCTCCCCCTCCCCAAGGTGAGAAAGGGGACATCGATGGGGTTGGAAAAGCCGCCGTTCGATGGGTCGGATCTAAAGTTACGCATTAGAAGTTAAACCACGCATTAGAAGCTAATAATCTTCCAAGATTTATCCAGGTCTCCTCTATAGGTCTTAAGGACCCCAATGGCTCCGAGAAGGACACCGGACAGCTCTTAGGAGACATATGGAAGCCCCCCGTCAAGACGGCGTGTTCCTTAACATGCACAGGAGATGGATCTCTTGCTCACAGGGCCACCATATGTCTTCTAAGAGCTGTCTGGTGTCCTTCTCGGAGACTTTGGGGTCCTTAAGACCTATAGAGGAGACCTGGATAAATCCTGGAAGATCATTAGCTTCTAATGCATGGTTTAACGGTAGAGCGCTCTGGCATGTATGTATCTAGAAAGTTACGGGTTAAATCCCCCCCCCCCCCGCGTGACCGATAATTTTTTTTTTTTCAGATGAAAAATTACTGAAGTTTATTTCTACAGGCAATCTATGGTGTGTACTAATGTTGCCTATCATTATTTCAATAAGCTGCTCTATCAATCAGTAGCAAATGCAGAGATTTCCTGTTGCAATAGAATTCAAGGAATATTTTTGCGGAAGAAATGACTTCTGAGGATGCATAGGACCCGTACCAATCATTAGCAAAATATATTTGGCCGATGGCAATGGTTATACCATCATGCTTCATAACTATTGCATGAGATATCTGCAGGCTCAACGTCCGATAAATCAGATGATCTTTGATGGGTGTACACACGTCAATACATTGTTCAACTGATAACGAACATAATGATGTTCGTTATCAGTTGAAAAATGATAGGTCGGAACGTTGTGAAGGGTTTTATAGTTAAATCCATGTTGCGCGCAACTCCGCGAGCTGTGAAATTACATCACCAGAATAACCTGTGTGGCCATTTGCATATTGTTATGTACAGGGGCGTAGCCACGGGGGGATGGGGGGAGGCTCCACCCAAAATAACTCGGAGTTGGTAAAATTCGAAGCGACTTCGTAAAATCTAGATGAGTTGTGAAAATTTGTGATCTTTTTTTGCAAAATTAAGGGGACTTGTCAAAATCGAGGCAATTTGGCAAATCTAGGGAGTTTGGAAAATGGAGAGACGTCAAAATTTAGAGCAGTTGGCAAAATTCGAAGCCACTTCGTAAAATACAGGTGAGTTGGAAAAATTGGGACAACTTGACAAAATCTTAAGGAGTTGGCAAAATTCGGAGTGACTTGGCAAAATCGTGGGGAGTTGGGTTGGTGGGTTGTTTTACCCCTGAGCGGCACTTTTTTGCACACCATGGGCTAAATGGCCAGGTCACATGGATCCCGAAGGCTCAGAGAAGGTTGGGAGAGGGGACCCACTGGAACAGTTGTGGGAGACAGATGATAGCCTCCCGTCAAGGCCATCGAGCGTGTTCTTTAACGTGCACAGGGTATAGCTCTCCCGCACACGGGGCCACGGCTTAACGTCCCCTCCGACGGACGGCGGCCTTTCCAAGCCCATCGGTGTCCCCTACTGACCGTGGGCAGGGCGGGGAATTTTGCGGAGATAAATCTCAACGCTGACCCAGCTGGGACTCGAACCTGGGAAGTACAGATTACGAGCCTGGCGCGCTACCGACTGAGCCACCCCCTCCCACAAAATCGTGGGAAGTTGGCAAAATTCAGGTGAGATGTAAAATTGGGATTTTTTTCTGTAAAATTATGGCGAGTTGAGAAAACTTAGGAAGTTGGCAAAAATCTATGAAAAGTTGGCAAAATTCGGAGCGACTTGGCAAAATCGTGGGGAGTTGGCAAAATTCAGGTGAGATGTAAAAATTGGGATGTTTTATGTAAAATTATGACGAGTTGACAAAACTTAGGGAGTTGACAAAATCTAGGGGAAGCTGGCAAAATTCAGAGTGATTTGGTAAAATCGTGGGGAGTTGTCAAAATTCGGAGTGACTTTTCAAAATCGTAGGGTGTTGGCAAAATTCAGGTGAGCTATAAAAATAGGGATTTTTTTCTGTAAAATTATTGCTAGTTGGCAAAACGTAGGGAGTTGGCAAAATCTAGGGGCAGTTAGCAAAATTCGGAGTGACTTGGCAAAATCGTGGGGGGTTGGCAAAATTCAGATGAGATATAAAAATTGGGATTTTTTTGTAAAATTATGGAAAGTTGGCAAAATTCGGAGTGACTTGACAAAATCGTGGAGACGACAAAATTCAGGTGAGATGTAAAAATTGCAATCTTTTTTCTATAAAATTATGTCGTGTTGGCAAAATCGAGGCCACTTCGCAATATTTAGGAGAGTTGGCAAATCTTGGGGGAGCTGGCAATATTCAGAATGACTTTGCAAAAATCAGGTGAGATGTAAAAATTTGAATTTTGTTTTCTGTACAATTGTGGCGAGATGGTAAAATCGAGGAAACTTGGCAAAATCTAGGGCAGTTGACAAAATTCGAATCCATTTGGTAAAATACGGGCGAGTTCCGAAAATTGGGATTGTTTTTGTGAAACTTAGGAGAGTTGACAAAATCGAGAAAACTTGGAAAAATTTTGGGGAGTTTGAAAAATTTGAAATGATTTGGCAAATTCAGGAGAGATGTAAAATTGGGATTGTTTTGTGAAATTAAGGAGAGGTGCTAAAACCTAGAACTCTTGGCAAAATTCGAATCCACTTGGTAAAGTACAGGTGAGTGGTAAAAATTGGGATTGGTTTTGTGAAATTAAGGAGAGTTGGCAAAATCGAGAACTCTTGGCAAAATTTAGGGGAGTTGGCAAAATTCGAAGCCAACTTGGTAAAATACAAGGGATTTGTGAAAATTGTGCCTTTCTTGTGCAATTAAGGAGAGTTGATAAAATTCGAAGTGACTTGGCAAATACAGGGTAGATGTAAAAATTGCGATTTTTTTCTGTAAAATTATGGCGAATTAGGGGAGTTGGCGAAATTCGAATCCACTGGGTAAAATATAGGCGAGTTGGCAAAATCTAGGGTAGTTGGCAAAATGCGAATCCACTTGATGAAATATAGGCGAGGTATGAAAATTGGGATTGGGTTTGTGAAATTAAAAAGAGTTGACAAAATAGAGAAAACTTAGCAAAATATTGGGAACTTTGAAAATGTTGAAGTCACTTGACAAAGAAGGAGAGATACAAAGATAGGACTGGTATTAGGTTTGTGAAATTAAGAGATTTGGCCAAATCAGGCAAAATTCACACTGGCTTGCTACAATTCCGACGAGATATGAATATTGGGATAATTTCCGTTAAATTATGGCTAGTTGGCAAAATTCAATAGAGTCGTGAAAATTTCCCCCCACCCCCACCGAGCGAAAATCTATACATTATTTGCTCAGTTGGCAAAATTTGATTTCCGAGTTGGAATTTTTTTTATTTCCATCCCCTCCCTACAACCATAGTCCTTCGCTATGCCCCTGCACAATAACACTGAGAGAAAATCAAAACAGTCAATAAAACTAAGCTTAACTAGTCTCGCCCAAACTTTCGACCGAGGTGATGCACTGCAACAGCTGACGCTGATCGCTGTCGTCTATCTAAGTTGTCTTCCGCTCCAAGGCGAGGTCATGATTCTTGCAGAATGAACTGTTCAATTTGCCGAAAGCCTCTTAGTTCCGGTCCTTTTTTTCCCCCATACTATAATTTACGGAAGAATTGGCGGTTGGTGTCCCCCTTCGACTATATGTTCACTCATAGTAGAATTTTTTTTATGATTACAGCTCTCACTGCAACATTTATCTGCCGGATGGTTTAGTGAAAAGCTCTGACGCCACGTCAAGGCACCATCCATGTCAGAGTGTTTTGCTCTAACCCAGAAGAAAACCCCTCCACACATAGGCAGCTAATGTGGAAGGAAAAAGAGGGATCCGGCTCCATTAAATTTCATTACTGACATGTCAGAGTGTTTTGCTCTAACCCAGGAGAAAACCCCTCCACACATAGGCAGCTAATGTGGAAGGAAAAAGAGGGATCCGGCTCCATTAAATGTCATTACTGATATGTCAGAGTGTTTTGCTCTAACCCAGGAGAAAACCCCTCCACACATAGGCAGCTAATGTGGAAGGAAAAAGAGGGATCCGGCTCCATTAAATGTCATTACTGATATGTCAGAGTGTTTTGCTCTAACCCAGGAGAAAACCCCTCCACACATAGGCAGCTAATGTGGAAGGAAAAAGAGGGAACCGGCTCCATTAAATGTCATTACTGATATGTCAGAGTGTTTTGCTCTAACCCAGGAGAAAACCCCTCGACACATAGGCAGCTAATGTGGAAGGAAAAAGAGGGATCCGGCTCCATTAAATGTCATTAATGATATGTCAAAGTGTTTTGGTCCTGCCATCCTCTCAGATCTCCTACTGTAGCATATAAACTGACAGGCTCCTGTCAGACCTCTGTGGCAAGCAGCTGCTTGAGGGGGTATTTTTTAATTTTTTTGCTCTAACCCAGGAGAAAACCCCTCCACACATAGGCAGCTAATGTGGAAGGAAAAAGAGGGATCCGGCTCCATTAAATGCCATTACTGATATGTCAGAGTGTTTTGCTCTAACCCAGGAGAAAACACCTCCACACATAGGCAGCTAATGTGGAAGGAAAAAGAGGGATCATAAACAAGCTTTCTTAACAGTTTTCTTTCCTTTCTCCATCCCATTTATTCGATGTCTTCATCATGGAGTCAACCGCCTTAACTGGAGCAAAGAGAGTTTCCTTCTTTTTTAATCTAGGAACCTGCTGGGACTTTCCTTTCAAGGGCACTGGGACGAATATCGACTTATAGAGTGCATTATAGTCCATTTCACTCATCTTACTTGGCCGTTTGACCTGTCCTCTAGTATAATTGTCTGAACTTTCCTGTCCTTTTCCCCACATATTCATAATTTTCTCTTTGGCACTCATTCTGCTGTATTCTGGGGTAGGAACTTCTATCATACCAGAAGGTACCTTTGGGAACTGTTGTGGAGGCGATTTAATAGGTCTCTTCGCAGAAGGGATTTCTTGGCAATGTTTCTCCGCTCCAGCTCTTTAAGATCTTCTCCTTGGCACTCATTCCTTTGTTATCACAGGCAGGAACTTTTATCGTACCAGGATACACTTTTCCAAGCTTTGGAGGAGGCTGTTTAAGAACTCTCTTAGTAGAAGGATCTGTTGACAATATCTCACTTTTCCAACTCTTCATAATCTTATCTTTTTCACTGTTTACCCTGTTCTATGTTGCAGGACTTTGAATCCTACCAACATGTCCTATTTCCAAATGTGGTGGTTTAAGAAATGTCTTGGTAGAAGGATCTGGCGACAATTGCTGTAATCTCCAAGTGTTCATTATATTCTTCTTCTTGTTTGAGTTTTCAAAAGGGCGGTGTTGGAAAGGTTCGATAGTGAGGCGCCATTAGCCACCTGCCTACACAAATTCACAAGCTGTCAGCAAACGGCGAATGAGAGTGTCCGGGAGTATGCTGCCCGCATTCGGACCTGGGCCTATCAGTTTTTGGGAACAGCAGGAAGAAACATGGACAGTGAGGATCAGGGAATCGGCGATCAGATGCGCCTTGCCCAGTTTTTGGCGGGCCTGGCCCCGCGGCTCAAGTGGTTCGTATTGTCTCATAACCCCCGCACATTTGAGGAGGCTTTAGCAAAAGCTACACTGGAGGAGAGCAATGAGCGTGCCTCCGGACGAACGCCAGCCATACGAGCACTTGACGAGGAAACCCCTGCTAGGAACACAGAGTCGAACCCTCTGCCCCAGCTACAGGATCTGTTGGCAGCCTTTCCGCTGTGCCAGATCCAGGCAGATCTAGTACGTTTGGGGAAGCGCCTCCACCAGATTGAGGGACAGCGAGAGAGGAGCCATACCAGTCAGCCCCAGCAACAGCGGCACCCCTGGGCGGATCGCCAGGGTGTCACGTGCTTTGCGTGCGGTGGAGTGGGCCATTACGCCTGTCAGTGTGCGTCGCCCCCGACCCTACGCCCACGTGACCCGCAATACCAAACAGGACGAAACCGGCAGCAAAATCGAGAATGAACAACTCCACGGATTCCAACCTCGGACTTCAAGATAGTAAGACGTGTTCGCTAGTGCTCTCTGTTTTCCACGTGTTTGTGAATTCAGCTAACAATGGATATCAATAAGGACTCCAGATTAAATCGTTGTTTCAAGTTTTTACATCGTGATCTCAGCTATGAGACTTTCGTGACTATATTGGCCAACAATAAGGACCCAGCTGCTATTGAAGTCGCACAAAGTATTTCCAAAGATATCACCATTATTACTTTTGCCTCTGAAGACGTTGCGGATGATTTTGCCGCTGATCCGAACCTGGTGTTTCCCACGGACCAGCCCATCGCATTCAAGCGCCTAGGATATCCCCAGAAAAAAGTTTTCATCTCTAAACTACCATTCTTCATCCCTAACTGTGACATCGTGGACGCCCTCAAGCCATATGGCATAGTAGTTTAATCACACCCGAGGGATCCCCCTTTGCACAGTGCTTTCCCCCCTATGACGTCATCGACCACGCCCCCTATGATGTAACAGGCCACGCCCCCTATGACGTAACATTGCGTAACATGACGTAATCATTACATAATCATCACGTAACATGCCACGCCCCTTTATTAATAATTAATAATTCCTCCCCCTTTATTAAACCCCCTTTCACCCCCTTTTCCCCCTCAGTGGCGCCATCTGTTGACAGTGAGAAGTACTATTTTCCCAAAAACCCTTTATTTTCACTCTAATTTCTCGTTTTCGGACCCCCCGGTCGACCTACCTATATTTTAAGCCCTCCCCCTTATTAAAAACCCTCCTGGCGCCACCTGTTGACAGGGAGAAGTACTATTTTCCCAAAAAACCCTTTATTTTAAGTCTAATTTCTCGTTTTCGGACCCCACGGTCGACCTACCTATATTTTAAGCCCTCCCCCTTATGAAAAACCCTCTGGTTGACCATTTTAAGGCCCCACTCGGTTGATGCAAGTCTCAGAATAATTGCATGAAACGATTGACTGGTCTTAGAATAATTGTACAGAAAGGAATGATACAAAATTCCTTAGTAATTAAACACTCATCAAAAATTCCCTTACCTCTATTAAAAATCATCCTACAGTTGAAACTCATTTTACTCTTACTGTTTCCATAGAAAATACCATAGGGTGAAATTAATAATGGTTTAAATTATTCGTAGGGATGACATGTTAAATCTGCTTTTAGAACACACGTCTGCAGCGGAAAAATTTTCAAACTCCGTTAATCAACTCCCTAGTAATTAAACACTCGTCAAAATATTCCTCACCTTTATTAAAATCACTCCACGGTCGAAATAAAAAGCAGTTTTCTGTAAATGTGTTTCACCGGAAAAAAAAAAAAAATCGTCCCTCGCTCTGTGGATTCCAGGACTATGCCGTGTACTTGCTGTGGCTTAGATGCGTGTCGAACGGGTGGGACATTTCAGATTATTTATAACCTAGCATTCTTTATAACTAGCTTTTTCTATGTATTTCTTACACCAAAACCCGATAGTCCTTTCACATTAATATATGTATTTTAAGTCCGTTTCAGTAACACTTATTTCTTTTAACTCCGTGACTGTCGCTTACTAGATCTATCCACAGTAACTGTTTTTAAAAGACTGTCCCGCAGAAAATGCCGATGAGTAAAAAATCTGATTTTATTCGTCGTGACGAAAAATATTGAGGAGTGACAGGATCGACCTAATAGACTCTGTGTTCGGATCCTCACCCCTGGACAACGTTTCACTGACAGATGGTTAAGTCCTACGAAAATAAAAAATTCCAAACGTGGGATCAAATTGACGAATGAATCTGTGCTGCTTCAGGAGCGCTGTCTTACATCGTGAAAACTCACGGGCACTCTTTATCGTGGATTTCGGACTCGATATTTTCCCCAAGTCCGGAGACGGTTCTCTGCACAACCCTTTATGATAGGTTTCAACGCACCCCATGTAGACTTTTGAAATGACACGTCCTAAACCTTCAAGAGTTGTGCGTATTAGTCTCCATCGGGTTGGTGCCGTCAGATATCTGTGTTTCCACGCAGTAACGCAACACCGAAGAAAAATCGTCTCTCCCATCGTTTGCGTGCGAGCGTATGTCTCATCACGCTGATGAAATCGGGTAAAAAATAACTTTTTGTACGAGGTAGAATGTTATAGAAAGTAAGAATGCTAAAAAACTTTCATCATGAATGCATATTAACGGAGTAGGGGAACATTAGTTTAAAACTTCGACTATAAAAATAATACATTGCTTCATGCACCCTCTCAACTTACCTCCACTAATCCACTGAAAAAATATATGCAACGGGGCTGATAGCCAAAATTTAGCAAACGAAACCGCTTCACTGACATGTATGCTCTGATCGCGCCTACTGCTTACAAGAGAGACGACCTTCTAACTCGTTTCGACAACTTGTACACTCATCCCCATGTGATCTGGTGAACCATAGCAACAAGTGGGGTGGTGTGCAAAGGTCAACGGTGGAATGCTGCGTCTTTGAGAAGAGTGGCGGGTCCGTCCGAAAACCTAATGGGAAAGTTAAATAATTACTGTTTCCTCTCGAAATACAGAAGGAATTCTTCTGCTGATAGACGCACTTAAAAATAGGAATCTATGAAATTCAAAGGGAGATTGTTGTTTTTTCCATATTATCGGGATTAATACCGATTCTCTGCCGATGTCCTTTAGGTTATGAAATATAACTGGAACCTTATTAGATCACTTAAAATTGAGTTGACACACCTTATGACCGACTCCTCGGAGAAGTGCTAAATCTATGTGGCAGAATGCTAAAAATAGAATTCATACGTTTCCGTAAAAAACTTTAGTTCCAATATGAGTTAAAAGGTTATGGTTCGACTCAGGAAAAATAGGATTCGACCTCGGACATTAGAAAAGATGTGCACCGTATAATTCCGTGGAAAAATACGAAAATCTTTAGCAATATCCCAGGCGTCTTTTGTTAGGCGATAGTATTAACATCCTTATGCGTGCTCACTTCAAGCTTGCTTTCTCTATCATAACCCTCGATGCTTGCGAAAATTATCAAAGATGAACAGAGGTCTGAATGTACAATCTTCGGAGTTCATTTTACTGTAGATGTCTAATTCTGGCAGGATCCCTCTCCGCTTTTAAAATTTAGATCTTACACCGACAGTCTTTTCATGTACGTATTTTTTATAACCAACACTTATTTCTTTTAGCCCTAGCGATTACTGGTTGTTTCATTTTTTACTAGAAGAAACCCTACCCCGCAGTAACAGCTCCGCAGAAAATAAAAAATGTCGATGGGTAAAAGAAAGCAAAAAAATCTGATGTCATGATGAAAAATATTGAGGACCCCGGACAACTTTTCACTGATAAACGGTTAAGCCCTACGAAATTATTCCAAACGGGGAAGCACAGACTTTTATTGACGAATGAATCTTGGATCTGTACTGCTTCAGGAGCGCTGCCTTTACATTGTGAAAACCCGCTCACACCCTTGATCCGTGTTTAAGTACTCGAAATTTTTAAAGTCCAGAGGCGGCCCCCACCATTCCCAATTTACTAGTGAAAAAAATATTTTTTGTACGAGGTAGAAAGTAAGAATGTTAAAAGTACGTTGCGTAAAAACTTTAGTTCCATCGCTAATACACGTTGATGAGGGTAGGGGGACATTAGTTTTAGCAAATACTTCAACTATAAAAAAATAAGTCTCACTTGAGCGCATCGCTCCCAACTTGTCTACGCTAATCCGCTGAAATTTTATTTGCAACGGGAGTGATAGACGAAAATACTTCTTCCCTATGTGCTCTGACCAGCGCCTGAAATGTTCGCCCCCCCACCCTACTGCTTCAACCCTCGTTTCGACACTCCCGCTCTATGTGATCTGCACGACGCACTGATAACGTACAAAGGCCACTGGAGGAGCGGTGGTCAGCCCCTGTTGAATGCTATCTTTTTTTTTTTATTTCCAGCCGCAATAATACACCGTTTCTGTGGAACACTGGTGACTTCGCCGCAAAGGGTGATCCACACTAAAAAACAAATCCCATAGACAATAAAGAACTAAAAAAGTCATTAAAACAGTGAATGGACTTATGTACAGAGATTGACAACGGTAATATAGACAGGAACCCATTGCTCACTATCATAGTCCCCGAGAAATTATCAAATCTGTAAAGGTCTGGCCACACAATCTTCTGAGTTAATTCTGGACGGATCACAATGACTTTTTCTCACATTCGTTAATCAAAGTGTCTACGCATCAGACTTGTCATTACCCCGACAAACTATCCATAGATTGAGTAAGCATTTAGAATGAAAAATTCAGTTTGCTTCAGTGTCACAGCTTTAATTTTCAGATGCACTCCACAGATTCGTAAAACACTCATTAGGTATGCGTTCACAAGAGAGTTCACCACGGATTCATCTTCCCTATCTTTCTAATAAATCATACGCCCAAAGTAGATAATTATATTACGAAAATAAAATCGATTTTAAGTGATTCCGTATTCGTAATTTATTAATGCTAAAGAATCACGACGAAAATCTCACAATAGTCTACCCAATACTTTACCATAGCCGATACAATCACAAGTTACGATAGTCAGCATCTGCTCCCATAGACCAGGGACGGGTGAATAGCGACCCGTGGGTCGCATTCGGCCCGCTAAGAGTTTTTTTGTTCTCCGCCAAGACAGAAAAATCCTCCCCGAGCGCGACCGAAGATTCGTCTCGTATTTTCCATTAGGACGACCACGTCAATATGCATACGAAGTGTATGAAAACAATTGTCCGCTCCAGCCATAGACAGTAGGTTAGTTACTTCTAACAAAGTCAAGGTTTGAGATCCATAGTAAGACACGAATGTTACCGAACGCCTATGTCGTGTGAATGATAACTGTTAAGACAGCTAGTTGCATATTTTTTTAAAGATATGTCGAGTGCACTTTTACATGAACGAAACTTCCATTTCCTAAAGTGTGAGGGGGAAAGCGTGAACAGTCAATGCTGACTGCATGAAATATGACTCGAACGAAAGACAATCTGAACAGGTGCTTTTGTTTATAGTATTTCCGTGAAAAGTTGGGAAGCCAGATGCGACTTAGCTTTGCGTTCACTGACTTCACGCCTACCCCCTTTGCAATTAGGAAAAAACTCTCGAGAGCAAATTATATCTAAAACCAGTTTCACTTGAGTTTTTCGTAACCCTCTTGTGCCGTCGAATTAAGATTCAGACACTGAGCTGTCGGGCATAAGGTTAAACTAATTTCTCACCAAGGTACGTTTGCGCACGCTGCAAACACAAGTCTTTCGACAAAAGATAAGGTGTTTCGCTACAACATAACACGGAGATGTCTGTTTAGTTATTTTTCCCTATTTCAACACTGTCTATGGAACATTACGCCTCTACATACCATAACACCTCGCGATTCTAAGCGTTCCCCGAACCGATATTAATCTTATTTTTGTAGTTCAACGGAGTTTTTTGAGTTTGCTCAACCTCTGTCAAGGGTTGGACCAGTGCTTGCACCGATGTTATTGCTCGTACTAGCAGAACCGGTACAAGGCGAATGCAAATCGGTTCATATCTCTATTCTTTCCAACACAAATGTTAAAAGATTTCATGTAGCAGCTAAGAAACAGTAAAAAAGTGATTTTCCGCATTTAACCATCTATCGGGTAGAGGAATCCTCAAAACTAAGTAACAATACTAGAAAAATCACTATCCATAACATTTACATTCATGTATTTCTTGTTGCGAGGCATCTGACCGTAACGTTAGCATTCATTACCTCAAAACAGATAAGACAGAATGCGACGTCTTGAAAAACACCGAGAAGGCTAGTAACCACGGTTTAACCATTCATTTTTTAAGTATTAGGACGTTCATGTTACAATTTCTTGCAACAACGTTCATTTCTGGTAAAGATGCATGTCAGCACATTCACTTTACGTGTGTGAACCAGGCATTCAGTTGAGAAGAGTATGTGAATCAGTCACTTCAGAATACTAACACCTTTGCGCGCTCACTGAAACTACCTCCTTCTTGTGTCTCTCCATATACTATTCTTATGAGCACAAAAGATAGGATGTTTCACTACAATCTAACACGGAGATGTCTGTTTAGTTATTTTTTCCTCCTATTTCTACACCAGTGTGGAAGTCTTAGAACAAGTGGTTAGCACACGTTTTTAATATGTATCTTGTTTAGAAATCTGAAAGAACACTGTCTATGGAACATTACCCCCTCCCTTGCAAGCTAGTACTAATTACTTCACGATTCTGAGGGACGAAGGTTGTAATCGTTGGCGGATATTTTTCAGAATATGTAATCAACCATAGTGTTCGGATATTTGATCCATAGTAAGACATGAACGTTGTTTACCTCCCATCGACAATCCCTTCTACGGATCGTATGAGAGATGACTGTTACGACAATTAGCAGGGTGAAGTCGTATTTGTTTTTAAAAGCAGAGACACACTAATTACCGACTAGCTAGAGAACGATATATTAACCTGCTAAAGTTTGATTTTAAAGATCAGATATACCATCACTTTTTTAGTTCATACTAATATTCCAACTTTTAAAGGAAATATTGTCTCGTTATAAGCGATTACATGCACACTCTATACTTTAAATCTATAGAGACAGCGATCAATAAACATGGAACACATCTGTGAAATATCACAACATTTTTGTTTTTAACGCACGGTTGAATCGTTCTCTAGCTAGCTTTGGTTTCCCATCCCTTTCTTTTACACCTGATATAAAACATTCGACCCAACTTGCTAGCTGTGCGAGGTCTTGATACAGAGAACAATATTAACACTTCTAAGGCTGACCTTAAAATCCCCGTTAACTATACAAAAGAAATCACATTGACAAAAATATCAGAGACATTCATATTTATTTACATTAAGGTCACATTAATATTTAGTTCGTACATACCAGTTCACCGTGCACCTCTTTTAGTACTGTTGCAAAGTTCAATTTAGACATAAACGCGACATTAGCAGGACGATTTAGTTCGATACATGATTCTTCCACAAAACTTACGGCAATATCAGTTAGATTAACGTTTCTTACCACTTCGGGGAAATAATCGTAAGCTGATTCAGCGTTTATGGTGAGGCACGAATGGCGAAGTTGACTCGGATGATCCACTTCACACCCGAAACAGTTCTTACGTAGCAGCGTAAACAGTTCTTTTCGGAGATCTGTTTTCAAAGTCCGCTTTAAACAGTCCATAAGCTTTACGAAATCACTGCTGTCTTGTTCAAGGGGTCGATCATTAGATGGTGGGCTTCGAGGAAGATTTGCCGCTAATTCCACCTTCCGCACTGCATTCCAAAATTTACCGTTTTCAAACTTCAGAGCCATCAAACTGTAGGTGATTGGATCGCATAAATCTGTCAACCGATGCCACTGTTCGACGCTGAGCCGAACCGATGACGAAAATACAAGTCCTCCGTCACGGGGGATGCTTTTTTTAATGACCACGCCGTGTCCACCTTTGAGCACGACGAGGCAAACCATAGCGTCCAGTTCATACTCGCCGTATTCGACATCTTCGAACGCTTCGACGATTGTAGACGCATACGAAACCAGTCCATGCCACTGCTCTTCAGACAGCATCACACCGTCCTTTGTAGGATATAGTTTTAAAGAGTCATCACTCTGGAACACACGTATGTGCACTTTAGGATATGACCGATATTCACAAACGCTCGCAAACAAATCCGATCCGAGTTGAAACATATGGCTATCATCATCTCTAACAGCAAGTCGCTTCGCAGGAAGATCACCATCGGTCAGGGAACGTTTAGCACAAGCCATAGCAAGTCGATACTGGAAAAAATAATGCCTTACAGCCCGTCGAAGGGTAATACTTATACCTTAAACCTGTGACGTGTCCCTGTAACTCCATCCCATTGGTCGAGATCTGGTAGATTTGCCATCTCTTAGTAAACATGATGACGTCTACAAATATTTACGAGCCTGTATAGACGTGCTTTCGAAATATGCATGTGGTGCTCCTTTAAAACGGAAATCGTGGGAGCTTTTGATCACAAAAACCTTTCAGAATATCTCTGAAATTACAAACAGATAAGGGGGGTTGAATTCATTAACAGAGTATTTCAAAAGTATCTTAAAAAAAAAACTCATAATAAAACCAAACCTAGCTTAGTGATCGCTGTCTCTATAGATTTAAAGTATAGAGTGTGCATGTAATCGCTTATAACGAGACAATATTTCCTTTAAAAGTTGGAATATTAGTATGAACTAAAAAAGTGATGGTATATCTGATCGTTAAAATCAAACTTTAGCAGGTTAATATATCGTTCTCTAGCTAGTCGGTAATTAGTGTGTCTCTGCTTTTAAAAACAAATACGACTTCACCCTGCTAATTGTCGTAACAGTCATCTCTCATACGATCCGTAGAAGGGATTGTCGATGGGAGGTAAACAACGTTCATGTCTTACTATGGATCAAATATCCGAACACTATGGTTGATTACATATTCTGAAAAATATCCGCCAACGATTACAAACTTCGTCCCTCAGAATCGTGAAGTAATTAGTACTAGCTTGCAAGGGAGGGGGTAATGTTCCATAGACAGTGTTCTTTCAGATTTCTAAACAAGATACATATTAAAAACGTGTGCTAACCACTTGTTCTAAGACTTCCACACTGGTGTAGAAATAGGAGGAAAAAATAACTAAACAGACATCTCCGTGTTAGATTGTAGTGAAACATCCTATCTTTTGTGCTCATAAGAATAGTATATGGAGAGACACAAGAAGGAGGTAGTTTCAGTGAGCGCGCAAAGGTGTTAGTATTCTGAAGTGACTGATTCACATACTCTTCTCAACTGAATGCCTGGTTCACACACGTAAAGTGAATGTGCTGACATGCATCTTTACCAGAAATGAACGTTGTTGCAAGAAATTGTAACATGAACGTCCTAATACTTAAAAAATGAATGGTTAAACCGTGGTTACTAGCCTTCTCGGTGTTTTTCAAGACGTCGCATTCTGTCTTATCTGTTTTGAGGTAATGAATGCTAACGTTACGGTCAGATGCCTCGCAACAAGAAATACATGAATGTAAATGTTATGGATAGTGATTTTTCTAGTATTGTTACTTAGTTTTGAGGATTCCTCTACCCGATAGATGGTTAAATGCGGAAAATCACTTTTTTACTGTTTCTTAGCTGCTACATGAAATCTTTTAACATTTGTGTTCGAAAGAATAGAGATATGAACCGATTTGCATTCGCCTTGTACCGGTTCTGCTAGTACGAGCAATAACATCGGTGCAAGCACTGGTCCAACCCTTGACAGAGGTTGAGCAAACTCAAAAAACTCCGTTGAACTACAAAAATAAGATTAATATCGGTTCGGGGAACGCTTAGAATCGCGAGGTGTTATGGTATGTAGAGGCGTAATGTTCCATAAACAGTGTTGAAATAGGGAAAAATAACTAAACAGACATCTCCGTGTTATGTTGTAGCGAAACACCTTATCTTTTGTCGAAAGACTTGTGTTTGCAGCGTGCGCAAACGTACCTTGGTGAGAAATTAGTTTAACCTTATGCCCGACAGCTCAGTGTCTGAATCTTAATTCGACGGCACAAGAGGGTTACGAAAAACTCAAGTGAAACTGGTTTTAGATATAATTTGCTCTCGAGAGTTTTTTCCTAATTGCAAAGGGGGTAGGCGTGAAGTCAGTGAACGCAAAGCTAAGTCGCATCTGGCTTCCCAACTTTTCACGGAAATACTATAAACAAAAGCACCTGTTCAGATTGTCTTTCGTTCGAGTCATATTTCATGCAGTCAGCATTGACTGTTCACGCTTTCCCCCTCACACTTTAGGAAATGGAAGTTTCGTTCATGTAAAAGTGCATTCGACATATCTTTAAAAAAATATGCAACTAGCTGTCTTAACAGTTATCATTCACACGACATAGGCGTTCGGTAACATTCGTGTCTTACTATGGATCTCAAACCTTGACTTTGTTAGAAGTAACTAACCTACTGTCTATGGCTGGAGCGGACAATTGTTTTCATACACTTCGTATGCATATTGACGTGGCCGTCCTAATGGAAAATACGAGACGAATCTTCGGTCGCGCTCGGGGAGGATTTTTCTGTCTTGGCGGAGAACAAAAAAACTCTTAGCGGGCCGAATGCGACCCACGGGTCGCTATTCACCCGTCCCTGGTCTATGGGAGCAGATGCTGACTATCGTAACTTGTGATTGTATCGGCTATGGTAAAGTATTGGGTAGACTATTGTGAGATTTTCGTCGTGATTCTTTAGCATTAATAAATTACGAATACGGAATCACTTAAAATCGATTTTATTTTCGTAATATAATTATCTACTTTGGGCGTATGATTTATTAGAAAGATAGGGAAGATGAATCCGTGGTGAACTCTCTTGTGAACGCATACCTAATGAGTGTTTTACGAATCTGTGGAGTGCATCTGAAAATTAAAGCTGTGACACTGAAGCAAACTGAATTTTTCATTCTAAATGCTTACTCAATCTATGGATAGTTTGTCGGGGTAATGACAAGTCTGATGCGTAGAAACTTTGATTAACGAATGTGAGAAAAAGTCATTGTGATCCGTCCAGAATTAACTCAGAAGATTGTGTGGCCAGACCTTTACAGATTTGATAATTTCTCGGGGACTATGATAGTGAGCGATGGGTTCCTGTCTATATTACCGTTGTCAATCTCTGTACATAAGTCCATTCACTGTTTTAATGACTTTTTTAGTTCTTTATTGTCTATGGGATTTGTTTTTTAGTGTGGATCACCCTTTGCGGCGAAGTCACCAGTGTTCCACAGAAACGGTGTATTATTGCGGCTGGAAATAAAAAAAAAAAGATAGCATTCAACAGGGGCTGACCACCGCTCCTCCAGTGGCCTTTGTACGTTATCAGTGCGTCGTGCAGATCACATAGAGCGGGAGTGTCGAAACGAGGGTTGAAGCAGTAGGGTGGGGGGGCGAACATTTCAGGCGCTGGTCAGAGCACATAGGGAAGAAGTATTTTCGTCTATCACTCCCGTTGCAAATAAAATTTCAGCGGATTAGCGTAGACAAGTTGGGAGCGATGCGCTCAAGTGAGACTTATTTTTTTATAGTTGAAGTATTTGCTAAAACTAATGTCCCCCTACCCTCATCAACGTGTATTAGCGATGGAACTAAAGTTTTTACGCAACGTACTTTTAACATTCTTACTTTCTACCTCGTACAAAAAATATTTTTTTCACTAGTAAATTGGGAATGGTGGGGGCCGCCTCTGGACTTTAAAAATTTCGAGTACTTAAACACGGATCAAGGGTGTGAGCGGGTTTTCACAATGTAAAGGCAGCGCTCCTGAAGC
The DNA here is from genome assembly GCA_038380435.1 of Ryuthela nishihirai. NCBI lineage: Eukaryota > Metazoa > Arthropoda > Arachnida > Araneae > Heptathelidae > Ryuthela > Ryuthela nishihirai. The sequence continues at coordinate 2,165,331 of JAWZYU010000019.1, forward strand.
AGTACAGATCCAAGATTCATTCGTCAATAAAAGTCTGTGCTTCCCCGTTTGGAATAATTTCGTAGGGCTTAACCGTTTGTCAGTGAAAAGTTGTCCGGGGTCCTCAATATTTTTCATCATGACATCAGATTTTTTTGTTTTCTTTTACCCATCGACATTTTTTATTTTCTGCGGAGCTGTTACTGCGGGGTAGGGTTTCTTCTAGTAAAAAATGAAACAACCAGTAATCGCTAGGGCTAAAAGAAATAAGTGTTGGTTATAAAAAATACGTACATGAAAAGACTGTCGGTGTAAGATCTAAATTTTAAAAGTGGAGAGGGATCCTGCCAGAATTAGACATCTACAGTAAAATGAACTCCGAAGATTGTACATTCAGACCTCTGTTCATCTTTGATAATTTTCGCAAGCATCGAGGGTTATGATAGAGAAAGCAAGCTTGAAGTGAGAACGCATAAGGATGTTAATACTATCGCCTAACAAAAGACGCCTGGGATATTGCTAAATATTTTCGTATTTTTCCACGGAATTATACGGTGCACATCTTTTCTAATGTCCGAGGTCGAATCCTATTTTTCCTGAGTCGAACCATAATCTTTTAACTCATATTGGAACTAAAGTTTTTTACGGAAACGTATGAATTCTATTTTTAGCATTCTGCCACATAGATTTAGCACTTCTCCGAGGAGTCGGTCATAAGGTGTGTCAACTCAATTTTAAGTGATCTAATAAGGTTCCAGTTATATTTCATAACCTAAAGGACATCGGCAGAGAATCGGTATTAATCCCGATAATATGGAAAAAACAACAATCTCCCTTTGAATTTCATAGATTCCTATTTTTAAGTGCGTCTATCAGCAGAAGAATTCCTTCTGTATTTCGAGAGGAAACAGTAATTATTTAACTTTCCCATTAGGTTTTCGGACGGACCCGCCACTCTTCTCAAAGACGCAGCATTCCACCGTTGACCTTTGCACACCACCCCACTTGTTGCTATGGTTCACCAGATCACATGGGGATGAGTGTACAAGTTGTCGAAACGGGTTAGAAGGTCGTCTCTCTTGTAAGCAGTAGGCGCGATCAGAGCATACATGTCAGTTAAGCGGTTTCGTTTGCTAAATTTTGGCTATCAGCCCCGTTGAAAATATATTTTTTCAGTGGATTAGTGGAGGTAAGTTGAGAGGGTGCGTGAAGCAATGTATTATTTTTATAGTCGAAGTTTTAAACTAATGTTCCCCTACTCCGTTAATATGCATTCATGATGAAAGTTTTTTAGCATTCTTACTTTCTATAACATTCTACCTCGTACAAAAAGTTATTTTTTACCCGATTTCATCAGCGTGATGAGACATACGCTCGCACGCAAACGATGGGAGAGACGATTTTTCTTCGGTGTTGCGTTACTGCGTGGAAACACAGATATCTGACGGCACCAACCCGATGGAGACTAATACGCACAACTCTTGAAGGTTTAGGACGTGTCATTTCAAAAGTCTACATGGGGTGCGTTGAAACCTATCATAAAGGGTTGTGCAGAGAACCGTCTCCGGACTTGGGGAAAATATCGAGTCCGAAATCCACGATAAAGAGTGCCCGTGAGTTTTCACGATGTAAGACAGCGCTCCTGAAGCAGCACAGATTCATTCGTCAATTTGATCCCACGTTTGGAATTTTTTATTTTCGTAGGACTTAACCATCTGTCAGTGAAACGTTGTCCAGGGGTGAGGATCCGAACACAGAGTCTATTAGGTCGATCCTATCACTCCTCAATATTTTTCGTCACGACGAATAAAATCAGATTTTTTACTCATCGGCATTTTCTGCGGGACAGTCTTTTAAAAACAGTTACTGTGGATAGATCTAGTAAGCGACAGTCACGGAGTTAAAAGAAATAAGTGTTACTGAAACGGACTTAAAATACATATATTAATGTGAAAGGACTATCGGGTTTTGGTGTAAGAAATACATAGAAAAAGCTAGTTATAAAGAATGCTAGGTTATAAATAATCTGAAATGTCCCACCCGTTCGACACGCATCTAAGCCACAGCAAGTACACGGCATAGTCCTGGAATCCACAGAGCGAGGGACGATTTTTTTTTTTTTCCGGTGAAACACATTTACAGAAAACTGCTTTTTATTTCGACCGTGGAGTGATTTTAATAAAGGTGAGGAATATTTTGACGAGTGTTTAATTACTAGGGAGTTGATTAACGGAGTTTGAAAATTTTTCCGCTGCAGACGTGTGTTCTAAAAGCAGATTTAACATGTCATCCCTACGAATAATTTAAACCATTATTAATTTCACCCTATGGTATTTTCTATGGAAACAGTAAGAGTAAAATGAGTTTCAACTGTAGGATGATTTTTAATAGAGGTAAGGGAATTTTTGATGAGTGTTTAATTACTAAGGAATTTTGTATCATTCCTTTCTGTACAATTATTCTAAGACCAGTCAATCGTTCCATGCAATTATTCTGAGACTTGCATCAACCGAGTGGGGCCTTAAAATGGTCAACCAGAGGGTTTTTCATAAGGGGGAGGGCTTAAAATATAGGTAGGTCGACCGTGGGGTCCGAAAACGAGAAATTAGACTTAAAATAAAGGGGGTTTTGGGAAAATAGTACTTCTCCCTGTCAACAGGTGGCGCCAGGAGGGTTTTTAATAAGGGGGAGGGCTTAAAATATAGGTAGGTCGACCGGGGGGTCCGAAAACGAGAAATTAGAGTGAAAATAAAGGGTTTTTGGGAAAATAGTACTTCTCACTGTCAACAGATGGCGCCACTGAGGGGGAAAAGGGGGTGAAAGGGGGTTTAATAAAGGGGGAGGAATTATTAATTATTAATAAAGGGGCGTGGCATGTTACGTGATGATTATGTAATGATTACGTCATGTTACGCAATGTTACGTCACAGGGGGCGTGGCCTGTTACGTCATAGGGGGCGTGGTCGATGACGTCATAGGGGGAAAGCACTGTGCAAAGGGGGATCCCTCGGGTGTGATTAAACTACTTGGCATTGTAAAAAGCATTGCAGAAGAGTTCCTGAACCTCCCGGGATTGGAATCCATCCGGACGGGTACGAGGGTAGTCCACATGGAGATGAAGAAAATGGTACCCAATTTCCTCCACATCTCTACCTTTTCGGCTACAATTAATTACTCTGGCATGATCCGGCTTTGCAAGTGGTGCAGGCTCCCAGGCCACATCATAAAAGACTGCGAAGCCTTCGCCAAGAAGAACCTGCCACCTCCGGCATCAAAATCGGTCATAATTTCGGACTCTATCTCGACCACCAACTCTTCGCAACTGCTGGCACCAACCTCCATTCAAAGAGAAGAAGTTCAGGATGCTCCAAAAGAAATTCCCGCTCCTGAAGAGTCAGCTCCTTCTACTCCCTTTCAACAAAAAAGAAAGCACCTTCCCTCTCCATCGGATTCACCTTCTACCTCTGAGTCTACTGCCCATCAGAAGAAAAAACAGCCAGCTCCTGACTCGCCTTCCTCATTAATAGGTAATATTCAAAATTTCATCATAGATCGATCCATCTCCCCCTCTATTACTCTAAATTCTGACCCCCCCTGATTTTCTTGAAAACTTTGAGGACCTCCTTGATTTTCTAAAATTTCTTATTAACCCTAAATTAGCCTCCTCCGAATGGGAAATCCCCCCCACTTTAAAGCTCTTAAAAAAACGCTATCCTAGGACGGTTGCATTTTGCCGAAGTATCGAGACCTTTACCTCTCTGCTTTAGGCAAATGCCCCCAGAGAGAGTGCTTTTCTATTTGGGACTTCCTCCAATTAGTAAAGAATCTCCTCCCTCTTTTTAAATAATTCACTATTCTTCCGTTTTTAAATTATTTTCCGTTCAAAATTAGCCCTTTTCCATCTTTTTTACTCATTTAGCGATCAAAATTCTGCCTCCTCTCCATTCCTCACTCTCAGCCAATCCCAAAATTCCTTTATCCTCATTGGCTGAGACCCCTCTTGCCCACTCGTCTCCATTAGCGTCAAACTTAACCAACTTCCAGCTCCCGCTCTCAGCCAATGCCAAAATTCCTTCAATCCCATTGGCTGTGACGTCAGCGATCGATTTCCATCATCTCGCTGCTCTGACGCTACTTTTGGCTTTATTTCTCCCCCCCCCTTCAAATTATTGCTCCCCCGTCCACAATTTTAATGTTCAGCCTACTTAACACTAAATTATCACTAAATTATACCCTTCTCCCCCTTTTTTCTCTCTCATTCCACGATTTTCGCGACACTTACCAACTTTGGAGCAAAATAAGATCTGTGCAAACTTTCGGCCTTTCCTTCCACCCTTGCCTCTAAAAATTAAAATTCCAATTTTTAACATCTCCCTCTATCACCTTCAGAACTTTTTTTAACATCTTCTCTCTCTATCACCCACAGAAGACATTGGCTCGTGGTCCTGATGATAAGCAGGCCGAGGCTTGCTTTACAAATAGGACCAGCATTTAGAGGGATGTGAAAGAAGAAGAGCAACTCCACGGAGTACCCGCTGGACGAGAGAGAATGGATTACCCTTTACCCCCCCTCAGCGAACTCGAGATCAGGGTAGAGAAGAGTTACGACAAGCCAACCACCATACGGCTCCTTTAAACTAGAACGGGAGGGAAGCCCCGGATGCACTTCCCAGAGTCCCCTCGAAGCGTCAGCCGTCCGCATTGCCCCGTGTGCCATACTATGCAGTGATGAAAATTCACCTATTGTGTCTGGCCGCATGGAGGACACGGAGGTGTCGGCCCTTGTCAATACCGGCGCCACTCTGTCCATCATGAATAGCCAGTGTTTTCAGCGCTTGAGAGGCCGAATCCTGCACAAAACGGTCCCCCTCCAACAAAACTGTAGATGGCCACCCCCTTCCAGTGATAGGCATATACATGGTGACCCTCACATTTGACGCGCTAACGCTACCGCGTTAAATATATAATTGAAATCCAAAGTGAATGCACAGTATTCCCTGTTAAGAAACAATAATTAATAGATTCTGAAAAAAATTCATCGCCGCCACGGCGGGAATCGAACCCGCATCTCTCCAGATTCATGCCAGAGCGTGCTAACCATTTGCACCACGCGTCGGACAACGAATATTTTCAGAATTTGACCTTTTAAGTTTTTCTTCTTGAGACGTGACTGAGACAGCGTGTTTCCGGGGGCTTCAATTTCCGACTGGCGTAAGCTACCGGATGACGGAAACCGTCGTCCGTCTCCTGCTCGAGTACGCCGGCTACCGCAATATCCGACGCATCGGTTGACAGGAAAAATTTCCGTCCAAAGTCGGGGTACAGGAGAAGGGGCTCGGTCATTAATTTCCTCTTCAGTACTTCGAACGCTTCCTCTGCTTCTGGAGACCATCTAAGATCGGCGTAGCGATCGATAAAACGCCGGTAGTAGCCGGTTAGGCCTAGGAAGGCTCGAACGTTCCGGACACTACGGGGGCGAGGAAATTCTTCAATGGCCTGGACGTTCCACGGGTCCGGCTGGACCCCTTCTGCGGAAATAAAATGTCCCAAGTAAGTGAGGGATTCCTTCGTGAATTGGCACTTTGCTGGCTTCAACTTTAAATTGTAGGCCCTTAGGCGGTCAAATACCCTCTGTAACCGTTCTGTGTGTTGTTCAAATGTCTGGGAGGCCACCATTATGTCGTCGAGGTAGACGAGAACTTGCTCTTGTCGCATTCCCATTAATACGTGGTCCAATAAATGCTGGAACGTAGCGGGACTGTTCTTCAGTACAAATGGTAAGTAGTTAAATTCAAATAACCCTTTCCTGCTGATGAACGCAGTTTTCTCCACGTCACGTGGGTGAACGGGAACCTGCCAATAACCGGATACCATATCCAGTGAACTAAAATATTTGGCGTGAGCTAGTTGGTCGATAATGTCGTTTATGAGGGGGAGGGGGTACGAATCTGGGACTGTTTTCGCATTTAAGGCCCTGTAGTCGACGCAGAATTTGTAGGTGGAGTCTTTTTTCTTCACTAAGACGATGGGTGACGCAAAAGGAGAGGCGCTTTCTCTTATTATTCCTTGCTCTAACAACTCATCCACTTGTCGGTCCAATTCGCCCTGCAGCGCGAACGGCACCCTATATGCCCGCTGCCTCGTCCTTTTTTCTGTGCAGTGTGCCTGAATGACAATCTATGATGAATCGGTGCTTTTTGAGGATATCGTGTCCCATTATCATGTCGTATCGTGGAGTGTCTATGTCAAGGGCTATAGGGTGTTCAAATCTAATCCCGTCAAATGTGAGGGTCACCATGTATCTGCCTATCACTGGAAGGGGGTGGCCATCTACAGTTTTCAAATTATGTTGGAGGGAGACCGTTTTGTGCAGGATTCGGCCTCTCAAGCGCTGAAAACACTGGCTATTCATGACGGACACAATGGCGCCGGTATCGACAAGGGCCGACACCTCCGTGTCCTCCATGCGGCCAGACACAATAGGTGAATTTTCATCACTGCATAGTATGGCACACGGGGCAATGCGGACGGCTGACGCTTCGAGGGGACTCTGGGAAGTGCATCCGGGGCTTCCCTCCCGTTCTAGTTTAAAGGAGCCGTATGGTGGTTGGCTTGTCGTAACTCTTCTCTACCCTGATCCATTCCTTACTGGACAACATCTTTTCCGCCAATGTTTGATAAAATCCCAGGTTTCTCTAATAAAAAATCACATGACTCCACAATTATAAAAGAATGTCGCGGTGTTTGTAATATGTGTTAGTTATTCTGAAACCATTGAGTTTACTTACCTGTAGGAGACGTTGCCCATTGCCATTGCAGCTACCAATAACAAAAGGGCCTATCACCCCTCCCCAAAGATCAGAGTCAGTACCAACTTTGGCATTGAAGTCACCAAGAACAAGGGCAATATCTCCTTTCTTGACAGAATTCAAAATATCCTGAAGTAGTTCATAAAACCTATCCTTCTCATCCTCATCGGCATCCTCAGTGGGGGCATAACAGCAGATAACATTCAAGTCTTTAATGCTTGTCTGAAATTTTGCTGTAAGAAAGCTTTCATCAACGCACTCATATCCCAGAAGAGCATCACTAGCATGTCTTCTGAGCAGCAGACCCACACCTTGGTGATGCTTTCCATCCTCCCTCCCCGTAAAGAGAAATTTAAAGTTATTTTTAAGTATCTCACCTTTACCTGTCCATCTCGTCTCTTGCAAGCTTAGAATATATAGGTTATAGCGCTGGAATTCGTTCTTGAGGACATCAAGAGAATAATCTCTATGTAATGTCCTCATGTTCCACATTCCTGCAGAGAGAAAATGATTAGTAGGATTTCTAAAGAAACTAGGTTTATTGAGATAGGTACGGCCAACAATATCAAACAGCTTCCTGATCGCTGGCATGGGGCAAAGACCTGTTCCCTCTCCGCTAAAGGCTGAAGTCACCGATGCTGGTAGGAACTTCAGGCACCACCTTTTCAAGTGAACTTTTTCAAGAGCCACATGGCCTGCCTGAGACGCATTACTTCAGTTTAGGCTTGACGATGCCCAACTAGCAAAGTAAGGTTCAGGTACCTGCGATGGCCTCTGATTAGGATTATCCACCAGCTGATATAAGGTATCCCATGCCTCTGTTCACTTAGAGCTGGCAACCCAGAAGCAAACAGAAAACACAGCGGCAGACTCTCCCTCAACAGAGGCCCACCAGTGCAGCAAGCCCAGGATCCATAATCAAACTCAAATCCATAAACAAGTCCAGTCTGGTAGGTATAAATGGTCAGCACCAGGACCCTGTGAAGTTGACCACACCTCAGCAGGGTACTATACCATCATTAATACTATACCATCTATTTAACTTAATTCAGATTCAAAAAGCCTCTGAATGAGTTTGCTTTTATAAAGCAAGAATATTCAATTTATGTTATGTGTTCTACTACTACTACCCTGATCTCGAGTTCGCTGAGGGGGTGTAAAGGGGAATCCATTCTCTCTCGTCCAGCGGGTCCTCCGTGGAGTTGCTCGGTCTCGATTTTGCTGCCGGTTTCGTCCTGTTTGGTATCGCGGGTCACGTGGGCGTAGGGTCGGGGGCGACGCACACTGACGGGCGTAATGGCCCACTCCACCGCACGCAAAACACGAGACACCCTGGTGATCCGCCCAGGGGTGCCGCTGTTGCTGGGGCTGACTGGTATGGCTCCTCTCTCGCTGTCCCTCAATCTGGTGGAGGCGCTCCCCCAAACTTACTAGATCTGCCTGGATCTGGCACAGCGGAAAGGCTGCCAACAGATCCTGTAGCTGGGGCAGAGGGTTCGACTCTGTGTTCCTAGCAGGGGTTTCCTCGTCAAGTGCTCGTATGGCTGGCGTTCGTCCGGAGGCACGCTCATTGCTCTCCTCCAGTGTAGCTTTTGCTAAAGCCTTCAGCTCTACATCTCTTCCCGTTCTTATCTTTGGCACTGCTTTCCCTGCTTTCTGGGCCAGGAGCTTGTATCTGCACTTCTTCCTTCACTCGATCTTTCTGTATACTCAACATGGCTTTTCGCTTTTGCAATCTGTCGCCCTGCTCTTTCCTCTCATCGTTAGGAATGTAACGCCTAGTTAGTTCAGGATAATAGAACTTAATTTCAGGTGGGATAAACGTACCCAATATCCTTTTCACATCGTCATCGGTGTAGGAAGTGGGGATCATTTTTTTCTGTGGAGGTCCAAAAAGGTACTCTCCATGGACGTCTTCTAAGGGTTCATTGCTCCCATTGGCTGTGCATCTGTAAGGTAGAAGCATTTTGTTAAGTCTCAAGTTCAAGCAAGTATTAGACTTTTGTTTTAATTTCATTTTAAGTAAAATTCAAAGCAATCGTATATTTAAATAATTAATAATTTCCAGAATTAGTTTTTGTTTTTATTATACTAATAAATTAATATATATATATATTATTTTATAAAACGAAAGTTTCTTATCACTGCCGACAATTACTGATCGAAAGCGATTTCAGATTTTTTCTTTTAAAGATATTTAGTTTAATCAACTCCTATGTCATTCTCACTGCAAAATGAGATTTCTTTCAATCGACCAAAAGAGAATGCTTTGTCAAACAATTATTTCTTAAGCATTTGTCATCTTCGCTAATTTTAGAGTATGAGCTATTTCAGATTATGTTTCCTTTAAAGAATTCCTGTTAAAAATGTAAAACTTCAGATAATCCTATTTCTAATATTGTTCAGAGTTCATTATCCCCATTTAACTGTGTTTTGCCTCTAATAGAAACTCAGACGATTAATAACTAATTCAATATCAGCAAACGAATGAAGTATGTCAACTTACTGCTTTCCGCGACAGCGCAGTCTCCGAGATCTGATAGACCCTTCTATATTTGGAAAGAAATCCGTTGTTCCTACCCCTTCAGGAGCGCCTGGTAAGTTGTCGATGTCTTGCTCCATCATAACGTCCTCACGCCAACGTGGTGGGCAAGTCCTTTTCGCCCCGGACTGCTCGGGGTGTTCGTGCTGCTTCTTCACATCATACCTACATAAAACAGAGAAAGAGAATGAAATGTTGCTCAATCTGTCAGAATTTAATAGTAAATAATAATGAGTCTCACATTCGGCGACAACTGAATATAAATCGCAAACAGAACTAATAAGATTATAATTGCTTGCCGTATGTTACTAATTAAAGAAAAATCATTCATCATAAGATATAAACTTTAAAAGAAGACATGATACACGAGAAGAAATCTCAAGTATTTCCTCAAACGAACCCCAGGGTTATTTTTGAAATAATTATTTTTCCTAAAATGTAAACATAGAAATGTTCGATTTTTTTTACCTCCTAAAGACACTTTTTCTCCTACAATGTGTTAAATGAACAGAAACCTAAAGGACACAAAAGACCTAAAGGATTCAGAGAAGGTTGGTGAAAGAGATCCTTTGGACAGCTCTTAAGAAATAGATGGAAGTCTCCCTGTTCTTCAACGTGCGCAGAATATTGTTCTCCTGCATACGGGGCCTTGCATTAACGTCCTATCTGATGGATGACAGTCTTTCTAGGCCCATAAGCATCATCATTATTTTAGGGAATAATCATTGTAGTTTCGATAGATGTCGATGATTTGTAACAAATATCTAATCTCGGCTATCCCTTGCAAAACATCCCCGATCTGTTAAAAATATTTTTTAAAAAGTCGAATCGATGAAGCAAGTGTAAACCAATCTGACTTATAAGTGTCATTTGAATACACAATGTGTATTCAAATGACACTTACCTAGTCATGGGTTGGGTTGTTGGGTTGTTTTACCTCTGAGCGGCACTTTTTTGCACACCATGGGCTAAATGGCCAGGTCACATGGACCCCGAAGGCTCAGAGAAGGTTGGGGGAGGGGACCCACTGGAACAGCTGTTGGGAGACAGATGGTAGCCTCCCGTCAAGGCCATCCAGCGTGTTCTTTAACGTGCACAGGGTATGGCTCTCCCGCACACGAGGCCACGGCTTAACGTCCCATCCGACGGACGGCGGCCTTTCCAAGCCCATCGGTGTCCCCTACTGACCGTGGGCAGGGCGGGGAATTTTGCGGAGATAAATCTCAACGCTGACCCAGCTGGGACTCGAACCTGGGAACTACAGATTACGAGCCTGGCGCGCTACCGACTGAGCCACCCCCGCCCCAACCTAGTCATGCACACAACCCCTAGTACGAAAACATTTATTCAAATAATTAATATCCCATTAAAGCATCAGGAGAAAGACCCATCCTGGCTCTGTGATCACGCTTTTTCAAGCGAAGGGTTGAATCGTTTGCATATCTCTTACAATAGGTAAAGATAATTAATGTGATTTTGTAAGCAATGTGATGATTCTGCAGATAGATTATGAGGACGAAAGAGATGCAATGACCACCAATGATATCATTCTAATATTATTGCACAAAATCTTTCCTATCTGAGCCCACATTTAAATATTCTAAGAGAAGAAATGATTTCGCCATCTCCAAAGTGAATGAAGTTCTCGCCGTGGATTTACCGTAAAGAGCTCACTTAGATAAGGAACTAGGCAACCGTTTGCAGTGGGCTGCGAATTTCTTTAGTAAATTGCTTTAAATCCCTTCAAGTGACCAATTGATTGCATTCAGCGTTGTTAATTAAGCCATTATCACTTCTCATTTCAAATTCTCATAATGGAAAAAAAATCTCATAAAGAACGTCCAAAGTGTGTTGCAGATGAAGTGAAGCATCGCTCGGATTGTTTCAATCCCAAACCTCTGGCTGATGGTAGGGATATTATAGCATGGGAAGTTTCTATTGGAATCCATTGTATCTGTGGACAAAATGGCAGTTATTAAGGACTGAGATCGACGTGGTTCCCTTTCAAATGGTAGTCATGATCACGTCCATATTTCAACTGGTCATGAGTGATTTCGGGAGCATCCCAGTGATCTGCTGTATCTATCTTGGCAGTTTCAATCCTTGATTCCAGTCTTATGGAATATATTTCAGATTGTTCTGAAGAAATTTAACCTACACAGAATGCCATTCCTATCAACCCTTGTGGATCTGTAAGTGATAATTGCAAAACGAAAACAGGTAACTCATCCCAAGATATAAATTCTAAGATTTTATTGTCTCCATATGGTAACGTGTTGGTAGAGTACGCAAGGATTAGGATACAAGTTGTAATTCTCTATTACCCACTTAAATATATACTTTATGCATATTAAGAGAAGTATTTATGGAATATGGTAGCTCCTAGTCGCCAAAGTATCAAAACCCCTCAACTTTTCTTACATGAGAAGATGTTGAGTACGCACTACAGTGTATAAACAGTCGTGAGGTAAACTAACTTGTTATTAAACGCATTCTCTACAAAATTAATCACATGGAATTTGTGTATTAAATCATATTTGAAAATCATCTTAACACTGTATTGTACTAAAGCTGTTAAAGTTTGCACGCAATAAAAAGTAAATAAAAATAACGTATTCTTTATGTGAAACACAAAGGCAGTTTGCATGATAACTTGGAATTGCACCGTGTTCTCGGATTTCAACGAAATGGCCAGCTCCGTGTCTTTCGAAATAAATTTTTTACACTTGAGAATGACCACCTTCCGGAACTGCCAAAGCATATCGCCATGTTTTATCTGAGTTACGTCATTATTCATTATTTATCAGGTGTTAAGGCACCTGAACTCTTTGCTTCTATTGGCATCGTCAAATTGTACATTGGAGGAAGTCTTCCAGTGTAGATGGCTTCAGCCTTTAGTAGTGGGGGAACGGGTCTTTGCCCCATGTCTGCGATTAGGGGGCTGTTTGATATTGTCGGCATTCCCTCTCTCAATAAACATAGTTTCTTTAAACATCCCACTAACCATTTTCTCTCCATAGGTAGTTGGAATGTGAGGACTCTGCACAGAGCTTTTTCTCTTGATGTCCTCACACAAGAATTCCACCGTTATAATTTAGATATTCTCGGCTTGCAAGAGACCAGATGGACAGATAAAGGTCAGATTCTTAAAAATAATCTTAAATTTCTCTTTTCAGGGAGGGACGACAAAAAGCATCACCAAGGCGTGGGTCTGCTTCTCAGCAGACACGCTAGTGATGCTCTTCTAGGATATGAGTGCATTAATGAAAGGTTTCTTACAGCAAAATTTCAGACAAGCGTTAAAGACTTGAATGTTATCTGCTGTTATGCCCCCACTGAGGATGCCGATGAGGATGAGAAGGATAGGTTTTATGAACAACTTCAGGATATTTTGAATTCTGTCAAGAAAGGAGATATTACCCTTGTTCTTGGTGACTTCAATGCCAAAGTTGGTACTGACTCTGACCTTTGGGGAGGAGTAATAGGCCCTTTTGGTATTGGTAGCTGCAATAGCAATGGGCAACGTCTCCTACAGGTAAGTAAACTCAATGGATTCAGAATAACTAACACTTATTACAAACACCGCGACATACATAAGTACACATGGGTTTCACCTGATGGGCTGCATAAGAATATGATTGATTACATATTAATTAACAGCAAATGGACTAGTTCTGTTAGGAATACTAGGGCATATAGGGGAGCTGAAATTGGATCTGACCATTACCTTGTTAAAAGTGTGTTGCAACTTAAACTTAAAAAGTGTTGTGCTAGGGTTAAAAAATTTACTTTTAATACTGAAGCTCTGAAAGATCCAGTTATAGCCAAAGCTTACCATGATAGGTTACTTAGTCATTATGACAGTCATGGTTTGCTTACTACTGAAGTTGAGGAAGAATGGGATCATTTTAAACAGGCTTTTTTGGACACTAACAGTACTCTTTTAGGAAAAAAGGAGCAGAAGAGGCAAAATTATCTGAGTGATAAGGCACTTGAGCTTATTTCGGAAAGAAAGAACTGCAGGAATGCCCTTAATCAATACCCTACTAGTCCTAATAGAAACCATTACAGAGACTTTAATAAACTTGTAAAGGATCAGTTAGCTGCTGATAAAAATTTTTGGCTTGATGGTTTGGCTGACAAAGCCGAGGAAGCAGTTAGACAGCACAACAGCAGAGAGCTGTACCAGATAGTTAATGTTTTGTGTGGTAGAAAACGGATAGGCATACAAGGATTGAAGGATAAACAAGGTAAGGTTATAGAAGGGGAGGATTCTGTCATGGCTAGGTGGGCTGAGCATTTCAGTGATGTTCTAAACAATGTAGTTAGTTCTACTCCCATTGTTTGCAATGATGATAGATGCATTGGTGGCTTTAATGTTGGCCCTATAACACAATCTGAAGTTAGTTTGGCTGTTTCTAAACTTAAACTTCATAAATCCCCAGGGGTAGATGAAATTACTACGGAAATGCTTAGAGCTGGGAATGTTTCGGTTACCACTTGGATGACTGAAATTCTGAATCTCTTTTATGATAAAGGCATGGTTCCTAAGGATTTTACCAGAGCTATTGTTATCCCTATTTTCAAAAAAGGTGATCGCAGTTCTTGTGATAACTATAGGGGTATCAGCCTACTCTCTGTTCCAGGTAAAGTTCTTTCCATGATTGTGCTTAATAGAATTAAGAATCTGGTTGACAGGCAATTGCGTGATGAGCAATGTGGATTCAGAAGTGGTAGGGGATGTGTAGATCAGATATTTTCACTTAGGCAGATTCTTGAGAAATGTTTAGAGTTTCAGAAACCTTTGGTTGCTAGCTTTGTTGATTTCAAAAAGGCTTTCGACTCTGTTGATCGTCATAATTTGTGGTTGATTGTGAGATCATATGGTATACCAGACAAGTTAGTTAACATTATGAAAGCTCTCTATAATAACACTGAGTCGTGTGTGAGAGTTGATAAGGCTTGTAGCAATTGGTTTAGCATTACTTCTGGTGTTCGACAAGGGTGCATTTTGTCTCCTTTTCTCTTTAGCTTGGTTATTGATTATGTTATGCGAAATTCACTTCAAGGGAAAGATTTTGGCCTTAAATGGGCTGGAGATAGGAAAATTTCTGATTTAGATTATGCTGATGATTTAGCCCTTCTGGCAAATGATGTTGATGAGATGAACTCTTTCATTCGAGCCGTTGATGAGACTGGTAGTAGAGTAGGTTTGGCTATAAACAGAGAGAAAACTAAAGTGATGAAAATTGGTGAGGCAGGCTGTGATTCAGTTAATCTGAATGGTTGCAGTCTTGAGCAGGTGTCACAGTTTAATTATCTTGGGAGCTATGTAACAGATAATGGTGATGTGCGGCATGAGATTAACAGACGAATAGGGATTGCTGCTGGGACTTTTAAGAATCTATGGAGAGTGTGGAGAAATAGGCGTATACACCTAAAGACTAAAATTAGACTGTATAATAGTTTGGTTCTTTCTAGGGTTAGTTATGGTAGTGAAACTTGGACACTTTGTAAACAAGATAACAGGAAACTAGATGCTTTTGATTCCAGATGCTTACGCAGTATCTTGGGCATTAGGTGGTTCAACTTTGTAACTAATGATGAGATTAGGAAAAGGAGTTTGCAACCTCCTTTAAGCAGCATATTGTGCAGAGAGAGACTCCGTTGGTTTGGCCATGTTGCCCGTATGAATAATTATAGATTGGCGAATAGGGTTATGAACAGTGTGCCTAAAGGCCTCAGAAAGAAGGGGAGACCTAGGATGCGGTGGGCAGACAATGTCAAACAGGACCTTGTTAGAATTGGTGTGCAGTGGCCAGATGCAGTAGATGTAGCTCAGGATAGACTTGCTTGGAGAACTAAATTGCACGGTCTGGTTGGACCTCCGTAGCCCATGGCTGCTTGAGGATGATGATGATGATGATGAATGGGTTTTTAATTGGTAACCTGGTACTTGATGTTACTTTTTTTGTCTCTTATAACTACTAAGCTATATAAATACTGCTTTGAATTTTATCATGTAATTTTCATAAATCTCGGTACCCTGTAGGTAAAAAGAGTAAAGTCATAGCACTGCGATTAGCTTAAAGATCATCAGTGTATTCGCTGACATTCGATGTCAATTTAACCAAACTCAGCTCAAGGAGCGATCTAGAGAGTTTAAACTCTCAAAATGAAAGACAATTTCGGTGTGTTGAATGGGGCCAATCAGAGAGCAGATAACGCTGATTATCTAGCTAACCCGATTGAAGGGAACAAGCTATTTTGAAGTCTCCTGAACAGAAGCATAAACTGAAACTTTGGTACCTGAGGTAGCCACCATGTCTTGCCTGAATCATAATCACCAGCACCAGACTAGTAATGCGATATTCCCAATTTCGAGTTCCCACTGTATCAGCGTTGAGATTTATCTCCCATAAGCTCCACCCTACTCTCGGTGTGAAAGGGAACACCGATGAGATTACAAAGGTCGCGGTCATTCTGATGGGTTGTTGAGCCCTGACCATGTATGAAGGAGAGCCATACCCTGTGCACGTTACAGAACATGCTGGAAGGCCCAGACAGAAAGCTCTCATCTGTCTGCCAAGTGTAATCCAGTGGGTCCCCTTCCCCAACCTCCTCTGAACCTTTGTGGTCCTTATGACCTGGCGGTTTAGCCCATTGAATGCACAAAAGTGTCACTTAGAGGTAAACAACCCAAACCACAACAAAATTCAGCTTCAGTTAATTCTTTCAGTTTCTCTGTCAGCGAGGTAAAACTCTGGCTGGACTTTAAGGCTATTCATTTTTTTCACCTAATTGACGGGAAAAAAATTAATGCTGTAGTCTCGTCCCTAATAGCAGTTGAACATTAGACCGAATGACTCCAGCACATATCGATTACCGTCACTAATAAGATCATTTCAGTGAAAATGAAAGAGATAACTCAGGATAGCCAATAAGTATATATATATATAATTTTTAGACGGGAACAGCGAATAAAAACTTTATTAAAATAACTAGGAAATTCTGATTCAATGAAAAAAATCGTTGTACTTACTCAGTAACTTCTCCTATATACCAATTTCCTTTTCTTTTTCTTCCTGACATCTTATTAACTTTTGTCTTTTACAATAACTTATTCACGCATTTGCTATCACAAAATCAAATCAATTAATGACAACAGATTAGAGGAAATCAACGTCATGTAACTTCGACAGGTGACGTTCCTTAACAACGATTTTTCAAACAATTATGACGTCTAATGACACGCTTGCGTTCTTGCGCATTGTCTACGCAATACCGTCAAATGTTTTTTGCTTATTACCAAATGATTTGTTAAGGTAATATTTGTTAAGGCAAGAGAATTAAATGAAATTCAATTTAATTATAATCTCTAGGTTTCCAATGCAAGATAATATTTAGGTGTCGTTGAGCGATGATTATCCGAAATAAACACTCTAAAAAAACTTTTTAACTCCTTTTCGAAAAAAAGAAAAAATTAGCTAATGCTTTCCTTTTGCCATCTGTCTCTGCGTATAGTTTTGTTTTTTGCTTTTTCTTTTTTAGAGATAAACATATTTTAAAATGGACTTTTGAACTCGTGCTCAAGAATTTCCTACAAAAATGAATTTCCTATAAAAATGAATTTCCTATAAAAATGAATTTCATATAAAAATGAATTTCCTATAAACCATGACCTGACACGGGTTAAATCCTTGTTTCTTCGCACGAAGGTTGAAGAGGTGATAAAAGGTAATATCCATGAAAAGGGTCAAAATCCTTGTGCCACAAAAGGATCGCTCAGTCCTCTTTTCTGAAACAACTGGATCTCCATTTTCATTTTATTATTACATGTTTTATCATCCTTCACTGTTTGCACGAAACAACAGGATTTCGCCAGTGTCAGGTCATGGTTCACCTTTTACCATCCCTCCGCCGCGTTCTTAATGCATTTCATGCCCTCTACAAGTTTTGGATTTTTCTAAGTTTGAAAATTCTCGGTCTGTCGCTAGTTTCTATCGTATTTCGTGCTCTGAACAACGCTCCGTTATGGGCCGTTTTATTTTTCAGGTTCTTAAACCTAACCGCTCTCATGTCATCTTCTGTATTAACAAAAACACACACGTTTCGTACGTTACGAGACATCTGACAGAAAACGTAACGTAAGACAGTGGTGCTCAAAAAGATTCAAACGCATTGAAGAAGAATCCTTACACCTACCGAAATATGAATATTCAAGTTCAAATCAGTGGCGAAATATTTTGCAATAATCAATTTTGAACAAAAAAAAAATGTTTCTGCTTCTTCGAAACTCGTGGAAAAAACTAATTTCATATATGCAGGTTCGAACACTCCGAAAAACATAAGTAGGTCTCACATGTTCAAGCGTTTGCGTGAAAATTATCCAAATTGGGTGAAACTTACAAATAAAATGTTATACACAGTGTATGTATTTCACCCTTGTTCAGAAAAGTGAATATTTGATTCACATACAACTGAAATGGCACATGTAAAATTCATATGCTTACACAAAAAGTGAATCTTTGCAGGAAAAATAACATTGCTGATTTGCATCTCCCTCGAAATGAACGTTGTTGCAAGAAAAGTAAATGTGGCATTGATGCCCTAATACTTAAATAACGAATACTTGCGGTTAAACTATCGTTACTGCTGTACTCCGCACGTGCACATACTTGCAATAAACTGGGAAAAACGTTTCGAACGTAAAGAAACATGCATTCTTATGCGGGAAAAATAACTAAACCTTTTTTTTTTAGTTGAACATGAAATATGCATGATTGATTTACTCGTGTAATGAAACACATAGGTGAATACATATCACTGTCGAAAAAACGAGTCCTTGCAGGAAAAATAATCACTTTTACACTTATAAAATACAGAAATATACATACTCGGGCGGGAAAAATTACCTAAACTCACTCTTACTTAAACATGAAATGTGCATGTTAGAGATACTCGCGTAGTAAAACACATGTATGAATACATCATCATCATCTTCATCCTCAAGCAGCCAGGGCTACGGAGGTCCAACCAGACCGTGCAATTTAGTTCTCCAAGCAAGTCTGTCCTGATCTACATCTGCTGCACCTGATCACTGCACACCAATTCTAACAAGATCCTGTTTGACATTGTCTGCCCACCGCATCCTAGGTCTCCCCCTCTTTCTGAAGCCTTTAGGCACACTGTTCATAACCCTATTCGCCAATCTATAATTATCCATACGGACAACATGGCCAAACCAACGGAGTCTCTCTCTGCACAATATGCTGCTTAAAGGAGGTTGCAGACTCCTTTGCCTAACCTCATCATTAGTTACAAAGCTGAACCAACTAATGCTCAAGATACTGCGTAAGCATCTAGAATCAAAAGCATCTAGTTTCCTGTTACCAAATTTACACAATGTCAAAGTTTCACTACCATAACTAACCCTAGAAAGAACCAAACTATTATACAGTCTAATTTCAGTCTTTAGGTGTATACGCCTATTTCTCCACACTCTCCATAGATTCTTAAAAGTCCCGGCAGCAATCCCTATTCGTCTGTTAATCTCAAGCCGCACATCACCATTATCTGTTACGTAGCTCCCAAGATAATTAAACTGTGACACCTGCTCAAGATTGCAACCATTCAGATTAACTGAATCACAGCCTGTCTGACCTGTTTTCCTCACTTAGTTTTCTCTCTATTTACAGCCAAACCTACTCTACTACCAGTCTCATCAATAGCTCGAATGAAAGAGTTCATCTCATCAACATCCTTTGACAAAAGGGCTAAACCATCAGCATAATCTAATAAGAAATTTTTGTATCTCCAGTCCATTTAAGGCCAAAATCTTTCCCTTGAAGTGAATTTCGCATAACATAATCAATAACCAAGCTAAAGAGAAAAGGAGACAAAATGCACCCTTGTCGAACACCAGAAGTAATGCTAAACCAATTGCTACAAGCCTTACCAACTCTCACACACGACTCGGTGTTATTATAGAGAGCTTTCATAATGTTAACTAACTTGTCTGGTATACCATATGATCTCACAATCAACCACAAATTATGACGATCAGCAGAGTCGAAAGCCTTTTTGAAATCAACAAAGCTAGCAACCAAAGGTTTCTGAAACTCTAAACATTTCTCAAGAATCTGCCTAAGTGAAAATATCTGATCTACACATCCCCTACCACTTCTGAATCCACATTGCTCATCACGCAATTGAGTGTCAACCAGATTCTTAATTCTATTAAGCATAATCATGGAAAGAACTTTACCTGGAACAGAGAGTAGGCTAATACCCCTATAGTTTTCACAAGAACTGTGATCACCTTTTTTGAAAACAGGGATAACAATAGCTCTGGTAAAATCCTTAGGAACCATGTCTTTATCATAAAAGATATTCAAAATTTCAGGCATCCGAGTGGTAACCGAAACATTTCCAACTCTAAGCATTTCTGTAGTAATTTCATCTACCCCTGGGGATTTATGAAGTTTAAGTTTAGAAACAGCCAAAATAACTTCAGATTGGGTTATAGGGCCAACATTAAAGCCACCAATGCATCTATCATCATTGCAAACAATGGGAATAGAACTAACCGCATTGCTTAGAACATCACTGAAATGCTCAGCCCACCTAGCCATGACAGAATCCTCCCCTTCTATAACCTTACCTTGTTTATCCTTCAGTCCCTGTATACCTGTCCGTTTTCTACCACATAAAACATTAACTATCTGGTACAGCTCTCTGCTATTGTGCTGTCTAACTGCTTCCTCGGCTTTGTCAGTCAAGCCAAAGATTCTTATCAGCAGCTAACTGATCCTTTAGACGTTTATTAAGCTCTCTGTAATCCTTTCTATTAGGACTAGTAGGGTACTGATTAAGGACATTCCTGCAGTTCCTTCTTTCTGAAATAAGCTCAAGTGCCTTATCACTTAAATAATTCTGTCTCCTCTGCTCCTTTTTTCCTAAAAGAGTACTGTTAGTTTCCAAAAACCCTGTTTAAAACGGCCCCATTCTTCCTCAACTTCAGTAGTAAGCTGACCTGCCATAATGACTAAGTAACCTATCATGGTAAGCTTTAGCTATAACTGGGTCTTTCAGAGCTTCAGTATTAAAAATAAATTCTTTAACTTTAGCACAATTCTTTTTGAGTTAAGTTGCAAGACACCTTTAACAAGGTAGTGGTCAGATCCAATTTCAGCTCCCCTATATGCCATGGTAGCCTAACATACCTATATGCCTAACAGAAGTAGCCCATTTGCTGTTAATTAATATGTAATCAATCACATTCTTATTCAGCCCATCGGGTGAACCCCATGTGTACTTATGTATGTCGCGGTGTTTGTAATAAGTGTTAGTTATTCTGAAACAATTGAGTTAACTTACCTGTAGGAGACGCCCATTGCCATTGCAGCTACCAATACCAAAAGGGCCTATTACTCCTCCCCAAAGGTCAGAGTCAGTACCAACTTTGGCATTGAAGTCACCTAGAACAAGGGTGACCTAGAACAAGGTCTCCTTTCTTGACAGAATTCAAAATATCCTGAAGTTGATCATAAAACCTATCCTTCTCATCCTCATTGGCATCCTCAGTGGTGGCATAGCAGCAGATAACATTCAAGTCTTTAACGCTTGTCTCAAATTTTGCTGTAAGAAACCGTGCTCTAGGAGGATAATCTATTTCTTCCTCTTCCTCAGTTTCTTTCACTGCCGTCCTAGGCTCAATTTCCGATTGCGGCGGAATGAGCCCCTTTGGCTCTGTCTGATTTTCGCTCTCTTCAGTTGGGGTAAGGAATGCTTTGCGCGTTCTCAGCTTCGTTCGCCTATCGACGTGTACTACCTCCGTCTTCGTAGGTCGAACTACAAGGCTTATTTTGAAGTTAACTGGCGATAATTTCTTAATCATCCTCCACGGTCTTGTAGAAAGCCTTGCCAGTTTTTTCATATTGCCTCGCCTAACTTTTGGAGTATAAAGGAAGACTAACTCTAATTCGTTAATCTGTTTTTCGTACGCCACTTTCCTCCTTTGGCTTTGCTGGCTTTCCTAGATTGGTTCTTACGATTTTATACGTCGTCTGCATCTTTGCCATGATGTATTTTCCATAGTTTTCTGATGCGAAATACAGGGGTACCCTCTGCGTCGCCCAAATCCGATAAGGAAGTACCAAGTCGTGTCCATAGGTCAGATAATAAGGGGATTCTTTGGTGGAAGTATGAGCTGCGCTCCGATAAGCCAATAATATAAATTGTATAAACTCATCCCAGTGTACGTGCGCGGAATCTAATCATAATGCGATATTATGTTGAGAATGTTTGCATTCATCTGTTCGCATAATCTATTGCTTTGGGACCGATATGGAATTGCTCGGCACTTGCAAATGCCTAGCTTTTCATAAACGGAAGTCATTACTTTTCCAGTGAAATTTCTTGCATTGTCACTGATGACAAACTGCGAGATGCTTTTGACGACGTAATCTTCCACGAATATTTTCGCTACCCCTTTTGCTGTCTGAGCCGGCATAGGACAGACTTCGGGCCATTTCGTAAAATAATCAGTAATTACCAGTTTGTATTTATTACCCTTTTCCGTCATGGGTAACGGCACTAGGAAATCCATTGCAACTCTTTCGAATGGACGGGAAGCAAGTGGAACTCTTTCTAGATTCGACTTTCGCCTGGCCACGTAGCCTCGTCGCTCGAAGCAGGAGGCACAAGTCTTCCGTACATCTGCATACATTCCCCGCCAGAAATATTGAGATCGAATGTGTTGTAGCGTCTTCAGTTCCCCCAAATGACCAGAGCATGGCAGGTCGTGGCAGAGTTCTAAAATCTGTCCAGCTAAACTCTTGGATATAACTAGTTGTTGTGCGAGCTCATTTCTGACATCCTTCCTGTGTGGCCTGAATAATGGAAAAGCATCCCGTCTTCCAGGTAAATCAGGCATCTTTTGCTGAAGCTTGCTGCTAGCTCCCTCTAAAAATTCTGTTAAATCCCTTATCTGGGTGTCTTCCCTCTGTAGATCCCGAAGCTGTTGCTTGTCTGCGAACTTGTTAGACAAAATTACATTCTCCTCATTGGTATTTTTATTACGAGGTAATATATCATCGGGGATATTATGTTTCCCAGGCCTATAAATAATATAGAAGTCATAGCCCTGAAGGGCTAAATTCTACTTTGCGAACCTGCTTGACGTGTCCTTTAGTTTCAAGAGGTATGACAGTGGGGCGTGGTCACTGATGATTGTAAACTTCTTCCCATATAAATAAGTTTAAAATAATTTATGCCGAATTTAACTGCCAGAGCGTCCTTTTCAATGGTGGAATATCGGGTTTCTGCTGCCTTTAATTTCTGGCTAGCATAGGAAACTGCTTGTCTAACTCCGCTTTTTCATTCCTGCTCAATTACTGCAGCCCCAGCTTCTCCGCTGGCATCAATGGATAAAAAAAATCTTTTCGAAGTTGAGATAGATCAACACGGGTTCCGTCATCAGTTTTAATTTCAGTTCTTAAAAAGTCCTCTCTGCGTCAGCGGTCCACACAAAGGATCTATCTTTCTTTATCAAGCTTATCAAAGGTAGGGCGATCTCAGCATACTTGTCAATAAACCTGCGGTAGTAGCCCGTCAAACCCAGGAAGGCTCTCACCTTCTTCACTGACTTCGGAATGGCGAAGTTTTTGATTGCATCAAGATTTCGCGCATTGGGTTTAACTCCCTGGGAGGTAATCAGGTGTCCCATATAGGATACAGATTCTCTTAAGAATTGACATTTTTGAGGCTTGAGCTTGAGCTTAAATTTTCGCAACGTATCAAAGACGGTCTGTAATTTAGACAAATGTTGCTCGAATGTTTTTGATGCCACGATGATATCGTCAAGGTATATCAAAATCTGATCACTTTTCAGTCCAAGAACATCGCATTGATAAGCGCTGAAAGCTGGTGGGTGCACATTTAAAGCCAAACGGAAGTCGTGTAAATTCATACAGACCATTTTACTGATGAATGCTGTTTTTTCCATATCCCTTGGATGTACAGGTACTTTATAATAGCCAGATGTCATGTCTAATGAGCTGAAATAGCTCGCATCTGCTATAAATCAATGCCCTCATTGATCAAAGGTAAGGGGTAGGAGTCTGGGATGATTTTGGCATTGTGGGCTCTATAATCAAACGCAAAATCAGTAGCTTCCATCACGTTTCTTTACTAGCAGGATAGGCGCAGCATATGGCGAGACACTTTCACGAATTATGCCATTGTCGAGGAGTTCCTTTATTTGTTCATCCAATACTGAATGCATGGCATAGTGCACTCGATATGCAGAGCGTCTAACAGGTCTATCATCCTCTAAATGTATCTCATGATAGATAACGTCTGTGCTACTAAGCTCACTTATATCTCCAGCGAAAACATCTCTATTTCTCATTAGAAGGGCTCCCAAGGTTTTGCGCATCTTGTGTGAGACATGTGTTAAATCAAAGTCATCAATGAACAGGGGCTCAGACTTAGTTTTCTCAATTGCATTTACATATTTCACCTGCATCGCCTGCAGGGTTTCTGAAGTTGCCAGTTTCATACCCCTGTTTATCCACACTGGCTGCTGCGAGACATTCGCGACTCTAATGTTTAGTAGTCCATTGTTATCCACAACATTTAAGGACCTTGCTAATCTTATTGTTTCGTTTCTTATTCCTTCCCATTGCTGTGCTAAGACCGTTTTGGAAGCGAGGTCTCCTTGAGTGCTCCTCACCAAAACAATCCTTTCAGTAGGAGGGGCTATCATTATCTTATTTACAGCTCTTTCCATCGTGGCCGAAATGGCTTCACTATTAATTCCGTGACTCATTTTCCAAATTATGACAGGGTAGATCTCCCTTGGGCTCAGGGCATATAATATTTTATTTATTTTAGAGTGCTATATATAATACTAACTACCTAAGCTTTATGAGAGAATTTTCTTGGAGCACGTTTTCGGCATGTTCGCACAAAACTTATGTTGTATATAACATATTTCTATAGGCTTTGGTTAGTATTGAAAAAAAAGTGGATTGGTGAAGGAAAAGTGGGTTGGAACTTTTCGGAATGTCGCCATTTGCAGTAATATATCCATTGCCGATTTAGATAGAGCATTTCATGATGTGAAAGGAAAGCATATTCGTAGGTAATGTAAAATTTTAGTGTATAGTATTTCATTGAAGATAAATTAGTCATCATAACACGTGACTCTTTAATTCTATATTTTCCACATAATTCACTCAATATTTAAAGGGTTATAGAAATTTAAATATTTAACAAGCTCATTGTATCAGAAATCTATTCCAGAAGTACTTTAAAACTATATAATAATTTTATATAGGTCGGATCTAGAAAAAAAAATATGGGAAGGTTAATTAACTGGATCGAACCGGAAAAGAAATAAAAGATGGAAAATAACTGAATTGGTGTTTCAGTATAAAATTGCTACTCCGTTGCAGTGGTCTTAAAATTCTTTTGAAAAATCGTGTTACATATTTGTTTCATATTATTTTCATCTCCAATCCGGTTACTAACATTCTGAAGACGGGGGAACGAGGGACATGCCCTCCCCTCCACCCCAATAATAAATGAAAATGAATGAAAAATAATATGAAACAAATATGTAACCAATTTTATCAAATAATTGTTTATTTTGGAAGTTTGTATAAATAATTATTGCTCTGTTAGTAAAGATTATATAAGTTCCTTACGCATTGTTTCTGTTAAATATTCCAGCATATGCAACTCCTTAAATAATAAGAGATTATTATTGAAATTTAAGAATTAGCTCCATTAAATGTGGATCTTCATTTTTTTTGTTGTAACATTTTACCATAAAATCTTATATTTTAAATTAGAAAGCTTCAAAAATGTTAGCATTCTGTTAATAAAATGTGGAAATTCTTTTATATTGTTGTCTAAGCATTATATCTATACGTAGGTACTGAACAGAAAAAACGTTTCATGTTATTTGAACATGGAGTCATATTCAGATATCAGTAACTTCTTAAGTAATATTAATATGGGCAAAATATGACTATAGTTATACTTGAGGTCTCTATCAAATCTCTTTAAATGTTGAATTATTCACAAATAATTGTTCAGTATCCAAATAATTTTGTAAGCTGGAAAATGTACTCAATTAAAACTTGAAAAATTAATTCAACATATTAAAATGAAAAACAAACATTCTGTAAACTTTAATAAAATGTATATTTTAGCTGCATATGTAACGATTGAACAATACACGAATTTTGAATGATTTTTGGTTAACGAGGTAAGTTAATGTTAAATATTCCAGATTCTATAACTCACTGAATATTAAAAATATCAAAAGTAGGTATTTAGGCAGACCGCAGTCAGATCTTCAAAAGTGATTGTCAATAATCACATTTTTCCATAAAAAACTCTTTTAATAAATTGTAGAGTTGTGAATTTGATTCCCTCTTGATCAAACCTTTAACAATTTCAACTGTTTCTACTTTCTGTTGAGAACCTATCAATGCATGAATATATTATTCGGTCTTAAGACGTTTTTCACTTCCCTTCAAATCCGAAAAAATTATTCCATGTTTCCTTTGCTCTTTGCCGAAATGTAAGTTTCAATAAAGCAATAAACAACCCACATTCTGCAGTCGACTATTAGAGTCCCCCTGTTGCCTGGAGAGATGCAGGCAGTTAGGCAATTAGACGTTAATTGATGGTCGTTTGAACCCTCTGAGCGGGAGAGGCACAAAGAGGGGAGGGAGAGTTCACCCGTTCAACTTACCTTCTCCCCGGCCGACGGGCCGGTATGGTAGCGAAAGGGTTAAGGGTGGAACAGGTGCATAGAATCTTGGAATTTGATGAAAAACTATGGCTGAAACCTTACATAGATTTTAATACAACTAAACGAATTAATGCCATAAATAATCTTGAAAAAGACTTTTTCAAACTGATGAACAATGCTATATATGGCAAATGTTTAGAAAATAAGAGAAAGAGAATAGAATGCCACATTGTGAATACTGAAGAAAAGCTTAAAAAATTAATTGCAAATCCTAGGTACGTTTCTTGTGTTAAACTTGCAGAAAATTTCGTAATTCTCCATGTGAAAAAGAAAAATATTATATTAGATAAACCATATTACATTGGTGTAACGATTTTGGAGTTGAGTAAATTACACATGTATAATTATTTTCTACAATTTTCTGAAGCCAAAATTCAATGCGGAATTGTTATTTACAGATACTGATTCCTTCTGCGTCGACATCCAGACAGATAACATATATCAGAAATCTAATTCAGACTACTTTGATTTCTCAAATTACCCCACAAACCATGCATTATACAGTGAATAAAATAAAATGGTTCCAGGAAAATTTAAAGAGGAATTAAAAAGTCGTCCAATCAAAGAGGTTGTTGCGTTAAGACCTAAATTATATTCTATAATCGCGCCAATTCCCAAAAAAGCAGCTACTGGAACGAAAAATGAATTTAGTCACGAAGATTATCGTCAATGTCTATTTGATGGAAAAATCCTGTATACGCAACAAACAGAATTTCGATCTGAGCAACATGATATACACTTATACCAAATTAAAAAAATTGCTTTATTCCAAGAATATACAAAACGACATGTCATCAATGGAATTTATTTTTATGCTTTGGGAAACTATCGAATATCGGATATGTCTAGTAAAGTAGGAAATACCATTTGCAAAACATTGAACTGAAAACAATAAATGTAAAAAAAATCGGAATTTTTTTGCATAATCGGAAATTGAAATAGACATGAATGTAGTGTGTGTCCAAGAGTAATTTTCTAAACAATACCGATGTTATTCAACATAATCTTATGTTCCTTTTTCTCAATAATTTCATTTTTTAAAAAAATATCTAAATTTTCGACAATTTCATTTACTACTTCTGTACTGGTGTTTCCAGCTCGTTTACTGACAACCCAGATTGATAATTTTTCGCATATGTCGTCGAAACTCTTGTATAGTCCAGAACCAAACTGTTGACTTTCTATTACTGTGAGCATCATTTTAATCGGCTTTAAATATTTTCTAAGTGCCTCAATGTGATTATCGATAATTCGATATTTCTCAGTAGTTCTACCATAGCGTTTGGTTTCTGTAGCCGTTTTTTCTGGCATCTCAGTGGGCTTTTCTGGCTCTAAAGTTTTCACTACATCTTGTATGTTTTTCATGGTTTCTTCACGCACCGTTTCCAGACCTTTTAACCGTTCGACCACTGGTTAGTGAAATTCCTCGAGCGTTTCCTTAATTCGTTCCTCTCCCAAAATAGTGTCTTCAATTTTCCATTTTGCAGTAGCTCGCGATTTCAAGATTTCATCTGTAATACTGTGTAATTGCTTGAGGTCCTTCATCTTTATTCATATACAATAAAGACATATACCCAGTGATGAAAGTCTGAAACAAGACCTCCAAGCACTTTTCTTCCTTCTTTTGGATCTGGATAGTGTCTAGCAAGTGAAACACAAATCTTGCTACCCCTGTCAAATTTCTTGTTTACTGGAGTAACAGAAAAAAAACTGCTGAAGTTGTGGTCTTACTACTTCAATGAATTTTTGATCGTCCAAGTTGATACTATAATTTATACTAAAAGAGGGATTTGTTGTGCAGCAGATTACCTTGCTTATACAGGGTGATTCAGAATTCATCATCAATATTTAGTGGGGAGGAAGGGAATAAGAAAAGAAAGAGATTTCACATAGGAAAGTATGGGGGCAGACGAACGCATGGTGGTGTAGAGGGCGCTGTGTGTACACACCTCTCATACAGAAGCACAGCTGTTTGACGCGTGCAGTCAGTTGTCATTCGACAAGGTGAATTTGCAGAAGTAACATGAACCGGTATACGTGGAATGAATGTGCAGATATGCATGTAACTTACGGTGCGGCAGGAGAAAGATGTCTTCGAGCCAGGCAATTGTATGCAGCGCGCTTCCCAAACCGCCGTGTGCCACAGCATCAAATGTTTTCACGTATTCATCGCCAACTGCGTGAAACAGGATCGTTTGCTGCTAGTAATGTTAATCGAGGGAGGCGCAGATCGGCACGGACAGTAGCAGTAGAGGAAGCTGTCCTACAGGAAATCGAGGAACAACCTGGTGCTAGCACACGAGGTATGGCTAGGCAGTTTGGAATTTCGCAAGCAACAGCATGGCGGATATTACACGATGAAGGGTTACATCCGTTTCATCTGCAAAGAGTGCAATTATTGGCAGCAGACGACCATCCCAAGCGTGTTATTTTTTGTCAGTGGCTCATGCAGAGAACAGCCGTTGAACCCAATTTCCCAACGTATGTTCTTTTCACCGATGAGGCGTTGTTCACTCGAGAGGGTGTCTTCAACACACACAATTGGCATGTGTGGGCTCATCAGAACCCACACGGTACAAGACCTGGAGCTGCGCAACAACGTTTTGCTGTCAATGTGTGGACTGGGATTGTCGGAGACTGTTCGTTGGGCCCGTATTTACTACCATCCCGTTTGGACTGTGCCAAGTACCTAACATTTCTTCAGACTGTGTTACCGGATCTTCTGAACGAGGTTCCTGATGGTAGTCTCCGGCGAATGTGGTTCCAGCATGACGGCGCTCCTGCACATTTTGCAAATGCTGTGCGTAAAAAAAATACAACCCCAGGACCAGATGGAATTTCGAACAAAATTTTAAGAAAATTATCAATAATTTTCTTAAAATTTTGTTCGAAATTCCATCTGGTCCTGGGGTTGTATTTTTTTTAAGATGTCTGATAGCATTGTTGATTTCAAATAGGGAGAATGGAATATTAAGAATTTCGGTTTTATTGCATTTAAATGTTTTATGAAAGATATTAGAATTTTTAAAATTTTTGTCTAGTTTATTATTTGGTTTGTAATGTCTGTTAGTATAAAATTCTGCTAGTTTTTCTGTAGTTTCTTGTGTGATAAGTTATTTTTAGTGTGTATGCCTCAATTGGGTTTTTAGGTGTGGTTTCATTGTGGAGTTTTTTAAAAATTCTCCAGAGGTTTGCAGTGGGTGTGTTGGGTGATAATTTTTCCGTCAGAACATTCCAATTTAGTTTTTGAATATTTTTAATTTTTTTCGCAATCGCGATTTCCAATCTTCGGAAATTTTCGCAGTCAGTAAATGATCTGTTCTATCCATTTTTCTCCCTGCCCTTCTTCGGATAGCTATTAGTTTATTTATGAAAATTGATTCAATATGATTTTTTGGACATTTTTTGGTATTTTTTTGGTACAATTGTTTTTGTGTATTTTTTAGTTTGATCATTAAGTAGATTAATTACCTCATTATATTCTGTATTTTTATTTGGTGGGCATTTATCACTAATATTGGTTCTAAATGCACCCCAATTTGTGATTTTAATTTGTGGTTTAATTGAAAAAGCATTAAAGGTAATAAAGATCGGCCAATGATCACTCCCAAAATTGTCTGGTGATAACGTCCAATGAATGTTTTTTGATATTTCATTATGCATAATGACAGATCAATAACTGAACAGATATCAGAGGAATTTTTCCTGGTAGGTGAATTATTGTATAAAATAATTAAGTTAAAATTTTCAATAAGTTTACATGTTTGCTCTTTTCCTCGTTTCTGTATGAGTTCCAGAGTTTATTGTGAATATTCAAGTCCCCACAAATTATGATTTCCCTTTTTAAGTTTTCTAAAAGAATTGCATAATGTTCGTATTTTATATAATTACATGGGTTGTAGATACTAATAACATAGGTATTTAAATTATTGATTTTGATTTGTAAAATAATATATTCAAATTTTTCAGTTACATTATCTATATATATTCTTCTTTGGGGAATCGATTTGTTACAATATGTAACATTTCCTCTTGTGTTCTTATTATTTCTTTGTGTATATGTGATAAAGTTATTCAAATTGGTGATATTATCTGTCTGGGACTCTTGTAAACATATAATTTGAATATTTTTAGTTAAAACTAGGTGTTTAATATAATGCTTTTTATGCAACAAACCTCTGCAAATCCACTGCATTAAAGTCATTCTTCTCTCCCTGGGCCGCCCAATGAAATTGATAGGAGAATGTCCTTGATGAGATTTAACTCAGGACAATTAGGAATCAGATACTCTAGTAATCTGATAAAAAAGTTCATAATATGGCTTTTGGTGTCATCGTTCCAGATAGTTTTATTTGTGCCAGTTTGCACATGTTTTTCTTTTTGTTCTTGAAATGTCTTCTTATTTATAGCAGTATTCTTAGATTTTTTTATTTCCATCACGTGTTTTTTTACAGTTCCGGCGAAATCCGTCGCGTTTGGAGGAATAACACTATTTTTCACAAGTTTCGGAAAGTCATTCGATGTTGACGGTATCGCTATCAAAGTTTCACTTATGACGTCACAATCTTCGTCTTGGGAGTTCACACCCAGGTCCGCATGAAATTCACTTTGAATCCGATTTGTCGGTGTTGCTTTTTCTTGATACATTTCGCTATTTCTGTCCGGTAATTCTGTGTTTAGACCATTTCTGAAGTTCTGTAACATTGATTTTGCTTTTATTAACGCTTGTTGCCAGGAAAGATTCTCTTCAAGCTGTAATGTTTTCGCCTTACAGGCTATAATTCTCGCTTTGCACCAGGCCCAAGTGGCGGGATGAGGCCCAAGGCAGTTTGGACATTTGTATCCAGTGGCAGTACACTGTTTGTAGTGGTGTCTACCCCCGCATTTCTTACATGTTATTTTGCCTCGGCAAGTTGAAATAGCATGTCCGAAGACATAACATCTTAAGCAGAGGTTAGGGGGGATATTGTATTTCTTTACTCTAAATCTTCGAAAACCTACGAACACAAATTCTGGTAGTTCCACATCTTCAAATTCTAATATGATTTTATGCGTAGGCGTGCATGCAGTTTCCGAGTTATGTATATATGTATTGCTTCATATATGTACGTGTATTGTACTACCTCTCTCTCACTCTCTCTCTCTGTGTGTGTTAGCCTACATTGTTCATACTGTAATTTAAAATTTATAAAATATAGTGTTGCAGTAGTGTGTATTGTTTTACATTTTTTTGTGTTAAATATGGCTAACAGTATTAGGAGTTAAGGTTTGGGGGGGGGGCAGAGATATTCGCGGTTTTTCCACATTCGCGGCGTCCCCTAAACCTAACCTACCCTAACCCCTGCGAATGTTGAGGGCCGACTGTAATTTAATCGCACTGATTTAATTATTTTGCACCAAAACACTGCTACAAAACTTATTATTTTAGGTATGACTTAAAGTTGATAATATTATTTTATTTTTAATATTCTAGCGGTGGGTAACACCGCTAGAATATGAGTTGGTGACGAGTATGGTATATAAGACAATGGCTATGTCCACACTTGTGCGCTTTCATCTTCAACTTCATTTTTAACTTTCAATTCCGTTTTTCAACACCGAGTAGTCTAGCGCATGCCTTATGTGGAATGCGTTGGACGCATGCCTTCAACTGTCTACACCCTGTGCGTCAAATAATTTTCAATTTTTCACCAGTGTAGACGTGAAGTTGCAATGGGCGTAACTGATGCTGCCATGTTAGCGGGTATAGGTGCTCCAATTTTAGTGCTGACAAAAGTGAGAAAAAGACGTGAAAAATATCGGCGATCGATATGGCTGAAAGATTATTTTAAAACGCGGAATTTTGGAATAATGAGGGAATTGGAATTAAATGAAAACAATCTTTTTAAGAACTTTACGCGAATGTCTAGAACAAACTTCTACATGCTTTTGGGAATGGTGGCGCCGAAAATTAGAAAGAAAAATAATCGTTTCAGAAAAGCAATGCCAACTGAAGTGGAATTAGCCATCACACTTAGATATTTGGCTACTGGTGATTCAATATTCATGTCTCTGATGAATATTCAAACCTATAATGTTATGAATTATTTAATTAATTTTTTCATTTATTTAAATTAATTTTAATAATTTATATCTCTGATGAATTATTTAACCCATAATCTTCAATAAAGGCCAATGTTTGTTCTGACGACATGGTGAAAAAAAAAACACAATCTCAATAATTTTAAAAACAGAACGAAACCTTCTAGAGAAACTACAAAGTTGCACGGATGTTAAACAAAAATCTACTACTGGTGGAAGTACGTGCGCTATTGTATGCGTCACTGAAAACGGCGCCGTTCAACTGATTTGAGGCATGCCTTTGCGCATGCGTCATATGCCCTGGACGCATGCTCCGCAACGCGTGCGTCTAGCGCACGTAAAACGCACAAGTGTGGACATAGCCATTGAGCTTTAAACGTTAGTATCGCTTCCCTTGATATTGAATGAGCATGCTCATTACTAAGGCCTTTTAAACTAAGTACATGTACACCTCTTTCGGGTGGGGGGGGGGAGGATTAGTTAGTTCCCTGGCCAACTAGCCACTTGGTACCTGCAGTTGAGTGCAGTAATCAAGGGATCGCTGCGCCCGATTGGGAGGTCTATTATATTTATTGTAGCGGTCTGAGATGTTTTCTCACAAGCAGGGACTCTGGTTACAGTTGTGTATTGTACACAGCTGGAACTGGAGGATTTTTTTGCGCTTGAGGGCGTGGAGAGTGGGTAGAGTGGGGAGGTGAGATGGGGGGGGGGTGGAGAGAAGGGGCTGACAACCAGTTAACTTTCCATATCACCACAGATAGATGGGGATTCCGGTTACAGTTGTGTCATGTACACAGCTGAAACTGGGAGATTTTTTTTTGCTCTCGAGGGCGTGGAAACTGGGTGGAGTGAGGAGGTGGAGAGGAGGGGCTGACAACCAGTTAACCTTCCATATCACAGCACATAGATGGGGATTCCGGTTACAGTTGTGTCTTGTACACAGCTGGAACTGGAGGATGTTTTGGCGCTCGAGGGCGTGGAGAGTGAGTGCAGTGAGGAGTTGATGGGGGAGGTGGAGAGGAGGGGCTGACAAAATTATTCTAACCTATATCACTTCAAATTCAATCTTTAAAATTTTTATATCTCTCACACATATATTTCACTCTCCATTTCTCACCTCATTTCACTTAACCCAATGCTCTTTATCACTGTCAAAATGAATATAAATCTCAACTACAAAAACTTCTTCCAATTTTTTTTTCGAACTCTCATTACTTCAAATATAAAATGCAGCAAAACACACTCACACAATATCACAACAAAATTACTCCCACAACTTCTCCAATATATTAACATGGGTTTCCCTATACTTTAATATTGGCCTTTTATGCTTAAATTTGCAATTTTTATCCTGTTTGTTTCACGATTTCACCGTAATTTCATTACTTGCAATTTTTTCGAAATTGGATTCATCTCATAACCTCTCATCCTTACTAGAACAAAGAAAATTCATACATTCACAGATATCACTTCAAAGTCTATCTTTCCATCATATTTTTCTCTCTCAGCCCCCGAAAACGTCATTTTAGCTGTTGATTTTGATATGCCATATTTTTCAAACTAATTTTCCAAAACTGTCTGGCTTTCTCGACTTCTCCGATTTACCTATCTTTTACAAACTAACAGCCAATAATCCAATGAAGTGTATGATAACTACAACATTTTCTCAACAAAACCCATCATTTTATCTTTTTCACACATACCACTTTCTGAAAATTAGTTTAACCCCTCATCCCCCAAAACCTGCCCATACGAGTAGTTAAGGCATCGCCACAGGAAATATGGCGGCACAGGACAGGTGTTTCTGGTGCAGGTGTTATAACCCTTTCGTGATTGACCATAGTGCGTGTGTGTGATATTGAAAAAAACCATTGCGTATGAAGAACATCTGTATAAAAAATTATGAGTCGAAGCCCTCCCCTAGCGGATGTTGTTGACCTTTCCCAGCTGGGTGAGTTTCCTCCGGCGCATTGAAAAAACCCTAGCAGATAATGCTGACTTATTGATTTGAAAAAAACAATGCGTGTGAAGAACAGCTGTTGGAATCCTGTATAAACCCCCCTCTAACAAACTGAGTTAATGATATTGAAAAAAACCATTGCGTGTAAAGAGCATCTGTATAAAAAATTAGGAGTCGAAGCCCTCCCTAGCGGATGATGACCTTTCCTCAGATGGGTGAGTTTCCTCAAACGCTTTGGATGTCTGTCTTATTGAAAAAAAAACCATTATGTAAAGAACATCTGTATGAAGCCCTAGCAGATAATGCTGACTTATTGATTTGAAAAAAACAATGTGTGTGAAGAACAGCTGTTGGAATTCTGTATAAAGCCCTCTCTAGCAAAGTCAGTTAATGATTTTCAAATCACCATCGAAGCTTTTCTCTGCTTGACGAAGTCACTTCCTCAACTAATGATACCAGCGGTGTTGCTACAAAGAGATAATGTAGGAGAGAAAGATAGGATAATCGATCAGTTGAAAAAAAGCCGTTATGTGAAGAACAACTGTCGAAATAAAAAACCTTTTCCATGAAAGAGTTATGAGACGATGCCCTCCCTTGCAGATCTTTTTCCAGATCAGGTAAAAAAATCCTTTCCCCACCAGATACTTGTTAACAGAATATTTTTGTGAATAATTATATCGAGTAGACTATTTTAATGAGAAATCCCTTTCATTCATTTCCTTACCGTATGAAGAACAGTTGTTGGAGGCATTAAATGAGAATAATAGGACAGTTGATTCTTAGATAAAAAATCCTTTCCGTCATCGTTTTTAGTGAACCTCCCTCCCATATTACTAACTTTTCCGAAACAGACTGGTCTACGATTTTGAAAAAGAAGCTGATTTTTTCAAAAGAATCGTTCCTTACGAACCCAATGCAATAAAGGTAAAATTTTCAGTTTGATTTAAATCATATTTCGCAGGGGAGACAAATAGTTTTTCACCATAACACGATTGATATAACGCCAACATAAAAACTTCAGTGACGAAGTATTTCTCTGAAGCACTTCAAGGAGCTAGAGAATCTTTCACAAATCAGTATAACGCTGATACAGACTCTGGTAGCAAAGACGATATGCTTTCCCTGCATCTCACCACCTCATGGGCTAAAGAATCTTTCTCAAACCCATTCACAACATGTTTTTTTTTCCACGAATGTGTAGCGCGGTTGCTGTTTGTTATCTCGATGAATTTAAATGCTAACCGTAGAGTGCATGCATATTTGTGAGACTATTTTAAAGAAAAAACCTTTTGAGAAATCGTCCCATAGATGAAAAAAATCATTTTCTTACTGTATGAAGAGCAATTGTTGTACGCATGAAATGGGAATAATAGGGCAGTTGTTTCTTAGATGAAAAAAATCCTTTCCCTCACCGTATGAAGAAAAGTTGTTGGACGCATGAAATTGGAATAATCGGTCACTTAATTCTCAGATGAAAAATCCTTTCTCGCGAAATACTTGTTTCCTTAACAGAATATTTTTATGAATAATTATATCGAGTTGGCTATTCTAACGAAAAAATCCCTTCCATAGATGAAAAAATCCTCTCGCTAAAGCCTTAGATATCTCTATACAGCAAAACCTTTCCCACTCTGCATCTGAGAGTTGTATGATTCGGGTGGTTGCCTTCTTGTCACGAGAGACAGTTAAAGGTGTACGGAAACAGTCGCTTTGTAAACCGTATCACGCCACCGCACACTGCTAAGAGAGAAACAACTATGCATCGAGGCGATGATAATAATACAGCTCGAACTCTGTCGACATACAAAGCGTGTGCATGCACTAGTATAAGAGGAAAGTTCACCCCCCAGATGTCACAGCATACAATTCACCATCCTGCCGTGCTAGTAGGACATGGATATTTTAAATGGATTATCCATAGAAACACTTTCATCACACAGTTACTTCAGAATGCTCTTAATATAGCTTGAGTACATTCTGTCCATACGAAAGAACTCTTAGAGAATGTCAATCGTTGCAGAAATATTTTAAAAAATCTCTCTTTGACTTGGAACGGAAAAATCAGTGTAGAGATAAGTCTTCCTCCGTACGATATCACAAGACCGACATTTGCTTATGCCATGCTCTAATACTAGTAAATTGTATCCATTCTTTCGTTATTAATAGATCTAAGAATTCAATGTTTGAGTACAAAATGATTTCTCAGAAGTGTAACGATATGTTACAACATTGTGTCAAAAAGAACTCTTGTTCAGATCTAAAAGAAATATTTTCCTCCTAGCATCCATATCTGATCGCAAACAACATCCTCCTTGGGAAATCATTTTTAGTGAATTACTAACTTTTCCGAAATAGACTGATATACGATTTGAAAAAGAAGCTGATTTTTTCACAGAATCATTCCTTACGAACCCAATGCAACAAGAAAGTGCATAAGAGAAAATTTTCAGTTTGATTTAAATCATATTTCGCAGGGGGAGACAATTAGTTTTTTTCACCTTAACACGATTGATATAGCGCCAACATAAAAACTTCAGTGACGCAGTATTTCCCTGAATCACTTCAGTGAGCTAATGAATCTTTCTCAAATCAGTATAACGCTGATGCAGACTCTGGTAGCGAAGACGGTATGCTTTCCCTGCATCACACCACCTCATGAGCTAAAGAATCTTTCTCAAACCCATTCACAGCATGTTTTTTTTCATGAATGTGTACTACGGGCGCTGTTTGTTATCTCGACGGATTTAAATGCTAACCGTAGAGTGCATATATTTGTGCGAATTCGATTATAATGTGACAATTCAAAAGTTGGAAGTATGAAAAACCGAACACTCTCTGATCGTTACCAATGACAATTGCCAATGGATGTCATGCCCTTCACTTTGTAAATACGTTTCAATCATGAATATATGATGTGGAGATTTTGGTAAACAATTGTGAACTATGTTACAAACCAGCTGCAATCAGCTATCCGTGCACGAAAGCAAAATTATCCAATCACACAATTACTAATATTGAGATTACAGTAAATAGTAACTTTCAATACATTTAGCATTCATAAATTGAGGATTCTCGATGCTTGAGAAATGATTCATTTAACTAGCAAAGATGAATAAAGTTTAATTCTACTGTCTAATCCTATCACAATGGATGTTTTACACATAAAATCTAAGACTTCCTTTTTCTGACATCTCATTCACTAAACGTGCTCATCAAAGTCTCTATCTACACAAGATACTACTCAACAGATGCTAATGACTCATCATTACGCAGACAAACTATCTAACTGGTTCAGATATTATGTAAGCATTTAGATGAAAGACAAACTGATTACCAGTTTGCTTATTAAAGCTTCACTGTCATACAATCTTAGAGATAAACTAACTCATTATATAGCTTAATCTTCAGATGCATGTTTCTCCATAGAATCGTAAACCCTCAATATCTATTCTTTGCATTTTCTCATACCTCTCGCAAAAAGTAACTTGCTCAAAAGAACACAATCAATCACTGATTCAACTTCCATATATGTATATTTACTTTCCAATAAAGCATACTTTAACGACCAAACTAGGTAAAATCGCAAGCGTGTGTATGTGTGTGTATGATTGTTTGTGTGTTTCTGTGAATCGAGTGTGTGTGTGTGTGTGTGTATGTGTTCATGTTTTGCTTCTGTGAATCGGATGTATGTGTGTATGTGTGTACGTATGTGTGTGTACGTGTATAGATATATGTTTGTTTCTGCGAATCGAATGTGTGTGCGTGTTCATGTTTCGTTTCTATGAATATACGTTTATTCTTGTGTGTATTCACACACAAGAATAAACGTATTATCTCTCTGTCAGTTGCTTGCTACAAAAGAAGCTAACAGTTTACATCCTACAAACCTCAACAGAGTGGTATTATAGCTCTATTAGGAATTTCCAAAATGTATTTTTATCTCATCGAAACAAGAAAGTCACTAGAACAGACACTTGTGAAAAGTTTACTAAAGAGAAAGATGTATTTTCTCTATTCAATATTGTATACACTACATTTTCAGTTAGACTTTTATTGTTAACTCACTATTTTACCTTTCTTGTTTCAGTATAACGTATAGTCAATAATAAAACAGTTTTCCAGGAAAAATCTTATATTCATATTCATACACTATCTTCAGAAAGGTTACAGTTATCGACGACTTATAAAGATTTTTTTTTTGAAGCAAAGATTGAAGGATTCAAGATCGTAATAAAAGTTCCAGTCCACGAATACAACGTTTTATTCTACATAAGTCGTCTCACTCTCATAATAAAGTTTCCGAGGACACATCAGTATATTCTGCAAGAGTCGAATCATTCACATAATTCTGTAATTCTCGTAGATGATTTTGTAACGCTCTCAGATACAGGGAGAATTTGTTAGACTCTGTGGAATTCAAAATGAATCTAAGTTTCTCATCTAACCAATCAGGAGATGCTATAGTTTCACCACTGCACGGAGTTTCTGCAGGCGTTTTAATCCTAGGAACAACACCTTGCATACCCTTGCCACAGTTCTTACACACTGAACGGAATCATTTCCCTCTTTGATGTTTTCTGTATCCTTTCCACACTGGTTCACTCTCTCTATCCATCATATTAGGCACCAGAGTAAAAAAAAACAATATCCAGTTAACAACCTACACGACTATACATGCCAACAAATAATAATAATAAAGCTATGCACGCAGTGAGAATCGTTACTCTGTTTTCATTTATCCCTGACGACCAATCAGAAAAGTAACAGAAATTACTCTTCTACAATTGGGTTTTTAATATCAGTATGAATTAGAACTTGACCAATGAAAGACTTTTGCCAGATGACGTCAAAGGACTGGATTTAAATCATTAGTACCATTGTGTGTCTGTATCATTTACTACCAATAAACGAGGCGGTGTATCTACTTTGCTAGAGTGTATTAAATATGGCAGGTGGAAAGAGCGATCCTATTTGGACAGGGTTCAAGAAATACCGTAAAGGAAAGGGATTTAGTGAAGTTGATTTAGTGTTTTAGTGTAACAAGGACGTCATCGGTCTTGTAGCACGACTTAAAACCCATCAATGTAAGGGCAAACCCATAACATTTTCGGAATGGGTAGACCGCGAAATCTTATCTGTAATGAATTCGTCAGAACCGTACAAAATCAAACACTATCTCATCATCATACAAGCTCATCTAAAGGCCTTGAGGAACTAACCAAATGTTTCAACAATGGAAACTGAATGAATTTACCTGAAGAACTCTCCACTAAGACTCTGTATCGTTCAGTTAAGAATGTGTCTGGATGCACAATAAACTTTTTTCGAATTCTACGTAAGAACCGTATTGGATGTAAAGTAGATCACTCAAGTCAGTCTCGTCATTGGTAACTTACCATAACCGTTCAATCATTTGAAGAATATTTCACAGAAGACATAAGAAACTTTCATTTCATCGT
The DNA here is from genome assembly GCA_038380435.1 of Ryuthela nishihirai. Lineage (NCBI taxonomy): Eukaryota > Metazoa > Arthropoda > Arachnida > Araneae > Heptathelidae > Ryuthela > Ryuthela nishihirai. The sequence goes on from JAWZYU010000019.1 coordinate 2,204,992, forward strand.
TAATTGTTTTGTGGATGAGTCAAGAGTTAAGTTACATAATATATCATTCATGTCTGAATTGAACTTTCCTATATTATATTGTTACTAAAATAAATAGTGTCCTGTATCTGATTTTTTCGTCATTGTGATTTCTTTCTTAGTGTAGTTATTATTAAGTTGAAAGGTTTACATCAATCTGAAATCTCTGTAAAACACCATTTACAAACTAGCGAAACAAAAGTTGAATACTATTACAACTGACTAACATTCTCTACCACACATTCTATTTTGAAAAATAATCGTAGGAAGAAAGTGAGCGTTCTGGACCATAAGAGTAATTTCCCTGATATCGGAATTACTCAGATATAAAAATCTATGTCTAAATAGTCAGAGAACACAAAATGTGCTACAGAGATTTTTATACTGTGAAAGATTTTCAGCTCATGTCTCAATGGGAACACTTGAATCTTTATTAGAACATTGTAATTTATATACGTTCCCACCGAGACGAGCTGAAAATCTTTCACAGTATAAAAACTTAACTCTTGACTCATCCACAAAACGATTAACGATGAAATGAAAGTTTCTTATGTCTTCTGTGAAATAGTCTTCAAATGATTGAACGGTTATGGTAAGTTACCAATGACGAAACTGACTTGAGTGATCTACTTTACATCCAATACGGTTCTTACGTAGAATTCGAAAAAAGTTTATTGTGCATCCAGACACATTCTTAACTGAACGATACAGAGTCTTAGTGGAGAGTTCTTCAGGTAAATTCATTCAGTTTCCATTGTTGAAACATTTGGTTAGTTCCTCAAGGCCTTTAAATGAGCTTGTATGATGATGAGATAGTGTTTGATTTTGTCCGGTTCTGACGAATTCATTACAGATAAGATTTCGCGATCTACCCATTCCGAAAATGTTATGGGTTTGCCCTTACATTGATGGGTTTTAAGTCGTGCTACAAGACCGATGACGTTCTTGTTACACTGTAAACAAACAGCACGAAATCCCTTTCCTTTACGGTATTTCTTGAACCCTGTCCAAATAGGATCGCTCTTTCCACCTGTCATATTTAATACACTCTAGCAAAGTAGATACACCGCTTCGTTTATTGGTAGTAAATGAAACAGACACACAATGGTACTAATGATTTAAATCCAGTCTTTTAACGTCATCTGGCAAAAGTCTTTCATTGGTCAAGTTCTAATTCATACTGATATTAAAAACCCAATTGTAGAAGAGTAATTTCTGTTATTTTTCTGATTGGTCGTCAGGGATAAATGAAAACAGAGTAACGATTCTCACTGCGTGCATAGCTTTATTATTATTATTTGTTGGCATGTATAGTCGTGTAGGTTGTTAACTGGATATTGTTTTTTTTACTCTGGTGCCTAATATGATGGATAGAGAGAGTGAACCAGTGTGGAAAGGATACAGAAAACATCAAAGAGGGAAAGGATTCCGTTCAGTGTGTAAGAACTGTGGCAAGGATATGGAAGGTGTTGTTCCTAGGATTAAAACACCTGCAGAAACTCCATGCAGTGGTGAAACTATAGCATCTCCTGATTGGTTAGATGAGAAACTTAGATTCATTTTGAATTCCACAGAGTCTAACAAATTCTCCCTGTATCTGAGAGCGTTACAAAATCACCTACGAGAATTACAGAATTATGTGAATGATTCGACTCTTGCAGAATATACTGATGTGTTCCTGGAAACTTTATTATGAGAGTGAGACGACTTATGTAGAATAAAACGTTGTGTTCGTGGACTGGTAACTTTTATTACGATCTTGAATCCTTCAATCTTTGCTTCGAAAAAAAAAATCTTTATAAGTCGTCGATAAATGTAAACTTTCTGAAGATAGTGTATGAATATAAGATTTTTCCTGTAAAACTGTTTTATTATTGACTATACGTTATACTGAAACAAGAAAGGTAAAATAGTGAGTTAACAATAAAAGTCTAACTGAAAATGTAGTGTATTCAATATTGAATAGAGAAAATACATCTTTCTCTTTAGTAAACTTTTCACAAGTGTCTGTTCTAGTGACTTTCTTGTTTCGATGAGATAAAAATATATTTTGGAAATTCCTAATAGAGCTATAATACCACTCTGTTGAGGTTTGTAGGATGTAAACTGTTAGCTTCTTTTGTAGCAAGCAACTGACAGAGAGATAATATGTTTATTCTTGTGTGTAAACACACGATTCATAGAAACGAAACATGAACACACACACACATTCGATTCGCAGAAACAAACATATATATACACGTACACACACATACGTACACACATGCACACATACATCCGATTCACAGAAGCAAAACATGAACACATACACACACACACTCGATTCACAGAAACACACAAACAATCATACATAAACACGCTTGCGATTTTACCTAGTTTGGTCGTTAAAGTATGCTTTATTGGAAAGTAAATATACATATATGGAAGTTGAATCAGTGATTGATTGTGTTCTTTTGAGCAAGTTACTTTTTGCGAGAGGTATGAGAAAATGCAAAGAATAGATATTGAGGGTTTACGATTCTATGGAGAAACATGCATCCGAAGATTAAGCTATATAATGAGTTAGTTTATCTCTAAGATTGTATGACAGTGAAGCTTTAATAAGCAAACTGGTAATCAGTTTGTCTTTCATCTAAATGCTTACATAATATCTGAACCAGTTAGATAGTTTTTCTGCGTAATGATGAGTCATTAGCATCTGTTGAATAGTATCTTGTGTAGATAGAGACTTTGATGAGCACGTTTAGTGAATGAGATGTCAGAAAAAGGAAGTCTTAGATTTTATGTGTAAAACATCCATTGTGATAGGATTAGACAGTAGAATTAAACTTTATTCATCTTTGCTAGTTAAATGAATCATTTCTCAAGCATCTAGAATCCTCAATTTATGAATGCTAAATATATTGAAAGTTACTATTTTCTGTAATCTCAATATTAGTAATTGTGTGATTGGATAATTTTGCTTTCGTGCACGGATAGCTGATTGCAGCTGGTTTGTAACATAGTTCACAATTGTATACCAAAATCTCCACATCATATATTCATGATTGAAACGTATTTACAAAGTGAAGGGCATGACATCCATTGGCAATTGTCATTGGTAACGATCAGAGAGTGTTCGGTTTTTCATACTTCCAACTTTTGAATTGTCACATTATAATCGAATTCGCACAAATATATGCACTCTACGGTTAGCATTTAAATCCGTCGAGATAACAAACAGCGCCCGTAGTACACATTCATGAAAAAAAACATGCTGTGAATGGGTTTGAGAAAGATTCTTTAGCTCATGAGGTGGTGTGATGCAGGGAAAGCATACCGTCTTCGCTACCAGAGTCTGCATCAGCGTTATACTGATTTGAGAAAGATTCATTAGCTCACTGAAGTGATTCAGGGAAATACTGCGTCACTGAAGTTTTTATGTTGGCGCTATATCAATCGTGTTAAGGTGAAGAAAACTAATTGTCTCCCCCTGCGAAATATGATTTAAATCATACTGAAAATTTACTCTTATGCACTTTCTTGTTGCATTGGATTCGTAAGGAATGATTCTGTAAAAAAATCAGCTTCTTTTTCGAATCGTATATCAGTCTATTTCGAAAAGGTTAGTAATATGGGAGGTTCACTAAAAATGATTTCGCAAGGAGAATGTTGTTTGCGATCAGAATGGATGCTAGGAGGAAAATATTTCTTTTAGATCTGAACAAGAGTTCTTTTTGACACAATGTGTAACATATCGTTACACTTCTGAGAAATCATTTTGTAATCAAACATTGAATTCTTAGATCTATTAATAACGAAAGAATGGATACAATTTACTATTATTAGAGCATGGCATAAGCAAATGTCGGTCTTGTGATATCGTACGGAGGAAGACTTATCTCTACACTGATTTTTCCGTTCGAAGTCAAAGAGAGATTTTTTAAAACATTTCTGCAACGATTGACATTCTCTAAGAATTCTTTCGTATGGACAGAATGTACTCAAGCTATATTAGGAGCATTCTGAAGTAACTGTGTGATGAAAGTGTTTCTATGGATAATCCATTTAAAATATCCATGTCTTATAGCACGGCAGGATGGTGAATTGTATGCTGTGACATCTGGGGGGTGAACTTTCCTCTTATACTAGCGCATGCACACGCTTTGTATGTCGACAGAGTTCGAGCTGTATTATTATCATCGCCTCGATGCATAATTGTTTCTCTCTTAGCAGTGTGCGGTGGCGTGATACGGTTTACAAAGCGACTGTTTCCGTACACCTTTAACTGTCTCTCGTGACAAGAAGGCAACCACCCGAATCATACAACTCTCAGATGCAGAGTGGGAAAGGTTTTGCTGTATAGAGATATCTAAGGCTTTAGCGAGAGGATTTTTTCATCTATGGAAGGGATTTTTTCGTTAGAATAGCCAACTCGATATAATTATTCATAAAAATATTCTGTTAAGGAAACAAGTATGTCGCGAGAAAGGATTTTTCATCTGAGAATTAAGTGACCGATTATTCCAATTTCATGCGTCCAACAACTTTTCTTCATACGGTGAGGGAAAGGATTTTTTTCATCTAAGGAACAACTGCCCTATTATTCCCATTTCATGCGTACAACAACTGCTCTTCATACGGTGAGGGAAACGATTTTTTTTCATCTAAGAATCAACTGCCGTATTATTCCCATTTCATGCGTACAACAATTGCTCTTCATACGGTAAGGAAATGATTTTTTTCATCTGTGGAAGGGATTTCTCAAATGGTTTTTTCGTTAAAATAGTCTCACAAATATGCATGCACTCTACGGTTAGCATTTAAATCCATCGAGATAACAAACAGCAACCGCGCTACACATTCGTGAAAAAAAATGTTGTGAATGGGTTTGAGAAAGATTCTTTAGCCCATGTAGTGGTGAGATGCAGGGAAAGCATATCGTCTTTGCTACCAGAGTCTGTATCAGCGTTATACTGATTTGAGAACGATTCTTTAGCTCCCTGAAGTGTTTCAGAGAAATACTTCGTCACTGAAGTTTTTATGTTGGCGTTATATCAATCGTGTTATGGTGAAAAACTATTTGTCTCCCCTGCGAAATATGATTTAAATCAAACTGAAAATTTATTGCATTGGGTTCGTAAGGAATGATTCTTTTGAAAAAATCAGCTTCTTTTTGAAAATCGTAGACTAGCCTGTTTCGGAAAAGTTAGTAAGAAGTTAGAAGTAAGAAAAGTTAGTTCACTAAAAGCGATGACGGAAAGGATTTTTTTTCTAAGAATCAACTGTCCTATTATTCCCATTTAATGCCTCCACCAACTGTTCTTCATACGGTAAGGAAATTAATGGAAGGGATTTCTCATTAAATAGTCTTCTCGATATAATTATTCACAAAAATATTCTGTTAACCAGTATCTGGTGGGGAAAGGATTTTTTTTATCTGATCTGGAAAAAGATCTGCGAGGGAGGGCATCGTCTCATAACACTTTCATGGAAAAGGATTTTTATTTCGACAGTTGTTCTTCACATAACGACTGTTTTTAAACTTATCGATTATCCTATCTTTCACACACACACACACACGCTATGGTCAATCATCTGCTGGGGAGGAAAAGGTTATAACAGAAGTCTGCTATTATCAACAAATTACGTGACAGCAAACTCAGGAACTGATTTCACAGAAGCACAACCAAGCTTTTCCATGAAAGCTTTTATGTCTTGTATGCGACAGTTTTCGCTAGCATGAGTGGAGAGCATTATTAGCTCCTACGAGGATGGGAAAATTTCCTCTCTTTCGTGAGTCTGTCGATAAAGCCTCGAACGCAAAACTAACGGATATTGTTGATTATCTCTTTGTAGCAACACCGCTGGTATCATTAGTTGAGGAAGTGATTCCGTCTAGCAGAGAAAAGCTTCGATGGTGATTTGAAAATCATTAACTCACTTTGCTAGAGAATACAAAATCTAGTTTTATACAGAATTCCAACAGCTGTTCTTCACACGCATTGTTTTTTTCAAATCAATAAGTCAGCATTATCTGCTAGGGCTTCATACAGATGTTCTTTACATAATGGTTTTTTTTCAATAAGACAGACATTCAAAGCGTTTGAGGAAACTCACCCATCTGGGGAAAGGTCATCATCCGCTAGGGAGGGCTTCGACTCCTAATTTTTTATACAGATGCTCTTTACACGCAATGGTTTTTTTCAATATCATTAACTCAGTTTGTTAGAGGGGGGTTTATACAGGATTCCAACAGCTGTTCTTCACACGCATTGTTTTTTTCAAATCAATAAGTCAGCATTATCTGCTAGGGCTTAGATGTTCTTTACATAATGGTTTTTTCAATTCGCCGGAGGAAACTCACCCAGCTGGGAAAGGTCAACAACATCCGCTAGGGGAGGGCTTCGACTCATAATTTTTATACAGATGTTCTTCATACGCAATGGTTGTTTTCAATATCACACACACGCACTATGGTCAATCACGAAAGGGTTATAACACCTGCACCGGAAACATCTGTCCTGTGCCTCCATCTTTCCTGTCTCGATGCCTTAACTACTCATAGGTTAACATGGGTTTCCCTATACTTTAACATTGTGCCACAACTCTCATTCAGAGTCCAGTGCAATCACATGCAATCCAGCTGTTCTCCATCAGTCATTCTATTTATGTCAGGCAGTCATCTGTCGATCATCCTTACCGTAGTCACTCAAGGATCACCTGATCCTGAACAATGACGCGAAACACCTTTCCATGTCCACTGCTGCCAGCAGCTGCCAATTGTTCATGAATCATGTCCCAAATGTATTGCAATTTATCATATAGACCAGCGTTGTCCAATTAGCAGCCCGCGGGCAAGGATTTTTGCGGCCCGTGAACAAAATCAAATTTTTAATTGAAATTTTAAATAAACATCTGTAATCCACCTTATAGTTTTTTGTGAACTTATATTACTTTACCTGATATGCAATCTTCAACTTACTCATTCTATAAAGTTTACCAAACATTCTTAAGCCGATCGGCAAACTTCTGAAACCTTTTAAGAGCGGTGCGGCGTCATCAAACAAATGTTTCTATGAAGCTGCAGTAATAAGAAGCATCTAACGACAGCACGAATCGCTCTCACTGCGCATGCATATGGCATGCATTGTCGAATGCTGCACTGTATTGTGCACCAGTATGGCGATCTGCTTTTACATAGCTGCTTTTACATTCGCTGGTAAGTGCCGGTAAATGCCTAAAGAGATTTTTTACACTTCGAAAAGATATTCATCTTTTTCTCACAGAAGTGAGCACCGATGAAGATTTAATAGCTAGTTTTGTTGATGACAATTTTCTATGTTCACTTGCTCTCCTAACAGACATTACAGATTATTTAAATGTCTTGAATAAATCCTTACAAAGGAAAAGATCAAAACGTGTGGTTTCTTTATAATCATGTTACAGAGTTTAGAAACAAACTACAATTGTTGATTGTACAATTTGCAGGAAAAAAATTTAATTCATTTTGAAACTTGTAAAGAATTCTACGAAGAAATGAAGCAACTTAGTAAACCAGTTAATTTTGAAAAATTTGTTCCTATATTAAATATCCTAATTAAAGATTTTCATAGATTTTCTCAATATGATGACCTTAAGCAAAGTTTAAATTTCTTCAGTAATCCATTAAATATTGATATTAGCACCGTAGATCCTAAATATCAAATGTAATTATGTGACCTTCAGGCCGACCAAATAGAGAAACTGAATAGAATTGTTCAAAATTTGTCTAAAGGAAAATATCCAAAAATGAAAGATTTTGGACTCCAAATAATTTCTATGTTCGGTAATATATATATCTGCGAGCGTGCATTTTCTGATATGAAACGTATAAATCAAGATACAGAAACTACTTGAAATTCTCTACACTTGAACATATACTTCGGATCGCAACAACAAATATCGATATGGTCGTAAAAGAAATTATTTCCCAACAACTATGGCCACAATGCTCCCATTAAATTTATTAAATATTTGATAAGGTTTAGAAATTTTATAATGGTTTATTATTACTTATTATTTTTCGTATATATAAAATAATTTTTTGAGGTTTATTATTACTTTTTATTTTTTGTATAAATTAATTTTTTGCGGTTTTTGAGGTTTATTATTACTTATTATTTTTCGTACAAATAAAATAATATTTTGGGGTTTTTGAGGTTATTATTACTTATTATTTTTCGTATAAATAAAATAACTTTTTGAGGTTTTTGAGGTTTATTATTAGTTATTATTTTTGGTATAAATAAAATAATTTTTTGAGGTGACATGAACTAACTTTCCAATTTCCTATCCTATCCTATTCTTTTTTTTGGTTCGCGTAATATTGGCAAAAGAAAAAATGGCCCGCGGTCTTAGAGAAGTTGGACAGCACTGATAATAGACCATCGTGCTTTACATAGATCTATGATGCGCCACACTCAAACTCACTGAGTTGAATAAACATCCACACTATGTACAAACAGCATTACCCTTCGATGGTAACCAGATTTAAAGGACGGGTTCGGCTTCTTTATTCTACACTGTTCACAATTCTCCCAATGACAACCTTCTCCACAACTAATGTAATCTGTGTTATCCTACACTTTTTAAATGTAACCAGACCCACAATTTTCCCTTTATTTGCATATGTTACTGTCCTGCACTTTCATACTGATAAGCTCTACTCCTTCGGGGTGTGGCAATTTCTTCGATTAGAAGTGCACTTTAATATAATATTTACATAGCATATGAAGCTCTTCCATTCATTAGTATGCTAGCAGCATGAGTATTTAAACTTTGTTGTGAGTATGCACTATTTAATTTAACCTATGTCATTTAAATTTACTATGTATGTTCACCATTTCTTGGTTTATATGGATGATGATATGCGATATTTTAAATCCAAAACTTTTTTTGCAATAGTAGAGCATTTAGTACGCATTTCTGAATTTTTGTGAGAACGTAAAATTTGACACATTGTCCTATACATTGAATTTTTTTAAAAATTCACTTTGTTTTTATTGCTGTTTCAAATAAAGTTAATGTTCTATTTCATTTAATGATTATCTAGGTTTTTGAAATGTAGTTATTTATATGATGTTTAATTGTATGTGATGTATTTAACTGATGTTTTAATGTATTTTCATTGTTTCATTAGAAATATTACAGTTGAATATCATTATTTCCAACTTAGAAGACAGCATTTCAAAATTAAAAAATTATGAAGGTAAGCTAGAAATCAAAAGATTGCAGGTAAGAAATTCTCATTTTAAAAAGGGGGAATTTTTATACCGAATATTCAAAATATATAAGTTTAGGAGAGGATTGTAGCTTGAGGTTAGGGAAGCAAATAAAAATTTATTGAACTAGAAGAGTGACTGCTCTCAGCATTTTGAGAATTATATAAAGAATATATATAAGAATGTATGAGAATTATATAAATTATATTTGTACAGTTTGCAATTAGCTACTGAAGACTATCTTACACTGAAGAGCCAAAACATTATTACCACCTGCCTAATATGATGTTGGTCTTCCACGTGCATCCAAAACAGCTCTTATTCTTTTGGCATCTGGTTCGAACACGTTACCAGCAAATCCTTTAACTCTTGTAAGTTACGTGGTTGAACCGCAGGAGATCGGATATGCTGCTCCAACACACACCACATTGGATTGATGTCTGGGAAATCTGGAGGGCAGGGGCGGTGTGGCATGGTGCATTATCCTGCTGAAAGAAGGCACTACTAGAATGGTATACCGATGCTATGACAGAATGTACCTGATGTGCAATGATGTTTAAGTAGATGATAGACGTCATAGTTTCCTACACATGAATGACTGGACTCAGAGTTTCCCAGCAGAACATTGTCCAGAGCATTACACTTCATCCATGGTGCATCCTGGTGCCAACACTTCTCCAGGTAAACGATGCACACGTACCCGGACGTCCACATGGTGCAACAGGAATTGAAATTCATCGGACCAGACGACCTTTCTATTATTCAAGGTTTTGTCTATTTATTGCAGTTTATCTATTTCCAGTTTTGATGCTCGCCTGCCCATTGTAGGCTCTTTCAACATTGAACCTAGGTTAGCATTGGCACTCAGAGCAGCCTGCAGCTACGCAGACCTATTTTCAGCAGGGTTCGATGTACTGTTTTTGGACAATCATTATTGTTTTTCTGATCTTACGCTCGTTCAAATAAAGAACACAAATCTAATTTTTTAGGAAGATTTATTGCCTGTGGCTCGAACTGCAAGCTATGCAGTTTAAAAATCACATACTTTGGAGCGTTACATCATCATCATCATCATCATCATCATCATCATCATCATCATCATCATCATCATCATCATCATCATCATCATCATCATCATCATCCTCCTCCTCAAGCAGTCATGGGCTACGGAGGTCCAACCAGACCGTGCAATTTAAAACATTTCTCCAAAGCAAGTCTGTCCTGAGGTACATCTGCTGCATCTGGCCACTGCACACCAATTCCAATAAGGTCCTGTTTCACATTGTCTGCCCACCGCATCCTAGGTCTCCTCCTCTTTCTGAAGCCTTTACGCACACTGTTCATAACCCTATTTGCCAATCTATAATTATCCATACAGGCAACATGGCCAAATCAATAGAGTCTCTCTCTGCACAATATGCTGCTTAAAGGAGGTTGCTGACTCCTTTGCCTAACCTCATCATTAGTTACAAAGTTGAACCACCTAATGTCCAAGATACTGCGTAAACATCTGGAATCAAAAGCATCTAGTTTCCTGTTATCTTGTTTACAAAGTGTCCAAGTTTCACTACCATAACTAACCCTAGAAAGAACCAAACTATTATACAGTCTAATTTTAGTCTTTAGGTGTATACTCCTATTTCTCCACACTCTCCATAGATTCTTAAAAGTCCCGGCAGCAATCCCTATTCGTCTGTTAATCTCATGCCGCATATCACCATTATCTGTTATATAGCTCCTAAGATAATTAAACTGGGACAAGTGCTCAAAATTGCAACCATTCAGATTAACTGAATCACAGCCTGCCTGACCAATTTTTATCACTTTAGTTTGCTCTCTGTTTATAACCAAACCTACTCTACTACCAGTCTCATCAACAACGTAATAACGTAATGATGTGTGGCAATCCCGGTGTTCCGCAATACTGAGACTGCACTACACCTTGAGGGAGTTGCCACGAAACCACAATCCACTAGCCAGGATACATTCTGTATAGATCTTGCCTTCATAGATCTTACCTTGTTGCAGGAGAAGACCTGTAGAAGAGATAAACACTGCTTTTCAAAGCAAGCCTGTCTGTTGATATAATCATTGAGGTGCAGTGAGTGGGATCTTTTAGAATTTTGAAAATGCCATGCCTAGAATTTGCCAAATCACTCACTGATTTATGTCCGAAAAATCGCCAAAATAAGTCAGATGGTATCTTTAGAATTTTGATGCCAAACTTTGAAGAATTCCTATCTTTTTGGGTCCACCGCAGCAGAGACTCCCAGGCATCCACGTCGATGAGCCACGCTTAATCGGGTCCCCAGTCCTTTCAGCATGACCCTCAACTTCGACCTCTCCATCGAGCCGGGCAACCAAAGCCCGCTCGCTGTCTCGGCCATGACAATGCCGAGGCCGCATCGGAGCACACGTGACCAGTGCCCTACCAAAGCCAGTCAGCGGCCCTCCAAAAACCCAGACAAGGCCTTTAGCCTACCAGGGCTCACAAGACTGCAGCACCTGGACCCCACTTCACAGAGGCACCCAGGCCCCTACACCACGAAAGCCATGTTCTGCCTAAAGTTCTCATGTGGAACTCTTAGTTTGGCTTTTCCATCGATAAGTCGGTCGACCAGGTTAGCTACTCCCAGTCACGAGCCTTCAACTTCGTCCTCTCCATTGTGAGCTGGCCGAAGCCCCCCAGTGAACAGTCTTCCGACCCACGATATTACTGAGACCGCATCGATGAGCCTACTGGACTGAGGCGCCACCCCCAGTCCGCAGAACCTTCAAGTACGGCCCCTCAACTGGGGACAAGTCAATAAGCCAACTGGACTGGCCACCCTCTAAAACCAGTCCGCTGGCCCTCAACAGGCCCCTGCACCGGGGGCCACAAGATAACATGAACTCCAGAGTGCCAGCGATCCGAACTCAACTTCTCAGAGGCACCGTAGCCGCCCCCCCCCCCTCGACAAGGAGGTCCCACTTTGGGGACATCAACACGAATAATGTATGTGGCAACCCCGGTGTACCGCTATTCAAGATAGCATACCACTTGAGGGAGTTGCCACGAATCCACATCAACCATCTAGAGAACATTCTGTATTCTACATTCTTTTAACATTCCTAACTGCAGGAGAAGACCTGTAGAAGAGAGAAACAACAACTGTTTAACAGCCTGTCTGAAGATGTAATCATCGAGTGAGTGGGCTTTTTGAATTTTGAAATGTTCTCTTGTCAAATAGAACCAAACAACTCACTGGATTTAGACCACATAATTGCTAATACAGATAAGATGTTATTTTAGAATTTAGATGCCCAAATTTCATAATATGACCTAACCTTTTGCTTGGGAAAGCTATCATGATGGAGAGTCTTCAGGCTCTACCATCGACAAGTCACACTTAATAGGGTTGCAGTCCCGTTTGGCATGACCCTGAACTTCGTTCCCTCCGCCGGGACACCAACTGGCGGCCTCCCCAGAAATACTTCGAGCCGGACTTCGCTACAACCGAGCAAATGACCCACATGACCAGAGACTCCAATCCCGGCCTGCAGGCCCCCACAAGGCCACTCCATCTCAACTCCATGACACCACAAACATCGCTGGTGCGATAAAGGAGTCCACACGACTGGGGATCCATTCCAGCAGCTCGAATGAAAGAGTTCATCTCATCAACATCATTTGCCAAAAGCGATAAATCATCAGCATAATCTAAATCAGAAATTTTTGTACGCCAGACCATTTAAGGCCAAAATCTTTCCCTTACAATGAATTTCGCATAACGTAATCAATAACCAAACTAAAGAAAAAAGGAGACAAATGCACCCTTGTTGAACACCAGAAGTAATGCTAAACCAATTGCTACAAGCCTTACCAACTCTCACACACGACTCGGTGTTATTATAGAGAGCTTTCATAATGTTAACTAACTTGTGTGGTATACCATATGATTTCACAATCAACCACAAATTATGACGATCAACAGAGTCAAACGCCATTTTAAAATCAACAAAGCTAGCAACCAAAGGTTTCTGAAACTCTAAATATTTCTCAAGAATCTGCCTAAGTGAAAATATCTAATCCACACATCCCCTACCACTTATGAATCCAAATTGCTCTTCACGCAATTGACTGTCAACCAGATTCTTAATTCTATTATGCACAATTATGGAAAGAACTTTACCTGAAACAGAGAGTAGGCTGATACCCCTATAGTTATCACAAGAACTGCGATCACCTTTTTTGAAAATAGGGATAACAATAGCTCTGGTAAAATCCTTAGGAACTATGCCTTTATCATAAACGATATTTAAAATTTCAGTCATCTAAGTGGTAACAGAAACATTCTCAGCTCTAAGCATTTCCGTAGTAATTTCATCTACCCCTGGGAATTTATGAAGTATAAGTTTAGAAATAGCCAAAATAACTTCAGATTGTGTTATAGGGCCAACATTAAAGCCATCATCATCATTGCAAACAATTGGAGTAGAACTAACCACATTGTTTAGAACATCACTGAAATGCTCAGCCCACCTAGCCATGACAGAATCATCACCTTCTATAACCTTATCTTGTTTATCATTCAATCCCTGTATACGTGTTCGTTTTCTACCACACAAAACATTAACTATCTGGTATAGCTCTCTGCTGTTGTGCTGTCTAACTGCTTCCTCGGCTTTGTCAGCCAAGCCATCAAGCCAATGATTGTTATTAGCAGCTAACTGATCTTTTACACGTTTATTAAGTTCTCTGTAATGCTTTCTTTTAGGACAAGTAGGGTATTGATTAAGGACATTCCTGTAGTTATTTCTTTCTGAAATATGCTCAAGTGCCTTATCACTCTGATAATATACTGCTTTAAAATGGTCCCATTCTTCCTCAACTTCATTAGTAAGCAAACTATGACTGTTAGAATGACTAAGTAACCTATCATGGTAAACTTTAGTTTATAACTGGGTCTTTCAGAGCTTCAGTATTAAAAGTAAAATTTTTAACCCTAGCACAACACTTTTTAAGTTTAAGTTGCAACACACTTTTAACAAGGTAATGGTCAGATCCAATTTCAGCTCCCCTATACGACCTGGTATTCCTAACAGAACTACTCCATTTTCTGTTAATTAATATATAATCAATCATATTCTTATGCAGCCCATTAGGTGAAACCCATGTGTACTTATGTATGTCGCGGTGTTTGTAATATGTGTTAGTTATTCTGAAACCATTGAGTTTACTTACCTGTAAGAGACGTTGCCCATTGCCATTGCAGCTACCAATACCAAAAGGGCCTATCACCCCTCCCCAAAGGTCAGAGTCAGTACCAACTTTGGCATTGAAGTCACCTAGAACAAGGGTAATATCTCGTTTAGTGACAGAATTCAAAATATCCTGTGGTTTTCGATAAAACCTATCCTTCTCATCCTCATCTGCATCCTCAGTGGGGGCATAACAGCAGATAACATTCAAGTCTTTAAAGCTTGTCTGAAATTTTCCTGTAAGAAACCTTTCATTAATGCACTCATATCCTAGAAGAGCATCACTAGTGTGTCTGCTGAGAAGCAGATCCACGCCTTGGTGGTGTTTCACATCTTCCCTCCCTGAAAAGATAAATTTAACATTATTTTTAAGAATCTGACCTTTATCTGTCCATCTGGTCTCTTGCAAGCCGAGAATATCTAAATTATAATGGTGGAATTCTTGTGTGAGGACATCAAGAGAAAAAGCCCTGTGCAGAGTCCTCACATTCCAACTACCTATGGAGAGAAAATGGTTAGTTGGATGTTTAAAGAAACTGTTTATGTAGAGAGGGAACGCTGACAATATCAAACAGCCCCTAATCGCAGACATGGGGCAAAGACCCATTCCCCCACCACTAAAGGCTGAAGCCATCTACACCGGAAGACTTCCTCCAATTTAGAATTTGACGATGCCAATAGAAACAAAGAGTTCAGGTGCCTGCGATGACCTCTGCTCACGATTATCCACCAGCTGATAAAACATATCCTGTGAATCTATTCACTTGGGGCTGTCAACCCACAAACAAACAGAAAACAGCGGAAGATTTTCCCTCCACAGAAGCGCACCACTGCAGCAAAATCAGGATCCATAATCAAGCTCAGAGTAACAATTCCGTTCAGGTTGGTATATATGGTCAGCACCAGGACGCTGTGTGGTTGACCACTCCTCAGCAGAGTAGAAAAAAGAAAAGTAGCCATAGTTGTTAAGATCAGTAGGCCACACTAATCTGGCAGCCCTCCGCTTCTGTTCACTTCCACAAGAGAGTATCTCTTTTGAAGGGTACTAACGGTCTGCACCACGCGAAGGCGGGGGCGGACATTAGGTGCTAGGCCTGGCCGTTTCTATGCATCATCACAGGAGATTGGTGCATAGTTCTCCTTCCAGTGACTACCTAGCTACTATTTATGGACCAAGCTTGGCAGACTTAAATTATACTGCCTTACTAATTAATGTTTAAATATATTTTGTCACTGTCTTCATTAACCAACTTTTACCCGACTTATTAAAATTCAATACTCGAAAATATTTCAAATTTTGCGGGGTGGATAGATTTTTTCGCTGCCGCGTGGTCCACATGGTTCGACCGCGAGACCTTGTGCCTCGCTCAGTGGCTACTGCGATGCATTTGCACTGACGAAGGGCTGCGGGTACATTTGGAGGATGCAGCCTGCCTTTGAAACATTTGATGGCAACTGGGGATGCGGTGGCATAAACGTTTGACACGAAACTGTCTCCCTTCTTACAGCATGGTTCTCGCACAGGGAAAAACTTGGTAGAACATAAGATACTCATTGTTGCTGGTAGTTTACTTCCCTGAAGAAAAGTACAAATGCACACATACGTTAACTTCCTCTTTAGGGAAGCTGACTTGTAAAGGTTTCCACTTGAAAATCGCAATGTACCTTCACGACGGGAATGGTGCATACTATTCTTGGAAAACCCTTAGAAACGCATTTTATCAAAAGAGTTAAAGTTTGGACATCGAAGATGGGACGTTTTCACCACAAAAAGGGTTTACGCCAAGGGTGGTGTGATCTCCGAGATGGTTTGCTTTTCCGCAATTAACCCAGGGGTTAAAGGATCTTTCTAAAAACCCATCCCATGGAACTTTAACGGCGCGGTCTCCTGCAATACAACACCTCATGGGCTAAAGAATCTTCCTCAAACCCATCCGCAACGTGTTTTTCTAAGATGTGTAACTTTGACGACATGCATTCCTGCAATACACCACCCCATAGGTAACTCAAACCCATCCACAGCGTGTTTTTCTAGGATGCGTCATGAGTCGATATAACGACAAGCAACTGTTCACCCACGAAACCGACTTCCATATTCTTAGCTGGTAGTGGAAACTGAAAACGCTGTCAATATCGGGATTTACAACCTCTACCGATTAAAATCAAAAAAAGCATCCATATACAAACGCTATATTCACGCTCCAGTGATTAAAATCAAAGCGACATAAATATGCAAACGCTATATTCACTCTCTGGTGATCAAAGGAACATTAATATACATTCTTTGATGAGTAATATGGCTCACACGACTATTGATACGTGTGAAATATAAGATATTACAGCTGAGGTCTTGGTCGCTGTCTGTGCTATCAGCGGTTAACAGTAAAGTCAGTTTAAAAGAACGGTATAATTGTCTATGTGTTTACACAGGACTTCTGATTTTTACCAAGACGTATTAAATCCAAAACATTGGAGCCGTCCTCGGTCACGTGTCCGGGCGGTGGCCTTGAAAGCGGCTGCTATTGTGGCGATATGCTCTGCGTGGGCCCCCTCACAGGGTAGAATTTGTAAAACCCAAGTCCTGAATATTTTACCCATTTTATGGGGTATGCGGCATTTCACTCTAGATAGCCCAGGATCATTATTTCTAAGTAGTAATAACAGATATTCTGATAAAAATCAGGAAACCTTGTTATAAGCTAAGTATGGCGAAATTTCTTTTGTCTTTCAAGCAAACTCAATTTCCATTTTCATCTGGATTATCCTTTTTCCCGTGTTCGTGTATTTAATATTACTCTCTGGCATCTTAAACCTTCCCCCTAAGTTTACTGTGTTTTTTTTTATCATATTACATGTTTCACCATGTAACTTGTCATAGTGTTTATATGTATTATACAATTCCTGTAAATATATTTGTACTATCCTCAAATGTACTAGGACACCAAGCCACTTGAACATTTAATATCCAGAATTACCTTACCCCTGCATGGAGTTACGATTATTTTGACAATCTTTGTTTTGGTCCGCGGATAGAACCGTGTACAAATAATTCAAGGCGAGATATACGCTCTAAATCTTAACTGGTTATTCTATCACAAATCATTTTAGGTAACGCAGGATTACCGGGATCTAAAGTTTATGTGGACGAATAAAAGCATTTACAGATTAGAAAATGCACCGCCATACTTCAAAAATGTTTTGTTTTCGCACTGGGATACAAAATGATAATTTTCTCGGCAAAGGACTTATTACTGAAAGCATGAACCCGGCAATTGGTCAAGATTCGAATCAAGGTGGAAAATAGCGTCTTCTAGTCTCGAATTTTGGAACATTTCGAAAATGATGAGCAGCATTTTAAAATTGCGGGGTCTCATTTTTAGAAAGAATGCTAATTAGACGAAAGTGAATAATAATTTAACCACTTTGTTTCTCTGACTTATTATACTAAATAACTGAATCTTTGCTATTGACCCGAAATTAACTGATGTAGTGTTTGAAAACCGTATGGAATGCGTTATGGGTAAAATTGTGTTATAATATTTTACTGCGAACACTAATCTTTTTCGTATCGTGAGTGAAATATTGTATGGAAAATTAAAACCGCAAACGAGTCATACTCTAGTGGTTTATTATTTATAACACAAATTTTGTGTATTGCATTTATTTTTTGTTCATGTTGGAAGAAAATTTGAGATTCTTATTTCCTGTGAACCAAGGAACTTTTATTTCTCTTGTAGGAACGTACAAAGGTAACCGTGTTTTGGAATCGAAGTTTACCGCATAATTACTATTCTAAGTGACATCTCTAGCTAATTTGTTCTAAAAAAGATCGAAGACATGGCGTGGAGAAAACTTTCGTAGTACTGTAACACATTTTTGTGTTCTTTTAAAAGTTCTCTGGCTATTTACCCGCAGATTTTTTTTATTTCTGTGTCAGTCCGTTGACGGAGAAATTAGATGTCACTGGCCTCACTTTCTTCTTGAGGTTATTTTTCAAAATAGAATGTGTGATAGAGAATGTCAGTAGTATTCTACTTTATTTCACTAGTTTGCAAATGGTTTAGGCTTCAGGTCGTTGTAAACCTTTCAACTTAATATTAACTGCGTTAAGAAATCACAATGACGGAAAATTAGATAGAGAACACTATTTGTTTAGTAACAATATTAGCATTTATTTAGTACATATTCCGAGGCGTGTACCAGTTCGTCGTATACTTCGTTTAGTAACATAGGAAAGTTCCATTCAGACATGTAGGAATAATTATCTTCAACTTGTGCCTCTTCCACAAAAAGTTTAGCGTTACAGTTCATATATAGAATCCGAAAAGGTTCTTTGTATATCCTGACACATTCTGTACTGAACACTGCAGAGTCTTAGTAAATAGTTCTTCAGCTAAATTCATTCACTTTCCATTGTTGAAACCTTAGCATGGTCCCTCAAGGCCTTTAGATGAGTTTGTATGACTTCGATGTAGTGTCTGATTTTATCGGGTTCCGAAGACTTCATCACAGATGCGATTTGTTGGTCTAACCATTCCGAAGATGTTATGGCTTTGTCCTTACACTGATGACTTTTAAGTCGCGTTATAAGCCCGATGACGTCCTTGTTACACTTTAAACAAACGGCACGAAATCCCTTTCCTTTAGGGTATTTCTTGAAACCGTTACAAATAGGATCACTCTTTCGTCCAGCCATGTTTAACGAGTCACTTACTGGCAGCAAATGATAGAGATACAGCGACACTTATGATTTAAATCCAAAACCTTTAGATGCGTAATGTGATGATAATGATAATGATAATCAGCATGAATTAGATCTCGACCAATGACAGCCTATTGCAAGATGACGTTAAAGGTTTTAGTTATAAGTAGTACACTTGGTGTGTAAAAAGACATAGTTTTGCAGTACTGAAGTGTTAACGATGGCCTATGTTCAGCATTCTCAGACCGAAGGTGCTGTCACCGTGGAGCGGTTTGCTATTTGAGATGACGACTACCAGTTAGGTTCTGACTTGTTGGTGAAGATTTGCAAGAACGTTCCCGAAGTGCACATATGTTTGTTTAAGAAGTGCAGTGACATACCGTTTAGACCCATAAAGGCTTTGGTTACATTATCCGAAGAACAGTGGTATGGCCTGGCTACTACACTCGCCTATATGTTTACCTTCAAGTATGAACTGAATTGCATGGTGGTATTCAAGGGTAAAAAAGGGATGGTCATTGAAAAAGGTGTTGTGTGTGACGACGGTACTTCAATGATTTCTTCGGACCTCTCAGCATCGAACAATGGATGTGGTTAAAAGATTCCCGCAACTTCACTGCAGCTTGTTGGCTCTGAAGTTTGAAGATAATAAATTTCCTAATGCCGTAAAGAATGTCGAATTAACTGCAGACCATACTCCAAGACTACCTAATGTTGAATAGCAAGATCATAGCGCAAAGCTAAGTTTCAGTAAAACATTAAACACACTCATCAGAAAAGAACTTTTTCAGATTTTACGTACGAACTGTATTGGGTGTGAGGTCGATCACTCAAGTCAGCTTCGCCATTCGTCTCTTGCCATATCCGTTGAATCAGTTAATGGCCATTTCGCAGAAGCCGTGAGAAACATTCATTTAAGCGATATCGCTAACTTTTTTTTGTGGAAGAAGCAGGAGTTGAAGATAATTATTCCTACATGTCTGAATGGAACTTTCCTATGTTACTAAACGAAGTGTACGACGAACTGGTCGCGCCTCCGAATATGTACTAAATAAATGCTAATAGTGTTCTCTATCTGATTTTCCGTCATTGTGATTTCTTAACGCAGTTAATATTAAGTTGAAAGGTTAACAACGACCTGAAGCCTAAACCATATGCAAACTAGTGAAACAAAGTAGAATACTACTGACATTCTCTATCACACATTCTATTTTGAAAAATAACCGCAAGAAGAAAGTGAGGCCAGTGACACTTAACGGAATGACACAGAAATAAACGGAATGACACAGAAATAAAAAATCTGCGGGTAAATAGCCAGAGAACTTTTAAAAGAACACAAAAATGTGCTACAGTACTACGAAAGTTTTTTCCACGCCATATCTTGGATCTTTTTTAGAACAAATTAGCTACAGATGCCATTTAGAATAGTTATTATGGGGTAAACTGCGATTCCAAAACACTGTTACCTTTGTACGTTCCTACAAGAGAAATAAAAGTTCCTTGGTTCACAGCAAATAAGAATCTCAAATTTTCTTCCAACATGAACAAAAAATAAATGCAATACACAAAATTTGTGTTATAAATAATAAACCACTAGAGTATGACTCGTTTGCGGTTGCAATTTTCCATACAATATTTCACTCACGATATGAAAAAGATTAGTGTTCGCAGTAAAATATTATAACACAATTTTACCCATAACGCAATCCATACGGTTTTCAAACACTACATCAGTTAATTTCGGGTCAATAGTAAAGATTCAATTATTTAGTATAATAAGTCAGAGAAATAAAGTGGTTAAATTATTATTCAGTTTCGTCTAATTGGCGTTCTTTCTAAAAATGACACCCCGCAATTTTAAAATGTTGTTCATCATTTCGAAATGTTCCAAATTTCGAGACTAGAAGACGCTATTTTCCACCTTGACTCGAATCTTGAACAATTGCAGGGTTCATGCATTCTGTAATAATTCCTTTGCCGAGAAAATTATCATTTTGCATCCCAGTGCGAAAACAAAACATTTTTGAAGTATGGCGGTGCATTTTCTAATCTGTAAATACGTCCACATAAACTTTAGATCCCGGTAATCCTGCATTACCTAAAATGATTTGAGATAGAATAACCAGTTAAGATTTAGAGCGTATATCTCGCCATGAATCATTTGTACACGGTTTTAACCGCGGACCAAAACAAAGATTGTCAAAATAATCGTAACTCCATGCAGAGGTAAGGTAATTCTGGATATTAAACGTTCAAGTGGCTTGGTGTCCTAGTACATTTGAGGATAGTACAAATATATTTACAGGAATTGTATAATACATATAAACAATATGACAAGTTACATGGTGAAACATGTAATATGATAAAAAAAAGCACAGTAAACTTAGGGGGAAGGTTTAAGATGCCAGAGAGTAATATTAAATACACGAACACGGGAAAAAGGATAATCCAGATGAAGATGGGAATTGAGTTTGCTTGAAAGACAAAAGAAATTTCGCCATACTTAGCTTATAACAAGGTTTCCTGATTTTTATCAGAATATCTGTTATTACTACTTAGAAATAATCATCCTGGGCTATCTAGAGTGAAATGCCGCATACCCCATAATTCTGGGTAAAATATTCAGGACTTGGGTTTTACAAATTCTACCCTGTGAGGGGGCCCACGCAGAGCATATCGCCACAATAGCAGCCGCTTTCAAGGCCACCGCCCGGACACGTGACCGAGGACGGCTCCAATGTTTTGGATTTAATACGTCTTGGTAAAAATCAGAAGTCCTGTGTAAACACATAGACAATTATACCGTTTTTTTAAACTGACTTTACTGTTAACCGCTGATAGCACAGACAGCGACCAAGACCTCAGCTGTAATATCTTATATTTCACCCTTGGCTGTCCATACATTTCACACGTATCAATAGTCGTGTGAGCCATATTACTCATCAGAGAATGTATATTAATGTTCCTTTGATCACCAGAGAGTGATATAGCGTTTGTATATTTATGTCGCTTTGATTTTAATCACTAGAGCGTGAATATAGCGTTTGTATATGGATGCTTTTCTTTGATTTTAATAACCAGAGCTTGAATATAGCGTTTGTATGTGGATGCTTTTTTTGATTTTCTTCGATTCTAAGACGCCATCGATTCTAAGGCGCACCCCGTTTTCAGAGACGTTTATATGGGAAAAAAAGTGCTTCTTGGAATCGAAGAAATACGGTAAATCAGTAGAGGTTGTATATCCCGATATGCACAGCGTTTTCAGTTTCCACTACCACCTAAGAATATGGAAGTCGGTTTCGTTGGTGAACAGTTGTTTTTCCTTATATCGACCCATGACGCATCCTAGAAAAACACCTAGTGGATGAGTTTGAGTTACCCATGGGGTGGTGTATTGCAGGAATGCACGTCGTCAAAGTTACACATCTTAGAAAAACACGTTGCGGATGGGTTTGAGGAAGATTCTTTAGCCCATGAGGTGTTGTATTGCAGGAGACCGCGCCGTTAAAGTTCCATGGGATGGGTTTATAGAAAGATCCTTTAACCCCTGGGTTAATTGCGGAAAAGCTCACCACCTCGGAGATCACACCACCCTTGGCGTAAGCCCTTGTTGTGGTGAAAACGTCCCATCTTCGATGTTAATATGTTTTGATAAGATGCGTTTTTAAGGGTTTTCGAAAAATAGTATGCACCATTCCCGTCGTGAAGGTACATTGTGATTTTCAAGTGGAAACCTTTTCAAGTCAGCTTTCATAAAGAGAAAGTTAACGCCTATGTGTATTTGTACTTTTCTTCACGGAAGTAAACTACTAGCGACAATGAGTATCTTATGTTCTACCAAGTTTTTCCCTGTGCGAGAACCATACTGTAAGATGGAAGAGAGTTTCGTGTCAAACTTCCATGCCACCACATCCCCCGTTGCCATCAAATGTTTGAAAGGCTGTACCCTCCCAAGGCCCCCTGCGCCCTTCGTCAGCGCAAACGCGTCACAGTAGCCACCGAACGAGGCACAAGTCTCATTATCGAACCGCATGGACCACACGGCAGCGAAAAAAGCTACGCACCCCGCAAAACCTAAAAATTTTTTTAGAGTGTTGAATTTTAATAAGTCGGGTAAAAGTTGGTTAATGAAGACAGTGACAAAATATATTTAAACATTAATTTGTAAGACAGTATAATTTAAGTCTGCCAATTATTTCGGCACTCTAAATGAAACCACGTTGTTTGGCACTCATCAAAAATATTATCAACCACGAACTTTACCTACGGAGAGTGAAATCAGGTAAAAGGGTACCGTGTCCTCCTTTTTGTGTAATGTGTTTTAAACTTTGCCTATCATTTACTGTTAACCGTGAATGCTAAAATAAATGTTTTGAAAGTTACTCTTTTCTGTAATCTCAATATTAGCAATTTACATGTCTGATTTCAAAATTTACTTTCGCCCATGGAGAGCAGTTTTATTTTTTTACAGTATAAAGTGCAGCGAAGCAATTACACCTCGGTCAGAGCTTTCTGTAACATAGTTACTATTCTTCGATTGTTTTCCAAAATCGCTATATCGAATAATTATATCTTTTCCTGATTGAGCTATTAGTAGGTAAACGTATTTTACACCGTGTTAATAGAGACCAAACATCTAACAGTATTTGTCTCCCCTTCAAATGATGAATTAAATCAAAATTTACCCCTATGCACTGGTCTCGTGAGGCATGATTCTGGAGCATAAATCAATTAGTTTTTCAAAATGTAGAGCCCTCTATTACCCAACGTAATGTACGTGACAGTGGAGAAAAATCAGGTTTATTAACACCATAAAAATACGTTTTGAGATCATTGTCAAACCTCATAACACAAATAGCATAAGAATGAAAGAAACATAACATAACAATAAGCCATAAAGAATGAAAGAAATCTTTTTAAAAAATTAATTATGAAATGGATGCTCGCACAAAATGTAGAAATTTTTTTATAGTGATTATGCCTTGCATGATTATAGTGTCTAAATATACTTTTTTGAGTCATATTGTTAACGGGTTTATTATATGTCAGTGTTAAATAAGCTGGCACTGTTGCTTTAAAATACTTTATGTTTTCTTAATCTAATATCTCCACAAATGCGCTTTGACCCCTGAGGAGTTTTGTATTTTACTCTTTAAAAATTGTCTATTTACTTTGAAAAAACATTTATTTCTTTTGTTATTATAAGTTTTAAATTACATGTCTGTAAGTGTGAAATAAATTTGAAACTGTCATGTTTTCGTTAGGAGGTAGTTGTTTCCGCTCATTCGTTTATTACGTCGGGGACGTAAGTATGACACCATTAAACGTATTTTACATGAGCGTTCTGCTTTTAATCTTGAAAGGAGTTTTTATTTTGCCTACCTTACATTCGGGCGTGCTTTTTTTCCCAAAGACTCCTCTATGTCATTTCGCCTTATATGTTTTTTATCTTTATTGGTTAAATGTTTCCACTTGTTGTTTTTTAACTAGACTTTTGTCCTTTGCATCTCTTTTAAAGCATTATGTAAACCTGTTAATCGCTCTAAAAGCCTGATTGCAAATTAATTTTTCGTAAAACGCGTAAGTATATTCCACTTTTATTCTATATGTTTGTTTCAAATTTAATAAAAACCTTCTTCGTCTTGTGTTATGCAAAATCTCCTTGTCTGATGTTTAAAATCGATTTTTGAAGTTTGTTGATATGTGTTTGCAAGTGTGTGCCGGGTGAAGGTGAGGCTTGAGCATTCTACCCCCCGGACCCCAAAGGGCACACCCTCTTAGCTATGTAACAGTCAATGCGCTTGGTCTATTCTCACGACAGGACCTCCCTCAAAGCAACTCGACCACAGTAGATAATGTTTCATCCCTCTTAGAACAAGCTTTCTGTCACACACCCCTTTAGAGTTGGTGAACGTGAACCGAACATTTTCTAAACGTAGGTGACCAGGCTATTCAGAGACACGCTTCCTCCTTGGCTGTTAAGTGACTTCTATCACGCTTACTGTCACGTTTACGACTTGAACAACGCAACCCTTACTGCAGGTAGCAGGGACCCCGAAGGGCATTGTCGCCCTACCTATTATTAGTCTTCGACTTACCTGTATAAGTAGCAGACAACGTGTCGACTATAATTATTTTCCTTACCTGTATAAGTAGCAGACAACGTGTCGACTATAATTATTTTCCCTACAGAACCGTCCTCGAAGCAAATCGTCCACAGCGACTATTCAGAGACACGCTTTCCTTCAAGATCATTGTCGTAGGGAGCTGTTACGTTTTCCTAAGTTGCTGCTTCCCAACAGAAGCTGCTGTTTTGTTGGGAACCAATGCTGCTGAATTGTTGGGAATCAATGCTGCTTCCCAACAGAACACCTCTCGAAGCACCTTGCTCTTGAATGGGGGGGGGGGGGCTCTCAGAATAGGAATGACAATCAAGAAACAATAAGAGCGATAGAAACTGGACCTTTAGCCTACCTTTCAATACTGACATGAGTTACGACATTTTCACTGACGCTATCGCGTTTAGGGAACACCTGGAGTGATTCACGTGGACATCTCACTGCACTCCTGGTTGTACCGTTCGTGAGAATCCCATCTCTCCAGCGCCAGTAAAGGGGGCAAAGGTGGAATCCAAGTTAGGGCGCCACTGGAAAGAAACCTAACAACAGAAAGCATCCAAAGATGACGTCATTTCGGACACGCCCTTGCCAAAGAGTCAACCAATAAAATTCGTACCCCCATCCTAGGATGTCGAACTCTTCACCAACAGTGGAATCCAAGTTAGGGATGTGGGGAAAAACCGGGCACAAATGTAGCCCATCTAGGACGTCACTGAAGCATGGAGGGAAACCTAGCAACAGAAAGCATCCAGCGAACATGCAGTGGAAGGGGGAAGGAACTTTTCCTCTCCCCTTCCAAAGAAGTATTATGACTACTATTAACGTACGCGCATTTTAATTCTTTTTCAACAACAAGCATTGCTGCCCAGAGTTTGCCTCCCAGAATCATTCAGAAGAAGTCACTAGCTTATAATTAAAGTTCTGAGATATGGAGACGAATGGTAATAAAAGAGCTGCAAAGGGGAAAGCAAAAATAATCTCAGGGGACAAGTTACACCCTGCAGAAGAACAAATAAGGCAATTTCAATAAGGTGAAAATGTTTTCATGGGTTTAAAATCCCAAACGTGTTTCAATTATTCCTCGGCAATCATTTTAGCATGTGGAGAAAGGTTTGATACGTGGAGACACGATTACAACTACGATGTTGTTTAAAAGACATTGCTCGTTGTCAGAAGCCGTCCATAGCATTTTCTCGCCTGGTTATCCATAGTAGTTCAATTTAATCTCGAATGACAAGGTAATTTCAGTCTGCAGAAACATTTGTGATTGATTTACCCAGACCGTGCAATTTGGTTCTCAAAACCTATATGTACTCAGCTACATCTGCTTCATATGGCCACTGCACACCAATTCTAAAAATGTCCTCTTTGACATTGCCTGCCCAACGGATCCAAGGTCTCCCCCTCTTTCTGAGGCCTTTAGGCACACTGTTCATAACCCTTTTCGCTAATCTATAATTATTCCTATGGGCAACATGGCCAAACCAAAGGAGTTTCTCTCTGCACAATATACTGCTTAAAGGAGGTTGCCGACTCCTTTACCTAACCTCATCATTAGTTACAAAGTTAAACCCAAGATAATGCCCAAGATACTGCGTAAGTATCTAGAATCAAAAGCATCTAATTTCCTGTTATCTTGTTTACAAAGTGTCCAAGTTTCACTACCATAACTAACCCTAGAAAGAACCAAACTATTATACAGTCTAATTTTAGTCTTTAGGTGCATACGCCTATTTCTCCACACTCTCCCTAGATTCTTAAAAGTCCTGGCAGCAATCCCTATTCGTCTGTTAATCTCATGTCGCACATCACCATTATCTGTTACACAGCTCCCAAGATAATTAAACTGTGACACCTGCTCAAGACTGCAACCATTCAGATTAACTGAATCACAGCCTGCCTGACCAATTTTCATCACTCTACTACCAGTCTCATCAACAGCTCGAATGAAATAGGTAAAGGGCAAAAGGGCTAAATTATCAGCATAATCAAGTCAGAAATATTTGTATCTCCAGTCCATTTAAGGCCAAAATCTTTCCCTTGAAGTGAATTTCGCATAACATAATCAATAACCAAACTAAAGAGAAAAGGAGACACAATGCACCCTTGTCGAACACCAGAAGTAATGCTAAACCAATTGCTACCAAGCCTTACCAACTCTCATACACGACTCAGTGTTATTATAGAGAGCTTTCATTATGTTAACTAACTTGTCTGGTATACCATATGATATCACAATCAACCACAAATTATGACGATCAACAGAGTCGAAAGCCTTTTTGAAATCAGCAAAGCTAGCAACCAAAGGTTTTTGAAACTCTAAACATTTCTCAAAAATCTGCCTAAGTGAAAATATCTGATCCATACATCCACTACCACTTCTGAATCCACATTGCTCATCACGCAATTGCCTGTCAACCAGATTATTAATTCTATTATGCACAATCATGCAAAGAATCTGGAACAGAAAGTAGGCTGATATTTCTATAGTTATCATAAGAACTGGAAACCATGCCTTTGTCATAAAAGATATTCAAAATTTCAGTCATCCAAGTGGTAACCGAATAATTCCCAGCTCCAAGCATTTCTGTAGTAATTTCATCTGCCCCTGGGGATTTATGGAGTTTAAGTTTAGAAATAGTCAAAATAACTTCAGAATGTGCTATGGGTTCAACGTTAAAGCCAATACTACATACATCTATTATCATTACAAACAATTGGAGTAGAACTAACTACATTGTTTAGAACACTGAAATCCTCAGTCGACCTAGCCATGACAGAATCCTCACAATTTACAACATTACTATTTTAATCCTTCAATCCCTGTATACCTGTCTGATTTCTACCGCACAAAACATTAACTATCTGGTACAGGGTTAATGGTCTGTAAATGGTAGTAAGTAGTCACTGGAAGGAGAGCGATGCACCAATCCCCTGTGATGATGCATAGAACCGGCCAGGCCTAGCACCTAATGTCCGACCCCGCCTTCTCGTGGTGCATAACGTTACTACTTTTCAAAAGAGATACTCTCTTGTGGAAGTGAACGGAAGTTGAGGGCTGCCATATTAGTGTGACCTACTGATCTGGACAACTCTGGCTACTTTTCTTTTTTTCCTCCCCTCTGAGGAGTGGTCAACCACACAGTTTCCTGGTGCTGACCGTATAAACCTACTGGACTGGACTAAGGCTCTGACCTTGATTATGGATCCTGAATTTGCTGCACTGGTGGGATTCTGTGGAGGGAAAATTTTGTGCTGTGTTTTATCTTTGTTTGTGGGTTGACAGCCCCAAGTGAATAGTTTCAGAGGAGTGTTTATCAGCTTGTGGATAATCCTGAGCAGAGGTCAACGCAGGCACCTGAACTCTTTGCTTCTATTGGCATCATCAAATTCTATATTGAAGGAAGTCTTCCAGTGTAGATGGCTTCAGTCTTTAGTGGTGGGGGACGGGTCTTTGCCCCATGTCTGCGATTATGGGGCTGTTTGATATTGCCACCATGTCCTCTCTCAATAAACATAGTTTCTTTAAATATCCCACTAACCATTTTCTCTCCATAGGTAGTTGAAATGTGAAGACTGCACAGAACTTTTTCTCTTGATGTCCTCACACAAGAATTCCACCATTATAATTTAGATATTCTCGGCTTGCAAGTGACCAGATGGATAGATAAAGCTCAGATTTTTAAAAATAATCTTAAATTTCCCTTTTCAGGGAGGGACGACAATAAGCATCACCAAGGCGTGGGTCTGCTGCTCAGCAGACATGATAGTGATGCTCTTCTAGGATATGAGTGTATTAATGAAAGCTTTCTTACAGCAAAATTTCAGACAAGCGTAAAAGACTTGAATGTTATCCGCTGTTATGCCCCCACTGAGGATGCCGATCAGGATGAGAAGGATAGGTTTTATTGAAAACTACAGGATATTTTGAATTCTGTGAAGAAACGAGATATTACCCTTGTTCTAGGTGACTTCAATGCCAAAGTTGGTACTGACTCTGACCTATGGGGAGGGGTGATAGGCCCCTCTTGGTATTGGTAGCTGCAATGGCAATGGGGAACGTCTCTTACAGGTAAGTAAACTCAATGGTTTCAAAATGATTAACACTTATTCAAACACCGCGACATACATAAGTACACATGGGTTTCCCTGATGTGCTGCATAAGAATATGATTGATTATATATTAATTAACAGCAAATGGGCTAGTTCTGTTAGGAATACCAGGTCATATAGGGGAGCTGAAATTGGATCTGACCATTACCTTGTTAAAAGTGTGTTGCAACTTAAACTTAAAAAGTGTTGTGCTAGGGTTAAAAACTTTACCTTTAATACTGAAGCTCTGAAAGACCCAGTTATAGTTAAAGCTTACCATGATAGGTTACTTAGTCATTATGACAGTCATGGTATGCTTACTACTGAAGTTGAGGAAGAATGGGATCATTTTAAACAGTACTCTCTTTTATGTAAAAAGGAGAAGAGGAGATAGAATTATTTGAGTGATAAGGCACCTGAGCTATTTCAGAAAGAAAGATCTGCAGGAATGTCTTTAATCAATACCCTACTAGTCCTAATAGAAAGCATTACAGAGAGCTTAATACACGTGTAAAGGATCAGTTAGCTGCTGATAAGAATCTTTGGCTTGATGGCTTGTTTGAAAAAGCTGAAGAATAAGTTAGACACAACAGCAGAGAGCTGTACCAGACAGTTAATATTTCGTGTGGTAGAAAACGGACAGGTGTGCATGGATTGAAGGATAAACTAGGTAAGGTTATAGAAGGTGAGGATTCTGTCATGTCTAGGTGGGCTGAGCATTTCAGTGATGTTCTAAACAATATAAATAAACTCTAAACAATATATATAAGTTCTACTCCGATTTTTTGCAGTGATGATAGATGCATTAGTGGCTTTAATGTTTGCCCTATAGCACAATCTGAAGTTATTTTGGCTGTTTCTAAACTTAAACTTCATATATCCCCAGGGGTATATGAGATTACTACGGAAATGCTTAGAGCTGGGAATGTTTCGGTTATAACTTGGATGACTGAAATTTTGAATATCTTTTATGATAAACGCATGGTTCCTAATGATTTTACCAGAGCTATTATTATCCCTATTTTCAAAAAAGGTGATCGCAGTTCTTGTGATAACTATAGGGGTATCAGCCTACTCTCTGTTCCAGGTAAAGTTCTTTCCACGATTGGGCATAATAGAATTAAGAATCTGGTCGACAGTCAATTGCATGATGAGCAATTTGGATTCATAAGTGGTAGGGGATGTGTGGATTAGATATTTTCACTTAGGCAGATTCTTGAGAAATGTTTAGAGTTTCAGAAACCTTTGGTTGCTAGCTTTGTTGATTCCAAAAAGGCTTTCGACTCTGTTGATCGTCATAATTTGTGGTTGATTGTGAGATCATATGATATACCAGACAAGTTAGTTAACGTAATGAAAGCTCACTATGATAACACTGAGTCGTGTGTGAGAGTTGGTGAGTTTTGTAGTAATTGGTTACATAGCTCCTGTTACATAGCTCCCAAGATAATTAAACTGTGACACCTGCTCAAGATTGCAACTCTTAAGATTAACTGAATCACAGCCTGCCTGACCAATTTTCATCACTTTAGTTTTTCTCTCTGTTTATATCCAAACCTACTCTAGTACTAGTTTCATCAACAGCTCGAATGAAAGAGTTCATCTCATCAACATCATTTGCCAAAAGGGCTAAATTATCAGCATAATCTAAATCAGGAATTTTCGTATCTCCAGCCCATTTGAGGCCAAAATCTTTCCCTTGAAGTGAATTTCGCCTAACCTAATCAATAACTAAACTAAAGAGAAAAGGAGACAAAATGCATCCTTGTCGGAACACCAGAAGTAATGCTAAAGCAATTACTACAAAACTTACCAACTCTCACACACGACTCAGTGTTATTATAGAGAGCTTTCATTATGTTAACTAACTTGTCTGGTATATCATATGATTTCACAATCAACCAGAAATTACGACGATCAACAGAGTCGAAAGCCTTTTTGAAATCAACAAAGGTAGCAACCAAACGTTTCTGAAACATTTCTCAAGAATCTGCCTAAGAGAAAATATTTGATCTACATATTCCTACCACTTCTGAATCCACATTGCTGATCACGTAATTGCCTGTAAACCAGATTCTTAATTCTATAAGGCACAATAATGCAAAGAACTTTCCCTGGAACAGAGAGTAGGCTGATAGCCCTATAGTTATCACAAGAACTGCGATCACCTTTTTTGAAAATAGGGATAATAATAGCTCTGGTAAAATCCTTAGGATCTATGCCTTTATCGTAAAGGAGATTCAAAATTTCCGTCATCCATTTGGTAACCGAAACATTCCCACCTCTCAGCATTTATGTAGTAATTTCATCTACCCCTGGAGTTTTGTGCAGTTTAAGTTTAGAAATAGCCAAAATAATTTCAGATTGTGTTATAGAGTCAACATTAAATGGGAGTAGAACTAACCACATTGTTTAGAACATCACTGAAATACTTAGCCATGACAGAATCCTCATCTTCTATAACCTTACCTTGTTTATCCTTCAATCCCTGTATACCTGTCCGTTTTCTACCGCACAACACGTTAACTATCTGGTACAGCTCTCTGCTGTTGTGGTGCCTAACTGCTTCCTCAACTTTGTCAGCCAGGCTATCAAGCGGAAGATTCTTGTCAGCAGCTAACTGATCCTTTACATGTTTATTAAGCTCTCTGTGATGCTTCCTATTAAGACTAGTAGGATACTGATTAAGGACATTCCTGCAGTTCCTTCTTTCCGAAATAAACTCAAGTGCCTTATCACTCAAATAATTCTGTCTCCTCTTCTCCTTTTTTCCTAAAAGAGTACTGTTAGTTTCCAAAAAAGCCTGTTTGAAATGGCCCATTCTTCGTCAACTTCAGTAGTAAGGAAACTCTAACTGTCATAATGACTAAGTAACCTATCATGGTAAGCTTTAGCCATAACAGGGTCGTTCAGGGCTTTAGTATTATAGGTAAATTTTTTAACTTTAGCACAACACTTTTTAAGTTTAAGTTGCAAGACACTTTTAACAAGGTAATGGTCAGATCCAATTTCAGCTCCCCTATACGACCTGGTATTCCTAACAGAACTACTCCATTTTCTGTTAATTAATATATAATCAATCATATTCTTATGCAGCCCATTAGGTGAAACCCATGTGTACTTATGTATGTCGCGGTGTTTGTAATATGTGTTAGTTATTCTGAAACCATTGAGTTTACTTACCTGTAAGAGACGTTGCCCATTGCCATTGCAGCTACCAATACCAAAAGGGCCTATCACCCCTCCCCAAAGGTCAGAGTCAGTACCAACTTTGGCATTGAAGTCACCTAGAACAAGGGTAATATCTCCTTTCTTGACAGAATTCAAAATATCCTGTAGTTTTCGATAAAACCTATCCTTCTCATCCTCATCGGCATCCTCAGTGAGGGCATAACAGCAGATAACATTCAAATCTTTAAAGCTTGTCTGAAATTTTCCTGTAAGAAACCGTTCATTAATGCACTCATATCCTAGAAGAGCATCACTAGCGTGTCTGCTGAGAAGCAGATCCACGCCTTGGTGATGTTTCACATCTTCCCTCCCTGAAAAGGGAAATTTAAGATTATTTTTAAGAATCTGACCTTTATCTGTCCATCTGATCTCTTGCAAGCCGAGAATATCTAAATTATAACGGTGGAATTCTTGTGTGAGGACATCAAGAGAAAAAGCTCTGTGCAGAGTCCTCACATTCCAACTACCTATGGAGAGAAAATGGTTAGTGGGACGTTTAAAGAAACTATGTTTATTGAGAGAGGGAATGCCGACAATATCAAACAGCCCCCTAATCGCAGACATGGGGCAAAGACCCGTTCCCCCACCACTAAAGGCTGAAGCCATCTACACTGGATGACTTCCTCCAATGTAGAATTTGACAATGCCAATAGAAGCAAAGAGTTCAGGTGCCTGCGATGACCTATGCTCAGGATTATCAACCAGCTAATAAACATATCCTGTGAATCTATTCACTTGGGGCTGATAACCCACAAACAAACAGAAAACACATCGGAAGATTTTCCCTCCACAGAAGCCCACCAATGCAGCAAATTCAGGATCCATAATCAATCTCAGAGCCTTATTTCAGTTCAGTAGTATATATTCAGAGCTTTTTTTCAGTCCCGTAGTATGGTCAACACCAGGACACAGGGTCCTGGTGTTGACCTACTCAGCAGGATAGAAAAAAAAAAGAAAAGTAGCCATAGTTGTTCAGATCAGTAGGCCACACTAATCTGGCAGCCCTCATCTTCCGTTCACTTCCACAAGAGAGTATCTCTTTTGAAAGGTACTAATGGCCAGCACCATGAGGAGGCGGGGTCGAGCATTAGGTGCTAGGCCTGGCTGGTTAGGGCTCCTCGAAGTGTTTGAGGAGGAAATCCTCTGGGCGCTGTCACCCTAGGGAGTGATAGCAGTCTACTGGGTTTCACTGCGCTGTGAGTGAAAATTAGTACCCATGGGTACTTATCTTCACCTTCAATATTCTACGCCTGCCAACTTCCATCAATGCAGGTTACTTTCACTGAGAGGAATGGCCGTATATCCCAAACCCTCTGCATTGCTTTCAATGTCAGAGGAATCGCCATTGCTGCACAGCTTACTAGGGCAAACTCACCTATGCTCGTTGTGACTGCGCAGCAGGAAAAGGCTAGCTGGGTGAATTGTAGTGCCGATTATCTGGTGTACTACCGTGATTGTCCTAAGTGGCTGGAGGTGAAAGAGATACAGCGTCTAAAGACCCTTAATAACATCATTTATCCAGAGTCAAGGATGCTCGCTGCACTGCCTACCCCACCTGACAAGGTGTTCTATGCCAGTGTAGTCATCAGAAACCCATGATTATGATGGCATCCATGGCAGTGCACACTGATATCCAGCATTCCACCTGCTGAATCTTTCTCGTTTGCTGGAAAATGCCTCTTGATGCAGGCGAAACCAAAGTTGGTGTCTATTTCAACATCAACTGCAGTTTCCTTTCCTGCTGTGGCGCCTTCCACTTCACCCCTGGAAGATTCCCAACTAGAGACAGTCAGACCTTCCGAACCCAAGGGGCCCCACTGGGGACTAAGACGAAAATATTTTCCCTCCTTGTTTGGTAATCTCTGACCCATGTCCATCGGATGACTCTAAGGACATGGAATGTATCGCCCTATTTTTCCAAAACCGTCACTGGCGACAGTTAAAATAAATCAAAGACCAGAGATGGCTACACTACTATAATGTAATTGTCGTGGATTCCAGAGGAAAGTTGACGGTTTCCAAAACTGTGGTGAAATCCCGACTGCTTTGCAGCTTGTAAGACTCAGAACAAAACTTGGGGTTCGGGAGTTCGGAAATATCCAACATCCCCTCTTGAGGACACACGAGTCCATCTGTGTGTGCCTGCAGGAGAGGTATTTGCAGGCAGCCAACGATCCCAACATCAGGCACTTTTCTCTCATTGTCAGCAACCATTTTCCATTCCAGGTCGTACCACTCACCACCACCTTAGAGGGGACTACTGGATCCCTCACCACCACCTTAGCAGTGGTTACTGGATCCGTCACTCTGCCTGTTGAACATTAGTGTCAGTACCTACTTTCATTTCCCAACCCGCTCATTCTCTACTATTGATCTTCTACCATCTGCTCCTCCTCGATTTTTCCACTCTTTACATGGGAGGTCGAGGACACCTCCTCGTGGTGTGTACTATCTCCCGTGGGTGGGCCTTGGGCCCTTTCATGTATCTCACAGTAGAGACTTGATCGGACTGACTGGAGTGGCTTTAAGCTCGTTTCTGAATTTGATGAACATTTGGTCAGCCAGGAGCCATCAAAGCTGCAGTGGCGGAGATGACAGACTGCATCATCCATGCAGCTCCCTCAACTGTTCTTCATATATCGACTCGGTTTCCACGGTTTCCAAAACTGTGGAATCCCGATTGTGCTGCAGCTTTTAAGACTCAGAACAAAGCTTGGGGTGGAGGGGGTTCGGAGATATCCAACATCCCCTAGCCTTGAAGGATTCAAACGCGCCAGAGCGAAAGCCCGTTTCATCAGGTGCCAGAGCCCGAAGGAATCTTGGATCAAGTATACATCATCTATCACCTGCAAAACCAGTTCTAGGGTCATGTGGAATAAAATCTGGAAGGTAGGTGGTAACTACACATCCCACATTGTCGATCCTGGAACACAATAGACAGGCAATTGCTGATCACCAAGAATCGCCGACACTTTGGGGAAGTCATTCTCCTCCATCTCTTCTTCCTCTTCATTCTCCGCTGAGTTTCTGACCCTGAAGAGGGGCGGAACACTTTCTACTGTCTTTCCATTCGAATGGTCAGGAGGCTTACAGCAAGCCATTAACAGTGGAGAAGCTTTGCCTTGTTCGGCACGTCTCGTGCATCTACCATTTCCGATAGACAATTTTCCATTTGTCCAGTATGCCATGCTCCAACATCTCTCATTATTGAATCTCTCACTAAGAATTGACGGCTCCAACTTTAACCATCGTAAAAAGCGTACAATATGGCTTGGAGATTCTGCATTCTTCATGGCCTCCATAGCTTCGGTTTAAGAGGTCACATGCCGATCTTCATTACAAACTTTTTATATTCTCATTCTTTTCATGTCTCTGTCGGCAAACATTTTGCCATGGCCTTTCACAAGGCTGCTTCTTGAGTGTTAGGCTTTTGCTCTGTAGATAAATTCCTTTAAACGACAACTTCTTCCTACTGTAGGAAGTGCCTTCTATGTTGACGTCTTTTGCTCATCATCCAGCATGACTGCTAACTGCGATGAGTAGTCTCTTGGTTCGGGTGATGGCCATTGGGTTTCGGTTCTCCTCATAACACATACTTGTGTGCACTTTTGCCGCAAGCAAAGTCTTCATTTTGACTCCCAGTTGAATCTTTTTATCACACATTCGTCATCTATGGTCCAAGTGCAAGTCAGCAATGAATATCATTAAGGTCCTTTTCTCCCCCTCTTGGGAGCAGACCGATGTTCTTTGTCCTGCCTGTAGCGTGCACTTGTCTGATCGAAACTGGACTACAGATGACTGAAGGTGCTAGACACCTCCATCATCAGGCGCTCTGTGTTGTTTGCATGGGGGTCTCTTACACCTCACTGCTCCAAAGTCTTTATCAGCGAACCTTCATTAATCTATTCACCATTAGCAATTGTCCTTAGAGTATGCAGCAAAATTGTGATCCCTGACAGGCCATCCCACTTGAGTCTATGTTTTCAGTCCCCAGTGGGGAATGTTATACTAGAATCAGCCGACTACCATTCGTCCTATCGATTTGCGTGTTCGAGGATCCTCTCAGACATTAACATCAGTCTCGATAGCATTACCTAGTAAACAGTTGAGCTACTTCCACTGTGGCTCGCTGTTTCCCCTTACTGCGACTTTTCTCTTTGCAGGGTAAGGAAGGCCTTTATATCCGACTGCATGTACCGGCAACTCTTTGCCAGCCATCGTGCTGTGCACCCAGACTCCTTGCCTGTCTTCACAGATGGCTCGAAGTCCGATACATTGGTAGGATCAGCCATGGTGTGTTGTGATGTAATCATTGCAAACCAGATTCTGCAGCAGTGTTTATTTTCACTGCAGAGTAGCACGCTATTAGTCTCGTCTCGGACCATATAGACTGTTATATGGTCCGAGATCTATATCGGACTCACCGATCTTGGTGAGACATCAGCCTCACCCTGTTCTCTCCAGGATCCGCTAGCAGCTCTATTATCTAGCAGCCACCTCCACCATTTTCTTCTGTTAGGTGCCTGGTCACGTCAGGATAAGGGGCAAAGGCTTGACAGATGCTGCTGCCAAGTCAGGCATTGGCCCCCCTATCCACCTCTCCACTGCCAGTTCCATACAGGAACTTCTGGCTGTATTATTCCATTGAGCTCTGGTCACAGTTGCAGAGATCTTGGTCTGAACAGGTTGGTAACAAGCTTTCCGAGATCACGCCCGTTATCAAACCATAGCAGTAATGTTTTCGCAGGAATTATAAGCAGAAAGTTTTACATGCTCGACTCTGCTTAAGCCATTCGTTTCTTACACATTCATTTCTTCTTCAGTTGGACGACGAAACTAAGTTCGAGTTTTGTGACACCATTTTAAACATTAAACATATTTTAACTGTGAATGTCGTTTATATTTTATTCATCACGATTTTACGTCGGTGCCTCTTACACTCAGACTTACGTTACACTGGTTATTTTAACAGATTTTAGCTTTATGGCTTTGTCATTTATACACTTTACAACTGGGTCTTTTATACCTGAGTTGGTTTTACCCTTTACAGCTTCATATTTATTGCTTTACAGATATTTATTCTTTTTGTATTCATTATAGCTGTTGGTTTCATCCCCTACCTTTTACTGCCTTGACTTTTCACTTTGGTTGAGGGTTCCGTGATGTTTATCTTTACCGTATACCTTGTATTTGGCGCATTATAGCCTTAGTAGCCATTGCACCATTAAACCCCAAACAACCATGCAACCAATCTGAAACTCTACACATTTCTCAAGAATTTGCCTAAGTGAAAAAAATCCCCTATCACTTCTGAATCCACACTGCTCGCCACACAATTGCCCATCAACCAGATTCTTAATTCAAATAACGGAACTTTACCTATAATAGGAAAGAACTTTACCTATAATAGTAAGTTCCAGGTAATATTCTTTGCAGGTACAATAAGTAGGCTGATACCCCTATAGTTATCACAAGAACTGCGACCACCTTTTTAAAAAAAATTTAGGAATAATGATGCTTCGGTAAAATTCTTAGGAACAATGCTTTTATCATAAAATATATTCAAAATTTCTGTCAGCGATGTGAGAGAGAAACATTCTTAGCTCTAAGCATTTCAGTAGTAATTTTATCTTCTACACCTCCCAGGTGGCCGAGTGAATAGCATGCTTGGCTACTGATCAAAGCCCCGATTAAGGCATGGATGCTTTTGTTATATTTCTGCTGAGGTCTCCCATTCTCACAGATCTTCTACTATGGTGTATTAAACTGGCAGGCTCCTGTCAGATCTCTGTGGCAAGCAGCTGCTTGAGGGGTAATTTATTATTTATTATTTATCTACCACTGGGGATTTATGCAGTTTAAGTTTAGAAATAGCCACAATAACTTGTTGTAATAGTTGTTTAAAACGATCCCATTCTCCCTCAACTTTAGTGGTAAACAAACCATGACTGTCACAATGACTAAGTGAACTATCATGACCAGCTTTGGCTATAACTGGGTTTTCAGTGCTTGAATGTTAAAAGTAACCTTTTTAATCTGAGCTCAACACTTCTTAAGTTTAAGTTGCAAGACAAATTTTACAGAATGATGTTTTTTTCAGCTTTTTATGGAATGACCGAATGTGAGCGTTTGTTCTGTGGTGTCCTAGATTTGTCAGGAAAGTTATAATTCATTATTTAATGTTTTTATAAGAATAGCAATATTTTTCTTTTTAAATGTTATTAAAACTTGAAAAGACACTTGAAAAAGACAGAAATCAGAAAAGTAATGATGGCGAACGTAAAGAAGCAGATGAAAATATATATGATACAGTAAAAAAACACTTTTAAAATATTATTGTCGCTCATCCAAAAGGTTGGGTCACGCGGGACTCTTGGCCAAGAATTTATTGAAAATAGGTTTGCACTGTATTTCTCTTTATTGCTCAGTAAGAATTTATGTCTTATATATAAAGACTACGTGAAAGACAGGTGAATTGTGAATATTGTTGCTGAAGGTCATCCTTTCCCACACACAATGATATACCCCAGTCTAAATATGGACACCAATGATGATAAATACAGTATTCCTAATTGAAAACTAATATTGGAGAAGAGTAGTATACTAAGTGTCAATAATAACTGTAGTCATAAAATGATGATTTCCACTTGAGTGACGATAATTTAGACTCGAGTGTGTTGACCTATGCTTGGAAGCGTAGTAAAGATGACTATTAACTGTCACTCGCACAGTCGTGAATCTGCCTAATCCTCCTTTTTTTTTCAGGGTACTCCTCCTGTCTAAAAGATACAGCTTCCATATCTCACTGGGCTAAGTGACAGTCTAATATCCTCTCCCACCCATCTTTTGGTTGACTGACCACTTTGCTGGGTAAAAGAGCTGTACTCTGAAAATAGTACTTAAGTCAGGCAAATAGGTTTAAAAATAATTATATTGAATTTATTATACTTTGACTTATAACTAAATAACAGATACTGTCCTCTAGACAGTTGCAGTGGTAACCTGTACATAACCTCATGAAAGGCACATAAAACACTCCTATCAAAAACAAAATACCTTAACTATGCTAATATACTTATGTTCTATCTACAACTAAGGAGAACAAGGCGTTAGA
The DNA here is from genome assembly GCA_038380435.1 of Ryuthela nishihirai. Classification (NCBI taxonomy): domain Eukaryota; kingdom Metazoa; phylum Arthropoda; class Arachnida; order Araneae; family Heptathelidae; genus Ryuthela; species Ryuthela nishihirai. Next base: position 2,244,752 of record JAWZYU010000019.1, read on the forward strand.
AAATGGCACCTACAGTCTTGCCCGCTTTCATAGGGCGAGAGCCAGTATGTAAGATATCTCTGATTCCTTCTCCGATCCCAAGACAATAGCTCACAATACTCCACTGGATACTGCACTAAGTTTCTAATGGTATTTTTCGCAAACTCACAATTTCTATGGTTTTAGACAATTTAGTTCAAAATTTTTTAGTTCAATGAGGGTAGAAGGTGAAGGGATTTGTTTTCTTCTTCCTCTAATTTCGACGAACTAAGTTGACAGCTGGAGGGGGCGAAATGCTTCTCAATTATCAAAAGTCACAGTTTCACTGCTAATGAGAAGGGCAAGTTTTGTGGCTGGCGAACACTGCTGGGGAAAGTGAGAACCTAAGTCCTAAGTTTATTAAGCCTAAAAACCTAAGTTTTTTGCAAAGTCTGTTTGCAGAAGATTCTTATAGATATTAAAGTTCACTTAGTCACTCAAGACTTCCAGTGCTGGTGTAAGAGGTACCTTTCACAATAGGATGCCAAATTCTGAATAGGAAGGATCTGCTTTGACTTAAGGAAGGTTTATTTGTTTCTGCTGATTTGTATTAGGTGTGGGCTCCCCAGATGGCTAGCACCGCCTATCCCTGCCAACACCACCTAGAACAAAAGGCCATTTCACTGAGTCACCGTCAGCATTAGTGGACCTAAAATACATAAATTTCTTATACAAAATATATTTATTTCTGTTATTTATATTGGTAAGTTTTAAAATTATACTTTATATTTATAAAAAATGCATTATTTAGAAAACAAATTATTCATATATATATATATTACTATTGTGATAATGCTTATATTATTTTTTCCTGAATATTGTATATTTGTAAATAAAATTAGTATAAAGACTAATTTCGCATTGTATCAGTAGAAATAGCACAAATAAATATATAAAAAAGTTGTATATTTTTAGGTCTATTATAATGCTGACGTCCTGACACAGTGGAATGGTTACCCCAGTTTGAAGGGAGCAATCCTCTCACTAACGAAAACTCGTACTGTATGTTGTCTTGTTTACACGAGCTTGGAGTAATAGTAATGCGGTCATCAGGCTTCCCATGCACATGCGCCAGTTTTTATAGTGCGTTCGCCCAACTTCGAAGTGGGAGGTGAAGGTTGGAAGCTGCTGCTTTCAGTATTCACCTGAAACTGCGAGGTGACTCATTTCGAGGGACCACAGGAAATTTTCTGGTTGGCCATTGTGTTCATTCTAAATTTGGTAACTTGCTCCATCTTACAAAATCCGCTTTAATTCCCACTAATATCGATGACTCACATTCGTTTCTTCTACCATTATAGATTTGCATGATCTTTCAGCAACATTTTCACTGGCAGTTGCATTTTCGCTGTTATGAATAGACATGGTTCCAGTTTTATTTTAATTTTAAAGAATGAATTTATTAAAAATTCTAAGGCACTGTAACTCTCCAAAGTATATTAAACGTCACTTTGCCAGATAAAGTCGGGCACCAGGCAATTAATCTTGTGAAGAAATGAAACAAGAGTTATTTAGTTAATAGCAGTTATGTAGCAGATACCGGTGAAGTGCGGCATGATATTAACAGACGAATAGGGATTGCTCCGGGACTTTTAAGAATCTATGGACCACCTGATGGGCTGCATAAGAATATGATTCATTACATATTAATTAACAGCAAATGGGCTAGTTCTGTTAGGAATACCAGGGCATATAGGGGAGCTGAAATTGGACTGACAATTACCTTGTTAAAAGTGTGTTGCAACTTAAACTTAAAAAGTGTTGTGCTAGGGTTAAAAAATTTACTTCTAATACTGAAGCTCTGAAAGATCCAGTTATAGCCAAAGCTTACCATGATAGGTTACTTAGTCATTATGACAGTCATGGCATGCTTACTACTGAAGTTTTAGGAAGAATGGGATCATTTTAAACAGGCTTTTTTGGACACTAACAGTACTCTTTTAGGAAAAAAGGAGCAGAAGAGACAGAATTATCTGAATGTTAAGGCACTTGAGCTTATTTCGGAAAGAAAGAACTGCAGGAATGTCCTTAATCAATACCCTACTAGTCCTAATAGAAAGCATTACAGAGAACTTAATAAACGTGTAAAAGATCAGTTGCTGATAAGAATCTTTGGCTTGATGGTTTGGCTGACAAAGACGAGGAAGCAGTTAGACAGCACAACAGCAGAGAGCTGTACAAGATAGTTAATGTTTTGTGTGGTAGAAAACGGACAGGTATACAAGGATTGAAGGATAAACAAGGTAATGTTATAGAAGGGGAGGATTCTGTCATGGCTAGGTGGGCTGAGCATTTCAGTGATGTTCTAAACAATGTAGTTAGTTCTACTCTCATTGTTTGCAATGATGATAGATGCATTGGTGGCTTTAATGTTGGCCCTGCAATCTGAAGTTATTTTGGCTGTTTCTAAACTTCAACTGTTTCTCAACTTCATAAATCCCCAGGGGTAGATGAAATTACTACCGAAATGCTTAGAGCTGGTAATGTTTCTGTTACCTCTTGGATGACTGAAATTCTGAATATCTTTTATGATAAAGGCATGGCTCCTAAGGATTTTACCAGAGCTATTGTTATCCCTATTTTCAAAAAAGGTGATCGCAGTTCTTGTGATAACTATAGGGGTATCAGCCTACTCTCTGTTCCAGGGAAAATTCTTTGCATGATTGTCCTTAATAGAATTAAGAATCTGGTTGACATGCATTTGCGTGATGCGCAATGTGGATTCAGAAGTGGTAGGGGATGTGTGGATCAGATATTTTCACTTAGGCAGATTCTTGAGAAATGTTTAGAGTTTCAGAAACCTTTGGATGCTAACTTTGTTGATTTCAAAAAGGCTTTCGACTCTGTTGATCGTCATAATCTGTGGTTGATTGTGAGATCATATGGTATACCTGACAAGTTAGTTAACATAATGAAAGCTCTCTATAATAACATTGAGTCGTGTGTGCGAGTTGGTAAGGCTTGTAGAAATTGATTTAGCATTACTTCTAGTGTTCGACAAGAGTGCATTTTGTCTCCTTTTCTCTTTAGCTTGGTTATTGATTATGTTATGCGAAATTCACTTCAAGGGAAAGATTTTGGCCTTAAATGGACTGGAGATACGATAATTTCTGAATTAGATTATGCTGATGATTTAGCCCTTTTGGCAAATGATGTTGATGAAATGAACTCTTTCATTCGAGCTGCTGATGAGACTGGTAGTAGAGTAGGTTTGGTTATAAACAGAGAGAAAACTAAAGTGATGAAAATTGGTCAGACAGGCTGTGATTCAGGTAATCTGAATGGTTGCAGTCTTGAGCAGGTGTCACAGTTTAATTATCTTGGGAGTTATGTAACAGATAATGGTGATGTGCGGTATGAGATTAACAGACGAATAGGGATTGCTGCCGGGACTTTTATGAATCTATGGAGAGTGTGGAGAAATAGGCGTATACACCTAAAGACTAAAATTAGACTGTATAATAGTTTGGTTCTTTCTAGGGTTAGTTATGGTAGTGAAACTTGGACGCTTTGTAAACAAAATAACAGGAAACTAGATGCTTTTGATTCCAGATGCTTACGCAGTATCTTGGGCATTAGGTGGTTCAACTTTGTAACTAATGATGAGGTTAGGCAAAGGAGTTTGCAACCTCCTTTAAGCAGCATATTGTGCAGAGAGAGACTCCGCTGGTTTAGCCATGTTGCCCGTATGAATAATTATAGATTGGCGAATAGGGTTATGAACAGTGTGCCTAAAGGCCTCAGAAAGAAGGGGAGACCTAGGATGCGGTGGGCAGACAATGTCAAACAGGACCTTGTTAGAATTGGTGTTCAGTGGCCAGATGCAGTAGATGTAGCTCAGGATAGACTTGCTTGGAGAACTAAATTGCACGGTCTGGTTGGACCTCCGTAGCCCATGGCTGCTTGATGATGATGACGACGACGACGATGATGATGATGAGGACGACGATGATGATGATGATGGTGGTGGTGGTGGTGGTGGTGGTGGTGGTGGTGGTGGTGGTGGTGGTGGTGGTGGTGGTGGTGGTGGTGGTGGAGAGTGTGGAGAAATAGGCGTATACACCTAAAGAGTAAAATTAGACTGTATAACAGTTTGGTTCTTTCTAGAGTTAGATATGGTAGTGAAACGTGGACGCTTCGTAAACAAGATAACAGGAAACTAGATGCTTTTGATTGTAGATGATTACGCAGTATCTTGGGCATTAGGTAGTTCAACTTTGTAACTAATGATAAGGTTAGGCAAAGGAGTCGGCAACCTCCTTTAAGCAGCATATTGTGCCGAGAGAGACTCCTTTGGTTTGGCCATGTTGCCCGTATGGATAATTATAGATTGGCGAATAGGTTTATGAACAGTGTCAAACAGGACCTTGTTAGAATTGATGTGCAGTGGTCCGATGCAGGAGATGTAGCTCAGGACAGATATGCTTGGAGAACTAAATTGCACGGTCTGGTTGGACCTTCGTAGCCCATGGCTACTTGAGGATGATGATAATAATTATACAGAAAAAACTTAAATGAATAATTGGCTGAAAAAATTCAATTAATACCTCATATATAAAAGTCTGCTCAAGAGAGAAAGCAAGAAATTCCAAACATAAATTTCATAAAGTAAAATATATTTTTCTTCAAATTCTAGATTCAGCAATAAACAAGTTGCACCAAAAAGCGAAGATAAACTAGCACATCTCCACAACTAATAGCAATCTTCTTCAACACATCTCATCTACTCTGTGACGTAATGTCACTTAACCATACATTTGGATTGCAAACTAGCATGTGCAACATCACACGGTAAAAGCCACATTTGTGTACAGCAATCGGGCACTGAAGATGATGTAAGTAACTGTGTCCTTGATCAGCGCAGTTAGAGGGTGTTAATCAAAATAAAGTTGCGCAATTGACAACAATGCGGGAGGTTAGAATTGATGATTCAAAGTAAAGTAATACCTCAAAATAACAATATGTAAATAAAGTAAAACTGATTAAGGAAAAGTAAAAGTGAACGGGTGAACCATCACAGCACAATGTTAAAGTACATAATAAACCTCGATAATGTAGCACAGATTATTATTAACAGAGTACAATATTCAAGTTCACAAAACAAGTTTTAAAATAAATTCAAAATTAAGTAAAGAGCCGCTACCAAACACAACATAGTACCTGTCTTAAATCTGAGACACTGAGACACAATTCTCGGTTTTGCAATATTTATACTGCAGCCTTTTGTCTAGGTTCTAGACTCTAGAACCTTCGAGGCGGGTTCAATCCACCCGCCTAGTAGTGCTGCACAGTTACATTTTTTGGTAGTGGCAGTGCAGAAAAGAAGTTACCAAAATATTTGAGGAAAACTAAGGAAATTACTAGAAAATTCTCAAACTTTTGGATTTCAAATCGACGTAAATCAAACCATCCCAAATTAACGGCCTACTGTACTTTACAAAATTATTAATTTATTACTAAAATAAATAAATATTTTTATTTGTTATAATATATTTACTAAAATGATAATTAAAATTAATGATTATTATTTAAGTAAGGTTTATGCAATTTAAGAGGAAGTGAAAGCCTTATATTTGCAGTGATAAAATGTTTGGGTAACAAGTACACGTTTGGGTACAAGTAAATGAACAATTGTTCAGAGTAGAAAAATTTTGGTGGATCAAAACCACAAAAAATTTAAATATTTTCAGTTACATTTTTTTCTGGGGAAGTTTTTTTTCAGTTTTAAACTGGAATATGTCTCCGTGGCTGAGTGGTTAGTGTGCTTGGCTACTGATCTAATGGACCTGGTTCGAGCCACAGGTAAGGCATGGACGTTTTTCTGCTGAGGTCCCACCATCATCACAGACCTACTATGGTGTATAAACTGACAGGTTCCTGTGAGACCACTGTGGCAAGCAGCTGCTTGAAGGGATATATTTTTTATTTATGTCAACTTTCATACACTAGATGGGGCTACTCTTCCTTCTGGAGTAATTATAGTATTTCATTAGTGTAACACGTAATATTTTATGATAATAATTTATTTTCTAATCTCTTCTGCTCAAAATATGAATTGCGGTTAATTTCTTTGCATTCTACTGTGTAAAGCTGATTACTTAGATTATATATTACATTCGTCTTAATATCTAAATATGTGGTCGAAAATCTCATAGTATAATTCAAATATGGTGCATTACCATATTAGAAGACAGTGGGTTGATTTCAAAACCACTTTTGAGCATACCCTAAAGCTACAAATACCCACAGTATCGTTTGTGTTTGTTAGAAGATAAAATGATTTATTCACATTATCTATGTTTGGATCCATATTGTCTCAGAACTTGTATATTTTAAAATTTTGAAATATATTTGTTTGAAAGACTATTCTACCTAATTGCAAAGTTGAATATACTTGAAAAATATGACAAATACCTAACAAATATTGTTTAGAACTATCCCTCTCTCAATAAACATAGTTTCTTTAAACATCCCACTAACCATTTTCTCTCCATAGGTAGTTGAAATGTGAGGACTCTGCACAGAGCTTTTTCTCTTGATGTCCTCACACATGAATTCCACCTTTATAATTTAGATATTCTCGCTTGCAAGAGACCAGATGGACAGATAAAGGTCAGATTCTTAAAAATAATCTTTACTTTCTTTTTTCAGGGAAGAACGATAACAAACATCACCAAGGCGTGGGTCTGCTTCTCAGAAGACATGCTAGTGATGCTCTTCTACGATATGATTGCATTAATGAAAGGTTTCTTACAGCAAAATTTCAGACAAGCGTTAAAGACTTGAATGTTATCCGCTGTTATGCCCCCACTGAGGATGCCGATCAGGATGAGAAGGTTGGGTTTTATCGAAAACTACAGGATATTTTGAATTCTGTTAAGAAACGAGATATTACCCTTGTTCTAGGTGACTTCAATGCCAAAGTTGGTACTGACTCTGACCTTTGGGCAGGAGTAATAGGCCCTTTTGGTATTGGTAGATGCAATGGCAATGGGCAACGTCTCCTACATGTAAGTAAACTCAATGGATTCAGAATAACTAACACTTATTACAAACACCGCGACACACATAAGTACACATACGTTTCACCTGATGGGCTGCATAAGAATATGATTGATTACATATTAATTAACAGCAAATGGGCTAGTTCTGTTAGGAATACCAGGACATATAGGGGAGCTGAAATTGGATCTGACCATTACCTTGTTAAACGTGTCTTGCAACTTAAGCTTAGATGCTTTAAAAAGTGTTGTGCTAGAGTTAAAATTTTTACTTTTAATACTGAAACTCTGAAAGATCCAGTTATAGCCAAAGCTTACCATGATAGGTTACTTAGTCATTATGACAGTCATGGTTTGCTTACTACTGAAGTGGAGGAAGAATGGGATCATTTTAAACAGGCTTTTTTGGACACTAACAGTACTCTTTTAGGAAAAAAGGAGCAGAAGAGCCAGAATTATCTGAGTGATAAGGCACTTGAGCTTATTTCGGAAAGAAAGAACTGCAGGAATGTCTTTAATCAATACCCCACTAGTCCAAATAGAAAGCATTACAGAGTGCTTAATAAACGTGTAAAAGATCAGTTAATTGTTGATAAGAATCTTTGGTTTGATGGCTTGGATGACAAAGCCGAGGAAACAGTTAGACAACACAACAGCAGAGAGCTTTACCAGATAGTTAATATTTTGAGTTGTAGAAAACGGACAGGTATACCGGGAGTGAAGGATAAACAAGGTAAGGTTATATAAGGGGAGGATTCTGTCATGGCTAGGTGGGCTGAGCATTTCAGTGATGTTCTAAACAATGTAGTTAGTTCTACTCCCATTGTTTCCAATGATGATAGATGCATTGGTGGCTTTAATGTTGGCCCTATAACACAATCTGAAGTTATTTTGGCTATTTCTAAACTTAAACTTCATAAATCCCCAGATGTGGATGAAATTATTACGGAAATGCTTAGAGCTGGGAATGTTTCTGTTACCACTTGAATGACTGAAATTTTAAATATCTTTTATGATAAAGCCTATGTATGAGCCTTCCTATGTATTTTACCAGAACTATTATTATCCCTGTTTTTATAAAAGGTTATCGCAGTTCTTGTGATAACTATAGGGGTATCAGCCTACTCTCTGTTCCAGGGAAAATTCTTTGCATGATTGTCCTTAATAGAATTAAGAATCTGGTTGACAGGAAATTGCGTGATGAGCAATATGGATTCAGAAGTGGTAGGGGATGCGTAGATCAGATATTTTCACTAAGGCAGATTCTTGAGAAATGTTTAGAGTTTCAGAAACCTATGGTTGCTAGCTTTGTTGATTTCAAAAAGGCTTTCGACTCTGTTGATCGACATAATTTGTGGTTGATTGTGAGATCATATGGTATACCAGACAAGTTAGTTAACATAATGAAAGCTCTCTATAATAACACTGAGTCGTGTGTGAGAGTTGGTAACGCTGGTAGACAAGTCTGGTGTTCTGACAACTTCTTTTTCTGGTGTTCGACAAGGGTGCATTTTGTCTCCTTTGCTCTTTAGTTTGGTTATTAATTACGTTATCCGAAATTCACTTCAAGGGAAAGATTTTGGCCTTAAATGGGCTGGAGATACGAAAATTTCTGATTTTGATTATGCTGATGATTTAGCTCTTTTGGCTGATGATGTTGAGGAGATGAACTCTTTCATTCGACCTGTTGATGAAACTGGTGCTAGAGTAGGTTTGGTTATAAACAGAGAGAAAACTAAAGTGATGAAAATTGGTCAGGCAGGCTGTGATTCAGTTAATCCGAAGGGTTGCAATCTTGAGCAGGTGTCACAGTTTAATTATCTTGGGAGCTATGTAACAGATATTTTCACTAATCACATGCCGCACATCAACAGTATGTTGATGTGCGGCATGAGATATTACAGACGAATAGGGATTGCTGCCGGAACTTTTAAGAATCTATGGAGAGTGTTGGGAAATAGGCGTATACACCTAAAGACTAAAATTAGATTGTATAATAGTTTGGTTCTTTCTAGGGTTAGCTACGGTAGTGAAACTTTGACATTTTGTAAACATGATAACAGGAAACTAGATGCTTTTGATTCTAGATGCTTACGCAGTATCTTGGGCATTAGGTGGTTCAACTTTGTAACTATTGATGAGGTTAGGCAAAGTATTCTGCAACCTCTTTTAAGCAGCATATTGTGCAGAGAGAGAGACTTCGCTGGTTTGGCCATGTTGACCGTATGGATAATTATAGATTGGCAAATAGGGTTATGAACAGTGTGCCTAAAGGCTTCAGAAAGAGGGGGAGACCAAGGATGAGGTGGGCAGACAATGTCAAACAGGACCTTATTAGAATTGGTGTTCAGTGGCCAGATGCAGCATATCAGTACAGACTTGCTTGGAGAACTTAATTGCACGGTGTGGTTGGACCTCCGTAGCCAATGGCTGCTTGATGATGATGATGATGATGATGATGATGATGATGATGATGATGATGATGATGATGATGATGATGATGATGTGATGATGATGGTCTAGATGTAGAGGGGCGGTATGCCCATTTCACCCTTTGTGAATGTTAGTAACTGAAACGGAATCCAAAAAAGTATTAAGCTTATAAATATCACCCTTAGTTTTTGAAGAAATATTAAACTACTAAAACGGTAAAAAAAGTTTATATCGGAATTTATTTCGGCTATATTCAGTCATTTTCCCCCGCCCTTGTTTATAATAGATTTGTGTCTGGAACAGCCAATTTGTAGATTTGACTGATAGGTGGGCCAATATCGAGCTGAAATCCCGTTCAGGTATCAAATTTTTCCCTCCGGTTTCGTGATCTTTAAAGCATTTCATGAAAAATACGTGTAATATATATATTTTTTGAAAAATTTTCGCCTCCGTTCTGGTTATTAGCATTCTCAAATTGGAAGGTGGGGGGAGTGCATATGCAGTCCTTCCTGTATTAAACGGGCTTGGACAGTGGCGTAAGAGTTGATTTAATTTTCAAATATATAGCTCTCTCAATTGTAATTTGATATGTAAAATAATGGCTACTCAATTTTACAATTTGTGCAATTAATTTTAAAATATTCAGAAATATTTTAATAAAGTCATAATCAGATCTTCTACTTTGGCATATAAACTGACAGGCTCCTGTCAGACCTCTGTGGCAAGCAGCTGCTTGAGGGGGTTATTTATTTATTATTATATTATTATTTTATATCAGTTTAAATTCACTTGAAATGTCTAGCACTGCACTTGTTATATGTTTAAACTTCCATAACCTTGTAAATACTTTAGGAATATTGTTCAAAATGCATAATTAGATATATATGATTCAGATTTACCTTTATCACATTTTCCTATAAAACATTTATTTTAAAAGTTACAGGACTTTGAAATTAGAGTCCCTTTGACATAGCATGGAATGGAGTGGTCATATTTCAATGGTCACTCAGTGTTTAATTATAGTAGAAAAGTATTTAATAAAAACATCAAAAATATAATAGGGGGAAAAAAGACATCAGTATTGTTTACTTCTCAACAGCCAAAGTCGATTCAAGGAAAGTTAAAAATGCAAAGACTCTTATATGAATAGAGATTTAGCCAAAAGCCTCAAGAAGATATCGGATGCAACATCCCAACAAACAAAGTCCACCAACACCACTCAAATATTCTAAAGATAGCAGCTATCCACATCAGACTATTACATATGTGTTATCCACAATATACTAAAGGCATCACTCTGCAACTCAAATCCCTAAAGACATGGACAGTAGCCTAAGTCGTCTGAGACAAAACAATCAGCATAGAGAACTTACCCAAAAGAGAAAACAATAGCACGAGAAAAACCCCAGATAAAATCAAATATAAATAGATATATGTGTATAACGATAAAGCCCTAGAAAATAAGAAATGAAAAGGAAAAGAACAAAAGTAAATTATACTAAAAAATAGGAAATTAAGCAACAAAAGCAAATACAGAATGCAGTAATGAAACAAAAATTACGACGCAGAGAAAAATAAGCAGAAAATATCACGAAGATGAGATTAACACAAAGTCCAGACACAAAATATGAAATATAAAGCAACATGAAGAAACGTAATATACATGAAAACAAAACCTGAAGCAATACGAAGAAAACCAACATAAAACCGGGAATCAAATCATTGAAAACTCGGAACAAATGAGACCTTTCCCCCTCCACTAATACTTTCCTGCTATTTCCTAAGTATCGCTACAGGGGGGAGGGGGGAAGGGCACCGGACGGCATTTTCTTTTGCGGGGGGGAGCAATAAATTTGGAAAAAATTAACTGCCACAACTGCAGTAAGATTGAGCTAAAGAGATACGACCTACTTTTTCAGCAGATGATTTTTTGTTGCTTTTAAAGCGACATTACATTTACCTGAATTTGTCGTAAATATCTAAAATCAGACTTAGAGAAGGGGGGGTAGCAGAGTCCGAGTTCGCCGTAGGCGGCAAAGTAGGTAGCACCGACCCTGGTCAAGCTAACTGTCAGTCACTCTAATGTATCAATTCTTTAAATTCTGTTCGAGATAAAATGTCATATTAACTTAAACTTCGGCAGAGAGTGTGTTTTCCAAAAAAACCGTATAGTTGTGGTAATTCTCCAGTTTTAAATTTGAAACATTATTCCTCTTCTATAAATCTCTGAATATAGCTTATAAGAGCAGTGAAAACATAGGGAGAAAAGGGTTCTAGATCTTCTGTAAAACAGGTAGTGCTTTATTCTGCCAAATATCAAACTGAGCCTCTTCTATTACCTCATTTGCCAAACCACCCCCCTCCTTCCAATGATTCCCCAGTGATAAACCAGAAGAGACATCGAGGAGAACGTCTTCGAGTGCCTCTCAATATTTCTCAATTCTCAAACTTTCAATGAAAGGTTCATTGAACAAATTTCCGTAGAACAAATTTTCGTTTCGAACAAATTTCCTTCGAAAAAATGTTGTCGAACAAATTGCACCAAACCGTAATAATTTATTGGTATCTACGTAAATGGTAGCTAGATGTAACTGAAAGGAAACCTGTGCACTATTCTGCTTTGATGATATAGAGAACTAACCAATCAAAGCATCTAACGCTGATCCGGCCTTCTGGTGATGCAGACTGTTTGTTAGTACCAGTCGGGGTGGGGGGTGGCTCAGTCGATTAGTTGGCCAGGGCATTATCTGCAGTTCCCAGGTTCCAGGAGTCACCACCTGGTCCGCAAAATTTCACCTTCAAAAACTCACCTTGCCCTCGGTCTATTGACCGAGGGCAAGGTGAGTTTTTGAAGGTGAAATTTTGCGGACCTCACCTTGCCCTCGGTCTGTGAAATTTTGCGGAAACTCACCTTGCCCTCGGTCTATTGACCGAGGGCAAGGTGAGTTTTTGAAGGTGAAATTTTGCGGACCAGGTGGTGACTCCTGGAACCTGGGAACTGCAGATAATGCCCTGGCCAACTAATCGACTGAGCCACCCCCCACCCCGACTGGTACTAACAAACAGTCTGCATCACCAGAAGGCCGGATCAATGGTACACCGATGGACTTGGAAAGCCTGACGTCCGGTAGATGGGACATAAATCCTCTTACCCCAACCTTCTCTGAGGCCCCGAATTCTTGTGATTTGGCCATTTAGCCCATTGTGGGCAAAAAATGCCCTTCAGAAATAAAGCAAATAACCAAAAAAGTTGGTACGTGTTTTATGAGAAGACATTGTTGCCAAAAGCCCTTCCTTATTTTTCACCTTGAAGGAGGGAATTATTCTTATTCATATGCTTCGTTGCAATTGACTTAAAATAAATTCCCTTTCTCTTACCTGTGTTTATCGGGTGTGGTGGGGTGATAAGAAAAAAGAGGACATAAATTGAGTAATCTCTAACGCTTCTCGTGCCCAAGCGTGCCTGTCACCATATACCTTATTGTGATCAACCCACAAAGAATTTCCCTAGTATTTTAAAATTTCATCTGTATTTATAAAGAATAGCTGCCTTTGCTTATATCTTTGTTTATGTATTAAATATATATTTTGTGAAAAACATTCAAGCAATTTCCAACTTTGCTATTACCTTCTTCTTTATTACGAATTTTAATCTACTCAAATAAATTATTACTATATTTATTCCACGATTGTACGATACACTTACTTTGAGGTAAAATTTAAAAATTAATTGAAAACGGGTTTATGAAGCCTTAGTGTGACCAAGTTATATGTGGCCTAAAAAGGTTCAGAAAGCCCGTTTCCCCTTTTTTGAGGGGAGGATGGGTCTCAAATTTTTATAATATTTAACTCTCCAAGTCAAAAGTTTACATTTCGTATATAACTCATTCATAAAAAGAAAAATGCTTAGAAGGATATGGTAGAACAACTATTTCGACGAATTCACAAATTGACTGCCAATTGTCAAATGACAATCTAAAAAGTAGTATTTCACCCTTCAGCAAATGTCTCAGTTTAATTATCTTTACAGTTATGTAACAGATACTGTGATGTACGGAAGAATGGAGATTGCTGCTGGACTTTTTATGAATTTTTGGAGAATGTGGAAAAATAAGCGTATACACCTGAAAACTAAAATTAGACTGTATAAGAGGTTGGTTCTTTCTAAGGTTAGTTATGGTATTGAAATTTTGATCCTTTGTAAATAAGGTAGCAGGAAACTTGATGCCTTTGATTCTAGATCAGGCATGGTCAACATACGGCCCGCGGGCCGGATCCGGCCCGCGTAATGAATTTATGTGGCCCGCGAACAATTTTCCAATATTAGCATTTAACTTCTAGTAATTAATCGAATTAATTCTCGATACTTCTATATTTTTTTAAAAAGATTCCGTTATAAAGAATTAAAACTTTTATACTCATCTGTACTCGATATGATCTGTTTGATGTTCAAGCGACGTATTAAAACGAACGATAATAAAAAAATAATAAGCGATGCAAACCGCCTCAACACGTCGCATTAGTTATTATGTTAACTTGTTGTATTGATTTACTTACAATTATTCATAAACAAATTTCATAATAAAATTTTGTTGACTTAAAGAAATAACTGTTTTGCTTAACATTTTTCAATTTTAATATTTCGTCCGGCCCGTGAAAATATTTTTTCCCAATCCGGCCCGGGGGTAAAAACAGTTGGCCATGCCTGTTCTAGATGCTTATGCAGTATCTTGGGCATCAGGTGATGTGTGTGTGTATGTGTGTTTGATTTAGATTTTGCTGATGATTTAGCTCATTTGGCAAATGATGTTGATGAGATGAATTATTTCATTCTAGGTGTTGATGAGATGTAGTAGAGTAGGTTTGGTTATAAACAGACAGAAAACTAAAGTGATGAAAATTGGGCAGGCAGGTTGTGATTCAGTTAATCTGAATGGTTCCAGTTTTGAGCAGATGAACAGTTTAATTTCTTTGGAGCTATATAACAGATTATTTGCCTGGAGCCCGAATGACATTTACAAAGTTCTCCGGCGGTTTAAAACAACATACTTTGGAGCCTTACATACTTTATGGGCGATTTAAGGGATTTTCATGGCTAAATTTGACTATACCGCGATTTCCATGTATAGTCAAATTTGTTTTTGAAATCGCGTATAGTCAATTTTTCGAAAATCCAAATTGCTTATTACCACAGCAAAAAAACTAGGAGAGAGAGAACAACAAAAAATATTTCGATTATTTTACTTCCTCTCTTCCTGGTTATAAAGGAAAAAAAAATATTGATTACAAGAGAAGAACCACAAATAAATGAGTTAGAGAACTGTGCCTAAGGATGCTTGAGGTGTAAATCCTGATATAATGTAATCAACTTCAGTTCGATGGATGAAATGTAATAACTGTTCCCTTCGACCATCTTTTTATTCACGAAATTGGGCAAAGTGATTTTCTTCTCTAAATTCATTCTCTTTCCTCATCAAAACAACAGTGAAATGGTCTTTAACAATTCATGTGCTGCAAATGCCTTCGTTTTTTTCAAGGGCTTCCAGCAATCATATGTAGTATAGATATAAGTGGTTTCTTTGGTCCCAAACTCTGATATTTTCTGCATGCGTAACAAAGCACCTTTCCAATTTCGAAGAATATGATAGCCATTTGAATTTATTTACTCAATACCTTGTAAACGTTTCTCTGGATACACTCGAGTTTTAATTTCCATGAGCTCTTGAGAGTCTTTCCTCTTTCTTGTTATAATCACTATTGTAAGAAGTATCAAGTAAATCAGGAGTCTTAACTATCAGAGCCATATTTTCATCTGCTCCCTCACCTTCGCACTCATTACTTTTATCTCTCAGTCTTTTCAAGTGTTTTAATGATAATGTCTCGCACTGATATGCCATCATTCCGCAAATGGAATGTAAAGTTCATCCATTCACTTTTACGTTTCCTCAACCACTTTTAATTTATAAACATTATACGCTGCTCAAACTGGAAATCGCAACACCGCGAAGGAATATATATATATGCCTGAAACTGACAGAATGGACGCTATGAGGGTAGATGTACAAATGATCAAAAAACCGAACGTGTGAACGCAAAGTACGTGCGTTTATTGCAGATACACCTCGGGCGGTTATACAAGCCTGTAGACATCTCGGCATTCCATGAATCAGATGGATAATGGTGTCCTGAGGTATGGCGTACCAAATAGCATCCAAATGGGCCCGCAACTGTACCAGGTTTACTGCCAGAGGCAGCAACCCATAAGGTCCCACATATACTTAATGGGAGACCAGTCCAGGGAGTATGGCGATCATGGGAAAATGTCCACACCTTCGAGGCTGTCCGTCATTCCACATGAAGTGTGTGGGGTGGCATTGTCCCTCTGCAGAATCAGTCCAGGAATGGTGCTGGGGAGCTGCGTGGCGGCTAATGGAATAGGCTTCCTGATGTCATTGACGACAGCGATGCCATGCAGACAAACTTCCATCTGGCATGCCGAAACATTGCAACAACACTCTCCTCCAGCCCGTAGTCCAACAATGCCTCACTCGACACCAGTTATGCTGTTTCCACCTGTCCTTCATGTTATTTGATGCTCCATGATGTTGCGTGAGATGCACCATTACACTGTGCATCATTACACAGAAGAGATGCACCATACACAGAAAAATCACTGTGCTCAAATTGTGTCCCATGTATACAGCGATCACTAGAAATCTCAGTCCAAACTCTCACATATCGATAATTCACCATCTTTCAGAAGGCGTCAATTGCACATAAGTGTCGCGCTGGCATCTCCAAGGCATGTTCCGAACATTTTTGCAGCATGCACTTGCTTATGGATGCCAAGTATTTATCCATGGCTCGGCTGGGTGTCACACGTCCATTCGCTGTGGAACTTTGATCATTTGCATATCTCTGATGGCCGACTGCTCCTGCGTTTGTATATATCTACTTCCATTCTTTCTTGGTGTTGCGATTTCCATTCTGGGCAGTGTAAATTATTATTTTGGGGTGATTCTTTACTTTGAATCATTTTTATCTCCCTAACATAGTTTTGCCGATCTGCACAACTCCGTTTCACATGGCGGCTGCTATACGAGCTGGTAATTAGTAGGTTCGCACTATAGGCCGACTCCGCCCTTTCCGGTCTGACGTCACTGACCACGCCCCCTTCCGCCCCCTTATTAATATTCATAATTTATAATTAATAATTAATTAAAACAACCCTTTATTAAAAACCCTTTATCAAAAATTCCTCCCCCCTCATTAAAAAAACTTTCCACCCCCTTTTAACCCTGGCGCCATCTAGTGACTATGATGAGTGCTTAGAAAAAACCCTATTTTAGCTATAATTTCCCGATTTTTGACTCGCCCCCATTAAAAACTTCCCCCTTTTAACCCCTGGCACCATCTATAGGTTGAGTACTATTTTTAGAACAACCCTCTATATTAGTCGTAATTATTCCCAGACTCCTCACTCATTAAAAAATCCCCCTATCAAAAGTTCCGTCCCCCTTTATTAAAATTTCCTCCCCTTTATTAAAAAAAACCCTTATCAATAGTTCCCTTTTTAAACTCCCTAGATCACAAACTCCCTTGGTATCCACGTTCATTTTCCAAGTCCAACTAAACTTTGGGGTGGCAACAATCGGATGATGCAATCCTCAATTACAAAGTCCCAATGCAATTAAAAAGTCCCAATGATAAAGTTAGGTCTAGCGGATCGATTCTGGGACCCAACTTTTCATGGAAAATTTGTGAGTTTTCAGATTTTTAATTTTCAAACAAAAGCGCCTATTCAGATTGTCTTCTGTTCGAATCATATTTAACCCATTTCTTCCCAGTGTTGCGTACACTCAACACGAAGTTTAACTTCACAAAATGCAGTTAAAATGAACTTATTATACAAAACTCATCATGCATGTGTTAAAAGGCATTCACAAGCTCTCTGTCTATGTGTTTATATTTCACAATTAGTCTAACACTTCGTGAAAAAAAATAAATTACTGAAAACATGTTTTTTTCAATATTTTTCATAATTTATTTCAAGTGTTAAAATATATTTAGTTCAACTTTTATGTGCATATTCCTGAATGCTATATATGTGGGATACACATGGATATTTTTTTTCTTGAACATATTAGACCTATGACACAGCAATGAATGATTTACATATCCGTTGCGCTGACGCAACGTTGGGAGTTGCCCAGCTTAAGTTCGTTCTGTGACAAGTCATGACCTGTGCAGTCAAAAATAAGAACTCGAATTGAATGTTTGGTGCTAATGAAGTGTTCTGCAGTCTAAAAGATTTGTAAGTTTAAGAATTATATCTGGCTTTGTGTTTTAACACGAATACTTTTGAAGCATCGTACCTCCCTTGTAGGTACATTGTATTATAATATTCTATTATGACTTTTTAGAATACATTCTTTGCCCTATTTTTCAATTATAGAACTTAGAAATGGCTTTCTACAAACAGAGATTACAAACAGCTGAGGAAATTATAGCTGTTCTTGAGGAATTAGAGGCAGAAGAAGCCATTGATGCAGTCATCATGCCTCCTGAAGTAGACGAACTTACTGATGAAGAAGAAATAGAAGATGGACGTATGATTATCAATGACGGGGGTGATGGATTACCAGTAGATGTGGTGTGTACATTTGAAATTCATGCTACTTTAGATGACAAAACATATATATCAGTATACTTCTGAAGAACCAAAACAGAAAAAGAAGAAACCTATAACAAAATGGCTGAAGTGTGCGCCAACTTATACTGACACTCCTAAAAACTGTGAAGTTAGATGTGTCGAAGAAATAAAGAATACGTTTGGGAGTTTGACACCCATACAAATGATGGATTTGATTGATTTTTCTTAGACAAACCAATTTTGGATGAAATAGTAGAGTTTTCAATCAAATATGCTCAAAGTAAAAACAACCACACATTTGCTATGTCACGTACTGACTTGGAAATATTTATTGGTATCCTTATATTCACTGGTTATCACTCTCTCCCTGAAACAAAATTTTACTGGCGTTTAGATGAAGATAAAGGGATCCCTCTCATACGCAAAACAATGTCACGGAACAGATTTGATGAAATAAAGAAGTACATTCATCTTTCTGATAATGATAAGTTAGACAAATCTGATACGTTTTCCAAGCTAAGACCTTTTTTCAATGAACTAAATAAACGGTACATTCATTTTGCTGTATTTTCCCATAAGATATCGATTGATGAAGAGATGGTGCCTTATTTTGGACGTCATTCTGCTAAGATGTTCATACGAGGGAAACCAGTAAGGTTTGGATTCAAACTGTGGTGTATAGCCTCAGCTGGAGGATATGTGTATCAATTTGACCCTTATGGTGGAGCTTCACAGAAGACTAATGAAAACCTGGGTTTAGGTGAAAGGGTTGTAACAAACTTGTTGAAAGTTGTTCATGATCCTGAAAATCATATCATATTTTTGATAACTTCTTCTCAAGCCATTACCTTCTTACCTTGTTGTCAGAAATGAAATTCTTTGCAGCTGGTACAGTGAGAGAGAACCGAGTGGCTTCCTGTCCACTTCAAACAAAAAAAAGCCTTAGCGAAAGAACCAAAAGGGAACTTTGATTATAGATTTGATGGCAACAACAAAGTATTTGCTGTTAGGTGGCATGACAATTCTGTTGTAACAGTTGTTACCAACTTTGGTACCCTTGAGCCAATAATGAATATAAAGAGATACAACCGGAAGGAAAAGAAGCACAACATAGTCCCTCAACCAAATGTTATCCACCAGTACAACCAAGGCATGGGAGGTGTGGATTTACATGACAATGCCATTGCAAACTATGGAATCAGAATTAGAGGCAAGAAATAGTGGTGGCCATTATTCTCCAATGGAATTGACAGTGCTATTGTCAATTCCTGGAAAATGTACCAACTGGCAACAGGCTCTACTATCAGTCAAATTGACTTCAGATCCCAGATTGTATTATCTCTATTGAAAACTGAAGAAGAATCTGAACTGGAGGTAAACCACCAACCTCAGAGAAAAAACATCAACCTTGGACGCCCCATCAGAAACAGATTGCCACGAGCAGTGAGGGAGGACAGGACTGACCATATTATAATCCGCAATGAAGAAAATGCAAGGAGGAGCTGCAAAATTTGCAAAAGCCAGACGATCTACATATGCAAGAATGTCAGGTTCACCTTCACACAGAGTGTTTTTCAAAATTTCATGAGTGATGCCATCAACTTTGGTCAGTTTTTTCATATAATCAACAATGTTGTACATTTTGAGCAAATAAAAGCATGTGATCGAAAAAATAAAATTTTTTAATTTTTTTACCAGGAAACTCCCAACGTTGCGCCAGCGCAACATTATGTGTGGTGCAAATGACAACACATACTGCTAGTTTTTAATATTTATAACGTTATTTCAATTATTTTAAAGTGAAATTGATGACAAAATACCATATTTTTTCACAATTTTTATTTTTGGGAAGAAATGGGTTAATGCAGTCAACATTGACTTATTGTGAAAGAATGACTGTTCGTGCTATTAAAACAAACTTTTCATACGTTACGAAATGGAAGTTTCGTGCATCTATTGATTACATGTAAGAGTGAGTTCGAAATCAGTGTATCTTTAAAATGCAACTATCTGTCTTAACGGTTACCTTTCATACGACAGGTGCTCAGCAACACTCATGTCTTACCATGGATCTCTAGGTTTCTTAGAAGTAACTAACGTACTGTCTACGGGATAGATGTTGGCTATCGTAACTTATAGCTGTATCGCAGGTAAAGTACTGAATAGGCTATTGTGAGATTTTCAAAGTAAGCAGATATATGGAAAAAATAATAATCTGATGATGGTTGCGATTTTACCTTTTTTCGGCAATGGTGCTATGAAAGTAAATGTACACATAGGGAAGATGAATCAGTGATTGAACTTTAATTATCTTGCGAGATGTATGAGAAAATGGATAGATATTGAGAAACATGCATCTGAAGATTAAGCTATGAGTTTATCTCTAAGATTGTATGACAGTGAAGCAAACTTGCAATCAGGTTTTCATTCTAAATGCTTACACAACATATGGATAGGTAGTTTGTCTGTGTAATGATGAGTCATTAACATCTGATGCTTAGTATCTTTTGTAGATAGACACTTTGATTAACGAATGTCAGAAGAAGAGAAAGTCCTTGAATGTGTAAAACATCCCTTGTGATCCTGACAGAATTAGACATCTACAGCAGAATTAACTCAGAAGATTGTGTGGAGAATTAAACTTTACAGAGGTCTATTCATCTTTGATAGTTAAATGAATCATTTCTCAAGCATCGAGGTTTCTCAATTTATGATAGTATAGAGAAAACAGGCTTGGAAGTCAATCCCTGTCTATATTAATGTTGTCAACCCTCAAGTTCAGCACATTACGTTTCACATATTTTTTTATCAATCAGATCACTCCATTCACGGTTTTAATGACTTTTTAGTTTAAATCTTTATTGTCTATGGGAAATGCATGAACCAGGTTTGTTTTTAGCAAAGTGCATGGTCATATCGCTACTGTGAGAAAGATCGCCCCCTGCTCATTTTTTGCATCGAAGTCACCAGCGTTCCACAGAAACGGTGCATTATGGTGGTTGGAAGAAAATAAAAGTTGAAACTTAAGTGATAACCCCGATTGTCATTTGAAAATTCGTGGATGTTAATACTATCACCTAACAAAGGACGCAGGGAATAATGCTAAAGATTTCATATTACTTCATATCACACTGGGATTTTTACACATTTTGCGAAACTCGTATTAAGTTTTTACGCTGAATTATACGTCACAATTTCTTATGAGGATAAACAATTTTCAAACAATTTTCAGTTAACAATTTTCTGTATGTTCCCTTTCTAATGTACGAGGTCAAACCATATTCTATCTGTAACCATACTTCCTTTAATTGTGATGAACAGAATAAGATGTCCTTCCTTGTAAAATCAGCTGACCGCATGGAGAACGCGATAACTTATACCCCCTAAAAGATCCGAAGGCAGCATACATGGATCTGTTCTGATAAAGTGCAGCATTCTTGACATGTCATTATTTAACTTTTTAATTATCTTAAGGAAGATAAAAGCATGAAGCGACTGCTTTTCTCAAAGTAAGTCGACCCTATCTAATTATTTTATCTGTTTCCACGGCTGTCCCATAGGTCAGCGTGAGTGACGTGGGTGAGTGGTCCGTGACCTTTGTACGTTGCCTGTTGCTGTGATGTGTCATTTCAGCAGATCACATGAACAGAGTCGAAGCGGGAGAGAAGGGATTTTCACGCTCTTAGTTTGTAAAGACAGGTCGCTTCTTGTACGCTCTGTGTGAGAACAATGGCATAAGTACAGAGGCCCGATCAGAACATATATGTCAAAGCATAGTTAGGTGGATTTTTATGTTGTGCCGAAGCTTTCTCATTTCGCTGGATTAGTCCAGGTATGATGAGAAGGGTACGTTCGAGTGAGACTTATGTATTATTTTTTTATAGTAGGTGATTGTATTTGACTATTGTCCCCTATTAACACGCCTTCGTGTTGGAACTAAAGTTTTTACGCAAGCGGAAACGTGTGAATTCTACTTTTAGCATTCTGCCATGTTTCTTCACCCGATGAAAACAACTGACTTTGTAAAGCTTGTAACTGACGCTGCAATGCGAATTTCATCAGCGTCTTCACGTTCGCCGGTAAACAGTGGAAGAGACGATTTTTTCAAACTGTGAGAGCGTTTGTAGATTAATGATTACTCCCATAGCTGATTTTTCTTCGAGTAGCATTACTTCCAATGCATCATATACTGAGTATACACCGGTAATAAGTATTTTTAAACCATGTCGCGTAACGGCGGAGAGTAATTGAGACAAATGTAAAACCACTTTCCAAGACAAGTTCTGACGTGGAAGCACAGATATCTGACGGCATCTACCCAATGGAGACTAATTTTTTTACCCAATAGCATTTTTTCATTTTCTGCGGGACAGTCTTTTAAAAGAGTTACTGGGGGATAGTTCGCAAAATATGAATCGAATTCGCAAAATATGGAGACCTTGTTCAAGGATTGCATCAGCCATTCAGCGAGGGGGATTGCCATTCAAAAAGTTTAATGGCCTTGGAAAAACTGAACGTGTATACCAAGGGAGTTTGTGATCAGTGAAGTTTTAATAAAGGGAACATTTGATAAGTTTGAGTCTAGGAATAATTTCGGTTAAAATCTTGCTAAAGTATATACTAGATGAGGTCGCCAAAAATCTTTTTCAGGTGTTAGGAAATAAGACATAGTCGAGTGCTATAACGTCCGGCTATTCACACCAAGGTACCGGGTTGAAATCACTGTGTCGGTAGGAATTTTTTTTAAATACAGGAGATGTATTAAAACGCACGTTGGATGACACCACCATTAGATTAAATGCATATAGAGAAAACTGATTTACCACGCAATGGGTCAACCACGGGGGTCTTTAAAGAGGAGGGCTTAAAAAAATATAGGTCAACTAGTAAAAATATAGATCAATTAGTCTTTAAAGAGGGGGCTTAAAATAGAGTTGGGTCAACCATGGGGTCTTTATAGAGAGAGCTTAAAATACAGGTGGGTCAACTAGTGGGACAGTTTTGATAAGGGGGTTGTTTAATGAGGGGATTAAAAAATTGGGTCTTTGTAATTGAGGATTGCATCATCCGATTGTTGCCACCCCAAAGTTTAGATGGACTTGGAAAATGAACGTGGATACCAAGGGAGTTTGTGATCTGGGGAGTTTAATAAAGGGAACTTTTGATAAGGGTTTTTTTTAATAAAGGGGAGGGAATTTTAATAAAGGGGGACGGAACTTTTGATAGGGGGATTTTTTAATGAGTGAGGAGTCTGGGAATAATTACGACAAAAATAGAGGGTTTTTCTAAAAATAGTACTCAACTATAGATAGTGCCAGGGGTTAAAAGGGGGGGGGAGTTTTTAAGGGGGGGGGGGGCGAATCAAAAATCGGGAAATTATAGCTAAATTATTTTTTAAAGTACTCATCATAGTCACTAGATGGCGCCACGGGTTAAAAGGGGGTGGGGGTGGGCAAGGTTTTCTTTTAATGAGGGGGAGGAATTTTTGATAAAGGGAGAGTTTTTTAGTAAAGAGTTTTTTTTTAATTTAATTAATTATTAATTATGAATATTAATAAGGGGCGGAATGGGGCGTGGTCAGTGACGTCAGACCGAAAGGGGCGGAGTCGGCCTATAGTGCGAACCTACTACTCTGGTAAGGTTACAACTGCTTACGTTATCATCAGTGTTATGTCACCACGTGCTAATGTCCATGTGATGGACATTAGCACTTGGTGACATAGCACTGATAATGAGATGCATCATGATGATGACCATAGGCATCGATGAACGTAAGCAAGTCTTCCATGGACTTGACAAACGTCCATTATTATGGACGTTTGTCAAGTCCATGGAAGAGTACTCTGTCTGTAAGGAGTATTCCATGTAACATGTAAGAGTACTTCTGTCAAAAATATCGTTTGCGCTATATCTTGTTTAAGTGAGGTGCTAAAGAATGGTGGAACGATGTCGGATGTCGTCAAGGGATAGAATATAGGAAGGACTATAAGACAGAAATTTCCGAAATCTCCCCTCATGATGATGATGATTATACATGTCTGGAAATGGAAATTTTTTTCATGATGAAAATGGTACGGAAATAATATTGAAACATTTATTTGGGGTACATAGAGCTATTCCAACTGTACGATGCTTATTAGCTTCGCGTTGAATGTATGTTAGGAGGATGTATATAGCCGAGGGCCCCCTGCCTGCTTCGTTTGCATAGGAATGAAAATTTCCGTTGACGTGTTGAAATGTTGTTAGGGTAGTAAGTGGATATCTGTATCCCGCTTGATTCAGCTGTAGAATATTCCGTGAGAAGTAGCATTTTATGTATTTTCTTTATAATTAACCTTTTAGAAAATGAAGTTCGCCAGGAATTTCATTAACAGTGATTGTTACAGTCATGGAGTATGCATGTTTTCGATCGTATCAGAATGTGATACTAGGTAGTCCGTATAACGATAGTATCCATTAACTATTGGTATACAAGTAAGTAGCTGAACACGTACGTATGGTTATTTTGGAAAATTATATATTGGCAAGAGTGCTGGATGAGTCTTTGGGTGAGTTTTCAGTTCTCCAAATAAATATCATTTTAGATTTTATTGTGACCCAAATTTTGACTCTTGATTAGTTCGATGGTGCGCTAGAGACTAAAGACTGTTTTCAGTTTAAAAACTGATTGATAGGTTGCTTATTTATTAAGAAATCTTTCTGTAGAGTTATCGATGTTGTAATATCATCTGTGTGTTGTCACAGCGGTTGCCATCTGACTTGTTAAAAGTTTTGTAAAATCGTCTCCCGCGACTGCCTATTCTCCTTCAGCGACAAGTTGATCAAACTTCTAAGTGGGTTTGGTTACTGAAGTAAGTGATTGGCTTTCATTGTACTGGTTGCTAGTTGGGTAATGCGAACTTGAATATAGTCCGCTAATATTTTTTGTCCGGTAGTGGTGGTGTGGTTTCGCTACATGTCCTACAATTCATATGCTTCTTAATTAAGTTGTGTAGGTTAGGATATAAATTAGAGAGTTCTGATACATTGTCCTAGGTTTCTCCAGGTTGTTATTTAAATATATACACCAGCTGAGTGGTAGCTAGGTAGTAACTGTAAGGAAAGCTATGCACCAATCCCCTGTGATGATGCATAGAACCGGCAAGACCTAGCACCTGATGTCCGAAACCGCCTTCTCGTGGTGCAGGCCGTTAGTACCTTTCAAAAGAAATACTCTCTTGTGGAGGAAGTGAACGGAAGGGGAGGGCTGCCAGATCAGCATGGCCTACTGATCTGAACAACTATGGCTACTTTTCGTTTTTTTTTTCTACGCTGCTGAAGAGTGGTCAACCACACAGGGTCCTGGTGCTGACCATATAAACCGACTGGACTGGACAGATATATGGCTCTGAGCTTGATTATGGATCCTGATTTTGTTGCACTGGTGGGCTTCTGTGGAGTGAAAATCTTCCGCTGTGTTTTCTGTTTGTTTGTGGGTTGACAGCCCCAAGTGAATAGATTCACAGGATATGTTTATCAGCTAGTGGATAATCCTGAGCAGAGGACATTGTAGGCACCTGAACTCTTTGCTTCTATTGGCATCGTCAAATTCTCCATTGGAGAAAGTCTTTCGGTGTATATGGCTTCAGCCTTTAGTGGTGGGGGGAACGGGTCGGCATTTCCTCTGTCAATAAACGTAGTTTCTTTAAGCATCCCATTAACCATTTTGTCTCCATAGGTAGTTGGAATGTGAGGACTTTGCACAGAGCTTATTTCCTTGATGTCCTTACACAAGAATTCTACCGTTATAATGTAGATATTTTAGACTTGCAAGAGACCAGATGGACAGATAAAGATCAGATTCTTAAAAATAATCTTAAATTTCTCTTTTCGGGGACGGACGACAATAAGCATCACCAAGGTGTGGGTCTGCTTCTCAGCAGACATGCTAGTCATGCTTTTCTATGATATGAGTGCATTAATGAAAAGTTTCTTACAGCAAAATTTCAGACAAGCATTAAAGACTTGAATGTTATCTACTGTTATGCCCCCATTGAGGATACCGATGAGGATGAAAAGGATAGGTTTTACGGACAACTTCAGGATATTTTGAATTCTGTCAAGAAAGGAGATATTATCCTTGTTCTAGGTGACTTCAATACCATAGTTGGTACTTACTATGACTTTGGGGAGGAGTGATAGGCCATTTGGTATTGGTAGCTGCAATGGCAATGGGCAACGTCTCCTACAAGTAAACTCAATGTTTCAGAATAACTAACACTTATTACAAACACCGCGACATACATAAGTACACATGGGTTTCACCAGATGGGCTGCATAAGAATATGGTAGATTATGTATTAACAGGAAATGGATTAGTTCTATTTGGAATAATAATTCATGCAAAGGAGCTGAAATTGGATCTGACCATTACCTTGTTAAAAATGTCTTGCAACTTAAACTTAAGAAGTGTTGTGCTCAGGTTTAAAAATTTACCTTTAATACTGAAGCTCTGAATGACCCAGTTATAGCTAAAGCTTACTATGATAGGCTACTTAGTCATTATGACAGTCATGGTTTGCTTACTACTGATGTTGAGGAAGAATGAGACCATTTTAAACAGACTTTTTTGAAAACTAACAGTACTCTTTTAGAAAAAAGGAGCAGAGGAGACAGAATTATCTGAGTGAGGCACTTGAGCTTATTTCAGAAAGAAAGAACTGCAGGAATGCCCTTAATCAATACCCTACCAGTCCTAATAGAAAGCACTACAGAGAACTTAATAAACGTGTAAAGGATCAGTTAGCTGCTGAGAAGAATCTTTGGCTTGATGGCTTGGCTGACAAGGCCGAGGAAGCAGTAAGACAGCACAACAGCAGAGAGCTGTATCAGATAGTTAATGTTTTGTGTGGTAGAAAACGAACAGGTATACAGGGATTGAAGGATAAACATGGTAATGTTACAGAAGCTGAGGATTCTGTCATGGCTAGGTGGGCTGAGCATTTCAGTGATGATCTAAATAATGTGGTTGGTTCTACTCCCATTGTTTGCAATGATTATAGATGTATTGGTGGCTTTAATGTTGGCCCTATAACACAATCTGAAGTTATTTTGGCTATTTCTAAACTTAAACTTCATAAGTGCCCAGGGGTAGATGAAATTATTACGGAAATGCTTAGAGCTGGGAATGCTTCTGTTACCACTTGGATGACTGAAATTTTAAATATCTTTTA
Source organism: Ryuthela nishihirai (assembly GCA_038380435.1). Lineage (NCBI taxonomy): Eukaryota > Metazoa > Arthropoda > Arachnida > Araneae > Heptathelidae > Ryuthela > Ryuthela nishihirai. The sequence continues at coordinate 2,272,069 of JAWZYU010000019.1, forward strand.
TGATAAAGGCATGGTTCCTACGGATTTTACCAGAGCTATTGTTATCTTTATTTTCAAAAAAGGTGATCGCAGTTCTTGTGATAACTATAGGGGTATCAGTCTACTCTCTTTTCCAGTAAAGTTCTTTCCATGATTGTGCTAATAGAATTAAGAATCTGGTTGACAGTCAATTGCGTAATGAGCAATGTGGATTCAGAAGTGGTAGGGGATGTGTGGATCAGATATTTTCACTTAGGCAGAATATTGAGAAATGTTTAGAGTTTCAGAAACCTTTGGTTTCTAGCTTTGTTGATTTCAAAAAGGCTTTAGACTCTGTTGATCGTCATAATTTGTGGTTGATTGTGAAATCATATGGTATACCAGACAAGTTAGTTAAAATAATGAAAGCTATCTACAATAATACTGAGTCGTGTGTGAGTGTTGGTAAGGCTTGTAGCAATTGGTTTAGCATTACTTCTGGTGTTCGACAAGGGTGCATTTTGTCTCCTTTTCTCTTTAGTTTGGTTATTGATTATGTTATGCGAAATTCACTTCAAGGGAAAGATTTTGGCCTTAAATGGGCTGGAGATACGAAACTTTCTGATTTGGATTATGCAGATGATTTAGCCCTTTTGGCAAATGATGTCGATGAGATGAAATCTTTCATTCGAGCTCTTGATGAGACTAGTAGTAGAGTAAGTTTGGTTATAAACAGAGAGAAAACTAAGGTGATGAAAATTGGTTAGGCAGGCTGTGATTCAGTTAATCTGAATGGTTGCAATCTTAAGCAGGTGTCACAGTTTAATTACCTTGGGAGCTATGTAACAGATACTGGTGATGTGCGGCATGAGATTAACAGACGAATAGGGATTGCTGCAGGGACTCTTAAGAATCTATGGAGAGTGTGGAGAAATAGGTGTATACACCTTAAGACTAAAGGTAGACTGTATAATAGTTTGGTTCTTTCTAGGATTAGTTATTGTAGTGAAACTTGGACTCTTTGTAAACAAGATAACAGGAAACTAGATGCTTTTGATTCTAGATGCTTACGCATCATCTTGGGCATTAGGTGGTTCAACTTTGTAACTAATGATGAGGTTAGGCAAAGGAGTTTGCAACCTCCTTTAAGTAGCATATTGTGCAGAGATAGACACCGTTGGTTTGGCCATGTTGCCCGTATGAATAATTATAGATTTGTGAGTAGGGTTATGAACAGTGTGCCTAAAGGCCTCAGAAAGAGGGGGAGACCTAGAATGCGGTGGGCAGATGATGTCAAATAGGACCTTATTAGAGTTGGTGTGCAGTGGCCAGATTCAGTAGATTTAGCTCAGGACAGTCTTGCTTGGAGAACTAAATTGCACGGTCTGGTTGGACCTCCGTAGCACTTGGCTACTTCAGGATGAGGATGATGATGATGGTTCGTACATAGGTTTTCGTCCGTGGTGGGGGGGAGGTTGAGGCAATTTTCACAACTGTCCTACATTTTGCCATTTGACTTCAAATTTTGTCATCTAGCCATAATTTCACAGCAATAATCCCAATATTTACATCTAGTCTGAATTGTAGCAAGTCAGTGTGAATTTTCCCAACTCCCCTTGATTTCGCCAACTCTCCTAAATTTTCCAGGTCACTTGAAATTTTTCAAACTACCCAAGATTTTCCCAAGTTTCCCCGATTTGTCCAACACTCCTTAATTTCACAAAACCAATCCCAATTTTCACAACTCGCTTATATTTTACCAAGTGGATTCGAATTTTGCCAACTACCCTAGATTTTGCCAACTCGCCGTAATTTTACAGAAAAAAAATCGCAAATCAATCTTCCCTGAATTTGCCAAGTCATTTCGAATTTTATCAACTCTCCTTAATTGCACAAGAAAGGTACAAATTTCACAACTACCTTGTATTTTACCAAGTGGCTTCGAATTTCGCCAACTCCCCTAGATTTTCCCAAGAGTTCTTGGTTTTTTCAACTCTCCTTCATTTCACAAAACCAATCCCAATTTTTACAACTCACCTGTACTTTACCAAATGGTTTCCAGTTTTACCAATTTCCCTAGATTTTGCCTCGATTCTCTTGCCATAATTTCGCAAAACAATCCCAATTATTACATCTCTCCTGAATTTGCCATGTCATTTCACAATTTTCAATCTCCCCAAAATTTTGCCAAGTTTTCTCGATTTCGTCAACACTCCTTAATTTCACAGAAACAATCGCAATTTTCACAACTTGCCCGTATTTTACCAAGTGGATTCAAATTTTGCCAACTGCCCTAGATTTTGCCAACTCGCCACAATTTTATAGAATAAAATCCCAATTTTTACATCTCACCTGATTTTTGCAAAGTCACTCTGAATTTTGCCAACTCTCCTAGATATTGCGAAGTTGTCCCTATTTTGCCAACACACCATAATTTTACAGAAAAAGATTGCAATTTTTATATCTCACCTGAATTTTGCTAAGTCACTTCAAGTTTTGCCAACTTTCCTAGATTTTTCAACTCGCCATAATTTTAAAGAAAAAATCCCAATTTTTATAACTCACCTGAATTTTGCCAACTCCCACGATTTTGTCAAGTCAATCGGAATTTTGCAACTGCCCCCAGATTTTGCCAACTCTCTAAGTTTTGCCAACTCGCCATAATTTTACAGAAAAAATCCCAATTTTTGCATCTCACCAGAATTTTGCCAACTCCCCACGATTTTGCCAAGTCACTCCGAATTTTGCCAACTCCCGAAGATTTTACCAAATTACACGGAATTTTCCCAATTCTCCACGATTTTGCCACTCCGAATTTTTCCAACTCGCCATAATTTTACAGAAAAAAATCCCGATTTTTACATCGCACTTGAATTTTGCCAACTCCCCACGATTTCGCTAAGTCACTCCGAATTTTGCCAACACCCAAAGGTTTTACCAAGTCACTCTGAATTTTGCCAAGTTGTCCCGATTTTGCCAACTCACCTGTATTTGAGTAAGTGGCTTCGAATTTTGCCAATTGCTCTAGATTTTGCCGTCTCTCCATTTTCCAAACTGCCCTAGATTTGCCAAGTTTCCTCGATTTCGAAAACTCCCCTTAATTTAAAAAATAGATTATAAATTTTCACAACTCACCTACATTTTACGAAGTCGCTTCGAATGTTGTCAACTCCGAGTTACTTTGGGGCGGTGAGCCTCCCACCATCCCCCCCCATAGATTCGCCCCTGTCTCTTCTTACCAGTATGTTGTCAAGGGGGTGACTGGAGGGTTCACAGATTGAACTCCGGATGGATGCTAGATGATCTCTTTGCATTATTTGGCAAGACTAGATTTCAGAAAATGTTTCCTCGCTAAATACGGTGAGTAAAGAGTTTATCGCTCATCAGTCCAATAAAACATCGTGTTCTTATCACTAGGTTGGCGTATAAGACTCTTCTAGCAAACTGAGTTGTTTACAGGAGTTCTACACAAATCACCATAAAACCTTTTATCGACAAATGTTTGTTATTTGCATACGTTTAATTTCAAAGCGAAATCCACAGTTCAGGCATGTAAGAATTCCTAAACTGGCAGACCACATACGAAAGTTCTTGAATGCATTACTGTGTAAGCTGAAGGAGAGTGTTCAGTTGACAAAAACTAAGATAGGTTAAGTTTATATCTTTTCTAAGAGACCTATGAAACAAAGATACCAACACTTCCCCTTATTGAGAAGGATTACGTGATGAAATTCGGACATAATTTGAGCCAGATAGACTTTAAAATGATGTGGAGAATTTTTACTATTGTCACCTTCTACAAGTTGACGGGGAAGAAAGATATTTGGAAAAATGCATTCACACGTATTTTTTAAGATAAGAAAACTGTTCCATAGAAAAGGTTTTAAAGAAAATATGCACATACCGGATTTGAAAAAATTAAGGATAGAATTTATGTGAGATAGTGGCTTGAAACAATCCTACGGATAATACATTCAGTTGTTTAATGTATCATTAAGTGCACAAACTGATTTCATGCTAAAACTGAAAATATCTTCTTTCACACCATATTTCAGCTTACTTTGAAAACTAAGGCCAAAAATTTATGTGAGCTAGTGACTTAAAACGTATAGATTGAATAATTCATTTTCCATAAAAATATACTATTATGGCAGAGAAATAGAGTCGGCAAGAAGTATGTTTCAAACGAAAATTCGTTGAATTGCATATAATTACAATCATAAAAATAATTTAGTGGACAAATTTTAAACAAGAAACGGAAAACGTGTTCTCATTTCATACCGAAGTTTATCTAACCTAAAAAATATGGACAAAATTTGAGTCAGATACAAAATTAAAACGAACAAAAATTATTGTAAGGAACGAATGTCACTTCCATAGAGATAACATAGAATTCACGTTTCACCGTGCAGAACACGAGTTCGATAGGAAATATTTTTGAACATAAAACTTATCTTGTGATCAAATTTAAACACGAAACAAAACGCGTGTTCTTATTTCATACATATTTTTCGTTTAGTGTACAAAAATAAAGACAAAATTTATGCAAGATAGAAATATAAACGATCAATAAAAGATGTAAGGTGAAATTTTTCTTTCCATAAGGATTAACATGTGATTTGTGTTTTAGTGTACAAATTTTCCATCGGATACAAAAAGATTTTGAACATAAAATTGGATTGATAAGCACAGATTTATAAGCACACAACTGAAAATGTGTTCTTATTTTAAACCAAATTTCGGTTTAGTTGGTACAATACACAACTGGAAAATGTAAATCAAAGGTTACAAATATTAAGTTGTGTAGAGGTTTGACTTTCCGTAGGAAAACATGGGAAAAATGACACGCGTGTATGAAACTTTGTGTCATCTACTAAAATATTTCTAACAAGAAATTGTTAAAGTAGTAAAACTTTAAACAAGAAAGTGGTTCGCTGATAAAATTTGGAACAGGAAAATAGGTGTTGGCAAAAAACTTTGAGTAAGAATCAGGAATGGTGGTAAAACCGTGAACGGACTGATCTGATTGATAAAAAAATATATGTCAAACGTAATGTACTGAACTTGAGGGTTGGCAACATAGTGTGATAATATAGACATATTAACTGTAAAATCGCATATAATACAGAGGCACGGGTTGGCAAAGTCCGTAGCACGCTGGATTCATGAACTGTTATTCTTAGTTTCCAGCCCCCAAATGTGTTGCCTTTGAGACTTATTTCAGTTAACCTCTGCCCTCCGTGACAAACGTGCACTGCTTTGAAAAATACAACTTTTTCCTCGGATGAGACTTTACGTGTGGAGAAGTGTGCAGAAGAATCATACTTTCTTAGCGTCAAAAAACACTCTGAATGGCCTTGACAGGAGATTTCAATTTCTCTCCTAACACTGGTCTAGTAGCCTTTCTCTATCTAACTATGAGCTCTTTCGTTCATGTGACTAGGCCTTTTAATCAAATTACATGTAGAAATGAACCCCGTGAAAATTAGAAAACAACTAAATGGTTGGTAAAATTAAATGAGGAACACTAAAATACAGTGAAATGGATGGCAGAATAACTAAATTCGCACATATTGCAATGAATGGCAGAATATCTTCAAAATACTTCCGAACTGGATGATACAATAACTGCGAAATCAAACAACGTACACTGGAGTTGATTGAATACCTTCTATTTATGTTGGAATAGATGTCAGAAATAACGGAAAAATCAACAAAGTACACAGAAATGGATCAGAGAATATCTTCGAATGTATGGAAAGAACAGCAAAATATCTGCAAAATATACAGTGATGGAATCACATAAAAATGCACTGGGGAGGCTGTAAAAATCACTTCAAAACAGCAATTTACAGAGAAATCGACAACTGAGACACCTCACACAGGACAGAAGAAAGCATAGAAGAATAACCGGAAAATGAACAACGTGCACAGCAATGGACGGCGATTCTCTTCAAAATATACAGGAATGGACAATAGAGTATTTTAGATCTATTTGAAACATATAATGTATCTGTTTCTTAATATCCATTTTCTTGACAATTCTTTCGAGCAAAAAGAGTATAAGATAGAAATTTCAAAGGAAGTGATATATGCAACAGTCAAAAACGTTATAAATCAGGAATTTTCTTGCCTATGACTTTTAACTCATGCCATCTAGTGCAGGAAAAGTGATCATAAAGACTGAGTGATAATAGTCCCTCTTTGGCAGAAGGAGTAAAACGGGAAAAACATGAAACCCACCATGCAGTATGTATTCATTATTATATATTTTGATTATATACATATTTTGAAGTGAGTGCCACATCTCCTGTATCGTAATTATGGAGCAGAGGGCCACAGTGCAGATTATAACGTTGGCATTCAATATTAGTATACTAGGATCTCACTCTAGAAAAATCATGGTCCGTTACATTCATTATTATATACTGTATGGATGGCAGAATATATTCAAAATACATTGCAAAGTCAGAGAAAACAACTGCAAAATAACCAACGGAATCTTTGATAGAATTGCTTAAGAAAATAAAATAGATTAGACTAGATGGCGGAATAACTGTAAATCCGCACAGATTGCAGTGTATGGGAAAATATCTTCAAAATTCTTCGGAAGTAGATGGCATTATAACTCCAAAATCAAACAAAGTGCATTGGAGACGATAAAATACCTACAAAATGTGCTGAAATGGATAAGAGAAATAACGGAAAAATGAAAAACGTACATGGGAATGATTCAGAAAATATCTTCGAATATATTCAAATGAATCAGAGAATATCTTGGAATGGATGGCACAATATCTTCCAAAAAATACTGTGATGGTAGAGTAAACAAGTGAAAAATCACATAAAAATGCACTGCGATGGTTGTAAAAATCGCTTCAAAGCAGTAAACCACAGTGAAATCAATTACTGAATAACAGAAAATCTCAACAGGACAAAAAAAAAATATGGTATAGAAGAATAGCCAGAAAATGAACAACGTACACGGGAATGGATGACAGATTATCTTCAAAATACACAGGAATAGACAGTAGAATATTTAAAAGTTAATTGCAAAAACTGTAAATTATACCGAAATGGCACTGGAAAAAACCGCAAAATTTCATAAAATACATTGAGACAGTAACAGAACATTTCAAAATAATGTTTATCAATACATAATACAATTCAAATAGAGCAACTAACTCGGATGAAAGAAATGTTATCCTGAAAATACTCGAACTTAGGTTTCACTACTCAATGTGTATTTTCGATAAACGTTTACTATTAACGCTACCTATTCTCATAATGCAGCAAAATCGCCACAAAAGTCCACACTTTATCGGAAGTGAAGTAGTAGAACCACTTTATTTGATGTCGCAATCTTTAAACATACAAAATTTGCCATGTGCACCTAAACATTTGATGGCAACACCCATTGTGACAATGCGGGGAAAAACCCTTACCCAAACCCACAATTTTGGAAAGACCCCTATAAAGGGGATCACAAATCCATGGAGTGCCTCCCATATTTTCATTCCGTCTTCATAGCCACATGGGATTTCACAATCGTTAAGATTCCTGAAATTTACCAATTACAAACTAAACTTTCGACGGCAACACCCATTAAGGCAATGCAGGAAAAGCATTTGATGAAGTATTTGTGAGGAATAGGAGCCTGGACTCTCATGAATGGTGCCTGGCACCTTACCACTTTAGACTACAAGCGAAAAAAGTTAATGTTTGAGAAGAGTCCAGGCTAACGTTACTTCCGATAGAGTGTGGACATTCGTGGCGATTTTGCTGCATTATGAGAATAGGTAGCGTTAATAGTAAACGTTTATCGAAAATACACATTGAGTAGTGAAACCTAAGTTCGAGTATTTTCAGGATAACATTTCTTTCATCCGAGTTAGTTGCTCTATTTGAATTGTATTATGTATTGATAAACATTATTTTGAAATGTTCTGTTACTGTCTCAATGCATTTTATGAAATTTTGCGGTTTTTTCCAGTACCATTTCGGTATAATTTACAGTTTTTGCAGCAATTCTGTTTGTCATTACGATGTATTTTGTGATCTTTTGCTCTGTCTCCCATTATAATATATTTTTGGATATATTCAGTCATCATTTCCTGTGCACGTTACTGATTTTCTGGTTATTCAACTATTCATTCTACTGTACTGTGAGAGATTTTGAGGTGATTCAGCTATACATTTCATGTATTTTAATGTTTCGAAAGCGATTCTCAATATCATTACAGCGTATAGTTTGTATATTTACAGTCGTTTTTTCTGCTATTGCAGCGTATTTTGAAGCTATTTTGTCATCCGCTCCACTGTATTTGAAGATATTTTTTTTTTATCCATTCATCAAACAGTTTTAGCTCTTGACAAAAATTTGATTGAAATACATGAATATAATAAAATTTTAATGTAATGGACAGTGGGTTTTCTGACCAGAGTACAGTAATACTTCATGGATTTCCACTGTTACTCCTTCTGGTAAAGACGTATTTTTGTCTTAGTTTTCTGGATCGCTTTTACCCACTAAATGGCCCGGGTTAAAAGTTATAAACCAGAAAAATCTTTATTAACAGCTTTTTTTACTATTGCATGTTTCATCTTCCCTTGAAATTGCTATCTTTTAGCATTTGTGCTCCAAAGAATAGCAAAATAAATTGCTATTGAGAAGCAGACTAGTTAGATGTTTCAAAGAGCTTATCACAATGTTCTTAATTCTTTTAAATATTCTACTGTCTATTCCTGTGTATTTTGAAGATAATCTGTAATCCATTCCCGTGTACGTTGTTCATTTTTTGGCTATTCTTCTATACCATATTTTTTTCTGTTATTCAGTAATTGATTTCACTGTGGTTTACTGCTTTGAAGCGATTTTTACAGCCATCGCAGTGCATTTTTATGTGATTTTTCACTTGTTTACTCTACCATCACAGTAGTTTTTGGAAGATATTGTGCCATCCATTCCAAGATATTCTCTGATTCATTTGAATATATTCGAAGATATTTTCTGAATCATTCCCATGTACGTTTTTCATTTTTCCGTTATTTCTCTTATCCATTTCAGCACATTTTGTAGGTATTTTATCGTCTCCAATGCACTTTGTTTGATTTTGGAGTTATAATGCCATCTACTTCCGAAGAATTTTGAAGATATTTTCCCATACACTGCAATCTGTGCGGATTTACAGTTATTCCTCCATCTAGTCTAATCTATTTTAGTTTTCTTAAGCAATTCTATCAAAGTTTCCGTTGGTTTTTTTGCAGTTGTTTTCTCTGACTTCGCAATGTATTTTGAATATATTCTGCCATCCATACAGTATGTAATAATGAATGTAACGGACCATGATTTTTCTAGAGTGAGATCCTAGTATACTAATATTTCATGGTTTTCCCGTGTTACTCCTTCTGCCAAAGAGGGACTTTTATTACTTAGTCTTTATGATCACTTTTCCTGCACTAGGTGGCACGAGTTAAAAGTCATAGGCAAGAAAATTCCTGATTTACAACGTTTTTGACTGTTGCATATATCACTTCCTTTGAAATTTCTATCTTATAGTATTTTTGCTCGAAAGAATAGCCAAGAAAATAGATATTAAGAAGCAGATACGTTATACAGGGTGTCCATAAAATCTCTTTACAATTTAAAACATTTATTAAAAAATCAAATGAAAAGATAAATGTTTGGAAATTATTGCAAAATGAGAAGTAGATAGTGAAGTTTTTTTCGATCACTTAATACACCTCTATATGGGCACCATTAGTTGCATGAAGCACATCAAGACAGTACTCGATTTCTTGCCATGTTCGCTGTTGCATAGTCTCATCGATGATGGCAATGGCATCAGTGATCTTTTGCTTTCGGTCAGTGATGTCCCGTATCTTTGTTCGATACACGATATCTTTAACATAACCACATAGAAAGAAGTCCAGGGGATTGATACCTGGTGAACGAGGTGACCAGGGAATTAGGCCATCCCTTCCAATACACCGTTCTGGAAATGTTTGATTTAGGAACCCACGGACGTGCAGTCCCCAAAGTGGTGGTGCACCATCTTGTTGGAAAATGATGGTTGGTTGAAGGTCATCTAGTTGTGGTGCCACATATTCAGTCAAAAGGTCAAAGTAAACATTTGCAGTAATTGATGCCTCGTTGAAGAAAAATGGACCAAGGATTCGATTGCACATGATCCCACACCACGCATTAACCTTTGGACTATCTCGGTGAAGTTCACTAGTCACATGGGGGTGTTCTGATCCCCAGATTCTCACATTATGTGTGTTCAGTTTCCCTGAGACATGAAATCTCATCACTAAAACAAACTCGGGTGAGGAATGTTTCATCCTCAGAAATTCGTTCCAGCATGTTAACTGCAAACTCTTTTCGTCTTTGTTTATCATTTGGCTCGAGTGCCTGTAAGAGTTGCACTTTGTAAGCGTACAATCGCAAGTTCTTGTGTAGGACTTTGTGCACTGTTGAACGTGGTAGCTCTGTCTGGAAGCAGTACGGAAGGACGTTGTGGGAGATCGACTAAAGGCTTGTCTTACACGATCGATGTTTTCCTCAGATGTTCTTGGTCGTCCACTCCTCCCTTTATCCAACACTGTCCCTGTCTCTATAAATTTCTTGTGCCATGCACGAATTGACAGACGTGACGGTGGGTCTCTTCCATACTTAGTTCTGTAGTTTCGCTGAGTCTGCGTATTCGATTTCGTTTCAATATACCATGATACACATTGTGCTTTTTCTTGAGGAGTAGCCATTTTTTAGAGTTTTTTTTAAAAAATACCTCTTTTATCAACGTGGTACCTGAAATACACAAATGCAATGTGATTAAAAACTTTGATAACCACTTAGTATATAGAACAAATTTGATTAAGATATCTCATCAACTGCCTTAGTAATAATTTTTTTAAATTGTAAAGAGACTTTATGGACACCCTGTATGTTTCAAATAGATCTAAAATATTATATTGTGTATTCCTGCATATTTTGAAGAGAATCGTCGTCCATTGCTGTGCACGTTGTTCATTTTCGGTTATTCTTCTATGCTTTCTTTTGTCCTGCGTGAAGTTTCTCAGTTGTCGATTTCTCTGTAAATTGCTGTTTTGAAGTGAATTTTACAGCCTTCCCAGTGCATTTTTATGTGATTCCATCACTGTATATTTTGCAGATATTTTGCTGTTCTTTCCATACATTCGAAGATATTCTCTGATCCATTCCTGTGTACTTTGTTGATTTTTCCGTTATTTCTGACATCTATTCCAACATAAATAGAAGGTATTCAATCAACTCCAGTGTACTTTGTTTGATTTCGCAGTTATTGTGTCATCCAGTTCGGAAGTATTTTGAAGATATTCTGCCATTCATTGCAATATGTGCGAATTTAGTTATTCTGCCATTACCACCATTCCTGATTCTTACTCAAAGTTTTTTGCCAACACCTATTTTCCTGTTCCAAATTTTATCAGCGAACCATTTTCTTGTTTAAAGTTTTACTACTTTAACAATTTCTTGTTAGAAATATTTTAGTAGAAGACACCAAGTTTCATACACGCGTGTCATTTTTCCCATGTTTTCCTACGGAAAGTCAAACCTCTACACAACTTAATATTTGTAACCTTTGATTTACATTTTCCAGTTGTGTATTGTACCAACTAAACAGAAATTTGGTTTAAAATAAGAACACATTTTCAGTTGTGTGCTTATAAATCTGTGCTTATCAATCCAATTTTATGTTCAAAATCTTTTTGTATCCGATGCAAAATTTGTACACTAAAACACAAATCACATGTTAATCCTTATGGAAAGAAAAATTTCACCTTACATCTTTATTGATCGTTTATATTTCTATCTTGCATAAATTTTGTCTTTATTTTTGTCACTAAACGAAAAATATGTATGAAATAATAACACGCGTTTCGTTTCGTGTTTAAATTTGATCACAAGATAAGTTTTATGTTCAAAAATATTTCCTATCGAACTCGTGTTCTGCACGGTAAAACGTGAATTCTATGTTATCTCTATGGAAGTGAAATTCGTTCCTTACAATAATTTTTGTTCGTTTTAATTTTGTATCTGACTCAAATTTTGTCCATATTTTTTAGGTTAGATAAACTTCGGTATGAAATGAGAACACGTTTTCCGTTTCTTGTTTAAAATTTGTCCACTAAATTATTTTTATGATTGTAATTATATGCAATTCAACGAATTTTCGTTTGAAACATACTTCTTGCCGACTCTATTTCTCTGCCATAATAGTATATTTTTATGGAAAATGAATTATTCAATCTATACGTTTTAAGTCACTAGCTCACATAAATTTTTAGCCTTAGTTTTCAAAGTAAGCTGAAATATGGTGTGAAAGAAGATATTTTCAGTTTTAGCATGAAATCAGTTTGTGCACTTAATGATACATTAAACAACTGAATGTATTATCCGTAGGATTGTTTCAAGCCACTATCTCACATAAATTCTATCCTTAATTTTTTCAAATCCGGTATGTGCATATTTTCTTTAAAACCTTTTCTATGGAACAGTTTTCTTATCTTAAAAAATACGTGTGAATGCATTTTTCCAAATATCTTTCTTCCCCGTCAACTTGTAGAAGGTGACAATAGTAAAAATTCTCCACATCATTTTAAAGTCTATCTGGCTCAAATTATGTCCGAATTTCATCACGTAATCCTTCTCAATAAGGTTCCCCTTATTGAGAAGGATTACGTGTTTGTATCTTTGTTTCATAGGTCTCTTAGAAAAGATGTAATCTTAACGTATCTTAGTTTTTGTCAACTGAACACTCTCCTTCAGCTTATACAGTAATGCATTCAAGAACTTTCGTATGTGGTCTCCCAATTTAGGATTTCTTACATGCCTGAACTGTGGATTTCGCTGTGAAATTTAATGTATGCAAATAACAAACATTTGTCGATAAAAGATTTTATGGTGATTTGTGTAGAACTACTGTAAACAACTCAGTTTGCTAGAAGAGACTTACTGACGATCGATAAACTCCTTACTCACCGTATTTAGCGAGGAAACATTTCCTGAAATCTAGTCTTGCCAAATAATGCAAAGAGATCATCTAGCATCCACCCGGAGTTCAATCTGTGAACCTTCCAGTCACCCCCTTGACAACATACTGATAAGAAGATACCATGAAATTGTCAACTGGAAAGCACGACGATAAAAGATTAACTAAAACATTACGTGTTATAAAACGTATTACTGTGTAGACAAAGGCTGAACCGAGTGCCCATGCTAAAGTTCCTACAACGAGCACACGAGCATCAAAACTGGACATTGAATGATTGGAAGAAGGTCGTCTGGTCTGATGAATCTCGTTTCCTGTTGCACGATGTAGAGGGCCAAGTAGGTGTGCGTCATTTACCTCAGGAAGTGTTGGCACCAGGATGAACCATGGGATGAAAAGTAGCCAGTGGAGGAAGTGTAATGCTTTGAGCAATGTCCTGCTGGGAAACCCTGGGTCCAGTCATTCGTGTGCTGGAAACTATGACGTCTACCACCCACCTAAACATCATGCAGACCAGGTACATCCTTTCAAGTAACGGTATGACCCTCTAGTAATGCCTTCTTTCAGCAGGATATAATGCGTCATACCACACTGCCCGGATTATTAGAGAATGGTTTGCTGAATATGAGGAAGACTTCCAGGTATTCCCCTGGCCTCCAAATTCGCAGACATGAATCCAATCGAGCATCTGTGGTTTGTGTTGGAACAGTATATCCGATCTGCGGTGGAGGACCAACAACATATTAAACAGATGGTCATAAAATTTTGGCTCTTCAGTGTATACGCCTTCTCTTCCGCTGTATAGGGGATTCGTCAATCACCGTTTGGGGTGATCGCTGTTAACAATTTTTATTGAAATTTTCACTTGCATTCAGGTGCTAACCTGAATACAAGTATCCTCGATGAATACAAGGGGATTAGGCCCTTGAGATGTGGAATGAATCGATGTTATTTATTTTAAATGAACTTTGCAGACTTAGTCATTATTTCAACGTGATTTTACTTCCCCATTGAAAGGAGTCGTTACAGAGCTAAGTGGGTGATATCTAAAAGAAAGGAGTGGACTTAGATTACCGCTGCATTGCCACTTAACCCTGTGAGCTTCTGAAGCTCGAGCGTTTTGATAGAAGGAGAGCCCTGAGAGAAAAAAGGGATTAGGGAGGGATTATCACATACAAAAGACAGTAAAATAATCCCCTTTCCCTTGTGTCTAATTGACTGTCCTTTGAGTGAAAAAAACTTATCTTTTTAAGACAGCATTAACACGTAGCTTAGTGTACCTTAAGTACTATTTATCACTAAATGTATTTTTTATTTAATATTGATGCCACTTTCTGAGATCCCGAGCTTCAGCCACAATCTCCACAGTTTACCTCGTCTTCAGCTGCTCCTATATGGTAACCATAAATGCTTGGCGCACCATATAGGATAAACACGTCGTATTATTGATCACACCTTGGCCAACAGAACATTTCATGTCCCAACCTCTGGGAGTGTACGGTAATTGCTTAGACCAGTGGTTCTCAATCTTTTATGCTTCACGTACCCCTTTAGATCTAGCGACTTTTGAGCTCTCACGGCATACCACAAAAAATTTTACCACACGTTGAGAACCCATAGCTTAGAAGTCCACTGGATATATATAAGACACTGTGAAGTTGGTCATTCATCAGCATATTTAAAAAGTGATAAAAGGTAGCCACTGAAGCACATATCAATCAGCCACACTAATGTGGCATTCATCCTCTTCTTTTACTGTCCAGAAAAGAATATCTCTTTTGAAAGGTACTATGTCCAACACCACAAGAGAGCAGGGTCAAAATTTAATGATAGGCCTAATCGATTCTGCACATCTATAGAGTAGGGGATTGGTACATAGCTCTCCTTTGAATGAATGCATAGCTAAGATTTACATCCCGAATGGAGAGGCTATTCCTAGACCACTGATGCCAGGTGCTTTTCTTTCTGAGATTCTGCTGGTTTTGTTTGTTTCAAACAATTAAACAGATTAATTAAATTAAAAAGTAATATTTTATAATTAGTAACCTTTATGCAAAGTTAGTCTCCAAATTTTTGATAAATCTGTTTTGCAGTGGAAAACAAGGTACTGAGAGAAGAAATGGCAGTATTGAAAAACCAAATGGAAGAGAACATAAAGGTGAAATTTTAAATTGATTATATGGATATATGGATGTATAGAAAAATGGAAACAATTCCATGTTATCTCAAGAGAAAATTACATTCAGAGCCCAATAACTTTTCAATAAGATTTTTAATGAAAAATATGTCTAAAGATAAATTATGGGTCTCAATCAAAGCTATCTTAAACTCGATTTTAAACATTTGTTCAGTATTCAAAGAGTTATGAATGCTGGAATATTTAAAAGGCTACAAAAAATTCAGCCCAAAATTTAATTAAAACATTAAAACAGGGTAAGAAGAGATCAGAAGTTATAGTTGACTCTACTAGTGTCAACTGTAATCTCTGTTTTAGGGAAATTAAATATCCTGTCTTAGACGGCAAGGAAACAAAAAAAACTTTTTTATGGAAATAAAATACCCAGCCTCCAGAATATCTATGACGGTAAAAAATATTTAGAACATTAACCATGCAAAATGGAATTTGTCTGTGTATCATATTGTTCCAACACATTTATTATTTCATTATGTATATATATACTGTATTATATAGTTATGTTTTATCAGGATTAAATAAAAAGTATATATCAGTTTTTCCTTTGCATATATCATTCATTTTATTTTGCCCATCCACTTCCTCGACAAATATTTTCTGGCCAAGTTGGAATAACACATTATTGTTTCATTTATACTTAATTTCTAATTTTATCCGTCTTCAAACTGTCAAAAGCAGTATCAACACAGATGCGACTTCAAAATTTAAATTAAGTGCATTAAATGCAAATTTGAATTGTTTGGCTTTAAGGCATTTTTGCTGTCAAATACGTTACAGTAATATATTAAAAATCGTACCGAGATGTAAAGATTTTTCTCTTAGCAGGCTTAGTTGGTGATGAAAGAGACTTGGGTTTGAGTTCTGGATAACATGGATGTTTCTTTCCTTCGTTATCTTTCTGCTGACGTGTCGCACTTCCCGAGATATTTTCTATTGGGTATAGCACCTACAGGCTTCTTGTCACATCTGTGCAACTTGCAAGGCAATCATGCAACTTGCAAGGCTCTCTGCAGTAATCTGCAGAGAGCCTTGCAAGTTTCTTTGTTGCGGCACCAAATTAACGCCTGAAGCGCATGCAATTAAAGTTTGGCAGGCAACAAAGGTAGCAGGAAAATAAGTTTAACAAATGAAAATGAAATTAATTAACAAGCTCTGTAAAATATATTGTTCGAAGCAGTAAACAGTATGCACAATGTAAATGTAACATCTAGACTATAATGAGACTTTATGGTTGAGTTTTTGGAACTATTTTTTAGTGGACTCATTGTGATGGTTCCTTAAGCAATTTAATTTATTTACGTTATAATTATTATTTTGGGGACTTTCATTTTCTTTGAACCATCGCCTCTGGCCGTTCGTTAGTAATTGCCGATTGCGCAACTCTTTTTGATTGAGAGGTCACAATCGCGTGCGTCATCATCGACACTCGATCTGATATGCAAATGTGGCCCACATGCATGATGTTAGACATGTGCACATTTAATTTAAGCCAGTATGGGGTTAAGTAGAGTTACCAGAGGAGTTGGGTTAGGTTGTTTTACTTCTGACCGGCGCTTTTTTCATGTAAAGGGCTGAAAAGCCAGGTCATAAAATCCCGAGGTATCAGAGAATGTTGTGGGGAGGGGACTGACTGTAGAGCTATTGGAAGGCAGATTATAGCACCCAATCAATGCCATCCAGTTTGTTCTTTAATGTGCACAGGTTATGGCTCTCCTGCACATGAGATCATGGCTTAACATCCCATCCGACGGATGGCAGCCTTTCCAAGCCCATCTGTATCCCCTATTGACCGAAGGCAGGGTGGGAGTTTTGCGGAGATAAATCTCAACGCTGACCCAGGTGTCCCACCTGGGAACCGCAGATTACGAGTCTGGTAAGCTACCGACTGAGCCCCCCCCCC
This sequence comes from Ryuthela nishihirai, assembly GCA_038380435.1. NCBI lineage: Eukaryota > Metazoa > Arthropoda > Arachnida > Araneae > Heptathelidae > Ryuthela > Ryuthela nishihirai. The sequence goes on from JAWZYU010000019.1 coordinate 2,289,155, forward strand.
CCCTACCCTATGAGAGGAGAGATTAGTAGAAGTTAGAGGAGGATAGTGGTGTTTGGGAGAGTCAGTATATGAAGTGTTTTCTAGAAAGAATAATTTGGTAAAACTTTTACATGTTAAGAAAATGTATTTGACTTTATTTTTTTCTCTTGAGCAGAGATAAGTTTAGTATTATTGGATTTGCATAATTTTTAGTCAGTAATTTTGTTTTCTCGTTTTAATACTTTTTTTTACACTCGTTCTAATAAAGAACCCTAATTTATTTATTTTTTTGCGCAAGATTATTTGCCTGGCAAAAATAACTTAAAATAACATATTTTGACTTAAAATAACATATTTTGACTTAAAATAACATACTTTGGAGCATTACATAGAGAGGAGAGAAAAGTGGCGCCCGAAACAGACTCTTGTACATATAAATTGTGTAGAATATATGATACTCTTGAAATATACTGTAAGAATTTAAAATACAGATTTAGTAGTGATTCCGAGATTGTTTTTTTTAGCAATTTACCGTATTTAAAATTTGGTCTATTCAGAGTGAACTTTAAACGTTTGTGTGTTAAAGATTTTGGAGTTTACAAGTGTATGTTAATTAACATGATTGCCCAGGTTTAAATAACTAATTTTAGATCTCATTACTTTTACTGACTATAGAATTAATGACATATTAAGCCGACATTCACTTTTAAGCAAGATCAATAATATTTGGGCAACTGATGTTTCAGCGTTGTTATTGCTGAATTATGACAGAGGAATTATTTTTCATGAAGTGTCCGGACATAGATACATACAAACTTTTGATAAGCAATTTTTCCCCAGCTTAGTATAGATTTAGAAAATTGCAGTGATTAGTTGTATAGCAGAGCAGGCAATACGGTTCTACTATTGCACCTAATTGCTTGAATCACTAGCCATTTATGGCGTAATTGACATCGTTAATGCCTCCCCTCGCAACTATACCATTGTGTAAGAATCGCAATTTTTTTACGTTTTCCTTAATGATCAGCCACTACTAGCAAAGCAAGAAACCTTGCAGCACCTTGGAAACTTCACTTTGATTCCCTGTGATCTACAAAGGTCCTCTCTCCAAAGCTTCTTTCCTCTCGGCCTCTGACCCATATACCGATTCTAATTCCTAACTCATTCCGCCACTGTTTCAGGACATCATCTGATACAATGAAGTTCTCTAAACTAAATCTAAACTCACTCCAGGTCTTAACTAACCAGGGTCAGCTCTCTGTAATTTCTTAAAAATCCTTCAAGAAATTGTGTCTTTTTCTAACTCTGCTAATTCACTCCTTTAAACTGCCGTCTTTCTATCCCACTCATTGACATTTCTTACATATTAGTCAGCATGAAATGGTTTCATGGGCACTAGCGGAAGACTTGTTTGTCTGGTAAAGGGTAAAGATACCTCTTTCCTTTACTACCCTGTGATCTTATTCGCACTGGCCATCCCATTTCCCAAGTTATATTAAGTAGAAACAATATTCTCCCTTCCGGCAAACTGCTAGTTCCAAATTGTGTGCTGAAGCAATTAAGTCTCTGGTGAGTGATGCATGCTGTAATGGTATGGTAATGGGCACAGATTCCGAACTTCGTACACATAGCCAACTTCGAAAAAGAGGATCAGTAGTCCCATCATGCAGAGCTAACCCAACCCCCCATTTTCGTTTTGGGCTTGTACCTGTACACAGCCACGGAGTATGCTTAGATTGTGTAACGGTAAATATCTTTCGGAGCCAGCACCAACGACCTCGCTTCACTCAACGCTGTTACAAGTTATATTCATGAGTTATATACTAGTCTTACAAATTAGAAGACAACAAAAATTTTCCTGTTAATCTCATTACATACTGTTGTTGTCCAGAACGTTAATTGCTAAAAGAATCTATCTCTGATCGTGAGCTCTTTTATCATACTTTTGCATTTAAAACTATTCTTATTGTATTCACAAAAGAATACTTCAGAGAAAAAAACCTAGAATTTGTTAAATAAGTAAAAGAACTTACAGTTACTATAGTTAAATTGTATTCAACTGTTCAACTAATATATATATATATAAGTCGTAGAGGTGAATACAGTTATATAGTTATATATACAGTTATGTATACTTATATATATGTTATATAATTAAAATAATGTTTTAATTGGTTAGAATCAACGTTCTAAAGATGAATAAAACTTTATGAACATGCTGCCATATAAATACCCTACTTTAAAACTAGAAGGCATATCGCCTCTGACGCATATGAGAATCTCGTTTTCAAAGAGAATATTTTTCCTTTACTTACTCTTTCACTCCTTAAAAGTTTAATTTCATCTAGTGCATGATGCCAAAAATTCAAATAGTATATTTTTTGTAATTACACAACATAAAAAGTTCGTTTTTAATTATATAACACATATATAGTCGTCTTTTAATTCATCAATTTAAAACGTTGTATTTTCCACACCTCTCTTAGAAAATTGTAGATTTTTACTGTTAGTGAAATAGCCCTTGAAGAGCTACCACTTAAATTTCAAATTTTTTTTATCATTTTTGTATTATTTGCAAAAGTCGTTAACAACTATGCTGGTACCATATTTAGTGATCTGTAACGATATACAGGGCAGTTATAATTAAATTGACAGTACTCAAAGCGATGCAGAGAAGGGATCTACTCGACGGATCACAGCGAAAAGTGGTGGATACCTTAATAAGAACATGGGGTAGAGAATTTGCGACTACAAAAAAAATTAGTTAGTGTTAGTGCCACCAGCTGGCATGGGTGCGCTAAAATAAAGAAAATACCAAGTTAAACAACATAACCTTTATTTTACAAATCAATATTCTCAATATGTGAACCATTTGTATGCAAAATGTGCTGGAAATGTAATACAGCATGGTCCACGGTTGCTTTCAACATTTCTCGGGGAATGACTGCAAACATGCTGTGTTATTCTTGCCTTCAGTGCAGCAAGCGATTCAACATTACCGTGGTAAACTCGGCTTTGAAGATAACCCCATAACCAAACATCACATGGATTTAAGTCAGGGGGAAGGTGGTGGCCAAGCATTGGAAAACATTCGAGAAATTATTCTGTCCTCACCAAATGTGGTACGCAATATTTGCGTTGCCGTACATGTAATATGGGGTGGCACCCCATCCTGCATAAAGGTTATGGAGTCTAAGCAATTTCTTTCTTGCAAAGCCGGAATAATCTTGCAGCAGAGAAGATCTGTGTAATGTGGTCCATTCACCGTCCATTCATCATTTTTCTTCTCAACGAAAAATGGTCTGAATATAAAGTTTGCGGTAAACCCACATCATTACAGTTACATAGTCAGAGTGTAGGGGCACATTATGCAGAGCATGCGGATGTATATGTCCCCATAATCGACAGTTGTGCGTATTCACTGTTCCATGTAGGGAAAAATGCGCCTCTTTAGTCCATAAGACTTTCGAAGGCCACATGTCATCTCCAAAAATCGCACAGCGAAGTCGGTGCGGTGTTCAGGATCACGTGGTTGCAGCTGCTGCACCCTATGAATTTTATAAGGATACCATTTCATGATGGACCGTATAATTTTACGGACAGTTGACCACGGAAGCTGCAGTTGCCAGGATACCTGTCTCATACTAACTATGGGTAGCTCTGATTGCGACTGGATTTCTGCAACGGTAAGTACGACGTCTTCCACATTGCTTTCTACAACAGGCTTCCGGCCTCTACCCGGAGCCATACCCAACTCGCCTCTTTTTTCGAATTTCTGTATCATATTCTTCAGTCCATTTAGCGCCAAAGGTCCTTTCTTTATATTTTTCAGACGACGATATTCGTGAAATGCAGCGGCGGCATTACTGCTGTTTTGACAAAAGAGTTTCACTAGCAAAGCTCGGTCCTTCTTAAAGATACCCATGATTCCTTCTAGCGATTACAGGGAAGACATCACATTTTATAGTGTGCCTCATGCGACTCTCACTTGTGATTGGCTGCAATGTCACGAGAACTTAGCATGTTCTACAACGCTTTTAGCACACCCAAGCCACCTGGTGGCACTAACAGTAGCAATTTTTTTATTCGCAAATTCTCTACCCCATGTTCTTATTAAGGTATCTACCACTTTTCGTTGTGATCCGTCGAATAGATCCTTCTCTATATCGCTCTAAGTACTGTCAGTTTAATTATAACCACCCTGTATATTAAAACTACTCGGTTTTGACAAATGCGAATTATAATATTTCATTAGTACCAATTCAAACTAAAAAAGTGTTTTCTAATTAACACTTTTACTGTTGCCAATGGAAACTTCATGACGTTCGCATTCCACCACCCAAATTTCTAGTATAAATATATCGTTTGCAATATTCGTTTTGAAATTTTTGAATTTTCAAAATTTCCACCGTTAGAGAGCGCAATTGTTCGAAAGTTTCCGAACTTGCGAGTCATATTTTATCAATTTCTGTCTAAACCAAAAAATAATTTTTGATTTATCTCTAAATAGAAGTAATTATCTGCTAAAACAAAAAGTGTTATTTTCCCACCCCACTGGGTCTAAGGCATCAACTTATTTTTGGCAATGAAAATTTCGTGACCTTCACATTCCACTACCAAAATTTGACATTTCTAGCATAAATACATTGTTTTCAAATTGTTTGAAATTTTCGAATTTTCGAATTTTTCCTCCATTAGAAGGTGCATTTATAATTTTCGGAAGATTCCGAAAGTCGAATCATATATTTCATGAATTCCTATGTAACCCCCCAAAACATTTTTCATTCATCTCTAAAAACAAACAGTTGTAATCGTTATGAGTTACTGTTGTTTAAATTAAAACAGATATATACAAAGTGTTTCAAAACTCTCTGTACAAATTTCTATGGAAGATAGGGAACACCAAAACAAACCTTTTTCTTCTATGAATGTAGGTCCGCTGATGTAACCCTTCTCTACTAGAGGGCGCTGCAATTGGCTAGAGGGGAAAGGTGCGAATGGAGAACGGACTTGTGTTTACCATCGGCATTCGTAAATCAGACACATTACGTGCAACATGATGGAGTGTTTCATGACTGCTGAAATGGCTGACATGAATCTGGCATATGGGGCTCCCAATGAAAGTGTGTGAGCTTGTACCAACAGCGCTTCTCAAACAGACGTGTGCCAAACCAACCAAAATAACCATCTGCGCGTTTGCACCGGCAACTGCGAGAAATTGAACATTCCATGCAAACATGCATGACACTGGTTGGAAGAGAACCTTGCACTCTCGTGACATGGAAGTAGAGATTCTACGGCGGATTGAGGACAATCTAGGCACAAGCACGTGAGCTATTGCACGTAGCCTCGTTGTGAACCACGCCCTCGTGTGGAGAGTGTTTTACGAACAGCGGTTATATCTGTTTCATCGTCAAAGAATCCAGACATTGCAACCTCAGAATTACCCTCTTCGTGTGAAATTTGTGTGCTGGCCTCTTTCACTTCGCACGTGAGGGTGTGTTTAATGTGCGCAATTCTCACGTTTGAATCCATCTGCCAAATGGCACATGGTCATCAACAACGGTTCGGCCTGCTAGAAGATGTTCTCATAGCTATTCGCAGATGAATGCAGTTTCAACAAGACGTTTCAGCAATGATGTGTGCGGGATTATCTGAACAATAGACCGGGGTGGACCCGTCGCTGGTCACCAAGATCATTCGATTTAACATGTATCGATTTCTTCCTCTGGGGATACATGAAGAACCTCGTGTACGAGACTCCCATTGACTCAGATGAAGACCTCGTCGCCAGAATCGTTGTCGCCACTGCACCAGTTCGCGAAATTCTGGGAATCTTTCAACTTGTACGGTAATCAATGCTTCGATGCTGTCATGCATGCAATGCTGTTGCCGGTCGCAACTTTGAGAACCTTCTTTAAATAAACATGTTGTTTACACTTGTTTCCAATCATTTATGTACCAGCTCCACCGATATATCTGTCAACGCCCTCTAGAATCGAAGGATTACGTCAGCGAACTAAAAAAAAAAGTCGAATTCATAGACGAAAAAGGTTTGTCTTGGTTTCCCTATCTCCCATTGAAATTTGTACAGAGAGTTTTGAAACATATAAATCTTCACATGAATAATTATTACTAGATAGTAAGATGCCTGAAAAGGATTATTTTGATAGAATAAATCATGGTACTCACTTTACCAATAATATCTCCATTATTTTATGAATCGAAATCTTACGTATTTTTTTATAAATGCTAACTTATAAAAGCAAACTTATTCAAGTTTATGGGCTTATACCCCATTTATGGTTCTTTCCTTTTATAATTTTCCATAGTCTATTTTTATTTTTTCTGATATTTAGTATAATCCCAACAATTAGATCTACATCTTGATTTATTGTCTGGGCCGGCTTTGAAATTATCTGCTAAAACAAAAAAGTTGTGTTTTCCCATCTTTTGGGTCTAAAGCTCCAACTAATTGTTTGTAATGGAAATTTGGGAACTTTCACATTCTACTACCAAAGTTTTAAATTTCTAGCATAAATACGTGATTTGAAATATTCATTTGAAATTTTGGAATTTTCCACTTTTTCCACAGCTAGGGGCTATAATTATAGCTTTAGGGAGATAGGGAAAGTACAGATCGTACTATTTCATTAATATCTATCCAACGAAAAAAAAACAAAGCGAAACTATTATCTCAAGAAATCTATTTATCTCAAAGAAAACGAGATAAAAAAAAGTTTGGTATGGCACTTTTGGAAAAGTAGTAAGGTACCAGAGAGAGCGCACCGGTCGTTTGATATGGGACCATTGAATCTACGGAAGTTTGCTATCTATAAGAAGTCCTTTATCTGTATATAATGGGTTGCCTGCTGCTGGCAGCATCTCTGCTACGAAATATAAAAGATGTCAGAAACCGTAAATCATCTATCGAATCAATTTGGCTGCTTCATATTTGCTTTTCTTTTGCAGTGTCTGTCTGGCTACAAATTGGAGCATGATTATTTTTCCAGTTTAACAATGCATCAAAATCGTTAGTGGTTAGAATGCCGAGACAGCAATTATTAACTTTATCTCCAGATACACCGAACTGTATGAGAGTTTCCCCAATAAATGTTACAAATTTGGTGACATATTTGCGGATTATTTGCTCTTCTGATTTCACCAGAGCTTTGGCAACATGTCAGGTACCTTCCTGTACTTATTGTTGCTAACAGTGTCCAACTGTATAAAGGGGCGGGGGTGGCTCAGTCGGTAGCGCGCCAGGCTCGTAATCTGTAGTTCCCAGGTTCGAGTCCCAGCTGGGTCAGCGTTGAGATTTATCTCCGCAAAATTCCCCGCCCTGCCCACGGTCAGTAGGGGACACCGATGGGCTTGGAAAGGCCGCCGTCCGTCGGATGGGACGTTAAGCCGTGGCCCCGTGTGCGGGAGAGCCATACCCTGTGCACGTTAAAGAACACGCTGGATGGCCTTGACGGGAGGCTACCATCTGTCTCCCAACAGCTGTTCCAGTGGGTCCCCTCCCCCAACCTTCTCTGAGCCTTCGGGGTCCGTGTGACCTGGCCATTTAGCCCATAGTGTGCAAAAAAGTGCCGCTCAGAGGTAAAACAACCCAACAACCCAACTGTATAAGCATCACAACCCACAATGGTAATTTGTAACGTTGACCATCCAACTTCTGTCTATCCAACGATCTGACCCCTTTCAAATTCTGTTGTGTACATAACGTCACCTTTACACAAGTTAAAGGCATTGCGCACTCTTTGCTGGTTAATCACCACACCATCATTTTTTCCGCTGATGTTTACCGCCGTATTTATAGCCCCGTCAGATTCCTATGTCAGCGCGGTACCAGACACACTATTGCACATTCTACTGTACTGATGGAGAGCTATGCACCAATCCCCTGTGATGATGCACAGAACCGGACCTTTCAAAACTTCTCGACCTTTCAAAAGAGATACTCTCTTGTGGAAGGGAACGAAAGAGAAGTGCTGCAGATCGATGTGCCCTACTGATCTGAACCACTAAGTCTACTTTTCTTTTTTCTACTCAGCTGAGATGTGGTCAACCCAACCGGAATTGAATTATAACTCTGAGCTTGATTATGGATCCTGAATTTGCTGTACTGGTGGGCTTCTGTTGAGAGAGATCTTTTTCTGTGTTTTCTATTGGTTTGTGGGTTAACAGCCCCAAGTGAATAAATTAACAGGATACGTTTTATCAGCTGGTGGATAGTCCTGATCGCTACAGTGGCTAGGTGCAACATAGGTAACTCGGGACAGACGTGTTCGGAAAATTAAATTGCATAATCTGGTTGAACCTCTGTGGCACATGGCTGCTTGAGGATAATGATGATGATCAGCTTGATGAGCAAATCGTTTATTTCAATTTAGTCACAACTCTTCAATCTTCCGGCCAATCAAATACCTTTTCTTTCTAGATAGAATAATTTTAATGACGAGAAATGTATTTTGGTCCCTGGTTGTAAGGTTAAACATACTTTGTTATTCTGGACTTTTTAAATTCTTTTTTTTTCTGTAGAAATATAACCACATCAATGGTGATTTTTAGTGAAGTGTAATCATCTAAACATAATTATACTAAACCACTTTGCACTGACATTGTTTTTTACTCAATAGGCGAATAAAATGCAACTTGAAGAACTGTTGGAAGGAAGACAAATTCTTGTAAAGAAGCACAGTAATGAATTGGAAAATATTAAAGGACACGCAGCTGCAAAAAGTAATTTTTAATATATATCATTTTGATTACTCAGATGCAAAATTAGGGCCTCTTCTGTTGGCTATAATTTATCTTTATTTATTAAAAACATTATTTTAAATTCAAATTCCTCTCCTTAAATTTATAAATTAGCTAATCAGAAATTCGGAAAAAGACTGCTTTAATTTGTAAGTACAGTAAACACTCAGTAGTCGAGATACAGTTAATCTGAATATCGGCTAATCCAGATTGATGGATGGACGGACGTTACTGCTCAACGCGCTCAATAAACGTGTTTCATTTTGGAGTGTTCAGTGTCTTTGTGACAGATGGGCGTTACTGCATATAATGCCAGAATTGTGTTCTGCTAATTTAATTATGTTAAAATATTTGATTCAATTTTAGGGCCTAAGCAGTTGAAAAGTGGTATAAAAAGAAAACGTGTTACTTTAACTATTGTTAACAAGTTGAAAGTGGTAGAACAACTTAAGAAATGCGTTTCTGAAATAAAAATTGCTGAAGAATTTCGTATAGCGAATAATAACACATATTTCAAACACCGGGACATTTATAAATATACATGGGTTTCACCTGATGGGCTGCACAGGAATATGATAGATTATATTTTAATTAACAGTAAATGGGCCAGTTCAGTTAGGAATACTAGATCGTACAGGGGAGCCGAAATTGGGTCTGACCATTACCTTGCAGCTGAAGCTGAAGAAATGTTGTGCTAAAGTTAAGAAAATTACCTTGAACACTGAAGGTCTGAAAGATCCAGATACAGCCAAAGCATACCATGATAGGATACTTAGTCATTATGACAATCGTGGTTTGCTTACTGCTGAAGTTGAGATAGAATGGGAACAGTTTAAACAGGCTTTTCTTGAAACCAACAGTACTCTTTTGGGTAAAAGGAAACAGGAAACAAAATTACTTGAGTGATAAGGCTATGGAACTCATTTCTGAAGAAGGAAGTGCAGGATTAATATGAATCAACACCCTACTAGTCCTTACAAAAGGTATTACAACGAGCTAAAATAATACGAGCATAAATGTGTAAAGGATCAGTTAACTGCTGAAAAGAATCTTTGGCTTGATAGCTTGGCTGACAAAGAAGAGGAAACAGTTAGACAACACAACAGCAGGGGGTTGTACCAGATTGTTAACGTTTTATGTGGGAAGAAAAACAGGGATTGAAGGATAAACATGGCAAGGTGGTTGAAGGTGAGGATTCTGTGATGGCTAGGTGGGCTGAGCATTTCAGAGATGTTCTAAATAATATGATTATTTCTACTCCCTTTGTATGTGATGAAGATAGATGCATTACTGGCTTTAATGATGGCCCTATATCACATTCCGAAGTCTCATTGGCTATCTCTAAATTAAAACTGCATAAATCCCTAGGGGTGGACGAAATCACCACTGAAATGCTTATAGCTGGAAACATTTGTGTTGTCACATGGCTGGCTGAAATTTTGAATATTTTTTATGATAAAGGTGTTGTTCCTAAGGATTTTACTAGAACTATCATTGTCCAAATTCTTAAAAAAGGTGATCGCAGTACTTGTGAATATTATAGGGGAATTGGTTTACTTTCTGTTCCAGGTAAAGTTCTTTGCAAGATTATACTTAATAGAATTAAAAATTTGGTTGATGGAGAACTACGTGATGAACAGTGTAGATTCAGAAGTGGTAGGGGATGTATTGATCAAATATTTTCACTTAGACAGATTCTTGAAAAATGTTTTGAGTTTCAGAAACCTGTGGTGATTGATTTCCAAAAGGCTTTTGACTCTGTTGATCGACATAATTTGAGGTTGATTGTTAGATCATATGGAATACCTGATAAGTTAGTTAGTGTAATGAAAGTTCTCTATAATAACACTGAGTCATATGTGAGAGTTGGTACGTCTTGTAGCGATTGGTTTAACATTGCTAGTGGAGTTAGATAACGGTGCATTTTGTCTCCTTTTCTCTTTAGTTTAGTTATTGATTACGTAATGCGAAATTCTTTGCAAGGGAAAGATTTTGGCCTTAAATGGTCTAGAGATTTCAAAATTTCTTATTTAGATTATGCTGACGATTTGGCCTTGTTGGCTGCTGATGTTGATGAGATGAATTCGTTCATTAGGGCTGTAAGAGAGGTAGGTTTGGTGATAAACAGAAAAAACTAAAGTGGTGAAAATTGGTCAGGCAGATGGTGCTTCAGTTGCTTTGAATGGCTGTACTATTGAGCAAGTGTCCCAGTTTAATTACCTTGGGAGCTACAGTACTGTGCGAATTAGTTGGGACAAGCGAAGGAACGCTAAGTCCCTTCCGCTGCAGAGTCTAAACTGATGCAAGTCTAAACTTGTTCGTAACCTTCTACTGCAAGTCTAAACTTGCGTGTGCAGCTTCCGGGCCACAGACGCTTCACCCCATTAAAAGAATGATGGACAGCAAAAAGTTCATAGGCGTTCTGGAGGCCAAAATTGTCCCAACACTGCAGAAGCTGTTTCCTAACGGCGATGGGGTACTTCAACAGGATCTGGCTCCATGCCACAATTCTAAGCTTGCTAAGAGCTTCTTTACCCAGCAACATTTGAAGGTATTGGAGTGGCCAGGAAATTCATCCGATCTAAACCCCATTGAAAATTTGTGGGCCATTATTAAAGCTCGCATATCTAAAATGGATTGCACGACGAAAACCAAAATGATAGAAAGTGTCATGAAAGTGTGGTACCACGACCCTGAAGTGAAGGAGATGTGTGGAAACTAGTGGCATCAATGGTTGAGAGGAGGAAAGAAGTAATTAAAGCTAAGGGGGATCACATTCACTATTAACTACACTATTGAACAAATAAATATTTTAGTTGTGTCTTTGTTACTGCATTTTCCTATTGTCCCAACTAATTTGCACAGTACTGTATGTAACAGATACTGGTAATGTGCGGCATGCGATAAATAGAAGAATAGGGATTGCCGCTGGGACTTTTAAGAATCTATGGAGAGTATGGAAAAATAGGCTTATACACCTAAAGACTAAAATTAGGCTGTGTAATAGTTTGGTTCTTTCTAAGGTTAGTTATGGTAGCGAAACATGAACCCTTTGTAATCTAGATTTGTAATCTTTGATTCTAGATGCTTACGCAGTATCTTGGGCATTAGGTGGTTTGACTTTGCAAGTAATGATGAGGTTAGAAGAAGGAGTCATCAACCTCTATTGAGCAGCATATTGTGCAGAGAGAGATTGTGTTGGTGTGGCCATGTTGCCCCTATGCATAGCTTCAGATTGGCAAAGAGGGTTATGAACAGTGTGTCTAAGGTTATCAGAAAAAGGGGGAGACCTAGGATGCGATGGGCACAACAATGTCAAATAGGACCTTGCTAGAATTGGCCTAGAGTGGCCAAATGCAGGATCTGTAGCTCAAAGAGACGCGTCTGGAGAGGAAAATTACACAGTCTGGTTGGACCTCCGTAGCCCATGGCTGCATGAGGAGTTTGTATGTATGTATGTATGTATGTATGTATGTATGTTGATTAATAAAGGTACTGCTCTTTTTTTATTTTTTTAAAATAAAGATTCAAAAGTGCGATGTCTGTTTGGTTTATTTATTATTTAAAGACTCAAATTTTAGAGTTTATTTGGCATCGAAACTCATATTGTAAATAACTTGACTCTACATTCACATGCATATTTAATACATATTTATTTATAAGTATTATAAATGTCGTCTTTTGCTTCATTAGTCCCTACCTCTCCTTCCACCAATTAATGTGGATTAATGAGGGTTTAGTGTATTTGATTTGCAAATTGTTTTCAGTTTAATTATGTTCATCTATTTATACACTTATTACAATTTATACACGCATTGTTTTTTTATGTTCACTTATATTTATACTAAAAGTTAAGAATACGTTCACTATATAATTTATACTAAAAGTTAAGAATACGTAATAAATATATTGCTTGTATTCCATATCTTCTATATACAGTGCGTACCGATTTACATAAAACAGAGTACTTAGAGTAAATAATGCTTTCTTTCCGATGGCCAAATGACTGGTGCAAATCACTACTGATCAAAGGAACCCGGGCAGTCTCGGTGGCACAGTGGTACCTCGTTGGTTTGCAGTGACACTGCAACTACTGGAGTCCTGGCCATGGTTGTTTGTTTGTGTAGCGTTAGTGTCGCACTCGTAGGTTGCACTACGAATCCACCATGAAACTACAACCTCCGTTCTAGGTGCCATTCTCGAAATGGTCTGCCTCATGGGCCAATCCCCCTTCTGTCGTTGCTTAATGCATCGTCACTGGCCAATATGAGGTCAGGGGGATCATGCGCTTCGCTATCATATGCAAGCCCACCAATGGAAAAGCTTGGAGTAGCAGAGTTTTTGAAAAGCATGCGCAGAACTTTTTAGTCAAGTCTTAGTCTTCGCTGAGCTGCTGCTACTGCTGTTGGACGTCAGTCCAACACTCCATGTGATGTCTTTTTTGTGTCGTGTTAGTACAACAAACTTTTTTTGTGTCAGTGTTGGTAACGAATAATTTTAGATGAGCAGTAATTTCTTATAGGCATCTATTACGACAGCAATTGGATGGACAAGATGTTCAGCAGGCACACTGCGCCGCTGGATGAATGAAACAGATCAGCCAGTCTTCCTATCTTTGTTTTCCCCATTGTCGCATATTCGTTCGCATGCCTTTCACCCATCAGCCTCGGAAGGCACCTAACTGCCTGGCTCAGTACAGTGTCGCGATTGACCACCAGGTCTTTTCTTTCTCTTGTTCCTACCTACCACAGTCAGCGCCTCAGAAACAGGAGGAGAATGAAACAATAAATGTGTGTTTTATTATGAAATTGAATCTGGTGTGTCCACTATTTCTTGAGTAGAGTAAGCTAGAATTTATTGTACTAATTGTGGGAAATTACCATTATACTACACTGAAGTGCGACTGAAGTAGGGATAGCAACCTAGTAACGTGATGGACCCCCTCTGGCCCTGATAACGACCGCCACAAGATGAGGCAAGGATTCCACAAGCTTGTGTAAATGTTCCACAGGTATGGCGACCCATGCATTCTCCAGAACTGTCCACAATTCTCTCAAGGTCGTCGATGATGGGACACGGGCCTGAACACTCTGCTCGATGGTATCCCAAAGATTTTCGATGGGATTTAAATCTGGGCTTCTAGGTGGCTAATTCATTATTTCGAAGTCAGAAAATTGCTCCTGCATCCATGCAGTAGCCAACCTGAACCTGTGAGATGAACAGTTGTCTTGCTGGTAGACACCATCTCCATTGTGATTCAAATTCATGATGGCTATAAATGGGTATAAATGGTCAGCCATGAGTTCTACTTACCAGGATGCAATGAGAATGGTCGGTACAAGTACCAAAGGTCCCACAGATGTCCAACTGAGCCACCACCAGCTTGTACTGTTCCAACCTGACATGCAGGATCCATGACTTCATGCAGTTGGCGTCATATCCTCAGTCTCGTGATGAAGTTTAAATTGGGATTCCTCACTCAAGGCTATCCGTTGCCAATTTTCGATGGTCCAGTTTCGATGTTCTTTAGCCGAGGCAAGGCATTGACCCAGTGTTGTGCCATTAGAAGTGAGTAGTTACGTCCCAACTTGGTACCCCCTCAAGCACAGTGCTTTCCCCCTATGTTGTCACCGACCACGCACCTTCCAGCCATGCACCCTTATTAATATTCATAATTCATAATTAATAATTCATAATTAATAATTAATAAAAAAATTAATATTTCATAAAGACCCTCTTATTTTTTAATCCCCCCCTCATTAAAAAACCTTTATTAAAATTTCTCCCCCTTTGTTAAAAACCCGTGGCGCCCTCTAGTGTATATCATAAGTACTATACTTTAGAAAAGCCCTCTATTTTACCTGAAATTATTCCCAATTTTTACTTTCCCCTCATTAAAAAAACTCCCTTTATTAAAAATCCTCCCTTTTATTAAAAACCTGTGACGCCATCTAGTTTATGTTATGAGTACTATAGAAAAGCCCTCTATGTAACTGAAATTATTCTCACCACTCATTACAAAACCCCCTTATCAAAAGTTCCGCCCCCTTTATTAAAAACCCTATCAAAACTGTTCCCTGGTTAACCCACCTGTATTTTTAAGCCCCCTCTCTTTAAAGACCCCTTAGTTGACACACCTGTATTTTTGACTCCCCTCTCATTAACCCCCCCTTATCAAAGGTTTCGCCCCCCTTTATTAAAAAAACCTACCTGTATTTTTAAACCCTCTGTTTAAAGAACCACTGGTTCACCCACCTGTATTTTTTAAGCCCCCCCTGAAAAGTAATCTGAAAAGCCCCACGATTTTTGGTGGCGCCATCTAGTGTATACTTTAGCAAGATTTTAACCGAAATTATTCCCAATTTTTTAATCCCCCTCATTAAAAAAACCCTTACAAATGTTCCACCCCCCTTTTAAAGACTATCTCGCAGTAACTGTTTTAAAAGAGTGTCCCACCGAAAATGAAATGAAAAAATGCTATTGGGTAAAAATAAAAAAAAATAATAAAAGGAAAATGGCAAAAAAAACTTTGTTTTAAAAACAAATTATTCGTAATTATGAAAAATATTGAGGGGTTATATGGTCTGGTGACCTGTATGGGTGACATAAAAGACACGCTTTGGAACATGCAACAAGTGTTCGGTACCTCACCCCTACTATAGACCACGTTTTATTGAAGGATGAATCTTGGATCATGTCACCCACTGTGCTGTCAATACCCCTTTGCTTCCGTATCAGACATGATGTCTTACAACATAAAAACCCACTTGCAGCCTTGACCACTAAAGGGGGTCTTTATGAAATATTAATTTTTAATTATGAATTATTAATATGAATATTAATAAGGGTGTGTGGCCGGAAAGGGGCGTGGTAGGTGACGTCATAAGGGGAAAGCACTGTGCATGCGGGGTACTAAGTTGGGATGTAACTACTACTGAAGTGGGACTCTCGTAGGTCGGCAGCTCCTGAAGCCGAGACGATGAAATGATCTTTGCATGGTCCATGCACTGACTTCCCAAATGGATGTAGAAATTCAGATGGGAGGTGATTTCAAATAATGTCTGGCCCCTACCAGTCTGTATGATGTTTGTCAGACGGCAAAGCCCTCAATCATTCAATGCTGGTTGTCCTTTGCAGTTTTCCTGTGTGCTTGTTTTTTTGCCCGAATTTTCATATTACCAGAAAACTCTTGAAACTGTCGTACGATAAAATCCAAGTTCATTGACAATTTCAGAGATCGAGTGTCCCATCCATCGGGCACCTACGATCTGCCCTCTGTCAAATGCATCTAAATCTCACACCTTTCTTACACTTCTCACGATGAATGCTTGGGGAAACTAAAGCTGACAGCTATATATAACCAGAGTTTCAGCCACGCATGCACGCAAATGCGGGACTTGCGGTACTGAATTTGGATGTCTCCTATCCGTAATTCAATGGCACTTCAGTGTATATACTTAAATAGAATTAAAGTCACAACGCAAATCTCCCCGAGTTTATCATTCCTCTACTGTTCCCCCTGTCAGCTACGCATGACTAGGAGGGTGCAACATATAATATTTTGACAATATTTGTCACTCCCAGCATAACAATATTTCACATAACAATATTTGTCACTCCCAGCGTTATATAAACAATTCAGTAATAAATTATCACAGGAAACGTTCTGTAGACAAGAAACACTTGAAATCATAAGTTGAAAAAAATTCGTTGGCCTGACTGGGTTTCGAACCCAGGTCACCGCTAAACCACCAAGGAACTGACCATTTCTTCAACAGAGTGACATATAAGCATTCCTGTTGATCATCAGTGGCACATCTATTATCAGGACTTGTGCAGCCAAGCTTCCACATTTTGATGATAGTAATATTTGTCACTCACGCTCACAGCACTATAAACAATACAGTAATAAATTATCTTAAAAAACGTTCCTGTAGACAAGAAACATTTGAAATAATAAGTTGAAAACTAAATGGTTGTCCTGACTGCTATTCGAATCCAGGTCTCCCAGAAGCATGCCAGGCATCATAACCACTAGACCACCAAGGAATCAAGTCCCAGTCAAGACAACCAAATTTTTTGAAGTGTTTCTTGTCCACAGGACGTTTTCCTGTGATAATTTATTCTTGAATTGTTTGTATAACACTGGAAGTGTGACTGACAAATATTACTAACATCTAAAAGTGCAGCTTGGCTGCCCAACTCCTGATAATAGATGGCGCCACTGGTGAATCAACAGTAATGCTTATGTGTCACGTTGTTGAAGAAATGGTCAGTTCCTCGGTGGTCTAGCAGTTATGACTCCTGGCATGCTTCTGGGAGACCTGGGTTCGAATCCCAGTCAGGACAACGAACTCATTATTTTCAAAGTTAGTTGTGAGTCATAGCTATTGTGAGGTGAAGATCTCGATATAGGCGCTCGATATTTTTATACTTGGAGCTGTATGTTTGGTGAGTTAAATAAACATTTCATTTTTATTGATATTGCTTTTGACATTATTTTTTTTTCTTTTGAAAAGAGATTAGAGAGAAAAGTGATTAGGTTTAAGTTAGTTGTACTTAGTATTGGACAGTTCACAGGTTTAGGGGAAATTTTGCCATTTACATTCCAAATCCAAAAGAACCTTATATAGTTTTGGCCAGTAAATTAGTGCCTGGCACCTGAAATCCTGAATATCATTCAGCAGAAAGTTACTGTAAGAGATAAAATCAGATTTGATTCTCATATCGGGATTTTGAGAATCATTGTTAAATTGTGAGCACTTTTGGTGTGTTTAAACTTTTGTGGCTTTCAGAGTTTTAAACTTTAAAAAATTTTCTGTTTTTAATAAAATTTAAAAATTTGGAGTTATAAGTATTTGTTAAATAAAGTGATTCTCCAAGTTTAATTAATCCCCCCCGGAGTGGGACCTCCTTGATGAGGGGGAGGGGGGGGTATGGTGCCTCTGAGAAGTTGGGCTCGGATCGCTGGCACTCTGGAGTTCATTATATCTTGTGGCCCCCGGTGGAGGGGGCCTGTTGAGGGCCGGCAGACTGGTTTTAGAGAGGGTCTGGTCCAGTTGGCTTATTGACCTGTCCCCAGCGAAGCTGGGGGTTGGAGCCCCGGTTGAGGGGCCATTCTAGGGGCCTGCAGATGGGACTTGGAGCCCCCTGTACAGTGGGCTCATCGGCGAGTACCGCGGACTGAGCTGCACACTCTCTTCATGCACTCGTCTTGTGGGCTCGTCGATGCGGTCTCAGTGATATCATGGGTCGGAAGATTGTTCACTGGAGGGCTTTCGGCCTCTTCACAATGGAGAGGACGAAGTTGAAGGCTCGCAACCGGGAGTAGCTATCATGGTCGACGGACTTATCGAGGGAAAAGCCATCAAAACTGGACATTGAATAATTGGAAGAAGATCATCTGGTCTGATGAATCTCGTTTCCTGTTGCATCATGTGGAGGGCCAAGTAGGTGTGCGTCATTTACCTCAGGAAGTGTTGGCACCAGGATGAACCATGGGATGAAAAGTAGCCAGTGGAGGAAGTGTAATGCTTTGGGCAATGTCCTGCTGGGAAACCCTGGGTCCAGTAATTCATGTGCAGGAAACAATGATGTCTGCCACCCACCTAAACATCATTGCAGACCATGTACATCCTTTCAAGGAACGGTATGCCCCTCTAATAATGCCTTCCTTCAGCAGGATAATCCGCCATGCCACACTGCCCGGATTGTTCGAGAATGGTTTGCGGAATATGAGGAAGACTTCCAGGTATTGCCCTGTCCTCCAAATTCGCAGACAGCAATCCAATCGAACATCTGTGGTTTGTGTTGGAACAGTATATCAGATCTGTGGCTGCTCAACCATGTAACTTACAAGAGTTAAAAGATCTATTGTTAACGTGTTGGTACCAGATACCACAAGACACCTTTAGGAATATTGTAACATCAATGCCTTGTTGGGTAAGAGCTGTTTTGGCAGCACGTTTAGGACCAATATCTTATTTGGCAGGTGGCCATAATGTTTTGGTTCTTCGATTAGTGATCTGGCAACCTTCGTGTCACGTGACACGAAGGTTGCCAGATCACTAATTTCTAAAATAAATCGTTGCCAGATATTTTTTCTGAATAGTAGTGTCCGTAGTGTCCGGACATCAACACATTTTCTCCTAAAGAAACATTTTTTTTTCTACTTGGTAACATACAGTACTGTGGAAATTAGTTGGGACAATTGGAAAATGCAGTAACAAAGACACAACCAAAATATTTATTTGTTTAAACTATTAAACTATTAAACATTCACTATTAACTATGTACACTAGTACATAGTTAATAGTGAATGTGACCCCCTTAGCTTTAATTACTTCTTTCACCCTCTCAACCATTGATGCCACTAGCTTTCCATATATCTCCTTCACTTCAGGGTCGTGGTACCACACTTTCATGACACTTTCCATCATTTTGGTTTTCGTCGTGCAATCCATCTTAGATATGCGAGCTTTAATAATGGCCCACAAATTTTCAATGGGGTTTAGATCGGGTGAATTTCCTGGCCACTCCAATACCTTCAAATGTTGCTGGGTAAAGAAGCTCTTAGCAAGCTTAGAATTGTGGCATGGAGCCAGATCCTGTTGAAATACCCCATCGCCGTTAGGAAACAGCTACAGTGTTGGGACCATTTTGGCCTCCAGAACGCCTATGTACTTTTTGCTGTCAATCATTCCTTCAATGGGGTGAAGCGTCTGTGGCCCGGAAGATGTGAAACATCCCCGAAACATGACCTTGGGTGGGTGTTTGAGGGATTGCTGGATGTGGCCGGATCGAAGAGGTTCTCTAAGCGAGCGACGGACAAAATGTGACCTGTAGCCATGCACCTCAAAATGGGTTTCGTCGGAAAATATCGTATTTTCCCCAATTCTCTACAGTTTAGTCTCGATGTTTCTTTGCCCAGAATAGCCTTTTTCCTTTCATAGCGGGTCTCAAAATCTGCTTTTTGTAGTGGTGTCGAGCCTGGTGGCCACACTCCAGAAGGCGATAACGTATGGTGGAAGCATCTATATTAATCCCATGAGATGCACTCTCCCTTTTGATGTCTCCACTGGTCTTCTTCGGGTCTATGATACTAATTCTTTGAATTAGACTATCATCTCTGGGGGTGGTTTTTCTTTTTCTTCCACAATGTCCTTTACGGGATGTGTCCACCGACCCTGTCTCCTTATGAAGCTTCATGATTCGTGAAACGCTGGATTTCCCGACGCTAATTGCTTTTGCTATCTGCCTAGCAGTAAGTCAGAAAAGTAAGTGTTTTCGCCTAAAGCGATTATTTTGGCTCATTTACGAGGCGTGATGTCCATGATGTATGTAATAAAAACTGTGAACTACTTACATAATCACGTCCTCAGCCTATGAAATATCAATTACGACTAAAGTGGAAGTGTAAATAATAGCAGAGTAACACAACAGACAATTCTAGACTTGCAGATATCACTCTGCTGCAAGTCTAAATTTGTAACAGAAGGTTACGAACAAGTTTAGACTCTGCAGCGGAAGGGACTTAGAGTTCCTTCGCTTGTCCCAACTAATTCGCACAGTACTCTATACTCGAACATAATAAAAAACATAATGTATATGTTTAACATAGTATTCGGTTTCTGTTGACATTACTGTTTCGTGGTTTTTTAGTATCCATATGAAACGTATCATAACTTTTTCTAATATAAATCTTTTTCCATCGAATGTTGAAAGTCCAATTTTTACACCTTTGACTATATGAAGATGGTGGTTGATATTTTGAATCCGTCTTAAATCTACTCGAGAAAGTAATTTGTTTATTAAGCATTTCTGTAATCCTTGTTATGAAAGGTTTTTTTTTACAATGTATTTGGGGACTCCTTTTCCTATCTTCTTCTCCTCTTGTAAACTCAGAATAGAATTCATCTTACTTTGCAAGCCAACAAACTGGTGCAGGCACTCCTAAAAGTTCATCTTTCATTTTTCCTAATCCCTTTTTATTACTTATGCTATGTAAGAAGTGGTCTACAGGATAATCGGATATGTCAAAATGGTCTATATCAACTTTCATATCGGCATACACATCCTCGGTTTCAAGCTCATAGCATAATGAATCTGAAATAAAAAAAAAAAACGATCTGCCCTCTGTCAAATGCATCTAAATCTCACACCTTTCTTACACTTCTCACGATGAATGCTTGGGGAAACTAAAGCTGACAGCTATATATAACCAGAGTTTCAGCCACGCATGCACGCAAATGCGGGACTTGCGGTACTGAATTTGGATGTCTCCTATCCGTAATTCAATGGCACTTCAGTGTATATACTTAAATAGAATTAAAGTCACAACGCAAATCTCCCCGAGTTTATCATTCCTCTACTGTTCCCCCTGTCAGCTACGCATGACTAGGAG
Source organism: Ryuthela nishihirai (assembly GCA_038380435.1). Taxonomy (NCBI): domain Eukaryota; kingdom Metazoa; phylum Arthropoda; class Arachnida; order Araneae; family Heptathelidae; genus Ryuthela; species Ryuthela nishihirai. The sequence goes on from JAWZYU010000019.1 coordinate 2,310,300, forward strand.
GGTGCAACATATAATATTTTGACAATATTTGTCACTCCCAGCATAACAATATTTCACATAACAATATTTGTCACTCCCAGCGTTATATAAACAATTCAGTAATAAATTATCACAGGAAACGTTCTGTAGACAAGAAACACTTGAAATCATAAGTTGAAAAAAATTCGTTGGCCTGACTGGGTTTCGAACCCAGGTCACCGCTAAACCACCAAGGAACTGACCATTTCTTCAACAGAGTGACATATAAGCATTCCTGTTGATCATCAGTGGCACATCTATTATCAGGACTTGTGCAGCCAAGCTTCCACATTTTGATGATAGTAATATTTGTCACTCACGCTCACAGCACTATAAACAATACAGTAATAAATTATCTTAAAAAACGTTCCTGTAGACAAGAAACATTTGAAATAATAAGTTGAAAACTAAATGGTTGTCCTGACTGCTATTCGAACCCAGGTCTCCCAGAAGCATGCCAGGCATCATAACCACTAGACCACCAAGGAATCAAGTCCCAGTCAAGACAACCAAATTTTTTGAAGTGTTTCTTGTCCACAGGACGTTTTCCTGTGATAATTTATTCTTGAATTGTTTGTATAACACTGGAAGTGTGACTGACAAATATTACTAACATCTAAAAGTGCAGCTTGGCTGCCCAACTCCTGATAATAGATGGCGCCACTGGTGAATCAACAGTAATGCTTATGTGTCACGTTGTTGAAGAAATGGTCAGTTCCTCGGTGGTCTAGCAGTTATGACTCCTGGCATGCTTCTGGGAGACCTGGGTTCGAATCCCAGTCAGGACAACGAACTCATTATTTTCAAAGTTAGTTGTGAGTCATAGCTATTGTGAGGTGAAGATCTCGATATAGGCGCTCGATATTTTTATACTTGGAGCTGTATGTTTGGTGAGTTAAATAAACATTTCATTTTTATTGATATTGCTTTTGACATTATTTTTTTTTCTTTTGAAAAGAGATTAGAGAGAAAAGTGATTAGGTTTAAGTTAGTTGTACTTAGTATTGGACAGTTCACAGGTTTAGGGGAAATTTTGCCATTTACATTCCAAATCCAAAAGAACCTTATATAGTTTTGGCCAGTAAATTAGTGCCTGGCACCTGAAATCCTGAATATCATTCAGCAGAAAGTTACTGTAAGAGATAAAATCAGATTTGATTCTCATATCGGGATTTTGAGAATCATTGTTAAATTGTGAGCACTTTTGGTGTGTTTAAACTTTTGTGGCTTTCAGAGTTTTAAACTTTAAAAAATTTTCTGTTTTTAATAAAATTTAAAAATTTGGAGTTATAAGTATTTGTTAAATAAAGTGATTCTCCAAGTTTAATTAATCCCCCCCGGAGTGGGACCTCCTTGATGAGGGGGAGGGGGGGGGGATGGTGCCTCTGAGAAGTTGGGCTCGGATCGCTGGCACTCTGGAGTTCATTATATCTTGTGGCCCCCGGTGGAGGGGGCCTGTTGAGGGCCGGCAGACTGGTTTTAGAGAGGGTCTGGTCCAGTTGGCTTATTGACCTGTCCCCAGCGAAGCTGGGGGTTGGAGCCCCGGTTGAGGGGCCATTCTAGGGGCCTGCAGATGGGACTTGGAGCCCCCTGTACAGTGGGCTCATCGGCGAGTACCGCGGACTGAGCTGCACACTCTCTTCATGCACTCGTCTTGTGGGCTCGTCGATGCGGTCTCAGTGATATCATGGGTCGGAAGATTGTTCACTGGAGGGCTTCGGCCTCTTCACAATGGAGAGGACGAAGTTGAAGGCTCGCAACCGGGAGTAGCTATCATGGTCGACGGACTTATCGAGGGAAAAGCCATCAAAACTGGACATTGAATAATTGGAAGAAGATCATCTGGTCTGATGAATCTCGTTTCCTGTTGCATCATGTGGAGGGCCAAGTAGGTGTGCGTCATTTACCTCAGGAAGTGTTGGCACCAGGATGAACCATGGGATGAAAAGTAGCCAGTGGAGGAAGTGTAATGCTTTGGGCAATGTCCTGCTGGGAAACCCTGGGTCCAGTAATTCATGTGCAGGAAACAATGATGTCTGCCACCCACCTAAACATCATTGCAGACCATGTACATCCTTTCAAGGAACGGTATGCCCCTCTAATAATGCCTTCCTTCAGCAGGATAATCCGCCATGCCACACTGCCCGGATTGTTCGAGAATGGTTTGCGGAATATGAGGAAGACTTCCAGGTATTGCCCTGTCCTCCAAATTCGCAGACAGCAATCCAATCGAACATCTGTGGTTTGTGTTGGAACAGTATATCAGATCTGTGGCTGCTCAACCATGTAACTTACAAGAGTTAAAAGATCTATTGTTAACGTGTTGGTACCAGATACCACAAGACACCTTTAGGAATATTGTAGCATCAATGCCTTGTTGGGTAAGAGCTGTTTTGGCAGCACGTTTAGGACCAATATCTTATTTGGCAGGTGGCCATAATGTTTTGGTTCTTCGATTAGTGATCTGGCAACCTTCGTGTCACGTGACACGAAGGTTGCCAGATCACTAATTTCTAAAATAAATCGTTGCCAGATATTTTTTCTGAATAGTAGTGTCCGTAGTGTCCGGACATCAACACATTTTCTCCTAAAGAAACATTTTTTTTTCTACTTGGTAACATACAGTACTGTGGAAATTAGTTGGGACAATTGGAAAATGCAGTAACAAAGACACAACCAAAATATTTATTTGTTTAAACTATTAAACTATTAAACATTCACTATTAACTATGTACACTAGTACATAGTTAATAGTGAATGTGACCCCCTTAGCTTTAATTACTTCTTTCACCCTCTCAACCATTGATGCCACTAGCTTTCCATATATCTCCTTCACTTCAGGGTCGTGGTACCACACTTTCATGACACTTTCCATCATTTTGGTTTTCGTCGTGCAATCCATCTTAGATATGCGAGCTTTAATAATGGCCCACAAATTTTCAATGGGGTTTAGATCGGGTGAATTTCCTGGCCACTCCAATACCTTCAAATGTTGCTGGGTAAAGAAGCTCTTAGCAAGCTTAGAATTGTGGCATGGAGCCAGATCCTGTTGAAATACCCCATCGCCGTTAGGAAACAGCTACAGTGTTGGGACCATTTTGGCCTCCAGAACGCCTATGTACTTTTTGCTGTCAATCATTCCTTCAATGGGGTGAAGCGTCTGTGGCCCGGAAGATGTGAAACATCCCCGAAACATGACCTTGGGTGGGTGTTTGAGGGATTGCTGGATGTGGCCGGATCGAAGAGGTTCTCTAAGCGAGCGACGGACAAAATGTGACCTGTAGCCATGCACCTCAAAATGGGTTTCGTCGGAAAATATCGTATTTTCCCCAATTCTCTACAGTTTAGTCTCGATGTTTCTTTGCCCAGAATAGCCTTTTTCCTTTCATAGCGGGTCTCAAAATCTGCTTTTTGTAGTGGTGTCGAGCCTGGTGGCCACACTCCAGAAGGCGATAACGTATGGTGGAAGCATCTATATTAATCCCATGAGATGCACTCTCCCTTTTGATGTCTCCACTGGTCTTCTTCGGGTCTATGATACTAATTCTTTGAATTAGACTATCATCTCTGGGGGTGGTTTTTCTTTTTCTTCCACAATGTCCTTTACGGGATGTGTCCACCGACCCTGTCTCCTTATGAAGCTTCATGATTCGTGAAACGCTGGATTTCCCGACGCTAATTGCTTTTGCTATCTGCCTAGCAGTAAGTCAGAAAAGTAAGTGTTTTCGCCTAAAGCGATTATTTTGGCTCATTTACGAGGCGTGATGTCCATGATGTATGTAATAAAAACTGTGAACTACTTACAAAATCACGTCCTCAGCCTATGAAATATCAATTACGACTAAAGTGGAAGTGTAAATAATAGCAGAGTAACACAACAGACAATTCTAGACTTGCAGATATCACTCTGCTGCAAGTCTAAATTTGTAACAGAAGGTTACGAACAAGTTTAGACTCTGCAGCGGAAGGGACTTAGAGTTCCTTCGCTTGTCCCAACTAATTCGCACAGTACTCTATACTCGAACATAATAAAAAACATAATGTATATGTTTAACATAGTATTCGGTTTCTGTTGACATTACTGTTTCGTGGTTTTTTAGTATCCATATGAAACGTATCATAACTTTTTCTAATATAAATCTTTTTCCATCGAATGTTGAAAGTCCAATTTTTACACCTTTGACTATATGAAGATGGTGGTTGATATTTTGAATCCGTCTTAAATCTACTCGAGAAAGTAATTTGTTTATTAAGCATTTCTGTAATCCTTGTTATGAAAGGTTTTTTTTTACAATGTATTTGGGGACTCCTTTTCCTATCTTCTTCTCCTCTTGTAAACTCAGAATAGAATTCATCTTACTTTGCAAGCCAACAAACTGGTGCAGGCACTCCTAAAAGTTCATCTTTCATTTTTCCTAATCCCTTTTTATTACTTATGCTATGTAAGAAGTGGTCTACAGGATAATCGGATATGTCAAAATGGTCTATATCAACTTTCATATCGGCATACACATCCTCGGTTTCAAGCTCGTAGCATAATGAATCTGAAATAAATAAAAAAAATAAATACCCCCTCAAGCAGCTGGTTGCAACAGAGGTCTGACAGGTGTCTTTCAGTTTATACGCCATAGTAGAAGGTCTGTGAGGATGGCGGGACCTCATCAGATAAACAACACAAACATCTATGCCTTACCCGGGGCTCAAACCCAGGTCACTTAGATCAGTAGCCTAGCGTGCTAACCACTCAGCCACTATATATGTGAATAATAATTTAGCCTTTGCTGTAATTTGGAATACTGTAGTCATAATGAAAGCTGTACAACAATATTTTATTAATATCTAGAATACTGAATCCAGCAAATATAGGTGTGTTGAATTAATTTATTTTGTTTTAATTGCATTCATACTAATTCGTTGTGAAAAACAAGAAAAGCAGGCGATGCTACGAGTTTGTAAACTCTCTTTGAGCTCTGATTCAATTCAATTTTCGCCCCATTTCTCAAGTTTTCCAGCATTTTTTTCAAACAGTTTGATCATTCTGTTTGTTGATTCATCAGTTTGAAGAAATCCTTCTCGAAATTGTTTCCAGCTGTCTTCTGCTGACCTGTAAGTAGTTAAAAAACTCCCCAGCACCCCCCAGACCCTCTATGACGTCACTGACGACACCTCTTCCGGTTACGTTACTTCGACCACGCCCCTTTATTAATTAAAAAAAGTCTTTATTAATAAACCCTTATTAAATTACCCTTTATTAAAACCACAGAATAATTAATACATTTATCAAAAGTTCTGCCCCTCCCTCATTAAAAAAATCCCCTTTATTAAAACTATGGAATAATAAAATGCTTATTAAAATTTCTGCCCTGCTCATCAAAAATCACCTTTGTTAAAACTCCATTTTATTTTAAACTCAGCAGAAGTTCCACTCCCTCCCCTCCGCACCTCTTTGCGGTTATCTTGGATGACCAACTCTTCCCTAAGTCCAGTGATGGCTATCTTGGATGACATCACTGTGCAATACCATAAACAACTTTCAAAATTTCCAGAGATGGTCATCTTGGATGACGTCACCAAGTACACTGTCAACCCTCCTTTATTTCAGGCCATCTGTATTGACAGGACGTGTTACAACACTCTGCACCCCCTTATCAGAAGTTCCGCCCCCCCTCCCCCCGCAGTAAACAATCCCTCTCGAAATTATTCTCTGAGATGTCGAATGACCTCACCTATCACCAGTAAACAACCCTGGCACCATGAGATATTAGTAGTATAGGTATACCTCGGGCTAATTTATGCATAACCCTTTTTACCCTTACTCTGAAGAGCAGATGTTTTTCAAATGAGCTAATTAATGATTGGGCAGATATTTCTATTTCAGATGGAGATAATGATAGGATAATTAATGATCGAGCAGTTGTTTCTCAGATAGAGATTAATTAATGATCAAGTAGTTGTTTCTCAGATGGAGATTAATTAATGATCGAGCAGATGTTTCTGATGCTCGCTTGAGGTAATGTTTCGACCGGAAAAATTTTTTCACAACTATCATATGAATAATGATATCGAGCCGATGGCTGAGGGAATGTTTCGAAAGAGCGTTATTTGTTTTCTGATTCTTATGAATCCGAATCAGAAGAGGTAATGATAGACCAGATAAAAAATCCTTTCCCATGTTGGGCTTGATAGGGGCTACTTGTTTTCAGTAGAACAATCTTTCTGTTTGAAGACCTTTTGTTGACAGAAAAAAACCTTTGAGAAAATGCAAATGAGAGTAGTGGAACAGCACTATACGGTAATTAATACTTCCGGTCTGACGTCACTGGCCCCGCCCACTTCCTGTCACATGACCACACCCCCTTATTAATATTCATAAATCAAAATTAATAATTAAACATTAATTAAACCCCCTTTATTAAAAAACACCCTATATCAAAAATTCCTCCCCCTTTATTAAAAAACCCTTCCTCCCTCTTTTAACCCATATTTTAGCTATAATTTCCCGATTTTTGACCCCACATTAAAAACTCCCCCTTTTTAACCACCTGGCGTCATCTAGTTTATAGGTTGAGTACTATTTTTAGAAAAACCCTCTATTTTAACTGAAATTATTCCCAGACTCCCCCTCATTTAAAAAACACTTATCAAAAGTTCCTTCCCCCTTTATTAAAATTCTCTCCCCTTTATTAAAAAAAACCCCTTATCAAAAGTTCCCTTTATTAAACTACCCACAAACTCCTTGGTATCCACGTTATTTTTCCAAGTCCAACTAACTTGGTTGGTGGCAACGCTCAGAATGGCTGATGCAAGCCTCAAAATAATTGCAAAACTTTGGGTGGCGACGATCAGAAAATCTCCTTTATTAAAATTCCCTCCCCCTCATTAAAAAACCCTTATCAAAACTGCACCACTGGTTGACCCACCTGTATTTTAAGCCCTCTCTATAAAGACTCCCCTGATTGACCCAACTGTATTTTAAGCCCCCTCTTTAAAGACCCCCTGGTTGACCCATTGCATGGTAAATCAGTTTTCTCTATGTGCATTTAATCTAATGGTGGTGTCATCCAACGTGCGTTTTAGTACATCTGTATTTAAAAAAAATCCTACCGACACAGTGATTTGAACCCGGTACCTTGGTGTCAATAGCAGGACATTATAGCACTCGACTATGTCTTATATCTTAACACCTGAAAAAGTTTTTTGGCGGCGTCATCTAGTGTATACTTTAGCAAGATTTTAACCGAAATTATCCCCAATTTTTGACTGAGAAAATCTGCTCTTCGGTGACACACCCTGCAAATAATGTAAGAATGAACTGTGATTCTTAATTCTCATCTCTTATAAATAGTATTTCTGGTGCTTCGAATGGCAATATTCTTGAATGTAATCTCTTGTCGTTAGATGTTGTCACTCTGCAATCAATGAATAAATAACCACGCGAGTCATGGGTAGCTAATTTTTAGGCATCTAGTAAAACTTTGATTTCACCAGGATACATTTGTCTTGTTAAATATGATAATGGACCCTTGTCTCTGGGATTCTTGAAGAGTATGATATATTGTGAGTTGAGGATATTTTTCTTGAACACTTGCCTTGAAAAACTAAGTTCTGAATGATTAAAACCACAGTGACATTCAAATGATGTGAACCTCGTAAACAGATCAGCGACTCACTAATCAGTCGCAGATTCTGCTATAAGGTCATCCAGAATAAGAAGTGTATGTTTTTCTGGGCTAAACTGGAGAGATGGGAAACCTTTGATGAAATTCACCCTCCGTTTGAAGGCTTCTAAAGCGTCTTGCCATAGAAAATAACAATATATTATTTTAGAGGGTGCAGGGTCGAACAATTTGTCTGCATAACGTATCAAGTTTAAAACAAATGTAGATTTTCCACACTGCGAAGGCCCAACCATGATAACGGCACACGGGATTCCATCTTGCAAAGAGACATACTTGAGAGTCTGATTAAATAATAATATCAGTGATTCGTTTAAGTCCAGATTACAAGAATAATAATCTGCTAATATGTGGGATAGAGTCACACCTCTAGCCCTTTGACACAAAAAATATAGACAGTGAAGTCCACATGTGCTAGCTTTAGGATCTTGTGTGTAACACGAAGGATGTACTACTCGTTTTATTCCATTTTCAATATAGTAAGGCTCCATATCTATAGGGGGATGTCCTAGAGTATCAAAATGTTCCACTGTATAGTTATTCATGTAAACGGCGATCCAGTGTGTTCCTGAAGAAGTAGAATCGTCTCTATTGTACATAAACATACACGGTTTCTTAACAACACGAGGTAATTGATCTCTTGCGAACACTCCTAGGAAAAGGGGAGACATATAGGGATCCCTTTTGAGTACCCTGTTCAGCTGTAGAGCATCCATCAGGTGGAATAATCAAATAGTACTTCTCTATTTTGATCAATTTCCAGAATGTTTTCAAACTCTGTGTAGAAGATCACACTCACAGCATGAGGTAAAACGAACCAAATTTGAGCTCTAGTCTACAATTTTGGGATTTTATCACATTAAAATAATCGTTACACTCCTTTCCTTCTGGAGATAGCTCAAATCCATACAAAGTGAAATCTCTTGAATAAGAAGCATGTCCGAACGGAAGACCCTTATCAGCTTTCCATACATTCATACTTTCGAGAAGTGTTTGATAAGATCATAGGTACTGATTGTTTCCGAAATCTGGCGATAAAGGTTATGTTGGGAACGAATCGAAATCCACATAGAGTGTTAAAAATTTTAAGTTGTAGGGATTTTTAGCGTAATTTCCATTCAAAGCAGATGATTCAACAAGTCGTACAATGCATCGTTTAGGTAGCTATCCAGAAAATAAATTATCTTTTGTTACTGCAGTAATGCCTGGGGCTAGTGCATAGTTTCGCATCTCTATTCTTCGTTCAGGGTATTTTGCCGAAGTTATCTGTAACATTTGAGCATGAGCAGTGAGTACAGAATTGTTCACCTTGACTTTTCTAGCATAAAATGCTGCTTCTTCAATCTTTTATTTAAATTCGGTTCTGTCCACACTCGTCATGAGACAAAACTCGGGTTTTGCTCTTTTCATTCTGATTCTGAGATCTACATGATTCAACAAATACTTGTCTTGAGTGAAGATATTGTCTTTCGTGGATACATGGATCGTGGATGACTCCATGTATCCACGAAATTAATTCGATAGCGTTGGATCCTGCCAAGGACCTGTGTGCTTGCCATCCTAGTTGGCGTTAGTATTGGTCTCAAAATGTCCTGCTGTATTCTGAAACAAGATAATTCGCTCTTCGAGGCTTCTGTTCCATAATTCAAAAGAGTCTCAAATTAACTTCTGTTATTTTGAGAACTCTTTTGAGGTTGCTGCTCCTGCAGCGTTTGTAATTCTGACTTTCAATCGAAGATAGCATCTTGCAAGATCTATGTATTCGTCACTTCCCACTACACTAAATTCCAGAGGAGCATTACCGTCTAAAGAGGCAAGAGGTAGGCAGGATACATAACTGCTTCTTTCTGCTTGTGAACTTGTTGGAAGTACTGAAAATAAATCTAGTTGAGACAGAGCACAGTCATGTGATGCAGAATGAATTTTCTCGCTCATTTTGTAAAGATGTCCTGCACTCTACACGTCTTCTTAGTGACTCTGACAATTCGATTATGTTTCCTTCGTTTTACACCACGCCCTCCCAGTGAATGACCCGCTTCTTCTAACAAATTAGCTGTTGCTTCACGCAAGTTAGATTTTGCTGCCTCCTTTACATCACGTCCTGCTGCAACATCCGAAGCAAACTTGATACCACTTTTAGCTGCCCTTTGTCTAATGAAAACACCAGATTAATTATCTGTGATAGAAATCGTCCAATACTTTTGAAAAATGCTCCGAGCCTCTCGCCGCATTGATATCTTGGTCCTCTGAAAACTCCACCACCCACTTGAGATTTATGATACGCAAGATAGTGGAAGGATTAGGTTCAGTGTACTTCACTCTCATGTATGTGTCTGAAATGAAGTTTCACAAGCACTGTAGCATATTTAAATGATAGTTCATCACCACTGTCTGTTCTCATGAAAATGCGTACGCTCTAGAAAACATTGCTGGCTAGCGGATAATAGTCTGGTCTTTCATAAATATTCACGATGTTATCCTCATTTATAGTACGAACAGAAGGGTTAATCACTCTTAAGAGCTCACTGTGAGCATCGCCAACTAGTTGGGGTATGATGAGGTCGTAATAAATGTAGAGTCCGTCTATACCTCTTTTTAAATCCATGGCATAACGGGTTGTGGATTCTTCAAACTATGTCCCCATATGATCAAAACCTAACATCTCTCCTAATCCGAGATGCTTCTTAAGGAACATGACGTGACTTGATCCTCTCCCCAACACATAAGCCTTCCCATTCGGAAGTAAAAGGAATTGGAAAAAGTGTCTCACATCACTAGATATCGCTAATCTCATTTCTTCAAAAAGACTCGCAGCATTATCATATCGTCCGTGATGTATGTGTAGTAGAGGCACGGATGTCTCTACAATATTCACCACCTCGGTGGTATAGGACGTGGAGTAGGACGTAGCACATACAGATTGTAGCTGTCATCAGTCACTTGTATACGTGGTCCTCAGGATGTCAGAGGTATAGGTATTTCAGAGGTAAAGCTACCAAACAGATTGCGATCTATATAATTATCTTGCAATCGAAATATGGTGTTCATGAAAGTTTTTCACTCTTTTGGGAAACATATCCCGTAACTATTGGTGAATGTTACCAAGATAATTTTCTCATCATATTTAAAATGGATATTTTTACTTGGCTCTTGCGGGTAAGCTACCTTTTAATACGTGTTATATATAACGACCATTATAGACTCGTTTAGGTAAGGTCACTTTTATATCATCAAATAGAGGTTTCCACAGCGTAAAGATCTGGTGATTTAACTTCCTGTAATTCTTCGTAGTAGAAAGTCACCTTTACTTCTGCCCATCACTGTCGATGGTGGATTTCTCAGTATTATTCTACGTACTTAGAATACGTTTGTTACTCTACGTTCTTGAATGGATGTTTGAGACTGCTTAAATGCACATGAACTCCAACTTTAAAAAGCGGGGTTATCTTTTTCTCTGATGTTCTGCAGAGTCAATTCCAAACAATGGTTTCTTTATGAATATTCACATCTTTAGGAGCCATCCCGTGAGCTCTATGCTTAGACGCATTATAACTTTCCATTATACGAGGCAAAACGTTGATGAGATTGAAATGTTTATGTTTCGTGAAATATCTCCATAATTTTTCTCGTAACGTACGATTCAGACGTTCTGCTAAGGTCATTTTCTTATCGCCATAAGAAATGAAGAATTGAATGTTTTTATCCTTCAGATATTTTTGAATGATTCGATTCTTGAATTCTGTCCCTTGATCGGTATTAGGAACCATGGGAGCTCTGTCTTGGGAAATAATTTTTTCGAATGCGTCTTAAATCGCTTTTCCTGTCCTTGGCTTCATGTCCTGGTATTGCCCATGCATAATGAGACAAGATGTCAATAGCTACTAATATGTAACCATAACCCTCATTAAATCATGAGATATTTTTCACGATCATTAAATCTGCTTGCCACTGTTGATCTAGTCCCGTCACGAACGTCTCTTCTGTTTCTTCTGAATTTTGTTCTCGCCAGTTTGTGAAGAGTGACTTTTTCCCCAACAACCATTCTTTGACTCTCTTTTGGGGCAGTCCAGTACTCTGGGATAATCGTACTACTCCCCCATAACTCCCAGGGTTCTCTGATTGGTAGTAAACTTTCTCCAACTTTGAATTCTTAGACTAGTAGACGTATTCTTTCTTTAACCCAGAGTTCGAGTTATAACGAATAGGGGAACATCAATGGAAAGTCGCTCTGCCGATTTTTCACACAACTTTCTCGAAGTGTAAATGATGGGGTGTTCGTAGTAAAGATCTTTTGTCTTCGTGTTCACTAGACAAAACCGATAGCTCAGAGCCCACAGCATGCTTTCGGACCCAGAGGATATAAGAAACTAGTTTCTCCCACTGTTCATAAGACAGACTAATTGTTTTCACTCTAGGTTTCAGATGTAAAAATAATCTTTTATCCACGGTTTGATTGCAGACACTTAAATAAACGTTTCTTTCCAAATGGCAGGATTCACCACAACTAGTGATTAAATAGTCTTGAGAAAACTCGATCACTAGGCAGACAGTTCCTCCTATAGTCGAACACGCTACTATTATACCTAGTACTATCTTTTTTTCCTGAAAGAGTACTGTTAGTCTCCAAAAAAGCCTGTTTAAAATGATCCCATTCTTCCTCAACTTCAGTAGTAAGCATACCATGACTGTCATAATGACTAAGTAACCTATCATGGTAATCTTTGGCTATAACTGGCTCTTTCAGAGCTTAGGTATTAAAAGTAAAATTTTTAACCCTAGCACAACACTTTTTAAGTTTAAGTGGCAAGACACTTTTAACAAGGTAATGGTAAGATCCAATTTCAGCTCCCCTACATGACCTGGTATTCCTAACAGAATTAGCCCATTTGCTGTTAATTAATACATAATCAATAATATTCTTATGCAACCCATCGGGTGAAACCCATGTGTACTTATGTATGTCGCGGTGTTTGTAATAAGTGTTAGTTATTCTGACACCATTGAATTTACTTACCTGTAGGAGACGTTGCCCATTGCAGCTACCAATACCAAAGGAGCCTATCACCCCTCCCCAAGGTCAGAGTCAGTACCAACTTTGGCATTGAAGTCACCAAGAACAAGGGTAATATCTCCTTTCTTGACAGAATTCAAAATATCCTGAAGTTGTCCGTAAAACCTATCCTTCTCATCGGCATCCTCAGTGGGGGCATAACAGCATATAACATTCAAATCTTTAACGCTTGTCTGAAATTTTGCTGTAAGAAACCTTTCATTAATGCACTCATATCCTAGAAGATCATCACTAGCGTGCCTGCTGAGAAGCAGACCCACGCCTTGGTAATGCTTATTGTCGTCCGTCCCTGAAAAGAGAAATTTAAGATTATTTTTAAGAATCTGACCTTTATCCGTCCATCTGGTCTCTTGCAAGCCGAGAATACCTAAATATAATGGTGGAATTCTTGTGTGAGGACATCAAGAGAAAATCTCTGTGCAGAGTCCTCACATTCCAACTACCTATGGAGAGAAAATGGTTAGTGGGATGTTTAAAAGAAACTATTTTTATTGAGAGAGGGAATGCCGACAATATCAAACAGCCCCCTAATCGCAGACATGGGGCAAAGACCCATTCCCCTGCCACTAAAGGCTGAAGCCATCTACACTGGAAGACTTCCTCCAATGTAGAATTTGACGATGCCAATAGAAGCAAAGAGTTCAGGTCCCTGCGATGACCTCTGCTCAGGATTATCCACCAACTGATAAACATATCCTGTGACTTTATTCACTTGGGGCTGTCAACCCACAAACAAAGAGAAAACATAGCGGAAGATTTTCCCTCCACAGAAGCCCACCAGTGTAGCAAAATCAGGATCCGTAATTAAGTTCAGAGCCATAATTCCATTCACCCTGTGTGGCTGACCCTGTGTGGTTGACCACTCCTCAGCAGGGTAGAAAAAGAAGAAACGTAGCCATAGATGTCCAGATCAGTATGCCACACTAATCTGGCAGCCCACTTCTTCCGTTCACTTCCACAATAGAGTATCTCTTTCGAAAGGTACTAACGATCTGCACCACGAGAAGACGTGGTCGGACATTACACCTAATCTCCGACCCCGCCTTCTATCTAGGTACCTGCAAACGAAAGCCGAAACTATGCCTGGCCGGTTCTATGCATCATCACAGGGGATTGTTGCATAGCTCTCCTTCCAGTGACTATCTAGCTACCATTTACAGCTATAATGTTATAAATCTTAGCTATAAATGTTTACGATTTTATGCGTCTGCAATTCCCTGAAATTGTGAAGAAGGCCATAAACGTCCCAATCAAACCACGGAGTGGTTGTATTTTGCCTCTCTTGTCCATTAATTGTGGTTGATGCTGCAGGTGTCGCTTGTGTGTCGTGACTTATCTCTCGATGCTGTGACGGCTCTGTTGAAGCAGGGACCTGCTGAGAGTTTTACAGTTTCTTTTTTATTGCTCCCCTGGAAACGAGCGATGCACTCAATGACATGCGGGGTGAACGGCGACCATTCCTGTGGTCATCTCCAGCTTCTTCTCAGGGAAGGAAATCTTTCGCATTCCCACCTTCAGAACGAAAGGCAGACCTGCCGAAGACATTCCAAGCGCTGATGAAGCTGACAGTTCTGAATATTTCTTTGACGTTTTGAACGGATTGGAATCAGTTCATAACATACCTTACCGTTAAGGGAGGGAAATGTTTTCCCTCATATCCAGTTTTCACATTTCAAAATTTGTGAAAGAGGACTGATATGCGCACGATTATCTCATTGTCTAAAAAGTTCTAGAGTCCAAGTTTCTTTGCAGTACTTGAAAGTCCTCGAAGATCTGAAGAACTGTCTTTATGATGAACACATTGTTCTGCGCACCAAAGTCCACTAATTTCCACTATAAGTTTGTATTATGTATTGAAGTCGGACTTTCTGACCGAAATTTTCCACTCGCAGGAACATGAAACATAATAAAAAAAAAGGACGTGAGAGTATTTACATGAAACATATTTTCACACAAAAAACAAAATTCATAATTAAACAATGTAGTATAATCAGAGTGAGAGCCAATTCTATAATTGCATATGTTAACTCAATTACTCTGGCTAACCATTTCAGCCAATACAAATGCTGGTGGAACTGTTACATGGGCAGAAATCTCGCTCATAGCGCCCTTTTTCTCACAGTCAAAACAAACAAGACAAAAGTAATACTTTGCGGTTTCTCGCATAAGCAGCGGAGGTCGTGGTTAAGGGGAAAGGAAAGACATCATTAGCACCCATCGCCACGTCTTCCTCCTCTGTCTTCTTCCTCTGGTTGTGACGGAGCCTCCCACAAAACGTCGTCCTCGCTGCCGTCAAGATTATTGAAAATACAACATTTGAGGAAGCCTTGTTGAATTATAGACGCATTTAATTCATTCCAAGCCGCAAATACCCAATCGGAAACTTAGGTGAGAGTCAGTTGATGCATACGGCCAGTGGCAGACTGGGTCTAAAAATATTGGTTGCCAGGAGACAAAGGGGACCCACCCACAACTATAAGGCTATTATTTAATTTTTATAATATATAATTTCAAGCTACTAAAAGGTCATTAATATTTTTAACACATTGTCTAATGTTTAAGGGGGCCAACTTGCCATCAGGCAGGCTGTCACCCTGGCCAGTCCGCCACTGCATACGGCCACCAGCAGTATATTTAACCATGCATTCCATTAAAGACGGATAGCATCTTTTATCCGTTTATTAACACCAACGTCTAAAGGTTGAAGTAGACGGGTCATGCCGCCTGAAATAATAACTAGATCGGATTTCATTTTCTTCAGTTCTTTCTGGATAGAAAGCATCCGATGATATCGAAACGAGTCGAGCACCAACATGAAAGGTTGTTTTCGTAGACCATCCAAACACATATTAACCAGTCAATGGTTAGTGCTTCATCCATCCTTCCTTTAGAATGGACACGGATATGTACGCCTCTTGGAAATTGTACTCCTTTCGATAGAGTATTTGTCTTAAAAATTATGAAAGGCGACAACTTTCCTCCATCTGCAGTACACGCTAACATAACCAAGAAGTGAGACTTATCGTGTTCAGTTGTACTTATAGACACAGTTTTTATGCATTTCGTGTCTACAGTCCTGTCGTAGGACATACCAAAAGTCAGGGGCGTTTGCTCGGCGTTTCTAATCTGTGCAAGGTCATAGATATGTTCCATTCTCAATTTGATTATGCACTTTTGGAACTCCTGAAGCTTTTTTTCCTGATCGTCTGGAAGATGCTGCGAGATAGGAGTTTTTCTTCGAACTGAAAGACCATGTCGTTTCGTAAAACGAACTGCCCATTCATATGATGCTTTAAATTCCATTGTGTCCGTAAGAGATTATTTGAGTTCCAGAGTTTTAAGTCAGATTTCAATGCATGAAATACCAATGCACTGTTGCCTCCTATCTCCTACCCACCCCATTAATGTTTTTTGACTTTGTGTTTTTTTATTTCCATTAATGTTTTTTTTTTTGAAAGCTTGGTGGTAACCCACGATTCGATTTTTTTCTTACTTGGCAACACTTGCAGTGCCTCTTTGTTTTTTCACCATAATCAGATGTTTGACTTGTTAATGGAAAAAACGATGACTTTATGCCCGATTTCCGTCAGATTCTGCATATTTTACTACTAACAGGTTTTCTTCTGCAGTGTAACATTTTCTCGATTTAATTTTTAGGGCTTCCCACTACTCAATAGGACAAGAGGAGGGGACACAGTCGCGGAGTGCTGTTGCCAAGGGAGCATCTTGAAACAATGTCCTCACACCTGTACTGCGACTGTTAAATATTGAAAATGGCGTAATTTTTTGTATGCGAGTATAATATGCACCCCCATTTTAGTAGGCTAGAATGAATAAAAATTGTCCGTATTATACTCGAGATTTTACGGTAATTCATATTTCGCAAGGGAGGCAAATGGTTTCTCACCATAACAATTTTGATATAGAGGTATCCTTGCAACACACCACCCCAGGGGCTAAACAATCTTTCAAAAACCCAAATAGTATAATTTTCATATAAGCTCTGGTATCGAACACGGCGTGGTTTCCCTGCAACGTACCACCCCATGGGGTACAGAATCTCTCAAACCCATTAACAGCGTATTTTTTATGGGTGTGTTCCACAGCTACTGTTCGATATCTTGATAGATTTAAATGCGAGCCATAGAATGCCTACGTCTTTGCATGAAATCGTTTATAATGTGACAATATTTCCTCTAAAGTTTGAAGTTGTTATTATGAACTGAAAAAAAAGCGAAGGCTCTCTGGTATTTACACGATAATGGTATATACATTCTCTGATCGTTAAAATCAAACGTTACCAAGGAAATTAAGCTAGCCTTAGATATAAATTACCTCTAGACGTCGGGGTTCTACTAACAAGGTTTCAATTTGTAAAAAACATTTTCCTACTAACAGTTCAGTCAGGAAAAGACATAATTATTCGAAATATATGATGTGATGTTTTTGGTAGACAATCGAGGAATAGTAGCTATGTTACAGCAAGCAAATAGCTCTGGCTGAGATTTTGTACAAATCAGGTGTAATTGCTTTGCTGCCCTTTAGCCTGTAAATTAATAATACTGCGATCAGCTATCCGCGGGCAGAAGCAAAATTTTCTAAATCATTTTCCAATCAGACATGTAAAGACACATTTATTTTAGCATTCATGGTTAACAGTACATGATAGTCAAAGTTTAAAGAAATTTTAAAACATGTTACACAAAAAGGTGGACACGGTGTCCCTTTGGATTACCTGGCTTCCCTCTCTGTAGGTAAACGTCGTTGTAGATAGGCGATATTATTTTTGATGAGTACCAAACAAGGTGGTTTAAAAACTCCCGGTTCATCTAGAGTGCCGAAATAATTGATAGACTTAAATTATACTGCCTTACTAATTAATGTTTAAATATATTTTGTCACTGGCTTCATTAAGAAACATTTTTTTCCTCCGTATTAAAGTTCAACAGTCGAAAAACTTTTAGTTTTTGAGGGATGCGTAGATTTTTTCGCTGTCACGCGGTTCGGAATCTAGGCCTTTGGCCTCGCTTGGCGGCTACTACGACGCATTTGCTCTGACGATATTACGACGGTCTATGATGATCTTGTAAGGATGCAGCTTACCCTTCAAAAGTTTGGTGGCAACATGGATGCACTCGCCATGGAAGTTTTACTTTTCCGGTAAGGAGTGTAGTTACTAGGAGAGGAAACACTTGAAGAGACTAAGTCCCTCCTTACAGAATGGTTCTTACACAAGGAAAAACTTGATAGAACGTAAGATACCTATTGTCGCCAGTAATTTACTTCCGAGAAGAAAAGCGCAAGTCTGGGATGTTTTAAATTAAAGCTTCTTTAAAACATATATGTGAGTGAACAATCCTTCAACAGAGGATGAAAGTGAACTTGGTTAGAAAATAAACACCCCGATAGATAGCGGAGAGATTAAACAGAATTACGAGAAATCGCGGTTGTCAACTTATAATGCATTGTAGTATTACAGTATATGTCAGTTCATGTAAATCTGAATGAAACTTTTCATGGGGATAACAGCACCGCATTTAGTTCAAGAGATATAGCCTTCGGTGGAGTGTTTCTGGAAGTCTTCTACTATATATATTCACCTTATTTCTAAGCAGCAAATTCTTATATATTCACTGTTTATTTTTAAGCAGCAAATTCTTAAAAACATAACTGCTAACAAAACACATTCTGATAATTGACAGCATGATGTAAGTTTTTCGTTATCACGTATAATCAAGAAGTCTTGATATAAGCTTGCTATTCGTAACATTTGACAGTTTAAATTTTATGATTATTAACTTTTAGCAATACTGAATCTTGCTATTGACCCAAAATTAAAATAATTAATGTTTGGGGTGTTTAAAAACCGATTATGCTGTTGGAAAATTTCACTTTATCTTTAAAACGTTGTAAATTTTCTACTTAGGTCTTTAAATTTTCACTGTTAGTCGCTAGCTTTCTTCCTTAAACCATTCGAAGATTTGTTTTAAAAAAAGCTATTTAAATTAGCTGAAAACGATAACCAACATTTTAGAATTGTGATGCCTCATTTTTAGAATGAATGCTAATTAGACTAAATCTTTTTCTAATTTAACCACTGTATTTATTTAATGCTAAATAACAAAGAATTAATTGACATTACTGAATATTTGCTATTGGCCCCTACATTAACTGATGTAGTTTTAAAAACCCTATGGATTTCCTATTGGGAAAGAATATATTGTGTTAAACATTTTTACTGCGAACACTAATCTCTTGTATATCATGAGTAAAATATTGTATGGCAAATTACGCCTCCAAACGTGTCATACTCTAGTGCAATATGGTCATACTGTAATTCTCAACATGGGGGTACAGGGTAAAATCTGTTGGGGTATGCGGTGAGAGCTCAAAAGTCACTAGATCTAGTAACAAAGTCACTAAGTTGACAACACTGCTGTGCAAAAATGTCATCTTTTTTGTTTTTTTATATATGTAATTTATGAATGCAAAATTTAATGGGTACGTGGAGCATAAAAGTTTGAGAACCACTGCTCTAGTGGGATATAATTTCTGCAAAGTATTTATAGCATACTCGCAAATCACTGGTAAGAAATATTTTTTGTATTGCATTTATTGTTTTTTTTTGTTCATGTTGGAAAATATGCATTAGAAGGAAATTTAAGATTCTTGTTCCCTGTGAATCAAGGAAATTTTGTTTCTCTCGCAGGAACGTATTGTATAAAGGTAACAGTGTTTTGGAATAGAAGTTTACCTCATATTTGCTTAATACTATTCTAAATTGCATTTGTAGCTAATTTAGCTAAAAGATTCAACTGTTCCCACCAAGACATGTAGTGAAAAAACTTTCATAGCATAAAAATCAATGTAGTACATTTTTGTGTTCTTTGAGATTCGTCTAAAACTTCTCTGGCTATTTACAAGAAGATTTTTCTTTTATTTCTGTGTAATTCCGGTGTCGGGAAAATTATCCGCCACTGGGCCAGAACTCTCACTTTCTTCGTGCGATTATTTTTTAAAATAGAATGTGTAATAGAGAATATCAGTCAATTCCAGTCGTATTCTGCTTTGTTTTGCTAGTTTGTAAATGATGTTATACAGCCCGATATACAGCAGAGAGACCACACTTTGTTGTAAACCTTTCAACTTAATATTAACTAGCATAAGAAAGAAATCACAATGACGAAATAAATCAGATATAGAACACTATTTATATAGTAACAATATTGTCATTTTCACAACTTAATATTAACTTTTCAACTTAATATTAACTAGCATAAGAAAGAAATCACAATGACGAAATAAATCAGATATAGAACACTATTTATTTAGTAACAATATTGTCATTTTCACAATATTAATATTTAGTTAGTAGATATTCAGAGGTGCGTACCAGCTCGTCGTACACTTCTTTTAGTAGCATGGAAAGTTTAATTCAGACATGAAAGTTATATTATGTAAACGATGTAAGTCAACTCCTGCCTCTTCCATAAAACATTTACTGATAGCGGTTAAATGAATGTTTCTTACGGCTTCTGAGAAATAGTCTACAACTGATTCAATGGTTATGGCAAGGCATGAATGGCGAAGTTGACTTGGGTGATCTACTTTACACCCCATAAAGTTCAAACGTAGAATCTGAAAAAGTTATTTGTGAGTCCTGACACATTCTTAACTGAACTGTGCAGAGTCTTATTGCATAGTTCTTCAGTTAAATTCATTCGCTTTCCATTGTTGAAACCTTAGCTTGGTCCCTCAAGGCCTTTAGATGAGCTTCTATGATGATGAGATAGTGTCTGATTTTCTCGGGTTCTGGCGAGTTCATTACACATGAGATTTCGTGGTCTAGCCATTCCGAAGATGTTATGGCTTTGTCCTTACTTTGATGGCATTGAATCGCGGTACAAGGCCGATGACGTCCTTGTTACACTGTAAACAAATGGCATGAAACCCCTTTCCTTTGGGGTATTTCTTGAAATCTTTCCAAATAGGATCGCTCTTTCGTCCTGTAATATTTAATACGCTGAGTAGCTTACTGACAGCAAATGATGCAGACACAGTAGAACTTATGATTTAAATCCAAACTTTTAACCAATCAGCATGAATTAGATCTCGACCAATGAAGACTGTTGCAAGATGACGTCAAAGGTTTTATGTATAAGTAGCACCCTTGATGTGTGAAAAGACATAGTTTGCCAGTATTGAGGGATTAGTGATGACTTGTGTTAAGCGCCCACTGTCTGGAGGTGATCTGTCGGTGAATCTGTCTGCGGATTTCTATTGGAGATGATGATGAACAACATATGTTTGAACTAGGCGCTGATTTGTTTCTGAAGACTTGTGAGTACAAGCACTACTCCAAAGTTCATATCCGTCTGTTTATAAGGTATAGTCATCATCATCATCATCATCCTCATCCTCAAGCAGCCATGGGCTACGGAGGTCCAACCAGACCGTGCAATTTAGTTCTCCAAGCAAGTCTATCCTGAGCTACATCTACTGCATCTGGCCACTGCACACCAATTCTAACAAGGTCCTGTTTGACATTGTCTGCCCACCGCATCCTAGGTCTCCCCTTCTTTCTGAGGCCTTTAGGCACACTGTTCATAACCCTATTCGCCAATCTATAATTATTCATACGGGCAACATGGCCAAACCAACGGAGTCTCTCTCTGCACAATATGCTGCTTAAAGGAGGTTGCAAACTCCTTTGTCTAATCTCATCATTAGTTACAAAGTTGAACCACCTAATGCCCAAGATACTGCATAAGCATCTGGAATCAAAAGCATCTAGTTTCTTGTTATCTTGTTTACAAAGTGTCCAAGTTTCACTACCATAACTAACCCTAGAAAGAACCAAACTATTATACAGTCTAATTTTAGTCTTTAGGTGTATACGCCTATTTCTCCACACTCTCCATAGGTTCTTAAAAATGCCGGCAGCAATCCCTATTCGTCTGTTAATCTCATGCCGCACATCACCATTATCTGTTACATAGCTCCCAAGATAATTAAACTGTGACACCTGCTCAAGACTGCAACCATTCAGATTAACTGAATCACAGCCTGCCTGACCAATTTTCATCACTTTAGTTTTCTCTCTGTTTATAACCAAACCTACTCTATTACCAGTCGCATCAACAGCTCGAATGAAAGAGTTCATCTCATCAACATCATTTGCCAAAAGGGCTAAATCATCAGCATAATCTAAATCAGAAATTTTCGTATCTCCAGCCCATTTAAGGCCAAAATCTTTCCCTTGAAGTGAATTTCGCATAACATAATCAATAACCAAGCTAAAGAGAAAAGGAGACAAAATGCACCCTTGTTGAACACCAGAGGTAATGCTAAACCAATTGCTACAAGCCTTACCAACTCTCACACACGACTCGGTGTTATTATAGAGAGCTTTCATAATGTTAACTAACTTGTCTGGTATACCATATGATCTCACAATCAACCACAAATTATGACGATCAACAGAGTCGAAAGCCTTTTTGAAATCAACAAAGCTAGCAACCAAAGGTTTCTGAAACTCTAAACATTTCTCAAGAATCTGCCTAAGTGAAAATATCTGATCCACACATCCCCTACCACTTCTGAATCCACATTGCTCATCACGCAATTGACTGTCAACCAGATTCTTAATTCTATTAAGCACAATCATGGAAAGAACTTTACCTGGAACAGAGAGTAGGCTGATACCCCTATAGTTATCACAAGAACTGCGATCACCGTTTTTGAAAATAGGGATAACAATAGCTCTGGTAAAATCCTTAGGAACCATGCCTTTATCATAAAAGATATTCAGAATTTCAGTCATCCAAGTGGTAACCGAAACATTCCCAGCTCTAAGCATTATGAAGTTTAAGTTTAGAAACAGCCAAAATAACTTCAGATTGTGTATAGGGCCAACATTAAAGCCACCAATGCATCTATCATCATTGCAAACAATGGGAGTAGAACTAACTACATTGTTTAGAACATCACTGAAATGCTCAGCCCACCTAGCCATGACAGAATCCTCCCCTTCTATAACCTTATATTGTTTATCCTTCAATCGTTGTATGCCTGTCCGTTTTCTACCACACAAAACATTAACTATCTGGTACAGCTCTCTGCTGTTGTGCTGTCTAACTGCTTCCTCGGCTTTGTCAGCCAAACCATCAAGCCAAAGATTCTTATCAGCAGCTAACTGATCCTTTACAAGTTTATTAAGGTCTCTGTAATGCTTTCTATTAGTACTAGTAGGGTATTGATTAAGGGCATTCCTGCAGTTCTTTCTTTCCGAAATAAGCTCAAGTGCCTTATCACTCAGATAATTCTGTCTCTTCTGCTCCTTTTTTCCTAAAAGAGTACTGTTAGTGTCCAAAAAAGCCTGTTTAAAATGATCCCATTCTTCCTCAACTTCAGTAGTAAGCAAACCATGACTGTCATAATGACTAAGTAACCTATCATGGTAAGCTTTGGCTATAACTGGATCTTTCACAGCTTCAGTATTAAAAGTAAAATTTTTAACCCTAGCACAACACTTTTTAAGTTTAGTTGCAACACACTTTTAACAAGGTAATGGTCAGATCCAATTTCAGCTCCCCTATATTACCTGGTATTCCTAACAGAACTAGCCCATTTGCTGTTAATTAATATGTAATCAATCATATTCTTATGCAGCCCATCAGGTGAAACCCATGTGTACTTATGTATGTCGCGGTGTTTGTAATAAGTGTTAGTTATTCTGAATCCATTGAGTTTACTTACCTGTAGGAGACGTTGCCCATTGCCATTGCAGCTACCAATACCAAAAGGGCATATTACTCCTCCCCAAAGGTCACAGTCAGTACCAACTTTGGCATTGAAGTCACCAAGAACAAGGGTAATATCTCCTTTCTTGACAGAATTCAAAATATCCTGAAGTTGTTCATAAAACCTATCCTTCTCATCCTCATCGGCATCCTCAGTGGGGGCATAACAGCAGATAACATTCAAGTCTTTAACGCTTGTCTGAAATTTTGCTGTAAGAAACCTTTCATTAATGCACTCATATCCCTAGCGTGTCTGCTGAGAAGCAGACCCATGCCTTGGTGATGCTTATTGTCGTCCCTCCCTGAAAAGAGAAATTTAAAATTATTTTTAAGAATCTGACCTTTATCTGTCCATCTGATCTCTTGCAAGCCGAGAATATCTAAATTATAACGGTGGAATTCTTGTGTGAGGACATCAAGAGAAAAAGCTCTGTGCAGAGTCCTCACATTCCAACTACCTATGGAGAGAAAATGGTTAGTGGGACGTTTAAAGAAACTATGTTTATTGAGAGAGGGAATGCCGACAATATCAAACAGCCCCCTAATCGCAGACATGGGGCAAAGACCCGTTCCCCCACTACTAAAGGCTGAAGCCATCTACACTGGAAGACTTCCTCCAATGTAGAATTTGACGATGCCAATAGAAGCAAAGAGTTCAGGTGCCTGCGATGACTTCTGCTCAGGATTATCCACCAGCTGATAAACATATCCTGTGAATCTATTCACTTGGGGCTGTCAACCCACAAACAAATAGAAAACACAGCGAAAGATTTTCCCTCCACAGAAGCCCACCAGTGCAGCAAAATCAGGATCCATAATCAAGCTCAGAGCCATATATCTGTCCAGTCCAGTAGGTTTATATGGTCAGCACCAGGACCCTGTGTGGTTGACCACTCCTCAGCAGGGTAGAAAAAAAAGAAAAGTAGCCATAGTTGTCCAGATCGGTAGGCCACACTAATCTGGCAGCCCTCCCCTTCCGTTCACTTCCACAAGAGAGTATCTCTTTTGAAAGTTACTAACGGTCCGCACCACGAGAAGACGGAGTCGGACATTAGGTGCTAGGCCTGGCCGGTTCTATGCATCATCACAGGGGATTGGTGCATAGCTCTCCTTCCAGTGACTACCTAGCTACCATTTACAGACCAAGGTATAGTAATAAGTCATTAAAATTGTATCCCACAAAGGATGGTGTGATACTGTCTGAAGAAGAGCCGATAGTGATATGCCCTGGTTTCTTATGCATCTACAATCGTCAAAGCATTCAAAGATATTGAATACGACGAGTATGGTGTGGACACTATATGGTAGTGCTCAAAGGTATATGCAGGGTGCATATTAAAAAACTTATTCCCTGTGAGGGTGGTGCTCCAATTCTACTTCGGTTCGTCTCAGTGTCGAGCAGTGGGATAGACAGAGATTTGCGTTATCCATCACCTATAGCTTGCTGGCTCTGAAATTTGAAACTGGTAAATTTTGGAACGCCGTGTGGAATGCTGAAATAGCTGCAAAATAACCTCGAAGACTATTTAGTGATCGCTCCTATGAGCAAGAGAACAAAGATACAGAAAAGCTAATGGACTGTTTCAATGAAAGCTAATGGATATTAAAAGAAGACATTAGAAAATAACTTTTTCAGATTCTATGTAAGAACTGTATCGGGTGTGAAGTAGATCACCCAAGTCAGCTTCACAATTCGTGCCTTGCCATAACCGTGGAATCAGTTGAAGACTATTTCACAGAATCCGTAAGAAATATTCGTTTAACCGATATCGCTAAACGTTTTGTGGAAGAGGCAGGAGTTGAGTTACATCGTTTAGATAATATATCATTCATGTCTGAATTGAACTTTCCATGCTGCTAAAAGAAGTGTACGATGAGCTGGTACGCACCTTTGAATATGTACTAACTAAATACTAATAGTGTAAAAATGACAATATTGTTAATAAATAAATAATGTTCTATATCTGATTTTTTTCGACATTGTGATTTTTTTCGTAGCGTAGTTAATATTAAGTTGTAAGGTATACAACACCCTGAGGTCTCTGTAAAACATCATTTACAAACTAGCGAAACAAAGTAGAATACCACTGCAATTAACTGACATTCTCTATCACACATTCTATTTTGAAAAATAACCTCAGGAAGAAAGTGAGAGTGTGTTCCAGTGGCGACTAATTTCCACGACACCGGAGTTACCCAGAAATAAAAAATATGCGTGTAAATAGCTAGAGAAGTTTTAAGTGAATCTCAAAGAACACAAAAATGTGCTACAGTGATTTTTATGCTGTGAAAATTTTTCCACGACATGTCTTGGCAGGAACACTTGAAACTTTATTAGAACATATTAGCTACAAATGTAATTTAGAATAGTATTAAGCAATTGTGGGGTAAGCTTCTATTCCAAAACACTGTTACCTTTATACAGTACGTTCCTGCGAGAAAAATAAAATTTCCTTGATTCACAGGAAATAAGAATCTTAAATTTCCTTCCAATGTATATTTTCCAACATGAACAAAAATAAACAATAAATGAAATACACAAAATATTTCTTATGAGTGATTTGTGAAGTATGTTATAAGTACTTTGCAGAAATAATAACCCACTAGAGTATGACTCGTTTCCAGGCATAATTTTCCATACAATAATTTATTCATGATATACAAGAGATTAGTATTAGTGTTCGCAGTAAAAATGTTTTAACACAGTAATTCCCAACCTTTTCTGGACCATCGCCCCCTTTAAAAGAGAACAAAAATTTCAACGCCCCCCTAGTCCATAATAGTTAATTTTATATGAATTAAAATATTGTTGTATATCAATCATCACAGGGGATTGGTGCATAGCTCTCCTTCCAGTGACTACCTAGCTACCATTTACAGACCTAATCATATACAGTGATTCAAAACTCTTGGGCCAAACTTTAAGGGGTAATAGAACACACTTGAACAAGCACTTTTCGTCATATGATGCATGGTCGGAACTCAAGCGGTGAAGCGCTAGAGGGCGCTTTCCAGTGAACACTTATAAACGCTGGTTTTCGCACTCGTCGTCGTTTCTACCAGGGATTGCAGAACGGATGGATTGTTTCACGAATCAGGAGAAGGTGGACATGCATTTCATGTACGGAGCTGTGGATGGGAAGGCAAGGGAAGCCCAAAAGACTGTACAGGGAGCGCTTTCTGACCAGACTCTTGCCTAATGTAAAACCTTTCAACGATTGCACCAGTATCTGTGCGAAACGGGCTCCTTTGTCAATGGCTTGCAGGATACAGGGCGTGCAAGGAGCGTAAGGACGCCACGTGTTACAGAGAAAATTCTACATAGGGTTGGAGATCGTCCCAAATGTAGCACGCAAGCAATTTCCCATGCCGTAAATGTGCCCCAATCGATGGTGTGGCGAGTTCTACGAGATGAACGATTACACCCTTACCATGCACAGAGTGTGCACGCCTTGACACCTGCAGATTATCAGCCTCATGTGGTTTTTGCACAGTGGTTCCTGCAGCAGAGTGCAGCGCAATCGGACTTTGATGAACTTGTCTTATTCACTGAGGAATGCACCTTTACACGTGAGGGCATTTTTAATACCCACAATTCTCATGTGTGGCCACCAGTAATCTACACGCCATACGTCCACATTCGTACCAGTGGTGTTTCTCCATAAATGTTTGGGTTGGAATCCTCCATGACCATTTGATTGGCCCATAACTTCTGACAGCCCGACTGAATGGAAGAATGTACCTCATATGCTTACAAGAAGTCTTGCCAGAATTACTGAACCCTGTTCCAGCAAACATTCAAACACGTATGTGGTTCCAACATGATGGAATGCCACCCCATTTCAGCATGGATGTGCGGAATGCCTTGGATGCAACATTTCCAGGACGATGGATTGGTTGGGGTGGTCCCATCGCTTGGCCACCACGATCGCCCGATCAATCATGTCTGGACTTTTTCCTATGGGACCATAATATGAAACGCCTCATCTACGATATCCCCATCGATTCCAATGAGTACCTAGTTGCCAGGATTTCTATTGCCGCTGCAGTTGTAAGAGAAATGCCTGGTGTTTTCGCCCATGTACGCCGATCACTATGTCGAAGGTGTGAAGCCTGCGTTATAAGGTTTGCGGTTGCTCTTTTGAGCAGTTTCTGTAATTTGTTTAATAAAATTCTGTAATTTCTGTTCTGTAATTTCTGCAATTGTTTCAAACCTCTTCTGTCATTCTTTTGTTTCTTCATTTCCTGACACAGTAACTGCTAACCCCTAGCGTTTCATTGCTTGAGTTTCGACCATGCATTGTATGACGAAAATGCTTGTTTAGGTGTGTTCAATCACCCCTGAATATTTGGCCCAAGAGTTTGGAATCACCCTGTATAACAAATATTAACATTTATTTACACATTTCGAATTGCACATTTGTCTGCTAATCTTTTTAACAAATCAGACTGGCGCATTTGGCGCGGTCTCTTTTAACTTTCAGGGAACTTTATAGAGTGAAGGCGATCAGCCGATTTCTAGTTCATCAGTCTGAGTCAACTCTGGAGAGGCGATTGGGCTCCAGACAATCTCTTATATACGGTCATGCGGGAGCAACGCGACAGTGACGATAAGTGAATACAGTATGATGTGGGAAAAATATTGCCAGACTAGAACAGATTTGACCCTCTTACCTCGTTCATTGCGGGTTTATCGCAAGGAAAAATATCGTCCGTCGGTCTGCTGCTGCCAGAGGCTCGTACGCCTACAGGTAGTTAGAGGTTCCTGCTACACTTCATGTGCATGCTTACGTCCAGCTCGGCTCCTTTCCTTGTCCAGAGGTGACCAGCCACGTCTTTCTCCCTCCACTTCAGAGACGAGAATTTTTTTGACGAAAAAAGGGCTTAGAAATTGTGTCCTCTCCGTTTTATTCTTCGTTGGCTCCCAGGTAGAGGTCACCCGAGCCCGCGCGTGGGTATTCCTTATTGGCTCGCGCAGGCTGAGGTGTGAATCTTTGACCCATCTGGCATGGGTTGTTTACTACAACCGGTTACGTACATCAACTGCCATCTGGGGGAACACCGACCACGTTGTATAGTTCCGTGCAGGCGGCCATACTCTTTCCTGTCGAGTTGGACGCCAAAATGGAGGCAAGATCGGTTGGCACTGGTGATTATATATTGGTGTCAGAGGCCTTCTGCGCTAGTGTCCACGTGTTAAAACAAATGTGGGCACGACAATACTCTAAAAGAAGATAGGGCGGCGTTTACCAACACAACAAGATTGCCGGCGCCCTATCTTCATCTAAAAGTGAATACGAACTCAGTGACTGATTGCATCATCGATATATTTCATTTTTATTTCCTACTTTTTAGGGCACATATCATAAGGATGTAAAAGGTAAGTATACAAATCATGAAATCATTCAATTCACATTAACTGCAAAAACGGATTGAGCGGCAACTAAATCCTTTCAGTTGGTAAGGGAAATAAATTTGCGTGACCTATCTTCTCTTCAAGTTTATAATTGAGTAAAGTCCGTCGGATGGGACGTTAGAATAGCCTGTCAGCAGGGGCGTAGCCATAGGGGGGATGAGGGCAGTCTCCCCCCCCCCCAAAAGTAACTCGGAGTTGGCAAAATCGAAGCGACTTCGTAAAATCTAGGTGAGTTGTGAAAATTTATAATTTTTTTTTTTGGAAAATTAAGGGGAGTTGTCAAAATCGAGACAACTTGGCAAATCTAAGGCAGTTTGGAAGATGGAGAGACAGCGAAATTTAGAGCAGTTGGCAAAATTTAAATCCACTTAGCAAAAACAGGTGAGTTGACAAAATCTTAGGAAGCTGGCAAAATTCGAAGTGACTTGGTTAAATCTTGGAGTGTTGGCAAAATCGGGACAACTTGGCAAAATTTTGGGGAGTTGGCAAAATCTTGGGGAGTTGACAAAAATCGAAGTGACTTGGCAAAATCGTGGGGAGTTGGCAAAATTCAGGTGAGATGTAAAAATTAGGATTTTTTTCTGTAAAATTATAGTGAATTGCCAAAGGGAGTTGGCAATATCTAGGGACAGTTGGTAAAATTCGGAGTGACTTGGCAAAAACGTAGGGAGTTGGCAAAATTCAGGTGAGATGTGAAAATTTGGATTTTTTTTCTGTAAAATTATAGCGAGTTGGCAAAATCTAGGAGAGTTGGCAAAATCTAGGAGAGTTGGCAAAATCTAGGAGAGTTGGCAAAACTTAGGGAGTTGGCAAAAACTAGGGGCAGTTGGCAATTTTTTTTTTCTGTAAAATTATGGCGTGTTGGCAGAATCGAGGCAGCTTCGTAATATCTAGGAGAGTGGAAAAATTTGGGGAGTTGGCAAAATTCAGAGTGGCTTCACAAAAATCAGGTGTGATGTAAAATTGGGATTTTTTTTCTGTAAAATAGTGCGAGATGGCAAAATCTAGGGCAGTTGGCAAAATTCTAATCCACTTGGTAAAATACGGACGATTTGTGAAAATTGGGATTGTTTTTGTGAAATTAAGGAGAGTTTATAAAATCGAGAAAACTTTGCAAAATCTAGGGAAGTTGGCAAAACTGGAAACCACTTGGTAAAATACAGGGGAGTTGCGAAAATTGTGCCTTTCTTGTGCAATTATGGAGAGTTGATAAAATTCGAAGTGACTTGGCAAATTCAGGGAAGATGTAAAAAGTGCAATTTTTTTCTGTAAAAATTACGGCGAGTTGGCAAAACTAGAGTACTTGGCAAAATTCGAATGCACTTGGTAAAATATAGGCGAGTTGTGAAAACTGATATTTGTTTTGTTAAATGAAGGAGTGTTGGATAAATTGAGGAAACCTAACAGAATGTAGGGCAGTGGCAAAATTCGAATCCACTTGGAAAATACGGGCGAATTGTAATAATTGGAATTCGGTTTGTGAAATTCAGGATAGTTGACTAAAATCGAGTACACTTGGCAAAATCTGGGGAGTTTGAAAGTTTGATAATTTTACAGAAAAAAAATCCAAATTTTCACATCTCACCTGAATTTTGCCAACTCCCTACGATTTTGCCCCGTCACTCAGAATTTTGCCAACTGTCCCTAGATTTTGCCAACTCCCTAAGTTTTGGCAACTCACAATAATTTTACAGAAAAAAATCCTAATTTTTACATCTCACCTGAATTTTGCCAACTCCCCACGATTTTGCCAAGTCACTCCGAATTTTGCCAACTCCCTATGATTTTGCCAAGTTGTCCCGATTTTGCCAACTCTCCAAGATTTAACCAAATCATTTCGAATTTTGCCAACTTCTTAAGATTTTGCCAACTCCCCAAGATTTAACCAAATCATTTCGAATTTTGCCAACTTCTTAAGATTTTGCCAACTCACCTGTTTTTACTAAGTGGCTTTGAATTTTGCCAACTGGTCTAAAATTCGCGGTCTCTCCATTTTACAGACTGCTTTAGATTTGCCAAGTTGCCTCGATTTTGACAACTCCCCTTAATTTTCCAAAAAAAAAATTCCAAATTTTCCAAAATAAAAAACGTTATTTTTCAGAAAGGAAAAAAAAAAGCAGAATATATATATCTCAATCAAACAAGGAATAAGAAACCATAGGATATTTTTTAACATGAAATCTTATTCATCTCCATTCCATAAACATTTGTTGTTTGCAAATAGCAAAATGCTTTTGGTTTCCGTTTTTTAACTTTGGCAGTTTCTTCAATGTGTTTGTTGGATTGTTTTACCTCTGAGGGACACTTTTTGCACACCATGGGCTAAATGACCAGGTCACATGGACCCCGAAGGCTCAGAGAAGGTTGGGGGAGGGGAGCCACTGGAACACTGTTGGGAGACAGATGGTAGCCTCCCGTCAAGGCCATCCAGCGTGTTCTTAAACATGCACGGGGTACGGCTCTCCCGCACATGGGGCCACAGCTTAACGTCCCATCAGATGGACGGCGGTATTTCCAAGCTCATCGGGGTCCCCCACTGACTAAGGGCAGGGTGGTGAGTTTTTCGGAGATAAATCTCAACGCTGACCCAGCTGGAACTCGAACCTGGAAAGTACAGAATACGAGCCTGGCGCGCTACCAACTGAGTCACCCTGCCCTTTTCAATGTGTAGAAAGCTTATTGAGCATGATTTCTGGTTTAACATCGTCAGCATCTAAAACCTGAGATATTTTCTTACTGCTTACTTATTAGCACTTGAAACTTTTTTTTAATCTGTTTGGTTATTAATTTTTATTTTTTAATAGTATCAGGAATATACCGTGGCTCTCTTAGTGGCATATTTCTTGTAGCTTTTGGGGTCAAAATTCTCTAGGATGGCACATTTCATGTAAAATTCATGTAATTTGAACTAAACATTTTCCCAGAAAGTTATATATTTCTCTCAATTCATAATATTTTTCGAATTGGTCTCACACTAAAGGAAAAAAAAATCACACCATATCCTATTTCTGATTGTTGATTGACCCTGAATTCGGATATAATATTTATGCTTTGTGGAGAGGAAACAAGATTCATCATTTTTTAAATTTATACTGATAGTGTGTATTCATAAACGAATACAATTTTTTTTTACATTACAGCAGACGACGGACATTACCTCTACCAAATCATCGTCACCAATCAACACGTCAGGACTCATGCAAAGGAAAAGTTTACGTTATTTGGTTTTGAATAAAAGCAACAATTCGGTGGATAATCACGGACACAAAACTCGTGAGCTCACACCACCGATTGTTAGAATCTTGGAACCGAGGCCCCACTCCATGCGACCGACCTTGTTATATGTACTCGCATCAATGGAGTCAATGGATACGCATCTCACTAGAGTGTCCAAGTTAGGCGGGGGGGGGAGGAGGGTCGGCTCCGTGGTCACATATTTATTGCTTTGGTCGGGGGAACAGAAGCCTGAGGTGCTTGGAGTCACTTAGAGTCACTTGAGGCAGCTAAAACGGCGGACTGCTGATTGAAACATTAGCTATGTGATTTTTCGTCCACTTATTCGTATATAAAGAAGCATATAATATAGAATCTAAGTAATTAGGTTTACAGAATGAATGTAATACACTTTATTGCTGTTAATTTTTATAGGAAATGTGATTAGAAAATAAATTATTTCCAAAAAGTATTGGTCTTACAGTATGAAATGCTACAGAAGGAAGAGTAACGCCATCTAGTGTCTGTAAGGGGACATTTCATGGTTAAATCTGCAAGTGAAAAAAAC
Source organism: Ryuthela nishihirai (assembly GCA_038380435.1). Classification (NCBI taxonomy): domain Eukaryota; kingdom Metazoa; phylum Arthropoda; class Arachnida; order Araneae; family Heptathelidae; genus Ryuthela; species Ryuthela nishihirai. Next base: position 2,343,064 of record JAWZYU010000019.1, read on the forward strand.
GTATATATAAAAATATTTTCTCTTTTTTCTATTTTTGACTCAGCCATAATTTTATTTTCAAGTTTCCTACAATTTCTCTAATTCGAAGAATCTTTTATTTCTGTGTAGTTGTGATCCAAAATATTTACCATTGCAAATATAGGTCTTTCACTTCCCCTTAAATGGGCTGTAGATACGAAAATTTCTGATTTATATTATGCTGATGATTTAGCCCTTTTGGCAAATGATGTTGATGAGATGAACTCTTCATTCGAGCTGTTGATGAAACTGGTAGTAGAGTAGGTTTGGTTATAAACAGACAGAAAACTAAAGTCATGAAAATTTGTCTTGCAGGCTTATATTCATGTAATCTGAATGGTTGCAGTCTTGAGCAGGTGTCACAGTTTAATTTTCTTGGCAGCTACGTAACAGAGTAACAGATACCGGTGATGTGCGGCATGAGATTAACAGACGAATAGGGATTGCTGCTCGGACTTTTAAGAATGTATGGTGAGTGTGGAGAAATAGGCATATACACCTAAAGACTAAAATTATACTGTATAATAGTTTGGTTCTTTCTAGGGTGCGTTATGGTAGTGAAACCTGGACACTTTGTAAACAAGATAACAGGAAACTAGACGCTTTTGATTCTAGATGCTTACGCAGCATCTTGGACATTTGGTAGTTTAACTTTGTAACTAATGATGAGGTTAGGCAAAGGAGTCGGCAACCTCCTTTGAGCAGCATATTGTGTAGAGAGAGACTCCGGTGGTTTGGCCATGTTGCACGTATGGATAATTATAGATTGGTGAATAGGGTTATGAAGAGTGTGCCTAAAGGCCTCAGAAAGAGGGGGAGACCTAGGATGCGGTGGGCAGACAATGTCAAACAGGGCCTTGTTAGAATTGGTGTACAGTGGTCAGATGCAGAAGATGTAGCTCAGGACAGATATGCTTGGAGAACTAAATTCCACAGTCTGGTAATTCTCCGTAGCCCATGGCTGCTTGAGGATGATGATGAGATAAAATGTAGTTTTTAAACCACCTTGTTTGGTACTCATCAAAAATAGTATCGCCTATCTACAACGACGTTTACCTACAGAGAGAGAAGTCAGTCCTTTTTGTCTAACATATTTTAAAATTTCTTTAAACTTTGACTATCATGTACTGTTAACCATGAATGCTAAAATAAATGTGTCTTTACATGTATGATTGGAAAATGATTTACAAACTTTTGCTTCTGCCCACGGATAGCTGATTGCAGTGCTATTAATTTACAGGCTAATGGGCAGCAAATCAATTACACCTGACTTGTACAAGATCTCAGCCAGAGCTTTTTGCTTGCTGTAACATAGCTACTATTCCTCGATTGTCTACCAAAATCATCACATCATATATTTCGAATAATTATGTCTTTTCCTGACTGAACTGTTAGTAGGAAAACGTAGTTTACAAATTGAAACCGTGTTAGTAGAACCCCGACGTCTAGAGGTAATTTATATCTAAGGCTATATTAATTTCCTTGGTAACGTTTGATTTTAACGATCAGAGAATGTATATACCATTATCATGTATATACCACAGAGCCTTCGCTTTTTTTTTCAGTTCATACTAAGAACTTCAAACTTTAGAGGAAATATTGTCACATTATAAACGATTTCATGCAAAGATGTGTGCACTCTGTGGCTCGCATTTAAATCTATCGAGATATCGAACAGTACCCATGGAACACATCCATATAAAAACATGCTGTCAATGGGTTTCAGAAAGATTCTTTAGCGGATGGGGTGTTACGTTGCAGGGAAAGCACGCCATCTTCGATATAAGAGCCTATATCAAAATTATACCATCTGGGTTTGAGAAAGATTGTTTAGTCCCTGGGGTGGCGTGTCCACTTCGCACCAAAATTTTATGTCACCTCTATATCAAACGTGTTATGATGAGAAACCATTTGTCTCCCTTGCGAAGTATGAATTACAGTAAAATTTCGAGTATAATACGCACAATTTTTATTCATTTTAGCCTGCTAAAATGGGGGTGCGTATTATACTCGCATACAAAAAAATACGTCATTTTCAATATTGAACAGTCGCACCTACAGGTGTGAAGAGATTGTTTCAAAATGTATTTCGCCCTCTTGGCAACAGCACTGCGCGACCGTGTCATAATTTTATTAACATATATTTATTAATCATAAAATTTAAACTGTCAAATGTTACGAATAGCAAGCTTATATCAAGACTTCCTAATTACACGTGATAACGAAAAACTTACATCATGCTGTCAATTATCAGAATGTGTTTTGTTATCAGTTATTGTCTTTAAGAATTTGCTACTTAGAAATAAACAGTGTAGATAAGGTGAATATATAGTAGAAGACTTCCAGAAACACTCCACCGAAGGCTATATCTCTTGAACTAAATGCGGTGCTGTTATCCCCATGAAAAGTTTCATTCAGATTTACATGAACTGACATATATTGTAATACTACAATGCATTATAGGTTGACAACCGCGATTTCTCGTAATTCTGTTTAATCTCTCCGCTATCTATCGGGGTGTTTATTTTCTAACCAAGTTCACTTTCATCCTCTGTTGAAGGATAGTTCACGCACATATATGTTTTAAAGAAGTTTTAATTTAAAACATCCCAGACTTGCGCTTTTGTTCTCGGAAGTAAATTACCGGCGACAATAGGTATCTTACGTTCTATCAAGTTTTTCCCTATGTAAGAACCATTCTGTAAGAAGGAACTTAGTCTCTTCAACAGTTTCCTCTCCTAGTAACTACACTCCTTACCGGAAAAGTAAAACTTCCATGGCGAGTGCATCCATGTTGCCACCAAACGTTTGAAGGGTAAGATGCATCCTTACAAGATCACCATAGGCCGTCGTAATATCGTCAGAGCAAATGCGTCGTAGTAGCCGCCAAGCGAGGCCAAAGGCCTAGATTCCGAACCGCGTGACAGCGAAAAAATCTACGCAACCCTCAAAAACTAAAAGTTTTTCGACTGTTGAACTTTAATACGGAGGAAAAAAATGTTTCTTAATGAAGCCAGTGACAAAATATATTTAAACATTAATTAGTAAGGCAGTATAATTTAAGTCTATCAATTATTTCGGCACTCTAGATGAAACGGAGTTTTTAAACCACCTTGTTTGGTACTCATCAAAAAATAATATCGCCTATCTACAACAACGTTTACCTACAGAGAGGGAAGCCAGGTAATCCAAAGGGACACCGTGTCCTCCTATTTTGTGTAACATGTTTTAAAATTTCTTTAAACTTTGACTATCATGTACTGTTAACCATGAATGCTAAAATAAATGTGTCTTTACGTGTATGATTGGAAAATGATTTACAAACTTTTGCTTCTGCCCACGGATAGCTGATTGCAGTGCTATTAATTTACAGGCTAATGGGCAGCAAATCAATTACACCTGACTTGTACAAGATTACAGCCAGAGCTTTTTGCTTGCTGTAACATAGCTACTATTCCTCGATTGTCTACCAAAATCATCACATCATATATTTCGAATAATTATGTCTTTTCCTGACTGAACTGTTAGTAGGAAAATGTATTTTACAAATTGAAACCTTGTTGGTAGAACCCCGACATCTAGAGGTAATTTATATCTAAGGCTATATTAATTTCCTTGGTAACGTCTGATTTTAACGATCAGAGAATGTATATACCATTATCGTGTAAATACCAGAGAGCCTTCGCTTTTTTTTTCAGTTCATACTAACAACTTCAAACTTTAGAGGAAATATTGTCACATTATAAACGATTTCGTGCAAAGACGTATGCACTCTATGACTCGCATTTAAATCTATCGAGATAGCGAACAATAGCCGTGAACACACCCATAAAAAATACGCTGTTAATGGGTTTGAGAGATTCTGTACCCCATGGGATGGTACGATGCAGGGAAACCACGCCGTGTTCGATACCAGAGCGTACATGAAAATTATACTATTTGGGTTTTTGAAAAATTGTTTAGCCTCTGGGGTGGTGTGTTGCAAGGATACCTCTATATCAAAATTGTTATGGTGAGAAACCATTTGCCTCCCTTGCGAAATATGAATTACCGTAAAATCTCGAGTATAATACGGACAATTTTTATTCATTCTAGCCTACTAAAATAGGGGTGCATATTATACTCGCATGCAAAAAAAACGTCATTTTCAATATTGAAGAGTCACAGTACAGGTGTGAGGACATTGTTTCAAGATGTATTTCGCCCTCTTGGCAACAGCACTCTGCAACTGTGTCCCCTCCTCTTGTCCTATTGGGTAATGGGGAGCCCTAAAAATTAAATCGAGAAAATGTTACACTGCAGAAGAAAACCTGTTAGTAGTAAAATATGCAGAATCTGACGGAAATCGGGCATAAAGTCATCATTTTTTCCATTAACAAGTCAAACATCCGATTATGGTGAAAAAATAAAGAGGCACTACAAGTGTTGCCAAGTAAGAAAAAAATCGAATCGTGGGTTGCCACCAAGTTTTTCAGACCTAGAAAAAACATTAATGGGGTGGGTAGCAGATAGGAGGCAACAGTGCATTGGTATTTCATGCATTGAAATCTGACTTAAAACTCTGGAACTCAAATAATCTCTTACGGACACAATGGAATTTAAAGTATCATATGAATGGGCAGTTCGTTTTACGAAACGACATGGTCTTTCAGTTCGAAGAAAAACTCCTATCTCGCAGCATCTTCCAGACGATCAGGAAAAAAAGCTTCAGGAGTTCCAAACGTTCATAATGAAATTGAGAAAGGAACATATCTATGACCTTGCACAGATTAGAAACGCCGATCAAACGCCCCTGACTTTTGGTATGTCCTGCGACAGGACTGTAGACACGATACAAATTATACTCGCATACAAAAAATTACGCCATTTTCAATATTTAACAGTCGCAGTACAGGTGTGAGGACATTGTTTCAAGATGCTCCCTTGGCAACAGCACTCCGCGACTGTGTCCCCTCCTCTTGTCCTATTGAGTAGTGGGAAGCCCTAAAAATTAAATCGAGAAAATGTTACACTGCAGAAGAAAACCTGTTAGTAGTAAAATATGCAGAATCTGACGGAAATCGGGCATAAAGTCATCGTTTTTTCCATTAACAAGTCAAACATCTGATTATGGTGAAAAAACAAAGAGGCACTGCAAGTGTTGCCAAGTAAGAAAAAAATCGAATCGTGGGTTACCACCAAGCTTTCAAAAAAAAAAACATTAATGGAAATAAAAAAACACAAAGTCAAAAAACATTAATGGGGTGGGTAGGAGATAGGAGGCAACAGTGCATTGGTATTTCATGCATTGAAATCTGACTTAAAACTCTGGAACTCAAATAATCTCTTACGGACACAATGGAATTTAAAGCATCATATGAATGGGCAGTTCGTTTTACGAAACGACATGGTCTTTCAGTTCGAAGAAAAACTCCTATCTCGCAGCATCTTCCAGACGATCAGGAAAAAAAGCTTCAGGAGTTCCAAAAGTGCATAATCAAATTGAGAATGGAACATATCTATGACCTTGCACAGATTAGAAACGCCGAGCAAACGCCCCTGACTTTTGGTATGTCCTACGACAGGACTGTAGACACGAAATGCATAAAAACTGTGTCTATAAGTACAACTGAACACGATAAGTCTCACTTCTTGGTTATGTTAGCGTGTACTGCAGATGGAGGAAAGTTGTCGCCTTTCATAATTTTTAAGACAAATACTCTACCGAAAGGAGTACAATTTCCAAGAGGCGTACGTATCCTTGTCCATTCTAAAGGAAGGATGGATGAAGCGCTAACCATTGACTGGTTAATATGTGTTTGGATGGTCTACGAAAACAACCTTTCATGTTGGTGCTCGACTCGTTTCGATATCATCCTTCTATCCAGAAGAATCAGCCTTCTGGTCATATTTATATATATATTTATATATATTTATATATATTGATATATATTATATATATCGTTTCGATATCAGGCTTCTATCCGGAAAGAACTGAAGAAAATGAAATCCGATCTGGTTATTATTCCAGGCGGCATGACCCGGCTACCTCAACCTTTAGACGTTGTTGTGAATAAGCGGATAAAAGGATGCTATCCGTCGTAAATGGAATGCATGGTTAAGCGACGGTAATCACACGTATACTGCTGGTGGCCGTATGCATCAACTGACTCTCACCGAAGTTGCCGAGTGGGTACATGCGGCTTGGAATGAATTAGAAATAAAAAAAAATTCCCCCTCAAGCAGATGCGTCTGTAATTCAATAAGGCTTCCTCAAATGTTGTATTCTCAATAATTTTGACGGCAGCGAGGACGACATTTTTTATGAGGACGAACAGGTGTCATCAGATGAAGATGATGATGGCGATTTTTATTATGACGGGACCAATAACAATGGTATTGACTCGACAGCACTTGATGAGCTCCTTACTAGTGACAGTGATGACGAGTGTTTTTACGAATTTCCCAGTAATATTTGGGTTTTACGCATTTTTGTTTGTTTTTTAATAAAAGTTTAAGTTTGGTTAACAAATATTTTGTGTAATTTAAAATAAAATCTTGAAAAGTATCGGTGCATATTACAAACGAATTTATATTTCATCAGAAACTTTCGGGCTAAATCAAGCATGCACATTATACACGGGTGCGCATTATATTCGAGATTTTACGGTAAATCACTACTGAAAATTTTACTCTATGCACTCTCCTGATGTACTGGTCTCCTAAGGAATGATTCTGACAGGGAAAATCAATCACTCTTTCAAACTGTAGAACACACTATTTTCCCACGTAGTGTACGTTGAAATGGGCTAAAGAAATCATTTCGGTAATGCAATTCACCAGAAAAATCTGGTTTATTTACACCATAATCGATACGTGAGGTTCACTAAAAACGTTTTGAGATTATTGTCAAACCGTCATGTTTTCGCAAGGAGTGAGTTGTTTCCGATCATTCGTTTATTACACATACTTGAAAGGATTATTACACTTTTGATCTTGAAAAGAGTTTTTATTTTGTGTACCTTACAGGAGGATGTTTTTCCAATGACTGGTCCTGTTTTTTAACTGGATATTTTACCTTTTTATTATACAGGTTGAATCTGAAAAAGTGGGCAAAACTTTACGGGGTGGTAGAACGCAGCTATACGAGCAATATTCGTCATAGAATGTATGGTCGGAACGCAAACGGCGAGCCGCTAGGTGGCGTTGGAAATGGTATAAAAGGGTCGGTCCTCGCACCCAACGGCATTTCTACCGTGGATTGCCGAGAGGATGGCTGGTTATACTAACTACGAAATGGCGGATATGCACTTTGTGTACGGTGCGCCGGATGGGAATGCAAGTGAGGTACAGAGACGTTACCGCGACCGGTTTCCGATGAGATGCACTCCAGATCGGAAAACCTTCGAGCGTTTGCATCGGCAGCTGTGTGAAACGGGATCCTTCGCCGCAGCCAAGCAAGACGCAGGGCGTGAAAGGAGTGTCAGGACACTGCAACTTGCAGAGGACATTCTGCGTAGGGTGGAAGAGCGACTGGGATGTAGCACGTGAGCGGTTTCCCGTGCAGTACACGTGTCCCAAATGTCAGTTTGCCGTGTACTACAGGAGGAAGGAATGCACCCCTATCGTACGCAGAAGGTACAAGCGTTGTCACCGGCGGACTATCAGCCACGTGTCGATTTCGCACGTTGGTACCTCCAGCAGAATGCAGCACAGCCGGATTTTGGTGCACATGTCCTGTTTACGGACGAGTGCACTTTCACCCGTGAGGGCGTTTTGAATACCCACAATTCACACACGTGGGCATCTACGAACCCGCATGCCACACGTCCTCATTCGTTCCAGCAGCGGTTCTCCATAAATGTTTGGGCAGGGATCCTCCATGACCATTTGGTTAGCCCATACCTCCTGCCACACCATCTGGACGGCAAATCGTATAACGCATTCCTACGAGAGGTGTTGCCGGAGCTGCTGCGTCCAATTCCAACGCCCAGCAGGTCGAGAATGTGGTTCCAGCACGACGGTGCGCCTGCACACTTCAGCTTAGATGTGCGGAACACTTTACATGCAACGTTCCCCGGGCGATGGATTGGTCGAGGTGGTCCCATAGCTTGGCCACCAAGATCGCCGGATCTCTCGTGTCTTCGCAAATGTGCGTCAGTCCCTATCCCGCAGGTGTGAAGCCTGCATTACAGCTGGCAGCAGCTCTTTTGAGCAATTTCTTTGAGCATGTACCTCAATTACATTCCTGTTAATAAAATGTTTTCTGAAGTATCTCCTCTCCTTCTTGTGTTCATTCTTTAAATGTGACAGTGGAAAACTACCTTTTAACTTCTCGCCGTTTGCGTTCCGACCATACATTCTATGACGAATATTGCTCGTATAGCTGCGTTCTACCACCCCGTAAAGTTTTGCCCACTTTTTCAGATTCACCCTGTATATAAAACCGATGCTTCATTTGTATTTCATCTTTATTGGTTTAATGTTTCCACCTTTTGTATTTTAACTATGACTTTTGTCGTTTGCATCTCTTTTGACGCATTATGGTCTAAGTTGCTATAAAACAGATAACCAATAACTGAAGTCTATTAGTGGCTCTAAATCCTTATTGCGAGTAAATTTTTCGTAACTTAAAATGTGTAAATATATTTCACTTTTATTTGATAGGTTTGTGTATTTCAAATTATTCGTATTTAATAAAAACCTTTTTCGCATTGAGTTATACAAAATCCCCTTGTCTGATGTTTTAAAATCGCTTTTGAAGTTTGTTGATGTGGCTGTCGGGTTTCGCACTTGGGCCGAGTCAGGTGATGTCGACCCAGTCCCGTATGAAAACTCAGGGGGTCTTACCTCCTGCTAATGCTTTGGTTCAACCCTCCTGACCTCGTTACAATCCTGTTTCTTTCCCTGTTAACTATAATAACTGTTGCTCTATCTCCATCGCAGTCTTTAGTTTTGGCCAACCTTTCTTATTGCAATCCCCGAACACTTTTTGGCTCCATAAATTCCCCTTCTGTTACATCGGAATGCCATTTCGCTGGAGAGGCTTTTGAAAGTTTCTTTTCTACGCATTTTTACAACCCGTCCCTTTCTTCTTTTTTCACCCGTGTGTTTGCAGGTGGGCGCTCTATTTTCAATCTTCCCACTTTCCTGTCTAAGTAGTGGTCAACGTGGCCTATTATGTTCTCGACAGAACCTCCCTCAAAGCCATTCGAGCATAGTTGATATTGTTGGATGAGGCAATCCCTCTTAGCACAGACTTTCTATCACACCTCGATTCTCCTTTAGCGCTGCTGAACTACTTTTCGTCACTCCCACAAGATGATGCTATAGACGCCCTTACATTTTCTAAACGTGGGTGAAAAGACTATTCAGAGTTCTGACTTATTGCACACCTCCTAGGATTATTTTCGACACGTACACGAATCCACCCAGCGACCTAGTTGTTACCTCGGATGCGTGGTTCCAGATCTTAGCCTTTGATTCTATGACAAAGCGCCTGAGGCTGTCCGACACCTGTGTAAACCTTACCGCAGACCTAACACTCCACTGGCCGTGGGAACCAAAGCCCATTCTAGCTTTCCAATGACAGTGAAGGGGGAAAAGAATTGGGGTCGTAGAACCATCCAATAAAATTTGTAGGCCCACCCCATCCTAGGATGTTGCTGTAAGCAGGAGTTAAACAGTTGAACTCTCCACCGACGGTGGAAATCGAAATTTGAAGCCCCACCCCATGCTAACCCGCCACTGGTAGTTAGGGGGAAAGAAATGGGGGGTCGCAGAACCTAACATCCGAAACTTAATGGTTCGCGACACTTTCCACAGTCTATGATGTATTTCCACAACCACAGTATATAAAACTTTTAACGGTGTTCAGCAGTTATGACTACTGACGTGTTTCGAGAACTAAATTGCACAATCTGCTCCATTGTCCATGGCTGCTTGAGGATGATAACGATGATGGCAAAATAATATTTTTTTTTCACTTCGTTTCGTTGTTCCAAAATAAGTCCAGACACTGTGTGGATGCAATGTCAAGATTGGAAAGGGCTAACAACACAGTCTTCAGACTGTGTTGTTAGCCCTTTCCAATCATCAGGTCATGTCTGATGCAATACTGATAATCTGAAACAAAGAGATAAGTGGCTGTGGCAAGAAGGGTTCTTTACTTCATTCAAGATGGCTGTCACTGTACGTAGAAATTTCGAGATTGGTTAACCATTCAAGATGACCATCAAGGATAAATTTTTGTAATAACGGTCTTCTTAATGAGGGGTGATAAGGGGGGATCAATTAATAAAAGGGACTTTTGATAAGAGTTTTAATACTTTCTTGGTTTTAAAAAGGGGAAGAACTTTTAATAAGGAGGAATTTTTGACGAATGAGCACATTTTTCCTCCTCGATCGTTTATATACAGGTGAAACGGTTTTTTTCATCTGCTACCATATGTAAATAATTTCTCTAAGTTTAATTGAATATAATTTCAGTTTAAAATCCCCACGGGAGCTAGGTAAATTGGTTTCACATTGACGAACTTAAGCCTTAAAATGGGAGAGTTCTGACTGCTATTGACTAAAAATGGAAAAAAAATAGGAAATAAGGGTAAAAATATAATATTTTTTTTCACTTCATCGTTCCAAAACTTGTCCAGATACGGTAGGGTGGATATAATATGAAGATTGGAAGGGGCTAAAAACACCAGTCTGAACACGCCATGTCTGATGCAATACTGATGATCTGAAACAAAGGCGGGTTGACAGTGTGGATTTGACAAGAATGGTTGTTTATTTGATCCAAGATGGCCATCGCTGGATTTGAGAAATTTCGAAATGGTCCCATTTATTTAATGAGAGAAGAAGAATTAATAAAAGGGAGTTTTGATAAGAGTTTTTATAATTCCTTGGTTTTTAATAAGATGGGAGATCTCTTATTAAGGGATATTAATATGGAGTTCTGGCGCTGGAGGAGGAAACGCTATACATGAGTATACTCCTCCAGCGTTTATGTACAGAAGAAGCGGTTTTTTCACCTGCTGCCATATGTGAATAATTTCTCTCATTTCGACATAATTTCAGATTAAAATCCCCACGGAAATGTTATGAGATTAAAACCCCCAAGATTATGTTATTTGGTTCCACATTGTCTAACTTCAGCCTTAAAGAGGGAGCGTTTTGACTTATAGGGCCGACAGTGATCCGCTACGACACACATTGGTGTCAGATCTCATAGGATTAACTTTGATCCACCCCTGTTTTAGAAAACTCATTAGCTTCCTACTAATCTGAATTATATAGTATTGAAAAACATTTTTTTTCACGTTCTTAAGAGAACTTAATAAAAACTTGGCTTACACTGTATGAAAGAAATTACACCCACTCAAATTAAATCTTACAATGTAAATTTAATTAAGTTTCTTTCTTACATCAGTTGTTAGTCAAATACTGTATTTTTACTCTTTCAAATAAAAGTTTCCTTCAGTAAACCATGGTAAGCTTTCCTATAAAAATTTCAATGCATATAGTGGGAAACTGAAAATATTTTACTCTTTAATAGCTAATGAGATCCTTGAAATCAATTTGAGGAAACTAAGAGAGAAGGATAAAGAAAAAAGGGAAATAGAAGAATCTTTCAGAGAATATAAGAAGCAAAAACACGACCAAATATTAAAAATTCAATTAGAGGTTAGTTAAATTTAATAATTATTATTTATTTGATTATTTATTACGTAAAGTAAAAACAACTGTAAAAAAGTCGAAAAAAATATTTTTATTAAAGAAATGAACTACTGATGAACCAAAAGCTAAATGATATAATCTGTGATCCTTCTTCATTATAGAATAAAACCATGCAAAATTGGTTGACCCTTGCCATAGAAACTTGCGCTATGAACTTTTAATTATGATTTGAAATGCATTACATACAGAAAATTAGGGCCAGGCAATAATAGTGCTACTGCATAAAGAGAGGGTAGAGTTGTACCAGGATGTAAGACCAGGTTCTAATATAAAAGTTCTTTAGCTTTAATATTTATTTAGTTTATGGTGTAATGTCACATAAAACATATCTCATTGTTACAGTTAATTAGATATGTGATTTTGGATGCTGGTAAAAATGTTGTAGTAGTGCAGTTGAAAATAGTTGGAGTAAAAATGAATGAATATGGTCTCACATCAATAAATAATCACTATATGATTTTAGATAACAATACAAACATTTATCCTGCGTGAAAAACTATCATTGTCTATAAAAACTATCGTTGTTACAGGAAAATGCAAATAAAGACAATGCAGAAGATTTTTAGTTCAATCAATATTATGTACACATAATTACCTATTGATATAAAATTCATGAAATACATTTCTAGGAAAATTATATTTTACCACTCATCAGCAAAACTGATTTTATCCACAAACTTATTTCTTGTATTTTTAACTCACAATTAAATATGAGAATATTTATGATCACGATTTTAGGTTTTATAAATCCACCATGAGATTCACAAGTATGATGATTAACTACTTAAAGTTCTGAAGTCAAATTAAAGTTCTGAAAGTCTGAAGGTCACAATTTTCTATAGTTGATGAGCTCATTATTTCAGATGTATTGGAAGACACCTTTGTCAGTTGCTCTTGAAATGATAGTCAAGTTTTATTGATAAGTCTGTGAACGTTTGTGTTGATCCATGTTGTTAAATGTTAGCTAAATATTGTTGAGTCCTATATTTTGATATATGTTATTTATTAAATTTTTTAATCAAATGTATTTTTATAGAAATTTTCCAAGACGTTTTTCCTAAGTTCACGAATAGTAGAATACCATTGCAATAGTTTCGTTTATTAAGATATATTACTAAGCATTTAGTGGATCAGTGATTTTTGATCAAACGATCAGTCATTTTTGAAATAGACTTCTCTCTGGTGATGCTTTTTGTATACAGTTTGCTTCAGAACGGTCCTTATTAACCTTGCACTTCTCTGTGGTTAACGTCACCTGTCTATTAGAACCGTCTCCAAAGTCTTGAAAGCACTGATTGGGGGACATTTACAGTCCTAGCTACATCGGTCTGAGATCGGTCAGACTGTAACATATCGATTGCTCTACCATTTTCAAAAGCATTAATCTAACGTCTCTGTGCCATATTATTGTTAAAAAATACTCTACCAACACGAGACATGACATTTCTCAACAGGAAATGGGGGGGTGCCGAAGCAGAGCCAACTTTTAGACCACCACAAATTTGCTTTCTGAGTTGTATGCAAATTTTGCCCGACCAGGCGATTTTTCAGAGGAAAAAAATGAAAAAAATATCTGAAAAAAAATCTTGCACCAAAATATCTTGCATATATTCTATTCCATTAACTTGCAAAAGGCAATGTAAATAATTTCAGCCGTTTGTAGCATATTTAATAGTTTGTGAATTATGTTTAACTTTTGTACACCAGTGTAAATTATGGGGCAAAGACCTGTTCCCTCACTACTAAAGGCTAAAGCCATCTGCATCGGAAGACGTCCTCCTATGTAGGTGTGACGATGTCTGTAAAAGAGTTCAGTACCTGCGATGGTCTCTGATCAGGATAATCCACCAACTGCTAAAACTTGGGGTTGTCAACCCACAAACAGAAAATACAGCGGAAGATTTTCTCTCAACAGAAGCTCGCCAGTGCAGCATATTCAGGAGCCATAATCAAACTCAGAGTTCTGACTTATTGCACACCTCCTAGGATTATTTTCGACACCTACACGAACCCAACCAGCGATCTGGAACCAATGCTTAGTTGGAACAACATTCCGGTTGCTGTATATGGTCAGCACTAGGACCCTGGTAGTTGACTACACCTCAGCAGGGTAGGAAAAAAGAAAAGTAGCCATAGTAGTCCAGATCAATATGCCACACTGATCTGGCAGCCTTCTCTCACCGTTCCCTTCCACAAGAGCTTACCTCTTTTGAAAGGTACCAACAGTCTGCACCACGAGAAGGTGGGGCCGGAATTTAGGTGCTAGACCTGGCTAGTTCTGTGCGTCATCACAGGGGATTGGTGCATAGCTCTCCTTCCGTCTGTTATTTTCTAATTCTTCATTTCGATACAGCGTTATTGTTGTTGTTGTTTTTCTTGTTTCAAAAAGAGTTTTTTTTTAAAGGAAGTCGTATTCGAAGCAATGCAATTTCTGAGAATATTAAGATATAATATCTCTAAACCAAAATATTATAATTTTAAATTTAATCGTGCTTTTTAATAGCATTCTTTCGATATTTGTAGAGTTGTGAAAGGGAAAACAGCAGTATCGGGCGACCTAGGAATTTTTTAGAAAACTCATTTTAAATCTGAAAATTTGCCCTTTACATCGTAAATATGCTGTTAATAAGTTTATGTTAGGAATCTTATACAGGTAGTTTTCTGTGATTGTTATGTATTATTAAACATTCAATTTAGTTGTGTTCAACAAAGGTGAACCTAATGTTTTTCCCTATTGATATTTATCGTAAATCTTGTAAGAATCGCTTTCTAAATACGAATTTTCATAGACATTAAATGATCTGTTATTAAATAGTAAAATAAAACTACACCACTTGGTTTTTTGAATAAGAGAATTGGTGGCAAAAATATAATACGGTAATACCTGGTTAATTCAAAATTTACATTTAAATAAAATTTCTTTAATAAGCAATTTGCATGCAAAAGTACCATTAATATTCAAAACCCTGGATTGCAATTCGGAAAAATAAACAACAATGTGCTGATAATATCAATATATTTCTGCCTGAATAATATTATTACGACAGATTAACGAGCAATAATGAAACCGTGATGTGGTGTATCATTTTGATGCTCGCATGTGCTTCACCGTGAAAATTACGTCACTAACCACTTCGAAAAATAACTTAAAAAAATAAAGAATAAGAGAGTTGTAATTAGGAAGGATTAGTGTGAAGGAAAAAGTAGTTTGTCATAGTCCGTGCACGATAGTCTAAAGAAGAAATGTTTTTATTTGGTATGTGCGCGTTAGAATAAAAGAATTTATTAATGTGAATCCTGTTAGTAAACTAGTAAAAAAAAGGAAGAATTCATCGCTTAAGCGTGTTAATCAACGTCTGAAAAGAATTAGTTCTGAGAATTAGTATATTTAGTGGTAGTATTGGAGTACTTGATGAGAGTAGAATCCTAGAAGAGTGTAATTTGGTATATAGTTACATTAAGTTTGTTTAAGGAATTGGTAAGGTTATTCCTAGTAGATTACAGGTTTATTCGCAAATGTGATTATGCGCTTATTGAGTATTGTAAAAAGCCTTATTTTATGCTTTGAGTAGATATTGTAAGAATTATGGAGAAACAACTCTTTGTAAGAATAATGAAAAGCTGCTACATTTTTCTGAAGTTTTATTCTAATATTGTTGAAGATGAAGATTTGTCTTGGTTGAATTTAATTTATATGAATTCTTTTATTCATACTTTTGTAATCATCATTATCATCATCCTCAAGTAGCCATGGGCTACGGAGTTTCAACCAGACTGTGCAATTTAGGGAGAGAGCTACATCTGAGGTACATCTGCTGCATCCGGCAACTTCACACTAATTCACAAAGTCCTATTTGACATTGTCTGCCCACCGCATCCTAGGCTTCCCCCTCTTTCTGAGGCCTTTAGGCACACTGTCCCTAACCTTATTCGCTAATCTATAATTATTCGTATGGGCAACATGGCCAAACCAACGGAGTCTATCTCTGCAAAATATGCTGCTTAAAGGAGGTTGCCGACTCCTTTGCCTAACCACATCATTACTTACAAATTTGAATCGCCTATTGCCCAAGATAGTGCGTAAGCATCAAGTTTCCTGTTGTTTTGTTTACAAAGCGTCCACGTTTCACTACCGTAACTAACTCTAGAAAGAACTAAACTATTATACAGTCTAATTTTAGTCTTTAGGTTTATACGTCTATTTCTACACACTCTCCATAGGTTCCTAAAAGTCCCGGCAGTAATCCCTATTCGTCTGTTAATCTCATGCCGCACATCACCAGTATCTGTTACATAGCTCCCAAGATAATTTAACTAGAATACCTGCACAAGAGTGCACTATTCAGATTAAATAAATCACAACCAGCCTAACCAATTTTCATCACTTTCGTTTTCTCTCTTTTTATAATCAAACCTACTGTACTACCAGTCTCATCAACATCATTTGCCAAAAGGGCTAAATCATTAGCACAATCTAAATCAGAAATTTTCAGATCTGCAGACCATTTAAGGAAAAAATCTTTCCCTTGCAACGAATTTCGCATAACATAATCAATAACCAAACTAAAGAGAAACGGAGACAAAATACTCCCTTGTCAAACACTTTGCTAAACCAATTGCTACAAGCCTTATCAACACTCAACACGACTCAGTGTGTATTATAGAGATATATGACTTTCCAGACAAGTTAGTTAACATAATGAAAGCTCTCTATAATAAACACTGAGTCGTGTTGAGTGTTTGTAGCAATTGGTTTAGCATTGCTTCTGGTGTTTGACAAGGGTGTATTTTCTCTCCGTTTCTCTTTAGTTTGGTTATTGATTATGTTTGGTCTGTATGTTATATATTTGTTATCTTCAACAATATATGGTTATTGATTATGTTTGGTATTATTGTCTGGTATGTCATAAGGACTCACAATCAACCACAAATTATGACGATCAACAGAGTCGAAAGTCTTTTTCAGATCAACAAAGCTAGCAAAGGTTTCTGAAACTCTAAACATTCTCAAGAATCTGCCTGAGTGAAAATATCATCGACTACCACTTCTGAATCCACATTGCTCATTATGCAATTGCCTGCCAACCAGATTCGTAATTCTATTAAGCACAATCATGCAACGAACCTTGCCTGGAATAGAAAGTAGGCTGATACCCTTATAGTTATCACAAGAACTGCGATCACCTATTTAGTCATCCATGTGGTAACCGAAACATTCCCAACTCTAGGCATTTCTGTAATAATTTCATCCACCCCTGGAGATTTATGTAATTTAAGTTTAGAAATAACGAAAATAACTTCAGACTGTAATATAGAGCCAACGACAAAGCCAGTAATGCATCTATCATCGTTACAATCAATAGTAGTAGAACAAATCTCTTTGCTCAGCCCACCTAGCCATGACAGAATCCTCACCTTCTATAACCTTACCTTGTTTATCCTTCAATATCTGTATACCTGTCCGTTTTCTACCACACAAAACATTAATAATCTGGTACAGCTCTCTGCTGTTCTGCTGTCTAACTGCTTCCTCTGCCTTGTAAATGCAAGCCATCAAGCCAAAGATTCTTATCAGCAGCTCACTGATCCTTTGCACGTTGATTAAGCTCCCTGTAATGCTTTCTATTAGGACTAATAGGGTATGGTCTGTAAAGGGTAGCTAGACATAAACTGAAAGGAGAGCTGTGTACCAATCCCCAGTGATGATGCACAGAACCGGCCAGCCCAGATATTTCCGCCTTCTCGTGGTGCAGGCCGTTATAGTACCTTTCAAAAAAGAGATACTCTTTTGGAAGGGAACGGAAGTGGAGGGCTGCCAGTTCAGTATGGCCTACTGATCTGGTTACATATGGCTACTTTTGACTTTTTTTTTCAACCCTGCTGAGGAGTTATCAACTTCACAGGGTCCGTGCTGACCATTTATACCTACTAGACTGGACTTGTTTGTGGATTTGAGCTTGATTATGGATTTTGGACTTGTTGCACTGGTTGGGCCTCTGTCCAGGAAGAATCTGTCGCTGCGTTTTCTATTTGCTTCTGGGTTGCCAGCCCTATGAACAGAGGCATGGGATACTCTATATCAGCTGGTGGATAATCCTGATCAGAGGCCATCGCAGGTACCTGAACCTTACTTAGCTAGTTGGGCATCGTCAATCCTATACTGGAGTAATGTGTCTCAGGCAGACCATATGGCTCTTGAAAAAGTCCACTTGTAAAGGTGGTGCCTGAAATTCCTACCAGCATTGGTCGCTTCAGCCTTTAGCGGAGAAGGAACAGGTCTTTGCCCCATGACTGCGATCAGGGGGCTGTTTGATATAGTTGTCCCTACCTATCTCAATAAACCTAGTTTCTTTAAAACTTCTACTAATCATTTTCTCTCTGCAGGTACGTGGAACATGAGAGATTATTCTCTTGATGTCCTCACGCAGGAATTCCAGCGCTATACCCTAGATATTCTAGGGTTGCAAGAGACCAGATGGACAGGTAAAGGTGAGATACTTAAAAATAACTTTAAATTTCCCTTTTCAGGGAGGGAGGATGGAAAGCATCTCCAAGGTATAGGTTTGCTTCTCAGCAGACACGCCAGTGATGCTCTTCTAGGATATGACTGCATTAATGAAAGATTTCTTAGAGTAAATTTTAAAACAAAAATTAAGGACTTGAATGTCATCTGTTGTTATGCCCCCACAGAGGACTCTGATGAGAATGAGAAGGATACGTTTTACAGCCAGCTTCAGGATATTTTGAATTCTGTGAAGAAAGGAGATATTTCTCTTGTGCTAAGTGACTTCAATGCTAAAGTTGGTACTGACTCTAACCTTTGGGCAGGAGTTTCAGGTCCCTTTGGCATTGGTAGTTCCAATGGCAATGGGGCACGTCTCCTACAGGTAAGTAAACTTAATGGTTTACGAATAACTAACACATACTACAAACATCGGGACATTTACAAATAGGCCTAGGGTTCACCTGATGGGTTGCACAGGAATATTATAGATTATATTTTAAATAACAGCAAATGGACCAGTTCAGTTAGGAATACTAGATCGCACAGGGGAGCCGAAATTGGGTCTGACCATTACCTTGTCAAAAGTGTCTTGCAGCTGAAGCTGAAGTAATGTTGTGCTAAAGTTAAGAAAATTACCTTCAACACTGAAGGTCTGAAAGATCCAAATATAGCCAAAGCATACCATGGTAGGCTATTTAGTCATTATGAAAAACGTGGTTTGCTTACTGCTGAAGTTGAGAAAGAATGGGAACAGTTTAAGCAGGCTTTTCTTGAAACCAACACTCTCTTGGGTAAGACGACAGCAAAAAGGATTATTTCTTCGAAGTTGATCTAGAATATCCGGCTCATCTAAACGATTTACACAATGATTTCCCCTTGGCTTCTGAAAAATTGAAACTCTCTAATAGTAATGTGTCAACATTCTTAATCCCAAATCTGTTCGACAAGCAAAATTATGTCGTTCATTATAGATTACTTTAAACTCTATGTGGAACTGGGATTGAGGATGGAACAGATGCATAGAATCTTGGAATTTAATGAAAAACCATGGCTGAAACCTTACATAGATTTTAATACAACTAAACGAATTAATGCCATAAATAATCTTGAAAAAGACTTTTTCAAACTGATGAACAATGCTATATATGGCAAATGTTTAGAAAATAAAAGGAAGAGGATAAAATGCCACATTGTGAATACTGAACAAAAGCTTAAAAAATTAATTGCAAATCCTAGGTATGTTTCTTGTGTTCAACTTGCAGAAAATTTCGTAATTGTCCATATGAAAAAAAATGTTATATTAGATAAACCATATTACATTGGTGTAACGATTTTGGAGTTAAGTAAATTACACATATATAATTACTTCTACAATTTTCTGAAGCCAAAATTCAATGCAGAATTTTTATTTACAGATATTGATTCCTTCTGCGTCGACATCCACACAGATGACATGTCAGAAATTTAATTCAGACTATTTCGATTTCTCAAATTGCCCCACAAACCATGCATTATAGAGTGAATCAAATAAAATGGTTCCAGGAAAATTTAAAGCCGAATCAAAGAGGTTGTTGCGTTAGGACCAAAATTATATTCTATAATCGCTCCAATTCCCAAAAAGGCCTCTAACTGAATTAAAAATGAATTTAGTATCTGAGCAACATGATATACACGTATACCAAATTAAAAATTGCTTTATCCCAAGAATACAGAAAACGACATGTCAATGGGATTGAAACATATGCTTTTGGAAACCATCGAACCTCAGATATGTATTTTAACTAAAGCGATACTATTTACAAAACATTGAACAGAAAACTAATGTAAAAAAAGGCGAATTTTTTTATTAAGCGAAAAATTAAGCGAATTAATTAAATTTAAGTGAAATTAATTAATTTCACTAGTGAAACATTGGAAATTTTCTGTTAAATAAGAGATAACGTGTGCCACGATCTTTCCAAATTCTCGACAAATATTTCGGACGTGGCGGAAGCTGGGTGCGGTCAGTGCTTTCTTTAGGAACGTTTTTTAACCTGACAAAATATTTTTAAGAGAAAATTTTCAATTAATCCGTTCAAATGTTGTTGAAGATCCTAAAAATTCTGATCATTAAGATTGTTTTAAGAGACATTTTTTTCAAACTTCTATAATGAATGCTGGACTTAGAAAAATCGGGGGGGTCGCCGCGCCAACGGGCGACCAGCGATTCAAATAAGTAACTTTGAAAAAACATGCAAAAATAACTACATGTCAGAAAGAAGCATTAACAACTTACTCTTCAGGAGGGAAAGTCAAAGTGACTTGGAATCGCTTGCGACCCTTCTTAAATACTCAATAGAACCGAAACTGAATCTTGAACTTTGGTTTTGAATAAAAATATCGGTTTGATAGCAAAATTATTACTTGGGCTTTGATTAAATAAAAATTTTAATATTCTTCTATGATAAGAAAATTATTTAGTTTTGGTTTTAAATTTCGGTTTGATAACAGAATTATTACTTTGGACTTTCGTTAAATAAAAGGTTCAATATTATTATTTAAAACCAAAACTGAATATTATTACGTGGACTTTAGTTAGATAAAAGTTTTAATAATCTTGTAGCAAAATTATTACTTGAACTTTGATTAGATAAAAATTTTAATATTGTTCTATGATAAGAAATTTATTCAGTTTTGGCTTTAAATTTCGGTTGAGTATTTAAGAAAGGTCTCAAGCGATTCGATGTCAGTTTTAGTTCCCCCTCCGGTATAGAGCCCCAATCTAAGGTATGTACGATTTAAAATATTTAATTGTAAAGCTTTAATTGTAAACCTGGAACGGGAATTATTACGTGGACTTTGATTACATAAAAGTTTTAATATTCTTGTAGCAAAATTATTACTTGAACTTTGATTACATAAAAAAATTCTAATATTCTTTTATATTAAATTACACACTTCACAAAGTTTCGGTTTGATAACAGAAATATTACTTTGGACTTTGGTTAGATAAAAGTTTTAATATTATTTTTTAATAGCAAAATTATTACTTGAACGTTGCTTAGATAAAAATTTTAATATTCTTGTTTGATAACAAAATAATTACTTGGACTTTGATTAAAAGTTTTAATTTTCTTCTATGATAAGAAATTTATTCACTTTTGGATAAAACTTTTAATATTATTCTTTGATAACAGAATTAATACTTTGTACTTTGCTTAGATAAAAACTATGGTACTACTATGGCAGTTGTAGTAACTCAGGTTGTATTAAAATATGAATCGGGGTGCAAAAATAACATACAAGACTGCAGCAATCATACTGATTCGTTTAATTAAATTTCAATTACAACGCATGCCAAATATACCAACAAAATCGAGTTTTTTAATGTGTATTTAATTTTTTAATGTCCATGGCCGAGTGGTTAGCACGCTTGACTACTGATCTACGGGACCTGGGTTCAAGCCCCGGATAAGGCATGGATGTATGTGTCGTTTTTCTGCTGAGGTCCTGCCATCCTCTCAGACCTTCTACTATGGCATATAAACTGGCAGGCTCCTGTCAGACCTCTGTGGCAAGCAGCTGCTTGAGGGGGTATTTATTTTATTATTTTATGTTTTTCAATAAAATGTAGAAATTCTACTGAAAAGAAATTGCGTTGAAAGTAACTTTATTGAGGAGATATGAGACTACTCATCATGACAGGACAAATGTCATTGAACGTTTTTGAATTGGCAAATTATTTTTCAAACTGAAAACTTTTTTTGAACTTGATAACATATATGCTAAAAGTTGGTTATGATCTTTTACCAAAGTGACATTAACACATGCAGTTAACCGATCACCAATCACAATATCAGCAATGAAATGGAGTAATTTTAGCTGCCTTCGCAGCCGCGTGTTGCATAATAAGTAATATATAGGCGATTCTGAGTGATTGACGGCTGACTGACAGGGGATCACGCTAATTCCAACTATGATGCACAAATGAAGCTCTGAAAATTTGCACCTAGGGGTAATTTGGATCGTATATCTCGGAAAAAGTCCGAAATTTGATTTCTGATGTGTCCTTCAAGGTCAAATAGAGGTCAATTCTTGATTTGAGTACTAGAAACGTGAAAAATGGTGTCTGTGGGTGTTTCAGGTTGTATATTTTAGAAACGTTAGGGAATTTCGAATCCAGAGGTTACTTCGAGGCTGAGAGTCCCCCCCCCCCCCCAAGTTCATCGGAGTTGGCAAAATTCAAAGCGACTCTAAAATCCAGATAAATTCTGAAAATTTTTATTTTTTGTTAAAATTAAGGGAAGTTAGCAAAATCTAAACAACTTGGCAAAATCTAGGGAAGTTTTCAAAATCCAGGCAACTTGGCAAAATTCGAATCCTCTTGGTAAAATACGAGCTAGTTGTGAAAATTGGGACTGGTTGTGCAAAAATAAGGGAGAGTTGACAAAATCGGGATTACTTGGGAAATATTTGGGGAGTTGACAAAATTCGAAGTGACTTGGCAAAATTCAGGTGAGATGTAGAAATTGAGATTTTTTCTGTAAAATTATGGCTAGTTGGCAAAATTCGAAGCCACTTGGTAAAATACAGGCAAGTTATGAAAATTGGGATTGTTTTTGTGCAAGTAAATGGAGTTGACAAAATGTAAGGTGGTTGGTCAAATCGAAGTAACTTGGCAAACTATAAGGTTGTTGACAGAATTCGAATCCACTTGATAAAATGCAAGTGAGTTGTCAAAATTGTGAATGTAGTTGTGAGAAAAGGACATTGCAAAATCCAGATAACTAAGCATAATGTAGTGTAGTTGCCCAAAATCGAAGCGAGATGACTCGGTAAATGTAAGGTGAGATTTAAAAATAGGGAATTGTTTTGCGAAATGGGGGCACTTAGTAAAAATTTTGTAAGCTGCTACCCACCCCCAAGCAAAATTTTCTGACACAGACCCAGATACACTAACACACAGATACACTAATACACACAGACCCAGATACAATAACTTTCTGACACAGACCCAGACCAGACATAATTTATGTAAAGGTGTTATATTCTCGGTTGGCTAAATTTGATTTCCGAGTTGGAAAATTTTCGTTGTCTAAGATGAGCAAACGAAAGCTCTATGTTTTACTAAGCAGAACCTACTCAACTTGTGGACCACTTAGGCACAACTCACGGATCCTGGTTGAGAAAACTGGTGTGTAGTAAGAATATCTGGATCTAGGGCGGGCATGTCCCCCCCCCCTTAAGAATGCAAGTAAGATTTAAAGACCTCCGAACCAGAAGGGGAAATGTTATACTGCAATGGATATCTTCCCCACCCCTTTTGTTTTATTCTAGATCCGGACCTGGTAGCATTGATGTCTAACGTAGCACAGGTAATATTTTAACATAATTGTTATTACTATAAACATTGGTTTCCATAAGTTAAGGAACAACCTGGAAACAAGATTTTTCTCGAAAATTCTTTGAATCTGCTGCATATGTGAATTGGTAGATAGGTGATATAAATACTGTGCATAGGAATAACAGTTCAAAAATGGAATAATACTTTGAATTCCCAAAATTATACAATGAACGCTTGATTTATTATACATGTTACACCTATCCACAAACTTGCCCTACTCCACCACAATAATGGAATCAGTCAAAATCCCTTGTGGGCTATAATCTGCTATATAGTGTATCTGTGACTGTTATGATGGATAAACAAGGAAACCTGAGCAAGTTCGATCATTGGCAGATAGTGTGAAGATGATTGTGTGTCCATATCCACAACTGCAGAATGTCAGGGATTTCCATGTGCAACTGTTGCACGTGTGTACCAGGACTACAACAAAACTAGAAAAACCTGCAGCCACTGAGAAAAATGTGGCCATAACCAGGCCTTTGATGCTCAAGGTGAGTGCCACCTCCCTGTATTGTAATGCTGGAATGGAGAATCACAATGCTAATGATAATGTCAGCATTCAGCAACTGGGCAGCAATTGAAGGTTTGTACAAAGATCATTCGGTGTACAATAGTGCGACTGGGCTGTGGCAGATAACCACCACATCCAGTGCCCATGTTTGGCATGTCGCTAGCCTATGAAGCTGCAATGGCCTAAAAACATCCACCAATGGACCGTGAAAGACAGGAAACCAGTAGCTTGGTCCTACAAATTAAGGCTAGAATTACCACATGCTGGCAGGTTTATTGTGTGGTGTTGACCAAGCCCATGGAAACCAATGTCAAGTTAGATTGTTACAAGATGGTGGAGGTGGTGTAATGTTTCAGGTTTATGTTGGATACCTTGGGGCCCCTTGTACCTATTGAGACCTACACAAGGTTATGTTGACACACTCAACAACCACCTAAACCCATTCATGACCATCCATTTCCCACATCAGTGTGCTTTCTTTCAACAAGACAATGCCCTGTCTCATTACTCTCATTTCTCGAAGGACTCGTTGGAGGAGCATTCCAGTGAGTTTACCCTCAAATCGCCTTCTCTCTCACTGAATTTGAACCCTATTTAGCATCTGTGGGACAAAGTGGAGCACTTATCCCACAGATGGGAGCATATGTGATATGGGAGCATGAGCGCTTATTCCACAAATAGGAGCATTTGTAGCATGTAGTCTCAGCACTTTATGGATAGCTGTTCTGGAATCATGTGCTGCAACACCACCTGAACATTTCCAACACCTGGTAGAGTCCATGCCATAACGTATTGCTGCTGTTGTGAGGGAGAAAGGTGGACCCACACATTATTAAATGGGTGTGTATATTTAATTTAATAGTAATAAATGGAAGGTAAATATTATTTACACTAATTCCATTTGTTAGAATTAACAAACATATATGGTATTACAAACATAAATGAGTCAATATCACATATAAGGAAAAAAGGACTGCAGATAAATGAATCCTTTGGCAATCTTGAGATGAAAGCAAATGAAACATTTAAAACTTATAGCATTTAAGATATTTACAACGAGTCCTATACTTCACTTTTACAGGGTGCTTGTGTTACACTTGCTGTAGCATTTCAAAATCATATGCACAACACGGTTGGCCTTCATAGCAATGAAATTGCAGTGTTGTGAAAAGGATTTGGGAGTTAGGATGATGCCCAAGTCAGTGTGTCTTTCACTTTTTTCAATGTCGGAGGAATAAAGGAAGGCGGTCTATTGTATATTATTGTGGCGTGTATTAAACACTGCAGTTTTACCCTTCGAGATAGGTAGGGCATTAAGTGCGCTGCACTGTGTAATTTTATCGCACTCTTCCTGAAGTGAATGATGGTCATCACAATTGCAAAGAATAGTGTAGAATTTGACGTCATCGGCGTAGACAAAATTGTATCCTTAAACTCTAACATAGGCAAAGTAAAATGTGTTTGATAACAGAGTAGCTATTTCAGCATCAGAGGTTGCATTTTATTCAACTCATCGCCAAAGTCTGCTTGATTCGACTCTCGCACGACTTTGCTATACACTTTACAGACTATGCTGTAGCCTGTTAGAACTACAGGATCATGGCGATATTTCCTCCATGCATTAAGTTTAATTCTTGCTTGTGTTTCAATAAAACTGTTGCATTTTACTTTTTTCTTTTGAAGTGGAACAGATGAGATGCAAGATCCTGATGCAAGGTCGAGTCCTATACTTCAAATAGTCGTAATACAATTCTTACAGACTCTATTCAAAACAAAAGAAAACTTTTTACAACATTCAATAAGTGGCACAATTTGTGAATAAACCTGTAAGTTACCAAGATTCACCTTACCAATTCTTTCTATATGTTAAGATCACCACCAGCAGACAATGAACTGCTCTTATGAAGAAATTAAAGTCAGCCAGCCGCTTGCTCGAGTAGCATATTGCCTTTTCGGTTTGATCACCAAGTTTCTTCAACAACCTTCACTAAGATTAACATAATGCTAATTCACTAAAAGAAAAACGAATATACACTATCAAAAACTTTTCAATTCTCAATACCATTGTTATTTCAAGTCTCTGTCTGCTCCAATTGGCTAGCGAGGTAATTCTCACGCTGAGGTACAACGCGAGCGTTAATGACACATCAATCATGGTTTTATTGTAGCACGTTCATCTGTCGTAATAATATCATCATAGTTGGTGGATGAACAATTTTGCATGTACTTCGTAGATTCATAAACACAACATTACATTTGTTAATGTTCTGAACAATTCTTTCGTTATTATTGACGAAATTAATATGTTGTGATATTGAGGGTTAATTTTACTTTGCTTATTAGCAGGTTGCACATTACAATATTCATTAGCAACAGTAGAGAGAACTGGAGATGCAGTGATGTGTCTCGAAGCCCCTCTGAATTCTGTGATGAAGATTCCTTTAGGCCATACTGCGGGTTCCATCATTTCATTCATATATGCCTCGTTACACGATATAGCGAAAGATGCATATAAGTCAACATTCTTGAATCTTTGCACACTCAAAGGAGAAATGTTTGGATCCTAACAATATCCTCCGTCGAGGTGTTGATATTAAATCTGCTAACCACGTGCCGTGTTTTTTTTTTCTAGGAACATTGACAATAGTGATAGGAGCATCTCGGGTGCCTATGAAATGCTTTTTCGAAGAGATTGTACTATTTGTTGCCAGATGTTCAGCAACCACGGCAATCCTCGGTTCCGTCTAACGACACTACCAAGTTAACGGAAAGCCGTGACTATTTAGAGTCGGGGGCAAGAATACACAATAGAGATGCATCTCATCCCCAACCTCACATGGCAGCAGTCCAATAGAAGGAAAGCTAACCACCGATAGAAACCTGAAATTTAATATGTTCCCCGGTTATCAATGAACAAGGATATTATAGATCCAAGTTCGCTCGGCACCCGGGGTGGAGACTCTTAGTGGGGCCCAGACTTTGAAAAGGGCTCGTGCCTACTAGGTGACCAAATTCGTTCAGCCGTGCCCTTGAACTGCTCTACGGAGCACCTGATGTTGAGGTCTCGACACCGTCCAACCGGGCCACTAAACCGGTCAGTGATATCTTCACCTTGGTTGGTCTTGGCTCTGTCCAACCGGGGACCCAATCCGGTCAGCAAAGTCTTCGATCGGTTGCTGGGCCCGAAGCCACCCACCACGACAAGGTGGTCCCCTATCGGGGGGGGGGGGGGGGGGGGCTCACTGTCGTTTGCAATCGAATCGGTTGGGGGACCTTTGAACTGCGATGACATGATTGGCGATGACATGGTTAGCAGACGCGCTGAGAGACGTTTCGGATTCCAACCTCGGACTTCAAGCTAGTAAGACGTGTTTTCTAGTGCTCTCTGTTTTCCACGTGTTTATTTAGTGATCTCAGCAAATGGATATCAACAAGGACTCTAGATTAAATCGTTGCTTCAAGTTTCTACATCGGGATCTCAGCTACGAGACATTTGTGACAAATTTGGCCAACAATAAGGATCCAGCCGCTATTGAAGTCGCTCAAAGCATCTCAAAAAACATCACGATTATTACTTTTGCCATTGAAGACGCTGCGGATGATTTTGCCGCTGACCCGAACCTGGACTTTCCCACGGACCAGCCCATCGCATTCAAGGGCCTCGGATACCCGCACAAAAAAGTCACCATCATGAAACTACCATTCTTCATCCCAAATAGCGACATCGTGGACGCCCTCAAGCCATACGGCAATGTAACAAGCATCACAGATGAGTTCCTGAATCTCCCGGGCTTGGAATCCATCCGGACGGGTACGAGGGTAGTCCACATGGAGATGAAGAAAATGGTACCCAACTTCCTCCACATTTCTACCTTTTCGGCAACCATAAATTACCCAGGCATGATCCGACTTTGCAAGTGGTGCAGGCTCCCAGGCCACATCATAAAGGACTGCGAAGCCTTCGCCAAGAAGAACCAACCATTTCTGACGCCACCTGCACCAAAATCGGCCATAATTTCGGACTCCATCTCGACCACCAACCCTCCGCTACAGCAGGCACCTGTCATCACCGAAAGAGAAGAAACACCGGCCCCTACAACTGTTCTTTCCGCACCAGAAGAGACGGCACCTTCCACTCCCCATCAACAAAAAAGAAAACACCTCTCCTCTCCTTCTGACTCACCTTCTGCCTCCGAGACTACAGTTCCTGCTCAACTGAAGAAAAAAACGCCTGCTCCTGACTCGCCTTCCTCATTAATTGGTAATATTCAAAATTTCATAATTGATAGATCCACCTCCCCCTCCCTAACTCTAAATTCCGACCCCCCTGATTTTATTGAGACATTTGAGGACATCCTCGATTTTCTAAAATTTCTCTCCAACCCTAAATTAGCTTCCTCCGAATGGGAAATCCCCTCCCACCTTAAAGCTCTTAAAAAAACGCTTTCCAAAGATGGATTCATTTTGTCGAAGTATCGAGACCTCTACCTCTCTGCTTTAGGCAAATGTCCGCAGAGAGATTGCTTTTCTATTTGGGACTTCCTCCAATTAGTTAGGAATCTCCTC
The DNA here is from genome assembly GCA_038380435.1 of Ryuthela nishihirai. NCBI lineage: Eukaryota > Metazoa > Arthropoda > Arachnida > Araneae > Heptathelidae > Ryuthela > Ryuthela nishihirai. Next base: position 2,371,765 of record JAWZYU010000019.1, read on the forward strand.
CCTTTATATAAATAATTCACTATTCTTCCGATTTTCAATTAATTTCTTTTCAAAATTTGTCCCTTTCCCATTTTCCTACTCATTTAGCGATCAAAATTCTGCCTCCTCTCCATTCCTCACTCTCAGCCAATCCCAAAATTCCTTTAACCTCATTGGCTGAGACCCTCTTGCCCACTCGACTCCGTTAGCGCCAAACCTAACAAACCTCCAGCTCCCGCTCTCAGCCAATACCAAAATTCCTTCATTCCCATTGGCTGAGCCTTCGGCGATCGGTTTCCATCGTCTCGCTGCTCTGACGCTACTTTTCGGCTTAATTTCTCCCCCCCCCCTTCAAATTAAAGCTCCACCGTCCCCAATTTTATTGTTTACTCTCCTAAATACTAAATTCTCACTAAATTACACCCATTTCCCCCCATTTTTCACTCTCCATCCACGATTTTCACGGCACTTAGCAACTATGGAGCATAATAAGACCTGTGCAAACTTTCGGCCTTTCCTTCCACTCTTGCCTCTAAAATTAAAATACCAATTTTAAACACCTTCTCCCTCACTCTATCACCCACAGATGACATTGGCTCGTAGTCCTGATGATAAGCAGGCCGAGGCCTGCTTTACAAATAGGACCAGACATTAGAGGGATGTGCAAGAATGAGAGAAGTTTCCTTTTTAGCTACCATTTTTAGCATACTTTTTAGCTTTGTGATGATTCAGATGAGGTTGGGCTGTTTTCAACAGCGCGTATTTGGGAATTACCGTGTTGAATGGGCAGGCTGGAATGATTGGCATGCTGCTTATGTTTTATGGTGTTGATCTCGAGATTCAGGTATTCTATCTTGGCTAGCAGATGATTATTGTTGGCATCAAGATTGCTGTTTAGTTTGGCAATCATGTCCATTATATTTGGTGAATCACTGGCAGCAGATTGCTGAGAATAATCAGTTGTACTTTCATATGTTCTATATGAAAGTTTTAAAAAGAGGTTTTAAAAAGAGAAGTTGCCTGGCATTTCGCAGTATCAAATGCACTTTGTCAACCTGGCTAGCAGATTTGTTCTTACAAATGCGAACAGAGATTGCATTCATACACTGAATCTGGGCCATAAACTCTTGGAAAGTTACAAGCGTCGAATCTCCATTCATCTGAGGTGATGTGTAAGTAAGTGGCTTGACTGGTAATCTCTTTTTTGGAGGGGGAAAGCAGAAAAATATTGACCAAGAGAAGGTATTGACTGTGATACGTCGCTGGGAGTGCTAGATGCCTAAGGGGTGGTCGATTGGAGCCACTCCTTCAAGATCAGGGTTGGCGAAGCGGCAGCCGTCGGTATGTCTGCCACAGAAAAGTTAAGACAAAAAGGAAAACGAGAATTTCCAATTTTGCTGAAACTGTTCAATCGCACGCATAAATGATATAAAAAAGCTTACCAGTAGTGAGAGCAACGTTTCATGAGTTAATGCATTACAACGGTAAAAATTGATGTTACTAAAATTAGTTACGAAACGCGCAGAAACTCCTGTGCGACTGCTCTCGCCGTTCTGTGTGCATCTCAGTGTGTAAGTTGTAGAATATAGGATTAAAATCTCCTTGAAACAGTGGTATTAACTTATGTACGATATGAATTTTTTTTATATCGTACATAAAATACAGTATTGTACGTTTGAAATCTGTTAATAAATAAAATAAATACCCCCTCAAGCAGCTGCTTGCCACAGAAGTCTGACAAGAGCCTGTCAGTTTATATGCCATAGTAGAAGGTCTGAGAGGATGGCAGGACATCAGCAGAAAAACAACACAAACAGCCATGCCTTACCCGGGGTTCGAACTCAGGTCCCTTAAATCAGTAGCCAAGCGAGCTAACCACTCGGCCATTTTACACTATCTTTTTGTCACCTATGTATTTCCACTACCTTTTGCGATGTGTTCTAAAACTTTTCTTGTTTGTTTAATATTGTATGCGATGTTGCCACAAAGTTATTCTACATTAGGAGTTACCATGCACTTCCTACTGATTTGAACTGTAATTTATCTACAACTACATTAAATTGGACTTTGCTGAATTATCTTCATCTTGGCTCTTGTGTTGCAGTTCAATTAACAGAATTTTTTATATCGTACATAAGTTTATACCAGTATTTTAAGGAGATTTTTATCCTTCATGGATACAGGCACATGGTAATAAGATAAAGGTCTACTGAGATAGCCAAATGGTTCAATATGAAGTGTGGTCATGTCTTATCGCTATGCAGACCTCACAGCGATGTCTCATGTTATTGATAAGACTGTCCAACATCGTTGTAGGTAGTAATCTCCATTGCTCCTCCAAAGCACTTCAAAGATTCAGGAGGCAAACCCATCTCCCGAGAGTATCCCATGCCTGTTCTATCAGATTTAGGTTGTGAGACCATGCTGACCACTTCACACCTTGTAGGAAGAAGGTATCAACTATTGCACCTGCATATGGTCGCTTGAAGGGGTTCAAAAATTGATCTGTGTACCTGGGACCAGTGACGTAGCCTATTATATATACATACACTATATATACATACACATCTATGCGGCCTCCCAAAAATATCCCTCACCAAACCATGACCTGCTATTACCATAGATGTCCCATTTATGGATATTTGTGGCATGATAGCATGTTCCTGGTTTTCTCTATATTAACTGACATGAATCGCTGTGGAGAGCAAATCTCAATTCATCCAAGAAGAACACAGGCCATCATTGCTCTCGGTACAATTGATAGGATGTCTACACCAGTTTAGATAGTCTCTCCTTTGGCGTGGATCAGGGACACACACATCAATGGCTGCCTAACATCCAGGATCACCTCATGAAATCTTCGGCATATGGTGGTTACGTACTCTCCGGGCACATAACACCAGATAGATATCCTTTCTTTGAGTTGTTGCCCATCGTCATCCACTACTGAATTGTCTGGATGTGTTCTGCCTTTGTGAGAATCTCTTCCAAAATTTATGCACCATTGAATTCCTCACATTAAGCCATCTGCCATAAACTAATGGATTTTAGCCTGTGCCAAGCCAACTTATAGATCGCCACTGCGATTCTTTCGATAAATGATGTGTGGTAGACATATCTAATAAATTTTCTATCTCGAACACGAACCTTGTACTTTGCAGAACTGGAAAATGGCTTCGAAACGCTCACTTTTAACGCTCAAGGTATTTGTATGTATCATTGCTTGAGCCATTCATTTTCATACCATACCTCAATCTGCATCTTATTTCACATATTATACATGACTATCCTGCATTTCTATTGTGGAAGTTTTGGGATATTGTGATTATTTCATTTGTTCCGTAATTTATGAAAACCAGTGTATATTTACAAAGATATATTGTCTATAGAAGGTAAATATTTAGATGTATATTATTTCCCTTTCAGTATGAAGAAAGGATAAGAAAAATTAAAGGTCAAGTCTCCAAAAATAAAGTAGCTGTTATTTCTCAGTCACTAAAGAATAGTGACGTATTTAGACAGGTAAACATTTGTGTAAGACATTAGTCATTAGTTATTTAGATATAAATTATGTCACTTGAATATAGTTTCAGTACGAAACTTTCCTAATAACATAACTAACACATAAGTAATGTCATAATTGATAGTTCTGGCACAGTGTTGAAGTGTAGTCCGCGCTCGATTTACAAGGGGGTTGTGTTCTTAAAATGGTCATATAAATCAATTATAATTTGCACATAAAAAAATAAAACAAATGGTAGGGGTAGAGGGAAGCGCAGCCACAAAACTCGTATATACATCTATTTCGTCCACTGTTTTAGTTTTCGCTATACAGTACTTGTTACAATAATAAACACATTATAATAAACTCATCCCTCAATAAATTATCGTTTACGAGTATTCACTAAATGGTTACATATGCATACTCATTTTTGTTAGACTAACTTCAAGCGAGCAGCTTGTGTGTGAGCATCTTCAAGTGTTTCTCTCGTGCATTTTTGCTGTCCCATGATCTTCTTCGTGCATCATTAGACTATGAAATACCAAAACTCTTTCATAAGCGATAAAAAAACTATTGCGAAGCAGCAATACCAATTTTGAACGAAAATTATTGAAACTGGGAAAGATGTTTTGCCTTCAAGCATAACACAAATGCTTCTCTTGCCTGCTATTGCGAACTTTACGAAACGAAAAAATAGACTGCCAAAGAAACCACACTTGAATTTTTTTTTAATTGTTGAGCCTCAACCTTCTGTGCCACAAGGTATATAAACTCATTATAATAAATGATCCATCACAAATTATTCACAATGGATAACGATTGATCACCACCGCCGTCATTCAATTGAAGCCCACTCGTTTACTACAGAGATCATCCACATTTTACTCCTCCACTTCCTCCTAAAAACTGCTCCTAATAACTATAAACACTTGCATAGAAATGATGTGTTGTTAAATATTATGTATGTATTGTAACATACATTTAGCAATTTATGGTTCCAAACTAGTAGAATGTATCAAAAAAGTACATAAACTAAACCAGTTAGGAGCACATGGAACGAATCTGAGACTTTTACATGTATTTCAGGGGGAATTCAGTATCGTTTTAGCGAGTTTGCACCTACGAACAGAAATTTTGGAACCAGTTGTGCTCGTTTTAACGAGGGATGAATGTATATTACAGCAAGGCTAAAAACTAAACATTACAGACTATCTAAAAAATGCAGTCTATTGCAATGAGAAAAAAATATTAACTCTTTTCCTAACACTGCACTGTCTCCATTGGCTTTCTGGTTCTGGTTGAGGACCAAATTCAAATTAAAAATATTATTTCACCGGACACTAGGTAAAACTCATAATGAAACATATTTGTACAAGACAAATAGATCTCAATGTAAATGTTATTCAAAATATATGTATAGTAGTCCCTTTGTTTATTTCTCTATAATTCGTTTCATCTATACGATGTTAAAGAGTGCTTTGAAGAATGGTATAGTAGATGGTAGAATAAGTAGAATAATAACTTTCAGATGTTTGTACCTACTAAATTTCATACACTAATCATGTGAAGTTGATGGATAAAATGAACAAAAAAAGATCAATATCAAACACTAACAGACAATGTAAAAGATGTACCAACTATTAGAACTTCTTCAGAACGTATGATAATTGGAGGATTAGCTTATAAAATAGGTAAATTTTAAAGTTCTATGTCATAATTTGAATTGTAGTTGTGAAGAGATGCGATGCACAAGTCATTAAGTCTGGATGCGAGGTTAGCTGTCTCGAGACGTACGGTGACATGGTAGATTATAAGTTGAATGAAGAATTTTTGCTTAATAACTGAGGTAAAGACATATAATTTATGGAAAAGTTTTTAATAAAACTTTTCATGCTGGATTAGTTGAGCTCGGTCGGTATTACAAGAACAGTTTTTGTTGACGAAGATTAGTAGATTTTCTGTGAAGGATAACTTGAAGTGGCATGATGAACTGCTGATCACGAGGGCTTCACTGAATAGAGGTTTGGCTCCTTCTAGTATAACCGTAGATGAAAGATCTGTAATAGTTTACTTTAATTCGATTTCTTTTTCGTGTTCCTTTATTCTCTCTTGAAGAATTTTTTTGGTTTGTGCTACGTAGTCCAGAGATTTGGATCGATAGTAGGAATCTGTTTCAGGGTAGGGATGGGTACTAAATATACTTTGATTCTAGATGCTTACGCAGTATCTTGAGCATTAGGTGATTCATCTTTCTAAGTAATGATGAGGCTAGACAAAGGAGTCGGCAACCCCCTCTGAGCAGCATATTGTGCAGAGAGAGACTCCGTTGGTTTGGCCATGTTGCCCATATGGATAATTATAGATTGGCGAATAGGGTTATGAACAGTGTGCCTTAGAAAGAGGGGAAGACCCAGGATGCGGTTGGCAGATAATGTCAAACAGGACCTTGTTAGAATTGGTGTGCAGTCGCCATCATCACGTACTAAACCTTGGTTTTATTTATGCAAATTTCCCAGTGGTTAGAATTTACCTTATTTAGTTTGAAATTAATTAATCAGTAGATCCTGTTAATTCAAAAGGAGTTCGAGAAATAGTATTAAAATCAATACAATTTACATGCTATGGGAGTGGTAATATAAGAGATACTGGTGATGTGCAGCATGAGATTAACAGACGAATAGGGATTGCTGCCGGGACATTTAAGAATATATGGAGAATGTGGAGAAATAGGTGTATACACCTAAAGACTAAAATTAGACTGTATAATAGTTTGGTTCTTTCTAGGGTTAGTTATGGTAGTGAAACTTGGACACTTTGTAAACAAGATAACAGGAAACTAGATGCTTTTGATTCTAGATGCTTACGCAGTATCTTGGGCATTAGATGGTTCAACTTTGTAACTAATGATGAGGTTAGGCAAAGGAGTCACGACAACCTCCTTTAAGCAGCATATTGTGCAGAGAGAGACTCCGTTGGTTTGGCCATGTTGCCCGTATGGATAATTATAGATTAGCGAATAGGATTATGAATAGTGTGCCTAAAGGCCTCAGAAAGAGAGGAAACCTAGGATGCAGTGAGCAGGCAATATCAAACATGACCTTGTTAGTTGTGACCAGATGCAGCAGTTGTAGCTCAGGACAGATGCGCTTGGAGAACTAAATTCAACGGTCTGGTTGGACATCCGTAGCCCATGGCTGCTTGAGAATGATGATGATGACGACGACAACTAAAATATACATCACTTGTAAGTGAGTCTGTCCTTGCTTTATGAGAGATAAAATGATCGGAGATTTGGTAGGCTTTGTAATTATAAGTTTTTATAATATTGTTGATGATTTTCTTGATAGCAGGAAAGTGGAAAATGGAGGAAGTGTATTTTCTTGAGAACTGTTCTCTTGAAGGCGGGAGATGATTTCATTTCTGGCGGAGAGGTGAATTTTCTTTATGAAGTGCTGAGGATAGCCTGTGTCTTGACAAAGAATATATGAATAAAAGTTCTTTATTAAAAAATAACTTGTCGCTGCCGACTTTATGGGCTCTATAGAATAAAGAAAGACAACGTGGTAGAGATAGGTGAATATCTGTTGTGAGCTGAGTTGAAAGGTATTAGATTGTTGATAAATGCCGATTTTCTATGAACTCCGGGTTCAAAACTGGAGTTATTGAGATAGATTAATAAATCCACAAAAGAAATCATTTTGTTATTTTCATAAGTACATTTTTTGCATAAAAGTAAATTTATAGAGTTGTGTCCTGATCTGAGTCTTTGAATAATGTATTTAATGAAGCTGTAGAATATTGCCAAACAATAAATATATAGTCAATATAACGTTTCCATAATAATGGTTTCAAGTTTCATTTAACTCTTTTATTTCCTTTACTGTTTTGCATAATGATATTAGATAAAAGTCCTGATAAAGGTAAATCTATTGGTGTGTCTTTAGTTTGTTTATGTAACTAATTTTTGATATAAAATGTTTATTATTTGTTATTAAGTACAAGGCATCGATTATAGCATTGAGTTGATTAGGTTCATATTTATTTGAAGATTCTGCATGTTTTTCAAAAGTTCAATAGCTTTCTCTATAGGTGTGTTTGGATAGAAGGCTAACTACATCAAGAGATAACATATAGAGATATTTAGGTGCATTTATATGTTGAATGCAGTTCAGAAAATCTATGGTCGATTTCACAGTGTATTCAGTATTTAGATATAAACAGTAGTATCAGAATAATATGACCACCTACCATACATATACTATGGTAGATGGTCATATTATTCTGATACGACTGTGTAATTGACTTAATTCTTTGTATAAGGCCTCTTCTAGTTGGGACAAAGGAGAATGTGTTTTGGAAACTAGTGGTCTGGCTGGATGATCTTTTTTGTGCAGCTTGATTTGAAAAAAATATTTAGGAGCTCTATAATGCATTGGTGGATTGTCTTATAAATCTGTTCAAGTTGATTGTTGCGAAGTTTTCTTAATTAATTGGTGTAAGACAGGTTGAATCCTTTTTTAGTTCAACGCAATTGAGTTCTTCGGTTATCTTTGATCGTTTGTCTTCAAATTATTTGTTGGAGAGAATAACTATTTGACTTGTTTTGTCGGCTGATAATATTTTTATATGGTGTTATTTTTTAATTTTCGAAGTGAATTAATTTCTTTACTATATTCATACGATATTTTTAGGGTGATTATAATAATTATTTATAAATCTTATAGTCTAAATCTTTCTTTGTCTTGTTTCTTTTGAGGAACATGTTGGATTGTTTCTTCAGAATCAGGTAAAAGTGAAAGTAATGGTGGAAGTTTTTTGGGATAAGCAAATTTGGATCCTCTGCTGGCAACTCTTTTTTCAATGGCGGAAATATTGATGTTAGCTAGATTGACAAAAGATACAGATTTTATATTGCAATTTTTATTTTTTGTACATTTTGAATCAAAGGTTGTTTACGTTTCTCTAGTTTAGATTTATGCTTTTAAATGATAATAGCTTTTCTAATTTTTTCTAATATAATTATGCAGCACATTGAAGATCATTAAACAGCTGAAGGAAACTTGAACCATTATTATGGAAACGTTATATTGACGTTTATTATGGAAACGTTATTATTGTTCGGCAATATTCTACAGCTGCATTAAATGTATTACTCAAATAATATACGAAAATAACAAAATAATTCTTTTCTGGATATATTAATCGACCTCGATAACTCCAGTTTTGAACTCACAATTCACAGAAAACCGGCATTTGTCAATAATCTAATACCTTTCAACTCATCTCACAACAGATCTTCACTTATCTCTACCATGTTGTCCTTATTCTACAGAACCCACAATTCGGCAGCAACAAGTATTTTTTTAAATAAAGAATTTTTGTCCATATATTCTCTTTGTCAAGACGCAGGCTATCCTCAGCACTTCGTAAAGAAAATTCGCCTCTCCGCCACAAATAAAAGCTTTCAAGACAACAGTTCTCAAGGTGTGAAATATACCTCCTCCATTTTCCATTTTCCACTTTCCAGCTTTCAACAATACCATCAACAATATTATGAAAACTTATAATTACAAAGCACCTACCTAATCTCCGATCACTATTTTATCTCTCATAAAGCAAGGACAGACTGACTTACAAGTGGTGTATATTTAGTCGTCGTCATCATCATTCTCAAGCACCCATGGGCTACGGAGGTTCAACCAGACCGTGTAATTTAGTTCTCCAAACATATCTGTCCTCATCTACATTTGCTGCATCTGACCACTACACAGCAATTCTAACAAGGCCCTGTTTGACATTGTCTGCCCATCGCATCCTAGGTCTCTCCCCGTTTCTGAGACCTTTAGGCACACTATTCATAACCCTATTCGCTAAATAAACTGATATTCCAATCCGTTCATAACTTTAAAAACCTTTCCAAACTGTACGTCTCATCAGCGCTTTATGTGTCCTTGGCGCGTCTGCTTCCCCCCCCCCCTCATATAACGGCATTTGCAGGAACATCCCCAATTAATGGACAGGAGGGCAAATACAAACCGCTCCGTCCTGTTTGATTGGACTATTTATGCCTCCTGCACAGCTAGGAGCTACAAATGCTGTCATTCCTTAATTCTAAGACCACGTGGTCTATGTAAATTTTTGGGAACACTCCATTGTTCCCAATGCACGGGACAGCAATCCATGGGTAAGAGGGGGGATCAATGAAGAAACTGGAAATAAAAGAACTAACAAAGAAATCTACATCGGACACTTTTCTTTAGTCAGATTGGAGGAGAGCAATTCTAAGACAGTCGATACTTCGTTCTGTGTATGTAGTGTAGTTGTGCTCTCTTTAAGATGGCTAGATGCCAGACAATTGGTAGGCCATCCTGAGATCTTCCCTTGCGGATTGATGACGCCTCACATCCACCCTCGATGTCCGCTGACTGACTGTTCCCTCTGTTCTGATGCTCCTCTCTACCTCTTTCAAGTGCCGTCGCGCAGCACTTTGATGACTCTGCCAACACGTGCCGACACAGTTAAGGGCACAGTTAAGAATCTGCCCTCCGTCCCTTGCTTCCATGATGTCAAAAACCGCTTCCTCCTGGAGAGGTAGGAAATGATCATGATTTTCCTGTGAATAAGAATGTTCTTATAATTGTTTAGATCAACTCCACATTTTAAAAAAAAGAAAGTAACAGTAATTGTAGATTACGCGACCGTCTGCCACGGGCGATCTCGAAGCCCTGAATAATTCATTTAAATTGTAAGAATTATAATTCATTTAATTTGTAAGAGTAAACATGAGCTCTAACTCAGAAGTGGAAAGTATATTCATTGTTTCAATGACCTCTCCTCGGTTTTGTAAACATTTTTGTCCATGTTATTTGAAAGGATCAGCTTTATTTTTGTGTAATTGAATTATTGTATATAGTATAAACGTTTACGGCCAAAATTAAATAAACAACGCAGATGTACGATCAAAACATTCAGACAGGGTGAACAAAAAGTTTCGAGTCCCCCTAAAATTGGTGCTTTTTGACCAGGCTCAATGTTATTGCGGACCTGGAGTGCCAAATCATTAAAGTGATAATTTTAAGAAAATGTTGCTATCTTATGGAAAGCATTTGGTTTGATGGCGTGCTTGTACGACAACGGGTATAGAAAATTAGTTAAACAGCTTATTCTGCTCATTTGATCAAAATTTTATATAATGCAAGATGAATAATAAATTTTGAGTGGTTTTATTATGTCTTTATGCCTGAAATATTTTGCCTTATCATGTTACAATAAGGTAAGAGTGTTGATATTACTGTGTAACCATTTTGGCTTACCGTATTTTGCCTTGTCATGTTATATTAATTTAATAGTACTGATAATCCTATGTTCATTTTTGTGGTTTAACATTGCAGTTATTACCTAAATGTTTTTGGTTATTGTTTTGAAAGATATTTTATAGAATGAGGTAAAGAGAAATGATTATAGCAGTTGTAGCAGATTGCTTTTGAGTCCTGTATGTTTGCCCTCTGATTCAGTAAGGCGAAATGCCTAAAGTTTAATTTTTTTTCAAAAGGAGAAAATGCTTGATCGCAGTTATGTTTATTTTTGCAAATCACTTTGGCATCATTAACCTGTTAAGTGCCGAGTTTTCTGGTCTGCGATGGCACCCACATCCGACTACTTTTCTCAGTTAAGCCTAACGTATAAGAAAATACTTTTAGTTGTCCCAGACTTTCCAAAAAAATCGCACTGAGAGCTATGAGTTGTTCTATTCTGCTGCTTTTTATTTCATTATCATACTTTGTTTCGAAATGGAGATATTAATTTAGGAAAATATTTCAATATATTACTGACTCTTCACTTTGCTTACGGAACCATTTTAAGACACATCACTCCTGGAGAAGTGATGTATGAGTCCACTAGAAATAGTTCCTTCCGAAAACTCAATATTAAAGTCTAATTAGAGCAGATTTTGCATTTGAATTGCACTATTGTTTTTAGTTTCTAATAATATATTTTCCAGAGCTGCTTGAATTAATTTCAGATTTATTTATGATATTTATTTTCCAATTTCTTTCATTTGCTGCAATCCTTGCCAAACCAGAAGCAAATAGTATGCCCTTTGGAAAACAAGGGAGATGAACATTTTGTACTCTTTCATTGAATACGATAGAGGTGCTAATAAGGAGCAGCAGACAGCAGTCCCAGCTCTCTCTTCAACAGTGCCCTGCAGACTGCAGTCTATTTATTCTTTTCAAACCACAAGCATTCGGCAGGGCAGATGCAAAGCCCTAGCCGAAGAAGCATCTAAATCTCCTCCGGGATTGGTCAGACTCCCATGGCTAAAGAATATTTGCCATGGTCAATATTGACCCGCCTCCTTGAAACATTTCAAGCATTTCTGTAGACACGATTCATTTTAAAAAATGACTTTTTGAAATTTGAATACTAAACTGAGAACAAAAGTCATATTTATATTTCCTAAATGAACTCGGTGTCTTAGAGAAATAAATTAATAATATAAAATGAATTATCCGTCAAAGAGCTGTTTATCACAGAGGTCTCACACAAACTTGTCAGTGTAATAAGCCATAAAAAAAAGGTCTGGAGGAGGGCAAGACATTAGCAGAAACACAAAATAAGGAACTAAAAGTGCATATGTTATATATGGAACTCGAACCCAAGGTTCTTTCATCCCCAACTTAGCACGCTAAGAGAAAAAACTTTTCTTCTCACGATTTTCGATATATTAATGTATCGTATTTAATGGTAGACTTCTTTTGAAGCCGATCAATTCAAATTTCTGTTTAATGAATGTAATTTAAATTTTGAATTTCATTGTATAGGCATTCATTTCGGTTTTTTGAAGACGGATAAAATTCGATATTAATTATAAATGACCCACATAGCCAGAAAATATATTCCAGGGGGAAGAGGATGTGCAAAGTAAAATGATACATCATCATCATCATCCTCAAGCAGCCATGGGCGACGGAAGTCCAATCAGACCGTGCAATTTAGTTCTCCAAGTAAGTCTGTCCTGAGCTACATCTGCCTCACCCGGCCACTGCACACAAATTCTAACAAGGTCCTGTTTGACATTGTCTACCCACCGCATCCTAGGTCTCCCCCTCTTTCTGAGGCCTTTAGGCACACTCTTCATATCCCTTTTCTCCAATCTATAATTATCAATACGAGCAACATGGCCAAACCAACGGAGTCTCTCTCTGCACAATTAACACGCTTAAGGGAGGTTGCAAACTCCTTTGCCTAACCTCATCATTAGTTACAAAGTTGAACCACCTAATGCCCAAGATACTGCGTAAGCATCTGGAATCAAAAGCATCTAGCTTCCTGTTATCTTGTTTACAAAGTGTCCACGTTTCACTACCATAACTAACCATAGAAAGAACCAAACTATTATACAGTCTAATTTTAGTCTTTAGGTGTATACGCCTAATTCTCCGCACTCTCCATAGATTCTTAAAAGTCCCAGCAGCAATCCCTATTCGTCTGTTAATCTCATGCCACACATCACCGGTATCTGTTACGTAGCTCCCAAGATAATTAAACCTTGACACCTGCTCAAGACTGCAACCATTCAGATTAATTGAATCACAGCCTGCCTGACCAATTTTCATCACTTTAGTTTTTTCTCTGTTTATAACCAAACCTACTCTACTACCACTCTAATCAACAGCTCGAATGAAAGAGGTCATCTCATCAACATCATTTGCCAAAAAGGCTAAATCATCAGCATAATCTAAATCAGACATTTTCGTATCTCCAGTCCATTTAAGGCCAAAATCTTTCCCTTGAAGTGAATTTCGCATAACATAATCAATAACCAAGCTAAAGAGAAAAGGAGACAAAATGCACCAGAAGTCGAACACCAGAAGTAATGCTTAACCAATTACTACAAAACTTACCAACTCTCACACACGACTCAGTGTTATTATAGAGAGCTTTCATTATGTTAACTAACTTGTCAGGTATACCATATGATCTCACAATCAACCACAAATTATGACGTTCAACAGAGTCGAAAGCCTTTTTGAAATCAACAAAGCTAGCAACCAAAGGTTTCTGAAACTCTAAAATTTCTCAAGAATGTGCCTAAGTTGAAATATCTGATCTACACATTCCTTATCACTTCTGAATCCACATTGCTCATCAAGCAATCGCCTATTAATCAGATTGTTAATTCTATTAAGCACAATCATGCAAAGAACTTTTCCTGGAACAGAGAGTAGGCTGATACCCCTATAGTTATCACAAGAACTGCGATCACCCTTTTTAAAAATAGGAAATAATAGCTCTGGTAAAATCCTTAAGAATCATTCGTTTAACATAAAAGGTATTCAAAATTTCGGTCATCCAAGTCTGTGTTATAGGGCCAACAATAAAGCCAGTAATGCATCTGTCATCATTACAAAGAATGGGACTAGAACTAACGAGAATGCTTGGAACATCACTGAAATGCTCAGCCCACCTAGTCATGACAGAATCCTCACCTCCCTGTATAACCTTACTTTGTTTATCCTTCAATCCCTGTATATCGCCCGTTTTCTACCACACAAAACATTAACTATCTGGTAAAGCTCTCTGCTGTTGTGCTGTCTAACTGTTTCCTCGGCTTTGTCAGCCAAGCCATCAAACCAAAGATTCTTATCAACAATTAACTGATCTTTTACACGTTTATTAAGCTCTCTGTAATGTTTTCCATTAGAACTAGTAGGGTATTGATTAAGGACATTCCTGTAGTTCTTTCTTTCTGAAATAAGCTAATGTGCCTTATCACTCAAATAATTCTGCCTCCTCTGCAGCTTTTTTCCCGATAGAGTACTGTTAGTTTCCAAAAAAGCCTGTTTAAAATGGTCCCATTCTTCCTCAACTTCAGTAGTAAACAAACCATGACTGTCATAATGACTAAGTAACCTATCATGGTAAGCTTTACATATAACTGGGTTTTTAAGAGCTTCAATATTAAAGGTAATTTTTTTAACCCTAGCACAACACTTTTTAAGTTAAGTTGCAAGACACTTTTAACAAGGTAATGGTCAGATCCAATTTCAACTCCTCTATATGCCCTGGTATTCCTAACAGAACTAGCCCATTTGCTGTTAACTAATATATAATCAATCATATTCTTATGCAATTTATTATCAGGTGAAACCCATGTGTACATGTATGTCGCAGTGTTTGTCATAAGTGTTAGTTATTCTGAAACCATTGAGTTTACTTACCTGTAGGAGACGTTGCCCATTGCCATTGCAGCTACCAATACCAAAAGGGCCTATCACTCCTCCCCAAAGGTCAGAGTCAGTACCAACTTTGGCATTGAAGTCACCTAGAACAAGGGTAATATCTCCTTTCTTGACAGAATTCAAAATATCCTGAAGTTGTCCGTAAAACCTATCCTTCTCATCCTCAACGGCATCCTCAGTGGGGCAATAACAGCAGATAACATTCAAGTCTTTAACGCTTCTCTGAAATTTTGCTGTAAGAAACCTTTCAATAATGCACTCGTATCTTAGAAGAGCATCACAAGCAGACCCATGCCTTGATGATGTTTATTGTCTTCCCTCAATGAAAAGAGATATTTAAGATTATTTTTTAGAATCTGACTTTTATCTGTCCACCAGGTCTGTCCACCTGGTCAAAGTATAAAAATGAAAATCAATTCAATTCTAAGAAAGATAAAAAGAAGCATTGTTCTTCCTTGAAAAGCGTTTGACTGAAAATGCATACCAAAAAGGCAAGTATCCGAGGGGGGGGGGGGGCAGGATATCCGGATCTCCCCCCGAATATTCGATCATCTTATGCGAAATCTCAAATTTGTCTACCTGCTTTGAAATCCAAACAGTTGCCTTTGTATAATTTCTTTTACCTCGTATTTTATGTACGACACTAAAAATAGATTTAAAAACAATTATAAAATCTCATTCCGTATAGAATAACATTTTAGCGTTTCCTATTCGGTGGAATATTTTAATAATTTGGAAATTATGTTTTAGTAATTAACAATTAGTGTGCACAAAATATGCCGCTCCTTTGAAACTACTTTGGGAATGCTTTTAAATGCCACATGCAAATTTTTTTAATAATGTTAAATGTTTAAATCACAATTATTTACAACGAATTTAGTAATAAATTGGTTATAGCAACGAACCCATTATTATGAAAATTATTAATGCACTCTTAAACACATCAATAAATAAAAAAATAAATGCCCACTCTAGCAGCTTGCTTGCCACAGACGTCTGACAGGAGCATGTCAGTTTATACGTCATAGTGGAAAATATGTGAGGAAAGCTAGACCTCAGCATAAAGATAACAAATGCATCCATCATGCATGTCTTACCCGGGACATACATGAGATGTCTTACCCGGGACTCGAACTCAGGTCCCTTTGATGAGTTTGAGAATAAATTTTTCTCAAAATACGTCTCTCTTTATCTCAAAAATGTCGCAGCTTTCACAGCACGAAAAAATTTTATATAAATTGCTTTTATTCAAGATAAAAAATAGAATCCGAAAGAGAGAATCGCAAAGAAGTGTAAATAATACTAATAAAATCTACGTTTAAGTCAAAAAATTTATGAAGGGTGAAAATTAAAATAAACAATATCCCGGCCGAGTGGTTAACACGCTTGGCTACTAACCAAAGAGTCCTGGGTTCAAGCCTAGGTAAGTCATGAATGTTTGTGTTGTCTTTCTGCTGAGGTCCCGACATCCTCACAGAACTTCTACTATGACATATAAACTGACAGGCTCCTATCAGGCCTCTATGGCAAGAAGCTACTTGAGAAGGTATTTAATCTTAATTTTTATTTTATCAAATGAAAAATAAATATCTCCTCAAGCAGCTGCTTGCCACAGAGGTCTGACAGGAGCCTGTCAGTTTATATGTCATAGTAGAAGTTCTGTGAGGATGGCGGTACCTCGGCAGAAAATCAAAAAAATGAGTAAGTTTAATTAAATGAGATTAATTTTGATTTTAACAATGGGCTGCTGGAGCATAATCAAGCCCGATGTAGCACACGAAAAATGACGAGTGATTTATAGATGTACTATAAATGCAGATACCAATCAGTAAGTAGTTTTGAAAATAAAAATATTTAAGTCGTTCAGCAATTATAAGATTTATAAGCATTATCATTGCTTCTTACATGTTCTCAATATAAAGAGACCAATCGAAATCGATCATTTTTCAAATGTTATGAAACGTTCCATTACTTATTAACTTCTACTAACTTATTTTACTAAACCTAAATCATTCCATAAAATTACGGAAACTTTCTTCGAGGCTGGGCGGGGTTTTTCTCAGTCTATAGCATGCCATGCTCGTAATATGCAGCTCTCATGGTCGAGTCCCACCTGTGCCAGCGTTGAAATTTGTCTCTGCTAATCACTCACCCTGCCCTCGTCCTGTAGAGGACACTGACAAGCATTGTAGAGCAGCCGTCTGTCGGATGGAACGTAAAGCCGTGGTTCTGTGTGCCGGGTGAACAACATATCTGTTCAAATTAAAGAACGCGTCGATGACCTTGAAGGGAAACTTCCATCTACCTCCTCACAGCTATCCAATGGGTCTGTTCTGTGTAGATTATCGTATCTACCCAGAACGATATCAAACGTGCTCGTTGTTAGTTGCTCACCATTGTCGGCACAGGGACAAAAGACTCGCAAGCCATTCCCATCAAATTATGGGTGGCTAGCGCCAGTCGCTATCAAGCCAACGTTAAAAGTGGATGAAGTGAAGCTACAAAGACAGACTTCCTGCAAACGCTGATGACATCTCCAGAGACTGCAACCGCCCCTGTGCACCTACATGTGCAAGGCACTCCTACCACCTGATACATCCCCAGGGTGGCAATCTGAACCATGACATCACAGCGTCCCTGGGAAAGAAAGCTACCCACGTGGTAGAGAGTGCAACATCAAAGAAATATAAAGCCCCACTAATATTTGCTCCTTATGAGGGGGGAGGGAATGTTATACTGCATTAGAAGTTCCGTCTCTTGCCCTTCCCCCTTTTCCCCCAGCTCGGTTGTGTTTCTTGTCCCACCCCCTCGAAATTTTTTCTACATTCGGGTCTGCACAGAATAATAAACAAATATTGTTCCTTTCGAATTTTTGGGACCTCTTAGTTTGGCATAGCTTAGGGCCTCACAAAGGTCTAAGTCCGGCCCTGCATTCACTAATGGTAAATGTGCTTCGCTCACTGTGTGCTGCTATCTATGGAGGCTCGATTCTTATTCTCATCTCTTAGTTTTTTCTCTGCTGCCTGCCTCTCCCTAGCTAATCTCCTCTTCTTTAAAATTATAAAACTAACTTCTCCGATATCGAACCAATATCCAACAGAGTTTCAACTAAATTTCTCACCTACTCATCTTGTTCTATCCCTAGAGTGATAAAAACTTTTTCCACTATTCGAAGCGCATCAATATCTTTCACATCACTCCAACACATGGAAGGGGGTCCCAATTCTGCTTCCAAGGCCAGATACAAAGTGGTTTGCTTAATCAAGCTAACTAAATGATCTTCGTGCTGACTTTTTAAATTGACTTCACATCTAAAATATTCTGATGGCAAAATGCCAAATTTTCAGACTCGGAATTCACTGATGGATTAACGAAGGCCTGATCCTGTACTAATGTGTGGGCAAAGGGTGAAGGGCAATGCTCTATGTAGCTATCGGGGCTGCTGTAAGCTAAAATGTTTTGAATTCAAATTCAAACCAATGGGGCAGTCTTTGGCAAAATGGCCAAAACATTTCCGCATTTGAAACATTCCTTCTGTCGATACTTCTACTGAATGAGCTTCTACGGTTCCTATGTTGACGATACATATCAGGGTCGTGGGTTGACGTATGAAACTTTCTATGGGTCATTTCGAATTTTTAAATTGCAATACCAACAGATATATAAATAATAACCAATCTAAGCAGTACACTTTGACTACTATAAACACTACAGTAAACTCTTTTCAACTATCACATTAACTCAATATCACCTTATTCAATATCTCGATTAACTTTTCAATCAACATCTCATAAAACCTTTTCTTTCGTAAAACTTTCTCAATATCTCAACTTAATGGCTACCCTTAACCTTTCTCAAAATCAAACAACAATTATACATAAATACAGCTGAATTCAACACCATCAATTATCTGTGATATTTTTAAAAATTACGACACACTGACATTATAGTAAAACAAAAAGCTGATTTGTCCAGGTGGGATCCGAACCCTACACCGATGATTGTGGGTCAGCTGCTCTCTTAAATTGAGCTACTGGGCAGTGATCGCTTTTGAGTAAAAATTTCACTACAAATTCCACCACAATACACTTCTAGACCTGATTTCTTTCAACAATGAACCATTTAACTCCTTAGCGTACTTAGGAAAACATCAATAGTTTTTCAACATCATAAACACTGCACTTCACCTTAAGCATACTTTCACAATGGCGGAATCTTTTGAAATTTAATTCAAGCAATATCATTAAAGCAAAATTTTCCTTTTGGAAACAAAAATTATTTAACATGGGCAACTCTTGCAGCATGATAACTTAACCACGACTTTCGCTGAACGACAGTGCACTCAAACATGCTAAATGGGAACTCTGCAAGCTGTGAACATAATATTCCATAAGCCACACTTGGCTTAACACAATACGCATATTACTTTCAACACACAATCTTACTACATAAAATACTGTTGTGACGCCCCTTAGAGTATTTTTAGGGCGGCACAACTTTTAGGCCGTGATGCGTTCTTTGCTACAAAAATCAAGGCAAAATCCTGGACCCACAATCAAGTTAACAGACATTGCAATAATGAGAACTGAGATCATTTTTCAGTTAACAATAAAATACACATTTATTAACAAAATTACCTTCAAGCCATTCCCATCAAATTATGTGATCAAATCAAACTCAACATTCAATCATCAAAATCAAACATTCTACACATATGTGGTTTCCACTTGGGACAGATTCAACAATGCCTCTAGTATGGCCCATTTCAATTAAGGAAACTTTGCGAGTTTATTACTCAACAGTCATTAATCAACAGTTCATGATGCAGAGCTACTTGCTCGTGACTCTAACAGTCCTATTCCGTTAAGACGGTTCCGCTTTGGTACCGTGACGGCCGTTCACAGAAATACATTCAAATGCAATAGAAAAGCGGAGCCAGATTCATTACAGTACGCCCTTACCTCGGCAAATCAGGAGTCCCTCGGGAAGGCGATCACTGGGCCGCTGCGCTCCAAGTTGCTGGGAGCCCAGACTGCTTAGCGCTTCCCCCACACATCCACTGTTCACACTTCGGGATTCTGCTAACTGGAAAGGACAATTGCTGCCGACCACACAGCCCAGACGAGAAGAAGAGACTGCTTGTTTTTGCCAAGTCCTTTCTTGACCTTTTTCGCTGACCCTCCTTGTGCAGGTCACCTACGCTCATGCGTGGCTGTACAGGATTGGCCAGAGTAGCCGAGGTGCGAATCTCAGCTCCCCTCCTGCCAACGTTGTTTACCAGGCATGTCACGTAGTTCTTCTGCCATCTGGGGTTCCAGGCTCAATCTGGAAAGTTCGTGGCCTGCGGCCGAGTTCCTCTTCGTTGCAAATGCAATATGGCAATATTGCTAAAGGGCCAAACCCAGCCAAATTCCCTGACATTCCAAATTCTATGCAATAATTCAAATGTTATAAACTTCTTATCTTATTCCAGGTTCGATTCACTAATATCACAAATCCTGGTCACTAGAGCATCAGTGTTATACGGGGGGAAAGGAAAGGAAAATGAGAGTCTTACGTGCATTCCCACTCCGTCTTATGTTGGCTTTACCAGTTTCGATTTAATAAACTCATAAAATCCTGGGCACTAGTGCCCCCAATGATGTTCACAGGTTCTTATATGACAACTTCTATCATTATTGATATTCCCCCCTGGACTCTTCCAGTATATCGCATTGTAATTTTTAAATTTAAATCTTAATTTGAACTATACACATAAGAATGGTCTTAACAATAAAATAATTAACATTTATTGAAATTTACATTTTTTCTACAATTAACATGAACGCTTACATCAGTCAGTTGGTGTGGTTGAAAACATTGCTCATCATAGCATCGGCTTACTAACAGCGGATAAGGACTTTCCCGCACTCTGCGCAAACTTTATCTCGTGACCTAATTTCTCTGCCCTTCAAGAGACTTACTCTGCCCGTTCTCTAAACCCTCTGTTTTCTCTTTAGCTTTCTGAACAATTGGGGTTTTCCTCCTCACAAAAGGTACCTTACAAAGGATGCCCCTTCCATTGATCAACATCTAGAAAATTTTTAAATACTTGTAAAACCTCTGTTTCACAGGTATTTAAAAAATTTCTTGAAAAATGCCTGAAATATAAATAAGTTTCATAATTTTTTGCCTCTTTTACCCTTATTAGTATTCTGAAAAGGAGGGGGGATACTAGTATTCTGAAAAGGGTACTGAAAAGAGTGATGGTCCCCTAGATCCGGCCCTTGTTCTCTGATTGAAAGGAACATTAAAAAATCATGAAATTATGTGGTGAAAATATTATACTAGCATTGATATACAAAGATAACTGTTTATAGCTAATATAACAGTTGTTTACACTGTTATATTTTTTCCGTGATTTTTGTAGAGCAAAGTCATGGACGACATCTTGAAATGATAAGCTAGGAAATTTGTCACTTTCGATGCACATTATGCTTAGGGCAGATAGCTTTTCTTGCAGCATTGTTGTCGGCAGCTCATTCTTAACGAGTTTTAATCGCGAAAATGATCTTTCTCTTGAGCAATTTCTTATCATTAGACTCGAAAATAGCCGCAATATTATTTCTACATTAGTGAATGTCAACTAAATCTTATCTTTCATTATGTTTTTGATACAATTCCTGGTGGTTTAAATATCATTTGGCTTCATCTCTATAGTTTTCCTTAATATGAACATGAAAGTGTTTTATTTCGCAGTTAGGTTAATATTAACATCTCAAGGTAATATTTCATCAGGAGTCTTTCTCTTTCATTTAGCCACTCTTCTGAGCAACATTTTCATATATAATTGATCTTTTCAAAATGGTTTCAAGCGCATCTATAATAGCGATGTAGGATCTCTTGGAATCGAATTTTTCTCTTGGAGAATGTGCTTTGTGAGCGTTAGGTGCATCACATTAACATTTCCCCTTCTTGCCCTTATTCGTGCATTTACGCGTTGGTAGTCTACATTAGGCAGCTGTTCTTCAGCTTTATGTTAAAAATCGTCAAAATTGTTTCTTGTTTCTTCCAAGAAGTGGAAGATTGTTTTGAAACGTTTGGCGCATGTGCTAAGAGGTATTTGTGCATCCTGTAGGATGCACAAATACCTCTTATATTTGTGCATCCTGTAGGATGCACAAATATGATTATGAATTAAACTCTAATTACTCCATTTTCTCCTGCAGAATACCCGCTTCTCATCTTTTAAAATTCACGAGGGAGGGGTTCCAAAAATAAATATCTATTACAAGGGTTATCATATGTCCGTATTTTCTACGAACAGTGCTTATTTCACAAGGTTGTACATTGTTCGATCCGTAATTTAGAAAATATTCGTATTTTAAAAAATGTTTAGGTATTAGTGAATAGGGTTATGAATAGTGTACCTAAAGGTCTCAGAAAGAGGAGGAGACCTAGAATTCAGTAGGCAGACAATGTCAAACAGGACCTTGTTAGAAATGGTGTGCAGTGGCCAGATGCAGCAGATATAGCTCAGACAGATATGCTTGGAGTATCAAGCATATCTGTCCTGTCTGTCAGTAACATTTTCAATATTATTTTTAATGAAAAATGTATCTAAAGACAAACTAAAGATCTAAGTCAAATCTACCTAAATCTCGATTTTAAACAATATTTCTTCAGTATTCAAAGAGTTATGAATGCTGGGATATTTAACAAGCTACAAAAAACATTGCTTCAAAATTTAATTAAAACAGGTAAAGAGATCAGAGAACATAGTTGACGCCATCAGAATACTAGGCGCATTGCACCAGGTACTCTACTTTTAACCTGTTTTAGTTCAATTTTGGGATCAATTTTTTATAGCCTGTTAAATATTCCAGCTTTCATAAATCTTTGAATAGTGAAAAAATATTGATGAAAATCGAGATTTAGATAGATTTGATTGATATCTTTAATTTATATTTAGATATGTTTCTTTTATTAAAAATCATATTGAAGAAGTTATAGATCTCTGAATGTGACTATTATTAAAAACATCTGAAAAAAAATATGATCGCTGACGTAGCAGGAATCGAACCCGCAACTCTCTATATACATGGCAAAGGATGTCATGGGATTCACATGGAACTGTTTCCATTTTTCTGTCCAGTTCCTGTATATTTCCAAACTCTATTTAAAAACACCTTTTTTTTGGTTATCATCTCTATGCCGAAATTTTAGTGGTTCATACTCTCTATCCAGGTAGCTTTTTCCTAAGCACGGCAGTTTTTATTTGGCTAGTCTGCACGCTGCATCAATAAATTGCCATGCCTGTCAAGTACACGTTAATACTGAATTTTTAAAAAATAGTAAATATTGAAAACCTGATTTTCCGCAAATGTTTAAGATTTAAATGCATTTGTCCTGTAATTGCGTTTTTTGTCTTGGCAATTTATCCTGTAAGCCCACAAATTATTTAAAATTTGCATCTTTTTTGTTGTTTAAATATTTTTCCTTCTCTAAATATTACATAAAATACCCATTTATTCTTTTATTCAGCCCCACCTTCCAATGTAAAAAAAATTTCGTATTTTGGCTCCTAAGATTATGGTAACCCTACCTATAAGAATGTTTTACAGAATTTTAGAGAGTTGCATATGTTAAAATTTAGAAAAATATATGTGGATAGACAGAGCAAGAGATCTAGAAGTGGGGGGGGGGGTTGCTTGGAGACAGATGGAAGCTTCTCATCGAGGTGTTTGACAGTTTTAATGTGAATAAGATTTTTTCTCTTTCACATTAGGCTTGATCTAACCTTTCCATCGATTCCGTGTTAATTCCTTTTTGTAAGGATCTTCATTTTTGGTACGGTAATCAGCGTAGCAAGTGACTTTCATAGTAGTAGTTAAATTCAAATTAAAGATACAACACATTAGCTAAGTTTTTCATCGGAAATTTTAAATTAAATCACTAATTGCTGAAAACATTTTAGCATTGCGTGATACCAATTCGACACTGTTCGCCCTCATTTAGCGCCATGTATAGGCGACACTCTAGTCCAGAGGTCGGGAACCTTTTTTTGGTCAAGAGCCAAAATAAAGTAAAAGAGGTAAACTAACATATTTTGAGAGCCGCAAATTGTAATCTTTATTGGGTCAAAAGCCATAACAGGAGAAATAAACCGCAGATTATTTTATTAACTAAAATAAAAGTATAATGTATAATTTAAAAATATGTATATTGAAGTGTATACAATAAAATTATTGAAGAGGAATATTAAAACTATGTCATTAATCAGTTTGACTTTTGAGTTTAAGTCTTCTCAACGAAATTAATCAAACATGGAGTATATTTAGAGTATTTGAAATGAATTAGTGCTTTTAAATTGCATTTTCTTTGCTTTGCCTGTATTTGTTATAAATATCGTTTAATATTTTTAATTTTTTTCAAATTTAAGCAATCGGAAGCATTTAAGAAATTCGGATTTTGCACTCTGTTTTAATGCATAGTAAAGCCACATTTTCGTGTGAACCATGTGAAGCAAACATATCACGTAAAATTGAAACCCTTTTTAGGGCGTTTTGGATTTAGATGAGATTCTGCATTTTAAAATTAATTCTAAAACAGTCTGAAACGTAAAAAATTTTACTTTAATTACTTAATTTAACCCAAAAAGAATTTTTCATTTATCTCTAAAAGTGAAAACGTTGATTGTTTATAAACGGACAGACGGACAGTCTGTCCGTTTATTAGAGTTAATAAGAGAGACGGACAGACATACGAACAAATATTGGCTTAAGCAGATGACAAAGTGGAAACATAGCTCGTTTTTCAAACGAACCTTGAAAAAATTATTTCTTGGTTTTCAGTTAGTTCGTTTCGTAATGAAGGTTGCGTTTTTGGGCTTTTAGTTAATAAGCGAATAAATCTCTTTTGCAGCACTAAAAGTTGTTTAAAATTAGTGAAATACATGCCTCCCCAAGATTTTATACCATATGTTAGTTGAGAATGGATTAATGCATAATATAGCGTACACATAAATTTAAATGAAATTAAATGCCTTACAAGATATAAGCGGGCCAGGTTACGGATGACCTTTCTTTTTACCCATGTTACATGCACTTTCCAAGTTAGGCCTGCATCAATCCAAATACCTAAATATTTCACTGACGGCACAAAAGGAATTTGAGGACAATTACAGTGACTTTTCGATGAACAATTCGTATCATGATATTTCAATTTATTGCGGTGCAAAATATCAGTAACAGAACTATTTTTCTTTAAGTAGAAATAAACTGCATATGTCTTTGTCAGATTAATTGTTAAAAAATTACTCGTGGTCCAGTTTCTAATTAATTCTAGATCACTATTTGCTTGTTTAAAAATAATCGAAAATTCAGAACCGGTATATGTCAGGCAAGTGTCGTCAGCAAAAATAGTTAATTTACCTGTTAGGTTAATGGAATCTAGATCATTAATGTAAATAATAAATAATAAGGGACCCAGAACAGATCCCTGTGGCACTCCGTATTCAACTTTAGTCCAAGCACTGTAGTATCTTTTATTTTTACTCTTTGCCTTCTGTTAGCTAATAACTGCGAAACCAATTCAATGCCACTCCTCTAACTCCAGCAGCTTGTAATTTTTGTATTAATTTTTGATGATTTACCGTATCGAATGCTTTTTTAATGTCCAGAAAGTTTGTTAATGCATGATCACTGTTATTCATAGCTGTGTAAATCGTATTTCTTACCTGCAATAATGCATCATCCGTACCCATTTTTTCTCTAAACCCAAACTGATTGCTACTGAGAAAAATTTTTTTTCTAGATATTCATATAATTTATTTTTCACAATTTTTTCAAACATTTTACGTATTACTGAGAGTAATGCAATAGGTCTATAATTACCTAATTCCTTTGGGTCACCGTCTTTAAAAATAACATATTCATTTCGCATAACATAATCAATAACCAAACTAAACAGAAAAGGAGACAAAATGCACCCTTGTCGAACACCAGAAGCAATGCTAAATCAATCGCTACAAGCCTTACCAACTCTCACACATGACTCAGTGTTATTATAGAGAGCTTTCATTATGTTAACTAGCTGGGTCAGCGTTGAGATTTATCTCCGCAAAATTCCCCGCCCAGCCCACGGTCAGTAGGGGACACCGATGGGCTTGGAAAGGCCGCCGTCCGTCGGATGGGACGTTAAGCCGTGGCACCGAGTGCGGGAGAGCCATACCCTGTGCACGTTAAAGAACACGCTGGATGGCCTTGACGGGAGGCTACCATCTGTCTCCCAACAGCTGTTCCAGTGGGTCCCCTCCCCCAACCTTCTCTGAGCCTTCGGGGTCCATGTGACCTGGCCATTTAGCCCATGGTGTGCAAAAAAGTACCGCTCAGAGATAAAACAACCACATTATGTTAACTAAACATATGTTAACCAACATTATGTTAACTAACTTGTCTGGTATACCATATGATCTCACAATCAACCACAAATTAAGATGATCAACAGAGTTAGCAACTAAAGGTTTCTGAAACTCTAAACATTTCTCAAGAATCTGTAATAAGTGAAAATACTTGATCTACGCATCCCCTACCACTTCTGAATCCACATTGCTCTGATCACAATTGCCTGAACCACATTTTTAATTCTATTAAACACAATCATGCAAAGAACTTCACCTGGAATAGATAGTAGGCTGATATCCCTGTAGTTATCACAAGAACTGCGATCACGTTTTTTGAAAATAGGGATAATAATATAATAATAGCTCTAGTAAAATCCTTAGAAACCATAGAAATCAATAGTAGCAGCAACTGACCAAACACTTGTTAAGCTTCTTGCTTAAGAGTAATGTCGGCTTAATCAGCGCTTAATTCTACAGTCACAAATTAATGAGCTCTAAAAAATGTTATTTAAACATGAACAATCACGTTAATTAACATACGGTTATAGTTCCAGGTCTGTAAAGGGTAGCTAGGTAGTCATTGGAAGGAGGGCTATGCACCAGTCCCTGTGATGATGCAAAGAACCGGCAAGGCCTAGCACCTAAAGTCCGAGCCCGCCTTCTCGTTGTGCAGGCCATTAGTACCTTTCAAAAGACATACTCTCTTGTGGAAGGGAACGGAGAAGGAGGGCTTCCAGATCAGTGTGGCAACTATGGGACAACAATCTGGACAACTATGGCTGTGATGGTCCACCCATTCACTTTTACTTTTCCTTAACCAGTTTTGCTTTATTTACGTTATATTTATCATTTTGGGGATTTAATTCATTTTTGTGGACTGATCTCAATTCTCGTTTCCGAGCGTAGGAGTTGCGCATGCGCAACTCCGATCTTTTGACTGACAACCGCTAAAGCACGTGTTCACGATACGACCTCCCTTGCGTCATAGCTTGTGCGATCGTCAGTTCATGCAGATGTGTTTCCAGGCGTGCAACAGCCATGTGCCGGCTTTGTACGCCGCTCGTTATAACTTAGTGGCGTTAGGTCACAGAGTTAGTAATTGAAATTGTAGAGACAGAGTAGTTGAGAAGTAGTAGCAGAGTTATTGTGAATCAGTGCATACAGAGTTTTTGTCCGAGATGATGCTACTTTAGATAGATGTGAGTTGCTAATCAGGGCCGGCCCTATGGTTGCTGGCGCACTGGACAAGCTGAAATTCGGCGCCCTTTTTAAGTATAATTATAAAAATTTTCACAAGGAAAAAACTAAAAATATAGAAATGAGTTTATTACCTGGGTTGTTTTTTTAACAAACAATGAATAATAATATTGTTCTTTTTCTCAACCAGTATTTGAACAGTATGAACCTACCTGAAACATTTTTTTCTAGCCTTTAGATCAGCAAATCTTTTTATGGCACTTTCTATATTTATATTCTTTGCAATATCATTTTCTATAGACAAAACACAGTAATATGTATTGTAAGCGTTATTCTTAATGCAACCCACAGATTTGGCATGACATCCTGTAACTTATTAGTGTTTATGAACCTAGCGGCTTCTTATTGGAAGCTTTATATCTTCAGGAAATAATTCTTTGGCTATATCTAGTTCAGTCAAGAGATCACATCCATTTAATCACTATTTTCTTGGTACCTTAACTTATTCTCCAAACCTTGACATGCTACTTTGAATTTATTTTTATCTGGCAGATTTTTTAGGTCATTTAAAAATCCTCATGTGTAATTGGAACTTTGTAACTTTTCAAATCTTTCTGATAAAGAATTAATAGCTCTGTCCAGTATTACATTGAACACATGATTTTTAAATCTTTTTCCTGGGTCATCTGCATTTGTAACCTTGTCAGTGCACTCATATTCAAACAGCCTCCTTCTTCTGCTTATTCTTTTACTTCTAAAAATGGGTTCTACATCTAATTCTGTAGCTAATTCCTTTGCTGACTCTAATGCTTTTTCATATCCATTTGCACGATAATCAATTAAGTAATCAGTGACACTATTCATTAGTGAAACTGCAGTAGATAGTTCCACAGAGGTGTTCTGCATTGTTTTGCTGACAACATTTACCCTGCCTAAGACATCATACCAGATATTTATCATCACTAGAAAACCGTAATCTTTTATTTGTGTTACAAGAGTGTCGCACTACAGGATCAGGCGCAGGAATTTCTGAAAGTTCATAGAGAGCTTCTCGAATTCCCGTGATTTCATATTTAATGGATTTGACACATTCTATTCCGCACTCCCACCAAGTGTCGCATAAAGGTTTTGCAGTGAGGCAGTTAACATGTTTTTTCGGTGCATGCCATCGCCCAGGAGAGACAGAAAAGAAAATATATATGCGCTGGACAGTACCAAAACAAGAAGTGGATTCCAGGCAACTTGTTGCACTGTCACCAACCACTAAGTTTAGGCTATAACATCCACATGGCATATAAAACGCCCGTGGATTTTCTTTCATGATCCGTGCCTGAACCCCCTTTATTTTTTCCTTTCATATTTGAACCATTATCGTAGCCCTGGCCTCGGCAGTTATGTAAGTCTAGGTTGCTCTCTCTCAGAAAATCAAGTATACTTTCATATAATCCTTGGCATGTAGTTTCTATAACAGGTTTATAGCTAACAAAATGTTCCTTTATTGCAATGTCTTCTTACATCTAAAAATCGTATTGCAAATGAAAGCTGCTCCACATGATTTATATCTGGCGTACAGTCTAAAACAAGACTGAAATATTTGGCTGATTTAGCTCGGTTAAATATATTTTCATGAACAGAATTTCCCAACAAATTGATTATTTCGTTCTGAACATTTTTTCCACAATAGTGAACGTGAGTTTCTTTAGACACAACCCGACGTAAATGTTCATTCATTGTTAAATCAAATTTTCCAAGTAGCTCAACAAGACCTAAGAAATTCCCATTGTGTGGTGTAAATAATGTCTCTGTGAAGTTCCTTTGAAAGCCAAATTGCGTTCAGCTAAATACTGAGTGATGCTCATTAAACGTTCTAAAACTTTGTACTAATCCTCTCGTTCTATTTCCACTTGTGACTGAAGCTCCTTATCAATAGTTTTATTAGTCTGTATTCGCAGTGATGTTTCAAACCATTTCTTTAGATATTCCAGGTGATGTACTGAATTTTTATGTGACTGTAAGTATTCATGAGCATGCTTCCAGTCATTAATTCCAGATTTCCCTAACGTTGACTTACTGGAGAAGCCAAAAATTTTGCAACAAAAGCAATAAATTTTATTGGTGCTCTCTGAATAAATAACCCATTTTGTAAGAAAATTCTCATCATTGTTTATTTTCCTACACGTCATTGTCACATAGAAACTACGTTTATTTGCATCTTTTGGAAAACTGTGCTGTTTATTAATGGAATGTAGCCCATTCATAATGATGTGATCACTTTCAGCTATTGATAATTCATCTGGCCATTGTGCTGGATCATTGTAGTTGACATTTATTTTGGTTGAGTTTTCAAATTTACTTTCAACATTCCCAGTATTCCCTGCTGTGAGGGTGACATTATTGCCTAAGACTAAGTCTTCAACCGTATTACAGTTGTGATCCTGATCTTTTAATTCATGCATGCAGTTGTTCTTTTCTTCAAAAAGTACAGTATCTTCAGTGGGTTTGACTTCACAATCATTAGGTGACAAATCTGGACAGATATATGTAGCTGAAGAAGTTGAGCCTGCATTGTTCCCACTGTTTGACTTAGGACTGAAAAAACTTGATACCTTTGGGTGTTTCTTGACTGCTTCTTCTTGTTGAAGACTTCTTTTTCTGTTTTCATAGCCGGATAACTTTTTTGGAGGCATTTCCTAGTTTTAGGAGTAGGAAAAAATAAAATAAATCGAAAATGTCTAAAGAAAACAAATAAAAACACTACGGTATATCATTATAAACGGCAGAAAATAAAAGACACAAGAACAATCTCAGAAACAAAAGAAAAATTGACAGCTGTCACTTTGACGTCTGAGAAGATACTGAACAGATACTTTGTTGCCTTTCTAGTGGAAAAACTTATCGTACAAGTAACGCCAATATCAATAATAAACTCCGCGTGAACTTACACTAGAGATTTGGCAACCGATCATCTTTGCGTGTCGTTAAAAGTGACATACACACACACTCTCTCTATATATACATGAACCTCCTGTTTTTCCATCTTAAAAAAGATTGAAAAAATATTTTATTTATTATTTTCACTTTTTCTTTTTTTTGGAAGATCCTTGATGGCGCCCCTAAGCATTGTTGCTTATACTCCTCTTGGTGAGTCCAAGTTTTTGGAAATAAACTTTGTTTATTTTAGAAACTTTTGAATCTTTGCTATTTTTTCTCTTGAGCAACGTTAGTTGATATTTTTGATTATATTTAAGCTTTAATTAAACTTGAGAATCATTTTTTAATTCTTACTCGATAAGTAACGCTTAATAACCATATTTCAACTTTATTTGGCAAGCTATTATTGCCTGGCGCCCGATAACACTATCCGGAATTTGAATAATTTTGGATCAGACAAAAAGTCCAACATTTAAAAGTGAATAATCTTTGGAGCGTTACATGGCTACTTTTCTTTTGTTTTCTACCCTGCTGAGGAGTCGTCCACCACACAGGGTCCTGGTGCTGACAATACAAACCTAATGGACTGGACTGAAATAAGGCTCTGAGCTTAATTATGTATCCTGAATTTGTTGCACTGGTGGCTTCTGTGGAGGGAAAAATCTTCTGCTGTGTTTTCTGTTTTATGTGGGTTTACATTCCCAAGTGAACAGATTCACAGGATATGTTTATCAGCTGGTGGATAATCGTGAGCAGAGGTCATTGCAGGCACCTGAATTCCTTGCTTCTACTGGCATCGTCAAATTCTACATTGGAGGAAGTCTCCCAATGTAGATAGCCAGGGCCGCCGAGAGAATTTATGGGCCCCTATGTAATATTATGCTCGCCCCCCCCCCCTTGAAAACTTTTTATCTTTACAAATCAATAATAGCAATTATTCTGGACACAATGATAACATTCAGAGGAAAAAAAGCCTGTTGCCAGTCAGGCATGCAAAAACATAGGCCTATACAGTTTGTGTCACATAAAACTTTTTAGCATTTATTTTAGGGAACATATTTTGCAAAGCTCACAGCAAGATTTAGGATTTTTGAGTAAATTTAATATAGGTTACATAACATATCATGGAGAAAAGCTATGCAATTCTGCGAGTCTTCATTTTTAATTGTCAGTACTGAAAAATAGGCAACAGTATTTGTTAAACTTCACATTAGCATAATAGCAGATTCAACACTAAATATAACCCATTATTCCCAAAGAGTTGCAACTTCTAACTTTTACAGTAGATCAATGTCAACAAACAACTCTCCTTGACTTCGTTGATGCAAAAACGTCAATTATGTCATCATAATTTAAAGACCTAGCAAGATCGCTCTCCAGACTAAGCAAACCAAGGTTACTCAGTCTTTCTTGACACATTGTTGATCTGAATACATTTTTTATTTTCTTTATTTTGCTGAAGGATCTTTCAGCTCAGCAACTGTCACAGGAATTGTACAGAATATTCTAATGGCTGTACAAATATTTGGAAATAAACTGTCCAGTTTCAATTCTCAGACGGTTTAAGAGCTCCATTGGTTTCAATGGGCCTGTCCCTAAATTAGAAGAATGAATTGATTTTAGATATTTCAGCTCATCACTGATCTCTCTGTTAATGTCTTCATAATATTGTTCATGCAAAGTAACACCCATATTTTCAATGTCACGTTCTTCAATGTCTGGATATAGCCATAAGCACTTAAATCTATCATTTAACTTTTCCGCCAAAGTGAAACGATTAGTAAGTCCACAAACAACAGAATCAATTACCTTATAAAACACATTTACTCTGAACTCCCATTCTTCATTACTTTCCCCCTCATTCCCTCGAAATTCTGGAACATCTTCATTTATTTCGTCCAAGAAAATTTTCCTTCTTTTCACTCTCGTCTTCGGAAGTTCTGTCTCTGCAGGAAGATCACTTGCTAATGAGGTGGCCACTATTTTTGCTTCATTTAATAAGTTCTCCCATTTATCACGGAGTTGTTTCAGTTCCTGGAGCAGATCGCGAATATTATCAATCTCTACATCAAGAGTAGCATTACGAGCTTGTAGAACCTGGTTACGAATGTCAATTGCCGAGAGAATTTTGAACCAGATTGTTGCCATCAAAGTGCACTTAAATGATTCAAGGTATCGTTTTATTCCCATCAATTCCGTTTTACCCTCAGCTGAGAGATTAAAATTTTTTGCATTGATTTAATGCATGTTTGATGAGTGATAGGTGTTTGGAAAATGGTTTAACACTGTCAACACGAGCAGACCATCTTGTTTTTGATAGGCTATGCAAGGAACAACCTATTGTATTCTCTAGTATCTCCCATCTCTGAGGGCTCTTTAAAAAGAAGTTATACTCTTTTTGAACCATACCAAAAAACGTAATAGCATCTTCACAGCATTCAGCAGCGTTCACACCACACAAATTTAGACTATGTGCACTACAGTTAGAAAATATGGCAAATGGATTTAGCGCACTTATAATGGCTTGCGTGCCATTGTATGCACCAGCCATATTCGCTCCATTGTCATATCCCTGCCCCCTGCAATCTTTTAAAGGGATCTTATGCTTCTCTAATTCTTCAGTGAGTACATTTGAAATTTCTTGTCCAGTTTTCTTATTGCACTTCAAAACTTATAAACCTCTCCATTACTTTAAATGAAGAATCACGGTCTAGAACGTATCTTAAAATTAATGTCATTTGCTCATAATGAGATGTATCTGGAGTAGCATCAGCTAGTATTGAAAAATACTTTGATTTTTCTCTTTCTAAGAGTACAGCTTGAAGAACCTTGTTGCTGAAATCCTTAATGAACTCGTTTTGAGAATCCGCTGAAAGGTAGTGAATTCGTGTTGTGACTCTTGAACTTTAGTCACATGTTCTCTCAACAGCGGATCATATTGAGCGAGCAACTCAATAATCCCGAGGAAGTTACCATTATCCGATGACCCTATTTTGCTGGAAGAACCTCTAAATGCGAGACCCCTCTCACCAACAAATAATGTAACAGACAGAATCCCGTGAAATAAATCCCTCCAATATTTCACTTTAGAGGCAATTTCAGAGTTCATTTGAGAATAAATATCAGTTCCATGACGAAGTCTTCTCTCCATTCAATATAGCATTTTTTGTGATTAGCACTCATTTCATGAACTGGCAATTTGTTATATAGTTTACGCCAAGAATAATCTTTTTTCCAGCCTTCATCACTAACTAAAATGGATTTGTGGTATTCAGGGTTGCGACCAAATAATCTGCAAGGAAAACAGTATAACGACTGATTTGTTTCACTCCACACTAACCAGTCTCTAGGAACACATTCTCCATTCTTGAGTTTTGAAAATAAAACTGTTTTCGGAAAGGCTCTTGTTCCGCCACTTGCAAGGTTATTAGGCATAGAAGGGGGACCTTTTCGAACTATACCTTCAATTACGCTTATACTTGGGCTGCCAATTTTTAATTTTCCAAGATCACACGATACTTCTCATGACTCAGAGTTCGAAACTGGAGCGGGTAAGTTCGCTTCACTTTCATAGTTTATAGAACGCGCATACTTTTCACTGCTGTTTGGTTGTTTCGTTTCAATACTGCTGTTGTCATAATTTAGAAAAAAAAACAGAACCATCATCATTCCCCTCTGAACTTGAGATTTCTTTATTTTTGAGAGCGGGAACAGACGAGCTTCAGATTGGGATTAGTTCATTTTTTGCACCTTCACTGTTCACATTCACTTTTACACCGACTTCAAACAAAGTTCTACTCCCTTTCTTAATAACTTCCAATTTTTTATTTCTCTCCTTGCGCTTCTCAGCTCCTGACTTATGCTTATACTTGTCCATTGTTCAGTTAGACTATAGCACCAATGAATATATCATTTTACTAAACAAATGACAACGAAATGGTGAAACAAATGTGCCGACAAGAGACTTTTAAACTGTTATAATTTGTAACATTGACACACAGACCACAGACGATGTTACTGGAACTCGAAACATGAACAATGTAATATACCTGATCGCACGGGTTGGGTTTGGGAGAGTCCAACTGTTGCTACTGCTGCAGGGCTGGGGTGGTTAACAGGGAAAATACAGGCAAATGCTGTAAGTTAACGCGGACAAAAGAAGATGTCAAGAAATGGTTCGTTCAACTACTATTAATGAGATAATGTCATAATCCAACTAGTGTTTCTTTTTAAAAGCATATTATAACAAATAATGTTCTTATGGAATTTTATAGGATCGATATATAGCCTAACTAAGGATAATTTTCGTAAGAAAAAGTAAAGAGTCACTTAATCTGACGGGCCCTTATTGCTGACGGGCCCCTATGCACTAGTCCCCCTTGCCCCCCCCCCCTGTCGGCGGCCCTGTAGATAGCTTCAGACTTTAGTAGTGGGGAAACGAATCTTTGCTCCATGTCTGCGATTAGAGGGCTGTTTGATATTGTCGGCATTCCCGCTGTCAATAAACCTAGTTTCTTTAACCATCCCACTAAACATTTTCTCTCCATAGGTATTTGGAATGTGAGGACTCTCCACAGACATTTTTCCGTTGCTGACCTCACAGAAGAATTCCACCGTTATAACCATATAGGACAGATAAAGTTCAGATTGTTAAAAATAACCTTAAATTTTTCTTTTCAGCGAGGGAAGATAACAAGCATTTCCAAGGCGTATGTTTACTTCTCAGCAGATATGCTAGTGATGCTCTTCTCTGATATCAGTGCATTAAAGAAAGGTTATACTAAATTACTAAATTATATATTATAATATAATTATAGCTAAATTTCAGACAAGCATTAAAGATTGAATGTTATCTGCTGTTATGCCTGCACTGAGGATGTCAATGATAATGGAAGGATTGGTTTTAGAGACAACTTAAGAATATTTTGAATTCTGTCAAGAAAGGATATATTACCATTGTTCTAGGTCACTTCAGTGCCAAAGTTGATACTGACTCTGACCTTTGGAGAGCGGTGATAGGCCCTTTTGATATTGGTAGCTGCAGTGGCAATGGGCAACGTCTCCTACAAGTAAGTAAACTTAATATTTTGAGAAGAACTAACACTTATTACAAACACCGCGATATACATAAGTACACATGGTTTACTCCTAATGGGTTCATGCGAAATGATTGATTATATATTAATTAAATTTATATATAATCAAATGCAATGGGCAAGTTCTGCTAGAAATACCAAATCATATGTGGGTGCTGAAATAGGATATGACCATTACCTTGTTAAAAGTGTCTTGCAACTTAAGAAGTGTTGTGCTAAGGTTAAAAAATTTACCTTTAATTATGAATTACCAGTTATATCTGAAGCTTATTATGATAGGTTACTTAGTCATTATGACAACCATAGTTTGCTTATTACTGAAGTTGAGGAAGAATGGGACCGTTTTAAACAAGATTTTTAAACAGAGGAGGCAAAATTATATGAGTAATAAGGCACTTGAGCTTATTTCAGAAAGAAAGAACTGCAGGAATGTCATTAATCATTACCCTATTAGTCCTAATAGAAAGCATTACAGAGCTTAATAAGCGTGTAAAGGATCAGTTAGCCGCTGATAAGAATCTTTGACTTGATGACTTGGCTGACAAAGCCGAGGAAGCAGTTAGACAGCACAACAGCACAGAGCTGTACCAGATACTTAATGTTTTGTGGGGTAGAAAACAGACAGGTATACAGGGATTGAAGAATAAACAAGGTAAGGTTATAGAAGGTGAGGATTCCGTCATGGCTAAGTGAGCACAGCATTTCAGTGACGTTCTGAACAATGTGGTTCTACTTCCATTGTAATGATGTAGATGCATTACTGGCTTTCATGTTGACCCTATATAACAGTCTGAAGTTATTTTGGCTATTTCTAAACTTAAACTACATAAATCTCCAGGGGTAGATGAAATTACTACGCAAATGCTTAGAGCTGAGAATGTTTCGGCTACCACTTGGATGACTGAAATTTTGAATATCTTTTATGATAAAGGCATTGTTCCTAAGGATTTTACCAGATCCCTATTTTTAAAAGAGGTAATCGTAGTTCATGTGATAACTATAGGGGTATCAGCCTAATTTCTGTTCCAGGTAAAATTCTTTGCAAGATTGTGCTTAATAGAATTAATAATCTGGTTGATGGCCAATTGCGTGATGAGCAATATGGATTCGGAGGTGGTAGGAGATGTGTAGATTAGATATTTTCACTCTGGCAGATAATTTGAGAAATGTTTAGAGTTTCAGAAATCTTCGGTTACTAACTTTTTTGATTTGAAAAAGGCTGTTGATTCTGTTGATCGCCATAATTTGTTGTTGATTGTGAGATCGTATGGCATACCAGAGAAGTTAGTTAACATAATGAAAGCTCTCTATAATAACACTGAGTCGTGTGTGAGAATTGGTAAGGCTTGTAGCAATTGGTTTATCATTACTTCTGGTGTTCGACAAGGGTGCATTTTGTCTCCTTTTCTCTTTAGTTTGGTTATTGATTATATTATACGAACTTCACTGCAAGGAAAAGATTTTGGCCTTAAATGATCTGGACATCTTAAAATTTCTGATTTAGATTATGTTAAAGATTTAGCCCCTTTTGCGAATGATGTTTGATGAGATGAACTGTTCATGAGACTGGAAATAGAGTAAGTTTGGTTATAAACAGAGAGAAAACTAAAGTGATGAAAATTGGTAAGGTTCAGTTAATCTGAATGGCTGCACTCTTGAGGTGTCTCAGTTTAATTATCTTGGGAGCTATGTAACAGATACTGGTGATGTGCAGCATGAGATTAACAGAAGAATAGGTATTACTGCCGGAATTTTAAGAATCTATGGAGAAATAGGGGAGAAATAGGCGAGTAGTTTTTTTTGCACAGTGCTTTCCCCCTATGACGTCACTGACCACGCCATCTATGATGTAAATGACCGCGCCCATTATTAATAATTCATAATTAATGATGCCTCCCCCTTTATTAAAAAACCCCTTTTTATTCCCTTTATACACCATTTTTGACCCGTGGCGCCATCTGGTGCCTATGAGAAGTATTATTTTCGGAAAAAACCCTATTTTAACTCTAATTTCTCGTTTTTTGACTCCCCCTTTATAAAAAATTCATCCCCCTTATTTAAAAAAAAACCTGGCGCCATCTGGTGCCTATGAGAAGCACTATTTTCGGAAAAACCCCTATTTTAACTCTAATTGCTCGATTTTTGACTCTCCCTTATTAAAAATTCCTCCCCATTATAAAAAAAACCCTGGCGCCATCTGGTGCCTATGAGAAGTACTATTTTCGGAAAACTCCCTATTTTAACTCTAATTTTAAACCCTTCTTCTCGATTTTTCTTTATTTCAGACCCCCTGGTCGACCCACCTATATTTTAAGCCCCCCTTTTCGATTTTTCAGACCCCCTGGTTGACCCACCTATATTTTAAGCTCCCCTTCTCGATTTTTCAGACCCACCTATATTTTAAGCCCCTTCTCGAATAAGTCCCTCGGGATGGCAACGATTGGCTGATGCAAGCTTCTGAATAATTGCATGGGTGGCAGCCTCACGCAGAAAGGGATGATGCAAGTCTCTAATGCAAAACTTTCGTTAACAGTCACAGAAAATCAACTCCGAAAGCTGTATGTTCTATGTATTTATTCCTTATTAATTAAACACTTATCAAAACTGTCTTCTCCCCTCATTAAAAATTTAATCCGTGGCATCCAATGCGCATTTTAGTACATCTCCTGTATTTAAAAACTCATCACAAACTCCCTCGGTTTCTATCCTTTTACAAGTCCACTAAACTCTTTTTGAATGGTGACACTCAGAATGTCTAATGCAGGTCTCTAAATAATTGTAAAACTTTCGTTAACAGTCGCTCACAGAAAATCAACACCCAAAGTTGTATTACCCATTTTTATTCCTTATTAATTAAACACTCATCAAAATTCCCTCACCTTTATTAAAAATCAAAAGTTCACCAGATTCCTTTGGTATTCATCTGAAATTTTCCAAGTCCGTTAATCAAACCCCTAGTAATTAAATACTTATCAAAAATTCCCTTTTATTAAAAAAAAAATCCACGGTCGAAATAAAATGTTGTAATTCAGTTTTCTCTAGATGCGTTTAATCAGAAAAAAAAATCCTTCCCTGACGGCGTGATTTGAACACGCTACCTCGGTGTCCGCGTTCATTTTACCAAGTCCACCTAAAAACTCCTAGCTGAATGGTTGATGCGATCCTTGAACACGGTCCACGTATTTTGCGATCTTCACTAGAAGAAGGACTATCCCAAAGTAACTGTTCCACAGAAAATAACATAGGGTAAAAAAATTAATAAAATCTGATTTAAATTATTCGTAATAGAACCTGCAGGAATGTCATATTAAATCCACTTTAGAACAGACGTCGACAGTGAAAAAATTTTCAAAGTCCCTAATCTTTCATCACCTTGCGCGCTACGAATTGACCTTCCTTCAAATCATACTATGGGGTCGCTTATCAATAGGGGCAACCGGACTTTCAACACATCATGCGACACACAGCCATGGCAAAGTCACTTATCGGCCTGGGGGTCAAGAGGACGAGTGTAGAGCGCTCCACAGTGTTTACATTTGTCGCTGATAAGGTTTTAAAATAGAAGCTGTCAACAGCCCTTGTTGTGCTCACGCGATGTAAGATCATCCGACTTTGGGGCTGGTGCAAGATATATCAGATAGCGATGGTTGCATATAAACACTGTAGCCCTCAGTAGCTGTCATTCTTCTGTCAGAAAGCTTTACCGTCTGTCAGAAAGTTTTCAACTCTCTCTCTCTCTGGGCGCTATGGAGAAAACCAGCCTGTCATTCAGCGAAACTGTTCGCTCTATACTCGTGAGTGTGGGTATTCCCTCATACCAGAAAGACATAATGTATGAAGGATGCCTACAGACTGTGATGAATGTTTTCACAGAAAAAATCTTACAAGCTCTGAGCACTGAGTGGGATGGTGAGACCATCGTCATAGAACTGTACGAAGTGGCTCACGAGTATTTATGTAGGGTGTTTTTTGGCGAAGAAGCGGCATTAAAACACGCCGAAAATATGGATTATAGAGCTATGATTGAGGATGCTATGACCTCGATAGAGATAGCCAGCATCGTAGAATTTGTGGCATAACCGGAGAAAAAAGAAAAGGTTCTTTTCAGAACCAGTTCATTTGTGTAGAAAGGATTACCGATTGTACAATTTCTGTTCACAACTCTTACTTCTATATCTCACGGTTAACAGAGTAAACTTTATAGGGTGTTTCACCTTCAGTATAATTTTACACACTATGTCAGGATTAACAACTCTTATAGCGTATAAGTAGTTTTTGTTACTAGGACCCCTCTCCACTTTTAAAATTTAGATCTTACACCAAAACCCGACAGTCTTTTCATATTAATATACGTATTTTTATAACCGTTGTAAAGTCCGTTTTAATCAACACTTATTTCTTTTAACCACCCCGCGACTATTGGTTGTTACATTTTTTACTAGAAGAAGGACTACCCCGTAGTAGCTGCCCCGCAGAAAATAAAAAAATGCTATTGGGTAAAAAAAATTAATATAAGGAAAAAAAATCTGATTTTATTCGTCGTGATGAAAAATATTGAAGGTGATAGGATCGAACTTAAAAGATCCGTGTTCGGATCATCCTCTAAGGATGGTTTTTAACAAAAGTCCTACGTAATTAAAAACTCCCCCGTTATGCGACATGGTTTAAAAATACTTATTACGGATGTATCCACAGTACATGATGCAAACCCTTTCCTAACAAGTAACGCTACTCGAAGAAAAATCAGTTAAGGGAGTAATCTAAAAAATCGTCTCTTCCACCGTTTATCGGCGAAATTCACGTTGCGGCGTCAGTTACATGCTTTTACCGGGTAAAGACTGTGCGGCAGAATGCTATAGAAAGTAAGAATTCATACGTTTCCGTAAAAAACTTTACTTCCAACATGAGTTAAAGGAGTATGGTTCGACTCACTTTGAGAAGAGCAGTCGCTCCGTCCAAAAGCCTAATGAGAAAGTTAAATAATTACTGTTTCCTGTCGAATGCTACACTTTATCAGAACTCCATGTGGAGTGCCTTCGGATCTTAAGTTATCGCGTTCTCCAAGCGATAACTGCTGATTTCACAAGGTCGACAGCACAATTAAAGTGTGTAGCGGTTCAGGGAAAATAGGATTTGACCTCATAAATTTGAAAAGGGGACAATTGTTAATGTCATAAGAAATTGTGACGTATAATTCCATGGAAAAAATACGAAATATTTAGCATTATCCCCGGCGTCCTTTGTTAGGTGGTAGTAT
This sequence comes from Ryuthela nishihirai, assembly GCA_038380435.1. Taxonomy (NCBI): domain Eukaryota; kingdom Metazoa; phylum Arthropoda; class Arachnida; order Araneae; family Heptathelidae; genus Ryuthela; species Ryuthela nishihirai. The sequence continues at coordinate 2,412,356 of JAWZYU010000019.1, forward strand.
TAACATCCTTATATGCCCTCACTTCAAATTTTCATATGACATTCTGGGGTTAAGTTTCAACTTTTATTTTTTCCAATCGCAATAAAGCGCAGTTTCTGTGGAACGTGGGTGACTTCGATGCAAAGGACGATCTTTCTCACACTAAAAAAGTCATTAAAACCGTGAATCCACTTATGTGAAACGTAATGTACTGAGCTTGACAACATTAATATAGACAGGGGTCCTCGCTTGCTTTATCTACCCTCGATGCTTGCGAAATTATCAAAGATGAATAGAGCTCTGTAAAGTTCTGACCACACAATCTTCTGAGTTCATTCTGCTGCAGATGCCTAATTCTGCCGGGATCACAAGGGATGTTTTACACATTCAAGGACTTTTTCTGACATTCGTTAATCAAAGTGTCTATCTACACATCAGACTTATCATTACACTGACAAACTACCTATCCATAGGTTGAGTAAGCATTTAGAATGAAAAATTGAGTTTGCTTCACTGTCATAAAATCTCATAACTTAATTTTCAGATGCAGGTCTCTCAATAGATTCGTAAAACTCTCATTAGGTATGTCAGAAAGTTTTGAAAAACTCATCATTTTTTATTCATTTTTTAAGTATTAGGACGGTCATGTTACAATTTCTTGCAACAACGTTCATAGCTAGTGAAGATACAAGTCTGCAACATTCGCTCTTCTGTGTAAGCATGCGAATATTACATTTCAGCTATATTTCTCTCACAAGATAATTAAAGTTCAAACACTAATACGTCTTCCCTATGTGTATCTTTCTAATAAACCACACGATCAATGTAGATAAATCGCAAGCATCATCGGAGTCAGATCTGATTCCATATATCTGCTTACGACGAAAATCTCACAATAGGCCGAAATGGACAGTATGGTTCGACTCACTTTGGCCCTTGCGCGAAACAGCAGGATTTCGATTGTTTCAGGTCATGGTTCAACTGTTAGTATCCCTCCGCTTCATTCGTAATGCATCAGGATGTCGTGTTATTCTAAGTTTTAAAATATTCTCGGTTGTGTGTCCTCTTCTGTATTAGCAAAAACACACACGTTTTGCTCGTTACGGAGCATCTGACAGGAAACGTAACGTAGGACAGTCGTGCTGAAAAAAAATATTCGAACGTGTTGAAGAAAAATCCTTACACCTCCTGAAATATGCGTATTCAAGTTAAGATCTGTGCTGAAATATTTTGCATAACCACTAGTCTCGTTTTAAATTGTTAGCTTCTTCTGTAGCAAGCAAGTGTCTGTAAGACAATATGTTTATTCTTGCATGTGAACAAACACACACACACACTCACATAAACGATTCACAGTAACAAACATGAAAGCACACTCACACACGCAACGCACGCACGTACATACAATTAACACATACAGAGACGAAAACAAGTGCGTGACGCAATATGGAGAGAAACTTAGTCCATCGCATGGATGTATGCATACACTTATGTATAACACCATACACCATACACCCCATAAAAATGAATATACTTTGCATAAGATCAGAGAAACCATACATACATACATAATCATTCATAGACAGCTGTTGTCTTACTTGAATCGGATAGTCAACATATTTCTCACTAGATGGTGCTGGTTAAACGTCCAAAACACAGAAAATCGTTTTTTTAAACTGATACTTCATCTTCCTTCGAAAGTTCTATCTTTTGTGCTCGTAAGAATAGTATATAGATATGAAGAGACACAAGAAGGAGACACGTTTTATGTATCAGTGAGTTCACACTGATGTTTTTAAATATTCTTCTCAACTGGATGTTTGGTTCACATATAGCTGAAATGTAATATTCGCATCCTTACACAGAAGAGTGAATGTTGCAGACTTGTATCTTCACTAGCTATGAACGTTGTTGCAAGAAATTGTAATATGAACGTCCTAATACTTAAAAAATGAATGGTTAAACCGTGGTTACTAGCCTTCTTGCAGTTTTTCAAGACAGCACATAGCGCCCTCTGTCTTATCTGTTTTGAGGTGTTGAATGCTTACATTTTCTTTTAATGTGAGAATGCTTTTCTTTTAATGTGAGAATGCTGGGTGTGGTGCTTTTCTTTCGCTTCTCTACCACTTCTCCTTTCATTTTCAATCTTACTTCTGCAATATTGATTGTCTTGATGATTGAAGTATGAAAGACTTTATACATTAGGTTCTGTAAACGCAAAATATTGTCTATCGGTTCGGAAAACTCTTAGAATCGCGAGGCATTATGCTTATGGTATGTACAGGAGTAATGCTCCATAGACAGTGTTATTTCCAAACAAGATACGTAACATTATCAAAAAACGTGTGCTTGCACCTTCACCCATGCTTATTCAGACGTACCGAGGGGGCCAGGAACGCTGAAAAGAGATAGTGTCTTGGAATAACTGCCGCGAGAGCTTATGTTATGTTTTATCGGTGGTTGAAGTCAGAGAATGCAAAGTTAGGTCTCGATTCTGGACCCAACTTTTCGTGGAAATACTATAAACAGTGACTTTTCAGATTTTCAATTTCCAAACTTCTGTGGTTATTTACTGATGTTTTCTATATGCAAAGTATTTTGTGATATTCATCCATCCGTGTGTACGCAATGGACCGTGATTTACTAGCGTGGGACCTTAATATTTTATTATTTTTCCTGTATTACTCCTTCCGTTGCTGTTTTGAAGCGATTTTTACAGTCATCACACTGCATTTTCATACTTTCTCTCTCGTCACACTATGTTTTACAGTTATTCTGCCTTCCACTTCCAAAGAATTGTGAAAATATTCACCTATCCAGTGAAATGTGTGCGAATTTTCAGGTATTCCAACACCCTGTACATTTTCTAATTTTCGTTTATGCACGTAATTTGGTTAAACGACCTACTCACATACTGTATCATGGGTAAAGTACTGTCCATTTCGGGCTATTATGCGATTTTCGTCGTAAGCAAATATATGGAATCAGATCTGACTCCGATGATGCTTGCGATTTATCTACATTGATCGTGTGGTTTATTAGAAAGATAAACATAGGGAAGATGCATTAGTGTTTGAACTTTAATTATCTTGTGAGAGAAAGCATACATAATGAGAGTTTTACGAATCTGTTGAGAGACGTGCATCTGAAAATTAAGTTATGAGATTGTATGACAGTGAAACAAACTCAATTTTTCATTCTAAATGCTTACTCAGCCTATGGATAGGTAGTTTGTCAGTGTAATGATAAGTCTGATGCGTAGATAGATACTTTGATTAACGAATGTCAGAAAAAGTCCTTGAATGTGTAAAACATCTCTTGTGATCCCGGCAGAATTAGACATCTGCAGCAGAATGAACTCAGAAGATTGTGTGGTCAGAACTTTACAGAGCTCTATTCATCTTTGATAATTTCGCAAGCATCGAGGGTTATGATAGTATAGATAAAGCAAGCGAGGACCCCTGTCTATATTAATGTTGTCAAGCTCAGTACATTACGTTTCACATAAGTGGATTCACGGTTTTAATGACTTTTTTAGTGTGAGAAAGATCGTCCTTTGCATCGAAGTCACCCACGTTCCACAGAAACTGCGCTTTATTGCGATTGGAAAAAATAAAAGTTGAAACTTAACCCCAGAATGTCATATGAAAATTTGAAGTGAGGGCATATAAGGATGTTAATACTACCACCTAACAAAGGACGCCGGGGATAATGCTAAAGATTTCGCATTTTTTCCATGGAATTATACGTCACAATTTCTTATGACATTAACAATTGTCCCCTTTTCAAATTTATGAGGTCAAATCCTATTTTCCCTGTAACCGCTACACACTTTAATTGTGCTGTCGACCTTGTAAAATCAGCAGTTATCGCTTGGAGAACGCGATAACTTAAGATCCGAAGGCACCCCCATGGAGTTCTGATAAAGTGTAGCATTCGACAGGAAACAGTAATTATTTAACTTTCTCATTAGGCTTTTGGACGGAGCGACTGCTCTTCTCAAAGTGAGTCGAACCATACTCCTTTAACTCATGTTGGAAGTAAAGTATTTTATGGAAACGTATGAATTCTTACTTTCTATAGCATTCTGCCGCACAGTCTTTACCCTGTAAAAGCATGTAACTGACGCCGCAACGTGAATTTCGCCGATAAACGGTGGAAGAGATGATTTTTTAGATTAATCCCTTAATTGATTTTTCTTCGAGTAGCATTACTTGTTAGGAAAGAGTTTGCATCATGTACTGAGGATACATCCGTAATAAGTATTTTTAAACCGTGTTGCGTAACGGGGGAGTTTTTAATTAAATAGGACTTTTGTTAAAAACCATCCGAAGTGAGGATCCGAACACGGGTCTTTTAGGTCGATCCTATCACCTTCAATATTTTTCATCACGACGAATAAAATCAGATTTTTTTTTCCTTTTATTAATTTTTTCACCCAATAGCATATTTTTATTTTCTGCAAAGCAGCTACTACGGGGTAGTCCTTCTAGTAAAAAATGTAACAACCAATAGTCACGGGGTGGTTAAAAGAAATAAGTGTTGATTAAAACGGACTTTACAATGGTTATAAAAATACGTATATTAATATGAAAAGACTTTCGGGTTTTGGTGTAAGATCTAAATTTTTAAAAGTGGAGAGGGGTCCTAGTAACAAAAACTACTTATACGCTATAAGAGTTGTTAATCCTAACATAGTGTGTAAAATTATACTGAAGGTTAAACACCCTATAAAATTTACTCTGTTAACCGGGAGATATAGAAGTAAGAGTTGTGAACAGAAATTGTACGATCGGTAATCCTTTCTACACAAATCAAGTGGTTCTGAAAAGAACCTTTTCTTTTTTCTCCGGTTATGCCGCAACTTCGACGATGTTGGCTATCTCTATCGAGGTCATAGCATCCTTAATCACAGCTCTATAATCCATATTTTCGGCGTGTTTTAATGCCGCTTCTTCGGCAAAACACACCCTACATCGTGAGCCACTTCATACGGTTCTATGACGATGGTCTCACCATCACACACAGTGCTCAGAGCTTGTAAGATTATTTCTGTGAAAACATTCATCACATCTGTAGGCATTCTTCATACGTTATGTCTTTCTGGTATGAGGGAATACCCACACTCACGAGTATAGAGTGAACAGTTTCGCTGAATGACAGGCTGGTTTTCTCCACAGCGCCCAGAGAGGGAGAATTCAAAACTTTCTGACAGAAGAATGACTGCTACTGAGGGCTACAGTGTTTATATGCAACCATCGCTATCTGATACATCTTGCACCCCCCCCCCCAAAGTCGGATGATCTTACATCGCGTGAGCACAACAAGGGCTGTTGACAGCGTCTATTTTAAAACCTTATCAGCTACAAATGTAAACACTGTGGAGCGCTCTACACTCGTCCTCTTGACCCCCAGGCCGATAAGTGACTTTGCCATGGCTGTGTGTCGCATGATATGTTGAAAGTCCGGTTGCCCCTATTGATAAGCGACCCCATAGTATGATTTGAAGGAAGGTCAATTCGTAACGCGCAAGGTGATGAAAGATTAGGGACTTTGAAAATTTTTTCACTGTCGACGTCTGTTCTAAAGTGGATTTAATATGACATTCCTGCAGGTTCTATTACGAATAATTTAAATCAGATTTTATTAATTTTTTTACCCTATGGTATTTTCTGTGGAACAGTTACTGTGGGATAGTCCTTCTTCTAGTGAAGATCTCAAAATACAGGGACCATGTTCAAGGATCGCATCAACCAATCAGCTAGGAGTTTTTAGTTGGACTTGGTAAAATGAACGCGGACACTGAGGTAGCAAGTTCAAATTACGCCGTCAGGGAAGGATTTTTTTTCTGATTAAACGCGTCTAGAGAAAACTGAATTACAACATTTTATTTCGACCGTGGGGTTTTTTATAATAATAGGGAATTTTTGATAAGTGTTTAATTACTAGGGGTTTGATTAACGGACTTGGAAATTTTCAGATGAGTACCAAAGGAATCTGGTGAACTTTTGATTTTTAATAAAGGTGAGGGAATTTTGATGAGTGTTTAATTAATAAGGAATGAAAATGGGTAATACAACTTTGGGTGTTGATTTTCTGTGAGCGACTGTTAACGAAAGTTTTACAATTATTTAGAGACCTGCATTAGACATTCTGAGTGTCACCATTCAAAAAGAGTTTAGTGGACTTGTAAAAGAATAGAAACCGAGGGAGTTTGTGATGAGTTTTTAAATACAGGAGATGTACTAAAATGCACATTGGACGCCACGGATTAAATTTTTAATGAGGGGAGAAGACAGTTTTGATAAGTGTTTAATTAATAAGGAATAAATACATAGAATATACAGCTTTCGGAATTGATTTTCTGGGACTGTTAATGAAAGTTTTGCATTAGAGACTTGCTCATCCCTTTCTGCGTGAGGCTGTCACCCATGCAATTATTCAGAAGCTTGCATCAGCCGATCGTTGCCATCCCGAGGAACTTATTCGAGAAGGGGCTTAAAATATAGGTGGGTCTGAAAAATCGAGAAGGGGGGCTTAAAATATAGGTGGGTCAACCAGGGGGTCTGAAAAATCGAAAAGGTGGCTTAAAATATAGGTGGGTCAACCAGGGGGTCTGAAAAATCGAAAAGGTGGCTTAAAATATAGGTGGATCAACCAGGGGGTCTGAAAAATCGAAAAGGGGGCTTAAAATATAGGTGGGTCAACCAGGGGGTCTGAAATAAAGAAAAATCGAAAAGGAAGGTTTAAAATTAGAGTTAAAATAGGGGTTTTTTCGAAAATAGTACTTCTCATAGGCACCAGATGGCGCCATGGGTTTTTTTTAATAATGGGGAGGAATTTTTAATAAGGGGGGAGTCAAAAATTGAGAAATTAGAGTTAAAATAGGGGTTTTTCCGAAAATAGTGCTTCTCATAGGCACCAGGGGATTTTTTTAAATAAGGGGGGAGGAATTTTTTATAAAGGGGGAGTCAAAAATCGAGAAATTAGAGTTAAAATAGGGTTTTTTCCGAAAATAATACTTCTCATAGGCACCAGATGGCGCCACGGGTTAAAAGGGGGGTAAAAAGAGGGTTGTTTAATAAGGGGGATGAATTATTAATTATGAATTATTAATAAGAGGGCGTGGTCAGTTACATCATATGTGGGCGTGGTCAGTGACGTCATAAGTGGGAAAGCACTGTGCAAAGGGGGATTCCCCAGGTGTGAAGAAACTACTTAGGTGTATACACCTAAAAACTAACATTAGGCTGTATAATAGTTTGGTTCTCTCTAAGGTTAGTTATGGTCGTGAAACGTGGACTCTTTGTAAACATGATAACATGAAACTAGATGCTTTTGATTCTAGATATTTACGCAGTATCTTGGATATTAGGTGGTTCAACTTTGTAAGTAATGAAGAGGTTAGGCAAAGGCATCAGCAACCTCCTCTGATCAGTATATTGGGCAGAGAGAGACTCCGTTGGTTTGTCATGCTGCCAGTATGGATAATTATTATTAACTATTAGCGAATAGGGTTTTAAATAATGTGCCTAAAAGCCTCAGAAAGAGGGGGAAACCTAGGATTAGTTGGACAGACAATGTCAAACAGGGCCTTGTTAGAATTGCTGTGCAGTGGCCAGATGCAGCAGATGTAGCTCAGGACATATATACTGTGAGAAGTAAATTGCACAGTCTGGTTGGACCTCCGTAGCCCATGGCTGCTTGAGGATGATGATGATGATGAAAATTGCAAAATGCTAAACACACAAATGCTTACAGTTCAAACTGTGCACACACAAAAATTAAAACCAGTAAATTGCTGAAAAAATCTCGATCTGGTAATCACACTCATCTTATTTTTAAATTCTTACGGTATCTTTCAAGAGTTTCAGTTTTTCTACAAAGCTTATATCTACAAGTCGCTGTTTCGGGCTTCTCTTTTCTTTCTTCTCTCTGTAACGCTTCAAAATATTTTATTTCAAACTGCCGGATAGCTTGTAAAGTGGACGCCAGGCAAATAATCTTCCCAAAATAATAAATTATGGTCCTTTATTAGAACGAACGTAAAAACAGAAAAATAATGACTATCCAAAAATAATGTTAATCCAAAAACACTAAACTTATCTCTGCTCAAGAGAAATAAATAACGTGAAATGCAATTTCTTGAAATGTAAAAGTTTTATTTGAGTATTAACTCACTAAATAATTCCTTTTACAAAACACTTCATGTACTGACTCTTCCACAAACTAAACCATTGACTTCTCCTTCAGCACCAACTCTCTATTCCACTTCACTCTACTAACTTCTTCTCTCGTAACTTCTACTCTCTCTTATGGAGTCACAGTCTTTCTATACTCGACCTATAATAGTGTTTCAAATTGTTATCGGAACAATTTTGAGGAACAATTTTGATTTTTCATTGGCTTGTCAAATGTGGCACGTGTGTAACATAATGCCTGTTAGCCAAATTGACGTAGGAGATCGTGCATCGATGATGACGCAAACGGTTGTGATATTGACATCACGATTAGTGGCCATCAATCAAAAAACATTGCGCAATCGCCAACTTACTAACGCATGGGAGAGGCCATGGTTCAAAGAATATGAAAGACCCAAAAGAAATAATTATAACGTAAATAAATTAAACTGGTTAGGGAATATAAAAGTGAATAGTGAACGATTACAATACGATAACAGCAAAATTTTCTCTGCAAAACCCATCATTTCACATCTGTTACACAGACAGATATTTTTGCATAAATTTACTCATCTCCCGAAACATTTCCCACACGTTAATATGAGATTTCATGCAATTAACATTGTTTGAGTACTGAACACTACTCACAGATCCCAGCTCTACACTTCAGGATAGAGTGGACAATGGCCCTCTCTAAAGTCAGGCCCTCAATATGTGAGCAGGAGCCTTCAGTACCCACTAGCCTAGAGTCTATGCTGAGGCAGATAAATCACCTTTATCTCTTTGTCATCAATAGTGGTTCCCACAGTATGCTTCAAATTGTAATCCCTCTCAGGCCTCCCACTCAGATTGCCTTTTTTTTCACCCCATATCGGAGACTTTTTGTTTACATGTCCAAAGTTACCTGCAAGATATAAACGTTAGTCTGGACAATGTTGACTAGCTATGCTGATATACATTCACTTATATGTGAATTTCATGACACCCTTTTAACTATTCATCAATTTTTGATTAATTGCTCTTGCTTTACTGCTAAATATCAGAACTAGTTTAGTTCTCATCATTTGTAGTCTGAAGCATTTTACGCTCCGACAACTTTTATGTGTTATTTTACAATCTGTTTTTGCATTTCACTGGTTATTTAACCGAATTTAGTTTTATTACATGGTTGTTTTTATACCTAACTTTTACCTGGATTGATTTTATCATATTTTACATATATATGTGTGTGTGATTTTGTTTTTATTTATTTTTTGTTTTTGTTGTTATTAACTTTTGTTTTAGGTTTCATTTCCTTTAGCTTGGTTTATTATTGCCTCAGTTGTTCATGTGCCATAAAATCCCAAGCAACCAACCAACTCAGAGAAGAATGTTGTTTTAACTTCACCATTATAAGCAGAATTTTCCTGGATGATGGTGACTACCACTATGGTGGGGAAAAGAATTTCATAAGCAGATCTAATAGCTGTTATGGAGTCACAATCTTTCTATACTCGAACTATAATAGTGTTTCAAATTGCTATCAGAACAATTTTGAACTTCATCCATTTAATCTCTATATCTAACAATTTTAGTAAGGAATTATAATTTCATTTTGTGTATAAAAAATTACTTTAAGTAGAAGAATATCTGCAGTTCCTACAAAATGCGGCTAATTGTGGCGATTTATTGTCATTAAGAGGATGTTTTGAATTAAAATGGATAACGTTATGGAGACTGAAGGTTTAGTATAGACCAGTGATTCCCAACCTTTTTTGGACCATCGCCCCCTTTAGAAGAGAACAAAAATTTCAGCGCCCCCCTAGTCCATAATAGTTCATTTTATATGAAATATTAAAATATTGTTGCATATTATCTGTACCTAATTTAACTGTTTATTTATCTATTAAAAATCATAAACAGAAATTAATAAAACGACAACCAAATGTACAATAAAATTGTCTATTAAAATTTTAAAAATAAACACAGAATCAATAAGAAATAAAAAATAATGAGATAAACACAAAATTAATAATAAATAAAAAAAAATAATGAGATGGTTGAGGCTGGTGGAGTATTAACAATTTGTTAATGTCGGGTTCCAATTTGGTTAACATCAATCGCATATCGCCACGTTCAGTGATGTGTAGTCTGTTCCTCTTCTTTGACAGTAAATTAGCTACTGCACTGAATCCACGCTCAGCCATATAGGACGAAGGAAATGCGATTAAAAACTTCTGTACTATTGCCCACAATCCAGGGTAGAGAACTGGTATTGATTTTTGAAGCCAGAACTCTTGGTATCCATGTTTGAATTTTACTTTGAGTGCTTCGTTAGTCGTGAGTTCTAAGAGTTCCTCTTCCAAATTTGATGATTCTTCAGTATCTGTGTTTGCGAAAGGATCTAAAACCCAACTCGGTATATTCATGTTCAAAATATCTTGGAAACGCTCCGTAAAATTAACATGAAGAACTTCCAAGTGTTGGCAGTAAGTAAATCTTCCGGTTTTGCAGAGACTGCTGATAATGTGGGAAAGTGGTTGTATTCATCTCTACCTAGATTTCGTTTGAATAGAAGAAGTTTTCCCGCAAAAGCAGCTATGACGTTTTTTGTTTTAATTAAATTCAACTCATCACCTTGCAATTGTAAATTAACTTGATTAAATATTTTAAACAGGTCTGTCAAATAAGCGATGTCATTTTTTGACGTAATCAGGTTTTCGCGCAATTTTTCGTCTCTGTCTTCAAGAAAGTTCAGTACTGAGTCAAATAGATTGAAAAAACGATTCAGACAAACACCTTTAGAGAGGCAACGTACTTCTGTGTGCAGCAGCAAGCGATTGTAATCTGCATCATTTTCATTACAAAGCTTACCATATAATCGGTCATTCAATGAATTGCTTCTAATCTTATTGATTGCTTTAATAACGTAATGGAGCGACGTATGCAGACGTTCATTCAAATTTTTGCAACCAAATGCTGACGATGAATAATACAATGTACAGCGAGTACATCAAATGCGCTATGAAACCCTTATGACGCCCTTGCTTATGACGTCATTGCTGGAGCACCATCAGTAGCAGCAGACAAAATATTGCAAATAGGAATTTCTTTCTCTTGAAAAAACTTTTGCATGGTATTAAATATAGATTCTCCCTTTGTATCAGATTCCAAGTTTTTAGCAAATAATAACTCTTCATGAATTTTTTCTTCTTTTATAAATCGTACGTATGATAAGAGTATAGCTTCGTTATTTGGTAGAGTTGATTCATCGAGTTGAATGGAAAATTTGCAAGTCTTTAAGTAATCACATAATGATATTTCAACGTCTTTTGCCATTACATCTATTCTTCTTTGCACTGAATTATTATTGAGAGGAATTTTTTTGATGATATCTGACGGTGTCTTATGATGAAGAACAGTTTTTAATATCTCTTTGACTGCCGGCGAAATTAATTCCTCGCCAATTGTGTGTGGTTTTCCTGCTTTTGCGATTAACAATGAAACGTTATATGAGGCTCGTAGTCCATCATCATCTTGTTTAGAAGACGACGCAAAAAGGTTTTACATAGTTGGCTGTTTTAAATATTGCTTTTCCAGTTCTTGAAAATAGGATAAATCTTTGTTCTTCTTATCAGCATGCATTTTATTTAAATGCTCATGTAGCCTAGAAGGTTTGATAGCTTCATTTGAACAAACTTTTCGGCAAATTAAACACATAGGTAATGATTGGTTTGTAGGAGAGTACGTAAATCCATATTTCAAATACTCAATACTGTACTGCAAGGACTTGTCACCGTCAATCTATTCTAAACTAAAACAAATTTGGTATAGGTATACCTAATGCTAATTTAAAAATGCTTATTAACTCGATAACAATAAGATAATTTACATAGCTAGATAAATTATTTATTCATGAAAACAGGTATTTTCAAAGTATTTTATTATATTAAAAAACAAATAATTATAAAAAAATATTAAATATAATAAATTTATTATTATTATATTATTATTGCATCAAGGTTGATTTGCCTATCAGGACGACACACATGTCCAACATAATAAGCCTGATATAGTAGTGCATGTAAGGTATTGAATGAGATTACAATTATTGAAGTAGGAATAACATCTCAGGACAACCTGCAGACAGTAGAGGTTGATAGGTAGAGGAAGTATGATCTGCTGGCTAATAAGTTGAGCCTAATTCGCAAGTGTAATGTTAATATTATACCTTATGTTCTGACGTTGGATGGTATTGTAACTACGTACCATAAAGCATACTCAAAGCGACTTGGAGTGGGAAAACATATTGAAGTTTATATCCAATCTGTGATCTTGAAGAGAACTTTTGAGAGCATCTCAGTCGACTTCAGACGTACCAGTACGCTAGTAGGCGGTAGCAGGGAACTTATTGTCCAAGCTGCAGTTGAAAAGCTGTACATGGCGGATGAGGTAGTGGATTATCAGAATCACCAGGAAGACACCACAGAATAGAAGAGATAAAAAGGTCACAGAAAATTCCATTAAATTTATTTATTTATTTGACCGCCCCTCTTGACTGCCTCAACGCCCCCCATTTGCCTCTGGATCCGCTACTGCCCCCATGGAAGGCTCCAGCGCCCACTGGAGGCCTGTACCGCCCCCGTTGGGAATCTATACTATAGACCTAGAAATTTAAATGGTTCTTGGAAAGTTGAATACTGATATCAAAGTATGCAATATTTTAATTTTATTTCTAATTCAATGAAAAATCTGTATTGTAAGCAAGAATATCATTCATTCCACCTTGAAGTATTTTTCTTGGATGAAACACATTGTAATGCCATTTCCTCCATTTTGCATAGGTTGTCATTGTGGAATCATGTAGACGATTGGGAAAATTACCTCTTCGCCTCATCTAGACAACCAAACAGGAAAGCGCGAATGACCTAGCAAATAAGAGGCAATATGATGACAAAATAATAGGTACGCGTTTCAAAGAAACGCGTACCTATTATTTTGCGTTTCTTTGGCATAAAAAGTATGGCATAAAAAGAACAAACTGATGACAGAATAGGTACGCGTTTCAAAGAAACGCGTACCTATTCTGTCATCAGTTTGTTCTTTTTATGCCATACTGCAATATTAGCAACCCATGGCCGAGTGGTTAGCGCACTTGATCTAAGGGTGATCTAAGGGACCTGGATTCGAGACCCAGGTAAGGCATGGCTGTTTGTGTCGTTTTGCTGCTGAGGGCCTGCCATCCTTTCAGACCTACTATGGCATATAAACTGACAGGCTCCTGTCAGACCTTTGTGGCAAGCAGCTGCTTGAGGGGGTATTGATTTTATATTATTTTTATAATTGAAATAAGATGTGATTCCATTGGGACTCTGAAGGTTTCCCAAAAGATTAGTTTGATAAAATTTAATTCTGATGCAGTACTTTTATCAGCTGAAAATATCTTTAAGAAAAAGGCGACCAATGAACCTCTTTCACAAGGAACTTTGTGCCGCCATGATGATAACTGCTGAGTACAATTGAAAGCACTTGGCTTCTACAATCACGTAACTAGCACATTTCAGTGTCTAACCTATATACAACGAAGAGCCAAAACATTGCCATCGAAACAGCTCTTACTCGGTGAGGCAACACGTTACCAGCAGATTCTTTAACTCTTGTAAGTTATGTGGTTGAGCCGCCGCAGATCGGATATGCTCGATTGGATGATGTCTGCGGAATTTGGAGGCCAGTGCAATACCTAGAAGTCTTCCTCATGTTCACCGAACTATTCTCGAACAATCTGGGCAGTGTGGCATTGCTCATTGTCCTGCTGAAAGAAGGCACTACTAGAGGGATATACCATTGTCATGACTTGGTCTGCAGTGATGTTTAGGTAGGTGGTAGATGTCATAGTTTCCTGCACATGAATGACTGGACCCAGGGTTTCCCAGAAGAACATTTCCCAAAGCATTACACTTCCTCCATCGGCTTGTTTCTGTCCCACAGTGCATCCTGGTGTCCACACTTAACCAGGTAAATGACACACACGTACCCGGTTGTCCACATGGTATAACAGGAAATGTGATTCATCATTTTGATGCTCGCGTGCCCATTGTAGGTGCTTTCAATGGTAAACCGAGGTTAGCATGGACACTCGGAGCGGCCTGTGGCTATACAGCCCCATTTTCAGCATGGTTCGATGTACTATGTGTTGCGACATATTATTCCCATCACCAATATTCAAATTACAGGAGAGTTGCGCCACAGTATCCCTTCTGTTGACTCGTACCATATGAGATAGCCTTTGCACCTGTAGCATCGATGAGCCGTGATTGGCCTACACCTTGCCAGTTGTTCGTGGTTTTTCTCTCCTCGGATCATATTTTGAAGATACTAACCACGGCTGACCATGAGTACCCCACAAGCCTTGCCATCTCGGAAATGCTCTCACCCAGTGGTCTGGCCATTACAATTTGGCGTTTGTCAAACATACTTAGGTCCGCTGCCTTTTCGATCTGAAGAACAAGAATAACACTGATTAACATAGCTCAGTGTAAGATATTATGTATACCGTTTTATGACTTTCACACGCGCCGTTCTTTACCTGCAGTTGCTTCGATTTGCATAAGGACGCGCTGGTCATAATATTTTGACTCTTCGGTGTAAATGTGTTAATAAATCTAACCGGCAAAAAAAATTCTTTCTAATACGTTAACTTCGCTTTTTGGTACATTGAAAATAAAGGATGACAACTAATAAGATACGAAAGATGATGCCTGGATCTGATTGTTCTTAAAGCAATCTATGCATGAAAGGGTTGAGTTAATCAGATAGATAATTTCCAGAAGTCTTCAAGAGAGTCTTCAGAAACTGTTCAAGACATTGATGTACATTGATGTCCCCTTAACCACCTCCCACAGAAGAGCCCATCTGAATTGATTTAGCAGCATGTGCATGATACCTAGGAACAATGGGCGACTGTTCTCATAACAGATGAACCGAGATTCGACTTAAAGACTCATTCTCAGTAAACATTCATCTGGAGAGAATGTGGTGTACTTGTAAAGACACCAATTCAAAGGTAATGGTTTGTTTGTCTGGGCAGGTACTGAGGGCAATGGTCTCACTGATCACGAGTTTTATATAGGATCCCTGACGATCCAGAGATATCAGGAGGAGATCCTCGATCCTCATGTTTACCCCATGCTTGAGGTTCATTTTAATGGTACGTAGTGGACCAATATGAGGGTATGGCATTGACGTTATATGAGTGGCACGTGTTTGCACATAATGAGCTAAATGGCTAGGTCACATGGACTCCAAAGGCTGAGAGAAAGGGACAACTGTTAGAAGACAAATGGTAGTTTATTATCAAACCACACAGCATGTTCTTTAACATGCACAGAATATGGCTCTCCTGCACATAAGATCATGACTTAGCATCCATTCTGCAGACAGCAGCCTTTCCTAGCTCAGTGGTGGGCTTTTCTCATTAATATCAGTTCTTTTGAGCATGTCTGCGATGAAACTTGAAAAGACGATTGCCAGCCTCAGCCCTCTTCCTAGAGGACTCCATGATCTTACGACAGCATGTTTGCACCAGTAGATTTTACTGCCTTCAGAGCTGATTGGAAACGTTCTCAGTATGAGAAGGCGTTGTTAATAGAGGTTGAGTTTTCATTCACCTCCTTAGATTTACTTTAAGACCTTCATGTAATTTAATCCTAATGATAATTAAACATACGACTAATTGTCTTACAATTTTATCCTTATCCAGAATTGTAACCATATTACAACTTGCTTTTATATAACTTTTCCTTAAAAATCCGTAAATACCTATTTGATCAATCATCATTTTTCTTTGTATTTTTTTCATCTGTAGTATTAAATCCTAAATAAGTTTTTATTTGGTACGAGCAAAATGGTTGAGTCACTTAACAATGATTATGCACAACAAACTGCTAAACATTACATGTAATTTTTGAAAAAAGTGTGAAATTCGCAGAAATAATCTAATGTACTTAGTAAAAGTAATAAATACTGTTTCCCTTTTAAAAATGTTAACGATCGAACACATTTAAAATACGCTTCGATTAAGTTTATTTAAACAAAATTTTCTAGCAATTGCAAAATATTTTTTCAGAGGGAATCCTATGTGTGATCTTTAAATATTGCTTCAGTAATATAGTTGTTTCTGTAAAGCTGCCTGATAGTGTACTTGTATAGACTAATAAAAACATTTTATCGTATCTTCCCTTTAGATTTTCTTAATTCGCCCCTTCTCTAGTAATCAATTCACAGTGTTGTCAATTTAGCTCTTTTATTCTGCTTAAAATATCCACCACTCCGCACTCTCCATTTCAGTTTTTGAAGGAAACATTAGTCTGGTGATAACTACATTGCTGAAATTTTGGAAGGATTCAAGTATTATAATATTTGCATTTTATTATTGGACTTATAGCTAACTTACTAACAATTTCGCAAAACATACAATTTTATACTATATTTTATATTTTATTTCAGAAATTTCTGAAGTTTGAAGATAAGCACTGTAAAGAAGTGACCCATTTGAAACAAGAAATTCAACGTCTTCAAGCCCAGAGCCTTGGTACAGACTGCAAAATTGATACACTGGACTTATCGAATTGTTCGTTAACTAAGTTATATAGTTCACAACAAAATGAAATTCCTTTGTCACATTTGAGGGTTCGAAATATGGAAACAGGCTTAACTAAAACAGTTAAGAACAAACTCTCAGACAAAAGCTCTGCTGAGAAAAATTTATTTTTTTCTCAAAAAAACACAAATGATGAAACACGCGATATTGATGAAATGAAAAATTGTGAAAGTGCCAAAAAGCAGTTTAAGTTAAATAAGCGTATCATGAGTTTAGTAACAAACAATGATGTATCAAGCAAACTTCAAGAGACAATAATAAAAAGTACAACAGAAAAGCATTCAGTGAAAAAAATAAAACTTTTTGTTCAAGAAAATAATTATATGTAAACTTTTATTAAATAAACACTGTGTATATATTTAAAATCTAATAATTTCTCTTTTACTGTACGTGTTAAAATTCTTTTCTTTAACTAATTTATTATTAATTACTGATATTCATATTAGAAATCGTTGGCAAAACATTTATAAGTGCTTTGATCGACTGGCATACAGAAAATGTTTTAAACAGTAACAAAATATTTTTGTCATACTGTAAATTATTAGTTTTAGTTTTATGTCATTTAAGTTATATGTTATTAAAAAGTCTATAATTCCAAAACTCGGATGTCTCAGTGGTTCGATTATTATTTTTATATTAAGAAACTTGCAATGCGAAATTCGTTATTTCGTTACTGCTCCTACCACATATTCTTGGTGGAGCAATTTTGTTTAGAGCAGATGTCCACAAAAAATCTGCCGACTTTGCATTTCTTGCTCAGCAGAAACTATGTGTTACTCTTGGTATTTAGCTAAAATTAGCAATTTGATATTTTTAAATTTACCTTCATTTCTTATAATAAAAAAGTTTAATAATTCGTATTACAGTAAAATCTCGATTTATTGAATTTTTGCAGAATAGTTCTTTTTTACACTAAAATGAAGTTTTGACAAACTGCAGTTGCGCAAAATGACATCAGGAACCTCATAAATTTCTTATAAGATACTGTATGTATGATAAAATTATTTCTTTATAATAATTTCATAATGATGATGATGATGATGCAGATACCTATCATGTTGGACGTTACAGTGCTGTTTAATCACTTATATACTAAGTGCCTGATTATGTATTTTGGAATCACGAAGACTTTCGAGATGATCATTTGAGATACATAACTATCTAACACGAAGAAATCTTATGTTGTTGAGATTAGATACTATTTGTTCAAATGCTAAATGTGTACTTATTTAGTTGATATTATGACGATTTTGGACTCATCTTTTTTGAACTTTATTAATTATATTTCAATTAGCCAGCATTGTTCGTTTAGGAGGATGTTCTGAAAACTGGATACTTGAATAGCTCCTGTAACGAGTTGTACCGCTTGAACGTGCATTTGTTTACTAATAATAATAAAAAGAAAGAAAGAAAGAAAAAGGAAGAGAGAGGAGAAAAAAGAGCCTATATATCAACAGAAGCAAGGAAAAGTTACTGCAGGCAGTTAAAATTAGAACATATTAAAAACAGCAGAAACCAAGGCTGAATTTAAGAAAAAACAGTTCGAAAATAGACTAAATGGCTGGAAGAACAAGCCACTACAAGGACAACATCTGAAGAATATTGAAGGAAAATGTGATAACAACTTGACATGCGCATGGCTAAAACAGGGTACTTTCAAGAAAAAAACTGAAGGTCTGATTTTTGCTGCACCAAGAGCAGGCATTACAAACAAATACTATGAAAGCTAGAATTCAAAAATTACTGAAAATTCAAAATATCAACTTTGTCAGCAAAAAGATTAACTGTGTCTCATCTTATTTGTGAATGTAGCAAAATTGCACAAACAGACTATAAGAACAGGCATGACAGAGTTGCAAAGTTGATCCACTGGTTTTATGCAAAAAAATTCAATTTGCCGGTATCAGAAAAATCGTGGGAACGTCAGGTAGAGAAGGTGGTTGAAAATGACGAGGTTAAGATCCTGTGGGACTTTAGAATCCAAACTGATCGACATCTCTAACATAATACACCAGATATAACTGTAATTGAAAATAGAAAAGTGTGCATAGTAGACATTGCAATTCCAGGTGATGACCTTCTCTTGATCATCCGACCAAGAGAAGGGATAGTGACATTGATCCTAAGATCACTGTTCCTCCAAGGTGGAAGGTCGGGGAAGAGAGCATTGCTCATCCAGCATCTGTCCCTGCCAGCTCGTGCATCTGCAGCTGGAATGAAGGATCGCTCGTAGAAGTCCTTGACGGACAGGGCAATGGCAGAGTGAGACCTGCCATACAACTTCCTGAGAAACTCCTGGTTAGTGTGCAGGGAATGGAGCCTCAAGAGATGACAGAGTATATCTCTCTTCCAGTGCAGGTGGAAAGGCATGTCATCAGCCTCTGCAATGACAGACGCATTAGGTGTGTTAGGGCAGAGTCCGAGGCAGAGGCGCAGAGATATAGTGTGGACAGTTGCCAACTTGCTGAGTAGTGTATCAGCGGCATTGCACAGAATGTGACCACTGTAGTTGACGCGGGAGAGGATCAAGTGGCGGTACAAGACCAGGAGGTTCTTGCAGGAACTTCCCCAGTGGATAAAAGAAAATAAATAAATACCCTCTCAAGCAGCTGCTTGCCACAGAGATCTGACAGGAGCCTGTCAGTTTATATGCCATAGTAGAAGGTCTGTGAGGATGGCAGGCCCTCAGCAGAAAAATGACACAAACAGCCATGCCTTACCCGGAGCTCGAACCCAGGTCCCTTAGATCAGTAGCCAAGCGCGCTAACCACTTGGCCATCTGATCCAATTATTTTCATGCTTCGGATAGCCGAGTCGGGCGCCAGGCAATAATTAACAAATTGCCAAAAAATAAAGTTTAATTAGGGTTTGAAATACCAGCGAGCGTTAATGAATAAGAATTCAAAAATATTAAATGATTGTCAAAATTTAGATACTAGTTGTAATCAAAACAATTAATGTTGCTCAAGAGAAAAAAATTAGTAAAGATTCAAAAACGTTTAAATAACAAACAATTTTTTTCCAAAAAACTCACCAAAACTTCAATGAAGAAGATACTACATCATTTCTTACTACAAACATCTTCAACAAACTAAAACTGATCTCTAAACTGTGCTGTGCTCTACTACTCTCTCTATTCTACTATCTTCTGTGCTACTGTGACAACATGTCATCAGGTTATAACAAGAGGTACAAAGCCTGCAGGTGTCATGTTGTACGCCAGGAAAGACATTTGCGTAAATTGATGAGTGGCGCAAACTATGACGCAAGAATGGGCGTGTCCTTGTACATGCGCTTTAGTGGGTGACAATCAAAAGTTCGGAGTTGCGCATGCGCAACTCCAAACTCTTGGAAACGAGCGCTGTGATGCCAAAAATTAAATAAAAAATCCCCAAAATGATAAATATAACGTAAATTAAGCAAACCTGGTTAAGGTAAAGTAAAAGTGAATGAGGAGGCATCACAGCAGCTGTCTTAAGATGCTGGATGTGAGGCACCCAGCTCAGCCTGCTGTCCAGGACCACACAGAGGAACTTACGCTGATGGACGGCCTTGATGTGATCTGGCCCAAGCAAGAGGTCAGGGAAGTTGGGTGGAAGGCGTCTCCTCGTGAAAACCATGGACACAGTCTTATGAGTGGAAAGAGTTAGGCTTAGGTTGTTGAAGAACCTTTACCATGTTCAGCTCGTTTCAACACGAGCTGAACATGGTAAAGGTCCTGGCTAGGGAACCAGATTCAGATATCGTCTGCGTAAATGGAAATACTCACTCTCTCCTCGAGTCATTCACACGAGATCTGCTGAAAGAGCTGCCAGTCAGTAAGCTTCGACGTTCTTCTTGGGGCTGCATGTCCCTTGGTAATCAAGGAGATGTGCAGCGGGAAGTGGTCACTGCCCCAAGTGTCAGGGTCAACAGACCAGCTGAGGTTTCGACCAATGCTGGAAGAACAGAGGGTCAGATCAAAGGAGCTGTAGGTACTCGGAGGTCTGTAAAACGTAGGCGAGTCATCGTTGGCGATAAAGAGATTGCGCTGCAAGATGACATTCTCGATATCCACCCCATGCTGATCACTGTTGTCTCCACCCCAGGAAAGGCTGTGAGCATTAAGGTCTCCACAGAGAATCCAGGGCTGAGGGCATTGACAAAGAATATCCTGTAAGGTGGATAAAAGAAAGGCAGTGCAAGGCCAGATGTAACAGGATGTCAGGGTAATATCATGGCTGTTCAGCCGAATGCGACATGCTGCGAAATCACTGTTCGAATCACTGAAAGTGAGATCAATAGCATGATGCGTGACGTTCTTGTGCACAAGAATCGCCGCATTGTGGGAGAGCAGATGACTCTTGCTGGTGTGCACAATATATGGATTGAAGACATAGTGATTAGGAAGGTTGGCCTCACAGAGAGCATGGATAGGAACTGGCATGATGTTGATGTAGTTGCAGACATCAGCAGCCTGGCTCCTGAAGCCTCTACAGTTCCACTGAAGAATGGAAGAGATGTTAGTCACTTCGCTGGCTGTGCCCGTTGTCGGGTGGTAACGAACCTAGGAGAAAAGGCTAGTCAGCACAGTGGGTCTAGCAGTCCACATAGTGCGAAATGAGGGAGGCCAACTGATTGAGGGTCGTCAAAGTTCGAGGTCGAGACTCCTCAGGTAGTGCGGAAGTTACGACCTTGATGACATCCACAAGTAGAGAGAATGGTGGGCAGAAGAATTGTGTCCATGTGGTCCTTCCTGAAATCCTGATGCGTCAAGGAAGAAAAGAGCTTCTTCAGATCAGGCCAATGAGCAGCCCTTTTCTTCCTAGTCCTCTTTACCTTATTGGCCAACTGCTTGGCCTGAATGGGAAAGGAGTCCGCTGCAGGGGCTGCAGTGGAATCCTGCACCATGGAGGTATCTGCAGCACAAGACGGCTCAGGGACAGAGGGCATCATCACAGGAAGGGTGACGACAGGGGCCATGGGACCAGCAGGAGCAGAAGGTGCCTGTGCTTCAAGCACCGGCATCTCTGCTGACGCTACCTCTGTGGCAGCAGCAAAGCTCACTGAGGGGTAAAAGAGATGCCTGCTGCACGTGGACTTCTTAGGTGTGTGGGGGGGTATCACCACGGAGTTTGAAAGAGGGACCTTACCGACCTTGGTTCTCTGCAAAGAATGCAGAGGACAAAGGGCTACCATTGTCATCTCACAGGCAAGCTTCCTGGCACGGAACCCAGAGAAGGTGGCGGCATGAGGTCCACCACAGTTAGCACAGATAGGGTGCCCAGTGTGCTTGCACTACTTGTGGGAGTGAGGCCCACTGCAGCGCTTACACTGCACCATACCTCTGCAATTCTTTGCAATGTGCCTGAAGCGTTGGCACTTCAGACACTGAGGTGGGCCCAGGTAAGGGGAATTCATTGAAGGTAAGGACTACCTTCCTAAGGGGAATCTTGTTGACCCCAGAATCCGAGGGAAGATAGCGGTACATATGACAGACAGCTGTCACTCTCTGATCCGAGAGGGCATCAAGTATTGCCTCATCAGTAAGGGAGGTGTCAATACCTTCTATGAGGCCCGGTGGCAGGCAGTAAGAGACTGGATAATCCACGGTTACAGGGATACCCATAATGGAGGTGGTGGACAGAAACTTCTCGGCAAGGTCAGGAGAGCTGACCTTGACGAGAAGTCTTACCATCTCTGAGTAAAAAGCGTATACAATCCGTGTCCCAAGGATCTTCACAATCTCTGTGGAGATGGGGTTCGGGTTGTAGGAGCTCATGAGACAAGAAGAGGCAGAGGTCACAATAAGAGGAATAGCCTTGGTCCTCTTCCTCTTGCAGTTGACAAAGCCGTCATCAGAGTCCGCAGGCAGCTTCTAATCGACATCCATCAAATTGGAAATGTCGATGAGCAGCTGTTTAATCTCAGGAGTATCTGCTGGGGAAGGGCTGGCAGAGGAAGGGACTGCAAAAACACTGTCATTTACGCATGACAGTGAAATAGGAGCACCAGCTACAGGGGCCGCAACAGACAAAATCGAGGCCATTCTCTCTCTACTTGTGGATGTTATCAAGGTCGTAACTTCCGCACTACCTGAGGAGTTTCGACCTCGAACTTTGACGATCCTCAATCAGTTGACCTCCCTCATTTCACACTTTGTGGACTGCTAGACACACTGTGCTGACTAGATTTTTTCTCCTAGTTTCGTCATTACACCTGACAATGGGCACGGCTAACGGAGCGACTAACATCTCTTCCATTCTTCAATGGAACTACAGAAGCTTCAGGAGCAAGGCTGCTGACGTCTGGAAGTACATTAACATCATGCCAGTCCCCATCCTTGCTCTCTGTGAGGCCAACCTCCCTGATCACTATGTCTTCAATCCCTATATTGTGCACACCAGCAAGAGTCATCCGCTCACCTGCAATGCAGCGATTCTTGTGCACAAGAACGTCACACATCATGCTATTGAACTCACTTTCAGTGATTCGAACAGTGATTTCGTAGCATGCCACATCCGGCTGAACAGCCATGATATCACCCTGATATCCTGTTACATCTGGCCTTGAACTTCCTTACATGATATTCTTTTGCAGTGCCCTCCAGATATCCATTATAAGTGGCTTCGCACCATTTGCCGCCAAGCCAAAAGGCGTGCCCGCGGCTCTGGAAGATTTCCTGAACGGCGGGCACGCCTTTTGGCTTGGCGGCAAATGATGATGACTTGGTGGCAAATTCTTCATGCTCGAAGGCTACATGCTGCGATCAGAAGGTACCTTAACCGGCGTGAAAGGTGCGATCCTTCTGCTCCAGCATTAATGTCTTCAACCCTTCTGGGAAGGTCTGGAAGTTCATCAGGAACCTGTCAGGGAAGCCACAGCCTGCCCACCTTCCATAACCTTGCCCTGGCCGTGGGGAGGACTTCGCAGCCACCGCTAATGCCTTTTTGCGGCACTTCACCTCTTCCCTTCCTGCTCCACTGATGAATGTTCAGGATACAGCTCAGCAGCCGTGCTCTGGTTCTGAGCCTTGTTATAATGATCCTTTCACCTTGCAGGAACTCGCATCTGCTATTGCGGCTTCAAAGTGCTCGTCGGCCCCAGGCCCTGACAGCATCAGCTATACTCAGTTAGCTAAGCATACCAGAAAAGGGGACATCATTGTTTTCCCCACGAATATTGAAGAATTCAACAAACTCCAAAAATTGACCTCCATTCTGGGAATTACTGTTGAGACCAGGATCCCGTCCAAGGAATTTTCCATGGGCATGCTGGTCAATGTACACCCGAAATATGAAGACGAATACCTTCTCAAGTGCCTTTCCAGTTATGGAATCTACAAAGTTACACGAATGTACCGATTCACACCAAATTCTACAAATCATGGAGTTACCAAAACTGCCACCACAAATGTGATAATCTATGCCGAGACCCTCAAACTACCTACCAGTGTCGAAATCGGCTTCTCTCACTTTAAGGTGAGAGAATACTTCGGCTTACCCTCACTATGCAGCAAATGCTTTCGCTGGGGGCACATCGCCACTTACTGTCGTGGCAAACTTAGGTGCAAAAGGTGCGGAGGTGAACACTCGCACAAGGACTGTCACAGTCAAAATCTAAAATGCCCCAACTGCAGAGGAGAACATCCAGGTACTTACCATGGATGTCCTTTTAAACGCATAGCTGGTCGTGCCATGAGGATGCAAGCCCAACTTCAGCGCAGCTGGTCAGCAGCCTTTGCGCAGGCAAAAAATGAATCCCACATGGATCCTCCTGCCACTCACCAACAGAGGACCACCAATGAACATCAACATCACAGTGTCATATCAACTAACTTTTCTTCATCTAACATAAAACAAAGTGTCTGTGCCACCATAGATACTGACGCAGTTCCAGAACTTTCAATCGAACATACTTCCAGACCTTCTACCTCAGGCTACAAACAGGTAAATCCATCTACAAATTCTGTTAATCTCGCCAGCTCCTATGCAAATAAGGCAAAAGGCAAAACCATTCGCAAACAAAATAGTATAGATATGCCAATACTAACTCCAATAGAAATTGGAAAAAATACTAATAATAATGATATAACCAGTTTATAGACCTAATACTAAATCTCCTTAAGTACATCAGTTTCCAGAATGATGACCTCAAACTTTTGCAGCATGTTCTCTGTAAATTCAAAACTTAAGAATTTTTCCATTCTACAATGGAATTGCAGGAGTTTCCAATCCAAAAAACAGGATGTTCTGCTTCTTAGCAAATATAAGGGCATTGATATTTTTGCTCTACAGGAGATACGCTCTAAATAACATTTCAACCTCCCTAATTATCTTTCCTATATTTATTTCTCCCCCCATAGTACCAATGGGGTTGGCTTCTTAATTAAAAAATCTATCAACCATAAAATCCAAAAAATTAATTACAATTTCCATAATCTGGAAATTATTGCAGTGCAGATAATTATTAATAATTTACTTTTTTTAATTTATATAAACCTGATCTTGCTGTTAATAGTATCACATTTCAAACTATTTTTAAACAGATCCCTGAACCTCATATTATTTTAGGAGATTTCAATAGCCACCACACTTCATGGCACTCATACAAAATAAATCATGCAGGCAGGCTTCTTTCCCAATACGTTACAAATTCCAACCTGGTAATACTTAACTCAAAAGCCACCACATATGAAAACCCTAATAATAACCGATCAATCATTGACCTTACCTTCATTTCTTCCCAACTCACTGAACTATTTAAATGGTCCATCTTACCTGACACTAGAGGTAGTGACCATCATCCTATCCTTTTGCAGGCCAATCTCCAATATAAATACAGGAAACTGATACATCTCAATAATTGGCCACTATTTAACAAAATTCTTACTCAATCACCCCCACCACATAACACAATTGATTATGACCATTTCATTCATCACATCATAGATATTACACATCCTGCCTTCACAACCATTCTCAACAAAATTCCAAAACTGACAAAAAATTTCTGGTACATGAACAAACTATCTGCAATCAGAAAAAAAAGCTGAAAATAAAGCCAAACAGACAAGACATTTTGATGACATCAATAGATACAAAAAAATAAATGCACAGGTCAGAAAAAAATTAAAAGAACTTTATAAGGACAATTGGCAAACTTTTACCAATCAACTCAGCACAATTACTACAGCTAAAAGTCTCTGGAAAACATACAAACACATTAATAATCCAAAATCACAAACAACCCCTGCCTCAGAAATTGCCATTCATAATAATATTACCATCCTTGACACTGCCAATAAATTTTTAAACAATCTTAAAAACACACAAACAACAACCCACACCAATTCTGAACTTAAATTCATAGATAATATTAACAAAAAATTACAAAATATACCACCTGCTTCCTTTATTATGGACCAACCTTTCTCTATGAAAGAATTAAACAATGCAATCAATAAGTTGAATCTAAAATCATCCCCTGGACATGATCAGATTTCAAATAAATTCTTCAAATATCTCCCCTATCAATGGAAAGATAGACTTTTAAAAATATTTAATTCAATCTGGGTCTCACACAAACTTCCTGACAGCTGGCTACACATAATAATAATATTCTTGTTAAAATATGGCAAACCAACTTTTGAATTAAACTCATACAGACCCATATCACTCTTACCTAATCCACTTAAACTATTTGAAAGACTCCTCCACAAAAGATTGAACTGGTTTCTTGAATCTGGGAAAATTCTCCCCAATAATTTCTATGGTTTCAGAAAATTCAGATCTTCAAAGGACTGCATTTCACATCTTCTCACTGATATACACAAAGCCAATAAAAAGAAAAAATACACTATTGCCATTTCTGTGGACCTATCCCAGGCATTTGACTCAGTCTGGATACACGGCCTCCTACACAAACTTTTATCCATAAATATAGAGGGAAACCTCCTACATTTTCTACATTCCTTCCTCCTACACAGAACCTGCCAAGTCAGGATTAACGATACATCTTCTAATCAACTTCCTTCCATACAAGGCCTATCACAAGGCTCTATTCTATCTCCCACTCTATTTAATATTTACATTCATGACATCCACAAAATCTTCTATAGGAGGGTTACTTACACATGTTATGCAGCTGATATAACTTTCTGGGCCACTGACAACTCTATACCCAATCTCCATATTTTATTGCAAAAACAGCTAAATAAATTATACACCTACTGTCAAAAATGGCACTTACAAATTAATCCTCAGAAGACATTTTGCATTCCTTTCCATAACAGAAACCCTAAACCCACGCTGCATTTCACTATTAATAATGAGACTATCCCACAACATGGACTCAACACTCACCTGGACTCCCCATCTGGATTATTTACACACTCAGGGACTTAAACTAACAAATACACTTAAATACTTCACATTTATTAATAATGGCACACCACAATATCATATGATCAAACTATATACAAATCTCATTAGAGCAAAACTAGAATATGGTATGGAATTTTTATGTGGCATATCAGATACCAAAATACAAAAACTTAATGTAATCCAAAACAAATGCATCAAAATTGCAATTGGCCTCCCCTCCTTCACACCCACTCTCTCTATCATTGCAGAGACTTCCCTACCCCCCCCCCACCTCCAAATTACACAAAAAATCCTTCTAATTAAATATTATATTAGACTACACTACAAACTTCCAAATCACCCTTTCCACACCCATTTTATAAGAAGCCCCTACTACAAGCACATTAAATCCACTCCTGACCTCCACACTTTAATGAAGAAACACCTACAGATCAAAAACTTTGGGGATATTCCCCCACTTATAGCAGACTGGAGCTTTATTAGTCCTACATTCTCCACCCACATACCCACTCTCACACATAAACATAACTTACCACATGATGCAGTAAAAACTCTCGCTGAAACATACTTTGACACACAATACAATGAAAATATTAAAATTTATACTGAATGGCTCTGTCATTCAAAACCCACCATCAGCCAGTGTTGCTATTCATATCCCACAATACAATACTTAATTATCTTTCAAATTATCCCCAATCTGCACCATACATACATACTGAAATTTTTGCCATTATTGAGGCCTTGGAATGGACCCTTAAATATGTACACAACAAAAACATTACCATTTTTATAGATTCCAAAGGAGCCATACAAACCCTCTCACAGGAATTTCTATACACCTCATATAACTACTACATACATAAAATCCTCACTCTTACAACACATAACCTCCATACAAAAAATAATACAATTATTTTACAATGGATTCCCAGCCACGTTGGAATGCACCATAATGAAACTGTTGATAATCTCGCTAAACTGGCACACAACCTCCACATAATATCACCTACCTACCACTTTCATATCAATACTTCTCAGGAGGATAAAACAACTTGAAGCACATTTCACCAATAAATACTTTCAGGTCCAGGCCTCTGTCCAAAACAACTTTCGATTTAATCTTAACCATAATATATCAACAATTGATAACCTCCCCTTCCCTAGAAAACACATCAAATTACTACACAGATTAAGAACCAACTCCACAATTCTTAATCCTACTCTACATAAATTCAAACCCACACATTCT
Source organism: Ryuthela nishihirai (assembly GCA_038380435.1). NCBI lineage: Eukaryota > Metazoa > Arthropoda > Arachnida > Araneae > Heptathelidae > Ryuthela > Ryuthela nishihirai. Next base: position 2,440,769 of record JAWZYU010000019.1, read on the forward strand.
CCTAACTGTAGACATTGTAAAGTTCCGGAAACGGTTCATCACATCCTACTTAACTGTGATAATACTGTCTCACAGAGACAAACTTTCTTCAAATCACTCATTGACCTAAACATTTTGGATATTCAAACGAATGTAATTCTGGACCCCCCCCCCCTCTAAACAAAACCAAAATTTATGAATCTCTCTTTTCTTTCCTTCTTTCCACGTCACTTTGGAACAGAATTTAGTCTACCTTTCCTTTACCCTCTACTATCGTCTCTTCATGTCCTTCATAAAGATTTTTCTTCAATTCTCAACTTACCTCTCGTATACATGTTCCCGAAGGGACCCTCATTCTGTTCTCTATCCAGACTCACACCAAAAATTCCATAAAATATAAATAAAAAAAAAATAATAATAATGGAGGGACTATAGAAATAAGGGAACAAATATATATATCTAAAGTGGCTCGAATCCTTTAACTCAGGTCTTACTGGCCCAAATAACCACAAAACAGGGGATCAATCGTCTTCAACCTATCTCCATAACCCAAGAATAAATTAAAACCACTCAGGGAAAAATAAAGAAAAATTATTAAATTGTAAATATAAGAATAATAATTTAAAAAAATGCACAATAATAATAATTAAAAAAAATAAATATTAAATAATGAAATAAAAAAATAAAATAAAAATAAATAATAATAAAAAATATATATATATAAAATAATACATAATTAACAAAAAAAAAGAAAAAGAAAAATTATATAAAAAATATTTAAAAAATGATAAAAAAATAAATATATTATATAAAAAAAGCATAAAAAATAAAAATAAATAAATAAAACAAAAAACTAAAAGAATAATAACTAAAAAAAGCATTAAAAAACTAAAAGAAAATTAATTCTCCAAACAAACTCTGAATGCTTCCCTGAAAGCATATACAAACATAAACACTCATAAAATCCTAAAATATCAATTTTCACTGGGCGACTATCTCTTACTGCTGAAATATAATTTTGATAACCAAAATATTAATATATACGCGAACCCTAAATTTAAAATAAAAAACATAATACCCACATACATCCAAAATTATCATTCTGAGAAAGCCTGTAGAAGGACCTCTCAATACCACGTAACGTTAAACAACAACAACAATGTCACCTGAGGCTCTGTTTGTGCTTCTCAAAGCCTTCAATCACTCCTGGACCACCTGCACAGTCCCTGAGTCATGGAAGGCAACACACATCGTGCCTATCTTGAGGCAGGGAGCTGTCCTCTTAGAGACCATTGCTCTATCACCTTGCCTCTGCTAAATCCTAGAGAGACTGGTCCTTGTACGCCTGGAATGGTACCTAGAGTCCAATGGCTTCCTCCCTGACAGCCTCTCGCGTTTCCCCAAAGGGAGATGCACGTCGGAAAATCTCATCGACTTCATCTCTGCTGCTGATCAGGTGCGGTCCCTGGGAGAGACTACTGTTGCTATCTTCTTCGACATCCAGAAGGCATTCGATTCCCTGTCCCACTTGGATATTCTCTGCAGGCTCCATGATCTCGTTCTCAGAGGCAATATCAACCAGTGGATCGCAGCTTACCTCTCCAACAGGACTGTTCATGTGAAGCTGGGCAACATGCTCAGCGTCTCCCACACCATCAATCATGGAGTACCTCAAGGTGGTGTCCTCAGCCCGATGTTACTGAACATCTTGCTGTCAGGCCTACCCTCTCGACTCGAGGAGAGAGTGGGTATTTCCATTTATACAGACGATATCTGCATCTGGTTCCCTAGCCAGGACCCCTACCTGCTCAGCTCGTGTTGAAAAGAACTGTGGACACGGTTGTCAAGTTCTTCAACAACCTAAGCCTCACTCTTTCCAGTGATAAGACTGTGGGCATGGTTTTCACGAGGAGACGCCTTGCACCCACTTTCCCTGAGCTCTTGCTTGGGCAAGATCACATCGAGGCCATCCAACAATAAGTTCCTTGGTGTGGTCCTGGACAACAGGCTGAGTGGGGGGCCCACATCCAGCATCTTAAGACAGCTGCCACTGCGCAGAGAAATATACTGTCTTTTTTGCTGGTACTCACTGGGGAAGTTCCTGTAAGACCCTCCTGTCTTGTACCGTCACTTGATCCACTCCCGAATCAACTACAGTGGTCACCTTCTGTGCAGTGCCTTTGATACACTGCTCAGCAAGTTGGCAACTGTCCACACTATATCTCTGCGCCTCTACCTTGGACTCTGCCCTAACACACCTAATGCGTCTGTCATTGCAGAGGCTGATGACATGCCTTTACATCTGCACTGGAAGAGAGATATACTCTGTCATCTGTCGAGGCTTCATTCCCTGCACTCTAACCATGAGCTTCTCATGCCTCACTCTGCCATCGCCCTGTCTGACTTTTACGACCGAGTCCTTCCTGCCAGCTCCAGATGCACGAACCGGCAGAGACTGATGCTGGGAGCAGGCAATACTCTCTTCCCCAACCTTCCACCCTGGAGGAACAGTGATCTAATGATCAATGTTACTATCCCTTCTCTTGGTCGGAAGAGCGACTCTGATCCATTGGCCATCAGACTTCTCTCCACCTTCTATGTCACTGCACGATATGAGAGATGCACTGAGGTCTACACTGATGGATCTGTGGACCGGTAGAGGCAAAGTGCTGCCTCTGCCATTGTCATCCCCGATATTGGCATTGCCAGAGGTTTCCGTCTCCCGCTTCTAATCTCTTCCACCTGTGCAGAGCTTCATGCTATTCTTGAGGCTGTACTTTTCATCCTCAGCCTCGAGAGTGGCAACTTTTGTCATCCTCTGTGACAGCAAATCAGCCTTGGAAGCACTTCTAGAAGCAAGACAGCAAGAGCTGCAACCCCTTCCTCATCCACAAGATCATGGAGACTTGCTGGATGGTCACTTCTGCTGGAATCACGGTCCATTTCCAGTGGATCCCTTCCCACGTAGGGATTATCAGGTACCTGGTTGAACCTTCTCTCACTGCTCCTAACCTAGGGAATCTCCTCAGATCTGAGGAGACCCTCCTTCATCGTCTCCGTGTTGGTGTCATCTACAGTAACTCTACGCTGCACACTCATGGCAGAGTTTACAGTCCAGACTGTGCCACTTGCGGCACATCTGAGACTGTATCCCACGTTCTGCTCAACTGCTCCTGCTACAATGCTGAAAGAGATACTTTGTTCCGGGAGCTTAATGCTATAGGAACCACTGACTACTCCATCACCTCCCTCCTTGACAACAACCACAGTGCGAAGCTTCAACATACACGCCTTCGTATCGTCATTGACTTCTTTCAGAACACTGGCCTCCTCTGGAAGGTGTAATGTTCAGTACTTTTACATTGTCCTGAAAATGGCCTTCTTTTGTACATTGTCCTGAAAAGGGCCTTATCTTTTTCTTTCTTTTTTTTTTTCGAGAGATTGCTGAGAGGTAGATTCTACTGCATCCACTCTCTCACTTTTCCGTTGTGACTTATGTAGGGAGCCCCTTCCCTGGAGGCTAATTTCACCATATTTACTACACCTTGAACCTTGATCCTTGAAGAAGTGTAAGGTCGTATTTTGAAAAATTTCATTTTCCGAGGGGCTGTGCAATGGTAGCGTGCTCTGGCATGTATCTAGATAGATGCGGGTTCGATTACCACCGTGTTGGCATTGAATTTTTTTTCAGAATAATTTAACTAAGTTTGAAGTCTATCGCTACAGGTATTCTGTGTATATACTATGGATCGTTTTTTAATCATATATATGCTTGAGCATTACCGACCTACACATTAACATTTGAAATTCAATAGCAACGATTGGAAAAAGTTTCATCTCCTTGAGTACAGATGGCGCTGTGTCAGCCACATCTCAGTGAAGAATTGTAAGGTCGTATTCTGAAACATTTCATTGTCCGAGGCGTATTGCAATGGTAGCACGCGCTGCCATGAATCTGGAGAGATTCGTCTTCGATTCCCACTGTGGCGGCAATGAATTTTTTTTTTCAGAATAATTTAACTAATGTTTGAAGTCTATCTCTACAGGTAATCTGTGTATTTACTACGGATCGATTTTTATTCGTATATATATATACGCTTCAGCGTTGCAGACTTACTCATTAACATCTGAAATTTAAATAGCAACTATTGGAAAAAGTGGCATCTCCTTGAGTATAGATGGCGCTGTGTCAGCCACATCTCAGTGTGTTCAGGGAAAGAAATAAATTAATTAGTGTGATCCAGTTAGCGGATCGGTAAGAAAAATAAAGATGCTTAAGACGTATAAAGATAATCTGAAGAGGTTTTAGGGAAGTCGAACGAGTAGATCTAATCTCAATTTTTCTGTCGAAAAAGTTCAGCATTTCTTACATTAGTTGTATTTAGTTTATATAAATGATTTTATCCATACTTTTGTCACAAATTACATTGTTTTAGAATTAGAATTGTTATATACTCTTTATTTGAACTCACATTCCGTTTTCATCCAGTTAATTCGTAACATTTGGCGCCAGGAGCAGGACGGATGAGTATGATGAGTACTCATCCATCTCATCATCACGTAGTATGGATGAGTTAATGAAATTAATAACTGACATTAAAGGTGAAATAGCTGCCAAACATTAGTGATATTGCTAGTCAAACTAATGACATTAAAGGTGAAATAGCTGCCCAAAACAGCAAAATTAGTGACTGACTACACAAAATAAAGACTTGAAAGCCGAAATGCCTATACAAAATAATGAATTGAGAGCTGAAATGGCAGCTCACAGACGTGAAATAACTAACCAGTATAAACTCATTAAGATCGAACTCAACAAAACAATGTGATAATCTAAAGGTTGAAATTGAAGATGTAAGGTGTAATGTAAATGAAATCATTTGTGATTTTAACACAAAACTTGATAGTGTTAAGCTAAATTATAAGCATCAAATTAAAAGGGTAAAAACTGATTGTGAACATCAGTTTCAGATTTTAAGAAACAAAATATTACCTTCTTCTTGTGATAATGGTAATTTTAGTGACAATAACGTTTTTTACACATATCGCTAGAAATACAACTTTCAGATTTACTCATTAACATCTTTAATGATTTCAGATACGATGGTCAATCATCTTGGACTGTATTTAAAACACAATTTGAAGTCATCGCCAGACCTAATGAGCAGAATGAATTTCAGAAGGCCAGTTTTCTTGCAGTCCCTTAAGAAATTCTGCTGCGGAGGTTTTACAGTCTCTTCCAAAAGAGAAACGACTTGTTTATATCAAAGTCTGGTATCTGCATTAGAACTCAGGTTTGGCAATAGGTATTTAAAACAATAATATGTGACTCAATTTTAAACATCGTATGCGGAAGAGTGGTGAAAATTTGCAATAACTTGCTAGTGATAGTGAGCGCCTAGCTAGATTGGCTTATAAGAAATTGTCCACCAGAAATTCAAGATAACTTAGCTCAATTACAATTTATTGATGCTATTGCTGACCCTGAGACTCAACAATTTCTGAGGATGTTGGAAGGTGAATCATTAAAGTCAGCTGTGGTATATGCCATGAAGTACGAGTGCTCCAGGCTTTCCTCCCGAGCAAACAAATGCACAGTGAGATTTGTGAATGCAGAAGAAACTGTGGAAAAGAATAGAGAAATGTAAGAACTAACCAAAGACATACTATCATTTTTGAAAGAGATAAAAGGTTCCTCTTCAAAAACTTCCACAGAGCTTCAATGTTGCAATTGTGCAAGGACTGGACATATTCGAGCCAACTGCAAAAATTGTGTGCAAAGTTCAAGCACTTCTAACAGACAACAAAACCAGCGTAAGCAACGTGAAGTGCAAAGGCTGGCTATTAATTGGTTGGCCCAAGGGAAGTCGCCCACGTTTCTGCACTGCATAGTGGATATAAAGGATTAGTAGCTGATGGAACCATGAACTGAATGCCTTGCCATATGAGAGTAGACACTGGTGCAAATGTTACTTTGCTCAGAACAGACATAATAAAGGGGATAATACCTCACCCAAACGTGAATGCTAGGCAGTCTATTATAACCCTACAAACAGTACAGAAGACACAGAGATCCCAGCATAAAACGAAGTTATGTTTCATGGACATCGGGCGGCGACTTCCCGGGCTTCTGATTGGCGGTCACTGATGCCCCTGGTAAAGGAGCTTTGGCTCATGGTATCCTGGTTGCAAGGACTTTGGTCAAAATAGATAAAGAACAGATTCCTATCAGTGTGATTAACTGTATCGAATCCAACACAATATTGAAAAAGTGTGAAGAATTAAAAATATGTGGACCTGTTACTTGGTAACAAGTGTAAACAATAGAAGTTACTTTCTCAAAACTACACCATACAGACATCCCCTCTCATCTTATTGACTTGTGGAGAGAAACTAGGAAGGTATTAACTGAAGATCAAGCTGCTAAGGCCAAACCTGCTTAAAGTGTTTTGTAACATTTTTTCTCCTACATCAAATGATTATGCTGTACTAAACTAACAGCACATAAGGTGAACACTGGTGATTTTCCTCCAATTCATCTACATATAATCTTCTGGTACATATTTACGTGTCTTAAACATCTTTTTTTTCCTACCGGTCCACTAACTGGATTACACTTATTAATTTATTTATCTTTGCACGAACACACCAAAGGAAAACTCTTCTTTTTGACTAAATTATATCGACTTAAACAGAACGTAATTCTTATCATTGAAATTCTTCTAATTAACACTTATTCCTTATTCGTTCAGTCCAGTTTGTTCGATGCCGTTGGTGACGTAATTCTGGCGCTGCAGTTCACGTGAGCATCAAGATGATACATCACATCACGATTCATTGGAGCATGTTTATCTGTCGTAACACTGCCTCCTCCTTACGTCTTGTTCGTTCCAGACAATTCCGGATTCCGAAGCTTCTTCAGTTCTTCAATGAAACGGGGTCAAACGATCCACATGAACCACTTGCACTTTTTAATTGGACGTCAACGAATGCGATACACCACATCGTTTATCTTGTTAATTACCGTATACGGATCTTCCCAAGGTTTCTAAAGTTTTGCAGAAAGTCTCTTCTTTCCACGTAGATTATACACCCAGAGAAGATCTCCTTGATTGAAAAGAGTTTCATTTGTTTTACTATCGTACCTCGTTTTGGTTCTCTCGCTTCCCAAGCTGATGTTATTCTTAACATCAGCTTGTATATTGCACTATCATCTTTCATCACTAGTTTCACTCGGGAGCGAGAAAGGATTATCTGCCAACGGATCAGTTGTCCAGTGGGATTCTCCCATCTTCTGTATAATACACCATCTTTCTGTTCTAAGGAGTCCCACTGTGCCTAATAACTTTTGGTAATTGGACTATACATCGAGATCTGCTCCCAGTTAGGTCTCATATCATATTTTTCTATCAAATTTATTATTTGCCTTATATCTTCATCGTCTAATTGGGCCTTTCTAATTTCTAGTGTGCTCCAGCTGTTAAGTGTATCACTGTTTGCTTGTATCGATGATATTTGCCTTATGTGCATTATAAAGGTATTAGTACCACATTTCAACTATGCATTATAACAATGCTTACAGTTGTCAATACATGGACATCTTGAAAGGGCATCTGCATTCCTATGTAGTTTGCCACTTCGATGCTCAATAGAGAAATTGAACCCTTGTAACCGATGTATCGACCTAGCAATTTAGTCCTTCAGGGTTTTTAAAGTTTAGTAGCCACCTGAGTGCAGCATGATCAGTACGGATAAGAAATTTTTGGCCATAGAGATAATGATAAAAATATTCTATTGCTTTTACTATTGCTAACAGTTCTTTACGTATGACACAATAATTTTGTTCTGCATTGGATAGAGTTTTGCTAAAATATGCAATAACTCTTTCATGTCCGTCTTTTGTTGTGAAAATAAAGCACCAACTCCTGTTTTACTTGCGTCAGTATCTATTATGAACAGTTTTCCAGCAGGTGGATATGCTAACACTAGTGCTGTGGAAAGAGCATGCTCAACTTTTGGAAGGCCACTTCACATTCGGTGGTCCATATGAACCGCTGGCCCTCCTCTGTCAGACTATGTAACGACGATAATAAAATTGCGATGTTGGAGAAACCCAAGTAAAATTTTCTATAATAGGTGCAAAGTATAATAAAACTACGAAGTTGATGACTATCTTGTGGTGGAGGCCAGTCTCTTATAGCTTTTATCTTACTAGGATTAGTCTTAATCCCTGATTTAGTGATGACGTGTCCAAGGGTTGGGTTGGGTTGGGTTGTTTTACCTCTGAGCAGCACTTTTTTGCACACAATGTGCTAAATGGCCAGATCACAAGGACCCCAAAGGCACAGAGGTTGAGGAAGGGAATCCACTGGAACAGCTGTTAGGAGACAGATGGTAGCCTCCGGTCAAGGACATCCAGCCATACTGACCTTGGGCATGACGGGGAGTTTTGCGGAGATAAATCTCAATGCTGACCCAGCTTGGACCCGAACCTGGAAACAGCAGATTACGAGCCTGAAGTGCTACCAATTGAGCTACCCCCGCCCCATTATCCAAGGTAATGAACTTCTTGCTGGAACAGTTTACATTTAGTTGGTCCCAATTTTAGGTTGGCTGCTCTAAGTTTTTCAAACACTTGACGAAGATTTCTCACATGTTTTTCAAAAGTCTTTCCAAGAACGATGATGTCGTCCAAGTAAGCAAGGCAGACTTCCCAAGACAAACCTTTGAGCGCTGACTCCATTAGTCGTTCAAATGTTGCAGGTGCGTTGCAAAGTCCAAATGGGTTCTTAAAGTTTAGTAGCCACCTGAGTGCAGCATGATCAGTACGGATAAGAAATTTTCAAACTGCCAAAGTCTATTTCCTGTAGTGAAACCTGTTTTCTCACGGTCTTCAGGATGTATACCAACTTACCAATAGCAGCTCTTCAAGTATAATGTGGAGAATCATTCTGATCCAGATAGAGTGTCCAGTGTATCATCAAAGGAAAGCAAGTCTTTCTTTGTTACATCATTCAATCGACAGTAATTCACACAAAATCGGATTGATCCATCCTTTTTCTTGACAAGAACAACTGGTGATGTCCAGGGACTCGATGATGGTTGTAAAATGTCTGTCAGGTTAGTATAACTATAATCATTTAATGTAGCAGAAAAATGTTGCAAAACTCTTTAAGTAGGTTCTCGGCCTTAGCAACTTGGTCTTCAGTTAATATCTTCCTTGTTTCTCTCCACAAGTCAGTAAAAGGAGAGGGGATGACTGTTGGTTTGAGTCAATAAGTTCTATTGTGTTTACACTTGAACAGGTTCACATATTGCTAATTTTCACCTTTTCAATATTCTAGTGGATTTGTTACAGTTAATCACACTGATAGGAATCTGTTCTTTATCTAGTTTGACCAAAGTCCTTGCAAGCAGGATACCATAAGCCAAAGCTCCTGTACCAGGAGCATCAGTGACCACCAAATGGAAGGCCCCAGAAGTCTCTGCTTGATGCCCACGGATCATAACTTCACTTTGTGCTCGGATTTCTGTGTTTTCCGTCACTAATACTGTGGTTACACTTGATAAAGAGTCAGGCTGTTTGGCTAAGCAGAGGGATCTCTTCTGTCATATAGATGAATAGGCTGTCACTGGGTCTAATGCTGAATCCATGTTCCTTTAGGAAATTAAGGCCTAATATACATTCATCGTCGATGACAGCAGGGGCGTAGGGAAGGACTATGTTTGGGGAGGGGGAGGATCGAAAATTTTCCAACAAAAATCAAATTTTGACAACTGAGAAAATAATGTCTCTGTCGGTTCATACCTAGATTTTCGCTCCGTGGAGTTGAGGCAATTTTCACAACTCTCCTCCATTTTGACATTTCACTTCCAATTTTTACATATCACCTGAATTTTGCCAACTCCCCACGATTTTTCCAATTCACTCCGAATTTTGTCAACTCCCCACGATTTTGCCAAGTCATTTGTCAACTCTGCAAGACTTTGCCAAGTCATTCCGAATTTTGCCAACTCCTAAAGATTGTGCCAAGTTGACCAGATTTTGCCAACTCACCTGTATTCTAAAGTGGCTTAGAATTTTCCCAACTGCTCTAGATTTTGCAGGCTCTCAATTTTCCAAACTCCCCCTGATTCGCCGTTGCCTCGATTTTGATAATTTACAAAAAAAATTTCAAATTTTCACAACTCACCTGGATTTTATAAGGTCGCTTTGAATTTTGCAAACTCCGAGTTACTTTGGAGGGGAGTCTCCCCCACATCCCCCCATAGCTATGCCCCTGGATGTCAGCGATGTAAACAGCATGGCGTATCAATGAGCTACCAACTCTGATGTTGAGGTCTATCTTTCTGTGGACTTTAGCACAATCTGCAGTGGCTGTTTGTAGGGTTATAATAGACTGTCTAGCATTCAAGTTTGGGTGAGGTATTATCCACTTTATTATGTCTGTTCTGAGCAAAGTAACATTTGCACCAGTGTCTACTCTCATATGGCAAGGCATTCAGTTCATGGTTCCATCAGCTACTAATCCTTTATATCCACTATGCAGTGCAGAAACGTGGGCGACTTCCCCTGAGCCAACCAATTAATAGCCAGCCTTTGCACTTCACGTTGCTTACGCTGGTTTTGTTGTCTATTAGAAGTGCTTGAACTTTGCACACACCAATTTTTGCAGTTGGCTCGAATATGTCCAGTCCTTGCACAATTGCAACATTGAAGCTCTGTGGAAGTTTTTGAAGAGGAACCTTTTATCTCTTTCAAAAATGATAGTATGTCTTTGGTTAGTTCTTACATTTCTCTATTCTTTTCCAGTTTCTTCTGCATTTACAAATCTCACTGTGCATTTGTTTGCTCGGGAGGAAAGCCTGGAGCACTCGTACTTCATGGCATATACCACAGCTGACTTTAATGATTCACCTTCCAACATCCTCAGAAATTGTTGGATCTCAGGGTCAGCAATAGCATCAATAAATTGTAATTGAGCTAAGTTATCTTGAATTTCTGGTGGACAGTTACTTATAAGCCAATCTAGCTAGGCGCTCACTATCACTAGCAAGTTATTGAAAATTTTAACCACTCTTCCGCATACGATGTTTAAAATTGAATTCTAATGCAGATACCAGACTTTGATAAAAACAAGTCGTTTCTCTTCTGGAAGAGACTGTAAAACCTCCGCAGCAGAATTTCTTAAGGGACTGCAAGAAAACTGGCCTTCTGAAATTCATTCTGCTCATTAGGTCTGGCGATGACTTCAAATTGTGTTTTAAATACAGTCCAAGATGATTGACCATCGTATCTGAAAGGTTTAGTTGTATTTCTAGCGATATGTGTAAAAAACGTTATTGTCACTAAAATTACCATTATCACAAGAAGAAGGTAATATTTTGTTTCTTAAAATCTGAAACTGATGTTCACAATCAGTTTTTACCCTTTTAATTTGATGCTTATAATTTAGCTTAACACTATCAAGTTTTGTGTTAAAATCACAAATGATTTCATTTACATTACACCTTACATCTTCAATTTCAACCTTTAGATTATCACATTGTTTTGTTGAGTTCGATCTTAATGAGTTTATACTGGTCTCACGTCTGTGAGCTGCCATTTCAGCTCTCAATTCATTATTTTGTATAGGCATTTCGGCTTTCAAGTCTTTATTTTGTGTAGTCAGTCACTAATTTTGCTGCTTTGGACAGCTATTTCACCTTTAATGTCAGTTATTAATTTCATTAACTCATCCATACTACGTGATGATGAGATGGATGAGTACTCATCATACTCATCCATCCTGCTCCTGGCGCCAAATGTTACGAATTAACTGGATGAAAACTGAATGTGAGTTCAAATAAAGAGTACATAACAATTCTAATTCTAAAACAATGTAATTTATGACAAAAGTATGGATAAAATCATTTATATAAACTAAATACAACTAATATAAGAAATGCTGAACTTTTTCGACAGAAAAATTGAGATTAGATCTACTCGTTCGACTTCCCTAAAACCTCTTCAGATTATCTTTACACGTCTTAAACATCTTTATTTTTCTTACCGATCCGCTAACTGGATCACACTAATTAATTTATCTTTCAGCGAACACATCAAAGGAAAACTCTTGTTCTTCACTATACTGTATCGACTTAAACAAAACGTATTTCTTCTCATTGAAGTCCTTTTAATTAACACTTATTTCTTATTCATTCAGTCCACTTTGTTCGATGCCGTTGGTGACGTAGTTCTCAAGCTGTAATTCAAGCGAGCATCGAGACGACACATCAGATCACGGTTCATTGGATCATGTATATCTGTCGTAACAATATTTTGAACAAACCTGTAATCTATAAAAAATAACCTTACCATTTCCTAAACAGCCAAATATAATGATGACATCTTCCTATAGAAAAGTTGAGATCAAAACTGCTTGTTCAACTAACTTAAAATCTTTTCAACTACATCTTCAGTAACCTAAACATCTTTCTTTTTCTTGGGAGTCTTCTAACAGAATCAACACTAATATACTTATTTTACCACCCGTACATACTCCACATAAAACATGTGTTATTTAGACTAAACTTGCATAGGCTAAAAACAAACTACGTTTTACTTCACGTAAAGTCTTCTAATTAACACTTATTCCTTATTCTTTCAGTCAATTTCGTTCGATGTCGTTGGTGACGTAACTCGCACACGCTGAAGCACAAGCGAACATCAAGATAAAACATCACATTACGGTTCATTGTAGCAGGTTTGTCTGTCGTAACAATATATATATATCATCATCATCCTCAAGCAGCCATGGGCTACGGAAGTCAAACCAGACCGTGCAGTTTAATTCTCCAAGCATATCTGTCCTGAGCTACCTCTGCTGCATCCGGCCACTGCACACCAATTCTAACCAAGTCCTGTTTGACATTGTCGGTCCACCGCATCTTAGGTCTCCCCCTCCTTCTGAGGCCTCTAGGCACACTGTTCATAACCTTATTCGCCAATCTATAATTATCCATACGGGCAACATGGCCAAACCAGCGGAGTCTCTCTCTGCACAATATGCTGCTTAAAGGAGGTTGCAGACTCCTTTGCCTAACCTCATCATTAGTTACAAAGTTGAACCACCTAATACCCAAGACACTGCGTAAGCATCTAGAATCAAAAGCATCTAGTTTCCTGTTATCTTGTTTACATAGTGTCCAAGTTTCACTACCATAACTAACCCTAGAAAGAACCAAACTATTATACAGTCTAATTTTAGTCTTTAGGTGTATACGCCTATTTCTCCACAATCTCCATAGATTCTTAAAAGTCCCGGCAGCAATACCTATTCGTCTGTTAATCTCATGCCGCACATCACCAGTATCAGTTACATAGCTCCCAAGGTAATTAAACTGTGACACCTGCTCAAGACTGCAACCATTCAGATTAACTGAATCACAATCTGCCTGACCAATTTTCATCACTTTAGCTACTCTACTACCAGTCTCATCAACAGCTCGAATGAAAGAGTTCATCTCATCAACATCATTTGCCAAAAGGGCTAAATCATCAGCATAATCTAAATCAGAAATTTTCATATCTCCAGCCCAATTAAGGCCAAAATCTTTCCCTTGAAGTGAATTTCGCATTACATAATCAACAACCAAACTAAAGAGAAAAGGAGACAAGATGCACCCTTGTCGAACACCAGACGTAATGATAAACCAATTGCTACAAGCGTTACCAACTCTCACACATAACTCAGTGTTATTATAGAGAGCTTTCATTATGTTAACTAACTTGTCTGGTTTACCATATGATTTCACAATCAACCACAAATTATGACGATCAACAGAGTCGAATGCCTTTTTGAAATCAACAAAGCTAGCAACCAAATGTTTCTGAAACTCTAAACATTTCTCAAGAATCTGCCTAAGTGAAAATATCTGATCTACACATCCCCTACCATTTCTGAATCACATTGCTCATCACGCAATTGCCTGTCAACCAGATTCTTAATTCTATTAAGCACAATCATAGAAAGAACTTTACCTGGAACAGAGAGTAGGCTGATACCCCTATAGTTATCACAAGAACTGCGATCACCTTTTTTGAAAATAGGGATAACAATAGCTCTGGTAAAATCCTTAGGAACCATGCCTTTATCATAAAAGATATTCAGAATTTCAGTCATCCAAGTGGTAACAGAAACATTCCCAGCTCTGAGCATTTCTGTAGTAATTTCATCTACCACTGGGGAATTATGAAGTTTCAGTTTAGAGATAGCCAAAATAACTTCAGATTGTGTTACAGGGCCAACATTAAAGCTGCCAATGCATCTATCATCATTACAAACAATGGGAGTAGAACTAACCACATTGTTTAGGACATCACTGAAATGCTCAGCCCACCTAGTCATGACAGAATCCTCCCCTTCTGTAACCTTACCATTTTTATCCTTCAATCCTTGTATACCTGTCCGTTTTCTACCACACAAAACATTAACTATCTGGTACAGCTCTCTGCTGTTGTGCTGTTTAACTGCTTCCTCGGCTTTGTCAGCCAAACCATCAAGCCAAAGATTCTTATCAGCAGCTAACTGATCCTTTACACGTTTATTAAGCTCTCTGTAATCCTTTCTATTAGGACTAGTAGGGTACTGATTAAGGACATTCCTGCAGTTCCTTCTTTCTAAAATAAGCTCAAGTGCCTTATCACTTAAATAATTCTGTCTCCTCTGCTCCTTTTTTCCTAAAAGAGTACTGTTAGTTTCCAAAAAAGCCTGTTTAAAATGGCCCCTTCTTCCTCAACTTCAGTATTAAGCAAACCATGACTGTCATAATGACTAAGTAACCTATCATGGTAAGCTTTAGCTATAACTGGGTCTTTCAGAGCTTCGGTATTAAAGTTAAATTTTTTAACAATAGCACAACACTTTTTAAGTTTAAGTTGCGAGACACTTTTAACAAGGTAATGGTCAGATCCAATTTCAGCTCCCCTATATGCCCTGGTATTTCTAACAGAACTAGCCCATTTGCTGTTAATTAATATATAATCAATCATATTCCTATGCAGCCCATTAGGTGAAACCCATGTGTATTTATGAATGTCGCGGTGTTTGTAATATGTGTTAGTTATTCTGAAACCATTGAGTTTACTTACCTGTAGGAGACGTTGCCATTGCCATTGCAGCTACCAATACCAAAAGGGCCTATTACTCCTCCCCAAAGGTCAGAGTCAGTACCAACTTTGGCATTGAAGTCACCAAGAACAAGGGTAATATCTCCTTTCTTGACAGAGTTCAAAATATCCTGAAGTTGTCCGTAAAACCTATCCTTCTCATCCTCATCAGCATCCTCAGTGGGGGCATAACAGCAGATAACATTCAAGTCTTTAATGCTTGTCTGAAATTTTGCTGTAAAAACCTTTCATTAATGCACTCATATCCTAGAAGAGCATCACTAGCATGTATGCTGAGCAGCAGACCCACGCCTTGGTGATGCTTTCCATCCTCCTTCCCTGTAAAGAGAAATTTAAAGTTATTTTTAAGTATCTCACCTTTACCTGTCCATCTGGTCTCTTGCAAGCCTAGAATATCTAGATTATAGCGCTGGAATTCCTGAATGAGGACATCAAGAGAATAATCTCTATGTAATGTCCTCACGTTCCACGTTCCTGCAGAGAGAAAATGATTAGTAGGATTTTTAAAGAAATTAGGTTTATTGAGATTGGTAGGGCCAACAATATCAAACAGCCCCCTGATCGCAGGCATGGGTCAAAGACCTGTTCCTCCTCCGCTAAAGGCTGAAGTCACCGATGCTGGTAGGAACTTCAGGCACCACCTTTTCAAGTGGACTTTTTCAAGAACCATATGGCCTGCCTGAGACACATTACTCCAGTTTAGGCTTGACGATGCCCAACTAGCTAAGTAAGGTTCAGGTACCTGCGATGGCCTCTGATTAGGATTATCCACCAGCTGATATAAGGTATCCCATGCCTCTGTTCACTTAGAGCTGGCAACCCAGAAGCAAACAGAAAACACAGCGGCAGACTCTCCCTCAACAGAGGCCCACCAGTGCAGCAAGTCCAGGATCAATAATCAAGCTCAAATCCATAAACAAGTCCAGTCTAGTAGGTATAAATGGTCAGCACCAGGACCCTGTGAAGTTGACCACTCCTCAGCAGGGTTGAAAAAAAAGAAAAAAGTTGCCATAGATGACCAGATCAGTAGGCCATACTGAACTGGCAGCCCTCCCCTTACGTTCCCTTCCAAAAGAGAATATCTCTTTTGAAAGGTACTAACGGCCTGCACCACGAGAAAGCGGGGTCGGACATTAGGTGCTAGACCTGGCCGGTTCTGTGCATCATCACTAGGGATTGGTGCACAGCTCTCCTTCCAGTTTACGCCTAGCTACCATTTACAGGCTACCATTATACATCACTTATATTTATTTTAAGTGGAATATTTTTGCTTTGCAACATATAGGACAGAGAAGAATCTTAGAAGGTACTCATAGTTTTTACAGGGGTCTTCTCATACAAGAATATGCCTTATTAAGATCTGCTAACCACTGCCTCCATTAGAGTTAACACAGCACACAAAGTTTCTCTTGCTGGAACAGTCATTAGCACTGAGATGGCAGTTTATTACGTGCACCACCTCTTGTCATATAAATGGTTCATTCTAACAGGTAATATGTTACGTGACCGCGATCTGCAATATGAATCAGGCAGATTAGCTCTTCGAGCATCAGTTAGAGTTGGACTGGCATCAGAATAGGCAAAACAAGCTTCCTGAGTCGGTTCTAACATCTCCCAAATGGCCATCCTCCTGCGCTTTTCACACATACACGTTCCAAGGGTTTACCAAAAATGTTGCGAAGATAAAAAAAACTACCAGTGATCGGCGATCTTATGGGTGATAACAGCTTGTAGATCAGAATTAAATATTGGTGTGCAGAAGGTCATCTCTGAATGCACCATACAACGGACCTTGTTGCGAATGGGCTACAACAGCTGCCATCATGTCAAGTACCGATGTTGTCAGCAAAGAACACGAAAACTCATCTCTAGCGGGAGCTCGACAATGGGCTATTTAGGACCAGATAAAATAGCCTGGTCAGACGACTCAAGATCTTTTTGCATCATGCTGATGTATCAGAATATGTCAGAAACAACATGCCATGGAGACATCTTGTCTGATGTCAACAGTACAAGCTGGTGTGATGGTGTGGGAAATGCTTTTCTGGCACATATTAGACTCCCTGACACCAATAAAAGGACATCTGAACATCACGGTATATTTGGTTCCAACACCAAATGGTTTCAGGAACATGCTTGAATATGATTGAATGATGCCATCCGACGTTCCCCTATACAGGACAGTACATCTTATGGATGGCACCAAAAGCCACCTTCGTGTGCTGGTTGAGGCCTATCAGAACACTAACAGTAGTCGTGACAACTGTTTAGGAGGGGCATGTCCGAAATGACGTCATCCTTATCGGAGGATGCTTTCTGTTGCTAGGTTTCCCCCCATTTCTTTCCTCCTAGTGACGTCCTAACTTGGTTTTACACTGTCGGTGAAGAGTTCGACATCCTAGGATGGGGCCACAAAATTTATTGGTTCCCCCCCTTCACTGCCGTTGGAGAGATAGAATTCCCACAAACGGTTCACACAGGTGTTCTCTAAACGCGACAGCATCAGTGAAAATGTCATAACTCATGTCAGTATTGATAGTAGGCTAACGTACAATACGTACCAGGTTCTATTGCTCTTATTGTTTCTTGAGTGTCATTCCTATTCTGAGAGGTCCCCTTATTCAGGAGCGAAGTGCTTTGAGAAGCGTTCTGGTGGGAAGCAGCATTGTACTTAGGAAATGTGGCAATAAGCGCGAATGCGATAGAAATGTAACAGTCAAGGAGGAGTGCCTCTGAATAGTTCCCATACCTGGTGCCTAATATCTGATTGTTGTCGAAATAGTGTCGTAAGTCACGTCACTTTTACTAAAGGAGAGAGCGGAAGAAAGTGTTCATTGGAGGCTGGGTTCATGTCGTAGATAATACTAGGGGCTGTACAATAAACCAGGACGTTGAATGACCCAATGTGAGAGCATGGCGAAAAGTCGTTCAATAGCGCTAAGGGAGATGTGTCAGAAAGCCTGTTCTAAGAGGAATAATTATAGATAACTGTTGCTTAGACAGATATGTGCACTGATAATAGAGGGGCAACAATGTCCTTTCGGACCACTTCTTAGTAGGGAGAATACGCAACCAAGGGTAGTTTTGCTAACCACCCACCTTCAAGGTGGGCATAACATTCACATGGAAGGGTCATGGCTTGTTAACGAATCTTACCCAATGCCACATCCCGTTTAACAGAAGGGTTGCTGCTGTCAATGAATGGGAGTCTTGGGTGGTGGTAAGAAAGCGGTAGGCGGTTTGAGAAGGCGCAAGAGGAGGTCTTCTCATCCGCGCGGTGTACATAACGTAGCATCAACGAAAAACCCATAACTCACGTCAGCATTGAAAGGTTGTGCTAAGGCGAACCATGCCAGGCATACTCTAAACGCGTCGAGAAATGTCGTAACTCATGTCAGTATACAATAGAAGCGTGGGGAGATGGATGTTCCAGGTGTGGCATTTAAGCAGCCTTGTGATGCAATCTCCTATCCAAAGAAATGGTTGTAAGGTCAAAGGTTGTGTGAGAATCTCCCTGAACAGCATCGCGAAAAACCAGTATGGTCACAGGGGGAAGGAATTTAAAATGTCCCATTGGAGGGAAGTGAAGGTGGGTAGACTCACACATGCATATGAAGTGGTTTATAAACTCCTGCACAGCCTGGAAGAAGTCATTGAGCAATGGATCTCACCTATGCAGAGAAATTGGAAGCCTTAGCCAACATTCAACGTGAGCTGAATGCTATTTTAGAACGGGTGGCGCCACCGAAAACTTCACGCCTAAGTTTGAAGAGATGGCAAAAAAGCATGCAGACCCCAACGGTGAAGCGTGCGAGGTCAGAGGTCAGTTTTTCTCGTTTTCGAACCGAGATTAGCATCCCCACATTCTTCCATTTTGCGTGATGCATTCCAGATGCCATAGTCCACACTTTAAATGGCTTTTAACTGTGTCGGCGACATAATTAAGTAAAGTTTCAAGATAACATCTGTAGGGATAAAGACTGTGGCTTCCACTCACTAATTGTTCGTTCAAGTACACATCCACTTGACTAAACAAGCCATGTAAAAAATTGTTTGATGGAGCAACAGCTTCTGCATTCGTTATGGGCCTTCCTGCAGATCTGTTATTCTTGCCTTGATTCTTAAGTGACATCGGGATAAATCGATATATTCGTCACCTCCAATGACGTTAAATTCCAACGGGACATTTCCTTCTAACGAAGCAAGAGGCTGGTAAGCAACATAAGTAGCTCTTTCAGTCTGTGAGTTGGTCGGAGGTATAGCAAACAGGTCGAGTTCCGATAGAGCGCAATGGCCAGACGAACCGTGGATTCTTTCACTCATTTTGCAAAGGCGTCCTTCACTCTACAGTGTCTCTTTGACAATCTGACAATTTTATTTTGTTTCTTATATGCTCTATACCTCTCCCACGCAGGTTTTTCCTGGCTTCTTCTAACAAGTTAGCCGCACCGTCCTTCAAATTCATTTTGAGTTCTTCTTTTGGTCGCGACCTGATGCAACTTCCAAAGGGAATTTAATTCCTGATCTAGCTGCTTGCTTTCCTAGAGAAAACGCCATGGGTTTCAGAATCGGGGATACAAAACGGGCGATACTTCTAAATAAGGATCCGAGCCCCTCCCCCCCTCTTTGATACCGGGGTCCCCTGAAAACCCCTGCGCCCGTCTGAGCCCTACAGTACGTCAGGTAGGTGGAGGGGCTAGGCTCTGTGTACTTGATTCGCATGACGAAAGTGCAGCTTGACTAAAACTTTACCGTACTTAAAAGATAACAGTTCCCCACTATCTGTGTGAAGAAATATTCTCACACTCTCGAACATGTTCCTTGCCAGAGGGTAATAATTAGCACTCGTAAAAGTTTTCACTATAGCCTCGTTGTTGGGTGTTCTTGTAGAGGGATTAATCCAACGTAACAGATCTGCATAAGTGTCGGCTAATAAATGAGGCACTACCAGGTCAGAGTACACATAAATACCAGATATACCTGCGTTAATATCAATGGCATACTTGGACACGGAGATGTTATACAAATATTCGAATTTGTCGAAACCTAGTAATTTTCCCAACCCTTTGGAGGAGGCAGGGAACATGAGGTAATAACTAGCACTATTGGTGATTTGTATATGATTATTAGCCAGTTTCTTGAGTACATAATGTTTTCTCTCTTCGGAAGGCATAGTTTGAAGCATAGCAGAGAAAATAGCTTCCACATTTTCGTAACGACCGTGGGGTATCTGGTTCTTGTTTCCCCTTATCACAGGATGGGGTAGTAAGTAAATATAAAATGATGAATCGGGGGTGAAGAAATCGCCGTCATCCTTTCTGAGCTTGCTAGCGAAGTTGGCGTAGCGAGGAGTTTCTATGTACGACTCATCGATATTGAAGAATGTGCCTCTTTCGTAAAAAACAAACCGTAATTAGGAGCTCCAATCTGGATCAACCATAAATCATCTCTTTTCATCACTTTAATATCTATATCTCTATGAATTTGATGCCGAATATTTTTTACAATCCCTGCTCTCTTCATAGGCTTTCCAAAAAAGTATTGTTAATTTAGCGAGATCTTAATAGCATCCTTAGGAAAGGTGGAGAACCATCTGAAATGTGTGGAGGAGCTATTCGAATCGTCGATATTGTACCAATTCGTAGGAATATGAATCTCGGATAGTGCTACCTCCCATTCGCCATTCAGCTCGATTGGTTGTGCCAGTCTCGTGGTATAATCACTCTGAGTGTTAGAAGGGTAAACGTCAATTCTGGTGGAGGAAGGGAGAGTTAAGTAGAAAGCTATTTTCTAGGTATCCAGCTGGGAGTAGGATAATCTCTCCACTTCACTGACACCTTTTTTGCGGTCCCGGTCCAAGATTTTTTCCATTGCGTAGAATTCAGGAGGATTTATTTTCTGCAGCTCTCGGCTATAGAAAGTTCCATGTATCTTGTTACCATCACTATCTGTCACTTCGTAAATGGGAGGTGTTCTAGGCACGATTCTTTTCACTCGAAATATCTCTCGAGTCCACTGTTGCGACGCACCTTTCCTGAATGGAATCTTCAAACTGCTGAGTCTCACGCGATCTCCCTCTTTAAAACAGACAAGTTCTGCCTGTTTTGGTGCATCATATAATCTCTCCCAGACGATACTCTCATTAAAGAGATCCACGTTCTTGGGAGAAAAGCCGTGAGCTCAATGTTTGGAAGCATTATAACACTTCACTATGGAATCCAGAAGGTGTAAGAATCTAAAATTTTTATGTTTAGTGAAATAACGCATTAATTTTTCTCTCAGGTTTCGATTCAGTCTTTCTACCAGCGCAGCTCTCTTATCACTATAACACACGAAGAAGTAAATGTTTTTTTCTTTTAGGAATTTTTGAAAAACACGGTTTGTGTATTCTGTCCCCTGATCGATGTTTAGAGTCATGCGTTCACAACCCTGCACTAGAATCTGTTCAAATGCTTCTTTCACAGCAGTCCTTGTTTTCTTTTTAACAGGAACCGTCCATGCGTAGCGAGATAAAATATCGATGACGACTAATATGTATCCATAGCCATCATTAAATCGTGCAATATTTTTCACAAACATTAAATCCACCTGCCATTGTTGATTCAGACCTGTCACGACATGTTCCTTCAGAATTTGCTTGTTGCCGGTCTGTGGAGAGTGTACTTCTCTTGACCCGCTAACCATTCTCTGACTGTTTTTAGATCCTGTCCAGTACTCTGGGATAATCGAGTCACCCCTCCATAGCTGCCAGGGTTCTTGGGATCGTAATTAGCTTTTTCCAACGAGGCGTTCATCGACCAGCAGTAGCTTTCCCTCTTTAATCCAGACCTTGATAGAGAGTCAGCTACATGTTAAATGTATGGTCTGCAGCCTCTTCACACAACTCTCTTGACGTGTAAATGACTGGATGGTCATAGTACATCGCTTTTGTTCCCACCTCCACCAGGCAGAAATGGTAACTCGGAGCCCACAACATTTTTCGCAACTCAACCGTCCAGAGTAACGAGTTTTTTCCACTGAGAAAAAGTTAATTCCTTTCAACGTCGTTGTTTACGTAAAAATAATCTGATATCCAGTTTTATCGCACACACTCAGCCAAACATTTCCTCTCAAATGCCTAGAATCTCCGCAACGTGTGGCTAAATAATCTGGAGATAATGTAACACCACAAATCACAGCGACCCCTATCAGCGTACAGAGAACAGCTGTTACTGATGCTGTCTTCACACGATTCATAATGGAAATGAATACACAACACAGTGATTGTTAGGTAATATCGGACTTTTATTTACAAAACCAATTGTAGGTAGTATACAGGTTGTCTTCGCTTTCTTTAACACGTCACCATAGGACAGAGAGGAAAGAAAAGCGTCATCTACATAACAGAGGAGGCCTCGAGCCCACGCCATGTTAACAAATGCATTAGCAATAGCGTTAATGTCCAACGAGCGCACTGCATCGTTCAAATAAGTATTCAAACAATGTTCTTTATCCTCGGGCTCTATAAGTCTAGTCCCAGGTAGCAAGGCTTGAATTAGATCGTGCACCACAATGTCCGTCAATAGCTACATCAAATGTCCTTGACCCTCCACTGGGGGAGTCAAAAGAAATGCGAGTAGAAGATCTCTCTGTTCAGCGATGGCGTGTCGCAGGTGAAATTAACATTGGACCTCCAGTGATGATCCAGGCTGTTCTTCACATCGTCGCGGCGGTTTCGCATTTCTTTCCACTGAGCCAAGGCGAGATTCACACTGCAAGATGTCGAACCAGGTAGGGATTTGATGATGTCGAGTCGTCGGCACCCATCACTATTACAGTAATCGCAAAATTGTAGGTTGCTCATCACGAACCAAGTCTCTCTTTCGGTGGAATTAGCGACGTCAATTCTGTCCGACACCGCTAGTGCTTCCTGCCACTCCGGAAGGGTTAGAGTGATCCCTTCTTTCGTCAGGTAAAATAGACCTCCTTCACTGAAGCTGAAGTAACGGTGCATGTGGATCAGGAGCTGTTCACAGTACAGTTTAGGCACGATGAAAATCTCACCTCCAAGAGGGTAGTGTTCACTAGCAGGTGCATGACGACAACTGATGTGGCCCTATAGATTTTTCAGCAGTTTAAGTCTCCATCGGGCAGGGGTGATGTCACGTTTCACCTCCCTAGGTTGTACAGGTTGCGCCTCTAGCGGAGAATCCTCGTACTGGAGAGGGAAAGACTTCCATGTCATTTTTCGTCTAGGTTTTGGCTTGAGGGTGGGGAGCGCATTGGAACAAGGGACTGAGTCACAAGAGAGATGGATGGTTCTGGGGCCCATCGTCGTTTAACGCGTGCTGAATTTTCCTCATCACTAATAGGCTGCATGCCTTCGACGGGTTCCAGATCTTCATTCACAGGAAGGCTGTCTTCTTCATTCACAGGAAGGCTGTCTTCTTCATTCACAGAAGGGTTGTCTTCAACAGGCCTCAGATCTTCAATCATAGGTGGGTCATCCTCGCCGAACAAGTCCCACAAGTTCATAAAAAGAAAAGCCTCTAATTGCCCATGCGGCTGACCAATTAATGAACAGTCCATTGGGTATAGTGCTTCTCGATATACTCGTTCATCCATGTGCTAAATGCTGCTGTCTCGGCTTGTGAACAATGCACTCCATGACCTTCGTGATAATCGCACTCAATTCCAGGTATTTTAGGAAGGTCTTTGAAACACGGACAGCCAATTATTTCTCAATCGAATGAGGCTATACCAAGTCTAGCCACTATACACTTCTCATAGAATTCTCCCTTGTAAGCGATGACAGAAGCAAAAGGCTTGCGGCATTTTTGTGGATGTGACGTACAATATTGTCAAGGCACCCGTACTCCCACACCACTTCACTGACACGAGGGTAAAAGGGAAGGCCTGTAATGTGTTTGGACACATAAAGAATTGTTTTCCAGTCGTTCTGAGGAATGTCCGCCACAAAGGAAAGGACGAATCTGTAGACACCCATCAGGCACCTACAGTCCGAATAGCCTAGCTCCCGGGTCAGGAATTTACCCTTCACGGTGAAACCATCTAAATCTAACACACAGCAGACGTGATGCATTTCACAATGATCTGGAACACAGCTAATGTCTAGAATACCTGAGTTCAGTGATGATGAGGATGTAGATCACTGGGACAGGACGCTGGCCACCTTCACTGTCTCAACCAAGTCTTCAAACTCGACATGCTCAAGTCCTTCAAGCACAGGGTAACCATATTTGTGGGTTTTCAGCGTGAACGTCAGCACCACTTTCTCTACAGAAGGATCGGGCAGTCGACTAATGATACTGTTGCACACCAGCTGCTCCAGGAGTCCGGGAAAAACAGGCACTAATTGCTCATTTGGCTGACCACACCAATACTGTTGGACAGATTCGAAGACAATATTTGCAAAAGCCATGACTGTGGCTCCCGAACCACTGCAGTGCCTTTTCATTCGAAATCTCCACCAATCAAAAACATGTCCAATCAGATTCCAGAAAAATGAGGTCATCCAATAAAACATAGAGACTAAAGGTGTAACAACCAACCAGACCCCAAAACGAAAGGGTAAGAAACCTTTCGGGGGTCGAAGAAACCTAGCCTAGAAAACACTAAGGAGAAAGAAATGGGGGTGGAAAACCGGTCATAACTGAAGCCCACCTAGGACGTCACTGGGGGAAAGAAATGGGGGAACCTAGCAACAGAAAGCATCCTCCGATAAGGATGACGTCATTTCGGACACGCCCCTCCTAAACAGTTGTCATGACTACTACTAACATTAAGGCTGCGAAGCAGTGGAGCAAGTACTTATCGTCTGCATTACTTATATATTGATCTCTATGTTGCGATCTTGTGCAACCACGGCAATTCCCGGTTCCGCCTGACAGCACTACCTGGTTAAAGAAAAGCCATGACTATCTAGAGCCGGGGGCAAGGAATACGCCCTATAGGCGCACCTCAACCCCGGCCTCACATGGCAGCAGTCCTATAGAAGGAAAGCTAACCACCGGAAGAAACCTAAATTTAATCTATTCCCCGGTTTGCAAATGTGCAAGGATATAAAGATCCAAGCTCGATCGGCACCCGGGGTGGAGACTCTTAGTAGGACCCAGACTTTTTGGACGGCTCGTGCCTACTAGGCAGGAGGGACCTTTCGACCGAGCCGTCGAACTGACCACCCAAGGTCCCTGAGGTGAGGTCTCCGACGCTGTCACCACCCGACCGGCAATCAAGCCGGCCAGCAGCGTCTTCGACCTCGGTTGGCCTTGGCCATGTCCAACCGGCGCCCAACCCGGTCGGCACAGCCTTCAGCCGGGTTGCTGGGCCCTAGGCCCCCCCACCACGACAAGGTGGTCCCCTATTGGGGGGGATTACTTATATATTATCGAAATCTTCTCTTCCGTCATATCTCTGATTTTGGATATTTAGAATTTTGAGCCTTGGGTGCTGAATGATGCCTATCGGAACGCTGACATTAAGGCTGCGGAGCAGCTGAGAGAGTACCTATCATCTACATTAGTTTAATATTATGGAAATCAGCCAGTACATTCATATCTCTAATTATGGAAATTTCGAATTTTGAACTGTGCCGATGATTTATTGCCAATATTACCTTTACAGTTAGCATTATGGTCTAATTTTACTTCAACTCTGCACATGAATTGTGCCAAAAGTCTACCATATTTAAGGGGAGCTTTTTTAATTTTAAAATCATGATATTCGCTACTTAAATATCAGTTATTTGGTACAGATGTCCAAGTTCGAAGTTCTCGTAGTTTCGTGAATGGTAGGTGAGGGGACCCACTGGACAGCTGTTGGGAAAAGGGTGTCAGCCTCCCGTCAGGGCCATCCAGCGTGTTCTTTAATGTGCGTGGGTGTGTCTCTCGCACACACGGGACAATGGCAGTAGTTTACCAGAAGAGTGGGAAGTTAGGTTCCCCTCCCCCGATATGGCACCACCCTCCCACCGTCAGCAGCTGATGTTGAAGTCGAATGGGTTGACATTTACGACCGCTTAAAAGTTATTTATTAGCCTTCTCACGGTTGTGGGATTTTTTAGCCCTATTCATTATAATGTGCGTCTGCAGATCCCATTGAAAGACATTTAAGCCCTCGTGAGAAAAAAAATTTAAGACCCCTCTGGCATTCATTAGAAATGTATGCAAGCAGCCAAACGGGTTGACATTTATGAACACTTAAAATTATTTATTAATCTTCTCACTGGTGTGCGAACTTTTTTTTAACCCTATTCATTAGAATGTGGGTCAGCAGATCCGATTGAAAGAGCTGGCACTCGTGAGAAAAATTTTTAAGCCCCTTTGGCATTCAACAGATCCGTTTGAAACAGCCAAACGGGTTGACATTTATGACCGCTTTAAAATTATTTATTAATCTTCTCATTGGTGTGCGAACTTTTTTTTTTACCTTATTCATTAGAATGTGGGTCAGCAGATCCGATTGAAAGAGCTGGCACCCGTGAGAAAAAATTTTAAGCCCCCTCTGACGTTCATCAGAATATCCGATGACGGTGTTTTGTTATCGCAAGAGTGAGGTCCCCCACCCACCCTTCGCCAACAGCTGATATTGAAGTCGAACGGCTGACATCGCTTTTAAATTAGCCTTCTCATTTGTGTGGGAAGTCCCCTCTGGCATTCAGCAGTTCCGATTGAAACAGCTGGCACTCGTGAGAAAAGATTTTGACTCTCTGACATTCATTAGAATGTCCAACGACAATATTTTGTTATCATGAGTGTGCTGTGATTGGCTGGCGTTTTTATACCGTTCTGCAACTTTATTGGTAGAGTATTGTATAAAAAGCTCAGACATCAGGTTGAATCAGCAGTCATGACTTTTGCAGACGCCATTTTGGATTCTGTTTCGTTTTTTGTGTGCACAACCTTCCGAACCATTAGTGAAATCTTTCCTGGTCTTTTAGAACAATTACTTGTTGGCATTATTGCAGATCAATTACCAGAGCCGACCCCGAGAAAGTGGCGTATGCTTTCACCTTGGAGACCTACAAATACGGTTTTCCTGTGCTTGATGGACTGGAGACAATAGATTTTAACAAATTGATGGAAATAGCAAAAGTGTCATATGCCATCTGCCAGTAGACTCTACGACTTAGTCATCGATTTGCTGACAGATCCTAGATATGTTCAGGTGACGAACCCGTGCCATCGCATATACCCAGGTCTGCTAGAACACCTCTTCGACATCGTGGTCCGACGTCTCCCCAACCCGAGCTTAGAAATTATGGGATCTGTATTTGCGCTTCAAGCAAGACATTACGACTCTGCCCTGCTGGACGATGTTTCCTGATGTGATCTTTGATTTAGTAGAAACTGTAAAAGCTGCCAGTACTCTATAAAAACGACTTTATTATGAACCATGTGTGCTGTGTTATAGATTTAGACGGCTTCACAGTAAATGGAAAATTTCTAACACATGAGCTTGGTTATTCGGACTGTAGAGGCCTTATAGGTGTTTACAGATTCGACCTCTTCTTTGTCACGGACATTTCTCCCTGCGACTGGAAAAGCATTCGTTACGTAATCAAGCACATAACAGGCCTTACTTTTTACCCTCGACCGGTGAAGTGGTTTGGAAATATGATTGTTTAGACCAGTGATTCCCAACCTTTTCTGGACCATCGCCCCCTTTAGAAGAGAACAAAAATTTCAACGCCCCCCTAATCCATAATAGTTAATTTTATATGAAATATTAAAATATTGTTGCATATTATCTGTACCTAATTTATCTATTAAAAATCATAAAGCAGAAATTAATAAAACGACAACCAAATGTACAATAAAATTGTTTATTAAAATTTTAAAAATAAACACAGAATCAATAAGAAATAAAAAAATAATGAGATAAACACAAAATTAATAATAAATAAAAAAAATTAATGAGATGGTTGAGGCTGGTGGAGTGTTAACAATTTGTTAATGTCGGGTTCCAATTTCGTTAACATCAATCGCAGATCGCCAAGTTCAGTGATGTGGTCTGTTCCTCTTCTTTGACAGTAAATTAGCTACTGCACCGAATCCACGCTCAGCCATATAGGACGAAGGAAATGCGATTAAAAACTTCTGTACTATTGCCCACAATCCAGGGTAGAGAACTGGTATTGATTTTTGAAGCCAGAACTTTTGGTATCCATGTTTGAATTTTACTTTGAGTGCTTCGTTAGTCGTGAGTTCTAAGAGTTCCTCTTCCAAATTTGATGATTCTTCAGTATCTGCGTTTGCGAAATGATCTAAAACCCAACTCGGTATATTCACGTTTAAAACATCTTGGAAACGCTCCGTAAAATCAACATGAAGAACTTCCAAATGTTGGCGGTAAGTAAGTAAATCTTACGGTTTTGCAGAGACTGCTGATAATGTGGGAAAGTGGTTGTATTCACCTCTACCTAGATTTCGTTTGAATAGAAGTTTTCCCGTAAACGCAGCTATGACTTTTTTTGTTTTCTTCTTTTACGAGATTAGTACTCTTAATAGTCCCGATAGATAGCTGAGAGGCAGTCTCTTGCTTTCTCGCCCTTCTGTTGTGACTGGTATAGAGAGCCCCTCATTGGAGCCTAATTTCACCTTGAACCTTGAGAAAGGAAATTAAAACTTCTTGGAAAGTTTTACAAATAACCTAAACAAACGTATCATTAGCAGTGAAGAGACCTACCGAGAATACGCTGAGTAAAGAATATAATCATAAACACTTATTCCTAAACATAGAATTTTGTTTTGCAAATAAAAATCTCCAGAAGAAATAATATCTAAAACATATTTACCTAACTGCGCATATCATTATACGACGAATGTCGATTATTACCATTCGAGGCTACTTGTTTCAACAGCCTATTGTCCCTCACAAAAACGTTCATTCCGTAATTTAAAAACACTCGCAAAAACCAATATCATCGGAGACGGCTATTCTAACAAGCGCATACCGCTAAAGAATGAATTGCCGTTCAGCATTTTAAGGAAACCCAACAACAAAATTACAGGAGACAACCATTTCAACCTGAACATACTGCTGAACAATGAACCGCCATTCCCCCCTTCCGATCACACTAATCTTACAAGCCTAAAAACCAAAATTGTAAAAAATTCACCGCCGATCCGCAGTATGAAAATCCTCAGTAACGAATACCATCAGAGACAATTTTAAAAAAACACGAATTATCGTAAAACAACTCGCAGCAGATCCTTAGTATAAAAAAAAAACCCACTAAGCTAAATAATCCCATCAGAGAAAACGAGCGTAAAAATACAAATTATCGTAAACAATTTAATACCGATCGCAGTATAAAAAAGTCCCCGAACAAAGTAATGCCATTAGAGGCAAGAAGCCTAAAAAACACGAAATATCGTAAACAATGCACTGCCATCCGCATTATTAATAAAAAACACTAGAAAAGGTTATGTCATCAGAGACAATCATTTTAAACAGCGCTAAAGAAGAAATCGTCCCATTTCCCGCTCAACACAATAATAGGGTTGGGTTGTTTTACCTCTGAGCGGCACTTTTTTGCACACCATGGGCTAAATGGCCAGGTCACATGGACCCCGAAGGCTCAGAGAAGGTTGGGGAAGGGGACCCACTGGAGCAGCTGTTGGGAGACAGATGGTAGTCTCCCGTCAAGGCCATCCAGCGTGTTCTTTAACGTGCACAGGGTATGGCTCTCCCGCATACGGGGCCACGGCTTAACGTCCCATCCGACGGACGGCGGCCTTTGCAAGCCCATCGGTGTCCCCTACTGACCGTGGGCAGGGCGGGGAATTTTGCGGAGATAAATCTCAACGCTGACCCAGCTGGGACTCGAACCTGGGAACTACAGATTACGAGTCTGGATCGATTACGAGTCTATCATCGCGAAGGATATGTTCAGGATATGGTCGCGATAAGCGAAATTTCGCGATCAACGGGGGATTTAAAAAAAAAAACATTTTAAAATTCGAAAAAACACTTTATTAATAAAATAAATATTATTAATAACAAAAAAAATGTCATACATAACACAATTCATTCATTTTGTTCCGCTTTGCAAAAAGGAATCTAGATTCCCTTGTTTGGCCTCTCTACGTTTATTATACAAAATTTGCCGATAACTGTCAAATAATCCGTTACAACCACGCTTTACAGAAACTCACTCGCTCGTAATCTTCGTCGTTTTCTTCTAACAGGCCAACCAGCGCATAGCTTTTCAATGATTTTGACACTTAACTTTCGCACGGTAACAGGTTCCGAGACATCATTTTCTTGGGACATAGTATGGCAGTCCATTTCCTGCAGCTCTTCATTAGTTAAGGGTTCGCCGTGTGATTCTAACAAAGTCTGAATATCATCTACATCAACACCTTCGATGCCTCCGGAAGTGGCTATAAGAGTAATCTCTTCGATGACATTTTGAATCATTTTCATAATTGATGTGATTTTCAACAATTTCTCTGAGCAACCTTTTCCAAACACCCTTCATACACGACTGGGTGACTTCATTACACGCTTCGTCGATGTTTCTGATAGCTTTCATAATATTAAATTGTTTCCACCAAACCCGCATGGCATCTCTACCACCTCCATCAGTTTCGTCAATGAGTTGGCGTATCGTTTTTCTTAAATAATAGGCTTTGAATGCTGCTATTGCGCCTTGATCCATAGGCTGTAAGATGGAAGTGGTATTCGGAGGTAAGAATACCACCTCAACGGAAAATCAGTGCACAGGGTCTCAAGTTCCACAGGATGTCCCGGCGCATTGTCCAACACCAAAAGAGCTCGAGGTTCAACTCCAATATCCTCGCAATATTTTTTTATTGCTGGGCAGAAACAAGTTTTAAACCCAGTACATAAATAAATTTTGTGTCATCCAAGTCTTAGGGTTACTTCGCCAAAAAACCGGTAAATTGTTTTTAGAATAACCTTTCATGGCACGAGTTTCTGATTGATAAATCAACAATGGTCTCAATTTTAATTCTCCCGATTCATTTCCGCCGAGAAGAAGAGTTAGACGATCCTTGGCTGCTTTAAATCCAGAAGCAGTCTTCGCTATGGAAATAAACATACGTGTTGGTATTCGTCAGTCCCGCCTCATCTACATTAAATTTGGTGGATAATTTCCCCTTTCCACAATTTCACGGAACTCCATTGGATACTTTTCAGCTGATTCTACGTCTGCACTAGCCGATTCGCCAAGCATTTTAAGGCTATGCAAGTTTGATCGTTTTCTAAACCGATCAAACCAACCTTTGCTTGCTTTAAAAACTTCTCCATTTTGAGATTTTAAATGATCCCAAAGACTGTGATTTAGGTCTTCTATCCATTTGCTTAATAAATTTTCCATTTCTGTCATCAAAAAACTTCTGGTTCGTGAAACTTTCGTCGCTGTAATTGGAGTAGCATTTTCGCCAGCCTTTTTAATTTTGTCTGTTTGTTGCACAATTGATCGCACTGTAGACTCGGGGAATTTGAAATCCCTTCCTACAACTGTAAATTTACCACCACTTTCTATCCTTTCTATAATTTTTAGTTTCTTTTCTAAAGTCATTACATTGCGAATTTTCTTAACCGATTTTTCATTGTCTTTTTGACATTTTAAAATTACGAAGGGATAAAAAAATATATAGTCAATTAGCGTGCGTTTGACACTGCAGCTAAGATTACACTGAAGGATAGCCCTAAATGATGCACTGGCTCAACCGTACCAGGCACCGGCGTATGGCGTTCTTTTGTCTTGCTCACGCTCGTAACTTCACGTTATGTACATGTGATTGAGCGACAAAGAAAGTTAGCACGCACGTGCAACCATTCATTTTGACTTTTCCTCGTATGTTTCAAAGCCAGACAAGTGCCGAGACAAAAAAAAAGATCGCGATATAACGAATCCGCACTCGCCGGGGTCGCGATGAACGGGAGTTACCTGTACAGATTACGAGCCTGGCGCGCTACCGACTGAGCCACCCCCGCCCCAATAATAGGGAATATGCATTAACTATTATAAATTGGATGCAACTTTTAATAATTACTTTTCAAATTCACACCGTTATGCTACATTGCAGGAATTAAATCCAAATTGCATTAAAAAAAAATATTTATATGAATAACCCGTGTCCCTTGCAGTTAAATAAACTCAACTTCTATTCAGCTTAGAGTAGGGATTCCCAGCGTGGGGGTAGGGGGTAAAATTTTTCGGGGTACGCCGTGAGAGCTCAAAAGTCGCTAGATCTAGTAACAAAGTCGCTAAGTTGGCAACACTGCTACCGATTTAATGCCACTGCTTCCATTGCCCAATAAAGAAGAGTTGATTGAGATATCTTGTGACAATAGTTTAAAAAGCATTCATTCCAAAAGGCCATTGATTAGTTTTTGGATTGGAGTGGAGAAGGAATTTGTCAAGAATTGCAGTCAAATATTTGTTACCTTTCACAACTTATTTCTGTGAAACTGCATCTTTAACTGCTTTACAAAATAAATATAGGAAATAATATAGGCTGGATACTGATAATGACTTGAGAATCTATCTTAGCAAGATAACCCCAACCATTGATGAACTGTGGAAGCGTAAACATGAGCAACCATTTCACTGATTATTCAGTAAAATGTTTATAATTTTATAAGATTTGTTAAATTGTTTATGCCATTTTTTGTTTATCGATATATGTAATTTATTAATGCAAAATTTAATGTGTATATATATATGTGTGTTTTATTTTATTCCCATTGTTATAACTCTAGTTTTATCTATCTATACAAAGGGTACGCCAGTTACATACATATTTTCACTGGGGTACATGAAGCATAAATGGTTGAAAACCACTGCCTTAGACCAGTGATTGAGCATTTACAATACAGAGATGATAATAATAACAGTCATTGGCGTTATTCACTTACATTACACACCTCATGAAATTTGTTAACACTCATGGCCATCTAGTGAGTAAATGCAGTAATCTGCTTGTTACTAGCAATATATTTATATAACATAAAAAACAGTCTCGACCCCCTGTGAGGCCCGATCTGTTAGGGGAGAAAACAAATTAGCCTTCCCATTCAAGCAATCTTAGTTTAGCGATGATCATTTTATCATACCCATTAACTGGATTACGAAATTTGACAAAAAGCTTAAATCAGTTTAGTTACATTTTTGGCATGCGCGCTTCTTCGTATTAACGAAATTTAACTTAATCGCTAATAATAAACAATATGTAGTATGCCCAATTAACAATAGATATATTGCAAAAGTTAACATTTACAATACAGAGATAATAACAACAGTTATTGGCGCCCATTTCTCCAATGGTTTTCTTTTGCGGTAGTAGTAAACTTCGTATGCAGCACGGGAAACGATGCTCGCCGCAGCCAACCAGGATTTTTGATATTAACAAATATTAATTTAATCGCAAATAAGTAATATTCAATACGTAGGCATCATCCCCTGATCAATAGATCAACCAATATATTTCAAAAGTTAGCATTACAATATATCGGGAATAACAACAAATGTTATTGCGACTTTTTTTTTTTTGGAAGTGCTGGATCGCCGCATAGCAATCGGCACGGGAAGCAATGGTTTACCGCAAACAACCACTGCATCCATACGTTTTTGATATTAACGAAAGTTAACAGCTAACTAACAATGAATATGTAAATATCATTATTCAATTAAAAATCGACTAAAAGTCGCTGATCACAAGTGGTATGTATTCGGATGTAAAACAATCCGAATACATACCACTTGTGATCAGCTGCCGGGTGACGACGCTATTTATGGGAAAACAAAACTGCCATCGGCCAACAAAAGAATGCAATAGGAAGTAACATAACAGTATGGAACATAACAATAGGGTGATAACTGATTATAATTAAAAGTGCCTCAACTCTAGTGAAGGAACTGTGTGTATTTCACTGAGTTAAAATCAATCAATAATTAATTTTTATTGATATTGCTTTCGACTTCATTTTTTTTTCTCTTGAGCAGAGAGTAGCGTTAATGTTAGTTAGTTGTACTTTATATTAGACATGTTCAAGATCCTAAGCGGAATTTTGCCATTCACATTCCAGAACAAAAGAACGCTAAAATTTTGGCAAGTTAATTATTGCCTGGTGCCCGCAATTCTGAGTATTCAGTAGTTAAGATCTTAATACCTTGGGGCATTACAGAGTGGTAAAATTTATGGGACATCTATGGGTAAACGTTTGGATCTGGCTTTATTTTGACTTTGGACTTCTTACAGCGATAACAATACAATAAAAAACTACAAATATATTACAAGAGTTGAGATAATCACAGTTAACTGTTTCTGCAAACATAGCAAGTCATGAAAGTTTGCTGGAAAAACGAATTTCTAGAATAGAATGCGGACATACGACCTCCTGATATCATGCCAAGTGCTATCTATACCACTGAACTATCAAGAACTCTATCCCCGCAAGTATTGACTATAAGGTTTCTCTTCTAGTAGCTCAAGGTGATAGACGAAATATTTCGGAGGATTTGGAGACTTGGTTCATCTTCCGCAATCTAAACATAGTTGTCGATCTTTCTGGAAGTTTTACAATAATAAAACCACATCTCATGACCTGTGAGAATGCCTGTTAACAGTTTGGGATCACTAGGTTCAAACATTGCCAGCATCTCCTTGCACAAGTCGATTCTAGCCTTTTTTTTCTGTTCTGTCAGTTTGTGGGGTACCCATTTGGCACATCTTTCAGAACTTTAAATGTTGATGAATAATTGCTTTCACATTACCAATCGATATATTGACACCTCAACTTATTACCTGAACAGTGATGTGTAGGTTTTCCTTAACGAGTTAACGAACAATAGCGATGATTTTCTCTTTCACTGTCTCCTGTGGTCTTCTTGCACGAGGAAGTTTTCAAAGCTCTGCCATCTTTTAAATTTTTGCATCCATGCAATAACAGTGAACTGGAATGATTCCCATATACTTTTGATAAATTGGCATTAATTTTTTTTGTCGTCTCCAAGTGTCCCTGGAGATGGCAAGCTCATAATCTGCAGTTCTCAGGTTCAAGTCCTACCTGGGCCAGCATTGAGAGTTCAACAAAATTCTTTATCCTCAATCAGTAGGAGTCATCGATTGGCTTGGAAAACCCACCGTCCATTGGATTGAACATTAAGCTGTGGCCCCGTATGGGAGAGCCATACCCTATACACATTAAAGAACATGCTGGATGGCCTTGGCAGGAGGCCCCCATCTGTCTCTCAACAGTTATCCAGTGGGTCCCCTAGCCGCAACTTTCTGAGCCTTCAGGATTCTTTTTTGTGAACTGGTCATTTAACGCATTGGGTGCAAAAAGAGTGCTGCTCAGAGGTAAACCAACAACCCCAAGTGTTCCTTGTGAAAATGTAAAATCTCTCCCAGTCTTCAATAGGTTTCATAGCAAAAACTCACAGATTTCGCAGATTTAACTTTACAAGCCACAAAGGTACAAACCTTTGTTTTTAATACGTAATGACAAGTTTTCAAACAAGACATTGCTCTTTAAATTCGGAGGAACGAGTGCAAATCTACAGACACGTGTCAAGTAATAAATTTATTGCCCTCCATAAGGAAATTTCAAGAGTAGAAGTGATTTGTTTACAGAAACATTACCTGTGATTTTCTGTACTCTTCTTTCTTAGGTGTGCTGACTATTTTTACTGAAATATTTATCTCGAGAAACATTCCTGCCTCTTCAAGAAATATTACCTGCGATTTTCTGTACTCTTCGAAATTGCCATATTCAACCTTACATTGTGCAATGCTAGTTAGGTGTGCTGACTATTTTTACTGAAATATTTATTTCATACCATCACTGGCAGCTAAGCCACTTCCTTTCCCGATAACAGATGGTAGTTTGAGCAACTACAAGGGGAAGCTTATAGTCAATATTTGTTCAGAAAATAGCTCTCATAGCTCAGTAAGAGAGCAACTGGCATGGTGCTCTGTTAGTAGCAGGTTGATGGGTTCCTATCCCACTCTAGGTGATACTCATTATCTAATGTATTCAATTTGTTGTCATCATCATCCTCAAGCAACCATGAGCTACGGAGGTCCAACCAGACAGTGCAATTTAGTTCTCTAACTCTGTCCTCAACTACATCAACTGCATCTGGCCACTGCACACCAATTCTAATAAGGTCCTGTTTGACATTGTCAGCCCATCGCATCCTAGGTCTCCCCCTCTATCTGAGGCCTTTGGGTACACTGTTCATAACCCTATTCGCCAATCTATAATTAACCATACGGGCAACATGGCCAAACCAATGGAGTCTCTCTCTGCACAATATGCTACTTAAAGGAGGTTGCCGACTACTTTGCCTAACCTCATCATTAGTTACAAAGTTGAACCACCTAATGCCCAAGATACTGCGTAAGCATATAGAATCAAAAGCATCTAGTTTCCTGTTATCTTGTTTACAAAGTGTCCAAGTTTCACTACCATAACTAACCCTAGAAAGAACCAAACTATTATACAGTCTAATTTTAGTCTTTAGGTGTATACGCCTATTTCTCCACAATCTCCATACATTCTTAAAAGTCCCGGCAGCAATCCCTATTCGTCTGTTAATCTCATGCCGCACATCACCATTATCTGTTACATAGCTCCCAAGATAATTAAACTGTGACACCTGCTCAAGACTGCAACCATTCAGATTAACTGAATCACAGCCTGCCTGACCAATTTTCATCACTTTAGTTTTCTCTCTGTTTATAACCAAACCTACTCTACTACCAGTCTCATCAACAGCTCGAATGAAAGAGTTCATCTCATCAACATCATTTGCCAAAAGGGCTAAATCATCAGCATAATCTAAATCAGAAATTTTTGTATCTCCAGCAAATTTCAGGCCAAAATCTTTTCCTTGAAGCGAATTTCGCATAACATGATCAATAACCAAACTAAAGAGAAAAGGAGACAAAATGCAACCTTGTCGAACACCAGAAGCAATGCTTAACCAGTTGCTACAAGCCTTACCAACTCTCACACACGACTCAGTGTTATTATAGAGAGCTTTCATTATGCTAATTAACTTATCTGGTATACCATATGATCTCACAATCAACCACAAATTATGACGATCAACAGAGTCGAAAGCCTTTTTGAAATCAACAAAGTCAGCAACCAAAAGTTTCTGAAACTCTAAACATTTCTCAAGAATCTGCCTAAGAGAAAATATTTGATCTACATATTCCTACCACTTCTGAATCCACATTGCTGATCAAGCAATTGCCTGTCAACCAGATTCTTAATTCTATAAGGCACAATCATGCAAAGAACTTTCCCTGGAACAGAGAGTAGGCTGATAGCCCTATAGTTATCACAAGAACTGCGATCACCTTTTTTGAAAATAGGGATAATAATAGCTCATGTAAAATCCTTAGGAACCATACCTTTATCATAAAAGATATTCAGAATTTCAGTCATCCAAGTGGTAACCGAAACATTCCCTGCTATAAGCATTTCCGTAGTAATTTCATCTACCCCTGGGGATGAACATTAAAGCCACCAATGCATCCATCATCATTGCAAACAATGGGAGTAAAACTAACCACATTGTTTAGAACATCACTGAAATGCTCAGATCACCTAGCCATGACAGAATCCTCACCTTCTATAACCTTACTTTGTTTATCTTTCAATCCCAGTATACCTGTCCGTTTTCTATGACACAAAATACTAACTATTTGGTACAGCTCTCTGCTGTTGTGCTGTCTAACTGCTTCCTCGGCTTTGTCAGCCAAGCCATCAAGCCAAAGATTCTTATCAGCAGCTAACTGATCCTTTACACGTTTATTAAACTCTCTGTAATGCTTTCTATTAGGACTAGTAGGGTATTGATTCAGGACATTCCTGCAGTTCTTTCTTTCAGAAATAAGCTCAAGTGCCTTATCACTCACATAATTTTGCCTTCTCTGCTGCTTTTTTCCTAAAAGGGTACTTTAGTTTCCATAAAAGCCTGTTTAAAATGGTCCCATTCTTCATCAACTTCAGTAGTAAGCAAATCATGGCTGTCATAATGACTAAGTAACCTATCATGGTAAGCTTTGGCTATAACAGGGGCGTTCAGAGCTTCAGTATTATAGGTAAATTTCTTAACCCTAGCACAACACTTTTTAGTGTAAGTAGTGACACTTTTAACAAGGTAATGGTCAGATCGAATTTCAGTTCCTGTATATGCCCTGTTATTCCTAACAGAACTAGCCCATTTGCTGTTAATTAATATATAATCAATTATATTCTTATGCAGCCCACCAGGTGAAATTGTGTGTACTTATGTATATCATGGTGTTTGTAATAAGTGTTAGTTATTCTGAAAACCATTGAGTTTACTTACCTGTAGGAGACATTGCCATTGCAGCTACCAATACCAAAAGAGCCTATCACACCTCCCTAAAGATCAGAGTCAGTACCAACTTTGGCATTGAAGTCACCAAGAACAAGGGTAATATCTCCTTTCTTGACAGAATTCAAAATATCCTGAAGTTGTTCATAAAACCTATCCTTCTCATCCTGATCGGCATCCTCAGTGGGGGCATAACAGCAGATAACATTCAGGTCTTTAACGCTTGTCAGAAATTTTGCTGTAAGAAATCTTTCATTAATGCACTCATATCCTAGAAGAGCATCACTAGCGTGTCTGCTGAGAAGCAGACCCACGCCTTGGTGATGCTTATTGTCATCCCTCCCTGAAGAGATATTTAAGATTATTTTTAAGAATCTGACTTTTATCTGTCCACCTGGTCTCTTGAAAGCCGAGAATATTTAAATTATAATAGTGGAATTCTTTTGTGAGGACATCAAGAGAATAAGCTCTGTGCAGAGTCCTCACATTCCAACTACCTATGGAGAGAAAATGGTTAGTGGGATGTTTAAAGAAACTATGTTTATTGAGAGAGGGAATGCCGACAATATCAAACAGCCCCCTAATCGCAGACATGGGACAAAGACCTGTTCCCCCACCACTAAAGGCTGAAGCCATCTACACTGGAAGACTTCCTCCAATGTAGAATTTGATGATGCCAATAGAAGCAAAGAGTTCAGGTGCCTGCGATGACCTCTGCTCAGGATTATCCACCAGCTGATAAACATATCCTGTGAATCTATTCACTTGGGGCTGTCAACCCACAAACAAACAGAAAACACAGAGGAAGATTTTCCCTCCACAGGAGCCCACCAGTGCAGCAAAATCAGGATCCATAATCAAGCTCAGAGCAATATATCTGTCCAGTCCAGTGGGTTTATATGGTCAGGACCCTGTGTGGTTGGCCACTCCTCAGAAGGGTAGAAAAAAAAGAAAGAAATGTAGCCATAGTTGTCCAGATCAGTAGGCCACACTAATCTGGCAGCCCTCCCCTTCCATTCACTTTCACAAGAGAGTTTCTCTTTTGAAAGGTACTAACAGTCTGCACCACGAGAAGGCGGGGTCGGACACAATGTGCTAGGCCTGGCCTGTTCTATGCATCATCACAGGGAATGGTACATAGTTCTTCTTCCAGTGACTACCTATATATCATTTACAGACCCAATTTGTTATAGCTGTGGAATTTATTTTTTAAATATTACGATTTATTATTTTTACATTTTTTTAGGAAAAAATATTTTTTATTTACTAAATATAATTTTCTACTATTTAGTAGGGTAAATTCGTAATTTATGTTTAGAGTAAAATGTCTACTACTTGATTTCACACAGTTATTATATAAAATTTAATCTCAAATGGTGAGATAAAATTTTAGTTATATTCTACCTTGGACAAAGAAATAACTATATATTTTAGAACGTTTTCACATATTACATTATGAGAAAAACGGAATTTTTGTTTGCTAACATTATCAATCCTGAAATTTTGAGATAAATAAAGTTGGGAAAAAATATCTAGCTTCTCTTTGGGAAATACACTAAAATCGCAATTTATTATACACACTCACCTAATAATAATGTGGGTCCACTTTTCACCTTCACAACAGCAACATGTTATGTTGTATCATGGACTCTACCAGGTGTTGGAACGTTCAGATTGCATTGCAGTCTGATTTCAGAATGGCTATCCATTAAGTGCCCAGTAATCCATCAGTGGTATCACCAGTAATCCATAAAGTGCCATGAGATACTCTCTTGTGGAAGTGAACGAAAGTGGAGGGCTGCCAGATTAGTGTAGCCTACTGATCTGGACAACTATGGCTATTTTTTTTTCTACCCTGCTGAGGAATGGTCAACCACACAGGATCCTGGTGCTGACCATATAAACCTACTGGACTAGACTGACATATGGCTCTCAGCTTGATTATGGATCCTGAATTTGCTGCACTGGTGGGCTTCTGTGGAGGGAGAATCTTCCGCTGTGTTTTCTGTTTGTTTGTGGGTTGACAGCCCCAAGTGAATAGATTCAAGGAATATGTTTATCAGCTGGTGGATAATCCTGAGCAGAGGTCATCGCAGGCAACTGAACTCTTTGCTTCTACTGGCATTGTGAAATTCTACAGTGAAGGAAGTCTTCCAGTGTAGATGACTTCAGGATATTTTGAATTCTGTCAAGAAAGGAGATATTACCCTTGTTTCAGGGTAAAAATGCATCATTCCATTTCATCACATAGATGCACAATAGGGTTCAAATCCAGAGAGTGAAAGGCCATTTGAAGATTATGAACTCACTGGAATGCTCCTCCAACATTTGCTAAACGAGAGTGATAAGACTGGGTGATGTCTTGTTGAAAGATGGCATCCTGCAGTGGGAAATGGATAGCCATGAATGAGTATAGGTGGTTGGTGAGTACATCAACATAGCCTTGTGCAATGATGGTCATCTCAATAGGTACAAGGGGCCCCAGGGGGGGCCCACATAACTAGCTCAGAACATTACACCAACTCCACTGGCAATGTAACATACTGATTTGGCTATTGGAGTCCATGGCCTCATGTGGTGTAAGTCATACAGGCAACCTGTGCATGTTGAAGTTGGAACCTCAATTTGTCAGGCCAAGCTACCTATTTCCAGTTTGCCATGGTCCATTGGCAATGTTCCTTCGCCCACTGCAACCTCATAGCCCAGTCATGCCCTTATATGTGGAATGGTCTTTGCACAAACCTTCGTAGCTGCTCCATTGCTGAACATTGACATTATCATTTACACCAGGGATTCTCTAAAGTATATAACATTTTAGAGAATTAAAACTAAAAAGGAAAGGAGACAAAATGCAACCTTGTCGAACACCAATCGAATGTGGGGTATGCAGTAAAATTTTTGGCGTACACCTAAGAGCTCAAAAGTCGCTAAGTGGCAACACTGCTATGCCAAAATGTCATTTTTTTTTGTTTATCAATACATGTAATATATGAATACAAAATTTCATGTGTATATATATGTTTTATTTTATTCCCATTGTTATGTTATAACTCTAATTTTATCTATCTATACAGCCAGTTACATACACATTTCCAGCGGGTATGTGAAGCATAAAAGGTTGAGAACCACTGATCTACACAGTGGCCACTGATCTACACAGTGGGGAGAGGTAGCATTCACCTTGAACATCAATGGTTTAGTTATGGCCACATCTGGCTGCAAGTTTTGATGTAGCTCTGGTACACATGTGTGATGGTTCCATGGGGGAAATCCCAGACCTGCAGTTGCAGATATGGATCACCTCATTTTCCTCGCATTAACTATTTGCCCACAATTGAACTTGTTCAGGTTGCCGTGTTTACCATCATACCAGTTGCAGGTATGCTATACAGCATGCAGGTATTTGATGCATTTATAGCCCACAAGGGGTTTCAGCTGGCTGCACTGTGGTGGAGTAGAGCAGGTTTGTGAATTGGTGTAGTATGCATAATAAATTGTGCTTTCAGTGTGCTTTCCACTTTTATGTAAGTGATATTACTTCTTTTACTTCCAATTAATTCAATCCTGTTGTATGGATAATGAATAAAAGAAATGAATCAATAGGCTTGATATTTATGAATTGTATGACAAAGTGTTAATATATTGTTTACAAAGTACAAGGTATATAGTACATATGTTTTGTATTTCTAGTGGCAGACATGCTTACAATATGAAAATATTGTTTATCTTCTACTTCTGTCACGAGAATGATGAGAGTCTTTGAGTCTGTCTTTGCGTGACTTATGAGGCTTTTCATATGATGCATTAGGATGATGATTACGTTCATGGGATCGGGATCGAGATCTGTAACGCACCTTTTCTGAATTTTTAACTTTATAGCTCTTTTTGCTGCTACGCCTGTGTGGGGAGCTACTGTGAGACACACTCACACTACGACTACGGCTTCTCTTCCTTTTGTGCGATGCTCGATGTTTTGATTTCTTAATATCTCGTGTTCTGGATCTTGATCGAGACCTTGAATGGTGTGGTTCTTTATAGCTTCTTGGTGGTGTTTTAACTTTTCTCTTTGGACTAGGGCTGCGGCTTGACTGACTTTCTGATGAGCTCGATTTACATCGTTTTTTAACATGAGGACTTGGAGGGCTGTCTTCTGTTGGGGAGTGGCTTTTTCTCTTCCTCATGTGATTTGTATCCCTGTTACCCCTAGGGAGATAAAAAATTACATCACATAACATGCAGTTGTATATAATATAGGTTGTTTAGCATTTATTCTGTTTATATATCAGAAAATTAAAAACAATAATTACCGAAATATCTTGTATTATATCACGCAAATATCTTATATCAAGACTACCACACTAAAATAAATTTCTCCCACACTCCCTACTCATAACTTTTACAATTTATAGTTGGTGATGTCAGCACCACCTACCATTGCCACATCCACAAGATTTGGAAAGGCATTTGAGGTCATAATTCTCCATTCTCCACACCCACTCCCCTGCAGAGGATTACTCAGTGATAAACCATAAGGCAATTAATGCTACATCCTAAGAGTAGCCCACTGACACCACACATTTAAAACCATTTTAATATTTCTAAATTATTTTACATATCACTGGATATACACTGAAGAGCCAAAATATTATGACCAGCATATCTTTATGCAAATCAAAGCAACTGCAGGTAAATGACGGTGTGTGAAGGTCATGAAACAGTATAAATAATACCTGATACTGAGCTCTGTTAATCAGTGCTATTCTTGTTCTTCAGATGGGAAAGGCAGCAGACTTAAGCGAGTTTGACAAAGGCCAAATTGTAATGGCCAGACAACTGGGTCAGAGCATTTCCAAGTTGGCAAGGTTTGTGGGGTGCTCATGGTCAGCTGTGGTTAGTACCTTCAAAAAGTGGTCCAAGGAGGGAAAAACCATGAACCACCAAGCAAGGTGTGGGCCAACCACAGCTCATTGATGCTAGAGGTGAGCGAAGGCTATCCCATATGGTATGAGCCAACAGAAGGGATACTGTGGCATAAGTCGCCTGTAATTTGAATGCTGGTGAAGGGAGTAATGTGTCACAACACACAGTACATTGAATCCTGCTGAATATGGGGTTGCATAGCTGAAGGCCACTCCGAGTGCCCATGGTAACCTCAGTTCACTGCCAAAAGTGCCTACAATGGGCATGCGAACATCAAAACTGGACCTTGAATGATTGGAAGAAGGTTGTCTGGTTTGATGAATCTCATTTCCTGTTGCACCATGTGGACAGCTGGGTAATGTGTGCATCATTTACCTGGGGAGTGTTGGACCAGGATGCACTGTGGGAAGAAAACCATCTGGTGGAGTGAGTATAATGCTTTGGGCAATGTTCTACTGGGAAACCCTGGG
This sequence comes from Ryuthela nishihirai, assembly GCA_038380435.1. NCBI lineage: Eukaryota > Metazoa > Arthropoda > Arachnida > Araneae > Heptathelidae > Ryuthela > Ryuthela nishihirai. The sequence goes on from JAWZYU010000019.1 coordinate 2,484,663, forward strand.
TCCAGTCTTTCATGTGCAGGAAGCTATGAAATCTACTACCTACCTAAACATCATTGCAGACCAGGTACATCCTTAGATGGCAACGGTATACCACTCTAGTAGTGCCTTCTTTCAGCAGGATAATGCGCCATGCCACATTGCCCAGATTGTTCGAGAATGGTTCACAGAACATGAGGAAGACTTCCAGGTATTGCCCTAGCCTCCAAATTCCACAGACATCAATCCAATTGAGCATATGTATTTTGTGCTGGAACAGCATATCCAATCTGCAGCGGCTCAACCATGCAACTTACAAGAGTTAAAGGATCTGCTGGTAATGTGATGGTACCAGATACCACAAGACACCTTTAAAAATCTTGTAGCATCCATGCCTCGCTGAGTAAAAGCTGTTTTGGCGGCACGTAGAGGACCAACATCATATCAGGCAGGTGGTAATAATGTTTTGGCTCTTCAGTGTATTTTGCAAAAGGAATACAAAGAGAAAAATTTATAAATCTTTGATCCTGTGATTGGCTAATTTCTGTTTTTGTTTTTTAACCTTTAGTGCATATGTTAGGCTGTACACATTACATTCATGAAGTACCAAAGTCTTTTTTTTTGCTGTTATCTAATATAATAGTGTTTAAAAGATAAGTGTTAAAATTAAATGCATTTGATTATCTAACTAACTAAATATATAAATACGCCCTCAAGCAGCCACTTGTCACAGAGGTCTGATAAGAGCTTGTCAGTTTATATTACTTGGCCACGAGATGGCTTTATAATCTAAGACACTGTTTATTTTATAAGCACTGTTCTTGTTTATTTTAAAAGCAGTGGTCTGTAAATGGTAGCTAGGCATAAACTGGAAGGAGAACTGTGTACCAATCCCTAATGATGATGCACAGAACCGGCCAGTCCTAATGTCCAACACTGCCTTCTCGTGGAGCAGGCCATTAGTACCTTTCAAAAGAGATATTCTCTTTTGGAAGGGAACAGAAGGGGAGGGCTGCCAGTTCAGTATGGCCTACTGATCTGGTCATCTATGGCCAATTTTTTCTTTTTTTTCAACCCTGCTGAGGAGTGGTCAACTTTACAGGGTCCTGGTGCTGACCATTACTCTTTTAGGAAAAAAGGAGCAGAGGAGGCAAAATTATTTGAGTGATAAGGCACTTGAACTCATTTCAGAAAGAAAGAACAGCAGTAATGTCCTTAATCAATACCCTACTAGTCCTAATTGAAAGCATTATAGAGAGCTTAATAAACGTGTAAAGGATCAGTTAACTGCTGATAAGAATCTTTGGCATTGGTGGCTTTAATGTTGGCCCTATAACACAATCTGAAGTTATTTTGGCTATTTCTAAACTTAAACTTCATAAATCCCCAGGGTTGTTGGGTTGTTTTACCTCTGAGCGGCACTTTTTTGCACACCATGGGCTAAATGGCCAGGTCACATGGACCCCGAAGGCTCAGAGAAGGTTGGGGGAGGGGACCCACTGGAACAGCTGTTGGGAGACAGATGGTAGCCTCCCGTCAGGGCCATCCAGCGTGTTCTTTAACGTGCACAGGGTATGGCTCTCCCGCACACGGGGCCACGGCTTAACGTCCCATCCGACGGACGGCGGCCTTTCCAAGTCCATCGGTGTCCCCTACTGACCGTGGGCAGGGCGGGGAATTTTGCGGAGATAAATCTCAACGCTGACCCAGCTGGGACTTGAACCTGGGAACTACAGATTACGAGCCTGGCGCGCTACCGACTGAGCCACCCCCACCCCATAAATCCCCAGGGGTAGATGAAATTACTACAGAAATGCTTTGAGCTGGGAATATTTCGGTTACCACTTGGATGACTGGAATTTTGAATATCTTTTATGATAAAGGCATGGTTCCTAAAGATTTTACCAGAGCTATTATTATCCCTATTTTCAAATAAGGTGATCGCAGTTCTTGTGACAACTATAGGGGTATCAGCCTACTCTCTGTTCCAGGTAAAGTTCTTTCATCGTGCTTAATAGAATTAAGAATCTGGTTGACAGGCAATTGCGTGATGAGCAATGTGGATTCAGAAGTTGTAAAGGATGTGTAGATCAGATATTTTCACTTAGGCAGATTCTTGAGAAATGTTTAGAGTTTCAGAAACTTTTGGTTGCTAGCTTTGTTGATTTCAAAAAGGCTTTCGACTCTGTTGATCGTCATAATTTGTGGTTGATTGTGAGATCATATGGTATACCTGACAAGTTAGTTAACATAATGAAAGCTCTCTATAATAACACTGAGTCGCGTGTGAGAGTTGGTAAGGCTTGTAGCAATTGGTTTAGCATTGCTTCTGGTGTTTGACAAGAGTGCATTTTGTCTCCTTTTCTCTTTAGCTTGGTTATTGATCATGTTATGTGAAATTCACTTCAAGGGAAAGATTTTGGCCTTAAATGGACTGGAGATATGAATATTTCTGATTTAGATTATGCTGCTGATTTAGCCCTTTTGGCAAATGATGTTGCTGAGATGCTCTTTCATTCGAGCTGTTGATGCGACTGGTAGTAGAGTAGGTTTGGTTATAAACAGAGAGAAAACTAAAGTGATGAAAATTGGTCAGGCAGGCTGTGATTCAGTTAATCTGAATGGTTGCAGTCTTGAGCAGGTGTCACAGTTTAATTATCTTGGGAGCTATGTAACAGATAATGGTGATGTGCGGCATGAGATTAACAGATGAATAGGGATTGCTGCCGGGACTTTTAAGAATCTAGGGAGAGTGTGGAGAAATAGGCGTATACACCTAAAGACTAAAATTAGACTGTAGAATAGTTTGGTTCTTTGTAAGGTTAGTTATGGTAGTGAAACTTGGATGCTGTGTAAACAAGATAACAGCAAACTAGATGCTTACATAGTATCTTGAGTATTAGGTGGTTTAACTCTGTAACTAATGATGAGGTTAGGCAAAGGAGTCTGCAACCTCCTTTAAGCAGCATATTGTGCAGAGAGAAACTCTGCTGGTTTGGCCATGTCGACCGTATGGATAATTATAGATTGGCGAATAGGGTTATGAACAGAGTGCCTAGAGGTCTCAGAAGGAGGGGGAGACCTAGGATGCAGTGGGCAGACAATATCAAACAGGACCTTGTTAGAGTTGGTGTGCAGTGGCCGGATGCAGCAGATGTAGCTCCTGCATGGTCTGATTGGACCTCCGTAGCCCATTGGCTGCTTGAGGATGATGATGATGATGAAATATCTATGCTACCTAATATTAACAATAGCAAATGAGATTTTTACATACCACTGAATGACTAGTTGGATGATCTTGGGAAATAAAAGTTTATAGTGGCAAGTTCCAAGGCCAGAGTTTTTTTTATCTTGTTTTTTTAAATGAGACAATAGTTTATTCTTGTCATCTGTAGACATCAAACTTTTTTGTTTATAGATATAAATTAAAAATTATTTTTGTGTTGGATAGGTATTAATGAAATATTACACTATGAACTTTTTGAATCTCCCTAAATTATAATTGCACCCTCTAATGGTGAAAAAAGCTGAAAATTCCAAAATTTAAAACGAATATTGGAAACAATGTATTTATGCTAAAAATTTAAAATTTTGGTGGTGGAATGTGAAGGTCACAAAGTTTCCATTGGCAACAATGAGTTGACTTCTTAGACCAAGTGGGGGTGAGAAAACATACCTTCTAATTTTTAGCTGATATTTTTTTGTTTTTAGAGATAAAGGAAAAATTCTTTTTGAGTTAGATCAGAATAGATCAAACATTATGATTCACACTTTTTAAATCTGCTGAAAACTATAACTGCACCTTCTAATGGTGGAAAATTGGGAAATTAAAAATTTCAAACCAATATTACAGATGACGTATTTAAGCTAGAAATTTTAAATTTTGGTGATGGAATGTGAACATCATGAAGTTTCCATTGGTAACAATGAATTGACCTCTTAGACTTATGGTGGTGGGGAAAAAGTGGCTTTTTTGTTTTAAGAGATAATTGTTTGTTTATAAAGATAAATTAAAAATTAATTTTAGGCTGGATAGATATTAATGAAATATTACGATTTGCACTTTCTGAATATCCCAAAAGCTATGATAGCACCCTCTAATGGTGAAAAAATGTTCCAAAATTTTTAAACAAAATTGCAAATGATGTATTTATGCTAGAAATTTGAAAATTTGGTAGTGGAATGTGAAGGTTAAATAAACGAAATAAAAAAAAAAATACCCGCTCAAGCAGAGAGGGGCCACAGAGGTTTGACAGGAGCCTGTCAGTTTTTATGCCATAGTAGAAGGTCTGTGAGGATGGTAAGACCTCAGCCAAATAAAAGACAAATTCTTTTTTATGTTGTCTAATTACTATAAAATACTATTTGTATTTTCCCCATCACCCCTTAGCAGAAATTAAAATGTTTAAGGAGTGAAAAAGTAGGTAAAGGGGAAACTTTATTCTCTTTGAAAGCTAGATTCTCATATATGCCAGAGGCAATATGCATTCTTCTAGTTGTTATTAAGTTTTACTGCTGTGATAGACCACAATCAGTCTACAAGCTTTTGCCTATATACTCCATTTCACTGCTTTCTGTAAGCACACATAAAGCTAAAAGCAGCCATTTCTGAAGACTTTCACTGTAAGCAACTGTTCTAGCCACCTTTCTCTGAATTAGTGCTCAGAGAGAGGTAGGTGTTATTATCATATTATTGTGCCAATGGGAAAGGCCTTGGGCACCATTCATACAGAAGGAAAAGTATGATAATTATAATAGATGAAAATCCCAGGTGTATTGCCATTCCATGTGATCATTTATATGCCAGAAGAAACGTATAGTACATTAACATTGATTTTTAAAAAAGTAGAAATTACTGTCTAATATATTTTTTTTACATATCTCTAAATAACACTGGTTTACAAGGTTTTTATAGCATGAACAATTGTAGCTGCCTCTAACCATTTTTCAAGCACTGATTTCAGGTCTGGCCTTTAAAAATGGCTAGCACGTCACATTTCTATGTTATTGGTCATTTTGACTCCTATTAAGATCTTTACTTTTTGTGACTGGTAATACTGATTCCAAGTGGGAGAAAACATGCAACAGTAACCTAACCTCAGACTGCCATTCTTATTGGTTTAGTTATTGTAGGAGGAACACGTGCTGTATGTTGAAGAGTGAATTTTGGCATTTAAATGGCACAAAGGCAGTATCACAGATGTGTTAATGTGCCAGATAAGTTTTGAAATGTGTGTGAAAATTATATTTTAAAATATCAGAGTCATCCTTTGACAAAGATTGTGAAGAAAGACTATAACCTGTATTTTGGATGTCATGTTGGAGATCAGGACAAAACACGGGCTCCACATGTGTGCTGCATTTTGTGCTTTGTTGGCCAGAGTGAATGGTTGAAAGGTAAGATAAAACCCATGCCCTTTGCAGTTCCAATGGTTTGGCATGAGCAAAATAGCCATTTGCATGATTGCCACATTTGTTTAGTGTCAGGATTTTCAAAAAAGAACAAAAGCAAAACACTATATTCAAATGTGCCTTCAGCCATAAGGCCAGTTCCTCATAGAGATCTTCCTATACCAATACCTCCAACCAATTGGGAGGAGATGGATTCACATTCATCAGAGGAAGATTTTGAGGCACATACAGATTCTGATCCTACATACATCCCTAAAAAGTTAGATGAGCATCATCTGATTCAGCAAAATGAACTAAGTAATCTTGTTCGAGGCCTAGGACTTTCCAAACAGCAAGCTGGGGTTTTAGGTTCAAGAGTGGAATCTTTTGGTCAAGGGTACCAGAGTTTCTCTGTTCAGAAAGAGAAATTTGGCTTTATCTGCTTATTACGATTATGTATTCATACATGTTCTGCACAGATATTTCAGGGTTGATGGAAGAAATTGAAACAACTCGTGACCCTAAGGAATGGTGTCTATTTATAGATTCATGAAAATTCAGCTTAAAAGCTGTCCTTTTGCATAAAGGAAACCAAAAACCTTCCATTCCAGTGACATACACTGTGGGAATGAAGGAAACTTATGAAAGCATGGAAAAAATACTAACTGCTATAAAATATGACCAATTTAAGTGGACAATATGTGGTGACCTAAAAAGTCATATCTCTCTTGCTTGGGCTTCAAGGAGGCTTCACAAAATTTTGCTGTTTTCTGTGTTTGTGGGACATTAGGGCCAGAAAGGAACACTAGAAAACAAAAGACTGGCCCAAAAGAGATGTTTTTATTCCTGGAAAAAGTAATGTGAGGTATAAGCCTCTAGTTGATCCCTCCGATGTTCTACTCCTACCACTACACATTAAACTGGGGCTTAGAAAAAAACTTTGTAAGGCTATGGTAAAGGGTTTTTGCTCTTGAAGGAAAAATTTCCCAAACTAAGTGATGTCAAACTCAAAGAAGGGATCTTTGTTGGTCCTCAGATCCGGAAGCTACTGAATAATACTGTCTTTGAAGAAAAACTGAATATGAAGGAGCATGCCACATGGAAATCCTTCATGTCTGTGGTCCACGATTTTCTGAAGAATCACAAAGAGGAAAACTATCATCAGCTCATTCAAGATCTTCTCAAAAACTATAAAAATCTTGGCTGCCAAAGGTCTTTGAAGATCCATTTCTTGCACTCGCATCTTGAATTCTTTCTCAAGAACTTAGGAGCTGTCAGTGATGAGCAAGGGGAAAGATTTCACCAGGATATCTGAACATTGGAAGAGAGATATCAAGGCAGGTGGGACCCAGTAATGATGGGTGACTACTGCTGGTTCTTGCAGAAGGAAGATACTTCAGCACATAAAAGACAAAGATGAACTTCTTGTAAGTATAAAAGATCATTACTATATTTCCTTATTTTGCATTTCAATATTGTTTCATTTATTACTTTATATTCAATGGTCTATGACTATGAAGTTTCTATTTTTTTTTCAATGTAATCATGTAATAAATTAATGAGTTTTAAGTTGCAATTTAATAAAATAATCACAATTATTTTCATTTCCCAGGTATGCATATTCATTGAAATACATCAATTGATAATTGAAAAAAAAAAAAAACCCTGTACGGTGCTGTCAATTTTTTACAGCCATATTTGAATTCAGCATAATCTGATGTTCTTTTGGCATTGATAAATCAATAAATATATAGTGGAAAAAATTTTCGCTGACATACATACATATGAGTGCATTAATGAAAGGTTTCTTACAGAAAAATTTCAGACAAGCATTAAAGACTTGAATGTTATATGCTGTTATGCCCCCCACTGAGGATGCCGATGAGAAGGATAGGTTTTATGGCCAACTTCAGGATATTTTGAATTCTGTCAAGAAAGGAGATATTACCCTTGTTCTTGGTGACTTCAATGCCAAAGATGGTACTGACTCTGACCTTTGTGGAGGGATTATAGGCCCTTTTGGTATTGGTAGCTGCAATGGCAATGGGTAACGTCTCCTACAGGTAAGTAAACTCAATGGATTCAGAATAACTAACACTTATCACACACATCGCAACATACATAAGTACACATGGGTTTCACCCGATAGGCTGCATAAGAATATGATTGATTATATATTAATTAACAGCAAATGGGCTAGTTCTGTTAGGAATACCAGGTCATATAGGGGAGCTGAAATTGGATCTGATCATTTTCTTGTTAAAAGTGTCTTGCAACTTAAACTTAAAAAGTGTTGTGCTAGGGTTAAAAAATTTACTTTTAATACTAAAGCTCTGAAAGACCCAGTTATAGCCAAAGCTTACCATGATAGGTTACTTAGTCATTATGACAGTCATGGTATGCTTACTACTGAAGTTGAGGAAGAATGGGATCATTTTAAACAGCCTTTTTTGGACACTAACAATACTCTTTTAGGAAAAAAGGAGCAGAGGAGACGGAATTATCTGAGTGATAAGGCACTTGAACTTATTTCAGAAAGAAAGAACTGCAGGAATATCCTTAATCAATACCCTACTAGTCCAAATAAAAAGCATTACAGAGAGCTTAATAAATGTGTAAAAGATCAGTTAATTGTTGATAAGAATCTTTGGTTTGATGGCTTGGCTGACAAAGCCGAGGAAACAGTTAGACAGCACAACAGCAGAGAGCTTTACCAGATAGTTAATGTTTTGTGTTGTAGAAAATGGACAGGTATACAGGGATTGAAGGATAAACAAGGTAAGGTTATAGAAGGTGAGGATTTTGTCATGGTTAGGTGGGCTGAGCATTTCAGTGATGTTCTTAACAATGTGGTTAGTTCTACTCACATTGTTTGCAATGATGATAGATGTGTTGGTGGTGTGATGCCCCAACGTTCACTTTTGCTTTACCTTAACCAGTTTTGTTTAATTTACGTTATATTTATCATTTTGGGGATTTTTATTTCCTTTTTGGCATCACAGCACTCGTTTTCAAGATGTTGTGAGTTGCATGCGGCAACTCCGATCTTCCGACTGTCCCACTAAAACGCGTGCCAAGGACACTCCCCCTCTTGCGACATGGCTTGCTTTGTTCGTCATAGTATGTAAATGTCTTTCCCAGCAAGCATTGCCGGCTCATGTCAAAAACCGGTGACCTGCGAGTCACATAAGCACTAGCATAAGCACGGCACAAGTGAGTGCTCGAGCACAAGGTGTGTAGCACCAAGCACAGTGCGTGTAGCACACGAGTTGTATCTTCATTGATGTCTTGGTGAGTTGAATTATTTTGGAAATAAATCTGTTTTGTTATATTTAAAACCTTTTGAGTCTGTACAGTTTTTTTTCTCTTGAGCAACGCGAATTAAGGATTTTTGAATTATATTTAAATTTACTTGACAATCATTTTGATTCTTACTCATTAACGCTCGCTGGTATTTGAACCCTAAATCAACTTATTATCAACTTATTCTACTTTTGGCAATTTGTTAATTATTGCCTGGCACCCGCCTAAGCTATCCCGAGCATAAAAACTTCAAGTATTTTGCATTTGTTTGGAGCGTTACAGAGTCCATTAAAAGAAGTGGCACAGCGAACAGGGACTCGCCAGTATTTAAAGATAGTATATATATTTGTGGATAAATTTTGTATGATTGTCAAAGATAGTAATTTTTGTATGTACTATTTATAGATTTAACACATGTACTATTTATAGATTTAACGGCAGCTTAAGCCGAAAATTTTTGTTCAGCAAGTAGCTTAACATTTTTTGTGTATTAGTCAAAGGTACTGAAGTTTCGGCGTAGATATTGCTGAATATTTAAGATATTTGTTGTATGTAATGATTAGAAGTGTCCGGGCACACACGTACGTAGGCACGATAAGAAAAATCTTTTTTGATAAAAAAAAATAAATACCCCCTCAAGCAGCTGCTTGCCACAGAGGTCTGACAGGAGCCTGTCAGTTTATATGCCACAGTAGGAGATCTGAGAGGATGGCAGGACCTCAGCAGAAAAATGACACACACATCCATGCCTAATCCGGGGCTCGAAACCAGGTCCTTTCGATCAGTAGCCAAGCGTGCTAACCACTAGCAAATTTATATTTTTGTAAGCTTAGTTATAGCTTTAGTATTGTTGTATAGCAGTACCTTTGAGCGCTGCTCAAGATTAAAAAAGGTTTTCAAAATTTCCAAAATTCAAAATTTCGGCAGACCGCTAAACATGTCTGCTAACAATATGGCTGATTCCACCATAATGACTCCCGACATAGAAAGAGTAAAAGGTAGATTGCAAGATGTAATGATGGAAGCAGAAGTGCTAATGAATCTGCTTGATGATAATCGGGAGAAAAGGGGAACGACAACCCCTAAATTTGCTGACAATGCTACGTCAGTTCACCAACGAAGAAACTTTGAACGTAAAGTTCCATTTTCTGTTCCACCAGAAGCAAGCGATAGAACAGAGTATTTTCAACCGCCACAACGACGATTTGCCAACCCATCCATTAACTATAGTACTTATGTTAATTGGCCTTTACCTGAGATAAGGTTCGACGGTTCGAAACGTCCGTCATCATGGACATTTGTCAAGTCCATGGAGGAGCACTTCCATTTACATGAAGTGCCAAGCAACAAAAAAAAGTTGTTTTAGCAGTATCTTGCCTAATTGGATGTGCTAAGCAATGGTGGAATAACGTAGGATGTCGTCACGGCATAGAACTTTGGGAAGAATTCAAAAGTGAAATCATGGACATATATCCGGCTTATAATGATTTTACAGAACTAACATTACCCTGGGACAGACTCATTGGCTAACCCGCATCTCCACAATCCATTGAGTTTAGAACGGAACAGCATATTAGAGCCATTTCAAAGGCACAAGATAATTCCCTACGAGCACAACAAAAGCAACGAGAGGATTATAATAAAATACGACGACATATGGAATTTAAAGTAGGTGAGGTCTTGATTAAAACATATCATAAGAGTGATAAAGAAAGAGGATTCATCAAGAAATTTGCACCATTATATGCTGGACCATATGTTATAAGGAAGAAACTTTCTCCACTTCTGTAAGAATTGGCCAATATGACCACTAATGCCTCAGTAGGATACTTTAATGTTGTGAATATAAAATTATATAAAACGTCTATAGAATTTTCTAGATCAGAAGTAGATGCTCCACAACAAACCCAGGAGAAAGAATGCTCTGATGATGATGATGAACCTTTACCAAGCAGAAGAGAAAAGAACAGATTAGATTATCACCTACTGCACACAACAGGAAAAAGACTGACAAAGCCAGATTCAGCTGTTCCATCGACGTCAAGAGCGTGACGAAAGGCCGACGAAACACAAATCCTGCAGAGCGACAACCGGCAGCGAACATCGGGAAGATGACGTCACGAGAGAGATCTACAGCGATGACTTGACTTGAAAGAGATCTTCAGTAACAACTTTACGTGAAGCCACCCAACGACGATGGAAGGATGTTATCGGAAACGGACTAGATGATTTATCGCCACGGAGTGCCAACAATGAAATTTAAGTATATTTTTCTTTCACTTGGCACTTGTTGATTTATATAAATGTTCTCTTTTTTTCGGAATAGATGAAGACGAAGAAGAAGCCTTATTGTGAATTATACAGTTAGCGATGTTTGAATTCTTGTTGAAACTTTAGAGTTCGATATTTATTTTTGAAAAGAGAAATTATTGTAGTTCGAGTTTATACTTGTGTGAATAGAGTTTTTTTTTGCATTCTTGTTCATCGAGGTTCTAGTTATTGTATTTACGTGAGTTAAAATGTATTTTTGTAGATTTTTTCGTTTCAGCAGACTGATAGCTGAAAATTTTGTAAGTCGATATTGGAAAGTTTAGAAATTGTAAAATGTTTATGGATATGAATAAGAAGAGTGAAAGAGAATTAGTGATTTAATATTTTTTATGTTTAAGAATTTGTATTGTAAAATAACGTGCATTCCAAAGTGAATTTATGCAAAAAAAAAAAAAGAGATTCATGTTAAAGTTATTGGATGAAATGTTATCATCGTATATTATAAATTATTTACACTCTTTTTTCTTTATTCTTAGATATGATTTATGTATATGTGTTTAAATCTGTTCAGTGTCATCAGTGATATTTATGTGTCAATGATACGTAATTTTTGGGATGACATTGGCAGTATTTATTGGTATATATAGATGATGACCATGATGATGACTGCAGAATTTTGTTTTTTTGTGTACCTTTTTGGAGCTGTCCCCAAATGGCATAGTCTGATAACCGAGTTGTTACCAGCATAACTCCTTTGGGAGGGGGACGTTAGCTCTGAAGGGGGAGGTAACTAATGATTTTTTATTTCAGCTAGATCGCAATTTCTGTGAATAGGAGAAGAATTAGTGGATGATTACATTCCCGCTTGTTTGTAAATTTAGAATTTTTTAGCTTTGCGTATTTGAATGTAATTTAGGAGGAGATAACGGTGTTCGAATACCCGTTTTTTTATGTGATTTAGGTGAAGACTTAGATTTCACATATTTTTTACTGTGGTTAGGGGAAAAGTGGAAGTTATCACCCCGCTAGCAACAATGTAATCATTTTTTCTTTTCATCTATTAACACTATAGACTTAGTACGATTAGGAGTTTATTAACCTGTTTTTTCTGTACAGTTCAAGATATGCCAATTTCGAGTTTGTATCAGAATGTGATACTAGATAGACCGATGATGCTAGTATACAGTTAACTGTCACAGCCACTGGTATATATTGACACTAGGTTAGCTGTTAATTACATACTTTTGTCAGGAGGAAAAGGGAGGAGGTACCTTTGGTTGTGCTGGAAAATTTTGTCAAAGTGAGAATAGTTCGTCATATCAAAATTTGCACTAGCATACTTTTACTTATTTATGTTCAGCCATGTGTAAATGATGTAAGATGTGTCCTTTATTCGAAATTGCCGTTCAAAATTTGTTAGGTCAAATCTTTTGATTCCCTTTGGAAGGGGGAGTTGTGATGCCCCACTGTTCACTTTTGCTTTACCTTAACCAGTTTTGTTTAATTTACGTTATATTTATCATTTTGGGGATTTTTTATTTCCTTTTTGGCATTGCAGCACTCGTTTCCAAGATTCTAAGAGTTGCGCATGCGGCGCAACTCCGATCTTCCGACTGTACTGTTAAAGAGCGTGCGAAGGACACGCCCCCTCTTGCGTCATAGCTTGCGTCGTTCGTCATAGTATGTAAATGTCTTTCCCGGCATGCGCCGGCTCATGTCAAAAACCGGTGACCTGCGAGTCACATAAGCAGTAGCACTAAGCACAGCACAGGCACAAGTGAGTGCACGAGCACAAGGTGCGTTGCACCAAGCACAGTGCGTGTAGCACAGGAGTTGTGTTTTCTTCATTGATGTCTTGGTGAGTTGAATTATTTTGGAAATAAATCTGTTTTGTTATATTTAAAACCTTTTGAGTTTGTACAGTTTTTTTCTCTTGAGCAACGCGAATTAAGGATTTTTGAATTATATTTAAATTTACTTGACAATCATTTTGATTCTTACTCATTAATGCTCACTGGTATTTGAACCCTAAATCAACTTATTATCAACTTATTCTACTTTTGGCAATTTGTTAATTATTGCCTGGCGCCTGTCTAAGCTATCCGGAGCATAAAACTTCAAGTATTTTACATTTGTTTGGAACGTTACAGTGGCTTTAATGTTGGCCCTATAACACAATCTGAAGTTAGTTTGGCTATGGAAATGCTTGCTGGAATGTTTCGGTTACCACTTGGATCACAGAAAATTTGAATATCTTTTATGATAAAGGCACGGTGCGTAAGGATTTTACCAGAGCTATTATTATCCCTATTTTCAAAAAAGGTGATCGCAGTCCTTGTGATAACTATATGGGTATCAGCATACTCTCTGTTCAAGGTAAAGTTCTTTCCATGATTGTACTTAATAGAATTAAGAATCTGGTTGACATTCAATTGCGTGATGAGCAATGTGGAATCAGAAGTGGTAGGGGATGTGTGGATCAGATATTTTCACTTAGGCAGATTCTTGAGAAATGTTTAGAGTTTCAGAAACCTTTGGTTGCTAGCTTTGTTGATTTCAAAAAGGCTTTCGACTCTGTTGATCATAATAATTTGTGGTTGATTGCGAGATCATATGGTATACCTGACAAGTTAGTTAACATAATGAAAGCTCTCTATAATAACACTGAGTTGTGTGTGAGAGTTGGTAAGTTTTGTAATAATTGGTTAAGCATTACTTCTGGTGTTCGACAAGGGTGCATTTTGTCTCCTTTTCTCTTTAGCTTGGTTATTGATTATGTTATGCGAAATTCACTTCAAGGGAAAGTTTTTGGCCTTAAATGGACTGGAGATACGAAAATTTCTGATTTAGATTATGCTGATGATTTAGCCCTTTTGGCAAATGATTTTGATGAAGTGAACTCTTTCATTTGAGCAGTTGATTGGAGTGGTAGTAGAGTAGGTTTGGTTATAAACAGAGAGAAAACTAAAGTGATGAAAATTGGTCAGGCAGGCTGTGATTCAGTTAATCTGAATGGTTGCAGTCTTGAGCAGGTGTCACAGTTTAATTATCTTGGGAGCTATGTAACAGATAATGGTGATGTGCGGCATGAGATTAACAGATGAATAGGGATTGCTGCCGGGACTTTTGAGAATGTATGGAGAGTGTGGAGAAATAGGCGTATTGTAACGCTCCAAACAATGCAAAATATTTAAAGTTTTATGCTCCGGATAGCTTTAACGGGCGCCAGGCAATCATTAACAAATTGCCAAAAATGTAGAATAAGTTGATTTAGGGTTCCAATGCCAGTGAGCGTTCATAGTAAGAGTCAAAATGTATCTTAACAAATAAGAGTTAATGTAAAAAAAAAGATTCTAAATTAGCGTTGCTCAAGATAAAAACTATAGACTCAAAAGTTTGTAACATAACAAAATAGATTTATTTCCAAAAATAAGTAACTCACCAAGACATCAATGAAGAAACTAAAATCTGTGCTACTCGCACGGTGCTACGCACCTTACTACATCTCTCTGCTCTCTCTACAACTCTCAAGTGACAAATCCTTCAAGTGCCTCGCAGGGCACGGTTTTGACAATTGGGCCGGCGCATGCCGGGAAAGACATTTGCACACAATGACGGACGCAAGCTATGACGCAAGAGGGGGCGTGTCCTTGGCACGCGCTTTAACGGTTACGGTCGGAAGTTCGGAGTTGCGCGTACGCAACTCCTAGAAACTTGAAAACGAGTGCTGTGATGCCGAAAAGGAAATAAAAATCCCCAAAATGATAAATATAACGTAAATTAAACAAAACTGGTTAAGGTAAAGCAAAAGTGAACGATGGGGCATCACAACTACCCCTTCCAAAGGGAGTCAAAATGATTGACCTAACAAATTTTGACGAGCAAATTTTGAATAAAGGACACATCTTACGTCATTTACACATGGCTAAACATAAATAAGTAGAAGTATGCTAGCGCAAATTTGGATATGATGAACTATTCTTACTTTGACACAATTTTCCAGCACAACCAAAGGTACCTCCTCCCTTTTCCTCCTAACAAAAATATGTCTTTAACAGCTACCCTAGTGTACTTACGTACCAGTGGCTGTGACAGTTAACTGTATACTAGCATCATCGGTCTAACTAGTATCACATTCTGATACAAACTCGAAATTGGCATATCTTGAACTGTACAGAAAAACAGGTTAATAACTCCTAACTTCCTCTAAGTCTAATAAATGTTAAAAAGATGAAAAGAAAAAATGATTCATTACATTTGTTGTTAGCGGGGTAATAACTTCCGCTTTTCCCCTAACCACAATAAAAATTCGTGAAAGCTAATTCTTCACCTAAATCACATAAAAAAACGGGTATTCGAACACCGTTATCTCCTCCTAATTACATTCAAATACGCAAAGCTAAGAAAATTCAAAATTTACAAACAAGTGGGATTGTAATCATCCGCTAATTCTTCTCCTATTCACAGAAATCGCGATCTAGCTGAAATAAAAAATCATTAGTTACCTCCCCCTTCAGAGCCAACGTCCCCCTCCCAAAGGAGTTATGCTGATAACAACTCTGTTATCAGACTATGCCATTTGGGGACAGCTCCAAAAAGGTACCCACAAAAAAAAAACAAAATTCTGCAGTCATCATCATGGTCATCATCTATATATACCAATAAATACTGTCAATGTCATCCCCAAAAATTACGTATCATTGACACATAAATATCACTGATGACACTGAACAGATTTAAACACATATACATAAATCGTATCTAAGAATAAAGAAAAAAAGAGTGTAAATAATTTATAATATACGATGATCACATTTCATCCAATAACTTTTACATGAATCTCCTTTTTTTTTTCACATAAATTCACTTTGGAATGCACGTTATTTTACAATACAAATTCTTAAATCACTAATTCTCTTTCACTCTTCTCATTCATATCCAGAAACATTTTACAATTTCTAAACTTTCCAATATCGACTTAAAAAATTTTCAGCTATCAGTCAGCTGAAAAAAAAATCTACAAAAATACATTTTAACTCACGTAAATACAATAACTAGAACCTCGATGAACAAGAATGCAAAAAAAAACTCTATTCACACAAGTATAAACTCGAACTACAATAATTTCTCTTTTCAAAAATAAATATCGAACTCTAAAGTTTCAACAAGAAATTAAACATCGCTAACTGTATAATTCACAATAAGGCTTCTTCTTCGTCTTCATCTATTCCAGAAAAAAAACATTTTATAACTCAATCAAGTGCCAAGTGAAAGAAAAATATACTTAAATTTCATTGTTGGCACTCCGTGGCGATAAATCATCTAGTCCGTTTCCGATAACATCTTTCCGTCGTCGTTTGGGTGGCTTCACGTAAAGTTGTTACTGAAGATCTCGTTCAAGTCAAGTCGTCGCTGTAGATCTCTCTCGTGACGTCATCTTCCCGATGTTCGCTGCTTCGCTGCCGGTTGTTGCTCTGCAGGCTCTGGTCGTTTCGCCGGCTTTTCGTTGCTCCGTGCGGATTTTTGAAGAACCTTTTCTCGTACTTTCTAGGTCTATTGGTGTCCGCCTCCAAATGACGCTTTAATAGTTGAGGACCTCCAGACTTGTCAGGAATACTTGCGGTCGGCACAACTTCTTGGTTGGTTTTTTCTTCACTTAAATCAG
Source organism: Ryuthela nishihirai (assembly GCA_038380435.1). Classification (NCBI taxonomy): domain Eukaryota; kingdom Metazoa; phylum Arthropoda; class Arachnida; order Araneae; family Heptathelidae; genus Ryuthela; species Ryuthela nishihirai. The sequence continues at coordinate 2,501,269 of JAWZYU010000019.1, forward strand.
ACTCAAAATTATTTTCATTATTATTACTTTCTTTTAAAACTTCTACTTTAAAAACCTTTTCAAAAACGGCTTCCTCATACGATTCTTCTACTTCACAAACTTCGTTATTTAAACACTCATTATTTGTACTAACGGGACATTTTATAGGTGCTTGTGAAATAATATGTTCTGGACCACAAGGTAAGTCAAAAAGTCCACGGGACCGCGGCTGCACTGTCAATTGACATTCGTCATTATTATCGTCGCAAACTTGTTCCTTAGCAAACTGAAGATCGACTTCTGTATCGTGTTGATCTGTTATTTTAGTTACTTCGTGACAATCAGTAACAAAAGGTAAAGCCATAGTGGCAAGGCATAACTCTTGAGAGGGCTTTTCTTGAGGAACTTTGGCCTCTCGCTTCAAAGATCCCGATGAAAGTTTCCCGAATTTTCATTCCTTCGGTAGCAAAAATTTTCAGTATGTCCCAGTCGGCCACAAAAGTTACAAGTGATAGTTTGAGGTTGTTTAACCAAAGTTTTAGGTCTATGGTTTGAAGCTTGACGTGGCAAAAAGTCTCTACTTCGTTCATATTCTATAGTTCTTGGCGCGTTCGGCGCAAATTGTCGGGACCGTGTAAATTGCGGTCTTGCGGGAGTCATTCTACGCGACTCAACCTGATATTGCTGCTTTGGCGGGAATGGCATCCATTGTTGGTTATGTGTATTTGCTGCAGATTCTCTTCTTGCAGTGTATTGCAGAGCCAATTTTACCAATTCGGACACGGAATTCACGTTTCGTATTTCTAGGAATTCTCGGATGGGCAAAAGTAATTGAGACAATATGCAATTTACAATATCAATTTCAGCGGCATCAGCATCGTACAGCTGGTATAGTTCTACTGTACCCCATATGAATTTTTCTATGTCATCTCTTTCCCTTTGTCTTCGTGAAAACAACCCTGTAGCTAGTTCTGTAAAATCATTATAAGCCGGATATATGTCCATGATTTCGTTTTTAAATTCTTCCCAAAGTTCTATGCCATGACGACATCCTACGTTATTCCACCATTGCTTAGCACATCCAATTAGGCAAGATACTGCTAAAACAACTTTTTTATTGCTTGGCACTTCATGTAAACGGAAGTGCTCCTCCATGGACTTGACAAATGTCCACGATGTCGGACGTTTCGAACCGTCGAACCTTATCTCAGGTAAAGGCCAATTTACATAAGGACTATAGTTAATGGATGGGTTGGCAAATTGTCGTTGTGGCGGTTGAAAATACTCTGTTCTATCGCTTGCTTCTGGCGGAACAGAAAATGGAACCTTACGTTCAAAGTTTCTTCGTTGGTGAACTGACGTAGCATTGTCAGCAAATTTAGGGGTTGTTGTCGTTCCCCTTTTCTCCCGATTATCATCAAGCAGATTCATTAGCACTTCTGCTTCCATCATTACCTCTTGCAATCTACCCTTTACTCTTTCTATGTCGGGAGTCATTATGGCGGAATCGGCCATATTATTAGCAGACATGTTTAGCGGTCTGCTGAAATTTGGAAATTTTGAAAACGTTTTATCTTGAGCAGCGCTCAAAGGTACTGCTATACAACAATAATAAAGCTATAACTAAGCTTTACAAAAATATAAATTTGCTTGTAAAAAAAATTTCTTATCGTCCTACGTACTTGTGTGTCCGGACACTTCTAATCATTACATACAACAATCTTAAATATTCAGCAATATCAAAGCTGAAACTTCAGTACCTTTGAATAATATACAAAAATGTTAAGCTATTTGCTCAACAAAAATTCTCGGCTTAAGCTGCCGTTAAATCTACAACTAGTATATACCACTATTGAGCTCAAAAAAATTACTATCTTTAAATACTGGCGAGTCCCTGTTCGGGCGCCACTTCTTTTATGTGACTCTGTAACGCTCCAAACAATGCAAAATATTTAAAGTTTTATGCTCCGGATAGCTTTAACGGGCGCCAGGCAATCATTAACAAATTGCCAAAAATGTAGAATAAGTTGATTTAGGGTTCCAATGCCAGTGAGCGTTCATAGTAAGAGTCAAAATGTATCTTAACAAATAAGAGTTAATGTAAAAAAAAAGATTCTAAATTAGCGTTGCTCAAGATAAAAACTATAGACTCAAAAGTTTGTAACATAACAAAATAGATTTATTTCCAAAAATAAGTAACTCACCAAGACATCAATGAAGAAACTAAAATCTGTGCTACTCGCACGGTGCTACGCACCTTACTACATCTCTCTGCTCTCTCTACAACTCTCAAGTGACAAATCCTTCAAGTGCCTCGCAGGGCACGGTTTTGACAATTGGGCCGGCGCATGCCGGGAAAGACATTTGCATACAATGACGGACGCAAGCTATGACGCAAGAGGGGGCGTGTCCTTGGCACGCGCTTTAACGGTTACGGTCGGAAGTTCGGAGTTGCGCGTACGCAACTCCTAGAAACTTGAAAACGAGTGCTGTGATGCCGAAAAGGAAATAAAAATCCCCAAAATGATAAATATAACGTAAATTAAACAAAACTGGTTAAGGTAAAGCAAAAGTGAACGATGGGGCATCACAACATACACCTAAAGACTAAAATTAGACTGTATAATAGTTTGGTTCTTTCTAGGGTTAGTTATGGTAGTGAAACTTGGACACTTTGTAAACAAGATAAGAGGAAACTAGATGCTTTTGATTCCAGATGCTTACGCAGTATCTTGGGCATTAGGTGGTTCAACTTTGTAACTAATGATGAGGATAGGCAAAGGAGTCTGCAACCTCCTTTAAGCAGCATATTGTGCAGAGAGAGACGCCACTGGTTTGGCCATGTTGACCGTATGGATAATTATAGATTGGCGAATAGGGTTATGAACAGTGTACCTAAAGGCTTCAGAAAGAGGGGGAGACCAAGGATGAGGTGGGCAGACAATGTCAAACAGGACCTTATTAGAATTGGTGTGCAGTGGCCGGATGCAGCAGATGTAGCTCAGGACAGACTTGCTTGGAGAACTAAATTGCACGGTCTGGTTGGACCTCCGTAACCCAGGGCAGCTTGAGGATGATGATGATGATGACATACGGGATTTGTGGGCCAAGCATTGGCGCTATCTATGATCAGTAATGCTAAATAGCGTGATGAGACTATTATTTATTTCCATCTCACTCTGTGCAATATAAAGGTAATGATTGCCACCCAAGATCATAGATGGCGCCAATGGTTGGCCCACAAATACTGAGGATGAGTTTAGTCTTAAAAATAAGCGGAAAAAAGTCGAGCTGGCATTAGTTCAACTGGTAAGAACACTCTGGCATGTTTCTGAAGAGATGTGGGTTCGATTCCTGTAGGTAGGCGAAAATTTTTTCCGCTAAATATTTATTGAATTCAGCACCCCAAAATTAGGTTAAAAACATCCTATTTGACCAATGCTATACAAAAAAGTTTTCAATTTGTTGTCTAGTAATAATTAAATGAACGTTCTCTGCTGTTGAGCAATAAAATTTAAGTTTTGTTCAAAACTTCAACTTCAGCTCAGCTTTTCAGAGCAAGTATAGCGCTGTCTTTAGTGAAGTAACACTAGGTGGTAATGTTTGGGCTGTTAAGAATTTCTTTCCACATGTTGTGAGGGGTGATTTCAGTGCCTTGATTGCAAGTGGGGATAGATAAGGTCATTATTTCAATAGCTTATGGATGATGGTTCTGTAGTAAGTGGATGCACGTGCTAACAGTGTGGCATGCTCCCAGTCTACGTGAGCTGTGGTTGTATAGCCAACTCAGCAATGGCAGTCATTAGTTTGTTTTGGCTGACATCTGTCTGATGCTTTGTGAGAATGTATGGTTTTCCTGATATAATAAACAACAGAATTATCTGACAAATGTAGGGAATATCTGTTTACTCCCAATCGCTGAAGAATTTTTTTTTATCTTTATCATATTTTATTTTGTATCATAGCTTAATAAAATATGAATCAAACAGAAAACGTAAGCAATATTTTTCAAACTTGAATTATATATACACACAGTCATATCAGAGTAATATGACCACCCACGGAATCACAGTGTACTCGCCCAGGCACGTCACAGAGTGCACATGACAAGGTCAGACAGAGTGCACAACAACACAGAGATATAAGCAGCCGGCCAGGACAGATGATCTATAGTGTGTAACATGAGCACAATAGGCAGAGGTATTGATTTGACGGACACTCAAAAAGGAATGATCATTGGCTACCAAGCCAAGGGTGGAAGCATTTCAGAAACAGCAGACTTCGTGGGTTGTTCACGAGGTGCTGTAGTAAGGGTGTACCAAGAATGGACTGCTGGCACACCAAGTACCTCCAGACATCATAACTGTGGAGCCCTAAAGGCAATTGACCCCAGAAGAGAAAGTCACCCCCGTTGACTGGTAAAGGGCAATCGACACACAACAGTGCAGTAATTGACCACTCAAATGAACGCTGGGGCACCTAGGTGCTTGTCCCTGACAACAGTAGAGTGAACCCTGTTACGCATGGGTCTCTGGACTCAACGCTGCGTCAATGCGCCTATGTTAACCAAGGTTCATCGGCAAAGACGCCTGGGGTTCGTATGGGACTACCGTCATTGGAGAGTGGAAAAAGGTTGCCTTCTCTGATGAATCGGGTTTCTACTCCACAGAAGTGACAGGCAGTGGCAGATACGGCATCAGACACACAAGAACCAACACCCGGACACGTTTGTTGGCCAGTGGTGACAGTGTGCATGTTTGGGGGATGTTTTCCTGGTATGACCTGGTACCACTGGATGGGTCCCTGAACACCAATGGCTACCTGTCCATCTTCGCTAACCATATGCATCCCTTCACGTTGGACATTTACCCTGGTGGTGATGGTGTCTACCAACAGGTCAAATGCGTCCTGCCATGTCGCTAAGGTGGTGGTTCCAGGAACACAACAACGATGTCTCTGTTTTCCCTTGGCTGGTGAAATTGGCCAACCTCAATTCCATAGAGCATTTGTGGGACCATTTGAATCGACAGGTTCGCCGTGCGGCTCACAACCACGTCATCTCTGGAACCTCCGTGCTCTGCTGGAGTCCGAATGTGCATGTGTGCCTCTGCCGTCCATGCCAAGCCGTCTCGCAGTTGTCATCCGGGCCAAGGGTGGTTATTCCCATTATTAGGTAGGTGATCATATTATTCTGATACGACTGTGTATTATTCTTAATATGAAGTAAAAGTTAGTCTACTTTCTTGTTCTCTAGTGTACAAGGTGGCTTGTTAATTGATCATAACACTGAACTGCCAAGGGGCTGTGTCAGGAACCACAGATAACAACAAGAGCAGGAGATGATGGCCCAACAACAGCAACATCTCCAAGCCATCTGTGCCAGAGGCCAGGCAGAAGACCCCTAACTGTGGTGGCAAAAATGTAAGAATGAGTGTCCCACAGCAAGTTTTTAACACAAAGAGAGGTTGGGTTGTTTTACCTCTGAGCAGCACTTTTTTGCAATGGGCTAAATGACCAGGTCACAAGGACCCCGAAGGCTCAGAGAAGGTTGGGGGAGGGGACCCACTGGAACAGCTGTTGGGAGACAGATGGTAGCCTCTTGTCAAGGCCATTCAGTGTGTTCTTTTAACGTGCACAGGTTATGAATCTCCCACACACGGGGCCACGTCTTAACGTCCCATCTGACGGACGACGGCCTTTCCAAGTCCATCGGTGTCCCCTACTGACCATGGGCAGGGCGGGAAGTTTTGCAGAGATAAATCTCAATGCTGACCCAGCTGGGACTCGAACCTACACAAAGGGAGGATAGTAAACCTTACACTAATACTGAATGATATATATCTTTATAACATATATGCAAAACGATTTTAAAACAGGAATTCTTATTTAAGAAATCAAAGTTCATTTGCTGCACTAGTGACACTGACTATTTGCCTATGATCCTAAAGCTGTATGTTTTTTCAAGCTTGGATTATATAATTTTATATCTAAAAAATTATTAAAATGAGAATTCCTATTCTTTAAGAAATCAAAGTTCATTTGTTGTGCTAGTGACACTGATTTATTCCTATGCTAATGATCTGTGGAAATTTGGAATGTGCCACAGTGATGATGGTTCTGGCATATTTAATCTTCTCATCATCAATACTTGTTCTATTTGTAGAAGCATTAACATCAAATTTATGAACAAATTGCTTTATCTTACCTATACTTTATATCGCACAAATTTGTTTAGCAACATGAAATTCATCATAAATCTTATTAACAGTACACTAGCTTCTAACTTCTCAATTATCCTTAATTTGCATAAATATTGAGTGAAAATCTTCATTTCCTCAAAACCTTTCTTTGATGTTGTTACAAACACAAAAACTCTTATTTTAACACAAACAAAATTTATCTGCACAAATTCACAAAACCAGTATCCAAGCAGAAGAGCAAATTAAGAAAACGGCGTGGTTTGCACAGTACAGTAAGTTTCACTAAACAAAAGCTGATCACTTTGGCACAAGGGGTGGACACTTCTATAAATTCTGAATTCCGTCAAATCAGTATCTGTAGAATCAAGATTTTAAAATTGGATATATAAAAAATATCAGTTTCTTTTGTCATATTATGCCCATTACACATTTTCAGCCAAATATACAAACTTGATGATCTGCACCTTAGGGGCTTCGACAGTGTAAGTTTTAAGTTTAAATTGCCTTACCACCGAAATACTGTATCACTGAAAAAAAAAATTGTTTTTTAAATAGATTCTCATTTTGGTTAGATATTTTATTTTCATAAAATTCAGACTACCATTTAATAAACAAAATGATCTATTTCTACTCAGTCTGTGCAAAAAAAGTTCTAAGTAAATTTTTTGGTTGAGACATCTCCAGACAGTATACATTTGGGCATCTGGGTTTGTTTGTTTTTAAGACTGAGAATGGGAAGGTGATCTCCAGACAGAATAGCCTACTTATTGCCTTTAACTATATTACCAAATAGGTACATCTTACTTGGGACTTTGACCATTACTATTCTTTATGTCATCTTTTTCTTTTCTGTTTTCAGCTACAGGAGACTTGCCATCTTTGGGTGAGCCTGTAGGAATAAAATTCATCAAGTATATGTAACAGTCAGTAATGCTTTATAATGAAAGGTCTATTGAAGCATTAAAATGAATAGTTAGGGCTAAAATTTCCATTAACCATTGTAATGCTCCAAAGATTTAAATACTTCGAAAGTTTTGGACCTTTTATCTGATCCAACATTAAAACTCCGGATAGCTTAATTTTGGGAGCCAGGCAATAATAACTTTGCCAAATAAGTTGAAAGAGGGTTCTAATATTATATCAGCAGGCGTTACTTAGTGAGTAACAATTCAAAAATAAGTGATTATCAATCTAAATTTTAAATACAATCAAAAGTTATCAACTAATGTTGCTCAAGAGAAAAAATAGCAAAGATTCAAAAGTTTCTATAACAAACAAAATTTTAAATTCACCAACATCACACGAAAATGTAGACTACAACTTCTAACTACTCACTGCTACTAACAACTTCTACCTACTACTATATCTCTCCATTTACTGCAACTTTGCTCCTTCAACTACTAACTCTGTTCTCTTCTATATCTCTAACTGTTTCTAACTCTGTGACCACGTGTCACTGCTATATCGTGTGTTGTGCAAAGACCGGCACGTGTCATGTTGCACGCTGGGAAAAACATTTACATAAACTGACGAGCGTGCAAGCTATGATGCAAGAGAGGGTGTGCCCTTGAACACGCGCGTTTTAGCAGTTAACAGTCAAAAGGTCGGAGTTGCACATGCGCAATTTCTGCAGCTCGGAACAGTCCACTAAAAAGGAAATAAAAAAATACCCAAACTGATAAATATAATAAATAATAAGATAACATAAATTAAGCAAAACTGATAAAGGTAAAGTAAAAGTGTGATGTTGCATGTGGTAAAAGTGTGATCACACCATATTTATCTGAAAGCAAGATGACTGATACATTATTGTCTAAATTTCAAGAAAATCAAATTAGCTATCAAAATATACTGCCCCACTAAAATACAAGGTATTCATAAAATCCTGTTTTGATTTTAAAAGTTTGAATGGAGATGATAACTCCATGAAAGGTCGAATGTGCCATCTGGTTTGCAGAGTCCAGTCAGAGATAAATGTGTTGGGTTGTTGTACCTCTGAGCGGAACTTTTTTGCACACAATGGGCTAAATGGCCAGGTCACAAGGGTTGGTTGGGTTGTTTTACCTCTGAGCGGCACTTTTTTGCACACCATGGGCTAAATGGCCAGGTCACATGGACCCCGAAGGCTCAGAGAAGGTTGGGGGAGGGGACCCACTGGAACAGCTGTTGGGAGACAGATTGTAACCTCCCGTCAAGGCCATCCAGCGTGTTCTTTAACGTGCACAGGATATGGCTCTCCCACACACGGGGCCATGGCTTAACGTCCCATCCAACGGACGGCGGCCTTTCCAAGCCCATCGGTGTCCCCTACCGACTGTGGGCAAGGCGGGGAATTTTGCAGAGATAAATCTCAACGCTGACCCAGCTGGGACTCGAACCTGGGAACTACAGATTACGAGCCTGGCACGCTTCCGACTGAGCCACCCCCGCCCCCAGGTCACAAGGACCTCAAAGGCTCAGAGAAAGTTGGAGGAGGGGATCCACTGGAACAGCTGTTAGCCTCCCGTCAAGGCCACCCAGTGTGTTCTTTAACACGCACAGGATATGTCTCTCCCACACATGGGAGATAAATTTGCAACAAAATTACTGTTGTCAATATGGAAAGGATCCTACCTTGAAACCTAATATTAGGAAGTGGTTTCAGAATTTTCAGGAGACAGGAAGAGTGAATGACCTGCCTCAAAATGGAAGGTCATTCAGTGTGTTCTTTAACATGCACAGGATATGGCTCTCCCGCACATGGGAGATAAATGTGTAACAAAATTACTGTTGTCAATATGGAAAGGATCCTACCTTGAAACCTAATATTAGGAAGTGGTTTCAGAATTTTCAGGAGACAGGAAGAGTGAATGACCTGCCTCAAAATGGAAGCCCAGGTGTTTCTGAAGGGACCACTGATAATGTCCAACAAACGATAAACTGCAGCCATAAAAGGTCAATTTGTTGCGCTTCATATGAACTACAGCAATTAATCGTACAGTCTTGCCACTAGCAATTACACTTTTATGTATATAAAATACAAATCACCAAAGGTTTACAGCCTAATGACAAACTTTGCTGCTATAGTTGGCCAGTTCCATGTTGAGCGCCTAAAAATGGACATTCTTGGGTAAAGCAATGAAGGGGTACATGTTGAGTTGCAATGAAGCACGTGTAAAATTTATGATGTTAGATAATGGTGTGAAGGTTCACCAATCACATTTACTTTTCCGTAACAAATTTTATTTTATTTATGTTATAATTATTATTTTGGGCCTTATACAATGGTGGAAATTGAAAAAAGAACACCATTAACAATTGAAGCATAAACTATGAGATTTATTTAGTAGAAACAACTTGTTAAGAAAAAACAGTGATCACATACGTGAAGTGATTTAATGTTTATATTACCTTTTAATGAGTATTATATTTTACAGAAGGCACATTTCAATAAGCTGTTGAACCTCTTCAAGCAGAAATACAAACTTCCAATCTGGCAATCTATCATGGTGGGGGATACCATTCCATGCGCTTTCAACTTGGAAGTGTAATTCAGTGATGGTCATTGCCTGCTGCAGTCTGCAGAAGAGTCTATATCCGATCCAGTCACAAACATGCTCGATTGGAGACGTCCGTAGAGAATGTTGAGTTGTCTGAGCAGAATGTGGGCGGGCATTATCCTGCTGGAATATAGCATTTGGGATTACACTCAAATATGGCAGAACGATCGGCTGTACGATGTCGCTGATGTACATACTGCTATTCAGTGTACTCTGTACAAATACCAGACACATACGAGAGTGATAGCTAATTGCCCCCTACCCTATGATGCCCAGTGTAGACCCTGTGTGTTGCTGGTGGATGCACGATGGAAGAAGCTGCTCACCTTGTCATCTTTGGATGCATAAATGACCATCAGACGCTCCTAAGCAGAATTGGCTTTCATCACTGAAGACCACAGATTGCCATTCTTCCCTCCAATGAACTCATTCTTCACACCACTGCAAATGTGCTAGACAGTGACGAGGTGACAGTGGTAACCATGCCAGCGGCACACATGCCCATAGTCCTGTTTCCAAAAGACAACTCCGTATCATTCTTGTAGACACCCTTGGTACGACAGAGGATCGAATTTGTGAGGTCATAGTTGCCCGCTGTGCCCAGTCGCACTACCGATACGCCGATCCTCTTGCGAGTCTGTAACTCTGTGTTGCCCAGAACCACATCTGCGAGTGTGCAAATGCTCTTCTGACCATCGATGTCACCATCTTACCACTGCCGATACCTCTCATCCAATGCGGTGCGCAATTTGACGAAAAGACCAACCTGCTTCCCGAAGACACACTATATGACCTAGCACAAACTCCGCTAACTGAACAAATGTTGTGTGTCTGCATCATCCAGGCATGGTAGCTTCTTAAACAGCACTGAACATGACACAAAATTAATACTTCTTTCTTCACGCCCTAGTCCTTAAAAATACGCGCTGCATACATTTGCATGTTGTCATCCTCAGTGATGTCATTATTTCACCCAATGACTTTCAATCTTGGATCATGGTTCCTGCTGCCCCACTATTCATATTATAATATGATGTTCTTAAAGGAATTCCTTCTGGGTGTTCTTTTTTCAATTTCCACCGATATATTTCAGTTGAATCATCATTTCTCCTCGCACATATATTGCAAGAGAATTTGCGCATGTGTAACTCCGATTTTTGATTGACAGTCACTAATGTACACGGAAGGCGACTGCATGAATATCATGAGCGCACAAATGCACGTCAGTTTACATTCCAGTTGTATGTAGGTGATGTTAGGTCATGGAGCAATAGAATGTAGTAGAGGTGGAGCCAAAGGCGCTCAGAGATGTTAGTAGAGTCAGTTGAGTGAACATTTGTGAAGTCAGTGTCAGTGAGGAAGTTAGTTACTATGAGAAGTCTAGTTTTTTTTTTTTGTAAAGAATTGCCTTTGCAAAGAAAATTCTTGGTGAGTCTAGATATTTGAAATAAATGTTATTTGAAATAATAAATTAAAAAATAAAATTGTTTTCCTGTCTGGGATTCGAACCTAGGTCTCCCAGAAGCATGCCAGGCATCTTCAAGGACAGGGGTGGGCAACCTTTTTAAGTGTGCGTGCCAAAATCGCCAAATCTTTGATGCAAAATTTTCTCATGTGCCAACAGAAATTTTGGGAACATATTATTATTTGGTGTCTTTTACGTATTGGGATTTAAGATACAGCCACACAATTTAAAGATGCAATTTTTAACATCAGCAAAAAATAAACAATAATTCCATATTTTTTTTTTAATAAAGAAATCGATTGTGAAAACTCATCTGAAAATGTCACGAATCTGTGCCCAATAGATTCCACACAGTTTGACTCCAGAACAAAAACAAAAAAGATTACAGCTCTGCAAGGAGATGCTTAATCATTCTGAAAGCCAGGGTCCAACCTTCATGAGTCGAATTGTGACTTGCATTGAAACTTTATCCTTCACTACGATCCCGAAACAAAACAGTCAAGTCAATGGAAGCATCCCGATTCACTGAGACATGAGAAAATTTGAGTTGTGTTCAGCTGGGAAACAAATGGCTCTAGTTTTTTGACATCAAAGGTGTTCTCATTACTCACTTTGTGCCTGGTGGAACAACTATGAATAAGGAAGCCTACTCAAAGGTTCTCAGAACAAAACTTCGCCATGCCATTTGTGAAAAACGTCTGGAACTTTCTGGTGTGACTTTGTTTCTTCATCATGACAACGTCAGGCCCCATACGGCTAATATTGTGCAGCCAGTGATCACTGCCATAGGTGCTGAGGTTCTGCCACATCCTATATATTCCCCAGATTTAGCACCCTGCGATTTTTCCCTCTTTTTGCGACTGAAGAAAGCTATGAAAGGGAAACATTTCACATCCGATGACGAAGTTTTAAGAGCCACAATGACAACACTTTGCACACATTCAAAAAATGGCTTCAAAGACACTTTTAATGCATGGGTACAATGATGGCAAAAATGTGTGAAGTTCAAGGGAGAGTATTTTGAGAAAGACAAATGTCAGGAAGATTCAGAGGATGATATTTAATGTAACTTTTTGCTTCTGCCCACGAATTAAATGATCACGCCATGTATATTGAATGATTTTATAGGCAACTCCCCTCCTCCTCAGTACCTTGGCTGTGCCACACAGACGATATAATGCTGTATTTTTTATTTCGCTTTGCTGCAAAAACTTTTCTGCACTTAGCCAAGATCGCCAAACATCAACACCCAACAAAAAAATTCATAATGTTTAGTAAAAAAAAAAGCAGCCAAGAAAGTATTTTTCTATTTCATAACCAGTTCAGAAAATCCCATGAATTTGAGAAGTCCAAGCCACTTTGTATAACACTGGCTGTATTTAAAATATGACACTGAAAAGAAACATTAAAAGAAATAAAAATCATATTATTTGGGAGGAAATTTCCTTTTGGTAAAAATATAATTTAACTATTTTCATTCATCAGGTTTTCCAAAATGAAGCATTAATTGTATAGTGCGATCTTTTTTTTCACCATATTATATTGAAAAAGGCATATTAAAATCAATCTGCTTGTAAATTTGTTTATTTACTTTCATAAAATCTGTAATTAAATTTTACTTAATTTGGTATATAACATCCCGTGGCCGAGTGGTTAGCGCACTTGGCTACTGATCTAAGGAACCTGGGTTCGAGCCCCGGGTAAGGCATGGCTGTTTGTGTCGTTTTTCTGCTGAGGTCCTGCCATCCTCTCAGACCTTCTACTATGGCATATAAACTGACAGGCTCCTGTCAGACCTCTGTGGCAAGCAGCTGCTTGAGGGGGTATTTATTTATTTATTTCCGTTGAATGTTTTTTTTTTTAATTCTAAATTTGACTTGTTTATCTGACTTAGCACAATTGGCTAAAAGTCTGGAATTTTCTCAAAGTATGGTACCAAGAAAAAAATTACTAAAGGACAGAAACATTTACTTGACACCAAAACAAATTCTTTTTCGTTGTTCAGAAGTAAATAGCCATTTTATTCATGTGCATTAAAATGATTTGTGTCTATTAGTTTTTTTCTTTTAAATAAATTTTTGTGTTTCCAGATGCATTTTTTCACATGTGACTCTCAAAAAGTCCTTTTAAAATAAAACTTATAGTTTTTATTTTGTTAAATATTTTATTTTCAGAAAATCTAGAAATAAACGCTGATTAATTTGGCATATAACATGCCATAATTGCTTTCGTTAGTTATTTGGCAAAAAAGTTTTAAAGTCAATTTTTTTTTGGTTCAGCATAGGGAGAAAATAGATTGGCCTCTGGATGGAAACCAGTTTTTCAGGTTGGACACTGGAAGGATTAATGGTTTGAGAATAACTAACACTTATTACAAACACCATGACATAGGTAAGTACATATGGGTTTCACCTGACGGGCTGCATAAGCATATGATTGATTATATATTAATAAGCAGCAAATGGGCTAGTTCAGTTAGGAATTACCAGATCATATAGGGGAGCTGAAATTGGATCTGACCATTACTTTGTTAAAAGTGTCTTGCAACTTAAACTTAAAAAGGGTTGTGCTAGGGTAAAAAATTTACTTTTAATACTGAAGCTCTGAAAGACCCAGTTGTAGCCAAAGCTTACCGTGATAGGTTACTTAGTCATTATGACAGTCATGGTATGCTTACTACTGAAGTTGAGGAAGAATGGGATCATTTTAAACAGGCTTTTTCGGACACTAACAGTACTCTTTTAGGAAAAAAGGAGCAGAAGAGACAGAATTATCTGAGTGATAAGGCACTTGAACTTATTTCGGAAAGAAAGAACTGCAGGAATGTTCTTAATCAATACCCTACTAGTCCTAATAGAAAGCATTACAGAGAATTTAATAAACGTGTAAAAGATCAGTCAGCTGCTGATAAGAATCTTTGGCTTGATGGTTTGGCTGACAAAGCCGAGGAAGCAGTTATACAGCACAACAGCAGAGAGCTGTACCAGACAGTTAATGTTTTGTGTGGTAGAAAACAGGTATACAGGGATTGAAGGATAAACAAGATAAGGTTATAGAAGGTGAGGATTCTGTCATGGCTAGGTGGGCTGAGCATTTCAGTGTTTTTTAAGTGATGTTCTAAACAATGTGGTTAGTTCTACTCCCATTCTTTGTAATGATGACAGATGCATTATTGGCTTTAATATTGTCCCTAAAACACAGTCTGAAGTTATCTTGGCTATTTCAACTAAAACTACATAAACCTCCAGGAGAAGATGAAATTACTACAAAAATGCTTAGAGCTGGGAATGTTTCAGTTACCACTTGGATGACTGAAATTTTGAATATCTTTTACGATAAAGCCATGGTTACTGAGGATTTTCATCATCATCATCCTCCTCAAGCAGCCATGGGCTACGGAGGTCCAACCAGACCGTGCAATTTAGTTCTCCAAGCAAGTCTGTCCTGAGCTACATCTACTGCATCTGGCCACTGCACACCAATTCTAACAAGGTCCTGTTTGACATTGTCTGCCCATCGCATCCTTGGTCTCCCCATCTTTCTGAAGCCTTCAGGCACACTGTTCATAACCCTATTGGCCAAACCAACGGAGTCTCTCTCTCTGCACAATATTCTGCTTAAAGGAGGTTGCAGACTCCTTTTCCTAACCTCATCATTAGTTAAAAAGTTGAATCACCTAATGCCCAAGATACTGTGTAAGCATCTAGAATCAAAAGCATCTAGTTTCCTGTTATCTTGTTTACACAGTGTCCAAGTTTCACTACCATAACTAACCCTAGAAAGAACCAAACTATTATACAGTCTAATTTTAGTCTTTAGGTGTATACGCCTATTTCTCCACAATCTCCATAGATTCTTAAAAGTCCCGGCTGCAATTGCTATTCATCTGTTAATCTCATGCCGCATATCACCAGTATCTGTTACATAGCTCCCAAGGTAATTAAACTGTTTAATTAGCTCCCAAGGTAATTTAACACCATGTTTGGTAAGTACCGATCTAAAATCGAAATCAAAAAATTGTTTCAAAAATTTTCACATGAAATAATTTGATAAGATCTTTGTATAAAAACATTATTTAAAATGAATAAAAAATATGCTTCCATTTTTATCTCTAAGACCTGATGGTGACATTTGCCACGATTTCCTAGTTTCTAAACCTATGGTGGAAATCCACTCAAACTTAGTAGGGGAGTCCTTGCATGTCTTACATTCAATATTTGATGATCCAAAAAAAAATTAATGTTCATATTAAAAATTCAGGGCTGAAAGAGTTAACGCACTCATACACTAGAAGAGCATCACTAGTGTGTCTGCTGAGAAGCAGACCCACGCCTTGGTGATGCTTATTGTCGTCCCTCCCTGAAAAGAGAAATTTAAGATTATTTTTAAGAATCTGACCTTTATCTGTCCACCACGTCTCTTGCAAGACTAGAATATCTAAATTATAGCGGTGGAATTCTTGTGTGAGGACATCAAGAGAAAAAGCTCCGTGCAGAGTCCTAACATTCCAACTACCTATGGAGAGAAAATGGTTAGTGGGATGTTTAAAGAAACTATGTTTATTGAGAGAGGGAATGCCGACAATATCAAACAGCCCCCTAATCGCAGACATGGGGCAATGACCCGTTCCCCCACCACTAAAGGCTGAAGCCATCTACACTGGAAGACTTCCTGCAATGTAGAATTTGACGATGCCAATAGAAGCAAAGGGTTCAGGTGCCTGCGATGACTTCTGCTCAGGATTATCCATCAGCTGATAAACATATCCTGTGAATCTATTCACTTGGGGCTGTCAACCCACAAACAAAGAGAAAACACAGCAGAAGATTTTCCCTCCACAGAAGTCCACCAGTGCAGCAAAATCAGGATCCATAATCCCGTTCAGGTTGGTATAAATGGTCAGCACCAGGACCCTGTGTGGTTGACCTCTCCACTCCTCAGCAGGGTCGAAAAAAAAAAGAAAAGTAGCCATAGTTGTCCAGATCAGTAGGCCCCACTAATCTGGCAGCCCTCCACTTCCACAAGAGAATATCTTTTGAAAGGTACTAATGGTCTGCATCATGAGAAGGCAGGGGCTGACATTAGGTGCTAGGCCTGGCTGGTTCTATACATCATCACAGGGGATTGGTGCATAGCTCTCCTTCCAGTGACTACCTAGCTACCATCATCATTCCTCAAGCAGCCATGGGCTACAGAAGACTAATGGTCTGCATCATGAGAAGGCAGGGGCTGACATTAGGTGCTAGGCCTGGCTGGTTCTATACATCATCACAGGGGATTGGTTAATAGCTCTCCTTCCAGTGACTACCTAGCTACCATCATCATCCTCAAGCAGCCATGGGCTACAGAGGTCCAACCAGACTGTGCAGTTTAATTCTCCAAGCATATCTGTCCTGAGCTACATCTGCTGCATCCAGTCATGGCACACCAATTACAACAAGTTCCTATTTGACATTGTCTGCCCACCGCATTCTAGGTCTCCACCTCCTTCTGAGGCCTCTAGGCACACTGTTCGTAACCCTATTTGCTAATATATAATTATCCATAAGGGCAACATGGCCAAACCAGTGGAGTCTCTCTCTGCACAATATGCTGCTTAATGGAAGTTGCAGACTCCTTTGCCTAACCTCATCATTAGTTACAAAGTTAAACCACTTAATACCCAAGATACTATGTAAGGATCAAGAATCAAAAGCATCTAGTTTTCCTGTTATCTTGTTTACACAGCGTCCAAGTTTCATTACCATAACTAACCCTAGAAAGAACCAAACTATTATACAGTCTAATTTTAGTTTTAGGTCTACACGCCTATTTCTCAACAATCTACATAGATTCTTAAAGTCCCGGCAGCAATCCCTATTCGTCCGTTAATCTCATGCCGCATATAATCAGTATCAGTTACATAGCTCCCAAGATAATTAAAACTGTGACACCTGTTCACGATTGCAACCATTCAGATGAACTGAATCTCAACTTGTTCAACCAATTTTCATCACTTTAGTTTTCATTCTGTTTATAACCAAACTTACTCTATTACCAGTCTCATCAACAGCTCAAATGAAAAAGTTCATCTCATGAACATCATATGCCAAAAACACTAAATCATCAGCATAATCTAAATTAGACATTTTTGCATTTCCAGTCCATTTAAGGCCAAAATCTTTCCCTTGCAGTGAATTTCACATAACATAATCAATAACCAAACTAAAGAGAAAAGGAGACAAAATACACCCTTGTCAAACACCAGAAATAATGCTAAACCAATTGCTACAAGCATTACCAACTCTCACACATGACTCAGTATTATTATAGAGAGCTTTCATTATGTTAACTAACTTGTCTGGTATACCATATGATCTCACAATCAACCACAAATTATGACAATCAACAGAGTCAAAAGCCTTTTTGAAATCAAGAAAGCTAGAAACCAGAGGTTTCTGAAACTCTAAACAATTCTCAAGAATCTGCCTAGGTGAAAATATCTGATCCACACATCCCATACCACTTCTGAATCCACATTCCTAATCACGCAATTGACTGTCAACCAGATTCTTAATTCTATTAAGCACAATCATGGGAAGAACTTTACCTGGAACAGGTATGCAGTTAAATAGGTTATTACCCTATAGTTATCACAAGAACTGCGATAACCTTTTTCGAAAATAGGGATAATAATAGCTCTCTTAAAATCTTCAGGAACCATGCCTTTATCATAAAAGATATTCAAAATTTCAGTCATTCAAGTGGTAACCGAAAAAATTCCCAACTCTAAGCATTTCTGTAGTAATTTCTTCTACCCTTGGAGATTCATGAAGTTTAAGTTTAAAAATAGACAAAATAACTTCAGAATGTGTTATAGGGCCAACATTAAAGCCACCAATGCATCTATCATCATTAGAAACAATGGGAGTAGAACTAACCACATTGTTTAGAACATCACTGAAGTGCTCAGCCCACCTAGCCATGACAGAATCCTCCCCTTCTATAACCTTACCTTGTTTATCCTTCAATCCTTGTATGCATGTCTGTTTTCTACCACATAAAACATTAACTATCTGGTATAGCTCTCTGCTGTTGTACTGCCTAACTGCTTCCTCAGCTTTGTCAGCCAAGCCATGTAGCCAAAGATTCTTATCAGCAGCTAACTGATCCTTTACACGTTTATTAAGTTCTGTGTAATCCTTTCTATTAGGACTAGTAGAGTACAGATTAAGGACATTCCTGCAGTTCTTTCTTTCTGAAATAAGCTCAAGTGCCTTATCACTCAGAAAATTCTGTCTCCTCTGCTCCTTTTTCCTAAAAGAGTACTGTTAGTGTCCAAAAAAGCCTGTTTAAAATGGCCCCATTCTTGCTCAACTTCAGTCTTAAGCATACCATGACTGTCATAATGACTAAGTAACCTATCATGGTAAGCTTTGGCTATAACTGGGTCTTTCAGAGCTTCATTATTAAAAGTAAATTTTTTAACCCTAGCACAACACTTTTTAAGTTTAAGTTGCAAGACACTTTTAACAAGGTAATGGTCAGATGCAATTTCAGCTCCCCTATATGACCTGGTATTCCTAACTGAACTAGCCCATTTGCTGTTAATTAATATATAATCAATCATATTCTAATGCAACCCATCAGGTGAAACCCATGTGTACTTATGTATGTCGCGGTGTTTGTAATAAGAGTTAGTTATTTTGAATCCATTGAGTTTACTTACCTGTAGGAGACATTGCCCATTGCCATTGCAGCTACCAATACCAAAAGGGCCTATTACTCCTCCCCAAAGGTCAGAGTCAGTACCAACTTTGGCATTGAAGTCACCTAGAACAAGGGTAATATCTCCTTTCTTGACAGAATTTTGTCCGTAAAACCTATCCTTCTCATCCTCATCGGCATCCTCAGTGGGGGCATAACAGTAGATAACTTTCAAGTCTTTAACGCTTGTCTGAAATTTTGTTGTAAAAAAATTTTCATTAATGCACTCATATCCTAGAAGAGCATCACTAGCATATCTGCTGAGCAGCAGACCCACACCTTGGTGATGCTTTCCATCATGTTCCACATTCCTACAGAGTGAAAATGATTAGTAGGATTTTTAAAGAAACTAGGATTATTGAGATAGGTAGGGCCAACAAAATCAAACAGCCCCCTGATTGCAGGCATGGGGCAAAGACCTGTTCCTCCTCCGCTAAAGGCTGAAGTCACCGATGCTGGTAGGAACTTCAGGCACCACCTTTTCAAATGAACTTTTTCAAGAGCCATATAGCCAGCCTGAGACACATTACTCCAGTTTAGGCTTGAAGATGCCCAAATAACTAAGTAAGGTTCAGGTACCTGCAATGGCCTCTGATTAGGATTATCCATCAGCTGATATAAGGTATCCCATGCTCTATTCACTTAGGGCTGGCAACAAAAAGCAAACAGAAAACACAGTGGCAGATTCTCCCTCAACAGACGCCCACCAGTGGAGGAAGTCCAGGATCCATAAACAAGTCCAGTCTAGTAGGTATAAATGGTCAGCACCAGGATTCTGTGAAGTACCACTCCTCAGCAGGGTTGAAAAAAACGGAAAAAGTGGCCATAGATGACCAGATCAGTAGACCATACTGAACTGGCAGTCCTCTGCTTCCATTACCTTCCAAAAGAGAATATCTCTTTTGAAAGGTACTAACGGCCTGCACCACGAGAAGGGGGGTCGGACATTAGGTGCTAGAGCTGGCCGGTTCTGTGCATCATCACTAGGGATTGGTACACAGCTCTCCTTCCAGTTTATGCCTAGCTACCATTTACAGACCAAACCAGACCAGAGCTATTATTACCCCTATTTTTTTTAAAAAAGTGATAGCAGTTCTTGTGATAACTATAGGGATATCAGCCTTCTTTCTGTTCCAGGAAAAGTTCTCTGCATGATTGCACTTAATAGAATCAAGAATCTGGTTGAAGGCAATTGCATGATGAGCAATGTGGATTCAGAAGTGGTAGGGGGTATGTAGATCAGATATTTTCACTCAGGCAGATTATTGAGAAATGTTTAGAGTTTCAGATAACTGTAGTTACAAGCTTTCTTGATTTTAAAAAGGCTTTCGACTCTGCTAATCGTCATAATTTGTGGTTGATCGTGAGGTCATGGAATACCTGACAAGTTAGTTAACATAATGAAAGCTCTCGATAATAACACTGTGTCATGTGTGAGAGTTGGCAAGGCTTGTAGGAATTGGTTTAGCATTGCTTCTGGTGTTCAACAAAGGTGCATTTTCTTTCTTTTTCTCTTTAGTTTGGTTGTTGATTACGTTATGTGAAATTCACCGCAAGGGAAAGATTTTGGTCTTAAATGGTCTGGAAATACAAAAATGTCTAATTTAGATTATGCTGATGATTTAGCGTTTTTGGCATATGATGTTCATGAGATGAACTTTTTCATTTGAGCTGTTGATGAGACTGGTAATAGAGTAGGTTTGGTTATAAACAGAATGAAAACTAAAGTGATGAAAATTGGTCAGACAGGTTGTGGTTAAACTGAATGGCTGTAGTCTTGAGAAGGTGTCTCAGTTTAATTATCTGGGGAGCTATGTAACAGATACTAGTGATGTGCAGCATGAGATTAACAGATAGATAGGGATTGCTGCCGGGACTTTTGGGAATCTATGGTGAGTGTGGAGAAATAGGCGTATACACCTAAAGACTAAAATTGGACTATAATAGTTTAGTTCTTTCTAGGATTAGTTATGGTAGTGAAACTTGGATGCTTTGTAAACAAGATAACAGGAAACTAATAGTTTTCATTCTAGATGCTTACGCAGTATCTTCGGCATTAGGTGGTTCAACTTTGTATCTAATGATGAGGTTAGGCAAAGGAGTCAGCAACCTCCTTTGAGCAGCTTATTGTGCAGACACTCCATTGGTTTGGCCATGTTGCCCATTTGGGTAATTATAGATTAGCAAATAGGGTTATGAACAGTGTGCCTAAAGGCCTGAGAAAGAGGGGGAAACCTAGGATGAGTTGGGCAGACAATGTCAAACAGGACCTTGTTAGAATTGGTGTGCAGTGGCCAGATGCAGCAGATGTAGCTCAGGAGAGATATGCTTGGAGAACTAAATTGAATGGTCTGGTTGGACCTCTGTAGCCCATGGCTGCTTGAGAATGATGATGCAAAGGGAATCTAACTTTGAAGCTCTAAAACTTCTAAAATATGCATATAATAGGAAAATGTGACTTAAGATCATAACCAATTCTATTTAAATCTTAATTTTCTACAAAATTTGTTCAGTGTTTAAACACTTACGGAAGGTGGAATATTTTATAGAAATGCATCATAAGAATTTTATCAGGTAACCAAAAAAGTTTGTGCGATTTTTGAGTATAAAATTAAACCACATGTAAAAAGTGAATAATGATCTATGAAGGTAAAAACACAGTGTGCCGAATTAAAGATAGATTAAGTTAACTCTATAAACACTAGGTGCTGGACTAGTCATATTATCGTGACAAACTATCAGCTCATTGACATTAATAGGGTAATTGATGGCTGTAGATTGGTGCGGGAAAGTTTAGGTTAAATAGTCATACCTGCATTTTCTTCATTCTTCTAGAGGTATCTTTGTCGGTTCAGGGAGGACAATTCCAAGTTGTGTGCTGTTCTCTGTAGCTGATGTTTTCACAGGTCCAGTATTGTTATTTCTCACTTGGTGATAGAGTTCTTATGTGTAGTAGTGTTGCACTTTGGTACCTCTGTGGTATGAGTCACTGGATGTCATTCTAAACTTCACGCTCCTATTAGTGTGCTGAGCTGGTTGCCTATACAAGTTATTAGTAACTAGGCATTGCGTTGCATTTCGTGCCATCTGCTTTAGCATGTCATCTGACAGGCTGTACTAGCAGCGGGATGACAGAGATGTGATGTAGCTTGATCGGTGGATGTACATGTGGCCTGCACGGGGTCACCAAGGTCAAACAACACAGACCAGGCGTGTCCCTGAGGTGCCATGAAAGGGAGATGATTCAGAAGTTCTCTCTGAGCTGCACTGGGCCTGTGCATTTGAGTGTTTGAAAGAGCAGTTCAGAATTTCAGTACTATATGGTGGAACATTGTAGATAAGTTGCATAATTTTCAGAATTTAAATTACCGAAGTATCAGGTGAATTTTATCTGTCAAAAGTGAATCCTATCTGTCAAAACTGGATAGATTCTCGCTGATATGCTTCGGCTTAGTGGGAATGTTTCCTAAATTAACTGTATAATTAATTTAGTTATTTATAGATAGTAACTCACATGGCAATTGCATGTAAAAAATATAATAAAAAGCTTGAATATCAGGCTTTCAAGAATATACATTATTTGAAGCTTTTGAATTGTCCAAATTAAAAGTAATATACAATTCTTGGAAACATCTTACTTGGAACAGGTATTATTTCATGGGGTGCCCATTCTGAATCGAATTTTCAACCTATTCTAAATCTTTAAATTATACTTTAAGGTGCATGCTCAAAAAGCGAAAGTTTGATAGTATTCAAAATTATTATAGTTCATTATAAATTTTACAAGTCAGAAAATTATATATTAACCCCTTGTTAGCACATATTGTCAGAGATTGGAATGATTCAAGAGTAAAAGTGTTCCATTGAAATACCAGATTTTCAACAGTGGTACTTTTAAATGTGGAAATCCGAGAAAAATTTTTTTGTAAGCATTATGTATGCCATGCTCCCAGAGTATTCAACTGTTTACCTAATAACATAAAGAATGAAGGAAATGTTTTCTTTTTTTTTAAAATTAATTATGAAATGGATACTCAGGCAAAATGTAGAAAATCTATTATAGTGATTACGCATGTTTAAATATGCACTGAGTCATGATGTTAACGGGTTTTTTATATGTCTGTGAGAAGAAAGTTAACACTTTTGCTATAAACTATTTCATGTTTTGTAAATCTAATATCTCACAAACAAGCTTTGGCTCATGTGGAGTTTTCTATTTTACACTTTCAAAATTGTTTTGTTATATTGGAATAGAAAAACATTTATTGCTTTGTGTTGTTATAAGCTTTAAATTACATGTTTGTAAAGTAACAAAAGTGTGAAATAAATTTGAACTGAACTGACAAACTGTTAAAACTAAATTTGAAAAGGTTATATTTTCACCGATATTTTGTTGCATTAACTTGGGTGGTATGGTGGTTTCGTTTCCGTCATTTGCAAACTCCTTACCCCCTGCTTTCCAAGGTTGTGATGTTCTTCCATTGGTTTCCGGCGGCAGTGCTGGTCTAAATATTGGCAGGATCTGGGTTCGCCTGATGTACGGATTGCAGTTAAATAAGGAGTTTATGAGTTTCTTCTCATGAAGCTAATTCTAGAAGAATGAAGAAAATGTAGGTATTACTATTTAACCTAAAATTCACCACACTGATCCTACAACCATCAGTTATCCCATTAGAATCAGTGAGCTGATTGTTTGTTGTGATAACATGCAACTAGTCCAGCATCTACAGTGTTTATAGAGTTAACTTAATCTATCGTGAATAAAGATATTTTATTCAGGAAAGTAAGCACCAGCACAATCTATAACCTTTTCCCAACAAGATATAAGTTTGTGAATGTCACTCCAGTAGAACCCCGAAGTTTAGAAGCGAAGAAAGAAGCCAACTTCGTTTCCAGTACTTCTCGGTTTTGAAATTGTCGGTTGCACATATGATTGTCCAGCACCAAGAAAAGATGGTAGTCAGATGGTGCGATGTCTGGGGAATATGGAGGGTGGGGTAGAATTTCCGAACCAAGGCTATGGAGCTTGATTCGCGTCATTCGTGCTGTGTGAGGGCAAGCACTGTCTTGAATGACCAACACATCTTTGTGAAAAACAGGCTGTTTTCAGAGCAGTGCATCTGCAACTTGTTGTAGCTGTGCCGAGTAGACATCCGCAGTGATTGTTTGACCAGTGGCAAGAAGCTCACGATGGACAATATTAGCTGTAGTCCAATAGACACACAAAAATTTTTCTGTTGGTGGATTCTGGGCTTTGGTGTGTGGTATAGGTTTACTGGACGACTGATACTGGATCAATGATACAGATGCCAAGAGAATGGTTTATTCTTGGTGTGAAAACAGTGATGAGCAGATTGTAAACTGCTGGAGTTTATTGTCAGCAGTCAGTTCATGTGGAACCAGTTTGCTCAACTTCCAGACTTTTCCAAGGTGGAAATCAAACAAATGGATTTGTCACTTACATGGAACCTTTCTGCAAGCTCTTGGCATGTTTGATATGAATCCAACTCGATGCTGGCCTTCAGTTCATTGCCATCAATGACAGTCAGTATTCCCTCATGGGGTGCATCTTCAAGTGTCTCACTGTCTGACGCTAATTTTCTGAACCACTCTTGGGCTGTCTTGTTCGCTCATTGGGTTCTCTCCAAATTCCGTACATATCTTGCAGGCTACTTGCACATTTTAGTTTTCAGTTTAAACTCATAAGTAAGCACCCTCAATCAACTGTATTCGATGCAGACATATTATCATCATCCTTCCCAATTTCACTGAACCACTTTTCATGTTATCTATACATCAACTGACATGCTTTCAACTGTCTATCAACACATGCACATCACTTGCAATTTTTTGTATGCTCTTTTCAATGAAATAATAACATTGAAAAACCGCATAAACTTATTTAGTTACCTGATACCTCAATATTATTTAGTACCCTGTTACCTTTAATTCAGAAATGAATTAAAACTTAAATTATAACCATTGTTTCAAATTATTTAATATAATAAATACACATTTTAGAAGTTTGTGTAATGACTATTTCAATATCAGACAATTATTAATTTTTATAAAACAAGATAATTTATTGTTAAATATTCCACTCCCATATCTCTTTAAACACTGAGCAAATACTGCTCAAATTAAAGATTTAAATAGATTTGATTATGACCTTTATCTTTCGTAGCATTTTTCCAATAAATACGTATTTCAGAGCTTTGAATTTAGATTCTCATTGCATTGTGATGGTCCACCCATTCACTTTTACTTTACCTTAACCAGCTTTGCTTATTTTGTGTTATATTTATCAACTAATAAATCAGCATTTTAGAGGAAAAATTGTCTTGAGCCGGGTGGGATATGAACCCACGACCTCCTGATAACATGTCAGGTGCTCTGGACCACTGAGCTACCGGGTGCCGATCAAGATCTCATCTAATTAACATCATGAACATTCCTTTTATGTCACATATATGTGTTATTCTGGGCCGTTTAGCCACAAGCGGCCTTTCAATTTGACAATAGATGGAAGCATATGACTACAAGTATGCAGATAATAAAAAATGAAATAAACTCGACGTATTCCATATTAACTAATAAATCAGCACTTTAGCTTCAATTTAAATTTTAGAGGAAAAATTGTCTTGAGCCGGGTGGGATACGAACCCACAACCTACTGATAACAAATCAGGTGCTCTGGACCAATTGATGCTAAAGTCTTGGCGTCTGTATCATTGATCCAGTATCAGTCGTCCAGTAAACCTATACCACACACCCAGAATCCACCAACAGAAAATTTTTTGTGTGTCTATTGGACTATAGCTGGTATTGTCCATCGTGAGCTTCTTGCCACTGGTCAAACAATCACTGCGGATGTCTATTCGGCACAGCTACAACAAGTTGCAGATGCACTGCTCTGAAAACAGCCTGTTTTTCACAAAGATGTGTTGGTCATTCAAGACAATGCTTGCCCTCACACAGCATGAATGACGCGAATCAAGCTCCATAGCCTTGGTTCGGAAATTCTACCCCACCCTCCATATTCCCCAGACATCGTACCATCTGACCACCATCTTTTCTTGGTGCTGGACAATCATATGTGCAACCGACAATTTCAAAACCGAGAAGCACTGGAAACGAAGTTGGCTTCTTTCTTCGCTTCTAAACTTCGGGGTTCTACTGGAGTGACATTCACAAACTTATATCTTGTTGGGAAAAGGTTATAGATTGTGCTGGTGCTTACTTTCCTGAATAAAATATCTTTATTCACGATAGATTAAGTTAACTCTATAAACACTGTAGATACTGGACTAGTTGCATGTTATCACAACAAATAATCAGCTCACTGATGCTAATGGGATAACTGATGGTTGTAGATCAGTGTGGTGAATTTTAGGTTAAATAGTAATACCTACATTTTCTTCATTCTTCTAGAGGTAGCTTCATGAGAAGAAACTCATAAACTCCTTATTTAACTGCAATCCTTACATCAGGCGAACCAAGATCCTGCCAATATTTAGACCAGGACTCACACCCCTGCACTGCCGCCAGAAACCAATGGAAGAACATCACAACCTGGGAAAGCAGGGAGTAAGGAGTTTGCAAACGACAGGGAAACAAAACCACCATACCACCCAAGTTAATGCAACAAAATATCGGTGAAAAATATAACCTTTTCAAATTTAGTTTTAACAGTTTGTCAGTTCAATTCATATTTATTTCACACTTTTGTTACTTTACAAACATGTAATTTAAAGCTTATAACAACACAAAGCAATAAATCTTTTTCTATTCCAATATAACAAAACAATTTTGAAAGTGTAAAATAGAAAACTCCACATGAGCCAAAGCTTGTTTATGAGATATTAGATTTACAAAACATGAAATAGTTTATAGCAAAAGTGTTAACTTTCTTCTCACAGACATATAAAAAACCCGTTAACATCATGACTCAGTGCATATCTAAACATGCGTAATCACTATAATAGATTTTCTACATTTTGACTGAGTATCCATTTCATAATTAATTTTAAAAAAAAAAGAAAACATTTCCTTCATTCTTTATGTTATTAGGTAAACAGTTGAATACTCTGGGAGCATGGCATACATAATGCTTACAAAAAAATTTTTCTCGGATTTCCACATTTAAAAGTACCACTGTTGAAAATCTGGTATTTCAATGGAACACTTTTACTCTTGAATCATTCCAATCTCTGACAATATGTGCTAACAAGGGGTTAATATATAATTTTCGGACTTGTAAAATTTATAATGAACTATAATAATTTTGAACACTATCAAACTTTCGCTTTTTGAGCATGCACCTTAAAGTATAATTTAAAGATTTAGAATAGGTTGAAAATTCGATTCAGAATGGGCACCCCATGAAATAATACCTGTTCCAAGTAAGATGTTTCCAAGAATTGTATATTACTTTTAATTTGGACAATTCAAAAGCTTCAAATAATGTATATTCTTGAAAGCCTGATATTCAAGCTTTTTATTATATTTTTTACATGCAATTGCCATGTGAGGTTACTATCTATAAATAACTAAATTAATTATACAGTTAATTTAGGAAACATTCCCACTAAGCCGAAGCATATCAGCGAGAATCTATCCAGTTTTGACAGATAAAATTCACCTGATACTTCGGTAATTTAAATTCTGAAAATTATGCAACTTATCTACAATGTTCCACCATATAGTACTGAAATTCTGAACTGCTCTTTCAAACACTCAAATGCACAGGCCCAGTGCAGCTCAGAGAGAACTTCTGAATCATCTCCCTTTCATGGCACCTCAGGGACACGCCTGGTCTGTGTTTGACCTTGGTGACCCTGTGCAGGCCACATGTGCATCCACCGATCAAGCTACATCACATCTCTGTCATCCCGCTGCTAGTACTGCCTGCCAGATGACATGCTAAAGCGGATGGCACGAAATGCAACGCAATGCCTAGTTACCAATAGCTCAGCGCACTAATAGGAGTGTGAAGTTTAGAATGACACCCAGTGACTCATACCACAGAGGTACCAAAGTGCAACACTACTACACATAAGAACTCTATCACCAAGTGAGAAATAACAATACTGGACCTGTGAAAACATCAGCTACAGAGAACAGCACACAACTTGGAATTGTCCTCCCTGAACCGACAAAGATGTCTCTAGAAGAATGAAGAAAATGCAGGTATGACTATTTAACCTAAACTTTCCCGCACCAATCTACAGCCATCAATTACCCTATTAATGTCAATGAGCTGATAGTTTGTCATGATAATATGACTAGTCCAGCACCTAGTGTTTATAGAGTTAACTTAATCTATCTTTAATTCGGCACACTGTGTTTTTACCTTCATAGATCATTATTCACTTTTTACATGTGGTTTAATTTTATACTCAAAAATCGCACAAACTTTTTTGGTTACCTGATAAAATTCTTATGATGCATTTCTATGAAATATTCCAGCTTCCGTAAGTGTTTAAACACTGAACAAATTTTGTAGAAAATTAAGATTTAAATAGAATTGGTTATGATCTTAAGTCACATTTTCCTATTATATGCATATTTTAGAAGTTTTAAAGCTTCAAAGTTAGATTCCCTTTACATCATCATTCTCAAGCAGCCATGGGCTACAGAGGTCCAACCAGACCATTCAATTTAGTTCTCCAAGCATATCTCTCCTGAGCTACATCTGCTGCATCTGGCCACTGCACACCAATTCTAACAAGGTCCTGTTTGACATTGTCTGCCCAACTCATCCTAGGTTTCCCCCTCTTTCTCAGGCCTTTAGGCACACTGTTCATAACCCTATTTGCTAATCTATAATTCCCAAATGGGCAACATGGCCAAACCAATGGAGTGTCTGCACAATAAGCTGCTCAAAGGAGGTTGCTGACTCCTTTGCCTAACCTCATCATTAGATACAAAGTTGAACCACCTAATGCCGAAGATACTGCGTAAGCATCTAGAATGAAAACTATTAGTTTCCTGTTATCTTGTTTACAAAGCATCCAAGTTTCACTACCATAACTAATCCTAGAAAGAACTAAACTATTATAGTCCAATTTTAGTCTTTAGGTGTATACGCCTATTTCTCCACACTCACCATAGATTCCCAAAAGTCCCGGCAGCAATCCCTATCTATCTGTTAATCTCATGCTGCACATCACTAGTATCTGTTACATAGCTCCCCAGATAATTAAACTGAGACACCTTCTCAAGACTACAGCCATTCAGTTTAACCACAACCTGTCTGACCAATTTTCATCACTTTAGTTTTCATTCTGTTTATAACCAAACCTACTCTATTACCAGTCTCATCAACAGCTCAAATGAAAAAGTTCATCTCATGAACATCATATGCCAAAAACGCTAAATCATCAGCATAATCTAAATTAGACATTTTTGTATTTCCAGACCATTTAAGACCAAAATCTTTCCCTTGCGGTGAATTTCACATAACGTAATCAACAACCAAACTAAAGAGAAAAAGAAAGAAAATGCACCTTTGTTGAACACCAGAAGCAATGCTAAACCAATTCCTACAAGCCTTGCCAACTCTCACACATGACACAGTGTTATTATCGAGAGCTTTCATTATGTTAACTAACTTGTCAGGTATTCCATGACCTCACGATCAACCACAAATTATGACGATTAGCAGAGTCGAAAGCCTTTTTAAAATCAAGAAAGCTTGTAACTACTGTTATCTGAAAATCTAAACATTTCTCAATAATCTGCCTGAGTGAAAATATCTGATCTACATACCCCCTACCACTTCTGAATCCACATTGCTCATCATGCAATTGCCTTCAACCAGATTCTTGATTCTATTAAGTGCAATCATGCAGAGAACTTTACCTGGAACAGAAAGAAGGCTGATATCCTAATAGTTATCACAAGAACTGCTATCACTTCTTAAAAAAAAATAGGGGTAATAATAGCTCTGGTCTGGTTTGGTCTGTAAATGGTAGCTAGGCATAAACTGGAAGGAGAGCTGTGTACCAATCCCTAGTGATGATGCACAGAACCGGCCAGCTCTAGCACCTAATGTCCGACCCCCCTTCTCGTGGTGTAGGCCGTTAGTACCTTTCAAAAGAGATATTCTCTTTTGGAAGGTAATGGAAGCAGAGGACTGCCAGTTCAGTATGGTCTACTGATCTGGTCATCTATGACCACTTTTTCCTTTTTTTTCAACCCTGCTGAGGAGTGGTACTTCACAGGATCCTGGTGCTGACCATTTATACCTACTAGACTGGACTTGTTTATGGATCCTGGACTTCCTCCACTGGTGGGCGTCTGTTGAGGGAGAATCTGCCACTGTGTTTTCTGTTTGCTTTTGTGTTGCCAGCCCTAAGTGAATAGAGCATGGAATACCTTATATCAGCTGGTGGATAATCCTAATCAGAGGCCATTGCAGGTACATGAACCTTACTTAGCTATTTGGGCATCTTCAAGCCTAAACTGGAGTAATGTGTCTCAGGCTGGCTATATGGCTCTTGAAAAAGTCCATTTGAAAAGGTGGTGCCTGAAGTTCCTACCAGCATCGGTGACTTCAGCCTTTAGCGGAGGAGGAACAGGTCTTTGCCCCATGCCTGCAATCAGGGGGCTGTTTGATTTTGTTGGCCCTACCTATCTCAATAATCCTAGTTTCTTTAAAAATCCTACTAATCATTTTCTCTCTGTAGGAATGTGGAACGTGAGGACATTATATAGATATTATTCTCTTGATGTCCTCACGCAGGAATTCCAGCGCTATAACTTGATATTCTAGGCTTGCAAGAGAACAGATGGACAGGTAAAGGTGAGATACTTAAAAATAACTTTATTTTTCTCTTTACAGAGAGGGAGGATGGAAAGCATCACCAAGGCGTGGGTCTGCTTCTCAGCAGATATGCTAGTTATGCTCTTCTAGGATATCAGTGCATTAATGAAAGGTTTCTTACAGCAAAATTTCAGACAAGCGTTAAAGACTTGAAAGTTATCTGCTGTTATGCCCCCACTGAGGATGAGGATGAGAAGGATAGGTTTTACGGACAACTTCAGGATATTTTGAATTCTGTCAAGAAAGGAGATATTACCCTTGTTCTAGGTGACTTCAATGCCAAAGTTGGTACTGACTCTGAACTTTGGGGAGGCGTGATAATTTGGGAGGGAGATCTTGATCGGCGGCCGGTAGCTCAGTGGTCCAGAGCACCTGACATGTTATCAGGTGGTCGTGGGTTCATATCCCACCCAGCTCAAGACAATTTTTCCTCTAAAATTTAAATCGACGCTAAAGTGCTTATTTATAGTTGATATGCAATACGTCAAATTTATTTCATTATTTATTATCTGCATACTTGTAATCATATGCTTCCATCTATTGGCAAATTGAAAGGCGGCTTGTGGTAAACTGCCCAGAATAGCACCTATATGCGACATAAAAGAATGTTCATAGTGTTAATTAGAGGAGATCTTGATTGGTGGCCAGTAGCTCAGTGGTCCAGAGCACCTGACATGTTATCAGGAGGTCGTGGGTTCATATCCCACCGTCTCAAGACAATTTTTCCTCTAAAATTTAAATCAATGCTAAAGTGCTGATTTATTAGTTGATATGGAATACGTCGAGTTTATTTCATTATTTGTTATATTTATCAGTTTGCGGATTTTTATTTCCTTTTTAGTGGACTATTACAATCTTCGTCCGAGCTCAGACCTTTTGACTGTTAACTGCTCAAGTGCGTGTGTTCAAGGACACACCCTCTCTTGCGTCATAGCTTGCGCACATGTCAGTTTATGTAAATGTCTTTCCCGGCATGCAACATGACACGTGCCGGTCTTTGTACAACACACGATATAGCAGTGCCATGTGGTCACATAGTTAAAAACAGTTAGAGATGTAGAAGAGAAAAGAGTTATTAACTGAAGGAGCACAGTTGCAGTAGATGGAGAGATGTAGTAGTAGGTAGAAGTTGTTAGTAGCAGTCAGTAGTTAGAAGTTAGAAGTTGTAGTCGGCATTTTCATGTGATGTTGGTGAGTTTAAAAATTTGGAAATAAATTTTGTTTGTTACAGAAATTTTTGAATCTTTGCTATTTTTTCTTTTGAGGAACATTAGTTGATAATTTTTGATTGTATTTAAAAGTAAGCTTGACAATCATTTTTTTTTAAATTCTTACTTGCTAAGTAATGCTTGCTGGTATAACATTAGAACCCTAATTTCGACTTTAATTGACAAGTTATTATTGCCTGGCGTCTGAAAGAGATATCTGGAGTTTGAATAAATTGGATCAGATAAAAGGTCCAAACTTTAAAAGTTATTAATTCTTTGGAGCGTTATAGAGCATTAAACAGTAACAGTTAAACGTTACAGAGCCCGGAGAGACCTGCCAGTAAAAGATAGTGGTCCAAGAACAGGGACTGTATATATATGTATGGGTTGGGTTGTTTTACCTCTGAGCGGCACTTTTTTGCACACCATGGGCTAAATGGCCAGGTCACATGGACCCCGAAGGCTCAGAGAAGGTTGGGGGAGGGGACCCACTGGAATAGCTGTTGGGAGACAGAGGTAGCCTCCCGTCAAGGCCATCCAGCGTGTTCTTTAACGTGCACAGGGTATGGCTCTCCCACACACGGGGCCACGGCTTAAAGGCCCATCCGACAGACGGCGGCCTTTCCAAGCCCATTGGTGTCCCATACTGACCATGGGCAGGGCGGGGAATTTTGCAGAGATAAATCTCAACGCTGACTCCGCTGGGACTCGAAACTGGGAACTACAGATTACGAGCCTGGCGTGCTACCAACTGAGTCACCCCGCCCCCTATATATATATATGTATAAATTGCATATGTTATTTAACATGACTTCTGAAAATGAAGCTGTCTGGCACTCAGATTGAGGTTAATCATTCAGATCAGTTTCTTCAATACCATCCTTTAAAGTGCAAAGCCATGCACTTAATGAATCTAGCTGCAGTAAATGCACATATTTTATACATTTAAAACCCTTTCAGTGTCCTCATCGTCTGTATACATTTGGAGAATCCGAATTGAAAGGCCAAGGACGTATGTATACGCTTTTTAGTACAACAAAAAAAAAAAATCGATTTTTTAAAAATAAAAATTGCTGTTGTAAATTTTTTTATATATAACTTATAAAAATATGTAATTCAGACTTCAAAAATATTATATTTTGTTTTTTAATTTGATGGACATTTTATTAAACTGCAATATAAATAATTTGATAAGGCCATCTGATTGCTATTTCTTAGAAGCACTAAACGATATTGCTGATTTGCTTGTTAATGTTCCTATTTGCTGAAACAACTTTCCGATTTAAGCTCACAAGTTTGATCTGAACTATTATCAACAAATTTTTGAAAATCTCTTAAAAATTAACAAAAAAACTGCTATTTTTAAAAACGATAGTTTTTGGAAGTAATTACAAAATACGTACCGCCATTTCTTTTTTCCGTTTCACACTCTTTTCTGTCATAAACCTATTTCAGTATTCCCAAGTTATTTTTATCATTTTTCCCAGCATTCTACGCATCTTTCCTGCCTTAAATTTTGATTCTACACACATCAAAATGGAAGTAAACACATCCTTCTTAGAAATTCTGGTTGCAGCTGCATTTAATTAGTTATGCTTCACTGAGGCAAACAATATGCAGATGGCTGACACATGCTATCCCCATTGCGTGTGCTATAAGTGTTGTTTACAGTTTTGGTCCAGCATATATGGATATATAAAGTTAGTAATTTTTTATATTTAAATTTAAACCTTAATTTTCATTTCAGTAGATTTATTTTCGGAAATTAGCGATTTTTTTGGCCGAATGATAAGAACAGATTTTTTAATAGTTATGCTACATCATATGTCTGGCCTACAACTTGTTGCTGTGGATATTTTAACATCACATTAGGCTATATGTTAATTTTTATTTTACCATTTATTACTTTTTCAGTAAAACTTTGATCTAGTATCATTTTCTGAAAATAAATGAGGTCTTGGATATGGAAGCAAATTAATTTCTGTAGATTTACTTCCACTAGTTAGCGATCTTTCAATCGTCTGATTTATCGATCTTTTCAAGTTATGCTAGATTGGAGGCCAGCTTAAAAGTTAAAAGTTGTTGCAGATATTTTATTTAACATCCCATAAGTTATATGTAATTTTTATTTTATTATTTATGTTTTTTTTTTAGTAAAAA
This sequence comes from Ryuthela nishihirai, assembly GCA_038380435.1. Lineage (NCBI taxonomy): Eukaryota > Metazoa > Arthropoda > Arachnida > Araneae > Heptathelidae > Ryuthela > Ryuthela nishihirai. The sequence continues at coordinate 2,535,393 of JAWZYU010000019.1, forward strand.
AACTTTGAGTTTGTATCTTTTTCTGAAAATGAATGTCTTGGATATGGAAGCAAAAGTAGACTTCCTTGCTATGGAAATCGGCAGTCATGTGTATATGTGTGGGGGAGGGGGGGATTTTGGGAAGGGCTGGTGCTTTGGTGCACAAACCTTTCTGCACTTAGCCAAGATTGCCAAACTTTTCAACACCCAAAGAAAAAATTCAAAATGTTCAGCAAAAAAAAACAGCCAAGGATTTTTTTTTCTATTTCATAACCAGTTCAAAAAATCTCGTGAATGTGAGAAGTCCAAGTCATGTTGTATAACATTGGTAGTGTTTAAAATATACAATACTGAAAAGAATCATTAAAAAAAATAAGAATCATATTTCAGGTTGAATATTATATTATTCAGGAGAAAATTTCCTTTCGATAAATATGTAATTTAACTATTTTTATTCATCAGGTTTTCCAAAGTGAAGCCTTAATTGTATAGTACGATCTGTTTTTCACCACATCACATTGAAAAAGGCTTATTAAAATCTATGCTTGGAAATTTATTTACATTATTTTTATAAAATTCGTAATTAAATTCCTTTTAATTTGATATATAACATGACCTATTTCTGTTGATTGGTTATTTAAAAAAAATTCTAAAGTTGACTTGTTTATTTGACTCAGCACACTTGGCTAAAAGTCTGGAATTTTCTCAAAGTATGGTACCAAGAAAAAAATTACAAAACGAGAGAAATATTTACTTAAAACCAAAAAAATATTTTTTTTGTTATTCAGAAATATATAGCCATTCTATTCATGTGCATTGTAATCATTTCTGTCTATTAGTTTTTTTTAAATAAATTTTCATTTGCATTGCCAGATGCATTTTTTTTACTACATGACTCTATTAAAATAAACATATAATCTTTTTTGTTAAATACTGGAATTTCAGAAAATCCAGAATTAAATGTTGATTAATTTGGTATACAACATGCCATAATTCCGTTCATTAGTTATTTGGCAAAAAAGTTCTAAAGTTAAAGTTTTTTTTTTGGCTGAGCATAGGCAGAAAATAACTTGGCCTCTGGATGGAAACCTGTTTTTCAGCCTAGACACTGGAAGGGTTAATACTTCATGATAATGCTGTTACACCAACTATCTTAGATGTCTGAATGCTCAAGCATAGGAGTGCTTAAACTAGAAATGAATTTTGGAAATGAAATAATGGAACTGCTGGTCAAGTTGGCCAGCAGTTCCATTATTTCATTTCATTAGTTAATACACATACTATTAAACTACTCTATAAGAATCCTTTGATGACCAAAGGTTAGTCAGAGCAAGAAAACAAAGGTATTTACCAGTATTCTTGGAGGCTGGTACAGCAGCAGTGGTTTGTACTTCACGATGACATTTGAAGCAGATGTTGAGTCCATTGCTACCAGTCCTTATTTGATGCACTTTCTTGGTAGACACTTATTTCAGTAGTCACTGTTGTTAGCTGTATCCATTAGTCCATTCTTGATAAGTTGCACTTCTTTCGTATATTGCCGGTATTTATTGATGTTGAAGTGATGTTTCAGTTGTAGACACATCATTTTGTTGACCATTACTAACTTTTCGAAGTCGCAGTTCAGTTGTAAAGTTCGTTGTATGCTACAAAGCTTACTTCTACCAATGTAGAGTAACTTTCAACATGAGCCACTCCAAGTTTTTATCAAGCAACTAATCAATGGACGGAACAGTTTCAATTGCACAAAAACTGGTAACTGAGTGTTATTTGCACTATCCTTAATATTTAAGGTTTATAATTTAAAAGATAACTTTTAAAACCCTCAATAGACATGATCAATTATCTCATTACTAATAAAACAAGACCTTAAGACCTGTCAAACTAGTAGAGCGACGCATTTCGCTACGTCAGCGTATAACTTTCTCAGGCTCTCGATATTTGCCACAAGTTAGTCCGTTATATATCCGTCTCACTGCTCGGATCATCTGACATCGAATTACGTATTTGTGTGCTCGTGCAGTCATTGTTGCAGCAGGAGATTCCACGCCGATGGCAGGGGTGGAATCTCTGTGTTGCATAAATTATCCAAAGTGTATGTGGATAAATAGATTTTCTGCATATAGCAGTTGAAATTTTGTTTTTGGTGCAAGTAATGGTTTGAATTCTATTTTATCAATGTGAATATTATTTTGTATGATGGTCTGAGCTAATGTTGCTAATGGATTATCTTTTATTATATTTGTATGATGTTCATGCATTCTGGTTTCATATCGTCTATAAATTTTTCCAATATATACTGCTCACAAAAATTAGGGGATATTTTTATCACTTCATATTCATTTTGAAATATCCCCTAATTTTTGTGAGCAGTATATTTATTTCTGCCTTGCAGTTTATTTGTGGGTCATATTTTTTCAACATATTTTCCATTGTTTTTGTGAGGTAGTTCATGTATGGAAAACTAGTTGTGTATTTATTCGTAGTTTTCATCTGATTTGGGTTTGGCTGCATTTCTTTTAGTACAATGAATCCTGCATTCTTTTCCCCATCTTTCTAATAATTTTGAGAAATATCCCACTTCTGTTGCGGTTTGTTTTATATATTTTATTTCATTCTGAAAAGTTGTTTTTTTCTGAACAGTATCTATATGCTCTTATGAAGTGTGGAAGTATGCTGGCATTTTTATAAATGGGTAAGCTGAATTGGCTGGAATATAATTTAGTATGTGAGTAGGTTTTCTATATACTGCTGTTTCGGAATAATCTGTTTTACTTGTGATTATAATGTCCAAAAATGCTAATTGTTGCTTTTGCTCTGCCTCGTAGGTAAACTTAATAGTTGGAAGAATACTATTATAGTTTTCGCTACATGCTGGCGTACAGCAAAACGCGTCGCTCTACTAGTTTGACAGGTCTTAAGGCCACGTCTTTTTTATTGGTAATGAGGTAATTAATCATGCCTATTGAGGGTTTTAAAAGTTATCTTTTAAATTATGAAGCTTAAGTATTGAGAATAGTGCAAATAAAACTCAGTTACCAGTTTTTGCACAATTGAAACTGTTCCGTCCATGATTAGTTGCTTGATAAAAACTTGGAGTGGCTCATGTTGAAAGTTACTCTACATTGGTAGAAGTAATCTTTGCAGCATACAACGAACTTTACAACTGAACTGCGACTTCGAAAAGTTAGTAATGGTCAACAAATGATGTGTCTACAACTGAAACATCACTTCAACATCGATAAATACCGGCAACATACGAAAGAAGTGCAACTTATCAAGAATGGACTAATGGATACAGCTAACATCAGTGACTACTGAAATAAGTGTCTACCAAGAAAGTGCATCAAATAAGGACTGGTAGCAATGGACTCAACATCTGCTTCAAATGTCATCGTGAAGTACAAACCACTGCTGCTGTACCAGCCTCCAAGAATACTGGTAAATACCTTTGTTTTCTTGCTCTGACTAACCTTTGGTCATCAAAGGATTCTTATAGAGTAGTTTAATAGTATGTGTATTAACTAATGAAATGAAATAATGGAACTGCTGGCAAACTTGGCAAGTTTCCAAAATTCATTCGTAGTTTTAGCACTCTGCTATACTTGAGCATTCAAACATCTAAGATAGTTAGTGTAACAGTATTATCGTGAAGTTTTAAATTTATATCACATAGCTGTGTTTAGTAGTTACTAACTGATAGGTCTTATACAAAGAGAGTAATCCAGATGTATCTCAATAGAAATTTAGAATCAACCATGTGGAAGAGTTGTTAGAGGATGGTGTTTGCCATATCAAACACTGCAATCTGATAGACCAAACATGCAGCCCTCCATTTTACAGTTAACTGCCAGGCATTTTCCCACCAAGATCTCCCAGATGCAATACAAAAAAGAGCTAAGTAGGAGATGGTAGTGTGCATCACCAAAAAAAAAAAAAAAAAAAAAATTAGTATTTTTGAATGTCGAGACTGTGTAGTGATCTTGTGTGTTCAGAGACCATGTTCAGTCTGCATGGATTACCATACCAAAAAGGCTGAAAAAGAATGTCTTGTTTCAAATAAATATGTTTATATCATTAAACTTAAGAGACATTTCGATGCATTTGTTCAACTATTAAGAAAGATATCCTGAATTTAACGATCAGTTTTAGAGGAAACATTGTCTTGAGCCGGATGGAATACAAACTCATGACCTTGATGTTTATATCATTTTCTTCAGAATTAAGTTAAAAAAAATGACTTTTTTTGTATTATTTAAAAAAGTATTAAAATGAATTCTTCACTTTTTGATTATTTTTTTTATAATCATCATTAAGTAATCTTTAATTTGGTACATAACATGACCAATTTCCATTCATTGGTAAGTCATTATAAGGTTCAAAAGTTATTTCTTTTATTTTCTGAAGACACTTCAAAATAAATCCAGTCACCACAGTGATTAAGTTTCAGTAATCTGGCACTGTAAGGGTTAAGCAAATAATTTGGTAAAAAATTTCATATATTATTTTAAAAATATTATTCTAAATCTTATTCAACTTATTAACTTAAATCTTATCTTCTGAAATGTTCCTTGGAGGAAGAACCTCTGACCTATAGGTAAACAAAAACTCATTAGATAAAAAAATGTGGTCTTATATGCATGGCATATTTATAGTCAGGTAAATGTTTCAGGTCTGTAAATGGCAGCTAGGCCTAAACTGGAAGGAGAGCTGTGTACCAATCCCTAGTGATGATGCACAGAACCAGCCAGGTCTAGCACCTAATGTCCAACCCCGCCTTCTCGTGGTGCAGGCCATTAGTACCTTTCAAAAGAGATATTCTCTTATGGAAGGGAACGGAAGGGGAGGGCTGCCAGTTCAGTATGGTCTACTGATCTGGTCATCTATGGCCACTTTTTTCTTTTTTTTTTTCAACCCTGCTGAGGAGTGGTCAACTTCACAGGGTCCTGGTGCTGACCATTTATACCTACTAGACTGGACTAGTTTATGATTTTCAGCTTGATTAAGGATCCTGGACTTGCTGCACTGGTGGGCTTCTGTTGAGGGAGAATATGCCACTGAGTTTTCTGTTTGCTTCTGGGTTGCCAGCCCTAAGTGAACAGAGGCATAGGATACCTTATATCAGCTGGTGGATAATCCTAATCAGAGGCCATCGCAGGTACCTGAGCCTCACTTAGCTAGTTCTGCATCTTAAGGCCTAAACTGGAGTAATGTGTCTCAGGCAGGACATATGGCTCTTGAAAAAGTCCACTTGAAAAGATGGTGCTGAAGTTACTACCAGCATCAGTGACTTTAGCCTTTAGCAGAGGAGGAACAGGTCTTTGCCCCATGCCTGCTATCAGGGGGCTGTTTGATATTGTTGACCCGTAACTATCTCAATAAACCTAGTTTCTTTAAAAATCCTACTAATCATTTTCTCTCTGCAGTAACATGGAATGTGAGGACATTTTTTAGAGATTATTCTCTTGATGTCCTCATGCAGGAATTCCAGCAATATAACCTAGATATTCTAGGCTTGCAAGAGACCAGATGGACAGGTAAAGGTGAGATACTTAAAAATAACTTTAAATTTCTCTTTACAGGGAGGGAGGATGGAAAACATCACCAAGGCGTGGGTCTGCTTCTCAGCAGACATGCTAGTGATGCTCTTCTAGGATATGAGTGCATTAATGAAAGGTTTCTTACAGCAAAATTTCAGACAAGCGTTAAAGACTTGAATGTTATCTGTTGTTATGCCCCCACTGAGGATGAGGATAGATTTTATAGACAACTTCAGGATATTTTGAATTCTGTCAAGAAAGGAGATATTACTCTTGTTCTAGGTGACTTCAATGCCAAAGTTGGTACTGACTCTGACCTTTGGGGAGAGGTGATAGGCCCTTTTGGTATTGGTAGCTGCTGCAATGGACAATGTCTCCTACAGGTAAGTAAACTCAATGGTTTCAGAATAACTAACACTTATTACAAACACTGCGACATACATAAGTACACATGGGTTTCACCTGATGGGTTGCATTAAAATAGGATTGATTATATATATTAACAGGAAATGGGCTAGTTCTGTTAGGAATACCAGGTCGTATAGGGGAGCTGAAATTGAATCTGACCATTAGCTTGTTAAAAATTGCAACTTAAACTTAAAAAAGTGTTGTGCTAAAGTTAAAAAATTTAGCTTTGATACTGAAGCTCTGAAAGACCCAGTTATAGCTAAAGCTTACCATGATAGGTTACTTGGTCACTATGACAATCATGGTTTGCTTACTAGTGAAGTTGAGGATAAATGGGGCCATTTTAAACAGACTACTTTGGAAACTAACAGTGTTCTTTTAGGAAAAAAAGGAGCAGAGGAGGCAGAATTATTTGAGTGATAAGGCACTTGAGCTTATTTCGGAAAGAAAGAACTGCAGGAATGTCCTTAATCAGTACCCTACTAGTCCTAATAAAAAGGATTACAGAGAGCTTAATAAACATGTAAAGGATCAGTTAGCTACTGATAAGAATCTTTGGCTTGACTGACAAAGCTGAGGAAGCAGTTAGACAGCACAACAGCAGAGTGCTATACCAGATAGTTAATATTTTGTGTCATAGAAAACGGACAGGTATACAGGGATTGAAGGATAAACAAGGTAAGGTTATAGAAGGGGTGTATTCTGCCATGGTTAGATGGGCTGAGCATTTCAGTGATGTTCTAAACAATGTGGTTAGTTCTACTCCCATTGTTTGTAATGATGATAAATGCATTGGTGACTTTAATGTTGGCCCTATAACACAATCTGAAGTTATTTTGGCTGTTTCTAAACTTAAACTTCATAAATCCCCAGGGGTAGAAGAAATTGCTACAGAAATACTTAGAGCTGGAAATATTTCGGTTACCACTTGAATGACTGAAATTTTGAATATCTTTTATGATAAAGGCATGGTTCATAAAGATTTTACCAGAGCCAATATTATCCCTATTTTCAAAAAAGGTGATCGCAGTTCTTATAACTATAGGGCTATCAGCCTACTCTCTGTTCCAGGTAAAGTTCTTTCCATGATTGGGCCTAATAGAATTAAGAATCTGGTTGACAGTCAATGTGGATTCAGAAGTGGTATGGGATGTGTGGATCAGATATTTTCACTTAGGCAGATTCTTGAGAATTGTTTAGAGTTTCAGAAACCTCTGGTTGCTAGCTTTGTTGATTACAAAAAGGCTTTCGACTCTGTTGATCGTCATAATTTGTGGCTGATTGTGAGATCATATGGTATACCAAGACAAGTTAGTTAACATAATGAAATCTCTCTATAATAAGTCGTGTGTGAGAGTTGGTAAGGCTTGTAGCAATTGATTTAGCATTACTTCTGGTGTTCGACAAGGGTGTATTTTGTCTCCTTTTCTCTTTAGTTTGGTTATTGATTTTGTTATGCGAAATTCATTGCAAGGGAAAGATCAAAGGCAAAGCAATAATTGCCTTAAATGGTCTGGAGATACGAAAATTTCTGATTTAGATTATGCTGATGATTTAGCTCTTTATGGCAAATGATGTTGATGAGATGAACTCTTTCATTCGAGCTGTTGATGAAACTGGTACTAGAATAGGTTTGGTTATAAACAGAGAGAAAACTAAAGTGATGAAAATTAGTCAGGCAGGTTGTGATTCAGTTCATCTGAATGGTTGCAGTCTTGAGCAGGTGTCACAGTTTAATTACCTTGGGAGCTAGGTAACAGATACTGGTGATATGCGGCATGAGATTAACAGACAAATAGGGATTGCTGCCGGGACTTTTAAGAATCTATGGAGATTGTGGAGAAATAGGCGTATACACCAAAAGACTAAAATTAGACTGTATAATAGTTTGGTTCTTTCTGGGGTTAATTATGGTAGTGAAACTTGGATGCTGTGTAAACAAGATAACAGGAAACTAGATGCTTTTGATTCTAGATGCTTATGTAGTATCTTGGATATTAGGTGGTTTAACTTTGTAACTAATGATGAGGTTAGGCAAAGGAGTCTGTAACCTCCTCTAAGCAGCATATTGTGCAGAGAGAGACTCCGCTGGTTTGGCCATGTTGCCCATATGGATAATTATAGATTGGCAAATAGGGATATGAACAGTGTGCCTAGAGGTCTCAGAAGGAGAGGGAGACCTAGGATGCGGTGGGCAATGTCAAACAGGACCTCGTTAGAATTGGTATGCAGTGGCCGGATGCAGCAGATGTAGCTCAGGACAGATATGCTTGGAGAACTAAATTGAATGGTCTGGTTGTACCTCTGTAGCCCATGGCTGCTTGAGGATGATGATGATGATGAAATTTTTCAGAAAATACCAAAGCTAACTTTCAATAATTCTAAGTTGCTTTGTGAAGCTGAAATATTCTGACAACTATTGCTGGACTGAATAAATAAATTCTATTTAAATTACCTAAATTAATATTTGCATTTCAGAATTCAAAGATATTAATTATTGATTTAATTTAAAATGTAATAACATTTTTGTATAGTAAATTTTGGTTTCACAGTATCAGAAAATTTTAGGAAACCTCTTAGTTACTTTTTATAATTATTTAACAACATTTGGCTACTTTTCAATTATTATTTACCAACAATCAGGAGTGAAATATTAGCAACAGTAATCCAGAACAATTAATAAGAAATGGTTTGACAGCTATCCATTTCTGTTTCCCTTTAGCAGAGAAAATAGCAAGTATTACATGAAAAAAAAAAAGAATTTTGGTGCAGGTGGGTCTTTTTCTTTCAAAAAGTCATTACTATGTAATAGTGCACAGCTCTCCACATTTACATTATATAAAGTTTCAATAAAAAATAATAGTTGTTAAATACTTACTAGGATGTGAACCAGGGGAAAATCCAGAATGAATATTTGCTGTTGGTGTTGTTGCTCCTGACACTCCTTTAGCTTTCATCTTTGCTTCCTGGTGAGCTTTTCTTAACTCTTCCACTACTTTTTCTAGTTTTTCTGGGTCAGGCTAAATTTTGAAATATATAAAATACATAGAGATAGCAGAGAAATTTTTATATAATTTATCAGTTCTCTTTTTTAAAACTATTAGTGATAGAAGGAATTACAACTTTTTTTAATGAGTACTTTTTTTTCACTTCTCATCTCTTTTAATGCCATAACCAGGCCAGAGAGGGTCTCTTTTAATTCTTAATAGTATTGTTGCGGATTACAAAAATGGATAGCCACTGAGCGTGAGTATTAAAAGCTATATTTCAAAACCAAATTCAATACAAGGTAAATTGTTACAAAGGAAATATGGATGAAGTATCTTATTAACAAATCAACTATTAACATGCACAAGTCATCAATCTTCCTGCGTGAGCACACAACATCAGCTCTGTGTATTTTACTAAATACTACCTTTTACTTGATTTACCAGGTCACCCGAAGATCTTCACTCGTAAACCAATTCTCGTCCTGTGCTAATAACTTTTCACACACTAGCCGAACAAAAAGACAGTCCGTGTAGACATTCGAAGTTAGCCATAAAAGTTCCCACTTTTATCCTTCCGCGTATACACAACACATCAAGTTACTTCTTGATACTTACGCGCACTGTCTCAGAACAGCTCACCGTCCATTTTCGAACTCACCGACCGTTACAACACAACAACCGTTACAATACAAAACGACCGTTACTGATCCACTCACTCAAATTCTCCCAACGTTCTTATTCGTTGGCTGAAACTTTGCTTTTCGGTTGCCAGATTCTTCTGTCGTAACACTGCCCCCTTCCTAGGTCTTGTTCGTCCCGAACAATTCTGGATTCCAAAGCTTCTTCAGTTCTTCGATGAAACGGGGCCAAATGATCCACATGAACCACCTTGCACTTTGTAGCTGGACATCGACGAATGCGATATACCACGTCTGTGTCAAAATGAAAGCGAATCTCATTATGACGTAGATTTCTTTTCTGACTGAAGCCTCGTCCACAAACATAATACGTGTAAGGCCTATAGCCCTTGTGAACACGTTTATGTCTCCGCAGGGGGAAGAATCGACTAAGAGTTTTCGTGCAAAACCTGTAAAAAGTTTTCTTCTTTGTCGAAAGTTTTCTTCTTTGGATTTTTACTTCTATCAACAGTAACAAGGAATGAAAGTCATTAGTGACATCAAATCTAGGGAGGAGTTTCATCCTCCAGTCTGACCCTTTTGTCAGTTGACTTTCCCTTAATTCAGAACTGTCGTGATGAACCTTCAGCCATATTTCACCTGATTCCATTTGATCCCCAAGGTGCTTCACAATTATATCAGCTCCATAATTCTTTTTAGCGCTTCGGTCCATCTCCTCCTTCCATACTCTTGCTGGGACTGCAGCTTCTAATCCGACAACCTTACCTGTTTCTCCTGTATAAGTGAAATCAGTGATGTGTCGGGCTGCTAGCAATATTTTTTCTGTTTTACCTTCACATAGCCAGCTTGCAACATCTTCAGATACTCCTTGTTCTATTAACATGTTACGAAACTTGTTCAAAGCATTGCCGTTATGCAGAACCTTATGGACACGTGATGCTTCATCTACCCTATTATCCACAATGTTCACAAAATGCAGAAGTTCTCCTAACTCTTCGACGAGCTCTTGCAGTTCCAAGGATCCGTTACCAAGGAAACACTGAACAGCTTCCATCACTTCCAGAGAGTTGTCAACAGAGTTTTCAAGAGGTGAATCCATGTTGCTGATAACAGCTGAACAACTCAAACTCTTCATTCCACGAGCTTGTGATGCTGCAACCACTTTCTTAACTAAATCAACAGCAACATCTTCTGTACTGATGAGATCAATAGCTCCTTTTCCGAATTCAACATCATAAACCAAAGCACACACTCCTTCAGCCAGCTTTTTGGACACAATTGAGCATATCATTAGAGGAACGCTATCTATGGTAGCCATCAGATCCTTGCAGCGGTAAATCTCCTTATCTGTTGGCACCAGCTCCTCTGTCTGTCCTACGATGCAGCATCCGACGTCTTCCATCATCTGCTCGATTTTATCTTTAGTGCAGTCGACTGTGAAGCCAGGGATGGATTCCAATTTGTCCAGAGTATCTCCTGTCAATTGGAGAGCACGACCGGAGATCATAGGGACCTTGAGACCTAAAGCAGCAAGTGCAGGAGCCAAGACAAGACTCACTTTGTTGCCGACACCTCCTGTGCTGTTTTCATCTACCATCCGATGGCGCCACTCGGGTCTCCAGCAAAACACATGACCCGAGGAGGTCATATTTGCTGTTTCTTCCGAATTCACTTTCTTGGAGCTCTCATTGTAATTAGCCAGGGAAATATCAGTCATGATTGCCAAATTGTTCATTCTGGAGATCAGCGACGAGTTCTGTAACATGATATTGTCCACTTTAGAGTTCTTGTAATCGTGATAAAACTTTTCTATATCCTTATAATCTAAATGGTTATAATGTCCAAATCTGCGCATTGACTGTTCAGAAAAGAAATTCAGCATGGTTTCGTTGAGATTGTCTGAGAGCTTTACTTCTCTCTGATCGTAACTCTGAGGCTTAGTTTCATCCAGAAAGTTAGTCTTTGAAGTACCGTCTCCGCCTGAAGCTCTTTTACTAGCATCACCTGTTATGCTTCTAAGCCATTCTTCGGAATTCCTCTTCCTTAAATCCCCACTTTCTATAAACGATTCAAGTGTGGCTATATGCTTCGGAAAAATCTCTCCGACTTCCCCGGTAACGACGAAGGGCACTTTGTATCTATGATGAATGGACGCCTCTTCTTTACTCGGACCACTCTGCGAAACGTAAACTCTGTTTCGTTCCCCTTCATTACCACTCGTTACTCTGCCTTTGCGATAATTGTCCATGACGCATTTTGCTGACGGCGAGGAATAGAATACCTTTCGTGTGGATCTCTCTTCAGATCGTGCCAGACTTGTATACCTAGGTATTTTGAAGTGCAAAGCGTACTGTATAGTCTCACAGCTCTCTGATCTGTGTGATTGTTCTTCACAGTTCCTAGACATGTCACCAGCGACATAGACACTCTGCCATGCATCACCAGTAGTTGCGTGGTCAAAGGCATTATCTGCGCTATCTCTACGATTCTTGATTTCCAGTAGCAGATCCACATTTTTATATGCGTTGCCTTTCTCTTTTTCTTTTCCATGTTTACAATCTAACTTAACACTATCAAGATCATCTTTTTCACTGACAAATTCAACATTTAAACTATTGCATTGTCTATTGAGTTCGGTTTTATGATCCTTGAAGTGATCAATAATCTTACCAACTCGAGAAGCCACTTCAGCTCTCAACTCAGTATTTTGTGCGGCCATTTCGGCTTTCAAATCATCTTTTCGAGAAACTATCTCCGTTCTCAACTCATTATTTTGTGCGGCCATTTCGGCTTTCAAATCATCTTTTTGAGAAACTATCTCAGTCCTCAACTCATTATTTCGTGCGGCCATTTCGGCTTTCAAATCATCTATTTTATCGCTTAGGGCGGCCAGATCACCTTTAATATCGGCTTTCAAGTCACCTATTTTATCGCTTTGGGCAGCTAGATCACCTTTAATATGGGCTTTCAAGTCATTTATCAACTTTACTAATTCATCCATACTTCTAGTTAACGGCCATTCAATAAATAATTATAATCCCACTTCTGACACCAAATGTTGCGGATTACAAAAATGGATAGCCACTGAGCGTGAGTATTAAAAGCTATATTTCAAAACCAAATTCAATACAAGGTAAATTGTTACAAAGGAAATATGGATGAAGTATCTTATTAACAAATCAACTATTAACATGCACAAGTCATCAATCTTCCTGCGTGAGCACACAACATCAGCTCTGTGTATTTTACTAAATACTACCTTTTACTTGATTTACCAGGTCACCCGAAGATCTTCACTCGTAAACCAATTCTCGTCCTGTGCTAATAACTTTTCACACACTAGCCGAACAAAAAGACAGTCCGTGTAGACATTCGAAGTTAGCCATAAAAGTTCCCACTTTTATACTTCCGCGTATACACAACACATCAAGTTACTTCTTGATACTTAACGATAAAAGATCCCACTTTTATCCTTCCGCGTATACACAACACATCAAGTTACTTCTTGATACTTACGCGCACTGTCTCAGAACAGCTCACCGTCCATTTTCGAACTCACCGACCGTTACAACACAACAACCGTTACAATACAAAACGACCGTTACTGCTCCACTCACTCAAATTCTCCCAACGTTCTTATTCGTTGGCTGAAACTTTGCTTTTCGGTTGCCAGATTCTTCTGTCGTAACAGTATGCTACTTAACTACTTCCTTAGAGATAAATGAAAATGAAAAAAAAAAAATAATAATAAACTGAAAACATTTCTGATATTCTGAATTACACATAAGGTAAATCACCACAAATATTACACTGAACAATTTTTTCTTCTTCTGGTTCTTGCATAAAAATATGTGATTCTAACAGATCTTATACCCTGAATTTTTGTGGAGATAAACTCAATGCTGGCCGAGATGGGATATGCCTTAAGTGAAATCCAGCCTTGGTTACTGAAATGATTTGTGATCCTTTTTTGCTTATATGCTGTTCCTATTTACCAACAACATTCAACGAACATATTTGGGTTCCATTTTTCATAGTAGCAATGATGAAAGCCTTCTTTTCCTTGTAAAACTACATCAAAATACATGAATTCCCAAATTTGAAGAGCCCCCCAATTATTCCTTCTTTACTTTCTCTTTAATTCAATTACCTGTCTTGCTGGTCAATCACAAACAATGTATTGCTTACACCTTGCATGGCTATTCCATGCACACAAAAAATAGCAGTGTTCTGTATAACCCAGCTGCATCCTAAAAAAAAGCAATATCTTTTAGATCACCTCATATATTTTAGTTGTGTTTTTGATGTCTGATGGGCTTGGTAATTTTACCTGTGAGCAACATTTTTTTGCCCATAATGTGATAAATGGCTAGGTCACAAGGACCCCAAAGGCTCAGAGAAGGTTGGGTCCTGTCTAGGGCTTCTCAAATATAGATTTTTTCTTCCCGGAATTTCCCAAAAATTTCCCGGGAAATTTTACTGATTCCTGGGATCCTGGGAATGGTTGTATAAATTTAGAAAAATCTACTGTTCATGCTTATATATTTAAAAATCAAACAATTTACAGGAAACAAAGGAAGACTAGTTTACTTATTTACAACTAAAATAAATTTCTTTCAAATAATAACAAAAAAATTAACTTTCTTTCCAAAAAATGAAGCCTTTCAATTTAAGATTTCAACACTGATGATCACAAATGAATTTTTTCATGTATTTTGATAATGGTCTGTAAATGATAGCTAGGTAGTCACTGGAAGGAGAGCTATGCACCAATCCCCTGGGATGATGCATAGAACCTGCCAGGCCTAGCACCTAATGTACGACCCCACCTTCTATTGGTGCAGACCATTACTACCTTTTAAAAGAGATACTATCTTGTGGAATTCAACGGAAGGGGGGGGGGGGGCTGCCAGATTAGTGTGGCCTACTGATCTGGACAACTGTGGCTACTTTTCTTTTTTCTACCCTGCTGAGGAGTGGTCAACCACACAGGGTCCTGGTGCTGACCATATAAACCCACTGGACTGGACAGATATATGGCTCTGAGCTTGATTATGGATCCTGATTTTGCTGCACTGATGGGCTTCTGTGGAGGCTTCTGAAAATCTTCCACTGTGTTTTCTGTTTGTTTGTGGGTTGACAGCCCCAAGTGAATAGATTCACAGAATATGTTTAACAGTTAGTGGATAATCCTGAGCAGAGGTCATCACAGGCACCTGAACTTTTTGCTTCTACTAGCATCGTCAAATTCTACATTGGAGGAAGTCTTCCATTGTAGATGGCTTCAGCCTTTAGTGGTGGGGGAATGGGTCTTTGCCCCATGTCTGTGATTAGGGGGCTGCTAGATATTGTTGACATTCCCTCTCTCAATAAGCATAGTTTATTTAAACATCCCACTAACCATTTTCTCTCCATAAGTAGTTGGAATGTGAGGACTCTGTACAGAGCTTATTCTCTTGATGTCCTCACACAAGAATTCCGCCACTATAATTTAGATATTCTCTGCTTGCAAGAGACCAGATGGACAGATAAAGGTCAGATTCTTAAAAATAATCTTAAATTTCTCTGTTCAGAGAGGGACGACAATAAGCATCACCAAGGCGTGGGTCTGCTTCTCAGCAGACATGCTAGTGATGCTCTTCTAGGATATGACTGCATTAATGAAAGGTTTCTTACAGCAAAATTTCAGACAAGTGTTACAGACTTGAATGCTATCTGCAGTTATGCCCCCACTAAAGATGCCAATGAGGATGAGAAGGATAGGTTTTACAGACAACTTCACGATATTTTGAATTCTGTCAAGAAAGGAGATATTACCCTTGTTCTAGGTGACTTCAATGCCAAAGTTGGCACTGACTCTGGCCTTTGGGGAGGGGTGATAGGCCCTTTTGGTATTGGTAGCTGCAATGGCAACAGGCAACATCTACAGGTAAGTACTCAATGGTTTCAGAATAACATAACATACACATGGGTTTCACCTGATGGGCGCATAAGAATATGATTGATTATATATTAACAGCAAAAGCACTAGTTCTGTTAGGAAAACCAGGGCATATAGGGCAGCTGAAATTGGATCTGAACCTTAGCTTGTAACTAACACTTATTACAAACACCGCGACATACATAGGTTTCACCTGATGGGCTACATAAGAATATGATTGATTATATATTAATTAACAGCAAATGGGCTAGTTCTGTTAGGAATACCAGGTCATATAGGGGAGCTGAAATTGCATCTGACCATTAGCTTGCTAAAAATATCTTCCAACTTAAACTTAAAAAGTGTTGTGCTAAAGTTAAAAAATTTACCTTTAATACTGAAGTTCTGAAAGACTCTGTTTATAGCTAAAGCTTACCATGATAGGTTACTTAGTCATTATGACAATCATGGTTTGCTTACTAATGAAGTTGAGGAAGAATGGGACCATTTTAAACAGGCATTTTTTGGAAACTAACAGTACTCTTTTAGGAGCAGAGGAACAGAATTATTTGAGTGATAAGGCACTTGAGCTTATTTCAGAAAGAAAGAACTGCAAGAATGTCCTTAATCAATACCCTACTAGTCCTAATAGAAAGCATTACAGAAAGCTTAATAAACATGTAATGGATCAGTTACCTGCTGATAAGAATCTTTGGCGCGATGGCTTGGCTGACAAAGCCGAAGAAGCAGTCAAGACAGCACAACAGCAGAGAGCTGTACCAGATAGTTAATGTTTTGTGTGGTAGAAAACAGACAGGTATACAGGGATTGAAGAATAAACAAGGTAAGGTTATAGAAGGTGAGGATTCTGTCATGGCTAGGTGGGCTGAGTATTTCAGTGATGTTCTAATGATGATAGATGCATTGGTGGCTTTAATGTTGGCCCTATAACACAATCTGAAGTTATTTTGGATATTTCTGAAGTTAAACTTCATAAATCCCCAGGTGTAGATGAAATTAATACGGAAATGCTTAGAGCTAGGAATGTTTCGTTACCACTTGAATGACTGAAATTTCGAAAATCTTTTATGGTAAAGGCATGGTTTCTAAGTATTTTACAAGAGCTATTATTATCCCTATTTTCAAAAACGGTGATCACAGTTCTTGTGATAACTATAGGGGTATCAGCCTACTCTCTGTTCCAGGTAAAGTTCTTTCCATGATTGTGCTTAATAGAATTAAGACTCTGTGCAAATGTAACTTTACTCAGAACAGACATAATAAAGTTGATAATACCTCACCCAAACTGGAATACTACACAGTCTAAAATAACCCTACAAACAGCCACTGGAGATCATGCTAAAGTCCATGGAAAGATAGAACTTAACATCTGAGTTGATAGCTTCCAAGTATGCCATCCTGCTTGCATCACTGACATCTACGATGAATGCATATTAAGCCTTGATTTCCTAAAGAAACATGGATTCAACATTAGACCCAGTGACAGCCTACTCACATATAAGACAGAAGAGATCCCTTTGCTTAGCCGAACATCTGATTCTTTATCAAGTGTGACTCCAATATTAGTGACGGAAGACACAGATTCTAGCACAAAGTGAAATTATAGTCTGTGGACATCGGGTGAAGACTTCTGGGGCCTTCCGATTGGCAGTCACTGATGCCTCTGGTAAAGGAGCTTTGGCTCATTGTATCCTGATTGCAAGGATTTGAGTCAGCACAGATAAAGAACAGATTCCTATCAGAGTGATGAACTGTAACAAATCCAATAGAATATTGAAAAAGGGTGAAGAATTAGCAATATGTGAACCTATTACTTGGGTAACAAGTAAGTATAAATACAACAGAAGTTACTGACTCAAACCAACACCATAAAGACATCCCATCTCATCTTACTGACTTATTGAGAGAAACAAGAATATTAACTGAAGACCAAGCTGCTAAGGCAGAGAACCTACTGAGAGTTTTCCCAACATTTCTTTTGCTACATCAAATAATTATGGACAAACTAACCTGACAGAACATAAGATCAACAATGGTGATTCTCCTCCCATCCATCTACCAGCAAGAAGGCTTCCATTGGCAAAATGAGAAGAAACACAACAACTCATAAAGGACATGGAAGCTCAAGACATTACAGAACCATCACAGCATTCCTGGACATCACCAGTGGTTCTTGTCAAGAAAAAGGATGGATCTACCCGATTTTGTGTAGATTATCACATATTAAATGATATAACAAAGAAAGACTGCTTTCTCAGATTGATGTTTCTTTTTAAAGAATATAATTTTTATTCATAAGAATAAAGAATACAAATACATTTACAATTTGACCCGCAAAGCTAAATAGCTTATCTGCAGGAAACACAGGACACTCTATCTGGGTCAGAATGGTTCTAGACATTAGACTTGAAGAGTGGCTATTGGCAAGTTGGTACGCATCCTGAAGACCATGAGGAAAACAGCTTTCACTACAGGAAATGGACTTTGGCAGTTTAAAGTGATGCCATTTGGACTTTGCAATGCATCTGTAATGTTTGAACGACTGGTAGAGTCGGTGCTCAAAGGTTTGTCTTGAGAGGTCTGCCTGGTTTACTTGGACAACATCATTGTTCTTGGAAAGACTTTTGAAAAACATTTGAGAAATCTTCGTCAAGTGTTTGAAAAACTTAGGGCAGCAAAGCTAAAATTTGGACTGACTAAGTGTAAACTGTTCCAGCAAGAAGTTCATTTCCTTGGTCATGTCATCACTACATCAATGATTAAGACTGATCCTAGTAAGATAGAATCTGTAAGAGAATGGCCTCCACCATAAGAAGTTCATCAACTTCGTAGTTTTATTGGACTTTGCACCTACTATAGAAGATTTGTCAAAGGTTTCTCCAACATCGCAAGGCCATTACATTGTCTGACAGAAGAGGGTCAGCGGTTCATGTGGACCACCAAATGTGATGTAACCTTTCAACAGCTAAAGAAAACTCTTTCCACAGCACCAGTGCTAGTGTACCCACAAACTGGAAAACAATTCTTAATAGATACTGACGCAAGTAACACAGGAGTTGATGCTGTACTTTCACAACAACAAGATGGACAAGAGAAAGTTATTGAATACTTTAGTAAAACTTTATCCAAACCAGAGCGGAATTATTGTGCAACACGCAAAGAACTTTTAGCAATAGAACATTTCCAACATTATCTCTATGGCCAGAAATTCCTTATACGCACTGATCATGCTGCACTTAGATGGTTATTAAACTTCAAAAACCCTGAAGGACAAATCGCTAGGTGGATACAACAGTTACAAGAATACAATTTTTCCATTGAGCATCGAAGTGGTAAAATGCATAGGAATGCAGATGCTCTTTCCAGAAGCCCATATATTGACAAATGTAAACATTGCTATGATGCAGAATTGATATCTGGAACTAAAGAGGTAATGCCCACAAGACAAATAGTATCGACACAAACAAACAGTGATAACCCTAACATCTGGAATCCAATTGAAATCAGAATGGACCAAATAGACGATGAAGACATAAGACATGACATTGAAAAATCTAACCTAAGACATAATTGGGAACAAATCTCAAGGTATAGTCCAACCACCAAAAGTTACTGGGCACAGTGGGACTCCTTAGAAGTAAAAGACGATGTATAATAAGAAGATGGGAGAATCCCATTGGATGGCTGATCTGTTGGCAGATAATTCTTCCTTGCTCCCAAGTGGAACTCGTGATGAAAGATGTGCATGATAGTGCCATGGGAGGACACTTTAGTGTTAATAAGACATTAGCTAAAGCCAGGGAACAATTTCATTGGTTGAAAAGTAAGGCAGACGTTGAAAGATGGTGTAGACAATGTGAAGCCTGTGCAGCAAAGAAAGGCCCTAAGACTAG
Source organism: Ryuthela nishihirai (assembly GCA_038380435.1). NCBI lineage: Eukaryota > Metazoa > Arthropoda > Arachnida > Araneae > Heptathelidae > Ryuthela > Ryuthela nishihirai. The sequence goes on from JAWZYU010000019.1 coordinate 2,554,782, forward strand.
GAGACGGGGTAAGCTGCAGACGTATAACGTTCGTGCCCCTTTTGAAAGAATAGCCATTGATGTAATGGGTCCGTTTCCTAGAACTGATGATGGAAATCGATATTTATTAGTGGTAATGGATTATTTCACAAAGTGGCCTGAGGTATATCCCATCCAAGACCAGGAAGCAACAACAGTGGCAGAGATGAGAGTTAATAACTTCATTAGTAGGTATGGAGTACCTTTAAACTCCACTCTGACCAAGGACGGAATTTTGAATCCAATGTGTTTAAAGGCATCTGCCAACTATTAGGTATTCAGAAAACCAGAACAACTCCCCTACACCCTCAGTCGGATGGAATGGTTGAGATTTAATAGGATAATTGCACAACATCTAGTATGGTTTGTTGACAACCATCAACATGATTGGGATCGCCATATACCACCCTTTTGGTTGGCATACAGAACAGCAGTACATGACACAACTGAACAGACACCTTCCATGATGCTCTTTGGAAGAGAGTTACATCTCCCTTGTGACCTTTCATATGGTTGACCCAAAACAATGCCTGTATCCACTCCACAATACTTACAAGAATTATAACAACGACTAGAAGAAATCCATCACTCTGCCAGACATAACATCAACTTAGCAAGCGAGAAAACCAAAACAAGATACGATAGTAAAACAAATGGAACACTTTTGAATCAAGGAGATCTTGTCTAGCTATACAATCCACATAGAAAGAAGAGGCTTTCTCCAAAACTTCAGAAACCTTGGGAAGGTCATACACAGTAGTTAACAGGATTAACAATGTGGTGTATCGCATTCGTTGACGTCCAACTACAAAGTGCAAGGTGGTTCATGTGGATCGTTTGGCCCCTTTTCATCAAAGATCTGTAGAAGTTTCGGAATCCAGAATTGTCGGGACAAACAAGAAGATTTATGTTATTAACTGTTTAGAATAAATAAAAATAGTAAGAATTGTAAAAGAAAGCAAAAAGATATAGTGGAGTAGTGAAGGAAGAAAGATATAGTGCAGTGGTGATGAACCTTTTTACACGCACATGCCAAATATTTACAAATAATGTTTATTGAATTGCTGATGTGCCATGCAGTTTATAATAGAGGAAAAATTAATAAAAAATTAATTAATAGATTCTGAAAAAAATTCATTGCCGCCATGGCGGGAATCGAACCCGCATCTCTCCAGATTCATGCCAGAGCGCGCTAACCATTGCACCACGCGTCGGACAACGAATATTTTCAGAATATGACCTTTTAAGTTTTTCTTCTTGAGACGTGACTGAGACAGCGCCATCTATACTCAAGGAGATGCAACGTTTACAGTCGTTGCATTTGATTACTAGATGTTAATGAGAAGGTCGCTAACGCTACCGCGTTAAATATATAATTGAAATCCAAAGTGAATGCACAGTATTCCCTGTTAAGAAACAATAATTATATTCTGAAAATATTCGTTGTCCGACGCGTGGTGCAATGGTTAGTGCGCTCTGGCATGAATCTGGAGAGATGCGGGTTCGATTCTCGCCGTGGCGGCGATGAATTTTTTTCAGAATCTATTAATTATTGTTTCTTAACAGGGAATACTGTGCATTCACTTTGGATTTCAAAAAATTAATTATGCAAAATTTTATTGAGGCAAGTTTAAAAAATTAACATATATAAATTCATATATAATAAAAATTAATAATAATATAATAAATTCAATTAAAAATTATTATTAATTATTAATAATAATTAAATAAATTCATATATAAGTTCATAAAGGTGTATTCATAACTTGTCATAAAATTTGTCATATAAAAATCTAAATCAATTATTTATTAATGAGATTTTTGCTGTTGTGCATTGGATGCCAAATGCTTTATATCAGGTTCATATTTCGTCACTTTTAATAATACACACACCAAATTAGATTCATCTATCATTCTCTTTCGTAAACATTCTTTTAGAAAATTAATTTCGGAAAATAATGACTCACAAGCATATGTAGAGGAGAAAATTGATAATATAGCCGTCGCTAGTTTATTTAGACAAGTACCAAAGGTTTCGGGAAAGGCATTCCAAGTTCTCACTATTTCCTCATCTGCATTCTTTTTATATCAGCACAATAATCAATCACTTTCAATAATTTCCAAGTCATTTCTCAAATCGACAAACTTTTGTTTCCATATAGAACTGGATTGAAAATCGATTAATTGCATTTCCATATATCTTCCAAATTCAGCCACTCGAAAATCTCCAAATTGAGTTTATCTGCTGATGTTGTGTACAGATATCAAATAAATTTTGATGTTTCTGCAAATTGCCTGAATTGGGAAAAACTTGAAGAAAATTCGCTGATTATCGACTAAATAACCGCAGAAAACTCTTGTGTCAATTTAACATGATATGGTTTACCATGAGATTCCAGATCTGCAAAGAATGTTTGTATTTGGAAAATATTTGAAGGTTTTGAAAAACTTGAATGTTATCTGCTGTTATGCCCCACTGAGGATGCCGATGAGGATGAGAAGGATAGGTTTTACGGACAACTTCAGGATATTTTGAATTCTGTCAAGAAAGGAGATATTACCCTTGTTCTAGGTGACTTCAATGCAAAAGTTGGTACTGACTCTGGCCTTTGGGGAGGGGTGATAGGCCATTTGGTATTGGTAGCTGCAATGGCAATGGGCAATGTCTCCTACAGATAAGTAAACTCAATGGTTTCAGAATAACTAACACTCATTACAAACACCGCAACATACATACACCATACACATGGGTTTCACCTGATGGGCTGCATAAGAATATGGTTAATTATATATTAATTAACAGCAAATGGGCTAGTTCTGTTAGGAATACCAGGTCATATAGGGGAGCTGAAATTGCATCTGACCATTAGCTTGCTAAAAATATCTTCCAACTTAAACTTAAAAAGTGTTGTGCTAAAGTTAAAAAATTTACCTTTAATACTGAAGTTCTGAAACACTCTGTTTATAGCTAAAGCTTACCATGATGGTTACTTAGTCATTATGACAATCATGGTTTGCTTACTAATGAAGTTGAGGAAGAATGGGACCATTTTAAACAGGCATTTTTTGGAAACTAACAGTACTCTTTTAGGAAAAAAGGAGCAGAGGAAGCAGAATTATTGGAGTGATAAGGCACTTGAGCTTATTTCAGAAAGAAAGAACTGCAGGAATGTCCTTAATCAATACACTACTAGTCCTAACAGAAAGCATTACAGAGAGCTTAATAAACCTGCAAAGGATCAGTTAGCTTCTGATAAGAATCTTTGGCTTGATGGCTTCGCTGGTAAAGCCGAGGAAGCAGTTAGACAGCACAACAGCAGAGAGCTGTACCAGATAGTTAATGTTTTGTTTTGTAGAAAACAGACAGGTATACAGGGATTGAATGATAAACAAGGTAAGGTTATAGAAGCTGAGCATTCTGTCATGGCTCGGTGGGCTGAGCATTTCAGTGATGTTCTAAACAGTGTGGTTAGCTCTACTCCCATTGTTTGCAATGATGATAGATGCATTGGTGATGCAATGATGATAGATGCATTGTTATTTCGGCTGTTTCTAAACTTAAACCGCATAAATCCCCAGGGGTAGATGAAATTACTACGGAAATGCTTAGAGCTGGGAATGTTTCTGTTACCACTTGGATGACTGAAATTTCGAAAATCTTTTATGGTAAAGGCATGGTTTCTAACGATTTTACAAGAGCTATTATTATCCCTATTTTCAAAAATGGTGATTGAAGTTCTTGTGATAACTATAGGGGTATCAGCTTACTCTCTGTTCCAGGGAAAGTTTTTTGCATGATTGTGCTTAACAGAATTAAGAATCTGGTTGACAGGCAATTGCGTGATGAGCAATGTGGATTCAGAAGTGGTAGGGGATGTGTAGATCACATATTTTCACTTAGGCAGATTCTTGAGAAATGTTTAGAGTTTCAAACACCTTTGGTTGCTAGCTCTGTTGATTTCCAAAAGGATTTCGACTCTGTTGATCGTCATAATTTGTGGTTGATTGTGAGATCATATGGTATACCAGACAAGTTAGCTAACATAATGAAAGCTCTCTATAATAACACTGAGTCGTGTGTGAGAGTTGGTAAAGTTTGTGGCAATTGGTTTAGCATTACTTCTGGTGTTCGACAAGGATGCATTTTGTCTCCTTTTCTCTTTAGCTTTATTATTGATTATGTTATGCGAAATTCACTTCAAGGGAAAGATTTTGGCCTTAAATGGACTGGAGATACAAAAACTTCTGATTTATATCATGCTGATGATTTTTTTTTTGGCAAGTGATGTTGATGAGATGAACTCTTTCATTCGAGCTGTTGATGAAACTGGTATTAAGAGTAGGTTTGGTTATAAACAGAGAGAAAACTAAAGTGATGAAAATTGGTCAGGCAGGCTGTGATTTAGTTAATCTGAATGGTTACAGTCTTGAGCAGGTGTCACAGTTTAATTATCTTGGGAGCTATGTAACAGATACTGGTGATGTGCAGCATAAGATTAACAGACATACAGGGATTGCTTGCAAGGACTTTTATGAATCTATGGAGAGAGTGGAGAAAGAGGCATATACAACTAAAGACTAAAATTAGACTGTAAAATAGTTTGGTTCTTACTAGGGTTAGTTACGGCAGTGAAACGTGGACACTTTGTAAACAAGATAACAGGAAACTAGATTATTTTGATTCCAGATGCTTACACAGTATCTTGGGTATTAGGTGGTTCAACTTTGTAACTAATGATTATAATTAGGAAAAGTAGTCAGCAACCTCCTTTAGCAGCATATTGTGCAGAGAGAGACTCCGTTGGTTTGGCCATGTTGCCCATATGGATAATTATAGATTGGCGAATAGGGTTATGAACAGTATGCCTAAAGGCTTCAGAAAAAGGGGGAGACCTAGGATGCAGTGGGCAGACAATGTCAAACATGACCTTATTAGAATTCGTGTGCAGTGGTCAGATGCAGCAGATGTAGCTCAGGACAGATATGCTTGGAGAACTAAATTGCATGGTCTGGTTGGACCTCCATAGCCCATGGCTGCTTGAGGATGATACTGACCCCGAAATTGTTTAAAACATTCTATTTGACAAATGTTATAAAAAAAAAGTTTCAATTTGTTGTCGTGTTATCTTGGGAGCTATGTAATAGATACTGGTGATGTGCGACACAAGATTAACAGAAGAATAAGGATTGTTGCAGGGCTCTTAAGAATCTAAGGGGAATGTGGAGAAACAGGCATATATACCTAAAGCTTAAAATTACACTGTTTAATAATTTGGTTCTTTCTAGAATTAGTTATGGTGGCAAAATGTGGACCCTTTGTAAGCAGGAAACTTGTTACTTTGATTCTAGATACTTATGCAGTATCTTGGGCATTGGTGGTTCAACTTTGCAAGTAACTGAGATTAGGCAAAGAGACTGCAACCTCCTTCGAGCTGCATATTGCGGAGGGGGGAGACTCCGATGGTTTGGTCTTGTTGCCTGTACGCATAATTATAGATTAGCGAAAAGGTTTATGGACAGGTATACCTAAAGGCCTCAGGAAGAGGGGGAGATCTAGGATGCAGTGGGTAGACAATGTCAAATGGAATATTGTTAGAATTGGTGTACAATGGCCAAATGCAGCAGATGTAGCTAAGGACAGATATGCTTGGAGAATTAAATTGCACATAGTTCAACCTCCATAGAGCTTGGCTCCACAAGGATTTGTGTCTGTACATATATAGTACATATATATATATGTGAGTAAACATTGAAAGATGACTACGCATTAATTTAATAATAAAGTATAATAATTAATAATTTTCATTAATATTAAAAAGTATGGATTCCAATAACTTCCAGCTCTGCAAAAATGTATATATGTACACTAGACCACCAAGGAGCTAACCAAATCTTCAACTAAGTGACATAAGTTCCTGTTTGATTCACAAGTAGCACCATTTATTATTAGGCATTGGGTTTATTACGCATTTATTTAGGCACATGGTCCAACACCTCAATTCCATTTTCATCAATGAAAGAACGAAACCAATGACAATACCGTAAATATTTTTTATGGGCTGGTTCTTTCAGTTCATGAACGACACCAATGCAGTAGGCATGAAATTTTAACTTCTTTGTAGCCCTGAAAACAGTAGCTGGTGACAGTCCAACCTGTGAAGATAACTTTCTAAGAGATTTTCTGGGTGAGCAAGTTAAACGCTGAGAATCAAGAACTTCGGCAGTTAACAGTGATGGCCAGCCTGGGCTCTTTCGATCCTGTACAGACCTAGTGTCATGAAATTTATCAATCAAACGAGATATTGTTGACTTGTTGGAAACTGTAGACTGAGGAAACTTCAACTCAAACTCCTCTCTCACATGTTTGTAAGATTTGCACGCACAATAAGTATCAACAATAAATACATGTTCGTTTTTGGAAAATGGCATAGCTGACACAACACAAAGGAATGAATGCTTGAGTGAGACTAGCCTGTGACTAGGTCATTTCAACTGCTAAAGGCTGTTAACCATGAGTACAGTAATGACAACTGACTAATATTATGGCATAAAATGTACATGCACGTAAATTCTACTCTCTTATATTTAGGGTTGCATCCTTTTGGAAACACCCTGTATATTCAATAATAAATTACATCATTTGACACTGTACATTTGATTAAAGTGGTAAGATTGGTTAAATTGGATAAATAAAAAAAATATCAAAAAACATTCATTTTTCCAGAGTTTAAAAATTCCTCTAAAGTAACATCTTATTTATTAGTCTTTATTTGCACTTTTGCACAAAATTTATATCAAAAGTGTGATAAACTGACAAAACTTGCTCCAAAATTAATGCACAATTCTTTACATCCAACAAACACATAAAAACACTGATAATAGATGGCACCACTGGTGAATCAAACGGGAAGGCTTATATGTCACTTAGTTGAAGAGTTGGTCAGCTCCTTGGTGGTCTAGTGGTTGAGATGCCCAGCATGCTTCTGGGAGACCTGGGTTTGAATCCCAGTCAGGACAACAAATTTTTTTCAACTCACTTTTTCAAGTGTTCCTTGTTTACAGGACTTTTTCTGTGATAATTTATTAATGTATATATGTATTTTGGAATGCAAACCTTTTAAAATTACAATATTAAAACATTATAAAGTTAAAAGCACAGTGACACTGTAATAATTAGTGTAACTAATTATTACAATTAGCTTTAACATATAATCACTGTATTTATATATGTTTTATTGACAGCATAGTGAACCCCTTCCAATCGATATCAACTTCCATCTTATTACACAAGAGGCAATATTCAACCCATTTTAGCTGAAGAACTAGATTGCTTTTTAAGCAATAAGAGAGTAAAAGCATTTTTACTGTATTTTCCCATGTGGATATAAGCCCATGGCATTTGCTGGCTGATGTACTGTTGTTGATATCTTCTAGCGATCTTTAATACTTTGAGATGCCAGTCCCTTACAACCAGAATTCTTCTTAGTTGTTTAAGATCCATACTGTTGTTATACATATGGTTGAATATCCCGCTGTCTTTGCTACTCTCTTTATATTCCAACTATGTGGTTAACTTTTATCACAATATGACAAGCCAACTTAAAAAACATACAAAAACTTATCCCTTCAATAAAAAATGCTAAAAACACTACTGCATGCATTTGGCTTATCATTGTCAGGCAGTGTGCATTGCTGGTATATTAGATGCTTTTTATAAGGCTGTCCCCCCCTAGCATATAACCAGCACTTGCCCTGTTAAATGATTTAAAATATTTTCCATGCCGATGGTACTGGTTTTATATCTGTATCACATAAATTACCCTGATTTAAATTAATAAGTAAGTTTTCCATATAATTTGTGTTTTAGTTCCGTGATGCAATTATTTTAGCTTTTAATGTATAATTATGCAAATTAGCTAATATAATAGTCTGTGTTAATGCTGTTTTTCCTAATTTTTCTTCTACACGAGAAAGTATGGGATAAATTACATTGTTGTATAGCGGTACCTTTGAGCGCTGTTCAAGATAAAAAAGTTTCAAAATTTTGGCAGATCGCTAAACATGTCTTATGGTGATATGGCCTATAGTAATATACAGGGTGTTTCAAAACTCTCTGTACAAATTTCAATGGGAGATAGGGAACACTAAGACAAACCTTTTTTGTCCATGAATGTACATCTGCTGACATAACACTTTGGTGCTAGAGAGCACTGACAGAAATATCAGTGAAGCTGGTACATAAATGAATGAAAACAAGTGTGAACAACATTATTAAAAGAATATTTTAATTACTATTTTTAGAAGAAGGTGTTCAAAGTTGCAACTGGCAACAGCACTGCATGCATGACAGCATTGAAGCATTGATTGCTGTACACGTTGAAAGATTCCCAGAATTTCGTGAACAGTTGCAGCATCAACAGCGATTCTTGTGATGAGGTCTTCATCTGAGTCAATGGGAGTCTCGTAAATGAGGTTCTTCATGTGTCCCCAGAGGAAGAAATCGATACATTAAATCGGGTGATCTTGATGGCCAGGTGCCAGGTCCACTCTGGCCTATCCAGTGGTCCCCAAAAGTGGCATTCAAAAAATCCCACATATCACTATTGAAGTGTGCTGGCCCCCCCATCATGTTGAAACCACATTCGTCTGTGAATAGCCACAGGAACATCTTCCAGCACTCCCGGCAACGTTTCTTCAAGAAATACCCAATAAATTTGCCCATTGAGTCAAGGAGTCAGCAGGTATGGCCCAATCAAAATGTCATGGATGATACCTGCCCAAACATTGACAGTGAACTATTGTTGATGACCATACGCCATTGTGGCATGTGGAATTTCATGCACCCAAACATGAGAATTGTTGCACATTAAACACACACTCATGTGTGAAAGAGTCCTCATCTGAGAAGAGTACATGAGCTGGAAAATCAGGCTGCACCACAGTCTGCTGCAAAAACCAGTTCATGAATTCCACATGAAGAGGGTAATCCTGAGGTTGCAATGTCTGGACTCTTTGATGATGAAATGGATGTAACTGCTGTTTGTGCAACACTCTCCACACAAGAGTGTGGTTCACACCGAGGCTATGTGCAACAGCTTGTGTGCTTGCGTCTGGATTGTCCTCAATCCAACATAGGATCTCTTTTTCTATGTCAGGAGTGCACATGTTCTCTCCTGAACCATGTGCCCAAACCACCAACCATTTGTGTGTTTGCACCACAACTGTGAGAAACTGGATTATTTTTTTAGAAGGTGCTCAAAGCTGCGACTGGCAACAGCACTGCATGCATGACAGCATCGAAGCATTGATTGTCGTACATGATGAAAGATTCCCGGAATTTCGCGAACAGTTGCAGCGGTGACAGTGATTCTTGCAACGAGGTCTTCATCTGAGTCAATGTGAGTCTCGTTCATGAGGTTCTTCATGTGTCCCCAGAGGAAGAAATCGATATGTTAAATCAAGTGATCTTGGTGGCCAGGTGCCGGATAAACCTGGCCTATCCATGAGTCCCCAAAAGTGGTGTTCAAATAGTCCCGCACATCAGTGCTGAAGTATGCATGGAATGCTCCAGTTTCTCGCAGTTGCCGGTACAAACACACAAATATTTGGTGGTTTGGCACACATCTATTTGAGAAGTGCTGTCAGAACAACTTCACAGCAGCTCTTGCATTTCCATTGGCAGCCCCATATGCCAGATACACGTCAGCCATCTCAGCAGCCATGAAACACTGCGTATTACACATAATGTGTCTGATTTATGAATGCCAACGGCAAACACAAGTTCATTCTCTATTCCCACTTCACCCTATGTCATAGTAATATGGCCAATTCTACCATTATGACTCCTGATCTGGGTAAAAGTAACGATAGGTTGCAAGATGTGATGAAAGAAGCAGAAGTGTTAATGAATCTGCTTAAAGAGCCTCGGAAGAAAAGGGAAATGACAACAATCCCTAAATTTGCTCACAATGCTACGTCAGCTCACTAACATATAAACTTTGAACGTAAAGTTCCATATTTTGATCCGTCAGAAGCAAGTGATAGAATGTGGATATTTGCCAAGTCCATGGGGAAGCATTTCTGTTTACATGAAGTGACCGGCAACAAAAAGGTAGTTTTCACAGTATCTTTTTTAATTAGATGTGCTAAGCAATGGTGGAATAACATAGGATGTCATCGTGGAACAAAATTTGAGAAAACTTTAAAAATGAAATTTTGGAAATTTATCCACCTTACAATGCATCATCTAGCTACTGAACTTTTTTCGTGAGGACAAAGGGAAGGAGATGATATCGAAACATTCATCTGGGGTACAGTAGTTATACCAGCATGCTGATGCTGCCAAAAGTGAGATAATAGACTGCATTATGTCCCAGTTACTTTTACCATTTTTAGAAGCTAGACATGTAACTTCAATTTTAACTTTAATCAAATTGGCTCAGCAATCCAACACAAGAGAATCTGCAAAAATGACATTAAATCAACAATGTCTGCAATCCTCGCCAAAGCAGCACTATCGGATTGAGTCTCGTAAAATGACTCCCTCACGACTGAAAATTACACGGTCCCAACAATTTGCACCAAATGCGCCTACAATGATTCAGAAGGAAAGAAGCAGAGATTATGTTCAACATCAAACTTCAAACAATGAAACTAAACCAAAAACTTTTGCTATGAATAATAGAAAAACTTTCAGATATAATTTTTGTGGCTGACTAGGGCACATAGTGCAATATTGTTATAGAAAAAAATGGCAATTTGGGATTTGGGTTGTTTTACCTCTGAGTGGCACTTTTTTGCACACCATGGGCTAAATGGCCAGGTCACATGGACCCCGAAGGCTCAGAGAAGGTTGGGGGAGGGGACCCACTGGAACAGCTGTTGGGAGACAGATGGTAGCCTCCTGTCAAGGCCATCCAGCGTGTTCTTTAACGTGCACAGGGTATGGCTCTCCCGCACACGGGACCACGGCTTAACGTCCCATCCGACGGACGACAGCCTTTCCAAGCCCATCGGTGTCCCCACCTGACAGTGGGCAGGGCGGGGAATTTTGCGGAGATAAATCTCAACGCTGACCCAGCTGGGACTCGAACCTGGAACTACAGATTACGAGTCTGGCGCGCTACCGACTGAGCCACCCCCGCCCCAGCAATTTGGGAAACTTACATTAGGATCTTTGAAGTGAGAGGCACAGTTCCTCAAGAAAAGCCCCTCATAAGTTAAGTCTTGCCATAGTTGGCACACATACACAGTTGTATCAGAATAATATGACCACCTACTATAGTATATGTATGGTAGATGGTCATATTATTCTGATACGACTGTGTAATGTTCTAAAATTACTCTTTGTGAAGCTTTATTGTAAAGCAACTGAATTCATAACTCATATTGACACAGGAGCTGATATTTCATGTCTACACAGGAAAGTATGGGATAAAATGGAGAGAAGTTGTAAACTGAAATTGCAGACACAGTCACGTGGACCTTTGAACTTAGCTTGAGGTCCCAAGCAGTGTTTTCTGCAAGGAACTATTGAATTGCTATCAGTTTAAACAATGTGGAGATAAGATTTGAATCTGTTGTAATTAATGAGTTATTATATGACTACCTGATAGGAATGGATGCAATATGAAAACACTTGATAGAATTCAATTTTGCTAATACTATTTCACTGAAAGCAACAATCAAAGAAAAATGTGATGTCAACCAGATAAAATTGGATATTAAAGAACATGCTGAGAGTGCTCAGATTATAATGAGAGAGTTAAATCTGAAGCTCTTGCTCAATGCTAATTACAAACTTTTTAATGACAAGCCTGGCAGATGTCAAATTTTGGAGCATCATATAGACACGCGTAATAGTAAACCTGTTTATAGTAACCATATAATTATCCTCCAAATACAGAAGAAATAATCTCTGAGCAAATTAAAGAAATGCTAAAGAATGGGATAATTGAACCTAGTTTCAGCCCTTGGGCTTCGCCAGTCATCCTCGTTAAAAAGAAAACTGGAGATTTAACATTTTGTGTGGACTATCGAAAGCTAAATACTGTCACAGTTCCCGATAGATATCCACTACCTATTATTCAGAATCTACTGACAACTGGCTGGCAAGAAATTTATTAGCATACTAAATTTGTCTTCAGGATATTGGCAGGTGCCTGTACATCCACCAGATCGGCTCAAAACTGCTTTCCTCACGAAAGATGGATTATTTCAATTTCGTTGTTTTAGCATTTGGCTTATCCAGAGCACCAGCGATGTTTAAACATCTTATGTCCATGGTCCTTGGTGATATGAATGGAAAACTTGTGAAGTCTACTTAGATGACAGTTATTTTCTCCACTGATTTTTCTAAGCATCTGCATGATTTAGATTTGGTTTTCTCGAGGTTAAGAGAAGCCAGGGTCACTATAAAATTATCTAAATGCACATTTCTACAAGATGTTCAATATCTCGATTTTCTGGTTATTGCAGATGGAGTAAGAACATTACCTAATAAGGTTGAAGCCATAGAACGATTTCCCACACTACGCAATTCAAAACAACTTAGAAGATTTCTAAGAATGTGTAGCTGGTACCGACAAAGTGTACCTAACTTTACTGATTTGGTCGAGCCTTTATGCGAATTATAACGTAAGCAAAAATGGTTTTATTGGACACCTGCTTGTTACACAGTATTTCAGACATTAAAAGATGCATTGTATCATGCTCCAGTGTTGGCCTTGCTGCAGTCAGGTAAACCTTTCCTTCAAAATTTATACTGATATTTCCGATGTTGTTCTCGATGTCAAATGCAGGATGACAATTGTGAACATCATTATGTATGCCAGTCATAGTTTGAGTCACACTGAAAGGATTATACAGTGACTGAAAAATAATTCCTAAGCATAATACGGACTCTACAAAAATTTAAAGTGCAACTAGACACTTCCGACATTACCATTTTTTACCAACCATGCTGCTTGGAAAACTTGTGAATGATTGCAGACATCCACCAATTTAACAGGTCATAATTCATTGGGAATTGCATCATCAAGAAATCAATTTCAAGGTTGAGCACTGAAAGAGAATTGCACATCAGTTACCTGATGCATTGTCCCATGCTCCCGTGTGGCCTGCAGAAGTTATGCCAGAGCAGAAAGATAAGCCTTTTGCTCCCTCACTCACCACAAGAGTTCCTGTAGAATATAAGGTACATTTAGTTAAAGAACAACAAAAAGATTTAGAATATGGAAATGTATACCATTATTTGAAAACTGATGAATTACCTCTAGATCCTAGTATAGCTTCATGTATTGTTGGATGAGCCAGACATTTTCAATTAATTAATTACATTTTGTACTATTGCAGATGACCAAGTCAAACAGGCAGTTATAGCCTATTTATCCCACAAGACTTTAAAAGAGTACGTACTCCAAGAACTGCATGATGTACCCTCAGCAAGACATCTAGGTACATGCAAAACATATCAGAAGGTACCAAAAGAGCATATTGCCCAGCTTTGTAAAAGGAAGTAAAAACCTATGTAGGAACATGTTTAATTTGTCAGTTAGGTTGGGTTGTTTTACCTCTGAGCGACACTTTTTTTCCACACCATGGGCTAAGTGGCCAGGTACAAGGACCCTGAAGGCTCAGAGAAGTTTGGGGAGCGGGTTGGGTTGTTTTACCTCTGAGTGGCACTTTTTTGCACACCATGGGCTAAATGGCCAAGTCACAAGGACCCCAAAGGCTCAGAGAAGGTTGGGGGAGAGGACCCACTGGAACAGCTGTTGGGAGACAAATGATAGTATCCCATCAAGGCCATCCAAGGTGTTCTTTAACGTGCACAGAACCAGTGCTTAATCTCCCATCTGATGGACAGCAGCCTTTCCAAGCCCATCAGTGTCCCCCTACTGACCGTAGGCAGGGCGGGGAGTTTTGTGGAGATAAATCTCAATGCTGGCCCAGCTGGAACTCGAACCGCCCATAATATTTAATTTGTCAAACAACAAAATTCGATCAAAATCGTACTTGTGGTCTTATAAAAAGCACAATCTCCAATGAACACATGGAAATAGGAGGCATGCATTTAATGGGTCCCTATCCACAAATGCAAGCGGGATCCCAACATATTCTGGTCTTAGTAGATTATTTTTCAAAATGGGTTGAAATATTTCCCATTAGAAATGCAGCAGCAACAATTGTAGCAAAGTTATAAATGAGTTTATATGCAGGTACTAGGTACCCAAGAGTACAGTTTCGGACAATAGGCCCAAATTCATTTCCAATGTGCTTGCTGAAGTATGTGAAACGTTTAAAATAAAACACATATATACAACTTCACATCATCCACAATAAAATTTAACTGAAAGAATTAATCAAACTATTGGAAGAATGATAGCTGCATATGTTGGAAATAGACATAGTACCTGTGATAAATATTTGCACAGTTTTCCTTTGCTTTGCACACTTCATTACACAAAACAACTAAATCCATGCCTTCAAGGATATTTAAAGGAAGAGAGCTGAGAAAGACTTATTGGCCAACCTGCAGCTCCACAAACCATTGAATTTAGAATGGAACAGCATATTCAAGCCATTTCAAAGGCACAAGAAAATTCCCTATGAGCACAAACAGAAGAAACAAGAAGATTATAACAAAAGACGATGGCATATGGAATTTAAAACAGGTGATTCTTAATTAAAACGCACCATAAAAGTGATAAAGAAAGTGGATTCGTCATGAAATTTGCTCCATTATGTACTGGACCATATTTTATAAAGAAAAAACTTTCCAACTTATTTTATGAACTAGCCAACATAACCACTAATGCCTAAACAGGATATTACAATACAGTAAACATTAACAGTATAAAAGTTCTATATAATTTTCCAGATCAGAAGTCTCAAATGATCTGGATGCTCCACAACAAAACCAGGAAAATGATATCTCAGAGGATGATGATGAACCACTACCAACCAGAAGAGAGAAGAAAAGACTGGATTATAACCTATTGCATACAACAGAAAAAAAAAAGATGATAAAGCCAGATTCAGCTGTTCCATCGACGTCAAGTGCATACAGCTGAATCTGGCACAGTAACGAGATCTATGCACAGTAACGAGATGACCACAGCTGCAACTGGCAATATCGTTCTCAACATAGAATAGATGTGTCATCAACAAGATCTTCGAAAGTGCTTACACCTAGCACATCGATCAATGCAGGAATGAAGTCATCAGGAAACAACTGGATGATGATTTATTGCAACAGAGTGCCAACAATGAAAATTTAAATATATTATTATTATTCCACTATGGCACTAATTATTTATGATGTTCTATTTATTTCCTCTGGAATAGATGAAGACGATTGAAGATTATTTACTGTTTATACTTAGAGCTTTTGAAATGTTTAGTATTGAAACTTGGGAGTTTCCGAGTTTTTTTAAGTGAATTTATTATTCAAAGTTTATGGTTTGAGTTTACAATGTGAAGTGATTAGAATATTTTTTTATGTATTCTGGTTCATCTAAAGTTCTAGTTGAACCATATATTATATTAATGTGATTTCAAGTGCAATTATGGATTGTAGATTTTTTTTGTTTCAGCTGACTGAAAGCTGAATTGAGTGTTGTAATTTACATTAAGCAATTTAGGAATTATAAAATGTTTATGGATGTGAATGATGAGAATGAAAGAGAATTTAATATACAGTGATTATATAAGTCGTATTTTGAAGTGAATTGTATTGGATGAATTATTAGCATCGTATATGATAAATTATTGATACAGCTTTTCTTTACTCTTAGATACAATGCATGTGTCTAAATCTGTTCAGTGTCATCAGTGATATTGATGAGTAATTATCAGGATGACAGTGGCAGTATTTGTTTGCATATATATATGAGCTGATCCATGATGTCTTGAAGTTTTGTACTCTTTTTTTGAACTATCCCCAACAACAAAGACTAGTTTGATTGAGATGGTCACTAGCAAAACTCCTTTGGGAGGGAGACAATAAAGCTCACTGAGGGGAGGTGATTAATGCTATTTTTAATTCAGCTAGTTTGCGATTCATTGTGTTTAGGTGAAGTTTTATGGATGATTACATTCCTGCTTGTATGTAAAATGAAATTATTAGCTTCGCGTATTTGATTATAGTTAGGAGGATTTAAAGGAGTACCAATACCTGTTTTTTTATGTATGGCAGGCACGAAAGATTAGATTTAGAGTATTCGATTATTATTAGGGGAATAAGCAGATGTTACATATCCCACTTGATGCACCTGTATTTATATTCTGTAAAAACAAGAATTTCATGTATTTTTTAAAATTTTTTTAATTTATAACCGTTTTAGAAGTTAGGCAGATTAGAAGTAAATTAACAAGCTTTGTACAGGTTACAGTATGCAACTTTAGAAATTGTATCAGAATGCGACACTAGTTAGACTGATAATGCTAATATGCAGTTAACTGCCACAGATATTGGTATGCATTTACACTAGGCAGATTTTACACATTGTTAGGAGGAATGGGAGGTACCATTTGGTTGTGATGGAATATTGTGTCAATGCAAGAGTAGTTTGTCTTATAAAAATTTGTGTACGCATACTCATTATTTTATTTATGTTCAGTGATGTGTAAATGACATAGGAAGAGTCCTTACATTCAAAATTGCTCATTGAAAATCTGTTAGGTCAAATTTTGATTCCCTTTGAGAGGGGGAGTTGCATCCACCTATTCACTTTTACTTTTTTTTTAACCAGTTTTACTATATTTACATTATATTTATTATTTTGAGGATTATTCTTCAGTTGGATTATCACTTTTCCTCATCCCAGAACCACTACAGGAGTGTAACTGCAACTTTTGATTGACAGCATCTAATACATGCGTAAGGACATGCCCCATGTCTTTACGCATACTCTCGTGTCATAGCTAGTGTGAGAGTACGATCATAATATTATGCAAATGTACTTCCCAGCATGTAACACACACTTGTCAGTTGCAAGCTGAATGTATGGTAAGTGATGTTAGGTCACAGAGTTAGTAGGAATGAAGTTAGTCAGAATGTTAAGTAGTTAGATGGAGAGAACAAGCAATTGGGAGAATGTGATCTTTTAGTTCCTCAGAATATTGTATTCATCAGTTTATTTGGTGAGTCTTGATTTTTTGGGAAAAAAATTTGTTTTATGAAAAATTCCATTTTAAGATTTATTCACGATTATGCTGTGATGGAGAGTTTAAAACATTTAAAAGCACGGTTTTTGGGAGCAAATCTCAAAGCTAAGAGAGTGCTTTACATTGTGTAGCCAATTATAAGATTTACCTTATAATTACCCATAGATTTTTATACAACTTGTCTATGTGGCTCTTGTCACCTAAGAGCCGCTAGAAAGAAATATATAGATAAGACATATTTACCAAAAAATTTTCTGGTACAGTTGCACTTTGCAAATATTTGCAGATCATTAATAAGGCTACCAGTCCAGTTTTTGGGTTTCTCAAACAGTTGTTGTTATGCTGGTGTAATTGCAGTAGGACAGTCCCGGCTCTTTTCGATCTTGAAGTCGTATTCTAGACCAGTTTGTTACCGTTTTCTTATTTCCGTTTGCACAGTCCACAGGTGTTACTTGTGCATATTCAACTGTTGGTTCACTATGCTTATCGGGTAAAGTAGTCAGTTCTTCTTTTGCTACTAGCACATCTCCCAAGTTTGAGTAGATATTAACTTTGCTCATTTTAAACCATTTACCACTTTTATGTCAAAACTTTAAAAACTTTAAAATGTTTGTTACAACGAACACTTAAAACATTTAAAAACTTCGTGAACCTCCCCGGTTCCGGTACGACGCGTTTCGCCAACGATCTCAAACACGTGGCATCATCAGGCGGAAGGTGTTAGTAAAGTGTGCATGATTTATAGCTTGCCTCGCCCCAAACCCTGTGATCTATGGTTTGCATATTGCGTGCGCATTTCGTGACGGGCTCTGCAACAGGAGATTCCACGCCGAAGGAAGGGGTGGGATCTCGGTGTTGCAGAGCGCGTCACGGTGCTTGTGTATATTTATTGTTTCGGCATATTGTGATTGGAATTTAGTTTGTGGGGCCGCTCCCACTTTATAATTGATTTTATTAATTTTAATGTTGTTTTCGAGTATTACTTTTGAAAATGCTGTTGTAGATTTCTTATTGTTTATATCTGTGAGGTGCTCGTTCATTCGTACTTCATACTGCCTGTATGTTTTTCCTATATATTTGTTTTTACCATTCAGTTTGTTTTCGGGGTCAGGGATTTCTATTTCATAAACTGGCGGTTTTTGGTCTCTGTCATTTAAAATTAAATTTTTAATGGAGTGCGTAATATTAGTAGGTAACGTATAGTTATATTTTCATAATGTGTTTTCCAATGTTTTCGTTATTATTTTTATGTGTGGGAAGCTTCGGACAAATTGTTTTTTATTTTCAATTTGCTGTGGATGTGGTTGAGTATCTCGTTTTGTAATATACTTGGCTTCGGTGTCCCATTTTTGTAACAGTTTCTGTGGATATCCTACATTTTGTGCTGTTTTATATTGTATTGTAGTTCTTTCTGCAATGTTTTATATTGTGAGCAATATCTATATGCTCTAATGAATTGAGGGATTATACTAGCTTTCTTATATTTCATTGGATGCGCTGAGTCTATTGAAATGTAACTAGGGATGTTGGTTGGTTTTCGGTATACTGAGGTTTCACAATGATTTGGTTTTCTAGTTAATTTTATATCTAAATAAGCTAATTCAGCTTTTGATTCGGATTCTATGGTAAATTTTATGGTAGGTAGTATACTATTAAACGTTTTAACAAATTCTTTTAGCTTTTCAATAGGGTGTGGCCATAATATCAATATATCGTCTACATATCGTATGTAAAGGTACATCTAGTATATAAAGTACATCTAGCCAGGGCAGTTTCTTCGACATGTCGCATAACGACATCAGCCATGAGTCCAGAGAGAGGGGAGCCCATCGGGACGCCCTCAGTCTGGAGCCATGTCTTTCCTCCAATATCAAAGTAATTGGAGGTGGTCGCAAGGTCAAGTGCATCATGCATGGCAAAATAGTGCGGACGAGATGGTTTTGCCACGCGAAGCCATTCAGCTTTAAGTCGCATCGCCGCATCCAATATGGGAGTATTGGGATAGAGCGATATGACGTCCAGCGAATGCATTGTGACCTTGGGTGATATTGGGGTATTCTGTATTCGCTGTAAAGCTTCCTGGCATGATGTTACTATATTTTCTGTAGGTGGGAAATATTGTTTAAAGTATTTGAATAGTGCTATTTCTAAATTATAAGTTGGAGATTTTCGTTTATTAACCAATGGTCTGAAAGGTTTTTCCTTTTTGTGTAATTTTATTTTCACAAACATTTGAGGAATATCTGGGTATATTGGTACAATGCATTGTTTCGCTATTTCATCGGGTATAAATGGATCATTTTTTATATTACCTAATTTTGTAATAATTTTGGATATGGGGTTATTCTTAACGGGTTGACATTTTAAATCTTGCAACGTTTCGATTACTTTTTTTATCATACTGTTCCTTATCTATAATTACTATTTGATTTGTTTTATCTGCCATAACAATTTTAATATCTTTATTCTTTTTAAGATCTTGTAGTACTTTCACATTTGGATTTATTTTCTTACTATCTTTTAGTTTTTGAATAGATCTATACATCTTAAATCGTTCCCTATCTTTGAATTTTTGCGGTACCTTATTTAATGCTTGTTCAATTTGGGGTATTAATTGTTCACTATTAGTATTAAGTTGCAACACAACTTAACAGTATTCTTTTAGGAAAAAAGGAGCAGAAGAGGCAAAATTATCTGAGTGATAAGGCACTTAAGCTTATTTCGGAAAGAAAGAACTGCAGGAATGCCCTTAATCAATACCCTACTAGTCCTAATAGAAAGCATTACAGAGACCTTAATAAACTTGTAAAGGATCAGTTAGCTGCTGATAAGAATCTTTGGCTTGATGGTTTGGCTGACAAAGCCGAGGAAGCAGTTAGACAGCACAACAGCAGAGAGCTGTACCAGATAGTTAATGTTTTGTGTGGTAGAAAACGGACAGGGATACAAGGATTGAAGGATAAACAAGGTAAGGTTATAGAACGGGAGGATTCTGTCATGGCTAGGTGGGCTGAGCATTTCAGTGATGTTCTAAACAATGTAGTTAGTTCTACTCCCATTGTTTGCAATGATGATAGATGCATTGGTGGCTTTAATGTTGGCCCTATAACACAATCTGAAGTTCTTTTGGCTGTTTCTAAACTTAAACTTCATAAATCCCCAGGGGTAGATGAAATTACTACGGAAATGCTTAGAGCTGGGAATGTTTCGGTTACCACTTGGATGACTGAAATTCTGAATATCTTTTATGATAAAGGCATGGTTCCTAAGGATTTTACCAGAGCTATTGTTATCCCTATTTTCAAAAAAGGTGATCGCAGTTCTTGTGATAACTATAGGGGTATCAGCCTACTCTCTGTTCCAGGTAAAGTTCTTTCCATGATTGTGCTTAATAGAATTAAGAATCTAGTTGACAGTCAATTGCGTGATGAGCAATGTGGATTCAGAAGTGGTAGGGGATGTGTGGATCAGATATTTTCACTTAGGCAGATTCTTGAGAAATGTTTAGAGTTTCAGAAACCTTTGGTTGCTAGCTTTGTTGATTTCAAAAAGGCTTTCGACTCTGTTGATCGTCATAATTTGTGGTTGATTGTGAGATCATATGGTATACCAGACAAGTTAGTTAACATTATGAAAGCTCTCTATAATAACACTGAGTCGTGTGTGAGAGTTGGTAAGGCTTGTAGCAATTGGTTTAGCATTACTTCTGGTGTTCGACAAGGGTGCATTTTGTCTCCTTTTCTCTTTAGCTTGGTTATTGATTATGTTATGCGAAATTCACTTCGAGGGAAAGATTTTGGCCTTAAATGGGCTGGAGATACGAAAATTTCTGATTTAGATTATGCTGATGATTTAGCCCTTTTGGCAAATGATGTTGATGAGATGAACTCTTTCATTCGAGCTGTTGATGAGACTGGTAGTAGAGTAGGTTTGGTTATAAACAGAGAGAAAACTAAAGTGATGAAAATTGGTCAGGCAGGCTGTGATTCAGTTAATCTGAATGGTTGCAGTCTTGAGCAGGTGTCACAGTTTAATTATCTTGGGAGCTATGTAACAGATAATGGTGATGTGCGGCATGAGATTAACAGACGAATAGGGATTGCTGCCGGGACTTTTAAGAACCTATGGAGAGTGTGGAGAAATAGGCGTATACACCTAAAGACTAAAATTAGATTGTATAATAGTTTGGTTCTTTCTAGGGTTAGTTACGGTAGTGAAACTTGGACACTTTGTAAACAAGATAACAGGAAACTAGATGCTTTTGATTCCAGATGCTTACGCAGTATCTTGGGCATTAGATGGTTCAACTTTGTAACTAATGATGAGATTAGGCAAAGGAGTCTGCAACCTCCTTTAAGCAGCATATTGTGCAGAGAGAGACTCCGTTGGTTTGGCCATGTTGCCCGTATGAATAATTATAGATTGGCGAATAGGGTTATGAACAGTGCGCCTAAAGGCCTCAGAAAGAAGGGGAGACCTAGGATGCGGTGGGCAGACAATGTCAAACAGGACCTTGTTAGAATTGGTGTGCAGTGGCCAGATGCAGTAGATGTAGCTCAGGATAGACTTGCTTGGAGAACTAAATTGCACGGTCTGGTTGGACCTCCGTAGCCCATGGCTGCTTGAGGATGAGGATGATGATGATGATGATTAGTATTAATATTTTCAAATGCATATTTTGCTCCTCTTTGCAAAATAGCATCTTGTTCTTTACTTAATTTTAATCTAGATAAGTTTATAAAATTTCCCTTCTGATTAACTAATTTTTGCATTGGTTTTTGACTATGTAATAGATTATCTAATATAGATCTATTAGATATATTTATCTATATATCTATCTATTATAGATAAGACATATTTACCAAAAATTTTTTTTTTTTTTTTTCAAAAGAAGAACTGACTACTTTACCCGATAAGCATAGTGAACCAACAGTTGAATATGCACAAGTAACACCTGTGGACTGTGCAAACGGAAATAAGAAAACGGTGTAATACAAACTGGTCTAGAATACGACTTCAAGATCGAAAAGAGCCGGGACTGTCCTACTGCAATTACACCAGCATAACAACAACTGTTTGAGAAACCCAAAAACTGGACTGGTAGCCTTATTAATGATCTGCAAATATTTGCAAAGTGCAACTGTACCAGAAAATTTTTTGGTAAATATGTCTTATCTATATATTTCTTTCTAGCGGCTCTTAGGTGACAAGAGCCACATAGACAAGTTGTATAAAAATCTATGAGTAATTATAAGGTAAATCTTATAATTGGCTACACAATGTAAAGCACTCTCTTAGCTTTGAGATTTGCTCCCAAAAACCGTGCTTTTAAATGTTTTAAACTCTCCATCACAGCATAATCGTGAATAAATCTTACTATTTCTCTAGCTGTGTGATATCTTAATTTTAACTTACATAGCGCACGAGTCGATTTAAGCGCAAAATGGAAGCAAACAGGTTTATGAAAAGCCGCCTCACCCTAAATAGCTTGTTACTACGGTTAACTTTTCTGGTTCAATGTAAAAAACATGATGTGATTCCAAAGTCACTAAGTATAGAAAAATTAAAATTTGAACAAAATTTACATCACGTCTTACGAAAAGCTGAAACCATAATATTAAAGAAAACGATTAGAGAAATACGGAAAAATATCCGACAACATGAAGAGCAGACATATAGGAGTTACTTAAAATTAAAAGTTAATAACTTAAATCAATTTATGGGTAAACTAACATATAGATTAGAACAAG
Organism: Ryuthela nishihirai; assembly: GCA_038380435.1. Taxonomy (NCBI): domain Eukaryota; kingdom Metazoa; phylum Arthropoda; class Arachnida; order Araneae; family Heptathelidae; genus Ryuthela; species Ryuthela nishihirai. The sequence goes on from JAWZYU010000019.1 coordinate 2,577,716, forward strand.
AAACTAAAAGAATTCAAAAAATACATAAAAAGAAATTAGATAATCTATTACATAGTCAAAAACCAATGCAAAAATTAGTTAATCAGAAGGGAAATTATATAAACTTATCTAGATTAAAATTAAGTAAAGAACAAGATGCTATTTTGCAAAAAGGAGCAAAATATGCATTTGAAAATATTAATACTAATAGTGAACAATTAATACCCCAAATTGAACAAGCATTAAATAAGGTACCGCAAAAATTCAAAGATAGGGAACGATTTAAGATGTATAGATCTATTCAAAAACTAAAAGATAGTAAGAAAATAAATCCAAATGTGAAAGTACTACAAGATCTTAAAAAGAATAAATATATTAAAATTGTTATGGCAGATAAAACAAATCAAATAGTAATTATAGATAAGGAACAGTATGATAAAAAAATAATCGAAACGTTGCAAGATTTAAAATGTCAACCCGTTAAGAATAACCCCATATCCAAAATTATTACAAAATTAGGTAATATAAAAAATGATCCATTTATACCCGATGAAATAGCGAAACAATGCATTGTACCAATATACCCAGATATTCCTCAAATGTTTGTGAAAATAAAATTACACAAAAAGGAAAAACCTTTCAGACCATTGGTTAATAAACGAAAATCTCCAACTTATAATTTAGAAATAGCACTATTCAAATACATTAAACAATATTTCCCACCTACAGAAAATATAGTAACATCATGCCAGGAAGCTTTACAGCGAATACAGAATACCCCAATATCACCCAAGGTCACAATGCATTCGCTGGACGTCATATCGCTCTATCCCAATACTCCCATATTGGATGCGGCGATGCGACTTACAGCTGAATGGCTTCGCGTGGCAAAACCATCTCGTCCGCACTATTTTGCCATGCATGACGCACTTGACCTTGCGACCACCTCCAATTACTTTGATATTGGAGGAAAGACATGGCTCCAGACTGAGGGCGTCCCGATGGGCTCCCCTCTCTCTGGACTCATGGCTGATGTCGTTATGCGACATGTCGAAGAAACTGCCCTGGCTAGATGTACTTTATATACTAGATGTACCTTTACATACGATATGTACACGATATATTGATATTATGGCCACACCCTATTGAAAAGCTAAAAGAATTTGTTAAAACGTTTAATAGTATACTACCTACCATAAAATTTACCATAGAATCCGAATCAAAAGCTGAATTAGCTTATTTAGATATAAAATTAACTAGAAAACCAAATCATTGTGAAACCTCAGTATACCGAAAACCAACCAACATCCCTAGTTACATTTCAATAAACTCAGTGCATCCAATGAAATATAAGAAAGCTAGTATAATCCCTCAATTCATTAGAGCATATAGATATTGCTCACAATATAAAACATTGCAGAAAGAACTACAATATATTTATAAAACAGCACAAAATGTAGGATATCCACAGAAACTGTTACAAAAATGGGACACCGAAGCCAAGTATATTACAAAACGAGATACTCAACCACATCCACAGCAAATTGAAAACAAAAAACAATATGTCCGAAGCTTCCCACACATAAAAATAATAACGAAAACATTGGAAAACACATTACGAAAATATAACTATACGTTACCAACTAATATTACGCACTCCATTAAAAATTTAATTTTAAATGACAGAGACCAAAAACCGCCAACGGGGGGAGTTTATGAAATAGAAATCCCTGACCCCGAAAACAAACTGAATGGTAAAAACAAATATATAGGAAAAACATACAGGCAGTATGAAGTACGAATGAACGAGCACCTCACAGATATAAACAATAAGAAATCTACAACAGCATTTTCAAAAGTAATACTCGAAAACAACATTAAAATTAATAAAATCAATTATAAAGTGGGAGCGGCCCCACAAACTAAATTCCAATTACAATATGCCGAAACAATAAATATACACAAGCACCGTGACGCGCTCTGCAACACCGAGATCCCACCCCTTCCTTCGGCGTGGAATCTCCTGTTGCAGAGCCCGTCACGAAATGCGCACGCAATATGCAAACCATAGATCACAGGGTTTGGGGCGAGGCAAGCTATAAATCATGCACACTTTACTAACACCTTCCGCCTGATGATGCCACGTGTTTGAGATCGTTGGCGAAACGCGTCGTACCGGAACCGGGGAGGTTCACGAAGTTTTTAAATGTTTTAAGTGTTCGTTGTAACAAACATTTTAAAGTTTTTAAAGTTTTGACATAAAAGTGGTAAATGGTTTAAAATGAGCAAAGTTAATATCTACTCAAACTTGGGAGATGTACTAGTAGCAAAAGAAGAACTGACTACTTTACCCGATAAGCATAGTGAACCAACAGTTGAATATGCACAAGTAACACCTGTGGACTGTGCAAACGGAAATAAGAAAACGGTGTAATACAAACTGGTCTAGAATACGACTTCAAGATCGAAAAGAGCCGGGACTGTCCTACTGCAATTACACCAGCATAACAACAACTGTTTGAGAAACCCAAAAACTGGACTGGTAGCCTTATTAACGATCTGCAAATATTTGCAAAGTGCAACTGTACCAGAAAATTTTTTGGTAAATATGTCTTATCTATATATTTCTTTCTAGCGGCTCTTAGGTGACAAGAGCCACATAGACAAGTTGTATAAAAATCTATGGGTAATTATAAGGTAAATCTTATAATTGGCTACACAATGTAAAGCACTCTCTTAGCTTTGAGATTTGCTCCCAAAAACCGTGCTTTTAAATATTTTAAACTCTCCATCACAGCATAATCGTGAATAAATCTTACTATTTCTCTAGCTGTGTGATATCATAATTTTAAAATTCTATTTTTTTCCCTTGAGTAGGATAAATTGTTTTTGATTACAATTTAACTTTAATAATTTGACACACTTTTGAATTATTTATAACTAAGTAACGTGCTTGGCTACTGATCTAAGGGATCTGGGTTCGAGCCCCGGGTAAGGCGTGGCTGTTTGTGTCGTTTTTCTGCTGAGGGCCTGCCATCTTCTCAGACCTCCTACTATGGCACATAAACTGACAGGCTCCTGTCAGACCTCTATGGCAAGCAGCTGCTTGAGGGGGTATTTATTATTTTTTTTTTAATGCAAAATATACTTAGTGAACTCCTATTTAACTTTACTTGACATGATATATTGCCTAGCACCCAATGCTATCCAAAAAATTAGTTCATTTTGGATCAGTGAAGAAGTTTAACATACTTTTGGAGAGTTATAAGGTCAATCACGCTTAAGCATTATTATTAAAAATCCATCACATTTATACGTTATGATTTATATGTTATGCTTAAGCATGATTGACCTCCTCATTAACAACTAAATCATTAGCAACAATTGGAAAAGTTGCCTCTCCTGAAGTATAGATGGCACAAGGACCACAACATCTCGGTGAAAATTTATAGGTCTTATTCTGGAAGATTTTAGTGTATGATCTGTGGTTTAACTGGTAGAGTGCTCTGGCAGATATCTTGAGAGTTGCAGTTTTCATTCCTGTCACATCAGTGATAATTTTTTTCAGATGTTTTTACTAATTGTTGAAGCCTACTTCTACAGATTGTGATGGTCCACCCATTCATTTTTAGTTTTCCTTAACCAATTTTACTTTATTTACATTATATTTATCATTTTGGGGATTATTTCAACTTTTTTTTGTAATGATTGCATTTCTCGTTTCTGAGCTGTAGGAGTTGAGCATGTGCAACTCCAACCTTTGGATTGTCAACCGCTAAAGCGCGATTGTCATATTATGCAAATATCTTTCCCAGCGTGCAATTGACATGTGCCGGCTTTGTATGCCACTTATTATAGTAGTGACGTTAGGTCACGGAGTTGGAATGATTTGTTGTGAGAAGTAGAGTAGAGATGTAGGAGTCAAAAAGAGAGTGTGTTGTGAGTAGAGTGGTGTTGGGCCACAGAGAGTGCTGTTAGTGGAAGTTGAGTTGATGTTACTTTAGATGGAAGGAGTAGTTAAGTACTCCAACTTTTGTATGATTGGGTGAGTCTTTGAATTTTTTGGAAATAAACATTGTTTGTTTTAGAAACTTTTGAATTTTTGCTATTTTTTCTCTTGAGCAACGTAAATTGATATTTTGATTAGATTTAAACTTTAAACTTGACAATCCTTTTCGAATTCTTACTTGATAAGTAACGCTTGATAAATACATAACAAATCCTATTTCAACTTTATTTGGCAAGCTATTATTGCCTGCTGCCCAATATAGGTTTCCGGAATTCGAATAAATTTGGATCAGACAAAAGGTACAACTTTAAAAGTTATTATTCTTTGGAGTGTTACAGGGCAAAAAAAGAAGTGGTGCACCGAGAACAGGGACTGTATATATATATGTATAAATTGTATATTATTTAACATGGTTGTCAAAGATAACAAATTTTTGAGCTCATTAGTTATATGTACTATTCATAGATTTAATGGCAACTTAAGCTGAAATTTTTGTTGAGCAAGAAGCTTAACTTTTGTGCATTAGTCAAAGGTACTGAAGTTTCAGCACAGTTATTGCTGATAGTTAAGATCTTTACTGCATGTATGTAAAGATTAGAAGTGTCCGGACACACAAGATAGATAAACTTTTTAATAAGCAAGTTTATTTTTGCAAACTTAGCATAGATTTAGTATTATATTGTTGTACAGCAGTACCTTTGAGCACTTCTCAAGAAAAAAAAAGTTTCAAAATTTCCAAAATTCAAAATTTTGGCAGATCTCTAAACATGTCTGCTAGTAATATGACCGATTCAGCCATTATGACTCCCAATTTAGTAAAAGTAAAAGATAAGTTGCATTATGTGATGAAAGAAGCTGAATGAATTTGCTTAAAGAGCCTCGGGTGAAAAGGGGAACGACAACAACCCCTGAACGTGCTAAAAACTTTGAACGTAAGCTTCCATTTTTTGTCCCATCAGAAGCATGTGATAGAACAAAGTACATTATCATTGTGGATTTAATGAGCTTAAATATTTGCTATCTTTGACAATCATGTTAAATTTATTAACAATAGTCCTTATGTTAATTAGCCTTTACCTGAGATAAGGTTCAATATTTCAAAACGTCCATCATCGTGGACATTTGTCAAGTCCATGTAAGAGCATTTCTGTTTACATGAAGTGCCTGGCAACAAAAAGGTGGTTTTAGAAGTATTTTGTCTAATTGGATGTGCTAAGCAATACTGGAATAATGTAGGATGTCATCATGGAATAGAGTTTTGGAAAGATTTTAAAAGCGAACTTTTGGAAATCTATCGAGCTTATAATGACTTTACAGAGTTAGCTACAGAACTGTTTTCATGAAGACAAAAAGAAGGATATGATATTGAAAAATTCATCTGGGGTACAGTAGTTACACCAGCTATACAATGCTGATGCCGCTGAAATCAACATTATAAACTGCATATTGTCCCAATTAATTTTGCCCATTAGGCAACTTTTAGAAGTACGAAACACAAATTCAATTTCAATTTTAGTCACATTGTCTCGGCAATATACTGCAAGAAATAATCTGCAGAAGCTGCATTAAACCAACAACAAATGCAATCCTCGTCAAAGTAGCGCTATCAGGTACAGTCTCGCAAAATGACTCCCGCACGACCGGAAGTTACACGGTCCCAACAATTTACGCTGAACGTGCCATGCCTACAATGATGCAGGACGAACGAAGCAGAAAATTTGTTCCACGACAAGCTTCGAACAACAACACTAGACCTAAAACTTTTGCTATGAATAACAGAGAAATTTACAGATGCAATTTTTGTGGATGACTAGGGCACATGGAGCAATATTGCTCTTGAAGGAATGACAATTCGGGAAACTTAAATTAGGATGTTTGAAGTGAGAGGCCAAAGTTCCTCAATAAAAGCCGTCTCATGAGTTAAGTCTTGCCACTGTTGTTTTACCTTTTGTTAAACCTTGTTACGAAGAAACAGAATTAATAGATCGCAACGATACAGTAGCCGATCTTTCATGTTCAAATGAGCAAGTTTTAAGATGATATTTATGACAATTGTCAATTGAAATTGCAGTCGTGGTCCAGTGGACTTTCTGAGTTACCTTGTAGTCCAAAACATAATGTTCAAGAAGAACCTATAAAATGTCCCATTAGTGTAATTAATGTAAATTTAGAGAAACAAGTTGATAATGCAGGGCAAATTGTTAATGAAAAATCTGTTCATATAGTTGTGGAGGAAAATAGTACAGAATGAGTTGAAGAAAAAGTTTTTGAGGTAGAGGTTTTGGGCAAAAATAGTGTTAGAATTGTTAATGAGAAAAGTTTTGAATTTGAGGTGTTAAAGGAAAATGATCTGTTAGATGAAATTAAGCCAAGCAACCCAGAAATTGTTTTGTGTATAAAAATCCTGATGAATCTAACAAGTTAAGAAGTTTTCAACTGTTGAAGCGTCATTTAGATATATAATAAATAAAATAAAAAGAAAGAAATACCCCCTCAAGCAGCTGCTTGCCACAGAGGTCTGACAGGAGCCTGTCAGTTTATATGCCATAGTAGAAAGTCTGTGAGGATGGCAGGACCTCAGCAAAAAAACACACAGAGCTTGTCCCAGGCTCGAACCCATTTCCCTTAGATCAGTAACCAAACGTGCTTACCACTCGGCAATCATTCATAATCAATGACTGCAGAATTAAATGACCTGAAAAAAAAGGAAATGGATCTGACACAGTTAAACCATTCATATCATTACTTTTTACAGATGACAACAGTGTATTTTATTTACAAACTAATGCAAATGCATACTTGAAAAGCATTCTGAGCCAAATCTAACCATGGTGATGGAGCAAAATAAACAGATTGCGATACACAATAACCAGAACAGATTGTAGATGTGAAGGATTCTGGGAAAATGATGATAAAGGCAGCAATAAATCTGGAAAATACAGCCAGGCTCTTCAAAGACCAACACGTAGTAACGAGATGTCAATGAAATGACCACAACCTGCAGAGTGACAACTGGCAACAAAGTAGTCAACACAGAATAGATGACTTCATCAATGAGATCTTCAGTAGTGCACACACCAAGTGTATCAATCGATGAGGGAAGAATGTCACCAGGAAAGGATTGGATGATGATAAATCACAAAGGAGTACCAACGATGAAAATTTAAGTATATTATTATTCTTCAACTGTGGCACTAATGATTTATAATGTTTTATTTCTTATTTCTGGAATAGATGAAGATCAGGCAGAGTGAAGTTGAATTATTGTGATTTATATATTTAGAGATTTTAAAACTTTTAATTTCTTGTTGAAACTTTGGAGTTTTGATATTTACATTTCAAGTTTTGTAGTTTGAATTTATAATGTGATGTGAACAGAATTTTTATGTATTCTTGTTCATCTGAAGTTCTAGTTGTTATATTGTATTAACGTCATTTAAAGTGTATTTTTATAGATTTTTTTTTTCATTTCAGCTGACTGAAAGCTGAAAATGTTATAAGTTTACATTGGGAAATTTCGAAATTGTAAACCAATCTCCTGTGATGATGCATAGAACCAGTCAGGCTTAGCACCTAATGTTCAACCCCACATTCTTGTGGTGCAGACTGTTAGTACCTTTCAAAAGAGATACTCTCTTGTGGAAGTGAACAGAAGAGGAGGGCTGCCAGATTAGTGTGGCCTACTGATCTGGACAACTATGGCTACATTTCTTTATTTTTTCTACCTTGCTGAGAAGTGGTCAACCACACAGGGTTCTGGTGCTGACCATATAAACCTACTGGACTGATATAAGGCTCTGAGCTAGATTATGGATCCTGAATTTGCTGCAATGGTGGGATTCTGTGGAGGGAAAATCTTCTGCTGTGTTTTCTGTTTGTTTGTGGGTTGACAGCCCCAAGTGAATAGATTCAAGGAATATGTTTATCAGCTGGTGAGCAGAGGTCATTGCAGGAGCAGAGGTCATCGCAGGAGCAGAGGTCATCGCAGGCATCTGAACTCTTTGCTTCTACTGGCATTGTCAAATTCTACATTGGAGGAAGTCTTCCAATGTAGACAGCTTCAGCCTTTAGTGGTGGGGGAATGGGTCTTTGCCCCATGTTTGCGATTAGGGGGCTGTTTGATATTGTCGGCACATGCGCATCAGCGGCTGACAATCAAAAGTCAGAGTTGCACATGTGCAACTCCTTCTACAGCTCAGGAAAGAGAATTGTGATTACTCCAAAATGATAAATATAATGCAAATAAAGTAAAACTGGTTAAGGAAAGGTAAAAGTGAATGGGTGGATCATTACAGCTCGGAATAAGGTGAAATGATGGCCAACTAAAAAATAATATCCAAAATGACAAGTATAATGTAATAATATAAGGTAAAACTGTTAAGGAAAAGTAAAAGTGAATGGGTGGACAATCACCTGAGGTGTATGTTATATCTACTAATAAATCAGCACTTTGATGTCGATTCAAATTTTAGAGGAAAAATTGTCTTGAGTCGGGTGGGATACCAACATGTAGAAACATACGATAACATGTCATGTGCTCTGGACCACTGAGCTAATGGCTGCTGATCAAGATCTCCTCTAATTAAAGCCATTAACATTCCTATTATGTCACACATAGGTGCTATTCAGGCAATTTTAGCCACATGCTTTCCATCAATATGGCAAATAGAAAGACGCTTGTGACTAAAATTGCTTGAATAGCACCAATATGTGACATAATAGGAATGTTCATAGCATTAATTAGAGGAGATCTTGATTGGCAGCCAGTAGCTCAGTGGTCCAGAACATCTGACATGTTATCAGGAGGTCGTGGGTTCGTATCTCACCCGGCTCAAGACAATTTTTCCTCTAAAATTTGATTTGACAAAGTGTTGATTTATTAGTAGGTATTGAATAGTCGAGTTTTATTTGATTGTTTATCATTAGCATACTTGTAAGACATGCTTTCCATCTATATGGCAAATAGAAAACTGCTTGTGGCTAAAATTGCCTGAATAGTGCCTATATGTGACATAATAGGAATGTTCATAGCGTTAATTAGAGGAGATCTTGATCTGTGGCCAGTAGCTCAGTTTTCCTGTGTGATGTCCCATCGTTCACTTTTACTTTACCTTAATCAGTTTTGCTTAATTTACGTTATATTTATCATTTTGGGGATTTTTATTTACTTTTTGGTATCACAGTGCTCGTTTCCAGAAGTTACGAGTTGCGCATGAGCAACTCCGATCTTCCGACTGTCACCCGCTAAAGCGCGTGAACAACGACACGCCCACTCTTGCATAATAGCTTGCGCCGCTCATCAGTTTATGAAAATGTCTTTCCCGGCGTGCAACATGAAATGTTCAGCTTTGTACCTCTTGTTAAAACCTGGTGACATGTTGTCACAGGAGCTCAGAGTCAATGTAGCACAGTAAGTGCACGAAGCACATAGCATAAGCACTGTAGCACAGATAGATAGTAGAAGAGAGTGTGGTAGTAAGCATGGAGGAGCACAGTTAGTGCAATGTGTAATCAGAATTGATGTATCTTCTTCATTGAAGTTTTCGTGAGTGTTTTTTGAAAATAAATTTGTTTGTTATTTAAACCTTTTGAATCTTTACTAATTTTTTTCTCTTGCGCAATGTTAATTGTTTGATTAGCATTTATCTTTATGTTTTGACAATCATTTTTGAATTCTTACTCATTAATGCTCGCTGGTATTTTGAACCCTAATTTAACTTTATTTATTTTTTTGGCAATTTGTTAATTATTGCCTGGCACTCGTCTCAGCTATCCGGAGCATAAAACTATTTGGATCAGAAAAAGGGTCCAAACTTAAAAGTATTTTGCATTTCTTTGGAGTGTTACAGAGGTAATTAAAAGAAGTGGTGCAACGAACAGGGATGTGCCAGTAGTAAAAGATAGTGGTCCAAGAATAGGGACTGTATATTTGTGTATAAATTTTGTATGTTATTTTACGTGATTGTCAAAGAGAGTAATTTTTGAGCACATTAGTTGTATGTACTATTTATAGATTTAACGGCAGCTTAAGCCGAAAATTTTTGTTGAGCAAGTAGCTTAACTTTTTTGTATATTAGTCAAAGGTACTGAAGTTTCAGCGCAGTTATTGCTGATAATTAAGATATTTATTGTATGTAAACATTAGAAGTGTCCGGGCACACACGTACATAGGCACGATAGAAAAACTTTTTTGATAAGCAAATTTATATTTTGGAAGCTTAGTTGTAGCTTTAGTATTGTTGTACCTTTGAGCACTGCTCAAGATTAAAAAAGGTTTCAAAATTTCCAAAATTCAAAATTTTGGCAGACCGCTAAACATGTCTGCTAGCAATATGGCCAATTCTGCCATAATGACTCCCGACTTAGAAAGAGTAAAGGGTAGGTTGCAAGATGTAATGAAGGAAGCAGAAGTGCTAATGAATCTGCTTGATGATCATCGGGAGAAAAGAGGAACGACAACAACCCCTAAATTTACTGACAATGCTACGTCAGTTCACCAACGAAGAAACTTTGAAGTAAGGTTCCATTTTCTGTTCCATCAGAAGCAAGTGACAGAACAGAGTATTATTAACCGCCACAACGACGATTTGCCAATCCATCTATTAACTATAGTTCTCATGTTAATTGGCCTTTACCTGAGATAAGATTCGACGGTTCAAAACGTCCGTCATCGTGGACATTTGTCAAGTCCATGGAGGAGCACTTCCATTTACATGAAGTGCCAAGCAACAAAAATGTTGTTTTAGCAGTATCTTGTCTAATTGGATGTGTTAAGCAATGGTGGAATAACATAGGATGTAGTCATGGAATTGAACATTGGGAAGATTTTACAAGCAAAATCATGGACATATATCCGGCTTATAATGATATTACAGAACTAGCTACAGAGTTGTTTTTACGAAGACAAAGGGAAAGGGATGACATGGAAAAATTTAAGTGGGGTACAGTAGAGTTATACCAGCTGTACGATGCCGATGCCGCTGAAATTGATATTGTAAATTGCATATTGTTTCAATTGCTTTTGCCCATTAGAGAATTCCTAGAAGTACGAAACGTGAACTCAATTTCAGATTTAGTCAAATTGGCTCGGCAATATACTGCAAGAGAATCTGCATTAAACCAACAATGGATGCAATCCCCGCCAAAGCAGCGCTATCAGGTTGAGTCTCGTAGACTGACTCCCGCACGACCGGAAGTTACACAGTCCCGATAATTTGCGCCGAACGCACCTAGAACTATAGAAAATGAATGAAGTAGAGAATTTGTTCCACGTCAAGCTTCGAACAATGACACTAGACCTAAAACTTTTTTAAGAACAATAGAGAAACTTTCAGATGTGATTTTTGTGGCCGACTAGGACACATGGAACAATATTGTTATCGAAGGAATGAAAATTCGGGAAACTTGAATTAGGACTTTGATGCGAGAGGCCAAAGTTCCTCACGAATAGCCCTCTCATGAGTTATGCCTTGCCACTATGGCTTTACCTTTTGTTAATGCTTATCACGAAGAAACTAAACTATAGATCGTAACGATACAGAAGCCGATCTTTCATTTTCAAAGGAACAAGTTTTGGATCATAATTATGACAATTGTCAATTGACAGTGCAGCCGCGGTCCCGTGGACTTTTTGAATTACCTTGTAGTCCAAAACAGAATATTCAAGAAGCACCTACAAAATGTCCCATTAGTACAATTAATGCAATTTTAGATAATGAAGTTTGTGAAGTAGAACAACCTTATGAGAAAGCCGTTTCAGTTGATGAAAAGGTTTCTGAAGTAGAAGTTTTAATGGAAATTAATAATGATGAAAATATTTTTGAGTCTGCTTTAAGAAAAACTAATTTTAATGAAGAAATAAGCAACCAAGAAATTGTGCTGACCGCAAGTAATCCTGACGAGTCTGGCAAGTTTGGAAGTCCTCAACTGTTGAAGCGTCATTTGGAGGCAGACACCAATAAGCCTAGAAAGTACAAGACCAGGTTCTTCAAAAATCCACAAGTAGCGACAAGATACCGACACAACCAGATCCTGCAGAGCGACAACCGGCAGCGAAGCAGTCAACATAGCAAAGATGACGTCACAAGCGAGATCTTCAGCAACGATTTTAGTTGAAGCAAGCCAACGATGAATGTCATCGGAACCGGACTGGATGATTTATCGCAACGGAGTGTCAACAATGAAAATTTAAGTATATTATTATTCTTCCACTTGGCAGTTATTGATTTATAAATGTTCTCTTTTCTTTGGAATAGATGAAGACGAAGAAGAAGCTTTATTGTGATTTATATAGTTAGCAATGCTTAAATTCTTGTTGAAACTTTGGAGTTTCGATATTTATTTTCGGAAAGTGAATTTACTATAGTTCAAGTTTATACTGTGTGAATAGAATTTTTTTTGTATTCTTGTTCATCGAAGTGCTAGTTGTTATATTGTATTAACATGATTTAAAGGGTATTTTTGTAGATTTTTTCGTTTCAGCTGAAAATTTGTAAGTCGATATTGGGAAGTTTAGAAACTGTAAAATGTTTATGGATATGAATGAGGAGAGTGAAAGTGAATTAGTTATTTTAAGAAGAATTTTGTATCGTAAAAAAATGTGCATTCCCAAGTGAATTTATGTATGAAAAAAAAAATGAGATTCACATAAAAAGTGATTGGCTGAAATGCTATTGTCGTATATTATAAATTATTTACACATTTTTTTTTTCTTTATTCTTAGATACGATTTATGTATATGTGTTTAAATCTGTTCAGTGTCATCAGTGATATTTATGTGTCAATGATGCGTAATTTTTGGGATGACATTGGCAGTATTTATTTGTATAAATATGAGCTGACCATATTTATACACTCATTAACGCTCGCTGGTATTTTGAACCCTAATTTAACTTTATTTATTTTTTTGCCAATTTGTTAATTATTGCCTGGTGCCCGTCTCAGCTATCCGGAGCATAAAACTATTTGGATCAGAAAAAAGGTCCAAACTTAAAAGTATTTTGCATTTCTTTGAAGCATTACACCAGAGCAACTGACATGTTATCAGGAGGTCGTGGGTTCGTATCCCACCCCGGTTCAAGACAATTTTTCCTCTAAAAGTTGAATCAACATCAAAGTGCTGATTTATTAATAGGTATTGAATAGGGGGACAATGCCTGTGTTGCAGAGTTAGGTTAATTTTACATTAATGAGGATATTTTCTGTACCGGCTAGTTGGAATTTGGTAGATGGGGATATTATAATTTTAGCTGAGTGAAAATCGGTGGGTAGATTTGTGATGCCCCCTCATTCACTTTTACTTTACCTTAACCAGTTTTGTTTAATTTATGTTATATTTATTATTTTGGGGATTTTTATTTCCTTTTTGGCATCACAGTGCTTGTTTTCAACGGAGTGTTCACGGAGTTGCGCATGCGCAACTCCGATCTTCCGACTGTCACCCGCTAAAGCGCGTGTACAAGGTCAACGCCCACTCTTGCGTCATAGCTTGAACCGCTCGTCAAATTTATGCAATTGTCTTTCCCGGCGTGCAACATGACACGTGCGGGCTTTGTACCTCTTGTTATAACCTGGTGACATGTTGTCACAGTAGCACAGAAGATAGTAGATTAGAGAGGGTAGTAGTTTGGAGTTTGTTGAAGATGTTTGTAGTAAGAAATGATGTAGTATCTTCTTTATTGAAGTTTTGGTGAGTGCTTTTTGGAAATAAATTGTTTATTATTTAAAACTTTTGAATCTTTACTAATTTTTTTCTCTTGAGCAACGTTAGTTTGTTTTGATTAGCATTAACATAAAATTTTGACAATCATTTTTGAATTTTTACTCATTTACAATCATTTTTTTTTTGACAATTATTGACAATTATTTGACAACATTTGACAATCATTTTTGAATATTTTTGAATTTTTACTCATTAACACTCGCTGGTATTTCGAACCCTAATTAAACTTTATTTTCGGCAATTTGTCAATTATTGCCTGGTGCCTGACTCAGCTATCTGGAGCATGAAAATAATTGGATCAGACAAAGGGTCCAAACTTTAAAAGTAATTCATTTCTTTGGAGCATTACAGATTGTTTTCGGTCATTGCTTGAGATAGTGTGGCTTTTCGTAGTTTATTTAAGATGTTGTATTTATGCTCTTTAAATCAGATGTGAAATGGACATGAGGTTTTCCTTATGTATTTGTCTTTGGAGAAGATTTTACCTGTGGGGTCTTTGAGTTGGATGTAATAAACTCTTGGAGAGCTGGGTATATGGTTTCAATCGTTTCGAATGTATTGGAATATAGTGTGTTACATTTTAATTGGACTTTATAATGGAAAGGTTTTAGGGTATTTTTAACAGAGTATATGAAATTATTATTGATGTTTGGTAGGGCTATTGTGTATTTTTCCATCTCTTTATTTATATAAAGTTGTTGGTGCATTAAATATATAATAATATAATAATGTAATAAATAATAACTAAATGATAAAGTGTTGGAGGGTTTTGGGATTGTTTGCATTTGATTCATTTGTGAACTTTGTTGATTATTATTTATTCCTGCGTATTGCAGTATTTATAGGCTCTGGTAAAGTGTGAGTAGAAGGTTGATAATTTTTATTTGTTTGGGTGGGTGGAGATGCTAGTTATTATGTTAGGTTTGAAAATAGGTTTTCTGTATATAGAGGTATATAGTTTAGTGGAGGTACGGTGTAAGTTAATTAATGTCTAAGGTAGGTGTTCGTTTTGTTCTTCTTCATGTGTAAATTTAAGGGTGGGAAGGACTGCGTTAATTCAGATAGTAATTTTTTCAAATCTTCTTTGGAGGTTTGGTTTGGTTGTGTGGAGTTTTATGGTGCAAGAGCAACAAGGGCTATATTGCACCAAACATAGAAAAATAAAGAGCTATAAGACATTTGACCCATGACCAAAGTTAAAATAAACACAAAAATGGTAAAAGTGTCACGCAATAAAGACAACAGCACAAAAAAGATAAAATGAACCAGGGTGTAAAAGACCCAAGATGATCAAGGTAAAAAGGATAAAGCCATAAAATCACATTCTGCTAAAATATCCGGTATAACGTAAAAAGGTAAAGACATATGGTAAAAAAAGAATCATCAGATAAAAGATGGCTGAGTGCAAGAGGTCTGGCCGTAAAATTATGGAAGTTTAAATATAAACAACATTCAAGGGTAAAAGCAGGACAAGTGATTAAAATATGTTTAATGGTTAAAATGATGTCATAATGTAACACTCCAAAGATTATTAACTTTTAAAGTAGGATCTTTTGTCTGATTCAAATTTCTCATAGCTGTATCGGGCACCAGGCAATAACTTGCCAAAAAAGTTAAAATAGGGTTCATTAATGTATAATATCAGGCGTTACTTATAGAGTAAGAATTCAAAAAGGATTGTCAAGTTTATTTCAAATTTAAATATAATCAAAAATCAATCAATGTTGTTCAAGAGAAAAATAGCAGAAATTCAAAAGTTTCTATAACAAACAAAGTTTATTTCCAAAAAATTCAACTCACCACACTCAATGGTAGAATACAAAGTTTGTAGACTAACACCTTCTATCTACACAACACATACTTCTGATTCCCACATCTCTACTCCACTTCTCACAACTCACTCCACAATCTCTATCGTTCTAACTAAATCTGTGACTTCACGTCACTACTATAACAAGAGTACATAGCCAGTACATGTCTATTGCACACCAGGAAAGACATTTGCATAATATGACGATCACACTAACTATGATGTAAGAGGGGTTGTGTCCCACATGCGCTTTAGCAGTTGACAATCAAAAAGTCAGAGTTGCACATGCGCAACTCTTACAGCTTGGAACAAGGATTGCAATGTCCAAAAAATTGAAATAAAATCCCCAAATTGATAAATATAATGTAAATAAAGCAAAACTGGTTAAGGAAGAGTAAAAGTGAATGGGTGGATCATCACAACAAAACTTACACCTAGGTTCATTGTCGCCCGAAGAAGAAACAAATGACCTAAGTGGAGCCGAGCAAGTACAACTTACTCCTTGAGATTCGTGCAAAAATCAGACTGCCACGATTTGACAATGGGCTTGATTTCAAAAAGCTTGTTGCCAACCAGTTCAGACCAAGATCTCTGCAACTGTGCCAAGAGCTCGATCGAAAAACGCTGCTGGAAGTCCAAGTATGGAAATGGCAGCGGAGATTCAGATAGGGGATAACTGACCTAGCAGCAACATCTGCCAAGTCATTGCTCCTGATCCCAATGTGACCATGCACCCTACAGAAGAGAACAGTGCTGGTGGCTGCCAGACGATGGAGTTGCTGGTAAATCTTGGAGAGAACAGGGTGAGGCCGATGCCTCACTGAGATCAAAGCCTGTAACGAGCTAAGTGAGTCGGTGTAAAGGACACACCAACGATGACACTTAGCTGCTATGTGATCCAAGGCAAGGCTGATAGTATGCAACTCTGCAGTGAAGATGGAATGCTGCTGTGGGATCTATCTGAAATGATTACATTACAGCAGACCATGGGTGATCCCACTGAGGTGCCGGACTTCGAGTCATATGTGAAGACAAGCAAGAAGTTCAGGTACTCAGCAAAATGGGTGGCAAAGAGTTGCCGGTACACAGTCGGGTGTAAAGGCTTTCCCCGTCCTGCACAGGGAAAAGTCACAGGTAGGGGAAACAGCAAGCCACGGTGGGAGTGACACAACTGTCGACTGTGCGATACTATCGAGACTGGTGTTGATGTCTCTGAGGTAGCCTCAGACTCGCAAACCGAAAGGACAAATGGCAGTCGGCCAATTATTGTAAAGCATTTCCCACTTTGGACTGAAAATGCAGCCCCAAGTGGAATGGCCAGGAAGGGATCACAATTTAGATGCATATTGTAAGGACAATTTCTGACGGCAAAGCGATAAAGATGGTTTGTTGGTCTCAATGTAAAGGACACACTGATTCAGGACCAGTGAGGTACGGAAGGCTCCTGTGCAAACATGGAGGGTCTGATGATGGAGGGGTCCAGCACATTCACCACTGAATCCCGAGCAGGGCAGTACACTTGGAATCCGCAGTCTAGTTTTGACCAGACAAGCGCATGGTACAGGCAGAGCAGAGGACATCGGTCATCTCCCAAGAAGAGAGAGGAGAGGATCTTGATGATGTTCAATGCCTGCGAGCACTTGGATCTGAGATGACGTATGTGCGGCAAAAAGGTCAATTTTTGATCGAAGATGAGATCGAGAAACTTGGTCTCGGTGAACTGGAATGATGTTACCACTGAGCTGTAGATGATCCGGATGAAGATTACGCTTGTAGCAAAAGTGCACACAAGCGGTCTTCTGTGGGGAGAACTGAAAGATTGTTCAGGGCAATTTGCAGTTGTCTTTCAATGACCTTCATGCTGGATGAAGAGCAAAAGATGCTAAAATCATCAACATAGAGGGCATTGCTTACAGATAGAGGATGTTGTCTAGTAATAAAATTAATCTTGACAGAGAAAAGTGTAACACTCAGAATGTAGCCCCTGTTCTTGGGGGTACGGCAGCAACAGACTGTTGCCAACATGGTCATGAAAAGAACGTACTGATAAGAAGTTGGAGATGAAGATCGGCATGTGACCTCTCAAGTCGAAACTATGGAGGTCACGAAGAATATTGAATCTCCATGCCGTATCGTATGCTTTTTTGATGTCGAAGAAAATTGACACCAGGTGCTCTCTATATAAAAATGAATTTCTGATAGCTGATTCGAGGCGTATCAGATGGTCAAGAGTTGACCGGTGACAGCGAAAGTCACACTGGGTGTTGGACAGAAGGTTGTGGTGTTGTAAATACCAGATGAGTCTGGCATTTACCATTCTTTCCAACACCTTGCACATGCAGCTAGTCAACACAATGAGACGATAATTAGAAGGAATCTTGGAAACCTTTCCTGATTTCAGGAAGGGCAAGACGATGGTCTCCCACCAGGAGTCTGGAAACTGCTCCTCAAGAAAAATGCGACTGAAAAGATAGAGCAGCCAATACTTACTTGATGGTGAGAGATGTTGAAACATGGCATAATGGACACTGTCTGGCCCGACAGCAAATGCACGAGATGTGCAGAGCAAGGCAAATTCCTCTGCTGTGAATGGCCTGTTGTAAGGCTCCAGGCCATCTGAGTGGAAGGACAGCGAAGAGCATTCTACCTTGCTCTTCTGGGCCAGAAACTCGGAGAAGTAAGAAGACAAAGAAGAGATGGAGGAGAATGACTACCCCAGAGTGTTGGCAATTGCTTTGGGATCAGCAACTGTCTGTCCATTGTGCTTCTGGATCGATAATGAGTGGGGCGTGTAGTTTTCACATATCTTCCGGACTTTATCCCACACGACCTTGATATAAAACATATAAAGATTTATTTTTGGCTCTGCTGCCAACCAAATGAGCTTTCACCCTGGTGCATTTGAATGCTTCAAGGCTGGGAGATGTTAGAAATCTCCAAAACACCCCTGAAGCTTTGTTCTGAGCCTTATGAGCTGTGATGCAATCTGGATTCCACCATGGTTTTGGAAAATGAGGAAACTGAGTTGAAGTTTGAGGAACTGTGGATGGAGCTGCATCTATGATATAGTCCATTATCTCCGCTACTGCCACATTGATGGGTTCCTGGCTAACAGTGTTAATCGAGCTCAGAGAGAAGCTCGAAGCCACTCTAGTCAACCCAATCAAATTTCCTCCATGAGATTCGTCAAGTGCTGCAAGGCCCTTCACGATGGGAGATGGTGTACACCATGGGGAGGTGATCACTTTCCTAAGAGTTGTTCTTGACCTCTCATGTACAGAGTGGAAGGATCGAGGAGGAGCAGGACATCACCCCTCCCGTTGGTGTCAGCACTGCCCCAAAATGAACTGTCTCCATTGAAGTTCCCCATGATGAGGAAGGGGGACGGCAGCTGCGAGATGAGGTCATCAAGGTCTTTCTGGAAGACAATGCTCCCAGGTAGAAGATATACTGAGCAGACAGTCAGGGAGAACCCCATGAAAAGGCGAATAGCTACCACTTCTAAGTTGGTGGTGAGGGGAGACGGTTGCTCACTAAGATGGCGACACCCCCGTGTTCTCAGTGAACTAGTGAAAAGTGCCGGATCGTGGGATCTGTGACTGGCTGCAAGTATGTTTCCTGCAGTGCACACACAGATGGGGTGGTGTGCCTGAAGGAGGGCATTGATGCCATCAAGATTCCTTTGGATCCATGACAATTCCATTGTAGGAATGTGGCTATCTTAGGACTCGGAAGAGTGAGTGAACGATGAATTCCTATTGAATTTAACCACCATAGATGATGGTTTAGTGAATAGAGGGCGGTCTGTATCCGTGTCCTCAGAATTGTCTGAAGGACATGGATCGGTGACCGCCCTTTGTGGAGAAGTGATAGTTTTCTTTTTTGATCCCAGTGGGAGCCCCTTCGGTTTGGAAGGTCTAGCTGTCTGAGGACGGGAAGAAGGAGACCTTCCAGTGGGAGGCCGAGTTGCAGGAATGGAAACTTCAGTTGCTGTCGAAGTTGACAGCAACCTTGGTTTCGCTTGCGTGAGGAGGTACTTAGCCACAGGTGAGAAAGACTCAGTAGGTGGTACACTGATGTCAGTCTGCACTGCCTCCGAAGTCAATGGAATGATGGGCTTTCTAATGACTGCACTGGCATAGGAAACCTTACCAGATGGGGCGGGCAGTGCAGCAAACTTTCTTGTCTCAGCATACGAGATGTTGTTGATGGTTTTGAGGCGTTGCTCCTCCTTCCATTTGGGACAGTCGTCAGAATATGCCAGATGGTCACCACGATAGTTCACACAGCTTGCATTTTTTGCTGTGCAGTCAGGATCAAGGTGATCCTTACTGCCACAGCGAGCACAGGTGGGTTTGCCCCGTCAAGCTGTGCGGGCATGACTGTATATCTGGCACTGTAAGCAACACAGAATTTTCATAAGATAAAGCTGTACCTCAGAATGCAAATAACCTGCCTTGATGGAAGAAGGCAGGAATGGTGTGTTGAAGATCATAATCAGTATCCGGGTGGGTAGCAATTTACCATCATGAAGTGTCATCGAAACCCGGTGGACTGCTGTTACTCCTTGGGGAGTGAGCTCTGAAAGGATTTCCTTGTCTGACTTTGGGAAGGCCCCGCTTAGTGATCACACTCCAAGAGAAATTCAAGGTTTTGCGGGGAGTGACTGTGACAGCCATCACACCAATCTCTGTAACTTTCAGGAGTATATCTGAATATTTGGAACAAGGGGTCTCAACTTGCAAGTCACCAGATTGTAAGTGCTTGACAGATTTTGGCTCTCCCACAAGACCTTTCAAACATTTGTTGACAAAAAATGGGGACATGTCCCCAAATACCTGATCACCCGTGGAGTGGATGATCATGAATCTGGGAATGAAGATACAGACAAAGACAACAAAGATGGGGGCTCGTGTCAAGTCCTCTTAGTGGCATTGATCGAATCAATTGCATCTTCAACTCTCTTGTTTGTTTCTGTGTAGTTCAGTGCCCACTGTCCACGGAGCTCACGGAGTCCAACATGGGAACACCCAGTCGGGTGCCAGGGCTATGCAGGCCCTTTTAATTAAAATTTTTAATTTAAATTTTTTTAATCAGCATTTAATTCTGGATTTTTTTAAAATAAAGTATTTAACAAAAAAAAGACATTTTATTTACTTCTTTTATTTATTAAGATGATATATTTTATTTTACTATACCCACACAAACTGAGCCAAGCCCTCACAAATAAATAAAAGGAAAATGAAAAGAGAAATGTGTAGAAATAAACTTTCTACAGAAAAGGACTAAGCGAAAAATAGCAAAATTGTGAACGACCAAACTGGCCTCACAAAGAAATTATAACTACAAAAGGAAAATAAGTTGCAAGGAAACTCGTAAACCTGTACCTGCATGTGGGCAAGGTTACTCACTGCTTTGCACAGTTGACCCTAGCAGGTCCTGACCGCCAGCTGATTGCTCCTGAGGGGACACCCCAGGAGCTCCTGTTTACCGGAAGAGAGGACAAAGCAGTGTGAACAGAGACCCTGGAATCCGCTGCCCAGCCCCACAACGAACAAGCTCTCCAATGGCAAGGCAGCCAAGGGGACCCTGCCATTCATGAACTGAGGAGAAAAGATGGTGACCCCCGAGTAACTACAGGATCCTCCTTTCCCGGGACATGGGTCTCTGCGCATGGCAAACATGCAGGTGAGTGTTCGGGACCCTGTGAAGCTACTTGAGCCAGCAGAACCTTCACAGGGTTGTCCCCTCACCGTGTACAGGAGCTTGCACTGAGGGGTCTTCTTTGGAGTGTTGCCAGATAATTAAGATATTGTCAATATAGGGGGCATAAAGTAGTGGGCAGATTTGACGTACGTGGAGAACTATGGATTCTACATGACGTAGAATGGCTTTCGCCAACAATCCAAAGTGGGGGAGGGGAGCCCACTGGGACACTTTGGTTTTGAACAAAGATTCTGTGGTCAATCACAGAAGTTGTGAGGTGTTCATCAAGGGTTAGTTTAATAGATTCTGTGGTTGGTTTGAAACTAGTTGCTCTTAGTGGCCAGGTCGAGGGCCTCCTGTGTACTGAAATATCCAGGTGTAGTGGGTTAGGCCACTACAAGCTTTTTGGTTTTAAGTCGCATCGAGTACCAGTGTGCTAGGGTAGAGTGCAACAATGTCGAATGAGTGTAGGGTGCAGTTGGGGGTAATAGATATAGTTTTAAGTTTGTTGATTAGGTCCACACTTGACTGGAGATACTGGGTGTGAGAGGAAAATATAGGGTATAAAACTGAAAGAGTGCTTTCTCTAGGTTATATGTGGGAGGATTTCGTTTGGCAATTAATGGTGTAAAGGGTTTCAAAGGCTTGTGTAATTTAATTTTGACAAATAATTTGGGGATATTCGGGTATAATGGGGGTTTGCAGGTTTTGGCTACGTTTGGTAATAAACAAGAGTCAGTTTAGTTAAATTGGTAAGTAGTAGGCCATATGTGATTTCCATCACCTGTAATTCATCAAGGGTCAGTTTTAATTTACTGATGTAGTCAGCTGCATCTAATAATACTAACTGATCAGTTTTATTGGCGAATATTATTTTAATGCTATTATCAATTAAAAGGATTTACTCCACAATATTCACTGTATAATTAACATTAGCTCTCAATACTATTATCTTTTTACAGGTTGGAGCATTCTGATTACATTTAGAGTCTTGGTATCAGGTTAGATATTGTTATGTGCCTAAATGCTGCGACAGAATTTAAATCTTAATTTGTCTTTGTGTAGTTCAGATATAGGGTTTATTATTTGTTCTAACTGTGGGATGATTTTGTGCAGGGGTGATAGGGGTGCCAGGTATGCAAACTTTGGCTCTTGTAATAGCTTTTCCTGCTGTTGTGTTAGTTGTAAGGACGAGAGGTTCAAGAATGGAATAGGTTTAGGTGTTGGGTTATTAAACACGGCCTCTATTACATGTTGTGGGATAGTGGTTATGGTCTTTAGGATCTTTCATTATTAATTTGTGTGGGGTGTTGGCATTGATCTATGAGGTACGTGAGTTGTAAGTTATGGTGGTGTGAGGATCTCCAGGGTGGGGGAATGTATGTGTAGCTGGGGTGTTACTGTTGCTTAGGTTGAGATGCATATGTGGAGCTGAGGTGTGGTATCTCTGTTGTGAATTTATAAAGTTATAATTTAATATTCACAATAATGCTGTTACATACCTTATCCAAACTTTCAAAATCTCAAGGGTTGAGGAGTGCAATATGAGAATAAGGTGGAATAAACTTTCAGAAATGCCATAACGTTATACATTCTTCTGAGGAGACAGTCAAATTCTATATGGACTGCTGAGTGGTGGGTAACAAATACAGAGAATATGTTTTTTGCTCCACAAAACTAATTCACGACACACATTTCGATGTTTTTGCCAGCAAGTTACAGCTCAGTAAAGTTGGAGAAAATAATTAGGATGCTGATAATTTATTTGCTTTGGTGAAGGAAATAACTAATTATATTTTTGGTAGCATAGAGTATTAAAAAATATTTTAGTTCCACAACGCACGTTTCATGCTCTTACTTTGGGCGCATCGTCAGGTGGGTACTGAGCAACTTAAGTTAATGCACAAGGTTGGCTGTTGAGCGCGGGGGAGGGTGCCATAAATTGAACTGTCAGTAGCTCAGCTCCAAGGTTTGGAGCGGCCGGAAGATGTGTGAGTGGCTGTAATGTGATCTGCATGTGATGGAGGTTGGAAGAGGGTGTGGGATTATGGGAACTCTCCAAGATCAGTGAGTGTCGAGGGAAGTTTCATTTTGTGAATAGATTGAAATATAGTATAACGAGTGGGTTACTTCTGTTAAGTTTATAAATTTCGTAAACTAAATTTTGGGGTTAAAATAATTATGTTAGTGAGGGCCTGAATAATGGGTTTCATATCAGTATTTATATTGGGAATTGTGTGTTGTGTGTGTTATTTTTTTTCGCTGATTTTTAGGATGCATTATGGAAATATTCTAAAGAGTTTGAGTGTGTGTGCATTAATGCAATTTGGAGATGGGGATAAACAATGAGAAAGAGCAGTGTTTAAGGGGGAATGGTATTTTTGAGTGTAAAACCCCATAAGATTATTAAACTTTTTTACTTTGGGCCTTTTGACTGATCCAAATTAATTTAAAACTCTGCATTGGAGGAAGTCTTCCAGTGTAGATGGCTTCAGCCTTTAGGGGTAGGGGAACGGGTCTTTGTCCCATGTCTGCGATTAGGGGGCTGTTTGATATTGTCGGCATTCCCTCTCTCAATAAACATAGTTTCTTTAAACATCCCACTAACCATTTTCTTTTAATAGGTAGTTGGAATGTGAGGACCCTGCACAGAGCTTTTTCTCTTGATGTCCTCCCACAAGAATTCCGCCATTATAATTTAGATATTCTCGGCCTGCAAGAGACCAGATGGACAGATAAAGGTCAGATTCTTAAAAATAATCTTAAATATCTCTTTTCAGGGAGGGAAGATAACAAACATCACCAAGGCGGGGAGGGGCGGGGGTGGCTCAGTCGGTAGCGCGCCAGGCTCGTAATCTGTAGTTCCCAGGTTCGAGTCCCAGCTGGGTCAGCGTTGAGATTTATCTCCGCAAAATTCCCCACCCTGCCCATGGTCAGTAGGGGACACCGGAGGGCTTGGAAAGGCCGCCATCCGTCGGATGGGACATTAAGCCGTGGTCCCGTGTGCGGGAGAGCCATACCCTGTGCACGTTAAAGAACACGCTGGATGGCCTTGACGGGAGGCTACCATCTGTCTCCCAACAGCTGTTCCAGTGGGTCCCCTCCCCCAACTTTCTCTGAGCCTTCGGGGTCCATGTGACCTGGCCATTTAGCCCATGGTGTGCAAAAAAGTGCCGCTTAGAGGTAAAACAACCCAACCCAACCAAGGCGGGGTCTACTTCTCAGCAGACATGCTAGTGATGCTCTTCTAGGATATGAGTGCATTAATGAAAGGTTTCTTACAGCAAAATTTCAGACACGCATTAAAGACCTGAACGTTATCTGCTGTTATGCCCCCACTGAGGATGCCGATGAGGATGAGAAGGATAGGTTTTATGAACAACTTCAGGATATTTTGAATTCTGTCAAGAAAGGGGATATTACCCTTGTTCTTGGTGACTTCAATGCCAAAGTTGGTACTGACTCTGACCTTTGGGCAGGAGTAATAGGCCCTTTTGCTATTGGTAGCTGCAATGGCAATGGGCAATGTCTCCTACAGGCAAGTAAACTCAATGGATTCAGAATAACTAACACTTATTACAAACACCGCGACTTACATAAGTACACATGGGTTTCACCTGATGGGCTGCATAAGAATATGATTGATTACATATTAATTAACAGCAAATGGGCTAGTTCTGTTAGGAATACCAGGACATATAGGGGAGCTGAAATTGGATCTGACCATTACCTTGTTAAAAGTGTCTTGCAAATTAAACTTAAAAATAGTTGTGCTAGGGTTAAAAAATTTACTTTTAATACTGAAGCTCTGAAAGACCCAGTTATAGCCAAAGCTTACTATGATAGGTTACTTAGTCATTATGACAGTCATGATTTGCTTACTACTGAAGTGGAGGAAGAATGGGATCATTTTAAATAGGCTTTTTTGGAAACTAACAGTACCCTTTTAGGAAAAAAGCAGCAGAGAAGGCATAATTATGTGAGTGATAAGGCACTTGAGCTTATTTCAGAAAGAAAGAACTGCAGGAATGTCCTGAATCAATACCCTACTAGTCCTAATAGAAAGCATTACAGAGAGTGTAACGCTCCAAACAAATGCAAAATACTTGAAGTTTTATGCTCCGGATAGCTTAGACGGGCGCCAGGCAATAATTAACAAATTGCCAAAAGTAGAATAAGTTGATAATTAGTTGAGTTAGGGTTCAAATACCAGCGAGCGGTAATGAGTAAGAATTAAAATGATTGTCAAGTAATATGAAATATAAAAAAATCCTTAATTCGCGTTGCTCAAGAGAAAAAAACTGTACAGACTCAAAATGTTTTAAATATAACAAAACAAATTTATTTCCAAAATAATTCAACTCACCAAGACATCAATTAAGAAACATAACTCCTGTGCTACACGCACTGTGCTTGGTGCTACGCACCTTGTGCTCTCCTTAGTGCTACTCTGCTTACTCTACTGCTTACTCTACCTTAGTGACTCGCAGGCCACCGGTTTTTGACAATGAGCCGGCGCATGCCGGGAAAGACATTTGCATACTATGACGAACGACGCAAGCTATGACGCAAGAGGGGGCATGTCCTTTGCACGCGCTTTAACGGTACAGTCGGAAGATCGGAGTTGCGGCGCATGCGCAACTCCTAGAATCTCTTGGATGTGAGTGCTGTGATGCCAAAAAGGAAATAAAAAATCCCCAAAATGATAAATATAATGTAAATTAAACAAAACTGGTTAAGGTAAAGCAAAAGTGAACAGTGGGGCATCACAACTCCCCCTTCCAAAGGGAGTCAAAAGATTTGACCTAACAAATTTTGACGAGCAATTTTGAATAAAGGACACATCTTACATCATTTACACATGGCTGAACATAAATAAGTAAATGCTAGCGCAAATTTTGATATGACGAACTATTCTCACTTTGACACAATTTTCCAGCAAAACCAAAGGTACCTCCTCCCTTTTCCTCCTGACAAAAATATGTAATTAACAGCTAACCTAGTGTACTTCCATACCAGTGGCTGTGACAGTTAACTGTATACTAGCATCATCGGTCTAACTAGTATCACATTCTGATACAAACTCGAAATTGGCATATCTTGAACTGTACAGAAAATAACAGGTTAATGAACTCCTAATCTTCCTTAGATTCTAATTGTTAAATATATGAAAAGAGGAAAAAATTCATTACAATTGTTGTTAGCCGGGTGATAACTTCCGCTTTTCCCCTAACCACAAAAAAGTATGTGACAGCTAAATCTTCACCTAAATCACATAAAAAAACGGGTATTCGAACACCGTTATCTCCTCCTAATTACATTCAAATACGCAAAGCTAAGAAAATTCAAAATTTACAAACAAGCGGGATTGTAATCATCCGCTAATTCTTCTTCTATTCACAGAAATCGCGATCTAGCTGAAATAAAAAATCATTAATTACCTCCCCCTTCAGAGCCAACGTCCCCCTCCCAAAGGAGTTATGCTGGTAACAACTCGGTTATCAGACTAGGCCATTTGGGGACAGCTCCAAAAAGGTACACAAAAAAACACAAAATTCTGCAGTCATCATCATGGTCATCATCTATATATACCAATAAATACTGTCAATGTCATCCCAAAAATTACGTATCATTGACACATAAATATCACTGATGACACTGAACAGATTTAAACACATATACATAAATCGTATCTAAGAATAAAGAAAAAAGAGTGTGAATAATTTATAATATACGATGATAACATTTCATCAAATAACTTTTACATGAATCTCCTTTTTTTTTTTACATAAATTCACTTTGGAATGCACGATATTTTACAATACAAATTCTTAAACATAAAAAATATTAAATTACTAATTCTCTTTCACCCTTCTCATTCATATCCAGAAACATTTTACAATTTCTAAACTTTCCAATATCGACTTACAAAATTTTCAGCTATCAGTCAGCTGAAACGAAAAAATCTACAAAAATACATTTTAACTCACGTAAATAACTAGAACTTCGATGAACAAGAATGCAAAAAAAATTCTATTCACAGAGTATAAACTCGAACTACAATAAATTCACTTTTCAAAAATAAATATCGAACTCTAAAGTTTCAACAAGAAATTAAACATCGCTAACTATATAATTCACAAGGCTTCTTCTTCGTCTTCATCTATTCCAGAAAAAAAAACAGAGAACATTTTATAACTCAATCAAGTGCAAGTGAAAGAAAAATATACTTAAATTTCATTGTTGGCACTCCGTGGCGATAAATCATCTAGTCCGTTTCCGATAACATCCTTCCGTCGTCGTTGGGTGGCTTCACGTAAAGTTGTTACTGAAGATCTCGTTCAAGTCAAGTCGTCGCTGTAGATCTCTCTCGTGACGTCTTCCCGATGTTCGCTGCTGGTTGTCGCTCTGCAGGCTCTGGTCGTTTCGTCGGCTTTTCGTTGCTCCGTGCGGATTTTTGAAAAACCTTTTCTCGTACTTTCTAGGCTTATTGGTGTCCGCCTCCAAATGACGCTTTAATAGTTGAGGACCTCCAGACTTGTCAGGAATACTTACGGTCGGCACAACTTCTTGGTTGGTTTTTCCTTCACTTAAATCAGACTCAAAATTATTTTCATCGTATTACTTTCTTTTAAAACTTCTACTTTAAAAACCTTTTCAAAAACGGCTTTCTCATATGGTTGTTCTACTTCACAAACTTCGTTATCTAACCTTGCATTATTTTCACTAACGGGACATTTTGTAGGTGTTTTGGAATAATCTGTTCTGGACCACAAGGTAAGTCAAAAAGTCCACTGGACCGCGGCTGCACTGTCAATTGACATTCGTCATTATTATCGTCGCAAACTTGTTCCTTAGCAAACGGAAGATCGACTTCTGTATCGTTTTGATCTGTTACTTTAGTTACTTCGTGGCAATCAGTAACAAAAGGTAAAGCCATAGTGGCAAGGCATAACTCCTGAGAGGGCTTTTCTTGAGGAACTTTGGCCTCTCGCTTCAAAGATCCCGATGAAAGTTTCCCGAATTTTCATTCCTTTGATAGCAGTATTTCTCAGTATGTCCTAGTCGGCCACAAAAATTATAAGTGATAGTTTCTCTCTTTTGTTTAACCAAAGTTTTAGGGATGGGATGTTTTACCTCTGAGCGGCACTTTTTTGCACACCATGGGCTAAATGGCCAGGTCACATGGACCCCGAAAGCTCAGAGAAGGTTGGGGGAGGGGACCCACTGGAACAGCTGTTGAGAGACAGATGGTAGCCTCCCGTCAAGGCCATCCAGCGTGTTCTTTAACGTGCACAGGGTATGGCTCTCCCGCACACGGGGCCACGGCTTAACGTCCCATCCGACGGACGGCGGCCTTTCCAAGCCCATCGGTGTCCCCTACTGACCGTGGGCAGGGCGGGGAATTTTGCGGAGATAAATCTCAACGCTGACCCAGCTGAGACTCGAACCTGGGAACTACAGATTACGAGCCTGGCGCGCTACCGACTGAGCCACCCCCGCCCCCCAAAGTTTTAGGTCTAGTGTTATGGTTCGAAGCTTGATGTGGCAAAAAGTCTCTACTAAGTTCATATTCCATAGTTCTAGGCGCGTTCGGCGCAAATTGTCGGGACCGTGTAAATTCCGGTCGTGCGGGAGTCATTCTACGCGACTCAACCTGATATCGCTGCTTTGGCGGGAATGGCATCCATTGTTGGTTAAGTGTATTTTCTGCAGAATGTCTTCTTGCAGTGTATTGCCGAGCCAATTTGACTAACTCTGCAACTGAATTTATGTTTCGTACTTCTAGGAATTCTCTAATGGGCAAAAGCAATTGAGACAAAATGCAATTTACAATATCAATTTCAGCGGCATCAGCATCGTACAGCTGATATAACTCTACTATACCCCATATAAATTTTTCTATGTCATCTCTTTCCCTTTGTCTTCGTGAAAACAACTCTGTAGCTAGTTCTGTAAAATCATTATAAGCCGGATATATGTCCATGATTTCGTTTTTAAATTCTTCCCAAAGTTCAATGCCCTGACGACATCCTACGTTATTCCACCATTGCTTAGCACATCCAATTAGGCAAGATACTGCTAAAACAAATTTTTTGTTGCTTGGCACTTCATGTAAACGGAAGTGCTCCTCCATTGTCTTGACAAATGTCCACGATGACGGACATTTCGAACCGTCGAACCTTATCTCAGGTAAAGGCCAATTAACATAAGGACTATAGTTAATGGATGGGTTGGCAAATCGTCGTTGTGGCGGTTGAAAATACTCTGTTCTATCGCTTGCTTCTGACGGAACAGAAAATGGAACCTTACGTTCAAAGTTTCTTCGTTGGTGAACTGACGTAGCATTGTCAGCAAATTTAGGGGTTGTTGTCGTTCCCCTTTTCTCCCGATTATCATCAAGCAGATTCATTAGCACTTCTGCTTCCATCATTACATCTTGCAATCTACTCTTTCTATGTCGGGAGTCATTATGGCGGAATCGGCCATTTTGTTAGCAGACATGTTTAGCGGTCTGCCGAAATTTTGAATTTTGGAAAATTTGAAAACCTTTTTTAATCTTGAGCAGCGCTCAAAGCTACTGCTATACAACAATACTAAAGCTATAACTAAGCTTACAAAAATATAAATTTGCTTATCAAAAAAAAGATTTTTTTTATCGTGCCTACGTACGCGTGTGTCCGGACACTTCTAATCATTACATACAACAAATATCTTAAATATTCAGCAATATCTAAGCTGAAACTTC
Source organism: Ryuthela nishihirai (assembly GCA_038380435.1). Classification (NCBI taxonomy): domain Eukaryota; kingdom Metazoa; phylum Arthropoda; class Arachnida; order Araneae; family Heptathelidae; genus Ryuthela; species Ryuthela nishihirai. The sequence continues at coordinate 2,607,690 of JAWZYU010000019.1, forward strand.
AGTACCTTTGAATAATACACAAAAAATGTTAAGCTACTTGCTCAACAAAAATTTTCGGCTTAAGCTGCCGTTAAATCTACAACTAGTACACAACTACTGAGCTCAAAAAAAAATTACTATCTTTGACAATCATACAAAATTTATCCACAAATATATATACTATCTTTAAATACTGGCGAGTCCCTGTTCGGGCGCCACTTCTTTTATTGTACTCTGTAACGCTCCAAACAAATGCAAAATACTTGAAGTTTTATGCTCCGGATAGCTTAGACGGGCGCCAGGCAATAATTAGCAAATTGCCAAAAGTAGAATAAGTTGATAAAAAGTTGAGTTAGGGTTCAAATACCAGCGAGCGTTAATGAGTAAGAATTAAAATGATTGTCAAGTAATATGAAATATAAAAAAATCCTTAATTCGCGTTGCTCAAGAGAAAAAAACTGTACAGACTCAAAACGTTTTAAATATAACAAAACAAATTTATTTCCAAAATAATTCAACTCACCAAGACATCAATGAAGAAACATAACTCCTGTGCTACACGCACTGTGCTTGGTGCTACGCACCTAGTGCTCTCCTTAGTGCTACTCTGCTTACTCTACCTTAGTAACTCGCAGGCCACCGGTTTTTGACAATGAGCCGGCGCTTGCCGGGAAAGACATTTGCATACTATGACGAACGACGCAAGAGGGGGCGTGTCCTTTGCACGCGCTTTAACGGTACAGTCGGAAGATCGGAGCAGGTGTCACAGTTTAATTACCTTGGGAGCTATGTAACTGATACTGGTGATGTGCGGCATGAGATTAACAGACGAATAGGTGCCGGGACTTTTGAGAATCTATGGAGAGTGTGGAGAAATAGGCGTATACACCTAAAGACTAAAATTAGACTGTATAATAGTTTGGTTCTTTCTAGGGTTAGTTATGGTAGTGAAACTTGGACACTTTGTAAACAGGATAACAGGAAACTAGATGCTTTTGATTCCAGATGCTTAAGCAGTATCTTGGGCATTCGGTGGTTCAACTTTGTAACTAATGATGAGGTTAGGCAAAGGAGTTTGCAACCTCCTTTAAGCAGCATATTGTGCAGAGAGAGACTCCGTTGGTTTGGCCATGTTGCCCGTATGAATAATTATAGATTGGCGAATAGGGTTATGAACAGTGTGCCTAAAGGCCTCAGAAAGAATGGGAGACCTAGGATGCGGTGGGCAGACAATGTCAAACAGGACCTTGTTAGAATTGGTGTGCAGTGGCCAGATGCAGCAGATGTAGCTCAGGACAGACTTGCTTGAAGAACTAAATTGCATGGTCTGGTTGGACCTCCGTAGCCCATGGCTGCTTGAGGATGATGATGATATGATGATGATATTTAGTCTACCCTCACATAAGAGACATGCATGAGACCCATTCCATTTGCAATGATTAGGGCAGTTCTCTAATCTGTATTATCTCTTTCAGTCTGAAATTTCCGATTCTAAGCAATACAATTAGCTATATACAAGTATTTTTTCTTGATATTGATATATGAAAGATGAAACTCAGACTTTCTACTTTAAATGATGATTATTTATTAATGCAGCTCATATGGCATAACTTTCCTAATTATGAGCCACATTAATAAATAACCGTCATTTAAAATAGAAAGTTTAAGACATACAATTAAATTAGCATTTATTTGGTCAGATCTGGGGTAGTTGGGGATAAGGTCAATAAACATTTTTCAACCCTTCCAGTGTTCAAGGATGAGAGGCTAAGGATGTATCTGTTTTTAGTACAACAACAAAAAAAAAAACGATTTTTTAAAAACAAAAATTGCAGTTGCAATTTATAAATAGATATTTATCTTATAAAAAAATATAATTCAGGCTTCAAAAAATAATATTTTGTTTTTTAATTTGATGATTGTTGATGGGTTGGTTTTTTTTTTACCTCTGAGCGGCACTTTTTAGCACACCATGAGCTAAATGGCCAGGTCACAAGGACCCCGAAGGCTCAGAGAAAGTTGGGGGAAGGGACCCACTGGAATAGCTGTTGGGAGACAGATGGTAGCCTCCTGTCAAGGCCACCCAGCCATACTCTGTGGACATTAAAGAACCCAGTGTGTTCTTTAACGTGCAAAGGGTATGGCTCTCTCCCGCTCACGGGACCACGACAACATCCCATTCGACGGACAATGGCCTTTCCAAGCCCATCAGTTTAATTTGATGCATACTTTATTAAACTACAATATAAATTATTTCATAAAGCCACCTAATTGCCATTTCTTAGAAGCACTAAACAGCATTGCCGATTTTCTTCTTAACGTTCCTATTTGCTGAAGCAACCTTCTGATTTAAGCTCACAAGTTTGATTTAAACTATTTTTCAACAAATTTTTCCTTAAATTTTCAAAAATCTCCTAAAAATTAACAAAAAAAAATACGTTTTAAAAAACGATAGTTTTTTGGAAGGAATTACAAAGTATGTACTACCATTTTTCTTTCCGTTTCACACTCTTTTCTGTCATAAACCTATTTCAGTATTCCCAAGTTATTTTTATCATTTTTTCCACCATTCTATGCATATTTCCCACTCTCAAAATCGAAGCTGGAAGAAAACACATCCTTCTGAGAAATTCTGGTTCAAGCGCATTTAATTAGCTAGGCTTCACTCATGCAAACAAGATGCAGATGGCTGACACATGCTATCTCCGTTCTGTGTACTATAAGTGGCTCCAATAGTGTTTTGGTCCAGCATATTGGATACCCTTTGTAAAGTTAGTATTTACTTTTTTATATTTAAACCTTAGTTCTCATTTCAGTAGATTTATTTTTGGAAATTAGCGATCGATAAATATTGATTTTTTTTCATAGTTATTCTACATCATATGTCTGGCCTACAACTTGTTGCTGTGGATATTTTAACATCGAATTATATTAGGATATACGTTAATTTTTATTTTATTATTTATTACTTTTCCAGTAAAACTTTGATCTGGTATCATTTTCTGAAAATAAATGTGATCTTGGATATGGGAGCAAATTCATTTCTGCAGATTTATTGATCTTTCCGAGTTATGCTAAATTGGAGGTTGGTTAAAAGGTGTTTCTTTTATTATTTCTTGTTTTTTGTAAAAAAAACTTCCTTGCTATGGAAATAAGTCGTCATGTGGAGGGCAATTTTGGGAAGGTGTCCCATCCACTAAACTCACATAGAAAGTTTCACCCCCCCCCCTCCCGCACATCTAGAAAAATATTTTGTTTTAAATACAAGATTTTAAAGGCACCCCCCTCAGTACCCTGGCTGTGTCACACAAACGATATAACATAGTTTTTTTTTTTTGCTTTGGTGCACAAACCTTTCTGCACTTAGCCAAGATCGCCCAACTTCAACACCCAAAGAAAAAATTCATAATGTTTAGCTAAAAAAGCAGCAAAGGAAGTTATTTTCCATTTCATTATAACCAGTTAAAAAAATCCTGTGAATGTGAAGAGTCCAAAATATTGGCCGTGTTTAAAATATACAATACTGAAAAGAATCATTAAAAGAAATAAATATCATTTCAGGTTGAACATTATATTATTCTTGAAGAAATTTCCTTTTGATAAATATATAATTTAACTATTTTTATTCATCAGGTTTTCCAAAACAAAGCCTTAATTGTACAGTGCAATCATTTTTTTTCACCATATTACATTGAAAAAGGCTTATTAAAATCAATATGCTTGCAAATTTGTTTATATTGTTTAATTTCATAAAATTCGCAATTAAATTCTGTTTAATTTGATATATGACATGACCTATTTCCCTTGATTGGTTATTTTTTTTTCAAAAATTCTGAATTTGACTTGTTTATTTCACTAAGCACAATTGGCTAAAAGCCTGGAATTTTCTCAAAGTATGGTACCGAGAAAAAAATTACAAAAGGAGAGAAATAGTTACTTAAAAAAAGAACAAAAAAAAATTTTTTTTTTGTTATTCAGAAATACCCATTCTATTCATGTGCATTGTAACCATTTCTGTTAGTTTTTTTTAAATAAATTTTTATTTGCATTGGCAGATGCATTTTTTTACTACATGACTTTAAAATTAAAAATTAAGATTAAATGCTGATTAAAAAAACTAAACAAAATATATAATCTTTTTGTTAAATACTTTATTTTCAGAAAATCCAGAATTAAATGCTGTTTAATTTTGGCATACAGCATGCCATAATTCCTTTCATTAGTTATTTGGCAAAAAAATTCTAAAGTTAAAGTTTTTTTTTGGCTGAGCACAGGGAAAAAATAGCTTGGCGTTTGGATGGAAACCTGTTTTTCAGGCTGGACACTAGAAGGGTTAGTACAGTAAAAGAGTTAAATTAACAAATAATTATTATTAAACTCAACTCATTAAGTATCCACTAATAATTTCCACTCTGTAAATTGATTCAAATATTTAGAGGAAAAATTGTCTTGAGCCGTGGGATACGAACCCATGACCACCTGATAACACGTCAGGTGCTCTGGACCACTGAGCTACTGGCAGCCAATCAAGATCTCCTCTAACTGATGTTATGAACATTCTCAACCTACTTTCCTAATATGTAGGGAGCGTTAAGGCAATCCCGCCTCAAGCGGCTTTTTAATGCCTTTTCTTAGATGGAATGCATGTCTTACGAGTATGCAATCTATAAATAATTCTTATTAAACTCAACTCATTAGGTCATCATCATCATCCTCAAGCAGCCATGGGCTACAGAGGTCCAACCAGACCATGCAATTTAGTTCTCCAAGCAAGTCTATCCTGAGCTACATCTCATTAAGTATCCACTAATAATTTCCACTCTGTAAATTGATTCAAATATTTAGAGGAAAAATTGTCTGTAAATATTTGAATCAATTTACAGAGTGAAAATTATTAGTAGATACTTAATGAGTTGAGTTTAATAATAATTATTTGTAGATTGCATACTCGTAAGACATGCATTCCATCTAAGAAAAGGCATTAAAAAGCCGCTTGAGGCGGGATTGCCTGAACACTCCCTACATATTAGGAAAGTAGGTTGAGAATGTTCATAACATCAGTTAGAGGAGATCTTGATTGGCTGCCAGTAGCTCAGTGGTCCAGAGCACCTGACATGTTATCAAGAGGTCGTGTGTTCGTATCCCACCTGGCTCAAGACAATTTTTCCTCTAAATATTTGAATCAATTTACAGAGTGGAAATTATTAGTGGTTGAATTAAAACAATTTTTTCCTTTAACATTTTCCTTTTTGAAAAAGGTCAAAAATACTGTAAATTTTGGGGCAGTTTTTTATAAGAATAAAAACTGGAAATACCCAAAATTCAGATTTTTGAATTTTAAACCAAAATTTGGATAAAATCCAAAAAACTCAGAGTAGTTGGGTTGTTTTACCTCTGAGCAGCACTCTTTTGCACACCATGGGCTAAATGGCCAGGTCACATGGACCCCGAAGGCTCAGAGAAGGTTGGGGGAGGGGACCCACTGGAACAGCTGTTGGGAGACAGATGGTAGCCCCCCGCCAAGGCCATCCAGCGTGTTCTTTAACGTGCACAGGGTATGGCTCTCCCGCACATGGGGCCATGGCTTAACGTCCCATCCGACGGACGGCGGCCTTTCCAAGCCCATCGGTATCCCCTACTGACCGTGGGCAGGGCAGGGAATTTTGTGGAGATAAATCTCAACGCTGCCCCAGCTGGGACTCGACCTGGGAACTACAGATTACGAGCCTGGCGTGCTACTGACTGAGCCACCCCTGCCCCAGAGTAGTTGGCAACTATGACAGTGTTAACAGAGACACTGTTATCCATTAATAGAATTACTCTATATCACTGTAATAGCTAAAACACGCTGAAACAATTAGTTGGAATTATTTTTATCTACAAAATTACCTCAATTTTTCCTTGGGTTGATATCCGATAAAAAGGTGAGTCTATTGTCCAGTAGTGGGGAGTGCATTCCTTATTATTACGAATTCACTATGTTCTTGACTTTGCCATTGTTCTTGTTGGGGATTCTGTTTCAGGTTGACATCAGTTTGAGAGTGACACAGAGATATGAAATATGGTGTTGGAACCTATGATCTGCTGTGCACATTATCCAAAGCATTTGTAGATTTCCAGTGTATGTCACAACTTTTCCAGAAGAGCGAATAATGTATCTTGTTACACATGCACTACGCATTTTGCATTGTTGCTCCAATGCATCATCAGGTGAAATAGATGTTTTGCAGCAAACACAGATATTAGTGTGCTGAGTATATATTCTCTCACACTAATATATGTGTGCACAGATATTAGTGTGAGAGAATTACACTACAATTAGTATATTTATATACACACTATATTAAATATCATCTGTAAGGATCAAAATCTTATCCCACCTTCAGGAGGCATATATTACATTAAAACAATGACCCCCCCCTTTTACCTTTAGATTAAAAGAACATAACACCAATTTAAAAAAATGAAAACCTAATACCAGCTTAGCTCAAACCATTATTGATAACACTCTACAAAGTTTTTTTTTTGAATTTGCAATTCCCAACTTGATCTTAACAAAACAACAAAATGGTTAAATAAGAATCACATTTATTTGAACAGTAATAAGACCAAAGTTATGTATATCCACTCACCTGGTATAAAAATTACAATGGTAGAATCTATCAAAGCTCACTCCTATACATGTATAAACGAAACACATTTTCAGTTGAGGAAAAGCAATGACTGTGTCTGTCCAGATTTAGAACAGGTAACATCATTTAATTATTTAGGTTTAATTATTGATAAGCATTTCAGATGGAAGACCCATATCAATAATCTATGTGATAGGATTAGAAGATGTGCTTATAAAATCTATAAATTACAGAGTGTAGTTCCCACTAGCATATGTGTCTTAGTGTACAAGTCTTTATGTGAATCTATTATTCAATATGGCTTATCGGTTTATGGTTTGACTTACTCCTCTCACATTGACCGCATTTCTAGAATACAAAGCAGTATTTTTAAAACAATATTGATTTCTCACTCTATTTGAAACTCCAGCCTCAAGAAGGAAAGATTTTTTTAAATTAGCCATCCTACTAATTGAAGATTTATACAAGCACATCATAATTCTAAAATATTACTTTAGTACAGACTTCAAAACTGAAAAAAAGCTCTCTGCATCCAGTCTCAAGGTAAGATAAATTGGATTCTTCCTCTCACTAAGAGGAAGATTTCAAAAATACTACTACTTATTGCCTAAAATCAATAACAACTATGGTAAAAATACCCGAGCGTACCAAGTACCATTCATCTTTAATTCAATGTCACGACATCTATTACAGCTTAAAAGATATGCCACTATCAAAAAAAAAAATTGGTTATTTGAAAACATGTCAAATTAATATTTTGGTTTTTATATTTTACAAATGAAATGTTTGTTTTCATATTTCTCTACTTATTTTATTTGATAATCATCTACATTCTGTGAAATAACGTATTTTTTTTATGTAAATTATTTTATTATATAGAATAAAACTAATCCAGATAATGTAAAATTTCCTACAGATAAGCCTCTGGCTTTGTAGGATCATAATCATTATGTATTAAATACAATGTTCAATAAAAATATTATTAAAAAAATTAACTTAACAGTTATTAACATAATATTAACAAAATAATTATTTCTCCTCCAACTATCTTACATAGAATATTTTATTTATAACATAAATCAATATATTCTCTGTAATACAGACATCCATCTATTGCCATCACCATAGAAATTACTCTCTGCCTGGGCTACAGAGGTCCAACCAGACTGTGTAATTTTCCTCTCCAGATGTGTCTCTTCTGAGCTACAGCTACTGAATCCTGAATTATGCTTTGGCCACTCAACCAAGGTCTTGTTTGACATTGTCTGCCCATCACATCCTATGTCTCCACCTTTTTCTGAAACCCTTAGGAATACTGTTCATAATTCTGTTTGCCAATATGCAGCTATGCACATGGGAAACATGGCCAAACCAATGCTGTCTCTCTCTGCACAATATGCTGCTCAAAAGAGGTTGATGACTCCTTCTAACCTCACCATTACTTACAAAGTCAAACCATCTAATGCCCAAGATACTGTGTAAGCATCTAGAATCAAAGACATCAAGTTTCTTGTTATCGTGTTTACAAAGGGTCCATGTTTCACTACCATAACTAACCTTAGAAAGAACCAAACTATTATACAGCCTAATTTTAGTCTTCAGGTGCATATGCCTATTTTTCCATACTCTCTATAGATTCTTAAAAGTCCCAGCAGCAATTCCTATTCTTCTGTCTATCTCATGCTACACATCACCAGTATATGTTACATAACTCCCAAGATACTTAAACTGAGACACTTGCTCAACAGTACAGCCATTCAAAGCAACTGAAGCACCATCTGCCTGACCAATTTTCATCACTTTAGTTTATTCTCTGTTTATCACCAAACCTACTCTATTACCAGTCTCATCAACAGCCCTAGTGAAAGAATTCATCTCATCATCACTAGCCAATAATACCAAATCATCTGCAAAATCTAAATCAGAAATTTTGAAATCTCTAGACCATTTAAGGCCAAAATCTTTCCCTTGCAAAGAATTTTCCATAACATAATCAATAATCAAACAAAACAGGAAAGGAGACAAAATGCACCCTTGTCTAACTTCACTAGCAATGCTAAACCAATCATTGAAAGACATACCAATTCTCACACATGACTCAGTGTTATCATAGAGAGCTCTCATTACACTAACTAACTTATCAGGTATTCCATATGATCTAACAATCAACCACAAATTATGTCGTTCAACAGGATCAAAAGGCTTTTTGAAATCTATAAAGCTAGCAACCACAGGTTTCTGAAACTCTAAACATTTCTCAAGAATCTGCCTAAGTGAAAATATTTGCCACGGCCCGAGTGGGTAGCACGCTTGGCTACTGATCTACGGGACCTGGGTTCGAGCTCTGGGTAAGGCATGGATGTGTGTGCTGTTTTTCTGCTGAGCAGCTACTTGAGGGGGTATTTATTTATTTTTTATTTTATACATCCCCTACCACTTCTGAATCCACACTGTTCATCATGCAGTTGTCCATCAACCAAATTCTTAATTCCATTAAATATAATCATGTAAAGAATTTGACTTGAAACAGAAAGTAAACTTGTAATTATCACAAGAACTGCAATCGCCTTTTTTTTTATAAATTTAGACAATGACAGCTCTAGTAAAATCTTTAGAAACAACACCTTTATCATAAAAAATATTAAAAATTTCAGTCAGCCATGTGACAACACAAATGTTCGCAGCTCTAAGCATTTCAGTGGTGATTTCATCCACCCCTGGGGATTTATGCAGTTTCAATTTAAAGACAGCTAACGTGACTTCGGAATGTGATATAGGGCCCTCATAAAAGCCAGTAATGTATCTATACTCATTACAAACAATGGAAGTAGAAATAATCACATTATTTAGAACATTTCTGAAATGATCAGCCCACCAAGCCATCACAGAATCCTCACCTTCAATCACCTAGCCATGTTTATCCATCAATCTCTGTGTTTCTTCCCACATAAAACATAAACAATCTGGTACAACCCCCTGCTGTTGTGCTGTCTAACTGTTTCCTCTGCTTTGTCAGCCAAGCTATCAAGCCAAAGATTCTTTTCAGCTGTTAACTGATCCTTTACATGTTTATTAAGCTCGTTCTAATGCCTTCTGTTAGGACTAGTAGGGTGTTGATTCATATTAATCCTTCACTTCCTTCTTTCAGAAATAAGTTCCATAGCCTTATCACTCAAAAAATAATTTTGTTTCCTCTGTTTCCTTTTACACAAAAGAGTACTGTTGGTTTCAAGAAAAGCCTGTTTAAACTGATCCCATTCTTTCTCAACTTCAGCAGTAAGCAAACCACGATTGTCATAATGACTAAGTAACCTATTGTGGTATGCTTTGGCTATATCAGAATCTTTCGGACCTTCAGTGTTGAAGGTAATTTTCTTAACCTTAGCACAACATTTCTTAAGCTTCAGCTGCAAGACACCTTTGACCAGGTAATGGTCAGACCCAATTTCGGCTCCCCTGTATGATCTGGTATTCTTAACTGAACTAGCCCATTTGCTCTTAATTAAAATATGATCTATCATATTCCTGTGCAACCCATCAGGTGAAACCCATGTATATTTATAAATGTCTCAGTGCTTGTAGTACGTGTTAGTTATTCATAAACCATTAAGTTTACTTACCTGTAGGAGATATGCCCCATTGTCATTGAAATTACTAATGCCAAAGGGACCTAAAACTTCTGCCCAAGGGTCAAGGTCAGAACCAACTTTAGCATTGAAGTCACGTAGTACAAGATAAATATCTCCTTTCTTCACAGAATTCCAAATATCCTGAAGCTGGCTGTAAAAAGTATCCTTCTTGTTCTCATCAGAGTCCTCTGTGGGAGCATAACAACAGATGACATTCAAGTCTTGAATTTTTGCTTTAAATTTTGCTCTAAGAAATCTTTAATTAATGCAGTCATATCCTAGAAGAGTATCACTGGCATGTCTGCTGAGAAATAAACGTACACCTTTGTATTTGGGGGAGATGCTTTCCATCCCCCCCCCCCACTGAAAAGAGAAATTTAAAGTTATTTTTTAAAAAAATTCCTCAAGAGTCTAATCAGCTCCCTTTTGAAAGAATCTCTAACACATATGTAAATTGATACAGTGCCAGCCAAATATAGGTCGATGACACCCTTTCTTCACTTGCCTACCGATGATGTCAAATTAATAGACTATGAAACACATGTAAGACCATAGCAGAGCAGATACATCTAGTACCAAAATGGTGATGCATAAATTCTTTTTTCACTAAATATCTTAAATTTTACAATAAGCATTAATTTCAATATAAAATATATTGTAATATATTATCTGGTGTCTGCATAAGCTCTAATGACTAGTCACTAGTCTAATCATGCAAAAATTGGTAGTTCAAGCAGACCTTGTTAAGGTAAGATAATTTGGTCAGGTAAAGTACACCATCAAATTAGAACACTTTTGTGCACTCAGACTTTATAACATCAAAACTACTGACCTTTCTGTTTAGAACTACTAGTGCATTTGAAATGAATCACTGAACTGTAGAAACATCAAAACTATTGTTCTTACATATCCTAACTATTGTTATCTCTTTTAAAGAATTTTATTCTATAGAATATAGAAATGCTCATTCTATATCAAGGAGATACTTCTGCACTTGAAATAAAGATAAATACGTCTTATAATGCCATTTTGGCATCCATCTTGGAATCACTTGTACCATATATCCTGATATACCATTGTTGCTATTACTGTTAGATTATACTATTATACTTCCGCTGTGTTTTATTTATAATATCATATATGCACGCTTGGCTACTGATCTACGGGACCTGGGTTCAAGCCCCGGGTCAAGGCATGGATGTATGTGTCGTTTTTCTGCTGAGGTCCTGCCATCCTCTCAGACCTTCTACTATGGCATATAAACTGGCAGGCTCCTGTCAGCCTCTGTGGCAAGCAGCTGCTTGAGGGGGTATTTATTATTTTATTTTTTTTATGTACAGTGTTATAGAGTTTTATTAAATTTATGACATGTATACTGTGGTTTTATTACATTGTACATATGTCAGTTTAACTATTTTGTAACAACTCATGTTTTGCTCTTTCAATTTGATGCTTTTGAGCTATTCATAACTTATTTAATACTTGAATGCCTGGTCTCAAACATCAATTAATGATTTCCCACTTGACACTCCATATTACATTAAGCATCTACAATACAGTCAAAATTTGTTAATGGGCTAAGTTGCTTATGCAACTTAGCCCATTAACAAAACTTGGTTAGAAACCTTAGGATTTGAACTAAAACTTGATTCTACTGATATGCAAAGGAACTCGTTAATGGGGTTACTTTTCCCACCCAAACACAAGGGAGAATGCATAAATGATTAGAGAGTAACAAATTACATCTGCAATGAAAACCACTGATATGTGGAATATTATGGGCTAACTTAAATTACATCCTCTACTTTCTAACTTAGGAAAGAGGTGGCAGAAAATTTCTCACCGATTCAATCTCATTGAATTTATGTAAAATGAAAACTTGCTACTTTGGGTGTGTCATTTACTGTATATTAAGACCCAAACATGCCAGGCAATTATTTTCTTTTATTTAAAAAAAAAATGGATGATGATATTCTCTTGCAGAAAGAATGGAGATAACCAAGAAGTACTATTGGGCTTATCCTGATTTTTGTCTCATACAACATACAAACACATATACAGGGACATGCCAGCTGGTTTGTAGTCAGGTACACTAACCACTTGACCAGGTTCTTCTAGTATTTCATAAAAAAATTAAACATTTCACTCCACCCTAAGCAATAACTGAAGCTGGTTGCAAATGGACTATGTGGTAAATAAATTTACCATCTTTCAGGGATTACTTCAAGGAGACATGCTGGAAATGCATAGTGTATTAACTCTTACACTGCCACGCCTGAAAAACTGCATTGTACTTGGTGGTCAGACTTCCATAAAACAAGGTTTATTTTTTTCCAAATAATTAATGAAAAATATAAATAGGTATGATGTACAAAAAATAAACCCATTGGCTCACATCTGAGACGTGCAAGGAAATGAAGCCCATTAATATATTAACATCTCTGAGAAGTTAGAGCAGCTGTGCTCATCACTTCAAATACCCACTCTCTGTCAATAGATGGTGTGAGGTGACAGATGCTGTTATGCAGATAACAGGTAAGCCACTGCAAAATGCTTGCTGGGATTGCTTTTAAGAAATAGTTGCAATTATTAGATGCAGTACTGTTATAAAAATTAATAAAATCCAGAATATTGAGAGCAAGACTACAGTGAGCTCATTTTGCTAGATTTTTGCCTCCTTTCCCCCACCAAAAAATATTATTTTACAAAACTGGGTCCTGAGAAAAAATATAGGAAACAACTATTATGAATGTGCACTGTTCACTTCAACTATTCTGAGCATTGCAAGGGGTTTTAACCCGAAAATGTTTTAAATACCAGAAGAAAACCTTCAGTCACCCAGTGATTTGAGGAGTATGAAATGTTTTCACATACTACGGTCAATGCAGTCACCAGATATCAAACTCTGGAAAATCTAGGGAACTTCTGGAATGATGTCTCAGACAGTGTTTTTTAGCTCCATTGAACAAGCAGGAATTAATCATGTTTCTTGTGGATGAATGGTGTCGTATCCCTCCTGCTGACTTTTCAGACACTGGTACACTCAATGCCACAACATATTCAGGCTGTGCTTGACTCATGTGGCAGTTCAATACCATATTAGTGATTTTACATTGTTGTTTTTGTCCATTACCTGTATTTTGTCACTATATATCACTGTGAAAAAGTATTATTAAAATTAACATGTTTGTAAATTTGTTCCGATTTTTGTTTTTATAAAATTCAGAATTACCTTCTGTTAATTTGATATATAGCATAACTTATTTCTGTTGATTGGCTAATTTTTTAAAAAAATTTAAAGCTGATTTGTTTGATCTGCACAGTTGGCAAAAAGCCTAGAATTTTTTTAGAGTAGTGAGAAAAAAATTACAGAAAGAGGGCAATTTTCTTGTTTGAAGTAAAAAATTCATTTTTTTTTTCTTTGTTATTTAGAAATAAATAGCCTTTCTATTCATATTGCTTTAGAGTTGTTTTTATTAGTTTCCAAAAAATAAAATTTATTTGCATTGTAAGATGTTTCTTTCCTATTACACTGCTGGCCATTAAAAGTGCAACACTAGGAAAGATAAGAGATATCAAAGCCATATTTAGTGAATACATAGCTTATGTTAAAAGGATCAAATGATTATAAATACAACTCAGTTAGATTTGTGGAATACAAAGAAATCAGTATCTTGTGTAGCCACCATAAGCAGCCATAACTGCTGCTACATGGTCCAGCATTGAGAGGATGAGATGTCGGATGTGTGCTTGGGGAATGTCAGTCCATGCAGTTTCAATATATATCCAAAATTCATCTGTTGTAGCAGCTGCTGGTGTCCGGTGTGCTAGTTGTCATGAGATCATGGATCAGACATATTCAATTGGGGACAGATCCGGTGAAAGTGCAGGCCAAGGCAGAAGTGTCACATGGTGGCTATTCAGGAATTGTTGGACAATGCATACCACATGTGGTCGAGCATTGTCCTGTTGGTAAATGCATCAGAGAGCCCCTGAAGATAAGGTACAACCACAGGCTCCAACACCTCAGTGATGTAATTCTGCCTGTTCCATTGGCCTGGATCCTTGGATCCTGTATTGGCAATGCATACGAGGTGCATGCGTGAGTGGTCCAATGGCACCCCATACCATAACACCAGGGGTTGGACCTGTATCATGCACGTCTCACTGAGCCTGTAGTAGCAGTACCACCAGATATGGATTTGTCCATCATGGTGCTACATACTGAAGTGGGATTCATCTGAAAAGATGATGCGATGCAATTTGCACATCCATGCGTTTTTGGTACCATTGCAGTCATATACACCTGTGTTGTAGAGTCAATGGTAACTGAAGCAATCGCTGTCTAACAAAGATGCCCCGATGCTGCAGACGATGTCAAACCATACATGCGGACACTCGTTGATGTGCAACACACCCTAACTGTTGAGCTAAGGTGTTTGATGTGGCTGTACGATCATTCAAAACCATGTTCATGAGAAGTCTGTCCTCTCGTTTGTTTGTGTGACAAGGGACATTGATATTCCTCACGTCGGTGAGTTTGTTCCTCCTCTACCCATTGATGCCATATTCTATCACTGTGGCAGCATTCCGTCCAAACTGAGCACTGATGTCTCGGTACAATAATTTGCCTTCCAGTAATCCCACAATTCTCCCTTGATCAAAGTCAGAAACCTGGTCATATGGATGCCATGTTCTTCATGTACTTAAATGTATAATGTAAAATTAAATGTACATGTTTCTTCATGTACTTAATCCTTTAGTGTGCAAGAACTGTGAGCAAACACAATTTCAGTGCTTTACATTGGTTCTTTGTAATCTCCGCTTACACAACTTCCAGTGGGTGTTACTGTCACACAAGATGTGCATATGTGCCGTGCTTTGAATCATTTACATGTTCTCCCATGGGCTACCCATCTTGCATATTTTGGGACAATCTGATCAGTTCTTCCCGGTGTTGCACTTTTAATGGCCAGCAGTGTATATATATATATCATAGATTTAAATGTAAGTTTTGATATTTAATTAGAAACAGTTAAAAAAACTTCCAGTTTCTATTCAGAATTTTATTTTTTTGTAACATTGTACCATGGTAATGATATTTACTTCCCAAGTCACCAGAATTTGAAAGATGAAACCGGTTAATAATGCTATGACAATGGAATGGGTAAATTATTATGGATCATATAATTATTAATTATATTTTATTTAATAATTATATATTAAAAATCATATTATTGATAAAAATGAGTACATATTTTTAATATTGAAACATAACATGATGCATATTTGTAGCATGAATTTACCTTTTTTCTTGTGTAAAGTGAGAGAATCACCTGGCAGATGTTGTCTATATCTTCTTCTGAAACTCCAAATATGAGATACCAGGCAGGATTATTTGGCAATGGAATCTGAAAAGCATAAATAATTGTTTACTGTTCTATGAAAATGTGGAAAATGTTGGGTTACCACTGAGTGGCACTTTTTTGCACTCATTGGGCTAAATCATTGGCGAAATCATTAGGGTCCCACTTGACAACTGTTAGGCCTTCCACCAAGGCCATCCAGCATGTTCTTTAACATCATGGGGTATGACCCTCCTGCATTCGGGGCTATGGCTCCGAATTCCATCTGTAAAACGTTGGGATTAAATGACCAACTATGTAAATCTCTAATTCTACTGGATTTTTCAGCATTTTCAGTCACTGGTTTTGTTTGTATTTTGCTTGTTTTAAATAACTTTCAAACTGATTGATCAATTTAATTTTTGTTACATATCTTCTTTATACAAAAGTACATCACAAGTAGATTATTGACTTGGCGGTAAACTTTTGCCTGCATTTGACTAGTAGCAATATATTGTTGAAAGCTGATTTGTAAGCAGATTTGCTATTAATCTTATAAGTTCTTCCAATAACTAATGTATTTAATATTCAGAAAAAATATAAGTTTCCCATCTGATGTGGTAAAAAGTTTTATGTTGAGAAGTTAATGGCACATAATTTTTTATTTTTAGGAATGGAAATTTAACAGTAACTATAACACAAGACAGGACTGACCGACCGACCATACAAAATCCTAATGCAGCCAAGGGCTACAGAGGTTCAACCAAACTGTAATTTTCCTCTCCAGACATGTCTGTTCTGAGCTACTACTGCTGCATTTGGCCACTCAAGGCCAATTCTACACATGTTTGACATTGACTGCCCATCTCTTCCTATTTCTCCCCCTTTTTCTGAAACACTTTGGCACACTGTTCATAATTCTGTTTGCCAATATGCAGCTATGCACATGGGAAACATGACCAAACCAATGCTGTCTCTCTCTGCACAATATGCTGCTCAAAAGAGGTTGATGACTCCTTCTAACCTCATCATTACTTACAAAGTCAAACCATCTAATGCCCAAGATACTGTGTAAGCATCTAGAATCAAAGACATCAAGTTTCTTGTTATCGTGTTTACAAAGGGTCCATGTTTCACTACCATAACTAACCTTAGAAAGAACCAAACTATTATACAGCCTAATTTTAGTCTTCAGGTGCATATGCCTATTTTTCCACACTCTCTATAGATTCTTAAAAGTCCCAGCAGCAATTCCTATTCTTCTGTCTATCTCATGCTACACATCACCAGTATATGTTACATAACTCCCAAGATACTTAAACTGAGACACTTGCTCAACAGAACAGCCATTCAAAGCAACTGAAGCACCATCTGCCTGACCAATTTTCATCACTTTAGTTTATTCTCTGTTTATCACCAAACCTACTCTATTACCAGTCTCATCAACAGCCCTAGTGAAAGAATTCATCTCATCATCACTAGCCAATAATACCAAATCATCTGCATAATCTAAATCAGAAATTTTGAAATCTGTAGACCATTTAAGGCCAAAATCTTTCCATTGCAAAGAATTTTCCATAACATAATCAATAATCAAACAAAACAGAAAAGGAGACAAAATGCACCCTTGTCTAACTTCACTAGCAATGCTAAACCAATCATTGAAAGACATACCAATTCTCACACATGACTCAGTGTTATCATAGAGAGCTCTCATTACACTAACTAACTTATCAGGTATTCCATATGATCTAACAATCAACCACAAATTATGTAGATCAACAGGATCAAAAGGCTTTTTGAAATTTATAAAGCTAGCAACCATAGGTTTCTGAAACTCTAAACATTTCTCAAGAATCTGCCTTCTAAATCCACACTGTTCATCAAGCAGTTATCCATCAACCAAATTCTTAATTCTATTAAGTATAATCATGCAAAGAACTTTACCTGGAACAGAAAATAAACTAATTACCCTATAATTATCACAAGAACTGCGATCACCTTTTTTAAAAATTGGGACAATGATAGCTCTAGTAAAATCCTTAGGAACAACACTTTTATCATAAAAAAATATTCAAAATTTCAGTCAGCCATGTGACAGCTCTAAGCATTTCAGTGGTGATTTCGTCCACCCCTGGGGATTTATGCAGTTTTAATTTAGAGATAGCCAATGTGACTTCGGAATGTGGTATAGGGTCATCATTAAAGCCAGTAATGCATCTATCCTCATTACAAACAATGGGGGTAGAAATAATCACATTACTTAGAACATCTCTGAAATGCTCAGCCCACCTAGCCATCACAGAATCCTCGCCTTCAACTTACCTTGCCATGTTTATCCTTCAATCCCAGTGCGTTTCTTCCCACATAAAACATAAACAATCTGGTACAACCCCCTGCTGTTGTGCTGTCTAACTGCTTTCTCTGCTTTGTCAGACAAGCTATCAAGCCAAAGATTCTTAGCACATTTATTAAGCTCTTTGTAATACCTTCTTTTAGGATAGTAGGGTGTTGATTCATATTAATCCTGCATTTCCTTCTTTCAGAAATAAGTTCCATAGCCTTATCGCTCAAGTAATTTTGTTTCCTCTGTTCCCTTTTACCCAAAATAGTACTATTGGTTTCAAGAAAGACTGTTTAAACTGTTCCTATTCTTTAGCAACTTCAGCAGTAAGCAAACCATGTTTGTCATAATGACTAAGTAGTCTATCATGGTATACTTTGGTAATTTGGTATACTTTCTAACTACAGTTGTGTGCCTGCACTCATACCTTTGTTCTAACAGCATTAAATTTGAAGTGTTATCTCATTCCACATAGTCATCAGCCTTAGTGCCAGAAGATTTTTATAGTCACTGAAAGTGGATCTAAGAGGAAGTCACTTCTCACAAGTGAAGACAGTGGTGCAAGAAAGGCTCTGACATCATGTAAAAGATTCTCTTGAAAAATACTAATTGATTCAGCACTGGAGAAATGTGTAGAATGTAATGGGGTTACAATGAAGATTAAAATAGTTTTTCTTTTTGCGTGATTAAAACATTTTCATTTGAATACCTTTTCATTTCACTAAATCAGAGACTACAATGGGCAACTCACACCACCTATGAATGAATTGCTCTTGCATACACCATTTTATCAACAACATCCGATGTATGACTGTGTATGAAACATATTGCATAAACTAGCAAGACATCTTTTCTGCATTTCAACTATCTACAACAGGGGTTCCCAACCATTCGGAGCACAATGCCCCCTTTAATCAAGAATTGTCCCTTTCATGGAAATAAAACAAATTTTTCCTGTATAAAACTAGTTTAAAACTAGATGACACTCTCATCCTTGTTATCAGTTTCACACACCAAATGACCCCACAAATTTCTAAAACACCCCCATTTGGGAATCACTGATTTGCATATTCCATCCAAATCTAGTTACCATCCAATTTTGCATTTGCATTCTATCAGTGATAAAATATGCTAAGCAGAATGACTATTACTGCAGTTAAAAACTTTTAAAACAAAGCTAAATGATGGTAACAATGATTACTTTTTTCACTCTAAAAAGGAATGGTTCAACCAGTGATGTAAGATGCTCAGATAGAAATGGTGAAAGAAATAAAACAAAGAAAAAATAGCCATTACCTGATGAAAATAAAAATAATAATCTTCATATGAAAGATTACATAAGTTAAATGTCAGTGTATTTAAAATGCTGTAAGTACTCAGCAGTAGTTACAATATTGTATTTACCAAATGTGTGTAATCTGCTATTATACAAAAAAGTGATGTATAATTAGCATTGAAATATACACCGAAGAGCCAAAACATTATGACCAGCTATATTTACACAAATCGAAACAACTGCAGGTAAACGACGGTACTTGTGGAGGTCATGAAATGGTATAAATAACACCTGCTATTGAGCCCTGTTAATCAGTTTTATTCTTGTTCTTCAGATGGGAAAGGCAGCTGACTTAAGTGAGTTTGACAAAGGCCAAATTGTAATGGCCAGAAGACTGGGTCAGAGCATTTCCAAGATGGCAAAGCTTGTGAGATGCTCACAATCAGCCATGGCTGGTACCTTCAAAAAGTGATTTGAGAATGGAAAAACCACGAACCACCAGCAAAGTGTGGGCCAACCATGGCTCATCAATGCCAGAGGTGAGCGAATGCTATCCTGCATGGTACGAGCCAACAGAAGGGATACTGTGGTACAACTCGCCCATAATTTAAATGCTGGGGTGGGAGTAATGTGTCACAACACAGAGTACATCACACCCTGCTGAAAATGGAGCTGCATTAATTTAATATCCATGATATTTAGCTATACAATAGTTAAAACTTAATCAATTCTTTAAAGCTTTGACTTTTTTCCCCATTTTTCCCACCTACAAAGTATATAGTAACTTCTTGTTTAGAAGTTGTCATCATCCTCATCCTCAAGCAGCCATGGACTACGGAGGTCCAACCAGACCGTGCAATTTAGTTCTCCAAGCAAGTCTATCTACACCAAGCAAGTCTGAGCTACATCTACTGCATCTGGCCACTGCACACCAATTCTAACAAGGTCCTGTTTGACATTGTCTGCCCACCAATTCTAACAAGGTCATTGTTTGACATTGTCTGCCCAATTCTAACCCCCCCCTGTTTGACATTGTCTGCCCAATAATTATAGATTGGCAAATAGGGTTATGAACAGTATGCCTAAAGGCCTCAGAAAGAAGGTCTACCCTTCTTTCTGAGGCCTTTAGGCATACTGTTCATAACCCTATTTGCCAATCTATAATTATTCATACAGGCAACATGGCCAAACCAACGGAGTCTCTCTCTGCACAATATGCTGCTTAAAGGAGGTTGCAAACTCCTTTGCCTAACCTCATCATTAGTTACAAAGTTGAACCACTGAATGCCCAAGATACTGCTTAAGCATCTGGAATCAAAAGCATCTAGTTTCCTGCTATCCTGTTTACAAAGTGTCCAAGTTTCACTACCATAACTAACCCTAGAAAGAACCAAACTATTATACAGTCTAATTTTAGTCTTTAGGTGTATACGCCTATTTCTCCACAATCTCCATAGATTCTTAAAAGTCCCAGCAGCAATACCTATTCGTCTGTTAATCTCATGCCGCACATCACCATTATCTGTTACATAGCTCCCAAGATAATTAAACTGTGACACCTGCTCAAGACTGCAACCATTCAGATTAACTGAATCACAGCCTGCCTGACCAATTTTCATCACTTTAGTTTTCTCTCTGTTTATAACCAAACCTACTCTACTACCAGTCTCATCAACAGCTGGAATGAAAGAGTTCATCTCATCAACATCATTTGCCATAAGGGCTAAATCATCAGCATAATCTAAATCAGAAGTTTTAGTATCTCCAGATCATTTAAAGCCAAAATCTTTCCCTTGAAGTGAATTTCGCATAACGTAATCAATAACCAAGCAAAAGAGAAAAGGAGACAAAATACACCCTTGTCGAACACCAGAAGTAATGCTAAACCAATTGCTACAAGCCTTACCAACTCACACACACAACTCAGTGTTGTTATAGAGAGCTTTCATTATGTTAACTAACTTGTCTGGTATACCATATGATTTCACAATCAACCACAAATTATGACGATCAACAGAGTCGAAAGCCTTTTTGAAATCAACAAATCTAGCAATCAAAGGTTTCAGAAACTGTAAACATTTCTCAAGAATGTGCCTAAGTGAAAATATCTGATCCACACATCCCCTACCACTTCTGAATCCATATTGTTCATCACGCAATTGACTGTCAACCAGATTCTTAATTCTATTAAGCACAATCATGGAAAGAACTTTACCTGGAACAGAGAGTAGGCTGATACCCCTATAGTTATCACAAGAGCTGCGATCACCTTTTTTGAAAATAGGGATAACAACAGCTCTGGTAAAATCGTTAGGAACCATGCCTTTATCATAAAAGATATTCAGAATTTCAGCCATTCAAGTGGTAACCGAAACATTCCCAGCTCTAAGCATTTCTGTAGAAATTTCATCCATCCCTGGGGATTTATATAGTTTAAGTTTAGAAACAGCCAAAATAACCTCAGATTGTGTTATATGGCCAACATTAAAGCCAGTAATGCATCTATCATCATTACAAACAACAGGAGTAGAACTAACCACACTGTTTAGAACATCACTGAAATGCTCAGCCCACCTAGCCATGACAGAATCCTCCCCTTCTATATAACCTTACCGTGTTTATCCTTCAATCCCTGTATACCTGTCTGTTTTCTACCACACAAAAC
The DNA here is from genome assembly GCA_038380435.1 of Ryuthela nishihirai. NCBI lineage: Eukaryota > Metazoa > Arthropoda > Arachnida > Araneae > Heptathelidae > Ryuthela > Ryuthela nishihirai. The sequence continues at coordinate 2,629,560 of JAWZYU010000019.1, forward strand.
ATTAACTATCTGGTACAGCTCTCTGCTGTTGTGCTGTCTAACTGCTTTCTTGGCTTTGTCAGCCAAACCATCAAGCCAAAGATTCTTATCAGCAGCTAACTGATCCTTTACACGTTTATTAAGCTCTCTGTAATGCTTTCTATTAGGACTAGTAGGGTATTGATTAAGGACATTGCTGCAGTTCTTTCTTTCCGAAATAAGCTCAAGTGCCTTATCACTCAGATAATTCTGCCTCTTCTGCTCCTTTTTTCCTAAAAGAGTACTGTTAGTGTCCAAAAAAGCCTGTTTAAAATGGTCCCATTCTTCCTCAACTTCAGTAGTAAGCATACCATGACTGTCATAATGACTAAGCAACCTATCATGGTAAACTTTAGTTTATAGTTTATAACTGGGTCTTTCAGAGCTTCTGTATTAAAAGTAAAATTTTTAACCCTAGCGCAACACTTTTTAAGTTTAAGTTGCAAGACACTTTTAGCAAGGTAATGGTCAGATCCAATATCAGCTCCCCTATATGACCTGGTATTCCTAACAGAACTAGCCCATTTGCTGTTAATTAATATATAATCAATCATATTCTTATGCAGCCCATCAGGTGAAACCCATGTGTACGGTGTATGTATGTTGTGGTGTTTGTAATAAGTGTTAGTTATTCTGAAACCATTGAGTTTACTTATCTGTAGGAGACCTTGCCCATTGCCATTGCAGCTACCAATACCAAATGGGCCTATTACTCCTCCCCAAAGGTCAGAGTCAGTACCAACTTTGGCATTGAAGTCACCAAGAACAAGGGTAATATCTCCTTTCTTGACAGAATTCAAAATATCCTGAAGTTGTCTGTAAAACCTATCCTTCTCATCCTCATCAGCATCCTCAGTGGGGGCATAACAGCAGATAAACATTCAAGTCTTTAATGCTTGTCTGAAATTTTGCTGTAAGAAACCTTTCATTAATGCACTCATATCCTAGAAGAGCATCACTAGCGTGTCTGCTGAGGAGCAGACCCATGCCTTGGTGATGCTTATTGTCATCCCTCCCTGAAAAGAGAAATTTAAGATTATTTTTAAGAATCTGACTTTTATCTGTCCATCTGGTCTCTTGCAAGCCGAGAATATCTAAATTATAATGGTGGAATTCTTGTGTGAGGACATCAAGAGTTCGTGTGTGAGGACATCAAAGCATTACAGAGCGAGTTAAATTTTAAATATAAAATAGCTGAAGAAACAGGTTACCCTAGAAATTTAGTAAATCACTTAGATAATAAAGCTAAATTTCAAAAGAATAAAACTTCACAACCCACCTCCAATCAGCAAAATGATATTAAAAATTATATAGTTTTCCATATACAAAAGGAATAATTAAAACAACTGATAATATTTTTAAAAAATACCAATTAATATCACCACATACAGTACTTAAAACAATTAAAAGACGTATTAAACGACCAAGATAAAGTTATATAACTACCAGGGAGGGTAATAAATTAGAAGGGGAAAATAATTTTATTGGGAAGACATACCGATATACGATCAACATATATCGGAACATAATAGTGATACTAAAAATAAAAAACCCAACCCAGCACTGGCACAGGTAATAATTGAAAATAATATAAATAAATAAGATATAAACCATTAACTGTACAACCCACTAAATATCAACTACAGTATGCCGAAACACTATTAATAAATTTGCATAAAATCTCCATATGTAACACAGAAATGCCAACTGTAACCACAGCTTGGAACCTCTTGTTGCTTGAGCAACCTGAGCACCAAGTTGTGCATTCAACCGATAATGAGAGAGAGAGAGAGAGACAGGTATATAACGCTGAAGGCAGTCACTCTCGACTGCATTTGAACCTGAGGAAGCCCCATGATAGGAGGGGAGGAATGCATTGTAAAGTAGTTCTCCAAAATGTTGAATGTTTTTTGGGTGGAAGTTTTTTTAACTTTTAAATGTTAAATATTTTATACATTTCAAAAACTCATTTAGGAGTTCTTTTAAAGTTGAAGTTTTTAAATTTTTCCTGGGATGAAAAAAAGGGAAATCAACATATGCAAAAAGGGATTGTGATCACTTAAAAGGATGAGCATCTATTAAGCATTAATAACAACCCGAAGGACTGGTAACTTTAATGCAAAAAGTCTTGGAGGAAAGGAAACTTTTAAGTAAGGTGTAAAATAATTCAAGGAGGTGAAAAAGTACTGTATTAGTCTCGACCAGCAGTTAATGCACAACTATACCAAAAGTGTGAACACCATCAAGAACAACATCTAAGCCAGGAAGTTACCAGCTAGAATAACAGAAATGACCAGACCCAGTGTGGAGTATCAAACTGAGAGGAACGTTATCTCAAGGTTACAACATTATGGGCCAGCCCAATTGTGAAGCCGAACTGGTAATAACACTTTAATATCCTTTATATTCTATCAATATTTTTTTAACAAAAAGTTGATGTTAAGTTAAAATTGGCATAAGGTAGATCTGGGATATTGCACATGTGGAAATATCACTTTTATAATAAGTTAAGATAACCCTGTAAAATTATACTGGGAGAATTGATTAAGTTTTAACTATTGTACAGCTAAAGATCATGAATATTAAATTAACATTAAGTAGCTGTGGTCGCTCTAAGTGCCCATGCTAACCTCAGTACACCATCGAAACCACTTACAATGGGCAAGCGAGCATCAAAACTGGACCTTGAATGATTGGAAGGTCATCTGTTCCGATGAATCTTGTTTCCTGTTGCACCATATGGATGGATGGGTATGGATGCGTGGTTTACCTGGGGGGAAATGTTGGCACCAGGATGCACCGTGGGATGAAAACAAGCCGGTGGAGAAAGTGTAATGCTTTGGGCAATGTTCTGCTGGAAAACCCTGGGTCCAGTTATTCATGTGCAGGAAATTATTATGTTTACCACCTACCTAAACATCACTGCAGAGAGGTAGCAGTAGTCCTCTAGTAGTGCCTTCTTTCAGCAGGATAATGCACCATGCCACACTGCTCGGACTGTTTGAGAAAACATGAGGAAGACTTCCAGGTATTGCCCTGGTCTCCAAATTCCACAGACATCAATTCAATTGAGCATCTGTGGTTTGTGCTGGAACAACATATCCGATCTGTGGCAGCTCAACCATGTGTCTGATCTGTGGCAGCTCAACCTCCACTGTGGCAGCTCAACCATGTAACTTACAAGAGTTAAAGTATCTGCTGGTAATGTGTTGGTACCAGATACCACAAGACACCTTTAGAAATCTTGTAGCATCCATGCCTCGCTGGGTAAGAACTGTTTTGGTGGCACATGGAGGACCAACATCATATTAGGCAGGTGGTCATAATGTTTTGGCTCTTCGGTGTAGTTTTTTTATTAAATTCCAGATGGCTACTTTTCTTTTTTTTCTACCCTGCTGAGGAGTGGTCAACCACACAGGGACCTGGTGCTGACCATATAAACCCACTGGACTGGACAGATATATGGCTCTGAGCTTGATTATGGATCCTGATTTTGCTGCACTGGTGGGCTTCTGTGGAGGGAAAATCTTCCTCTGTGTTTTCTGTTTGTTTGTGGGTTGACAGTCCCAAGTGAATAGATTCACAGGATATGTTTATCAGCTGGTGGATAATCCTGAGCAGAAGTCATCGCAGGCACCTGAACTCTTTGCTTCTATTGGCATCGTCAAATTCTACATTGGAGGAAGTCTTCCAGTGTAGATGGCTTCGGCCTTTAGTGGTGGGGTAACGGGTCTTTGCCCCATGTCTGCAATTAGGGGGCTGTTTGATATTGTTGGCATTGCCTCTCTCAATAAGCATAGTTTCTTTAAACATCCCACTAACCATTTTCTCTCCATAGGTAGTTGGAATGTGAGGACTTTGCACAGAGCTTTTTCTCTTGATGTCCTCACACAAGAATTCCACCATTATAATTTAGATATTCTTGGCTTGCAAGAGACCAGATGGACAGATAAAGGTCAGATTCTTAAAAATAACCTTACACGCTAGTGATGCTCTTCTAGGATATGAGTGCATTAATGAAAGGTTTCTTACAGCAAAATTTCAGACAAGCATTAAAGACTTGAATGTTTATCTGCTGTTATGCCCCCACTGAGGATGCTGATGAGGATGAGAAGGATAGGTTTTACAGACAACTTCAGGATATTTTGAATTCTGTCAAGTAAGGAGATATTACCCTTGTTCTTGGTGACTTCAATGCCAAAGTTGGTACTGACTCTGACCTTTGGGGAGGGGTGATTGGCCCATTTGGTATTGGTAGCTGCAATGGCAATGGGCAAGGTCTCCTACAGATAAGTAAACTCAATGGTTTCAGAATAACTAACACTTATTACAAACACCACAACATACATACACCATACACATGGGTTTCACCTGATGGGCTGCATAAGAATATGATTGATTATATATTAATTAACAGCAAATGGGCTAGTTCTGTTAGGAATACCAGGTCATATAGGGGAGCTGATATTGGATCTGACCATTACCTTGCTAAAAGTGTCTTGCAACTTAAACTTAAAAAGTGTTGTGCTAGGGTTAAAAATTTTACTTTTAATACTGAAGCTCTGAAAGACCCAGTTATAAACTAAAGTTTACCATGACAGGTTACTTAGTCATTCTAACAGTCATAGTTTGTTTACTAATGAAGTTGAGGAAGAATGGGACCATTTTAAACAGGCATTTTTTGGAAACTAACAGTACTCTTTTAGGAAAAAAGGAGCAGAGGAGGCAGAATTATTTGAGTGATAAGGCACTTGAGCTTATTTCAGAAAGAAAGAACTGCAGGAATGTCCTTAATCAATACCCTACTAGTCCTAATAGAAAGCATTACAGAGAACTTACTAAACATGTAAAAGATCAGTTAGCTGCTGATAAGAATCTTTGGCTTGATGGCTTGGCTGACAAAGCCAAGGAAGCAGTTAGGCAGCACAACAGCAAAGAGCTGTACCAGACAGTTAATGTTTTGTGTGGTAGAAAACGATCAGGTATACAGGGATTGAAGGATAAACAAGGTAAGGTTATAGAAGGTGAGCATTCTGTCATGGCTAGGTGGGCTGAGCATTTCAGTGATGTTCTAAACAGTGTGGTTAGTTCTACTCCCATTGTTTGTAATGATGATAGATGCATTACTGGCTTTAATGTTGGCCATATAACACAATCTGAAGTTATTTTGGATGTTTCTAAACTTAAACTACATAAATCCCCAGGGGTAGATGAAATTACTACCAAAATGCTTAGAGCTGGGAATGTTTCGGTTACCACTTGGATGACTGAAATTCTGAATATCTTTTATGATAAAGGCATGGTTCCTAAGAATTTTACCAGAGCTGTTGTTATACCTATTTTCAAAAAAGGTGATCGCAGTTCTTGAGATAACTATAGGGGTATCAGCCTACTCTCTGTTCCAGGTAAAGTTCTTTCCATGATTGTGCTTAATAGAATTAAGAATCTGGTTGACAGTCAATTCTGTGATGAGCAATGTGGATTCAGAAGTGGTAGGGGATGTGTGGATCAGATATTTTCACTTAGGCAGATTCTTGAGAAATGTTTAGAGTTTCAGAAACCTTTGGTTGCTAGCTTTGTTGATTTCAAAAAGGCCTTTGACTCTGTTGATAGTCATAATTTGGCGGATGATTGTGAGATCATATGATATATCAGACAAGTTAGTTAACACAATGAAAGCTCTCTATAACAACACTGAGTCATGTGGAGAGTTGGTAAGGCTTGTAGCAATTGGTTTAGCATTACTTCTGGTGTTCGACAAGGGTGCATTTTGTCTCCTTTTCTCTTTAGCTTGGTTATTGATTATGTTATGCGAAATTCACTTCAAGGGTAAGATTTTGGCCTTAAATGGACTGGAGATACGAAAATTTCTGATTTAGATTATGCTGATAATTTAGCCCTTTTGGCAAATGATTTTGATGAGGTGAACTCTTTCATTCGAGCTGTTGATGAGACTGGTAGTAGAGTAGGTTTGGTTATAAACAGAGAGAAAACTAAAGTGACGAAAATTGGTCAGGCAGGCTGTGATTCAGTTAATCTGAATGGTTGCAGTCTTGAGCAGGTGTCACAGTTTAATTATCTTGGGAGCTATGTAACAGATAATGGTGATGTGCGGCATGAGATTAACAGACGAATAGGGATTGCTGCCGGGACTTTTAATAATCTATGGAGAGTGTGGAGAAATAGGCGTATACACCTAAAGACTAAAATTAGGCTGTATAATAGTTTGGTTCTTTCTAGGGTTAGTTATGGTAGTGAAACTTGGACACTTTGTAAACATGATAACAGGAAACTAGATGCTTTTGATTCCAGATGCTTACGCAGTATCTTGGGCATTAGATGGTTGAACTTTGTAACTAATGATGAGGTTAGGCAAAGGAGTTGGCAACCTCCTTTAAGCAGCATATTGTGCAGAGAGAGACTCCGTTGGTTTGGCCATGTTGCCCGTATGAATAATTATAGATTGGCAAATAGGGTTATGAACAGTGTGCCTAAAGCCTCAGAAAGAAGGGTAGATCTAGGATGCGATGGGCAGACAATGTCAAACAGGACCTTATTAGAATTGGTGTGCAGTGGCCCGATGCAGTAGATGTAGCTCAGGATAGACTTGCTTGGAGAACTAAATTGCACGGTCTGGTTGGACCTCCGTAGCCCATGGCTGCTTGAGGATGATGATGTGCTGCTGAAGAACACTAATGCTGTCATGTATTATTATCCATTTCAATTGCTGCTTACACAGCTTTCAAATTAGCAAGAAACCGAAAATCAGTTAAATAACTCAAGATATTATAAATTGAAAAATGAAAAATTCAACTTCTGACTAGTTGGAACTTTATTCATCGGAGCACAGTAAAACATTGATTATCTGGGGCTCAATTAACCATGATCTTCTGTAGTACATACAAATTTCACTTTTTTAATTCTCTATGCAAGTGAATTCGTAAAATAACAGAAGTTATTACTGCGTGTTTTAAATAACATTGCATCATAATTAAACAATATTGCATTATCCTTCTAGCAGAACTCATTTGTCATCACTATTGAGGTTTGCTGTTCTGCTGCCAGAGTGCGCAGTCAAGTGTATTACGAATTTAATATAGTCTTTGTCTGTTAAACATTACAACATGTTCATGTGCTCCTCTTGTGTAACCAAATTTATCTAGCATTTCAACCTCTAAAATGTTGGGAAAAAGAAAAAGAGTTATTTTAACAGTGGAAAATAAATTGGAGATTATAAAGACGTAAAAAAAGTGAAAGTGTTTCATCACTTACAACCGAATTTGGTTGGGTTGTTTTACCTCTGAGCGGCACTTTTTTGCACACAATGGGCTAAATGGCCAGGTCACACGGACCCCGAAGGCTCAGAGAAGGTTGGGGGAGGGGACCCACTGGAACAGCTGTTGGGAGACAGATGGTAGCCTCCCGTCAAGGCCATCCAGTGTGTTCTTTAACGTGCACAGGGTATGGCTCTCCCGCACACGGGGCCACGGCTTAACGTCCCATCAGACGAACGGCGGCCTTTCCAAGCCCATCGGTGTCCCCTATTGACCGTGGGCAGGGCGGGGAATTTTTGCGGAGATAAATCTCAATGCTGACCCAGCTGGGACTCGAGCCTGCGAACTACAGATTACGAGCCTGGCACGCTACCGACTGAGCCATCCCCGCCCCACCGAATTTGGTATTGGTCAGCAAACTGTAAAGGATAATTAAAAACCAACCCAATATAGGCAAATCTGTTTCTTAAATGTGATACATTTGCTTGTGCTTCACAAAGAAAATCACTGAAAAGTTCTACAAATGAACAACTAGAAGGTTAAATGATAAAGTGGTTTTTACAACAAAGAGCTGAAGGAACTTCAATATCAGGACCATTAATTTTAAGTACGGCTAAATCGTTTGGAAAATTAGACAAGCCTGAGACATTCAAAATTTCTTCTGGGTGGTTAAAACAATTTATAGAGAGGCATGGTAGAGTATAAGGGAGTTAAAAATAACAGGGTGAAAAGCTCAGTGTGAATAATGCAGGAGCAACATTATTCTGTGATGAATTAGCAACAATTATTAAAGAGAAGGCTCTAGTACAATCACAAATTTAGAATGCTGATGAAACAGGACTTTATTGGTGAGCAATGCCCACTCGCACGTCAGTGTCTGTACAAGAAAAAAAGCTCCAGGATACAAAATAAGCAAAGAGAAATATAATTCTGTGTGCTGCTCAAATGCTTCAGGAGAAGACAAATTAAAATTAGCCAGAGTGAAATCTCCTAGAAGTTTGAAGGACACAACAAATATTCCAACAGATTATTATAATCATAGATCTGCATAGATGACTAGGGATATTTTTGAAAAATGGTGGGAAGACAAACTTGTTCCTCATGTTAAAACATCTCTCTCAGAAAGATCTTCCCCACAAAGTAATTCTGTTATTAGATAATGCTCCATCCCATCCTCCAGTGGAAAAACTTTCTGAGAAATGGGGATATTGTCACCATTTATCTTTCACCAAACATAACATCACTAGTTCAATCTGTGGACCAAGGTGTGATTGGAACCATGAAAAGATTGTACAGAAAAACTCTGATGTTGGACTTTATTACGGAAGAGAAAAATTCCTAACAATTAAAGATGCTATCTAAAACATTTCTACAGCCTGGACAGAAATTAAAAGTGAAACATTTGAAAAGGCATTAAAAAAATATATTGCCCAATAACTTTCTGATCGCTGAAAATAATTTGGAAGTGGAAGACTCAAATAACAGTGTAGAAATAGACCCTAATATTTTAAAACCAATTCAAAATATTAATGGGTGCAAAGACTGAGATAAGAAAAATATTAATGAGTGGTTAAATATAGACAAAAATGAAGCCGGATAAAAAATGACTGACAATGACCAAAGTGTGCAAGAACCAACGCTGATGGTAGGATCAAGTGTTTCGACGAGGAGGAGGATGAGGAATTACAACCAGCTTACAAAGCATAAGTTGTAACATTACAATTACATAAGTTGTACTGAAGCCCTAAGAGCTGCAGAAACATTACTTAAATTTATGGAAAGTCAAGATGATGTTGATTACATTGAAGTTTTACAAATTCCTGGATGTATAAGAAAAATAAAACAAAAAATAATGCTACAAAGAAAACAAACAAAAATCATGTACTTTCCATCAAATAATTTTAAAAATGTTCAGTTTTGAATTTACATACTACATGAATGTTTATCTTATGTTTTTATAGGTTTTTTTTTTATGCATTTAGTCCAATAAAACAGAATTTGGATTAACAGTGTTTTTCAATTATCCGGGCTGTAGCATCCCCCCAATTACCACAGATAATTAACATTTTACTGAATAAGAATTTTTTATTCATTCATTCCAAATGTGCAAAATTAAAAATAATTTCAGGAAAAAAAATGCACATTCACTTGCATTATAAACATTTAATAAAGATCTTTCCTAAGCACAAAAAATGTTAACATCAGTAACAAAGCTGCTTTTTATTTTAATATTATTAAATTTCAAAATTCCAAACATATGAATTTCTTACATAATACTGAACATTAGTGAGAGCTTTCAGTAGAGTGAATGTATGCTGCGGAGTGTAAGAACAAAAGAAATTAATCATCCTCAAGATAAGATTAAGTGAATATTTTGAGCAGAAATTATGAAATGCTTCCACATAAAAAAGTATATATTTAAAATACACTTACCTGCAGCAGTCTAGCACTGAGATAGATACATGCACAAGCTATGGTTTCAGGGTGGTAACGAACAAAAACCTCTGTTCGCAGGCTGTCATTCATATAATTCCTGCAAGACATATTTCATATTTATATATTTATGTACTCTAAGTGTGACACAAATGTGAACTAAAATGTATGCAATGTCGCTCAAAATTAAAGTAAAAAAAAAACAAATTGCTTAAAAAGTTTAATATTTTAATCTCTGCTGTGTTTTTTTCTAAAGACTTAAAATAACATAGGATTTATAGACACTCATTAAAGAATCACATAAAAAAATCATTAAAGACAAAAGACACTCATGTATATCAATAAAGGTACACCAAATAAGTCAGTATTTTTACAAGTGAAAGTTATTAGAAGTCAATCTTCTTAGCAGAGTCAATGTATTAATATGGAGCTGTAAGCAGCTCAGATCACATCCATTATATTAAGCTTAAATTTGAAACTCGTTTAAAAAAAACTTCATTTTATGAATAGTGTTTATGATGGGTGTGGATTAACTTTTTTGCTTTGCTATAGGATTCTTATTGACCTTAACCTCTTGCCTTGATGGGTTTTAATTTTTTTTTCAATACAGAAAATGTTAGTTCTTTTTATCTTCATTATTTAATTTTTATGGCTAGTAAATACAAATTATCATTTAAAAGCTTTTTTTATTAAAATAAAAATCTTAAAAGTTTAAAAATAATGATTTTTGATTTATATGTCACACTGGTAAGTCGATTTCAGTAAGATGAGACTGCCCATATCTGATATGGGCAAGTCAGATAAGTGGTTAATAGGATATTTTAACATGATCTATGCTGTTGTGCTCCCACTGCTCATCACTACAAATAATAATACATGTAAAGATTTTAGACTTATTTAAAGAAACACAGTTAAGACTTATAAAACAATATAAAATTCATAAACTCTATAATATTCAGACAGACAGCCATATATCCTTAGCCAGCCATGGGCTATGGAACTCCAACAGACTATCCTATCTATGCTGAGCTACAGCATTTATCAGGTGTAGGCCAATTATAAAAAGGACCTGTTTGACATTCCCCATTTGCCCACTGCATCTTAGATTTCTCACTCTTTTTGAGGCCTTCAGACCCACTGTTCATAACCATATTTGCTAATCTACAGTTTTGCACACAGACAACATGGCAAAACTAATGCAGTCTCTCTCTGCATAATATGCTACTCAAAGGAGGTTGCTGACTACTTTATCTAACCTCATTGTTACTTATTAAGTTAAACTACCTAATGCTCAAGACACTGCATAAACAATAGAATCAAAGACATCAAGTTTCCTGTTATCTGGTTTACAAAGGGTCCATGTTTAACTACCATAAATAACTTTAGAAAGAACCAAACTACTACATATGCTAATTTCAGTCTTTATGTGTATATGCCTATTTCTCCACACTCTCCACAGATTCTTAAAAGTCCCAGCAACAATTCCTATTTTTCTGCATATCTTATGCCACACATCACCAGTATCTGTTACATAGCTCCCAAGATAATTAAATTGAGACACATGCTCAGGGGTGCAACCATTCAGATTATACCTGGCAGACCAAATTTGGTCACTAGTTTTCTCTCTGTTTATCACCAAACCTACTCTACTACCAGTCTCTCATCAACAGCTCTAATGAAAAAGTTCATCTCATCAATATCATTGTTAAAAAGGGCAATATCATCAGCATGATCTAAATCAGAAATTTCCAAATGTGTAGGTCATTTCAGGCCAAAATCCTTCCCTTGCAGTTAATTCTTCATAACATAACCCATAATCAAACTAAAGAGAAAAGGTGACAAAATTAACATGGCTACTGATCTAAGGGACCTGGGTTCAAGTCCCGGGTAAGGCATGGATGTGTGTGTCGTTTTTCTGCCGAGATCCTGCCATCCTCACAGACCTTCTACTATTGCATATAAACTGACAGGCTCCTGTCAGACCTCTGTGGCAAGCAGCTAATTGAGGGGGTATTTATTTTTTTATTTTGTTAAATTGTAATACAACAGTAACACCATATGTAAAATCTGAAAATAATTCCATATGCAGGGATGAGGGCAATGGTAACGAAGGTCAGTAATGCACTAATCAGCTATGGGAATCCATTATTGCTGATGCACCCCAGCATAAAGATCTAGAATTAGCTTACACACTAAATATCAGTAAATTATAGAACAATTGTAAGTGTACAAATGTACATACTTATAAGAATGTCCATTACAGCAGAAATGGCCTGTTATTTTGTAATAGTTCACAGTTATGACAGAGGATTATAAGTACATAATTGTAACAATGCCCTTTGGGGCTAGCCTTTTGCCATTCTGGAGTATCTCAGCAGCACTAGCAGACTGCCTTTTGCCATTCTGCATATCTCAGCAGCACTAGCAGACTTCCCTTGAGATCCCAAGTGCGATCACAGCGGTGGGATTTCTCTCATATAGAGCCAGAATCGAAGAGAAAAATTAATGAGTTGAATTCAGATGTAGCTCCCAGGTCTGTGACTAGATGGTGGCACATATCAAGGTTAATATAAAGAAAAGAAGTATTGATTAAGATGGCTGACAGTGGTGTGATGGTCCACCTATTCTTTATTTTTTTTAATCAGTTTTACTTTATTATCATTCTGGAGATTATCGTCAGTTGGACTTAAGCATTTTTCTTTCTTCCGAGCCACTAAAGGAGCTGCGCATGCGCAACTCCAACTTTTGACTGACAGCCACTAATGCGTGCATTTAGGGCACATCCCCTCTTGCATCATACCTAGTGCTGTAATGCTCCAAAAATTAATAACTTTTAAAGTTTTGGACCTTTTATCTGATCTAATTTATTCAAACTCCAGATAGCTCTTTCGGGTGCCAGGCAATAATAACTTGAAAAATAAAGTTGAAACAGGGTTCGGTAAATATTTGCCAAGCGTCACTTATCGAGTAAGAATTCAAAAATGATTGTCAAGTTTAAATATTAAATAGAATCAAAAATTAATTCATGTTGCTCAAGAGAAAAAATAGCAAAGATTCAAAAGTTTCTAAAACAGACAAATTTTATTTCCAAAAATTCAACTCACCAAACATCAAATGAAAATGTCGACTACATATCAACTCATCACTATCTCACTACATTACTCTACAATCTCTACTCCTCACTACACTCACTAACTTCTACTCTCTACTGCTAACTCTGTGATCTAACGTCACTGTTATAACAAGCAGCATACAAAAGCCTGTATGTGTCATGTTGCACGCTGGGACATTTACATAAACTGACAAGCGCACAAGACGCAAGAGAGGGCGTGTCCTTGAACACTGCACTTGAGCGATTCACAATCAAAAGGTAGGAGTTGCGCATGTGCAACTCCTGCCGCTCGGAAGAGGATCAAGACAGCCTACAAAAGGAAATAAAATCCCCAAAATGATAAATATAACATAAATTAAGCAAAATTGGTTAAGGAAAAGTAAAAGTGAATGGGTGGACCATCACAACTCCCCCTCCTAAAGGGAGTCAAAATTTGACCTAACAGATTTTGACAAGCAAATTTTGAATAAAAGGACACTTCTCATGTCATTTACACATAGTTGAACATAAAATAAAAGTAAAAATATGCTTACACAAATTTTGATAAGATGATCTACTCTCACTTCAACACAATTTTCCATCACAACCAAAGGAACCTCCTCCAAAATCCTCCTAACAAGAGTGTAAAGCTATCCTAGTGTAAATATATATACCAATGGCTGGGCAGTTAACTGTATACTAGCGTTAAAGGACTACCTAGTATCACATTCTGAAACAAAATTGAAATATTGCATACGATACCTGTACAAAAAGCTGGTTAATACTACTCCTGTCTACTTAGCTTCTAAAAAGGTTAAAGAAAAAAAGTTCAATTACATACGTATCAAGTGGGGTACAGAGCTTCCGCTTATCGATCAAAAGGTCAGAGTTGCACATGCACAAACTCCTGCCGTTCGGAGGAGGATCGAGACAGCCCACAAAAGGAAATAAAATTCCCAAAATGATAAATATAACATAAATTAAGCAAAACTGATTAAGGAAAAGTAAAAGTGAATAGGTGGACCATCACAGTGCAAGTGTCAGATTATGCAAATGTTTTTCCCAGCGTGCACCACACGCTGCATGTATACCCAAGTGGCATTAGGTCATGGAGAAGGAAGATAGTAACGATAATTGATTTTCATTAAGATTTAACTTTTAAAAATTTGACAATCTTTTGATTTATTACTCAATAAGTAACACCCATATACTTAACAAACCCTCATTTAACTTTATTTGACAAATTAATATTGCCTGGCACCCAATACTATCCAGAAATTTAGTATAATTTGGATCAGTCAAAAGGTCCAAAGTGAAGAGGTTTAACATATATTTGGAGCATTACAGAGTGGCAATAAAGAAAGTGGTACACTGAACAGAGACTGTACATATTTATATATATATATATGTATGTATAAATTATATGTTATTAAATGTGATTGCCAAAGTAACAAATTTTTGAGCTCATTAGTTATATATACTAATCATATATTTAACGGCAGCTTAAGCCAAAGATTTTTGTTGAGCAAGAAGCTTAGCTTTTGTATTAGTCAAAGGTACTGAAGTTTCAGCACAGTTATTGCTGATAGTTACTTTTATTGTATGTATGTAAAGATTAGAAGTGTCCAGACACACACACACATGGCAAACCTTTTGATAAGCAAGTTTATTTGCAAGCTTAATATAGCTTTAGTATTGTATTGTTGCATAGCAGTACCTTTGAGCACTGCTCAAGATAAAAAAAGTTTCAAAATTTTGGCAGATCACTAAACATTCTGTTAGTAATATGGTCAATTCCACCATAATGATCCTGACTTAGAAAAAGTAAAAGATAGGTTGCAGTATGTGATGAAAGAAGTAGAAGTGTTAATGAATCTGCTTAATGAGCCTCGGGAGAAAAGGGGAACGACAACAACCCTAAATTTGCTGACAATGCTATGTCAGCTCACGAACATATAAACTTTGAACGTAAAGTTCCATTTTTTTGTTCCATCAGAAGCAGGTGATAGAAGAGAGTACTGTATTATCAACTGCCTCAATGAGAGTTTCCAATTCATTTATTAACTGCAGTCCTTATGTTAATTGGCCTTTACCTGAGATTATCTCAGGTTTGATGGTTTGAAATGTCCTTCAATGTGGATATTTGTTAAGTCAATGGGAAAGCATTTCTGTTTACATGAAGTGACTGGCAATCTTTTTTAATTAGATGTGCTAAGCAATGGTGGAATAAAATAGGATATCATCATGGAATAAAAAATTGGGAAGACTTTAAAAACGAACTTTTGGAAATCTACCCACCTTATGATGAGTTTACACATCTAGCTACAGAACTTTTTTCACAAAGACAAAGGAAAGGAGATGATATTGAAAAATTCTTCTAGGCCACAGTAGAGTTATACCTGTTGTACGATGGTGATGGCGCCAAAATTGACATAATAAACTGCATATGTCCCAATTCTACCCTTAAGAGAGTTTTTAGAAGTCAGAATTGCAACCTGAATTTCAACTTTAGTCAAATTGGCTCAGCAATACACCACAAGAAGAGAATCTGCAAAAATTGCATTAAATCAACAATGGATGCAATCCTTGTCAAAGTAGAGATATCAGATTGAGTTCCGCAAAATGACTCCCACAGGACCAGAAGTTATATGGTCCTGACAATTTGCACCGAATGCACCTACAACGATGATTGAAGCAAGAGGAAGAAACTTGGACCTCTTGCTTTGAAGCAAGAGGTCCAAGTTCCTCAAGAAAAGCCCTCTCATGAGTTAGGTCTTGCCACTGTGGGTACATATAATGTTCTAGATTTACATTTTGTGAAACTTTATCACGAAAAAACTGAATTCATAGCTCGTATCAACACAGGAGCTGATATTTCATTTCTATATAAGAAAGTATGGGTTAAAATTGAAAGAAGTTGTCAACTGAAATTGCAGCCGTCCTTAATAGGTTTTACTTTATTTACCCTATATTTATCATTTTAGGAATCGTTTCATTTGGACTGATTGCAATTCTTACTTCCGAGCCATAGAAGGAGTTGCGGATGCACAATTACGGCTTTTGATTGTCAGTCACTAATGCACACGTGTAGGACACTACCCCTCTTGCATCATAGCTAGCATGATCGTCAGATTATACAAATAATTTTACGGCATCCAACAGACACGTCGGATTTGTACACCACATGTCATAACTAAGTGATGTTAGGTCACAGAGTAGATAATTGGAATTGTTAGTAGTGTGTTGAGTAAGGTGGAGTATTATTAGGATGAGCTGAAATATGTTGGAGTAGTATGTTGAAACATTATGTGTTGTGTAAATAGGAGTTGTTAGAACTCCAACTTTTATATTCATCAACCGAATTGGTGAGTTTTTTAATTTTTTGGAAATAAACTTTGTTTTAGAAACTTTTCAATTCTTGCTATTTTTCTCTTGAGCAACGTTGATTTTGGATTAAATTTAAACTTTAATTAAACTTGACAATCCTTTTCGAATTCTTACTCGATAAGTAATGCTAGATAAATACAAAACGAAGCCTATTTCAACTTTATTTTGCAAGTTAGTTTATTTTGCAAGTTAATATTGCCTGGTGCCCAAAAAGCTATCCAGAATGTTGGATAAATTTGGATCAGACAAAAGGTCTAACTTGAAAAGTTAATAAACTTTGGAGCATTATAGTGGTCCCATAAATCTTTGAACTCAGCTTGTGGTCCAAAGCAGTGTTTTCCTGCAAGGAACTGATAAATTACCTATCACTTTAAACAATGTGGAGATAAGATTTGAATCTGTTATAATAAATGAGTTATTATATGACTTCTTGATAGGAATGGATGCAATATGAAAACACTTAATAGAATTCGATTTTGTTAATAATACTATTTCGCTGCAACACTGAAAGAAAAACTTTATGTCAACCGTAATGTTCAAAATAAAACACATTTTTAAATCAAATTTAACTGAAAGAACTAATCAAAATATTGGAAAAATGATAGCTGCATACGTTGAAAATAGACATAGTACCTGGCATAAATATTTGCACAGTTTTCCTTTGCTCTACACACTTCATTACACAAACAATTAAATCCACACCTTCAAGGATATTTATAGGGAGAGAGCTGACATCACCCTGGGGCAGACTTATTGCCAACCTGCAGCTCCACAAACCACTGAATTTAGAATGGAACAGCATATTCAAGCAACAACAGAAGCAACAAGATTATAACAAAAGACGAAGGCATATGGAATTTAAAACAGGTGATAAAGACAGACGATTCATCACGAAATTTGCTCCATTATATGCTGGACCATATTTTATATATATATAAAAAAAACTTTCCAACTTATTGAATGAACTAGCCAACATAACCACTAATAACCCACATAACCTCAGAAGATGATGATGAACCACTACCAACCAGAAGAGAGAAGTAGTGCGCCAGGCTCGTAATCTGTAGTTCCCAGGTTCGAGTCCCAGCTGGGTCAGCGTTGAGATTTATCTCCGCAAAATTCCCCGCCCTGTCCACGGTCAGTAGGGGACACCGATGGGCTTGGAAAGGCAGCCGTCCTTCAGATGGGACATTAAGCCGTGGCCCCGTGTCCGGGAGAGTCATACCCTGTGCACGTTAAAGAACACGCTGGATGGCCTTGACGGGAGGCTACCATCTGTCTCCCAACAGCTATTCCAGTGGGTCCCCTCCCCCAACCTTCTCTGAGCCTTCGAGGTCCATGTGGCCTGGCCATTTAGCCCATGGTGTGCGAAAAAGTGCCGCTCAGAGGTAAAACAACCCAACCTTAACCAGTTTTGTTTAATTTACGTTATATTTATCATTTTGGGGATTTTTATTTCCTTTTTGGCATCACAGCACTCGTTTCCAAGAGATAGGAGTTGTGCATGTGCAACTCCGAACTTCCGACTGTCACCCGCTAAAGCGCGTGCACAAGGACACGCCCCCTCTTGCGTCATAGCTTGCGTCGCTCGTCATTTTATGTAAATGTCTTTCTCAGCGTGCAACATGACACGAGTCCGGCTCTTGTTAAAAGTCTGATGACATGTGGTCACAGCCAGCACAAGATAGTGCGTTGCAGCACAGTTAGTTGTCAGAGCATAAGCATGTAGCAAGGAAGAGTGCTGAGTTGATGTATCTTCTTCATTGAAGTTTTGGTGAGTTGATTTTTGGAAATAAATTTGTTTGTTATTTAAACCTTTTGAGTCTTTATTAATTTTTTTCTCGTGAGCAACGTGAATTAAGTTTTGATTATATTTAGATATTTAACTTGACAATCATTTTTGGATTCTTACTCATTAACGCTTGCTGGTATTTTGAACCCTAATTTAACTTATTCTATTTTTTGGCAATTTGTTAATTATTGCCTGGCGCCCGTCTCAGCTATCCGGAGCATAAAACTAATTGGATCAGAAAAAGGTCCAAACTTAAAAGTATTTTGCATTTCTTTGAAGCGTTACACACAGCCTGCAGAGCAACAACCAGCAACGTAGCTCTCAACATAGATGATATCATCAACGAAATCTTCAGAAGTGCCTACACCTAGCATATCGATCAACACAGGAATGAAGTCACCAGGAAACGACTGGATGATGATTTATTGCAAAGGAGTGCCAACAATGAAAATTTAAGTATATTATCATTATTCTTCCACTATGGCACCAATTATTTATGATGTTCTATTTATTTCCTCTGGAATAGATGAAGATGGAGATGATTGAAGATTATTTACTGTTTATACTTAGAGCTTTTGAAATGTTTAGTATTGAAACTTGGGAGTTTCCGATTTTTTTTAAGTGAATTTATTATTCAAAGTTTATGGTTTGAGTTTACAATGTGAAGTGATTAGAATTTTTTATGTATTCTGGTTATCTGAAGTTTTAGTTGAACCATAGTTATATATTGTATTAACGGGATTTCAAGTATAATTATGTTTTATTGCAGTTTTTTTTTTCATTTGAACTGACTGAAAACTGAATTGAGTGTTGTTGCAAGTTAGAATTTAAAAATTTAGAAATTATAAAATGGCGATGGATGTGAATGATGAGAATGAAAGAGATATTAGTATATAGTGATTATATAAATTGCATTTAAGGTTTTTTTGTGTAAAACATAGATTGAATTGTATTGGATGGAAGTGTTAGCATCATATATGATAAATTATTGATACAGCTTTTCTTTACTCTTAGATACAATGTACATGTGTTTAAATCTTTTCAGTCTCATCAATGATATTGATGCATTAATGATGCATAATTATTAGGATGACATTGGCAGCATTTGTTTGCATATATGTGAGCTGACCATGACATGATATCTTGAAGTTTTTGTACCTTCTTTGAGCTGTCCCCAACAGCAGTGTAGTTTGACCGAGACGGTCACTAGCAACTCCTTTGGGAGGGGAATGTAAAGCTCAATGCGGTGAGGTAATTAAGCTATTTTTATTTCAGCTAGCTCGTGATTTATTGTGTTTAGGTGAAGTTTTACGGATGGTTACACTCCTACTTGTATGCAAAATGAAATTATTATCTTTGCATATTTGATTGTAGTCAGAAAGATTTAATGGAGTACCAATACCCGTTTTTTTATGTTTGGCAGGCACGTAAGAAGATTAGATTTTGTGTATATGATTGTTGTTAGGGGAATAAGTGGATGTTATGTACCCTGCTTGATGCATCTGTATTTATATTCTGTGAAACAGCAGAATTTGATGTAATTGAATTTTTCTTTAACCTTTTTGGATGTTAAGCAGATTAGGGGTGATATTAACAAGTTTTTTTTGTAAAGGTTATAGTATGCAAATTTTGGAATTGCATCAGAATGTCATACTAGTTAGACCGATAATGCTAGTATGCAGTTAACTGCCACAGTCATTGCTATGCAATTATACTAGGTAGCTTATACAATGATAGGAGGAATGGGAGGAGGTACCTTTGGTTGTGATGGAAAATGTAAGAGTTGATCATCTTATCCAATTTATTTATGCATATTCATTACTTTATTTATGTTGAGTGATATGTAAATGGCATAAGAAGTGTCCGATTATTCGAAATTGCTCATCAAAATCTGTTAGGTCACATTTTGACTCCCTTTGGGAGAGGGAGTTGTGATGGTTCACCCATTCACTTTAACTTTTCCTTAACCAGTATTACTTTATTTATGTTATATTTATCATTTTGGGGATTATCTTCAGTTGGATTTAATCACTTTTCTCTTTTCCAAGCTACTAAAGGAGTTGCGACCCTGACTTTTGATCGACAGCCGCTAATGTGATTATTTATGACATGCCCCTTTTGTGTGCTAATGCGAGCACGTGATCATCAGGTTATGCAAATGTTTTTCCCAGCACTTTTCACTTGATGAGGGTGCAACACATGCCACATATATACCAAGTGATGTTAGGTCATGGAGTACGAAGATAGTAATGAGGATGATACTAGAGTAATGGTAGTGGAGATGGTATGAGATAGTAATGAGGATGATATTAGCTGAGAAGTTTGTCAGTTTTGGAGATGTCTAAATGAGCTTTATTTGCTCAGACTATTTTGTATTCATCAATTATATGGTGAGTTGTGAATATTTTGGAAGTTATATGAATATTTCGATTTTTGCTATTTTTTCTCTTGAGCAACGATAATTGATTTTGATTAAGATTTAACTTTTAAAAATTTGACAATCTTTTGATTTCTTACTCAATAAGTAACACCTATATACTTAATGAACCCTCATTTAACTTTATTTAGCAAGTAATATTGCCTGGCACCTGATATGCTATCCGGAGTTTTAATTTAATTTGGATCAGTCCAAAGAGAAAAAGTTTAAAAATCTTTTGGAGCATTACAATGGCAGCAAATTAAGAATTCACCATGTAGATGAAGAAGAGGAAAGCCACAAGCATATGACCAGAATAGAAATAGTATGGTTATAGTCTTCAATTGGCTCTCTTTCACTTCATGATATAATAATGTGGTCTCGTCAGTGATAAAGTTGTATCCAGAGATTTACTGGCACATAGAGGCCCATATATAAGATGATTATCCGGATGTTTGAGAGATTTGTAGAATTTGTAGGGAAGTTTATGTACAAGATTTATCACAGAATTTATTGAAGAGTTTATGACGAAGGTTTATATGAGTTTATGAAGTAGGAAGATTTAATTAAGATACTAAACAGTCGGAAGTGAGGAGAGAATGTCACAAGTGAAGTCCAAATGTGGGACTAGTTAGGTGAGTTGTCACAGTTTCAGATGCTGAAGGTATTCCAAGAATCATTTATGTTGTCCAGATGGAGGATGATCAATATGCTGTAGCTATTGTATCAATTAACTACAGAATGTCAATGAAAAGAGAAGCAATAGGATGCATAGGCACTCAAAATCATCTAGGTGCCAAGTAAATGAAGTACAGAGATAGTGGCATGGCTTAGCACCTTAAAAGGCAGCTGAGTGCTGGTAGTCAAAACTCTGTTGTTGTACTCCTCAAGCAGCCATTGGCTATAGAGGCCAACCAGATCGTGCAATTTAGTTCTCCAAGTATATCTGTTCTGAGCTACATCTGGGCATTGTACCTCTCAGTGCGAGCTCCAGTTTGTGGTGAGGGGACAACCCTGTGACCACCTGTGCCACATACCAAACTTCCTCTGTAATTTTTTTCTCTTCTCATTCTTTTTGTGTCCGTGTCAGTAACATTCTTTCACGACCTTTTCTCCTAAGTGCCACAAGGTTGAGTCCCGAGTGTTTGCTTTCCGCTGTCAAGATCAATTCAATTCCATGGCAATTTCCTCCAACTCTAGGTAATGTCCTCTATGCTGATGACTTTAACATCTTTTGCTCATCATCCAGCATGAAGGTCATTGATTGACAACTGCATCTGCCCTGAACTATCTCTCATTTGGACGAAGGCAATGGATTTCGGTTTTCCTCACAGAAGACCACTTGAGTGCACTTTGCCACAAGCATAATCAATCTGGACCCCGAGCTGTGGCTCAGAGGTAACATCATTCCAGTTGTGGCAGAGACCAAGTTTCTTGGTCTCATCTTCGATTGGAAATTGAACTTTTTACCCCATTTATGCCATCTTAGGTCCAAGTGCATGCAGGCATTGAACATCCTTAAGGTTTGCTCCTCCCTCTCTTGGGGGGTGGACCAATGTTCATTGCCCCATCTCTACATGCACTTGTCCAGTCGAAACTGGTCTATGGATCTCAGATATATGACTCTTCCCTTGATTCAGTGGTGAAGGTCCTCCATGTTTGCAAGGGGACCTCTCGCACTTTACCAGTCCAGTCTTTGCACTGAGACCAACAAAACATCTTTATCTATTTGCCATCAAAAGTTATTCCTGCAGCATGTACCAAATTGTAATCCCTGCAAAGCCATCCCACTTGGAACTGCATTTTCAGTCCTCAGTGGGAAATGTTATATCAGAATCAGTCGAATGCCATTTATCCTTTCAGTTTGTGTGTCCAATGTTACCTGCAAAGCATTAACACCAGTCTCAATAGCATCTCACAGTTGACACCCAAGCCACTCCACCATGGCTCACTGTTTCCCCTTACTGTGATTTTTCTCTTTGCAGGACAGAGGAAGGCCTTTACACCCGACTGTGTGTAACACAACTCTTTGCCAGCCATCGTGCTGAGCACCCTGCCTTCTTGCCTGTCTTCACAGATGGTTCAAAGTCTGGCACATCAGTGGGGGTCACAGTCTGCTGTGAATAAATGAATAAATTAACACTTTGAAGTCGATTCAAATTTTTAGAGGAAAAATTGTCTTGAGCAGGGTGGGATACAAACCCACAACCTCCTGATAACATATCAGGTGTTCTGGACAACTGAGCTACCAGCTGCCGATCAAGATCTCCTCTAATTTATGATAATAACATTTTCAACCTACATTACTTCATATGCAGGGACTGTTATGGCAATTTCGCCACAAGCGGCACAAACATGCCATATAGATGGAAGTATTTTCTTACAAGTAATACAGTTGATAAATAATAAATAAACTCGACAAATTTGGTATCTACTAATAAATTACCACTTTAAAGTCGATTCAAAAACCCACCCAGTGTTTCGTTAGAAAATCAAGTCCCTTAGCTCCAATGTAACACCTAAATAATGCTTTTGGAAATGTGGGGAATCTGGCAACAGCATCAGATTTGAAGCAGAAGATTTAAATGCTGCTTTAACTCTTTAGTTTCACAGTTAGGGAACAATAAATGGCAACAGTAAATTTGACAGCAAATTCTAGTTTCTCATAGGAATAGCATGGTAAATACTTTTGCTTCTAGCAAGCCCCCCTTTTGGACTTTCGACTTGAAATTTGGCACTACAATAAAGACCACTACCAGAAACATTCTCTGAAAATTTGGAACATTTATGTTGACTTCCCGATGACTTATGGCTGCCACAGACAGATATCTTTTATTATATAGACTAGCTGAATGTTACCAGCTCTGCCCAGCTGTCAATTAATTTTAACCTGTATATTCTTATTTTCACTGCATTAAAGGTAAATTTTGTAAGAACCCCTCCCCTGACACTTTAGCACACATTTTCAACAGGAAGAAATTTGCCCTGATCGTTGTTGACGTCAGCAAGCACTCCTCATAGCCTCTGGCTTAGTTTCTGTGTAAGCTATCGATATTTTATTTCTGCCACCAGATTTTGCCACCCTATGTCTCCCGTGATATTCGTTAGCAAGGCCCAAATTTTCTGCACAATGCCCTACGTGTGGCCCGTGATTGGTATAAAAATCAGGTTCACACTTGGCCTGTGGCTTAATTTCTACACAAATTGTGACAGCTCATGTATCACTTCTAATCTGCATATTTTGTTGTTTCCTGCACTAATGGTTAGTTTCGTGAGTATCCTCCCCGACATTTTATCACATTTATCAGTTTGAACACTAAGAATTTCCCGGTGTTGCAAAGGTTACTGCTGATGGCGTGCGATCGCAGAGCCCATGGCAAACGATCGAGATATTTATTTTGTCTGATTTAGGCATTCTGTAATTCCTGACATACTTCACCAAAAGGTGCCAAATTTTGTAGGCGGGACTGACTCCATATTTGGTTAGAAAATCAAGTCTCTAGCTGCAATGGAATGCCTATATAATGCTTTTGGAAACGTGAGGAATTGGGCAATGACATCAGATTTGCAGCAGAAGAGTTAAATACTATTGTAACTCTTTACTTTCACAGTTAATGAGTAATAAATGGCAACAGTAAAAATGACTCCGATTCTCATTTCCCGTAGGAATAGCATGGTAAAATATTTTTGCTTCCAGCAAGCCCCCCTTTTGGATTTTCGACCTGGAATTTGGCACTGCAATCCAGACCTCAACCAGAAACATTCTCTGAAAATTTGGAGCATGTACGTTGATTTCCCATGAGTTATATCTGCCACAGACAGACACCTTCTTTTATTATATAGATTTAAGTATATTATTCTTCCACTGTAGCACTAATGATTTATAATGTTTTATTTCTTTTCTCTGAAATAGATGAAAATGAAGTCGAGAAGCAAGAGTTATTTTGAATTTATATTTAGAGGTTTTAAAATGTTTAATTTCTTGTTGAAACTTTAGATTTTCGATATTTATTTTTGAAATTTATGGTAAGAGAAGATTTAGATTTCACATATTTGAATTGTGGTTAGGGGAATAAGTGGAAGTTATGTATCCCACTTGATACATCTGCAATTATATTCTGTGAAAGAGCAGAATTTGATGTAATTGAATATTTTTCCCTTAAACTTTTTAGAAGTTAAGAAGGACAGGAGTAATATTAATCAGCTTTTTGTACAGGTTGTTGTATGCAACTTTTGAAGTTTGTATCAGAATGTGATACTAGGTAGTCCGATAACGATAGCATGAAGTTAATTGTCATGGCCCTTGGTATACATTTACAATAGGTAGCTGTACACTTTCGATAGGAGGAATGGGAGGAGGTTGTGATGCCCCCCATTCACTTTTACTTTACCTGAACCAGTTTTGCTTAATTTACGTTATATTTATCATTTTGGGGATTTTTATTTCATTTTTGGCATCACAGCACTCGTTTCCAAGAGCATAGGAGTTGCGCATGCGCAACTAGGAACTTTCGATTGTCACCCGCTAAAGCGCATGTACAAGGACACGCCCACTCTTGTGCCGCTCGTCAATTTATGCAAATGTCTTTCCCGGCATGCAACATGACACGTGCTGGCTTTGTAGCCTCTTGATATAACCTGGTGACTGTTAGTCACAGTCAGTTAGTTGAGAAAGAGTGTAGTTGGAGTTTTGTTGAAGAGTTTGTAATGAGATAGAAATGATGTAGATCTTCTTCATTGAAGTTTGGTGAGTTTGAAATAATTTTGGAAATAAATTTGTTTGTTATATAAACCTTTTTTCAATATTTACTAATTTATTCTCTTGAGCAACGTTAATTGTTTTGATTAGAATTTACATTAAAATTGACAATCATTTAATTTTTGAATTCTTACTCATTAAGTAACGCTTGCTGGTATTCGAATCCTACTTGAACTTTATTTTTGACAATTTGATAATTATTGCCTGGTGCCGGACTTAGCTATCCGGAGCTTAAATAATTATTGGATCAGACAAAGGGTCCAAAACTTTAAAGTATTTCAAATCTTTGGAGCGTTACAGGTCAAGAAAAGAAGTGGCGCAACGAATAGGGATTTGCCAGTAGTAAAAGAAGTGTCACACTGAGATAGGAATTTGCCAGTAAAAGAATAGTCCAGAATAGGGACCATATATTTATGTATAAATTGTGTATGTTATTTAATGTGATTGTCAAAGATAGTAATTTTTGAGCTCATTAGTTGTATGTACTACTTATAGATTTAACGGCAGCTTAAGCCGAAAATTTTTTTGAGCAAGAAGTTTAACTTTTTTGTGTATTAGTCAAAGGTACTGAAGTTTCAGTGCAGTTATTGCTGATAATTAAGATATTTATTGTATGTAAGGATTAGAAGTGTCCGGGCACACACGTAGGCAGGCACGATAGAAAAACTTTTTTGATAAGCAAACTTATATTTTTGTAAGCTTAGTTGTAGCTTTAGTATTGTTGTATAGCAGTACCTTTGAGCACTGCTCAAGATTACAAAAAAAGGTTTTCAAAATTTCCAAAATTCAAAATTTTGGCAGACCGCTAAACATGTCTGCTAACAATATGGCCAATTCTGCCATAATGACTCCCGACTTAGAAAGAGTAAAGGGTAGGTTGCAGGATGTAATGATGGACGCAGAAGTGCTAATGAATCTGCTTGATGATCATCGGGAGAAAAGGGAACGACAACAACCCCTAAATTTGCTGGCAATGCTACGTCAAGTTCACCAACATAGAAACTTTGAATGTAAGGTTCCATTTTCTGTTCCGTCTGAAGCAAGTGACAGAACAGAGTATTATCAACCGCCACAACAACGATTTGCCAATCCATCTATTAACAATAGTTCTCATGTTAATTGGCCTTTACCCGAGATAAGATTCGACGGTTCAAAACGTCCATCATCGTGGACATTTCTCAAGTCCATGGAGGAGCACTTCCGTTTACATGAAGTGCCAAGCAACAAAAAAGTTGTTTTAGCAGTATCTTGTCTAATTGGATGTGCTAAGCAATGGTGGAATAACATAGGATGTAGTCATGGAATTGAACATTGGGAAGATTTTACAAGCAAAATCATGGACATATATCCGGCTTATAATGATATTACAGAACTAGCTACAGAGTTGTTTTTACGAAGACAAAGGGAAGAGATGACATAGAAAAATTTAAGTGGGGTACAGTAGAGTTATACCAGCTGTACGATGCTGATGCCGCTGAAATTGATATTGTAAATTGCATATTGTCTAAATTGCTTTTGCCCATTAGAGAATTCCTAGAAGTACGAAACGTGAACTCAATTTCAGATTTAGTCAAATTGGCTCGGCAATATACTGCAAGAGAATCTGCATTAAACGTACAATGGATGTAATTCCCGCCAAAGCAGCGCTATCAGGTTGAGTCTCGTAAAATGACTCCCGCACGACCGGAAATTACACAGGAGATTGACACGGAAATTATACGCCAAATTGTGGGAGACAATTTGCACCAAACACGCCTAGAATGATGCAGAATGAATGAAGCAGAGAATTTGCTCCAGATCAAGCTTCGAACAATGACACTAGACCTGAAACTTTTTTTTAAGAACAATAGAGAAACTTTCAGATGTAATTTTTGTGGCCGACTAGGATACACGGAACAATATTGTTATCGAAGGAATAAAAATTCGGGAAACTTGAATTAGGATCTTTGAAGCGAGAGGCCAAAGTTCCTCAAGAAAAGCCCTCTCATGAGTTAAGTCTTGCTACTGTTAGTATACATAATGTCCTACATTTACCTTTTGTGAAGCTTTATCACGATAAGACCGAATTCATAGCTCGCATTGATACAGGAGCTGATATTACATGTCTACATAAGAAAGTATGGGATAAAATTCAGAAAAGTTGTAAACTGAAATTGCAGCCATGGTCCGGTGGACCTTTGAACTTAGCTTGTGATTCCAAGCAGTGTTTTCCGCAAGGAACTGTTGAGTTACCTATTACATTAAATAATGTGGAGATAAGACTTGAATTCTTAGTAATAAGTGAATAGGAATCTTTAATAGGAATCTCTTAAATAGGAACAGATGTGATACGAAAACACTTGACTGAATTTGATTTTGCCAATAATACTATTTCATTGAAAGCAACAATGAAAGAAAAACTTGATATCGATCAGATAAAATCAGATATTAGAAAACATGCTGACAGCACTCATTTGGATAATAGCGAGAGAGTTAAGTGAGAAGCTCTGCTCAATACTAATCACGAACTTTTTAACAACAAGCCTGGCAGATATTAGATTTTGGAGCATCATATTGACACAGGCAATAGTAGACCTGTTTTTAGCAAACCATATAATTATCCTCGCAGTAAAGAAGAAATAGTTTCAATGCAAATTAAAGAAATGTTAAAGGATGGGATAATAGAACCGAGTTTTAGCCCTTGGGCTTCACTGGTCGTCCTCATTAAAAAGAAAACTGGTGATTTGAGATTTTGAGTGGACTATCAAAAAATAAATGCTGTTACAGTCCCCAATAGATATCCACTACCTATTATTCAGAATCTACTAACACAACTGGCTGGCAAGAAATTTATTAGCACACTAGATTTGTCTTCAGGATATTGGCAGGTGTCTGTATATCCACCAGATCGGCCCAAAACAGCTTTCCTCACAAAAGATGGATTATTCCAATTTCGTTGCTTACCATTTGGCTTATCCAGAGCACCCACCAGGTTTCAATGTCTTATGTCCGTGGTTCTGGATGATCTAAAAGGAAAGATTTGTGAAGCATTCTTAGACGACATAATTATTTTTTCTACTGATTTTTCAGAGTATCTACTTGATTTAAATTTGGTATTTGCAAGGTTAAGAGAAGCCAGACTCACTGTAAAATTGCCTAAATGCACATTTCTCCGAGAAGACGTTCAATAGCTCAGTTTCAATGTTAATACAGATGGAGTAAGAACATTACCTAATAAGGTCGAAGCCATAGAACAATTTCCCACACCGCGCAATTTGAAACAACTTAGTAGATTCCTAGGAATGTGTGGTTGGTACCAACAATTTGTACCTAATTTTGCTAATTTGGCCGAACCTTTATGTGAATTACACCGAAAGCAAAAATGATTCCACTGGACACCTGTTTGCGATACAGCATTTCAGATCTTAAAAGATGCATTGTGTCATGCTCCCGTGTTGGCTTTGCCATAGTTAGGCAAACCTTTTAACATCTACACTGATGCTTCCAATGTCAGTCTCGGTGCCGTGCTGAGCCAAGTACAGAATGACAATTGTGAACACGTTATCATGTATGCCAGTCGCAGTTTGAGTCACACTGAAAGAAACTATACAGTGACTGAAAAAGAATGTCTAAGCGTAATATGGGCTCTAGAAAACTTTAAAGTAAAATTAGACACGTCCGACATCACTATTCTTACCGACCATGCTGCTTTACAATGGTTGCAGACATCCACCAATCTAACAGGTCATCTAATGCGCTGGGCATTACGCCTAAAAGAATTCAATTTCAAGATCGAACACCGAAAAGGAAGTGCACATCAGCTATCAGATGCATTATCCCGTGCTCCCATGTGGCTGGCAGAAGTTACACCAGAGCTCAAAGATAAGCCTTTTGCTCCCTCACTCGCCACAATAATTCCCATCGAATACAAGGAACACTTAATTAAGGAACAACAAAAAGATTTAGAATATGGAAACGTGTACCATTATTTGAAAACTGATGAATTACCTCTAGATCCTAGTATAGCTTCAAGTATTGTTGGAAGAGCCAGACATTTCACATTAATTAATGATATTTTGTACTACAGCAGACGACCGAGTCAAACAGGCAGTTATTGGCCATTTATTCCCAAGAATTTAAGAGAGTATGTACTCCAAGAATTACATGATGTACCTTCAGCCGGACATTTAGGTACACGCAAAACATATCAGAAAGTGGCCAAAAGATCATATTGGCCAGCTTTGAAAAGATGTAAAAACCTATGTAGAAACATGCTTAATTTGTCAAACCACAAAATTCGATCAGAACTGTCCTTGTGGTCTTATGAAAAGCATGATCTCCACTGAATCTACGGAATTAGTTGTCATGGATTTAATGGGCCCATATCCACAAACACAGGCGGGATCCCAATATATTCTAGTGTTAGTAGATTATTTTTCAAAATGGGTCAAAATATTTCCCATTAAAAATGCAACAGCAACAATCGTAGCAAAGAAATTTATAAATGAGTTTATATGAAGATACAGCGTACCCAAGAGTATAGTTTCGGACAATGGGCCCCAATTCATTTCAAATGTGCCAGATGAAGTGTGTGAAACGTTTCAAATAAAACACATATATATGACTCCATATCACCCACAGTCAAATTTGACCAAAAGAATAAATCGAAATATTGGTAGGATGATAGCTGCTTACGTTGAAAATAGACATAGTACCTGGATAAATATTTGCAAAATTTTTCCTTTGCTTTACGCACTTCATTACACGAAACCACCAAATTCACGCCTTCAAGGATATTTCTTGGGAGAGAGGTGACATTACCGTGGGACAGACTCATTGGCCAACCTGCATCTCCACAATTCATTGAGTTTAGAACGGAACAGCATATTCAAGCCATTTCAAAGGCACAACACCCTACAAGCACAACAAAAGCAACGAGAGAATTATAATAAAAGACAACGACATATGGAATTTAAAGTAGGTGATAAGGTCTTGGTTAAAACACGTCATAAGAGTGATAAAGAAATTTGCACCATTATATGCTGCACCATATATTATAAGGAAGAAACTTTCTCCTCTTCTGTATGAATTGGCCAATATGACCACTAATGCCTCAGTGGAATGCTTTAATATCGTAAATATCAAAAGATATAACCATTCTATAGAATTTTCCAGATCAAAAGTAGATGCTCCACAACAAACCCAGGAGAGTGATGGCTCTGATGATGATGTTGAACCTTTACCAAGCAGAAGAGAAAAGAATAGGTTAGATTATCACCTATTACATACAATAGGACAAAGACTGATAAAGCCAGATTCAGCTGTTCCATCGACGTCAAGAGCATGACGAGATGCCGACGAAACAACCAGAGCCTGTAGAGCAACAACCAGCAGCAAAGCAGTCAACATAGCAGAGATGACATCATGAGCAAGATCTTCAGCAATGGTTTCATTTGAGGGTAGCGACGATGCAGGAAAGATGTCATCAGAACCTGACTGGATGATTTATCGCAACGGAGTGCCAACGATGAAAATTTAAGTATATTATTATTCTTCCACTTGGCACTTTATGATTTATAAATGTTCTCTTTTTTCTGGAATAGATGAAGATTAAGAGAAAATTTTCAATGTTTCACTAGTGAAATTAATTAATTTCAATAATTTAATTAATTTGTTTAATTTTTCGCTTAATGAAAAATTTCAATTTTTTGCATTATTGAACCATGATTTTTACCTACTATATATATAATAAAGAGGGTATAACTACTAACTCAAAGATGAGTGCAACTATTCAATGTACCAAATGTGGGAAATCTATTCGCAAATCCAATATGAACCGTCATGTGAAAACTGCATGCACTTCTCACACATTTGAAAAATGCGAATTTTGAAATTCCAGCTTTAACAGAAAAGACAATTACAATCATCATCTGAATCAATATCATCTAAATAAAAGCAGTGCTTTTCGGAAAACGTTTCGCACATATAAAAATGATAACATAAATGTCAGAGAAGACATAAAAAGTTTTTTGGAGAAAAATAACAATAATGGAAACAAATAATTCGCAAGAAACTCAGTCAACCTCTAAAAGTTAGATTCATATTACAAATAAAATTTAAAAAGCAAACGGATCCTGAAGGACAGAAAGAAATATATGCACATTTTTCGACATGTAATGAAATAATCAGTTTGCCTACCTATCTCAAAGAATTACTGAAAAATGCCTATGAGAAAATTGATAACGACTTGAAAATGTTATACAAAAGGGAAGTGGATGGGTGTTTGACAAAATAATTTCAATGGAAATTCAAATTTCTCAGTATAATGCAGTTGGAGCTTTTGTAAATTTACCAGAACATTTGAAATCTACAAAAGGAATAGTGAATTTTAAAAACTACGACAACAAATGTTTCTTGTGGTCAATATTATCAGCTCTACATCCTGCTAGACAATCCGCAACGTGTGGAAAAATATAAACTATTTGAAAACGCCTTAGACACATCTTCATTAACTTACCCTCGATCAAATCCCGAAGTTCGAGGTTTTAAATAATCTTTCTATAAATGTTTTCAATTCTAAGAAAGATGGTTTTCATGTGTTACATATTTCACAGAATCCTGTTATAAAACCCCATAAACTTTTACTTTTAAAAGACGGCAGAAATTCTCACTATTGTTGGATTAAAAATATTAGTAGGGTTACAGCATACCTTTCAAGACATAATGGTAAATTCTATCT
This sequence comes from Ryuthela nishihirai, assembly GCA_038380435.1. Lineage (NCBI taxonomy): Eukaryota > Metazoa > Arthropoda > Arachnida > Araneae > Heptathelidae > Ryuthela > Ryuthela nishihirai. Next base: position 2,661,448 of record JAWZYU010000019.1, read on the forward strand.
CTGCCCATATATCCCTGCCCACGATTTATTAAAGAATCACGTAGATAATTGCAAATCAAACACTTTTTAAACTATCAAGTTTCCCAAAGTGAATAGTACGAAATTCCATACAATTAAAAGCGGTTTGAACCACCCATATGTGATTTATGCAGACTTTGATTGCTTTTCGAAATGTAGAAGAATTGAGAATAATCCATGTAGGGTGCAAACTAAGTATTTAGTACCGTCAGGATTTGCATATATTATAGTTGGGCTGGAAGATAAACTGATCAAAACCGGAATGTACAGAGGGAAAAATGTAACAGAACAATTTTTGAATGAAATGATCGAAGCCGAAGCTTTGATCAATGATTTCAAGAAATGTTAAGATGACTGATTTTGATTGGCAAATTTTTACTGGAGCAAAATATTGTAATATTTGTGGGAAAATTGTAGGAACTGTTACAGTAAGGGACCACGATCACTTAACTGGAAAATACAGAGGTGCTGTTCACAACAAATGTAATATTCAATACAAATTCTCACTTGAAATACCAGTGTTGTTTCATAATTTCAAAGGATTTGATGGTCACTTTATAGTAAAAGATTTGTGGAAATTTAAAGATAAGAAGAAAATTTCTTGTATTCCTCAAACGACAGAAAAATATATATGCATTAAATTCAGTCAAATTAAATTTATTGATTCATTCATGTTCCTCAGCTCTTCACTGGATTCACTGTCGAAAAATGTGGAAAATTTCTACATCCTAAGTTAATACTGCAGACAACATAATCTGAATGACTCACAGAAAGAACTTTTGAAAAGCAAAGGAAGTTTTCCATATGAGTACTTGCAACAGAGTGCTCAGTTTTTGCAAACGTCATTTCCATCCAAAGAGAATTTCCAAAACAATGAACAATACGAATGAACAATACGAAAGAGCTCAAATTTTGTGGAAAGCCTTTTCTATTGCTACATTAGGGGAATATCACGATCTGTATATGATCACTGATGTATTACTGCTAGGAGATATATTTGAAAACTACAGAAATTCGTGTATGAATATCAATAACTACCAACTCGATCCTTGTCATTATTTTAGCTCTCCTGGCTTATCCTACGCTGCCTGTTTAAAAATGACAGAAATTGAGCTGGAGCTTATAAAAGGTGATGTGTATTTTTTCATAGAAAGAGCTCTGCGAGGAGGAATATCTTTAGTGTCTAAGAGGTTTGCACAGACCAAAAATCCTTTAGTAGATCCATATGAGAGAAGTAAACCACAAAACTGTATCATGTACTTTGATGCAAACAATTTATATGGCTGGGCATTGTCTCAACCTCTTCCAACTGGTAATTTCAAATGGGTAAATGATATTAACCTGTTTAATATTCCAGATGACAGCAAAAACGGTTATTTCTTAGAAGTTGATCTAGAATATCCGGCACATCTACACGATTAACACAATGATTTCCCCTTGGCACCTGAAAAATTGAAACTCTCTAATACTAATGTGTCTTCTTTCTTGATTCCAAATCTGTTCGATTCTTGATTTCAAATCTGTTCGACAAGCAAAATTATGTCATTCACTGTAGGTTACTTAAACTCTATGTGGAACTGGGACTGAGGGTGAAACAGGTGCATAGAATCTTGGAATTTGATCAAAAACCATGGCAGAAACCTTACATAATTTTAATACAACAAAACGAATTAATGCCATAAAAAATCTTGAAAAAGACTTTTTCAAACTGATGAACAATGCTATATATAGCAAATGTTTAGAAAATAAGAGAAAGAGAATAAAATGCCACATTGTGAATACTGAAGAAAAGCTTAAAAAATTAATTGCAAATCCTAGGTATGTTTCTTGTGTTAAAACTTGCAGAAAATTTCGTAATTCTCAATATGAAAAAGAAAAATATTATATTAAATAAACCATATTGCATTGGTGTAACGATTTTGGAGTTGAGTAAATTACACATGTATAATTGCTTCTACAATTTTCTGAAGTCAAAATTCAATGCACAGTTGTTATTTACAGATACTGATTCCTTCTGCATTGACATCCAGACAGATAACATATATCAGAAATTTAATTCAGACTACTTTGATTTCTCAAATTACCCCACAAACTATGCATTATACAGTGAATCAAATAAAATGGTTCCAGGAAAATTTAAAGACGAATTAAAAGGTCTTCCAATCAAAGAGGTTGCTGTGTTAGGACCAAAATTATATTCTATAATCGCGCCAATTCCCAAAAAAGCAGCTACTGGAATTAAAAATGAATTTAGTCATGAAGATTATCGTCAATGTCTATTTGATGAAAAAATCCTATATACGCAACAAACAGAATTTCGATCTGAGCAAAATGATAAACAGGTATACCAAATTAAAAAAATTGCTTTATCCCAAGAATATACAAAACAACATGTCATCAATGGAATTTATTCTTATGCTTTTGGAAACTATCAAATATCGGATATGTATAGCAAAGTAGGAAACACCATTTACAAAACATTGAACTGAAAACAACAAATGTTAAAAAAAAACATCGAAAATTTTGCATAATCGGAAGTTGAAATTAGACATGACTGTAGTGTGTGTCCAAGAATAAATTTCTAAACAATACCGATGTTATTGAACATAATCTTACGTTCCTTTTTGTCAATAATATCATTTTTTAGCAAAATATCCAAAATTTCGACAATTTCATTTACTACTTCTGTACTGGTGTTTCTAGCTCATTTACTGGCAACCAAGATTGATAATTTTTCGAATATGTCGTCAAAACTCTTCTATAATCCAGAACCAAACTGTTGACTATCTATTACTGTGAGCATCATTTTAATCGATTTTAAATATTTTCTAAGTGCTTTGATGTGATTATCGATAATTCGATATTTCTCAGTAGTTCTACCATAGCGTTTGGTTTCTGTAGCCAGTTTCTGAAGATGCCCGATTGTTTGATAAATCATTTCTTTCAGCTCAGGAATGAGGTTTCTCGCCTGTAAGATATCACTCGGAAGTTTTAGTTTATATTGGTTTAATATTTCATGTTGCAAGTTGGAATCTGGATTATAAACGAACGTTTTTTCTCGCATCTCAGTGGGCTCGTCTGGCTCTAAAGTTTTCACTACATCTAGTATGTTTTTCATGGTTTCTTCACGCACTGTTTCCAGACCTTTTAACCGTTCGACCACTGTCTTGTGAAATTCTTTGAGCGTTTCCTTAACTCGTTCCTCTCCCAAAATTGTGTCTTCAATTTTCGATTTTGTAGTAGCTCGCGATTTCAAGGTTTCATTTATAATACTGTGTAATTGCTTAAAATCTTTCATCTTTATTCATATACAATAAAGATATATACCCAGTGATGAAAGTCTGAAACAAGACCTCCAGGTACTTTTCTTCTTCCTTTTGGATCTGGATACTGTCTAGCAAGTGAAACACTAATCTTGCTGCCCCTGTCAAATTTCTTGCTTACTGGAGTAACAGAAAAAAACTGCTGAAGTTGTGGTGCTACTACTTCAATGAATTTTTGATCGTCCAAGTTGAAACTATAATTTATACTAAAAGAGGGATTTGTTGTGCAGCAGATTACCTTGCTTATATATCCATTAGAAATGCACATATGGTAATTATCTTTGAAAATAGGAGGTGTTAGTAGGTCGAATTTTGTGTTTATTTGTATAATTGGGTGAGACTGCAATATGTCTTTTTTCACTTCTGTATCACCATAGGTAAGGCAAATTTCAGTATTTTTATCAACATATAATTTTGTAGCAGCATCATTGTTTACAATTGGGGTGCCAACATTCGCAATTCGTTTTCCCTTTGCATCGCCATTAAAACTGCTCCCACTTGATGCAAAAAGTCCATTTTCATTCCTCAATAGAGAATTGGATGGGTTAGGATCTAACTTTGTCAAGCCATCAACGTAACTTTTTGTTGTTGCATTTCTGTTGTGCCTCGGTTCCCCAAGATTTCCTATTCTCTTATTGTTCACATTAAAGACATCCTCACCAGTTAATGCGACTTTTTCCAAATATCTCTTAGTTACAGCAGCAGAATCAGACTCTGGATCAGCAATATCAAGGATTTGTTTTTCTTCTGCATTGAAACTATGCCCGTTGAATGCAATGCTTCGTGGAACATAAAGCCCATCTTTATTTCTCACCAATGAATTCATTGGATTATTTTGAACAGTGGTCAAGTTGTCGACGTAGTGTTTCATAGTGGCATTGGATGAATTGGTCAATTCTGCTAGATTTTTAATGCGTTTATTGCTTGCATTGTAATTATCATTGTCATTGCAAAGTGCTCTTTTTTCCAAATATCGTTTTGTAACTATTCCAGAATATGCATCCGGTTCACTAACATTGATTATTTGTTTGTTTTGCGCATCGTAGCGATTGTTCAGAAAAATTAAAGAAGTATTATTAACATATTGAATGGTAGCGGCATCTCCATTTTCTATAGGTCTGCATACGTTCGATATTCTTTTAGTATTTGCGTCATAATTTCCCGTGTGATTCAGTGTTATAGACTCTTGTTGCAGATATTGTTTCGTCACAGAGTCCAAACCCTCTTCGGGATTGGCTACATTTCTCAATTTTTTATCACTCATGTCGTAGTCCCCATCGTGTGTCAATTTAAAACCGACACTTGGAATTCCCGATGGTCCTCTTTTGGAGCCAGTCTCAGAGCTGACGACGCCAAACTTTGTCAAGTAATTCATCTTTATTTACCAAAGTTTTTTCTGTACTTGATAGGCATGTGCTTGGTTTTTTTTTATCGATTAATATGAAATCATGTGGTTTTAAAACTGCATAAGCATAAAACTGCATAAAAATATCTTTCCTGATTTCTGTTAAGCATAAAACTGCATAAAAATATCTTTCCTGATTTCTGTTGCATGATCCATTTCTATCTGCAACATTTCTCTCTTGTTCTGCATATTAAAGAATATAAAATAATTACACTGTAGTCGAAAAATAACTCTGTGTCAGGTAAATCATTGATAGGTTCTATTTCCTTCCTCTGACGAATAATTATTCGATGAGTTTTTGATCTCTTTCCATTACGAAATCATCGAAAACAATTAAATTTTGCTTGTTGGGATCCAGTTCGTTGACCTTGACGATATCTTTTTTACTGGCAGAGAAAGTTGCAATTGAGATTTTTTCGCCAAATGTTTTTTCCAAAATTTCGTGCAAATCGTCAAATATTTCTTGCATAAACTGATATTTCAGCTAGGCATATAAAAAGATTTTATTATAGTAGAGATGTTTAAATATTAAGTTCAACAAAAGGTTCGTCTTCCCTGAGCCCAATGGACCACAGATTAAAAGTGGCCAGAGAGGGTAATAATACGTTTCTGTTCAAGAATTTCTCATCTTCTTCAAAGTCAAAATTTTGAATCTCCATTTGCTTTATTTAAAAAGATCATCTTCTTTGACCCGGGAATTAAATGTATTATCATAACCAAACCATTTAACATAATACTCTTTTTTATTATTGAATTGGATGAGTCTTTGAATTTTTTTAGAAATAAACTTTGTTTTAGAAACTTTTGAAATTTTTGCTATTTTTCTCTTGAGCAAAGGAAATTAATTTTTTGCTTAGATTTAAACTTTATATAAACTTGACATCCTTTTTGAATTCTTACTCAATAAGTAATGCTAGACAAATACCTAACGAACCCTATTTCAACTTTATTTGGCAAGTTAATATTGCCTGGCCCCCAATAAAGCTATCCAGAGTTTTGAATAAATTTGGATCAGACAAAAGGTGCAACTTAAAAAGTTAATAATCTTTGGAGCATTACAATACATGTGTTACTATATGTTCAGTTGGTGGAAAATAAGGTGAAAAGAAGCTTTTTAAAATTTGTACTTACAGCTAGATATGGTGATAATTAAATTTGATATAGAGTAGTTGTGTGTAATTCATTTAATTTATAGTACAGCGCATGTTTAAAGTATGCGCAATGGCAGTTAAGTACTTCAGAAAAATACGAGTCTCTCTAAATAAAGAATTACTTAAACTTAAATTCTTAATAGAATGTAAAAAATAAAAATTAACACCAAAATTCTTAATAATTTCCAAACAAAAATAAGATAAAGATTTGAAGGCAAATTTTGAAAACAGCAGAAAATAAAATTTTAAATAACGTGATAAGGAATGTTAGAGCAGATGCACACAAAAATTAAAAATTAACATACAATATTTACGAATAGCTAAAATATTGAGTGCAGAACAATTAAATCAATTAATGGGTAGAATAACATATACAATAGAAAAAGAAATGGAGAATAGAAATAATACATAAAAAAAATTACTAAAGTTACAGGCAAATCAACAGAGTCAAATTGTGAAAAGGTATGATAAAACACATAATAATAGAGGAAAAAATAACAATTAATAATTTTTTTTTAATTTATCGTTATCAATTAAATAACAACCAAGATAGAATTTTACAGCAAGGGGCTAAGTACGCATATGAACATACCCCATCCAATATGATAGAATTAATATGCAGATAGAACAAACATTAAATAAAATACCAAGAGTACATAAAGAGAAAGAACAATTCAGGCTATACCGTAGCATAAAGTATCAACAAATAAAAGATGGAAAAGCAGGAAATAGGGATATTAAAATATTACAAAACTTAAAGAATAACACAGAAATTAAAATAATATTGGCAGATAAAACTGACCAAATAGTAATTATAAACAAAAACAATACAATATAAAAATTAATAATATTTTAGCTGAGTTAAAATGTGAACCATTAACACAAAATCCGATACCTACAGTACTACAGTACTTAAAATTAAGTGAATTGAAAAGGGGTCATTTTTTACATAATAGTATAATGGCAAAATGCATACCCTCAATGTATCTGGATATACACAGTTCTTTGTAAAAATAAAATTACATAAAGAGAATAGACCTTTCTACCCCTTGTTAGCAAACGTAAATCACCTACATTTAATTTAGAAAGAGCTTTATTTAACTTCTTTTCACCTTATTTTCCACCAACTAAGCATATAGTAACATGATGTATAGAAACAGCTAATATAATAAGACAGGTATAAGTAAAAGAAACTACAACAATCAATTCACTAGACATTATATCACTGTACCCAAACCCACGGCACCTGAATACTTTAGTGTTCGTGAGGCCTTGGATCTGGCCACACACTCTAACTGGTTCATCATCGGCGATGGACATAGGTCCAGATAGAAGGTGTCCCAATGGGATCACCACTGTCTGGACTCATAAACGAATTTGTCCTGAGACATGTGAAGCAAACAGCTTTAGAACAAGCAAAATTGAAACATTCGGTATACATGCATTACGTCGAAATCTGTTAATTTTCTGGGGCCATCCTGTAAATGAATTTTATACATTGATAGACACATTTAATAGCATTGTTACTATACTACATTGGTTACCTACAATAAAATTTACCCATGAAATGGGAAATAATGGAGAAATACCATATTTGGTCATAAAGATTAAAAGGAAAATACCAAAATGAGAGTTGGAAGTATATCAAAAGTCAACTTTTATCCCTAACTTAATACCATTTACATCATCACATCCTATCATCATCATCATCATCATCATCATCATCATCCACAAGCAGCCATGGGCTACGGAGGTCCAACCAGACAGTGTAATTTAGTTTTCCAAGCAAGTCTGTCCTGAGCTACATCTACTGCATCTGACCACAACCTAGGTCTCCCCCTCTTTCTGAAGCCTTTAGGTACACTGTTCATAACCCTATTCACCAATCTATAATTATCCATACAGGCAACATGGCCAAACCAACGGAGTCTCTCTCTGCATAATATCCTGCTTAAAGGAGGTTGCCGACTCCTTTGCCTAACCTCAACATTAGTTACAAAGTTGAACCATCTAATGCCCAAGATACTGCATAAGCATCTGGAATCAAAAGCATCTAGTTTCCTGTCATCTTGTTTACAAAGTGTCCGTGTTTCACTACCATAACTAACCCTAGAAAGAACCAAACTATTATACAGTCTCTCTAGGTGTATAAGCCTATTTCTCACACTCTCCATAGATTCTTAAAAGTCCCAGCAGCAATACCAATTCATCTGTTAATCTCATGCCACACATCACCAGTATCTGTCACATAGCTCCGAAGATAATTAAACTGTGACACCTGCTCAAGACTGCAACCATTCAGATTAACTGAATCACAGCCTGCCTGACCAATTTTCATCACTTTAGTTTTCTCTCTGTTTATAACCAAACCTACTCTACTACCAGTCTCATCAACAGCTGGAATGAAAGAGTTCATCTCAACAACATCATTTGCCATAAGGGCTAAATCATCAGCATAATCTAAATCAGAAGTTTTAGTATCTCCAGATCATTTAAGGCCAAAATCTTTCCCTTGAAGTGAATTTCGTATAACATAATCAATAACCAAACTAAAGAGAAAAGGAGACAAAATGCACCCTTGTCGAACACCAGAAGTAATGCTAAACCAATTGCTACAAGCCTGACCAACTCTCACATACGACTCAGTGTTATTATAGAGCTTTCATTATGTTAACTAACTTGTCTGGTATACCATATGATCTCACGATCAACCACAAATTATGACGATCAACAGAGTCGAAAGCCTTTTTGAAATCAACAAAGCTAGTAACCAAATGTTTCTGAAACTCTAAACATTTCTCAAGAATCTGCCTAAGTGAAAATATCTGATCCACACATCCTCTATCACTTCTGAATCCACATTGCTCATCAGTCAATTGACTGTCAACCAGATTCTTAATTCTATTAAGCACAATCATGGAAAGAACTTTACCTGGAACAGAGAGTAGGATGATACCCCTATAGTTATCTCAAGAACTGCGATCACCTTTTTTGAAAATAGGGATAACAACAGCTCTGGTAAAATCCTTAAGAACCATGCCTTTATCATAAAAGATATTCAGAATTTCAGTCATCCAAGTGGTAACCGAAACATTCCCAGCACTAAGCATTTCTGTAGTAACTTCATCTACCCCTGGGGATTTATGTAGTTTAAGTTTAGAAACAGCCAAAATAACTTCAGATTGTGTTATATGGCAAATATTAAAGCCAGTAATGCATCTATCATCATTACAAACAATGGGAGTAGAACTAACCACACTGTTTAGAACATCACTGAAATGCTCAGCCCACCTAGCCATGACAAAATGCTCACCTTCTATAACCTTACCTTGTTTATCCTTCAATCCCTGTATACCTGTCTGTTTTCTACAACACAAAACATTAACTATCTGGTACAGCTCTCTGCTGTTGTGCTGTCTAACTGCTTCCTCGGCTTTACCAGCCAAGCCATCAAGCCAAAGATTCTTATCAGAAGCTAACTGATCCTTTACAGGTTTATTAATCTCTCTGTAATGATTTCTGTTAGGACTAGTAGTGTATTGATTAAGGACATTCCTGCAGTTCTTTCTTTCTGAAATAAGCTCAAGTGCCTTATCACTCAAATAATTCTGCCTCCTCTGCTCCTTTTTTCCTAAAAGAGTACTGTTAGTTTCCAAAAAATGCCTGTTTAAAATGGTCCCATTCTTCCTCAACTTCATTAGTAAGCAAACCATGATTGTCATAATGACTAAGTAACTTATCATGGTAAGCTTTAGTTTATAACTGGGTCTTTCAGAGCTTCAGTATTAAAAGTAAAATTTTTAACCCTAGCACAACACTTTTTAAGTTTAAATTGCAAGACACTTTTAACAAGGTAATGGTCAGATCCAATATCAGCTCCCCTATATGACCTGGTATTCCTAACAGAACTAGCAAATCTGCTGTTAATTAATATATAATTAACCACATTCTTATGCAGCCCATCAGGTGAAACCCATGTGTATGGTGTATGTATGTTGCGGTGTTTGTAATGAGTGTTAGTTATTCTGAAACCATTGAGTTTACTTATCTGTAGGAGACGTTACCCATTGCCATTGGAGCTACCAATACCAAATGGGCCTATTACTCCTCCCCAAAGGTCAGAGTCAGTACCAACTTTGGCATTGAAGTCACCAAGAACAAGGGTAATATCTCCTTTCTTGACAGAATTCAAAATATCCTGAAGTTGTCGGCAAAACCTGTCCTTCCCATCGGCATCCTCAGTGGGGGCATAACAGCAGATAACATTCAAGTCTTTAACGCTTGTCTGAAATTTTGCTGTAAGAAACCTTTCATTAATGCACTCATATCCTAGAAGAGCAACACTAGCGTGTCTGCCGAGAAGTAGACCCCGCCTTGGTGATGTTTGTTATCTTCCCTCCCTGAAAAGAGAAATTTAAGATTATTTTTAAGAATCTGACCTTTATCTGTCCATCTGGTCTCTTGCAGGCTGAGAATATCTAAATTATAACGGTGGAATTCTTGTGTGAGGACATCAAGAGAAAAAGCTCTGTACAGAGTCCTCACATTCCAACTACCTATAGAGAGAAAATGGTTAGTGGGATGTTTAAAGAAACTATGTTTATTGAGAGATTTAATGCCAACAATAGCAAACAGCATCCTAATCGAAGGCATGGGGCAAAGACCCATTCCACCACCACTAAAGCTGAAGCCATCTACACTGGAAGACTTCCTCCAATGCAGAATTTGACGATGCCCGTAGAAGCAAGAGTTCAGGTGTCTGCGATGACCTCTGCTCAGGATTATCCACTAGCTGATAGGCATATCCTGTGAATCTATTCACTTGGGGCTATCAACCCAGAAACAAACAGAAAACACAGCAGAAGATTTTCCCTCCACAGAAGCTCACCAGTACAGCAAATTCAGGATCGACAATCAAGCTCAGAGCCTTATTTCAGTCTATCCAGTCGGCTTATATGGTCAGCACCAGGACCCTGTGTGGTTGACCACTCCTCAGCAGGGTAGAAAAAAAAGAAAAGTAGCCATAGTTGTCCAGATCAGTAGGCCACACTAATCTGGCAGCCCTCCCCTTCCGTTCACTTCCACAAGAGAGTATCTCTTTTGAAAGGTACTAACGGTCTGCACCACGAGAAGGCGGGGTCGGACATTAGGTGCTAGGCTTGGCCGGTTCTATGCATCATCACAGGGGATTGGTGTATAGCTCTTCTTCCAGGACTACCTAGCTACCATTTACATCCTATCTCCTATAAAAAAAAATGACAATTTTTCCGTACTTTTTATGTGCCTACCAATACAATGCAAAAATAAAATCATTAAAACAAGAATTAGAATTCACATATAAAATAGCAGATGAAGCTGAATACCCTAAAAAATTAGTACAAAGATTAGATACCAAAGCAAAATTTCAAAGAAATAAAGATTTGCAACCTAACACTAATCAACAAAATGACATGAAAAAATATGCACATAGGTAAGTTTCACATATACCAATGGGATAACCAAAATATTAATAAAGTTTTAAAAAAATATCAACTAACCTTACCACATACTATACCCAAAAGTATAAAAAAATTCCAGATAAATGAGTCACTATGGGGGAAGTATATAAATATATCGGATGCAACTAATAAACTAAAAGGAAAAAACAATTACATAGGAAAAACATATGGAACATATCAGCAATGCATGACAGAACACAGTAATGTATCAAAAATAAAAAACCAAACTCAGCTTTAGCACAAACAATACTGGAGAAAAATATAAATGTAAATAAAGTTTAATATAAACCCCTCAACCCCCAAGAAAATTTCAATTGCAATATGCAGAAACATTGATGATTAATCTAACATAAAGAATCAGTATGTAACACAGAAATACCCACCCTTCCTGCAGCATGTAATCTCCTTGCTGTGTGAGCAACCTAACACCTGAGTTGCGCAGTTGAACAAAATTGAATGAGATGAGTATAAATGTTCAGAGGTAGTACTAACAGACTGCACTCGCAGCTGAGGAAGCCCCAAGACAGGAGGGGGTGAAACGCATCATGATGAAGTTATGTTTGTTCATGTTTTAAAATGTTTTTAACCATTTTAATGTTAAATTACTAAAAGTTTTAATGTTGAATCATTTATGTGTTGGAAAATTCTTTGGAGTAAATTTTAACTTTACGCTTTGAATCTTCCTGGGGTGAACAAATAGTCACCAAATGATAAAAGTTCAGAACAGGACTGTGATTTAATGTGTGCACAATTTAACCATCAACACTAATTGCAGAACTGGTATACCTTAAGCCAAGATGTCTAACAGAAAGACAACTGTAAGTAAGTGAAATGTAATATCACCATAGTGAAAGCTTTAAGTTTTGCCTGCCATCCACAATTAAGTGTGTAATGCTCCAAAGATTATTTACTTTCCAAGTTGGACCTCTTGTCTAATCAAAATTTATTCAAATTCTGGATAGCTGTATCTGGTGCCAGGCTATAATAACTTACCAAATAAAGTTGAAATAGGGTTCATTAAGTATTTGTTAAGTGTTACTTATCGAGTAAAAAAATTCAAAAAGGACTGTCAAGTTTAAAGTTTAAATCTAATCTAAAAATCAATTTATGTTGCTCAAGAGAAAAACAGCAAAAATTCAAAAGTCTCTAAAACAAACAAAGTTTATTTTCAAAAACTCACCAATTCAGTTGATGAATACAAAAGTTGGAGTACTAACAACTCACATCTACCTAAATCTCTACTAACAACTCCTATCTACATATATTGATTCAACATACTTCAGCTACTCCTAACAATTCCAATTCTTTAGTCAGCTTCCACTAACAACACTGACAACACAAATTCTCTACTCAGCTTCCACTAACAATACTCCTCTTTACTGAACACACTACTATACTACACCAATTCCCTATTCAGCTTCCACTAACAATACTGTTAATTCCAATTGTCTACTCAACACATTACTATTAACTTTGTTGTAACGCTCCAAAGGTTTAAATAACTTTTAAAGTTTTGGACCTTTTATCTGATCCAATATTTATTCAAACTCTGGATAGCTTAATTTCGGGCACCAGGCAATAATAACTTTGCCAAATAGGTTGAAATAGGGTTCGAATATATATCAGCAGGCGTTACTTAGCGAGTAAGAATTCAAAAATTGATTGTCAAACTATATTTTAAATATAATCAAAAATCCTCAACTAATGTTGCTCAAGAGAAAAAATAGCAAAGGTTCAAAAGTTTCTATAACAAACAAAATTTATTTCTAAAATTTCAAACTCATAACATCACATGAAAATGTCGATTACAACTTCTAACTACTCACTGCTACTAACAACTCTACCTACTACTACATCTCTCCATCTCTAACTGCTGACTTCTACATCTCTAACTGCTTCTTTCAACTAACTCTGTGACCACGTCACTGCTATATTGTGTGTTGTACAAAGACTGGCACGTATCATGTTGCACACTAGGAAAGACATTTACATAAACTGATGAGCGCACAAGCTATGATGCAAGAGAGGGCGTGTCCTTGAACACACGCACTTTAGCGGTTAACAGTCAAAAGGTTGGAGTTGCGCATGCTCAACTCCTGCAGCTCAGAAGGAGGTTGGAACAGTCCACTACAAAGGAAATAAAAAATCCAAAAACTGATAAATATAACGTAAATTAAACAAAACTGGTAAGGTAATGTAAAAGTGAATGAGTGGACCATCACACTGTGACCTAATGTCACTTAGTTGTAACATGCAGACAAGTCCGTCACGTGTCTGTTGCACACCTGGTAAACATTTGCATAATCTGACAATCGTGCCTAGCTACGACACAAGAGGGTCCTACACATGTGCATCAGTGGCTGACAATCAAAAATCGGAGTTGCACATGTGCAACTCCTATGGCTGAGAAGTCCAAAAATGAAATAATAATCCCCAAAATGAGAAATATAACGTAAATAAAGTAAAACTGGTTAAGGAAAAACAAAAATGAATGGGTAGACCATCACAAGTGCAAAAGAGGATCATTGAAAAACATCAAGTCCAGTATCAGTAGAACAAGTATGACTGGTAAACCAATGTGGGACAACAAATTGAGCGTCAACCTCAAAATGAGGGTGGAGAGCAACAGCTGTACACCAAACAGGATTACCATCCAAAGGCAGCTAGCCTGTAGCAGACAAAATGTAGTAGCTGTTATTCAGGGTTGACACATTTGAAGAATAGATAACCGAGTAGGGAAATAGACAAATGAGAGCAAGGCAATTCACAGCAGTTCAACCTATAGCAATGGACTCTGATGATATTTTGCTTTTATCATTTTAGTGTAGATTTCTTTTTAAAGTGTGTTATAAATATAGATGAATAGTGAAGTTCATAGTAAAATAAAGGTTACCTAAATTTATATCACTTATAAAAAATCAATAAAACATAATACCAAATATAAAATAAGGTAAAAAAATTAATGCATTGCATTGCTGAAAGATGACATTGTAAAATAATAGATGAGCTTAGAAAGAACATACCATGCTGTCTGCATCAATTTCTTGTTTTTCACTTTTAACACTTCTAGAAGGGTGACTATTATCTGAAATAGAAGATATTTATTAAGAATGTAAACATAAATCCTGGTTCTAGAGAGAAAAACATATAGAATGATAACCAAGAGAATCTATGAATATGAGACAGATGTTAAAAAAAAAATGTTCCATATCATATTAGCACATATGATCGATCATACAGAATATAACCTGCAGTAATTCACTTAGTTACAAAATTCTTGCCCTTTCATCATCATCATCATCCTCAAGCAGCCATGGGCTACGGAGGTCCAACCAGACCGTGCAGTTTAGTTCTCCAAGCAAGTCTATCCTGAGCTACATCTACTGCATCTGGCCACTGCACAATAACTCTAACAAGGTCCTGTTTGACATTGTCTGCCCAGCGCATCCTAGGTCTCCCCTTCTTTCTGAGGCCTTTAGACACACCGTTCATAACCCTATTCGCCAATCTATAATTATTCATACGGGCAACATGGCCAAACCAATGGAGTCTCTCTCTGCACAATATGCTGCTTAAAAGAGGTTGCAAACTCTTTTGCCTAATCTCATCATTAGTTACAAAGTTGAACCACCTAATGCCCAAGATACTGCATAAGCATCTGGAATCAAAAGCATCTAGTTTCCTGTTATCCTGTTTACAAAGTGTCCAAGTTTCACTACCATAACTAACCCTAGAAAGAACCAAACTATTATAGTCTAATTTTAGTCTTTAGGTGTATACGCCTATTTCTCCACACTCTCCATAGATTCTTAAAAGTCCCGGCAGCAATCCCTATTCATTTGTTAATCTCATGCCGCACATCACCATTATCTGTTACATAGCTCCCAAGATAATTAAACTGTGACACCTGCTCAAGACTGCAACCATTCAGATTAACTGAATCACAGCCTGCCTGACCAATTTTCATCACTTTAGTTTTCTCTCTGTTTATAACCAAACCTACTCTACTACCAGTCTCATCAACAGCTCGAATGAAAGAGTTCATCTCATCAACATCATTTGCCAAAAGGGCTAAATCATCAGCATAATCTAAATCAGAAATTTTCGTATCTCCAGTCCATTTAAGGCCTAAATCTTTCCCTTGAAGTGAATTTCGCATAACATAATCAATAACCAAGCTAAAGAGAAAAGGAGACAAAATGCACCCTTGTCGAACACCAGAAGTAATGCTAAACCAATTGCTACAAGTCTTACTAACTCTCACACACGACTCAGTGTTATCATAGAGAGCTTTTATTATGTTAACTAACTTGTCTGGTATACCATATGATTTCACAATCAACCACAAATTATGACGATCAACAGAGTCGAAAGCCTTTTTGAAATCAACAAAGCTAGCAACCAAAGGTTTCTGAAACTTTAAACATTTCTCAAGAATCTGCCTAAGTGAAAATATCTGATCCACACATCCCCTACCACTTCTGAATCCACATTGCTCATCACGCAATTGGACTGTCAACCAGATTCTTAATTCTATTAAGCACAATCATGGAAAGAACTTTACCTGGAACAGAGAGTAGGCTGATACCCCTATAGTTATAACAAGAACTGTGTTATAGGGCCAACATTAAAGCCACCAATGCATCTATCGTCATCGCAAACAATGGGAATAGAATTAACCGCATTGTTTAGAATATCACTGAAATGCTCAGCCCACCTAGCCATGACAGAATCCTCACCTTCTATAACCTTACCTTGTTTATCCTTCAATCCCTGTATACCTGTCCGTTTTCTACCACACAAAACATTAACTATCTGGTACAGCTCTCTGCTGTTGTGCTGTCTAACTGCTTCCTCGGCTTTTTCAGCCAAACCATCAAGCCAAAGATTCTTATCAGCAGCTAACTGATCTTTTACATGTTTATTAAGTTCACTGTAATGCTTTCTATTAGTACTAGTAGGGTATTGATTAAGGACATTCCTGTAGTTCTTTCTTTCCGAAATAAGCTCAAGTGCCTTATCACTCAGATAATTCTGTCTCTTCTGCTCCTTTTTTCCTAAAAGAGTACTGTTAGTGTCCAAAAAAGCCTGTTTAAAATGATCCCATTCTTCCTCAACTTCAGTAGTAAGCATACCATGACTGTCATAATGACTAAGTAACCTATCATGGTAAGCTTTGGCTATAACTGGGTCTTTCAGAGCTTCAGTATTAAAAGCAAATTTTTTAACCCTAGCACAACACTTTTTAAGTTTAAGTTGCAAGACACTTTTAACAAGGTAATGGTCAGATCCAATTTCAGCTCCCCTATATGCCCTGGTATTTCTAACAGAACTAGCCCATTTGCTGTTAATTAATATATAATCAATCATATTCTTATGCAGCCCATCAGGTGAAACCCATGTGTACTTATGTATGTCGCGGTGTTTGTAATATGTGTTAGTTATTCTGAAACCATTGAGTTTACTTACCTGTAGGAGACGCTACCCATTGCCATTGCAGCTACCAATACCAAAAGGGCCTATTACTCCTGCCCAAAGGTCAGAGTCAGTACCAACTTTGGCATTGAAGTCACCAAGAACAAGGGTAATATCTCCTTTCTTGACAGAATTCAAAATATCCTGAAGTTGTTCATAAAACCTATCCTTCTCATTCTCATCGGCATCCTCAGTGGGGGCATAACAGCAGATAACTTTCAAGTCTTTAACGCTTGTCTAAAATTTTGCTGTAAGAAACCTTTCATTAATGCACTCATATCCTAGAAGAGCATCACTAGCGTGTCTGCTGAGGAGCAGACCCATGCCTTGGTGATGCTTATTGTCGTCCCTCCCTGAAAAGAGAAATTTAAGATTATTTTTAAGAATCTGACCTTTATCTGTCCATCTGGTCTCTTGCAAGCCGAGAATATCTAAATTATAATGGTGGAATTCTTGTGTGAGGACATCAAGAGAAAAAGCTCTGTGCAGAGTCCTCACATTCCAACTACCTATGGAGAGAAAATGGTTAGTAGGATGTTTAAAGAAACTATGTTTATTGAGAGAGGGAATGCCGACAATATCAAACAGCCCCCTAATCGCAGACATGGGGCAAAGACCCGTTCCCCCACCACTAAAGGCTGAAGTCATCTACACTGGAAGACTTCCTCCAATGTAGAATTTGACGATGCCAATAGAAGCAAAGAGTTCAGGTGCCTGCGATGACCTCTGCTCAGGATTATGCACCAGCTGATAAACATATCCTGTGAATCTATTCACTTGGGGCTGTCAACCCACAAACAAACAGAAAACACAGCGGAAGATTTTCCCTACACAGAAGCCCACCAGTGCAGCAAAATCAGGATCCATAATCAAGCTCAGAGCCATATATCTGTCCAGTCCAGTGGGTTTCCCTGTGTGGTTGACCACTCCTCAGCAGGGTAGAAAAAAAAAGAAAAGTAGCCATAGTGTCCAGATCAGTAGGCCACACTAATCTGGCAGCCCTCCCCTTCCGTTCACTTCCACAAGAGAGTATCTCTTTTGAAAGGTACTAACGGTCTGCACCACGAGAAGGCGGGGTTGGACATTAGGTGTTAGGCCTGGCCGGTTCTATGCATCATCACAGGGGATTAGTGCATAGCTCTCCTTCCAGTGACTACCTAGCTACCATTTACAGACCAAACAATGCCCTTTACAATACTGAAATAAACCTCTTGCCATCACATGGTCCCTTCTGTTGCATAATTTGGCATTTACTCATCAACATACTACTATGCATATTATAATGTAGATTATAGTTTAGAATTTTTTTTAAAACACAGAGGTGAATATGGTCTTGCAATGTTTGAAAAGTATACATCAATCTTTAGTATACAGAAATGGATTGGAATTTGATGCCATCTATGGATATAATAGAAACTACATACAATATAACACAGAAGATAACTGTGTATGACATGCAACAGGAACAGCTTTGCCACATTCTGCAGGTGTCATTTATTTAATGTGTTCATCATGACAAAGTGCTTATACACTGAGTGATCACTGAATCATATTTTTATGCAGCCTACTGGTGAAACCTGCATGCACTTATGTATGTCGCAGAGTTTGTAATAGTGTTAGTTATTTGCAAATCATTATGTTTACTTACTTTAGGAGGCGTTGCCCATTGCCATTGCTGCTACCAATACCACAGGGCTTATCACCCCTCCCTAAAGGTCAGTCATAGCACTAAAGTTCCCTAGAACAAGGGTAATACTCCTTTCTTGATAGAATTCAAAATATCCTGAAGTTGTCCGTAAAACCTCTTTCTCATCCTCATCAGCATGCTCAGTGGAAGCATAACAATAAATAACATTAAAGTCTTTAATACTCATTTCAAATTTAACTGTAAGAAATTTTTCATTAATGCACATATCCTAGAAGAGCATCACTAGCATGTCTGCTTTCTCAGCAGCCTATGCCTATGCAACCTATGCCTTGAAGATGCTTTCCTTCTTCCCTCCCTGAAAAGAGAAATTTAAGATTATTTTCAGGTATCTGACCCTTACTTGCAAACCCAAAATATCCAGTTTATAATGTTGGAATTCCTGTCTGAAGAGAATAATCTGTATGCTATGTCCTCACATTCCATGCACCAGCAGAGAGAAAATAATTAGTAGGATTTTTAAAGAAGCTATGTTTATTGAGAGAGGAAGTGCCGATAATATCAAACAACCTCCTAATCTTAGGCATGAGGTAAACACATTTGCCCCAATAATATAGTCTGAAGCCATCTACACTGGAAGATTTCCACCAATGTATGTTTGGCAATTGTCAGTAGAAGTAGGAGTTCAGGGTACTTGTGATGGCCTCTGATCAGGATTATCCACCAGCTGATAAAAAGTATCCTTTGAATCTATTTAATTGGGGCTGTTAACCCACAAATAAGCAGAAAACACAGCAGAAGAGTTTCCTTCAACAGAAACCCACCAGTGGAGCTAATTCAAGATCAATAATCAAGATCAGAGCCATTATTCCATTCGGGGTGGTATACATGTCAGCTCCAAAATCCTATGTGGTTGATCATTCCTCAACAGAGTCGGAAAAAAAAGAAGGGTAGCCACAGCAGTACAGATCAGTAGCCCACACTGATCTGGGAGCATTCCCCTTCTGTTCCCTTCCACAAGAGAGCATCTCTTTTGAAAGGTACTAAAGGTTTGCACCATGAGAAGATGAGGTTGGACTTTAGGTACTACGACAAGATGGTTCTGTGTTTCATTACAGGGGATTGGTGCATAGTGTGATGGTCTACCCATTCACTTTTACTTTTCCTTAACCAGTTTTATTATATTTACAATATATTTATCATTTTGGAGATTTTTTTCTTTTTTTTTTGACAATCAAAAGGTCGGAGTTGCACATGCGCAACTCTGACCTTTTGATTGTCAACCGCTAAAGCGTGCATCTAGGACACGACCCCTCTTGCATCATAGCTAGCGCAATTGTCATATTATGCAAATGTCTTTCCCAGGGTACAATAGACACATGCCGAAATTGTACGAATGTTACAACTAAGTGACACTAAGTCACAGAGATAGTAGATATGTACATGATAGAAAGTAGAGATGTAGGATTCAGAAGTATGTGTTGTGTAGATAGAAGGAGTAGTTAGTACTCCAACTTTTGTATGGAATTGGGCGAGTTTTTTTTTTAATAAACTTTGTTTGTTTTTAGAAACTTTTGAATTTTTGCTGCTTTTCTTTTGAGCAACGTAAATTGATTTTTAGATTAGATTTAAACTTTAAACTTGACGATCTTTTTTGAATTTTTTACTCGATAAGTAACAAATACTTAATGAACCCTATTTCAACTTTATTTGGCAAGTTATTATAGCCTGGCACCAGATACAGCTATCCAGAATTTGAATAAATTTGGATCAGACAAGAGATCCAACTTTAAAAGTTAATAATCTTTGGAGCGTTACAGAGTGTGAAAGAAAGTGGCGCATGAACAGGAACTCGATATATATGCATAAATTGTAAATTATTTAATGTAATTGTCAAAATAACAAATTTTTGAGCACATTAGTTATATGTACTATTCATAAATTTAATGGCAGCTTAAGCCGAAAATTTTTGTTCAGCAAGAAGCCTAACTTTTGGTGTATTAGTCAAAGGTACTGAAGTTTCGGCACAGTTATTGCTGACAGTTAAGATATTTATGGTATGTATGTAAAGATTAGAAGTGTCCGGACACATGATAAATAAACTTTTTGATAAGAAAGTATATTTGCAAGCTTAGTATAGCTTTAGTATTGTACTGTTGTATAGCAGTACCTTTGAGCACTGCCCAAGATTAAAAAAAAAAGTTTCAAAATTTCCAAAATTCAAAATTTTTGCAGACCGCTAAATATGTCTGCTAGTAATATGGCTGATTCTGCCATAATTACTCCCAACTTAGAAAAAGTAAAAGATAGGTTGCAGGATGTAATGAAAGAAGCAGAAGTGCTAATGAATCTGCTTAATGAGCCTCGGGAGAAAAGGGGAACGACAACAACCCCTAAATTTGCTGACAATGCTACTTCAGTTCACCAACATAGAAACTTTGAACGTAAGGTTCCATTTTCTATTCCGTCAGAAGCAAGTGATAGAGCAGAGTATTATCAACTGCTGCAACAACGAGTTGCCAATCCAATTATTAACTGTAGTCCTTAAGTTAATTGGCCTTTACCTGAGATAAGGTTCGACGGTTCGAAACGTCCATCATCGTCAACATTTGTGAAGTCCATGGAAGAGCATTTCCATTTACATGAAGTGTCCAGCAACAAAAAGGTGGTTTTAGCAGTATCTTGTCTAATTGGATGCGCTAAGCAATGGTGGAATAACGTAGGATGTCGTCATGGAATAGTTTTGGGAAGATTTTAAAAGTGAACTTTTGGAAATATATACTCCTTATAATTACTTTACACAGTTAGCAAAAGAACTGATTTTATGAAGATAAAGGGAAAGAGATGATATAGAAAAATTTATCTGGGGTTATATCAGCTGTACGATGCTGATGCCACCGAAATCAACATTACAAACTGTATATAGTCCCAATTAATTTTGTCCATTAGGGAATTCTTAGAAGTACGAAACGTAAATTCAACTTCAATTTTAGTCAAATTGGCTTGGCAATATACTACAAGAAAGGAGTTTGCAGAAACTACATTAAACCAACAATGGATGAAATTCTCGCCAAAGCAGCACTATCAGGTTGAGTCTCACAAAATGATTCCTGCATGACCAGAAGTTACTCAGTCCCAACAATTTGTGCCTACAATGATGCAGAACAAATGAAAAAGATTATTTGTTCCGCGTCAAGTTCCAACATTGAATCTAGACCTAAAACTTTGGCTAAGAATAATAGAGACTTTTAGATGTAATTTTTTTTGGATGACTAGGGCACACAGAGCAACACTGCTACAGAAAAAACGGCAATTCGGGAAACTTAAATTAGGATCTTTGAAGCGAGAGGCCTAAGTTCCTCAAGAAAAGCCCTCTCATGAGTTAAGTCTTGCTACTGTGGGTAATAATGTCCTAAATTTACTGTTTGTGAAGCTTTATCACGACAAAACTGAATTCATAGCTCGTATCGACACAGGAGCTGATAGATATTTTATATCTACATAAGAAAGTATGGGATAAAATTTAGAAAATTTGTAAACTGAAATTGCAGCCATGGTCCTGTGAACCTATGAACTTATCCTGTGCTACCAAGCAGTGAGACTGAATTATACTATTTCGCTGAAAGCAACAATGGAAGAAAAACTTGATGTCGATCAGATAAAATCGACTATTAGAAAACATGCTGACAGTGCTCATTTAGATAGCAATGAGAGAGTTAAGTTAGAAGCTCTACTCAATGCTAATTATGAACTTTTTAACAAGCCTGGCAGATGCAAGATTTTCGAGCATCATATCAACACGAGAAATACTAATTTTTCTGTTATAGCAAACCATACAATTATCCTCCCAGTAAAGAAGAAATAATCTCTACACAACTTAAAGAAATGTTAAAGGATGGGGTAATAGAACCAAGTTTTAGCCCATGGGCTTCACTGGTTGTCCTCGTTAAAAACTCCTCATTAAAACTGGTGATTTGAGATTTTTTGTGGACTATCGAAAACTAAATACTGTTACAGTCCCCGATAGATATCCACTAACTATTATTCAGAATCTACTAACACAACTGGCTGGCAAGAAATTTATTAGCACACTAGATTTGTCTTCAGGATATTGGCAGGTGTCTGTGTATCCACCAGATCGGCCCAAAACAGCTTTCCTCACAAAAGATGGATTATTCCAATCTTGTTGTTTACCATTTGGCTTATCCGGAGCACCCACCATGTTTTAATGTCTTATGTCCATGGTTCTGGGTGATCTGAAAGGAAAAATTTGTGAAGTGTAGATGACAGTTATTTTTTCCACTGATTTTTCTGAGCATCTGCGTGATTTAGATTTGGTATTCTCAAGATTAAGAGAAGCTAATTACAAAATTATCCAAATGCAGATTTCTCCGAGAAGACATTCAATACCTTGGTTTTACTGTTAATGCAGATGGAGTAGGAACATTACCTAATAAGGTCGAAGCCATAGAATGATTTCCCACACCATGCAATTCAAAGCAAGTTAGCAGATTTCTAGGAATGTGTGGTTGGTACCGATAATTTGCATCTAATTTTGCTAATTTGGCAGAACTTTTATGTGAATTATGACGAAAACAAAAACAGTTCCATTGGACACCTGTTTGTGACACAGCATTTCAGACCTTAAAAGATGCATTGTGTCATGTATCCATGTTGGCCTTGCCGCAGTCAGGCAAACCATTTAAGATCTACACTGATGCTTCCGAGGTTGGTCTCGATGTATTGTATCTATGCTTGAACGCTTTGTATTGTGCCATGTTGTCTGCAGCTGTTCCTTTGTGTTAAAGGTAGATGCTATTACTTTATTCTGTTGTATAGATAAATATTAAAATTATATTATATATTGATTATATTTAAGTGTATTTATAGTAATTATTATTGTTACCATGCTTAGTAAATGTATTTCTGCCGCTGCAGTAATTATAGTGGATCGTCATATGTAACTGTACCTCGTTTAAACATAATTCGTATATTCATTTAACAATAAAAACGGATTTAGTATTGGATGCCTCAGCAGCTAATTAATATGTATGACCGTGAAAGGCTAACCTATCCTACTGAAGTTTCAATAAATGTGTGAATGTTATGCTATGCTGTCTTTCAAACACTGATCTCTAGTACGATAGAGCAGCAATTTTTGAACTGCAAAAATCAATTATTAACATATGTTACTATTTTAAGACATGAGAAACAGTGTTTAGCACCAATTTTCAGTGTCCATGTGGGGAAAAAATAACTGATTTACTACATAAAATTATATTAACATGTGGAAATGTGTATATGCATAATTGCACATAATCCAAATATGTACCAAAAATCATCCAAAAGAAAACTAAGCACATTGGTGAAATGATTAATCATATGCCATCTATCTGTTAAATTCTACTGGTCTACTAGTCATGTCTAAAATGATAGACATTGGTACATATTTGATGTGGGTTTGAAATAATTATTTGTCTTATAGTTATTATAATCAGTATATGGTATTCAATGTTATCATTTTTCTTAACAAGCTGCATGGGTTATATTTCTAGTTATTATGGAACACTCTTCACTGTTGCACTGAAATCTGGGATTTTTGCTATATTATTATGTATTCTGTTAGAAACTTCAATAAGGCAATAATATAGGGTTCACATAGGTGTACTATTAATTTTCACTTGTCTACTGATATACCTCAATTGTAGACATTGGTTATCACAAACTATTTTCTGAAGCATACAGTATGATCGATTTATCACTGCTATATTTGATGTGGATTTCAAATATATATTTGTTTTGAAGTTACCATCATTTGTATATGGTATTCAATGTTATCACTTCCCTTAAAAAGCTGCATGTTATATTTAGTTATTATGAAACATTCTTCAATGTTGCACTGAAATCTGTAATTTTTTAAATTCAGATGTCTCTTACAAACTATGTAAGGCAATAACATAGTGGTCACAAGTTGTGCTTATTCATTTTCACTTGTCTACTGGCATGTCTCAATGATAAACATTAGTTGTCGCAAACTATTTTTTAAAGCTTACAGTATGATTCAGTTATCATTGGCATATTTGATGTGGATTTCAAAAATTTATTTCTCTTTTAGTTATTAAATTCAGTATATGATATTCAGTATTATCATTTTCCTTAACAAGTGCATGGGCTATATTTCTTGTTATTATGGAGGTTGCATTGAAATCTATAATTTTTTTATATTTCTGTGTATTCTCTTACAAATTATGTAAGGCAATAACAAAATGATTCCATGGTGTACTTATTAATTTTCACTTGGGGACATTGTCATATTCTCAATGATAGACATTGGTTGTTGCAAAACCAAATTTTTGAAACACACAATATGGTTGAGTTATCATTGGCATATTGATGTGGATTTCGAATATTTACTTTTTTTGTTGGATGTATGTGTAGTCAATATATTTAGCTGTAAATACACTGCACAACACTGAAATTACCCCACCCAAAAGGAGTGAAGGGATAGGGGTGAAATGTAGTACACACATAGCAATACATATTGGCATACCATGATTTAATTTGCAGCCACTTAGTGGTTAGATGAGATAATGCAGCACAATGTGACTGCCTCATTAGGTGGTTGCACCGCCATTAAACACAATACAGGCAGAAATATGGTGTGGCATGGAGTCATAAGCCATCCCGTGGCCGAGTAGTTAGCGCACTTGGCTAGTGATCTAAGGGACCTGGGTTCGAGTCCCAGGTAAGGCATGGATGTATGTGTCATTTTTCTGCTGAGGTCCTGCCATCCTCTCAGACTGTGGCATATAAACTGACAGGCTCCTGTCAGACCTCTGTGGCAAGCAGCTGTTTGAGGGGGTATTTATTATTTTTATTTATGGAGTCATACAGTCAATGGATATGGCTCTGAGGAATTGTACATCAAGCAGCATTGACTTGCTCCCATAATTCATTAAGATTCCGCACCGGCCAGTGAGAGGATTGCACACATCATCCAATGTGGTCCCACAGATTTTCTATTGGGAATAAATCTGGAGATAGTGTTGGCCATGGCAAAACTTGAACAATGTTGCATTGTCTGGAGACCCTAGCAGTGGTGTACATGGGCATTGTCATGTTGGAAAATGAGCTGCTGCATGCCTCCCAGGAATGGTAACAAAACGGGTTGCAGAACCGCACTAACATATCGTGCAGCTGTCAGTGGTCCCGTGATGCGGTCAAGAGGTGACCTGGTATCATATCCAATAACACCCCATACCATTATGCCTGGCTGACAGGTGGTGTGCCGGTCGTGAACAAAAGCTGGATCCGTCCTCTCACCAGATTGTTGCCATACACAGACCCATTGATTGTCAGCACTCAGATAGAAACGGGATTCATCACTAAACACAACAGTGTTCCATTCATGACCCCAGTTCACACAACTTTGGCACCAAGCCCAATGAGCGCTGCGATGGCTTGCATTGGTTGCCTAACGGTTGACTAGAGGGCAAGTGTGCCTCTTGCAACCTTTGGTTAACCATTCGGGTCTATATAGGGACGTCCATGGCTGCTGACACAGCCTGTCGAATATCGCCTGCAGTGCTCTGTGGTGACGAATGAGCATGTCAAACAATGTGCCTACCAAGTTATGCTGACATTTGTCAGATGGCACCCACTCCCTCTGCAATGCATGCTAGAACCTTCATTTCACCACTGTTGCCAACAGTGTCCAACAGTTTGTGCATCCTGATGAACATGGGCAGCGACATGATGTGTAGTCCATCCAGCTTCACATAGGCTTATAATTCTTCCTCTCTCAAAAGCATCCAAATGGTGATAAACCTGCTGATGGCATTTACCAGGCATTTTCAGCCTTCGCTAAACAATTTCCAAGTGAAACCACCTAATCTCATCCATTCGCGTGACTTCCACCTGCATAAACACAATACCATCCCTGTTCCTTCTTGCACCTTTTATCTCTTGAGCCACACGTCATTGGTTCCAGATTATCATCATTTGCATATCTCGACTGCGCACACCCACCCTTCTATTTGTATGTTTGTATGACATCTTCTGGGTGGGGCATTTTCAATGTCGAGCAGTGTAATTCAAAGTAATATTTGTATTAAATTTTTATGAACAAGTCTTTCATTTTGGTGTTTGTATTGGGGTTTATTTCAATTATGTAACACTGATGATTTAAATCTTAGTAAGAAAATAATTCTAGTCTTATTAATAAAATAGTAGAATTGCACTGATGATTTTGTCAGCTGTGAATGAATTCTGATCTCAGTGATCCAGAGCACCTGACATGCATCTAAGGAAAGGCATTAAAAAGCCGCTTGTGGCAGGATTGCCTGAACACTCCCTACATATTAGGAAAGTAGATTGAGAATGTTCATAACATCAGTTAGAGATCTTGATTGGCAGCCGGTAGCTCAGTAGTCCAGAGCATCTGACATGTTATCAGGAGGTCATGGGTTCATATCCCACCTGGCTCATGACAATTTTTCCTCTAAATATTTGAATCAATTTACAGAGTGGAAATTATTAGTGGTTATTTTTTATATTCTAAAGTTGACTTGTTTATTTGGCTTAGCCAGTTGGCAAAAAGTCTGCACTTTTCTCAAATATGGTACAGAGAAAAAAAATTACAAAACAGGTTGGTTTACCTCTGAGCAGCACTTTTTTGCACACAATGGGCTAAATGGCCAGATCACAAAGACCCCGAGGAAGAGGGGAACCAGAGAAGGTTGGGGGAGGAGACCCATTGGACAGCTGTTGGGAGAGATGGTAGCCTCCCATCAAGGCCATCCGGGTGCGCTCTTAATGTGCTTAGGGTATGGCTCTCCAAGATATGGGCAATGTCTTAACACCAGAGATAAATCTCAATGCTGGCACAGGTGGGACTTGAACCTGGGAACTGCAGATTACTAGTCTGGCACACTACCAACTGAGCCACCCTCACTCCTTACAAAAAGAAAGTAATTTTCTTGTTTTAATTAAATATTTATTTTTTGTTATTCAGAAATAAATAACCTTTGTATTCATGTGCATTATAATCCTTTCTGTCTATTATTTTTTTTTATTTATTTTTATTTGCATTGTGAGTTGACTGATTATAGTGAAAAAATAGCTGGGCTTCTGGATGCAAACCAGTTTTACAGGCAGGACCCTGGAAGAGTTAAATAATTGATTTCAGTAAAAATAATTCATTTTGCTTATCTAAAAAAAATTTGTTTTCTACTTATATATCTATTTGTCGATACCTACCTTATGAGGATGCTTCACATGAACACAAAAGCCCAATTCTTTTAAAACTCTTCTTTCTGCTTTAATCACTTGATTTTTCAAATTTATGTAGTTCTGATCCAATATCAAAGGTTGAATAGTCCTTAAATATATTTACAATTTTAATCTTCATGAAAATAAAAAATTTAATAAATTTATGGAAAACAGTACAAATGAAATAAAAAGAGTTCTATATGCAATACACTTTTGTCAATTATGGAGATAAAAAGTTTACTATTACACATATAAAACATTGTTGTACACTTAATTGTTTTCCAGTTAATTGTCCATCTGAAGGATTGGGCGGTTGTGTCAGAAAATTTGTAGGAATTTGATCACAATTGAAACAGAAATGAAATGCCAGCTATCATTCTTGGACTTACTAATCATTAGAACAGATAAAAAGTTCCTGTTCTTATTATATATACCAAACCTACTGCACCAACAATGATGATCCCCTTCAATTCTAACCAACCTATGAAATATAAAAAAGTTGCTATGCACACTGCATTTTTGCAGAACCATAGATATGCAGCACAACATATGTCTTTGGAACAGAAAGAAAAAGTCTATATGATGTTGCCACCAAAGCAGGTTATCCTAAAAATGGATCAGAGTTGTCAAGAGGAGGTGCAACTTGAAAGTCCAACAAGCATCCAAATACATCTGGCACAGAATAGGGCATGTAAATATACAATCCCTATACCAAATATTCCACAGCTGTCTGAAGCACTGAATAATACAGTATGCCCAAATAACAAGAAAATACCATCCACTATTAAATGCTCAATCCTAGCAAAAGTAAAAAATGATCATGACTATATACTCGTTACAGGTGTCATATACAAAATACCTGTCAAAGACCCATCAACCAACAAACTGAAGATTACTATGGGAAGACCAAGCAGATTTTTGAAATGAAGCTGAAGGAACATTAAAATGATATAAGGGCAACATTAATACTGCTTTGGCAAAAAATATAAAGAATGAACCCCATAAAATACTGGACTTCACTGGGCCAAAACTTTATATCCCCCCCCCAATACAATTTGAACTAGACATCCTTGAGTAAATTGTTAATATATCACAATACAGAGAAATATATCAATGAAGAAATTTACCACTACCATTGTGCTTACTGCTGGATGAAAACATAACATGGCATGGAAAGGATGGTAACCCAACAGTCCACAGAGCAAACCCCTCCTTCTCATAGTGAACGATCCCACAGTGCAGGGGGAATGCAATAAGCTCTGTCGCATGCCTGCCGCATTTTGACATGCCTTTGAAAAAGTGACAACCAAGGTTGTGAAACTTGAGTCAGGCCATTCAAGATTTTTAACTTTAGGTGCTTTCTAACCATTTTTTTTTTTACTTTTTAACTTCTTTATGTCATTTATCTTATCTACAAAATAGAGTTTCTATGTGTGTTCCTGGTACACAAAAGTCAAGACATCCAAATGACTTACTCTGATCATAACACCCGGATGTGCATTGATGGATGTGGAACAAACAAGAATTGTTGACCAGCTACTGATATAGTAAGTTTGTTCTATTGACTCCAAATGTTACTGTACAACTCTATTCCTTTAAGGCACATCAAGCCTTTAAGGCACATCAAGTTCTAATGTCATAAGATGCAATATAAAAGGGATAAAAAATATATTATTTTTTAATACTAAACAGCCACGTAGTGTATTGAATACCAATACAAATATAACAATAACCTAAATTTAACGAACAATAAAATAAAATGCATGAATTTAAACTGCTTTGGAGAAACTTTTCGCTGAACTTGAAATGCAATCAGAATCATGTAGATCTCCAAGTTTGAAAATCCCTTTTATCTAGGAAAATATAGCAATGCTACTTTAAAGCATTTGGCTGGTAAGTGAAGAGAGTGTCTATGCTTAATGCAGTAAGAACACCATTGTATTGGTAGTTGGTTATTTAGTCAACCATCTGTGAGAGTTTTATATGGAAGGGTACCTGTCACACTTGTCATCAGGATGTCAATGGCTAGGTGGCCGAAAAAATAATAACAGAGCCATTGGTACATTATTTACAAATGTACAATTTATAATTCTACAGGGTGATTCAAAACTCTTGGGCCAAACTATAAGGGGTGATAGAACACACCTAAACAAGCACTTTTCGTCATACAATGCATGGTCGGAACTCAAGTGGTGAAGCGCTAGAGGGCGCTTTCCAGTGAACACTTATAAGCACTAGTTTTCGCATTCATCGTAATTTCTACCATGGATTGCAGAATGGATGGAATGTTTCACGAATCAGGAGAAGGCAGACATGCATTTCACATACGGAGCTGCGGACGGGAATGTGAGGGAAGCCCAAAGACTGTACCAGGAGCGCTTTCTGACAAGACGTGTACCTGATCGTAAAACCTTTCAGCAATTGCATCAGTATCTGTGCGAAACGGGCTCCTTTGTCAGCGGCTTGCAGGATACAGGGCATGCAAGGAGTGTGAGTATGCCACATGTTACAGAGGAAATTCTACATAGGGTTGGAGATCGTCACGAATGTAGCACGCGAGCAATTTCCCATGCCGTAAGTGTGCCCCAATCGACGGTGTGGCGAGTTCTACGAGATGAATGATTATATCCCTATCACACACAGAGGGTGCACGCCTTGACAACTGCAGATTATCAGCCTCGTGTGGATTTTGCACAGTGGTTCCTGCAGCAGACTGCAGCGCAACCAGACTTTGATGCACATGTCCTATTCATTGATGAATGCACCTTTACACATGAGGGCATTCTTAATACCCATAATTCACATGTGTGGGCCACCAGTAATCTGGATGCCATATGTCCACATTCGTACCAGCACCATTTCTCCATAAATGTTTGGGCTGGAATCCTCCATGACCATTTGATTGGCCCATACCTTCTGCCAGCCCGACTGAAAGGGAGAACGTACCTCATATTTTTACAAGAAGTCTTGCCAGAATTACTTAACCTTGTTCCAACAAACATTCAAATATGTATGTGATTCCAACACGATTGAGCGCCACCCCATTTCAGCGTGGATGTGCGGAACGCCTTGGATGCAACATTTCCAGGATGAGATTGGTCGGGGTGGTCCCATCACTTGGCCACCATGATCTCCCGATCTCTCATGTCTGGACTTTTTCCTATGAGGGCCTAGTGAAAAGCCTAATCTACAATAGCCCCATCAATTCCAATGAGGACCTCACTGCCAGGATTTCTATTGCCGCTGCCACTGTACGAGAAATGCCTGGTGTTTTTGCCCATGTACGCCGATCACTACGTCGAAGGTGTGAAGCCTGCATTAATGTTGGCGGTCACTCTTTTGAGCAGTTTCTGTAATTTGTTCAATAAAATTCTGTACTTTCTGTTCTGTAATTTCTGCAACTGTTTCAAACCACTTCTGTCATTCTTGTGTTTTTTCATTACCTGACACAGTAACTGCTAACCCCTAGCGCTTCATCGCTTGAGTTCCGACCATGCATTGTATGACAAAAAGTGCTTGTTTAGGTGTGTTCTATCACCACTTAAAGTTTGGCCCAAGAGTTTTGAATCACCCTGTATATACAACAATGATTACAGTGCACAGTTACAATATTTACAATAAAGCAATACTGCTCATCAGGTAGTCACTCATTTGATGAACAATCAGGCTGCAAAAAGCAGTTGTGGTTCCACCACTATGCAGAAGAAAATGACTAAAACAAAAGTATCAGACAATCTGCCCTGACATGCAAAAAATCTCGATGACAACAAACAACTCACTTTATTTTTTCACAAACAAGTTTTCCCAGTTCGAAAGAAACACTGGATGTGGTTATGTGCTGTTTTTTCTGGGGTGCTAGGATTGGATCCATCTAACAAGCCAATCAGTGTCCCCTACTGATCAAGAGCAGGGGAGTTTTGTGGCGAGGTTGCTACTATCTCTCAGCCATAGGGCATTAACATAATGCACTGGGTTAAATGTGATATTTTGAACCCAGCTCTGAACTTCTGGGGCTTTAACTAAAAACACATTTTTCTCCATCCAGTACTCCATACCAGATTCATTGTGGGTGCTTTGTTGCCAGGTGAAAGGGTCCTGCTGCTAAAATGGTGATAATTTAACCTCGAAATCTGTCCAATACAATGTTGTCATTAATAAAAAAAAACGTTACATATAACTAAGAGCAGAGATTTCACACACACGGTAGGTGATAATTTTACAATATGGATAGCATACAGTTCAGGATTTGTTCAGGTCTGTAAATGGTAGCTAGGTAGTCACTGGAAGGAGAGCTATGCACCAATCCCCTGTGATGATGCATAGAACCGGCCAGGCCTAGCACCTAATGTCCGACCCCACCTTCTCGTGGTGCAGACCGTTAGTACCTTTCAAAAGAGATACCCTCTTGTGAAAGTGAACGGAAGGGGAGGGCTGCCAGATTAGTGTGGCCTACTGATCTGGACAACTATGGCTACTTTTTTTTTTTCTACCCTGCTGAGGAGTGGTCAACCACACAGGGTCCTGGTGCTGACCATATAAACCCACTGGACTGGACAGATATATGGCTCTGAGCTTGATTATGGATCCTGATTTAGCTGCACTGGTGGGCTTCTGTGGAGGGAAAACCTTCCGCTGTGTTTTCTGTTTGTTTGTGGGTTGACAGCCCCAAGTGAATAGATTCACAGGATATGTATATCAGCTGGTGGATAATCCTGAGCAGAAGTCATCGCAGGCACCTGAACTCTTTGCTTCTATTGGCATCGTCAAATTCTACATTGGGTGAAGTCTTCCAGTGTAGATGACTTCAGTCTTTAGTGGTGGGGGAACGGGTCTTTGCCCCATGCCTGCGATTAGGGGGCTGTCTGATATTGTCGGCATTCCCTCTCTCAATAAACATAGTTTCTTTAAACATCCCATTAACCATTTTCTCTCCATAGGTAGTTGGAATGTGAGGACTCTGCACAGAGCTTTTTCTCTTGATGTCCTCACACAAGTATTCCACCATTATAATTTAGATATTCTCGGCTTGCAAGAGACCAGATGGACAGATAAAGGTCAGATTCTTAAAAATAATCTTAAATTTCTCTTTTCAGGGAGGGACGACAATAAGCATCACCAAGGCGTGGGTCTGCTTCTCAGCAGACACGCTAGTGATGCTCTTCTAGGATATGAGTGCATTAATGAAAGGTTTCTTACAGCAAAATTTCACACAAGCGTTAAAGACCTGAATGTTATCTGCTGTTATGCCCCCACTGAGGATGCCGATGAGGATGAGAAGGATAGATTTTATGAACAACTTCAGGATATTTTGAATTCTGTCAAGAAAGGAGATATTACCCTTGTTCTTGGTGACTTCAATGCCAAAGTTCGTACTGACTCTGACCTTTGGGCAGGAGTAATAGGCCCTTTCGGTATTGGTAGCTGCAATGGCAATGGGCAACATCTCCTACAGGTAAGTAACCTCAATGGTTTCAGAATAACTAACACATATTACAAACACCGCGACATACATAAATACACATGGGTTTTACCTGATGGGCTGCATAGGAATATGATTGATTATATATTAATTAACAGCAAATGGGCTAGTTCTGTTAGAAATACCAGGCATATAGGGGAGCTGAAATTGGATCTGACCATTACCTTGTTAAAAGTGTCTTACAACTTAAACTTAAAAAGTGTTGTGCTAGGGTTAAAAAATTTGCTTTTAATACTGAAGCTCTGAAAGACCCAGTTATAGCCAAAGCTTACCATGATAGGTTACTTAGTCATTATGACAGTCATGGTATGCTTACTACTGAAGTTGAGGAAGAATGGGATCATTTTAAACAGGCTTTTTTGGACACTAACAGTACTCTTTTAGGAAAAAAGGAGCAGAAGAGGCAGAATTATCTGAGTGGTAAGGCACTTGAGCTCATTTCAGAAAGAAAGAACTGCAGGAATGTCCTTAATCAATACCCTACTAGTACTAATAGAAAGCATTACAGAGAGCTTAATAAACGTGTAAAAGATCAGTTAGCTGCTGATAAGAATCTTTGGCTTGATGGTTCGGCTGACAAAGCCGAGGAAGCAGTTAGACAGCACAACAGCAGAGAGCTGTACCAGATAGTTAATGTTTTGTGTGGTAGAAAATGGACAGGTATACAGGGATTGAAGGATAAACAGGGTAAGGTTATAGAAGGTGAGGATTCTGTCATGGCTAGGTGGGCTGAGCATTTCAGTGATATTCTGAACAATGCAGTTAGTTCTATTCCCATTGTTTGCAATGATGATAGATGCATTGGTGGCTTTAATGTTGGCCCTATAACACAATCTGAAGTTATTTTGGCTGTTTCTAAACTTAAACTTCATAAATCCCCAGGGGTAGATGAAATTACTACCGAAATGCTTAGAGCTGGAAATGTTTCGGTTACCACTTGGATGACTGAAATTCTGAATATCTTTTATGATAAAGGCATGGTTCCTAAGGATTTTACCAGAGCTATTGTTATCCCTATTTTCAAAAAAGGTGATCGCAGTTCTTGTGATAACTATAGGGGTATTAGCCTACTCTCTGTTCCAGGTAAAGTTCTTTCCATGATTGTGCTTAATAGAATTAAGAATCTGGTTGACAGTCAATTGTGTGATGAGCAATGTGGATTCAGAAGTGGTAGGGGATGTGTGGATCAGATATTTTCACTTAGGCAGATTCTTGAGAAATGTTTAGAGTTTCAGAAACCTTTGGTTGCTAGCTTTGTTGATTTCAAAAAGGCCTTCGGCTCTGTTGATCGTCATAATTTGTGGTTGATTGTGAAATCATATGGTATACCAGACAAGTTAGTTAACATAATGAAAGCTCTCTATAATAACACTGAGTCGTGTGTGTGAGTTGATAAGGCTTGTAGCAATTGGTTTAGCATTACTTCTGGTGTTCGACAAGGGTGCATTTTGTCTCCTTTTCTCTTTAGTTTGGTTATTGATTATGTTACGCGAAATTCACTTCAAGGGAAAGATTTTGGCCTTAAATGGGATGGAGATACGAAAATTTCTGATTTAGATTATGCTGATGATTTAGCCCTTTTGGCAAATGATGTTGATGAGATGAACTCTTTCATTCGAGCTGTTGATGAGACTGGTAGTAGAGTAGGTTTGGTTATAAACAGAGAGAAAACTAAAGTGATGAAAATTGGTCAGGCAGGCTGTGATTCAGTTAATCTGAATGGTTTCAGTCTTGAGCAGGTGTCACAGTTTAATTATCTTGGGAGCTATATAACAGATAATGGTGATGTGCGGCATGAGATTAACAGACGAATAGGGATTGCTGCCGGGACTTTTAAGAATCTATGGAGAGTGTGGAGAAATAGGCGTATACACCTAAAGACTAAAATTAGGCTGTATAATAGTTTGGTTCTTTCTAGGGTTAGTTATGGTAGTGAAACTTGGACACTTTGTAAACATGATAACAGGAAACTAGATGCTTTTGATTCCAGATGCTTACGCAGTATCTTGGGCATTAGATGGTTGAACTTTGTAACTAATGATGAGGTTAGGCAAAGGAGTTGGCAACCTCCTTTAAGCAGCATATTGTGCAGAGAGAGACTCCGTTGGTTTGGCCATGTTGCCCGTATGAATAATTATAGATTGGCGAATAGGGTTATGAACAGTGTGCCTAAAGGCCTCAGAAAGAAGGGGAGACCTAGGATGCGGTGGGCGGACAATGTCAAACAGGACCTTGTTAGAATTGGTGTGCAGTGGTCAGATGCAGTAGATGTAGCTCAGGATAGACTTGCTTGGAGAACTAAATTGCACCGTCTGGTTGGATCTCCGTAGCCCATGGCTGCTTGAGGAGGAGGAGGAGGATGATGATGATGAACTAAGAACTCAGAAAAAGGAATAAGAAAATTAATTAGGACACATTTGTGATAGCTATTACAAATCTTCATATAAAGACAGTTGTCAGAGAGATATCTAGAAAGAAAATAAGAGGGGCAAGTGGCTGAAATACCATTTTGGTATAAAACTTTTCCCTTGGTTTCAGTGGTCATTAAAACTTTTCTTGAAAAACACATGTTATATATATGCTTGCTTTTCTTTGCCCCCATTCCAGTTGGTGCATTTGTCATGCCCATATTTTTGCAAATATGGGTACAACATGCTTTTGCAACTCCTTTGCATATGCTTCCCTCCATTTTCTTGACTTCACATATGTGATTGCCCAACGCCACCTTCAACTGACTATTAAAAATAATTCCGATGTAGTAACTGTGGCCTATGACACTTTTACTACATCGACTAAAAATAACTTAAGAGCAATGACAGCACTCACAGTCTTCAGTGAAGCGACACTATGTGGTGATGTTAGGGCTGTTTAAACAAAGAATTTCTTTCCACATGTCATGAAGAGCAATTCCAGTGTCTCAGTTGCAGGTGTGGACGAGCGAGGTCATTATTTCAATAGCCTCACACACTGTGGTTCTGTAGAAAGTGGAGGTACGTGCAAGCAGTGTGGCATGCTCCCAGTCTATTGTTGCTGCATGTTGTACTGCTAGCTTGGTGGTGGTGGCTGTCATTAGCTTGTTTTGGCTGGCATCAGTTTGATGCTCTGCAAACCTCTCTGTAAAGAACGTTTGACTTTTTAGATGTAGTAAACAATGGAATTATCCGGCAAATATAGGGGAAATCGGTATACGCAAGATTTTTGAAGTAGGCTAAATTTGTCTCTGTCCCTTTTGATTAATTTCTTCAGATTTTGAGCTGGGTTGAAAACAATTTT
This sequence comes from Ryuthela nishihirai, assembly GCA_038380435.1. NCBI lineage: Eukaryota > Metazoa > Arthropoda > Arachnida > Araneae > Heptathelidae > Ryuthela > Ryuthela nishihirai. The sequence goes on from JAWZYU010000019.1 coordinate 2,697,985, forward strand.
GATATTTTGGGCTCTGAGTAATTTGCGGACTGATTCACATAGGGCAGAAACATATGAAATAGGTCTGGCAAAGGTGGCACATTTGGGATTGGTGCTTGGGATGAGAGCCGAAACTCTTCTGTTTTCATTTCTATATTTATAGATTAGTTTGTCTACTATTGTTGAGTTATAGTCATGGGATGCAGCAATGGAATGGATGTTTTGAATTTCTTTTTCAAACAACTGCTCATTTGAAGATACAGTGAAGGTCCTATGTGTGAGGGAATGGAAGGCTGCAATTTAGTATGCCCATGAGGTGCATTAGTCCGCACCAATGACAGTGGAGACATAGGAAGACTTTTGGTATACTGATATCGTCAAGGCTCCTGCATCATCTTTTTGGATGAAAATATCCAAATAGGGGATGGCACTGCTATTTTCCTCCTCCTTCATAAAACATACGTGGGATATATATTGTTGGTAGAGTCAATGAGGCAGTTTAATTGCTCATTGCTGCCATTCCAAATTAAAAATATATCATTGACACAGTGACACCAGAAGAAGGACAAAATTGCTGCTGAGTTGAATAATTTTGTTTCAAGATCTTGAAGAACAATCTCGGATAGGATGCAGGAAAGGGGTGAGCCCAATGGGGGCCCCCGAGTCCTGCCTGTTGATTTCATTGACAAACTGGAAATAGTTGTTTTTAGTGATGAGTTTTAGAGCCTCATGAATGGCATTGATTTCGGGTAGGAAAAATTTTTGTGTTTCAATGATTTTTGTCCGAAACAACACAACTGTATCAAAAAATGGAGTGGATGGGAATAAAAAGTCTACGTCACGTGCGACTAATTTGCTGTCGGGAGGAATGGACAGATCCTTGAGTCTGTTGAGAAATTCCACCATTGACTTTATAGAAAATCGGTGATCGCAAATGAAGTTGGATAAAAAAAAATTGACAAATTCTTTTCAAGAAAGGAAGTTGGGGATGATCTCTTGCATACTAGCATCCAGATGGGGTAATTATCTTTGTGCACTTTGATCTGTGTGAACATTCGCAGTGTCTGGCAGTTGGATGGCACTGTGCTCTTCTTATGGTCCTTGGGGAGCCACCTGTTGCTTTTTAGCCTTCAAATCTTATTTTTGATGCCACTGGTGAGGTCAGCATTTAGACTGGTACAGTGGGAGCTATTTATGAAGTCCAAAATTTTGGCATTGTAATCATTTTTGTTCATTATGACAAACTGGAATGTTTTATTGCCTAAAGTAATAAATAACAAGTCAAACAGGTCAGAACAGGCAGTTATCGTCCATTTATTCCCAAGAATTTAAGAGAGTACATACTCCGAGAATTACATGATGTACCTTAAGCCAGACATTTAGGTACACACAAAACATATCAGAAAGTGGCCAAAAGATCTTATTGGCCAGCTCTGAAAAAAGACGTAAAAACCTATGTAGAAACATGCTTAATTTGTCAAACCACAAAATTTGATCAGAACCGTCCTTGTGGTCTTATGAAAAGCACGATCTCCACTGAACCTATGGAATTAGTTGGCATGGATTTAATGGGCCTTAAACAAATGCATCAACACCAATATCAATCATCATTATCAACACGCGCAAGCGGGATCCCAATATATTCTAGTGTTAGTAGATTATTTTTCAAAATGGGTCGAAATATTTCCCATTAGAAATGCAACAGAAACAATCGTAGCAAAGAAATTTATTAATGAGTTTATATGCTATAATAATAAAGTTAAACACAGCTAAAATTCTATAATAATTTTATATCACGATAATGCTGTGGTACAAAAGTTAAAAACATTCTTCCAGGGAGTAGTTTTCAAGCCGAGGGAAGTGCTGTACATTAACATTAATAATTATGGAATATACTTAAATAACACCTTAATATTACCCCAATTTTACATTCTTGCTCAAAGTTTACTCTTGCAATCAGAGACCAACTAGAGTTACATATAAAATGAACATATTTACCAATTTTGCTGGTACATTGCATTTTCAGCGACGATGTCATGCTGCAGATGGTGATTATAAATGCTACCAGTCCTTAGATGTTCTTCTTGTAGTTTTAAAATGTGTGCATATAGGTTATGAACTGACGGATTTCTTTACTTTCCACATCCAGGTCAGAAAGCTTCTTTTAACACTGATGCTTGAAATGTGGTTATGATGCCAGTTGTTCGTGTTTTTATCAGTTCAATCTTTTGTGCAAGATGTTATTTACTGCGACGCATTTTGCCACATAATTGCATGACTTCTTACATATTGAAAACATCAAGGAAATGGTATCTTCCGTAAGGTAATAAATGAACAGTTCACATACGGTGAAGAGCACTTTTTCCCCTGCTTGAAAATGATTTTAGTGACTCAGCTACTGGAAGTTAGCTAATGTCATAATGACCCATTGTTTAACACAGGTCAAAAGCCATTGCTTTCACAACGTTAAGAACTTTAAAACATCTAAAAACAAGAACCTCTCAGGTTCACACGCTACACTTTCACCACGAACTCATAACACGTGGCATCCTCAGGCAAGAGAGATGGTAACAGGCTAGTGTTTAAGTAGCCGCCTTCAGTCTGGCCCAGCCCACTGCGTGCTCAGTGTTGCGTGCACAATTCATGACGAAGGCTGCAGCAGGAGATGCCACGGCGATGGGAGGGGTGGAATCTCGGTATTGCAGATCTCGTCACGATGCTTATGAATATGTAAATTCTCGGCATATTGCAATTGGAATCTTGCACAAAAGATTGAACTGATAAAACCACGAACAACTGGTATCATAACCACATTTCAAGCATCAGTGTTAAAAGAAGCTTTCTGACCTGGATGTGGAAAGTGTAGAAATCTGTCAGTTCACAACCTATATGCACACATTGTAAAACTACAAGAACATCTAAGGACTGGTAGCATTTATAATCACCATCTGCAGCATGACATCGTCACTGAAAATGCAATTGTACCAGCAAAATTGGTAAATATGTTCATTTTATATGTAACTCTAGTTGGTCTCTGATTGGAAGAGTTAACTTTGAGCAAGAATGTAAAATTGGGGTAATATTAAGGTGTTATTTAAGTATATTCCATAATTATTAATGGTAATGTACAGCACTTCCCTCGGCTTGAAAACTATTCCCTGGAAGAATGTTTTTAACTCTTGTACCACAGCATTATCGTGATATAAAATTATTATAGAATTTTAGCTGTGTTTAACCTTATTATTATAAGAAGTGCACGAGTCATTTAAATCACAAACATGGATTCACAGAAGTTTATGAAAGGTCGCTTCACTATAAACAGCCTATTGCTACATTAGTGTTTTTTGGTTATGTGTAAAAAATGGGCAGTTATTCCAAAATCATTGGTTACTGATAAATCAAAATTTAATAGTAAATTACATTACACTCTACAACGGGCAGAAACAATAATGTTAAAAAAATTAATTAGAGAGATGAAAAGAAATTCGGCAACAAGAAGAATATATATATATAGGAGTTATTTAAACTTAAAAACCAATAATTTAAATTAATTTATGGGTAGAGTGGCATATAGAATAGAGCAAGAAATGTTAAAGAGTCAGAAAAAGCATGAAAAGAAAATAAATAACACAAAATCAAAAATAATCCAAAACGAATTCAACTACAGCAAAATAAGAATTATATAAATTTATCAAAGCTTGAATTAAATAGAGAACAAGATAGGATCTTGCAAAAGGGGGCTAAATATGCTTTAGAAAACAATAATATTAATATTGAACAATTGGTCCCACAAATAGAACAATCAGTAACAAAATACCACATAATATAAATGATAAAGAACGATATAAAATGTATAGGGCTATTCAGCAGACACGGAACATTAAAAATAAGAATAATAATATTAAGGTATTACAGGACCTCAAAAATAATAGAGAAATTAATTCTGGCTGATAAAACAAACCAAATTGTGATCATGGATAAAGAGCAATATGATAAAAAAAAAGTATTGGAAACCATAAAGGATTTAAAATGTCAACCTGTAAAAAACAACCCCATTCCAAATATAATAACTAAAATGGGTATTATAAAAAATGATCCATTTGTACCAGAAGAAATAACAAAGCAATGTATAATGCCAATGTACTCCGATATACCTCAAATGTTTGTTAAAATTAAAATGCATAAAATAGAAAAACCATTTCGACCCTTAGTTAATAAATGAAAATCACCAACGTATAACCTAGAAACAGCTCTATTTAATTTTTTCAAAAAGTATTTCCCATCAACAAAAAATATCGTAACATCATGTCACGAAGCCATTTGTAGAATCCAAAACACACCCATCACACCATATGTAACAATGCACTCGCTAGATGTCGTATCGCTGTATCCTAATATCCCGGTATTGGATGCAGCGATGCGACTAAAGGCTGAATGGCTACAAGTAGCAAAACCTTCATATGCACAATACTTTGCTATGCATGAAGCATTGGATCTTGCCATAAAACCTAATTTCTTCGACATCGGTGGTCGGACTGGTAGCACACTATGGATCCAGACCAATGGTGTCCCAATGGGTTCCCCTCTGTCTGGACTCATGTCCAACGTGGTCATGAGGCATGTCGAGGAAACAGCCCTTTCCACATGTAAGTTAAAACCTGACATATATCTGGTATGTTGATGACATTTTAATCTTCTGGTCTCACCCTGTTGAAAAATTAACTGATTTTATTAATACATTTAATAATATAATGCCTACAATAAGTTTACCACGGAATCCGAAAAAAATGTCAATTACCTTATTTAGACATTAAAATAACCTGCAAATCACAATTCTGTGAGACTACCGTATACCGATCTTGAAGCAAGCGAACGACGGCGGAAAGATGTCATTGGAACCTGACTGGATGATTTATTGCAACGGAGTGCCAACAATGAAAAATTTAAGTAAATTATTATTCTTCCACAAATACCACATAACAAAATATGCCCACTTAGTGATTTATAAATGTTCTCTTTTTTCTGGAATAGATGAAGACGAAGAAGAATGAAGAAGCTTTATTGTGATTTATATAGTTAGCAATGTTTAATTTCTTGTTGAAACTTTGTAGTTTCAATATTTATTTTTGGAAAGTGAATTTACTGTAGTTTGAGTTTACACTGTGTGAATAGAATTTTTTTGTATTCTTGTTCATCGAAGTTCTAGTTGTTATATTGTATCAACATGATTTAAAGTGTATTTTTGTAGATTTTTTCGTTTCAGCTGACTGCTAGCTGAAAATTTGTAAGTCAATATTGGGAAGTTTAGAAATTGTAAAATGTTTATGGATATGAATGAGGAGAGTGAAAGAGAATTAGTGATTTAATATTTTTTTCATTTATAAGAAGAATTTTGTATTGTAAAATAACATGCATTCCCAAGTGAATTTATGTATGAAAAAAATGAGATTCATATAAAAAATGATTGGCTGAAATGCTATCGCCATATATTATAAATTATTTACATATTTTTTTCTTTATTCTTAAATACGATGTCATATATATGTGTTTAAATCTGTTCAGTGTCATCAGTGATATTTATGTGTCAATAATGCGTAATTATTGGGATGACATTGGCAGCATTTATTTGTATATATATGAACTGACCATGATGAAGACTGCAGAATTTTTTTTTTTTTGGTACCTTCTTGGAGCTGTCCCCAAATGGCCAAGTCTGGTGACCAAGTTGTTACCAGCATAACTCCTTTGGGAGAGGGACGTCAAGCTCTGAAAGGGGAGGTCATTAATAAATTATTTTGTTTCAGCTCGCTCGTGATTGCTGTGTATAGGAGAAGAATTAGCGGATGATTACAATCATCCGCTAATTCTTTGTTTGTTTGAATGCTTGTTTGTAAAATTTTGAATTTTCTTAGCTTCACGTGTTTGATGTAATTAGTAATTAGGAGGAGATAACGGTGTTCGAATACCCATTTTTTTATGTAATTTAGGAGAAGAATTAGCTTTTACATATTTTTTTATTTTGGTTAGGGGATAAGCGGAAGTTATCACCCCGCTAGCAACATATGTAATTGAATATTTTTTCTTTTCATGTCTTTAACCTTTCTAGAAGTTAAGAAAGCAAGGAGTGTATTAACTCGTTTTCATTTGAAGTTCAAGTTATGCCAATTTCGAGTTTGTATCAGAATGTGATACTATGTAGGCCGATAATGCTAGTATACAGTTAACTGTCACAGCCATTGGTATATAATTACACTAGGTTAGCTGCAACACACTTTTGTTAGGAGATTTGGGAGGAAGTACGTTTGGTTGTGCTGGAAAATTGTGTCAAAGTGAGAATAGATCATCTTATGAAAATTTGCATAAGCATACTTTTGCTTACTTATGTTCAGCCATGTGTAAATGATGTGAGATGTGTCTTTTTTTCAAAATTTGCTCGTCAAAATCTGTTAGGTCAAATCTTTTGACTCCCTTTGGAAGGGGGAGTTGTGATGCCCCCTCGTTCACTTTTACTTTACCTTAACCAGTTTTGCTTAATTTACATTATATTTATCATTTTGGGGATTTTTATTTCCTTTTTGGCATCACAGCACTCGTTTCCAAGAGATAGGAGTTGAGCATGCGCAACTCCGATCTTCCGACTGTCACCTGCTAAAGTGCGTGTAAAAGGACACGCCCACTATTGCATCATAGCTTGCGCTGTTCCACAATTTATGCAAATGCCTTTCCTGCCGTGCAACATGACAGATGCTGGCTCTGTAGCCTCTTGTTATAACCTGGTGATATGATAGTCCCAGTCAGTGTTTAGTCAGTGGAGTTGGTGTTGAGTGTTGGAGTTTTGTTGAAGAGTTTGCAATGAGTTTGAAATGATGTAGTATCTTCTTCATTGAAGTTTTGGTGAGTGATTTTTGTAAATAAATTTGTTTTGTTATTTAAACCTTTTTGAGTCTTTACTAAATTTTTTCTCTTGATCAACGTTAATTGTTTGGATTAGAATTAACCTTTACATTTTGACAATCATTTAATATTTTTGAATTCTTACTCATTAACGCTCTCTGGTATTTCGAACCCTAATTAAACTTTATTTTTTGGCAATTTGTTAATTATTGCCTGGCGCCCGACTCAGCTATCCGGAGCATGAAAATAATTGGATCAGACAAAGGGTCCAAAACTTAATAAACTTTAAAAGTATATCATTTCTTTGGAGCGTTACAAATTGTATTTGAGGTATAACGGTATTGAATAAATTTAATGTCTGCAGTTCGTTAGGACCATGGTCCAAAAAAAATCAGTATACCAACACTTTACCATCATTAACGATATAATGATTTTTTGGGACCAAGAAATGAATGTGTGGACTGAGACAATACCAGCCAAATTCAACAACTATGGTGAGCACCTGTTTACTCGTACTTTAATATCAGTATGAACTAACATCAGTAAGAAACAGACACTATGAATTAGCAACCGGAAGCTCTGAACTTTTGCCATAAGGCAAGATTGTAATTTAGTAGCTATGTTGCAATTATCACTCCTTTGAGAGCTAATGTTAACTATACGGTGATATTGTGGAGTAAATCCTTTTAATTGAAATTTGCTTTTATCATTCAAAACTTAAAAGTAAACTATACTTTTTGAAATTAACCTAACTTATAGATTAGAATAATACAGAGTCTTATGGCTTTCTTAATTAAGAGAATTCATAGCTATCAGTCAAATAATATAAAAAAACCAAGTTATATTTTTAAGTGCTGTTGCTCGCAACTTGTCTAAATAGTCCTGTAACTTGTGAAATGTCCAGCTGCAAACATTTCCTGCCAGGTCAGTGGTTGGGATCGTTAGTGCTTGGCATTTTCTTGACCATTGTAGTTTATATATGCTCTATTTACTTAGTTTTTGAATGTTTTCTGTTATATGAGTGTGCTTTAAAAAAAAGTTTCCACTTATATACACGGTCCCATAACTCTTTATTTCAGCTTCCCGATTCTCCTTTTTTTTCCTTGTTACTGAAAAAAATATGACTTCTTTGGTATATTTGACAGAGTGAGTTTGCTGTAGCAATGGCCTAGCTAAAAGACTAGCACAAGCTGCGGCAGCAGTTATAACATATAAAATGACCAATGCACTGCAAATTGAAGATTTGGGGGGGGGGGGGAGCCTCCGCATAACCAAAAATCAAACCATTGTCATTGCACTTGTTCTGCTGGATTGCACCCCACTTTTATAGTATGGGAATCATTCAGTAGCATTGTATAAAAAATATAGAATTGGGAGGATGAAAATTAGAACTTTCCCTATTATGCTTTATCTCAAAAACATTGCAAGAACAAAACTTATACTTTCACAAAACAAGCTCTATCGATTGTTAAATGCATATACAGTCAAACTTGATTGTAATGAGCACAGCAATAATGAAATCACAGCTGTAATTTTAATTTATGCATATTCCCATACAATTGCTCACTTTTAAAACAAGCATACTACACAGATATACCATAGAAATTTTGGTAACTATGGAAACATGCAAACATTCTTAATTGTTCAGGTAGTTGGAAATAGTACCCAATTCTTGGAATAGACAAAAATGAAATGGGTGACTTAACTTTTCTGACCACCGGCATCGGATTACACCCCGGGTTAATGACCTAACCTTGCTCTTAGGGATTGTCCCCGCTCTACCTACCCCTCCAGTGTCTAGCTGTGGCCCTGCTCCCCCACTTTACCCAAACACTGCTATGACTTTTAAATCAGTTAGAAAGGAACCCTTCCACTGAAAATATGTCTACTAACAAAAGAAAGTGTCTCTCAATTCGTGAAAAAGTCAAAATCATTCATGTTAGAAAGTGATGCGAAAAATGTGGAAATGTGTTAAAAGTTTTCTTTGTCCCTTTCAACAGTATCGACTTTGTGGTAGAATAAAGATATTTACATATTGGCACTGGAAAACAGCATAACCGAAACAAAAAAATTCAGAAAATATGAGCTTACAAACATCAATGAAACATTGCTTCAATGGTTCATTACACAAAGAAGTAAGGAATGGTCCAATCTTGAAGGCTCAAGTGGAAAAATTTGCTAAACAATTTGGATGCAACAATTTTGTATCTAACAATGGTTCGCTGGTTCAATTTAAAAATCAACATAACATCGTTTATGCAAAAAATTAGCAGAGAATCTCGATCCAATAATGGCAAATGAATGGTTGACAGTGTTTGGGCAGAAATCAGGAAAGATTTCAATGATGAAGATAACTACAATGTCAATGAAACAAGACTTTTTTTATAATTTGACACCTAAATGTGTTGGTGGAAAAAAATCAAAGACTTATTTGACAGTGCTCATATGCACAAATATGACAGGAACTGATAAAAAAAAAACTTTTATCGGAAAATCTTTTAGATATCTTCAATAACATCTTACCCACAATAAAATTTACATGCGTCAATGAGGCTAACCAGCAATTACCATATCTAGACATAATGATAACACATAATAATCTAAAATACAATACAATGGTGTATAGAAAGCCCAACATTCAAATGTGGGCTTTCTATACACCATTGTATTGCATTTTAGAAAATTTCATTGTACCAAATCTAATATCAGCTAACTCTAACCATATTTTCCCACACTGGGAATCGAACCCGGGCCTCCTGGGTGAGAGCCAGGTATCCTAGCCACTAGACAATGTGGGAGACAGCTACAGATTCAGTTTTATTCCATGACACTTATTCCAGCACACTTGCTTCTTGACATTGAATTACCATAAAGTCATCATAATGCAGTATTTGAAAAACAATACCAAACAAAAAATCTCAGATCTTTCTTGAAGACGCAAATATATACCTCTGGTTTCGAATTTATTTAAAGCTAAAAAATGAACAGGTCCCACTGAAATTTGAACTCGGATCGCTGGCTTCACAATCCAGAGTGCTAACCATTATACCATGAAGCAGTAGCTTTCAACAAGTACTTTTATAGAGCACATCACAATGCATCACCTAAAACTTTATTAAGAAATGAAATTAACTATATTTATGAAATAGGTCAGGAAGCCTTCATAACGAAACCTTCGTAACGAAAATTCATAAGAAAGTCAAATACCAGGCTTCTCACATTCACTAAATAACATCTTAAAGAAATACAATATGAAAGCTCCTAACTAAATAACAAATACAATAAAGAAAGTTGTACTTAACGACAGAGATAAAATTAAACCCATGGGAGGAATATATAACATAAAAATTGACGACCCACACCAATTACTCCAAAACACAAATAACTACGTAGGGAAAATGTATAGACAAATTAACAATCGCATCACCGAACACAAAACCAATATTAAGAAAAAAATAGGCCATACAGCACTAACACAAGCAATAATTCAAAACAACCTAACAGCAACTAAACTTAATTATAAAGTAAATAGCATCTCCACCCACAAAATTCCAACTAAACTACATGGAAAATTTAATTATAAACCTTAAAAAAGAACTATGCAACACCGATCTGACCTCCCCCCCCCACCTTACACACACACACACACACACACACCATCTGGAACTTGCTATTACACAATATTCAGTTTAAATTATAGGAGCACCACTAGAGGGATCGCATTATATCAACCCCATATGCCAAGGAGTTGACAGCATCTGAAGATGTCGGCAAAGCAGACCGACAAAATGCATTATGCTCATGAACATATGTCAAATGTGTAAAGCAGCAGATGAGTCTCTATCACACATCACAGTTAAAGCTGGAAGAACATCTCCACTGTGAACATGCCCCATAGCATGTCATCCTGCAGCACACTTAGAAAAAAAATGCTGCCATGTGCTAAACAGATGAACATTCCGTGCATCAGGGGACAGTGCCAACAACCACCTGGCAATGCTATAGGAATGGCGATCGACTACTAGAGCACCACAGCAACCAAGTGTGAGCCTCGGCAGCAACTACAGCGACTGTACCAGCCAAGGATTTGCCTCCTGCAGTGGTAAATATACTATAGCTTTTAACTGCACAACACCTAAAACAAACTATAACCATCCAATCATTTTAGCAGCTCTAGCTGCAACACAGGAGACATAAATCTCTTAACAGTGATAACTGTGAAATAAATCAGTTATTTATCGATCACTCACTGTGTTCACCATAAAGATTTATCATTTTTAAGATTCATAAATAAAGACTAATTTAAATTGTGTTTATTATAAATTAGTATTGTTTTTAGTTACGGAGAAATAAATTGTGTTTAGTATTAAGTGTATGATTTTAAAATTACAGACAAATAAATTGTGTTTAATATTAAGTGTGTATTACTTGTATTAATATAAAAAAATAAATACCCCCTCAAGCAGCTGCTTGCCACAGAGGTCTGACAGGAACCTGCCAGTTTATATGCCACAGTAAGAAGGTCTGAGAGGATGGCGGGACCTTAGCAGAAAAACATTACTACATCCATGCCTTATAGATGCATATTAATAAAAATAATATGTAGGTATGTAATTATATTTTTTTCTCTCCCAAATATTTCTTTTGTTTTTTAAATCTACCTTTTTATCATTATTAGCCATCCCATGGTCGAGTGGTTAGTGCACTTGGCTGCTGATCTTAGGGACCTGGGTTCGAGCCCCTGGTAAGGCATGGATGTATGTGTCGTTATTCTGCTGAGGTCCTGCCATCCTCTCAGACCTTCTGCTACAGCATATAAACTGACTGGCTCCTGTGAGATCTCTGTGGCAAGCAGCTGCTTGAGGGGGTATTTTTTTTTTTATCAAGATATTGAGAATTTAAAAAAATAGGAGGTACATTCAACTCATCATTGATATAGTGAGTAATGGTTATAATGAGGAAATTTTGTCAGTCCCCTGGTGCTCGTTATAACCAAGTCCAACTGTATTTAATAATGATCCCCTTTATTTTCTGTTTATTTTTATCAAATGAAAGGTAATAAGAAAAATAAACATGTCTATTCTTTTCCCTAGAGTCCATTCCTCTGATTTCTGATTGAATCCATTGGAGCAAAGAGAATAAAAATAAACTCCACTTTATTGAGATAAAAATTAAGACTGAATAAATTTCTCGTTTGTTTCATTTCCTATAGTTTGATTTGTTTGATTCCAAGTGGTTTGTTGGGTTATTTCACCTCTAGGCGACATTTTTTTTTTTGCACACAATGGACTAAATGGACAGGTAACAAGGTTGAGGAAGGGATCACGACAGCTACAACACCAACCAGTATGTTCTTTAATGTGCACAGGGCATGGCTCTCCCGTACATAAGACCATGGTTTTAAGTCTCATCCAATGGATGGTGGCCTTTCGACTCAAGCCTATGAATTGCAGATTACGAGCCTGGTGCACTACCAAATGAGTAACCTCTACCCCCTTATTGGAAAAAAAAAAGGAATTAAAAAAAAAAACTGCTTTATCAAATTTTGTATTACAGAGAATATATATGTGTTTGGTCTGTAAATGGCAGCTAGGAATAAACTGGAAGGAGAGCTATGTACCAATCCCAAGTGATGATGCATAGAAATGGCCAGGTCTAGCACCTAATGTCTGACCCCACTTTCTCATGGTGCAGGCCATTAGTACTTTTCGAAAGAGATATATTCTCTTTTGGAAAGGAACAGAACAGGAGGGCTGCCAGTTCAGTGTGGCCTACTGATCTGGTCATCTATGGCCATTTTTTTTTTCTTTTTTTTTTAACCCTGCTGAAAAGGGGTCAACTTCACAGGGTCCTGGTGCCGACCATTTATACCTACTAGACTCGAATGGTTTATGGATTTGAGCTTGATTATGGATCCTGGGTTGGGTTGTTTTACCTCTGAGCAGCACTTTTTTCCACACCTGGGCTAAATGGCCAGGTCACATGGACCCCGAAGACTCAGAGAAGGTTGGGGGAGGGGACTGACTGGAACAATTGTTGGGAGACAGATGGTAGCCTCCCGTCAAAGCCATCCAGCGTGTTCGTTAACGTGCACAGGGTATGGCTCTCCCCCACACGGGGCCACGGCTCAACATCCCATCCGACGGATGGCGGCCTTTCCAAATCCAATCGGTGTCCCCTACTGACTGTGGGCAGGGCAGGTGTGATGCCCCCTCATTCACTTTTACTTTACCTTAACCAGTTTTGCTTAATTTATGTTATATTTATCATTTTCGGGATTTTAATTTCATTTTTGGCATCACAGCGCTCATTTCCAAGAGCACAGGATTTGCGCATGCGCAACTCCAAACTTTCGATTGTCACCCGCTAAAGCGTGCATGTATAAGGACACGCCCCCTCTTGCATCATAGCTTGCGCGCTCATCATTTTATGCAAATATCTTTACCGGTGCAGCAGCTATGTGTTGCCGAGCTTGTACGCTTGTTAAAACTGTGACATGTAGTCACAGAAGTCAGTTGAAAAGAGTTGGTGTTAGTCACAGAGAGTTGTTGTTAGTAGCAGCGAGATAGTGATGATATAGTCGACATCTCATTGAAGTTGGTGAGTGTTTAAAAATAATTTTTTTGGAAATAAACTTGTTTGTTAAAGAAACTTTTTTTAATCTTCGCTATTTTTTTTTCTTGAGCAACGTTAGTTGTTTCGATTGTAAGTTAAATTAGAATTGACAATCATTTAATTTTTGAATTCTTACTCGCTAAGTAAAGCCCGCTGGAATTCGAACTGTAATGAACTTTATTTGGCAATTTGTTAATTATTGCCTGGTGCCCGACTTTAGCTATCCGGAGCTTGAATAAATATTGGATCAGACAAAAGGTCCAAAGCTTTAAAAGTATTATAAATCTTTGGAGCATTACACAGGGAGTTTTGTGGAGATAAGTCTCAATGCTGACCCAGCTGGAACTTGAACCTGAGAACTGCAGTTTACGAGCCCGGCACACTACCAACTGAGCCACCCTCACCCCTATGGATCCTGGACTTGCTGCATTGATGGGCCTCTGTTGAGGGAGAATCTGCTGTTGTGTTTTCTGTGTGTTTGTGGGTTGCCAGCATTAAGTGAACAGAGCACAGGATACTTTATATCAGCTGGTGGATAATCATGATCAGAGGCCATCACAGGTACATGAATCCTCTCATAGCTAGTTAGGCATCATCAATCCTAAACTGGAGTAATGTGTCTGAGGCAGGTCTATAGCTCTTGAAAAGGTCCACTTGAAAAGGTAGTAACCCATAAATTACCACTTTGAAGTCAATTTAAATTTCAGAGTAAAAATTCTCTTGAGCTAGGTGGGAGAGAACCCACAACCTCCTGATAACATGTCAGGTGCTCTGGACCACTGAGCTACCGGCCGCCGTTCAAGATCTCCTTTAATTGATGATATGAACCTTTTCAACCTACATCATATGTAGGGAATGTTCCGGCAATTTTCACCACAAGTTGCAGACACATTGTTACCTTTTCACACACAGGGCTGCTGCTTAAAGGAGGTTGCTGACTCTTTTGTCTAACCTCATCATTAGTTATCATACAGATGGAAGTATTTCCTTACAAGTAATACAGTTGATAAATAATAAATAAACTCAACATATTTGGTATCAACCTATAAATTACCAGTATGAAGTCAATTCAAATTGACTTGAAAGTGGTAATTTATAGGTTAATACCAAATATGTCGAGTTTATTTATTACTTATGAAAAGGTAGTGCCTGAAGTTCCTACCAGCATGGGTGGCTTTAGCCTTTAGCAGTGCGAGAACCTCAACCCTCACTTAGCTAGTTGGGCTTTGCCAATCCTAAACTGGAGTAATGTATCTCAGGCAAGTCATATGGGTCTTCAAAAGGTCCACTTGAAAAGGTGGTGCCTGAGGTTCCTACCAGCATCGGTGATTTCAGCCTTTAGAGGAGGAGGGAAGGTTTTTGTCCCAAACCTGCAATCAGAGGGCTGTTTGATACTATTGGCCCTACCTCTCTAAATAAACCTAGTTTCTATAAAAAATCCTACTAATCATTTTCTCTCTGCAGGAAGTGAAACATGAGGACATTACATAGAGATTATTCTCTTGATGTCCTCAAGCAGGAATTCTAGCATTATAACCTATATATTGCAGTCTTGCAAGAGACCAGATGGACAGGTATAGGTGAGATCTTAAAAATAACTTTAAATTTCTCTTTTCAGGGAGGGAGGATGGAAGTCATCTCCGTGGTGTAGGTTTGATTCTCAGCAGACTTGCCAGTGATGCTATTCTAGGATATGACTGCATAAATAAAAGTTTTTTTACAGCAAAATTTAAGACAAAAATTAATGACTTGAATGTCATCTTTTGTATGTCCCCACAGAGGATTCTGATGAGAACAAGAAAGATACGTTTACAACCAGCTTCAAGATATTTTGAATTCTGTGAAGAAAGGAAATATTTCTCTTGTGCTAGGTGGCTTCAGTGCTAAAGTTGGTACTGACTCTAATCTTTGGGCAGGAGTTTTAGATCCTTTGGCATTGGCAGTTACAATGACAATGGAGAATGTCTTCTACAGGTAAGTAAACTTAATGGTTTGTGAATAACTAACAAATATTGCAAATACTGGGACAATTATAAATATGCATGAGTTTCACCTGATGGGTTGCACAGGAATATGACAGATTATATTTGAATTAACAGCAAATGGGCTAGTTCAGTTAGGAATACCAGATCATACAGGAGAGTCGAAATTGGATCTGACCATTTACCTGGTCAAAAGTGTCTTGCTGCTGAAGCTTAAGAAATTTAACACTGAAGGTCTGAAAATTCTGATATATCCAAAGCATACCATGAATAGGCTACTTAGTCATTATGACAATCATGATTTGCTTAGTGCTGAAGTTGAAAAAGAATGGAATCAGTTTAAACAGCCTTTTCTTAAAACCAAGAGTACTCTTTTGGTTAAAAGAGAACATCATCATCATCCTCAAGCAGCCATGGGCTATGGAGGTCCAACCAGACCATACAATTTAGTTCACCAAGCATATCTGTCCTGAGTTTCATCTTCTGCATCTGGCCACTGCACACCAATTCTAACAAGGTCCTGTTTGACAGTGTCTGCCCACTGCATCCTAGGTCTCCCCCTCTTTCTGAGGCCTTTAGGTACACTGTTGAAAACCTTATTCACCAATCTATAATTATTCATACAGATAACATGGCCAAACCAATGGAGACTCTCTCTGCACAATATGCTGCTTAAAGGAGGTTGCCAACTCCTTTGCCTAACCTCATAATTGGTTACAAAGTTGAACTACCTAATGCCCAAGATACTACATAAGCATCTAGAATCAAAAGCATCTAGTTTCCTGTTATCTTGTTTACAAAGTGTCCAAGTTTCACTATCGTAACTAACCCTAGAAAGCACCAAACTATTATACAGTCTAATTTTAGTCTTTAGTTGTATATGCCTATTTCTCCACACTCTCCATAGATTCATAAAAGATCCTGCAAGCAATCCCTATTCGTCTGTTAATCTTATGCTGCACATCACCAGTATCTGTTACATAGCTCTCGAAGATAATTAAACTGTGACACCTGTTCAAGACTGCAACCATTCAGATTAACTGAATCACAGCCTGCCTGACCAATTTTCATCACTTTAGTTTTCTCTCTGTTTATAACCAAACCTACTCTACTACCAGTCTCATCAACATCATTTGCCAAAAGGGCTAAATCATCAGCATAATCTAAATCAGAAATTTTTGTGTGTATCTCCAGACCACTTAAGGCCAAAATCTTTACCTTGAAGTGAATTTCACATAACCTAATCAATAACCAAACTAAAGAGAAAAGGAGACAAAATGCACCCTTGTCAAACATCAGAAGTAATGCTAAACCAATTGCTACAAGCCTTACCAACTCTCACACACGACTCAGTGTTATTATAGAGTTTTCATTATGTTAACTAACTTGTCTGGTAATCCACATTGCTCATCACGCAATTGCTTGTCAACCAGATTCTTAATTCTATTAAGCACAATCATGCAAAGAACTTTACCTGGAACAGGGAGTAGGCTGATACCCCTATAGTTATCACAAGAATTGCGATCACCTTTTTTGAAAATAAATAAGGATAATAATAGCTCTGGTAAAATCCTTAGGAACCATGCCTTTATCATAAAATATATTCAATATTTCAGTCATCCAAGTGGTAATCAAAACATCTCCAGCTATTAGCATTTCCGTAGTAATTTCATCTACCCCTGGGGATTTATGAAGTTTAAGTTTAGAAACAGCCAAACTAACTTCAGATGTGTTATAGGGCCAACATTAAAGCCACCAATGCATCTATCATCATTGCAAACAATGGGAGTAGAACTTAACCACATTGTTTAGAACATCACTAAAATGCTCAGCCCACCTAGCCATGACAGAATCCTCCCCTTCTATAACCTTACCTTGTTTATCCTTCAATTCTTGTATGCCTGTCTGTTTTCTACCACACAAAACATTAACTATCTGGTACAGCTCTCTGCTGTTGTGCTGCCTAACTGCTTCCTCAGCTTTGTCAGCCAAGCCATCAAACCGAAGATTCTTGTCAGCAGCTAACTGATCTTTTACACGTTTATTAAGGTCTCTGTAATGCTTTCTACTAGGATTAGTAGGATATTGATTAAGGGCATTCCTGCAGTTCCTTCTTTATGAAATAAGCTCAAGTGCCTTATCACTCACATAATTCTGACTCCTCTGCTCCTTTTTTCCTAAAATAGTACTGTTAGTTGCCAAAAAAGTCTGTTTAAAATGGTCCCATTCTTCCTCAACTTCACTAGTAAGCATTACAACAAACTTAATAAACATATAAGGGATCAGTTAACAGCTGACATGAATATTTGGCTTGATAGCTTGGTTGACAAAGCAGATGAAGCAGTTAGACAGCACAACAGCAAGGGGTTGTACCAGATTGTTAATAAACATTAACAATCTGGTACAACCCCTTGCTGTTGTGGGAAGAAACTGACAGGTAAACAAGGATAAAAATGGCAGATTGAGGATTCTGTGATGGCAAGGTGGGCTGAGCATTTCAGAGATGTTCTAAATAATGGGATTATTTCTACTCCCATTGTTTGTAATGAGGATAGATGCATTACTGGCTTTAATGATGGCCCTATATCACATTTCGAAGTTGCTTTGGCTATCTCTAAGTTAAATAATAAATAAAATAAATACCCCCTCAAGTAGCTGCTTGCCACACAGGTCTGACTGCTTGCCACACAGGTCTGACGGAAGCCTGTCAGTTTATATGCCGTAGAAGAAGGTCTGTAAGTTAAAACTCCATAAATCCCCAGGAGTGGATCAAATCATCACTGAAATGCTTAGAGCTGGGAACATTTGCGTTGTCACATGGCTGACTGAAATTTTGAATATTTTTTATGATAAAGGTGTTGTTCCTAAGGGTTTTACTAGATGTATCATTATGAAGATTTTTAAAATATGTGATTGTTGTTCTTGTGATAATTATAGGGGAATTAGTTTATTTTCTGTTCCAGGTAAAGTTGTTTGCATGATTATACTTAATGGAATCAAGAATTTGATTTTGTCTCCTTTTCTCTTTAGTATATTATATTATGTAATGCAAAATTCTTTGCAAGGCAAAGATTTTAACCTTAAATGGTCTAGAGATTTCAAAATTTCTGATTTAGATTATTCAAATGATTTGGCCCTGTTGGCTACGAATGTTGATGAGATGAATTCGTTCATTAGGGCTGTTGATGAGACCGGTAATAGAGTAGGTTTGGTGATAAACAGAGAAAACACTAAAGTGATGAAAATTGGTCAGGCAGGTGGTGCTTCAGTTACTCTGAATGACTGCAATCTTGAATGAGTGTCTCAGTTTAATTATCTTGGGAGCTATGTAACAGATACTGGTGATGAGATAAATAGAATAGGGATTGCCACTGGGACTTTTAACCCTTCCAGGGCCCAGGCTGAAAAACAGGTTTCTATCCAGGGGCCAAGCTATTTTCTGCCTATGCTCAGTCAAAAAACACTTTAACTGTAGAACTTTCTTGCCAAATAACTAATGAAAGGAATTATGGCATATTATATGCCAAAATTAATCAGCATTTCATTCTGGTTTTTCTTAAATTATAATATTAAACAAAAAAGATCATATGTTTTATTTTAATAGAACTTTTTTAGAGTCATGTAGTAAAAAAATGCATCTGGCAACACAAATAAAAATTT
The DNA here is from genome assembly GCA_038380435.1 of Ryuthela nishihirai. Classification (NCBI taxonomy): domain Eukaryota; kingdom Metazoa; phylum Arthropoda; class Arachnida; order Araneae; family Heptathelidae; genus Ryuthela; species Ryuthela nishihirai. The sequence continues at coordinate 2,717,115 of JAWZYU010000019.1, forward strand.
ATTTAAAAAAAAAAACTATTAGACAAAAATGATTACAATGCACATGAATAGAATGACTATATATTTCCTGAATAACAAAAAAAAATTTTTTTTTTTTTTGGTTTGAAGTAAATATTTTTCTTGTTTTGTAATTTTTTTTCCCGGTACCATTTGAGAAAATTCCAGGTTTTGAGCCAATTGTGCTGAGTCAAATAAACAAGTCAACTTTAGAATTTTTTAAAAAAATAACCAATAAATGGAAATAGGTTATGTTATATACCAAATTAAACAGAATTTAATTACAAATTTTATGAAAATAAATTATATAAATAAAATTGCAAGCATATTGATTTTAATAAGTCTCTTTCAATGTGATATGGTGAAAAAAAGATCGCACTATACAATTAAGGCTTCATTTTGGAAAACCTGCAGAATAAAAATAATTAAATTATATATTTATTAAAATGAAATTTCCTCCCGAATAATATAATATTCAACCTGAAATATGATTTTTATTTCTTTTAATGATTCTTTTCAGTATCGTATATTTTAAACATGACCAGCATTATACAACGTGACTTGGACTTCTCACATTCATGGGATTTTCTGAACAGGTTATGAAATAGAAAAAAAACTTCCTAGGCTGTTCTTTTTACTAAATATTCATCATCATCATCATCCTCAAGCAGCTATGGGCTACGGAGGTCCAACCAGACCGTGCAATTTAGTTCTCCAAGCAAGTCTATCCTGAGCTACATCTACTGCATCTGGCCACTGCACACCAATTCTAACAAGGTCTTGTTTGACATTGTCTGCCCACCGCATCCTAGGTCTCCCCTTCTTTCTGAGGCCTTTAGGCACACTGTTCATAACCCTATTCGCCAATCTATAATTATTCATACGGGCAACATGGCCAAACCAACGGAGTCTCTCTCTGCACAATATGCTGCTTAAAGGAGGTTGCAAACTCCTTTGCCTAATCTCATCATTAGTTACAAAGTTGAACCACCTAATGCCCAAGATACTGCGTAAGCATCTGGAATCAAAAGCATCTAGTTTCCTGTTATCTTGTTTACAAAGTGTCCAAGTTTCACTACCATAACTAACCCTAGAAAGAACCAAACTATTATACAGTCTAATTTTAGTCTTTAGGTGTATACGCCTATTTCTCCACACTCTCCATAGATTCTTAAAAGTCCCGGCAGCAATCCCTATTCGTCTGTTAATCTCATGCCGCACATCACCATTATCTGTTACATAGCTCCCAAGATAATTAAACTGTGACACCTGCTCAAGACTGCAACCATTCAGATTAACTGAATCACAGCCTGCCTGACCAATTTTCATCACTTTAGTTTTCTCTCTGTTTATAACCAAACCTACTCTACTACCAGTCTCATCAACAGCTCGAATGAAAGAGTTCATCTCATCAACGTCATTTGCCAAAAGGGCTAAATCATCAGCATAATCTAAATCAGAAATTTTCGTATCTCCAGCCCATTTAAGGCCAAAATCTTTCCCTTGAAGTGAATTTCGCATAACATAATCAATAACCAAGCTAAAGAGAAAAGGAGACAAAATGCACCCTTGTCGAACACTAGAAGTAATGCTAAACCAATTGCTACAAGCCTTACCAACTCTCACACACGACTCAGTGTTATTATAGAGAGCTTTCATAATGTTAACTAACTTGTCTGGTATACCATATGATCTCACAATCAACCACAAATTATGACGATCAACAGAATCGAAAGCCTTTTTGAAATCAACAAAGCTAGCAACCAAAGGTTTCTGAAACTCTAAACATTTCTCAAGAATCTGCCTAAGTGAAAATATCTGATCCACACATCCCCTACCACTTCTGAATCCACATTGCTCATCACGCAATTGACTGTCAACCAGATTCTTAATTCTATTAAGTACAATCATGGAAAGAACTTTACCTGGAACAGAGAGTAGGCTGATACCCCTATAGTTATAACAAGAACTGCGATCACCTTTTTTGAAAATAGGGATAATAATAGCTCTGGTAAACTCTTTAGGAACCATGCCTTTATCATAAAAGATATTCAGAATTTCAGTCATCCAAGTGGTAACCGAAACATTCCCAGCTCTAAGCATTTCTGTAGTAATTTCATCTACCCCTGGGGATTTATGAAGTTTAAGTTTAGAAACAGCCAAAATAACTTCAGATTGTGTTATAGGTCCAACATTAAAGCCACCAATGCATCTATCATCATTGCAAACAATGGGAGTAGAACTAACTACATTGTTTAGAACATCACTGAAATGCTCAGCCCACCTAGCCATGACAGAAACCTCCCCTTCTATAACCTTACCTTGTTTATCCTTCAATCCTTGTATGCTTGTCCGTTTTCTACCACAAAAAACATTAACTATCTGGTACAGCTCTCTGCTGTTGTGCTGTCTAACTGCTTCCTCGGCTTTGTCAGCCAAACCATCAAGCCAAAGATTCTTATCAGCAGCTAACTGATCCTTTACAAGTTTATTAAGGTCTCTGTAATGCTTTCTATTAGGACTAGTAGGGTATTGATTAAGGGCATTCCTGCAGTTCTTTGTTTCCGAAATAAGCTCAAGTGCCTTATCACTCAGATAATTCTGCCTCTTCTGCTCCTTTTTTCCTAAAAGAGTACTGTTAGTGTTTAAAAAAGCCTGTTTAAAATGATCCCATTCTTCCTCAACTTCAGTAGTAAGCAAACCATGACTGTCATAATGACTAAGTAACCTATCATGGTAAGCTTTGGCTATAACTGGATCTTTCAGAGCTTCAGTATTAAAAGTAAATTTTTTAACCCTAGCACAACACTTTTTAAGTTTAAGTTGCAACACACTTTTAACAAGGTAATAGTCAGATCCAATTTCAGCTCCCCTATATGCCCTGGTATTCCTAACAGAACTAGCCAATTTGCTGTTAATTAATATATAATATTCATATTCTTATGCAGCCCATCAAGTGAAACCCATGTGTACTTATGTATGTCGCGGTGTTTGTAATAAGTGTTAGTTATTCTGAATCCATTGAGTTTACTTACCTGTAGGAGACGTTGCCCATTGCCATTGCAGCTACCAATACCAAAAGGGCCTATTACTCCTCCCCAAAGGGCAGAGTCAGTACCAACTTTGGCATTGAAGTCACCAAGAACAAGGGTAATATCTCCTTTCTTGACAGAATTCAAAATATCCTGAAGTTGTTCATAAAACCTATCCTTCTGATCCTCATCGGCATCCTCAGTGGGGGCATAACAGCAGATAACATTCAAGTCTTTAGCGCTTGTTTGAAATTTTGCTGTAAGAAACCTTTCATTAATGCACTCATATCCTAGAAGAGCATCGCTAGCGTGTCTGTTGAGAAGCAGACCCACGCCTTGGTGATGCTTATTGTCGTCCCTCCCTGAAAAGAGAAATTTAAGATTATTTTTAAGAATCTGACCTTTATCTGTCCATCTGGTCTCTTGCAAGCCGAGAATATCAAAATTATAACGGTGGAATTCTTGTGTGAGGACATCAAGAGAAAAAGCTCTGTGCAGAGTCCTCACATTCCAACTACCTATGGAGAGAAAATGGTTAGTGGGATGTTTAAAGAAACTATGTCTATTGAGAGAGGGAATGCCGACAATATCAAACAGCCCCCTAATCGCAGACATGGGGCAAAGACCCGTTCCCCCACTACTAAAGGCTGAAGCCATCTACACTGGAAGACTTCCTCCAATGTAGAATTTGACGATGCCAATAGAAGCAAAGAGTGCAGGTGCCTGCGATGACTTCTGCTCAGGATTATCCACCAGCTGATAAACATATCCTGTGAATCTATTCACTTGGGGCTGTCAACCCACAAACAAACAGAAAACACAGCGGAAGATTTTCCCTCCACAGAAGCCCACCAGTGCAGCAAAATCAGGATCCATAATCAAGCTCAGAGCCATATATCTGTCCAGTCCAGTAGGTTTATATGGTCAGCACCAGGACCCTGTGTGGTTGACCACTCCTCAGCAGGGTAGAAAAAAAAAGAAAAGTAGCCATAGTTGTCCAGATCAGTAGGCCACACTAATCTGGCAGCCCTCCCCTTCCGTTCACTTCCACAAGAGAGTATCTCTTTTGAAAGTTACTAACGGTCCGCACCACGAGAAGGCGGGGTCGGACATTAGGTGCTAGGCCTGGCCGGTTCTATGCATCATCACAGGGGATTGGTGCATAGCTCTCCTTCCAGTGACTACCTAGCTATCATTTACAGACCAACTAAATATTATGAATTTTTTTCTTTGGGTGTTGAATTTCGGCGATCTTGGCTAAGTGCAGATAGGTTTGTTGACCAAGGACCAGTCCTTCCCGAAAGATAGACAAAAAAATGATGACAAAAAAAAACCTCTTTATTTAAAAAGGAGATAAAAATTTTGTACAAAAAAAAAAAAAAAAATCCATGTTTTTATATTTAATAATGGATAAAGTATATTACTTACTTTCCAGACCTTACTTGCTTTATATGATGGAACACATTCACAACATCTCGAATTCTTCGTGGTGCTTCTTCAATTTTGGATGCCAGAGTTACACAAGCCATTGCCACAATCTGAATATAAGGACAAATGTAATGATTAGTAATTAAAATAAAATGTTAAAATGTAATACATGCACGATATAATATTAAATATAATCCTCAAACAGTCATGGGCTATGGAGGTACAACTACATTGCACAATTTAGTTATCCATACATATCTATTCTGAACTGTTGTTGCACTGCAGGTCAATACTAAATTAGGTCCTGTTTGACATTATCCACACATCACATTTTATATCTCCTTCATTTTCTGTGGCCTCTTAGATACACTGTTAATAACTCTATTCACTAATCTTTATTGCTGCATGTGGGCATTCATACAAAATCAACAGTCTCTCTTTGCAGAAAATGCTGCTCAAAATTATGTTTAATTTGGTAAATAATGATTATACCTTTATTACAGATAGATTACTTTAAAAAAATTATAAAGTTGAATTGTTTATATGGCTAAGAACAGGTGGCAAAAAGTCTGAGAAAAGTCTTCAGAAATAAATAGCCTTTCTATTTATGTGCATTATAATCATTTCTGCCCATTATATTTTTTAATAAATTTTTATTTATATTGCCAGATGTATTTTTTTACTACATGACTCTATAAATGCCTCATTAAAACTAGTTGTCTTTTTCGTAAAATATTTTATTTCCAAAAATCCAGAATTAAATGTTGATTAATTTGGCATATAATAGGCCATAATTCCTTTCATTAGTTATTTGGCAAAAAAGTTCTAAAATTTTTTTTTTGCTGATCATAGTGAAAAAATAGTGAGCCTCTGGATGTAAATCAGGTTTTTTTGGCAGGAACCTGGAAAGGTTAATATGAGTTGTTCACTACTGTATAGATTTTGACAGAGATTCCAACAAGGATAGAATACTTCCAGATGATTCAGTAGTGGATAACAATGGACAACAACCCCAAAGGAGCAACTCTATCTGGTGTTATGCAACCAGAGGAACTGCCAACACCATTCAAACTGCAATTGGACTTCATATCAGTCCCTATATGCAAGGCAACCAGTAGTTTCCATGCCCCTGGCCAATGCCCCTGTCACAGGAGGGAGCCATCTAAACTGGTACAGACATCATACAACTGAACCAAGGAGCAATGGCAGTCAGGACTCCTCAGGATGCATTAAGATTTGCCCTCCAGAGTGATTTGCAATGCCAGTTGATATGGTGAAACCTTGAATACACTTCATGACACAAATATCCACGAATGGGACACTTGTGGTGGTACTGTCATGGCTTGAGGACAGATAACTTTGGATAGCTGTAAAGATCTCTAAATGCTCCAACAGGGCAGCTGCTGCAGGTACAGGGATGAAATTGACTCTTTGTGCAATAATATGTGGGTGCAATTGATACTTTCCTCCTACAAGATGATAACACCCTCCCTCACCATTGTCAATAACTATCTGGAGAATAGCACTATTAAGTTATGGAGTGGCCAACAAAACATCAAGCCTTAATCTAACAGAATATGTACAGGATGCTCCACTGAATCTCCACTCCTGCGAACCTCCGGGAACTTTGACATGCTTTAGAGAAGCAATGGAAGGAGGTTTTCAGATTTTTTCTTAATTTATGGAAACCAGAGTAAAAACAATACATGAGAATTTTTTCCAATAATGGAAACTTTAGAATAATGAAAGAAATCAATTATTTAAAAGTAAATAGCAAACCAATAAATGTTTTGTGGAAAAAATCTTGCTGACATATGGGACTTGAACCACTCTCTCCAGAAACATGCCAGAGTATTCTACCATTGAACTAATGCCAGCTGTTTTTTTTTCCGATGAAGTCTTGACCGAGTGATTAAGGGCACTTGGCTACTGATCAAAGGGATCTGGGTTCAAGCCCCGAATAAAGCATGGATGTTCGTGGAATTTTTCTGCTGAGCTTGCCATCCCCACACACTACTATGGCATATAAATTGACAGGCTCTTGTCAGACCTCTGTGGCAAGCAGCTGCTTGAGGGGGTATTAATTATTTTTTAATAACTTTTCACTCTTCCCACGATTTTTGGCACATACATCTGTAAATGGTAGCTAAATAGTCATTGGAAGAAGAGCTATGCACCAATCCTCTACGATGATGCACAGAACCGGTCAGGCCTAGCACCTAATGTCCAACCCTGCCTTCTCGTGGTGCAAGCCATTAATACCTTTCAAAAGAGATACTCTCTTGTGGAAAAGAATGGAAGCTGCCTAATCAGTGTGGCCTACTGATCCACAGTATGGTTATTGCTTTTTTTTCCACCCTGCTGAGGACTGGCCAACCACACAGTGTCCTGGTGCTGACCATATACACCTATCAGATTAGAATAATGGCTATGAGCATGATTATGGATCTTGATTTTGCTGCATTGACGGGCTTCTGCAGAGGGAAAACATCCCATTGTGTTTTATGTATGTTTGTGAGTTGACATCCCCAAGCAAATAGATTCACAGGATATGTTTTATCAGCTTGCGGATAATCCTGAGTCATCATGATTTATTATCAACTCTTGCTTCTACAGGCATTGTCAAATCCTATATTGAATAAAGCATTTCAGTGTAAATGGCTTCTGCATTTAGTAGTGGGGGAACAGGTGCCTCATGCCTGCGATTAAGGGGCTGTTTGATATTGTTGGCATACTCTCTCTCAATAAACATAATTTCTTTAAATATCCTACTAACCATTTTCTCTTCATAGGTAGTTGGAATGTGAGGAATCTGCACAGAGATTATTCTCTCGATATCCTCACACAAGCATTCCATTGCTATAACTTTGATATTCTGGGCTTGCAAGAGACCGGATGGACAGATAAAGGTCAGATTCTTAAAAATAATCTTAAATTTCTCCTTTCAGGGAGGGAAGTTAAAAATCATCTCCAAGGCATAGGTCTGCTTCTCAGCAGACATGCTAGTGATGCTCTTCTAGGATATGGGTGCATTAATGAAAGGTCTCTTTCAATAAAATTTCGGTTGGGTTGTTTTACCTCTGAGCGGCACTTTTTTTGCACACCATGGGCTAAATGGCCAGGTCACATGGACCCCGAAGGCTCAGAGAAGGTTGGGGGACGGGACCCACTGGAACAGCTGTTGGAAGACAGATGGTAGCCTCCCATCAAGGCCATCCAGCATGTTCTTTAACGTGCACAGGATATGGCTCTCCCACACACGGGGCCACGGATTCTTAGAACTAACCACATTGTTTAGAACATCACTGAAATGCTCAGCCCACCTAGCCATGACAGAATCCTCACCTTCCATAACCTTACCTTGTTTATCCTTCAATCCCTGTATACCTGTCTGTTTTCTACCACACAAAACATTAACTATCTGGTACCGCTCTCTTCTGTTGTGCTGTAACTGCTTCCTAGGCTTTGTCAGCCAAGCCATCAAGACAAAGATTCTTATCAGCAACTAACTGATCCTTTACACTTTATTAAACTCTCTGTAAGTGATTAGCATGCTTGGCTACTGATCTAAGGGACTCGAGTTCGAGCCCAGGATAAGGCATGGATGTTTGTGTCGTTTTTCTGCTGAGGTCCTGCCATCCTCACAGACCTTCTACTATGGCATATAAACTGACAGGCTCTTGCCAGACCTCTGTGGCAAGCAGCTGCTTGAGGGGGGTATTTATTTTATGTGTTAATATCTAGTAAAGCGTATTATGGAAAGTAGCCCTAGTAAACATTTTTAAGTATTCTAGAAAATTTGAAAAGTTTTTAAAAACTATTTGCATTTGTTTGCTGTGGTATCATACAGTGGTTTTCACAAGTTCAGTCAATCAATTGTTAAAACAAGAAAATAAAAATTGAAAGAAAATAACCAAAATAAGAATTGAAAGAAATAACTAAAACATAAATAGTAAAAAGCACCTTTTACTATTTATTACACAATATATTACACAATAGAAAGTTTTTCATATGATGTAGAATAATAACTACCTTTCTTATTGTTAAAAGTGACTAGATAATGATGTTAGGGAATGAAAAATACACTGCTGGCCATTAAAAGTGCAACATCAGAAAGAATTCATCAGATTGTCCCAAAATATGCTAGATGGGTAGCCCATGGGAGAACATATAAATGATTCAAAGTGCAGCACATATGCACCTCATGTATGGCAGTAATGCCCCCTGGAAGTGGTATAAGAGGAGATTACAAAGAGTCAGTGTAAAAGCACTGGAATTGTGTTTGCTCGCAATTCTTGCACATTAAAGGATCAAGTATACCCCATCAAAGAATACTGCATCCATACGACCAGGTTTTCGACTTTGGGGGAGAATTGTGAGATTACGGGAAGGCGGATTATCGTACCGAGACATTGGTGCTCGTGTTGGACGGAATGCTGCCACAATGATGAGAATATGGTGTCAGTGGGTAGAGGAGGAATGAACACATCAAACACCTTAGCTCAACAGTTAGGGTGTGCTGCACATTAACCAGTATCCGCACATATGGTTCAATTTGTCTGCAGCATCAGGGCATCTTTGCTAGGGCAGCCATTGCTTCGGCTACCATTTATTCTACAACACAGGCATATGGGACTGCAATGGTGCCAATAATATCACGCATGGATGTGCAAACGGCATTGCATCTTCTTTTCAGATGAATCCCACTTCACTATGCAGCACCATGATGGACGAATCTGTATCTGGCGGTACTGAGGTGACAGGCTCAGTGAGACATTCGTGATGAAGTGTCATACAGGTCCGGCCCCTGGTGTTATGGTATGAGGTGCCATTGGCTCCACTCACGCACATGCCTCGTACGCATTTCCGGTACTTTGAACAGCCAGCATTACATCACTGAGGTGTTGGAGCATGTGGTTGTACCTTATTTTCAGGGCTCTATGGTGCCATTTACCAACAGGACAATGCCATGAAGGTTGCATCGTCTGACAATTCCTAGATAACCACCACGTGACACTTCTGCCTTGCCTGCACATTCATCAGATCTGTCCCCAATTGAACATGTCTAGTCCATAATCTCACGACAACTAGCACACCAGCAGCTGTTACAACAGATGAACTTTGGCTATTTATCGAAACTGCACGGACTGGCATTCCCCAAACACACATTCGACGTCTCATCCTCTCATTGCTGGACCGTGTGGCAGTGGTTATTACCGCTCATGGTGGCTACACAAGACACAAGCTCATGGTGGCAACACAACCACAAGTCTAACCAAGCTGTATTTGTAATCATTTGATCCGTGTAACATAAGCTATGTATCACTAAATGTATCTTTGACATCTCTCGTCTTTCCTGGTGTTGCACTTTTAATGGCCAGCAGTGTAGCTTAGCATCATAGTTGGATTATGCACACTGCAGAAACAAGATTGGTTACAATCACATTGTAGGAAATTGAATGTAGCACAAAATACATCATGCCCCCAAATGCAAAAGTTTTAGAATGTACTACACATTCTTTCTTGGTAAAATAGTGGATAGATTCTAGCTCAAATTCTGCTATTAGAAGGTTTATTTGAAAAGGATATAGTATGTGGGATATATGACATATCGATGCTTGATACCACGTGTTTGATGTATCATTATTGAGTAGATGAAGAGTTAACTGTATGCAGCTACTGTTGCAATATGGTGCAAGAAAAATGCAATATTTATTGCTGTTGGTCAAAATGTTAGGATTTCGGGTAACTTTTAATAAGTTTCCAGGCATATATAAAGAGATCTAAATAATATATTCCCTAGTAAAAAATGCTGGTTTTCCATTTAATTTCATAAAAGAAATATTCTACTACTCATAGAAGTAATCATCAGACCACCATTTAAAAAACTGAGATCATCTTTAAATATACTAGTTCTATATTGTACCTACCTGCTCTAAATAATATTAAAACATCATGAGCCTACAACTACAAAGTACCCATTAAATCTTCCATCAGCTTGTCAAGATAAATTCTAAAGGATTTCTAAAGAATTCTAAAAGACAGATACAGCTACATTCCAACAGGAGGACCTAATCCCTTTAAAAGAATAAATTACTCCTACTACTGATATTAAATCCCCACTTGGATATATAGGCATACAACAATAATGCAACTACCATCTTTGAAGAAGGTAGAATCATCTCCAGTCCTGATTCACAATTTAAACTATCCTACACTAAAAAATTAATTATTGATGTCAATCAAAAACTATGCTGCAATGATGACATACCATATTGACCTACAGCCAGGAAACTGTTTTATGACTACCCAATCCTAACATTTTGATCAACAATGTATACTGCCATTTTTCTTGCATGATAAGAAAATAGATGCATGCAGTTAACTCTTCATTCACTCAATAACGATACATCAAACACATGTAAGCAAACATCATATTACATCTGTTTCAAACAAACCTTCTAATAACAAAATTTAATGCATACCATTTTATATATTATCACCTTTATTTTATGCCCACCATTTTGCTGATAAAGATTGTATAGTACAGTAATAAAGTATCACAGGAAAATGTTCTGAACACAAGAAAAACTTGAAAATTGGTTGCTCTGAGTGGGATTCGAACCAACATCTTCTAGAAGCGTACCAGGTGTCATAACTGCTAAACCACCATATGTCACATTGTTGAAGAAAGCAGTCTCTGGTTGTCTAGCGATTATGATACTGGCCTGCTTCTGGGAGATTTGGGTTCGAATCCTGCTCACAGCAACCAATTCTTTTCAGCTAATTATTTCAAATGTATAGTACATTCAAAATCTAAATCCTTTGCATTTGTGCACAATATATTTTGTGCTATATTCAATTTTCTACAGTATGGTTTTAACCACTCTTGTTTTGAAATGTAAGTAACTCAACTATGATGTTAACTATTCAGCATTTCCCAACACTATTATCAAGTTGTATATCAAAGATGTGTTCTTTACCAATCTACTTTTTAAAACTGTGTTTCTCTACATGATATTAAACTGGAATATTGCCACATATTTTCATCTTCAGTGGCTTTATAATCTCACTTTTACTGACAAAAAATGCCCTTCTACATCATATAAAAAATTTAGTGCTTTAATGTACTATTTAAATTTTCATATAAAAGCATTAAATATATGCATATAATGCAGATTTCACAATAAATTTTTTACAGATTGCTAAATTGGAAAAGAAAATTGTGCACCTTAATTTGATAAAATGAGTTGAAAAAAATTGGTTGTCCTGACTGAGAAATGGAGTTATGGGGGGAGATAAAAATCTGAGGGTGCCCAGGTCCAGCAAATATTGGGGGATCATCATCCTAGCCCAGCTGCCCCTGCTCTCTTGGTAATACATCCTGGAGCTTTGAATTATTCTGGTGGAACACAACACCATTTCTCTTTGCCAATGCTGAGCATTTGGCCTTCAGTGCTGCACTTAAGTAGTCCAACTGCTCACAGTAGACATCTGGCTTGGGACTAGTTTAAAAGCTCATAGTGGATGATACCCCTGCAATCTCACCAACATCATAGCATCACCTTGTGAGAATGCAGCTCTCCTTCCCAAAGCACCCCATGAATGTTCAATGGGACTTAGGTCTGTGGACCTCGCTGGCGAATCCATTCTCTGGATATCTTCAGTCTCAAGATATTCTTCCACTATCCGAGTTTGTGCATGAGCATTATCAGTCATCTCACATATTATCTCATCTCTGTATCTTCGGGCAGTTAGAATCCCTCCTGAGAAGACCTGCATGTCAATGCAGTCATGGATAGTGATACCTCTTCAGAACAACAAACCATTCCCACCAAAATGGTACCTTTCCATATTTAAGGGGTGATAACATGTCTCAAATTTTCTCCAGATTCATTGGCACCAAGAACACCACTTACACTATATCAAGATTCATCCAAAAAGAGAACTTGTCCCCATTGATTATCTGTCCAATCCAGGTGCTGCCTGTTCCATTCCAGTTGTGACTCCAATGAGCTGAGGTTAGTGGTATGCCCACTACAGGTCTTCCAGCATATAACTCTCTTTCGTGACATCACTGGGACACAGATATTCTGATACTGTGCTTCCTGTGGCAGATGAGAACTCCAATGCAAGTTGGTGCACTGACATCATTCTATTGCACCTTGCAATTAGGGACAGGATATGATCATCTCATTCTTACAGAGCATATTCCAGTGTCTTGAAAACATCTTCAGAGTCTGGAAATTACACTTTTTGTAACATTCATGAACCTTTCTATGCTTTTGTTCTGCTTATATCTGTCTGACAGCTCTCCACCTCTGCCCATCATCCAAATGACTTTGCATTTTAATAATACTGTAATTTCAAACACTTGAATAAAGCCATTCTTAATCTGAAATGAGAAGAACCAATTCCAGAAGTTGTTTTATCGCCAGCTTATTTTGCATATCACAGATTAAAATTTATATTAATAGCACAATGACAAGCACAATGACACAAATACAGCAGCTGAACATGAAATATACAATAGCATTTCCGTATATTCTGGGTTTTATGTTTAGTTAAAGCATTAAGTAAATATGATATAAAATTACTGCTAAAAATAATTAATAATGTTAAAATTAATAATAAATCACAACTGGGAGGGGGGGGGGGGGTATATCTATTTGAAATTGAAATGAAAATAAAGAAGTAACTGATAGTATAAAATATGTGGGAAAAACATACCGACAGATGGCAGCACAAATGGCAGAACATCAATATGACTTAGAAAACTGATTAGGTAAAACAGCACTGATGCAAACCATGTTGCAAACAGATTTGCATAACTGCATACTAATATTTAAAATAATTGCAGCTCCATAAACAAAAACTCAGCAAAATTGCATAAAAAATTTAATTATAAATCTGAATCAAAATAAATTTTGTAATACCGATATAAAACTGTTACCAGCTGCCTGGAAATTAATTACAAATCACTTAATAGGTTATGCAATGGATCCCACTAGAGGGACTGCCTTATAAAACTTCAATGGAATGACGTAATGAGCACACTGTCTGAGGAAGCCTGAGTGAAACATGCATTGCAGTGGTCATATGTTTTAATTCCTGTGTTCAATTTTGATGTTCCTATGCTACAGTGAAATATAAACTTTTTTAACAGGGGAATAGTTCATATTTGAGTTTGTTATGTTTTGGGCATGTCAAAGAGTTAAGTAAGAGCAATTTGATGGATGAATAGTAGAACGAGAGATGTATAAGTGAGTGCACATTGAACAGCAGCACTAAGTCATCAATGAAGTAAATGTAATCAGGACTGGCAGTCTCAAAATGAGGAAAGACCACAGTGACCATCAACAGTGAGTCTTATAAAAACAAATGTTTTTGGAGTGTGTCAGCCTGTAATACTTCTGAGCCACCTAACATCAACTTAGAAGAAATAATATAAATTATACCCAAGGACTTTAACAGCTACTTGGAAGAAATAAACAGTAAAACATCTCTCTTCTCACTTTAGTAATTATAAAGTGTATGCAACCATAAGATAATTAACTGTCTCCTGTCTCATGAAAATGAGTACTTAGGTTGAGAGTAATTATGAAAAATTAAAGCCCAAGACTTTAGGCATATTTACAATGATTATGTGTAACATCAAATATATCATATCACAGAATCTTTCACATTGAGAAACGCAAATTTTATAGCCAATAAAAGTGAGTTTTTTCATGCTAAATATACTCTGAAACATTCATTAAATTCCAAAAAGTACTTCTTCAGACATTTGCAATTTTGTTTGATTTCCTTAAATTATGAACATTAGTGTATATGTCACAACTGAAGTGCCTCACCCACTCTCAAAGAAGAGCTCAAAGGGCTTGGTGCAGACAGCATCAGAACTTGAATCATAGGTAGGTGCCTCATCAGTAGATGCACATGCTCTTTACAGATGAGTCCTGTTTCAGTCTGGCTATGGATTCCCAATGTGTGCACATCTAGAGAGAACAAGGAACCATCCCCATAACATCTGGGAATGAGACCATTGTGGAAGAGGTCTTCTGGGATGGAGAGGCATAATGCTGATGGCATACAACAATCCATGTATTAGAGGGTGGCATTGTGCATGCTCAAAGTTACATAGAGGAGATCACTGAGCCCTGTGTAAAGGATTTTCAGGGGTGCTGCTAGCTTTGAGTTCATTTTCATGGATAATAATGCTCTTCCTCATAGGTTTCTGCTGGTTGACAATTACCTTGAGGTGAGGTTGTTACCAGCATGCATATCATTGTGCAAAAATTGCATGGCAGTCAGGGCTGATAATACTCCCTATTGACCATCAGAACAATGCATTTCTACTACCAACAGTGAAGGGTGTTTTTTAATGCATGAGCATTATTCCTGGCCATCCATTCCTATGCATCTCATGTTTACATATGTTCTTTGTCATGTCTGATGAACCTTGAATCTGAATTTAATAAATATCTCTCAAGTCATTACATTGCTATATCAACTTTTATGTTTCTATCATTCATAATTTGAACACATATTTTATCTGATTACCTATACAATATTATTCTAAGGTAGTTCTAGTCCCTTACTGGTTTCGATAACATTTTGTCATCATCTTCAGAGGGTGGTACATATTTTGCAAGTAGGAGTTAATGATGGAGCTGCTTTGGAATGTTGTGTGTGTGGTTGATTTGCATGAGAGGCCGATGACAAAGTCTTTCCGCATCAGATGCCAAGGAGCAAGAGATACAGATGCCTGAATCAAATAAAACCTGTGTTTAAGCTATGAATGCTATGAATTCACTCAGAAAGGGTCGCAGACAATATGATCAGGAATATATTAATGAGAGTAGGGGATTTAACAGAATTAAGAATAACTTATCCTTTTTCATGCAAGCAAAAACATGAAAGATTACACCTAAATTTCTGAATATCAACCAAAAAGACATTTCACCGAAATTTAAAGCATATCCTCCAGACAGCAGAGAAAGAGATGTTAAAGAGCACCATACAACTACAAGACACCAGGAAAAAACTCAATCAAGCTGAGAGAGCAGCAGATGACATATTCCAACAAACACAAAATGCATACCCATAGGTGGAAACTCATGGATAATCAATAGAAAAAAGTTCTAATACAATATGACAGTAAAAAAACATTCCAAATATATTGAAACAAACTCCAAATGCTTGAAAACAAATAAAGCTAGCACTGGGGAAAGCAATATCATTTTACACCTGAGTAGAGAAAAATTTTGGCATGTAAAAATTATGCATTGGAAACCCAACACACCAACTCTAATAAAATTGCCCTCCAATGTTGATGAAGCCATTAGGGATCTATCAGAGGGGAAAAAAAAGGACATGGCACGCTACCAAATATTTAGAGACTATAAAGCAGAAAAAAATAACCAAAAGATAAATTAAAAATAACTTAAAATTCTCTGTCGTTGAGCAATAAAATTTTAAGGTTTATCCTTCAAACTAATTGTGTACAAAAGATAAATTCCAAACGAAAGCAAAAACAACATACCAGAGATTAAAGAAATAAAAAACACAAGAATTTTACCTGCTGATAAAACTGTTAACATGGTAATCATAAACCAAACTGATTACAAAGCCAAAGTAAAAGATACTCTAAACAAAATAGAAGCACAGGAAAGAAAGAACAATCCCACAAATGCAATAATTAAACAGCTGGCAGACATCACAATCATGAACAACTACCAGAAAGGCCAAAAAAAAAAGGCACCCACCCCCAATGTACCTGAGCATTCCTTTGTTGTTCACTAAGATAAAAACCCATAAGGATGAAATGTCATTATGTCCACTAATAAGCAAATGCTCATCGCCTACTATCAAAATTGAAAGAACCATGATCCATTACTTACAACAATGTTTTCCACATAATGACTATGCAATCAACTCCCCACAAGACTTTGTTCAGATCACAAGGCAACTCAAAATCGAACCGTCACAAAATGGCATCCTTCAACCAGGGGCGCAGCAAAGAACTATGGTTGGGGGGGGGGGGGGAGGAGAAATCAAAAATTTTCTAACTCAAAAATCAATTTTTGCCAACTGAGCAAATAATGTTTCTATCATGTTTTTAACCCCATATTTTCCCTCCATTTTTGGAGGGGGATTTAAGGCAATTTTCATAACTCTCCTACATTTTGCCATTTGACTTCCAATTTTGCCAACTAGCCATAATTTCACAGAAATAATCCCAATATTTACATCTCGTCTGAATTGTAGCAAGTCAGTGTGAATTTTCCCTGGATCTGGTCAACTCTACTTAATTTCACAAAACCAATCTTTACATCTCTCTTAAATTTGCCAAGTCACTTCAGAATTTTCAAACTCCCCAAGATTTTGCCAAGTTTTCTCGATTTTGTCAACTCTCTTTAATTTCACAAACCCAATCCCAATTATCACAACTCACCCATATTTTCCAAGTGGATTCGAATTTTGCCAACTGCCATACATTTTGTTAAGTTTCCTCGATTTGTCCAACACTCCTTAATTTCACAAAACAAATTCCAATTTTGCCAACTCGCCGTAATTTTACAGAAAAAAAAAATCACAATTTTTACATCTTCCCTGAATTTTCCAGGTCACTTCGAATTTTATCAACTCTCCTTAATTGCACAAGAATGGCACAATTTTCACACCTCCCCTGTATTTTAACAAGTGGCTTCGAATTTTGCAAACTCCTCTAGATTTTGCCAAAAGTTCTCGGTTTTTCCAACTCTCCTTAATTTCACGAAACCAATCCCAATTTTCACAACTCACCTGTACTTTACCAAGTGGTTTCCAGTTTTGCCAACTTCCCTAGATTTTGCCAAGTTGCCTCGATTTTACCACCTCTTTAACCCTATAACGCCGATAATGGCCAAAATTCTGAAATGGACTTGCCCAAATAGTGCAATTCCTTCGTCTTTAATACCCTCTACCCTTTTCTGCAATCTCCTCGGCATTAAAGGGTTAATTTCGCAAAACAATCAGAATTTTTACATCTCTCCTGAATTTCCCAAGTCACTTCAAAATTTTCAAACTCCCCAAAATTTTGCCAAGTTTTCTCGATTTTGTCAACTCTCCTTAATTTCACAAAAACAATCCCAATTTTCACAAATTACCGCATTTTACCAAGTGGATTAGAATTTTGTCAAGTTTCTTCGATCTTGCCACAATTTTACAGAAAAAAAAATCCCAATTTTTACATCTCGCCTGATTTTTCCAAAGTCACTCTGAATTTTGCCAACTTTCTCAAGATTTGCCAACTGTCCTAGATATTTCAAAGTTGCCTCAATTTTGCCAACACGCCATAATTTTACAAAAAAGATTGCAATTTTTACATCTCACCTGAATTTTGTCAACTCCCCACAATTTTGCCAACTGGCCCTAGATTTTGCCAACTCCCTAAGTTTTGTCAACTCGCCATAATTTTACAAAAAAAAAATCCCAATTTTTACATCTCAACTGAATTTTGCCAACTCCCCACGATTTTGCCAAGTCACTCCGAATTTTGATTACTGCCCCTAGATTTTGCCAACTTGCCATAATTTTACAGAAAAAAATCCCCATTTTTACATCTCACCTGAATTTTGCCAAGTCACTCTGAATTTTGCCAACTACTCAAGATTTTACCAAGTCTCTCAGAATTTTGCCAACTCACCTGTATTTTACTAAGTGGCTTCAAATTTTGCCGACTGCTCTAAATTTTGAAATCTTTCCATTTTCCAAACTGCCCTACATTTGCCAAGTTGCCTCAATTTTGACCACTCCCCTTAATTTTACAAAAAAAAAATTAAAATTTTTACAACTCACCTAGATTTAACGAAGTAACTTCGAATTTTGCCAATTCCAAGTTACTTTGGGGGGGGGGGGGGGTCTCCACCCATCCTGCCCCTGCCTTCAACATAATTTCATTACATCTGAACACACCTATCAACAGAGTCCTAAATATAATAGAAAACAGATTAAAGAGAAAGAGATGAGCCAAACCAACAGAGAAAACATGCAGTAATGGAAACCTTGAAACTCATAACCAGCAGCAACTATTCAAAGCAAATAATAAAATATATCACTAAAAGAAAGGCCCACCTATGGGTTCACCAATATCCAGTCTTCTCGCAGACATAGCCATCCAGGAAAAAGTAGAACAAGTGCCAAACCCCTCCCCCTGATATACAAAAGATATAATGATGGTATCATTACAATATATTTTTATATATATTGTAAAAAAACTACCTGGAAAACTTAAAGATTAAAGAATGAAATGGAAACAATACACCCCACTATCAAATTTACGATTGAGCATTAAAAATGTAAATTACTAGCATACCTCGACATCCCATTGCAAAGAAAACAAGACCACATTGAAACGAGAGTGTATCGAAAATCAGCAAACATAAGCATAATAATACCATATACATCAGCACATCCGCTATGGAACAAAAAGAGTACAATAACATTGGCATTCATCAAGAACAACAGATACTTCAGCAGTAAAAAAGCATACAAAACAGAAAAAGAAACCATATACAAAATGGCACAAGACAACTACTCCCTAAGCAAAAGCATCATGAAACAAAACAGCCAATCCAATCAGGCACAAGAACATAAAGTAAATTATAAATACAACATGAGCATACCACCCATAACCTGGCTTTAACCTTCCAGATAGCTTGAACGTGTTCTCCTTGCCACAGTTAAGTGGTCTTGTAGTGGTATTGACGTGGTAGCAGTGGCCACACAACCATTGCTTAAACTTTACTTGGTGCTTACAAAGCAGAGAGATGGATAAATGCATAACACCTGGAGGGTTAATGATCACTAAAAAGAATTGCAAAACCCCACAGCTGCATAGTACCCATGGCAGCAGCATTAACAATACAAAGAAGTATGTAAAAAAAAGATAAGGACGAAAAAGGAAAAAATGGTAGGAGTGTACATAGTACCTGTGATAAATTAGCAAACAAAAACAACATACCATACTATGGAAAAACCAAAAGATTCTGTAAAATTATATTTAAAGAGCTTCAACCAAACATCAAATATGAAAAAGAATCAAAGGCATTAGCCAGATATATGCAAAATCCGAATGCTGAAATTTGATCAACCACAAATAATAGCAACCCCAAAAACGAAATATAAATTATATCTAGCTGAAATATATGCAATAAAATATAGAAAAACTTCTGTAATGACGATATAAGGATCCCACCACACCCATGGAAACTGCTCATAGACAAATTAGAAATGGAAGGGAGCAATCCCCACTAATAGCAACTATTCAAAGAAATGTGGGGCCAACTCACCACATATGAATCAACCACACACACAACATTCCAAAGCTGCTAGTCATTAACTTCTACTTGCAAAGTGGGTAACATCCTCTGAAGTTGAATAAAAACTGTCACTGAAACCAGTAAGAACTAGAGCAGAAGAGAAAACCAAGTAGTAGAAACCAGTAAGAGACTAAAACTACCTTAGAATAATGTGTGTGATCATCAGTGCATCTCTATTTAATGAACTACCTGGAAAAGGATGAGTTCCTGCAGAAAACCCACCTCCACAATAAAGCACCAGCAACAGCCCACGGAAAGGCCGATGATGGAGCTTGACCACACCAGATGCCAAGGGAGTGTGGGATGCAGATGACCGAAGTTGATAAATCCTTTATGATCTGTAAGATTTATTTAAACTGCAGATTGTACAGGTTAAGAGTGAAAGTATATTGTGTAAGTAATCAGATAAAACCTGTGTTTAAACTATAAATGATACAATCATAAAATTTGACATAGCAAATTAATGCCTTGAGAGACATTTACTAAATTCAGGTTAAAGGTACATCCAATCATGACAAAGAACATACTTAAACATGAGAATGCATAGGAATGGATGGTCAGGAATAATACTCATGCATCAAAAAAGTCCTTCACTGGTGGTAGTAGAAATGCATTGTTCTGGTGATTAACAGGGAGTATAATCAGCCCTGACTGCATGCATAATCGTTGTACAACATGCATGTTGTACAATGATTATGCATGCTTATACCTCACCTCAAGGTATTGTCAACCAGCAGAAACCGAGTGAGTAAGAACATTGTTATCCATAAAAATTAACTAAGGCCAGCAGCACCCCTGAAAAACTTTACATAAGGCTCAATGATCTCCTCTATGCAACTCTGAGCATGTGCAATGCCACCCTCAAACACATGGAGTGGTGTATGCCATCCATCATTATGCATCCTCACCAGAAGCCTTCTCTCCCACAGTGGTCTTGTTCCCAGATGTAGGGATGGTTCTGTGTTCTCTCCAGATGAGCACACATCAGGAATCCATAATCAGACTGAAATAGGACTCATCCATAATGAACATGTGCAACTACTGCTCTTTGGTCCAGGTCTGATGCTCCCGCACCAAGTCCTTCAAGCTCTTCTTTGAGAGGGGGTAAGAGGGAGGAAACCATTGGTCTCCTAGCATACGGAACCTGAAGTCATCTGCACATTGTTCTTGACACCATCATGCTCAACAGACAAGCTCAACACAAATTGTCTAACTGTCACATGCCTCAAGGCCAAAATTGGCCTTCCTGGGATGTTGTGATCCTTGGCTGGCTGGGAACTGGCCATCACAACACATTTTTAGATTCCTGATATTGTCGCCATCGCTTCGAGATTGTTATGATTCACCCATTCACTTTTACTTTTCCTTAACCAGTTTTACTTTACTTACATTATAATTATCATTTTGGGGCCTTTATATTTAATTTGATCCATCATTCTCCTCTCGCAGTCAGTAAGAAGAGTTGCGGATCAGCAACTTCACTTTTTGATTGACAGCCGTTAATGCATGCCAAAGGATATGCCCCCTATTGCATCATAGTTAGTGCGAGCACACAATCATCATATTATGCAAATGTGACTTCTGCCAGCATGCTTAGCACATGTCAGCTTGCACGCCAGATGTATAGTAAGTGATGTTAGTAGAGTCAATGTAGAATCAGTTGGGTGAACAGTTGAACAGTCAGTGTTAGTGAGGAAGTTAGTTACTGTGAGAAGTTTAGTTGTCTTTTTTTGTAAAGAGTTGCTTTTGTGATGAAAAGATTCTTGGTGAGTCTAGATTTTTTGAATAAGCATTATTTGTTTTAGGAAATAGTTCTGACTTTCAATTTTTTTTTTCTTAAGCAGAGTTGATTAAGATTTGATTAAAGTGTAAAGTTTACATTGATAATCATTAATTTAAGTTCTTTTTTGCAGTAACATCACTAATAATAAGAAAACAACCCTTATTTTATTTAATTGGCAAGAGAAACTGGCTGCCACCTGAGCTATGTGGAAACCAATAACATATTTTTGGAGCATTACAAGATGACCATCCAAGAGATATTATGCACTCTGGATACTGGAGTTTGGGTCTGTCCTGACATCCTACCAATGGCTATCCAACTCTACAAATCCTCCAAGTGACTCTGGAGGTTCATCTGTATGTTCTCCAACACTTCTTGTAAGCTGATGGGCTTTGGATTGTGCAAGGTATGATGTGACGAAAGCCCTATCTGTGCTCTCTTTTGTAGCTTGCCTTATGTGTGTGGTGTTTTGCATATGCATACATAAGCACTGTTCACATGGCATTACTTTTCATGTGTTCTTTGCCATGGCCTGATCTACCGAATTTCATTAAATTCTTGCCAGATATTATGTTGATATAGCACCTTTTATGTTTCTTGCAGCTTTTGTCTACCAGTATGCAAATTACAATTTTATTTTTTCTTGGAATTATGCTCTATGATTTATAAAAAATTTTGTGAATAAATTATAAGATAAAGATTAACAATTTAATTTGAGTAACCCATCTTATATTAAAAAAATTCATAATATTTAATCATCTACTGCAAAAAATATTATTCCGTACCAAGTAGGGGTGGGATGGCTCAGTTTGGTAGTGCACCAGGCTCATAATCTGCAGTCCCAGCTGGGACTGCAGATTATGAGTCTTCTACCAAACTGATTTTAGATAAATCTGAAAGCTGACCTAGCTGGGATGCTGGTTCAGCTTTGAGATTTATCTCCGCAAACTCCCCATGGGCTTGGAAAGGCCACCGCCTGTTGGATGGGACATTAAGCCATGGCCCCATATACAGGAGAGTCATGCCCTGTGCACATTAGAGAACATACTGGATGGTCTTGACAGGAGGCTACCGTCTCTCAACAGCTGTTCCAGTGGGTTCCCTCCCTCAACCTTCTCTGAGCCTTCAGGACCGGGCCATTTATCCAATTGTGTGCAAAAAAGTGCAGTTCAGATGTAAAAAAACCCAATTCTACCAGGTCAGAAACACACTGCTTCTGGGTAGGAAAAAATTTGAATACTTAATATAATGTCAGTATAGAGTTTCTTTAAATTCCAATTAATCATAACCAACCCCTTGACAAATAGCGTAAAACCAAGATTTTACACACGAAAAACACACACCAGAATAGAAATTATTTTCATGCAGCTGATTTCCATTAATAATTGATAAAAATTTTAGAATGCATAAAATTCTGGTATTATTTAATGGATAGGATAAAATATACAGGAATATGGATATATATGGTCATCTCTCTCCTACAGATAAGCTTTTGCTTGCATATGAAATATCTTAAATGTGATTAATAATGTATATAATGTAATAATGAAAAAAAGTTCAATAAGTTTCTTCTTATAAATAATGTTCATAAAAGGTAGTAAAAATTAAAAGTTTACCTCCATGGTATGTCTTACAAATGACTTTGAATAATAAAATCTTTGAAACAGCACCTGTCCTGTTGCCATTGCAACCTGGAATGCAAATAATATCAAAATATAAATGAAATAATATCAAATGTAAATATAATGCAAATAATGACACAAAAATAACTTATCTAACAAGAGTAACAGTTAAACTAAATATGTTTTAATTGATGTCACCTGAAACATATTTAATGCTTAATATTAATCAAAAGACATTTAAATCTGTATTAATTTGATTGTCACAGTAATTCTGCACATTTCTTTTCCCTAGTCATAAACAAATAAGGAAATTTCATGAAATCTCAAATGAAAAGAAAAATCAAACCAGGAAGAAACTGCAAGAATGGGAATTAATAAATGCTGACAACTGGTACAATATATCAACATATTAAAGAATTCATTGTACTTATTACCAGGGTATTGATCAATATTGTGACTTATGATTTAAAACAAATTTTAAGATAGAAATAAAATTTTGTAGATAGAAAAAAAAGCTTGAAAATTTTATCCCCCCCCCCCCTCCACACACATATGAAAAATTAAACATTTAAAATCTAACACTAGTCTTACAATGATATTACCTACACAGCTGTTCCAAAACTTTTTTCTCACATACAACAAAATACTTAACGATTCTTTTGTACTAATACAGGTAAATATGAAGTTACGAAATGTAGTTCTGCTAATGGAAAAAAAGCATTTTCAAACAAGGTATATAAAACACCTAAAGTTCATCCCCTGACATCTCATGGAACTGCAGATACTGCTATTATTAGTACTTTTAAAAAGAGATATTCTGTAAGGGAACAGAAGTGGAGGGCTGTCACAGCAGTATGGCCTATTGTTCTGGACTACTATGGTCACTTCCTCATTTTATTTCCTACCCTACTGAGGAGTGAACTTCATGGGGTAGTAAATGTTGAACACGTGCAATAACTGGAATGTGCAATGGCTATGAGTATGATTACAGATCCTGAACTTGCTGCACTGGTGGGCTTCTGCTGTGCACTGTGCAACAAATTCAGAATCCCCCCCCCCCCTCAAGAACAAAGCAATTTTATCAGAGAGAACAAGTCTAAAAATAAAACTCTACTGAGAGCTGATCAGCAGCATAAAAAAGTCCCCAAAACTAAATAATTCCATTAAAGACAACAAGCTGAAAAGCACGAATTACGGTAAACAGTGCACCCCAATCTGCAGTATAAAAAAGCCCCAAGAACTAAATAATCCCATCAGAGAAAACAAGCCTAAAAAACAAGAATTATAATAAACAATTCACTGTCGATCCCCATTTCAAAACAACAAACAGAACAAGACAATCTCATCAGAAAGAAATATTTTAACCCCTCCAGTGTACACATCGTCTGTATACGTTCAGAGAATCTGAATTAAGGTGCCAAGGACATATGTATAAGTTTTTAGCACAAAAAAAAATCGATTTTTTTAAAATAAAAATTGCCGTTGCAATTTTTTTATACATATAACATAAAAATATATAATTCAGGCTTCAAAAATAATATTTTGTTTTTTAATTTGATGCATATTTCATTAAACTACAATATAAATAATTTTATAAAGCCATCTGATTGTCATTTTTAAAATGGGAAAGTCTGGAGAAGGATCTCTCAATTTTTTGTGATGTTTTTCAATTTAATTCAATCTGATTGCCATTTCTTAGAAGCACTAAACGATATTGCTGATTTGCTTGTTAACATTCTTATTTGCTGAAGATTGCTCTGATTAAATGAGCTGAGTGCCATAAACTACAGGTGTACCATTTACCTTCAATTCTACAATAACCTTCAAATGCTGCATCATATTTGTCCAAATATTGTGTATATTCACATAGCCTCTAGTTGCGCTGATTATTTACACACTTTCTACTTATGTTACATTTCTTCAGGCATCACCATGTTGTACCCATGAACTGCAGGCTAATCATAACTTTTGGCTCATTCCATGTCAAATCAATCAAAATTTTTGAAAAAGTTCGCCACCCATCACAGATTTCAATTATATTTAGCATAAATATTAGTATACATAAGATGTCTAATTGCACAAAATATTTTGAGTAAAAAATCTTATGTAAGGAGTTACAATCGTCTTAACCTAAGGGGGAAAATATACAAATTGTGATTGTGAGTATTTTTCTTTTTTTTTTTTGCTTCTTGGTAGAAGACCAAACTTGATATTCTGATATAGATTTTAATTATTAATTCAATAAAAATCTCAAATTTGCAAAATCTATTACGGTTTTGAAAAAATTGAAATTTTTAAATTAGGTAAAAAAGTGATGTGGCGCTATAGATAAAAAATTTAAACTGACATGTTGTACATTATACTTCATAGAAACATTATACAAAATTGGAGTATGGTCATTTCTTTAATAATGAGAAAAAAATATTGAAGTTGTACCAATGCTATCACTAATGATGCACTTCAGGGGACAGCACGAAGCTGATGCACATGTGCACTAGGTGGGGGTCTACTACTGTTCTTTGCTCCTTGCACTCAACCATGACTTTGTAACTCCAACCACCATTCAGCTGCTACTCACAGCTATAATGCTATTGATAAAATTTGACATTTTTAATTTAAATTGATTAATCTTTCATTTTATATTTATCACAGGCAAACAAAAAATCCCAGTTTTTGAAGGAACAAATTTAGCAATATCCATTTCAAATGATGGAATACCCATTGAAATGATGAAAGGAATGTTTCAGATGATTATGATATTTAATTAATGCATATACTGTTCAGTGATACATAAAGTAACCAGATTTTGATTGGTAAAAACTGGAACAGGTTATTAAATGTTCTGATTTCAGTTTGAATAACTTGGAAACAGTAAAATATGCTTTACTTTTGGTCAATTTTTCTATAAGAATTATGGAAAAAAATTATTCCAAAATGTGTAAACTGTTGGTGTAACCTCTGCTATTTTAATCTTGAGGAAAATTTCTTTGCTGCTATTATCTTAAGCCTTCTGCCATTCACCAATGGCAGAAGGGTGCCACTGCAATAGATTTATTCAAATAATAAAAACTGCAATTTTTTTTTTTTCATTTTTCAAGACTTCCCAATATTAATTCAAGTTGTACAGTACTTGATACTTCTAAAATACATAAAAATATAAAATCATAATTCTCTTGATCACTATGTCAGTAACTTAGCCCTTTTCAGTTTAAATGATTATATATTCTCTTATTATCTATGGCTAAATTGTTTATTATCAACATATTTTATGATAACATTTATTTCATCAGCAATGACTTTGTTGAAACAAACGAAATTTAAACTTGTGTATGTGCAATTTTCTACATTCATTTAATTTGAAGGAGCATGAGAGTGCCAAATATTTTCTTGCCCAGGGTGCCAAAACTGCCTAGTTTTTTGCTTATTTGAACTACACTAGTCCAGCAGTGTGGCTAGAAATTCAGTTTCATTTCTTCACAAGAATGTGAATTATGCGAGTCAGTGCTGATTATGCCATTTTAATTTAGAGATAGCCAAAGCAATTTCAGAATGCAATATAGGGCCAATATTAAAGCCAGTAATGCATCTATCCTCATTGCAAACAATGGGAGTAGAAATAATCACAATGTTCATAACATCTCTGAAATGCTCAGCCCACCTAGCCACCACAAGATCCTCACCTTCAATCACCTTACCATGTTCATCTCCCAATCCCTGTAAACCTGTCTGTTTCTTCCCACATAAAACACTAACTATCTAGTACAAACACCCTGATGTTGTGATGTCTAACTGCTTTCTCTGCTTAGTCAGCCAAGGTATCAAAGCCAAAGGTTCTTATCAGCTGTTAACTGATCCTTTACAAGTTTATTAAGCTCAATGCAATGCCATTTATTAGGACTAGTAGGTCTTGTTACATATTATATCTGCACTTCTTTCTTTCAGAAATAAGTCTCATAGCCTTATCACTCAAATAATTGTGCTCCCTCTGTTCCTTTTAAACAAAAAGAATACTGTTGATCTCAAGAAAAGTCTATTTAAATTTATCCCATTCTTTTTCAACTTCAGCAGTAAGCAAACCATGATTGTCATAATGACTTATTAGCTTATCATGGTATGTTTTGGCTACATCTGGATCTGTTTTTCTTGGAAGTTTTAGTGTTAAAAGTAATTCTCCTAACCTTGCACATTTCTTAAACTTCAGTTGCAAGACACTTTTAACCAGGTAAAGGTCAGACCCAATTTCGGCTCCCCTACATGATCTGATATTCCAAACTGAACTAGCCCATTTGCTATGAATTAAAATACACTGGTTTCCATAAATTAAGGAAAAAGCAGTAAAATGATGATAAACAAAAAACTATATGAATGGTCTTAATGAAATTTGATTAAAACATGAATTACAATGCTAGTTTCAGAATGCATTAAAATATTTTACACTAGAAACATTTTTTATCAAAACGTAACATTTACATGAACTTGTCCAAAAATGAGGTGTCAGAATGCAATAAGCAAAGTTCTTTAATAAGGAAAAGGTGTGGTCACCCTTTACAGCAATGCAGGCATGACAGCGATGTTCCATGCTGTTTATGATGTTGTCAATCAACTCGTAGGGAGTAATGACCATTGTTCCTTTAAAGCAGTAATAAGTTCCCCTTTGTTTCAGGTGGCGGGTTGGGGGCAGCAACACATCTCCCTAGAGCATCCCACACATGCTCAATCAGATTTAGGTAAGGAGATCGACCTGGCCACTCCATGCGCATAATGGTCTCCTCTTGAAGGTATCGTTCCACTAGTCGAGTTCTGTGTGGACAAGCGTTGTCTTGTAAGATGAATGTTTCACCTATTGTACCAGCATAAGGGTCCAGGATGTCATCTCTATACCTTTTGAGCATTGAGGTTCCCACTCGTCAACACATAGAATGTTTCACCTATTGTACCAGATCTGGTCATCTATGGCCACTTTTTTCTTTTTTTTCAACCCTGCTGAGGAGTGGTCAACTTCACAGGGTCCTGGTGCTGACCATTTATACCTACTAGACTGGACTTGTTTATGGATTTGAGCTTGATTATGGATCCTGGACTTGCTGCACTGGTGGGCCTATGTTGAGGGAGAGTCTGCCGCTGTGTTTTCTGTTTGCTTCTGGGTTGCCAGCTCTAAGTGAACAGAGGCATGGGATACCTTATATCAGCTGGTGGATAATCCTAATCAGAGGCCATCGCAGGTACCTGAACCTTACTTAGCTAGTTGGGCATCGTCAAGCCTAAACTGGAGTAATGTGTCTCAGGCAGGCCATATGGTTCTTGAAAAAGTCCACTTGAAAAGGTGGTGCCTGAAGTTCCTACCAGCATCGGTGACTTCAGCCTTTAGCGGAGGAGGAACAGGTCTTTGCCCCATGCCTGCGATCAGGGGGCTGTTTGATATTGTTGGCCCTACCAATCTCAATAAACCTAATTTCTTTAAAAAACCCACTAATCATTTTCTCTCTGCAGGAACGTGGAATGTGAGGACATTACATAGAGATTATTCTCTTGATGTCCTCATGCAGGAATTCCAGCGCTATAACCTAGATATTCTAGGCTTGCAAGAGACCAGATGGACAGGTAAAGGTGAGATACTTAAAAATAACTTTAAATTTCTCTTTACAGGGAGGGAGGATGGAAAGCATCACCAAGGCGTGGGTCTGCTGCTCAGCACACATGCTAGTGATGCTCTTCTAGGATATGAGTGCATTAATGAAAGGTTTCTTACAACAAAATTTCAGACAAGCATTAAAGACTTGAATGTTATCTGTTATGCCCCCACTGAGGATTCTGATGAGGATGAGAAGGATAGGTTTTACAGACAACTTCAGGATATTTTGAATTCTGTCAAGAAAGGAGATATTACCCTTGTTCTTGGTGACTTCAATGCCAAAGTTGGTACCGACTCTGACCTTTGGGGAGGAGTAATAGGCCCTTTTGGTATTGGTAGCTGCAATGGCAATGGGCAACGTCTCCTACAGGTAAGTAAACTAATGGTTTCAGAATAACTAACACATATTACAAACATCGCGACATACATAAATACACATGAGTTTCACCTGATGGGCTGCAAAAGAATATGATTGATTATATATTAATTAACAGCAAATGGGCTAGTTCTGTTAGAAATACCAGGGCATATAGGGGAGCTGAAATGGGATCTGACCATTACCTTGTTAAAAGTGTCTTGCAACTTAAACTTAAAAAGTGTTGTGCTAGGGTTAAAAAATTTACCTTTAATACTGAAGCTCTGAAAGACCCAGTTATAGCTAAAGCTTACCATGATAGGTTACTTAGTCATTATGACAGTCATGGTTTGCTTAATACTGAAGTTGAGGAAGAATGGGGCCATTTTAAACAGGCTTTTTTGGAAACTAACAGTACTCTTTTAGGGAAAAAGGAGCAGAGGAGGTAGAATTATTTAAGTGATAAGGCACTTGAGCTTATTTCAGAAAGAAGGAACTGCAGGAATGTCCTTAATCAGTACCCTACTAGTCCTAATAGAAAGCATTACAAAGAACTTAATAAACGTGTAAAGGATCAGTTAGCTACTGATAAGAATCTTTGGCTTGATGGCCTTGCTGACAAAGCTGAGGAAGCAGTTAGACAGCACAACAGCAGAGAGCTGTACCAGATAGTTAATGTTTTATGTGGTAGAAAACAGAGAGGCATACAAGGATTGAGAGATAAACAAGGTAAAGTTACAGAAGGGAATGATTATTACAGAAGGGGAAGGTTATAGAAGGTGAGGATTCTGTCATGGCTAGGTGGGCTGAGCATTTCAGTGATGTTCTAAACAATGTGGTTAGTTCTATTCCCATTGTTTGCAATGATGATAGATGCATTGTTGGCCCTATAACACAATCTGAAGTTAGTATGGCTATTTCTAAACTTAAACTTCATAAATCCCCAGGGGTGGATGAAATTACTACGGAAATGCTTAGAGCTGGGAATGTTTCAGTTACCATTTGGATGACTGAAATTTTGAATAACTTTTATGATAAAGGCATGGTTCCTAAAGATTTTACCAGAGCTATTATTATCCCTATTTTCAAAAAAGGTGATCGCAGTTCTTGTGATAACTATAGGGGTATCAGCCTACTCTCCGTTCCAGGTAAAGTTCTTTCCATGATTGTGCTTAATAGAATTAAGAATCTGGTTGACAGGTAATTGCGTGATGAGCAATGTGGATTCAGAAGTGGTAGGGGATGTGTAGATCAGATATTTTCACTTAGGCAGATTCTTGAGAAATGTTTAGAGTTTCAGAAACCTTTGGTTGCTAGCTTTGTTGATTTCAAACAGGCTTTCGACTCTGTTGATCATCATAATTTATGGTTGATTGTGCGATCATATGGTATACCAGACAAGTTAGTTAACATAATGAAAGCTCTCTATAATAACACTGAGTCATGTGTGAGGGTTGGTAAGTCTTGTAGCAATTGGTTTAGCATTACTTTTGGTGTTCGACAAGGGTGCATTTTGTCTCCTTTTCTCTTTAGTTTGGTTATTGATTATGTTATGTGAAATTCACTTCAAGGGAAAGCTTTTGGCCTTAAATGGGCTGGAGATACGAAAATTTCTGATTTAGATTATGCCGATGATTTAGCCCTTTTGGCAAATGATGTTGATGAGATGAACTCTTTCATTCGAACTGTTGATGAGACTGGTAGTACAGTAGGTTTGGTTATAAACAGAGAGAAAACTAAAGTGATGAAAATTGGTCAGGCAGGTTGTGATTCAGTTAATCTGAATGGTTGCAGTCTTGAGCAGGTGTCACAGTTTAATTACCTTGGGAGCTGCGTAACTGATACTGGTGATGTGCGGCATGAGATTAACAGACGAATAGGGATTGCTGCCGGGACTTTTAAGAATCTATGGAGATTGTGGAGAAATAGGCGTATACACCTAAAGACTAAAATTAGACTGTATAATAGTTTGGTTCTTTCTAGGGTTAGTTATGGTAGTGAAACTTGGACACTTTGTAAACAAGATAACAGGAAACTAGATGCTTTTGATTCCAGATGCTTACGCAGTATCTTGGGTATTAGGTGGTTTAACTTTGTAACTAATGATGAGGTTAGGCAAAGGAGTCTGCAACCTCCTTTAAGCAGCATATTGTGCAGAGAGAGACTCCGTTGGTTTGGCCATGTTGCCCGTATGAATAATTATAGATTGGCGAATAGGGTTATGAACAGTGTGCCTAAAGGCCTCAGAAAGAAGGGGAGACCTAGGATGCGGTGGGCAGACAATGTCAAACAGGACCTTGTTAGAATTGGTGTACAGTGGCCAAATGCAGCAGATGTAGCTCAGGACAGATATGCTTGGAGAATTAAACTGCGCGGACTGGTTGGACCTCCATAGCCCATGGCTGCTTGAGGATGAGGATGATGATGATGATGACCAGCGTAAGGGTTCGGGATGTCATCTCTATACCTTTTGAGCATTGAGGTTCCCACTCGTCAACACATAGATAACTGCATACAGCTAAGGAAATGCCACCCCAAACACACATGCTGCCTCTGCTGTAACTGTCTCTTTGACAGATGTTACTGGGATGATAGCGAGTACCTCGTTCTCTCCATATCAAACAATGTCTGGAATCACTCTGCAAGCAATGCCTGGACTCATCTGACTATGGACCTCCATTGCTCTTTTGTCCAGTTAACATGCATGCATGCCCAATTCAACCACTCTCTCCTGTGACGTGACATGAGGGTTATACAAATTACTGGCCATCTAGCACATAGACTTCCCTCATTAAGCCTTCTACACACAGCAGAAGCTGATACAACCTTCCCAGTGGCTGATGCAAGAGATGATCATAGCTGAGAGGGAGTAGATGTCCTGCTCCTTCATGCTGTTAATCACAGATATCGGTCTTGTATAGCAGTCATAATTCTAGCCTTTCCTCAGCTAAACCTCAGAGATGCAGAATCCATGCTAAGAAATTGATTCCACAGTCTATGGACTACGGGACTCACATTAAACCACTGTGCCATGTCTGACTGACTTTGGCCTATTTCGAGCCAGCCAATAGCTCTCCACCACAGTTTATTTGACAAATGATGTCTCAAGGTCATTGCTACAAAATGGCTATTTCAAATTTCTTTATTCACATTTACAACACAAAAAAACGATCCACTCCAAAATACCGATTTTTATGCCACCATTTGATTAAGCAAATTGATGCAACCTAGACTAATTTGCAAAAAACAATATTTAATACACGATTTATGCTGTTTTAAGGGAGTGAGCCTAGGAGCAATCACATTTAGACATTGACTATTTCATGAATAGTCATGGTAAGAGTTGTTACAATTGTATGACAGAACTTAAAGCAATCTTTAAAACGATAAAGGTTCAAAGTAATAGTCATAACATTACCATTTTTCATGGAAAGTTCTGATGGCTACAACAGGTTAAGTGACATGATATGATCCCTTTTGGTGCCGTCTTCGTTATGGATGTAAGCACACATAGATGTAATCATAGAAGTGATCATAAAAGGTAGCACATATGCTGTCAGTTCACAAGTATTAACTTTTGATGTATACATATAATACTCCAAATACCAGCCCAGAACTACGTTGATCTAAGAGATGACATATTTCAATGGTATTTGCTTGAAATTTTCAACAAACTCGTTGATGTAATATACTTAAGCTCAGGAAGCAGCTCCATTTGTCAATGTCCAGTATAATCAGGCTTCAGATTTATTTCCAAGTTTGCATCCCACAAACTCCATGAACAAGCATATATCAGTGCAAGTTAAAAACAAAGTCAAAGCACTAGATTAAAAACTTATGGTCCGCCCTTCCCGTATACCAACAAATTTACAACGTTTCGTACCCGGACGTGTGCGGGACTTCATCAGGCAAAGTAGCTAGTAAGTGTAATGGAATATGAGAGCATCCCTCTATCGGTGAGTTATCTGATTTGATGCTCGCGCAACAGGAGATTCCATGCCGCCGGTAGGGGTGGAATGTCCGTGTTGTACAAGAGATCCTTATTTAAATTAATGTAAATTTTTTCAGCGTAATGTAATTGATATTTATTTGCCAGTGCTGTTATTGGTTTAAAATTTAAGTTACTAATCTGTAATTGATTTTGTTTTACAGTCTGTGCCAGAGCTGTATTAACATTTCCTTTT
Source organism: Ryuthela nishihirai (assembly GCA_038380435.1). Taxonomy (NCBI): domain Eukaryota; kingdom Metazoa; phylum Arthropoda; class Arachnida; order Araneae; family Heptathelidae; genus Ryuthela; species Ryuthela nishihirai. Next base: position 2,750,510 of record JAWZYU010000019.1, read on the forward strand.
TTAATGTCAGATTGATGTTCCGACATACGTTGTTCATATGACCGGAAAGTTTTACCAATATATAAATCCCCCCCCCCCAATATTTTATTCTCATCAGGTATTTCAATTTCATATACTCCCCCCGTTGGTTTCCGTTTGTCTCTGTCATTTACAATTAAACTCTTAATAGTATTATTGATCTTGTGTGGCATTTTTAAGTCATATTTAGCTACTACATTTTTGATAGTCTTACATATTCCGGGTATAAAAGGGAAACTATGAGTATATCTTATTTTTGCAATTTGAGTGGGGTCCGGTTGTGAGGTTTTCCTCATACTATACTTCACTGTTTTTTGTATTTTATTTATACATTTTTCGGGGTATCCTGCTATCTTTGTAATATATATAATAGTTAATTCATTATTTAATATGATTTTACTAGAAGAGTACTGATATGCTCGTATAAAATATGTTTTGATGGCATATTTCTTATATTTCCATGGGTGTGCTGAATCACAGGGGATAAGGTTTTGTGTAAAAGTTGGTTTTCTATAAATGGCAGTACTACATTTTAATTGTTCACGTTTAATCAAAATGTCCAGATACGGTAATTCACCGTTCTATTTGATTTCATGCGTAAATTTAATGGAGGGTAAAACTCCATTAAATGTTTCTAACAATTTTTCAAATTCTATTACCGGATGTTGCCAAAAAATTAAGGTGTCGTCGATATAACGAAGATATAATAATGGTTTTAATTGTAGTTTTTTAAGGGCCATTTCTTCAACATGTCTCATCACGATGTCAGCCATGAGTCCAGACAGAGGGAATCCCATTGGGACGCCCTCGGTCTGAACCCATGCCTGCCCTCCTACAACAAACCAATTAGAGGAGGTAGCCAGGTCCAGGGCCTCATGCACACTAAAGTACTGTTGGGTCGTGGGTCTGGCAACCTCCAACCACTTGGCTTTCCGCCTCATCGCAGCATCCAGCACTGGTGTGCTCGGATATCGTTTTAAAGATTGCTTTAATTTTATCGTTTTAAAGTTTGCTTTAAGTTCTGTCATACAATTGTAACAACTCTTACCATGACTATTCATGAAATACTCCATGTGTAAATGTGATTGCTCCTAGGCTCACTCCCTTAAAATAGCATAAATTTTGTATTAAATATTGTTTTAACTATATTGCTGTGAATTTATAATTAATTTTTAGACTAATTTGCATATGATATTCTGACTCGGAATTACTTTACTGGTTACATGAACAAATTTGGTGAGGATCGCACAATTTTTTGGCGAATTATAATGATTTTTTTTATTTTTCCTTAATTTATGGAAACCAGTGTATAATCTATCATATTCCTGTGCAAACCATCATGTGAAACCCATGTAATTATAAACGTCCCAGTGTTTGTAGTATATGTTCATTATTCACAAACTATTGTTTACTTATCTTTAGATATTCCCTGTTGTCATTGGAACTATCAATGTCAAAGGGACCAAAAACTCCTGTCCAAAGGTCAGAGTAATTACCAACTTTAGCACTGAAGTCACCTAGTCCAAGATAAATATCTTCTTTCTTGACAAAATTCATAATATTCTGTAGGTGTCTGTAAAATATATCCATTCCATTCTCATCAGAGTCCTCTGTGGGGGCATAACAATAGATGGCATTCAAGTCTTTAATTTTTGTTTCAAATTCTGCTGTAAATAATCTTTCAATTATGCAATTATATCCTTGAAGAGCATCACTGGAATGTCTGATGAGAAGCAAACCTATACTTGGAGATACTTTCCACCCTGCCTCCCTGAAAAGAGAAATTTAAAGTTATTTTTAAGTATCTCACCTTTAGCTGTCCATCTGGTCTCTTGCAAGCCTAGAATATCAAGGCCATAACACTGGAGTTCCTGTGCCAGGACATCAAGAGAATAATCTCTATGCAATGTCTTCATGTTCCATGTACTTGCACAGAGACAATGACTGTTGAATTTTTAAAGAAACTAGATTTATTGAAAGAGTTAGGGCCAATGATATCAAGCAGACCCTAATCGCAGGCATGGGGCAAAGACCAATTCCCCCAATGCCAAGGGTGGAAGCCACCCATGCTCATAGGAACATGAGCAGGGCTGCCAACCTTGCACAACGAAAATTACTATTTGGGAGGGTGAAAAATTGGAGGAAATCGAAGCAGGGAAGTTCTGCAGTTTACAGTGAGCAGGAGACATTTTTTAATGCAACAATGTAGTATGTCTTGAAGGAACTCTCAACTTCCAGACTCCTATCGGTGTAATATATTCTTTCTAATATTCTTTCTAATGTGATATTGAAACACTTTTGTGATTAGTTTAAATCACATATTTAGTGCTTTTTTTAATGGAAATAATATTAAGTAACTTGATATAATTCTGGAAAAAATTTAAAGTTACTTAATATTACTTCCATTAAAAAAAACACACTAAATATGTGATTTAAACTAATCACAAAAGTGTTTCAATATCACATTAGAAAGAATATTTGGGAAAAGTGCCGATCCGGGAATGGCTGCCACATTATTTTTTGAAGCCCACAATCCTTAGATTGGTACTTTTGCCAAATATTCAACTTCTTGGGAAGTTCTACAAATAATAACCTAAATAATTGTATTACTTGCAGTAAAGAGGTCATACAACAAGAATAGGTTGAATAAAGAATATAATGATAAATGTTTATCCCTAAGCATAAAAGTTTGTTTCCACTAGAAATAATACTATCTAGACATATTTTACTAATTGTGCATATTGTTATACAGTGAATGTCAGTACCATCCGAGGACTTGTTTCAACAGCCCATATCACTAACACTCAAACATCCATTCCGTAATTAAAAAAAAAACTTGCAAAAATCAATAATTTCATCAGAGACAGCTATTCAGACAAGCGCATTCCGCTAAACAATGAATTGCTGTTGGCAATTTAAGAAAATTACAGTACAAAATTATCAGAGACAACATTTCAACCTAAACATACTGCTAAACAACAAACAACTGCTACTCCCTTTTCAATGATCAAATTGTAAACAATTCACTGCCAATCTGCCGTAATGAAAAAGACCCCAGAACTAAATAATTCCATCAAAGGCAATGAGTCTGAAACACACGAATTATCCTAAATAATGAATTGCTGATCAACCATATAAAAAAACTCCCGGAACTAAATAACCCCATTAGAGACAGCAAGTTTAAAAAGCACAAATTATCATAAACAACTCGCCTAAAAAGCACCAGAAGCAAATAATCCCATCAGAGAAAATAAGTCTGAAAAACACAATGTTAAACAATGTAGAGCCATTAGCATTATTAAAAAAATCCAGAACAAGATAATCTCATTGGAGACAACCATTTTAAAGAGCATATTCCTAAAGAAGAAATCATCCCATTTCCCCATTAGCACAATGATAGGGAATGTGCATTAATTAAATATCATAAATGGTCTGCAACTTCCAGTACTGAGGCAGTTCCTGAGGCAAATTTATACCTTTATGCTACATATACAGGATTTAAATCCAAATTGCATTTAAAAAATACAATTATATGAACAGCCTACCCTTTTCTGAAAATAAACTCTTTTTATTCACTTTAGAAGGTTAGACCTGTAAAAAAAAAATCAAGAACAAGAGGCTGCACAAAACATACTTAATAGAGAATCGAATAAATTGTTCGATATAATGAAAAGTCATTATATTGTATAAATTCACTTCTTGTGTTTCTTTTTTAATCCTACTAAAAACAAATATTAGAGCTTTTAACGTTACTTTATGCACCTTAACAAGGTTAAACACTCATGGCGCCATCTAGTGAGCTGAGTGCCATAAACTGTGGTTACTGCCAAACCAGATAACAACAGACATGCACCAGACCCAATAAAGTTGCAATGTCAATCGTGGTCCACAGTCTAATCTGTATTATTTCCTTCACTCTGAAGTTTCCAATTCTAAGTAATCCAATTAGCATTTACTTGGCCAGAGCTGGGAGAGTTGGGTATAGGTTCAATAGACACACATTTAGAAGCACTCTATTACTTTCAACTCTGTAAAAGAATTTAGGTGTGAACTTTGCCCATATGTTCTATCTGGAAATGGTCATCTAGAGTCCTATAGATTTCCTCTGGATGGTAACCAGGTGTGGCCACAAGCAAGCACAGATTAGGGAGTGGAAACACAGCTGCACCTTTAGTACAGTAAAAGAGCGAAATCGGAAACATTTATTCCTTTTCATTAACATTCATCTATTAGGAAAAGGGCAAAAAAACTGTAAAATTTGGAGGCAGATTTTTTAGTGCGAAACAAAAAAAAAACAAAATTCAGAGAAAATCCAATGAAATCGGCATAGTTGGCAGCACCATTTCAAAAATCAGAATTGCCCAACTAGCTAAGGGTTGAGGTTTCTGTGATGACCTCTGATTAGGATTATCCATCAGTTGGCATAAGATATCCCGTGCCTCTGTTCACTTAGGGCTGGCAATCCATAAGCAGACAGAAAACAAATCGACAGAATTTCCTTTACAGAGGACCACCAGTGCAGCAAGTTCAGGACCCATAATCAAGCTCAAAGTCATAAACCACACGATTATCCATCAGTTGGCATAAGATATCCCGTGCCTCTGTTCACTTAGGGCTGGCAATCCATAAGCAGACAGAAAACAAATCGACAGAATTTCCTTTACAGAGGACCACCAGTGCAGCAAGTTCAGGACCCATAATCAAGCTCAAAGTCATAAACCACACTAGTCTAGAATAAGAGTGCAAATGGCTGAGGCCATCTAGCTTTTTGTCTTTAATTTTTATTGTTGATGTTTAGTTATTTTTGTTCACAAGTCTTAAAAACTTGATTTAGATGCTTATGCTAAGCAGCAGGGGGTCTATCCAAGTGCAGGCCCATCGGGATACAGAGCTCCTCAAGAAACCTTCAGTGCAAGTACATAAACATTTTATGTAGAAAAGTGCAAATGCATAAATAGATAGGCAACCCAAAACATCATAGAAGAGAAATAGGACTTGTTTTAGAAAAGTGCTGCCAGAGTAGGAATTTTACCCATTAATCCATGTTTTTTCACCCTCATGGAATTTAAGGTGACATTTCATTTAAGGTGCATTTTGTGCAGTTCTTGCAGCAAAGGAAAATAAAATAGTGTACTGTGATCATAAAACACTACATAACTTCAATGGTTTTTTGATTAAATCAGTTCAAAATTAAACCATTTTGTGCCTGTGGCTCTCAGGATTCAGATGTATGGAAATTGCTCAATGCTATGAAGATCTCCATTAGAAACATAAGAGTGGGAGAACAAATTCCCCCCAACACTCGTTTTGGGCATTTCTAATAGTAATACCTTTCAAGGGAAGAGACCAGTTGCATCATTTTGTCTGGACTCCAAAGGAAGTCTTAAATTTAGACACTTGCAATTTTTTTTAATATTACAATTAGGTTACCTCTGAGTGTCACTTTTTTTGCACAAAATGGGCTAAATGGCCAGGTCACAAGGAGCCAAGGGTTCAGAGAAGGTTGAGGAAGGGACCAATGTAGAGTTGTTAGGAAACAGATGGAAACCTCCACTCAAAGCCATCAAGTGCGTTCTTCAATGTGCACAGAGTATGACTCTCCTACTTACAGAAGTACAGTTTCACATTCCATTATACAAATGGCTGCCTTTTAGAGCCCATTGGTATTCTCTTTCCAACTGAGAGAGGTGTGGGGTTTAGTGGAGACAAATCTCAACTTTACCCCAGGTGGGATTTGAAACTACAGATCATGAGCCTGGTGCACTGACTGAGCTAACCACACCCCTTTAACATTAGATTCAACAGTAAAAGATGTCATTTTTAACTGATGAGCACCGAATAAGGAATAAATGTTTCTTTTCTTGTGTTGTCTATCTGCTGAGCTCTCACATTACTTACAGATCTTCTCTATGGCATATTAAACTAACAAGCTACAATTGGACCTCTGCTTATCTAAGGGGTAACATTTTGCGAAATTAAAAAATCTTCGGAAATATTAATGAAAATCAGTTTTAACATTGGTTTGAGGACTCAAACTGCCATCCGGGGCAGATTACTAATTAGGAGGGGGGGGGGGGCCTATTGGTATTACTATATGGCTGTTTAGCATAAAAAAACAAACAATTTTTTTCTCTCTTTTATATTGCTTCTTGTGACATTAGGACTTGCTGTGCCTTAATGGAATAGAGTTGTACAGTAGCATTAGGAGTCAATGGAACACACTTACTATATTCAGTAGCAAATCAACAATTCTTGCCTAAACATAATGACAATCATAGCGTTACCTGTTGACTTTTTAACGTCAATATATCGATAAATATTTTGTGGAAAATAATTTTGCTGACATATGCGACTTGAACCCGCATCTCTACAAGAAACATGCTCGAGTATTTTACCACTGAACTAATGCCGACTCATCTTTTTTCCTCTAATTTTAAGACTAAACACTTCACCAAGGATTTGGGTGCCTACCATTGGCGCCATCTCAAATCCTCGATGAAGAGTTTAGTCTTAAAATTAGTGGAAAAAAGATGAGTCAGCATTAGTTCAATGGTAGAATACTCTGTCATGTTTCTGGAGAGATGTGGGTTCAAGTCCCGTACATCGTAAAAAAAAATTTTCCACAAAATATTTATTGATATATTGACATTAAAAAGTCAACAGGTAAGGCTATGATTGTCATCTAGGTTTAAATCATTAATAATGCTGAATAGCGTGAAGAGATTTTATTATTTATTTCCATCTTACTCAGCACATATAAAAAGAAATAGTTGCCAATGGTAGGCGCCCAAATCCTCGTTGAAGAGTTTAGAGTCTTAAAAGTAATTGAAAAAAGATGAATCGGCATTAGTTCAATAGTAGAATACTCTGGCATGTTTCTGGAGAGATGGGGATTCAAGTCCTGTGTGTTGACAAAAAAATTTTCCACAAAATATTTATTAATTCTTATTTGTTCCACATCCATCAATATACATTCAGGTATTATGTTAGGGAAAGTCCTCTGGATGTCTTGAGTTTTGTTGTACCAGGAACACTCATAGAAGCTCCATTTTGTAGACAAGATAAACAACAAGAAGGAGTTAAAAAGTTCTAAAAAATTCTTAGAATGCACCAAACATTAAAAACATTTAATGGCTCTAGTTTTGCAACCTCTGTCATCGCTTTTTCAAGGGTATGTCACAATGTATGTGGCATGCAGCAGTTATTGCATCCCACATCACTATGGGATCATTCACTACAAGGAAGAGGGTTCTGTGGGTAGTTTGGCTATCACACTTTTCATGGCGTGTTATGTTTTCATCCAGCAGTAAGCGCCATGGTAGCAGTGGGTGGTAAATTTCTTCACTGATACATTTCTCTCTGTTGTGGTATATGACAATTGTCTTTTGATGGATGTCTAGTTCCGATTGTTTTTTGGGGGGGATATAAAATTTTGGCCCCAGCAAAGTCTGGTATTTGATGGGGTTCGTTCTATATATATATATTTTTTTTTGCCAAAGTGGTATTCATGTTGCGCTTGCTTATATCATTTTGATATTCCTTCAGTCTTGTTTCAAAAGTCTGCTTGGTTTTCCCATAGTAATCCAATACTTTAGCATATAGGTTGATCGTGTCTTTGACTGATATTTAGTATGTGCCGCCAAGTATATATATTTAGTATATGCTACCAATACCAGTCATCACAATCATTTTTTACTTTTGCTAGGATTGGGAATTTGGTAGTGGATGGTATTTTCATGTTCTATGGACATACTGCATTATTCAGTGCTTCAGACAGACATGGAATATTTGGTATGGGGGATGTATATTTACATGCCCTATTCTGTGCTGGAGGTATTTGAGTGCCTTGTTCGACTTTGAAGTCGCACCTCCTCTCAATAGCTCTGATCCATTTTTTGGGATAACCTGCTTTGTGGTGGCATCACATAGCATTTCCCTTTCTGTTTCAAAGGTGTGTGTTGTGTTGCATATCTGTGGTTCTGCAAATGTGCAGTGTGTATAGCAGCTTTCGTATGTTTCATGGGTTGGTTAGAAATTGAAGGGGATCATCATTGTTGGTGCAGTAGTTTTGTTACACAATGAGAACAGGAACTTTTTATATGTTCTAATGATTAAGTCGAATAATGGAAGCTGGCACTTCATTTCTGTTTCAATTGTGAATTTAATAGTTGGGAGGATGAGGTTGAGCTCATTTTTCAGACCTTTTACACATTCTGTTTGTTTCATTATGACCAGTATGTCATCAACATATCTCTTTCAAAGTAGAGGTGGAGAACTATATTTATAAAGCATCTTATCTTCAATATGCTGAACTGCTATATTGCTGAGTAACCCAGAAAGTGGTGATCCCATTGGTACTCCAAATGTTTGGTGGTAAACATCAATAGATGTGGAACAAACAAGAATTGTTGACCTGCTACTGAATAGTGTGTTCCATTGACTCCTAATGTTACTGTGCAACTCTATTCCATTAAGGCATTACTTTAAAAGAGCAAGTTCTAATGCTATAAGACATGATATCAAAGAGATTAAAAAAAAGAAACATCTTTTTTTATGCTAAACAGCATAGTGTATTTAATACCAATATTGTTAGCACTGCAAAAAATTCTGTACTTTGGGGGGATCTAGGTTCAAGCCCCTGGTAAGGGAGCTGAAGTCCAGTCTACCACTAGACTTTCTGCCCTGGTATATATGCAATGGTCCACCCATTCACTCTTACTTTTCCTCAACGTTTTGCTTTATTTAAATTATAGTTATTATTTTGGGGATTATTTCATTTTTTTTGGACAACACAATTCTTGTTTCCGAGCTGTAGGAGTTGCGCATGAGCAATTCCGACCTTTTGATTGTCAACCACTAAAGCGCGTGTAGGACACGACCTCTCTTAGTAGGATAAGACACAGCTAGCGCAATCGTCATATTATGCAAATGTGTTTCCCGGCATACAATAGACACATGCCAGCTTGTATATCGTTTGTTATAGTAGTGACATTAGATCACAGAAGAATGTGTTGCGAGTTGTGAGAAGTGGAGTAGAGATGTAGGAGTCAGAAATATGTGTTGTTTAGATAGGATTGTTAGTATGTTGGATTAGTAGTTGGAGGATAGTAAATTGGTTTAGTAGTTGGAGTAAATTCGGATCAGACAAAAGGTCCAACTTTTAAAATTAATAATCTTTGGAGCATTACAGAGTGTGAAAGTCAATGGTGCAATGAGAACCAGGACTATCATCATCTTCATCATCATCCTCAAGCAACCATGGGCTATGGAGATCCAACCAGACAATGCAATTTAGTTCTCCAAGCATCTGTCCTGAGCTTCATCTGCTGCATCTGGCCATTGCACATCAATTCTAACAAGGTCCTGTTTGACATTGTCTGCCCACCGCATTCTAGGTCTCCCCCTCTTTCTGAGGCCTTTAGGCACCTATTTGCCAATCTATAATTATCCATACGGGCAACACGGCCATATGTTCCTTTGCCTAACCTCATCATTAGTTACAAAGTTGAACCACCTAATGCCCAAGATACTGTGTAAGCATCTAGTTTCCTGTTATCTTGTTTAAAAAGTGTCCAAGTTTCACTACCATAACTAACCCTAGAAAGAACCAAACTATTATACAGTCTAATTTTAGTCCTTAGGTGTATATGCCTATTTCTTCACAATCTCCATAGATTCTTAAAAGTCCCGGCAGCAATACCTATTCGTCTGTTAATCTCATGCCGCACATCACCAGTATCTGTTACATAGCTCCCAAGATAATTAAACTGTGACACCTGCTCAAGACTGCAACCATTCAGATGAACTGAATCACAGCCTGCCTGACCAATTTTCATCACTTTAGTTTTCTCTCTGTTTATAACCAAACCTACTCTACTACCAGTCTCATCAACAGCTCGAATGAAAGAGTTCATCTCATCAACATCATTTGCCAAAAGGGCTAAATCATCAGAATAATCTAAATCAGAAATTTTCGTATCTCCAGTCCATTTAAGGCCAAAGTTTTTCCCTTGAAGTGAATTTCGCATAACATAATCAATAACCAAGCTAAAGAGAAAAGGAGACAAAATGCACTCTTGTCGAACACCAGAAGTAATGCTAAACCAATTGCTACAAGCCTTACCAACTCTCACACACGACTCAGTGTTATTATAGAGAGCTTTCATTATGTTAACTAACTTACCTGGTATACCATATGATCTCACAATCAACCACAAATTATGACGATCAACAGAGTCGAAAGCCTTTTTGAAATCAACAAAGCTAGCAACCAAAGGTTTCTGAAACTCTAAACATTTCTCAAGAATCTGCCTAAGTGAAAATATCTGATCTACACATCCCCTACCACTTCTGAATCCACATTGCTCATCACGTAATTGCCTGTCAACCAGATTCTTAATTCTATTAAGCACAATCATGGAAAGAACTTTACCTGGAACAGAGAGTAGGCTGATACCCCTATAGTTATAACAAGAACTGCGATCACCTTTTTGGAAAATAGGGATAACAATAGCTCTGGTAAAATCCTTAGGAACCATGCCTTTATCATAAAAGAAATTCAGAATTTCAGTCATCCAAGTGGTAACTGAAACATTCCCAGCTCTAAGCATTTCTGTAGTAATTTCATCTACCCATGGGGATTTATGAAGTTTAAGTTTAGAAACAGCCAAAATAACTTCAGATTGTTTATAGGGCCAACATTAAAGCCACCAATGCATCTAACATCATTGCAAACAATGGGAGCAGAACTACCCATATTGTTTAGAACATCAAACATTAATTAATGGATTCTGAAAAAAAAATTCATCACCGCCACGGCGGGAATCGAACCCGCATCTCTCCAGATTCATGCGAGCGCGCTACCATTGCACCACGCGTCGGACAACGAATATTTTCAGAATATGACCTTATAAATCTTCTTCCTGAGACAGCGCCATCTATACTCAAGGATGAGAAGGTCGCTAACGCTAAGACATTAATATATAATTAAAAATCAATCCAAAGTGAATGCACAGTATTCCCTGTTAAGATAGACATCAAACATTAATTAATGGATTCTGAAAAAAATTCATCGCCGCTAATTAATGTTTGATGTCTATCTTAACAGAGAATACTGTACATTCACTTTGGATTGATTTTTGTTTCGAACATTACTGAAACGCTCAGCCCAGCTAGCCATGACAGAATCCTCACCTTCTAACCTTGTTCATCCTTCAATCCCTGTATACCTGTCCGTTTTCTACCACATAAAACATTAACTATCTGGTACAGCTCTCTGCTGTTGTGCTGTCTAACTGCTTCCTCAGTTTTGTCACCCAAGCCATCAAGCCAAAGATTCTTATCAGTAGCTAACTGATCCTTTACAGTTTATTAAGCTCTCTGTAATCCTTTCTATTAGGACTAGTAGGGTATTGATTAAGGACATTCTTGCAGTTCTTTCTTTCTGAAATAAGCTCAAGTGCCTTATCATTCAAATAATTCTGCCTCCTCTGCTCCTTTTTTCCTAAAACAGTACTGTTAGTCTCCAAACAGCTTCTTCTTCAACTTCAGTAGTAAGCAAACCATGACTGTCATAATGACTAAGTAACCTATCATGGTAAGCTTTAGCTGTAACTGGGTCTTTCAGAGCTTCAGTATTAAAGGTAAATTTTTTAACCCTAGCACACCACTTTTTAAGTTTAAGATGCAAGACATTTTTAACAAGGTAATGGTCAGGTCCAATTTCAGCTCCCCTATATGCCCTGGTATTCCTAACAGAACTCATCCATTTGCTGCTAATTAATATATAATCAATCATATTCTTATGCAGCCCATCAGATGAAAAATAAGTGTGCGGTGTTTGGAATAATTGTTAGTTATTCTAAAACCATTAAGTTTGCTTACCTGTAAGAGATGCTGCCCATTGCCATTGCAGCTACCAATACCAAAGGGCCTATCACCCCTCCCTAAAGGTCAGAGTCAGTACAAACTTTGGCATGAAGTAGCTAGAACAAGGGTAGTATCTGCTCTCTTGACAGAATTAAAAATATCCTGATGTTGTCCATGAAACCTATCCTTCTCATCCTCATCGGCATCCTCAGTGGAACATAACAACAGATAACAATCAAGTCTTTAATGCTTAGCTGAAATTTTGCTGTAATATCCTAGAACCTTTCATTAATGCAATATCCTAGAAAAGCATCACTAGTGTGTCTGCTGAGAAGCAGACCCACACCTCGGTAATGCTTATTATCATTCCTTCCCGAAAAAAAAAATTTAACATTATTTTTATGAATCTGACCTTTATCTGTCCATCTGGTCTCTTGCAAGTCGAGAATATCTAAATTATAACGGTGGAATTCTTGTGTGACGACATCAAGAGAATAAGCTCTGTGCAGAGTCCTCAGATTCCAACTACCTATGGAGAGAAAATGGTTAGTGGAATGTTTAAAGAAATTATGTTTATTGAGAGAGGGAATACCGACAATATCAAACAGCTCCCTAATCGCAGGCATGGGGCAAAGACCCGTTCCCCCACCACTAAAGGCTGAAGCCATCTACACTGGTAGACTTACTCCAATTAAAATTTGACGATGCCAGTAGAAGCAAAGAGTTCAGGTGGCTGCGATGACCTCTGCTCAAGATTATCTACAAGCTGATAAAACTTATTCCCTGAATCTATTCATTTGGGGCTGTCAACCCACAAACAGAAAACACAGCGGGAGATTTTCCTTCCGCAGAAGTCCACCAGTGTAGCAAATTCAGGAATCATAATCAAGCTCAGAGCCTTATTTCAGTCCAGTAGGTTTATATGGTCAGCACCAGGACCCTGTGTGGTTGACCACTCTTCAGCAGGGTAGAAATAAAAAAGGAACCATAGTTATCCAGATCAGTAGGCCACGCTAATCTGGCAGCACTCCCCTTCCATTCACTTCCACAAGAGAGTATCTCTTTCGAAAGGTACTAATGGCTTGCACCAAGAGAAGGTGGGGTCGAACATTAGGTGCTAGGCCTGGCTGGTTCTAATGCATCATCACAGGGGATTGATGCATAGCTCTCCTTCCTATATCTGCTTCCGAATCACATGGATCATTCTCACTGTCAGTCTTGCATCCAAATACTCTCCCAACTCTTTTTGGGGGAAATATTTATTGCGATTTGCCACTTTTAACTGTAGGGTATTTGGAAGAAAAAAAAAACAAAAGTGTAACATAAACTACAAAGTGGTGTACCTTAGGTCCCCCAAATGAAAAACAACTTTTTCTTATAAAATAATATTCTTATAAAATAATTAACCAAAATATACTATGAATATGTACTTATATTAAATTTGCAACAAAAATCAACTACCTGAAAGAATAATATCAGAAAGAAGTTATTTTACGAATTTATTAGAAAAAAAAAACAAATTTTGGGGACCCAAAGTCCCCCGCTGTGTACTCTAAAGCAGTGCTGTCCAACTTCTCTAAGACCGTGAGCCATTTTTTCTCTTGTCAATATTTCGTGGGCCAAAAAAAAAATAGGATAGGACCTAACCTATCACCAAATATCCACAGCGGAGATCAAAATGATATTTTCTTTAGCGATTAGTTTTGTCTGGCAAAATCCTCGCCACATGAATGCACAGTGAGAGTGATTCGTGCTGTCATTAGATGCTTCTTATTACTGCAGCTTCATAAAAACATTTGTTTGATGACACCGCACCACTTTTAAAAGGTTTCAGAAGTTTGCCGATCGGCTTTAGAATGTTTTGTAAACTTTATAGAATGAGTAAGTTAAAGACTGCATATCAAGTAAAATAATATAAGTTGACTAAAAATTATAAGGTGGATTACAGATATTTATTTAAAATTTCAAGTAAAATCTTGATTTTGTTCGCAGGCCACAAAAATCCTTGTGTGGGACACTAGCTGGACAGCGCTGCTCTAAAAGATTATACATTTTTTACTAAAATCATCAGGAAATTTATTTTTTCGAAATTTATTCATCAGTGTCCCAGTGGCCAAATGATTAGCATGCTTTGCTATTGATCTTAGGAGCCTTGGTGCTAACCCTGCATAAAAGGCACAGTGTTTTATTTATTTGTTCAGTAACTTGCATTAATAAAATTGTTAACCAAATTTTTAAAAAACCTAATAATTAGAAATGTGTTGGTTAATCTTAGCTATGCCACTGATTGTATATTTATAAGAATTATGTGTAATTCCTAAATTTCATTCTTGTTATTTTTCATTTGATATTATATTTGTGCTTGAGTAAAGACATTATTTAATATTCACGATTTTTAAGCTCTAATTACATATTAAATTATTAAAAACCTTGAGGAGCACTTAATTATTATTTAAAAATTTAAAGGCATTATTATTATTATCTCAATTTTTCCTTCCAATATTGAATTCTATACACAGATATGTGTGGAAGATACAAATTTTGTTTCCATTCAAAAAACAGATATGCTCATCATTGCTATGACAGTTTTGAAACTTTACTGTGATGGTCACACATTCACTTTTACTTTTTCTCATCATTTCCCCTCACCCAAAGCCGCAAAACAAGTTGTGCATGTGCAACTCTGATATTTGATTGACCGCCGTTAACATGCGCAAAAGGATATGTCCCTTGTAACGCTCCAAACAAATGCAAAATACTTGAAGTTTTATGCTCTACCGACTGAGCTATACGGGCGCCAGGCAATAATTAACAAATTGCCAAAAGTAGAATAAGTTGATAATAAGTTGATTTAGGGTTCAAATACCAGCGAGCGTTAATGAGTAAGAATCAAAATGTTTGTCAAGTAAACTTTATAATTCAAAAATCCTTAATTCGCGTTGCTCAAGAGAAAAAACTGTACAGACTCAAAAGGTTCATAACAAAACAGATTTATTTCCAAAATAATTCAACTCACCAAGACATCAATGAAATAAACACAACTCCTGTGCTACACGCACTGTGCTTGGTGCTACGCACCTCGTGCACTCGCTTGTGCTTAGCTTCTACTTACTCTGCCTAAGTGACTCGCAGGCCACTGGTTTTTGACAATGAGCCGGCGCATGCCGGGAAAGACATTTGCATACTATGACGAACGACGCAAGCTATGACGCAAGAGGGGGGCGTGTCCTTGGCACGCGCTTTAACGGTACAGTCGGAAGATCGGAGTTGCGGCGCATGCACAACTCCTAGAAACTTGAAAACGAGTGCTGTGATGCCAAAAAGGAAATAAAAATCCCCAAAATGATAAATATAACGTAAATTAAACAAAACTGGTTAAGGTAAAGCAAAAGTGAACGGTGGGGCATCACACCCACTTGCATCATAGCTATTGTGAATGCACATTGATCAATTTATGCAAATGTTCTTTCCCAGTGTTGCCACACACACCTGTCAGTTGTACGTCACATGTAAAAATAAGTGACATTAGGCCACAGAGCTAGCAGAGACAGCAGCTAGTAGAGAGAAGGTTAGTTTTGAAGTGAGTTTCGGAGATGTGAGTTTAGAAGTTAGTAGGTTTTTTTTTCAGTTGTGAATTGAGAATGTACAATGCTAGTGGAGATTTTGTTTGAGTCAGCTGTTAGTTGCTCAGAGAATTTTGTGTAGGAGAAGTTTCACTTTGGTGAATTTCGAATTTTTGAAATAAACTTTATTTGTTTCACCAATGTTTTGATTTGCTA
The DNA here is from genome assembly GCA_038380435.1 of Ryuthela nishihirai. NCBI lineage: Eukaryota > Metazoa > Arthropoda > Arachnida > Araneae > Heptathelidae > Ryuthela > Ryuthela nishihirai. Next base: position 2,766,175 of record JAWZYU010000019.1, read on the forward strand.
ATTTTTTTCTCTTGAGCAGAGGAATTTGATTTTGACTAGATTTAACTTTAATAATTGACAATCTTTTTAACCAAGTAATGTCTATTATACTTAGAACCCTCATTTAAATTTATTTGGCAAGATTAATTGCCTGGACCTCAAGCTATTCAGCAATTTAGCATTTTTCGATCAGTTACAAGGTCAATAGTAAAGAATTTAATATACATTTTGGAGTCAGAAAAGAAAGTGGCACCCAAACAGGGACTATATATATATAGGTATAAATTGTATGTTATTCAAAGTTTAACAAATTTTTGAGCTCATTAGTTACATTAATCATAGATTTAACGGCAGCTTAAGCTGAAATTTCTGTTGAGCAAGAAACCTAACTTTGGTATTAGTCAAAGGTACTGAAGTTTCAGTGCAGTTATTGCTGATAGTTAAGATCATTATTGCATTTATGTAAAGATTATAACTGTCTCAACACGATAGATAAACTTTCTGATAAGCAAGTTTTAAAGCATTTATTAAAAATAAGAGAATACGCAAAAAAATAAAAGCTATGTGGTGGGTCATTCCATGTCAATTCAACCAGGTCAGTTCACCGGCCATCACAGATTTCAATGATCTTTGGCATAAATGTTAATAGACATAAGATGTCTAATTGTCCAAAATATTTTGAGTCAAAAAAATTTTTGTAAGGAGTTATAATCGTTGAATCTAAGGGGAAAATATACAAATGACAATTGTGAGTAAAGGTTTTTCTTTTTTTCCTTTGCTTATGGTAGATGAGAAGATCAAACTTGGTGTACTGATGTAGATTTGCCTTATTAAATCATTAAAAACATCGAATTTGAAAAATTTAATACGGTTTTGAAAAAAAAAGTGATATGACCCCATGTATAAAAATTAAAACTGACATATGTTGTACATTATACTCCATAGAAACACTGTATGAAATTTTGAGTATGGTCATTTCTTTGATAACAAGGAAAAAATATTGAATTTGTGCCAATGTTATTGCTAATATGCACTTCAGGGGACTGCACTGACACATGGAAAGGCTACCAATGTGTATGCTGCTTGCACTCAAGCATGAATTTGTAACTCCAATCACTCCAAGTAGCATTTGGCTGCTACTTACAGCTATAATGCTGCTATTGGTAAACATTCAAATCCTTTTTTACAGACGAGCAAACGAAAAAGCCCAACATTTAGAGGGAAAAAATTTAGCAGTACAAATGTTGAGTGATACATAGGGTGACCAGATTGCAATCAGTAACAGTTATTAAATGTTCTGACTTCAGTTTGTATAACTTGAAAACAGTAAATTATGCTTTATTTTTGATCAACTGTTCTATAATAATTGCTGGAAAAAAAAAAGTATTCTGATACTGATAAAAATGGTATAATCGTGATTACCTCCATTTTTTAACCTTTGAGGGCAAATATTCTTCGCTACCATTATCTGAAGAACTGTGCAAAGCATAAGTGGATGTTGGATGGTTTAATCCAATAACAGAAACTGTTTTCATTTACTAAACTTCACAAAATAAATACACTTGTACTTTAAAATATATTAAAATATAATATCAATTCTCTTGATCATTATGTCAGTAACTTAGCCCTTTTCAGTTTAAATTATTACATATTCTAATTACACTGGGAAACAAATTTTCATAAAAGTCATGCCTCTGAGATAAAAGTAGCCATTTCTTAAAGATTTCAAGGTGCTGAACACAAATATGACAATGAAAATGCAAAATTGGCTATGATTCTGAGATATCCGCAATAGTTTGTTATATGAGTAAAACTGTGGCATGTATCAGTAGAACTCCGCTTCTACTTCTACTTCCGATGTCGCTTGTACAGCTGCTCAGGATCATGTCTGGTGAGCATCCAACACTAATCAGCCAACATTGAAGTGAACCAGTCTCCCTGGTATCGTTTCTCCATCATTGCAATATCCTGGTGAAAATGCTTACTGTGCTCATCACCAACCATGCCGGCAGGAATGGAGAAAGTGGATCTTTAAGGACAAACTGCAGCCAAGTTTGTGATACAGAGATATGTCTCGTGATGCCCCCCTCATTCACTTTTACTTTACCTTAACCAGTTTTACTTAATTTACGTTATATTATCATTTTTGGGATTTTAATTTCATTTTTGGCATCACAGCACTCATTTCCACGAAACGAGCACTGTGATGCCAAAAAAATTACTGTTTTCAAGTTCCAAGAAGGGGCGTGTCCAGCGCACATGCACAAGGACATGCCCCTTCTTGTGTCATAGCTTGCGCACTCGTCATTTTATGCAAATGTCTTAACCGGTGCAACAGCCATGTGTTGCCGAGCCTGTGCTTATTAAAACCGTGACATGTTAGTCATGGTAGTTAGTTAGTAGTAAGAGCCAGTTGGAAGTAGTCACAGGAGTTGGTGTTTGTTAGTTGTCAGTTAGTTGGGTCACAGAAGTTGGTGTTTGTTAGTTGTCAGTTAGTAGGGTCACAGAAGTTGGTGTTAGACACAATAGTGATAATGTAGTCGACATCTCATTAAAGTTGGTGAGTGTTTAAAAATAATTTTTTGGAAATAAACTTGTTTGTTCTAGAAACTTTTTTGAATCTTTGCTATTTTTTCTCTTCAGCAACATTAGTTGTTTTGACTGTAAGTTAAATTAGAACTGATTTAATTTTTTTTTTTGAATTATCATTATTTCATTTAATTTTTGAATTCTTACTCGCTAAGTAACGCCCGCTGGTATTCAAACCCTAATTGAACTTTATTTGGCAATTTGTTAATTATTGCCTGGTGCCCGATTTAGCTATCCGGAGCTTGAATAAATAAATATTGGATCAGACAAAGGGTCCAAAACTTCTTGGGAGTGTTACAGAGACAGTAAAAGAAGTGGCGCCACGAACAGGGACTTGACCAGTAACAAAAAGAAGTGGAGCACCGAGAACAGGGACTTGGCAGTAAAAGTTAGTGGTCCAAGAATAGGGACTGTATATTTATGTATAAATTGTGTAAGTTATTTAATATGATTGTTGAAGAGAGTAATTTTTGAGCTCATTAGTTGTATGTACTATTTATAGATTTAACGGCAGCTTAAGCCGAAAATTTTTGTTGAGCAAGATGCTTAACTTTTTTGTGTGTTAGTCAAAGGTACTGAAGTTTCAGTGCAGTTATTGCTGATAGTTAAGATATTTATTGTATGTATGTAAAGATTAGAAGTGTCCGGACACACACACACAGCCATGATAGATAAATTTTTTGATAAGCAAATTTATATTTTTGCAAGCTTAGTTGTAGCTTTAGTATTGTATTGTTGTAGAGACTGCTCAAGATTAAAAAATTTTCAGAATTCAAAATTTTGGCAGACCGCTAAACATGTCTGCTAGTAATATGGCCGATTCTGCCATAATGACTCCTGACTTAGAAAGAGTAAAGGATAGGTTGCAGGATGTAATGAAGGAAGCAGAAGTGTTAATGAATATGCTTAATGAGCCTCGGGAGAAAAGGGGAACGACAACAACCCCTAAATTTGCTGACAATGCTACATCAGTTCACCAACGTAGAAACTTTGAACGTAAGGTTCCATTTTCTGTTCCATCAGAAGCAAGTGATAGAACAGAGTATTATCAACCGCCACAACGACGAGTTGCCAATCCATCTATTAACTATAGTCCAGATGTTAATTGGCCTTTACCTGAGATAAGCTTCGACGGTTCGAAACGTCCGTCATTGTGCACATTTGTCAAGTCCATGGAGCAGTATTTCCATCTACATGAAGTGCCCGGCAACAAAAAGGTGGTATTAGCAGTATCTTGTCTAATTGGATGTGCTAAGCAATGGTGGAATAACATAGGATGTCATCATGGAATTGAATATTGGGAAGATTTTAAAAGCGAAATCATGGACATATATCCAGCTTATAATGATTTTACAGAGTTGTTTTCATTAAGACAAAGGGAAGGAGATGATATAGAAAAATTTATCTTGGGGTACAGTAGAGTTATACCAGCTGTACGATGCTGATGCCGCTGAAATTGATATTATAAATTGCATATTGTCATAATTGCTTTTGCCCATTAGAGAATACTTAGAAGTACGAAACGTAAATTCAATTTCAATTTCAGTCAAATTGGCTCGGCAATATACTTCAAGAAGAGAATCTGCAGCAACTGCATTAAACCAACAATGGATACAATCCCCACCAAAAGCAGCGCTATCAGGTTGAGTCTCGTAAAATGACTCCCACATGACCGGAAGTTACATGGTCCCGACAATTTGCACCGAACGTGCCTAGAACAATGCAGAATGAATGAAACAGAGAATTTACTCCACGTCAAGCTTTGAACAATGACACTAGACCTATAACTTTTTTAAAAACAATAGAGAAACTTTCAGATGTGATTTTTGTGGTCGACTAGGACACATGGAGCAATATTGTTATCGAAGGAATGACAATTCGGGAAACTTGAATTAGGATCTTTGAAACGAGAGGCCAAAGTTCCTCATGAAAAGCCCTCTCAAGAGTTATGTCTTGCCACTATGGCTGTACCTTTAGTTAAGGCTTGTCACGAAGAAAATAAATTAATAGATCGTAATGATACAGAAGCCAATCTTCCGTTTTCAAAGGAACAAGTTTTAGATGATATTTATGACAATTGTCAATGGAAAGTGCAGCCGCGGTCCCGTGGACTTTCTGAATTACCTTGTAGTCCAAAGCAGAATGTTCAAGAAGCACCTACAAAATGTCCCATTAGTGCAATTAATGCAAATTTAGAGAACCAAGTTTGTGAAGCAGAGCAAACTAATGAGAAATCTGTTTTAGTTGATGAAGAGGTTTCTGAAGCAGAAGTTTTAAGGGAAGTTAGTACTGATGAAAATATTTTTGAGTCTGATTTAAAGGAAAACAATATTAATGAAGTAAAAAGCAACCAAGAAATTAGAAGTAAAAAGCAACCAAGAAATTATTCAGGATGAAAATAATCCTGACGAGTCTGGCAATTTGGAAGTCCTCAACTTTTGAAGCGTCATTTGGAGGCAGACATCTATAAACCTAGAGAGTACAAGGCCAGGTTCTTCAAAAAGCAGCACATAGTGACGAGATGCCGACGAAACAACCAGAGCCTACAGAGCAACAACCGGCAGCGAAGCAGTCAACATAGCAGAGATGACATCATGAGCGAGATCTTCAGCAATGGTTTCACTTGAAGGTAGTGACGACGTAGGAAAATATCATCGGAACCTGACTGGATGATTTATCGTAACGGAGTGCCAACAATGAAAATTTAAGTATATTATTATTCTTCCTTTTGGCACAATAATTTATAAATGTTCTCTTTTCTCTGGAATAGATGAAGACGAAGAAGAATGAAGAAGCGTTATTGTGATTTATATACTTAAAAAGAAATGTTAAATTTTTTGCTGAAACTTTGGAGTTGCAATATTTATTTTCGGAAAGTGAATTTACTGTAGTTCGAGTTTATACTGTGTGAATAGAATTTTTTTTGTATTCTTGTTCATCGAAGTTCTAGTTGTTATATTGTATTAATGAGATTTAAAGTGTATTTTTGTAGTTTTTTTTATTTCAGCTGACTGAAAGTTGAAAATTGTAAGATGACATTAGGAAGTTTAGAAATTGTAAAATGTTTATGGATATGAATGAGGAGAGTGAAAGAGAATTATTCATTTAATATTTTTTCATTTTTAAGAAATGTATTGTAAAATAATGTGCATTCCAAAGTGAATTTATGTATGCAAATATGAGATTCATGTAAAAAGTTATTGGCTGAAATGTTATCGTCATATATTACAAATTATTTACACAACCTTCGGTTGTGTTGGAAAATTGTGTCAAAGTGAGAATAGATCGTCTTATCAAAATTTGCGTAAGCATACTTTTACTTTTAATTATGTTCAACCATGTGTAAATGATGTGAGATGTGTCCTTTTATTCAAAATTGCTCGTCAAAATCTCTTAGGTCAAATTTTTGACTCCCTTTGGAAGGGGGAGTTGTGATGCTTCCTCATTCACTTTTACTTTACCTTAACCAGTTTTGCTTAATTTATGTTATATTTATCATTTTCGGGATTTTAATTTCATTTTGGGCATCACAGTGCTCATTTCCAAGAGCACAGGAGTTGCGCATGCGCAACTCCGAACTTTCGATTGTCACCCGCTAAAGCGCGAATGTATAAGGACATGCCCCCTCTTGCGTCACAGCTTGCGCGCTCGTCATTTTATGCAAATGTCTTTACTGGTGCAACAGCCAAGTGTTGCCAAGCCTGTGCGCTTGTTAAAACTGTGACATGCTTGTCACAGTAGTTGGAAGTAGTCACAGGAGTTGGTGTTTGTTAGTTGTAAGTTAGTAGCGTCACAGAAGTTGGTGTTAGACACAATAGTGATGATGTAGTCGACATATTAAAGTTGGTGAGTGTTTAAAAATAATGTTTTGGAAATAAACTTGTTTGTTATAGATACTTTTTCGAATCTTTGCTATTTTTTCTCTTGAGCAACGTTAGTTGTTTTGATTGTAAGTTAAATTAGAATTAACAATCATTCAATTTTTGAATTCTTACTCGCTAAGTAACGCCCACTGGTATTCGAACTCTAATTGAACTTTATTTGGCAATTTGTTAATTATTGCCTGGCGTCCGATTTAGCTATCCGGAGCTTGAATAAATATTGGATCAAAGGGTCCAAAACTTAAAAGTATTTAAATCTTTGGAGCATTACAGTCTTTAACCAGTTTCTTGTAGTTGTCTACCCTGACATTCCCAAGGAATTTAGCTGACACCAGATGAAATGCATCCCAAGTCTTTTCTTGTCACCCTGAAGCAGGTTATTGAACATTTGGTCTCACAGATCTGAGATCCACATTATATACAGCTCACAGATTTGAAGATCCACAAAAATTCCCTCTTTAATTTTCTCTTCGTTACATTGAGGGAATTTGTCAGCCAAGTACTTGAAAGCTGATTGAGTCTGGTCCATGGCTTTTATGAAGTTTTTCATCACATCGAGTTTGATGTGTAGGAATGATAGCAGGATATTGTGCGTTTCTGCCAGTGCTGGGTTTTCTACATTCTTCTCACTGACATTCAGATATTTCCTCTGAGGCCAGTTTCTCTTCACATAGTGCAAAGTCTTTGCTCAGCTGTCCCATTCACATAAGAAACAGCAGTAGTTCGCATATCCCAGCTGCAGACCCATCAACAGATCCATTACCTTCAAGTCACAACAGAGATGCTGTACTGAGATACATACTTGATGTATTGAAGACAGTTCAACAGCTGTTTTAGGTTGTCGTAGGTTTCTTTCATGTAGACAGCATGTCCGACCGGAATGGATGGAAGTGCAGCAACACTGCCTTGAGACTAAATTTCGAGGATGAATTGTCGCCTTTCTTGAGGGTCATATTTGATTCCGAGGGCATTCATCAGGCCATCTACATTGGAGCAGAACACAAGGTCATTTTCCTTTCTGAAGTAAGGCATAAACTGCTCATGACGAGTTCAAAACGAAGTCACTCAAACATTTTCATTGAGAAGATTCCATTGTTTAAGCCTTGATCCAACCAAAAAAAAACATAATATAAAAAAAAAGAAAGAAAAAAAGAAAAAAAATTTTTTTTTTCATTAATAAAAATAATAAAAAAAAAATAATTAAAAAAAAATCTTAAAAAAAAAATAAAAAAATAAAAAAAAAATTAAAAAGAAAAAAAAAATAAAAAAAAAAAAATTTCTAAAAAACAAAAAAAAAGAAAGAAAAAAAATTAACAAAATAACAAAAAAAATATAATAAAAAAAAGGGTTATAAAAAAAAATTAAAGAAAGCCAAAAAAAAATAATAATAAAAAAATATATATATTTATACCAAAAAAAAAAGACATAAATCAAAATTAAATAAACAAAAACAAAATAAACAAAAGAATTAAATCCTAAAGTTTAGGAGGAAGACGAAACAAAAAAAAAAATCTCTTAAAATCTAAGAGGAAAAAAAAATACTGAACATCAAGAATTTTCAAAAAAAAAAAGGAAAACATAAATTCTATGGGAAAGTCTGTGCAAGGAACTCCCAATTTTTGTGAAGTGTAAACTAAAACTTGATCCAACCCTGCTTTAGCCTTGGACACTCCAGATCACAAACAAGATCATTCATTTCTTCTTCAGTGAGAATGTGTGGTGCAAATGATGCACTGTGACAGACGTATGGATCATCATTATACACCTAAGGTTGCGGAGAACCTGACAGTGGTTCGCTTTCCTCCTCATTGTCCGAATCGATGGAAAATTCTTTTGGAGGTTTGGGAACGCAAAGGCCTTCACTTTGTGGAACTGGTCAGAAAGCAGATTGTATATTCCAGTATACTATTGTCTACTTCTTTTTCCTTGTGATGCCTCCAGAAACAGATGGAACTATGCAGAAGTAGCAGTCATTTGCATGATTGTTTGGCTCTCTCCAAACCATTGGAACAGCAAATGGCATCGCCACTTTTTTGCCTTTCAGTCACTTCGGAAGATTTATTGCACACGTGCTACAGCATATGGGTGGGGCCCAGGCCTTCCAAAATAAAACTCATACACCGCTTTCACTATTGGAGTGATGGCTCTTTTCTGGCTTGCAAATGTCACTTCTCTGCAAATGTAACAAAATATATCTGCTCTATTAACACAGTTACAAGGCATCACTACTGATGGAATAAAACTGCAAGGAACACTTGTGTTGTACTTATGAATCAGGGATAAATGGGAGTCACTCAAAAGACTTGCTCACCCTACGAGACATTGCTTACAACTAACAATTGTCTTTTGTTAGTTGTCGTCAACTAACAATTGTCTTTTGTTAGTTTGTTGTTTGTAAACCCGCGATGTCATGACTCAACTGCATTGCACCAGACAATGATGCAATACCTCCAGGGAATGTGTGTATGGCAAGCTGATGCAATACAATGCAATATGTTGCAATCTGGAGTTTAAAATACACCATTGTGAAATGGTTACCTATGTACTCAATGCGGACTGAGTCATTTATACATGACCATCTCTCTCTCCTAAACATGAGCCAATCGACAAATTTTATTGTCATTTTCATGTTCAGCACCATGAAATTAGTAAAGATTGGCTATTGTCATTTCAAAGCCTTTTTCTGTGTTCCCAGTGTTATTTGACTAAATTCTTTATCAACGTATTTTACGATAACATTTATTTCATCAGGAATGAATATGACAATTTTTTCTGCTCATTAAATTCGAAGGAGCATCTTTGCTTATTTGGACAACATTAACCCTTCCAGGACCTAACCCGTATGTATACGTATGGAGATTCTAAATTGTGAGTGTCGATGATGTATGCACACAGTCTTAGTACAACAAAAATATATCGACTTTTTAAAAATAAAAATTGCCGTTGTAATTTATATATATATCTTATAAAAATATATAATTCAGGCTTCAAAAATAATATTTTGTTTTTTAATTTGATGCATATTTTACTAAACTACAATATAAATAATTTTATAAAGCCATCTGATTGCCATTTTTTAGAAGCACTAAATGGTATTGCCGATTTGCTGAAGCAACCTTCTGATTTAAGCTCACAAGTTTGATTTGAGCTATTATCAACAAATTTTTCCTTAAATTTCGGAAAATCTCCTAAATATTAACAAAAAAAACCTGCCATTTTTAAAAAATGTAGATTTTGGAAGTAATTACAAAATATGTAACACCATTTTTTTTCTGTTTCACACTCTTTTCTGTCATAAATGTATTTCAGCATTCCCAAGCTAGTTTTATCATTTTTCCTAGCATTCTATAGTTATTCAAAATAATTTTGAATTTGAAATTTGAATTTAAATCAAAACTGGAAGTAAACACATCCTTCTTAGAAATTCTGGTTGCAGCTGCATTTAATTAGTTAGGTTTCACTGAGTAAACAAGACGCAGGTGGCTGAAACATATCTCCATTGTTCTGTCTGCTGTTTTTTTTTTTCAGTTTTGGTCCAGCATATTGGATACCCTTTGTCAAGTTACTATTTTTTTTTACATTTAAACCTTAGTTAGCTTTCATTTCAGTAGATTTATTTTCGGAAAGTGGGTTTATATGGTCAGCACCAGGACCCTGTGTGTTTGACCACTCCTCAGCAGGGTAGAAAAAAAGAAAGAAAAGTAGCCATATTTGTCCAGATCAGTAGGCCACACTAATCTGGCAGCCCTCCCCTTCTGTTCACTTCCACAAGAGAGTATCTCTTTTGAAAGGTACTAACGGTCTGCACCACGAGAAGGCGGGGTCGGATATTAGGTGCTAGGCCTGGTCGGTTCTATGCATCATCACAGGGGATTGGTGCATAGCTCTCCTTCCAGTGACTACCTAGCTACCATAGTAGGTGTCACAGTTTAATTATCTTGGGAGCTATGTAACAGATAATAGTGATGTGCAGCATGAGATTAACAGACGAATAGTGATTGCTGCTGGCACTTTTAAGAATCTATGGAGAGTGTGGAGAAATAGGCGTATACACCTAAAGACTAAAATTAGACTGTATAATAGTTTGGTTCTTTCTACGGTTAGTTATGGTAGTGAAACTTGGACACTTTGTAAACAAGACAACAGGACTAGATGCTTTTGATTCCAGACGCTTACGCAGTATCTTGGGCATTAGGTGGTTCAACTTTGTAACTAATGATGAGGTTAGGCACAGGAGTTTGCAACCTCTTTAAGCAGCGTATTGTGCAGAGAGAGACTCCGCTGGTTTAGCCATGTTGCCCATATGAATAATTATAGATTGGGGAATAGAGTTATGAACAGTGTGCCTAAAGGCCTCGGAAAGAGGGGGAGACCTAGGATGTGGTGGGCAGACAATGTCAAACAGGACCTTGTTAGAATTGGTGTGCAGTGGTCAGATGTAGTAGATGTAGCTCAGGATAGACTTGCTTGGAGAACTAAATTGCATGGTCTGGTTGGACCTCCGCAGCCCATGGCTGCTTGAGGATGATGATGATTTTTGGAAAATAGCGACCTTTTGGCCAATCGATAAGTATTGATTTTTTCATAATTATGTTATATCGTATGGCCAGCCTACAACTTGTGGCTGTGGATATTAACATCGCATTAAGCTATATGTTAATTTTTATTTCATTATTTATTACTTTTCGATTCTAGTATAATTTTTGATCTAGTATAATTTTCTAAAATTTTTTTGAATAGTATAATTTTTTACTTTGACCTAGTATAATTTTCTAAAAATAAATGAAGTTTTGGATATGGAAGCAAATTAATTTCTGTAGATTTATTTCTGTTAGTTAGCGATTTTTAGATCGGCTGATATATCTTTCCAGGTTGGCTAGATTGGAAACCGGCTTAAAAGTTGTTGTAGATATATTATTTATTAATCCCATTTAGATTATATGTAATTTTTCCTTAATTATTTCTTGTTTTTTAGTAAAAAAAACTTTGAGCTTCTACCATTTTCTGAAATTTAATGTCTTGGATACGGAAGCAAATAGACTTCCTTGCTACGGAAATCGGCCATCATTTGGGAGGGCAATTTCAGGAAGGACTGGTTCTTGTTGCACAAACTTTTCAGCACTTAGCCAAGATCGCCAAAAGAACACCCAAATCAACACCCAAAGAAAAAATTCATAATGTTTACTAAAAAAGGCAGCCAAGGAAATTTATTTTCTATTTCATAATCAGTTCAGAAAATCCTGTGAATATTTAATATATTTCAGGTATTCACCTGAAATATATTAAATATATAATATATATATTATATTTAAAATATATAAAATCATATTTCAGGTATTCACCTGAAATATGATTTTTTTCGTAGGAAATTCAGGAGGAATTCAGGAGGAAATTTCCTCTCAATAAATATATAATTTAACTATTTTTGTTCAGCAGGTTTTCCAAAATGAAGCCTTAATTGTATAATATGATCTTTTTTTCACCATATCACATTGAAAAAGGCTTATTAAAATCAATATGCTTGCAAATTTACATTATTTATTTTCATAAAATTCATAATTAAATTCTGTTTAATTTTGTATACAATAAGACCTATTTCCGTTAATTGGTTTTTTTTTTTTAATTCTAAAGTTGACTTGTTTATTTGACTCAGCACAATTGGCTCAAAACCTGGAATTTTCTCAAAAGTATGGTACAGAGAAAAAAATTACAAAACAAGAAAAGTATTTACCTAAAACCCAAAAAATAATTTTTTTGTTATTCAGAAATATATAGTCATTCTATTCATGTGTGTTGTAATCATTTTTGTCTATTAGTTTTTTCTAAATAAATTTTTATTAGTATTGCCAGATGTATTTTTTTTACTACGACTCTAAAAAAGTTCTATTAAAATAAAACAGTCTTTTTTGTTAAATACTTGATTTTCAGAAAAATCAGAATTAAACGCTGATTAATTTGGCATACAACATGCCATAATTCCTTTCATTAGTTATTTGGCAAAAAAAGTTCTAAAGTTAGTTTTTTTTCGCTGAGCATAGGCAGAAAATAGCTTGGCCACTGAATAGAAACTTGTTTTTCAGCCTGGGCCCTGGAAGGGTTAAGCACTTAATTACTACAGAACAATTTATCAAAAATAAAGCATAATTTACATTTTCAAGTTATACCAACTGAAGTCAGAACATTTAATAACATATCCTAGTTTTTACTGATCACAATCTGCTCACCCTATGTATCGCTCAACATTTGTATTGCTAATTTTTTTCCCTAAATATTGGACTTTTTCATTTGTTCATCAGTAAAAGAGGATATGAACGTTTATCAATAGCAGCAGTGGTTGGAGTTACACAAAGTTGCACTAGAGTGCAAGCAGCAAACACATTGGTAGCCTCGCCATGTATCAATGCAGTCTCCTGAAGTGCATATTAACACACATTTGTGCCAATATTCATATATTTATTCTATAGAGTGTAATGTACAACACATGTCAATTTTAATTTTCTATACATGGGGTCATATCACTTTTTTTTCACATTTTAAAATTTTTAGTTTTTTCCATTTTTTTTTTCAAAACCGTATTAAATTTTTCAAATTTGAGGCCCGTGTAGTGATTATGTTCCTCAGCCGATAGATGGCATTGCTCAAGTGGCGTGTGACATCAAAGTGTAAAGTATGATGTCAATATGTAAAGTATGATGTAGAAACGTAACTGTTGGTTGTTGGTGGACTATGGCTTTTCGATTTATTTCTTTTTGGTGGGTAATGTCGAGTCACGTGTTATGTGTGTGATTTGACGAGAGTGTGAAGTTACGTTTGGTTTTTTTCGCCATTTTTGCTTCATGACTTCTTTGGATAACATGCCTATATGGTTAGAGGTAAGTGTGTGTGTATCGTATATTTAATGGGGGGGTTCAGTGATAGGTAGAATACGAAAAATTAATATGTTCTAGCTTTTTTTTTGAAAATGGGTTAAGATATAGTAAATAATAAGTTATTAAAGATATTTTGGGATTGAAATTATTTAATATTTGGAGGGTTGTTGTTGATAGTGTTAGTCAACTGTTTGTAAAGTTATGGACATGTTTTTGAGAAGTGAGAGTTCGGTAGCTTTTTATGGCTGTGTTTAAGGGGGAATGTTTTTGTTAGGTTCTTTAGAGTGAGGGGTATTTGAATGGGAAGGGAGGAGTGGTTTGTAGGAGTTAGTATTATTTGAATTCTTTTTTTTATGTTGAGCATGATGTGTGTTTTGTTGTCAGTATGGAAGAAAATGGTAAAAGTTTAGAATGTGGGGAAATTAAGTGATAAAAATGAGTGTTTTTATGGGGTGTTAGTATTTTAGGAGAATAATTTTTGGTGAAATGTATAAAGTGAGTTTTTAGAAGTTTGTAGTGTAGTGGGGGAGTATGCTTGGGGGAAATAATGTTGCAAGTTTTTGCATGTGGGATTGAAAATGGCGATAGTAACGAACACAATTTCGTTATAATAGTTTGGGGTGAATTGAATGTTTTTTAGTAGTTACGTGTAGTATGGTAATTATTATTGTATTATAGTGATTTATTAATTTTGTTGTATATTTAGGAGTCTTTTAATTTAGTTACATGATTTATTGTTAATATGTGGAAAAGTTTGGCGGCTTTTTGATGTAGTAATTATGGGTATTGTAGAATTGTCGGTGTGTGAAAAAATGGAAGTTTTTCATAGAATCAGGAAAGTTAATGAAAAATTTAGGGGTGGGGTGAGAGTGGCGGAGTCGGTAGCGCGCCAGGCTCATAATCTGTAGTTCCCAGGTTCGAGTCCCAGCTGGATCAGCATTGAGATTTATCTCCGCAAAATTCCCTGCCCACGGTCAGTAGTGGACACCGATGGGCTTGGTAAGGCCGCCGTCCGTCGGATGGGAGGTTAAGCCGTGGCCCCATGTGTGGGATAGCCATACCCTGTGCATGTTAAAGAACACGTCAGATGGCCTTGACGGGAGGCTACCATCTGTCTCCCAACAGCTGTTCCAGTGGGTACCCTCCCCCTACCTTCTGTGAGCCTTCGGGGTTCATGTGACCTTGCCATTTAGCCCATGGTGTGGGAAAAAAGTTGGGCTTAGAGGTAAAACAACCATGTAATTTAGGGGAGAGTTACTTAAGCTGTAAGATGTTTTTTTTTGTCAGTTTCTTTTTTTATAAATCGGCCAGCAGTGCACTATTTCCAATTTTCATGTTTTTCTGTTTGTGTTGCCTGGGAGGACATTATTTAGTTCTGGGGCTATTTTTATAATTCGGTCAGGGGTGCACTGTTTCCAATTTTCATGTTTTTCTGTTTGTGTTGCCTGGGAGGACATTATTTAGTTCTGGGGCTTTTTTATAATTCAGTCGGCGGTGCAACACTATTTCCAATTTTCATGTTTTTCAGTTTGTGTTGCCCGGGAGGACATTATATAGTTTTGAGGCTTGTTTATAATTCAGTCGGTGGTGCACTGTTGCCGATTTTTTGCTTTTTGGTATGTGTTATGACGATATTTAGTTTTGGGGGCTATTTTATAATGCCGGTCGGCGATGCATTGTCGATGATGAACTTGGTTTTGAGATGTGTTCGATTTCATTAATTCTGGTGATTTATTTAGGCTAATTATCGTATGTGTGACTGGATTGATCAGTTTAGTTTGTGGAAATATATTTGTGTAGTGTTTTAATTATTGGAGAAAGGGGGGGGGGGAGTATTTAAGGTATTTATAGTATAGGGAAGGCAACTTTAGTTTCTTTGTTTATGGTTTTTTTAAGAATATGTGGTTGTGTGGGATGTTTTTAGTGAAATCGCATTTTTTTTGTTACATTGTTTCTTTACAACACAAATTATCGTTACCATGGTAACGGTAATTTGCGTTTGACGTAAACTCGGGTTTTTCGTTACTATGGTAACGGGCCAAATCCAACAAAAATAAAACGATTGCCTTCCCACATACAGTAAACCACTTCCACCATTCCCCCTTACCTCTTTTCGAAACACAATACACCGCCGATTAAATTATAAAAAAGCCCCAAGATTAAATAATGTCCTTCAAGGCAACACACAACGGAAAACGATGAAAATCGGAAATAGTGCACCGCCGAACGAATTATAAAAAAGCCCCAAAACTAAATAATGTCCTCCAAGACAACACAAACCAAAAAACATGAAAATCGGAAACAATGCACCGCCGACCGAATTATAAAAATGCCCCAAAACTAAATAATGTCCTCCCAGGCAGCACAAACCAAAAAACATGAAAATCGGACACAGTGCACTGCCAACTGAATTATAAAAAAAACCCAAAACTAAATAATGTCCTCCCAGGCAACACAAACCAAAAAACATGAAAATCGGAAACAGTATACCACCGACTGAATTATGAAAAAAAGCCCCAAAACAAAAATCTGACAAAAAAAATCTTACAGCTCAAATAACCCCCCTCTAAATTACATTGTCATTTTACCTCTGGGCCCCCACTTTTTTCCCACGCCATGGGCTAAATGGCGAGATCACAAAAACCCCGAAGGCTCACAGAAGGTACGGGACTCACTAGAACAGTTGTTGGGAGACAGTAACCTCCTGTCAAGGCCATCCAGCGTTTTCTTTAACGTACACAGAGTATAACTCTCTCCCACACACAGGAACACGGCTTAACATCGTAACTGACAGATGGCAGCCTTTCCAAGCCCATCGGTGTCCCCTACTATGAGCCGAGTTTGAAAATTTGCCAAGATAAATCTAAATGCTGACATAGCTCGGACTCGAACCTTGGAAACTGCAGATTACAAGCCTGGCACGCTACCGACTCCCCGCCACTCTCACCCCACCTCTAAATTTTTCATTCTTTCCAGACTCCATCAAAAAATGCTGTTTTTTCACACACTGACAATTCTACAATACCCAGAAAACCACTTCCACCATTCCCCCTTCCCTCTTTTCAAAACACAATACACCGCTGACCGAATTATAAAAAAGTCCCAAAACTAAACAATGTCCTCCAAGACAACACAAACCAAAAAAACATGAAAATCGGAAACAATGCACCGCCGACAGTATTATAAAAAATCCCCAAAACCAAATAATGTCCTCCAAGGCAACACACAATGGAAAACCATGAAAATCGAAAACAGTGCACCGCTGACCGAATTATAAAAAAGCCCCAAAACTAAATAATATCCTCCAAGACAACACAAACCAAAAAACATGAAATAGGAAACCATGCACCGCCGACTGAATTATAAAAAGCCCCAAAACAAAAATCTGACAAAAAAAAACATCTTACAGCTCAAATAACCCTCCCCTAAATTACATTGAGCTGTCCCGTGGCCGAGTGGTTAGCACGCTTGGCTACTGATCTAAGGGACCTGGGTTCGAGCCCCGGATTTAGGCATGGATGTGTGTGTCGTTTTTCTGCTGAGGTCCTGCCATCCTCTCAGATCTTCTACTATGGCATATAAACTGACAGGCTCCTGTCAGACCTCTGTGGCAAGCAGCTGCTTGAGGGGGTATTTATATTTTTTTTATTATTTAAATTACATTTTCATTTTACCTCTGAGACCCCACTTTTTTCCCAAACCATGGGCTAAATGGCGAGATCACATGAACCCCGAAGGCTCACAGAAGGTACGGGACCCACTCGAACAGCTGTTGGGAGACAGTAACTTCCTGTCAAGGCCATCCAGCGTGTTCTTTAACGTACACAGAGTAACTCTCCCACACACAGGGCCACGGCTTAACATCCTAACCGACGGACGGCAGTCTTTCCAAGCCCATCGGTGTCCCCTACTATGAGCCAAGTTTGAAAATTTGCCGAGATAAATCTAAACGGCGACATAGCTCGGACTCGAACCTTGGAACTACAGATTACAAGCCTGGTGCGCTACCGACTCCGCCACTCTCACCCCACCTCTAAATTTTTCATTCTTTCCTGACTCCATCAAAAACTGCCGTTTTTTCACACACTGACAATTCTACAATACCCAGAATTACTACATCAAAAAGTCGCCAGACGCTTCCACATATTAACGATAAATCATATAACTAAATTTAAAAGACTCCTAAATATAAAACAAAATTAATAAATCACTGCACTGTAATACATTAATAATTACCATACTACACGTAACTACTAAAAAACATTCAATTCACCCCAAACTATTCTAACGAAATACGTGTTCTTTACTATCGCCATTTTCAATCCCACACGCAAAAACTTGCATACTCCCCCACTACATGGGGCCCCTGAATATCTTTAATAACTAATTATAAACCATATCCTAACCAATTTTCAAAAAAAAAAGTTAGAACATATTAATTATTCGTATCCTACCTATCACTGAACACCCCCTATATTAAGTATATAATACACACGAACTTACCTCTAATCATATAGGTATGTTATCCAAAGAAGTCAAGAAAAAATGGCAAAAAAAACCAAACGTAACTTCACACTCTTGTCAAATCACACGCATAACACGTGACTCCACATTACCCACCCAAAAGAAACAAATCAAAGAGCCATAGGCCACCAACAACCAACAGTTACGCTTCTACGTCATACTTTACACTTCGACGTCACATGCCACTTGAGCAATGCCATCTATTGGCTGAGGACCGTAAACACTACACTGGCCTAAATATATAATACACACGAACTTACCTCTAACCATATAGGTATGTTATCCAAAGTCAGGAAAAAACGGCGAAAAAAAACAAATGTAACTTCACACTCTTGTCAAATCACACACATAACACGTGACTCTACATTACCCACCCAAAAGAAACAAATCAAAGAGCCATAGGCCACCAACAACCAACAGTTACGTTTCTACATCATAATTTACAAATCGACATCATACTTTACACTTCGACGTCACACGCCACTTGAGCAATGCCATCTACTGGCTGAGGACCATAAACACTACACGGGCCATTTTTTGCCAGCGGACCTCTTAATTCAAAAAGGTGGCCATGGTGAGATTGAAATTTAGGTTACTAGGCTATGCCTACATGAGTGCTTCACCAGAATGCACAATAATGATGCAGTGAAGTCTGATAACTTAAAGGATGTAATAAAGTAAATAAATAATCCCTTAAGCAGTGGTTGCCACAGATGTCTGACAGTTAAAGTAGCCCTGACCTAACCGTATTCTGACCACAGTAACCTATTATGCAAAATGCCACAGTAACCTATTATGCAAAATGCCACAGCAACCTAAAGTGCAAAATAACGCTTCTAAATTACTGTCGAAAGGGATCAGAATTCTTTGAAATTCCTGGATATTAACGCTAGTTTCAGTATTTATACATTAACAAATACGAAAAATGTACTAACTTGGGGTAGGCGAAGCAAAATTCCAGAAGTCTGTATCAATTCACATCCCAAAATTCTCAATTCTGTTTCTGTTTCATGATCAAGACCATCTAAAAGTGACGGTGTGGGAGAAAGCTTTTCTGGTGGCAGTATACAATTTTCTAAAGATAAAACAACTTTACCGTATAGCGATTTAAACTTTTCATTATCAGAAGTAGTACTAACAACATGGACTACCGCCATTTTTTACTGTTGCTACTGGGTTGCTTGTTGAACTTTGTTTACTTCCTTCTTCCGGAGAAAATGTTTCGCAGTTAAATTTCCTTGTATTCGCTCTGTCAATGTTCTAACAGGCGTTTAACTTTAGTGAGTTCTTCATCGAAGATAACATTGCCTTCAATTTCAAATCTAAGCGTCAACAAAGTTTCACTTCAGTACTCCATGATGATGCTTCTTTTGGAAACCACCAATTTGACCTCATACGGAACCAACTTATGGCATTTTAAATTCAGGACAGCGTCTTCGCCTGGGCACGAATGACTTGGGGGGCTCGAAGAATAGAAGTAGTTTTTTTATTTTCTGACATTCTAGTTTGAGAACCATGAGAGTTAAAAATCTCTGTACTCTTTAAACACTAGACATATGTGTGTTCTAACAACTAAGCTGAGAACAAATAAAAAAATTTAGCTGACAAGGGCCAGGGCCATCTCAACAAAGGGCCATAGCCAAATGACTTTTCTTAGCCGTGACGTCACTATCGAGGGCGGTATCTTCAAATCTGTCAATGTTGTGAATAGTGTGTGGTGTGTCCAAATAAATAAAAAAATGAAAATACATACCCCCTTAAGCAGCTGCTTGCCACAGAGGTCTGACAGCAGCCTGTCAGTTCATATGCTATAGTAGAAGGTCTGAGAGGATGCCATGACCTCAGCAGAAAAACAACACGAACATCATCATCATCATCATCATAACAAGGTCCACTTCTGAATCCACATTGCTCATCATGCAATTGCCTGTCAACCAGATTCTTAATTCTATTAAGCACAATCATGGAAAGAACATCATCATCATCATCATCATCATCATCATCATCATCATCATCATCATCATCATCATCATCATCATCATCATCATCCTCAAGCAGCCATGGGCTACGGAGGTCCAACCAGACCACGCAGTTTAATTCTCCAAGCATACCTGTCCTGAGCTACATCTGCTGCATCTGGCCACTGCACACCAATTCTAACAAGGTCCTGTTTGACATTGTCTGCCCACCGCATCCTAGGTCTCCCCACCATTTGATGCCTCTAGGCACACTGTTCATAACCCTATTCGCCAATCTATAATTATCCATACGGGCAACATGGCCAAACCAGCGGAGTCTCTCTCTGCACAATATGCTGCTTAAAGGAGGTTGCAGACTCCTTTGCCTAACCTCATTATTGGTTACAAAGTTAAACCACCTAATACCCAAGATACTGCGTAAGCATCTAGAATCAAAAGCATCTAGTTTCCTGTTATCTTGTTTACAAAGTGTCCACGTTTCACTAACATAACTAACCCTAGAAAGAACCAAACTATTATACAGTCTAATTTTAGTCTTTAGGTGTATACGCCTATTTCTCCACAATCTCCATAGATTCTTAAAAGTCCCGGCAGCAATCCCTATTCGTCTGTTAATTTCATGCCGCACATCACCAGTATCAGTTACATAGCTCCCAAGGTAATTAAACTGTGACACCTGCTCAAGACTGCAACCATTAAGATTAACTGAATCACAACCTGCCTGACCAATTTTCATCACTTTAGTTTTCTCTCTGTTTATAACCAAACCTACTCTACTACCAGTCTCATCAACAGCTCGAATGAAAGAGTTCATCTCATCAACATCATTTGCCAAAAGGGCTAAATCATCAGCATAATCTAAATCAGAAATTTTCGTATCTCCAGTCCATTTAAGGCCTAAATCTTTCCCTTGAAGTGAATTTCGCATAACATAATCAATAACCAAGCTAAAGAGAAAAGGAGACAAAATGCACCCTTGTCGAACACCAAAAGTAATGATAAACCAATTGCTACAAGACCTACCAACCCTCACACATGACTCAGTGTTATTATAGAAAGCTTTCATTATGTTAACTAACTTACCTGGTATACCATATGATCTCACAATCAACCACAAATTATGACGATCAACAGAGTCAAAAGCCTTTTTGAAATCAACAAAGCTAGCAACCAAAGGTTTCTGAAACTCTAAACATTTCTCAAGAATCTGCCTAAGTGAAAATATCTGATCTACACATCCCCTACCACTTCTGAATCCACATTGCTCATCATGCAATTGCCTGTCAACCAGATTCTTAATTCTATTAAGCACAATCATGGAAAGAACTTTACCTGGAACAGAGAGTAGGCTGATACCCCTATAGTTATCACAAGAACTGCGATCACCTTTTTTGAAGATAGGGATAATAATAGCTCTGGTAAAATCTTTAGGAACCATGCCTTTATCATAAAGGTTATTCAAAATTTCATTCATCCAAGTGGTAACCAAAACATTCCCAGCTCTGAGAATTTCTGTAGTAATTTCGCCTACCCCTGGGGATTTATGAAGTTTAAGTTTAGAGATAGCCAAACTAACTTCAGATTGTGTTATAGGGCCAACATCCATGCCTTATCCTGGGCTCGAACTATTGAGGTAGTAATACAAGAGACAGGACTCAGATTCCCGTAGCATTGACCGCCATGATCACAGACGGCTGTGTCTGCCGATTGCTTAGTGAAGAAAGATACCCCTGATGCCTTGAGAATTGGCTGCGAACAATGATGAAGGCTATTTAAAAATGCTTAACAAATAATTTAAATGCGGCAGAACTTTGCTGTTTTTTGTTTTTTAATTTAATGAAGTTATTCCAGTGTAGTAAATAAAGCAAAATAGATTTAATTAATACACACTTACTGATTTATATCGGATGAAAAACGAAGAGGCTGGAAACTGCTTCTCTTTCAAATCGAGGTTTTATATGAAAATTAAAAAAAATTCGATATGTTCATCATCCTCAAGCAGCCATGGGGTACAGAGGTCACACCAGACCATGCAGTTTAATTCTCCAAGCATATCTGTCCTGAGCTACATCTGCTGCATCCGGCCATTGCACATCAATTCTAACAAAGTCCTGTTTGACATTGTCTGCCCACCGCATCCTAGGTCTCTCCCTACTTCTGAGACCTCTAGGCACACTGTTCAAAACCCTATTCGCCAATCTATAATTATCATTACGGGCAACATGGCCAAACCAGCGGAGTCTCTGCACAATATACTGCTTATAGGAGGTTGCAGACTCCTTTGCCCTACCTCACAATTAGTTACAAAATTAAACAACATAATACCCAAGATATTAGGTAAGCATTTAGAATCAAAAGCATCTAGTTTCCTGTTATCTTGTTTACACAGTGTCCAAGTTTCACTACCATAAATAACCCTAGAAAGAACCAAACTATTATACAGTCTAATTTTAGTCTTTAGGTGCATACGCTTATTTCTCCACAATCTTCATAGATTCTTAAAAGTCCCGGCAGCAATCCCTATTTGTTAATCTCATGCCACACATCACAAGTATCTGTTACATAGCTCCCAAAGTAATTAAACTGTGACACCTGCTCAAGACTGCAACCATTCAGATGAACTGAATCACCACGTGCCTGACCAATTTTCATCACTTTCGATTTCTCTCTATTTATAACCAAACCTACTCTACTACCAGTCTCAACAACAGCTCGAATAAAAGAGTTCATCTCATCAACATCAGTTGCCAAAAGGGCTAAATCATCAGTATAATCTAAATCAGAAATTTTAGTATCTCCAAACCATTTAAGGCCAAAATCTTTCCCTTGCAGTGAATTTCACATAACATAATCAATAACCAAACTAAAGAGAAAAGGAGACAAAATACACCCTTGTCAAACAGCAGAAATAATGCTAAACCAATTGCTACAAGCATTACCAACTCTCACACACGACTCAGTGTTATTATAGAGAGCTTTCATTATGTTAGCTAACTTACCTGGTATACTATATGATCTCACAATCAACCACAAATTATGACGATCAACAGAGTCGAAAGCCTTTTCGAAATCAAAAAAGCTAGCAACCAAAGGTTTCTGAAATTCTAAACATTTCTCAAGAATCTGCCTAAGTGAAAATATCTGATCTACACATCCTCTACCACTTCTGAATCCACATTGCTCATCATGCAATTGCCTGTCAACCAGATTCTTAATTCTATTAAGCACAATCATGGAAAGCACTTTACCTGGAACAGAGAGTAGGCTGATACCCCAATAGTTATCACAAGAACTGCGATCACCTTTTTGGAAAATAGGGATAACAATAGCTCTGGTAAAATCCTTAGGAACCATGCCTTTATCATAAAAGATATTCAGAATTTCAGTCATCCAAGTGGTAACCGAAACATTCCCAGCTCTAAGCATTTCTGTTGTAATTTCATCTACAACCTGGGGATTTATGAAGTTTAAGTTTAGAAATAGCCAAAATAACTACAGATTGTGTTACAGAGCCAACATTAAAGCCCCCAATACATTTATCATCATTACAAAATATAGGAGTAGAACTAACCACATGATTTAGAACATCACTGAAATGCTCAGCCCACCTAGCCATGACAGAATCATCCCCTTCTGTAACTTTACCTTGTTTATCTCTCAATCCTTGTATGCCTCTCTGTTTTCTACCACATAAAACATTAACTATCTGATAAGGCTCTCTGTTGTTGTTCTGCCTAAATGCTTCCTCAGCTTTGTCAGCCAAGCCATCAAGCCAAAGGTTCTTATCAGTAGCTAACTGATCTTTTACACGTTTATTAAGCTCTCTGTAATCCATTCTATTAGGACTAGTAGGGTATTGATTAAGGACATTCCTGCAGTTCCTTCTTTCTGAAATAAGCTCAAGTGCCTTATCACTCAAATAATTCTGTCTCCTCTGCTCCTTTTTTCCTAAAAGAGTACTGTTAGTTTCCAAAGAAAAGCCTGTTTAAATGGCCCCATTCTTCCTTAACTTCAGTAGTAAGGAAACCATGACTGTCATAATGACTAAGTAACCTATCATGGTAAGCTTTGGGTATAACTGGGTCTTTCAGAGCTTGAGTATTAAAGGTAATTTTTTTTACTATAGCACAACACTTTTTAAGTTTAAGTTGCAAGACACTTTTAACAAGGTAATGGTCAGATCCAATTTCAGCTCCCCTATATGCCCTGGTATTCCTAACAGAACTAGCCCATTTGCTGTTTATTGATATATAATCAATCATATTCTAATGCAGCCCATCAGGTGAAACCCATGTGTTCTTATGTATGTCGCGGTTTTGTAATATGTGTTAGTTATTCTGAAACCATTGATTTTCTTACCTGTAGGAGACGTTGCCCATTGCCATTGCAGCTACCAATACCAAAGGGCCTATCAAGGGTAATATCTCCTTTCTTGACAGAATTTATAATATCCTGAAGTTGTCCGTAAAACCTATCCTTCTAATGCTCATTGGCATCCTCAGTGGGGGCATAACAACAGATAACGTTCAAGTCTTTAATGCTTGTCTGAAATTTTGCTGTAAGAAACCTTTCATTAATGCACTCATATCCTAGAAGAGCGTCACTAGCATGTCTGCTGAGCAGCAGACCCATGCCTTGGTGATGCTTTCCATCCTCCCTCCCTGTAAAGAGAAATTTAAAGTTATTTTTAAGTATCTCACCTTTACCTGTCCATCTGGTCTCTTGCAAGCCTAGAATATTTAGGTTATAGCGCTGGAATTCCTGCATGAGGACATCAAGAGAATAATCTCTATATAATGTCCTCACGTTCGACGTTCTTGTAGAGAGAAAATGATTAGTAGGATTTTTAAAGAAACTAGGTTTATTGAGATAGGTAGGGCCAACAATATCAAAGAGCTGCCTGATCGCAGGCATGGGTTGATCGCAGTTCAACATAGATGAACTAAATTGACTGTAAACTTAACAGACTTTCATTTGACCCCGTTTAAAACAGGAACAATGGTAAATATATTTTAAAATCTAATACATGATCAAATCATTCAGCTTAAGCAAAAGCTCTCAAAATTTATAGACCTTAATAGTGCAAATCAGTGCCTCATTTAAAAAAACATGAAAAGTCACATTTATTTTTTTCTTTCGTTAAAAAATAAAATTTTTATTAATAATTGAAAGAAATAATCAGAGAGTGGAAACCTTTTTTTTAATTCAGGTGAGGCAGGAAATCAAATCTCCTCCCAATAAATGACAGAATTTAATTTCATGATATAAAAAAACCTAAATATTATAAACTTGCACAATATATAATATGTTACCTAAATAATAATACATTGTTTCAAAATAAAAAATGCAAAGCAGACGAATTTAAAATTTATGCCATATGTTTAATATTTCTTATTGTAATAAAATGTACGAAAACATTCTTTTAATTTCATGTTAATTCAGGCTTTAAATCACCTACTTTACATATGCAAATATTATTAGTTTCATATATTAAAAAATTCTTGAACTACATTCGACTTAGACAGAAAGGTGTATTGAAAAGTTGACAACCCTTTATTTTTAAATCCCTTAGTTTAACAATTTCAATTTTTAATTTATCACAAAGAAAACATCTCGTAATATTCGTAAAGTACTAACCTATGAAATGTCAAATTACTTCCTTTACAGCATTTATTTGTGCATCCGTACGCAGAGCATGAAATAGGCATTTCACTGTTGACTTATTAAAAAACCCAACTTTCTCCTCACTATCGACTAGGCTTGACATCTGTACGTGTTCATGGCGTCCGTTGCCAGTCCTGTCTCTAGTAATATTATCTCAATGGCTCGAACTGAGTTACCTTTCATCAGTAGCCAAGCACGCTAACCATTCGGCCACGGACGGCTGTCCAAATAATCTAATTAATTTCTTGTCCTCAGTTAAAGTCTACTGTATTTTAGTAATTGTTGGTAATCTGAATTTATCTTTCTAAAGTAGGTTAATTTTTATTTCGCAATTTTAGGCTTTTTAAAAAACTATATTTTTCTAAAAATATGAGTTAATGCTAATCCTCAACATAGCTCGATGTAAGACGTTCCTCATTTTTCAAAATTCTCTTTATTTGTTAATAAATAGTTGCTTTTGTAATTCATTTATTAGGGACATTTTTAATATAATTAAACATTAATTAAACACATTTTTAATATAATAAATAAGAAATGAATTTGTGAGAGTGCTTCTTTAGCAACTTTGTAATTTGAAGAAATAATTTAACTGAAACTCGTTTTTTCAGCTAAAATATTTCTTGACTTGTATGACAATAGGGAGTAGTTGTGTATTTTTACTGTAGATTAAGAGTTTATTTATAAGAGTGTTCAAACATTTCTCATTTCTGTTTGAAATTGGAAGTGATTGCAATTGTTCATAGTTGGATAAAAGACATTTGTTCAAGATTTCAGAAATTTCTACAAAAAATATTTTTTTTTAATATTTAAGAACATTCCCTTGAATATACAGTTGTTGTAATTATATCAATGAAATAGATGTTATGAATGGTTGACAGAAATCAACACTTGACAAGAGATGAATGGAAAGAGCTTGTTGCAGTAAACGTCATATATAACAGTTATAGCATTGAGGTATTAACATTTATAGTATACTTAAATGTTTGCCTGGCTTTACTTAATTTGGCATGAATTGTTTCTATA
This sequence comes from Ryuthela nishihirai, assembly GCA_038380435.1. Classification (NCBI taxonomy): domain Eukaryota; kingdom Metazoa; phylum Arthropoda; class Arachnida; order Araneae; family Heptathelidae; genus Ryuthela; species Ryuthela nishihirai. The sequence continues at coordinate 2,792,683 of JAWZYU010000019.1, forward strand.
TCCTATCTACTGAATTTTTCTTTGGTTAAAATGATTATGCAGTAAATACTATTTACTGTTTCTATATATGATGTATGCATTTTCTATAATTGTCTATTCTGCTCCAGTGCACCAAAATTGTTCTTCTTTGTTTGATTTATGTTTACCACAAGTAGTTGATTCACCCACATTGATTTATAAATCACCTATTATACCCCTTCTATCTTGACAAGATGAATGAAGATGCAGTGTTGATTTCTAAAATCTAGAATATATTGTTGCGGATTGCAAAAATTGATAGCCACTGAGCGTGAGTATTAAAAGCGATATTTCAAAACCAAATTCCATACAAGGTAAATTCTTACAAAGAAAATATGGATGAAGTATCTTATTAACAAATCAACTATTAACCATACACAAGTCATCAATCTTCCTGCGCAGAGCACACAACATTAGCTCTGTCTATTCCACTAAATATTACCTTTTTTACTTGATTACCATGTCGCTTGAACATCCGCGTACACATCACATAAAAGCTACCACTTTTATACTTCCCACGTACACAACACATAAAGATAATTCTTTATACTTAACGCGCACTGTCTCAGAACAGCTAACCGTCCATTTTCGAACTCTAGACCTTTGGAAACACGACCGTTACACGCTCCACTGTTCTTCTTCAAAATTCTCCCAAAGTTCTTATTCGTTGGCTGATACTTTTTGCTTTCGGTTGCCAGATTCCTTCCTGTCGTAACACTGCCCCCTTCCTAGGTCTTGTTCGTCCCGAACAATTCTGGATTCCAAAGCTTCTTCAGTTCTTCGATGAAACGGGGCCAAACGATCCACGTGAACCAGTTTGCACTTGTAGCTGGACGTCGAAAGTTTTCTCCTTTGGATTTTTAATTCTATCAACAGTAACAAGGAATGAAAGTCATTAGTGACATAAAATCTAGGGAGAAGTTTCATCCTCCAGTCTGACCCTTTTGTCAGTTGACTTTCACTTAATTCAGAACTGTCGTGATGAACCTTCAGCCATATTTCACCTGATTCAATTTGATCCCCAAGGTGCTTCACAATTATAATATCAGCTCCATAATTCTTTTTAGCTCTTCGGTCCATCTCCTCCTTCCATACTCTTGCTAGAACTGCAGCTTCTAATCCGACAACCTTACCTGTTTCTCCTGTATAAGTGAAATCAGTGATGTGTCGGGCTGCTAGCAATATTTTTTCTGTTTTACCTTCACATAGCCAGCTTGCAACATCTTCAGATACTCCTTGTTCTATTAACATGTTACGAAACTTGTTCAAAGCATTGCCGTTATGCAGAACCTTGCGGACACGTGATGCTTCATCTACCCTATTATCCACAATGTTCACCAAACGCAGAAGTTCTCCTCCTAACTCTTCGACGAGCTCTTGCAGTTCCAAGGATCCGTTACCAAGGAAACTCTGAACAGCTTCCATCACTTCCAAAGAGTTGTCAACAGAGTTTTCAAGAGGTGAATCCATGTTGCTGATAACAGATGAATTCTTCATTCCACGAGCTTGTGATGCTGCAACCATTTTCTTAACTAAATCAACAGCAACATCTTCTGTACTGATGAGATCAATAGCTCCTTTTCCGAATTCAACATCATAAGCCAAAGCGCACACTCCTTCAGCCAGCTTTTTGGATACAATTGAGCATATCATTAGAGGAACGCTATCTGCAGTAGCCATCAGATCCTTGCAGCGGTAAATCTCCTTATCTGTTGGCACCAGCTCCTCTGTCTGTCCTACGATGCAGCATCCGACGTCTTCCATCATCTGCTCGATTTTATCTTAGTGCAGTCGACTGTGAAGCCAGGGATGGATTCCAATTTGTCCAGAGTATCTCCCGTCAATGGAGAGCACGACTGGAGATCATAGGGACCTTGAGACCTAAAGCAGCAAGTGCAGGAGCCAAGACAAGACTCACTTTGTCGCCGACACCTCCTGTGCTGTGTTTATCTACCATCCGATGGCGCCACTCGGGTCTCCAGCAAAACACATGACCCGAGGAGGTCATAGTTGCTGTTTCTTCCGAATTCACTTTCTTGGAGCTCTCATTGTAATTAGCCAGGGAAATATCAGTCATGATTGCCAAATTGTTCATTCTGATAGATCAGCGACGAGTTTTGTAACATGATATTGTCCACTTTAGAGCTCTTGTAGTCGTGATAAAACTTTTCTATATCCTTATAATCTAAATGGTTATAATGTCCAAATCTGCACATTGACTGTTCAGGAAAGAAATTCAGCATGGCTACGTTGAGATTATCTGAGGGCTTCACTTCTCTCTGATCGCAACTCTGAGGCTTAGTTTCATCCAGAAAGTTAGTCTTTGAAGTACTGTCTCTGCCTGAAGCTCCTTTACTAGCATCACCTGTTACGCTTCTAAACCATTCTTCGGAATTCTTCTTTTTTAAATCCCCACTTTCTATAAACGATTCGAGTGTGGCTATATGCTTCGGAAAAATCTCTCCGACTTCCCCGGTAACGTCGAATGGCACTTTGTATTTATGATGAATGGACGCCTCTTCTTTACTCGGACCACTCTGCGAAACGTAAACTCTGTTTCGTTCCGTTACTCTGCCTTTGCGATAATTGTCCATGACGCATTTTGCTGACGGCGAGGAATAGAATACCTTTCGTGTGGATCTCTCTTCAGATCGTGCCAGACTTGTATACCTAGGTATTTTGAAGTGCAAAGCGTACTGTATAGTCTCACAGCTCTCTGATCTGTGTGATTGTTCTTCACAGTTCCTAGACATGTCACCAGCAACATAAACACTCTGCCATGCATTACCAGTAGTTGCGTGGTCAAAGGCATTATCTGCGCTATCTCTACGTTTCTTGATTTGCAGTAGCAGATCCACATTTTGATATGCGTTGCCTTCCTCTTTTTCTTTTCCATGTTTACAATCTAACTTAACACTATCAAGATCATCTTTTTCACTGACAAATTCAACCTTTAAACTATTGCATTGTCTATTGAGTTCGGTTTTAAAATCCTTGAACTGATCAATAATCTCACCAATTTGAGAAGCCATTTCAGCTCTCATCTCATTATTTTGACTTTTAATGTCATTCACTTGTGTAGCCATAGGCTTTCATATCAGTCATCTGCGTAGCCATATAGGCTTTCATATCAGTCATCTGCGTAGCTATATCGGCTTTCATATCAGTCATCAGCTTTATTAACTCATCCATACTTCTAGTGAAAGGCATTCAATTAAATTATCCCACTTCTGACACCAAATGTTGCGGATTACAAAAATTGATAGCCACTGAGCGTGAGTATTAAAAGCTATATTTCAAAACCAAATTCAATACAAGGTAAATTGTTACAAAGAAAATATGGATGAAGTATCTTATTAACAAATCAACTATTAACCATACACAAGTCATCAATCTTCCTGCGCAGAGCACACAACATTAGCTCTGTCTATTCCACTAAATATTACCTTTTTTACTTGATTACCATGTCGCTTGAACATCCGCGTACACATCACATAAAAGATACCACTTTTATACTTCTGGCGTACACAACACATAAAGATAATTCTTTATACTTAACGCGCACTGTCTCAGAACAGCTAACCGTCCATTTTCGAACTCTAGACCGTTGGAAACACGACCGTTACACGCTCCACTGTTCTTCTTCAAAATTCTCCCAAAGTTCTTATCCGTTTGCTGATACTTTTTGCTTTCGGTTGCCAGATTCCTTCTGTCGTAACAATATATATATTTATTGAAGTGCAGCATTTTGTTTGCTTCCTGGAAAGCTTTGCAGTACCCTTAAGCAGTGCTTAATTCACAGATTGAATAAACCCCTATTGTTTTTAACTTAAACTTGAGAAAGACTTATGGTGGTCCACCCATTCCCTTTTACTTTTCCTTAACCAGTTTTACTTTACTTGCGTTATATTTGTCAATTTGGGAATTATTCTTCAGTTGGACATCCCTTTTCCCTTTTCCGATCTAATGCGCAACTCCGCTTTTGATTTACAGCCTCTAATATGCGCATAAGGACCATGGAGGTAGGGAGAGGGGGAGTCGCCCTTACTATATCTTAACATAGATCGCTAGTGTAGCCGTGCAGGTATCCAAATGCTTTATACGAATACTGCTCAATAAAATCGCAATTGTTTCATGTACGAAAAAGGAATTATTTCAACGAATATTGCTAAATCGATTTTTTTTTTTTTTTTGTAAAGTCAAGAGATATTTAACATATATATAAAAAATACTTTTTTTCGCTTTAATTTTTCGTTTGTTTACGTTTTTAAACACAGTTCACACTTAAAGTTAATAATAACAAATTACATATCAAATGAAAGCTAAACCATCTTTTTCATAAAACAGGGACTGAATTTATCTCCCCTGCATAATATTTCGAAGTTCTATCGTTGTTTAATCAAGTTTCTAATTTTTCCATTAAATGCATATTTTAATAGTTATAGCACTTCACATTTAGATTTTCGTCGACATTAAACATAATTTATCATGAAATATTCTAGCGTCCATAACTCTTTAAATACTTAATGAACATTGGTTAAAATCGAGATTTAAATAGATTTAATTACGATTTTTAATTTATCTTGAGTCAGATTTTTCCATTAAATGCATATTTTAGAAATTACAGAGCTTCGAAATTAGATTCTCATTGACATAATAGGAAATTCTCTAGCGTTTCGGTAAGGTACATCAAAAGCATACGAAATGACGAATGATATCAGTATCACATTTTCCCCTGTTTGTTGATTTTTTTTCTCTTTTTATAAATTTATAAGAACACTTTATTTCATCAGTTTACATTAAAAACACTGAGAAAATTTCGCAATCCTTCCTATCGCCTTTGGCTAGGCCTAAGTACACTACTGTCATAAATTATTTGAAATGACAAAAAAGGTTTTCAATTTACAACGTAAAACTTTAGCATTACTTCTCACCTATGAAATGTTATCCTTTTGATCTTTTTCGCAAGTTCATTACTATAATCAAACGCGTTACCCAAATCCATTTTTTCAATGTAAATCTGTCGTTTTTTAACACAGTGATAGCAAGATTACAAGTAGCAACAATATAGCGATGCTCGGTTTCAGTTTTCAAGCGATAGGGCGCCTCCCTGTCTTCCTACTTCCATAGTAAGGATATGCCCCTTCTTGCGTCATAGCTAACACGTGATGGTAAGTTTAGACAAATGCTTTTCTCAGCGTGCATCACACAGTGTCAGTTGCATGCCACATGTATACCAAGTGACGTTAGGTCACGCAGTCAGATGAGAAAATGTCGGTAGAGGAAGAAATTAGTAGAGATGCAGCTTTTAGTTCCTCAGACTTTTTTATTCATCAGTCACTCCTTCTGACTTTTTTAACTTTTCCAAAAATTTAACAGTTAAGATTTGTGTCAATGAAATAGTATTCAACCAGTTGAAATTTTTCTTATGGACTCAAGTTATCTTTCAGATTGTTAACATTTTCATATTTGGTCTGTAAATAGTAGCTAGGTATAAAGTGGAAGGAGAGCTGTGTACCAATCCCCAGTGTTGATGCACAGAACCGGCCAGGTCTAGTGCTTAGTGTCCGACCCTGCCTTCTCGTGGTGCAGGTCGTTAGTACTTTTCAAAAGAGATATTATCTCTTAGAAGAGAACGGCAGAGGAGGGCTGCCAGTTCAGTATGGTCTAAGGATCTGGTCGTCTATGGTCACTTTTTTCCTTTTTTTTTCAACCTAGCTGAGGAGTGGTCAACTATACAGGGTCCTGGTGCTGGTCATTTACACCCACTAGACTGAACATGTTTATTGATTTGAGCTTGATTATGGATCCTGAAGAATCTGCCGTTGCGTTTTCTGTTTGCTTCTGGGTTGCCAACCTAAGTGAACAGAGGCATGGGATACCATATATCAGCTGGTGAATAATCCTGATCAGAGGCCATTCCAGGTACCTGAACCTCACGATGCTAGTTGGGCATCGTCAATCCTAAACTGGAATAATGTCTCAAGCAGGCCACATGGCTCTTGAAAAAGTCCACTTGAAAAGGTGATGTCTGAAGTTCCTATCAGCATCGGTGATTTCAGCCTTTAGCAGAGCAAGAACAGGTCTTTGCCCCATGCCTGCAATCAGAGGGCTGTTTGATATTGCTGGCCCTACCTATCTCAATAAAAATAATTTCTTTGAAAATCCTACTAATCATTTTCTCTCTGCAGGAATTCAAACACTTATAACCTAGAAATTCTAGGCTTGCAAGAGACCAGACTGACAGATAAAAATGAGATACTTAAAAAAACTTTAAATTTCTGTTTTCAGGGAGGGAGGATGGAAAGCATCTCCAAGGTGCAGGTTTGCATCTCAGTAGACACGCCAGTGATGCTCTTCTAGGATATGATTGCATTAATGAAAGATTTCTTACAGCAAAATTTAAAACAAAAATTAAAGACTTGAATGTCATCTGTTGTTATGCTCCCACAGAGGACTCTGATGAGAAAGAAAAGGATAAGTTTTACAGCCAGCTTCAGGATATTTAGAATTCTGTGAAGAAAGGAGATATTTCTCTTGTGCTAGGTGACTTCAGTGCTGCCGTTGGTGCCTTTGGCATTGGTAATTCCAATGGTAATGGGAAACGTCTCTTAGAGGTAAGTAAATTTAATGGTCTACGAATAACTAATACATACTACAAACATCATTTATAAATATACATGGGTTTCACCTGATGGGTTGCACAGGAATACGATAGATTATATATTAATTAACATCAAATGGACTAGTTCAGTTAGGAATACCAGATCATACAGGGGAACCGAAATTGGATCTGACCATTACCTGGTCAAAAGTGTCTTGCAGCTGAAGCTTAAGAAATGTTGTGCTAAGGTTAAGAAAATTACCTTCAACACTGAAGGTCCGAAAGATTCTGATATAGCCACGATAAGCTACTTAGTCATTATGACAATCGTGGTTTGCTTACTGCTGAAGTTGAGAAAGAATGGAATCAGTTTAAACAGGCTTTTCCTGAAACCAACAGTTGTGTTTTGGGTAAAAGGGAACAGAGGAAACAACATTATTTGAGTGATAAAGCTATGGAACTTATTTCTGAAAGAAGGAAGTGCAGGATTAATATGAATCAACACCCTACTAGTCCTAACAGAAGGTATTACAAAGAGATTAATAAATGTGTAAAGGATCAATTAACAGCTGATAAGAATTTTTCGCTTCACAGCTTGGCTGACAAAGCAGAGGAAGCAGTTAGACAGCAAGCAGTTAAACATTAACAATCTGGTACAGGTTGTACCAGATTGTTAATGTTTTATGTGGGTAAAAACAGATAGGGATTGAGGGATAAATATGGCAAGGTGGTTGAATGTGAGGATTCTGTGATGGCTAGGTGGACTGAGAATTTCAGATATGTTCTGAATAATATGATTATTTCTACTCCCATTGTTTGTAATGAAGATAGATGCATTGCTGGCTTTTATGATGGCCCTATATTACATTCTGAAGTCACATTAGCTATCTCTAAATTAAAAATGCATAAATCGTCAGGGCTGAACGAAATCACCACTGAAATACTTAGAGCTGGGAAGATTTGTGTTGTCACATGGCTGACTGAAATTTTGAATATTTTTTATGATAAAGGTGTTGTTCCTAAGGATTTTACCAGAGCAAATATTGTCCTGGTCTGTAAATGGTAGCTTGGTAGACTGGAAGGAGAGCTATGCGCCAATCCCCTGTGATGATGCATAGAACCGGCCAGGCCTAGCACCTAATGTTCAACCCCGCCTTCTCAATCTGCAGACCGTTAGTACCGCGGAAAAGAGATACTCTCTTGTTGAAGTGAACGGAAGTGGAGGGCTGCCAGATCAGTGGGGCCTATTGATCTGGACAACTATGGCTACATTTCTTTTTTTCTACCCTGCTGAGGAGTGGCCAACCACACAGGGTCCTGGTGCTGACCATATAAACCCACTGGACTGGATGGCTCTGAGCTCGATTATGGATCCTGATTTTGCTGCACTGGTGGGCTTCTGTAGAGGGAAAATCTTCCGCTGTGTTTTCTCTTTCTGGGTTGACAGCCCCAAGTGAATAGATTCACAGGATATGTTTATCAGCTGGTGGCTAATCCTGAGCAGAAGTCATCGCAAGCACCTGAACACTTTGCTTCTATTGGTATCGTGAAATTCTACATTAGAGGAAGTCTCCCAGTGTAGATGGCTTCAGCCTTTAGTGGTGGGGGAACGGGTCTTTGCCCCATGTCTGCGATTAGGGGGCTGTTTGATATTGTTGGCATTCTCTCTCAATAAATATAGTTTCTTTAAACATTCCACTAACCATTTTTTCTCCATAGGTAGTTGGGATGTGAGAACTCTGCACAGAGCTTTTTCTCTTGATGTCCTCACCCAAGAATTCCACCATTATAATTTAGATATTCTCGGCTTGCAAGAGATCAGATGGACAGATAAAGGTCAGATTCTTAAAAATAACCTTAAATTTCTCTTTTCAGGGAGGGACGACAATAGGCATCACCAAGGCGTGGGTCTGCTTCTCAGCAGACACGCTAGTGATGCTCTTCGAAGATATGAGTGCATTAATGAAAGGTTTCTTACAGCAAAATTTCAGGCAAGCGTTAAAGACTTGAATGTTATCTGCTGTTATGCCCCAACTGACGATGCCAATGAGGATGAGAAGGATAGGTTTTATAAACAACTTCAGGATATTTTGAATTCTGTCAAGAAAGGAGATATTACCCTTGTTCTTGGTGACTTCAATGCCAAAGTTGGTACTGACTCTGACCTTTGGGGAGGAGTAATAGGCCCTTTTGGTATTGGTAGCTGCAATGGCAATGGGCCACGTCTCCTACAGGTAAGTAAACTCAATGGATTCAAAATAACTAACACTTTTTACAAACACCGCGACATACATAAGTACACATGGGTTTCACCTGATGGGTTGCATTAGAATATGATTGATTATATATTAACAGGAAATTTGCTAGTTGTGTTAGGAATACCAGGTCGTATAGGGGAGCTGAAATTGGATCTGACCATTATCTTGTTAAAAGTGTCTTACAACTTAAACTTAAAAAGTGTTGTGCTAGGGTTAAAAAATTTGCTTTTATTACTGAAGCTCTGAAAGACCCACTTATAGCCAAAGCTTACCATGATAGGTTACTTAGTCATTATGACAGTCGTGGTATGCTTACTACTGAAGTTGAGGAAGAATGGGATCATTTTGAACAGGCTTTTTTGGACACTAACAGTACTCTTTTAGGAAAAAAGGAGCAGAAGAGCCAGAATTATCTGAGTGATAAGGCACTTGAGCTTATTTCGGAAAGAAATAACTGCAGGAATGTTCTTAATCAATACCCTACTAGTCCTAATAGAAAGCATTACAGAGAACTTAATAAACGTGTAAAAGATCAGTTGGCTACTGATAAGAATCTTTGGCTTGATGGTTTGGCTGACAAAGTCGAGGAAACAGTTAGACAGCACAACAGCAGAGAGCTGTACCAGATAATTAATGTTTTGTGTGGCAGAAAACGGACAGGTATACAGGGATTGAAGGGTAAACAATGTAAGGTTATAGAAGGGGAGGATTCTGTCATGGCTAGGTGGGCTGAGGTGGGGTTAGTTCTATTTCCCATTGTTTGCAATGATGATAGATGCATTGGTGGCTTTAATGTTGGCCCTATAACACAATCTGAAGTTATTTTGGCTGTTTCTAAACTTAAACTTCATAAATCCCCAAGGGTAGATGAAATTACAACAGAAATGCTTAGAGCTGGGAATGTTTCAGTTACCACTTGGATGACTGAAATTCTGAATATCTTTTATGATAAAGGCATGGTTCCTAAGGATTTTACCAGAGCTATTGTTATCCCTAATTTCAAAAAAGGTGATCGCAGTTCTGGTGATAACTATAGGGGTATCAGCCTACACTCTGTTCCAGGTAAAGTTCTTTCCTTGATTGTGCTTAATAGAATTAAGAATCTGGTTGACAGTCAATTGCGTGATGAGCAATGTGGAATCAGAAGTGGTAGGGGATGACTGGATCAGATATTTTCACTTAGGCAGATTCTTGAGAAATGTTTAGAGTTTTAGAAACATTTGGTTGCTAGCTTTGTTGATTTCAAAAAGGCTTTCGACTCTGTTGATCGTCATAATTTATGGTTGATTGTGAGATCATATGGTATACCAGGTAAGTTAGGTAACATCATGAAAGCTCTCTATATTAACACTGAGTCGTGTGTGAGAGTTGGTAACGCTTGTAGCAATTGGTTTAGCAATATTTCTGGTGTTTGACAAGGGTGTATTTTGTCTCTCTTTCCCTTTAGTTTGGTTATTGATTATGTTATGTAAAATTCACTGCAAGGGAAAGATTTTGACCTTAAATGGGCTGGAGATACGAAAATTTCTGATTTAGATTATGCTGATGATTTAGCCCTTTTGGCAAATGATGTTGATGAGATGAATTCTTTCATTCGAGCTGTTGATGAGACTGGTAGTAGAGTAGGTTTGGTTATAAACAGAGAGAAAACTAAAGTGATGAAAATTGGTCAGGCAGGCTGTGATTCAGTTAATCTGAATGGTTGCAGTCTTGAGCAGGTGTCACAGTTTAATTATCTTCGGAGCTATGTAACAGATACTGGTGATGTGCGGCATGAGATTAACAGACGGATAGGGGTTGCTGCGAGAACTTTTAAGAATCTATAGAGAGTGTGGAGAAATAGGCGTATACACCTAAGTACAAAAATTAGACTGTATAATAGTTTGCTTCTTTCTAGGGTTAGTTATGGTAGTGAAACGTGAACACTTTGTATACAAGATAACAGGATACTAGATGCTTTTGATTCCAGATGCTTACGCAGTATCTTTGGAATTAGGCGGTTCAACTTTGTAACTAATGATGAGGTTAGGGAAAGGAGTCAGCAACCTCCTTTAATCAGCGTATTGTGCAGAGAGAGACTCCGCTGGTTTAGCCATGTTGCCCGTATGGATAATTATAGATTGGCGAATAGGGTTATGAACAGTGTGGCTAAAGGCCTCAGAAAGAATGGGAGACCTAGGATGCGGTGGGCAGACAATGTCAAACAGGACCTTGTTAGAATTGGTGTGCAGTGGTCAGCTGCAGTAGATGTAGCTCAGGATAGCCTTGCTTAGAGAACTAAATTGCACGGTCTGGTTGGACCTCCGTAGCCCATGGCTGCTTGATGATGATGACGACGACGATGATGATGATGATGATGATGATTATTATTGTCCTAATTTTTAAAAAAGGTAATCGCAGTTCTTGTGATAATTATAGGGGAATTAGTTTACTTTCTGTTCCAGGTAAAGTTCTTTGCATGATTATACTTAATAGAATTAAGAATTTGGTTGATAGACAACTACGTGATGGACAGTGTGGATTCAGAAGTGATAAGGGATGTATTGATCAAATATTTTCACTTAGGCAAATTCTTGAGAAATGATTAGAATTTTAGAAACCTGTGGTTGCTACTTTTACAGATTTGAAAAAGGTTTTTGACTCTATTGATCGACATAATTTGTGGTTGATTGTTAGAACATATGGAATATCTGATAAGTTAGTGTAATGAAAGCTCACTATAATAACACTGAGTCGTGTGTGAGACTTTGTATGTCTTTCAGCGATTGGTTTAGGAATGAGAGTGGAGTTAGTTACTTTGGGAGCTACGTAACAGATACTGGTGAGTTATGACATGAGATAAATAGAAGAATAGGGATTGGTGCTGGAACTTTTAAAAATCTATGGAGAGTATGGAAAAATAGGCGTATATACTTAAAGACTAAAATTAGGCTGTATAATAGAGTGGTAGGCTATAGAATAGTAAGGTTAGTTATGGTAGCGAAACACGGACCCTTTGTAAGCAGGATAACAAGAAACTTTATGGCTTTGATTCTAGATGCTTATGCAGTATCTTGGGCATTAGGTGGTTTGACTTTGTAAGTAATGATGAGGTTAGAAGAATGAGTCATCAACCTCCTTTAAGCAGCATATTGTACAGAGAGAGACTGTGTTGGTTTGGCCATGTTGCTCATATGCATAGCTGCAGATTGGCAAAGTGGATTATGTGCAGTGTACAAGGGTATCAAAAAAATGGGTTGACCTAGGAGCGATGGGCAGACAATGTCAAACAGGCCCTTGCTAGAATTGGCCTAGGGTGGTCAAATGCAGCAGCTGTAGTTCTGGAGAGGAAAATTGCACAATGTTGGATCTCCATAGCTCATGACTGCATGGTTTTTTTTTCTATGTATGTATGTATGTTTTAACATTATTTCACATCCTTCTCACTATCTGCTAGAGGTCGCTAAAGTGTTCGTTCTGTAATTAGATTCCGCCATTTTCATTTTCCATCAATCCATTTGAGTCAAGTGAAAAGTAAGTGTAGTATTTTTAACTTTTTTTTAGGAAAATGTGAAGTAATCCTGCGTTATCCTTAACTGTAGTATGCCTGACTTTCATTCATTCCAAATTATAAGAGAATTTCTTAATTTTTAATATGTTGTCGGCCAAAATTTGTCATGCTTTTCCCGTTCAGATATCATCTAAGCTTAATTTCCTCAGTGAAGATTTGATAAACAGATAAACTTTATTACTAAGTTTTAATGTTTTCATCATCACCGTAATAACGAAATATTTTATTACTACTATAGGTATAATAGAAAACATAAAAAATAATGATATAATTTTTTTACGATAAAGTAGGGTAACTTTCTAATATTACAATTTGTCAAGGTTATACTCGGTATATGAAAACTATAACTTGTGAAACATTTGAACATCAAGATTACAACCAATGTATTATCGTTCTCTAAGCTTAATGTTGTATAGCTGTACCCATTGTATTGCACTATATTCAAATATATGCAATTAGATGGATTGAAAAGTTTTGAAAGTGTAATAGAAGCATGTGAAAGCAAATTTAAAACTCGGAAATTATGTGCAATTAATTGATAACAGAATTGTGGATATAAGTAATCGTTGAAATATTTGAAAATGTCCTACAGACAGGTGCTCTGATACAAATGTATTAACAACCAGGTTTGTACAAATATTTTATTTTACTCTTATTCAAATTCAAATCTATTATAACACAAAGAAATACATGAGAACAATAAATACACAATGCACAACACTCTGTCAAATACATTATCATTACAACACTTTACAAAGAACACAGAAACAATAAAAGCACAAAATTAAGTAAAAGCATCAATAGGTATATGTGAACAACCAAAGAGCTTTCGATCTCTTCCAGGTTATTAAAAAATTAATTGATTTTTATTAAAGAAAATAAAGTAAATAAAAACTATAAAAAAATATTAACTATCATGAGTGGTGTGGGTATGCAATTTTACCAAATATCAGTTCCTATATAAATGTTATCAAAATATTATTTAATCACAGTAAACATACATTCAATGTTGTCTAACTTTGACAATTATACTCGCAAACATTTCTTACAAGCTGTAAAACATTTTTCATTTCTTATTGTATACTCCAGTGATTTAAAAAATGTAGGCACAATAAAATAAAAAATTTTATGAAAAATTTCTTTTTTCGTTTTTTTCTATATAAAATTGTAAACTGAAAACTCTGGAGTTAAAATTAGGATTTCTAATCGGAATTAAATCTTGATTTTTATACAAAGAGAAAGTTGAAAATATATACATAATATATAATTTCCTTAGTGACAATATATTGTGTTTGTTGTATAATATTGTCTTCCCAGCAAAATAATTATAATTAAGATTACGAACTATTTTATATTGCACATAAATTAAAGGCAATAAATTTGATTTATATTACAGTTATTTAACAACAACTCCCATAAATTAAGGTAGACTAAACCCATGCAAAATAAATATCCCGTAGGAAATTATATTTAACATTACGTTTTATGTAGTAAATTTTATATAACATTCTGTTTAGTTTTGAAGAAAGTGAGTAAATATGTTTTTTCCATTTTAAATTAGATTCTATTACTAATCCTAAATAATTATAGCTATCAGTCACTTCGATAGTATCACAGTTACAGCAGTCTGTACTTAAACAGTTCAATTCGTGGAGAAAGGTGAAGGACCCAACAATAATCACAACCTAATGTGTGTAATGAAGTGAATGTAAAATATATGTACATAGTTTATTTTTTACATTTAATTTTAGTAAGCCATTTTTTTACGAATTATTAAACTACTATTAATATTTACAAGTAATGCTTCATTATCTTTTGCATCGAAAACTATGGATGTATCATCTGGAAAAAGAAATAATTTGTCCGGCAATTTTTAATTTATAGAAATCATTGATATATCTATAAGAAAAGGTGAAGGACCCAACAATAATCACAATTTGCTTTCTATTCTAAATGAAACATTTAAACCAATCATAGACTACACCACGAAAACCATAAAATTTCAGCTTATGCAAAACTATTTTATGATTAATAGAGTCAAATACTTTTCTGATGTCTAAAAAAACCCCAATAATATTTTTAATATTACTAATGCCTTATAAATCAATTAATTAAATTTTATTAGTGCATGAGGCGTACTGCAATTTTCACCGAAACGAAACTGGTTTTTTGAAAAAAACTCCATGCTATCCAAATAACTAACCACTCTTTTTTTAGCTATTTTTTTCGATGACGTTAGAGAAAATTGGTAAAATTGCAATAGGTCGATAATAATTATAATCATCTCTGTTTCCCTCCTTATAGATTGATTTAATCATAGAAAATTTCTAATCGTCCACAAAGGTTCCTGTTTCCATTGATAAATTATTAATATAAACTAATAAATGTAATTTATCTCTAGCTATTATTTTTCAGTATTTTCGCATTTAAGGTATGGTATCCTACAGCTTTATTTGTATCTAAATTTGAAATTAAATTCAAGACTTCTCCTGCATTTGTATTCATAAAATAAATAGAACTCAAGACTGGTTGTTGATCAGATAAGCTAAAATTTGATTCCGATTGCTCAGATACAGTCGCTCAAAAAAGTATCCGAACAGTGTGGGTGATTACAGAATTCAGAAAAAATATCTGGCAACGATTTTTTTAGAAATTAGTGATCTGGCGACCTTCGTGTCACGTGATACGAAATGCAGCAAATGGAAACGGGCGTACCACTGCTCGCCCGTTTCCATTCGCTGCCCCATAAGCTAAGTGCATATCCGCCATCTCAGTATTACTGTAACGATGCATCCTACTCCCGCAATATCAATGACTCGAATGATGATGACTCGCGCTGCCGAACTCAATTTTCGGCAAATCTAGCACACTCGGGTGGCATTTGCGGATATATGATCTTATGTAAAAATGGTTTGTTTTTGTATTCCTCACCTACCTTTACAGTTTGTCTAAGACCTTTTGAATCATGCTATATTTTACCTTGTCTAAATAACATTCTAATTCATCTAAAAAAAGCTTTTACAGTGTATTTGTGAAACCTATGAATGGAACTGAGGCATAAATCATTTAATCTATCATACAGCTCTAAAATCTCAGCAGTATTAAATTTTCGGCTAAGTTTATTTTTGTCCATTGATAAATTATTTTTAAAGTAAATTATGGTACCTCCTGATTTATTATATTCTCTCTCATGAATGAAACAGTTATATCCAAAAATCTTAAAATTATTCACTTCAAAGTCATTAATCCATGCTTCACTCAAAACAAGAACATAATTTATATTATATAGTAGCATAAGAACTTCATCAAAATTTTTACTCATACTCCTTATATTAACATGAAATAAATTCGTATTATATTTAATTCATCATTATTGTGTATAAAGTTATCTGAGTAAAAACCTATTAATGCTTGAAAATCTACAACCTTTTCACATAATGATTCTTCAATTTCAAAATCCTCCATTACAAATGACCAAGGTCTTTGTCACTTATCATTCGAATCATTGTCGAATTTTCGGTCTTCTTCAGAAAAATCTTACCATCTTTGAGCCATAAAAATTTGCAATTGTTTTTTATTTTAATCTGTTTTGCTTCAAAGAACAATTTCTTGTAAATATGCTCATTTACGTAAATTTTGGTGGTTCCAAATCTTTTATCTACTTCATTAGCAGCAACTGTTCTCTTCAGTTTAAACACTTTCACCCATTCATCGCGTTTTGCTCTCTTTGTAAAGTGAACTATCACTGGTCTAGTTTTACCTTTCGAAGTTGGTACTCTATGCGCAGTCACAATATCCGTATTATCCACTTTTAAAGTTTTTGAAATAATATTTACAATTTCAATTAAATTTTCTTCAGTAGATTCTGGGACATCGCCGATTTCTATTCTCATTCGACGAGAATAGTTTTCTAATTCATTTATCCTGTGTTGCATATCTTGTAGTGTATATTTCAAATCTGTTGTTTCTTTAATTAAATGAACATTTTGTTCTTTTAACTGCAAAATTTCCGTTTTCAAAGCTTTTAGTTCTTCCGTAAGGTCTGATATATTTTCTGAGTTAAATTGTAATGATTTTACAACCTCACTCAGTTCTTTTTTTTATACTCACAGTTTTTTCTGTTTTAATGTTTTCATACCATGTCTCCAAATCTTTTTTGTTATTACTTCATCAGTTGAATCCAACTGAAGCTTCCCTTTATTCCCTGTGGTTTCCACATTCATCTGTGGTTCGCAGGGTTGTTCAGTTTCACCCTTCTGACACTTGGAACAAAACCATTTTGCATTTCGCTCCTTACTCAGCTTCCGAAAAAACTTTTTCAGTAAAATCAACACAATGAAAATGATTTTCCTTACAAATTTCAGTACATTGGATAGATTCATTTTCAGCCTGTATTCGTTCATGGAATTTATCACAATTCATACTGCAAAATCTATCACTCCTCATTATAATTTATCCTAGGTATTTTTCAAACACGTTAATACAGTGTGTTTCAAAAAGGATAGAATCCTAAATATAGGAGAGTAGAACTTACGCATAGGTACATTTTACAACATAATATTAGTTAGTTGGAATTACTGTATCAAGGTTCAGCCTTTAGCAATTAAAATGACCCTTGTCACGTGCAAGTCTCACTCAAGCATTCATTCCTTTGTGTTGTGTCAGCTATGTCGTTTTCCAAAAACGAACCTGTATTTATTGTTGAAAGGATCTGGGGATTTTGGAGGCTACAATTTCTTTTAATCAAATGATCACCAAAAAATTCCTGCAACATGACCATTGTATCATTTGCAGTATGAGCGGTCACGCCATCTTGTTGAAACCAACACTCTTGTTCATTCATATCCAATAGTGCAATAAACTGTTGGACAAGGTCACGATAAACTTAACCAGTTACATCCTCATCCTCATCCTCATCCTCAAGCAGCCATGGGCTACGGAGGTTCAACCAGACCGTACAATCTAGTTCTCCGGGCAAGTCTGTACTGAGCTACATCTGCTGCATCTGGCCAATGCACACCAATTCTAATAAGGCCGTGTTGGACATTGTCTGCCCACCGCATCCTAGGTCTCCCCTTCTTTCTGAGGCCTTTAGGCACACTGTACATAACCCTATTCGCCAAACTATAATTATCCATACGGGCAACATGGCCAAACCAACGGAGTCTTTCTCTGCACAATATGCACTGAAAATAGGTTGCCAACTCCTATGCCTAACCTCGTCATTAGTTACAAAGTTGAACCACCTAATGCTCAAGACACTGCGTGAGCATCTAGAATCAAAAGCATCTAGTTTCCGGTTATCTTGTTTACAAAGTGTCCAAGTTTCACTAACATAACTAACCGTAGAAAGAACCAAACTATTTTAAAGTCTAATTTTAGTCTTTAGGTGTATACGCCTATTTCTCCACACTCTCCATAGATTCTTAAAAGTCCCTGTAGCAATACCTATTCGTCTGTTAATCTCATGCCGCACATCAAAGAAACCAACTATTTTAAAGTCTAATTTTAGTCTTTAGGTGTATACGCCTATTTCTCCACACTCTCCATAGATTCTTAAAAGTCCCTGTAGCAATACCTATTCGTCTGTTAATCTCATGCCGCACATCACTAATATCTGTTACATATCTCCTAAGGTAATTATATTGTGACACCTGTTCAAAACTGCAACCATTCAGATTAACTGAATCACAGCCTCCCTGACCAATTTTAATCACTTTAGTTTTCTCTCTGTTTATAACCAAACCTACTCTACTACCAGTCTCATACACAGCTCGAATGAAAGAGTTCATCTCATCAACACCATTTGCCAAAAGGGCTAAATCATCAGCATAATCTAAATCAGAAATTTTCGTATCTCCAGTGCATTTAAGGCCAAAATCTTTCCCTTGAAGTGAATTTCGCATAACATAATCAATAACCAAACTAAAGAGAAAAGGAGACAAAATACACCCTTGTCAAACACCAGAAATAATGCTAAACCAATTGCTACAAGACTTACCAACTCTCACACACGACTCAGTGTTATTATAGAGAGCTTCCATTATGTTAACTAACTTACCTGGTATACCATATGATCTCACAATCAACCACAAATTATGACGATCAACAGAGTCAAAAGCCTTTTTGAAATCAACAAAGCTAGCAACCAAAGGTTTCTGAAACTCTAAACATTTCTCAAGAATCTGCCTAAGTGAAAGTATCTGATCCACACATCCCTACGACTTCTGAATCCACATTGCTCATCACGTAATTGACTGTCAACCAGATTCTTAATTCTTATACGGATAATCATGGAAGGAACTTTACCTGGAACAGAGAATAGGCTGATACCCCTATAGTTATCACAAGAACTGCGATCACCTTTTTTGAAAATAGGGATAACAATACCTCTGGTAAAATCCTTAGGAACCATGCCTTTACCATAAAAGATATTCAGAATTTCAGTCATCCTAGTGGTAACTGAAACATTTCCAACTCTAAGCATTTCTGTAGTAATTTCATCTACCCCTGGGGATTTATGTAGTTTAAGTTTAGAAACAGTCAAAATAACTTCAGATTGTGTTATACGGCCAACATTAAAGCCACCAATGCATCTATCATCATTGCAAACAATGGGAATAGAACTAACCACATGGTTTAGAATATCACTGAAATACTCAGCCTACCTAGCCATGACAGAATCCTCACCTTCTATAACCTTACCTTGTTTATCCTTCAATCCCTGTATACCTGTTCGTTTTCTACCACACAAAACATTAACTATCTGGTACAGCTCTCTGCTGTTGTGCTGTCTAACTGCTTCCTCGGCTTTCTCAGCCAAGCCATCAAGCCAAAGATTCTTATCAGCAGCTAACTGATCTTTTACACGTTTATTAAATTATCTGTAATGCTTTCTATTAGGACTAGTAGGGCATTGATTAAGGATATTCCTGCAGTTCTCTCTTTCCGAAATTAGCTCAAGTGCCTTATCACTGAGATAATTCTATTTCCTCTGCTCCTTTTTTCCTAAAACATTACGGTGAGTGTCCAAAAAAGTCTGTTTAAAATGATCCCATTCTTCCTCAACTTCAGTAGTAAGCATACCATGACTGTCATAATGACTAAGTAATCTATCATGATAAGCTTTGGCTATAACTGGGTCTTTCAGAGCTTCAGTATTAAAGGTAAATGTTTTAACATTAGCACAACGTTTTTTAAGTTTAAGTTGCAAGACACTCTTAACAAAGTTATGGTCAGATCCAATTTCAGCTCCACTATAGACGTGGTATTCCTAACAGAACTAGCCCATTTGCTGTTAATTAATATATAATCAATCATATTCTTATGCAGCCCATCGGGTGAAACCCATGTGTACCTATGTATGTCGCGATGTTTGTAATAGGTGTTAGTTATTCTCAAACCATTATTTACCTATAAAAGATGTCCATTGCCATTGCAGCTACTAATACCAAAAGGACCCATCACCCCTCTCTAAAGGCTAGAGTCAGTACCAACTTTGGCATTAAAGTCAACTAGAACAAGGGTAATATCTCTTTTCTTGAGAGGAATCAAAATATCCTGATGTTGTCCGTAAAACCTATCCTATTCATCCTCATCGGCATTCTCAGTGGGGGCATAACAGGAGATAACATTCAAGTCATTAACGCTTGTCTGAAATTTTGCTCTAAGAAACCTTTCATTAACCCTTTTGGCCCTGCCAGTGGCATTTGTTACCTTAATATATAAAGAGTTCTAGCTACTTGCTAAATAACTAGTTTCACCATAAAGCACTAGATGTCACCTCTAAAAAGTATGTGAATCACATTTCATGACATGGTTCAACAAGAAGTAAGTGTTTACATATCTGAGTGAACCGTATTGTTCCGCTATTCAAGATGAATGCTAATAACCTGAACACCACGCTTGGTAAGTACAGATCTAAAATCGAAATAAAAAAATTGTTTCAAAATTTTATACACGAAATAATTTGATAAGATCTTTGTATAAAAACATTATCTAAAATGAATGAAAAATATGTTTCCATTTTTATCTCTAAGAACTGATGGTGGCATTTGCCACGATTTCCTAGTTTCTAGACCTATGGCGAAAACCCGCTCAAACTTAGTAGGGGAGTCCTTATATCTCTTACATTCAATTATTGATGATAAAAAAAATTTATTTTTCATATTAAAATTTCAGGGCTGAAAGGGTTAATGCACTCATATCCCAGAAGAGCATCACTAGCGTGTCTGCTGAGAAGCAGACCCACGCCTTGGTGATGCTTATTGTCATCCCTCCCTGAAAAGAGATATTTAAGATTATTTTTAAGAATCTGACTTTTATCTGTCCACCTGGTCTCTTGCAAGCCGAGAATATTTAAATTATAATGGTGGAATTCTTGTGTGAGGACATCAAGATACTACCTATGGAGAGAAAATGGTTAGTGGGATGTTTAAAGAAACTATGTTTATTGAGAGAGGGAATGCCGACAATATCAAACAGCCTCCTAATCGCAGACATGGGACAAAGACCTGTTCCCCCACCACTAAAGGCTGAAGCCATCTACACTGGAAGACTTCCTCCAATGTAGAATTTGATGATGCCAATAGAAGTAAAGAGTTCAGGTGCCTGCGATGACCTCTGCTCAGGATTATCCACCAGCTGATAAACATATCCTGTGAATCTATTCACTTGGGGCTGTCAACCCACAAACAAACAGAAACACATCGGAA
Organism: Ryuthela nishihirai; assembly: GCA_038380435.1. Taxonomy (NCBI): domain Eukaryota; kingdom Metazoa; phylum Arthropoda; class Arachnida; order Araneae; family Heptathelidae; genus Ryuthela; species Ryuthela nishihirai. The sequence continues at coordinate 2,813,827 of JAWZYU010000019.1, forward strand.
GATTTTCCCTCCACAGAAGCCCACCAGTGCAGCAAAATCAGGGTCCATAATCAAGCTCAGAGCCATATATCTGTCCAGTCCAGTGGGTTTATATGGTCAGCACCAGGACCCTGTGTGGTTGACCACTCCTCAGCAGGGTAGAAAAAAGAAATGTAGTCATAGTTGTCGAGATCAGTAGGCCCCACTAATCTGGCAGCCCTCCACTTCAGTTCATTTCAACAAGAGAGTATCTCTTTTGAAAGGTACTAACGGTCTGCAGATTGAGAAGGCGGGGTTGGACATTAGGTGCTAGACCTGGCCGGTTCTATGCATCATCACAGGGGATTGGCGCATAGCTCTCCTTCCAGTGAGTACCAAGCTACCATTTACAGACCCACCAGTTACAGTTGAGTCAAAAGAACGAAACCAACGACAGTACCATATACGTTTTTCATGGTCTGGATCTTTCAGTTAATGAACGATGGCAATGCGATAGGAATGAAATTTCAACTTCTTTGTAGCCCTGAAAACAGTAGCTGGTGACAGTCCAACCTGTGAAGATAACTTTTTAAGAGATTTTCTAGGTGAGCAAGTTAAACGCTGAGACACATCATCAAGAACTTGGCAGTTAACAGTGATGGCTGTAGACACTGGGCCTGTACAGACCCAGTGTCACGAAATATATCAATCAAACGAGATATTGTGGACTTGTTGGGAACTGCAGACTGAGAAAACTTCAACTCAAACTCCTCTCTGACACGTTTGTAAGATTTGTACATGTAATAAGTCTCAACAATAAATACAGGTTCGTTTTTGGAAAACGACATAGCTGACACAACACAAAGGAATGAATGCTTGAGTGAGACTTGCACGTGACAAGGGTCATTTTAATTGCTAAAGGCTGAACCTTGATACAGTAATTCCAACTAACTAATATTATGTTGTAAAATGTACCTATGCGTAAGTTCTACTCTCCTATATTTAGGATTCTATCCTTTTTGAAACACCCTGTATTAACGTGTTTGAAAAATACCTAGGATAAATTATAATGAGGAGTGATAGATTTTGCAGTATGAATTGTGATAAATTCCATGAACGAATACAGGCTGAAAATGAATCTATCCAATGTACTGAAATTTGTCAGGAAAATCATTTTCATTGATTTTACTGAAAAAGTTTTTTCGGAAGCTGAGTAAGGAGCGAAATGCAAAATGGTTTTGTTCCAAGTGTCAGAAGGGTGAAACTGAACAACCCTGCGAACCACAGATGAATGTGGAGACCACAGGAAATAAAGGGAAGCTTCAGTTGGATTCAACTGATGAAGTAATAACAAAAAAGATTTGGAGACATGGTATGAAAACATTAAAACTGAAAAAACTGTGAGTATAAAAAAAAAGAACTGAGTGAGGTTGTAAAATCATTACAATTTAACTCAGAAAATATATCAGACCTTACGGAAGAACTAAAAGCTTTGAAAACGGAAATTTTGCAGTTAAAAGAACAAAATGTTCATTTAATTAAAGAAACAACAGATTTGAAATATACACTACAAGATATGCAACACAGGATAAATGAATTAGAAAACTATTCTCGTCGAATGAGAATAGAAATCGGCGGTGTCCCATAACCTACTGAAGAAAATTTAATTGAAATTGTACTTATTATTTCAAAAACTTTAAAAGTGGATAATACGGATATTGTGACTGCGCATAGAGTACCAACTTCGAAAGGTAAAACTAGACCAGTGATAGTTCACTTTACAAAGAGAGCAAAACGCGATGAATGGGTGAAAGTGTTTAAACTGAAGAGAACAGTTGCTGCTAATGAAGTAGATAAAAGATTTGGAACCACCAAAATTTACGTAAATGAGCATATTTACAAGAAATTGTTCTTTGAAGCAAAACAGATTAAAATAAAAAAGAATTACAAATTTTTATGGCTCAAAGATGGTAATTTTTTTCTGAAGAAGACCGAAAATTCGACAATGATTCGAATGATAAGTGACAAAGACCTTGGTCATTTGTAATGGAGGATTTTGAAATTGAAGAATCATTATGTGAAAAGGTTGTAGATTTTCAAGCATCAATAGGTTTTTACTCAGATAACTTTATAGACAATAATGATGAATTAAATATAATACGAATTTATTTCATGTTAATATAAGGAGTATGAGTAAAAATTTTGATGAAGTTCTTATGCTACTATATAATATAAATTATGTTCTTGTTTTGAGTGAAGCATGGATTAATGACTTTGAAGTGGATAATTTTAAGATTTTTGGATACAACTGTTTCATTCATGAGAGAGAATATAATAAATCAGGAGGTACCATAATTTACTTTAAAAATAATTTATCAATGGACAAAAATAAACTTAGCCGAAAATTTCATACTGCTGAGATTTTAGATCTGTATGATAGATTAAATGATGTATGCTTCAGTTCCATTCATAGGTTTGACAAATACACTGTAAAAGCTTTTTTTAGATGAATTAGAATGTTATTTAGACAAGGTAAAATATAGCATGATTCAAAAGGTCTTAGACAAACTGTAAAGGTAGGTGAGGAATACAAAAACAAACCATTTTTACATAAGAACATATAGCCGCAAGTGCCACCCGAGTGTGCTAGAGTTGCCGAAAATTGAGTTCGGCAGCGCGAGTCATCATCATTCGAGTCATTGATATTGCGGGAGTAGGATGCATCATTACAGTAATACTGAGATGGCGGATATGCACTTAGCTTATGGGGCAGCGAATGGAAACGGGCGAGCCGTGGTACGCCCGTTTCCATTTGCTGCATTTCGTATCACGTGACACGAAGGTCGCCAGATCACTAATTTCTAAAAAAATCGTTGCCAGATATTTTTTCTGAATTCTGTAATCACCCACACTGTTCGGATACTTTTTTGAGCGACTGTATCTGAGCAATCGGAAACAAATTTTAGCTTATCTGATCAACAACCAGTCTTGAGTTCTATGTATTTTATGAATACAGATGCAGGAGAAGTCTTGAATTTAATTTCAAATTTAGATACAAATAAAGCTGTAGGATACCATACCTTAAATGCGAAAATACTGAAAAATAATAGCTAGAGATAAATTACATTTATTAGTTTATATTAATAATTTATCAATGGAAACAGGAACCTTTGTGGACGATTAGAAATTTTCTATGATTAAATCAATCTATAAGGAGGGAAACAGAGATGATTATAATTATTATCGACCTATTGCAATTTTACCAATTTTCTCTAACGTCATCGAAAAAAATAGCTAAAAAAAGAGTGGTTAGTTATTTGGATAGTATGGAGTTTTTTTCAAAAAACCAGTTTCGTTTCGGTGAAAATTGCAGTACGCCTCATGCACTAATAAAATTTAATTAATTGATTTATAAGGCATTAGTAATATTAAAAATATTATTGGGGTTTTTTTAGACATCAGAAAAGTATTTGACTCTATTAATCATAAAATACTTTTGCATAAGCTGAAATTTTATGGTTTTCGTGGTGTAGTCTATGATTGGTTTAAATGTTTCATTTAGAATAGAAAGTAAATTGTGATTATTGTTGGGTCCTTCACCTTTTCTTATAGATATATCAATGATTTCTATAAATTAAAAATTGCCGGACAAATTATTTCTTTTTCCAGATGATACATCCATAGTTTTCGATGCAAAAGATAATGAAGCATTACTTGTAAATATTAATAGTAGTTTAATAATTCGTAAAAAATGGCTTACTAAAATTAAATGTAAAAAATAAACTATGTACATACATTTTACATTCACTTCATTACACACATTAGGTAAAAACATCAAACTCCACGAATTGAACTGTTTAAGTACAGACTGCTGTAACTGTGATACTATCGAAGTGACTGATAGCTATAATTATTTAGGATTAGTAATAGAATCTAATTTAAAATGGAAAAAACATATTTACTCACTTTCTTCAAAACTAAACAGAATGTTATATAAAATTTACTACATAAAACGTAATGTTAAGTATAATTTCCTACGGGATATTTATTTTGCATGGGTTTAGTCTACCTTAATTTATGGGAGTTGTTGTTAAATAATTGTAATATAAATCAAATTTATTGCCTTTACTTTATGTACAATATAAAATAGTTCGTAATCTTAATTATAATTATTTTGCTGGGAAGACAATATTATACAACAAACTCACTAAGGAAATTATATATTATGTATATATTTTCAACTTTCTCTTTGTATAAAAATCAAGATTTAATTCCGATTAGAAATCCTAATTTTAACTCCAGAGTTTTCAGTTTACAATTTTATATAGAAAAAAACGAAAAAAGAAATTTTTCATAAAATTTTTTATTTTGTTGTGCCTACATTTTTTAAATCACTGGAGTATACAATAAGAAATGAAAAATGTTTTATAGCTTGTAAGAAATGTTTGCGAGTATAATTGTCAAAGTTAGACAACATTGAATGTATGTTTACTGTGATTAAATAATATTTTGATAACATTTATATAGGAACTGATATTTGGTAAAATTGCATACCCACACCACTCATGATAGTTAATATTTTTTTATAGTTTTTATTTACTTTATTTTCTTTAATAAAAATCAATTAATTTTTTAATAACCTGGAAGAGCTCGAAAGCTCTTTGGTTGTTCACATATACCTATTGATGCTTTTACTTAATTTTGTGCTTTTATTGTTTCTGTGTTCTTTGTAAAGTGTTGTAATGATAATGTATTTGACAGAGTGTTGTGCATTGTGTATTTATTGTTCTCATGTATTTCTTTGTGTTATAATAGATTTGAATTTGAATAAGAGTAAAATAAAATATTTGTACAAACCTGGTTGTTAATACATTTGTATCAGAGCACCTGTCTGTAGGACATTTTCAAATATTTCAACGATTACTTATATCCACAATTCTGTTATCAATTAGTTGCACATAATTTCCGAGTTTTAAATTTGCTTTCACATGCTTCTATTACACTTTCAAAACTTTTCAATCCATCTAATTGCATATATTTGAATATAGTGCAATACAATGGGTACAGCTATACAACATTAAGCTTAGAGAACGATAATACATTGGTTGTAATCTTGATGTTCAAATGTTTCACAAGTTATAGTTTTCATATACCGAGTATAACCTTGACAAATTGTAATATTAGAAAGTTACTCTACTTTGTCGTAAAAAAATTATATCATTATTTTTTATGTTTTCTATTATACCTATAGTAGTAATAAAATATTTCGTTATTACGGTGATGATGAAAACATTAAAACTTAGTAATAGAGTTTATCTGTTTATCAAATGTTCACTGAGGAAATTAAGCTTAGATGATATCTGAACGGGAAAAGCATGACAAATTTTGGCCGACATCATCATCATCATCGTCATTATCCTCAAGCAGCCATGGGCTACGGAGGTCCAACCAGACCGTGCAGTTTAGTTCTCCAAGCAAGTCTATACTGAGCTACATCTACTGCATCTGGCCACTGCACACCAATTCTAACAAGGTCCTGTTTGAAATTGTCTGCCCACCGCATCCTAGGTCTCCCCTTCTTTCTGAGGCCTTTAGGCACATTGTTCATAACCCTATTCGCCAATCTATAATTATTCACACGGGCAACATGGCCAAACCAACGGAGTCTCTCTCTGCACAAAATGGTGTTTAAAGGAGGTTGCAAACTCCTTTGCCTAACCTCATCATTAGTCACAAAGTTGAACCACCTAATGCCCAAGATACTGCGTAAGCATCTAGAATCAAAAGCATCTAGTTTCCTGTTATCTTGTTTACAAAGTGTCCAAGTTTCACTACCATAACTAACCCTAGAAAGAACCAAACTATTATGCAGTTTAATTTTAGTCTTTAGGCGTATTCGCCTATTTCTCCACACTCACCATAGATTCTTAAAAGTCCCGGCAGCAATCCCTATTCGTCTGTTAATTTCATGCACTACATCACCAGTATCTGTTACATAGCTCACAAGAAAATTAAACTGTGACACCTGCTCAAGACTGCAAACAATTCAGATTAACTGAATCACAGCCTGCCTGACAAATTTTTATCACTTTAGTGTTCTCTCTGTTTATAACCAAACCTACTCTACTACTAGTCTCATCGACAGCTCGAATGAAAGAGTTCATCTCATCTACATCATTTGCCAAAAGGGCTAAATCATCAGCATAATCTAAATCAGAAATTTTCGTATCTCCAGTCCATTTCAGGCCAAAATCTTTCCCTTGAAGTGAATTTCGCATAACATAATCAATAACCAAGCTAAAGAGAAAAGGAGACAAAATGCACCCTTGTCGAACACCAGAAGTAATGCTAAACCAATGGCTACAAGACTTACCAACTCTCACACACGACTCAGTGTTATTATAGAGAGCTTTCATTATGTTAACTAACTTGTCAGGTATACCATATGATCTCACAATCAAACACAAATTATGACGATCAACAGAGTCGAAAGCATTTTTGAAATCAACAAAGCTAGCAACCAAAGGTTTCTGAAACTCTAAACATTTCTCAAGAATCTGCCAAAGTGAAAATATTTGATCCACACGTCCCCTACCATTTCTGAATCCCCTTTGCTTATCACGCAATTGACTGTCAACCAGATTCTTAATTCTTATACGCACAATCATGGAAAGAATTTTACCTGGAACAGAGAGTAGGCTGATACACCTATGGTTATCACAAGAAATGCTATCACCTTTTTTGAAAATAGGGGTAACAATACCTCTGGTAAAATCCTTAGGAACCATGCCTTTATCATAAAAGATATTCAGAATTTCAGTCATCCTAGTGGTAACTGAAACATTTCCATCTCTAAGCATTTCTGTAGTAATTTCATCTACCCCTGGGGATTTATGTAGTTTAAGTTTAGAAACATCCAAAATAACTTCAGATTGTGTTATACATTTGTTGTGTTAGCATTAAAGCCACCAATGCATCTATCATCATTGCAAACAATGGGAGTAGAACTAACTACATTGTCTAGAACATCACTGAAATGCTCAACACACCTAGCCATGACAGAATCCCCCCCTTCTATAACCTTATCTTGTTTATCCTTCAATCCTTGTATACCTGTCCGTTTTCTACCACACAAAACATTAACTTTCTGGTACAGCTCTCTGCTGTTGTGCTGTCTAACTGCTTCCCCGGCTTTGCCAGCCAAATTATCAAGCCAAGGATTCTTATCAGCAGCTAACTGATCTTTTACACATTTATTAAGTTCTCTGTAATGCTTTCTATTAGGACTAGTAGGGTATTGATTAAGGACATTCCTACAGTTCTTTCTTTCCAAAAAAAGCTCAAGTGCCTTATCACTCAGATAATTCTGACTCTTTTGCTCCTTTTTTCCTAAAAGAGTACTGTTAGTGTCCGAAAAAGCCTGTTTAAAATGATCCCATTCTTCCTCAACTTCAGTAGTAAGCAAACCATGACTGTCATAATGACTAAGTAACCTATCATGGTAAGCTTTGGCTATAACTGGATCTTTCAGAGCTTCAGTATTAAAACTAAAATTTTTAACCATAGCACAACACTTCTTAAGTTTAAGTTGCAACACACTTTTAACAAGGTAATGGTCAGTTCCAATTTCAGCTCCCCTATATACCCTGGTATTCCTAACATAACTAGCCCATTTGCTGTTAATTAAGATGTAATCAATCATATTCTTATGCAACCCATCAGGTGAAACCCATGTGTACTTAGGTATGTCGCGGTGTTTGTAATAAGTGTTAGTTATTCTGAATCCATTGAGTTTACTTACCTGTAGGAGACGTTGCCCATTGCCATTGCAGCTACCAATACCAAAAGGGCCTATTACTCCTGCCCAAAGGTCAGAGTCAGTACCAACATTGGCATTGAAGTCACCAAGAACAAGAGTAATATCTCCTTTCTTGACAGAATTCAAAATATCCTGAAGTTGTTCATAAAACCTATCCTTCTCATCCTCATCGGCATCCTCAGTGGGGGCATAACAGCAGATAACTTTCAAGTTTTTAACGCTTGTCTGAAATTTTGCTGTAAGAAACCTTTCATTAATGCACTCATATCCTAGAAGAATATCCTTCTAGGATATGAGTGCATTAATTATCCTAGAACATTATCCTAGAAGAAAATCCTTCTCAGCAGACACTAGCGTGTCTGCTGAGAAGCAGACCCAAGTCTTGGTGATGCTTATTGTCGTCCCTCCCTGAAAAGAGAAACTTAAGATTATTTTTAAGAATCTGACCTTTATCTGTCCATCTGGTCTCTTGCAAGCCAAGAATACCTAAATTATAATGGTGGAATTCTTGTGTGATGACATCAAGAGAAAAAGCTCTGTGCAGAGTCCTCACATTCCAACTACCTATGGAGAGAAAATGGTTAATGGGATGTTTAAAGAAACTATGTTTATTGAGAGAGGGAATGCAGACAATATCAAACAGCCCCCTAATCGCAGGCATGGGGCAAAGACCCGTTCCCCCACCACTAAAGGCTGAAGCCATCTACACTGGAAGACTTCCTCCAATGTAGAATTTGACGATGCCAATAGAAGCAAAGAGTTCAGGTGCCTGCGATGACTTCTGCTCAGGATTATCCACTAGCTGATAAACATATCCTATGAATCTATTCACTTGGGGCTGTCAACCCAGAAACAAAGAGAAAACACAGCGGAAGATTTTCCCTCTACAGAAGCCCACAAGTGCAGCAAAATCAGGGTCCATAATCAAGCTCAGAGCCATATATCTGTCCAGTCCAGTGGGTTTATATGGTCAGCACCAGGACCCTGTGTGGTTGACCACTCCTCAGCAGGGTAGAAAAAAGAAAAGTAGCCACAGTTGTCTAGATCAGTAGGCCACACTAATCTGGCAGCCCTCCCCTTCCGTTCACTTCCACAAGAGAGTATCTCTTTTGAAAGGTACTAACGGTCTGCACCACGAGAAGGCGGGGTCGGACATTAGGTGCTAGGCCTGGCCGGTTCTATTCATCATCACAGGAGATTGGTGCATAGCTCTCCTTCCAGTGACTACCTAGCTACCATTTACAGAACATATTAAAAATTTAGAAATTCTCTTATAGTTTGGAATGAATGAAAGTTAGGCATACTACAGTTAAGGATAAAGCAGGATTACATCATCATCATCATCATCATCATCATCATCATCATCATCATCATCATCATCATCATCATCATCATCATCATCATCATCATCATCATCATCATCATCATCATCATCAAGCAGCCATGTGCTATGGAGGTCCAACCAGACCGTGCAATTTAGTTCTATAAGCAAGGCTATCCTGAGCTACATCTACTGCATCTGACCACTGCACACCAATTCTAACAAGGTCCTGTTTGACATTGTCTGCCCACCGCATCCTAGGTCTCCCCTTCTTTCTGAGGGCTTTAGCCACACTGTTCATAACCCTATTCGCCAATCTATAATTATCCATACCGGCAACATGGCTAAACCAGCGGAGTCTCTCTCTGCACAATACGCTGATTAAAGGAGGTTGCTGACTCCTTTCTCTAACCTCATCATTAGTTACAAAGTTGAACCGCCTAATCCCATAGATACTGCGTAAGCATCTGGAATCAAAAGCATCTAGTATCCTGTTATCTTGTATACAAAGTGTTCACGTTTCACTACCATAACTAACCCTAGAAAGAAGCAAACTATTATACAGTCTAATTTTTGTACTTAGGTGTATACGCCTATTTCTCCACACTCTCTATAGATTCTTAAAAGTTCTCGCAGCAACCCCTATTCGTCTGTTAATCTCATGCCGCACATCACCAGTATCTGTTACATAGCTCCGAAGATAATTAAACTGTGACACCTGCTCAAGACTGCAACCATTCAGATTAACTGAATCACAGCCTGCCTGACCAATTTTCATCACTTTAGTTTTCTCTCTATTTATAACCAAACCTACTCTACTACCAGTCTCATCAACAGCTCGAATGAAAGAGTTCATCTCATCAACATCATTTGCCAAAAGGGCTAAATCATCAGCATAATCTAAATCAGAAATTTTCGTATCTCCAGTCCATTTAAGGGCAAAATCTTTCCCTTGAAGTGAATTTCGCATAACATAATCAATAACCAAACTAAAGAAAAAAGGAGACAAATTGCACCATTGTCTAACATCAGAAGTAATGCTAAACCAATTGCTACAATCCTTGCCAACTCTCACACACGAATCAGTGTTATTATAGAGAGCTTTCATTATGTTAACTAACTTACCTGGTATACCATATGATTTCACAATCAACCACAAATTATGACGATCAACAGAGTAGAAATCCTTTTTGAAATCGACAAAATTAGCAACCACAGGTTTCTGAAACTCTAAACACTTTTCAAGATTCTGCCTAAGTGAAAATATCTGATCCACTCATCCCCTACCACTTCTGAATCCACATTTCTCATCACGCAATTGACTGTCAACCAGATTCTTAATTCTATTAAGCACAATCATGGAAAAAACTTTACCTGGAACAGAGAGTAGGCTGATACCCCTATAGTTATCACAAGAACTGCGATCACCTTTTTGGAAAATAGGGATAACAATAGCTCTGGTAAAATCCTTAGGAACCATGCCTTTATCATAAAAGAAATTCAGAATTTCAGTCATCCAAGTGGTAACTGAAACATTCCCAGCTCTAAGTATTTCTGTAGTAATTTCATCTACCCTTGGGGATTTATGAAGTTTAAGTTTAGAAACATCCAAAATAACTTCAGATTGTGTTGTAGGGCCAACATTAAAGCCACCAATGCATCAATTATTATTGCAAACAATGGGAATAGAACTAACCCCACCGCAGCCACCTAGCCATGACAGAATCCTCCCCTTCTATAACCTTACACTGTTTACCCTTCAATCCCTGTATACCTGTCCGTTTTCTGCCACACAAAACATTAATTATCTGGTACAGCTCTCTGCTGTTGTGCTGTCTAACTGCTTCCTCGGCTTTGTCAGCCAAACCATCAAGCCAAAGATTCTTATCAAGCAGCTAACTGATCTTTTACACGTTTATTAAGTTCTCTGTAATGCTTTCTATTAGGACTAGTAGGGTATTGATTAAGAACATTCCTGCAGTTCTTTCTTTCCGAAACAAGCTCAAGTGCCTTATCACTCAGATAATTCTGGCTGTTCTGCTCCTTTTTTCCTAAAAGAGTACTGTTAGTACTCTTTTAGGTTGCTGACTCCTTCCCCAAAAAAGCCTGTTTGAAATGATCCCATTCTTCCTCAACTTCAGTAGTAAACATACTATGACTGTCATAATGACTAAGTAACCTATCATGGTAAACTTTGACTATAAGTGGGTCTTTCAGAGCTTCAGTATTAAAAGCAAATTTATTATCCCTAGCAAAACACTTTTTAAGTTTAAGTTGCAAAGCACTTTTAACAAGGTAATGATCAGTTGCAATTTCAGCTCCCCTATACGACCAGATATTCCTAACAGAACTAGCCCATTTCCTGTTAATATATAATCAATCATATTCTAATGCAACCCATCAGGTCAAACCCATGTGTACTTATGTATGTCGCGGTGTTTGTAATAAGTGTTAGTTATTTTGAATCCATTGAGTTTACTTACCTGTAGGAGACGTGGCCCATTGCCATTGCAGCTACCAATACCAAAAGGGCCTATTACTCCTCCCCAAAGGTCAGAGTCAGTACCAACTTTGGCATTGAAGTCACCAAGAACAAGGGTAATATCTCCTTTCTTGACAGAATTCAAAATATCCTGAAGTTGTTCCTAAAACCTATCCTTCTCATCCTCATCGGCATCCTCAGTTGGGGCATAACAGCAGATAACATTCAAGTCTTTAACGCTTGACTGAAATTTTGCTGTAAGAAGCCTTTCATTAATGCACTCATATCTTCGAAGTGTATCACTAGCGTGTCTGCTGAGAAGCAGACCCACGCCTTGGTGATGCTTATTGTCGTCCCTCCCTGAAAAGAGAAATTTAAGGTTATTTTTAAGAATCTGACCTTTATCTGTCCATCTGATCTTTTGCAAGCTGAGAATATTTAAATTATAATGGTGGAATTCTTGGGTGAGGACATCAAGAGACAAAGCTCTGTGCAGAGTTCTCACATTCCAACTACCTATGGAGAAAAAATGGTTAGTGGGATGTTTAAAGAAACTATATTTATTGAGAGAGGGAATGCCAACAATATCAAACAGCCCCCTAATCGCAGACATGGGGCAAAGACCCGTTCCCCCACCACTAAAGGCTGAAGCCATCTACACTGGGAGACTTCCTCTAATGTAGAATTTGACGATGCCAATAGAAGCAAAGAGTTCAGGTGCCTGCGATGACTTCTGCTCAGGATTAGCCACCAGCTGATAAACATATCCTGTGAATCTATTCACTTGGGGCTGTCAACCCAGAAAGAGAAAACACAGCGGAAGATTTTCCCTCTACAGAAGCCCACCAGTGCAGCAAAATCAGGATCCATAATCAAGCTCAGAGCCATATATCTGTCCAGTCCAGTAGGTGTATATGGTCAGCACCAGGACCCTGTGTGGTTGACCACTCTTCAGCAGGGTAGAAATAAAAAAGGAACCATAGTTATCCAGATCAGTAGGCCACACTAATCTGGCAGCACTCCCCTTCCGTTCACTTCCACAAGAGAGTATCTCTTTTGCAATGTACTAACGGTCTGCAGATTGAGAAGGCGGGGTTGAACATTAGGTGCTAGGCCTGGCCGGTTCTATGCATCATCCCAGGGGATTGGTGCATAGCTCTCCTTCCAGTGACTACCAAGCTACCATTTACAGTACAAAATAATACTACCATTTACAGTATAATAGCTCTGGTAAAATCCTTAGGAACAACACCTTTATCATAAAAAATATTCAAAATTTCAGTCAGCCATGTGACAACACAAATCTTCCCAGCTCTAAATATTTCAGTGGTGATTTCGTTCAGCCCTGACGATTTATGCATTTTTAATTTAGAGATAGCTAATGTGACTTCAGAATGTAATATAGGGCCATCATAAAAGCCAGCAATGCATCTATCTTCATTACAAACAATGGGACTAGAAATAATCGTATTATTTAGAACATATCTGAAATTCTCAGTCCACCTAGCCATCACAGAATCCTCACATTCAACCACCTTGCCATATTTATCCCTCAATCCCTATCTGTTTTTACCCACATAAAACATTAACAATCTGGTACAACCTGTACCAGATTGTTAATGTTTAACTGCTTGCTGTCTAACTGCTTCCTCTGCTTTGTCAGCCAAGCTGTGAAGCGAAAAATTCTTATCAGCTGTTAATTGATCCTTTACACATTTATTAATCTCTTTGTAATACCTTCTGTTAGGACTAGTAGGGTGTTGATTCATATTAATCCTGCACTTCTTTCTTTCAGAAATAAGTTCCATAGCTTTATCACTCAAATAATGTTGTTTCCTCTGTTCCCTTTTACTCAAAACACAACTGTTGGTTTCAGGAAAAGCCTGTTTAAACTGATTCCATTCTTTCTCAACTTCAGCAGTAAGCAAACCACGATTGTCATAATGACTAAGTAGCTTATCGTGGCTATATCAGAATCTTTCGGACCTTCAGTGTTGAAGGTAATTTTCTTAACCTTAGCACAACATTTCTTAAGCTTCAGCTGCAAGACACTTTTGACCAGGTAATGGTCAGATCCAATTTCGGTTCCCCTGTATGATCTGGTATTCCTAACTGAACTAGTCCATTTGCTGTTAATTAATATATAATCTATCGTATTCCTGTGCAATCCATCAGGTGAAACCCATGTATATTTATAAATGATGTTTTTAGTATGTATTAGTTATTCGTAGACCGTTAAGTTTACTTACCACTAAGAGACGTTTCCCATTACCATTGGAATTACCAATGCCAAAGGCACCTAAAACTCTTGCCCAAAGATTAGAATCAGTACCAACGGCAGCACTGAAGTCACCTCGCACAAGAGAAATATCTCCTTTCTTCACAGAATTCTAAATATCCTGAAGCTGGCTGTAAAACTTATCCTTCTCTTTCTCATCAGAGTCCTCTGTGGGAGCATAACAACAGATGACATTCAAGTCTTTAATTTTTGTTTTAAATTTTGCTGTAAGAAATCTTTCATTAATGCAGTCATATCCTAGAAGCTGGCTGGCGTGTCTACTGAGATGCAAACCTGCACCTTGGAGATGCTTTCCATCCTCCCTCCCTGAAAACAGAAATTTAAAGTTTTTTTAAGTATCTCATTTTTATCTGTCAGTCTGGTCTCTTGCAAGCCTAGAATTTCTAGGTTATAGTGTTTGAATTCCTGCAGAGAGAAAATGATTAGTAGGATTTTCAAAGAAATTAGGTTTATTGAGATAGGTAGGGCCAGCAATATCAAACAGCCCTCTGATTGCAGGCATGGGGCAAAGACCTGTTCTTGCTCTGCTAAAGGCTGAAGTCACCGATGCTGATAGGAACTTCAGACATCACCTTTTCAAGTGGACATTTTCAAGAGCCATGTGGCCTGCTTGAGACATTATTCCAGTTTAGGATTGACGATGCCCAACTAGCATCGTGAGGTTCAGGTACCTGCAATGGCCTCTGATCAGGATTATTCACCAGCTGATATATGGTATGCCATGCCTCTGTTCACTTAGGTTGGCAACCCAGAAGCAAACAGAAAACGCAGCGGCAGATTCTTCAGGATCCATAATCAAGCTCAAATCAATAAACATGTTCAGTCTAGTGGGTGTAAATGACCAGCACCAGGACCCTGTGTAGTTGACCACTCCTCAGCTAGGTTGAAAAAAAAAAGAAAAAAGTGACCATAGACGACCAGATCCTTAGACCATACTGAACTGGCAGCCCTCCTCTGCCGTTCTCTTCTAAGAGATAATATCTCTTTTGAAAAGTACTAACGATCTGCACCACGAGAAGGCAGGGTCGGACACTAAGCACTAGACCTGGCCGGTTCTGTGCATCAGCACTGGGGATTGGTACACAGCTCTCCTTCCACTTTATACCTAGCTACTATTTACAGACCAAATATGAAAATGTTAAAAAGCTGAAAGATAACTTGAGTCCATAAGAAAAATTTCAACTGGTTGAATACTATTTCATTGACACAAATCTTAACTGTTACATTTATGGAAAAGTTAAAAAAGTCGGAAGGAGTGACTGATGAATAAAAGAGTCTGAGAAACTAAAAGCTGCAACTCTACTAATATTCTTTTTTGATTTGACTTTGATTTGGGAAAATCTGCAAAGCACATAATTCCCATAGCACATCACGTGTGACGCACATCGAAGCATGGGCGTAACAATCCGAGTATCTTTGGATTCACTTAGAACCATGGGTGAAGATTAATTAAAAGAAAAATTAATTAGCAAAAAGTTAAAAGGAAGTTCGGGGATCCATCACTCGAGAGAGAAGTATGTCACTACACAATCGTATATTCGTTTGTCATACAGGGTTCCATTTCCACATAAAAATATGATTAAAAGATATTGTGTTTTTCTAGCTACAAAAATCTGCAATGGATTAGACATAAATATTATAAATTAAATTAGTTTATTTAGCCTTGAAAATAAAATGAAGAACTATATTTTTGATATTCGAAATTTGAACATTTTTTGAAAAATTTGAATACCTATTCCTTTTTGTCACTCTTATGGTTGATAAACGTCGTTTTCAAATGGTTATCAGATTTCAAGTATGACTTTGAATTAAATATTGAATGGGATGCCATTTGTAAAATTCGAAAAGTTTTTTTTTCCTCTAGAGATAAAATCAAGGTACGCATTGCCACATATTTCAAAATGTTACTTGTGCTCGCAACCTGGCAGTCATAAGGTTCCGCTTGATTTTTCGACATTGCGATTTCAATATATTTTACCTTTTTTTATAATCACTATTTTCTTTTTTTTATTATTGCTATTATTATTCTTTTCATAGCTAAATTTGCATAATACCATGTATAACTGTTATTTATTAGATGTTATGAACGTTCTTGGTGCAATATTTCCTGACAGATGGATTGATAGAGGTGGTCAAATTCCATGGTTACCAAGGGACTTGATTTGGCACTCCTTTTCTTTTTTGGGGAGCGGATGGGTGACTCAGTTGGTAGCGTGCCAGGCGCTTAATCTGCAGTTCCCCGATTCGAGTCCTACCTGGGCCAGCGTTGTGATTTATATCTGCAAAACTCTGCACCCTGCTCTCGTTTAGTAGGGTAAACTGATGGGCTTGGAAAGGCCGCCGTCAGTCGGATGGGATGTTAAGCTGTGGCTCCGTACGCGGGAGATCCATACCCTAAGTTCGTTAAAGAAGATGCAGGTCGGCCTTGATGGGAGGCTACCATCTGTTTCCTAACAGCTGTCGAAGTGGGTTGCCTCCCTTAACATTCTCTGAGCCCTCGGGGACCTTGTGACCTAGCCATTTAGCCCAGTGTGTGCAAAAAAGTGCTGCTCAGAGGTAGAATAACCCAACCCTTGATTTTTATTCTTGTAGAGCTTTGTGAAAAATTACGTTTACTTGTATATGTTGCGGCGTGTATAGCAAGAAGTGGAATGCTAAACACACGCAAGGTCACTATTTATTATATTCAAAATTATATGAGATATGCTTTCAGTTAAAATATCACTTTCTTGAATATGCATATTATTTTTCTACATATTGATTGTCAAAAATCCCACCATTAATTTTCTTACACCCTGTATATTATTATTTGCATTTTCCTATCACCCATTAATACGATCTACTGCAGTTAAAAGATGCAAAATTTGGAGAATAAAAATTTTCCTTTGTTTTGAAACGAGTATCTCGTATTCACTAGAGGCGATATGTTGGTTGGTTTCCTTTGACGATTGCTGTATTTTGGGGGGAATTTAAAAGTTGGGTTTTATTGCGACTTTAAATTATTTGTGTTTTTATTGCGACTTTACTAGCGCAACCGTCCAGAGAGTTTTCTCTTTTTGTAGATCACTTGTATGAGGACTTGTACGGGTCCCCGTCTAGCTTTGAGTCCTGGACTGCTTCCTCGTCCCTCTCTTATTGCAGAAATTACAACGAATATGGCGATCAATGTTTGAATGATACGAGATAATGGAGACGGAAATAAAATATAATTAATTATCGTATTATGGGGAAGTGAGATTATCGTTCCCATCGCAACCGAAGTACAACAGGGTGGATTCTAAGAGTCAAAAGGATGTTGCTGAATATGAATAGTACTTGAGTTGCTAATGTTAGTATAGCCATGGATCGCCTTTGGAAGGAAATAATCAAAATGATAAATTTCTGTTTCTTGGTGTAAACATATTTCAAGATCTAGTTTTCTTTGTTTATTGCGAACACTACTGAAAGTTTTAAATCTGAATTAATATCTGAGCGAGTTTTCAAATGACTTCTGAGAAAACTTCTGAGTTCCTCAACCCGTGTTTAATTACCAGCTTCAATTTGCATATCCATCGTTTAGAATATAAATTTGTTTGAGAAAGCATAGAGCAAAATAGTAGCGTTTCCAGAAATTATCAGACGGAGATATTTTAAATATTCTTTTTTGCGTGGATCTTCCTTTAGGGCGACTTTTTCATCGATCTGTCTGGCATTGCAGCAACAGCCGCCAGTCAATATCTCCCTCCCCAGACAGCCGCAGCCGTAACTCCGTCTGCAGCGCCGGTCTCTGCCGCATTCCTAACCTCTACTTTATTGATTGGAGAAGCAACCTGCGTCGGCAAGGGGAGCTTTTTGCTTCACTTCTTTTCTTCTCTGCCAAAGTGCTGCTGGATAGATGCTCATAGGAAATACGGGGGCTCCTTTCTTTTACTCGTCTCTGAAAAATGATTTCAGCATTGCAGTCATGTGACAACTAATTAATCCTTCTTGAATTTCGTCTTCAACATTTCCTATCTTTCGATTTTTATGCTTGAAATTTTAAACACAGTTTTGTACTAATCACCAATATATCCACTATTTTAGTAATCTATATAGTGTTTTTATGTAGCTATTTCTGTTGGAGATTTATTCTAACATCAACTGATGAACAATCTGCTTCGATGCCATATGATCAACTTTCTGCTCTTTTCCTGGCACGCACTCTGGCGGAACGGTTGCATAATTAAAAGGATTTATCTCATCAGTTCATCAGATGGTGCTAATAAACGCTGAAAGTCCACGTGCTTGGAGGGTAATCCTTGAATGGATTGAACACAGAAGGGAATTTTATTTCAAAGTCTGTTGGAAAAGCCGCGGTTGCGGATTCGTAGAATTTACAGGTAAGGTGCTTTATGTTAATTTCTTTTTGTAACAATTGGTCATTTGATTAGATACCCTACCATTTTGCAACACGAAAATAGTAACACGTGTGCTGGTATGCAGACACAATTTGTGGCCAAACCGTAGCAGAAGCTACGCTTCCTATCCATTTATTCGCGTATTCGTAGTAGCCTTGATTTTGAGTTATTTAAGATAATCACTCTAAATTAAATCTCAACATAATTATGAATATTTAATTAAAATTTGATTCGTTTGAACTTGAGATGATTTATAGAACATATTTATTGTTTCTAAAAAAAAGCAAAAAAAAAAAAACAACTCCCTGATTAAATAAATGATATCTAATTCTATATCAGCTACTTAAAGCATCCATACATATTTTTTTTCTCAAAACATGACTGAAGGATTTAAATCGATTTTTATAATATAATTCCTTTTAATTGTTTTACACACGGTAAAATATTTATGTATTTAACTTTTGAAATTAAATGAATCATTTGAAAATTTAGAGTTTTTATACATGACCGTCATGCGCTGTGATTCGTTGAGGCGGAGGTTTACAATATAGTAAACACAAAACATCAGACTAAGTATATTTGAAATGAAAATGAGAACCACTTCTAAATTTGAAGAACCAAACATTAATAATATATATCTGCAATTTGTGAAATCAATCTGACGTCTATTTTTCTCACACAAAAGGTTAGCGAAATTCAATCGTAATGTGCAATAATTATCTCCAATAAAAGCAGCTACGCTTTATACTATTGGAGGAGAATTTTGTGAAGACCAACTTGATCTTCCAATGCATCTCCTTGAAATCTTAACAGACTACCACTTGAATTCTAGTTCCTTTTGCCATTCTGCTTGGGAGCAATGGAACGAAATAAACCCAGTCTCTCACTAAACAAGATGGTGATTAAAGATGATATCTCCCACTTCTTCGTCATAATTCAGTAACTTGAGGACCTTAATCTTACTTCATGGTTCTTTTAAAAAGGAAGAAGTGGTTTCACTGTTTTGAAGCAGGACAAAGAATAACACTTAACTTCATTTGTATTTTCAATAATATACACAACTATATTAATATTGTAAGATAAGAAAGCAAACAGAAATTTGTTATTGCGCATCCTGGGGTCATAAATATTTAAAGTTCAAAAGCAGTTTGAATTACAGATAGCAAGAATATATCTTGCTTAAATTTTGGTAATACCAGTCAATTTCTTTAAAATGAAATAAATACCCACTCAAGCAGCTGCTCGCCACAAAGGTCTGACAGGTCAGTTTATACGCCATAGTAGAAGGTCTGTGAGAATGGCGGGATCTCAGCAGAAAAACACCATCGACATCCATATCTTATCTGGGGATCGAACCCAGGTCCTTTAGATCACTAGTCAAGCGCGCTAACCACTCGGCTTTATGTGTTGCTAAAAGCATAAATCAGTATGAACATATTCTGTGAGATTGCACTTTTCGTTCAGCTACGGTCATTTGACCTTCTTGAAGCTCTAAGCTAAGAAACATTGAAGAGTCCTGAAATGTTCGAAAGTCAAAATTTACAGTCGACCCTCGATTAACATCACTAATTCGTTCTGGGAAAAGTGACGTTAAACGAATTACATGCTCAATGGAGATTTAGGTAATCCTTTTCAGAGATCCAGAAGTAAAAATTTATTGCTCTAGTTATTAATTGAAGGCTTTGTAAATGCTTTTAAGTTCATAACTAATGCTTTATGCATATTAATTAACATGTATTACACATATAAATTTAATAACAAACAAATAATAACAATAAAAAAGCTTTACTTTTCTTCGTCTTGTACATGATAAGCTTGAGGTGATGGAGAGGTGAGTAGTCATACTCGAGTATGCGTGTCAGTAATTTGATCTATATTGATATAACAATCGTAATCGTTTAACAGAAAGTTCCTCCGATATCACGCTTTCAACCATGCTCCCTTCTCAAAAAGTTCGAGACTTCTTTGATAGTGCCAATAGTTCCTCCGATATCACGCTTTCAACCATGCTCCCTTCTCAAAAAGTTCGAGACTTCTTTGATAGTGCCAAGAGTTCTTCCGATATCACGCTTTCAACCATGCTCCCTTCTCAAAAAGTTCGAGACTTCTTTGATAGTGCCAATAGTTCTTCCGATATCACGCTTTCAACCATGCTCCCTTCTCAAAAAGTTCGAGACTTCTTTGATAGTGCCAAGAGTTCCTCCGATATCACGCTTTCAACCATGCTCCCTTCTCAAAAAGTTCGAGACTTCTTTGATAGTGCCAATAGTTCCTCCGATATCACGCTTTCAACCATGCTCCCTTCTCAAAAAGTTCGAGACTTCTTTGATAGTGCCACGCTCCCCTCTAAAGACCCAGTGTTGTGTCATCCCCCTCTCTAAAGATGGATGGGTTTGGGTTGACCCACCCAAACCCATCCGAAAGCTCTAAATAATTCAAAGATCCAAGCCCGACACCTTGGATTCTGACGTCATCGTCCAAACCCGTTGGGAAACAAACTAAAATATTTGAAGTCCAGCGATATCAACTCCAGCGCCATCTAGTGTTTAAATACTTATTATATTTTCATAAAATACACTGTTTCCCACTACTGGTCTCGAACCCACGACCCCATACTTATCAGTGCATTTATCCATTACTCCAAGGGTAGTATATAACTAACGAGCTTAAAGGTAGATATTCTCTATAAACATGAAGATGGAATTAATTTTTCCAAATAATGAAGTAGATCCCTTTGCTCTCTATAATAATTAGTGGTCTAATTCTGAGAAATACTTTTAGGAATGAAATTTTCCGATCTGTGAACTAACAAGTCCTAAGAAACAGACCAAAAAATAAATTTATATCTTCCTCGCACATTCATACGTCGACTCCCTTCTCAACCCCCCTGAGGGCCACGTTTCATTGGCGGATTTCGCAAAAGCAGAATTAAATGTTTTAAAATATTATTTTTTTTCCGAAATTGGGAATTACATTCCTTGCTTTGACGGAGGATGATTTTTTATTGCTTATCTCACTCACTCTGTGTTTTTGCACTAGACCATGTTTCATTCACAGACGGCGCCACGAAGGAGACCAAGAAATGTTTTGAAATATTACTCCAAATTGGGAATTGTATTCCTTTCTCTGACGGAGGCTGAATTCATTCCTATTGTGATTAAAAAATTTATTCTTGACGGACTGTTTACCTCGTATCTCACGCCAGGAACCACGTTTTAATGGCGGACGGCGCTACGAAAGAGACCTAAAAATGCTTTGAAACATTATTTTTTCCAAAATGGGATTTACACTCTTAGCTCTAAATAATGCAAATCGCAGCAATTTGCGAGAAATATACATTATTTCTCAAATCTGTGAATTACATTCTTCACCCATCTGATTAACACCATCATTTATTCCAATACTCTGGGAGATTCAAAAATATCGATAAAAAAGGAGCGGGATAATTTTCGAAATATATTTGATTTTGTAAAAAGTATGGGTTTCATACAGACCTATGAAAAAATTGTGGCACATGGATTTTAAAGACTAATCGTATTTTAATACCCATATAAACATTTAAAACATAAACATCTAAAAACCTCTGAGGTTTTACGTAGTATTTCAGATCAACTAGTTAAACTTTCGGAATTTCTGAGTCTTTGATGACGAAGTTCATGGTCTGTTCCTACCAGTATATTTCATGGGGGCACTAGGTTACACGAGGGTTCACAGATTGAACTGTAGTACCTCTGTTTCTCTCTTTGCATTATTTGGCAAGACTATTATTTCAGAAAATGTTTACCTCGTTAATTACGGGGAGTAAGGAGATTATCGTTCGTCGGTCCAATACAACATCGTGTTCTTATCATTAAGTTTGCATGTAAGGTTCTTCTAGCGGAGTTCACTGAATTGTTTGCAGGAGTTCTACACAAATCACCATAAAACCTTTTACCGAGAGATATTTTTTATTTGCATACGTTTAATTTCACAGAGCAATCCACAATTCAGGCATGTGATATTTTGTAAAGTGGGTAACCATCCGAAAGTTCCTGAATGCATGTTCAGTTAACACAAACTAAGGTAGGTTAAGATTACATCTTTTCTAAGAGATCTATGACCATAGAACCGAACACTTTCCCTACTGCAAAGGACTATGCGATGAAATTCGGACATAATTTAAGTCAGATAGACTTTTAAATGCTGTGAAGGAATTTTACTCTTGTCGCCTTCTGTAAGTTGACGGGGAAGAACGATATTGGAATAATGCATTCATGCGTATTTATTAAGATCAGAAAATTGTTTGGTGGGACAGAATTTTTGCGAGATAGTGACTTGAAACATTCCTACGGGAAATACATTCAGTTACATTCATTAAGAGCACAAACTTATTTCATGTTAAAACTTTAAACTGAAAACATCTTTCACAGCAGATTTCAGCTTACTTAGAAAATTAAGATTAAAAATTTATGCGAGCTGGTGACTTGAAACTTACAGATTGATTTAACCCTCACTAATTTTCCGTAAGAATATATATTATGGCACAGAAACAGAATATATGAAAGAAATTTATTTCAAGGAAAAATTCATCCAACTGCTTATATTACGATTAGAAAAATTAATTTTAGAGGACAAATTTTAAACAAGAAGCGGAAAACGTTTTCTTATTTCGTCCAAAATTAACTTACCTAAAAATAAGAACAAAATCTTAGTGAGATACAAAATTGAAACGAACAAAAATTAGTGTGAGTGTTGAATTCACTTCCATAGAGATAACATAGGATTCATGTTTCAGCGTGCAAAATACATGTTCGCTAGGATATTTTTTTTTGGAACATAAAGCTGCTTTTGTAATGAAATTTAAACACGAAACTGTACTCGTGTTCTTATTTCGTACGAGTTTTTCGTTCAGTGTACAAAAATGAAGATAATATATTTGCAAGATAGAAGTACTAAACGATCAAAAAATGGTGGGAGGTGAAGATTTACTTTCCGTAGGGATAACATTGGATTTGTCTTTTATTGTGCAAATTTTGTAATGCATACAAAAAAATATTGACTTAAAATTGGTTTGGTGATAATTTTATAAACAAAAAACTGAAAACGTGTTCTTATTACAAACCAAATTTTTGCTTACTTGGTTAAATTATAGAAATGAAATCAAAGGATACAAATATTAAGCTAGGTACAAAATCGACTTCTAATGGGATAACATGGGAAGATAACTAGTCTCTATGTCAAAATTGATGTCTTACTAAAATATTTCAAACAGGAAGTCGGTATGGTGATAAACTTTAAACAAGAAAATGGTTTTAGATCATGAATAAGGAATGGTGGTAAAACCACGAAAACGAATGTGATACTGATGTCATTTTCTATGTTTTTGATGTACCTTACCGAAACGCTAAAGAATTTCCTGTTATGTCAATGAGAATCTAATTTCGAAGCTCTGTAATTTCTAAAATATGCATTTATTGGAAAAATTTCACTAAAGATAAATTAAAAATCGTAATTAAATCTATTTAAATCTCGATTTTGAACAATATTTGTTAAGTATTTAAAGAGTTATGGACGCTAGAATATTTCATGATAAATTATGTTCAATGTCGATAAAAATCAAACTGTGAAGTGCTATGACTATTAAAATGTGCATTTAGTGGAAAAATACGCCAGAAGGTAAATTAAAGATCATAATCAAATCTCTTTAAATCTCCATTTTGAACGATATTCATGCAATTTAATGGAAGAATATGACTGAAGATAAAGAAAAGAGCATAATCAAAACTATTTAGATTTCTATTTTAAACAATATTCAGTAATTAAGCCATATTAAAGTCTGGATATTTCACAACAAAATTCCTGCTTTTTATTCCAAAGAGATTGTTTTTGTTAATATTTACATTTTTTCTTCTGTAAGAGATTTGACTTATCACAGTTTACTCTGAACATTAGAAACTTGATTAAACAATGATAGAACTTTGAAATATTACGCAGGGGAGTGGAATTCAGTCCCTATTTTATGAAAGAGATGGTGTAGCTTTCATTTGATATGTAATTTGTTATTATTAACTTTAAGTGTGAATAAACAACTGTGTTTAAAAACGTAAACAAACGAAAAACTAAAGCGGAAAAAAAGTATTTTTATATATATGTTAAATATCTCTTCACCTTCCAAGAAAAAAAAATCGATTTCGCAATATTCGTCGAAATAATTCCTTTTTTGTACATGAAACAATTGCGATTTTATTGAGCAGTATTCGTATTTGGATACATTACAATTGACGTGCAGCGTGCGGCTTTCTGAGTAGCAAGAACATGGCTACCACCGTTCTGCGATAGCGATAATTAAGATATAGTAAATATTGAGACGACTCCTCTCTTCCTACCTCCATGGCTGTGATACGCATTCGACGCGTTTCGCGCGAACTCTACGTGCACGATTACCATTCTACGATCGACGAAAGTTAAGATTGTTTTGTTATACGTTTTCTAAACCCTTAAAAAACTATGTCGTCCAAACGACGCAAATCTGATTCTCCTGCACCTAGTAAGAAAAGGAAACGATATCTTTGGAATGTAAACTTAACATTATCAAGGATTTTGATAGCAGAATGAAAATTTGTGAATTGGCAAAGAAGTTTGAGCTACCGGAATCCACAGTAAGAACAATCATAAAAGATAAAGAAAGAATTCTCGATGCGGTGAAAAATGCTCAATCCTTGAACTTAAGCATAATTCGTAAACGTCATGGTATTATTGCTGAGATGGAAACAATGCTGAAATTATGGTGTGATAATCAAGTAAAAGTGAAGAATTGTCCAGTCGATCAGAACACTGTGTGCTATCAAGCTAAGCTGATTTTTGAGAGGTTGAAAGAAGAAGCTGGGGAGGCGGGCGAATATGAAAACTTTGTAACTAGTAACGGTTTGTTCAACCGATTTAAAACTCACTGTAATTGGCACAGCATCGCGGAGAGTGGAGAGGCGGCAAGTGCCGATAAACAAGCTGCGTCTTCTTTTCTTGAGACACTCAAGGCTATGATAGAAGAAGGAGACTATAGTAGTAAAACCGTATTTAACGTGGATGAGACTGGCCTGTTCTGGAAGAAGATGCCTAAAGAACTTTAATCGCACGTGAAGAAAAAACTTTCAGGCTTTAAAGTTTCTAAAGACCGATTGACAGTGATGGTTGGCGGGAATGCAGCTGGTGACTACAAGTTAAAACCTCTCTTAATTTATCGCTCCGAAAACCCAAGAGTCTTAAAAAATATATCTAAAATTAGCTTACCAGTGATTTGGAAGTCAAATCATAAAGCTTAGGTGAAAGCTTCCGTTTTTGAGGACTGGTTTGGTCACCACTTCATACCCGAAGTCGAACGTTGTTGCAAGTCTAAACAGATTCCATTTAAAGTGATGCTTCTTATTGACAATGCACCCGGTCACCGTCCTGCCATCTTAATTGATTTCGACCCACGTGTGAAAGTTGTGTTTTTGCCTCCAAACACAACCAGCTTGCTTCAACCGATGGACTAGGGAGTCATCAAAACATTCAAGGCTTATTACACGAGGCGTTCGTTTGCACATCTGAATGAAGCTATGAGGCAAAACAGTGAGATATCTGTTAAAGACTTTTGGAAACAATTCAATGTTTTAGATGCCGTAAGAATCATTGGAAAATCTTGGGATGAAATTTCCAAAAAAACATTGAATAGTGTCTGGAAGAAATTTTGTCCTTGTTTTTTCAAAAACGAGACGGAAACAACGTCAGAAACTGACCATGTCGCTCATGTGATAGAGAAAGTTGTTAAACTTGCCAGGCAATTAGATTTGGAAGTGAATGGTGATTATATCAACGAGCTGTTGGATTCACATAGCCAGGAGCGGACAATCGATGAGCTCATAGAGATGCGTGAGCAAAACGTCACTGAAGTATCCGACACTTCAGACCCAGTTCCACCAGAAAAGCACATGACAATTACAAGCTTGACAGAAGGTCTCAGCTCAATTGAAAAGGGCTTAAAAATTTTAGAAAACATAGACTCCAACAAAGAACGCGTTATAACTACAAAGCAAGGAATAAAAAAATTATTGGCTTGCTACGAAGAAATTCTGCGTGAAAAAAAGAAGGCATTGTGTCGTCAGACGAATTTGTTAGATTTCATGAAGCCATCGACATCGAAATAACTGTTTTACGTAACTCATTTATTTTTTTAATATTTTGTATTAATATGTATAAATAACTGCAATTTTATTAAATATTTTTCTTCCAAACTAGTGTTTTTGTTAGTCCTTGGTCCCAATTAAACAAAATTTATATGTATTTATATGCAAAGTTGTACCCCGACTTATGCGAATTCGACTTAAGCGATTTTCGTCGGATCCACCTATCGCGTAACTTCGCGGTATTACTGCACTCTTAAAATAGTCTACTGTCTACACCTGTGTATTGTCACACCGGTACATTTTGATGATAATCTGCCGGTTATTCCTGTGCACTTCATTAGTTTTCTATGCCTTCTTTTGTCCCCAATGAGATTTCTCTGTTATTCAGTAATCGATTTCACTGTAGTTTACTGTTTTGAAGCGAATTTTTTATAGCCATTCCAGTGGATTTTTATTAGATTTTATACTTGTTTTCTCTCGCATCACAGTACCTTTTGAGATATTGTGTCATTCCTTCCATATATTCCATACATTTCCATATATTCGATTATATTTCCTGATCTATTAACACATATTATGTTGATTTTGTCGTTATTTCTGTAATCCATTTCAGCGTAATTTGAAGATATTCTCTCATCCTTTTCAGTGTACTTTGTTTGATTTTGCATCCAGTTCCGAAGTTTGGAAGATATTCTGTCCTCCATTACAATGCATTTTTGTATTTCTCATGAAATTCTACCATGTATTCTGAGGTGTGTTTATCATGCATACAACTTGATTAAATGGCCTGGTTACATGAACAAAAGGGGTCATAGTTAGATGGATAAAGGGTACACCCTAGACAGCTGATAGGAAAGAAATGGGTCTCCTGTCTTTAACGTAAATCGAGTGTGTTGCTTCTGCACATGAACATTACGTGTGTCACACTTCTCCACATGTAAAATCCCATCCGATGAACGGATGTATTTTTCAAAGCAGGGTCACCTTTCTCACTGGGGGCAGTAGTTGACAGAAATAAATCTCAAGGACAATATATTTGGGGACTCGAGCCTAGGAATAACAGTTTATGAATCCTGCGCGCTACAGACTCGGCCGGCCCCTGTCATTTATTATATGAGATTTTACAGTTAATCTATCTTCTATTGCTAATTATCTTAAAGATAGTCTGTCATCCATTACAGTGTAATTTCGGAATTTTGCTGTTACTCTACCTGCCCTTTCACATATGCGATTTTGTAGATAGCTTGCTTCCCATTAT
Organism: Ryuthela nishihirai; assembly: GCA_038380435.1. NCBI lineage: Eukaryota > Metazoa > Arthropoda > Arachnida > Araneae > Heptathelidae > Ryuthela > Ryuthela nishihirai. The sequence goes on from JAWZYU010000019.1 coordinate 2,841,481, forward strand.
ATTTATGTGATTTTTCACTTTCTATTTTGCAACCTGTACTTGAGAGACGAATTGTACCTGTATATGAGTGACACACTCACGTGCATCCATCGGATAAGACTTCCTGAAACAAAAGATTAGAACACTAGCCTTCTGCTTGTGATAATATACCATTCAACTATGAACTGTAGCCCTATTCTTGTCACAGACTGATTTCTACACATATATTTAACATAATTTTCATCCCTTTGGATGAATTTTTGTTTTCTGCACTCAAATATCGCAAACTACATAATATCTAGAGACCTTAGTAACACATGTCATTTGCAGCATGCTGACAACCCTCAATTCCAGTACATTACGTTTCACGTATTTTTTTATCAACTAAATCAGTCCGTTCGTGGTTTTACCACCATTCCTTATTCATGATCTAAAACCATTTTCTTGTTTAAAGTTTATCACCATACCGACTTCCTGTTTGAAATAGTTTAGTAAGACATCAATTTTGACATAGAGACTAGTTATCTTCCCATGCTATCCCATTAGAAGTCGATTTTGTACCTAGCTTAATATTTGTATCCTTTGATTTCATTTCTATAATTTAACCAAGTAAGCAAAAATTTGGTTTGTAATAAGAACACGTTTTCAGTTTTGTGTTTATAAAATTATCACCAAACCAATTTTAAGTCAATATTTTTTTGTATGCATTACAAAATTTGCACAATAAAAGCCAAATTCAATGTTATCCCTACGGAAAGTAAATCTTCACCTCCCACCATTTTTTGATCGTTTAGTACTTCTATCTTGCAAATATATTATCTTCATTTTTGTACACTGAACGAAAAACTCGTACGAAATAAGAACACGAGTACAGTTTCGTGTTTAAATTTCATTACAAAAGCAGCTTTATGTTCCAAAAAAAATATCCTAGCGAACATGTATTTTGCACGCTGAAACATGAATCCTATGTTATCTCTATGGAAGTGAATTCAACACTCACACTAATTTTTGTTCGTTTCAATTTTGTATCTCATTAAGATTTTGTTCTTATTTTTAGGTAGGTTAATTTTGGACGAAATAAGAAAACGTTTTCCGCTCTTGTTTAAAATTTGTCCTCTAAAATTAATTTTTCTAATCGTAATATAAGCAGTTGGATGAATTTTTCCTTGAAATAAATTTCTTTCATATATTCTGTTTCTGTGCCATAATATATATTCTTACGGAAAATTAGTGAGGGTTAAATCAATCTGTAAGTTTCAAGTCACCAGCTCGCATAAATTTTTAATCTTAATTTTCTAAGTAAGCTGAAATCTGCTGTGAAAGATGTTTTCAGTTTAAAGTTTTAACATGAAATAAGTTTGTGCTCTTAATGAATGTAACTGAATGTATTTCCCGTAGGAATGTTTCAAGTCACTATCTCGCAAAAATTCTGTCACACCAAACAATTTTCTGATCTTAATAAATACGCATGAGTAGTTTGTTCCCACCCTGGGAAATCCCCCCACAGTGCTTCCCCCTATGACGTCACTGACCACGCCCCCTTATTAATAATTCATAATTAATAATCCATAATTATTTCCTCCCCGTCATTAAAAACCATCTTCCTCCCCCACTTTTTAATCCATGGTGCCATCTGGCGACTATGAGGAGTACTATTTTCGGAAAAAAACTTATTTTAGCTGTAATTTCCCGATTTTTAACTCCCCCTTTATTCAAAATTCCTTCCCTCTTATTAAAAACCCCCCATCCTTCCATTTTTAACCCCTGGCGCCATCTGGTGACTATGAAGCGTACTATTTTCGGAAAAACCCGTATTTTAACTCTAATTTCCCAATTTTTCAGCTAACCCGTCATTATAGACCCCTGGTTGACCCACCTATATTTTAAGCCCTCCTTCTCGAATAGTCCCGATTTTTCTTTATTTCAGACCCCCTGGTTGACCCACCTATATTTTAAGCCCTCCTTCTCGAATAGTCCCGATTTTTCTTTATTTCAGACCCCCTGGTTGACCCACCTATATTTTAAGCCCTCCTTCTCGAATAGGCCCTATTTTAACTCTAATTTCCAAATTTTTCAGCCACACCGTCATTAAAGATCCCCTATATTTACCTTCTCGAATCCCTCCTTCTCGAATACTCCCGATTTTTCTTTATTTCAGACTCCCTAGTTGACCCACCTATATTTTAAGCCCCCTTAATCTCCGAATAAGTCCCTTACCAACTAAACTTCGGGATGGCAACGATCGGTTGATGCAAGCCTCAGAACAATTGCATGGGTGGCAACCACACGCAGAAAGGGATGATGCAAGTCTCTAAATAATTGCAAAACTTTCGATAGCAGTCACTCAGAGAAAATCAACTCCCAAACTTGTGTTACCCATTTTTACTCCTTATTAATTAAACACTCATTAAAACCCTCCTCCCCTTTATTAAAACCCCCTCTATTAAACTTCACAAACTCTCTTGTTATCCACATTCATTTCTCCAAGTCCGCTAATCAACTCCCAATTCCCTAGTAATTTAACACTTATCAAAATTCCCTCCCCTTTATTAAAAATCAAAAGGTACCTCTATTACTATTACTCTATTACTGAAACTTCACCAAGCTCCTTTGGTGTCCACGTTCATTTTGCCAAGTCCCGCTAAAAACCCCTCGCTGAATGGTTAATGCAATCCTTGAACAAGGTTCCCGTATTTTGCGAGTTCGACTTTCACTAGAAGAAGGACTATCCCATAGTAACTATCCCGCAGAAAATAAAAAATGGCATTGGGTAAAATAATTAATAAAAGGAGTAAAATCGGATTTAAAAATAAATTATTCATAATAATGAAATGATATTGAGGTGTAATAGGGCCTGTAGGAATGGCATATGACCCGTTTTAGAACAGACGTTTGGTACCACACCGCGGACCACGCTTATTGACAGATTACTCTCGACAGTGAAAAAATTTTCGAAATCTCTAATCTTTCATCTGTGTCAACAATCATGCACTACGAATTGACCTTCCTTCAAATCATACGATGGGGTTGCTTATCGACGGGTGCAACCGGACTTTCAACACATCATGCGACACACAGTCATGGTGCAATCACTTATCGGTCTGGGGGTCAAGAGGGTGAGTGCAGAGCGCTCCACAGTGTTTGCATTTGTCGCTGATAAGGTTTTAAAATAGAAGCTAAGTCAATAGCCCTGTTGTATTCTAGCTCACGCGAGGGATCACCAGATGTAAGACCACCCGACTTTGGTCATGTCGGAAGATGTATCAGATAGTGGTGACTGTATATAAACACTGCAGCCTCACTAACTGTCATTCTGCTGTCAGAGGTTTCACCATTAGTCACAAGTTCTGCTCTAAGTTTTGAAGTCTCTCTTTGGGCACTATGGAGAAAACCACTCTGTCATTCGTGAAGTTGTTCACTCTATACTCGTGAGTGTCGGTATCCCCTCATACCAGAAAGCCATATCATATGAAGAATGCCTGCAGATTGTGATTAATATATTGACTGAAAAAATCTTACAAGCTCTGAGCATCGTGTGTGATGGTGAGACCATCATCATAGGACGGCACAAAGTGGCTCACGAATATTTATGCAGGGTGTGTTTTGCCGAAGAATCGGCATTAAAACACGTTGAAAACATGGATTATAGGGCTGTGGTGGAGGATGCTATGACCTCAATAGAGATAGCTAACATCTCTATTGAGTTGTAGTATATCAAGAGAAAAAATGAAAAGGTTCTTTTCAGAACCACTTCATTTGTGTCGAAAGGATTACCGATCGATCGTACAGTTTCTGTTCACAACTCTTACTTCTCATCTACACGTTTCTTCTATATTTCTACATTCGATTCACTGTCACCCAGTTAACAGAGTAAATTTTAAAGGGTTAAAATGATAATCATTTAAAATGATCTTCAGTTAAAATGATAATTTTACACACTATGTTAGGATTAACAACTCTTATAGCGCATAAGTAGTTTATGTTGCTAGGATTCCTCTCAACTTTTAAAATTTAGATCTTACACATTCTTGCAAACCCCGACAGTCTTTTCATATTAATATACGTATTTTTATAACCGTTGTAAAATCCGTTTTAATCAACACTTATTTCTTTTAACCCCGCGACTATTTGTTGTCGCATTTTTACTAGAAGAAGGTCTACCCCGCAGTAACTGCCCCGCATAAAATAAAAAATGCTATTGGATAAAAAAAATTAAAATTAATAAAAGGAAAAAAAAAAGAAAAAAATCTTATTTTATTCGTCATGACGAAAAATATTGACGGTAACAGGGTCGACCTAAAAGACCTGTGTTCGGATCCTCACACCGGACCACGTTTTACTGCTGGATGGTTAAGTCCTGCATTATTAAAAAATATTAAATGGTGAATCACAAGGGGACAACGATTTACTGATGGATTACCTTTGACGATCCACTTCGATAAACTCGCTAATCATCAAAAAGTCCTCCTTTCTTACCCGTCAGATATCTGTGTTTCCGCGTAGTAACGCTACTCCGAAGTAAAATCAGCTAAAACAGTTTTAAAAATCGTCTCTCCCACCGTTTGCGTGCGAACGTATGCCTCATCACGCTGATGAAATCGGGTAAAAAATAACTTTTTTTGTACGAGGTAGAATGTTATAAAAAGTAAGAATGCTAAAAGTACGTTGCGGTTACCCTTGCGTAAAAAACTTTAGTTCCATCATGAATGCATGTTAATGGAGTAGGGGATATTAGTTTTAGCAAATACTACAACTATAAAAAATAATACATTGTCTCACTCGAGCGTACCCTCTCAACTTACCTGCGCTAATCCAATTTGGATTGGAAATTTTATTTGCAACTGGACTGATAGTCAAAATTTAGCAAATACTTCTTCGAATTCGCCTATGCTCTGACATGTTTGTTCTGATCGGGCCTGAAAATTCTGTACTTATGCCGATGTTCTCACGTAGAGCTTACAAGAAGCGACCTTCTCTCCTGTTTTGACTCTACACTCATCGCCATGTGATCTACTGAAACGGCAGACACACCATAGCAACAAGCTGGCCAACTGGTGACGGACAAAGGTCACGGAACACTCGCCCTCCCAACTAACGCTGACCTATGGGACAGCAGTGGAAAGAGATAAAAGAATGCTTCGGCTTACTTTGAGAAGAACAGTCGCTTCGTGTTTTATCTTTTGGACAAAATTAAATAATTACTCGTTTCCCACCGAAATACAGAAGGAATTCTTCTGCTGATAGACGCACTTAAAAATAAGAAAATTCAAAGGGAGATTGTTGTTTTCCATATTATTGAGATTGCAATTAATACCGATTCCATGCAGATGGTTGTCCTTATGAAATATAACTGGAATCTTATTAGAATTAGACACACATTATGACCGACTCCTCGGCGAAATGCTAAATCTATTTGGCAGATACTATGAAATTGATATCTGTCATGTTTACACAGATCCAGACTTCATACCAGAAGATGACAAATATAATTGATGAACTACAATGTACCTTTTCGTGAGGCATACGACAGGGAATTTCAATGAATCGTTTTAGCACGGCAAGCAACAAGCATTTAGAATGAAAGACCGATTTCAAGTTTGTTTCACTGTCATACAATCTTAGAGATAAACTCATTATATACGGGGTGAATCTGAAAAAGTGGGCAAAACTTTACGGGGTGGTAGAACGCAGCTATACGAGCAATATTCGTCATAGAATGTATGGTCGGAACGCAAGCAGTGAGAAGTTAAAAGGTAGTTTTCCACTGTCACATTTAAAGAAAGAACACAAGAAGGAGAGGAGATACTCTGTGCCTCACTTGCATTCCCGTCCGCCGCACCGTACATAAAGTGCATATCCGCCATTTCGTGGTTAGTATAACCAGCCATCCTCTCGGCAATCCACGGTAGAAATGCCGTTGGGTGCGAGGACTGACCCTTTTATACCATTTCCAACGCCACCTAGCGGCTCGCCGTTTGCGTTCCGCCCATACTTTCTATGACAAATATTGCTCGTATAGCTGCGTTCTACCACCCCGTAAAGTTTTGCCCACTTTTTCAGATTCACCCTGTATAGCTTAATCTTTATGCTTATCTTTATGCTTAATCTTTATGTATATCTTTGTTTTCTCTCATACATCTCACAAGATAATTAAAGTTCAAACTCTAATACATCTTCCCTATGTGTATCCTTCTAATAAACCATACGACCAAAGTAGATAAATCGCAAGCATCATCGGAGTCAGATCTGATTCCATATATCTGCTTACGACGAAAATCTCACAATATAATACTATAATATTAAATGTTAAATCTTAGAATTTAAAACATTCATAGAAAGATTATTTAAAACCACGAACATCGGGATTTGATCGAGGGTTACCGCATAAGTCAATGAAGATGTGTCTAACACGTTTTCAAATATTTTATATTTTTCCAAATGTTGTGGATTGTCTTTATCAGGATGTAGAGCTGATAATACTGACCAGAAGAAACATTTGTTGTCGTAGTTTTTAATATTCACTATTCCTTTTGTAGATTTCAAATGTTCTGGTAAATTTACGAAAGCAGATGCTCCAACTGCATTATACTGAGACATTTGAATTTCCATAGAAATTATTTTGTCAAACACCCACCCACTTCCCTTTTGTATAAAATTTTCAAAGTCGTTATCAGTTTTCTCATAAGCATTTTTTAGTAATTCATTGAGATAGGTAGGCAAACTGATTATTTCATTACATGTCGAAAACTGTGCATATATTTCTCTCTGTCCTTCAGGATCCGTTTGCTTTTTAAATTTTATTTGTAATATGAATCTGACTTTTAGAGACTGACTGAGTTTATTCTTAATTATATGTTTCCATTTATTGCTATTTTCCTGCAGGAAACTTTTTATGTCTTCTCTGACATTTATGTTATCAATTTTATATGTGCGAAACGTTTTCCGAAAAGCACTGCTTTTATTTATATGATATTAATTCAGATGATGACGTTTTCCGAAAACCACTGCTTTTATTTATATGATATTGATTCAAATGATGATTGTAACTGTCTTTTCTGTTAAAGCTGGAATTGCAAAATTTGCATTTTTCAAATTTTGTTTTTCATGGTTTCTTCACGCACAGTTTCCAGACCTTTAAACCGTTCGACCACTGGCTTGTGAAATTCTTCGAGCGTTTCCTTAACTCGTTCCTCTCCCAAAATAGTGTTTTCAATTTTCGATTTTGTAGTAGCTCGCGATTTCAAGATTTCATCTATAATACTGTGTAATTGCTTAAGGTCCTTCATCTTTATTCATGTACAATAAAGACATATACCCAGTGATGAAAGTCTGAAACAAGACCTCCAGGTTCTTCCTTCTTTTGGATCTGGGTAGTGTCTAGCAAGTGAAACACTAATCTTGCTGCTCCTGTCAAATTTATCGTTTACTGGAATAACAGAAAAAAACTGCTGAAGTTGTGGTCTTACTACTTCAATGAATTTTTGATCGTCCAAGTTGATACTATAATTTATACTAAAAGAGGGATTTGTTGTGCAGCAGATTACCTTGCTTATATATCCATTAGAAATGCATAGATGGTAATTATCTTTGAAAATAGGTGGTGTTAGTAGGTCGAATTTTGTGTTTATCTGTATAATTGGATGAGACTGCAAATAAGGCAAATTACAGTATTTTTATCAACGTAGTTTCATAGCAGCATCATTGTTTACAATTGGGGTGCCAACATTAGTAATTCGTTTCCCATTTGCATCGCCATTGAAACTGCTCCCACTTGATGCAAAAAGTCGATTTTCATTTCTCTATAGAGCATTGGATGGGTTAGGATCTAACTTTGTCAAGCCATCAACGTAACTTTTTGTTTTCGCATTTCTGTTGTGCCTCGGTTCCCCCAGATTTCCTAATCTCTTATTATTCGCATTAAAGACATCCTCGCCGGTTAATGCGACTTTTTCCAAATATCTCTTAGTTACAAACAGTAGAATCACACTCGGGATCGGCAATTTCAAGGATCTGTTTCTTTTTTTTTTTGCATTGAAACTATGCCCATCGAAAGCAATGCTTCGTGGAACTTAAAGCCCGCTTTTGCTTCTCACCAATGTATTCATTAGGCTAATTTGAACAGTGGTCAAGTTGTCGACGTAGTGTTTTGTAGTGGAATTGGATGAATCGATTTTTCCAAAAATCGCTTTGTAACTACTCCAGAATCTGCATCCTGTTCAGTGACATTGATTATTTGTTTGTTTTGCGCATCGTAGCGATTGTTCCGAAAAATTAAAGAAGTATTATTAACGTATTGAATAGTAGCGGCATCTCCATTTTCTATAGTTCTGCCTACATTCGATATTCTTTTAGCATTTGTGTAATAATTTCCCGTGTGATTCAGTGTTATAGACTCTTGTTGCAGATATTGTTTTGTCACAGAGTCCGAACCCTCTTCGGGATTGGCTACATTTCTCAATTTTTTATTGCTTATGTCGTGTGTCAATTTAAAACAGACACCTGGAAATCCCGCTGGTCCTCTTTCGGAACCGGTCTCAGAGCTGATGACGCCAAACTTTGTCAAGTAATTCATTTTTATTTACCAAAGTTTTTTCTGCACTTGAGAGGCATGTGCTTGGCTTTTTTTTATCGATTAATAAGAAATCGTGTGGTTTTGAAACTGCATATGCCTAAAACTGCATAAAAATATCTTTCCTGATTTCTGTTGCATGATCCATTTCTATCTGCAACATTTCTGTCTTGTTCTGCATATTGAAGAATGTAAAATAAATACACTGTTGTCGAAAAATAACTCTGTGTTAGATAAATCAATGATATGTTCTTTTTCCTTCCTCTGACGAATAATTCTTCGATGAGTTTTTGATCTATTTCCGTTACGAAACCGTCGAAAACAATTAAATTTTGCATGTCGGGATCCAGTTCGTTGACTTTGACGATATCTTCTTTATTGGAAGAGAAAGTTGCAATTGAGATTTTTTCGCCAAATGTTTTCTCCAAAATTTCGTAGGCAAATCGTTGAATATTTCTTGCATAAACTGATATTTCGGCTCGGTTAAATCTTAGGCACATAAAAAGATTTTATTATAGTAGAGATGTTTAAATATGAAGTTCAACAAAAGTTTCGTCTTCCCTGAACCCAATGGATCACAGATTAAAAGTCTAAAATGCCAGAGAGGTGCTAATACGTTTCTGTTCAAGAATTTCTCATCTTCTTCAAAGTCAAAATTTTGAATCTCCATTTGCTTTATTAAAAAAGATCATCTTCTTTGACCCATGAATTAAATATATTATCATAACCAAATCATTTAACATAATACCCTTTTTTATTATTCTTCACCCTAGTTTTCAGAATGGTTTCAACTTTATAAATGTCATCTTGCTTTTCGTATTTCACCATTTCTTGGGTGTAAAAACTACCAATGACTGGTTCTCGTTTCAGATCCTTGATCTTATAGGTTATGGGATCTTTATTAAGAACTTGAGCAATTTCAAAAATCTCTTCTGTAAAATTGGGCAGATAACCTTTTCTAAACGGTGTCTTGTACTTGGTGATTCTCACTCTGTCGCCAATTTTAAATTTTGGTGCTGCAATAGAATTAATTCTTTTACCAAACAGATTAAAATACACAATATCTTTGTTTTTCTGCAAGCTTGCCTCTTTTGGGGTCATTCTTATTGATCTGTGATAAGAAGTATTGTCATTCTTAACGAGTTTTGGTAGGACATCGATCCATTTTCTAGTGTTATTGGCAGTGAAATATTTCCACATTTTGGCTTTAGAGTCCTATTAAATCGTTCCACAATTTGAGCTTTAGTCTCATTTTCAGTGGCGAACCAATGGACATCTCGTTGATTAAACAATGCTTGAGTTTCTTTATTGATAAACTCAGTTCCCTTATCCGTTTGTAACTTCGATGGCTTGCGTTGTTTAAAAATTTTTACAAATGCTTTGGAAATCTCATTACCCGTTTTCTTTTTAATATTGCCCAGGCATATTTGCTGAAAATGTCAATCACGGTTAAAATGTTATTCGTGTAGTTATTGTGAAATTTAAATTTTTGCATATCGATTAAATCACTCTGCCACTGGTCGTCTATATTCGAAAAATATACCCGTCTGGTTTGAAATTTTTTATAAATGGGTTTGTGTAACGTGTACATATCTTGTTGTTGGAGAAATCGTTTTATTTCTTTTTCCGTCAATCCAGTTTTGCGCATTAGATCTTTTATACTGGAATATCCCTTTAATGGGTCATAGTAAACGGAAGAAAGCATCTTATTTCTTGTGTCCTAAACCGAACCGTTTCTTTGTTTTAATGATAGGTTTGATTATCGTTCTTGAAATTATTTCTCCTAAAGTTGGATTCTGAATTTCATCCAAATCATTTAATAATTCTTGGTCGGCTTCGTGTCTCTTTTTAGTTTCTGTAGATTTGCTGTAAGAAATGTGCTTTTTGCAGGCTTCGTCCACACGGTTAATACCAGAATCTCCTCGCATTAATCTTTTTTCCAGTTTCGTCATAGGTCCACAATACTGGTAACCTGTAATGTGCATTTCGGGTGGATTAAATATTTCTTGAATATAGCTTACTATATCTCCACCTTTTACAAATTTTCCTTTCTCTTCCACAAATTTATACTTCATTTTTCCACACGTTCAACATCTACCTCTCATCATTACTCTTTTATTCTTTGATGTGACATATTCAACGTTATCCGTTAAAGCTTTCGTTTTACACTTTACACAGTACATTCTTAATTTTTATATATAAAATATAAGTACGTGATACTTATAAAAATAAAGTATAATGTATCACAGTATCTAACTAGTTTAACGCCTGGGCAAAAGCAAAAATTGAAGAGTGCATTTGTAAATAAGAATCCTATAACTTTAATTATTTATCCACAGAAGAAAGATAACGATACTTTGAACCTAACAAAGAGACAAATCATTAAACTGAAAAAATCGAAAACGCCAATTTGACTTCGATTCAGTAAAACACAGCTAGGTGGATTTCTGCCGTTCTTAATTCCTGCACTCGTAGCATTGGGAAAAGCAGCTGCAGTTGGAGCTGCAGGATATGCTGGTACTAAGCTTGCACAAAAAGTTTTAGGAAAAGGGTTAATTCCTGGAAAGCAAAGAGCAGCTGGCTTATCTAAAAATAAAAGAAAGGGAAAAGGTTTGTACATTCAATGATAACAAATAGCTCAGGGATTTAAAAAAAGAGAGCGTTAACTAACTTAGATATCGAAAATATAATGAAAAATGAAAAAGGATTCCGTGGTGTATACTCTATCGATTCTTTGCCAACAAAAATATTCAAGAACGAAATGGTATAGTGAACTTTGATGTTTCCCGTGGTTCAGGAACTCAATGGGTAGCTTATTTCAATGATGCAAAGTTACCTTACGTCGAGTACTTTGATCCATTCGGTTTATTGCCACCAAAAGAAATAAACACTATTTACTTTCATCTTCAAAGCGATCGAGATTCGATTCGCAAATTCAAACAAATTACTGTGTAAAATGCGGTTACTATTGCATCTATTACATTAAACGAAGGAATAATAACATAAGCCCATATGATGTATTGTATCAGTTTGAAAAAACTCCTAACGATAGGAATGAATTGTTGGTAACAACTAGCATATGAGTACCACATACTACTACACTACATTAATAAAGATGGTACACATAACTATCAATTCCTCTACTATTACGGCATACAACCCCGAAGATTTGGAAATTAATTATGAAACGCCGATCACACTCAATGGTGAATACGAGATAGCACTGATCGGTAGCAATATGTGGTATTCCTGGTACAACATCAGTGGTAAATATAACAATAACACTCTGAAATACTTCAATGGAAGGCAATGGAATAAAATAACTTTCCCGAATGAAATGTACGATATATACGAATTCAATGATGTTTTAAAAAATGTCTTTGGGGATCCTAGCCCTATAATACTAGAGAGCAACCTCCCCACATTAAGATTTGTTTTACGTTTGGCAAGAGGATATAAAATAGATTTTTCTGAAGGTAAGTTGCGAGAAATTCTAGGGTTCGAATCGAAAATTATCGATGCACCAAAAAACGAAGGACAGTTCCCACCCAACATAACGAGAGGGGTTGATCGCATTCTGATTCACTGTTCTATTGTCGAATCTTCCTATCTCAATAACTAGAAGAGCGACGTGTTGTACAGTTTCGTGCCTCAAAACACCGCCTGGCAGTTTAATCGACACACATCCTTTCTTCCCCATATATTTACCTCTGAATGAAACTGATTACATTTACAACTATATGAATTATCAGCAACTGCTGACATCGAAATACGATTTAAATTAAATAGACCGCCAAATGAATTATATCACGTATATTGCGTAATTGTCTCAGAGCGTAAAGGAACCTTGAAACCACTAGAAGGAAAACTTTTAGTTCTTGGTTAGAAATATATTTTAAATACAGTCATACATCATCCGATCAGAACAATAAAGTAATTGCCTTGAACAAGGAAAACGTGACTTACATGCTACACATCAGACCCAAGTAAAGATGAAGATATTGAAAAAGCGAATTAAATAATTTTATACAATTCCGCCGCACATCGTGCGAAAAAACGAGAAAATATCCCCTAAAAGCAGAAATATTCTTAATCGGTTAATTTACGGAAATGGCCTAAAAATCATAAAATAATAAAGTAAGTATAGGATGAACGTTGAAGCTACTTACTGGAATTTGTTCGAAGATCCAACAGACGATAATTCCACGACAAAATACGAGTACTTGGAATATCGAGAAACCAATGTGAATGTTAAAAATCTCGAAAAATACGAAATATTTACCAAAGATATGGACGTTTTTCTACATCCGCACAACAGTTATATACACGTCAGAAGCAAAATACTGAAATCAGATGAGTCTGATATCGGCGGAAATGATGTAGTTACGATGGTCAATAACGGGTACAACATTTTTAAGGGAGCTCAATAATATATAGAAAACAGAGAATTGGAAGATATTGAATTGCCAGGAGTGACGATCACGATTCACAATTCAATTGATTTTACCGAAGACTTTCACCCAGTGCTGCTGCAAGTTGATGTGGTTCAAAAATACCACAGACAGTTCGAAAATGAATAAGTATTTGTATGATGGAGGCGAAGATAAACTGGACACGAATAATAATATAAAGGATTTTGCACAAGCGTTGAAGAAAAATCTTGAATTCAATCAAGAATTCTCGGACAGATATGAAATTACAAAAAATAGTCAAAATCTAAGTTTATTCTTACCACTGAATCGGCTGTTTGGATTCTGCCGAGACGTGGATAAAGTGTTTCGCGGTGTAAAACATACCATAAAACTGGAAAAATGTGACGTCAAAGACATTATTCAGAGAGTTGGGGCTACGTTGTATAAATTTGAAATGTCTCACGTATCTTGGTTTGTTCCAAAAGTGGAACCATCACTACAAGTACTTGCAAAACTAGAATTTCAGTTAGCAAGCGACAATCCACGTAAAATCTTTTGGGAATCGTGCAAACTGTGCAAATCTGATACTCGAATTGACTCTCATGTCAGTTTTCGGGTTACAACAACTCAAAACAAACCCGTCCATCTTTATGTCGTCTTACAAAAGTCTAACCGATTAAATAATCAAACCAGAAACAATATGGTGTTTGATCACATGTTACTAGAACGGATTCAGATCAGAGTGAATAGCAAACAGTTTCCCGAACAAGAATTCGAGTGCAACTTTGAACCCAACAGTTTAGATTATGCGCGAGTTTACAACAGCTTACTAGCGGCAAAAAATATGGATATCGATTCTGGTACACAAGTCAGTTATCAAGATTTTATGACACTGTATCCGATATTCCACTTCGATGTCAGCAAATACGAATCACGTCTATATGAATTATCAGCAACTGCTGACATCGAAATACGATTTAAATTAAATAGGGTGCCAAATGAACTATATCACGTATATTGCGAAATTGTCTCAGAGCGTAAAGGAACCTTGAAACCACTAGAAGGAAAACTTTTAGTTCTTGGTTAGAAATATATTTTAAATACAATCAGAAACTACATTTATTTGCAAGTTTAAAAAAGGAATCTTCCTATTTCAGCTTGCCATTAGCAGCGATCTGCAGTGGTGGCTGTCTGTTTACTTGCCTCGTGTTGACCTTTGTGTTGACCTGATAAACTTTCTTTGATAGCCAGTTTTCTATCATTTCCAGATAAATACGTGATTCTAGACGCGGTAACATACGATCATCTGTTCATGCGTCAAGCAGTTAAATCTGTCTAAATAAAAAAGTACTTTACCCTTCAGGAGAGAAACACAAACTGATATTTCTTCCAGCCGAGAGCATTTAAATACTCAACCGAACTAAAACTTAAAACCAAAACTGAATAAATTTCTTATCATAGAAGAAATACTCAGCTTTGGTTTTGATTAGGAAATAAAACTTTTGGTGATAACGTTTTACCTACGATCTTTTCGAAAAGGAAATATTTCTTCTTCTATGATAAGAGAAATATTCAGGCAAAATTGTACTACTTTATATTTGGATAAAAGTTTTATTTCCTAATCAAAACCAAAGCTGAATATTTCTTCTATAATAAGAAATTTATTCAGTTTTGGTTTTAAGTTTGGGTTCGGTTGAGTATTTAAACGCTCTCAGCTGGAAGAAAAATCAGTTTGTGTTTCTCTCTTGAAGGTAAGATTTATCTCCTGAAAGGTAAGTATGTTTGTTACAGAGTTATGATAGATTTTAATTGTAAAGCGAAAACGATACCGACCATTTTATCTACGATCTTTTGGAAAAGGGAATATCTATTCTTCTATGATAAAAGAAATATTTAGACAAAAAGAAGAGAGAAGGGTAAGTACGTTTTTATTTAGGTATATTTAATTGTAAAGCTGGAAGGGAAAGATAAAATATTCAGCTTTAGTTTTCGTTAGCAATTAAAAGTTTGATTTTTTATCCACAATCTGATTGAGATATATATTTTAAAAAGTTCTTCTATGATAAGAAATTTATTCAGTTTTGGTTTTAAGTTTCGATTTCATAACAGAATTATTACTTGGACTTTGCTTTCAGATAAAAGTTTCGGTTTGATAGCAAAAATTATTACTTGGACTTTGTTAGATAAAAGTTTTAATATTATTGTTTGATAAGAAATTTATTCAGTTTTGGTTTCGGATAAAAGTTTCGGTTTGATAGCAAAATTATTATTTGGACTTTGGTTAGATAAAATTTTAATATTCTAGTTTGATAGCAAAATTATTACTTGGACTTTGGTTAGATAAAAGTTTTAATATTCTTCTATGATAAGAAATTTATTCAATTTTGGTTTTAGATAAAAATTTTTAATATTCTTCTATGTTAAATTATCATACACTTCACAAAGTTTCGGTTTGATAATAGAATTATTACTTTGGACTTTGATTAGATAAAAGTTTTAATATTATTGTAGCAAAATTAATATTTGAACGTTGTTTAGATAAAAGTTTTAATATTCTTGTAGCAAAATAATTATTCAGTTTTGATTAAAAGTTTTAATATATATCTATGATAAGAAATTTATTCACTTTTGGATAAAACTTTTAATATTCTTCTTTGATAACAGAATTAATACTTTGGACTTTGCTTAGAAAGTTTTGATTCTGCTGTATCCAGTGAAGTGTATGATAACTCAGCAAAGCACTTCATTTTTTGTATCATATATACATACTTCATTTCAACCTAATTCATTTAAACAAATTCACAAATTAGTTTAAACCTCATCTTTAAAAAAAAAACTTAAAATAGTTTTTCACATGCTAAAAAACACCCCGGTTTTTACTAATTTTCACACATATTTTCACAAAATCCACAAGAAACATACTTTTTCCCTCACCCCCATGACTTTTCCCATGGATTTTCATAGAATTCTCGAGCCCCTTTTACTGTGCCAGAACTCTCATTTATGCTACTGCTTTTGTTAATCTGTAATTCTCTTCAATGCCCCGAATAATTGGTAAGTCCTTCTTCTTTTATTTTAGGGTTGATTAGATCCCAGAAACTTGTTAATTTCATTGTTTTCTTGCTTTTGTTTTCCCCTTGACTGTTCGCGTTTCTTTCTTCATCGCCCAACCCCTCTTGAATCTCATTTCATTTTGTCTTTTTTATTGCTTTTTCCTCCATCTAGTTAACTGATCTTGATTAGCATAAGCTTATGCCCTGCCTAGTGTATTGTTTACTTATGCACATTCTTTAGTGTCGACGACTGATTTAGTCCGTAAATACATTTTTAATACCTTCAAATTGTTCTGTTTTCCAGGATATTAATTTAATTATACCTTACTTTGCTTCGGTATTGTAATTGGCGTTGATTCTTTATAATGTGCTTCTTGATTTTCTTTAAAGAACAAGACGATCGCAATTCACTCCCTCAACATATTAAATCTTCTTTCTTGGCTCTCGCGTCTCTGCGATCCTCTTTCACCACGTCAATTTCATGACTTTGATAATCAAGATTTTCCATTCACTAAAAACTCAAGAGGATCTTAAATTGAAAAATTCTTTCCTTCATCTCAGGATAATAGTAATAGTTCCGATGCTATTTTTGTGACAGAACATATACATAATGACCATACAGCTAATATTACGATTAATGAAAATATTGAAGATGTGAATAATACACAAGTGACTTTTATTTTCTGAAGCAAGAAAGTATTTTTCGGCATTAATAGCCCCAGCGTTTTATTTAACCCTTCATTGCAAAGAGTTTAGATAGAGCAGTTGGAAGTGCGAAGAAATAAAAGGACTTTTGCTTTGAAATAATTGGGAGTGGTTTTTTGACATTATTAAAAATGGAATAAGCATATAAATTACTTAGAAAATAAACTGTTATATTTTATTTCGAGTTTATAAAATTAAAAGAACTTGAGTTTTAATTTTTAAGATAATATTATGATTGGGCTTATTCTAAGAAATAATTTGTTATATGCAGCTGAGGCAAGATATAGAGTATTTTAATAAAATTAAATATAATACGAAATTGATTTCTAAAAGCTTAAATATAGAAAACGAAAAGAGAAACTGGAAATCTTTTTTATAAAAATAATAATAATAATAAGCAGTTAAGATATCATAGACTTTCTTTTTTCGAATTCCAAGTGAGAATAGGCAGCGTAACACTGTAATCTTGTGCCTAGGATATTTATTTAAGTCTTTTCGCTTGATAAATGTAAAAATATCAAATCAGCTTCCTGTGTCCTATAAAGAATCTAAAATCCTGCTAATTCATTTCAAAGGCTAATTTGAAGTATCCCTAGATGACAGAGAGAGGTAAATACACATTCTGCAAATTAAGGAGTTTATAAATGCAAGATAGCAATATATTTCTAAAAAAATACTGTAAGAAAATTATAAAAACTACGATAAAGAAATGTTACCTTTCTCAACGAAAATTGTGCCTCACGGTTAAACTTGATTTGAATTATTTTAAAATCAGTGATATACCTCATGATTTAGCCCTTTGGCAGAAGATGTTGATGAGATGAACTCTTTCATCAGAGACTGGTAAAAGTGATTGAAATTGTTCAGGCAGATTGATTTGAACGGTTGCACTCTTGAGCAAGTGTCTCAGTTTAATTATCTTGGGAGCTATGTAGCAGACACTGGTGATGTGCGGCATGAGATAAATAGAAGGATTGGGATTGCCACTGGGACATTTTAAGAATTTATGGAGAGTGTGGAAAAATTGGCGTGTACACCGAAAGACTAAAATTAGGTTGTATAATAGTTTGTTTCTTTCTAAGGTTAGTTATGGCATCGAAACATGGACTCTTTGTAAGAAGGATAACAGGACACTTGATGCCTTTAATTCTAGATGCTTACGTAGTATCTTGGGAATAAGGTGGTTAGACCATGTAAGTAATGATACGACTAGGCAAAGGCAAAGTGAATGAAAGAAGGGTGGTGCCGCTCAGCGAGGAAACGTTTCTTGACGGTCATTGGAGTCACAGCGGGGAGACGACAGTAAACAAAGCTTAGAAGAAGCGTACGGTAAGACAGATTTCTTTTGGCAGAAAAAGGGAAAAATTACTATTTCATTTTTTTAAGTGTTTCTGGTCTATCACGTTATCAGGGAAAGTCACACTCAGCAGTCATTTTATTAGGTACGGTTCCGTGTTATGTCAATAGTAACTGAGATACAGAACTCGGGAACTTCTTAAATAATCATTTTTTGAAAATGTGTGACTGAAGACAATTTAAGATCTGAAATTTATTTCTATCTAAATGAAACAACTCTTAATAGAGAACGAATCTTTAACACTATTATACATATAACACCAAATCTTTTCACTAAGAAAAATTTTTTTGCAGTTATTCAACGAAAAGTCTGTTTTTTTTCTCTTGTTTTGATTAATTTTGAAATTTTTATTCTGCAGTATCAATTTTTATTTATGTTTATTCCACTACTTTTGCTTTTATCGTAATCTTGTGTGCAAATCAGAGATTTTCTCTTCCGGTTTATTTAGTTTTTAACAGTAATTTGAAATTGCTGCTGTAATTTTCTAATGTGTGACGCACTGACATAAGTTTTTATTCTCATGAATCAGTAGTATAAGACAATGTCTTTAAATTATCAATTACCTGAGATAATACCACTTTTTTCTGAATACACTATTGTAGCTTTCAGAACGATCTGTTTCTTATTCCAACAATCATTTCGTTGTTTCCCGTGATGACAATCGTATGGTGGGAGTAGAAGCGGTCATACTAACAATACTGAATCTTTTATGTGACAGTTTTTTATTAATCTGGACTGGAATTATCATTTATTTTACGTTTAATAAGTAGTCCTAAGAGTTCGCTTCGTAAATCTTACAGGCTATCAATCTTCACAGGCATTTGAAAAATATTTACCACATATCTTAGCAGGTGCGCATCGAATTTATTTTCACAACGACACCGCACTAACTTTGATTCTAATGGGAATGTATTCCATTTCATACTAATTTTTACTTCTAATGGGAATGTATTCCATTTTATACTAATTTTTACTTCTAATGGGAATGTATACGAAATATTACTTTTCTTGTTCTTCGAAGGATTACTCATGTTGTTTGTTACTGCACAGTTCGGCATCATAAGAAAAATTACTTGAAAGATTTCACAGAGAGAGAGATTCGCCAAGTGAAGAGCAAAGAAAGACTCAGAAGAACGTACGATACTAGTGAGTTCGCAGGATAGTACCCCACACAGACAGTGCATATGACGTCACTGTCCACGTCCCTCCCAATTACGTTACTCCTGGCCACGCCCATTTATTAATATTCATAACTGACCACACCCTAATTAATATTCGTAACGTAATTATTAATAAATCTTTATTCATTAAAAGCCCTCTTTTATTAATATGCGCCCCCTTTATTGAAACGTTTATCAAAAGTTCCGCCCTTCATTAAAAAAACCCTCAGTAAAATGCACCCCCACTTTATTAAAACACTTATCAAAGTTTCCGCCACCTTTATTAAAACTCCCTTATTAATTCAAACACTTATCAAAAGTTCCACCCCCCTTAGCGGCCATCTTGCATGGCCAACCCTTCTCTAAGTACTGAGACAATCATCTTGGATGGTGTCAGTGGCCACATCGTCGATCCCCTCCTTAACCCGCTTTTGTTCACACTAGACATGTGTTACAACACAATTTGAAAAATTTTCATCCCCATATTAAAAGTTCCACCCCCTCATCCCTTTGAAGGCTATCTTCAATGGCCAACCTATAAACTCGTTATTCATTAAAAAGCCCCCACAATCCCCCTCTATTAAAACTCCTCATTAATTAAAACTCTAGCAAAAGTTCTACCCCTCTCATTAGAAACCTCCGGGCGGCCATCTTGAACGGCCATCTTGGATTACGTCTCCCACCACGTATTGCATCAGACATGATGTCTGATGCAATACGTGGTGGAACTTTTCCACCACGTATTTCCGTAAGAGAGAACTTTTCCAAAACAAACATGTTTTGGAAAAGTTCTCTCTTATCAATTGTTCCACTCCCCTCACACCCTTGACCTCCATTTCGGACTTATCTCGAAATTTCTCTAAGTCCAGAAACGTCACCCGTTGACAATTAACAATCCTTCTTGCCAAACCCGCATTGTCAAGCAGATATGGTGTGCTACGAATGCTTTGGAAATACTCTTCACCGTCTTATCCAAAACTTATTAACACAACTCCCTTTTTTGACAGAACAGCAATTTTGTAAATAAACAAAGTACTCCATCGGAAGAAGACAACCCATTTTGAAATTTCCATTGGAGCCCCCAAATCTCCAAGTCGCGTGCCCCTCTTATTAAAATTAGTCTCCATCTTGTTGCAGGGTGACGTCGTCAGATATTTGTGTTCAGACATGTTACAGCGTCTGCAGCACACATTCCACGTCACCTTACCGCGTCAGGACTTGTTTTGAAACGACGAAGTGAAAAAAAATTCGTTAAATTCTTATTTCTACCATGTCACAATTCATTACTCTCCATATTTTCATCTTTATAGTAAGTACAGCTATTTCAAAGACCTCATCCGAATCAGAGATAAAAAATTCTTTCCTTCTTATAATTTTCAATCCCTCCCAATTTATTAACATATTTTCCCATTTTAATATTAAGACATTTCAAAGATATCATGATTACATCAGCAGAAGAATCACAGCTAAACCAATAAACCTCACCTTCCTATTTCAACAGTATATTTGACATCGTGATTACATTCGCAAAAGAATAACCAATAAAGTAACTTTTTTTCCCTTATTTTTAATTGCAGTATATCCGTTATGCGATTTGGTCTTAAGTTTAAAACTTTTTTAATCCTAATACTCATTGCCGTTGTATCCTCAATCCAGCACATGATTCACTTATGCAACATATTATTCTTTCCTAGGAAGTAACGCTACTTAATAACTTTTTAAAATCGATAACAAAATATTATTTCTTTCTCGGAAGAAAAGATCCGCTAATAGCTTAAAATTATTCGGCAGTAAGATATCATTAAAAAGAATCTGCAATTATAAACAATCTTACAGTTTTAAAAAATGCCTTTCTCCCCGTTTATTGGCGAACGTGTGATCAGTGACTCAACAGGCTGACGAAATTTTATTTCGTGTTGCGACTCGTTACGTTTGTTCACAGGGTCAGGTATTTTATTGTCATTCATTGAATAAAACATAAATCTCTAAGGAGGTTTTGTACACGGCTGAGTTTTACAAAAGTGCCACTTCGTGTAAAAATTAAGTTGGCAATGCTAAAAGTAGAAAACAATACGTAGCGTCTCAAAAATTTTAAAGCATCTATCTCTAATTCTACATCCAAGCACAACATGAACTTAACTGTATGTTAATGAAGGAGGGGACATTAGTTTTAACAAATACTATAAAATACAGTCATGAAATAATGATTAACTTATTTGGATTCAAATCAACTATAAAATTATTATGCATTTAATAAATCGTTCGCCTCACTAGATCGATATACTGATTCGCATTTTCAGAATTTATTTTCTGTGATAATTCTCTCAAATTACTTGTGAACTAATCGTTCGAAATTATATTTGCAACTGGACTAATACTCAAAATTTAGCAAATATTTCCCTTCTGTATGCAAGGAGTATCGATTACATCAGTATATCTGTGGAACAATTTACAGCAGAAAACTTCGATACGATATCGGTAACATAAAAATCATGCCTCACTAAAAATTTCAGAAATAGTTTTAAAACTTCACACCTTAAGTAATAAGCTTTGGAAACTTATTACTGTTCCTGGTGAGTCACAACGCTGAAAACAACGTGGGGAATTCAACCTTGTTCAGAAAAGTGATAGCGTAATAGAAATAATGGCACTATTTAACTTTTCATGCAAAAGGCATGTACTTGATTAATGCTCGTGGACTGATGAATTTTTCCTCCTTATCCTGTTATTGCGAACGGTTGGATCAGCAAAGGATTGCAGCATCCACACCCATGGACGTGCAGGGGACAAATTACATCACAAGCCACTGAATTTTGCGCTTAATTTTCACGGTCGTCCCAATATTGTCTTTACATCATCTCAGTGGCATCTCGCTAGCTAGCACTGTTGAGGTTTGCAGTCGTTTGCTCTGACATATATCTTGTGATTGTACCTCAGTAAAAGAATTCGGCATTTATAGATATGTCTTAAAAAACGGTATTCTCTCATAGAGCGCACATTGGATATAAGTGACTTCAGGCAAAAAAAAACGTCTTCACAAACTGTACTAAACGCCACTCGGAGTGAAACATTCTAAGTCGAGAAATACTATTCTTTAATAATAGGAAAATTCTCTCCATATCATCATCATCATCACCATCAGCAAGATTCCTTAATTAAAATTCATTACAATTCATTACAATGGGCTACGTAGGTCCAACCTACGTAGCCCATGGTGCAGTTTAATTCTCCAAGCATATCTGTCCTGAGCTACATCTGCTGCATCCGGCCACTGCAGACCAGTTTTAACAAGGTCCTGTTTGACATTGTCTGCCCATCGCATCCTAGGTCTCACCCTCTTTCTGAGGCCATTTGGCACAATGTTCATAACCCTATTCGCCAATCTATAATTATCCATACGGGAAACATGGCCAAACCAACGGAGTCTCTCTCTGCATAATATTCTGCTTAAAGGAGGTTGCAAACTCCTTTGCCTAACCTCATCATGTAACACTCCAAACAAATGCAAAATACTTGAAGTTTTTATGCTCCGGATAGCTTAGACGGGCGCCAGGCAATAATTAACAAATTGCCAAAAGTAGAATAAGTTATTCGGCAGTAATAAGTTGATTTAGGGTTCAAATACCAGCGAGCGTTCATGAGTAAGAATCAAAATGATTGTCAAGTAATTTTAAAATATAAAAAATCCTTAATTCGCGTTGCTCAAGAGAAAAAAAATGTACAGACTCAAAAGGTTTTAAATATAATAAAACAGATTTATTTCCAAAATAATTCAACTCACCAAGACATCAATGAAGAAAACATAACTCCAACTCCTGTGCTACACGCACTGTGCTTGGTGCTACGCACCTTGTGCTCATGCACTCACTTGTGCTTAGCTTCTGCTTGTACTTAAGTGACTCGCAGGTCACCGGTTTTTGACAATGAGCCGGCGCATGCTGGGAAAGACATTTGCATACTATGACGAACGACGCAAGCTATGACTCAAGAGGGGGCGTGTCGTTTGCACGCGCTTTTACGGTACAGTCGGAAGATCGGAGTTGCGGCGCATGCGCAACTCCTAGAAACTTGGAAACGAGTGCTGCGATGCCAAAAAGGAAATAAAAAATCCCCAAAATGATAAATATAACGTAAATTAAACAAAACTGGTTAAGGTAAAGCAAAAGTGAACGGTGGGGCATCACAACTCCCCCTTCCAAAGGGAGTCAAAAGATTTGACCTAACAAATTTTGACGAGCAATTTTGAATAAAGGACACATCTTACGTCATTTACACATGGCTGAACATAAATAAGTAAAAGTATGCTAGCGCAAATTTTGATATGACGAACTATTCTCACTTTGACACAATTTTCCAGCACAACCAAAAGTACCTCCTCCCTTTTCCTCCTGACAAAAATATGTAATTAACAGCTAACCTAGTGTACTTCCATACCAGTGGCTGTGATAGTTAACTGTATACTAGCATCGGTCTAACTAGTATCATATTCTGATAGAAACTCGAAATTGGCATATCTTGAACTGTACAGAAAAAATAGGTTAATTAACTCCTAATCTTACTTAGATTCTAAATGTTAAATACATGAAAAGAGAAAAAAATTCATTACAATTGTTGTTAGCGGGGTGATAACTTCCGCTTTTCCCCTAACCACAAAAAAGTATGTGACAGCTAAATCTTCACCTAAATCACATAAAATAACGGGTATTCGAACACCGTTATCTCCTCCTAATTACATTCAAATACGCAAAGCTAAAAAAATTCAAAATTTACAAACAAGCGGGAATGTAATCATCCCCTAATTCTTCTTCTATTCACAGAAATCGCGATCTAGCTGAAATAAAAAATCATTAGTTACCTCCCCCTTCAGAGCTAACGTCCCCCTCCCAAAGGAGTTATGCTGGTAACAACTCGGTTATCAGACTATGCCATTTGGGGACAGCTCCAAAAAGTTACACAAAAAAACAAAATTCTGCAGTCATCATCATGGTCATCATCTATATATACCAATAAATACTGCCAATATCATCCCACAAATTACGTATCATTGACACATAAATATCACTGATGACACTGAACAGATTTAAACACATATACATAAATCGTATCTAAGAATAAAGAAAAAAGAGTGTGAATAATTTATAATATACGATGATAACATTTCATCGAATAACTTTTACATGAATCTCCTTTTTTTTTTTTACATAAATTCACTTTGGAATGCACGTTATTTTACAATACAAATTCTTAAACATAAAAAATATTAAATCACTAATTCTCTTTCACTCTTCTCATTCATATCCATAAACATTTTACAATTTCTAAACTTTCCAATATCGACTTACAAAATTTTCAGCTATCAGTCAGCTGAAACGAAAAAATCTACAAAAATACATTTTAACTCACGTAAATACAATAACTAGAACTTCGATGAAAGCAAAAATAAAATTCTATTCACACAAGTATAAACTCGAACTACAATAATTTCACTTTTCAAAAATAAATATCGAACTCCAAAGTTTCAACAAGAAATTATACATTGCTAACTATATAAATCACCATAAGCTTCTTCGTCTTCATCTATTCCGAAAAAAAGAGAACATTTATAAATCAACAAGTGCCAAGTGAAAGAAAAATATACTTAAATTTCATTGTTGGCACTCCGTGGCGATAAATCTAGTCCGTTTCCGATAACATCCTTCCGTCGTCGTTGGGTGGCTTCACGTAAAGTTGTTACTGAAGATCTCGTTCAAGTCAAGTCGTCGCTGTAGATCTGGCTGGTGACGTCATCTTGGCTATGTTCGCTGCTTCGCTGCCGGTTGTCGCTCTGCAGGCTCTGGTCGTTTCGTCGGCCTTTCGTCACGCTCTTGACGTCGATGGAACAGCTGAATCTGGCTTTGTCACTCTTTGTCCTGTTGTGTGCAGTAGGTGATAATCTAATCTGTTCTTTTCTCTTCTGCTTGGTAAAGGTTCATCATCATCATCAGAGCCATCTTTCTCCTGGGTTTGTTGTGGAGCATCTACTTCTGATCTAGAAAATTCTATAGATGTTTAATATATCTTTATATTCACAACATTAAAGTATCCTACTGAGGCATTAGTGGTCATATTGGCCAATTCATACAGAAGTGGAGAAAGTTTTTTCCTTATAACATATGGTCCAGCATATAATGGTGCAAATTTCTTGATGAATCCTCTTTCTTTATCACTCTTATGATGTGTTTGAATCAAGACCTTATCACATACTTTAAATTCCATATGTCGTCGTCTTTTATTATAATCCTCTCGTTGCTTTTGTTGTGCTCGTAGGGAATTATCTTGTGCCTTTGAAATGGCCCTAATATGCTGTTCCGTTCTAAACTCAATGGATTGTGGAGATGCGGGTTGGCCAATGAGTCTGTCCCAGGGTAATGTTAGTTCTCTTCCAAGAAATATCCGTGAAGGCGTGAATTTGGTGGTTTCATGTAATGAAGTGCGTAAAGCAAAGGAAAACTGTTGCAAATATTTATCCCATGTACTATGTCTATTTTCAACGTAAGCAGCTATCATTCTGCCAATATTTCGATTAATTCTTTCTGTCAAATTTGATTGTGGATGATATGGAGTTGTATATATGTGTTTTATTTGGAACGTTTCACATACTTCAGCAAGCACATTGGAAATGAAATGGGGCCCATTGTCCGAAACTATACTCTTGGGTACCCCGTATCTGCATATAAATTCATTTACAAATTTCTTTGCTACGATTGTTGCTGTTGCATTTCTAACAGGAAATATTTCGACCCATTTCGAAAAATAATCTACTAAGACCAGAATATATTGGGATCCCGCTTGTGTTTGTGGATACGGGCCCATTAAATCCATGCCAACTAATTCCATGGGTTCATTGGAGATCGTGCTTTTCATAAGACCACAAGGACGGTTTTGATCGAATTTCGTGGTTTGACAAATTAGGCATGTTTCTACATAGGTTTTTACGTCTTTTTTCAAAGCTGGCCAATATGATCTTTTGGCCACTTTCTGATAGGTTTTCCGCGTACCTAAATGTCCAGCTGAAGGTACATCATGTAATTCTCGGAGTACGTACTCTCTTAAATTCTTGGGAATAAATGGGCGATAACTGCCTGTTTGACTCGGTCGTCTGCAGTAGTACAAAATATCGTTAATTAATCTGAAATGTCTGGCTCTTCCAACAATACTTGAAGCTATACTAGGATCTAGAGGTAATTCATCAGTTTTCAAATAATGATACACGTTTCCATATTCTAAATCGCTTTGTTGTTCAGTAATTAAATGTTCCTTGTATTCGATGGGAACTATTGTGGCGAGTGAGGGAGCAAAAGGCTTATCTTCGAGCTCTGGCGTAACTTCTGCCGGCCACACGGGAGCACGGGATAATGCATCTGGTAGCTGATGTGCACTTCCCTTTCGATGCTCGACCTTGAAATTAAATTCTTGTAGGCGTAATGCCCAGCGCATTAGACGACCTGTTAGATTGGTAGATGTCTGTAACCATTGTAAAGCAGCATGGTCAGTAAAAATAGTAATGTCGGATGTGTCTAATTGTACTTTAAATTTTTCTAGAGCCCATATTACGCTTAGACATTCTTTTTCAGTCACTGTATAGTTTCTTTCAGTATGACTCAAACTGCGACTGGCATACAGGATAACGTGTTCACAATTGTCATTCTGTACTTGACTCAGCACGGCACCGAGACCGACATCGGAAGCATCAGTGTAGATGTAAAAAGGTTTGCCTAACTGTGGCAAGGCCAACACGGGAGCATGACACAATGCATCTTTTAATGTCTGAAATGTTGTATCGCAAACAGGAGTCCAGTGAAACCGCTTTCGCTTTCGACGTAATTCACACAAAGGTTCGGCCAAATTAGCAAAATTGGGTACAAATTGTCGGTACCATCCACACATTCCTAAAAATCTACTAAGTTGTTTCGAATTGCGCGGTGTGGGAAATCGTTCTATGGCTTCGACCTTATTAGGTAATGTTCTTACTCCATCTTTATTAACATTGAAACCGAGGTATTGAACGTTCTCTCGGAGAAATGTGCATTTGGACAACTTTATGGTGAGTCCGGCCTCTCTTAACCTTGCAAATACCAAATTCAAATCACGTAGATGCTCTGAAAAATCAGTAGAAAAAAATGACTAGGTCGTCTAAGTATACTTCACAAATTTTTCCTTTTAGGTCACCCAGAACTACGGACATAAGACGTTGAAACATGGCGGGTGCTCCTGGTAAGCCAAATGGTAAGCAACGAAATTGGAATAATCCATCTTTTGTGAGGAATGCTGTTTTGCGTCGATCAGGTGGATATACGGACACCTGCCAATATCCTGAAGACAAATCTAGTGTGCTAATAAATTTCTTGCCAGCCAGTCGTGTTAGTAGATTCTGAATAATAGGTAGTGGATATCTGTCGGGGACTGTAACAGCATTTAAGTTTCGATAGTCTACGCAAAATCTCAAATCACCAGTTTTCTTTTTAACGAGCAGACCGGTGAAGCCCAAGGGCTAAAACTTGGCTCTATTATCCCATCCTCTAACATTTCTTTAATTTGTGTTGAAATTATCTCTTCCTTACTGGGAGGATAATTATATGGTTTGCTGTAAACAGGTCTATTATTGCCGGTGTCGATATGATGTTCTAAAATCTGACATCTACCGGGCTTGTTGTTAAAAAGTTCGTAATTAGCATTGAGCAGAGTTTCTAACTTAACTCTCTCGCTATTTTCCAAATGAGCGTTGTCAGCATGTTTTCTAATGTCTGATTTTATCTGATCGATATCAAGTTTTTCTTTCATTGTTGCTTTTAATGAAATAGTATTGTTGGCAAAATCAAATTCAATCAGGTGTTTCCGTATCGCATCTATTCCTATTAAAGAGTCATATAATAATTCACTTATTACTAAGAATTTAAGTCTTATCTCCACATTATTTAAAGTGATAGGTAACTCAACAGTTCCTTGCGGAAAACACTGCTTGGAAGCACAAGCTAAGTTCAAAGGTCCACCGGACCACGGCTGCAAATTCAGTTTACAACTTTTCTGAATTTTATCCCATACTTTCTTATGTAGACATGTAAGATCAGCTCCTGTATCAATGCGAGCTATGAATTCTGTCTTATCGTGATAAAGCTTCACAAAAGGTAAATGTAAGACATTATGTATACCCACAGTAGCAAGACTTAACTCATGAGAGGGCTTTTCTTGAGGAACTTTGGCCTCTCGCTTCAAAGATCCCGATGAAAGTTTCCCGAATTTTCATTCCTTTGATAGCAGTATTTCTCAGTATGTCCTAGTCGGCCACAAAAATTACAAGTGATAGTTTCTCTCTTTTGTTTAACCAAAGTTTTAGGTCTAGTGTTATGGTTCGAAGCTTGACGTGGCAAAAAGTCTCTGCTAAGTTCATATTCCATAGTTCTAGGCGCGTTCGGCGCAAATTGTCGGGACCGTGTAAATTCCGGTCGTGCGGGAGTCATTCTACGCGACTCAACCTGATATCGCTGCTTTGGCGGGAATGGCATCCATTGTTGGTTAAGTGTATTTTCTGCAGATTGTCTTCTTGCAGTGTATTGCCGAGCCAATTTAACTAACTCTGCAACTGAATTTATGTTTCGTACTTCTAGGAATTCTCTAATGGGCAGAAGCAATTGAGACAAAATGCAATTTACAATATCAATTTCAGCGGCATCAGCATCGTACAGCTGGTATAACTCTACTGTACCCCATATAAATTTTTCTATGTCATCTCTTTCCCTTTGTCTTCGTGAAAACAACTCTGTAGCAACTCTGTAGAAACTTGGAAACGATCATTATAAGCCGGATATATGTCCATGATTTCGTTTTTAAAATCTTCACAAAGTTCTATGCCGTGACGACATCCTACGTTATTCCACCATTGCTTAGCACATCCAATTAGGCAAGATACTGCTAAAACAACTTCTTTGTTGCTTGGCACTTCATGTAAACGGAAGTGCTCCTCCATGGACTTGACAAATGTCCACGATGACGTATGTTTCGAACCGTCGAACCTTATCTCAGGTAAAGGCCAATTAACATAAGGACTATAGTTAATGGATGGGTTGGCAAATCGTCGTTGTGGCGGTTGAAAATACTCTGTTCTATCGCTTGCTTCTGACGGAACAGAAAATGGAACCTTACGTTCAAAGTTTCTTCGTTGGTGAACTGACGTAGCATTGTCAGCAAATTTAGGGGTTGTTGTCGTTCCCCTTTTCTCCCGATTATCATCAAGCAGATTCATTAGCACTTCTGCTTCCATCATTACATCTTGCAATCTACTCTTTCTATGTCGGGAGTCATTATGGCGGAATCGGCCATTTTGTTAGCAGACATGTTTAGCGGTCTGCCGAAATTTTGAATTTTTGAAATTTTGAAAACCTTTTTTAATCTTGAGCAGCGCTCAAAGCTACTGCTATACAACAATACTAAAGCTATAACTAAGCTTACAAAAATATAAATTTGCTTATCAAAAAAAAAAGATTTTTCTTATCGTGCCTACGTACGCGTGTGTCCGGACACTTCTAATCATTACATACAACAAATATCTTAAATATTCAGCAATATCTAAGCTGAAACTTCAGTACCTTTGAATAATACACAAAAAATGTTAAGCTACTTGCTCAACAAAAATTTTCGGCTTAAGCTGCCGTTAAATCTACAACTAGTACATACAACTACTGAGCTCCAAAAAAAATTACTATCTTTGACAATCATACAAAATTTATCCACAAATATATATACTATCTTTAAATACTTGCGAGTCCCTGTTCGGGCGCCACTTCTTTTATTGTACTCTGTAACGCTCCAAACAAATGCAAAATACTTGAAGTTTTTATGCTCCGGATAGCTTAGACGGGCGCAGGGCAATAATTAACAAATTGCCAAAAGTAGAATAAGTTGATAATAAGTTGATTTAGGGTTCAAATACCAGCGAGCGTTCATGAGTAAGAATCAAAATGATTGTCAAGTAATTTTAAAATATAAAAAAATCCTTAATTCGCGTTGCTCAAGAGAAAAAAACTGTACACACTCAAAAGGTTTTAAATATAATAAAACAGATTTATTTCTAAAATAATTCAACTCACCAAGACATCAATGAAGAAAACATAACTCCAACTCCTGTGCTACACGCACTGTGCTTGGTGCTATGCACCTTGTGCTCGTGCACTCACTTGTGCTTAGCTTCTGCTTGTGCTTAAGTGACTCGCAGGTCACTGGTTTTTGACAATGAGGCGGCGCATGCCGGGAAAGATATTTGCATACTATGACGAACATATTTAAGTTTTAAATATAATAAAACAGATTTATTTCCAAAATAATTCAACTCACCAAGTTTTTGCTGGGGGGCGTGTCCTTTGCACGCGCTTTAACGGTACAGTCGGAAAATCGGAGTTGCGGCGCATGCGCAACTCCTAGAAACTTGGAAACGAGTGCTGCGATGCCAAAAAGGAAATAAAAAATCTCCAAAATGATAAATATAACGTAAATTAAACAAAACTGGTTAAGGTAAAGCAAAAGTGAACGGTGGGGCATCACAATCAGTAGTTAAAAAGTTGAGCCATCTAATGCCCAAGATACTGCGTAAGCATCTGGAATTAAAAGCATCCAGTTTCCTGTTATCATGTTTACAAAGTGTACAAGTTTCACTACCATAACTAACCCTAGATAGAACCAAACTATTATACAATCTAATTTTGGTCTTTAGGTGTATACGCCTATTTCTCCAAAATCTCCATAGATTCTTAAAAGTCCCGGCAGCAATCCCTATTCGTCTGTTAATCTCATGCCGCACATCACCATTATCTGTTACATAGCTCTCAAGATAATTAAACTGTGACACTTGCTCAAGACTGCAACCATTCAGATTAACTGAATCACAACCTGCCTGACCAATTTTCATCACTTTAGTTTTCTCTCTATTTATAACCAAACCTACTCTACTATCAGTTTCATCAACAGCTCGAATGAAAGAGTTCATCTCATCAACATCATTTGCCAAAACGGCTAAATCATCAGCATAATCTAAATCAGAAATTTTCGTATCTCCAGTCCATTTAAGGCTAAAATCTTTCCCATGAAGTGAATTTCTCATAACATAATCAATAACCAAACTAAAGAGAAAAGGAGACAAAATGCACCCTTGTCGAACATCAGAAGTAATGCTAAACCAATTTGTACAAGCGTTACCAACTCTCACACACGCCTCAGTGTAATTATAGAGAGCTTTCATTATGTTAACTAAATTGTCTGGTATACCATATGATCTCACAATCAACCACAAATTATGACGATCGACAGAGTCGAATGCCTTTTTGAAATCAACAAAGATAACAACCAAAGGTTTCTGAAACTCTAAACATTTCTCAAGAATCTGCCTAAGTGAAAATATTTGATCCACACATCCCCTACCACTTCTGAATCCACATTGCTCATCACGCAATTGACTGTCAACCAGATTCTTAATTCTATTAAGCACAATCATGGAAAGAACTTTACCTGGAACAGAGAGTAGGCTGATACCCCTATAGTTATCACAAGAACTGCGATCACCTTTTTGGAAAATAAGGATAACAATAGCTCTGGTAAAATCCTTAGGAACCATGCCTTTATCATAAACGATATTCAGAATTTCAGTCATCCAAGTGGTAACCAAAACATTTCCAGCTCTGAGCATTTCTGTAGTAATTTCATCTACCCCTGGGGATTTATGAAGTTTAAGTTTAGAAACAGCCAAAATAACTTCAGATTGTGTTATAGGGCCAACATTAAAGCCACCAATGCATCTATCATAATTGCAAACAGTGGGAATAGAACTAACCGCATTGTTTAGAATATCACTGAAATGCTCAGCCCACCTAGCCATGACAGAATCCTAAACTTCTATAACCTTACCTCGTTTATCCTTCAATCCCTGTACAACTGTCCTTTTTCTACCACAAACAACATTAACTCTCTTGTACAGCTCTCTGCTGTTGTGCTGTCTAACTGTTTCCTCGGCTTTGTCAGCCAAACCATCAAGCCAAAGATTCTTATCAGCAGCTAACTGATCTTTTACACGTTTATTAAGTTCTCTGTAATGCTTTCTATTAAGACTAGTAGGGTATTGATTAAGGACATTCCTGCAGTTCTTTCTTTCCGAAATAAGCTCAAGTGCTCAGATAATTCTGACTCTTCTGCTCCTTTTTTCCTAAAAGAGTACTGTTAGTGTCCAAAAAAGCCTGTTTAAAATGATCCCATTCTTCCTCAACTTCAGTAGTAATGACTGTCATAATGACTAAGTAACCTATCATGGTAAGCTTTGGCTATAACTGGGTCTTTCAGAGCTTCAGTATTAAAAGCAAATTTTTTAACCCTAGCACAACACTTTTTGAGTTTAAGTTGCAAGACACTTTTAACAAGATAATTGTCAGATCCAATTTCAGCTCCCCTATATGCCCTGGTATTCCTAACAAAACTAGCTCATTTGCTGTTAATTAATATATAATCAATCATATTCTTATGCAGTCCATCGGGTGAAACCCATGTGTACTTATGTATGTCGTGGTGATTGTAATAAGTGTTAGTTATTCTGAATCCATTGAGATTACTTACCTGCACGAGACGCTGCCCATTGCCATTGCAGCTACCAATAGCAAAAGGGCCTATTACTCCTCCCCCAAGGTCAGAGTCAGTACCAACTTTGGCTTTGAAATCACCAAGAACAAGTGTAATATATCCTTTCTTGATAGAATTCAAAATGTCCTGAAGTTGTTCATAAAACTTATCCTTCTCATCCTCATCGGCATCCTCAGTGGGGGCATAACAGCAGATAACATTCAAGACTTTAACGCTTGTCTGAAATTTTGCTGTAAGAAACCTTTCATTAATGCACTCATATCCAGAAGAGCATCACTAGCGTGTCTGCTGAGAAGCAGACCCACGCCTTGGTGATGCTTATTTTCGTCCCTCCCTGAAAAGAGAAATTTAAGAGTATTTTTAAGAATCTGACCTTTATCTGTCCATCTGGTCTCTTGCAAGCCGAGAATATCTAAATTATAACGGTGGAATTCATGTGTGAGGACATTAAGAGAAAAAGCTCTGTGCAGAGTCCTCACATTCCAACTACCTATGGAGAGAAAATGGTTAGTGGGATGTTTAAAGAAACTATGTTTATTGAGAGAGGGAATGCCAAAAATGTCAAACAGCCCCCTAATCGCAGACATGGGGCAAAGACCCGTTCTTCCACCACTAAAGGCTGAAGCCATCTACATTGGAAGACTTCCTCCAATGTAGAAATTGACGATGCCAATAGAAGCAAAGAGTTAAGGTGCCTGCGATGACCTCTGCTCAGGATTTTCCACCAGCTAATAGACATATCCTGTGAATCTATTCACTTGGGTCTGTCAACCCACAAACAAACAGAAAACACAGCGGAAGATTTTCCCTCCACAGAAGCCCACCAGTGCAGCAAAATCAGGATCCATAATCAAGCTCAGAGCCATATATCTGTCCAGTCCAGTGGATTTATATGGTCAGCACCAGGACCCTGTGTGGTTGACCACTCCTCAGCAGGGTAGAAAAGAAAAGAAAGTAGCCATAGTTGTCCAGATCAGTAGGCAACACTGATCTGGCAGCCCTCCCCTTCAGTTCACTTCCGCAAGAGAGTATCTCTTTTGAAAGGTACTAACGGTCTGCACAACGAGAAGGCGGGGTGGGACATTAGGTGCTAGGCCTGGCCGGTTCTATGCATCATCACAAGGGATTGGTGCATAGCTCTCCTTCCAGTGACTACCTAGCTAGCACACTAGCTTGTAAATTACAGGAATTATTGCAAGCAATGCTGGTGCATAGGATGCACTAGCATTCCTTGGAAGTCATCCGTTATTTCGTACTGTTTAAACAATTGTTCTATTGTCTCGAAATAACCTGGTAATTCTTCCGCTTTTTTCGGGAAGGGAAAATTATTGGGATTTAAAATCTTCTGAGCCATTTTAATTTTAGTTCTCCCAAATCCACTGAACTTTGACTTCCTCGGCTACTATTATTTGCCCATTCTATATCTGATTTTCCTTCTTCTATATCTAATCGCCAAAGTTCTATCTCCCTATCTCTTTCTTCATTCTCACTTCTGTATTCGATTTCCAATCTTCTTTATTCCCTATTTCTTTCTTTCCTTCTTACTTCCTTCTCCCTCTCTCTTTCTTCTTTCTCTCTCCTATATTCCATTTCCAATCTACTTTCTTTCCTCTCTTTTTCCTCTTTCTCTCTTCGACATTTCATCATCTCATATTTCATCTCTGAGGCTGATTTCGGACCGAATCATTCGTTTCGACCGGATTCGAACCATATCCGCTAGCACCCTGTTCTATCCCAACATCGCTATCCATCCTCCCCTTTCCCCAGCCTCAATGTGTCTGGTTAAATCAACGCTCCCGTCCTGCTCAGTTGCAGCCTTAGATTTATCGCGACTCCTCGGCATCATTAGCAACTCAAATTAATTTAAAAATAAAAAAAAAAAAAAAAACCACTAACCTTTCCTTCCTGCGAAGCAAATCTACAAAACTTCCCGCCCTGCCCACGATCAATAGGGAACACTGATTACCTTGGAAAGACCGTGGTCCGTCAGATGAGACATTAAGTCATGGCCTCGTATGTGGGAGAGCCATACCCTGTGCACGTTAAAGAACACGCTGAATGGTCTTAAGGGAGGCTGCCATCTGTCTCCCAACAGCCGTTCCAACTTGTTCCAAATGCTAGTGCATCCTATGCACTAACATTGCTTGCAATAATTCCTGTAATTGACAAGCTAGTGCTAGGGGAGAGAGCAGAAAACATTTTTACTCTGCTGAGTGATGAGGAAATTTAAAACTACGAAAAAATTAAATCTGCCGTGTTTAAAGACAGCCAATTGACTCTGTTGGAGAATAAAAGGAAATTCAATTCGATGTTAAACATAAAATTAAACATAAATTTAAACATCGAATTGATTTTCGAAAAGAGTTTTAACCATCGAATCGAATTGAATTTAACACCATTCGCTGATTTCTTTGAAATCGAACCATCTACAGAATATAATTTTGAACGTAGTGCAACGACCTCTTTAATGGGAAAAACCTTTTAATTCATCTTTAAATTTTCCTGGAACCATTTTATTTCAGGTATTGAATAATGGGTGGTGTTCGGGAAAATTTGAGAAATCAAAGCAATCAGAGGTTAATTTTTCGTAGAGGTTATTTGTCTTAAAAAAGACGCAAAACTAATCGGTGTCTGTAAATATTAATTCTGCATTAAACTTTGGTTTCAGAAAATTATAGAAAAAGTTATACATGTGTAATTTATTCAATTCTAAAATCGTCACACCTGCATAATAAGGTTTGTCTATTGTAATATTCTTCTTTTCCATATGAACAAATACGACATTTTCTGATAATTTAACACAAGAAATGCATCTGGGGTTTGTCATTAATTCTTTTAACTTCTTTTCAGTAGTAACAATGCACCAATTTATTCTTTTTCTTTTGTTTTCTATCATTTTACCATATATTGCATTTTTCATCAGTTTAAAAAAGTCTTTCTCAAAATTATTGATGGCGTTCATTTGTTTTGTTTTTTTAATCTTTATGTAATGTTTCAGCCACGGTTGTGGATCAAATTCTAATAT
This sequence comes from Ryuthela nishihirai, assembly GCA_038380435.1. Taxonomy (NCBI): domain Eukaryota; kingdom Metazoa; phylum Arthropoda; class Arachnida; order Araneae; family Heptathelidae; genus Ryuthela; species Ryuthela nishihirai. The sequence continues at coordinate 2,877,394 of JAWZYU010000019.1, forward strand.
TCTGTTAACGTTTTTCACTTTTAGTCCCAGTTCTACATAGAGTTTAAATAACCGGTAGTAAACTATATAATTTTGCCTATCAAACAGATTTGGTATTAGGGATGAGATGTTACGATCATTGAGTTTTAATTTTTCGGGAGCCAAGGGGAAATCATTATGTAAATCGTGCAGACGTGTTGGATATTCTAAATCAACTTTCGAAAATAGCCTTTTTCATTGTCGTCTGTAACACTAAGGATGTCAATGTCGCTTACCCATTTGAAATTACCGATTGGGAGAGGTTGCGACATTTCCCACCCATATAAATTATTCGCGTCGAAATACATGATGTAGTTTTGTAGTTTGCTACTGTCGTATTGTTCTAGTAATGGATTATTGCCTTGCGCAAACCTTTTAGACACTAGAGATATTCCTTCTCGTAATGATCTTTCTATAAAGAAAAACATGTCGTTTTTAATAAGTTCTAGCTCTACCTCAGTCATTTTCAAACAGGCGCAGAGAATAACAAAGCAGCAGAGCTGAAGTAATGGCAAGGGTCGAGTTTGTAATAATTCATGCACGAAGTTCTGAAATTTTCAAAAATATTTCCGAGCAGTAATACGTCAGTGAGTATGTATAGATCGTGATATTCACCGAAAGATTTTATGGAAAAGTGTTCCCACAGATTTTTTGCTCTTTCGCATTGTTCGTCATTTGGGAAATTTTTTTTCGATGGAAGCGCTGTTTGCAAAAACTGAGCGCTATTTTCCAAATAGTCGTAGGGTTGGGTTGGGTTGTTTTACCTCTGAGCGGCACTTTTTTTGCACACCATGGGCTAAATGGCCAGGTCACATGGACCCCGAAGGCTCAGAGAAGGTTGGGGGAGGGGACCCACTGGAACAGCTGTTGGGAGACAGATGGTAGCCTCCCGTCAAGGCCATCCAGCGTGTTCTTTAACGTGCACAGGGTATGGCTCTCCCGCACACGGGGCCACGGCTTAACGTCCCATCCGACGGACGGCGGCCTTTCCAAGCCCATCGGTGTCCCCTACTGACCGTGGGCAGGGCGGGGGAATTTTGCGGAGATAAATCTCAACGCTGACCCAGCTGGGACTCGAACCTGGGAACTACAGATTACGAGCCTGGCGCGCTACCGACTGAGCCACCCCCGCCCCTAGTCGTAGGGAAAAGTACCTTTGTTCTTCAAAAGTTGCCTTTGGAATTCATTCAAATTATTTTCTTCACAATATTAATTTAATATGTGGAAACTGTTCGCTGTTTTTGCCAGAAAATCCAGTGAAGTTCTGAGAAACACGTACGAATCAATAAATTTAATTTGGCCGAATTTTATGCATATGTATTTTTCAGTAGTCTGAGGTATAACCGAAATTTTCCTCGTTTTACCAAATTTCCACAATTCTTTTACTATGAACCATCGAATCCCTTGAGGTTATGAAACAATACAGGTATATGTTCTGAAAATTTGTATTGCAGATTACATTTGTTGTGAGCAGCACCTCTGAATTTTCCCGTTAAATGTTCGTGGTTACCTTATCGGTTTCCAGTGTTTTCCCACAAATGTGGCAACACTTCGCATTATTAACACTCTGCCAATCAAAATAAGTCATCTTAATGTTGTTTTTCTTTAAAGTTTTTATCACGTTTTCGGCGTCGATCGTTTCATTTAAAAATCGCTCTATTGCGTTTTCGCCTCCATACTTCCTGGTTGTTATTAGTTTTCCATCTGGGCCAACTATGATATATGCAAACCCCGATGGTATTAAATATTTAGTTCGTATCCTACATGGGTTAATTTGGCATCTGGAATATTTTGAGAAACATTCAAAATCTGCATGTATTGCGAACGGACGTCTCAAACTATTCTTGATTGCAAGGAATTTCATAGAATTTTGTGTGGAAAATTTAATATTTTGCAGTTTGTTCGATTTGCAGTCATTGATGTGATTACCTAATAAATCTTTTCTGCAGAAATTGTGAAGACAACATGGACAAGGAAAAGATTCACTATGGTGTTTGGAACGATATGCTGTAACTCTGCAGAAATGTTTTATACAACAGTAGTGGGAATCGATACCTTTCTTTAAAAGTAACAGTTGTATAGATTTTTTAGCACGACTCTTTGAAATATGTAACGTTTCTATGTCATTTTTCTTACAATCCATTACGTTGATAGAGAGTTTGTTTAATTCCTCGAATTTAGAAATTTGATTGATGGTTACTGGATAAGTCAGCGATGATGTGTCCAAATCATTTTCATAATATCTATAGTTTTCCACACGGTGAGGATGATCATTAGCTGGATGTAAAGCAGATAATATTGACCACAGAAAGCATTTATTGTCTGAGTTTTGAACACTGATTTACTCCTTTGGTAAATTTTAAATGATTTGTCAAATCTATGAAGGATGCTCCGACTTCATTGTATTGTGTGACATTTGGATTTCCAGTGAAATAATATTGTCGAACACCCATCCGCCTCCCTGTTTTACAAAACGTTCTATTTCTTCATCTATTTTTCCATACGAATATTTCAGAAATAAGCTTAAATTATCAGCGTTATTTCGATTATTCGTTATTGCGATTATTTCGTTACGTGTTGAAAAATATCCTGAAACTCTTTCTTCCTGCCTTTCGGGATTCGTGATATTTTTAAATGTTACGTGCAATATGATTCTAATTTTAGAGGTTGGCTGAGTTTATTACGATAATATATTTCCACTTATTGTTATTTTTCACCAGAAAACTTTTTATATCTTGCCGCACGTCTATGTTATCTATTTTGTATATACGAAAAGTTTTTCTAAAAGCATTATCTGTTTTTATATGATAATCTTTCAGATGACTTCTATAATTGTCATTTCTATCAAAACTGGAGTCGCAATATTCACATTTCTTAAATAGACGAGAAATACACGCAGTTTCCCTATGACGTGCAAGGTTAGATTTACAAACAAATTTGCCGCAGTTAACGCATTTTAATTTAGTGCTCATCCTTAGAGTTCACACATTATTATGCTAGATTAATCACCGTATTTATAGGCAAAAGGGATTTAAAACAAATTTCGAAATCCAGTAACACTTGCTAAGTCAGTACTAAGATTTTGTCTATTGCTATCTGTATAGGAAATAGGAAATGCTTTAACAGGATGTCCTGTCTTCGAGTCGTATCCGTGAAGTCACAAATGGAGTTTTTTTAATTTCTTACAACGTTTTTAATATGCTTTCTTACAACGTCCATTTAATGCTTCATAACTAAAATTTACAAAAGCAGAATTACTTGAGCACTACCTATCTACTTTAAACCCAACACAAACAACAATCTTTACCTAAAGTCTATAAGATATCGAAAATGACACCTGCATAACTACTGCTCATCTTAAATATCTTATAGACGTTCTGTGGAGATTGTGTGAACTTTTTTTTAAAAGAAACCATCAGAGACGTTTTGCCAAACACATCTACGGAGCTTTAAATGAAGGCCCTTCCTTTCTCGGGAGTCTGTCAGGAGACTTTCCGTATTCAGAACTGTATTGCTTACATTCGATCGCGATTGCTGTAGCGAAGAAAGGGACAAATATGCGAAACTACAATCATACGTGTCAACACAAACTACAATCTCTACGTAACGTCTATAAGATATCTAAGATCATCCATGCATATCTACTGCTCTTCTTAGATATCTTATAGACGTTCTGTGGAGATTGTGTGAACGTTTTTTAGACATTTTGCTAACAACGTTTTTTATTATGCTTTCTTACAACGTTCATTTAATGCTTCATAGCTAAAATTTACAAAAGCAGTATTATTTGAGACTCCGAATATTAAGTGAGATGTGGCAAAGTTCTGAGAAATCAAAGCAGTCCGAGTTTAATTTTTCCTACATATCTAAATATCCACAGGAAAAGTATTGGTAAACATCTGTTATTCTGAACTTTGGCTTTAGAATTTTTAGCCGACGACTAACAGTTTTCCCTCCAATGGTTGCAGGGTTGCTTTGCATTCTGAGACAATTACACAATATACGCGATATAATTCATTTGGCACCCTATTTAATTTAAATCGTATTTTGATGTCAGCAGTTGCTGATAATTCATATAGACGTGATTCGTATTTGCTGACATCGAAGTGGAATATCGGACACTGTTTCATAAAATCTTGATAACTGATTTGTGTACCAGAGTCGATATCCATATTTTTTGCCGATAGTAAGCTGTTGTAAACTCGCGCATAATCTAAACTGTTGGGTTCAAAGTTGCACTCGAATTCTTGTTCGGGAAACTGTTTGCTATTCACTCTGATCTGAATCCGTTCTAGTAACATGTGATCAAACACCACATTGTTTCTGGTTTGATTATTTAATCGGTTAGACTTTTGTAAGATGACATAAAGATGGACGGGTTTGTTTTGAGTTGTTGTAACCCGAAAACTGACATGAGAGTCAATTCGAGTATCAGATTTGCACAGTTTGCACGATTCCCAAAAGATTTTACGTGGATTGTCGCTTGCTAACTGAGATTCTAGTTTTGCAAGTACTTGTAGTGTTGGTTCCACTTTTGGAATAAACCAAGATACGTGAGACATCTCAAATTTATACAACGTAGCCCCAACTCTCTGAATAATGTCTTTGACGTCACTTTTTTCCAGTTTTATGGTATGTTTTACACCGCGAAACACTTTATCCACGTCTCAGCAGAATCCAAACAGCCGATTCAGTGGTAAGAATAAACTTACATTTTGAATATTTTTTGTAATTTTATATCTGTCCGAGAATCCTTGATTGAATTCGGGATTTTTCTTCAACGCTTGTGCAAAATCCTTTATTTTATTATTCGTGTCCAGTTTATCTTCGCCTTCGTCGTACAAATACTTATTCATTTTCGAACTGTCTGTGGTATCTTTAAACCACATCATACTTGTGACAGCACTGTGTGGAAAGTCTTCGGCAAAATCAGTGAAGTTGTGAATTGTGGTCGTCACTCCTGGCAATTCAATAGCTTCCAATTCTCTGTTTTCTATATAATATTGAGCTACACTTGGATGACTGAAATTCTTAATATCTTTTATGATAAAGGCATGGTTCCTAAGGATTTTACCAGAGCTATTGTTATCCCTATTTTCAAAAAAGGTGATCGCAGTTCTTGTGATAATTATAGGGGTATTAGCCTACTCTCTGTTCCAGGTAAAGTTCTTTCCATGATTGTGCTTAATAGAATTAAGAATCAGGTTGACAGGCAATTGCGTGATGAGCAATGGTGGATTCAGAAGTGGTAGGGGATGTGTAGTTCAGATATTTTCATTTAGACAGATTCTTCAGAAATGTTTAGAGTTTCAGAAACCTTTGGTTGCTAGCTTTGTTGATTTCAAAAAGGCTTTCGACTCTGTTGATCTTCATATTTTGTGGTTGATTGTGAAATCATGTCAATCATGACAATTTAGTTAACATAATGAAAGCTCTCTATAATAACACTGAGTCGTGTGTGAGAGTTGGTAAGGCTTGTAGCAATTGGTTTAGCATTACTTCTGGTGTTCGACAAGGGTGCATTTTGTCTCCTCTTCTCTTTAGCTTGTTATTGATTATATTATGCGAAATTCACTTCAAGGGAAAGAGTTTGGCATTAAATGGACTGGAGATACGAAAATTTCTGATTTAGATTATGCTGATGATTTAGCCCTTTTGGCAAATGATGTTGATGAGATGAACTCTTTCATTCGAGCTGTTGATGAGACTGGTAGTAGAGTAGGTTTGGTTATAAACAGAGAGAAAACTAAAGTGATGAAAATTGGTCAGGCAGGTTGCGATTCAGTTAATCTTAATGGTTGCAGTCTTGAGCAGGTGTCACAGTTTAATTACCTTGGGAGCTATGTAACAGATAATGGTGATGTGCGGCATGAGATTAACAGACGAATAGGGATTGCTGCCGGGACTTTTAAGAATCTGTGGAGAGTGTGGAGAAATAGGCGTATACACCTAAAGACTAAAATTAGACTGTATAATAGTTTGGTTCTTTCTAGGGTTAGTTATGGTAGTGAAACTTGGACACTTTGTAAACAAGATAACAGGAAACTAGATGCTTTTGATTCCAGATGCTTACGCAGTATCTTTGGCATTAGGTGGTTCAACTTTGTAACTAATGATGAGGTTAGGCAAAGGAGTTTGCAACCTCCTTTAAGCAGCATATTGTGCAGAGAGAGACTCCGTTGGTTTGGCCATGTTGCCCGTATGAATAATTATAGATTGGCGAATAGGGTTATGAACAGTGTGCCGAAAGGCCTCAGAAGGAGAGGGAGACATAGGATACGGTGGGCAGACAATGTTAAACAGGACCTTGTTAGAATTGGTGTGCAGTGGCCGGATGCAGCAGATGTAGCTCAGGACAGATATGCTTGGAGAATTAAACTGCGTGGTCTGGTTGGACCTCCGTAGCCCATGGCTGCTTGAGGATTATGATGATGATGAACTTGAAAATGTTGTACCCATTATTGACCATCGTAACTACATTATTGCCGCCGATATCAGTTATTTATATAACTGTTGTGTGGATGTAGAAAAACGTCCATATTTTTGGTAAATGTTTCGTATTTTTCTAGATTTTTAAATTCACATCGGTTTCTCGATATTCCAAGTACTCGTATTTTGTCGTGGAATTATCGTCTGTTGGATCTTCGAACAAATTCCAGTAAGTAGCTTCAACGTTCATCCTATACTTACTTTATTATTTTATGTTTTTTAGGCCATTTCCGTAAATTAACCGATTAAGAATATTTCTGCTTTTAGGAGATATTTTCTCGTTTTTTCGCACGATGTGCGGCGGAATTGTATAAAATTATTTAATTCGCTTTCTCAATATCTTCATCTTTATTTGGGTCTGATGTGTAGCATGTAAGTCACGTTTTCCTTTTTCAAGTCAATTACTTTATTGTTCTGATCGGTTACTTTCATTCTAACGTTGTAAATGTAATCAGTTTCATTCAGAGGTAAATATATGGGGAAGAATGGATGTGTGTCGATTAAACTGCGAGGCGGTGTTTTGAGGCACGAAACTGTACAACACATCGCTCTTCTGGTTATTGACATGGGAAGATTCGACAATAGAACAGTGAATCAGAATGCGATCGACCCCTCTCGTTATGTTGGATGGGAACTTTCCTTCGTTTTTTGCTGCATCGATAGTTTTCGATTCGAACCCTAGAATTTCTCGCAACTTTCCTTCAGAAAATTCTATTTTATATCCTCTTGCCAAACGAATAGCAAATCTTAATGTGGGGAGGATTCTTTCTAGTATTATAGGACTAGGATTCTCAAAGACATTTTTGAAAACATCATTTAATTCGTCTATATCGTACATTCCATTCGGGAAAGTTATTTTATTCCATTGCCTTCCATTGAAGTATTTCAGAGTGTTATTCTTATATTTATCACTTATGTTGTACCAGGAATACCACATATTGCTACCGATCAGTGCTTCTCGTATTCACCATTGAGTGTGATCGGCGTTTCATAATTAATTTTGAAATCTTCGGAATTGTATGCCATAATAGTAGAGGAATTGATAGTTATAAGTATCATCTTCATTAATGTAATGTAGTATTATGTGGTACTCATATGCTAGTTGTTACTAACAATTCGTTCCGATCGTTAGGAGTTTGTTCAAATTGATACAATATATCATATTGGTTTATATTATTGGCCGTCCCATGGCCGAGTGGTTAGCGCACTTAGCTACTGATCTAAGGGACCTGGGTTCGAGCCCCGGGTAAGACATGGCTGTTTGTGTTGTTTTTCTGCAGAGGGTCTGCGATCTTCTGAGACCTTCTACTGTGGCATATAAACTGTCAGACCTCTGTGGCAAGCAGCTGTTTGAGGGGGTATTTTTTTTATATTATTTTTCCATCGTTTAATGTAATAGACGCAATAGTAACCGCATTTTACATAGTAATGTGCTTGAATTTTCGAAGAGTTATACGCGATCGGCTATGAAGTCGAAAGTAATTACTGTTTTATTTCTTCTGGTGGCGATAAACCGAATGGATCAAGAGAACACGATGTAAGGTAACATCGCATCATTGAAATTAGCTACTTAATGAGTTTCTGACCCACAGGAAACGTCAAAGTCCACTATACCATTTTCGTTCTTGAATATTTTTGTTGACAAAGAATCGATAGAGTATACACCACGGAATCCTTTTTCGTTTTCCATTGTATTTTCGATATCTAAGTTACTTAATGGCTATTTTTTTTTAAATCCCTGAGCAATTTCTTTTCCTGGAATGAAAAAACCTTTTCCCTTTCTTTTTTTTTTAGATAAGCCAGCTGCGCTTAGCTCTCCAGAAGTGTATAACCCTTTTCCTAGAACTTTTTGTGCAAGCTTAGTACCAGCATATCCCGCAGCTCCAACTGCAGCTGCTTTTCCCAATGCTACGAGTTAGTATTAAGAACGGCAGAAATCCACCTAGCTGTGTTTTACTGAAGCGAAGTCGAACTGGCGTTGTAGAGTTTTTCAGTTTAATGATTTGTCTCTTTGTTAGGTTCAAAGTATCGTTACCTTTCTTCTGTGGATAACAATTAAAGTTATAGGATTCTTATTTACAAATGCACTCTTCAATTGTTTCTTTTGCCCAGGCGTTAAACTAGTCAGATAACTATGATACATTATACTTTATTTTATAAGTATCACGTACTTATATTTCATATATAAAATTAAGCATGTATTGTGTAAAGTGTAAAATGATAACTTTAAAGGATAACGTTGAATATGTGACATCAAAGAATAAAAGAGTGTGATGATGAGAGGTAGATGACGGACGTTTGGAAAAATGAACTATAAATTTGTGAAACAGAAAGGGAAATTTCTAAAAAGTGGAGATATAGTAAGCTGGATCCAAGAAAAGTTTAATCCACCCGACATGCACATTCCAGGTTACCAGTATTGTGGACGTTTTACGAAACTGAAGAAAAGGTTAATGCGAGGATCTCCTGGTATTAACCGTGTGGACAAAGCCTGCAAAAAGCACGACATTTCTTACAGCAAATCTACAGACACGTAAAAGATACACGAAGCCGACCAAAAATTATCAAATGATTTGGATGAAATTCAGAATCCAAATTTAGGAGAAAGAATTTCAAGAACGATAATCAAACCTATCATTAAAACAAAGAAACGGTTCGGCTTAGGACACAAGAAACAAGATGCTTTCTTCTGTTTACTAGGATCCATTAAAGGGATATTCCGGTATAAAAGATCTAATACGCAAAACTGGATTGAACGAAAAAGAGGTAAAAGAAGTTTCTTGAACAACAAGATGTGTGTACGTTACACAAACCCATCTACACGAAATTCAAAACAAGACGGGTAGACGACCAGTGGCAGAGCGATTTAATCGATATGCAAAAATTTCAATTACATAATAACAACACGAATTATATTTTAACAGTGATTGACATTTTCAGTAAATTCGCTTGGGCAGTGCCTGTTAAAAAGAAAACTGATAGCGAGATTACAAAGGCGTTTGTCAAATTATTTCAACAGCGCAAGCCATCCAAGTTGCAAACAGATAAGGGAACTGAGTTTATTAATAGAGAAACACAAGCGCTGTTTAGCCAAGGCTGCGTGAAATGGTTCGCCACCGGAAATGTAACAAAAGCGCAGATAGTTGAAAGTTTCAATAGGACTCTAAAGAAAATATGTGGAAATATTTCATACGAGGAAATGGATCGATGTTCTACCGAAACTTGTTAAGAATTATAATAATTCTTATCACAGATCAATATAAATGACTCCAGAAGAGGCAAGTTTAAAAAAAACAAAAATATCGTACATTTAAATCTGTTTGGTAAAAAAATTAAATCTCTTACGAAACCACAATTTAAAATCGGCGACAGAGTGAGAATCGCCAAGTAGACGACAACTTTCAGAAAGGGATATATTTGCCTAATTTCACAGAAGAAATTTTTGAAATTGCTCAAATACTAAACACAGATCTCATAATTTATAAAAGATTTGAAAGGGGAGCCTATCGTCGCCAGTTTTTACACCCAAGAAATGGTAAAATACTAAAACCAAACGATATTTACAATGTAGAAAGCATTCAGAAACTAGAGTGAGAAAGAATAAGAAAGAGTATTACATTAAATGGTTTGGTAATGATAACACGTTTAATTCCTGGATAAAAGAAGAAGATCGCTTTTTAAAATAAAGTAAATGGAAAATCAAAATTTCGACTTTGAAGAAGACAACAATTTCTTAAACAGAAACGTATTAGCACCATTCTGGCCATTTAGACTTTTAATCTAGTCACTAAAACAAACTGGGGTGAGGAACGTTTCATCCTCAGAAATTCGCTCCAGCATGTTAACTGCAAACTCTTTTCGTCTTGGTTTATAATTTTGCTCGAGTGCCTGTAAGAGTTGCACTTTGTAAGCGTAGAATCGCAAGTACTTGTGTAGGACTTTGTGCACTGTTGAACATGGTAGCTCTAACTGTCTGGCAGCAGTACGAATGGACGTTGTGGGAGATCGACTAAAGGCTTGTCTTACACGATCGATATTTTCCTCAGATGTTCTTGGTCGTCCACTCCTGCCTTTTTCCAACACTGTCCCTGTCTCCATAAATTTCTTGTGCCATGCACGAATGGACGGACGTGTCGGTGGATCTCTCCCATACTTAGTTCTGTAGTTTCGCTGAGTCTCCGTATCCTATTTCGTTTCAGTAAACCATGATACACATTGTGCCTTCTCTTGAGGAGTAGCCATTTTTTAGAGTTTCTTTAAAAAAATACCTCTTTCATCAACGTGGTACCTGAATTACACAAATGCAATGTGATTAAAAACTTTGATAACCACTTAGTACATAGAACAAATTTGATTAAGATATCTCATCAACTGCCTTAGTAATAAATTTTTTAAATTGTAAAGAGACTTTATGGACACCCTGTATAATCAATCATATTCTTATGCAGTCCATCAGGTGAAACCCATGTGTACTTATGTATGTCGCTGTGTTTGTAATAAGTGTTGGTTATTCTGAAACCATTGAGTTTACTTACCTGTAGGAGACGTTGCCCATTGCCATTGCAGCTACCAATACCAAAAGGGCCTATCGCCCCTCCCCAAAGATCAGAGTCAGTACCAACTTTGGCATTGAAGTCACCTAGAACAAGGGTAATATCTCCTTTCTTGACAGAATTCAAAATATTCTGAAGTTGTCCGTAAAACCTATCCTTCTCATCCTCATCCTCAGTGGGGGCATAACAGCAGAAAACATTCAAGTTTTTAATGCTTGCCTGAAATTTTGCTGTAAGAAACCTTTCATTAATGCACTCATATCCTAGAAGAGCATCACTAGCGTGTCTGTTGAGGAACAGACCACGCCTTGGTGATGTTTTTTATCGTTCCTCCCACTCTGGCCATTTAGCCAACGAGGTTGGTCCAACGAGTTCAGGATGACAAATCTTTGTTGAACTTAATATTTAACCAACTCTACTATAATCAAATATTTTTATATGCCAAAGATTTAACCGAGTCGAAATATCAGTTTATGCAAGAAATATTCAACGATTTCACGAAATTCTGGAGAAAACGTTTGGCGAAAAAATCCTAGTTGCAACTTTCTGTTCCAGTAAAGTAGATATCGTCAAGGTCAAAGAACTGGATCCCGAAATGCAAAATGTAATTGTTTTCGACGATTTCGTAACTGAAAGAGAGAAAAAACTCATCGAAGAATTATTCGTCAGAGGAAGGAAAAAGAACATATCATTGATTTATCTAACACAGAGTTATTTTTCGACTCCAAAAGATATTCGACTACAGTGTAATTATTTTACATTCTTTAATATGAGGAAAACAAGAAAGAAATGTTGCAGATACAAACGGATCATGCAACAGATATCAGGAAAGATATTTTTATGCAGTTTTATGCATATGCAGCTTCAAAACCACACGATTTCTTATTAATCGATAAAAATAACCAAGCACATGCCTCTCAAGTACAGAAAAAACTTTGGTAAATAAAAATGAATTACTTGACAAAGTTTGGCGACATCAGCTCTGAGACCGGCTCCGAAAGAGGACCAGTGGGAATTCCAGGTGTCGGTTTTAAATTGACACACGATGGGGACTACGACATGAGTAATAAAAAATTGAGAAATGTAGCCAATCCCGAAGAGAGTTCGGATTCTGTGACAAAACAGTATCTACAACAAGAATCTATAACATTGAATCGCACAGGAAATTATGATGCAAATACTAAAAGAATATCAAATATAGGTAGACCTATAGAAAATGGAGATGTCGCTACTATTCAATACGTTAATAATATTTCTTTAAATTTTCGGAACAATCGCTACGATGCGCGAAACAAACAAATAATCAATGTTACTGAACCAGATGCAGATTCTGGATTAGTTACAAAATGATATATGGAAAAAGAGCACTTTGCAATGACGATGACGATTAGGATGCAAGCAATAAACGCATTAAAAATCTTACAGAACCGATTGATTCATCCAATGCCACTACGAAACACTACATCGACAACTTGACCACTGTTCAAGATAATCCAATAAATACATTGGTGAGAAATAAAAATGGGCTTTACGTTCCGCGCAGCATTGCATTCGACGGGCATCGTTTCAATGCACAAAAAAAAAAAATCGTTGATATTGCCGATCCCGAGTCTGATTCTGCTGCTGTAACTAAGGGATATTTGGAAAAAGTCGCATTAACTGTAGAGGATGTCTTAATGCGAACGAAAAGAGAATAGGAAACCTCGGGGAACCGAGGCACAACAAAAATTTACGTCGACGGCTTGACAGAGTTAGATACTATCCCAACCAATGCCTTATTGCGAAACGAACATGGACTTTTCGTACCAAATGAAAGCAGATTCAATGGCGATGCAACAGGACAAAAAATTATGAATGTTGGCACTCCAATTTATCAGAGTGACGCTGCCACAGAATTATACGTTGATAAAATTACTCTAATTTGCCTGACCTACGGCGATAAAGAAGTGAAAGAAATGCAGTCTCATCCAATTAAACAGATAAACACAAAATTCGACCTACTAATGCCATCTATTTTCAAAGATAATTACCATTTATGCATTTCTAATGGATATATTAAGCAAAGTAATCTGCTGCACAAGAAATCCCTCTTTTAGTATAAATTATAGTATCAACTTGGACGATCAAAAATTCATTGAAATAATAAGACCACAACTTCAGCAATATTTTTCTTTTATTCCAGTAATCAAGAAATTTGACAGGGGCAGCACGATTAGTGTTTCACTTGCTAGACACTAACCAGATCCAAAAGAAAGAAGAAAAGGTACCTGGAGGTCTTGTTTCCGACTTTCATCACTGGGTATATGTTTTTATTTAATATGAATGGAGATGAAAGATATTAAACAATTACATAATATTATAGGCGAAATATTGAAATCGAGAGCCATCACAAAATCAAAAATTGCGGGCAATATTTTGGAAGAAGAGCAAGTTAAGGAAACGCTCAAAGAATTTCACAAACCGGTGGCAGAAAAATTAAAAAATTTGGAAACAGCCGTGAGAAAACCGTGGAAAACATGCAAGAAGCCGTAAAAACTTTAGAACCGTAAGAGCAAACCAAGATGCACGAAAAATCGTTCATGTATAAACCAGATTCCAACTTGCAAGATGAAATATTAAACCAATATAAATTAAAACTTCCGAGTGAAATCTTACAGGCGAGCAATCCCACTCCTGAACTGAAAGAAATGATTCATAAAACAATCGGTCATCTTCAGAAACTAGGGGGGCAATATAGCTACTGAAACGAAACGTTCTGCTAGAACTACTGAGAAATATCAAATTATCGAAAATCACATTGACGCACTTAAAATATTTAAAAATGATCAAAATGATACTAACAGTAATAGAAAGTCAAAAATCCGGTCAAAATTTCGACGATATTTGAGAAAAATTATCAGTTTTGGTTGGCAGTAAACGAGCTGGAAATACCAGTACAGAAGTTGTAAATGAAATTGTTGAAATTTCGGATATTTTGCTAAGAAACGATATCATTGACAAAAAATAAAATAAAATATTATTCAACAATACTGTTGCTTTTTAGAAACCATGAATATTTGCAGTCCAGTTCTATACATATAATAAATCTGCCATTATAGAAATAGCAATTAAAGAAATAGCAACATTAATAAGAAACTACCCACTAATAGCAGACTTTCTACCAAAAACAAAAGTTCCCCCAACACTTACAATACTTTTTTTTTAGAAATCATGAATGTTAAGCCAACCGAGATCCTTATTTCTACACCGGAAGAGGTCGGGTCGTGGTGTTACTGCGGGGGCGACTGCTAAAATAAGTCAAGTTTTGCAGAAAATGATTCGGACGAATATTACGCAAGCATCACGTTTATGATGGAAATAACCCACAAATGGGTAAACACGAATGGAGTTGCATTGCGAAGAGATACATCCCAATAATACTTTCATATCTTTATCTCCTTTTTGAACAGAGTGATCCAGCCATTGATCAGCGCCAAACAAGATTTCCGTTAGCGTCAACAAGAAGTCTCTCAGAATATATTCATTACTTCATATTGCAGATTTGAACAGGAAGCATCGCTATCGTAATCAAAGCATCGCTTTTACAGTTCTGCGCACGAAATAAGTATATATAAAGGGACTAGATACAATGAGAGAGAAGCAAGGAGAAAAAGAAATGAAGAGTTTAGAAACTCCCTCATATGAATTCAGCTTTTGTTTTTTCCCCTCAACTCCTGAGTGATTTTTGACTTTATTAATTAATATAAAGAGGTATCTAACAGAGCTTCAGTCAGCACCTAGTGTCACGGCAACGCAAACACATTTGGAGCAATTGGTTACACCTTGGTAGCCTCCCCCATGAAGAGATTATCAGCAGAGCTTATTAATTATATTTTCTGCAGACCTCATGCCTGAAGTCGGTGACCCCCCTCTGCAATGTACACTGAAAACAATAACCTACATCTATGCTGCAATAGATTCTGTGGATGGGAAAACATGAGATGGACCCTCTTGACCGAAAACAGGAGACTTTTTACTACTAATGTCTAATTAACTTAAAAAGTGTAATTAGTCCTCATCCTTACTGGAACGTAAAAATCCATACATTTATAGATAGCACCCAAAAATCTATTTTTTTCCCTCATATTTTTCTCCCGCAGCCCTCGAAAACCTCATTTTACCTATTGATTTTGAACTGTCATATTTTTTAAACTAATTTCCCAAACTTTCTTGCTTTTTCTCGATTTCTCCAATTTTACCAATTTTTACACCCCAACAGCTCAATAATTCAGTGAAGTGTTGATAACTGCAATACTTTCCCAACAAAACTGACCTTGTGTCCTGTTTTTCACACAAAACGTCTTCCCAAATATTAGTTTAAAAATTCCGAACACCATGTCAACGCTCATCTCCCCAAAAGTGTCCCGTAGGTTAACATGGAATCCCCTATAGTTTAACATTGGCCCAGAACTCTCATTTACTATACTACTTACGACTTTTAGGTCACCACATATTGTCCACTTAAAATAGAAACGGTGGTAACTTTGGCAAGATTTCACTCTTGAAGTCTTGAACCTCAGCTTGTTGTTTGGAAAGTCCAATTTAGTTCATTTTGCTTAATAAGATGAGGCTCGTCTAACCTTTAGGAGTGTATGTAGGATTAGGATCTGTATGTGCCTCAAAGCCATCCTCTGATGAATATGAATCCATCTTCTCCCAGTTGGCTGGAGGTGTTGGTATAGGAAGATCTTCTCAATGTGGAACTGGCCTTATGGCTGAAGGCATATTTGGATATTGTATTTTGCTTTTGTTCATTTTTCAGAAGCCCGACACTTTAGTTAAACAAAAAAATTGTTACGACAGATGAACGTGCTGCAGTGACTTTATGAAAAACGTGACATGAACGCTCGCCTATGCTTCTGCGTGAGGTTTACGTAACAAACGATTAGAACATAGAACCGATCTGAAAATTAAGAATGATGGAATTGTAATGTTAGAGCTGTGGATATGTGAAAGAAGAGGCAGTTAGTCTCAATTTTCACGCGATAAGTGTTTGAAAAGAAGAAATATTTTTATGTGGTGAGTGAGCGGGAGGTTGTTTAGTTTCATTAGTGTAAAATCTAATGAGTTAACACAGAAAAAAGGATTGTTTACGCCTGAAGTGAAGGTATTCAAGAGACATGGCAATCAAAGTGAAGAGGCAATAAGTTAGTCGAGCAGACAGAGCTGAAAAGACAGAACTGAAATTTTGAATATCTTTTATGATACTTATTAACCTATCATAAAAGATATTCAAAATTTCAGTCATCCATGTGCTAACTGAAACATTCTCAGTTTTAAGCATTTCCGTAGCAATTTCATCTACCCCTTGGAATTTATGTAGTTTAAGTTTAGAAAGAGCCAAAATAACTTCAGACTGTGTTATAGGGCCAACATTAAAGCCAGTAATGCATCTATCATCATTACAAATAATGGGAGCAGAACTAACCACATTGTTTAGAACATCACCGAAGTGGTCACCTAGCCATAACCGAACCTCACCTTCTATAACCTTACTTTGTTTATACTTCAATCCCTGTATACCTGTCCGTTTTCTACCACACAAATCATTAATTATCTGGTACAGATCTCTGCTATTGTGATGTCTAACTGATTCCTCGGCTTTGTCAGCTAAGTAATGTTTAATAACTTGCATTTTTAGAACTTACAGATATTTTACATGAAAACCAAAATTACTACACTTTACTCTATAAAATAGAAAGGTTTGTGTTTTATATTAAAATGTTATCTTAATTTTACACCTTGCTAAAATACCTATAAAATACCTATCCGAACTGGTATGGGGGCTATCAGTACATCCATGGCCACTAAGGAAAGTAACGGTGTTCTAAAAGTGCGGCAGAAAAAATAATTTTCTTCTTAAAAGCGAAAACATATTTCTTTAACGAATAATGAATTACACTAAACTATATATTTTAGGAATAAAAATATCTCAATTAAATAGCAAAACTATATATATTTAACGAGTACTGTGAATTGGCAAAAGTTTAGTTATGTACATAGAAATATTTGTCAAAAAATGAGCCAGATTCAATGTATTATTTGTTTCGTGAGCTGCTAGTTGAACGGACTTTGCTAGGAGAATGCATATCCTCTAGCAAATAGGGGAACCAAAATTACTACACTTTGCTCTATAAAATAGAAAGGTTTGTGTTTTATATTAAAATGTTATTTTTAATATACAAGTGTTTGCCCTTTTCAGAGTTACAAATTTCAAAGTAGAAGAACGCATATCCTCTGGCAAATAGGAGAATCTCGTTTTCAAGAAGAATGAAACTTTTTCACTCTAAAAGATTTAGTTGGAACTAATGGATTGCTAATTGATGTGCTGGGAAAGTTATAGTACTTATACAACGAAAGAATGCATTACTTTATTCCATAAATTTAAAGAGTTGTTTTTCTCACACCCCTCTGACAAAAGGGGCAAATTATAGCTGTCAGTGGAACTCTCTTGACTTTTGAATTATCTCTTGACACTCTACCACCGAAATTCAAATGTCTACCATAAACAGATCACTTTCAACATTCGTTAAAAGTATTACCTTTTTCATATGTAATTCAATCTACCTAACGAATTGAAAAATGCCAATATTTCATTAGTACCAATCCAACTGAAAAATAATTTTTCTTTATCTTTTAAAATAAAACAGTTGCGTCTCCCACACCTCTATGTGAAAGGGCCAATTTATTGTCGCAAATGAAAACTACATGACCTTCACATTCTAGAATTAATATTTCAAATTTCTAGTAAAAATGCATCACTTGTAATATCTGTCACCTCGATGATTGAACATCCACACATATCCTGATTTATCAGTAACAGTCTTGCTCGTAATAACAGGTTCTTTCTCTGCAGCCCAACTGCAATGATTCAGAGGATCACATAGAATATCATATAGAAGATCATACAGAAGATAATATCCAGAGAATCCAACTTTCAGAATGGATTCTCTGGATAGGGGAAATGTGGCATTACCCATAGGTGAGTACTTTGTACAGCGGAGCATCGGGTTTTGCTATTCAATTTACTACAATTGATCATTGGGTCAGTTATGAAGAATATTATGATCTTCGCAGCATTATACTTAGAACAACTATGTGAAATTTAAAAGTTTTATATGGTCTGTAAATGGTAGCTAGGTAGTCACTGGAAGGAGAGCTATGCACCAATCCCCTGTGATGATGCACAGAACCGGCCATACCTAGCACCTAGTGTCCGACCCCGCCTTCTCGTGGTGCAGACCGTTAGTACCTTTCAAAAGAGATACTCTCTTGTTGAAATGAATGGAAGTGGAGGGCTGCCAGATCAGTGGGGCCTACTGATCTGGACAACTATGGCTACATTTCTTTTTTCTACCCTGCTGAGGAGTGGTCAACCACACAGGGTCCTGATGCTGACCATAAAAACCCACTGGACTGGACAGATATATGGCTCTGAGCTTGATTATGGATCCTGATTTTGCTGCACTGGTGGGCTTCTGTGGAGGGAAAATCTTCCGCTGTGTTTTCTGTTTGTTTGTGGGTTGACAGCCCCAAGTGAATAGATTCACAGGATATGTTTATCAGCTGGTAGATAATCCTGAGCAGAGGTTATCGCAGGCACCTGAACTCTTTGCTTCTATTGGCATCGTCAATTTCTACATTGGAGGAAGTCTCCTAGTGTATATGGCTTCAGCCTTTAGTGGTGGGGGAACGGGTCTTTGCCCCATGTCTGCGAATAGTGGGCTGTTTGATATTGTCGGCATTCCCTTTCTCAATAAACATAGTTTCTTTAAACATCCCAGTAACCATTTTCTCTCCATAGGTAGTTGGAATGTGAGGACTGTCCACAGAGCTTTTTCTCTTGATGTCCTCACACAAGAATTCCACCATTATAATTTAGATATTCTCGGCTTGCAAGAGATCAGATGGACAGATAAAGGTCAGATTCTTAAAAATAATCTTAAATTTCTCTTTTCAGGGAGGGACGACAATAAGCATCCCAAGGCGTGGGTCTGCTTCTCAGCAGACACGCTAGTGATGCTCTTCTAGGATATGAGTGCATTAATGAAAGGTTTCTTACAGCAAAATTTCAGGCAAGCGTTAAAGACATGAATGTTATCTGCTGTTATGCCCCAACTGAGGATGCCGATGAGGATGAGAAGGATAGGTTTTATGAACAACTTCAGGATATTTTGAATTCTGTCAAGAAAGGAGATATTACCCTTGTTCTTGGTGACTTCAATGCCAAAGTTGATACTGACTCTGACCTTTGGGGAGGAGTAATAGGCCCTTTTGGTATTCGTAGCTGCAATGGCAATGGGCAACGTCTCCTATAGGTAAGTAAACTCAATGGATTCAGAATAACTAACATTTATTACAAACACCGCGACATACATAAGTACACATGGGTTTCACCCGATGGGCTGCATAAGAATATGATTGATTATATATTAATTAACAGCAAATGAGCTAGTTCTTTTAGGAATACCAGGTCATATAGGGGAGCTGAAATTGGATCTTAAAAATTTGAAATTATCTCGTTAAAAGTGTCTTGCAACTTAAACTTAAAAAGTGTTGTGCTAGGATTAAAAAATTTGCTTTTAATACTGAAGCTCTGAAAGACCCAGTTATAACGAAAGCAAATAATGATAGGTTACTTAGTCATTATGACAGTCATGGTATGCTTACTACTGAAGTTGAGGAAGAATGGGATCATTTTAAACAGGCTTTTTTGGACAATAACAGTACTCTTTTAGGAAAAAAGGAGCATAAGAGACAGAATTATCTGAGTGATAAGGCACTTGAGCTTATTTCGGAAAGAAAGAACTGCAGGAATGTTCTTAATCAATATCCTACTAGTACTACTACTAATAGAAAGCATTACAGAGTAACATTACAGAGTACTACTACTAATAGAAAGCATTACTACTAATAGAAAGCATTACAGAGAACTTAATAAACGTGTAAAAGATCAGTTAGCTGGTGATAAGAATCTTTGGCTTGATGGTTTGGCTGACAAAGCCAAGGAAGCAGTTAGACAGCACAACAGCAGAGAGCTCTACCAGATAGTTAATGTTTTGTGCGGTAGAAAACGGACAGGTATACAGGGATTGAAGGATAAACTACGTATGGTTATAGAAGGTGAGGATTCTGTCATGGCTAGGTGGGCTGAGCATTTCAGTGATGTTCTAAACAATGTGGTTAGTTCTACTCCCATTGTTTGCAATGATGATAGATGCATTGGTGGCTTTAATGTTGGCCCTATAACACAATCTGAAGTTATTTTGGCTGTTTCTAAACTTAAACTTCATAAATCCCAAGGGGTAGATGAAATTACTACGGAAATGCTTAGAGCTGGGAATGTTTCGGTTACCACTTGGATGACTGAAATTCTGAATATCTTTTATGATAAAGGCATAGTTCCTAAGGATTTTACTAGAGCTATTGTTATCCCTATTTTCAAAAAGTGATCGCAGTTCTTGTGATAACTATAGGGGTATCAGCCTACTCTCTGTTCCAGGTAAAGTTCTTTCCATGATTGTGCTTAATAGAATTAAGAATCTGGTTGACAGTCAATTGCGTGATGAGCGTGATTGCGTGATTGCGTGATGAAGTTGTAGGGGATGTGTAAATCAGATATTTTCACTTAGGCAGATTCTTGAAAAATGTTTAGAGTTTCAGAAACCTCTGGTTGCTAGCTTTGTTGATTTCAAAAAGGCTTTCGACTCTGTTGATTGTCATAATTTGTGGTTGATTGTGAAATCATGGTATACCAGACAATTTAGTTAACATAATGAAAGCTCTCTGTAATAACACTGAGTCGTTTGTGAGAGTTGGTAAGGCTTGTAGCAAATAGTTTAGCCTTACGTCTGGTGTTCGACAAGAGTGCACTTTGTCTCCTTTTCTCTTTAGCTTGGTTATTGATTATGTTATACGAAATTCACTTCAAGGGAAAGATTTTGGCCTTAAATGGACTGGAGATACGAAAATTTCTGATCTAGATTATGCTGATGATTTAGCCCTTTTGGCAAATGATGTTGATGAGATGAACTCTTTTATTCGAGCTGTTGATGAGACTGGTAGTAGAGTAGGTTTGGTTATAAACAGAGAGAAAACTAAAGTGATGAAAATTGGTCAGGCAGGCTGTGATTCAGTTAATCTGAATGGTTGCAGTCTTGAGCAGGTGTCACAGTTTAATTATCTTGGGAGCTATGTAACAGATAATGGTGATGTGCGGCATGAGATTAACAGACAAATAGGGATTGCTGCCGGGACTTTTAAGAATCTATGGAGAGTGTGGAGAAATAGGCGTATACACCTAAAGACTAAAATTAGACTGTATAATAGTTTGGTTCTTTCTAGGGTTAGTTATGGTAGTGAAACTTGGACATTTTGTAAACAAGATAACAGGAAACTTGATGCTTTTGATTCCAGATGCTTACGCAGTATCTTTGGCATTAGGTGGTTCAACTTTGTAACTAATGATGAGGTTAGGCAATGGAATTTGCAACCTTCTTTAAGCAGCATATTGTGCTGAGAGAGATTCCGTTGGTTTGGCCATGTTGCCCGTATGAATAATTATAGATTGGCGAATAGGGTTATGAACAGTGTGCCTAAAGGCCTCAGAAAGAAGGGGAGACCTAGGATGCGGTGGGCAGACAATATCAAACAGGACCTTGTTAGAATTGGTGTGCAGTGGCCAGATGCAGTAGATGTAGGTCAGGATAGACTTTCTTGGAGAACTAAATTGCACAGTCTGGTTGGACCACCGTTAGCCCATGGCTGCTTGAGGATGATGATGATGATATGGACTGTAACCATACTTTTAGTGAGAGGCTGTATATGTAATATTTATCATGATTGTTAGACCCTATCTGAAGTTAGTATGAATATATTTTGCTAACCTGAGAATAAATATTTATCTGTATCAATATTTTTGCAAATGTAGCTCATGCACATATTTCGTTTCAAAAATGTTTGACAAAATTTAAATAACATAAATATAATTTTCTTTAAAAATTCAAATGTATTCCGTTTTCTTAGAATAACGTTTACTACTAAATATAATTAATTTAAAAATGTGTAACTATTTCTAGATAATATGTTTATTGAATATTTTTGACATCGAGAAATGAGTTTTTTTTATGTCTGTATGCAGTCTTGCAGGAAATATTTTATGAAATAAAATATTTCCTGCAAGAAAATAGTTAATAATAATATTTGAAAAAATAATTATTTTTAAATAATAATATTTAAAAAGAATAATAATAATTTAATAAAATATTTTCCTGCTTGCAGGAAATATTTTATGAAATAAAATATTTCCTGCAAGAATGAAATGCTTCTTCGCATTTAATATAACTTGTCTTATGATTGATGTTTGATTCAATTCAGTGCAGAAAACTAAATCATTTAAAAAACCGGTCCATCCAAGAGAAGCAAATTAGATCCATTGTTTGATGCGATGCTCGTTGATGCGATGACTCTATGATGCGATGCTCGTTCCCCGCTTCTGATGTCATTAGCTATGCGGGTCATTTGACATCAGACTTTGGCCAAAGCAGTCTGAAGGCAGAGCCTGATTGTCACGTTTACGGAATATGATGGAAATATATATATAGGGTGTTTCTTAATTCATGGCCCAAACGTGAGTGGATGGTAGTACACACCGAACCCACCAATATTCGTCATAGAATATGCGGCCGCAAACGCAGTGAGAGTCGGAAATGAAGGACAGACACAGAGGTTTTCAGAGTGACATATATTGGAGATCATTACAACAAATGCTCAGACGTCCTCCCTCCAACGTTGATGCAGACGGCACAACGCCGGAGTAGTGATCGGCGTAAGTAGTATAGGAAATGAGAGTCCTGCGCCAATGTTAAAGTATAGGGTCCCATGTTAACCTATGGGACACTTTTGGGGAGATGAGCGTTGACGCGGTTTTTGGGCGAGACGTTTTGTGTGAAAGACAGGATATGATTTTGTTGGGAAAATGTTGCAGTTATCAACACTTCACTGAATTATTGGGCTGTTGGGGTGTAAAAATTGCTAAAATAGGAGAAATCGAGAAAAGCAAGAAAGTTTGGGAAATTAGTTTAAAAAATATGACAGTTCAAAAACAATAGGTACAATGAGGTTTTCGAGGGCTGCGAGAGAAAAATATGACGGAAAAAATAGATTTTTGGGTGCTATCTGTGAATATAGGCATTTTTTACGTTCCAGTAAGGATGAGGACTAATAACACTTTTTAAGTTAATTAGACATTAGTGGGAAAAAGCCCCCTGTTTTCGGTCAAGAGGGTCCATCTCATTTTTTCCCATCCACAGGATCTATTGCAGCATCGAAGTAGGCTTGCAGAGTATACATTGCAGAGGGGGTCACTGACTTCAGGCATGAGGTCTGCAGAAAATATAATTAATAAGCTCTGCTGATAATCTCTTCATGGGGGAGGCTACCAAGGCAGATGATATATCTATTGCTCCAAATGTGTTTGCGTTGCCGTGACACTAGGTGCTGACACTAGGTGCTGCTGATAATCTCTTCATGGGGGAGGCTACCAAGGCAGATGATATATCTATTGCTCCAAATGTGTTTGCGTTGCCGTGACACTAGGTGCTGACTGAAGCTCTGTTAGATACCTCTTTATATCAATTAATAAAGTCAAAAATCACTCAGGAGTTGAGGGGAAAAAACAAAAGCTGAATTCATATGAGGGAGTTTCTAAACTCTTCATTTCTTTTTCTCCTTGCTTCTCTCTCATTGTATCTAGTCCCTTTATATATACTTATTTCGTGCGCAGAACTGTAAAAGCGATGCTTTGATTACGATAGCGATGCTTCCTGTTCAAATCTGCAATATGAAGTAATGAATATATTCTGAGAGACTTCTTGTTGACGCTAACGGAAATCTTGTTTGGCGCTGATCAATGGCTGGATCACTCTGTTCAAAAAGGAGATAAAGATATGAAAGTATTATTGGGATGTATCTCTTCGCAATGCAACTCCATTCGTGTTTACCCATTTGTGGGTTATTTCCATCATAAACGTGATGCTTGCGTAATATTCGTCCGAATCATTTTCTGCAAAACTTGACTTATTTTAGCAGTCGCCCCCGCAGTAACACCACGACCCGACCTCTTCCGGTGTAGAAATAAGGATCTCGGTTGGCTTAACATTCATGATTTCTAAAAAAAAAGTATTGTAAGTGTTGGGGGAACTTTTGTTTTTGGTAGAAAGTCTGCTATTAGTGGGTAGTTTCTTATTAATGTTGCTATTTCTTTAATTGCTATTTCTATAATGGCAGATTTATTATATGTATAGAACTGGACTGCAAATATTCATGGTTTCTAAAAAGCAACAGTATTGTTGAATAATATTTTATTTTATTTTTTGTCAATGATATCGTTTCTTAGCAAAATATCCGAAATTTCAACAATTTCATTTACAACTTCTGTACTGGTATTTCCAGCTCGTTTACTGCCAACCAAAACTGATAATTTTTCACAAATATCGTCGAAATTTTGACCGGATTTTTGACTTTCTATTACTGTTAGTATCATTTTGATCATTTTTAAATATTTTAAGTGCGTCAATGTGATTTTCGATAATTTGATATTTCTCAGTAGTTCTAGCAGAACGTTTCGTTTCAGTAGCTATATTGCCCCCCTAGTTTCTGAAGATGACCGATTGTTTTATGAATCATTTCTTTCAGTTCAGGAGTGGGATTGCTCGCCTGTAAGATTTCACTCGGAAGTTTTAATTTATATTGGTTTAATATTTCATCTTGCAAGTTGGAATCTGGATTATACATGAACGATTTTTCGTGCATCTTGGTTTGCTCTTCCGGTTCTAAAGTTTTTACGGCTTCTTGCATGTTTTCCACGGTTTTCTCACGGCTGTTTCCAAATTTTTTAATTTTTCTGCCACCGGTTTGTGAAATTCTTTGAGCGTTTCCTTAACTTGCTCTTCTTCCAAAATATTGCCCGCAATTTTTGATTTTGTGATGGCTCTCGATTTCAATATTTCGCCTATAATATTATGTAATTGTTTAATATCTTTCATCTCCATTCATATTAAATAAAAACATATACCCAGTGATGAAAGTCGGAAACAAGACCTCCAGGTACCTTTTCTTCTTTCTTTTGGATCTGGTTAGTGTCTAGCAAGTGAAACACTAATCGTGCTGCCCCTGTCAAATTTCTTGATTACTGGAATAAAAGAAAAATATTGCTGAAGTTGTGGTCTTACTATTTCAATGAATTTTTGATCGTCCAAGTTGATACTATAATTTATACTAAAAGAGGGATTTCTTGTGCAGCAGATTACTTTGCTTATATATCCATTAGAAATGCATAAATGGTAATTATCTTTGAAAATAGATGGCATTAGTAGGTCGAATTTTGTGTTTATCTGTTTAATTGGATGAGACTGCATTTCTTTCACTTCTTTATCGCCGTAGGTCAGGCAAATTAGAGTAATTTTATCAACGTATAATTCTGTGGCAGCGTCACTCTGATAAATTGGAGTGCCAACATTCATAATTTTTTGTCCTGTTGCATCGCCATTGAATCTGCTTTCATTTGGTACGAAAAGTCCATGTTCGTTTCGCAATAAGGCATTGGTTGGGATAGTATCTAACTCTGTCAAGCCGTCGACGTAAATTTTTGTTGTGCCTCGGTTCCCCGAGGTTTCCTATTCTCTTTTCGTTCGCATTAAGATATCCTCTACAGTTAATGCGACTTTTTCCAAATATCCCTTAGTTACAGCAGCAGAATCAGACTCGGGATCGGCAATATCAACGATTTTTTTTTTTTGTGCATTGAAACGATGCCCGTCGAATGCAATGCTGCGCGGAACGTAAAGCCCATTTTTATTTCTCACCAATATATTTATTGGATTACCTTGAACAGTGGTCAAGTTGTCGATGTAGTGTTTCGTAGTGGCATTGGATGAATCAATCGGTTCTGTAAGATTTTTAATGCGTTTATTGCTTGCATCCTAATCGTCATCGTCATTGCAAAGTGCTCTTTTTCCAAATATCGTTTTGTAACTAATCCAGAATCTGCATCTGGTTCAGTAACATTGATTATTTGTTTGTTTCGCGCATCGTAGCGATTGTTCCGAAAATTTAAAGAAATATTATTAACGTATTGAATAGTAGCGACATCTCCATTTTCTATAGGTCTACCTATATTTGATATTCTTTTAGTGTTTGCATCATAATTTCCTGTGCGATTCAATGTTATAGGTTCTTGTTGTAGATACTGTTTTGTCACAGAATCCGAACTCTCTTCGGGATTGGCTACATTTCTCAATTTTTTATTACTCATGTCGTAGTCCCCATCGTGTGTCAATTTAAAACCGACACCTGGAATTCCCACTGGTCCTCTTTCGGAGCCGGTCTCAGAGCTGATGTCGCCAAACTTTGTCAAGTAATTCATTTTTATTTACCAAAGTTTTTTCTGTACTTGAGAGGCATGTGCTTGGTTATTTTTATCGATTAATAAGAAATCGTGTGGTTTTGAAGCTGCATATGCATAAAACTGCATAAAAATATCTTTCCTGATATCTGTTGCATGATCCATTTCTATCTGCAACATTTCTTTCTTGTTTTCTTCATATTAAAGAATGTAAAATAATTACACTGTAGTCGAATATCTTTTGGAGTCGAAAAATAACTCTGTGTTAGATAAATCAATGATATGTTCTTTTTCCTTCCTCTGACGAATAATTCTTCGATGAGTTTTTTCTCTCTTTCAATTACGAAATCGTCGAAAACAATTACATTTTGCATTTCGGGATCCAGTTCTTTGACCTTGACGATATCTACTTTACTGGAACAGAAAGTTGCAACTGGGATTTTTTCTCCAAACGTTTTCTCCAGAATTTCGTGCAAATCGTTGAATATTTCTTGCATACACTGATATTTCGACTCGGTTAAATCTTTGGCATATAAAAATATTTGATTATAGTAGAGTTGGTTAAATATTAAGTTCAACAAAATATTTGTCTTCCCTGAACCCGATGGACCACAGATTAAAAGTCTAAATGGCCAGAATGGTGCTAATACGTTTCTGTTTAAGAAATTGTTGTCTTCTTCAAAGTCGAAATTTTGATTTTCCATTTACTTTATTTTAAAAAGCGATCTTCTTCTTTTATCCAGGAATTAAACGTGTTATCATTACCAAACCATTTAATGTAATACTCTTTCTTATTCTTTCTCACTCTAGTTTCTGAATGCTTTCTACATTGTAAATATCGTTTGGTTTTAGTATTTTACCATTTCTTGGGTGTAAAAACTGGCGACGATAGGCTCCCCTTTCAAATCTTTTATAAATTATGAGATCTGTGTTTAGTATTTGAGCAATTTCAAAAATTTCTTCTGTGAAATTAGGCAAATATATCCCTTTCTGAAAGTTGTCTTCTACTTGGCGATTCTCACTCTGTCGCCGATTTTAAATTGTGGTTTCGTAAGAGATTTAATTTTTTTACCAAACAGATTTAAATGTACGATATTTTTGTTTTTTTTAAACTTGCCTCTTCTGGAGTCATTTATATTGATCTGTGATAAGAATTATTATAATTCTTAACAAGTTTCGGTAGAACATCGATCCATTTCCTCGTATGAAATATTTCCACATATTTTCTTTAGAGTCCTATTGAAACTTTCAACTATCTGCGCTTTTGTTACATTTCCGGTGGCGAACCATTTC
Organism: Ryuthela nishihirai; assembly: GCA_038380435.1. NCBI lineage: Eukaryota > Metazoa > Arthropoda > Arachnida > Araneae > Heptathelidae > Ryuthela > Ryuthela nishihirai. Next base: position 2,905,189 of record JAWZYU010000019.1, read on the forward strand.
ACGCCGCCTTGGCTAAACAGCGCTTGTGTTTCTCTATTAATAAACTCAGTTCCCTTATCTGTTTGCAATTTGGATGGCTTGCGCTGTTGAAATAATTTGACGAACGCCTTTGTAATCTCGCTATCAGTTTTCTTTTTAACAGGCACTGCCCAAGCGAATTTACCGAAAATGTCAATCACTGTTAAAATATAATTCGTGTTGTTATTATGTAATTGAAATTTTTGCATATCGATTAAATCGCTCTGCCACTGGTCGTCCACATCAGAGACATAAACCCGTCTTGTTTTGAATTTCGTGTAGATGGGTTTGTGTAACGTACACACATCTTGTTGTTCAAGAAACTTCTTTTACCTCTTTTTCGTTCAATCCAGTTTTGCGTATTAGATCTTATATACCGGAATATCCCTTTAATGGATCCTAGTAAACAGAAGAAAGCATCTTGTTTCTTGTGTCCTAAGCCGAACCGTTTCTTTGTTTTAATGATAGGTTTGATTATCGTTCTTGAAATTCTTTCTCCTAAATTTGGATTCTGAATTTCATCCAAATCATTTCATAATTTTTGGTCGGCTTCGTGTATCTTTTACGTGTCTGTAGATTTGCTGTAAGAAATGTCGTGCTTTTTGCAGGCTTTGTCCACACGGTTAATATCAGGATCTCCTCGCATTAACCTTTTCTTCAGTTTCGTAAAAGGTCCACAATACTGGTAACCAGGAATGTGCATGTCGGGTGGATTAAACTTTTCTTGGATCCAGCTTACTATATCTCCACTTTTTAGAAATTTCCTTTTCTGTTTCACAAATTTATAGTTCATTTTTCCAAACGTCCGTCATCTACCTCTCATCATCACACTTTTATTCTTTGATGTCACATATTCAACGTTATCCTTTAAAGTTATCATTTTACACTTTACACAATACATGCTTAATTTTATATATGAAATATAAGTACGTGATACTTATAAAATAAAGTATAATGTATCATAGTTATCTGACTAGTTTAACGCCTGGGCAAAAGAAAAAATTGAAGAGTGCATTTGTAAATAAGAATCCTATAACTTTAATTGTTATCCACAGAAGAAAGGTAACGATACTTTGAACCTAACAAAGAGACAAATCATTAAACTGAAAAACTCTACAACGCCAGTTCGACTTCGTTTCAGTAAAACACAGCTAGGTGGATTTCTGCCGTTCTTAATACTAACTCGTAGCATTGGGAAAAGCAGCTGCAGTTGGAGCTGCGGGATATGCTGGTACTAAGCTTGCACAAAAAGTTCTAGGAAAAGGGTTATACACTTCTGGAGAGCTAAGCGCAGCTGGCTTATCTAAAAAAAAAAGAAAGGGAAAAGGTTTTTTCATTCCAGGAAAAGAAATTGCTCAGGGATTTAAAAAAAAAATAGCCATTAAGTAACTTAGATATCGAAAATGCAATGGAAAACGAAAAAGGATTCCGTGGTGTATACTCTATCGATTCTTTGTCAACAAAAATATTCAAGAACGAAAATGGTATAGTGGACTTTGACGTTTCCTGTGGGTCAGAAACTCATTAAGTAGCTAATTTCAATGATGCGATGTTACCTTACATCGAATTCTTTGATCCATTCGGTTTATCGCCACCAGAAGAAATAAAACACTAATTACTTTCGACTTCAAAGCCGATCGTGTATAACTCTTCGAAAATTCAAGCACATTACTATGTAAAATGCGGTTACTATTGCGTCTATTACATTAAACGATGGAATAATAATATAAGCCCATATGATATATTGTATCAATTTGAACAAACTCCTAACGATCGGAACGAATTGGTAGTAACAACTAGCATATGAGTACTACATAGCAGTACATTGCATTAATGAACATGATACTTATAACTATCAATTCCTCTATTATTGTGGCATAAAACCTCAAAGATTTGGAAATTACTTAAGAAACGCCGATCACACTCAATGGTGAATACGAGATAGCACTGATCGGTAGCAATATGTCGTATTCCTGGCACAACATCAGTGATAAATATAACAATAACACTCTGAAATACTTCAATGGAAGGCAATGGAATAAAACAACTTTCCCGAATGGAATGTACGATATAGACGGATTCAATGATGTTTAAAAAAATGTCTTTGGGAATCCTAGTCCTATAATACTAGAAAATAACATCCCCACATTAAGATTTGTTATTCGTTTGGCAAGACGATATAAAATAGATTTTTCTGAAGGAAAGTTGCGAGAAATTCTAGGGTTCGAATCGAAAATTATCGATGCAGGAAAAAACGAAGGAAAGTTCCCACCCAACATAACGAGAGGGGTTCACTGTTCTATTGTCGAATCTTTCTATCTCAATAACCAGAAGAGAGACGTGTTGTACAGTTTCGTACCACAAGTACCGCCTGGTAGTTTAATCGACACACATCCATTCTTCCCCATATATTTACCTCTGAATAAAACTGATTACATTTACAACGTTAGAATGAAAGTAACCGATCAGAACAATAAAGTAATTGACTTGAACAAGGAAAACGTGACTTACATGCTACACATCAGACTCAAATAAAGATGAAGGTATTGAGAAAGCGAATTAAATGATTTTATACAATTCCGCCGCACATCGTGTGAAAAAACGAGAAAATATCCCCTAAAAGCAGAAATATTCTTAATCGTTTAATTTATGGAAATGGGTTCAAATTCATAAAGTCGTAAAGTAAGTATAATTTGGACGTTGAAGCTACTTACTGGAATTTGTTCGAAGACTCAATAGACGATAATTCCACGACAAAATACGAGTACTTGGAATATCGAGAAACCGATGTGAATGTTAAAAATCCAGAAAAATACGAAATATTTACCAAAGATATGGACGTTTTTCTACATCCACACAACCGTTATATAAATAACTGATATCGGCGGCAATAATGTAGTTACGATGGTCAATAATGGGTACAACGTTTTCAAGTTAGCTCAATATTATATAGAAAACAGAGAACTGGAAGCTATTGAATTGCCAGGAGTGACGATCACGATTCACAATTCAATTGATTTTACCGAAGACTTTCACCCAGTGCTGCCGCAAGTTGATGTGGTTCAAAAATACCACAGACAGTTCGAAAATGAATAAGTATTTGTATGACGGAGGCGAAGATAAACTGGACACGAATAATAATATAAAGGATTTTGCACAAGCGTTGAAGAAAAATCTTGAATTCAATCAAGGATTCTCGGACAGATATCAAATTACAAAAAATAGTCAAAATCTAAGTTTATTCTTACCACTGAATCGGCTGTTTGGATTCTGCCGAGACGTGGATAAAGTGTTTCGCGGTGTAAAACATACCATAAAACTGGAAAAAAGTGACGTCAAAGACATTATTCAGAGTTGTATAAATTTGAAATGTCTCACGTATCTTGGTTTATTCCAAAAGTGGAATCATCACTACAAGTACTGCAAAACTAGAATCTCAGTTAGCAAGCGACAATCCACGTAAAATCTTTTGGGAATCGTGCAAACTGTGCAAATCTGATACTCAAATTGACTCTCATGTCAGTTTTCGGGTTACAACAACTCAAAACAAACCCGTCCATCTTTATGTCGTCTTACAAAAGTCTAACCGATTAAATAATCAAACCAGAAACAATATGGCGTTTGATCATATGTTACTAGAACGGATTCAGATCAGAGTGAATAGCAAACAGTTTCCCGAACAAGAATTCGAGTGCAACTTTGAACCCAACAGTTTAGATTATGCGCGAGTTTACAACAGCTTACTAGCGGCAAAAAATATGGATATCGACTCTGGTACACAAATCAGTTATCAAGATTTTATGAAACAGTATCCGATATTCCACTTCGATGTCAGCAAATACGAATCACGTCTATATGAATTATCAGTAACCATCAATGAAATTCGAAAATTCGAGGAATTAAACAAACTCTCTATCAACGTAATGGATTCTAAGAAAAATGGCATACAAACCATTTATATATTTCAAAGAATCGTGCTAAAAAACCTATACATATACTTTTAAGGAAAGGTATCGATTCCCACTATTGTTGGATAAAACATTTCAGAAAAGTTACGGAATATCTTTCCAAATACATGGTGAATTTTTCCCTTGTCCATACTGTCTTCACAGTTTCTGCAGAAAAGATTTATTAGATAATTACATAAATGATTGCAAATCGAACAAACTGCCAAATATTAAATTTCCCACACAAAATTCTATGAAATTCCTTGCAATCAAGAATAGTTTGAGACATCCGTACGTAATATATGCAGATTTTGAATGTTTCTCAAAATATTCCAGATGTGAAATTAACCCATGTAGGATACGAACTAAATATTTAGTACCATCGGGGTACTCTCTACCTACTCTCTCCTAGATCACACCATATTAGGCTTGATTGAAACACTTTCATCCGATGCCGTATTATACAACACTTTCCTTTTTGTAAGTCTTCATTTCTGGTACGTTAATAAACATATCAAGGGCATATTATAGTAGGGGAGTTAAATTATAATTAATGATACAGCACATTAACTAATTTTTTTTCATCGCAACATGTAAAATAAATTACTAACTGCAGGAAAAATCACAATGTTTGGGCGATACTCTAAGCCCAGACCTGGGCAAACTATGGCCCGCTACCTCGTTTTGTGCGACCCGCGAGCTACTGATAATAAATAAATTAATTTTGTGAAAGAGAAATCAAACCTCGGGAAATGAATTCTCATTAAAATAATTAATATATTTATGTTTTTTATGATTCATTTTTTTTCGTTGGATATACGTTATTGACTATATATTTTTCTGGAGGCCGCATTTTCTTTTCAATTTTCTATGCGACCGTCCAGCAAAGAAGTTTTCCCTAGGCTGCTTTAACCTTACCGACTCCATTTCCCAGGTTCGAGTTAAGGTTTTTCCCTATCCTGTCTTCGATCAGCAGGGGACACTGATGGGCTTGGAAAGGACTTGGTTTCGTGTGCGGAAGAGCCATACCCTGTGCTTGTTAAAGGATAGCCTTTGATGGGAGGCTTCCATCTGTCTTCAACAGCTGTCCAGTGTGTTCCTTCCCCCAACCTCCTCTGAGTCTTCGGGTTCTTATGACTTGGCGATTTAGCCCATTGTGTGTAAAGTGTGCGATTTAGCCCATTGTGCTCAGAAGTAAAACAACCCAGCCCTTGTCTTAACGAAATGAACAAAACGACAGGTATCTTATTTTTGCGAAAAACCTATATCCGTTACTTTTTAACTATGAGTATATTTAATAATGAGACAATTTAAAAAACATTACTCAAAGTTACTCTATAATTTGCTCAAAGAAGCTCAAAGTTACTCTATAATTTGCTCAAAGAAGCTCAAAGTTTTCTCTATCATTTGTGATTTAAGAAAAAAACGAAATATTTGGAGTCAAAGTTTATATTGACCAACAGATTTTTGTTTTCCATTTTTGTTAAAAAATTTCTTTGGAATGAAATAAATCCAAAGCTCTAAATCTTTTTTTTTGCAAACTTTGATATTAATCAGTTTATGTGTTTCTAGAACTTGAGATATTTTTTACACTTTATTTTCAGTAAAATAATTAAATTTCAAAATAAGGAAACTTATTTGCTCAACCTCCCTTTACTTTAGGTATTGTTTAGATCACTTTCCTCCAATCCAATACCAGGCTCATAATCTGTAGTTCCCAGGTTCGAGTCCCAGCTGGGTCAGCGTTGAGATTTATTTCCGCAAAATACCCCGACCTGCTCACGATCAGTAGGGGACACCGATAGGCTTCGAAAGGCCGCCGTCCGTCGGATGGGACGTTAAGCCGTGGCCCCGTGTGCGAGAGAGCCATACCCTGTGCACGTTAAAGAACACACTGGATAGCCTTGACGGGAGGCTGCCATCTGTCTCCCAATAGCTGTTCCTCCCCCATCCTTCTCTAAGCCTTCGGGGTCCATGTGACCTGGCCATTTAGCCCATGGTGTGCAAAAAAGTGTCGCTCAGAAGTAAAACAACAACCCAACCCAAACCTCCAATCCGAGCTAAGTGAATAGCTACTAGCAGTGGTATACCGGAAAATCTCGGGGATTCCCCGCAAAAAATGGGTCTTGCAATTAGCTTTCAATTATCGAAATGTTTGCAAGTATTTCATGTTACTGTCTTTGTTTAAATATTTTCTGTACTTTTTAATAATTTAAATTTTTAGAACTTTCAGATATTTTACATAGAAAAAAAATTACTATCTTAATTTTATACCTTACTAAAATATCTATAAAACACTTATCCGAAAGCTAATCATATGGTGTAAATATTATTCGTTACAAAACTAATGAAAGGCTTTGAGACAATGAGTTCTGGCCCATAGGCAGCTTGCAGAGGAATTTCTAGGAGGGAAAACGAAGATGCTTTTCACTATCCTTCTTTACTCGTTCAAAGCTATTGAAGAAACAAATCTGAACTATTCCTTTAAATAACTGCATATCAAATCTGCCAATAATTTTTTTTCGAAAAAGAAATTGAAGAGAACCCACCCAGAACGAATATTGTGGGGCCTATCAGTTCACCTACGGTCACTAGGGAAAATAACTATATTCTTAAAGAGCAGCAGAAAAAATAATGATCTCTTTTAATGCGAAAATATATTTATGCAAAAAAATATATTTTTTATGAATAAAGAAAATATTTTGATTAAAAAACAGAACTGTACATATTTAATAAGTGCTGTGAATTGGCAAAAGAGTTTAGTTATTCCCCTAAAAATATTTTTCAAAAAATTTGAAATAATGAAGTAGATTCAGAATATTGATTTTGTGAGTTGCGGGTTGAACGGAACTGGTTTAGCCTTGTTTGCCTCCCGTTTAAAATTACAAAATTCAAAGTTTAAAGTAGAACTCATATCGCCTCTGGTAAACATGGGAAAACGTTTTCAAAGAGAATGTAATTTTTCATTTACCTCTCTTTAAAAGATCTTTTTTTTCTCCTTTTCCATTCTTTAAAAGTTTGAATTCTAATTAATGGATTACTGGGTAATTGAAAATACAACGAAAAAATTAATTTCTTTTATTCCTCCTTTTATCCCTCCTCTGACGGGGCAGATTGTTGCTGTCAATGGAATCTCTCTTGACTTTTCAATTATCTCTTGACACTATACCACCGAAAAATCGACCATAAATAGATCCCTTGCAACATTCATTAAATGTATCGCCTTTTTCGTATTTAGTTCCCTCTAACGATATAAATTAAAGCTTCCTAACGAATTTTAAAATGCGAATATTTCATTAGTACCAATCCAACTAAAAACAATTTTCCAATATCTCTTAAAACAGTTGCGTTTCCACACCTCTATATGAAATGGGCCATCTTACTATGCAAATAAAAAATGGACAACCTTCACATTCTGCAATCAAAATTTCAAATTTCTAGCATAAATACGTCGCTTGCAACATATGTTTAAAAGTTTTCAACTTTTTTCACTTTCTGAGGGCGAACGTTAATTTTTTTTGCGATTCGTAAAGTGCTAATCGTAAATATATTTCCAATACCTATCTAATTCAAAATTCAAATTTCAATTCATCTCTAAAAGCAAACAATTATTACTCGAAAGAGAAAGTTGCCCTCCGCCCTCTGGTTGTAAGAGATCAATTCATTGTTGCGTAAGCAAAACTCATGACTTCACATTCCACCACTAAAATTTTGAATTGCTAGAGTAAGGTACATTGTTTACAATAATCAACTTTCTCCATCTTTAGGGGTCGCAGTTTAAAGTTTAGGGAGATTCGGAAAGTGAGATTCCTAAAGTTAGTCAACACTTATCCAACCAAAATTTATCTCTAAAAAACAAAAATATTGGATGTCTACAGACGGATGGATAAACAAACAGCCAGACGGCAAAGTGAAATCGTTATCTCGCTTTTTTTTTAAATGTGATAAAAAGCGCCTTTTCAGACCTCACCTTCACTTTAAACGATAGGATTTAAAAGCATTAAAATTTAACTAATAAACCTCACTCTTTGAGGAACTGATGTGGTTCTTCCCAATGGTCGAATGGCTAGTGCTCTTCACTGCTGAGAGAAAAAAAACCCCAACACTTGGCAACAAATTTTTTTAATTAAAAAAATGACGTTGAATATTTCGGTGGGAAATGAAGAAAATGTGACATTAGACTCCAGTTTAAATAAAATGGGTTAAATTAAAAAAAAACTGTTTGTTTTGCTGTAGTTGTAAATATAGTTTTCAGATTATTTTAGATTTACGCAATCTGCTTTAGTGCAGTATAAAGCCACATTTTGAAGTGAACCATGTGAAGCAAACAACGAAAGCTTAAGTTAAAAAATTTCGAGAATTTAATCCTTTTCAGTAAATTTTGGTATTATATAAGTATACTTAGATGTTTTCTGCAATTTAAAACTCTTTAACTCTAAAACAAAACGAAACTCAAAAATGAAGCAAAAAAAAAGAACTCAGAAAGAGAAGTTCTGTTCTGGTTTATTTAAACATTTATGGCCAGTGGACGTGTTTGGCTATTCTGGATTTTCGGCCTAGAGAGTGCAAGAAAGGTTCTTTAAAAAATAAAATGTGTACATATATTTCCAACGTTGGTTTACGTAAGACTGTTGAGAGAAAAAATAATGACAGTATAAAATGGTTTAGCGTTTATCAAAAATCTTGTGAAATCTCAGTAAATAACCAAATGTAAAAAAAACTAGTCTTCGATAGTATTTGGTTTTCATATTGAAGTTTTTGCTTCGATATTGTTTATAAAAAGTGGAGCGAGAATCACAAATAAATGATTAAAAATATATTGGTGCTCAAAATTAAAGGATAATCGATAAAAACGTACACAGCTGCTGATCTATGTAAAAGAATACGGGAGATAAACTACGCAGAAAACTATTCCGCGTATACAATTGCCGCACGTAAGCCGGAATATGCAAATTAGGAAAGATGCGCGAGTCTACTCGCAGTTTGAAGCTGTCCGAGGGAACTCTTGCTTTCACTTCAGTGGCACGTCGAGCTGACCCGAACACATCGTATGGATGATTTTCAGCATGGAGAGCGATTGGAGGGATGGAAGCAGAGGATTGAATGATCCACAAAATTTCCTCTCAAAACTCTGGAAACAGTTTCAACAGACAGGAGATGTTCGTCGTCGCTCAGGACAAGGCCGTTCCAGAGCCACAATTGCTGCAGACGATAGCTATATGAGTATTACTGTCAGATAGAACAGAGTGATGACTGCTAGGCAACTGCCTTTGGAGCTTGCAGCAGCTACAGGAATGAGGGTTTAAAACCATAATGTTTACAGGAGACTTCGTGAGCAATGTCTTTAATGACAGACTTGTAATTTGTGTCCCTCTAACTACCGCCGCACGGCGAGCTTGTTCAACATGGAATCGTCAACATCACACTTCGAGTCCAGACCAGTAGGCGCATGTTATGTTCACAGATATATCGAGATTCAGCTTAAATACTGATTCGCGACGTATTTGCATCTGGAGAAAACCAGGGGACCCGCAACAATACCTCAAACATGTGAGAATGGGACTACTTTGGTGGCCGTGGCGTGATGGTTGGGGCAGGAATATTACGAAAGGGTGTACAGACCATCCGGCCAGGCCTAGCACCTAATGTCCGACCCCGCCTTCTCGTGATGCAGACCATTAGTACCTTTCGAAAGAGATACTCTCTTGTGGAAGTGAACGGAAGGAGGGGGGGGGGGGCTGCCAGATTAGTGTGGCCTACTGATTAGGACAACTATGGCTACTTTTCTTTTTTTATTTCTACCCTGCTGAGGACTGCTCAACCATACAGGGTCATTGTGCTGACCATATAAACCTACTGGACTGCACTGATATAAGGCTCTGAGCTTGATTATGGATATTAAATTTGATGCACTGGTGGGCTTCTGTGGAGAGAAAATCTTCTGCTGTGTTTTCTGTTTGTTTGTGGGTTGACAGTCCCAAGTGAATAGATTCACAGGATATGTTTATCAGCTGCTGGATAATCCTGAGCAGAGGCTCAGGATTATCCACCAGTTGATAAACATATCCTGAACTCTTTGCTTCTACTGGCATTGCCAAATTCTACATTGGAGGAAGTCTTCCAGTGTAGATGGCTTCAGCCTTTAATGGTTGGGGAACGGGTTTTTGCCCAATGTCTGCGATTAGGGGGCTGTTTGATATTGTTGGCATTCCCTCTCTCAGTGAACATAGTTTCTTTAAACATCCTACTAACCACTTTCTCTCTATATGCAGTTGGAATGTAAGGACTCTGCACAGAGATAAGTCTCTTGATGTCCTCATATAAGAATTCCACTATTATAATTCAGATATTCTCGACTTGCAAGAGACCAGATGGACAGATAAAGGTCAGTTTTTTAAAAAAATCTTAAATTTTATCTTTCCAAGGAGGGAAGATAATAAACATCACCAAGGCGTGGTCAGCTTCTCAGCAGACACGCTAGTAATGCTCTTCTAGGATATGAGTGCATTAATGAAAGGTTTCTTACAGCAAAATTTCAGATAAGCGTTAAAGACTTGAATGTTATCTGCTGTTATGCCACCACTGAGGATGCCGTTGAGGATGAGAAAGATAGGTTTTAAGGACAACTTCAGGATATTTTGAATTCTGTCAAGAAAGGAGATATTACCCTTGTTCTAGGTGACTTCAATGCCAAAGTTTGTACTGACTCTGACCTTTGGGGAGGAGTAATAGGCCCTTTTGGTATTGGTCGCTGCAATAGCAATGGGCAACGTCTCCTACAGGTAAGTAAACTCAATGGATTCAGAATAACTAACACATATTACAAACACCGCGACATACATAAGTACACATGGGTTTCACCCGATGGGCTGCATAAGAATATGATTGATTATATATTAATTAACAGCAAATGGGCTAGTTCTGTTAGGAATACCAGGTCATATAGGGGAGCTGAAATTGGATCTGATTATTACCTTGTTAAAAGTGTCTTGCAACTTAAACTTAAAAAGTGTTGTGCTAGGGTTAAAAAATTTACTTTTAATACTGAAGCTCTGAAAGACCCAGTTATAGCCAAAGCTTACCATGATAGGTTAGTTAGTCATTATGACAGTCATGGTATGCTTACTACTGAAGTTGAGGAAGAATGGGATCATTTTAAACAGGCTTTTTTGGACACTAATAGTATTCTTTTAGGAAAAAAGGAGCAGAAGAGGCAGAATTATCTGAGTGATAAGGCACTTGAGCTTATTTCGGAAAGAAAGACCTACAGGAATGTCCTTAATCAATACCCTACTAGTCCTAATAGAAAGCATTACAGAGACCTTAATAAACTTGTAAAGGATCAGTTAGCGCTGATAAGAATCTTTGGCTTGATGGTTTGGCTGACAAAGCTGAGGAAGCAATTAGACAGCACAACAGCAGAGAGCTGTACCAGATAGTTAATGTTTTGTGTGGTAGAAAAAGGACAGGTTTACAAGGATTGAAGGATAAACAAGGTAAGGTTATAGAAGGGGAGGATGCTGTCATGGCTAGGTGGGCTGAGCATTTCAGTGATGTTCTAAACAATGTGGTTAGTTCTACTCCCATTGTTTGTAAGGATGATAAATGCATTGGTGGCTTTAATGTTGGCCGTATAACACAATCTGAAGTTATTTTGGCTATTTCTAAACTTAAACTTCATAAATCCCCAGGGGTAGATGAAATTACTATGGAAATGCTTAGAGCTGGGAATGTTTCGGTTACCACTTGGATGACTGAAATTCTGAATATCTTTTATGATAAAGGCATGGTTCCTAAGTATTTTACCAGAGCTATTGTTATCCCTATTTTCAAAAAAGGTGATCGCAGTTCTTGTGATAACTATAGGGGTATTAGCCTACTCTCTGTTCCAGGTAAAGTTCTTTCCATGATTGTGCTTACTAGAATTAAGAATCTGGTTGACAGTCAATTGCGTGATGAGCAATGTGGATTCAGAAGTGGTAGGGGATGTGTGGATCAGATATTTTCACTTAGGCAGATTCTTGAGAAATGTTTAGAGTTTCAGAAACCTTTGGTTGCTAGCTTTGTTGATTTCAAAAAGGCTTTCGACTCTGTTGATCGTCATAATTTGTGGTTGATTGTGAGATCATATGATATACCTGACAAGTTAGTTAACATAATGAAAGCTCTCTATAATAACACTGAGTCGTGTGTGAGAGTTGGTAAGGCTTGTAGCAATTGGTTTAGCATTACTTCTGGTGTTCGACAGGGTGCATTATGTCTCCTTTTCTCTTTAGCTTGGTTATTGATTATGTTATGCGAAATTCACTTCAAGGGAAAGATTTTGATCTTAAATGGACTGGAGATGCGAAAATTTCTGGTTTAGATCATGCTGATGATTTAGCCCTTTTGGCAAATGATGTTGATGAGATGAACTCTTTCATTCGAGCTGTTGATGAAATTGCTAGTAGAGTAGGTTTGGTTATAAACAGAGAGAAAAACTAAAGTGATTAAAATTGGTCAGGCAGGCTGTGATTCAGTTAATCTTAATGGTTGCAGTCTTGAGCAGGTGTCACAGTTTAATTATCTTGGGAGCTATGTAACAGATACTGGTGACGTACGGCATGAAATTAACAGACGAATAGGGATTGCTGCCGGGACTTTTAAGAATCTTTGGAGAGTGTGGAGAAATAGGCGTATACACCTAAAGACTAAAATTAGACTGTATAATAGTTTGGTCCTTTCTAGGGTTTATGTTAGTGAAACTTGGACACTTTGTAAGCATGATAACAGAAAGCATATAATAAAAACAGGACTTTGTTAGAATTGGTGTTCAGTGGCCGGATACAGCAGATGTAGCTCGGGACAGACATGCTTGGAGAACTAAATTGCACGGTCTGGTTGGACCTCCGTTAGCCCATGGCTGCTTGAGGATGATGATGTACCTACTGAGAAATTATGTGGTGCTGAATGTAAACATAAAAATCCCAATGTTATTTTGAAATATTCTAAATGAAAAAAGGCAAAAATTATTAGTAAAGAAAGCATATCATTCAATGTCGATATTCTCAACTGAAATAGTAGATAGCACATAGTAAATGCAATGTGATTTAAATATATTAATATTAGCAGATTAAGGAAGAAAGAAGGTATTATGTTTTATGTCATTGTATCATTCTCTCCTGCAGATAAGCTGTTAGCTTTGCGGGACATCTCGAAATAAGGAATGATTTAGTTGAATTTGTCTCCATAAATAAATGATTAAAAAAAACGTGTTACCATTGGTCTTGATCCCCGTTATTTGTGGTTTCGTGGATTCGATACGGTTTGCATACCACATTTCGTTGATTCCCACCTAAGCTTAGGAAACATAACCTGTTTTTTGGTTCAACATGACGTTCTATTATTGGAACTCATTCCGATAATTCAATCGCAGACGGTCTCGGACCCGTTTCCTTGCTTTAGAAATTGGGCCGAACCCACTTAATTTTACAGTTCTATATCTCGTCTTCTAATTCAGCTACAAATCTCAAACTAATGTCTTTCGATTACATTCGGTGAAAACGAGACAGTAAATATTTCGGAAGAGGTCTCGACCCGTTAGTTTCAGTTTTATGGCTTAGACCCTTTTAGACTTTTGCCAAAAGATAACGTCTGTTCAATTGTGCTAGGATCTTCATTTTAATATCGTTAGTTAGGGTTGGGAAAGCACTGTAATCTGACTGAGGTGAAATCGGTCTGAACCCTTTGCCTAGCCGAGAAAATGGATTGAACAATTTTTAATTTAAAGTTTTATTACTCGTCGTCTAATTGAGGTACGGAGCTCAAACTAATTCGTAGGTTCCATTCGCCAAGTATTATACGCTAAGTAAAATAAAATAATATTATACGCTAAGTAAAGTAAGCGAATCGAGAATGAAAACGCGAAACGGTAGTGGTCTCCATCCAGTAGTTTTGCTACACTTTTAGATTTTGTTGTACAATAACGTTTGTTCTAATCGAGCTAAAAAATTAGTTTTAATACTGAAGGTTCCTAAAAAGCAACGTTATTGTTGAATAATATGTTACGACAGATGAACATGCTGCAGTGAGTTTATGATAAACGTGACATGAACACTCACCTATGCTTCTGCGTGAGATTTATGTAACAAACGAATTGGAACATAGAAGCGATCTGAAATTTAATAAAAATAGAATTGTAATGTTTGAGTTGTGGATATATATAAAAAAAGGATGCAGTTAGTCTCAGTATATACGCGATAAGTGAATATAAAGAAGAAATATTTTTATGTGGAGTAACTCAGGTAACTAGAATGATTTGTGCCTGAACTGAGGGATAGAAAAGACGGACGTTGACTTTAAAAAAAATAAGAGGTAAACGATGATCAATGAGTAGACAGAACTAGTTTTGACTGTTCTGTAGGAAAAGATTTTTACTTTATGTAAGATAGTATTTAGTATTTAGTTTGTTTTTACAAGTAATTTTATCCATGATTTTGTAATAAATTGCATTATTTTGTAATTTGTATTATAAAATATACTTTCTTATACTCATGCTCAGTACTCATCCATTTAAATTAATAACGATATTTTATGTTCTTTTTTGTCAATGATTTCGTTTCTTAGCAAAATATCCAAAATTTCAATAATTTCATTTACAACTTCTGTACTAGTAATATTTCCAGCTCATTTACTGGCAACCAAAACTGATGATTTTTAACAAATATCGTCGAAATTCTGGTATAATCCTGAACCTGATTGTTGACTTTCTATTACAGTTAGTATCATTTTAATCATTTTTAAATATTTTCTAAGTGCGTCAATGTGATTTTCGATAATTTGATATTTCTCAGTAGTTCTAGCCGAACGTTTCGTTTCAGTAGCTTTATTGCCCCCTAGTTTCTGAAGATGACAGATTGTTTTATAAATCATTTCTTTCAGTTCAGGAGTGGGATTGCTCGCCTGTAAGATTTCACTCGGAAGTTTTAATTTATATTGGTTTAATATTTCATCTTGCAAGTTGGAATCTGGATTATACATGAGCGATTTTTCGTGCATCTTGGTTTGCTCTTCCGGTTCTAAAGTTTTTACGGCTTCTTTCATGTTTTCCACGGTTTTCTCACGGCTGTTTCCAAATTTTTTAATTTTTCTGCCACCGGTTTGTGAAATTTTTTGAGCGTTTCCCTAACTTGCTCTCCTTTCAAAATATTGCCCGCAATTTTTGATTTTGTAATGGTTCTCGTTTTCAATATTTCGTCTATAACGTTATGTAATTGTTTAATATCTTTCATCTTTATTCATATAAAATAGAAACATATACCCAGTGATGAAAGTCTGATACAATGCGTCCAGATACAGTTCTTCTCTCTTTATGATCTGGTTAGTGACTTAGCGAGTGAAAAACTAATCTTACCACCTCGATCAATTTTTTTGTTTTCTAGAATAAAATTGTTGATTTTTTTGTTCTTGCTGCTTCAATGGATTTTTTTATCGTCTAGGTTAGGGGTTCTCAACGTGGGGTACCTGGTAAAAGATTTAGGGGTACGCCATGACAGCTCAAAAGTCGCTAGATCTAGTAACAAAGTTTTATTCCCATTGTTATATTATAACTATCGTTTTAGCTACATATACAAGGGGTACGCCAGTTACATACACATTTCCAGGGGGTACGTGAAGCATAACAGGTTGAAAACCACTGGTCTAGGTTAACACTATATTTTACACTAAAAGACGGATTTGTTGAACAGCAGATCACTTTGCTTATGTAACCATTAGAAATGCAGAGATGGTAATTATCGTGGAAAATAGGGGGCGTTAATATTTCTTGTTTTCTGTTTATCTGAATAATTGGATGAGAGTGTAATTTATCCCCTTTCACGCCTTTATTGCCATAGGTAATGCAAATTAGAGTATTTTTATCAACGTATAATTTTGTGGCAGCGTCAATTTTATGAATTGGAGTGCCAATATTTGTAATTCGTTGTCCTGTTGCATCGCCATTGAATCTGCTTTCACTTGGTACGAAAAGTCCATGTTCATTTCTCAATAAGGTATTGGTTGCGTTAGTATCTAACTTTGTCAAGGACGTAACTTTTTCTTGTCGCATTTCTGTTGTGCCTCAGTTCTCCGAGGTTCCCTATTCTCTTAATATTTGAATTAAAGATATCCTTCCAGTTAATGGGATTTCTTGCAAATATCGCTTAGTTACAGCACCAGAGGCAGATTGGGATCGATAATACCGATGATTTGTTTATTATCTGCATTGAAGCTATGCCCATCGAATGCAATGCTTCCCGGAGCGCAAAGCCCATTCATTTCTTATCAATGTATTGGTTAGACTATTTTGAATAGTGGTCAAGTTGTCGACGTACCGTTTCGTTTGCAGCATTGGATGAATTGGTCGGTTCTGCGAGATGTTTTATACGTTTATTGCTTGCCATTGTAATCAACACCACCGTCGCTGCACAGTCTTCTTTTCTCTAAATATCGTTTTGTAACTACTCCAGAATCTGCATCGGGATTGGTAACGCTGATTATTGGCTTGTTCAGTGCATCGCAGCGATTTTTCCGAAAAGTTAAAGAAGTATTCGAAAACAATATTATCCGTCGAAAACAATTACCGTATTTACCGGCGTATAGGACGCACTTTTTCCCCCTCAAAATACGCCTAAAATATGGGGTGCGTCTTATGCGCCGGTAATCAAAATTATGAGTTGAAATTTCAGTCTAAAACTTTTGGTTTATATCAATATACATATATAAGTATTCTTTTGCATTTTGTCCTTTTGTGAAAGAGTGGTTTCAAATAAATCGTTTCCATATTTTTTTTTGTCCTGTAAAAATAATAAGTTGCGTGATGTATTTTATGTTTCTCTACTGATAGAGGGAGCATTCCAGTAAAATAGAGTTCAGATCCACTGACACCTCAAGGGGTCAGGTGCGCATGTGTGATCACATTTCACCGGCATATTTTTTCGAAAAGCGCGAGCATGGCGCGTCGTTACCGATTACAGCGCCTCAAGGCAACCAAAACGTAAACTTTTAGTACCGAAGAAGCTTTCTCATGTTTTTGCTGCGAAACATGGCTCAAAAACAACGCAGATTCTGCTATGATATTGCATTCAAGCTACGAGTGATTGAGTATGCTAAAGAACACGGAAACAGGGCGGCAGAGAGGAATTTCGGATCACCGCCAACAGAAAAGATGATAAGAACTTGGAGAAGACAGGAAGAAGACCTAAAAAAAGCGATGCGTAGTAAACATAATCTGCGACATGGAATTGCAAAATGGCCGGAACTAGAAGAAGAATTAAAAACTTGGTTATTAGTCCACCGAAGCTCGGGATTTTCAGTTTCCACAAAAATGACTATTCAACAAGCAAGAGTGATAGCTACTAACAGAGGCATCGCTGATTTTATAGGATCGACGTTATGGTGTTCTAGATTCATGAAGAGAAATGACTTACGTATGCGGACTAACACAAAAGATGCCAACAGAATATGAAGACAAGATTATCGAGTTTCATAAAATTGTCATTAATGCAAGAAAAAGTGGAAATTTTTAACTTTCACAAATAGGAAACATGGATGAGGTCCCACTGACGTTCGATGTACCCTAAAACAAAACAGTAGATTCCAAAGGTGCAAGAAGTGTTATTGTTAAAACTTGTGGACATGAGAAAACGCACTACACAGTCGTGTTGTCTTGTTGTGCCAATGGAACAAAATTGCCGCCTCTTTTGATTTTCAAAGGGAAAACCTTGCCCAAGGAAAAACTGCCTAAAGGTGTGTTTGTGCACGTTCATCCTAAGGGCTGGATGGATGAAGGGGGGATGAAGTTGTGGATAGACAATGTGTGGTCTAGGCGTCCTGGTGGACTGTTAAAGAAACCTGCCTTGCTAGTATGGGATCAGTTTCGGAGTCATAGAACAGAAGCTGTAAAAAATAAAATCAACCAACTGAAAACTCAGTTAGCTGTAATTCCAGGTGGACTAACGAGCCAGCTTCAACCTTTATATGTCTGCATTAATAAATCATTTAAAGGATTCATGAAGGAGAAATGGAACAGTTGGATGCAGTCTACAGATTTTGAAGTGACACCATCAGGAAGAAGGAAGAGACCTAGCATTTTGCAGATTTGTGAATGGGTCAAAACTTCATGGAATGCTGTGAAACATGAGACAGTTGTAAAGTCATTTAAGAAATGTGGTATTAGTAACTCACTTGATGGCACAGAGGATGATTTGTTATACGAAGACTCAGTTTCTGAAAAAGAGGCTTCAAGTGGTTTTTCATTTAGTTCTGGAGATGAATTTCTGGGTTTTGAGGATGAACATTAAAAGGAACCCAACTACAATGTTCCCTAGTTACATTTTTTGTATACATAAATAACTATAAAATGAGTACAGTAAATCTTTATGGAAATTCATGAAACAATGTGAAAAATTTTTTTTCCCTTAAAAATGTGTCTAAAAAAGGGTCGGTGCGTCCTATACGCCGGCAAATACGGTAAGTACTCTCTGTTCTGTGTCCCCTTCTTTTAGCTGTTACTCTAATTAACTCCCAGAATAGAGTTGAGCCCATATTAGAATTATTGGCTATTGTCCGACATGAGTTGTAGTCGTTTTATACTAGCTTCATACAAGCAATAAATATTATCATCAGCATTGTATCAGTTTGTTACAGCGCCCGAGTTCTAACAGCTTCCTCACAAATACATCTGAATTTTTTCTCCTTGGTGTCCCTCTCATCCCACACAGAATTGAGGTATGACAATAGAACAATATGGATGATAACATTTCAGTAGAAAATGAACTAGATGGTTACTATCTCCGCTTACAGACTGATTCATTTCTATCACAAGGTTTACATCAGAGCACCAACATATTTTAAGAATTTCAGTTAAGATATTCAAAGTAATTTACCACAATGTGATAAATAGTGTTTGAATTAGGGTTAAGCGCAAACGACACTCAGTTACTGAAAAGGAAATTGAAATCTCTGATGCTTTGTTTGACATGCTGCACTGAGAATGATCTCCATTGCATCTGTCATAGGGAGAGATTCCATTTAGTAATGATGAATGAGGACGTGGCAAGCGATAATAGGATGTGCATAAACGCTAAACAGTTTTTTTTATGAGAATAAATTTCTTCAGTTTCCTTCACAGATTCATTCTTAGTTTATTAAAGTGTCACGAGACATAAATAAAAATTTAATTTGTTGCAATTACGATCATATTAAGAATGGGATTCATTGTTATTCTTCAAAAACGTTTTTATCGTTCTTAATTATTATTCTTAGAAGGAACTGTTTTAACTAAATTCGTCCAGTCGATTTTCCTTTGTGGAGATAGTCTTAAGATTTGAAACTGTTGCACTTCACACTATTAATTAAAAATCATTTTAAATGTGAATTTGGAACCTTCCAAAATGATATGCTTACTAACTTGTTAGTGATATGTATAAGTCAACTACGATTAATCATTCTGCTAATTCCTTCCATATTTCCAGACAGAAATGAACACGCCGGAGCAACATAGTTTGCCTTCGTTGCAAAAAAGTATGTAACTTTTATTATATTACTTTATATACTATACTTAGGAATTCATTTTCAAATATTCTTTGTTGTTAATTAAGAGAAATTGTTATTTTACTACTTATGATATTATACAGAGCTTCACTTCAATATGTGACAGGGGAATACACCGAAGAGCCATAACATTATGACCACCTGCCTAATATGATGTTGGTCCTCCACATGCAGCCAAAACAGCGATTACCCGGCGAGGCACGGACGGTACAATATTTCTAAACGTGTCTTGTGGTATCTGGTACCAAAACGTTACCAGCAGATTCTTTAACGCTTGTAAATTACGTGGTTGAGCCGCCGCAGATCGGATATGCTGTTCCAACACACACTACAGATCAGGGCCGGACTTACGCATAAACTACCTAAACTACAACTTAGGGCCTCACGATTATGAGGGTCCTCAAAAATTAAATTTTACTATGTCACGGAATTTTTTATTCAAACTAATCTATTGTGCAAACACTGTTCATCTTTCTTTAAAAACGATCATTATTGTAAACCAGTGCTAGTGTAATGTTTTCACTCTCTCAATTTCATTTTTTTAACGTTCCCTTCAATCTGAATAATAAGTATGTAACTTGTTTCGATTTTCGAAATTTTGGGGCCTCTTAAACTAATCTTAGTTTAGGGCCTCTTAAACCTTTCATACCTTAGAGTCTCAGAAGGTCAAAGTCCTACCTGTCACAGATGTTCGATTGGGTTGATGTCCGGAGATTTGGAGGCCAGGGCTATACCTGAAAGTCTTCCTCATGTTGCGTTAATCATTCTCGAATAGTCCGGGCAGTGTGGCATGGCGCATTGTCCTGGTGAAAGAAGGCACTACTAGAAGGATATACCGTTGCCATGAAACGACGTACCTGGTTTGCAATGATGTATAGGTAGGTGGTAGACGTCATAGTTTCCTGCACACGAATGACTGGATCCAGGGTTTCCCAGCAGAACATCTCCAAAAGTATTGAACTTCCTCCACCGACTTGTTTTACAATACTTCCCCAAGTAAACAACACACACCTACCCGGCTGTCCACATGGCGCAACAGGAAACGAGATTCATTGGACCAGACGACCTTCTTCCAATCATTCAAGGTCTAGTTTTGATGCTCAAGTGCCCATTGTAGGCACTTTCGACCGTGAACCAAGGTTAGCATGGGCACTCAGAGAGGTCTGTGGCTATGCAGCCCCATTTTCAGCTGGGTTCGATGCACTGTGTGTTGTGACACGTTACTTCTGTCACCAGCATTCAAATTACAGGCGACTTGCGCCACAGTATCCCTTATGTTACTTATGGGATAGCATTCGCTCACCTTTAGCATCGATGAGCCATGGTCACACCTTGCTGGCGGTTCGTGGTTTTTCCCTCCTCGGACCATTTTGAAGGTACTAATCACGGCTGACCGTGAACACCTCACAAGCCTTGCAGTCTCGAAAATGCTCTGACACAGTCGTATGGCCATTACAATTTGGCCTTTGTCAAACTCACTTAAGCCGCTGCCTTTCCCATCTGAAGAACAAGAATAACACTAATTAACGGAACTCAGTATCAGGTGTTATTTATACCGTTTCATGACCTTCACATGCGCCGTCATTTACCTGCAGTTGCTTCGATTTGCATAAAGACGTGCAGGTCATAATGTTTTGGCTATTTGGTGTATTTCGCCCTACTCTAAACTCTCCCTGTGTGCATCGTGTGCCTATGTTATGACGGAAAATGTTTTGGGAAATTATTCCTGTGATAAACTGCATTAAGGAAAAAACGTCGGAATGGATTTAAGAGAACCAGTGTTTCAAAAATGAGCACATATGCAGCTTCATTATTGCTGTGATTCAGTAACGTATTAGAGATATAGCATTAGCAGAATGCGATTTTATGATAACCGTTGATTTCCAGAAGTTTTTTGTGTTTCTTGTAAAGGTGCATTAGAAATGGCTGAGTTAAAAATTTCTAAAACAGAAGAATATTATACAGAGGCCCTGACCTAGAAAAAAATTGAAAGAGTGCGCAGGAAATATGCAAAGTAGAGAGTTATAAGTTCAGAAGAATATATAAACCTCCATCTTAGCAAATACCCACTTGGGAAGAAATAAAAAAAAAAATTAACTCTTAGGATACAAGGTGAGCCGAATCCGGCCATCATGCAAAATGCTATTCCGGTGGACTGCTGCCTCAATTCTCTCCAGTTTGTTACCTTCCCCCCTCAGAGGCCGCTATTATTTAAACCACTCACAAAGCCACTTCTTGCGTTGGACCTTATGGCATAATTGCTTCCATATCCTCTGCCCATTCTTTTCGATATTCAAAAGGTTCAAAAAAATCAACCGAAACATTGTCAACTTCAAAACTGCTCTGTTGTGTTGAATCTTTCTTCCACCTAGTGTAAATATTTCAATTGTTAGTTGACGTAATAAACACGTTAATAATCGTTTTTTAATGATCGGTAAAAGAAAAAAGGTTTTATCAGAAGTTGAGATTCATAAATAATTTTTTAATGATTCTGATATTTCAAAATTTTTTCTGTGAAAAAGATTTTTCCACTACATCTTTGAAAACGATTTTTCCACTATATCTTCGGCAAAAAAGTATATAACCTTTATTATGCTATAACTAAATCAGAACGCTCTTCTGGTATCGATGTTTCCAAATCATTGAATCGGAACACAGTTCCGGTACTCGATGGTTCCTAATCATTAAACCGGAACGTCGTTCAGGTAGTCGATGTTTCCAAATCATTGAATCGGAACACAGTTCCGGTACTCGATGGTTCCTAATCATTAAACCGGAACGTCGTTCAGGTAGTCGATGTTTCCAAATCACTGAACTGGAAAGTCGTTCCAGTACTCGATGTCTCCGACTCACTGAACCGGAAAGTCGTTCCAGTACTCGATGTCTCCGACTTACTGAACCGGAAAGTCGTTCCAGTACTCGTTGTCTCCGACTCACTGAACCGGAAAGTCGTTCCAGTACTCGATGTCTCCGACTCACTGAACCGGAAAGTCGTTCCATTACTCGATGTCTCCGACTCACTGAACCGGAAAGTCGTTCCAGTACTCGATGCCTCCGACTCACTGAACAGGAAAGTCGTTCCATTGCTCGATGTCTCCGAATCACTGAACCGGAAAGTCGTTCCAGTACTCGATGTCTCCGAATCACTGAACCGGAAAGTCGTTCCATTGCTCGATGTCTCCGAATCAATGAACCGGAAAGTCGTTCCATTGCTCGATGTCTCCGACTCACTGAACCGGAAAGTCGTTCCAGTACTCGATGTCTCCGACTCACTGAAAAGGAAAGTCGTTCCGTTACTCGATGTCTCCGAATCACTGAACCGGAAAGTCGTTCCAGTACTCGATGTCTCCGACTCACTGAACCGGAAAGTCGTTCCATTACTCGATGTCTCCGACTCACTGAACCGGAAAGTCGTTCCAGTACTCGATGTCTCCGACTCACTGAACCGGAAAGTCATTCCATTGCTCGATGTCTCCGAATCACTGAACCGGAAAGTCGTTCCAGTACTCGATGTCTCCGAATCACTGAACCGGAAAGTCGTTCCATTGCTCGATGTCTCCTAATCACTGAACCGGAAAGTCGTTCCAGTACTCGATGTCTCCGACTCACTGAACCGGAAAGTTGTTCCATTGCTTGATGTCTCCGAATCACTGAACCGGAAAGTCGTTCCGTTACTCGATGTCTCCGAATCACTGAACCGGAAAGTCGTTCCAGTACTCGATGTCTCCGACTCACTGAACCGGAAAGTCGTTCCATTGCTCGATGTCTCCGAATCACTGAACCGGAAAGTCGTTCCAGTACTCGATGTCTCCGAATCACTGAACCGGAAAGTCGTTCCAGTACTCGATGTCTCCGAATCACTGAACCGGAAAGTCGTTCCCGTACTCGATGCCTCCGACTCACTGAACCAGAAAATCGTTCCAGTACTCGATGTCTCCGACTCACTGAACCGGAAAGTTGTTCCATTGCTTGATGTCTCCGAATCACTGAACCGGAAAGTCGTTCCGTTACTCGATGTCTCCGAATCACTGAACCGGAAAGTCGTTCCAGTACTCGATGTCTCCGACTCACTGAACCGGAAAGTCGTTCCATTGCTCGATGTCTCCGAATCACTGAACCGGAAAGTCGTTCCAGTACTCGATGTCTCCGAATCACTGAACCGGAAAGTCATTCCAGTACACGATGCCCCCGACTCACTGAACCGGAAAGTTGTTCCATTACTCGATGTCTCCGACTCACTGAACCGGAAATTCGTTCCAGTACTCGATGTCTCGGACTCACTGAACCGGAAAGTGGTTCCATTGCTCGATGTCTCCGACTCACTGAACCGGAAAGTCGTTCCATTACTCGATGTGTCCGACTCACTGAACCGGAAAGTCGATCCAGTACTCGATGTCTCCGACTCACTGAACCGGAAAGTCATTCCATTGCTCGATGTCTCCGAATCACTGAACCGGAAAGTCGTTCCAGTACTCGATGTCTCCGAATCACTGAACCAGAAAGTCGTTCCATTGCTCGATGTCTCCGACTCACTGAACCGGAAAGTCGTTCCATTGCTCGATGTCTCCAAATCACTGAACCGAAAAGTCGTTCCAGTACTCGATGTCTCCGACTCACTGAACCGGAAAGTCGTTCCAGTACTCGGTGTCTCCGACTCACTGAACCGGAAAGTCGTTCCATTACTCGATGTCTCCGACTCACTGAACCGGAAATTCGTTCCAGTACTCGATGTCTCGGACTCACTGAACCGGAAAGTGGTTCCATTGCTCGATGTCTCCGACTCACTGAACCGGAAAGTCGTTCCATTACTCGATGTGTCCGACTCACTGAACCGGAAAGTCGATCCAGTACTCGATGTCTCCGACTCACTGAACCGGAAAGTCATTCCATTGCTCGATGTCTCCGAATCACTGAACCGGAAAGTCGTTCCAGTACTCGATGTCTCCGACTCACTGAACCGGAAAGTCATTCCATTGCTCGATGTCTCCGAATCACTGAACCGGAAAGTCGTTCCAGTACTCGATGTCTCCGAATCACTGAACCGGAAAGTCGTTCCAGTACTCGATGTCTCCGAATCACTGAACCGGAAAGTCGTTCCAGTACTCGATGTCTCCAACTCACTGAATCGGAAAGTCGTTCCAGTACTCGATGTCTCCGACTCACTGAACCGGAAAGTCGTTCCATTACTCGATGTCTCCGAATCACTGAACTGGAAAGTCTTTCCATTGCTCGATGTCTCCGAATCACTGAACCGGAAAGTCGTTCCATTACTCGATGTCTCCGACTCACTGAACCGGAAAGTCGTTCCAGTACTCGATGTCTCTGAATCACTGAACTGGAAAGTCATTCCAGTACTCGATGCCCCCGACTCACTGAACCGGAAAGTTGTTCCATTACTCGATGTCTCCGACTCACTGAACCGGAAAGTCGTTCCAGTACTCGATGTCTCCGAACCACTGAACCGGAAAGTCATTCCATTACTCGATTGTGTCCGACTCACTGAACCGGAAATTCGTTCCAGTACTCGATGTCTCAGACTCACTGAACCGGAAAGTGGTTCCATTGCTCGATGTCTCCGACTCACTGAACCGGAAAGTCTTTCCATTACTCGATGTCTCCGACTCACTGAACCGGAAAGTCGTTCCAGTACTCGATGTCTCCGACTCACTGAACCGGAAAGTCGTTCCAGTACTCGATGTCTCCGACTCACTGAACCGGAAAGTCGTTCCAGTACTCGATGTCTCCGAATCACTGAACCGGAAAGTCGTTCCATTGCTCGATGTCTCCGAATCAATGAACCGGAAAGTCGTTCCATTGCTCGATGTCTCCGACTCACTGAACCGGAAAGTCGTTCCAGTACTCGATGTCTCCGACTCACTGAAAAGGAAAGTCGTTCCATTACTCGATGTCTCCGAATCACTGAACCGGAAAGTCGTTCCAGTACTCGATGTCTCCGACTCACTGAACCGGAAAGTCGTTCCATTACTCGATGTCTCCGACTCACTGAACCGGAAAGTCGTTCCAGTACTCGATGTCTCCGACTCACTGAACCGGAAAGTCATTCCATTGCTCGATGTCTCCGAATCACTGAACCGGAAAGTCGTTCCAGTACTCGATGTCTCCGAATCACTGAACCGGAAATTCGTTCCAGTACTCGATGTCTCGGACTCACTGAACCGGAAAGTGGTTCCATTGCTCGATGTCTCCGACTCACTGAACCGGAAAGTCGTTCCATTACTCGATGTGTCCGACTCACTGAACCGGAAAGTCGATCCAGTACTCGATGTCTCCGACTCACTGAACCGGAAAGTCATTCCATTGCTCGATGTCTCCGAATCACTGAACCGGAAAGTCGTTCCAGTACTCGATGTCTCCGACTCACTGAACCGGAAAGTCATTCCATTGCTCGATGTCTCCGAATCACTGAACCGGAAAGTCGTTCCAGTACTCGATGTCTCCGAATCACTGAACCGGAAAGTCGTTCCAGTACTCGATGTCTCCGAATCACTGAACCGGAAAGTCGTTCCAGTACTCGATGTCTCCAACTCACTGAATCGGAAAGTCGTTCCAGTACTCGATGTCTCCGACTCACTGAACCGGAAAGTCGTTCCATTACTCGATGTCTCCGAATCACTGAACTGGAAAGTCTTTCCATTGCTCGATGTCTCCGAATCACTGAACCGGAAAGTCGTTCCATTACTCGATGTCTCCGACTCACTGAACCGGAAAGTCGTTCCAGTACTCGATGTCTCTGAATCACTGAACTGGAAAGTCATTCCAGTACTCGATGCCCCCGACTCACTGAACCGGAAAGTTGTTCCATTACTCGATGTCTCCGACTCACTGAACCGGAAAGTCGTTTCAGTACTCGATGTCTCCGAACCACTGAACCGGAAAGTCATTCCATTACTCGATTGTGTCCGACTCACTGAACCGGAAATTCGTTCCAGTACTCGATGTCTCAGACTCACTGAACCGGAAAGTGGTTCCATTGCTCGATGTCTCCGACTCACTGAACCGGAAAGTCTTTCCATTACTCGATGTCTCCGACTCACTGAACCGGAAAGTCGTTCCAGTACTCGATGTCTCCGACTCACTGAACCGGAAAGTCGTTCCAGTACTCGATGTCTCCGACTCACTGAACCGGAAAGTCGTTCCAGTACTCGATGTCTCCGAATCACTGAACCGGAAAGTCGTTCCATTGCTCGATGTCTCCGAATCAATGAACCGGAAAGTCGTTCCATTGCTCGATGTCTCCGACTCACTGAACCGGAAAGTCGTTCCAGTACTCGATGTCTCCGACTCACTGAAAAGGAAAGTCGTTCCATTACTCGATGTCTCCGAATCACTGAACCGGAAAGTCGTTCCAGTACTCGATGTCTCCGACTCACTGAACCGGAAAGTCGTTCCATTACTCGATGTCTCCGACTCACTGAACCGGAAAGTCGTTCCAGTACTCGATGTCTCCGACTCACTGAACCGGAAAGTCATTCCATTGCTCGATGTCTCCGAATCACTGAACCGGAAAGTCGTTCCAGTACTCGATGTCTCTGAATCACTGAACCGGAAAGTCGTTCCATTGCTCGATGTCTCCGACTCACTGAACCAGAAAGTCGTTCCAAGTACTCGATGTCTCCGACTCACTGAACCGGAAAGTCGTTCCATTACTCGATGTCTCCGAATCACTGAACCGGAAAGTCGTTCCCGTACTCGATGCCTCCGACTCACTGAACCAGAAAGTCGTTCCAGTACTCGATGTCTCCGACTCACTGAACCGGAAAGTCATTCCATTGCTTGATGTCTCCGAATCACTGAACTGGAAAGTCGTTCCGTTACTCGATGTCTCCGAATCACTGAACCGGAAAGTCGTTCAAGTACTCGATGTCTCCGACTCACTGAACCGGAAAGTCGTTCCATTGCTCGATGTCTCCGAATCACTGAACCGGAAAGTCGTTCCAGTACTCGATGTCTCCGAATCACTGAACCGGAAAGTCATTCCAGTACTCGATGCCCCCGACTCACTGAACCGGAAAGTTGTTCCATTACTCGATGTCTCCGACTCACTGAACCGGAAAGTCGTTCCAGTACTCGATGTCTCCGAATCACTGAACCAGAAAGTCGTTCCATTGCTCGATGTCTCCGACTCACTGAACCGGAAAGTCGTTCCATTGCTCGATGTCTCTGAATCACTGAACCGAAAAGTCGTTCCAGTACTCGATGTCTCCGACTCACTGAACCGGAAAGTCGTTCCAGTACTCGGTGTCTCCGACTCACTGAACCGGAAAGTCGTTCCATTACTCGATGTCTCCGACTCACTGAACCGGAAATTCGTTCCAGTACTCGATGTCTCGGACTCACTGAACCGGAAAGTGGTTCCATTGCTCGATGTCTCCGACTCACTGAACCGGAAAGTCGTTCCATTACTCGATGTGTCCGACTCACTGAACCGGAAAGTCGATCCAGTACTCGATGTCTCCGACTCACTGAACCGGAAAGTCATCCCATTGCTCGATGTCTCCGAATCACTGAACCGGAAAGTCGTTCCAGTACTCGATGTCTCCGACTCACTGAACCGGAAAGTCATTCCATTGCTCGATGTCTCCGAATCACTGAACCGGAAAGTCGTTCCAGTACTCGATGTCTCCGACTCACTGAACCGGAAAGTCATTCCATTGCTCGATGTCTCCGAATCACTGAACCGGAAAGTCGTTCCAGTACTCGATGTCTCCGAATCACTGAACCGGAAAGTCGTTCCAGTACTCGATGTCTCCGAATCACTGAACCGGAAAGTCGTTCCAGTACTCGATGTCTCCGAATCACTGAACCGGAAAGTCGTTCCAGTACTCGATGTCTCCAACTCACTGAATCGGAAAGTCGTTCCAGTACTCGATGTCTCCGACTCACTGAACCGGAAAGTCGTTCCATTACTCGATGTCTCCGAATCACTGAACTGGAAAGTCTTTCTATTGCTCGATGTCTCCGAATCACTGAACCGGAAAGTCATTCCAGTACTCGATGTCTCCGAATCACTGAACCGGAAAGTCATTCCAGTACTCGATGCCACCGACTCACTGAACCGGAAAGTCGTTCCATTACTCGATGTCTCCGACTCACTGAACCGGGAAGTCGTTCCAGTACTCGATGTCTCTGAATCACTGAACTGGAAAGTCATTCCAGTACTCGATGCCCCCGACTCACTGAACCGGAAAGTTGTTCCATTACTCGATGTCTCCGACTCACTGAACCGGAAAGTCGTTCCAGTACTCGATGTCTCCGAACCACTGAACCGGAAAGTCGTTCCATTGCTCGATTGTCTCCGACTCACTGAACCGGAAATTCGTTCCAGTACTCGATGTCTCAGACTCACTGAACCGGAAAGTGGTTCCATTGCTCGATGTCTCCGACTCACTGAACCGGAAAGTCATTCCATTGTTCGATGTCTCCGAATCACTGAACCGGAAAGTCGTTCCAGTACTCGATGTCTCCGAATCACTGAACCAGAAAGTCGTTCCAGTACTCGATGTCTCCAACTCACTGAATCGGAAAGTCGTTCCAGTACTCGATGTCTCCGACTCACTGAACCGGAAAGTCGTTCCATTACTCGATGTCTCCGAATCACTGAACTGGAAAGTCTTTCCATTGCTCGATGTCTCCGAATCACTGAACTGCAAAGTCGTTCCAGTACTCGATGCCTCCGACTCACTTAACCGGAAAGTCGTTCCATTACTCGATGTCTCCGACTCACTGAAACGGAAAGTCGTTCCAGTACTCGATGTCTCCGACTCACTGAACTGGAAAGTCATTCCAGTACTCGATGTCTCCGAATCACTGAACCGGAAAGTCGTTCCATTGCTCGATGTCTCCGAATCACTGAACCGGAAAGTCGTTCCAGTACTCGATGTCTCCGAATCACTGAACCGGAAAGTCATTCCAGTACTCGATGCCACCGACTCACTGAACCGGAAAGTCGTTCCATTACTCGATGTCTCCGACTCACTGAAGTGGAAAGTCGTTCCATTGCTCGATGTCTCCGACTCACTGAACCGGAAAGTCGTTCCATTACTCGATGTCTCCGACTCACTGAACCGGAAAGTCGTTCCAGTACGCGATGTCTCCGACTCACTGAACCGGAAAGTCGTTCCATTACTCGATGTCTCCGACTCACTGAACCGGAAAGTCGTTCCAGTACTCGATGTCTCCGAATCACTGAACCGGAAAGTCATTCCAGTACTCGATGCCCCCGACTCACTGAACCGGAAAGTTGTTCCATTACTCGATGTCTCCGACTCACTGAACCAGAAAGTCGTTCCAGTACTCGATGTCTCCGAATCACTGAACTGGAAAGTCGTTCCATTGCTCGATGTCTCCGACTCACTGAACCGGAAAGTCGTTCCATTGCTCGATGTCTCCGAATCACTGAACCGAAAAGTCGTTCCAGTACTCGATGTCTCCGACTCACTGAACCGGAAATTCGTTCCAGTACTCGGTGTCTCCGACTCACTGAACCGGAAAGTCGTTTCATTGCTCGATGTCTCCAAATCACTGAACCGGAAAGTCGTTCCAGTACTCGATGTCTAAGAATCACTGAACCGGAAAGTCGTTCCAGTACTCGATGTCTCCGACTAACTGAACCAGAAAGTCGTTCCATTACTCGATGTCTCCGACTCACTGAACCGGAATGTCATTCCATTACTCGATGTCTCCGAATCACTGAACCGGAAAGTCGTTCCAGTACTCGTTGTCTCCGACTCACTGAACCGGAAAGTCGTTCCATTACTCGATGTCTCCGACTCAGTGAACCGGAAAGTCGTTCCAGTACGCGATGTCTCCGACTCACTGAACCGGAAAGTCGTTCCATTGCTCGATGTCTCCGAATCACTGAACCGGAAAGTCGTTCCAATACTCGATGTCTCCGAATCACTGAACCGGAAAGTCGTTCCATTGCTCGATGTCTCCGAATCACTGAACCGGAAAGTCGTTCCAGTACTCGATGTCTCCGAATCACTGAACCGGAAAGTCGTTCCATTGCTCGATGTCTCCGAATCACTGAACCGGAAAGTCGTTCCAGTACTCGATGTCTCCGAATCACTGAACCGGAAAGTCGTTCCAGTACTCGATGTCTCCGAATCACTGAACCGGAAAGTCGTCCTGGCACGTAATATTTGCGTATCATTGAACGGGATCACCAATCTGGCACTTGATGTTTCCTAATCTATTAATGAAAATAGTTCTATAATTTTTAGATCAAATATTATTGGAAATTAGTATTAAACATTTTTTCTTTTCTATCATAAAATGTGGGATACTGTAGAAATGTTAGTTTAAAAGTCGAGGAGGTGGTTGTTAGAAAATGCCCCAAGGGCATGAAAAAAAGTTAAACATATATTTTAATATAATTTCATTTTATTTACTTGGAAGTTGTAGCGAAAGTACAAATTAGTATTACAAAAAATTAACAAAATCACCTTCAGAAAAGTTGCATTACAAACTCCAAATTCGAGTCATGCGTTCTGATGAATATCTCGATTTCGCTCTTCGCTTTGGATGTCGATATTGTGAAACTGTAGTTCAGTCGTAAATGGAATGAAGCAAAATATCAACCCTACATTAAAAATACTGCATTTTATTAACACACTCTCAATTAAAAGATACGAATGAAGTATATTTTTTTACGATTGAAAACACGTGGGGTTACGGGCATGCCTGCGTATCCTCAGAAAGAAAAAAAAAAGCTTTGGCATTATGTACAGGCACTGGACAGAAAAATGGAAATAGTTCCTTGTTATCTCAGCAGGGGCAAAGGGGGGGACTTTTTGCTCAATACCTTCTTCAATATTGTTACGACGGATGAACGTGCCGCAGTGAGTTTATGATAAACGTGACATGAACACTCGTGTATGCTTCTGCGAGAGATTTATGTAAGAAACGAATTGGAACATAGAACCGATCTGAAATATAGGAATGATAGAATTGTAATGTTGGAGTTGTGGACATCTAAAAGGAGGCATAAATAGCCTTAGTCAGTGCACGACAGTAAAAAAAAAAGAAGAAATATTTTTATGTGGTGAGTGCACGGGAGGTTGATTAGTTTTATTAGTGTAATATCTAGTGAGTTAACACAGGTAAAAGGATGGACATGGCAGTCAAAGTGAAGAGGCAATAAGTCAGTCGAGCAGACAGAGCTGGTCTTAACTGTTTTGTAGGAAAAGATTATTACTTTATGTACGATAGAATTTAGTTGGTTTATAAGTAATTTTATCCAGACTTTTATAATAATTTGCATTGTTTTGTAAATTGTGATGTAAAATATACTTACTTACACCCACGCTCAGTGCTCATCCATTTTTAATTAATAACACTTGGTGCCAGGAGTACATATATTATTATTATTTTGAATGCCTTTAACTAGAAGTATGAATGAGTTAGTGAAATTAATAACTGGCATCAAAGGTGAAATAGCTGCCCAAAGAAGTGAATTTGGTGACATGAGAGCCGAGATAGTCTCTCAAAAAGATAACTTAAAAGCCGAAATGGCTACACAAAATGATAATTAGAAAGCCGAAATGGCTACACAAAATGACAATTTGAAAGCCGAAATGATTACACAAAATGATAATTTGAAAGACGAAATGGCTACACAAAATAATAATTAGAAAGCCGAAATGGCTACACAAAATGATGATTTGAAAGCCGAAATGGCTACACAAAATGACAATTTGAAAGCCGAAATGACTACACAAAATGACAAATTGAAAGCCGAAATGATTACACAAAATGATAATATGAAAGCCGAAATGGCTACAAAAAATGATAATTAGAAAGCCGAAATGGCTGCACAAAATGATAATTTGAAAGCCGAAATGGCTACACAAAATGACAAATTGAAAGCCGAAATGATTGCACAAAATGATAATTTGAAAGCCGAAATGATTACACAAAATGACAAATTGAAAGCCGAAATGATTACACAAAATGACAATTTGAAAGCCGAAATAATTACACAAAATGATAATTTGAAAGCCGAAATGACTACACAAAATGATAATTTGAAAGCCGAAATGGTTACACAAAACGACAATTTGAAAGCCGAAATGGCTACACAAAATGACAATTTGAGAGCCGAAATAATTACACAAAATGATAATTTGAAAGACGAAATGGCTACACAAAATGATAATTAGAGAGCCGAAATGGCTACACAAAATGATAATTTGAAAGCCGAAATGGCTACACAAAATGACAAATTGAAAGCCGAAATGATTACACAAAATGATAATTTGAAAGCCGAAATGGCTACACAAAATGACAATTTGAAAGCCGAAATGATTGCACAAAATGATAATTTGAAAGCCGAAATGATTGCACAAAATGATAATTTGAAAGCCGAAATGGCTACACAAAATGATAATTTGAAAGCCGAAATGGCTACACAAAATGACAATTTGAAAGCCGAAATGATTACACAAAATGATAATTTGAAAGCCGAAATGACTACACAAAATGATAATTCGAAAGCCGAAATGATTGCACAAAATGATAATTTGAAAGCCGAAATGATTGCACAAAATGATAATTTGAAAGCCGAAATGGCTACACAAAATGATAATTAGAAAGCAGAAATGGCTACACAAAATGATAATTTGAAAGCGGAAATGGCTACAGAAAATGATAATTTGAAACCAGAAATGATTACACAAAATGATAATTTGAAAGCCCAAATGACTACACAAAATGACAATTTGAAAGCCGAAATGATTACACAAAATGATAATTTGAAAGCCGAAATCATTACACAAAATGATAATTTGAAAGCCGAAATGGTTGCACAAAATGATAATTTGAAAGCCGAAATGACTACACAAAATGATAATTTGAAAGCCGAAATGATTGCACAAAATGATAATTTGAAAGCCGAAATGGCTACACAAAATGATAATTTGAAAGCCGAAATGACTACACAAAAAATAATTTGAAACCCGAAATGATTGCACAAAATGGTAATTTGAAAGCCGAAATGGTCACACAAAATGATAATTTGAAAGCCGAAATGATTACACAAAATGATAATTTGAAAGCCGAAATGGTTACACAAAACGACAATTTGAAAGCCGAAATTGGCTACACAAAATGATAATTTGAAAGCCGAAATGGCTACACAAAATGACAATTTGAAAGCCGAAATGGCTACACAAAATAATAATTTGAAAGCCGAAATGATTGCACAAAATGATAATTTGAAAGCCGAAATGGCTACACAAAATTATAATTTGAAAGCCGAAATTGGCTACACAAAATGATAATTTGAAAGCCGAAATGGCTACACAAAATGATAATGTGAAAGCCGAAATTTTTACACAAAATTGTAATTTGAAAGCCGAAATGACTACACAAAATGATAATTTGAAAGCCGAAACGATTACACAAAATGACAATTTGAAAGCCGAAATGATTACACAAAATGATAATTTGAAAGCCGAAATGACTACACAAAATGATAATTTGAAAGCCGAAATGACTACACAAAATGATAATTTGAAAGCCGAAATGATTACACAAAATGATAATTTGAAAGCCGAAGTGACTACACAAAATGGCAATTTGAAACCCGAAATTGCTACACAAAATGATAATTTGAAAGCCGAAATGACTACACAAAATCATAATTTGAAAGCCGAAATGGTTACACAAAATGATAATTTGAAAGCCGAAATGATTACACAAAACGATAATTTGAAAGCCGAAATGGCTACACAAAATGATAATTTGAAAGCCGAAATGATTGCACAAAATGATAATTTGAAAGACGAAATGGCTACACAAAATGATAATTTGAAAGCCGAAATGATTGCACAAAATGATAATTTGAAAGCCGAAATGGCTACACAAAATGATAATTTGAAAGCCGAAATTGGCTACACAAAATGATAATTTGGAAGCCGAAATGATTACACAAAATGGTAATTTGAAATCCGAAATGACTACACAAAATGATAATTTCAAAGCCGAAATGACTACACAAAATGATAATTTCAAAGCCGAAATGATTACGCAAAATGATAATTTGAAAGCGGAAATGACTACACAAAATGATAATTTGAAAGCCGAAATGATTACACAAAATGATAATTTGAAAGCCGAAGTAACTACACAAAATGACAATTTGAAACCCGAAATGATTACACAAAATGATAATTTGAAAGCCGAAATTGCTACACAAAATGATAATTTGAAAGCCGAAATGATTGCACAAAATGATAATTTGAAAGCCGAAATGTCTACAAAAAATGATAATTTGAAAGCCGAAATGATTACACAAAATGATAATTTGAAAGCCGAAATGACTACACAAAATGATAATTTGAAAGCCGAAATGATTGCACAAAGTGATAATTTGAAAGCCGAAATGGTTGCATA
Organism: Ryuthela nishihirai; assembly: GCA_038380435.1. Lineage (NCBI taxonomy): Eukaryota > Metazoa > Arthropoda > Arachnida > Araneae > Heptathelidae > Ryuthela > Ryuthela nishihirai. The sequence continues at coordinate 2,940,138 of JAWZYU010000019.1, forward strand.
AAATGATAATTTGAAAGCCGAAATGTCTACACAAAATGATAATTTGAAAACCGAAATTGGCTACACAAAATGATAATTTGAAAGCCGAAATGGCTACACAAAATGATAATTTGAAAGCCGAAATGATTACACAAAATGATAATTTGAAAGCCGAAATGACTACACAAAATGACAATTTGAAAGCCGAAATGATTACACAAAATGATAATTTGAAAGCCGAAATGACTACACAAAATGATAATTTGAAAGCCGAAATGATTACACAAAATGATAATTTGAAAGCCCAAATGACTGCACAAAATGACAATTTGAAAGCCGAAATGATTACACGAAATAATAATTTGAAAGCCGAAATGACTACACAAAATGATAATTTGAGAGCCGAAATGGCTACACAAAATGATAATTTTAAAGCCGAAATGATTACACAAAATAATAATTTGAAAGCCGAAATGATTGCACAAAATGATAATTTGAAAGCCGAAATGGCTACACAAAATGATAATTTGAAAACCGAAATGATTGCACAAAATGATAATTTGAAAGCTGAAATGGCTACACAAAATGAAAATTTGAAAACCGAAATTAGCTACACAAATTGATAATTTGAAAGCCGAAATGGCTGCACAATATGATAATTTGAAAGCCGAAATGATTACACAAAATGATAATTTGAAAGCCGAAATGTCTACACAAAATGACAATTTGAAAGCCGAAATGATTACACAAAATGATCATTTGAAAGCCGAAATGGCTACAAAAAATGATAATTTGAAAGCCGAAATGATTGCACAAAATGATAATTTGAAAGCCGAAATGGCTACACAAAATGATAATTTGAAAGCCGAAATGATTGCACAAAATCATAATTTGAAAGCCGAAATGGCTACACAAAATGATAATTTGAAAGCCGAAATTGGCTACACAAAATGATAATTTGAAAGCCGAAATGGCTACACAAAATAATAATTTGGAAGCCGAAATGATTACACAAAAATGCAATTTGAAATCCGAAATGACTACAAAAAATGATAATTTCAAAGCCGAAATGACTACACAAAATGATAATTTGAAAGCCGAAATGATTACACAAAATGATAATTTGAAAACCGAAATGACTACACAAATTGATAATTTGAAAGCCGAAATGATTACACAAAATGATAATTTGAAAGCCGAAGTGACTACACAAAATGACAATTTGAAACCCGAAATGATTACACAAAATGATAATTTGAGAGCCGAAATTGCTACACAAAATGATAATTTGAAAGCCGAAATGTCTACAAAAAATGATAATTTGAAAGCCGAAATGATTACACAAAATGATAATTTGAAAGCCGAAATGACTACACAAAATGACAATTTGAGAGCCGAAATGATTACACAAAATGATAATTTGAAAGCCCAAATGACTACACAAAATGACAATTTGAAAGCCGAAATGATTACACGAAATAATAATTTGAAAGCCGAAATGACTACACAAAACCATAATTTGAAAGCCGAAATTGCTACACAAAATGATAATTTTAAAGCCGAAATGATTACACAAAATAATAATTTGAAAGCCGAAATGGCTGCACAAAATGACAATTTGAAAGCCGAAATGATTGCATAAAATGATAATTTGAAAGCCGAAATGGCTACACAAAATGATAATTTGAAAGCCGAAATGATTGCACAAAATGATAATTTGAAAGCCGAAATGGCTACACAAAATGATAATTTGAAAGCCGAAATGATTACACAAAATTATTAATTTGAAAGCCCAAATGACTACACAAAATGACAATTTGAAAGCCAAAATGATTACACGAAATAATAATTTGAAAGCCGAAATGACTACACAAAATGATTGCATAAAATGATAATTTGAAAGCCGAAATGGCTACACAAAATGATAATTTGAAAGCCGAAATGATTGCACAAAATGATAATTTTAAAGCCGAAATGGCTACACAAAATGATAATTTGAAAGCCGAAATGATTACACAAAATGATAATTTGAAAGCCCAAATGACTACACAAAATGACAATTTGAAAGCCGAAATGATTGCACGAAATAATAATTTGAAAGCCGAAATGACTACACAAAATGATAATTTGAAAGCCGAAATGGCTACACAAAATGATAATTTTAAAGCCGAAATGATTACACAAAATAATAATTTGAAAGCCGAAATGATTGCATAAAATCATAATTTGAAAGCCGAAATGGCTACACAAAATGATAATTTGAAAGTCGAAATGATTGTACAAAATGATAATTTGAAAGCCGAAATGGCTACACAAAATGATAATTTGAAAGCCGAAATGATTGCACAAAGTGATAATTTGAAAGCCGAAATGGTTGCATAAAATGATAATTTGAAAGCCGAAATGTCTACACAAAATGATAATTTGAAAGCCGAAATTGGCTACACAAAATGATAATTTGAAAGCCGAAATGGCTACACAAAATGATAATTTGAAAGCCGAAATGATTACACAAAATGATAATTTGAAAGCCGAAATGACTTCATCATCATCATCATCATCATCATCATCATCATCATCATCATCATCATCATCATCATCATCATCATCATCATCATCATCATCAAGCAGCCATGGGCTACGGAGGTCCAACCAGACCGTGCAATTTAATTCTCCAACAAGTCTATCCTGAGCTACATCTACTGCATCTGGCCACTGCACACTAATTCTAACAAGGTCTTGTTTGACATTGTCTGCCCACCGCATCCTAGGTCTCCCCTTCTTTCTGAGGCCTTTAGGCACACTGTTCATAACCTTATTCGCCAATCTATAATTATTCATACGGGCAACATGGCCAAACCAACGAAGTCTCTCTCTGCACAATATGCTGTTTAAAGGAGGTTGCAAACTCCTTTGCCTAATCTCATCATTAGTTACAAAGTTGAACCACCTAATGCCCAAGATACTGCGTAAGCATCTGGAATCAAAAGCATCTAGTTTCCTGTTATCTTGTTTACAAAGTGTCCAAGTTTCACTACCATAACTAACCCTAGAAACAACCAAACTATTATACAGTCTAATTTTAGTCTTTAGGTGTATACGCCTATTTCTCCACACTCTCCATAGGTTCTTAAAAGTCCCGGCAGCAATCCCTATTCGTCTGTTAATCTCATGCCGCACATCACCATTATCTGTTACATAGCTCCCAAGATAATTAAACTGTGACACCTGCTCAAGACTGCAACCATTCAGATTAACTGAATCACAGCCTCCCTGATCAATTTTCATCACTTTAGGTTTCTCTCTGTTTATAACCACACCTACTCTACTACCAGTCTAATCAACAGCCCTAACGAAAGAGTTCATCTCATCAACATCATTTGCCAAAAGGGCTAAATCATCAGCATAATCTAAATCAGAAATTTTAGTATCTCAGCCCATTTAAGGCCAAAATCTTTCCCTTGAAGTGAATTTCGCATAACATAATCAATAACCAAGCTAAAGAGAAAAGGAGACAAAATGCACCCTTGTCGAACACCAGAAGTAATGCTAAACCAACTGCTACAAGCCTTACCAACTCTCACACACGACTCAGTGTTATTATAGAGAGCTTTCATAATGTTAACTAACTTGTCTGGTATACCATATGATCTCACAATCAACCACAAATTATGACGATCAACAGAGTCGAAAGCCTTTTTGAAATCAACAAAGCTAGCAACCAAAGGTTTCTGAAACTCTAAACATTTCTCAAGAATCTGCCTAAGTGAAAATATCTGATCCACACATCCCCTACCACTTCTGAATCCACATTGCTCATCACGCAATTGACTGTCAACCAGATTTTTAATTCTATTAAGCACAATCATGGAAAGAACTTTACCTGGAACAGAGAGTAGGCTGATACCCCTATAGTTATCACAAGAACTGCGATCACCTTTTTGGAAAATAGGGATAACAATAGCTCTGGTAAAATCCTTAGGAACCATGCCTTTATCATAAAAGATATTCAGAATTTCAGTCATCCAAGTGGTAACCGAAACATTCCCAGCTCTAAGCATTTCCGTAGTAATTTCATCTACCCCTGGGGATTTATGAAGTTTAAGTTTAGAACTACACAAAATGATAATTTTAAAGCCGAAATGATTACACAAAATGATAATTTTAAAGCGGAAATGACTACACAAAATGACAATTTGAAAGCCGAAATGATTACACAAAACGATAATTTGAAAGCCGAAATGGCTACACAAAATGATAATTTGAAAGCCGAAATGATTAAACAAAATGATAATTTGAAAGCCGAAATGACTACACAAAATAATAATTTGAAAGCCGAAATGATTGCAGAAAATGATAATTTGAAAGCCGAAATGGCTACACAAAACGATAATTTGAAAGCCGAAATGATTACACAAAATGATAATTTGAAAGCCGAAATGACTACACAAAATGACAATTTGAAAGCCGAAATGATTGCACAAAATAATAATTTGAAAGCCGAAATGGCTACAGAAAATGATAATTTGAAAGCCGAAATTGGCTACACAAAATGATAATTTGAAAGCCGAAATGGCTACACAAAATGATAATTTGAAAGCCGAAATGATTGCACAAAATGATAATTTGAAAGCCGAAATGGCTACACAAAATGATAATTTGAAAGCCGAAATTGGGTACAGAAAATGGTAATTTGAAAGCCGAAATGGCTACACAAAATGATAATTTGAAAGCCGAAATGATTGCATAAAATGATAATTTGAAAGCCGAAATGATTGCATAAAATGATAATTTGAAAGCCGAAATGGTTACACAAAATGATAATTTGAAAGCCGAAATTGGCTACACAAAATGATAATTTGAAAGCCGAAATGGCTACACAAAATGATAATTTGAAAGCCGAAATTGGCTACACAAAATGATAATTTGAAAGCCGAAATGGCTGCACAAAATGATAATTTTAATGCCGAAATGGTGACACAAAATAATGAGTTGAGAGCTGAAGTTGCTTCTCAAATTGGTAAGATTACTAATCAGAATAATGATCTGAATTAAAAAGATCAGTGAAATCACTGATGAGTGTAAGGACATTAAAACAGAACTCAACAGACAATATGACAGTCTAAAGGTTGAAACTGAAGATGTAAGATGTAATGTAAATGAAATCAATTGTGATTTTAATGCAAAACTTGATAGTGTTAAGCATCAAATTGCAATTGCAAAAACTGATTGTGGACGTCAATTTCAGAATTTAGGAAACGAAAGGTTACTTTTTTCTTGTGACAATGTTAATTGAAAATAAAGTTTTTACACATATCGCTAGAAATACAAATAAACCTTCTACATATGATGATCAATCATCATGGACATTCTGCCAAACACAGTTTGAAGTCATCGCTAGAGCTAATGAGTGGAATGAATTTCAAAAGGCCAGTTTTCTTGCAGCTTCCTTAAGAAATTCTGCTGCGGAAGTTTTACAGTCTGTTCCAGAATTAAAACGGCTTGATTATCAAAGTCTGGTTTGGCGATAGTTATTTAAAACATTATTATATGAGTCAATTTAAACATCGTATGCAGAAGAGTGGCGAAACTTTGCAAAACTTGCTAGTGATAGTGAGCGTCTAGCTAGTTGGCTTATAGTAACTGTCCACTAGAAATTGAAGACAATTTAGCTCAATTACATTTATTGATGCTATTGATGACCCTGAGACTCAGCAATCTCTGAGGATGTTGGAAGGTGAATCTTAAAAGTCAGCTTCAGGCTTTCCTCCCGAAAAAACAAACGTATAATGAGATTGGTGAGTGCAGAAGAAACTGTAGAAAAACATAGTGAAATGCTACTAAAACAATACTAACCAAGAACTAACCAAGACATTATTATTCCGATTTGAAAGAGCTTAAAGGACCGTCTCCAAGGACTTCTACAAACATTCAGTGGTGGAATTGTGGCAAGACTGGACACATTCGGGCCAACTGCAAAAGTTGGTGGATACAAAGTTCAAGCACGCTAACAGTCAACAGAACCAACAGAAGCAACGTGGACAAAGGCTGGCTGTTGATTGGTTGGCCCCAGGGGAGGTCACCCAGGTTTCAACACTACATGGTGAGAATAACAGATTGGTAGCTGATGGAACCATGCCTTGCCGTATGTTAGTAGACACTGGTGCAAATGTAACTTTACTCAGAACAGACATATAAAGAAGATAATACCTCACCCAAACTGAAATGTTACACAATCTAATATAACCCTACAGTAACTGGAGATCGTCCTAAAGTCCATGGAAAGATAGATCTCAACATCCGAGTTGGCAGCTGTCTGGTACGTCATCCTGTTTACATCGCTGACATCTACGATGAATGCATATTAGGCCTTGATTTCCTAAAGAAACGTCGATTCAGCATTAGACCCAGTGACAGCCTACTCATCTATAAGACAAAAGCGATCCCTCTGGTTAGTCGAACATGTGAGTCTTTATCAGGCGTGACCCCAATATTAGTGATGGAAGAAACAGAGACCCCCAACACAAAGTGAAATTATAGTGTGTGAACATCAGGCGGAGACTTCTGGGACCTTCCGATTGGCAATCACTGATGCCCTGTCTGTAAATGGTAGCTAGGTAGTCACTGGAAGGAGAGCTATGCACCACTCCCCGGTGATGATGCATAGAACCTGCCTGGCCTAGCACCTAATGTCCGACCCAAGCCTTCTCATGGTGCAGACCGTTAGAACCTTTCAAAAGAGATACTCACTTGTGGAAGTGAACGGAAGGAGAGTGATGCCAAATTAGTATGTCCTACTGATCTGGACAACTATGGCTATATTTCTTTTTTTTCTACCCTGCCGAGAAGTGGTCAACCATACATGATCCTGGTGCTGACCATATATACAAAACTGAACGGAATTATGGCTCTGAGCTTGATCATGGATCCTGGATTTGCTGTACTAATGGGCTTCAGTGGAGGGAAAACCTTTCACTGCGTTTTCTGCTCGTTTGTGGGTTGACAGCCACAAGTTAATAGATTCACAGGATATGTTTATCAGCTGGTGGATAATCCTGATCAGAGGTCATCGCAGGCACCTGAACCCTTTGCTTCTACTGGCAGCGTCAAATTCTATATTGGAGGAAGTCTTCCAGTGTAGATAGCTTCAGCCTTTAGTGGTGGGGGAACGGGTCTTTGCTCCATGTCTGCGATTAGGGGGCTGTTTGATATTGTCGGCATAAACATAGTTTCTTTAAACATCCCACTAACCATTTTCTCTCCATAGGTAGTTGGAATGTGAGGACTCTGCACAGAGCGTTTTCTCTTGATGTCCTCACACAAGAATTCCACCGTTATAATTTAGATATTATTGGCCTGCAAGAGACCAGACTAGCCCTGGGGATTTATCCCCAGGGCTAGTCTGGTCTCTTGCAGGCCAATAATATCTAAATACTGCGGAAATACTAATACTGCTAAATACTGCTAAATACTGCGGAAATACTGCGGAAATGCTTAGAGCTGGAATTGTTTCAGTTACCACTTGGATGACTGAAATTTTGAATATCTTTTATGACATTATATATTATATAAATCCTAAGGATTTTACCCCATTATCCCTATTTTCAAAAACGTTAATCGCAGTTCTTGTGATAACTATAGGGGTATCAGCCTACTCTCTGTTCCAGGGAAAGTTCTTTGCATGATTGTGCTTAATAAAATAAGAATCTGGTTGACATGCAATTGAGTGATGAGCAATGTGTATTCAGAAATGGTAGGGGATGTGTAGATCAGATATTTTCACTTAGGCAGATTCTTGAGAAATGTTTAGAGTTTCAGAAACCTTTGGTTGCTAGCTTTGTTGATTTCAAAAAGTCTTTCGACTCTGTTGATGGTCAAAATTTGTGGTTGATTGTGAGATCGTATGGCATACCAGACAAGTTAGTTAACATAATGAAAGCTCTCTATAACAACACTGAGTCGTGTGTGAGAGTTGGTAAGGCTTGTTGTAGCAACTGGTTTTATCATTGCTTCTGATATTCGACAAGGGTGCATTTGTCTCCTTTTCTCTTTAGCTTGAATATTGATTATGTTATGCTATTGCTACCGGGACTTTTAAGAATCTATGGAGATTGTGGAGAAATAGGCGTATACACCAAAAGACTAAAATGAGACTCTATAATAGTTTGGTTTTTTCTAGGGTTAGTTATGGTAGTGAAACTTGGACACTTTGTAAACAAGATAACAGGAAACTAGATGCTTTTGATTCTAGCTCAGTGCTGTCCAACTAGCGGCCCGCGGGCCATATACGGCCCGCACAAGGATTTTTATGGCCCGTGAACAAAATGAAATTTTTACTTGAAATTTTAAATAAATATCTGTAATCCACCTTATAATTTTTGTCAACTTATATTACTTTACTTGATATGCAATCTTCAACTTACTCATTCAATAAAGTTTATAAAACATTCTTAAGCCGATCGGCGAACTTCTGAAACCTTTTAAAAGCGGTGCGGCGTCATCAAACAAATGTTTTTTTTATGAAGCTGCAGTGATAAGAAGCATTTAATGACAGCACGAATCGCTCTCACTACGCATGTATATTGCATGCATTGTCGAATGTTGCACTGTATTGTGCCGTAACCGTCAAGACTCAAGGCCATTTCACTGATGACATCATATGTTCTGACATCAGCATTCGTGGATCTAGCATCTTCACACCCCGTAGCTACTTGTATGTTTGTTGGCGGGATTTTTTAATGTTGTGTTATTTTCGAAGTGGCGCTTTATTTTTCTGTGATTAAGTTTTTACTTGTGAATGATAGTTTTTGAAGAAATGCCTCATCCTTGTTATGTTCCTGGCTGTAGAGGAAACTATGAAAGTTCAAGAAATGTGCGCGTTTACAGTTTTCCCCAGGATGAAGAGTTGTGCAGAAAATGGCTTCTAGCAATAAGAAGAGATAACTTCACAGTAACAAAATTTAGCAAGGTATGTCAATTTTTTTTTTTCGCCTTTTTATAATAGCAAGTATATTTGTGATAATATTTTGAGATTGCTGAAATCGTAGCAAAATTGCAATATTTGGCAAGAGTATATAAAATGATTTGAATGATAATTGTGAAGAGTATATTGTGCCATACATTCATATAACTTAACTACTATACGTTTAGTTACAATTAGTTGTTTATTTATCCTTTTCCATTTGCATCGTGGTTGTTTTTGCTGAGGGAGGGTATTGAATATGAGATTTTTATGTAGTTATGTGAAATAAGTTTTAAGAAATAGTGATCACAAAACAACACATATATATAAATAGAGTACAGAGCATTAGTCACTCATTAATAGTTTGGATGACCTTGGGAAATATCAGGAATAAACTATGCATCTAGAAACCCATATCTCTTAACTTTTACTTGAAAGTGCCTCAGGTTTGTGTAAATCTGATTTTCACATTTTCCTCAGAGTTTTAATGTGTTAGTTTTAATCATTTTCAAGAGAACACCATACCATTCATTATTTAATGTTTAAATGCCATAGTCATCAGGTAAAATTTGTGCATTATGAATCAATAATGAATGCCTGTGTAACATAAATTATATAGTGATTGATCATTTCACCTACAAATATACATAGCATAACAGAATTGTTTATATACAAAAATCATAGAGTTGAAAAAGGCAAATTATTATTCCCCACGAAACGTTTTACTGGATCATTATAAGTCAAATGTAAAATATGTCTCAAATTAGGTCTCTGCAAGATATAGAAAATTTCTAGTATTGTTGTTTCATTAAACAGATATCATAAATACTGTAGGATTGAACTAATGCATAATACAAATTCATCATTGCCTTATATTTGTAATTCAAGATATATTTTAATGCGTCCAATATCTTTTGCAATTATTCTACTCACTTGAACAATATAATTCAAGTTTGCATCTCTCGAAACATAGAGAAACTTGATTTGTTGACATATTTGGACTTTTGACCATTTACAATAATTTTCACTTTTCTTACTATTTTTATAAAGCATATATAACTGGAATAACACAACAGTGTTGTAAATTAAGCTTAATTGATCAGTAACAATCAGACAAAAAAAAACTTTAACATATAAAGCACAACACACTTAATGGTGTTCATCTTTCTCTCTAGGTTTGTGAATTACACTTCAAAGAGAGTGATTTTCAAAGATGTTCAAGCCCATTCGATTAGAAAACTGGTAAGACGGTTACTGTGCAATTGAAAGTCCCCAGACTAATTCCTGGTAGCCTTCCATCAAAACTCCAGTTCCTTTAGTAAAATTTTATGTTGTTAATTCTGAGCTTATGGTGAGAGCATATGAAAAAGATAATGAGCAATCCAAAGTTGGAAAATATACTTTTCTTCTGAAACATCAGTCATATTGATGTTTTAAATGATCTTTTAACTTGTTTAATAAGGGTTAAAACTCCTGAAAGTAATATTAGACATAGTATTGATTAATGTGTAATATTTTGAAAGTACTTTGCACATCTGATGAAAGTAATAATCATTTAAAATTCGTTGAGAACAGTTGATACTATTTGGGTTAAATAAGTGTGGTTCAAGGTATTCATCAGATATGATGTTTTTTGCATCACGTTTTTTAGCATGGCTCCTCATGCATATAATTTTGTTAGAAAGAGTGGAAACATTAGATTACCACATCCTAATTCGAAGCATTTGTCTTCGGTTTAATGTCAATCCTGCTATAAAGTTGATTCAAATTTTTTATCATATGTCAGGCAAAAATATTCTTTTTTGAGTGATACAGATAAAAAAAAGTGATTTTAATGCTTGATGAAATTCATCTCAAACAGTATTTAGATTTCAAATGTGATAACCTTGTTGGTCTGTCATTTGACACACAAAACATGGCAACCAGTGCCCATGGGCACTATTATTTATAACTAGTTTGCTTTCCAACTCTAAAGATGTAGTTCATATATTACCAGCCAAAACAATAAATGCCGATATTCTTTACAGTATTATTTAAAAAAATTATCATTGGTTTGGAAGAAATTGGTTTTTTTATGATATGTGTGGCAGCTTACAATAATTCTATCAATAGTAAGAGTATGTCATTATGTTTTTCTCCCCCTAAAGTTCAAATTGTATATCCTCATCCATCAGATAAATCAACACCTTTATTTTTTTCTTACTGACCCAGTTCATTTGTTGAAGTGTATCAGAAATAACTGGCTAAATCAAAAACATTTTGAAAAATGTATGTACTATCCACATTTTGTAAATAATGGATATAGTATTTCATCGTTCAAAATTGCATCCTTATCAACCCTTAAAGAACTGCATAAAATTGAAGCAAACTCATTGTTAAAATATGGATTTAATCTCTCGTATAGAGCCTTGAACCTAAGTAACCTTGAGAGACAAAATGTTAAATTAGTCTTAAATATTTTTAATGACTTTGTAGTTAATGGACTTTTAGAAATAGGAGAAAAGCAAAAATTGTTACATTACCATGATACATCAGATTTCATTAAGATTATTTTAACATGGTGGCATATTGTAAATGTAAAATCACCTTTTAAATGTGAACGCTTGAATAACAAACACCAAATGCCATTAACGTGTTCAGAGTCAGATGAAAATGTCTCATTTCTGAATTCTTGAATAAATGTAAGCGTCATTTTTCTGCTGAGGTCCTACCATCCTCTTCAGACCTTCTACTATGGCATATAAACTAACGAGCTCCTGTCAGACCTCTGTGGCAAGCAGCTGATTGAGGGGGTATTTATTTTACTTTATTGTTGGCTAGATAAATGGGAACAGATGAGTTGCACAACTGGTATACTAACGAAAGAAACCCATTCTGCGTTAAGACTTAGTACATATTCATTGCTGGAAATTGCTTCATATTATACCTCTGAACTCAAAATATATTTTACCTGGGTATATCAAACTGTTCAAACTGAAAATTTAGAGAGTCGTTTCAAACTGATAATTTAGTGAGTCGTTTCAGCCTCTACAGGCAGTTAGCTGGAAGCCAATATAATATAAGTATGTCAATTATTTGAATGTGAAACAAAATTAAGAGTGCAGTCACTGTTGAAACTTCCCACTAAGTCAAGTGGTAAAATTAAAATAACCGATTTGGATTTTAAAGATGATTTTAAGGAAATGAATTTTATGTCTATTAGCTTAAAATTTAACATTACAGTGCTTCCTTCAGATTTGTCTGATTGTGATAACTCTCTTCTTGTAATTGCATATCTAGCAGGTTATTGTGTATTTTCAGTTTTGAAAAGTTTGAAATGTGATCATTGTAAACATTTACTATTACGTGATAAAAAAGTAGAATTGGATATAAAATTTAAGTATTTACAAAAATTTGATAGAGGCATTTTTTTTGGCTCAAATGAGATAATAATTTTATGTTGTATTACTAAATTATATTACTATGAAAAGATTGTGTACTGAATTTATGGAAATGGCAAATCAAAGAAATGTTACTTTAATCACAACCAGTCTTTTATGTGATGCAGAATTACTTGATTATCATACAAGTTGTGAATTTGGCCACTGTATTGGAAAAACTCTAGAAATGATTATTTGGTGTTCAACAAATATATTTAAAAAAAAATGATTGTTTGTTAGAGAATTTGGGAAATAAAAAAAATGTCTTAGTGCCAAAAAAAAAAGTTGTCTACACTCAATAATAGTATCCACAGAGTTGGACTCCACTGTTGGCTTTGAAATTAATAGTTTTGTTGGCATGTGGGATTTGAACTATATCTCTCCAGGTACAGGCCACAGTGTTTTAAGACCACTAAACTAATAAGTTCTATTAGTGGAAAAAAGGCAGTCTGTTAGTTTAGTGGTTTTACACCACTGGCTTATATCTGGAAAGATGTGTACCTAAATGACTTAATCTTTCTTTACCAGGCTGCATAGAATTATATTTTTAACAATCGAAGATTGATTAGAGACTATTTTCTTTACATTTGGGAGGTTAGTTGAGCGATATATTATAAAATCTTAAGTCATAGATTTACAGGTAGCTTTGTAAACCAAAATGTGTATTGTGCTTGCAGTAAATTGTAGTTTGTAAAGTTTAGATGCGCTTTTCCTGCTAGTTTTTGAATATGTATTCTATCGAAAGGTTGTATCCATGTCCTATAAATTCAGTCTAATTACTAAGAAAAAGTATTTCAATTAAATAATAACTGCAATTGTTACAGTTAAAGCTATTACAGTATATCATTAATTTGTAGTTCACATTTGTCAATAAAATTGTTCTGAAGAATTTTTGCGTGTTTTTTTTTTGCTTTTAATATAACCCACTAATTTTCCATAACAATTTATGTCATGATTATATTATCAATGGTATAAAAAACGATCAATTATTGACAGCATTTATCAGAAAAAATATGTGAAGGAAATGATTTTATTTTTGTTAATATATAACCGAGTAATTATTCGCATTTTACCTTATTTTTAAACATATTGTGTCATTGTAATTATATGTAGAACCGATTATGACGTTCCTCGTAATTTATATATGGTTATACATGTTCAGAGAACGTTAAACGACGATTACTCTGCATTTTCAGTCATCAATTTAGCACAATTACAAATCAAGGCCTATTTTAGTTTCAACGTCTTCCTTATTTTAAAGTTTGCCATAGAAATATTACATTAATGTACATATATACAATATAATCATACTATGTCAATCAGTTTTTGAGCACAGTATCAAACAAAAATGCCCACCGACCTTATTAAAAAGTTTTGCTCGATTTGCGACGGTAGTACTACGTGCGCAGGAAGCACTGTAAATCCACCGGATGTGACGTCAATTTAGACTTCAAAGGCCTTGAGTCTCGAAGGTTACGATTGTGCACCAGGAGACATTGTGTGGAATTTCGCTGAAACTAAATGACATAATAGAAAAGGTTATCAAAATTACCAATTTAATTCGTGGCGGAAATCGTTGTCTTAAACACAAAAAATTTAAAGCTTTTTTGGACGAAATGCACGTTGAGTATGGCGATCTGCTTTTACGTAGCAATATTCGCTGGTTAAATGCCGGAAAATGCCTCAAGAGATTATTTACAGTGCGAAAGGAAATTCATCTTTTTCTCACAGAAGTGGGCACCGTTGAAGATTTAATACCAAGTTTCTTTGACGAAAATTTCCTATGTTCACTTGATTTCCTAACAGAATTACAGATTATTTAAATGTCTTGAATAAACCTTACAAGAAAAAGATCAAAACGTGTGCTGTCTTTATAATCATGTTTGGGTTTAGAAACAAACTACAATTGTTGAAGTCAAATTTGCAGGAAAACAATTTAATTCATTTTGAAACTTGTAAAGAGTTCTAAGAGAAAATGAAGCAACTTAGTAAAACAGTTAATTTTGAAAAATTTGTTCCTAAATTAGGTATCCTAATTGGAAGATTTTAATAGAAGATTTTCTCAATTTGATGACCTTAAGCAACGTTTAAATTTCTTCAGTTATCCATTAAATATTGATATTAGCACCGTAGATCCTAAATATCAAATGGAATTATGTGACCTTCAGGCCAACCCAATTATTGCATCTAATAGAGAAGCTGAAATAGAATCGTTAAAACTTTTGCCTAAAGAAAAATATACAAAAATGAAAGATTTTGGACTCCAAATAATTTCTATTTTCGGAAGTACCTATATATATGCGAGCGCGCATTTTCTGATATGAAATATATAAAATCAAGTACCGAAACTGCTTGAAAGACTCTACACTAGAACATATACTTCGACTCACAACACAAGAAATATCGATATGGACGTAAAACAAACTATTGCCCAACAACTACAGCTACAATGCTCCCATTAAATTTATTAAATATTTGATAAGGTTTAGAAAATTTATATTGGTTTATTATTAGGTACTTATTATTTTTCGTATAAATAAAATAAGTTTTTTGAGGTTTTTGATGTTTATTACTACTTATTATTTTTCGTATAAATAAAATAATTTTTTGAGGTGACATGAACTGACTTTTAATTACCTATCCTATACTATTCTTTTTTTTTGGACCGCGAAATATTGACAAAGGAAAAAATGGCCCGCGGTCTTAGAGAAGTGCGACAGCACTGTTCTAGATGATTACGCAGTATCTTTTGCATTAGGTGGTTCAACTTTGTAACTAATGATAAGGTTAGGCAAAGGAGTCAGCAACCTCCTTTAAGCAGCATATTGTGTAGAGAGAGATTCCGTTGGTTTTGCCATATTGCTCGTATGGATAATTATAGATTGGCGAATAGGGTTATGAACAGTGTGCCTAAAGGCCTTGGTGTGCTGTAGCCAAATGCAGCAGATGTAGCTCAGGACAGACATGCTTGGAGAACTAAATTGCGGTCTGGTTGAAGCTCCGTAGCCCATGGCTGGTTGAGATGATGATGATGACGACGACGACGACGATGATGATGATGATGATGCCCCTGGTAAAGGAGCTTTGGCTCATGGTATCCTGGTTGCAAAGACTTTAGTCAGGGTAGATAAAGAACAGATTCCTATCAAAGTTATGAACTGTAACAAATTCAGTAGAATATTGAAAGAGTGTGAAGAATTAGCAATATATGAACCTATTACTTGGGTAACAAGTAAAAACACAATAGAAGTTACTGACTCAAACTAACACCATACAGACATCCCATTTCATCTTACTGACTTATGGAGAGAAACAAGAAGAATATTAACTGGAGACCAAGCTGTTAAGGCCAAAAAACTACTCAAAGAGTTTTCTGATATTTTTTCTGCTACAGCAAATGATTATGGCCGTACTAACCTGACAGAAAATAAGATCAACACTGGTGATTCTCCTACAGTCCATCTACCGGCAAGAAGGCTTCCATTGGCAAAACGGGAGGAGACAGAACAACTCATAAGGTACATGGAAGCTCAAGATATTACAGAACCATCATCTAGAGCTCTGAACATAAAGGGCTAAATGGACCCAGAAGAGAGTTCACTGCCTTTTTTTAGCTTGATAACTATGATACAGAAATCGTAGAACGCTGATAGTAAGAGGCTAAATTAACCAAGAAAGGAGTCCACTACCTTCTTTAACCTGATAACTTGATAACTCTGATACTAAAGTGGTAGAACTCTAAAAGCAATAGACTAAACGGACCCAGCAGCTACTGCAGTGCCTTTCTTTAACATATTAAAATGATTCATTCTCTTTTCACTTTCAAATGAAAGTTATGGGCTAAATGGATCCAGAAAGGATTCCACTGCCTGTGTTTAACATGATAATTATTATACTGAAATTGTAGATCTCTGAAAGTAATGAGCTAAATAGACCCAGAAGGGAGTTCAATGCTTTTTTTAACATGATAACTATGATGCAGAAATTGTACAGCTCTGAAACAATGGGGTAAATGGAACCTGGCTCTGAAACCTGGGTGTTAAACAGAGGTACACAGGTTTCTCTCCAGACGTGAAAACAGACGCAGAAAAAGAGGCGTTTCGTAAGGCTCTTTATCAGGCGGAAGGGGTTTGAATCCTTCCGTCTGAAGTGAAGAACAACCCTATCTCGAGGCAAGTCTCAAAGATTTTCCTTAACTCCGCTTGGGGCAAGAATGCGAACAATCTTACCTGGACCCACACCACCATAGTGAGCTGTCTATGGAACTTTTATCAGACGCCTCCAAAGTTATTACTGACATAGCACTGACATAGCACCCATCAAAGCAGATGCCGTTCTGGTGACTCTTCGCCCAATCGACGAGGCAACTCCTGCAAACCTGAAAGGTAGTCTTATTTTGGCCGCCATGGTGACAAACCATGCGCGGCTGGAATTGTATGCATTGTTCTCAAAACTCGGTCGGCGTGTGCTCTATTCAGACACGGACTCTGTCATCTTCAGCACAAGCCCGTCCTACACCATCCCTCCAGGAGAACAGTTTCTTGGATCGTGGGTGTCCGAAATCAGATCGAAATATGGTGCCAGTGTAAGAATCACTGACTACGTGGGAGCGGCAGCTAAGAGCTATGCGCTGACACTTAGCAATGGAGACGAGATTCTTCATGCCAAGGGGCTAAGTCTCACGCAGCAAAACCGCGAAAAATATAATTTCCAACTGCTGAAATCCATAGTTTTGGAACAGTCTCCGCCCAGTGAGATTTTGTGAGAAACAAAGTGGATGCGACAGTCATTAACAGGCCTCTGATCAAGAAATTCCAGGTGAACTTGGATAAACGATATCTCCCGCCTGGCGAAACTGTTTCGATTCCTTATGGTTATGTGGATACACAGTTGGACATTTTGCTAGACTTATTGTAAGTTGAATTTTTATTGCACATATCACTTTTATAAAAAGTATTTTAAAATGTGTTTTTAAAAATGTGCGAATCTAGCATGTTACAGGGTTATAAAATGTGTGTATTTAGCATATTACTGAAAAAGTATTTAAAATGTGCGAATCTAGCATATTACAAGGGTTATAAAATGTGTGTATTTAGCATATTACAGAAAAAGTATTTAAAATGTGTGAATTTAGCATATTACAAGAGTTATAAAATGTGTGTATTTAGCATAGTACAGAAAAAGTATTTAAAATGTGTGAATGTAGCATATTACAAGGGTTATAAAATGTGTGTATTTAGCATATTGCAGAAAAAGTATTTAAAAATGTGTTTTTTTTTTAAAAATGTGCGAATCTAGCATATTACAGAGTTATAAAATGTGTGAATTTAGCATATTGCAGAAAAAGTATTATAAAATGTGTCTTTAAAATGTTAATAGCGTATTCTGAAAAATATGTTGCTAGCTAGCGGTGGATATGCGAAGGTGCGCAATGCTGTCAGGAGTGCAGCATCGTTTTCATTGGTTCTCCTCTGTGCGCTCTCTGCCTACACTAGCGCCCCTATTGCACTTCCGGTTTTGAGCAGGCAGCGGAAGTCAGCGCACACTCTCTCTGTATGCGAGCGCATGCACTAGCGCCATCTATCTCATGGCTCAGGCTGCTCTTGCTGTATAGTCGAATTGTAAATATTGCTATCATTGTGAAACATAGTAGTTTGTAAATATCAGTACTGTTGTATAAGCATTAAAGCTTTTACTATAATTATCAATCATTGCCAAACTAATGTTTTTCTGTGCGTTGAAGCTTTTACTATAATTATCAATCATTGCCATACTAATATTTTTCTTTGCATTGAAATATACTGTGCCATTTAACTTAATAAATGTTTTTTTTAAAAACCAGTCTCTTTATTTTCCAATCTTCAACACTATATTTATGTGAGTAAAAAAATGGGTCAGCAAGATGATGTTTCTATGGATAACATTTATAACACCTAATGTTTCAGTGTTGTAAAAACTAATTCACGGAAAGAATTAACAAGAGGCGTATATCAGTTTTAATTTCTTCTATTGGATATCATAAATTTTTAATACATGGTTCTTTAATACAGAATTTTAATACATGGTTCTTTAATACAGAATTTTAATACATGGTTTTTTATCACAAATCTTCAGGAACACAAGTCTTCAAACAGATATCTTCAATAAGGAGTCCAATCAATTAATTTCCTTTTCTTACGTCGGATGTGAACAAAATCGATAATGTCGTCTTGAGGGTGACCAAAAGTCTCTGATATTTTCTGTCTGGACAGTGGCAATATTTGCGGTGGAATGTCATGCACATTTTTTCGTATGTTTCGCCTTTGAACAGCCTTCACTGAAATCATTTTCGAAATAGGGACCCCAGCAGAGGTAATGCAGCAGTGAGGAGGGGGAGCAAAAATACCAATCTCTTTTGCAGGAGAAGTTTCTTGTGGTTAACAAATGCACGTTTGGACGCTAAACTTCTTATGACAGTCTTGTGACTTTGTAAATTCTTTAATACTCGATGGGAGACAGGAATGTGAGCTTTTAAGAAATTGGCACACACTTCACATAGAGCATACATCTGAGGGTCTGAGATGTGCTTCAACAGAGCTGCACGTTACTTTCCCCCAAGTTTTGGTAAACACTGAAGGAACGGGCCTAGAGATCTAACATTCATTTGGAACATAGAGTATCTCCGGTTCTTCAGAAGGGAGGATCTTGGCCTTTCAGTATCTAACGTTCAGGGATGGAGTTCCACACACAAATAGCCACAGGGAGGTTGTGTAGCTAGTCTATAAGCATCGGTCAGGAGTTTGGAATGATGTGGAAATACTTGTCTTGCCAGATGCGTTATTTATGAAGCGTCCCGACAGTTGCGAAATAAAAACATATAGTGAGCATTGAGTGATATAGTCCTCGAATGTCTTCCCTTTAAAAACAGATTTTGCAAGATCAGGACAATCGTGATATTTTTATGATGACCACCACGAAAAACCAATTGAGATATGCGTTCGCTGGCCACAGACTGTTCCATCAAGTCGTCCAGCACCAGAAGCGTAGGTCTGAGGGGGTCAAATTCCATATCTACAGTTCGTCAAATTCCACAGTTTTCTTAAAGGGTTCAAAGGCAGGTTGCCACTCCCCATAGCAGTAAACGACATGTTGGGGCAGGGGTTCGAACACTTGAGCGGCCTCTTTGATGAGTTTCAGCGTGAAAGTCGTCTTTCCACACTGTGAAGGAACGGCAATTAAAATATTTGAAGGAGTTCGAAGAGCCATCGTACCACCATGCAGTCGTTAAAGTCTACTCGACACGTGTAATCGTGATGCAGTACTGTGGGAAGAGTCGAACCGCTCGCTCTTTTAAACAGGAAATACAGACAGTGAGCACCGCAAGTGTCTCCCATGGGGTCCTGCAGAGGTATCAAGGGATGTAACACGTGACGTATACCTAGCTGACTGTCCGCATGGAGACATCGGGACTTGTCCCCCAGGAGGTCAAAGTGATCCACGTGCATTCCTTTCTTGTAAACAGCTATCCAGTGGGTTCTGGGCAGGGAGGACGGATCAGTACAAGGCTTCTGACCGGTCGATTTTGCGAGGTAGTCTGTCACGTGGGAACAAACCTAGACTTGTAGGTAACATCGAGAGGATGTATTCTAACTGATAGGTATTCATGAGCTGTAGTCAAACAGGATTTTACAATCCGATGGGATTTCCAGCAGATTCTGGTATTCTGCATACAGGATCATAGTGACTGATGTGGGTAGTAGTTTGGCAAACTTTGATTCGACTCTCACACTACCACTCTTTATTAAAGAAAACACTTGATTGTTCAGGGGTCAATTGGAATCCAAACAGTGTAAAACCCTCGCCATAGTCTTTTCGCGATAAGTTAATACCACTATCGGATTTCCATGCGTCCAAAGCTTCCAATAATCCTTGGTAACATCTGAGATAACGTCCATTCGTAAAGTCTGGGGTGTAGGACTGTTGATCACTGTCAATGTGCAGGCTGATGTAGTTTAAGTCGAAATGTTGGAAGGTGAAGGGATTTTTTCGTACGATCCATTCAGACTGGTACTTTCCACCATGACCAGTACCAGATGTACCGGAAGTTGGACAAGAAATAAACGTACCCCTTGCGCTGATGTCATCCCTCGTTCTCCCAACTGGTCAGTTCCATTTTACCTGGGGTGTCGAGGTACCAGAGTGACGTACCGAGCTGGCTTTGCATGGCATCGGTACCATAATTCAATAGAGTCTCCAGGTACGCCCTGTAGGGGTACAGGGTGTGAGATGCACTCACTAGGTGATCGTTGAGGAAGACGTCTACTTGATTGAAGAGGGCATGGAAGAAATGATTGCAGGGGGCAATCACTTCCGACGGGGGTGTACCATCGGATTTCACAATTTTCAAGTTGAGTCGCAGGTGACAGCGGGATAGATCAATGTAATCATCTGTCCCCTTCACGATGAATTCAAGTGGAGCATTACCTTCCAGCGAAGCCACAGGTAAATAATTGACATAACAGCCTCTTTCCAGTTGAGAGACAGTGGAGGGAACCAGAAACAGATCCAGTTCGGAATTGGTACAGCCACCAGAATCAGCGTGAATTTTCTGAATGCTCATGATGAAAACACGTCCTTCACAGTACAGAGTCTCTTCACTTTATGAACACTAGGATGATGACTGCAGCGTTTTATCCCTTTTCCTCCCTGCAGCTGGAACTGGCACGTTGCAATACGCCTACACCGGCTTCACGCAGCCCAGCTTTGGTGGCAGCTTTGAAGTTTTGCCCGTGGGCCATCTCTGATATGAACCGTACCCCCCCCCCCCCTACATAGGGTGGACAGCACCGGTCGTACGAGAGGTGTGATGAAACGTCCAATAGTGGCAAAGATGCTACCGAGCCCATCACCTCTCTGATAACGAGGGCCCCTGAACACACCCTGCCCTGTTTGGCTCTTGTAGTAGCTCACATAGGTGTCTGCAGAAGGGGGATCGAATTTAACCCTCATGACAGAAATGTAAATTGACTAAAACTTTACCGAATTTAAAATGCAGAGGTTCTCCTGTATCGGTACGAAGGAAGATTCTCACACTCTCAAAACTGTTTCTTGCCAGGGGGTAGTAATCAGGTTGTTAATACATTGCAACGATGGCTTCGTTATTATTGGTTCTGACGGCAGGATTCACAACACGCAACAGTTCACCATGAGTATCACCTAACAACTGAGGTGCAATCAGGTCTGAATACAAATAAATACCGTACATTCCTCTGTTCATATCGACGAGGTAGTCACCCACTGCTTTATTCAGTGGAACATCTAATTTAGTGATTCCTAGCATGTCTCCTAATCCGGGGTTCGAAAGAGGAAATTTAATGAAATGTAGTTTGTCTGTATCCATCAACACGGTGTGATCGGCTTGTTGCTTGAAACGGTAAGCTTTTCTCAACTTGTAGGGCATGACCTGGTTCATTGCATCGAATTCAGCAGTTTCATATCGTCCGTGGGGTACCTTTCATTCTTGGAAACTACCCGGTGGAATCATGTAGAAATAACAGTCGTCATCTATATTGAATGTTGCAGTATTGCACAGTTTGGTAGCAAATCTCTGGTGGGTTTGTCAATTTCTCCCTCGCCGACACACAGAAGTCTGCTGAAATTCGTTTTAGGGAACATCAAACCGTATCCCTCACTTGGTTTGAATACCCAGTAACCGCTGTTAAAGGACACTATTATTTCTTTGGGGAGCTCAGTGGAGAGGTGAGACAACAGTTCCATTCGAGTTATTTTGCCTGGTTTAAGCTTGATTATCCAGTATTCTTCAAAGGGAGCAGGATAATAATATTCATACGTGTCATTAGAGCCGTCCACATTGTACCAGCTCACGGGTAAGTGAACTTCTGCTGGCCCCACTTTCCATTTTCCACTTAGCCTTAGGGGTTGTGCTAGACGAACCATGAAATCACTCTGCGAATTATTTGGGAAAATATTCTGACTAGCCGTGGAGGGGAGGGTCAGGTAGAAACTATCAATTTTTTTAGGAATCCACGAAGGTTTGGGATAACCGCAAAATTTGACCAGTGCCTTTTGACCTTTTCTCTCGATTATTTTCTCAACAGTGTAAAGTTCGGTTTCGTTCACTTTTTGAAGTTCCGATTTATAGAATGTGCCCTTTAACACTTCTCCCTCGGAATCCCGTATGACGTATACAGGGGGCTGACATTGTAACACCTTGTCGACTATAAAAATTTCTTCGGTCCACAAATGCGTACCTGCCTTCTTGAAGGGTACTTTTAGACTGGCTAGTCAAACACGTGTCCCCCACTAAAAATGCTGGTTTTTCGTTTACTATGGCAGGATTGTGGTAGAGTCGAACCCACACAACGTCTTCATTGTGTAAAGTCACATCCTTGGGAGCCATATCGTGTGCACTATGAACTGTGTCATTGTATCCACGTACAACATGTTGCAGCACGTCCAAATACTGGTATGTGTTATTGCGTGTATAATATCTCCCCAGTCTCTTGCATAGAGTGCGATTCCATCTCTCCACCAAAGCTGCTTTTTTGTCAGAGTAGGTGACGAAGAACCGAATATCTTTCTTTTTCAAGAATTTCTGGAACACTCTGTTGGTAAATTCGGTACCTTGATCCGTATTTAAATTCATGGGAGATCGTCCCTTGGAAAGGATTTTTTTGAAAGCCGACACCATTTCTTTCCCTGTTTTTGCCTTTATAGGCACCGCCCACCCATACCTTGAGAACACATCGATGACCGTTAATATGTAACGATAAGGCAGTACCTAAGGCTTAGAGTACTTAGGCAGTGCCTAAGGCTTTTGATTTCCCACACTGAATATTTTAACTAGGGGCCACAAGTTCTAATACAAGCACCACTATCATTAACACTGTTATGATTACACTTCCAACACTAGCTAACACCTTTCTCCTATCCATACCAAGACAAAAATGACACAGGATGAAAAGACAGACACATTATATGGGTTACAATTATTTATTTAATTTATACATTTCATTTTTTGCATCGTCGACAATAGCATTATATTTCAGAGTACACACAAATCCAGAATCTACAAAATTCAACAGACCTCGTTTCCAGGCCGTATCCACAAACACTTGTGCCAAAGCGTTAATTTCCAAGTCACCAGACCATGCTACGATGGTCACTAGTTTTTCTTTGGGTTGAAGTCCATCTAACGGAATCAGACGTGTTAGTTCTTGTTGGAAAATGTCCACCAACAGCTGATAAACACACTCGGGTCCCCTCGAAAACAGGACCCAACAGGAAGGGTAAAACTGATTCAGAATGTTCTATAATAGCAGTATGGAGATGGTGATCTTTGAGAGTTCCACACACGTTATGCACGACACGCATCAATTTGTCTACGTGGATAGCCAGCGTGAACCACTATGACGCGTTCAGAGTTATAATGCGACTCACAACACAGAACTGTAGAGTTCTCGTAGCAGCTGATTCTTTGATGAAGTCGACACAGCGTTCACCACCTACGTTGCAATACATGTAGGCACGTAAACCAGGCATCACGTGCCATGTCTGTTGATCAGGACCGATTTTCACTTGGTCCTCTATGTGGGGCACCGTGGCACACAAAGCCTCCCATTCAGGTATGGAGAGGGTAACCCCTACAGGTGTAGGGTAGATGAGTTCACCATTTTCATATTTCTTGTAGCGACATACGTGCACAGAAAACTTATTTTTGAACCGCGAAGGCACGACGTAAACATCTTCACCGAGACACCACACATCTGGATTGCTCACCTGCATCGTGAACAATGACGCACTCGACGGTTGCCATCTATTTAACGTGGGAAAGCAGCGCCACCTAGGACAACCAATCAGGACCCGAAGTCTTATCAGGAAATATAATAAACCAATAGGAGACAATTGGACTTTGTAATTATTTATGAGGATTGCATCACCGTTTCTGCGAGGGGTTGCTACCGAAAGTTTTTCAATTATTTTGAGACTTGCATCAACCATTCTGAGCGTTGCCACCCAAAGTTTTGTTGGACTTGGGAAATTTCAGATGAATGCGGATACCAAGGGAGTTTTTGATCTGGGTAGTTTAATAAAGGAAACTTTTGATAAGGGGGTTTTTAATAAAGGGGAGGGAATTTAATAAAGGGGTGATTTAATAAAGGGAACTTTTGATAAGGGGGTTTTTAATGAGGGGGGTCAAAAATTGGAAAAATTACGATTAAAATAGAGGGTTTTTCTAAAAATAGTACTCAACATATACACTAGATGGCGCCACAGGCTTTTAATAAAGTGGGAGGGAACTTTTGATAATGGGGGTTTTTAATGAGGGGGAGTCAAAAATTGGAAAAGTTACGACTAAAATAGAGGTTTTTTCTAAAAATAGTACTCAACATATACATTAATTGCGCCACGGGTTTTTCATAAAGGGGAAGAAATTTTTAATAAAGGTTTTTTTTATAAAGGGGATTAATTATTAATTATGAATTCTGAATATTAATATGAGGGCGTGGTCACATGACCGGAAGTGGTCGTGGCTGGTGACGTCATAGGGGGAAATCACAGTGCGTGGGGGTTCCATGGTGGCACGTCACTACTAGGGTGATGTTGGAGACACAGATACTTTATCCTTTTAACAAAGAGCATTTTGGAGATCTAGAAATTATATTTGCATTTTTGATTGTTCACTATTATTTTACATATTGCAAAATTCAGTCTCATGGTTTTCAAAGATTTTAATTATTTTTTTTACAAATTTAAAAATCTTGTACTACATAATAATTTTTTTCCAGTTGTAAGTTTGAAAATTTTTAGGTTTTTTTTTTATTTTTTCCATTTTTAAAATATTTTTTACTACATAATAATATTTTTTTAATTTTTATGTTTCTCCACTCTTAACATTTTTCTATTACATAATTTTTTTAATTTTACGTTTTAAAGTTTTTCTTTTTTTAATTTTAAAATATTTTGTACAACATATAGTTTTCTCTGTTTTAAGATATTTTACGTTTTTCAAAGAATTTTGTAGTACATAATAATTTTTTTAATTTTATAGGTTTTTAAAAATTTACGTACATTTGAAAACTTTTACTTCATTTTGTTTTTTCAATACGTAGTAATTTTTTATGCTTATTTTTCCCCTTTCAGAAATTTTGTACTATATACTTTCCTTTTCAATTTTTAATTTTAATATTTGGACCATTAAACTATTTTTCAATTGTTCCATATACATATTTTCAATTCATGTGTTTCGCAGGACACAAAGGGTGATATTGGAGACACAGATGAAAGATCCTTATATGTTTATGGAGAGGATGATTTTATCAAAGGTCCTTGTATGTTTGCGAAAACGGTAGGTAACGATGATGTCTCTGTCAAATCACGTTGATGAGTAAATGCGTTTAGCAATGACGCTAAGTGTGATATTCCACTTTGATTTTTAAAGGTAGTATACAACCCTAGAAGTTTTTCCCTCTCTGAATATCTTAATAAAACGACTCTTAATATAATAAAACTTTTTTCCTTCGATGCGCTGGAACAATTACGGTCTTAATTCATCCCATTGATTTTAATGATTAATACTTTAAGTCGCTAATGTTTCGCAAATGTGAGTCATGTCCTTCTGCATGGTGAGCAGAATCGGTCCTCTTGTGAAACCCAAATATTCTCAGCTTATTGATATTCCTACGGTTTCTTTGCCCCCCTCCCCCCCGAGAGGGAACTACTTTGTTGTGGTGATGGTGGTGGTGGCTTGGCTTGAGGGCTCGTGTGAAGTTGAGAGCTCCGCAGACTGGTTTTGGAGGGTACCTTGGTCGGACGGGGCCCCAATGGAACGGCTGGGTCTCGGTGAAGTGAGGGCTCCGCTGACTGGTACTTGGGAAGGTACCTTGGTCGGGCGTGGCCCGATGGAGGGGCCTGGTAAGGCCATACTAAGAGTTCCCACCATGGGAGCAGAGGCAACTTGGATCTATATATTCTTGTTTGTGGCTAACTAGGGCGCAGATTAAATTTGGGTTTTGACCGATGGATGAACTTTACTTCTATAGTACTGTTCGCCATAGGTAGTCGTGGGGTGAGCTGCATCTATATGGTGTTGTCTTGCCCTCGACGTAGGCAGTGGAGATTTGGCATTATCCCTATATATGCATCTGGGTTTTGTCATCATTTAAATTTAAAAATTTTATATCGAAACCAATTATTAAAAAATTCACAAACTTTCAAAGGTTCTGATACAAACGCTTCTTTATCCACAAAAAATACTTTTAACACGAGATATCAAAATTCTTTGTGATGGTTTGTTCCCTACGATAGATTTCTCTTACGGATTGTACACTTTTCCTAATCAAACTCAAATATATTATAATGAAAAATTCTTACAGAGAGAAAATACAATAGTTAGCATAAGGAACAGAATATACTTTCACAATTATACGCAGACACAAGGAAAATGTTACCTATCATCATCTATATAATAAAAGAAGTCTGTCTGTGAGTCTGTCTGCCTGTGGCAGCCATAACTCATCGGGAAATAAACGTAAACCCTCCAAATTTTCAGAGAATGTTTCTGGTTGTGCCAAATTTCAGGTCGAAGGTCCAAGAGGGGGGCTTGCTAGAACCAAAAATATTTACCATGATATTCCTACGGGGAACGAGAATCGCTATCAAATTTACTGTTGCCATTTTCTGCTCCCTAACTATGAAAGTAAAGATTTAAAATAGCATTTAAATGTTCCGCTGCAAATCTGATGCCATTGCCAGATTCTCCACATTTCCAAAAGCATTAGTTAGGCGTTCCATTGCAGCTAGGGACCTGATTTTCTAACTAAAGATGGGATCGGACACGGGGAACCCACATACGAAATTTGGGACCTTTCGGTGAAGTACGCCGGGTATTACAGAATGCCAAAATCTGACGAAATAAGTAACTCAATTGTTTGCCATGGGCTCTGAGAGCGCGCGCCGAGTCAGCAATGACTTTGCAACACCGGGAAATTCTTCGTGTTCAAACTGTGATACAATGTCGTGGGGGGATATTCACTTAACTTTAGTGCAGGAAACAACAGAATATGCAGATACGAGCTGTCAGTATTTGTGTAGAAATGAAGCCACGGGCCAAGTGAGAACTGATGTTTAAACCAATCACCGGGACACACGGGGGATTCTGTGCAGGAAATTTGGACCGTGCGAACAAATATCACGAGAGCCATAGGGTAGCAAAATCTGTGTTAACGGAAATAAAATCTCGATAGCTTACGCAGAAACCAAGCCACGGGCTATGAGGAGTGCTCGCTGACGTCAGCAACAACGATCCGGGCAAATTTCTTCCTGTTGAAAATCTGTGCTAAACTGTCGGGGGTAAAATTTACATTTAATGCAGTGAAAATAAGAATATACAGGTTAAAAGTAACACCCGGGCAGCGCCGGGTAAGTTCAGCTAGTACTCTCAGTAAAATACTAATCGGGTATTTACCCGATTAATATTTTTAATAAAACGCAAGATCCTTTAAATCAATTCAAGAAAAATAACTTTATAGTAATTCTTTTATGGAGTCGTGTTGAACGAAGATCTGGGAAATTTTAAGACAAATGAAACGCTTACGATAGTGAATCGCCTCGTTTACTGGAGGTGTCTCCTACAGGAACTTCGCAAACACTTATCTGCCTAACCTCTCACATATGTCATAGAACAGCTTCAATGTGATCATTTTTTATAAAACTGATGGACTGCAATAACGACGATTACCTGCTACAGGTACATCGAAATATACGGGGCACTTGGACAGAAAATTTGAGTTGGTTAGCATTTTTAATGAAAAAGAATCAACGAAAAGAATTTAAAATCGTAACACTCAGACGTATACAATTCATTTCCTAACGTAGAAATAAAATTCATCTGCTACGAATAGCAAACTTTATCCGCTTTTAGACGATAATTCTCGAAATACAGTACCCGCACATGAAGGTTTGTTTAGACTCTGTATAAACGTTGTCTCTCCTCATTCACATGAATGGATCACTTAGAAATTACTTCAATATCTATTTCAAAAGTTTTGATCTATTCATCAGAACAGCATCTGTCTTACGAATATTATTGAATTTGATCATTAAGTTTATTCATTTACGATAAAGAAGAAAGCTACTCCTAACTTTTGCACATCTTGTAATACATGCCCAACTAAACCCAGTCACTGCTGACCACTAAACTCAGTTAGAGCTAACACATAACGTTTTCCCTGCTGGACAAGTGACACTAATCAATATGTCAATGTTCATTGCTAAGTCTATGAGTTTGATTATATATACGTGTCATTCAGATGTAAAAGCTCAATAATTTTATAAAAGTATGATTTATACCTAGAATGTGATTCGTATTTGCGTACGAATATCTGGATTTGAACTTACTACCACGGTGTTAAAGTACAGTATATAGTAAGTATCGACGGTGTTAAAGTACAGTATATACTGTCTCAGCACTCACTAGTTGCACGAAAATAGTGTATTAGTCAAGCAGTTATTTGAAGAATTTATTGCATGCGTTTCTCTGTATACCTCATTTGATTAAAATAATGATATGAATTCAAAGAGATGAAAACAACCTGAGTTCAGAAATAGTATATATGTATATTAAACTAAAGTATGAATGAAGTAATTCGTTGCAAAGGCACAAATATTATGCAAGTTAATCAATATTATATCATAGTATAAAGTCAAACCATGAAAAGGACGATTACTATGTTTAACTAATTGTCAATGCTTAAACCACGATGCTTGTCAATATTCAGTTCCTATGATAAAATAGAATCTTCTACTTTGTAACATCCAACAAACAAACTAAATTATATTGAATTTCATTTGTTTTAGTGGAGTACCTTAATAACGTTTTATACCTTATAGGTGCGAAATATCTGACGTTGGTCTCTTCTGATAGACGACTCAAAAGTAATTTTGCTCAAATTATTTTACTCAAAAGTCTTACACCACGGAACCAGATTCATCTTGAATTAAATACTTATTTCTTCACTACTCCACTACACCTTTTTGTTTTTCTTTCACAATTCTTACTTTTTAAAGCATTATTGTTCTAAACAGTTGATAACGTAATGGTCACACTGAAGCACAGGCGAATGTTCATAAAACATCTGTCATAAGCCCATTGTTGCACGTTCATCTTTCGTAACACTGCCCCCTCCTTAGGTCTTGTTCGTCCCGAACAGTTCTGGATTCTGAAACTTCTTCAGATCTTCGATGAAAAGGGGCCAAACGATCCACATGAACCATTTTGTTCTTTGCAGTTGGACGTCGACGAATGCGATACACCACGTCGTAATCATGTTAACTACCGCACCTTCCCAAGGTTTCTGAAGTTTTGTAGAAATCCTTTTCTTTCTATGTGGATTGTACAGCAAGACAAGATCTCTTTGATTGAAAAGAGTTCCATTTGTTTTACTATCGTATCTCGTTTTGGTTCTCTCGCTTTTTAAGTTGATGTTATGTCTGACGGAGTGATGGATTTTTTTCTAGTCATTGTTGTAATTCTTGTACGTATTGTGGAATGGATACAGGCATTGCTTTGGGCCGACCCTATAAAAGGTCACAGGGAAGACGTAACTCTCTTCCAAAGAGCATCATGGAAGGTGTACTGTTCAGTTGTCTCATGCACTGCTGTTTTGTATGCCAACAAAAGGTGTGGTATATGGCGATCCCAGTCACTTTCATGGCCGTCGACTAGATGCGTCGTGACTAGAATGACTAGATCCACACCAATAAACTAATCAACCTTCTGCGCATTCATCATATAAAATTCTTCTTCACTTTATACACCCATCGCGTACATACTGAAATTAATTATTCCTCCTTTCGGATATCCACAACTCCAGCATAAAAATTCTTTCTTAATTTTTTAGATAGGTTCTGTGTTCCAATTCGTTGGTTACATAATTCTCATGCAGAAACATATGCAAGCGTTCGTGACACAATTATCATAAATTCACTGTAGCACATTCTTCTATCGTAACACTGCCCCCTCCTTAGGTCTTGTTCGTCCCGAGAAATTCTGGATTCCGAAGCTTCTTCAGTTCCTCGATGAGATGGGGACCAAACGATCCACATGAACCACTTGCACTTTGTAGTTGGACCTCTAGGAATGCGATACACCACGTTGTTAATCCTGTTAACTACTGTATACTGAAGTACGTCATTAATCTAGTTAACTACTGTATAGTGTATACCTTCCCAAGGTTTCTGAAGTTTTGGTGAAAGTCGCTTCTTACTATGTGGATTGTACAGCCAAACAAGATCTCGTTGATTGAAAAAAGTTCCATTTGTTTTACGTCGTAACACGTTTTGGTTCTCTCGCTTGCTACGTTGATGTTATGTCTGATGGAGTAATAGATTTCTTCTAGTCGTTGCTTTAATTCTTGTACGTATTGTGGAGTGGATAGAGGCGTTGCTTCAGGCCGACCTTATAAAAGATCACAGGGAAGATGTAACTCTCTTCTGAAGAGCATCATGGAAGGTGTCTGCCCAGTTGTCTCGTGCACTGCTGTTCTGTATGCTAACAAAAGGTGTGGTATATGGCGATCCCAATCACGTTAACGGTCGTCGACAAACAATGCTAGATGTTGTGCAATTGTCCTATTAAATCTCTCAACCATATCATCAGACTGAGTGTAGGGGAGTTGTTCTGGTTTTCTGAATGCCTAATAGTTGGCGGATGCCTTAAACACATTGGATTCAAAATTCCGTCCTTGATCAGAGTGGAGTTGCAAAGATACTCCATACCTACTAATCAAGTTATTTACTTTCATCTCTGCCACTGTTGTTGCTTCCTGGTCTTGGATGGGATAAACCTCAGGCCACTTCGTAAAAAAATCAATTACCATTAATAAATATCGATTTCCATCATCAGTCCTAGCAAACGGACCCATTACATCAATGGCTGTTCTCTCAAAAGGAGCACCAATGTTATACGTCTTCAGCTTACTCCGACTCCTAGTCTGAGGGTCTTTCTTTGCTGCACAGGCATCACATTGCCTACACCATCTTTCCACGTCTGTCCTACTTTTCAACCAATGAAATCGTTCCCTGGCTTCAGCTAATGTCTTATTAACACTGAAGCGTTCTCCAGTGACACTCTCATCCACATCTTTCATCACTAGTTCTACTCGGGAGCGAGGAAGGATTGTCTGCCAACGGATCAGCCGTCCAGTGGGATTCTCCCATCTTCTGTATAATACACCGTCCTTCACTTCTAAGGAGTCCCACTATTCCCAATAACGTTTGGTAGTTGGACTATATATACTTCGAGATTTGCTCTCAATCATTTTTTACATCAGATTTTTCAATCAAATCCATTATTGGCCTTATATCTTCAACTTCTGGTTGGCCTTTCTAATTTCATTTGGACTCCACATGTTAGAAGCATCACTGTTTTTTTGTTTCGATGCTATTTGCCTTATGGGCATTACCTCTTTAGTTCCAAATTTCAACTCTGCATTATAGCAAAGTTTACAGTTGTAATACATGGACGTCTGGAAAGGGCATCTGCA
The DNA here is from genome assembly GCA_038380435.1 of Ryuthela nishihirai. NCBI lineage: Eukaryota > Metazoa > Arthropoda > Arachnida > Araneae > Heptathelidae > Ryuthela > Ryuthela nishihirai. The sequence goes on from JAWZYU010000019.1 coordinate 2,972,042, forward strand.
TTCCTATGCATTTTACCACTTCTATGCTCGATGGAAAAATTGCATTCTTGTAACTGCTGTATCCACCTAGCGATTTGCCTTTCAGGGTTTTTAAAGTTTAGTAACCACCTGACTGCAGCATGATTGGTGCATATAAGAAATTTCTGGCCATGTAGATAATGATGAAAATGCTGTATTACTTTTACTATTGTTAACAGTTCTTTTCGTGTGACACGATAATTTCGTTCTGGTTTGGATAGAGTTTTGCTAAAGTATGCAATAACCTTTTCTTGTCCGTCTTGTTGTTGTGAAAGTACAGCACCAACTCCTGTGTCACTTGCGTCAGTATCTACTATGAACTGTTTTCCAGTTTGTGGATATGCTAACACTGGTGCTGTGGAAAGAGCTTGATTCAGCTTGTTGGAAGGCTACGTCACATTCAGTGGTCCACATGAACAGCTGGCCCTCCTCTGTCAGACGATGTAATGGCCTTGCGATGTTGGGGAAACCCTTGACCAATCTTCTATAGTGAGTGCAGAGTCCAATAAAAGTACGAAGTTGATGAACATCTTGTTGTGGAGGCCAGTCTCTTACAGCTTCTATCTTACTAGGATCAGTCTTAATTCCTGATGTAGTGAGGACATGACCAAAGTAATGAACTTCTTGCTGGAGCAGTTTACACTTTGTCGGTCCTAATTTTACCTTGGCTGCCTTAAGGTTTTCAAACACTTGACGAAGATTTCTCAAATATTTTTCAAAAGTCTTTTCAAGAACGATGATGTCGTCCAAGTAAACCAGGCAGGCCTTCCAAGACAAGCCTTTGAGCACCGACTCCATTAGTCGTTCAAACGTTGCAGGTGCGTTGCAAAGTCCAAATACCATCACTTTAAACTGCCAAAATCCATTTCCTGCAGTGAAAGCTGTTTTCTCACGGTCTTCAGGACGTATACCAACTTGCCAATAGCCGCTCTTTAAGTCTAATGTTGAGAACCATTCTGACCCAGTGTCCAGTGTATCATCAATCCTGAGTAAGGGAAAGCAGTCTTTCTTTGTCATATCATTTAATCTGCGATAATCTACACAAAATCGGGTAGATCCATCCTTTTTCTTGACAAGAATCACTGATGATGACCAGGGACTCTGTTAGGTTCTGTAATGTATTGAGCTTCATGTCCGTTATGAGTTGTTCTGTTTCATCTCGTTTTGCCAATGGAAGCCTTCTTGCCGGTAGAAGGACTGGAGGAGAATCACCTGTGTTGATCTTATGTTCTATCACATTAGTACGACCATAATCATTTGATGTAGCAAGAAAAAATGTCGGAAAACGCTTTCAATAGGTTCTCGGCCTTAGCAGCTTGATCTTCAGTTAATATTCTTCTTGTTTCTCTCCATAAGTCAGTAAGATGAAATGGGATGTCTGTATGGTGTTGGTTTGAGTCAGTAACTTCTATTGTGTTTATACTTGTTACCCAAGTAATAGGTTCACATATTGCTAATTCTTCACCCTTTTTCAATATTTTATTGGATTTGTTACAGTTCATAATTCTGATAGGAATCTGTTCTTTATCTACACTGACTAATGTCCTTGCAACCAGGATACCATGAGCCAAAGCTCCTTTACCAGAGGCATCAGTGACTGCCAATCGGAAGGCCCCAGAAGTCTTCACCTGATGTCCACAGACTATAATTTCACTTTGTGCTGGGATTTCTGTGTCTTCCGTCACTATACTGTGGCCACACTCGATGAAGATTCAGATGTTAGGCTAAGTAGAGGCATTTCTTCTATCTTATAGATGAGTAGGCTGTCTAACGCTGAATTTTTTATTTTTCAGGAAATTAACGCCTAATATGCATTCATAGATGCCAGCGATGTAAACAGGATGGCGTATCAGACAGCTACCAACTCGGATGTTGAGTTCTATCTTTCCATGGACTTTAGCACGATCTCCAGTGGCTGTTTGTAGGGTTATATTAGACTGTCTAGCGTTCCAGTTTGGGTGAGGTATTTTCTTCTTTATTTTGTATACTGAGCTCTCATACGTCAAGACACTCCATTCATTGTTCAATCAGCTCATCATCATCATCATCATCCTCAAGCAGCCATGGGCTACAGAGGTCCAACCAGACCGTGCAATTTATTTCTCCAAGCAAGTCTATCCTGAGCTACATCTACTGCATCTGGCTACTGCACACCAATTCTAACAAGGTCCTGTTTGACATTGTCTGCCCACCGCATCCTAGGTCTCCCCTTCTTTCTGAGGCCTTTAGGCACACTGTTCATAACCCTATTCGCCAATCTATAATTATTCATACGGGCAACATGGCCAAACCAACGGAGTCTCTCTCTGCACAATATGCTGCTTAAAGGAGGTTGCAAACTCCTTTGCCTAACCTCATCATTAGTTACAAAGTTGAACCACCTAATGCCCAAGATACTGCGTAAGCATCTGGAATCAAAAGCATCAAGTTTCCTCAAGTTCCATCAGCTACCAATACGTTATTCTCACCATGTAGTGTTGAAACGTGGGCGAAACTGGGGCCAACCAATTTGCCCTTCAGGTTTTTTATGCAGTTAGGCATAAAAAACCTCATGTTGTCTGTTACACGTGCTTGAACTTTGCTCCGCCACTTCTTGAAGTTGGTTTGAATGTGTCCAGTCTTGCCGCAATTCCAGCACTGAAGGTATGTGGAAGTTTTTGAAGAGGAACCTTTTATCTCTTTCAAAAAGAATAGTATGTCTTTGGTTAGTTCTTACATTTCTCTATTCTTTTCCACAGTTTCTTCTGCATTCACAAATCTCACTGTGCATTTGTTTGCTCGGGAAGAAAGCCTGGAGCACTCGTACTTCATGGAATGTACCACAGATGATTTTAAGGATTCACCTTCCAACATCCTCAGAGATTGTTGAGTATCAGAGTCAGCAATAGCATCAATAAATTGTAATTGAGTTACGTTATCTTGACTTTCTGGTGGACAGTTACTACAAGCCAATGTAGCTTGACGCTCGATATCACTAGCAAGTTCTTACAAAGTTTCACCACTCTTCTGCATGTGATGCTTAAATTGAGTCATATAATATTGTTTTAAATAACTATCGCCGAACCTGAGTTCTAATGCAGAAACCAGACTTGGAAAATCAAGTTGTTTTTCTTCTGGAACAGACTGCAAAACTTCTGCAGCATAATTTCTTAAGGAAGCTGCAAAAAAAAACTGGCCTTCTGGAATTCATTTCACTCATTAGCTCTAGTAATAACTTCAAACTATGTTTTAAATACTGTCCAAGATGACTGATCGTCATATATAGAAAGTTTAGTTGCATTTCTAGCGATATGTGCAAAAACATTATTTTCATTAAAATTACCATTATCACAAGATGAAGGTAACATGTCATTTCTGAAAATCAAAAACTGGCGTTCACAATCAGTTTTTACAATTTCAATTTGATGTTTATAATCTAACTTGACACTATCAACTTTTGTATTAAAATCACAAGTGATTTCATTTACATTACATCTTACATCTTCAATTTCAACCTTCAGACTATCACATTGTCTGTTGAGTTCGATTTTAATGTCTTTACACTGATTAGTAATCTTACCAATTTGAGAAGCCATTTCAGCGCTCAAGTTATTATTTTGTGCAGCCATTTCGGTTTTCAGGTCATCACTTTGTCTAGCAAGGTCAGCTATATCACCTTTAATGTCACTATTTTGACTAGAAAGTTCAATAATTTTATTGTTTTGGGCAGCTATTTCACCTTAAATATCAGTAATCAGCTTTATTAACTCATCCATACTTCTAGTAAAAGGTAACTAATTAAATTATCCCGCTCATGGCACCAATTGATATGAATTCAAAGAGATGAAAACTTAGCACGAGTTTCAAAATAGTATATATGTATACTAAACTAAAGTATGAATGAAGTAAATTTTTAGAAAGGCACAAATATTATACCAATTAATCAATCTTATCTAAACAAGTATTTCTATTCCTCTTAGTAAAAAGTCAAACCATAAAAAGGACAATTTACTACGTTTAACTAATTCTCAATGCTTAAACCAAAATGCTTGTCAATATTCAGTTCCTATGACAGAATAGAATCTTTTACTTTGTAACATCCAACAAACAAACTAAATTATATTGAATTTCATTTGTTTTAGTGGACTACCTTAATAATGTTTTATACCTTATAGATGCGAAATATCTGACGTTGGTCTCTTCTGATAGACGACTCAAAAGTAATTTTACAGTTTTATTCAAAATATTATTTGTCCATTATTGTTATTGTTCCATTATTGTTCTAAACAGTTGATAACGTAATTGTCACGCTGAGGCACAGGCGAGCATTCATGACACATCTGCCATAAGCCCATTGTAGCACGTTCATCTGTCGTAACAATAGCTTTAGGATAAGAATAGTTAGATAAAATAGGAAGATCGACAGGTGCGCATCGGAAATGGAGTGTTTGATCCTGAGGGCAGGAGTTCTCCAGGACAAAGTCCATGTCCCAACCGTATGCCAGCTCAATCCCACGCTTAGGCTATTGAAAACATATAATTAACATTCTTCAAAAACGGAATTATTACATTTTGACTTTCTGCGTAATATATAAACATTTAAACTTCGTCTTGAATCGCAATACACTGATTTATTTCTAAATTTATTTTCACGTGTAAAATTCTAGCTGAAGTTTCGTGTCACCTCTAGCTGAGAAACACTATACAGAGCAGTTCTGAAACGTAACGAAAAAACCTTTATTGAAAAAATATGCAAGGGATATCATAAACCTGATACTTGTTAGCTTTATACACATAATAGATTTATAGATACATGACATCAGGGTAAATATTTTTTTAAATTAAGCTTTGTGGAAAAGAAAAACCTTTGGACCTGGGAGGTTTAACAAATCCATAAAACGAACTGCTGTGTATGAAAACGAACTGCTGTGTGCGAATGAAATAGGTAAAAACTATACGTAAAAATGTAGTGTGTAAATTATATACTTCGAAATTACTGACTAATAGGTTTTTTGAAACTTTAAATATTTCTGGCTGATTAATGTAGGAAATATCAAACAATCCTGAAAACTAAAATTCGAGACATTTTTGGACTGTTATACACAAAAAGTGCTTTTTAAATGGAGTTGTATTTTAGGAGAAAAACCCATATCAAAGTAAATTTTTTTTTAATTGCACAAAACGTTTGTGGGTTAAATAATATTTTCTGACGTAAAAGTGAAACAATAAAAACAGAAATAGTAAGTGATTGGAAAAATAATTCTGCAACTGGAAAAAATTTGCAAATTTTCGTAAAATTTTAAAGTCCAAAAATAGTTTAATTACAAAAAATATTTAAACACAAAATTAAAAAAAAGATAATACAAATTTTTAAAAGGAAAAAATAAGTGTAATTTTTTTAATTAATAATTAAATGAAAAAAATAAAGAGAAGTAAAACTTTTGAAGCATACGTAAATTTTAAGACGTATAAAACTGAAAAAAAATATTACGTACTATTTAGAAAAAATAATGGTGAAAAATTTAAATTGTCTTAACCTGAAATTCGAACCTTAAGATGTGAAATATGAAAAATAAGTGTAAAATTTTCGGGAAAAAAATAAAAACTAAGGGATCAAGAAATAAAAATTAGTAAGAAGTGAGTTAAAAAATTATTTGAAATGAAAAAAAAGTTAAAATGTAAAAAAAAGTTAAAATGAGAAAATAAATAATCTTTAATATTATTATAATGTGTTCAGCAGATAACGGAATGCATACCATTGGTCGTCGGGCATGCAGTCCAACACGATGGAGCCGGTTTCGTATGGGCTGGGTGCATATCCGTCGTCTAGTGGCAGCAAGAAACTGTCCCCGCAGCTCTGTTGCATTGCTTGGCCTGTTCCTTCTTGCCAATAAGGTCAAGTAGCGATCATCTCTTGCTGTTGTGGCAGATGGGCGACCCTGCCTTCGTCTTCTTCGTACTGTGCCAGTCTCTTGAAAGCGATTCCACTGTCTGCTAATCACGCTTTGGGATGTTCCAAGTGCTGTTGCCACTGTCGTCTGTGTTTGACCAGCTCTTCAGGCTTTGCATTCGGGCATAAAAGTTATTTTTGCATCTCATTTGCATAATCGAACAACTTTTTTGACTTGTCGTTTGCTTTTCTGATGTTCTTGTTTAATAAAAAAAACAAATGCTTCTTTTTTATCGCTTCATATTCATTTTGAAATATCCCCTATTTTTTGTGAGCAGTGTAGTTGCATAATTCGACAATTCTACGTTATAAACATACTTAGTAGTTCATAAAGTTCAGTTTAATACGTTATCAGACTGAAAGATACCTAACTATCAACGAAAGGTTTTGCTACTATTTTATTGTTTACGGCTATCTGAGGAAATATTCTTAAACAAAGACCGTCTTTCTTTAGAATTAGGCTGATAGTATATGAAACCAAATGCGTCGAATTCATGGTACAAAAGTTTTAACGAAAATTCATCGTTGTAAAAGTAGAAAATTTAGTCCTTCATTTTAAGTTGCGATAAAAAGGAACGAAATCATCAAATTAGAAAATGAAATCTTCAAAATGAGGAGTACAGTTTTAAGCTTCAGCGGTGATAAGTACTTTATTGGAAACTCTTCCTGAATTCTCGTCTCGCTCAGTGCCTCTGAAAACTACCACAGACTGCTAACGTCGTCGGAACATTCTCCGAGAAGTTGTTTAAAAACACATCTTTATGTTAAGGATGGAGTACTTAAATCCACGTGAAGCTTGTGCATGTTTACTGATGCAAACAAAAGTAAACCACAAATGACCATAGAGTTAACCAAAGCGATTACCACTAGCCGCAAACTTTAAGATAATTGTCACTAATACACTGAAATTCGATTCTTTCGTTATATGTCTGCTCATAGCGTTCTCTTTCTTGCAACATTTTTCTCTGCGATGAGCGTTTATGCCGACTCGTTTGCTGCGATCACCATATACGCCTAAACGATCATCACGAGAACCTCCTCGAGACGAACAATTGCAGTCGATTGATCGCATCCTCGAAGTTTTGCTGCGACCAGCTGTTGATGTCAGGAGAGTGGTATGCAGCGTGCGTCCTCTGCGTGACGGCAGTCAGCCAGACGGGGAGAGTGATCAGCGGTGCCCCCCATTTATCACGTGACCAGTTGGGCAGGATAGGGTTAACAATTTCTCCCCGTCCTCTGCAATGGCGTACGAAAAGTTTGAGCGCGTGGGCAGTGCTGGAGAAAGGTAAGAGCTAAACAAGCTAATAGATAAGAGGGAATCACTTTAGGGTATGTAGAAGTTTGCTTTTATACCTAAAGCTGAAACAAAGTTAGAGTACCGAATAGCGATCAAATTAGGGAGCAGACAGGGAAAACTCTGGAAGCAAGCTTCATTTACATTTTCAATTCAGCAGCGATATTAACCTAAGTAGGCTTAACGAATTTCTACAGTCGTAGTTCAGGATTTTCTTATGGGGAGTTGTGAACTTCGTAGACACTATTTGCTCCATGTAATTACTTTGCGCTGCTCTTTCTTTTCTTTTGTATACTTTTCCTCTTTTCATGCTACATTTATTCATCCCGCTATCCAAGAATGCTTTGGAGGTTAACTTTAGAAGCAAAAAACTTTAAAGCTTCAGGTTGTTTTCGTATTGCTCACTGCTTTAATTGACATCATCTTTGAATATGATGCATATTTCAAAATTTTTGCGTATGTGTATGATATATCTACGAAATGTAGGTTAGTCAATGGTATAAATTCTTGCTCAATGCTGACTGTCCATGTGGTGTGCGCAATTTCATTTTCCATAGCTTTTGAAAGTAGAAATCCTTCGGTCGGTCTCGTTTCCTTCGAATATACAAGTCGTACTACAACCAAAAACAATTACATTCTAATACTGGTTTTTAAATTTTGTGTGGTCATATAATCCTCATGAAGCTGCAGGAAAATGGAAGCAATCAGCATATGAATTTTGTAAGTAAAACTGGGTTTCGGTTTTCTCTGTTCACTTTATTGAACATAATGTGTAATAAGAAATAAAATAAAAACCTCATCAAGCAGCTGCTTGCCACAGAAGTCTGACGGGAGTCTGTCAGATTATACGCTATAACAGAAAGTCTGTGAGTATGGCGGGACCTCAGAAGAAAAACATCACAACATCCATGCCTTACCCAGGGCTCGAACTCGGGTTCCGTAGTTCAATATTCTAACGTGCTAACCACTCGGCCATGGGACGGCCGAACAAAATGTGTACCCACAAGATTTTCTTTGTCCCAGATCAGAGAGAAGGGATGATTTCATTCTTCCCACCATCCATCCTAGGTCACTGTTCTATCAAACTGCTTCCGGGATTAAATAATATAAACATGAAAAAAGGGCAATACAGTGTTTTTTTCATCTAGTTGAAGGACAACTTATAAAAGCACCGCAATAAAATCTAAATCTGGTACAGAAAGTATTACTATATACACTAATTATTTCGCGCATTTCATATTTTTGGAATCTTTTTTCCTACATAATATACACCGTGTCCTCGACTAACATGAGTTCTGCTAACTCGATTTATAAAATTGGACTGGTTTTCGACTAGCGCGACTAGTCTTTCAATTTGAAACGATTTATCGTTTACATTGTAGTATTTAACATATAAACAGACAACTTACATGCTTGCCTTGTCTCATCTATCTTTGTTCATAATTTAAGCGCTTCGAAAACACTTTTCACATTTGCATACACAGATTGATGTGTTTAAAGAGCTGTAGCAGGTAATATATTTGTAATGAATTAAAGAACACTGTAAATGTCGCTGACTGATTGGCTAAGATTATAATTTGTTAAAGTGTAGAGTAGAAACGTTAGTAAACATACAGTTATTCGTTTTCATTACTCGACAAATTTTTTTATTTCATATTTGTAATACACGGTACAAGATATTTAATATTAATTGTTTCATTTTTTAATTAAAATTACAAGATATTTAACCACTATTACGCTGTTAAAATATGCTCATATCAATGGATATAGAGAAAAACCTATTTTCAGTTGGATGCGATCTGAACCCATGACCTTCTGATAACACGTGAGCTACCTTCCGCTGATCAATCTGTCCTCTGTTTTTGACATTAACCTTTGCATTGAGGTCGATCGCATAGAGCTGTATAAACTAGTTGAAGACTACTGGCAGAGCTCTCTCTTCCTTGCAGGTGCATAAAAAGAGGAGCGATTTCGACTGGGTGTTTTTTTTTTCATTTTGAGCAGATCTTATTTACGAGGTCCACAGGTTATGTTGGTATTATTAGTTACCTTCAGACACAATTTTAATTCATGGAACCTTTACGGAAGAGCTCAGTGAATGAGTCTTTAACTGTGATCAAGACAACTCTATGCGACCGCTCTATGACAAAGGTTTACATCTAAAAGGAGGAAGGATTGCTAAGTGGTCGATAGCTCACCTGTCAGAGAACCTGACATGTTATCAGGAGGTCAGATTCCACTCGGCTAAAGATATTTTTTCCCAAGGTTAGTAGAGAGAGTAAGGTTGGGTCAACGGCTCTAAGTATCTGCTATTGGTTAAAGGAAACTGCGTCACCCGGAGCAATTCAGAGAGCCCGATATATCGAGAACAGTCACTGTCAAACGAGCGCCTCTGGCAACTTAACCCTATTTCTTCACTTTAATTTATTTGCTAATTTATCACTTACTAGTGGTTAATTATTTTACTTATCAATTTTCATCACAATATGCATCCAATTATCCTTTTTAAACCACGCCGGTGACAAAATGGATTGACTTCACAACTATATAATCAATTTCATTACCTAAACAAGATGATCTCAAACCTTTTGACACTGCAACCCCCCCATAGAATTCTAATAAATTTTTCCGATCCTCTTGAAACATAGATAGCATGATTATGTGGTCTCTTATCTACAAAGTAAGAAAACGTTTCGCTACAACTTAGCAAATATAAAACTATCAGAGCCTAGTGACCCTTTCAAAGCTGTTAGCGACACACAGTTTAAAAACCACTGGCCTAATAATTATTCAATTTTAACATCAAATATTTTGAGTGTCATCGAAATGGTTAATGTAATTATAATTAAATATTTTGCTAGAAACAACTAAATAAATTGCACTTTTTTTACCTTATTTTAATGAAATTCTCAGTACTGCTTATAATTGTTCATATTTTTTAAGTTCATAATTGTTTTACATTTATTTGTTTATTTGTGTATTTAGAGGAAGGTACAAAACTATACGCTAACACCGCCGTACCAAAATATTCGAGAATTTCATGTCGATTCTAATTTCGAAGCTCTATATATGCTAAAATATGCACTTAATGAAAAAATGTGACAGACGATGAAATGAGGATTATAATCAACTCTGTTTAAATCTAGGTTTTCAACAATGTTTGTCCTGTGTTTAAACAGTTATGGGCGCTAAAATCTTTCACAAGAGTAACGCGTCATAAGATTTTACCTCAGATTTTAAACCTTAAATATAACGTATTATTTCGAATCATTCAAAAGAATGAATAATACATTTTAGAAGTCTGCAAAATAATTATTTCATAAAACCCTTAACAAACTTTTTTATTCAAATCCGATCGAGTCATTAATCTTCCCCGCCTTCTCGTGGTGCAGGCCGTTAGTAACTTTCAAAAGAGATACTCTCTTGTGGAAGTGAACGGAAGGAGAGTGCTGCCAGATTAGTATGTCCTACTCATCTGGACAACTATGGCTACTTTTCTTTTTTTCTACCCTGCTGAGGAGTGGTCAACCACAGAGTTTGGTACTGACCATATATACCAACCTGAACGGAATTATTGCCTGAGCTTGATTATGGATCCTGATTTTGCTGCACTGGTGGGCTTCAGTGGAGGGAAAACCTTTCACTGCGTTTTCTGCTTGTTTGTGGGTTGACAGCCACAAGTTAATAGATTCACAGGATATGTTTATCAACTGGTGGATAATTCTGAGCAGAGGTCATCGCAGGCACCTGAACCCTTTGCTCCTACTGGCAGCGTCAAATTCTTCATTGGAGGAAGTCTTCCAGTGTAGATGGCTTCAGCCTTTAGTGGTGGGGGAACGGGTCTTTGCCCCATGTCTGCGATTAGGGGGCTGTTTGATATTGTCGGCATAAACATAGTTTCTTTAAACATCCCACTAACCATTTTCTCTCCATAGGTAGTTGGAATGTGAGGACTCTGCACAGAGCTTTTTCTCTTCATGTCCTCACACAAGAATTCCACCATTATAATTTAGATATTCTCAGCTTGCAAGAGACCAGATGGATAGATAAAGGTCAGATTCTTAAAAATAATCTTAAATTTCTCTTTTCAGGGAGGGACGACAATAAGCATCACCAAGGCGTGTGTCTGCTCCTCAGCAGACACGCTAGTGATGCTCTTCTAGGATATGAGTGCATTAATGAAAGGTTTCTTACAGCAAAATTTCAGACAAACGTTAAAGACTTGAATGTTATCTGCTGTTATGCCCCACTGAGGATGCCGATGAGGATGAGAAGGATGGGTTTTACGGACAACTTTAGGATATTTTGAATTCTGTGAAGAAAGGAGATATTACCCTTGTTCTAGGTGACTTCAATGCCAAAGTTGGTACTGACTCTGACTTTCGGGGAGGGGTGATAGGCCCTTTTGGTATTGGTAGCTGCAATGGCAATGGGCAACATCTCCCTACAGCTAAGTAAACTCAATGGTTTCAGAATAACTAACACATATTACAAACACCGTGACATATATAAGTACACACGGGTTTCACCTGATGGGCTGCATAAGAATATGATTGATTATATATTAATTAACAGCAAATGGGCTAGTTCTGTTAGGAATACCAGGTCATATAGGGGAGCTGAAATTGGATCTGATCATTACCTTGTTAAAAGTGTCTTGCAACTTAAACTTAAAAAGTGTTGTGCTAGGGTTAAAAAATTTACTTTTAATACTGAAGCTCTGAAAGACCCAGTTATAGCCAAAGCTTACCATGATAGGTTACTTAGTCATTATGACAGTCATGGAATGCTTACTACTGAAGTTGAGGAAGAATGGGATCATTTTAAACAGGCTTTTTTGAACACTAACAGTACTCTTTTAGGAAAAAAAGGAGCAGAAGAGACAGAATTATCTGAGTGATAAGGCACTTGAGCTTATTTCGGAAAGAAAGAACTGCAGGAATGTTATTAATCAATACTCTACTAGTCCTACTAGAAAGCATTACAGAGAGCTTAATAAATGAGTTAAAGATCAGTTAGCTGCTGATAAGAATCCTTGGTTTGATGGCTTGGCTGAGAAAGCCGAGGAAGCAGTTAGACAGCACAAAAGCAGAGTGCTGTACCAGATAGTTAATGTTTTATGTGGTAGAAAAAGGACAGGTTTACAAGGATTGAAGGATAAACAAGGTAAGGTTATAGAAGGGGAGGATTCTGTCATGGCTAGGTGGGCTGAGCATTTCAGTGATGTTCTAAACAATGTGGTTAGTTCTACTCCCGTTGTTTGTAATGATGATAGATGCATTGGTGGCTTTAATGTTGGCCCTATAACACAATCTGAAGTTATTTTGTCTATTTCTAAACTTAAACTTCATAAATCCCCAGGGGTAGATGAAATTACTACAGAAATGATCAGAGCTGGGAATGTTTCGGTTACCAATTGGATGACTGAAATTTTGAATATCTTTTATGATAAAGGCATGGATTCTAAGGATTTTACCAGAACTATTATTATTCCTATTTTCAAAAAAGTTGATCGCAGTTCTTATGATAACTAAGGGGTATCAGCCTACTCTCTGTTCCAGGGAAAGTTCTTTGCATGATTGTGCTTAATAGAATTAAGAATCTGGTTAACAGGCAATTGCGCGATGAGCAATGTGGATTCAGAATTGGTAGGTTATATGTAAACCAGATATTTTCACTTAGGCAGAATCTTGAGAAATGTGTAGAGTTTCAGAAACCTTTGGTTGCCAGCTTTGTTGATTTCAAAAAGGCTTTCAACTCTGTTGATCGTCATAATTTGTGGTTGATTGTGAGATCATATGGTATACCAGACAAGTTAGTTAACATAATGAAAGCTCTCTATAATAACACTGAGTCGTGTGTGAGAGTTGGTAAGGCTTGTAGCAATTGGTTTAGCATTATTTCTGGTGTTTGACAAGGGTGCATTTTGTCTCCTTTTCTCTTTAGTTTGGTTATTGATTATGATATGCGAAATTCACTTCAAGGGAAAGATTTTGGCCTTAAATGGGCTGGAGATACGAAAATTTCTGATTTAGATTACGTTGATGATTTAGCCTTTTTGGCAAATGATGTTGATGAGATGAACTCTTTCGTTAGGGCTGTTGATTAGACTGATAGTAGAGTAAGTTGGGACTATCAGTTTCATCAAATGATAGCACCAACCTACCCTAACTTACTCTACCTACCTGATAGTAGAGTAGGTAGAGAAAATTGGTCATGCAGGCTGTGATTCAGTTAATCTGAATGGTTGCAGTCTTGAGCAGGTGTCACAATTTAATTATCTTAGTAGCTATGTAACAGATACTGCTGATGTGCGGCATGAGATTGACAGACGAATAGGGATTGCTGCCGGGACTTTTAAGAATCTATGGAGAGTGTGGAGAAATAGGCATATACACCTAAAGACTAAAATTAGACTGTATAATAGTTTGGTTCTTTCTAGGGTTAGTTATGGTAGTGAAACTTGGACACTTTGTAAACAAGATAACAGGAAACTAGATGCTTTTGATTCCAGATTCTTACGCAGTATCTTGGAAATTAGGGGGTTCAACCTTGTAACTAATGATGAGGTTAGGAAAAGGAGTTTGCAACCTCCTTTAAGCAGCATATTGTGCAGAGAGAGACTCCGTTGGTTTGGCCATGTTGCCCGTATGAATAATTATAGATTGGCGAATAGGGTTATGAACAGTGTGCCTAAAGGCCTCAGAAAGAAGATAGACCTAGGATGCGGTGGGCAGACAATGTCAAACAGGATCTTGTTAGAATTGGTATGCAGTGGCCAGATGCAGTAGATGTAGCTTAGGATAGACTTGCTTGGAGAACTAAATTATACGGTCTGGTTGGACCTCCGTAGCCAATGGCTGCTTGAGGATGATGATGATGATGACATCAAAATATTCCAAAAGTTCTTATTGTTTTTTGAAATTGTTATCAGAAAGGATATAGTGATTGAATTTTAAGTACGCTTGTTTTACTTTTGTGCAAAATTCGGCAAATATATTTTCCGTTTTTTACATTTTTTTTGAGGAATTATTTTTATTCAAAGATTGATAAATTGCATCTTCGTTAAAAATTGGTTCATTTGAAACCATCGGCAATAATTTCCCTTTCATCTTCATTCATATGAAGCGATATGCGGAAAAAATCAGCAGGGACAGCCTAGTGTGTGTGACGTCAAAAACAGGTTGGTGGGCTTGTTCGTTCTAGGAGGTATTAGTCGTGCTGACCAACACAAAAACGATATTCGTCACTAAACACCACGGTACTCCACTCTTGTTCGTTCCAGTTCTGTTTGAGGCCACACCACTTAAGACGTGCTTGTATGTGGGCAGATGTGAGGGGCAAACGCAGTGCTGGACGATAGGCTCGCAATCAAAACTGTAAAAGTCTGTTGTCTACCGTCCGTCTGGTAGATATTCGATGTGTTACCTGTTTCCAGTTCCTTTGTAGTTGCGTTGCAGTCGTGAATCTGTCACGCAATGCCATGCGTCACAAATGGCTGTCCTGTTGTTCCGTGGTCATATGTCGTCTTCCTGATCCTTTTTGGAGTGTACTGAATCTTTCTTAAACCCACTGCCGTCATATGTGTATGATGGTGCTTGTATTGCGGCCAACAAGGTTGTCCACATCTCTGTACGACAAACTAGTTTCTCTAAGGCTGATGGTTCTTCCACGCTCAAAGTCTGTTAGCTATTCGAAAGGCTGTCGGCGTCTGCGTAAGGACATCTTTAGCGGTTTAGAACAATTTCCACAACGTTTTGTCAACCAGGGAGCTTTGGTTGGCTTTCTGTGTTTGACTGCTCCGCACCTGTGACGTCACTTCGCGCCTGTCCAATCATTTCGATCGTCCTGCAAACCTAATCATTTCCATATACATACTACCGCCTCCCTAAATTTCTTTGCATTTGCAGAACTTCTTGCAAGCGTTGTATTTTTTCTCCTGTAGGAGAATAGGAAGGAGAATAGGAAGAAAATTGAAAATTAAAGTCGTATATTTATTTTGAGTGTACAAAAAATATGGGTGTATGAGCAAACAAATGATTTATTTAATATATATGTTAGATAGTTTGTCTCTCTGCTTGTTCACCATCTCCTCCTAGACGGTCAGAGCTAGGACCACCAAACTTCGTGTAATGTTTCATCTCGCACTGTATGGATTCAACCCCAGATAATTAGGCCCACCTCCAAAGGTTGGCCGCGAAATGTCGATACCTGAGCGATGCGGACAATTCTGGTAGTTTAACACAAAGCAAAAATAATTCATTCAAAAAAATTCATATTTTTCATAAATATTTTATTATTTTTAATTTTTCAATAAAATTCTAGGTAAAGAATCTTCATGTTAAAGAAACAGATGTTTTCTATCTTTGCTAAGTGCACGTATTAAAGGTATTTTGATGATTTATGATTCGTAGATCACATAACTATATTTGTGACATCAAAAGTGACCACCTATCACAATAGTGAGATACTTAAAACTATTTCGTTCTAGTGAATTTTTTGGGTATGGCCATTTAACAACTAAACATAATCTGACGAAAAGTTATTAATTTCAATCTCATTTAAATCAGCCCCGTGCACTATATTTATTCAGGTACACCCGTTTAAAGCGGACTGACTATAACATGGTTTCTTTTTTTTATAAATAATTCTTTTAAAAATCTTAAAATCTTATACATGGATAAATACGCGTAAATATTTTGCCTATAGGTCCGTCGCTGGTTATGGCATGTAAACAAATATTTCATTTACGAGAATATACAATTTCCATAAATGTTACTGTCATAATTTTGCGTATCTGGTGGCAGAAGCCTCAACTACAGCTTCTCGGTTCTTGTGATTCCATTCGTAAATAGCCTATCTCGGCGAGAAAACCACAATCAATTGCTTCCATGATTAACAACATTAGTTACTAGTGTGAATTATTTTTTCTAATGCAGAATGCTGCAGATATTACGCACAAAACGGAGAAAAGCAAATCACGCTAGATAGTTTTCTCATTAAGAAATAAATTTTGAAATTAACTAATGGATCATATATGTACACATTTCATGCAATTTTTCATTTACGCTTTTTTTTTAATAAAAATTGTGAATCATAATTATTTTTGCTGAAAAAAAAAACTACAGCAAAAATCGATATAATAATAAAAAAATTTCAAACACAGCGACAAGATATGCAAAAAACAAGCAAAGGAAATTTCCCCGTTAAAGGTGGATCTCTCCTGAACGCATCTCTCGTGTTAAATTTGGATTACTTGTACACTGAACTATCTTGTAAAATTACCTTATACGGCCTAGATGGTAATATTATTCTGATACGACTGTGTATATAAAATCCAAACATAACCTAAGCCAAAGCTAAATAGCTTACAATTAGAAATCTTCAACTTCATGAAGCAACATATTTCATAAATAATTAAGGAACACACACAGGGATAAATAGGGGTTCTGACTCACAGGAGGCTAATGCTAATCCTATGGGAGATTTCGAATCCAGAACTTCGAAAGAGGCTAATGTTAATCCTATGAGGGATTTTTAATCAAGAGCATCAAAGGTGGTTACTGTTAATCCTATATGGGGATTTCTAAACGAGAATCTAGGAGGCTAATGTTTACTCTATAGGAGTGTTTCTCATCCAGAGGAGACAACAATATTTTCACAGAAAAATTTGCTGTTCCAGTTGTTTCCCTGAGATGTATATAAAACTCACAGGAGGCTAATGCTAATCCTATGGGAGATTTCCAATCCAGAACATCGAAGGAGGCTAATGTTAATCCTATGAGAGATTTTCAGTCAAGAGCATCAAAAGCGGTTACAGTTAATCCTATATGGGGATTTCTAAAAGAGAATCTGGGAGGCTAATGTCTACTCTATAGGAGTATTTCTCATTTAGAGGAGCAAATATTAGTTTCACAGAAAATTTTGATGCTCCAGTTGTTTCACTGAGAGGTATATAAAACTCACAGGAGGCTAATGCTAATCCTATGGGAGATTTCCAATCCAGAACATCGAAGGAGGCTAATGTTAATCCTATGAGAGATTTTTAATCAAGAACATTAAAGGTGGTTACTGTTATTCCTATAAGGGGATTTCTAAAAAAGAATCTAGGAAGCTAATATTTTCTCTATAGGAATATTTCTCATCCAGACGAGCCAATATTATTTTTACAGAAAAATTTGCTGTTCGAGTTCTTTCACTGAGATGTATATAAAACTTACAAGAGACTAATGCTAATCCTAATGCTAATCCTATGGTAGATTTCCAATCCAGAACATTGAAGGAGGCTAACGTTAAACTTATGAGAGATTTTTAATCAAGGGCATCAAAGGTGGTTACTGTTAATGCGATGTGGGGATTTGTAAAAGAAAATCTAGGAGCTAATGTCTACTCTAAGGGAGAATTTCTCATACAGAAGAGACAATATGATTTTTACAAAAACCTTTGCTGTTCCAGTTGTTTCACTGAGATGTATGTAAAATTCACAGGAGGCTAATGCGAATCCTATGGTAGATTTTCAATCTACAGCATCAAAGGAGGCTAAAGTATATCCTATGAGAGATATTTAATCAAGAGTATCAAATGTGGTTACTGTTAATCCTATATGGGGATTTGTAAAAGAGAATTTAGGAGGCTAACGTCTACTCTAAAGGAGTATTTCTCATCCAGAGGGACAATACGATTTTTACAAAAAATTTCTGTTCCATTTGTTTCAGTGAGATGCATGTAAAACTCAGAGGAGTCTAATGCGAATCCTATGGGAGATTTCCAATCCAGAACATCGAAGGAGGCTAATGTTAATCCTCTGAGAGTTTTTTTAATCAAGAGCATCAAAGGTGGTTACTGTTAATCCTATATGGGGATTTCCAAAAGTGAATCTAGGAGGCTAATATTTACTCTATAGGAGTGTTTCCACACAGCGGAGCCAATATTATTTCTTAGAAAACATTTTGCTGTTCCAGTTGTTTCACTGAGATTTATATAAAACTCACATTAGGCTAATCGTAATCCTATGGGAGATTTCGAATCCAGAACATCGAAGGAGTCTAATGTTAATAATAGAGATTTTTAATCAAGAGCATCAAAGGTGGTTATTGTTAATCCTATATGGGGATTTCTAAAAGAGAATCTAGGAGGCTAATGTTTATGTTATATGTTAAGGCTAATATTATATGTTATTTTTTACACATGGATTTTTTTATCCAGTGGAGCCAATATAATTTTTACAGCAAATTTTGCTATTCCAGTTGTTTCACTGAGATGTATATTAAACTCACAGGAGGCTAGGTGCTAATCCTATTGGAGCTTTCCAATCCAGAACATCGAAGGAGGCTAATGTTAATCCTACGAGAGATTTTTAATCAAGAGCATCAAAGGTGGTTTCTGTTAATCCTATATGGGGATTTGTAAAAGAGAATCTAGGAGGCTAACGTCTACTCTAAAGGAAATTTTCTCATCCAGAGAAGACAATATGATATTTACGAAAGCTTTTGCTGTTCCAGTTGTTTCACTGAGATGTATATAAAACTCACAGCAGGCTAATGCTAATCCTAGGGGAGATTTCCAATCCTGAACATTGAAGGAAGCTAATGTTAATCCTATGAGAGATTTTTAATCAAGAGCATCAAAGGTGTTTACTGTTAACCCTATATGGGGATTTCAAAAAGAGAATCTAGGAGGCCAATGTCTACTCTATAGGAGTATTTCTCATCCAGAGAAAAAACAATATTATTTTACACAAAATTTTGCTGTTCCAATTGTTTCACTGAGATGTATATAAAACTCACAGGAGGTTAATGCTAATCGTATGGAAGATTTCCAATCCAGAACATCGAAGGAGGCTAATGTTAATCCTATGAGAGATTTTCAGTCAAGCGCATCAAAGGAGGTTACTGTTAATTCTATATGGGGATTTCTAAAAGAGAATCTGGGAGGCTCATGTTTACTCCATGGTAGTATTTCTCATCCAGAGAAGCAAATATTATTTTTACTGAAAATTTTGCTTTTCCAGTTGTTTCACTGAGATGTCTATAAAACTGGAATCAAAGGAGGCTAATGTTAATCCAATGAGAGATTTTTAATCAAGAGCATCAAAGATGGTTAATGTGAATGGGGATTTCTAAAAGAGAATCTAGGAGGCTAATGTTTATTCTATAAGAGTATTTCTCGTTTAGAGGAGCCAATATTATTTTCACAGAAAACTTTGATGCTCCTGTTGTTTCACTGAGAGGTATATAAAACTCACAGGAGGCTAATGCTAATCGTATGGAAGATTTCCAATCCAGAACATCGAAGGAGGCTAATGTTAATTCTATGAGAGTTTTCTAATCAAGAGCATCAAAGTTGGTTACTGTTAATCCTATATGGGGATTTCAAAAGGAGAATCTAGGAGGCTAATGATTACTCTATAGGAGTATTTCTCATCCAGAGAAGACAACATTATTTTTACAAAAAATTTCGCTGTTCGAGTTGTTTCACTGAGATGCGTATAAAGATCACAGGATGCTTATGCTAATCCTATGGGAGATTTCCAATCCAGAACATCGAAGCAGGCTAATGTTAATCCTATGAGATATTTTTAATCAAATGTATCAAAGATCGTTACTGTTAATCCTTTATGGGGATTTCAAAAAGAGAATCTAAAACGCTAATGTTTACTCTATAGGTTTATTTCTCATCCAGAGGAGACAATATGATTTTTACAAAAAAATTTTGATGTTCCAGTTATTTCATTGATATGTATATAAAACTCACATGAGGCTAATGCTAATCCTATGGAAGATTTCCAATTGAGAATATCGTAGGAGACTAATGTTAATCCTATGAGAGGTTTTTAATAATGAGCATCAAAGTTGGTTACTCTTAATCCTGTATGAGGATTTCTAACAGAGGATCTAGTTGGCTAATGTTCACTCTATAGGAGTGTTTCTCATCCAGAGAGGAAAATATTATTTTTACAAAAAATTTTGCTGTTCTAGTTGTCTCACTGAGATGTATATAAAACTCACAGGAGGCTAATGCTAATCATATGGGAGATTTCCATTCCAGAACATCGAAGGAGAATAATGTTAATCCTATGAGAGATTTTCAGTCAAGCGCATCAAAGGTGGTTACTGTTAATTCTATATGAGGATTTCTAAAAGAGAATCTAGGAGGCTCATGTTTACTCCATAGGAGTATTTCTCATCCAGAGAGGACAATATTATTTTTACAGAAAATTTTGCTCTTTCAGTTGTTTCACTGAGATGTCTATAAATGATAAATGATATGAGATGTATATAGGCTAATGCTAATCCTATTTGGAGATTTCGAAACCAGAACATCGAAGGAGGCTAATTTTAATCCTATGCGAAATTTTTAATCAAGAGCATCAAAGGTGGTTATTGTTAATCCTGTATGGAGATTTCTAAAAAGTATCTAGCAGGCTAATGTTTATTCTATAGGAGTATTTCTCATCCAGAGGAGACAATATGATTTTTACAAAAAATTTTGCTCTTCCAGTTTCTTCACTGAGATGTGTATAAAACTCAGAGGAGGATAATGCTAATCCTATGTGAGATTTCCAATCCAGAACATCGAAGGATGCTAATGTTAATCCTATGGGGGAATTCCAATCCAGAACATCATAGGAGGCTAATGTTAATCCTATAGGAGAATTCAAATCCCGAAAATTCGAAGGAGGCTAATGTTAATCCTATGAGAGTTTTTCAATCAAGAGCGTCAAAGGTGGTTACTGTTAATCCTACATGGGTATTTCTAAAAGGGAATCTAGGAGGCTAATGTTTACTCTATAGGAGAATTTCTCATCCAGAGAAGACAATATGATTTTTGCAAAAATTTTGCTGTTCCAGTTGTTTCACTGAGATGTATATGAAACTCAGAGGAGGTTAATGCCAATCCAATGGGAGATTTCCAATCCAGAACATCGAAGGGGTCTAATGTTAATGTTATGAGAGGTTTTTATTCAAGAGCATCAAAGGTGGTTACTGTTAATCCTATGTGGGGATTTCTAAAAGAGAATCTAGGAGGCTAATATTTACTCTATATGAGTGTTTCTCACCTAGAGGAACCAATATTATTTTCACATAAAATTTTGTTGATCCAGTTATTTCACTGAGCTGTCTATAAAACTCACAGGAGGCTAATGCTAATCCTATGTCAGATTTCGAATCCAGAACATCGAAGGAGGCTAATATTAATCCTATGAGAGATTTTTAATCAAGAGCATCAAAAGTGGTTACTGTTAATCCTATATGGGGATTTCTAAATGAGATTCTAGGAGGCTAATATTTACTCTATAGGAGTATTTCTCATCCAGAGAAACCAATATTTATTTTACAGAAATTTTGCTTTTCCCGTTGTTTCACTGAGATGTATATAAATCGTATTGAAGTCATTTCACACGTATTTATAATTATCATGTTTCCTCTTTAACTAAATGTGCAAGATTTGAGGATGAGAGTTAACACCTAATTCGATAAAACACTACTGCTTCCCAATATCCTTGTCATGTTGCCGAGCTTGCCGAGAGGCAATGTATCTTCTCCCTTCGTATCAAATGCATTGGGTCGGAAAGTGATTTGTCTGTTCCCGACAAGTGGTTGTTAACTGTTCCAATTCTCATCCACTAGCTGAAGACTCTGAAAATGAAGAGAGATGGATTGTATGGTATATTTTCATGATAGTAAATAAAGCTTGCGTGGTTGGTAAATGTTTTTACCTTAATATGTTAAACGACATGTAATCTTTATATTCAACAGCTTTATCTCCTACGAATACTTTTTATGTTGAGAAAAAATGCAGATTTTATAATTAAACAAACTATATTTATGCACTACTGCATGTGTAGTACAGATTTCAAGAAATACCCTGAACGTATTGACTGACACTGAGACGATTTTTACAGGACGAACAAGTCTTTATTTAAAGAAATATCCCAATACGTGCCACAGGTTTCCCCAACACAATAAACGTTATTCCTGAAAAAGTGAAGATTGATCTCCCTAGTTCCATACAACAGCAGTGAGATTTGAACTACATTTGTTTTTGAGATAAAAGTCAGTGGGAAAAAATGTTTTTTCTCCCATTTTTCGTAACAAAACTCTGGATTTTCAACGACAGGTGATCTGCTGAAAAAGGATTACTCTACGAATTTTAGCAGCTTTATAATGTCCATAGGAACATAGAAGTCTACTCATATTCTTACCGATAAGAGCATGAGATAAATATGCCGTTTAGCTCTCACTGATGTAATGTAAAGAGGGAATACTTGGTTCTCGTACAGAAATACATTGATAGATATCCCATTCATCTGCTCAATCTTTGTAATTTGCGTCGTTAGAGTCACAGGATAAACAAGGCTTGAGACGTCCAGTTCACTTTCCATATGTTGATAATTTTTCAGAGAATCAGCATTCTTTTCAAGCGGATGTAGAGCAGCAAGTAGTGACCAAAGGAAACACTTCAGGTCGTTGTTGCGCACAATAACAATTGCATATTTGTTTGTAGCTCTCGTGGTACAGGAATATAGCTAGAGCCTCATTTTCCAATTTTCACTTCAGCGAAAAGAATTTCATCTAAAACCCAGCCACTGTGGGAACCTTCATATTCTTAACAGGAATCCTTAACTTTCTCATAGGCCAGTCGAAGGTCGTTCTTTAAATTTGAATCTGGAAGTCTTGTGATGCAGTTACTCCTAAAGAAAGAGTACTGTATTCATCGGTGGAAGGTCTGGCTTTTCGAACAAAACGCACTCTCACCACTAAGTACCACTCATTGTCTGCTTCAAGTGTAATTCTTCTTGTTGAAAGGTCTCCAGTTTATTCCGCCAATCATCAAGGAAAACAATCATGTCTCGTCTCCTCATTAGCCATCAATTTTTGCATTGATAGAATGTCAGCGAAACGGCACGGGTCGTCTTCTTTTTCATCATGCTCATTCCTCTTCTTTTTATTTTGTAGACATCCATCATCTGTAGAACGTTTCCTCTTCTCATTTACATGATGTGTACGTCGGATATGCCGCTTATAGTTATCTTTTCTACTAAAAGTCGTCCCACAAACTTTGCATTCAAAGGAGAAACTACTCTTATGAGAGCTAAGATGTCGCTCAAAGTTATCCTTCCTTGCAAATGTAGCTGTACAAGCCACACAATGAAAAAGCGCTCCTTTGTCATGAGATTTCTTATGACGGTCCAAGCTTGCAGGATGAGCGTAGACAATTCCGCAATCTTTTCACTCAAACAAAGTCTGCAGAATAAGCATACAAACGCGTTGGCACTGGACTGCTACACGAACACAAATGACAATATTCGCGTGTTCACTTGCTTTTGTAACCTTGCTCAAAGTCACTCCAAAATAAAATTAAGTGTGAATCAAATAGCGATACACTCAAACTTTCATCGAACATTTAATCGCTATATCAGAAAAAATTTAATATTAATCATCATACGGTGGGGGGTGGGGGTAAGAAGGGCAGAGATATAGATTCGATAACGCCAATATATAAATTTCAATCAAATTTCAATCAAAATTAATAAAGCTGAAAGTGATTGAATCTGCATTTATAAAAATCATTTTTCATTAAAATTAATTAGGCATAAAAAACTGAAATTTCTAATGAACTTAAGTTATCTAATCAAGAAAACAAACGCAGCAAAACCTAATTAATAATGGTTAACAGATTTCAATTCCATTCAAATGACACATGCGATACTATATGGCTTCCTCCAATCCCCATTGATAAAGGGTTGTGTAAAATCTGTACGTCTACCAACCAACATAATACGAAACACTATTTTTCCTAAGGTATAATGGGAAAGAAGTTAATAAGCTTCTGTTTGACTCACAATTTCTCTTATATACCAGTAACACTGTTTTTTTTGGTGTAATGAAAATTATTTTAAATGCAGATTCAATAATTTTCAACCTTATTAACTTTGATTTGTTTTTCGGGGGGGGGGGGGTCACGATGAATTTATATATTGGCGTTATCTCCAGCCCATTTAAGGCCAAAATCTTTCCCTTTAAGTGAATTTCGCATAACATAATCAATAACCAAACTAAAGGGACCTACCACTCCACATTGTTCATCACACAATTGCCTATCAACCAGATTCTTAATTCTACTAAGCACAATCATCCAAAGAATAGACACCCCTATAGTTATCACAAGAACTGCGTCACCGTTTTTGAAAATAGGGATAATAATAGCTCTTGTAAAATCCTTAGAAACCACGCCTTTATCATAAAAGACTTTCAAAATTTCATTCATCCAAGTGGAAACCGAAACATTCCCAGCTCTAAGCATTTCCGTAGTAATTTCATCAACCTTTGTGGATTTATGAAGTTTAACTTTAGAAATAGCCAAAATATGTCCGTTTTCTACCACACAAAACATTAACTATCTGGTATAGCTCTCTGCTGTTGTGCTGTCTAACTGCTTCCTCGGCTTTGTCAGCCAAACCATCAAGCCAAAGATACTTATCAGGGGCTAACTAATCCTTTACACGTATATTAAGCTCTCTGTAATGCTTACAATTAGGACTAGTAAAGTATTGATTAAGGACATTCCTGCAGTTTTTTCTTTCTGAAATAAGCTCAAGTGCCTTATTACTCAAATAATTCTGTCTCCTCTGCTCCTTTTTTCCTAAAAGAGTACTGTTAGTTTCCAAGAAAATCCTGTTTAAAATGACCCCATTCTTCCTCAACTTCAGTAGTAAGCAAACCATGACTGTTAGAATGACTAAGTACCCTATCATTTATAGCTTTAGTTATAGCTTTAGCTATAACTGGGTGTTTCAGAGCTTCAGTATTAAATGTAAATTTTTTAAAATCAGCACAATACTGTTTAATTTAAGTTGCAAGGCACTTTTAACAAGGTAATGGTCAGATCCAATTTAAACTCCCCTATATGCCCTGATATTCCTAACAGAACTAGCCCATTTTCTGTTAATTAATATATAATTAATCATATTCTTATGCAGCCCATCAGGTGAAACCCATTTCTATTTATGCGTGTCGCCGAGTTTGTAATAAGTGTTAGATATTCTGAAACCAATGAGTTTACTTACCTGTAGGAGACGTTGTCCATTGCCATTCCAGCTACCAATACCAAAACGGCCTATCACCCCTCCCCAAAGGTCAGAGTCAGTTCCAACTTTGGCATTGAAGTCACCAAGAACAAGGGTAATATCTCCTTTCTTGACAGAATTCAAATTATTCTGAAGTTGTCCGTAAAACCTATCCTTCTCATCCTCATCGGCATCCTTAGTGGAGGCATAACAGCAGATAAACATTCAAGCCTTTAACGCTTGTCTGAAATTTTGCTGTAAGAAACCTTTCATTAATGCACTCATATCCTAGAAGAGCATCGCTAGCGTGTCTGCTGAGGAGCAGACACACGCCTTGGTGATGCTTATTGTCGTCCCTCCCTGAAAAGAGAAATTTAAGATTATTTTTAAGAATCTGACCTTTATCTATCCATCTGGTCTCTTGCAAGCTGAGAATATCTAAATTATAATGGTGGAATTCTTGTGTGAGGACATCAAGAGAAAAAGCTCTGTGCAGAGTCCTCACATTCCAACTACCTATGGAGAGAAAATGGTTAGTGGGATGTTTAAAGAAACTATGTTTATTGAGAGAGGAAATGCCGACAATATCAAACAGCCCCCTAATCGCAGACATGGGGCAAAGACCCGTTCCCCCACCACTAAAGGCTGAAGCCATCTACACTGGAAGACTTCCTCCAATGAAGAATTTGACAATGCCAGTAGAAGAAAAGAGTTCAGGTGCCTGCGATGACTTTTGCTCTGGATTATCCACCAGCTGATAAACACATCTTGTGAATCTAGTCACTTGGGGCTGTCAACCCACAAACAAACAGAAAACACAGCGGAAGATTTTCCCTCTACAGAAGCCACCAGTGCAGCAAAATCAGGATCCATAATCAAGCTCAGAGCCATATATCTGTCCAGTCCAGTGGGTTTATACGGTCAGCACCAGGACCCTGTGTGATTGACCACTCCTCAGCAGGGTAGAAAAAAAGAAAAGTTGCCATAGTTGTCCAGATCAATAGGACATACTAATCTGGCAGCACTCTCCTTCCGTTCACTTCCACAAGAGAGTATCTCTTTTGAAAAGTACTAACGGCCTGCACCACGAGAAAGCGGGGTCGGACATTAGGTGCTAGGCCTGGCCGGTTCTATGCATCATCACAGGGGATTGGTGCATAGCTCTCCTTCCAGTGACTATCTAGCTACCATTTTCCAGATTATATTAGAATATTAGCTCTTTAAAGTTTGGGCGATGAAAACGAAAACGCACAGGGGTTCTCGTCATTAGGGGCCAGAGGGGCCAGGCCCCACCAACGTTTCTCTAATATATATATATACTAAAATATTAAACTCGGAACTGGAATAAATAATAAAAATAATATTTTACATGATATTTGTTTTATAAAATATCTGCCCTTCATATTTCATTTCAATAAGCATTTAGTGAAGTAATACACTCGAAATTCTCTTGTGTCGCCTTAATTATAAGCACGAAATATTAAGAGACATGATTCTTTAAGTTCTTTGCAATGCCTTCTGTTAGGACTGCTAGGATGTTGATTCATATTATTAATAATATATATTCATGTTATTATAATAACAATATTATAATAATATGTTACTATAATAATATGAATATAATAATTTTATAATAATATTATTAATATAATATGATATATAATATATATCATATTATTAAGTCTGCCCAGAAATGTCCATCATTTACCATGCTAGTGCCAATCATTTGCCGGACCAACTACAACCTGTGAAGCGGGCCCACAACAGTCACAGTACATAGAGATCCTATCACTGTTTACACCGCCACTACTAGACGATTAGTGGAAACTCAACAGTCATAGAGAAGATACCATTACCGGTGCCTTCGGGTAAGAAATATTTTATTATGCTGCAAAAATATGTGTAGTGATATACATTAGTAATTTGTAGTACACATTAGTATCCATAATACGTGTATTACATACATACATACATACATACATACATACATACATACATACATACATACATACATACATACATACATACATACATACATACAAACACACATACATACACACATACATACATACATACATACATACATACATACAAAATCCTCATGCAGCCATGTGCCACGCAGGTCCAACCAGACTTGGTAATTTTCCTCTCCAGAATGCTCTGTTCTAAGTTACAGTATTGTCGTGTATTTGACCAATTATAGGGCAATTCTAGCAAGGTCCTGTTTCACATTTTCTTCCCATCGTATCCTAGGACTCCTTTTTCTGATACCCTTAGGTGCACTGTTCATAACCTCTTTGCCAATCTGCAGCTATGTGATGCGGCAACATGGCGAAACCAATGCAGTCTCTCTCTGCACAAAATGCTGCTCCTTCTTCTAACTTACAAAGTCGAAAAAACCTAATACCCAAGTTACTGAGCAAGCATCTAGAATCAAAGTCATCAAGTTTCTTGTTATCCTGCTTACAAAGGGTCCATGTTTCGTAAAAATGTTTGTTACGTACCAAAGTATTATACAATCTAATTTTAGTGTTTAGGTGTACACTACTATTTTTTCACACTATCCATAGGTTCTTAAAAGTCCTAGACGCAATCCCTATTCTTCTATTCATCTCATGCCTCACATCACCAGTATCTGTTACATAACTCCGAAGATAATTAAACTGAGACACTTGCTTAAAAATGCAGACATTCAAAGCAACTGAAGCGCTATCTGTCTGATCAATTTTCATCAATTTAGTTTTTCTCTGTTTATCACTATACCTACTCTAGTCTCATCAACAACTCTAAAGAAAGAATTCATCTCATGAACATCATTAGCCAAAGGGCCAAATCATCTGCATAATCTAAATCAGAAATTTTGGTATTTCCAGACCATTTAGGCCAAAATCTTTCCCTCGTAAAGAATTTCGCATAACATAGTCAATAACCAAGCAAAAAGAGAAAAGGAAACAAAATGCACCCTTGTTTACCTCCACTAGCAATGCTAAACTAATCGCTGCAAGACGTATCAACGCTGAGTCGTGTGTGAACACGACTCAGCGTTATTATAGAGAGTTTTCATTACACTATTACACTAACTAACTTATCAGGTATTCCATATGATCTAACAATCAACCACAAAATATGTCGATCAATAGAGTCAAAAAACCTTTTGAAATCTATAAAGCTAGTAACCAAGGATTCTGAAACTAAACATTTCTCAAAAAAGTGAAAATATTCATCAATACATTTCCTATCACTTTTGAATTCATACTGCTCATCATGCAGTTATCCATCAACCAAATTCTTAATTCTATTAAGTATAATCATGCAAAGAACTTTATCTAGAACATAAAGTATACTAATTCTCCTATAATTATCACAAAAACTGCTATTACCTTATTTAAAAATCGGAACAATAATAGCCCTAGAAAAGTCCTTAGGAATAACACCATTATCATAAAAAATATTCAAAATGTCAGTCAGCTATGTGACTATCCAAATGTTCCCATGCTTTTCACTAGTATTTTAATCCACCCCTGTGGATTTATGCAGTTTTAATTTAGAGATGGCCAAAGCGACTGGCTCGTAATCTGCAGTTCCCATCTTCGTGTTGCAATGAAGAATACGTAAAAAAAGTTCATGACCATTCGTTTTTCAAGAATATATATATATTAAAATAAACATAACGGTAAATTAGACTTTAATAAAAAGAACTTGAAAAATTTAATGAAATGATACGATGTTTCATATTCAAATCCTCAAACGTTTTAGATGCATTACTT
Source organism: Ryuthela nishihirai (assembly GCA_038380435.1). Classification (NCBI taxonomy): domain Eukaryota; kingdom Metazoa; phylum Arthropoda; class Arachnida; order Araneae; family Heptathelidae; genus Ryuthela; species Ryuthela nishihirai. Next base: position 3,001,120 of record JAWZYU010000019.1, read on the forward strand.
TGATATTTTGAAATTGATTCAGTAGCATTACTTTTCCAATATAATCAGAATTATTATTATTATTCATTAATATCAATATACAGTGTAATGCAATGGTGTGAACGATTCATGAGTCGAAAAATTTATATTGAATCACTAAAGTTCGCTTCTAATAACAAAATTTTTGAAATGTTCTGAATTCTTTGGCGTGGCATCTTGTGGGCATACTTATATATGATAGGTGGTATCAAATTTCACTCGTTTCAACATGAAACAATATTTTTGTGTGCGTCGGAAAGTCACGGTCAAGCAGATTTGACCGCGTTTTTCTTAAACGATTCGAAAAGAAGAATAACGGTAATGCGAAAAATCACGCTAAGAGGACACCCACTGTATTCGCTTTGTAATCATTATTTTTCATGCTGTGTGGGCAATTGAAGCATTCATTGTGGGAATATACAACTATGGAAATTAAATATCTAACCAAATTCATTATCCTAAGCAAAGGCGATCACTGATTCACCAAACATGTGAGAGTGGCCAACATTTTCTCTTCACGAGATATAGGTTTAATTAATACTATATTTTGAAGTTTGGTTAGTAATAATTCTATCTGCAAGTTTATTTAATCTTTTAATTAAGCATATAAGATTAAGTTTAATTTTCAACCCTCCTAGCTCTTACTCTTTTACTTACCCCTAGCTAACAGTGGAAAAGAAATTGGAGAATACTAAAAGATGTGAAAAAGGTGAAGGTGTTTTATCACTTGCAGCCGAATTTGGCATTGGGCAGCAAACTGTACGGGATTAAAATTAAAAACCAACCCAAGATAGACAAATTTCTTTCTTAATGTGATACATTTGCTGCTGAAGGAACTCCAATATCAGGACCACAGATTTTAAGTAAAGCGAAATTTTTTGTGGAAAATTAGACATGTCCGGGATATTCAATATTTCTTCTGATTGGCTAAAACGATTTAAAGAGAGGCATGGTGAAAGGGAGTTAGAAACATACAGAGTGAGAAGCTCAGTGCGGATAACGTAGGAGCAACATTATTCTGTGATGAATTAGTAACAATCATTAAAGAGTCTCTTGTACAATCACAAATTTACAATGCTGATGAAACAGAACTTTATTGGCGAGCAATGCCCACTCGCACATTAGCGTCTGTGCCAGGTAAAAATGCGACAGGATACAAGATAAGCAAAGACAAATCGAAACAATTCTGTGCTGCTCAAACGCTTCAGGGGAAGACAAATGAAAATTAGCCATATTGGGAAAAGCGAAATTTAGTAGTTTGAAGGACACAACAAATATTCCAGCAGATTATTATAACCATAGATCTGCATGGATGACTAGGGATATTTTTGGAAAATTGTGGAAACACAAATTCGTTCCTCACGTTAAAACATTTCTCTCTCAGGAAGGTCTTCCCACAAAGCATTAGATAACGTCCATTCCATCCTCCAGTAGAAAAACTTTCTGCAGAAGAAAATGGTGATTATGGAAAATGGTATACATTTATCTTCCGCCAAACGTAACATCACTAGTTAACCCTATTGACCAAGGTGTGATTGAGACCATGAAAAGATTGTATAGAAAAACTCTGATGTTGGATTTTATTACGGAAGAGAAAAATTCTCTTTTATTTTGGAAGTCCCTAACAACACTGGGCAACAAATTTTCATAAAAGTCATGCCTCTGGGATAAAAGTAGCCATTTCTTAAAGATTTCAAGGTGCTGAACACGAATATGACAATGGAAATGCAAAATTGGTTACGATTTCTGAGAAATCCGCAATAGCTTCTTATATAATAGAGTAATACGTACATATGACATGAATCGGTAAAACTCCGCTTCTATCTCCGACGTCGCTTGTACAGCTACTCAGGATCGTTTCTGGTGAGCGACCAACAGTTGCCAGCCAACATTGAAGTGGACCAGTTTCCCTGGTATCGTTTTTCCATCGTTGCAATGCCGTGGTGAAAACGTTTACCGTGCTCATCACTAACCTTGCCGCAGTTATTGGGGAAGAAATCTAAGTGGGAATGGAGAAAGTGGATCTTTAAGGACATATTGCAGCCAATTTTGTGATAAGAGACAACATGTCCTTAACAAGTTTGTTGCAGTTGTCTTCCCTGACATTCCTCAGAAATTTAGTTCACACCAGACGAAACGCGTTCCAAGCCTTTTTCTCGTTCCCTGAAGCAGGTTGTCGAACATCTGGTCTCTGAACAGCCCACAGATCTGAGGACCCGCAAAAATCCCCTCTTTAATTTTTGCTTCGCTGAGTTGAGGGAATTGGTAGGGGATGTGTAGATCAGATATTTTCACTTAGGCACATTCTTGAGAAATGTTTAGAGTTTCAGAACCCTTTGGGTGCTAATTTTGTTGATTTCAAAAAGGCTTTCGACTCTGTTGATCGTCATAATTTGTGGTTGATTGTGAGATCATATGGTATACCAGACAAGTTAGTTAACATAATGAAAGCTCTCTATAATAACACTGAGTCGTGTGTGAGAGTTGGTAAGGCTTGTAGCAATTGGTTTAGCATTACTTCTGGTGTTTGACAAGGGTGCATTTTGTCTCCTTTTCTCTTTAGTTTGGTTATTGATTATGTTATGCGAAATTCACTTCAAGGAAAAGATCTTGACCTTAAATTGGCTGGAGATACGAAAATTTTTGATTTAGATTACGTTGATGATTTAGCCTTTTTGGCAAATGATGTTGATGAGATGAACTCTTTCGTTAGGGCTGTTGATTAGACTGGTAGTAGAGTAGGTTTGGTTATAAACAGAGAGAAACCTAAAGTGATGAAAATTGATCAGGGAGGCTGTGATTCAGTTAATCTGAATGGTTGCAGTCTTGAACAGGTGTCACAGTTTAATTATCTTGGGAGCTATGTAACAGATAATGGTGATGTGCGGCATTAGATTAACAGACGGATAGGGATTGCTGCCGGGACTTTTAAGAATCTATGGAGAGTGTGGAGAAATAGGCGTATACACCTAAAGACTAAAATTAGACTGTATAATAGTTTAGTTCTTTCTAGGGTTAGTTATGGTAGTGAAACTTGGACACTTTGTAAACAAGATAACAGGAAACTAGATGCTTTTGATTCTAGACGCTTACACAGTATCTTGGGCATTAGGTGGTTCAACTTTGTAACTAGTGATGAGGTTAGGCAAAGGAGTTGGCAAACTCCTGCATGTTGTGCAGAGAGAGACTCCGCTGGTTTGGCCAATTATAGATTGGCAAATAGGGTGCCTAAAGGCCTCAGAAAGAGGGGGAGACCTAGGATGCGGTGGGAAGACAATGCCAATCAGGATGTTGTTAAAATTGGTGTGCAGTGGCCGAATGCAGCAGATTTAGCTCAGGACAGACTTGCTTCGAGAACTAAATTGCACGGTGTTTGGACCTCCGTAGCCCATGGCTGCTTGAGGATGAAGATGAGATGAGAAATCATATCAATTTTTATTCCTTCTATAATCATTATTATCCTGTTATGTAGACAATTATGACTCACTTTATGAATCAACGCTGTGTCGTCTGCTTTGGTTTAAACTACGGGTTCTCAACGTGGAGTACGCGGTAAAATTTTTTGGGGTAGGCCGTGAGAGCTCAAAAGTCGCTAGATCTAATAACATAGTAAAAATAACCATTGATATACTATAGTTATAGTTTTATCAATGGTACGCCAGTTTACATTTCCAGGGGGTACGTGAAGCATAAAAGGTTGAGACCACTGGTTTAAACAATACGAATATTTCCATTGCGGCCACAGCTCAGAATCTTAATATTATCTATTAGAGTGATGACATAAATTCGCATGCTCTGAAATGCAATAGCGATGAACTGCAGGAGCTGGTCCACCATTTTTAGTTGCCCCTGGCACTTGAGTGGCTGATTCTACCAGAGCAACCTATAGTCGAGATTTTTTTATTTTGACAAGATCAACATGCCTAAACTGTCCTGATAAGATGTATCTGAACTGAACTTGAAATCTTTTGCCAACGTTTTGTTTTGCCAAGCAAGGATATTTAGTTACGAACAGTTTAAAAAGAACATTAGATATGAAAATATAAGGCGTGTTGAACATTGGATCTACAATGAATTACTAACAATACTAGTTTAACCCACGCCAAAAGTTTGGTATTATACGTATGTTCTTTGATAACTCTTCCCACCGATAAGTTCATTCACAGCGTTTCACCGTCAACTTCCTATTCCAGTCACATTTGTACCGATCATGTACTATTCCATTGACAAGGTAAGCGACGGAGCTTTGACAAGGTAACTTTTCGAGGGATCACTGCCAATAGACGGCTGCTAGGAATTTGATGTTACCTCAACAAGGTTAGAACTTAGTGGGGCCACCCCAACAAATTTGGAACCGATCTCTCAAGTAGCTGCGAAACCACAGGGAAACTAAAAATCACTCGTGCTCACTGCGCTGGCCACGTGTCCCCCGCTGTTTTCCTATGGAAATATTGCTGTTATATAATATGACTAACCGATGCCAAAATAAAATGTTAATATATATAATAACCGATGCCAAAATATAATAATAATACGTTGAACTGATGCCAAAGTTTGGCCCGAAATGTATATTCATTCATAACTCTTATTTATTCAAAACGTACTGCTCCATTCACAAGGTAGGCGACGGCAGCACCCCCACACATTTCGGACACTTTTCGAGGGATAGCTCCCTAGCCCCGGCAGGTAGGAACTAGATTTCTTATCCCAATATCGCTAGAACTAAATGAAACCACCTCACGAAATTCGGGACAGATCGCTCCAGTACCGGCGGAACGGGCAATTCCAGCCACCAATGACTTTCACTGGCCCGAAATTACAGCTATTATACTGTACAATATAGACATGTACCAAGAATTTAGTTTCGAGGCGGGACCGAGAACTAATTCTTCGAGATGACTGAGAATATGTTTCTGCAGGGTTCCGAGAATTTTGTTTTGTTGGGTGGGGATGACCGAGAATTTTATTTTGTGGAATGGGGATGATCGAGAATATGGTTTCTGCGGAATTCCGAGAATTCTGTTTGGTGGGGTTGGGGGTGTGGTGTATGAGAATAAGACATGAGTATGGTTTCCCAATTATTAAAATATTCCACCGGCAGGAAATATTAAAATGATATTCTACATAGAATAAGGTTTTATAGCGTTTTCTTCAGTCTATTTTTAGTGTCGGACATAAAATAAGGTGCTTAAATAAAATTGCATAAATCCTCCAAAATTGCTTTGGATTTCAAAGCCGATGAACAAGTTTGCGATTTCGTATAAGACGACTGGATTTTTGGAGGAAGGTCCGGACCTTCCCCCTGGTTATGTCCCTGATACAATATGATAATATTTTAAAACCATTGCCGGTTATCAATTCGTTAAATTCACTGTCTTTTGGACTTGCGACTACAAGGTCTCCGGTTCAATACCTGCTAATGATATTTGGCTGTTTTTTTAGTCTTTATTTTATAATTAATTTTATTACCATGTTAGTTCATTCCACTTTTTTTCCAATTCATCGTAAAACAAATTATATATGTAATTACATATATATATATAATTAATTAACATTGCAAATTAAATGTAACGGAAATAATAAACATTCAAGCGATAATTTCCTACAAGTAATTCATCATAAAATAATGAATATAAATTTATAATCAGAATGGTGTAAAAATAAATTGTAAATCTATATATTTGATATTTTTTTAAAAAAAGATTTTTAAAATACTACTAGAACCGATAGGGAAAATTTATATATGTAAATAATAATTTACAGGGGAGGTCCAAAGTACTGAATTGAAGTAGAAATGACAAGAGCGTCTTTGAGAGATTTTTTTTTTGTTAAACAATACGTTTCTAGAGTAGCTGAAAAAAGAAGACTATGCTCTATGGAAATTTTTTCCGCCCGATTCGGTTCAATTCCCTATCAGGCATTCCCCTTGTGCTAGGATCCAGCAAAACGTTTAGTCAGAAGCCGCCACTTGAATGTAGGTATGAACGAATGCAGATTTAAAATAAGTCTATCGTTTAAAAAAATTAATACTGAACACTACATGAATTGAAACATTCAATTTCTAATATTGGTAATGGATGATATGACAATCATCCTATTTATGTGTACATTGTTTTTTTTACTTGCGATCACACAAATTCGTAATATCACGATTTTTTCGAACTTAAAAGGTATCATTAGAACAAATTCCTTCGTCTTTTTATATAATATAGTTGTTTAGAAGTTTATAAAATATAAAGTCATCTATTTCTTTTTAGTCTATCATTTCCTTTTTTTGTTGAAGTATATGTTGCGTACATATAGGTGCTCCTTTTCAAAAATTTAATACATTTAAGGGTTCAAAGACGCCAAATGCTATTTTTTTCTGAGGAATAATAGGGTAAATGAGACACAGAAGGGCAAAAAGTAATCACATTTAGATACCCTTTCACTCTCCATGATGTTGCGAATTGTTGCTCTTGTTTTCTTCTCTCTTCATTTTAACGTATAAATCGAGAAGTTCTAGATAATGTTCTTTATTAGCAGATCATTTACTGCTTTTTGTAAATAGCGTGATCGGTTAAATTAGTTACTTACATGTAATAGGCGATCACGACATTTGGAAAAGGCAGTACCAAGTGGCGTTCACAGATATATCTGCTATGGAGGGGATCACACGAGGGAATCAAGAATCTTTGAAAGAGAGCAATCGCGTTTTTAGATCAGTGGTTTTTTATGCTTCATGTACCCCCTGGAAATGAGTATGTAACTGACATACCCCTTGTATAGATAGATAAAACTATAGTTATAGTATAGTAATGGGAATAAAATAAAACATCTGTATATACGACTTTTGAACTCTCACGTCATACCCCAAATTATTTTACCGCATACCCCCAAGGGGTACGCGCCTCACGTTTAGAACCAATGATTTAGATGATGGGCATGGTTTCTTAGAATACGCTTAATCATCTATATTAGGGGTTCTCAACGTGGGGTAAGCGGTAAAAGTTTTCAGGGTATGTCGGGAAAACTCAAAAGTCGATATATTTAGTAGCAAGTCCATTTCACTCATTACCTAGTAAAAATTTTATAACTTTATAAGATGTGTTAAATTGTTTATTTAATATTTTTTGTTTATCGATATATGTAATTTATGAATACAAAATTTAATGTATATATATGTTTTATTTTATTCCCATTGTTATAGTATAACTATTGTTTTATCTATATAGGGGGTACGCCAGTTACATACACATTTCCAGAGGGTACGTGAAACATAAAAGGTTGAGAACCACTGATCTATATAATAAAAGGAGTATGTGTGTGAGTCTGGCAGCCATAACTCATCGGGAAATCAACGTATGAGCTTCAACTATTCAGAGAATATTTCTTGTTGTGGTCCGGATTGCAGTGCCAAATTTCAAATCGAATGTCCAAAAGGGAGCTTGCTAGAAGCAAAAATATTTACCATGCTATTCCTTCGGGAAAACGAGAATCGCTGTCAAATTTACTGTTGCAATTTACTACTCCCTAACTGTGAAAAAAGCAAAGAGTGAAAAAAGAATCTGATGCCGTTGCCAGATTCCCCACATTTCCAAAGGCATTATTGAAGCATTCCATTGCAGCTAGGGACCTTTTTTTCTAAACAAACATGGCGTCGGAGAGGGGAACCCGCCTACGAAATTTGGGACCTTTCGGTGAAGTACATCGGAAATAACAGAATGTCAAAATCTGCCGAAATAAATATCTCGATCGTTTGCCACGGGCTTTGAAAGCGCGCGCCGAGTCAGCAATGACCTTTGCAACACCGAAAAATTCTTCGTGTTCAAACTGTGTAAAATATCGGGGGGGGGGGGAACTCTCACAAAACTAACCATTAGTGCAGGAAACAACAGAATATGCGGATTAAAAGTGAGACACGAGCTGTCACAATTTGTGTAGAGACGAAGCCACGAGCTGTCACAATTTGTGTAGAGACGAAGCCACGAGCCAAGTGGGAACCTGTTTTTAAACCAATCACTGGGGCACACGGGGGACGCTGTGCAGGAAATTTGGACAGTGCGGACGAATATCACGGGAGACATAGGGCCGCAAAATCTGTGTTAACGGAAATAAAAATCTCGAGCTTACGCAGAAATAAGCAACGGGCTATGAGAGAGCTCGCTGACGTCAAGAACGATTCAAGCAAAAAAATAAAAAAATAAAAATACCCCCTCAAGCAGCTGCTTGCCACAGAGGTCTGACAGGAGCCTGTCAGTTTATATGCCACAGTAGGAGATCTGAGAGGATGGCAGGACCTCAGCAGAAAAACGACACACACATCCATGCCTAATCCGGGGCTCGAACCCAGATCCCTTAGATCAGTAGCCAAGCGTGCTAACCACTCGGCCACGGGACGGCTGATTCAAGCAAACACCGGGCAAATTTCTTACTGTTGAAAATCTGTGTCAAAGGGAAAGTACTTACAAAAGTTGCCTTTAGTGCAGTGAAAACAAAAATGTACAGATTAAAAGTGATACCCGGGCAGCGCCAGGTATGTTCAGCTAGTATCTAATATAGTTTCTGCGGAGTTTCGCGAATTTTGTGTTGTGTGGTGAGGGATGACCAGTTGCCAGTCTTATCGAGTTAGGATTATTTGAAAAACCTCTTGTCATTGCTACTGCATTGATCGTCTTATATCACAGCGGAAGTCCTCTTGTCAATATTCAACTAGAAGATATTTCTTTTACGGATGCTACTTTGCTGGTACAGTCGCTCAAAAAAGTATCCGAACACTACGGTTGATTACAGAATTCAGAAAAAATATCTGGCAACGATTTTTTTAGAAATTAGTAATCTGGCAACCTTCGTGTCACGTGATCACGTGACACGAAGGTTGCCAGATACTTTTTTGAGCGACTGTACGCTTCATAACATTGTGTATTTTCATACCTTTCTCATTAGCCACTAGAAGCAGGCTGTTCACTCTATGAGTGGTTGCCACCATTCATTAATCATATTTCTGAAGGTGCAAGTGGTATCGTCAGTTAATCGAAGGTAGGTGTTATCATTTGGGCTATTTCGTTTTTGAAAAACGAGTTGAAATTCCTCTTTTTCCTTAAATTTCTTATGTACGACTTTCACGTTCCAAATTATGTATGCATATTTTAGGTCATATTGTTCTACCAGCGAAAGTAATCATGCCCTTTCGCTTTCAGATACCACTAAGCCTAAAGAATCCGATGTGCATTTGCTAAAGTGATTTATTACTTGTGACTACGTTTTACTGTTCTCATTATTACCGTAGTAACCAGAGATACACTACATAAAATAAAAAATGCAACACTTACAAGAAGTTATGGAAATGTGACGCAATAAGGAGGCGGTAGTGGAATGGAAATTCATGGAAATGATTAGGATTGAAAGACGATCGAAACAATTGGACAGGCGCGAGCTGACGTCACAGGTGCGGAGCAGTCAATCACAGATAAAGACAGTTAAAGCTCCCTAGTTGACAAAACGTTGTGGATATTTTTCTAAACGGCTAAAGATGCCCTAACGCAGACGTCGACAGTCGTTCCAACAGTTAACAGACTTTGATCGTGGAAGAATCATCGGTCTTAGTTGTCGTACAGTGATGTGGCCAACCTTGTTGGCTCCAATCCCAGCACCATCAGACACATATGGCGCCAGTGGGTTCAAGAAGGATCCAACACACTCTGACAAGGATCAGGAAAACAACGTATGACAATGGAACGACAGGACCGCCATTAGCGTCGCATGGCATTGCGTGCCAGATTCGCAACTACAACGCAACTGCAAAGGGACTGGCATCGAATACCTACCAGGCGGACGGTAAAAACAGGCTTTTACAGTTTTCATTGCGAGCCTATCATCTGGCACTGCATTTTCCCCCCACATCTGCCCATGTGCAACCACGTCTTCAGTGGAGTCGCCTCTGATAGAACTGGAACGAACAAGAGTGGAGTACCGTGGTGTTTAGTGACGAATCTCGTTTTTATCTTGGTGAGCACGACGGTAGACAACGTGTTCGACGTCATCCAGAATAAAGGAACGCCACCCAGTGCGTACGACATTGTCACACAGCTCCAGCATCTGGTGTCTTGGTGTGGGGTACCATCAGTCGGATATCTCAGTCAGAACTGGTCATCATAAGTGGATCTCTAACTTCTCAACAATATGTCACCAACATTTTGCAGCCAGTGGCTGTCCCATTTGTTCAGCAACAGCGAACCTTTTACAACAAAATAACGCCTGTCCCCACACAGCCCGCATTACTGTGCAATATCCACATGAGAAAAACTTTCAGGCACTACCATGGCCAGCACGCTCGCCGGGCCTTTCACTTATTGAACACATCTGGGACATGATGGGCCGATAGCTCCAACAACACCCAAGTGGTGGACCAGCCACTGTCACTGAAATGGAACAGCGACTTCTAGCTATTTGGCGTTCTATCCCTCAGGAGAACATTATGGAGCTCTACGATAGCCTTCCCCGCCGTGTTCATGAATGCATTGCTGCACGGGGTGGTTCAACATCATAATAATTATACCACTTTACCGGGTACATAAAATGGTAATTTTCCTATATATATATATATTTTGATAATGTAATCAATCGCACATCTCAGTGTATGCTAACAGCTGCCTGCGTTTCAGTAAAATGGCATTAATCCTTCCAGGTGTTGCAATTTCTTTTCCTGTAGTGTATTTGTATTACTCTTCGGGTTTTAAAGAACAAATTTACGACATTAAGCGGATACTAAATGTATTGCGCTGCACTCAAATACATTAGATGCATGGAAAAGTTTTGAAAGTGTAAGAGAAGCAAAATTCAGAAAATTTGTAACTCGAAAGGTGAACAATAAAACATTTGGAAACGAACTACATGTATTGCTCAGATTCAAATTTATTAACAACCCGATGTGTAAAAATGTAATTTTTTGTTTTACTATTATTTCAACGTAGAAAGAACGAAACGCATCTAGGGAATCTTTTCGTGTATAAAAATCAGCTTCCAACTACGTCGACATAATTCTTGTAAGCATAATGTGTCGCGCGCTGGCTGATACTAGAAGAGACTGCCAGATATGAAGTTTGTGCAGAAACGTTTGCTCCTAATGTAACAAATTTAAGACGCAGAATTGTGCATCGTTTCGCTTTCTTAGTATTCACGAATTGCTATTGAGTGAACACATTGCACTTCGCGATACTGATTTAATTATTAGCAATTTCTTTAAACTTATAAACATAATGGTAGGACGGGAGTATCCCACTTTTTATAGTCAAACAAGGTTTGTTTATATCGATGTTTCCCAGGAGCACATCGCTTAGATTGCGCAATATCGTGCTGTCTTAAAAATCCAATTCTTTAGCTATAATAGAATACAAGTTCGGACGTGAAATTCTTTAAATTATGATGTTAATTCAAAATACGAATCGAGAAATTTAGGACTGAAATATCGAAGTGGCGGGAAACTTTTAAATAGTTCATATAACAAATTCTGCCACTTTTCTAAATGTGAAATTGTACATTTTTATTAATATTTGCCATTTGGATTTTCAAAAGGTATTCGACTACACTAGTTTCCATAAATTAAGGTCCCTATGTTAAGTCAATGGAAAGCTAACGTCAAAGTTCTATAACTTCTAAAATAAGTTTATTTGTTTTGAAAACTGTGATTGCAGAAAAAGATCTCAATCAAATAAATTAATATCTCGATTTTCAACAATATTCGTTCAGCATTTAATGAGTTATGGAAGTTTGAATATTTAGCGATAACAATACCAACCACAAAAATTGATTTCAGAAGTTAATTAAAACTTAGTAATAAGTAATGTATCAAAGTGTTTAACAAAATAATGTTGTATTTTAGAACTTTGAGTAAAGAATTCTTTCACTATTCTTCAGTTTGTATAAGTTTCTTAAGAGTGGCATTGCTGTTGCTAAATATTCAAACTTCCATAACTCATTAAATATTGAACTAATATTGTTGGAAATCGAGATATTGATTTATTTGATTGAGATCGTTATCTGCAATCACATTTTTAAAAACAGAAAAAAACTTATTTCAGAAGTTAAAGAGCTTTGACGTTAACTCCCCATTGACTTAACAGAGGGATTTTTTTTAATTTATGGAAACCAGTGTAGTACAAATAAAAATGTATTAAAGTGTAGATTCAAATTAAAAAAATGTATTAATGAACGAAAAATCTTTATTGGTAATAACGGCCCTTATACTATTATAATTGTATATAAACTGTTTTTCACTCTCATCTGTCGAACATAGGGAGCAAGAATGCGTATTAATAAATCTGGAAGGAGCCAGGATCTAGAGAAAATAAAGGGAAATATTACACTGCAATTTCATTGCAGTGTAATATTTTCCCTTTCGTTTTATAGGTCTTAAAAAGTTTCTTGAAAAATGCGTGAAATGTGCAGACGTTTACCAATTTTTGGCCTTCATTATCCTTACTAGCATTCTATTGGGGGGAAGTCCCCCTGTGACCCCCATCCTCCCTCCCTTCCAAGAATCGGCCCTGATATAAACAGTTACAAAACTACTAAAGTAGGTGTGTGCTGTGTAAGAAATATATTCTATGGTACCTGAAAAATTTCTGAAGTATACAAAAACAGAAGTGTGTTTTCGAAAAGGAGTTATGAAAAAGAAATGAGTAAAAGTTGTTAAACCCGAAATACCTATGATTTTTGCATTCGAGTCATAATACTTTCGGTTTTTTCTCTATTCACTGATAATACAAATTTAGTTACCATTAACGCCATAATGATGCTTTTGCACAGCAGTTCAATTATTAAATGCAGAATACTGAATTTAGGCTAATTTCCTCTTCCGATACTCAACTCTGAGCCCTTAACAGTCGTTGTGACCCCGATTGTAAGCCCATTGTATGCACAAAAGTACCACTCAGAGCAGACACGTGTCCAGGGTTTGTTTCGAGGAGGGGGGTGGGATCTGAGAATTTACTAAAATATTCCACCGGACAGAAAAAACGTTCCACGGACAGGTTAAAACGATATCCTTTATAGAATAAAATTTTACACTCATTTTTGAATTTATTTTTTGTGTTTGAAACATACTATGGGGATAAAATTATACAAAGACAGATGTTTTGGATTTCGAAGCAGGCACACAAGCCTGAGAGTTCATATAAGACGAGTGGATTTTCGAAGGGGACCCCATGTCACCCTATCACCCTTGATACGTCCCTGACTCAGAGGATGGCTTATCCAAATCTGGCATATTAATGATGGCGAAAAGATTTCGAATTTTCCACATGTTTGTTTATAGATTTCAAAATTGCTAGATTAGAACTTTGTGTAAAGAATTAGCGAGGGGCCCGGATCTAGAGAAAATAATTTCGCTTGCCACATAGATCTGACAAGATAGAGAGGAGACACTCAGTATAATACGCCATAGAGATGGTCTATGAAGAGGATGAGACCTCATCAGAAAAACAACACAAGAAAACCTCCATACTCTTTTTCCGGCTCTTGAATCGAGGACTCTAAATTCAGTAGCCAAGCAGACTAACCACTCGGCCACCGGGATGCCGATGAACAAACTTCTTCTGTAAAAAAAATGCCTCAATTAAGGGAGATTGCCCTCTCATCCTCCTACCTTTGTTACTACACAATATATATATTGTTGCGAATTTTAAAATAGGCACTGAGCGTGAGTATCAATAGTATATTTTCAAACAAATTGATATACAATGCTAATTATTACAAAAATATGGATGGAGTAACTTATAAACGAAATGACTACTATCAAACATAAGTCATTAACCTTTTCCACAGAGCATACAACACCAGCTCTGTCTGTTCTACTAAAATGCTACCTCTTCACTTAGTCTGTCTTATCTCTTAAATACCTTATAAACCAGGTATAAAGAATCCTTCTTCTTGTTACATCACTAAATTTTGTTACTAACAATGCAAAAACAAGCACCCGCGCACATACCAATAAAGATATTTTTTGTTTTTACTTAACGCGCACTGACTCATACTGTCTGAACGTCCTTTCAGATCTCTACAACTTTAACAACTGCATTTCTATCTTTTTTATCTTTTCGAATCGTTCTAAGTTCTAATTCGTTGGCTAAAATGAATCTAACGCAGGAGCACACACGAGCGTTCAAGTCACGTTTTGTCATGAAGTCACTGCTGCTCGTTCATCTGTCGTAACAATATATACGTTATTTCAATAGCATTTGAAAAGTATAGAACTACTTTTATTCAACGATTCGGAAACATCAAGTATTGGTACGACATTCCGGTTCAATGATTCGGAAACACCGAGTACCGGAACGGCGTTCTGATTTAGTTTAACACTGCTGTTGGTAATTGCTTCAGTAAGAAAAATATCAGGCTTCGCCACGGTGATTACCACTAACAGGAATAGAGTTTGCAGAAGGTGCTCTAATGATCTAATGTTGTTAAATGCTAACTGCCAACCATGCAGAGAGCAGCAAATCCCGATCCTCTATAAGAGCATTTCTCAGCTTATGAGTAGGACCGGAATAAACTTCTTTGCCGCCCTAGTCCAGAGTTCGATAAGCCACCCCCTTCCCACCGGAAATTTTAAACTTAATTTAACCTTTACCGACGGATCGATACATTTTTGGTTTGGCGGGGATTGGGGAGCCAATAAAATTATTACACACAGAGTTATGAATTACAGTAGTACTGACATTTCGCTGTATTGTTAGTAGGATTCCCCTGAAAAGTTGAATACTTTTTTCATTATTTAAACAGCTCTGCTCTTTGAGTTGAGTTTAAATCGTACACAAATAAAGTAAACTTGTTGCAAAAAAGCATTACACTTTATTTTCATGCAAGAATAGTTTTTTAAAATATCATTAGAACAGATAGGAAAATACGCCCAAATACGTATAGAGAGAAATGTTATAGGGAACGAGAAAGATACTAATTTGAATCGGAAAAGACCACAATCCAATAAATAATTATTTATTGAATTATATATCTACAGATAATCTATGTATTTACTATGGATGAACCACAATCAATGTCCTACTTTGTTTTCCTTGAATCGTTTTGCTAAACTTGTTCATTTAGAGAATAGCTGAAAAAAGAAGGATATGTACATTAAGATAGAATATGTGAAAAAAGCCAGATGCTGTGAGGCAGGCACGTATGCAGGATTTAGTTTCGGTGATGGTGGTGGAGAGAGTTCTGAACACATACCTCGGTCTTTCGTATCCTTTACAGTTCAATTCAGTATCAAGCAGGGTATGATCTAGGTAGTCTATTCACCGCTTTGAAAATGCTAGTAACTGGAACATAGACCAAAAAAATGTTACAATATACACAGTCGTATCAGAATAATATGACCACCCACCTAATAATGGGAATAACCAAACCTTGGCCCTGATGACAGTGGCGAGACGGCGTGGCATGGACGCAATGAGGCCCTGGAAGGTGGCCAGAGGCACACGTGCCCATTCGGATTCCAGCAGAGGATGGAGGTTCCGGAAATGACGTGGTTGTGGATCCGCACACCGAACCTGTCGATCCAAATGGTCCCACAAGTGCTCTATGGGATTGAAGTCGGGCGATGTCGCCGACCAAGGGACAACATTGTCGTGAAGAATCGCTGTCGTGTTCCAGAACATGGCAAGGGCGCATTGTCCTGTTGGTAGACACCATCACCACCAAGGTAAACGTCCAACATGAAGGGATGCATGTGGTCAGTGAGGATAGACAGGTAGTCATGGCATTCAGGGACCCATCAAATGGTACCAGCGGTCCCAAGTCATACCAGGAAAACATCCCCCAGACATGAACACTGCCACCGCCAACCTGTACTTGACCGACAAGGTTGTTCGGAAGTTGGTTCTCGTGTGTCTGACACTGTATCCGCCACCGCCTGTCACTTCTGTGGAGTAGAAACCTCGATTCGTCAGAGAAGACAAATTTTTCTACTCTTCCACTGTACAATCAGTCTCGTGCGAACTGCAGGCGTCGTTGCCGATGGACCTTGGTTAACATGGGCGCCTTTATGCAACGTCGACTCTGGAGACCCATGCATGACAGGGTTCATTCTATTGTTATCGCAGACACGTACCTGGGTGCCCTAGTGTTCATTTGAGTTGCCAATTGCTGCACTGTTGCGCGTCAATTGCCCTTTACCAGTCGACGGAGGCGACGTTCTCCTCTGGGGTCGATGGCCTTTGGGGCTCAGCAGTTATGACGTCTGGAGGTATTCGGTGTGCCAGCGGTCCATTCTTGGTACACCCTTACTATATCACCTCGCGAACAGCCCACGAAGTCTGTTGTTTCCGAGATGCTTCCCCCCTTGGCGTGGTAGCTGATGATCATTCCTTTTTGAACGTCCATTAAATCAATACCTCTTACCATTGTGCTCACGTTACGCACTATGACTCATCTGTCCTGGCTGGCCGTTTATATCTCTGTCTGGTCGACCATGTCTGTGACGTGCCTAGGCGGGTACACTTTGATTCCGTGGGTAGTCATATTATTCTGATACGACTGGCGACGAGTTTTTAGATTATTAAAACAGAAGGAAAATTGTCATACCAGAACGGCGTTCTGGCTCGATCCCTTTCACTCGGATCACTTATTTTTTATAGGTCCAAGCCTGGTTTTGCCAATTTTGTTTTCCCTTCATCTGAACCTTCATCTGCTAGCCAAAGTGCCCCACTTAATTTTTTGGTGACCGGAAGCCACTGGTTTATATGACTACTTTTTAGACGTCAAGAAAATATATATATATATTCTTGAAACTGTCGAATGAGAAAATCCAAGTTCGTTGACAATTTCGGAGATCGACTATCTCATCCGTACTTATATATATAAGTATTTGACTAAAATATCAAATAATTTATCTTTAGGAAAAAGTTTAAATTTTTTCTGCACTTTAAACGGAATGCCGTTAAAATTGTCACTAAATACGAAACTTTCAACCATTGCTTCATGTTTACCTTAATTGTTGTTGGCTTTAATTAGTTTGTCCGCCTTGTGTGTTGTGATTTCTCACGATTGCAATGTCTTTATATCAATGAAAACCCAGTTAAATATTAATAATTAGAGCTAAATCATTTATAATATTTTTTTTCGCAATCTTCTTGCCAAACAATCATCTCCTTATTTACTGAAATATGGCGATGCCCATCCATATCCAAGAACTCTTCCCATTTCAAACATTTCAGTATCAAGACTTTCTGCTATCAAGACTGAATCATATTAATTTTTGTTGGATTGTTGATGCAGGGATAATCTTATCTAAGGGAGCTTTAAAATGATTACTTTATTCGTGCTCATTGATGCTGTCATCTACCATTCGGAAAATCTTATAAAACCCTTGTTCATCATCATCATCATCATCATCATCATCATCATCCTCAAGCAGCCATGGGCTACGGAGGTCCAACCAGACGGTGCAATTTAGTTCTCCAAGCAAGTCTATCCTGAGCTACATCTACTGCATCTGGCCACTGCACACCAATTCTAACAAGGTCTTGTTTGACATTGTCTGCCCACCGCATCCTAGGTCTCCCCTTCTTTCTGAGGCCTTTAGGCACACTGTTCATAACCCTATTCGCCAATCTATTATTATTCATACGGGCAACATGGCCAAACCAACGGAGTCTCTCTCTGCACAATATGCTGCTTAAAGGAGGTTGCAAACTCCTATGCCTAATCTCATCATTAGTTACAAAGTTGAACCACCTAATGCCCAAGATACTGCGTAAGCATCTGGAATCAAAAGCATCTAGTTTCCTATTATCTTGTTTACAAAGTGTCCAAGTTTCACTACCATAACTAACCCTAGAAAGAACCAAACTATTATACAGTCTAATTTTAGTCTTTAGGTGTATATGCCTATTTCTCCACACTCTCCATAGGTTCTTAAAAGTCCCGGCAGCAATCCCTATTCGTCTGTTAATCTCATGCCGCACATCACCATTATCTGTTACATAGCTCCCAAGATGATTAAACTGTGACACCTGCTCAAGACTGCAACCATTCAGATTAACTGAATCACAGCCTGCTTGACCAATTTTCATCACTTTAGTTTTCTCTCTGTTTATAACCAAACCTACTCTACTGCCAGTCTCATCAACAGCTCGAATGAAAGAGTTCATCTCATCAACATCATTTGCCAAAAGGGCTAAATCATCAGCATAATCCAAATCAGAAATTTTCGTATCTCCAGCCCATTTAAGGCCAAAATCTTTCCCTTGAAGTGAATTTCGCATAACATAATCAATAACCAAACTAAAGAGAAAAGGAGACAAAATGCACCCTTGTCGAACACCAGAAGTAATGCTAAACCAATTACTACAAGCCTTACCAACTCTCACACACGACTCAGTGTTATTATAGAGAGCTTTCATTATGTTAACTAACTTGTCTGGTATACCATATGATTTCACAATCAACCACAAATTATGACGATCAACAGAGTCGAAAGCCTTTTTGAAATCAACAAAGCTAGCAACCAAAGGATTCTGAAACTCTAAACATTTCTCAAGAATCTGCCTAAGTGAAAATATCTGATCCACACATCCCCTACCACTTCTGAATCCACATTGCTCATCACGCAATTGACTGTCAACCAGATTCTTAATTCTATTAAGCACAATCATGGAAAGAACTTTACCTGGAACAGAGAGTAGGCTGATACCCCTATAGTTATCACAAGAACTGCGATCACCTTTTTTGAAAATAGGGATAACAATAGCTCTGGTAAAATCCTTAGGAACCATGCCTTTATCATAAAAGATATTCAGAATTTCAATCATCCAAGTGTTAACCGAAACATTCCCAGCTCTAAGCATTTCCGTAGTAATTTCATCTACCCCTGGGGATTTATGAAGTTTAAGTTTAGAAACAGCGAAAATAACTTCAGATTGTGTTATAGGTCCAACATTAAAGCCACCAATGCATCTATCATCATTGGAAACAATGGGAGTAGAACTGACTACATTGTTTAGAACATCACTGAAATGCTCAGCCCACCTAGCCATGACAGAATCCTCCCCTTCTATAACCTTACCTTGTTTATCCTTCAATCCTCGTATGCCTGTCCGTTTTCTACCACACAAAATTTTAACTATCTGGTACAGCTCTCTGCTGTTGTGCTGTCTAACCGCTTCCTCGGCTTTGTCAGCCAAACCATCAAGCCAAAGATTCTTATCAGCAGCTAACTGATCCTTTACAAGTTTATTAAGGTCTCTGTAATGCTTTCTATTAGGACTAGTAGGGTATTGATTAAGGGCATTCCTGCAGTTCTTTCTTTCAGAAATAAGCTCAAGTGCTTTATCACTCAGATAATTTTGCCTCTTCTGCTCCTTTTTTCCTAAAAGAGTACTGTTAATGTCCAAAAAAGCCTGTTTAAAATGACCCCATTCTTCCTCAACTTCAGTAGTAAGCAAACCATGACTGTCATAATGACTAAGTAACCTATCATGGTAAGCTTTGGCTATAACTGGATCTTTCAGAGCTTCAGTATTAAAAGTAAATTTTTAACCCTAGCACAACACTTTTTAAGTTTAAGTTGCAAGACACTTTTAACAAGGTAATGGTCAGATCCAATTTCAGCTCCCCTATATGCCCTGGTATTCCTAACAGAACTAGCCCATTTGCTGTTAATTAATATGTAATCAATCATATTCTTATGCAGCCCATCAGGTGAAACCCATGTGTACTTATGTATGTCGCGGTGTTTGTAATAAGTGTTAGTTATTCTGAATCCATTGAGTTTACTTACCTGTAGGAGACGTTGCCATTGCCATTGCAGCTACCAATACCAAAAGGGCCTATTACTCCTCCCCAAACGGCAGAGTCAGTGCCAACTTTGGCATTGAAGTCACGAAGAACAAGGGTAATATCTCCTTTCTTGACAGAATTCAAAATATCCTGAAGTTGTTCAAAAACCTATCCTTCTCATCCTCATCGGCATCCTCAGTGGGGGCATAACAGCAGATAACATTCAAGTCTTTAACGCTTGTCTGAAATTTTGCTGTAAGAAACCTTTCATTAATGCACTCATATCCTAGAAGAGCATCGCTAGCGTGTCTGCTGAGAAGCAGACCCACGCCTTGGTGATGCTTATTGTCGTCCCTCCCTGAAAAGAGAAATTTAAGATTATTTTTAGGAATCCGACCTTTATCTGTCCATCTGGTCTCTTGCAAGCCGAGAATATCTAAATTATAACGGTGGAATTCTTGTGTGAGGACATCAAGAGAAAAAGCTCTGTGCAGAGTCCTCACATTCCAACTACCTATGGAGAGAAAATGGTTAGTGGGATGTTTAAAGAAACTATGTTTATTGAGAGAGGGAATGCCGACAATATCAAACAGCCCCCTAATCGCAGACATGGGGCAAAGACCCGTTCCCCCACCACTAAAGGCTGAAGCCATCTACATTGGAAGACTTCCTCCAATGTAGAAATTGACGATGCCAATAGAAGCAAAGAGTTAAGGTGCCTGCGATGACCTCTGCTCAGGATTTTCCACCAGCTAATAGACATATCCTGTGAATCTATTCACTTGGGTCTGTCAACCCACAAACAAACAGAAAACACAGCGGAAGATTTTCCCTCCACAGAAGCCCACCAGTGCAGCAAAATCAGGATCCATAATCAAGCTCAGAGCCATATATCTGTCCAGTCCAGTAGGTTTATATGGTCAGCACCAGGACCCTGTGTGGTTGACCACTCCTCAGCAGGGTAGAAAAAAAAGAAAACTAGCCATAGTTGTCCAGATCAGTAGGCCACACTAATCTGGCAGCCCTCCCTTTCCGTTCACTTCCACAAGAGAGTATCTTTTTTGAAAGTTACTAACGGTCCGCACCACGAGAAGGCGGGGTCGGACATTAGGTGCTAGGCCTGGTCTACGAAAATAAAATCTGAAATTTAGTCAAAATTATTAGCACACTTTTGCTAGCAATTGGTTTATGATTCATCTATTATTACGCTTATTTTCCATTTTCGCTTAAAATTTTCCTTTTTTAAAAAGGAAAGCCGGAGGAAAAAAGTTTTTTTCCTCCGGCGACAAGCTTGACTTGATTAGCCGTAAATCAGGAAGTAAAAGAGGTGTGGATGTCCACATGTTTTAATTTTTGCAGCTGTAGAGCTGCATCTACATTGAGTAATAAATTATCACAAGAAAACATCTTGTAGACAAGAAACACTTGAAATAATTAGTTTAAAAAAAATTTGGTGTCTTGACTGGGATTCAAACCCAGGGCTCCCAGTTGTCATAACCTCTAGACCACCAAGAAGACAATAGCCATATGTTCAACAAAGTGACATACACTGAAGTGCCATTGAATTAGGGATAGCAACCTAGTAAACGTGTTGGACCCACTCTGGCCCTGATAACGGCCGCCACACGACGAGGCAAAGACTTCACAAGCTTGCGTAAATGTTCCACAGGTATGGCAACCCATGCATCCTCCAGACCTGTCCACAATTCTCTCAAGGTCGTCCTGATGGGATAAGGACCCGAACACTCTGCTCGACGGTATCCCAAAGATTTTCGATGGAATTTAAATCGGGGCTTCTAGGTGGCTAATTCATTATTTCAAAGTCAGAAGAATGCTCCTGCAACCATGCAGTAGCCAACCTGGACCTGTGAGGTGAACAGTTGCCTTGTTGGTAGATGCCATCTCCATTGGGATGCATGATGACCGTAAATTGGTGTAAATGGTCAGCCATGAGTTCTACGTATCGGAATGCATTCATTGAGAGTCGTCGGTACACATACCATAGATTCCACAGACGTCCAACTGAAGACACTCCAGGCCATCACTGAGCTATCACCAGCTTGTACTGTTCTGACCTGACATAAAGGATCCACGACTTCATGGGGTTGGCGCCATACCTTCAGTCTCCCATCGGCGTGATGAAGTTTTAACTCCAGGCTATCCGTTGACAATTTTTGATGGTCGAGTTTCGATGTTCTTTAGCCCAGGCAAGTAGTTGAGCCCAGTGTCATACCTTTAGATGTGGGACTATCGTAGGTCGGCAGCTCCCAAAGCCGAGACGATGAAGTGAGCGTTGCACTGTCCATGCACTGACATCCTGGCGGGATGGAGAGGTTCAGATGGGAGGCTATTTCAGATAATGTCTGGCCCCTATCGGCCGTACAATGCAGGTCAGACGGCGAAGCACACGATTATTCAAGGTTGGTTGTCCTTTGCAGGTTGTCTGGGTGCTTTTTCCCGCAACACTCTTGAAATTGTCGAATGAGAAATTCCAAGTTCGTTGACAATTTCGGAGATCGACTATCTCATCCGTCGGGCACCTACGATCTGCCTTCTGTCAAATCCATCTAAATGCCAAGCCTTTCCCACTACGCTTCTCACGATGAAGGCTTGGGGAAGCAAAGCTGACAGCTAATATGACCAGAGTTTCAGCCATGCATGCGCGCAAATGCGGGACTTGCGGTACAGAATTTGGATAACGTCTCCTATCCCTTATTTAACGACATTTCAGTGTATAAGCATTCCCGCAATTCTTGGTTTATTAGCCAGTGGCGTCATTTAGCATCAGCAGCAGTCACAACCGATCAGTCACAAATATTACTACCATCACGTGTGCTTATATGTCATTTTGTTGAAGAAAGGGTTAGCTTCTGGTGGTCTAGCAACTAGGATGCCTGGCATGCTTCTGCGAGGTGTGGTTTGAGTATCACTGAGCACAACAAACTTTTTTTCAACTAATTATTTTCTACTTTTTAGAGCGCAAATAGAAATATAGGAATTTAAAAAAAATATATAATCTATTTATTTTCTAGAAATGCTTGTCTTCGGAAACTCATTTTATATATAATCTCATTAACATCGATCATAATTCTCCTCCCCCTTTCGTTTTCTTTTTAGGGGGAGGGGTCATGTTTGAGGTAGCCCATGACATTGAAGACGTCATAAGCTTTAATTCGCACTATAACTCGTTAGGGTCTCCCTTTTTTTTGAGGGAAGAAGGACGATGGGGGTGGGTAGAATTTGAAGTAGTGTACAGCGGGCCTCACGTGAGTTTTCATTTGAGACCCGATTCATAGCTGTAGGCCTTCGTGTTCAGAAGACATAGAAGAAGAAACAATTTCCCCTTTTCCCCTTTTCTAGGGAGAAAGAAAGCAAGGGGAAGTATTTTTATTTTCCACAACATTCCACACGTCAAATAATCACATACAACTTGTTACGTTCAACCCTCGCGTTCGAAATTACTTCACATATTATTCCCTTTTTTAGGGTGAAGAAAGCACGGGGTTATATTTTTACAGCCTATGTCACTTCCCGCTTCGTAAGCTTTCATTTGACACATAAATCAATAAGTTTGTCCCTCGCGTTCGAAATATGTGGTAGAACAACTCGTTTGACAAATTCGGAAACCGATAAATGACGAGTGAAAAGCAATAGGAAGATAGATAATAGAAACAAAGTGTCGCCTCCACATTTGAATTTCATGGTTCGTTCGAAAACGATTGATCGAATTTTCACTCTCGTTTCCAGCTAAGTTTCACCTCTGTTATTTTCTTGCATCATGTCGTTCGTCGAATCAATACTGGCACAAATCACAATTCTATTGTGAAGGCGAGGTGGATCAGGGAAGGAACAGCACAACGAAGTCGTGTCACTGCAGCAAAGCCTATGTTATTTCATTATTGATGATTGTCGCTATTCTCAACCTCTTTCGCCAAATCTTTGTTGGTGTGGAAAAAGCAACTTCGATATACACGCCGAATGCCTGAATATTTTGAAAGAGATATCTTTGTGAAAGAGAGCATTAAAAGAGAGATTTCTTTTCTCAATTAAAACCATGCAGCAACTGCATTCGTCTCCATATTTGTTTCATTCATTTATATTAGCGTTTTTCACTGGATATTATGAATTATATCTTTTAGTACGATTGCCAACTTATGGTACTAGCTAACTGAAAGAAAGGAAACTGAAATGATAGATTTTAATGATTTTCTGGTAATGTTTTTCATGTAACCGAGTTTTATTTCGACAAAGGTTTGATTACTTGTTTTTTGTTCAACAGCTAAATTGCAAAACAGGCAAATATGTATTAAAGAGGACAAATTAATGAAAATACATTAAAAGTGAACCAGCTGTATTCGCTCTGGAATTGCAGTTGCATAGAAGAAGGTGGAACAAATTATAAAATTTAAACAAGCAATGCCTGCAAAATGTCACGTGACAGAATGGAGTTAACCCTTTGACGCTGCGCGGAAATTGTGTGCTTCAGCCAAGTAATTAAGAGAAGAGAGTCTGGCTGCTGCTGCTGCCGCTGCACGCCCAGCCGGAGCCTTACCTCTGTTCCGGCGTCGAAGCTTCCCGCAGCGCTGAGAGAGCGAAAGTAAGGAGAGCCCGCCATGACAGTTTGTATACAGTTTGGATTGTAGCCGAAGATGCAGCAGCGATCAAGTCTCGGTTGTTCAATCTCTGTCATCTCTTTGCAGAAGCTGAAGAGCTTCCTCGAACAGCCCAAGTTCAGGCCAACAGCGGTGCATCATGGTAAGTTGGGATGTTTTTTTCTCCGTCCCGGGGAATTCTCCAGACCTGCTACAACCTAGCGGAAAGCGAGGCTGGCCGGCGAGGCGTCAAAGGATTGAACGGGAGGAAAGGGTTGACAGGCTCCTGGAGACATGATGGCGGCACAGACCTGGAGACATTGTCGCTCACGTCCTCTAGTTAAAAAAGTGAAAAATAGTACACCAATCTCTTCATTTCCCACACACGCAGCAGAATTCAAACCTTAATAATGGCATCCCTTAAGAAAAGAATTTCTCCCTAAAGAATGAAAATTCAAATCATATTAAATGTATTACATCTCTTTACTCATATAATGATACTACACAATTCATTTGCACAATTTTTATTTACTGCGTAAAATGAATTAATGAAATGCTTCGTGATTTTATGTATTTAAATAAGTCAAAATATAAGGTTTCGTATGAGTGAAAACAATATATGAGTAAAAGATTCGAATTAATGTTACTTTAAGGACTTGAAGTTTGCCAGAACTGTTTATTTACCATTAGAATTTGGAAGATGAATCATTAATGTTTTTTAATGGATCACACACTATTACTTACGTATTACTTACGTTAAGGAACATCTTGTAGAGATAGTGATCACTTTATATATAATAAGAGTAGCTATAATAATTCTGTGAATGCGATGTGCAGGCAGACTCTATTTGATTTCATTTCTTTTAAATAATAGAGAATGAATATTCTTTAAAAATGGAAACAATTAAATATTCACGATATTCCCGTAGTATTAATAAAATTGTTCTCTACTATTTTTATCTCGTTTACAGAGATATACATCCCGAAGAGAAATGACGAAGAGAAAGAAAGTATGAATAGCAAATTTTGTCCTGTTTTAAGTCTGTTTCTAAAATCACTCATTGGTCTCCAAAGGAACGTTCTTCCTATATCCTAACAATACCATTGAAATTCCACTCATTGATAATTTTCGCTCTGTCGGAACCCATGCGAAGTTAATTTTTTGTTGAATGTTTTGGTCTTCCTTCATTCTTAGTTCTAGTTAATATGATTTTATGATATGAATATCAGTTATAAGCATAATTTTTATAATCCGAAGTTCAAATTCTTTTATTATTTTATATATTTGCGCTCCAATTCACAAGTTTATTAACGAAAGTAACTATGGTTCACTATCCTCCCGTTTTGCTAAAAACCTGCTATGGTACACTCCTACTTACGTTTGTTGCCACCAGTGAACCTTATACTAATATTTAGAGACATGATATAGGCTTAACGTAAGATAACACAAAAATGTCGTTAGAAAGGTCTGCAATTGTTAGGTGTGGTGTATCATCATATGGTTCCCGTACAATTAAAGAAATGGTTCCCGTACTATTAATGAAATAGTTCTCGTACTGTTAATGAAATGGTTCCCGTATTATTAATGAACTGGTTCCTGTATTATTAATGAACTGGTTCCCGTACTATTAATGAAATGGTTGCCGTACTATTAAAGAAATAGTTACTGTACTATTAAGGAAATGGTTCCCGTAGTATTAATAAAATTGTTCTCATCATATTAATGAAATGGTTCTCATAATATTAAGGAAATGGTTCCCACACTATTAAAGAACTGGTTCCTGTACTATTAAAGAACTTTTTCTCGTACTATAAATGAAATAGTTCTCGTACTACTAAATGAAATGATTCTCGTACTATTAATGAATTCTTTCTCGTACTATTAATGGAATGGTACCCACACTATTAAACAAATGGTTTTCGTACTATTAATGAAATAGTTCCTTATAGAATGATAAGTCGTATCGAATATTAGATTAATGAAATGTTTCTCGTACTATTAATGAAATGATTCTCGTACGATTAATTAAATCGTTCTCGTGCTATGAATGAAATTATTTTTATACTACTAATGAAACGGTTCTCGTACTATTAATGAAATTGTTCTTGTACTATTAATGGAATGGTTCCCATCCTATTAATGAAATTGTCACCGTATTGTTAAAGAAATGGTTTTCGTACTATTAATGAAATGGTTCCTGTACTATTAATGAAATGGTTCTCGTATTATTAATAAAATGGTTCCAGTTCTATTAATAAAATAGTTTTCGTACTACTAATGAAATGTTTTCCGTAGTATTAAAGAAATGGTTCCCATATTATTAATGAAATGGTTCCCATATTATTAATGAAATGGTTCCTGTATTATTAATGAATTATTTCTCGTACTATTAATGAAATGGTTCTCGTACTATTAATATAATGGTTTTTGTACTATTAATGAGATGGTTCTCGTACTAATAATGAAATGGTTCCCGCAGTATTAACGAAATGGTTCCTGTACTATTAAATGAAATGGTTCCCATACTATTAATTTCTTTACGGTATAATAATAATTTATTGAATATCGTATTTAATACATACATAATAAATATGATCCTACGAGGCCAGGGGCTTATCTGCAGGAAATTTTACATTATATGGATCAGTTTTATTTTATATAATGAAATAATTTGCGATCACAAATAGTACGTTATTTTACAGAATGTAGATGATTATCAAGTATGTAGAGAAATATGAAAACAACATTTGATTTGTAAAATATAAAAATCGAAATGTTAATTTGATATGTTTTCAAATAACCAATTTTTTGTTTTATTTTTGATAGTGGCATGTCTTTGAAGCTGTAATAGATATCGTGGCATTGAATTAAAGATCAATGGTACTCTGTACGCTCGAGTATTTTTACCATAGTTGTAAATTAATTTAGACTATAAGTAGTATCCCTTAGCGCACAACCTTGTTACTGGATTCAGAGAGCTTTTTCAATTTTGAAATCTTTTACTAAAGTAATATTTTAGAATTATGATATATTTGTATAAATTGTCGACTGGTAGGATGGCTAACTTAAAAAACCTCCTTCTTGAGGCTGAGTTTACATAGAGTGAGAAATCAATATTGTTTTTAAAATACTGTTTTATGTATTAATTAATTAATTAATAATACACTGAATTTTATGTATTTACATTTTTAAATACATAAAAATGCGGTCAATATGAGATAAGTATGTTGAACCATAGAGTGATATGCCATATCGCTAATAGATTCACATAAAGATTTGTGCAGTAAGACACATACGTTAGTGGGAACTGCATTCTGCAATTTGTAGATTTTATAGGCACATCTTCTAAGCCTATCACTTAGATTATGAGTCTTCCGTCTGAAACGCTTATCAATAATAGAACCTAAATAATTAAATGATGTTACCTGTTCTAAATCTGGACAGACACAGTCATCGCTTTTCCTCAGCTGAAAATGAGTTTTGTTTATACATGTATTGGAGTGAGCTTTGACAGATTCTACCTTTTCAATTTTTATATCAGGGGTCTATTACTGTACAAATAAATGTGATTTTTATTTAACCATTTTGTTGTTTTGTTAATATCAAGCTGGGAATTTCAAATAACTGTTTCCAAATTATAACCGTAATTGACTAATACAATATGATCGGCGTATAGAAAGATAGAGCCAGAAAATTCAATATCAAATAAGTCGTTAATATATATTAAGAATAGTAATGGACCCAAAATTGACCCCTGAGGAACACCATACATATAAAGACTACAAAAGCCCGAGGAGAGCTTTTGTAGTCTTTTATTTTGTGGTAATGTATCGATCATTTAAATAAGTTTTGAACCACCTGAGAAGTTTACCTCTAATGCTAATTCTTTTCAACTTCTTGAGCAAAATATCAGAATCAAAGGTATCGAAGGCTTTACTAAAATCTAAAATGATACATCATACGAGTTTACCCGCATTTAAATTGTCATTGACAATATCAGCAAAATTTTCTAAAAGTAAGCTGCTGCTCTTATTTTTTTGGGAACCATATTGAGCTGAGTGTAATATATTAAATTTTTAAAGATAACTGTAGATTTTATCAGCTACGTATCTCTCCATAATTTTCTGAATTATTGGTAATATAAATAGGCCTGTAATTTTTAATATCGCATTTTTTCCAGATTTATAAATTGATTTTATTACAGAAGTTTTAAGCATGGTTGGGATATAAGCTTGATCAAATATTACGTTTATTAGTTTAGCTATAGTATTTGAAATTTGTTCATTACAGATTTTTTTATGTTTTATAAGTATATCATCAATACCAGCTGATTTCTGAGAGCTCATTTCTTTGATTATTTTGAATACATGAGTTTTGTCTATATCTTGAAAATACATAGAGTTCTATGTACTGAATGTTATAATCATATCTGAAAAGTCATATTAAAAAAGTGCAAAAATACCTAAAGCAGCTGCTTGCCACAAGAGGTCTGACAGGAGCCTGCCAATTTACATGCCATAGTAGAAGATCTGTGAGTAGAGATCAGCAGAAAAACAGCACGAACATCCTTGCCTTAACTGGGGCTCGAACCCAGGTCTCTTAGATCAGTAGCCAAGCGTGCTAATCTCTCGGCCACGGAACGGCACTCGGCCATTGGATAGGATTTTTCTCCTTTAGGTCAAACACAGATGTAAAGTAATAGTTACTAAAATTCTCTATGGGTTGATTAATTGTCAAATCTTTTGACATACTCTGTAAGATTCACCATCGGTATTCCTTTTTGGCGCTTAAGCTAGTAATTTCATGTTTTTTTTTTAGTATTATCAGCAGCATTTTCAAAAAGCTGAAAATAATGGTATCTTTTTGCATTCCTAATCAGATTATTGACCTTGTTCATATAAACCAGTAACAAACCAGTAAAACATATAAACCAGTAACAAACCAGTAAAATATTAAGATGACTATAGATCGGCTGATCTATAGTCATCTTAATATTTTACTGGTTTCGTTACTACAATTTATCCCTAAGAGTCATTTCATTTTTGATTGAATTATTGATCCGTCCTTTGTCTGATTTTATTTTCTTTTTCATCCTTTCTGTGCACGTAGAATTTACTTCATTGCAAATATTATGGAACGCGTCATAACTATTCTGGTATAAGATTTCAGGATTATTTGTTGATTTTGATAAATCATCTCAATTTAGTTCCAGTAATCTTTTCCCAATGATTTTCTTATCATAGGCGTTCGCAGGTTCACTTATTTTGTTGTACAGCTCTACAGTGACTGATTCATTAGAATGTGAATCGTTGGAATCATACATTGCCATTATGAAATAATGATCTGCTATTTTCTACGTACATACTGCTGTGAATAAAGGTAAATTATTTTTCAAATCTACATGATCGATACATGTGGGGTTCAAACTGATCGTTTCTGATTTCCACTCTTGTATAATCATTTACCATTTGATCATAGCCAAAATCTGTTATTTATATATTCCTGTACTCCAGATATTTGCGGATTTTTAGCAAATATTTAAATCCCCAATTAAAAGCACAACATTCCAAATATGATTTTCTTTAAACCAATTTTGAAATTTTGAAGAAATATTTTCAAATTAAAACTAGGGAATCTGTATTATTGCATAATACGAAGTTTAGCATTGAATTTCTTTATACAGATTTGTTAAGTTTCAGCTGGGACAATAGATTCGTTGATTAATGTGCAATTTAGATTATTTCGATTGCATATTATTACCCCCCTGCCTGTTTGATAAAAAATATTTGAATTTAAATTACCGAAACCGTTGATTGTTTATAAATCGTTTCAAAAATGTTTTCTTAAAATAATCAGTAATTCGACAACCTATTCTTTCAAAATGTCTGTTGCCTGAAAGTCATGGTTATAACCAGGTTCCTTTTGCGAATTAACTGCCATCACAAAAAATAGAGATGAAAGAAAAATAGAGGACAATATTATATTTATAGACTACCTTAACTGGGAATGTTCTGGGAGTTACATGATATATCAACACAACATACCTTATCTAAGTAACCCTTTCTTAAAAAGATTTTTCCATTTTTATGTCAGACGTATTTTACATCATTTTCTTTTGCATATTGTTTATCTTGCCATAGAAGATTTTAGTTCACGGAAGTTAGGTTTTCGTTAATATAGACAGGTGAACTGTTCAATAAGTCATTATTCTGCAATCTTTCTTTCCGTTTGTTTATGAAGGAGTCTCGAACAGTTTTTGATTTAAATTTCACAATAAATGAAGATATCTGGGACCTATTCTTTGAAGGATGAAGGACAGTCGATTCAATATCTTCTTCTCTGAAGTTTGAGATATTCCATTTGCTTGCAAGTTTTTTTACAATTTGTGCTACTCCACTGGTTTGGTTGATGGTTTTTTTACCCCTTTTATTTCGATCGTTTCATTAAGCCGCATTTGCTCAATGGCATTAGCTCGGGACTTTAACAATAGCAGATCTTTATTTTATCTTCACATTTCTTCTGTAGCTCCTCAACTAATTTAACAATTGTACGTGCTTTTTCTCATAACCCTCAAATTTTCCAATCAGATCGTCATTCTTTGTGGAAAAAATTGCACAGATTCCCGCAAATCAACAATTTCATTTCTAAGTTCATTTATTGAGTCGAGCTACTCAATTATATGCTGCAGACGATAATCTGCATTTCTACTGTCACCCTCAGTTGTCATGGTTGCAGCGAGGGACGTAGACCGGGGACATACTGGTGACCAGGCTGACCATACATGACCTCCAACAGGACCAGAGTCGGACGCTAGATGGGATACGCCAATAGTCATCTCAAGGGTAGATGGATTGACGGATGAAAGTTTTTTTAGATTTTCGGCATATTGCACATATCGAAGTTTTCCTTTTCTACAATGGACGTGTGGCGATACGTTGATTCCGACACACAGCTGCACTTACAGTAATAGCAACAATTGCAATCACCACAACATCGTACGAAGTCATTTTTAGTAGGGAAAGACAGTCGACACGAGGAAGCCTTGCAGATATGCGAAAAAAGAGAATCTCTAATAATTAGACTCACCACTTTAGATCAGTCTTTTTCATATGATGCCACTCAAGACTTTATACATCAGATAAGATACAGTTAAAAAAAGGTTAAGCTTCTATTTTAATATAAACTTTTGTTAAAACAGGAGTTTCTAATGAACTGTTGCTACTTTTGATGGTTCTCGTACTATTAATGAAAGAGTTCTCGTACTATTAATGAAATGGTTCCCGTACTATTAATGAAATGTTTCTCATACTCGTCATGAAATGGTTCCAGTACTATTAATGAAATGGTTCTCGTATCCGTCATGAAATGTTTATCGTACTCGTCATGAAATGGTTCCAGTAATATTAATGAAATGGTTTTCTCACTGTTAATGAAATGGTTCTGGTATTATTAATAATATGTTTCTCGTACTATTATATGATTTAGTGCACAGTAACTGACAGGCTCCTATGAGACCTCTGTGGCAAGCAGCTGCTTAAGGGGGTATTTATTTTATTTATTTTTTTACACATAAGCAATTTGCTGATAATTTTGCTTTACTCGCAGTTTTTCCGCTTCAAAATAATCTGATGTATCATTTGGTCAACACTTGAAGCAATATTAAGACAACAAAACACTAAAATATTTACTGAAAACTAAAGGCCAACGCAAAATTCGCATGTGACCTTAACTGATTTTCATCTTCTATAGTGGACTGGTACACACAATGCCAAGTCTTGCTTAGTTACATATAATACGAATGAAAAGACTTTGCATAAATTACATCTTATTACATTCATATAAACCTGCAGATCACGGATTTAATTATATGTGCTTAAATAAATGTACTTCCTATTTATGGTGACCAAACTTAAAGAACTGGATCCGGGGCCTTTTGACATATTTATCTGATTTATTGACTGTTTATTAGGATGACCAGATTTTTAAAAAATATACGGGGACTTTTGAAAATTATGTCTGAATGATTCACTTTTTATGAAATTATGTAAAAAAAAACTGTCTTTTTCATTTATAGCATATTTTATGCATTATTGCACATAACAATAATCCTAAATATCTAGTAGCACAAAATGAAATTTGAAAACATAGGTTAACTAGCAAAAATGAACTGTTATTGTATGCATTTTTCATACAAATGGATTTTCTGCAAAACATTTTTGTTTTCGGCAAGTTTTGCGCTAAAGATTTCACAAGAGATACAAACATTTGTTTTCATTTGCAGCAAAGCCTTCAAGGTGTTCAATTCACTTTTATACGCAATTTTTCATATATCCATTTGAAAAATTTCTGATTGAAAAATTGTTGCAATTTGAGAATTAGTCCCTGTCATAATTTTTAATTAACACTGGCAGACAATATTTTTATGTTATGATTTTGAAGTATCAAGAGATAAAGCTATTTCCTCAATTTCGAATAAATAATTGAACAACTCCTCAGTAGCCCTCAGAGTGAAAATATCTGTCACTATTACTTCGCATTTTGTTCTTGCACTTGTAGACGTGTTGTAGGAACATTTTTCATTAAATTACTTCTGCAGTCCATTGACCGAAACATTGATTATGTGCTACAATGTGATATATAAATGTACTCCCTTGATTCAGTAGTAGACTATCACAGGAAATATCTGGTATCACCTTGCAACCCAAATAATAGAGGTTCCTACATCTGTGCATTCCAACTAGCTGAATGTAGAACCTTTCGCAATCCATCAGAAGGCCCTCGGAACACAATTTCAAGTTGTGAAAATTGGTTAGGGAATCCTGGTTTAGAAATTCAACAGTTATAAAATGCTTGAACACATAAAAATGATTAAAGTTTTCAATAATGATAGGAAATATTGCAAAATATTATAAAAATATGACTACATTTTACTGAAGTTGAAGTGAGAGAAAGTAGAATTTTGCTCTTATTGAGGGAAAAATAAATAAAATGTTTCATTTCATTTTTATTACTTTTTGAAACTATTTCTTAATCAAAATTGAATGTTCCTTCTATAAGCAATGCAAAATGACACACATTTATTGTTACTTCAAGATGAAGTATTAGAATTCATCGTTTTGTTTAATGCTGAAACCAGCTCCAAACTATGTGTTTTGAGCTAACTATTCATGAGTACCTTCTTCAATCTCTAGACTATTTTCATCTTTGGTGTTTTCCTTCTTAAGAAAATACTAACCAGAAAAAATGTCTCTTGCTGACAGAGTACTTTTGTGCTCAGTACTTCCAATTGTCAAAATATTATTGAACGCTGAACATAAAACTGATTTTTTTTTTTCATTATTAGATGCAGGTTGCAACCAAGTCCCATTACAGGCTTGGACTCATAACCCAACACAAGGTTACAAAGGGAGGATTTGTGTTCCAAATTTGAGACAAGTCGGTCACGTATCTGGGGATCTACAGGGCGTCGAAATCTGTTAAAACAGAGATAAAATCAACTTGCATAGTATTAAGCCATCGGTAACCATAAGGCGCGCGATGACATCAGCAGGTAGAAAAGGGACATGCATTCTGTGGGGCTGGGGGTGGCTCCTAATTTGCAGTTCCCAGGTTCGTGTCCCAGCTGGGCCAGCATTGATATTTATCTCCACAAAACTCCCCACCCTACCCGCGGTTAGTAAGGAGCACCATTGAGCTTGGAGAGGCCGCCATCCGACAAATGTGACATTAAGCCATGGATCCGTATGTGGGAGAGTCATACCATGTACGTTAAAGAACACGCTGAATGGTCTTGATGGGTTGGCCATCTGTTCCCAACATCTATTTCAGTGTGTTCCCTCTCCCACATTCTCTGAACGTTCAAGGTCCTTGTGACTTGGCCATTTAGCCCATTGTGTGCAAACAAGTGGCACTCAAAGGTAAAAACAACCCAACCCATGTATTCCTTACCGGTGCCTGACCTCAAACCGCTATTATTTTAATGATGATTCTAACTTCATTTTTTTCAGCCACCTGCAGATTGTTTAAAAAAATTCCTATAAAACCGTTGCCACTGCTATACTCTTAGTAAAGATCCTGCTGTCAATCAATATCTAAAACAGAATTCCGGGCCCCTCGGCGCGAACTTCTGTCCGTGTGACGGTTCCGCTGGTTCTGGTACCTTTACAGGATAGTAAACGCTTCTCCGCATGTTTGCCATGTGCGGTGACTCCTGTCCCTGGAAAGGAGGATCCTGGTAGTTGCTTGATGTCCTCGTCTGTTCTTCTCAGCTCATGACTAGCGGGTCCCCTTTGGCTTGGTTTGCCATTAGCAAGCTTGTTTATCTTGGGATTGACCATTACTACACAGTGCTTTGGCATTTGCTTCCAGTAAACGGGAGGTCTTGGGATGTTCCCCTCAGGGTCTATTGTCTGGTGTGCTGGACCTGATAGGGTCAACTATGCAGTCTGGTGAGTGCCTTGCCCATTTGCCAGTTCGGTTCCTCACACACCTCTTTTACTTTTTCGCTTATTTCGTTTTGTGAGGACTCGGCTGAGTTCCTCGCATTTCGCTTTTCTTTTTCCTTTTATTTATTTGTGAGGGATTGGCTCACTTGCTGTGTGGGTGTAGTGCATGTCCATTCCTGGCGTCCAATTGGGCATTCCCTTGT
The DNA here is from genome assembly GCA_038380435.1 of Ryuthela nishihirai. Classification (NCBI taxonomy): domain Eukaryota; kingdom Metazoa; phylum Arthropoda; class Arachnida; order Araneae; family Heptathelidae; genus Ryuthela; species Ryuthela nishihirai. The sequence goes on from JAWZYU010000019.1 coordinate 3,036,137, forward strand.
TGGTGGGTAGGGACCATGGGCACTGAATCCTATTACACCTACCTTCCATACAAATCTACTCCTTCCTCATCAACATTAGCAAAACGAGCACAACATGAAGACTCTTCTTCTTCTTCTTTGTCTGTTTCTTTTACTTTCCCACAGTTTCTAGTCATCCACTCTGTGGGTGACCAATTGATTGGGAATATCCCTCTTCTTTTTTTTTTGTTATCTAAAAGAGTTTCGAAGATCTTGCGGGATCTCTGAAATCCATTAAACGCCTACGATCGAGACTGCATGCTTCAAATATTCTGCGCTCCTTGTAAAGTGATGGAGATTGGTGGAGTACCCATTTCAGTGATGCCTCACCAATCCTTCAATTATTCTGGCTAGGTGGTCTCTGAATGGGCCCCGCTCAATGTTTCTGAGGAGGAACTCTATTCACTGGGAGTCATTGCAGTGAAGAGGATTTCGGTGTGTCCGCGATGGACAGGTAAGGATTCTGACTTTTAACTCAGCACGCCTGCCTACTTTCATAAAGGCAGATTTTTTACATTGTGAGGTATGGCCATATGTTCCCAACTCTCTGCTTTGTTTTCAGTGTTAGAGGTATGGCCATGCCCTCACGGCGTGTCGGGGTAAACCTACCTGTGCTCACTGTGGCAGTCATGATCACATTGATCTGGACTGCACAGCGAAGATGGCAGTAGCTACCATCCGTCCTTTTCTCATGACTGTCCGAAGTGAGGGAAGAGAAAGATGTATAACTTTGCCCCAACGAAACTTGATGAGTTAACGACAGGAATTAGAGATCTTAAACAAGATGTCAATGATTTCAAAAGAAAAACGGAGAATTTGAAACGAAATATGAAGATCTTGAATATGAGATGTCTTAAATTAGAGATGAATTAAACGATTTTTAGCAATATTCCAGAGGGCAGAATCTAAAGATACAGGGTGTACCTGAGGAGCCTAATGAAGATTTGCCGGGTATAACAGAACAAATAGCTAATAAAATACATCATCATCATCATCCTCAAGTAGCCATGGGCTACGGAGGTCCAACCAGACCGTGCAGTTTAATTCTACACTCATATCTGTCCTGAGCTACATCTGCTGCATCCAGCCACTGCACACCAATGTTAACAAGGTCGTGTTTCACAATGTCTGCCCACTGCATCCTAGGAGATGCATCCCGCATCTCTTTCTGAGGCCTTTAGGCATACTGTTCATAACCATTTTCGCCAATCTATCCATGGCCAAACCAGCGGAGTCCCTCTCTGCACAATATGCTGCTTAAAGGAGGCTGCCGACTAATTTGCCTAACCTCATCATTAGTAACAGAGTTAAACCACCTAATTCCCAAGATAATGCGTAAGCATCTAGAATCAAAAGCATCTAGTTTCCTGTTATCTTGTTTGCAAAGTGTCCAAATTTCACTATCATAACTAACCCTAGAAAGAACCAAACTATTATACAGTCTAATTTTAGTCTTTAGGTGTATACGCCTATTTCTCCACACTCTCCAAAGATTCTTAAAAGCCCCGGCAGCAATCTATATCCGTCTGTTAAGCTCATGCCGCATATCACCAGCATCTGTTACATAGCTCCCAAGATAATTAAACTGCGACACTTCATCAAGATTGCAACCATTTAGATTAACTGAATCAGAGCCTGCCTGACCAATTTTCATCACTTTAGTTTTCTCTCTGTTTATAACCAAACCTACTCTAGTACCAGTTTCATCAACAGCTCGAATGAAAGAGTTCATCTCATCAACATCATTTGCCAAAAGGACTAAATCATCAGCATAATCTAAATCAGACATTTTCGCATCTCCAGCCCATTTAAGGCCAAAATCTTTCGCTTGCAGTGAATTTCGCATAACATAATCAATAACCAAGCTAAAGAGAAAAGGAGACAAAATGCACCATTGTCGAACATCAGAAGTAATGCTAAACCAATTGCTACAAGCCTTAGCAACTCTAACACATGACTCAGTGTTATTATAGAGAGCTTTCATTATGTTAACTAACTTGTCTGGTATACCATATGATCTCACAATCAACCACAAATTATGACGATCAACAGAGTCGAAAGCCTTTTTGAAATCAACAAAGCTAGCAACCAAAGGTTTCTGAAACTCTAAACATTTCTCAAGAATCTGCCTAAATGAAAATATCTGATCTACACATCCCCTACCACTTCTGAATCCATATTGCTCATCACGCAATTGACTGTCAACCAGATTCTTAATTCTATTAAGCACAATCATGGAAAGAACTTTACCTGGAACAGAGAGTAGGCTAATACCCCTATAGTTATCACAAGAACTGCGATCATCTTTTTGAAAATAGCTCTGGTAAAATCCTTAGGAACCATGCATTTATCATAAAAGATATTCAGAATTTCAATCATCCAAGTGTTAACCGAAAAATTCCCAGCTCTAAGCATTTCGGTAGTAATTTCATCTACCCCTGTTAATTTATGTAGTTTAAGTTTAGAAACAGCCAAAATAACTTCAGATTGTGTTATAGGGCCAACATTAAAGCCACCAATGCATCTATCATCATTGCAAACAATGTGAGTAGAACTAACTACATTGTCTAGAACATCACTGAAATGCTTAACCCACCTAGCCATGACAGAATCCTCCCCTTCTATAACCATATCTTGTTTATCCTTCAATCCTTGTATACCTTTCCGTTTTCTACCACACAAAACATTAACTATCTGGTACAGCTCTCTGCTGTTGTGCTGTCTAACTGCTTCCTCGGCTTTGTCAGCCAAACCATCAAGCAAAGATTCAGCAGCTAACTGATCTTTTACACGTTTATTAAGTTCTCTGTAATGCTTTCTATTAGGACTAGTAGGGTATTGATTAAGGACATTCCTACAGTTCTTTCTTTCCGAAATAAGCTCAAGTGCCTTATCACTCAGATAATTCTGGCTCTTCTGCTCCTTTTTTCCTAAAAGAGTACTGTTAGTGTCCAAAAAAGCCTGTTTAAAATGATTCCTTTCTTCCTCAACTTCAGTAGTAAGCATACCATGACGGTCATAATGACTAAGTAACCTATCATGGGTAAGCTTTGGCTATAACTGGATCTTTGAGAGCTTCAGTATTAAAAGTAAATTTTTTAACCCTAGCACAACACTTTTTAAGTTTAAGTTGCAACACACTTTTAACAAGATAATGGTCAGATCCAATTTCAGCTCCCCTATATGCCCTGGTATTCCTAACAGAACTAGCCCATTTGCTGTTAATTAATATGTAATCAATCGTATTCTTATGCAGCCCATCAGGTGAAACTCATGTGTACTTATGTATGTCGCGGTGTTTGTAATAAGTGTTAGTTATTCTGAATCCATTGAGTTTACCCCCCTGTAGGAGACGTTGCCCATTGCCATTGCAGCTACCAATACCAAAAGGGCCTATTACTCCTGTCCAAAGGTCAGAGTCAGTACCAACTTTGGCATTGAAGTCACCAAGAACAGGGGTAATATCTCCTTTCTTGACAGAATTCAAAATATCCTGAAATTGTTCATAAAACCTATCCTTCTCATCCTCATCGGCATCCTCAGTGGGGACATAACAGCAGATAACATTCAGGTCTTTAACGCTTGTCTGAAATTTTGCTGTAAGAAACCTTTCATTAATGCACTCATATCCTAGAAGAGCATCACTAGCGTGTCTGCTGAGAAGCAGACCCACGCCTTGGTGATGCTTATTGTCGTCCCTCCCTGAAAAGAGAAATTTAAGATTATTTTTAAGAATCTGACCTTTATCTGTCCATCTGGTATCTTGCAAGCCGATAATATCTAAATTATAATGGTGGAATTCTTGTGTGAGGACATGAAGAGAAAAAGCTCTGTGCAGAGTCCTCACATTCCAACTACCTATGGAGAGAAAATGGTTAGTGGGATGTTTAAAAAACTTGTGTTTTTTGAGAGACTGAATGCTGACAATATCAAACAGCCCTCTAATCGCAGACATGGGGCAAAGACCCGTTCCCCCACCACTAAATGCTGAAGTCATCTACAATGGAAGACTTCCTCCAATGTAGGATTTGACGATGCCAATAGAAGCAAGAGTTCAGGTGCCTGCGATGACTTCTGCTCAGGATTATCCACCAGCTGATAAACATATCCTGTGAATCTATTCACTTGGGGCTGTCAACCCACAAACAAACAGAAAACACAGCGGAAGATTTTTCCTCCACAGAAGCCCACCAGTGCAGCAAAATCAGGATCATAATCAAGCTCAGAGCCATATATCTGTCCAGTCCAGTGGGTTTATATGGTTAGCACCAGAACCCTTTGTGGTTGACCACTCCTCAGCAGGGTAGAAAAAAAAAGAAAAGTAGCCATAGTTGTCCAGATCAGTAGGCCACACTAATCTGGCAGCCCTCCCCTTCCGTTCACTTCCACAAGAGATTGGAAATAGTCTGCATAATGGTTGTATTAGACTTAACGTACTACCCTTTAGAAATCAATATGCCTGTAAATTAATGATACACCTCTTTATAAATGCTAATTTCTATAATGTGAAAGTAGATAATTATTTTGTGCAATCAAAGGGAAAGATGTATGAATTTCTTCTTTTTAAAAAGGAACTAATACAAAAATATATTGATTTTGTATAAAAGGATATTAAAAGAGTATTTCTTAGCTATAAGTGATATTGAACATAAGTTAACTTTTCTTAGATTACATAAAATTATTGTTTTTGTTTTTTATCTACTCTCCTGCATTATGCATATTGCCTATTTGTGATGTTGGTAGTAGCATAAATGAGAGTTCTGTCACAGTAAAAGGGGGTCGAGAATTCTAGGAAAATTCATGGGAAAAGTTATGGGGGATGAGGGAAAAAGTATGTTTCTTGTGGTGTTTTGTGAAAATATGTGTGAAAATTAGAAAAAACCAGGGGGTTTTTTAGCATGTGAAAAACTAATTTAAGTTGTTTTTTTAAAGATGAGGTTTAAACTAATTTGTGAATTAGTTTAAATGAATTAGGTTGAAATGAGGTGTGTATATATATGAGATAAAAAATGATGTGTTTTGTTGAGTTATCATATACTTCACTGGATTATTGGGCTGTTGGGTGTAAAAAAGCCAGGTAAATCGGAGAATTCGACAAAGTCAGATAATTCTGGGAAAATTTGTTTGAAAAATATGGTAAAATCAACAGGTAAAATGACGTTTTCGGGGGAAAAATGTAATTTAAAATTACACTTTGAAGTGATATCTGGGAATGTATGAATTTTCTTTGCTCTCCATGTTAACCTATGAGAGAGATTTTGAGAGATTAGCATTTAAACTAAATTTTTAGATGGGGTGTGTGTGAAAGTGATAAAAAAAGATGTGTTTTGTTGATATATCATACATTTCACTGGATTATTGGGCTGTAAAAGCCAGGTAAGTCGGAGAATTCGACAAAGTCATACAGTTTTGGGAAATTGCAACAATCATCAGTTAAATTTAGGAAAAGAAACAGACAAGATGAGTATTATTGCAATGGAATTAAACGGCACACTCACATATGACACTCGAAAATTTTTAAAATACATACATGACCAATTTTCAATACAATACCAGGACAAACAAACAGACACAACTAAATTTTATGAGACAGAAAGGTTAGCAACGAAAATCAACCACATCACAAAAGCCAAGTTAGAAACTAAAAATTCCCTGAAGAAGTGAAAATTGACATTTTGCAACTCAAAACAAATAAAAGCCCTGGTATGGATGGATTTCCCATTGAATTTTACAGAACTTTTTGGTATATACCGGAAAAAAGAATACAGTGAGTTCTTACAATACACATTAAATCAACAAAAACATGACAAATGATATGAAAATAGGATAAGTTACACTCTTATGTAAAAAAAACTTGAATAATTACACCTACTCGAGACCCATTACACTTTTAACTTATTATAATTACAAGATATTAAGTAAAATCTTAACCAACAGACTTACACAAACAATGCCACACATAATTTCACAATTTCAATCATATGCAGTACAGAACCACACACAATAATAACAGATTAATAACAAAGACCATTGAATATATCAACCATAAAAAATATTAGATCAACTATCATTTCACTTGGACCAACAAAAAGGTTTTGATACACTCTCTCATTAGGCAATATACACCTCATTAGAGATTCATGGCTTTGTGGAAAATTTTATTAATCCTTTAAAAACTTTGTACCATGACATCACATACAGAATTGAAAAAAATGGACAGTTCACAAACAAAATACCAGGGAATGAAGGTGTCAGGAAAGACTGCTCTTTGTCTCCACTCATATTTGTCATAGTCTTAAATATTTTCACCAGAGTAGTAGGTTAAAAAATAAACCTTAACAGAACCGCCTAAAGAAAGAATAATTGAAACACTTACGTTTAAAACTTCCATATAACTGGTGAAATCGCGGCGAAAAAGAATGACTCAAAAAACTGCTGGTGAATGACTGTCGTCGTGGAGCTTTCACGATGAAGCCAAAAAGGAATTCTCCATTCCACTGCAGCCGCAGCACTCCCTGCGGCGAGCTTCCGTTGCCGATGCCGGCGTACTCCCTACGCCATGCCGTCGGATCCGTTCACTAATCTATCTAAATAAAATATACTTACCTTTAACGAATATATTTTATATTATTCCGCAAAGAAGATGATCTTATATTGAACTAAATTCAAAAATTTCTGTAAAATATTTCACTTATCCAGCAGAGCTTTTTTCGAGAATGATCTTTGCTTGGCTAAAAATGGATTCTCCTTTCCACTGCAGAGGCGACATGCCCTGCGGCGAGCTTCCGTTGCCGATGCTGGCGTACTCCGTGCGCCATGCCGTCTGCTCCGTTCACTAATCTACCTAAATAAAATATACTTACCTTTAATGGAGATATTTTATATTTTTCCGCAAAGAGGATGATCTTCATATATAGAACTAAATTCAAAAATTTCTGTGAAATATTTCACTTATCCAGAAGAGCTCTTTTCGAGAATGATCTTTGCTTGGCTAAAAATGGACTCTCCGTTCCACTGCAGCCGCAGCACTCCCTGCGATGAGCTTCCGTTGCCGATGCCGGCGCACTCCGTGCACCATGCCGTCGACTCCGTTCGCTAATCTACCTAAATAATATATACTTACCTTTAACGGAGAAATTTTATATTATTCCACAAAGAGGATAATCTTCTTTTATAGAACTAAATTCAAAAATTTCTGTGAAATATTTCACTTATCCAAAAGAACTCTTTTCGAGAATGATCTTGGCACATATCTATCTCTAAACCTATTGGCTGGCTGTGTTTATTCAATAGCATCCTGTAACTTGCCTTGTGTTACCTTTGACCTTTTTTTAGGAAACTGAAAGTAAACTTTAGCCAAGCAAAGATCATTCTCGAAAAGAGTTCTTCTTGATAAGAGAAATATTTCACAGAAATATTTGAATTTAGTAGTATCAAAGATCATCTTCTTTGCAGAATAATATAAAATATTTCCGCTAAAGGTAAGTATATTTTATTTAGTTAGTGAACAGAGCCGACGGCATGGTACAGGGAGTACGCCGGCATCGGCAACGGAACCTCGCCACAGGGAGTACACCGGCATTGGCAACGGAAACTCGCTGCAGGGTGTGACGCGGCTGCAGTGGAACGGAGAATCCATTTTTGGCTTCATCGTGAGAGCTACCCGATGACAGTCATTTCGCCAGCGGTTTTTGAGTCATCCTTTTTAGCGCGAAAGAAGATAATATTTTTTGCGGAATAATATAAAATATCTCCGCTAAAGGTAAGTATATTTTATTTAGATAGATTAGTGAACGGAGCCGACGGCATGGCGCAGGGAGTACGCCGGCATCAGCAACGGAAGCTCGCCGCAGGGAGTGTCGCGGCTGCAGTGGAACGGAGAATCCATTTTTGGCTTCATCGTGAGAGCTCCCCGACGACAATTATTTCATCAGCGGTTTTTGAGTCATCCCGTTTAGTCGCGATTTCATCAGTAATATGGAAGATTTAAACGTAAGTGTTTCAATTATTCTTTCTTTAGGCGATTCTGTTAAGGTTTATTTTTAAACCTACTACTCTGTGGAAAATGATAACTTATGCCACCTGCAAAGATTGCATTACTTGAAAAAAAAAACCCGATGGTAGTAATATTTCTTTATTAAATTGTGACTAAAAATGTTTGCGAAGGTTGTTATGATCAGAATGAGTAACCTCCTTTCGAACCTTATTGGGTCTATGCAGACATGTTCTGTTGGGGTGGGGGGAATTTCTCAAAATTTGAGTATTATTTGTGATGCAAATGAATACGTTTATTTAAAACGTAGCAAATGCTGCTTACTCTCTCTTGATCAAAATAAGGCTTTCGATAGGGTGTCACACACCCTTTTTTATTAGTAGTAAATTTTTTTCAAACTTTGGTAGTAATTTTATAAACACTTGGGCTGGAAATTCTGTGATCTGACCAGAGATATTAGATTTTAAACACTATTCTTCGCATTTTTAAAGAATTACAAACTGGTAGAGTTTTCAAAATGTTTCACTAGTACTTAATTTTTTTACATTTGTTTTCAGTTCAATGTTTCGTAAATAGTATTGCCTACTTTAACATACATATCTGATATTCGATAGTTTCCAAAAGCATAAGAATAAATTCCCTTGTTGACATGTCGTTTTGTATATTCTTGGGATAAAGCAATTTTTTTAATTTCGTATACGTGTATATCATGTTGCTCAGATCGAAATTCTGTTTGTTGGTTATAGAGGATTTTTTCATCAAATATACATTGTCGATAATCGTCGTGACTAAATTCATTTTTAATTCCGTTAGAGTCTTTTTTGGAAATTGGAACGATTATAGAATATAATTTTGGTCTTAACGCAACAACCTCTTTGATTGGAAGACCTTTTAATTCGTCTTTAAATTTTCCTGGAACCATTTTATTTGATTCATTGTATAATGCATGGTTTGTGGGGTAATTTGAGAAATCAAAGTAGTCTGAATTAAATTTCTGATATATGTTATCGGTAAGGATGTCGACGCAGAAGGAATCAGTATCTGTAAATAACAATTCTGAATTGAATTTTGGCTTCAGAAAATTGTAGAAGTAATTATACATGTGTACTCAACTCCAAACTCGTTACACCAATGTAATATGGTTTATCTAATATAATATTTTCTTTTTCATATGGAGAATTACGAAATTTTTTGCAAGTTTAACACAAGAAACGTACCTAGGATTTGCAATTAATATTTTAACCTTTTCTTCAGTGTTCACAATATGGCATTTTATTCTGTTTCGTTTATTTTCTAAACATTTGCCATATATAGCATTGTTCATCAGCTTGAAAAAGTCTTTTTCAAGATTATTTATGGCATTAATTCGTTTAGTTGTATTAAAATCTATGTAAGGTTTCAGAAATGGTTTTTGATCAAATTCCAAGATTCTAATTACCTGTTTCACCCTCAATCCCAGTTCCACATAGAGTTTAAGTAACCTATAGTGAACGACATAATTTTGCTTGTCGAACAGATTTGGAATCAAGAATGACACATTACTATTAAAAAGTTTCAATTTTTCAGGAGCCAAAGGGAAATCATTGTGTAAATCGTGTAGATGTGCCGGATATTCTAGATCAACTTCTAAGAAATAACCGTTTTTGCTGTCATCAGGAATATTAAACAGGTTAATATCATTTACCCATTTGAAATTACCAGTTGGAAGAGATTGAGACAATGCCCAGCCATATAAATTGTTTGCATCAAAGTACATTATACAGTTTTGTGGTTTACTTCTCTCATATGGATCTACTAAAGGATTTTTGGCCTGTGCAAACCTCTTAGACACTAAAGATATTCCTCCTCGCAGAGCTCTTTCTATGAAAAAATACACATCACCTTTTATAAGTTCCAGCTCAATTTCTGTCATTTTTAAACAGGCAGCGTAGGATAAGCCAGGAGAGCTAAAATAATGACAAGGATCGAGTTGGTAGTTATTGATATTCATACATGAATTTCTGTAGTTTTCAAATATATCTCCTAGCAGTAATACATCAGTGATCATATACAGATCGTGATATTCCCCTAATGTAGCAATAGAAAAGGCTTTCCACAAAATTTCAGCTCTTTCGAATTATTCATTGTTTTGGAAATTCTCTTTGGATGGAAGTGACGTTTGCAAAAACTGAGCACTCTGTTGCAAGTACTCATATGGAAAACTTCCTTTGCTTTTCAAAAGTTCTTTCTGTGAGTCATTCAGATTATGTTGTCTGCAGTATTGACTTAGGACGTAGAAATTTTCCACATTTTTCGACAGCGAATCCAGTGAAGAGCTGAGGACCATGAATGAATCAATAAATTTAATTTGACCGAATTTAATGCATATATATTTTTCTGTCGTTTGAGGAATACAAAAACTTTTCTTCTTATCTTTAAATTCCCACAAATCTTTTACTATAAACTGACCATCAAATCCTTTGAAATTATGAAACAACACTGGTATTTCAAGTGAGAATTTGTATTGAATATTACATTTGTTGTGAACAGCCCCTCTGTATTTTCCAGTTAAGTGATCGTTGTCCCTTACTGTAACAGTTCCTACAATTTTCCCACAAATATTACAATATTTTGCTCCAGTAAAAATTTGCCAATCAAAATCAGTCATCTTAACATTTCTTGAAATCATTGATCAAAGCTTCGGCTTCGATCATTTCATTCAAAAATTGTTCTGTTACGTTTTTCCCTCTGTACATTCTGGTTTTGATCAGTTTACCTTCCTGTCCAACTATAATATATGCAAATCCTGACGGTACTAAATACTTAGTTCGCACCCTACATGGATTATTCTCAATTCTTCTACATTTCGAAAAGCATTCGAAGTCTGCATAAATCACATATGGGTGGTTCAAACCGTTTTTAATTGTATGGAATTTCGTACTATTTGCTTCGGGAAACTTGATAGTTTGTAAAGTGTTTGATTTGCAATTATCTACGTGATTCTTTAATAAATCGTTGCGAGTGAAATTATGAAGACAGTATAGACAGGGATAGGATTTACCATTATGTCTTGAAAGGTATGCTGTTACCCTACTAATATTTTTAATCCAACAATACTGAGAATTACTGCCATCTTTTAAAAGAAAAAATTGTATGGGTTCTTTAACAGGATTGTGTGAAATATGTAATGTATGCAAATCACCTTTCTTAAAATTAAAAACATTTAAAGAAAGATTATTTAAAACCTCGAATTTCGGGATTTGATCGAGGGTTACTAGATAAGTCAATGAAGATGTGTCTAAGGCGTTTTCAAATGTTTTATATTTTTCCACACGTTGTGAATTGTCTTTAGCAGGATGTAGAGCTGATAATATAATATATATAAATAAAAACTACGACAACAAGAAACATCTGTTGTCGTAGTTTTTAACATTCACTATTCCTTTTGTAGATTTCAAATGTTCTGGTAAATTTACGAAAGCAGATGCTCCAACTGCATTATACTGAGACATTTGAATTTCCACAGAAATTATTTTGTCAAACACCCATCCACTTCCCTTTTGTATAACATTTTCAAAGTCGTTATCAATTTTCTCATAAGCATTTTTTAGTAATTCATTGAGATAGGTAGGAAAACTGATTATTTCGTTACATGTCGAAAAATGTGCATATATTTCTTTCTGTCCTTCAGGATCCGTTTGCTTTTTAAATTTTATTTGTAATATGAATCTGACTTTTAGAGGCTGACTGAGTTTATTCTTAATTATATGTTTCCATTTATTGCTATTTTCCTGCAAGAAACTTTTTATGTCTTCTCTGACATTTATGTTATCAATTTTATATGTGCGAAACGTTTTCCGAAAAGCACTGCTTTTATTTATATGATATTAATTCAGATGATGACGTTTTCCGAAAACCACTGCTTTTATTTATATGATATTGATTCAAATGATGATTGTAACTGTCTTTTCTGTTAAAGCTGGAATTGCAAAATTCGCATTTTTCAAATGTGCGGGAAGTACATGCAGTTTTCTTATGACGGTTCATATTGGATTTGCGAATAGATATCCCACATTTGGTACATTGAATAGTTGCGGTCATCTTTGACTAGCAGTTATATCGTCTTTATTTTATATAGTAGCTAAAAATCATTTGTTCGTAATGCAAAAATTTGAAATATTTTTGCATAATCGGAAATTGAAATAGACATGAATATTGTGTGTGTCCAAGAGTAATTTTCTAAACAATACCGATGTTATTGAACATAACCGTATGTTCCTTTTTTTCAATAATATCGTTTTTAACAAAATATCTAAAATTTCGATAATTTCATTTACTACTTCTGCACTGGTGTTTCCAGCTCGTTTACTGGCAACCAAAATTGATAATTTTTCGCATATGTCGTCGAAACTCTTGTATAGTCCAGAACCAAACTGTTGCCTTTCTATTATAGTGAGAATCATTTTAATCGACTTTAAATATTTTCTAAGTGTCTCAGTGTGATTATCGATAATTCGATATTTCTCAGTAGTTCTACCATAGCGTTTGGTTTCTGTAGCCAGTTTCTGAAGATGCCAGATTGTTTGGTAAATCATTTCTTTCAGCTCAGGAATGGGGTTTCTCATCTGTAAGATATCACTCGTAAGTTTTAGTTGATATTGGTTTAATATTTCATCTTGGAAGTTGGAATCTGGATTATAAACGAACGTTTTTTCTCGCATCTCAGTGGGCTCTTCTGGCTCTAAAGTTTTCACTACATCTAGTATGTTTTTCATGGTTTCTTCACGCACAGTTTCCAGGCCTTTTAACCGTTCGACCACTGGCTTGTGAAATTCTTCGAGCGTTTCCTTAACTCGTTCCTCTCCCAAAATAGTGTCTTCAATTTTCGATTTTGTAGTAGCTCGCGATTTCAAGATTTCATCTATAATACTGTGTAATTGCTTAAGGTCCTTCATCTTTATTCATGTACAATAAAGACATATACCCAGTGATGAAAGTCTGAAACAAGACCTCCAGGTTCTTCCTTCTTTTGGATCTGGATAGTGTCTAGCAAGTGAAACACTAATCTTGCTGCCCCTGTCAAATTTCTCGTTTACTGGAATAACAGAAAAAAACTACTGAAGTTGTGGTTTTACTACTTCATTGAATTTTTGATCGTCCAAGTTGACACTATAATTTATACTAAAAGAGGGATTTGTTGTGCAGCAGATTACCTTGCTTATATATTCATTAGAAATGCATAGATGGTAATTATCTTTGAAAGTAGGTGGCGTTAGTAGGTCGAATTTTGTGTTTATCTTTATAATTGAATGAGACTACAATATGTCTTCTTTCACTTCTTTATCACCATAGGAAAGACAAATTACAGTATTTTTATCAACGTATAGTTTTGTAGCAGCATCATTGTTTACAATTGGGATGCCAACATTCGTAATTCGTTTTCCCTTTGCATCGCCATTCAAACTGCTCCCACTTAATGTAAAAAGTCCATTTTCATTTCTCAATAAGGCATTGGATGGGTAGGATCTAACTTTGTCAAGCCATCAAACTAACTTTTTGTTGTCGCATTTCTGTTGTACCTTGGTTCCTCGAGATTTCCTATCCTCTTATTGTTCGCATTAAAGACATCCTCGCCAGTTAATGCGACTCTTTCCAAATATCCCTTAGTTACAGCAGCAGAATCAGCCTCGGGATCGGCAATATCAAGGATTTGTTTTTTTTCTGCTTTGAAACTACGTCCGTCGAATGCAATGCTGCGCGGAACGTAAAACCCATTTTTATTTCTCACCAATGTATTCATTTGACTATTTTGAACAGTGGTCAGGTTGTCGACGTAGTGTTTCGTAGTGGCATTGGATGAATCGGTCGGTTATGCAAGATGTGTAATGCGTTTATTGGTTGCATCGTAATTATCATCGTCATTGCATAGTGTGTTTTTTTCCAAATATCCTTTTGTAACTACTCCAGAATCTGCATCCGGTTCAGTAACATTGATTATTTGTTTGTTTCGCGCATCGTAGCGATTGTTCAGAAAAATTGAAGTATTATTAACGTATTGAATGGTAGTGGCATCTCCATTCAATATAAGTCTGCCTACGTTCGATATTCTTTTAGTATTTGCGTCATAATTTCCCCTGTTATTCAGTGTTATAGACTCTTGTTGCCGATATTGTTTTGTCACAGAGTCCGAACCCTCTTCGGGATTGGCTACATTTCTCAAATTTTTATTGCTCATGTCGTAGTCCCCATCGTGTATCAATTTAAAACCGACACCTGGAATTCCAGCTGATTCTATTTCGGAGCCGGTTTCAGAGCTGACGACGCCAAACTTTGTCAAGTAATTCATTTTTATTTACCAAAGTTTTTTCTGTACTTGAGAGGCATGTGCTTGGCTTTTTTTTTATCGATTAATAAGAAATCGTGTGGTTTTGAAACTGCATAAAAATATCTTTCCTGATTTCTGTTGCATGATCCATTTGTATCTGCAACATTTCTCTCTTGTTCAGCATATTAAAGAATGTAAAATAATTACACTGTAGTCGAATGTTTTTCGGAGTCGAAAAATAACTCCGTGTCAGGTAAATCAATGATATGTTCTTTTTCTTTCCTCTGACGCTTTTTTTGATCGCTTTCCGTTACGAAACCGTCGAAAACAATTAAATTTTGCATGTCGGAATCCAGTTCGTGATCTTGACGATATCTTCTTTACTGGAAGAGAAAGTTGCAACTTAGATTTTTTGGCCAAACATTTTCTCCAAAATTTCGTGCAAATCGTCGAATATTTCTTGCATAAACTGATATTTCGACTGGGTTAAATCTTTGGCATATAAAAAGATTTTATTATAGTAGAGATGTTTAAATATTAAGTTCAACAAAAGGTTCGTCTTCCCTGAGCCCGATGGACCACAGATTAAAAGTCTAAAAGGCCAGAGAGGTGCTAATACGTTTCTGTTCAAGAATTTCTCATCTTCTTCAAAGTCAAAATTTTGAATCTCCATTTTCTTTATTAAAAAAGATCATCTTCTTTGACCCAAAAATTAAATGTATTATCATAACCAAACCATTTAACATAATACCTTTTTTTATTATTCTTCACCCTAGTTTTCAGAATGGTTTCAACTTTATAAATGTCATCTTGCTTTTCGTATTTCACCATTTCTTGGGTGTAAAAACTACCAATGATTGGTTCTCGTTTCAGATCCTTGATCTTATAGTTATGGGATCTGCATTCAGAACTTGAGCAACTTCAAAAATCTCTTCTGTAAAATTGGGCAGATAACCTTTTCTAAACGGTGTCTTCTACTTGGCGATTCTCACCAATTTTAAATTTTGGTGCTGTAATAGATTTAATTCTTTTACCAAACAGATTAAAATACACAATATCTTTGTTTTTTTGCAAGCTTGCCTCTTTTGGGGTCATTCTTATTGATCTGTGATAAGAAGTATTATAATTCTTAACGAGTTTTGGTAGAACATCAATCCATTTTCTAGTGTTATTAGCAGTGAAATATTTCCACATTTTTTCTTTAGTCCTATTAAATCGTTCCACAATTTGAGCTTTAGTCTCATTTTCAGTGGCAAACCAACGGACACCTCGTTGGTTAAACAATGCTTGAGTTTCTCTATTGATAAACTCAGTTCCCTTATCCGTTTGTAACTTCGATGGCTTACATTGTTTAAAAATTTCGACAAATGCTTTGGAAATCTCATTACCCGTTTTCTTTTTAATAGGTATTGGCCAGGCGAATTTGCTGAAAATGTCAATCACGGTTAAAACGTAATTCGTGTGGTTATTGTGAAATTTAAATTTTTGCATATCGATTAAATCACTCTGCCACTGGTCGTCTACATTCGAGAAATAAACCCGTCTGGTTTGGAATTTTTTATAAATGGGTTTGTGTAAAGTGTACACATTTTGTTGTTGAAGAAATATTTTTATTTTTTTTCCGTCAATCCAGTTTTGCGCATTAGATCTTTTATACTGGAAAATTCCTTTAATGGGTCATAGTAAACGGAAGAAAGCATCTTATTTCTTGTGTCCTAAACCGAACCGTTTCTTTGTTTTAATGATAGGTTTGATTATCGTTCTTGAAATTCTTTCTCCTAAAGTTGGATTCTGAATTTCATCCAAATTATTTAGTAATTCTTGGTCGGCTTCGTGTATCTTTTTAGTTTCTGGAGATTTGCTGTAAGAAATGTCGTGCTTTTTGCAGGCTTTGTCCACACGGTTAATACCAGGATCTCTTCGCATTCGACATCTACTCTCATCATTAATCTTTTATTCTTTGATGTGACATATTCGACGTTATCCGTTAAAGTTTTCGTTTTACACTTTACACAATACATGCTTAACTTTTATTTATAAAATATAAGTGCGTGATACTTATAAAAATAAAGTATAATGTATCACAGTTATCTGACTAGTTTAACGCCTGGACAAAAGCAGAAATTGAAGAGTGCATTTGTAAATAAGAATCCTTTAACTTTTAAGTATTGATCCACAGAAGAAAGGTAACGATACTTTGAAACTGACAAAGAGACAAATCATTAAACTGAAAAAATCTAAAACGCGAGTTCGGCTTCGTTTCAGTAAAACACAGCTAGGTGGATTTCTACCGTTCTTAATACCTGCACTCGTAGCATTGGGAAAAGCACCTGCAGTTGGAGCTGCGGGATATGCTGATACTAAGCTTGCACAAAAAGTTCTAGAAAAAGGGTTATACATTCCCGGAAAGCAAAGAGCAGCTGGCTTATCTAAAAATAAAAGAAAGGGAAAAGGTTTGTACATTCCAGGAAAACAAATAGCTCAGGGATTTAAAAAAAAAAAAGCCATTAAGTAACTTAGATATCGAGAATGTAATGAAAAACGAAAAAGGATTCCGTGGTGTATACTCTATCGATTCTTTGCCAACAAAAATATTCAAGAACGAAATTGGTATAGTGAACTTTGAAATTTCCCGTGTTTCAGGAATTCATTGGGTAGCTTATTTCAATGATGCAAAGTTACCTTACGTCGAGTTCTTTGATCCATTCGGTTTATCGCCACCAGAGGAAATAAAACATTATTTACTTACATCTTCAAAGCCGATCGTGTATAGCACTTCGCAAATTCAAACAAATTACTCTGTAAAATGCGGTTACTATTGCATCTATTACATTAAATGAAGGAATAATAACATAAGCCCATATGATGTATTGTATCAGTTTCAACAAACTCCTAACGATAGGAATGAATTGTTGGTAACAACTAGCATATAAGTACTACATAGTACTACACTATATTAATATAGATGGTACTCATAACTATCAATTCCTCTACTATTGCGGCACACAACCCCGAAGATTTGGAAATAAATTACGGAACGCCGATCACACTCAATGATGAATACGAAATAGCACTGATCGGTAGCAATATGTGGTATTCCTGGTACAACATCAGTGATAAATATAACAATAACACTCTGAAATATTTCAATGTAAGACAATGGAATAAAATAACTTTCCCGAATGAAATGCACGATATAGACGGATTCAATGACGTTTTAAAAAATGTCTTTGGGGATCCTAGCCCTATAATACTAGAATGCAACCTCCCCACATTAAGATTTGTTATTCGTTTGGCAAGAGGATATAAAATAGATTTTTCTGAAGGAAAGTTACGAGAAATACTAGGGTTCGAATCGAAAATTATCGATGCAGCAAAAAACAAAGGAAAGTGCCTACCCAACATAACGAGAGGGGTCGATCGCATTCTGATTCACTGTTCTATTGTCGAATCTTCCTACCTCAATAACCAGAAGAGCGATGTGTTGTACAGTTTCGTGCCTCAAACACCGCCTGGCAGTTTAATCGACACACATCCTTTCTTCCCCATATATTTACCGCTCAATAAAACTGATTACATTTGCAACGTTAGAATGAAAGTAACAGATCAGAACAATAACGTAATTGACTTGAACAAGGAAAACATGACTTAAATGTTACACATCAAACCCAAATAAAGATGAAGATACTGAGAAAGCGAATTGAAATATTTTATACCAATCCGTCACCTATTAAAAATCGTTCGAAAAAACGAGAAAATATCCCCTAAAAGCAGAAATATTCTTTATCGGTTAGTTTAAGGAAATGGCCTAAAAATCATAAAATCATAAAGTAAGTATAGGATGAACGTTGAAGCTACTTACTGGAATTTGTTCGAAGATCCAATAGACGATAATTCCACGACAAAATACGAGTACTTGGAATATCGAGAAACCAATGTAAATGTTAGAAATCTCGAAAAATACGAAATATTTACCAAAGATATGGACGTTTTCTACATCCGCACAATAGTTTTATACACGTCAGAGGCAAAATACTGAAATCAGATGGGTCTGATATCGGCGGCAATGATGTAGTTACGATGTCAATAATGGGTACAACATTTTTAAGAGGGCTCAGTATTATATTGAAAACAGAGAATTGGAAGATATTGAATTGCCAGGATCACGATTTACAATTTCATTGATTTACCGAAGACTTTTCACACAGTGCTGCCACAAGTATGATGTGGTTCAAAGATACCGCAGACAGTTCGAAAATGAATAAGTATTTGTACGACGGAGGCGAACATAAACTGGACACGAATAATAAGATAAAGGATTTTGCACAAGCTTTGAAGAAAAATCCTGAATTTAATCAAGCATTCTCGGACAGATATGAAATTACAAAATATAGTCAAAATGTAAGTTTATTCTTACCACTGAATCGACTGTTTGGATTCTGCCGAGACGTGGATAAAGTGTTTCGCGGTGTAAAACATACCATAAAACTGGAAAAAAGTGACGACAAAGACATTATTCAGAGAGTTGGGGCTACGTTGTATAAATTTGAAATGTCTCACGTATCTTGGTTTATTCCAAAAGTAGAACCATCACTACAAGTACTTGCAAAACTAGAATCTCAGTTAGCAAGCGGCAATCCACATGAAATCTTTTGGGAATCGTGCAAACTGTACAAATCTTATACTCGAATTTGACACTCATGTCAGTTGACGGGTTACTACAACTCAAAATAAACCCGTCCATCTTTATGTCATCTTACAAAAGTCTAACCGATTAAATAATCAAACCAGAAACAATATGGTGTTTGATCACATGTTACTAGAACGGATTCAGATCAGAGTGAATAGCAAACAGTTTCCCGAACAAGAATTCGAGTGCAACTTTGAACCCAACACTTTAGAATACGCGCGAGTTTTCAACAGCTTTTTAGCTGCAAAAAATATGAATATCGACTTGGGTACACAATTCAGTTACCAAGATTTTATGAAACTGTATCCGATATTCCACTTCGATGTCAGCAAATACGAATCACGTCTATATGAATTATCAGCAACTGCTGATATCGAAATACGATTTAAATTAAATAGACCGCCAAACGAATTATATCACGTATAGTGCGTAATTGTCTCAGAACGGAAACCAACTTTACAACCACTAGAGGGAAAATTTTAGTTGTTGGCTAAAAAAACTATTTTAAATACAATCAAAATTTACATCTATTTGCACGTTTTAAAAAATATATTTATGTTCCCCACTTCTAATTGAATCTGATGAAATGTTTTAAAGAGAAAATTTTAATTAATCCGTTCAAATGTTGTTGAAGATCCTAAAAATTCTGATCCGTTCAAATGTTGTTTAAGGATTTTTTCTTCACTTCAGGAAACATTCTTTTCAAACTTCTCTAGTGAATGCTGGACTTTGAAAATTGACGGCCGCCCGCGCCAATGAGCGACCAGCGATTCAACTAAGCAACTTTGAAAAAAGCGTACAAAAAACATACAAAAATAATTACTTACTCTTCAGGAGGGGAAAGTCAAAGTGACTTGGAATCGCTTGAGACCCTTCTTACATACTACACAGAACCAAAACTGAATCTTGAACTTTGGTTTTGGATAAAAATTTCGGTTTCATAGCAAAATTATTACTTGCACTTTGCTACTGAATCTTGAACTTTGGTTTTGGATAAAAAAAATTTGGTTTGATAGGAAAATTATTACTTGGACTTTGTTATTGAATCTTGAACTTTGATTTTGGATAAAAATTTCGGTTTGATAGCAAAATTATTACTTAGACTTTGCTACTGAATCTTGAACTTTGGTTTTGGATAAAAATTATTACTTGGACTTTGCTACTGAATCTTGAACTTTGGTTTTGGATAAACATTTCGTTTTGATAGCAAAATTATTACTTGGACTTTGCTATCAAACCGAATTTTTTTTATCCAAAACCAAAGTTCAAGATTCAGTTTTGATTCTGTTGAGTATTTAGGAAGAGTCTGAAGCGATTCCAAGTCACTTTGACTTTCCCCTCCTGAAGAGTAAGTACGATTTAAATAGATTTAATTGTAAAGCTGGAACGAGAATTATTACGTGGACTTTAGTTAGATAAAAGTTTTGATATTTTTGTAGCAAAATTATTACTTGAACATTGATTAGATAAAAATTTTAATATTCTTCCATGATAAGAAATTTATTCAGTTTTGGTTTTTAAATTTCGGTTGAGTATTTAAGAAAGGTCTCACGTGATTCGAAGTCAGTTTGAGTTCCCCCTTCGGTATAGAGTCCCAATCTAACGTAAGTACGATTTAAATACATTTAATTGTAAAGCTGGAATGGGAATTATTACGTGGACTTTAGTTAAATAAAGTTTTCATATCCTTGTAGCAAAATTATTACTTGGACATTGATTAGATTAAAATTTTAATTTTCTTCTATGTTAAATTATCATACACTTCACAAAGTTTCGGTTTGAAAACAGAATTATTACTTTGGACTTTTATTAGATAAACGTTTTAATATTATTGTAGCAAAATTATTACTTAAATGTTGCTTAGATAAAAGTTTTTAATATTATTGTAGCAAAATAATTACTTTGGACTTTGATTAAAAGTTTTAATATTTTTTCTATGATAAGAAATTTATTCACTTTTGGATAAAACTTTTAATATTCTTCTTTGATAACAGAATTAATACTTTGGACTTTGCTTAGAAAGTTTTGATTCTGCTGTATCCAGTGAAGTGTATGATAACTGAACAAAACACTTCATTTTTTATCTCATATATACACACCTCATTTCAACTTAATTCATTTAAACTAATTCACAAATTAGTTTAAACCTCATCTTTAAAAAAAACTTAAATTAGTTTTTCACATGCTAAAAAGCACCCCGGTTTTTTCTAATTTTCACACATATTTTCACAAAATCCACAAGAAACATACTTTCTCCCTCACCCCCATAACTTTTCCCATGGATTTTCCTAGAATTCTCGACCCCCTTTTACTGTGCCAGAACTCTCATTTATGCTACTACTGATGTTTCATGTTAATTAGATTGTTGTTGTTATACTGATCTTTGTAGTAGTTAACTAATTACTTCATCTGTTGATTAATTTTCATCATTTTCTTTTAATAATAATAATAAATAATATCTCCTCAAGCAGCTGCTTGCCACAGAGGTCTGACAGTAGCCTTTCAGTTTATATGCCAGAGTAGAAGGTCCGTGAGGATGGCAGGACCTCAGCAGAAAAACAACACACACATCCGTGCCTTACCCGGGGCTCGAACCCAGGTCCCTTAGATCAGTAGCCAAGCGTGCTAAACACTCGGCCATGGGACGGCTAAGTCTTTTAGCAATTTTTTTTTATTTTTAAAACTGATCGTAAATTTACCTATTGTTTTATCGAATTTAATATGTACCACAACAAGCTAGTAAAGCTTTTGCTTTTGGATTGTTTTTATGTTGATTGATTTTAATGTAGAATTTCTAAAAGTAACTTGAACTTGAATAACGACTCAAAGTAGTGAACTATAACTCTTATCCAGAAGCGAGAAGGCTCACAGTATCACCTGCCCTGTCAAACTTTCCTATGGCAGTTGCAGTCGTTTGGAAGACCACCATCTTAATGTCTTTGGTGGGGTGCAAACTGCCATCAGTGTGCCACCTTCGGAGTCTTTCTCGTTTTCAGTGAAGTACCACTTGGAGCAGGTGAAACCTAAGTTGCTGTCTACTTCGACATATACAGTGGTTTCAGTTCCTGTTACAATGCCTTACATTACCACTTCTGGAGTATCTACTTGCCCTCAGACAGCTAGACCTTCTAAACCGAAAGAGCCTCCATCAGGGCCCAAGAGGAAAATTTTATCCTCTCCTCGTTTGACGGTTTCGGATCCCTTTCCCTCAGATGACTCTGAGGACAGGGATACCGACTGCCCCAGTTTCCCTAAATCGTCTTCTGCGATGGTAGAAATATATGGGAAATGGTTGTCTGCCCAATCTTCCCTGACCTGAGATGGCCACACTCCTATAATGGAATTGTGGTGGATTCCAGAGGAATCTTGATGATATCAAAGTCCTCCTGAGGGCACAAAAGCCCTTAAGCATGTGCATTGCAGGCAGTTGCTAATCCCACGATCCTGCATTTTTCTCTTGTTCATTGATATTGGAATGGAGATGTACCAGCTAAAGGATTGTCACCATCCTAGTAAGCCACCATTATCCATTCCATGTCATACCCCTCTACACCAACTTACAGGTGGTTGCCATTCACCTCTTCGTAGGATTTTCGTTGACTCCATCTGATGAAGATGGAATTATCATCTTCTGAGAAGACCTAGATGACCTTGCCTCTCAGCTGCCGTCCCCTTTCCTCCTCGTGGGGGACTTCAATGGATACAGTCCTCTTTGAGGCATTAATGGAAGTTTAAATACATACCTCAAGCAATAGCTCCTGGATCCTTCACCCTCCCTGTTGAACACCGGTGTCAGAACCTACTTTCACTCCCACCCCACACATTTCCTGCCATTGACCTCACCATCTGTTCCTCCTCGATCATTCCACTCTTTACATGGTAGTTCGAAGACTACCCATAAGAAAGTGATTACCTCCCCATGGTCTAACCTCTGGGATGCCTTGCAACCCTTCACATGTATCACGGTGATTTGATCAGGCTGACAGGAGTAGCTTCGACCTCTTTTAAGAGTTTAACGAACACTTACTTATTAGGCTCAGAACAAGGCTTGGGGGGAGGGGGATTCCAAGATATCCAATATCATCCAATCTTGAAGCTATCAAGAACGCCAAAGCAACATCCCGTTTCGTCCGGCGCCACAGCCAGAAAGAATCTTGGATCAAATATACATCTTCGTTCAGCTGCACGACAGTTCTTAGGCCATATGGGATAAAGTCTAGAAAATGGGTGAGAACAATACGTCCCACTCCTTTTAGATTTAGAGCATAATAAACAGGCAATTGCTGATCTTCAAGTAATTACCAACACTCTGGGCGAATCTTTTCCCTCCATCTCTTCCTCGTCCTCTTATTCCCCCAAGTTTCTGGCCCAGAAGATCAGGACAGAACGCACTCTGCTGTCTTTCCACTCGAATTACCCGGAGCAACAGGCCATTCACAGCAGAAGAGCTTCGCTTTTCTTTGCACTGTTCTCGTGCATCTGCTGTATGGCCAGAAAATGTCCATTACCACATGCTCCAACATCTCTCATCATCGAGTAAGGATCGGTTGCTCCTACTTTTCTATCGCATTTTTCTCGAGGAAGGAGGGAGGTCAATATCTTTGACTTCCCGAATCTGGACTAGGATTTCAAGATTCTTTCAAATTATTGTCCCATCGCGTTGACGAGCTGCGTGTGCAAGGTGTGAGAAAGAATAGTAAAGGCCATATTCTTCGTGGTGTTTGGAACACCATAGCCTTCTTTCCAACAACCAGTGTGTCTTTCACAGGCAACGGTCTACCTTAGACCACCTCTTCGAATCGGCGATTAGGAATTAATTTAAAAAACTAACATAAAAACTACATAAAACATAATAGAAACACATGCAAATTTATAGCATTATATAAAAATGAATAATTTAAAAAAATAAAATAAAAAAAATAAATAAATTTTAAATAAAAAATAATTTTTTTATAGAACTATGTAGAAATAAATATTTTTATGTAAAGAGGCTCAGGAGCACCATCATTCCAGTTGTGGAGGAGACCAAGTTTATTGGTCCAATTTTCGCCCGGAAATTGACCTTTTTACCATACAAGGTGATTCCAAACTCTTGGGCCAAACTTTCAGGGGTGATTGAACACACCTAAACAAGCATTTTCGTCATACAATGCATGGTCGAAACTCAAGCAATGAAACGCTAGGGGTTAGCAGTTACTGTGTCAGGAAATGAAGAAACAAAAGAATGACAGAAGAGGTTTGAAACAATTGCAGAAATTACAGAACAGAAATTACAGAATTTTATTAAACAAATTACAGAAACTGCTCAAAAGAGCGACCTCCAACCTTATAATGCAGGCTTCACACCTTCGACGTAGTGATCGGCGTACATGGGCGAAAACACCAGGCATTTCTCGTACAGCGGCAGCGGCAATAGAAATCCTGGCAACAAGATTCTCATTGGAATCGATGGGGATATCGTAGATGAGGCTTTTCATATTATGGCTCCATATAGGAAAAAGTCCAGACATCAGAGATCGGGTGATCGTGGCGGCCAAGCGATGGGACCACCCCGACCAATCCATCTTCCAGGAAATGTTGCATCCAAGGCGTTCCGCACATCCACGCTGAAATGGGGTGGCGCTCCGTCAAGTTGGAACCACATACGTGTTTGAATGTTTGCTGGAACAGGGTTCAGTAATTCTGGCAAGACTTCTCGTAAAAATGCGAAGTGCGTTCTCCCTTTCAGTCGGGCTGGCAGAAGGTATGTGCCAATCAAATGGTCATTGAGGATTCCAGCCCAAACATTTATGGATAAACGCCGCTGGTACGAATGTGGACGTATGGCGTGTGGATTACTGGTAGCCCACACATTTGAATTGTGGATATTAAAAATGTCCTCACGCGTAAAGGTAAATAAGACGTGCATCAAAGTCTAGTTGGGCTGCAGTCTGCTGCCGGAACCACTGTGCAAAATCCACACGAGGCCGATAATTTTCAGGTGTCAAGGCGTGCACCCTCTGTGAATGGTAGGGGTGTAATCGTTCGTCTCGTAGAACTCGCCACACCGTTGATTGGGGCACACTTACGGCATGCTACATTCGGGACGATCTCCAACCCTATGTAGAATTTTCTCTGTAACACTTGGCGTCCTCACACTCCTTGCACGCCCTGTATCCTGCAAGCTGCTGACAAAGTAGCCCGTTTCGCACAGATACCGGTGCAATCACTGAAAGGTTTTACAATCAGGTACGCGTCTCGTCGGAAAGCGCTCCCAGTACAGTCTTTGGGCTTCCCTCGCATTCCCGTCCGCAGCTCCGTACGTGAAATGCATGTCTGCCTTCTCCTGATTCGTGAAACAATCCATCCGTTCTGCAATCCACAGTAGAAATGACGATGTGTGCGAAAACCAGTTCTTATAAGTGTTCACTGGAAAGCGCCCTCTAGCGCTTCACCACTTGAGTTCCAACCATGCATTGGATGACGAAAAGTGCTTGTTTAGGTGTGTTCTATCACCCCTTAAAGTTTGGCCCAAGAGCTTTGAATCATCCTGTATATACGTCATTTCAGGTCCAAGTGCCCAGGGACCTTGAACCTCCTCATGGTGCTCTCCTCCCTCTCTTGGGGAGTGGACTGGCTTTCTTTGCTCCACCTGCAGCGTGCATTTGTCAGGTCGAAAGTGGACTATGGATCCCAGGTGTAAGATTCTGCCCAGGATTTAGTGGTGAACGTGCTGGACTCTTTCTACCAACAGACAAATCTGTTTGCACAGGGGCCTTCTGCACCTTACTGGCCCAAAATTTTTATGTTAAGACCAATGAACTTTCTGTATCTACTCACTATCAGCAGTTGTCCCTACAAGGTGATCAAAATTGTGATCCCACTTGGGACTGCATTTTTAGTCCTCAGTGGGAACTGATTAACCAGAATTGTCCGACTGCCGTTTATCCTTTCAGTTTATGTGTCCAAGGCTACCTCAAAAACATCAACATCAGTCAGAATAGTGTTGCTAGTCGACAGCTGAGCCGTGGCTTACTGTTTCCCCTTGCAGCAATTTCCCTCTTTGCAGGACCAGGAAGGCCTTTACACCCGACTGTGTGTACCAGAAATTCTTTCCAATCACCGTGCTGAGCATCACGACTTCTTGCCCATTGTCCGGAGATTGCCTGATCGCCAATATCACAGCAAACCATTGCCACACACATCTGTGGAATCGGCATAGTCTGCTGTGATCTGGTCTTCAGTGATAGTCTTCAGTGATGTGGATCAGGTCTTCAGTGATAGTAATCACTGAAGACCAGATCCCACAGCAGAGTCCATCTTCACTTCAGATTTGCACACTATCAGCCTCACCTTTGACTGCATAGCAGCTAAGCATCACCATCGGTATGTATTCTGCACTGACTCACTTAGCTCACTATATGCTTTGATATCGGTTAGGCACTGGACTCACCCTGTTCTTTCCAAGATTTGCCAGCAGCTTCATTGTCTGGCATCACGGTCATATCGTTATCAGACTTGGCACACCTTGCTGCCAAGTCTACCACGCCCCTGTCTGACACTCCACTGCCGGTTGCATACATGGACTTCTGGCAGTGTTTCTCCACAGAGCTCTGGTCACATTGGCAGAGATCTTGGTCTGAACAGGTTGGTAATAAACTTTTCGAGATCAAGACCATTGTCAAATTGTGGCAATCACGTTTTCACAGGAAGCGTAAGGAAGAGTGCCAGATTTGTGACACATTTCAACGATTAAACGTATTTTAATCGCCTGTGCTGCTTTTAACTGTGAGCGTTTTACTGTGAGCGTTTTATTTTGATTCTTATCATTTAGTGTGCGAGTCATTTGCACTCGGACATCTTTTATCAGATCAATTTTTTTTAACTTATTCTTGTTTAGTCTAGTATATCTTTATCCCGGGTCTTTCACACCTGGATTGATTTTAATTTCTATATTTATACCTTTTTATTTTACTTGCTGTTTCTACATTTGCTGTAGACGTATATATTTTTTCGTATTTTTGTTCATCGGTTACAAAAGCTTTTAATCGAGCGACTCTCCCCCGAAAACGGGGACGTATGGTCACACTATTCTTATTTGCCCAAAGCAGGAGCAAACTTTGATTATACACGGTCTTTAATCTCATAACCAATATGGGGCAGGGGTGCCTCAATCGTTTGCACGCTAGGCTTGTAATCTGCAGTTCCCAGGTTCGAATTCCAGTTGGGCCAGCATTGAGATTTATCTTCGTAAAACTCACCGCTGCCCTCAGTCAGTCGGGAACACTGATGGGCTTCGAAAGACCGCTGTCCTTCGGGTGGGACGTTATGCAGTGGTTCCGTGTGCGGGAGAGCCATACCCTCTGCACTTTAACAGACACATTGGATAGCCTTGAAGGGAGGCTACCATCAGTCTTCCACCAACTGTCAATGGGTCTGTCTCCCCCAGCCTTCTTCGAATCCTTGGGGTCCTTGTGACCTGACCATTGTATGCAAAAAAATACCGCTCAAAGATAAAACAACCCAACAAAACACCTTGCATACGAAACAGCAAAGTAATACTTTGCTGTTTCGTAAAGGGTCTCTGTCTAGGAGGCTATGCCGTCGACACTATAAGGCACTCGCCCTGGGCTAAATTTTAAGTTATTACACAGTCAATATTAACAGAATATATAACGATAATTCATTTCCGCTTCTAAAAATTAGGTGAAAGGTAACGATCATGAGGGTGAAGAAATAGCAATAAGTAACCATTAAATTTACTTTTCAAGATTTCCACCCATTTTAAATGTTCCAAAATTCTACACTTTGCACTACTTAAACACAATATCGTGCATTACATCTTGCCTTCACAATATAAGGGTTTCAACAAATGAGATTATTTTATAAAAAATATAAACCAAAGCCAAAATACACTGTTATTATATAAATTAAAAAATACATATTTTCCAACATGCAGCTTAAAAAGTACAAAATAAAACTAAAGCATGTCGATGATTCGCTGAATTCGTATTTGAAGGCGCTGGCATTCTTGTTGAGCAGGGAAATGGGCGCCCAATCTTCCTTCGAAGTGTATACGAAATTAGTGACTGAATTTAGGTTTATTTCTTACTTTTTACGGCGCATATGGGAAGATAGGTATTACTTAAAGTTTTTAATTAATTTATATTTTTTTCTTTGTCACTAAAAACACCTTTCTTCAGAAACTTTCCTTTGATATATGACTCATAAACATGGACTACATTTTTACTTCCTCTTTTTTTAGAGTCGTATTTCAGATAGCCCACGACATTGGAAACATCACACGCTTTATATATAAGTCGTTAAGGCACCCCTAAATTTCCGTCCCCTTTTGGGGGGATGGAAGAATGTTTGGGGGCATAATTCGAAGTAGTTTACGACTGTTCTCATATGAACTTTCAATTGACACATAACTTTTAATTGTAGGTCCTCGCTTTCGGAAGCTAGGACAATGGAAATGTAAAGGACGACTTTCAAATTTTTCCCCTCGTAGGGAGGAAGGATGTAAGGAGGGAAAATTGTTTTATGGCCCACAACATTCCCACATCAGAAGCTATCATTTGACATACAACTTGTTACGTTCGGCCCTCGCTTTCGACAGGTATAGTAAAACAATTCTTCGCATATTTTAACTTTTTTAGGGGGCGGAAAAAAGCACTTGGTGGGGAAAATAGTTATCTGTGACGCTCCTCCTGTCACAAACGTTCATTTAAAGCATAACGTGTTACTTTCGTGCCTCGCGTTCTGATGATATAGCGAAAGATTCTTTTTCGTATTTCCCTTTTTTTAGGGGGAAGAAAGTATGGAAGGTAAATGTTTTATAGCCTATGACACTCCCCGCTTCACAAGCTTTCATTTGACACATAAATCATTTTGTCAGTCACGTTCGAAAGATATGGTGGAACAACTCTTTTGGCAAATCCATTAACCGACAAAGGATGAGCTAAAAGCAATAGGAAGATAGGTGAAAACAATCGGTTTCTGAGAAAAAGGAAAACACTTTTTCTTTGGATCAATTTCATTTCTACCTTTTTTGATATTTGCATGAGAAATACCAATATTAATTTTTCTAATAAGAAATATGCGTTTATTTTGGAAAAATGTTTATTGTTTCTTTTGGCTTTCTTGCTAAATAGCCCAGTTTCAAACTCTGTATCGACTAGGTAGAGACTCTCATCACAGAATTTACATCTTTCTTGATGAATCGGGTTTTTTCGGTAAAAAGGAGAGAAGCAAATTAAATTCAAAGCTATTTAAAGTAAGAACGATTTAAGCAAAATATCCTTTAACGTTTAGTATAACATACTTGTGAAATAATTACATTCAATAGAAAAACCAAGACTAACTTACGGCCTAAGTTGCCTGCAAGGTCGGCAAGGGCTCCGGATATATTAAAAAATGTCATTAGTAAACTAAGCTATAGAGAAAATATGTGGGGAATGCAACATGAGCAGAAGAAATACAACATTCATGAGAAAAAAAAATCCATGTCAAGCCTGGGACAATAGGCGACGTCTTTTAACTTTTATCACGGGGTCAGAAGAGATATCCAGTGCTAGATCTAGGGGGAGGGGATGAAGAGTGGCATGTCCCTCCCCCTGCCTTGTTGCTAACAATTAAGGAAAACGGATGCAGAAGTTATTAAACTTGGGCATATTTTGCGCATTTTTCAAGAAATATTTTCAAAACCCTCTAAAACAGAAGGCAGAATCGTGTACTGCGATGAAAATCCAGTCCCTTGCACTCTTTTCCGGCTTGATTACGTCACTTGTTATATCCAAATATTTATGCTATTTCACGAAAAATGATACAAAACAAACCGCTTGTTTTAATGAGGACTGTGACGAGGAAAATCAGAAAAAATATTTAATAAAATCGTTCTCTCATGTTCAAAATTGTATCTCGCAAATTATTAATAATGTTTATACGTTTTCAAATATAGGCATTGCCTCTGAATTATTGCCCATATAGCAATGTTTTAAAATGCTGCTTATAATTTCCAACATAATAAATGTGTCATCTTTTTTGCGGTTGATTCAGAAATACATTTGCTTTTACTTGGAGCTTCCACTGCATTAACTGAACACACACGAACCAGTCAAGCAGACGACTAGCACTACCTTAATGATACCCATTAAGGTGCTACCTCATTACAGAGGACGTAAAAATTATTGTCTTTCACAGTTTACTATTGTGCTATGCTGATTTGTAATTTATTTTGCACGACACAAGATGTAAAATATAATTTCTGTTTTTTAAATTAAACTTTTATTAAATTTTTAATAATTTATTAATTGTCCCCGTCGCCCCTATGCCTGAGACTCGAACCCAGATCTTTTGCTTCTCAGTCATATTTTGCACACAAATTAAAACTTTTTTGAAAATTCGTTTATTTCTGTTAATTCCTCTTAGAAACAAAAATTCAGAAAATGCAATTAAATATTTATTAACTTTGGTAAACGTATAATTTTTGCGGAATTCAACAAAATTTGCTTACTTCAAATATTCGGCATTACGCGCTGTTAGCAAAATCTAAATGGTCTTAATTTCAGTAAAGAAAAGAAGGCATATAAATATTAGGCATTTAACTTACACTACAAGAGCAGCACCTATTTGTTCATCATCCTCATCCTCATCCTCATCATCATCCTCAAACAGCCATGGGCTACGGAGCAATTTAGTTCTCCAAGCAAGTCTGTCCTGAGCTACATCTGTTGCATCTGGCCATTGCACACCAATTCTAACAAGGTCCTGTTTGACATTGTCTGCCTACTACATCTTAGGTCTTCCCTTCTTTCTGAGGCATTTAGGCACACTGTTCATAATCCTATTCATTAATCTATAATTATCTACACGGGCAACATGGCCAAACCAACGGAGTCTCTCGCTGCAGAATATGATGCATAAAGGAGGTTGCCGACTCCTTTGTCTAACTTCATCATTACTAAGTTGAACCACCTAATGCCCAAGACACTGCGTAAGCATCTGGAATAAAAAGCATCTAGTTTCCTGTTATCTTGTTCACAAAGTGTCGAAGTTTCACTACAATAAGTAACCCTAAAAAGAACCAAACTATTATACAGTCTAATTTTAGTTTTTTGGTGTATCACCTATTTCTCCACACTCTCCATAGGTTCGTAAAAGTCCCGGCAGCAATCCCTATTCATCTATTAATCTAATGCCGCACATCACCAATATCTGTTACATGGCTCCCAAGAAAATTAAACAGTGCCACCTGCTCAAGACTGCAACCATTCAGATTAATTGAATCGCAGCCTGCCTGACTAATTTTAATCACTTTAGTTTTCTCTCTGTTTATAACCAAACCTACTCTACTACCAGTCTCATCAACAGCTCAAATGAAAGAGTTCATCTCATCAACATCATTTGCAAAAAGGGATAAATCATCAGCATAATCTAAATCAGAAATTGTCGAATCTCCAGACCATTTAAAGCCGCAGTCTTCCCATTGCAGTGAATTTCGCACAACATAATAAATAACCAAGCTGAAGAGAAAAGGGGACAGAATGCACACTTGTCGAACACCAGAAGTAATGCTAAACCAATTGCTACAAGCCTTACCAACTCTCACACGTGACTCAGTGTTATTATAGAGAGCTTTCGTTACGTTAACTAACTTGTCTGGTATACCATATGATCTCATAATCAATCACAAATTATGACAATCAACAAAGTCAAACGGTTTTTGAAATCAACAAGACTAGTAACAAAGGTTTCTAAAACTCTAAACATTTCTCAAGAATCTGCAGAGTAAAAATATCTGATGTACATATCTTATATCACTTCTGAATCCACATTGCTCATCACGCAATTGCCCGTCAACCAGACCCTTAATTCTATTAAGTACAATCACGCAAAGTACTTTACCTGGAACAGAAAGTAGGTTCATATCCCTAAAGTTATCACAAGAACTGCGATCACCTATTTTAAAAATAGGGATAATAATAGCTCTGGTAAAATCCTTAGGAACCATGCCTTTATCATAAAAGATATTCAGAATTTCTGTCATCCAAGTGGTAACAGAAACACTCCCAGCTCTAAGTATTTCTGTAGTAATTTCATCAACACCTGGGGATTTATGAAGTTTAAGTTTAGAAATAGCCAAAATAACTTCAGACTGTGTTATAGGAAAAACATTAAAGTCAATAATGCATCTATCATCATTACAAACAATGGGTGCAGAACTAACCACATTGTTTGCACATCACTGAAATGATCAGCCCACCTAGCCATGACAGTATCCTAACTTTCTATAACCTTACCCTGTTTATCCTTCAACCTTGCATATCTGTCCGTTTTCTACCACACAAAACATTAACTCCCTGGTACATTTCTATGCTGTTCTTACTACTTCCCCAGCTTGTCAGCTAAGCCATCATGCCAAAAATTCTTATCAGCACCTAACTGATCCTTTACTCATTTATTAAGCTCTCTGTAATGCTTTCAATTAGGACTAGAATGGTATTGATTAAGTACATTCCTGGATTTCTTTATTTCTGAAATAAGCTCAAGGGCCTTATCACTCAAATAATTCTGCCTCCTCTGCTACTTTTTTCCTAAAAGAGTACTGTAACACTTCTTAAGCTTAAGTTGCAAGACACTTTTAACAATTTTAACTCTCCTATATGACCTGGTTTTACTAATAGAACTAGCACATTTGCTGTTAATTAATATATAATCATATTCTTATGCAGCCCATCTGGTGAAACCCATGTGTACTTATGTATGTTGCGGTGTTTGTAATAAGTGTCAGTTATTCTGAAACCATTGAGCTTACTTACCTGTAGGAGACGTTGCCCATTGCCATTGCAGCTACCAACACCAAAAGAGCCTATCACCCCTCTCCAAAGGTCAGAGTCAGTACCACCTTTGGCATTGAAGTCACCGAGAACAAGGGTCCTTTCTTGACCTTGTTTCTCCTTTCTTGAAAATTTTTTCAACAAAGGAACTCCTTTCTTGACAGAATTCAAAATATCCTGAAGTTGTCCATAAAACCTATCCTTCTCATCCTCATCGGTATCCTCAGTGGGGACATAACAGCAGATAACATTCAGGTCTTTAACGCTTGTCTGAAATTTTGCTGTAAGAAACATTTCATTAATGCACTCATATCCTAGAAAAGCATCACTAGCGTGTCTGCTGAGAAGCAGACCCACGCCTTGGTGATGCTTATTATCGTCCCACCCTGAAAAGGGAAATTTAAGATTATTTTTAAGAATCTGACCTTTACCTGTCCATCTGATCTCTTGCAAGCGAGAATATCTAAATTATAACGGTGGAATTCATGTGTGAGGACATCAAGAGAAAAAGCTCTGTGCAGAGTCCTCACATTCCAACTACCTATGGAGAGAAAATGGTTAGTGGGATGTTTAAAGAAACTATGTTTATTGAGAGAGGGAATTCGACAATATCAAACAGCCCCCTAATCGCAGACATGGGGCAAAGACCCGTTCCACCACCACTAAAGGCTGAAGCCATCTACACTGAAGACTTCCTCCAATGTAGAATTTGACGATGCCAATAGAAGCAAAGAGTTCAGGTGCCTGCGATGACCTCTGCTCAGGATTATCCACCAGCTGATAAACATATCCTGTGAATCTATTCACTTGGGGCTATCAACCCACAAACAAACAGAAAACACTGCGGAAGATTTTCCCTCCACAGAAGCCCACCAGTGCAGCAAAATCAGGATCCATAATGAAGCTCAGAGTCTTATTCCAGTCCTCTCCGGTAAGTTTATATAGTCAGCACTAGGATCCTGTGTGGTTGGCCATTCCTCAGCAGGGTAGAAAAAAAAAGTAGCTATAGTTGTCCAGATCAGTAGGCCACACTAATCTGGCACCCCTTTCCGTTCACTTCCACAAGAGAATATCTTTTTCAAAATGTACTAGCGGCCTTCACCACGAAAAGGCGGGGTCGGATTATTTTTTCGGTATTTTATATATTTATATTATTTTTTATGAACGCAATCATGTAAATAAATGTTCGTCTCTTAATCATCAGTTTTTTTCTTTAGTAGGAATCCAACGTACATTCATTATTTTTTATACTAGAAATTGCAAGACTTCTTTCGTACTCAACCGCTCAGTCATTCCAGTAGGAATATAACCTTTATGATTTACATCTTCACAGAAGAATTCCCTTCAAATACGTGATGTCTGCTAAGGGGAAATATTAATTCCTCAATATTTCACATCGTGGTGCCAGCACCATACGTTCTTCAGTTTTCCGAGTAGGTATCGTCCAACGTTTGGTTATTACTCTACCTGTGACGTAAAATATTTTGATTATTCATTTCCAAGAAGAGGAGAGATATTAATAATTCCCGAATATTTTCTTTAACACACGAATATGCTAACTCCTTCAATCCGAAAATATTGGGACCAAACGAGAAACGAATTTTAAAATGAGCCCCTAGCTTTTCTCAGTTTGGGACTGCCAAACGAATATTTTACCCAAAGTTCCCGTATAAGGAAAAGGTTGGAATGTTGTTCACCCTCGGAGAGATGATTTGTAGAGACTTTGTTAAAATAATATTTAATTTTTTTCATTAACACTATATCAAGAAACAAAACGAACTCTTTTTAAAATATAGTTAATAACATCTGAATTAACATTTAATATTTATTTTGCCTGCATAGAAGAATTTTTGCAAGAAACCTATTCTTTTGCATGTGGCTTAATGCCTCCAGGTAACCCATGTGATTCCAGTGATATTTTCTTTATCTTTTCATAAGGGGAGAGCAATACATGAGGGTCTATAGTCTACATGTCCACACACAGATGACTTTGTAACAAACTCATACTTCTGTCGAAATCATTCCATGGAACCCATGCATTTTCGCCGATTGTTTTTCCTTATCTTTGCCGGCAATACCTAGACATGTTCACACACGATCTACTTTTGTATCAAACTTTTCTAGAAAAAAACCATTCTGATGACGTAATGTTTGCCAATTCCCTGCGACCTCATTCTGCGCCATTTTTCTGTATAAAGGGGGAAAACAATACGTGGGGGACGACACCATACGTGTTCAGATGACCCGAGGGGATTTTTACATTATACCCCCACAGAAACACCTTATAAAAAATTTTTACACGGGGTTGTTTTCCCACTATAAATTTTATTAATAAAAAAAATAAATATTCCCTCAAGCAGCTGCTTGCCACAGAGGTCTGATAGGATCCTGTCAATGTAATACCTCAGCAGAAAGACAACACAAACAACCATGCCTTATCAGGTTCGAAGCCAGGTCCCGTTGACCAGTAGACTAGCGCGCTAACCACACGGCCAACGGATATTTGCCCAATAAAGATTTCACTGCCTCTCCGAAGAGATACGATGCGCAGGCCCTAACTACTACTAATTTTCCGAGACCTATGCAGTAAAATTGACCGGAATAATTCTCCAAGTTAAACATTTTGACCAAATCAAAGGACTAAATATTGCAAACTTTATGCAGCTAAAAAATAATGGCCGTTTTGGTGCCAAAATAAAATACAGTCTCGATCCGCTAAAAATAAATATCTGGTCAAGACTGATTTCTGTTTAGGTAGAAGTTGAAACCTTCCCACACACATTTTTTTTTTTAAAGTACGATAACAAGTTAATTTTCTCTGCTTTTCTTTCGCCATATTTTAACACTTTCTGAATTTAGTTTAAATTTTCCAATCTCTAACCCACTTCAATTTTTTTCAACTATTTCTTTTTCAACTGAAGTAAATTCAATAATTTTAAAACTTTTACTTTAATTATTTATATCACACACATTATCATTCATACCTAAATCTCCAACCGACTTCAGTCTCCATTTCTCAATTTCTCATCCCATTTCACTCAACCCATAGTCGTCATCATTTTCAAAAAATAATTAAAATCTCATTTTAGAAAAAGAAGTTAAATTAGCCTTTCAAGTACTGAACAAACCGCTTGTTCTTCTCCACATTTAATGAAGTTTTTGCAGCGTAACGTTATCGAAACTAATTTATCGCTCATCTTAAACAAATTCTCCCATAGATTAACATTCATATTTCGTATCTTTAACATTGTACCAAAACCCCCAACTAAAATACTACTCACCAACCATATACACTTGTTCATGGATATCCATTTCAAACAGCAGGATGCCTTCTTTCGACAAAACATCTCCTCGTCTCATCGCTCGCATTTGGCAGAAGGATTGGTCGAGCTCCAGTGAGTTCACAACCCTCGAATGGCTCTTTCACTCTCCGGACTGCAACCCTGTTGGGCATCTGTGGGTCGAAGTGGAGTGATGCATTCGAACCCGAAACTCACCACCGGCAACTCTCGCCGCTTTACGAACGACTGTCGTCGAATTATATGCTCCAATACTTCCCAAAAGGGTGTTGGCTTAGTCGGTAGCGCTCCAGGCTCGCAATCTGCAGTTCCCAGGTTCGAGTCCCAGCTAGGTAAGCATTGAGATTTATCTCCGTATAACTTACTGCTCTGTCTTTGGACAGTAGGGACACCACTGGGCTTCTATAGGCCGCTGTCCTTCGGAATGGACGTTAAGCCATGGCCCTGTGCACGTTAAAAAATAGCTGGATAGCCTTGACGGGTGGCTATCATCCGTCTCCTAACAGCTGTTCAGTGGGTCTACTCCCCCAACCTTCTCTGAGTCTTCGCAATCCTTCTAACATGGCCATTTAGCCCATTGTGTTCGAAAAGTGCCGCTAAGAGGCAGTGGCGGCTCGTAGCTAAAATTAGTGGGGGTGCTGCTCCAGAAAATTTTAGCATTTGTTTTTAAAATTGTGTAAAAGGAAAAAAAAAACGAAAAAAATAAAAGAACCGAAAAAAAAAATGAATCAAATAGAATAGCTAGAAGCAGGATAATAATCTAATTCTAAACTTTATTACATTCAAGAATATGGTACACGGGTTTTAAGCACAACACACGCGGAGTAAAAAAAAACTACCTTCAACCAGCACGCCAGAGTCGGCACTGCAGGAACGACAGCGCTCTCTCTCCCTTGCAGCCTCGCGTGTAGCTTCCTATGTGCGCATGCGCACAACAGTCAAACACCTCGCCGCTAGTACTGTGAAGCGCACAGTTCCATACAAAGATTTTTGTATCTTTTTCATAAACTGGGGGATGGCTACTGACATCAAGCTTAAGGATTATATATTGTACAAGTATAAAGAAAGAATTAAAGAAAAAAGGACCCATTATATTAAATGTTATCGATAATATCAAGTTGAAAATGGGGGATGCTGCAGTTCACAGTGCCTATACGCGAGCCGCCACTGCTCAGAGGTAATAAGGTGGTTTATTAGGTCGATGTGTATAACAAACGATCCTTTCAGTGTATGGTCACACCAACAGTCTTTGTAGTTGACCACTCCTCAGCAAGATATAAAGAAAAAGAAAAAGAAGCCATAGTAATCTAGATCAATAGGCCACACTGATCTGGCAGCCCTTTCCTTCCGTTCCCTTCCTGAAATGAATATCTCTTTTTAAAGGTACTAAAAATCTGCACCACGAGAAGGCGTGCTCGGACTTTAAGTGCTAGTCCTGGTCGATTCTGTGCGTCATCACAGGGGATTTGGTGGACAGCTCTTCTTCCAGCTACCATTTTGGTATATATATGGTTAGCACCAAGAGCCTGTGTGATTGACCATTCCTTAGCAGGGTAGAAAAAAACAGAAAAAAGTAGTCATAGTAGTCCAGATCAATAGCATTTTGCAGAATTACTAGGTGCTAGAATGTACGTTTTACATATTGTTTAAGGATTTTCTTTTTAAAAATTTCATTATACTGATAATATTTTTTAGATCGTGATAAATTTTTATTTCGTTAAACTGCTATTTTCGTAATAAACTGATGTATTCGTTAAAATGAAACATTTTACATAGAGATGCATGGTAAATTAGCAGTGGTTCCTACCACTGCCAACTCGTTTCGTTATACTGATATTTCGTTTTTCTAGCCCTTTAACGTTCAAGAAATCTGAGAAAAAGGTAGAGGATAGTAAAGACAAAGAAATAGCACTCTTCGGACTAGTTCATTTCAAAATCTCGGCAATTTTGGGCCGTTCTGGGCGTTAAAGGGCTAGAGTTCTTTATACTGATATTTCACTGTAATAAGTTTTTGCACTAGTATATGTGAAATCTGCTAGCAAAAAAATTAAACTCGAGTAGTTATAATGCTTTTCAATACCTATCTACTGTTAAAGTAACATTGATTCCTGTGGGAGATGCTACCATAATTTCCTTAAGGGTTCTTGTTACCAACTAGGGGCCCGTATACAAAGTTACACTGTGAAAATTCATTGCAATATGGGAAAATGAGATAACGTTTGGTCTAATTAGGCTATAAAACTAAATCTTGTAGCGCCCAATACCACTATCTAGGAGCTGTATTCTGAGGTGATTGTAATCGAGATCGGACCAGTTACATAGCCGAGAAAGTATAAATTGAAGAGCAATAGAATAGACTCTAGAAATGGTTTTATCTGAACAATGAACTATAATCGATTATGTAATCTACTATGGATCAAATAATTGTGTGTCATTTCTTGCAGATTCCAACAGAATGGATGAGAATTTGTCCGGTAATGTGGACTCTTCTTCCGCAGTCTCCAACATGTATGGCAACCACAATAGTCAGAATGCCGATATCAATCACGGCCATCCTGTCCCATCTGTCGCTTTGAAGAATTCCATGCTGACATTGCCCCCTCAGGCCAATGTTACTCCCAAATCCCAGAGCCTGAGCTCTGTCAATACAACCAACGGCACAGGGCGAAAGTACCAGTGCAAAATGTGTCCTCAGGTAAAAACCTATTCCATATCTTGTTCGAGTAAATTTTATTCGCATGTGTAAAGAACGAAGTTGTAGCCAAAAAAGTCTCTTCCTTCTTTAGGACATTTCAAAACAGTTTTTTTTATTTCACTAATCATTATTCGAAGGAATAAAGAACTATTTTTCAAATATCAGTAGTTCAAGAATGCTTCAAAAAACTCTCACTCCTGCCAATAGAAAGTGAACCTTTAAAGGATATGGCTTGCGCGGATAGGCATTATATTTTTCAAATGTATTGAGACAATTCCGTGTTATGTGATAGGAACGTTACTTTTAAAACTCCATAATTTCAAAATAAGCGTTTTTTAGAAAATATCCAGGAAATTATTGAAGGTGAAATATTTGGCAACAGATTCTGTTATTATGTTCTTCTCAAATACTCTTTCATTACTGATAGAAACTTAAAAAAATCAGTCTAGTTTAACGTTGATATCAAAAGAAAAAATTGTCTTTAACCGGGTGGGATCCGAACCCACGTCCTCCTGATAAAATGCTAGGTGATCTGACTTCTGATCATAGGTCTTACATCCCACCGGACTCAAGGCAATTTTACCTCTTTATTTGATATCGACATTAAATTAAGAGTGATGACTTCTATTTCATTTTAAATTAACGTCTAGAAATTTATTAAATTTATCAAGTGATTGAACTGTACACTTGTGATGTCCATTGCCAGCTACTTCAGTATGCTGTTCGTTCAAAGCGAAGACACTCTCTTCAAGAGACACAGATAATTGCGTACTTCAGGTTGAAAAGTTCAAATCATCAAAGAGACGAGCTCTTGATCGACGGCGCTCCTCCATCCGGCACAAGAGATACTGATATTAATTGATCAAGATACTGATTTAAATTTGATAGCAACCATTTCAGTTAAAATTAACGTGGACAGATTTATTAAATTCATTAAGTGAATTGTTATAATATTTGAGGTAAATTCTTATGACTAAAAACACTGTTGTTAAATGTTTCCGTTTCCACAACTTTTTAAATAATAAACGAGCATTGCTCAAATTCAAGATTTAGGGATTTTGTTTCGATTTTTGATTTATTTCCTGTAATATCCTACTCCAAATGGCTTATTTCAAAATTTGGAGTTTCAAATACTTCCCAGTCACACAAAATGGAAACGTCTCAATACTTTGATGATATATGTAACTTACTCATTCTCACAGCAAAAAATAAGGAAAAAATATGTTTAAATTTAAAAATGGATAATTTAACTTTTAAATATTACTTCATGTTGAATGTTATAAATTATTAAAAAGTTATGCTGTTGCTCTAACTTTAACAGCATTTGGTAACAAAACACTCTGTCAAAAGGGTTATGATGGAATTGAAGAATCAGTCATAAGCTATGGTTTAACTATTTATGGTGAAACATACTGTTCACATAGAGCTAAAATAAGAAACATTCAAATTGCAATTGTTAGACAATTCACAAACCAACAGAAAAATAAACTTAATTTAATATGGGTTACACAATTATGAACATATTACCAAACAGTCAACTATGTAAATATAAATTAACACTTATGTATTATTTTGATAATAATTACAAATTCAAAATTAATCATGATAAAAATACTAGTATAAATCTAAAGGTAAATGCAACTCGCCACATTTTAAAAAAAGTATGGGAAAAATTGTAGAAATTATGAAAAACCCTCTCTGTTCAACAAATCAATCCTAGGGAGTTATTTAACTTAAAAAAATTAGAGATGGTAAAAATATTTTCGACATATGACTTCAAAAAATAATTAACAACTGTTTACTCTCTGGTATCACTTAAATGTAAATATTGAGTTCATTTTTATAATATTATGATTCTCTGTTGCACACTGTATTTGGATTCCTGAGGACAAGCATTTTAACTTCGTGAGTACTATATTCGTAGTAGTTGATTTTGTACATATCGCGGATCATTTCATTCGTGGAGAGAAGTAAAAAGTTAGATGAAATATCATCCTCTGAATCTTCCTGGCATTTGTCTTTCTCAAAATACTCTCCCTTGAATTACACACATTTTTGCCATCGTTGTACCCATGCATTAAAAGCGTCTTTGAAGCCATTTTTCGAAAGCGTGCGAAGTGTTGTCGTTGTGGCTCTGCAAGCTTCGTCGTAAGATGCGAAATCTTTCCCTTTCAAAGCTTTCTTCAGTCGCGGAAAGAGGAAACAATCGCAGGATCCTGAGTCCGGGGAATATGGAGGATGTGGCAGAACCTCAGCACCTATGGCAGTGATCACTGGCTACAAAATATTAGCCGTATGGGGCCTGGCGTGGTCGTGATGGAGAAACCAAGTCACACCAGAAAGTTCCGGTCGTTTTTACGAATGGCACGCCGAGGTTTGGTTCTGAGAAGCTTCGAGTAGGCTTCCTTACTCATGGTTGTTCCACAAGGCACAAAGTGAATGACGAGAACACCTTTGATGTCAAAATACACAAGAGCCATTTGTCTCCCAGCTGAAGGAGAAACCCGAATTTTCTTAGGTCTCAGTGAATCGGAATGCTTCCATTGACTCGATTGTTGTTTCGTTTCGGGATCGTAGTGAAGGATCCAAGTTTCATCGCAAGTCACAATTCGACTCATGAAGGTTGGACCCTGACTTTCGAAACGATTTAACATCTCCTTGCACAGCTGTACCCTTTTCTGTTTTTGTTTCAGATTGAGCACAGATTTGTGACATTTTCAGATGGGTTTTCACAATCTTGTGAGCGCATCCGTATGAAACTGGTATTTTCAGTCATTTTCACAGTTCGTCTGTCTTCATTCAGGATTGCCAGAACTCTTTTGATTTGCTCAGGAGTTATTGAGGAAGAAGGCTGACCGGGTCTTGGGTAATCGGCAACAGAATCGCGTCCTTCCATGAATCGCTTATGCCACTTAAAAATGGCAGACCTACGAAGACAGTCATTACCACAGGCTTCATTCATCTCTTCAACAGTCACAGCAGCACTTAGGCCTCGCCTAACACAATAACGAATGACATACCGCTGTTTCGTCTGAATTTCCGACATTCTGAACGAACGTCTATGACACACAACTCGAATCACAGTCCTAACACAACAGCAGTCGACGCCAAATGACCTTGGCACGTGGAGCCTCCTTCGCAGCGGTCACGCACAGCGCCATCTAGTATTACTTTAGAAAAAGTGCTACGCACGAGTACTTATGGCGTCAGTCCACGAATTAAATGATCGAATTTCATCGCAAGTCACAATTCGTCTCATGAAGGTTGTACTCCGTTAGAGGAATATATTAAGCAATTTACATTATTAAGACTTCTAGAAGGGTTCAGATATTATACCATACTTTGTGCACACTACTGCTTTTGATTTTGCCTAATGACATTTATCCTGCAATTGTTTTTAATGACCAAAAAATGGTGCATTTCTTAGTCGGAAAATCGTATTAAAAAGAGTTATAGAAAAACAAAAATATTTCATGAACTGTATAATCTTTAAAATATCCACATGCTTTCCGATTACATATTTTCCTCTCTTCAAGGATATGAAAATAGAAAATCTTGCTTTTTGTTACAGAAAATTGAAAGAAAGATCATATGTAAGACAAATGGACAAGCACTACCCTTTCGTGTACCTAGGGGAACGTAGGATGTGAATTCCTGCCTGCTATTTTGCTTTTCGTCTTTCATTGTTTTCTAATTTAAAT
This sequence comes from Ryuthela nishihirai, assembly GCA_038380435.1. Taxonomy (NCBI): domain Eukaryota; kingdom Metazoa; phylum Arthropoda; class Arachnida; order Araneae; family Heptathelidae; genus Ryuthela; species Ryuthela nishihirai. Next base: position 3,078,657 of record JAWZYU010000019.1, read on the forward strand.
ATTTGTTCTGAATTGGGTACTTCTTTCACACGAAGTTTGCATATTTAACACTAAGACTCAGAAACCAAACCCTTGAAAACATTATTGAAGAAAAATGACTAATTGAAGCTGGTACAGTCTGTGTAAGAATCTTAGGGAAGTTGGATACCGCAAAATTTACAACTGCAATCCACTTTCAGTTCAAAAGCAATCCGAAGCTTCTATTTGTGTGCTGCAAACTCATTGCTTAGAAGGCACTATTGCTTCGCATATTAGAGCAATTTTAGTTGAGATACTTCCATCCGTGTTGGTGTTAGTAATGCTGTCACATTCAGTTAAATTGAAGTACAATATAATCAAAGATCCGTAACAATGGGAAATGCGAAATAGCATTTAAGTTTTGCTTTGAGTTGTATCTTAGCAATGTCGAATATTTGCATACTTAAAATGCAACACGTCACATAATGAAATTTTGAATGTTAGAATCAACCATTAATTATGAAAATGAAACAAAACTTATCTTACAATGTGCATTACTAAGGCCTCTATAATCTCCTTTTCAGTTTATAGAATCACAATTTTCGCATAAAATTATAACAGATCTATCATAAAACAGGTTTCGGAGTCAAAAGTAACATACAAACACTTTAACAAATGACATGGTCAATATGTCATCTTATTGGTGTTTTTAAAACCACATGAAGATTACCGAGAGTCTACTGTAAAAGGATCATCCAATCAGTGGCGAAATCAGTAAATTGCATTTATTAGGAACATGACCATGTTATGTGAATCCAGAGTGTGCCATGCCAGACTTCGACTTCCCGAGACCTTAAGCTATACAAATTTAAGAGATTCCAAAAATTCAAAAATGGAAATATGCATTTTTTTTCTGATTGAAGGGAACATTAAAAAAGGGAACACGAAATTTATGTGGTGCAAACATTACTCTAGCCTTGGTAAGTGAAAAGAAAATGTCTGCGCAAAAGATTACATATTAAAATTTTTTTTCTTAAGACAATAAATGTTGAAATGCATTCTTTGTGGCGCCTCACATTGTGAGACCCTAAGCTACAGCTTAGTTAGCTTATGCGTAAGTCCAGCCCTGAGAGTCTTCGTTAGGGGAATGTATTAAGCAATTTACATTATTCAGACTTCTAGAAGGGTTCAGATATTATACTATACTTTGTGCATACTAGTGCTTTTGATTTTTGATTTTTCCTAATGACATTTATCCTGCAATTGTTTTTAGTGACCAAAAAATGGTGCATTTCTTAGTCGAAATATGGATGATGGAATGCTCATGCAACGAATTAAAGATATAGATTTCATTCATTACTTTAGGACAAAATACAAACCATAATTGAAATTACAAAAACGTATTGGGAACTTTCATTGAAATAGAAATTAGTTATTTTCAGAATGTGTCAAGAGGGGTTTCAAGTTTTAAAATCTGAAACTAGAGGACTTTCAGGATGCTTTCTCAAATCCTTTGTAGCACACTATATAAGAACTAGAATAGAATGCCTGTTGCACTTACGAAAAAAACATTATCCCATTTCTGCTTTGCTAAAACAGCTAACTAAGATCAGTTGTTTCAGAACAGTCAGTTACACTGCTCGACATAGAAAATGCCACACCATGAAGAAATGCACGAAATGAGACGAAACTTACCACACATGTAGACAGGTAGATGGAAAAGAAGTGATTTAATTTCTGAGGGATCAAATGATTGCGATTGACGAGGAGACAGTATAATCTGGCATGAATCAGGAGGTCGAATGATTTCCATGCTGGGCTATATATTCGGCAACACGCCGTGGCATTGAGTGGGAAAGTCTCTTGATGGTCTGCTGAGATATCGCGGACCATGCGTCGTTGACCTGTGTCCATAATTCATCGACATTGTGAGGGGGTCATGCATAGACATATAGTCATCTGTCAATGATGTCCCACGTGTTCTCTTTTGGGGGGAAGTCTGGGAATCGCGCTGGCCAAGTCAGCACCTGGACTACTTGTAAGCACTGTCTGCAGATGTTGGCAGACAGTGCCTACATCACATATTGTCCATGTCATTTGTTCGAGTATTTGTATGTTACTTTTGACTAGTCAAAGCTATGGTACATTTAATTTTTCGTATAATATTTAAGTTTCTGTAAAAAATTGTATGTATTCTTGCCATCATGGCAGTGTGTTGGCGGGCGTTATCATGTTTAAACTGGGCATCAGGGATACCACGAGATACGACAACAAGATACTGCAGCACCTCATCAATGTATCGTCGTGATGTCATATTACCCACTATGCGTACAAGTGGTGAATGGCTGTTGAAACTGATAATGCTCCAAACTATGGCACCAGGCTGAGAAGCCATATGATGCTCACGGATGGCAGCAAGATCAGCCCAATGATTACGTTGTCTCCAGACTCTCAATCAGCGGTCGTCGGGGCTGAGAAAGAAGTGAGACTCCGTGCTGAATACATGGGTTCATTCGTTCTGCCACACATGTCCGGTATGGTACCACTGGAACCTTGCGCGATGATGTACTGCATCGGGTGGCAGTCGTCGTAATGGCTGGTGAGAGTTCAAACCTGTCTCAGCCACTCTGTATTCACAGTCCGTAACTGCCTTTACACCACGTTGAATGTCTTCAGCTGTAAATTGTGGGGCTGCTACAGCTTGCCATCGAAAGCTGCGATTGAGGTGTTTAGATGTCCGCCTACATGCACCACTCCCACTACCACCATTGTCGCCAAATTCGGCTGACAGTTTTATCCCGATTCGTTTCCGCTACTATGCGATGCACAGACTGACCAGCTGTGTGCGTAGCCCTATGATGAAGCGTCTGGTAAAGGTGTCCGTCTAATGGTAGATTCCTGATAATGTTGCCCAGGCATTCTCACCGAGGTCACTCCGATGCAGTGGTCCACACGCCCCAGTGAGAACGACCACAAGCCATTTTGTCCTGTTATCTCCCTGACCTCTCATTATTGGTTCTCAACTGCACTCATTTACATAACCACTATCGACACATATCCACCATTTGCACGGCGCTCCGTCAACTGCTTCTTGGTGTGTCGATATTGTATTCTATTCTCTCTAATCCAAACAGCGACAAACAAATTAAAAATATCTATTTCTTCTGAATGAAAAATTCCGATCAAATGAATGCACTACACAAAAACCAGCTCAGCCAGTATTTGCATCTTCTCTCTAATCCATCATTTCATAAAAGCTTCACATCTACTCTTTCTCTAATCTGAGATTTCACTATAACGGATTTTTTTCGAAATCCGTTCATTCTAAATGTTCATATATGCACTGCTCGACACTGAAAGTGCCCCACCCAGAAAGGCATGTTGAGGTATGCAAATGATGATAATCTGGAGCCAATGACGTGTGTGGCTCAAGAGTAAAAGATGCAAGAAGGAACAGGGATGGTATTGTGTTTATGCAGGTGGAAGTCATGCGAATGGTTAAGATTAGGTGGTTCTGCTTGGAAATTGTTCAGCGAAGGCCGAAAATGCCTGGTACATGCCGTCGGCAGGTTTATCACCATTTTGTTGCTTTTGAGACAGGAGAATTATAGGATTATAGGAAGTATAGGATTATAGGAAGTATAGAAGTATAGGAGATAATTATAGGATTATAGGAGACAGGAGAATTAGGAAGAATTATAGGTGTATGTGAAGCTGGATGGACTACACGTTGCCACTGCACATGTTTACAGTGATGCATGAACTGTTGGACGCTGTTGGCAACAGTGGTGAAATGAAGGTTCTAGCGTGTATTGCAGATGGAGTGATGCCGTCCGACAGACGTCAGCATAGCTTGATAGGCGCATTATTCGACATGCTCGTTCGTCACCACACAGCACTGCAGGTAATATTCGACAGGCTGTATCTGCAGTCATGGATGACCTGAACGGTAAACCGAAGGTTGCATGAAACACACCTGCGCTCTAGGCAACCTTTACGTCGACTGCCATTCACTGTAAACCATCGCAGTGCTCGTCTGACTTGGTGCCGAAGTCGTGTGAACTGGGGTCACGAATGAACACTGTTGTGTTTAGTGATGAATCCCGTTTCTGTCTGGGTGATGACGATTGACGGGTCAGTGTATGGCGACAACCTGATGAGATGACAGCTTTCGTTCACAACTGGCACACCGCCTGTCAGCCAGACATAATGGTATGGGGGTGTTATTCTATATGACAGCAGGTCACCTCTTGTCTGCATCATAGGAACACTGACAGCTGCACAATACGTTAGCGTGGTTCTGCAACCCCTTCTGTTACTGTTCCTGGGAGGCATACAGCAGCCCATTTTCCAGCATGACAACGCCCGTATACACACTGCTAGGGTCTCTAGACAATGTTTGCAACATGTTCAAGTATTGCTATGGTCAGCACGATTTCCAGATTTATGCCAAATAGAAAATCTGTGGGACCACATTAGATGATGTGTGCAATCCTTTCACCAGCTGGCATGGAATCTCGATGAATTATGGAAGCAAGTCAATGCTGCTTGGTGTGCAATTCCTAAGGACCATATCCGTTGACTCTATGACTCCATGCCACGCCGTATTGATGCCTGTATTGCCGTTCACGGCAGTGCAACCACCTACTGAGGCAGTCATATTTTGCTGCATTATCTCATATTCTAAACGCTGTAAGTGGCTGCAAATTAAATCATGGTAATTAATCCTGCAATTTAGTTCTCCAAACATGCCTGTCTTGAGTTACATTTGCTATATTTCTAAATGTAGGGCAATTCTAACAAGGTACTGTTTGACATTTGTTTGCCCATTACTTTTCCTTAGAATCTCTTTTTCTTAGTCTTTAGGCACTCTGGTCATAACCCTCATCTCCAATCCGCAGCTATCCATACGTCTAACATAGTCAAACCAAAGCAGTCTCACTTTGCATAATATGTTGCTTAAATGAGGTTGCCTACTCCTCTGCCTAACATCATTATTACTTACGAAGTCAAACCCCTTAAATTCTAAAATACTGCTTACGAGTATCTTGGAAGTTATCTTATTTAATTATCTTTGAAGTTATATTGCTTTCCTGTTATCTTTTTTACAAAGGGTCCAAGTTTCACCCATAACTTATCCTAGAAAGAACCAAATTATTATACAGCCTAATTGTAGTCTTTAGGTGTATATGCTTATTTCTCCACATTCTTCTTAAATTCTAAAAGTCCCAGCAGCAATCACTGTTATTCTGTTTGTTTCATGCCACACATCACCAATATCTGTTACATAGCTCCCAAGATAATTAAACTGAAACACTTGCTCAACAGTACAACCTTTCAAAGCAACAGTAGCACAATCTGCTTCACCAATTTTCATCACTTTAGTTTTCTCTCTATTTTTCACCAAACCTATATTCTGTTACATGTCCCATCAACAACCCTAATGAAAGAATTCGTCTCCTCACTATCATTAGCCAACGATACCAAATCATCCGTATAATCTAAATCAGAAATTTTCAAATGTCTATACCACTCGAGGGCAAAATCTTTCCCTTGGAAAGAATTCCGCATAATGCAATCAATTACTAAATTAAAGAGAAAAGGAGACAAAATTCACCCTTGTTGTCACTAGCAATGCTAAACCAATCGCTACAAGCCTTTCTAACTCTCACACAAGAGTCAGTGCAGTGGCGAAGCATCCATGGAAGAAAGAGAACCAATGCTTTCATCCGAAAAAAATTATCGCTGAAGCGGCGGGACGCGAACTCGCAGCTCTCTAGATACATGGATTCCAGGATATCACCTTTAATTCTATATCTACAGGTAATACATTTACTATGGAAAAGGTAATGCTTCCCTTAAAATTCGAATAATGATGAAAAAAAGATAAATATAAAAATGTTTTGATATAAAAGCCAAAGTGTTTTCATAATAAATTTTGTGAAAGTAATTGGAACAAAAATTTTACATTTAGATAATATTTAGATACTGTATAATAAATAGAAACACCATTTCCCAGGCTAGTCGAGCTAGGAGGGTTTCAAGGACTTCGCTTCATTGGTACTGCATTGGTCATCTTATCTCAGAGCAGAAATCCCATATTCAACCAGCAGAAATGGATACTTTGTTTGGCCGCTTCATATTGCATATGTTTCATAACTTTTCACTAGCCACTAGAGGCCGCTACTGGCAGACATTTTGCTCTATAATGGGTTGCCACCATTCATCAATAATGTGACTGATGATACAAATGGTATCATCAGTTTTTCGAATTGCCCTTTTTGAAAAACGAGGCGAAATCCTTCTTTTTTCTTTACTTTCCTATGTGCGATTTCCACATTCCAAATTATCCATGAATGTTTTAGGTGATATTGCTCTGCCAGCGAATGTAATCATGCCCTTTCGCGTTCAGATACCCTAAGCCTAATGGATCCGATGTGCATTTACTGAAGTGATTTATAACATCCGGCAAAGTTTTACTGTTTTAATAATTACCGTAGTAACCAGAGATATTTTTTCTTACTATTATAGGCATAATGGAAAACATACAAAACAATATGTTGTGGACAAAGTAGAGTTGTCTATTAATACAACAATTCGTCAAGGCTATACTCTGTCAGCATATTATGAAAAATATATCTTCTGATACTCGTACATTTTACTTACGTCAAAATTATAACAAATGCATTTTTTTCTATTATATAGGTTTCGATAGAATCTTGATATTATCGATAGAATATTGTTTCCCTCAACTTTGGGTTTTAAAGAGCAAATTAACGACATTAAGTGGGTACCAAATGTATTGCGTTACATTCAAATACAGTACAGGAAAAAAAATTGCAACAACTGGAAGGATTAATGCCATTTTATTGAAACGCAGGCAGCTGTTAGCATACACTGAGATGGGCGATTGATTACATTATTTAAAAAAATATGGAAATACCCAGTAAAGTGGTATAATTAGTATGATGTTGAATCACCCCATGCAGCAATGCATTCATAAACACGGTGGTGAACGCTATCATACAGCTCTATAATGTCCTCGAAGGATAGAATGCCAAATAGCTCGAAGTCGCTGTTCCATTTCAGTGGCAGTGGTTGGCGCACCTCTTGGGTGTTGTTGGAGTATCGGCCCATCATGTCTCAGATGTGTTCAATAAGTGAAAGGCCTGGCGAGCGTGCTGGCCGTGGTAGTATCTGAACGTTTTTCTCATGTATACACTAATGCTGGCTGTGTGGAGACAGGCGTTATTTAGCTGGTAAAAGGTTCACTGCTGCTGAACAAATGGGACAGCCACTGGCTGCAAAATGTTGGTAACATATTGTTGGGAAGTTAGAAATCCACTTATGATGACCAGTTCCGACTGATGGTACCCCACACCAATGCACCAGATGCTGGAGCTGTGTGACGATGATCGCATGCACTGGGTGGCTTTCCTTTCTCCTGAATGACGTCAAACACTTTGTCTACCGTCGTGCTGATAAAGATAAAAACGAGATTCGTCACTAAACACCACTCTTGTTCGTTCCAGTTCAGTCTGAGGCAACACCACTGAAGACGTGGTTGTACATGGGCAGATGTGAGAGGCAAACGCAGTGCCGAATGATAGGCCCGCAATGAAAAGTGTAAAAGCCTGTTTTTACTGTCTGCCTGATAGGTACTCGATGTCAGTCTTTTTGCAGTTGCGTTGTAGTCAGGAATCTGTCACGCAAAGTCATGCAACGCAAATGGCAGTCCTGTCACTACATTGTCATACGTCGTCTGCTGGATTCTTCTTAAACCCACTAGTGCCATATGTGTATGATGGTGTTAGGATTGGAGCCAACAAGGTTGGCCACATCTCTTTATGACAAACCAGCTTCTCTAAGGCTGATGATTCTTCCACGATCAAAGTCTGTTAACTGTTGGACCGGCGTCGACGTCTGCGTAAGGGCATCTTTAGCCGTTTAGAAAAATATCCACAACGTTTTGTCAACGAAGGAGCTTTGGTTGTCTTTATCTGTGTTTGACTGCTCTGCCCTGTGACGTCAGCTCGCACCTGTCCAATCGTTTCGATCGTCCTGCAAACCTAATGATTTGCACGTATTTCTATATACTACTACCTCCCTAAATTTCATCACATTTGCATAATTTCTTGGAAGTGTTGCGTTTTTTATTTCCTGTACTGTACATTAGATGCACGGAAAAGTTTTGCAACTGCCGCAATTTGCAACAGCAATGCGATGGCGATTCCAGTTATATCCTTAAAAATGCATGTACAAAACTGAAGAACCGCACACCGCAGCAATTTCAACTATGGTGTGATGCGAAAAGCTCGTAACACGAAAATATTAATTTCCTTGCGATTTGCACGGAGTGACTTCTTCAGAGTGTTGTTGCAAACGATTTAAGTGGTATGTTGTGCAACGAAGCGGTCATGTGTCATTAGGATTGCCAGATGCCACTAACATCTGGACAGGAGGACAAAAAAACCAGTAATGGAGGACAAAGGAGGAGATGATTTCAATTTGTGAAATAAGACAAGTTGTTTTCCTACTATGCCTTATTTCAAGCACAGACTAACAGTAGAGTCAGGAAAAGACATAAAACTTGTTAAATATGTATTAAAAATATATGATTGACGATTTTTATTCCTACTTGATAAGCAATCAAGAGTAATGGTGCAACTGGAATAATGTTAGTAATTATCTGCTGTCGCACAATATAAAATTTCTCTTTCTATGAACTCTAACTGAGTATTGGTCAGCAGTGATTTATATTGGTCGGGCATGCTCTTGTATGAGAAGGCTCCTAAAAATTAGGAGTATTTTATGTATCCAAAAAAAAAACTGCTTTCAACTTTGATAGCTCCATCTATTTGAGAACAGAAGCAAAATTTTTGGTAGTTTTCTAGAACTCATACTTTTCCAATCTGGTAAGTAGTGGTGAGATCTCTGTACGATTTTGACGGTATCATAGGATACGGCTACGGCCGGTCACACTCCTAGACGTCACTTCCGGTTACAGAAAGTCTCCCATTTTGCCGTTCCCCCGCCATCTAGGATTATGACATCATCACCTTCGCAACACAAACCAACCCGTCCCGATTTTGCCTCCACCGTTTCGGATTCTAAGGTCATCACCCATCCGAACAAAAGTCTCGAAATTATTCTAAGTACCAAGTCCACCATCTTGGAGTCTGACGTCATCACTCATCCATAGTAAACAACAATCGAAATAATTCTAATTCCACGATTGCATCGTCGCCCAAACCCATTGGCTACTCTAATTCTGAAATTCCCCAAGTCCAACTAAACTTCAGCTGGCAACTTTCAAGGCCTACGATTTCCTACCCATTCGAAGAAAATAGTTGAAGATTGCATCTGAACCCAATGGGAAGTAAACAACCTAAGGTTGCGAAATGTTCTAAGTCCTGGATACGATTGAATCTTCTTTTACAGACCTGTCCACCTCTTTCACGTCAGTTTTCGCAAGCACTGCAGTGCAGTCCACTCTCAAAAAGAGAACTGTCTTCCACGGTTGGGCTAGATTGCGCAACCTCACGCTTATCACCGATTACGCTTATCATCTTATCAATTACACCACGGTTACTATATGGTTGATGTCCTTTACAGTAGTTGATCTCGAAAAAAGGAATAAACGATTATTTTTATTCCTTGTAAATCACGTTTAACTTACGAAAAAATAATTTTAATGAATGAATTTTTATTCCTTGTAAATCGCATATAGAAATATATTTTAACCTCTTTGCACATTTTTATTCTCCTACTTTAACTACGTTTTATTGAAGAATATCGCAAAAACAGAGATGCTTTGAAACATTATTGTTTCCCCAAATTTACACTCCTTGCTCTGACTGAGGCAAATTTTTTAGTCCTTGTAAATCGCATTTAGAAATAAATGTGTAACCTCTTTTTGCATCATTTCCCTATCTCACATTATCTTGCAAGGAACCACGTATTAAAGAAGGATGGTAAAAATTATTTTTACAATCTGACAATTAAAAAGTACTCTTCGCTGTGAATAATATTTAGAGGTGTAATTTTGAAATAAATATTTTAAATCATTATTACAAACATTGGAATCGAATACCTTGCTCTGAATAATTTATGACATATTTCCGAGAAATACCTTTAGGAATAAACTATCCCAATATGCGAATAGTTCTACCAATTGATTTATGACATGGAATAAAGTGTACAAGATTCTGCTTTAGGAAACTGACCTTGAGTCATAAACTCCTTCGGGAAAACTTGTCGAGAAGCGCAAGTAATGAAACGTAATGTACTGGACTTGAGGGTTCACTTCATAGTGTGATCATTTGGGATGGAAGAGAGATGAACTGTAAAATCGCATATAACACAGAGGCAAGTGTTGGCCAAGTCCTGAATTCCTAAACTGTTTTTCCTAGGTTCGAGATCCCAAATGTTTTGCCACTGACACTTATTTCTATTAACCCCTGCCCTCTCTAAGAAAGATGACACTGCTTTGAAAAATAAAATGTTCGTCAGATATGACTTTACTTATGGAGAATTGTGCAGAACAGCCGTACTTACTTAGCGTCAAAAAGCACTCTGAATCCCAGGAGGTTTCCATTTCTCTCCTAACAGCAGTCTATTACCTATTCTATATCCAACTATGAGCTCTTTCGTTCATGTGACTAGGCCGTTTAATCAAATTACATGCATAAACGACCCCCCTAAAAATTAAGAAAAACAACGAAATGGCTCGTAAAATTAAACGAAAAACACTAACATTCATCGAAACGAATGGCAGAATAACATCAAAGTTGGGATGGCTGTAAAAATCACTTCAAAACAACAAATTATAGTGAAATCTGTAACTCAGAAACCTCACACAGGTCAAAAGTAAACATAGAAGAGCAACCGGAAAATGAACAACTTACACAGGAATGGAGGGCGATTATCTTCAAAATATACAAGAGAGAATATACAGGAATAGAAAATAGAATATTTTAGAACTATTTGAAATATAACGAATCTTGTTAATATCTATTTACTTTGCTATTCTTAGAGCAAAAAACCACAAAATTGAAATTTGAAAGGAAGTGATACATGCAACAGTCAAAAACGGGTAAATCAGAAATTTTCTTGGCTATGACTTTTAACTCGTGCCATCTAGTGCAGGAAAATTGATCTTAAAGACTAAGTGATAAAAATCCCTCTTTAGCAAAAGGAGTAACACGGGAAAACCATGAAATACTAGTATCTCACTCTAGAAAATCATGGTGCATTATATTCATTATTATATATGAATGACAGAATATCTTCAAAATACTGTTAAAAATTAAATGGATGAAAATTGAGCATGAGTTCAAATAAATAGTATATGAGAATTATAATTCTAAAAATAATGTAGTTTATTACAAAAGTATGAATGAAAACGTTTATACAAACTAAATAACACAAATTAAAATAAGTATAAAAATAAACTTTCTAAAGAACAAAGCACCTTTTAACTATCTCTAATCAAAGCAAAAGAAAATAAAACTTCTGTAGCAGTCGATAAGTGGCAGAATCATATTTGTGAACAAACCTGCAATCTATAAAAAAACCTTACCATTTCCTAAACACTAAATATAATGATGAACTCTTCCTACAGAAAAGTTTAGATCAGATCTGCTTGTTCTAACAGCTTTAGTTTCGACTAACGTAAAATCTCCTCAACCACATCTACAGTACCCTAAACTTCATTCTTTTCCTTGCAAGTCTTCTAACAGGAACAACTCTAATAAACTTATTTTACCTCCCGTGCACACTCCACATAAAACATTTCTTCTTTAGACTAAACTGCATAGTCTAAAACAAACTACGTTTTACTTCACATAAATTCTTCTAATTAACACTTGTTCCTTAGTCTTTCAGTTAAGTTCATACCATGTCATTGGTGATGTAACTTGCATGCTGAAGCAATTGCGAGCATCACAAGTTCATTGTAGCAGGTTCATCTGTCGTAACACTGCCCCTCCTTAGGTCTTGTTAGTCCCTAACAATTTTGGATTCCAAAGCTTCTTCAGTTCTTCGATGAAACGGGGCCAAACGATCCACGTGAACCACCTTGCACTTTGTAGTTGGACGTCGACGAATGTGATACACCAAGTGGGTGAGAGTTTCTTAATAAAGGGGGATTGGGATGACTTTTTGATGAATAACGGGTTTATCGAAAATGACCGCCAAACTGAACGTTTTCATTAACATTCGCAAAGGTTGAGCGAACTTGCGAATTATTATTCAGAGACTTGTGATTCCCCGTTGGGAAATTTTTGTAGAAAGTTTCAGATTGTAAAACCATCCGACACTTGTTTGCAAAATGCATTTTGTAGGACTTAGAATTATATAACGGTCGATGTCACAAAATATGGGATTTTGTAATTATTTTGAGGATTGCATCACCCATTCTGAGAGAGGATGCCACCGAAAGTTTAGTTGGTCTTTGCAATTATTTTGAGGGTGGAAATTATGAGGTTAGCCATCCGTGGTGGGGGTGGAACCTTTGATAAATGTTTAGTAAAGGTGGCGCATATTAATAAGGGTTTTTAATGAGGGGGTGAATATTAATAAAGGTGGACATCAGTTTTGATAAGTGTTTGATTAATAAGGAATAAAAATAAAAATTCACAATAAATACAGGCGGAACTTTTGATAAGGGGTTTTTTTAATGAGGAGGTATCAAAAAATTGGATTAAAATAGAGTGGTTACTAAAGTATACTCATGCTATACACTAGATGGTGCCAAGGGTTTTTAACAAAGGGGGGAGGACTTTTGATAAGGGGAGTAAAAAATTGGAAAAATTTCGATTAAAATAGAATGCTAAAGTATAGTACTTATGATATACACTAGATGGCACCACCAAAAATCGAGGGGCTTTTCAGGGGAGGCTTAAAAAATACAGGTAGGCCAACCAGGGGGTCTTTAAAGAGGGGGTTTAAAATACAGGTGGTTCAACCAGAGGGTATGTAATCAAGAAAAATTGGGAACTTTTCGAGAAGGAGGCATGGTCAAAAGCGCGATATTGGAGGAGTTTTTGAAAAGTGGTAGATGGCGCCCTTTATTAAATACCCTTGGCGCCATCTAGTGGCGCCAAGGGTTTTTAATAAAGGGGGCGGAACTTTTGATAACGGGTTTTTTAATGAAGGGGATTAAAAAATTGGATTAAAATAGAGTGATTACTAAAGTATAGTACTCATGATATACAGTAGATGGCGCCAAGGGTTTTTAATAAAGGGGGGCAGAACGTTTGATACAATTTTTTTAATGAGAGGGGATTAAAAAATACAGGTGGGTCAACCAGGGGTCTTTATGAGGTATGAATTATGAATTATGAATATTAATAAGGGAGCGTGGTTGATGACTTCATATCACGTGTCCGGAAGGGGCGTGGTCGGTGACGGCATAGGGGAAATCACTGTGCAAAGGGGGTATGCTGGACGTACTTGATACTACTGACAGACCACGATAATGAACTTCTTGCTGGAACAGTTTGCAATTAGTCGGTCCCAATATCAGCTTGGCTGCCCTAAGTTTTTCAAACACATGACGAAGATTTCTGAAATGTTTCTCAGAAGTATTTCCAAGAATGACGATGTAGTCCACGTAAACCAGGCAGATCTCCCAAGACAAACTTTTGAGTGGACTGCATTAGTCGTTCTAACGTTGCAGGTGCGTTGCAAAGTTCAAATGGCATCAGTTTAAACTACCAAAGTACATTTCCTGCAGTGAAAGCTCTTTTCTCACGGTCTTCCTTTTTTACATCATTCAATCTTCGGTAGTCTACACAAAATCGGGTAGACTCATCCTTTTCCTTGAGAAGAACCACAGGTACTCGATGATGGTTCTGTAATATCTTGAGCTTCCCTGTACCTTATTATTTTATTATATTATTATTATTGTTCTGTCTCCTCCCTTTTGCTAATGGAAACCTTCTTGTTGGTAGATGGATTGGAGGAGATTCACGTGTTGATCTTATGTTCTGTCAGGTTAGTACAGCCATAATCATTAGGTGTAGCAGAAAAAAATATCAGAAAACTCTCTAAGCAGGTTCTCGACCTTATCAGCTTGGTCTTCAGTTAATATCTCCCTTGTTTCTCTCCAGAAGTCAGTAAGATGAGAAGGGATGTCTGTATGGTGTTGGTTTGAGTACGTAATTTTATTGCGTTTTCACTTGTTACCCAAGTAACAGTTCACACATTGCTAATTCTTCAACCTATTTCAATATTCTATTGCATTTGTTACAGTTCATTACGCTGATAAGAATCTGTTTTTTTTTTATCTACTTTGACCAAAGTCCTTGCAACCAGGATACCATGAGCCAAAGCTCCTTTACCAGAGGCCTCAATGACTGCCAATCGAAATGCCCCAGAAATCTCCGCCCTATGTCCACGGACTATAATTTCACTTTGTGCTTTCCGTCACTAATACTGTGGTCCGTCACTATTTCTGTGTTTTCCGTCACTAATACTGTGATCCGTCACTATTTCTGTGTTTTCCGTCACTAATACTGTGGTCACACTTGATAAAAGTTCAAATGTTAGGCTAAGTAGAGGCATGTCTTCTGTCTTATATATGAGTAGGCTGACACTGGGTCTGATGCTGAATCCATGTTTTTTTTAGGAAATCAAAGCCTAAAATAAGCATTCATTGTAAATGTCAGCGATGTAAACAGGACGGCGTACCGGACAGCTACCAACTCTGATGTTGAGTTCTATCTTTCCATGGACTTTAGCACGATCTGCAGTGGCTGTTTGTAAGGTAATATTAGACTGTGTAGTATTCCAGTTTGGATGAGGCATTAGCTTCTTTATTATGTGGCTTTCTTGTCTGTTAGATGTGCTTGAATTTTGCACCTGCCACTTTTTGCATTTGGCTTGAATGTGTCCGGTCTTGCAACAATTACAACACTGAAGGTTAATGAAAGTTTTTGAAGTTTAATGAACCTTTTAACTCTTTCAAAACGGATAATATGGCTTTGGTTTGTTCTTGCATTTCACTATTATTTTCCGCAGTTTCTTCTGCATTCACAAATCTCACTGTGCGTTTGTTCGCTAGGGAGGAAAGCCTGGAGCACTCGTACTTCATGGCATATACCAGAGCTGACTTTAATGATTCACCTTCCAAGATCTTCAGAGATTGTTGAGTCTCAGGGTCAGCAATAGTATTAAAAAATTGTAATTGAGCAAAGTATTCTTGAATTTCTGGTGGACAGTTACAATAAGGCAATCTAGCTAGGCGCTCAGTATCACTAACAAGTTCTTGCAAAGTTTCACCACTCTTCTGTATACATTATTTAAATTGAGTTACATAATATTCCTTTAAAAAAATAACCAAATCTGAGTTCTAAAGCGGACACCAGACGTCGATAATCAAGTCGTTTCTCTTCTGGAACAGACTGTAAAACTTCCGTAGCAGAATTTCTTAAGGAAGTTACAAATAAACGCTGAATGAATGACGCATCTTGATGCGAGCATCAAGATGAAATATCACAACACAATCATTGTAGCACGTTCATCTCTCGAACAATACACGGAAATGTCAGAGAAAACAACTGCAAACAAATCACATAAAAAAACACCGAAATCGTTGGTAGAATTGTTTGAAAAACACTAAAATACAGTAAAATGGATGGTGGAATAAATATAAATGTGGACACATTGCAGCGGATGGAAGAATATCTTCAAAATTCTTAGTGGAGCTGATAGAATATCTGTAAAATGAAAATATTTTGGAATATATGGAATAAATGGCACAATAACTTCTAAACGTACAGTTCTGGTCGACGACAAAAATGTAGAATCACATAAAAATGCACAGCGATGGCTGCAAAAAACGTTTCAAAGCAGTAAACGACAGCGAAATCAATTAAAGAATAACAGAAAAATCTCACAGAGGACAAAAAATGGCATTGAAGAATAGCCAGGAAATCAACAACATACACGAGAGCGGATGACAGATTATTTTCAAAATATACAGGAATAGACAGTAGATTATTTAAAAGTTTTAAAAACGTTGCCATAAGCTCGACGAAACATATAACTTGACTGCTTCTTAATAGCAATCTACTTTGCAATTCTTTCGAGCACAAATGCTAAAAGATAAAAATTTCAAGGGAAGATGATACATGCAGCAGTCAAAAAAAAGTCTCGGTGATTCACTGATATTGGTTGATTGAGTCACGTGGTTTATGGACTCCATGTTTTGTCGTACCGTGAAACGAAAGCCTGTGAGTTTGTGTATGTACCAAGTTAATACTTCTCAGTTGTTATAGTTTTATATATTTCTACCACTTTTTTTTGTCTATAAAAGCTGTAACATTTTATGAATGTCGCACTGCGCTGCATTTGGGTGTAAAAATTTCACTCAAAGAAATAATTTAATGAATATTTGTCCCCGAGAAACTTTATCAGAAGACGGCAAACGCCTGCAAAAGTGAAACGAGCTAACTGAAAACCAACAAATAATTTCTTTTAAGGTTCGTTTGAAATACGAGCTAATGTTTTTACTTTGTCGGCTGCCTATGCCAGTATTTGTTCGTCTCTTCATCTCTGTTACCTGTTGTCTGTCCATCTGTCTTTCCACTTGTCTGTCCGTCTATAGATAATCAATTTTTTTTACTTTTAGAGCTAAATGAAAAATTCTTTTTGGGTTGGTTAGGTGTCGAACAAATATTGTGAATAGCAATTTTGAAAAATTTCAATAGCTTTAATAGCGCCCTCTAGCGGTGGGAAAAGATGGAATTCAAACGAATATTACAAGCAAACTATTTAAACTCGAAATCTGAAATTTTGATAGTAGATTGTTATGGTCAGAAGGTTTACAACGGCAACAAGGTTTTGCTATCTTATCCAAAAGGGGAGGTGTGAAAATGAAACTTTTTTAAAGAGATAAACAAAAAATTTTTGTTTTTGTTCTACAAACACTAACAAAATATTAATGATTTAAACGATATTTGATAATTTCAGCATTACCTGTAGACGTTTAAACGTCCATAAATCAACAAATGTTTTTTGTGAAAAAAGCCGGCTTTAGTTCAACAGGTTAAAATGCTCTGGAATGTTTCTGGAGAGCTGCGGGTTCGAATCCCGTATGTCGGCTAATTTTTTTTCCACAAAAATATTAATATTTACGTTTTTCGAATCCCCATCAGCTGCAATTTCCAGTGTTAGAGAATGCTAAAGGCGGTAAATAAAAACTCGAAAGTCGACCTCTAGCGGCGGAAAAAGCAGCAAAATACCAAATCTTTTAATAAATATTGCAAAAGATATATTTTTGCTAGAAACTTAAGTTTTTGTATAGACAATATATACTATATCTGCACAAAAAGAGTGTAATAATATATAATAAGAATAAAATATAGAGTGTAATGATCAAGTGGTTTACCCTAATAATAATGATTTTTTTCCCATTGGTAAAATGCAGCTTTTCTGCTTTAAGAGATAAATGAAAAACCTTTTTTGCACATTACAGGTATTAATAAAGTATTAATAGCTTATTTTCTCAATTATACAGTAGTCCGAATTTATAACTAATTTTGTATGAAAGTATAAAATAACTAGAAGAACGCATATGGGAATCTCATTTTCAAAGAGAATGAAGTTTTTCCTTTGCCAACTTTTTCACTCCTTAAAAGTTTTAATTATGGATGTTCGTGTTTTCTTCTGCTGAGATCCCGCCATCCTCATGGACCTTCTACTATGACGTATAAACTGATAGGTTCCTGTCAGACCTCTGTATAAGCAGCTGCTTGAGGGGTTATTTATTTATTTTTTAATATATGATGGAGGAAATGCACATATTAGTATTTTATTAGTAATTATAAAACATAAAAAATATTATTCTTTTAGTTCTTAAATTTAAAAAGTTGCTTTTCTCTCGCTCCTCTGAAAATAGCAGGTAGATCATTGCTGTCAGTGGAATTTCTACCATAATAGAGCTCTACACGCCGAAATTTCTACCAAAAAGAGATCACTTGAAACATTCGTTAAACGTTTTACAGTTTCAATATTTAGTGATCTCTAATGACATAAATTAAAACTACCTTTGAAAATGCGAATTACATTTCATTAGTAACCAACTAAAACAGAGGTTTCCGATTACCTCTTAAAACAAAACAATTCCGTTTCTTTCCTATCTTGGGCTTAGGGTCAACTCATTGCTGTCAATGGAATTTTTAAGACTGTCACATTCCACGACCAAAATTTTAAATTTCTAGCAAAAGTACATCGTTTGCAATATTCGTATAAATTTTTGGTATTTTTCGATTTTTTTTCACCGTTAGAGGGCGCAGTTTTAGCTTTTGGGAAATTTGCAAAATGAAAATTGTAATATTTAATCAATCCCTGACCAAAAAATCCCTGACCTTTTAAATTATCTCTAAAAACATACACTTTTCTGTTAAAACAACAAAAAAAAGATTGCATTCACCTCCCCCCTGGGTCAAAAGGGTCAAGTGATTGTTGCCAGTGGTAACTTCGTAACCTTCACATTTCAACACCAAAGTTTTAAACTTCTAACGTAGTTACATCGTTTGGAATATTCGTAAGAATTTTTCATTTAGCTAAAAGTAAAAAAATTGATTGTCTGAAGACGGACAGACAACAGTTAACAGAGACAGACGAACAAATACTGGCATAGGCAGCCGACAAAGTAAAAACATTAGCTCGTATTTCAAACGAACCTTAAAAGAAATTATTTGTTGGTTTCTGTTGTCTCGTTTCACTTTTGCAGGCGTTTGCCGTCTTCTGATAAAGTTTCTCGGGGAAAAATATTCATTAATTTATTTCTTTAAGTGAAATTTTTACACCCAAATGTAGCGCAGTGAGGCATTCATAAAATGTTACAGCTTCTATAGACAAAAAAAAGTGGTAGAAATATATAAAACTATAACAACTGAGAAGTTTTAACTTGGTACATACACAAACTCACAGGCTTTCGTTTCACGGTACGACAAAACATGGCGTCCATAAACCATGTGACTGAATCAACCAATAGTAGTGAATCACCGAGATGGCCAGCCTCTAACTATACAGGACCTCTAGTTATAATGTTTAACCCGCGCCATCTAGTGGGTAAAAGCGATCCTGAAAACTAAAAAAAATACGTCTTTATCAGGAGTAACAGACGAAAACCATGAAATATTACACTACTGGGATCTAGAAAAATCGTTGTCCATTAAATTATTTGTTTAATTATATTTATGTATTTCAAACCATTTTTTTTTATCGAGAGCTAAAATTATTTGATGAATAGATCACAAAATATCTTCTAATACAGTCGAAAGGATGACAGAATAGCTTCAAAATACACTGCAACAGCAAAAAAACCAACTGTAAAAATTGCATAAATATATGCTGGAATGACAGTGAGAATCGCTTTCAAAACATCAAAATACATGAAATGGATAGCTAAATCACCTCGAAATCTCTCACAGTACAGTAGAATGAAGAGTAGAATAACTGCAAAATCAATGACGTGCACAGGAAACGATGACAGAATATGTCCAAAACTGCACTGGAATGGGAGAGAGAACAGCTAAAAGATCACAAAATGCATCGTAATGACAAACAGAATTGCTGCAAATTATACCGAAATAGTACTAGAAAAAACCGCAAAATTTCATAAAATTCATTGAGATAGGTAAGAGAACATTTCAAAACAATCTTTATCGGTACATAATACAGTTTAAATGGAGCAACTAACTTGGATGAAAGAAATGTTATCCTGAAAATATTCGAACTTGGGTTTTACTAATCAATGTACATTTTCGATAAACATTTATTATTAACGTTACCTATTCTCATAATACAGCAAAACCATCAAGAAAGTCCACACTTTATCGGAAGCAGTGGTGAAAGTAGGCCGGTACGCGATGGTACGCGGTACCGGCAGGAAATTATTTGCCGGTAAAATATTTTTCAGTAATAGGTCCGTTAATGATTTCCTTCACGCCTTAATGCTCTTTCAACCAACAATTATATTAAAAAAAGGGGATATTTGCTTTTAAGAAATATTCCTCGATTTTTTACTATACTACTACAGTTTAATCCTTTAGATACCTGCTGCTTGAAAACCGTATACTTGAGGCCCGACAGGGAGGGCCAAGTGAGAGTGCTATATATTTGAAGAAGTGCTTTCTCTCTTTGAACGATTAGCAAAAGTAGATTGTGAAAAGAGAGTAGAACTAGACGGACAAAGGCTATTCCAACCAAAGCCGTGCCTCGGGGATTATAAGAGTTCACGAACAATACACATTCGCATCCGACACCGCAGTTGTGTGGGTTCGGTCTTGATTACCACCAGAGGCAGAACGGGGAAAGCGTGCTGACAAATCAAAGAAATCAGACTTGGAAATGTAATTGCGAGATAATAACAAAGTATATATGCGGTTTTCAAATTTTCGTCTTTCAAATACATTTTTTATAAATAATTTATATTTTGCTGAATTGAAAATTATAACATTTCTGAGAATAACGAAAGACAATTTAATGAGGACGATAGGGCACATGCTTCCCCAAATTTAAGTAAAGAATTTGAAGGATGGAAGGGATTTTCAAATTTGTTGAGTTTTTTATTACTGCAAATTCATGGAAAATTGATTTTTTTAAAATCAGTTTTATCAATTCACCTAACATTACGCTACTGGAATAATAATAAAAAAAAATAAATACCCCTTCAAGCAGCTGCTTGCCACAGAGGTCTGACAGGAGCCTGTCAGTTTATATGCCATAGTAGAAGGTCTGTGAAGATGGCAGGACCTCAGCAGAAAAACGATGCAGAAATTAATATACGTTTCTTTAATTTTACTGTACCACAAAAGTTGATACATTATTTTTTAAACATAATTTTTGATTAGCACTATAAATAAGGCTGACACCTTCTGAGATTTAAATATCCGGAAATCGAAAATATGGCTTTAAGTAAGTTCCGCTACTTCCTCCCCTCCAAAAAAACCGAGATAATAACGATATATTTATTCAAAAATAATCGGCGTAATCATTATTTTTATTTCAAAACTTTATTGGCTAAAAAATATGTTATATTTTGAATTTAGATTCATACTCTTAATTATCTTACAACTTTTTAACAAACTTTTTGTTCCGGCTTCTGAATATATTCTAAAAATTTTGCGCAATTCACTTATACTTAGTTTTCGTGCATAATTCTGCTTTCATTCGAATCTTGTTTTTTTTTTTTTCAAATTTAGCATTAAAAATATAGGAATTTGTTTTGTTTTTTAATTTTGATAATAATATTTTTTAAAATGTATTTAGCGTTGATTTCGAAGGAAGTGCTAATTTTTGGGCCTGGTTTTTCTAGTCATTTTAGAGGGCTGAGCTTGGTTGAACCTGGTAATCGTTGATACAATTAACAGATCTACATATTTCATAACCTGCGTAGGCATTGGTAGTACAAATGGCAGCATCTGTTTGATCATTTGAAAACGTTATTGCAGAAACCGGGGATTTGTTTTCAAAAACCGAAGTCTTAAGATAGACGTCAAAACTTGGAGTTTCTGGATGAAAACCGGAGAGGTGGCAGCCCTAACTGTAAGCGAAGTATTTATAACTTTTTTCTTGATAAGTTACATAGAGAACAGAAAAGGGTAGTTGAAGCTACTTCCAAATTATAAAGGCCTTCTTGCAGAATAGCACGAACAAACAAACATGCCATTTCCTAGTATTCGAACCCGGATCCCAGCTGCTGCGGCGGCACCGCTAGGCAACACTACAAAAACATTGGTACTATTGAATAGATCATGTGGTAGTGTTATGTGGGCAGTATAAAGAAAGAAGATAACTTCACACTAAATTATAAAAAATAAATATATACCCCCTCAAGCAGGTGCTTGCCAAGAAGTCTGACAGGAGCCTGTCAATTTGTAACGCCATAGAGATTAGCTTGAGTATAAATCACTCGAAAAAATTGGCTAAACTGGATAACCAAAACAACTTGAAAAGAATATCGCATTTCAAAATAGCACATTGGTCCAATGGCAATATAATTACAATATTGGCGCACCCAGGCAATACAAAAGCCTTTAGGGGTCTGGATCAAAATATGAAATATTCCCTTTTCTTCCAGAGACACGGAATAAAAATGCATCTCTCCCCCCCCTCACGGAAAGTCGCACCACTTCCCCCTTCCGAAAATGTAGCTGTCAGCTTATACAACCAACCTCCCCTGCCCCTCTTTTGCTATTGAATGTCTCCCTTACGAAAATTATAAAGGAAAAACGTACAAAAGTGTAAGATGGGAAAAAAAGTGTTTTTTTTTTCTTCTTATTGGATAAATTTAATTTTTCATTTGTGTTTCTCAATTTTAAGGCACTACTTAGTGTGGTATTTGGTTTAGATTATGCAAGTTGAGTGATCATAATTACAATATGAGTCAAGTTATTTTTCTTCCTAAAAACTGCTTTTACTACTAAAATAATTTTAAAAATATCTATATATTATTATTTTTTCAATAAGGCTGGAATTCAATAATACAATGGAATTTGCAAGTTGTTAGGTATATTATTATTTCCTCACATTAAAAACCCATAAATCATTCGCTATTTCCTGAAAACGTAAGGAGAAAGATAATACAGGGGCACTGTACTTTAACCGCCACACATTTCACTTTATTACCCCTGTAAGATGACTTCAGTGGGGTGTCCGCTTATGTATGATTTTTCACACATAGCTATGCTTTGAATCGTACCGGTAAGAAATAAAATCTACTTTCACCACTGATCGGAAGTGACGTTGTAGAATCATCTCGATAGTCATCTATTACTGCAGTGACATCATCATAATTAAAAACTTATTGGAAATGCCCCTGCCGTGAATTTCAAGAAAGTGAATGCCCGAAAAATGGCGCAATCAGAGATCATATGATAGGGTGACGTTTTGCAGTCACACTCTCTTCTCTCCTCTTTTAACCATAATCTAGGTAGTACAGAAATATTATGTCATCTTCTCTCTTTTACCTCACCCTTTCCAGGAGAAGCGGTCCCATGGCCGAGTGGTTAGCATGCTTGGCTACTGATCTAAGGGACCTAGGTTCGAGCCCGGGTAAGGCATGGATGTTCGTGTTGTTTTTCTACTGAGGTCCTGCCATCCTCACAGACCTTCTACTATGGCATATAAACTGACAGGCTCCTGTCAGACCTCTGTGGCAAGCAGCTGCTTGAGGGGGTATTTTTTTCCAGGAGACCCATTAAGTCAATGCAGAAAACCAACTTTACCCACTATACCTGTAGGGAAGGAGAAATCCCTATAAAGGGGTATCACAAACCGATAGAAATATGCTCTCCTTTTTGATCCCCTCTCTGCTTCATCTCTTTCCAAGAACAGCTATGCAGGTTGGGTTGGGTTGTTTTACCTCTGAGCGGCACTTTTTTGCACACCATGGGCTAAATGGCCAGGTCACATGGACCCCAAAGGCTCAGAGAAGGTTGGGGGAGGGGACCCACTGGAACAGCTGTTGGGAGACAGATGGTAGCCTCCCGTCAAGGCCATCCAGCGTGTTCTTTAACGTGCACAGGGTATGGCTCTCCCGCACACGGGGCCACGGCTTAACGTCCCATCCGACGGACGGCGGCCTTTCCAAGCCCATCGGTGTCCCCTACTGACCGTGGGTAAGGCGGGGAATTTTGCGGAGATAAATCTCAACGCTGACCCAGCTGGGACTCGAACCTGGGAACTACAGATTACGAGCCTGGCGCGCTACCGACTGAGCCACCCCCGCCCCACTATGCAGGTCTGAAGGTCATTTTATTGGGTGTCCTGGGATATCGACGGGTGATAAATCCTCAAAACACGAACTTTTGCTTCGGAAACACTAAATATCATGAAACTTGTGGTGTTTGTGAAGAACAGGGTCCAGGGATTTCCTGAATGATGTCCAAAACTTATCCGTAGACCACGAGAGGACTCTTTTAAAACATTAACTTTTTTGTTTGTAATCTGAAGGAGTAAGGTTCAAGCACCATTCATGAGAGTCCAGGCAGCGTCGCTGATGTGTTAATTTACCAGATAAGTTTTGTTGTCTGTTTGGAAATTGTTTTAAAATACCACAGTCGTTCTTTAACAAAGATTGTGAAGAAAGCCTATAACTTGTATTTTGAATGGCATGTTGGCGATTAGGACAATACATGAGCTTCACGTGTGCTGAAAGTTCTTTCTATGATTGTGCTTAATAGAATTAAGAATCTGGTTGACAGGCAATTGCGTGATGAGTAATGTGGATTCAGAAGTGGTAGGGGATGTGTGGATCAGATATTTTCACTTAGGCAGATTCTTGAGAAATGTTTAGAATTTCAGAAACCTTTGGTTGCTAGCTTTGTTGATTTCAAAAATGCTTTCGACTCTGTTGATCGTCATAATTTGTGGTTGATTGTGAGATCATATGGTATACCAGACATAATGGTATACCAGACATAATATTAACATAATGAAAGCTCTCTATAATAACACTGAATCGTGTGTAAGAGTTGGTAAGGCTTGTAGCAATTGCTTTAGCATTACGTCTGGTGTTCGACAAGGGTGCATTATATCTCCTTTTCTCTTTGTTTGGTTATTGATTATGTTATGCGAAATTCACTGCAAGGGAAAAATTTTGGACTTAAATGATCTGGAGATAATAAAATATTTGATTTAGATTATGCTGATGATTTAGCCCTTTTGGCAAATGATGTTGATGAGATGAACACTTTCATTAGAGCTGTTGATGAGACTGGTAGTAGAGTAAACAGAGAGAAAACTAAAGTGATTAAAATTGGTCAGGCATGCTGTGATTCAGTTAATCTGAATGGTTGCAATCTTTGAATGGTTGCAACAGGTGTCACAGGTGTCACTGGTGATGTGCGGCATGAGATTAATAGATGAATAGGGATTGCTGCCGGGACTTAAAGGAACCTATGGAGAGTGTGGAGAAATAGGCGTATTCACCTAAAGACTAAAATTTGACTGTATAATTGTTTGGTTCTTTCTATGGCTAGTTATGGTAGTGAAACTTGGACGCTGTGTAAACAAGATAACAGGAAACTAGATGCTTTTGATTTTAGATGCTTACGCGTATCTTGGGTATTAGGTGGTTTAACTTTGTAACTAATGATGAGGTTAGGCAAAGGAGTCGGGCAACCTCCTTTAAGTAGCATATTGAGGAGAGAGACTCTGCTGGTTTGGCCATGTTACCCGTATGGATAATTATGTATTGGTGAATAGGGTTATTAACAGTGTGCCTAAAAGCCTCAGAAAGAGGAGACCTAGGATGCGGTGGGCAGACAATATCAAACAGAACCTTGTTAAAATTGATGTGCAGTGGCCGGATGCAGCAGATGTAGCTCAGGACAGATATGCTTGGGGAATTGAACTGCACGGTCTGGTTGGACCTCCGTAGCCAATGGCTGCTTGATGATGATGATGATGATGATGATGATGATGATGATGATGATGATGATGATAAAATATGACCAGTTTAAGTGGACAATATCTAGTGATCAAAAAGTCATTTCTCTTGCTCGGCCTTCAAGGAGGCTTCACATAATTTTGCTTATTTTTCTGTTTGTGGGACAGTAGGCCAGAAAGAAACACTGCAAAACAAAAGACTGGCCCAGAAGAGATGTTTTTATTCCTGGAAAGAGTAATCTGAAGTATAAGCCTCTAGTTTACCCCTCTGATGTTCTGTTCCCATCACTACACATCAAACTGGGGCTTCCTGATTTACACCGTTTTTGACTCTTGCGTGTATCAGTTCCTTTGAAATTTCTATCTTTTAATATTTTTGCTCGAAAGAATAACAATCTAAATACCGTATTTCTTCGATTCTAAGACGCACTCTTTTTCCCATATAAATGTGTCTGAAAACGGGGTGCGTCTTAGAATCGCAGGTTTTTTTTTTTCAAATTTTCCCGCGTTTGCACACGGCATCACACGGAGGAAATTACACGGAAATTCCACCTCTAAGTTTGACCGTTATCGCATTCTCCAATTCCAAGTGACGTGGGTATTTTCCCGCGCTTTCCAAATGTGAAGCCACCGTTATTTCATTATAGTGGATCTCTGTGAGTGAATTATAGTGAGCTTGGAACCTGGCTGTTGACTGACAACCTTTCGCTGACACGTTCCAGAAAAATTAAGAAAGCGTCGGCATCAAAATTGGCGGAATGGATATCGACAGCTTAGAAACTAATCCCAGAAAGAATAGTGCAGCACTCATTTAAAAAATGTTGCATCACCAACGCTCTCGTTGACTCAGAAGATGATATGGAAATAAAGACGGCTCAGAACAATCAGACTCTGATATTGATTCAGAAGGAAGTGATGAATAACATACCAACTGATAAATAGGTATTATTGTTGCTAATAAATTGAATTCTATTATAATAAAAAGATTTGTTAGATATATTTTTGCGTTTTATTTATTTATTTTTTTTGGAATCAAAGTTTTTTTCTGGTGGTGGTACTGAAATTAAGGTGCGTCTTACAATCGATGGTGTCTTACAATCGAAGAAATACGGTAGATATTAAGAAGCAGATACGTTACATGTTTCAAATAATTCCAAAATATTCTATTGTCTAATCCTGTATATTCTCTCCTGTATATTTTGGAGATAATCGCTCTCCATTCCTGGTAAGTTGTCCATTTTCCGGTTGCTCTTCTATGTTTTCTTTTGTCCTGTGTGAGGTTTCTGAGTTACAGATTTCACTATAATTTGCTGTTTTGAAATGATTTTTTACAGCCATCCCAACTTTGATGTTATTCTGCCATTCGTTTCGCTGTATTTTAGTGTTTTTCGTTTAATTTTACGAGCCATTTCGTTGTTTTTCTCAATTTTAAGGTGGGTCGTTTATGCATGTAATTTGATTAAACGGCCTAGTCACATGAACGAAAGAGCTCATAGTTGGATATAGAATAGGTAATAGACTGCTGTTAGGAGAGAAATGGAAACCTCCTGGGATTCAGAGTGCTTTTTGACGCTAAGTACGTACGGCTGTTCTGCACACTTCTCCATACGTAAAATCCCATCCGAAGAACATTGTGTTTTTCAAAGCAATTTACGAATCCAGCGTGCTATGGACTTAGCCAACCCTTGCCTCTGTGTTATATGTGATTTTACAGTTCATCTCTCTTCTATCCCAAATGATCATACTATGCAGTCAACCCTCAAGTCCAGTACATTACGTTTCACATATGTTTTTATCAACCAGATCAGTCCGTTCACGGTTTTACCACCATTCCCGATTTTTAATCGACGTTTTTTATTAACACCTGTTTTTTGTTCCAAATATTTTCACCAAACCACTTTCTTGCTTAATGTTTTATTACCATAGGAATTTCCTGTTTGAAATATTGTAGTACAGGGCACCAGTTTTGACAGACGGTTGTCATTTTCTCAAGGAAGTCTCTATGGGAAGTCAAATCTCTACATAACTTAATATTTCTATGGGAAGTCAAATCTCTACATAACTTAATATTTGTAACCTTTGGTTTTCATTTCTGCATTTTACCATCTAAACTAAAATTTTGTTTGAAGTAAGAGCACATTTAAAGTTTTGGGTTTATAATAATATCATCAAACCAATTTTGTGTTCAAAATCTTTTTGTATCCGATACAAAATTTGTACACTAAAGCATAAATCACATGTTATCCCTATGGGGTCTGTAAATGGTAGCTAGGTAGTCACTGGAAGGAGAGCTATGCACCAATCCCCTGTGATGATGCATAGAACCGGCCAGGCCTAGCACCTAATGTCCGACCCCGCCTTCTCGTGGTGCAGACCGTTAGTACCTTTCCAAAGAGATACTCTCTTGTGGAAGTGAACGGAAGGGGAGGGCTGCCAGATTAGTGTGGCCTACTGATCTGGACAACTATGGCTACTTTTCTTTTTTTTCTACCCTGCTGAGGAGTGGTCAACCACACAGGGTCCTGGTGCTGACCATATAAACCCACTGGACTGGACAGATATATGGCTTTCAGCTTGATTATGGATCCTGATTTTGCTGCACTGGTGGGCTTCTGTGGAGGGAAAATCTTCCGCTGTGTTTTCTGTTTGTTTGTGAGTTGACAGCCCCAAGTAAATAGATTCGCAGGATATGTTTATCAGCTGGTGGATAATCCTGAGCAGAGGTCATCGCAGGCACCTGAACTCTTTGCTTCTATTGGCATCGTCAAATTCTACATTGAAGGAAGTCTTGCAGTGTAGATGGCTTCAGCATTTAGTGGTGGGGAACGGGTCTTTGCCCCATGTCTGCGATTAGGGGCTGTTTGATATTGTCGGCATTCGCTCTCTCAATAAACATAGTTTCTTTAAACATCCTACTAACCATTTTCTCTCCATAGGTAGTTGGAATGCGAGGACTCTGCACAGAGCTTTTTCTCTTGATGTCCTCACACAAGAATTCCACCATTATAGTTTAGATATTCTCGGCTTGCAAGAGACCAGATGGACAGATAAATGTCAGATTCTTAAAAATAATCTTAAATTTCTCTTTTCAGGGAGGGACGACAATAAGCATCACCAAGGCGTGGGTCTGCTTCTCAGCAGACACGCTAGTGATGCTCTTCTAGGATATGAGTGCATTAATGAAAGGTTTCTTACAGCAAAATTTCAGACAAGCGTTAAAGACCTAAATGTTATTTGCTGTTATGCCCCCACTGAGGATGCCGATGAGGATGAGAAGGATAGGTTTTATGAACAACTTCAGGATATTTTGAATTCTGTCAAGAAGGGAGATATTACCCTTGTTCTTGGTGACTTCAATGCCAAAGTTGGTACTGACTCTGACCTTTGGGGAGGGGTGATTGGCCCTTTTGGTATTGGTAGCTGCAATGGCAATGGGCAACGTCTCCTACAGATAAGTAAACTCAATGGTTTCAGAATAACTAACACATATTACAAACACCGCGACATACATAAGTACACATGGGTTTCACCTGATGGGCTGCTGGGGCGGGGGTGGCTCAGTCGGTAGCGCGCCAGGCTCGTAATCTGTAGTTCCCGGGTTCGAGTCCCAGCTGCGTCAGCGTTGAGATTTATCTCCGCAAAATTCCCCGCCCTGCCCACGGTCAGTAGGGGACACCGATGGGCTTGGAAAGGCCGCCGTCCGTCGGATGGGACGTTAAGCCGTGGCCCCGTGTGTGGGAGAGCTATACCCTGTGCACGTTAAAGAACACGCTGGATGGCCTTGACGGGAGGCTACCATCTGTCTCCCAACAGCTGTTCCAGTGGGTCCCCTCCCCCAACCTTCTCTGAGCCTTCGGGGTCCATGTGACCTGGCCATTTAGCCCATGGTGTGCAAAAAAGTGCCGCTCAGAGGTAAAACAACCCAACCCAACCCTGATGGGCTGCATAGGAATATGATTGATTATATATTAATTAACAGAAAATTGGCTAGTTCTGTTAGAAATACCAGGGCATATAGGGGAGCTGAAATTGGATCTGACCATTACCTTGTTAAAAGTGTCTTGCAACTTAAACTTAAAAAGTGTTGTGATAGGGTTAAAAAATTTGCTTTTAATACTGAAGCTCTGAAAGACCCAGTTATAGCCAAAGCTTACCATGATAGGTTACTTAGTCATTATGACAGTCATAGTATGCTTACTACTGAAGTTGAGGATGAATGGGATCATTTTAAACAGGCTTTTTTGGACACTAACAGTACTCTTTTAGGAAAAAAGGAGCAGAAGAGACAGAATTATCTGAGTGATAAGGCACTTGAGCTTATTTCGGAAAGAAAGAACTGCAGGAATGTCCTTAATCAATACCCTACTAGTCCTAATAGAAAGCATTACAGAAAACTTAATAAACGTGTAAAAGATCAGTTAGCTGCTGATAAGAATCTTTGGCTTGATGGTTTGGCTGACAAAGCCGAGGAAGCAGTTAGCACAACAGCAGAGAGCTGCACCAGATAGTTAATATTTTGTGTGGTAGAAAACGGACAGGTATACAGGGATTGAAATATAAACAAGGTAAGGTTATAGAAGGTGAGGATTCTGTCATGGCTAGGTGGGCTGAGCATTTCAGTGATGTTCTAAACAATGCAGTTAGTTCTATTCCCATTGTTTGCAATGATGATAGATGCATTGGTGGCTTTAATGTTGGCCCTATAACACAATCTGAAGTTATTTTGGCTGTTTCTAAACTTAAACTACATAAATCCCCAGGGGTAGATGAAATTACTACGGAAATGCTTAGAGCTGGGAATGTTTCGGTTAACACTTGGATGATTGAAATTCTGAATATCTTTTATGACAAAGGCATGGTTCCTAAGGATTTTACCAGAGCTATTGTTATCCCTATTTTCAAAAAAGGTGATCGCAGTTCTTGTGATAACTATAGGGGTATTAGCCTACTCTCTGTTCCAGGTAAAGTTCCTTCCATGATTCCTTCCAAGTTTAATAGAATTAAGAATCTGGTTGACAGTCAATTGCGTGATGAGCAATGTGGATTCAGAAGTGGTAGGGGATGTGTGGATCAGATATTTTCACTTAGGCAGATTCTTGAGAAATGTTTAGAGTTTCAGAAACCTTTGGTTGCTAGCTTTGTTGATTTCAAAAAGGCTTTCGACTCTGTTGATCGTCATAATTTGTGGTTGATTGTGAGATCATATGATATACCAGACAAGTTAGTTAACATAATGAAAGCTCACTATAATAACACTGAGTCGTGTGTGAGAGTTGGTAAGGCTTGTAGCAATTGGTTTAGCATTACTTCTGGTGTTCGACAAGGGTGCATTTTGTCTCGTTTTCTCTTTAGTTTGGTTATTGATTATGTTATGCGAAATTCACTTCAAGGGAAAGATTTTGGCCTAAAATGGGCTGGAGATACGAAAATTTCTGATTTAGATTATGCTGATGATTTAGCTCTTTTGGCAAATGATGTTGATGAGATGAACTCTTTCATTCGAGCTGTTGATGAGACTTGTAGTAGAGTAGGTTTGGTTATAAACAGAGAGAAAACTAAAGTGATGAAAATTGGTCAGGTAGGCTGTGATTCAGTTAATCTGAATGGTTGCAGTCTTGAGCAGGTGTCACAGTTTAATTATCTTGGGAGCTATGTAACAGATAATGGTGATGTGCGGCATGAGATTAACAGACGAATAGGGATTGCTGCCGGGACTTTTAGGAATCTATGGAGAGTGTGGAGAAATAGGCGTATACGCCTAAAGACTAAAATTAAACTGTATAATAGTTTGGTTCTTTCTAGGGTTAGTTATGGTAGTGAAATTGGACACTTTGTAAACAAGATAACAGGAAACTAGATGCTTTTGATTCTAGATGCTTACGCAGTATCTTGGATATTAGGTGGTTTAACTTTGTAACTAATGATGAGGTTAGGCAAAGGAGTCTGCAACCTCCTTTAAGCAGCATATTGTGCAGAGAGAGACTCCGTTGGTTTGGCCATGTTGCCCGTATGAATAATTATAGATTGGCGAATAGGGTTATGAACAGTGTGCCTAAAGGCCTCAGAAAGAAGGGGAGACCTAGGATGAGGTGGGCGGACAATGTCAAACAGGACCTTGTTAGAATTGGTCTGCAGTGGCCTGATGCAGTAGATGTAGCTCAGGATAGACTTGCTTGGAGAATTAAATTGCGCGGTCTGGTTGGTCCTCCGTATCCCATGGCTGCTTGAGGATGATGATGATGATGATGATCCCTATGGAGGGTAAAATTTCACCTTACACGTTTTTTTGATCGTTTAATATTTGTATCTTGCATAAATTTTGGTTTTGTACACTAAACGATAATTGTGTATGAAATAAGAACACGTGTCTTGTTTCGTGTTTAAATTTGATCACAAAATAAGTTTTATGTTCAAAAAAATATCGAACGCGTGTTTTTGCACGGTAAAACGTAAATTCTACCAAAAGTAACAGAAAAAGTAAAAATGCAATAATTCGAAAAGTATAGACAATAGCACAATGCGGTTTTCACAGAAGTGCACAGAAAGACATGGGATATTTTTAATAACGAAAAATTTAATTGCCAGAATAGTTATATTTGTCACCGACAGGTGGCGCTGTAGTGATCCCGGAGCGGCTGCCTGTCGCTATTTAAACCGATCCGACGGCCGCCGCTCCTCAAATGGTGCGAGGCTGCGAACATTGATCAATCTGACTTTGCCGTGAGGTATGTAAACTTCAGATGTAGTGAATACTGAAGTTAAACTTTCAGCATTTAACGTTTATTACCGAATTTAAACGTTCTGCCAAGGTGAGGCATGTTATCGTTACGAGATAAAATACTTTTAGTTAAGCTGTATTATCACAACTTCGAATGTACAAGTGCGGCTTTGCACACCTATCTTTCGATGTGGGGTATTAGAAGTGGAAAAGGACCGATGTCTTGTTCCTCACTGATAGCTATGATAAAAAGGTTTGAGGACACTGGCAGTTTGGAAGCACGTGCAAGAAGCGGGAGACCCAAAAAAATTATTGCAGTTGTGCACGAGGCTGATACACTATTGGCAGCTTCCGCACACGGGGAATGCAGGGCATGTGAAATTTCAAGACGAACTGGCATTTCGTACGTGACTGTGTGGCAATCACTCAGGATCATCCTCAACAGGTATCCTTACAAAATCCAACACGTACAGGAACTGAAACCAACCGATTTCGAGAGACATCATGAATTTGCAAATTGGGTTTTCCAACAGATGGAAAGCAATGCGGATTGGCTGTCAAATGTCCTGTGGACTGAGGAGGTGCACTTTTCGCTTAATGGGAGTGTAAATGCACACAACTGCCGCATCTGGGCGAGAGAGAACCCACACTCCTTTGTGGAAATCCCTTTGCATCAGCCAAAGGTGACGGCATGGTGCGGGTTCACTGCGTCATTCATTATAGGCCCCTTTTTCTTTGAGGAAGTCCACAGCGGTACATTTCGAACTATTACTGTCACAGGCGAGCGTTGACACAGGCGAGCGTTGACACAGACGGCCGTCACATTGAACATTTGTAATTTTAGCTTCGTTGCGAATTGTGCTGCGCCACTGTACAAACTACTGACGCAACTAAGGCGCCACCTGTCGGTGGCAAATGTAATTATTCTGGCAATAAAATTTTTCGTTATTAAAAAAATTCCCATGTCTTTCTGTGCATTTCTGTGAAAACCGCATCGTGCTACTGTCTATACTTTTGGAATTATTGCCTTTTTACTTTTTCTGCTACCTTTGGATCACCCAGTATATTATCTCTGTGGAAGAGAAATTCGCTCCTTAGAGTAATTTTCGTTCATTTTAATTTTGTATTTTACTCCAATTCTGTTCATATTTTTCCAAAGTTAACGCAAATTAAGGTTTTGGTTTTAAAATTTTACCGTTCTGCAACAATGTTTTTTTTCGTTCATGTTAAATGATTGACCAACTCAGATACCATTGGCGTTGCTGAAAATGGCAAAGGGGCGTGACCTCAAGGTCAGTTAGATTTCAATCATAGATCGGATATCTCCTTCCCATGCTTAAGTCCCTACCTGGAGGAGTCCACTTCGCCAATAATAAAAGGGGAAAGAGTACCTTCCATACATAGTGGACTCATTGAGATATTAACGAATAAGGTATAAGAATGCCATCTAATAGCCATGGTGACATCACTATCTTGTCTTGCGCTTCTCTTGACACGTTTTCCTGAAGGAGTTTAAGACTCAAGGTCAGTTTCCTAAAGCAGAATCTTGTACACTTTATTCCATGTCATAAATCAATTGGTAGAACTATTCGCATATTGGGATAGTTTATTCCTAAAGGTATTTCTCGGAAATATGTCATAAATTATTCAGAGCAAGGTATTCGATTCCAATGTTTGTAATAATGATTTAAAATATTTATTTCAAAATTACACCTCTAAATATTATTCACAGCGAAGAGTACTTTTTAATTGTCAGATTGTAAAAATAATTTTTACCATCCTTCTTTAATACGTGGTTCCTTGCAAGATAATGTGAGATAGGGAAATGATGCAAAAAGAGGTTACACATTTATTTCTAAATGCGATTTACAAGGACTAAAAAATTTGCCTCAGTCAGAGCAAGGAGTGTAAATTTGGGGAAACAATAATGTTTCAAAGCATCTCTGTTTTTGCGATATTCTTCAATAAAACGTAGTTAAAGTAGGAGAATAAAAATGTGCAAAGAGGTTAAAATATATTTCTATATGCGATTTACAAGGAATAAAAATTCATTCATTAAAATTATTTTTTCGTAAGTTAAACGTGATTTACAAGGAATAAAAATAATCGTTTATTCCTTTTTTCGAGATCAACTACTGTAAAGGACATCAACCATATAGTAACCGTGGTGTAATTGATAAGATGATAAGCGTAATCATGCGGTGATAAGCGTGAGGTTGCGCAATCTAGCCCAACCGTGGAAGACAGTTCTCTTTTTGAGAGTGGACTGCACTGTAGTACTTGCGAAAACTGAGGTGAAAGTGGTGAACAGGTATGTAAAAGAGGATTCAATCGTATCCAGGACTTAGAACATTTCGCGACCTTAGGTTGTTTACTTCCCATTGGGTTCAGATGCAATCTTCAACTATTTTCTTCGAATGGGTAGGAAATCGTAGGCCTTGAAAGTTGCCAGCTGAAGTTTTGTTGACTTGGGGAATTTCAGAATTAGAGTAGTCAATGGGTTTGGGCGACGATGCAATCGTGGAATTAGAATTATTTCGATTGTTGTTTACTATGGATGAGTGATGACGTCAGACTCCAAGATGGTGGACTTGGTACTTAGAATAATTTCGAGACTTTTGTTCGGATGGGTGATGACGTTAGAATCCGAAACGGTGGAGGCAAAATCGGGGCGGGTTGGTTTGTGTTGCGAAATTGATGACGTCATAATCCAAGATGGCGGAGGAACGGCAAAATGGGGGACTTTCTGTAACCGAAAGTGACGTCTAGGGGTGTGACCGGAAGTAGCCATGGCCGTATCCCGTGACCTTGGGGCCTTTTCAAATGCAAAACGGTACATAGAGTCTCTCCACTACTCTGCTATGTGAATTACACATATTGAAATAACAGGAAATAGTAACTTTTATAGCACATTAACAGAGTTAATTTAGCATTAACGATTTGCATTTACAGTAAATTAGTTCGCGGTTAAGAGTAATTGATGTTATAATTAAGGGTTCAAGATATTTTAAAATGGAAATTCGGGAGAAGATTGCTTAATTTTAATTTCAAACATGTTATAAGTTTATGCAAAAAGGAGGACATTTCATGCTTTTTCAAAATTCTGGGAGGACATATCGAGAATTTGTCCTCCCCTATGTGTCATCCTCCTATTTTGTGTATGGTCTTGGATTATTATGCCACTTTTATTTCATCATTTATTGTCCCATTGCTCATAGTTAACAACAGAATTGTGTGAATCTTGTGCGATTTATTTTCTTGGAATGTAAATTTTGCTTATTTGAAAGCATCGAATCTTGACCGTTATATCAAGCTAGACTTCGCGAACATCCAATATGGATTTCATTTGTATTAATTAAAACTGTGGAGTTTGGTAAGTAATCATTTATTATGCAGTGATTAATATGTGACAGAATTACATTGGAATACTAACGGATACTATGGCGTATATTTCTGCTCAGTTTATATAAGCTATTACTACTACGTAGTTAAATAATTTGAAGTTTGCAATAATGGCGGCAAATCATAGCGTAGGAGTTTAATAATACCAATATGGCTTGTACTCAAGTTGTCTAATACGGTATTATATACTCGTTAAATATTAATAGAACTATTGTAATTATTAAACAGTACTAGGTTTAGTTGAAATCGACCCTGACATTTTAATGTTCGTGAGATTAAGTTTCAATATTTCAGATAGCAGCTATTATTAAAACTATCATGTCAGCTGTAGTTTTGTGACGTGAGAAGAATATGGCGCCAGTCTCACTTTCGTTTTGACTGCAAAGTTTACTTTCAGTAGGGCATACAACAACTCATGACAATTCATACGACTGTGATAGGAATTTTTAAAGTAATTTTGTTAAAAAAAACGCTGACTACTAGATAAGTCTAAAATATTTCAATATCAAATATCTAATATATATATAAAGAAGAAAGTTTGTTTGTTTGTTTGTCTGCTTATGCAATCGGCCCCCAGAAGAGCTAGAGAACCAATCTTTGCCTGAACGTTCCCTTCACCCAGGGGAAGAATATAGGCTATTTGCGAATCCGTTGGGGTCAACCAAAATTGCGATGGGAGGTTTGGATTTCTTAAAATCCCATAGACTTAGCATTAACGGTAAAAAGTTATTCAAAATAATTTTCCACTAAGTTTGAAAAAAAGAATACATCAAACTAATTTCTGATTTCGCGTGATTAAAGATTTTCAGTTGAAAGTTATTCAAAATAACTAATGCGCCCAATAATTTTGAAATAATGAATGCATGAAACTAATTCCTTTCTGACTTCGCGATATAAACTCATTGTTCAGTTTGCTGGGTGAAGAGCACAATGGTCGGTGGATATTGAAGTCGTTCTAATCAAGCACGAGTGGAACTCGAGTTCTTCGTTGAAATGAAAGTTTCAAAAACTAAGAATTCGTATCAGAAATTAAAATCATTAACTGAATTTGAAAAATATGTAATAGTTAATAAATCTCATATGTTAATGAAAGTTTTAATATGTTAAAAATAAATAACGTTTTTCACAATATTATAATTATTTTTCGCAGTATCTATAGCATTTTTTGTCATCTCAGACCATGTTTAATTTTCTTTTTTTTTATAAAGTTACAAATGCCTTGCAAATTGTGAATCTAAAGAGTTTCATACCCGAGCAACGCCTCGTAAATCTGCTAGTTAATAATAAAATGAGCTGTTCGCGATCTTCTCATGTGTTTACATTTCATTTTTCATTATGATTTTGGAAATATTCATTAATAGACTTTATTTTCTACCTTCAAATTTACTGATAGGCAAAACTCCCTCCGTGTTTTATATTTTAGTAATGCATGGAACTTTTGAAGAATTTATTTAACGTTATTTTTGTTTAAATTCGGTCTTTATTTTGCTGCAAAAATTTTGTCTCCCATTCGTTGAGAAGGATTCAAATAAATATTTTTCCCTTAACGAATAGGCGAGTAATTCCAGTGCAGATAAAATGTGTAATGTGTAAATGCATGATAAAAATGTGTAAATGTTCAGTGGTCAATAGCCTCATATTAAAAGCAGAAAATATTTTATATTAAATTATTTCACTGCTAGATTCTGTCTGAATATTTTTTCAGTGCATAAAAACATAATAACTACCACCAGACTTGGTTTATTTGTCCGCATATTTTTTGTGAGGTATGAAAGAGAAAAACGGGTTCTGTTTTGCTTTTTCGGCAAAATAGAAGAACGATTTTATCTAATGGGAAGTCAGGGGCAGAGGCACGATTTCATAGTTCAAAAATGAAATAATTTTCCTACTAGTATTCGTAAAAATAATTCGGTTTCAAATTCCAGTGAGGTTGGATAAATTTCCTTCTCCTCCCTCTGATGTGTTTTGACTATCTCGCTTTAATTTTTTATCTCATGAAGAGTGAGTCTCACAATGAAAGCTTTCCTTTATTGTAAATATTATGCTCTTGGGCAATGGTGTATTTCGGAAGGGAGCCTTCAACCCTCCCCGTGGAAAAAAAATTATTTCTTAATAAATTTCCTTCCACTGGCATTCCAAAGGGGGAGGACACATGAGCTAAACTACCGAACTTGAGGGTTTGAATAACATATTTTTTAAGGAATGCTCTTAAAATTAAAGATGCTTGTACCTCAAGAATGTATTGTTACGACAGAAGAATCTGGCAACCGAAAGCAAAGTTTCAGCCAACGAATAAGAACTTTGGGAGAATTTGGAGAAGAAGAGTGGAGCGTTAACGGTCGTTTTGTATTGTAACGGTCGTTGTGTTGTAACGGTCGGAGAGTTCGAAAATGGACGGTGAGCTGTTCTGAGACAGTGCGCGTAAGTATCAAGAAGTAACTTGATGTGTTGTGTATACGCGGAAGGATAAAAGTGGGATCTTTTATCGTTAAGTATCAAGAAGTAACTTGATGTGTTGTGTATACGCGGAAGTATAAAAGTGGGAACTTTTATGGCTAACTTCGAATGTCTACACGGACTGTCTTTTTGTTCGGCTAGTGTGTGAAAAGTTATTAGCACAGGACGAGAATTGGTTTACGAGTGAAGATCTTCGGGTGACCTGGTAAATCAAGTAAAAGGTAGTATTTAGTAAAATACACAGAGCTGATATTGTGTGCTCTACGCAGGAAGATTGATGACTTGTGCATGTTAATAGTTGATTTGTTAATAAGATACTTCATCCATATTTCCTTTGTAACAATTTACCTTGTATTGAATTTGGTTTTGAAATATAGCTTTTAATACTCACGCTCAGTGGCTATCAATTTTTGTGATCCGCAACATTTGGTGTCAGGAGTGGGATAATTTATTGAATGCCGTTAACTAGAAGTATGGACGAATTAGTAAAGTTGATAAATAGCTTGAAAGTCGATATGGCTACACAGATGAATGACATTAAAAGTCAAAATAATGAGTTGAGAACTGAGATAGTTTCTCAAAAAGATGATTTGAAAGCCGAAATGGCCGCACAAAATAATGAGTTGAGAAATAAAATAGGTGACCTGGCCGCACAAAATACTGAGATGAGAGCTGAAGTGGCTTCTCAAGTTGGTAAGATTATTGATCAGTTCAAGGATAATAAAACCGAACTCAATAGACAATGCAATAGTTTAAATGTTGAATTTGTCAGTGAAAAAGATGATCTTGATAGTGTTAAGTTAGATTGTAAACATGGAAAAGAAAAAGAGAAAGGCAACGCATATAAAAATGTGGATCTGCTACTGGAAATCAAGAATCGTAGAGATAGCGCAGATAATGCCTTTGACCACGCAACTACTGGTGATGCATGGCAGAGTGTCTATATCGCTGGTGACATGTCTAGGAACTGTGAAGAACAATCACACAGATCAGAGAGCTGTGAGACTATACAGTACGCTTTGCACTTCAAAATACCTAGGTATACAAGTCTGGCACGATCTGAAGAGAGATCCACACGAAAGATATTCTATTCCTCGCCGTCAGCAAAATGCGTCATGGACAATTATCGCAAAGGCAGAGTAACGAGTGGTAATGAGGGGGAACGAAACAGAGTTTACGTTTCGCAGAGTGGTCCGAGTAAAGAAGAGGCGTCCATTCAGAATAGATACAAAGTGCCCTTCGTCGTTACCGGGGAAGTCGGAGAGATTTTTCCGAAGCATATAGCCACACTTGAATCGTTTATAGAAAGTGGGGATTTAAGAAAGAAGAATTCCGAAGAATGGCTTAGAAGCGTAACAGGTGATGCTAGTAAAGGAGCTTCAGGCAGAGACAGTACTTCAAAGACTAACTTTCTGGATGAAACTAAGCCTCAGAGTTACGATCAGAGAGAAGTGAATCCCTCAGATAATTTCAACGTAGCCACGCTGAATTTCTTTTCTGAACAGTCAATGTGCAGATTTGGACATTATAACCATTTAGATTATAAGGATATAGAAAAGTTTTATCACGATTACAAGAACTCTAAAGTGGACAATATCATGTTACAGAACTCGTCGCTGATCTCCAGAATGAACAATTTGGCAATCATGACTGATATTTCCCTGGCTAATTACAATGAGAGCTCCAAGAAAGTGAATTCGGAAGAAACAGCAAATATGACCTCCTCGGGTCATGTGTTTTGCTGGAGACCCAAGTGGCGCCATCGGATGGTAGATGAAAACAGCACAGGAGATGTCGGCAACAAAGTGAGTCTTGTCTTGGCTCCTGCACTTGCTGCTTTAGGTCTCAAGGTCCCTATGATCTCCGGTCGTGCTCTCCAATTGAAGGGATATACTCTGGACAAATTGGAATCCATCCCTGGCTTCACAGTGGACTGCACTAAAGATAAAATCGAGCAGATGATGGAAGACGTCGGATGCTGCATCGTAGGACAGACAGAGGAGCTGGTGCCAACAGATAAGGAGATTTACCGCTGCAAGGATCTGATGGCTACCATAGATAGCGTTCCTCTAATGATATGCTCAATTGTGTCCAAAAAGCTGGCTGAAGAAGTGTGTGCTTTGGTTTATGATGTTGAATTCGGAAAAGGAGCTATTGATCTCATCAGTACAGAAGATGTTGCTGTTGATTTAGTTAAGAAAGTGGTTGCAGCATCACAAGCTCGTGGAATGAAGAGTTTGAGTTGTTCAGCTGTTATCAGCAACATGGATTCACCTCTTGAAAACTCTGTTGACAACTCTCTGGAAGTGATGGAAGCTGTTCAGTGTTTCCTTGGTAACGGATCCTTGGAACTGCAAGAGCTCGTCGAAGAGTTAGGAGGAGATGGACCGAGGCGCTAAAAAGAATTATGGAGCTGATATTATAATTGTGAAGCACCTTGGGGATCAAATTGATTCAGGTGAAGTATGGCTGAAGGTTCATCACGACAGTTCTGAATTAAGTGAAAGTCAACTGACAAAAGGGTCAGACTGGAGGATGAAACTCCTCCCTAGATTTTATGTCACTAATGACTTTCATTCCTTGTTACTGTTGATAGAAGTAAAAATCCAAAGAAGAAAACTTTTTACAGGTTTTGCACGAAAACTCTTAGTCGATTCTTCTCCCTGCAGAGACATAAACGTGTTCACAAGGGCTATAGGCCTTACACGTATTATGTTTGTGGACGAGGCTTCAGTCAGAAAAGAAATCTACGTCATAATGAGATTCGCTTTCATTTTGACACAGACGTGGTATATCGCATTCGTCGATGTCCAGCTACAAAGTGCAAGGTGGTTCACGTGGATCATTTGGCCCCGTTTCATCGAAGAACTGAAGAAGCTTTGGAATCCAGAATTGTTCGGGACGAACAAGACCTAGGAAGGGGGCAGTGTTACGACAGAAGAATCTGGCAACCGAAAGCAAAGTTTCAGCCAACGAATAAGAACTTTGGGAGAATTTGGAGAAGAAGAGTGGAGCGTTAACGGTCGTTTTGTATTGTAACGGTCGTTGTGTTGTAACGGTCGGAGAGTTCGAAAATGGACGGTGAGCTGTTCTGAGACAGTGCGCGTAAGTATCAAGAAGTAACTTGATGTGTTGTGTATACGCGGAAGGATAAAAGTGGGATCTTTTAT
The DNA here is from genome assembly GCA_038380435.1 of Ryuthela nishihirai. Classification (NCBI taxonomy): domain Eukaryota; kingdom Metazoa; phylum Arthropoda; class Arachnida; order Araneae; family Heptathelidae; genus Ryuthela; species Ryuthela nishihirai. The sequence goes on from JAWZYU010000019.1 coordinate 3,119,769, forward strand.
CGTTAAGTATCAAGAAGTAACTTGATGTGTTGTGTATACGCGGAAGTATAAAAGTGGGAACTTTTATGGCTAACTTCGAATGTCTACACGGACTGTCTTTTTGTTCGGCTAGTGTGTGAAAAGTTATTAGCACAGGACGAGAATTGGTTTACGAGTGAAGATCTTCGGGTGACCTGGTAAATCAAGTAAAAGGTAGTATTTAGTAAAATACACAGAGCTGATATTGTGTGCTCTACGCAGGAAGATTGATGACTTGTGCATGTTAATAGTTGATTTGTTAATAAGATACTTCATCCATATTTCCTTTGTAACAATTTACCTTGTATTGAATTTGGTTTTGAAATATAGCTTTTAATACTCACGCTCAGTGGCTATCAATTTTTGTGATCCGCAACAGTATCTTTGATTGCCGCCTTCCCCCAGCAGTCTAATTGAATAATTTAGATACAATAATCGTTTCTTAAATTACATTAAAATGTTAAGCTTTAACCTTTCCTTTTCAAAAATATGGTTACCTTACTGCTTCTTAATAAACTGGACGAATATTCAGTGGTCATTTTATTTGGAACAGACCAGCCTTATTTTAATAGAAGTTCTTCATTTCATTTAAAAATCGTAGGCTCTTCGTACATCAGATTTTTTAACGAAAAATGAGGCTGATGTAAATTAAATATTTCATTATCGTCTGTCTAGAATATCAATAATATCCATTCGTTGGTTATTATAGAACTAGAATGTTTACTATCGGCGATGTCAGTTGAATTAATATGAAAGTTGATACAAACAATGCAATTGTAAATATAAATAATGCAAATTACGTACGTAAAAACCGTATAAGCATATTTTAATCACGATGTTTTAGATTTTAACCAATTTTGAATGCTTTTTGTAATCTGAACTGTTTTTACCTCGCTTTCGAAAGTCGAAATTAAAAAACTTTTGACTCTGAATCAAACCAGGTTCTAGAAAAAAACAATTGAGCAAGAAACACAATTGACCAGGAAAAATGTAAAAGAGGGAGGTGGGGCAAAGACTGTATTTCCAGAGCAGCATTATAATCATTTCTTCCTCTATTTTGCTGGTCTTTAAACAATTTCTTTAAAAATGCATGAAATATAAAAAGGTTTAATCACTTTTTAGCTCTATTACCGTTATTAGCATTCAGAAATGGGCCACAACCCATTGCTTCTTTATTTTTGTTCTATTATTAATTCGTCTCCGCAGCCACCATCACAGGATCACCCACTTCAGATATCATTGAAGGAATGAAGTATTGATACATTTATTTACAATTTACCTGAAGGTGGCAGCACTAGCGACGTCAAAGACAAATCGAATTGCAGAAAACGTTTAATTGCTTCAGTGTGCGGGGGGGGAGTTCTGTAGGCAATTGGTTTGCAACAACCGTAATGTGACAATCCCATCGTGATTGCTTTCGAATTGTAGGCGCATTGCTGTTGTAAATTGCGGCGGTATGCGCTCTCCCTAAGAGAAGCATATGAAAATTCAGAAAATTTGTAACTCGAAAGGTGAACAATAAAACATTTGGAAACGAACTACATGTATTGCTCAGATTCAAATTTATTAACAACCCGATGTGTAAAAATGTAATTTTTTGTTTTACTATTATTTCAACGTAGAAAGAACGAAACGCATCTAGGGAATCTTTTCGTGTATAAAAATCAGCTTCCAACTACGTCGACATAATTCTTGTAAGCATAATGTGTCGCGCGCTGGCTGATACTAGAAGAGACTGCCAGATATGAAGTTTGTGCAGAAACGTTTGCTCCTAATGTAACAAATTTAAGACGCAGAATTGTGCATCGTTTCGCTTTCTTCAGTATTCACGAATTGCTATTGAGTGAACACATTGCACTTCGCGATACTGATTTAATTATTAGCAATTTCTTTAAACTTATAAACATAATGGTAGGACGGGAGTATCCCACTTTTTATAGTCAAACAAGGTTTGTTTATATCGATGTTTCCCAGGAGCACATCGCTTAGATTGCGCAATATCGTGCTGTCTTAAAAATCCAATTCTTTAGCTATAATAGAATACAAGTTCGGACGTGAAATTCTTTAAATTATGATGTTAATTCAAAATACGAATCGAGAAATTTAGGACTGAAATATCGAAGTGGCGGGAAACTTTTAAATAGTTCATATAACAAATTCTGCCACTTTTCTAAATGTGAAATTGTACATTTTTATTAATATTTGCCATTTGGATTTTCAAAAGGTATTCAATTAGTACGATTCAAATACACTTTTAATTCAATCAAAATTGTATTGGGTTGTTTTAGCTCTGAGCGGTAACCTTTTGCAAACAATGGTCACAAGGGGATCGGACCCACTGGAGGGCTGTTGGGAAAACGTGTTAATGAAGAAAAGGTTTAGTAGGGGATAGGGGCTTTCATACCCAGGTAGGTTTTAGTAGGGGATAGGGGGTTCATCCCAATTGGATGCTGTTTAGAACGCCATACCTCAGGACACCATTAACCATCTGACTGATGGAATGCCGAGACTTCAACAATAATGCCGAGACGTCAAATAACCGAGACGTCAAAATAGTGTCAAGAATGCCGAGACGTCAAAATAGTGACACAGGGTCCGGAAACAGGGACTGACCCAAAGAAGGGGGTCCGAGGCGGTGACCCTCCCACAAATAACCAGTCGTCTTATACTAAATTTCAAACTTATCTACCTGCTTTGCAATGCAAAACAATTGTCTTTGTATAAGTCTATTTTAGACCCATATTTTCTGCCGACACTGAAAACCGATTAAAAAACAACTATAAAATTTTATTCCATTTAGAACATAATTTTAACCTTTCCTGTTTAATGGAATTTTTAAGTAATTGGGAAACCCTACTGAGTCTTATTCTCAGATCTCCCCCTCAACTCCAAAATTAAATCTCGAACCCTTCCCGAAACTTAATTCTCGGCTTCCACAAAAGTAAATTCACCCCCCCCCTCTGTGAAACTAAACCTGGATGTGTGTCTCTTCATGCCATTGTAAATAAACTGTTATTCACTCTCCTCTCGCGAACTTAGGGAACAAGAATACACGTTATATTAATCTTGATCAATCCCAGACTGTAAAAATATAAAGGAGGGAGGGCCAGCGACACAAACGAGTTGTAAAAAGAAAGATTGAATTTCCATTGCAGTGTAAAATTTTCTCCTTAGCTTTACAGATTTTGAAATATTTCTTGAAAAAGGCGTGAAATATGCACTAGTTAAAATTAACGACATTTGCACAACAGTTCAATATATCATATTTAAAATATTGAATTTAGGCTAATTTGTTCTTCCTCTATTCAACTCCGAGACCTTAACGGTCTTTGTGATGTGGATCTTTATCCCATTGGGGCACAAAAGTACCTCTAAGAGGTAAGACTATCCAATCTGCAAAATAGCAATGGCAACGAAAAAATTTCGCATCTTCCACACATGCATATTTATAGCATTCAGCACTGGAAGTAGAAATTTTACGGTATCTTTAATAACAATAATGCCTTTATTCAAACGAACACGCAATGCAATTAGATAGAAAATAACAAGAATAAAATTTAGAAATTATGCATAATTGTTTCATATACCATAGCCAAAATATATATATACATTGGACTATGGAATGGAGGAGAGTGTTGTTCACAGACAAGTCCCGTTTCTGTTTCATCATGGCAGATAACCGTTTGTCATGGCGTCGGCATCGTCAACGACATGAGGAAGCCTATTCCATTAGCCGCCATATGGTCCCCACCATGGTACAATGGTATGGAGTAGTATCACATATGGTAGCCAGACACCTATGCTCCATGTTTCTGGCACGCTAACGGTGAGATGTTATGTTAATGACATCGTTAATCTTGTGGCACCACCCTTCCTTACCCACCATGCCTGGACTGAATCTGCAGCAGGACAGTGCCACCCCATACACTGACTTGTCGCCCATTGAGCATGTGTGGGACTAATGGGTCGCCGCCTTCACCTGCTACCTCCGGTGGCGAACCTGTTATAGTTGCGTGCCCAATTGGATGCTGTTTAGAACGCCATACCTCAGGACACCATTAACCATCTGATTGATGGAATGCCGAGACTTCTACCGGCTTGTATGTACACCGCCCGAGGTGGGCCTACTATGTACTGATGAATCTGCAATAAACATATATGTATTGTGCGTTCTCACGTTCAGTTTTTTGATCATTTGCACATCTACCCTCATAGCTTCCATCCTATCAGTTTCAAGCTAATACATCACTTCCTTCGAGATGTTACGATTTCTAATTTGAATAGTGTATAATCAATCACATTCTTTTGCAACCATTGTGTGAAAAACCTATCTTTCTCATTCTCATCATCAGAGCTGTGGGGGGATAACAACAAATAACATTAATAACTTTAAACTCAATTTTAAATTTAGTTGTCTTTCATTAATGCAGCGATATCCTAAGAAAGAATCACTGGCATGTCTGCTAAGAAGCAAACCTACAACTTGGAGATGCTTTCCATCCTCCCTTCCTGAAAAGAGAATTTAAAAATTATTTTTAAGTATCTGACCTTTACCTGTCCATTTAGAATTTTTAAAATTAAATATATATATATATATTCCCCTTAAATTATAAGAAAATAATGTTTTCAAGAGGATTTGTGTAGAGATGCATTTGAACAGGAAATATTGCTCACATTACTTCCAATTGGGTACTTAACTGTTGAATGAGAAAATTATATTAATTAGTAATTAATGTGTACAATACTAAAAAATGTGTAATATTGAAACACACAACATGCGATATCTAAATAAGTCTCAGAGGTAAATATATGTTGATACGTTCGCTAGTTCTTTTTCTTTCTTAAATGCAAAGTTAAAAAACAGGAAATTATCTATATTTCTTGATATTAAACAGCTGAAATTAGTAATTACATGGTGAATTTCGTTATTTTTAATTTCATTATATTTAATGTAGGAAAGCATATTATTTTTATCTCAGTCATTAAAAATCAAATTTTTAGGGAATTAAATGCATTTTTTTATTAAATAGTTGAAATAAGTGGCGAAATCGCTTAATTTTTAGTTCGTTTAGGATAAAACGTTATATTCACCTCTGTAATTAAGAAAAAATATTGTTACGACAGATGAACGAGCAACAGTGACTTCATGACTTAACGTGACTGGAGCCCTCGTGTGTGCTTCTACGTGAGAGATTTAATTAGCCAACGAATTGGAACTGAGAACGATTCGGAAGAATGAAAATATAGCAGTGCAGTGTGTAAAAAGTTGTGAGATCTGAAAGGACGTTCAGATGATCTGATTCAGTGCGCGTTAAGTGAAAATAAGTTTCTTTTATGTGATGTGTGCGCGGGCGGTCGTTTTGTTTTGCTAGTGTCATAAGTTTAGTGAACTAGCACATGACGAGAGTTTGTTTACGTCTGAAGATATTCAAGTGACATGGTAAACAAAGTGAAGAGGTAGTATTTAGTAGAACAGACAGAGCTGATATTGTATACTCTGTACAAAAAGATTAATGACTTATGCATGATAGTAGTTAATTTGTTTATAAGGTACTTCATACATATTTTCTTTGTAACAATTTGCATTGTATTGTAATTGGTTCTAAAATATAGTTATTAATACTCACGCTCAGTGCCTATCCATTTTGTAATTCGCAACATTTGGTGTCTAGGAGTGTAGATAATTTGTTGAATGCCGTTAACTAGAAGTATGGATGAATTAGTAAAGTTGATGAATGACATTAAAAGTCAAAACAGTGACATAAACAATAAAATAGGTGACCTGGCCGCACAAAATAATGAGTTGAGAACTGAGGTAGTTTCTCAAAAAGATGACTTGAAAGCCGAAATGGCCGCACAAAATAATGAGATGAGAGCTGAAGTGGCTTTTCAAATTGGTAAGGTTATTGATCAGTTCAAGGATATTAAAACCAAACTCAATACACAACGTAATAGCTTAAAGGTTGAATTTTTCAGTGAAAAAGATGATCTTGATAGTGTTAAGTTAGATTGTAAACATGAAAAAGAAAAAGAGAAAGGCAACGCATATGAAAATGTGAATCCCAAACCAATAGGTGAAATTTACGAAACTAACAGCAATGGTGGTAACATTACAGATGATATACATAGCGGATCGCCTAAAAAGAAGCATCACACTGCATATTAATTTTACGACTAGGTGTTAGTAAATTCTTTTGCTATTGATGAATCCGGTGAATATTGAACTGTAACACTTTCAATTGCACGGACAGCAACAATTGTTCAAAGGAGGACATCACAATTTAATAGTGGTGCATGTTTATATATATATATCTCCTAAACCTTCTCTATCTTTACAATCAAATTTGTAATAAAAATTGCATCCCTGAAATTTGGAACATTTGTTATATAATATTCTTATTTTGCATTCACGGCGATCCTTTTCTTTTTTTTTTTTGGGGGGGGGGGTTGTTTTACCTCTGAGAGGCACTTTGTTTTGCGCACCATGGGTTAAATGGCCAGGTCACAAGGCCCCCGATGGCTCAAGACGTTTTGGTAGGAGGGGACCCACTGTCCTTTTATCTTGTTAACAAAGCATGGTGTTAGGAGATAGATGGTAGTCTGCCGTCAAGGCCATTCAGCGTGTTCTTAACGTTCACAGGGTTAGGACCGACGGACGGCGATCTCTCCAAGCCATCACAGGGATCCATTGTTTATATTCAAGCCACTATCTTCGCTGCATTATATATAATCCTTGGGTTCGGATCTCACACGGTTCAAAGCTAATTTCCCCCAATATCCATTATTATCATAATGTAGCAAAGATTGGGCTTGAAAATAACCAGCAAATAGTTTGATATCATCATAATCTTCAAGCAGCCATGGGCAACGGGGATTCAGCCAGATTGGATAATTTAGTTCTCCAAACACATCTGTCCTGATTTTCATCTGCTGCATCTGGCCACTGTGGACCAATTTTTACAAGGTCCTGTTTGATATTGCCTGTCCACCGCATCCTAGTTCTCAGGCTACTATTTTCATAACCCTATTCGCTAATCTATAGTTATGCTAATCTATATGTTATCGACAACATGGCCGAACCAACGGAGTCTCTTTCTCTGCACAATAGCTGCTTAAAGGAGGTTGCCTTATAATTAATTACAAAGTTGAATCACCTAATGCCCAAGATACTGCGTAAGCATTTAGACTCAAAAACATCAAGTTTCCTGTTATCCTGTTAACAAAGCATCCAAGTTTCACTACCATGACTAACTACATAGAGAACCAAACTGTTATACAGTCTAATTTTAGTCTTCTGGTGACAGAAGCCAACTGCGTATTTCATGCTGCACATCACCAGTATCTATTAGATAACTCCCAAGACAATTAAACTGAGACACTGCTCAAGGTTGTAACTATTCACATTAACTGAACCACAGCCTACCTGACTAATTTTAATCATTTTAGTTTTCTTTCTGTTTATAACCAAACCTACTCTGCTACCAATCTCATCAACAGCTCGAATGAAAGAGTGCAACATCATTTCCCAAAAGGGCCAAATCCTAAGCATAATTTAAATCAGAAAATATCCGATATCTACACCATTTAAGCCCAAAATGTTCCCCTTGCAGTGCATTTCGCATAACATAATCAATAAGTAACTAAGAGGAAAAGGAGACAAAATGCACCCTTGTCGAAGACCAGAAGCTATGTTAAACCAATTGTTACAATCTATACCAACTCTCAGACACGACTCAGTGTTATTATACAGCTTTCATTATATTAAATAACTTGTCTGGTATTCCCTACGATCTCAAAATCAACCACAAATTTGACGGTCAACAGAGTCAGAAACATTTTTGAAATCAACAAAGCTAGTAACCAAAGTTTTCTGAAACTCTAAACATTTCTCAAGAATCTGTCTAAGTGTAAATATCTGATCATCACATCCAATACCACTTGTGAATCTCCACTGCTCATCATGTAATTGCTCATCAATCAGATTCTTAATTCTATTAAGTACAACAATGCAAAGAACGTTACCTGGAACGGAAAGTAGACTGATACCCGTATAGTTATCACAAGAACTACGATCACTTTTTGTAAAACAAGGATAATAATAGCTCTGGAATTCAGTCAGCCATGTGATAACAGAAACATTTTCAACATTAAGAATTTCAGTAGTAATTTCTTCTACCCCTGGTGATTTATGTAGTTTTAGTGTAGAAATAGCCAAAATAGCTTTGGACTGTGATATAGGGAAAACATTAAAGCCAGTAATGCATTTATCATCATTGCAAACAATGGGAGAAGTTTGTTTAGAATATGACTGAAACGCTCAGCCAATCTAGCCATGACAGAATTGCCAATCTCTCATTTACCTTCAGTAACCTTACCGTGATTATCCTTCAATCCCTGTATACCTGTCCGTTTTTTCTCACACAAAACATTAACCATTTGGTACAGCTCTTTGCTCTACGCTGTCTAGCTGCTTCCTCTACTTTGCCGACAAAACTGTCAAACTATCACGCTTTTATTAAGCTCATTGTAATGCCGCCTGCTAGAATTAGTAGGGTGTTGATTAAGGATATTCCTGCAGTTCTTTCTTTCAAAAATAAGCTCCAGCGCCTTATCTCTCTAACAACTTTTACTCCTCTGCTCCATTTTACGTAACATGCTATACTGTTAGGTTCCACAAAATTCTGTTAAAACGGTCCCCTCCACTTCAACTTCAATAATAAGCTAACCATGACTAAGTAATCTACCACGGTAGGCTTTGGCTCTAACTGGGTTTTTTAAGAGATTCAGTATTGAAGGTAACTTTTTAAACTTATAGTACACTTCTTAAATTTAAATTTCAAGATACCTTTAACGAGGTAATAGTCCAATCTAATTTCAGCTCCCTACATGACCTGGTATTCCTAACAGAACTAGGCCATATGCTGTTAATTAATATAAAATCTATCGTCTTCTTAGGCAGTCCATATGCACTCATGTATGTCGCATTTTTGTAATTAGTTATTCGCAAGCCATTATTTGATTGACTGTTTGGAGTTTTATGACGCATTGGCAGCTAACACCATAATGCGCCAAACGAGGTAAATAAGAGACAGAAGAAACTATAAACAAATTTAAAAATACAACATAGTAAAAGGCAAATGATTAAACCAACAGATATAAAGACTACAAAAACAAGAAATATGTGTAAAACAATAAATTGTATAGTGTATAAATAACAAGGCCATAAAATTATAATCTATTAAAATAACCTGCTTAACGTAAAAAGGCAAAGATAAAATATGGTCTAATGTAAGGGTCTCGGCCATAAAATCTTGAAAGTTAAAATATACTACTATCAAAGTTAAAAGCAGGGCATGCGGTTAAAATATGTTTTAGAGTTAAAATGTTATGACAAAACTCGTACTTAGGTTCGTCGTCCGCCCAAAGAAGAAACGAATGAGTAATAAACGAGTGACCCAAGAGGGGCCGAGCAAGTAGAGCTTCGTCCTTGCCATTCCTGTGAAAACATGACTGAAATGGTTTGACAATAGGCTTGTTCTCGAAATGTTTATTGCTAATCTCTCGACACATTAAGTTTACTTACTGTAGGAGATGTTGCCATTTGCCACTGCAGCTACCAATACCAAAGGAACCTATCACCCCCTCTCCAAAGGTCAGAGTCAGTACCAATTTCAACCTTAGTAGTAATACCGAGAAGCTGTGATTGCTGAGAGGAGGGAAGGTACTGATTGCTGATATTTTACCCAAATTGTGTTTGTGCCATAACCCTCTTTACAAGGAATGCTTTAAAAAAGTTATATTCCGCGCAGGATCGATCCCGGAACCTAAGGCTCAAAGCGCTTATCTACTGTGCCGCTATTCCTTTTTCGTTAAGTGTCTTTAAGTTGCTATATCTAGCTACAGGATAATTCAACATTGTCATTATCTTTTTTGTTAATTATTTAATGCATATTTACAAGCAGCAAAAGAAATGATTGATAATACACCTTAATAATTATTTGATATTTAGGAATTCTTTACTAATAATTTCGCCACGAACGTACCGACATCTCTTCTGAGGAGAAGTACATTTGGTATTAAAAATAAAATTTGAAATATTGAATTTAATTTCTTTTATTGCATAACTTTTAATTTACGTTTCAAATAATGAATTTTTCCAAAATGCATTTTTCTGGTGTGGACCAAGATTTGCCAATGTTTAAACTTTGACCTTTCAGATACTGCACTTTGAAAAGAGGAAAAGGGACGAAAACGAAAGGTAAATTCCTGTGTGCGAAAATTAAATATTATTGACAGTTCCAAGTCATGTTCTTTTAGGAATTAGTTTTCCACATTACCTAAGATTATCCCACTGATTCTTAGTATTTATCATTGCAAATTATTTTTCATAACTCGTGAGTTTCATAATCTCATGTCTTACGGTCAAGGTTTTTTTTTTTCATTGACTGCCACTCTTTCTTCTGTGTTTGCAAAAAACACTTCTTATTCAGGGACACTGTTACATAACACCTCAGTGAAATAAATTATTTTGGAGGAAAGAAGGAAAGGAGGAAGGAAGAAAAAAGAAAGGATGAAGTGAGGGAGGAAGGGAAGAAAATGAAAGAAAGGAATGAATGAAGGAAAGAAAGGAAGAGCGAAGGAAAGGAGGAAGCAGAGAGGAAAGATGGAAGGAAAGAAGAAAGGGAGGGAATGAGATAAAGTTTTACTTCCACGGTAATCTACTCCGTTCGTAGTCCAGTGTTTCACATCCCCCATTCATCATCATTTTATTCTGGATTCCTTTCCAGTAAATAATTTCTAATATTAAACTTTTAGGTTTTTTAAAAAGTTTAATTGCATATTTAAGTTTTCTATTCTTAGAACATTTCATTTAAAACATAACAATTTGCATTATCATTTTTTTTCATTTTACATTTCAAATTATTTTTTAAGATTCAACATAACCATTTTTTATTTTCGGTTTTAAAATTTTGTTTTTAAATTACAAGAAACGTTAAAAACTTCGTTTTTGTTATTTTTCCGTTTTTGTTTTCTTGGTTATTTTGCATTCACCTTTTTTTTTTGAAACTTTATGTCTTGAAACTTTTCAATATCTTATTTTCAAAAATTTATTTTTTTCTCTTTAGTTTTTTAACTATATTATTTAAGAATCACATAAATGTTATAAGAATTACATAAAAAATTTCAGCTTAATTTTCAAAAATTTAAGCATTCAAACAATTTTAATTTAAAAAAAATATTTTTCGAATATTTTTCTCTTTCTAGACATTTTTCTTTTTTCTTTTTCATACGTTTGAAATTTACTACTTATGTTCAAAAATTTTATTGTTCATCACTAAGTTTTTACCGTTCATTCTTAATTGATGATTTTTTTGGGGGAAACGTTTCACACTAGAGAATTAAAATAAATTTATAGCACGATTGCTATCCTTCCTACATAGCTGATAACCTTCAGAAAGTTTTTTGTTTTTTCTCTCGGACTAATCAGGCGATAACTTCACTACACACAGTGCGATTTCCCAACGTATTATCCAAGCAGTGTACCATACCATCAACCCATAGACCATCCACGAATACCTCAACTAACTAGAAAAGACCCACACTTGAATAGTTAGGACTGGGTCGTTCACCTCTGAGCAGGTAGAGAACTGATTTGTAACAATGTCGTCTGTCTGCTTGCCTAGCGTCCGGAGAAAGAATCGAAGCCAATCTATAATCCTTTGGATGTTCGCGAATCGTATTAAGGAAAAACACATCGGAAAAAAATCGGATTTCCATCAGAAAAGGACATGCGGCTTAATATGTCGTATTAAACAAATGAAGACTTTATGAGGCAAAGAAAACTTTGTTAAGTTGTTTTACGTCTGAGCGGCGTTTATTGATTTTGTATACAATGGGCTAAACGGCCAGGTCACAAGGACAACTCTTAGAAAAAAGAACGTTGAGGAGAAAATTAAGATTGCAATTCCGTTTTTCATGTTTCGAAATGTGCTAAGTTTGACATCTACTTCTTAGCAAGTAAATTCGTATCACAGAAGCTCGCCTTCATGCTTCTCTTCAGTGCTGGTTTTTAAGGATAGTTTAACTGCTTCATTGATGTGGGTAAGTCAGGAAAAGAGTTAGTGCCAATTCGCATTCTTTCTAAAAATGAAGAGTTACATTTCGAATTTCTAATAATTTTAATTTATCGTTTTCAGTTAATATTAATAGCTTTATTTCCAAAACGTTCCAACAAGCCAGAACTTGAGACTTGGTGGCACTCTTTCGAACCTTGCGTCAAATCAGGACGAATTGCAGAGAGCTATAATGCTGATGGCGTATACCACATCCCTTATAAGTCCTTTGCCATGAAAATAATCATCATTTTACAGCTAAGAATAGAAACGTGTTGATTGAGTAGTTCTATTTGATTCTGATTGCAGTCCATTAGAAGTAAAACGTTAGTAGCGTTCTCCTCATTTTTATCGATATGGCCATGTGGCGGCGCCTTATTCATTCCCTCTTGCTGAAGGAGTGAGTCAATGGCAGAGTTCTAGTGCAAGTAGGGCAATGCCAGGAATATCAGAATATGCTTTATCATTATCGCAGTTGTGTATCTCTAAGTGCAGATAGGTGGATGTACCTCTCTGCAATCACGGAAGACAACAGTGAGTTTTATCTTAAGGCATGATTAGCACAATATATCTCAAGCTCTTGAGGCATTAACCTTGAATATAGATGTGTTTTTCCGTAATACGATTCGCGAACATCCAAAGGATTATAGATTGGCTTCGATTCTTTCTCCGGACGCTAAGGCAAGCAGACAGACGACATCGTTACGAATTAGTTGCCTACCTGCTCAGAGGTGAACGACCCAGTCCTAACTATTCAAGTGTGGGTCTTTTCGAGTTAGTTGAGGTATTCGTGGATGGTCTATGGGTTGATGGTATGGTACACTGCTTGGATAATACGTTGGGAAATCGCACTGTGTGTAGTGAAGTGATCACCTGATGGTTATATGCAAGTCCGAGAGAAAAAACAAAAAAACTTTCTGAAGGTTATCAGCTATGTAGGAAGGATAGCAATCGTGCTATAAATTTATTTTAATTCTCTAGTGTGAAACGTTTCCACCCAAAGAATCATCAATTAAAATAAAAAGGTAAAAACTTAGTGATGAACAATAAAATTTTTAAAACATAAGCAGTAAATTTAAAATATCTGAAAATAAGCAAATGAAAAAGAAAAATGTCTGAAAGGAGAAAAAAAATGTTCGAAAAATTAAGTTGAATGTTTTGAATGTTTTTTTCTTCTTCATGTAATTCTTATATCATTTATGTTAAATAATATGTTTAGATAACTAAAGAGAAATAAAATAAATTTTTGAAATAAAATGTTAAAAAGTTTAAAGACATCAATTAAAAGAAAAAGGCGAATGCAAAAGAACGAAAAAGCCGAAAGCAGAAAAATTACAAAAACGTAGTTTTTAACGTTTCTTGTAGTTTAAAAACAAAATTTATAACCGAATATAAAAAATAATTAAATTGAATTAATAAAATAATTTGAAATGTAAAAATGAAAAAAATAATAATGCAAATTGTTATGTTTGAAATCAATAGTTCCAAAAATAGAAAACTCAAAAGTGCAATTGAACTTTTTAAAAATCCTGAAAGTTTAATATTAAAACTTATTTGCTGGAAAAGAATCCAAAATAAAATGAAGATGAATGGGGGATGTGAAACTCTGGACTACGAACGGAGCAGATGATTCATGAAAGTAAAACTTTCTCCCTTTCCCTCCCTTCCTCCTTTCCTTCTTTCTTTCCTCTCTCTTTCTTTCTTTTCTCTGGGGTATTATGTAGCAGTGTCCCAGAATAAGAAGTTGTCCTGCATTGTTAGCCAGTTCGAACAAGTCATGTTTCACATTGTTTGCCCATCGTATTCTAGGTCTCCCCCTTTTCCTGAACCTTTTAGTCATACTCTTCATAATCCTGTTTGCCAATCTGCAGCTATGCATACCTGCAAAATGGCCAAACCAACCAGTCTCTCTTTGAACAATAATGTGTTCAAATGAAGTTGCAGAATCCTTTTCCTAACCTTATCATTATTTACACAAGCTTATGCCCATTATGTTGTATAAGCAACTAGAATCAAAGGCATCAAGTTTCCTGTTATCATGCTTTACAGAAAGTCCACGTTTCACTACCATAACTAACCCGAGAAAGAACCAAACTATTATTACAATCTAATTTTAGTCTTTAGGTGTATATACCTAATTTTCCACACTGTCCATAGATTCTTAAAAGCCCCAGCAGCAATTCTATTCCTCTTCATTTCATGTCGCACAATCGCCAGTATCTGTTTTTATAGCTCCTCAGATACCTAAACTGATACACTTGCCTAAGAGTGCAACTGTTCAAATCAATGTGATGTCACCAAATGTAAAGGGATTAAAATGGGTCAAGCAAAATTGGTTTACAAAATTTAATTAAAATTGGTCAGACAGATGGCTCTGAAGAACCAATTTTAATCACTTCAGACCATAGAAAGATCATTTAAGGCCAAAATCTTTCCCTCGCAGTGAATTTCGCATGACATAATCAATAACTAAAAAGAAACAATAACATAATCAATAATGACATAATCAATAACTAATACTACAAAGAAAAGAACTCCACTAGCAATGCTAAACCAGTTGCTACAAGCTTTACCAACTCTCTCACACGATTCAGCATTATTATAGAGAGCTTTAATTATGTTAACTAACTTGTCAGGTATTCCATACGATCTCATGGTCAATCACATATTATAACGCTCAACAGAGACAAAAGCTTTTTCGAAATTCATAAAGGTGGTAACCCTTAAATATTTCTCAAAGATCTGCCGAAGGGAACACGTTTGATCTAACCATTCCTTACTACTTGTGATTCCATCACACAGTTGCCCATCAAGCAAATTCTTAATTCTATTAAGCATAATCATGCAACGAACTTTACCTGGAAATAATTCCCGTATAGCTATCACAACAATTACTTTCACCTTTTTCTCTTTTTTAAAAAGAACGACATTGACTGTAGTCATTGAACTTCTTTGTTTTCAGAGATAAATTAAAAATTATATTTCTCTTGGATAGATATGGTGAAATATTACGATTCGCACTAACGGAACCTTTCTATAGCTATAACTGCGCTCTCTAGCGATGAAATTTTTAAAAAAAATTCTAAGCGAATATTGCAAACGATATATCTACGTTACAACAAATTTGAAATTTTGGTTGTAGAATGTCACGAATACAATGGGTTGCCCCCCTAGACGCAAGGGGGTGGGAAAAGATAACTTTTGTGTTTAATTGTTGTTTTCAGAGATAAATAAAAATAATTTTTGGGTTGGAATTTGATGAAATATTACTCTTTGAACTTCCCAGATTTCCCAAAAACTATGAATGCATCCTCTAACGGTGGAAGAGTTGAAAATTATGTCTCCCAACAGCTGTCCGTTGGGTCCCCCTCGCCCAACCTTCTCTGAACCTTCGAGGTCCTTGTAGCCTGGCCATTTAGACCATTGTGTGCAAAAAAGTGTCGCTCAGAGGTGAAACAACCCAACCCTGCATGCGCAAGAGGAGATATACTTCTAATAGTTTAAAAATAGGGGTAATGAAAGCTTTAATAAAATACTTCGGAACAACAGCTTTATTATAAAAAATATTCAAAATTTCAGTCTGTCATTTGATAACACAAACATTCCCAGCTTTAAGCATTTCAGTGACAATTTCATCCACCTCTGGGGTTTTAGCAATTTTAACTTCGAAACCACTAAAGTGACTTCGGAATGTGATGTACGATCAACAGTAAAGCCAGTAATGCCCTATCCTCATTAGAAACAGTGGGAATAGAAATAACCACATTGTTTATAACACGGGTTTCCAAACGGTTAGATTCCTCTCCCCCCCTCGATGGGGCTGAGAGGATATGCTAAGGGGACTCAGAGATATCCCCGTAATAGGAGTAATTCCCCTCCCAAAGTTGCAACAAAATATTTTATCTAACGAACTATTACGATATAAACCAAAACTAAGACATTAGATTTCGAATATCGTATTCTTAATTAGATTTATTTAAGGCAGGTAACGGTGAAGTTGAGTTCCGTTGCACGATTTGGTAACGTCAGATCTTCAATGTACTATAATAGTGCTTCTCAAGGTATCTGATGTGGCTGACCGTCAGGAAACGCTGCTTCTAAGATCTGTTGACCACGTGTTGCCTCAATAAATAAAATATATCTGTTCGCACGATCCTTTCCTCACCCCACACTGCATCACTTCACTTGGAATGTTGTAAAGTACGAACTGTGGCGATATGGCATATCAATGTTATGCTTCTGAAAACATATTTCTTTTTTTCCTAACAGCTCGCTGCAGATCGGCGACTAATGACTCACGGACTGGCACCAGTTCACGGAACACCAGTTGGAGAAACAATGAGGTGTTCCGCGGACCGGTGACTGTCGGTGAGTGCGTGAATATTATCTAGTGCAGTATGAAAGTTTTCAGGAAAACCTTCATTTCAAGGAAACAAATACACATCTTCCTTAGTTTCCTTCAACAGAATTCTGCTAAAACGCAAAATATAAGTCTTGTGAGAGAAACCGAAATAGCAAGCCTGTATATTTTCTGATGGCATCGTTCTATTCTCAACATCAGAGTCTTCTCTGGGGGCATAACAACATATTACATTCTAGTCTTTAATTTTTGTTTTAAATTTAGCTGTAAGAAATACTTCATTAATGCAGTCGTATCCTTAGAAGAGCATCACGAGCGTGTCTTCTGAGAGGCAAAATATATACCTTAATAATATATATTTTGCCTCTCAGAAGTAAAGGTGAGATTTTTCATCAGTAAAGGTGAGATACTTAAAAATAATGATAAACAAATTTATCATTATTTTTAAGTATCTCACCTTTACCTGTCCATTGGTCTCTTATAAATGTAAAATATCTAGTATTTAATGCTAGAATTCCTCTATGACGAAGTCAAGAGAATAATCTCTGTGTAACGTCCTCATGTCCCACGTACCCACAGAGAGAAAATGATTAGTAGGATTGTTAAAGAACCTAGGTTTAATGAGAGAGGTACGGCCAATAAGATCAAGCAGTCCCTAATCTCAGGTTTGGGTCAAAAATCCAAATCTCCACTGTTAAGGGTGAAGCCACCATTGCTGGTAGAACACTGATCTGGCAACTCTCTCCTTCCATTCTCTTCCAGAAGAGAATGTCTCTTTTGAAAGGTACTAACTGACTGCACCACGAGTAAGTTGGGGTCAACATTAGGTGATAGACCTGGCGGGTGCTGTGCATCTGCACTGGGGATTGGTACAGATGTAAGGATTTGGGATGCACTGGGGATTGGTACAGATGTAAGGATTTGGGATGCACTGGGCATTGGTACAGATGTAAGGATTTGGGATGCACTGGGGATTGGTACAGATGTAAGGATTTGGGATGCACTGGGGATTGGTACAGATGGAAGGATTTGGGATGTACTGGGGATTGGTACAGATGGAAGGATTTGGGATGCACTGGGGATTGGTACAGATGGAAGGATTTGGGATGCACTGGGGATTGGTACAGATGGAAGGATTTGGGATGCACTGGGGATTGGTACAGATGGAAGGATTTGGGATGCACTGGGGATTAGTACAGATGTAAGGATTTGGGATGCACTGGGGATTGGTACAGATGTAAGGATTTGGGATGCACTGGGGATTGGTACAGATGTAAGGATTTGGGATGCACTGGGCATTGGTACAGATGTAAGGATTTGGGATGCACTGGGGATTGGTACAGATGTAAGGATTTGGGATGCACTGGGGATTGGTACAGATGTAAAGATTTGGAATGCACTGGGCATTGGTACATGTAAGGATTTGGGATGCACTGGGGATTGGTACAGATGTAAGGATTTGGGATGCACTGGGGATTGGTACAGATGGAAGGATTTGGGATGCACTGGGGATTGGTACAGATGGAAGGATTTGGGATGTACTGGGGATTGGTACAGATGGAAGGATTTGGGATGCACTGAGGATTGGTACAGATGTAAAGATTTGGGATGCACTGGGGATTGGTACAGATGGAAGGATTTGGGATGCACTGGGGATTAGTACAGATGTAAGGATTTGGGATGCACTGGGGATTGGTGCAGATGGATGGAGAATTCTCTCTTTCTGGTTTATGCTTAGTTATCATTTATTCATCTAATCTATAAAGAAAAATGTTTGTTTGATGTTTGTGTATGATTGTCTATCCGCTTTTGCCAGGTCTCCAGAAGAGCTAGGGCACTAAACCTTGCATGTATGTTCCCTTCATCAAGGGGAAGAACATAGTCTATGTGCGAACCCGCTGGGGTCATCCAAAATTGGGATGGGCGGGTTTGAATTTCTCCATAGACTTAACATTAGCAGTAAAAACACCGTTGTCTCTCAGAATTAGCATTAGCAGTCTGAGATATTAGACAGGGGTATTCTAACTCATGTGGGGAGTGCCATCAACTACAACTTTAGAGAGTTTGAGACTCCCCCTAAAAAGGAGGAGAAAATAAATACCAAGGGCATGGGACACGATCGATTATAAATGGGTTTCATGTCAAATGAAATCTTTTGTCGTGGGGAATGCAATCTACTATACCTTTTAGAGATTTTCAAACTTCCATTAAAAGGGGAGAATAAAATATTTAATAAGGTTGGGGGTAGCGAAATGGGGAGAGGGAATAACATGATAATTGTGAGTTTTATGCTAAATGAAAGCTTGCAACATGAAGAGTGCCATCTACTATACACTTTGAAGAGTTTTAGATCTCTCCTGGAAAAAGGGGATAAACTTTTTTACCAGGGGGATGGGAGGATGACACCATCGTAATCAGTTTTATGACAAATAAAAGCTTCTAGCGTGAGGAGAGCCATTTACTATGCATTTTAAAAGTATCAGATTACCCCTGGAATAGGGGGATAAACTTTTTTTGCCATGGGGGAAACTGGGGGGAGAGAAACGATCGTAATACATTTTATGCGAGAAGAAATATATGGCCTGTAAATTTCAGCTAGGCAATCACTGGAAGGAGAGCTGTGCATCAATCGTCTGTGATGATGCACAGAACCGTCCAGGCTCTGTGCATCCTAAAGCAGCGTACAATCTAAAGTCCGATCCCGCTTTCTCGTGGGGCAGACCGTTAGTAAGTTTCAAAAGAGATACGCTCTTGTGGAAGGGAACGGAAGAGGAGGGTTGCCAGATTAGTGTGGCCTACTGTAAGGGAAAGAGTTTGGGCTTAAATGGTCTAGAGATCTGAACATTTCTGATTTAAATTATGCTGATGATTTAGCCCTATTGGCTAAATTCTATTGGATGCTGATGAGAAGAACTCATTCATTAGAGCTATTGATGAGACTGGTAGTAGAGTAGGTTTGGTTATAAACAGAGAGAAAACTAAAGTGATGAAAATTGCTCAGGCAGGCTTGATTCAGTTAATCTGAATGGCTGCCCAGTTTAATTATCTTGGGAGCTATGTAACAGATACTGGTGATGTGTGGCATGATATCAACAGAAGAATAGAGATTGCTGCTGGGACTTTAAGAATCTATGGAGAGTGTGGAGAAATAGGGGTATACACCCAAAGACTAAAATTAGACTATAATAGTTTGTTTCGTTCTAGAGTTCGTTACGGTAGTGAAACGTAGACCCTTAGTAAACAAGATAACAAGAAACTAGATGCTTTTGATTCCAGATGCTTACGCAGTATCTTGGGCATTAGGTGGTTCAACTTTGTAACTAATGATGAGGTTAGGCAAAGGATTTGCAACCTCCTTTAAGCAGCCATATTGTGCAGAGAGAGACTCCGCTGGTTTGGCCATGTTGCCCGCATGCATAACTATACATTAGGAAATAGGATAACGAACAGTGTGCCTAAAGTTCTCAGAAAGAAGGGAAAACCTAGGATGCGGTGGGCAATGTCAAACAGTAGCTTGTTCGAATTGGTCTACAGTGGCTAGATGCAGCAGATGTAGCTCAGGGCAGTTGCGTTTGAAGAACTATATTGCACAATCTCGTTTGACCTTCGTAGTTCATGGCTGCTTGAGGATGAGGATCGTGATGATGAAAGCTTGTGAAATGGAGAATGCTATCTACTGTATACACAGAGAGTTTCAGACCCGAGCAACGCCGGATAGATCTGTTTATATAGAATATATCGGAAAAATTTTCCAGTTACGAAAAATTATAGATAACTGCAAATATTGAAGTTAAGTTATATGGTATGGAGGAAGATTACCCCTAACAGCATAATAGCTTGCATAACGAGCTCTTATGCTTCTAATAAGGTCATCCAACAATGCCTATGGCATCAGTTTTTATTAATTTTATACAAGAAAAAATGAATTCTGACCTAATGGTACAGTCGCTCAAAAAAGTATCCGAACACTAGGGTTGATTACAAAATTCAGAAAAGATATCTGGCAACTTTTTTAGAAATTAGTGATCTGGCAACCTTCGTATCACGTGACACGAAGGTTGCCAGAACACTAATTTCTAAAAAAATCGTTGCCAGATATTTTTTCTGAATTTTGTAATCAACCCTAGTGTTCGGATACTTTTTTGAGCGACTCTACATCTAAAATGTCTCACATAAAGCTTTAGGATATCATCTTTATATCTTAGGGCACTTAGATTCTCTCCTAAGAAGACATGCAGGTCAGTAGGATCATTGATGTTCCCCAGACCAACAAACCACTCAGGGCCAGTACCATAGTAAATATGGGGTAAATACCGGGCGAAACGAAATTTCGTCCACCCCGTACCGAAACCTTTTCGAATTGTAAAAAAATTGGTTGTCTATTATAATTTCAATTATTGTCCTTGTATTATGAAAACTTTCTTGTATATAGAGTCTGAATTTACACCACAAGCGCCCCTAGGATACAAAAGGGAGTGAAGAATTATATGCGGTATGCTTTTGATTTTATAGAATGTTTTTTTTTGCGTTTATATCCATAAAAATAGGTAATACCAGTTATTTTTAACAGTTTTCAGCAATTGCTTAAAAAATAAATGTAAAAAATGTTATACGTAGCATAATTAATTTATCTTTTTTTCTTGAAGCAGCACCACTCGATGGAATTTTATACGCTTTGACAACATCAGCTTTCTTTTGACCTTCCTCAAATTATCATTTCACCTTTCAGTACCGTATTAGGAATTTTAAGTTTTCCAGGTTATTAGTGTTTCTAACAGGATTAGAGGACGTATCAATAAATTAAAGAAAAATTGCTCCTCAAACATCTGCTTGCCACAGAGGTCTGACAGGAGACTCAGTTTAATATGCAAGTAGTTAGTTCGCAACTTGCCCCCCCACACACAGTGTTTTCCCCTATGACGTTACTAATTACGCCCCCTTTAGATGCTCCCTAATTAATATTCATAACCGACCACACCCCTTATCAATATTCGTAACTCGTTATTAATTAAAATTCCCATGTCACTTATTACAACTCCTTTATTAAGTACTGTATTAATTAAAAAAACAGGAAATAATAAAAATCTGGCCTTATAAACCCTTTACTAAAGTCTCCTAATTAATCCATCCCCTTTATCAAGTACTCCCTCATCAAAAAAATTCATTATTAAAAAATTTCTATCCCTCTTGATGGCCATCTTGGCTGAAGCAAACAACCCTTCTCGAAATTTCTCTAAATCCAGCGACGGCCATCTTGGAAGTGAACACCTTTCTTTGCCAAACGCTGGTGTCGACACCGCTTTGTTTCAGACTGGCGCCATCAGTATTGCATCGGACATAACGTGCCATGACATGTTTTGAAGAGAAAAACTTCTTAATTCTTACCCTTTTCAAAACATCCGTTTTTAATTCCTCCCCCCGTTATCAAAACTCCCCTTATTAAAATTATCACCTTCTTGTGAAAAAATCCTTCTTGCCGATCATTGTGGAAGAAAAAAACTGAAAGTCCTGAGCAGACATCTTGCTTTTCGATGGATGAAGTAACGATGAAGTTCGACGGATGAGAAATTTCGAGAGGATTGTTTAAACCCTCTCGAAATTTCTCTAAGTCCGACGTCGTCCATCTTGGATGGCGAAACCAACCTATCCTGTTCTTGGAAGTAAATAAACCTTCACAACGAGCCCAACTTTGCTTCAGGCCGACGCCATTGGTATTGCATCATATAGCCAATGCAGTGACATGTTGCAAATGTGAAAGAAAGACCTTAATTCATTCTCTTATCAAAAAGCCCTCTTATTTGTTTTACTCATCCCCTTTATCAAAATGCCTCCTATTTAACTTTATTCATCCACTTTACCAAAAGGCTCCCTTATTATTTTTATTCATCCTGTTTATCACACGCCCTCTTATTAAAATTTCAATCCCCCTTATCAAAACTTTCCCTCATTATAGAGCGGCCATTTCTTAAATAAAAAAACTGAAAGTCTCCCATCGCCCATCTCGGAAGTAAACAACACTAGCGATATTAAGTTTCCTCTACTTTTAAAATTTGCCTACATCTTCTCAGAAAGGGTAAGATTTCAATACTAAATACAACCAATTCAAAGATATCACCACAGGAATCAGAAATAAAAGAAATCCTTCTTACTTATATTTTTCTGTCCCCACCCAATTCATTAAACGTGTTTTTCATCGGGTTTTAATATTAAGTAATAGTGAAAAAAACATAGTGATTGTATCAGCACAAGAATCACAGATAACAAAATTACCCTATTTAAAACTAACCCTACTATTTTTATTCTAACATCTTATTTTCCCATTTTAATACATTTATTTTACACTGACGCCATCAGTATTGCATCAGATATGTCTTTCTACGACATGTTTCAACTGTAAAATAAATTCTTCAATGCATCCCCCTCATATCAAAAATCCCTATTATTAATTCCCCTTATCAAAAGTCCCCTTTTCAAATATCCACCGCTTCATAAAAAAAATTACCTATATGATAGAGCGGCCATTCTGGTTTTGTAAATAAACAACTGAAAGTCTCCCTCCGATCATCTTGAATTAAGCAAACAATGTCTTAGAAGTTCTCTAAATCCCACAACACGCCCAATTACGGTGTCGTCCTCTCTCCCTCCCACTTATTAAAATTTATCCCGAAGGGGAAGTGGGCACCTCCATAATTTTAATTATTCTTAATTTTACTAGGGGCGAGGGTGGCTCAGTCGGTAGCGGGCCAGGCTCGTAATTTGTAGTACCCAGGTTCGAGTCTCAGCTTTGTCAGCGTTGAGATTTATCTCTGCATAATTCCCCACCCTGTCCACAGTCAGTAGGATACAGCGATGGGCTTGGAAAGGCCGCCGTCCGTCGGATGGGACGTTAAGCCGTGGCCCAGTGTGCGGGAGAGCCACACCCTGTGCATGTTAAAGAACACGCTGGATGGACTTGACAGGAGGCTATCATCTGTCTCCCAACAGCTTTCCAGTGGATCCCCTTCCCCAACCTTCTCTGAGCCTTTGGGGTCCATGTGACCTGGCCATTTAGCCCATTGTGTGCAAAAAAGTGCCTCACAGAGCTAAAACAACCGAACCTTAATTTTATTTCACACGAACCGCCATCTGCGGCAGTATTCGTGTTCCCAGCTCGGCAAGTGCATTTGGTGTCACCCACAGTGTCAAGACTTCCTCTGCAAAGTGGATGCGAAAAAAATATATTTTTCTCCAAAAGTCTTACTACTGGAATCGCTAATATCAAGTCCTTCATTTCATAGAACTAACTTCCTAATTTTTATTTCCCCCTTTTATTGCCACTATTTCAAAGTCATCGAGTTTACAATCACCAATCTATAAAAAAAATTAATACCCCTTCAAGCAGCTGCTTGCCACAGAGATCTAACAGGAACGTGTCACTTTATATGCCACAGTAGAAGGTCTGTGAGGATGGCAGGACCTCAGCAGAAACATCCATGCCTTACATGGGGCTCGAACCCAGGTCCCTTAGATCAGTAGCCAAGCGCACTAACCACTCGGTCACGTTACTGACCAATTTTCCATACACTTACTGACCCATTTTCCCCACCCACTCAATCACCAAAACATTTACTGACCAGGAAAACGGAACCATCACTCACTAAATCATCCACTGCCCCACTCACTCACCCTCCCCTTCACTTTCCTACCCACCCACATACCCTCCCCCTGACTTCCACACCCATCAAATTACTTACCCACACTCCCACTGAAACACTGATCCATCACCGAATCTATGCCAATACATAATCCTCAGATGTAAAAAAATGTTATTCCCATGTTCTTATTCCTCTCTACGATGCACGATAAAAACTTTCCTTACGTCCCTTTTGTTACTAACTTTTAAATTCGCCCTTAATTCGTCCCTATACAGTAAATTAAAAAATCATTATTGGATAAATTTTGTTAGTACATGACGATAGCAGATGTGAAAAAATTAGTAACGTTTCTTACGTATAGATATTTTACAAGTCCCTCCAACATTTAAAGTAATACAATATGGTAATAAAAACTGACCTTTACATCATCAATATCCCGAATAAGATCTCGAAGGCGACTGATGAATTTTCTTCATCCTTATCGTATTATTGAGATCGGTTGATCAGCGAAGGATTGCATCATCCACCTGCCTGGACATGCAACGGGCCAACTACGTCACAGGCCGCTAAATTTTGCGCTTAATTTTCTTAGTCGTCCCAATAATGGCTTTACACCATCTCAGTGGTTCAGTGGTGTCTCGTTGGCTCACACTCTTGGGCTCCGGTTTCGAGTACTGGGGTCGTTTGCTCTAACATATATGTTGTGATTATACCAACAGTAAAAGAAGTGTTCACTTTTAGATATGTCACAAAATATCGACGTTTAATCTACTATTAATCAAATTTAAAGAATAATGCCTTTACAAACTTAGCTAAGGCGCCACTCTGAGTAAAATTTCCCAAGTCGAGAAATGTTGTTCTTAAATAATAGGAAAATTTCTTACATGAACTCTCCCAATTCTTTAATTCTAACCATCCACCTATTAAAGCTTCTTTATTGTTAAGTTACCTGAAAAATCCCATTGCTCTTCAAAACTTCGCAGTTAACTAGATGAGATCTAGTGAGCGATGAAATTCCCATACAGAGAGTGCGAAGGGACGAAAGCAACGATATCGACAATTTCAAAAGTCACGGGGCAGCCTACGCATTGACCAGTAGAACTGGTCGACGTATATTTCGATATGAAAACAGATAAGCCATAGCATTTCTAAATCCCTTACTCATAGAACTTCTCATAGAACTTTACCAACCCAACTCGCTGTGAACAGCTGCTCCGTGATCTTTATCTTCTGCAAGGATCTTTTCAGCCCTAATGGCGAATCTCAAGTGAAATAATTATATGCTTTCAATCATGACGGAATGCTGAACCCAAACACTTTGCTGAGTGGGGACTGTAACAATTATCGTGAAAATATGGTTTCATCACATCAGAAAGGGAAACAAAGTGCATTAGAAAGAAAATAAATAAATTAAAAACTTTTAAAATTATCTGTCTTTCTACATGGGTTCTAAGAAGTAGAAAATATGGCCGAGTGGTTAGCGTGCTTGGCTACTGATCTAAAGACTTAGGTTCGAGCCCAGGCTAGGCACAGATGTTTTTCTCATGAGGTCCTGCCATCCTCACAGACCTTTTGCTATGGCATATAAAGAGATAGGGTATTTATTTATTTTATTATAGGAAGATAGGTATTTTTGAAAATTTTTAAATTATTTATATTTTTTGATTTGTCACTAAAAATATCTACCTTCAAAAACTTTCATTTGACACTTGACTCATAAACGCGTAGGCCATATTATTTCCTCCCTTTTGGAGTTGTGTTTGAGGTAGCCCACGACATTAGATACGTCACAAACTTTGAGATATGTTTGTTAAACTTTTGTATACAGGGACTGAAGGATAAGCATCATCACCATCATCCTCAAGCAGCCATGGGCTATGGAGGTCCAACCAGACCGTGCAATTTGGTTCTCCAAGCAAGTCTGTTCTGAGCTACCTCTGCTGTATCAGGCCACTGCCCACCAATTCTAACAAAGTCCTGTTTGACATTGTCTGCCCACCGCATCCTAGGTCTCCCCCTCTTTCTAAAGCTTTTAGGCACACTGTTCATAACCCTATTCGCCAATCTATAATTATCGATATGGGCAACATGGCCAAACCAATGGAGTCTCTCTCTGCACAATATGCTGCTTAAAGGAGGTTGCCGACTCCTTTGCCTAACCTCGTCATTAGTTACAAAGTTGAACCATCTAATGCCCAAGATACTGCGTAAGCATCTAGAATCAAAAACATCTAGTTTCCTGTTATCTTGTTTACATAGCGTCCACGTTTCACTACCACAACTAACCCTAGAAAAAACCAAACTATTATAGAGTCTAATTTTAGTCTTTAGGTGTATACGCCTATTTCTCCACCTCTCAATAGATTCTTAAAAGTCCCTGCAGCAATCCCTATTCGTCTGTTAATCTCATGCCGCACATCACCAGTATCTGTTACATAGCTTCCAAGATAATTAAATTGTGATACCTGCAAGACTGCAACCATTCAGATTAACTTATAGAGAAAACAAGAGTGAAATTCCTTACACGTACCGAAAAACGAATATTCAAGTTCACATCACCGGAGATTAGATTTCACATCACTGTGCGATTAGACTTTCTAACAATGTTGTTATATACTGGATGGACAAATTATTATATACATTCCAATAACAATATGCAAAGCATAGGTATCGCAACTAGTTACATAGGGCACTGAAACTGGCAATGCCTATAAATAGTGCAGTTAGTACACATTGGAAACCAGTCACGGAGATGTAATCATGGGTAAAGGCAGTGGCATACGCGAGGTTGACCATGGCCAGATAGTAAGTGCGAGGAAGGCCGGTTGTTCAATCACTGCAACTGCTGAACTGTTGGGATTTCCACATCAGACTAATGCACGCGTATACCAAGACTATGTGCAGTATGGAAAACTTCCAACCAGCGGCAGAAATTTGGCATTGGCAGTTACAATGACAATGGAGAACATCTTCTACAGGTAAGTAAACGTAATGGTTTGCGAATAACTAACAAATACTACAAACCCTGGGACATTTATAAAAAGGCATGGTTACATGGGTTACACCTGATGGTTTGCACAGGAATATGATAGATTATATTTTAATTAACAGCGAATGCTCTAGTTCAGTGGCGGGGTGTCTCAGTCGGTAGGCTCGTAATCTGTACATAGTTCCCAGGTTCGAGTCCCAGCAGGGTTAACATTGAGATTAATCTCCGCAAAAATTCCCCACCCTGTCCACGGTCAGTAGGGGACACCGATGGGCTTGGAAAGGCCGCCGTCCATTGGATGGGAAGTTAAGACGTGGCGCCGTGTGCGGGAGAGCCATACCCTGTGCACGTTAAAGAACAAGTTGGATGGCCTTGACGGGAGGCTACCATCTGTATCCCAATAGCTGTTCCAGTGGGTCCCCTCCCCCAACCTTCTCTGAGCCTTCGGGGTCCATGTGACCTGTCCATTTAGCCCATGGTGTGGAAAAAAGTGCCGTTCAGAGGTAAAACAACAACAACAACAACAACTCTAGTTCAGTTAGAAATCCCAGATCATAATGGGTACCGGAAATTGGGTTTGTCTTGTAGCTGAAGCTTAAAAATGTTGTGCTAAGGTTAAGAAAATTATCTTTGCCACTGAAGGTCTGAAAGATCCAGATATAGCCGAAATATCCCATATATTTAATCATTGTGACAATCGTGCTTTGCTTAATGCTGAAGTTGAGAATGAATGGAGTCAGTTTAAGCAGGCTTTTATTGAAAGGAACAGTACGCCTTTTGGGAAAAAGGAATAGAGGGAACAAAATTATTTGAGTGATAAGACTAGGGAACTTATTTCTGAAAGAAGGATGTGGAGGATTAATATCAAACAACACCCTATTAGTCCTACTAGACAGTATTACAATGAGCTTAATAAACGTGTGAAGGATCAGTTAACAGCTGATAAGAATCTTTTGTTTGATAGCTTGATTGACAAAGCAGAGGAAGCATTCAAACAGTACAATAGCCGGGGGTTGTACCAGATTGATAATGTTTTGTGTTGGAAGAAACAGACAGGTACACAGGGATTGAGGGATAAACATGGTAAGCTGGTTGAAGGTGAAGATTCTGTGATTACTATGTGTGCTGAGCATTACAGAGATATTTTAAATAATGTGATTTTTATACTCCCATTGTTTGTAATGAGGATAGATGCATTACTGGCTTTAATGATGGCCTATATCATATTTTGAAGTCGCTTTGGCTATATCTACATAGAAAAACTGAATAAATCCCAAGGGTGGATGAGATTCCCACTGAAATGCATAGAGCTGGGGATATTTGTATTGTCATATCATCATCATCATCAAGTAGCCATGGGCTACGGAGCTCCAACCAGACCGTGCAATTTAGTTCTCCATGCAAGTCTGTCCTGAGCTACATCTGCTGTATCTGGCCAATGCACACCAATTCTAATAAGGTCCTGTTTGACATTGTCTGCCCACCGCATCCTTGGTCTCTCCCTCTTTCTGAAGCCTTTAGGCACACTGTTCATAACCCTATTCACCCGATATGGGCAAACATGGCCAAACCAACGGAGTCTCTGCACAACATACTGCTTAAAGGAGATTGCAGAATCCTTTGCCTAACTTCATCATTAGTTACAGAGTTGAACCACCTAATGCCCAAGATACTGCGTAAGATTCTGGAATCAAAAGCATCAAGTTTCCTGTTATCTTGTTTATAAAGTGTCCAAATTTCACTACCGTATCTAACCCTGGAAAGAACCAAATATTATACAGTCTAATTTTAGTCTTTAGGTGTATACGCCAATTTCTCCACACTCTCCATAGATTCTTAAAAGTCCCGGCAGCAATCCCTATTCATCTGTTAATCTCATGCCGCACATCACCATTATCTGTTACATACCTCCCAAGATAATTAAACTGTGACACCTGCTCAAGACTGCAACCATTCAGATTAACTGAATCACAGCCTACCTGACCAATTTTCATCACTTTAGTTTTCTCTCTGTTTATAACCAAACCTACTTTACTACCAGTTTCATGAACAGCTCGAATGAAAGAGTTCATCTCATCAACATCATTTGCCAAAAGGACTAAATCATCAGCATAATCTAAATCAGACATTTTCGTATCTCCAGCCCACTTAAGGCCAAAATCTTTCCTTTGAAGTGAATTTCACATAACATAATCAATAACCAAATTAAAGAGAAAGGGAGACAAAATGCACTCTTGTCGAACACTAGACGTAATGATAAACCAATTGCTACAAGCCTTAACAACACTCATACACGACTCCGTGTTATTACAGAGAGCTTTCATTAAGTTAACTAACTTGTCAGGTATACCATATGATCTCACAATCAACCACAAATTATGACGATCAACAGAGTCGAAAGCCTTTTTAAATTCAACAAAGCCAGCAACCAAAGGTTTCTGAAACTCTAAAATTTCTCAAGAATGTGCCTAAGTTGAAATATCTGATCTACACATTCCCTATCACTTCTGAATCCACATTGCTCATCAAGCAATCACCTATTAATCAGATTCTTAATTCTATTAAGCACAATCATGCAAAGAACTTTCCCTGGAACTGAGAGTAGGCTGATATCCCTATAGTTATCACACGAACTGCGATCATCTTTTTTTCGAAAATAGGGATAATAATAGCTCTGGTAAAATCCTTAGGAACCATGCCTTTATCAAAATAGATATTCAAAATTTCAGTCATTCGAGTGGTAACAGAAATATTCCCAACTGTAAGCTTTTCCGTATTAATATCATCTACCCCTGGGGATTGATGAAGTTTAAGTTTAGAAATAAACAAAATAACTTCAGATTGTGTTATAGGGCCAACATTAAAGCCACCAATGCATCTATCATCATTGCAAACAATGGGAATAGAACTAACTGCATTGTTTAGAACATCACTGAAATGCTCAGCCCACCTAGCCATGACAGAATCCTCCCCTTCTATAACCTTACCTTTTTTATATTTCAATCCCTGTATACCTGTCCGTTTTCTACCACACAAAACATTAACTATCTGGTGCAGCTCTCTGCTGTTGTGCTGTCTAACTGCTTCCTCGGCTTTGTCAGCCAAACCATCAAGCCAAAGATTCTTATCAGCAGCTAACTGATCTTTTACACGTTTATTAAGTTCTCTGTAATGCTTTCTATTAGGACTAGTAGGGTATTGATTAAGGACATTCCTGCAGTTCTTTCTTTCCGAAATAAGCTCAAGTGCCTTATCACTCAGATAATTCTGTCTCTTCTGCTCCTTTTTTCCTAAAAGAGTACTGTTAGTGTCCAAAAAAGCCTGTTTAAAATGATCCCATTCATCCTCAACTTCAGTAGTAAGCATACCATGACTGTCATAATGACTAAGTAACCTATCATGGTAAGCTTTGGCTATAACTGGGTCTTTTAGAGCTTCAGTATTTAATGTAAATTTTTTAACCTTAGTACAACACTTTTTAAGTTTAAGTTGCAAGACACTTTTAACAAGGTAATGGTCAGATCCAATTTCAGCTCCCCTATATGCCCTGGTATTCCTAACAGAACTAGCCCATTTGCTATTAATTAATATATAATTAATCATATTCTTATGCAGCCCATCAGGTGAAACCCATGTGTACTTATGCATGTCGCGGTGTTTGTAATAAGTGTTAGTTATTCTGAATCCATTGAGTTTACTTACCTGTAGGAGACGTTGCCCATTGCCATTACAGCGACCAATACCAAAAGGGTTTATTACTCTTCCCCAAAGGTCAGAGTCAGTACCAACTTTGGCATTGAAGTCAACAAGAACAAGGGTAATATCTCCTTTCTTGACAGAATTCAAAATATCCTGAAGTTGTCCATAAAACCTATCCTTCTCATCCTCATCGGCATCCTCAGTGGGGGCATGACAGCAGATAACATTCAAGTCTTTAACGCTTGTCTGAAAGTTTGCTGTAAGAAACCTTTCATTAATGCACTGATATCCTAGAAGAGCATCACTAGCGTGTCTGCTGAGAAGCAGACCCACGCCTTGGTGATGCTTATTGTCGTCCCTCCCTGAAAAGAGAAATTTAAGATTATTTTTAAGAATCTGACCTTTATCTGTCCATCTGGTCTCTTGCAAGCCGAGAATATTTAAATTATAATGGTGGAATTCTTGTGTGAGGACATCAAGAGAAAAAGCTCTGTGCAGAGTCCTCACATTCCAACTACCTATGGAGAGAAAATGGTTAGTGGGATGTTTAAAGAAACTATGTTTATTGAGAGAGGGAATGGCGACAATATTAAACAGCCCCCTAATCGTAGACATGGGGCAAAGACACGTTCCCCCACCACCTAAAGGCTGAAGCCATCTACACTGGAAGATTTCCTCCAATTTAGAATTTGACGATGCCAGTAGAAGCTAAGAGTTCATGTGCCTGCGATGACCTCTTCTTAGGATGGGTGACTGGAATTTTGAATATCTTTTATAATAAAGGTGTTGTTCCTAAAGATTTTACTACAGCTATTATTACCTATATTTTTGAAAAGGTGGATCTCAGTACTTGTGATAATTATAGAGGAATTGGTTTACTTTCTGTTCCAAGTTTCGTTTTTTTGCATTATTACACTTAATATAATTAAGAATTTGGTTCATGTACAACTTCGTGATGAAGAGTGAGGATTCAAAAGTGGTAGGGGATATATTGTTAAAACATTTTGACAGATAGATTCTTGAGAACTGTTTAGGGTTTCCGAAACCTGTGGTTAGTAGCTGTATAGATTTCAAAACAGCTTTTGACTCTGTTGATCGACATAGATAATTTGTGGTTGATTGTGGTTGAAAGTAGGTAGTTAGTGTAATGAAAGCTCTCTACAATTACACTGAGTAGTGTGTGACAGTTGGTAAGGCTTGTAGCGATTGGTTTAGCATTGCTAGTTGAGTTAGACAAGGGTGCATTTTGTGTCCTTATTTCTTTAGTTTGGTTATTGATTATATTATGCGAAATTTTTTGAAAAGGATATTTTTTGCCTTAATGGTCTAGGGATTTAATTTTGTCTGATTTAGATTATGCAGGTGATTTGGCCCTGTTGGCTACTGATGTTGATGAAATGAATTCGTTCATTAGGGCTGTTGATGAGACTGGTACTACAGTAGATTTGATTACAGGAATAAACTAAAGTGATGAGAATTGGTCATGCAGATGGTGCTTCGGTTGTTTTGAAGGGCTGCATTCTTGAGCAGATGTCTCAGTTTAATTAGAATGGTTTGCAAGGTTTTTATAACATGAAATATAAAAGCTAACTTTAACTATTTTTCAGGTGTTGATTTCAGATCTGACCTTAAAAAATGTCTACCACGTCACGTTTTTATGTTATTGGTCATTTTGACTCCTATTAAGATTTTCCTATACCAACACCTCCAACTGGGAGGATACTAGATATTTTCCTTTTCGTGATTGGGAACACTGATTACCAAGTGGGAGAAAACATGCAACAGTAACCTAACCTCAGACCGCCATTCTTGTTGATTTCATTGTAGGAGGAGCACGTGCGTACGATGAAGAGGGAATTTTGGCGTTTAAATGGCACAAAGGCGGCGTCGCGGTGTGTTAATATGCCAGATAAGTTTCGTTATGTATATGGAAATTATAGTTTAAAATCCCAAGGTTGTTCTTTGACAAAGATTGTGAAGAAATCCTATAACTTGTAATTTGGATGTCATGTTGCAGATCAAGACAAAACATGGACTCCACATGTGTGCTGCATTTCGTGCTTTGTTGGCCTGAGTGAATGGTTCAAAGGTAAGATAAAATCCATGCCCTTTGCAGTTCGAGTGGTTTAGCGTGAGCGGACAAGTCACTTGCATGATGTATTTTTGTTTAAATAAAGTGTCCGGCTGTTCAAAAGAGAACAAAAGCAAAATACAATATCCAAATGTACCTTCAGGCCATAAGGGCTGTCATATCAATAGGGATTTTGATGAGACTGGTACTAGAGTAGATTTGATTATAGGAATAAACTAAAGTGATGAGAATTGGTCAGGCAGATGTTGCTTCATTTCCTCATGGAGTATAAACATATATACTCCATGATATACTAACACCTTCCTATACCAAAACCTCCAACCAACTGGGAGGAGATAGATTCGCATTCATCAGAGGAAGGCGTTGAGGAACATAAAGATCAGATACACTCCTAAAAGGTTAGACGAGCCCCATTTGATTCAATCGGCAAATGAACTAAATGATCTTTTTCGAGACCTAGGACTTTCCAAACAACAAGCTGAGGTTTCAGGTTCCACACTTCAAGAGTGGAATCTTCTGGCCAAGGCAACCAGAGTTTCTCTGTTCAGAAAGAAAATTTTGGGTTTTATCTGCTTATTACGAGATGCAAGATGGTTTGCGTTTCTGCACAGATATTTCAGGACTGATGGAAGAAATCGGAACAACTCACGACTCTAAGGAAAGGCATTATTTTATAGATTCGTCAAAATTGAACTTAAAAGCTGTCCTTTTGCATAAAGGGAAACAAAAACTTTCCATTCCAGTGACACACGCTGCAGGAATGAAGGAAACATATGAAATCATGAAAAAAATACTCACTGCTGTAAAGTATGACCAGTTTAATTGGATAATATGTGGGGACTTAAAAGTCTTAAAAGTCTCTGTTGCTCGGGCATCAAGGAGGCTTCACAAAATTTTGCTGTTTTCTGCGTTTGTTGGACGGTAGGGCCAGAAAGGAACACTACAAAACAAAAGACTGGCCCAAAAGAGATGTTTTTATTCCTGGAAAGAGTAATGTTAGTTATAGGCCTCTAGGTGACCCCTCTGATGTTCTGCTCCCACCACTACTCATCAAACTGCGGCTTATGAAAAACTTTGTAAAGGCTATGGACAAAACTGGTAAACAGTTTTTGCACTTGAAAGAAAATTTTCAAAATCGAAGTGATGCCAAACTCAAAGAAGGGATCTTTGTTGGCCTCAGATCATGAAGCTACTGAATGATACTCTCTTCGAAGAAAAACTGAATATGAAGGAGTGCGCTGCACGGAAATACGTCACGTCTATAGTCCAGGGTTTTCTGGGGAATCACAAATAGGAAACCTACCATCAGCTCATTAAAGATCTTCTCAAAAACTTGAAAATCTTTGCTACCGAATGTCTTTGGAAATTCATTTCTTGCACTCGCATCTCGACTTCTTTCCTAAGAACGTAAGTGCTATCAGTGATGAGCAAGGGAAAAGATTTGAACAGGATATCCGAACCATGGAGGAGAGATATCAAGGCAGGTGGGACCCAGCAATGATGAGTGACTACTGCTGGTTCTTGCAGAAAGAAGATCATCAGCACATAAAAGACAGAAATGAACTTCTTGTAAGTATAAAAGATCCTTACTCATGGTTTCTTATTTTGTGTTTCAATATTATTTCATTTGTTGCTTCATATTCAGTGGTCTATAACTAGGAAATTTCTAATTTTTTTATTGTAATCACGTAATTAATTAATGATTTTTAGATTGCAATTTAATAAAATAGTTATGCATATCTGGGAAATGAAAATAAATATATTCATTGATATTTCAAATGCTTCAACCCGTAATTAAAATAAACTGTACATGCTGCAGATTTTTCATAGTCATATTTGAATTCAGTACCCCAAAATTAGTTAAAAACATTCTAGTTGACCAATGTTATAAAAAGGAAAGTTTTAATTTGTTGTCTAATGTTACCTTGGGATCTATGTAACAGATACTGGTAATGTGCAGGATGAAATATATAGAACAATAGGTATTGCCTCTGGGACTTTTAAGAATCTATGGACAGTGTAGAAAGATAGGTGTATACACATAAAGACTAAAATTAGGTTGTATAAGAGTATGGTCTTTCTAAGGTTAATTATGGTAGTGAAACATGGGCCCTTTGTAAAAAAGATAAGAAGTAACTTGAGTCCTTTGGTTCTAAATGCTTACTCAGTATCTTGGGCATTAGATGGTTGGACTTTGTAAGTAATGATGTGGTTAGAAAAAGGAGTTGTCAACCGCCTTTGAGCAACATTTTGTGCAGAGAGATATTGCGTTGATTTGACCATGTTGCCCATATGCATAATTGCAGGTTGGTAAACAGGATTATGAACAAATGCAGATTGGCAAATAGGATTATGCTTAAAGGCTTCAGGAAAAGGGAGCGACTTAGGATGCGATGGGAGAGAATGTCAAACAGAACCTTATTAGAATTGGACTAGAGTGGCCAAATGCAGCAGCTGCAGCTCAGAATACACACGTCTGAAGATGAAAATGTACAGTCTGGTAGGACCTCCGTAGCCCACGGCTGCATGAGGATTTTGAATGCGTTTGTGTGAAAAAGAAAATCAAATATGAAAACAAATGTGTTGCTATATCTACGGAATCCAACAGAAAGTAAGCTATGGATTAAATGGAAGCTTCTTACGCGAGGAGTATCATAGGCTATTAAAGATTGATCGTCCTGCTTTCTTCCCCCCTAAAAAACGGTACATGTGAAAGTCGTTCTACTACATCTTTCAAACGTGAGGACCCTACATTTTGAGTTAGGTTTGAAACGAAAATTTATATAATGGTTATCGTGAACTGTTTCGAATTCCCCTCCATATTCTCCCCCTCAAAAAAGGAGGAGAGAGAATTTTCGTCAAGTTGGACTTTAACGAGTCATATCTAAACGATTAAAGCTTGTGACATCGAATGTCATGGACTAGTGTAGTGACCACCCCCGAGTAGATTTTATGGTGGCACACACACACTAAGGGGCCGTGATTCCCTACTGCTGCCAATCTAAGGCAAGTTCCTGGACCAACATCAAAATTGATACACATAGATAAATAACTAGAACAAAGATGAATTACATATATCAAAAGAATCAACATTTATTTAACATATCTGTTCAAATAAAATCACACAATTGATTAATACCACTTTTAACAAAATTCTTGGCAAGCACCCTTGTCACGGTCCTTTACAACTAAAGGAAAATTTTGGTGCGGCAGGTCAATGCCAATTTTATACTCATTTGATCGGGCAAGTGCACGAGGGGCTAGCGGGAGTCTACAAGAGTCTCTGTCCTGTGGGGAACCGCATGACGGTGATAAGCAACACTGTTCATGTGGGAACAACCAGATCAGAGTCAATTTGGCCACCTTACCTCGTCAGCTCAGGTGCACCATTAGGCTCAGAACACATCTGACATCATGATGATCTGATGCACCTGAGCCATCAGATCATCATGATGTCAGATGTGTCATACAAAATCCTCATGCAGCCATAGACTACAGAGGTCCTACCAGACCGTGCATTTTCATCTTCAGATGTGTCTGTCAGATGATCTTCAGGTGTCAGGTGCGGCAGGTCAATGCCAATTTAGCCATCATAGCATCAGAAGATCTGATGAACAAGAACATCTATCATCTGAAGATCTGATGCACCTGAGCTCATCAGCTCAGGTGCATCATCTTTTGATATATGTAATTCATCTTGGTTCTAGTTATGGTATTCATCTTGGTATATTCTGATGTTGGTCTGAGAACTTGTCTTAGATTGGCAGCAATCACGCCCCGTAGTGTGTGTGCTGCCCTAAAATCTACTTGGGGGTGGTCACAACAGTAGTCCATAACATTCGATACGTAACAAGCTTTAACGTTTTAGATATGACTCGTTAAAGTCCAATTTGACGAAAATTCTCTAATAAGAAGCTTCCATTTAACCCATAGCTTGTTACTTTCTGTATAATAATCATTGGCCGGACTGCTACCGATGGCTCAGGCGCCATGGGTAGGTGAAGGCTCTCGCTCCCTGCTGTGCCTCGCGACCATGCTTCCGTCGATTCTCAGCTCTTTTCGCTCACAAGGAACTAAAACTGCTGCACATCCTCTTCTGCCCAGGTTGGAGTCAAGAGTGTCCAAAAAACGTGCGCCCTCCTAGTTGTCCTTCTCGCCCTTCCTTGGCAGAGGTTATCCACGTCCACCTGTGACTGTTGTTCATTGGCTCGCGTGGGACAAGGTGCGAATCCCGACCCATCTGGCGCGAGCTGTTTACAACAGTCACATAGCCCCCTGTCACCTGGGGGCTATGTGAGTGTTCATGCCATGGACGGCGTTCTTCGACTGTACTGGACGTCAAAAATGGAGGTAAAGGGGAACACAACACTAGCTGAACATAATGATGGCCGATACTTTCCACGCCAACAGTCGTGTCCGCATTGAAAAATAAATACAGGCATGACATACCCTTAGGGCGTGGGTAGGCAGTGACATAGACAGGCCCTCAACCGGGTAGGAGGTGGGCGAAGTTTCCTGCCGTCTGAACTGGTTCCCGTTTTCGTTGGATCGACAGTCATTGTTCTATCAGTCTGTTCTGGATCAGGGAAGATAAAGAAACAAAAGTCACAGTACTCCCGGTCGCAGGTTGGAGATGAATGTTCTTCCGAGAATGAAGGGTCTTGGTTTGGCTCAGTGGACCAGACATCATACGTGCACATTTCTTCCTGTACTAGTTCACCGGTGGCTCTCGCATTGGGGCACCGCAATCCGCCGTACCCTCTGTGGTCCAGTGGTTGAGTCTCCCTCTAGCCTTCTAGTCATCAGTTGTTTCTTCCTTGGTTTCCTCAGCAACACATGAAATAAAAAGAGAAACGAGTCAATGCTGGTTTTTATTTTATTTTCCTATGTTTACTACTTACAGTATACAGTTCATTAATTTACTAGCCACCACGTGTCCACAAAAACTTCAATCCCTTTTCCTAGCCTTTGTCTATTCCTCACATCAATTAATTCTATACAATATCATGTTAGGCTATTGGCCTACAAAACGTTTCACTCAATTCGGTTGATTCTATGCCATATAATGTTAGACTATTGGCCTACAAAACATTTCACTCAATTTTTTTTGGTTCTAGACAATATAAGGTTAGGCTATAGACCTATGAAA
Source organism: Ryuthela nishihirai (assembly GCA_038380435.1). Classification (NCBI taxonomy): domain Eukaryota; kingdom Metazoa; phylum Arthropoda; class Arachnida; order Araneae; family Heptathelidae; genus Ryuthela; species Ryuthela nishihirai. The sequence goes on from JAWZYU010000019.1 coordinate 3,157,823, forward strand.
CATTTCACTCAATTCGGTTGATTCTATACAACATAATGTTATACTATAAGCCTATAAAACAGTTCACTCCTTTCGGTTGGTTCTATACAATATAACATTTGGCTATCGCCCTATGAAACATTTTACTCAATTCGGTTGATTCGGTACAATATAATGTTCGGCTATTGGCCTACGAAACATTTTATTCAATTCGATTGATTCTATACAACATAGTATTGGGCTATTGGCCTATGAAACATTTTACTCTATATGCTAAATCACAAAATCCTTTTTCCGTGATACCAATAGTTACTGATCAATACACCTTATGCATCACTTCCTAACTCTGAGTCCCCTTGAATGGTGGGTAGTGTCCCCAAGAGAGGGATAAGTATAAGAGAAGACCAGTCCATCAATTGTCCTTGTCGGTGATCGCTTATTGAGTGCCAGCGAGTTGCGAAGTCGGATCCAGTTGAGGAGTCTAATGAAGAGTGACACGGAAATGGTCTGGTAAAGGGGGGAATCCACCCGACCTGGGGAGAGTAAAATCAACCGGCACTCCCTGGTCCGCTTGCATCTCATTAGTGGCTCAGAGAACGCGTAGATGACGTCATGGGGGTGAGATATGCACTGCCCTTGGTTCGTCTGGCCAACGTCATGTCGCTCCGAGCCCCATGCTGTGTTGCTTGTTTGGTCGCCTCAGCGAAAGTCCTCGCCAGTTGCCATGGTAACGCATGGCGTGATAATGTACTATTTGTTGCCAGATGTTTGGCAACCACGGCAATCTCCGGTTCCGTCTTACGACACAACCAAGTTAACGGAAAACCGTGAATATCTAGAGTCGAGGGCAAGAATGCACCATATAGATGCATCTCAACCCCGACCTCACATGGCAGCAGTCCCATAAAAGGAAATCTAACCACCGGTAGAAACGTAAAGTTTAATCTGTTCCCCGGTTAGCCATGAACAAGGATATGTAGATCCAAGCTTGCTCGGCACCCGGGGTGGAGACTCTTAGTGAGGCCCAGAATTTTGAAAGGGCTCGTGCCTACTAGGGGACGAAATCCGTTCGGCCGTGCCCTTGAACTTGCTCCACGGAGCACCTGATGTGAGGTCTTGACACCGTCCAACCTGGCCAGTCAAACTGGTCAGCGATGTCTTCGACCTCGGTTGGTCTTGGCTCTGTCCAACCGCGGACCCAATCCAGTCAGCAAAGCCTTCGACCGGTTGCTGGGCCCGAAGCCCCCCCACCACGTCAAGGTGGTTCCCTATCGGGGGGGGGGGCATGGGGTGATAAGTGGGTTTGTGGCACATTGCCCTTGCCACCTCACGCTGATTGGTTAGTGGTCTGCAGCCGTCGGCTGTTCACTTGAGGAGCACGCTGAGGAAGCAAGGGTAGGTTTTGGTATTAGCTGTCAGACTGCCCGGAAGTGATGCAGCGATTCATGGCTGTGGATCTTGTCGGATTTTTGGCTCGTCCAAAGATATTCCACTGGCATAAAAAGCACAAGTGCATCTCTGGCTGTGTTGGAATGGTGGCAAGAGTGGCTGACCTTGACGTGGCGGGTCGTGAAGGATGCTCTACGGCATGGTTCGGGGTAACCCATGGGTCGAAATCCCAGTCCTCATCGACCTCTTCCTTGAGCTTCTCAAATCGCTTTGGCCGGATGTCTTCCTTGCATCTCTCATCTCGTTTTGGCGGAGTTTTCGATTGTGGTGGTGATTTGGGAACTTCCTGCTGTGGAGGTTCTACTATGAGGTGCACCCGGTGTTTCTGCAATTTTGTCAACCGATTCACATGTGTGGTCTCGATACGATGGGCGTTCGTGACCAGAGCTAATTTGTAGTTTGCAGTCATCACCTGTTGTAGCACACGCCACGGCCCCATGTACAATTTGGATAGTTTCCAGGTATTTCGCTGGGGTACCTGGGGGCTGTATAGGAAGACTAGGTCGCCTACCTTGATGTCTTTGTCGACCTTCCATCACTGTCGGTCCTGTTGCTCTGTGGATGCTTCCAAATTTTTCGTTACCACTTTGTAAGCCTAATTCTGGTGTTGGGCTATCTGTTCCCCATAACTGCGGGTATCCCCGTAGGTGGGCCGGTGCTTGGCATGCCACAGTTGATATGCGAGAGCCACATCCCTGTCGTACAGGAGATAATGTGGGTTTTTCTGGCTAGAGCTGTGATAGGCCATCAGTACAAATGGCAGATTTCGTTCCACTACCAAGTGTGATAAAATGGATGTGATGAATTTATTGAGGCACTCTGCAACCCCTTTCACAGAGGGGTGGTAGAAACTGGTATTCTGTTTCACTTACTCAAGCTTATTGATAACCTCTGTCATCATGCTGCCAGTAAAATTCCTGGCATTGTCGCTGTTCACCGTGGTGTGGATGCCATGTTTGGGAATGAAGTCCTCTACAAAGACCCAGGCTATTGACTCTGCAGACTGGTCAGGCAGAGCATACACTTTCAGCCACTTAGTGAAATAGTCGATCACGACTAAGATATATTTATTGCCTCTTTGCATAATGGGTAGGGGGCCCCAGTATGTCCACCCCTACTCGTTGGAATGGCTGGTTTGTCAGCGGGGCAGAACCGCGTTGCCCTTCCTTTTTTTCACATATCCCCTTTTTTGCAAACAGGATATGCACATCTGGACGCAGTTCCTTACGTCATGGGGCGGGGGTGGCTCAGTCGGTAGCGCGCCAGGCTCGTAATCTGTAGTTCCCAGGTTCGAGTCCCAGCTGGGTCAGCGTTGAGATTTATCTCTGCAAAACTCCCCGCCCTGCCCACGGTCAGTAGGGGACACCGATGGGCTTGGAAAGGCCGCCGTCCGTCGGATGGGACGTTAAGCCGTGGCCCCGTGTGCGGGAGAGCCATACCCTGTGCACGTTAAAGAACACGCTGGATGGCCTTGACGGGAGGCTACCATCTGTCTCCCAACAGCTGTTCCAGTGGGTCCCCTCCCCAAACCCTCTCTGAGCCTTCGGGGTCCATGTGACCTGGCCATTTAGCCCATTGTGTGCAAAAAAGTGCCGCTCAGAGGTAAAACAACCCAACAACCTTACGTCATTGTACATTACGTGCCAAAACCTTTCCGCCTTTACTCATTATAGGGTCTTAGGTTCTCCCAAGTGCCCCGAGCAGATATTGTCATGGCATAACTCCAATACTTGTCTGCGCAGACTCGTGGGGATAACCAGTTGTTTCATCATATCGGTCCAAGTGCGTGGGGTTGAGGAACTGTAAAGTGAAAGAGCACCCCCATCTCACATATAATACTGTTCCAGAAGTTGTGCTGATGGTGGCTGGGTTCAATTCTCTAAGACATTTATCAACTCTTTCAGTGGTGGTTCTTCCAGCTGCATCTCCCTTACCCGGGACATATCGTGCAAGGAGTTCAGGGTAGGTGGTTGTTCATCCATTATCAGTATGTGCCAGGACAGGGTGTCGGCTGGAACATTCTTGCTTCTGGGTCGGTAAATCACATCAAAGTTGTAGTCTTGCAGCACTAGGTTCCATCTAGCTAACCGACTGGACGGGTCCTTGAGTTTCATCAGATAGGAAAGGGGTGCGTGATCCGAGATTACTGTAAATTGCCTGCCACACAGGTATTGCCTGAAATGGGTGATGTCGAATTTTATGGCCAAGGCCTCCTTCTCGAATGTCGAATATTTCGTTTCAGGCAGCTTTAGTTTCCTGCTTGCATAGGCCACTGGTTGGTGAAAACTGTCGTTTGTCTCCTGCTCCAATACGCCAGTCACTGCTACGTCAGAAGCGTCCATGGACAGGAAGAATTTCCTTCCAATGTCGGATATAGGCGGATGGGTTCCGTGACCAGCTTACCCTTCAATTGTTGGAACGCCACCTCTACCTCTGGTGTAAATTTTACGTCCTTTTTTACAAAGGCTACCAAGTGGGCGGTTAGATCAGTGTACCAATCGATGAGCCACCAGTAGTATCTGATCAGTCCGAGAAAGGCCCAGACGTTTTGTATGGAACCTGGCTGGGGAAACGTTTCCACAGCATCGAGATTTCGAGGGTCGGGTTGCACTCCACTGGCAGTGATATGCCCTAAATTAATCAGTGACGATTTCAAAAGCTGACATTTAGACGGCTTCAACTTAAGGTTGAAAGCCTGCAGGCAGTCAAAAACACTTTGTAACCATAATGTCGTCCAGATATACTAAGACTTGTTCCTGGTGCATGCCCATCAGGACGTTGTCAAGAAGATGTTGAAATGTGGCAGAGCTGTTTCGGAGGCCAAAGGGTAGAAAATTGAATTCCAATAGCCCCTTCCTGGTGATAAAGGTGTCTTCTCGACGTCCTGGGGGTGAACAGAGACTTGCCAGTACCCGGATACCATATCCAAGGAGCTGAAATACTTGGCATGTGCCAGCTGATCGATCTCATTTATCAGAGGCAAAGGATATGAGTTGGGATGGTCTTCGCATTCTGGGCCCTGTAGTCCACACAAAATCTGTACGTACTATCTTTCTTCTTTATGAGTACAATAGGAGAAGCGAATGGGGAGGCGCTTTCGTGGATAATTCCATTCTCCAGTAACTCGTCGACCTGCCTGCCTAGTTTATTCTGCAGGGAAAAGGGTACCTGGTAGGCCCTTTGCCGCACGGGTATCAGTGAGATGTATCTCATGGTGTACTTCCATGGTCCCTGTCAGTTCGTCTACCCCTCTGGCGAAAACATCTTTGTTGTGCAGCAGCAGCTGGCCTAACTTTTCTTTTTCTCTGGGTTCAAGGTGGTCCAACTGGAAATCGGCCAGAGATAAAGGTGATGATGTACGCTTTCCTCCAGTGCTGGGGTATGGATCTGTTAGGGATCGACTGGTTCAATCTGGATGATGGCCATTTTTCTTGTTTAGCCAGATTGGGTTGTTTGAGGGGTTAGCCAATGGGATGTTTAGTAAGCCGGCATCAGTGATCTGATTCATGGACCTCGCCACTTGGATCGGGTTTTCCTTCAGCTTGGTGTGCGGTTGCACTAACATGGTCTGTCATTTCAAATGAGATTGACACTCAATCAGTGCAATCTGCTCTGTGTGAGGGGGTATGCACAGTTTATTTACCAACTGGCCCATGGCCGTGGGGTGCGGAATCTCACAATCGGTGACTAATGTGTTCATTCCCGGCAAAGGTGGGATGGGGGCACCGCTCCCTTCAGAATCTCCACTCTCTTTCCGCCATAAGGTGTCAGAGTAGAAATCGATGATGTAACCATGGCCCTTCAAAATGTCATAGTCGATGATCAAATCGTAAATGGTGGTGTCGATGTCGACAGCCAGCACAGGCTGCTTAAAGGTTTGGCCACCTATGGTCAGGTTCACCATAAACTTGCCGATAACTGGGAGTTGCGTTCCTCCAATTGCCTTTAAATTTTGCGACCACGGAACCATCTTCTTCAAAATTTTGGGCTTCAGTCGCTGGTAGCAATTTCGATTCATGACGGACAGGATGGTGCCCGTATCAAGGAGGGCTGACATCCTCATATTCTCAATGTAACTATAAATGAGGGGGGCTTTTTCATCATTGCCCGAGATCGTGCTAGAGGCCATTTGGATGCTGGGACTCTCACCTGGGTTCTGGGAAACGCATCCAATCTCCCCTCCTTCTTCATCTCCTCAGTTTCGGCAGTAGCCCAGCCGTGAACTGCATCTGGTCCTCCATTCTCGTATCTGTCGTGTTTCCCCAAAACAAATTGTATGCAAGGGTCCTCAAACTCGTCATGTATTCCCTCATGCTCTCGCCTGATCCCTGTTGGCAAGTAGAGAACTGGGGCAGCCGGCTGGCTAACAGTTCCTCCATTTCGAACTGCTCTAACACCACCTTTTTCAAGTTCTCGTATTTGTCTTCCAACCGCCATCTCCTTTGAGCGCCACCTGGCCAACTTGGCCACACTCTGCAGTTGGGCGAAAAACCATCCATTATCCCCATAAAAGTTATTTACTAGGTTTACATATCCTGCCAAAACTGGGCCTCCCTGGGGGTTCGGTTCTTCCTTTGGGGCCTCTACCTCTGCTGTGTTCTCCGTGAATTTGTCCTTTGTACTGAGCGTAGGTGTGGTGATTGTGTTGTTGGAATCCTCCAAAAAGTGCAGGGAGGTGTGTCACAGAAATGCAATTTACATAAATGAAAATCACTCCTAGTTAAGTTAAAAATATTGCAGCATTCTGATTCCTCCTAATACACTCTACTCTTGGGCCTAAATGTTATCTTAAAAATTATCACAAAATACACAATACTTCATAATTCCATATCACTTCATTCTACTCAAAAGAAAAGATTTGTTTCAAACAGATGCACCTGAAAATCCGTTTCTAAAATACATATATGTCCCAAACCTCACTAAAAAGAACTTTGCACTATTTAACATACACTTTTCCACATATCATAATACTTTACTCTTATTTCTAAAACTCCTAGCATTTCTGACACTGCCCCGTTTTACTCCAGTAATTGTAACATACATATTTTCAAAATTCATCCGATTAATCTATTCTATTCAAAAAAAAAATTTTTTTTCACATGCTATACTTGTTTCTTGGCCGCACTAAACCAAGGTTCGAAAATCGTGGTCATGGGAACCAATTTGTGGTCACCACCCCCGAGTAGATTTTAGGGCGGCACACAACTAGGGGGCGGTGATTCCCTACTTCTGCTAATCTGAGGCAAGTTCCCAAACCAACATCAAAATTGTTACACATAGATCAATAACTAGAACCAAGATGAATTACATATATCAAAAAAATCAACATTTATTTAACATATCTGTTCAAATTAAATCACACAAATGATTAACACCATTTTTTTTTTTTAACAAAATTATTGATAAGCGCCCTTGGTGCGGTCCTTTACAACTAAGGAAACATACGGTGCAGCAGGTCAATACCAATATTACACTAATTTGGCCACGCAATTGCTCGAGAGGCTAGCGGGAGCGAAACAGTCTCTCAGTCCCATGGGGAGTCGCGTGACAGTGATAAGCAACACTGTTCGTGTGAGAACAACCAGGTCAGAGTCAGTTTGACCCCTTACCTCGTCAACTCAGGTGCACCAGAAGGGAATGCATCATCATTTGCCAGGCTGTTATTGATGGCTCAGGCGCAGTGGATAGGTGAAGGCTCTCGCTCATAAGGAACTCAAACTGCTGCACATCCTCTTCTGCCTGGGTCGGAGTCAAGAGTGTCTAAAAAACCTGCGCCCTCCTATTTGTTCTTCTCGCCCGTTCCTTGGCAGAGGTCATCCACGTCTACGTGTGACTGTTGTTCATTGGCTCACGGGAGTCGAGGTGCGAATCCCGACCCATCTGGCGCGAACTGTTTACAACAGCAGTCACATAGCCCCCTGTCACCTGAGGGTCGTGTTCCAGAGTGTTCATGCTGGGGGTGGCGTTCTTCTTCGACTGAACTGGGCCCCTAAAATGGAGGTAAAGGGGAACACAACACTAGCTGAACATAATGGCGGCCTAGACCTTTCGCGCCAACAGTCGTGTCCGCATTTAAAAATAAATGCGGGCATGACACTACCTGAAACACGACTCCAACAGAGAGGAAAATTGGTCGATTTTTATGAGTCATATGTCAAACGAAAGTTTTGAATCTAGATGTTTTTAGTGACGAAGAATATAGATATAAATAAATTAAAAAAATATATATATTTTCTGTCTTTCTATATGGTCTCTAGAAAATAGAAACTAGTCACTGAGTCATAGCGATTTATCACAATTGTATAGGAATCATAACTATTCGAATAGCACTATTACGGGGTGGATGCCCAAATTCTGAGAAGAACAGTAAAGCTTCGAAAACTTCCCAAATATAGGAAGATAGAAGGGGGACGTGAACTAGAGAAACTTTCCGGCTGTTGTTCATGAACTCATTAATGAAAACCCACACATAACTATTTGCATATTAAGTTTAGATGTCAGTGTATTGTTGGCAATAAAGAAACGATTATTATCAACATTTAAAGTCGAAGAGATCTGTACAAATGGCTACTCCACAAACTGAGAGAACATTAAAATAAATATATTAAATAACATAAAATAATTCGAAATATTAATAAAAAATAAAAGAATAATTAAAAATATTAAAAATTAGTTAGCTTCCTATATGGGCCCTAAAACGTAGAAAATAAACCTAAAGCATATCGATGGTCCAATCAGTCACTAAGTTCATATTCACTTTAAACGTAAATAGGGCACCGACATCTTGTTGGACAGGTAAATCTGTGCCCTGTCATCCTTTGAAGTGAATACAAACTCGCTGACTTATTGGACCATCGATATGTTTTAGGTTTATTTTATACTTTTTAGAGCCCATATAGGAAGACAGATAATTTTAAAAGTTTTTAATTTATTTATTTTCTTTCTAATGCATTTTGTTTCCCTTTCTGATGTGATGAAACCATATTTTCACGATAATTGTTACAGTTTTTCATTGTGATGCATATGCATATTATAAGATGACACTTTAAAATTAACTGACCGCATTCAGTAGCTTTTGCTGGCAGTAAACAGTTGTTATGCCTCGTTAAGGTGATAAGATCCCCAAGGAAGATAAGAGGCCAGACTGTGAAGAATTGAGCATAGGTTGTTTTTAGATGTCCCTTAATCCCCACTCAGCAAAGTGTTTGGGTTCAGCATTCCGTCACGATTGAAAGCATATAATTATTTCACTTGAGATTCGCCATTAGGGCTGAAAAGATCCTTGAAGAAGATAATGATCACGGAGCAGCTGTTCACAGCGAGTTGGGTTGGTAAAGTTCTATGATAAGTTCTATGAGTAAGGGATTTAGAAATGCTATGGCTTATCTGTTTTCATATCGAAGTATACGTCGACCAGTTCTACTGGTCAATGCGTAGGCTGCCCCGTGACTTTTGAAATTGTCGATATCGTTGCTTTCGTCCCTTCGCACTCTCTGTATGGGAATTTCATCGCTCACTAGATCTCATCTAGTTAACTGCGAAGTTTTGAAGAGCAATGGGATTTTTCAGGTAACTTAACAATCATCATCATCATCATCCTCAAGCAGCCATGGGCTACGGAGGTCCAACCAGACCGTGCAATTTAGTTCTCCAAGCAAGTCTATCCTGAGCTACATCTACTGCATCTGGCCACTGCACACCAATTCTAACAAGGTCCTGTTTGACATTGTCTGCCCACCGCATCCTAGGTCTCCCCTTCTTTCTGAGGCCTTTAGGCACACTGTTCATAACCCTATTCGCCAATCTATAATTATTCATACGGGCAACATGGCCAAACCAACGGGGTCTCTCTCTGCACAATATGCTGCTTAAAGGAGGTTGCAAACTCCTTTGCCTAATCTCATCATTACTTACAAAGTTGAACCACCTAATGCCCAAGATACTGCGTAAGCATCTGGAATCAAAAGCATCTAGTTTCCTGTTATCTTGTTTACAAAGTGTCCACGTTTCACTACCATAACTAAACCTAGAAAGAACCAAACTATTATAAACTCTAATTTTAGTCTTTAGGTGTATACGCCTATTTCTCCACACTCTCCACAGGTTCTTAAAAGTCCCGGCAGCAATCCCTATTCGTCTGTTAATCTCATGCCGCACATCACCATTACCTGTTACATAGCTCCCAAGATAATTAAACTGTGACACCTGCTCAAGACTGCAACCATTCAGATTAACTAAATCACAGCCTGCCTGACCAATTTTCATCACTTTAGTTTTCTCTCTGTTTATAACCAAACCTACTCTACTACCAGTCTCATCAACAGCTCGAATGAAAGAGTTCATCTCATCAACATCATTTGCCAAAAGGGCTAAATCATCAGCATAATCTAAATCAGACCTTTTCGTATCTCCAGCCCATTTAAGGCCAAAATCTTTCCCTTGAAGTGCATTTCGCATAACATAATCAATAACCAAACTAAAGAGAAAAGGAGACAAAATGCACCCTTGTCGAACAGCAGAAGTAATGCTAAACCAATTGCTACAAGCCTTACCAACTCTCACACACGACTCAGTGTTATTATAGAGAGCTTTCATAATGTTAAATAACTTGTCTGGTATACCTTATGATTTCACAATCAACCACAAATTATGACGATCAACAGAGTCGAAAGCCTTTTTGAAATCAACAAAGCTAACAACCGAAGGTTTCTGAAACTCTAAACATTTCTCAAGAATCTGCCTAAGTGAAAATATCTGATCCACACATCCCTACCACTTCTGAATCCACATTGCTCATCACGCAATTGACTGTCAACCAGATTCTTAATTCTATTAAGCACAATCATGGAAAGAACTTTACCTGGAACAGAGAGTAGGCTGATATCCCTATAGTTATCACAAGAACTGCGATCACCTTTTTTCAAAATAGGGATAACAATAGCTCTGGTAAAATCCTTAGGAACCACGCCATTATCATAAAAGATATTCAGAACTTCAGTCATCCAAGTGGTAACCGAAACATTCCCAGCCCTAAGTATTTCCGTAATAATTTCATCTACCCCTGGGGATTTATGAAGTTTAAGTTTAGAAACAGCCAAAATAACTTCAGATTGTGTTATAGGGCCAACATTAAAGCCACCAATGCATCTATCATCATTGCAAACAATGGGAGTAGAACTAACTACATTGTTCAGAACATCACTGAAATGCTCAGCCCACCTAGCCATGACAGAATCCTCCCCTTCTATAACCTTACCTTGTTTATCCTTCAATACTTGTATCCCTGTCCGTTTTCTACCACACGAAACATTAACTATCTGGTACAGCTCTCTGCTGTTGTGCTGTCTAACTGCTTCCTCGGCTTTGTCAGCCAAACTATCAAGCCAAAGATTCTTATCAGCAGCTAACTGATCCTTTACAAGTTTATTAAGGTCTCTGCAATGCTTTCTATTAGGACTAGTAGGGTATTGATTAAGGGCATTCCTGCAGTTCTTTCTTTCCGAAATAAGCTCAAGTGCCTTATCACTCAGATAATTTTCCCTCTTCTGCTCCTTTTTTCCTAAAAGAGTACTGTTAGTGTCCAAAAAAGCCTGTTTAAAATGATCCCATTCTTCCTCAACTTCAGTAGTAAGCAAACCATGACTGTCATAATGACTAAGTAACCTATCATGGTAAGCTTTGGCTATAACAGCGGCGTTCAGAGCTTCAGTATTATAGGTAAATTTCTTAACCCTAGCACAACACTTTTTAGTGTAAGTAGTGAGACACTTTTAACAAGGTAATGGTCAGATCGAATTTCAGCTCCTGTATATGCCCTGTTATTCCTAACAGAACTAGCCCATTTGCTGTTAATTAATATATAATCAATCATATTCTTATGCAGCCCATCAGCTGAAACCCATGTGTTCTTATGTATGTCGCGGTGTTTGTAATATGTGTTAGTTATTCTGAATCCATTGAGTTTACTTACCTGTAGGAGACGTTGCCCATTGCCATTGCAGCTACCAATACCAAAAGGGCCTATTACTCCTCCCCAAAGGTCAGAGTCAGTACCAACTTTGGCATTAAAGTCACCAAGAACAAGGGTAATATCTCCTTTCTTGACAGAATTCAAAATATCCTGAAGTTGTTCATAAAACCTATCCTTCTCATCCTCATCGGCATCCTCAGTGGGGGCATAACAGCAGATAACATTCAAGTCTTAACGCTTGTCTGAAATTTTGCTGTAAGAAACCTTTCATTAATGCACTCATATCCTAGAAGAGCATCACTAGCGTGTCTGCTGAGGAGCAGACACACGCCTTGGTGATGCTTATTGTCGTCCCTCCCTGAAAAGAGAAATTTAAGATTATTTTTAAGAATCTGACCTTTATCTGTCCATCTGGTCTCTTGCAAGCCGAGAATATCTAAATTATAACTGTGGAATTCTTGTGTGAAGACATCAAGAGAAAAAGTGAGAGTCCTCACATTCCAACTACCTATGGAGAGAAAATGGTTAGTGGGATATTTAAAGAAACTATGTTTGTTGAGAGAGGGAATGCCGACAATATCAAACAGAACTTAACAATAAAGAAGCTTTAATAGGTGGATGGTTAGAATTAAAGAATTGGGAGAGTTCATGTAAGAAATTTTCCTATTATTTAAGAAGAACATTTCTAGACTTGGGATATTTTACTCAGAGTGGCGCCTTAGCTAAGTTTGTAAAGACATTATTCTTTAAATTTGATTAATAGTAGATTAAACATCGATATTTTGTGTCATATCTAAAAGTGAACACTTCTTTTACTGTTGGTATAATCACAACATATACGTTAGAACAAACGACCCCAGTACTCGAAACCGGAGCCCAAGAGTGTGAGCCAACGAGACACCACTGAACCACTGAGATGGTGTAAAGCCATTATTGGGACGACTAAGAAAATTAAGCGCAAAATTTAGCGGCCTGTGACGTAGTTGGCCAGTTGCATGTCGAGGCAGGTGGATGATGCAATCCTTCGCTGATCAACCGATCTCAATAATACGATAAGGAGGAAGAAAATTCATCAGTCGCCTTCCAGATCTTATTCGGGATATTGATGATGTAAAGGCCAGTTTTTATTACCATATTGTATTACTTTAAATGTTGGAGGGACTTGTAAAATATCTATACGTAAGAAACGTTACTAATTTTTTCACATCTGCTATCGTTATGTACTAACAAAATTTATCCAATAATGATTTTTTAATTTACTGTATAGGGTCGAATTAAGGGCGAATTTAAAAGTTAGTAACAAAAGGGACGTAAGGAAAGTTTTTTTCGTGCATCGTAGAGAGGAATAAGAACATGGGAATAACATTTTTTTACATCTGAGGATTATGTATTGGCATAGATTTGTGATGTAAACAGGATGACTTTGAAATAGTGGCAATAAAACGGGGGATATAAAAATTAGGAGGGAAGTATTTAGACAAGCTTAGAGAAATACTGTTGTATATAACACTTTTTAGCGATAATAAATACCGGTATTTGGGGTAACTTTAAAAATCACAGTTGGCTAAACTTCAAAAGTCACGAAGTGCTGGAAAAACAAATACATATTGCCTTACCCACCAATGTACCCGGCTGTTTCCGCAAAGTTTCGTTTAACCAAGCTATGCGAAAAAGGAATACCACTCGGTCCCACTAACGACATGAGGAAGCATTTCCCTTAGCCGCCATATGGCTCCCTACTTTTATACAGTGGTATGGTGTAGCATCACATTGGCAGCCAGACAACTATGCTCCATGTTTCTGATATGGTAAAGATGAGACGTTATGTCAATGACATCGTTAATCCTCTGACACCACCCTTCCTTACCACCATGCCTAGATTGATTTGGAAGCAGGACAATACCACCCCACACACTGGACGTGCAACAATGGACAAGCCCTCTGTTATGGGTGTGTGCCAGGTGGGTCACCAAAGGGACCCACCTGGGGAGAAACTCGTGCTCTGTCTGCACGACACTATACGAGGCAACAATTGACAGTCTCCAACGTGTGAGCATTCTCCCATGGGCACCATACTCCCCGAACTTGTCCCCCATTGAGCATGTGTGACACCTTATGATCGTTGCCTACACCAGCTCTCTCCGCAACCTGGTACAGTTGCATGCCCAATTGGATGCTGTTTCGAACGCCATACCTCAGGACACCATTAACCATATATTTTATGGACGTCTACAGGCTTCAATAACCGCCCAAAGTAGGTCTATTATGTATTGATGAATTTGCAATGAACGCACATACCTTGCAGTCTCACGTTCCGTTTTTTGATCATTTGCACATCTACCCTCATGGCTTCCATCCTATCAGTTTTGGGCGTATACGTCACTTCCTTCTTGGTGCTGCTATTTCCACTTTGAGCAGTGAAAATACCTTTAGACACAGTTTTCAGAATATTGCCAAAATCCAGTTCTTCAAAGCAGCGTTGTTCCTAGATGTGGTGATGGAGGTTCTTTGTTTCGAGGTTTATCACTGCACTTTTTAGTTCTTTGATTCATATGTAGTATAAGTTCACTGTTTCACAGATAGGTTCTGTTGTGTGGTTGGATCTTCCTTCTGTTTGTGTTATTTGCTATTAAATGTTATGCACCTTGCAGTTTCTTGAAAGCACACAGCATTTTTTATTTTTACTATTATACAAAGTTTACCTTAAACCTACCTTAAAGTTTACTGTTGGAGTTCGCATAGCTCTTCTTAACTGTTTTGTGCAATTTTTTATTTTTACTATTATAAAAGTTTACCTTAAACCTACCTTAAAGTTTACTGTTGGAGTTCGTATAGCTCTTCTTAACTGTTTTTTTTTATTCACAATATTTCTTAGTGTGCTGGCCGGTTTCGACCAGCTACATGATCATCGTCACGAGCACTGATTGTTGACAGTTGTAGGGGACTATATCGCTGGGTGCGTGTCGCGCATGCGCGTATATTTCTTTTTCTTCCGCTGCCGTGTTGATACTATTTGGAAGGATTTCATTGCTTTGTGTTGAGGTGGCACTGTCTTCTGTTGTTTATTTGGCGTTATGATACTTCGAAACAGAGAACTTTAATTGTTTGCTTCTTGCTAAATTTTCGGATATTTTAATTTCTCTGCCTGCTGGTCAAGCAGAAGCTTCTGGTAGGTGGTTGGGGGGGGGGGGGGGGTTGATATACTTGTCATTGAGCATTATCTATATTTTAATATATTATAAATTGTTCTGCGATGTTTGGTCGATAATTTGTTGGCGGTGCTGTGATAATGTTTTCTTTATCAAAGTCTGGTGTTTTTTTGCCTATTGTATGCGGAGCGGGCTAATGCAGTACTTTGTTTTCCCGTTCTTATATCTCTCATGTGCTCTTTGAGTGGTATTTTTACTGTTTGTTTTGTTTTGCGAAATAGGTTTATTTTGTTGTGCATTGCTGGTCTTCATTGAAATTTTTGAAGCATCTCCCATTTCGATTTTTTGATCTGATCTCTATCTTTTCTGATTTTGGAATTGCACTGTCGGTTTTAATTTTCCCCAGAATAGAGACAGGTACTTTATATCCGTATTGGCTTCATTATACACTGAAGAGCCAAATCATTATGACAAGCGCATTTTATGCAAATCGAAATGACTGCAGGTGAACGACGGCGCGTGTGAAGGTCGTGAAACGGTATAAATAACACCTGACACTGAGCTCTGCTAATCTGTGTTACTCTTGTTCTTCAGATGGGAAAGGAAGCGGTCTTAAGTGAGTTTGACACAGGCCAAATTGTAATGGCTAGACGACTGGGTCAGAGCATTTCCGAGACAGCAAGGCTTGTGGGGTGCTCATGGTCAGCCATGGTTAGTACCTTCAAAAAGTAGTCGGAGGAGGGAAACACCACGGACCGACCACAGCTCATCGATGCAAGAGGTGAGCAAATGCTATCCCGTATGGTACGCAACAACAGAAGTGATACTCTGGCACAACTCGCCTGTAATTTGAATACTGGTGATGGTACTGTGTGTCACAACACATAATTCATCGAACTCTGCTGAAAATGTGGCTGTGTAGCCGCAAGCTGCTTTGAGGAGCCATGCTAACCTCGGTTCACCATCGAAAAGGCCTACAGTGGGCACGTGAGTATGAAAACTGAACCTTGAATAATTCGAAGAATGTAGTCTGGCCCGATGAATATCGTTTCCTGTTTCACCATGTGGAATGGCAGGTAGTGTGTTGTTTACCTGAGAAATTGTTGGCATCGAGGGATGTAAATTTCCGTGGGATGAAAATAAGCCAGTAGAAAAAGTGTAATGCTTTTGGCAATGTTCTACTGGGAGGTCAGTCCAGTCATTCATGTGCAGGAAACTATGACGCCTACCACCAACCTAAACATCATTGCAGACCAGGTACATCCTTTCATGGCAACAGTATAACCCCTCTAGTAGTGCTTACTTTCAGCAGGATAATGCTCTATACCACACTGCCCGGATTGTTCGAGAATGGTTCACAGAACATGAGGAAGATTTCCAGATATTCCTTTAGCCTCCAAATTCCCTAGATATTAATCCAATCGAGCATCTGTGGCTTGTGTTGGAACAGCGTATCCGATCTGCGGAGACTCAACTGTGTGACTTGTAAGAGTTAAAGGGTCTGCTGGTAATGTGTTGGTACCAGATACCATAAGATACCTTTAGAAATCTTGTAGCGTCCATGCCTCGCGGGTAAGAGCTGTTTTGGCACCACTAAGGAGGATCAACATCATATTAGGCAAGTGGTCATAACGTTTTGTCTCTTCGATGTATTTCGGATAGTGTTAGTCAGCCAGGTTATGTTGGGAATGATTTTGGTGTATTTGATTTATTTTTTATCTTTATTTTGTGTGGGTTATTTTCGGTAGTTTTCCTGCTGTTCTTGTAGCAAATTTTTCAATTTTTTCTCAGATTCTTACGATACCTTGTATTGAGAACCGTTTCTTAAATATTTTGCTTTTCTTTTTTATAAAGTCTATTGGTGGTGCCGTATTTTTTATTCCACAGGAAAGCAGTTATTATGTCTTGTTTTTTATGATTCAAAGTCTGGCTTGGGTTGTATAGTATTAATACCGTGGTGCCGTAGCTTTGCGATTGACCTTTATAACAAATTTATGCTTTGGGCGATGTATGGAATGTCCAGGAATGGTTAGTTTTATTCGTGTTCACCTTTTGTGGTAAATTTTATTATTGGGTAGATCTGGTTTAGGTCCCTTTGCAAATGAGTTATGAAATTATTATGTTCGTCGTGAATGAGTAGTACGTCGCAGAAATCTGCGACGTACTACTCATTCACGACGGTTTTCGTCCCACGGAAATTTACAACCCTGGGTGCCAACAATTGAGGCCTTGGAAGCCCGAACGTCCATTCCATAACGAATGCCCCTGATCCCTTCTACATGAAAGAGGGAGTCCTCTTCCATTTGTCGCCCCCACACCCACGTAGCCCACGCACTGACGCCATAGAACAATTGGTGGTACCGTTCAGCCTGTGAGGCCAGAATTTAGAGTTGTGTCACGACAACCCGTGTTCAGGTCACCTGAGCGAAGATAAAACAATACAGAGAGTTAAGTCTGAGTACTATTGCTCAAGAATGCACGCTGACAATCGCAACTATGTATAGACGTGCGTGTCATGCCTGCAGAGATGCAGCTATCAGGAGATGCGGAAGGGAGAATTAGTCAGAGCCCCCCCCCCCATCATGAGTCGCCCATTCCAAAGAGTTGGAATGGACATATTAGGTCCCATTCCTCTCACACTACGAGACAACAAATACGTACTAGTCGTTATGGATCATTTTACTAAGTGACCCGAAGTTTATGTATTACCTGACCAGTCGACAGAGTCCGTTGCCATAGTTTTCGTTGAAGACTATATTCTGAAGCATTGGATCCCCACCACCGTTATTAGCGACAATGGACGGAATTTTACCAGTTGTGTGATGGCCGTGGTGTTTAGTAAGTGGGACATAGTCAAGCAGAATACAAGTTTCTATCATCCAAGTTGTAATGGGCTCATGGAAAAATTCAATCAATCCATAGCCTCCATATTGTCTCACCTGGTAACTGACAAGAATAATCAATGGGATGAACATTTACCATTTGTGTTAATGGCCTACTAGAGCACCACTCACAGTGTGACCCATGAGACCCCCTATTTTCTGCTGTATGGCAGGGATGTAGCCCTACCATACCAACTAATAGAGAGTCAGCAAATTCTGACCCGAGAACCCCAAAAATATGCTAACACTGAGAGTTATGAGGAGCGGCTGACTAAATAGCTAAATTCGGCATATGACCTAGCGAGGAAGAACCTAGAGGTTTCAGCCAAACGACAGGAGAAACAGCGCAGAAGAACTGCAGTAGAAACGCTGTAGAAGCTGGGGACCTTGTTTTTCTATACAGCTCCCAAATGCCCGACAATACATGAGGAAACTCAAAATTGTCCACTGGACAATAGAGTGTCCTTTAGCAGGTCACCGCAGTCAACTACAAGATCGCATTAGTCACCGACTCTCACAAGATCGAAACTATACACTTCGATCATCTCACAAATTTGCAACAACGTAACCCCACCTACTCGTCGAACCAACTGTTCTCGAGCCTTCCACTTCAGTGCACCGAACGCCCCAGCCCAGGGTGCAACCAGAGTCTCAATCAAAAGACGATGACTGGGATTTGGACCCACAAGGCACCCAGAACCATGTCACAGCCGTCCAGCCCGAGCAGCTTCCACCCAGTCAAAGCAGAATACTCCCCCACAGTAACTGATTTTGCATTCGTATTCATTGCATCACCATGACTCAACTGGTAGAGTCACTGCACCCCCCACTGCAGAGAGGTTACCCCCCGCCTTAACCCTCGCTTGTTACGAGTCACTAAACACGCTGGACTGCTTGAACAACCTCCAATACTGCCAGTGCTGTGATCTGCACCCATGAGCACTACGTCTCCATAGCAGCCAAGTAACCACCGCTGCACACGCACGCTCAACTCTGATGAGGAGATTAGGAGAGGTTTCTACAAAAGCGAGGTACAGAACTTTCCCAGCATGCCTTTTGTCGTACTGGGACGCCCGAGCGACCAAGCTGCATTTGGGAAACACACAGTGCTCCCTCTGTGCTACAGCACGCACCCCATTGGAGCAAGCCACACTTTACGACAGTGCCCAGCTACAACCTTTAACCCCCTACATGCCACCGCCTCGTGATGAGACAGTCAGCGAATTCTGAACAGTTCCGGTGCAGGGAAAGCAGTTCCAAATGCATGGAATGGGAGATCCACGAAATGGAAGAGACACAAGTGGACCAGTTTGCTTCAGGGCAAGTCTGTACAGTAGTCTCTGATCCACCCATACACACATCAACGACACACACTGCTGTCAGGAACCAAATCAGCACAGGAGTCTGGATTATTTAAAGGATCCTTGGATAACTTGTGAAGCCTGTGTTATGATTGTTTTGATGCACCCATTCATCACGCACAACACACATGAGTTAAGAGAAACATAATTAATGAATGACACATCCCCACATCGAATCCACTAGTAGTGTAGGACATGACGTCTTTTTTGCATTCTCGGTACTATTGAGTTAGGTCGGAAGTGAGCGCCAGTATTATTTTGAATTGCGATATGTGAACTGCCAACTTCAAGGATATAATCATTGTGTATTGTTAATATTGTTCCTCGGAATTGTATTCATTATTAGAAGTGAGTTTTCGCATTAATTGACATTGTGATGGGAGAACTGTCAACTTCTTAGATTGTCGTTATGTAGTATTAGTATTAATATTGTCCCTCGGAATTTGTATCCATTTATTAGAAGTGAACTTTGGTATGATTTGACATTGTGATGTGAGAATTCTCAGCTTGTAAAAAACCGTTATGTAAATTTATTATTATCGTCCCTCGGAAGAGTATTTGTGTTAGAAGTGAGCTACAGCATTAGTTTGCATCGGGATTTGGTTATTATCCACTTCATAGACATTCCCAGCATATTGTTATTGTCATTCGAGATTATGTTCTCTTATTAGGACTCTACTTCCCTAGTATAGACTGTCACGAAAACTAGGTTAAGGAAGTGATTTTAAATTGCCACAGAAGTTAAGGCGAGTGTCCTTGTGTAGATTATGTCAATAAGAGATTTTGTGAGACTTTAGAATGAAGTGTTGATGGAAACAGTTTTGAAAGGGTTGTGGTCTTACAATATGGTCAGGTGAACTGATGACCTATTCACCACTCTGAATCGCGTGCTGTACTACTTAGTGGACAAATCAGTTTCCTTGGCCATGGCAAATCCATACATTGTGAGAACAATTAGTACTAACAGGACACTATGTTACTTCGAAGTGTCACCAAAGTACACTGCACTGGCTGTGATGAAACTATTTGAAGAATATGCTACACCGGAAATAATGAGGTGGGAGATCACAAAAAGGCAAGAAGGAAATGGAAAACATTGAAATCACGGAACACAGAGAGAACATGGTATGCGACCACGACAACAACTATAGAGTTATTTTTGTTTTTTCCATGTATCGTCGAGTACGCCCAGTGGATCAGTTTTGCTCTCCACCTGATGTGGGTATGCCCTCAACAGATACTGACATGCGATGAAGGACGGTGCATCACTTTTTCCTTCGACTGGATGAAGTAGGCTACAGGTCCTGTGGCTTAGACATTCAGGAACTGAGTGAGCCAGAATATTATTGGACGACGCCACTTAGAGTGTGAAAGTTTCACCTGTGATTCAGGATATGTGTTTTATTGAATTTCAAAATTTTCATTTGATATGTAGTACAATTTCAACTACAGGAACACTTCTACTGCCCTGGACGTACTTGGCAGACCAGAACCTTTCAGCTACAGCATCTGATCGTCGGCATCCTCCATTCATGGATTCAGCTTCGTCTTTGGTGGCGTGAGTCCATCACAACGTGATTTCTAATAGGAGGTGTGGGAATGATTATGTCCCCCGACTTTCTTTCATTTTCGCCCTGGGTGGACGTCCGTCTGCTAAGTCTTTTTCATGTAGAGTTGGATTGGTAACGTAGTTTTCACTACGAGTCTGCCATGTACCACAGCCTCCTTTGTTTGGCGCCATTTTCGAGATAGTCTACTACCCTCCTCCCCATCTCTTTGGTTGATGCAACAACACTAGCCTGATGCCTCAGAAGTTTCGAGAATGTTGCACCTCCACCGAGAACCATGCAGGGTGACCGAAATGCTGACCAATGTTCAAGAATGCAGGTGTTCTGCTGACCAATGCTCAAATGCTGACCAATGTTCAAGAATGCAGGGTGACCGAAATGCTGACCAATGTTCCGAATGCTGACCAATGTTCAAATTCAATCAATCCATAGCCTCCATATTGTCTCACCTGGTAACTGACAAGAATAATCAATGGGATGAAACAAAAACACGAGCTTTGCCCCGCATGCTGCAAGCCACCAATGAGAGAGCTTGGCATCGCAGCAGTTTCGAAAGCGCAAGAACTTCTGCCCAGTCTTCCTGAATTTGCTGAGCCAGTGAGTCGCCGAAGGTTTTGCACTCAATGAGGCGCCTTGGCATAAGGTTGTAGTAGATATGTAGGTTAGAAGTTAAACCGTATCTAGTTAGGAACAATCATCTCAGCAAAGATGAAAATGGCCTAGCAGGCAACTGACGCCGCTGGATGGATCAACAGGTCAACTAGTCTTCTTTCTCTTTGTTCTTCCCCTTATAACGAAATCTTTCCCATGCCTTTTTTTTCCCATCAGCCTCGGAAGGCGGCTTACAAGTGTGTCATAATTAGCCATCAGGTCTGCGTTGATTATGTTCCTCCTTGAAATGTGTTATGCAGCCACCACTTTGGTGCCGAAATGTATAAAGCAGTCCAGATAATAAATGTATACAAACATGAGAAACTAAACCTAGTGTGCCTAGTTCTTTTCGTGTAACCTATTTCATCAGCTCATACACTCAGTCAGGCGGCTCAGAGCCAACGGTGCCCGAGAGCGGCAGGAGACATGATTAATTCCAATAATCTGCACCAATCGTTTAGCGTCCACGAGACTACTAATCAATACAGAATTAAAGGCACAACGCAAATGATCTCCCCGAGTTTATTATTTTTCAACTGTTGCCCCATTTCAGCCACGCATGCAACAAATTCACAGAATTTACCACCAATTCGGCCGGAAACGAGCTGCAATATATTGAATGTATGAATAGTAAAACCAAATTTCAGAATGGTATTGCCAGACATTGTGGCATTATTTCAAAACATGCAGTTGAACGAAGTCATCCAGCACATACAAAACAGAATAAGAACGTACAATGGAGGTCTGAATCCTGAAATAGGTGGAGTAAGTAAAGCACTGCAATACGTAACAGCAAATAATTTTTTCCAAAGAAACAGAAAATATATCTACCAAAATATGTTATACCAAAGGGTTCTCCACTTTCAGCGCTTTCACGGATTTATATGTTAGGGACATTGAAGAAAAAACCCTCACTAACTCGCTGTATAATATAAATATTGGGAAAGATAAAAAGGGTTTCCAAGGCCTCAATTGTTGGCACCCAGGGATGTAAATTTCCGTGGGACGAAAACTGTGGTGAATGAGTAGTATGTCGCAGAAATCTGCTACATACTACTTATTCACGACGAACATAATAATTTCATAACTCATTTGCAAAGGGACCTAAACCCAGGACCTAACCAATTTGCCTAAAAACCAATAATCTAAAAACCAGGACCTAACCAATTTCAAAGGGACCAATAATCTTCCTGAATGCAGGGTCCTCCATCTGCATCTGTCTCAGCCGGGCTCTGTCCCCTAATTGGCTGGGGTGTGCTTCCTTCTCTAGTGTCTGCATCTTTCGTGACAAGGTATCGATATTGTGTGTTCCCAGCGATACACGACATCGAAATCGTAATCCTGGAGCATGAGGTTCCACTTCGCTAACCTGCTGGAAGGATCCTTAAGTTTCAGTAAATATGACAAAGGGGCTTGATCAGATAAACGGTGAATCTGTGTCCATATAAATACTGCTTTAAATGATTGATTGCAAATTTGATAGCAAGGCTATTAATTTTGCAATCAATCATCTAATTTAAAGCTTCTCGATAGTGGAGTAACGCGTCTCCAAGGGTTTTAGCTTCCAATTGGCGTAGGTTACTGATCGGTGGGAACCGTCGTCCATCTCCTGCTCGAGTACGCTGGCGACCGTAAGGTCCAACGCACTGGTCGATAAGAAAAACTTTCTCCCAAAAACTGGACACAGGAGAATCGGTTCCGTCATCAGCTTGTGTTTCAAGGTTTCGAACGAGGCGTCAGCTTCTAGGGTTCAACTGAATTTCGTGTCCTTCTGAACTAGGTGCACCAGGGGGGGCCGGCATATCGATCGATGGACCATTGGTCTAGGGAAATTTCTATTGCATTCACATTGCGGTCTCTAGTTGCACTCCTTCTGCTGAGATTTGGTGTCCCAAGTATGCCAGCGATTCTCACATGAGCTGACATTTAGATGGCTTAAATTTCTTATTGAATGCTCCGAGTCTATTGAATACCTTCTGCAACCGATCAGTATGCTGATTTAAAGTCTGGGATACGACCATAATGTCGTGCGACCATAATGCCATAATGTCGTCCAGGTATACTAGAACTTGTTCCTGACACATGTCTATGAGGACATGATCTAACAAATGCTGAAAGGTGTGGGCTATTTCTGAGTCTGAAGGGCAAAAAATTAAATTCAAACAGTCCCTTCCGGCTGATAAACGCTGTCTTCTGTATGTCAAAAGGGTGGACGGGGACCTGCCAATACCTGGATATCGTAATCAAGGAACTAAAGTACTTGACATGTGCTAATTGATCAATGATCTCATTGATGAGGGGTAGCGGGTACGAATCTGGGATGGTTTTTGCATTCAGTGCCCTATAATCCACACAGAACCTGTACGTGGAGTCTTTTTTTCTTCACCAGCATAATGGGTGAGGCAATGAGGGAGGCACTTTCTCTGATAATTCCTCTATCCAATAAATCATATATCTGTCTTCCAGTTCACCCTGCAGCGCAAAAAGCACCATGTAGGCTCGTTGTCTCACTGGCTGGTCATCTTTGAGGTGAATCTCATGATACATTGCATCTGTGCCGGTCAATTCGCTCACATCACGTGTAAATACATCGCTGTTCCTTCTCAGCTG
Source organism: Ryuthela nishihirai (assembly GCA_038380435.1). NCBI lineage: Eukaryota > Metazoa > Arthropoda > Arachnida > Araneae > Heptathelidae > Ryuthela > Ryuthela nishihirai. The sequence goes on from JAWZYU010000019.1 coordinate 3,181,442, forward strand.
GCTACTAGGGGGCTGGATTTGTTCAGTGTCGACGGGCTCTAGTGTTGCGATTCGCATGTGCTAAATTTACCAAATGGGGACTGCAGAAATGTTAGCGATTCGGACGTTGAGTCTTCCGCTATTATCTACACTATTTACTGACGTTCAACGTGCAGAGATCTGGTTTTAAATTTATTGTGGGCTGTGGAAGTATCGTGCATTCTCTAAGCGTGGGGTCGGGACATTCTATGAAGGCTATGCATTCCGTTCGTGGAGGTACACCCAGTTTCTGAACCATTCGTCCGATGGACGTCGAAGAGGGGGGGGGGCGAGGGGCACAAGTGCATGGTGCAACAGGACGGTGGAATCGGCGAGTCACTGACACTAAAATCCCCATTCTCCTCTCTCCTAAGGGTATCTGTGAAAATCAATGATGAAACGAGCTTCTTTAATATGTCATAACCCAAGATCATGTCATATCTGGTGGTCTCTATGTCGAGGGCAACAATAGGATGACGGAAGGTTACTCTGTTGAAATTGGGGGTCACCGTGAATTGGCCTAACATAGGTATGGAGTTTCCACCAATAGCTTTCAGTTCATGTTGAAGGTTTCACCTTGCGGAAACATCGTCGGTCCATGGCAGAGACAATGCGCCCCTATAGATGAGGGCAGACATCGCTACATCCTCCATAAAACCAATATCAATGGGTGCACTGTCTCTACCAGTTCATGACTGCCTTCTAGTTTAAAGGGGGACTGTGGGTGAGTGCTTGCTGCATTCTTTCGCCATTTCCCTGCTCCCATACTTGGGGAGCCTGAAAACGGGGACGATTCCTCTCTCGGGATTTAGCTAACGCATACTGAGTATTTCGTGGAAATGTTTTGGGTGGCTGCCACGATGGGGGCTCGGCTCCACGTGTCCACAGCGCTGGGACCGATGCACACTGGCGGGCGTATTGTCCCATCCTACTGCATGCGAAGCACATAACGTTCCGGTACTCCGACCACAGGCGCTGGCGTCGTGGATTCTCTGTGTCATTTCCCGATGTGGTTCATTTGCTCTCACAACAGAATCAAGCCAGCAAAGCTGTAGAAGGTCCTGTAATGACGGCAAGGTCCTGTAATGACGTCACAGCACCAAAATGTTTTGCACACCCCTCGCATGAAATGGGGCAACAGTTGAGGAAATAATAAACTCGGGGAGATGATTTGCGTTGTGCCTTTAATTCTGTATTGATTAGTAGTCTCGTGGACGCTAAACGATTGGTGCAGATTATTGGAATTAATCATGTCTCCTGCCGCTCTCGGGCACCGTTGGCTCTGAGTGTATGAGCTGATGAAATAGGTTACACGAAAAGAACTAGGCACACCAGGTTTAGTTTCTCATGTTTGTACACATTTATTATCTGGACTGCTTTATACATTTCGGCACCAAAGTGGTGGCTGCATAACACACATTTCAAGGAGGAACATAATCAACGCAGACCTGATGGCTAATTATGACACACTTGTAAGCCGCCTTCCGAGGCTGATGGGAAAAAAAAGGCATGGGAAAGATTTCGTTATAAGGGGAAGAACAAAGAGAAAGAAGACTAGTTGACCTGTTGATCCATCCAGCGGCGTCAGTTGCCTGCTGGGCCATTTTCACCTTTGCTGAGATGATTGTTCCTAACTAGATAGGGTTTAACTTCTAACCTACATATCTACTACAACCTTATGCCAAGGCGCCTCATTGAGTGCAAAACCTTCGGCGACTCACTGGCTCAGCAAATTCAGGAAGACTGGGCAGAAGTTCTTGCGCTTTCGAAACTGCTGCGATTCCAAGCTCTCTCATTGGTGGCTTGCAGCATGCGGGGCAAAGCTCGTGTTTTTGTGGCCTCCCATTGGTCAGCATTTCTGTCACCCTGCATGGTTCTCGGTGGAGGTGCAACATTCTCGAAACTTCTGAGGCATCAGGCTAGTGTTGTTGCATCAACCAAAGAGATGGGGAGGAGGGTAGTAGACTATCTCGAAAATGGCGCCAAACAAAGGAGGCTGTAGTACATGGCAGATTGGTAGTTAAATCTACGAGTACGACAGATTCATAAAATTGTTTCAAGTATATATATATAAGGTGTTTTCTAAATTTATGGAACAACAGACAAATGGCTGTCTGGCATGCCCAAACATAATTAGGACTTATCTGTGATACTCTACTCCATTCTGTAGTCCAATGTTGCCTCGCTGGACACCAGTGGAGATGGCGTAACCGGTGAAGTTGCTGCAATGACAAATCCGGGACCTCATTCTTGAGTCATGCAAACGTTGTTTAATGGTTTGCATGACTCAAACTCAGCTGGTTACCATGTGTCCATTTGCTGCAGAACTTTGATCATTGGCATCCGATGGCAGATTTCCTCCTGCAATTTATATATCCCTACTTTCATGCCTTCTTGGTGTTACGGTTTCCACTTTGAGCAGTGAATAACAATGCATTTAGTCAAAGCTGGTGTTTACCTTTAAACTGACCTATAGCTTTAATAGTATATACAGGGTGATTCAAAACTTATCGTTCAAATTTCATGGGGAGGTAGGGAATACGTCAGGAAACCGATTTCACATAGGAAAGTATATCCGCACACGTCATCTACATGAACAAAATGGACAAGTAAAGTGAACACAAGGAAACAGTACAGTTAAGTGGTAACGAATGTGACTTTTATTCGAACAAGGTAAAGTACAGGTTCACAGTAGGTGCTCAAAATTGCGACCATTTACACGGACACAGGATTCACAGCGCCATTGCATTGACCGCCGAACATTTTCAAAAACGCCTGGCATATCACGGACAATGCCTGCGGCGGCCACTATTCGTGCAACAAGGTCCATTTCACTGTCGACGGGGGTCTCGTACACATGGTCTTTCATGGCCTCCCACAAAAAGAAATCCATGGGCGATAAATCAGGTGACCTGGGTGGCCAAGCGATCGGTCCACCTCTACCGATCCATCGAGCTCCGAATGTTCGGTTCAGGTAATCATGCACAACAATTGTGCTATGGGCTGGAGCCCCGTCATGTTGATACCACATATCTCGGCAGATATGCGCAGGAACAGCGCCCAGAAAAGTCGGTAACACTGTCTCGAGAAATATTAGGTATTTCCGGCCGTCCAATCGGGGCGGTAGCAAGTAAGGTCCCAACAAACAGTCACCAATGATTCCAGCCCACACATTTACGGCAAAACGATGTTGCGCAGCGTGACTTCTCGTACCATGCGGGTTGTCGTAAGCCCACACATGTGAATTGTGTGTATTGAACACACCTTCACGACTGAATGAAGCTTCATCTGTAAAAAGGACAGAAGCTGGAAAACTGGGGTCCAGGGCACCTTTCTGCATGAACCATTGTGCAAATTCCACACACTTCGAATCGTCAGGATGCAGTAACTGCACCCTTTACAGATGGTAAGGATGCACACGTTCCTCGTGCAGTATCTGCCACACTGCTGACTGAGAGACCCCAAGCTGCTGAGCAATAGCTCGTGTGCAGGTATTCGGATTATCTTTGATGGACTGTAGGACTTGTTCTGCAACGTTGACAGTCCGCGTCAGTCGTCTTCTCCCCGTATCCTGCATGTTGCTGTGCAGTGAACCACGTTCGCGCAGATTGTGATGCACACGTGCAAACATTTGATGCTGCGGTATTCTTCTGTTGGGGTATCGGTCTTCGTAAACTTGCCTAGCTCGGCGGCCGCTTTCGCCAGCTGCCCCATATGCGAGATGCATATCCGCTAGCTCTTGATGCGTAAAACGATTCATCTTATCACTAGTAAGTCAGTTTGTACACTGATGACAGTGGGAGTGGTCGGGCGAGCTGTACACTGGTTGGGTATACACAGCGCCCTCTACATACGCATGCGTACATTTGCGGACATACTTTCCTATGTGAAATCGGTTTCCTGCCGTATTCCCTACCTCCCCACGAAATTTGAACGATAAGTTTTGAATCACCCTGTATACTTGTCTAAATATTAATCGAAAAGCTGTGAAATTATTCTGCCTAAACAAATTGCATGTTTAAAGAATTGTTATTAGAAGGCAAGTTTTATGGAAATGGAGAAATTGAAATTAACGGTTGCAGAAGTAAGACTTTTGGCAAAAAATGTTTTTTTTTTCACATCAACTTTCCAAATCAAGTCTTGACACCGTAGGGTGACACCGACGCCATGCCGAACGCTTGAACCCGAGACTGAACACGAAGAGCTGATGCAATACTGCCACCAATTGCTGTCCGTGGGAGGTAAAATTAAGAAAAAACAAAATTAAAGTAATGCCCATGTCCCCCTTCGGGGGAAATTTTAATAAGTGGGAGTAAGAGGGGACAACACCGTGGATAGGCGTGTCGTGGGCTTTAGAGAACTTTCTAAGACGTTGTAACATCAGGAATTAATATCTATGGATGTCAATATCTGACATTTATATATCAACTAGTTGAACAGTATGTATTTAACTTTTCCTGCGGATAAGCTACACCAAGTTTTAACGGGAAATTCATTAACCTTAAAGTGTTATTTCCTGTATTTACTTTAGATATTATTTGCAAAGAATACGTGTATTTATAAAGAGTACGTGCCATTATTCTTAAAATTAAGCTCTCAGAGCCTGCTATGTTCAGCATGTAAATGCAGAGAAAATAAAGAATTATTATTATTACTAATTTAATTATTATTATTCCGTTCCCAAAAAGCCGAAAAATATTATAAAGTCCATAATTACGTTATAAAATTTTAGTTTATTCCTGAGTGTTATTCAATTGCAAATATAATCTGTAAAAGTAATCTTAAATTCTTACCTTAAAAACATCTCGTCTCAGCATTTATTAGGTAAAAGAAATTAATTTTAATGGTTAGATTAAAACCTTTATTGATGCTTATTTTGCAGGGTACTGAGTTAGGAATTTGGATGGGGATCTTGCAGGGATTTTAATACAGACCTGGATGCTGAAGATGTCTTTGATGATATCTCATAAGATTCCACGAAAAATTTCACAAGAGAAAGCTGAACACGTATCTTCTTTTCTTGCTAAAAAAAATCTAGAGAAATATGTGTTACAAATCTCTTAATATTTCTAGGTACCATTGGAAGTTTCTGTATTAGGGTTATACTCTTCCACAACTTTTGAAACCTTTTCGACGTGCGTGAAGGCTTCATTGAAATTCTTCACATTAAAAGTCTTTGTGGGATGACTTGCAATGATTTCGTTTTCGTCTTCAGATGATGACTTCTTTGCTTTCTGCATCGCAATCCCCAAAACCTATAAAACTTATAACTATCTCTAGGACAACTGCTTTCAGCAATCGTTCATCGTTGATTCTTTTATCTCAGCCCAAGAGTCTCCGCGCGACGTGCGTGACTCGCAAAGTGTGTTTGTCGGTTCATCGATCTCCAAAAGACCGAGGATTGCTTTCGAAAGTCGATTTAAGGTGTGAATTTCTAATATTCGCAAAACGAGTTGTCCGAATATCGGAGTCCTCCTGTACTTATCTGAATATCAAGTTTCAGAAAACATTAAGAAATAAATTTACAATCAGTCACTGTCAAGTAATTCAAAATTTCATCCATGCTAACCGATGGGCTTGGAAAGGCGGCCGTCCGTCGGATGAGACGTTAAGCTGTGGCCCTGTGTGCAGGAGAGCCATACCCTGTGCACATTAAAGAACACGCTGGATGGCCTTGACGGGAGGCTACCATCTGTCCCCCAACCTTCAGGCCATGGTGTGCAAAAAAGTTCCTCTCAGAGGTACTTCTTGCATTCCTATAAAACAATGACAAACGTTTAAATTCATTGCATAAGAAATGAACTTATTTGATGGTAGAGTTACAGCTTGATATCTGAGAATCTACCATGTCCACAGTCATTACATCAACGTAGCATCATTTTCACTGCCACAGGTATCCGAATTATCATTAATTTCAAATTCAAACATTCTGAAATTCCTTTCATAAGACAGATTATTTATATTAACGACATTTTCATTCAATTAAATTCATTAATTAAATTCACTGATATTACCAACATTTTCATCAAGATAGATTCATTGATATTAAAGACATTTATTAAGACAGAATCATTGATACCATATGTCTGTTTCACCAGATATATGGTATCAATGATTAACATTGCCCACCACATATAAAAAAGAAAGGCCGTATAGTTAACAAACAACATCCAAATTGATATTCCGACAATGATAGATTCGAAAAGAAATACTCCAATGTTCAACAGTATCCACCACAGATCTCACTGCAAAGAGAAAAGGACTTTCTGATGCATTCATAATATCATTCATCAAGTATATCTTAAAGTTAAAAGTTAAATAGAATTCCCCTTTTTCACTTTTCAACCACCAACTGAACTGACACAACATTACCATTCACAATTGCACCATTCATAGATTCAGATATCAAATATGGGGTAAAGTTCTTATCTCATACTGGATTTACTACAAAAACAAATATCTGGAAATACAACTTATCAAGTGCATCTGCAATCCTTAAGAACAACAAATTACACTGGTTTACAAGGTTTTTATAACATGAACAATTGTAACTGCCTTTAACTATTTTTCAAGTGCTGATTTCAGATCTGGCCTTAAAAATGGCTAGCACCTCACGTTTTTATGTTATTGGTCATTTTGACTCCTATTAAGATTTTCCTACACCAACATCTCCAATTGGGAAGATACTAGATATTTTCCTTTTTGTGGCTGGCAACACTGATTACCAAGTGGGAGAAAACATGCAACAGTATCCTAACCTCAGACCGCCATTCTTGTTGATTTCATTGTAGGAGGAGCACGTGCGTACGATGAAGAGGGAATTTTGGCGTTTAAATGGCACAAAGGCGGCGTCGCGGATGTGTTAATATGCCAGATAAGTTTCGTTATGTATATGGAAATTATAGTTTAAAATCCCAAGGTCGTTCTTTGACAAAGATTGTGAAGAAATCCTATAACTTGAATTTTGGCTGTCATGTTGGCGATCAGGACAAAACATAGTCTCCAGATGTGTGCTGCATTTCGTGCTTTGTTGGTCAGAGTGAATGGTTGAAAGGTAAGATAAAATCTATGCCTTTTGCAATTCCAATGGTTTGCCGTGAGCCAACTTACATGATTGCTATTTTGTTTAACTTCAGCCATAATATCAGTTCCTCATGGAGAATATCTTCCTATACCAACATCTCCAACCAACTGGGAGGAGATGTATTGACATTCATCAGAAGAAGGCATACAGATACTGATCCTACATACACCCCTAAAAGGTTAGACGAGCCTCTTCTGATTCAGCAAAATAAACAAAATAATCTTTTTGGAGACCTAGGACTTTCCAAACAACAAGCTGAGGTTTTAGGTTCAAGACTTCAAGAGTGGAATCTTCTGGCCAAGTGTACCATAGTCTCTCTGTTCAGAAAGCAAAATTTGGCTTTTTCTGCTTCTTAGGAGATGCAAGATGATTTGTGTTTCTGCACATATATTTCAGGGTTGATGGAAGAAATTGGAACAACTAACGACCCTAAGGAAAGGCGTTATTTTATAGATTCGTCAAAATTCAGCTTAAAAGCTGTCCTCTTGTATAAAGGAAACCAAAAACTTTCCATTTCAGTGACACACGCTGTGGGAATGAAGGAAACTTATAAATGCATGAAAAAAATACTCACTGCTATAAAATATGACCAGTTTAAGAGGACAATGTATGTTGACCTAAAAGTCATATCTCTCTTGCTCGGGCTTCAAGGAGGCTTCACAAAATTTTGCTGTTTTCTGTGTTTGTTGGACGGTAGGGCCAGAAAGGAACACGACAAAACAAAAGACTGGCCCAAAAGAGATTTTTCCAGGAAAGAGTAATGTGAGTTATAAGCCTCCAGTTCACCCCTTTGATGTTCTGCTCCCACCACTATGCATCAAAGTGGGGCTTATGAAAACCTTTGTAAAGGCTATGGACAAAACTGGTAAAGAGTTTTTGCATTTGAAGGAAAATTTTCGAAACCTAACTGATGCCAAACTCAAAGAAGGAATTTTTGTTGGTCCTCAGATCAGGAAGCTACTGAATGATACTGTGTTCGAAGAAAAACTGAATATGTAGGAACGAGCTGCATGGAAATCATTCACCTCCCTGGTCCAGGGTTTCCTGAGGAATCACAAAGAGGAAAACTACCATCAGCTCATTCAAGATCTTCTCAAAAAGTATGAAAATCTTGGCTGCCGAATGTCCTTGAAGATCCATTTCTTGCACTCGCATCTCGACTTCTTTCCTAAGAACTTAGGAGCTGTCAGTGATGAGCAAGGGGAAAGATTTCCCCAGAATATCAGAACCATGGATGAGAGAGAGATACCAAGGCAGGTGGAACCCAGCAATGATGGGTGACTACTGCTGGGTCTTGCAGCAGGAAGATACCTCAGCACATAAAAGACAAAAATAAACTTCTTGTAAGTATAAAAGATCCTTACTGATGTTTTTTTTTTGCGTTTCAATATTGTTTCATTTATTACTTTATTTTTGTGGTCTATAACTATGATGTTTCTATTTTTTTCATTGTAATCTTATTATTAATTAATGAGTTTTAAGTTGCAATTTAATAAAATAGTCCCATTTATTTTCATTTCCCAGTTATGCATATTCATTGAAATTTGAAATACATCAATCCGTAATTTAAAAAAAACTACGTGATGCAGATTTTTCACAACCATATTTGAATTCAGCACTCCAAAATCAGTTAAAAACATTTAATCAATGTTTAAAAAAAAAGTTTCAATTTGTTTTCTAGTATTATTATCATCAGTTCCAAATTCAGGCTCATGATGCATAGCAATGCCATAATATCCCATAAATAATATTGTATACCATTATCTTACTACTGTAACAAATTACCGTAGCTCCATCTGTAACACAATGCACTATCCTGTGCACGTCTGTCCAGTGGATCTCCTTCCCCCAACATCTCTGAGCATTGGGGTCAAAATAAAATTTCTTTGCACATGTTAATCATGATCTCTTCAACGAAACGTAAGCGAATAAGTTGGATTGAATATAATTCGAAATATTATGAGTAGAATACACTTTTGACGCATTATTTTCGAGCATCCATTTTTAATGGCTATAACGTTCGACAGAAAAGTTTCATCCAGAAAAAAGTTCAATCCAGTTTAAGCACAGAAAAAATCTCTATCGCAGTGCAAATGGCGAGCCCTCTTTGAAAGGATTAGTGGTGAATGCTGTCAACGTGTTCTGGAAGGGTAATGCAAAACTTTATGCTTGTGTGGTTTTATATTTGAGCTGAGCATGCATCTGATAAGATTGCAAGTGTTTAATACCTTTAGAAATGGAGCCAGTGAAAGCCACGAGGAACGTGCATACTTCATTGTTGCTCTTCATAGCGATTCACTGATGACAGGCGAATAATGACGTTGGATTGAAAACCAGTTCTGTCAATAAAAAGTCCCTTAATTTGTCATAGCTGGTAATTCTAAGAGAGGGCAGAAGGAAACAACTTCGCGTCATGGCAGTGTTATTTGACAAACATCAGAAGTCAGTTCAGTCAAATGAATATTTTCATATCTTACCACAACCATACTCTTTATGTAATATTTTTAATTATTTTCTACTGAACAGAGAGCACAAAATCTCATTTTCTCAAAAGCGATGGCTTTGGGGTTTCTCAAATAGCTGATTCAATTACTTTGAACAAGGAGAGAAGTTACAAACTTACATGTTTATAATAATATTTCAATTGCTTCCTCTTAATAATATAGCACAAAAAGATTCAAACTGTAGCAGTGCTAATCCATAACCTTAATAATGAAGACCTGACAAATAAATCATGTTCGTAAGTGTTACTGGGCGAAGAGTATTGTTCCATATTACTTCATAGTTCAAGTATTAACGTCTAATTAAAAATGTATTTACTTTATTAGTCATTAACTTTACTTATTGTTCTTTCAAGAGTTCGAAGATTAAGTAACAGTAAATAACAGTAAATTATGTTGTGATTTTATTGATTTTTATGGTGAAAGTATGTAGGTAAACCATATGAAAATAAACTTTAGTAAGTTTGATTGAAACCTGTTATCGGATTGCATGGAGCTCAAAAACCCTCACTTACTAAACGAGTGACTCCATCCAATCCGATCTGTTTTCTTTTCGTGCTATCCACACCATGGCCTACGCATTAATTCTGGAGTGTTTAGCTGCATTTGAAAACTGCCTTGGTAGTGGAAGGAAGCTTGGTCAAAATTATAGTGCACTAAACTTATATTGCTGTTGGCCTGGTGTGGTAGGCCTAATCGGAAAGAATATCTTCAATTAGTGCAGGCTGTATCTGATGAATTTCTACCTCTGCTCTGTGTTTTGCAGATCTTTGGATCCAAGGCAGACTTGCAGCTACACACTCAAATCCACATGCGTGACTCCAAACCCTACAAGTGTTCCCAATGCCTGAAGACATTTGCCAACTCTTCCTACCTCTCCCAGCATACACGAATCCATCTGGGCATCAAGCCATACCGATGCGAGATCTGCCAAAGGAAGTTTACCCAGTTGTCGCACTTGCAGCAGCATATCAGGACGCATACGGGAGACAAACCATACAAATGCCGCTATGTCGGTTGCAATAAAGCCTTCTCGCAGTTGTCGAATCTTCAGTCCCACTCGCGTTGCCACCAGACAGACAAGCCCTTCAAATGCAACAGCTGTTATAAATGTTTTTCCGAAGAGTCGAGCCTTTTAGAACACATTCCGAGGCACAAGGAGTCGAAGCACCTCAAGACACACATATGTCAATTTTGTGGTAAGTCATATACTCAGGAAACATACTTGGCGAAACATATGCAAAAACATGCAGATCGTTTGGAGAAACATGGGCTGAACTCTTTGGTAGTGAATTCACCTTTGGCATCTTCAGCATCTTTACACCTCCCACCGGAAAATCTGTGGCCAAAGGCAAGTGAAAGTGTCCCATTGGACGATACTACGTCGTCTGTTGCAGCCATGGCAGCTGTGGTGGCCACATCGCAACAACAGGAGCGTGGCATCGAGTGCAATGTGCAACCAAATTTCAATCCTTCACGGCTGAACCTCAGCTCTAGGGAAGCGAACCATCACGAACCAGGGCAATCGGACACCAGTGGTCACATGGACGGTCGAGGCTGCAACGATCTTAATCAAATGTCCTCTGGTCAAGTGCCAGTTAACTCATCTACGTTAACAGTGACCAGAAACAAAACCACTTCTGCCTTTACTCCTATTCAGACTGGAATTTTACCCATTTCAACAGGAAACCAAATATCTCTCTCAGGTTCATCCACCAGGACATACTTTCCGTATGAGTCTGTTAGCTTTTCAAAGTCTCCTCAGATGACACCAGCGGCGCTCAAACCGCTTCCCAGTTCTTTCCCAAAGCAATTTATTTCCCTTCGCCAAATCAGAAGTTATGCGTCGATGCCTAACGCATCACTTACTGACCATCCCATCGCTCTGAAACAGAAAGGGCAAAATTAATCATTTCCATTCAGGACTGAATCAGATCACTGCAGCAGTGAATGGAGCAACAAAGGGTTTTTCAATGGACCCATTCATTCATAGTGTGGCGAAACGTTTCCGCATAGTACAAATTAGGACGCACAAAATTAAATACCATTCATTTTTTTTATTGACGAGGGCAGAATTTGTAATGCATTTCCTGTAGAAATTTCTTGCATTTGTTGTTTTCAAATTTTAAATAATAAAAATGTGTGAGCAGAAAGACTTCCAATTCCTTTGAAAATGGCAGAAAATGAATATTCATATTCAAATAAAAATCTCTTCTTGCAGAGCCATTTAAATGTGACAAGGAAAACACGCAGACAAAATCTCAATGAGATTTTCTCTGACAGTTATTTTAATCTCACAAATAATAAGCATAGATAAGATCTGTGAGGAAGTCGAGGATTATTGAACATCACAAATAAATAAATAAATTAATAAGTAAATAAATAATGCTTTAGGAATCGAAGCAAGGCCCTTTTATGTGGCAGCTAATAATGATGACCTTACTATCAATCCCATTGGAGGGTGTAAAACAGACGTCATATTTTGTTTTCCATTTCCAATTTTCAAAATTGTTTAGTAAAAGTATATTTTAACACAGATTTGAAGTCTATATAAGTTATTTTATTTTCTGTTGTAATCATTAATAAGAAGATAAACCCATCAAAGCTGATATTTCTTTAAAATGATTTTTTAATTCAAAGGTTCAACTAACTTTTCAACTCACGTGTAAATGGTTGAAACAAAAAAGGCATAGAAAATATTATTCAAGTATGAGACATCGATCCTTCTGTCTTCTGAAATAGAAACTGGATCTTCTGGTTTCCCTACTTTTTCGATAAGATCACTTGCTGTCTGCTCTGTTCGGGGTGATACTTATCGCGATGTATTTGTTTATACGGATAGGAAAATATCAAGGCGAATTATTGCTCAACGGTATTTGGAACTTCAACGTGAGACGGACATAGATTAAGAGAGCAGAAAAACAAAACTTACTAATTAATCTTAATAATTATAAATTCATCAAGCTTAATGGTACTCTGTGTACACACAGAATGCAACTCTTGCATTTATTTTAATTTGCCTTTAGTAGCCTATTTTAATACACATTCCGATTTTCCAGTTTATCTCAAATCTTCCATTCCTTGTCTCCATAACACAAGACACAAGCAACAATAGGATTAACTAAGTGACTTGAAACAAAGGATAACTATTCATATGGAAAGAAGCAGAACAAATCTCGTTACTTCTTTCATTTTAATATTTATCTTTATTCGTCCTCCAAGTTCGAACGAAAGTGTTGATCTATCGAAAATCACTTGCCAATATGATAAAATCTGTAATATTTTCTGTCCTATATTTTCAAGTTTCTAAAGCATTTCAGGCTCTAGTTTATCACTCCCATCGTAATTGCTTCTCGCAGCACCTAAAGTTCCAAAATAAAAGAAAATAAAAAAGGGTATATCTCTAAATGCAATTGAAATGTTAAAACAAACATTAGACTTTGGAAACTGTTAGCTAAAATTCAGTTAGCCTATTAATCTGGACTACTATGGCTACTTTTCTTTTTTCCTATCCCACTGAGGAGTGGTCAGGGTCCTGGTGCTGACGATATATAATGATATACCCGAATAGAATAATGGCTCTCAGTCTGGTTATGGATTTTGAATTTGCTGCACAAGTGGCTTTCTGTTGAAGAAAAATCCTCTTGTCTGTTCTCTATGTATGTGGGTTTACACCCCCAAGTGAATAGATTCACAGGATACGTTTTATCAGCTGCTGAATAATCCCGATCAGAGGCCATCAGAGTTACCTGAACTCTTGCTTCTATAGGCGTCATCAAATCCTACATTGGAGGAAGTCCTACCAGTGTGGTTGGCTTCAGCCTTTAGGAGTGGGGGAATAGGTCTTTGCTCGATGCCTGCGATTATAGGGGCTGTTTGATATTGTAGGTACTTCCTCTTTCAATAAAAACAGTTTCTTTAAACATCCCACTAGCCATTTTCTTTCTACAGGTTCTTGAATTTAAAGACTCTGCACAGAGATTATTCTGTTGATGTCCTCACACAAGAATTCCACCGTTATAACCTAGATATTCTCGGATTGCAAGAGACCAGATGGATAAATAAAGGTCAGATACTTAAAAATGCCTTCCCGTGGCCGAGTGGTTAGTGCGGCCACGGGAAGTTCGGGCCCCGGTATAAGTTGTGGGTTCAAGCCCCGGGTAAGGCATGAACGTTTGTGTCTCTGCTAAGGTCCCGTCATCCTCACAGACCTTCTACTATGGCGAATAAACTGACAGCTCCTGTCAGACCTCTGTGGCAAGCAGATGATTGAGGGGTATTTATTTTATTTATTTATTTAGTATACTTAAAAATAATTTATATTTCCCTTTTCAGGGACATGGAAAGCATCTTCCAGGCGTAGGTTTTCTTCTCAGCAGACACCCTAGTGATGCTCTTCTAGGATATCAGTGCATTAATGAAAGGTTTCTTACAGCTAGATTTGAAATAAAGATTAAGCACATGAATGTTGTTTGTTGCCATGTTGTTTGTGCCCCACTGAGGGCTCTGACGAATATGAAAAAGGAGAGGTTTTATGGAAAATTTCAGGTATTTTGAATTCGATCAAGAAAGGAGATAGCACCCTTTCTCTAGGCCAGTTATCTCAAAAGTGGAGTGCACTTGCCGATCCATTATGGTGCGCCAAAAATTTAATAATTTTGATCGTTTTGGAAAAATTTTAAAATTCCAGAAAAAATATGAATAAAATAAAAAATATATATTTGTCAATATATCTAAAATTCCCGGCCCATTTACGTACGCCAGACTCTGTTTAGTTTCATAAAGATGCCTGGAATGTCTTTCATAAAGATATTTTCGAATCGCTATATTACAAGTTTCAGAAATTTTTAAACACTGTTCTTTTTAATTTATATTTATACGTATATTTTCCTCATATGTTATTTCCGTTGCATACTTTAACTTACAGATATTTATTTTACATATTTATTTATATCTTCATTCATAATGGGGATGCTTGCTAATTCTTTTCATGAAATAAGGTTGAGTGATCAAAAACGTTTGGATACCACTGTTCTGTGCATCTTCAATGCTGAAAACAGTAATAACTATGACTTTTGGGGAGGTGTGATAGATCCTTTTGGTATTGGTAGCTTCAATGGCAGTCTGTCCTACAGATAACTTAATGGTTTGAGAATAACTAACAACTGTGACATATATAAGTACACATGGGTTTCACCAGATGAACTGCATAAGAATATGATTGATTATATATTAATAAACAGCAAATGGACTACTTCTGTTAGAAATAATACATCATACAAAGGAGCTGAAATTGCATCTCGCCATTACCCTGTTAAGTGTGTCTTGCAACTTAAATTTAAGAAGTGTTATGCTATAAGTCTAAAAAAAGTTACCTTTAACACTGAACCTCCTAAAGATCAAGTTATAACCTAAGCATACCATGACAGATTACTTAGTCATTATGACAATCATGGCTTGCTTTCTACAGAAGGTGAGGGAGGATAGGACCATTTTAACATGATTTTCTGGAAACTAACATTACCCTTTCGAGAAAGAGGAGCAGAGGGGTCAAAGTCATTAGAGAGATAAGACACTGGAGCTTATTTTTGAAAGAAAGAACTGCAGGAATATCCTTAATCAACACCCTACTAATCTTAGCAGACGGCATTCCATAGAGCTTAATATCTGGTATATCATATTATCTCAGAATCAACCACAAATTATGACAATCAACAGAGTCGAAAGCCTTTTTGAAATCAACAAAGCTAGCAACCAAAAGTTTCTGAAACTCTAAACATTTCTCAAGAATCTGCCTAAGAGAAAATATCTGATCCACACATCCCCTACCACTTCTGAATCCACATTGCTCATCACGCAATTGCATGTCAACCAGATTCTTAATTCTATTAAGCACAATCATGCAAAGAACTTTACCTGGAACAGAGAGTAGGCTGATACCCCTATAGTTATCACAAGAACTGCGATCACTCTTTTAAAAAAAATAGGGATAATAATAGCTCTGGTAAAATCCTTAGGAACCATGCCTTTATCCAAAAAGATATTCAAAATTTCAGTCATCCAATTGGTAACTGAAACATTCCCATCTCTAAGCATTCCAGCTCATGTTCCTTTTTACCTAAAAGTTCAAGAAAAAGCCTGTTTAAAACTGTAAAGCTGGACAATCCTCTTCAACTTCAGTAGTAAGTACATCATGACTGACATAATGACTAAATAACCTATCATGGTAAGCTTTTATAACTGGGTGTTTCAGAACTACGAAATCAAAGATAAATTTTTTAATCTTAGTGCAACACTTCTTACATTTAAGATGCAGTACAATTTTAACAAGGGTATGGTCAGATCCAATTTTAGCTCCCATATATGCCCTGATATTCCAACAGAACTAGCCCATTTGCTATTAATCAATATATAATCAATCATATTCTTATGCAGCCCATCGGGTGAAACCCATGTGTACTTATGTATGTCGCGATTTTTGTAATAAGTGTTAGTTATTCAGAAACCATTGAGTTTATTTATCTAAAAGAGACGTTGCCCATTGCCATTGCAACTACCAATACCAAAAGGGCCTTTCACCCCTCCCCAAAGGTCAGAGTCAGTACCAACTTTGGCATTGAAGTCACCAAGAAGAAGGGTAATATCTCCTTTCTTAACAGAATTCAAAATATCCTGAAGTTGTCCGTAAAACCTATCCTTCTCAGCCTCACAGGCATGCTCAGTGGGGGCATAACAGCAGATAACATTCAAGTCTTTAATGCTTGTCTGAAATTTGGCTGTAAGAAACCTTTCATTAATACACTCATATCCTAGAAGAGCATCACTAGCATGTCTGATAAGAAGCAGACCCACGCCTTGGTGATGCTTATTGTCGTCCCTCTCTGAAAAGAGAAATTTAAGATTTTTTTATGAATCAGACCTATATTTGTCCATCTTGTCTTTTGCAGGCCGAGAATATCTAAATTATAACGGTGGAATTCTTGTGTAAGGACATTAAGAGAATAAGCTCTCCTTTAAAGAGCAGAGTCCTCACATTCCAACTACTTATGGAGAGAATATTTAATGAAAATTGTTAAAGAACTTTTAAAGAGAATGTTTAAAGGAACTATGTTTATTGAGAGAGGGAATGCCAACATTATCAAACATCCCCCTAATCGCAGGCACGGGGAAAACACACGTTCCCTCACCACTAAAGGCTGAAGCACTTATTAATACTGATAACTGACCACACACACACTTATTAATATTGATAACTGACCATACAAACTTATTAATATTGATAACTGACCACACACATTTATTAATATTGATAACTGACCACACACGCTTATTAATATTCATAACTGACAACACCATTTATTAATTAGAAAACCTTGTTAAACACCCTTATTAATTAAGCACTTATTTAAAGTGCTTCCCCTCTTATAAAAAAACCTTTTATTAAAACACTTATCAAAAGCACCAACCCTTTATCAAAACTCCTTTATTAATTAAAGTGCTTACCAAAAGCCCTACTCATTAAAAAAACACTTTTTTAACATGTGTTGACTCCCCTTAATTAAAATACTTATTCAACCACCTTTATTAAAACCACAGAATAATTCAAACACTTATTTAAAATGCTGGCCCCCTCTTATCATCCCCCTCCCTTTTATTAAAACACTTATCAAAAGCGCCGCCACCTTATTAAAACTCCATTCTAATTAAAACACTTATCAAAAGTACCACTCCCTTTATTAAAACTCCCTTCTAATTAAAACACTTATCAAATGTCACCCTCCTCGCCCTTTGGCGACCATCTTCTATGGCCAACATATAAATTCATTATTCATCAAAAAGCTCCCGAATCCCCCTTTATTAATATGTGCTCTCCTTTATTAATAAACGTTCAAAAGTTCCACCCTAAAAGTTCCATTTTTTTTCAGGGTGACGCCATCAGATATTAGTGTTCAGATATGTTCCAACGTCGGCAGCACACATACCACGTCACCTTGCAACGTCAGGATTTGTTTTGGAACGATGAAGAGATAAACAATCGTTAAATTCTTATTTCTGCCATATCTCTATTCATTACTCTCCTTATTTTCATATTAATACTAAACAATTTCAAAGACCTCACCACACGAATCAGAGGTAAAAAAAAATTCTTCTTCATTATAATTTTAAATCCCCTCCCAATTTAAAAACTTATTTTCCCTTTTCAATACTAAAATCATTTGAAAGACATCGTGATTGTATCAGCAAAAGAATCTCAGATAAAAAATAAACCTCACCTTCCTATTTCAACAGCTTATTTTATTACTAAACCTGCTCAAAGACATTGTGATCGGATCAGGAAAAAAAAAAAACCCAAACAAGTAACTATTTTATACTTTATTTTTAGTTCCAGTTTATCCCTTATGCGATTTGGTCTTAAGTTTAAAACCTAATTCCTTTTAGACCTAATTCAACACACGTTTTGTTTATGCGAAATATTATTCTTCCCTAGGAAGTAAAGTTACTCAGTAACTGTTTAAAATCGATAACAAAATATTGTTTCTTCCTCGGAAGAAAACATCGCTAATAAATTAAAATTATTTGCAATTAAGATATCATTTTTAAGAAATCTGCAATTATAAACACTCTTACAGTTTTACAAATCGTCCTTTCCACAGCTTACTGGCGAACGTGTGATCACAAAACCAATGACTCACAGACTGACGAAACTTTATTTCGTGTTGCGACTCTTCTTTAGTACACGTACATGAGTGTGATTATTCGTTACGTTTGTTCACAGGGTCAGGTATTTTATTGTCATTCATTGAATAAAAAATAAATCTCTAAAGAGGTTTTGTACACGGCTGAGTTTTACAAAAGTGCCACTTCGTGTAAAAATTAAGTTGGCAATGCTAAAAGTAGAAAACAATACGTAGCGTCTCAAAAACTTTTAAAGCATCTATCTCTAATTCTACATTCAAGCATAACATGAACTTAACTGTATGTTAATGAAGGAGGGGACATTAGTTTTAACAAATACTATAAAATACAGTCATGAAATAGTGATTAAGCTATTAAGATTCAACTATAAAATTGTAATGCTTTTAATAAATCGTTCGCCTCACTACATCGATATACTGATAATCCTCTGCACTTACCTATGAGCTAATCGTTCGACATTGTATTTGCATCTAGATTGATAGTCAAAATTTAGCAAATACTTTCTTTCTATACTCAAGGAGTATCGATTATTTCAGTATATCTGTGAAACAAGCTACATCAGAAAGCTTCGTCAATACGATATCGGATTGGGTTGGATTGGGTTGTTTTACCTCTGAGCGGCACTTTTTTGCACACCATGGGCTAAATGGCCAGGTCACAAGGACCCCGAAGGCTCAGAGAAAGTTGGGGGAGGGGACCCACTGGAACAGCTGTTGGGAGACAGATGGTAGCCTCCCGTCAAGGCCATCCAGCGTGTTCTTTAACGTGCACAGGGTATGGCTATCCCGCACACGGAGCCACGGCTTAACGTCCCATCCGACGGACGGCGGCTTTTCCAAGCCCATCGGTGTCCTCTACTGACCGTGGGCAGGGCGGGGAATTTTGCGGAGATAAATCTCAACGCTGACCCAGCTGGGACTCGAACCTGGGAACTACAGATTACGAGCCTGGCGCGCTACCGACTGCGCCACCCCCGCCCCTACGATATCGGAAACAGAAACATCGCGCCTCACTAAAAAATTTCAGAAATGGTTTTAAAACTCCAAACCTGAAGCTTTGGATACTTATCACTGTTCCTGGTGAGTCACACCACTGAAAACGAACGCGGGGAATTCACCGTTGTCCAGAAAAGTGATAGAGAAATTACGACACTGATTAACTTTTCATGCAAAAGACATGTACTTGATTAATGCCAGTGGACTGATGAATTTTTTTTTTACTTCTTGTCCTATTATTGCAAATGGTTCGATCAACGTAAGATTGCAACATCTACACGCCTGGATAGGCAGCGGGCCAACTGCGTCAGAAGCCGCTAAATTTTGCGCTTAATTTTCACGTTCATCCCAATATTGTCTTTACACAGTCTCAGTCGCATCTAGACAGTTAAGGATCGGGGTCGTTTTCTCTGACACATTATGTTGTGATTGTTCCTCAGTAAAAGAATTCTGCATTTATAAATATGTCACAAAAAATCGATGTTCTGTTATAGAGCGCACATTGCATATGAGTGACATCAGGCAAAAAAAATTATTTCTTTAGAAACTATACTAAACGCCACTCGGCGTAAAACATCCTAAGTCAAGAAATGCTCTTCATAAATAACAGGAATTTTCTCTCCATGTATTCTCCCACTTTTTAAAATTTAACACTCCCTCTATTAAAAGTATTGAAAACTCCTACTATTTTTCTCACTTAATCCGAAGAATGCGCACGCGTGAACAGGAAGCGTCTGGCCTCGAGGAAACGTAAAATAACGAAAGCACAGTTCAACGGTCATGAGGGTTGCTCCTGACCAACAGAACGGGTCGACGTTTGCCGGTGTGAAATCATCATCCTCAAGCAGCCATGGGCTACGGAAGTCCAACCAGACCGTGCAATTTAGTTCTCCAAGCAAGTCTATGCTGAGCTACATCTACTGCATCTGGACACTGCACACCAATTCTAACAAGATCCTGTTTGACATTGTCTGCCCACCGCATCCTAGGTCTCCCCTTCTTTCTGAGGCCTTTAGGCACACTGTTCATAGCCCTATTCGCCAATCTATAATTATTCATACGGGCAACATGGCCAAACCAGCGGAGTCTCTCTCTGCAAAATATGCTGCTTAAAGGAGGTTGCAGACTCCTTTGCCTAACCTCATTATTAGTTACAAATTTAAACCACCTAATACCCAAGATACTACGTAAGCATCTAGAATCAAAAGCATCTAGTTTCCTGTTATCTTGTTTACACAGCGTCCAAGTTTCACTACCATAACTAACCCTAGAAAGAACCAAACTATTATAGTCTAATTTTAGTTTTTAGGTTTTAGGTGAATACGCCTATTTCTCCAACTCTCCATAGATTCTTAAAAGTCCCGGCAGCAATCCCTATTCGTCTGTTAAGCTCATGTCATACATCACCAGTATATGTTATATAGCTCCCAAGATAATTAAATTGTGACACCTGCTCAAGACTGCAACCATTCAGATTAACTGAATGCCTGACCAATTATCAGCCTGCCTGACCAATTTTCATCACTTTAATTTTCTCTCTGTTTATCACCAAACCTACTCTTACTACCAGTCTCATCAACAGCTCGAATGAAAGAGTTCATCTTATAAACATCATTTGCCAAAAGGGCTAAATCATCAGCATGATCTGTCAGAAATTTTCGTATCTCCAGCCCATTTAAGGCCAAAATCGTTCCCTTGAGGTGTATTTCGCGTAACATAATCAATTTCCAAACTAAAAAGAAAAGGAGACAAAATGCACCCTTGTCGAACATCAGAAGTAATGCTAAACCAATTGCTACAAGCCTTACCAACTCTAACAAACGACTCTGTTATTATAGAGAGCTTTTTAAATCACTTCTTTACAAATTATACTAAACGCCACTCGAGTGAAACATCCTAAGTCGAAAAATGCTTTTCATAAATAACAGGAAATTTCTCTCCATTTATTCTCCCATTTCTTAAAATTTAACACTCCCTGTATTAAAAGTACTGAAAAGTCCTACCATTCTTCTCGCTTAATCCGAAGAAATGGAATGGAGAAGCATGCGGGAACAGGAATCGTTTTGCCTCGAGGAAACGCAAAATGACGAAAGCATGGATCAAAGGTCACGGGGTCGGGGTCGTTTTTTAATCTCACACTCACAGAAAGTGCTGTTCACCTTCCACGGGGTAGCAGCTCCGTGAATTTTGTCTTCCTTAAGGATCTTTTCAATCTTAATGGGGAAGTGAAATAATTATTCACTTTCAATGATGACAAAATGCAGCGTGGAAGGTCCCGTATGCCAACATCGTAGCTTCGGTGGGGATCTTTTCAGTTTAATGAAGCATCTCAACAGGTTGCTGCCTGCAACACAAGCTACATGAAAGCTGTCAGCTAATTTTAAAATATCCTCTTATAGTGTACATCGCAATTTAAAAGTTACTATGAAAACTGTTTCCGTGAAAATATTCCCACCAGAAAAGGAAATAAAGTACATTAGAAAGGAAAAAAAACAACCTGTTAGAAGGAACCGAGACAGAAAATTTTACAATTGTACACCAGAAAATTGTTAATTTAATATTGTTATAATTTAAAAGAGATGAACACTGAGCGTGGGTATAAGTAAGTATATTTACAATACAAATTACAAAACAATGCAAATTGTTACAAAAGCCTGGATGAAATTACTTATAAACCAACTAAATATTATCGTACATAAAGTAATAACCTTTTCTTACAGAACAGTTAAGATCAGCTCTGTCTGCTCGACTAACTTATTACCTATTCACTTTGACTGCCATGTCTTTTATCTGTGGTAACTCACTAGATTTTACACTAATAAAACTAAACAACCTCTCGCGCACTCACCACATAAAAATATTTCTTCTTTTCAAACATTTATCACGTGTAAGTTGAGACTAAGTGCGTCTTCTTTCCCATATCCACAACTCTAACATTACAATTCTATCATTCTAAATTTTCAGATCGGTTCTATGTTCAAATTCGTTTGTTACATATATCTCACGCAAAAGCAGAAGCGAGCATTCATGTCACGTTTTTCATAAAGTCACTGTAGCACGTTCACTTTCGTAACAATATCATAACTATTGTGTACATGTTGCATGTTTTACAAAACGTGTCAGTGTAGCAGAAAAATTCAATGTAAGAATGAGAAACGAGTAAAGAAAGTATCGTTTAATGCGAGTTTCACAGTGTAATAGAATGTGTAAAAATTACAACCGCAGTGTGATAGGATGTAGAAGCAATGCGAAAAAGAAATCTGCAGCAGCATAAATGTTAATTCCCACGTCATTTGTTAGGTGATGATAGCATTGATGTGCACCAACAGCCACGGATTTTCAAATGACATTCAGGGGACATTCATTTCCATTATTAAGTTTTAAGTTTCTGCTTTTTTTATTTTTCCCAACCAATAACATTCCCACCACTCATTTTCCACAGGATCGGTTTTTATACAGTTTCTGCGAGACAGTTCCTTTACGGTGGTCACCTCGATGTGAAAATATCGCAGGGGATGATATGACAAAGCACTTTGCTAAAAAGGAAACACATTTCTCATAGACAGGGTGCAATTAAGATTGGAACAAAAAAGTCATGGATGAAATCAGGAGTGTGTTTTCATGTGAGCATGTAAAGTATAAACTCACGTTAAAACGCTATATTTGCACAAAGGATGCCTCTATTTTCGGACAAGTATCAAGTTCTCATACTCTTTTGAAGGTTCCATGAGTATTTCTAAAATTATTTTTCTTGCAACCATCCTGTTTTCAACGCACTAGAGCGAGTGTAAATCTGCGATTTTGCACAAGTGTGTGTGTATAAGTGTGAAAAGAGTTATTTTTCCTGCAAGGACATGTTTTTCGACAGCGATATGTATTCCCATATGTGTTTCATTACGTGAGTAAATCTAACATGCACATTTCGCGTTTCAGTAAGAGTCAGTTTAGTTATTTTTCCCGCATGAGAATGTACATTTCTGCATTGTATAAGTGCGAAAGGGGTTATTTTCCCTGCAATATTTCTGCATTGTATAAGTGCGAAAGGGGTTATTTTTCAACGCAAAGATGTTTTTCGTCTGCGATATGTATTTACATATGTGTTTCATTACTCGAATAAATCTAACATGCACATTTCATGTTCAAGTAAGAAAACGGTGTAGTTATTTTTCGTGCATCAGAATGTATATTTCTGTATTGTAGAAGAGTGAAAGTGGTTATTTTTCCTGCCAGGATGTTTCTCGACAGCGATATTTATTCACATATGTGTTTCATTACTCGAGTAAATCTAACATTCACATTTCATGGCCAACTTACAAACGGTTAGTTATTTTTTCCCCATGAGAATGTCTTTTTCTATACGTGCGAAACACTTTACTAGGATTATTAAAAGTGTTTTTCAACACTCGGGAAGAGTGTGCACATCGCTTTCTTCAACGACTTTGAACGACGTAACAGACAGAAAACGTAACGTTACATCTTACGTTACGTTTTCTGTCTGCTCTCTCGTAACTGACAAAACATTGGTTTTGAGTGTAAGTCTTAAGGGTTGTGGGGCTTTTCTGTTAACAAAATAGACGATATGACTGTGGAAGATTTACGCTTCAGAAAAATAACCAAATCGGGCCTCATCAGGGTGCGTAAGGTAGAAAATATCGACGAAGCAGGAATTTTCGAACTTAGAAAAATTCATAATTCTGTTCAGAGCACCAAGTATGTTAGTAATGGAGCGTAGAGGGGTAAAAAACTAGATAATATCGATGAAAGGGTTAAAATCGTTGTTTCGCAAAAGGGGGTGAACTAACGCTAAAACGTAATATGCATGAACAGGGACAAAATCCTTATGTCGGAAACGGGACAATGAGCTGTATTTTACGACACAACTGGATTTACCATATCAAACTAATACCCGTTTACGGATCCCTTCATAAAACCTTTGCGTAACAACGATTTTTCTTCTTTCAACGATATTATCCAGTTTTTGACCCCTCTACGCTCCGTTCCTAGCGCACCTCGTGCCCTCAACAGGCTTATGAATTTTTCCTAAGTTCGAAGGGACACTGATGGGCTTGGAAAGGCCATCGTCCGTCAGATGGGACGTTAAGCCGTGGCCCCGTGTGCGGGAGAGCCATATCCTGCGCACGTTAAAGAACATGCTGGATGGCCTTGACGGGAGGCTACATTTGTCTCCCAAAATCTGTTCCAGTGGATCCCCTCCCCCAACCTTCTCTGAGCCTTCGGGGTCCATGTGACTTGACCATTTAGCCCATGGTGTGCAAAAAAGTGTAGCTCATAGGTAAAACAACCCAACCCTAAGTTCGAAAATTCTTGCTCCATCGCCATTTTCTACCTTACGCGCCCTGAACGAGGCCTGATTTCGTTATTTTCCAGATGCGTAAATATTCGACGGTCATGCCGTCTATTTTACTAACAGAAAAGCCCCACAACACTTAAGACTTACACTCGAAAGCAATGTTCTTCCAGTTACGAGAGAGCCAACAGAAAATGTAACGTAAGGCAACGTTCAAAGTCGTTGAAATATACGATGTGCACAATCTTACAGAGTGCTAAAAAATAAACACATACACACCTCACTGAAATATTTGAAAAATGATTGTGTTGTGCGAAATGAGCATGTATTCACCTATCACGGCAAACACTTAGGAAAAAAAATCAACTTCACTTTCCCCAAAAACACATCGTGAAATTTACATCATTAAGAGAAAATGCATAGAACCCTGCTTTTACAGGAAAACAGACCTGAATATTTTCTTACACTTCAAACTAGTGTAACCAAAATGACTTTACCGCTACAGATTCAGCACAAGCAGATGAAAATAAGTAGATGTGACGAGATATAAAGAAATAACGACCTACCGAAAATATGAATATTCAAGGTCACATCCGTGGATATTTACCAATACCATCATTTGAGAAAAATTCCACTAACTTTTCTTCCTTTTTCTTGCAAAAAAAAAAACTAATTTTCAACATGCAGATTCCAACACTCCCGAAAGCTAAGCAGTTACAAATTCTCATGTAGTAGTAGTAGTATCCTTTATTTCCATTTATATTAAATTTTGATACAATATAAGTATTTATAAGAATTTTGGAAATGTACGACTCCACAAGAGTTCATAGACTCGCACGCGGAGTATAAGGTTAAAATAAAAAACATATATAAACATTAGAAACAACATTTTAAGTATATTACCATATTAATATTTTCTGTCATGGTTACATCAACAACATAGTAACAGAATCAATAATAAACTATAAATACACCAATTTTTATTCAAAAATTTAACATCCTAAAGAGCAAACAAATAAAAAGAAAATTTTACAATCAGAAATATAGGGGAAAAATCCTCCAACCTAAAGAAATTTTTCTATATCATCTATATTACAAATCCAATCTCTTAGTTTTCGAGAAAACGTAAGAGAATTTATTTCATCCTTTATAGTTTCAGGTAAACTGTTAAATATTTTAGGCGCCAAAATATATAATGTTTTTGCGTAATAGTTTTCTTCGGAAGTGGTACAATGAAATTAGTATGTGCACTTGTTCTGGTATTCTGTATTACATTTTTAATGTCACTTTCTCTATAGTGCTTTTTTTAAATATAAGATCACATTATAAACATACATTTTCCTTAGTGGTAAAATTTGAAGATCATTGGCAATTTTTGGCGCATATATCAAAGCTGTATCATCAGCGAAAGTTATTATTTTTTCTTTAAGTTCAAGATTACAAAAATCGTTTATAAAAACGTTAAATAATATTGGCCCCAACACAGAACCCTGTGGAACTTCATATTTTAGTTCAATTCCCTTACTAAACAAGTTTACCATTTTTACTCTTTGAATTCTATTTTTTAAATATGTTTCCAACCATTTCAAAACATTTCCTCGTATTCCAGCCATTTCAAGTTTTTTTATCAGCAAATCATGCGAAACCGAGTCAAACGCTTTTTTGATGTCCAAAAATAGCACAACAGTTTTCAAATTATCATTTATAGATCTGTATACTGTGGAAGACAATTGTAATATAGCATCCTCAGTACCTACATTTTTTCTAAACCCATACTGATGATCAGAAAAAAATTTATTTCTATTCAAGAAATTTAAAATTCTAGTTTTAAGTAGCTTTTCGAAAATCTTTTAAAACACTGAGAGCAAGGATATCGGTCTGTAATTTGCGATATCTAAATAATCACCTCCTTTATATATTGGGACAACGGTTGAATCTTTCAAAATCGAGGGAAAACATCCAGATGATAACGATAAGTTAAATAGGTAACATAATATATCTACAATATAACTTTTTATCTCTTTTAGTGTCTCCACAGATATCTGATCACTTCCAACTGCTTTTCCTAATTTTAGTGATGCAATAACTCCAAAAATCTCATTCTCTGATATATAATCAATAAAAATAGAATCGATTTATGACTTTCATTATCAGCATAATCAGGAATTTCCTTTACAAGATTACCAATAATTTCTGTATAATAGGTGAATTATAATAGGTATTAAATTTATCAATAAACAACACAGGATTTTCATTAAAAGAATAAATAATATCATTTATTTTTATTTCTGAAGGGGACATTAAGTTCTTTTGCTGTCTACCAGACAAATCATTTATAATTTTCCAATATTGTTTAGCATCACCGTCACTATCTAAAAATTTTGCAATGTAATACTTTGACTTTGCTTCTTTATTAATTTTAATATTAAGTTTCTGTATTTTCTAAAATAATTATTTAGGTTTGTATTAAATGGTTGATTTTTACTCAACTTATATAAGTTATTTTTCTTTTTAATAGAATTTAAAAGAGCATTTGTTATCCATGGTTTCAGCCTCTTTTCTCTATTCTTTAAATATATAGTGTCTTTTGATAACTCTATCATCTCCTGCAATTTCAATAAAAATAACCTGAATGAAGCATTTACATCATTACCCATTTTAATTTCATTCCAGTCTTTACCCTTCAAAGATTCTTTTAACTTTATTCCTACGTATTGTATTTACATTCCTACGTATTGTATTTATTTTTTTCCGATTTCTGTTCAATTCTAACAGGAAATTTATTCCTATAAAATAATGATCGGTAATATTAAGTTTAATAATATAAGTAATTAAATTATTTTGGATCGTACTTCTTACAAATACATGGTCCAAACAAGTTTTTGCTTCCTCTCTAGTGATCTCTCCATGACACACAATAAAACCATTTGACTTAATCAGCTGTAAATATTTATGTTTAATTTTATCATTTCCTTTTAGATTAATATTCATATCACCTATTATAAAAACATTATTATTATTTATAGTTTCCAGTTTATTCCCTAGGTCTGTAACAAAATTTTGTTTTGTATATGAATGTAACCTGTAAAACGCCAGTAGGAGAAATGTTATATTATTTAGTTTAAAAGAAATTTCTATCATATTGGCAGTAACAAATGCATTATTAAATCCATACATTGTTATGCACTGCTTAACAAACACAATCACTCCACCTGATCTACTTTCATTTTGGCATTTATAATAAACTTTATAATTAGATATTGTATACAATTGTATTTCATCATCACCAATCCATATCTCTGTTAAAACAATTATATCAGGTTTCAGTTCTATTAAATTTAA
Source organism: Ryuthela nishihirai (assembly GCA_038380435.1). Lineage (NCBI taxonomy): Eukaryota > Metazoa > Arthropoda > Arachnida > Araneae > Heptathelidae > Ryuthela > Ryuthela nishihirai. Next base: position 3,209,387 of record JAWZYU010000019.1, read on the forward strand.
GTAAAGTAAAAAATGATCAAAATTCCTCCGCAAACTTCTGATGTTACCGATAATAACATTTATACCCCCAGGCCATGTATACAAATTCCTATCATAAACATTGTCACTATCTATTTCCCAGACCCTGTATATTTCATCCAAATTACAATCATCAAAAACAGGAATTGTTTCCATGTCATTGCCATTGTTCATCATCTCAGTACCAGAAACAATATTGTTACTCATCGTTTTATTTTCCATTTCACTAATCCATTAACAGATTTAAGTCATCACTATCCCTAATCCTTAGCACCCTGATGTTTCCGTTTTCCTTACATAAAGTTTTGTCCTTGACCCATACAAACTTGAAATCTTTTTCCCTCTGTAATTTCTTTAATTCATACAGTAGTTGCTTGTTTTCTTGTGTTAGATGATCATTTACGTAAACTCTACCATCAGGCAGCCCCTCATGCATTTCCTTAGTGAATAATGTCTTCTTTAATTTCCAACACTTGATCCAGTTTTCTTTCATTTTTCTCATAGCTAGTTGGGCAATTATTGGTTTAATTTTTTGTTTATTTTTTGTTGGCACTCTATGAACAGCCTGTATATTCATATCTTCATCCTGTACATTTAATACACTTGCGATATGAGTAACTATCTCCTTCACATTTTCATTCATTGTTTCAGGAACTCCCACTATCTCTAAATTACAATTCCTACTGTTTTGCTCTAAATCATTCATTTTCCCTTTTAATCCCTTAATTTCTTTCTGCAAAGTTTGATTTTCAGTCATAAGTCTTTCATTTTGTTGTTGGACATCTTTAATTGTTTAGTTAACTCAGTCAAAATTCTCAAAAAATCATCTAATTTATCAGAACAGTACGTACTGCATTTTTTATCTTCCTCCAGTTCTTTTAATAATTCTTTTTTGGACCTGTCATTTATTCCTATCATGTCTTTCCTAAGATCGGTCATCTGTTTACTGAACATTTCATCAATGTGTTTAATCATTTCAACAGACATGACTCTATCTTCTGGCTCTTTCGATGTCACAGTGTCACGTGAACCACTTGTGCCAACACTCGCTTCACCTCTCTTCCCTTTCCCTGTAGAATCTGCCCTACACCTGTGACATTTCCATCGATTTTTGCTCTCAGAGCTCATTTTGCGAAAATTGGTCTCTACAATTCCAACACAATAAAAATGAAATCTTAAACTACACTTTCCAGCGCAGTGCAACGTCTCTGTCAGATCAACAATATCTATACCACACCCAGCACACGGAATTCCCATCTTATAATTTAATATACCCAAAATATTTAATTTATAATATATCACCTAATAATCTATTTATTTTCTTAACAAAAGATATATACTACTCTACTAAATCAATACAATTTAGGAGCAAGAAACGTAGAACATCAAGTTGACAACGCCAGATCACTTCTTGAATGAACTACGTATTTCAGCAGATAGGTTAACTTAGCCTCCAGCGTAAGAGCAGACGACAATTCTCGGCGTTTCACCATCACACGTTACACTCCATGCATATGCGCATTAGCACATCAGCCTACGTATCTTCGTAGTAACGTGGCAAGTCTAGATTATCGTGAATAAGTCAACTTATAAATAATCAAGAAACATATAACTTACACACTTTGTTCTTCTCCAACTAAAATATCTTCATGAGAAAATTCAATGAAAAATTTAAGATATTAACTAAATGAATAACATATCTTAAATCATCTGAAACATGACACACCTAACTTCTAAAGACTGTTGCCGGATACCAGTTTTGATGTGTATAAGTACTTGCATGAAAATTATCCAAAGTGGTTCAAACTTAAAAATGTTTATAGTAAATTTACACACAACTGTAAACGTACATGTGAAGTTAACTTTTCTACCGAGAAAATGAATAGTTAGAAGAAAAAATAATGTTACCGATTTACATTTCACGCAAAAATGAACGCGTTACAACGAACATATGAAATTCGCACTCTTGTTTCCTTTTCACGGCCGCTAGAAAGTGCAGGTTGCGGTACTTACAAAGAATTTTGAAATTTACTTGTAAGAAAAAATAATACTTAACTCGATTCTTCTTCAGAAAAGGTAATGGTTGATTCACACATACAACTGAAAAGGGGACAGGTAAAATTCACATGCTGACAGAAAAAGTGAATGTTTGCAGGAAAAATAACATTACTGATTTCTATTGAATTCAAAATGAACGTGGTGGCAGGAAAATAAATTGTGACATTAACGCCCTACCTAGTTCTTAACTACAGTAAGAAAGACCCATATCGCCTCTGGCTCATTTGAGAATCTCGTTTTCAAAGAGAAAGAAGTTTTTCCTTTACCTACTTTTTCATTTCTTAAACGTTTTAATTTGAGCTAGCGGATGATGGGAAAAATGCAAATAGCATTTCGTTAGTAATTATGCAACATGATAGCATTCGTCTTTTAATTCGGAAATGTAAAAAGTTAGATTTCCTACACCCCTCTCAAAAAAGTGGCTAAATTATTGCTCTCAGTGGATTTACCTTAAGTGGATTTACCACTATTTTTTCCAATTTGTATTCTATACGTGTTATTTGTAGAACTCGATAACATATATATAGGACTTGGCGCTCAGACATCGAAGAGTTGCCCCATGGTTTGTTACTAACAGACGACCTCATTCTGACTTGGGCATCGACCACATTTACACCCACATTAAGCGCACCTCGAAAAAGTTCTTCAAGGGTGTGAATGAAAATCCTAATGAGATTATTTCTCATCTTTTACATTACGATCATTCTGTTTTGAATAGGTACAAGAGGCCTAAGATGATGGCCTTCTCAGAGGAGAACTTCCCATTTTAGTTCTCTTGTGTGTTGTGATCTTGCTTTTTGCTGTTTTAGTTACTTGCCCCTCGGGCCCACCCAAGGGTGGTTTATATTCTGTTTTTACCTATGCCAATTGGGCACAGCTTTAGATGGAGATGGTCAAGGGCACTGTACTTTAGATGGAGATGGTCAAGGGCACTGTACTATAGATGGAGATGGTCAAGGGCACTGTACTTTAGATGGAGATGGTCAAGGGCACTGTACTATAGATGGAGATGGTCAAGGGCACTGTACTTTAGATGGAGATGGTCAAGGGCACTGTACTATAGATGGAGATGGTCAAGTGCACTGTACTGCCCGGTACATCAAAAATCCTATTACAATCTACGACATTGAAGAGTGAAGACGTACTTTTGCATCGCTCCTGGATTATTTTAGTAAACTTGATTAGTTAGCATTTTACTTAAATTTCCCATTAGCCTTAGGCGAGATCGAGTGAAAACCCCGGTGTAGCCTTTGACGGGAAGGTTAGTTAGATCTAGCTAATTTTATACCTTAAACTGATAGGTTTTTAGTTAAGGTTTTTCAGATTAAATTTCACAATTCAGTTCTAATAAAGCTTAGACACCTTTGGATATTGAATACATTCCTTAATTAGTATAAGTACAAGCCAATAGTTGACCTAGAGTTGGCCGTTATTGGTTTGGAAATATATGTATAATTTCTACTCTCCAAGTAAGCTCAAAATCCTCCGTTGAGGTATTGTTCTACACCCCACCAGATCTGGTTGATGGGGTGGTGAGAACTAGGGGGAAATCGAAGGATTTGGACTCCCAAAATAAGTATGCATTTGCGTTGTCTTTTAAGCATTATATCACATTTACTCAGCCTAGATATGTAAGCAAAAACTGTTGTTTCCAATCTCTGAATTCCCAGGTATTTCACTTAGTACAATGGGTGAATTGAGTTAAACTCACAGTTGGCATTACAATAACACATCTATTAACACTCACTGATCAAAACAGTTACACAAATTAATCAAGTCCCACTTTCGGGATGATCTCAACATTTACGTCCTTGGCGCGGCCCTTTTCAGTAAGGGGAAGACGTTGTATAATAGACCAAGACAAAGTCTTTATCATAAAAAGTTCTGGGACCGAGTCCTAGATCCCAAGCGGGACCACGTGGCGGCAGTACGTTTAATTTGCATGTGGAAATATAACACCAGAAAAAGTTTCGACCCTAACCTTTTCTCACGTTGCAGCCTTTAAGATGAACATCGTCATGAGGTCGCCTGGCCAGGGCTTATCGCTTTTTTGTGCACTACATACAGAAGATGACCGCTGCCTTCGGGAGCTCAGACAAGAAGAAGGAAGAGAGAACGCACTCGCCAGACTGTTCACCTCTCTAAACGTTGCTCATCACCGCGACCTCTGTCAGATGTCAGCGCATTAGCTAACGTGGCTGCCGTTCATTGGGTAGCGCGGCCGACCCCATGGGGGATGCACCCCTTGGTGGCCTTTGATGAAGACTGCGACGGGGAAATCGCGAAACTTCCATGTTGAAGGCGAGGTTTGTCCTCTGCTGAAGTCGGCGTCAGGGAATTTCGCAGAACTGGAGGGCAGCCCAAATCTTTGTTCCTATCATGAAGACCGCATGTTCGCGAACCTTTAGGCCCACAGTCCTGTCCACAGGATAAAATCTTTGTGGGCACGACAAAATCAACAAGAATGGCCGTCTGAAATTAGGTTACTGTTACATGTTTTCTCCCACTTGGCAATCAGTGTTGCCAGCTACAAAAAGTAAGATATCTATTTTCCTCCCAGTTGCCTGGAAATGTTGTTATAGGAAGATCTTAATAGGAGTTAAAATGACCAATAGCATAAAAACGTGACGTGTTGGCCATTTTTTAAGACCTGAAATTTGCATCTGAAAAATAGTTAAAGACAGCTACAATTGTTCATGTTCTAAAAACCTTGTATACCAGTATAATTGGCAATTTTCAGACGTAATTCAATGAGCTGCATGTAGCCGAATGGATAGCAAAACTTTCTGACGTTATCAAATCAGCAACACAAACATAAGAAGGAAAATGAGAATGGCTATAGTGTCATGTTGGTGGGGATGCTTTCTGAGGGTTTCGGTTGTTTAATCTATGAACTGCACTTTTTTGCACATAATGGGCTAAATGATCAGGTCACAGTCTCCAAGGACTCAGAGAATGTTGGAGAGAGGGGACTACAGCTGTTAGGACACAGAATCGTGTTCTTTAACGTGTACAAGGTCACTCACTATCATGGAGGGGAGGGAAATTTTAAGGCGGCTGCGCAGTTTTGGTGACGTTACAAAGAGGCTCATGGCTGTAAAATGAGGTTCAAAGACTATGAAATTTTGCAGCCAATCGCTTCTTTGTTGCTCCAGACAAGTCCATTATGGCGAAGTTTCCATCTCTGATGAACAGGAACTGAAAATGGAAACAAATGTCCTGGGATCAGGTGGAAGCACTTTTATGAAGTAGCAATATAGCTCACTCATAACTTGGGATGTAGTTCTCTCCTCTTCATGAACGGTTCAATTTCATTGAAGTACAAACCTCATGGCTCACAATCCTAATGCAATGACTGGTTACTTAATGGAGTTTATGGAAACCTCGAAAGAGATTTTGGGAATGATAATTTGGTTCTAATGCATTTGGTTTGCCGTTTCCTTCAATTGGCGGTTTCACTAGCTTCAGTAGAAAACTCTTCATCGCAGCATCGAATTCTTAACACGTGAGATTCATAATTGGTTTTCTAATTTGTCCAATCGACAAGTGTCCTATTAAGAATCGTAGAATGCACGGCCGATGTGTTTGCAAATAACTGAGATGTACAACACGCGTTAAGATTTCAACCGAGACAACTGTTCACCGGATTCTCGAGCATTGAAACAAACTTAAACAGGACCTTGAAATCACCAAAAGTGAAGAAAAATGTTATACAACCGAATCATTTTATTGAATGTATTCCTTGCCTCAAAATGTATTATGTATGTTGTATCTTGGCTTGCTGGAGCATGTTCTTGTGTGAGAAGGCCTGACCAAACTAGGAATAGTTAGTATGCAGGACTTTTCTCCGTCCTATATGTCGCAAAATCAAATAAAATCATACTAGAATAAATTACTAAAATGAGGAAAGTGTTCGAAAGTGAGGTGGGCTGATCCTATTAAGATCATGAAGGATATGCGAAATTTGATTCTGTCCATTAGTAAACTAGTGATGCAACCAACGGCAAAAATCGATCCTTTGATTATTAAAATTACAAATTATCTAGACCCATACCCTTTCATAGTGTGCGTGGTCGAAACACGACTGAAAGAACTGAAAGCTCTCCTTCTAGAAAGATGCAAAAAATTCACAGCAGACTTAGCTGAGCAACTGTACACTAGGTTGCCTGCCAATGTGAAGAAGATGATTTCAAAAATCTCTCTTGAATTGAGTCATGAAACCCGTAATCGTTGATTTTGCTGAACAATTTAGTAGAGATTTAATAACCTGAAATGGATCTCTAACATATCAGTGGGGAAATATTCTAGATATCAAGTGGCAAAACATTTAATCTGCGATCAACGTCTTTGTGGAAGTCGAAAATTAAAGATATGCAGGCTAATAAAAATCAGCTTAAGGAGATGACATCTTGAAATTTCCGTTTGATGTGTTCCATATTCAAATGCTGAAGTGGAAAGAGTTTTCGGTTAAATGAACATTATAAAATCAAAATCAAGAAGTGGTCACGCGGTACTCATTAGATTTCGTTTGAAAGGAGCGAGAAAAGTCTGTTTTTCGTATACTCCACCAAATCATTTCATCAGAGCAGTAGGAAAGGGAAAAGGAGCATATTGAAAGAGGAAGGTTTCCTAAATTAAGAGGAAGCGGATATTTACAAATAAATTATTCGGAAAGATAAGCTGTTTCTGGGAAAGTCGCCAAAAATTGCAGAAGTAGTAGACTTTCATTTTCATTGAGAAATTACTTCAGTTGAAAAGCAAATATTTTTTGAATTTTTCGTGTTCTTTTTTCTTTTTGTTGAAGAGATTTCAGTTAAAACATGGTTAAAATTACTTGTTTTTAAAATTTTCTTTTTCTTGTTTAGAGACAAAGGCTTTCTCTTGCAAGGAAGTGTGCAAATATTTAAATGCATCAGGAAATATCCCGACATTCCTTTAGTTGAGGCTTCGTCAAACGTTTTAACTGAAGGGCCGCGTAGAAAACTGAAATATAATTGCGGATCGCAAAAGATTTACATAATTAATAACTTATGTGCAGTGAAATGTCAGTATAAAGAAATCGAGCGGTAACCAAAATACATTCGTTATACTGAAATGCAATAAAAATAATACTACAAAATAATCGTTATGAAAGAAATTTACCCTGTGTTAGCGAATTTTAAAAAAGTCGATATTTCTAAACAGTCAATTCCAACAAAGATCTCTCCGTGAATTCTTAAATGATGTCGCAATGTTCCAGAATATCATTCTGTGTCATGACAAAACCGTGAAGACTTAGCGCCATATTGGCTGATGATAACGAAACGAAACTCATTAACGAACTTAATAATAACTTAAATTTACCGAATGATGATAATAAAACGCGGTGGATTGGAACTGTTTTGTAAGAACTATTCGCTGACTCTCTCGTTACTTGCAAGGCCGTTTTAAAAACTTATGCCTGCACATGTAGCGAGCGGCTGTGGCATCCAGGGAGAGAGATAAAAATGAGTGCCGGGCGATATACAACTGCAATGATTCAATTGCGCTTCGATTTCACAGCGTTTAAATTATTGTAGCGTTGCCAGATGTTAAAATGTACATTGTGCTTGTTGTTTAAGGATTTTCTTTTTAAAAATTTCGTTATACAGATCATACTTTTTGGTATCAGGTTAATTTATATTTCGTTAAATTGATATTTTCGTTATAATGGCATTCGTTAAAATGAAACATTTTCACATATAGATATATATTAAATTCTTCGTAATTTTGAAATGTAAATCCCATCGAGAAATCATTGGATACCATTCAAATAAAAGTGTTTGTTCGCTTACTCAATCTGTACCAGAATGGAAGAAGAATTGAAAAGATTTGCAAACATGGATGTAGTAAATTACACAGTACCAGATACGAACGAGGGATATATGCATCTCACTTTGAGATATTCTGTGAATAATTTTCGGTAGGTACATCTCTGAAATACTGATGCTCTAGGCAGCAATGAAAAGAATTGAATCTTGAATACATTGACTTACCCTGTAGTTTAAATTTCATGGACACAATTTTGAAATTTTGAGAGAAAATGAAACTTTCATGTCGCCTCTATTAAATTCCAATGTTGCGAACGAAATGATTGACTATGAATGGTGGAAATCTTTTCATCCAATGAGTGGAAAGGTGTAATGTGTCAAGCATAAATCATCATCATCATCCTGAAGCAGCCATGGGCTACGGAGGTCCAACTAGATTGTGCAATTTAGTTTTCCAAGCATATCTGTCCTGAGTTACATCTGCTGCATCCGACCACTGCACACCAATTCTAATAAGGTCCTGTTTGACATTGTCTGCCCACCGTATCCTGTGTCTCCCCCTCTTTCTGAGGCCTTTAGGCACACTGTTCATAACCCTATTCGCCAATCTATAATTATCCATACGGGTAACATGGTCACACCAAAGGAGTCTCTCTCTCTATTCACAATATGCTGCTTAAAGGATGTTTCCCATTCCTTTCCTTAACCTTATCATTATTAAGTTGAACCACCTAATGCCCAAGATACTGCGTAAGCATCTAGAATCAAAAACATCTAGTTTCCTGTTATCTTGTTTACAAAGCATCCAAGTGTCATTACCATAACTAACCCTAGAAAGAACCAAACTATTATAGAGTCTAATTTTAGTCTTTAGGTATAACGGCTATTTCTCCACACTCACCATAGATTCTTAAAATTCCCGGCAGCAATCCTTATTCATCTGTTAATTACATGCCACACATCACCAGTATCTGTTACATAGCTTGTTCAAGAGTTACATAACTTGTTCAAGAGTGAAACTATTCGGATTAACTGAATCACAGTCTGCCTAACCAAGTTACATCACTTTAGTTTTCTTTCTGTTTATATAAAACCTACTCTACTAGCAGTCTCATCAACAGTTCGAATGAAATATTTCATCTCATCAACATCATTTGCCAAAAGGCCTAAATCATCAGCATAATCTAATTCTGAAATTTTCAGATCTCCATAGCATTTAAGGCCAAAATCTTTCGCTTGCAGTGAATTTCGCATAACATAATCAATAACGAAACTAAAGTGAAAAGGAGACAAAATGCACCCTTGTCGAACATCAGAAATAATGCTAAACCAATTGCTGCAAGCCTTGCCAACTCTCACACACGACTAAATGTTATTATAGAGAGTTTTCATTATATTAACTAACTTGTCTAGTATGCCATACGATCTCACAATCAACAACAAATTTTGGCGATCAACAGAGTCGAGAGCCTTTTTGAAACCATCAAAGTTAGCAACCAAATGTTTTTGAAACGAACATACCGTAACCGTCAGCCATAAATGGTGAGGATGCAAATTTTGGGCTTACTAATCCTTAAGAATTTTAAATTAAATTAGAATTCATATATACTAACAAAATCTGAGTTTTTGTTATCCGGATATGGATAGAGAAAGATGCAAAGAAGAAATTATTTCTACCCTAGAATCTGTATTATGTAGCGAATGTAAAGGATAGCTTCATTTGAACTGTACGGGAATTTCAAAGACGATATGCAAAAAACTGTTGGATGACAAGAATTCTAATTGGAATTGTCCGACTTGTAAATACAAATGTAAGAATACTAGCACAAAATCTCAAGCTGACAGTCAACCGGATGAAAGTTCACTTATTGATTCCCAACCTATGCTGCTGTTGTCTACTAGAGGAGCTCCTAACGAGAAAGTTTCACATGCCGCAGTCGGAGCTGCTGTAACCGATAAAGAAGAGACTGCGAAGTCGTCAGACCACAAACTTCAAATGAATATTAAAACCACTATGATTAACAGAAAAGAAAACACTTCACAACAACTTCCAACAAGTGGCATCAACCTGTTGATAGTAGAGATCCATGATTTAAAGGAAGAAGTGAAAGAATTAAAACGGAGCATAGAATTTTTTTCTAGCAAGTATGACGAATTGTGCAACAAGTAACTTAGGAAAAAAATCCAAAAGATTTAACTGCAAAAGTTCATGAAACCGAAAATTTAAACAAAGAAATGAGGAAAGATATTAGGGAGTTGAAACAAAATCTTAATGACATGGAACTATAAGGACGAAATAAAAATATTTAAATTCATGGTGTTCCCATAAATGAAGGGGAGGATGAATCATAGCTTAAAATAAAGTTGAAAGAAATTTCTCAGTCACTAAACGTAGACAATTACACAGACAATGTGATTGAGAAAATTCACAGACTTCCTGAAAGAAATAAAAGCAAAACCCCAAAGATAATTGTTCAATTCGTTACACGAAAGATACATTTAGATACAAAACAGGAAAAATGAAATTACAACCACTAGTGCAGACCTCAATGATAAAGGAACACAAATATATATAAATGAAAATATGACATTGATTAATAGAGAACTTTTCTGAAGAGCTAGGATGTGTGCAAAAGAAAAAAATATAAGTTTGTATGGTTTAAAAATGGGAAAGTACTAATGAGGAAAGCAATGGTGAAAGAATCATCAATATTGATATGTTCACCAACTTTGATGCTTTATGAACTCTTAGATATATTCGATAAACTTCACTTCTTTTAGTTATTTTTTGTTTTTTATTTTGTTCAATACTTTTTATGCTGAATTTTTTTTCTTAGGTATGTTTGATGTGAATTTTCAGGATTTTAAAAGTAACTGTGATGCTATTTATGCAACTTCAGGTTTAGAAGTAGATGCTTGATTCGAAAATAATTATGGTAAATTTATTCACGAAAATAAATTAGGAATTCCTCATGTTATTGTAAGTAAAAGAAAATATTGGGATTCATTAAAAATAAGTATCAACAATTGCATGAAACACATTGATTTGCTGGTTTTAACTGAAACAAATGTAAATAAATATGAAAATAATTTATATAATATTGACAAATTTAATAAAATTGGAAATTATAATAAAATATTAGGGTACAAATTATTCAATAACAACAATAAATTATTTCAATACGCTATAAAAAATCGAAATATTGAAATTATAACATGATAAATACTTCCAGCAGAAACTATATATATATAAAAGTAAAAAAAAGAATAATAATATATCACGTATTAGCACTGTACGGATTACCTAATACGGATGTGAATTCTTTTCAGTTGAATTTCCGAAACTGGATGGAAAATACAGAAAAAGATCAAAATTAGATTTTAATAGGTGATTTGAACATCTATACAATGAACACTAAAAAGCATGGCACGGAAAATTATATCACACTACTGGCAGAAATGAATTTCGAAAGATTAATAAAGGAAGCTACAAGAGAAGAAATAGTAAAAAATATAATTGCCAAAACCTGTATAGACCATATTAATATAAAGCTATTTAAAGATATGTAAGCAAATTCAATAATTCAAACAAGCAAAATAGCAGATCACTATTGATTTTAGCATTGATTAGCAATACCAAAAATAATTTGAATAGAACTAATTATATTAAAACACACCAGGAAAATAAGAATTGGTCTTTTGACCATAACAAGATAAACAAAGCTATCTCTGAAATGAATTGGAACTTAGAAAATTATAAAGCCAATTCAATGGAAGAATTAAACCTATATAAAGTATTTAAAGACATTTAGGATGGAATTTTGGGGAAAAATAGAGTATATATGTGAGGAGGGTAGGAAAGGTAAAAAGAAATCATAGCAAAAACTTATTAAAATCTGATTTTGATCTTTTTCTGTATTTTCCATCCAGTTTCGGAAATTCAACTGAAAAGAATTCACATCCGTATTAGGTACTCCATATAGTGCTAATACGTGATATATTATATTACTCTTTTTTTACTCATATATTAATAGTTTCTGCTGGAAGTATTTGTTTTGTTATAATTTCAATATTTTGATTTTTTTTTATAGTATACTGAAATCTTCCTAATATTTTTATTATAATTTCCAATTTTATTACATTTGTCAATATTATTACATCGAACACACATAGAGTTCGATGACACATAGAGTTCGAAATTGAGAAAAGAGATAAAGCTTGGATTCAATTTAAAAACAATTATAAAAGTGATGCTTATAAAAATAGCTATAAAAAGTTAAGATTAGATTAGAAATTAGAAACAATTTTTATAGAAATAAACTTATAATGAAAATTATATGAAAACTACCTGGCTATTAATATATGAAATATTAGAAGGAAAACAGAAAAGGTCAGCTGACGAAGTAATAATTGATAATAAGTGCAAAAAGAAATTTTCTGTGGAAGAAATAGCAAACAATTACAATGACATTTATAATACACTAATTCTACAGATAAGAGATACAAATCACCAAGACGATATAAACCATGTTCCAACCAGGATCATAATAAAATGTATAATCAATCATATTCTTATGCATACCATCTGGTGAAATCCATACATAAGTCTTGAATTCTATTTTTACAGATGAAATCACTGACAAATAAACTGATGAAATAATTACTACATTAGACAACAATAAATCACCTGGTTACGAATAATGCGTACATTAAACATATAAAATTTAATAAAGAAATAATACTAAATATTATATCAAAAATTATGAATAAGATTATATTTACTAGGAACATATCTACTGAACTCAATACAGGTATTTTAAGACCTATTTTTGTAGGAGATATTAAGGACTATTCTAATTATAGACCAATAACTATTCTACCTATATTTTCAAAAATAATGGAAAAATATATTTATAATACCGTATACAATTTTTATTTACGCACAACATAATAAATAAAAATCAATTTGGTTTTCAAAAAGGAAACAACACAATTCAAGTAATTTCTAAAATTGCTAATAATATTAACAAATCATTGAATAATGGAGAAAAAATTGTAACTATGTAAACTATGTTCTTAGATTTACAGAAAGGCTTCAATGCAATAGATCATAACATTTTACTAAATAAATTGGAAAATTACAGTATTCGAGGTATAATGTTACATAGGTTTCAGAATTATTTATCAGACAGATATACAATTACTAAAAGAAAAAAATGCTACAGCAGGAAAGTAATTACACCATATGGAATTTTCCAAGGTTTTCAATTTTAGGTCCTTTATTGTTCCTGGTATGCATACATGATTTGTTCAATATAAAATTGAAAGTTCTATTTGTCTATATGCTGACGATATTATTTTAATCAACAAATATTCAAATGATAGAATTTCAGATATTCAAACAGATTGCAATAATAAAAATTAGATGGTTAAATCATAAAAAATTTGCCTAAATGAGTAAAAAGCAAAATCAATCTCGGATCTAGGATCAATATCACTAGGATTTAATATTAATGGAAACCTCTTTATCAAAACACATAAAATAAATTGCAAAAAAAGAAGGATACTTTTAATTGTGAATCACTATGTATTTGTCCACGTGTTGAGCAAGTAAATCAAATAAAATACCTAGGAATCATTTGGTCTGTAAATGGTAGCTAGGTAGTCACTGGAAGGAGAGCTATGCACCGATCCCCTGTGATGATGCATAGAACCGGCCAGGCCTAGCACGTAATGTCCGACCCCGCCTTCTCGGGGTGCAGACCGTGAGTACCTTACAAAAGAGATACTCTTGTGGAAGTGAACGGAAGGGGAGGGCTGCCAGATTAGTGTGGCCTACTGATCTGGACAACTATGGCTACTTTTCTTTTTTTTTCTATCCTGCTAAAGAATGGTCAACCACACAGGGTCCTGGTGCTGACCATATAAACCCACTGGACTGGACAGATATATGGATCTGAGCTTGATTATTGGTCCTGATTTTGCTGCACTGGTGGGCTTCTGTGGAGGGAAAATCTTCCGCTGTGTTTTCTGTTTGTTTGTGGGTTGACAGCCCCAAGTGAATAGATTCACAGGATATGTTTATCAGCTGGTGGATAATCCTGGTGGATAATCTCTTTGCTTCTATTGGCATCGTCAAATTCTACATTGGAGGAAGTCTTCCAGTGTAGATGGCTTCAGCCTTCAGTGGTGGGGGAACGGGTCTTTGTCCCATGTCTGCGATCGATTAGGAGGCTGTTTGATATTGTCGGCATTCCCTCTCTCAATAAACGTAGTTTCTTTAAACATCCCACTAACCATTTTCTCTCCATAGGTAGTTGGAATGTGAGGACTCTGCACAGAGCTTTTCCTCTTGATGTCCTCACACAAGAATTCCACCATTATAGTTTAGATATTCTCGGCTTCCAAGAGACCAGATGGACAGATAAAGGTCAGATTCTTAAAAATAATCTTAAATTTCTCTTTTCAGGGAGGGACGACAATAAGCATCACGAAGGGTGGGTCTGCTTCTCAGCAGACACGCTAGTGATGCTCTTCTAGGATATGAGTGCATTAATGAAAGGTTTCTTACAGCAAACTTTCAGACAAGCGTTAAAGACCTGAATGTTATCTGCTGTCATGCCCCCACTGAGGATGCCGATGAGGATGAGAAGGATAGGTTTTATGGACAACTTCAGGATATTTTGAATTCTGTCAAGAAAGGAGATATTACCCTTGTTCTTGTTGACTTCAATGCCAAAGTTGGTACTGACTCTGACCTTTGGGGAGGAGTAATAGGCCCTTTTGGTATTGGTAGCTGCAATGGCAATGGGCAACGTCTCCTACAGGTAAGTAAACTCAATGGATTCAGAATAACTAACATTTATTACAAACACCGCGACATACATAAGTACACATGGGTTTCACCCGATGGGCTGCATAAGAATATGATTGATTATATGTTAATTAACAGCAAATGGGCTAGTTTTGTTAGGAATACCAGGTCATATAGGGGAGCCGAAATTGGATCTGACCATTACCTTGTTAAAAGTGTCTTGCAACTTAAACTTAAAAAGTGTTGTGCTAGGGTTAAAAAATTTACCTTTAATACTAAAGCTCTGAAAGACCCAGTTATAGCCAAAGCTTACCATGATAGGTTACTTAGTCATTATGACAGTCATGGTATGCTTACTACTGAAGTTGAGGAAGAATGGGATCATTTTAAACAGGCTTTTTTGGACACTAATAGTACTCTTTTAGGAAAAAAGGAGCAGAAGAGACAGAATTTTCTGAGTGATAAGGCACTTGAGCTAATTTCGGAAAGAAAGAACTGCAGGAATGTCCTTAATAAATATCCTACTAGTCCTAATAGAAAGCATTAAAGAGAACTTAATAAACGTGTAAAAGATCAGTTAGCTGCTGATAAGAATCTTTGGCTTGATGGCTTGGCTGACAAATCCGAGGAAGCAGTTAGACAGCACAACAGCAGAGAGCTGTACCAGATAGTTAATGTTTTGTGCGGTAGAAAACGGACAGGTATACAGGTATTGAAGGATAAACAATGTAAGGTTATAGAAGGTGAGGATTCTGTCATGGCTAGGTGGGCTGAGCATTTCAGTGATGTTCTAAACAATGTGGTTAGTTCTACTCCCATTGTTTGTAATGATGATAGATGCATTGGCAGCTTTAATGTTGGCCCTATAACACAATCTGAAGTTAGTTTGGCAATCTCTAAACTTAAACTTCATAAATCCCCAGAGGTAGACGAAATTACTACAGAAATGCTCAGAGCTGGGAATGTTTCGGTTACCACTTGGATGACTGAAATTCTGAATATCTTTTATGATAAAGGCATGGTTCCTAAGGATTTTACCAGAGGTATTGTTATCCCTATTTTCAAAAAAGGTGATCGCAGTTCTTGTGATAACTATAGGGGTATCAGTCTACTCTCTGTTCCAGGTAAAGTTCTTTCCATGATTGTGCTTAATAGAATTAAGAATCTGGTTGACAGTCATTTGCGTGATGAGCAATGTGGATTCAGAAGTGGTAGGGGATGTGTAGATCAGATATTTTCACTTAGGCAGATTCTTGAGAAATGTTTAGAGTTTCAGAAACCTTTGGTTGCTGGCTTTGTTGATTTCAAAAAGGCTTTCGACTCTGTTGATCGTCATAATTTGTGGTTGATTGTGAAATCATATGGTATACCAGACCAGTTAGTTAACATAATGAAAGCTCTCTATAATAACACTGAGTCGTGTGTGAGAGTTGGTAAGTCTTGTGGCAATTGGTTTAGCATTACTTCTGGTGTTCCACAAGGGTGCATTTTGTCTCCTTTTCTCTTTAGTTTGGTTATTGATTATGTTATGCGAAATTCAGTTCAAGGGAAAGATTTTGGCCTTAAATGGACTGGAGATACGAAAATTTCTGATTTAGATTATGCTGATGATTTAGCCCTTTTGGCAAATGATGTTGATGAGATGAACTCTTTCATTCGAGCTGTTGATGAGACTGGTAGTAGAGTAGGTTTGGTTATAAACAGAGAGAAAACTAAAGTGATGAAAATTGGTCAGGCAGGCTGTGATTCAGTTAATCTGAATGGTTGCAGTCTTGAGCAGGTGTCACAGTTTAATTATCTTGGGAGCTATGTAACAGATACTGGTGATATGCGGCATGAGATTAACAGACGAATAGGGATTGCTGCCGGGACTTTTAAGAATCTATTTACTTATACACCTAAGGCTTATACACCTAAAGACTAAAATTTGACTGTATAATAGTTTGGTTCTTTCTAGGGTTAGTTATGGTAGTGAAACGTGGACACTTTGTTAACAAGATAACAGGAATCTAGATGCTTTTGATTCCAGATGCTTACGCAGTATCTTGGGCATTAGGTGGTTCAACTTTGTAACTAATGATGAGGTTAGGCAAAAGAGTTTTCAACCTCCTTTAAGCAGCATATTATGCAGAGAGAAACTCCGCTGGTTTGGTCATGTTGCCGTATGAATAATTATAGATTTTCGAATAGGGTTATGAACAGTGTGCCTAAAGTCCTCAGAAAGAAGGGGAGATCTAGGATGCGGTGGGCAGACAATGTCAAACCGGACCTTGTTAGAATTGGTGTGCAGTGGCCAGATGCAGTAGATGTAGCTCAGGATAGACTTGCTTGGAGAACTAAATTGCACGGTCTGGTTGGATCTCCGTCTCCCATGGCTACTTGATGATGATGATGATGATGATGATGATGATGATGATGATGATGATGATGATGATGATGATGATGATGATGATGATGATGATGAATCATTTTTGATGAATATTTTAGGTGGAATGCTCATATATTCCACTTATGTGAAAACTTAAGAATATCAGTGATAAAATTCAAAAATTAAAATAGATACTTAATATGGAAACCTGTGTATTATAAAGCAATATGCGAATCGATTTTCAATTGTGGAATAATTGTGCATGGAATAACTATCTTAACTTACATTAATGCAATTATAAAAGGTCAACAGTAGATGAAAATTTTCAAACATTTTATCCTACAGTAATTTATATAAATATAGCTTAATAATTAATTTTTTTGACAAAACATGCAAACTAAAAATTGAAAAATAAAAATACAAGACTTCAAAATCAAGGATATTACAAAATGCCTACTTTTCAAAAAAAATCACGGAAAACGTACCACTTATATTGAATTCTATCCCAAGGGAAATATTATATATATATTCTTTTAACAGAGTGAAAATCGAATTGAAAAAAAATATTAAGGAATTTCAAATAGCTGAATATTTTGTACACCATTTTTGTGGCTGAATGACCGAAGTTTAATTTAATTTATTCATTTTCCTGAATATATGCTATCTAGCTTTGCGGGTGAAATGGTAAATGTACCGTATTCTTTACTTTTATGAATAAAACATCTATATTCTTCTTTAAAAAATAACTAATCATATCTCAAGAATCTATAGTTGTCAAAGAACTGCGATCACATTTTTTGTCAAATAGGAATAATAATAGCTTTGGTAAAATCCTTAGGGACAATGGCTCTACAAAAAAGATATTCAAAATTTCAGTCAGCCATGTGGTAACCGACACATTCCCAGCTCTAAACATTTCGGTAATAATTTCATCTTACTCTGGGGTTTTATGTAGTTTAAATTTAGAAATAGCCAAAATAACCTCAGACGGTGATATAGGCCAACAGTAAACTCAGCAATGCATCTGTCATCATTACAAACAAGGGGGGAAGTAACCTCATGGTTTAGAACATCATTGAAATGCCCAGCCCACCTAGCCATAACCGAATCCTCACCTTCTATAACCTTACCTTGTTTATCCTTCAATCCCTGTATACCTGTCCGTTTTTACCACACAAAACATTAACCATCTTTATGCTGTTTACTATCTCATTGCTTCATCGGCTTTGTCAGCCAAGCCATCAAGTCAAAGATTCTTATCTGCTGCTAACTGATCCTTTACACGTTAATTAAGTCCTCTGTACTTTGTCCTCTGTCCTTGTACTACTAAAATGCTTTCTATTAGGACTAGTTGGATATGGATTAATGACATTCATGCAGTACTTTCTTTCTGAAATAAGCTCAAGTGCCTTATCACTCAAATAAGTTTGCCTCCTCTGCTTCTTTTTTTCCTAAAATAATACTGTTAGTTTCCAAAAAAGCCAGTTTAAAAGGTCCCATTCTTCCTTATCTTTAGTAGTAAGCAAATCATGACTGTCATAATGAGTAAGTAACCTATCATGGTAAGCTTTAGCTATAACTGTGTCTTTCAGAGTTTCAGTGTTAAAGGCAACTGTTTTAACCTTAGCACAACACTTTTAACTTTTAAGTTGCAATCATTATAACATATTCTTACACAGACCATCTGGTGAAACACATGTGTACTTATGTATGTCTTGGTGTTTGTAACAAGTATTAGTTATTCTCAAACCATTAAGTTCATTTATCTGTCTGAGATGTTGCCCATTGCCATTACAGCTACCAATACCAAAAGGACTTATCACCCATCCCTAAAGGTAGAATTCATTTATTCGCTTATAAATCAGTGCAATCTACAGGCGAGAGATGATAATTTTTTTTTCTTCGTATGAAGTTGTTGGTAGATCATAGATTGTATAATGATATTCGATGTACCGGGTAATAATTTTACCCCTAACCATCTCCATCAGAAAGATATGCCTATTTGTCATTAAGAACAAAATATATAAGTAAACCACCCTTAGGTGGGCCCCTAAGGGCAAACATAAGAAAAGCTAAAAATAGCAGTAAAATTGTATAAGAAACCTAAAACGGTAGGTCTCCTCAGAGAATACTACCGTTTTAGGCCTCTTGAGTAGTCTGTCCTACTAATTAGGAGGGGCGTGTCCGAAATGACGTCATCACTGTGTTTCTTGCTGGATGCTTTCTGTTGTTAGGTTTCCCCCATTTCTTTCCCCCCAATGGCGTCCTAACTTAGATTCCACTGTTGGTGAAGAGTTCGACATCCTAGGATGGGGTTACGAAATTTATTCGTTGCCCCCCTTTTCCTCCTTCACTGTTGCTGAAGAGATGGGATTCCCACGAACTGTTTACACAGGTGTTCTCTAAACGCGATAGCAACAGTGAAAATGTCATAATTCATGTCAATATTGAAAGGTAGGCTAACGTATGTACCAGGTTCTATCACTCATATTGTTTCTTGAGTGTCATTCCTATTCTGAGAGGCCCCCTCTTTCAAGAGCGATGTGCTTTGAGAAGCGCTCTGTTGGGAAGCAGCATTGTACTTAGAAAACATGACAATAAGCGCGAATGTAACAGGCAAGGAGACGTGCCTCTGAATAGTTCCCATCCGTGATGTCTGGTATCTGATTTTTGGCGAAAAAGTGTCGTAATTCACGTCACTTTTACTAAAGGAGAGGACGGAAGAAAGTGTTCGTTGGAGGTCGGGTTCGTGTAGCAAAAAATACAAGTGGATGTACAATAAACCAGGACGCTGAATGACACAATGTAAGAGCGCTAAAGGAGATGTGTCAGAAAGCCTGCTCTGTAGAGAAATAATTATAGGTGACTGTATTATTATTGGGTAACAATGTCCTTTTGGGCCACTTCTTAGTCAGTAGAATATATTACCTTCAGCAAGGGCTGACCGCCCACCTTCAAGGGGGCGTAACGTCCCCTCAGAAGGATCATGACTTGTTAGCGAATCTTACCCAATGGCACTTCCCATTTAACAGAAGGGACACTACTGACAATGAACGGGAGTCTTGGGTGGCGATAAAAAAGCGGTAGCCATTTTGAGAAGACACAAGGGGAGGTCTTCTCGTCCATGCATTGCTCCATTATAACAGAAGTGTGGGAGGTAACGAAAAACCCATAACTCACGCCAGCATTGAAAGGTAGCGCTAAGGCGATCCGTGTAAGGTATACTCTAAACGCACCGCTAACGGTCGAGAAATGTCGTAACTCATGTTAGTATACAATAGAAGCGCAGGGAGATGCCCTCTCCAGGTGTGACATTTAAGCAGCCTTGTGATGCAACCTCCTATACAAAGAAATGGTTGTAAGGTCAAAGGTTGTTTGAGAATCTCCCTGAACAGCATCGCAAAAAACCAGTATGGTCACAGGGGGAAGGAATTTAAAATGTCCCATTGGAGGGAGGTGAAGGTGGGTGGACTCAGGCATGCATATGAAGTGGTTTATAAACTCCTACACAGCCCGGAAGAAATCATTAAGCAATGGATCTCACCTATGCAGGGAAATTGGAAGCCTTAGCCAGCATTCAATGTGAGCTAGATGCTATTTTAGCTAGGGTGGAGCGACCACCAAAAACTTCACGCCTAAGTTTGAAGTGATGGAAAAAGAGCATGCAGGCCCCGACGGTGAAGCGACCGAGGTCAGTGGTCCAAGGGTCCGCCATACACCGACGAAGGAGCCGGTGCACCATCTACCATGTCAAGGGTGTGGCTTAGTCTGAAGAGATGGATGGGACAGATGAAGAGATGGATGGACCCAAGTCTTTATGGAGTTGTCTGTTAATCAATTAACCTTTATGGGGTGATTTTAAAAATTAACCTTTATGGAGTGATAAACCAGGGGTCATCGACCGCAGTTCTCAAAATCTTGTTCTGTAAGATCTGAATCTTACGAATATTGGTGTGTGTAGTATTCGCCCATATGGATGAAGCATAGAGAATCACCGGTCTGATGATCATATCATAGAGTAAAAGCTTATGATCAATCATTAAAATGGAATTTCTCCTAAGTAGTGGGCCTAGCTGGTCCCTCAATGAATTGACTTTGGAGATTATATTATTTATGTGATAGTCCCACTTTAGCCTCTTATGTATCTATCACTGCAATCAATGGGAATATCTTGTAAATGGAGGCAAGTGGGATTCATAATACGCTTTCCAGTAAAAAAGATTGCAGAACTCTTATCAGAGTTAATCTTTATCTTCATTTTTCGTACCATGTGCCCAGCTCGGTCAAGTTATTCTGCAACCTCTTCACAGCGATAGCAGGACCGAGGGAGGGAGATAGTAAGGCAAGGTCATCAGTGTAAAGTGCAAGATGAATACGATCAAAGGAAAGTAAATCGTATAATTATAAAGAGAAGAGTGTAGGACCCAAAAGGGAGCCCTGAGGCACACCCGCAGAGATGACTCTTCTTATAGACTTGGCAGAATTAATTTTCACTTGAAATGTCCTATTGGGGAGCTATGATTCGATCAAGCAGATGAGTCCAGATGGCACTTCGGCTTATATAAGTTTGTGTAAAAGGCCGTTCAACCAGACACGGTCAAAGGCTTTGGCCACGTCCAGGAAGACGGCTGCAACAGACTCCTCTTTGTTAAGGGATTCGGCGACTTTCTCCACTACCCTAAGGACCTGGTGTTCGGGAGATCGATTCCGTCTGAAACCAAAGTGGATATGAAATTGTTCATTCAAAACTTAAAAATAAGTTAGGAGTTGAGAAAGTTTCGAAACTGGTATTTTTAATGAAGTGATGAAATTATGCGAAAATTCTTAATGATGCCGATGAGAGAAATTTCGTTAAAAAATTAACTTGGTGATAAATACAGAAGGAAATAAAGCGATGAAAACGAAAAATCTTCTGGATTATTCGGCCTTTAAAAAGTTCTCTCAGTTTAATTACCTTGAAAGCGGTATAAAAAATGCTAGCAATGCTCGACTTGAGGTAAATAGAATAGGTATTGCTGCTGGAAGTTTTAAGACTATATGGACGGAACGAGTTTCATTTGTGATGCACAAAAATAATTAAGGTTTATTACCTGTAAATAAATGTAGTAGATGTGAAATTCATAGTAAATGCACAGATTACCTCTTCAATAAGAATTCAATAAATACTAATGCGGAAAAATATTTATTTCCGCATATGTATGCATTGAACTCTTTAATACAGGTAATCAGTACAATTACTCTCGATTGATTTTTTTTTTTCATTAAAAATGGTTAAGGGTGAGTGACTTCCAAATTTACATCTTATTCATTAGGAACAATTGGAAAAATAAGTTGCCATTCCTGATTAGAGATGGTCCGCTTCCTTCAGCGAAATATATAAAGGGCTCTTTGCGGAAATAAATTGCAGAGCAGATGATTGGTTTGCTGGTTACAGCACTCTGGCATGCATCTAGAGTAGGGGTTCTCAACATGGGGTAAGCGGTAAAAAATTTTGGTGTACTCTGTGAGAGCTCAAAAGTCGCTAGATATATGTTTTATTTTATTCCCATCGTTATACTATAACTATAGTTTATCTATCTATACAAGGGGTACACCAGTTACATACACATTTCCAGGGGGGGTACGTGAAGCATAAAAGGTTGAAAACTACTGATCTACAGAGTCGTAGATTCGAGTATACAGTCGTCAAAATAATTTTTTCCGCATAAGTAATTTATATGCTATTTCTATTTTGCACGATAATGCTTCATAATTCTTTATTTTCAATAGTGAATAACGAATTGAGAGGCGGGAATGAATCCTTTGACTTAATAGCCAAATTCTTCGCGTCATTCACGAAATTTTCTTGTTCAGTTTCAAGATAGGTGTCAACGCACTCGGTGATTCGACCCGTGTTTGTTTCACTTTCGCTAAAGCAAGCCAACTTTTCAATTTATTATGTTTTGCAGTTCGATGAAATCCAATGATAACAGTTTGATCCTCATAACTGAAATATTAACATCATATAACTGAATACGGCAGAAGCAAAATAATAAGAAGCACTTAACTCCCGTTTCTTTCATTGTCTTTATGCGAAGTATATTATGAAGCAGGCCACAAAATGATTCCCTCCATTGGGACTGAAACGGATGTTCATTACCCTGTGACCGCTTGTGTTTTATCTGTCTAGACATCTCTGTTGATGTTCCTCTTCAAATCCTGAAATCGCTATCGTGTTTCCACGTGAGCCGGCATTAGTTCCACCAACATGAGCGCTGAAGACAGCTGACATGCGGCCCTCTAACATATGAAATGCGAGACAGTTGAAAAGATCAGATGGAATTTGCTTCAGTGCTGATACTGCTAAAGCAAAATCTCATAGAAACAACATTGGTGAAAAATGAAGGTTTATGAGCTAGTTTAGTAGGATACTCGGCAACACAAAATTTAAACTTTGCCTATTAAAACTTACATAATTAAAATAATTTATTAAATAGATTTAGTTTTTCTTCATAAGAAATACAAAAACGTAAGACTTTATCAAATTACATGACTTTAACTGTGTAGAAAAATGACTTCCATGCATGAAATTGTGATATTATAGAAAGGGTAAATACCATTTATCATTAAAGTATACATCTTGATGAAATACTTCGATATATATATATTTGGAAACTACGAGAGTACTTCTGATCAGGAGCCATTTTATTGTATAAACTGCAGCTTCAGATGTGAAAATAAGAACGATAAAAATTGCGCACAAAATAGTATCAAGCAAATAGCTTTTATCCGTAGCCCTAACTTCACTAAATATAAGCACGCTAAGAAATTCTGAATCCAATAGCTTTTTCAATACCTCCTAAGGGAATTGTTGTTTCACAGTTTTTATAATGAAATTAAAAGAAGGATTAAACATGAGTACATGACGTCCACTGATGTTTCTTAATTTTGCTGCTGACTCGACTGCTTTCAGTTCTTAAATAAGTTTCGTTTGCAAATTTCATTCTTTGTATCCTGACATTACATTACTCCATTACATTTACTTGCAAATGGAATAAGCAACCAATAAGTTCAAGACAAATTATAACACCTTTTCTTTTCAGAAAACAAAACTTATTGTTAACTCCAATTTGTTAAGGAATGGTAGATGAAAACTTTAATGAGTGATAAATATTTAGATTTTAAAATATTTTAAAACTGTCTTGAGCCAGGCGGAAAACGATCCCATGACCCCAGGACAAAGCGTCAGTTACAGGTAGATAGGGTTTGTAGGATGTTATGTGTTATGTAGCAAAATGAAGACAGTAAGCGATCACATTTCCCCAGGACAAAGTGTTAGTTACAGGTAGATAGGGTTTGTAGGGTGTTATGTGTTATGTAGCAAAATGAAGACAGTAAGGATCATGATAAGAACAAACACATCATCCATCTTAAACGCACAGATTTTCGCCACAAATGAGAAAGTACATTAAATAAGGAAACATGAAAGTGCAGAACCATTATTAATAATATAATTATTCTGTCAAAATGAATGTATTAAACGGAAAATATATAAAACTATTACACTGAACGTTGCAATTGAAAATATATGTATTATATTTAATGTGGAAAATTAAGAAACATCAGTGAACATCATGTACTCATGATTAATCCTTCTTTTAATTTCATTATAAAAATTGCGAAACAGTAATTCCCTTAAGAGGTATTTAAAATTCTATTGGGTTCAGAATTTCTTAGTGCGCAATTAGTAGCTTCAATGGCAATTGGCAAAGTCGTATAATTGAATATGTAAGAGTACTATTCAATTAATATTTTTACCTTTATATTCGTGAATGGCGCGAAGAATTTGGCTATTAAGTCAAAGGATTCATTCCCGCCTCTCAATACGTTATTCACTAGTGAAAATAAAGAATTATGTAGCATTATTGTGCAAAATAGAAATAGCATATAAATTATTTATGTGAAAAAAAATTATTTTGACGACTGTGTACTCGAACCCACCACTCTGTAGATCAGTGGTTTTCAACCTTTTATGCTTCACATACCCCCTTGGAAATGTGTATGTAACTGGTGTACCCCTTGTATAGATAGATAAAACTATAGTTATAGTATAACAATGGGAATAAAATAAAATATATATAACATACATCTAGCGACTTTTGAGCTCTCACCGAGTACCCCAAACAATTTTACCGCTTACCTCATGTTGAGAACCCCTACTCTAGATGCATGCCAGAGGCTCTAACCAGCAAACCAATCATCTGCTCTGCAATTTATTTCAGCAAAGAGTCCTTTATATTAAAGGGAAAATGCAAAAGAAAAATTAAATGTTCTATGCCAAATATCATATTCAATATGCTATGTGCTCTGTTTGTTAAGATAGTTCAGTTGTTTATTTGTTGATTTCAGGCTGGGGAGACATGGCAGTCACTGCGTTGAACTTCAAACATGTGTTAAGGATGTTCCCAGTTTGAAGTTCACATGCATGCCCTGGTATGACAGTGGTTAGGCGAGAGTCTGCGATGAACTCTCTTCGGATGTGATGGGCTGCACCAAATGTCATGGACGCCGGAGGACGATGAATTTGTCCCTTAATTACCTTCACGTTTACTTCGCTGAAATGACAGGTTCGCGGGTGTTACACACTGCCTATGCCTCAGATTTGCTGCGCCAAGTATTGTATGAAACTACGTCCAACAATTCACAAATGAAAGTTGTATAAGGACGACTCAGTTTATTTACACTTATATACAGTCACATGCTGGGGATGCTCTCGACTCCGTAGGCCTTTGTTGCTGCAAACAATTACGCAAATGAGGTGGAGAACCGCACTTTGCAGATTCTTGCTTTACCGACCTCAAACTCGGCGAAAGGATATTTAACCTTTGCCTCCACCATGGGTCACCAAGAACGCACTTCAATTCCGCAGAATTACTTGGTTCACCAAGATCCGAACCTTGATTCTCACATAAAATCAAACCCTCTCCTTATAGGTTTTGTTCGAGCAAGAGCAGCGTCCCTTGACGCGTGTCGAAACATCCTTCGTGTTTCACAGCTACGCTCAAGACTGTTTGTTCCTAATTATTCAGTCCTCTGTTGCACTGACACTCGCGCCCCAGACTAATTGTAAAAAATGGTCCTAAAAGGATTTCGGGATATGTCATCTCCTGCAGGCTGCCAGCTCAGACCCGAAAACAACATCTATGAGTCACATCCCCACACTAGCACTTCCAAGAACACACTTAATACATAAAAATATTTATAATAACAAAAATACAATAAAATGGAACAATAAATAAATAAATTAGATTGACATCACACATGCACTGCGTGGTTAGGCGAGGGACATGTCAAAGTCCTCTCTACGGAGTAGGCCATATGTTACGTGGCAACCACAGTGTGTAATGTAGTAAAAAGAGGCTCTCAGTTTCGGGAACGAAACAAAGCGATTGCAATTTTTTTTTTTGAATTTACAATAGTGTTGAACCTAATTATTGGATATAATTTTCCAAACAATACATGGAGTGATCAGACCTGAATAATGCTGTATATTAGCATCTATCACCCTTATGTTTTGTTAAACACTTTAATATTTAAAGCCAATCTAATGTTATAAGCGTAAGGCTATTTATAAATATGCCAAAAGCAATATGTCATTTATCATTAGTTATATCAAATCAAAAATTTAATTATTTTGCATTTTTTCGAGAATGAAAAATTATTGAATAATCAAACTTTGCATTATATTTTTATTCACGAAATATCACTACCACTTCAGTGTCTACAAGAAAAATCATTAAACATTCGTGCTCTGCTTCGTACAAAACGTTCTCCAGCGTTTCTGACATTAAATCCAGGATAAAAAATATCAATAGGAGATAATTAATGTGAAAAAATATTTCTCCAAGTCGTCTTTACTAAAATCATGCATAAAATATTTTTCCTCAATTACATAATTAGCACATGTTGCGATATTTTGAAAATATGTGTTTTCATTATTTTCATGAATCGTTAAAGAGTATGTATCATCGAAAACTTTTGAAGCAATTAACAATTCAGGATCATCTTAATAAAAAAAGATTAAATTAAAACTTTCTCTTGAAAGATATTATGATAATAATGATAAAGCAATAATGATATATCTATCATTATTGCATCCTAAATTGTTCAAGTAATATTATTACACCCTTTTCAAATCTCCCTTAAACAATTCTTTGTACAGCACAGAATTTAATAACATTTAGAGTGCTTCAGTAATATTTTTTTAGAGTGCAATAGTCATCTTATAAGGAGAATATGTTTTCTTAATATATTTATCATTGTTTGCCGCAAAGAAATGGAGAACTATTGCTTAGATCTGTACTGCAATCCCACACAATCTAAACGTTTTGTACCACTATAACACAAGATATATCAGTAATTTTTTCGTCTTTGCCTTATCATAATTAGACTGCTTATCCCTAATATAAATTTACATTTTTAGTAACACTTTCAAATTAAGCTAAAAAAAACAACTATTCATAATATTTCAATCACATTTAATTGTATATGCATTCTCACTCTAGGGATTAATGCAACGAACTTCAAAGAAATCATTTTACATTGAAATGTAATGACATATCAACCTAATTACATTAACAATTTAAAATCAGAAAATTAAATTTATAATAATTAAAAAATTAAATATCACTGAGAAGTCATATGTAAATTAAATCACTTTACCACTGAAATATCAGTGGCATGTCAACTCTAATCTAAATCAACTTACCACTAAAATATCATTTAAGTCATTTTACCATTTAAATATCAGCAAAATGTGAACAATAAACCAAATAATTTTATCACTAAGATATCACCGAAAACCGAACCATTTTACCACTTAAATATCAGCTTAATTTCAACTATAAACAAAATCAATTTAGCATTTAAATCTCAGTGAATGTCAATTTTAAACTAAATGACTTGACCACATAAATATCAGCGAAAAGTCAACTATAAACCAAATCATTTTAAGACTAAAATATCAGCGAATGTCAAATACAAACAAAATAATTTTATCATTCAGATATCACTGAGATTTCAACTGTAAAACCAAATCATTTATTTATTAAAATTTTCAAAATTCAATTTACCTTGGGATTTCTTGAAAGCGACGATGAAATTCTGATCGTAATGATTTTCACAAAACAACTTCGCACAAAAGATTTCCTTAGTATTTCCCATAGCAGAGCGCACAGTACATCCGAGTCCAGTCGTGTCGGTTAGGCCTAACAAAGAACTAACACAAAGTAGCTCACACAAAAATTATGTACACAAACTATCTACAAATGACTTCACTGATTACAACTGTGGACGTTAAACACTCTAATAAATGGTAATTCAAACTGAATTCACCTCAAAAACGTGTAATGTATATCTACTACAAAGCTTAAAAAATTCAAGAATACCGCCATAGTTGACGAAAAGCTCACGGGACTGCTGAGCCTCTTTTTCGAACACCACAGTTACGTGACATATGGCTTTCTCCGTAGAGAGGGCTGTGGTCATGTGCTGTGCACACATGATCTGCCAAGGGTCTGCCATACTGCGGAACTCAGACCCATAGGTTGCAGGGTGTCATGACTAGAAGGATGTCTATTGAGATCTGCAGCCGTTTTTTGTTAGAAGAAATCGGAGAATGAAGAGAGTAGCACCGTTGAACGGGTCTGAAATAAAGTGAAGCTGTGCTCTGGCAGCCAGCGTAGGAGATAGACTCTATTAAGAAATCTTGTGTCAGTACTCAGGGGATGTAGAGCTGAATTGTTGTAGTGGGGCTGTGGATTAAGACTGCGCCCAATTCAAGTAGTTCTCTTTGTTTATATGAAGTGTTGTAACTTAAATTTTTCTTAATTATACACAATCATATCAGAATAATATGACCACACATGGAATCACGGTGCACCCGCCCAGGTACTTCACAGAGCGCACATGACAAGGTCGACCACACGGAGATATAAGCGGCCGCCCAGGACAGATGATCCATAGTGTGTAACGTGAGCACAATGGTCTCATTGTGCTCACGTTACACACTATGGCTATATTTACACGTCACGGGTGCCGAGTCAACTTCGATTCTCAACATCCTTGTTTGTACGACCCAGGGCGAAGATTATAGTTAGGCTTTGCTGAAGGTTGAACTTTACTTCTATAGTACTGTTCAGCCCGACTC
Organism: Ryuthela nishihirai; assembly: GCA_038380435.1. Classification (NCBI taxonomy): domain Eukaryota; kingdom Metazoa; phylum Arthropoda; class Arachnida; order Araneae; family Heptathelidae; genus Ryuthela; species Ryuthela nishihirai. Next base: position 3,238,621 of record JAWZYU010000019.1, read on the forward strand.
TGGATAGAAGTAAACATGGCACTGCCCCGATAGATGTAGTGCAGTCTCTGAATTGCAGAGCATCTGAGCTTTGTCATTCATTATATTACTGTCACCCCTTGATTTGACGGACATTAAAAAAGGAATGCTCATCGGCTCCCACGCCAAGGGTGGAAGCATCTCGGAAACAGCAGACTTCATGGGCTGTTTGCGAGGTGCTGTGGTAAGGGTGTATCAAGAATGGACCGATGGTACATTGAGTACCTCCAGACGTCATAACTGTGGAGCCCCAAAGGCCATCGACTCCAGAGGAGAACGTCATCTCCGCCGACTGGTAAAGGACAATTGAGGCATACCAGTGCAGCAATTGACCACTCAAATTAATGCTGGGGCACCCAGGTATGTGTTCCCGATAACAGTAGAGTGAACCCTGCTATGCATGGGTCTCCGGAATCGACGCTGCATAAAGGCAACCATGTTAACCAAGGTCCATCGGCAACGATGCCTGCAGTTCTCACGGGACTACCATCATTAGACAATGGAAGAGTGGAAAAGATTGCTTTCTCCAACGAATCGAGGTTTCTACTCCACAGAAGTGATGGGCGGTGGTAGATACGGCATCAGGCACACGAGAACCGACACCCAGACACGCTTGTTAGTCAAGTACAGGCCAGCGGTGGCAGTGTGCATGCCTGGGGGATGTTTCCCTGGTATGACTTGGGACTGCTGGTACCACTGGATGGGCTCCTGGAAGCCAATGGCTACCTGTCCATCCTCGCTGACGACATACATCCCTTCATGTTGGACGTTTACCCTGAATCCCTTTATTGGATCTTATTTCAATCGTACTTAACTGGTACGATTAATCTGGTACGAATAAATCGTACTTAACTGGTACGATAAATATGGTTAACTGGTACGAATAAATCGTACTTAACTGGTACGATAAATATGGTTAGTAGACACCATCACTACCAGTAAGTACGTAATCGTACTTACTGGTGGTGATGGTGTCTACTAACAGGACAATGTGCCCTGCCATGTCGCTACGGTGGTGGTGACTGGTTCCAGGAACATGACAGCGATGTCTTTGTTTTTCCTCGGCCAGCGAAATCGCCCGACTTCAATCTCGTGCGGACCCACAACCACGTCATTTCCATAACCTCCGTGCTCTGCTGGAGTCCGAATGGGCACGTGTGCCTCTAACAATCTTCCAGGGCCTCATTGCATCCATGCCACGGCATCTCGCGCTGTCATCCGGGCCAAGGGTGGTTGTTCCCATTATTAGGTAGGTGGTCATATTCTTCTGATACGACTGTGTATATCCTAGAGATACGAAGTGCCCGGTTTCTTTTATTTATAAGCTTTAAGTACGATTGAAATAAGATCCAATAAAGGGATTCATTCTGCTGCCAGATTCACTCAAATAAATTAGAGAGGTCTTGACATTGTGGTATTCCTAGGAGTGGGGTATTTCGACTCTGAAATTGTTGGCTAACTTAACGTGAAAAATCTGGTTAGCTCGACCCCATGTAAGCGGTAATCCTGAAGTAAAAATCTAAAGAATAAAGGTGCTTCTTTAGTTTCTCTCTTCACCCTAAACAGTTCATCTGGCAAGAATCATCATTTCGCCTTGGACCAGACGACAACTTGGATAGACGGTAGCGATCAGCGCATTTGTTGGTGAGCATCACCCTGGTCGAAAGTTTGGGTGAGGCTAGTTTAGCTTAGTTTTATTGCTGTTTTGATTTTATGTCAGTGCTATTTTGTTTTATGTAGGAGGGCAACGAAAGCGCTGTATCAGGCCAGCGACGATACAAACACAGAAAAGGACATGCAACACTCGACTCTGTTACCTAACACAGACATGGAGTGGAGAATGCTAATAAAGCGGAGGATGATTGCTCTAGGAGAGAAGATGTTGCTTATACGACTAGCCGCATTGAAAATGCAGTCTATGAGAGTGGTTACGTTTGGGGAGAGGAATGCGTATCAGATGAAGCAAATGGAGATGCAGCTTAGGAGGGAAGAGAGAGAAGACAGGATAAGGGAGCAAGAAAGACAAGATAAGAGAACATGAAAGGGAAAATAAAATAGAGGAGCAAGTAAGGGAAGATAAAATAAAGGAGCAAGTAAGGGAAGATAAAATAAGAGAACAAGAAAGGGAAGATAAGATTAAGAAAGAAAAATTAGACCGAGATCATGAATTCGAGCTATCTGAATTGAGGCTTAGGACAGACAGCTCAGACTAGGGCGACGATATGACAACCTTGGCTATGGAAGGTTGGAACTTGGAAAGAGGTATTCCCAGCTTCTAAAGCATACAATGGGCAAGGCTCCGCAAGACGTTGACAAAATACTTTCGTTTTTCCGGCAAGTGGAGGCAGTTTATGACGCTAATCATCTGCCTGTCTCCATAAGAGGAAAACTGTTGGCACCACTATCAGCCGAGAAATTGACGCCGATTATCGCCCAACTACCGCCAGCAGAGATAGGAGATCATGAGCAGCTGAAAAAGTTAATTTTACATCAGTGTCGATTGCCAGAGAATATCGCCGGCGTTTCGAAGAGGTAAAAAAGGATGATAGCGAATGCTGGGCGGAAGCTCCTGCTAGAATTTCTGCTATTGCGTTTCTATTACTTGGATAGCAGAAAAATTAAAGATCTGGAGGATTATAAAAATCTCATGGTGTCTGATAAGATCAAACGGAAACTGCCAGCAGCCACGAGGCAATTTGTATTACAGCGAGAAGCTGATGGGTGGATGAGACCTTTAGAACCGGCTGATGTAGTGGAGCTTCTACTGTGATACAGATATGTATCAATGCACTAAGATAGCGGTCGAGAGTCCAGAGCTGGTGAAACCAAGTTGGGATACAGAGCACGGGAAATGGCAATTCATGAATCGAGGGTGAATGAGAGGATATATCAGTAGTAAAGGATCACAGGATATGTCCTGTAGACAAGGAACTCATGAAATAATAAGCTGAAAAAAATTGGTAAAATGGCCACTCATGGCTAAACCAATTTTTCTCTCAGCTTATTATTTCATAAGAGTATATATGTTCCCCCAATGAAAAGAAACGATGGAAATGGCAGTGCTACTAACTCTAGAGAAAATGAGAGACCTAAAGAACAGAAACCCCTTCGTACTGTGGGGTAATATAAACATTTTTCTCGCGACTGTCCACATAAGATAATCTCACTAAAATTTATGTAGATAGTGACTTACCTACTGCACACGGTATGTTAATCTTATACAGAAACAAATTCAAATGTAAAACATTATAGGATAATATTCCATCAACAGAAATTATACACTTATGTATCAATGAACCAAGTTACTACATACATATCGTACCTTTATGTCGTTCGCCTAATACAGATGTTCATGTATTCTATCATAACTTAAAGATTTAGTTAACTAAAAATGAAAACATGAAAAATGTCATTATGATTGGTGACATCAATATAGATATAAAAAAATCCCCCAAAATCAGATGTAGCCGAATATCTAGACAACTAATTGACTATAGCTATTTTGGATATATAAATGGCTTCACAAGAAAATAATACGTATAGAAACAATATTCTAACACAAATATGCATTGATCACAATAATTAATGCCAAAATAACAAATTTTTCCTCGACAATGCCCATCTACCAAACAAACATTGTTGATCATTATCCTGTTATATCAAAATCCGACAAAATATAAAAAAAATACTAGCATAGACACAAATAATAACGATGTGAATAACACTAAACAGAGTCCAACCTATTATTTTAATGAGGAAAACAATAAAATCGAATTATAAAGTATTGGTTGGAATACAATTAGCGGAAATTTAAATTGTCCAATTGAGATATATAATGCAAATTGAATTAAATAAGGCTAAAAAAAAATATGCTACTCCCATTAAGGGAAACAAATAGCAGATATAACAAAGAATGGATTACAACAGAAAAAAAGGATTTGATCGAGCAAAGAGACAAATCATGGATAAATGTTAAGAACAACAAAACTAATGACCAATATAGCACAGCCTGTACGAGCATTAAGAAATGAAGTCACAAATATGATTGGCAGAGCAAAGAAATACTTTTACTCAAACAAAATTATTCAATGCCATAACTCCATGAATTCAACATGGAAGTGATTAACGAAATCATTGGTCGCAAGCAGAAGTTATCTGTTGATGATGTAATTATGCAGAATATTAAACTCTTAAATTCTACCGAAGATATTGCTGGTGAAGGTAAAGATTAGTTTCAAATGTCGTGCCTACGCTTCAGGAAAAACATGGTCAAAAGTTTAATAATTTTAACTCCCCTATTACCTCTCCTCACACACTTAGCACTTGTCCACAAGCAATTTTCCTCCCTGAGATAACACCTTTAGAAGTACGCAATATTATTATGAGTTTTGATTATAGAAAATTCCCTAGCATTGATAATATCAGGTACTCAGATCTCCAACTTTGCGGATTTACCCTCTCAGAGCAGCTTTCTAAATTACTAAATGGAATTTATAATACCTACATAATTCCTACTGAACTTAAAATTTCAATTAATAGACCAATTTACAAGTCAGGACAAAAGAACCTGTTTGATAATTATAGACTAATTTCTATATTGCCAGCAGTTAAAAAAATAATGGAAAGGCATGTTGCTAATGTGCTTATGGATTACGTAGAAAAATACCAGCTTATTTCTAAAAATAAATTTGGCTTACAAAAAAGTAATAGAGGAACACTAAATTTTCTGGAGCATTTTCCTGATGAAATCAAGCCTAACAAGGGAACATTGGTGGGAAGCATTATTCCTTGATTTCCAAAAGGCATTAGACCATAAGATCTTACTTATAAATTGCATAACATAGGACTTAGAGGACATTAATATTACTTCATTCAAAATTACTTAAAAGATAGACTTAAAAGAAAAATACCCCCTCAAGCAGCTGCTTGCCACAGAGGCCTGTCAGTTTATATGCCACAGTAGAAGATCTGAGAGGATGGCAGGACCTCAGCAGGAAAACAACACATACAATCATGCCTTATCCGGGGCTCGAACCCAGGTCCCTTAGATCAGTAGCCAAGCGCGCTAATCACTCGGCCATGGGACGGCCCTAAAGATAGACTTATTGTAACAAAAATTAGAAATCTCAGTAGTGAAGTCAATATTTAAACACCATATAATTCCATCTACTTAATATCTCGATTCCTGATACCAATCAAATTTTACACCATTCACTTAGTTGCCTTACAAATGTGGACACTACATTTCGAGAGTTTCATCAATGAAGTATCTAGGACTGACTGTTGATGATTTATATAGGTGGATGTTATTATGTTCGTGGCAAATTGAGAAACTGTTCTGTTGATGATTTATATAGGTGGATGTTATTATGTTCGTGGCAAATTGAGAAACTGTTCTGTTGATGATTTATATAGGTGGATGTTATTATGTTCGTGGCAAATTGAGAAACTGTTCTGTTGATGATTTATATAGGTGGATGTTATTATGTTCGTGGCAAATTGAGAAACTGTTCTGTTGATGATTTATATAGGTGGATGTTATTATGTTCATGGCAAATTGAGAAACTGTTCTGTTGATGATTTATATAGGTGGATGTTATTATGTTCGTTGCAAATTGAGAAACTGTTCTGTTGATGATTTATATAGGTGGATGTTATTATGTTCGTTGCAAATTGAGAAACTGTTCTGTTGATGATTTATATAGGTGGATGTTATTATGTTCGTGGCAAATTGAGAAACTGTTCTGTTGATGATTTATATAGGTGGATGTTATTATGTTCGTGGCAAATTGAGAAACTGTTCTGTTGATGATTTATATAGGTGGATGTTATTATGTTCGTGGCAAATTGAGAAACTGTTCTGTTGATGATTTATATAGGTGGATGTTATTGTGCTCGTGGCAAATTGAGAAACTGTTCTGTTGATGATTTATATAGGTGGATGTTATTATGTTCGTGGCAAATTGAGAAACTGTTCTGTTGATGATTTATATAGGTGGATGTTATTATGTTCGTGGCAAATTGAGAAACTGTTCTGTTGATGATTTATATAGGTGGATGTTATTATGTTCGTGGCAGATTGAGAAACTGTTCTGTTGATGATTTATATAGGTGGATGTTATTATGTTTGTGGCAAATTGAGAAACTGTTCTGTTGATGATTTATATAGGTGGATGTTATTATGTTTCTGGCAAATTGAGAAACTGTTCTGTTGATGATTTATATAGGTGGATGTTATTATGTTCGTGGCAAATTGAGAAACTGTTCTGTTGATGATTTATATAGGTGGATGTTATTATGTTCGTGGCAAATTGAGAACTGTTCTGTTGATGATTTATATAGGTGGATGTTATTATGTTTGTGGCAAATTGAGAAACTGTTCTGTTGATGATTTATATAGGTGGATGTTATTATGTTGGTGGCAAATTGAGAAACTGTTCTGTTGATGATTTATATAGGTGGATGTTATTATGTTCGTGGCAAATTGAGAAACTGTTCTGTGTTTTGTCCAGACTCGTGCTGTCTTACCATTAAATATCTGCCAAATAGTTTATCATGCCATCACTGAATCAGTCATAAACTATGGTCTAACTATTTATTGTAAAACTTACTGTTCACATTTAGCTAAAGAAAGAAACATTCAAAATAAAATTGTTAGGCATTGTACTAACCAACACAACAATAAACTCCTGAATATGAATATGGGCTATGCTGTTATGAATATATTGCCTATCTGTCAACTATATCAATATAAATTAATACTTTGGAATTATTTTGATAATAGTTACAAATTCAAAATTAATCATGGTAAAAATACTAGATGTAAATCTAAAGGTAAATAGAAATTACCACTTTTTAGGAACAATTATGGGAAAAATTATAAAAATTGTGAAATTCCTTCTTTATTCAATTGAGGAGTTATTAAATTTAAAAATAAATAGAGACGTTTAAAAAGTTTTCAGAACATGGCTTGTGGGAAATATTTAAAACTGTTTACTCTGTGGTATTTTTTAAATGTAGCATTGAATTTATTTTATGAAAATAAATTGTTTATTGTTACTGTATTTGGATTCCTGCCGACAGGCTTTTTAGCTCCGTTGGACTTAATTTTGTACTAAAAAGGTTATGGGAAATAAATGATTCCTACTTTATCAAAGATAGATTGTTCTATTTTCTGATGTACTCCTCGGAGAGAGTACATCGATTGGTCTTACCCTCTGAACGAAGGATTCAAGGAATATTTTTACCATTCTAACCTTTGGGGTGGTCATGTACAGCCGCTCAAGTCGCTCGAAAGACTGAAATATTCCTTTTATTTGCTGAACATCAAATCAGATGTTCGAGAATACTGCAAACATTGTAAGAATTTGTAACTATGGTGGTTGGAAAGAAGTTTAAAAGGTACCTATTATGCCAGTAACGCATCCTTCCAAGTTGTGAATATTGATATTATTGGTCCGATATTGTCAGAGTCAAGTCAGAAACATTGGTTCATACTGTTCCTATGGATCAGCATACCAGATGGTACAGGCCATTTGCCTTTCAACGGTATCTGCTAAGGCGACTTGTGAAGTACTACTTCAAATATTTGCTAGAATAGGGGTACCTCAGATGATAGCCAGCAATCGAATTTCACATATAATCTCATACATGAATTCATCCAGAGGAGAGGGGTATCACACATTTCTCTGCCTCCGGCACATCCTAAATCAGATGGCTTAGATGAACGCTGGAACCACGTGTTGAAATCCATGCTGCCCCATATAATCTCGGAATACCCTTGGGATTGGGACAGGTAGCTGAGGGCACCTCCTGAAGTGCCCAATTGCCACCACTAGCATTGCCCCCTTTCAGATACTCTACGGGAGAAGATCTACTGTCCCTCTGTCCATGTCAAAGACTACATGGGCTGGGGAGACGTATGCCCCAACAAATCTGACCACCTCGGCACCACAGTATATGCAAAACTTAAAAGTGCGATTGGAATTAGCCACAGAGGAGGCTGCGTTGGTGGAGGCAAAACAACAGAAGAGTAATGCAGATTACTATAATAAGAGATATCGTCAGAAGGAATTTAGCATTGATGAGCAAGTACTTACACTAGATTCGAGCAACAAGCTTTATGCTCGATGGACAGGACCGACATGGATTGTCTCAAAAACTTCAGGTTATAGTTAGAGAGTCGAACTTCCTGAAGGGGGAGATTCGAATGTTTACATGCTAGCAAGATCCGGGACTATAAAGTGCATGTGATGATCTAGCATAGTGTGATCTATGAGGCAGAAAAAGGATTTGGATATCTAGAGCATGTTCCTATCAGTAAAAAAGGGGATCGGCCGAAGTTTGATTAAACAGAAATTAGCAATTTGGATCTCATGTAGTGATTGAGGAGTTACAGTGGAAATATCCCTGAGTTTGTGTAGGAATTCCAGGTAGAGCAAGGTGTGAGAAACATTCGATCAAGGTAAAAGAAGGATTCGAACCCAGAAGGGCACACCCATGCAGAATAACCATCGCTTTGCGGATGTAGTGGACACACAAATCGAGGAACTGTTGAAGCTTGGGCTCATAGAACCATCGTATAACGAATATGCTATCTGGTGTTCAGTGAGTTACAGTTCAGTGAGTTCAGTGAGTGGTACATGGTTCAGTGAGGCTATGCGTCGACTTTCAGCACTTAAATGCTGTTGTAGAGATGGATGTTTTCCCCACATAGTTCTATATATAGTGGGGAAGGCAAGATTTATTTCTGTTCCAGATCTATTGAAGGGTTATTGGCAAATCCCTCTGAATGCAAAGTGTCAACATCTCATTTTTTTTAACCCACCGGGAGCAATTCCAATGGAAGGTTTTGTGGTTTGAGCTTCGTTGTTCTGCTGCCATATTCCAGAGGGTGATTAAATAAATTGCTAGCCAACCATATTGAATATGCTTGTGCTTATCTTGATGGCATCGCTGCAGTTTACTCAGAGACCTGGGAGGAACACAAGGATCATTTCAACCGAAGGTTAAAAGAAATCAATTATTCTGGCTTTGTAGTTAATTTAGGTAAATGCCTTTTTGAGCAATCTAAAGTCAGATATTTAGGACACATAGTTCTTCAGTTATATATACTTCTGTCCCTGCGAAACTTGAGGTAATCGAAAACTTGGCCAGCCCAAGAACAAAAAAGAAGCTGTGAAGTGTATTGTGGTTCTGTGGTACTATAGAAACTATATACCAAACTTTGCCAGTATTGCTCGCCCTTTGACGAAACTTTCACTGAGGCAAATCCCAATGCAAATTTCATGAGGTACTGTGGAAGAAAATGCCTTTGGTGAGATCAAGGCCCGACCATGAGAGGCCTCTGGTTGCTGCACACCAGACACCATACGGCTTAGATGTGATGCCTCGGATTATGGAGTCGGTGCCTGCTTGATGCGGCGTGATAAACTAGGAGAAAAAGAACCAATCGTTTTTGCATTGCAAAAGTTAGATCCCACTCAAAGGAAGTGGGCAGCAATTGAGTAGAAAATGTGTCAGCAGAATGAATGTCTTTAATGGACCTTATTTCAGCAATACTTAAATGGCGATGAAACAAAAGAAACCGAGCACTCCATATCTCTACGACATATATCTTTAACATTACAACACATCATATGAACAAAGAAAACTACTTGAATTGGACGCAGGCTTAATCCACCGCACCACTACAACAATTCAGTCAGACATTCCCCGAGTGCTGACACAAGCCTTCTTAATAAAGTCTTTCTCGCATTTTGGAAGAGCTTTGGCAGGTCATGTGTGCATTGGTCCTAACCGCTGTCATACCAGGGCATGAATGTGAACTCCAAGATGGGAACATCCTTGACACTTGGGAAGCATCGTTCTGATTGTCCACAAAAGTCGCTTCCCATCATTGAGTCGGTATAAGAGTCACGAACGACTCCAAATCGTGCTTAGACAGGAGCCATTATATAGTGATTCCACTTTAATTAGTTGAAATAAGAACCGTGGCATGGAGGGATGAGGCCCAATTTTAGGCGTAGCAAAAACTCATATAATTTAATTTTTTTTATCTGGTATCAAAAAAAAAACATTGTTAAATGTAAAAAACACAGTTTGATGGCTAGAAAACTAAAAAGCCTCTCTATGGAAATATATTTTACGAACGTTGCTATTTATAAATTAACTGTCCTTTAACATGAATAGAATGGGAAGCCAACTTTAATATCTCCCTAACTTTGTAAACCTTTTAAGAAACTTGTTGCTAAAAGGTAAATTAAAAATCTAATTCATATGTCTCTCAAATCGTGATGTATATAATATTCAATATTCAAAGAGTTATATGAATTGGAATATTTCACATCAGCTTATTAATCATAAGAAATTATCTCATATGGTAACTTCAACAAATATAATTATTATATCTCCACTGTTTATTAAAATGCAAACATTTTTGAAAGATTGTGTTCTAATAATTTTCGTCAAATTCAAAGACATTATATTATGAACCATTTTATTTTCTCACCATTTATTAGGACATTCCTTGATGCTGTGGACCTTTTTCTCCCCCCTGTCTCCCCCCTGTTGTAGCTGCACTTTAATCCTTTATCACTTCTTTTTTGGGATCTTTGAAGCCTTGTTGACTGTCGACAAATTTTCCTGGAAGTAGTCGTCATTCGTGATATTATGCAGATATTATTTCAGCTGGTTTTCACGATACTAGCACTGACACTATTATGTGGGAAAACGTTTCACTGCTTAAAAATTAAAAACTATTCATGCTTACCAAATAAAACATCCCGATATCTTTCAACTTACACTGCTCAGCACTGAAATTGCAACGCCCAGAAAGAGTGGAAGGAATCTTCTGAAACTCATTGCAAACAGAAATGGTAAGATATGCATGACTTGATTTCGTTTACAGATCAATGCAACAAACTGAACAGCGTAAATTAAAATGCATGTCCTTCAGTATGTAGTGAAACCTCCATGGTTCGCTATACATTCAGTGAGGACACGTCACGGCATAGAGACATATAGATTTCTAATGGTGTCTGAGGTATGTCCCACTCAACATGCACATGATCTCATAGTGCAGCTGTATTGTGAACAAATTGAGATGGTCTTCGAAGCGCTATCTAATCGTATCCCAAGCATGTTTGATGCACAACAGGATTAGGGACCTGGTTTAGCCAAGGAATCGTTTAGGTACCTGGCAGACACACGCTCTGGAGATGACAGTGGCTTTATGGTAGCTTTCACACTTCATCCTCAATATAAGGCATCAACATTCTTTCGTATCTTTTCCAGACAACTACAGTGCCTGAAGCATTTGGCTTTCGGGATCCTTCACACTTTCTAATTGATGCACTTCTGACATCATTCCACTGCACTTCGCAGTGCGGAATGGGATTGGTTTAAGCTAAACACTAAAACATCGACCAAAAACGGAGAACCAATCTCATTTCTTCCTGATTTATGAATGGATTCAGCTTTGAAACATAATTCTGTTGAGTGATGATCATTTGATATCTCTTGATAGAGAAAACTCTACAAGTATTATTCCTAAAATGAAGGAGTACAATATTAAAGTTTATTGGAATTTTGAACATTTGAAGCGAATAATAATTTTTCATTAAGTATCGCTTAATTTATTATTTAAGTTATATATTTAAATTTATTTTTTAACTTTTTTAATTTTGTAAATTTGATTTAATAACTTGTTAGCCTAATGTATTTTAACATAACTATATTAATTTTTGCATCATCATCATCATCATCATCATCATCATCATCATCATCATCATCATCATCATCATCATCATCATCGTCGTCGTCGTCGTCGTCGTCGTCGTCGTCGTCATCAAGCAGCCATGGGCTACGAAGATCCAACCAGACCGTGCAATTTAGTTCTCCAAGCAAGTCTGTCCTAAGCTACATCTATTGCATCCGACCAATGCACACTAATTTTAATAAGGTCCTGTTTGACATTGTCTGCCCACCGCATCCTACGTTTCCCCCTCTTTCTGCGGTCTTTAGGCACATTATACATAACCCTATTCACTAATCTGTAATTATGCATACGGGCAACATAGCCAAACCAACACAGTCTCTCTCTGCACAATACGTTGCTTAAAGGAGGTTGCTGATTACTTCTTTTAACCTTATCATTACTTACAAAGTTGAACCATTCTAATGCCCAAGATACTGCGTAAGCATCTAGAATCAAAAGCATCTGGTTTCCTGTTATCTTGTTTACAAAGTGTCCAGGTTTCACTACCATAACTAACCCTAGAAAGAACCAAACTATTATACAGTCTAATTTTAGTCTTTAGTGTATACGCCTATTTCTCCACACTCTCCATAGATTCTTAAAAGTCCCGGTAGCAATCCCTATCCGTCTGTTAATCTCGTGCCGCAGATCACCACCATCTGTTACATAACTCCCAAGATAATTAAACTGTGACACCTGTTCAAGATTGCAACCATTCAGATTAACTGAATCACAGCCTGCCTGACCAATTTTCATCACTTTAGTTTTCTCTCTGTTTATAACCAAACCTATTCTACTACCAGTCTCATCAACAGCTCGAATGAAAGAGTTCATCTCATGTTGAATTTGACCATACCGGTCATTATATTATTGCTAATAACTTGATTTAGAGACTAACCTGAGTTGAGTTTTAGACAATAAATAAATTGCAATTTTTTTTCTTTTTCTAATGGGCTTTAAATTAATATGTGATATGACTACTTTTCAACAAAGTCACTGTTTCAAGCATTTAATCTTGAATTTCTCAAAAAAATATATGCTTTAATTATCTTTGAAAAGCTTCTCCTAAAATTAAGTTAATTACTATAAATATTGATAAATTTAAATCTCATATAAAAGAAATTTATTTTGCTAACTTAGAAGTCATACTAATGCTAAATACTAAAATGATGATTGATGAAAATACAGTGGAAACAGACTTTAATTATTCATTGCACAAGTTTTTTCAAAGAATTGGTTGCACATTCCATCTCTTCTTTAAACAAATTGTACTTGCGGCCAGTTGCAGTTTTTGGTCCCACTTTGATTAGAATTTATCTTGCAGATACAGTCAGATTGTCAAGCTATGTTCGAAAAACAAAAGATGCTGAGGACTAGCTGGGTGTAAAAATTCTAGTGACATCTCCTCACTTGTATTGTGCACAGGCATTACATGGCCTCACCAGGTATCACTGTTTGTTTTATTCACAAGTCACAAAATCTTTATCAGGTAAAGAATACTTAAACATCTCATCACTTTTTGAATAGATTTTTAGTTAATATTTAATTTTTTTGAAAGCGGAATGATACCATGAAATTTTTGTGTGCCAGGAACAAATTGTGCTTCAAGAAAATATTTCTAAGCAACATATCCTCTTCATTGAGCTCTTGACTAGTACAATAAAAAAAATGAATTGATGATATATTTACTTCACTCCAAGTAACTAACTGAAGAGGTGTCATGATTTGATGTGCCTTTTGATGCTGGCATTAGCAGCAAGTCTTTTGACAATTCCTCTTAGTCTATCCCATGCTCCTTTGGTGTGAGCACTGACATAGAAATACCATTCTGCAGTTATCCCAAAGTTTTCTGTATTGTGACAGAGATTTAAAAAATATTTCCTATTTTCATATTGTGCAGCTGACCCATTGGAGAAAAAACACCTTTTTTACAGTTGGAATTATTTGCGAACAAAGGTAAGCAATGAGGTTTTTCTAAAATAAATGAATAGTAACTGTATCATGCTGATGATTTTCCGAAATAAATGCAAAACATTTGTACTTGGATCCTTCTGAATCCCTATAGAAAACTGCAACTGACTGTGTCTGCAAGACAAATTCTAGTAAAGTGGGACAAAAAGCTGCAATTGCCCGCAAGCACAATTTGTCTAAAGAGAAGATGGAATGTACAAAGAAATCTTTAAAGAAACTTGTGCAATGAAAAATAAAATCTGTTTTCACTGTATTTACATCAATCACCATTTTAGTATTTAGTATTAGTAAGCCTTCTAACAGGTATATAGGGATTGAAGGATAAACAATGTAAGATTATAGAAGGTGAGGATTCTGTCATGTCTAGGTGGGCTGAACAATATGGTTAGTTCTACTAACATTGTTTGCAATGATGCTAGATGCATTATTAGTTTTAATACTGGCCACATAACACAGTCCGGAGTTATTTTGGCTATTTCTAAAATTAAACTCATGAATCCCCTAAGGTAGATGAGATTACTACGGAAATGCTTAGAGCTAGGAATGTTTCGGTTACCAAAAGGATGACTGAAATTTTGAATATCTTTTATGATAAAGGCATGGTTCCTAAGGATTTTACCAGAGTTATTATTATCATTATTTTTAAAAAAGGTGATGGCAGTTCTTGTGATACCTATAGGGATATCAACCTACTTTCTGTTCCAGGTAAAGTTCTTTGCATGATTTTGCTTAACAGCTTAAGAATCTGGTTGACGGGCAATTGCGTGATGTGTAATCAGATATGTCACTCAGGCAGATTCTGGAGAAATGTTTAGAGTTTCAGAAACATTTCGTTACTAGATTTGTTGATTTCAAAAGGACTTTTGAGACTTTTGACTCTCTTGGTTGCCATAATTTGTGGTTGATTGTGTGATCGTATGGCATACCAGACAAGTTAGTTAACATAATGAAAGTTCTCTATAATAACACTGAGTCGTGTGTGAAAGTTGGTAAGGCTTTTAGCAATTTGATTTAGATTTTTCTGGTGTTCAACAAGGGTGCGCTTTGTCACCTTTCCTCTTTAGTTTGGTTATTGTTTATGTTATGTGAAATTCCCTGTAACGGAAAGATTTTGGACCTAAACGATGAAAATTGGAGATCGAAAAATTTCTGATTTCAACTATTCTGATGATTTAGCCCTTTAGACAAGTTATATTGATGAGATGAACGCTTTCATTATAGCTGTTGATGAGACTGGTAGTAGAGTTGGTCTGATTATAAACAGACAGAAAACTAAAGTGATGAAAATTGGTCAGGCAGGTTGTGATTCAGTTAATCTGAATGGTTGCAATCTTGAACTGGTGTCACAGTTTAATTATCTTGGGAGCTATGTAACAGATGCTGGTGATGTGCGGCATGAGATTAACAGACGGTTAGGGATTGCTGCCGGGACTTTTAAGAATCTATGGAGAGTGTGGAGAAATAGGCGTATACACCTAAAAACTAAAATTAGATTGTATAATAGTTTGGTTCTTTCTAGGGTTAGCTACGGAAGTGAAACTTTGACATTTTGTAAACATGATAACAGGAAACTAGATGTTTTTGATTCTAGATGCTTACGCAGTATCTTGGGCATTAGGTGGTTCAACTTTGTAAGTAATGATAAATATGCTTTGAGCATCATATTGTGCAGAAAAATAGAGACTCCTTTGGTGTGGCCAAGTTGCCCGTATGGATAATTATACATTAGCGAATAGGGTTATGAACAGTGTGCCTAAAGGTCTCAGAAAGAGGGGAAGACCTAGGATGTGGTAGGCAGACAATGCCAAAGAGGATCTTCTTAGAATTGATGTGCAGTGGTCAGACGCAGAGCAGATGTAGCTCGGGACAGATATGCTTGGAGAACTAAATTGCACAATCTAGTTGGACCTCCGTAGCCAATGGCTGATTTAGGATGATGATGGCGAAAACAGAATTATTCGATAAAACATTAACTTTCCTGCAGATATGTCCCTGGCTCCTAGCATCACATTCATTGTGTATATATTATATCATTGATGTGACGTGAATAAAAATTATTATTTTTAGAAAACGCATTAAGTTTCGATATTACCCCTCTGACATCCATTAATTCTCAATTACTGCACCTTGAAATCTATTACTTTTTCAATGTCACGTAATCGAAATCCATTAATTTTCGATCTCCCGTCTCTGAAACAAATTAATTTTCGGTCTCTCTTCTCTGAAATCCATTATGTTTCTGTATCTCTTTCCTAACATCCATTTATTTTCATTATCTCCTTTCTGAAATCCATTAATTTCCAATCAATCCTCTCTGAACTCAATTAATTTTCAAACATCTTTCTCTGAAATCCATTATTTTTCGAGTTTCCTTACTAAGAAACAACATTTTTCATGTCTCTTCTCTGAAATATATTAATTCTCGGTATCACTCTGAAGCTATTACGTTGATCTGCACAACAAAATACGTAATCCTGCGTAAAACTATGATGAAAATATCATTTAAGAAAAGGTTACTGGTAAATCATTGTGACAATTATCAATGTGATTTATCACAAGAAACCCAACAACATATGATCGTGAAATCATATATACAAGAAAATTTTTGAAGCTTTCCATAATGTTTAAAATGAAGCATACGTGCACAGAAAAGATGACAAACAAACAAGACCGGACAAAATGTGGATAAATAGTTCAATCAAAAAGGAAATTAATATTAGAGGTATATTGTGGAAATTATATATTAGTAACAAATATCATAAGACTTACAAAAATGATTACACACCAGCTAGAAATAAGGCCAATAATCTGATTAGGAATGAAATATGGGAATATTATTTTCAGCTTTTTGAAAATACGGCTGGTAAAGTCAAAGAAAAAAAAACACGGAATTACATTAAAGAAATGACTGGCGTAAGCGTCGAAAGGAACACCGATGATATAATTTTAAACAATATATCAAAAGATTCGATAATTAGTCAAATCGTAGAAAATGTTTTCAATTTTTTCATTAAATCTGTGTCTGACCAAAAGTAGAAAAATTCCACCAAATGTGACTTTTCGAATACGATTACAATATTCAGTACACAGAACTCGATGTATTTTCAATATTACGACAAACCTTATGTATTCAAAATAATCGAGGAAATGAGCCCTGCGAAATCACCTGGCATTGATCATAAACGTAAGTAGTTTGTTCACAACCTACGGATTCCCCACTAGTGCTTTCCCCCCTATGACGTCACCGACAGGAAATTGACCTGTGTTGGTCCACGTTGCCTTCTGAACTCTGGGGCCCTATGCTGCAATCAATAGGAAATTGACCCTGGTGTCGCAACTGTCGTTGGCGCTCCTTATTAATAATTAATAATTCATAATTAAAAATTCCTCCCCCTTTTAACCCCTGGCGCTATCTAGTGCCTATGAGGAACACTATTTTCCCAAAAAATCCATATTTTAACTCTAATTTTAAGCCCTCCTTCTGGAACAGTCTCGATTTTTCTTTATTTCAGACCCCCCAATGGTCGACTTATATTTTAAACCCTCTACTTGCAGACTCCCTGTTTGACCTATATTTTAAGCCCTAACTATATTTTAAGCCCCCTCCTTCCCTCGGACCGGCTGATGCAAGCCTCAGAATAATTGCACAGAAAAGGATGATACAAGTCTCAAACACCTCCAAAAAGCCTAACCTAAAAAACACCTCCAAAAAGACCCCCTTGGTTGACATATATTTTAAGCCCTGGATTTTGTAGACCCCCTGGTTGACCTATATTTTAAGCCCTACCTATATTTTAAGTCCTCCTTCTCGAATAGTCTCGATTTTTCTTTATTTCAGACTCACCTTTTATTTTAAAACCTCGATTTTGCAAACCCCCTGGTTGACACACCTATATTTTAAGTCCCCCTTCTCGAATAGTCTCGATTTTTCTTTATTTCAGACTCACTTTTCATTTTAAGCCCTCTTCATAGACCCCACCCCCCTGGTTGACCTATATTTTAAGCTCCCCTTCTCGAATAGTCTCGATTTTTCTTTATTTCAGACCCCCCAATGGTTGATTTATATTTTAAACCCTCCACTTTCAAACCCCCTGGTTGACCTATATTTTAAGCCCTAACTATATTTTAAGCTCCCCTTCTCGAATAGTCTCGATTTTTCTTTATTTCAGACTCGCCTTTTATTTTAAAACCTCGATTTTGCAAACCCCCTGGTTGAGCTATATTTTAAGCTCCCCTTCTCGAATAGTCTCGATTTTTCTTTATTTCAGACTCACCTTTCATTTTAAGCCCTCTTCATATACCCCACCCCCCTGGTTGACCTATATTTTAAGCTCCACTTCTCGAATAGTCTCGATTTTTCTTTATTTCAGACCTCCCAATGGTTGAATTATATTTTAAACCCTCCACTGGCAAACCCCCTGGTTGACCTATATTTTAAGCCCTACTTATATTTTAAGCTCCCCTTCTCGAATAGTCTCGATTTTTCTTTATTTCAGACTCGCCTTTTATTTTAAAACCTCGATTTTGCAAACCCCCTGGTTGAGCTATATTTTAAGCTCCCCTTCTCGAATAGTTTCGATTTTTCTTTATTTCAGACTCACCTATATTTTAAGCCCGGGATTTTGCAGACCCTCCTGGTTGACCTATATTTTAAACCCTACCTATATTTTAAGTCCCTTCCTTCCCTCGGATTACAAGTCTCAGAATAATTCCGCAGAAAAGGATGACACAAGTCTCAATTGTAAAAATCAACTCTCAAAGTTGTATTCTTATTAATTAAAACCCTTTCTATTAAAAGTTACCTCTATTAAAAATCTTTTGGTGTTCATTTTGCCAGGACTGCTAAACGATTCCATTTTATTAAATTTCAATTCTTTGGGATTCATTTTTTCCAACCCCGTTAATCGATCCCCTAGTAAATAAAAACTCTCACTCACCTTTATTAAAATCATCCAGTCGTAATCGTAATAAATCGTCCTCGTAATAAATCAGTTTCGTAATCGTGTTCGTAATAAATCAGTGTACTCTAGATGGATTTAATCGGAAAAAAAAATCATTCCATCGCTAGCGTACCTCCACGTTAATTTCGGGAAAAAGCCTCATCGGATCCAAGGTCCACGTATTTTACTAGAAGAATGACACAGTAACTGTTTCACAGAAAAATTAATAAAATTTGGTTTAAATTATTCGTAGGACTTGTATATAAGATCTACCTTTAGACGTTCAACAGGCTAAAAGTTTTCAAAGTCCGTTATCAGTGTATCGGAAATCGTACGTTACCTGTTGACATCCTTCAGATCGTTTATCCGTGGGTAGCAACAGCACTTTCGCCACATCACACGATATGGTGCAATCCTTTATCAGCTGGAAGGTCAAAAGGTCAAATGTCCAGCGCTTCACTGTGTCTGCATTTGACACTGATAAGGTTTAAAAATAGATGTTTCCTAGAATCCACATTGCCTTCTCAGATTGGATTTTGACCCCTATGTCGCAACCGACCATATTTTAAGTCCTCTTCATAGACCCCATGGTTGACCTATATTTTAAGTCCCCTTCTCGAATTTTCTTGTTTTTCCCCTGTTTAACCCATATTTTAAGCCCTCCCCTCTTCATAGACCCACCTATTGATCCACCTATATTTTAAGCCCTCCCCTCTTTAAACCAAATCAGTTTTTGCGCATTTAATCGGTGTCATCCAACGTCCATACTATTTTTAGTACGTCTCCTGTATTTAAAAAAAATATATTGGCTTTCGTCGCCGTATTTGAACGCGTTACCTCAGTGCCGATAGCTGAAGCGTCATCGCCAGGGCACGGATTTTTGCGGAGATAAATCTCAACTCTGGCCCTGCTATCCGCTCGACAATATTTGCTACTGATAAAACGATTTCCTTCATTAAAAATAAAAACTAATTAAATAATGGGGTATCACTGGGAAAATACTGGGAAGAACCCAAACTTATTTCGTGCTAAAACATCTCCAGATTTCAGCTTACTTGAAAAACTATTGTTAGAAATGAACCAGTGACTTGAATCACTCAACTTCCATAAGAATACACAATTATGGTACAGTGTCGGGAAGAAATATGTTTCAACGAAATTCAATTGCGTGTATTACGATAAGAAAAATAATTTAGTGCACAAAGTTTAAAATAGTTATTAAATGGTACCTTACAGTGCAAGTGCGCTTCAGGCGAAAAGCCTCCCCTTCGAACACTGCACCCCGTTTTTCCGAAGTAACTGTGTCACAAGTCTTCCTACATCATCCCTAAACAGAGAATCGGATTCAATGTGCAAGAAGATCAAGACCTCATTTGAAGGAGCACATAGTGGATACTGTACTCCATAGTGAAATGAACATTGGCCTCTTGCGGGACCTAGTTATATCCCTACTCCAAGAGAATTACTAATGAAAACGTGCTATTGTTAATGTATGTAATTCCGACAAAAAATGTTTTGTTTGTTTTAGCCACTTTGTATCCTGCAATAGGAAACACTGAACACCTTAACAACTATATACATTTAGAAGAAAACACATCAGGACTAATTTTCCCTTTAACAATCTGGATACGAGAAAGAGATGTTCCCACTCTTACATCACACCATTCAGATTTAAGGCGCACGCAAATCTCCTACTGTTATCAGACGATGAAAAGCACCATTATTGTTCCATTAAGAATTTGTTTCTATGAAATTCAAAGGGAGAATGCTGTTTCCCAGATTATAGGGAATGCAATTAATACATTCCTTGCAGATGGATGTCCTTTAGGTTATGAAATAATCTTATTAGAACGCTTAAAATTGAGATGACACACATTAGCTCCTCCGAGAAGCGCTAGGGGGTAGAAGAATATACCCGTGTAATGAAAATATTCATTCGACATAAAAAAAAACCTAACGCCAATATCGCGTACACTGACGTGCTCCTCTTAGCTGATGTGTTTGGTGGCAGATACTGACCCCTGCTATGTTTACACAGCTCCTGCCTTCATACCTGAAGATGACAAATACTAGAGTTGATAACCTACAATGTATCTTTTTGGAAGGCATACGAGGAGGAATTTCGGTGATATGCAGACAACAAGCATTTAGAACGAAAAACTGATTGCAAGTTTGCTTTACTGTCATACAAACCTGAAAAGAGATGAAATGGGTAGTATTTTACCCATGATACACCATGTGACTAGGTCGTTAAATCAAATTACATGCATAAACGAAAATTAGAAAAACAACGAAATGCTTGGTAAATTCAATGAGAATCACTAAAATGTAAAGAGTGTTGGAATATCTGTAAATGTACACACATTTCAGTGGATAGGTGAATATTTTCACAATTCTTTGGAAGTGGAAGGCAAAATAACTGTAAAACATACTGTGACGAGAGAGAAAGTATAAAAATGTAGTGGGATGGTTGTAAAAAATCGCTTCAAAACAGAAAATTACAACGCAAATACTGAAAGATAGAAAAAAAAAAACGACTATTCGACGGTTATTCCAAGCTGCTATCTCACGCTCTTTTTCAGATTTCCTGGTTCTATAGTTCCCTGGTACGAAGCGCATAAGTGTGGGTGTAGTTGGCTATTTTTCGTTGCAAACACAAGTTGTTTTCACTATTAGTTATTTTTCCCGCATGAGAATACACATTTCTATACTACATTGCGTACAGACGGATGGACGAATATCACAAAATACTTTGCATATAGAAAACATCAGCAAAGAACCACAGAAGTTTGGAAATTTAAAATCTGAAAACTCAGTGTTTATAAGAAAACAACAATATTTTCAGTATTTCCATAAAAAGTTGAGTCCCAGAATCGATCCGCTAAACCCGACTTTGCATTCTCTGACTTCAACCACCAATAAAACGTAATGTAAGCTCTCTCGTCGGTTATCCCAAGCCGCTATCTCTTTTCAGAGTTTCTGGTCCCCTCGGTACGTTTGAATAAGCGCATAAGTGTGGGTGAAAATGGCTATTTTTCGCTGCAAACACAAGTTTTTCGACAAAGATTGTTTCACTACAATCTAAAATGGGATTTCATGTGTGTTTAGTTATTTTTCCTGCATGAGAATATTTCTAACCTATCTCATAGACAGCAGGTTAGTTACTTCGGATCTAACAAAGCCAAGGTTTGAGATCCATAGTAAGACATGAACGTCTGTGTTGTTTTCCTACCAAGATCCCGACATCCTCTCACCCCCTTCTACTGGGTCGTATGAAAAAATCCTGTAACTGTTGCGGCAATTAGCTGCGTGAAGGTGTATTTATTTTTAAAGCAAAGACACACTAATTTTGGACTCGCTAGCTAGAGAACGATATATTAATTTGCTAAAATTTGATTTTAACGATCAGATAGTGTATACATCACCACTTTTTTAGTTCATACTAATAACTTCTAACTTTTAAAGGAAATATTGTCTCATTATAAGCGATTTCAAACAAAGAGATACGCACTCTATGTTTCACATTTAAATCTATAGAAATAACGATCACTACCCATGGAACACATCTGTGAAAAACACGCTATGATGGGGTTTGAGAAAGATTTTTAGCCTATGGGGTGGTTCACTGCAGGAAAGCACATTATCTTTGATATCAGAACCTACGTGAAAGTTATACTGTTTGGGTTTGAGAAAGATTCTTTAGTTCACAGGGCACCGCATGAATAAGCGCATAAGTGTGGGTGAAGATGGCTATTTTTCGCTGCAAACACAAGTTTTTCGACAAAGATAGGGTGTTTCACTACAATCTAACACGGGATTTCATATTTGTTTAGTTATTTTTCCCTGCATATTTCTATACTAGTGTGGAATTCTTAGAAAAAGTGGTACTATGTTCGTGTGAAAGTGGTTCTGGCAAGCACACGTTTTTTGATAATGTCATGCACCCTGTTTGGAAAGAACACTGTCTATGGAGCATTACTCCTGTAAATTCCATAAGCATAATGATTTCAGCTGTATGTGAACCAAACATTCACTTGAGAAGAATATTTAAAAAACATCAGTGTGAACTCATGGATACATAAAACGTGTCTCTTTCTTGTGTCTCTTCATATCTATATACTATTCTCACGAACACAAAAGATAGAACTTTCGAAGGAAGATGATCAGTGCAACAGTTAAGGAACTGATTTTCTGTTTTGGGGGCTTTTCACCAATGCCATCTAGGGACAAATATGTTGACTGTCTGATTCGAGTAAAAACAAGATTATTACTTTTAAGCAGTCGGTTTATGAATACGTAGGAGAATTTTTTCTGATCTTATGCAAAATATATTCTTGTGTGGTGTATGGTATTATTCAACGGATGTCTTTCTAAGTGTATGCATATATCCGTGCAATAGACCAAGTTTTTTCTCACACACTTGTTTCGTCTCTGTAATTGTATGTTTGTGCGTGCGTATGCTTTCATGTTTGTGTGTGTGTGTGTGTATGTTTCTGTGTGCGGATGAGTGTGTCCGTGCATATGTTTTCATGTGTGTGTGTGTATACGTCTTCATGTCTCTCTCTGTGTGGGTGTGTTTCATCTTTATGTGTATATGTTATCGTAGTGTGTTTTGTTCACATGCAAGAATAAACATATTGTCTTACGGACACTTGCTTGCTACAGAAGAAGCTAACAATTTAAAACGAGACTAGTGGTTACGCAAAATATTTAATCACAGATCTTAACTTCAATACTCATATTTCAGGAGATGTAAGGATTTTTCTTCAGCACGTTCGAATATTTTTTGAACACGACTGTCTTACGTTACGCCTTACGTTACGTTTCCTGTCAGATGTCTCGTAACGAACAAAGCGTGTGTGTGTGTGTTTTGCTAATACAGAAGAGGACATTCAACCGAGAATATTTCAAACTTAGAATAACACAACATCCTGATGCGTTAAGAACGAAGTGGAGGGATACTAACAGCTGAAACATGACCTGAAGCGATCGAAATCCTGTTGTTTCGCGCAAGGGGACGAAGGGTGATAAATCGTAATACTACTGAAAAAATCCTTGTTTCAAAAAAGAGGTCTCTTTTTTGAAACAAGGATTTTTTCAGTAGTATTACGATTTATCACCCTTCGTCCCCTTGCGCGAAACAACAGGATTTCGATCGCTTCAGGTCATGTTTCAGCTGTTAGTATCCCTCCACTTCGTTCTTAACGCATCAGGATGTTGTGTTATTCTAAGTTTGAAATATTCTCGGTTGAATGTCCTCTTCTGTATTAGCAAAACACACACCACACACGCTTTGTTCGTTACGAGACATCTGACAGGAAACGTAACGTAAGGCGTAACGTAAGACAGTCGTGTTCAAAAAATATTCGAACGTGCTGAAGAAAAATCCTTACATCTCCTGAAATATGAGTATTGAAGTTAAGATCTGTGATTAAATATTTTGCGTAACCACTAGTCTCGTTTTAAATTGTTAGCTTCTTCTGTAGCAAGCAAGTGTCCGTAAGACAATATGTTTATTCTTGCATGTGAACAAAACACACATACGATAACATATACACATAAAGATGAAACACACCCACACAGAGAGAGACATGAAGACGTATACACACACACACATGAAAACATACGCACGGACACACTCATCCGCACACAGAAACATACACACACACACACAAACATGAAAGCATACGCACGCACAAACATACAATTACAGAGACGAAAAAAGTGTGTGAGAAAAAACTTAGTCTATTGCACGGATATATGCATACACTTAGAAAGACATCCGTTGAATAATACCATACACCACACAAGAATATATTTTGCATAAGATCAGAAAAACATTCTCCTACGTATTCATAAACCGACTGCTTAAAAGTAATAATCTTGTTTTTACTCGAATCAGACAGTCAACATATTTGTCCCTAGATGGCATTGGTGAAAAGCCCCCAAAACAGAAAATCAGTTCCTTAACTGTTGCACTGATCATCTTCCTTCGAAAGTTCTATCTTTTGTGTTCGTGAGAATAGTATATAGATATGAAGAGACACAAGAAAGAGACACGTTTTATGTATCCATGAGTTCACACTGATGTTTTTTAAATATTCTTCTCAAGTGAATGTTTGGTTCACATACAGCTGAAATCATTATGCTTATGGAATTTACAGGAGTAATGCTCCATAGACAGTGTTCTTTTCAAACAGGGTGCATGACATTATCAAAAAAACGTGTGCTTGCCACAACCACTTTCACACGAACATAGTACCACTTTTTCTAAGAATTCCACACTAGTATAGAAATATGCAGGGAAAAATAACTAAACAAATATGAAATCCCGTGTTAGATTGTAGTGAAACACCCTATCTTTGTCGAAAAACTTGTGTTTGCAGCGAAAAATAGCCATTTTCACCCACACTTATGCGCTTATTCAAACGTACCGAGGGGACCAGAAACTCTGAAAAGAGATAGCGGCTTGGGATAACCGACGAGAGAGCTTACATTACGTTTTATTGGTGGTTGAAGTCAGAGAATGCAAAGTCGGGTTTAGCGGATCGATTCTGGGACTCAACTTTTTATGGAAATACTGAAAATATTGTTGTTTTCTTATAAACACTGAGTTTTCAGATTTTAAATTTCCAAACTTCTGTGGTTCTTTGCTGATGTTTTCTATATGCAAAGTATTTTGTGATATTCGTCCATCCGTCTGTACGCAATGTAGTATAGAAATGTGTATTCTCATGCGGGAAAAATAACTAATAGTGAAAACAACTTGTGTTTGCAACGAAAAATAGCCAACTACACCCACACTTATGCGCTACGTACGAGGGAACTATAGAACCAGGAAATCTGAAAAAGAGCGTGAGATAGCAGCTTGGAATAACCGTCGAATAGTCGTTTTTTTTTTTCTATCTTTCAGTATTTGCGTTGTAATTTTCTGTTTTGAAGCGATTTTTTACAACCATCCCACTACATTTTTATACTTTCTCTCTCGTCACAGTATGTTTTACAGTTATTTTGCCTTCCACTTCCAAAGAATTGTGAAAATATTCACCTATCCACTGAAATGTGTGTACATTTACAGATATTCCAACACTCTTTACATTTTAGTGATTCTCATTGAATTTACCAAGCATTTCGTTGTTTTTCTAATTTTCGTTTATGCATGTAATTTGATTTAACGACCTAGTCACATGGTGTATCATGGGTAAAGTACTACCCATTTCATCTCTTTTCAGGTTTGTATGAGAGTAAAGCAAACTTGCAATCAGTTTTCCATTCTAAATGCTTGTTGTCTGCATATCACCGAAATTCCTCCTCGTATGCCTTCCAAAAAGATACATTGTAGGTTATCAACTCTAGTATTTGTCATCTTCAGGTATGAAGGCAGGAGCTGTGTAAACATAGCAGGGGTCAGTATCTGCCACCAAACACATCAGCTAAGAGGAGCACGTCAGTGTACGCGATATTAACGTAGGGTTTTTTTTTTTTATGTCGAATGAATATTTTCGTTACACGTGTATATTCTTCTACCCCCTAGCGCTTCTCGGAGGAGCTAATGTGTGTCATCTCAATTTTAAGCGTTCTAATAAGATTATTTCATAACCTAAAGGACATCCATCTGCAAGGAATGTATTAATTGCATTCCCTATAATCTGGGAAACAGCATTCTCCCTTTGAATTTCATAGAAACAAATTCTTAATGGAACAATAATGGTGCTTTTCATCGTCTGATAACAGTAGGAGATTTGCGTGCGCCTTAAATCTGAATGGTGTGATGTAGAGTGGGAACATCTCTTTCTCGTATCCAGATTGTTAAAGGGAAAATTAGACCTGATGTGTTTTCTTCTAAATGTATATAGTTGTTAAGGTGTTCAGTGTTTCCTATTGCAGGATACAAAGTGGCTAAAACAAACAAAACATTTTTTGTCGGAATTACATACATTAACAATAGCACGTTTTCATTAGTAATTCTCTTGGAGTAGGTATATAACTAGGTCCCGCAAGAGGCCAATGTTCATTTCACTATGGAGTACAGTATCCACTATGTGCTCTTCAAATGAGGTCTTGATCTTCTTGCACATTGAATCCGATTCTCTGTTTAGGGATGATGTAGGAAGACTTGTGACACAGTTACTTCGGAAAAACGGGGTGCAGGATCAATAGGTGGGTCTATGAAGAGGGGAGGGCTTAAAATATGGGTTAAACAGGGGAAAAACAAGAAAATTCGAGAAGGGGACTTAAAATATAGATCAACCATGGGGTCTATGAAGAGGACTTAAAATATGGTCGGTTGCGACATAGGGGTCAAAATCCAATCTGAGAAGGCAATGTGGATTCTAGGAAACATCTATTTTTAAACCTTATCAGTGTCAAATGCAGACACAGTGAAGCGCTGGACATTTGACCTTTTGACCTTCCAGCTGATAAAGGATTGCACCATATCGTGTGATGTGGCGAAAGTGCTGTTGCTACCCACGGATAAACGATCTGAAGGATGTCAACAGGTAACGTACGATTTCCGATACACTGATAACGGACTTTGAAAACTTTTAGCCTGTTGAACGTCTAAAGGTAGATCTTATATACAAGTCCTACGAATAATTTAAACCAAATTTTATTAATTTTTCTGTGAAACAGTTACTGTGTCATTCTTCTAGTAAAATACGTGGACCTTGGATCCGATGAGGCTTTTTCCCGAAATTAACGTGGAGGTACGCTAGCGATGGAATGATTTTTTTTTTCCGATTAAATCCATCTAGAGTACACTCATTTATTACGAACACGATTACGAAACTGATTTATTACGAGGACGATTTATTACGATTACGACTGGATGATTTTAATAAAGGTGAGTGAGAGTTTTTATTTACTAGGGGATCGATTAACGGGGTTGGAAAAAATGAATCCCAAAGAATTGAAATTTAATAAAATGGAATCGTTTAGCAGTCCTGGCAAAATGAACACCAAAAGATTTTTAATAGAGGTAACTTTTAATAGAAAGGGTTTTAATTAATAAGAATACAACTTTGAGAGTTGATTTTTACAATTGAGACTTGTGTCATCCTTTTCTGCGGAATTATTCTCAGACTTGTAATCCGAGGGAAGGAGGGGACTTAAAATATAGGTAGGGTTTAAAATATAGATCAACCAGGAGGGTCTGCAAAATCCCGGGCTTAAAATATAGGTGAGTCTGAAATAAAGAAAAATCGAGACTATTCGAGAAGGGGAGCTTAAAATATAGCTCAACCAGGGGGTTTGCAAAATCGAGGTTTTAAAATAAAAGGCGAGTCTGAAATAAAGAAAAATCGAGACTATTCGAGAAGGGGAGCTTAAAATATAAGTAGGGCTTAAAATATAGGTCAAGCAGGGGGTTTGCAAGTGGAGGGTTTAAAATATAATTCAACCATTGGGAGGTCTGAAATAAAGAAAAATCGAGACTATTCGAGAAGGGGAGCTTAAAATATAGGTCAACCAGGGGGGTGGGGTATATGAAGAGGGCTTAAAATGAAAGGTGAGTCTGAAATAAAGAAAAATCGAGACTATTCGAGAAGGGGAGCTTAAAATATAGCTCAACCAGGGGGTTTGCAAAATCGAGGTTTTAAAATAAAAGGCGAGTCTGAAATAAAGAAAAATCGAGACTATTCGAGAAGGGGAGCTTAAAATATAGGTAGGGCTTAAAATATAGGTCAACCAGGGGGTTTGCAAGTGGAGGGTTTAAAATATAAATCAACCATTGGGGGGTCTGAAATAAAGAAAAATCGAGACTATTCGAGAAGGGGAGCTTAAAATATAGGTCAACCAGGGGGGTGGGATCTATGAAGAGGGCTTAAAATGAAAGGTGAGTCTGAAATAAAGAAAAATCGAGACTATTCGAGAAGGGGGACTTAAAATATAGGTGTGTCAACCAGGGGGTTTGCAAAATCGAGGTTTTAAAATAAAAGGTGAGTCTGAAATAAAGAAAAATCGAGACTATTCGAGAAGGAGGACTTAAAATATAGGTAGGGCTTAAAATATAGGTCAACCAGGGGGTCTACAAAATCCAGGGCTTAAAATATATGTCAACCAAGGGGGTCTTTTTGGAGGTGTTTTTACAATTGAGACTTGTATCATCCTTTTCTGTGCAATTATTCTGAGGCTTGCATCAGCCGGTCCGAGGGAAGGAGGGGGCTTAAAATATAGTTAGGACTTAAAATATAGGTCAAACAGGGGGTCTGCAAGTAGAGGGTTTAAAATATAAGTCGACCATTGGGGGGTCTGAAATAAAGAAAAATCGAGACTGTTCCAGAAGGATTGCTTAAAATTAGAGTTAAAATAAGGATTTTTTGGGCAAATAGTGTTCCTCATAGGCACTAGATAGCGCCAGGGGTTAAAAGGGGGAGGAATTTTTAATTATGAATTATTAATTATTAATAAGGAGCGCCAACGACAGTTGCGACACCAGGGTCAATTTCCTGTTGATTGCAGCATAGGGCCCCAGAGTTCAGAAGGCAACGTGGACCAACACAGGTCAATTTCCGGTCGGTGACGTCATAGGGGGATAAAGCACTAGTGGGGTATCCGTAGGTTGTGAACAAACTACTTACGTATAAAACATTAAAATCTATAATAAACAAATTTGAAATACAACAAATAAGGGAATAAACATAATATTGGGGCGCAGAGTGGCTCAGTCGGTAACGTGCTAGGCTCGTAATCTTCAGTTCCCAGGTTCGTGTCCCATCTGGGTCCGCATTGAGAGTTTTCTCCGTAAAACTCCCGACCCTGCCCACGGTCAGTAGGGGACACCGATGGGCTTGGAAAGGCCGCCGTCCGTCGGATGGGACGTTAAAGCCGTGGTGCCGTGTGCGGGAGAGCCATACCCTATGCACGTCAAAGAACACGCAGGATGGTCTTGACGGGAGGCAACCATCTGTCTCCCAACAGCTGTCCCAGTGGGACCCCTCCCCCAACCTTCCCTGAACTTTCGGGGTCCTTGTGACGTGGCCATTTAGCCTATGGTGTGCAAAAAAAGTGCCGCTTAGAGGTCAAACAACCCAACATAATATTAGACCAAGCTTACATCCTAACCATGCTTAAAACTTCCATAATGTAACTATCTATAAACCTGAGAAAAATGCTTTATTAAAGATTTCAGGCCTATTGCTCTATTAACAATAATTGAGAAAATTATGAAGATATTCGTAGTTATCTTTACAAATTCAATCTGTTACACTCAGCTCAGTATGGTTTCCAAAAAAATAATATCAGCAGGTTACTTTTAGAAACCTTTGCTGATACTGCCAATGGAAATTTAAATACAAATAAACTTGTATGCTTTATCTTTTTTTAAGTAAAGCCTCCGATATCTTGGATTCTGATATTTTGCACAGTAAGCTGGAAAGAATTGGCATTAGAGGTAAACATCTCAGATGGTTCAAAGCTTATTTCAATAACAGATATATTTCAACCAAAATAAACAACTACAGCAGCTCTGCTAGGGATACAGAGTATGGTATACCTCAGGGGTCAATTTTAGGTCCTTTACCGCACTTAATATATATTAAAGACTAAATCGATATTAATTTTTCTGGATCTGTCTTCCTACACACCGGTGATATTCTTTTAGTCAATATTGATTATAATTTGGAACCAGTAATTTTCAATTCCCAACATGATCTTAACAATACAACGAAATGGTTAAATCAAAATCACATTTATTGGAACAGTAATAAGATGAAAGTTATGTATATCCACTCACCTCGTGTAAACATTATAACGCTAGAATCTATCAAAGCTCACTGACATGCATATGAGAGTGGTACTGCTCCTTTGTCGGATTTGATCTTGAATAGACCCCAAGGTCACGGCATACGGCCACGCCCCCTTTTCAAAGAGTCGTCCGATTTTACCGTTCCTACGTCATTTTGAAATCTGACGTCATCACCCCCACCACATGGCCAGCGAGAGACACAGGCCGCAGCGCGCTCGCATTTTCTGAAGTTATGTGACCAAGTGGGTCTGAACCGTCGAGGTGGATGATCATTTCTAACGTTATTTTCATATAAAAAATTTCCATTGCATAAGTCTTTTAAAAACTTAAAATTAAAAAAAACTTAAAACTAAAATATTATTGAAAAAAAATTTACAGATAGTGCATAGTGATTTTCCAGATTATTAGATTAGCAGATATTATGGTTATAGATATTGAAATACTAACAACTTCAGCGCGAAACAAAAATTTACTAAAAAAAAATTTACAGTTTGAAAAAGGAGTATTTTAAACCATTTAATCTCCCCCCCCCTGAAAAAAAAAACAGTCTTAAATAACCACACTTCATTACACTTACCACCAAAAAGAACTCATTTTTGACTTTCTCTTGGTAATATGAAGGTATGATTTATACACATATATCTTTATAACTTGCACCTACAACACTAATAAAATATCTAAATTCATTGCTTTATAAAAAAACGTCTGAAATTTATATTCCAAAACAACAAATTTCAACCTCCATTTTGTTTTTGCCGGGACACAACTTCAGTCTTGAAAGACAAATTATGATAGCAGGAAAGTATTTAAAAATTTAAAAAACGTAACTAAATATGCGTATTTTTTCATACAGTAATATACGAAACAAATCACATTTTTAGCAAAGGTTTAAACAACCAAAGAGAAAGGCAACTTACCGGACAGGCACAGCAGACAGCAACTTTCGAAGGATGTTTTCACACCCAGTTGATTATCTCTTGAACCGCTCTTGAAATATCGTTTCAAATATTAATTTGATTACTTACAAAAACAAAACTACAGATTTCACACTACAAGAAGATAATCACTGCAACAAATACTACGACGAGGCAAACCAACGCATCTACCCTGCTACTCTAACTCAAACGCTTCGTTACAACGGTTGCGTTTCTTTATTCTCTATTCATTGCTGAAATTTAGGGCCTATAGAGCCTAAGTCTAAAACTCAGTTGGTCACATGATATTTTTGCGCCGCGATCTGTCTCTCTCGCTGGCCGAAAAGTTCTTTATTTTTAACGTTCGCCCGCCATTTTGGATTCTGACGTCATAACTCGTCATCACATAAACAACCCTCGAAATATTCTCACTATTACATCATCACCATTGGCAGTTAATTCTGAAATTTACCGAGTCCAACTAAGCTTTCGGTGGCATCATCCATTTACCTCATATCACCCCAAACCTATAATGCAAAGTCCTTAAAATATGACGCAATCATCATGCCCAGACCTGTCCACCTCTTTTCGAAAAGTTCTGCAGTGCAGCGGACTCTTTAATAAGAAAAAAACTGTCTTCTATGGCTGACATCGATCGCTGAATTTACGCTTACCAACGCGTAATACTCTTGCCAACTAGGCCCCGGGTACTTATTTGACTGAACTCCTTTACAGCGGTGATCTCGAAAAAAAGGAATAAACTATTATTTTTATTCCTGGAAAATCACATTTGAATTAGGAAAAAATAATTTTAATCAAAATATTTTTCCCTGTAAATCGCAATAAAAATAAATTTATAACCTCTTCGCAAATTTTTATTTTCATCCTTCACATTTTATTCAAGGACATCACATAAATAAACATTTTGAAACATCACATAGAGAACTAAATTACTGGCTCGGAGAGAGGTTTTTTTATTCCTGAAAAATCACGTTTAACATAGGAAAAGAATTATTTTAATGAATTTTTATTCCCTTTCAAACGCATATAGAAATAATTTATAACCTATTCGCACATTTTTATTTATATATGTTATATTATGTTTTTGAAACATCACATAGGGAATTACACTGCTTGCTCTGACTGAGGCAATATTTTTTAAATCCTTGTAAATCGCATTTAGAAATTTATAACTTCTTCCCACATTTTATTCTCGTACTGCAACTTTTTATCTCACTCTTCTTTCATGTCTCGCAATAGAACACGATGGATGGGAAAAGAATTATATTTACAATCTCACATCTAAAAAGTATACTCTTCGCTCTGAATAATATTTAGAGGTGTAATTTTGAAATAAATATTTTAAAACATGGAATATTTTTTAAAACCTTGCTCTGAATAATTAGCGACGTATTTCCGAGAAATACTTTTAGGAATAAACTATCCCAATCTGCGAACTACAAAGTTCTACCAATTGATTTATGCCATGGAATAAAGTGTAAAAGATTCAGGTATCTGACCATGAGTCATACATCCCTTTAGCCATTTCCATGCCACTTCCATTTCCCTGCCACTTCCCATGGTTCCGTCGCCGGAAAGTGAAGACGTTGCGATCAACAGATGCTAAAAACCCGTAGCGTTACGCTCTCTATTTTGAGCAACGCAAATGGCATCTGAGTTGGTCAATCACTTAATCATTAATGAACAAAAATATTTTTTTTTGTTGCAGAACCGGAATATTTTTAAAACCAACTTTAATTTGTGTTTATTTGGAAAAATATGAACAGAATTTAAGTAAGATACAAATTTAAAATGAACAAAAATTACCGTAAGAAACCGTACCACAGAGATAACAGAATTCACGTTTTAGCGTGCAAAACACGCGTTAGTTGGAAAATGTTTTTGAAAATAAAACTTAATTTGTGATCAAATTTGAACACGAAACAAGACACGTGTTCTTATTTTAAATACATTTTTCGTTTAGTGTTCAAAAATAAAGACAAAATTTATGCAAGATAGAAATATTAAACGATCGAAAAAAGGTGTAAGGGGTAATTTTACTTCCCATAGGGATGACATGTGATATGTGTTTCAGTGCGCAAATTTTGCATCAGATACAAAAAATTATGAACATAATATTGGTTTGATGATAATTTAATTTACAGTTATTATATTTAATATACGATCGTAAATCGATTATCGATAATCGATTCATAAACTGTTATTCCTAGACTCTAGTCCCCAATTTTGTTGCCATTGAGATTTTTTATATGCCCTACCCTTTGTCAGAAAGGTGACACTGCTTTGAAAAATACAAGTGTTCAGGAGATGGGACTTTACGTGTACAGAAGAGCCATACTTTCTTAGCATCAAAAAACACTCTGAATGGCCTTCACAAGAGGTTTCAATTTCTCTCCTAACAGTGGTCTGGTACCCTTTCTCTATCCAACTATGAGCCTTTTGGTTCACGAGACCAGGCCATTTAATCAAATTGTATGCATAAAAGACCCCCTCAGAATTAAAAAAAAAACCAACGAAATGGTTGGTAGAATTGCTTGAATGACACTAAATTGCACTGAAATGGAAGTTGGAATAACTGTAAATTTGGAGACATTACAGTGGATGGGAGAATATTTTCAAAATTCTTCGGAAGTTGAGGTATATTAACTGTAAAATCAAACAAAGTGTACTGGAGATTATAGAATACCTTTAAAATATGCTGGAATGGGTGACAGAAATAACAGAAAAATCAACAAAGTACATGGGAATAGTCAGAAAATATCTTTGAATATATGAAATGGACAACACAAATCTGCAAAACATAATGTGACGGGAGAGAAAAAAGTAAAAATCTCACAAAAAATGCACTGGGATGGCTGTAAAAATCAGTTCAAAACAACAAATTACAATAAATTCGACTGAGAAACCTCACACAGGACAAAAGAAGGCATAGAAGAATAACCGGAAAATGAACAAATTTCAAAGGAATGGATGGCAGATTTCTTCGAAATATACAGGAATAGACATTAGAATATTTCAGGAGATTTTAAACATTGTAATAAACTATTCGAAATATATAGCGTGTCTGCTTCTTAATATCGATTTACTTTGATATTCTTTCGAGTGCAAATGCTGCAAGATAGAAATTTCGAAGAAAATGATAGATGCAATAGTCTAAACGGGATGAATCAGGAATGTTCTTCGCCATGACTATTAACTCGAGTAATCTAGTGTGAAAAAAGTGATCCTAAAGATAACTGATAAAAGTGATATACAATAAAAGTGATGATACAATGGAAGAGAAAACAACAGTAAAATAACACATAAAAACCAAAGAATTGTTTGGTAGAATTGCTTGAAAGACACTAAAATGTAGTGAAATGGGTGTTGGAATAACTGTAAATGCGCACACATGAAGGAATATTTTCAAAATTCTTCGAAGTAGAAGGCATTACAGAGTGCAAAATCAAACAAAATGTACTGAAGATGATCGAATACCTTCAAAATATGCTGGAATGGATGAAAGAAATAACGGAAAAATCAGCAACGTGCATGGGAGAGGATCAAAAAATATCTTCGAATGTGAGAAAATATCTTGGAATATATGGAATCGATGACAATATTTTCGAAACATACTGTGATGGGAGAGAAAACAAGTGAAAAATCGCTTCAAAAGCGGTTACTTATTAACTGATAGTGTAACTGGATGAGAATACACAAACGAAAAAAGGGATAGAAGAATGGCCAGAAAATGCACAAAGTACATGGGAGTGGATGACGTATTATCTTCAAAATATCCAGGAATGAGAATATACAAGAATACACAGTAGAATATTTAAGAGTGTTTAAAAACATCACCGTGAACTCTTTGAAACATAAAACGTGTCTCCTTCTTAATAGCAATTTACTTTCTATTCTTTCGAGCACAAATGCTAAAAGATAGACATTTCAAAAGAGATGATACATGCACCAGTCAAAAAAGCGGTAAATAAAGAATTTTCTCTGTTATAACTTTTAACCCGCTCCATCTAGTAGGTAAAGGAGATTCTGAAACTAAGAAAAAAATATCTTTACCAGAAGTAATAACAGAGGAAAACCAAGAAGTATTACTGTACTAGGGTCTAGAAAAATCACTGTCCATTAAATTATTTTTTAATTATATTTATATATTTCAAATACCTCTTTTTTATGAAGAGCTAAAATTATTTGATGAATAGATCACAAAATATCTTCAAATACAGTCGAAAGGATGACAGAATAGCTTCAAAATACACTGCAACAGCAAAAAAAACCAACTGTAAAAATTGCATAAATATATGCTGGAATGACAGTGAGAATCGCTTTCAAAACATCAAAATACATGAAATGGAGAGCTAAATCACCTCGAAATCTCTCACAGTACAGTAGAATGAAGAGTAGAATAACTGCAAAATCAATGACGTGCACAGGAAATGATGACAGAATATGTCCAAAACTGCACTGGAATGGGAGAGAGAACAGCTAAAAGATCACAAAATGCACCGTAATGACAAACAGAATTGCTGCAAATGCTGTAAATTATACCAAAAGGGACTGAAAAAAACCCGCAAAATTTCATAAAATGCATCGAGTTGGATAAGAGAACATTTCAAAATAATCGTTATCAATACATTGAAATGGTATCCTGAAAATATTCGTTATGATATCCTGATCCTGAAAATATTCGTTATGATATCCTGATCCTGAAAATAATCGTTATCAATACATTGAAATGTTATCCTGAAAATATTCGAAATTAGGTTTCACTACTCAATGTGCATTTTCGATAAGCGTTTACTATTAACGCTACCTATTCTCATAATGCAGCAAAACCGTCAAGAAAGTCCACACTTTATCGGAAGTGATGTTAGTTTTCCGTATGATGCAGGCCAGACGGCGAAGTCCACGATCATTCAAGACTGGTTGTACTTTGTAGTTTGTCCGGGTTCTTGCTCTTTTTCCGCAATTTTAATATTTCCGGAACACTCTTGAAACTGTCGACGAGAAAATCCAAGTTCGTTGACAATTTCGGAGATCGAGTGTCCCATACGTCGGGCACCTACGATATGTCCTCTGTCAAATGCATCTAAATCCGGCGCCTTTCCCATTACGCTACTCATGACGAATGCTTGGGGAAGCCGAAATTGACAGCTATATATGACCAGAGTTTCAGCCACGCATGTGCGCAAATGCGATATTGAATTTGGATAAAGTCTCCTATTTCTAATTCAATGGCACGTCTCAGGCAGGTCATTTTCTATCTAGATTCTGGTTCTTCAAAAGGTCCTCTTAAAAGGTTGGTGCGTGAAGCTCCTACTAGCATGGGGGCTTCAGTCTTTAACAGTGGGGAAACGAGTCTTTGAGCCAATGCTTGAATGAGGATTTTGGTAAGTCAGAAATTTGATATTTTGGTCGTAGAGTGCAAGAAGGTTGTATCGGCATTACTAATTTGTCACTTTTCCCCCAGGGGATGGTAAAATGCAAGTATTTGTTTTAAGAGAAGAATGAAAATTTCTTTTTGTGCTGCTAAATATTACTCTTTGCATTTCTCGAACCATTCGCTAGCTCGAATTTTCACGGGACAGAATTCTAAAGTCCGAAAATGAAAAAAAAAAACCCGGAAAAGTTGGAAAATGTTAAAATTTTAAATGAATATTGCAAACGACCTGTTGACGTTTCGACATTTTGAAGGTAGGGTGTGATGGTGAACAGGTTTATGTCACAATGTTTTCCCCCTTTCCACCGAAAGGGGAGAAGAAAATTACACGTTTTTGTTTTAAGGGATGAATGAAATAATTTTTATGTTGTACAGGCTTTCATTTGAATGCAAATCGAAGTATATTCCTTTTCCTCATATCGCCTAAAGCCGTGATGAGAGAAAGCTGTAATGTCAAATTAGAGGATCTTAGCTTTTATCGTTCAAGAGAAATTTTTCCCCGGCATTTTGCGTGTATGTGGGTTGGGTTGGGTTGTTTTACCTCTGAGCGGCACTTTTTTGCACACCATGGGCTAAATGGCCAGGTCACATGGACCCCGAAGGCTCAGAGAAGGTTGGGGGAGGGGACCCACTGGAACAGCTGTTGGGAGACCTCCCGTCAAGGCCATCCAGCGTGTTCTTTAACGTGCACAGGGTATGGCTCTCCCGCACACGGGGCCACGGCTTAACGTCCCATCCGACGGACGGCGGCCTTTCCAAGCCCATCGGTGTCCCCTACTGACCGTGGGCAGGGCGGGGAATTTTGCGGAGATAAATCTCAACGCTGACCCAGCTGGGACTCGAACCTGGGAACTACAGATTAGGAGCCTGGCGCGCTACCGACTGAGCCACCCCCGCCCCATGTATGTGGGAAGGCACATTTTTTCCGGTGGGGGAGGGGTTTAAAGATATTGTTATTTATGGCCTAAAATGGA
The DNA here is from genome assembly GCA_038380435.1 of Ryuthela nishihirai. Lineage (NCBI taxonomy): Eukaryota > Metazoa > Arthropoda > Arachnida > Araneae > Heptathelidae > Ryuthela > Ryuthela nishihirai. The sequence goes on from JAWZYU010000019.1 coordinate 3,276,397, forward strand.
TTAATACGTACAATAATGATAATAACATGTTTCAAATTGTTAAAAGAATAGTATGACAGGAAGTTGATGCAGAACTTTGTGATCATTGTCGTTTGGCGATCTTTCTTCGTTTTCTCCAGGGGTATATCAGAAAGGCATTTTTTTCAGGGGGAGAATTATTGAATGGCAGAGTTTTCGCTTCTTCAAGTTGAGGTTTCGGTAAACCGCATACTGAATTTGGTAGTTCAAATTCTTACGGTTTAGAAGCAGTTCATACCTCATTTAAACGGGGGGGGGGGGATAACAAATATTTTAAGTTCCCGACCTTAGCATTGATCTAAATTACGATTAGTAGAGCTGTATACCGAATTTGAGCTCTCGCCATTTAGAAACAGTTAGTACTACTTTTTTTTAGGGGGGAGAGTTTTTTGGAGATAAAAATTTCTGAGGCTCCAAATTCTTACGTTATTCTAAGTTACGATTATAGTCATTGGTACACTGAATTTGACGGTGGTCATTTAGAAATCAGTATACTGAATTTGGAAGTTTTAGTTTTTACCATTTAGAAGCAGTTTCTACCTCTTTTAAAGAGGGCAATTTTTTGGAGGGCGAGGAAAAATGATCGGAGTCCTGACCTTGATGTTGATCTAAGTTACGATGAGTTTGATGTTTGTAGTTCTTACCGTTTAGGGAGATCAAACAGAGAGAAACAGAAAAACAGGAAGATTCTCTCAAATATGTAACTTCTTTCCTTGTCTGGTGTTTAAAAATGCTCTGATATGTGCAAAATTTCCCAATTCAGTTTAAGCCTTTTCACACTTTTTGATTCTATTCACAAGTATAAAAAACTGTGAAACAATGGACACTGAAAGAAAAAAATTAGGACTATTAGCTATGGCCTAAAATAGAATAATATATACATCAATGATAAGAATATGTTTCAAATTAGTGAAAGGAAAATATTTTGTAAGAAAATGGGTCTGTTAGACCCAGTACGATCATTCGTGCTACGAAACACAGCGCGACCGACATCGGGTTAAATATCCATAAAGATTCGGAATTTCAAGAGATTTTTGATTCCAGTCACTCTAAAAATTAAGTATTTTCTTTACGATGCCAATAAATTTACTTTCTACTGCATTTCGACTATTAAAGAATTTCCCGTTTTCTGTGCAACGTTAAATCGAAATGTTTCTCGAAGAGCATTGAAGAAAACTCTCTTTAAGAAACCGTCGGCAACGTATTTTTGTTTTTTAATAATTTTCTCTCCTCGTGTTGTGCGTTAAAATGACGGAAGGTACGCGGCTAGCTGTGGAGCGAACAATAACCCCTGTGAGCCGCCATGGCGCGTGGGTTGGGCCCAGCAGTGACGGGTTGGAAGGGTTGGCTGGCTACGGAGTCGGAGGTATGCAGCTTTGTCTGGCGTCTGCTTTGTGTCCCGCGGATGGAGGAAATGCAATGGTGTCGGTGCTCAGCAAGATCCGCTGAAAGCGATTCGTTAAGGAATGGGACTTTTTGATCTGCTACAAATCATGATTAAGAGCTTGACAAGTGAAAAGTTTTCGTTGCAGCCTTTGGTAAGTTTCGAATTCTGAAATATATGTAAAATTATGATGAGCACGTAGCATAATACAGATGGCAGTTCGCGCTTTTATTAAGTTCATAACTCACCATGGTCTTTAAATAAATATTCTCATCCGTTTGCCCCAATTTTTAGGAGTAATGAAAATACCTTCTACGTCATTACCAAATATCACATCTTTTACTGTGACCAACTGAGTATGAGCTGTCACATGGCCGAATGAATAGCGTGCTTGGCTACAGATCTAAGGGACTTGGATTCGAGCCTCTGGTGAGACATAGATGTCCGTGTTCTTTATGCTGAGGTCTTGCCATCCTCACAGACCTTCTACTATGGCATATAAACCTCTGTGACAAGCAGCTGCTTGAGGGGGTATTTGTTTTGTTTTTTTACTTCAGATAGTATAAAATCTCATTGCTCTTATTAAAAAGCTAGTGATTTATTTCACATTTGGTAAATCGAAATATTTAGCAAATTGTCATTGATAAGCGATGTAAAAGAATGTATCTGATGAATTTGTTGAAGGATTTGTTGCATGACCCTGAACCCTTCGAAACTACATAGTCGTCCTTATTTGTTTCACTTTTACTTCTTAATTGGTGCCAGTGTTCATGAAAAGTATTGCTTATTAGTTATATAAAAATATATAATAATATACCTCACAAACTATGGCTCACCCAACTATTATTTGAAAGGATGAAATGTGAGGTTTCTGAAACAGTTAGGGAAATCAATGGTAGAATTTGCGTAAGATGAGTGATAAATTAATTTGTCTGATGTTACGCTGCAAATAAATCATTAAATGTGGAGAAAAACAAGCGCTTTGTTCAATACTTGAAAAACTTATTTAACTTTCTTTTTTTGCAAGAGAGATTTGAACTGATTTTTTGAAAATGACGATGACTATGGTTGATTAAGTGAAAAATGAGTGAAATGAGGTGAGAATTTTAGAAATGGAGAGTGGAATGAGTTGCAGATTTGAATATGGATGACGGTGTGTCTGATATAAAAAATTAAAGTAAAAGATTTGAAATGACTGAATTTACTTCAGTGGAGAGAGAGAAAGAAATATTTTAAGTGAAATGGGTTGTAGATGGGAAATTTTAGACTAATTTGTGAATGTGAAAATATCACTATAGAGGGAAAAAAATGTTCTTGTTATCTTACTTTTAAAAATAATGAAGGGTTGCGAGAGGGAGATCTCTTCCACTTTCTAGCTAAACAGAAATTAGTCTCGACCAGCTATTGTTCTTTAGTGGGTCGAGACTGATTTTTCTTTGGCCCCAAAACGGACTTGCAGTCGACCAGCATGGCCATTATTTTTTTAGCTGCATAAAGTTTTCAATATTTAGCATTTTTTTTATTAATTTTATTATTTAATCTTTTGTTTTGGTCACAATGTTTTACTTGATGAATTATTCCTGCCTATTTTACTGCAACCGCTTAGATGCAACTGAACTTGATTTAAACTACGAACTTCATTCATTCAGAGCATATTTTGTTTTCAAATTTGCAAATAGATGTGGATTTCGAAATGATTTTTCAAACATTTAAAATACTTTCTTCACAGGTTAATCAACGACTGAAAGTTTTTCCTCCAATTGTTGTAAAATTGTTTTTCATACAATATACGTGATATACAAGTATACGTGATAGAATTCAAATTGATGGCCTATTTAATTTAAATCTTATTTTTATATCTGCAGTTGCTTATAATTCATATAAACGTGATTCTTATTTGCTGACATCAAAGTAGAATATCGTATACAGTTCAACAAAATATTGATAATTGATTTGTGTACCTAAGTCGATATCCATATATTTTGCGGCTAATTATATAAAAATATATAATAATATACCTCACAAACTATGGCTCACCCAACTATTATTTGAAAGGATGAAATGTGAGGTTTCTGAAACAGTTAGGGAAATCAATGGTAGAATTTGCGTAAGATGAGTGATAAATTAATTTGTCTGATGTTATGCTGCAAATAAATCATTAAATGTGGAGAAAAACAAGCGGTTCGTTCAATACTTGAAAAACTTATTATAGCTAAAGCTTATTATTATAGCTAAAGTCGCGCATAATCTAAAGTGTTGGGTTCAAAATGGCATTCAAATTTTTTTCGGGGAAACTGTTTCCTATTCACTCTGATCCAAATTATTTCGAGTAACATGTGAACAAACATCATATTGTTTCTGAATTTATTATTGAATCAGTTAGGCTTTTGTAAGACGATCTAGAAGTATATTATGAGTCGTAGTAACACGCCAACTGACATGAGAGTCAATTCGAGTATCAGAATTATATAGTTTGTACGATTACCAAATGATTTCGTGTGGGTTGCCCGCTTGCTAACTGAGGTTCTAATTTTTTGATTACTTATAGGGATAGTTCCACTTTTTGAATAAACCAAGACGTTGAAAGATTTTAAATTTAAACAAAGTAGCACCAAATCTGTGAATAATATCGCTATATTAATTTTTCTCTAGTTTTACGGTGTTTCCCGTCCCGAAAGAATTTTTTCATATTTCGGAAGAACCAAAGTTTAGTGGAAGGAATAAACTTATGTTTTGACAATTTTTTGTGATTTTGTATCGTCTAGGAACCCTTGATTAAATTCAGGATTTCTTTTCAAAGTGCGTACAAATATCTTAATCTTATTATTCATATCCAGTTTATCTACACCTACATCGTACAAATGCGTATTTATATTTGAACTATTGATTATGTAATCAAATAAAATGTATTGATAATTGATTATGTATCTTTAAACCACATCCTGCTGGTAACAACACTGTGTGAAGTCTTCGGTAAAATCTTTTAAAATGCGAATTGTGGTCGTCACTCCTGGTAAATCTCTGTTTTCGATGTAATATTGACCTCTCTTAAAAATGTTATTAGCCATAACGACTACATCATTTCCATTGACATCAGATCCATCCGATTTCAATATCTTGCCTCTAAAGTGTATATAACGAATGTGTGGATGTGGAAATACATCCATGTCTTTGGTAAATATTTCATATTTTTCGATATTCCAAATTAGTCTTATTAATTATCGTCGTTTATGTCTTCGAAGAAATTCCAGTAAGAAGCTTAACAACATTCCTATAATTTTATAACTTTATAATTTTTAATTTTATAATTTTAATTAACTTTATAATTTAAAATATTCCGTAATTAATTGTTAAGACTATTTCTGATTTTGGGGGAAAATTTCTCGTTCTTTTGAATGACCAGCGACGAAACTGTAAAAAAAAATTAACTGATTTTCTTATGATTTTCATTTTCATTTAGGTCTGCTGTTTTATACACTGAGATGCCAGTTTATTAGGTAAATCACTCCTCGTCACATAAATGGTTCATTCCACACGAAATGCGTACGTGACGGCGGTGTACGGTATAAATCAGGCCAGATCAGCTCTTCAAGCATCAGAATGGGCAAAACGAACGACCTGAATGAATTTGAACGTGGCATGATAGTTGGTGCTAGGCATGCTGGTTTTAGCAACTCCCAAATGGCCGCCCTTCTGGACTTTTCATGCACAACCATTTCAAGACTTTACCGAGAATGATGCGAAAAGCAAAAATTGTGTGATCGGCGATCCTGTGGACGAAACATCTCTTAATGCACGATATATCGGACCTTGTCGCAAACGGGCTACAGCAGTCGCAGTCCATGTCGAGTGCCAATGTTGCCCACAAAGAACCAAAAAGCGCGTCTCCAGTGGGAGCAGAAGCATTGATAACTAGACTGTTGAAGACTGGAAAAGGTATCGTGATTGGACGAATTAAGTTCCTTTCCATCACACTGATCGAAAGATCAGAATTTGGGGCAATCAACATGAGGCCATGGAGCCTCTTGTCTGATGTCAACAGTACAGGCCGGTGGTGGCGGTGTGATGATGTGGGGAATGTTTTCCTGGCACACATTAGGTTCCTGATACCCATCAAAGGGCATCTGAATGCCACCGCATATTTGAACATTGTTGATGACCAAGTTCATCCCTTCATGGCTACAGATTATCTTCACTCGGATGGACATGTTCAGTGTGATAATGCACCTTCTCACCTACATGTATCATCACCGAATGGTACCAGGAACATGCCAAAGAGTTTTCCTTGCTTCATTGGCCTGCACAATCCCCAGATGTAAACCCTATAGAGTATCTTTGGGATGAGGAGTTTAGGACTGTCCACAGTGAGACTGTGCCACCGTCCAATTTTCAGCAACTGCTCAACACAATCCTTTCCACATGGTACAACATTCCAGCATCTTGTAAGTTCCATGCCCTGAAGAATTCGGGCTGTTCTGAAGGCCAAAGGAGGCGTAACCTGCTACTAGGTCTATGGTACCTAGCAGTGAATTAGAACGCGATCGACACCTCTCGTTATGTTAGGTGGGAACTTCATTTTTTATTGCATCTATAATTTTTCGACTCGAACCCAGTATCTCTTGCAACTTACCGTCAAAAAATCTACTTTATATTCTCTTGCCAAGCGAATAATATATCTTAAAGTAGGAACATTTGTTATTATTATTATAGGGCTAGGATCTCAAAAACTACTTTTTAAACATCATTAAGCCCATCTATACCGTACATTCCATTTGGAAATGCAATTTTATTCCATTGCCTTCCATCGAAAATTTTCAGAGTATTATTGTTAAACTTCTCACTGATATTATACCACGAATATATTTTTACGACAGATGAACGAGCAACAGTGACTTCATGACTTAACGTGACTTGAACACTCGTGTGTACTTCTTCGTGAGATTCAATTTAGCCAACGAATTAGAACTGAGAACGATTCGGAAGAATGAAAAAGATAGCAATGCAGTGTGTTAAAAGTTGTGAGACTGAAAGGACGTTCAGATGGTCTGATTCAGTGCGCGTTAAGTGAATATAATTAGTATATTTATTAGTGTGTGCGCGGTTGCTTGTTTTCTGTTGTTAGTAACAAAAGTTTAGTGAAGTAGTACAGGACGAGAGTTTGTTTACGTCTGAAGATATTCAAGTAACATGGTAAACAAAGTGAAGAGGTAGTATTTTAGTAGAACAGACAGAGCTGATATTGTATGGTATATACAAAAAGGTTAATGACTTATGTATAATAGTAGTTAATTTGTTTATAAAATACTTCATTCATATTTTCTTTGTAACAATTTGCGTTGTATTGTAATTGGTTTGAAAATATAGTTATTAGTACTCACGCTCAGTGCCATATATCCATTTTAAAATTCGCAACAATATATATAATTTATATCACATACTGCTACCAATCAATGCTGTCTCGTATTCACTGTTGAATATAATTGGAGTTTTATATTTAATTTCCAAATCTTCTGGGTTGTACGCAGTGATAGTAGAAAAGTTGATAGTTTTGAGTACCATTTTTATTAATGTGGTGTAGTACTGTGTACTACTCATATGCTAGTTGTTACCAACAATTTATTTCAATCATTAGTGTTCAAACTGTTATAGTGCATCGTATATACTTACTTTATTATCGAGACGTTTAATGTAATAGTTGTAATAGTAGCTTCATTTCACAAATTAATTTGCTCGATTGGCCTGCACAGTCCAATACAAAATACTTGCGATGAATTATATACAATTGGATTTGAAGAAGTTTGCAAATATACCTTCTCTTCTGGTGGCGATAGAGCAAAATGCTCAACCTAGGGGACTATGTGGAGAAGTAGATCCAGGTTGCATCTTTACTCTAATATATTTGCAGTTCTCATATAATTTGTTGTTTGCTATGTGTTCAACAGTTCAACTTATATTTTGATATGCCTTCGTACTTTTCTTGAAGCATGTGAAGCCCTTTCATTAAATGTAACAATTTTTATTGTTGTTATTTTTCTTTGTAAAAGGAAAGTAGGAGAAACACTAGAAACTCTGTTAGACTTCTCCTGGTTTCTCACACACAGCATACAAATTCACAGGAACATGCTCTCTGGTCTAATAGTTCACTCCACTAACACTTCCACTAATACTCAGTGGCGTAGTTATGGTTGGGCAAGTGGGTCAATCACCACAATCCAAAGGGCGATTTTTTTCCGTTTGCTGCCCTCAGTTCAGAGAGGGAGAAAACCGTAGAAATAGCACTTCTGGAGTAATAACAAAATACTCATATACATTTCACCAATGGGACTGGTAGCCTATAAAACATTGGCCACAGCACTTCAAATTCTGTTGACGTTGCCTGTTTCAGTTGAATTATGTGAACACTCTTTGTACAAAATGAAATTGATTCGGTCGTACCTCGATCTCCAATGTCTCATGAAAGACTCATGAAACTTCCTATCCTCTATAAAATAGTATTATCAACTTTAAGTCAAACCTAAAATAATAAGTTTTTGTACCAGTGTTTTGGTGCAAAAAAATTAAACCAGTGCGATTAAATTACTTTGTAACATTGATCAGTATTTAAAATAACATTGATGCTATGGGAGAAGTCAGTCCCTTTGCATAGGGGTTCTTGTGACCTACTAGTGTGGGTTAATTCTTTGCAATTTACAAAAGTTGAAATAACTTTTGATCTAATTATGCTACAGAGCTCATTCTGGTGTTGTTCAATAGTACTAATCAGACATTATTTGCTGAACTGATAAGAATCGGTTTCGGACCCCTTACCTAACCGAGAGAGTGGGTCGAACCCTCTCAAATTTATGATCTCATATCTTGTCTTGTATTCAGGCTACAGATTTGAAACTAATATTATTGGATTTCATTCCGGGTGTACTACACTTTGAACATGTGGGTATTGGTCTCGACCCCGTTATTTACGGGTTTTCTGGGTTCAAAATTTGGCATACCACACATTGCTGATTCTCATCTAAGCTTTCGAAACGTTTTCGGTTTTTTCATCGACATCACGTTCTAGTACTGGAACTCATATCGTTAATTCAGCTGGAAACGGTATCGGACCCTTTTCCTAGCCGAGAAACTGGGTCGAACCTTCTTAATTTTGCATTCTCATAACTATGCTTCTAATTGAGCTAGAAATCTCAAATTAATATCTTTAGATTGTATTCGGTACATTAAATGTATTGGAAGCAGTCTCAACCTGTTAGTTTTTGTTTTCTGGGTTCGAAATTTTAAGATTTTGCCGAATTATAACATCCATTCTAATTGTGCTAGGATTTTGGTTTTAATATTAATAGTTGGGGTTTATCAAATTCTATAATCTGACGAAAGAATAATCGTTCAGAAACCGGTTTCTAGCTGACAAAGTGGGTCGAACCCCTCTTAACTTTGCGGTTTCATAATTCTGCTGCTAATAGAGTTACAGAACTCAAATTAATATCATTGTGTTCCACGTTAAAAGTATTGGTAGCGGCCTCGACCCATTATTTTAAGTTTCGTGTGTTCGATACTTTTAGATTTTGTGTTGCAATAACTTTTGTTGTAATCGAGCTAGAAGATTGGTTTTTAACATTGATAGTTATGATTTATCAAGTTCTCAAATCTGACGAAAAAAATAATTAGTCTTGACCCAATAAAAAAATATCGAGACTGAGATTATAAGTTTACTTTGATTTTAGCTAGATAAACTGCTAGGATCTTTTGTTGCTTGTACAAAGTTGTTCTAAACAGTTCATTTCTCTTAATTTTATTACAAAGGGTTTTAGACCATAAGATTTCACAGAAATTGAGTCGAGAACACTTAAATTTTAATCTCTATGTCTCCTATTCTAATTGAGAGATATATTAGATTTAAACACTGATTATTAGCATCTCTAAAGAATTACAAACTGGCAGAGTTTTCAAAATGTTTTAATAGTACTTAATATTTTTTTACATTTGTTTTCAGTTCATTGTTTTGTAAATGGTATTGCCTACTTTACTACACATATCTGAGATTCGATAATTTCCAAAAACGTAAATATGAATTCCATTGATATGTCGTTTTGTGTATTCTTGGGATAAAGAAAATTTTTTTTTAATTTGGTATACATGTATATCATGTTGTTCCGATCGAAATTCTGTTTGTTGCGTATATAGGAGTTTGTTATTAAAATAGACATTGCCGATAATCTTCGTGACTATATTCATTTTTTACTCCATTAGCTGCCTTTTTGGGGAATTGGAGCATCTATAGAAAACAATTTTGGACGTAAAGTAACAACCTCTTTGATTGGAAGACATGTTAATTCGCTTTAAATTTTCCTGGAACCATTTTATTTGATTCACTGTATAATTTGTGGGGTAATTTGAGAAATCAAAGTAGTCTGAATTAAATTTCTGATATATGTCATCTGTATGGATGTCGACGCAGAAGGAATCAGTATCGGTAAATAACAATTTTGGATTAAATTTTGGTATCAGTAAATAACAATTTTGGATTAAATTTTGGTTTCAGAAATTTGTAGAAATAATTATACACGTGTAATTTATTCAACTCCAAAATCGTTACACCAATGTAATATGGTTTATCTAATGTAATACTTTTTTCTTTTTCATATGGAGAATTACGAAATTTTCTGCAAGTAAAGCAGAGTAAGCAGAGTTGCAAGCAAAGCAAGTAAATCAAGAAAAGAAACGTACCTAGGATTTGCAATTAATTTTTTTAAGCTTTTTTCAATCAATGTGACATTTTATTATCTTTCTCTTATTTTTAAAACATTTGCGACATATAGCATTGTTCATCAGATTCAAAAAGGCTTTTTGAAGATCATTTATGGCATTAATTCGTTTAGTTGTATTAAAATCTATGTAAGGTTTCAGCCATGGTTTTTGATCAAATTCCAAGATTCTATGCACATGTTTCACCTTCAATCCCAGTTCCAAATAGAGTTTAAGTAACCTATAATGAACGACATAATTTTGCTTGTCGAACAGATTTGGAATCAATAATGACACATTACATTATAAGAGAGTTTCAATTTTTCAGGAGCCAAGGGGAAATCATTGTGTAAATCGTGTAGATGTGCCGGATATTCTAGATCAACTTCGAAGAAACAACCCTTTTGCGGTCGTCTGGAATATTAAACAAGTAAATATCATTTACCCATTTGAAATTACCCGTTGGAAGAGGTTGAGACATTGCCCAACCATATAAATTGTTTGAATCAAAGTACATGATATAGTTTTGTGGTTTACTTCTCTCATATGGATCTACTAAAGGATTGTTGGCCTGTGCAAACCTCTTAGACACTAAAGATATTCCTCGTCGCAGAGCTCTTTCTATGAAAAAATACATATCACCTCTTATAAGTTCCAGCTCAATTTCTGTCATTTTTAAACAGGCAGCATAGGATAAGCCACGAGAGCTAAAATAATGACAAGGATCGAGTTGGTCGTTATTCATACATGAATTTCTGTAGTTTTCAAATATATCTCCTAGCAGTAATACATCAGTGATCATGTACAGATCGTGATATTCCCCGAAGGTAGCAATAGAAAAGGCTTTCCACAAAATTTCAGCTCTTTGGATGGAAGTCACTTCCATTTTAAAACTGAGCACTATGTTGCAAGTACTCATATGGAAAACTTCCTTTGCTTTTCAAAAGTTCTTTTTGTGAGTCATTCAGATTATGTTGTTTGTAGTATTGACTTAGTATGTAGAAATTTTACATATTTTTCGACAGTGAATCCAGTGAAGAACTGAGGAACAGGGACGGATTAAGCCGGCTGTGGGCTCCTGGCGGTAAAATTTACGGGGCACCTATATATATATGCTACAAAGAGAACTAGGGCTTCACTATAACAAAAAATTAAACACACATAATATGTGATTTAGTTTTTTTATTTCAAAATGTTGCAATTCATTTTTCTATATAGGTATAAAATACAAAAAAATATAATAATGAGAATTGCAACAAAATAATAAAATATTTTTAGAAAAAAAAGAAAGAAATATTTTTAAGTTGGAGTAAAAAGTTAAATAATTTTTCCTCGATTTTTGTCTAGCAAATTCATCAATTATTTTCGAAGTATCGATGTTATATAATACTTCTAGTTCAATATACAATAGCGCCATACTGTTTAACCTTTCTTCTGACATCATACTTCTAGGTAATTTTTTTACCCTTTTTAAGACAGAAAAAGATCTTTCTCCCGATGAATTGGAAAAAAGGAATAGTAAAAAAAAAATTATCTAACGATTTTAATAAACCAGATCCTTTAAATAGTGTACACTCAATTGATTGCAGTGATTTGCTGGTAGCATTCACTCTCTGTAAAATAGTGTTCCAAATCACTGTCATCAGTGCTGTTTCATATTTGTTCATTTTCTTTAACAAAGATATACCTTCCACTACAGTTATTTATTTTTTCCGAATTTGAAGCGGAGATGTGGAATAAGGCCTCATTTACATGGTTATAACCAATTTTTAATGTCATTACGGCCTCTGCTCTCACCGACTATCTAGTGTCATAATTTTTTTTACTGTTAAAGCATTTCCATATTTCTCCAGCTCTCTACAAAAAATTTGTCAGCGATGAGTGGATGCAGAAAAAAAAGCAAATAATTTTTGCACAAACGTAAAATAATGAAGTGCAGCGCTACAAGTTTCTGCAGGATAATTACCGACTACATTTAAAGACTGACTACCGCAAGGGATGTAGACCGCACTCGGACTGTAGTCTTTAATGCGTGCCTGTAATCCTGAGTCCTTTCCCGATATGTTCGCAGCGTTGTCATATGTTTGTCCTCAATAAAATTTAATATCTATACCTAATTTTGTTAAAATGAGGAATACTTGTTCTTCCAAATATGATGATGTATGTTCTTCAATCGGTATGAATACCATAAATATTTCTTTCATATCACCATTTGGCAATACATATCTTATAACAAGTGTTAGCTGATCCATATGTGAAACATCATGTCTAGAGTCGAGTATAAGAGACTAATAATTTACAGATATAATTTCTTCTACTCTAAGTGCTGTTACATGTTTGCTAATGATACTTATCAATTCATCGCAAATATTATGTGACAAATAATTAATATTTCCTCGTCCTCGATTACTGTATTTTTGTAAATGTAATTTCAAAAGATTGTCATATTCACTTAGATATTCCAAGAATGTAAAGTAGTTTCTTTTCTATTTGAGTTTTGACCTTCGACGTGACCTCTAAATGCTAGTCCTAATCGACTCATTAATTTTATAGTTGATATTATTCTTCTCAACACTTCTTTCCAGTAACTCTCTTCATGTTCTCTCTGCTGCAATAAATTAGTATCGATTCTGTTTAAAGTTGAAGATATTTTATATAAAATACACATAGATGGCATAGCATGTTCTTTTGAAAGTTCATGGTCGGACAAAGTTGTAACAACAGTTTTCCACTTTTGGAAACCACTAATTAATTAGAATTTCGATGTGGGAAACATTTTGCAAGGGTAGCAATATACACACTTGCTCGTTTCTGAAAATGCAAGCCAATTTATCTCTTCTTTAATTCCATTTGTTTTTATACGGTAAAAAATGATCATACGAAAGACCTCTATTTTGATCCCTATCCTTATACACTGATTTTAAAGTTTCTATCTTTCCAATACCTCTTGGTTTGTTGACAAATTATGTAATCAATCATTGCATCAGATATCACTGTAGGCCAGAGAGATATATCGTCATTAATGCAAGCTCTAACTTGGTAAATTCTCTAGAACTATCTTCGGATTTTTCAAAATCATCTTCTCCTGTGATATTTTTATTTTTGACATTTTCTTCTTTATTATAGGGCATCGTTTCAGTTTCATATTTATTTTTGTCTGCTTCTGTAGATAGCTTTTCGAAGATAGGGTTGCATGATAAAGATGGGGATGGCTCATCTCTATTGACGATAGGGTTGCATGATGAAGATGGGGATGGCTCATCTCTATTGACGATAGGGTTGCATGATGAAGATGGGAATGGCTCATCTCTATTGACGATAGGGTTGCATGATGAAGATGGGAATGGCTCATCTCTATTGACGATAGGGTGCATGATGAAGATGGGAATGGCTCATCTCTATTGACGATAGGGTTACATGATGAAGATGGGAATGGCTCATCTTTATTGACGACGAGAAATCTATGCCTAGCATTTTTCTAGTCTTCAATGATTTCATGGATTCGTTATAAAGAATAGTTATAAATAATAATAATAATAATAATAATAATAATAGTAAAAATAAATAAAGTAAAAAAATAAAACAAATAAATAATCAAGCTCATACTTCGTCAAATATAATTTTATATTAATAATTAAAAAATAAATAAAAGTGAATTACAAAAAAATTGGAAAAAGCAATAAGGTTACCTCTGTGCTTAATTAGATGGCTACCGAGCTTACGATCGAGAGATGATGAAGATTGAACCGGCTTTCGGCATGCCAACGATTCCTTTACCATCTTTTCACTTTACAGAGGTAAAAAGAAAGATTCTACCTGTTCGTTACTCGGGAATTGTCCCACATTGGGTAAAAGTGAAGGTAGCCAGCAACCATCAGGATTTAACCATTCACTTCCCTTGGGACCCATATATCCTTCTATTCAGTCAGGCAGGGGACAAAAAGCCTAGGCCTGCCCCTTTTATCAATAGTTGTAAAACATGAAAAAAATAATAATAGACCAATGGGGCAATCCCGAGTATCACTAGGTAGAATTTTTTTTTTAAATACAAAGATGATAAAGGAAGCGTTGACACTCCGGTAACCGGTTCAATCCAGATCATCCCCGTCGCAAGTCCATGGCCATCTAGTTAAGCACAATTTTTTTATAATTTATTTTTATTTATTTCTAAAAAAAATTCAACATAAAAAATTGATAGAATGAAAAATATCTTTCTCGAAAGGATAAATCTGTAAAGAATTATATATTTTTCCGTCGGCAAGCAAAAATAAAGTAAACTGATTTGCAGGAACGTTTAAATATGAGAGTTAGAAATTATTATCCCGTAAAGAATAGCTTCCTATATTTGGTAATTTTTGTAAATTGTAATTAAATTAAAATTTTATCTCATTCGCAAATGATATTTAAATATTATTACGAATCTTTATACTTAACAATTAAAAATGTCCCAAATATAGAACAGGAACAACGAAACAATGAACTTTAATTTTTTCACAAAAACTGATTAAAGCCACACGAGCACAAGTTGCAGTGACAGAGTCGATCAGAATACTGACTGTAGCACTAGCTGTCATTGACGGCTGTTGTGTTTGTCAGCCAGAGACAAACAACGTTTTGTGTTTGGCGGGCCGTAAAGCACAAAACATATTGAATTCTAAGAACAGAAAAAGGAAAGGAGTAAGGATTTGAATTTTATTATATTCTTTTAAAGAATATAACAAAATTTAATAGTGTAATCATTTTCTTTCTCGATTTGTTATTTGTAAGCAAAATAGATTGACAGATAACATTATTGTTTTTTTGCGTTGCTTTAATAAACAATATGATTGATTATCTTTCCTTAATTAGAGAAAAGTTTGCAGCCCCGGACGATTACGGGAGCCCCAGGGGCTCCAATCTTTTTTTTTCCCTCCCAGCTCATGGCGGCCGCCAGGTCCGACACCCGCGTGATTCGCCTCTGCTGAGGAACATGAAGGAATCAATAAATTAAGAATGAATCAATAAATTTAAGATTTGACCGAATTTAATGCATATATATATTATGTCGTTTGTGGAATACAAGAAATTTTCTTCTTATCTTTAAATTTCCACAAATCTTTTACTATAAAGTGGCCATCAAATCCTTTGAGATTATGAAACAACACTGGTATTTCAAGTGAGAATTTGTATTGAAGATTACATTTGTTGTGAACAGCACCTCTGTATTTTCCAGTTAAGTGATCGTGGTCCCTTACTCTATCAGTTCCTAGAATTTTCCACAGATATTACAATATTTGGATCCAGTAAAAATTTGCCAATCAAAATCAGTCATCTTAACATTTCTTTTCTTCAAATCATTGATCAAAGTTTCGGCTTCAATCATTTCATTCAAAAATGGTTCTGTTACATTTTTCCCTCTGTACATTCTGGTTTTGATCAGTTTACCTTCCGGTCCAACTATAATATATGCAAATCCTGACGGTACAAAATACTTAATTCGCACCCTACATGGATTAATCTTAATTCTTCTACATTTCGAAAAGCATTCAAAGTCTGTATAAATCATATATGAGTGTTTCAAACCATTTTTAATTGTATGGAATTTCGTACTATTTGCTTCGGGAACCTTGATAGTTTGTAAAGTGTTTGATTTGCAATTATCTACGTGATTCTTTAATCATGAAGAAGACAGTATGGCCATTTTGTCTTGAAAGGTATGCTGTATACCCCCTCAAGCAACTGCTTGCCACAGAGGTCTGACAGGAGCCTGCCAGTTTATATGCCATAGTAGAAGGTCTGAGAGGATGGCAGGACCTCAGCAGAAAAACGACACATAGATCCATGCCTTAACCGGGGCTCGAACCCAGGTCCCGTAGATCAGTAGCCAAGCGTGCTAACCACTCGGCCACCGGACGGCTTTCTTTGAATTTCTTTGAATGCTGTAACCCTACTAATATTTTTAATCCAACAATAGTGAGAATTACTGCCGTCTTTTAAAAGTAAAAGTTGTATGTGTTCTTTAACAGGATTCTGTGAAATATATAACGTATGCAGACCATTTTTCTTAGAATTTAAAACATTTATAGAAAGATTATTTAAAACCTCGAATTTCGGGATTTGATCGAGGGTTACTGTATAGATATTGAAGATGTGTTTAAGACATTTTTAAATATTTTATATTTTTCCACACGTTGGGGATGGTCTTTAGCAGGATGTAGAGCTGATAATACTGACCACAAGAAACATTTGTAGTCGTAGTTTTTAACATTCACTATTCCTTTTGTAGATTTCAAATGTTCTGGTACATTTACGAAAGCAGATGCTCCAACTGCATTATACTGAGACATTTGAATTTCTATGGAAGTTATTTTGTCAAACACCCATCCACTTCACTTTTGTATAAAACTTTCAAAGTCGTTATCAATTTTCTCATAAGCATTTTTTAGTAATTCATTGAGATAGGTAGGCAAACTGATTATTTCGTTACATGTCGAAAACTGTGCATGTATTTATTTTCTGTCCCTCAGGATCTGTTTGCTTTTTAAATTTTATTTGTAATATGAATCTAATCTATAAAGGCTGATTGAGTTTCTTGCGAATTATATGTTTCCATTTATTGTTATTTTTCTCCAGGAAACTTTTTATGTTTTCTCTGATATTTATGTTATCAATTTTATATCATCATCATCATCATCATCCTCAAGCAGCCATGGGCTACGGAGGTCCAACCAGACCACGCAGTTTAATTCCCCAAGCATATCTGTCCTGAGCTACATCTGCTGCATCCGGCCACTGCACACCAATTCTAACAAGGTCCTGTTTGACATTGTCTGCCCACCGCATCCTAGGTCTCCCCCTCCTTCTGAGGCCTCTAGGCACACTGTTCATAACCCTATTCGCTAATCTATAATTATCCATACGGGCAACATGGCCAAACCAGGGGAGTCTCTCTCTGCACAATATGCTGCTTAAAGGAGGTTGCAGACTCCTTTGCCTAACCTCATCATTAGTTGCAAAGTTAAACCACCTAATACCCAAGATACTGCGTAAGCATCTGGAATCAAAAGCATCTACTTTCCTGTTATCTTGTTTACAGAGCGTCCAAGTTTCACTACCATAACTAACCCTAGAAAGAACCAAACTATTACACAGTCTAATTTTAGTCTTTAGGTGTTGTTGCCTATTTCTCCACACTCTCCACATATTCTTAAAAGTCCCGGCAGCAATCCCTATTCGTCTGTTAATCTCATGCCACACATCACCATTATCTGTTACATAGCTCCCAAGATAATTAAACTGTGACACCTGCTCAAGACTGCAACCATTCAGATTAACTGAATCACAGCCTGCCTGACCAATTTTAATCACTTTAGTTTTCTCTCTGTTTATAATCAAACCTACTCTACTACCAGTCTCATCAACAGCTCGAATGAAAGAGTTCATCTCATCAAAATCATTTGCCAAAAGGGCTAAATCATCAGCATAATCTAAATCAGAAATTTTCGTATCTCCAGCCCATTTAAGGCCAAAAGCTTTCCCTTGAAGTGAATTTCGCATAACATAATCAACAACCAAACTAAAGAGAAAAGGAGACAAAATGCACCCTTGTCGAATACCAGAAGTAATGCTAAACCAATTGCTACAAGACTTACCAACTCTCACACATGACTCAGTGTTATTATAGAGAGCTTTCATTATGTTAACTAACTTGTCTGGTATACCATATAATCTCACAATCAACCACAAATTATGACGATCAACAGAGTCGAAAGCCTTTTTGAAATCAACAAAGCTAACAACCGAAGGTTTCTGAAACTCTAAACATTTCTCAAGAATCTGCCTAAGTGAAAATATCTGATCTGCACATCCCCTACCACTTCTGAATCCACATTGTTCATCACGCAATTGACTGTCAACCAGATTCTTAATTCTATTAAGCACAATCATGGAAAGAACTTTACCTGGAACAGAGAGTAGGCTGATACCCCTATAGTTATCACAAGAACTGCGATCACCTTTTTTGAAAATAGGGATAATAATAGCTCTGGTAAAATCTTTAGGAACTATGCCTTTATCATAAAAGTTATTCAAAATTTCAGTCATCCAAGTGGTAACCGAAACATTCCCAGCTCTGAGCATTTCTGTAGTAATTTCGTCTACCCCTGGGGATTTATGAAGTTTAAGTTTAGAGATAGCCAAACTAACTTCAGATTGTGTTATAGGGCCAACATTAAAGCTGCCAATGCATCTATTATCATTACAAACAATGGGAGTAGAACTAACCACATTGTTTAGAACATCACTGAAATGCTCAGCCCACCTAGCCATGACAGAATCCTCACCTTCTATAACCTTACCTTGTTTATCCTTCAATCCCTGTATGCCTATCCGTTTTCTACCACATAAAACATTAACTATCTGGTACATCTCTCTGCTGTTGTGCTGCCTAACTGCTTCCTCAGCTTTGTCAGCCAAGCTATCAAGCCAAAGATTCTTATCAGTAGCTAACTGATCCTTTACAGGTTTATTAAGCTCTCTGTAATCCTTTCTATTAGGACTAGTAGGGTATGATTAAGGACATTCCTGCAGTTCCTTCTTTCTGAAATAAGCTCAATTGCCTTATCACTTAAATAATGCTGCCTCCTCTGCTCCTTTTTTCCTAAAAGAGTACTGTTAGTTTCCAAAAAAGCCTGTTTGAAATGATCCCATTCTTCCTCAATTTCAGTATTAAGCAAACCATGACTGTCATAATGACTAAGTAACCTATCATGGTAAGCTTTAGCTATAACTGGGTCTTTCAGAGCTTCAGTATTAAAGGTAAATTTTTTAACCCTAGCACAACACTTTTTAAGTTTAAGTTGCAAGACACTTTTAACAAGGTAATGGTCAGATCCAATTTCAGCTCCCCTATATGCCCTGGTATTTCTAACAGAACTAGCCCATTTGCTGTTAATTAATATATAATCAATCATATTCCTATGCAGCCCATCAGGTGAAACCCATGTGTATTTATGTATGTCGCGGTGTTTGTAATATGTGTTAGTTATTCTGAAACCATTGAGTTTACTTACCTGTAGGAGACGTTGCCCATTGCCATTGCAGTTACCAATACCAAAAGGGCCTATGACCCCTCCCCAAAGGTCAGTCAGTACCAACTTTGGCATTGAAGTCACCAAGAACAAGGGTAATATCTCCTTTCTTGACAGAATTCAAAATATCCTGAAGTTGTCCGTAAAGCCTATCCTTCTCATCCTCATCAGCATCCTCAGTGGGGCATAACAGCAGATAACATTCAAGTCTTTTATGCTTGTCTGAAATATTGCTGTAAGAAACCTTTCATTAATGCACTCATATCCTAGAGAGCATCACTAAGCATATGTGCTGAGCAGCAGACCCACGCCTTGGTGATGCTTTCCATCCTCCCTCCCTGTAAAGGGAAATTTAAAGTTATTTTTAAGTATCTCACCTTTACCTGTCCATCTGGTCTTTTGCAAGCCTAGAATATCTAGGTTATAGCCTGGAATTCCTGCATGATGACATCAAGAGAATAAGCTCTATGTAATGTCCTCACGTTCCACGTTCCTGCAGAGAGAAAATGATTAGTAGGATTTTTAATGAAATTAGGTTTATTGAGATTGGTAGGGCCAACAATATCAAACAGCCCCCTGATCGCAGGCATGGGGCAAAGACCTGTTCCTCCTCCGCTATAGGCTGAAGTCACCGATGCTTGTAGGAACTTCAGGCACCACCTTTTCAAGTGAACTTTTTCAAGAGCCACATGGCCTGCCTGAGACACATTACTCCAGTTTAGGCTTGACGATGCCCAACTAGCTAAGTAAGGTTCAGGTACCTGCGATGGCCTCTGATTAGGATTATCCACCAGCTGATATAAGGTATCCCATGCCTCTGTTCAGCTGGCAACCCAGAAGCAAACAGAAAACTAGTTAACACTGTTAGAGCTGGCAACCCAGAAGCAAACAGAAAACACAGCGGCAGACTCTCCCTCAACAGAGACCCACCAGTGCAGCAAGTCCAGGATCAATAATCAAGCTCAAATCCATAGACAAGTCCAGTCTAGTAGGTATAAATGGTCAGCACCAGGACCCTGTGAAGTTGACCACTCCTCAGCAGGGTTGAAAAAAAAGAAAAAAGTGGACATAGATGACCAGATCAGCAAGGCCATACTGAACTGGCAGCCCTCCCCTTCCGTTCCCTTCCAAAAGAGAATATCTCTTTTGAAAGGTACTAACGGCCTGCACCACGAGAAGGCGGGGTCGGATATTAGGTGCTAGACCTGGCCGGTTGTGTGCATCATCAATTGGTGCACAGCTCTCCTTCCAGTTTACGCCTAGCTACCATTTACAGGCTCAATATATTATTTACAATATATTATACAATTTTATATGTGCGAAACGTTTTCCCAAAAGCACTGTTTTTCTTTAAATGATATTGTTTCAGATGATGATTGTAATTGTCTTTTCTTTTAAAGCTGGAATTGCAAAATTCGCATTTTTCGAATGTGCGAGAAGGGCATGCAGTTTTCTTATGACGGTTCATATTGGACTTGCGAATAGATTTCCCACAGTTGGTACATTGAACGATTGCACTCAACTTTGAGTTAGCAGTTACACCGTCTTCATTATAGTAGCTAAAAATCATGGTCTCTTTAGGCTGCAATATCGGAATTTTTGGCATAATCGGAAGTTGAAATTGACATGACTGTAGTGTGTATCCAAGAATAATTTCTAAACAATACCGATGTTATTGAACTTATCTTCCTTTTTGTCAATAATATCGTTTTTTAGCAAAATATCCAAAAATTCAACAATTTCATTTACTACTTCTGCACTGGTGTTTCCAGCTCGTTTATTGGCAACCAAAATTGATAATTTTTCGCATATGTCGTCGAAACTCTTGTATAGTCCAGAACCAAACTGTTGACTTTCTATTATAGTGAGAATCATTTTAATCGACTTTAAATATTTTCTAAGTGCCTCAATGTGATTATCGATAATTCGATATTTCTCAGTAGTTCTACCATAGCGTTTGGTTTCTGTAGCCAGTTTCTGAAGATGCCCGATTGTTTGGTAAATCATTTCTGTCAGCTCAGGAATGGGGTTTCTCATCTGTAAGATATCACTCGTAAGTTTTAATTTATATTGGTTTAATATTTCATCTTGCAAGTTGGAATCTGGATTATAAACGAACGTTTTTTCTCGCATCTCAGTGGGCTCTTCTGGCTCTAAAGTTTTCACTACATCTCGTATGTTTTTCATGGTTTCTTCATGCACAGTTTCCAGACCTTTTAACCGTTCGACCACTGGCTTGTGAAATTCTTCGAGCGTTTCCTTAACTCGTTCCTCTCCCAAATAGTGTCTTCAATTTTCGATTTTGTAGTAGCTCGCGATTTCAAGATTTCATCTGTAATACCGTGTAATTGCTTAAGGTCCTTCATCTTTATTCATGTACAATAAAGACATATACCCAGTAATGAAAGTCTGAAACAAGACTTCCAGGTACTTTTCTTCCTTCTTTTGGATCTGGATAGTGTCTAGCAAGTGAAACACTAATCTTGCTGCTCCTGTCAAATTTCTCGTTTACTGGAATAACAGAAAAAAAACTGCTGAAGTTGTGGTCTTACTACTTCAATGAATTTTTGATCGTCCAAGTTGATACTATAATTTATACTAAAAGAGGGATTTGTTGTGCAGCAGATTACCTTGCTTATATATCCATTAGAAATGCATAGATGGTAATTATCTTTGAAAATAGGTGGTGTTAGTAGGTCGAATTTTGTGTTTATCTGTATAATTGGATGAGACTGCAAATAAGGCAAATTACAGTATTTTTATCAACGTAGTTTCATAGCAGCATCATTGTTTAAAATTGGGGTGCCAACATTAGTAATTCGTTTCCCATTTGCATCGCCATTGAAACTGCTCCCACGTGATGCAAAAAGTCGATTTTCATTTCTCTATAGAGCATTGGATGGGTTAGGATCTAACTTTGTCAAGCCATCAACGTAACTTTTTGTTTTCGCATTTCTGTTGTGCCTCGGTTCCCCCAGATTTCCTAATCTCTTATTTTTCGCATTAAAGACATCCTCGCCGGTTAATGCGACTTTTTCCAAATATCTCTTAGTTACAAACAGTAGATTCACACTCGGGATCGGCAATTTCAAGGATCTGTTTCTTTTTTTTTCGCATTGAAACTATGCCCATCGAATGCAATGCTTCGTGGAACTTAAAGCCCGCTTTTGCTTCTCACCAATGTATTCATTAGGCTAATTTGAACAGTGGTCAAGTTGTCGACGTAGTGCTTTGTAGTGGCATTGGATGAATCGATTTTTCCAAAAATCGCTTTGTAACTACTCCAGAATCTGAATCCTGTTCAGTGATATTGATTATTTGTTTGTTTTGCGCATCGTAGCGATTGTTCCGAAAAATTAAAGAAGTATTATTAACGTATTGAATAGTAGCGGCATCTCCATTTTCTATAGTTCTGCCTACATTCGATATTCTTTTAGCATTTGTGTAATAATTTCCCGTGTGATTCAGTGTTATAGACTCTTGTTGCAGATATTGTTTTGTCACAGAGTCCGAACCCTCTTCGGGATTGTCTACATTTCTCAATTTTTTATTGCTTATGTCGTGTGTCAATTTAAAACAGACACCTGGAAATCCCGCTGGTCCTCTTTCGGAACCGGTCTCAGAGCTGATGACGCCAAACTTTGTCAAGTAATTCATTTTTATTTACCAAAGTTTTTTCTGCACTTGAGAGGCATGTGCTTGGCTTTTTTTTTATCGATTAATAAGAAATCGTGTGGTTTTGAAACTGCATATGCCTAAAACTGCATAAAAATATCTTTCCTGATTTCTGTTGCATGATCCATTTCTATCTGCAACATTTCTCTCTTGTTCTGCATATTGAAGAATGTAAAATAATTACACTGTAGTCGAATGTCTTTTGGAGTCGAAAAATAACTCTGTGTTAGATAAATCAATGATATGTTCTTTTTCCTTCCTCTGACGAATAATTCTTCGATGAGTTTTTGATCTCTTTCCGTTACGAAACCGTCGAAAACAATTAAATTTTGCATGTCGGGATCCAGTTCGTTGACTTTGACGATATCTTCTTTATTGGAAGAGAAAGTTGCAATTGAGATTTTTTCGCCAAATGTTTTCTCCAAAATTTCGTAGGCAAATCGTTGAATATTTCTTGCATAAACTGATATTTCGGCTCGGTTAAATCTTAGGCACATAAAAAGATTTTATTATAGTAGAGATGTTTAAATATGAAGTTCAACAAAAGTTTCGTCTTCCCTGAACCCAATGGACCACAGATTAAAAGTCTAAAATGCCAGAGAGGTGCTAATACGTTTCTGTTCAAGAATTTCTCATCTTCTTCAAAGTCAAAATTTTGAATCTCCATTTGCTTTATTTAAAAAGATCATGTTCTTTGACCCAGAAATTAAATGTATTATCATAACCAAACCATTTAACATAATACTCTTTTTTATTATTATTCAGTCTAGTTTTCAGAATGGTTTCAACTTTATAAATGTTATCTTGCTTTTCGTATTTCACCATTTATTGGGTGTAAAAACTACCAATGATTGGTTCTCCTTTCAGATCCTTGATTTTATAGGTTATGGGATCTGTATTCAAAACTTGAGCAATTTCAAAAAGCTCTTCTCTAAAATTCGGCAGATACCCTTTTCTAAACAGTGTCTTGTACTTGGCGATTCTCACTCTGTCGCCAGTTTTGAATTTGGTGCTGAAATAGATTTAATTCTTTTACCAAACAGATTAAAATACACAATATCTTTGTTTTTCTGCAAGCTTGCCTCTTTTGGGGTCATTCTTATTGATCTGTGATAAGAAGTATTGTAATTCTTAACGAGTTTTGGTAGAACATCGATCCATTTTTTACTGTTATTAGGAGAAATATTTCCACATTTTTGTCTTTAGAGTCCTATTAAATCGTTCCATAATTTGAGCTTTAGTCTCATTTTCAGTGGCAAACCAATGGATACCTCGTTGGTTAAACAATGCTTGAGTTTCTTTATTGATAAACTCAGTTCCCTTATCCGTTTGTAACTTCGATGGCTTACATTGTTTAAAAATTTCGACAAATGCTTTGGAAATCTCATTACCCGTTTTCATTTTAATAGGTATTGCCCAGCCGAATTTGCTGAAAATGTCAATCACGGTTAAAATGTAATTCGTGTGGTTATTGTGAAATTTAAATTTTTGCATGTCGATTAAATCACTCTGCCACTGGTCGTCTACATTCGAGACATAAACCCTTCTGGTTTGGAATTTTTTATAAATGGGTTTGTGTAACGTGTACACATCTTGTTGTTGGAGAAATCTTTTTACTTCTTTTTCCGTCAATCCAGTTTTTCGCATTAGATCTTTTATACCGGAAAATCCCTTTAATGGGTCATAGCAAACGGAAGAAAGCATCTTATTTCTTGCGTCCTAAACCGAACCGTTTCTTTGTTTTAATGATAGGTTTGATTATCGTTCTTGAAATTCTTTCTCCTAAAGTTGGATTCTGAATTTCATCCAAATCATTTAATAATTCTTGGTCGGCTTCGTGTCTCTTTTTAGTTTCTGTAGATTTGCTGTAAGAAATGTCGTGCTTTTTGCAGGCTTTGTCCACACGGTTAATACCAGGATCTCCTCGCATTAACCTTTTCTCCAGTTTCGTAAAAGGTCCACTATACTGGTAACCTGGAATGTGCATTTCGAGTGGATTAAACTTTTCTTGAATCCAGCTTACTATATCTCCATCTTTTACAAATTTTCCTTTCTGTTTCACAAATTTATATTTCATTTTTCCACACGTTCGGCATCTACCTCTTATCATCATTCTTTTATTCTTTGATGTGACATAATCAACGTTACCCGTTAAAGTTTTCATTTTACACTTTACAAAATACATGCTTAATTTTGATATATAAAATATAAGTACGTGATACTTATAGAAAAAAAGTATAATGTGTCACAGTTATCTAACTAGTTTAACGCCTGGACAAAAGCAAAAATTGAAGAGTGCACTTGTAAATAAGAATCCTATAACAGTAATTAAAGTAATTTAAGTATTAAGTATTGATCCACAGAAGAAAGGTAAAGATACTTTGAAACTGACAAATCATTAAATTGAAAAAACCTAAAATGTCAATTCGACTTCGTTTCAGTAAAACACAGCAAGGTGGATTTCTGCCGTTCTTAATACCTGCACTCGTAGCATTGGGAAAAGCAGCTGCAGTTGGAGCTGCGGGATATGCTGGTACTAAGCTTGCACAAACAAGTTCTAGGAAAGGGTTATACATTCCTGGAAAGCAAAGAACAGCTGGCTTATCTAAAAATAAAAGAAAGGGAAAAGGTATAGATATCGAAAAAATAATGAAAAACGAAAAAGGATTCCGTGGTGTATACTCTATCGATTCTTTGCCAACAAAAATATTACAGAACGAAAATGGTATAGTGAGCTTTGACGTTTCCCGTGGTTCAGGAACTCATTGGGTAGCTTATTTCAATGATGCGAAGATGATGAATGATTACGTCGAGTACTTTGATCCATTCGGTTTATCGCCACCAGAAGAAATAAATCACTATGTACTTACGTCTTCAGAGCCGATCGTGTATAACTCTTCGCAAATTCAAGCAAATTACTCTCTAAAATACGGTTACTATTGCATCTATTACATTAAATGAAGGAATAATAACATGAGCCCGTATGATGTATTGCAGTGGTTCTCAAACTTTTATCTTCACGTACCCCCTGGAAATATGTATGTAACTGGCGTACCCCTTGTATAGATAGATAAAACTATAGTTATAATATAACAATGGGAATAAAATAAAACATATAAATATACATTAAATTTTGTATTCATAAATTGCATATATTGGTAAACAGAAAAAATCGCATAAACAATTTAACTAATCTTATAAAATTATAAATATTTTACTGGGTAATCGACTTTTGAGCTCTCATGGCGTACCCCAAAAAATTTTAACGCATACCCCCAAGGGTATCGTAATGCCCCAAGGGGCCCACGTTAAGAACCCCTAATGTATTGTATCAGTTTGAACAAATATCTAACGATCGGAATGAATTGTTGGTAACAGCTAGCATATGAGTACTACATAGTACTACACCACATTAATAAAGATGGTACTCACAACTATCAATTCCTCTACTATTACGGCATACAACCCCGAAGATTTGGAAATAAATTATGGAAAGCCGATCACACTCAATGATGAATACGAGATAGCACTGATCGGTAGCAATATGTGGTATTCCTGGTACAACATCAGTGGTAAATATAACAATAACACTCTGAAATACTTCAATGGAAGGCAATGGAATAAAATAACTTTCCCGAATGGAATGTACGATATAAACGGATATAATGACGTTTTGAAAAATGTCTTTGGTAATCCTAGCCCTATAATACTAGAAAGCAACCTCCCCACATTAAGATTTGTTTTTCGTTTGGCAAGAGGATATAAAATAGATTTTTCTGAAGGCAAGTTGCGAGAAATACTAGAGTTCGAAACGAAAATTATCGATGCAGCAAAAAACGAAGGAAAGTGCCCACCCAACATAACGAGAGGGGTTGATCGCATTCTAATTCACTGTTTATTTTCGAATCTTCCTATCTCAATAACCAGAAGAGCGAATACAGTTTGAGTGCTTCAAACACCGCCTGGCAGTTTAATCGACACACATCCTTTCTTCCCCATATATTTACCGCTGAATAAAACTGATTACATTTACAACGTTAGAATGAAAGTAACCGATCAGAACTATAACGTAATTGACTTGAACAAGGAAAACGTGACTTATATGTTACATATCAGACTCAAATAAAGATGAAGATACCGAGAAAGCGAATTGAAATATTTTATACAAATCCGTCGCCTATCGTTCAGAAAAACGAGAAAATATCTCCTAAAAGCAGAAATATTTTTAATCGGTTAATTTACGGAAATGGCCTAAAAATCATAGAGTCATAAAGTAAGTATAGAATGGTCGTTGAGGCTTCTTATTTGAATTTGTTCGAAGACGCAATAGACGATAATTCAACGACAAAATACGAATACGTGGAATATCGAGAAACCAATGTGAATGTTAAAAATCTCGAAAAATACGAAATATTTACCAAAGATATGGACGTTTTTCTACATCCGCGCAACAGTTATATACACGTCAGAAGCAAAATACTGAAATCAGATGAGTCTGATATCGGCGGTAGTGATGTAGTTACGATGGTCAATAACGGGTACAACATTTTTAAGAGAGCTCAGTATTAAAACAGAGTATCGGAAGATATTGAATTGCCAGGAGTGACGACCACGATGCACAATTTAATTGATTTTACGGAAGACTTTTCACACAGTGCTGCCATAAGTATGATGTGGTTCAAAGATACCGCAGACAGTTCGGAAATTAATAAGTATTTGTACGACGGAGGCGAACAGAAACTGGGCACGAATAATAAGATAAAGGATTTTACATAAGGGTTGAAGAGAAATCCTGAATTCAATCACGGATTCTCGGACAGATATGAAATTGAAAAAAAAGTCAAAATGTGAGTTTATTCTTACCACTGAATCGGCTGTTTGGATTCTACCGAGACGGAGAGTTTGGGCTATGTTGTATAAATTTGAAATATCTCACGTATCTTGGTTTATTCCAAAAGTGGAACCATCATTACAAATACTTGCAAAACTAAAATCTCAGTTAGCAAGCGGCAATCCACATGAAATCTTTTGGGAATCGTGCAAACTGTACAAATCTGATACTAGAATTATTCTCATGTCAGTTGGCGAGTTGCTACAACTCAAAATGAACCCGTCCATCTTTATGTCGTCTTACAAAAGTCTAACCGATTAAATAATCAAACCAGAAACAATATGGTGTTTGATCACATGTTACTAGAACGGATTCAGATCAGAGTGAATAGCAAACAGTTTCTCGAACAAGAATTCGAGTGCAACTTTGAACCCAACACTTTAGAATATGCGCGAGTTTATAACAGCTTTTTAGCTGCAAAAAATATGTATATCGACTCGGGAACACAAGTCAATTATCAAGATTTTAGAAAAGTGTATCCGATATTCCACTTCAATGTCAGCAAATACGAATCACATCAATAAGAATTATCAGCAACTGCTGACATCGAACCCAACAGCCCAATAATCCAGGGAAGTGTATGATAACTCAACAAAACACATCATTTGTATCTCTTTCACACATACCCCATTTTCTAAAAATTTGTTTAAACACTCATCTCACCTAAATAAACTTAAATTAGTTTTCCAAGTGCTAAAAAACACTTGATTTTTCTGATTTTCACACGTTTTCTCACAGGAAACCACATGAAACAAAATTTTTATCTCATCTCCCGAAACTTTTCCCATAGATTTACATAGAATTCCCTATACCATTTTACTGTGCCAGAACTCTCATTTATGCTACTACTAGTGTTCAAAAGATTCCGAAAGTGTGAATCATTATATTTTATCAATTCCTATCTAAGCCTAAAAAGTCTTTTCATTTATCTCTAAATACAACAATTATCTGCTAAAACAAAAGATTGTCTCCCCCCTGGGTCAAAAGGTCAGTTCATTGCTGCCATCATCATCATGGCGTTCACATTCCACCACCAAAATTGAAAATTTCTAGCTTAAATACGTCGTTTGCAATATTTGTTTGAAATTTTGGAATTTGCAAATTTTTCCACCGTTTTTCTCGTTTGTCAAAGAAAACGAGATAAAAATGAAGAAATCGTGGCTGTTTTCTCGGTGAAAATCAGATAAAAAATATTTAGAAATTAGACTGGGAAATTGAAACGGACGTATTGGCTTGGGGATGCCATATTTGATGTTTTACTAAATGGGACACATAACAAATAGGCTTTCTCGAGATAAATATGAAAATGGTAGAACTGCTGTTCCACCCACTGAGCCTTTCTCGCCAACTGTTCGGTACCTCTTGGAGAGGCAAACCACGGTCAGTGTCAGCCTCGACATCGACCCCAGTTTCCATTCTTGCTGCTGTGGAACCACCTTCAACCATTGGAAGACCTCCTTCTTCCCGTCCTCAGAGAGTGAACTTCCAAACCAAATGCGCCGTCATCGGGATTTAAGAGGAAAACATTCACTCCACCTCGTTTGGCGGTCTCTGATCCCTGTTCTTCCGAGCACATGGAAAATTCCAATTTCCGAAACCGTCGATGGCGATGGTTAAAATAAATCGATGATCGACATCGGCCCTCCTACAATAGAATTGTGCTGAACATCCTCCTGTTCGTGAGATTTTTTTTTGACTGTCTGTTCAGTTCCAGGTTCCACCAGGAAGTGTCATCTTTCGGAAAGACCTTGATGACCTCATCTCGCTGCTGCCGTCTCCCTTCCTCGTCATGAAGGACATCAACGGTCACAGTCCTCTTTGGGGCACTACTGACAGGAGAGGGAAGGATGATGTCCTTGAGCAATGGCTCCTAGATCCCTCACTCTCCTTGTTTAGCACCGGTGTCAGTATCTAATTTCATTCCCCGACCCACACTTTCACTGCCATTGATTTCACCATTTGTTCCTCCTCGATCCTTCTACTTTTTACGTAGAATTTCGAGAACAACTCTTATGGAAGCAGTCACCCCCTATGGTCTGTAGCCTTGGGAGTTCCATGCAATCCTTCTCGTATCTCAGTGTGGAGGCTTGATCGGGCTGACTGGAGTGGCTTCTTGCTCCTTTGTGAGTTTGATGAACACTCAGTCATACAGAAGCTAATCAATGTTGCAATGGGGGAGGTGATGAACTTTATCGCCCATGCAGCTGCCTTGACTATAAAGCAGACCTCGACCCACTTTCCACGATTTCCGAAATGGTCGTGGAATCCGAATGAAATTCAGTTTGTAAGGCTCAGAACAAGGCTTGGAGGGTGTTTCAGAGATGTTCGACATCCTCCAACCTAGAAGCTTTCAAGTTCACCAGAGCGAAAGGTCAAGCCAGAAGGAATCTTGTATCAAACACACGTCTCCTATCACCCGCACGACCAGTTCTAAGGTCGTGCGGGTGACATCTGACACGACTTTAGAACTGGCTTGGCATACTACAATGACTGACAAGGTGCTTGGCATACTACAATGACTGTACAAATGGATGTTAATATCACTCTTGGCTTACTTAATTTCCTTAAAAGGTTAATATATATAAAAGAAAAGACATCAAATTCTGCATTTCACAGAATATATTACAGCCGAATTAAGCAGGATACAGACCATCCGCTTATTCCCTAACAATCTTTCAGCACGCGAAAAAATCTTTATTGCTCTTACAAAAGAAATAAGTATGGGGTTCTCCGCTATAAATCCTCCTAACATGCATTCAATGCGAAATTAAATAAAATTCAATGCAGAAAAGCGGATATACGTGGTCATCTGATACAAATCCACTAACAATGCAATCATTTGCGATCTGGCTGAAATAAAACTGCGATTAGATACCTCCCCTTACTAAGCTCCATTTCCTTCCCAGAGGAAATACCAGTGACAGACTTGGTCACATAGTTTCGGAATAGCTCAACAGGGTACAAAATCAGTAGGACAACGTTGTCATCATCACATCACATATGAAAGCAATTGCTGCCAACGTTATTCTGATAACTACATATCATTGATATATTTCTGTCACTGATAACACCAAAAAGATTTAACATATAACAAAAGTTTGACATTGTATTTAAGATTTACATAACAATTACATACTAAATCTCGTTCATGCTCATCATTTACTACCATTTATACCCGATTTTATATCTCTTAACTATACTTACCACTTACAAATTATATCTCTGTACTCAACTCACCTGCCGCCCTGCCCACGGTCAGTAGGGGAGACCGATGGGCTTGGAAAGGCCGCCGTCCGTCGGATGGGACGTTAAGCCGTGGCCTCGTGTGCGCGAGAGTCATACCCTGTGCACGTTAAAGAACATGCTGGATGGCCTTGACGGGAGGCTACCATCTGTCTCCTAACAGCTGTTCCAGTGGATCCCCTCCCCCAACCTTCTCTGAGCCTTTGGGGTCCTTGTGACCTGGCCATTTAGCCCATAGTGTGCAAAAAAGTGCCGCTCAGAGGTAAAACAACCCAACCCAACTCACCTATCAGTCAGCTGAAATGAAAAAATAAATTCACTACAAAGTCGTGAATACACTTCAAATAAGGTTACTACAATATGCGATTTGTTATGGGTTCAGCTAGGACCTCAGATGAACCAAAACATAAATAATGCATTCAACTCACATTATAAATCCATCAAAATGCAAAATATTATATAACAAATGCAATTTCCAAAATAGCGAAACTCTAAAGTTTTAACTAGATGGTAAAAGTTATTTCAAAATCTTCCATTAAATTAAACAGCATGAAATAAAAATCTTGGATCTCTTTCGTCTTCTTCTGCTTCAGAAAGAGAAATAAAACATAAATCACTGTTGTGCCAGAAGAGTGAAATAGCACACTTAAATTTTCATTTGTTGGCACTCTTTGAGATAAAACTGATTTCCTCAGATTTCGAAGACTTCTTTCCCGCTCTGCTCTAAGGCGCTTCGGAGGATCCAGCGTGGAGATCCCGCTTGTGACGTCATGTAGGCGTTCTTGGCTGCTGCGCTGATGGATATTTTCATATCGGTGACGTCATCGCTTTATTGCCTCGAAGTCAATGAAATAGTCGAGTCTGGCTTTGTTATCTTCTCTCCAGTAGTGTGTAGCTTGTTGTAGTCAATTCGAATTCTTCTTCTTGATAGTGGCGGCTCTTCTTCCTCAACGGAGACAACATCTTCCTGGACTCGGTGTGAAACAGCAAGATCTGATTGTACTTCTGATCTGAAAAAGTCTATGGAACTTTTAAATGGTTTTATATGAGCTACGTTAAAATAACCTTCTTAGGCATTTGTGGGGATGCTGGCCAGTTCGTATAGCAAATTGGAGATTTTGTCCTTGGTAAGATATGGCCCGGGATATAAAGGCGATTTTTTTTTATGAAGCCTCTTTCTTTGTCACTTTTGTGGTGTGTTTTAATTGGAACCTTGCCGCCAATTTTGAGTTCTAGATGCCTTCGACTTATAGTCATCACATGCCTTTGTTGTGCCCTCATTGAAGTATCTTCGGCCTTCATAATTGCTCGAATGTGCTGCTCCATACGAAATTCGATAGATTGTGGAGAGGCTGGTTGACCAATAAGTTTGTCCCAAGATATCGTTAGTTCTCCTCGTAAAAATATCTTCGAAGGAGTAGCTTTCGCGGTTTCATGCAACTATGTATCTGGAATGGAAAACAGTTGCAAGCACTTGTTCAAAGCACTAAGTCGATTTTAGATAAATGGCTGCACTCATCCTGCCCTTATTTCTATTGATTCTTTTTTTTAGATTTGACTGAGAATGATATGGAGTTGTGTTTAATCTGAAAAGTCTCACATACTTCACTAAGTGCATTTGAAATAAATTGGTGACCATTGTCCAAAACTATATTTTTGGGTACCCCATACCTGCAGATAAACTCATTTATGAACTTCTTGGCTACAGCACTTGCCTTTAAATTCCAACTTACGTTCTACCCATTTTGAGAAATAGTCGACCATAACTAATATGTGTTGTGATCCCATTTCCGTTTGTGGATAGGGACCCATTACATCTATGCCCACTATTTCCATGGCTTCATTGGATATAGTGCTCTTCATTAAATCACAAGTACGGTTTTTATCAAATTTCGTGATCTGACAAACCAAACAAGTTTCTATGTAGATTTTTACGTCCTGGTAGGTTTCACGTATATCTAAACGGCCTATTAATGAAACATCATGTAATTCCTTGAGTATGTACTCCATAATGCTTCGGGATAAAGGGGCGATAACTGCCTGTCGGAATTGGCTGCCAGCAGTAATACAAACTCTCATTTATTACTTTAAAGTTTCTGGCTCTTCCAACTATACTTGTAGCTATACTCGGGTCTAAAGGAAGTTCTCTTTTTAAATGATAATAAGCATTTCCATTTTCCAAATATCGTTGTTGCTCGTCAATTAAGTGTCTTTGTACTCTTCAGCAGTGGTTCCAACCTTATATGCTTCACGTACCTTCTGGAAATGTGTATGTAACTGGCGTACCCCTTGTATAGATAGATAAAACTATAGTTATAGTATAACAATGGAAATAAAGTAAAACGTATATATATATATACACGCATTAAATTTTGTATTAATATATTGCATATATCGATAACATAAAAAATGACATAAACAATTTAACAAATCTTATAAAATTATAAACATTTTACTGGGTAATAGACTTTTGAGCTCTCACGGCGTACCCCAAAAACTTTTACCGCGTACACCACGTTGAGAACCCCTACTCTACAGGAACAAGTGTGGCGAGTGAGGGAGCAAAAGGCTTATCTTTCAACTCGGGCATAACTTCCGCTGGGACAAAGCATCGGGTAATTGTGAGAAATTCCCTTTCAGTGCTCAATTTTAAAATGAAATTCTTTCAGGCATATTGCCCAATACATTAAACGGCCTGATAATTAAGGAATTGTTATATGTTGTTTGATCAAAAGAAATTCCACTTTTATCTTCACATTATTTAACATGAATGACAAATCAACAATTCCTTCCGGAAAACACTGCTTGGAGCCTAAGCTAAGTTCAAATTTGATTGAAGACTGCTGTCACCCGCAATTTTTTCTCTTTGAGGCATGGAGCATGAACTAAGTATGATCCGCGTTAACTAAAGTAAATGACTATTCATAATTTCTAATATTAAGGACCTCATATTAGTACTTATTGTTCATCTGACTTCGAAAATTGTTTTCTAACAAATAATTTTGAAAGAGTGGCCAAAAGAAGATTTAGACTCGGACCAGGAACAAACCACAAGCTAATAATACATAGTCCCGTATATCGTAACTGTAGTTGCGAAGTAGGGTTTTAAATAATTGACCAAAATGCAGATTTCGTTTAAAAACAATAGCAAAAAAAAAATGAATTCATTGATATTTCAAACTCAACAAAATTCCACCGTAGGCTTAGAGAGGTGGATGATTTTACATTACAATCATATTTTAATATACCATCATCATCATCCTCAAGCAGCCATGGGCTACGGAGGTCCAACCAGACCTTGCAATTTAGTTCTCCAAGCAAGTCTATCCTGAGCTACATCTGCTGCATCTGGCCACTGCACACCAATTCTAATAAGGTCCTGTTTGACATTGTCTGCGCACCGCATCCTAGGTCTCCCCTTCTTTCTGAGGCCTTTTAGGCACACTCTTCATAACCCTATTCATCAATCTTTAATTATCCATACGGGCAACATGACCAAACCAGTGGCGTCTCTCTCTGCACAATATGCTGCTTAAAGGAGGTTGCAGACTCCTTTGCCTAACCTCATCATTAGTTACAAAGTTGAACCACCTAATGCCCAAGATACTGCGTAAGCATCTGGAATCAAAAGCATCTAGTTTCCTGTTATCTTGTTTACAAAGTGTCCAAGTTTCACTACCATAACTAACCCTAGAAAGAACCAAACTATTATACAGTCTAATTTTAGTCTTTAGGTGTATACGCCTATTTCTCCACACTCTCCATAGATTCTTAAAAGTTCCGGCAGCAATCCCTATTCGTCTGTTAATCTCATGCTACACATTACCATTATCTGTTACACAGCTACCAAGATAATTAAAATGTGACACCTGCTCAAGACTGCAACCATTCAGATTAACTGAATCACAGCCTACCTGACCAGTTTTCATCACTTTAGTTTTCTCTCTGTTTATAACCAAACCTACCCTACTACCAGTCTCATCAACAGCTCGAATGAAAGAGTTCATCTCATCAACATCATTTGCCAAAAGGGCTAATGTTGATTGCTCCACTTAAACTAAATTAAAATTAAAATGACAGTTAAAGTTAAAGTGACAACAATCAGTTAAGATTCGAATCAAAGTAACCATACCCAGTGGTGGACTGGGTCAAAAACTATTAGTTGCCAGGAGACAATCATTTTTAACATATTGTCTAATGTTTAAGGGAGCCCACTTCATCAGGGGCTCTAAGGGCCCACTTGCCATCGGGCAAGCTGACACCCTGGCCAGTCCACCGCTGACCATACCGTAAATGAAGATTCTTCCCAGGAACAAGAACTGGATTCTGCTAGGATACTGCTAAGTGCACACAACAACAAATATAGGAAGTACCCACTTAGATTTCTCTGGTTGTGGTTTTTCCCAACCAATGCAAAATTTTGGAAAATTTAGCCTAACTACATTTAAGCATGGGTTTATTATCTCTCTAATTCAGAGATATGTGTCTTAAAATTTTCCCCTGAAATCCGGCATAAAATTAGTCCAGTGGGTCCACAAAAATTTTAATTAAAGCGAAGAGAGCAAAAGAGAGATAAGTAGTAAGACGAAACCCTGGTCCTTTGAGCACGATCACATAATCGTTCTTCCGGTCGAAGCACGGCAATATCATTCTGGCAACCCTGGAAATCGGCCAATCAGATACAATCACCGGAACCCTCCATCCGAAGGTTAATGTGTGTTTTGAGGAAGATGAAGTCATGTCCTACAAGAGATAGACTACTTGCTGTTTTAGTACCAACGAAGCGATGTCGCAAAGAGCATAAACAGAAACAGATGAAACCTAATCCCAGAATGATATTTACAAATGGAGTCCGACTAACATCAGCCACCTGAGACGTCTCTGTCAGATACAAGTGTTTGCATTAGAATAGTGTGTCAAAAATTTAAGGAAAAAAGAAATCAACAGGTCTGCGACCTATCACTTCAATTTCAATTTGCTGAAGTAGTAAATTGAAATTGCAGTGATAGATTGCAGACCTATTGATTTCTTATTGATTATTTGCTAATCTTATCCCATCCCTTTTTATATTGGCACGAAATGTCAACTCCAGTGTCGATGCGAGCTATAAGTTCAGTATTTTTATGATAAAGTTTCACATAAGGCAAATTTAGAACACTATGTGTGCTGACAGTGACAAGATTAAGAGAGGGCTTTACTTGAAAAACTTTGGCCTCTCGCTGGAAAGATCGTAATTCAAGTTTCCCGACTTGTGTCGTTCAATGTGTCCTACGAGGCCATAAAAATTACATCTTAAAGATTTCTTGGGTTTAGTAGCGAAACTTTTTGGCCTAGTGTAGTTGTTTG
Organism: Ryuthela nishihirai; assembly: GCA_038380435.1. Taxonomy (NCBI): domain Eukaryota; kingdom Metazoa; phylum Arthropoda; class Arachnida; order Araneae; family Heptathelidae; genus Ryuthela; species Ryuthela nishihirai. The sequence continues at coordinate 3,312,761 of JAWZYU010000019.1, forward strand.
AAGCTTAACGCGGAGCATAAGCTGTACTTCTTCATCCTGCCTTTTGGTCCATTCGGCGCAAATTGTCTAGACCGCATTACCTTCAGTTGTACGGGAGCCCACATATATGTTTTGCGAGACTCTACATCGCATCGCTGCCTTGGCGAGAATGCCGCCGTTGTGGAGTTGGTAACACCGTTTTGGCAGGTTCTCTTCCAGTTGTGTATTGCCGAGATAATCTGACAAAAGTCGCAATAGAAAATTTACATTTCTCACTTCCAAGAATTCTCTCAATCGTAATACTAACTGAGATATTACATAATTAATGATAGTAATGTAGTAAATGAGCATTCTGAGCCAATGTTAAAGTATAGGGAATCCCATGTTAACCTATGGAACACTTTTGGGGAGACGTGCTTTAAACTAATTATTATTCATAATTACCATACCCAGTGGTAATATATGCATAATTACCATACCCAGTGGTAATATATACATAATTACCATACCCAGTGGTAATATATACATAATTACCATACCCAGTGTCATAATTACCATACCCAGTAACTAATTATTATTCATAATTACCATACCCATTCTAATTAAACTAATTTTGGGGGGAAGTGTGTGAAAGACTCTCTGTGAAAGACAGGACACGAGGGGGTTTTGTTGGGAAAATGTTACAGTTATCAACACTTCACTGAATTATTGGGCAATTGGGGTGTAAATATCCGATCAAATTGGAGAAATCGAGAAAAGCAAGACAATTTGGGAAATTAGTTTAAAAAATATGACAGTTCAAAATCAACAGGTAAACTGAGGTTTTCGGGGGTTGTGGGAGAAAAAACATGATGGAAAGATAGATTTTGGAGTGCTATCTGCGAATGTATGGATTTCTTACGTTCCAGTGAGGATGAGTAGATATGAGAAAAGACCCCCGTTGTCGGTCAAGTGGGTCCATCTCATTTTTTGTGTTTTCCAACCACAGGGGTCCATTGCAGCATCGTTGTAGGTTGTTGCTTCAGTCAAATGTCCATTGCAGCATCGTTGTAGATTGTTGCTTCAGTCAAATGTCCATTGCAGCATCGGTGTAGGTTGTTGCTTCAGTCAAATGTCCATTGCAGCATCGGTGTAGGTTGTTGCTTCAGTCAAATGTCCATTGCAGCATCGTTGTAGGTTGTTGCTTCAGTCAAATGTCCATTGCAGCATCGGTGTAGGTTGTTGCTTCAGTCAAATGTCCATTGCAGCATCGGTGTAGGTTGTTGCTTCAGTCAAATGTCCATTGCAGCATCGGTGTAGGTTGTTCAGTCACAATGTTCATTGCAAAGTGATCACCGACTTCAGGCATGAGGTCTGCAGGGAAAAATAATTGATAGCTCTGCTGATAGTCTTTTCGTGGGAAGGCTTCCGAGACAATATATCTACTGCTCCACACATGTTTTGCATTGCCATGACACTGCTGCTGACTGAAGAAGAAGCTCTGTTAGACACCTCTTTATATTAATTAACAAAGACTTGAAAACCCACTCAGACGTTGAGGGGAAAAAACGAAAATTGAATTAATTCGGGAGGTTTCTAAACTCTTCATTTCTTTCTCTCCCTCCCCCCGCTTCTCTCCTGTTGTATCTAGTCTCTTTATATACATTTATTTTGTGCGCAACATTTGTGGGTCATTGCCACTGTCAGAGCGAGGTTTGCTTATGATTCGCTGTTCCTGTTCAAATCTCGCAATGTGACGTAATGAATGTATTCTGAGAGACTTCTTGTTGACGCTAACGGAAATGCAATCATCGTTGGCTCTGAGCAATGGCTGGCTCACTTGGTTCAAAAGGAGATAAAGATACGAAACGAAAACTGGAATGTACTCTCTTCGTAATGCAACTCCATTCGTGATTGGCTATTACTCAATTGTCGGTTATTGCCCACTATAAGCGCGATGCTTGCTTAGTATTCATCCGAATCAATTTCTGCAAAACTTGACTTATTTTACCAGTGCCAGAAATAACACCACGACCCGACCTCTTCTGGTATAGCAGCATATATCTGCAATCAGGATCTTGGTTGGCTATTATATATTCACGATTTCTAAAAAAAAAATCATGATTTCTGAAAAGCTACAGTATTGTTGGATAAAGTGTTGGGGAACTTTTGGTTTTGATAGAAATTCCATTATTAGTGGTAAGTTTCTTATTAATTTTGCTATTTCTATAATTGCTATTTCTATAATGGCAGATTTATTATATGTATAGAACTGGACTTCAAATATTCATGGTTTCTAAAAAGCAACAGTATTGTTGAATAATATTTTATGTTCTTTTTTGTCAATGATATCGTTTCTTAGCAAAATATCCGAAATTTCAACAATTTCATTTACAACTCCTGTACTGGTATTTCCAACTCGTTTGCTGGCAACCAAAACTGACAATTTTTCACAAATATCGTCGAAATTCTGATATAATCCCAAACCCGATTGTTAACTTTCTGTTACTATTAGTATCATTTTAATCATTTTTAGATATTTTCTAAGTGCGTCAATGTGATTTTCGATAATTTGCTATTTCTCAATAGTTCTACGAGAACGTTTCGTTTCAGTAGTCGTATTGCCCCCTAGTTTCTGAAGATGGCCGATTGTTTGATAAATCATTTCTTTCAGTTCAGGACTGGGATTGCTCGCCTGTAAGATTTCACTCGGAAGTTTTAATTTATATTGGTTTAATATTTCATCTTGCAAGTTGGAATCTGGATTATACATGAACGATTTTTCATGCATCTCGGTTTGCTCTTCCGCTTCTAAAGTTTTTACGGCTTCCTGTATGTTTCCCATGGTTTTCTCACGGACTGTGTCCAACTTTTTTAACTTTTCTACCACCGGTTTGTAAAATTGTTGGAGCGTTTCCCTAATTTGCTCTTCTTCCAAAATATTGCCTTCAATTTTTGATTTTGTGATGGCTCTCGATTTCAATATTTCGTCTATAATATTATGTAATTGTTTAATATATTTCATCTTCATTCATATGAAATAAAAACATATATTCAGTGATTGAAGTCTGAAACAAGACCTCCAGTACCTTTCTTCTTTCTTTTCGATCTGGTTAGTGTCTAGCAAGTGAAACACTAATCTTCTTGCCCCTGTCAAATTTCTTGTTTACTGGAATAACAGAATAAAACTGCTGAAGTTGTGGTCTTACTACTTCAATGAATTTTCGAATTTTGTTGTAAGAAATAAAAAAAACTCCATTTGTGACTTCACGGAGACGACTCGAAGACAGGATATCCTGTTTCAGCATTTCCTATTTCCTGTACAGATAGCAATAGACAAAAGATCTTAGTATTGACTTAGCAAGTGTTACGAGATTCCGAAATTTGTTTTAAATCCTTGTTGCCTATTTATACGGTGGTTATTCTAGAATAATAAAGTGTGAACTCTAAGAATGAGCACTAAATTAAAATGCGTTAACTGCGGCAAATTTGTTTGTAAATCTAGCCTTGCAAGTCATAGGGAAACTGCGTGTATTTCTCGTCTATTTAAGAAATGTGAATATTGCGGCTCCAGCTTTGATAGAAATGATAATTATAGAAGTCATCTGAAAGATTATCATATAAAAACAGATAATGCTTTTGGAAAAACTTTTTGTATATACAGAATAGATAACATAGACGTGCGGCAAGATATAAAAAGTTTTCTGGTGAAAAATAACAATAAGTGGAAATATATTATCGTAATAAATTCAGCCAACTTCTAAAAATTACAATAATATTGCACGTAATATTTAAAAATAGTACGAATCCCGAAAGGCAGGAAGAAAGAGTTTCAGGTTGTTTTTCAACACGTAACGAAATAATCACTTTTGCTGATAATTTAAGTTTATTTCTGAAATATTGGTATGAAAAAAATAGATGAAGAAATAGAAAGTTTTGTAAAACAGGGAAGCGGATGGGTGTTCGACAATATTATTTCACTGGAAATTCAAATGTCACACAATACAATGCAGTTGGAGCATCCTTCATAGATTTACCAAATCATTTAAAATTTACCAAAGGAGTAGTCAGTGTTCAAAACTCAGACAATAAATGCTTTCTGTGGTCAATATTATCTGCTTTACATCCAGCTAATGATCATCCGCACCGTGTGGAAAACTATAGACATTATGAAAATGATTTGGACACATCATCGCTGACTTATCCAGTAACCATCAATCAAATTTCTAAATTCGAGGAATTAAACAAACTCTCTATCAACGTAATGGATTCTAAGAAAAATGACATAGAAACGTTACATATTTCAAAGAGTCGTGCTAAAAGATCTATACAACTGTTACTTTTAAAGAAAGGTATCGATTCCCACTACTGTTGTATAAAACATTTCTGCAGAGTTACAGCATATCGTTCCAAACACCATAGTGAATCTTTTCCTTGTCCACGTTGTCTTCACAATTTCTGCAGAAAAGATTTATTAGATAATCACATCAATGATTGCAAATCGAACAAACTGCAAAATATTAAATTTTCCACACAATATTCTATGAAATTCCTTGCAATCAAGAATAGTTTGAGACATCCGTTCGTAATACATGCAGATTTTGAATGTTTCTCAAAATATTCCAGATGCGAAATTAACCCATGTAGGATACGAACTAAATATTTAGTACCATCGGGGTTTGCATATATCATAGTTGGCCCAGGTGGAAAACTAATAACAACCAGGAAGTATGGAGGCGAAAACGCAATAGAGCCACATTTGTGGGAAAACACTGGAAACCGATAAAGTAACCACGATCATTTAACGGGAAAATTCAGAGGTGCTGCTCACAACAAATGTAATCTGCAATACAAATTTTCAGAACATATACCTGTATTGTTTCATAACCTCAAGGGATTCGATGGTTCATAGTAAAAGAATTGTGGAAATTTGGTAAAACGAGGAAAATTTCGGTTATACCCCAGACTACTGAAAAATAAAAAATAAAAAAAAAAAAATACCCCCTCAAGCAGCTTCTTGCCACAGATTTCTGACAGGAGCCTTTCAGTTTATATGCCACAGTAGGATATCTGAGAGGATGGCAGGACCTCAGCAGAAAAACGACACATACGTCCATGCCTAATCCGGGGCTCTAACCCAGGTCCCTTAGATCAGTAGCCAAGCGTGCTAACCACTCGGCCACAGGAATACATATGCATAAAATTCGGCCTAATTAAATTTATTGATTCGTACATGTTTCTCAGCACTTCACTGGATTTTCTGGTAAAAGCAGCGAATAGTTTCCACATATTAAATCAATATTGTGAATAAAATAATTTGAATGAATTCCAAAAACTCGACCCTTGCCATTACTTCAGCTCTGCTGCTTTGTTATTCTCTGCGCCTGTTTGAAAATGACTGAGGTAGAGCTAGAACTTATTAAAAACGACATGTTTTTCTTTATAGAAAGAGCATTACGAGGATGAATATCTCTAGTGCCTAAAAGGTTTGAGCAAGGCAATAATCCATTACTAGAACAATACGACAGTAGCAAACTACAAAACTACATCATGTATTTCGACGCGAATAATTTATATGGGTGGGAAATGTCGCAACCTATCCCAATCGCCAATTTCAAATGGGTAAGCGACATTGACGTCCTTCGTGTTCCAGACGACACTGAAAAAGGCTATTTTTGCGAAGTTGATTTAGAACCACACGTCTGCATGATTTACATAATGATTTCCCCTTGGCTCCCGAAAAATTAAAACTCAGTGATCGTAACATTTCATTCCTAATACCAAATCTGTTTGATCAGCAAAATTATATAGTTCACTATCGGTTACTTATGTAGAGCTGGGACTAAGAGTGAAAAACGTTCGCAGAATATTAGAATGTGATCAACAACCGTGGCTGAAACTTACATAGATTTTAATACTACAAAATGAATGAACGCCACCAATAATTTTCAGAAGGACTTTTTTTAACTGATGAATAATGCAATATATGGTAAAACGATGGAAAACAAAAGAAAAAGAATAAATTGGCGCATTGTTACTACTGAAAAGAAGTTAAAAGAATTAATGGCAAATCCCAGATGCATTTCTTGTGTTAAATTATCAAAAAATTTCGTATTTGTTCATATGGAAAAGAAGAATATTACATTAAACACACTTTATTATGCAGGAGTGAAGATTTTAGAATTGAGCAAATTACACATGTATTACTTCTTCTATAATTTTCTGAAACCAAAGTTTAATGCATTTCTCAAATTTTCCCGAAAACCACCCATTGTTCAATACCTCAAATAAAATGGTTCCAGAAAAATTTAAAGATGAATTAAAAGGTTTTCCAATTAAGGAGGTCGTTGCACTTCGTCCAAAATTTCATTCAATTGATGGTCCGATTTCAAAGAAATCAGTGAATGGTGTTAAAATGAATTTACTCACGAAAATTATCTTCACTCTCTCTTTCAGAAAAGAATTTTAAGTGCCAAACAAATAGAATTTCGATCTCTACAATTCATCTCATCAACATCATTAGCCAACAAGGCCAAATCATCTGAATAATCTAAATTAGAAAATTTGAAATTTCTAGTTATCTATCAGCGAGAGTAACACTGAAATATCAGTACCTTTGACCTAATACTACTGTTAAGGAAGACAGGGGTGCACATAGGGATGCTACATGGTTACGTCCGGAGTGTTACACTTTTCGGTGTAAAGATGAATTCCATTACACCACAACTTCTTCCGAATGTAGGCAATGCTATCTGGGTTGACTATTTTAGCATCTTATCCTCCTCATCCGGCATGAGGATCATTAATAATTGCAGTTAATGAGATCTCAAAAAATGTTAGTTAAACTCGGACAATCGGAATAAATTAACATACACTTAGATCTATAAATTCCTTCTTTCCTTTCCTGTAACGCTCCAAAGTATGTTAGTATTTTATTGCCGGATAGTTGAATTTCGGGTGCCAAGCATTTAATATTGCCAAAAATAAATAAGAATTATTTTTGAAACAAGCGTAAGATAAGGAAATTTTTTAAATAAACGATTGTCTCAAATAGAAGTTAATTCAATTTAACTAAACAATCCCTAGTAAAATAAAAAAATAAAATAAAAGTTCAATATCATAAAAGTATAATAAATAATAAGCTTATTTTATTATTGACTCACCAAACAAAACTTTTTACAAAACGACTCCTCAGACTAAACTTCTCTACCTCCAAAAAATCTCAAAACTCTTTTCCTCCAACTGTCAACAACTACCACCTAATGCAACTAACTACTCTCTAACTACTAATTATCGTTAACACTTACCTATATCATGCTTGGAGCCACATTTGCATACGTGATTGTGCGATGATGATGACGTAAGCGGCTGTGACCTTGCTCGCGGCTGTTAGTGGCCGCCAATCAAAGTGGAATAGCGCAATCAGCAACACTAACGGATGGAGAGAGGTGATGACTGAAACGAATGAAAACCCAAAAATAATAATTAATTTGGTGGCAGAAATAAATATTAATTGGCATTTGGTGGTAGAAATAAATTAAAACTGGTTAGGGAACGTAAAAGTGAATGATGAACCATCACATTTCCCCCAAATGACATGTAGCATTACAACAGGTCATTCACAGCGGAACAGTTTCGACTTGCTATGCATACTTCTCCTGCATCTGCTGTTAGGGCAGACAATGCATAGTATTTCATGCCAACATCTCTCACCATAGAGTAAGGATCGGTTGCTCCGACTTTTCAACCATATTTTTCTTGAGAATCAGATTCTGCGCTCCTGGCGGGAAGCCGTCATCTTGGCTTTCCCCAATTCCAAAATTCCTTCCAATTATCGTCTCATTACTTTGATGAGCTGCGTGTGCAAAGTGTTGCAAAGAATGGTAATTGCCAGGCTTGTATGGTGTTTTGAACACCATGGCCTTCTTTCCAATACCCAGTGTTGTTTTCGCAGGCAACAGTCTACCTTAGACCACCTGATCCGCCTCGAATCAGAGATCATGAATTCTTTTTTTATGTAGAGAGCACCTGGTGTCCATTTCCTTCGACACTGAAAGAGCATACGACACGGCGGGGAAATTCGGCATTCTTCGAGACCTGGCATGCTTCAGATTCAGAGATCACATGCAGATCTTCATCTCTAATTTTTTATCTTCTCGTACTTTTCATGTCGTTGTCGGTAACACTCTGTCATGGCCTTTCCCCCAAGCACAGGGATGCCACAAAGCTGGGTCTTGAGTGTTACGCTTTTCGGTGTAAAGATGAATTCGATTACTCCACAACTTCCTCCGAATGTAGGCAATGCCCTCTACGTTGACGATTTTAGCAACTTTTGCTCTTCGTCCAGCATGATGATCATTAAACGACAATTGCAAAATGCACTGAACATCTCTCAGTTTGGGCGATAGTCAATGGGTTTCAGTTCTCACCATAGACCACGTGTGTGCACTTTTTCTGTAAGCTTAATGTTCATCTGGACTTCGAGGACTTCTCCAGGACTTCATCTGGGAGGATTGGTAAGAAGTCCGGGTGCTCAGCTCAGACATCGAGCTGCAACTCGCAGGTATCACCATTCCAGTTGTGATGGAGACAAAGTTTCTCGATCTCATCTTCGACCAGAAATTGACCGTTTTGTCCCATATCCGCCATCTCAGATACAATTACACGCTCATAGGGAATTGAGGTGTTCTTTTTTCCACCTCTATCATGCATTTCTCTGGTCAAAACTGGACTACGGATCCCAAAGTGGTGACAAAAACTTCCCTGATGAAGAACCTCCATCATCAGGCTTTTTATGTGTGCTGGGGGACTTCAGCACCTCACTGGTCCAATTATTTCCACACTGCAATCCCGGTAAGAGAAATGAAATGTAAAATTTTAAAATTCCTCTGCAAAAATTATTCTGTAGACAATTATTTCCAGACTGCAATCTCAGTAAGAGAAATTAAATGTAAATCGGTTTCCAGTGTTTTCCCACAAATGTGGCACCACAAATGTGGCTCTATTGCGTTTTCGCCTCCATACTTCCTGGTTGTTATTAGTTTTCCATCTGGGCCAACTATGATATATGCAAACCCCGATGGTACTAAATATTTAGTTCGTATCCTACATGGGTTAATTTCGCATCTGGAATATTTTGAGAAACATTCAAAATCTGCATGCATTACAAACGGATGTCTCAAACTATTCTTCATTGCAAGGAATTTCATAGAATTTTGTGTGGAAAATTTAATATTTTGCAGTTTGTTCGATTTGCAATCATTGATGTGATTATCTAATAAATCTTTTCTGCAGAAATTGTGACATGGACAAACATGGACAAGGAAAAGATTCACTATGGTGTTTGGAACGATATGCTGTAACTCTGCAGAAATGTTTTATACAACAGTAGTGGGAATCGATACCTTTCTTTAAAAGTAACAGTTGTATAGATTTTTTAGCACGACTCTTTGAAATATGTAACGTTTCTATGTCATTTTTCTTAGAATCCATTGCGTTGAAAGAGAGTTTGTTTAATTCCTCGAATTTAGAAATTTGATTGATGGTTACTGGATAAGTCTGCGATGATGTGTCCAAATCATTTTCATAATGTCTATAGTTTTCCAGACGGTGCGAATGATCATTTGCTGGATGTAAAGCAGATAATATTGACCACAGAAAGCATTTATTGTCTGAGTTTTGAACACTGACTACTCCTTTGGTAAATTTTAAATGATTTCGCAAATCTATGAAGGATGCTACAACTGCATTGTATTGTGTGACATTTGAATTTCCAGTGAAATAATATTGTCGAACACCCATCCGCTTCCCTGTTTTACAAAACTTTCTATTTCTTCATCTATTTTTTCATACGGATATTTCAGAAATAATCTTAAATTATCAGTCAAAGTGATTATTTCGTTACGTGTTGAAAGGATGTTTCAGTTATGGGGCCCTCAGAATCGCGAAGCATTATGCTTATGGAATTTACAGGAGTAATGCTCCATAGGTAGTGTTCTTTCCAAACAGGATACATAACATTATCAAAAAACGTGTGCTTGCCAGAACCACTTTCACACGAGCATAGTACCACTTGTTCTAAGAAACTTGTTCCTGTAACTCTTTCTTCCTGCCTTTCGGGATTCGTACTATTTTTAAATATTACGTGCAATATTATTGTAATTTTTAGAGGTTGGCTGAATTTATTACGATAATATATTTCTACTTATTGTTATTTTTCACCACAAAACTTTTTATATATTGCCACACGTCTATGTTATCTATTTACTTTATTTACTATCTTATCTTTCTATGGTCTTACTGCTCGGAGATATATTTGAAAATTTCAGAACTTCCTGCATGAATTATTGCAAACTCGACCTTTGCCATTATTTCAGCTCTGCTAGCTTGTCAGTCTTTTCACTTTTTTCCATGAAAACTTCCAGTGAATATTATGATCTATACATGCTAACTTCCATACATGCTTCTTCACTTATTATGATCTATACATGCTTCCTAATGTATGAAAAGGGAAGTAGCACGAACAGTCATAGCGATTATAGTATGTTGAAGGCATTAAATATGATTCGAACGGAGCACAATGTGAATAGGCGCTTTTGTCTGGAAATTAAAATCTGAAAACTCACTGTTTATAAAAAAACAACAATATTTTCAGTATTTCCATGAAACGTTGGCTCCCAGAATCGATCCGCTAGATCTAACTTTGCATTCTCTGACTTTACCAACCGATAAAACGTAATGTAAGAAACGTAAGCTCTCTCGGCAGTTATTCCAATGCGCTATCTCTTTTCAGAGTTCCCAGTCCCCCGGTACGTTTGAATAAGCGCATAAGCGTGGGTGAAGATGGTTAGCTGCAAACACAAGTTTTTCGACAAAGATAGGGTGTTTCACTACAATCTAACACGGGGATTTCATGTCTGTTTAGTTATTTTTCCTGCATGAGAATATTTCTATACTAGTGTGAGAGAATACTACTGCATGAGAATATTTCTATATTAGTGTGGAATTCTTAGAACAAATGGTACTATGCTCGTGTGAAAGTGGTTCTGGCAAGCACACGTTTTTTGATAATGTTATGTATCCTGTTTGGAAAGAACACTACCTATGGAGTATTACTCCTGTAAATTCCATAAGCATAATGCTCCCCGATTCTGAGAGCCCCATAACTGATAAAAAATACTCTACATTTACAGGACCTAAAGCATAAAGTATTTCAAACCAAGACAAACAATATTGCAGAAGTGAGATTGAAAAAGAGAAGCGATAGGAAAGCACACTACCAGCATTCTCACATTAAAAGAAAACGTAAGCATTCGAAACAAAGGGCGCCCTGTGCCAGCTTAAAAGGCAACAAGAAGGTTAGTAACAATGGTTTAACCCTTAATATTTAAGTATTAGGGCGTTCATGTCGCAATTTCTTACAACAACATTCATATCTAGTGAAGATGCAAGTCTGCACCATTCACTTTTCGTGTAAGCATGTGAATATTGCATTTCAGATGTATCTGAATCAAACAATCAGTTGAGAAGAATATTTAAAAATATCAGTGTGAACTCATTGATACATAAAACGTGTCTCCTTCTTAATATCTATATACGATTCTTACGAGCACAAAAGATAGAACTTTCAAAGGAAGATGAACACTGCAACAGTTAAAAAACGATTTTCCGTGTTTTGGACATGTAACCAGCGCCATCTAACGGGTGCAGGAATCCTCAAAACTAATACGTCTTTACTAGTAATGGGGGAAATATATGAATAGTACTAGAAAAATCACTGTCCATAACATTTATATTCATGTATTTCATTTTCTTGTTATGAGGCATCTGACAGAAAACGAAAGACACACGTGCCCAATATTCAAACGTGTTGAAAAATACTTACTGAAATATGAGTATTCAAAATCAGGAGATGAATGGTATTATACATATTCAATGGATGTCTTTCTAAGTGTAAGTCTCTATGCATACATGAATGCGATGGACTACGTTTTTCTTCATATTGTGTCACATACTTGCTTTCGTCTCTGTATATGTGTTAATTGTATGTTTGTGCGTATGTGTTCATGTTTGTTACTGTGGATCGGATGTGTGTTGGTGTTTCTATGAATCGTATGTTCAAACATGTTATCTGTCAGTTACAGAAGAAGCTAACAATTTACAAACCTCAACAGATTGGCATTATAGCTCTATTAGGAAATCTCATTGAAAAGTCACTATGCTTGTGAAAAGTGTACAAACAGATGATTCTCATTGTGTGCATAGCTTTATTATTTCTTGACAGGTATAGTCGTGTAGGTTGTTAACTGTAGACCATACTCCAACACTACCTAATGTTGAATTGCTTAGTCATAGAGCAAAGCTAAGTAAAAACATTAAACACACTTGTCAGAAAAGAAATTTTTTCGATTTTATTGGGTGTGAGGTCGATCGTCAGCTTCGCCATTCGTGTCTTCCAATGAATCAGTTGATGTCCATTTCGCAGAAGGCATGAGAAACATTCATTTAAGTGTCAAACTTTTTGTGGAAGAGTTGAAGTTTCCTACATGTTACACTTTCCTATATTACTAAACGAAGTGTACGACGAACTACACCTCTGAATATGCACTAAATAAATGCGAATAGTGTTTTCGAAAAAATTAAGTAGTCGATAATTGTAACCTTCCTGAAGATAGTGGTATGAATAAAAGATTTTTCCTGCAAAGCTGTTTCATTGTTCTACTTAACTGAATCGAGAAAGGTAAAAGAATCTGAAAACTGTATACAAGAGTACATCTTTCTCTTTAGTAAACTTATCTGTTTAGTGAATTTTCAATGAGATTTCCTAATAGAGCTATAATGCCAATCTGTTGAGGTTTGTAAATTGTTAGCTTCTTCTGTAACTGACAGATAACATGTTTGAACACATGATTCATAGAAACACCCACACGCATCCGATCCACAGTAACAAACGTGAACACATACGCACAAACATACAATTAACACATATACAGAGACGAAAGCAAGTATGTGACACAATATGAAGAAAAACGTAGTCCATCGCATTCACGTATGCATAGAGACATACATTTAGAAAGACATCCATTGAATATGTATAATGCCATTCATCTCCTGATTTTGAATACTCATATTTCAGTAAGTATTTTTCAACACGTTTGAATATTGAGCACGTGTGTCTTACGTTTTCTGTCAGATGCCTCGTAACAAGAAAATGAAATACATGAATATAAATGTTATGGACAGTGATTTTTCCAGTACTGTTCATATATTTCCCCCATTACTAGTAAAGACGTATTAGTTTTGAGGATTCCTGCACCCGTTAGATGGCGCTGGTTACATGTCCAAAACACGGAAAATCGTTTTTTAACTGTTGCAGTGTTCATCTTCCTTTGAAAGTTCTATCTTTTGTGCTCGTAAGAATCATATATAGATATTAAGGAGACACGTTTTATGTATCAATGAGTTCACACTGATATTTTTAAATATTCTTCTCAACTGATTGTTTGATTCAGATACATCTGAAATGTAATATTCACATGCTTACACGAAAAGTGAATGGTGCAGACTTGCATCTTCACTAGATATGAATGTTGTTGTAAGAAATTGTGACATGAACGCCCTAATACTTAAAAATGAAGGGTTAAACCATTGTTACCAATCTTCTTGCTGCCTTTTAAGCTGGCACAGGGCGCCCTCTGTTTCGAATGCTTACGTTTTCTTTTAATGTGAGAATACGGGTAGTGCGCTTTCCTATCGCTTCTCTTTTTCAATCTCACTTCTGCAATATTGTTTGTCTTGGTTTGAAAGACTTTATGCTTTAGGTCCTGTAAATGAAAAGTATTGTCTATCAGTTATGGGGCCCTCAGAATCGCGAAGCATTATGCTAATGGAATTTACAGGAGTAATGCTCCATAGGTAGTGTTATTTCCAAACAGGATACATAACATTATCAAAAAAAGGGGGGTTGCCAGAACCATTTTCACACGAACATAGCACCACTTGTTCTAAGAATTCCACACTAGTATAGAAATATTCTCATGCAGGAAAAATAGCTAAACAGGCATGAAATCCCCGTGTTAGATTGTAGTGAAACACCCTATCTTTGTCGAAAAACTTGTGTTTGCAGCTAACCATCTTCACCCACGCTTATGCGCTTATTCAAACATACCGGGGGACTGGGAACTCTGAAAAGAGATAGCACTTGGAATAACTGCCGAGAGAGCTTACGTTTCTTACGTTACATTTTATCGGTTGGTGAAGTCAGAGAATGCAAAGTTAGGTCTAGCAGATCGATTCTGGGAGCCAACTTTTCATGGAAATACTGAAAATATTGTTGTTTTCTTATAAACAGTGAGTTTTCAGATTTTTAATTTCCAGAGAAAAGCGCCTATTCAGATTGTCCTCCGTTCGAATCATATTTAATGCCGTCAACATACTATAATCGCTATGACTGTTCCTGCTACTTCCCTTTTCATACATTAGGAAATGGAAGGTTCATGCATGTAAGAGTGAGTTCGAAATCAGTGTATCTTTGCTTTAAAAATAAATACGACTTCGTGGAGCTGATTGTCGTAACAGTTACCTTTCACACGACCCTGTAGAAGGGACGAGAGGAGGTCGGGATCTTGGCAGGTAATCAACGTTCCTGTCTAACTATGGATCTCAAACCTTGGCTTTGTTAGAAGTAACTAACCTACTGTCTATGAGATAGATGTTGGCTATCATAACTTATCGGGGGGGGGGGGGGGGTTAACGTACTTTTTTACGTGCTTACGTTATATTGTGAGATTTTCAACTTAAGCAGTAATAATCTGATGATGCTTGCGATTTACCTACTTTGGTCGTTAAAGTTTGGTTTTTTAGAAAGTAAATATACACGTAGGGAAGATGAATCAGTGATTGAACTTTAATTATCTTGCCAGATATGTGAGGAAATGCATAGATGTTGGGAGTTTACGATTCTATGAAGAAACATGCATCTGAAGTTTAAGTTATGAGTTTAACTCTATGACAGTGAAGCAACCCTGCTATCTGTTTCTCATTCTAAATGCTTACACAACCTATGGATTGGTAGTTTGTCTGTGTAATGATGAGTCTGATGCTTAGTATCTTTTGTAGATAGACTCTTTGACGAATGCCAGAAAAAGAGAAAGTCCTTGAATGTGTAAAACATCCCCTGTGATCCTGACAGAATTAGACATCTACAGCCGAATGAACTCAGAAGATTGTGTGGAGAATAAACTTTACAGAGCTCTATTCATCTTTGATAGTTAAATGAATCATTTCTCAAGCATCGAGGTTTCTCAATTTATGATAGTATAGAGAAAACAAGCGAGGATCCCTATCTATATTAAGGTCGTCAAGCTCAGTACATTACGTTTCACATATTTTTATCAGTCCATTCACGGTTTTAATGACTTTTTAGTTCAAATCTTTATTGTCTATGGGGTTCCAGGTTTGTTTTCTAGTGCATGGTCATATCGCTACTGTGAGAAAGATCGTCCCCGACCCATTTTTTTTGCATCGAAGTCATCAGTGTTCCGCAGAAACGGTACATTATTGCGGTTGGAAAAAATAAAAGTTGAAACTTAGTGATAACCCCCGAATGTCATTATATTCGTGGATGTTAACACGATCACCTAACAAAGGACGCAGGGAATAATGCTAAAGATTTCGTATTACTTCATATCACACTGAATTTACACGCCACAATCTCTTATGACATTAACAATTGTTCCCTTTTCTAATGTACGAGGTCAAACCGTATTCTCCCTGTAACCGCTACATTCTTTAATTGCAATGACGATCTTGTAAAATCAGCTGTCCGCTTGGAGAATGCTATAACTTAAGATCGGAAGGCGCCATACAGGGAATTTCCGGTGTTCTGAGCATTTTCGTTATGTCATTATTTAACTTTCTCATTAGGCTTTTGGATGGAGCGACTGCTCTTCTCAAAGTGAGTCGAACTATATCTGATTATTTTATCTGTTTCCACGGCTGTCCCAAAAGCCAGCGTGAGTGGTGTGGGTGAGTACGTCGTGACCTTTGTACGTCACCAGTTGCTTCTTGGTGCGCGCACGTCTCCCCGCTTTATAATCACGTGTCAAAGGGGGAGAGTTTGTAAAGACATGTCGCTTCTTGTACGTGAGAACAACAGCATAAATACAGGACATGTACGATCAGAACATATAGGTGGATTTTCATGTTGCGCCGACGTATGTTGAGAAGGGTACGTTCGAGTGAGACTTATTATTTTTTATAGTAGGTTATTGTTAAAACTATTGTCCTCTATTAACACGCATTCGTGTTGCGTTTTTTACACAAGCGGTAACGTGTGAATTCTACTTTTAACTGCGTAGTCTTTACCCGATGAAAACAACTGACCTTGTAAAGTGAATTTCATCAGCGTCTTCACGTTCACCGATAAACAGTGGAAGAGACGATTTTTAAAAACTCAGCGCTTGTAGATTAATGATTACTCCCATAGCTGATTATTCTTCGAGTAGTGTTATTCGAAGTAACATTTCCCAGTACTGAGGATACAGCAGTAATAAGTATTTTTAAACCGTGTCGCGTAACGGGTATATAGGAATTAAAACAGTTAGTTTTATTAGTCATACTTTTGCAATCACGATGTTTTTGAAGTGACTTAGTAAAGGAAAATAAGTTAATAAATTGTGAGGTGATTGAAATTTGTAAGGAATTTAACGTAAAACCACTTTCCAAGACAAGTCCTTACGTGGAAGCACCGATATCTGACGGCACCAATCCGATGGAGACTTAATAAGCTCAACTCTTGAAGGTTTAGGGCGCGTCATTTCAAAAGTCTACATTGGGTACATTGAAACGCTAACCTATCATAAAGGGTAGAATTGGGAATGCATAGAACCGTCTCAAAAGTGCCTGTGGGTTTTCATGATGTAAGACAGCTCTCCTGATATGGAAGCAGCACAGATACAAGATTCAAATGTCAATAAAACCCTTGCGATTCCCCGTTTGGAATTTTTCAATTTCATAGGACTTAACCACCCGACAGTAAAACGTGGTCTGGGGTGAGGATCCAAACACGGTTCTTTTATGTTACACATACAGGTCAATATTAACCCATCGATATTTTTCATAATTACGAATAAAATCAGATTTTTTTCCTTTTATTAATTTTTTTTACCCAATAGCATTTTTTATTTTCTGCAGGGATAGTTAAACAGTTACTGTGGGATAATTCTTATCCTAGTGAAGGGCGAATTCGCAAAATACGGGGACCTTGTTCAAGGATTGCATCAGCCATTCTTGGACTTGGAAAAAAAATGAACATGGATACCCGAGGGAGTTTGTGATGAGTTTTTTTAAATACAGGAGATGTACTAAAACACACGTTGGATGGTACCAATTAAATGCGCATAGAGAAAACTGATTTACTACGCGATGGGTCAGGGTCATAGGCAATATATAGGTCAACCAAGAGGTCTTTAAAGATGGGGCTTAAATACAGTTGGGTCAACCAGTGAGGCAGTTCTGATCGTTGCCATCCCAAAGTTTAGCTGGACTTGGAAAATTTCAGATGAACGTGGATACCAAAGGAGTTTGTGATCAGGGAAGTTTTAATAAAGGGAACTTTTGATAAGAGGGGATTTTTAATAAAGGGGAGGGGATTTTAATAAATGTGTGGAACTTTTGATAGTGTTTTTTTAATGAGGGGGATTAAAAATTGGGACTTTGTAATTTAGGATTGCATCATCCCTATCTGCGCGAGGTTGCCACCCAAAGTTTTGCAATTATTCTGAGGCTTGTATCATCCGATCGTTGCCATCCCAAAGTTTAGCTGGACTTGGAAAATTACGACTAAAATCGAGGTTTTTTCTTAAGTACTCATTATATACACTAGATGGCGCCAGGGGATATTTTTTAATAAAGGGGGATTTTAATAAAGGGGTAATGACTTTTGATAAGGGGGGTTTTCAATGAGGAGGGAGTCTGGGAATAATTACGACTAAAATAGGGGTTTTTCTAAGAATAGTACTCCTCATAGTCACTAGATAGCGCCAGGGCTTAAAAGGGAGAGGATTTTTTTTAATGGAGGGGAGTCAAAAAACGGGAAATTAGAGCTAAAATAGGGGTTTTTCTAAGAATAGTACTCCTCATAGTCACCATATGGCGCCACGGATTAAAAGGGGGGAAAGGAAGGGTTTTTTTAATAAAGGGGGAGTCTGAGAATAATTACGACTAAAATAGAGGGTTTTTTCTAAGAATAGTACTCCTCATAGTCACTAGATGGCGCCAGGGGTTAAAGGGGAAAGGAAGGGGGTTTTAATAGAGGTGGAGGAATTTTAATAAAGGGGGATTAAATAATTTTTATTAATTTTTAATTAGTTATTAATTATTAATTATTAATATTAATAAGTGGCGGAAGGGGGCGTGGTCACGTGACCGGAATTGGACGTGGCTTGTGACGTCATAGTTGGACGTGGCTTGTGTGCAAAGGGCACTCTCTGGAGTGGGACTAAACTACTCGCCATCAACAATTTTCAGATGCGCTTTTTAAATCTATGTATAATGCTGTACGGTAAAACAGCAGAAATAAAAGATAAGATATAAACTGGCGCATTTTAACTGCTGAGAAACTGCTAAAAAAATTAATTGGAAATCCCAGTCACGTTTCTTATGTTAAATTTTGAGTAAAGTTGGTATTTGTTCATACGGAAAAGAAAAAATTGTATTAGACAAACCTTATTATGTAGGTGTGACTATTTTATAAATGAGCAAATTACACATTTTCACTTGCACCAATTCCTGTTGCGTCGACACACAGATAGTTGAGATGTAAGAAAAGTTGAACTAAGACTGCTTTGATTCTGCTTGAAATTCTCCCACAGACCACGCATTGTTAAATACCTCTAATCAAATTATTCCGAGGAAATTAAAAGTTGAATTAAAAGGTTTTCTAATTAAAGAGGTCTTTTATTAAATCCAAGATGGTCTGATTTCCAAGAAAACAGCAAATGGTGTTAAAAACGAATTTACTCACAAAAATTATCGGCAATATATCTTTCAGAAAAGAAACCTAACTACAACACAGATAATTTCGATCTGTTTAACATGATATGGAAATTATTGAAATTGCAAAAATTGAATTGTTCCACAAGTATAACAATTGACACACAGACATAGACACAGATGGAATTCGGACTATGCTTTCAGAAATTTTCTAATTTTAAATAAGTGTCATAAATTAAAAGATATCTACAAAATATTCAATTGAAAAATAAATATAAGAATAAACTTGTAATGAATGTAAATAATATTTAAATGTCTAGTGAACCATTATGAAAACTACACCACCAGGAAATCGACTTTCTACAAATTGCAAAAGTTCAAATATCCCAACATCTTATCCATCTAAGCCCAAAGTGAAATACCAAATCAGTCTTAACCCATATTTTTATGCAGGTTAAGATTGATTACTCTTTCTTCGGATTATAGAACTTGGTAAACGATTGCGATCAATATTAAAACCAGGCTTCTAGCTCGATAACAGCAAAAGTTATTATACTGCAAAGTTTAAATGTTTCCAGTATAGTCCAATATATTCAACATGTAGTATTTGTTCAACATGGAGTATTTGTGGAATGTTACAACATTAGTGTGAGTTCTGCATCTCGATTAGACAACGAGTAATAAAGCTTTAAATTTAGAAAGGAATCCACTTTCTCGAACTCGACAACGGGTCCATTCCAATATTTACTTGCTCAGATTAAAACACATGACCATCCCTAACTATCAATATAATAACTAAGATCCTAGCTGCATTAGAACACACGTTATCATTCAGCAAAATCTAAAATTTTCAATCCATATAACCTAAACTGACGAATCCAAAACATTTAATGTGTAGTTCTCACGAAATATAATCTAAAAACATTAGTTTCAGATGTGTGGCTCAATTACGAGGGACATTCAAAAAGTTCTTATTAAGCATTTGCCGAATAAAAAGCATTGCACTTACCTCAACAAAATTTTGATTCTCCTTCAAAGTACCCCTCTTCAGCATCTATTGAAGACGTTTGCGCTAATTTTGGTATGATTTGGAACTCTTGTTCGGGTAATACGCGGCATCTCTGCATGAAAGCATTTTGCAAGGTCTTAAAAAGGCTTCCCAGCAAGTTCCTTTTTAAGTTTTGGACCCTTTATTGAGCAAAAGTCTTGTCAAAGGATTTGGGCATGCGGTTCATTTTCCTCAAAGGAAACACAGTTGTTAATATTTTTGCGAGTTGTTTAGTAATAAAACCATGTCTTATCACCCGTTACAATGCCTGTTAACGCTTGGGGCCACTAGATTCAAACATTGCCAGCATCTCGTTACAAAGTCGACTCTAGCACTTTTTTGGTCTTCTGTCGGTTTCTGGGGTACCCTTTTGGCACAGATCTTTCAGAACTTAAAATGTTGATATATAATTGTTTCCACACTGCCAATCGATACACTGACATCTAAAGTTATTACCTGAATGATGATGTGTTGTTTTTCCTTAATGAGTTCACGAACAACAGCGATGGTTCTCCGCTTACTGCCTCTTTCGGTCTTCCTGCACGAGAGAGGTTTTCGAAGCTCTGTCGTCGTTCTCTGAATTACGCATCCATCTCGTAACAATGCCATATGAACAGGCATGATCCCGTTATACTTGTGATAAATCGGCATGAATTTGTTTCATGTCGTCCCCAAGCTTCCTCCTTGTGAAAATGAAAAACCTTTCCGTCTTTAGTAGGCCCCATTGCAACAATGCATGGATTTCGCACACTGAATTTTACGCTCCGCCAACGAAGCGAGAAACGACGATAGAGCCCTTGTTTTTAACAGTTAATGACAAGTTTAGACAAGCTTTCAAACTTCTAGGGAACGAGTGTAAATCTATAGACATATGTCAAGAACTTTTTGAACGTCCTCAGTATAGGCTGCAAGATTTAAAATTTGGCCAATACTTATTATAACACACTGTCTGTCTATAGAGCACAAGATATCCATCCATCAGAAATGGAAAATGTTGAAACATGATATCCTGTCTTTCTCGCTCTTTGAGCATATTTTGATGTCAGGTAATGAATTGTTTTGGACTCTCTTTCTCTCAGTGTTTTTTGCAGATAATGTTGTCTACCTTTTGATACATTTCTGAAGTGCAAATATTTCCAAAAGCATATGTATGAATATCATTTTATTTTAGGTATTGAAAAACGTTGTATGCGGGGAATTTTGGGAAATAAAATCAGACACAGCTTAATTTTTCTTACAGGTCATCTGTCTGAATGTCGATGCAAAAAGCATTCAGTGTTGGTAAATATCTGTTGCACTGCATTAAACTTTGGCCTTAGAAAAATTGCATTTTAGCCGACGACTAAAGGTTTTCCATCTGATGGTCTCAATGTCGCTTTTCGTTCTCAGATATATTACACAATATAGGTGGCAGAATTCGTTTGTTGTAATTCATATAAACCTGAATTGTATTTCCTCCCATCGAATTGCAATTTCGGCTGCCATTTCAGAAACTCCTGGTATTTGACTGGTGTTCCCAAGCTATGCACCAATCCCCGGTGATAATGCACAGAACCAGCCAGCCAGACACCTAAAATTCGACCCCGCCTTCTTAAGGTGCCGACGGTTAGTACTTTTCAAACGAGATGCTATCTTGTGGAAGGGAACGAAAGAGGAGGGCTTCCTGTTTAATGTGGTCAACTGATCTGGTCATCTATGGCCACTTTTTTTCAACCCTGCTGACGAGTGGTCAGCTTCACAGGGTCCTGGTGCTGACCATTTATACTCACTAAACTGGACTGCTTTATGGATTTGAACTTGATTATGGATCATGGACTTGTTGGACTGGTGTACTTCTGTGAAGGGAAAATCTTCCGCCGTGTTTTCTCTTTGTTTGTGGGTTGACAGTTTAAAGTGAGTAGATTGTCAGAATACGTTTAATCAGCTGGTGTACAATCCTGAGTAGAGGCCAACGAAGGTACCTGAACTCTTGTTTCTACGGGCATCATCAAACCTACATTGGAGGAAGTCTTCCACTGTAGATGTTTTCAGCATTTAGTAGTCGGGGAACAGGTCTTTGTCCCATGCCTGCGATTCGGGGGCTGTTTGACATTGTCAGCCCTCCTCTCAGAATAAACATAGTTTCTTTAAATATTCCACTAACCGTTTTCTCTCCGTAGGTAGTTGGAATATGAGGACTCTGCACAGAGATTATTCTCTCAATGCCCTCACACAAGAATTCCATCTTTATAATTTAGATATTCTTGCCCTGCAAGAGACCAGATGGACAGAAAAAGGTCAAACGCTAAAAAATAATCTTAAATTTCTCTTCTCAGGGAGGAAACATAAAAAGAATCTCCAAGGCGTAAGTTTGCTCCTCAGCAGACACACTAGTGATGCTCTTCTAGGATATGAGTAAATTAATATAAATTAATATAAATTTCTTACAGCAAAATTTCAGACAAGCATTAAAGACTTCAATGTTATCTGCTGTTATGTCCCCACCGAGCACGTCGATGAGGATGAAAAAGGTAGGTTTTACGGACAACTTCAGGATATTTTGAATTCTGTCAAGAAAGGAGATATTACTCTTGTTCTAGGTGACTTCAAATGCCAAAGTTGGTACTAACTCTGACTTTTAGGGAGAGGTGATAGATCCTTTTGGTACTGGTAGCTGCAGTGGCAATGGGCAACGTCGTCAAGGGTGTAGCGAAGAACTATGGTTGTATGTTTTTCGATTTTGACAACTCCGCTTAATTTTCCAAAAAAAAATTTAAAACTTTCGCAACTCACCTAGATTTTACGAAGTCGCTTCGAATTTTGCCAACTCCGAGTTACTTTGGGGGGAAGCTCCCCCATCCCCCATGGCTACGCCCCTGGGCAACGTCTCCTACGGGTAAATAAACTTAATGGTTTGAGAACAGCTAATACTTATTACAAACCCCACTATATACATACCATAAAATCTCGAATATAATGCGCACCCGTGTATAATGCGCATGCTTGATTTAGCCCGAAAGTTTCTGGTAAAATGAAAATTCGTATACAAAACGCACCCATAACTTTTCAAGATTTTATTTTAAATTGCATAAAAATTTAGTAAGGAAACTTAAACTTTTAATAAAAAACAAACAAAAATGCGTAACACCTAAATATTACTGGGAAATTAGTAAAAACACTCGTCATCGCTATCACTAGAAGCTCATCTAGTGCTGTCGAGTCAATGCCATTTTTATTGGTCCCGTCATAATAAATATCGCCATCATCATCTTCATCTGATGAGACCTGTTCGTCCTTCCCACAAATCGTCGTCCTCGCTGCCGTCTAGTTTATTGGAAATACAACATTTGAGGAAACCTTGTTGGATTATAGACGCATCTAATTCATTCCAAGCTGCAAGTACCCACTCGGCAACATCGGTGACAGTCGGTTGACGCATACGGCCACCAGCAGTATACGTGTGATTACCGTCGCCTAACCATGCATTCCATTTATAACGGATAGCATCCTTCATCGGCTTATTAACAGCAACCTCTAAAGGCTGCAGTAGACGGGTCATGCAGCCTGGAATAATAGCCAGATCAGATTTCATTTTCTTCAGTTCTTTCTGGATAGAAGGCATCCGATGGCAACGAAACGAGATCGAGCACCAACATAGAAGGTTGTTTTCGTACACCACCTAGACGTGCCGCCCAAACACATTTTTACCTGTCAATTGTTAGTGCTTCATCCATCCATCCTTTAGCATGGATACGAATGTGTACACCTCTTGGATATTCTGCTCCTTTTGGTGGTCATTCTCTTAAAAATTATGAAAGGCAGCAACTTTTCTCCATCTGCAGTAAACGCTAACATAAACGAGAAGTGAGACTTATCGTGTCCAGTTGTACATATAGGCAGTTTTTGTCTTTCGTGTCTACAGTCCTGTCGTAGGGCATATCATAAGTCAGATTCACCATGATTCATTCGGTTTTTCTCAATTTGACTATGAACTTTTGGAAGCTTGTTTTCGTGGTCGACTGGAAGATGCTGCGCGTGTAGTTCTTCTACAAACTGAAAGACCATGTCGCTTCATAGAACTAACTGCCCATCCATATGACGCTTTAAATTCTGTTGTGCCCTTAAAAGATTTTTTAAGTTCCAGAGCTTTAAGTTTGAATTCAGTGCATGAAAAACCGATGCCCTGTTGCCTCCTATCTACTATCCACTCCACTAATGTTTTTTCTAGGTCTGGAAAATTTAGTGGTAACCCAAGATTAGCTTTTTTCTTACTAGGTAACACTTGCAGCGCCTCTTAATTTTTTTCGCCATAATCGGATGTTTGACTCGTTAATGGAAAAATGACGATTTTTCCATTAACGAAAACATAAAATGACGACCCCAATTGCCATCAGATTCTGCATATTTTACTACCAACAGCTTTTCTGCTGCAGTATAACATTTCCTCGAATTAATTTTTAGGGCTCCCCACTACTCAAAAGAAGGGGACACGGTCACGTAGCGCTGTTGCCAAGAGTGCGAAATGCCTCTTGCAACAATGTCTCAAAGCTGTACGTGCCACTGTTCAATATTGAAAATGACGTATTTTTTGTACGCGAGTAATAATACGCACTCCCATTTTAACAGGCTAAAATGAGTAAAAATTGTGCGTATTATACTCGAAATTTTATGGTAAGTATACTGCATACGAATATGATTGATTATATGTTAATTAACAGCAAATGGGTTAGTTCTGTTAGGAATACCAGATCATATAGGGGAGTTGAAATTGAATCTGTTAAACGCGTCTTGTTAACCTTATTAAACGCGTCTTGCAACTTAAACTTAAGAAATGGTGGGGTGAGGTTAGAAAAGTTGCCTTTAACTCTGAAGCTCTCAAAGACCCAGCTATAACTAAAGCTTACCATGATAGGTTACTTAGTCATTATGACAGTCATGGCTTGCTTCCTACTGAAGTTGGGGAAAAATGGAACAATTTTAAACAGGTCATTCTTGAAACTAACAATACTGTTTTAGGTAAAACTGGCAGAGGAGGCAAAAATTATTTAAGTGAGAAGACACTTGAGCTTATTTTGGAAAGAAAGAACTGCAAGAATGTCCTTAATCAATACCCTACTAGTCCTAACCAAAAGCGTTAGAAAGAGCTTATTAAACGTGTAAAGGATCAGTTAGCAGCTGATAAGAATCTTTGACTAGGTGGCTTGACTAAAAAGTTTAGGAAGCAGCTAGCATCACAACAGCAGAGAGTGTACCAGATAGTTAACGTTTTGTGTGGGGAGAAAACGACAGGAATACAGGGATTGAAGAATACACAACGTAAAGTTATTGAAGGTGAGGATTCCGTCATGGCTAGGTGGGCTGAGTATTGCAAAGATCTGAACAAGGTGGTTAGTTCCACTCTATTGTTTGCAATGATGATAGATGCATTACTGCCTTTAATGTTGGCCCTATAGCACAGTCTGAAGTTAATTTGGCTATTTCTAAACTTAAATTGCATAAATTCTCAGGGGTAGATAAAATTACTGCTGAAAAGCTTAGAGCGCGGGAATATTCCTGTTACCACATGGTTGACTGAAATTTTTAAAATGTTTTATGATAAAGGCATTGTTCATAAGGATTTTACCAGAGCTATTTTTATTGCTATTTAAAAAAAAGGTAACATCAATTTTTGTGATAACTAAGGGGCATCAGCTTACTTCCTGTTGCAGGTAAAGTTCTTTGCATGATTGTGCTTAATAGAATTAAGAATCTGGTTGATAGGCAATTGCGTGATGAGCAATCTGGATTCAGAAGTGGTAGGGGATGTGCTGATCAATATTTTCATTCAGGCAGATTCTTGAGAAATATTTAGAATTTCAGAAACCTTTGGCTGCTAGCTTTGTTGATTTCGAAAAGGCTTTGTACTCTCTTGATCGTCATAATTTGTGGTTGATTGTGAGATCATATGGAATACCAGAGAAGTTAGTTAACATAATGAAAGCTCTCTATAATAACACTGAGTCGTGTGTGAGAGTTGGTAAGGATTGTAGCAATTGGTTTAGCATTACTTCTGGTGTTTCGACAATGATGCATTTTGTGTATTCCTCTTCAGTTTGGGTATTGATTACTAGCAGCTTGCCCGGCATTGCTCCGGTATGGAACTCTTTAAAGTTTATATTAAATGACATTTCCCAGGTCGCAAGCTTTCATTGGCATATAACACATTAGGTTCATTTCCTCCCCCCCCCCACTATCTCCCCTCCCCATGGTATAATTTCATTCTCCTGTTCAAGAGGAGGTCTGAAGTATATAGTAGATGGCATTCACCCTATCGGAAGCTTTCATTTGGCATAAAACTGATTATGATAGTTTCGCCCAACCCCCTCCTCTACCCTCTGGGTAGAGCCCCTAGAGAAAAAAATTTATTCCCCTCTTTTAAAAAAAGTTTGAAACTCTCTAAATTATCTAGTAGATGGCAATCCCCACGTCAAAAGCTTTCATTTAGCATAAAACGCATTCTAACCAGTTTGTATCACTCCTGCTTTCCCCCTGGTAAAACTTTAATCCCCATCTTCCAGGGAAGGTCTGAATGGCACTCCCCATATCGCAAGCTTTCATTTAGCACAAAATTAATTACGATTCTTTCGTCCTTCTCCGCAACTCCTCCCCCTTCACCCACCTGGTAAAAGTTTATCACACTCTTTTATAGTAGGTCTGAAATTCTCTAAAGTATATAGTCGATGTCACTTCCCACGTGATTTTGAATAACTGCTAATGCTACGTCTATTGGAATTTTAAGAAATTCAAACCCACCTACCCGATTTTTGGTTGACCCCAGCCGGTGCGCACGTAAAATAAATTCTTCCCTAGATGAAATAAATATTCATGCAAAGTTTGGGGCCCTTAGCTCTTCTGGGGGCCAAGTGAATAAGCGGACAGACAGAAAGTAAATTTTCTTCTCTATATATTTGATGTGAAATTCATTGCAAGGGTAGATCTTGATGACAATGGGAATAGAGTAGGTTTTATATAAACTAAAAGATAAACTAAAGTGATGAAACTTGGTCAGGCAGACTATGATTCAGTTAATCTGAATAGTTCCACTCTTGAACAAGTGTCTCAGTTTGATTATCTTGGGAGCTATGTAACAGACACTGGTGATGTGTGGCATGAGTTTAACAGACGAATAAGGATTGCTGTTGAGAGTTTTAAGAATCTATGGAAAGAATGTGGAGAAATAGGCGTATACACCTAAAGACTAAAATTAGACTGTATAATAGTTTGGTTCTTTCTAGGGTTAGTTATGGTAGTGAAACTTGGTCGCTTTGTAAACAGATAATAATAAGATAACAGGAAACTTGAAAATAATAAGATAACAGGAAACTTGAAAATAATAAGATAACAGGAAACTTGATGCTTTTGATTCTAGACGCTCACGCAGTATCTTGGGCATTAGGTGGTTCAACTTTGTAACTAATAATGAGGTTAGGCAAAGGAGTCGGCAACTTCCTTCGAGCAGCTTATTGTGCAGAGAGAGACTCCGTTGGTTTGACCATGTTGTTCATATACATAACTATATATTAGCGAATAGGATTATGAACAGTGTGCCAAAATGCCTGAGAAAGAGAGGGAGACCTAGGATGCGGTGTGCAGATAATGTCAAAAAAAGACCATTGGTATCCAGTGTCCAGACGCAGCAGACGTAGCTCAGGACAGATATGCTTGAAGAATTAAATTACAGAATCTGGTTGGACCTCCATAGCCCATGGCTACTTGATGGTGATAATTATTGTGGTGATGATTGATGATGAAAAAGCCGTTGTAAACTCCCGCATAAACTAAACTGTTAGGCTAAAAATCGCCTTCAAATTATTTGGACTATTTTTTGTAATTTCATATCTGTTCGAGAATCCTTGATTGAATTCTGGATTTCCCTTCAATGCTAGCGCAAAACTCTTTATTTTGTTATTCGTATCTAGTTTATTTTCACTTCCGTCATCCAAATACTTCTTTATATTAGAAGTGACTGTTGTATCTTTTCACCACATCATGCTGGTAGCAGCACTGTCTGAAACGTATTTGGTAATATCAATTAAGTTGTGAACTGTGTTGTCACTCCTGGTAATTCAATATCTTCCAATGGTAATTCAATGCTTTCAATAAAATATTGAACTCTTTTAAAAATGTTGCGTCCATCATTGACCGTCGAAACTACATCATTGCCACCGATAACAGATCTATCCGATTTCAGTTGTTTTCCTCAGACGTGTATATTCTATATACTATATTCTGTATACTATGACGTGTTATATATATACGTGTATATATATAACTATATTCCTGATATAGAAAAACGTACTGTAAATAATTTGGTAAAGATTGCGTATTTTTCGGGATATTTTACATTCACGTTGGTTTCTCGATATCCTATATACTCTTATTTCTTCGTAGAATTATCTTCATTGCGTCTTCAAACAAATTCCAGTAAGTAGATTCAACATCTATCCTATACTTATATTTCGTCCGATACTTATTTTATTACCTTACTATTGTTAGGCCATTTCCGTAACTAACTGGTTAAGAATATTTCTCCCTTTAGTGCAAATTTACTCGTTCTTTCGATTAATAGCAGCATCTCAAAAGAAATGCCTATAAAAAAACTTCAACATCTATCCGATACTTATTTTATCACTTTATTATTTATTAGGCCATTTCCGTAAACTAATTGATTAAAAATTTTTATCTTTCTCAGTGGAAATTTACTCGTTCTTTGCAATGAAAGCAGCGTCTTCAAAGAAATTCTAGTACAAATCTTCAACATCCATCCAATAATTATTTTATCACCTTATAATTTTTAGGCCATTCCATAAACTAACTGCTTAAGAATATTTCTTCCTTTCAATGGAAATTTCCTTGTTCTTTCGAATGATAGCTACGTCTGTAAACAAATTCCAATAAAAAACTTCAGCATACAACCGATATTTATTTTATCACCTTATTAATTTTTAGGCCATTTCCGTAAACTTATTATTTTTTAGACCATTTCAGTGGAAATTTCCTCGTTCTTTCCAAAGATAATTCTCTTTTTCAGTTATTAGAATATTTCTCTTTGATAAATGTTAAGAATATTTCTTAGTATTAAGAATACATATTTCTCTTTTTCTGTGGAAATTTACTCGTAATTATAAAATAGCAGCGTCTTCAGGCATATTCCAATAAAAAACTTTGATATCCGTCCGATACTTATTTTATCACATTATTATTTTTACGCCATTTCCTTAAATTACTTTTAGGTTAAGAATATTTCTGTGTTTGGTGGAAATTATCTGGTTCTTTTGAATGATAGCTGAGTCAGAAAACAAATTGCAATAAAAAACTTCAAAATTGATCCGACACTTACTTTATAACCTTATTATTGTTAGGCAAATATCCGTAAACAAACTGGTAAAGAATATTTCTTTCCCTAGCGGGAATTTTCTCGTTCTTTCGGATGATAGCAGCGTCTTCAAACAAATCCGAATAAAAAACTTCAACATCCATCCGATTCTCATTTTATCACCTTATTATAGTTAGGCCATTTCCGTAAACTTTCTGGTTAAGAATATTTCTCCCTTAAGTGGAAATTTCCTCGTTCTTTCGAATGATAGCAGCATCTCCAAGGATATTCCAATAAACATCTTCAACATCCATCCGATCGTTATTTTATTGTCTTATTATTTTTAGGCCATTTAGTTAAACTACCCAGTTAAGAATATGTTATCTCTTTAGTGGAAATTTCATCGTTCTATCGAATGATAACAGCGTCTGAAAACAAATTCCAATAAAAAATTTCAAAATCCATCCGATTGTTATTTTATTATCGTATTACTGTAAAGCCATTTCCGTAAACTAAGTGGTTAAGAATATTTCGCCCTTTAGTGGAAATTTCCTCGTTCTTTCGAATAATACCTGCGTCTGCAATGAAATTCCAATAAAAAAACTTCAACATCCATCCGATACTTATTTTATCACCTTATTATTGTTAGGCAAATATCCGTAAACAAACTGGTTAAGAATATTTCTCCCACTAGCGGAAAATTTCCCCGTTCCTTAGAAAGATAGCAGCGTCTTCAAACAAATTCCAAAAAAAAAAGCTTCAACTTCTATCCGATAATTATTTTATGACTTTATTACTGTTAGGCCTTTTCTGTAAACTAATTAGTTAAGAATACTTCTTTTTTTGAGTGGAAATTTACACGTTCTTTCGAATGAAGCAGCGTCTTCAAACATATTCGAATAGAAAACTTCAACCTCCATCCAATAATTATTTTATCACCTTATAATTTTTGGTCATTTCGATAAACTAACTGCTTAAGAATATTTCCCCTTTCAGAGGAAATTTCCTCGTTCTTTAAAATGATAGCAGCGTCTTCGAACATATTCCAATAAAAAAACCTCAACATCCATCCGATTGTTATTTTATCACCTAATTATTGTAAGGCCATTTTGGCAAACTAACGGGTTCAGAATATATTTCCCTTTAATGGAAATTCACTCGTTCTTTCGAATGATAGCTGCGTCTCCAAAAAAATTTCAATAAACACCTTCAACATCCATCCGATATTTATTTTATCACCTTATTTATTTTTAGGCCATTTCCGTCTTTTCAGTAGAAATTTCCTCGTTCTTTCCAAAGATAATTCTCTTTTTCAGTTATTAGAATATTTCTCTTTACTAAGTATTAAGAATATTTCTTAGTATTAAGAATATTTCTCTTTTTCTGTGGAAATTTACTCATTCTTTCGAATGATAGCAGCGTCTTCAGACAAATTCCAATAAAAAAACTTCGACATCCATCCCATTCTTATTTTATCACCTTATTATTTTCAGGCCTTTTCCATAAACTAATTGTTTAAGAATATTCTCCTATAAGTAGAACTTTCCTTTTTCCTTCAATTGATAGCAGCGTCAAATGATAGCAAATTCCAAAAAAATAAACTTCAACATTCACCCAATACTTTTTTATTACATTATTTTTAGACCATTTACCTAAATTAACTGGTTAAGAATATGTCACCCTTTACTGCATATTTCCTCTTTCTTTTGAATGATAGCAGTGTGTTCAAAGAAATTTCAATAAAAAATTTCAAAATCCCGCCAGTACTTATTTTCTCACTTTATTTTTGTTGTTCCGTAAACTAATTGGTTAAGAATATTTCTCTCTTCAGTGGAAATTTCCTTTTTGTTTTCAATGATACATACGTCTTCAAACAAATTCCTAAAAAATAAACTTCAACATCCATCCAATATTGATTTTATCACCGTATTATTATTAGGCCATTTCCGTAAACTAACTGTTTAAGAATATTTCTCCCATTAGTGGAAATTTCCCTTTTCTTTCGAATGATAGCAGTGTCTTCAAAGAAATTTCAATAAAAAATTTCAAAATCCAGCTAAAACCTATATTCTTGCCTTATTATTGTTATGTCATTTTCGTAATCTAACTGATTAAGAATATTTCTCGTGGAAATTTCCTTTTTCTTTCGAATTATAGCCCTGTCTTAAAAGAAATTCGAATAAAAAACTTCAATATACATCCGATACTTATTTTATTCACTCACTATTTTTAGACCTTTTGCGCAAGCTATCTGGTAACAGTATTTTTGCCTTTATTGGAAATTTCCTCGTTCTTTCGAATAATAGCTATGTCTCGAAAGAATTAAAAAAAAAAATCATCATCCATCCGATACTTTTTTTTATCATCTTATTATTCTTAGTGCAAACTAACTGCTTAAGAATATTTCTTTCTTTACTGGAAATTTTCCTTTTCTTTCGAATGATAGCTTCAAGGAAATTTCAATAAAATTTTACAAAATCCATCTAAAACCTACATTCTCGCCTTATTATTGTTATGTCATTTCCGTGAACTAACTGCTTAAGAATATTTCTCCCTTTAGTGGAAAATTCCTCTTTCTTTCGAATGATAGCAGCGTCTTCAATGAAATTTCCACAAAAATTTTCAAAACCCATATAAAACATATATTCTCGCCTTATTATTGTTATGTCATTGTCGTAAACTAACCGCTTAAGAATATTTCTCTCTTTAGTAGAAATTTCCCTTTTCTTTCGAATGATAGCAGCGTTTTCAAGGAAATTTCAATAAAAATTTTTAAATCCATCTAAAATATACATTTTCACCATATTATTGTTATATCATTTCCGTGAACTAATTGTTTAAGAATATTTCTTTCTCCCTTTACTAAAAATTTCCCTTTTCTTTCGAATGATAGCAGCGTCTTCAAGGAAATTTCAATAAAAAATTTTAAAATCCATCTAAAATATACATTCTCACCTTATTATTGTTATGTCATTTCCGTGCTTTTCTTTCGAATGATAGCAGCGTCTTCAAGGAAATTTCAATAAAAAATTTCAAAATTCATATAAAACATACATTCTCGACTTATTATTGTTATGTCATTTCCGTAAACTAACTGCTTAAGAATAGTTCTTCTTTAGTGGAAATTTCCCTTTTCTTTCGAATGATAGCAGCGTCTCCAAGGAAATTTCAATAAAAAAATTGCAAAATCCATCTAAAACATATATTCTCGCCTTATTATTGTTATATAATTTCCATAAACGAACTGCTTAAGAATATTCACCCTTTAGTGGAAATTTCCCTTTTCTTTCGAATGATAGCAGCGTCTTCAAAGAAATTTCAATAAAAACTTTAAAAACCAATCTGAAACATATATTCTCGCCTTATTATTGTTATGTCACTTTCGTAAATATCTAGATAAGAATATTTCACCCTTTAGGGGAAATTCCCTTTTCCTTTCGAATTATAGCACCGTCTTCAAAGATATTGGAATATAAAACTTTAATATCCATCTAAAATATACATTCTTACCTTAATATTGTTATGTCATTTCCGTGAACTAACTTCTTAAGAATATTTCTCCCTTTAGTAAAAATTTCCTTTTTCTTTCGAATGATAGCAGCGTCTTCAAGGAAATTTCAAAAAAAAATTTAAAAATCCATCTATAACATATATTCTCGCCTTATTATTGTTATGTCATTTCCGTGAACTAACGCTTAAGAATATTTCTTTCTTTAGTGAAAATATCCCTTTTCTTTCGAATGATAGCAGCGTCTTCAAGGAAATTTCAATAAAAAAAATTCAAAATTCATATAAAACATACATTTTCGCCTTATTATTGTTATGTCATTTCCGTAAACTAACTGCTTAAGAATATTTCTTCCTTCAGTGGAAATTTTCCTTTTCTTTTGAATGATAGCAGCGTCTTCAAAGAAATTTCAATAAAAAATTTCAAAATCCATCTAAAACATATATTCTCGCCTTATTATTGTTATATAATTTCCATAAACTAACTGCTTAAGAATATTTCTTTCTTTAGTGAAAATATCCCTTTTCTTTCGAATGATAGCAGCGTCTTCAAAGAAATTTCAATAAAAACTTTCAAAGCCAATCTGACTAGACTTGTTAATATCTAGATAAGAATATTTCACCCTTTAGTGGTAATTTCCTTTTCCTTTCGAATTATAGCACCGTCTTCAAAGATATTGAAATATAAAACTTCAATATCCATCCGATACTTATTTTATCACCTTATTATATATAGGACATTTCCGTAAAATTACTGGATAAGAATACTTGTCCCTTTAGTGTAAATTTCCTTGTTTTTTCTAATGATAGCAGAGTTTTCAAAAAAATTCCAATAAAAAATTTCGACATCTATCTGGTACTTATTTTCTCACCTTATTATTTTTAGGCCATTTGCGCAAACTCTCTGGTAAGAATATTTCTCCCTTTAGTGGAAATTTTCTCGTTTTTTCGAATGATAGCAGCGTCTTGTAAAAGGTATTCCAATAAAAAAATATCAACATCTATCTGATACTTATTTTATCATCTTATTATTTTAGGCCATTTCCCTACACTAACAGGTTAAGAATATTTCTCTCTTTCAGTGGAAATGTACTTGTTCTTTCGAATGATAGCAGCATCTTCGTACAAATTCCAATAAAAACTTCAACATCTATCAAATACTTATTTTATCATCTTATTTTTAGGCCATTTGCGTAAACTAACTGGTTAAGATTATTTGATCTCTTACAAGAAATTTCCTCGTTCTTTCGAATAATAGCCGACCTAACTGTATAAAGATTTTAACTGGTTTTCTTATTATTTTCACTTATATTTGGATCTGATGTGTAACATATAAGTCACGTTTTCTTTGTTCAAGTCAATTATTTTATTCTTTTGATCGTTTACTTTCCTGTAATATTTTAAATGTGATAAGTTTTATTTAGTGGTAAATATATGGGGAAGAAAGCACGTCGATTAAACTGCTAGGTAATGTTTGAGGCATGAAACTGTACGACACGTCGCTGTTCTGATTTTTGATATAAGAAGATTCGATGATACAGCAGTGAATCAGAATGCGATCGACCTTCTCGTTATGTTGGGTGGAAACTTCCTTTTTTGTTTATCGTATCGGTAAGTTTCGGTCTAACCTCAATATCTCTTACAACTTACCTACATAAAAATCTATTGCGTATCCTCTAGTCAAATGAATAACTAATCTTAATGTGACGAGATTGCTTTTTATTATTATAGAGCTAGGATCTCCAAAAATATTTTCAAAATATCATTAAATCCGCCTATATCGTACATTCCATTTGGGAAAGTTGCTTTGTTCCATTGCCTCCCTTTTAAATATTTCAGAGGGATCATCTTATTATTGTAGTTTAGTATTGTTTAATACTCATATATTAGTAGTTACCAACAATTCATTCTGATCGTTAGGCATTTGTTGAAACTGATACGGTAGATCTTACATTACATCGTTTAATGTAATAGATACAATAGTAACCATATTTCATAGAGTAATTTGTTGGAATTTGGGGAAAATTATACACTTGAAGATGTTTGTAAATGTTTTTTTGTTTCTTCTGGTGGCGATAAACCGAATGGATCAAAGTACTCAACGTAATGTAGTTTGGCATCTTTGAAATAAGCTACCTTTAATGAATTGGTGGACCACAGGAAATGTCATAGTTCACTTTGCCATATCGGTTGCTGAATATTTCTGTTGGCAGGAATCGATAGAATAAATAAATACCACGGAATCCTTTTTCGCTTTTCATAATTTTTTCGATATAAGTTACTTAATGAGTCTTTTTTGTTTTCAATCCCTATAATATTTGCTTTCTTGCGATGTACAAACCTTTTCCTTTTTTTGTTCTTTTTAGATAAGCCAGCTGCCCTTTGCTTTCCAGGAATGTGTAACCCTTTTCCCAGAACAATATTCTGTGCAAGTTTAGTGCCAACATATCCAGCTGTTTCAACTGCTGCTGCTTTTCCCAATGCTATAAGTGCAGGTATTAAGAAGGGAAGAAATTCACCGAGCTGCATTTTACTGATAAAACGATGGCAAAATGGCGTTTTAGATTGTTTCAATTTAATTATTTGTTGTTTAGTTAATTTGAAAACAGCGTTGCCATTATTCTCGGGATCATATTTAATGATATATAATTCTTGTTCACAAATGCACGTTTAATTTTTTTTTCTTTTGTCCAGGCATTAAACTAGTTAAGTAATTGTGACACATCATTGCACTTTATTATATGAGTTAAGCATGTAATATGTCAAGTGTAAAATGAAAACTTTAAGGGAAAATGTTGAATATATCAGATCAAAGAAGAGTAGGGTTATGATGAGAGGTAGATGCCGAACATGTAGAGTAACGAACCATAAATTTGTGAAACAGAAAGATAAAGTATTGTGGACCATTTACTAAATTGTAAAAAATGCTAATGCGAGAATACCCAGGTATTAATTGTGTAGATAAAGCTTGTAAAAAGCACGACATTCATCCAGAAAACTACAGAAACTTAAAAGGGAGACGAAGCCGACCAAGAATAGTTGAACGACGTACAAAAATTTCGAATTTGGTGAAAGAATTTTGATAACTATAATTAAGCCCATCACTGAAAAAAGAAACGATTTTGTCTGTGGAACAAAAAACAGCATGTCAGCAATTAAGTATGTTCCGCTGACGGAATTTTCTGGTATAAATAATCTGATGCGCAAAACTGGATTTAAAGAAAAAGAAGTAAAAACGTTTCTCAAACAACAAGATGTGTACACGTTACACAAATCCATCTACAAAATATTTAAAACAATATGGGTTAACGTCTCTGATGTAGACAACCAGTGGTAGAGCGATTTAATTAATATGCAAAAGTTTAAATTACACAGTAACCACACAAACTTTCGCGTGATAGACATTTTCATTAAATTCGCCTGTGCAACTCCTGTTAAAAATAGAATGTGTTTACTAAAGTATTCGTCAAAATATATGAACAACAAAAGGCTTTCAGGTTGTAAACAAATAGGGAGTTGAGTTTATCAATAGAGAACACAAGAGTAACCAAGAAGACCTTAATTGCTTCGCCGCTGAGAACGAGACTAAATCTCAGATTGTAGACTGCTTTAATTATACTCTAAAGAAAAAAATGTGGAAATATCATCTCACTGCCAATAATACTGAAAAATGAATCGATGTTCTACCAAAACGTGTTAAGAATTAAAATACTTATGAGAGATTGATAAATACGACTCCAGAAGAGCCAAGTGTGAAGAACAACAAGTAATCGTGTATTTTAATCTATTTGGTAAATGATTAAAATCTATTATGAAACCAAAGTTTAAACTAGGCAATTAAATAAGAATCAACAAGTACAAGGCAACGTTTAAAAAAGAGATATCTGCTTAATTTTAGAGAAGAAATTTTTGGAATTGCTCAAATTCTGAACACAGATCCCTTTTAGGGATTATATATTATTTTAGGGATTTATAGGTAGACTTCTAGAAAATGGAGATGCTTGTACCATTCAACACATTAATAAGACTTCTTTAACTCTTCATAATAATCGATCGTAATTTATGAGATAAGAGATCTGAAAGGGGAGACTAACGTCTTTATTTTTATCATGCAAGGTAAGGTAAAATGCAAAAACAAGATATCACTTAAAAAGTAGTAACCATTCTGAAAACTAGAGATAAGAATAATAAAAGAAAGTATTATGTTAAATAGTTTGGCTATGTTAATACGTTTAATTCCTGGGTCAAAAAGACGATATCTTTTAAATAAAAACTTTTAAATAAAGGAAATAGATATTCAAAATTCACGTAATTCTGCAGAAAACATTTAGCGAGGAAATCACAGTCGCAACCTTTTCTTCCAGTAAAGAAGATATCAACGAGCAAGGTCAACGACCTCGATAAAGGCATGCAAAATGTAATTGTTTTCGATGAATTCGTAACCGAGAAAGATCAGAAACTCATCGAAACGCCAGAGGAAGGGGTAAAAACATATCGTTGATTTACCTGACATTCGACTACAGTGTAATTATTTTATATTCTTCAATATGCTGTAAAAAATAGAAATGTTGTACAGAGTGTTTCAAAAAGGACGCAACCCTCTATTGTATTTTTCTATTTAAACCTGACAAATTTCAAAAGATTCAAATTAGACACCTTTGCAACAGATGTTGAAAGTGATTTCCTGCAACCTGGATGCAGGTTCGTACCCGTTTCATACATTTGCAGCCACCTTTCGTAATGTTTGTTTCTAATGTTTAAAATATCTCTTTCAATGTTATCCTTCAAGTCTTCAAGTGTATGAAGATTGTTTTGAAACACTACACATTTGAAATATCCCCAAAAGAAAAAATCTGGAGGAGTAAGATATGGGGAATTTTGGGGGCCACAAATTTTTTGAAATCAAATGATCACCAAAAAATTCCTGCAACATGACCATTGCGTCATTTGCAGTATGGGCGGTCGCGCCATCTTGTTGAAACCAACATTCTCGTTCATTCACATCCAATAGTGCAATAAACTGTTGGATGAGGACATGATAAACTTCACCAGTTACAGTTGAGTCAAAAAATAAAGGCCCTATCACACGACGACGGGAAACTGCACACCACTAATTTTCCGTGTGTGTAATGGTCGTTCGTGAAAAGTGTGAGGATTTCCACTGCTCCATATTCGACTGTTTTGATTGTTCACCTACCCATCCAAGTGGATTTTGTTGACGAAACCAACGACAGTACCGTAAACATTTTTCATGGTGTGGTTCTTCCAGTTCATGAACGACACCAATGCAGTAGGCATGAAATTTTAACTTCTTTGTAGCCCTGAAAACAGTAGCTGGTGACAGTCCAACCTGTGAAGATAACTTTCTAAGAGATTTTCTAGGTAAGCGAGTTAAACGCTGAGACACATCATCAAGAACTTCGGCAGTTAACAGTGATAGCCGGCCTTGGCTCCTTCGATCCTGTACAGACCCAGTGTCACAAAATTTATCAATCAAACGAGATATTGTCGACTTGGGAACTGCAGACTGAGGGAACTTCAAATTAAACTCCTCTCTCACACGTTTGTAAGATTTGTAAGCACAATACGTCTCAACAATAAGTATGTGTTGGTTTTTGGGAAACGACATAGCTGACACAACACAAACGAATGAATGATTGAGTGAGACTACCGCGTGACAAAGGTCATTTCAACTGCTAAAGGCTAAACCCATGAGTACAGTAATGCCAACTGACTAATATTATGGCATAAAATGTACATGCGTGTAAGTTCCACTCTTTTTTATTTTATTTTATTTACTCTCTTGCGTCCTTTTCGAAACACCCTGAAGATGCAAATGGATCATGGAACAGAAATTAAGAAAGGTGTTTTCATGCAATTTTATGCATATTGCAAACCGCACGATTTCTTATTAATCGGTACAAAAACCCAGTACATGTCTTTAAGTACAGAAACAGCTTTGAAAAATAAAGAAGACACCCTTTTTGTCATCAGCTCAGAGATTGGTTCCAAAAGAGACTCAGACGGAATTCCTGGTGTGAGTTTCAAGTTGATCCACGATGGTGACTATGATATGAGTAATAAAAAATTAAAAAATATAACCAATTCCAAGGATGGTTCGGATCTCTGACGAAGCAATATCTACAATAAAAATCTGTAAACACTAACTCGAACGGGTAACTATGATGCAAACTCTAAACAAATATCGAATATAGGTAGACTTCTAGAACTTCATTAATGCTTGTACCATTAATAACACTTCTTTAACTCTTCACAAAAATCGATATTATACGCGAATTGAAGAAATAGACAACGTTACCAAACCCAATGCGGATTCTGAAATAACTGCAAAATGATATTTGGAAAAAGGGGCACTGTGCAGGGACGTGTCGATTACGATGCAAGCAATAAACCCGTTAAAAACCTCGCAGAACCGACTGATTCATCAAATACCACTATGAAACTTTACGTCGACAACTTGACCATTGCTGAAAAGAGTCCAATCAATACATTAGGTTACTAATAACGATGGACGTAACGTTCTACAAAGCATTACATTTGACGGCATAGTTTCAGAAAAAGGTGTACATAATGCAGAAAATAAACAAATTGTCGACATTGCCGATCCGGAATCAGATTCTGCTGTTACAATTAAGAGATATTTGTAAAACATCGCATTAACTGGCTAGGATGTCATTAATGCAAATAATAAGAGAATAGGAAACCTTAGGGAACAAAGACAAAACAGAAATGCTGCAACGATAGTTTGACAAAGTTAGATAATAATCCAACCGATGCCTTACTGAGAATTGGAAAAGGACTTTTCGTACCAAGTGAAAGCAGATTTAATGGCGATGCTAATGGATAATATATTACGAATGTTGGCACTCCAGTTTATCACAGTAACGCTGCTACAAAATTATATGTTGATAAAAATACTGTAATTTGATTGCAATCTCATCCAATTATTCAGACAAACACAAGACTCAACATATTAATATTCCCTCTGTATTCCAGGAAAATTACCATCTTTGCATTTCTAATGGACACACACACTGGGCTAAATGGCGTGGTCAAAAGGCCAAAGAAGATTGGGGGAGGAGACCGACTGGACAGCTGTGGGAGGCAAATGGCAGTGTGTTTAATATGCACAGGGTATGGCCTCTCGCTCATGGGGCCACAGCTTTATGTCCCATCCGAGGGACAGCAGGCTTTCCAGGCTCATTGGTGTCCTTTACTGACTAAGGGCAGGGTGGGAAATTTTGTGGAGATAAATCTCAATGCTGGCTCAGGTGGGACCCGAACCTGGGAGCTGCAGATTACGAGCCTGGCGCCTATAGAGACTGAGTCACCCCCACCTGTCATCTTTTAGTATAAAATAGAATAATATTCCAGGTGATCAAAAATTCATTGATGTAGCAAGACCACAACATCAGCAATTTTATTGTTATTCCAAAAAACAAAATATTTGACAGAGGCAGCAAATTAGTGTTTCACTTGCTCGCGTATCCAGATCGCAAAAAAGAAAGGTAACTGGAGGTCTTGTTTCAGACTTCATCAACAGGTATAAGTTTTTATTGTATATGAATAAAGACAAAAGATTTTAAGCAATTACATTGTATTATAGACGCAACGTTGAAATTGAGAGTCATTTCAAGATCGAAAATGGAAGATAAATTTTGGATGAAGAACTAGATAAGGAAATGCTTAAAGAATCTCGCAAACCAGTGGTCGAAAAGTTAAAAAATTTCGAATCCGTCCGTGAAAAAACCATGGAAATCATACAAGAAGCAGTAAAATAGGTTAGAACCGAAAGAGCAAGATGAGGTACTCGAAAAAATTGTTTATTTATAATCCAAATTCGAACTTACAAGACGAGGTATTAAGCCAATATGAATTTGAAACTTCCGTGTGAAGTCTTACTGGCCAGCAATCCCACTCCTCAGCTGAAAGAAATTATCTATCAAGCAATCAGCAAATTTTGAAAACTCGGTGGCGACAAAGCAATCGAAGCATCGTAAATCACATTTAAGTGTTTAGAAAAAATTTAAAAATGATTAAAATGATAATGACAGTAATAGGTGTCTGGTTTTGTGTTATACAAGAGTTTGGACCACAGTTGTGAGAAATTGCCACTTTTGATTACTAGTCAATCAGCTGAAAGGGAGTACTGAAGTTGTAAATCAAATAGTTGAAATTTGGATATTTTGCTAGAAAACGATATTATTGGAAAAAAAAGCATAAAATGTTATTCAATAACATTGTTCTTCAGAAATTCTTGATGGAATCGGTCTAATATTATATATAAATGAATTCTGTTATATTATGTCACATCCCAAGAGTGAAGCAGGAAATCTTATTGCAGCATCAATTTCATTTGTTTCTGGCAGAAATATCCTGAGTACTGCTTAACGGCCAATAGTTGTTATAAACCTTTTCTTGGCAAATTGAAGTTTTATTTTCCTTTTTAAGAAAATGATTCAAACAGTGGCTGATAAAAAAATTTTCAAGAGGGAAAAATAATAAACCATATTCAGCGAAAATATTTCTTTTTCGCCCGATTTCATCTAAAACATCTTGTTTACTTCATTATTTTCAAACATTTTTTATCCAAAATAACTTTACAATTCTCATCTTCTACTAACGAAAATTTATTCATTGCAAAATGCTTCAAAATCTAACTTTCCATTGCAGTAATATTCTCTCCTAGACTAAAAAAAATTAGTTTACCTCCAGATTTCAGTTTTCACAGTTTTCTCACTATTTTTTAAACAATTTTACTTTTTCCATCTCTCTAATTTATTGCATTTTTCAGCTCAAGAGCCCAATAATTCAGTGAGATGTGCAATAACAGTAACATTTGCTCTGCAAAACACAGCATCTGACATCTTTCATGCAAACCATTTTTTCGCATCAAATAAGTTCAAAAAGCTATTTGTCCAAAACTTTCCACATGGATCAAGCATGGGATTTCGTCTGCAGAACTTTCGTTTTCCCTACTCTATTTCATTCACTTCAGTTTTTCTTTTCATTTTTAATTTGGAACTTTTTAGGATATTTACTATATTTTGAGGAGGAGATAATAGATAGATAGAGATAGATAGAGCATAAAATTAGTAATACACGAAAACTGATTGGCAAATTTATTGTATTAATAGCAAAAATTGCCAGAAAATACATTTTCCGATAAGTGTCCTATAGCTTCTTTGGAAAAGAGGGTAACCGTAAGAATAGCCCATATATCAGGAAAAGGCTTTGATCATCATAACTTTGCTCTCAAGTCGGACAGATGAAATATTTAAAATTTAGTCAATTTACTTCAGAGTGGTTTAGAATTTAACATGTTCGGTTCTAACGCTTCTTCCAGTATACTTACTGCCAAAATTCGTAAATATTGGTTTTTAAATGTCATTATAATTATTTTTCAAAGGATATTTTATGTGTCTTTGATCATTGAAGTAACAATCAAATAATTTATTTTTATTTAACCTTCGCAAAAATTTAAATTTTAATATGATTAACAATTTTCCTCTTCAAGCTCAAATTTGCAGTACCTTTTTCCATAATAGCTACAACACTAACGAATCAAAATTTTCGATATTTCGAAACATCACTATCAGGAGTTTAAATAATGTCACTGATGGTAATAATAACTGAGAAGTATTTAATAACTGAGAGCAATTCTGGCATTCCGTGTTACGTCAATGGGAATCTAATTTTGAAACTCTATAACTTATGATATATGCATTAATGGGAAAAGGTGACCATGTAAATTAAAAATCATAATCTGTTTTGTTTAAGTCTCGATTTTCAGCAATATTCGCTCAATTTAAAGAGTTATGGAAGTTGGGAAATTTAAGAATAAATTATCTTTTATTATAATTAGAATAATGCATATCTCTTCTGGCGAATATGGGAATTGCGCTTCCAAACGGAGTAAAGTTTTCCACTTTGGTACGCTTTAAAACTTTTAATTCGAACTAATGACTGATTGGATAAAGGCCAATAGTAGTATTTTATTAATATTTATAAAACATAAAAAGTATTTGTCTTATATTCGTTAAATTTAAAAAGTTGCTTTTCTCACACACCTCTTTGGAAAGGACGCAGATTTCTGCTCTCAGTAGAATATCTCTTGATGCTTTGCCGTCGAATTTTCCAATTTCATAAATCACTTTCAATAATTCGTTAAAAGTTTCGCTTTATCCATGTTTAGTGCCCTCTACTAATGTAAATGAAAATCACCTAAAGATTTGAAATATTGCGAATTATATTAGTACCAACCCAATTGAAAAAGAG
This sequence comes from Ryuthela nishihirai, assembly GCA_038380435.1. Lineage (NCBI taxonomy): Eukaryota > Metazoa > Arthropoda > Arachnida > Araneae > Heptathelidae > Ryuthela > Ryuthela nishihirai. The sequence continues at coordinate 3,355,900 of JAWZYU010000019.1, forward strand.
TTTTCCAATTATCTCTTAAAACGAAAAATTGTTTTCCCTCCCCGGGTGAAAGGGGAAAACTTATTTTAGCAAGTGCAAACAAACTTTATGATCTTCAGATTCGACCATAAAATTAAGAGACTAAATGTATCGTTTGTAATATTTGCTAAACATTTTCCACCATTAGAGGGTGCAATTATAACTTTTGGGCGATTCGGAAAGTTACGAATCCTAATATTTCATCAATACCTACAAACACAAAAAGAATTATTAATTTATATCCAGAAAGAAAATGTCAGTTTTCTACAGACGACTATTTATTAAATAGTTTGAAACAATAGTTACTTTTTAAATTTTAATTAAATCTAGGTAAATTGTTATGACCTATTGATGGTGTGAAATATTGTAGCGAAAACTGTATTATATGAAATACTGAGCGAATATTTGTTGAAAATCGAGATTGAATAGTTTCGATTATGTTCGCTACGTTTAGTCACAATTTTCTATTAATTGCATATTTTTGACTTTACAGAGCTTCGAAGTTAGGTTCTCTTTGATGTAACAAGGAAACTCGAATATTTTGTTATGGCAGTGTAATTCAGTTCAGTATATTGTAAAGATATTCATCATTTAAAGTTAATGGGATTAACTTTCATTTGCTTACAATTTTTTCGATTTCAAAATGTTACTGATTCAAAAGTAATCTCTAAAACTTTTCCAAGTACTGAAATCAACATTACGTTGCCGACATTTCGCTCTCAGTCGCCTGTGTCGCAAATCAAGCTTCGAAGAAATTTCATAGGAAACTGATTTTTTTTATAATTCTCGCTTCTGCAAATGGCACGTAGCATTACATCATCTCTATTAGTTAAGAACTGCAGCAAATAGACAGAAGAGTAAATAAATCACATATGAACAAATCCATATCAGAATCGAATTTTGAAACCATCGGTAAACAACGTAATAACGTATGCTGCATGAAACAACCAGGAGTCGTCACAGCGACGAAAATCTAACTACAGCTGATGTCGCTCAAACTGTCGAATGTGACATTCCCATTGATGCAGGTATTACACAATACTGGATGAAAGGATGGCATTGAGAGCTGTTATAGATTAAAATTATCAAATTACATACAGATAGTCGATATGTTTATTCAAACTTCAATATGGGATGTAAAATATCTTTGAAAATGATCTTATGATCTTGCATTTATATTTTTTTCTACCTAAACATGTCAGCGATGACCATGAAACATTCCATCAACGTCGTATTAATGAGAAGACAGTCGACATCCTGTCGACATCAATGGTAAAGTGAATATCAGGATAAATGGAGCTCTGCCCAAGCATATACATTCATTCCCCCTTCCCAACAAAGAACCCATTAATAAAAATCATAGCAGAGTATACTCTCGATTATCCAGAATGAATGGGAGGGGGAAGAAAACAATCATGTACAGTCGAACTCTCGGTTAATTCGCCATCCATGTACAACGCATAAAAAATTCAAAATATTTAGAAAATATCTTAGCATGGACTTATTAATGTTACAAATGAAAACTTTCAAGTATATGTGCAAATATGTGCAGACGAATGGGCATCCTGTCGATAAATAAGTCTTCGTTGTAAAGCACACAAAATCAAATGGGCGCATTAAAAACTGCAAAGCACTATCACTCTTCTCATTAATACGACTTTCAATAAAACGATTAATAATAATTGCTAATTCAATAAAAGTCTTTTGTTTCTGAAAAAGCAACGAAATCAAAGGAACGCCTTACAGGAAATTAAAAGAGACTATATTTAAATTAATTCTTTCTAATTCGAAATTTATTAAAATGGAATTTTATATTTCTGTCGAGTTCTGTTCTTTCTAGATTAAACAATTGGACATCAATTTAACTCACTACATGAAATCAAGCAGTAGAATGCTATTATTGCTCTCATTAACAATTTGATGTCCAGAAAGGTCTAAAACTGCCCTTCAAAATATTACTGAGAATTCAAAATACCCAGATGATCCAGTTCTCAGGATATAGGCTACTTTAGCAGATGCCTCAGGGAAGCTTTCCTCCTGCTCAGTCTTTAGCAGATGCCTCAGGGAAGTTTGTTCTTAGAAAGTGGAACTTAATCCTCCCTCATTATCGATTGAAAAATTTAACTCTCTTGTAAGTGGAATCAAATTAACGAAACTAAATGGAAGAGGACTATCACTGCGCTCATTAATCCGATATTGAATAAAACGAATTTCTTTAGTCTTTTCTTTCATTGAATGAAATAATGGGAAATCAAAGAGACACATTATATCTATTATCTCTTAACCGACCTTTTCTGTAAAACAATACTATCCATAAAGAGCTTATTGAATTAAAGACTAATTTTTTCAGTAGGATTAGCTAATCCAACTAAAAATGTTGTTTTACAGAAAAGTCGGTTAAGACAATAATTAATGTAGATAATAGATTTGTGGAACAGAAAGGTCGGTTAACAGAAAGCACTACAGAAATATTTGCTTCTGTTCTCTCTAATTCAACTTTGAGTTTAATATATTTTATTCTTAAGCCTTTATCTCTGAAAAGAAAGGAAATGACGGTAATGCAACACAGGAAACTGCCAGAGCCAACGTTTCCATCTATTCTCTGTTAGCGGGATTCAATAAGTCATTTCCATCTCTTCTCTCTACTTGGGCATTTCGATAAAATAGATTATTTTCGCTTCTTTCCTTTTTTAAGTTACAGTAACAGTTGCAGTGTCTCTAAAGGCAGCAATCCCCGCTTTTACCCACTCGTGCTGTGAGATGCAGAGTCGGAATGAACATTACCAAGGTACTGCACGTGTGTTTGAAGCTGGCTATCGAGGAATTCGATTTCTGGGAGCAGAAGACGCAACATCATTCGGCAGCTCGATTCGGAGATTCATCGGCAGCTTGTATCTCTGCTTAGCTAGGACGTTCTGTCAACGCAGCATGTGAGGAAATAATGTTGCGAATCTGAAAATTGTGATGTGACTGCAGTAGATGAAAACCCACACATACCACATCTAATACCATGGCATGTATTGTAGTAGTTCACTTGTTTGGTAAGCTGAAGACACATCTCAAGGATGCCACTTTCCATCAAATAATACCGTGAAAGAGAAAAACCACATAGTGACTTCAACAGGAGTTTGTTCAACAACTACAAACTTATTGAAGGTTACAAGTGTCTCAACAAGTCTGATGACTATGCAAAAAATTACACGTTGGTGGGGGACATTTCCTGTAATTACCTGCCTTCCCTGTGCAGAAATCAAATGGAGATTGCGCTCTGAGGAATTCTCATAATTTGTTTCTACAGTTAGTTATGGTAATGAAACGCGCATCTTTTCTAGCCTTTATGCTCACAGGTGTCCTAAACCTAGTGTTCAAAGGAGTCGGCAAACTCCTTTGAGCAACATATTATGCAGAGAGAAACTGCATTCGTTTAGCCATGTTGCATAACTATAGATTAACCAATAGGGTAATGAACAGAAAAATCGTAGTGCTTAAGATACGGTGGACAGGCAATGTCAAGTTAGAAAATGGCCTACAATGGTGGGGAGAGGGTCGCTCAGTCAGTAGTGCACCAAGCTCATAATCTGCAGTTCCCAGGTTCGAGTCCTGTCTAGGCCAGTATTCCGATTTATCTCTGCAAAACTCCCTGCCCAGCCCTCGGTCAGTAAGGGCCACCGATGGGTTTGGAAAGGTCACTCTCCACCCGATGGGATGTTAAGACGTGGCCCCATATGTGGAAGAGCTCTGTGCATGTTAAAGAACATGCTGGATGACCTTGACAGGAGACAACCATCTGTCTCCTAACAGCTGTCCAGTCGGTCATCTTCCTCCAACCTTCTCTGAGACCTTGGGGTCCTTGTAACCTGGCCATTTAGCCCATTGTGTTCAAAAAGATACTGGTCAGAGGTAAAACAACCCAACCCTGCAGTGACTAAATGTGAACAGCTGTAGATCAGGATAGATGTTTTTGGAATATTAAATTGCGCACTCTGGTTAAACCTCTGTGGCCCATGGATGCTTGAGAACAGGGCGAGTTCCTCGGAACCGCGGGGCTCTTTAAAGGCCCCCGCGGTCCACGAAAAGCTCATCGTAAAAACGACGCCATTTTCCTATCTTTAACACAGCAGCCGGCACAATGTATCCTCGTTCCTCTAGTTCCACGTCCCACCACCAGAGCACATGTCAGTTATTTTCCAAGCCCAACAGTAAATCCAATCGCAGAATCCGCTAATCGATGACTAACTATTCTTTCAATAGAAAGCGAAATCGGTTAATTTTGATGACGTAATTAAAGATTTTGCAGCGAAAAAGGCGAGAAAAATTATCTAATATTTATAATATACTCGGTTTTCATATAAGTTGTATGTAGATATGTATCGCACTTTGAATTTATAATAAATAATTTATTATAAAATTTAGAAGTACATATAAAGGCGTTTATTTTTTTGGCCCGCACAATTTTTGAACCCGGTGCCGCAAAAGTTCACGCCGGTCCTGCTTGAGGATTATGCATCTAATGCATTGTTCTGTTTGCTGTACTTTCAATTACTTCTGTTGGATCGCAACTTAACTGACCACCCTGCATAACTCAGATTTGTCTGCAACTGAGGACCAAAATTTTAAAAAATATATTGACCAATGTAGTAAGTACGACTTGGAGACTGAAACGAACTTTGCTGATAATATATGTGCAATCTTTTGTGATAGTTAAATGTCGTTTAAAGCAGGAGTTCTTAAACTTTTCCCATTCGCGTCCCCTTTTCGCCCGAGAAATTTTTGCGCGACCCCGGTTTATAGGTGTATAAAATAGGTATACAGATCAAACTTTTATTGATAATAAATCATAAAGAAAATTATTTTAAAACAATTCTTTGGTATACATATAATTTTAACATTTATTAAAGACAAAAACAAATTGGCATTCTAATGAGATGGATGTGCTTGGTTATTTTTACATAAAGAATTAAATCTTGGCTGAATATTTGACACTGCAGGACGTAGAGCATCTTCAACGTTTTTCAGAGTTGATCGATATTTTGATTTTATAATCGTCAATGCTGAGAACGCCGCTTCGCATAAATACATAGTACAAAATGGGAGAAGTATGTTTAAGGCCATTTCAGAAATTGTTGGAAATTCTGTCCTAATCCCAAGCCAAAATTCATTTAACGATTTTTTAGTAAACTCAAGTTTTAAACCTGTGTCACTTGATAACTCGGCAAATTCTTCTTGAACTTTTAATGGCAGATGACTGACGTTTTTGATTTCAATTGAGTATGGTTTATGAACCCAACTTAGTTTTTCAGAATCAAAATTGGAAGGGAAGTATTTCTGAAACTGTGTCTCCAGGCACTTCAGATGATCAATTATAACTCTTACAATTAAATCTTTGGGAAGGACATTTTCTGTAGCAGTAGACATTTCTAAAGAACCATTTTCCACCCTATTCTTCCATATTTAATTTTTTTTGTAAAACTTTCAATTTTATCTTTTAACATAAACATGTTACAATTTTTTCCTTGAAGCGATATGTTTAAATCATTGAGTTTTTCGAAAATATCCGACAAATAACACAGTTTTGAAAGCCATAAGTCATTATGGAAAAAATTAACAAAATCGGATTTCTGCTCAGTCAAAAATATAACAACTTCATCTTTCAATTTCAATAATCTGTTTAAACTTCGCCCTCTTGAGAGCCACCTTACCTCTGCATGTAGTAATAAGCTTTTGTAATCGGAGTCCATATCTTTGCAAAGGTTTGAAAACAAACGACTGTTAAGGGCACGATTTAAATGAAGTTAATGATTTTGATAGTATTGCGAAGCACATCTAACTCTGGTGATATTTTTTGGCTGCGAGTAACTCTCGATGGATCATGCAGTGAGTAAAAATGATATCTTCATTACCACCAGCTTTAACTTTTGCTACAAATCCAACATTCTCGCCCATTCCATCACCGTCTCCATCATCGTCTGTACAGACTCCAACGCAATTTTTCCAGTGCAAACCTTCATTTGTGAAAAATTCATTTACTTTGAGATGTATATCTTCCCCTCTTGTGTGCTCTTCCAAAGGGCGACAAAATAATTCTTCATGCATGCTTCCCTCATAAACATATCTTACATAAAGTAACAACTGTGCCATGTTAGAAATATCAGTTGTTTCATCTAACTGAACCGCAAACTTTGGGCTGCCCTTAAGCCTGGTAATAAGCTGCTGGAATTGGTCTTTACTAATTTTAGAAATTCTTTCGGAAACAGTATCATTCGATAAAGGAATTTTACGAATTTCATCCCCATACTTTTTCCCATGAACTATTTTTGACATTTTAATAGCAGCAGGTAACACGAGATCTTCTATCGCGTAGGGCTTTTTAGTTTTTGCAATTAAATAAGAAGTTTCGTAAGATGCAAGTAAATACTTTTCGTTGACAGTAACAAATTCCTCAAAATATTGTTTTTCTTTATTTGAAGATTTTACAAGTCGTACAAAATATTCCTTTGGTTTATTACAGTACGCTGCATGCTTGATATTAGATGTCGTTTTAGTTTGGCTGGTTTCATGCTCTCCGCAGCCAAAACTTCATTTACAAATTAAGCAAAGAGGTTTTTGCACACCATCGTGATTATTAGAAGTAAATCCATATTTCAAAAATGATTCGGCATATTTTCTTTTTCTTGTCAATTTAGGTGTACTACAACCTGGTAGCGAAGACTCTGCCGCATTTTCATCAGTGTTTTTACCTCTTCTGTTTAAATTTAGCCACTTATCCATAATTCAATACAATCCAAAGATGTACTCTTTTGATACTTACGTGCTGAGGAATGACGGTAGGAAAATATTAAAAGTCTTTATTTTCCGTAATTAAACTATTACGTTTTTATAAGAGCAGAAAACTATACATGTACAGAGAAAACAATGCTAATCATAAAATACAATAAACTCGAATCCGAGCCAAGGTGTTTCTGGCAGCGTCGTTGACGTTGCGTGGCGTGATGGCATCCGCAGTTCAAAGTGCGCATGTTGTGTGTTAACCTTTTGGAGACGGCTGTCTTCGCAAGTTTCTAACCTAAAAGGACGGAGGATTTCGGTTGAATTCCACCCCCCCCCCCTCCCAGCACTATTGTCTTGCAGATAAGCGGTTTATAGCCCCACAAGCTTGCGACGCTTTCTCTCCTCTCCTCCAACTAACTTCCTAATAGCCAGTTATGTGCATAAAAAAAAAGTAAAATAAATACCCCCCTCAAGCAGCTGCTTGTCACAGAGGTCTGACAGGAGCCTGTCAGTTTATATGCCATAGTAGAAGGTCTGAGAGGCCATGGGACGGCACCCGTTAGGTTGATCAAAATAATTCAAGATTTCGAATGTTTCTGAATGGAAAGTTCAAAGTCTCGTGAGTGTTGAAAATAAATTAAAAATAAATAATAAGAGCTTGATCAGGTAATTTTTATAAGACGTTTAGTTTTAGTTTCTGTAATTTTTAATCCCATGAGATTTAGATTATTAGATAGAGTTTAGTCCATGAGATTAAATATTCAAAAATCATGCAGATGAAAACAGTGCAGAAAAACTGATGTTAGAAAGCTTAGAGATATTTAACTTCTCTAATACTCTCTATAAAGAGCCTATTGAATTAAAGACTAATTAATTAAACTTCTGAATATCCCTTGAACCAGGAAAAAAACGAGGGGAGGGGGGAGAAAACAACGTATTACAACGAAAACAAGTCATAGACACTGACATTTGTAATACGTTGTTGTACCAGTGACCGATGAGAATACGTTTGACGAGGGGGGCAAATAGAAGAAATGCAACCGGGGGGGGGGGGGGCGCAAGAGACTATTTTCAATGCAGTATAGCATTTCTCCTTCCCTTTACAAATTATAAAACAAATTCTTGAAAATGCATGAAATATCAACAAGTTTCACCATTTTTTGCCTTTTTTACCATTATTAGCAATCTGAAAAGGGGGCCAGGCTCCCTTGCTTCCCCCCCTCCCGCTAGATCCGCCCTTGCTTATGAACATACATTACCGTTGGTATAACACTGAAATTTTCCATTATTTTATCCATCTAATATAATGTTTACTGTATTAATATCCCTTCAAGCAGCTGCTTGCCACAGGGTCTGAGAGAATCCTGTCAGTTTATATTCCTTAGTAGAAGGTGTGTGAGGATGGCGGGATCTCAACAGAAAAACGACACGAACATCCATACCTAATCCACGGCTCGAACCCAGGTCCTTTTTAACTTTCAAAACGAATTGAGTCACTGAAATAAGACGCAAATTTTAACTAGGTATAAATACTTTTGTATGTGTTGGGGGGGGGGGGGGGGTATTGATCAAGCCTAGTCCGGGAAGACCACAATACATTCTGACATATTATTTTCCCTGTTTTTCAGTTTCCCATAATTTCTCTCTATCTCTAAAAAATATTTCACAAATATATGCACATAAAATACAAATATTAGATTTTTTTTTTTGCTTTCATCCTCTAGATCGATTTTTGCTAAAATGAATACCTGGGAATTATAAGGGAAAATGTTTTCATCTAAGAATTATGTGATAGCATGGATGCTCACATATCATATTTATAACATATGCAGGCCCTGATATAGGAAATAAATAAAAGAGATCAGGAGGAACGAAAAAACTCAATCCAGCCAACAAAAAAGTTGGGGGAGGGCAAGAGACTGTATTTCCATTGCATAATAACAGTTTCTCCTCCGTTTTAGGTCTTTAAAACATTTCTTGAAAATTGTACAAAATATATACAACACTAATAATTTTTAGTCTCCTTTAAATTTAGTAATACTCACAAAGGGAGTGGAGAAGCATGGCGCCCATGTCTCCCCGCCCCTTTTGAGTCTGAGTAGTGTAGTGCCCTTTCTTTTATGTGTATGTAGGATATTGTTCAGAATAAATTATTTTACCAAAATAGCCATAAATAAATAAAAAATAAAAAAACCCTCAGGCAGCTGCTTGCCACAGAGGTCTGACAGGAGCCTGTCAGTTTATATGCCGCAGCTCGTGATATTTATTATCAAAAGCAAATTTTAAACCTTAATAGTTTGACTGATTGCAACATTAATAAAGTAATAGACACTGACATTTTTAATTAAAATAATTAGATATGAGAAATATAATTAAACATTCAACTGTAAAATTTCGTCAAATTCACAATCAGAATCGGAATCAATAAATATTTCATCACTTTGAAACAACTGTCTTAGGATTTCTTCATCGATCAGAACTTTCTTATGTTTCGCCATTTCTAAAACGATAAATTGATACAGTTAGAAAAAAAATTTGTTTGTTGCAGTCGAATTAGCAACTGACACGAGGAAAAGTAATTAGTGTGACCTTTACCCTCTTCTCAGCTCCGACTCACACTCCCTCTCTGCTCGCGGCAGAGACACCACTCCCTGCCATTATCGACTTAACTGCCTTCCAAACCTGAACTTGGGGAAAAGAAGCAGCTGGTATAACAGAGCCGTCTTTTTGCCGAGTTTTCTCACTGGTACAACTGCTGTACCAGTGAAGTCGCACTGCCAGCAACACCTCGGAATCATTATGTGCTTCATTTTCAATTAATTTTTGGTCGCTGCACGTTCATAAACCTTTTACTGTTGCCAAATTTTTTGCGACCCCATATGGGGTCGCGACCCATAGTTTAAGAAGCTATCGCTTAAAGTGCAAAGAAACTTCAGTAATTTGCTACAAAATCGAAGATTATTTCATTTCTATATATTTTTGCAACCAATTTAATTCATATAGTACAAATAAAAGCATTATGATGTATTTTAAGTTTTATTGGACCGACAATTTTTCAAACATTACATTTTCACATTCTCAAGGAACTCAATTTCTGAATATTATACAGGTACTGTATAATATACTGATATAACTACACATAAGAAAAATGAATGATAATTGATTTCTACTTATTTGTATATCTAGCTGAAGTGTAATTAATTTCATTTGGTTCTTATTATTACTGAAATGCAATAATGCAAGTAAGATATTATTATTTAAAGGCATAATTAAATGTTCGATATCCTGATCATATTTAATAATTTCTAACGAAAAATTGCAACCCTGCTCTTATGATAATTATTGCACCTTCGCTTCTATTTTTAGGTCAAATTATACTTACCAATATTTCTGTAAAATTATGTAATATTTCTGTTAAAATCCTAAATTTGTATTAAAATTTCAAACGTCAAAAAGACATGGGGAAAAATTGTGAGAAATTATAATAACATTCTTTCATTATAATTTATGATTACGAATCCGTTTAAATTTTTTAATATCAGTTCTAGATATAATCCATAATTTCGGGAATTTTACCTAGTTTATTGTGCGAGAAATTCTATAATTTAAGTAGAACCTCGATATTTTCGTATGAAACAGAAACAGATTTTGCACAATACCTTAAGTTTCCCTGAGTATTCAAAGTGAGATCTGTAATCATTATTAATCTGTAAAATTGTGTAGTTACAACCGAATCTTACACGTGTATCTTAGTGGTAGTTAAATCGTTTATTATTTTTTATGATTTTTTAGGTCTATACGAACAAAAATGAAAATCTGAATCGTTTGTCTTATTCGCAGCATGTTGTTTCCTGACCATTTCTGATAATCGAGGTTCTACTTATGTAAATTAAAGAATCGTTCGGGAAGATATTTGAATACGAGAATATTCCTTTCCTTACTAGATCTTCATGCACAAGTCTGCCATGCAACACCACTCCAGGGAGGCACACAAAGGCGACATCAAACCGTATCAGTGTCAACAGTGTCTCAAGTCATTCTCCTCCAACCATCAACTCATCCAGCACATTCGCATCCACACCGGAGAGAAGCCCTACAAATGTTCCTATTGTGATCGTCGATTCAAGCAGCTGTCTCACGTGCAACAGCATACACGCCTGCATACAGGTTGGTTTCTACTCTATCTACAGTAAAACTGTATGCAATGGCATACGAATTGGGGAGACACGGGGACTCGAGAAGTCCCATTTCACATTCTGATAATTCTACTTAAAAAATAACTGAAAAAATTCTACATTTCTGAACGTAATTAAATTTTTAATTAATGTTTATTTTAAAATACTTTTATATTATAATTTATAAAAAAAATAAATAAATACCCCCTCAAGCAGCTGCTTGCCACGAGGTCTGACAGGAGCCTGTCAGTTTATATGTCATTACAACAATAAATTCAGTTTTGAAATGTAAATTCCCGTACTGATAATATTAGCCTTAGATTTTTTTGCGATTTTTAACTTAAATTTTGTAGTGCATCATATAGTATTGTAATCTCTATGAATTATTCGAATTACCTGTCAGCAAAAGTTAATAAATTTATATTAAGCACACAAAACTTCAAAAAATAAAACAAAAAATATTTCGATTTCTTCTATGAAACATCTATATAAAATGATTCGATTTCTTCTATGAAACACTTCTAACTTTAAACACGAAATGAGAGACCAAGACTAACGTATGTATTGAAGATAAAATTGAGGGGAATTCCCGAAACTCAATGTTGCCACTTTATTCCAAATGATGTAGGTTTTGTACAATTTTTCAAAAGAGTAGAGATTCTCAACGTGGAATACTCATACCCCCTTGGGGGTACGTGGTAAAATTTTTGGAGTAACGCCGTAAGATCTCAAAAGTCGCTAGATATATGTTATATATATTATATATATTATATATATATATATTTCATTTTATTCCCACTGTTATACTCTAACTATAGTTTTATCTATCTATACAAGGGGTACGCCAATTACATACACATTTCCAGGGGGTATGTGAAGCATTAAAGGTTGAGAACCACTGAAATAGAGAATAAAATAGAGAAACCTTGTGTAGTTTTTATTTTGGGAATTTTAGTGCACAAAATGTGCATCTATAGTACATTTTCAAAGTTAAAACTACTTAGAAAAATATGACCATAAAAGCGGCATCTTTGTTATAAATCTAAATTCTAGGAATTTTTTCTTGAAAAGAAATATTTTTTCAGAATTAAATTCAAATGGAGTTTTTTAAAAAGGCGTCTTTTGAACTGTGTTAGATCAAAATAAATCGTGTAAAAAGAGAATTGGAATTTTTTCTAAGCCGTGTTAAATCAAAATCATGTAAAAAAAAATCCGTGTAAAAACAAAATTGGGTGTCGATCCTCCAATCCTCGATCTCTCCAAACTGCTTTTCTTTGACGTTGTCTCCCTAAACCCAAACACTCCAGTCGACCAAGCAAAAACAATTTTGATCCAAACATTAAATAGCTCTGGAAATCTTAAACAAGTACAAACTAACGAAATTTACAAATTCCTCGACCTTGTCATTTATAATAATTAATTAAATATAATTCAACGCTTTATAAGCAGCTCAATAGGCGCCCCATTGGATCGCCTATTTGAGGCCTGCTTGCCGACGTTGACCTGCATAACCTCGAAAAGCACGTGATTGATCAGCGAACATGCAAACCTCTCTTTTGGACCAGACTGTAGACGATATGTTTCTCATTTGGGAACACTCAGAGCACGAGCTCGCCAAATTCTTCCAAGAATACAATTCGTTTTACCTCACCATTTCATTCACACAAGAGAATGAGGTAGACAGAACCCTCCCATTTCTGAGCTTAATATTCGGTGAACCAACCAAGGCACTCTAAGCACGAGCGTTTTCCACAAAACTGGTTTTTCCCCACCCTTATTCCCTTCGATGCCTTTGCTCCAACACAGTTTAAAAGTGCCTTTTTCTACTCTGCATTTTATCGCGCTATGCGCGGCTGTGATTCCCCAATCAACCTACAAAACGAAATCAGCTTTATCTTTGCCACTTGGCGCAATGCTGATTATACTAACACCTTTATCAATAGAATTCTTCACAAAGCTAAGCATAAATTTCCCAATCACCCTCCACCACCCCTCCAACCACAGCATAACTTCACCCCCTCCATTACCTTCTCCAATATTGCACCCCTTGTTAGCAACCTCTTAAAACCATTTAACCTAAAAGTTCCTTTCAAAACAACACAGAATCTATTTAAAATTCTTAAGCATGGCAGAGATCCCATTAACCAAGCTGACAAAGGCGAAATCTACTTCATTCCCCTAAGCCCCATTTCGCCCACCGATCCCCTCCTTCTATATCGGCTGCACTACACACACCCTAAAGTAAAGGACATGACGGGACGTTAGAAACAAAATACCACGAATCGCCCTTGCTAAAATTGTCCTTGATGGCAAGGTCCTCGACTCCGCATTCATTGTCTCCTCCCCCACTCCGAAACCTCAAGTTACTATCCGTGACACCCTCGACATTTTCACCTTTCGAGACAGATGTTGCAACTTCCCTTCCTCCTGCTGCAGCTTGGCGCATCTTGCTACGTAACATCCCACCCCTACCACCTCCTACCAATGGCCAACCAGCCGCACCCCTCCTCCCTGCTGCACAAGACTCATTCGACACTTCAATTGCGCAACATTGTTCTTACACCAGCACGTTGGAAAACTGCTCACTTCTCTGCACCCTCGCTACTGAGAAGGGATTACATCTAAGTGATGCTGCTACCTAGTGACTTTTACTCCACTAGCATACTGAAACTTCCTTCCGCTACAGGACTCTCGTAAGTGAAAATGTCTGAGTGGTGACAGGTTAGGAAATGTTTTGCTTAACCTAACCTGTCACCAACAATCCGTCTCTCGAAGGAACTATACGCTACCCTGAAGATGACTGCTGAGTACAGTCGAAAGCGCTCGGCTCCTACAAGCAATTAAATACCACATTGCAATACTTGTGTAAATAAATCTAATCAGCAAAAAAAAGCGTTATCCATTCTTATGTTTCTTTTAAGTAACAAAATGTTACAAATGAAACACTCCTGTGATCGTAAATCAGAACAAAATATAAGGATAAATAGGACTATTGGTGCAGCATTCATTCAAAGCTAAATTAAGTTCCACCAAATTATTTTAATTAATATCCTGAATCCGGTAGTAAAGAAACACAGGGTGTGTCCTGCAGACATGGAATTCATGAAATAATAAGCTGATAAAAATTGGTTGTCCCGTGAATGGGATTCGAACCAACGTCTCCTGGAAACATGCCAGTTGCGCTAACCACTACACCATTATCAGCTAACATTTTTCTTTAGCTGGTATGACCTTATAACCTTTCTGGATTTTTTATTTGCTTCGCACAGTTACGCCATCTGTCCGAAAAGTGGACAACTTTATGTGACATCAAAATTATCCACTTCTCCGATAGATGGCGCCACTGTGCGAATAAAATGAAAAACCTGAAAGTTTATAATTCCCACCAGCTGAACAAAAAACGGCTGCCGATGATGGTGTTGTGGTTGGCCTAACTGGCATGTTTTCAGGAGATGCGGGTTCGAATCCCACTCATGGCAAAACCAAATCTTTTCAGCTAATTATTTCATGAATATCCTGAGAGGCAGATTTACTTTAAATTGTGATCATACTCACATCAATTTTCATTAGGTATATCATACTAAATCAACTTTGAGAGCCATTACATGCTAAAAAATTCGTTTCGCGTTTTTGTTCTCACCATGTTCTCGTTGAAAAACTTGTGTGCAAGAGTCATGAAAACCAAACGTCCACCATTCATCTTATGATCTCTGAAAGAAAAATACCATATATGTGATTCTTTGCAAACTTTAGTTACTTAATTGAAATGCTGTATTAAAATTACTATACACCAATTGACAAATTCTTGCTTGCATCTTGCTACAGTATAAAATGCAAATTTTCATGAATAATTAGCTGAAAAAATTAGTTTTACTATGAGTGTGACTCGAATGTAGCGGCTAGATACTAATAGTTAAAGTCGTCGACAGACATGTGTTTGACTCCAACTCGTGGCTAGATACTGACAGTTTCGTCACTGAGAGACATGTGTTCAAGTCCCACTCACAGCTAAATACTGATAGTTTAGTAGTCGACCGACATCTGTTCGAGTCCCACTCTGCTTAGATACTGACAGTTTAGTCATTAACAGATATCTGTTCCAGTCCCACTCGTAAGTAGACAATGATAATTTAGTCGTGGACAGACATGTATCCATGTCCTACTCACAGCTAAATACTGATAGTTTAGTTGTCAACAGACATGTATTCGAGTCCCACTCGTGGCACACTGGTAGTTTAGCCATCGGCCCCTATAAATAGTAGCTAGGTAATCACTGGAAGGAGAGCTATGCATCAATCCCCTGTGATGATGCATAGAACCGGCATGGCCCAGCCATTAATGTCCGACCCCACCTTCTCCTGGTGGGGTTTAGTACCTTTCAAAAGAGATATACTCTTGTGAAAGTGAATGGAAGAGGAGGGCTTCCAGATCAGAGTGGCCTACTGACCTGGACAACTATGGCTGCTTTTCCCCTTTTCTATCCTGCTGATGAGTGGTCAAACACAAAGGGTCCTAGTGCTTACAATATAAACTTACCGGACAGAACTGGAATAAGGCTCTGAGCTCTGTTATGAATCCTGAATTTGCTGCTCTGGTGGGCTTCTGTGGAGGGAAAATCTTCTGCTGTCTTTTCTTTTTGTGGCTTGAGAGCTCAAAGTGAATAATTCACAAGATAACTTTAATCAGCTGGTGGAAAATCCTGAGCAGAGGTCATCGCAAGAACCTGAATTCTTGCTTCTACAGGCATCGTCAAATTCTACATTGGAGGGCCTTATATAATGGGGGAAATGGGTTTTTGCCCCTTGCCTGCGATTCGGGGGCTGTTGGATATTGTCGGCATTCCCTCTCTCAATAAACGTAGTTTCTTTAAACATCCCACTAACCATTTTCTCTCCATAGGTAGTTGGAATGTGAGGACTCTGCACAGAGCTTTTTCTCTTGATGTCCTCACACAAGAATTCCACCATTATAGTTTAGATATTCTCGGCTTGCAAGAGACCAGTTGGACAGATAAAGGTCAGATTCTTCAAAATAATCTTAAATTTCTTTTTTCAGGGAGGGAAGAAAATAAACATCACCAAGGCGTGAGTCTGCTTCTCACCAGACACGCCAGTGATTCTCTTCTAGGATATGAGTGCATTAATGAAAGGTTTCTTACAGCAAAATTTCAGACAAGAATTAAAGACTTGAATGTTATCTGCTGTTATCCCTTACTGATGATGCCGATGAGGAGGAGGATAGGTTTCACGGACAACTTCAGGATATTTTGAATTCTGTGATGAAAGGAGATATTACCCTTGTTCTAGATGACTTCAATGCCAAAGTTGGTACTAACCCTGGACCTATGGCTCCCCATAGGTCCAGGGTCAGTACCAACTTTGAGTTCAGTACCAACCAGGGTGAGACCTGGTGACCCTGGACTATGGCTCCCCATAGGTCCAGGGTCAGTACCAACTTTGAGTTCAGTACCAACCAGGGTGAGAGGTCCTTTTCGTATTGGTAACTGCAATGGTAGTGGGTAACGTCTCCTACAGGTAAGTAGACTCAAAGGTTTCAGAAAAACTAACACTTATCACAAACACCACGACATACAGAAGTACACATGGGTTTCACCAGATGGGCTGCATAAGAATATGACTGATTATATATTAATTAACAGCAAATGGGCTAGTTCTGTTAGGAAAACTAAGTCATATAGGGGAGCTGAAATTGGATCTGGCCATTATCTTGTTAAAAGTGTCTTGCAACTTAAACTTAAAAAGGGTTGTGCTAGGGTTAAAAAATTTGCTTTTAATACTGAAGCTCTGAAAGACCCAGTTATAGCCAAAGCTTACCATGATAGGTTACTTAGTCATTATGACAGTCATGGTATGCTTACCACTGAAGTTGAGGAAGAATGGGATCATTTTAAACAGGCTTTTTTTGGACAATAACTACTCTTTTACGAAAAAAGGAGCAGAGGAGACAGAATTATTTGAGTGATAAGGCACTTGAGCTTATTTCGGAAAGAACGAACTGCAGGAATGTTCTTAATCAATACCCTACTAGTCCAAATAGAAAGCATTACAGAGAACTTAATAAACGTTTAAAAAATCAGTTAGTTGCCGATGAGAATCTTTAGCTTGATGGCTTGGCTGACAAAGCCGAGGAAGCAGTTAGACAGCACAACAGCACAGAGCTATACCAGATAGTTAATGTTTTGTGTGGTAGAAAACGGACAGGTATACAGGGATTGAAGGAAAAACAAGGTAAGGTTATAGAAGGTGAGAATTCTGTCATGGCTAGGTGGGCTGAGCATTTCAGTGATGGTCTAAACAATGTGGTTAGTTGTACTCCCATTGTTTGTAATGATGACAGATGCATTGGTGGCTTTAATGTTGGCTTTATGACAAAATCTGAAGTTATTTTGGCTATTTCTAAACTTAAACTTCATAAAAGTTATTTTGGCTATTTCTAAACTTAAACTTCATAAATCCCCAGGGGTAGATGAAATTACTACAGAAAAAGGCTTAGAGCTGGGAATTTTTCGGTTACCACTTGGATGACTGAAATTCTAAATATCTTTTACGATAAAGGCATGGTTCCTAAGGATTTTACCAGAGCTATTGTTATCCCTATTTTCAAAAAAGGTGATCGCAGTTCTTGTGATAACTATAGGGATATCAGCCTGCTCTCTGTTCCGGGTAAAGTTCTTTCCATGATTGTGCTTAATAGAATTAAGAATCTGGTTGACAGTCAATTGCGTGATGAGCAATGTGGATTCAGAAGTGGTAGGGGATGTGTGGATCAGATATATTCACTTAGGCAGATTCTTGAGAAATGTTTAGAATTTCAGAAACCTTTGGTTGCTAGCTTTGTTGATTTCAAAAAGGCTTTCGACTCTGTTGATCGTCATAATTTGTGGTTGATTGTGAGATCATATGATATACCTGACAAGTTAGTTAACATAATGAAAGCTCTCTATAATAACACTGAGTCGAGTGTGAGAGTTGGTAAGGCTTGTAACAATTGGTTTAGCATTACTTCTGGTGTTCGACAAGAGTGCATTTTGTCTCCTTTTCTGTTTAGTTTGGTTATTGATTATGTTATGCGAAATTCACTTCAAGGGAAAGATTTTGGCCTTAAATGGGTTGGAGATGCGAAAATTTCTGATTTAGATTATGCTGATGATTTAGCCCTTTTGGCAAATGATGTTGATGAGATGAACTCTTTCATTCGAGCTGTTGAGGAAACTGGTAGTAGAGTAGGTTTGGTTATAAACAGAGAGAAAACTAAAGTGATGAAAATTGGTCAGGCAGGCTATGATTCAGTTAATCTGAATGGTTGCAGTCTTGAGCAGATGTCACAGTTTAATTATCATGGGAGCTATTTTAACAGATACTGGTGATATGCGGCATGAGATTAACAGACGAATATGGATTGCTGTCGGGACTCTTAAGAATCTATGGAGATTGTGAAGAAATAGGCGTATACGCCTAAAGACTAAAATTAGACTGTATAATAGTTTGGTTCTTTCTAGGGCTAGTTATGGTAGTGAAACGTGGACGCTTTGTAAACGAGATAGAACTTGATGCTTTTGATTCTAAATGCTTATGCAGTATCTTGGGCATTAGATGGTTCAACCTTTTAAGTAATGATGAAGTTAGGCACAAGAGTTGGCAACCTCCTTTGAGCACCATATTCTGCAGAGAAAGACTCCATTGGTTTGGCCATGTTGCCATAGGGATAATTATAAATTAGCGAATAGTTTTATGAACAGTGAAGGAATTATAAACAACAATAAAGGCCTCAGAAAGAGGGGGAGACCTAGGATGAGATGAGCAGTCAATGTCAAACAGGAGCTTTTTAGAATTGGTATGCAGTGGCCAGATGCAGGAGATATAGCTGAGGACAGGTATGCTTGGGGAACTAAATTGCACTGTCTGGTTGAACCTCCTTAGCCGATGGCTGCTTGAGGATTGTGATGATGGTACATGTGTTTGAGTCCCACTTTCAGCTAGATACTGGTAGTTTAGTTTTTGACAGACGTGTTTGAGTTCCACTCGCGGCTAGATACTGGTAGTTTAGTTGTCCACAGACATGTGTTCGAATCCAACTCACACCAACAAAAAATGTTTTTCAGATAACTGGTCATGAGTTCCACGTTTACACGATGTTTTCTTTGATACTCTCTACTACTGAATAAATTTTCATATTTTTCACTACCCAGTTTGTTTTTAATATTTCCATTGTAAAAAGAAGTAACAAAGATAGCAAAAACAAAGCAAAAAAGCTTTGTTTTTGCATTTCCCCGTGAAATGCAAATTTGGCAGGTCAATAAGGGTATATAATAGTAGGTTTATTAATAAAGAAAAAGTTCGATAAGTGTGGAAAATGCGTGTACAAATATTATTCAGACGGCATTTCTTGTTAGAAAGAAAAAGCAATATTCAAGTTTTTGCAATTTTACAAGTCTAACGTTTATTTTGGCAAAGTCATCAATGATGTCTTCGTAATTTAAAGCAGATGCACTTTCACATACTGTTGCTAACATGTCAGACCGACTAGTTTTTCTTTAAAAAGACCCTATATTATTTTTGGCTGAAATAATAGGAAATCACAAATATGCGCATGTGGTGCCATTTGACTTGATAAATCATTTCCATGCAAATCTTTACAATAGTTTAATACTGTATTTGAAACGACAGACTTCATATTTATCGAATAAGAATTAAAAGTTTTGGCTGTGTATTTCTGATTATTTCAGAGTTTCTTTTAAAGAATTTACAGCAGTACATATCTACTCTTAAATTGAAGAAAGTAATGATTTTTCTTTTCTTTTGTGGATCTGAAAGAGTATCGTCTTGATTCTCAAAGTCGCAACTTCTTGTCTTCCTTCTTCGCCTGAAGAGAGTTTCTGATTGAAATGCTAATTTCGTTTCATTCGCTACTATCCTGGCAGAAATATATTTGTCGCGAAATCGAATGATAATACATTTCTTCAAACTTTCGAGCAGTCACATAGTGGGACGGATCTAAAGGGGATAGGGTCAGAAGGTAATGTCCCCCTCCCCACTTTGAGAATTCCAGTAAAGAAAATGGAGGTAAAAATTATTAAATTTTTGTATATTTCGCGCATTTTTCAAGAAATTTTGAAAGACCTTCAAAGCAGAGATTGGGTTGGGTTATTTTTCCTCTGAGCGGCAGTTTTTGCAGACAATGGGTAAATGGCCAGGTCACAGGGACCCGGAGGGCTCAGAGAAGGTTGAGAGGAAGGGAGACACTGGACAACTGTTGGGAAACATATGATAGCCTCCTGTCAAGGGAATCCAGCTTGTTCTTTAACGTGCACAGGGTATGGCTCTCTCGCACATAGGGCCACGACTTAACATCCCATTCAATGGACGGCGGCCGTTCCAAGCCCATTGGTGTTTCACACTGGCCGAGGGAGGTTGGGAGTTTTTCGGAAATAAATCCCACCGCGGGACCTGAACCTTAGAACTGCAGATTACGAGTCAGGCACGCTACCGACTGAGCATACCTGTCCTCCAAAACAGGGGAGGAAATGTTGCACTACACTGGAAATCCAATCTTTTCCGCCCCCTTCCTCTTTATATTTTTCCTGCTGGATTGAGTTTCTTGCCCTTCCTCTCTTTATTTTTTTCTAGATCTGGGCCTGCTCCGATATGATCATTTTCGCACTTTGCATTAGCAATACCACATCAAAATTAAATTACCTCTTCAACAGAGGTCTGATACCAAGCTGTCATTATAATACTCCATAGATGAAATCTGTAAGGAAGTCAAGACCTCATCAGGAGAATAACACAGTAAAGAAACCATCCAGGGCTCGAACCAGGTCTCTTTTATCAGTAGCCAAGCACGCTAAACCAGAGATGGTAGATACTTTTGCTGCGCCTGGTGCATCTTGCCGTCGCTGGGCCTCTTTGTCACCGGATAAAGCTTAAAAGATTAGAAATTAAATTAGGTATAAGCATATAACGGTTTTGCTTAAAAATGAAACAGAATGATTTTCGAAAACGGCAAATATATCATTAACAATATACATTCTATCTCATGTAACCTCAGCTATCTCCTTTTAGAAACTCTTGCTCAGGAAATAATGTTATTTTCATTTTATAACTACTTATTTAGAAATTATGAAGAAAAAATATTTTATAGCTCGTTTTCGAAAACGAGCTATTGTTTTCACTGCGTGGTCTGTCAGTCTGGTTCGACTTTTTAGAATCTTCAGATTTTCGCCGTTAGTGGGCGCAAAAGTCGGAAAATAAAATAAATTCTTTCCTTTTTGTTAACGAGCATCCCATATTGGTCAAGGCGATTAATAAATTTAAATTAATTAATATTTAATTACAACACCTTTTTGACATAATATTTCTCTAAAATGTCAATTTAAATAAGAAAATAACATTGAAAGAATTCGGTGTCATTAAATACTGAAAGGAATTAATTTTTTTGAAAGTATGGCTTAATGACATTTTAATAAACCCTATTTTCCGCTTTGTTGTAATTAAATCATATTGATTTAGTCATATCACCTTCGACTGATTTTAACTAATCGTTGAATACGAACTTTACGATAACCAATTTATATCCAATATTTATCCAATTTATGCATAACAAAAACCTCTCTACGTCCCAGAAATGAGTTCGAGCTTAAGTTTTCGAGCCCGAAACTTTTCGATAATTATTGACCCGCCGAGCCCGGATACGGTAAACATTTCTCTGATAAATCGTAAAATTTACATACATAAATAAATGCTAATAAACCATTTTCTATTCTCTCCTATTATAGACTGTTACAAACTTTAAAAAGATGATGACATTGCTATAAAAGCTAGGAACAATTAATTAAGGAGAGGTAATACATAAAAAACATCAAACTCTGAATGGTGCTTTTTTTTTATTGCTAAAGGCTGATTGAAAGGTTGAACAGAAAAAAATAATTATTTCATTTTACTATTTTTTTTGCAATTACGTGAAATATTAGAAATTTAAATTATGATTGATCTCGAAGACGTCTGTGATATTTTGACCTCTCCTGGCCGAGGCATGTAAAAGGTGGAAAACATTGCAATCCCCTTGATAGCTTCCCCAATTAAATTTCAGTTTTCTTTGTGCAATTTCAATTATCTTACATTTCAATGTTACTTAGCTTGTGGTTTACATTTCCAGTTCCATTCGCATGAAAAGAAGTCATTGGTCCCGGTTGTACCAAGATTGCCACAATAGGTTATGATGGGGAGACTAAGGGAGAATAGGATTAGCTGAGGTAGATTGTGCGCTGCCTCGATATGTAAAGTAATATCGAACACTGCACCTTTTCTTTCGTTTCTTCTGAGGCTTATTTTTGGGGAGAATTAAATAAAGTACCTTTATCGTAAAAGAATATTGAAGATGTTATGCATGAAAAGCGTAATAAGCAATTTCATTTACTCTAAATTTAATTAGAATGGTTTATAGACTTGCCCTTGAAACCTTTCAGGTCTACCTTTGCCCCCCGGGCGTCCGAGCCCGAAAGAAATCCGTTGGAAGTAAAAGGAGATTATTTGGAAAACCAACTAAGGAATAAATTTACTTCTGTTACGAAATAACCTTTCATTTTTAATTAATTCTAGATGTTATTTAAATGATTATTGATACTTTGGGCTGACAGTCGAATGTATTAGTTTTGAGTATTTATGAACTTATTCTTACATTGTTAAGAGACTCCATTCGCCCAAGTTTGGCAAACATTGGTCCCGTAACATTCAGTTGAATGAAACATTGATGAAAATTGCAAATTACACCAATTAATTAGTAGATTAAAAAGCTATCAAACTGAAAGATATACGGGTATCCTCCAGACTTAGGCGAATTTCGTGTTAATGCGATTTCCCATAAACGTTCATATAAGCAAGTGTCCCCTTTTATCAAGTATTTTTTTAAATGCCCCTTATTAACAAGAATTATTCTAAAGTTCCCTTCACGAAAATAAATTTCTTTCTGTATAAAACTAATAAAAAACAGCGGTAGGGACTCTTCTCTCAGTTGGACATACCAAATCTCCGCATAAATGTCTGAAATACCCCTTTTGGGAGTCACTGATATAAACAAACACAGATGGGGGATTTGGAAACTAAAACCTCATTGTTTTCCCCATTAAAGTTTGAATGAAAAAATGAAAAAATAATTAAATTATTTGTCCATTTCTAAAAACTTAGTATTAGTAAACGCTTATAATGGTAATAATAAAATGCTAATTCAATTGCGTATTTTGCAGTGAAAATTTATGGAAATAAAATCTAAAGGAGTAATGAAAAAGAAAGTATTAGGTCGATGCAAAAGTTCGTACCGTTTTTTTTTTTAACCAAAATTCCATTCAGACAAGTTCTGCGGCACCCTTACATCGGCCTTGCCGACCATTCCAAGCTGCCGTAAATCGCCTCGAAACGGTTGATTGATTAATGCCGAGTATTTCTGCAATCTCTCGAGTCGTTCATTGTCGGTCGTTTTCAATCAAAGCTGAAATTTCGTCGTTGTCAGTCTCGGTCGGCAGTCCATCGCCGAGGTCAAACTTTTCTTCCCGAAAACTTCTGAACCACTTATGACATGTGGCATCGTCAACAACCCCCTCTCTGTACACAGCGATATCTTTGTTTCAGCCTGCGACGCGTTCTTGCCTTTCCGGAAATGAAAGAGCACGATGTTCCAAAATGCTCCATATTTTCTGCCATCGTCGCAATTTTGTAAAATGCACAACATGCAACTAATCACGACAAGTTTATGTTTTAAATGCTCGGTGAAATGTCACCAATCAAATGGCATATAAATGCTATACAGCATATTTGAAGTTGTTAACAGGTCGAGTTTGCGACCGACGCCGACAAGTGGAAAACGGAGTGAAGTTTGGCATCAACCCAATGTATAAAAATTTGAACAATTACGTAAATTTTAAAGAATACATTAAAAATATATAATTTTTACATATGACTAAAAACAACAACTTCATTAAATAAATAACATCAATTCGCATTTTTAAAAAGCTTTTTAGAATAGCATTAACTGTTTTACCAAATTCAAAAATTTACTTATAGGTTTAGAAGAAAATTCCATTTGAAATCACAGAGTATACGGAAATTGTGAAAAATAGCGTTGTTTCCTAAAGAAGTTACATCAGTTTATTTAGTTAGTAGAGTGGGTTAAGTCACACCTTCTTGTTCATTTCTTTACTATAGTTTGTATATTTCATTAAAAGCAAATGCACTTCTCTTTTAAACTCATTGCTTAAAAATATAACCATTGCTATCTCATGAGAAAAATGCGATTTTTTTCCTATATAGTGTCCTCCCTTGCCGCTCTATGGCAGCAAATAGCCTTTTAGGGTTGATGTTTATGGTGTTACGTTACACCAGAATGCGGTGTTACCTTACACCTGTTTCTGGTTTAACGTTACAATTCGTCCAGTGTAACTTTACACTAGATTCTGATGTTTTCTTACAACCGTTTCAGGTATAACGTTACACTTCCCTCGACACTGTTACATGATATAAAACAGAAAACTTGCCATAAGTATAGTGTATGAGGAAATTACCTTACACTAGAATAGGGTGTCATATTAGTACATAAAATTGTGGCAACCTAGCTGCCACCATAAACTGGTGTAACGTTACACTGTTTTTTACAGTGTAGGGAGAGTTTGACAAACCTGTCTGTTTCATCAGCTTTATTCCAGTGCAATCATCTAGGAGAATCAAAAGAAAGATAGGAATAAATAATACTAGTAAAAAATAAATGGAAATAATATAATTTTGTGTAGAAAAGTGAATTTAAGCAAAATGTTTCGATAAGTAACCCCGCTAGTAAAGCTATTGTTAGCGAGGAAAATTCTCCGAGAGCTTGACTTCAAGTTGAAAGGAAGAACTTGAAAACGCAAGTATCGCGTAAATCGGCATATGACTTGACGGCATAATCTTTGCATTGCCCAAAAATGACTGTTTATGCAAAATGCGGCACTGTTACATGACATAAAACAGACAACTTGCCATAAGTATAACGTATGAGGAAATCTGCTTCTGAAAAAATTGCAACCAGTTGAATATACACTGCATGGCCGAGTAGTTAGCGCGCTTTACTACTGAACTAAGGGACCTGGGTTCGAGCCCCGGGTAAGGCATGGATATTCGTGTCGTTTTTCTGCTGAGGTCCTGCCATCCTCTCAGAACTTCTACTGTGGCACATAAACTGACAGGCACCTGTCATACCTCTGTGGCAAGCAGCTGCTTGAGGGTGTATTTATTTATTTTTGACATTGAAAATGCCATATCAGGAAGTATTTGTTGGAGCGCCATGCAAATAGGTGGGTATGTGTCGACAGTTGGGTTATGTAAATAAGTGCTGTTATGAACCAATCACGTGATAGGTGAGGGAGATAACAGGACAAAACTGCTTGGCAAGACAAGTTTTGTCATCCTCACGTGGGGTGTGGACCACTGCATCAGAGTGATCTGGGTGCTGAAAGCACGTGTACGCCATGATAATGCCTAGGCGACTTCACAGGAAATCCTACCGTCACACGGGCACCAGAGGTTTCATCATAGGGCTACGTATGGTTGGTTGGTCCCTGCATCATATCGTGGTGGAAACACATCAGGATGCAACAACTGTCGGCCGAATTTGGTGACGTGGTTGGAGAAGGGAATTGACATAGTGGTAATGGTGCACATAGGCAGACATACGAACACCTCAATCACCACATTTGATGTCAAATCATAGCATCCCCACAATCCTCAGCAGACGACATTCGGTGCGACGTACAAGCAGCTATGGACATCTCTGTGTCGACACAGACTGTGAATCGACGATTGACTGAGGCAGGTTTGCGATTTCATCAGACATTGTGATGACTGCCACTCATCGCAGCGCATCATCGCACAAGGTTGCAGTGGTGCCGTACCCGATATGTATGGCGGGACGAATGGAACTATGTCGCATTCAGCACTGATGATCGCCGATTGAGAATCTGAGATGATGTGGTCAGCTGTCTGATCTTGCTGCCATCTGTGAGCGTCATATGGTTCCTCAGCTTATTGTCATGGTTTCGGATGCTATCAGTTTCAATAGCCGTTCACCGCCCGTTACACATAGGGCAACACAGCAATACGTCGATGACGTGCTGCAGCCCGTTTTGTTGCAGTATCTTCGTGGTCTCCCTGATGCTCAGTTTCAATACGATAATACCTGCCAGCATACTGCCAACATCATCAGACAGTGCCTAAAACGTGTCCAGGTGCTGCCTTGGCCAGCGCGATCTTCAGACTTCTCCCCATTAGAAAACGTGTGGGACAACATTGGCAACCCCCTCATAATGTCAATGAATTTGGGATACAGGTCAGTGACGCATGGTCCATGATACCTCAGCACACCACATGGCAACTTTTTCATTCGATGCCAAACCGTGTTGCCGAATGTATAACCCAGCATGGCGGTCATATGACCTACTGACTCGGGGTGCAGGTGGCTCAGTTGGTAGTGCGCCAGGTTCGTAATCTGTAGTTCCCAGGTTCGAGTCCCAGCTGGGTCAGCATTGAGATTTATCTCCGCAAATTTCCCTGCCCTGCCCACGGTCAGTCTCCCGTGTGCGGGAGAGCCATACCCTGTGCACGCTAGAGAACATGCTGGATGACCTTGACGGGAGGCTACCATCTGTCTCCCAACAGCTGTTCCAGAGTGTCCCCTCCCCCAACCTTCTCTGAACCTTCGGGGTCCATGTGATCTGGCCATTTAGCCCATGGTGTCAAAAAAGTGCCGCTCAGAGGTAAAACAACCCAACCAGATCTACTGACTCAGGCCACATTACAGTCTCCTCACCCATCGCATTCATGTAATCTCTCAGAAATTAATCACTTCTTTCCCATCTATTTGTCTACATGTGTGGTAAGTTTCGTCTTATTTTGTGCAGTCCTTCGTGGTGTGTCATTTTCTATGTCGAGCAGTGTATTTTTCAATTTTGGGAGGAAGAGTTTGCACAACTGAGATATTTGTATGACCCATTAAAAAACTAACTTTGCTTTAATTCCCTGGAGAAGAAAGCTGCAGTAATTAATAACTTCCAACCATTGAAATGCAAAAGTTATTCTCAGTTGGAGGTTAATAAGTTAAGAAAAGATTTTCCAAATTCCAGAAAGTAAGGTACTGTAAAATGACCGACAGTGAAATTTACTTTATTTCAGTCGAGATAAAGAGTAATCTGGAGAAATTATAGTTAGACGGGGAAAACATTAAATAGATGCAAAGATAGATCGTAAATCAATGATACTTAGGACTTGTAGATCAACGACATCAGAAGAGAATGTTAATTTCATCTTCTCACTCCCTTCATGAGACTAACATTTCTCGTTTCGTTTTTAAACGCTTTATCTTTTCATTCTTTCTTTTTGCTTTCTAATCGTAAAATGATGAAAGGTTAAACATTAGTTAATTATATTACTTGATCTAAGATTTCGATTTTTATCCTTATCAGGGGAGAGACCTTACAAGTGCCACTTGCCAGAATGTGCTAGAGCTTTCATTCAACTGTCCAATCTTCAGCAGCACCTGAGGAACCATGACAGTCAGGTGGAGAGAGCCAAGAACAGGCCTTTCGTTTGCAGCATCTGTGGGAAAAACTTTGCAACAGAGAGCAACCTCCGAACACACAACTCAAAGGTAATTTCCTACCTAAACGTTCCAGTTGTACACATTATCTAATACATGCAGCTGATTACCACTAGAGACTCTACATTGGCAGGGATTGGGCGACTCAACATTGAATGCCATGTTTTGTTGTCACTCGGTTTATTTAATGTGCAAAGCTGAATGGTATTGCAAGAATGCTTGTATGATAGATTCCACAAAAGCATACGGCGATATTTGATACAGATTTCAGAGCTCGTGGTTGGAACTACTTTATTAAAGGGTAAAAGTAAATTTTATGGCACATTCTTTAATATAATGTTCCACATAAAATGCCAAATATGATAGTTTAACACTGTTTTAATTGCAAAACAAAATTAAAGTTCTGGAGCACTTAACTGTATTTGTCAAAACTATTTTACTGTACCTTCCCAACACGGCTCGATCACAAGTTATCTAATACACATAGACCATACTGATTGATTGACTACACATCCGGCTGTGGTTCATAGAGGTCAGTGATGGCTCGTCATTAGGGACCAGATAGGTCGGCTCCACCAACATTTGTGTAATATATATACTAAAATATTAAACTCCGAATTGTAAAAAATAATAAAAATAATGTTGTACATTTATATTTGCTCTCTAAAATATTTTGCTCGTTTATTTCATTTCAATAGGCTTTTAGCGAAGTAATAACTCGAAACTGTCTTTCAACGCCTTTAATTATTAGACTTAATTATTAGCGCGACAAAAAAGCTTTAAGACCCCTCAGCCCCAGACGCTAAATTCTTGACTCCCTCTAACCAACTTAATATCTGGGGTACAGTTTCAGGCACACCTGATACTGCGATTTCACTAGGGTCTTGATTTCTGGACCACAGATACCTGGAGTACGCACCTGACATAAGCGACAACATATATAACGAAATTTTATTACACGCACATATATACTTTTCCAATCCAATCGATGTTCCTTTTTACACCTAAGACAGAAATAGGGTTAACCACCTATTTAGAAATTCACGTTAACCACTGATAGAGGTACATCAAATCGTCAATCTCAGAAATGTTAAGAAATCTGAGATCCGGTATCGTGATCAATGTCAGAGTGGGATTCTTTCAATCCCACTCTGACATGTATACAAAAAAAAAGCAACTCTTGAAGAGGTACCGCCAATTCTGACTATGATGGAGCAGAGGTAAAGTTCTGAAACTATACACTTAGGGATAATTCGAGTCTTAGATCAGGGGAAAACTCAGAAATCTGACATCAGAAGTCTGCCTCAAAGTCCAGTAAAGTCACGTAGAGGTCACACTTTGATCTAAAATGCTAGAAACATGAAACATAAAGCCTAAGGATATGTCTTATTGTAATTCTCAAAAACGTTATGAATATTTGATAATTAAAGCTACTATTTGCACTGTTGTTTTGTCCAGTGCCCTATCCCACTAAAACAATTTACTCTGTAGAAAACATAGTTACCCATAGTAAATTATCGGCTGTCGATGGCAGGTCTCCACATCTGGGGTCGTTGCGTTCGATTGTTGTTCGTCATCTTGTTATTGCTGCTGGATGCAGGAATCGTTACTTGACATTAATTTTGACGTTCGATATGAATATCCGCTTTTTTGTGAATTTTCTACTAATTTGCTTAGTTTCCCTCAAAACTTCTGGAAAATTCTATCCCGTGCTGCCGCCACCAAAAAAAAAAAATCACTGCACTGCGCTACTGGAGGAGTGGGCTCGACCCGCCCAGTAGAGTCTAGAACCCAGATAAAAGGCCGTGGTATAGACAGTGGCGAACAGGGCATTTTGTCTCAGTGTTTCAGCTTAAAGACAGGTACAATGTTATGTCCCATAATAGCTCTTTATTTAACGGTGAATTTTTTTTTAAACTCGGTTTGTGAACTTGAATACTGTACTGTTTTCAAAATTATCAATGCTACATTATGGAGATTATGAAATATGTTGCACCTAAAGCAACTCTTCACAAAAACTAAAGTGTTGCTCATACCAGCAGCTGAGCAACTCACCAACTAACTCTGTCTCACAAGTAACTCTGTGACCTCCTGTCACTCCTAACACTATGCCTTAGAATATTTAATAAATTAGTTCTTTAAAAGGAAAAATAAAACTGGGACCATTTCTGGTCGTCAGATCGGATGTATATTGCCGGTGAAAATGTTGCTAAAAGAACACACAAATCTATAGTTTTAGAAGAGAATATGGGAATTATAAGAAGAATAGAGGATGGGCAATCACGTCCTTTTTTTAATAGGGAGTAATAAAAGTCACGAAAAATGTGGATAAATTATAAAGACAATGGAAACTACAAGAAGGAAAACTACTACAACTCTTAGTTACTCGCATGGTCCTGTGATTGGAAAAATGGAACAGTTACTCTCATTGTGGATTGACCAGTCAAATGAAGCATTCCTCTCACACAAAGAGGTTATTTGTGACAAAGCGAAGATTTTTGTTTAATGAGTTAAAGAGATGGAAGGAGTAAGGAAACGTTCATAGCAAGGAAAGGCTGGTTCGCTAATTTCAAGCAGTGAAGTTACAATATACATTGCTGAAAGTAGAAATCGCAACACCGCGAAAGAACTGAGGTATACACTCGAAACTTAAGGGATAGGAGCTATGAGGGTGGATGTGTGGGTAACATTCCAAAATATATTATTTTTACTTTGCCGGATAGAATAAAATTCTCGGAGTCCAGGCAATTAATCTTGCCAATAATTTAAACGAGGGGTCTTTGTTAAATGCGTCAGACGAAAAAAAGAACTTAAATAAGTGATTGTCACCAAATAGGTTAGTTTAATTAATACTTCTAATTGAAACTCTGCTCAAGAAAAAGAAATAAGAAAGTCAAAGCAAATTTCATGAAATAAATGTTTATTTAAAATCTATACTCACCAAAAATATGTTGCACCTAAAGCAACTCTTCAGAAAAACTAAAGTGTTGCTCATACCAGCAGCTGAGCAACTCACCAACTAACTCTGTCTCACAAGTAACTCTGTGACCTCCTGTCACTCCTGCCATACATTTCTGTCGTACAAACTGTCATGTGTGACATCAGACTGCGAAGCCACATTTGCATGTGATGATCGCGCTAGATATGACTTATGATGTAAGTGGGTGTGTCCTTCCGTTCGCGTTTAGTGGCTGTCAATCAAAATGCAGAGTTACTCAATCGCAACTCCTCTAGAGTAACGGGTGGGAGAAAAATGATTCAATTTAAAATAAAACCCCAAAATGATAATTACAACGTAAAGAAAGTAAAACTGGTTAAGGAAAAGAAAGGTGATTCTTTTCTTTTCCTTAACCAGTTTTACTTTATACTGTTTACCTCATTAAATTTTTTGTATTCGACTGAAACAAATTTCAGTCGAATAAATACGGAATTTTGTTCAACAGAAATTTGTTCGAAACGGAAATTCGTTCGATCGAAATGTGTTGGAAACGGAAATTTGCTCGACCAGCATTTTATTGAAAGTTTGAGAATTGAGTAATATTGAGAGGCAGCTCGAGGGTGTACTCCTCGATAAGATCACTTCTGCTTTTCTGCTTCTGGTTTCTCATCTGGGAAGAGAGGTGACAGAAGAGAAGGCTCAGTTTTAGATTTGGAAGAATAAAACATTAATTGTTTTACAGACTACTAGACACCTTTTACTTCCTCTTTGTTTTCACTATTACGAATTTTAAAAATTAATGACGTTGAATTTATTCGGAACTTCAAACTTAAGAGGTTAGGCTCTTGACTACAGGCAATGATTCAAATGCAAAAAGTGTGAACAGATTACCCTTAATGTGAACCCTTAATGACGATGATTAATCGAATTAACCGAAGAGAAAAGCATAAAAAAAATGTTTCTTGCTTAAGCCAATTCTCTAGTCACATATATCTATCTAAACTCCTAACCAATTCTTACTATTACTTATCTAAACTATATCTAAGTTCAAAAAGGAATGAGCAAGACATTGGAAATTTTGATTTGGTTCTTCCCGGCTACATCTACATTTCACACAGGGTCGAGGCACTCTCAGAGATTCCTCTCTGATGTCTTGACAACAGCAATGCTACTATTATGCTTTTGCTAACAGTGGAGCTGGCAAGATGGGAATGTTGAGGTCATCCTATTCTATTTTTTTATCAATCAAAATGCTTTATTTTCAACACATTAGACTATACATTCAGTACAATATAAACAATTCAAAGGTATTCGTTTATCTAGGTTGTTATAGTTAGCATTACATGAAATAACAAAAAAGAAAGTTCAACTTATTTCTCATAAATTAAAACAGAATGATCACGTATCGGTTGATTGTGACAAACTATTAATAATTTTTGCAAATATAAAAACGAGCATTTCATTTAAATACAAAGAAAAAAGAAAAGAAAACACGTTTACTACAATACAGTACGAGAAGTATATAAGTAACATAAATTTGAATTCAAATTTTTATCTTAGAACTGCAAACATAAAATCTAATTCGAGTGTATGTGAAATGTAAAACTTGATTTTTTTCTAAAAAAAATAAATACTCCCTCTGATATGTTTCCCTCCAATACCAGTGATGGCGCTGGGAGTACAACCTGAGTGGGAGTTCCACTGTTATTAACTTTAGAACTAAAGTATTAATCTTTCCTTCATAAGCCATCCTCTGTTACTAGGAAAGAAAAGGGGGGTATAATTCTGGATTAGTTTGAGCGCATTAGGGAGCGCGAAGCTAAGTCCAGGCAGACCCTATGGTGTGCTGAAAAGTTCTACAAGCTTCCAATATCCGTTACTCAAAACTCGTTAATCAATACAGGGTAAGATGCTTCACTGACTCAAAGTTCTTGGATAGTTTGTTACTCGAAATATGCTGGACTCCTCCAAGCATTGGAAGGGTTGCCCTAACTTCCGGAGGAAATGCTGCTTCAGTGAATTAAATCCACTTCTTATACTCTCGTAATGGCTTCAACGCTGCCCCACCCCTCGAACTTCCTTGCTACACCAGCTCCAAGGTCACTTCGCTTTGTCTCTCTGCTGATCAGCCCCGCTTTGCTGCTCCTGCAAAGACAAAAGCATAACTCTTCTGGATTGCATGGTGACGAGAGTATGTCTTGGCGTGAGTTCACTTGCTCATCCCATCATGACATGAGTTCGTTGGGTGTTCACTTATCTATACGTGAAGGGGGAAAGGGTCGATATGTTGATGCCTCGACTCAACCAACTAAAAGTTTCTTATTGGCCCATGATATGCCACTAGGATCGTTCTGATTGTTCGTGTTGTTGTTGATCCATTGTCTATTCGCTGTGCGCACTGGGTTTCACAATCTCCTATTTCGTTGCATTTCTCTGTGGGGCTTTGTTTTACCGTAAAACTGTACGACTCTATTTCCAAATTTGTGTTCCTTTAATTATGCTCGATTGGCATACAAACAACTTTGTTACCGCTGATAGTAGTCAACTGTAATCGCAGCTGCGTTTTGTTGACTTCATATCCAAGTATTCAGTGACTCGATCAACTCTGAAAATGGCGATGGGTAAACAGGGAGAGCTAAAATGACTACGATCATGTCTTGGGAGTCGTACTCTGCACACGCAAGTTGCCAAAGGTGCTATTCAGTGTGCAAACACAATCACTAACCCTCTATCGAGGTGTTATGCAATGTATTTACTTCTAAAGCCATATCGAAATGAACAAAAAGGAATATATTTTATTTTTTCAAAAAACTTTTCGCTAATCTCCATAAATATATATTTGTCAAAAAAATTGGAAAGAAAGAATCGAATTCAATATATTGATTATTTGTCTTATGAGCTGCGGGATAGAAGGGGTTTAGATGTATCTGCTCCGTTTAGAGAAACAAAATTTTAAATTAAAAAACTGGAAAAATAGCTTTTCAGACCCCTGTTTTACTTTAAATGATTGAATTTAAAGTCATTAAAATTTCATTTTTAAACCACACATTTAGAGCAAATAATTATTTTCCTCCTGATGGTCCAATGGCTAGTGCGCTTCACTACTTTTCAAAGGAACCAAGGAAATCCGTCTTGTTTTCAAACATAAAAATTAAAACATTACGTGAAAGTATTCTCTGGTGGGAAATGTGGAAAAAAATGTTTTTACTCCAAGTTCAACAAAATCGGTTAAATCAGTAAAAGGAAACTTTTATTTTCTTCGCTTTGCTGTACTTGTTGCGACTATAGTTTATGTTTTAGCTCTTTTCACACTTAAGCAATTTAAGGCATCCAAGAAATTCAGATTTTCCATCCTGTTTTAATGCAGAGTAAAACCACATTTCCGAGTAAATTATGTAAAGCAAACTATCAGATGAAATAGAAATAGAACGATAGAAGGTTACGCGAAGAAATGTTTATGGATTTTTGAATATACTATATAGTCGTGTACTTAGATATTTTTTATGCAATTCAAAATTCTGAAACAGCTTAAAACTCAAATAATTATGCTTACTTTATCTAGAGTACAACACAAAATTTTGACATTTAATTCCTCTTGCTATGATTGGAGTATGGAAATAGTTGTCTGTGGTTCGGGTTCGTTCTTTACGTGGCACGTCTAAGCGTAAAAATCAGAATAGGCATAGAGCAAGAAATGTTTTAGGGAAGGAGAGAATAAAAGAAATTGCGCATTTGTTTCGTTCAGTTCTAATGAACTTTAAAAGCGTTTGCAATAACAAAGACGAGAAAATAAATCATTACACCAAAAGTCATTAAATTTTAATCTTCGCTTTTTAAGCCATCCTACAATTTCGAAAGAGGGGGATTTGCCCCATCTTCTACCGTGCTAGAAGACAAACTCGCTGAGAGGTGTTTTGATGGGATTTATTTCAAAATGTTATGGCCAATGGTCTTCTTTCTGGCCATTGTCGATTATTTTCGTCCATGTGAATGCAAGAAACATTCTTCATAGAAAAGTGCCTATATTTGTAACGTTGATTTACGTAACACTGCCAGGGAGCGAAATCAAGACAGTATAAAATGGTACAGCGTTTATCTATAATCTCGTGAAATCACATATAATCTCGTGAAACCCAATATAAGAATCAGATGTGGTTCTTCAACGGGTAACCACAAAAAGAATCAAAAATTTTACTATAGCTACGCATATGCTGGCATATTTTACTTTATACTGAAGCATATTTTCTGGCAATTTTCTTTCATTAAAAACTGGGCTCGTGTTGTCTGTAATGATGGAAAATAACTCCTTCGCGATTCGCCAATTCCGGACGTTTTTCATCGATCGCAGCTTTCAGCTGATCCAATCGCAAACAATACTAATTTGAATTAATCGTTTGGTTGCTTTGGCAAGGGTTCATAGTGGAGGATTCCCATCCAATCCCACCACCCACAGAGCATGATCTTCATGCAGGCTGCCTTTGGGTTACGGTAATGGAGGCTCACCTCGCTTGCTCTAGGATCTTTTTCTTTCGACGTTCTTGTAAAGCAGTGATTCCCAACCTTTTCTGGACCATGCCACCTTTAGAAGAGAACAAAAATTTCAACGCCCCCCTGTCCATAATAATTAATTTTACATGAAATATTAAAATATTGTTGCATATTATCTGTACCTAATTTATCTTTTATTTATCTATTAAAAATCATAAAGCAGAAATTAATAAAACGACAACCAAATGTACAATAAAATTGTTTATTAAAATTTTAAAAATAAACACAGAATCAATAAGAAAAAAAATAATGAGATAAACAAAATTAATAATAAATAAATAAAATTAATGAGATGGTTGAGGCTGGTGGAGTGTTAACAATTTGTTAATGTCGGGTTCCAATTTCGTTAACATCAATCGCGGATCGCCACGTTCAGTCATGTGTAGTCTGTTCCTCTACTTTGACAGTAAATTAGCTACTGCATTGAATCCACGCTCAGCCATATAGGAAGAAGGAAATGCGATTAACAACTTCTATTGCCCACAATCCAGGGTAGATAACTGGTATTGATTTTTGAAGCCAGAACTCTTGGTATCCATGTTTGAATTTTACTTTGAGTGCTTCGTCAGTCGTGAGTTCTAAGAGTTTCTCTTCCAAATTTGATGATTCTTCAGTATCTGTGTTGGCGAAAGGATCTAAAACCCAACTCGGTATATTCATGTTTAAAATATCTTGGAAACGCTCCGTAAAATCAACATGAAGAACTTCCAAGTGTTGGCAGTAAGTAAGTAAATCTTCTGGTTTTGCAGAGACTGCTGATAATGTGGGAAAGTGGTTGCATTCACCTCTACCTAGATTTCGTTTGAATAGAAGAAGTTTTCCCGCAAAAGCAGCTATGACGTTTTTTGTTTTAATTAAATTCAACTCATCACCATGCAATTGTAAATTAACTTGATTAAATATTTTAAACAGGTCTGTCAAATAAGCGATGTCATTTTTTGACGTAATCAGGTTTTCGCGCAATTTTTCGTCTCTGTCTTCGAGAAAGTCCAGTACTGAGTCAAATAGATTGAAAAAACGACTCAGACAAACACCTTTAGAGAGCCAACGTACTTCTGTGTGCAGCAGCAAGTGATTGTAATCTTCATCATTTTCATTACAAATCATCATCATCATCATCATCATCATCATCATCATCATCATCATCATCATCATCATCATCATCATCATCATGGTCATCATCATCATCATCCTCAAGCAGCCATGGGCTACGGAGGTCCAACCAGACCGTGCAATTTAGTTCTCCAAGCAAGTCTATCCTGAGCTACATCTACTGCATCTGGCCACTGCACACCAATTCTAACAAGGTCCTGTTTGACATTGTCTGCCCACCGCATCCTAGGTCTCCCCTTCTTTCTGAGGCCTTTAGGCACACTGTTCATAACCTTATTCGCCAATCTATAATTATTCATACGGGCAACATGGCCAAACCAACGGAGTCTCTCTCTGCACAATATGCTGCTTAAAGGAGGTTGCAAACTCCTTTCCCTAATCTCATCATTAGTTACAAAGTTGAACCACCTAATGCCCAAGATACTGCGTAAGCATCTGGAATCAAAAGCATCTAGTTTCCTGTTATCTTGTTTACAAAGTGTCCAAGTTTCACTACCATAACTAACCCTAGAAAGAACCAAACTATTATACAGTCTAATTTTAGTCCTTAGGTGTATACGCCTATTTCTCCACACTCTCCATAGGTTCTTAAAAGTCCCGGCAGCAATCCCTATTCGTCTGTTAATCTCATGCCGCACATCACCATTATCTGTTACATAATCTTATTGATTGCTTTAACAACGTAATGGAGCGACGTATGCAGACGTTCATTCAAATTTTTTGCAACCAAATGCTGACGATGAATAATACAATGTACAGCGAGTACATTTCGTACTGCTTGTTTCAAATGCGCTATGAAACCCTTATGACGCCCTGTCATTGCTGGAGCACCATCAGTAGCAGCAGACAAAATATTGCAAATAGGAATTTTTTCTCTTGAAAAAACTTTTGCATGGTATTAAATATAGATTCTCCCTTTGTATCAGATTCCAAATTTTTAGCAAATAATAACTCTTCATGAATTTTTTCTTCTTTTATAAATCGTACGTATGATAAGAGTAGAGCTTCGTTATTTGGTAGAGTTGATTCATCGAGTTGAATGGAAAATTTGCAAGTCTTTAAGTAATCACATAATGATATTTCAACGTCTTTTGCCATTTCATCTATTCTTCTTTGCACTGAAGTATTACTGAGAGGAATTTTTTTATGATATCTGACGGTGTCTTATGATGAAAAACAGTTTTAATATCTCTTTGACTGCCGGCAAAATTAATTCCTCGCCAATTGTGTGTGGTTTTCCTGTTTTTGCGATTAACAATGAAACGTTCTATGAGGCTCGTAGTCCATCATCATCTTGTTTAGAAGACGACGCAAAAAGGTTTGACATAGTTGCTGTTTTAAATATTGCTTTTCCAGTTCTTGAAACTAGGATAAATCTTTGTTCTTCTTATCAGCATGCATTTTGCTTAAATGCTCTTGTAGCCTAGAAGGTTTCATAGCTTCATTTGAAAAACCTTTTCGGCAAATTAAACACATGGGTAATGATTGGTTTGTAGGAGAGTACGTAAATCCGTATTTCAAATACTCAATACTGTACTGCCGGCATTTCTTTTTAGATGTAGATTCAGACATTTTCAAATACAAATTAACTCCTCAACAGATTTATAGATAGTTATAAAAATAATGTTTCTAAGGACTTCTAACACTTATCACTCACGACTATTTATCACGGCGAAACACATAAAAATAATAAAACATTCCTAGAGCTATCGCTTTTATAGATTTGATTTTGTGCACGCATTAACTTGTATGTTTTCGATGCCGGCGCACTTGCTCCGTAAACAAGTCATTTCAAGCTCCCATATTCTTGTCGAAACATGTTAAATTGCATGAACCGCGTGTTTGCCTACCAACTTGCAAGGACTTGTCACCGTCATAAAAAAATAAAATAAATACCCCCTCAAGCAGCTGCTTGCAACAGAGCTCTGACAGGAGCCTATCAGTTTATATGCCACAGTAGAAGGTCTGAGAGGATGGCAGGACCACAGCAGAAAAACGACACAAGCAACCATGCCTTACCCAGGGCTCGAAACCCAGGTCCCTTAGATCAGTAGCCAAGCGCGCTAACCACTCGGCCAATGGCTATTCTAAACTAAAACAAATTAGGTATAGTTATACCTAATGCTAATTTAAAAATGCTTATTAACGCGATAACAATAAGATAATTTACATAGCTAGATAAAATATTTATTCATGAAAACAGGTATTTTCAAAGTATTTTATTATATTAAAAAATAATTATAAAAAAATATTAAATATAATAAATTTATTATTATTATATTATTATTGCATCAAGGTTGATTTGCCTATCAGGACGGACAGACATGTCCAACATAATTAGCCTGATATAATAGTGCCAAATAAGGTATTGAATGAGATTACAATTATTGAAGTAGGAATAACATCTCAGGATAACCTGCAGACAGTAGAGGTTGAAAAGAAGAGAAAGTATGATCTGCTGGCTAATGAGTTGAGCCTAATTCACAAGTGTAATGTTAATATTATACCTTATGTTCTGACGTGGGATGGTATTGTAACTACGTACCATAAAGCATACTCAAAGCGACTTGGAGTGGGAAAACATATTGAAGCTTATATCCAATCTGTGATCTTGAAGAGAACTTTTGAGAGCATCTCAGTCGACTTCAGACGTACCAGTACGCTAGTAGGCGGTAGCAGGGAACTTATTGTCCAAGCTGCAGTTGAAAAGCTGTACATGACGGATGAGGTAGTGGATGATCAGAATCACCAGGAAGACACCACAGAATAGAAGAGATAAAAAGGTTGTCACTAAAAATCCCATTAAATTTATTTATTTATTTGACCGCCCCTCTGGACTGCCTCAACGCCTCCCATTTGCCTCTGGATCCGCTACCTCCCCCATGGAAGGCTCCAGCGCCCACTGGGGGGCGGTATCGCCCCCGTTGGGAAACGGACATAAACATGTTTTCATGTTTTCAAACGGACATAAACATGTTAAACGTGTTTTCAAACGGACATAAACAAAATTTGTATTGAAATGCTTCCACGATTATTTTGAATATGATTCATTTTCTAATCTTTTGAGAAACTAGAAGTGTAAATATCGCCTCTGGCGAATATGGGATGATCGTTTACAGAAAAAAATATCTTTTTCATTTTCCGACTTTTGCACCGTTTAACAGTAATAATTCGTACTATACGTAATTGGTAAATGTAAATAAAAATATATTTTTAGCCTATCTCATTTATCCCTTAAAATGAAAAGGGTAGATTTTCTTACCCCCAGAATAAGTAATCATCAAGTGTATATAAAACAAAATTATTCGCCTGTTTTTACTGTATTGAAATATTTTTCAAATTTTAAAGTTAAGGACTAAATTGAAAAAAATAAGGTCACTGCACGAATTTTAAGCATTTTAATTTATTAATACTCATATAACTATTTTTTTATCAGCACATTCACCAGATTTTCTAATTTCTAGTCGTTTGCAATATTACTTCAAGTTACCCTCCAAAGTTGTAAATTAAGACCATTTGGAGGATTTAAAACTATCAATCACCGCATTTTGTTAGTACCAGTTCAACTCAAAGCCAACGGCAGTACAAGCTGAAAACAACGGTTCTCATCCGATCCCCGAAATTAAGCAGCTTTGGGCGCGGTCGGTACATCGATCCCCGAAATTAAGCAGCTTTGGGAGCGGTCGGTACATCGATCCCCGGTATTAAGCAGCTTCCGGCGCGGTCGGTACATCGATTTCCGGAATTAAGCAGCTTCCGGCGCGGTCGGTACATCGATTTCCGGAATTAAGCAGCTTTGGACGCGGTCGGTACATCGATTTCCGGAATTAAGCAGCTTTAGGCGCGGTTGGTACATCGATCCCCGGTATGAAGCAGCTTTGGGCGCTGTCGGTACATCGATTTCCGGAATTAAGCAGCTTTGGGCGCGGTCGGTACATCGATTTCCGGAATTAAGCAACTTTGGACGCGGTCGGTACATCGATTTCCAGAAATAAGCAGCTTTGGGCACAGTCGGTACATCAATCCCCGGAATTAAGCAGCTTTGGGCGCGGTCGGTACATCGATTTCCGGAATTAAGCAGCTTTGGACGCGGCCGGTACATCGATTTCCAGAATTAAGCAGCTTTGGGCGCAGTCGGTACATCAATCCCCGGAATTAAGCAGCTTTGGGCGCGGTCGGTACATCGATTTCCGGAATTAAGCAGCTTTGGACGCGGTCGGTACATCGATTTCCGGAATTAAGCAGCTTTAGGCGCGGTTGGTACATCGATCCCCGGTATGAAGCAGCTTTGGGCGCTGTCGGTACATCGATTTCCGGAATTAAGCAGCTTTGGGCGCGGTCGGTACATCGATTTCCGGAATTAAGCAACTTTGGACGCGGTCGGTACATCGATTTCCAGAAATAAGCAGCTTTGGGCACAGTCGGTACATCAATCCCCGGAATTAAGCAGCTTTGGGCGCGGTCGGTACATCGATTTCCGGAATTAAGCAGCTTTGGACGCGGCCGGTACATCGATTTCCAGAATTAAGCAGCTTTGGGCGCAGTCGGTACATCAATCCGCGGAATTAAGCAAGTTTGGGCGCGGTCGGTACATCGATTTGCGGAATTAAGCAGCTTTGGGCGCGGTCGGTACATCGATTTGCGGAATTAAGCAGCTTTGGGCGCGGTCGGTACATCGATCCCCGGTATTAAGCAGCTTTGGGCGCGGTCGGTACATCGATCCCTGGAATTGAGCAAGTTTGGGCGCGGTCGGTGCATCGATTTCCGGAATTAAACAGCTTTGGGCGCGGTCGGTACATCGATCCCCGGAATTAAGCAAGTTTGGACGCGGTCGGTACATCGATTTCCGGAATTAAGCAGCTTTGGGTGCGGTCGGTACATCGATCCCCGGTAGTAAGCAGCTTTGGGCGCGTTCGGTAGATCGATTTCCGGAATTAAGCAGCTTTGGACGCGGTCGGTACATCTATCCCCGGAATTAAGCAAGTTTGGGCGCGGTCGGTACATCGATTTCCGGAATTAAACAGCTTTGGGCGCGGTTGGTACATCGATTTCCGGAATTAAGCAGCTTTGGGCGCGGTCGGTACATTGATCCCGGGTATTAAGCAGCTTTGGGCGCGGTCGGTACATCGATCTCCGGAATTAAGCAGCTTTGGGCGCGGTCGGTACATCGATCCCCAGAAATAAGCAAGTTTGGGCACGGTCGGTGCATCGATTTCCGGAATTAAGCAGCTTTGGGCGCTGTCGGTACGTCGATCCCCGGTATTAAGCAGCTTTGGGCGCGGTCGGTACATCGATTTCCGGAATTAAGCAGCTTTGGGCGCGGTCGGTACATCGATCCCATAATTGAGCAAGTTTGGGCGCGGTCGGTGCATCGATTTCCGGAATTAAGCAGCTTTGGGCGCGGTCGGTACATGGGAGGTGACCACTCGAATACCTGTCGAACCCAAAAGAGTTTGTAATTTAGATCTACAAGCAAAAATGCTCGAGATCTACAGACAAACGACAAAGCGATTTTTTTTTAAATCGAGCTAAAACTAATATAAATTATATCATAAATATATAATAAAAATAATATAAGTATAGTAATAAAGGAATAGTGATAATATTGGAAACATTTCTGGTCATATAAAAGAGTTAAACAGGAAGTTGGACTTATCGCGAAAAATCGCTAGTGGGACGGAAAAAAAGATGGAAAAACGAAATTTCACGTCCAAGCTCAGGCTTTATTGAAAATGAACTCTTGACAATACAGCGCAAGGAGAGGAATTTCTAATAGGAAAACCAATCTGATTGTGCATGGTCTCTCACTATTCGTTCAAAGCTGTCGAAAAAATTCCGGCGTGTTCCTTTTAATTCTTGTATATCAAGTTTCGCTATACATTTTGCATTTTCTGAAGGGGTCCCCCTACCGTGGGCTGCCCCGCATCGCGGGGATTGCGGAGACTATCGGTACGCCTCTGTTTAGGACCTCATTTATCCAACATTCGTATAACTTAGTGTCAAATGCTTTCTTTATGAAGATTAATTGAAATTCTTTAATGAGATGGAT
The DNA here is from genome assembly GCA_038380435.1 of Ryuthela nishihirai. NCBI lineage: Eukaryota > Metazoa > Arthropoda > Arachnida > Araneae > Heptathelidae > Ryuthela > Ryuthela nishihirai. Next base: position 3,398,144 of record JAWZYU010000019.1, read on the forward strand.
AGGTATTGACGAAATATGATGTTTCGTATTTTTCGAATCACCCAATTTAGAGGTCCTGTATAGTTAGAAGCTGGCTATCTCGGTGACTGACTGCCATTAGTTGATTAAGTCACACGGTTTATTGGCGCCATGTTTTGTCGTACCGCGAGTCGAAAGCCTATGTGTTAGTGTGTGTAATCTACACACTAACACATAGGCTTTCGACTCGCGGAGAAGTATAACAGCTGAGAAGCTTATTCTAAATAAAGCTTCTCAGCTGTTATAGTTTTATACATTTCTACCGCTCTTTTTTTGTGTAGAAAAGCTTCCATGTTTTATTAATACCTCGCTGCATTTGATGGAAAAATTCTACTCACATAAATAAATTAATGAAGTTTTTTCCAAGAAATTCCGTCAGAGGACACAATGGGCTGCAAAAGTGAAACGAGCTAACTGAAACCCGACAAATATTTTCTTTTTTAGTTCGCTTGAAAAAAGGAAAATGTTTTCATTTTGTCGTCTGCATATGCAATGCTGGTTCGTTTGTCTGTTTGTCCGTCTTTCTTATTTCTCTACCTGTCTGTCCTTCTATGGAAAATAAACTTTTTTACATTTAGAGATAAATGAAAAATTCCTTTTGCGTTGCAAAGGAACTGATAAAATACTACGATTAGCAATGCATATTAGAAAAGCAATATTTAAAACAGCCAACTATGTCAACAAAACCATCATAGATTCCCAATGGGGGCGATACCGCCTCCCAGTGGGCGCTGGAGCCTTCCATGGGGGCGGTAGCGGATCCAGAGGCAAATGGGGGGCATTGAGGCAGTCAAGATGGGCGGTCAAATAAATAAATAAATTTAATGGAATTTTCTGTGACAACCTTTTTATCTCTTCTATTCTGTGGTGTCTTCCTGGTGATTCTGATCATCCACTACCTCATCCGTCATGTACAGCTTTTCAACTGCAGCTTGGACAATAAGTTCCCTGCTACCGCCTACTAGCGTACTGGTACGTCTGATGTCGACTGAGATGCTCTCAAAAGTTCTCTTCAAGATCACAGATTGGATATAAGCTTCAATATGTTTTCCCACTCCAAGTCGCTTTGAGTATGCTTTATGGTACGTAGTTACAATATCATCCCACGTCAGAACATAAGGTATAATATTAACATTACACTTGTGAATTAGGCTCAACTCATTAGCCAGCAGATCATACTTCCTCTTCTTTTCAACCTCTACTGTCTGCAGGTTATCCTGAGATGTTATTCCTACTTCAATAATTGTAATCTCATTCAATACCTTATTTGGCACTATTATATCAGGCTAATTATGTTGGACATGTCTGTCCGTCCTGATAGGCAAATCAACCTTGATGCAATAATAATATAATAATAATAAATTTATTATATTTAATATTTTTTTATAATTATTTTTTAATATAATAAAATACTTTGAAAATACCTGTTTTCATGAATAAATATTTTATCTAGCTATGTAAATTATCTTATTGTTATCGCGTTAATAAGCATTTTTAAATTAGCATTAGGTATAACTATACCTAATTTGTTTTAGTTTAGAATAGCCATTGGCCGAGTGGTTAGCGCGCTTGGCTACTGATCTAAGGGACCTGGGTTTCGAGCCCTGGGTAAGGCATGGTTGCTTGTGTCGTTTTTCTGCTGTGGTCCTGCCATCCTCTCAGACCTTCTACTGTGGCATATAAACTGATAGGCTCCTGTCAGAGCTCTGTTGCAAGCAGCTGCTTGAGGGGGTATTTATTTTATTTTTTTATGACGGTGACAAGTCCTTGCAAGTTGGTAGGCAAACACGCGGTTCATGCAATTTAACATGTTTCGACAAGAATATGGGAGCTTGAAATGACTTGTTTACGGAGCAAGTGCGCCGGCATCGAAAACATACAAGTTAATGCGTGCACAAAATCAAATCTATAAAAGTGATAGCTCTAGGAATGTTTTATTATTATTATTTTCTTCGCCGTGATGAATAGTCGTGAGCGATAAGTGTCAGAAGTCATTAAAAACATTATTTTTATAACTATCTATAAATCTGTTGAGAAGTCAATTTCTATTTGAAAATGTTTGAATCTACATCTAAAAAAAATGTCGGCAGTACAGTATTGAGTATTTGAAATATGGATTTACGTACTCTCCTACAAACCAATCATTACCCATGTGTTTAATTTGCCGAAAAGGTTTTTCAAATGAAGCTATGAAACCTTCTAGGCTACAAGAGCATTTAAATAAAATGCATGCTGATAAGAAGAACAAAGATTTATCCTAGTTTCAAGAACTGGAAAAGCAATATTTAAAACAGCCAACTATGTCAGACCTTTTTGCGTCGTCTTCTAAACAAGATAATGATGGACTACGAGCCTCATAGAACGTTTCATTGTTAATCGCAAAAGCAGGAAAACCACACACAATTGGCGAGGAATTAATTTTGCCGGCAGTCAAAGAGATATTAAAAACTGTTTTTCATCATAAGACACCGTCAGATATCATAAAAAAAATTCCTCTCAGTAATAATTCAGTGCAAAGAAGAATAGATGAAATGGCAAAAGACGTTGAAATATCATTATGTGATTACTTAAAGACTTGCAAATTTTCCATTCAACTCGATGAATCAACTCTACCAAATTAACGAAACTCTACTCTTATCATACGTACGATTTATAAAAGAAGAAAAAATTCATGAAGAGTTATTATTTGCTAAAAAATTTAGAATCTGATACAAAGGGAGAATCTATATTTAATACCAAGCAAAAGTTTTTTCAAGAGAAAGAAATTCTTATTTGCAATATTTTGTCTGCTGCTACTGATGGTGCTCCAGCAATGACAGGGCGTCATAGGGGTTTCATAGCGCATTTGAAACAAGCAGTACCAAATGTACTCGCTGTACATTGTATTATTCATCGTCAGCATTTGGTTGCAAAAAATTTGAATAAACGTCTGCATACGTCGCTCCATTACGTTATTAAAGCAATCAATAAGATTAGAAGCAATTCATTGAACGACCGATTATTTGGTAAGCTTTTTAATCAAACTGATGAAGATTAGAATCGCTTGCTGCTGCACACAGAAGTACGTTGGTTCTCTAAAAGTGTTTGTCTGAATCGTTTTTTCAATCTATTTGAGTCAGTACTGGACTTTCTTGAAGACAGAGACGAAAAATTGCGCGAAAACCTGATTACGTCAAAAAATGACATCGCTTATTTGACAGACCTGTTTAAAATATTTTTTCAAGTTAATTTACAATTGCATGGTGATGAGTTGAATTTAATTAAAACAAAAAACGTCATAGATGCTTTTGAGGGAAAATTTCTTCTATTCAAACGAAATCTAGGTAGACTTGAATGCAACCACTTTCCTACATTATCAGCAATCTCTGCAAAAACGGAAGATTTACTTACTTACTGCCAACACTTGGAAGTTCTTCATGTTGATTTTACGGAGCGTTTCCAAGATATTATAAACATGAATATACCGAGTTGGGTTTTAGATCTTTCGCAAACACAGATACTGAAGAATCATCAAATTTGGAAGAGGAACTCTTAGAACTCACGACTGACGAAGCACTCAAAGTAAAATTCAAACATGGATACCAAGAGTTCTGGCTTCAAAAATCAATACCAGTTCTCTACCCTGGATTGTGGGCAATAGTACAGAAGTTTTTAATCGCATTTCCTTCGTCCTACATGCCTGAGCGTGGATTCAGTGCAGTAGCTAATTTACTGACAAAGAAGAGGAACAGACTACACATCACTGAACGTGGCAATCTGCGATTGATGTTAACGAAATTGGAACCCGACATTAACAAATTATTAACACTCCACCAGCCTCAACCATCTCATTAATTTTTTTTATTTATTATTAATTTTGTGTTTACCTCATTATTTTTTATTTCTTATTGATTCTCTGTTTATTTTTAAAATTTTAATAAACAATTTTATTGTACATTTGGTTGTCGTTTTATTAATTTCTGCTTTATGAATTTTAATAGATAAATAAACAGATAAATTAGGTACAGATAACATGCAACAATAATTTAATATTTCATATAAAATTAACTGTTATGGCTAGGGGGGCTTTGAAATTTTTGTTCCCTTCTAAAGGGGGCGATGGTCCAGAAAAGGTTGCGAATCACTGTGCTAAAGCATTCAATTTGAATGAAATATATTCTCACAATCACTGGTTGTATGATGGATGTGGATGTATTCTTCGAGTGTTCCTAATGTCAATAGGAACCGTATACACTAAATAAACACAATTTCAAAAAGAATAATAAAACTCGTAATTCTTTTATATTTGTTTCCTGACATAAAGTTTGCAATTGTTCCGTTCTATACGTATTCGATGAAGCAATACACTCCTTCAAGGGGGATTTGTTGAGTTGTTTTCCCCCTGATCGGAACTTTTTTTTTTGCACACAATGGGGTCCGAAAGCACAGAGAAAAATGGGGGAGTAGGCCCACTGGAACAGCTGTTGGAAGGCAGTATTCCATCAAAGCCATCCAGAGCGTTCTTTAACGTGCACAGGTCACGGCTTAAGTCCAATTTGCACTTGGATTTTCTCTCGTAACTCATCTTACGATAATTAGCTTCCGTTAGTGATCTAAGAAACCTGGGTTCGAGACCCGGGTAAGGCATGGATGTTTGTGTCGTTTTTCTGCTGAGGTCCTGCCATCCTCTCAGACCTTCTTCTATGGCTTGTAAACTGACAGGCTCCTGTCAGACCTCTGTGGCAAGCAGCTGCTTGAGGGGTTATTTAATTCCAGCACAGTCGAAGTGTAAATATCCGCCACAGTCAACATAACAACACGCAAGATCAGAAATGTCAGGAGCTGTCCCATCACACACCTTACAAATTGCAAACATTGTTGACTGCAGCGACTCCAATGATTTGGAACAATTGACGTGAACCCCCCTTTCTTATGAGGGCGGTCCGTCATTAAATTTCTGACTCCCTCCCGTTCTATTTTGGCCGTGCTGTTACTTGTGCAGACTTTCGAGAAGGAAACCTCTGCAATAACCCAAACGTGACTCAATCTTGGAAAAGACAGGGAGTAGTCAGATATTACCATTTAAACATAATTTATTTATAGTACATTGCGAAAAATAAACTTCAGGACCAGGAGTTCCCTTCGGGGAATACAGCCGAACTTACTAGTTCTCAGGCGATGACCGCCTTTACAATTAGACGCCAACCCGTTTAAGCGAAAGTCTTTTCATGTGGCTGAGCTACCAGCTCTAAAGTCCAAGTACGGGGCTATTCCCCAGAACACAGTGGCGGTTAGCAGACTTTGTGGAAAGGATACCAGATTTATGAATGAGGGTGACCCTACCTGTTGGATGAGGTGGTCGCTGCAGGAGTCTTTGTTGCGAAGATCAGCACTGTCCGTTGAAGGCCCATCGCCTAGGTTTATCTAGAGCAAGAAAGTTAAAACAGTTCGAAAACTTCTAAACTCATCACACGAGGCCTTGCCGATTCCCGGCCAAAAGAAGACGTCTTCGCTGTCCAAACACATGGAGACAAGTTCTTTCTCTACTCTTGAGCAGTTCAAAATTGCCGCGCCTCTCCACACCGACCTCTAGCGGTGGTCAGCGTCGTAAGCTGACGCGGGCGCTTGCCATTGGACGTCGGGGGCATCGCTCCGCCTATTCGGCCTCTTTGGTGGCGGGTCCGAACTCTGGGTCCGGAAGTTCTTGGCTCCTGGGGCGATGCCGGACACTGGCGTCATCCAGTTGAACTGGTAAGTTCTTGGAACCGCGATGACTAACCAGGTCTTTGTTCACACTTCGAGAAAAACATATTCAAGGACCTTTTAGCCCAAGTCGTGTCCGCAGGATCAATTCCTGAGGGCACGACACACCTATCCCCCTTTAGCGAGAGAGGAGGACAGGCGGGGCAGGGAAAAGGTCACTGACCGAACTGCACTGAAGATGGCACTATATTGTTGAAGATGATCTCCAGGGTCACCCATCACGATCTGGAATCTGGCCTTTCCTTCATGAGTCCATCTGTTGCAAACAGTCTAAGAGGTCACACAGTTCATATTGTTGCACAACACCAAGAAAGTCCAGTGATTCACAGTTGGGGTCCGGCTGGACCGCTCTGGTGGGCGTCGGTTGCAGGAGTCTCCACAGCACATGAAATAGAGAAAACAGGGAAAAGGGTCACCAATCTGGCTTTCCACATGTACTCAAGTTGCAAACACACAGTCTGTCTTCGTGCTTACCGCCACGTGACTCACTGTTACATAGAACTTAACAATCTTATGGTACAGATTACACTTCTAATTAGCAAGAACTTCCTGAAGTTAGTTACAATTCCAACAATAAAACAAAAATCCTTTCTCAGTAAAACACTTTATACTACAAAATCATCTAACTATTACTCCTATAATAGCAAAATCATCTACAATTACTCTTATAATGATCATCAAAAATTCTCTCCATCAATTCATTTAATCCTGACAAAATTACTTCTCAAAAACTCAAATCTCTGATAACAAAATCATTTTTTTTTCAAGTTATTCTGACAATAATCATCTCAAATTATCTCTCCATTAATTCATCTAATAGTGACAAAAATACTTCTCAAAAAAAAAAATTCATTTAATAGTAACAAAATTACTTCTCAAAAACTCAAATCTCTGATAACAAAATCATTTTTTTTTAAGTTACTCTGACAATGATCATTTAAAATTATCTCTCCATTAATTCATTTAATCCTGACAAAATTACTTCTCAAAAACTCAAATCTCTGATAACAAAATCATCTTTTTTTTTCAAGTTATTCTGACAATAATCATCTCAAATTATCTCTCCATTAATTCATCTAATAGTGACAAAAATACTTCTCAAAAAAAAATTCATTTAATAGTAACAAAATTACTTCTCAAAAACTCAAATCTCTGATAACAAAATCATTTTTTTTCAAGTTACTCTGACAATGATCATTTAAAATTTTTCTCCATCAATTCATTTAATCGTGACAAAATTACTTCTCAAAAACTCAAATCTCTGATAACAAAATAATTTTTTTTTTCAAGTTACTCTGACAATGATCACTTAAAATTATTTCTCCATCAATTCATTTAATCGTGACAAAATTACTGCTCAAAAACTCAAATCGATAATCAAGACACTTCTAACAAAACTCAAATCTCCAATAGCAAACTCATTTATAGTTATTTCTCAAATCTCAAGTCTATTATTCAAATGTTGCACTCGGTCTACACTGTTTCAAATAGCTGCTTCGTTCCTTCCGGCTGATTGATGGATTGATTGAACGTGTGTGTGTGTAGGGGGGGTGCGTAAACCTGCCGTCCCGCCAGGTTTCCCAAAGCGTCACCATCTGCTTGCGGCCGGGCCACCGCGCACGGGAGAACTTCTCTCGATTTCTCGCGTGAGCGTTCTATGCTTCCGACTCCATTCCGAGAATGAGCAGCTGACGTCACCACGGAGATGCGAGCGCCGAAGACTCGCTTCGCGCTGGTTGTTGCGTCATAGCTGCCCGTGTCCTTCGTCTCTCCTGAGTAGCGGGCGCGGGGGTGGGGGAGAACCTGCTTTGCATTCCGCTCTCTTCTCATCGGCTGCAGGCGCGCTGCCGTTGATGAGCCGCTGCGGCGCCGATAAGTTTGATCTTCGGTGGCAACAGCAACTGGCGGTGATGGACGATCCCTGCGCGTGTTTCTGGGCGGCTGGCTGGTCAAAATCCTAGTCCCCAAGGCGAATTCTGCGGATACGCGAATACTTTCGCTGTCTCTGAGAGGGGATACGTTGCTATTTTGTGATTGTGCTTTTCCACCCACACAACTAATATTTGGTTCTCCCTTTTTTCTTCTAGTCTTCCATTGCTTAACTAATTTACTTGCTCTCAATACTTGGATATACCTGGCCTCTCTGACCCTGACACTCATTCTCTGCGAATTAACGGCGCTCTTTTCCTTACATTTAGTTACTCTACTAAATTTCAATCCACTTCTAAAATTCTTCCTAACTCTTCTTACTGGTAAACCCTTGCTAAATGATCGTTTCTCTGGTCCCATCTTACACACATACGTTACACTTTTCTTTACTTCAAACTTATGCGCATTCAAACTACGCTTCTGTCCTTTCTCGGGGACCTGTGTGCTACCTATCAATATCTCTTGGTTATTTTCCTCTGCAAATCGGCGGCTAGGAGGGTTAGTTAGGACTGGCCGAGGTAGGGGCTGATCTCTCTCGATGCGGCTACCGGTTTCTAGCATGACAAATCGAGCCTTTGGTGGTGCTGATTCTTCAGCCAATCTGTCCGTACAGCAGGTGGCGATTTCCGCCGCAGCAGGAAAACATGAAAGGGAGGTTGTGCATTCTACGTCTGGCTGCAGAGCGTTGAGTGACACTTCGGGGGGCTTTTCTTCCAAGTTACTTAGGAGGGGCGTGCAAATAATCAGTATATTTTCTTCCGTGCTGCTGTCTGCTGTATGTATGTCCGGGTTAGCTTCATCTGTATCCGTTCGGATTAGAGGGCTACAGTCGTATGCGACAAATTCTGCTGCTTCAGTTACAGCTTCGGGGAGGGGCACTAACTCTTCTAATTCTAGAAACGGTTTCGCATCCAATACATTCACTTGCTTTTCAACTATCTCTTCTATCTTCCCATTATTCTGTTCCTTGTCCACTTGGCTATCTACCTCCATAGTATTATCTAATGCCTCGAAACTCTTTCTATCCCTATTTATATCTTCTTCATTACTGCAAGTTGTCATTATAAGTGACTTCCCTCCATTCTCTGACGGTTCCTCTACGGGGGTTCGATTCCCATCCTCACTTCTCGATTTTTCCTGTGTCGCCTCCCTCTCCTGAGCTAACCTTTGCTTCTTTAAAACATCAAAAATTATATCCCTGAGACCTTTAATGTCGAACACAACTTCCACTAAATCGCGCACTTCCTCATCTTGCTCTAATCCCAGAGGGGTAAAAACGGTTGCCACCATTCGAAGGACGTCGATGTCTTCTACTTTACTCCAATGCATGGGGGGTGGTCCTAGCTCAGCTTCCAAAATTTGGTACAATGGGGTTTGCTTAATTAAACTGACCGAGGGGGTTTCTTCCTGCTGGCGTTTCTCGAGATTGTAGCAGTCTAAATGTTCTGAAGGGCAAAATGCCAAAGTTTTTGATTCCGAAATTTTTGCTGGATTATTAAAAGCCTGTTTTTGTCCTGAGTAGGCAGAGTGTGGGGGGCAATGCTCAGTGTAACTATCGGGACCACTGTATTGGTAATGCTTAACATTTAAATTCCTCTTCTTGGTGCAGTCTCGGGCAAAATGGCCAAAATTTCCACACTCGAAACATTCCTTCTGATGATGCCTAGCATTCCTGCCAAATGAGTTACTACGGTTCTTATGCTGTGGATACTTAGTGCCGTGTGCAGACGTATACAATATTCCATGTGCCATTATAATTTTCTTTAAACTCTAATACCAGATATATAATTATACCAACTTATACACTTTTATCTACTATCACTCAATCCGACTGCAATATACTTCTTAATCAATAACACCTTAATACAATATTTTTTCAATGTCTTAACCTTTCAACCAACACTTCACAAAACCTTCTGAATATCTCGTAAGACTCTTACTATCTCAAACTACAGTCTTGATACTTCACTAACTTCACAAACAAAAACCTATTAACTGGCTATCTAACTTAACTTAAAATTCTTAACTTTAATTACACACACAAAAATCACTGAACTCTATCACTATCTGCGATACTCCTTCCTCAAAAGAAAACTATGACACTCGAGCAGTGTAGTGAATTAAGAAAGCTGATATGTCCAGGTGGGATCCGCACCCTACACCTGCTGATTGTGGGTCAGCCGCTCTATCCAATTGAGCTACTGGGCAGTGATCACTTTCGTGCAAAACTTCACTACAAAGGATTCCACTATTATATACTCTTAGCACTAATTCTCGACATCGTTTAACCGATTAACTCATCAGAAAACTTTTCAAAACAAATTACACGTTTTTAAACTGCATTAAACCACAATCTCCGAATTTAACAACTCTTACGATAATCTTAAGCATTTCTATACAATGAAAACTTTTCAAAAATATACTGAAGCCTTATCTCTAATAACAACAGTAACAAACCACAAACTGTTAAGCAACCTCGAAAATCTCTTTAAAACAATTTCTATCTATATCACGCATCAATAATTATCTCTCTCACACGATTACTTAATTCACACATATCTTACTAACTCCATTAATTTTTAACTAAAAATCTTAACAATGTAATACACATATAAAATTGAGCAATTCTCAAATTAGTTTATCTGTACAATAATCAACATCTTACACGCTATATCCTAATTAAACCTTTTGGTGTTTCCACTTATTTGTCCCGCCATTCCCCGTGTGCTGTATGTTGTGCTGTGTGTTGGGTTTTTTGTACCTCCTAAGTGCAATGGAGGCGCACACAGAAATGCAACTTAACAGTAACACATGAAAAAAAAAATCACTCCTATCTAAAATATTATGATATAGTCCCTAGTCGAAATCTCTAATACTTCCTTCATACACTCTACACCTGGGCCTAGCTATAGTCTTATACTTATTTCTTAGCACTAAACATTTAATTCAAATCACTTTCTATACTTCAATATAACACTTGTTTTAACAGATGCTCCTGAAATTCCTCGCTCAAAACATAGTATACAATTCTCACTAAAATCACAATTTAAATCACTAAAGTCACTAAAATCACAATATTTAACATTCTTAATTTCTTCACATTCTGCTACTGCCACATTTCAACACAATAATTTTGCAATCTCTAATTATACTCTTTTTCTAGCCGCAATAAACTCAGGTTCGAACATACTTGGGTCACAGAAACCAATTGAAGCTAATCCGTGGTCACCGCGCTAATTTGACGTATTTTTCTTTCTAACCGCAATAACACTCAGGTTCGAAAATCCGTGGTCACGGCACCAATTTGACGTATTTTTCTTTCTAACCGCAATAACACTCAGGTTCGAAAATCCGTGGTCACGGCACCAATTTGACGTGACCTTATTTCTAGCCGCAATAACACTCAGTTTCGAACATCCGTGGTCACGGCGCCAATTTGACGTGAACCCCCCTTTCTTATGAGGGCGGTCCGTCATTAAATTTCTGACTCCCTCCCGTTCTATTTTGGCCGTGCTGTTACTTGTGCAGACTTTCGAGAAGGAAACCTCTGCAATAACCCAAACGTGACTCAATCTTGGAAAAGACAGGGAGTAGTCAGATATTACCATTTAAACATAATTTATTTATAGTACATTGCGAAAAATAAACTTCAGGACCAGGAGTTCCCTTCGGGGAATACAGCCGAACTTACTAGTTCTCAGGCGATGACCGCCTTTACAATTAGACGCCAACCCGTTTAAGCGAAAGTCTTTTCATGTGGCTGAGCTACCAGCTCTAAAGTCCAAGTACGGGGCTATTCCCCAGAACACAGTGGCGGTTAGCAGACTTTGTGGAAAGGATACCAGATTTATGAATGAGGGTGACCCTACCTGTTGGATGAGGTGGTCGCTGCAGGAGTCTTTGTTGCGAAGATCAGCACTGTCCGTTGAAGGCCCATCGCCTAGGTTTATCTAGAGCAAGAAAGTTAAAACAGTTCGAAAACTTCTAAACTCATCACACGAGGCCTTGCCGATTCCCGGCCAAAAGAAGACGTCTTCGCTGTCCAAACACATGGAGACAAGTTCTTTCTCTACTCTTGAGCAGTTCAAAATTGCCGCGCCTCTCCACACCGACCTCTAGCGGTGGTCAGCGTCGTAAGCTGACGCGGGCGCTTGCCATTGGACGTCGGGGGCATCGCTCCGCCTATTCGGCCTCTTTGGTGGCGGGTCCGAACTCTGGGTCCGGAAGTTCTTGGCTCCTGGGGCGATGCCGGACACTGGCGTCATCCAGTTGAACTGGTAAGTTCTTGGAACCGCGATGACTAACCAGGTCTTTGTTCACACTTCGAGAAAAACATATTCAAGGACCTTTTAGCCCAAGTCGTGTCCGCAGGATCAATTCCTGAGGGCACGACACAATCCACACATTTTAAGTTTTAATTAATTTCTGAGATAAAATTTTTCTGATTACGAACGAAAATTTCTCTCTACTGCTGAGGCAAACTGGGAGGAGGCACAATGGCAGATGGACAAGTGTGGTTAAAAGGGGAGTTGTTTCAAGAAACCGAAGGAGGGGAGTTCGAAGGCAGAAAGTGTTGGTGGGGTTGGTTTGTTGGGTTGTTTTATCTCTGAGCGGCACTTTTTTTGCCACACAACGGGGAAAATGGGCAGGTCACAAAGACCCCGAGGACTCAGAGAAGGTTGGGGGAGGGGACCCACTGGAACAGCTATTGGGAGACAGATTGTAGCCTCCCGTCAGGGCCATCCAGCGTGTTCTTTAACGTGCACAGAGTATGGCTCTCCTGCACACGGGTAATGCATACGAGGTACGTGCGTGAGTGAAGTTCAATGGCACCCCATATTCAAATTATTCAATAAATTAAATAATAAAATTTCGTTCCATTTCTGATAATATATACACTGTCGTATCAGAATTATATGACCACCTATCATAGTATATGTATGTTAGGTAGTCATATTATTCTGATACGACTGTGTACATATACAAGGCATTGGTCATTTCTACGAAAGTTTCCAAATTTACCAGTACATATTCTAAACATATAGATTAATTTATAATTTTGATTAAACCTGTAATCAAATCATATTTGCACATAATGATGCACATAAATGGATTGGGTTAGTTTACCTCTGAGCGGCACTTTTGCACACAATGGCCTAAATGGCCAGGTCACAAGGACCCCGAGGGCTCAGAGAAGGTTAACAGGAGACTTCCATCTGCTTTCTAACAGCTGGTCGATTAATCCGCTACCTCCAACCATCTGTTAACCCTTGGGGTCCTTGCGACCTGGTGCTCAGAGGTAAAACAACAAAAATCTCTTTCGGTTACAAAATTACTTTCAGCAACGATCGCTACAAATCGGTATCACAACCTATTTTATTCCATGTTTTCGCACATTCATTTCACAAACGTGTCTGAATGTTCCTGATGAAGATGGATAGAATAATTATATTTGTTGGGTTGTTTCACCTCTTAGCGGCACTTTTTTGCACAAATGATTAAATGGCTAGGTCACAAGGACCGCGAAGACACAGAGACGTTTGGGGGAGGAGATCCACTGGAGCAGTGGGAAACAGATGGTAACCTCTAGTCAAGTCCATCCAGCGTGTTCTTTAACGTGCACAGTGTATGTCTCTCCCGCACACGGGGCCACAGGTTAACGTTCCATCCGACGAACGAACGACCTTTCCAAGCCCATCGGTGTCCCCTACTCACCGAGGGCACGGAGGGGAGTTTTTCGGAGGTAAATATTAATAAAGCTGGCCCAGGTGGGACTCGAACCTGGGGAACTGCAGATTACGAGACTGGCCCGCTACCAGCTGAGTCATCCTTGTTCTAAAGAAGTGTGTAGATTTAGCGAGTGGTAAATGTGACGTAACCTAAATTGAAGTAACTTTGTTCTTTTTACCTCTGAGCCACACGTTTTTGCATAAAATGGACTAAGCATTACACAGATGACAACCTATTGTCAAGGTCATTCAGGGAGATTATTAAAGCTATAGCGGAATATCGGTGAAAGGCTTAACGTCCCATCCGACAGAAGGCAGCCTTTACCAAATTCATCTGTCACCACTTTTTTGGTAAAATCAGTGTGAAGACTCGAACGAATGAATAAGATTTTACAGGCAAAGTGCTCTACTGAATGAATCAATCTCCAATATAAGGAACAGTGTGCATTTTACATTGTTAATAATTAACCCTGTAATTTCCAGCAGCTTTGTTTGAAAGACATGCAATCGGAAACAATCCATGTATAGATCAATGTGAATGCATTGTTAACAAGATTGTATATAAGGAACGTTTTTTATGGTATCCCAAAAGAAGCATAGAATGAGGCACAGAACGTAGGACAATAATCAGTGGTGAAGGGATCCACAAACCCCCCTAAAACATTAATGAAATTTTAGAATTTGTTTTATGCCTCATTCTGTGCATATCTTGGTCAGATGACAACATTTTCCAAGGCTAGATGACATATTTCAGCAACATTATTATAATTTAATATTGCAGAAAATTGTCCCGCGTCTGTCTCAGGGTAACTGACAGAACCGTTAGGTTAAGATATTCTATAATAATAAATGCCAAATGCAATTAATTGATTGATATTAGTGATATGAGACAGAAATTGAAGTAATGAACGATTTCAAAGAAAAAATGTCTTACATGAGTTACCCAGTTGCACCGACCTGAATTCAATGGACTAATCTTTACTGAACAGCTTCATTCGGCATTGAAATTCATCGAACTTACACCAGCTTCATTCGGCATTGAAATTCATCGAACTTACACCAGCTTCATTCGGCATTGAAATTCATCGAACTTACACCAGCTTCATTCGGCATTGAAATTCATCGAACTTACACCAGCTTCATTCGGCATTGAAAGCCACTATTATAAGGTATCATGTATACTAATTATAAGGATTATATACAGACCACAGGAGTCCCCGTGACGCTACCGCTGGACGTATGGAACTGACTGAAGGGATTCGTTCTTTTTTTACAATTCCTTCATTTTCATACGTAATCATACAACAGCATTAGAGATTACGTAAGCAATCCCGTTTGGCTGACTGAGGCGGCGGATGAGAAGGGCGAGGACAACAAGGGAATTTTGGTATTTTTAAAAAATTTCTTTTTTTTAACTTAATTTTCATTCCCTGGATTACTTCGTAGGGTAAACTTAAAATTAAAATTAAAATTAAATTTAAAATTAATTTAACTTTTAATTACTTCTTCGTGATTCCAGTTCATAATTCTTGTCTGAATTCAGCGTCGAGGCAACTCACACAACGTTTTTATGTGGCATAGTAGAATAACGAATGCTAAATGCAATTAGACGTCTAAGGTAGAATTGGTTTCGATTTGTTTTTCGGCTCAGAGCATCTGAGCTCGAAAAGGACCACTACTCACATGAAGTAGTGTTGTGCTAAAGCATAAATTCCCAATGGGGGGCGATACCGCCCCCCAGTGGGCGCTGGAGTAGCGGATCCAGAGTCAAATGGGGGACGTTGAGGCAGTCAAGAGGGGCGGTCAAATAAATAAATTAATTTAATGGAATTTTCTGTGACAACCTTTTTATCTCTTCTATTCTGTGGTGTCTTCCTGGTGATTCTGATCATCCACTACCTCATCCGTCATGTACAGCTTTTCAACTGCAGCTTGGACAATAAATTCCCTGCTACCGCCTACTAGCGTACTGGTACGTCTGAAGTCGACTGAGATGCTCTCAAAAGTTCTCTTCAAGATCACAGATTGGATATAAGCTTCAATATGTTTTCCCACTCCATGTCGCTTTGAGTATGCTTTATGGTACGTAGTTACAATACCATCCCACGTCAGAACATAGGGTATAATATTAACATTACACTTGTGAATTAGGCTCAACTCATTAGCCAGCAGATCATACTTCCTCTTCTTTTCAACCTCTACTGTCTGCAGGTTATCCTGAGATGTTATTCCTACTTCAATAATTGTAATCTCATTCAATACCTTATAATGCACTACTATATCAGGCTAATTATGTTGGACATGTCTGTCCGTCCTGATAGGCAAATCAACCTTGATGCAATAATAATATAATAATAATAAATTTATTATATTTAATATTTTTTATAATTATTTTTTAATATAATAAAATACTTTGAAAATACCTGTTTTCATGAATAAATATTTTATCTAGCTATTTAAATTATTGTTATCGCGTTAATAAGCATTTTTAAATTAGCATTAGGTATAACTATACCTAATTTGTTTTAGTTTAGAATAGCCCATGGCCGAGTGGTTAGCGCGCTTGGCTACTGATCTGAGGGACCTGGGTTTCGAGCCCTGGGTAAGGCATGGTTGCTTGTGTCGTTTTTCTGCTGTGGTCCTGCCATCCTCTCAGACCTTCTACTGTGGCATATAAACTGATAAGGCTCCTGTCAGAGCTCTGTTGCAAGCAGCTGCTTGAGGGGGTTTTTATTTTATATTTTTATGACGGTGACAAGTCCTTGCAAGTTGGTAGGCAAACACGCGGTTCATGCAATTTAACATGTTTCGACAAGAATATGGGAGCTTGAAATGACTTGTTTACGGAGCAAGTGCGCCGGCATCGCAAACATACAAGTTAATGCGTGCACAAAATCAAATCTATAAAAGTGATAGCTCTAGGAATGTTTTATTATTATTATTTTCTTCGCCGTGATGAATAGTCGTGAGCGATAAGTGTTAGAAGTCATTAAAAACATTATTTTTATAACTATCTATAAATCTGTTGAGAAGTCAATTTGTATTTGAAAATGTCTGAATCTACATCTAAAAAGAAATATCGGCAGTACAGTATTGAGTATTTGAAATATGGATTTACGTACTCTCCTACAAACCAATCATTACCTATGTGTTTAATTTGCCGAAAGGTTTTTTCAAATGAAGCTATGAAACCTTCTGGGCTATAAGAGCATTTAAATAAAATGCATGCTGATAAGAAGAACAAAGATTTATCCTATTTTCAAGAACTGGAAAAGCAATATTTAAAACAGCCAACTATGTCAGACCTTTTTGCGTCGTCTTCTAAACAAGATGATGATGGACTACGAGCCTCATATAACGTTTCATTGTTAATCGCAAAAGCAGGAAAACCACACACAATTGGCGAGGAATTAATTTTGCCGGCAGTCAAAGAGATACTAAAAACTGTTCTTCATCATAAGACACCGTCAGGTATCATAAAAAAATTACTCTCAGTAATAATTCAGTGCAAAGAAGAATAGATGAAATGGCAAAAGACGTTGAAATATCATTATGTGATTACTTAAAGACTTGCAAATTTTCCATTCAACTCGATGAATCAACTCTACCAAATAACGAAGCTCTACTCTTATCATACGTACGATTTATAAAAGAAGAAAAAATTCATGAAGAGTTATTATTTGCTAAAAAATTTGGAATCTGATACAAAGGGAGAATCTATATTTAATACCAAGCAAAAGTTTTTTCAAGAGGAAGAAATTCTTATTTGCAATATTTTGTCTGCTGCTACTGATGGTGCTCCAGCAATGACAGGGCGTCATAGGGGTTTCATAGCGCATTTGAAACAAGCAAGTAGTTTGTTCACACCCCACCGAATCCCTTTGCACAGTGCTTCCCCCCTATGACGTCATCGACCACGCCCCTATGACGTAACAGGCCACGCCCCCTGTGACGTAACATGACGTAATCATTACATGCTCATTACGTAACAGGCCACGCCCCTTTATTAATAATTAATAATTCCTCCCCCTTTATTAAACCCCCCTTTCACCCCCTTTCCCCCTCAGTGGCGCCATCTGTTGACAGTGAGAAGTACTATTTTCCCAAAAACCCTTTATTTTCACTCTAATTTCTCGTTTTCGGACCCCCCGGTCGACCTACCTATATTTTAAGCCCTCCCCCTTATTAAAAACCCTCCTGGCGCCATCTGTTGACAGGGAGAAGTACTATTTTCCCAAAAACCTCTTTATTTTAAGTCTAATTTCTCGTTTTCGGACCCCACGGTCGACCTACCTATATTTTAAACCCTCCCCCTTATGAAAATCCCTCTGGTTGACCATTTTAAGGCCCCACTCCTTCACTCGGCTGATGCAAGTCTCAGAATAATTGCATGGAACGATTGACTGGTCGTAGAATAATTGTACAGAAAGGAATGATACAAAATTCCTTAGTAATTAAACACTCATCAAAAATTCCCTTACCTCTATTAAAAATCATCCTACAGTTGAAACTCATTTTACTCTTACTGTTTCCATAGAAAATACCATAGGGTGAAATTAATAATGGTTTAAATTATTCGTAGGGATGACATGTTAAATCTGCTTTTAGAACACACGTCAGCAGTAGAAAAATTTTCAAACTCCGTTAATCAACTCCCTAGTAATTAAACACTCGTCAAAATATTCCTCACCTTTATTAAAATCACTCCACGGTCGAAATAAAAATCGGTTTTCTGTAGATGTGTTTCACCGGAAAAAAAAATCGTCCCTCGCTCTGTGGATTCCAGGACTATGCCGTGTACTTGCTGTGGCTTAGATGCGTGTCGAACGGGTGGGACATTTCAATATTAACCTAGCATTCTTTATAACTAGCTTTTTCTATGTATTTCTTACACCAAAAACCGATAGTCCTTTCACATTAATATACGTATTTTTATAACCCACGTATTTTAAGTCCGTTTCAGTAACACTTATTTCTTTTAACTCCGTGCCTGTCGCTTACTAGATCTATCCACAGTAACTATTTTTAAAAGACTGTCCCGCAGAAAATGCCGATGAGTAAAAAATCTGATTTTATTCGTCGTGACGAAAAATATTGAGGAGTGATAGGATCGACCTAATAGACCCTGTGTTCGGATCCTCACCCCTGAACAACGTTTCACTGACAGATGGTTAAGTCCTACGAAAATAAAAAATTCCAAACGTGGGATCAAATTGACGAATGAATCTGTGCTGCTTCAGGAGCGCTGTCTTACATCGTGAAAACTCACGGGCACTCTTTATCGTGGATTTCGGACTCGATATTTTCCCCAAGTCCGGAGACGGTTCTCTGCACAACCCTTTATGATAGGTTTCAACGCACCCCATGTAGACTTTTGAAATGACACGTCCTAAACCTTCAAGAGTTGTGCGTATTAGTCTCCACCGGGTTGGTGCCGTCAGATATCTGTGTTTCCACGCAGTAACGCAACACCGAAGAAAAATCGTCTCTCCCATCGTTCGCGTGCGAGCGTATGTCTCATCATGCTGATGAAACGGGTAAAAAATAACTTTTTGTACGAGGTAGAATGTTATAGAAAGTAAGAATGCTAAAAAACTTTCATCATGAATGCATATTAACGGAGTAGGGGAACACTAATCCACTGAAATTATATTTGCAACGGGGCTGATAGCCAAAATTTAGCAAACGAAACCGCTTAACTGACATGTATGCTCTGATAGCGCCTACTGCTTACAAGAGAGACGACCTTCTAACTCGTTTCGACAACTTGTACACGCATCACCATGCGATCTGGTGAACCATAGCAACAAGTGGGGTGGTGTGCAAAGGTCAACGGTGGAATGCTGCGTCTTTGAGAAGAGTGGCGGGTCCGTCCGAAAACCTAATGGGAAAGTTAAATAATTACTGTTTCCTCTCGAAATACAGAAGGAATTCTTCTGCTGATAGACGCACTTAAAAATAGGAATCTATGAAATTCAAAGGGAGATTGTTGTTTTTTCCATATTATTGGGATTACAATTAATACCGATTCTCTGCAGATGTCCTTTAGGTTATGAAATATAACTGGAACCTTATTAGATCACTTAAAATTGAGTTGACACACCTTATGACCGACTCCTCGGAGAAGTGCTAAATCAATGTGGCGGAATGCTAAAAATAGAATTCATACGTTTCCGTAAAAAACTTTAGTTCCAATATGAGTTAAAAGGTTATGGTTCGACTCAGGAAAAATAGGATTTGACCTCGGACATTAGAAAAGATGTGCACCGTATAATTCCGTGGAAAAATACGAAAATCTTTAGCAATATCCCAGGCGTCCTTTGTTAGGCGATAGTATTAACATCCTTATACGTTCTCACTTCAAGCTTGCTTTCTCTATCATAACCCTCGATGCTTGCGAAAATTATCAAAGATGAACAGAGGTCTGAATGTACAATCTTCGGAGTTCATTTTACTGTAGATGTCTAATTCTGGCAGTAAGCTCCCTCTCCACTTTTAAAATTTAGATCTTACACCGACAGTCTTTTCATGTACGTATTTTTTATAACCAACACTTATTTCTTTTAGCTCTAGCGATTACTGGTTGTTTCATTTTTTACTAGAAGAAACCCTACCCCGCAGTAACAGCTCCGCAGAAAATAAAAAATGTCGATGGGTAAAAGAAAACAAAAAATCTGATTTTATTCGTCATGATGAAAAATATTGAGGACCCCGGACAACTTTTCACTGACAAACGGTTAAGCCCTACGAAATTATTCCAAACGGGGAAGCACACACTTTTATTGACGAATGAATCTTGGATCTGTACTGCTTCAGGAGCGCTGCCTTTACATTGTGAAAACCTGCTCACACCCTTGATCCGTGTTTAAGTACTCGAAATTTTTAAAGTCCAGAGGCGGCCCCCACCATTCCCAATTTACTAGTGAAAAAAATATTTTTTGTACGAGGTAGAAAGTAAGAATGTTAAAAGTACGTTGCGTAAAAACTTTAGTTCCATCGCTAATACACGTTGATGAGGGTAGGGGGACATTAGTTTTAGCAAATACTTCAACTATAAAAGAAATAATTCTCACTTGAGCGCATCGCTCCCAACTTGTCTACGCTAATCCGCTGAAATTTTATTTGCAACGGGAGTGATAGACGAAAATACTTCTTCCCTATGTGCTCTGACCAGCGCCTGAAATGTTCGCCCCCCTCCCCCCACCCTACTGCTTCAACCCTCGTTTCGACACTCCCGCTCTATGTGATCTGCACGACGCGCTGATAACGTACAAAGGCCACTGGAGGAGCGGTGGTCAGCCCCTGTTGAATGCTATCTTTTTTTTATTTCCAGCCGCAATAATACACCGTTTCTGTGGAACACTGGTGACTTCGCCGCAAAGGGTAATCCACACTAAAAAACAAATCCCATAGACAATAAAGAACTAAAAAAGCCATTAAAACAGTGAATGGACTAAAACAGTGTTATGTACAGAGACTGACAACGGTAATATAGACAGGAACCCATCGCTCACTATCCATAGCCCCCGAGAAATTATCAAATCTGTAAAGGTCTGGCCACACAATCTTCTGAGTTAATTCTGGACGGATCACAAGGACTTTTTCTCACATTCGTTAATCAAAGTGTCTACGCATCAGACTTGTCATTACCCCGACAAACTATCCATAGATTGAGTAAGCATTTAGAATGAAAAATTCAGTTTGCTTCAGTGTCACAGCTTTAATTTTCAGATGCACTCCACAGATTCGTAAAACACTCATTAGGTATGCGTTCACAAGAGAGTTCATCACGGATTCATCTTCCCTATCTTTCTAATAAATCATACGCCCAAAGTAGATAATTATATTACGAAAATAAAATCGATTTTAAGTGATTCCGTATTCGTAATTTATTAATGCTAAAGAATCACGACGAAAATCTCACAATAGTCTACCCAATACTTTACCATAGCCGATACAGTCACAAGTTACGATAGTCAGCATCTGCTCCCATAGACCAGGGACGGGTGAATAGCGACCCGTGGGTCGCATTCGGCCCGCTAAGAGTTTTTTGTTGCCTGCCAAGACAGAAAAATCCTCCCCGAGCGCGACCGAAGATTCGTCTCGTATTTTCCATTAGGACGGCCACGTCAATATGCATACGAAGTGTATGAAAACAATTGTCCACTCCGGCCATAGACAGTAGGTTAGTTACTTCTAACAAAGTCAAGGTTTGAGATCCATAGTAAAACACGAATGTTACCGAACGCCTATGTCGTGTGAATGATAACTGTTAAGACAGCTAGTTGCATATTTTTTTAAAGATATGTCGAATGCACTCTTACATGCACGAAGCTTCCATTTCCTAAAGTGTGAGGGGGAAAGCGTGAACAGTCAATGCTGACTGCATGAAATATGACTCGAACGAAAGACAATCTGAACAGGTGCTTTTGTTTAAAAACTGAAAACTCCTAAGATTCAGACACTCAGCTGTCGGGCATAAGGTTAAACTAATTTCTCACCAAGGTACGTTTGCGCACGCTGCAAACACAAGTCTTTCGACAAAAGATAAGGTGTTTCGCTACAACATAACACGGAGATGTCTGTTTAGTTATTTTTCCCTATTTCAACACTGTCTATGGAACATTACGCCTCTACATACCATAACACCTCGCGATTCTAAGCGTTCCCCGAACCGATATTAATCTTATTTTTGTAGTTCAACGGAGTTTTTGAGTTTGCTCAACCTCTGTCAAGGGTTGGACCAGTGCTTGCACCGATGTTATTGCTCGTACTAGCAGAACCGGTACAAGGCGAATGCAAATCGGTTCATATCTCTATTCTTTCGAACACAAATGTTAAAAGATTTCATGTAGCAGCTAAGAAACAGTAAAAAAGTGATTTTCCGCATTTAACCATCTATCGGGTAGAGGAATCCTCAAAACTAAGTAACAATACTAGAAAAATCACTATCCATAACATTTACATTCATGTATTTCTTGTTGCGAGGCATCTGACCATAACGTTAGCATTCATTACCTCAAAACAGATAAGACAGAATGCGGCATCTTGAAAAACACCGAGAAGGCTAGTAACCACGGTTTAACCATTCATTTTTTAAGTATTAGGACGTTCATGTTACAATTTCTTGCAACAACGTTCATTTCTGGTAAAGATGCATGTCAGCACATTCACTTTACGTGTGTGGTTTCAATCGTGTGTGAACCAGGCATTCAGTTGAGAAGAGTATGTGAATCAGTCACTTCAGAATACTAACACCTTTGCGCGCTCACTGAAACTACCTCCTTCTTGTGTCTCTCCATATACTATTCTTATGAGCACAAAAGATAGGATGTTTCACTACAATCTAACACGGAGATGTCTGTTTAGTTATTTTTTCCTCCTATTTCTACACCAGTGTGGAAGTCTTAGAACAAGTGGTTAGCACACGTTTTTAATATGTATCTTGTTTAGAAATCTGAAAGAACACTGTCTATGGAACATTACCCCCTCCCTTGCAAGCTAGTACTAATTACTTCACGATTCTGAGGGACGAAGGTTGTAATCGTTGGCGGATATTTTTCAGAATATGTAATCAACCATAGTGTTCGGATATTTGATCCATAGTAAGACATGAACGTTGTTTACCTCCCATCGACAATCCCTTCTATGGATCGTATGAGAGATGACTGTTACGACAATTAGCAGGGTGAAGTCATATTTGTTTTTAAAAGCAGAGACACACTAATTACCGACTAGCTAGAGAACGATATATTAACCTGCTAAAGTTTGATTTTAACGATCAGATATACCATCACTTTTTTAGTTCATACTAATATTCCAACTTTTAAAGGAAATATTGTCTCGTTATAAGCGATTACATGCACACTCTATACTTTAAATCTATAGAGACAGCGATCACTAAACATGGAACACATCTGTGAAATATCACAACATTTTTGTTTTTAACGCACGGTTGAATCGTTCTCTAGCTAGCTTTGGTTTCCCATCCCTTTCTTTTACACCTGATATAAAACATTCGACCCAACATAGCTTGCTAGCTGTGCGAGGTCTTGATACAGAGAACAATATTAACACTTCTAAGGCTGACCTTAAAATCCCCGTTAACTATACAAAAGAAATCACATTGACAAAAATATCAGAGACATTCATATTTATTTACATTAAGGTCACATTAATATTTAGTTCGTACGTACCAGTTCACCGTGCACCTCTTTTAGTACTGTTGCAAAGTTCAATTTAGACATAAACGCGACATTAGCAGGACGATTTAGTTCGATACATGATTCTTCCACAAAACTTACGGCAATATCAGTTAGATTAACGTTTCTTACCACTTCGGGGAAATAATCGTAAGCTGATTCAGCGTTTATGGTGAGGCACGAATGGCGAAGTTGACTCGGATGATCCACTTCACACCCGAAACAGTTCTTACGTAGCAGCGTAAACAGTTCTTTTCGGAGATCTGTTTTCAAAGTCCGCTTTAAACAGTCCATAAGCTTTACGAAATCACTGCTGTCTTGTTCAAGGGGTCGATCGTTAGATGGTGGGCTTCGAGGAAGATTTGTCGCTAATTCCACCTTCCGCACTGCATTCCAAAATTTACCGTTTTCAAACTTCAGAGCCATCAAACTGTAGGTGATTGGATCGCATAAATCTGTCAACCGATGCCACTGTTCGACGCTGAGCCGAACCGATGACGAAAATACAAGTCCTCCGTCACGGGGGATGCTTTTTTTAATGACCACGCCGTGTCCACCTTTGAGCACGACGAGGCAAACCATAGCGTCCAGTTCATACTCGCCGTATTCGACATCTTCGAACGCTTCGACGATTGTAGACGCATACGAAACCAGTCCATGCCACTGCTCTTCAGACAGCATCACACCGTCCTTTGTAGGATATAGTTTTAACGAGTCATTACTCTGGAACACACGTATGTGCACTTTAGGATATGACCGATATTCACAAACGCTCGCAAACAAATCCGATCCGAGTTGAAACATATGGCTATCATCATCATCTCTAACAGCAAGTCGCTTCGCAGGAAGATCACCATCGGTCAGGGAACGTTTAGCACAAGCCATAGCAAGTCGATACTGGAAAAAATAATGCCTTACAGCCCGTCGAAGGGTAATACTTATACCTTAAACCTGTGACGTGTCCCTGTAACTCCATCCCATTGGTCGAGATCTGGTAGATTTGCCATCTCTTAGTAAACATGATGACGTCTACAAATATTTACGAGCCTGTATAGACGTGCTTTCGAAATATGCATGTGGTGCTCCTTTAAAACGGAAATCGTGGGAGCTTTTGATCACAAAAACCTTTCAGAATACCTCTGAAATTACAAACAGATAAGGGGGGTTGAATTCACTAACAGAGTATTTCAAAAGTATCTTAAAAAACACACTCATAATAAAACCAAACCTAGCTTAGTGATCGCTGTCTCTATAGATTTAAAGTATAGAGTGTGCATGTAATCGCTTATAACGAGACAATATTTCCTTTAAAAGTTGGAATATTAGTATGAACTAAAAAAGTGATGGTATATCTGATCGTTAAAATCAAACTTTAGCAGGTTAATATATCGTTCTCTAGCTAGTCGGTAATTAGTGTGTCTCTGTTTTAAAAAACAAATACGACTTCACCCTGCTAATTGTCGTAACAGTCATCTCTCATACGATCCATAGAAGGGATTGTCGATGGGAGGTAAACAACGTTCATGTCTTACTATGGATCAAATATCCGAACACTATGGTTGATTACATATTCTGAAAAATATCCGCCAACGATTACAACCTTCGTCCCTCAGAATCGTGAAGTAATTAGTACTAGCTTGCAAGGGAGGGGGTAATGTTCCATAGACAGTGTTCTTTCAGATTTCTAAACAAGATACATATTAAAAACGTGTGCTAACCACTTGTTCTAAGACTTCCACACTGGTGTAGAAATAGGAGGAAAAAATAACTAAACAGACATCTCCGTGTTAGATTGTAGTGAAACATCCTATCTTTTGTGCTCATAAGAATAGTATATGGAGAGACACAAGAAGGAGGTAGTTTCAGTGAGCGCGCAAAGGTGTTAGTATTCTGAAGTGACTGATTCACATACTCTTCTCAACTGAATGCCTGGTTCACACACGATTGAAATCACACACGTAAAGTGAATGTGCTGACATGCATCTTTACCAGAAATGAACGTTGTTGCAAGAAATTGTAACATGAACGTCCTAATACTTAAAAAATGAATGGTTAAACCGTGGTTACTAGCCTTCTCGGTGTTTTTCAAGATGCCGCATTCTGTCTTATCTGTTTTGAGGTAATGAATGCTAACGTTACGGTCAGATGCCTCGCAACAAGAAATACATGAATGTAAATGTTATGGATAGTAATTTTTCTAGTATTGTTACTTAGTTTTGAGGATTCCTCTACCCGATAGATGGTTAAATGCGGAAAATCACTTTTTTACTGTTTCTTAGCTGCTACATGAAATCTTTTAACATTTGTGTTCGAAAGAATAGAGATATGAACCGATTTGCATTCGCCTTGTACCGGTTCTGCTAGTACGAGCAATAACATCGGTGCAAGCACTGGTCCAACCCTTGACAGAGGTTGAGCAAACTCAAAAACTCCGTTGAACTACAAAAATAAGATTAATATCGGTTCGGGGAACGCTTAGAATCGCGAGGTGTTATGGTATGTAGAGGCGTAATGTTCCATAGACAGTGTTGAAATAGGGAAAAATAACTAAACAGACATCTCCGTGTTATGTTGTAGCGAAACACCTTATCTTTTGTCGAAAGACTTGTGTTTGCAGCGTGCGCAAACGTACCTTGGTGAGAAATTAGTTTAACCTTATGCCCGACAGCTGAGTGTCTGAATCTTAGGAGTTTTCAGTTTTTAAACAAAAGCACCTGTTCAGATTGTCTTTCGTTCGAGTCATATTTCATGCAGTCAGCATTGACTGTTCACGCTTTCCCCCTCACACTTTAGGAAATGGAAGCTTCGTGCATGTAAGAGTGCATTCGACATATCTTTAAAAAAATATGCAACTAGCTGTCTTAACAGTTATCATTCACACGACATAGGCGTTCGGTAACATTCGTGTTTTACTATGGATCTCAAACCTTGACTTTGTTAGAAGTAACTAACCTACTGTCTATGGCCGGAGTGGACAATTGTTTTCATACACTTCGTATGCATATTGACGTGGCCGGCCTAATGGAAAATACGAGACGAATCTTCGGTCGCGCTCGGGGAGGATTTTTCTGTCTTGGCAGGCAACAAAAAACTTTTAGCGGGCCGAATGCGACCCACGGGTCGCTATTCACCCGTCCCTGGTCTATGGGAGCAGATGCTGACTATCGTAACTTGTGACTGTATCGGCTATGGTAAAGTATTGGGTAGACTATTGTGAGATTTTCGTCGTGATTCTTTAGCATTAATAAATTACGAATACGGAATCACTTAAAATCGATTTTATTTTCGTAATATAATTATCTACTTTGGGCGTATGATTTATTAGAAAGATAGGGAAGATGAATCCGTGATGAACTCTCTTGTGAACGCATACCTAATGAGTGTTTTACGAATCTGTGGAGTGCATCTGAAAATTAAAGCTGTGACACTGAAGCAAACTGAATTTTTCATTCTAAATGCTTACTCAATCTATGGATAGTTTGTCGGGGTAATGACAAGTCTGATGCGTAGACACTTTGATTAACGAATGTGAGAAAAAGTCCTTGTGATCCGTCCAGAATTAACTCAGAAGATTGTGTGGCCAGTCCTTTACAGATTTGATAATTTCTCGGGGGCTATGGATAGTGAGCGATGGGTTCCTGTCTATATTACCGTTGTCAATCTCTGTACATAAGTCCATTCACTGTTTTAATGACTTTTTTAGTTCTTTATTGTCTATGGGATTTGTTTTTTAGTGTGGATCACCCTTTGCGGCGAAGTCACCAGTGTTCCACAGAAACGGTGTATTATTGCGGCTGGAAATAAAAAAAAGATAGCATTCAACAGGGGCTGACCACCGCTCCTCCAGTGGCCTTTGTACGTTATCAGCGCGTCGTGCAGATCACATAGAGCGGGAGTGTCGAAACGAGGGTTGAAGCAGTAGGGTGGGGGGAGGGGGGCGAACATTTCAGGCGCTGGTCAGAGCACATAGGGAAGAAGTATTTTCGTCTATCACTCCCGTTGCAAATAAAATTTCAGCGGATTAGCGTAGACAAGTTGGGAGCGATGCGCTCAAGTGAGACTTATTTTTTTTATAGTTGAAGTATTTGCTAAAACTAATGTCCCCCTACCCTCATCAACGTGTATTAGCGATGGAACTAAAGTTTTTACGCAACGTACTTTTAACATTCTTACTTTCTACCTCGTACAAAAAATATTTTTTTCACTAGTAAATTGGGAATGGTGGGGGCCGCCTCTGGACTTTAAAAATTTCGAGTACTTAAACACGGATCAAGGGTGTGAGCAGGTTTTCACAATGTAAAGGCAGCGCTCCTGAAGCAGTACAGATCCAAGATTCATTCGTCAATAAAAGTGTGTGCTTCCCCGTTTGGAATAATTTCGTAGGGCTTAACCGTTTGTCAGTGAAAAGTTGTCCGGGGTCCTCAATATTTTTCATCATGACGAATAAAATCAGATTTTTTGTTTTCTTTTACCCATCGACATTTTTTATTTTCTGCGGAGCTGTTACTGCGGGGTAGGGTTTCTTCTAGTAAAAAATGAAACAACCAGTAATCGCTAGAGCTAAAAGAAATAAGTGTTGGTTATAAAAAATACGTACATGAAAAGACTGTCGGTGTAAGATCTAAATTTTAAAAGTGGAGAGGGAGCTTACTGCCAGAATTAGACATCTACAGTAAAATGAACTCCGAAGATTGTACATTCAGACCTCTGTTCATCTTTGATAATTTTCGCAAGCATCGAGGGTTATGATAGAGAAAGCAAGCTTGAAGTGAGAACGTATAAGGATGTTAATACTATCGCCTAACAAAGGACGCCTGGGATATTGCTAAAGATTTTCGTATTTTTCCACGGAATTATACGGTGCACATCTTTTCTAATGTCCGAGGTCGAATCCTATTTTTCCTGAGTCGAACCATAACCTTTTAACTCATATTGGAACTAAAGTTTTTTACGGAAACGTATGAATTCTATTTTTAGCATTTTCCACATAGATTTAGCACTTCTCCGAGGAGTCGGTCATAAGGTGTGTCAACTCAATTTTAAGTGATCTAATAAGGTTCCAGTTATATTTCATAACCTAAAGGACATCTGCAGAGAATCGGTATTAATTGTAATCCCAATAATATGGAAAAAACAACAATCTCCCTTTGAATTTCATAGATTCCTATTTTTAAGTGCGTCTATCAGCAGAAGAATTCCTTCTGTATTTCGAGAGGAAACAGTAATTATTTAACTTTCCCATTAGGTTTTCGGACGGACCCGCCACTCTTCTCAAAGACGCAGCATTCCACCGTTGACCTTTGCACACCACCCCACTTGTTGCTATGGTTCACCAGATCACATGGTGATGCGTGTACAAGTTGTCGAAACGAGTTAGAAGGTCGTCTCTCTTGTAAGCAGTAGGCGCTATCAGAGCATACATGTCAGTTAAGCGGTTTCGTTTGCTAAATTTTGGCTATCAGCCCCGTTGCAAATATAATTTCAGTGGATTAGTGGATTTAAGTTGAGAGGGTGCGTGAAGCAATGTATTATTTTTATAGTCGAAGTTTTAAACTAATGTTCCCCTACTCCGTTAATATGCATTCATGATGAAAGTTTTTTAGCATTCTTACTTTCTATAACATTCTACCTCGTACAAAAAGTTATTTTTTACCCGTTTCATCAGCGTGATGAGACATACGCTCGCACGCGAACGATGGGAGAGACGATTTTTCTTCGGTGTTGCGTTACTGCGTGGAAACACAGATATCTGACGGCACCAACCCGGTGGAGACTAATACGCACAACTCTTGAAGGTTTAGGACGTGTCATTTCAAAAGTCTACATGGGGTGCGTTGAAACCTATCATAAAGGGTTGTGCAGAGAACCGTCTCCGGACTTGGGGAAAATATCGAGTCCGAAATCCACGATAAAGAGTGCCCGTGAGTTTTCACGATGTAAGACAGCGCTCCTGAAGCAGCACAGATTCATTCGTCAATTTGATCCCACGTTTGGAATTTTTTATTTTCGTAGGACTTAACCATCTGTCAGTGAAACGTTGTCCAGGGGTGAGGATCCGAACACAGGGTCTATTAGGTCGATCCTATCACTCCTCAATATTTTTCGTCACGACGAATAAAATCAGATTTTTTACTCATCGGCACTTTCTGCGGGACAGTCTTTTAAAAATAGTTACTGTGGATAGATCTAGTAAGCGACAGTCACGGAGTTAAAAGAAATAAGTGTTACTGAAACGGACTTAAAATACGTGGGTTATAAAAATACGTATATTAATGTGAAAGGACTATCGGTTTTTGGTGTAAGATATACATAGAAAAAGCTAGTTATAAAGAATGCTAGGTTAATATTGAAATGTCCCACCCGTTCGACACGCATCTAAGCCACAGCAAGTACACGGCATAGTCCTGGAATCCACAGAGCGAGGGACGATTTTTTTTTTCCGGTGAAACACATCTACAGAAAACCGATTTTTATTTTGACCGTGGAGTGATTTTAATAAAGGTGAGGAATATTTTGACGAGTGTTTAATTACTAGGGAGTTGATTAACGGAGTTTGAAAATTTTTCCACTGCAGACGTGTGTTCTAAAAGCAGATTTAACATGTCATCCCTACGAATAATTTAAACCATTATTAATTTCACCCTATGGTATTTTCTATGGAAACAGTAAGAGTAAAATGAGTTTCAACTGTAGGATGATTTTTAATAGATGTAAAGGAATTTTTGATGAGTGTTTAATTACTAAGGAATTTTGTATCATTCCTTTCTGTACAATTATTCTAAGACCAGTCAATCGTTCCATGCAATTATTCTGAGACTTGCATCAGCCGAGTGAAGGAGTGGGGCCTTAAAATGGTCAACCAGAGGGTTTTTCATAAGGGGGAGGGTTTAAAATATAGGTAGGTCGACCGTGGGGTCCGAAAACGAGAAATTAGACTTAAAATAAAGGGGTTTTTGGGAAAATAGTACTTCTCCCTGTCAACAGATGGCGCCAGGAGGGTTTTTAATAAGGGGGAGGGCTTAAAATATAGGTAGGTCGACCGGGGGGTCCGAAAACGAGAAATTAGAGTGAAAATAAAGGGTTTTTGGGAAAATAGTACTTCTCACTGTCAACAGATGGCGCCACTGAGGGGGAAACGGGGTGAAAGGGGGGTTTAATAAAGGGGGAGAAATTATTAATATTTAATAAAGGGGCGTGGCCTGTTACGTAATGATTATATAATGATTACGTCATATTACGTCATATGGGCGTGGCCTGTTACGTCATAGGGGGCGTGATCGATGACGTCATAGGGGGAAAGCACTGTGCAATGGGGATTCGGTGGGGTGTGAACAAACTACTCAAGCAGTACCAAATGTACTCGCTGTACATTGTATTATTCATCGTCAGCATTTGGTTGCAAAAAATTTGAATGAACGTCTGCATACGTCGCTCCATTACGTTATTAAAGCAATCAATAAGATTAGAAGCAATTCATTGAACGACCGATTATTTGGTAAGCTTTTTAATCAAACTGATGAAGATTAGAATCGCTTGCTGCTGCACACAGAAGTACGTTGGTTCTCTAAAAGTGTTTGTCTGAATCGTTTTTTCAATCTATTTGAGTCAGTACTGGACTTTCTTGAAGACAGAGACGAAAAATTGCGCGAAAACCTGATTACGTCAAAAAATGACATCGCTTATTTGACAGACCTGTTTAAAATATTTTTTCAAGTTAATTTACAATTGCATGGTGATGAGTTGAATTTAATTAAAACAAAAAACGTCATAGATGCTTTTGCGGGAAAATTTCTTCTATTCAAACGAAATCTAGGTAGAGGTGAATGCAACCACTTTCCCACATTATCAGCAGTCTCTGCAAAACCGGAAGATTTACTTACTTACTGCCAACACTTGGAAGTTCTTCATGTTGATTTTACGGAGCGTTTCCAAGATATTATAAACATGAATATACCGAGTTGGGTTTTAGATCTTTCGCAAACACAGATACTGAAGAATCATCAAATTTGGAAGAGGAACTCTTAGAACTCACGACTGACGAAGCACTCAAAGTAAAATTCAAACATGGATACCAAGAGTTCTGGCTTCAAAAATCAATACCAGTTCTCTACCCTGGATTGTGGGCAATAGTACAGAAGTTTTTAATCGCATTTCCTTCGTCCTACATGCCTGAGCTTGGATTCAGTGCAGTAGCTAATTTACTGACAAAGAAGAGGAACAGACTACACATCACTGAACGTGGCGATCTGCGATTGATGTTAACGAAATTGGAACCCGACATTAACAAATTGTTAACACTCCACCAGCCTCAACCATCTCATTAATTTTTTTTATTTATTATTAATTTTGTGTTTACCTCATTATTTTTTTATTTCTTATTGATTCTCTGTTTATTTTTAAAATTTTAATAAACAATTTTATTGTACATTTGGTTGTCGTTTTATTAATTTCTGCTTTATGAATTTTAATAGATAAATAAACAGATAAATTAGGTACAGATAACATGCAACAATAATTTAATATTTCATATAAAATTAACTATTATGGCTAGGGGGGCTTTGAAATTTTTGTTCTCTTCTAAAGGGGGCGATGGTCCAGAAAAGGTTGCGAATCACTGTGCTAAAGCATTCAATTTGAATGAAATATATTCTCACAATCACTGGTTGTATGCTGGATGTGGATGTATTCTTCGAGTGTTCCTAATGTCAATAGGAACCGTATACACTAAATAAACACAATTTCAAAAAGAATAATAAAACTCGTAATTCTTTTATATTTGTTTCCTGACATAAAGTTTGCAATTGTTCCGTTCTATACGTATTCGATGAAGCAATACACTCCTTCAAGGGGGATTTGTTGAGTTGTTTTCCCCCTGATCGGAACTTTTTTTTTTGCACACAATGGGGTCCGAAAGCACAGAGAAAGTTGGGGGAGTAGGCCCACTGGAACAGCTGTTGGAAGGCAGTATCCCATCAAAGCCATCCAGAGCGTTCTTTAACGTGCACAGGTCACGGCTTAAGTCCAATTTGCACTTGGATTTTCTCTCGTAACTCATCTTACGATAATTAGCTTCCGTTAGTGATCTAAGAAACCTGGGTTCGAGACCCGGGTAAGGCATGGATGTTTGTGTCGTTTTTCTGCTGAGGTCCTGCCATCCTCTCAGACCTTCTTCTATGGCATGTAAAC
The DNA here is from genome assembly GCA_038380435.1 of Ryuthela nishihirai. NCBI lineage: Eukaryota > Metazoa > Arthropoda > Arachnida > Araneae > Heptathelidae > Ryuthela > Ryuthela nishihirai. Next base: position 3,430,950 of record JAWZYU010000019.1, read on the forward strand.
TGACAGGCTCCTGTCAGACCTCTGTGGCAAGCAGCTGCTTGAGGGGTTATTTAATTCCAGCACAGTCGAAGTGTAAATATCCGCCACAGTCAACATAACAACACGCAAGATCAGAAATGTCAGGAGCTGTCCCATCACACACCTTACAAATTGCAAACATTGTTGACTGCAGCGACTCCAATGATTTGGAACAATCCACACATTTTAAATTTTAATTAATTTCTGAGATAAAATTTTTCTGATTACGAACGAAAATTTCTCTTTACTGCTGAGGCAAACTGGGAGGAGGTACAATGGCAGATGGACAAGTGTGGTTAAAAGGGGAGTTGTTTCAAGAAACCGAAGGAGGGGAGTTCGAAGGCAGAAAGTGTTGGTGGGGTTGGTTTGTTGGGTTGTTTTATCTCTGAGCGGCACTTTTTTTGCCACACAACGGGGAAAATGGGCAGGTCACAAAGACCCCGAGGACTCAGAGAAGGTTGGGGGAGGGGACCCACTGGAACAGCTATTGGGAGACAGATTGTAGCCTCCCGTCAGGGCCATCCAGCGTGTTCTTTAACGTGCACAGAGTATGGCTCTCCTGCACACGGGTAATGCATACGAGGTACGTGCGTGAGTGAAGTTCAATGGCACCCCATATTCAAATTATTCAATAAATTAAATAATAAAATTTCGTTCCGTTTCTGATAATATATACACTGTCGTATCAGAATAATATGACCACCTATCATAGTATATGTATGTTAGGTAGTCATATTATTCTGATACGACTGTGTACATATACAAAGCATTGGTCATTTCTACGAAAGTTTCCAAATTTACCAGTACATATTCTAAACATATAGATTAATTTATAATTTTGATTAAACCTGTAATCAAATCATATTTGCACATAATGATGCACATAAATGGATTGGGTTAGTTTACCTCTGAGCGTCACTTTTGCACACAATGGCCTAAATGGCCAGGTCACAAGGACCCCGAGGGCTCAGAGAAGGTTAACAGGAGACTTCCATCTGCTTTCTAACAGCTGGTCGATTAATCCGCTACCTCCAACCATCTGTTAACCCTTGGGGTCCTTGCGACCTGGTGCTCAGAGGTAAAACAACAAAAATCTCTTTCGGTTACAAAATTACTTTCAGCAACGATCGCTACAAATCGGTATCACAACATATTTTATTCCATGTTTTCGCACATTCATTTCACAAACGTGTCTGAATGTTCCTGATGAAGATGGATATAATAATTATATTTGTTGGGTTGTTTCACCTCTTAGCGGCACTTTTTTGCACAAATGATTAAATGGCTAGGTCACAAGGACCGCGAAGACACAGAGACGTTTGGGGGAGGAGATCCACTGGAGCAGTGGGAAACAGATGGTAACCTCTAGTCAAGTCCATCCAGCGTGTTCTTTAACGTGCACAGTGTATGTCTCTCCCGCACACGGGGCCACAGGTTAACGTTCCATCCGACGAACGAACGACCTTTCCAAGCCCATCGGTGTCCCCTACTCACCGAGGGCACGGAGGGGAGTTTTTCGGAGGTAAATATTAATAAAGCTGGCCCAGGTGGGACTCGAACCTGGGGAACTGCAGATTACGAGACTGGCCCGCTACCAGCTGAGTCATCCTTGTTCTAAAGAAGTGTGTAGATTTAGCGAGTGGTAAATGTGACGTAACCTAAATTGAAGTAACTTTGTTCTTTTTACCTCTGAGCCACACGTTTTTGCATAAAATGGACTAAGCATTACACAGATGACAACCTATTGTCAAGGTCATTCAGGGAGATTATTAAAGCTATAGCGGAATATCGGTGAAAGGCTTAACGTCCCATCCGACAGAAGGCAGCCTTTACCAAATTCATCTGTCACCACTTTTTTGGTAAAATCAGTGTGAAGACTCGAACGAATGAATAAGATTTTACAGGCAAAGTGCTCTACTGAATGAATCAATCTCCAATATAAGGAACAGTGTGCATTTTACATTGTTAATAATTAACCCTGTAATTTCCAGCAGCTTTGTTTGAAAGACATGCAATCGGAAACAATCCATGTATAGATCAATGTGAATGCATTGTTAACAAGATTGTATATAAGGAACGTTTTTTATGGTATCCCAAAAGAAGCATAGAATGAGGCACAGAACGTAGGACAATAATCAGTGGTGAAGGGATCCACAAACCCCCCTAAAACATTAATGAAATTTTAGAATTTGTTTTATGCCTCATTCTGTGCATATCTTGGTCAGATGACAACATTTTCCAAGGCTAGATGACATATTTCAGCAACATTATTATAATTTAATATTGCAGAAAATTGTCCCGCGTCTGTCTCAGGGTAACTGACAGAACCGTTAGGTTAAGATATTCTATAATAATAAATGCCAAATGCAATTAATTGATTGATATTAGTGATATGAGACAGAAATTGAAGTAATGAACGATTTCAAAGAAAAAATGTCTTACATGAGTTACCCAGTTGCACCGACCTGAATTCAATGGACTAATCTTTACTGAACAGCTTCATTCGGCATTGAAATTCATCGAACTTACACCAGCTTCATTCGGCATTGAAATTCATCGAACTTACACCAGCTTCATTCGGCATTGAAATTCATCGAACTTACACCAGCTTCATTCGGCATTGAAATTCATCGAACTTACACCAGCTTCATTCGGCATTGAAAGCCACTATTATAAGGTATCATGTATACTAATTATAAGGATTATATACAGACCACAGGAGTCCCCGTGACGCTACCGCTGGACGTATGGAACTGACTGAAGGGATTCGTTCTTTTTTTACAATTCCTTCATTTTCATACGTAATCATACAACAGCATTAGAGATTACGTAAGCAATCCCGTTTGGCTGACTGAGGCGGCGGATGAGAAGGGCGAGGACAACAAGGGAATTTTGGTATTTTTAAAAAATTTCTTTTTTTTAACTTAATTTTCATTCCCTGGATTACTTCGTAGGGTAAACTTAAAATTAAAATTAAAATTAAATTTAAAATTAATTTAACTTTTAATTACTTCTTCGTGATTCCAGTTCATAATTCTTGTCTGAATTCAGCGTCGAGGCAACTCACACAACGTTTTTATGTGGCATAGTAGAATAACGAATGCTAAATGCAATTAGACGTCTAAGGTAGAATTGGTTTCGATTTGTTTTTCGGCTCAGAGCATCTGAGCTCGAAAAGGACCACTACTCACATGAAGTAGTGTTGTGCTAAAGCATAAATTCCCAATGGGGGGCGATACCGCCCCCCAGTGGGCGCTGGAGTAGCGGATCCAGAGTCAAATGGGGGACGTTGAGGCAGTCAAGAGGGGCGGTCAAATAAATAAATTAATTTAATGGAATTTTCTGTGACAACCTTTTTATCTCTTCTATTCTGTGGTGTCTTCCTGGTGATTCTGATCATCCACTACCTCATCCGTCATGTACAGCTTTTCAACTGCAGCTTGGACAATAAATTCCCTGCTACCGCCTACTAGCGTACTGGTACGTCTGAAGTCGACTGAGATGCTCTCAAAAGTTCTCTTCAAGATCACAGATTGGATATAAGCTTCAATATGTTTTCCCACTCCATGTCGCTTTGAGTATGCTTTATGGTACGTAGTTACAATACCATCCCACGTCAGAACATAGGGTATAATATTAACATTACACTTGTGAATTAGGCTCAACTCATTAGCCAGCAGATCATACTTCCTCTTCTTTTCAACCTCTACTGTCTGCAGGTTATCCTGAGATGTTATTCCTACTTCAATAATTGTAATCTCATTCAATACCTTATAATGCACTACTATATCAGGCTAATTATGTTGGACATGTCTGTCCGTCCTGATAGGCAAATCAACCTTGATGCAATAATAATATAATAATAATAAATTTATTATATTTAATATTTTTTATAATTATTTTTTAATATAATAAAATACTTTGAAAATACCTGTTTTCATGAATAAATATTTTATCTAGCTATTTAAATTATTGTTATCGCGTTAATAAGCATTTTTAAATTAGCATTAGGTATAACTATACCTAATTTGTTTTAGTTTAGAATAGCCCATGGCCGAGTGGTTAGCGCGCTTGGCTACTGATGTAAGGGACCTGGGTTTCGAGCCCTGGGTAAGGCATGGTTGCTTGTGTCGTTTTTCCGCTGTGGTCCTGCCATCCTCTCAGACCTTCTACCGTGGCATATAAACTGATAGGCTCCTGTCAGAGCTCTGTGGCAAGCAGCTGCTTGAGGGGGTATTTATTTTATTTTTTTATGACGGTGACAAGTCCTTGCAAGTTGGTAGGCAAACACGCGGTTCATGCAATTTAACATGTTTCGACAAGAATATGGGAGCTTGAAATGACTTGTTTACGGAGCAAGTGCGCCGGCATCGCAAACATACAAGTTAATGCGTGCACAAAATCAAATCTATAAAAGTGATAGCTCTAGGAATGTTTTATTATTATTATTTTCTTCGCCGTGATGAATAGTCGTGAGCGATAAGTGTTAGAAGTCATTAAAAACATTATTTTTATAACTATCTATAAATCTGTTGAGAAGTCAATTTGTATTTGAAAATGTCTGAATCTACATCTAAAAAGAAATATCGGCAGTACAGTATTGAGTATTTGAAATATGGATTTACGTACTCTCCTACAAACCAAACATTACCTATGTGTTTAATTTGCCGAAAGGTTTTTTCAAATGAAGCTATGAAACCTTCTGGGCTATAAGAGCATTTAAATAAAATGCATGCTGATAAGAAAAACAAAGATTTATCCTATTTTCAAGAACTGGAAAAGCAATATTTAAAACAGCCAACTATGTCAGACCTTTTTGCGTCGTCTTCTAAACAAGATGATGATGGACTACGAGCCTCATATAACGTTTCATTGTAAATCGCAAAAGCAGGAAAACCACACACAATTGGCGAGGAATTAATTTTGCCGGCAGTCAAAGAGATACTAAAAACTATTCTTCATCATAAGACACCGTCAGATATCATAAAAAAATTCCTCTCAGTAATAATTCAGTGCAAAGAAGAATAGATGAAATGGCAAAAGACGTTGAAATATCATTATGTGATTACTTAAAGACTTGCAAATTTTCCATTCAACTCGATGAATCAACTCTACCAAATAACGAAGCTGTGCTCTTATCATACGTACGATTTATAAAAGAAGAAAAAATTCATGAAGAGTTATTATTTGCTAAAAAATTGGAATCTGATACAAAGGGAGAATCTATATTTAATACCAAGCAAAAGTTTTTTGAAGAGAAAGAAATTCCTATTTGCAATATTTTGTCTGCTGCTACTGATGGTGCTCCAGCAATGACAGGGCGTCATAGGGGTTTCATAGCGCATTTGAAACAAGCAGTACCAAATGTACTCGCTGTACATTGTATTATACATCGTCAGCATTTGGTTGCAAAAAATTTGAATGAACGTCTGCATACGTCGCTCCATTACGTTATTAAAGCAATCAATAAGATTAGAAGCAATTCATTGAACGACCGATTATTTGGTAAGCTTTTTAATCAAACTGATGAAGATTAGAATCGCTTGCTGCTGCACACAGAAGTACGTTGGTTCTCTAAAAGTGTTTGTCTGAATCGTTTTTTCAATCTATTTGACTCAGTACTGGACTTTCTTGAAGACAGAGACGAAAAATTGCGCGAAAACCTGATTACGTCAAAAAATGACATCGCTTATTTGACAGACCTGTTTAAAATATTTTTTCAAGTTAATTTACAATTGCATGGTGATGAGTTGAATTTAATTAAAACAAAAAACATCATGGCTGCTTTTGCGGGAAAATTTCTTCTATTCAAACGAAATCTAGGTAGAGGTGAATGCAACCACTTTCCCACATTATCAGCAGTCTCTGCAAAACCGGAAGATTTACTTACTTACTGCCAACACTTGGACGTTCTTCATATTGATTTTACGGAGCGTTTCCAAGATATTGTAAACATGAATATACCGAGCTGGGTTTTAGATCTTTCGCAAACACAGATACTGAAGAATCATCAAATTTGGAAGATGAACTCTTAGAACTCACGACTGACGAAGCACTCAAAGTAAAATTCAAACATGGATACCAAGAGTTCTGGCTTCAAAAATCAATACCAGTTCTCTACCCTGGATTGTGGGTAATAGTACAGAAGTTTTTAATCGCATTTCCTTCGTCCTACATGGCTGAGCGTGGATTCAGTGCAGTAGCTAATTTACTGTCAAAGAAGAGGAACAGACTACACATCACTGAACGTGCCGATCTGCGATTGATGTTAACGAAATTGGAACCCGACATTAACAAATTGTTAACACTCCACCAGCCTCAACCATCTCATTAATTTTTTTTATTTATTATTAATTTTGTGTTTATCTCATTATTTTTTATTTCTTATTGATTCTCTGTTTATTTTTAAAATTTTAATAAACAATTTTATTGTACATTTGGTTGTCGTTTTATTAATTTCTGCTTTATGAATTTTAATAGATAAATAAACAGATAAATTAGGTACAGATAACATGCAACAATATTTTAATATTTCATATAAAATTAACTATTATGGCTAGGGGGGCGTTGAAATTTTTGTTCTCTTCTAAAGGGGGCGATGGTCCAGAAAAGGTTGGGAATTACTGGTGTAGATTATCAAGCTAACACGGACCGCCTACCTCGGCACCTCTTCCATTCAAGTACCAAAATGTAGGAATAATAATTTAACAACTCATTAATGTGCATTATCATCATAAAAACTTGATATTAAAGTTATTTCGTTGTAGGAAATTTAAAAATAAATTAATTAAAAGTACCTTTTTTTATTATATTTCAAAACACAAAGGAGCATGGCAAATCACTGAACACAACATTAGACAGAAAAGAACAAACCTCATTATCAAGATTTAGAACTACGCATCTCAAATCAATGAAAATACTTGATGGTACAAAAGTCTGTACGAAATGTAATGCAAAAGAATCAACACCAAACCACATCTTTTAATACATAAGCGTCAATAAGAAAATGATTCAAGATGATGAGCAAAAATTAATAAGTGATTTTAAAAATATAACCTCATGGAACTGTTTAAGACCAAGGGATAAGAAACAATAACAACTTAATTATTTTTAGAATTAAAATAGTATTAGCACATTTCAAGGAAGTAAATAAACGAATAAATTTTTTATTCTCCATTTCAATGTGGAGAATGGTATTGCTTGCAATCTTTGACCAGATTGGTTACATCAGGTGCAATGGAAGATAGTTTCAGTCTTAAGTCAGGCTCAACATTAAGCCTGTTCCTTTTCACACTTTTTAGTCCAACCAGGGCGGAAAATCCTATTTCACAATTGTACGTTGTGGGAAACGGTAGCAGGTTCTTGATGGCACTGTTGGCGAGTTCAGGGTACTCTGATTTCAGATGGATCCAGAAGTTTGTGACGGATTTTTCACTAAACGTGATTTTTAGTGCTCCATCAGACGCCAATTCAATAAGCTGATCACACGTACAAGCTGAAAGGCCGAAGGACTCAATCACAGATGTAGCACTGAAAGGATTCCTGATCTATTCCTTATTTTCATCAGGCCCTGGAAAATATTTTTTTATGCTATCTTGCAGAATTGTTATATGGTTCTGAAATACTTGCACTTATTCATCATTGATTAGTTCTCCTGAAGACTGCAAAAAAAATCAAGTGCAGAAAATGATTCATACTCCCCACGACCAAGCCGTTTAACTCCAAAGTTTACATTTCTGTAGAAATGCTTTTATTTTATCTTGCACTCTAAAAATTGCCACTTCGGGGGGGTGGGGGGCGAAGTGCCAGATTTAGGCTGTTCCTGATGCTGAATATATCGCTGAGATATGCCACCTGCGCTAGCCACTTGAAATCTTGGAAAAACGATTTACCTACTGCATCAGTGTCATGAAAGAGGATCTTGATTTCATCCCTCAGCTCGAAAACTCTTGAAAACACTTTCCCCCTTGACAACCACCGTACTTCGGTGTGGAAAAGTAAATTTTTGTGCACACTTCCCATTTCTTCTCACAATACGCTAAAAAGGTAAGAGTTCATTGATCGTGATTTAATTAAGTTAACCACTTTTGTTTCAATACAAAAATACAAGATCCAGTTCAGAAGGCATTCCTTTTACCGCTAACTGTTCTCTGTGGATAATGCAGTGAGTTGAACTACATTCAGGCACTAACTCTTTCACCTTTTCTGTTAAACCCTTTCTTTTCCCACACAAAGCTGGTGCACCGTCAGTACTGACTCTGACACATTTTTTCCAATCCAAATTGTGTGTTATGAAATAATCATTAATCATAACAAAAATATCATCTCCTGTGGTGTGAGTTTTTAACGATAAACAAAACAAAAAGTCATCATGAACTTCATTTTCGTAAATGTATCTTACATATGCTAAAAGTTGATACAAGTTTTCTGCGTCCGAGCTTTCGTCCAATTGCAAAGCAAAATAACTACTACCACGTAGGATTAATTGCTCCTCCACATTCGATGCCAAAGATGTTATGCGACGCTGAATTGTATCATTCGACAAAGGAATCTTGTCTATTGCTCGCCCTGCCTTTTCCCCAAGCATAATATTCGCCATCGATTTAGCCGCTGACTTTACAAGTGTTTCAGCGTCGGTATGCCCTTGACCAGATTTGCCACAAGTGAAACCACTTGGAATGATGCCTCTGTAGTTTTACTCTCTTCCCCACCCGTAGCAACAGAAGTCATTGATTTCTGTGATGACAGAATCACTTTACGTTTGTTTTGAAAATATTCAACAGGTTGTTGGGCCATATCTGCATAAATGCCATGAAAGTTTTGAAGGTTTCATTGCGTCGTTAGACAAAGTGTCATAGCACACAACACAAAGTGGGTTAGGTACAAATTGGTCACAGGTCCAATAAAATCCCATTTTCAGATAATCTTCATCATATTTCCTGTTTACACATTTCTTTTGTTTATTGGCGATAACAGAGCAACTGGCTTGAAAACGATCGTCAATGATTTTAGTTTTAACAGGCCCATGTGGAGTCGTATCGATTCCACTTATATTCCGTTTCAATGAACCACTGTTAAGCCACCGATCCATTCTGAACATTAATTACCAATAACACAATAATAATGTCAATGGTATACAATATTTATGCAAACCCCACGCACAAAAAACACATAAGAATAACTAACTGCCAAACGCAGAGGGCTACTCACTACTGATGTGATTGCCTTGTACTAGCTGTATGCTACAAGGAAGAACAACAGAGAACAGTTAGCGGTAAAAGAAATGCCTTCTGAACTGGATCTTGTATTTTTGTATTGAAACAAAGTGGTTAACTTAATTAAATCACCGTCAATGAACTCTTACCTTTTTAGTGTATTGTGCGAAGAAATGGGAAGTGTGCGCAAAAATTTACTTTTCCACGCCGAAGTACGGTGGTTGTCAAGGGGGAAAGTGCTTTCAAGAGTTTTCGAGCTGAGGGATGAAATCAAGATCCTCTTTCATGACACTGATGGCCTGAGCAATACTACCTAGAGCTGAAAGCCAACCATCTTCGGAATACGTCACAACAATGGCGGTCCTAGTGGGCCAGTGGACTGCGTCACAAAGCAACAGAAGCGTCCCGTGAGCCTTTTGCCTCACTTGTTCTCTCTGGCAACGATGTAGTGCTGTGGCGGCATTTTTGAATATTTTACTTTTGTAGTAGATATATATTACACGTTTTGGAGGTGAATACAACGTGAATTGTTATTAAGTGTTTAACGTCCTCAGATGCAATCAGTAAATTCATATGTAGGTAGTTTGTTCACATAATTTTTGTGTGAGCCACTTTTGTTAGGTCTAACTACTACGACTCGACTCGTATTGCTTGTTTGCAACAGCAATTCACTCTTTTGTGCGAAGTGCTGTTTGGTGAAAATAATTTCGATCATATTTCATCGTCGCTTTCAAGAACTCCCAAAGTAAATGAAATTTTGAAAATTTTAATAAGTAAGTGATTTGGTTTTACAGTTGAAATCTCAGTGATATCTGAATGATAAAATATTTTTGTTTATAGTTGACATTCGCTGATATTTTAGTGGTAAAATGATTTGGTTTATAACTGCTATTTCGCTGATATTTTAGTGCTAGAATTATATATCAACTCTAATTCGCCGATTTACAGTTGATATTCACCGATATTTTAGTGGTAAAATGATTTGGTTTATAGTTGACCTTTCGCTAATATTTAAGTGGTAAAGTGATTTAGTTTAAAATTAATATACGCTGAGATTTTAGTGCTAAATTGATTTGGTTTATAGCTGATATTTAAGTTGTAAAATGGTTCAGTTTATAGTTTATATTTCGCTGATATTTTAGTGATAAAATGATTTGGTTTATAGTTCACATTTCGCTGATGTTTAAGTGATAAAACGATTTAGTTTTGCAGTTCATATTTCGCTGATATCTTAGTGATAAAATTATTTAATTTATAGTTCACATTTCGCTGATCTTTAATTAGTAAAAATGATTCGGTTGTATAGTTCATATTTCGCTTATAAAATGGTAAAATGACCTAAATTTGGCATTCGCTGATATTTTGATGCTAAACTGATTTATATTAGAGTTGACGTACCACTGATATTTCAGTGGTAAAGTAATATACTTTACAGTCATTGCATTTGAACAGATATGTCATTGTTTTGAATGTAAAATGATTTCGTTCAAGCTGGTATTTCATTAATACCTAGAGTAAGAATGTATATGCCATTAAATATGATTAAAATATTATGAATAGTTGGGTTTTTTTTAGCTTAAATTGATAAGTGTTACTATAAACTTAAATTTATATGAGGGATAAGCAGTCTAATTATGACAAAGCAAAGATGTCCATTACATAGTTCCTATTATTTATCTGAATCACCATTTTTAGGTACCTTCTACGCTTGTTTATTGACATACAGTATCTGGTAGTCTATGTCTTAGTGCATAACATTTATCTGAATCACTACTCTGCAGCTTTTGTTATGTTTTCTGGATATATCAAAGATTGGTTTGTTCATATGATTAATTGAATCACTAATCATGCCCACTCTCTATCATATATGTATATATAATGAACCATGTATTATTTCTAAGAAAGCACATATATCAAGTTCAAAGTATGTGATAAAAATGTATCACTGAATTTGATAACTTTCACTAACTTTTATTTCCATCACTCATAGAAAAGTTAATGTGGATTTTGAAGCTATTTGAATATATATACATCTACACACAGTCGTATCAGAATAATATGACCACCTACCACACATATACTATGGTAGGTGGTCATATTATTCTGATATGACTGAGTATATGACATAAATTAATCATTATCCCTGCTAATTTTCTATCTCCTTTATATTTTTTCCTTCAACTTTAGGAGTTTTAAACATTTCTTCATTTGAATTAGTATACGATTTCATTAAATCACTCAGGCTAATTTTATGTGAATATTTCCTCACTTTAAAAGCTTTATGCATTTCTGCATTAGGTTTATAATACATATATATTAATTAAATCACTTCAATTTTGTGCAATATTTAATATTTTTCCACTTCTCTTTGAGAGATTTATGCATTTCTTCAGTTGGTTTAGCATATATCATTTCATGATTTACTTCTAAATGTTTTGCAATGTTTAACATTCAGCTCCTGACCTTTAGAAGCTTTATGAATTTCTTCAATGAGATTTAGCATATATGTTATAAATGAATCACTCATCTGGCTAGTTTTATGCATTTCTTTTCCTGGTATAGTTGCTAATCGCGCTGATTATTTTTTATGTAAATGTTTATGAAAAATTACTTGAACTTGTAAAGGTTGATAATTTTCACACTATCATAATTTTGGTTTGTTTGACATAGTGAACAATATATTGTTTTTACCTCAGACTTTATTTATTTGTTTTCAGTGAAAAAATGTTATTACAAGAGGAATTTTGAATAACTACTGTCCACATCAGAATATTCAAAAGTTCCTTATTGCTTTTTGAAATTGTTATCAGAAAGAATACAGTGATTGAATTTTTACTACGCTTGTTTTACTTGAGTGCAAAATTCGGCAAATATTTTTTCCGTTTTGTACATTTCTGTCGAGGAATTATTTTTATTCAAAGATTGATATAATCAATCTTTGAATAAAAATCAGTCAAATTGCATCTGCGTTAAAAATTGGTTCATTTGAAACCATTGGAAATAATTTCCCTTTCAACTTCATTGAAATGAAGCGATGTGGGGAAAAATAACCATCATCGAGCAAACGCAGCGATGGCCAAGTGTGTATAACATCAACAACAGGTTGGTGGGTTTGTTCGTTCTAGGAAGTATTGGCCTGAGCCGCCTGGCGGTGGAGTAGGTACACTCCCATCTTAGTGCGATAGACGCCGCTAATTACTAAAGTTGCATTCATTGCGTGTTACAAATACAGATTTTCTATAGAAAATTTCGCGGACCACCTAGGACCTAGGCACGGACCACAGTTTGAGAACCACTGCTCTAGAGCCAAAGTTTCAAATTTCAACCATAAACACATCACTTGAATAATTCGCTAAAAGTTTTGCCGTACTAAATATGCAAATATTTAGTGATGTCTAACTATATAAATTAAAACTACCTTTGAAAATGCGAATTATAATATATCGTTAGTACCAACTAAAACGTTTCCCAATTATCTCTTAAAACGAGGCCGTGGCATTCGTACCTACCCTGGGCGTAAGGATCAATTCATTGTTGTCAATGGAATCTTCAAAACCGTCACATTCCACCACTAAAAATTTCAAATTTCTAGCATAGCTACATATTTTGCAATGTTTGTTTAAAATTCGGAATTTTTCTATTTTTTTCAACCATTAGAGGGGAGAGTATAGATTTTGGGAGATTCGGAAAGTGCAAATCGTAATATTCCATCAATATATGTCAACCCAAAAGAATTTTTAATTTATTTCTAAAAACATACAATTTTCTGCAAAAACCAAAAAAAGTTGTTTTCCCTTCCCCAGTCTAAAGGATCAACTCATTGTTGCCAATGGTAACTTCTTGACCTTCACATTCCAACACGAACATTTCAAATTCATAACCTAAATACATCTCTTAAAATATTCGTTTGAAATTTTTGTATTTTCAAAAACTTCCGCCGTTAGAGGGCGTAGTTATACCCTTTGGGAGAATCGGAAAGTGCATATCGTAATATTTCATCAATACCTATCCCACACAATTTTTTTTATTTATCTGCATAAACAAAAAAGTTCGATGTCTACAGAGAGACATCAAAGCGAAATTACACTTTGATTCACAAGGTTTTTTATAACATGAACAAATGTTGCTGCCTTTAACTATTTTTCGGTGCTGATTTCAGATCTGGTCTTAAAAAATGGCTAGCCCGTCACGTTTTTATGTTATTGGTGATTTTGATCTTCCTATACCAACACCTCCGGGCAACAGGGAGGATACTAGATATTTCACTTTTTGTGGCTGAAAACAATGATTGCCAAGTGGGAGAAAACATGTAACAGTAAGCTGACCTCAGACGGCCATTTCTGTTGTTTTCGTTGTAGGAGGAACACGTGCTGTACGTCGTTCTTTGACAAATATTGTGAAGAAAGCCTATAACTTGTATTTTATATGTTATGTTGGAGATAGAACAAAACATGGGTTCCACATGTGTGTTACATTTCGTGCTTTGTTGGTCTGAGTGAATGATTGAAAAGTAAGAAAAAATCCATGCCCTTTGCGGCGTGAGCCAACTAGTCACTTGTACGATTGCTAATTTTGTTTAACTACAGTATAGGGCCTCTCAAAAAAGAACAAAAGCAAAATACAATATTCAACTGTGCCTTCAGCCATAAGGCCAGTTCCTCATGGAGAAGATCTTCCTATAGCAACACCTCCAACCAACTGGGAGGAGATGGATTCACATTCATCAGAAGAAGACATAAAGATCCTGATCCTACATACACTCCTAAAACGTTAGACGAGCCTCATCTGATACATTCGGCAAATGAACTAAATGATCTTGTTTGAGACCTAGGACTTTCCAAACAACAAGCTGAGGTTTAGGTTCAAGACTTCAAGAGGAGAATCTTCTGCCAAGGGTACCAGAGTTTCTTGTTCAGAAAGAGAAATTTGGCTTTATCTGCTTATTGAGAGATGCAAGATGGTTTCTGTTTCTGCACAGATATTTCAGGGCTGATGGAAGAAACTGGAACAACTCACGAGACTAAGGAACGACGTCTATTTATACATTTGTCAAAATTGAGCTTAAAAGCTGTCCTTTTGCATAAAGGAAACCAAAAACGTACCATTCCAGTGACACACGCTGTGGGAATGAAGGAAACTTATGAAAGCATGGAAAAAATACTGCTATAAAATATGCCCAGTTTAGTGGACAATATGTGGTGACCTAAAAGTCATATATTTCGTGCTCGGGCTTCAAGGAGGCGTCACAAAATTTTGCTGTTTCTGTATTTGTGGAACAGTAGGGCCAGAAAGGAACACTACAAAACAAAAGATTGGCCGAAAAGGGATGTTTTTATTCCTGAAAAGAGTAATATGAGGTATAAGACTCTAGTTAACCCTTTTGATGTTCTGCTCCCACCACTACACATCAAACTGGGGCTTATGAAAAACTTTGTAATGGCAATTGAAAAAAACTGGTAAAGGGTTTTTGCACTTGAAGGAAAAATTTCCAAAACTAAGTAATGCCAAATTCAAAGAGGAATCTTTATTAGTCCTCAGATCAGGAAGCTATTGAATAATAGTGTCTTCGAAGGAAAACTGAATATGAAGGAGCGCGGTGCGTGGAAATCCTTCACTTCTGTGGTCAGGGTTTCCTGGGGAATCACAAAGAGGGAAACCCCATCAACTCATTCGAGATCTTCTCAAAAACTATGAAAATCTCGGATGCCAAATATCTTTGAAGATCCATTTCTTGCACTCGCATCTCGACTTCTTTCCTAAGAACTTAGTAGGTGTCAGTGATGAGCAAGGGGAAAGATTTCACCAGGATATCGGAACCATGGCAGGTGGATCCCGCAATGATGGGTAACTACTGCTATTCTTGCAGGAGGATAAAACTGCACATGTTGCAGATTTTTCACAGCAGTTATTTGAATTCAGCACCCCAAAATTAGTTAAAAATATCTTATTTGACTAATATTATTAAAAAAAAATGTTTCGATTTGTTTTTTAATGTTATTATCTCTGTTTAAAAAAAAACGATAAAATTTACTTTTCTGTTTTAGCCGTTTTCTGAAGTGTTTCCAATCCTGAACACTGAAATCTGTATCAAACATTACCCTTTTCTTTTCGGTAATCCATAAGTATATGGAATTTTTTTCGGTAATCCATAAGTATATGGAATTTTTTTCAGTAATCCATTCATATTATTTAATTCTGCTGAATTCAAATATTGCTGTGAAAAATCTGAATGTGCAGTTTTTTCTTCCTGCAAGAAGAATGCAAAAACATTCAATTTTGCATGCTAAACAATTCGAGCGACGAAAAAACATGGCGTCCAAAAACGGATACAATATTTGGCCACAAATTTTTCCATGCAGATGACCATGGTTTCTGACTTACGTTCTCCCATGCTTTACAAATGTTATCTATATCATCTGTGATCTTATAACTTTTCTATAACTCTCGTAATATCAGCTGGCCTTCCCCATCGGTTGCCACGAAACGGTGTTGTAACGTGACCTTATGGTACTTCGCCTTAAAGTTCGCGATGATACTCTTATTAATTTTTTGAATCAAAGATGCATTCATGACCTTTACTTTTTCAAGAAAATATCTATGTTAAACTAAACACAACTTTAATTTAAGAACTTAAAAACTTTTGGAGGCAAAAATTTCACTTTTAGGAATCCTAGATCTTAGCTATTGAACTGATGTATTATCTACAAATAGGAGAGCCTTCTTTGGCGTGTTCTTATTCTTAAGATCCCGCTCTACTGCTGGCGTAAAATAATTCACTAGCCAATCTTGAAATTTTCACGAATGCAGCGACAATTAAAATAAATTGTCGCTGATAGATGGTATCAAATATCACTCGTTTGAACTGGAAAAATAAATTATTCCGCTTTCCTCGAAAAATCCAGAAGGATAAACACGGTAATGCGCACGTCACTGTAAGCAGACACCCACCTGTATTTGAAAACTACTTTTTCTTGGCTCCGTAGCAGTTGTAATCCAGAAACAGAAAGGAAAACAAATATTAACAAAAATACAATGAATAATATGACAACAATAATAATAATACTGCAAAATAAACGCAATTTCAACTTTATCATTTCCAATTTCCCCAATAACCCAGCAAGAAGAATTCTGGCCATGAAGCATCAATTTGGAGACGACAATAGGGGAAATAACTTAAAAAGGAAGCTTTGTGGTTTTTCTCTCAATTCCTATTTGTGGAATGGCTTGTAATCATAATTTCCTGGACCCACATTCATTCTTGCAGGCGCAGCCACTCAGGGGCTCAGACAAAACCTAAAACCAGCACCATTATGAACGGTTAAGAAATAACTGAAACAATCTTATCTGCCTACTCTGCCCTGTACTGCAATCGATGTCTCTTGCCCTTAAATTGCATATACTGATTGATCCGTGATGCTGTTGCCATAGAACTCTGTAGAATATGCCTATAGTCAAAAGGTCCAACTATTTGGGGAACTCTCTGGAATGATAATTAGTGACAGTGAAGAGTTTTTTCTAAGGGGTGTCATCGAGTTATCTGTTTTGAAATTTTTTATGTAACTAACTTTTTTAATAAAAATAATTTCGACTCAAAACATTTTCTACATTGTAGAAATATTAACAGTAACATTTTTCCGAAAGAAAATTATAAATGTGTCATTTCTTCCATTTTATATCCGCATATTTTTTGCATAATTGGACGTTTTACTAGTATTTGTTTTATTCACAGTAGTTATCAAAAGTTATATCGACAGAGTTAAGGATTAAATATTTGATGACGATTTAATGAGTAAATAAATAAACTAATGATGGTGATTTAATAAATTAAATGTATTACGATTTAATTACATTTCTTTATTTTTAGTGACTTATTTATTGAGTGAAATTTTAAACATAAGATAAATTTTCGCCAATGTTTTCAGTTTTTAAAATGCTGAAAAAACTTTTCCATGCTGAACTGAATGTCTTCCTGCCTTTCTAACAGGATTCGCTTCGTAGAATAAGAGGTCGAAAGAACTGACCACGTGAATCCGATATTTCACAGAGGAGAGCAAGGGAATCATCCCTCTAAAGCGGATGTAAGCAAATGTGATGATATCTAGAGCGGAGTTAACATCCTTTGCTTTGGTTATCGAAACCAAAATGTGATATCACTATATTGTAAAAAAATAATGAACTCTTTCACAATCGAATTTATACTTAAGCATTTTAGCGAAGAAGTTTGCGCCTGACTTGATGAGTTCCGCTGGGCAAAGTAGTTCGATAAAAATTTGGGCTCAAATATTTGAACTCAGGCCAAAATTATTTCGACCATTATTGAGCACGAGCTTGCACAAGCTTCGTTAGAGAGAAAAAAATGCAACACGTTGAAAAGATCTCTACAGAAATGCATATCGCTAAACGTTTTCTTTTTTTATTCTTCGTCAATTATAATATTAAAAATTATTACAGTTATTTCAAAACAAAATTGAAATTTCAAACTGAAAACACCAGATATAATTCGTAGAAACTAAAAACTCTTGCGAACCATCATTACAAACGTTATAAAGGAATGACAGAGACTATTTGAAAATATTAATCAAAAGTTGAATAATGCTTGTTGATTTTAAATACTAAACACTGATTAAAAGTAATCTTTCTTTTACTATCGCAAGCAAAATTGGAGATTTAAATTTTGACCTGAGACCAAAGCTGCCTGTTTCATTTGAAACCTGGAGGACTTTAATTAATAAACGAATGATGATTATTTAATTAGTAATATTTATTATGATTTAATAGAATGGATACAAATATTTTCTCTTGCTCAAACTCCTCTGTGCAAGGATTGTATCAGCCATCTCAGCGCCTTTGATGATACTCAACTACTTGAATTACACAATTTTAATGAATAAACAAAGAACAAAGCGTCACACATAAAAGCGAAGAAATGCTGCTTATAAATCTCAAATCCGCTCGAAATTTCTTTCATTTTGCGAAATTTTTCTAAAAAAAACTTCGTTCAACAGATTATTACGTTTTGGCAACAGAATTTGCCCTTTTTCTGTGTTCAGCCGAATTTTCTAACTTCCCTTGCCCTTTCTTTTTCTGTGCAGCAGCACGTGTCGCTGATTGGTGTCACTTTTCCACAAACATGTCCAGTTTGCCATAAATCCTGCATCAACGGAGACGCTTTAATGGAGCACATGAACGTTGTCCATAAGAACACGAATGCTTCCGGAGATACAAGTAAGTTCAACAATTGGAATATTTGTGAGTGATGAAATAACATCTAGAATATTTTATCAGTTCTCAAAATTATAGAAATAATTAACCGAAAGATTTCAAGTCCTGAATGCAAAATGAGCAATGCCTTTTAATGACTTTACCATAATCTTAATTATTTTTTTTTAATTTAAAGTATAATTAATGCAAGGAATATTAATAGAAGAGGGGGAGTGGTCATGGAATTCAGGTTAATCCTGAGGATTTCCCTGCCACATATCCATATCCAAAAATGAAGATTTTTCTTCTTTAAAATCGTTGAGAATGAATTTTAACTACTGATAATAAGGGATGGAAGGTCTAATAAATATTATCACAAGAAGTAATTTAAGATTTCGCTTTTTTCAGAACGTTACCACCTGTTTACCTTGCAAGAAAACCAGCAGCTAACATTCTCTTGAAGAACCTACTCCTAAATTAAGAATAACCCAGTATTTTACCAAACACCATAAACCCTTGGTATAGTGCTGGAAAATCCACGATCTACTACTTGATTTTTTTTACTTGATACGCAGTAATTGTTTATCCTACTCAGGCAATGCTTCATTCTCTCGTGTGACATAGTTGACAGTCCTTTAAAAGTCAGACACTGATTAGAGAAAGAAAGTTTCTCTTCGATGATTTCGATAGTCAACACTTTCACGATATCTCTCGATCAAGACCAGGTTCGAGTCCCAACTGGGTCAATGTAGAGATTTATCTCCGCAAAACAGCCCACAGGGCACTCAGTCAGTAGCGGCCACCGATGGACTTGTAAAGGCTGTCGTTCAGTCCGCTGGGTGGCATCGTTTGCAGAACAACCATACTGTGTGCACGTTAAAGAACAAATTGGATGGCCTTCAAAAGAAGATACCATCTCTTTACTGACAGTGGTCCTGTGAGTCCCCTTCCCGGAACCTTCTCTGAGCCGTCGGGGTCCGTGTGACCTGGCCATTTAACACGTGTGCAGAGGAGAGCTGCTCAGAGGCAAACAACTCAACTCGATTAATAAACAATAATGTGTCGTTTGCAGTAAGAAATTCTACAGATAATAATTCTTTTAACCTGCAAAAAAAAGCAATTTTAACATCACGTTATAGCGGTTGTCGGGGTTGCGTTAAAGCCATGATTCCCTGGGTCGCAAATCCTTCTGGAGTCTCCGCAAATCCTTCTGGAGAGTTTTTCCCTCAAAATAGCTGAAACATTAAGAATTGACAGTTTTATATTTTGGCGTCTCTTAAGAAGAATTAACGCATTCCTATTATTCTAATTAACGCATCATGACATACAGGTAACCAGTCTGTCTTAAAATTGCTTTGGAGCTTCATAAACGTTAATTATACTAATGGTTTAACATTTAAATTAATAAAGGGAAATTATTACTAATGATGTTGATACGAATATCATTGAGATATGTACAGGATTATGAAATTTATTTCTAATATATTTCCCTCAGCACAATTTTGTATATATTGGTTGATAAATGTTTCTTGCTAAATAGATGTAAATTGGGATTCTATGTAAATCTATGAATTCACTATGGTCATTTGGTTTAAACTGCTATTTTTGAATCAAAATAATTAAGATTATACCCACAATTATTATAACGCCAATCACTATGTTGATGTTATAACATACTCAATTCAATCCAATTCATAACGTTGCACAAATTGTGAGGTCCTTCTTCAGGCTATCCCACTAAAAGTGTATTTTACTTCTTTATTTTAGTTTCTTTTTTATTTCATTTCCTCTTCTTTTTTTCTCATTTTCTTCTTTTTTCTTCATTAAAAGCTTTTATTTAGGAAACAAACAGTTTTTTTGCGTTTTTTCTATTTTATTTATTTTTAATTCTTTTTTTTCATTATTTATTTTTTTCATTATTTTTCAATTGTTTTTTTTTTATATTTTAAGCCATATATCTGTCTCTTGGAGGAAATCAAGCAAGAGGCGAAAAATTTTAAGTTGAGTAGAGAATTTGGGAACGTTTAGGATTGAATTTAAATTAAAGTCCTTTATTCCAATTTTTTCAAGTTCTTTAAAAAATTTACTTCTTTGTACTTTGTATTCGTCACAATTTAGAATAATGTGAGTAGAGTTTTCGATTGTATTGCATAATGAACAATTTGGGTTTTCACTTATTTTTAGTAAGAATTTAGATTTATTTAACATTATAGGTCAGTTCTTATGCGTAGGAGAACTTTAATTTCTTGTCTATTAAAAGGTAAATTTAAAAAGTAATTAATTTTATTAGAGAGAAGAAATCTAAAATTTGGTTTAAGAAATGAATTTAGTTGGAAAAATTTTTCAGAAATAGAGAATTCAAGATTTTGAATTTCTTTTTTGGTTCGAATATAAAAGTTTTGAATTGGCATACATGTAGTAAGATCATGAGTAGATTTGGCTATTTTGTCCACTTCTTCATTTTCTTTAATTCCAGAGTGTCCTGGAATCCAACTTAGATAAATCTTATTATTATAGTTAAAGTTTTCTGTGTTAAGTTTAAGAAGAGTGTTGATATAGTGAGGATATTCTGAGTTTGAGGAAGTTATAACATACTTCGCATTTATTTTCTTTTATAGAAATGTTATAATCCATAAAAGAAGCTAAATAAAGATTTTATTGCATTTATTTATTTTTCATTTTTAGAATAATTTGAAATTGACTTTTAAAATTATGTGAATTAACGAAATGAAAAATATTATGTAAAATTAAGCATTGCTGAATCAAATGTTTATAAGTAAAAACAGGGTTTTTTCCTGAATGCCTCGCAATGGAAGTTTGTTTTACAGTTTTTGTTTCCTGAAAGAATTAATATTTTACTACATTTGTTGCACTTTGCGTCTTAATAGTGATTTAACTGAGTACAGTAAATGAAATTGTTGAAAAGCAACACATTGAAAATATAAACAAATTTGATCTGCTGAGAGAATATTAGAACGCGAAGAATTCTGTTTCGAACGTCACCTGAGGTGCAATTCACGTGACACCAGGCTTACCCTTCAGACGTCTTGGGTAAGGGAAAGTGAAAGTTCCCATGCAATGATGGAGACGCCTTGACATTGAATTAAAAAAAATGTGCCATGTGCTATTTCGTCTCTTAGAATTTTCGAACCCATTTTCCTGGATCATTTCAGTGAATGCTGAGCTCTGCCTGAAACTTCTTCATGATCACATTGTTCCAGCTCTTCGAGGAACGAAAGTGGATAAGAAAGAAATATTCGTCCAACAAAGTGAGATAAGATGACATATATTTTTCTTGATGATATGATGACTTCATTTTCTAAACGAACATTTCAGGATAAGATCATCTCTGTCCGATATTATAAATGATTTCGAATTGAATGAATGAAATGGATAATCATAAGAATTCAAATCCGAAGATACTCTTCGGATTTGAATACTTGTGATTATTTTATTACAAGGAATACTGAAGCAATCTGACTTCAGGAATATTTCGCAGATGGTTGAAGAATTGAAAGCAGAAATTAGAGTTTCTTTTAAAGGCAATCTAAAGATTTATATTTATTGTGAACACATTAATGAAACACATTAGTTGTGGGAAATTTCAGTGAAAGTCTGAAAATGGTATTAGATACAGAGGGATCCCGTGCTATAAATTACTTATACTCGAATAGGATAACCAGATTCAAAGAAGATTCTGGAACTTTGGAAAATTTTATCTGAAGGATTAACTTTTTATTAGGGTGACCAGATTTAAATAAGAAGATCCGGGAACTTCTGAAAAACCAATGTGAAGTATTGACTTTTGATGAGATTATTAAATTAAATAGTAACACAATCGCTTTCATTTAAAACACATTTAATACATTATTGCACATGTTAATAACCTTAATATTTAGTGGCTCAAAATTAAATTGAAAAACTTATATTAATTAACAAAAATCCCTCTTATTTTATGAATTTTTCATGCGAATGAATTTTTTGTAAAACATTTCACAAGAAACACGAAAATTTCTTGTCAGTTGCAGCGAAGCCTTCACGGTGTCCACCTTTAGACGTTATTTCTCATCTATCGTTATTAAATTGGTGTTTAAAAAATTCTTCAATTGGAAGGAAAGGAAGAATTCTCTTTCGGCAGTTTTCTTCACTAATTTCTTCGTTCACAAGATGAGAAAGTCGCCGTAGAGCGATGCCAGATCTCCCACATTGGCAAAGCCGTTCGAGATTTTACACCCTGTCCCATTACAAGTTGAGACTCAATTTTTTAACCCAACACAGTGGGAACCTGTAGGTGAAGTATCTGGGGAACTACAGCACGCCGAAATATATTAAAACAGAGAAAAAACAAACAACTTGCATAGTAATTAAGCCATCGACAAGCATAATGCGGGCGATGGTTTCCATAAGTAGAAAGATATGCATTCTATACTGGTGTCCCCACGGATACTATTATCATTAAGATGATGATTCTGGACTTAATTTTTCACTCACCTATATTGCGACCCAAATTTTTTATAATAGTGGTACGACTACTAATCTATTAGTAAAAATCTGCTCAAGCTGTACAATCAATTTAATATTTGGAAAATATTTATCTGAATTCCAGGGACACTGCTGGGGACAATTATTCATCGAGGACAGAACCTTTAATTCAGAGACTGTCCCCAGAAAACGGGGCCATACGGTCATGCTATACTTGAATAAAATCCATTGTACTTTGTTAGTGTTGCGTTTTCTGTGCTCCCGTGCTTTATCAGAACCAGTACGATATATGCAATACATCAGCAGATATGGGCATTTCAAACTACAGTATCAATTTCTGATGGCCTTTAAGTAGTGTTAACTAATGTACAGTATTTTCGCAAAATGGCCGCCGTTCCTTCCAGTCCTACACTGACTGTGGTAACCTAGGATGAAGCCTTGAGATGAGAAGTAGTGGCAAAACCCTTTGAATCCTACAATTTTGATTGGATGACTTCATTTTGGTTATTGCTTCCCAGGTCTTGAGATGCAATCTGTGGAGCATCAGGGCTTTTAAACTAATGTCGTAAGGGTGAAAGGTCACAGAAAACAACTTACGAAAAATTTCTGGTCATGTGCCAGCTAACCTTTGATAAAAGGCCATTGCATCAGGAAAAGCCAGATTATTTAAGTTCAGTATGACAAATAGGAACTAAGATGGTTATCAAGTTTTCTGCAGTTGCATTCTCACGCAAATGAGAATCGCACTTAGGGCCAAAAGTTACAAGGAAACCTTTCACGTAAAAAATCAATCCTCTATGTCAGGTGACGGGTCTGGTACTATTCGTCTAATACCAAACTGGTTTAATGACGTTTTGTCCAATGTCAATTCGTCTAAAGGGGACGATTCGTCCAATGGACAACAGGAGTAAAGAGACGATTCGTCTAATGAGACAATTCGACCAAAGTCGATTCATCTAATGAGATAGTGTCCAAAGCCGATTACATATTTTATTATTTAACTGGGAGAACTAACTTCTGGCGAACATATAAATCCCGTTTTCGAGGAATATAAAGCTTTTTATTTACTGACTTTTGCATTCTTTAAATTTCTAATTCGTACTAATGGATGATTGGGAAAATTCAAAGAGAATTTTATTAGTATTTACACATTATTAACAGTATTTGTCTTAATCTTTTCTTAAAATGTAAAAGGTGTTCTCTCACACCCCTCTGAGCAAAAGGGGCAGAATTTTTATGATAAACAGATCACTTGTAATAATCATTTTAAGTTTCGCATTTTCCATATTTAGTACCCTCTAACGATATAAATTAAAATTACCTGAGAATTTCAGAAATGAGAATTATAATATTTTGTTAATACCTATACCGAAAAAGAATTTTCTAGTTGCCTCTTAAAACAGTGTGCTGATCCTTCATATTCATAACAGTTGCGTTTCCCACGCCCTTGGGTATAAGGAGGCAACTTATTCTCAATGTAAACCTCGTGGCCTTCGCATTCCACCATCAATATTCAAATTTCTATCATAAATGTGAGTAGATCGCTAGCAATATTCATTTCAAAATTTCAGATATTTAGACCGTTAGAGGGCGAATTTGAACCTTTCGGTGATTCTGACAGGGTAAATCGTAATATTTCATCAGTACCTATCTAAGACAAAAAATTTTAATTTAGCTCAAAAAAAAAATAATCAACGTTTATGACGGACTGGTTCCTTTTGAAAACAATATAAAAAAATGAACCCCAGAAAATAATTTAGGTGAAGAAATGAATATCGCAGTGAGTGAGACTCGAACCAGTCTCCCAGTTACATGCCATATGAGACACGTGTTCGAGTCCCACTAACGGCAAAACTCATTTTCTGAGCTAAATTACTTCCTGAGTTATGATAACAGGTAATCATAATTCTAACCTGAATTCTATGATAACAGGTAAGGTGTATTCAATATTGAGAAATGTACCTGCTTTGCTTCTCAGCTTAACACCATATTTTACAATATATTTGAATGAAAAGACTAACAAATATTTTATATACATGCACAATTTTTCCTCTCCAGCGGCAAACATTTTAAACAGTGCATTTCAGTGAGAATTTTTCTTTCATATATCGGTGAAGTTTGCTCTTTCAACAAAGAAACTAAACAATAACAATGAAGCCTTTTGGATGTAATTTTGCCTTTGGCTTGAAACGTTTGTTCAAGGATCAAACTTCTTCGAA
Organism: Ryuthela nishihirai; assembly: GCA_038380435.1. NCBI lineage: Eukaryota > Metazoa > Arthropoda > Arachnida > Araneae > Heptathelidae > Ryuthela > Ryuthela nishihirai. The sequence goes on from JAWZYU010000019.1 coordinate 3,456,085, forward strand.
GTGATTATTCAAATAAAAACAAATGAAAATGAAAATGGGCAATAAGCAACAGCAATGACTCCTTTGTGTATATATATTTTTGGCCTTGGGTGGTGACAGACGGACTCAGACTTCAGGTAAAACTATTGTAAATACTTTTATTACTTTTTTACCTGTTGGAGAATATTGAACTTTGAAACTTAGGGAATTACATTAACAAAACGCTACTGCAAATTTTACTTATTACTATTTTTTATATCCACCGTGTCTGCTCTTAAGTACAGCTAAAAAACTGCAATTGGCTCAAAATTTTAGTGTTACAATAAATTATACATAATAACGAGTAGTATATGTACGACACACATATATATATAAGAAAAAATGAGCTAAATTATCCTAAGCGATATTTCACTAAATTATCGGTGAATCATTCAGAATCGATTCTTACGTAAATGGACGTAACCAGGTTAAAATGCAGAAAAAAAATCGAGGGTCGAGAGGGAAAGCACTCATTCTGGAAAATAGAAAAGGAGGGGGGGGGAACAAGAAACTGGATTGTCATTGCAGTATAACATTTTACCCTCTGTTTCTGAGATCTTTAAAAATTTCTAAAAAATGCAGAAATATGCACAAGATTCATAGTTTTTTTTGCCCTCATCACCCTTACTAGCATTCTCAAATGGGGAGATGCCCCAGGTTCTCACCTCCCACCCGATTCGAACACTACCATTATATGAAGAAGTATTGGATGAATAGTCCATTGGACCAAACGTCATTGGACGAAAGAAGAAAACCTTTGGACTAAGTGGCATTGGACGAATCGTCATTAGACGGATCGTCCGGAAACACAGATGAAGCTAACCTTTCGATAAAAGGCCAGTGTATCAATGGGTGAGACTAAAAAATGTTAATGCGCAACAACAGTTAAGATAATTATCGACCTGAGGTGAAGCTGCTCTTTCATGCTAATGTCGTGAGAAATGTCTGTAAAGGTCACAGGAAAACGATTGACGAAAAATCGAAAGCTGGAACCGATGTATTCTTTAGATGATAACCCACTGTTTTTTGTATCAGAAAATGGCAGATTAAAGTACAGTTTATCAAATAGGAACTAAGATGATTGTCATGCGAATGCCATAAGGATCAAAGGTCATATGGAAAATATTTACTAAAATCAGAGTTAACGTGGGTGTACTACGGAATGCCATAAAAAAACGCCGACACACAACTGTTAAAATGATTGTGGGATAGTTGCATCGTCAGGCGAATGCCAAAAAAACTGCTTGCTACGGCCAAAGGTTATGTGCAAACTCTTTGCATAAGAAAACCTTCTAACCCAGGTGATAGCTAGTTTCGACCAAAGACTGATGCATCAGTGCGTTAGCCTAAAAAACGTGAATGTGCAACAACAGTTCAGATAATTATGAACCTCTGGTGCAGTTGCACTCCCACAGGGGCAGGGCTGGCTCAGTAGATAGTGTGCCAGGCTCGTAATCTGCAGTTCCCAGGTTCCAGCCCCCACTAGGCCAGCATTGAGATTTATCTCCACAAATCTCTCCTGCCTTTCCCTTGGTCAGTGGGAAACACCGATGGGCTTCGAAAGGCTGCCATCTGTTGGGTGAGACATCCCTATGAGTGCGAGATCCATACTCTCTGCACATTAAAGAAAACACTGGGTGGCCTTGACAGTAGGCTACCATCTGTCTCCTAACAGCTGTGGGAGGTGCTCAGAGGAGGCTGTGGGGATCCCCTCCCCACAGCCTCCTCTGAGCCCTTGGAGTCTTCGTGACCTGCCATTTAGAAATTCAAAAAACGCACCTCATAGGTAAAACAATCCAACATTGTCACACGACGAATCGCATTTTGAATTAAAGGTTAAAGGAATTATTAAGGCTCCACAATTTATGGAAGTTAATGTGATTGACTAACGAATGTCATAAAATATCATCCGTATGTCTAAAGACCACAGTATCTAGATGTAGTTGACAGACTAATCCAACCGGGGTGAGAAGATACAGCTAAGAGGGAAAACAAGCGAGATTAAATGCATGGAAAAAATGGTTACCTGTCAAGGTTGTAGAACACCAGTGAGAAATCTAAGTTAAATATTTAAAAAAACAGAAGGAGAAGAAAAATTTTCTAAAGGGCTTCATTGGTGGGCGGTGACCCTCACCGCCCACCAATGCCAACAAGCCAGATCTGCCATTGCATTTTACAAGAACCCATGATGTCTTGCTGACAGAATACGAGCTGGATCACTCAAGCCTGTCACAACATACCTGATTTCGGGAAAAAATTCTGTGTGTCCTACATGACCAAATATAAATGACAGGAAAGGTCTCTCATCTATGTAGCAATTAATTCACAGGGCAAGAGTACCTGGTTTCCCACCTTCTTATTGGAACCTGTGCTAAGCGATACTGGTGTACTGACTATAGCGCATGTTTCCAAACCTCTGATCCTCCACACCAGGTTTGAACAAAACAACTGTAGTTCGTGAAAGTGGCCAAGAAGGGGGAAGTAACAGGACACCATCTCTATTTAGATATAGAGACGGTGGAACATGAAGGTGGCTTACTCACCCCTATTCTCTGCATTGCTACCTACCAAGACATTGATAATATCTGGGAATGCCAGGAATTACCCAATGTCGATGTGGCTTCATGGAGTGGTTGCTGTCTGCCGAGAATGGTAAGCAAAAATTTAGAGATATCACTTTGCTTGTGCATAAAGATAAAGGATTTGCTTCCATCCCGGTGTTAAGCTACCTCTACAGAAAATGATTGAAGCTGCAATTAATGTTTAAGGGCAATAAAATCTTGCTGTTCAATTTACTCAGCCTTAAAAACGGATTCATCTATTTCCTTTCTTTCATTTAAGCCCCTTTACCATCCTTCTCCAAAACTTTAGAGTAGTAACATAAATGAGAGTTCTGGCACAGTAAAAGGGGGTCGAGAATTCTATGAAAATCCATGGGAAAAGTTATGGGGGGTGAGGGAAAAAGTATGTTTCTTGTGGTTTTTGGGAAAATATGTGTGAAAATTAGAAAAAAAACCGGGGTGTTTTTTAGCATGTGAAAAACTAATTTAAGTTTTTTTTTAAAGATGAGGTTTAAACTAATTTGTGAATTAGTTTAAATGAATTAATTTGAAATGAAGGTTGTGTATATGAGATGAAAAATGATGTGTTTTGTTGAGTTATCATACACTTCACTGGATACAGCAGAATCAAAACTTTCTAAGCAAAGTCCAAAGTATTAATTCTGTTATCAAAGAAGAAAATTAAAAGTTTTATCCAAAAGTGAATAAATTTCTTATCGTAGAAAAAAAAATTAAAATTTTTAATCAAAATCCAAAGTAATTATTTTGCTACAAGAATATTAAAAACTTTTATCTAAGCAACGTTCAAGATATAATTTTGTTACAATAATATTAAAACCTTTATCTAATAAAAGTCCAAAGTAATAAATCTGTTATCAAACCGAAACTTTTTGAAGTGTATGATAATTTAACATAGAAGAATATTAAAATTTTAGTGTAATCAATCTTCAAGTAATAATTTTGCTAGAAGAATATTAAAACTTTATCTAATTAAAGTCCACGTAATAATTCCCATTCCAGCTTTACAATTAAATCTATTTAAATCGTACTTACCTTAGATTGGGACTCTATACCGGAGGGGAAAGTCAAAGTGACTTGGAATCGCTTGAGACCTTCTTAAATACTCAACAGAACTAAAACTGAATCTTGAACTTTGGTTTTGGATAACAAAAAAATTCTCTTTGATAGCAAAGTCTAAGTAATAATTTTTGCTATCAAACCGAAATGTTTATCCAAAACCAAAGTTCAAGATTCAGTAGAAAAGGCCAAGTAATAATTTTTGCTATCAAACCGAAATGTTTATCCAAAACCAAAGTTTAAGAATCAGTAGCAAAGTCCAAGTAATAATTTTGCTATCATACCGAAACGTTTATCCAAAACCAAAGTTCAAGATTCAGTAGCAAAGTCAAAGTAATAATCTTTATCCAAAACCAAAGATCAATATTCAGTAACAAAGTCCAAGTAATAATTTTGCTATCAAACCGAAATGTTTATCCAAAACCAAAGTTTAAGATTCAGTAGCAAAGTCCAAGAAATAATTTTGTTATCATACCGAAATGTTTATCCAAAACCAAAGTTTAAGATCCAGTAGCAAAGTCCAAGTAATAATTTTGCTATCATACCGAAATGTTTATCCAAAACCAAAGTTTAAGATTCAGTAGCAAAGTCCAAGTAATAATTTTTATCCAAAACCAAAGATCAAGATTCAGTAGCAAAGTCCAAGTAATAAGTTTGCTATCATACCGAAATGTTTATCCAAAACCAAAGTTCAAGATTCAGTAGCAAAGTCCAAGTAATAATCTTTATCCAAAACCAAAGTTTAAGATTCAGTAGCAAAGTCCAAGTAATAATTTTGCTATCATACCGAAACGTTTATCCAAAACCAAAGTTTAAAATTCAGTAGCAAAGTCCAAGTAATAATTTTGCTATCATACCGAAATGTTTATCCAAAACCAAAGTTCAACATTCAGTAGCAAAGTCCAAGTAATAATTTTGCTATCAAACCGAAATGTTTATCCAAAACCAAAGTTCAAGATTCAGTAGCAAAGTCCAAGAAATAAGTTTGCTCTCATACCGAAATGTTTATCCAAAACCAAGTTTAAGTTTCAGTAGCAAAGTCCAAGTAATAATTTTGCTATCATACCGAAATGTTTATCCAAAACCAAAGTTTAAGATTCAGTAGCAAAGTTCAAGTAATAATTTTTATCCAAAACCAAAGATCAAGATTCAGTAGCAAAGTCCAAGTAATAATTTTTGCTATCAAACCGAAATGTTTATCCAAAACCAAAGTTTAAGATTCAGTAGCAAAGTCCAAGAAATAATTTTGCTATCATACCGAAATGTTTATCCAAAACCAAAGTTTAAGATTCAGTAGCAAAGTCCAAGTAATAATTTTTATCCAAAACCAAAGATCAAGATTCAGTAGCAAAGTCCAAGTAATAATTTTGCTATCATACCGAAATGTTTATCCAAAACCAAAGTTCAAGATTCAGTAGCAAAATCCAAGTAATAATCTTTATCCAAAACCAAAGTTTAAGATTCAGTAGCAAAGTCCAAGTAATAATTTTGCAATCATACCGAAATGTTTTTCCAAAACCAAAGTTCAAGATTCAGTAGCAAAATCCAAGTAATAATCTTTATCCAAAACCAAAGTTTAAGATTCAGTAGCAAAGTCCAAGTAATAATTTTGCAATCATACCGAAATGTTTTTCCAAAACCAAAGTTCAAGATTCAGTAGCAAAGTCCAAGTAATAATTTTTGCTATCAAACCGAAATTTTTATCCAAAACGAAAGTTCAAGATTCAGTAGCAAAGTCCAAGTAATAATCTTTATCCAAAACCAAAGTTTAAGATTCAGTAGCAAAGTCCAAGTAATAATTTTGCTATCATACCGAAATGTTTATCCAAAACCAAAGTTCAATATTCAGTAGCAAAGTCCAAGTAATAATTTTGCTATCAAACCGAAATGTTTATCCAAAACCAAAGTTCAAGATTCAGTAGCAAAGTCCAAGAAATAAGTTTGCTCTCATACCGAAATGTTTATCCAAAACCAAAGTTTAAGTTTCAGTAGCAAAGTCCAAGTAATAATTTTGCTATCATACCGAAATGTTTATCCAAAACCAAAGTTTAAGATTCAGTAGCAAAGTTCAAGTAATAATTTTTATCCAAAACCAAAGATCAAGATTCAGTAGCAAAGTCCAAGTAATAATTTTTGCTATCAAACCGAAATGTTTATCCAAAACCAAAGTTTAAGATTCAGTAGCAAAGTCCAAGAAATAATTTTGCTATCATACCGAAATGTTTATCCAAAACCAAAGTTTAAGATTCAGTAGCAAAGTCCAAGTAATAATTTTTATCCAAAACCAAAGATCAAGATTCAGTAGCAAAGTCCAAGTAATAATTTTGCTATCATACCGAAATGTTTATCCAAAACCAAAGTTCAAGATTCAGTAGCAAAATCCAAGTAATAATCTTTATCCAAAACCAAAGTTTAAGATTCAGTAGCAAAGTCCAAGTAATAATTTTGCAATCATACCGAAATGTTTTTCCAAAACCAAAGTTCAAGATTCAGTAGCAAAGTCCAAGTAATAATTTTTGCTATCAAACCGAAATTTTTATCCAAAACGAAAGTTCAAGATTCAGTAGCAAAGTCCAAGTAATAATCTTTATCCAAAACCAAAGTTTGAGATTCAGTAGCAAAGTCCAAGTAATAATTTTGCTATCATACCGAAATGTTTATCCAAAACCAAAGTTTAAGATTCAGTAGCAAAGTCCAGGTAATAATTTTTATCCAAAACCAAAGATCAAGATTCAGTAGCAAAGTCCAAGTAATAATTTTGCTATCATACAGAAATGTTTATCCAAAACCAAAGTTTAAGATTCAGTAGCAAAGTCCAAGTAATAATTTTGCTATCATACCGAAATGTTTATCCAAAACGAAAGTTCAAGATTCAGTAGCAAAGTCCAAGTAGTAATCTTTATCCAAAACCAAAGTTCAAGATTGAGTAGCAAAGTCCAAGTAATAATTTTTGCTATCAAACCGAAATTTTTATCCAAAACCAAAGTCTAAGATTCAGTTTTGGTTCTGTGGAGTATTTCAGAAGGTCTCAAGCGATTCCAAGTCACTTTGACTTTCCCCTCCTGAAGAGTAAGTAGTTATTTTTGTATGTTTTTTCAAAGTTGCTTTGTTGAATCGCTTGAAATCTTTCTTAAATACTCAACCGAAATTTTAAACCAAAACTGAATAAATTTCTTATCATAGGAGAATATTAAAATTTTCATCTAATCAATGTTCAAGTAATAATTTTAAAGTTCAAGTAATATCTTATTTAAGAAGAGTCTGAAGCGATTCCAAGTCACTTTGGCTTTCCCCTCCTGAAGAGTAAGTTGTTATTTTTGAATGTTTTTTCAAACTTGCTTAGTTAAATCGCTGGTCGTCCGTTGCCGTTGGCGACCAAGCGATTCAACTAAGTCCATCATTCACTAAAGAAATTTGAAAAGAATATCTCGCGAAGTGAAAATGATCGTTAAAATTAAGATCAGAAGTTAAGATCAGAATTTTTAGGATTTTCAACAACATTTGAACGGATTAATTGAAATTTTCTCTTAAAAACATTTCATCAGATTCAATTAGAAGGTTAAAAAAACTTTCCTAAAGAAAGAATAATTGAAACACTTACGTTAAAAATATATCACTGACCGCACACGTCAGAACAACTGTTATTTGGAACTCGATGTAGCAGACCTTCAGTTTCGTAAGTAGGTCGAAGTGCGAGGACACGAGACCAGACGTCAAGATGTCTAAACACAGCTGAGAACTGATGAATGAAATGATAAGTTGGGAAGAGTTATAGCAAATCTTCTTTTTTAACGGGATTAAATAGTTTTAAATACTAAGGTTTGTTCAAAGTTTTTAATTTAGGGGGGGGGGGGGCCTTAATTAACCCAACCCTGACGGTTTAATAAAAATCAATTTCTTTTTTTTTTTTGCACTTTTCGGAAGTTTTTGAAGTGTAGAATATGGTCTTGAAACAGTTTTTCAAAATTCGAACTCCTTCCGAAGTTACAGCGACAAATACGAGGTCGTGTCAATCCCGGTAAAAAAGGCAGCTAAATCTTTAAACGCGTTTTTCTCGAAACACATTTTTTGAACTGGTAGAGTGCGGATCTTGGGAACCATTCATCCGATTTACATATTTTTTTTAAATGCGTAGGAACGAATTATCTAAAAGCTAAAGTAGGATTTTTTTGATATTTTAATTATTCGATTTTTAGCGAGCAATTTACTGCCATTTTTTTACTCACTTTTTCTTTTTCAAAATGCCGTTATTTGTCAATTTTTCGAATTTTGAAAAATATCGTACACTACGCTATAGCCAATGTCTCAAAGTTTGTAAAACTGTTAATAATTTTGTTCTCAGATATTCTTGCGATGTCCGGTGCACTCTACCAGGAGTGCGCGTCTTTCGCGCTGAGGTCAACCTATGAGGAGCAACAGAACAACCGTTACAATAGTTTTACTTAAAAAATAATTCTTTTTTATACAATAAACATGCCTTAACAACATGGAAACAGTTTGGAGTCATTGCATTGTTTATTATACCCAAAACAATTCTCAAAGTTTGATTATTTTTAGAGCGCTCAGGGTGGGGTCCATCCATAAGAAAAAAATTTCAATGTTTCACTACTGAAATTAAGAGTGAAGAGAGTAATAATTTAATTAATTCGCTTAATTTTTCGCTTAATTAAAAATTTCTATTTTTTGCATTATTGAACCATGATTTTTACCTACTATATATATATAATAAAGAGGGTATAACTGCTAACTCAAAGATGAGCGCAACTATTCAATGTACCAAATGTGGGAAATCTATTCGCAAATCCAATATGAACCGTCATGTGAAAACTGCATGCACTTCTCGCACATTTGAAAAATGCGAATTTGCAATTCCAGCTTTAACAGAAAAGACAATTAAAATCATCATCTGAATCAATATCATATAAATAAAAGCAGTGCTTTTCGGAAAACGTTTCGCACATATAAAATTGATAACATAAATGTCAGGGAAGACATAAAAAGTTTTCGGGAGAAAAATAACAATAAATGGAAATATATAATTAAGAATAAACTCAGTCAGCCTCTAAAAGTTAGATTCATATTACAAATAAAATTTAAAAAGCAAACGGATCCTGAAGGACAGAAAAAAATATGTGCACATTTTTCGACATGTAACGAAATAATCAGTTTTCCTACCTATCTCAATGAATTACTAAAAAATGCTTATGAGAAAATTGATAACGACTTTGAAAATTTTATACAAAAGGGAAGTGGATGGGTGTTTGACAAAATAATTTCTATGGAAATTCAAATGTCTCAGTATAATGCAGTTGGAGCATCTGCTTTCGTAAATTTACCAGAACATTTGAAATCTACAAAAGGAATAGTGAATGTTAAAAACGACGACAACAAATGTTTCTTCTGGTCAATATTATCAGCTCTACATCCTGCTAAAGACAATCCGCAACGTGTGGAAAAATATAAACTATTTGAAAACGCCTTAGACACATCTTCATTAACTTACCCTCGATCAAATCCCGAAGTTCGAGGTTTTAAATAATCTTTCTATAAATGTTTTAAATTCTAAGAAAAATAGTTTGCATACGTTATATATTTCACAGAATCCTGTTAAAGAACCCATACAGCTTTTACTTTTAAAAGACGGCAGTAATTCTCACTATTGTTGGATTAAAAATTATTGTAGGGTTACAGCATACCTTTCAAGACATAATGGTAAATTCTATCCCTGCCCATACTGTCTTCATAATTTCACTCGTGAAGATTTATTAAAGAATCACATAGATAATTGCAAATCTAACACTTTACAAACTATCACGTTTCCCGAAGCGAATAGTACGAAATTCCATACAATTAAAAACGGTTTGAACCACCCATATATGATTTATGCAGACTTCGAATGCTTTTCGAAATATAGAAGAATTGAGAATAATCCATGTAGGGTGCGAACTAAGTATTCAGGACCGTCAGGATTTGCATATATTATAGTTGGACCGGTAGGTAAACTGATCAAAACCAGAATGTACAGAGGGAAAAATGTAACACAACAATTTTTGAATGAAATGATCGAAACCTTAACTTTGATCAATGATTTGAAGAAAAGAAATATTAAGATGACCGATTTTGATTGGCAAATTTTTACTGAAGCAAAATATTGTAATATCTGTGGAAAATTCTAGGAACTGATAGAGTAAGGGACCACGATCACTTAACTGGAAATTACAGAGGTGCTGTTCGCAACAAATGTAATCTTCAATACAAATTCTCACTTGAAATACCAGTGTTGTTTCATAATCTCAAAGGATTTCATGGCCACTTTATAGTAAAAGATTTGTGGAAATTTAAAGATAGGAAGAAAATTTCTTGTATTCCACAAACTACAGAAAAATATATTTGCATTAAATTCGGTCAAATTAAATTTATTGATTCATTCATGTTCCTCAGCTCTTCACTGGATTCACTGTCGAAAAATGTGGAAAATTTCTACATCCTAAGGCAATACTGTAGACAACATAATCTGAATGACTCACAGAAAGAACTTTTGAAAAGCAAAGGAAGTTTCCATATGAATACCTGCAACAGAGTGCTCAGTTTTTGTAAACGTCACTTCCATCCAAAGAGAATTTCCAAAACAATGAAGAATACGAAAGAGCTCAAATTTTGTGGAAAGCTTTTTCTATTTCTACCTTCGGGAAATATTACGATCTGTACATGATCACTGATGTATCTACAGAAATTCGTGTATGAATAACTACCAACTCGATCCTTGTCATTATTTTAGCTCTCCTGGCTTATTATCCTATGCTGCCTCTTTAAAAATGACAGAAATTGAGATGGAACTTATAAAAGGTGATATGTATTTTTTCATAGAAAGAGCTCTGCGAGGAGGAATATCTTTAGTGTCTAAGAGGTTTGCACAGGCCAACAATCCTTTAGTAGGTCCATATGAGACCACCACAAAACTATATCATGTACTTTGATGCAAACAATTTATGTGGCTGGGCAATGTCTCAACCTCTTCCAACTGGTAATTTCAAATGGGTAAATGATATTTACTTGTTTAACATTCCAGACGATTACAAAAAGGGTTATTTCTTCGAAGTTGATCTAGAATATCCGGCACATCTACACGATTTACACAATGATTTCCCCTTGGCTACTGGGTTGGGTTGTACTGCTTTACCTCTGAGCGGCACTTTTTTGCACACCATGGGCTAAATGGCCAGGTCACATGGACCCCGAAGGCTCAGAGAAGGTGGGGGAGGGGACCCACTGGAACAGCTGTTGGGAGACAGATGGTAGCCTCCCTTCAAGGCTATCCAGCGTGTTCTTTAACGTGCACAGGATATGGCTCTCCTGCACACGGGGCCACGGCTTAACGTCCCATCCGACGGACGGCGGCCTTTCCAAGCCCATCGGTGTCCCCTACTGACCGTGGGCAGGGCGGGGATTTTGCGGAGATAAATCTCAACGCTGACCCAGCTGGGACTCGAACCTGGGAACTACAGATTACGAGCCTGGCGCGCTACCTACTGAGCCACCCCCGCCTCCCCCTTGGCTCCTGAAAAATTGAAACTTTCTAATAGTAGTGTCTCATTCTTGATTCGAAATCTGTTCGACAGGCAAAATTATGTCGTTCACTATAGGTTACTTAAACTCTATGTGGAACTGGGACTGAGGGTGAAACAGGTGCATAGAATCTTGGAATTTGATCAAAAACCATGGCTGAAACCTTACATAAATTTTAATACAACAAAACGAATTAATGCCATAAACAATCTTGAAAAAGACTTTTTCAAACTGATGAACAATGCTATATATGGCAAAGGTTTAGAAAATAAGAGAAAGAGAATAAAATGCCACATTGTGAATAGTGAAGAAAAGTTAAAAAAAATTAATTGCAAATTCTAGGTAGGTTTCTTTTGTTAAAGGAACAGAAAATTTCGGAATTCTCCACATGAAAAAGAAAATAGTATATTAGATAAACCATATTACATTGGTGTAACGATTTTGGAGTTGAGTAAATTACACGTGTATAATTTCTTCTACAATTTTCTGAAACCAAAATTTAATGCAGAATTGTTATTTACCGATACTGATTCCTTCTGTATCGATATCCAGACAGATGAGATATATGAGAAATTTAACTCAGACTACTCTGATTTCTCAAATTACCCTACAAACTATGCATTATACAAGAAATCAAATAAAATGGTTCCAGGAAAATTTAAAGACGAATTAAAAGGTCTCCCAATCAAAGAGGTTGTTGCGTTACGTCCAAAATTGCATTCTATTGATGCTCCAATTCCCAGAAAAGCAGCTACTGGAATTAAAAATGAATTTAGTCACGAAGATTATCGTCAATGTCTATTTGATGAAAAAATCTTATATACGCAACAAACAGAATTGCGATCTGAGCAACATGATATACACTTATACCAAATTAAAAAAATTGCTTTATCCCAAGAATATACAAAACGACATGTCATCAATGGAATTTATTCTTATGCTTTTAGAAACTATCGAATATCGGATATGTATAGTAAAGTAGGAAATACCATTTGCAAAACATTGAACTGAAAACAACAAATGTTAAAAAAAAAACATCGAATATTTTGCATAATCGGAAGTTGAAATAGACATGACTATAGTGTGTGTCCAAGAGTAAATTTCTAAACAATACCGATGTCATTGAACATAATCTTATGTTCCTTTTTCTCAATAATATCGTTTTTTAGCAAAATATCTAAAATTTCGACAATTTCATTTACTACTTCTGCACTGGTGTTTCCAGCTCGTTTATTGGCAACCAAAATTGATAATTTTTCGCATATGTCGTCGAAACTTTTGTATAGTCCAGAACCAAACTGTTGACTTTGTGATTATCGATAATTCGATATTTCTCAGTAGTTCTACCATCATCATCATCATCATCATCAACCTCAAGCAGCCATGGGCTACGGAGGTCCAACCAGACCGTGCAATTTAGTTCTCCAAGCAAGTCTATCCTGAGCTACATCTACTGCATCTGGCCACTGCACACCAATTTTAACAAGGTCCTGTTTGACATTGTCTGCCCACCGCATCCTAGGTCTCCCCTTCTTTCTGAGGCCTTTAGGCACACTGTTCATAACCCTATTCGCCAATCTATAATTATTCATACGGGCAACATGGCCAAACCAACGGAGTCTCTCTCTGCACAATATGCTGCTTAAAGGAGGTTGCAGACTCCTTTGCCTAACCTCATCATTAGTTACAAAGTTGAACCACCTAATGCCCAAGATACTGCGTAAGCATCTGGAATCAAAAGCATCTAGTTTCCTGTTATCTTGTTTACAAAGTGTCCAAGTTTCACTACCATAACTAACCCTAGAAAGAACCAAACTATTATACAGTCTAATTTTATTCTTTAGGTGTATACGCCTATTTCTCCACACTCTCCATAGATTCTTAAAAGTCCCGGCAGCAATCCCTATTCGTCTGTTAATCTCATGCCGCACATCACCATTATCTGTTACATAGCTCCCAAGATAATTAAACTGTGACACCTGCTCAAGACGGCAACCATTCAGATTAACTGAATCACAGCCTGCCTGACCAATTTTCATCACTTTAGTTTTCTCTCTGTTTATAACCAAACCTACTCTACTACCAGTCTCATCAACAGCTCGAATGAAAGAGTTCATCTCATCAACATCATTTGCCAAAAGGGCTAAATCATCAGCATAATCTAAATCAGAAATTTTCGTATCTCCAGCCCATTTAAGGCCAAAATCTTTCCCTTGAAGTGAATTTCGCATAACATAATCAATAACCAAACTAAAGAGAAAAGGAGACAAAATGCATCCTTGTTGAACACCAGAAGTAATGCTAAACCAATTGCTACAAGCCTTACCAACTCTCACACACGACTCGGTGTTATTATAGAGAGCTTTCATTATGTTAACTAACTTGTCTGGTATACCATATGATTTCACAATCAACCACAAATTATGACGATGAACAGAGTCGAAAGCCTTTTTGAAATCAACAAAGCTAGCAACCAAAGGTTTCTGAAACTCTAAACATTTCTCAAGAATCTGCCTAAGTGAAAATATCTGATCCACACATCCCCTACCATAGCGTTTGGTTTCTGTAGCCAGTTTCTGAAGCTGCCCGATTGTTTGGTAAATCATTTCTGTCAGCTCAGGAATGGGGTTTCTCATCTGTAAGATATCACTCGTAAGTTTTAGTTTATATTGGTTTAATACTTCATCTTGCAAGTTGGAATCTGGATTATAAACGAACGTTTTTTCTCGCATCTCAGTGGGCTCTTCTGGCTCTAAAGTTTTCACTGCATCTTGTATATTTTTCATGGTTTCTTCACGCACAGTTTCCAGACCTTTTAACCGTTCGACCACTGGCTTGGGAAATTTTTCGAGCGTTTCCTTAACTCGTTCCTCTCCCAAAATAATGTCTTCAATTTTCGATTTTGTAGTAGCTCGCGATTTCAAGATTTCATCTGTAATACCGTGTAATTGCTTAAGGTCCTTCATCTTTATTCATGTACAATAAAGACATATACCCAGTAATGAAAGTCTGAAACAAGACCTCCAGGTACTTTCTTCCTTCTTTTGGATCTGGATAGTGTCTAGCAAGTGAAACACTAATCTTGCTACCCCTGTCAAATTTCTTGTTTACTGGAGTAACAGAAAAAAACTGCTGAAGTTGTGGTCTTACTACGTCAATGAATTTTTGATCGTCCAAGTTGATACTATAATTTATACTAAAAGAGGGATTTGTTGTGCAGCAGATTACCTTGCTTATATATCCATTAGAAATGCATAGATGGTAATTATCTTTGAAAATAGGTTGCGTTAGTAGGTCGAATTTTGTTTTTATCTGTATAATTGGATGAGACTACGATATGTCTTTTTTTCACTTCTTTATCACCATAGGTAAGGCAAATTACAGTATTTTTTATCAACGTATAGTTTTGTAGCAGCATCATTGTTTACAATTGGGATGCCAACATTAGTAATTATATGGTCTATTACATTCATTAAGCAATACAATACAATGACATTTGTGAATGAACTTATGAGTTACCAAGTTTCACCTTACCAATTCTTCTCAGATGTTGATCATCACACGTTATACGATGACTCTTTTATGAAGAAATTAAAGCCAACCAGCCACCTACTCGACTTACACATTTCCTTTTGATTTTCATTGCCGAAGTTTCTTGAGTAATTTCTACTAAGATTAACATAAAATATATACTTTTAGCTACAAACGACAACTTTTCAATTCCCTTTTTAAAACATCGTTCAACATTTAAGTTTTTGTTGTCTGTTCCAATCAACTAGTGACCTAATCTTTACGCTGAAGTACACGCGACCGTCAATAACACATCAGTTATGGTTTTACTGTAGCACGTTCATCTGTCATAACAATATATTTGATTTACGTTTCTATATTATTATACAGAAACAGGTTTAAATAAGGTAATCTGTCTCTTAAAGTCACATAATTTTGATTAAGTTTTGTAGATATTATTATTTTGGCTACTATGGAAGGAACATTTTCAGTGCTTTTTATTTGTTAAATTTTTTTTGTACCATGAATTGTTATACCTAAGTTATAATTCAATTGTGATCATTCATCCCATCTGGTGGATCACGTTCGACGTAAAGGGGACCATAGCGCCTTTAGATGGATCATGATCGACATAAAGGGCCCAGGGGTCCAGTTTTGTAGATCACGATCGACGAATGTGACCATGGCGCTTTTAGGGAGATCACGATCGACGTAAAAAGTCCGTAAAAAGTCCGGGATCTCTTTAAGTGGATCGTGATCGATCTAAAGGGCCCGGAGGTCCGTTAGATGGATCGCGATCGACGTAAAGGGCCTGAGGGTCCCTTTAGGTGCATCACGATCGACGTAAAGGTGTTGGGGGGTAGTTGGATAGCGATCACTGTAAAGGGCCGGAGGTCCCGTTAGATGGATCACGATCGAAATAAAGGGTTCGTGGTTCCCATTAGGTGCATCACAATCGACGTAAAGTGCCTGGGGGTCCCGTTAGGTGAATCACTATAGATGAAAAGGGCCCAGAGATCTTGTTAATTGGATCACGATCGATGTAAAGGGCTCGGGTGTCTCTTTAAATGGATCAGGATCGACTAAAGGGTCCGGATGGTCTCTTTAAGTGGGTCACGATCGTCGTGAAGGGCCTGGAGGTCTCTTTAGGTGGATCTCGATCGACGTAAAGGACGCAAGGGTCGCAGTCGACCACAATCGACCTATCGCGACCCCTGCGCCTTTAGGTGGATCACGATCGACATAATGGGACCACTGAAGAACGATAAGACCCTATCCTCGTTACCTGGCATTTACCCATTGTGTGAAAAAAAGTGCCACTCACAAGTAAAACAATCCAACGTTTAAGAGAGTGGGAACTGTGTGAGAAAAAGCCTCATGTAATATATACATAGACCCCATTAAACTTGCAATTTTGCTGGGGTAGCAGAGAAAGGGGCCCACGTGACACTTACCCATTGTGTGCAAAAAAGTGCAGCTCGGAGGTAAAACAACCCAACGTTTAAGAAAATGGGAACTGGGCAAAGCATCATGTCATAATTAAATTACCATTTTGTGCAAAAAAGTGCCGCTCAGGGAGTAAAACAACAACGCAACGAGAGTGGGAACTGGACTAAGTGCTGTGTAATAAACGTCTTTGGATCCAATCATATTAATTGATTAAAACACCCCTCGGTGCGAGCTCCTGCACGCAGTGAGTTGACCACCCTGTGAAGGTTCTTCTGGCTCAGGTACCTTCACAGGGTCCTGAACGCTTACCCGCATGTTTGCTGTGTGCAGAGATATGTGTCCCACTAAAGGAGTATCATGGTAGTTTCTTGGGGGTCCTTTTCTTCTCTCCTCAGCTCATGACTGATAGGGTCCCCTTTGCCCACCTTGTCATTGGGTAGCCTGTCATCGCAGGGCTGGGCAGTGGATTCTGGGGCCTCTGCTACACAATGCTTTGGTCTCTGCCTCCGGTAAACAGGAGCTCCTGGGGTGGTCTCCCCAGGAGCAATTGGCCGGTGGGCACTGTCTGTGTGGGTAAAGTGCCTGCTAGGCTCAACTATGCAGAGCGGTGAGTAACCTTGTCTACATCTGGGTATAGGTTTGCGAGTTTACTCACAACTTATATTCCTTTTGAAGTTATTCTTTCTTTGAGAGGCCAGTTTGGTCGATCACAATTTGATTATTTTCTGCTTAGTTCCTTTTGTGTAGAAAATTTCTTTCTATGCATTTCTCTTTTTATTTTCCATTTATTTATTTGTGAGGGCTTCACTCACTGTGTGTGTGGGTATAGTGCCCATGTAGCCATGGTGACCGACTGGGCGTCCCCTTGTTGGGCTCCGTGGAGGGTGGGGGCAGCGGGCAGTGAACCACACAAAACCAAATATGAGAATTGGTGAAGAAATTAATACGGTCAATGACAAAAAGAGGACTCAATGTGAGCGCCCAGTTTCCTCATCTCTGTTTTCTCTGCCGTCATCTTCTTTATCTGTGTCTTCATTCCCGAGATTCCTGCTCATCCACTCCACGGATGATCAGGTACTTGGAGACATATCCACATTTTTTTGTAAATAAAGGTTTGAAAGTCTTGTGGGAGAGCCGAAATCAGTCAAGCGCTTACGATCTATCGACTTGCAGGTTGACACTACTTGTTCCAGACACTCGGAACTGCTCCTGAAAATCAAAGAGATTGTCCATCGAGGTCACTCCCCACAAAACTTTGAATTCCTCTCTTGGTTGATAACTGAGTGGGGCCTCCTCAAAGTCACTGAGAAGGAAATCTTCTCAGAGCTCACTCTCCAAGGAATAACAGCGGTCCACCAGGTTTCGACTTGTTGCGATGGTAAATTGGTACTCACCCGGGTACTGATAGTGGCATTTAACACACCACTCCTGCCTTCTTCCATCAGGTCATGTTATTTATATTGTTTGGTACGACCGTATATACCGATCCCTCTGTGCTGTTTTCAGTGCCATATATATGGCCATGCCCGCACAGTGTGCAGGGGCAAACCCAGCTGTGCTCACTGTTGCAGTAAGGATCAATGCGATCCTAACTGCACAGCAGAAAAGGCAAGCATTGTGAACTGTAGTGGCGAGCATCTGGCGTACTCCTGCGACTGTTCCAAATGGAAGGAGGAAAAGGAGGTTCAACACTTGAAAGTTGTGACAACATCTCTTATGCTGAGGTGAGAAAGCTAGCTGCACCACCCACACCATCTGCGAGGTATCCAATGCCAGTGCAGTCATTGGAAAGCCCATCGTCCCAATGATTTCGGTGGTGGTGCAGAATGACATCAATATACCACCTACTGATTTTTTCTCACCTGAAGCAAGATACCTCCTGACGCAGGCGAAACTGAAGTTGGTGTCGACTTCGACATCATTCCCAGTTTCCATTCCTGCAACTCAGCCTTCCACCTCCACCGGAAAGCCTACTCCTTTCCGTCCTCAGATAGCTAGACTTCCAAACCTAAGGTGCCCCAACTGGGGCCCAAAAAGAAAACCATCACACCTCCATAAGGAGAGGTCACTGATCTATGTCCCTCGGACGATTCCATAGACATGGATTCCGACCGCCCCTATTCACTAAAACATCCTCTGCTGCGGTTAAGCTGAATAGGAATTCGTCGTCCACCCACTCTTCTGAGTCCTGAGATGGCCACACTCCTACAATCGAATTGTCGTGGATTCCAGAGGAATATTGATGACTTCAAGGCCCTTCTTCATGCACACCAGTCCATCTGTGTGTGTCTGCAGGAGACATACTTGCAGCTAATCACAGATCCCAAGATAAAACACTTTTCACTAATTCGCTGGGACCAGGATCAAGATGGTGCAGCTTGTGGGGGTGTCGCCATCCTCATGAGCAACCAATCTCCATTTCAGGTTGTACCCCTCACCACCAACTTCGATGTGGTAGCCATCCACCTCTTCGTGGGGTTCTCGCTGACTGTCAGCTTTATATATCTTCCACCTTGGAGTATTGTCTTCCAGGAAGACCTTGATTACCTCGTCTCCGAGCTGCTGTCCCCCTTCCTCGTCATGGGAGACCTCATTGGACATAGTCCACTTTGAGGCAGTGCTGTTTTCACCAATGGGAAGGTTGGTCCTGGAGCAGTGGCTCCCTTCTCTCTCCCTGTTGAACACCGGTATCAGTATTTACTTTCACTCCCCAACCAGCACATTCACTGCCATTGACCTCACCATCTGCTCCTCCTCGATCCTTCCACTCTTTACATGGTAGGTCATGGTAGATCGACCTTATGGAAGCGATCACTTTCCGTGGTGTGTACCATCTCCCATGTGGGGCCTTGCAGCTCTTCACGTGTCTCACAGTGGAGTCATGATCGGCTGACTGGGATGGTTTCGACTGACTGGAGTGGTTCGTAGATGCAGCTGCAGTTTGCCTTGCTCTGCGCAGTTTCGCCTTGCTCTGCACACCTCTTGTGCATCTGCTGTCGGGCTGGACAATGTCCATTATGCTATGTTCCAACATCTCTCACCATCGAGTAAGGATCGGCTGCTCCATCTTTTTAATCGCATTTTCCTCAAGGAGCAGTTTCTGGACTCCTGGCTGGAGGCCATCATCTTGGCCTTCCCGAAGCCAGGAAAGGATTCCAAGATTCCTTTTAATTATCGTCCCATTGCATTGACTAGCTGCGTGTGCAAGGTGTTGGAAAGAATGGTAACTAATCTGGTATTTCGAACACCACAACCTTCTTTCCAACACCCAGTGTGGCTTTCGCAGGCAATGGTCAACTCTTGACCATCTAATACGCCTCGAATTAGCTATCAGAAATTCATTTTTACGCAGAGCCAGTGGTGCCATTTTTCTTCGACATCGAAAACGCATAGACATGGCTTGGAGACTCGGCATTCTTCGTGGCCTCCATAGCTTCGGCTTGGGAGGTCACATGCTGATCTTCATCTCTAACTTCTTATCAACACGTTCTTTTCGTGTCTGTGTCGGCAACACTCCGTCGCAGTTGTATCCCCAAGAACAGGGGGTGCCACAAGGCTGCATTCTCAGTGTTACGCTTTACACTGTCAAGATTAATTCTATTACTAGACAACTTCCTCCATCTGTAGGCAGTGCCCTCTATGTTGAAGATTTTAGCATCTTTTGCTCTTCGTCCAGCATGAGGGACATTGAAAGACAACTGCAAATTACCCTGAACAATCTTTCAGTTTGGGCGACGGCAAGCAGGTTTCTGTTCTCCCAACAGAAGACTGCTTGCATGCACTTTTGCCACAAGCGTAATCTTCACTGGGATCCTGAGCTACGGCTCGGGGGTAACATCATTCCATTTGTGGCAGAGACCAAGTTTGACGGTCTCATCTTCGATCAGAAATTTCCTTTTTTATCACACATACATCATCTCAGGTCCAAGTGCACGTGGGGATTGAACATCATCAAGGTCCTCTCCTCTCTCTCCTAGGGAGCTGACCGATGTTCTGTGCTATGCCTGTATTATTCGCTTCTCTGGTCGAAACTGGACTATGGTTCCGATTGGGATATAACTCCGCCCAGTATTGGGTGATGAAAGATCTGAACCCCCTCTCCATCATCAGGCCCTCCGTGTTTGCATGGCAGCCTTCCACATCTCACCAGTCCAGAGTCTTTATGTTGAGACTGACAAACCGTAGCCACAACCACCATCCATTTCTGTTGGGAGCACGGTCACGTCGTTATCAGGGGCAATGATTCGACATATGCTGCTATCAAGTCGGCCATGCCCCTGTGTAGCTCTCCATTGCTGATACCATATCTGGATTTTGGCAGCGTTTTACCATCGAGCTTCGGGCACAATGGCAGAGATCTTGGTCAGAACAGCTTATGAACAAGCTCTCTGAAATCAAACCTATCATCAAACCATGACAGTCTTGTTACTGCAGGAATCGCAAGGAGGAAGTTGTACTTGCTTGGCTCTGCTTAGGTCATTCGTTTCTTCTATGGGCGGACGACGAACCTAAGTGTGAGTTTTTTTAGACCGTTTTGACTTAAACATCTTTTAATCGAATGTACATGTTTTAATTTCGAACGCCAATTATATTTTAGTTTTCATAATTTTATGTTGGAGACTCTTACACTCGGACATCTTTTATCTGATCATTGTATTTTACCGCCAATTTTTACCTTTTTGAAACATTGTGGCTATTTTAATCGACTTTGATTTTACCTGTATTTTTTATGCCTAACCCAGGCCTTACACCTGAGTTGTTCAGGTTATATATACAACTTGTTGGTTTTCTTGTTATATTTGCGTCTCGTTTTTATTGTTTTCTGCTATATATACATCCTGTTGGTTTTGTCTTTTGCCTTTTACAGCATTTGGTTTTCACTTTGGTTACGGGTACTCGTCTTTTAGCTTCTTTTTACCTCGTTTGGTGCATTATAGCCTGAGTAGCTCGTGCGCCATAAGACCTCAAACAAACAAACAAACAACCAGTGATTAAGACAACTTTTTGTCACATTGGTGAAGGATAAGAAATGGCGAAATGAGAAAGAAGGTGTACCAAAAATAAATGAACGAAGAAAACTTATTAAAGCAGAACTCAAAAAGCCTTCTTTTAGTTTTGGAAGATGTTGTCATGATTATTTTAGCATAGATTCCCAACGGGGCGATACCGCCCCCCAGTGGGGGCGCTGGAGCCTTCCATGGGGGCGGTAGCGGATCCAGTGGCAAATGGAAGGCGTTGAGGCAGTCAAGAGGGGCGGTCAAATAAATAAATTTAATGGAATTTTCTGTGACAACTTTTTTATCTCTTCTATTCTGTGGTGTCTTCCAAAAGGTTGGGAATCACTGCTTTAGAGGCTTGAATGGATGTCTCAACAAAGGATATACAATTCCACTTTGAACGTGAATTTAATTAATTAGTAATAAGGCTAATGTATGCTGAAAGACGATAAGACCCTATTAAATTTATAATCCTGGGTTCGAGCCCCGGATAAAACATGGATGTTTGTGTTATCTTTCTTCCGAGGTCCCATCATCCTAACAGACCTTCTACTGTACTACGTCATATTAAACTGGCAGGCTACTGTCAGACCTCTGTGGTAAGCAGCTGCTTGAGGGGGTATTTATTCACAATTCCGACCTTCTCTGAGCCATCAGGGTCCTCGTGACCTGTCCATTTAACTATTGTTTTCAAAAAGATATGCAGCTCAATGGTGAAACAACAACCCAACCTTTAAGAGAGTGGGAACTGGGCGAGAATAAGCGCTGTGCAGTCAATAATAAAAGTGTCGCGAACAACAACCCAATGTATAAGAGAGGGAACTGTGTGCGGGAGAATAAGCGCCTCGTAAAAAAAAATCTTGTCCTACTGCCTAACCTTCTAAAAACCCACTGCGTGACGACCTCTGTTGGCTGCTGTGTGTAGTGCAAGAAAAATTGCCTGCCTGTAATATCCGTTACAGGCCACGCTTTCAAAGAGCAGTGGGGGGAAAAACCAGGTTGTGAGTTGGAGGAACGGTTTCGTAATATGCAGTTTCCAGGTTCGATTCCCAGCCTTGATATCTCCACAAAACAACCCCCCCCCCGCCCACCTCCTGCCTCCTTTTATCACTGACTGATCTGACCACGATTTGTATCCAGTGGGATTGGGAAAGGCCACCACCCTCCTACCACGTCCGTTGAACGGGAAATTTAAGCCGTGATCCCGACTCCCACTTGATGGACGGCGCACATTGTTGCAATGGAAGTAGGATTGGTGGTACAGCTATTACCTCTGCACAGAGAAGCTAATTTTTATATAAAAAAAAATGGAGAAGGGGGGTTGCAGTTATTCCACATTTTTCGGATCTTCTAATGCAAACAACGGGGTAAATGGCAACCGTTGCATTTTTTGAGAGTAAGCTAGGGGACAGGGGGAAAGTGAAGGAAGGGTTCGGATCTTGTGAACGCCATACAAAAAAAAAACAAATGGGCTAGGTGCAAAACGTCAAGCAAGCAACCGAATTGTGACACGAAGATTTTTTTTTTAAATGCCTATTGTGATACCCAATAGATGGTCTCAAGGGCTAAACTGCCGAATACGATTCTTTGCGTGTCCACAGTGCTTGTTATCCCTAGGATTTAGAGCTAAAATCTGTTTGCCCATGCCATGACCATTGGTTTGCACAGAAATTGACACACATTCGAATCCTCTTCCCACCTACCTGTTTCTCTCATCTGTCGCTATAAGGAAAGGGGTCGTCATGACCTGGCCATTTATCCATTGTGTGCAAAAAACGTCCCACTCAGAGGTAAAACAACTGACCCGTTACTCATGTTATGGTGTGTTCTTTTCCGAAACGAATTGTTACCTGAAATGAATGGCCAAATGGTCTCATTCGTTTATTTTTTGATACACCCTGTACACCTACGATAATCTGATGTGGCGATCTGATGCGATGATCTCAACATTTCAGTAGTTGCAGTGACTGAAAAACGAAGCTTTCTCTCACCTACTATCTGGCCACGGTGAAATTCACTTACATCGCTGCCTTTACCCATGATTACTTTTCCTGATTGGTACCCATGATTGGTTTCCAATGCGAGAGACCTGTTCTGTTTATAAGAATTGCCAGGGTCAGTGTTCTACGTGACTGGATGCGATACTTGTGCTTTGCATATTGTTATTGGGGTGTATAAAAATCTGTCCATTCAGTGTATTTCAACATAATTCATTGCAAGGTGCATCCCCTTCTATTCTGCAGATCCCAATCCTGCCCTATCATTGCCGAAACAAATTGATTTCAAAATATGATATGATATCAAGTATCAAGTTCCACATGTCACTATTATTTGCCTAGGGAATATTATTATGCTATCATATACTCTATGATTTTGAATGAGTAGAGTTGTCCCTGATATTTATCTCATATATGTTATTATGCTATTATAAGCTAAATGAGTTTTTAAAACCTACACTGTTCATATGCCATAAACTAAATTTTTAATGTGTTTGTTGCACCAAATATGTATAAAGAGCGATTTTAACAAGTTACCAAATATGGCATAAAAAGTAACGTCTTTAGCATGTTATAAGTCTGAAATGTTGTATTTCTAAACTATATATGCAAATAACCCTTATACACTTTATTTACTACTGAGAAAAGTAAATAAATGTTGTTTACTTTTTCACGGTGTTTATTGTGATTTGTGACTTTTATTTCTCAGAAGTAAAAGGATATATTTTAGAAATAAAACGTTGGAAAAACTTTCATTTCTCCGAAATAGGGTGGTTATAGTTTAAAAATAGAACACTGGCATAAAATACTTTCATTTCTCCGAAATAGGGGTGTAATATTTTAAAGCATTCGAAAACATTTATTCACATGTGGTTATCAAAATTTTGATCATAAAGTTGCGGCATGTGACTAAAAGTTTTTCTGCATTATTCATATTTTTGTAAGGATATTTCAGTTCCAATTCCTGATGGTAACTCCATAGACCAGGGCACACATAGTCGTCTCGTGAGATGGAGTTCCCACTTAGCGGTATTTTGCTCATAATCCTCGGGGTCAAACTGTACTCCGAGGAATGTTGCTTTCTCCTTCGCCTGCAAGACTCTAAATATGGTCGCTTCTTTGCCGACCATCAAAAATAGTGGAGGGATCCTTGCGAGCACCAGGAGAGCATCCGTAGATGTTGTCCTGTAGGCCCTGGTGATTCGCAGTAAAGCCGGTCGTTGGGCAGCGAGCAGCTTTCTACACATTATGGAGTGGTCCGTCGGGCGCCACCAGGCGCCCGCACCATAGGTTAGGATCCGCTCCGTTCCCCTTAGATAAATTTCCTTGAGGACCTCGCTTCTGAGTCCCCATGAGACACGAGCCATACGCCCCAGCTTGCACATAACATTGGTGCATTTAGCTTTCAAGTCCTGCAGGTGCCGGATCCAGCTCATCCTCTCATCGAGAGTGATCCCCAAGTACTTTAAGGTTGTCATATGGCGGATGTTTTCACCTTTTAGTTTTAAAATAGGGTGCCTCTTCTTGAGGACACCCTCTTTTGCAATAGTCATTGATGTTTTCGCAACGCTGAACCCAAGCTTATTGCGAAGACACCATCCTTCTAGTATTTTAATTGCTGCATTGCCAGCAACTTCCAGCTTCGCTCTGGAGGATACTGTTATGGCAAGCAGCAAGTCATCCACATAGGCCTGGAGCCAGACCCCCTTGGGCAGGGTCAACTCCAGAGCAGTGTCAGCGACTAAATTCCAGAGGAACGTCCGCTGCACAACCCTTGTGGACAGCCTCTTTCCAAGTTTCTTGAGGCTGTCCCGCCAGCATGGGAATATTTGACCATCCTCTCACTGAGGTAATTGGCCACAAGAATGAAGATGTTCCTTAGGCAGGAACAATCCTTCAATTTAGTTAGAATCGCAGGCCACCAGACATTGTCGAATGCTCCCATCACGTCCAAGGCAATAGGAGAGGTGTGCAGCTTGTGCACTTTATTTACCTGAACAATGTCCACCACCTGGTTGATAGCAGCGGTGGTGGACTGGTCTGTCCTGAACCCAAATTGCTTGGGGTTCAGGAATCCGTTCTTGTGGCAGTGGTAGTACATCCTGTTTGTCAGGAGTTTATCCAGCACCTTTCCCAGCACCGGCAGCAGACATATCGGTCTGTATGATCTTGCGTCTGCCGGATCCCTACCAGCCTTGTTTAAGAGGACAAGGTCTGCCTGTTTCCAGGCGGTTGGGAAGGCTCCCAGATTCAAGCATTTGTTGAAGAGCTGGGTGAACAGGTCTTTATGTTCATTAAACACTGAGAAACAATCTCCACTGTCAGACCATCGTTACCCGGGGCTGTGCCCCAGGCCATTTCCCTGATTACCTCTCTCACCTCCTCTTCCATAAACGGAACGTCATCC
Organism: Ryuthela nishihirai; assembly: GCA_038380435.1. Taxonomy (NCBI): domain Eukaryota; kingdom Metazoa; phylum Arthropoda; class Arachnida; order Araneae; family Heptathelidae; genus Ryuthela; species Ryuthela nishihirai. The sequence goes on from JAWZYU010000019.1 coordinate 3,481,667, forward strand.
GGCGGAATCCTGCAATTTTTCCTTAGGAGTCGATGTTCTGCATCATCAGAACTCCCGTCGTCAGTGGGAAACAAATTGTCCAAAAGCACCTGGATAGTTTCGCCAAAGGAAGAGGTCTTGGATCCGTCTTCCTTGCGAACATATGCAATATCCAGGGGTTTATAATCCTTTTCCGTAGCTAGCTTGTACTGTAAAGTAAAAGGGTTTTGTGCAGAGACTTCACTGCAGAATTTCTGCCAGGAGGTCAGCTGCGCCTGATGTATTGCGAGCTTATATTTTGCCTGCTCCCTCCTGTACAGTTCCTCTCTGGTACTTCTCTCCCTGTTCTGGCATCTTTGAAATCTCCATCTAAGAGCTCTTACCCTTTTCCTTGTAATGCTGAGCTCAGGTGCCCACCAGGGCACTGATTTTCCACTTGCTCTGGGTTGCCTCATGTACCCGAAGGTTGCCTCGCAACCAGCACTTAAACTCCTTGTCACCTCACTTATGATGTTTTTTAGTGAGTCACAATCTCCGATATTACAGACACGCTGGCCGATCTTCGCCAGTTCCGGTGACACACAGCGTAAGAGCTTGCACCAGTCAGGAGCTCTGCCCACCACAAACCGTCGTGCATACTGTGGGGGAGATGTTGTTCCACCCACCTGGAACACTATATAGTTGTGGTCGCTATTCGCTCCTTCGCCTGCAAGACTCTATCGCTGACGCACCAATTCCGGATCATAGGAGTCAACCTAGGTGTTACTAGGGTCAAGTCAATCCAGCTACGACCCCTTGGGCCGTTAGGACGTTTCGTAACTCGCTTAAAGAGTCCTCTATGTTGTTATTTGGAGGACATTAGATGAAGATGGCGTGTACTAATAATCGCTCGTAGCCGATCTCCACTACTACAATAGTATCAGAGTGATATGCCAGAATGGCATTCACCTTGGGGTTCAGAACGACAACTCCTGCTTTAGGCTTGGTATCTTTTATACAAAATAGCTTACTGGTCAGAGGGAGCCCCTTAATGACATTCTCTGTGCAGTAAGGTTCCTGCACAAGAGCAATGTCGACTCCTTCTTCCTTTATCTCCTGGCTGAGTTGGGCCATTGCGGCCCTTACCCCGTTTAAATTAATTTGGAGAAATTTCAGACTTGCCCACAGACCACCTGGAAGCCTACTTCCCATAGTCGGTTCGCCTACGCAACAACTTTATTTCTCGACAGTACGATGGGCATTTTATGTCCATCGCACTGTGGCAAATATCATATTTGGCTCCGTGCTCCTTGTTGGCATTTTTACGTACAATGCACTTCGGCTTGGGCTTCTTGCACTCCTTGTAAGAGTGCTTGCCCGCACACTGTGAGCACCGTTGCGTCTTTTGCTCACACTCGCTCTGCTTGTGGCCAAATGCATAGCACTTATAGCACCGCAGGACTCTAACATAATCCTTGACGTAGCAACGCGACCAGCCTATGTTTATCTTACCTACGTCTAATAACTTTCTGTGAGAGGCACTACTAGCCTCCATAACCCAGTGGACCGTATTGTCCACTCGGGCTCTTATTGAGAAAAGTGGTGTTAGGTCCACTTCTTCTTCATTTAGCCTGTTCTGGCTGCGTATGATCTGCTGGAGGTCCTCGCGGGGGACGTCCTTGTCTACACTGCATACCATGATTTTAGGCTTGAGTCTTACGGCCGATTTAGCCTCCACTATATCCTTGAGTGACTCGTGGCTTTCAATTGTACTCTTTAGACTAGCCCGGTCACTCTCTGAGCTGCACTCCACAATGACACCTCGTTGGCTTACGGTCATGACCCCAAGATTTAGGTCCGTGGGGTTGATACTTCCTTTGAGGCTATCCCTCACCTCTAACGCTATCTTTTCTTTATTTTTAGAAAAGATCAGCAGAGTATGCCTCTTCTTTTTCAAAGGGGGAGTGTTCTTTTTAGCTACCACCGAACCGCCCTTTACCTGTCCCTGACCACCAACAGTCTTCACATAGGTTGGTGGCCTTTCCTTTCTTTCAGGTGGACGTGCAGCCTGCTCCGAAATCTGTCCGCTCATGGTTGCGATTTTTAACTCCTGTTCGCAGACTATGGCGTGTAGCTTGCGAGCTACACCCATAACCACGTCCCATAATTCGCCTTCTGCTCTGTGGCGGAACATCGCCACCGCGAGTTCCTCCAGAAGGCTAGCCGCATTTGCCAGCCTTCCCGAGCCCCTCTCGTTACCGCTGGGCTCCTTCTGAGTATCTGGGGCTGCCTCCTTGGCTAGGCACCCTTCATCCCCACCTTTAACTGGGTCTACTCCTTCCTTTGGAGGCCCATCTACTTCTACAATACTATTTGTGGTGGGAGGGGGAGTCTCTGGGACTTCCTCCACTACCACATTAAGTCAGCAGCCTCCTTGGGTTTGCTGTCTTTCTTTCCAGTCCGTTTGTCGCTATCTCCTGATGCCATCGTCCTCTTCGTAGGCTTCATGTTTGGGTAAATAATCTTCAACCCAGGCGGTCTCCACCCAAAACAGAGCCCTACAAGGGGAGGCCTCAGAGTTAAATTCATCGCTCAAGGTACCTCAGAGCTGCACCCAGGTTATACCCAGACTTTGGGTCTCCCCTCGGACCAGAGCATGATCCGGGCCCCGGTCCAGACCCAACCCCTATCGTCAAGAATCACCTCCACCCAGTTGGCTCCGCAACCGGCCCCGACCCATCCCGGTCAAGGGGTGGGACAGGGGATGCCTCACGAACTGATTGATCCGAGTGAGCCAGCTCGGACTTCCCGTTTTATTGAAGCAGAGGCCAAGGACGGTGTATTGGGATACCAGCTTGCCTGTCCCTCAACCGCCAGGATCCCCTTTTCCACATTACAGGTCTCCACCCACGGTAAACTGGTGGGCCACTCATGGGCGTGGCGACCATGATATATTCTCCCCTCCTAGCCCATTTGGGCACACTCTAAACCTAAACACTGGCCATCCTTTTCCCTATTGGATATATTGCTCAATTTGAACAATCTCAGCCAGTCTCCTCCCTTGAGTCCAACTTGTGGAGGTAGGCCCGCACCCAAGGACGTTTTGGGGCGCGTGCTCCGGTGCAAGTCCAGCCAACCTACAACCCGGAAACACAGAAACGGAAAATCGGAGGAGTAAAAATGGGGAAGGACAGGAATCCATGTCCAAAGGACAAGGACTCCCATCCTCCCCCATGTTAAGTGTAACGACCTCAACCTAATCTCTCCGAATGATTAAGTGACCAGTGAACCTGAAATAGAATAAAAACGGGTTGGAGAGGAGCCTGTATCATTTGACACAGACTACCTCTCCCCTTTAGCTACAGACCTGTAATTTTTGGCTCTCACTTTAGCCGCAGGCGTCTGTACGCCTTTACTCCATTATAGTGTGTCCACCCTCACACTTTTATTATCCTCCTATTGTACTGCAGCTCACATCTATCTACTACTGCCAGTACTGCTAATTTCCTTGCAATTTAGCATCGAAACACATCAACTTCCAATCCACCATTCCACTTCAACCATCGTTATTTCTACCTTTTCTCTGTGCTCAATCTTGCACTCCTTCCTCCTTTACACTTCTACTTTCAACTATCTTTTCTCTTCTCATTTCTACTCTCAATCAACTACTTTCCACTTTCCTTTCTCTCAGCCCACCTCCAGCTGTACTCAAGTCACCTCCTTTGTTGGTCATCCAACTGACCTCCACGCACCTTGGTGCTCCCCTGTGGAGTCATTTCTTCACCCTCTCTATCTCACCTTCTCCTCACTTCCACTTATCCTCAGTCCTTGGGAACTCTTCGTCTGGCCTTTCCATCTCAGCCTGTCCGACATGAGTAACTCTGGTCGGCATAGCCCTCGACTTCTCTAAGGCACGCAAGCCCCCTCACCATGACAAGGTGGTTCCCTTCGAGGGGGGAGAGCAATGGCCAGTAAGATTCTAACTGAAGGGTTAGGGTGTCCTCCTAATGGTTAGAATTGGGTATGTACGGTTTGAAAACTCTTTCGTGAATTCACGCTGACTGTTCAATGACCAATGAGCTAGTCTGCAGTATAGCACACACCACAGTGACAAAGCAAATATATGCCAAACTCACTCTGATCGGCCATCGACTCCAGTTACAAAATAATAATAATCTTTATTCATATTCATGTTAGTTATACAAGAGTTTAAACAAATGACCCTCAAGGCATCTGCTTATCTACAGGAGAGAATAATAACGTTACATGAAAATACTGTTACGACAGAAGGAATCTGGCATCCGAAAGCAAAAAGCATCAGCCAACGAACAAGAACTTTGGGAGAATTTGAAGAAGAACAGTGGAGCGTGTAACGGTCGTGTGTGTAACGGTCGAGAGTTCGAAAATGGACGGTTAGCTGTTCCGAGACAGAATGTGATGTGTACCGCGGGAAGTATAAAAGTGGTATCTTTTATGTGATGTGTACGCGGGAAGTATAAAAGTGGTATCTTTTATGTGATGTGTACGCGGACAGTCGTATGGTTCTGCTAGTGTGAGTTAGCGAACTAGCACAGGACGATTTTGTTTGTGTATGAAGATGTTCAAGCGACATGGTAATCAAGTAAAAAGGTAACATTCAGTGGAATAGACAGAGCAATATTGTGTGCTCTGCGCAGGAAGGTTGATGACTTGTGTATGGATAATAGTTGATTTGTTTATAAGATACTTCATCCATATTTTCTTTGTAACAATTTACCTTGTATTGAATTTGGTTTTAAAATATAGTTTTTAATACTCACGCTCAGTGGCTATCCATTTTTGTAATCCGCAACATTTGGTGTCAGAAGTGGGATAATTTATTGAATGCCGTTAACTAGAAGTATGGATGAATTAGTAAAGTTGATAAATAGCTTGAAAGCTGATATGGCTACACAAATGAATGACATTTAAAGTCAAAATAATGATATGAAAGCCGATATGGCTACACAAATGAATGACATTAAAAGTCAAAATAATGATATGAAAGCCGATATGGCTACGCAGATGATTGATATTAAAGGTGATATAGCTACCCAAAGCAATAAAATAGGTGAACTTTCTGGTCAAAATAGTGACATAAACAATAAAATAGGTGACCTTGTTAGACAAAACGATGATTTGAAAGCCGAAATGGCCGCACAAAATACTGAGATGACAGCTGAAGTGGCTTCTCAAACTGATAAGATTTCTGATAAGTGTAAGGACATTATAATAGTGTAAGTGTAAGTGTTAGGACCGAACTAAATAGTGTAAAAGATGATCTTGATAGTGTTAAGTTAGATTATAAACATGAAATTGAAATTGTAAAAACTGATTGTGAACGCCAGTTTCAGATTTTGAGAAATGAAATGATACCTTCTGCTTGTGATAATAGTAAATCTAGTGAAAATAATGTTATTATACATATCGCAAAAAATATAACTAAACCTTCTACATATGATGGTCAATCATCTTGGACAGTATTTAAAACACAATTTGAAGTTATCGCTAGAGCCAATGAGTGGAATGAATTCCAAAAGGCCAGTTTTCTTGCAGCTTCCTTAAGAAATTCTGCTGCGGAAGTTTTGCAGTCTGTTCCAGAAGAAAAACGACTTGATTATCAAAGTCTAGTTTCTGCATTAGAACTAAGGTTCGGTGATAGTTATTTAAAACAATATTACGTGACTCAATTTAAACATCGCATGCAGAAAAATGGCGAAACTTTGCAAGAGCTTGCTAGTGATATTGAGCGTCTAGCTAGATTGGCTTATAGTAACTGTCCATCAGAAATTCAAGATAATTTAGCTCATTTACAATTTATTGATGCTATTGCTGACCCTGACACTCAGCAATCTCTGAGGATGTTAGAAGGGGAATCTTTAAAGTCAGCTGTGGTACATGCTGTGAAATACGAGTGCTCCAGGCTTTTCTCCCGAGCGAACAAACGCACAGTGAGATTTGTGAGTGCAGAAGAAACTGTAGAAAAGGATAATGAAATGAAAGAACTAACTAAAGCGATGCTATCCGTTTTGAAAGACATAAGAGGTTCTTCTTCAAAAACTACAACAGACCTTCAGTGTTGGAATTGTGGCAAGACCGGACACATTCGTACCAACTGTAATAGGAAACGAATGAGGAGTCCGAGTCCATCTACCAGAAAACAGGATCAGGAAAAAAAAATTTGTCAATCTTGCGAGGCAAAGGCTGGCTGTTGATTGGTTGGCCCCAGGGGAAGTCGCCCACGTTTCAACATTACATGGTGATAATAATGGATTAGTAGCTGATGGAGCCATAAATGGAATACCTTGCCGTATGATAGTCGACACTGGTGCAAATGTAACTTTACTCAGAACGGATATAATAAAGAAAATGATACCTCACCCAAACTTGAATACTACACAGTCTAAAATAAGCCTACAAACAGCTACTGAGGATCGTGCAAAAGTCCATGGAAAAATAGAACTTAACATCCGAGTTGGTAGCTGTCTGGTACACCACCCTGTTTACATCGCTGACATCTACGATGAATGCATATTAGGCCTCGATTTTCTTAAGAAACATGGATTCAACATTAGACCCAGTGATAACCTTCTCATCTATGAGACAGAAGAGATTCCTCTGCTTAGCCGGACGTCTGATTCTTTATCAAGCGTAACTTCAATATTAGTGACGAAAGACACAGAGATCCCAGCCCAAATATTGAATCAGTAACTCCTATTTTATTTATACTTGTTACACAGGTAACAGCTTCACATATTGCTAATTCTTCATCTTTTTTTAACATTATATTGGATTTGTTCTGACATTTTTTCATCTAATATGCATTTTCACTACTAAGTGAAGTTATAGTCCGCGGACATCGGGCGGAGACTTCTGGGGCCTTCCGATTGGCAGTTACTGATACCTCTGGTATAGGAGCTTTGGCTCATAATATCCTGGTTGCAAGGACTTTAGTCAGAATAGATAAAGAACAGATTCCTATCAGAGTGATGAACTGTAACAAATCCAATATAATGTTAAAAAAAGATGAAGAATTAGCAATATGTGAAGCTGTTACCTGTGTAACAAGTATAAATAAAATAGGAGTTACTGATTCAAATGAAAATTATACAGACATCCCATCTCATCTTACTGAATTATGGAGAGAAACAAGACGAATATTAACTGAAAACCAAGCTGTTAAGGCCGAGAACCTATTAAAAGAATTTTCTGACATTTTTTCTGCTACATCAAATGATTATGGCCGTACTAACCTGACAGAACATAAAATCAACACTGGTGATTCTCCTCCAGTCCATCTGCCGGCAAGAAGGCTTCCATTGGCAAAAAGAGAGGAGACGGAACAACTCATAAAGGACATGGAAGCTCAGGGCATTATAGAACCATCACAGAGTCCCTGGACATCACCAGTAGTTCTTGTCAAGAAAAAGGATGGATCTACACGATTTTGTGTAGATTATCGGATCTACACGATTTTGTGTAGATTATCGCAGATTAAATGACGTAACAAAGAAAGACTCATTTCCTTTACCCAGGATTGATGATACACTAGACACTATATCTGGATCAGAATGGTTCTCAACTTTAGACTTAAAGAGCGGCTATTGGCAAGTTGGTATACGTCCTGAAGACCGTGAGAAAACAGCTTTTACCACAGGGATGGGCTTTGGCAGTTTAAGGTGATGTCATTTGGACTGTGTAACGCACCTGCCACATTTGAGCGACTAATGGAGTCAGTGCTCAAAGGTTTGTCTTTCGAGGTCTGTCTGGTTTACTTGGATGACATCATAGTTCTTGGAAGAACTTTTGAAGAACATTTGAGAAATCTTCGTCAAGTATTTGAAAAACTTAAGGCAGCCAAGTTAAAATTGGGACCGACAAAGTGTAAACTGTTCCAGCAAGAAGTTCATTACCTTGGTCATGTGATCACTACATCAGGGATTAAGACTGATCCTAGTAAGATACAAGCTGTAAGAGATTGGCCTCCACCACAAGATGTTCATCAACTTCGTAGTTTTATTAGACTTTTCACCTACTATAGAAGATTTGTCAAAGGTTTCTCCAAGATCGCAAGGCCATTACATCGTCTGACAGAAGAGGGCCAGCGGTTTATGTGGACCACTGAATGCGATATAGCCTTTCAACAACTAAAGAAAACTCTTTCCACAGCACCAGTGTTAGCGTACCCACAAACTGGAAAACAATTCGTAATAGATACTAATGCAAGTAACACAGGAGTTGGTGCTGTACTTTCACAAGAACAAGACGGACAAGAGAAAGTTATTGCATACTTTAGTAAAACTTTATCCAAACCAGAGCGGAATTATTGTGTAACACGCAAAGAACTGTTAGCAATGTAAAAGCAATAGAACATTTTCATCATTATTTCTATGGCCAGAAATTCCTTATACGTACTGATCATGCTGCACTTAGATGGTTATTAAACTTCAAAAACACTGAAGGACAAATCGCTAGGTGGATACAACGGTTACAAGAATACGATTTCTCCATCGAACATCGAAGTGGTAAAATGCAAGATGTAAGAATGCAGATGCTCTTTCCAGGCGCCCATGTATTGACAACTGTAAACATTGCTATAATGCAGAACTGAAATTTGGAACTAAAGAGATAATGCCCATAAGACAAATAGTATCGACAGAAACAAACAGTGATACCCCTAACATCTGGAATCCAATTGAAATCAGGAAGGCTCAACTAGATGATGAAGACATAAAACCAATATTAGAATTGATTGAAAATTCTGATGTAAGACCCAATTAGTTGGGAGCAAATCTCGAGGTATAGTCCAACTACTAAAAGTTACTGGGCACAGTGGGACTCCTTAAAAATGAAAGACGGTGTATTATACAGAAGATGGGAGAATTCCACTGGACGGCTGATCCGTTGGCAGATAATCCTTCCTCGCTCCCGAGTGGAACTTGTGATGAAAGATGTACATGATAGTGTCACTGGAGGACACTTCGGTGTTAATAAGACATTAGCCAAAGCCAGGGAACGATTTCATTGGTTGAAAAGTAGGGCAGACATTGAAAGATGGTGTAGGCAATGTGAAGCCTGTGCAGCAAAGAAAGGCCCTAAGACCAGGAGTCGGGGTAAGCTGCAGACGTATAACGTTGGTGCCCCTTTTGAAAGAATAGCCATTGATGTAATGGGTCCGTTTCCTAGAACTGATGATGGAAATCAATATTTATTAGTGGTAATGGATTATTTTACAAAGTGGCCTGAGGTATATCCCATCCAAGACCAGGAAGCAACAACAGTGGCGGAGATGATAGTTAATAACTTCATTAGTAGGTATGGAGTACCTTTACAACTCCACTCTGATCAAGGACGGAATTTTGAATCCAATGTGTTTAAAGGCATCTGTCAACTATTAGGCATTCAGAAAACCAGAACAACTCCCTTACACCCTCAGTCGGATGGTATGGTTGAAAGATTCAATAGAACAATTGCTCAGCATTTAGCATTATTTGTGAACGACCACCAACGTGACTGGGATCGCCATGTACCACTCCTTTTGCTGGCATATAGGACGGCAGTGCATGAGACAACTGGACAGACACCTTCCATGATGCTTTTTGGAAGAGAGTTACGTCTTCCCTGTGACCTTTTATATGGTCGGCCCGAAGCAATGCCTGTGTCCACTCCACAATACGTACAAGAATTACAACAATGACTAGAAGAAATCCATCACTCCGTTAGACATAACATCGACATAGCAAGTGACAGAACCAAAACAAGATATGACAGTAAAATAAATGGAACTGTTTTCAATCAAGGAGATCTTGTCTGGCTATACAGTCCACATAGAAAGAAAGGACTATCTCTAAAACTTCAGAAACCTTGGGAACGTCCATATACAATAGTTAACAGGATTAATGACGTGGTATATCGCATTCGTCGACGTCCAGCTACAAAGTGCAAGTGGTTCACGTGGATCGTTTGGCCCCGTTTCATCGAAGAACTGAAGAAGCTTTGGAATCCAGAATTGTTCGGGACGAACAAGACCTAGGAAGGGGGCAGTGTTATGACAGAAGGAATCTGGCATCCGAAAGCAAAAAGTATCAGCCAACAAACAAGAACTTTGGGAGAATTTGAAGAAGAACAGTGGAGCGTGTAACGGTCGTGTGTGTAACGGTCGAGAGTTCGAAAATGGACGGTTAGCTGTTCTGAGACATTGCGCGTTAAGTATAAAGAATTATCTTTATGTGATGTGTACGCGGGAAGTATAAAAGTGGGATCTTTTATGTGATATGTACGCGGACGGTCATATGGTTCTGCTAGTGTGAGTTAGCGAATTAGCACAGGACGATTTTGTTTGTGTATGAAGATGTTCAAGCGACATGGTAATCAAGTAAAAAGGTAACATTTAGTGGAATAGACAGAGCTAATGTTGTGTGCTCTGCGCAGGAAGGTTGATGACTTGTGTATGGAAAATAGTTGATTTCTTTATAAGATACTTCATCCATATTTTCTTTGTAACAATTTACCTTGTATTGAATTTGGTTTTAAAATATAGTTTTTAATACTCACGCTCAGTGGCTATCCATTTTTGTAATCCGCAACAATACGTAAGATATAATTTAAAACAATGTCATCGAATTATGTGAATTTCAGAGCAAGCTCCATTGTGGTGGTTCAAATATTTATATTGATTTTAGCGCCTAGAAGAAAAAAAATTTAGTCTTATATTTGATTTCTTTAAATTTGTTTAATAAAATAATTTCTCTTGGTAATTGATTGAACACATAAGGTGCTGTATATGACCTTGTACATTTCCTGTAAATGTTCAATATTTTTGGAAGTTGGAAATAATTTTTGGATTGCAACCTTGTGTTTTTCCCATGAGAGATTTTAAATTTAAATTTATTGTCAAAAAAATATTTTAAAGTTATGCTGTATTTGTAAAAGTTTGTAAAAAGAAAGTATGCCTAGATAATTTAGTCTCTCTTCGCTATGATAAAATTAATTTCTTAAGTTGTATGGGATGATATTTTTAGCAAAGGATGATTGAATAGTTTCTATTTTCTTTATATTTGTGAGGTTAGTTGAGCCGTATATTGTCAAACCATAAGTCAATATAGATTCACAGATAGCTTTGTAAGCCAAAATATATGTATTTGTGCTTGAAACAAATTGTAGTTTGTAAAGTTTAGATGCACATACACGCAATTTCCCTGCTAACTTTTGAATATGTGTATTCCATCGGAAGGTTGTGTCCATGTAAAATCCAAGATATTTATGGCTCTCAACACGCTTAATAACAACACAGTCGCAGCAGTCAGGGTTATCATGTTATGAGGACACAAGGGTTCGTGGTTTTTAATTGCATATGATGAAAGATCATAATATCCTGGTGAATGAAAGTTTATCCATTTGGTTTTATCTGAGTTTATGTAAATACGATTAATATGAGAGCAGTTAATAATTTTGTTAAAATCATCCTGTATATCTCGGACACGTCTCCTACATTTTGATTCACGTTAACCAAGCCGGTGTCATCAGCATATATATATATAAGGAGGGCCGTTGTTTAAGGTTAGCTAGATCATTAATGTAAATAATGAATAAGAGCGGATCTAAAATTGAACCTTGTGGGACATCAGTGCATACTGTTCTCTTCTCACTACAAAGCCATTAACTTTAGTAACATGCACTCTGCTTTTTAAATAATTTTCAAACCATTTAAGGGTAATACCTCGGACACCATAGGTATACAAATTTTGAAGTAAAATATCGTGATCTAACGTATCAAATGCCCAGGAGATTTTGCATGCTTTAATGTGCTTTATGTGTACCTGATCGTATCCACGTGATTTTCTTTCATTGAAGTCACTTAGAATTTTGAAAGTTTTTTGTTTTGTGACAGGAGGAATACAAATTGAGGGAAAAAAAGGTTGGATATATTTAGGAACTGTAGAGAGATTCTGTGTACGGTTATCGTCTCTAAGATTGACAATAATATCTGCAAAGGTGTTAAATTTCTCTGCTGCTTGAGTTTCAGACGTATCTTGTGGCATATTCTTCATGAAGAAATCGTCAATGACAGTTTTAGGTTTATTGTTGATAACTTGGTTGATGAGTTCCCAATTTTTTATAAATTGTTTTTACAAGACTGAAATTGTTTAAAGTAATATTTTTTTTTCCGCCTAATAAGGGACGTGACTGTGTTTCTTAAGTTTGTGTATAGTAATTTAAAATTTCTGTTTCTCTTGTTATTTTTGTAGTCAATAGTCAATCCAAGCCGAATCTCTTATTCTTATTAAGTTTATTATTTCCTGATTTATTCAGCCTTTGCTAAAACTGCGCTGTTTAATTTTTGAGTCATCCGATAGTTTATAAATTTTGCTATTGTTAACAATCGACGTATATTTTTTTATGCATGCTTAATAAAGTACGTCTATTGGTTCTGAATTTGGGGTTACGTTTCCAGTGCCTCTGTCCAGTCAGTTTGTTAGACTTATTTCTTTGGATACGTTTTTATGATCTAAAATAATTTTTATGTTAAAATTGCTGTCTTGCTTTTTAGTGTGATTGGACGAATTTCAAAGTTTTTCCCCCGCACGTTGACGCAATTAAGTAGTGGTCTGCTATCCTACTGCAAAAAATCATTGAATTTGTGTCGATTTTAATGCCAACTCGGACGTTAATATGATCAATGCACGTCTGAGAGAGAGTCATCAATGATGTCTTCCCTGGTGATACCAGTAATGACAGGTGAGAAATCAAACTCGGTTAGCAAATCTACGTATTTGGCAACTCCGTGTTTTTTGATATTTTTGATATCTAAATTAAAATCTCCAACTAGTATTTGATTACGATGTTTATCAGTTGTTTGGAACCAGTTTTTGAGGTTAGAAAGAAAAGTGTTAATGTCTGAGCTTCGTGATCTGTAAATAGCAAGTAAATTGAAAACTAAATTACCCTTGTAGATATTTATATTCAATGTTTCAACAGGAATCACAAGCGAAGGTATCGTTTTGACTAATAATGTGTCGCGAAAGAAAAGTAGAATTACATTTCAAACGAACCAGGAGTTCTCGTAAAAAGTTGATTAAAATTTTCTAAATTGAACAATGGAGTGTCCGGCTGTGGATGTTAGTTTCTGTCCACATAAAAATATCTAAAAATTTCAAAATATCTTTAAGATAAACGCAGAGAATATCCCAGTTTTTTTTTTCAGACTTCGAATGTTCACATGTAGAAAGCTTAGATGTTCATCAGATTCATAACACAATTTACTAATCAAGAATCTTTTCTTAACTTCTTCATAGTCACACAAAACATTTTCGTTGTAATCAAATGTTGTAAGTCATCAAAATGAAAAGACGCCATGACAAAACAAATAATCATTTGGAGCAAATAAGTAAGATATTTCCCGTTTAAAATTCATCGAAATTCGTGAGCATATCAATTCGAATTATTTTGTCACCATCAGATTTTCTCATCATGATTTTTCCGTTCCGAAACCAGAAATATTTCAAATTTTTACTTTTGGCCAGGCACCTCGCTTTCCGGAAAAGTTCTCTGTTCATTGGAGTTAAATTTTCATTTAGATAGGCTGGCTTTTTTTTAGCGTCATCAATGACGTTACTGGCAAATATTTTCGATTTCTTTTTTGACATCCATTGTTTACTTTCGTTTCTAGATTTAAATTGGGCAATAATCGCAGGTGTTTTGTTCTTGTTCCTTGTTGGCAGTCTATGTAAGACTTCAAGTTGATCAATGCTAAAATTGTTTGTATGCAGCGCTTTTGTAACATTGATCATTATCTGATTCAGGTTTTCTTCCTCATCCTGGTCGTCCATTGGAATGAAATTATCGCAAATAGTATTATCATAATATATAATATGCAATTATCAATGGTAGCCAGCTTACTCATAGTGTCTAGTCTTGTGTCGCTTCATAGTCCTGAAATTTATTTAATAGTGTATCATATTGAGATGAGAAAAATTCTACTGAATGCCTTAAGTCTTTGATTTCGTTTCTTATGTGCGTTATTTCATTTAATAGCGTTTGAAAGTTTCTAGCTTCTTGCGTCGAAGACGGGGGCCGTATACTTATTAGAGTTACAGACTTCTCCAAGTGTCTTCGAGGAGCGGTGACCCAAGGATGTCTCCTGGCTGTAGTCAATGTTGTCATTCGATGTCGGCGAGAGTGATACACTTGTGTTATTCTTTAGAGGCGTATTGTTTCTGTTTTCCTTATCTGAAACGTGTCTGTTGTTTGTTCTGCTTAATTTGCATTCAGTACAGAGCCACGTTTTTTTCTTCTCTTGGGTGATCTTTTTTGTAGTTTCTCTCCGTTGTGCCAGAGTACCCAAAATGCAGTTTCCCTTTGCATCCACTGCACAGCATATGATTGGCATTTGGAGCAATTGTTTCTTCACAGCTGTAACACACGAATTCATTGTGCAGAGAGTTTTGGATTACAAGTCCAACGGCGGGAACCACTATTGGGAGATGCACAAATTGGGTCCTAAAGTGCTGGTGCTTGATTGATTTTATCCAGCTCACTCTACACAAGGCACTGTGTAAAACACGACGGACTGATGCAGGAGGGAGAGGAAGCGTAGGGGCAATAAAGTTTATGGCACTTACTAGTCTTGATGACGGCCTAGAAGGTCAACTGACGCTGATCGAGGTCACGGGAGGGCAGCGGACACACCCTGCTGGCAGGAGCTCTACGAGGAACGTCCGATCGCAACGACTGCTACACTTCGCCCCTCAGGGGTTATCTGCATTCCCAATTATAGGAATACTTTTTATATAATTTTTATTACATAATCGAAGATTACACATGGGTAGCTTTTATGAGTGGGAAATAATTTCATCAGAATAAAAAAAATACGTTCGCCACATCTCCCCGTCGATTGGACTCTCCGATCTCTCGACAGAGGAATGAAGACTAGTTCGAGTCTCAGCAGTACAGAAACGAATAAAAATGCTGGGATATGGGAATTTTTTTTTTTATTAGAAGGGTGTAGAGTAAGTGGAAATAAAAAGCCAGCCCCTTTCTCTCCTTGGTAGATGCTCTTAGGAGGAACTAGTTCGGTCAGGAGCAGCAAGTGTGGAGTCGCCCAGACTACACCTTTGCTGCTCCTGACCGCTTGCCGCTCTGCATGGACAAGTTTACGAAGACTGCGCATCTTGTGGAGTCGGTAGTAAGGTGTCACCAAGGAGTGTCTAAGGGAGAAGAGAGCTAGCTTCCATAGACGTAATGTAAACTTTTCGATTGCAGCGCCCTCTAAACATGGCAAATTCGTGTATTGCAGTGAAGCCACCTAGCCAGGGAGAGGAGCCAGTTCCTTGCGTTATTTTTCCACCGCCCAGCAAGGTTTTCAATAGCTTACACCACGTGACTAATTTTACATACACTTTGTTCAAAGTGTCCATTTCTTAAATTTTACCATCATGATTTTCTTTTCACAAGGATTAGTTAAAATTATTTTCTTTAATAAAATCTCATTTTGTAAAACAAGAGGTAGCTATGCTCAACATAGAAATTTTAATATTTTGAACATTCTACTATATTTAATATATTATAATAAATTGAAATTTATGGCTTAATGCGAGACAACATGTTTTGTTTAATTATATTTTATAGAATTTAGGATATTTTCAATTAAAGTCACATCGAGTTTCTTACTTGTATAAACTCTCAATAGATGGCAGCAGGCACTTCTCGTATCAACCATAAAAAAATTTACTATTAGAACAAACTGCAGACACCTAAATATGTCGATATGCTCCAGGGAACACCAAACTGCAACATACATTGACTTACATGTTCGCAAGATGATTAAATGTATTAATTTACATATTAATTTTAAAAATTCTGCAAAATTACTCAAAATAAACATACAACGGCTTTTCCAGGTATCGTAAAATATACTCCTGAACGGGATAAAATACTCACTGAATAACTTTAGGGTCAGCTATTACTATGCCAAACAATCATGGGTGTTAGACAGGTTGAAACACTGATTAAATCGCTATAAATATACCAAGAGTAAGACAAACCACAGCTGCAGTGGACTAAAAATGATTGCACTGCGAATGCGCAGATCGCCCCTTACAGTTGTTTTTGTGCATGCACATCAATTTGCCACGTTCAGCTTCGGTAAAATTCCGCAGAACGGCGCCACTTACGCTTGTGCGAAGCTAGCCTTCTTCTCCTTAGACCTTCTTTGGTGTCACTACCTCTACACTTGCCACCGCGCGACCGCAGCTGGAGTCGGTTGTATTTCGTGGCCAGCGAGAGAGACAGGCCGCAGCGCGCTAAGCGTTTGCTGAAGTCGTGTGACCAACTGGGTCTGAGCCGTCGTGGTGGATGATCGTTTCCAGAGTTAATATCATAGAGAAATTTTCCATTGCATAAGTTTTTTTAAAGTTTATTCTTCTGAAATGTCTTTATTAGCAATATTTCATCGTGGATGTTAGAAAATACGTAATGAAAAGCAAATATTATCGAAAAAGCTTTAAAGATAATGCATGTTTTGAAATAAATTGAAATATCAATTCTCTTTATTTCTTTTACGTTTTCCACCAACAATCAGGAATCACTGAATTATGACCCCTCTTTGTTACGTCTATGGGAAGTTAATTTCGGAGCTCTATAACTCATTCTACTCCTAAAATAAGCATTTTTAATGAAAGTCCTCAACCTAAACAATCATTGATTTTCCAGAATATTAGATTAGTAGATATTATGGAAGACTTGAAATACTAACAACAGCAAGCCACAGTTCTATTTCTCGCGCGCGGTACGCAAGCGATCGCAAACAAGAGCCAATCAAATAGCCGCTGACGAATGACGTTGCTAGAACAGCCGGCGAATGTTGATAGTGAGCATTTGGGTTGTTGGGTTGTTTTACCTCTGAGCGGCACTTTTTGCACACCATGGGCTAAATGGCCAGGTCACATGGACCCCGAAGGCTCAGAGAAGGTTGGGGGAGGGGACCCACTGGAGCAGCTGTTGGGAGACAGATGGTAGCCTCCCGTCAAGGCCATCCAGCGTGTTCTTTAACGTGCACAGGGTATGTCTCTCCCGCACACGGGGCCACGGCTTAACTTCCCATCCGACAGACGGCGGCCTTTTCAAGCCCATCGGTATCCCCTACTGACCGTGGGCAGGGCGGGGAATTTTGCGGAGATAAATCTCAACGCTGACCCAGCTGGGACCAACCTGGGAACTACAGATTACGAGCCTGGCGCGCTACCGACTGAGCCACCCCCGCCCAGTGTGCATTTGGAGATATTTCACTAACAGAATATATGCGTATATAAATCTGTAACATTTAGGAGTTTTTCTCTTGTAACCACACATATAGTTTTGGAAATACCTTTGGGAGTAGGATTTTTTCTAGGAGTAGTTAAAAAAATGTAAAAAATACAAAAATGCACATAAAATTTAAAATGTATACATTTTGGGCGATTCTCCCTCCTCCTCTTTTAACCACGCTGCAGTGCATAAAGCGAAATTTTTAACTTTAGCTGTTCCACTTCATGATAAGGAGATTATTTACACAAAAGATCGAAACGGAAGACAATGCATTCCATAATATGAGTAATGTTTTGGTATGATGATTTTAATGTATTATCGTACATTATTACATTGGTGCTTAATCTAATGTAAGCAACATGTTTCTCTGATTACCTTTGCTTAATATCTGAAACATGAAATAAATTTATAAATATTTATGGAATTGGAGAGTTTAGATGGTCCAAATAATGCTGCATTACATGTATATGCCTATGATTCCCATCCTGTCAAGACATTAATTTTTAGTCTAACAAATAATATGCAAAAATCATTAGGACCTGGATTGGTGTGTATCTTTAGAAAACTTTTTAAAGAAAATAATTAACCCATATAATATTACAGTAATCCTATTTAAAATCCCATTAAAAAATATATAGAGGAGAAAGTGCTAGATAATAATTTTATGAAAATAGAACGGTATTCTTGTTTGATTTTTACCCTTCAATTATTTTTTCCAAACAATCTAATGTATTGTTTGCTTCAAAGAAGTTGTCAGTCGTTGTTGTTAGTGCAATATCTCTTGAATCTCTTACAACCGAAATTTCGAATCTCTACATAAATAGGTCGCTTGCAATGTTCATTTAAAGTTTCGCATTTTGCAGATTTGACATTGTCTTAACATAAAAAAACTACTTCAGAATTTGAAAATGTGAATCAAAATATTTCATCAGTAATTATCGAACAATTTTTTACAATTATCTTTCAAAGCAAAAAATCCCCCCCCCCCCCATAATCAACTCATTGTTATCAATGCAAACCTCGTGGCATTCATATTCCACCACCGAAATTTCCAGCCTATATTCATGTTCATTTAAAATTTTGCAGTTTTCAAAAATTTCCATCGTTTATTAGAGAGCGCCATTAAAATTTTCCGTTGATTTGAAAAAGTGCGAATCATCGTAATAGTTCATCAATCCTGTCAAACCCAAAAGGAATTTTTAATTTACCTCTACAAACAAAAACAGTTGACCGTCTACCAACAGATCACAAAGTGAAAACGTTGGATATTTCGGAAAACGAGGCTAAAGACAATTCTAAAAGCATCTTGCCTTATTTGTTAGCGCCAATCTTTCAGCTGCAGAAATTGATTTCCACAATTTAATGTTCTTTCTTCTAAATCGCCAAAACCTCTTTAGATAAACAACAAAAAACAATAGTTAAAATCTCTTTAGATTCGGAAGGTGTCATACACAAAAAGTTTTTGTAACAGTGTCAACTTCTTGAATATTAAATATTAAATGTGAAAATCCACTAATCCTTTTTCTATCATTAAAAATCTTGCGACCCATTTAGTGCGATATTTTTTTATTACTCCGCTTATGATTAGCCAAGGCAAGTAATATTTACCGTTTACGAAAGAGCAAACTTCTTTTGCTGGACATAATATTTACTACAGAGTGAAAGAAATGTCAGAAAGTACGGTAGATCTCGCAGAGACATCAAAGCACGCGTCCCAGATTATTTGCAGCGAGAACCAATGAGCTTAGTTCTTTGTTGCAGACCGCGCGTTTAGTGTGAAGGCTACACCTGTTCGCTTGCAGAGCGGCGCTGAGCTGCGAGTGACGTCATAGTGCGTTTGCGACGCGTCGACCGTTTCCTTTCAGTTTTAGTGTCCTAAACAGCTTTAGTCAGTTATTTCCATCACTGACTAAAGCTGTTTATGGTTAATGTGCCTTGTTGTAATCAGCAAGACAGATTTATGGTACTTGATGTCGGTAATCGGTCCCCCTCCCGGCCTGACACCTTGATTGAGGAGCGCTGGCCCGATGACCGTCCCTTGGAACAGGGAGGTCTGCACAGGACACAGAATGTCGAATGGCCCATGAGAAGGTCAGGTAATTCTGAGTTAGTAACTGGCTGAAGCAGATGTAGAGGCGGCTGCTCGGTGAATAGATAATTCACTAGGTGAGAGGTTTTTCCCCTGTTAGGTGCGTAGAGTCGCAATCTATTAAGCAATCTGCACATGGTTGTTCGTAGCCAACTTAGCCAGTAGCCAACGTCACTACTCGGGAAGACTCTGTAAATAGCTTCCGAAAAATATCTTTTTGTTGCTGTTTTAAACTTTTGCGATTCTCAAACGTCGAAAGCCCAATACAGAACGAACCAAAATCTTACTTCTCTTACCTGTGGGCGCCGTGGATCAATTACATTCTACCAACCCCAGAAACCTACAACTGTCAACAGCCGACAGGATTAATGCTATTTCGACGTGGGAAGCCTGAAGGGAAAAATTTGTGTGATCGACGCAACGTTGTGCACGAACAACAAGATTCCAATTACTGTGAAATTATTCTTCAGATTACAAAACTGTGAAATTATCCTTCAGATTACAGAACTGTGTAGTTCTTCAAATTACAGAATTGCGAAATTAATCCTTCGAATTGTAGAACTATGAAGAAATTCCTTCAGATTACAGAAATGTGTGGCTTTTCAAATTACAGAACTGTGTAGTTCTTCGATTACAGAACTGTGTCCGAGTGAACTGGTGTGCTCATCGATTCTTCGCTTATTGGAACAAAATCGTAGAGACTCAGGCATCAAAATTTCAGCTACTAATCCAGAAGTCATGAGCAGCAGAGGCATAAAAGGAGATCCTCAACAAGAGAAACACACATCGGCATCGGTTAATATATTTATAGTATCTGCTTTCTATTTGCCGATTGTATCTTTTAAAAATTTATTTAATTTTAGCGTAGAAATGTTGAGTAATATTACATTTCACTTTAAATTTAGGTGTGTTAGTATTATTAAGTAAGGGATAGAGTCAAATGGAAATGTTAATTTAGATGTGGAATCAGGGTCTAGTGATACGACCGAAATTAACTCTTGCGATAATATGGGTGCTGTAAATTTAGACGGGGCGACGTCAGCAGATTGTGTTAGCAATCAGAAGGCCTAACAGAAAATTTCACCAGAGCATCGAAATGCAAATTAAATTGGAGAAAATGAGAAATGAACAAGAGATAAGTTTGCAAGAAATGCAATATAGAAATGATCGATTCGAAATGGAGATTAAAAGAGATATAGAACTGTCCAAGATTAGTGCAGGATATAGAGCGTGTCCTAGCGAAGGTAGGTGAAATTCGCTTAGTAGCCAGACGAGCTTTATGAAAATTGCATTACCAAATCCACGGAAATATGAGGAGGAATCCCTCAAATCTTCGAAAGGGCTGAGAAAATGTTTGCTTTAAATAAGATAGCAGCAGGAAATCAAGCCCAAGTAATTTTGATACCAGTAGGAAGGTTTGCGGCAAACGCGATAGCTTCTCTCAGCATTGACGAGTTAAAATCATACGAACTGATCAAAGAGAATATTTTATCTGAATGCCGTTTAACCCCCATTGCATGTAGGAAAAGATTTGATGATGCTAATAAAAAGCCGACGAGAGTATAGTTTTGCCAGTAGATTGGAGAATTCTCTGAATTATTATATTAACAGTAGAAGTATACAAAGTCAGTCACGCCTTACCAAATTAATAGTCGCTGACAAAATTAAAACCCTGTTACCTGCAGAAACACTGAGCTATGTGATCTGCCAGGAGGGCGTTTCGTGGTTCGAACCACAAAAGCTGGCTGAAACCGCTGAATTACATTCGCACAGCATATGGAACCTAGAAGACCTGAGCTTTCGGAGCAAACGAAATACAAAATGCCTCAAATCCAAAGGAATTTTCATTTCCAGGATGTAAAGCCGAAAAGTACTGATAGAGCAAGAACGTTGCCTGCCCACTCATACGCAAAATGCTATGTTTGCGGAGCTACAGGACATTTTAAGAGAGAGTGCCCTAGAAGACGGCAGCACGAGCAAACACTCACTCAGCAAGTTCGAATTAATGATGATGAGGAAAGTAATAAGGAGACTGCTATTATTGCCAGAGTTTCTAAATTGCCTAATGATAATAATATCCAGGTCGAAAGTAGTAATAGATCAAAGAATAAGTAATAATTAATTATTAATTAATTATTACTTATTTTTTTATTATTAATAAATAACACCTGATACTGAGCTCTGTTAATCAACGTTATTCTTGTTCTTCAGATGGGAAAGGCAGCAGACTTAAGTGAGTTTGACAAAGGCCAAATTGTAATGGCCAGACGATTGGGTCAGAGCATTTCCTAGACGGCAAGGCTTGTGGGGTGCTCACGGTCAGCCGTAGTTAGTATCTTCAAAAAGTGGTCCGAGGAGGGAAAAAACCACAAACTACTGACAAGGTGTGGGCCGACATGACTCATCGATGCTAGAGGTGAATGAAGGCTATCCAGTATGGTACAAGTCAACAGAAGGGATACTGTGGCGCAACCCATCCGTAATTTGAATGCTGGTGACGGGAGTAATGTGCCACAACACACAGCACATCGAACCCTGCTGAAAATGGGACTGTGTAGCTGCAGGTCCATTTTCAGCCCATGCTAACCTCGGTTCACCGTCGAAAGTGCCTACAATGATCATGCGAGCATCAAAACTAGACTTTGAATGATTGGAAGAATGTCATCTGGTCCGATGAATCGCATTTCCTGCTGCACCATGTGGACACCTGGGTATGTGTGCGTCATTTACCTGGGAAAGTGTTGGCACTAGGATGCACCATGAGGTGAAAACAAGCCGGTGGAGGAAGTGTAATGGCTTTGGGCAATGTTCTGTTGGGGAATCCTGGGTCTAGTCATTCATGTGCAGGAAACTATAACGTCTATCACCTACCTAAACTTCATTGTAGACCAGGTATATCCTTTCATGGAAACTGTATATCCCTCTAGTCAGCACTCTCTATAGTCAGTAGTACCTTTCAGCAGGATAATGCGCCATGTCACACTGCCCGGATTGTTCGGGAATGGTTCACGGATCAAGAGGAAGACTTCCAGGCCTGGCCTCGAAATTCCCCAGACATCAAACCAATCGAGAATCTGTGGTTTGTTTTGGAACAGCATATCCTATCTGCGACGGCTCAACCACGTAACTTACAATAGTTAAAGGATCTGCAGGTAACCTGTTGGTACCAAATACCACAAGACACCTTTAAAAATCTTGTAACATCCATGCTTTGCCGAGTAAGAATTGTTTTGGCGACACGTGGAGGACCAACATTATATTAGGCAGGTGGTCATAATGTTTCGGCTCTTCGGTGTATATTGAAAAAAATTATTATCCGAATCGCATTCAAAATATTAAAAATAGTTTGAAAGATGTAATTGCTTTGAGTATTTAAAAACGTAACGACCATCGTTTATAAATCATGGAAACATTTCATTTTCATATTTATTATTATATTTACAGTATTTTTGTGACACTAAAACGTTTCTTCCCCCCCCCCCCGGGAAATAAAACTTCCAGATATCTATATGGATCACTCAATTTTCTTGTATTACCAACAGTTATTATTGTAACAAAAGGAACACATGCAACAATGAAGCCGGGACTGTGGCATCATGTGACGGTCGAGATATTCCTCAGAGCGAGAGTTGCGTCACTACCCAGTTCGAATGAGGAGGAGCTTTAAAAATCGATGTTAAAAAAACAGCAGTAGTTCTGAAAAATCTGCGGGGACAGAATGCTAATTGATTTTTCTGTGCAGTTAGTCTAAAGGAGAAAATCTTTATTGAAGCGTCAGCGAGCGTTGTCAAAATAACAGCAGATCATGAAATATTGGAAAGGATTCGTTTAATTGTTAGAGCAGTGATAAGTGCTAAATCGGGAAAATGCAAAAGTAATATTTATTGCTATCTAGTAAACATAAAAAGAACTATTCATTTATTTGGTGAAAAAAGGAGTGTCTTTCCCTCCTGCGGGTAAATGGGGAAATCCAAGGAAACCCAGGGGGATATGTCTTAGGCCCCCCTACCAAAACTAAATCCTGAGTACGTTCCCGGGAAAATGATCGATGACAATATACTGCACTTGACCTTCCAACTCTACCATCAAATTTTCATATTTCTAGCACAATCGTAATATTTATCAATAACTGTTCAATCCAAAAAAAATTTTAATTCATCTGTAAGAGCAGAAACGTTGAATATCGTCAAACGGACAGACAAACCATAAAGGAATTATAAACGTAGTAAATTTTTATACTTGTAAATATATATATACAGAGGCAAAAAAAAAGATTAATTTTCAGGTAAATTTCAAATTCTTGGGAAAGAAGAAGGATAAAACTGTTACCTGTTTTCACAAAAACAAACATAAAAATGCGATTTTCATTTAAAATTCGAAAGATTTATGTAAAGAAACTGAAAATGTTAAAAAGAGTAAATATTTTGCGAAAAGAAACAAAAAATGTAAGATATTCAAAGCTTTCTTAGCCAAAAAAAAAACTGGCTTCAATTGCGATCAATTTCAGTGACGTGCATGGTGTTCTTCTATCGATGCTCCGTCTCTATTATTGGTTTATGTTTATCCTCTACCTCGCAGATTTTGTCCACTTCTTCCACCAGATTTGCAGTCCCTTCCCTCATTATCCTCAAGCAGCCATGGGACAACCAAATTGTTCAATTTAGCTCTCCAAACACATTCTCTTCCGAATTACATCTGCTGCATCTGGCCACTGTAGAACAATTCTAACAAGAACAACCAATCGCCGGACACGGTCAACAGGGCGACGGACAACTAGGCGATGGTCATCGGGGCGACGGACAAGTGGGCGCCGAACAACTGGGCAACAAAATAATAGATCAAACATGCAATGGAAATAAAATTTTTTATCGTTTTCTTTATTAAAATCACCATTCTTTTCTATTGATCTACTACATGGGAAATTTAAATAATTTTTTTTTTTGAGAAACGAGTTAAAAAAACGTTCTAAACATAAAGTTTGAAAAATCTCGCCTATAATTAAGTTTATTTTTATTGTGTAGAATTACAAAATTCTATAGAAATTATATTGAAATTCCCCAAGCAAAAAATGGGTCAGCTAGTTAATAAATATTTTCGTTTATATCATATATCAAAATTTGTAGAATCATTTAAGAAAGAAATGGTTAAAAAAAAGTGGTCCGAAAATGATTTAAAAGTGAAAAGGTATAATTGCACAATGTTAAAATAAAGAAAAAAATACAGTTTTTTAATTCATTTATTAATATTATTTTGTAATTAACAAACATATTTACACATGATACATATATACATTAAAACGAAAAAGTATATGAAATTCAAAACAATTTTTTTTTTTAATTTATTAATTCATATTATAGTTATATGCAATACCACGTAAATATTCTATTATATTTTCCCTATCGTAATTTATAACTTTTCTCAAAATTCTTTGGTCAGCTTCATCATAACGTCTACGTTTGTGCTGATGTTGAAAACCTGCTACTGCTCTTTCATAATCAACATCACATGTTATTTTAATTTTTCGTAGTACACTTATAAAAATCCATAAATTTGGATGACTTGTGCTGCTGCCAAAGCTCAATTGCAATTTTCGATGACAGGCTTCCGCAAAATTATTTGTCCTATCGCTTCCATTTATTGTTCTTTGGTACACAGACCATAGGTTGGAGGGAAAAATCGGTGGATCCCTGGTTCTATTATTCCTTAGACGACCTATGTATGTGTTCGTCAACCATTCTAAAATTGGTTCAAATTCATTGGAAAAATGATTCTCAAGTTCAAAAATAGCGTAAATAATATCTTGTTATGGAACGAAAGCAAGTGAAGTGATCATTTTTGAATTTAAAGCGAATCGCGCATCGTAATTGTATCTGGTTAAAAGATTGCATGAAGCTAAATGCTTACAGAAATTTTGCACGAGATGGAAAAAGCAACCATTTATGTTGGCTTGCGGAAATACTATACGTAAAGCTTGATGAATGGCAATTTCATAATCAACATTTATATTTTCGGGATCATGCAGTGGTCATATTTCATGTATCATATTAAATAATTTTTGCATGTTTCTTATTAGGTAGCAAACAATATAAAACAGGGAAAACAGGACCTCCATCCTTTCTAGCCAAAATAACAAAAATCTGAACCAATAGAGGGGGAGAGTGTAAAAATGTGCATCCACAAATAATTCCTTCATGCCTTGGCTCCACATTGCATTACTTTCACGACCAAAAATTAATATTCTCATTGGATCAACCTGTTCTGATATAGAATCAGCCGATAAAAAACGTTCAAATTGTGATGGACTGAATTCATAATTTAAGTATTCTACAAGAATAATTGTTGTTTCCCTAGAAGGATTAATTGGGGCCTTTAAATTTTTAAAACTTCTTCTTTGAATATTTTAGCGTAGACTGTTATGATTTGGAAGCATTCCTTCTACCACAGAAGAAACATTTTCTAGAATTTCAGTTCTGATTTGTGATGGGTTGCTCATTGTCGTATCCGCTAATTTTTTGACTGCTGTACTAACTTCTTGCGATATTACTGCGGCCGCATTTCCAGAACTGCTACATGTGTGTTCCTGTTTCTCAGAATTTAATGATCCATCACTGACACTTGTCCAGATTCTACCTTTGCATCCTTTGTTTTTATTTTCACAACGCCAAACTTGAATCGAACCATCCTTATTCATCGTGTCTTTAACATAAAGATACCCATTCCAAGCACATTTTTCCTTCTCTCTTTGACTTAATATTCTTGAATTATCCATTTCTGAAGAATAGAAACAAGAAATATAAATATATAAATAAAAATAAAATTAAAAAAGTTTTCACTATTGGTATAATTAAGAATTTTTTCAGTACATTTTTCACTTATTGAGACACAAATAAAAGATTCAAAGTAATAATTGAACTTAGCAATTTGTTTCATTTGACAGAAAATCAAGAGTTTAAAATTTATTTAAAATAATTTAGATGTTACATATACAATTTGCTTCGTGTTACTTATAAATATGCCAAGTGTTAAAAAACAATAGTCCCAAAAAATTAGTATACGATTAAGGTTATGAATTTTGAATACATACCTTTTATTTACTTACAATTGTTCTTTGCACGTTGTAACTGTAGCGTTGACACAAATATTGGGAACGATGTAATAAAAAATGGCTAGTCTTAATTGTTTAATAAAAGTCAAAATTTCTTGCGAATGCTTATTGAACTAAATAACCGCACAAACCGCACAAAATGCACAAATGATTAATTGCCAAAGAAGAGATCTTACGCAATGAAGCTTAGAAATACTCCTAACTCATTTTTGAAAATGATTTGCTCTTATACATACTTATTTTAGATTCACGGTAAGTTCTTCGAAAACAAATTCATCGAAAACGAATTCTTCGAAAATAAGTTTTTCGAATGATTAATTCTTCGAAAAAATATTTTATTTTTAATTTATTGAAAATTAGGATATCGGAGGCAAATTCGCGCAGGTAAGCTTAAGTCAGATTAGGTCGTTAGGTCTGGATTAGTTTTAGTTTTTTTGGAATTATGTGGAAATAACTTAGACCTCATAGTTCATAACTTACAATTCATACCTCATAAGTCTTAACTATATTTATATTTATATATATTTTACCAATATTTACAAAAGAAATCCGCCAAATCGTATGCCTGCTAAGCGTGCAAAAATTTTTAAGTTTCTGTCGCCCACTTGACCACCGCCCATTGTGAATTGCCCAGTTGACCGTCGCCTAATTGTCGCGCACCGTGTATATCTTCCCAAATAGCAGAACTCGTCGACTTGATCTAGTTTTTGTTTTTGCATGTGATTTTTACTTTTAATTTCTTTCTGTTGATGCACATTGTTTTTGTCTTCCTGGCGTTTAAATTTCAGACCCATTTTCTCTTCTATACATCCATTAGATTTTGAAGTTCTGTCTGAGTTTGGGATATCAAGATTGTGTTATCTGCATATCTCAGGTTGTTTATTACTCTTCCATTTATCTTTAGACCTTGTAGGGCTGTTTTTATTATTTTCTATGGATACAGATTATAGAGTATTGGTGATAAGATGCAGCCCTTTTCTGACACTTCTTTTAAGTTTGATCCATTCTGTTTCTTCTTGTCCAACCCTAATTTTTGTTTCCCGGTTCCAGAAGACATCATTGATAATTCTTATGTCTCTAATATCTAAACCAATTTCATATAGGAGTTTCATCAATCGATCATATATTAATCTGTCAAAGGCCTTCATGTAGTATAAGAAGCCAAAGTTTAGGGGGTATTCAGTTCAAATGCTTTTTCTGATATCTGGGTAAGTGAGAAAATTGCTTCTCTTGTGCCCAGGCCATTCTAAATCCGAAATGTGTTGAGCTTATTTGGTCTTCTGCTTTTTTACATTCTGTGTATTATCCCCATATTCTGTATGTTATCTTTAGGAGCAATTTGTTTATGTGACTGGTTAAGCTTAGCGTTTTGTGTTCACTAGTCTTTGTTGTATTAGCCTTCTCAGGGATTGGGATAGGGAGCTGTTCCTGCTATGTATTTTTCATTTAGTACAATTCGCATTCATTTCATTTAGTACAATTCGCATTCATTTCATTTAGTACAATTCGCATTCATTTCATTTAGTACATTTAGTACACTGTATTTTAATCATTTCTTTGATACCATAGTCTCCTATATTTTTGATGAGTTCGCTTTTGTATTCCATCTGGGCCTGTGGCTATCCTATTTTCATCGTTGACAGTGCATTTTATTTCAGTGCATCCTATAGGATTGTCGAACCTTCTATTTCTGTCACTTATGCATAGTCTCTATTGTCATCATACAATTCCCTCACATATTCTGTCCAGAATTGTTTTATTTCTTCTTTATCTGTAGTAACTTCGCCATGATTATTCCCAATGCATCTGTTTCTATGAGGGTATTTTACCTGTAAGTTCTCTGTGCTTTTTGTGCATTTCTTTTGAGTTACTCCTCCTTAGCCTCTTTTTATCTCTTTTTGTATATTCTTATTGGTTTCTCTGTATTTGCATAAGATTACAAATAGTGTCATTCATCCACACTTTTTATTTTTCGTTTCTTTTGTATCCTATGGTGTTTTCAGCTATAATACACTGCTGGCCATTAAAAGTGAAATACCAGGAAAGACAAGAGATGTCAAAGCCATATTTAGTGAATACATGGCTTATGTTACAAGGATCAAATGATTACAATACAACTACCGTATATTTCCGCAGATAAGACGACCTTCAGATAAGACGAGGTATAAATTTTCGTCAAAGTTTTATAGTTTTAGCATATATCTGTCCTATAAGACGACCCCAAACTATCAACGGCCTATGAATTTAGTTTAGATCGGCAATCATCATCTGGATAATAATACTGTATAGCGTATACGGAATTATGTCCCATTCGCAAACATTCGCACTGATTCGGGCATTCGGGTAATGACCTTGACTATTCACAAAAGCGTCGTGTGGGCTATTCTATTTTGTGGACATACCTTACTCTGTACTAGTAAATAATTACGGTTTGTCCGTTTTTTCCTCAGTAGCTCAATAAACATAATTTTTAATATTTATTTTGTTTTAGTATTGTTTTACTATTACAATGTAATGTATTATCATATAACGTATTTAAATAATATGATAGATTTTTCGATAAGTTGTAGTAATAATGGTTTCAATTCATATAAATTTCAATCTAATTTTTTTGTATCAGACGACCCGGATTTTGGGGGCCTTTTTTTACAATTCAACTATCGTCTTATCTGCGGAAATATACGGTAGTTACACTTGTGGAATACAAAGAAATCAGTATCTTGTGTAGCCACCAGAACGGCAATAACCTCTGGTACACGGTTCTTCATTGAGAGGATGAGACGTCTGATGTGTTTTTAGGGAATGTCAGTCCATGCTGTTTCGATACGTAGCTAAAGTTCATCTGTTGTAGCAGCTGTTTTTGTCTGGCTTGCTACTTGTCGTGAGATCATGGAACAGACATATTCTATTGGGGACATATCCAGTGAACACGCAGGCCAAGACAGAAGTATCACATGGTGGCTATCCAGGATTTGTTGGACGATGCATGCCATATGTGGTCGGGCATTGTCCTGTTAGTAAATGGCACCAGAGAGCCCCTGAAGATAAGGTACGACCACAAACTCCAACACCTCAGTGATGTAACATTGGCTGTTCAAAGTACATGTAATGCGTATGAGGCACATGCGTGAATGGAGTCCAATGGCACCCCATTCAATAACACCATGGGCCGGACCTGTATGACGCTGCATCATGCATGTCTCACTGAGCCTGTCACCGCGGTATCACCAGATACGAATTCTTCCACCATGGTGCTGCATACTGAAGCGAAATTCGTCTTAAAAGACGATGCGATGCCATTCGCACATCAGTGCGTGACGTTCTTGGCACCATTGCAGTCTGTGTTGTAGAGTCAATGGTAGCCAAAGCAATGGCCGTCTAGCAAAGATGCCCTGATGCTGCAGATGATGTTGAACTGTACGTGCGGACACTGGTTGATGTGCAACACACCCTAACTGTTGAGCTAAGGTGTTTGATGTGTCTGTACAATCATTCATAGCCATGCGCACGAGATGTCTGTCCTCTTGTTAGTGTGACAGGGCCGTTCAGATCCCTCACGTCAGTGAGTTCGTTCCTCTACCCACTGACGCCATATTCTCATCTCTGTGGCAGCATTCCATCCAACACGAGCATCGATGTCTCGGTACGATAATCCGCCTTCCCATAATCCCAAAATTCTCCCTCGATCAAAGTTGTAAACCTGGTCGTATGGATACCGCGTTCTTCAATGGGGCATACTTGATCCTTTAGTGTACAAGAACTTCAAGCAAACACAATTTCAGTGCTTTACAGTGGCTCTTTGTAATTTCCTCTTATACCACTTCCAGGGGGCGTTACTGTCACACATGATGAGCATATGTGCTGCGCTTTGAATCATTTACATGTACATGGGCTACCCATCTTGCATATTTCGGGACAATCTGATGAGTTCTTCCTGGTGTTGCACTTTTAATGGCCAGCAGTGTATTTATCGCGTTTTTTTCATTTTCCCATTTAGTTGGGAAAATAAGTCTCTACGTTTTTACGTCCTCTTGCTCTGATCACTTCCTCAATTTCTCTTCGTAGTTCTTAAGAATCTCTTTGTTCTTCAAGTTTGCTATGTTGAGGCATCTGTATATATTTTCCTTTTTCTCTGTTTCTTCAGTTTTATTTTAAGGCTGCATCCAAGTAAATTATGGTCAGAATTGCAGTCTGCTCCAGGGAGAGATTTCACATTTTTGACCATGTTTATGAATCCCTGGTTTATTAGTATGCAGTCAATTTGGTTTTTAATTATTTTCCCCTTCAGTGTTGCCTGGAGAAGTCCATGTATATAGTCTTCTTGGTGGTTGTTCTTTCCCTGTATTTGTAACGCACATACTATATTTCCCACAAAACTCAGCAAGTCTGTCTCCCCCTCTCAATACTTATTCCTAGGTCAAATGGCTCAACAGCATTTGAATCTCTACCTTTTCCAATTTTTGCATTGAAGTCTCCCACGATTATATTTATTTCGTGGGGTTTTGTTGTTTCTAAGCTTTTTCGATGTGTCCACAGAAATTCTCAATTTCTTCCTTGGTGGCGGTTGGCGCATATAATATGAATAATAAACACCACCCTCAAGCAAATGCTAGTCCCAGAGGTCTGATAGGGGTTTGTCAGTTTATACCCCATAGTAGAAGGTTTGTGAGGATGGTGGGAACCCAGCAGATCAGTAACCAAGTGCGCTAACCACTCATCCATGGGGCGGCAAAAAAAGATATTCATTTTGATAGGTTTTGTGGCTAGTTTCATAATTATAATTCTGTCAGATTGTGCTTTGACCCCTTCAACTATGTTCTCCAGCCTTTCATTCAATATTGTGAGCACCCCGTTTCTATGTGAGTTGTATCCAGAATACCATATGGTATGTTTGTCAATTTTCATTTTTCCTGAATCCTTTAACCTCATTTCACTAACTCCCAGCATCTCAATCTCCATTCATTTATTTGATTACATTATTGATTTTACCTTCTTGGAATAGACTACGTACATTCCAAATACCAATATTGGTTTTTCCGTGGATTCTTCACACCCCTTGACCATTTAAGGTCTGACTGAGATAAGGATCATTTCAGAGGTTATCTATCATGGTTATGGTATTTGGTGGTAAACTAGGGAAAAATAGGGTGTTTTCCCGTTGCCTTCTGCATCTCAATGCCACAGCCTTCAAATCAATATCATCTAGCCTACAGGTTTCTGTGCACGAGCCTTTCTGATCCTGTTTGTCATCAGCCTCAGGCCAGTACTAGCAGTGCCGATGTCCACTCTAGGGATTTGAATCAGCGTTACCTTCTCCTAGGTAACTCTTTTAATCTGGCTCGTACCTCGTAAACCTTTTCAGTTTGACCCTTCTGGTAGCTCTGCTGCCTGTAGAGGTTATCAAGCACTCAAGCATCACATGACTTTCATCTTCCACATGTCGGCTTTTAGCATTATGACGTCATGCTTCATCTATCGTATTACTTACTCCGCCTTGGCACTCCCTGTTACCACAAATGGAACCTCAAGTTTTGAAACACCTTGTTATCTAAAGTGTTACATTGTACTAGTGTGATTAAAAAACGAGGAATTTTTGTTAAAAGGAAATACTGCCTTTTTTAACTAAATGTTCAGTTAAAAAGCATTAAAGTCTAAAATAAATCATTAACTGCTCCACTACCAAAAAAGTCCTTTTGGTATACCATACTAGCAAATAATTTATTGCGATTACGGCATACCAGTCCCTACCAGCCTACTTTCACCCTACTTAAAAGACAATGGTTCTCTTCTGTCTGTAGGTAGGGATATTCTCACATTCTAAACATGTTCCATGCTAAAAGTAACAATCGAGGTTCTCGAAAGTTTTCAGGATGTTTTCGTTATTCACATAGGGGTATTAATCACACTTAAAACCTCTGCATAAGTGTCCCGAACCTTTTGGAAGAAGCAGGAA
Source organism: Ryuthela nishihirai (assembly GCA_038380435.1). Taxonomy (NCBI): domain Eukaryota; kingdom Metazoa; phylum Arthropoda; class Arachnida; order Araneae; family Heptathelidae; genus Ryuthela; species Ryuthela nishihirai. Next base: position 3,514,094 of record JAWZYU010000019.1, read on the forward strand.
ACATGAGGTGATAGCCATCGCTGTTTGTGATTTGTGTGTGATTATAAATTGAATGGACAAATTGTAATATACACCTACCTAATAAACTGTTGCTCTACGTTTTGCCCTCAGAACAGCAGACAGAAGTCTTGGTAAAGACTCAATGAGGTGTTGAAAACATCGAGGTGGTACTGTCACTCATGAAGCGAGGATCGCCTGTCGTGGAGCATCCAGAGTTGCCGGTGGGGGTTGGCAGTCTCGAAAAGATCTTTCCAATTCGTCCCATAAATTTTCAATCGGGTTGAAGTCCGGCTATCGAGTGGGCCATTCGAGTGTGGCAAACTCACATGAATGCTCCTGGAGTAAATTGGTCGCCACTCGGGAAGTATACAGTGTGGCGTTGTCCTGTTGAGAGATGGCGTCATGGTGTGGAAAGAGCATCGTTATGAATGGATGTGCTTGTCGGCCAAGATGTTCACATACCTTAGGCCAGTGACAGAGGTCTCAACAGGTTGTTGCACCACCTCCACCTGCCTGTGTGACCCCAAATTGGCAAGCTGGGTCCAGCGATTCAAGTGGTTTACGCAACATATGCACCCACCTCCCATGGCCGTAATACAGTTGAAACTGTGATTCATCAGGCCAGATGACGTGTTTCCATTCCTCTGCACTGTAGTTGCAATAGGCCTTTGCAAACTGCAGCCTAATCTTCGGTGCCTTGCAGTCAACAACTCCTCTTAAATCAGGTGGGGGCTAGTCCCGAATGACCCCCCCCCCTGGGGAAAAAATCGTACTCCGTTTTTCAACACTACATAAGCGGCCAGAGCCTTGATTTTGAAATCAAGAGTTTGTTTCAGAGGAGACCAGTAGGGACTTGGAGTAGACCAGTAAGACTTCGTTTCTCAGCTAGAAAGGTATAGAAAATAAGTTAAAGAGCAAAAACAGCTTTGGTCTCAAAGGAGTGAGTCGTGGAGCTGGCAGACGAGTCAACCTAAATCTCTCAGATTTGCCCTGACTTGGGCATTCCCAATTGATATTGTGGTCGACTCACCTGTTACCTTTCATATTGCCTGGGCCCTTCTTAGTTCGTTAGCGAATCAGTCTGTGATAGGGAACCAGAGGATGTAGTGACCGACATTGGTGTCTGGAGCCCAACAGCCAGAGTAGCTGTGGGGAAAGATCTTAAAATGTTCCAGACACGTTGGAAAGTTCTTATGTCTGGTGGATCCTGGCTACTTTCCCACTGGATTTGATATTGGGTATCAAGGGGACACGATGTGGATTCGACTACCATATCCTATTTTTTCCATGGTATAGCAGATAGTCTTTGTGCTTATGCATGCTTGCGGATGCGTCATCATTCAATTCCGACGTTATCTATTTCACGGCATCCATATGATTCCTGATAATGATGCGGGAGAGTTTGCAGTCACCTCGAGAGTCAGTTGCACGTTTATGTCCACATTTCTCCAGCTGGTTGAAAGTTTTTCTGTATTTCATGTAGTCTTGGTATACACGTGCGATGGTCTGACGTGGAAATCCCAAATGTTCAGCAGTTGCAGTGACTGAACAACCGGCCTTCCTTACACCAACTATCTGACTACGATTAGACTCACTTATATCACTGCCTTTACCCATGATTACTTTTCTTTGACTGGTTTCCAATGTGTAGAGACCTGCTCTATTTATAGGCATTGCCAGTTTCAATGTCCCTCTTGACTGGACACGATATTTCTGCTTTGCTTATTGGTATCGGGGTGTATATAATAATTTGTCCATTCAGGTATGCCAATTTCTTGAGGGTATAATGTTCTCTATCTTCAACAGGTACAACTTGAAACAAAGCAGAAAAATTAGCTTCCACATTTTCGTAACGATCGTAGGGTATATGACACTCGTTTCCACATATCACAGGACGGTGGAGCAAGTAAATATAAAATGTTTCATCTGGGGTGAAGAAACCGCACCAATTTGTCGCCATCAACTTGTTATAATGAGGAGTCACCATGTGCATCTCATCGATGTTGAAGAAAATGGCCAAACTGTATTTCGGGGATCCAGTCTGGAACAACTACAAATCATCTCCATTCACCATCTTAATGTCTGTATAATGTATTAATTTGATGATGAATATTTTTTTTTAAATCCCCGTTCTCCTCATCTGCTTCCATTTTATTGCGAGCTAAGCATGATCTTAATAGCATCTTTAGAGATGGTGGTCTGACAGAGAAAGGTGTTATTCGAACTCTTTCAGACTCTCTGACAGAGAAAGGTGTTATTCGAATCATCGATATTTTACCAACTAAAAGGAATGTGAATCTCGGATAGTGCTACTTCTCTTTCGCCTTTCAACTCGGTCTACTGGGCCAGTCTGTGTGTTACCATTACCATCAATTTGTTATATACACCATAGCTGAATGTTAAAGGAAGAGGTAAGTATATTAAATAGCCATTTCTTTTCTTTTCCCCTTCTATTCCCTTGTGGGATAATCTACCTACTTCACTAAGAAACCTTTTTTATGATCTCAAGTCAAGATTTTTTCCACAGTATAGATTTCTGGAGAATTTATTTTCTTCAACTTCTGAGTGTAAAACACTCCACATATCTTGAGACATCACCACCTGTCGCTTTTTAATCAGGAGGAATTCTAGTTATGATTCTACTCACACTCTCGAGTCCACTGTTGTGACACTTCTTTCTTGAACGATGTTTCAGTCTGCTGTCTCATGTGATCACCCATTTTAAAATGGACATACTCTTCCTGCTCTGGGGCCTCATATTTCTCTTCCAAATGGAGCTCTCATTAAAGAGATTTACATCCTTGGGGCGAAGCCAAAGACGAGATGTTTCAATGCATATTATAATCCTTCACTATACGATCTAGAACGTGTAAGAATTTAAAATTTTATGCTTAGTGAAATAGCGCCATAATTTTTCTCCTAGTGTCCGGCTCAATCTTTCTACCAGGGCGGTTTTCCTGTCGCTAAAAGAGACAAAGAAATGTATGTTCTTGCCCTTGAAAAATTTCTGACATACTCTATTCGTGAATTCCATGTCTTGATCGATATTCTGAATCAGGGGCCCTCGTAGTATATGGCTTTTGTTTCGCCTCCACCAGGCGCAATCGGTAACTTGACGCCCACAGCATTTTTTCTGATTCACTCATCCAGAGTAACGAGTTTTCCCACTGAGGAAAAGATAAATGAATACCGTTTACTGTAGGCTCTTTCCTTAAAACCTATCTGATGTCCACCATATGGTTACACTCGCTCAACCAAATGTGTCCCCTAAATATCGTGATTCCCCACAATTTGTAGCTAAATTGTCTCGGGATAACTCACAAATCACGGCGATCCCGCAAGTCGTAACTGTCCCTATAATCACAGATACCATCTTCACGAGCTTCATGAAAGAAATGAACACACCAGACACTGATTGTTGTTAGGTAATATCAGACTTTTGTTTACAGTAAAAAATTCTCAGAAGCATACAGATTATCCTTTACTCTCTCAACCACTTCATAATAGGTCAGAGAGGAAAGAAAAATATCTTACGCATAGCAGTGCAAGCCTTGAGCCCATGGTTACCAAACCATCTCTCCCAAACGTTACTCTAGTTAAAGAGCTTTACGTCATTAGGGTCTAAGCCATGAGTGCGATGTTTGGATGCATTATTATAAACTTTCACTATACGATCCAGAATGTGCAAGAATGTTTATGTGCACAAATGCACTTAGCAATAGAATCAAACTCTTACATCACGCAAGTGCGTATTCAGACAATGTTCTTTATCCTCAGGTTCTATGACAGGAATGTTCGATAGTAAGGCTTGAATTTGATTCTGATTGGCAATGTCCACCAGCAGTTGGATGATTTGTCCTTGACCTTACGTGGCGGGGAGTCAGAAGAAACCCTAGTAGAATGTCTCTTTGCTAGGCGATGGCATGATGCAACTGAGAATTATCATCAGATCTACACTAATGATCCAGATAGTTTTTAACAACGTCACAGCGGTTTTTCGTTTCATCCCATTGAGTTAAGGCGACATTCATACCGCAGATGAAGTGTTTTTTAGCACAGACTTCCAGATTTATTAGATATTTGATGACGTTAAGTCATCAAATATCTTAAGAGTAGAAAGTTAAGTCTGTGGCTCCTGTCAATGTTACAGTAGGTACACAGTTGCAGGTAGTTAGTCTCAAACCAAGTCTCTCTTTTAGTTGAATTACCGACATCGATTTTGTCTAATACTGTTAGAAATTCTTTCCACTCTGGTATGATTAAAATGATCCCTTCTTTCATAGGATAAAGCAGACCTCCTTCGCTGCAGCTACAAGAGTGTTGCACATGTACTTGGAGGCTTTCCTGGTACAGTCCAGGAACGACAAAAAGCTGATCTACGAGGCTGGTAATGCCTCGTAGGTTTATTTTACACAGCACGTCTGACGCATGGGTGTAAAAACCCACGGATCTGTGATTTCAAACAGAATCGCGGGTGAATATTAATTAATTGGAGTAATTAATTAACAGAGAAATTAAAAGGACGTTCGGGAGTTGACCAACACTCGTCCCAGACACGACAGGGTTGAAAGGGTTCTCTCCCCCCACCTTGAGGTTTCCTCTAAAATTTCCACAGTTAATGTAGGGGAAAAGGCAGAAGGAACATCCGCCATTTTGCGAAAATACCGTACAGTAGTTAACACTACTCTTGTACGTGTTATCACATTCACTTTTCCTAAGCTAATTACACTATTTTTTTTTAATTTTCCCAAGCTGAGTGAATATAATACATAGTTACATATTATACAGCTGTCATTTTTTTATTAAACATTCCGCTACAGTGGCACAGAAAAAATTACGAGACCAAACATGCTTTCAAACACTTTCTTTTAAATGTTCCTCTTCATGGTTTGCAAATTTATCAAATATGCAACCATAGTCAAAACCAGGGACTACAAAATTTTAAGTTTTTCCTTTTAATTTTACTGTCCTCCTCCTCCTCCTCCTCCTCCTCCTCCTCTTTCTCTTTCTCCTCCTCCTCCTCCTCCTCCTTCTCCTCCTCCTTCTCCTCCTCCTCCTCCTCCTCCTCCTCATCATCATCATCATCATCATCATCATCATCATCAAGCAGTCATGGGCTACGGAGGTCCAACCAGACCGTGCAATTTAGTTCTCCAAGCAAGTCTATCCTGAGCTACATCTACTGCATCTGGCCACTGCACTCCAATTCTAACAAGGTCCTGTTTGACATTGTCTGCCCACCGCATCCTAGGTCTCCCCTTCTTTCTGAGGCCTTTAGGCACACTGTTCATAACTATTCGCCAATCTATAATTATCCATACGGGCAACATGGCCAAACCAGCAGAGTCTCTCTCTGCACAATATGCTGCTTAAAGGAGGTTGCAAACTCCTTTGCCTAACCTCATCATTAGTTACAAAGTTGAACCACATAATGCCCAAGATACTGCGTAAGCATCTGGAATCAAAAGCATCAAGTTTCCTGTTATCTTGTTTACAAAGTGTCCAAGTTTCACTACCATAACTAACCCTAGAAAGAACCAAACTATTATACAGTCTAATTTTAGTCTTTAGGTGTATACGCCTATTTCTCCACACTCTCCATAGATTCTTAAAAGTCCCGGCAGCAATCCCTATTCGTCTGTTAATCTCATGCCGCACATCACCATTATCTGTTACATAGCTCCCAAGATAATTAAACTGTGACACCTGCTCAAGACTGCAACCATTCAGATTAACTGAATCACAGCCTGCCTGACCAATTTTCATCACTTTAGATTTCTCTCTGTTTATAACCAAACCTACTCTACTACCAGTCTCATCAACAACTCGAATGAAAGAGTTCATCTCATCAACATCATTTACCAAAAGGGCTAAATCATCAGCATAATCGAAATCAGAAATTTTCGTATCTCCAGCCCATTTAAGGCCAAAATCTTTCCCTTGAAGTGAATTTCGCATAACATAATCAATAACCAAGCTAAAGAGAAAAGGAGACAAAATGCACCCTTGTCGAACACCAGAAGTAATGTTAAACCAATTGCTACAAGCCTTACCAACTCTCAGACACGACTCAGTGTTATTATAGAGAGCTTTCATTATGTTAACTAACTTGTCTGGTATACCATATGATCTCACAATCAACCACAAATTATGACGATCAACAGAGTCGAAAGCCTTTTTGAAATCAACAAAGCTAGCAACCAAAGGTTTCTGAAACTCTAAACATTTTTCAAGAATCTGCCTAAGTGAAAATATCTGATCCACACATCCCCTACCACTTCTGAATCCACATTGCTCATCACGCAATATGACTGTCAACCAGATTCTTAATTCTATTAACCACAATCATGGAAAGAACTTTACCAGGAACAGACAGTAGACTGATACCCCTATAGTTATCACAAGAACTGCGATCACTTTTTGGAAAATAGGGATAACAATAGCTCTGGTAAAATCCTTAGGAACCATGCCTTTATCATAAACGAAATTCAGAATTTCAGTCATCCAAGTGGTAACTGAAACATTCCCAGCTCTAAGCATTTCGGTAGTAATTTCACCTACCCCTGGGGATTTATGAAGTTTAAGTTTAGAAACAGCCAAAATAACTTCAGATTGTGTTATAGGGCCAACATTAAAGCCACCAATGCATCTATCATCATTGCAAACAATGGGAGTAGAACTAACTACATTGTTTAGAACATCACTGAAATGCTCAGCCCACCTAGCCATGATAGAATCCTCCCCTTCTATAACCTTACCTTGTTTATCCTTCAATCCTTGTATGCCTGTCCGTTTTCTACCACACAAAACATTAACTATCTGGTACAGCTTTCTGCTGTTGTGCTGTCTAACTGCTTCCTCGGCTTTGTCAGCCAAACCATCAAGCCAAAGATTCTTATCAGCAGCTAACTGATCTTTTACACGTTTATTAAGTTCTCTGTAATGCTTTCTATTAGGACTAGTAGGGTATTGATTAAAGACATTCCTGCAGTTCTTTCTTTCCGAAATAAGCTCAAGTGCCTTATCACTCAGATAATTCTGCCTCTTCTGCTCCTTTTTTCCTAAAAGAGTACTGTTAGTGTCCAAAAAAGCCTGTTTAAAATGATCCCATTCTTCCTCAACTTCAGTAGTAAGCAAACCATGACTGTCATAATGACTAAGTAACCTATCATGGTAAGCTTTTGCTATAACTAGATCTTTCAGAGCTTCAGTATTAAAAATAATTTTTTTAACCCTAACACAACACTTTTTAAGTTTAAGTTGCAACACACTTTTAACAAGGTAATTGTCAGATCCAATTTCAGCTCCCCTATATGCCCTGGTATTCCTAACAGAACTAGCCCATTGGCTGTTAATTAATATGTAATCAATCATATTCTTATGCAGCCCATCAGGTGAAACACATGTGTACTTATGTATGTGGCGGTGTTTGTAATAAGTGTTAATTATTCTGAATCCATTGAGTTTACTTACCTGTAGGAGACGTTGCCCATTGCCATTGCAGCTACCAATACCAAAAGGGCCTATTACTCCTCCCCAAAGGTCAGAGTCAGTACCAACTTTGGCATTGAAGTCACCAAGAACAAGGGTAATATCTCCTTTCTTGACAGAATTCAAAATATCCTGAAGTTGTTCATAAAACCTATCCTTCTCATCCTCATCGGCATCCTCAGTGGGGGCATAACAGCAGATAACATTCAAGTCTTTAACGCTTGTCTGAAATTTTGCTGTAAGAAACCTTTCATTAATGCACTCATATCCTAGAAGAGCATCGCTAGCGTGTCTGCTGAGAAACAGACCCACGCCTTAGTGATGCTTATTGTCGTCCCTCCCTGAAAAGAGAAATTTAAGATTATTTTTAAGAATCTGACCTTTATCTGTCCATCTGGTCTCTTGCAAGCCGAGAATATCTAAATTATAATGGTGGAATTCTTGTGTGAGGACATCAAGAGAAAAAGCTCTGTGTAGAGTCCTCACATTCCAACTACCTATGGAGAGAAATGGTTAGTGGGATGTTTAAAGAAACTATGTTTATTGAGAGAGGGAATGCCGACAATATCAAACAGCCCCCTAATCGCAGACATGGGACAAAGACCTGTTCCCCCACCACTAAAGGCTGAAGCCATCTACACTGGAAGACTTCCTCCAATGTAGAATTTGACGATGCCAATAGAAGCAAAGAGTTCAGGTGCCTGCGATGACCTCTGCTCAGGATTATCCACCAGCTGATAAACATATCCTGTGAATCTATTCACTTGGGGCTGTCAACTCACAAACAAACAGAAAACACAGCGGAAGATTTTCCCTCCACAGAAGCCCACCAGTGCGGCAAAATCAGGATCCATAATCAAGCTCAGAGCCATAATATCTGTCTAGTCCAGTGGGTTTATATGGTCAGCACCAGGACCCTGTGTGGTTGACCACTCCTCAGCAGGGTAAAAAAAAAAGAATAGTAACCATAGTTGTCCAGATCAGTAGGCCACACTAATCTGGCAGCCCTCCCCTTCCGTTCACTTCCACAAGAGAGTATCTCTTTTGAAAGTTACTAACGGTCCGCACCTCGAGAAGGCGGGGTCGGACATTAGGTGCTAGGCCTGGCCGGTTCTATGCATCATCATAAGGGATTGGTGCATAGCTCTCCTTCCAGTGACTACCTAGCTACCATTTACAGACCTGTCCTACCCCACCCAGACAGTGTCCTACCCCACCTCTAATCTGAAACAATAAGGGATAGATGTATTAGCTGAGAAACTCTTGAAAGTTTCGTGCAATTCTTTTTAATTGTTTCCGATTATATAGTTTACATATATAAAGATTTACTAGTACACCAAGAGGTAAATATAATAAAAGAAAATTTCTGCTTTATTCTATTTTATTTGTACTACAGAATTCCATTATAACGAAAACTGTTTATATGCTTTCATTTCGTATATAGCAGGCACCTTAGGTCTAAAGTTTTAAATGCGGGTCTCATTTGTTTAAAAAAATGAATACTACAGCTGCAAGTATTATGTTAATTATGAATTTATATATCATACACTTAAAAAGGAAAGAGAAGCAGGGGAAGCAATCCACTTTATTTCTCATGTAGATCTATCTCAGATAGAATGACGTAACAAAGGAGGGAGTGCGGTCGTCATCGTGCATTTGAATTCTTCCTGCACGAGATGCTCGGCAACACTTTCGGCGGTGAAAGAGCTTTAAGAAACGTTTCTAAATACCAACGATTAATAATCCTATAAACTGATTGAGAGATCCGAATGCAATAACAAATGAAGATAAGCTAGAAATTAAGATTCTGAATTTTTCCCCCCAGGTAAGAGGAAGATCAGCAATCATCAGTGCCCATTATGTGGCAAGACATATGTGAACGAAGGCTCTTTAAGGAAGCATATGGCCACTCATCCTGAAACATCATCGATTGCATCAGCTCCTCTTCGCATGTGGCCTTGCACCGTCTGTCAAAATGTGTTTACGCAAGAGACCGGTGAGTAAATCGTAGAGTCAATTAAAGATTCCTTTCACACAGCTATTTTATTTATTATATTTATCACATTTTGATAGTTATTTAATTTATTATATTTATTACATTTTGAGAGTTATTTAATTTATTATATTTATTACATTTTGATGGTTATTTAATTTATTATATTTTATACAATTATTATATTATAAAAAGTGACAACAACGTTAATAGCATATGGGTGTGTAATTTTGAATGGTCCTTAGTTTCTATTGATTTTTTTATGTGAATTGTATACATTATTCTTCCGAATTTGTTGGATCTTTGAGTAACTGATTGAAGAATAAAATGAGTAAATCTTATGTTTCTGTATGAAGTAAAATGTATTATTTCTACTTTAATTGGAAGTCAAAAGTTGATAAAGAGAACAAAAGCTGCTATTTTCTACGCAGCTCTTCAAATAAAGTGCAGAGAGGCTATAGAATATCATATGTTCCTTCACGCGGAGTGTTGTCTCTTGCTAACACATCTATTGTTTCTCACTAAGACTGTAAAAAGTAATAACTTTTATATTCTTTATATTGCAAAGTGTACAGATTATGAAGACTACACAACGATGGTTAACTCTTGTATTCAATGTAAAAGAGAAATTCTTGATATCTCAGAAACATTACAATGTATAGGAAAGTGTGGATTACGATCTCATTTTTATTGCGTTGATGTGAAAGAAGTGAACTTCAGAAAAACGAACATTGAAAATAAGAATAAATGGAAATGCAATAAAATGAAACAGATGTGGAAAGAAAAAGGAAAAAATGTGAGACGGAAATAGTGAATCTCATGTTGATACATTACTAAACTCTGAAGAAATACTGTTGATTACGGAAGTAATTAAGCATATCACTGAAATGTTTAGTGAACAGATGAATACACATAGGAAAGACATCAGAGTGATGAATGAGAAGTCTAAAAATGAGTTATTAGGAGAATTAGCTGGGTATAAAAAATGTACTTTATATTATTCAAACAAACTTGATGATTATTTGAAAATACTGTCTGAAATTACTAAATAGTTGAAGGAACTGCAACATCAGAATGAAAAGCTTACAGCTGAATATAAAACGTTGAAAATTGAAATAGTAGAACTTAAATGGAAAGTAAATGATTTGGAACAGTATTGTAGGAATACTAACATAGAAATTGTAGGAATACCAGAAACACTTAATGAAAATGAATCGGAAATAATAACCTCTATTGCTCATACACTGCAAGTGAAAAAAAGGACTTTGATATGCAAACTATACACCGAGTGTCCACTAGGAATAAACAAAAGATTAAACCAATTATTGTACAATTGAATTCCCGAAAAATGGAAGACAACTGGATGAAATGCTGGACATTTAACGCAAAATAACAAACAGTTACTTTATGAACTAAAGAAAATACAGAGAGAAAAGGGATACAAATATGTATGGGTTAAAGATTCTAAACTTTATATTCGACAAAATGAAAGGTCAAGAATATTAAGAATTAGAAATGTTGATGATTTTAATTTATTGAATGGTTAATACTGGAAATTATTACATTTAAGTAAACTTTAATGTGTTTCAATACTATTTATCAAATTTTTAGTTTAGATACGGAGGCGCATTTGGATCTCAATTATCATAGGAATAAAGTTTATAAAATAGAGAATGTTTATAAAAGAGAATTATATTTTTGGGGTGGGGGATTAAAATTAATAATGGTAACATAAGAAGTATGAGAAAAAAGTTTAACCATCTTTACTCTATTTAAACCTAGTAAATTTTATCCCTGAAATAATAGTGCTAACAGAAATTTGGATACTGATGATGAATTGCAGTTATATACGATACCTGGTTATAAAATATATCATATATGTCAAAATCAAAGGAGATCTGGTGGGTTAGTTATTTTTCTAAAAGCTGTATTACACTATACGAAATTAATACAAATTTTTATTAGTGTTGATGTGCTGGAAATTACCGTATTTGCCGGCGTATAGGACGCACCGGCGTATAAGATTTTAGACACCTTTTTAGACACATTTTTAATGGAAAAATTTTTCCACATTGTTTCATGAATTTCCATAAAGATTTACTGTACTCATTTTACAGTTATTTATATATAATAAAATGTAACTAGGGAACATTGTAGTTACCTTTAGGGAACATTGTAGTTACCTTTAGGTACCTTTTAATGTTCATCCTCAAAACCCAGAAATTCATCTCCAGAACTAAATGAAAAACCACTTGAAGCCTCTTTTTCAGAAACTGAGTCTTCGTATTACAAATCATCCTCTCTGCCATCAAGTGAGTTACTAATACCACATTTCTTAAATGACTTTACAACTGTCTCATGTTTCACAGCATTCCATGAAGTTTTGACCCATTCACAAATCTTCAAAATGCTAGGTCTCTTCCTTCTTCCTGATGGTGTCACTTCAAAATCTGTAGACTGCATCCAACTGTTCCATTTCTCCTTCATGAATCCTTTAAATGGTTTATTAATGCAGACATCTAAAGGTTGAAGCTGGCTCGTTAGTCCACCTGGAATTACAGCTAACTGAATTTTCAGTTGGTTGATTTTATTTTTTATAGCTTCTGTTCTATGACTCCGAAACTGATCCCATACTAGCAAGGCAGGTTTCTTTAACAGTCCACCAGGACGCCTAGACCACACATTGTCTATCCACAACTTCATCCCCCCCTTCATCCATCCAGCCCTTACTTAAACTGAACGTGCACAAACACACCTTTAGGCAGTTTTTCCTTGGGCAAGGTTTTCCTTTCGAAAATCAAAAGAGGCGGCAATTTTGTTCCATTGGCACAACAAGAGAACACGACTGTGTAGTGCGTTTTCTCATGTCCACAAGTTTTAACAATAACACTTCTTGCACCTTTGGAATCTACTGTTTTGTTTTAGGGTACATCGAACGTCAGTGGGACCTCATCCATGTTTCCTATTTGTGAAAGTTCAAAATTTCCACTTTTTCTTGCAATAATGACAATTTTATGAAACTCGATAATCTTGTCTTCATATTCTGTTGGCATCTTTTGTGCTATTTTTGTTTTAGTCCGCATACGTAAGTCATTTCTCTTCCTGAATCTAGAACACCATGACGTTGATCCTGTAAAATCAGCGATGCCTCTGTTAGTAGCTATCACTCTTGCTTGTTGAATAGTCATTTTTGTGGAAACTGAAAATCCCGAACTTCGGTGGACTAATAACCAAGTTTTTAATTCTTCTTCTAATTCCGGCCATTTTGCAATTCCATGTCGCAGATTATGTTTACTACGCATCGCTTTTTTTAGGTCTTCTTCCTGTCTTCTCCAAGTTCTTATCATCTTTTCTGTTGGCGGTGATCCGAAATTCCTCTCTGCCGCCCTGTTTCCGTGTTCTTTAGCATACTCAATCACTCTAGCTTGAATGCAATATCATAGCAGAATCTGCGTTGTTTTTGAGCCATGTTTCGCAGCAAAAACATGAGAAAGCTTCTTCGGTACTAAAAGTTTACGTTTTGGTTGCCTTGAGGCGCTGTAATCGGTAACGACGCGCCATGCTCGCGCTTTTCGAAATAATATGCCGGTGAAATGTGATCACACATGCGCACATTAGATGAATCGTAACCTTGAGGTGTCAGTGGATCTGAACTCTATTTTACTGGAATGCTCCCTCTATCAGTAGTGAAGCATAAAATACATCACGCAACTTATGTCATTATTATGTCATTATTTACAGAACTTATGTCATTATTTACAGAACAAAAAAAAATATGGAAATGATTTATTTGAAACCACTCTTTCACACAAGGACAAAATGCAAAAGAATACTTATATATGTATATTGATATAAACAAAAAGTTTTAGACTGAAATTTCAACTCATAATTTTGATTACCGGCGCATAAGACGCACCCCATATTTTAGGCGTATTTTGAGGGGTAAAAAGTGCGTCCTATACGCGGCAAATACGGTAAATTAAAACTCAATAATTTAGTATTTATTTTTAATGGCATTTTATAGATTACATTCATACACTAAGCAAAATTTTATTAATGAACTAGGAAATAAATTAGAAACTATAAACAATAATAATATTGTATTATTAGGAAATATTAATATTGACTTAAGAGGTAATGATAGTATAAGACATGAATATTTTAGAGTAATTCTGTCTAATGGTTTTAAGGAGTTTCGTGAGGAGATTACTAGGGAGGAATCAAAGACATGTCTTGATCATGTATTTTAAGAAGTATCGCTGTAAACAATGTAAATACTTATATCATTAAGGTACATATTACCGATCATTATTTCATAGGTTTAAACATTCAGTCTAAAATGAACAAAAGTATAGAAATTTTACAAGAAGTACGGAAGACAAATATTGCAAAACTAAAAAAAAATATGGAAAGACAAAGATTGGAATGAGGTTGAAATGGAAAAAGATGTCAATAAATCTTTTGAACTTTTGAAATATTACAATTACAAATATTAATTGAAAAATCAAAACACACTATACAATTAAAACGGAAACAAAATAAATTGAAACCTTGGATGACAGATGGAATTATACAATCTATTAAAAAACGAAGTAATTTATAAAAATTATGGAAAATTCAGCCTTTTAATACTGATTTAAATAATTGTTTTAAAAAGTATCGAAATTTACTGTTAAAATTAATCAGAAAAGCAAAGACAAATTATTACACCAAACGTTTATTAGACAAATACGACAGTGTACAGCAGCACTGGAATATAATAAATGAATTATATAGGAAGGAACAACATATGCAAATGATTCCAATAGAAATATAAGTAAATATTACTATGTATTCTTCGAATGATAATCCGATTCCATTAGCTGAAAAGTTTAATAATTCTTTTACAGAAATAATTGAAAAATGTGTAACCGAAATTCCAGAATACACTGAAGAGAGAAAGGATAAGATATCCGTATCAATGAATTCGATTTTCATAGATTACTTAACAGAATACAAAATTAATAAAGTGCTTTCTTCTTTGCAAATAAGAAAAGCGACGGGAGCAGATTGTATATCTGTGGAGATGATTAAAGAAATATAAAATAATATTTCAGCTATTTTATGTTATCTCTATAATTTATCTTTGCATTCTGGATATTTCACAACAATTCTTAAAATTTAAGCTATAGTACCTGTTTACAAAGGTGTATACATCTAGATATTAATAATTACAGGCCAATAGCTTTATTATCTGTATTTCAAAAATATTCGAAAAGCTAATTAAGATTAGATTTTTAAATTTTCTAGGCAATCATTTTTTTTTCTGAAGATCAGTTTGGGTTTAGGAAAGACACTGTAACAGAGGATGCCACATTAAAATTAACCTCTTCAATCTACAGGAGAAACAAAAAGTAACAGAAATAACGAACGAAAAAAAACAGTGAAGACATAACTACAAAACCTACGTACAAATATATACTGATGGATCTCAGAATTTGGAAAAACAATAACATCTGGGGCATTTTACTGTCCAAAAAACAACTTTGAATATCAATTTAAATTTGATTATCCTACTCCTATCCTCATTGCCGAATTGACAGTTATCATATTAGCAATAAACTGGGCTCTCCAATCTCCAACAAAAATATTGTAATCTTGACAGATAGCAAGACCTCTTTAGACATTTTACAAGATAATCCATTTAAAAGTAATTATAATATTTTCATAAATGACACTTACACATTAATATACAACCATATACAACAACACAACATATTACATATACAATGGATACCCTCACACATTAATCTAAAATACAATTACCTTGCAGACACTTTAGCAAAAAATGCAAAAATCCTGAACCATTCTATGAATTCCCCATATCATTTTCTTCTACCTAAAAACTTAAATAAAAAACGCATGAACAATACACTTTAAAATTGGTATTCCACATATGCAAGTCACACACACACACAGATGCTTAATTTCACATAAAATTAATAAATTCAACAATTATGGATTGCAAAAAAAGGAAATTAGCATAATATTAAGAATCAAAGCCATCATCATCAAGCAGCCCTGGGCTACGGAGGTCCAACCAGACCGTGCAATTTAGTTCTCCAAGCAAGTCTATCCTGAGCGACATCTACTGCATCTGGCCACTGCACACCAATTCTAATAAGGTCCTGTTTGATATTGTCTGCCCACCGCATCCTAGGTCTCACTCTCTTTCTGAGGCCTTCAGGCACACTGTTCATAACCCTATTCGCTAATCTATAATTATCCATACATGTAACATGGGAAAACCAAAGGTGTCTCTCTCTGTACAATATACTGCTCAGAGGAGGTTGCCGACTCCTTTGCCTAACGTGTTCATTACTCACAATGTTGGATGTGGTTATAACATCACTTTAAAAATCTGGGTTAAACTAACCGTTTTTTTCCTTTAAAAATTAAAATTACCTTAGAATTTAAAAAAATATGTATATAAGAATTTTACAAATAATATCAATAAAATGTGTACAGGTAAAATTCCCGTGAAATATTTCGCTATACGAAATAGGAGACTATTGTTTTATACCTCCTCATTAACATCTAAATCATTAGCAACAATTGGAAAAGTTGTCTCTCCTAAAGTATAGATGGCGCAAGGTCTGCCACATCTCAGTGAAAAATTTATAGGTCTTATTCTGGAAGATTGTAGCGTCTCATACGTGGTCCACCCGTAGGGCACTCTGGCATGTATCTAGAGAGTTCGATTCCCGCCGCACCGACGATAATTTTTTTACGATGTTTTTAATAATTGTTAAAGTCTATTTCTAAAGGTAATCTGTGTATTTACTATGGATGTGAAGGATTGTTCTATATTTTTCTAACAGGATCGACGAACATATACGTTGTGTGGCAAATCATATCCTGTGAAGTGAGGAGTGTTATTTTCCCTCCCAAAAGAGAGGGTGAATGTGCGAAGAATTGTCTATATTCTTCAAACGGGAGCGACAAACTTAATACGTTGTGTGTCAATGAGATCCTGTCATGTGAGGACTTGTTTAGGTTATAAATAACTTACCTACCATGAAATTTTCCCTCTTAAAAACGAGGGTGAATGTGTGAATGTTTGTTCTATATTCTTCGAATGAAAGTGACGAACGTAATACGTTGTGTGTGAAATGAGATCCTGTGATGTGAGGAGTGTCACAGGCTGCAAATGATTCACCCACCATGCTATCTTCCCTCCGGAAAAAGTTTTGCTTTTCTAAATTGGAGTGACGATCGTAATACGTTGCGTTTCAAATGAGATCCTGTGGTGTTAGGAGGTTCACAGTCTATAAGTGATTTACTTACCCTGAAATCTTCCCTCTTGAAAAGGACAGTGGATGTGTTGTATATTTTTAAAACGAGATCGATGAGAGTAATATGTTGCGTGTCATATGAGATCCTTTGATGAGATCAGTGTCATAGGCCATAAATAATTTACCCACCGTGCTATCATCCCTCCCCAAAAAGAGGGTGATTGTGTGAAGGATTGTTCTCCATTCTTCGAATGGGAGCGACGAACGCAATATGTTGTGTGTCAAATGAGACCGTGGGGTGTTAGGAGGTTCACAGTCTATAAGTGATTATATAGACGGTATATTATACCCACTATTTGAAAAATAAGATTTTGTGTCAATTGGGATCCTGTGAGTAGTGAGAAGAACGAGAGTTATGAGCCAATGTTAAAGAACAGGGAAACCCATGTTAACCTATGGGAGAGGTTTTGGGGAATGAGCAGTTAAACTAATTTTCAGAAGGTGGTGTGTGTAAAAGATATGAAATGATTGGTTTTGTTGGGAAAGTGTTGTAGTTATCATACACTTCATTGGATTATTGAGCTGTTGGGTTGTAAAAGCCAAGCAAATTGGACAACTCGACAAAGCCAGACAGTTTTGGGAAATTAGTTTGAAAAATATGACAAAATCAACAGGTAAAATGATGTTTTCGGGGCTGGGAGAGAAAACTATGATGGAAAAATAGACTTTGACATGATATCTGTGGATGTATGAATTTTCTTTGCTCTAGTAAGAATGAGAGGGTATGAGACGAATCCAATTAAAAAAAAAATTGCAAGTAATGAAATTAGGGAGAAATCCTGAAACAGCCAGGATAAAAATTGCAAATTTAAACATAACAGGCCAAATGCCTCTCAGTATTGTCAAGGCAGTTGTTCTCAACCTTTTATGTTTCACGTACCCCCTGGAAATGTATATGTAACTGGCGTACCCCTAGTATAGATAGATAGAACTATAGTTATAGTATAACAACGGGAATAAAATAAAACATATATGTATAATATATACAGGGTGTCTCAAAAATATAGGTACAAACGTTAAGGGGAGGTAGATAACATCAAAAGGAATGAGAATTGCATAGGAACCCATAACCGGAAACGTCACCTTAAGTCAATAGGCGGCGCTGTTCATCAGTGCGCTAAAGGGGAAATTTCGAATTTCCTCATTCTAGCGGTAGTCGGCTGATGAAGAGCATGCAAAGGTATTCGAACAGGGAGCTGGCAGACATGCACTTAGTGTATGGAATAGCTGAGGTCAACGGACGAGCCGCTCAAAGAATGTATCAAGAACTCTTCCCACACAGACATGTACCGGGCCACCGTTTTTTTTGCGCGTGCGCATCAAAATTTGTGCGATTATGGGTCATTAAGAGATAGCAGAAATGAGGGCAGGCCACGATCGATGCGTAGTCCCGCCATGGAAGAAAGTGTGTTGGATGCCATGGAAGAAAGTGTGTTGGATGCCATGGAGACTAATCCTAGTACAAGCACACGTGCCATTGCCTCTGCCTTAGGAGTGTCATTGCAGTGTACAGCGTGTTTGCACGGCGAGTCCTTACACCCCTTTCATCTCCAAAGGGTTCAGTTACTTCTTCCCACAGATCATCCTGCACATGTACGTTTTGTGCAGTGGTATCTCCAAGAAAGTGGCCAAGAAGTGAATTTCCCAGCTTATGTTTTGTTTACTGATGAGGCCAGTTTCATTCGGGATGGCGTATTCAATCACCACAATGCGCATTTGTGGGCTCACGAGAACCTCCACGGTGTGCGCAACCATGCAGCACAACATCATTTCGCAGTAAATGTGTGGGCAGGTTTGGTCGGCGACTGCTTAGTCGGGCCGTACCTCTTACCATCTTACATGACCTCCGAGAAGTATCTGATCTTTCTGGAAGATGAGATTTTATTTATTTTGAAAATGACGTAGAGCATTGGGTTAAGTGAAATGGAGAGTGAAATATGTTTATGAATGATGGTATGTGTGTCAGATATAAAAAAATTTCAAAGATTGAATTTGAAGTGATGTAGGTTAGAATAATTTTGAAAATGTATCAAGTTTGTATAGAGAGAGAAGAGTTTTTTTCATGCTTAATTCAAACTAAATAGAAATCAGTCTCGACCCTCTCTAAAGAACAACGGGGATGAGACCTAGTTCCATTTATTTAAGTTCGATTGATTGATGTCATTACTTTAGAGTTCACTGCACCTCAACATTAAAATGAAGCTGCAAAAATACTGGTCTGGAAACATACATATTTTTTTAAAACGTGCAAATAAATGTAGATTTCAAAATGATTGTATTTAAAATAGTTTTTTTAAACCAACAACTAAAGGTTTTCCCTCTAGTGGTTGCAAAGTTGCTTTTCGTTCTGAGAAAAATACACAATATACGTGATATAATTCATTTGGCGGTCTATTTAATTTAAATTGTATTTGAATATCAGCAGTTGCTGATAATTCATATAGACATCATTCGAAGTGGAATATCGGATACAGTTTCATAAAATCTTGATAATTGACTTGTGTTCCCGAGTCCATTTTCTTTTTTTTTACAACTAAAAAGCTGTTATAAACTCGCACATAGTCTAAAGTGTTGGGTTCAAAGTTGCACTCGAATTCTTGTTCGGGAAACTGTTTGCTATTCACTCTGATCTGAATCCGTTCTAGTAACATGTGATCAAACACCATATTGTTTCTGGTTTGATTATTTAATCGGTTAGACTTTTGTAAGACGACATAAAGATGGACGGGTTTGTTTTGAGTTGTAGTAACCTGTTAACTGACATGAGTGTCAATTCGAGTATCAGATTTGTATAGTTTGCACGATTCCCAAAAGATTTCATGTGGATTGCCACTTGCTAACTGAGATTCTAGTTTTGCAAGTACATTCGCTGAAAAAAATATCCGAACATGGTTGATTACAGAATTTAGAAAAAAATATCTGGCAACGATTTTTTTTAGAAATTAGTGATCTGGCAGCCTTCGTGTACTGTACACGAAGGTTTCAAAATCACTAATTTCTAAAAAAAGTCGTTGCCAGATATTTTTTCTGAATTCTGTAATCAACTTAGTGTTCGGATATTTTTTGAGCGACTTTACTTGTACTGATGGTTCCACTTTTGGAATAAACCAAGATACGTGAGATATTTCAAATTTATACAACGTTGCCCCAACTCTCTGAATAATGTCTTTGTCGTCACCTTTTTCCAGTTTTATGGTATGTTTTACACCGCGAAACACTTTATCCACGTCTCGGCAGAATCCAAACAGCCGATTCAGTGGTAAGAATAAACTTACATTTTGTCCATTTTTTGTAATTTCATATCTGTCCGAGAATCCTTGATTAAATTCAGGATTTTTCTTCAACGCTTGTGCAAAATCCTTTATCTTATTATTCGTGTCCAGTTTATGTTCGCCTCCGTCGTACAAATACTTATTCATTTTCGAACTGTCTGCGGTATCTTTGAACCACATCATACTTGTGGCAGCACTGTGTGAAAAGTCTTCGGTAAAATCAATTAAATTGTGAATCGTGTCGTCACTCCTGGCAATTCAATATCTTCCAATTCTCTGTTTTCGATATAATATTGAGCTCTCTTAAAAATGCTGTACCCGTTATTGACCATCGTAACTACATCATTGCCGCCGATATCAGACCCATCTAATTTCAGTATTTTGCGTCTGACGTGTATATAACTATTGTGCGGATGTAAAAAAAAATATTCCTGCTTTTAGGGGATATATTCTCGTTTTTTCGAACGATAGACGACGGATTTGTATAAAATATTTTAATTCGCTTTCTCAGTATCTTCATCTTTATTTCGCTCTGATGTGTAACATTTAAGTCACGTTTTCCTTGTTCAAGTCAATTACTATATTGTTCTGATCTGTTACTTTCATTCTAACGTTGCAAATGTAATCAGTTTTATTCAGCGGTAAATATATGGGGAAGAATGGATGTGTGTCGATTAAACTGCCAGGCGGAGTTTGAGGCACGAAACTGTACAACACGTCGCTCTTCTGGATATTGAGATGGGAAGATTCGACAATAGAACAGTGAATCAGAATGCGATCGACCCCTCTCGTTATGTTGGGTGGGAACTGGCCTTCGTTTTCTGCGCCATCGATAATTTGCGATTCGAACCCTAATATTTCTTGTAACTTTCCTTCTGAAAAATCTATTTTATATCCTCTTGCCAAACGTAAAACAAATCTTAATGTGTGGAGGTTGCTCTCTAGTATTATAGGGCTAGGATCCCCAAAGACATTTTTTAAAACATCATTATATCCGTTTATATCGTACATTCCATTCGGGAAAGTTATTTTATTCCATTGTCTTCCATTGAAGTATTTCAGAGTGTTATTGTTATATTTATCACTGATGTTGTACCAGGAATACCACATATTGTTACAGATCAGTGCTATCTCGTATTCACCATTGAGTGTGATCGGCGTTTCATAATTAATTTCCAAATCTTCGGGGTTGTATGCCGTAATAGTAGAGGAATTGATAGTTATGTGTACCATCTTTATTAATGTGGTGTAGTAGCATGCAGTACTCATATGCTAGTTGTTACCAACAATTCATGGGCGGGGGTGGCTCAGTCGGTAGCGCGCCAAGCTCGTAATTTGTAGTTCCCAGGTTCGAGTCCCAGCTGGGTCAGCGTTGAGATTTATCTCCGCAAAATTCCCGTGGTCCCGTGTGCGGGAGATCCATACCCTGTGCACGTTAAAGAACATGCTGGATGGCCTTGACGGGAGGCTACCATCTGTCTCCCAACAGCTGTTCCAGTGGGTCCCCTCCCCCAACCTTCTCTGAGCCTTCGGGGTCCATGTGATCTGGCCTTTTAGCCCATGGTGTGCAAAAAAAGTGCCGCTTAGAGGTAAAACAACCCAACCCAACCAACAATTCATTCCGATCGTTAGTTCGAGTATGTTCAAACTCATACAATATGATAACTGATACAAACTGATACAATACATCATATGGGTTTATGTCATTATTCCTTCGTTTAATGTAATAGATGCAATAGTAACCGCATTTTTCAGAGTAATTTGCTTAAATTTGCGAAGTGTTATACACGATCGGCTTTGAAGATGAAAGTAAATAGTGTTTTATTTCTTCTGGTGGCGATAAACCGAATGGATCAAAGTACTCGACGTAAGGTAACTTCGCATCATTGAAATAAGCTACCCAATGAGTTCCTGAACCACGGGAATCTTTAAAGTTCACTATACCATTTTCGTTCTTGAATATTTTTGGCCCAGGCGTTAAACTAGTTAGATAACTGTGATACATTATACTTTATTTTATAAGTATCACGTACTTATATTTTATATATAAAATTAAGCATATATTGTGTAAAGTGTAAAATGATAACTTTTAAAGGATAACGTTGAATATGTGACATCAAAGAATAAAAGAGTGATGATGAGAGGTAGATGACGGACGTTTGGAAAAATGAACTATAAATTTGTGAAACAGAAAGGGAAATTTCTAAAAAGTGGAGATATAGTAAGCTGGATTTAAAAAAGTTTAATCCACTCGAAATGCACATTCCAGGTTAGCAGTATTGTGGACCTTTTACGAAACTGGAGAAAAGGTTAATGCGAGGAGATCCTGGTATTAACCGTGTGGACAAAGCCTGCAAAAAGCACGACATTTCTTACAGCAAATCTACAGAAACTAAAAAGATACACGAAGCCGACCAAGAATTATTAAATGATTTGGATGAAATTCAGAATCCAACTTTAGGAGAAAGAATTTCAAGAACGATAATCAAACCTATCATTAAAACAAAGAAACGGTTCGGTTTAGGACGCAAGAAATAAGATGCTTTCTTCCGTTTACTATGACCCATTAAAGGGATTTTCCGGTATAAAAGATCTAATGCGAAAAACTCGATTGAAGGAAAAAGAAGTAAAAGGATCTTTCCAACAACAAGATGTTTACACGTTACACAAACCCATTTATAAAAATTTTCATCAGAAGGGTTTGTGTCTCGAATATAGATGACCAGTGGCAGAGTGATTTAATTAATATGCAAAAATTTAAATTTCCCAATAACCACACGAATTACATTTTAACCATGATTGACATTTTCAGAAAATTCGCCAGGGCAATACCTATTAAAAAGAAAACGGGTAATGAGATTTCCAAAGCATTTGTCGAAATTTTTAAACAATGTAAGCCATCGAAGTTACAAACGGATAAGGGAACTGAGTTTATCAATAAAGAAACTCAAGCATTGTTTAACCAACGAGGTGTCCATTGGTTTGCCACTGAAAATGAGACTAAAGCTCAAATTATGGAACGATTTAATAGGACTCTAAAGACAAAAATGTGGAAATATTTCTCCTAATAACAGTAAAAAATGGATCGATGTTCTACCAAAACTCGTTTAGAATTACAATACTTCTTATCACAGATCAATAAGAATGACCCCAAAAGAGGCAAGCTTGCAGAAAAACAAAGATGTTGTGTATTTTAATCTGTTTGGTAAAAGAATTAAATCTATTTCAGCACCAAATTCAAAATTGGCGACAGAGTGAGAATCGCCAAGTACAAGACACCATTTAAAAAAGGTTATCTGCCCAATTTTACAGAAGAGATTTTTGAAATTGCTCAAGTTTTGAATACAGATCTCATAACCTATAAGATCAAGGATCTGAAAGGAGAACCAATCATTGGTAGTTTTTACACCCAAGAAATGGTGAAATACGAAAAGCAAGATAACATTTATAAAGTTGAAACCATTCTGAAAACTAGACTGAATAATAATAAAAAAGAGTATTATGTTAAATGGTTTGGTTATGATAATACATTTAATTCCTGGGTCAAAGAACATGATCTTTTTAAATAAAGCAAATGGAGATTCAAAATTTTGACTTTGAAGAAGGTGAGAAATTCTTGAACAGAAAATTCTTTGGCCTTTTAGACTTTTAATCTGTGGTCCATCGGGCTCAGGGAAGACGAACCTTTTGATGAACTTAATATTTAAACATCTCTACTATCATAAAATCTTTTTATATGCCAAAGATTTAACCGAGCCGAAATATCAGTTTATGCGAGAAATATTCAACGATTTGCACGAAATTTTAGAGAAAATATTTGGCAAAAAAATCTAAGTTGCAACTTTCTCTTCCAGTAAAGTAGATATCGTCAAGGTCAACGACCTGGATCCTGATATGCAAAATTTTAATTGTTTTCGACGATTTCGTAACGTAAAGAGATCAAAAACTCATCGAAGAATTATTCGTCAGAGGTAAACATATCATTGATTTACCTGAGAGTTATTTTTCGACTCTAAAAGACATTCGACTACAGTGTAATTATTTTATATTCTTTAATATGCAGAACAAGAGAGAAATGTTGCAGATAGAAATGGATCATGCAACAGAAATCAGGAAAGATATTTTTATGCAGTTTCAAAACCACACGATTTCTTATTAATCGATAAAAAAAAACAAGTACGTGCCTCTGAAGTACAGAAAACCTTTGGTAAATAAAGATGAATTACTTGACAAAGTTTGGCGTCATCAGCTCTGAAACCGGCTCCGAAAGAGAACCAGCTGGAATTCCAGGTGTCGGTTTTAAATTGATACACGATGGGGACTACGACATGAGTAATAAAAAATTGAGAAATGTAGCCAATCCCGAAGAGGGTTCGGACTCTGTGACAAAACAATATCTGCAACAAGAGTCTATAACACTGAATAACAGGGGAAATTATGACGCAAATACTAAAAGAATACCGAATGTAGGCAGACTTATAGAGAATGGAGCTCTACCATTCAACTACCATTCAATACGTTAATAATGCTTCTTTAATTTTTCGGAACAATCGCTACGATGCACGAAATAAACAAATAATCAATGTTGCTGAACCGGATGCAGATTCTGGAGTAGTTACAAAAGGATATCTGGAAAAAAGAGCACTTTGCAATGACGATGATAATTACGATGCAAGCAATAAACCCATTAAAAGTGTTGCAGAACCGACCGATTCATCCAATGCCACTACGAAACACTACGTCGACAACTTGACCACTGTATAAAATAGTCCAATGAATACATTGGTTAGAAATAAAGATGGGCTTTACGTTCCACGAAGCATTGCATTCGACGGACGTAGTTTCAATGCAGAAAAAAAAAAAGCAAATCCTTGATATTGCCGATCCCGAGTCGGATTCTGCTGCTGTAACTAAGGGATATTTGGAAAAAGTCGCATTAACAGGTGAGGATGTCTTTAATGCGAACAATAGGAGAATCGGGGAACCGAGGCACAACAGAAATGCGACAACAAAAAGTTACGTTGATGGCTTGACAAAGTTAGATCCTAACCTATCCAATTCTCTATTGAGAAATGAAAATGGACTTTTTGCATCAAGTGGGAGCAGTTTTAATGGCGATGCAAATGGGAAACGAATTACTAATGTTGGCACCCCAATTGTAAACAATGATGCTGCTACAAAACTATACGTTGAT
This sequence comes from Ryuthela nishihirai, assembly GCA_038380435.1. Lineage (NCBI taxonomy): Eukaryota > Metazoa > Arthropoda > Arachnida > Araneae > Heptathelidae > Ryuthela > Ryuthela nishihirai. The sequence continues at coordinate 3,539,378 of JAWZYU010000019.1, forward strand.
AAAAATACTGTAATTTGCCTTACCTACGGTGATAAAGAAGTGAAAAAAGACATATTTGCAGTCTCATCCAATTATACAGATAAACACAAAATTCGACCTACTAACACCACCTATTTTCAAAGATAATTACCATCTATGCATTTCTAATGGATATATAAGCAAGGTAATCTGCTGCACAACAAATCCCTCTTTTAGTATAAATTATAGTATCAACTTGGACGATCAAAAATTCAATGAAGTAGTAAGACCACAACTTCAGCAGTTTTTTTTCTGTTATTCCAGTAAACGAGAAATTTGACAGGGGCAGCAAGATTAGTGTTTCACTTGCTAGACACTATCCAGATCCAAAAGAAGGAAGAAAAGTACCTGGAGGTCTTGTTTCAGACTTTCATTACTGGGTATATGTCTTTATTGTACATGAATAAAGATGAAAGACCTTAAGCAATTACACGGTATTACAGATGAAATCTTGAAATCGCGAGCTACTACAAAATCGAAAATTGAAGACACTATTTGGGAGACGAACGAGTTAAGGAAACGCTCGAAGAATTTCACAAGCCAGTGGTCGAACGGTTAAAAGGTCTGGAAACTGTGCGTGAAGAAACCATGAAAAACATACTAGATGTAGTGAAAACTTTAGAGCCAGAAGAGCCCACTGAGATGCGAGAAAAAACGTTCGTTTATAATCCAGATTCCAACTTGCAAGATGAAATATTAAACCAATATAAACTAAAACTTACGAGTGATATCTTACAGATGAGAAACCCCATTCCTGAGCTGACAGAAATGATTTACCAAACAATCGGGCATCTTCAGAAACTGGCTACAGAAACCAAACGCTATGGTAGAACTACTGAGAAATATCGAATTATCGATAATCACATTGAGGCACTTAGAAAATATTTAAAGTCGCTTAAAATGATTCTCACTATAATAGAAAGTCAACAGTTTGGTTCTGGACTATACAAGAGTTTCGACGACATATGCGAAAAATTATCAATTTTGGTTGCCAATAAACGAGCTGGAAACACCAGTGCAGAAGTAGTAAATGAAATTGTTGAATTTTTGGATATTTTGCTAAAAAACGATATTATTGACAAAAAGGAAGATAAGTTCAATAACATCGGTATTGTTTAGAAATTATTCTTGGATACACACTACAGTCATGTCAATTTCAACTTCCGATTATGCCAAAAATTCCGATATTGCAGCCTAAAGAGACCATGATTTTTAGCTACTATAATGAAGACGGTGTAACTGCTAACTCAAAGTTGAGTGCAATGATTCAATGTACGAACTGTGGAAAATCTATTCGCAAGTCCAATATGAACCTTCATATGAAAACTGCATGCCCTTCTCGCACATTTGAAAAATGCGAATTTTGCAATTCCAGCTTTAACAGAAAAGACAATTACAATCATCACCTGAAACAATATCATGTAAAGAAAAACAGTGCTTTTGGGAAAACGTTTCGCACATATAAAATTGATAACATAAATATCAGAGAAAACGTAACAAGTTTCCTGGAGAAAAATAACAATAAATGGAAACATGTAATTGACAAGAAACTCGGCCAGCCTCTAAAAGTTAGGTTCATATTACAAATAAAATTTAAAAATCAAACGGATCCTGAGAGACAGAAAGAAATATAGGCACATTTTTCCACGTGTGACGAAATAATCAGTTTGCCTTCCTATCTCAATTAATTACTGAAAAATGCTTATGAGAAAATTCATAACGACTTTGAAAATTTTATACAAAAGGGAAGTGGGTGGGTGTTTGACAAAATAATTTCTATGGAAATTCAAATGTCTCAGTATAATGCAGTTGGAGCATCTGCTTTCGTAAATTTACCAGAACATTTGAAATCTACAAAAGGAATAGTGAATGTTAAAAACTACGTAAAGACCATCCACAACGTGTGGAAAAATATAAAATATTTAAAAATGTCTTAAACACATCTTCAATATCTATCCAGTAACCTTCGATCAAATCACGAAATTCGAGGTTTTAAATAATCTTTCTATAAATGTTTTAAATTCTAAGAAAAATAGTTTGCATACGTTATATATTTCACAGAATCCTGTTAAAGAAACCATATATAACTTTTACTTTTAAAAGACGGCAGTAATTCTCACTATTGTTGGGTTAAAAATTATAGTAGGGTTACAGCATACCTTTCAAGACATAATGGTAAATTCTATCCCTGCCCATACTGTCTTCATAATTTCACTCGTGAAGATTTATTAAAGAATCACGTAGATAAGTGCAAATCAAACACTTTACAAACTATCAAGTTTCCCGAAGCGAATAGTACGAAATTCCATATGATTAAAAACGGTTTGAACCACCCATATGTGATTTATGCAGACTGCGAATGCTTTTCGAAATGTTCCATGTAGAATTGAGAATAATCCATGTAGGGTGCGAACTAAGTATTTAGTACCGTCAGGATTTGCTATATTATATTTCATCAGAATTCCGTCAGAATTTGCTATATATTATAGTTGGACCGGAAGGTAAACTGATCAAAACTAGAATGTACAGAGGGAAAAATGTAACAGAACAATTTTTGAATGAAATGATCGAAGCCGAAACTTTGATCAATGATTTGAAGAAAAGAAATGTTAAGATGACTAATTTTGATTGGCAAATTTTTACTGGAGCTAAATATTGTAATATTTGTGGGAAAATTGTAGGAACTGTTAGAGTAAAGGACCACGATCACTTAACTGGAAAATACAGAGGTGCTGTTCACAACAAATGTAATCTTCAATACAAATTCTCACTTGAAATACCAGTGTTGTTTCATAATCTCAATGGATTTGATAAGAAGAAAATTTCTTTTATTCCACAAACTACAGAAAAATATATAAGCATTAAATTCGGTCAAAATAAATTTATTGATTCATTCATGTTCCTCAGTTCTTCACTGGATTCACCGTCGAAAAATGTGGAAAATTTCTACTTCCTAAGTCAATATTGCAGACAACATAATCTGAATGACTCACAGAAAGAACTTTTGAAAAGCAAAGGAAGTTTTCCATTTGAGTACTTGCAACAGAGTGCTCAGTTTTTGCAAACGTCACTTCCATCCAAAGAGAATTTTAAAAACAATGAACAATACGAAAGAGCTCAAATTTTATAGAAAGCCTTTTCTATTGCTACTTTCGGTGAAAATCACGATCTGTACATGATCAGTGATGTATTACTGCTAGTAGATATATTTGAAAACTACAGAAATTCGTGTATGAATAACTACCCACTCGATCCTTGTCATTATTTTAACTCTCCTGGCTTATCCTATGCTGCCTGTTTAAAAATGACAGAAATTGAGCTGGAACTTATAAAAGGTGATATGTATTTTTTCATAGAAAGAGCTCTGTGATGAGGAATATCTTTAGTGTCTAAGAGATTTGCACAGGCGAACAATCCTTTAGTTGATCCATATGAGAGAAGTAAACCACAAAACTATATCATGTACTTTGATGCAAACAATTTATATGGCTGGGCAATGTCTCAACCTCTTCCAACTGGTAATTTGAAATGGGTAAATGATATTTTCTTGTTTAATATTTCAGACGACAGCAAAAAGGGTTATTTCTTCAAAGTTGATCTTGAATATCCGGCACATCTACACGATTTACACAATGATTTCCCCTTGGCTCCTGAAAAATTGAAACTCTCTTATAGTAATGTGTCATTCTTGATTCCAAATTTGTTCGACAAGCAAAATTATGTCGTTCATTATAGATTACTTAAACTCTATGTGGAACTGGGATTGAAGGTGAAACATGTGCATAGAATCTTGGAATTTGATCAGAAACCATGGCTGAAACCTTACATAGATTTTAATACAACTAAACGAATTAATGCCATAAATAATCTTCAAAAAACCTTTTTGAAACTGATGAACAATGCTATATATGGCAAATGTTTTGAAAATAAGAGAAAGAGAATAAAGTGTCACATTGACTGAAGAAAGCTTAAAAAATTAATTGCAAATTTCTTGTGTTGAACTTGCAGAAAATTTCGTAATTCTCCATGTGAAAAGGAAAAATATTAGATAGATAAACCATATTACATTGGTGTAACGATTTTGCAGTTGAGTGAATTACACGTGTATAATTACTTCTGCAATTTTCTGAAACCAAAATTTAATGCAAAATTGTTATTTACCAATACTGATTCCTTCTGCGTCGACATCCAGATAGATGACATACATCAGAAATTTAATTCAGACTACTATGATTTCTCATATTACCCCACAAACCATGCATTATACAGTGAATCAAATAAAATGGTTCCAGGAAAATTTAAAGCGAATTAAAAAGTCTTCCAATCAAAGAGGTTGTTGCTTTACGTCCAAAATTCTTTTCTATAGATGCTCCAATTCCCAAAAAAGGCAGCTAATGGAGTAAAAAATGAATATAGTCATGAAGATTATCGGCAATGTCTATTTTAATAACAAAATCCTATATACTCAACAAACAGAATTTCGATCGGAACAACACGATAAACATGTATACCAAATTAAAAAAATTGCTTTATCCCAAGAATACACAAAACGACATATCAATGGAATTCAAACTTATGCTTTTGGAAATTATAGAATCTCAGATGGTAAAGTAGGAAATTCCATTTACAAAACTTTGAACTAAAAACAAATGTAAAAAAAATTAAGTACTAGTAAAACATTTTAAAAACTCTGCCAGTTTGTAATTCTTTAGAGATGGTAATAATCAGTGTTTAAATCTAATATCTCTCTCAATTAGAAGAGGAGACATAGAGATTCAAATTTAAGTGTTCTCGACTCAATTTCTGTGAAATCTTATGGTCTGAAACTCTTTGAAATAAAATTAAGAGAAATGAACTGTTTAGAACAACTTTGTACAAGCAACAAAGGATCCTAGCAGTTTATCTAGCTAAAATCAAAGTAAACTATAATCTCAGTCTCGATATTTTTTTATTGGGTCAAGACTAATTATTTTTTTCGTCAGATTTGAGAACTTGATAAATCATAACTATCAATGTTAAAAACCAATCTTCTAGCTCGATTACAACAAAAGTTATTGCAACACAAAATCTAAAAGTATCGAACACACGAAACTTAAAATAATGGGTCGAGGCCGCTACTAATACTTTTAACGTGGAACACAATGATATTAATTTGAGTTCTGTAAGTCTATTAGAAGCAGAGTTATGAAACCGCAAAGTTAAGAGGGGTTCGACCCACTTTGTCAGCGAAATCTGACGAAAGAATAACGTTCTGAACGTTATTCTTTCGTCAGATTATAGAATTTGGTAAACCCCAACTATTAATATTAAAACCAAAATCCTAGCACAATTAGAATGGACGTTATAATTCGGCAAAATCTTAAAATTTCGAACCCAGAAAGCAAAATCTAACAGGTCGAGACTGCTTCCAATACATTTAACGTATAGTGCTTGCCGAATATAATCTAAAGATACTAATTTGAGATTTCTAGCTCAATTAGAAGCATAGTTATGAGGATGCAAAATTAAGAAGGTTCGACCCACTTTCTCGGCTAGGAAACGGGTCCGACTCCGTTTCCAGCTGAATTAACGATATGAGTTCCAGTACTTGATGAAAAAACCGAAAACGTTTTGAAAGCTTAGATGAGAATCAGCAATGTGTGGTATGCAAAGTTTTGAACCCAGAAAACCCGTAAGTAACGGGGTCGAGACCAATACCCACATGTTCAAAGTGTAGTACACCCGGAATGAAATCCAATAATATTAGTTTCAAATCTTTAGCTTGAATACAAGACAAGATATGAGATCATAAATTTAAGAGGGTTCAACCCACTTTCTAGGCTAGGTAAGTGGTCCGAACCCGATTCTAATCAGTTCAGAAAATAGTGTCTGATTAGTACTATTGAACAACACCAGAATGAGCTCTGTAGCATAATTAGATCAAAAGTTATTTCAACTTTTATAAATTGAAAAGAATTAACCCACCGTAGTAAGTCTCAAGAATTCCCTATGCAAAGGGACTGACTTCTCCCATAGCATCAGTTTTTTGCGCTCTGTCTGCGTGTTGAGCAGACGTCTTTAGCGAACGCTCTCAAGGGCCGGTTTTGCCGAAGGCTCCCGTAGTTGTCACGCGGCAGCCGTACCAGTGACGCGCGGCATCGTCTCAGCCATCACCGCCGTCGATCGTCCGAAAAGCCAGTGACAGTGGCGTCGCTGGAGATCGTCCTTTGTTCTACTCTTCCATGTCGACAGTGCTACCCGTAAGTGTTCACAAACTCTATTAGATTGGTGCTTCTCTATTTTTGAGTACATGGAGAGGACTTGAGCTGTTCTAATGGTCAGACGTGCCGCTAGTGGCCTATGCTTTTTTATAATTTTTAGTATGAACTTCAACTGTGAGACCCTCGGTTCTTCTACAATGGATTGTGTTGCCTCGCCCACTTCAATCGTCCAGTGCTGAACTCTACGCCGAATCTCATCTCTTGTATGATGGCTAAAAAAGGTAAAAATCCCAAACATAAAATAACATCGGGTATCTCGATAAAGTCTTCTGAGAAAGCTCAATTAAAAAAACTGGACAGACATGTCACTCGAATGTCTTTGAGATCGCTTTCAACAAACGACTTAACCGAACTACAAGAATTGAAAATAAATTTTGATAAAAACGAAAATGACAAAGACAGCGTTTGTTCTAGAACTTCGAATCAAGGCCAAACTCCGTATGGATCAATCCTATCTTTGAATGAGTCAACTGACTCGCACAGTCCCTTCCAACCGGAAGAAGAACCTCTAAAAAAAAGTGAATATCAAAACGAAAAACCACCTGAAGTGATACACAGTGAAAATAAAAAAGCCTCTGATACAAACTCCAAAACTCAAGTCATAAATAACGAACTAGCACTGATTTTCTTCAACTCTACCTGTAAGCTCTCTGACCTGGACGATGGCAAGGTCACTGACTTTTTCTTCAATTTTCTTCAAAAAGAAATCAAAGGCAGATTCACTCGCAAAGGAGACATCATCGTATTTCCCACAAATGAAATGGATCTACAAAGACTACAAATCATCGACAAAATTCTTGAAATACGCTTTCTTAAATGTTGAATCACGCTTTCCTTCCAAGGACTTTTCCATGGGGATGCTTATGGGAGTTAACACTAAATATGATGAAGATTTCCTTCTAAAGTGCCTTGAAAAATATGATGTTTATAAGATTCGTCGAATGAGTAGATACATACACAACACTGCCAACAACGGGTATGACGAAGTGGATCTCGAAAACGTTATTATCTACACAACATCACCTAAACTGCCAGCCAGCGTGGACATCGGTTTCTCACATTTCAGGGTCAAGGAATATTTTGGTGCTCCTGCCCTGTGCAGTAAATGCTATAGATGTGGCCACATCGCAACTTTCTGCACAGGCAAGGTAAGGTGCAAGAGATGTGTAGGCCCACACTCCCACAAAACTTGCCTGTCAACAGAATTAAAATGCCCTAATTGCAGTGGTCAACACCCCTGCCACCTACCATGGATGCCCTACAAAAAAAATTGCCTGCCGCGCCATGCGCATACAAGATCATGACCACTGTAGTTGGTCATCTGCTTTCATACAGGCTAAGCGAGAAATCAACTCTCTCCACCTTCATCAATCAACTACCATTAACTCTACTCATCCTCCATTACATAAAGTGCCTCTTCTGCAGCGACCTAATGCTACTACAAGACGCAACGATCAACTCCCATCGACCAATGTCAATAACTTGCCTCACAACAATCCACAATATAACTCTATTAACTCTAATAACTTTCCCATAGTGACTACTACGACTATATGTCATAATGTCTACCACCAACCAAGTACAAGCAATAATGCCAAGACATATGTAGGTGTTGCTGCTAAACCTAAAAACTTGAGCAATTCGATAGCACCGCTATTATCTCCTACTGAATTAGCAAAAAATATTAATAATGATAACATCTCTATTACCTTAGTGATAGATTTAATTTTACAACTCTTAAGATATATATGTAGATCTGATGAAGACCTCTCACTTTTAACTAGTATTCTACTCAGACTCAAAAATTAATTGTTTTTCCATTCTTCAATGGAATTGTAGAGGTCTCCCTTCCACAAAACAGGATCTGATTCTTCTAAGTAAATATTATGGTATTGACATCTTTGCACTACAAGAGATTCAAACCAAAAAAAAATTTAACATAACTAACCACCTCCCTTACTTTTACTTCTCACAACACAGTAAAAATGGAGTTGGATTCCTTAGTAAAAAAAGTATAAAACACAAAATTCTTCCTATCTCCTATAACTATCATAACCTTGAAATTCTTGTAGTGCAAGTGATGGTCAAAAAACTCATTTTCTCCTTAGTCAATATTTATAATCCTGGTCTTGCTATTAAAGAATCTATTTATCATGATATATTTAAACAAATACCCTCACCCCACATATTAGTAGGTGACTTTAACAGCCACCACCCTTCCTGGCACTCGTACACAACCAACTATCCTGGTATTTACCTAAGTAACTTTATCACCAACACAAATTTTATCAACCTAAACACCAAAACTACAACACATGAAAACACAAACAACAATAGATCTGTAATTGACTTTACCTTCATTTCCCCTGAAATTTCTGAAACATTTTCCTGGTCTATATTAGCTGACACCAGAGGAAGTGACCACCACCCTATCATTATACAAGCAAATCTTAAAAATCATTATAAAAAACTCATACACCTAAACAACTGGCCATTATTTAAGAAAATACTTACCCACTCCCCACCTTCAACAAACTTAAATGATTACAACACATTCTTAAACCACATTTTTGACATTACCAAACCTGCTTTCAAAACCCTTCTAAATAAACTACCAAAAATACAAAAAAAATTTTGGTACATGAACAGATTATCTGCCATTAGAAAAAAAGCTGAGAACAAAACAATAAACTCCAGAGCTTTCTCTGACATCAACAACTATAAAAAAAATCAATGCATTAGTCAGGAAAAAATTAAAATTACTATATAAAGAAAATTGGCAAACATTTACCCACCAACTTACAACCCGTTCCTCTGAACACAGCCTCTGCAAAACATGCAAAAACATCAACACACAGAAAACTCAAACCATACCTATGGCAGAAATCGTAATCCAGAATAACATTACTTTATAAGACACCTCTTTGCATGTAACCTCAAAATTACACGTAAACTAAATCTTAACAAACAGGAAACCTCCTTCACTAACAATATCAACAACCTTTTAAACAACATTAAACCTGCCCCTTATATTCTTGACAAACCTTTTTCAATCCAGGAACTTCCCCATGCTATTAATAAACTGAATCTAAACTCTGCTCCAGGTGACGACAAAATTCCTAATAAACTATTTAAAAATCTCCCAACCCCCTGGGGGCGGGGGGGCGGGGGGGCGGGGGGGCGGGGGGGGGGGGTAGTTCAGTCGGTAGCGCGCCAGGCTCGTAATCTGTAGTTCCCAGGTTCGAATCCCAGCTGGGTCAGCGTTGAGATTTATCTCCGCTAAATTCCCCGCTCTGCCCACGGTCAGTAGGGGACACCGATGGGCTTGGAAAAGCCGCCGTCCGTCGGATGGGACGTTAAGCCGTTGCCCCGTGTGCGGGAGAGCCATACCCTGTGCACGTTAAAGAACACGCTGGATGGCCTTGACGGGAGGCTGCCATCTGTCTCCCAACAGCTGTTCTAGTGGGTCCCCTCCCCCAACCTTCTCCGAGCCTTCGAGGTCCATGTGACCTGGCCATTTAGCCCATGGTGTGCAAAAAAGTGCCGCTCAGAGGTAAAACAACCCAACCCAACCCCCTGGAGAGACAAACTATTACTAATTTTCAACAAAATCTAGTCTGAACACCAACTACCTCCCCCCCACATGGACACACATTTTAATCATTTTTCTCCTAAAACCTGGAAAGACACCCATTAATCTTAACTCTTACAGACCCATTTCCCTACTTTCCAATACACTCAAACTGTTTGAACGCCTCATTCTCAAAAGAATAAATAGGTTCCTTGAAACTGGAAATTTCTTGGGTTCAGGAAAAATAGATCATCACTTGATTGCATAGCACACTTAATATCTGACATACAGAGAGCCAACAAGAAAAAAAAAATTCTCTTGGCTATATCCATTGATCTCACACAGGCATTTGATTCTGTCTGGATCCCTGGCCTTCTACATAAACTACACAATGCTAATCTCAGTGGTAATATCTTACATTTCTTACACACATACTTCTCCTCCAGGACATTCCAGGTCAAACTTGATAACCACACATCTAACACTTGTAATTTCACACAAGGATTATCACAAGGATCTATACTCTCCCCAACCTTATTTAATTTTTACATACATGACATTAAAATTTTTTTTTACAAGGACATTAGTTACACATGCTATGCAGATGACATCACCTTCTGGACAACTGCCAAAACCATTCGCATTTTACATGAAAAAATTCAAAAACAATTAAATAGACTTACCACATACTGCATAAAATGGCACCTAGACATAAATCCAAACAAAACCATTTGAATTCCCTTCTACAATTTCAAACACACTACCCCTATATTTAATTTTAAAATTAATAATCACACCATACCACAATCCACCACCTGCAAACTGCTTGGCATGCACCTTGATTTAAAATTAAATTGGAATCATCACCTACAATACCTACACACAAAAGGCGTCAAATTACTAAACACATTCAAAATTTTTAACCTCCAGAAACAATGGGACCCCACCATACCACATGATCACATTTTACAAAAATCTCATCAGAGCAAAATTAGAATATGGCCTTGAATTCTTATCTAACTTACCTGAATCCAAATTAAAAAAAACAAACATCATACAAAACAAATGTATAAAAAATGCACTAGGTCTCCGTATCTTCACACCCACCATTTCTACTATTGCTGAAACATCTCTCCCACCCTTCCATATCAGACAAAAAATATTATTACTCAAATATTACCTCAGATTGCATTACAAACTACCTACACACCCTTTCTACCTACATTTCCTAAGTAGCCCTTATTTCAAAATACTTATGACACATCCTGATCTTTTTAAACTCTTTAACTATCATATTGTTGCGGATTACAAAAATGGATAGCCGCTGAGCGTGAGTATTAAAAGCTATATTTCAAAACCAAATTCAATACAAGGTAAATTGTTACAAAGGAAATATGGATGAAGTATCTTATTAACAAATCAACTATTAACATGCACAAGTCATCAATCTTCCTGCATGAGCACACATCAGCTCTGTGTATTTTACTAAATACTACCTTTTACTTGATTTACCAGGTCACCCGAAGATCTTCACTCGTAAACCAATTCTCGTCCTGTGCTAATAACTTTTCACACACTAGCCGAACAAAAAGACAGTCCGTGTAGACATTCGAAGTTAGCCATAAAAGTTCCCACTTTTATACTTCCGCGTATACACAACACATCAAGTTACTTCTTGATACTTAACGATAAAAGATCCCACTTTTATCCTTCCGCGTATACACAACACATCAAGTTACTTCTTGATACTTAACGCGCACTGTCTCAGAACAGCTCACCGTCCATTTTCGAACTCACCGACCGTTACAACACAACGACCGTTACAATACAACGACCGTTAACGCTCCACTCTTCTTCTCCAAATTCTCCCAAAGTTCAATTCGTTGGCTGAAACTTTGCTTTCGGTTGCCAGATTCTTCTGTCGTAACACTGCCCCCTTCCTAGGTCTTGTTCGTCCCGAACAATTCTGGATTCCAAAGCTTCTTCAGTTCTTCGATGAAACGATGCCAAATGATCCACGTGAACCACCTTGCACTTTGTAGCTGGACATCGACGAATGCGATATACCACGTCTGTGTCAAAATGAAAGCGAATCTCATTATGACGTAGATTTCTTTTCTGACTGAAGCCTCGTCCACAAACATAATACGTGTAAGGCCTATAGCCCTTGTGAACACGTTTATGTCTCTGCAGGGAGAAGAATCGACTAAGAGTTTTCGTGCAAAACCTGTAAAAAGTTTTCTTCTTTGTCGGAAGTTTTCTTCTTTGTCGGAAGTTTTCTTCTTTGGATTTTTACTTCTATCAACAGTAACAAGGAATGAAAGTCATTAGTGACATAAAATCTAGGGAGAATTTTCATCCTCCAGTCTGACCCTTTTGTCAGTTGACTTTCCCTTAATTCAGAACTGTCGTGATGAACCTTCAGCCATGTTTCACCTGATTCCATTTGATCCCCAAGGTGCTTCACAAATATAATATCAGCTCCATAATTCTTTTTAGCTCTTCGGTCCATCTCCTCCTTCCATACTCTTGCTAGAACTGCAGCTTCTAATCCGACAACCTTACCTGTTTCTCCTGTATAAGTGAAATCAGTGATGTATCGGGCTGCTAGCAATATTTTTTCTGTTTTACCTTCACATAGCCAGCTTGCAACATCTTCAGATACTCCTTGTTCTATTAACATGTTACGAAACTTGTTCAAAGCATTGCCGTTATGCAGAACCTTACGGACACGTGATGCTTCATCTACCCTATTATCCGCAATGTTCACAAAACGCAGAAGTTCTCCTAACTCTTCGACGAGCTCTTGCAGTTCCAAGGATCCGTTACCAAGGAAACACTGAACAGCTTCCATCACTTCCAGAGAGTTGTCAACAGAGTTTTCAAGAGGTGAATCCATGTTGCTGATAACAGCTGAACAACTCAAACTCTTCATTCCACGAGCTTGTGATGCTGCAACCATTTTCTTAACTAAATCAACAGCAACATCTTCTGTACTGATGAGATCAATAGCTTCTTTTCCGAATTCAACATCATAAACCAAAGCGCACACTCCTTCAGCCAGCTTTTTGGACACAATTGAGCATCTCATTAGAGGAACGCTATCTACGGTAGCCGTCAGATCCTTGCAGCGGTAAATCTCCTTATCTGTTGGCACCAGCTCCTCTGTCTGTACTACGATGCAACATCCGACGTCTTCCATCATCTGCTCGATTTTATCTTTAGTGCAGTCGACTGTGAAGCTAGGGATGGATTCCAATTTGTCCAGAGTATCTCCCGTCAATTGGCGAGCACGACCGGAGATCATAGGGACCTTGAGACCTAAAGCAGCAAGTGCAGGAGCCAAGACAAGACTCACTTTGTTGCCGACACCTCCTGTGCTGTTTTTATCTACCATCCGATGGCGCCACTCGGGTCTCCAGCAAAACACATGACCCGAGGAGGTCATATTTGCTGTTTCTTCCGAATTCACTTTCTTGGAGCTCTCATTGTAATTAGCCAGGGAAATATCAGTCATGATTGCCAAATTGTTCATTCTGGAGATCAGCGACGAGTTCTGTAACATGATATTGTCCACTTTAGAGCTCTTGTAGTCGTGATAAAACTTTTCTATATCCTTATAATCTAAATGGTTATAATGTCCAAATCTGCACATTGACTGTTCAGAAAAGAAATTCAGCGTGGCTACGTTGAAATTATCTGAGGGATTCACTTCTCTCTGATCGTAACTCTGAGGCTTAGTTTCATCCAGAAAGTTAGTCTTTGAAGTACTGTCTCTGCCTGAAGCTCCTTTACTAGCATCACCTGTTACGCTTCTAAGCCATTCTTCGGAATTCTTCTTTCTTAAATCCCCACTTTCTATAAACGATTCAAGTGTGGCTATATGCTTCGGAAAAATCTCTCCGACTTCCCCGGTAACGTCGAATGGCACTTTGTATCTATGATGAATGGACGCCTCTTCTTTACCCGGACCACTCTGCGAAACGTAAACTCTGTTTCGTTCCCCCTCATTACCACTCGTTACTCTGCCTTTGCGATAAATGTCCATGACACATTTTGCTGACGGCGAGGAATAGAATACCTTTCGTGCGGATCTCTCTTCAGATCGTGCCAGACTTGTATACCTAGGTATTTTGAAGTGCAAAGCGTACTGTATAGTCTCACAGCTCTCTGATCTGTGTGATTGTTCCTCACAGTTCCTAGACATGTCACCAGCGACATAGACACTCTGCCATGCATCACCAGTAGTTGCGTGGTCAAAGGCATTATCTGCGCTATCTCTACGATTCTTGATTTCCAGTAGCAGATCCACATTTTTATATGCGTTGCCTTTCTCTTTTTCTTTTCCATGTTTACAATCTAACTTAACACTATCAAGATCATCTTTTTCACTGACAAATTCAACATTTAAACTATTGCATTGTCTATTGAGTTCGGTTTTATGATCCTTGAAGTGATCAATAATCTTACCAACTCGAGAAGCCACTTCAGCTCTCATCTCAGTATTTTGTGCGGCCATTTCGGCTTTCAAATCATCTTTTCGAGAAACTATCTCCGTTCTCAACTCATTATTTTGTGCGGCCATCTCGGCTTTCAAGCCATCTACTTTATTGTTTTGGGCAGCTAGATCGCTTTTAATATCAGTCATCTGCGTAGCCATATCGGCTTTCATATCAGTCATCAGCGTAGTCATATCGGCTTTGAAGCTATTTATCAACTTTACTAATTCATCCATACTTCTAGTCAACGGCATTCAATTAATTAATCCCACTTCTGACACCAAATGTTGCGGATTACAAAAATGGATAGCCGCTGAGCGTGAGTATTAAAAGCTATATTTCAAAACCAAATTCAATACAAGGTAAATTGTTACAAAGGAAATATGGATGAAGTATCTTATTAACAAATCAACTATTAACATGCACAAGTCATCAATCTTCCTGCATGAGCACACATCAGCTCTGTGTATTTTACTAAATACTACCTTTTACTTGATTTACCAGGTCACCCGAAGATCTTCACTCGTAAACCAATTCTCGTCCTGTGCTAATAACTTTTCACACACTAGCCGAACAAAAAGACAGTCCGTGTAGACATTCGAAGTTAGCCATAAAAGTTCCCACTTTTATACTTCCGCGTATACACAACACATCAAGTTACTTCTTGATACTTAACGATAAAAGATCCCACTTTTATCCTTCCGCGTATACACAACACATCAAGTTACTTCTTGATACTTAACGCGCACTGTCTCAGAACAGCTCACCGTCCATTTTCGAACTCACCGACCGTTACAACACAACGACCGTTACAATACAACGACCGTTAACGCTCCACTCTTCTTCTCCAAATTCTCCCAAAGTTCAATTCGTTGGCTGAAACTTTGCTTTCGGTTGCCAGATTCTTCTGTCGTAACAATATTAATCATTCTACGAAAGGTTTATGTACTACGAGAGTTTATTTATGTTTATTTACTATTGTTATTATTATTATATATTTATATATTACTATATTATTTATATTATTGTTATTATTATTGTTTATTTACTACGAGAGTATTATTTTTTAACATCCCACCCATAATTGCTGATTGAAGCTTCCAAAGCCCCAACACTTTCACCAACATACCCTCTCTACTCTCCAAACATGACCTTCCACATGATGCCATCAAAAAACGTACAGAGTCCTACCTACATGAGCAATTCTACAAGTACACAAAAATTTATACTGATGGCTCTGTTTTACCTGACTCAGGATCTGCAGGGGCCGCCATCCACATCCCTCAATATAACACATCCCTTTCTTTTAAACTACCCCCCCCCCCACACACACACACACATCCGTATTACATGCTGAAATTTTTACCATCATTGAGGCTCTCAAATGGTCACTCCAAAACCTAAACAACCAAAATATTATTATACTTGTTGACTCTAAAGGAGCCATCCAAACCCTAACCCATGAATTCTTATACTCCACCTACAACTATTACATTCATAATACCTTAACACTGACCACCTACAATCAACAACAACACCATTACTTTACAATGGATTCCTAGCCATGTGGGTATCTCTGAAAATGACAATGTTGACTTGCTCGCCAAAATGGCACACACCTCACATATGACACACAACACCTTTAATTTTTACATAAACACCAAACATGACATCAACAAACTTGAACTGCAGCTTACCAATAAATACTTTCTCTTACATGCCTCTATAAGAAAAAAACTTTAGATTCATGCTTGCACAACACACTTCCCACATAGAAAACTATCACTTCCCCAGAAAACACTTAAAAAATCTTTACCGCCTCAGAACAAACTCTACTCTACTAAACTCTTCCCTGTACAAATTAAAATTGACTCCTACCCCCAACTGCTGCAAATGCAATACACCTGAAAATGTTAATCACATACTTCTAAATTGTGACAGATTTACACCACAAAGAGAAATCTTATTAAATTCCCTCTCAGAGCTGAACATTCAGGAGCTACACATCAAAAATACTTTTAGACCCTCCAGAGAACTTTCCTAAAATTAAAATCCATGGCCTCCTGTTTAACTTTCTCATCTCCACACCTATTTGGAACCGCCTCTAGCTCCTTCCTGTTCTTCGTCTGTTACACTTTCCTTTCTTCCCCTTAACCAACTCTTCTCCACACAACACATTAACACTTCTCTTCCATGGAATCCTGCCATTAATCACAGGGGGAAAAATTGAAATAAATAAATAAAGGAGGAAAAACAATTTAAAAATGGGAATCCCAACATCTCTCACACCCATTCACTCGCATTTATAAAAAAAATTACACTCCCATAAATTCACTTGAACCCAGTCCCTCTTGTCCCAAACATTAAAATCACATAAAATCACACTCTTCACCCTCACTGTGCATATGTCCTTTTTTTTAAGGGGGAAAAAAAATAAAAGTTAAATAAACAAAAAAAAAATTATGACAATAAACAAAATCAAACCAAAAATAAAATGATATATACAAAAAAAATAAAGGTATAACTTAAAAAAATTATTAAAACAAAAAAATAGAAAACTATGAAAAGATATTAATGAAAATATCTTAAAAAAATAATAATAATTAAAATACTCCAAAAAAATCAATAAAATACTTATAACAACATGAGAAAAAAATGTGAAAAGACATAATTGAAAATACTTCAAAAAAAATATAAATAAAAAACACAAACAAATATAAAATACTTTACAAAAAATATAAATAACTATAATAAAAATAAATAAAAAAATAAAATAATACTCTCTAGTCCGAGAGGAAAAATATATATGAAAAAATTTTAAAAAAAACGTATATTTATAAAAATAGAAAAACTTTCAACACTAAAATCTGTGTTATTAAACTAGCAAATCAAACATTTAAACTGAAACTTAAATGCAGAGACTCATGGAAAAATATGCATAACAAAACAGGAATAACCATCTCCTTATTTTTTTTTCTCAATCCTCAAAATACTTATACCACTTATAACACCTCACTCTAGACAGCCACCACACTCTCAAGCCTCAAAATACTTATACCACTTATAACACCTCACTCTAGACAGCCACCACATAATAATCAATAACTCCCCAACACCAACATATACACTCAAAACACACATGGGCGAACATTAATCCAAAATAATTTAAAAAAAAAAACGATCTGGATAAAACTTATTCAACCTTTTCTACCTAATATAATGTTCACATCAAAATTTTGTATTGAGAAAGCCTGAAGAAGGAAATCTCATTGGAACGTAACGTGTAACAAACAAACAAATCCCATAGCATCAATGTTATTTTAAATACTGATCAATGTTACAAAGTAATTTAATCGCACAGGTTTAATTTTTTTGCACCAAAACACTGGTACAAAAACTTATTATTTTAGGTTTGACTTAAAGTTGATAATACTTTTTATTTTTAATTTTGTTTTTTCTACCCACCGCTAGAATATGAGTTGGTGACGAGTTTGGTACATAAGACAATGAGTTTTAAATATTAATATCGCTTCCTCCCCTTGATATTGAATGAGCAGGCCCATTACTAAGGCCTTTTAGATTAAGTACATGAGACCTCTTTGGGGGGAGATAGGAAGGGGGTTAATTCCCAATATACTGCGCAGGCATCTGGAATCAAAAGCATCTAGTTTCCTGTTATCTTGTTTACAAAATGTTCAAGTTTCACTACCATACCTAACCCTAGAAGGAACCAAATTATTATACAGTCTAATTTTACTCTTTAGGTGTATACTGCTATATCTCCACACTCTCCATAGATTCTTAAAAGTCCCGGCAGCAATTCCTATTTGTCTGTTAATCTCATGCGCACATCACCATTATCTGTTACATAGCTCCCAAGAAAATTAAACTGTGACACCTGCTCAAGACTGCAATCATTCAGATTAACTGAATCACAGCCTGCCTGACCAATTTTCATCACTTTAGTTTTCTCTCTGTTTATAACCAAACCTACTCTACTACCAGTCTCATCAACAGCTCGAATGAAAGAGTTCATCTCATCAACATCATTTGCCAAAAGGGCTAAATCATCAGCATAATCTAAATCAGAAATTTTCGTATCTCCAGTCCATTTAAGGCCAAAATCTTTCCCTTGAAGTGAATTTCGCATAACATAATAAATAACCAAGCTAAAGAGAAAAGGAGATAAAATGCACCTTTGTCGAACACCAGAAGTAATGCTAAACCAATTGCTACAAGCCTTACCAACTCTCACACACGACTCAGTGTTATTATAGAGAGCTTTCATTATGTTAACTAACTTGTCCGGTATACCATATGATCTCACAATCAACCACAAATTATGACGATCAACAGAGTCGAAAGCCTTTTTGAAATCAACAAAGCTAGAAACCAAAGGTTTCTGAAACTCTAAACATTTCTCAAGAATGTGCCTAAGTGAAAATATCTGATCCACACACCCCCTACCACTTCTGAATCCACATTGCTCATCACGCAATTGACTGTCAACCAGATTCTTAATTCTATTAACCACAATCATGGAAAGAACTTTACCTGGAACAGAGAGTAGGCTGATACCCCTATAATTATCACAAGAACTGCGATCACCTTTTTTGAAAATAGGGATAACAATAGCTCTGGTAAAATCCTTAGGAACCATGCCTTTATCATAAAAGATATTCAGAAGTTCAGTCATCCAAGTGGTAACTGAAACATTTCCAGCTCTAAGCATTTCTGTAGTAATTTCATCTACCCCTGGGGATTTATGTAGTTTAAGTTTAGAAACAGCCAAAATGACTTCAGATTGTGTTATAGGGCCAACATTAAAGCCACCAATGCACCTATCATCATTGCAAACAATGGGAGTAGAAATAACCGCATTGTTTAGAATATCACTGAAATGCTCAGCCCACCTAGCCATGACAGAATCCTCACCTTCAATAACCTTGCTTTGTTTATCCTTCAATCCCTGTATACCTGTCCGTTTTCTACCACACAAAACATTAACTATCTGGTACAGCTCTCTGCTGTTGTGCTGTCTAACTGCTTCCTCGGCTTTGTCAGCCAAACCATCAAGCCAAAGATTCTTAGCAGCAGCTAACTGATATTTTACACGTTTATTAACTTCTCTGTAATGCTTTCTATTAGGACTAGTAGGGAATTGATTAAGGACATTCCTGCAGTTCTTTCTTTCCGAAATAAGCTCAAGTGACTTATCACTCAAATAATTCTGCCTCTTCTGCTCCTTTTTTCCTAAAAGAGTACTGTTTGGTGTCCAAAAAAGCCGGTTTAAAATGATCCCATTCTTCCTCAACTTCAGTAGTAAGCATTCCATGACTGTCATAATGACTAAGTAACCTATCGTGGTAAGCTTTGGCTATAACTGGGTCTTTCAGAGCTTCAGTATTAAAACTAAATTTTTTAACCCTAGCACAACACTTTTTAAGTTTAAGTTGCAACACACTTTTAACAAGGTAATGGTCAGATCCAATTTCAGCTCCCCTATATGCCCTGGTATTCCTAACAGAACTAGCCCTTTGCTGTTAATTAATATGTAATCAATCATATTCTTATGCAGCCCATCAGGTGAAACCCATGTGTACTTATGTATGTTGTGGTGTGTAATAAGTGTTAGTTATTCTGAAAACCATTGAGTTTACTTACCTGTAGAAGACATTGCCATTGCAGCTACCAATACCAAAAGAGCCTATCACCCCTCCCTAAAGATCAGAGTCAGTACCAACTTTCGCATTGAAATCATCAAGAACAAGGGTACTATCTCCTTTTTTGACAGAATTCGAAATATCCCGAAGTTGTCCGTAAAACCTAATCACATCCTCATCAGCATCCTCAGTGGGGGCATAACAGCAGATAACATTCAAGTCTTTAACGCTTGTCTGAAATTTTGCTGTAAGAAACATTTCATTAATGCACTCATATCCTAGAAGAGCATCACTAGCGTGTCTGCTGAGAAGCAGACCCACGCCTTGGTGATGCTTATTGGCGTCCCTCCCTGAAAAGAGAAATTTAAGATTATTTTTAAGAATCTGACCTTTATCTGTCCACCACGTCTCTTGCAAGCCCAGAATATCTAAATTATAGCGGTGGAATTCTTGTGTGAGGACATCGAGAGAAAAAGCTCTGTGCAGAGTCCTCACATTCCAACTACCTATGGAGAGAAAATGGTTAGTGGGATGTTTAAAGAAACTATGTTTATTGAGAAAGGGAATGCCAACAATATGAAACAGCCCCCTAATCGCAGACATGGGACAAAGACCCGTTCCCCCACCACTAAAGGCTGAAGCCATCTACACTGGAAGACTTCCTCCAATGTAGAATTTCACGATGCCAATAGAAGCAAAGAGTTCAGGTGCCTGCGATGACCTCTGCTCAGGATTATCCACCAGCTGATAAACATATCCTGTGAATCTATTCACTTGGGACTGTCAACCCACAAACAAACAGAAAACACAGCGGAAGATATTCCCTCCACAGAAGCCCACCAGTGAAGCAAAATCGGGATCCATAATCAAGCTCAGAGCCATATATCTATCCAGTTCAGTGGGTTTATATGGTCAGCACCAGGAACCTGTATGGTTGACCACTCCTGAGCAGGGTAAAAAAGAAAGAATAGTAGCCATAGTTGTCCAGATCAGTAGGCCATACTAATCTGGCAGCCCTCCCCTTCCGTTCACTTCCACAAGAGAGTATCTTTTTTGAAAGCTACTAACGGTCTGCACCACGAGAAAGCGTGGTCGGACATTAGGTGCTAGGCCTAAGCCGGTTCTATGCATCATCACAGGGGATTGGTGCATAGCTCTCCTTCCAGTGACTACCTAGCTACCATTTACAGACCGTATCATTATATATTTATTTAAACTTTTATAAAAATGACAAACTTACCGATGAAAGGTAATTCCTGGTATCTTTTTTGAAGGGCGATTCGTGCAGCCGTAAGCTGAACAGGCTGCCATAATAAAAATGTCGAAAAAAATTAAATTTTTATAGCGCAACACTTCGTTATTCACCTATACTACTGATCAATGTTTTGAATAGAACAACATAGCTGCCGCGCAGTCGCCGTAGCGTCATTTTCAAGTGCTTAGGGCTCCTCCTCTTATCTTCCTACCTCCATGGGTTGCTAGATCACTAATTTCTAAAAACAATCGTTGCCAGATAGTTTTTTCTGAATTCTGTAATCAGCGACAGTGTTTGGATATTTTTTGAGCGACTGTACATTTTTTTGCACGTTTTTAAAAAAATATGTATGCTCCCGGACAAAATTTTCTGCAGCTTCATAATAATTTTCAAAATTATTCTAACCTACATCACTTCAAATTCAATCTTTTAAATTTTTTTATATCTCACACACATACCATCATTCATAACCATATTTCACTCTCCATTTCACTTAACCCAATGCTCTTCGTCATTTTCAAAATAAATACAAATCTCATCTCCAGAAATTTTCCCCAATTTTTTTTTCTAACCCACATCATTTCAAATGTCCAATAAAGCAAAAACACAGAACTAGCGCAGAGTTCTGAGACAGACAATACTGAGAGGCATTTGGTCTGTTATGTTTAAATTTGCAATTTTTATCCTGGCTGTTTCACGATTTCACAGTAATTTGATTACTTGCAACTTTTTCGAAATTGAATTCGTCTCATACCCTCCATTCTTACTAGCGCAAAGAAAATCCAACATTCACAGATATCACGTCAAAGTCTATCTTTCCATCATATTTTTCTTTCTCAGCCCCCGAAAACGTCATTTTACTTGCTGATTTTGTCATATTTTTCAAACTAAATTCCCAAAACTGTCTGGCTTTGTCGAGTTCTATGCGAGTTGTTCAGGTTATGAATGCCTTACCTACCAAACAATTTTCCCTCTTATTAAAGGGGATTAATATATGAAGGATTGTTTCTCTTCGAATGGGAACGACGAAAGTACATATGCTGTGTGTCAAATGGGATCATGTGATGCTAGGAGTGTCGTAGGCTATAAATGATTTACCCACCATGCTATCTTCACTCCCAAAAAAAGACGGTGAATGTGTGAAGGAATGTTTATATTCTTCGAACGGGAACGACGAAAGTATATATATGACTACTTACTCAGACTGTTCAACACGATTGCCGACGACCAATCTTCCTTTGAAGTTGGGTTGGGTTGTTTTACCTCTGAGCGGCACTATTTTGCACACCATAGGCTAAATGGCCAGGTCACATGGACCCCGAAGGCTCAGAGAAGGTTGGGGGAGGGGACCCACTGGAACAGCTGTTGGGAGACAGATGGTAGCCTCCCGTCAAGGCCATCCAGTGTGTTCTTTAACGTGCACAGGGTATGGCTCTCCCACACACGGGGCCACTGCTTAACGTCCCACCCGACGGATGGCGGCCTTTCCAAGCCCATCGGTGTCCCCTACTGACCGTGGGCAGGGCGGGGAATTTTGCGGAGATAAATCTCAACGCTGATAAAGCTGGGACTCGAACCTGGGAACTACAGATTACGAGCCTGGCGCGCTACCCACTGAGCCACCCCCGCCCCCTTTGAAGTAATTGTATGATTTAATGGTATACTTTTTGTGGTGTATATCACTACTTCTTTTACTATTTTTATTTACATTTTTCTTCACGTAGGAGTAGTATAGTCCCATTCCACAGTTACCCCTTTGCACAGTGCCTTCCCCCCTAGGACATCACCGGCCCCAAGTGTGTGGCCACTTTGGATTTTGCCCCCCTGTGTTGCAACCACCCGGACTTTGACCCCTGTGTCCAAACTTCCTGGACTTTGCCCCATACATCGCAACTGTCATGGGATATGGCACCACCACCTGGTCGTGTGATATGATGCATCTTATTAATATTCATATTTGACTCCCCCTTTATTTAAAAAACCCTGGCGCCATCTGGTGTCTATGTTGAGTACTATTTTTAGAAAAACCCTCGATTTTAGTCGTAATTCTCCAAAGACCTTGAAAAGCCCCCAAGGTCACGGTCATGCACACAGGCGGTGTTGACATGTGTCTTTCACAAGTGTTTATTAGTTAACGGATGTATAAAGGTCACAGTTCGGGCTGTATGTAATGGACGGAAAAGGTCTAGCATTTATTCTGAGCTACGTGTTATAGTTGTCACAATGGATTTTGGTTTTTGGACGAGTGATGAGGATTCCGGCTACGAGAGCGAACCTCAACACTTCAGGACGCGTATCCGATGGTTGTCACGTCGACCTGTAGTTGTGCCGCCTCCACCACCACCACCGTCACCAACTGTTAGAATGGAGCTACGTCCGGGGTTAGCGGTCCTATGCTTCAAGCCGTTCTTATTGATGATGGGACACCTCCACTAACATCAAGATTACGATGCCCTCTGGTTATTCACCCTGCCTGAAACCTGGCCCTCTGGTCTACCGCAGAACGTTGTTCAGACCCTGAGACATAAACGTCAGAGACGTCTCTAGTCGTGCCTGTGTGAAGTCGCCAAGCGTTTGCCTTCCATCATCAGTATTCAAATTAGGGAGAATTAGTTTCAGAGTGGTTGTGAAACATGCAAAATATCTGTATGGTTCTAGATCCCGACGGTTTTCGTGTAAACGACCATTTCCTAGTGCGTGAACTTGGATATGCAACTCTGAATGGGAAATGCGGCATTTATCATTTCAATCTTCGACATTAACAAGCTTTGTCGATAAAGGACAGGAAGAGAGTCAACTACGTGTCTAAATATGTGTTAGGCCTACCCTTTCATCCTCTACCTAGCGAAAAGATGTGGACGTTAGATCACGTTCCTAACATCGTGAAATATGCTTACAAAATTGCACATACTGAAGAAGCTACTGTGGTGGGTTAAAAAGGAGGGAACGTGAAAAGAATTCTCTTGGAGCAATTAAATCTTCCCAGCATTAATCTTGAACTTTACGGATGTCCCAAATATTGCGAACTCCCAAAAGTTACTAATTTCGAATGTGAATATCACACAGGAGAGGGAGTCCATTGCTCTTTAGCTGAAACAGCTGCTTTTTTTGGATGGATTGATTGATGTCTCAAGTATTGAGAACATGTTACAACAAGTGTTGCATCACCAGGTGTTCGCTTATTGGTCAATCACGTTATCGACATAATTATCGTTCCTGCTTCCAGAGGGCGCTGCTTTCCAGCGTTAAATAGGTGGCGACCGTCGAGTGCGTCATTGTTCACGATGCAGGCTAGCAATCCAGATGCGTGGTGCCTCGGTGAAGATGTTTACATCGTGCCTTCGCTGTTCAAAAATAAGTTTTCTGTGCACGTACGTCGCTACAAGAAATATGAAAATGGTGAACTCATTTACCCTACACCTGTGGGAGTTACCTTCTCCATACCTGAATGAGAAATTTTGTGTGCTACAGTGTCCCACATCGAGGACAAAGTGAAAATCGGTCCGGATCAGCAGACGTGGACCTGATTCCCGGTGTACGCGTGTTCATGTTTCGCAATGAAGGTGGCGAACGCTGTGTCGAGTTCATCAAAGAATCAGCTGACCAAAGAAATGCACAGTTCCGCGTTGTGAGTCGCAGTATAACTCTGAACGCGTCGCAGTGGTTTACAATGGCTATCCACGTACACGAAGTGACATGTGTGGAACCCCCAAAGATCACCATCTCCGCAGTGTCATTATAGAACATTGCGAATCAGTTCGACCTTTCCTGTTGTAACCTGATTTCGGCAGCCGCGAGTGTGTACATCAGCTACTGGTGACTATTTTTCAGCAAGAACTAATACGTCTGATCCCGTTAGATGGACTACAACCCGAAGAAAAAAATACCAGCCATCATTGAATGGTCTGGTGACTTGGACATTAATACCTTAGCACAAGTGTTTGTGGATACAGCCTGGAAACGAGGTCTGTTGAATTTTGTAGATTCTGGATTTGTCTGTACTCTAAAATATAACGTTATTGTCGACGAGGCAAAAAATGAAATGTATAAATTAAATGAATAATTTTAACCTATATAATGGGGCGGGGGTGGCTCAGTCGGTAGCGCGCCAGATTCGTAATCTGTAGTTCCCAGGTTCGAGTCCCAGCTCGGTCAGCATTGAGATTTATCTCTGCAAAATTCCCCGCCCTGCCCACGGTCAGTAGGGGATACCGATGGGCTTGGAAAGGCCGCCGTCAGACCGATGGGACGTTAAGCCATGGCCCCGTGTGCAGGAGAGCCATACCCTGTGCACGTTAAAGAACACGCTGGATGGCCTTGACGGGAGGCTACCATCTGTCTCCCAACAGCTGTTCCAGTGGGTCTGCTCCCCCAACCTTCTCTGAGCCTTCGGGGTTCATGTGACCTGGCCATTTAGCCCATGGTGTGCAAAAAAGTGCCGCTCAGAGGTAAAACAACCCCAACCTATAAAATATGTCTGTCTTTTCATCCTATGTCATTTTAGTCTTGGTATGGATAGGAGAAAGAAGGTGTTAGCTACTGTTGAAAGTGTGATCATAACAGTATTAACGATAGTGGTGCTTGTATTAGAACTTGTGGCCCCTAGTAAAAATATTCCATGTGAAGAGTCAGACAACCTTAGACAGTGAATACAAAATTCGAGTGTGAAACTTAACAGTGGACATCAGACAGTTTATAGGAGACATCCCTACAGTTACAGATGTTACACTTTCATTACACCAATGGCAAAACCTGGTGGGATACGACGTTTGGGTGCAGCAGAAAACAAAACTTTGGAATCCCATTATTTCGACCTTGAAATAGGATTCGGTAGTGTAAAAAAGTTAGCTCAGAATACAGGACTGCCACTGAAACTCGTCCGAGAGTGGTTAGAAAAGCAACCCGCCTACACGTTATATAAACCTGTTCGCAGAAAGTTCCCCCATAACATAGTTTACGTCACAGGTTTAGACGAACAATGGCAAGCCGATCTCGTAGTTATAAAAAATTTAACTCGCTTCAATGACGGTTATCGCTACATATTAACGGTCATCGATGTGTTCTCAAGGTATGGGTGGGTGGTGACTATGAAGACAAAAACAGGGAAAGAAATGGTGTCGGCTTTCAAGAATATCATTTCCAAGGGGCGATCTCCCATGAATTTAAATACGGATCAAGGTACCGAATTTACCAACAGAGTGTTCCAGAAATTCCTGAAAAAGAAATATATTCGGTTCTTCGTCACCTACTCTGACAAAAGAGCAGCTTTGGTGGAGAGATGGAATCACACACTACGCGAGAGACTGGGGAGATATTATACATGCAATAACACATACAGGTACTTGGATGTGCTGCAGATGTTGTACGAGGGTACAATGGCACAGTTCATAGAGCACAAGATATGGCTCCCAAGGATGTGACCTTACACAATGAAGACGTTGTGTGGGTTGGACTCTACGACAATCCAACCAAACTAAAAGGAAAACTAACATTTAAAGTGGGGGACACGGTTCGTCTGGCCAGTCTAAAAGTACCCTTCAACAAGGCAGGTCCGCATTTGTGGACCGAAGAAATTTTTATAGTCGACAAGATGTTACAACGTCAGCCCCCTGTATACATCATACCAAATTGCATCGAACTGGCACGTTGCAATAGGTCTACACCGGCTTCACGCAGCCATGCCTTGGTAGCTGTTTTGAAGTTTTGTCCCTGGGCCATCTCTGAAACGAAATGTAGCCCACGTATGTAATGTAGCCCACGAAATGTATCCCAGTAGTTGGGATTCCAAAGGAGAAGTGTTGAAGGGAACATTCTATAAATCGGAACTTCAAAAGTGGCCGAACCCGCACTTTGTTAAGAAAATAATCGAGAGAAAAGGACAAAAGGCACTGGTCAAATTTCACGGTTATCCCAAACCTTCGTGGATTCCTAAAAATAGAGAGTTTCTACCTGACCCTATCCTCCACGGCTAGTAAGAATATTTACCCAAACAATTTGCAGTGATTTCACGGTTTGTCTAGCACAACCCCTAAGACTAAATGGAAAATGGAAAGTGGGACTAGCAGAAGTTCACTTACCAGTGAGCTGGTACAATGTTGATGGTTCTAATGACACGTATCAATATCATGCTCCTGCTCCCTCTGAAGAATACTGGAAAATCAAGTATGAACCAGGCAAAATAACTCGAATGGAACTGTTGTCTCACCTCTCCACTGAGCTCCCCAAAGAAATAATAGTGTCCTTTAACAGCGGTTACTGGGTATTCAAACCAAGTGAGGAATACGGTTTGATGTTCCCTAAAACGAATTTCGGCAGGCTTCTGTGTGTCAGCAAGGGAGAAGTTGTCAAACTCTTCCACTAACGATTTACTAGCAAACTTTGCAATACTGCAACATTCGACATAGATGATGACTGTTATTTCTATGTGATTCCACCGGCTAGTTTCCACAAACGAAAGTTACCCTACGGACGATACGAAACTGCTGAATCATTATTCGCTGCAATGAACCAGGTGTTACCCTACAAGTTGAGAAAAGCTTACCGTTTCAAGCAACAGGCATATCACACCGTATTGATGGATACAGACAAGTTACATTTCATTAAATTTCCTTTTTCGAAACCAGGATTAGGAGACATGCTAGGATCACTAAATTAGATATTCCTCTGAATAAAGCCGTGGGTGACTACCTCGTCGATATGAAAAGAGGAATGTACGGTATTTATTTGTATTCAGACCTGATTGCACCTCAGTTGTTAGGTGATACTCGTGGTGGACTGTTGCATGTTGTGAATCCTGCCATCAGAACCAGTAATAACGAAGCCATCTTTGCAGTGTATCAACAACCTGATTACTACCCCCTGGAAAGAAACAGTTTCAAGAGTGTGAGAATCATACTTTGTACCTATACAGGAGAACCTCTGCATTTGAAATTCGGTAAAGTTTTAGTCAAGTTACACATCTGCCATGAGGGTTCAATTCGTTCCCAATTCTGCAGATACCTATGTGAGCTACTACAAGAACCAAACAGGACAGGGTGTGTCCAGGCAGCCTCGTTATCAGAGAGGTGATTGGCTCGGTAGCATCTTTCCCACTATTGGACGTTTCATCAGCCCTATCATACGACTGGCGCTGTCCACCCTATTTAAGGGTGGGCTACATTTCGTTTCAGAGATGGCCCAGGGACAAAACTTCAAAACAGCTACCAAGGCATGGCTGCGTGAAGCCGGTGTAGACCTATTGCAACGTGCCAGTTCGATGCTGCAGGGTGGAAAAACGCCGTCGTCATCATCTTAGTGTTCATAAAGTGTAGAGACTCTGTACTGTGAAGGACGTGTTTTCATCATAAGCATTCAGAAAATTCACGCTGATTCTGGTGACTGTACCAATTCCGAACTGGATCTGTTTCTGGTTCCCCCCACTGTCTCTCAACTGGAAAGAGGCTGTTATGTCAATTATTTACCTGTGGCTTCGCTGGAAGGTAATGCTCCACTTGAATTCATCGTGAAAGGGACAGATGATTACATTGATCTATCCTGCTGTCACCTGCGCCTCGTCTTGAAAATGGTGAAATCCGACGGTACGCCCCCGTCGGAAGTGATCGCCCTCTGCAATAATTTCTTCCACGCCCTTTTCAATTAAGTACACGTCTTCGGTCTTTAAGAGCGAGCGGTTCGACTCTTCCCACAGTACTGCATCGCGATTATACGTGTCGGGTAGACTTTAACGACTGCATGGTGGTACGATGGCTCTCCGAACTCCTTCAAATATTTTAATTGCCGCTCCTTCTCAGTGTGGAAAGATGACTTTCACTCTGAAACTCATCAAAGAAGCCGCTCAGGTGTTCGAACCCCCGCCCCAACGTGTCGTTTACTGCTATGGGGAATGGCAACCTGCCTTTGAACCCTTTGAGAAAACTGTGGGATTTTATGAAGGACTACCTGTAGATCTGGAATTTGACCCCCTGAGACCTACGCTTCTGGTGCTGGACGACTTCATTGAACAGTCTGTAGCCAGCGAACGCATATCTCAATTGTTTATTCGTGGTGGTCATCATAAAAATATCACGATTGTCCTGATCTTGCAAAATCTGTTTTTAAAGGGAAGACATTCGAGGACTATATCACTCAATGCTCACTATATGTTTTTATTTCGTAACTGTCGGGACGCTTCACAAATAATGCATCTGGCAAGACAAGTATTTCCACATCATTCCAAACTCCTGACTGATGCTTATAGACTAGTGGCTATTTGTGCTTATAGATTTTAGCTTATAGACTAGTGGCTCCCTGTGGCTATTTGTGCGTGGACTTTCATCCTAGAACGTTAGATACTGAAAGGCTCCATGCCAAGATCCTACCTCTGAAGAACCCGAGATACTCTATGTTCCAAATGAAAGTTAGATCTCTAGGCCCGTTCCTTCAGTGTTTACCAAAACTTGGGGGAAAGTAACGTGCAGCTCTGTTGAAGCACATCTCAGACCCTCAGATGTATGCTCTATGTGAAGTGTGTGCCAATTTCTTAAAAGGTACATTCCTGTCTCCCATCGAGTATTAAAGAATTTACAAAGTCACAAGACTGTCATAAGAAGTTTAGCGTCCAAACGTGCATCTGTTAACCACAAGAAACTTCTCCTGCAAAATGGATCGGGATTTCTACTCCCTCTTCTTACTGCAGCCTTACCACTGTTGGGATCCCTCTTTCGAAAACGATTTCTGTGAAGGCCGTTCAAAGACGAAACATACGAAAAAAGTGCTTGATTTAGACACGGAGATGAAGAAAATACTTGAATCTGACGTTGATGATAAAACTGAAAAGTACTTGGGTGTATTGAAAAATTACCTGTTATTTAACCGACAATTGGAAACCCCCCATGAAATAAAGGTCAGCATTCCCCACGAAGTAAAGGTCAACATTCCCAGACAGCCAATAACAGAGACTTATGATCACCCTCCAAAATGATCGTCCTCCTTATGTTCCCATCCGATGTAAGAAAAGGAAATTTGAGTGGACTTCATATAAGATATCTGTTTGAAGATTCATGTTAAAAATTTATGATAAAAAGCCATGTATTAAAATTCTGTATAAAAAATTTGTGATAAAAAACAATGTATTAAAAATTTGTGATATCCAATAAAAGCAATTAAAACTGATATATGCCTCTTGTTCATTCTTTCAGTGAATTAGTTATTTACAGCAGCACTAGATGCACTAGTGCAGACTCATGCAGGGAGAGAATGCAGAGAGCGCATGGGGGAGAACCAATCAATGCATTGCTGCAGTTCAAGTAAAGGAGCGTCGTCTCATTGAGTTTCTGTAGCGTGGATGCTGGAAATATCGACGTCGCACAGTGATTGATGAGAGATGGCCCCTAAGTTGCGTTGCGCTGCTTTGTTGATAATACTCCATCTTTAGAACTCCTGTAAAAACAAAGTTAGCTCTTACTTTTATCCCCTCCCACATAGACATCGTTTAGTGTTCGGAAATAAAGAGACAGATTTTTTGAAACCTTTTTTATTAAACATATCAACAGTTACAATTATATAACGGACAGTGGTGATAATTCGTATGATAATTTCAAATAAGATCCATTTAGCAGTATAAAACCACTACGGAAATATTTAGCAGGTTTCATAGACAATGATGCTGCTAATTCAAAAATGTTAAGCAGTACACATATAAGATCAGTATAAAAAATACAGATTTCAAGAGCTGCTGACGACGCCATGTGTTATAAGGGAGATTACGGATGTTGAAATAACATGTTAAAATCCGCTAAGGACATTGAAATAGTAAGTTAAGGTTCACTAGGAACATTGAAATAATAAGTTAAGGTTCACTAGGAACATTGAAATAATTAGTTAAGGTTCACTAGGAACATTGAAATAATAAGTTAAGGTCCGCTTAGGATACTGAAAAAATAAATTAAAATCCACTACAGACATTGAAATAATAAGTTAAGGTCTGCTAAGGACATTGAAATAATAAGTTAAGGTCCGCTAAGGACATTGAAATAATAAGTTAAGGTTCACTAGGAACGAAGAGGAGCCTGAATAAAGGATATTGTTTCGATAAATCTGATTTTAAGGCCAGGTAAAAAGATACCTAAAATCTTAGACCCATCGAACACAAGATCCGGTTTTAAAATTTTTCTGTACAGGTAACTAATGATAAACATGTCATCAAAGCCTTTTAAATTGTGGGCGAGGACTGTGACGTCTTGAATCGTTGAACCCTGGGACGTTCTTCGGCCAGAAGCCAGTCCATGAAGGCGTCCGTTTCCGGGAATGAGGCGTAAACCCACTCTTCATCCACCTGGTACGTTACCAGACACAGTATGGGTTTCAAAGATCCGTCGGCACACTGCACTGTCTCTACGTCAAAATAAAGGTAGGACTGACCGACAGGGTCAATTTTGCAGGGCTCGACGAATTTTAAAGCATCAACCTTGCAAACATGCTTTTTCTGGGTTGAGTTTAACGACTTTTTGTGTCTTAAATTAATTATCTTTTTGTTATCTTAAATGTGTCAGATCGTGAATGCTGACACATTTAACGCAGTGATGCCCCGTCTGACACGCTTTCACAAGGTGAGCCTGAAAACATTCAGCACCTCGCAAATACATGTGACACAACGTGCAGAGCAGCGGCTCCCCAGTATGAAGCACATCGGTTGACAGGCACCAGTTGCAGGTACCCTTGCAAACGTGACCATGATTATAAGCTTTTAAGCACTTCGGACAGAACGTTTTACTACCAAAAAACCCAGCCGGTTTCGTTATGACATCGTAATGTCCCTGGTTAAATAATAAGTAAATGTTACTCTCACCTTCAGGGCCGACGAAAATAGGTAGAAAGGCGTCGTCAGCAGAATAAACAATGATCCGGAATTGTGTGAGATGCGTCTGAAACAGATGCACTTCATGAAGGCCACAGGGACCAATGGGGATACCAGATGGATCTGTCTTGCTAATGTCACCTGTTGTGTACAGCGATAATCTCTGATTGATGCATAGTGGTTAGGCAGGCCTTTGTTTTTTAAACAGAGCTCTCGTGCGACGACGAGAGCTCTAGCAAGACAAATGGAATCAGTGTTGATGATTTTTGTGACACTGCCCTTCTTATCCACAAGTGAGTGGACATTGGCGAGATGACGCTTCTCAGGGCCGGTGCGACCACTCCCCTGATGTTCCAGACTGGCATACACAAAGTCAAATTCTAGGTCGCTGTGCGCTCCAAGAGATTCGTTAGACTGTACGATGCAGTCCAAGGCAGTCATGAAGCGTTCCGCCGTCAGTTCATTACATCAGTTCAATCTTAAATTGACAGGATTTTCAAGTCCGATTTTCTGAAGCATAACCGGATGTGACTGTAATTACCTTCGGGCACCACATCTTCAAGCATTTTAACATGCAGAGTATGTAACACTGGGAGGAAATCGTGGGATTCAACACTGTTCATCCCGCTGAGTCGCATGCTGGTTGACACAAATTCATCTTGAACTTCGTAGAGTTGAAGTTGCGAACGTTAGTGATGGTATAATGAGGTACGGTTGAAGAACTCACAGCAGGAGCAGAGAATGCAGATGTGACGTCATCAGAGTGCAAAGCACCTGGAACGGCTCCATCTAACGGCTGTGCTGGGATGTAGGGGCGTGCATCAGCCTGCCCAGTGGCAGATGCAGTACGGCAGCGTGCAGTTAATGAGAGTTTCCTCGTTCTTTGAACCGCTTTTCCTCCACGTTGGAGAGCGGGCAGACAAACACGTTTGGATGCTGGAATCTCAGGTGATGAAGGCAGCTTGGCCGCACCGTCCAATACACATACCGATGCAAGAAGGTTATCAAACGAACTGGTTACATCGTTCCTCTCAGCAGCCATCTCGGTAGCATATGCAAATTCTCTAATAGTTGACATCTCTCTCAACGGTAGACTGGGAACAGAGAGCAAAACTTTCTGACAGCAGATGGATAACCAGTTGCACTGAATGACTTAGCGAGTGAGGGTGCTGTGTTTATATACAGGCAAATGTTATCTCATAAATGACCTTTGATACGTCTTTCGACATGATCAAGATCACCTTCACAAATATCCGATAACACCCTCGTGAGATAAAGTTTCTATTTTTAATGAAGGAAATTAAAGTGACCTTGTCACGTACACAGCCCGCTTGTTGCAAAATTCCATCACACGATTTGATGAAAGGTCGAACTCGCAAAATATGGGTCATTATTTTCAAGCATTGCAACACCCATTCTGATCGTTCCCATTCAAAAAAAGGTTTAGTGGATTTGGAAAAATTCAGATGAGGGTAGAAGTTTAATATTATTTAATTGCGCAGGATTTAACCATCCAACAGTAAAACGTGATCCGGGGTGAGGGACACGGGTCTTTTAGGTCACCAGACCATATTACCCTCAATATTTTACATAATGACGAATAAGTTTTTAAATCAGATTTTTTATTCAGCTTTTTCGTTTTGTTCAATTTTTTTTTACCCCATGACATTTTTTCATTTTCTGCGGGACAGTCTTTTAAAACAGTTACTGCGGGATAGTCCTTAAAAGGGGGATGGAATTGTTAATGAGTGGAGACAGAACTTTTGATAATAGTCTTAATTAATGTAGGGTTTTTAAGAAAGGAGGACTTTTTGATGATTAACGAGTTTATCGAAGATGATCATCAAAGCGATGGTAAAACCATCAGTAAATCGTGGTCCCCTTGTAATTCACCGTTTAATATTTTTTAATTTCACAGGAATTAACCATCCGTCAATAAAACGTGGTCCAGTGTTGAACGCTTGTCCTAATGCGGGACTTTTGCGCCACCCATACAGGTCATCAGACCATATGTCATCAGACCATATGACCCTCAATATTTTACATAATGACGAATAAGTTTTTAAATCAGATTTTTTTTTTCCTTTATTAATTTTTTTTTCGTTTTATTAATTTTTTTTTACCCAACGGTATTTTCTGTGGAACAGTCTTTTAAAACAGTTACTGTAGAATAGTCCATCTTCTAGTAAAAATGCGACAACCAACAGTAACGGAGTTAATTAAAATAAAAAGTGCTGGTTAAAACGGACTTAAAATACGACTGTTATAAAAATACGTATGCTAATATGAAAGGACTATCGGGGGCTCATTATAAGAAATACGTAGGTTACAAAAAAAAACGAAGGTTACACTGAAAAAATCTGGTTGTAAAGAAAAAAATACAAAGGTTGTAAAAAACGTAGGATAATAAAAAATCTACGTTAATAAAAATATATGAAATAACTCTTTAAACTGTAATAATATATAATAATAAATAAATACCCCCTCAAGCAGCTGCTTGCCACAGAGGTCTGACAGGAGCCTGTCAGTTTATATGCCAAAGTAGAAGATCTGAGAGGATGGCAGGACCTCAGCAGAAAAACAACACGAACATCCATGCCTTACGCGGGACTCGAACCCGGGTCCCTTAGATCAGTAGCCAAGCGTGCTAACCGCTCGGCCACGGGAAGGCAACAAAAAACTGTAATAAAGAGATATGTAATTTATAACGATGGGTTATAATTTGA
This sequence comes from Ryuthela nishihirai, assembly GCA_038380435.1. Lineage (NCBI taxonomy): Eukaryota > Metazoa > Arthropoda > Arachnida > Araneae > Heptathelidae > Ryuthela > Ryuthela nishihirai. The sequence continues at coordinate 3,574,204 of JAWZYU010000019.1, forward strand.
TTTGATGGTTTATAATGGGTTATAAGTGATCCCCGTTTGAGACACATCTAAGCCACATCATCAAGTACAAGGCATAGTCGAGTCTGATGATGTCCGGCTATCAACACCGATGTAGGGGGTTCAAATCACGGCGTCGGAAGTAATTTTTTTAAATACAGGAGATGCACTAAAAATAGTACGGACGTTGGATGACAGCGATTAAATGCGCATAGAGAAAACTGATTTGCGATGGGTCAACCAGGGGGTCTATGAAGAGGGGAAGGCTTAAAATATAGGTGGGGTACCAGGGAGTCTGAAATCAAGAAAAATCGAGACTATTCAAGAAGGAGGAGCTTAAAATATAGGTGGGTCAACCAGGGGGTCTGAAATCGAGACTATTCGAGAAGGGAGCATGGTCGGTTGCGACATAGGGGTCAAAGTTCAATCTGAGAAGGCAATGTGGGTTGTTGCGACATAGGGGTCAAAGTCCAGGCAGTGACGTCATAGGGGTCAAAGTTCAATCTGAGAAGGCAATGTGGGCGGTTGTGACATATCATGCGACTAGGTGGTGGTGCCATATCCCATGACAGTTGCAACATAGGGGGCAAAGTCGGGCAGTGACATCATAGGGGTCAAAGTCCAGGCGGTTGCGACATATCAGGCAGTGGTGCCATAGGGTCAAAGTCCGGGTAATGACGTCATAGGAGGGAAAGCACTGTGCAAAAGGGGTACCGTGGAATGGGACTATACTACTCGTAGGTACTTCCTTTAATATTTTTATTTATATTTTTCTTCACGTTCATTATATTTCTATCTTCACGTAGAATTCACAAAAAATTAATTTCTGCACGAATTTCGACAAATAGCACTTCGTACTTTCTATAGGTATCTAGATACTTTATTACAGAGGTATTTGTATATGCAAACCCTTTGCAAGAGCATCTTTTACTGAAATGCATGAATTCAAATTCATTTAGGATTAGAGAAAACAAGGAAACAAATGGTAGATGTTTTCCTTTAATAAAATTACGATTTAAGAAATAATTCTGTACGTTGTGAATTTCATGAAGTGATGACCTACTTTCAAATCATTTTTTTACTATTTCAGGTTTGCTGCATCACATGGAAACAATGAGGACTGATCCTAGGCATCAATTTGCCGCTCAATATCTTCTGAGCAGAGCAGCAGCAGAAAGAAGAGAAAAACATCCGAACACTTCATCTACTCCTTCCCTTCCCACTTCTACTTCTGTTGCCATTTCGAATGTTCATCTTCAGCCTCTGAATGTTATGTCCACTTGCGATACTGTCATGGCAGAAGCACCTGCCTCGCATCCACCACCCCAGACTGGCGTATCAGCTATTAACTGCAGCAGCAACAGCAGCTCCGACACCGATATTACGACGTCACCGTCAGCAACAAAGTCACCTTTATCTGAACAGTTGACATCGCACCAACAGCACTTTCAAAATTTGCTACCTTGATCAAAATTAGATGAAGCATCTGATAAGCAATTTCGAGGGACTGAAGTTATAAAGAAATTGAATGTGAGAGAAAAATTCACTTCTGGAAAGTTAGACAGCTTTCAAATTGAAAGGATTCATTTCAATTTTTTTCCCGTCTATATATGTTATTTAAAAGTTTTTATTGCTTACTAAATATTAAAATTCTAGTTTTCATTTCACAATTCGTCACTGCTGTTTTTGATAAAAACTGTGACTTTAAACGATTATATTGAGAACTTTTGTAAATGAAAGTTTGATTACAAGCTCTGTGAGAAAATGAAGAGTAAGAGATGAATGAATCCTTTCATCGACTGTGATATCTTGTGATTCCTTTGTGGTACGATAATGATGATGATAATATCAAGAAGCATCCAACACCACATAAACGAACTCGGCCTTCGTTTACCTAACTCATCTTTAAATAATAATAAAAGCTATGTGCATGTTTCAGCTTGTTTCATCCCGACATATATTCTACTGTGGTTTAAACCCTTCAAGAAAATAAATCTCTATAAAACTCTAATGTTGTCAAGAGGTATTGTTCGCTGTTAGTTGAAAATTTCTTCTTGATTGTACTAACAATATGAATGTGTTAGTTTAAAAGCGATATCATTGATAATCCATAGTTCTAAATTTTCTTGCTTTTGACTCATAACTTTTGGGTTACCGGATGTCATTTTAAAATTTTATATTTCTTCAAAAAGGGATAATTTTCTGAATTGAAGCACATTGAAGAAAAAGCCTTTCCATATATTAACGGCACCTGTTGAGATTAATTGATGCGAAGAAACCAATTATAAGCATGTGGTAATCGTCCAAAGAATGTATCTCTACATTTCTTCAGACTGTAAAAGATCAACATGTGTGTGAATAACTTATAACAGGAATTATTATTTCAACTAGATTCTGCAAGTTGCAGTCTCTCAAGAAATTAATCTTTTCCATGTTCTCGTCTGATCTCTCAGAAGATTCCAATTACGTTTGCATTGAGAGGAAATGGAAAATTAATCTAAAGCTTAGGGTCAAACGCAAAAGAAACAATTCGAGTGCAATAATTATCTGGTTATCAAATCAGAGTGTCAAAGATATACGAACTTTTGGAATGTTGTTGAAGTCTGAAATATGTCCCACTCCACATCACAAAGAGAAAGGGTTTTATCCTGCTAAAACAATGGCTGCCAGTAAACCATAAATTAATTATTTTAGAGCTGAAATTCGTGATGAAGTTGAAACATGAGTCCAAATATCTTGTGTTAATTTAGCATGATTTTTTCATTTGAAAATGAAAAGAAAAAAGGTGTATATTGATCTTAGGAAAAAATATGTTTTAATATATCTCATATATAAGTTCATTACAAGAATAACAAAATTGAATACACACTACTTTTTTGTTATAAGTTACAGACCTATGTTTAAAAAAATAAAACTGTAAATTTTACCCATTTCAGTTGTCGTGTCCTTCTGTAGTCGTCGTCATAATACAGGGGGGGAGGGGTGACCACAATAAAACGGAACCCGAAATAATAGATAAAATTCGTAAAGGAAGTAAAATGTTTAGCTTATCAAATGACTGCCTTCCATTTTGCAACCAAATATGCCTGAAACCTTTTTTGCTTAGTTAGCAGATACTTTTCTCAATATCCCAGGGGAAGTTCGTTAAGTCGCATTACTGATGTTGATATTTAGTTTTAAATGATTCGAGGATGATTATTGCACAGAGTTTACTTCAATAATCCCCAGAAATAAAAATCACAATGAGTCAAATCAGGTAATTTGAGTTCCCACAAAAGAAACAATTTGAAAATACGCCTTTGGAGATCAATCTGTCATCAAAATTATTCACGCAAATTGCCTGAAGTCTTGTTACCTGCATGAACAATTGAAAATAACCTAACGTCAGTTTCTTTTTATCCATCTGATGGATATATTCTTCAAGGACCAGGTTGATGTAGCGTTCCGGATTTATGGTTTTTGTGGAAAAACGTCAAATAATGCCTTCTCGAAATCACACATAAAACAATAATATTTTGATTATGTAAGGGAATGTCATGAATTTGTTGAGTTTCTCGGCTGAGCAGTATCGAATATTCTGTGAATTCACGTATCATGATAAAAGAAACCACACTGCATCAGAAATGACGATAAATTTCTAAGCTCAGCTCTCATAGTCTTTTCAAACAAATGACAAATAGTAATGTGCTTTTCGAAGTCAGGAGGGAGTAATGAAGAATAACGTGTATCTTGCAAGCTTCCTAAATAGAGAACTTTTTCTGCACTACTCTAGAGCGACATTCAATCGCACAGCAACGAGCAGATGTTTTTGGACTGCGACTAATCTTCTGGCGAAATTGTATTGTGGTGACTTCATAAACCATGTCTTATGTAACTTGCTCGCTATTTTTCAATGAACGTCAGTAGTATAGTTCCATTTTACGGTAACCTCACTAGTGCTTTCAGCCCTATGACGTCACTGAACCCGCCCCTTAATAATATGCATAATTAATAATTAATTACCTCCTTATTAAAAATTCCTGCCCCCTTTATTAAACACCCGTGGCGCCATCTAGTGTATATGATGAGTACGATTTTTAGGAAAACCCTCAATTTAAGTCATAATTTTTCCAATTTTTGACTCACCCTCATTAAAAAAACTCTTATCAAAATTCCTCCCCCTTTATGAAAACCCCATGGCGCCATCTAGTGTATACGATGAGTACCATTTTTAGAGAAAGCCTTCAATTTTAGTCGTAATTTTCCAATTTTTTAATCCTCCTTATCAAAAGTTCCATCCCCTTTATTAAAATTCCCTCCCCTTTATTAACCCCCCTATTTAAAAACTCCTCATGTAAACGAACACGTGATTTCTAGTCTTATAAAGCAACTCCCAAATATTTTTATACTTTAACATGGTGGCTGTATATTCCCCGTATTTATTGCGAATTTTTATTCCTTATTAATTAAACACTTATCAAAATTCACGTCCCCCTTTATTAATATGCACCCCCTTATTAAAAAACACCCTTATCAAAAGTACTGCCCCCTCTTTATTAAAACTTCCCCTCACAGATCACAAACTCCCGTACCTGGGTATCTCACCTCATCCGAAAATTTTCAAGTCCACTAAACTTTTTTTTTTAGTGGAAAAACTCATACTTGTCTCAGAACGGTTGATGCAATTATTGAAGAAAGTCCCATATTCTGCGAATTCGATCTTCATCAAGTCGTGTGGTGTACATGTTGCAACAAAGGTGCAGAACGCGTGATACAGGTCTCTTATCAGGTGAAGAGGTCAAGAGGGTGATTGCAGACAGAACAGCCAATGCACACTATCTGCAGTGCAGTATTTGCATTTGTTGCTGATAAGATCTGAATTCGCATTTTAATATCTACAAGCTTTAACTACACCAGAGCGAGTGACAGTTCTTATCGCTACATTGTCAAAGGGTGAATGCCGATGCACGCTATCTGTTTACATTTGCTACTTATAAACGATTTCCTTCATTAAAAATTGAAACTAAGTAAATAATTCGGACGGCCTTTACTCCCAATGTTTACTCCAAACGTATCTCATGAAGGGTTTATCAGATATTGGTAAAGCTCATTTAACCTTGATCATGTCGAAAGATGTATCAAGGGTGTTTATGAGATAACATTTGACTGTATATAAGCTCACATGCCACTTGCTATTTCATTCCTTGCTACTGGTCAGAAGTTGTGTGTCACAAATTTTTGCCCTTAGTTTGCTCTTAGTTTTGAAGTCTGTCTTTGTGAGATGTCTCTCATCCACGAATACCTTCAATCTGTGGAGATGGATTTCGAGAGGAAGGACATAGCTCGTTCCTTTAACGACCTACTTGCATCAGTACGTCTGTTGGATGGTGTTGCCAAGCGCCCATCATTACTTGAGGCTCCCGCAGTGAAGCGTGTCTGCCTGCCGGCGATCCAGCAAGGTGGGAAGACACCTCAGTGGACCTGGAAGCTCTACTTAACAGCACCCCATGCAGCATCCACTGCTGGACAGGCTGGTAGCCGCCCCTACGTTCCTGCGCAACCGCTAGACGCTTCACTTCCGGGTCCTTTACGCTCTGATGACGTCACTATTGCATTTGAGGAACTGTTGTCCCGGGTGAATCGGCTAGATGCTGCTGCCAAGTGCCCTTCATCACCTGAGGCCCCGCAGCGAAGTGTGTCTGCCTGCTGGCGATCCAGCAAGGTGGGAAGGTGCTTCGGCAGACCTGGAAGCTCTCCTTAACCGCAACCCATGCAGTATCCATCGCTTGGGAGGCTGGTAGCCACCCCTACGTTCCTGTGCACCCACTGGATGGCTCACTGGCGGGGTCTTCATCTACCTCCAAGGACATTGGCTCATCCCAGTCTCATCTTGCTTCTCCCCCAAGTTCTTCCTCTGCTGTGCTACACTACACCATCACGAATGTCAGGACCTTTAATTCGGCTAAATTTAAAACAGAGTTCGTGTCGACAAGCGTCCGACTAGGGGGAATGGAGAATGTTGAGGCACATTATTTTCTCTCTATATTCAACACCCTCCATGAGAAAATGCTTCAGGACATTGTGCCACTGGGTGAATACAGTCACGTCCGACTATGTTTCCGTTCGCTGGACTTAAAAAACGGCGTGAACCTGATCCTGATCCGGTGAAACGAACTAATTAGTGAACGCTTCATGACTGCCCCGGACCGCATTATACAATCCAATGAAGGTCTATGCAGTCATAGCGATCTGGAGTTCGAATTTGTGTGCACTAACCTTGAGTGTCAGGGGAGTGGCCGCACCGGCCCTGAGACGTGTGCCTTCACTGACATACATTCATTCATGAATAACAAAAAAACTCTCACAAAAATTGTGAACAACTAGATCTGTCTTGCTAGAGCTGTTGTGGTTGCCAGGGAGCTATGTTTAAAAAACAAAGGTCAGGCCAAACAAGTATGTAAAAGTTAGGGATCATCGTCTCCAACTCCAGCAGACATTAGCACTTGAACTCACATGGATGTAGGTATCCCTATCGCCCCCTGCGGTCTTCCAGAAGTACGACTCTTTCAGTCACATCTTCCCAGCGAGTTTCGGATTGTAATATATTCTGCTCACGATGCCTTTCTCTCCATTTTCATTGGACCCGAAGGTAAGGATAACCTTTATTTGTTATTTAATCAGGGACATTACGATGTAATAACTAAACCGGCTGGATTTTTCGGTTATAAAAAGTACTGTCCGAAATGCTTAAAATGGTATAATCATGGTCACGTGTGCAAGGGCACTTGCAACCGGTGCCCCGTCGGCCAATCTTACCTTTACTTTGATGTAGAGACAGTGCAGTGTGCAGACAGATCTTTGAAACCGATACTGTGTGTGGTCACGTATCAGGTGAATGACGAGTGAGTTTACGCCTCATTCCGGGAAACAGACGCTTTCATGGACTGGCTTCTGGCCGAAGAAAGCCTCAGGGTTCAACGATTCAAGGACATCACAGTCCTCGCACATAATCTGAAAGGCTTTGATGACATGCACAGAAAATTTTTAAAACCAGATCTTGTGTTCGATGGATCTAAGATTTTAGGTATCTTTTTACCTGGCCTTAAAATATATTTCATCGAATACATTATCCTTTATTCAGGCTCCTCTTCGCTCCTTTACAAAGACCTTCAACTTTGAGACAGTTAAAGGTTTTTTCCCCTTCAAATTCGTGAAGGAGGAAATTTTGCAGTATGTAAGGTCCATTCTGGATCGGCATTTTTTCCAGCCCGAAGACATGGAGCCTTCGACTCTGTCAGCATTCGATCAATGGTAGGTCACAGCGAGCCTCAAACCCTGGAACTTTCAGCAACAGCCTCTATTCTACTGTAAGGCAGATACAGAGCTGTTTTGGAGTGGCGCCCAAGCTTTCCAACAGGAATTTTTAAATCTAACAGGCGTAGACCCCTTCGCACGTGACCTCACAATTGCCGGCGCTTCCTTACGCATTTTCCGTGGGACGTTTTTGCAGAAGAATACCCTTGGTGTGTGCCCCACCCAAGGGTACTCTGCAAGTAATGACCGGCAGTCCTTGAAAGCTCTCGCATGGCTGGAGTATGAGGCTTCCAAGGAAAATATCGAAATTCAGACTGTGCAATCCCCTGGAGGCGAATATAAAATAGGGCAGTACAAACTGGATGGCATGTGCCACAGTATCCATTGTTTTTATGAATATTTAGGGTGTTACTTTCATCATTGTTTGAAATGTTTCAAACCTGAAAAAATAGATCAGCGTAGTAGAAGACACTTTGGTTTGTTAAACACACGAACTATGGATCGCCATGAATCCTTGAAACTGCTGATTGACGGGTACACGTGCAAAATCATGTGGGAGCACGAGTTCGACGAATTAATGCGTAAAAATCAACCTCTCGCATTAATTTACAAAATCATTGAGCCTATTAGGCGCATAGGGGCCCGTGATTACCTCTACAGAGGGCGCATGGAGGTGTTTCCGATTTTTGCATCGGTTGACCAAGGGTGTGCCTTGAATTACATTGACTATAATAGTCTATACCCTTTCATCTGCAAAAAAGTCTCCTTTTGGAAAAGGTCACCCGGTTCGAATCACCTCTGATTTTGCCACCGGCCTCAATCACTATTTTGGCATTCCACAAGCCACATTGTTACCACCAGACAATCTATTTATACCTGTGCTGCCTTACCGGTGCAACGGGAAGCTGCTATTCCCCCTTTATAGGACCTGTGCAGATGGACAACTGGCGCCCTCGTGTCATCACAATGTGAACCAGCACATGTTTACTGGTTCATAGCCAACATCCGAGATTTATACGGCTATGTGTGCTGGATACAAGTTAATTGCATTCCATGATGTGTGGCATTTTAAGACCATTCTGAAGTACGATCCTGCAAAAAAAAGGGAGGTGTCTATGTGGGGTTCATAGACACTTTTCTGGGGTTGAAGCAGTGCTACTCCAGGTTCCCTCCTCACATGCAGACCGACAAGCAAAAGGAAGCCTTTTGTGAGGCCTTCTTCCAGGCGGAGGGGGTTCGAATCCTCCCCTCGGAAGTTGAAAAAAATAGCATTAGGCATACTGTTTCTAAGGTCTTGCTTAATCGTCATGGGGGAAACATGCACAGAACAAGAGTCGAACCCAGACGACTATCGTGAGCTGTCCCGTTAAGTAATGGAGCTTTTGATGGATGCCTCACTGGTTGCGAATGACATCGCTGCTATCAGTGATCAGGCCGTGTTAGTCACACACAAGCCTGCGGAGTGTGCCATTCCTCCAAACACCCGTGGAAGCCTGATTCTCGCCGCAATGGTGACGAGTCACGCCCGACTTAAATTGTACGAAATTCTGTCAAAAATAGGAGCTCGTGTACACTGTATTCGGACACGGATTCAGTGATCTACTCAACGTCTTCCAGCGACATCTATTCCCCTGCACAAAACACGTTTCTTGGAGGTCTCGGTGATGAAATTACATCGAAATATGGAAGTGATGTACACATAACCGATTATATCAGTGTCGGAGCTAAGAGCTGTAATGGTGATGAGATTCTGAGGGCCAAAGACATATCTCTCACTAAGAAAAATAGGACTAAATATAATTTTCAATTGCTAAAATCTATGGTGTTAGACCAGTCCCCGTCCAATGAGACCTTCGATGTACCTTTTAATGTGATTCGTAATAAAGTGGATGGGACACTTACAAATAAGCCCATGATAAAAAGGTTTAAAGCCAACCTTGATAAGTGTTATCTCAGCTCAGGTTCGACTGTTACTGTACCGTATGGGTACAATAAACTGGGATTGGATACCCTTATTCACCTCATGGACGACAAAATTTTACAACAGGTTTCTGTAGAAATCATCTGGTGTTGCATCCATTAAATATTTCAGTATTTTATTAGTGTCACCATTGTTTTTTATACATATTTCAATGCCCATAGTGGATTTTATAATCCAGTATCCACAGTGGATCTTTTTTACACATATTCCAGTATCCATAGTGGATCTTATAATTTATTATACATATTCCGGAATCCATAGTGGATCTTATAAATTTTTATACATATTCCAGTATCCGTAGTGGATCTTATAATTTATTATAGATGTTTCAATGTCCATAGTGGATCTTATAATTTTTTATACTGCTAAATATTTTCGTAATGTCCCTTATAATATTTTACCTGGCGTCGGCAGCAGCTTTTGAAATCTGTATTTTTATACTGTTAAATATTTCAGTAACGGATCTTATAATTGTATTTTTTATACTGCTAAACATTTTCCGTAGTGGATCTTATATTTATTTTTTAAATTGTCATACGAATTACAATTTCTGCATTGTCTGTTTATAATTATAACTGCTGATATTTTTAATAAAAAAGGTTTAAAAAAATCAGTCTCTTTATTTCCCAACACTAAATGATGGAAAACACTTTGTGGGGGATAAATTTAAAAGTAATAGGAACCTCAACTTTGCTTTACATGATTTCTAAAAGCAGATAGAGTATTGCCAGGCACAGCTGTCTGTATACAACTAGCGGCGCTGGTGTAGCTCGACTTAGGGGCCACCTCATCAACCGCAGCGCGCCGATGATATTGTCCAGCATCGGAGACGGTTCCACTAACTCGCGCTGCAGCGGTGCGTGATTGGCTATCTTAAGGAGTAAAGAATTCGTAAGCTAACGCTTCAGAGGACAGCCATCTAGTGGTGCTGTAAAAAAGGTAATTCATGTAAACAACACAGAGACGCATATCAGTTTTAATTTTTTTTTTACAGAATATCACAAATTTTTAATTCATTGTTTCATTTTAACACAAGGCATACAATACATGAATCTTTCATATTTTTAACACAAGTCTTCAAACAGATATCTTCAGTATGGAGTCCAGTCAATTAATTTCCTTTTCTTACGATGGATGGGGTGATGAACAAAATCGACAATGTCGTCTTGAGGTGAACAAAAGTCTCTGATATTTTCTCTCTGGACAGAGGAACCGATAATATTTCCTGTGGAATGTCAACCTTGACCTTGTGGGGGGCTTCCAATTGTCTGTTAAATAACAGGTAATTTTTCAATACAGCCAGGTACTTTTCAGTTTTATCATCATCGTCAGATTCGAGTATTTTCTTCATCTCCGTGTCTAAATCATGCGCTTTTTTCCGTATGTTTCGCCTTTGAACAGCCTTCATTGAAATCATTTTTGAAATAACGATCCCAACAGAGGTAGTGCAGCAGTGAGGAGGGGGAGCAAAAATCCCAATCCCTTTTGCAGGAGAAGTTTCTTGTGGTTAACAGATGCACGTTTGGACGCTAAACTTCTTATGACAGTCTTGTGACTTTATAAATTCTTTAATACTCGATGGGATACAGGAATGTGACCTTTTAAGAAATTGGCACACACTTCACATAGAGCATACATCTGAGGGTCTCAGATGTGCTTCAACAGAGCTGCACATTACTTTCCCCAAAGTTTTGGTAAACACTGAAGGAACGGGCCTAGAGATCTAACTTTCATTTGGGACACAGAGTATCTCGGATTCTTCAGAGGGAGGATCTTAGCATGGAGCTTTTCAGTATCTAACGTTCTAGGATGAAGGTTCACGCACAAATAGCCACAGGGAGGTTGTGTAGCTAGTCTATAAGCATCAGTCAGGAGTTTGGAATGATGTGGAAATACTTGTCTTGCCAGATGCATTATTTGTGAAGCGTCCCGACAGTTACGAAATAAAAACATATAGTGAGCATTGAGTGATATAGTCCTCGAATGTCTTCCCTTTAAAAACAGATTTTGCAAGATCAGGACAATCGTGATATTTTTATGATGACCACCACGAATAAACAATTGAGATATGCGTTCGCTGGCTACAGACTGTTCAATCAAGTCGTCCAGCACCAGAAGCGTAGGTCTCAGGGGGTCAAATTCCAGATCTACAGGTAGTCCTTCATAAAATCCCACAGTTTTCTCAAAGGGTTCAAAGGCAGGTTGCCATTCCCCATAGCAGTAAACGACACATTGGGGCGGGGGTTCGAACACCTGAGCGGCTTCTTTGATGAGTTTCAGAATGAAAGTCATCTTTCCACACTGAGAAGGAGCGGCAATTAAAATATTTGAAGGAGTTCGGAGAGCCATCATACCACCATGCAGTCGGTAAAGTCTACCCGACACGTATAATCGCGATGAAGTACTGTGGGAAGAGTCGAACCGCTCACTCTTTTAAACAAGAAATACAGATAGTGAGCACCGCAGGTGTCTCCCACGGGGTCCTGCAGAGGTATCAAGGGATGTAACACGTGACGTATGCCTAGCTGACTATAGTATTCTTGCATGAACACATTGGGACTTGTGTTCCTGCAAGTGATCCACATGCATTCCTTTCTTGTAAGCAGCTATCCAGTGGGTTCCAGGCTGAGATGATGGATCAGTATTGTAGATAAACAAGGCTTCTGATTGGTCGATTCTGCGAGGTAGTCTGTCACGTGGGAACACACCTAGACTTGTAGGTAAAATCGAGAGGATGGATTCTAACTGATAGGTATTCATGAGCTGTAGTCAAACAGGATTTTACAATCCAATGGGATTTCCAGCAAATTCTGGTATTCTGCATACAGGATCACAGTGACTGATGTGGGTAGTGGCCTGGCAAACTGTAATTCGACTCTCACACTACCACTCTTTATTAAAGAAAACACTTGATTACATTCAAGTTGCCCGGGGGTCAATTGGAATCCAAATAGTGTAAAACATTCGCCATAGGCCTTTCGCAATAGGTTAACACCACTATCGGATTTCCAGGCGTCCACAGCTTCCAATAATCCTTGGTAACATCGGAGATAGCGTCCATTCGTAAAGTCTGGGGTGTTGAACTGCTGATCACCATCAATGTGAAGACTGATGTAGTTTAAGTCGAAATGTTGAAAGTTGAAGGGATTTTTTCGTACGATCCATTCAGACTCGTACTTTCCACCATACCCAGTACCAGACATACCGAAAGTTGACTGAGAAATAAATTGTCACGGGTCACATTCTTCAGACCTGCAGCAATGGAGAACATGTGTAAATCCGTTCTACACAAGGGGTATGTGGCACTCTCCGACCCTAGTACGCGAGTGTGTGCAAGGATGACACCAGAAGTGGGTTTGACTTTGTGGACGAAAAATTCAGCTTTGTGAATCTGTACTTTGTAAGAGGGGACCGCTTCACCTCTCACGAGACAGAATTCGGGCTTGGACCTTAACAAATGCAGTCTCAGATCGCCCTGATTGAGTAGGTAACGTTCTTGATTGAACAGGTCGGCGTGGATCCACGAGATGAGTTCGATACCCGTTGAATTGATGTACCCCTTGCGCTGATGCCATCCCTCGTTCTCCCGACTGGTCAGTTCCATTTTACCAGAGGTGTCGAAGTACCAGAGTGATGTACCGAGCTGACTTCGCGTGACATCGGTACCATAATTCAAAAGTCTCCAGTTAGGCCCTGTAGGGGTACAGGGTGTGAGAAGCACTCACTAGGTGATCGCTGAGGAAAACGTCTACTTGATTGAAGAGGGCGTGGAAGAAATGATTGCAGAGGGCGATCACTTCTGACAGGTACCGTCGGATTTCACAATTTTCGAGACGAGGTGCAGGTGACAGCGGGATAGATCAATATAATCATCTGTCCCTTTCACGATGAATTCAAGTGGAGCATTACCTTCCAGCGAAGCCACAGGTAAATAATTGACATAACAGCCTCTTTCCAGTTGAGAGACAGTGGGGGGGAACCAGAAACAGGTCCAGTTCGGAATTGGTACAGTCACCAGAATTAGCGTGAATTTTCTGAATGCTCATGATGAAAACACGTCCTTCACAGTACAGAGTCTCTACACATTATGAAAACTAGGATGACGAAGATGGCGTTTTTCCACCCTGCAACTTGAAACTGGCACGTTGCAATAGGTCTACACCGGCTGCACGCATCCCTGCCTTGGTGGCTGTTTTGAAGTTTTGTCCCTGGGCCATCTCTGAAACGAAATGTAGCCCACCCTTAAATAGGGTGGACAGCACCAGTCATACGAGAGGGCTGATGAAACGTCCAATAGTGGCAAATATGATACCGAGCCAATCACCTCTCTGATAACGAGGCCCCCTGGACACACCCTGTCTTCTTTGGTTCTTGTAGTAGCTCACATAGGTATCTGCAGAAGGGGGAACGAATTTAACCCTCATGGCAGATATGTAACTTGACTAAAACTATACCGAATTTAAAATGCAGAGGTTCTCCTGTATCGGTACAAAGGAAGATTCTCACACTCTCGAAACTGTTACTTGCCAGGGGGTAGTAATCAGGTTGTTGATACACTGCAATGATGGCTTCATTATTACTGGTTGTGACAGCAGGATTCACAACACGCAACAGTTCACCATGAGTATCACCTCACAATTGAAGTGCAATTAGGTCTGAATACAAATAAATACCGTACATTCCTCTGTTCATATCGATGGGGTAGCCACCCGTGACTTTATTCAATGGAAAATCTAATTTGGGAATTCCTAGCATGTCTCCTAATCCTGGGTTCGAAAGAGGAAATTTAATGAAATGTAACTTGTCTGTATCCATCAATACGGTGTGATATGCCTGTTGCTTGAAACGGTAACCTTTTCTCAACTTGTAGGGTAACACCTGGTTCATTGCATCGAATAATGATTCAGCAGTTTCGTATCGTCCGTGGGGTACCTTTCGTTTGTGGAATCTAGCCGGTGGAATCACATAGAAATAACAGTCATCATCTATATCGAATGTTGCAGTATTGCAAAGTTTGCTAGTAAATCGTTGGTGGAAGAGTTTGCCAACTTCTCCCTTGCTGACACACAGAAGCCTGCCGAAATTCCTTTTAGGGAACATTAAACCGTATTCCTCACTTGGTTTGAATACCCAGTAACCGCTGTTAAAGGACACTATGATTTCTTTCTGGAGCTCAGTGGAGAGGTGAGACAACAGTTTCATTCGAGTTATTTTGCCTGGTTTAAGCTTGAATTTCCAGTATTCTTCAAAGGGAGCAGGAGCATGATATTGATACGTGTCATTAGAGCCGTCCACATTGTACCAGCTCACGGGTAAGTGAACTTCTGCTAGTCCCACTTTTCATTTTCCACTTAGTCTTAGGGGTTGTGCTAGACAAACCGTGAAATCACTCTGCAAATTGTTTTGGTATATATTCTGACTAGCCGTGGAGGGTAGGATCAGTTAGAAATTATCCATTTTTAGGAATCCACGATGGTTTGGGATAACCGTGAAATTTGACCAGTGCCTTTTGTCCTTTTCTCTCGATTATTTTCTTAACAGTGTAAAGTTCGGGTTCAGTCACTTTTTGAAGTTTCAATTTATAGAATGTTCCCTTCAACACTTCTCCCTTGGAATCCCATATGATGTATACGGGGGGCTGACGTTGTAACACATTGTCGATTATAAAAATTTCTTCGGTCCACAAATGCGGACCTGCCTTCTTGAAGGGTACTTTTAGACTGGCCAGACGAACCGTGTCCCCCACTTTAAATGCTAGTTTTTCTTTTAGTTTGGTTGGATTATCGTAGAGTCCAACCCACACAACGTCTTCATTGTGTAAGGTCACATCCTTGGGAGCCATATCTTGTGCTCTATGAACTGTGCCATTGTACCCTCGTACGTCTGCAGCACATCCAAGTACCTGTATGTGTTATTGCATGTATAATATCTCCCCAGTCTCTCGCGTAGTGTGTGATTCCATCTCTCCACCAAAGCTGCTCATTTGTCAGAGTAGGTGACGAAGAACCGAATACATTTCTTTTTCAGGAATTTCTGGAACACTCTGTTGGTAAATTCGGTACCTTGATCCATATTTAAATTCATGGAAGATCGCCCCTTGGAAATGATATTCTTGAAAGCCGACACCATTTCTTTCCCTGTTTTTGTCTTCATAGTCACCACCCACCCATACCTTGAGAACACATCGATGACCGTTAATATGTAGCGATAACCGTCATTGAAGCGAGTTAAATTTTTTATAACTACGAGATCGGCTTGCCATTGTTCGTCTAAACCTGTGACGTAAACTATGTTATGGGGGAACTTTCTGCAAACAGGTTTATATAACGTGTAGGCGGGTTGCTTTTCTAACCACTCTCGGACGAGTTTCAGTGGCAGTCCTGTATTCTGAGCTAACTTTTTTACACTACCGAATCCTATTTCAAGGTCGAAATAATGGGATTCCAAAGTTTTGTTTTCTGCTGCACCCAAACGTCGTATCCCACCAGGTTTTGCCATTGGTGTAATGAAAGTGTAAGATCTGTAACTGTAGGGATGTCTCCTATAAACTGTCTGATGTCCACTGTTAAGTTACACACACGAATTTTGTATTCACTCTTTAAGGCTGTCTGACTCTTCATATGGAATATTTTTACTAGAGGCCACAAGTTCTAATACAAGCAGCACTATCGTTAATACTGTTATGATCACATTTTCAACACTAGCTAACACCTTCTTTCTCCTATCCATACCAAGACTAAAACGACATAGGATGAAAAGACAGTCACATTATATGGGTTAAAATTATTTATTTAACTAATTTATACATTTCATTTTTTGCATCGTCCACAATAGTATTATATTTCAGAGTACACACAAATCCAGAATCTACATAATTCAACAGACCTCGTTTCCAGGCCGTATCCACAAACACTTGTGCGAAGGCGTCAATGTCCAGTCATCAGACCACCCTATGTTGGTCGGTAGTTTTTCTTCAGGGTGAAGTCCATCTAACGGAATCAGACGTGTTAATTCTTGTTGGAAAATGTCCACCAACAGCTGATAAACACACTGGGGTCCTTCGAAAACAGGACCCAGCAGGAAGGGTAGAACTGATTCTGAATGTTCTATAATAGCAGTACGGAGATGGTGATCTTTGAGAGTTTCACACATATTATGCATGACACGCATCACTTCATCTACGTGGATAGCCAATGCAAACCACTGCGACGTGTTCAGAGTTATACTGCACCTCGCAACACGGAACTGTAGAGTTCTCGTAGCAGTTGATTCTTTGATGAAGTCGCACAGCATTCACCACCTTCATTGCGGTACATGTAGGCATGTAAATCGGGAATCACGTGCAATGTCTGTTGATCGGGACCGATTTTCTCTTGGTCCTCTATCTGGGGCAACGTGGCACACAAAGCCTCCCATTCAGGTATGGAGAGGGTAACTCTCGTAGGTGTAGGGTAGATGAGTTCACCATTTTCATACTTTATGTAATGACGTACGTGCACCGAAAACTTATTTTTGAAGAGCGAAGGTACGATGTAAACATCTTCACCGAGACACCACGCATCTGGATTGCTTGCCTGCATCATGGACAATGACGCACTCATTGGGTGCACACTATTTAACTAGAGACAACAACGCCCTCTGGAAGCAGGAACGATAATTATGCAGAAAACGTGATAGTCCAATAGGCACCTGGTGATGCAACACTTATTGTAACATGTTCTCAATACTTGAGGCATCGATCAATCCATCCAAAAAAAGCAGCTGTTTCAGCTAAAGAGCAGTGGACTCCCTCTCCTGTGTGATATCCACACTCAAAATCAGAAACTTTTGGGAGGTCACAATATTTTGGACATCTGTAAAGTTCAAGATTAACGCTGGGAAGATTTAATTGTCCCAAGAGAATTCTTTCCACATTTCCTCCTTTGTAACCCACCGCAGTAGCTTTTTCAGTACGTGCAAGTTTGTAAGCATATTTCACGATGTCAGGAACGTGATCTAACGTCCATACCTTTTCGCTAGGTAGAGGATGAGAGGGTAGGCCTAACACATGTTTAGACATGTAGTTGACTGCCTTCCTCTCCTTTATCGACAAAGCTTGGTAATGTCGAAGATTGAACCGATAGATGCCGCATTTCCCGTTCAGAGTTGCATATCCAAGTTCACGCACTAGGAAATGGTCGTTTACATGAAAACCGTCGAGATCTAGAACCATACAGATATTTTGCATGTTTCACAACCACTCTGAAACTAATTCTCCCTCATTTGAATACTGATGATGGAAGGCAAATGCTTGGTGACTTCACACAGGCACGACTAGAGATGTCTCTGACATTTACGTCTCAGGGCCTGAACGATGTTCTGCCGTAGATTCAGGCAGGGTGAATAACCAGAGGGCATCGTAATCTTGGTGCTAGTGGAGGTGTCCCATCATCAATAAGAACGGCTTGAAGCATAGGACCGCTAACCCCGGACGTAGCTCCATTCTAACAGTTGGTGCCAGGGGTGGTGGTGGTGGAGGAGGAGGCACAACCACAGGTCGATGTAACAACCAACAGATACGCGGCCAGAAGTGTTGAGGCTCGCTCTCGTAGTCTGAATCCTCGTCACTCATCCAAAATCCATGGTGACGACTATAACACGTAGCTCGGGAGAAACTTTGAAATACTAGACCTTTTCCGTCCGTTATATACAACCAGAACCGTGACGTTTACACATCCCCTACTAGATAAACACATGATATGATCAAAGAACACATGACACAGGGCATGAGCAAAATACGGGGACGTTGTAATTATTTTTGAGGATTGCATCAGCCATTCGGATCGTTGCCACCGAAAGTTTAGTTTTGTAATTATTTAGAGGATTGCATCAGCCATTCGGATCGTTGCCACCGAAAGTTTAGTTTTGTAATTATTTAGAGGATTGCATCAGCCATTCGGATCGTTGCCACCGAAAGTTTAGTTTTGTAATTATTTAGAGGATTGCATCAGCCATTCTGATCATTGCCACCCAAAGTTTAGTTAGACTTGGAAAATTTCAGATGAGGTTAGATACCAAAGGACAGGAGTTTGTGATCAGTGAGGGGAAGTTTTAACATAGAGGGGGCAGTACTTTTGATAAGGGGGGTTTTAATAAAGGGGAGGGAATTTTAATAAAGAGGGGGTGGAATTTTTGATAAGGGTTTTTTTAATGAGGGGGATTAAAAAATTGGAAAATTACAACTAAATTGAAAGCTTTTTCTAAAAACAGTACTCATCGTATATACTAGATGGCACCACGGGGTTTTCATAAAGGGGGAGGAATTTTGATATGGGGTTTTTTTAATGAGGGGGAGTCAAAAATTGGAAAAATTACGACTAAAATTGAGGGTTTCTCTTAAAATAGTAGTCATTATATACACTAGATGGTGCCACTGGTGTTTAGTAAAGGGGGAAGGAATTTTTCATAATGGGAGTTTTTTAATAAACGGGGTTAATGAATTTTTAATTAATTATTAGTTAATTAATTATTAATTATGAATTATTAATTATGAATACTAATATGGGGGCGTGGTCGGTGACGTCATAGGGAGAAAGCACTAGTGGGGGTACCGTATAATGGGACTATACTACTAATGTCATGTTACTGAGCATGCCAGCCTCGAAATTTCTTTTAAAATTCATTTCTAATCCTTAAATGGTATTTTAAAATATTTCCCAACAATTAAAATATTTTGTTGCGCAAAATATATTTTCAATTTAATATTTTCTACAAAAAAAAATAAAAAACCAGTTAACTAAAAAAAACCGAGATGTTATTAAAATTAGTTAATGTTTGGGTGATTAGGCAGTTCTCTGTTTGAACAGTATTTCCACTCTCAAAAGCAAACGATACACGTTTGTTTGTAAGTTAATTTCAAAATTAACAACTGTTCATATCATCAATTAGAGGAGATCTTGATCGGTGGCCGGTAGCTGAGTTGTCCAGAGCACCTGGCATGTTATCAGGAGGTTGTGGGTTTGTATCCCACCCGGCTCAAGACAGTTTTTCCTCTAAAAATTGGATCGCCGTAAGAGTGATATTTCCCTTGTCTGTGAACCAGAGACGTCGAGAATAATTCAAAATTTAATCAAACCTAAATTCTGTTCACTGTCCTCATTGGGGGAAAAAATCTCTTTCAAGTGAGACAATCAAGTGAAACAATTTGTCTGCTGGAGTCACCTATGCTGAACCGCGCTAAGTGGGCATGCATCGCACGCTGTCAACCAAATGATCAACAAAAAATTCCTTTAAACTCTAAAAAATATCCTTTTTTTTTGGTAAACACTTCAGAACTTAAAAATTGCCTTTTTGTATTAAATATTTCATTTTCCGACTTATAAAAATTTACAGTTTCCCACTCGTCAACACATAGAGGTCTGTATGAAATTTCATCCCAAAGAAACGCTCTACCTCCACCGTAACTCTCTCTTTGACGGATGTTACTGGGATGAGAGCAGGTACCTCGTTCTCCCCATATCAAACAATGTCCAGAATCATTCTGCAAGCAATATCTGGATTCATTTGGGAAGACTACAGACCTTGCTCTTCTGTCCCATTGACATGAGGGTTGCCCAATTCAACCATTCTTTTATGTAATGTGAAGTGAGGGGTGAACAAATTACTGGCCTTCTAGCGTACAGACCTCCTTCATGAAGCCTTCCACACACAATAGAAGCTGATACAACCCACCCAGTGGCTGCTGCAACAGAGGATCGTAGCTGAGAGGGAGTAGACGTCCTGCTCCTTCGTACAATTAATCGCAGATATCGGTCTTGTACAGCGGTCGTAACTCTAGCCCTTCCTCGGCTAAACTTTCGAGATGCGGAATCCATGTTAAGAAATTGATTCCAGTCTATGGGCCACAGAAGGACTCACATTCAGCCATCGTGACACGTCTGACTGACTTTGGCCTACTTCGAGCCGGCCAATAGCTCTCCATCACAGTTCATTTAGCAAATAATGTTTCAAGGTCATTACTACAAAATGGCTACTTCGAATTTCTTTACTCACAATTTACAACACAAAATAAAGATCCACTCCAAAACACCCGTTTTTATGCCGCTATCCAATTATGCAAATTGACGCAATCTAGACTAATTTGCATACGATATGCTCACTCGGCATTACTTTACTGATTACATGAACAAGTTTGGTGAGGATCGCACAATTGTTTGGCGAATTATCGCGATTTTTCTCATTTTTCCTTAATTTATGGAAACCACTGTATAAAGGCAGCACAACGAAAAAAATTAAACTTCTCAACAGGGCGTAGCCATGGGGGGATGGGGGGGGAGACTCCCCGCCCCAAAGCAACTCGGAGTTTGCAAAATTAGGAGCGACTTCATAAAATTTAGATGAGGTGTGAAAATTTGTAATCTTTTTTTTTGCAAAATTAAGGGGAGTTGTCCAAAACAAGGCAACTTGGCCAATCTGGGGCAGTTTGGAAAATGGAGAGACGGCAAAATTTAGAGCAGTTGGCAAAATTCGAAGCCATTTAGTAAAATACAGGTGAGTTGGCAAAATTGGGAAAACTTGGCAAAATAGTGGGGATTTGGCAAAATTCGGAGTGACTTGACAAAATCGTGGGGAGTTGGCAAAATTCAGGTGAGTTGTAAAAATTTGGATTTTTTTCTGTAAAATTATGGCAAATTGGCAAAATCTAGGGGCAGTTGGCAAAATTCGGAATGACTTGGCAAAATCGTGGGAGTTGGCAAAATTCAGGTGAGATGTAAAAATTGGGATTTTTTTCTGTAAAATTATGACGAGTTTGCAAAATCGTGAGGAGTTGGAAAAATTCAGGTGAGATGTAAAAATTTGGATTTTTTTCTGTAAAACTATGGCGGTTGGAAAAATTTTGGAGTTGGCAAAACTAGGGGCAGTTGGCAAAATTCGGAGTGACTTGGCAAAATCGTGGGGAGTTCGCAAAATTCGGATAAGATGTAAAAATTGGGATTTTTTTCTGTGTAATTATGGCGAGTTGGGAAAATCGAGGCAACTTCGTAATATTTAGGAGAGTTGGCAAATCTTGGGGGAGCTGGCAAAATTCAGAGTGACTTTGCAAAAATCAGGTGAGATGTAAAAATTTGGATTTTTTTTTTCTGTAAAATTGTGGCGAGATGGCAAAATTTAGGGCAGTTGACAAAATTCGAATCCACTTGGTAAAATACGGGCGAGTTGTGAAAATTGGGATTGTTTTTGTAAAATTAAGGAGAATTGACAAAATCGAGAAAACTTGGCAAAATTTTGGGAGTTGGAAAAATTTGAAATGACCTGGCAAATTCAGGAGAGAAATAGTAGCAAAATATCCCAGATTTTTCCCAGTTGGTGCAGAAGAAGCTTCTAATAGCATGCTCAGGGTAGGAGATCATTTGACAGTCGAAGTAAACACAAGACGGCCATGTGTCCTATGTGTAAAGTAGAGAAAAAAAAAACTAACATGAATTGTGTGTGCTAAATGTAAAATTTGTTCTTTGAAAAATTTCGTTTTGCACTGTTTCATCAATATTCTTGTTTTGAATTTCCTGCATTCATTCCAATAAATAATCCAGCAAAACATCAACTCTTGATTATTCTTGGCTGATCAACTGGTTTTTGTATTAACCACGGTGTAAATCAAAACATTCATCCACTTTGGAAATGAACATTCCATATTTCAGCGATGTGTTATATATCTCAGTCTGCTAATCTCCTACTTCTCGCCTTCCTAACGGCTACGAAAGAACTCATTGAACTATGCAGAATCACACACGGGAGCTAAAACGGTATCCGAATTATTTACTTAGTTTCTATTTTTAATGAAGGAAATCGTTTATCAGTAGCAAATGCAAATATTGCGGTGCAGATAGCAGCAGTTCTGTCTGCAATCACCCGTTGACTCCCACCCGTTAAGAAAGCGACCTTGTCATGTACGCTGCCCACTAGTTGCGACACACTCGTTACGCGACTTAATGAAGGTCGAATTCACAAAATATGGGTAATTATTTTCAAGAATTGCATCAGCTATTCTGATCGTTGCCACCAAAAAAGTTTAGTGGACTTGTGAAATCAGCTGACCGCTTGGAGAACACGATAAACTGATGTGTAGTTAAGCCGAAAAGATTCCCCCGAAGATAAGATGGGAGCTTGAGTTGTTCGATAAAGTGTAACAGTTCGACATGTAACAGTAATTATTTAACTTTCTCATTAGGGCATCCTCGAGGAAGATAAAGCACTGAGCGGTTCTCACAAGAAATTAGATATGCTTCGGTTATGAGCTTTCCATAGGTCAGTAGGAGTGACGTTGGGGAGTGGTTTGTGACCTTTGTACGTCACCAGTTGGCCAGCTTGTTGCTGAGATTTATCATTTCAGTAGATCACATGACAATGATAGTAGAAGGTTTTGTAACAGAGTCGAAGCAGGAGAGAAGGAATTTTTCGTGCTCTTAGTTTCTAAACGCATTTTTCTGTCGCTTCTTGTATGATCGAATGAGACTTATGTATTATTTTTTATAGTAGGTTAGTGTATTTAACTAATGTCCCCTACTCCATTGAGATGCATTCATGTTGGAACTAAAGATTTTTACGCATGTGGAAACGTAAGCAGAAACGCAAGGGTAACTACAACGTACTTTTAGCATTCTTACTTTCTATACCATTGTACCTCGTACAAAATTTTTTAACTGATGAAAAACTGCTGACCTTGTAAAGCGAACAAGCATGTACTAACGTCGCATCACGAAATAAAATTTCTTCAGCTTGGATAGTCATACGTTCGCGTGCAAACAGTGGAAGAGACGACTTTTAAACAACGTTTTAGCTGATTTTTCTTCGGAGGAAGAAATTGTTCTCTTGCTGTGTAGCGTTACTTCCTAGGAAAGAGTTTGCATCATGTACTGAGGATACAGAGGTAATAAGTATTAGGAATAAAAAGTTTTAAACCATGTCGTGCAACGGATATACTTACGGAGAGTAATGAATTGAGACATAGCAGAGATAACATAAAACCACTTTCCAAAACAAGTCCTGACAAGGAAAGTGCAGAAACACAGATATCTGATGGCTACATCCTTCAACCCGCTGGATACTAAATAAGAGAAGCTCAACTCTTGGAGGTTTAGGGGCTTGAGGGGAAATTCTTCCGACGGGGTATATTGAAATGCTGACCTATCGTAAAAGAGTAGAATTGGGAGAGACAATGCGGAGAACCATCTCTGGACTTGGAAAACGTTCGAGTCCAAAAACTATGATAAAGAGTGCCAGTGGGTTTTCACGATGTAAGACGGTGCGGCTGATACAGCAGCAGAGCAGGGGGTGATGTGATCCAAGATTCAACCATCAATAAAACCCTTGTGATTCCTCGTTTCAAATAATATTTTTTAATTTCACAGGACTTAAATGTGGTCTGGGGTGAGGCTCCAAACATGGGTCTTTTAGGTCACCAGACCATATCACCCTTAAATATTTTTCATAATTACGAATGTTTTTAAATCAGACTTTTTAGTTGTTTTTATTATTTTTTTTCCCAATAGCATTTTTTCATTTTCTGCGAGACAGTCTTTTAAAACAGTTACTGCAGATAGTCCTTATTCTAGTGGTCGAATTCGCAAAATATGGGACCTTGTAATTAATTTTGAGGATTGCATCAGCCATTCTGTGAGGGGTTGCCACCGAAAGTTTTGTAATTTTTTTTGATTGCATTAGCCATTCTGATCGTTGCCACCCAAAGTTTAGTTGGACTTGGAAAATTTTGGATGAGGATAGAAACCAAGGAAGTTTGTGATCGGTGAGGGGGAGTTTAAGGGAGGGGGGCCGAACTTTTGACAAGGGGGTGGAATTTTGGTAAGTGGGGTATTTTTAATGAGTAGAAGTCTGGAAATAATTTCGGTTAAAATCTTGCTAAAGTTATACACTAGATGGCGCCATCAAAAAAAAAAAACAGGTGTTAGGAAATTCAGGGGGGGGGGGCTTAAAAAATACAGGTGAGTCAACCAGAGGTTCTTTAAAGAGAGGGCTTAAAATACAGGTGGGTCAACCAGTCGGGTACTTTTGATAAGGGTTTTTTAATGAGAGGGAGTCAAAAATTACGACTAAAATAGAGGGTTTTTCCTAAGTACTCAGCATATACACTAGATGACACCACGTGCTTTTAATAAAGAGGGTAGGGAACTTTTCATAAGGGTTTTTTTAATAAGAGGGAATCAAAAATTACGCCAAAAATATAGGGTTTTTCCTAAGTACTCATCCTATACACTAGATGGCGCCACGGGCCTTTTCATAAAGGAGGAGGGAACTTTGGATAAGGGGGTTTTTTAATAAGGAGGAGTCAAAAATTGGAAAAATTACGACTAAAATAGAGGGTTTTTCTAAAAAATAGTACTGAGAATATACACTAGATGGCGCCACGGGCTTTTAATAAAGGGGAGAGAACTTTTGATAAGGAGGATTTTTAATAAAAGGGAGGAATAATTTATCAATTATTGATGAATATCAATTATCAATTATTATGAATATTAATAAGGGGGCATATCTTGTGACGTCATATCACGTGACCGGAAGTGGGAGTGGCCGGTGGCGTCATAGGGGAAAAGCACTAGTGGTGGTACGCTATAGTGCGACTAAACTACTCATCATCATCATCATCATCCTCAAGCAGCCATGGGCTACGGAGGTCCAACCAGACCGAGCAATATAGTTCTCCAACAAGTCTATGCTGAGCTACATCTACTGCATCTGGCCACTGAACACCAATTCTAACAAGGTCCTGTTTGACATTGTCTGCCCACAGCATCCTTGGTCTCCCTTCTTTCTGAGGCCTTTAGGCACACTGTTCATAACCCTATTCACCAATCTATAATTATTCATACGGGCAACATGGCCAACCCAACGGAGTTTCTCTCTGCACAATATGCTGCTTAAAGGAGGTTGCAAACTCCTTTGCCTAACCTCATCATTAGTTACAAAGTTGAACCACCTAATGCCCAAGATACTGCGTAAGCATCTGGAATCAAAAGCATCTAGTTTCCTGTTATCTTGTTTACCAAGTGTCGAAGTTTAACTACCATAACTAACCCTAGAAAGAACCAAGCTATTATACAGTCTAATTTTAGTCTTTAGGTGTAGACGCCTATTTCTCCACACTCTCCATAGATTCTTAAAAGTCCCGGCAGCAATCCCTATTCGTCTGTTAATCTCATGCCGCACATCACCATAATCTGTTACATAGCTCCCAAGATAATTAAACTGTGAAACCTGCTCAAGACTGCAACCATTCAGATTAACTGAATTACAGCCTGCCTGACCAATTTTCATCACTTTAGTTTTCTCTCTGTTTATAACCAAACCTACTCTACTACCAGTCTCATCCACAGCTCGATTGAAAGAGTTCATCTCATCAACATCATTTGCCAAAAGGGCTAAATCATCAGCATAATCTAAATCAGAAATTTTCGTATCTCCAATCCATTTAAGGCTTTCTTTCCTTTGAAGTGAATTTCGCATAACATAATCAATAACCAAGCTAAAGAGAAAAGGAGACAAAATGCACCATTATCGAACACCAGAAGTAATGCTAAACCAATTGCTACAAGCCTTACCAACTCTCACACACGACGCAGTGTTATTATAGAGAGCTTTCATTATGTTAACTAACTTGTCTGTTATACCATATGATTTCACAATCAACCACAAAATTATGACGATCAACTGAGTCGGAAGCCTTTTTGAAATCAACAAATCTAGCAACCAAAGGTTTCTGAAACTCTAAACATTTCTCAAGAATCTGCCTAAGTGAAAATATCTGATCCACACATCCCCTACCACTTCTGAATCCACATTGCTCATCACACAATTGACTGTCAACCAGATTCTTAATTCTATTAAACACAATCATGGGAAGAACTTTACCTGGAACAGAGAGTAGGCTGATACCCCTATAGTTATCACAAGAACTGCGATCACCTTTTTTGAAAATAGGGATAACAATAGCTCTGGTAAAATCCTTAGGAACCATGCCTTTATCATAAAAGATAGTCAAAATTTCAGTCATCCAAGTGGTAACCAAAACATTCCTAGCTCTAAGCATTTCTGTAGTAATTTCATCTATCCCTGGGGATTTATGAGGTTTAAGTTTAGAAACAGCCAAAATAACTTCAGATTGTGTTATAGGGCCAACATTAAAGCCACCAATGCATCTATCATCATTGCAAACAATGGGAATAGAACTAACCGCATTGTTTAGAATATCACTGAAATGCTCAGCCCACCTAGCCATGACAGAATCCTCACCTTGTATAACCTTACCTTGTTTATCCTTCAATCCCTGTATACCTGTCAGTTTTCTACCACACAAAACATTAACTATCTGGTACAGCTCTCTGCTGTTGTGCTGTCTAACTGCTTCCTCGGCTTTGTCAGCCAAACCATCAAGCCAAAGATTCTTATCAGCAGCTAACTGATCTTTTACACATTTATTAAGTTCTCTGTAATGCTTTCTATTAGGACTAGTAGGGTATTGATTAAGGACATTCCTGCAGTTCTTTCTTTCCGAAATAAGCTCAAGTGCCTTATCACTCAGATAATTCTCTCTCTTCTGCTCCTTTTTTCCTAATAGAGTACTGTTAGTGTCCAAAAAAGCCTGTTTAAAATGATCCCATTTTTCCTCACTTCAGTAGTAAGCATACCATGACTGTAATAATGACTAAGTAACCTATCATGGTAAGCTTTAGCTATAACTGGGTCTTTCAGAGCTTCAGTATTAAAAGCAAATATTTTAACCCTAGCACAACCCTTTTTAAGTTTAAGTTGCAAGACACTTTTAACAAGATAATGGTCAGATCCAATTTCAGCTCCCCTATATGACCTAGTATTCCTAACAGAACTAGCCCATTTGCTGTTAATTAATATATAATCAATCATATTCTTATGCAGCCCATCGGGTGAAACCCATGTGTACTTATGTATGTCGCGGTGTTTGTAATAAGTGTTAGTTATTCTGAATCTATTGAGTTTACTTACCTGCAGGAGACGCTGCCCATTGCCATTGCAGCTACCAATACCAAAAGGGCCTATTACTCCTCCCCAAAGGTCAGATTCAGTACCAACTTTGGCATTGAAGTCACCAAGAACAAGGGTAATATCTCCTTTCTTGACAGAATTCAAAATATCCTGAAGTTGTTCATAAAACCTATCCTTCTCATCCTCATCGGCATCCTCAGTGGGGACATAACAGCAGATAACATTCAGGTCTTTAACGATGGTCTGAAATTTTGCTGTAAGAAACCTTTCATTAATGCACTCATATCCTAGAAGAGCATCACTAGCGTGTCTGCTGAGAAGCAGATCCACGCCTTGGTGACGCTTATTGTCTTCCCTCCTTGAAAAGAGAAATTTGATTATTTTTAAGAATCTGACCTTTGTCCATCTGGTCTCTTGCAAGCCGAGAATATCTAAATTATAATGGTGGAATTCTTGTGTGAGGACTTCAAGAGAAAAAGCTCTGTGCAGAGTCTTCACATTCCAACTACCTATGGAGAGAAAATGGTTAGTGGGATGTTTAAAAAAACTATGTTGATTGATAGAGGGAATGCCGACAATATCAAACAGCCCCCTAATCGCAGACATGGGGCAAAGACCCGTTCCCCCAGTACTAAAGGCTGAAGCCATCTACACTGGAAGACTTCCTCCAATGTAGAATTTGACGATGCCAATAGAAGCAAAGAGTTCAGGTGCCTGCGATGACCTCTGCTCAGGATTATCCACCAGCTGATAAACATATCCTGTGAATCTATTCATTTGGGGCTGTCAACCCACAAGCAGAAAACAGCAGAAGGTTTTCCCTCCACAGAAGCCCACCAGTGCAGCAAATTCACGATCCATAATCAAGCTCTGAGCCTTAATTCAGTCCATTCCAGTGGGTTTATATAGTCAGCACCAGGACCCTGTGTGGTTGACTACTCCTCAGCAAGGTTGAAAAGAAAAAGAAAGAAAAGTAGCCATATTTGTCCAGATCAGTAGGCCATACTAATCTGGGAGCCCTCCCCTTCCGTTGATTTCCAGAAGATAGTATCTCTTTTGAAAGGTACTAATAGCCTGCACCACGAGAAGGCGGGGTCGGATATTAGTTGCTGTGCCTGGTCGGTTCTATGCATCATCACAGGGGATTTGTGCATAGCTCTCCTTCCAGTGACTACCATTTACACACCAATTTTAAGTTAACTAAAACATTGATATGAATTCAATGAGATGAAGACAACGTGAGTTCATAAATACCATTAATGTATACCACAATAAAGTATGAATGATGTAATTTATTACAATGGCGCAAAATTATTACAAATTAATCAATTTTGTCTAAACACCAGTATTTCTATTCCTCTTAGCATAAAGACAAACTACTTTGTATTGAATCTTATTTGTGACACAAATTAACCTTAACAATACTTTATACCTTATAGATGTGAAATGTTTAACATTGATCTCCCCTGATAGAGGCCTCAAGGATAAACTTTATTGTTGATTCCTTTTTACTACCAGACCTGGTTTCATCTTGACTCAAACAAATAAGAGCAGTCTTCTTACGTAATATCACACAACATTAATATAATACACTATATCTTTCTTCCTTCACTACTCCACTATATCTTTTTGCTTTCTTTCACAATTCTTACTATTTCAAAGCATCTTCGTTCTAAACAGTTAATAACGTAAATCGTCACGCTAAGCATAGGCGAGTCACAAGCCATTGTCGCACGTCGTAACAATACATTTCACTTTCCACATAAACATGGTTATATTTTTTGGGACAATAAACTCTTGAGTCTTTTCCTTACAATTTTAAACACGAAAAAGTTCGTCTATACAACCTGGATAGAGTTCAATGTAATAGCATATTTTTATGGCATATAAATATTGCTATACGCATTACAATATAAATTACATTTAGACAATGTTTGGAAACAGCATAAATACAATATTTACGATATGATTTTTGCGTGACGCATTTCTACAAATCGCTTTCAGTTCTGAGTCAGATATGTTTATGTATATATTTTATTATTTTTAAATTACCCCATTTTGACACAGATTATCTAATTCCTCCCTTAAATATGCCTTTTTTGGTATTTTATAAGCGAATCACTTAAATTTTTCATAGAATTTTCCAGAAAAACATTAATTAAATTTGTTTGTATCTCACAAGTGGCATTACTCAATCAAAAAGGTTTTTATAACTTCTAAATGCATCAGGTTGATTGAAACATTTAAAAACGTTCCTAAATAGAAAATCAAATATATGTCATATAAACTTGCAGATAAAAAATAAACAAAACAAAAATTAAAAATAAAATTAAGTATCTGCTCTAAATAGTAAATTACATTGATTGTGAAATATTTTCCTAAATAAAATGTTAAAAACAAAATATTTCGAGGCCCCAGGCAAACGCTGTGCGGTAATCTGCCACTAGATCTAACTCTTATATTTTGGCGAATAATTTTTCATGTTTTTGAAAATATCGCTCAATTGAGTATATTGTATTGTCCACAATTACACCGAAGAGCCAAAACATTATGACCTGAAAGCAAAACGAATTATATGACCATGAAGCAAAAACGAAGACCAAAAACGTTATAATATGATGTTGGTCCTCCACATGACACCAAAACAGCTCTTACCAGAGAGGCATGGATGCTACAAGATTTCTAAAGGTGTCTTGTGGTATCTTGTACCAACACATTACCAGCAGATACTTTAACTCTTGTATGTGACTGAGTCACCACAAATTGGATATGCTGTTCCAACACAAACCACAGATGCTCGATTGATGTCTGGGGAATTTGGAGGCCTGGACAATACCTGGAAGTCTTCCCCGTGTTCTGTGAACCATTCTCAAACAATCCGGACAGTGGGGCATGGTGCATTATCCTGCTGAAAGAAGGCACTACTAGAGGACATACCTTTGCCATTAAAGGATGTACCTGGTCTGCAATGATGTTTAGATAGGTTTTAGACATCATAGTTCCCTGCACATGAATGACTGGGCCCAGGGTTTCCCAGCAGAACATTGCCTAAGGCATTACACTTCCACCACCAGCTTGTTTTCGTCTCATGGTTCATCCTGGTGACAACACTTCCCCAGGTAAATGATGCACATACCTGGCCATCCACATGGTGCAACACGAAATGAGATTCATCAGAGCAGACAACCTTCTTCCAATCATTCAAGGTTCAGTTTTGATAATCACGTGTTTATTGTAGGTACTTTCGACAGTGAGCCGAGGTTAGCATGGGCACTCGAAGTTGCCCATGCTAACCTCGAACGAATTCACGAAGTTGGGTTGTGTTACCTTTGAGCGCCACTTTTTTTTGCACACCATAGACTAAATGGCCTGGCCCCTGAAGGAACAGCTGTTGGGAGACAGATGGTAGCCTCCCGTCAAGGTCATCCAGTGTGTTCCTTAACGTGCACAGGGTATGGCTCTCTCGCACACGGCTTACTGTCCCATCTGATGGATGGCAGCCTTTGGGAACTACAGGTTACGAGCCTGGCGTGCTACCGACTGAGACAAAATGAGAATCATTTTTCCTAGAATATTGATTTTCGCTATGGAACCCCATTTTCAGCAGGATTCGATGTATTGTGTGTTGTGATACATTACTCCCATCACTAGCATTTAAATTACAGGCGAGTTGCTCCACAGTATCTCTTCTGTTGGTTCGTACCATACGGAATAGCCTTTGCTCACCTCTAGCAGCGACGAGCTGTTGTTGGCCCACACCTTGCCGGTGATTCATGGTTTTTCCCCTCCTTGGACCACTTTTTGAAAGTACTAACCACGGCTGACTATGAGCACCACACAAGCCTTGACGTCTCGGAAATGCTCTGACGCAGTAGTCTGGTCCTTACAATTTGGCCCTTGTCAAACTCACTTAAATCCACTGCCTTTCCCATGTGAAGAACAAGAATAACACTGATTAACAGAGCTCAGTATCAGGTGTTATTTATACCATTTCATGATCTTCACAGGCACAGTAGTTTACTTGCAGTTGCTTCGATTTGCATAAAGACGCCATTGGTCATAGTGCTTTGGCTCTTCGGTATAGATTAGAAAAGTTCACTCGGAAATGCTCTATCGTACTACGTAACTTTAAGTGTATTAAATCATTATTCCATTATTATTTCATCTTATTTTACTATTAATATTCTACCAGCCATTAGTATTTAATTTTCGAATTCTCTTTTCGAAAGATTTACCTCTACTACTAGTTCAGTGTTAATATCTCAGCCTTTCAAAAAACAATAGTATTTCCAACCATTTAATGTATTAAACAAATCTTATGTAACTGTATGGAATGTCTCTTCGAAATTCATATTAAAACTATTAAGACGACCGCTAAACCATGCAGTTTCCTAGGCACCAGTACATTTTAAATATTCGTTGAATATTGTTGAGAATACAGATTCTTATAGATTTCTGTTATATACTTAACTCAACCGTCATATTTTTGTTTAAAAAAAATATCAAGAGATTATGGAAATTTGATGTCATCCAAGACTTTCTACTTTAGTCTCTGTACTATTATTACATAAAGACATTTTTCTTTGGTAGGAGCACCTAGGAGGAACTATTTTTTGGCAGATTACAAAGGTTACACTGTGGGGAAATCGTGTGGCACTTTTACCGTTTTTCACTATCACACAAAAAAAATACTCTTCACACACAATGTTGTTTTATTCTACGCCATTGTAAAGAGCAGGGAAAATTGTTCTGAAATCTTTTCACACAATTTCGTGATTGGTTCACGTCTTGAAAAAATAGTTTTTATTCAGAAAACCTGCATTTATGAATAACTCTAGAAATAAGCAAAATAGCAATTACAGATGCACCAGATATTTAGCCTCAATAGAATTTTTATGATTCGCAACAAGTCGATTTTCGACTTTTGTAAAAATATTTTTTGGCTTTATATTTACCGCGAAGTGACCGCCTCTTTCTTCGCATCTTCCTACTGTTTCACAATTCAGGCCCGAAGAAATTTCAATTCTATTCTTTTATGTTTTATATTAACGAATTCCCCACATTTAACCATTGTCCTTAGCCCATTATTTTGTAATTAAAAACTAATTACCCACCGATCTGTCTCGAGGTTAGGTTTTGTGACCACCCTACCGGGAAATATCCCGTTGTTCCAGTCCGCCATTGTTACCAGGGGAGGTCATATGTCTCAACCGTGAAGGGGGGCCATATTACGTATTTTGTAGTTAGACGTGCCATTTCTAGACAACAAAATCCTTTACATGCCCCTACATATGAGGGACTGAATACATCAGGGGTCTGCCTTCCCACAAAAAAAAAATTGGCGTCTGTTGGAATGAAAAAATGAAACACCTCTGAGTCACTTTGGAGGGGGCCATGGCCCCCTCCTTATGTCCACCACTGACTGTTACCTGAGATATCCTGCCTTATATTAGAGAAAAATATTACCACAGATTTTACCTTGATTCAACAATTCTTTTATTAAGCGATGAGTTATTTTGATATTAGCAATTCCAGAATTCAAAGAATTTTCTTTTGGAACTGAATATTGCTCGTAGTCCCCAGATGCTGAGAGGATCAGTTGTTTGTTTAGACACTACAACCTCTTTACTAGTGTCGGTCAACTACACAAAGGTCTGAAACACTTCACTATTTCGAGAGATAATCTTACATTCAGTTCGATTAGTTAAATTTTCATTTCGGGTTCCACGAATAATATAAAGTTCAAACTCGTTTGTTGTTTTATGAATGCGTTGTCAAAATAATTTTTTTTCGTTGCAAAAGGAATTTGTTTACATATCTTCAGTACCGTCGACAAGGTGTAGCATAAAAGCAGCCTGCCTCACGGTGTCCTCATTCACTTTTACTTAATCAGTTTTGCTTAATTTACGTTACATTTATCATTTTGTGGACATTGCAATCCTCGTTCGGAGCGTAGGAGTTGTGCATGCGCAACTCCGACCTTTTGATTGTCACCCGCCAAAGCGCGTGCTAGGGCACGACTCTCTTGCATCATAGCTAGAGCGATCGTCAGATTATGCAAATGCCTTTCCCGGCATGCAACAGCCACGTGCCTGACTTGTACGTATGTTATAACCAAGGCCAACTAGAAAGACAGGCCACGACACTGGAATATCACGTGATCAACTTAGTCCGAGGTGCTTGGTCCGAGTGCTTGATCTACAGTCGCTGATAAGGACCGGACTAAGCTACCGGACTAAGTTGATCACGTGACGGTTGAGGATCGCCTCAGTGTCATGGCCTGTCTTTCTAGTTGGCCTTGGTTATAACTAAGTGACGCTAGGTCACAGAGTTAGTAGTTGAAAGAGTTGAGTGGAGGAAGAGTTATTGTGATGGAATTGAGGTGATTAAGAATTGAGTTTTTGTGTAGACAAAGTTTTTGTCAGAGATGTAGTAGAGATTCTACAGTGTGGCGAGTTGAATTTTTTGTAAATAAACTTTGTTATAGAAACTTTTGAATTTTTGCTATTTTTCTCTTGAACAACGTAGATTGATTTTGATTATATATTTAATCTTAAATAAACTTGTAAATCCTTTTTGAATTCTTACTCGATAAGTAACGCTATATATTTAACGAACCTATTTCAACGTTATTTGGCAAGTTATTATTGCCTGGTGCCCGATACAGCTATCTGGAGTTAGCATATATAATTGGATCAGACAAAAGGTTCAACTTTAAAAGTTAATTATCTTTGGAGCGTTACATGCCGCTTAATAAGGACGCTCGTTCAGCCATATTGCGGTATGCACCGATAGATAACAAATATACGGCGTTTAGTTTACCAAATAAAAAAGGCGCCATTTCCCCTTGACAATTAAATATGTGCTTATTATAACTGAATAATAAAAAAATTATAGTCATACATATTAAAACTAAACATTTTAGAACTTAATGAATTTATATTTAAGGAAACAACCCCACATAAAGTATCGTACGATGTAAATTTTATAAACTTTTATAGTCTATTCAAATATTTAGTCTGAAACACAGGTGTATATTACGCTGTTTTTTTTAATTCCACTTCGAATTTGAATAGACGAAACAGCGTACATTCTTACATTTTTTTCAGCGTCATTTCAATTTTGAAGGTGAAACATATTGAGTGTATTGTGTGTTCTATGTTTAAGTGACTTTGATTTTAGTTGGGTACTTATTTTTGGATTTTTGATAAACAAATAAAATCGCCCTCAATAACAATAGTTTACCTTTAATTATCAAATTTTCAACTTATTGTATAATTATTTATAATAAAAATCCGTAGAAGGCAACTGTTTTAAATCGATTTTTTTAAAAAGATTTTATTGTTTTAAAACTCTTGAAAATAATAAACTCATAATCAAGAATAGGGAAAAAAAAGAATAATTTATCAATACGAAATTTATTGTCATTTAAATGAGTAATTTGAAAGAGAAAGTTATCGGGAGCATAACTACACAATTAAATCGTGCACACTAAATTAAATAGATTTCCTGCAGATATTTATAAGATTTCAGTCAATGAGTATTTTATTCCAAGAAGAATGTTCGATTTGAGAGGTTATTCTCAGAAACGGTATTCACCAAGTGTATAAATGAGTAAAAATTATCGATCATAAAAATGGATGGTAAAAAAAATGTTTACCTTAGGATATGTCATTGAAGAAAGTCTTTTCCTCCTAACGTTTCATTCAACAAAGTCCTCCACCAACGAATCATTGTCTAATTTCGCAGCTCGAGCTACGTCAATGATTATGATGCTCAGTGTCGATAACCAGGGCCGCCGAGAGAATTTATGGGCCCCTATGTAATATTATGCTCGGGCCCCCCCACCCTTGAAAACTTTTTATCTTTACAAATCATTAATAGCAATTATTCTGGACACAATGATGACATTCAGAGGAAAAAAATCCTGTTGCGCAGTCAGGCATGCATTTTTTGCACCTTCACTGTCCACATTTACTTTTACACCGACTTCAAACAAAGTTTTACTCCCTTTCTTAATAACTTCCAATTTTTTATTTCTCTCCTTGCGCTTCTCAGCTCCTGACTTATGCTTATACTTGTCCATTGTTCAGTTAGACTATAGCACCAATGAATATATCATTTTACTAAACAAATGACAACGAAATGGTGAAACAAATGTGCCGACAAGACTTTTAAACTGTTATAATTTGTAACACCGACACACAGACGATGTTACTGGAACTCGAAACATGAACAATATACCTGATCGCACGGGTTGGGTTTGGGAGAGTCCAACTGTTGCAGGGGTGGGGTGGTTAACAGGGAAAATACAAACAAATGATTTAAGTTAACGCGGACAAAAGATGTTAAGAAATGGTTCGTTCTATTATTAATGAGATAATATGTCATAATCCAACTAGTGTTTCTTTTTAAAAGCATATTATAACAAATAATGTTCGTATGGAATTTTATAGGATCGATATATAGCTTAACTAAGAATAATTTTTGTAAGAAAAAGTAAAGAGTCACTTAATCTGACGGGCCCCTATGCACTAGAACCCCTTCCCCCTCCCCTGTCGGCGGCCCTGTCGATAACCATTCCTGTGCCGCTGAATTTAGATAATTTTTAAACTTTTAATTTTAGCGAAAGACCTTTCCGCACTCGCCTGTTTTCGGAAGGTTAAAAATTCTTTTAACGCAACTAAAACATCTGGAACACTGGGCAGTAGGATTATGGTTCTTAATTATCAGAAGTTCAGCCATACCTTTAATTAATCCACGATTTATTTCTAATATATCATTTTGGAGAACGTTCCGCACTGAGTAATTGAGAGCTGGTGAAATTCAGAATATCCGAATATTTTTCAGCGAGATATCGAAAGTGTAGAATTCATCGCCACTTCTCTCAATAGGAATCGAAGGATTTAAGAATTCAAATTTGTTCAAGACTTCATTCATGCTAGTGAACAGACTTTTTGAGTTATGATGAAATCAATATTTGAGTAAAATACGTTAACTTTCAAAAAATGCTCGGAGACATTAAGGCGTTGGTCTTCACTGAGCTCATCAAAAAAGTTCTCATCACTGAGCTCATCAAAAAAATGCTCGGAGTGCCAATATTTCGTGTTTTTTGCAAACTGGCATTCACTTCCCCATGCATGTTATAGTTTAAGCGGCTATTTTCACTTCAGAAAATTTCTCCCAACATTTTCTTAGCTTTAAATTTCTCTTTTTCATCAGGGGATTGAAGAATCTCAGACACATTAGTTGTCTCTACTATTTTTGACTGAATTACAATGTGGACCTGGGTTCGAGCCCAGGTTAAGGCATGGATGTTCGTATTGTTTTTCTGCTGAGGTCCTGCCATCCTCTCAGACCCTCTACTATGGCATATAAACTGACAGGCTCCTGTCAGACCTCTGTGGCAAGCAGCTGCTTGAGGGGGTATTTATTTTTTATTAAAATAAAAAAAATACATGGAAACGTAGAATTTTAGTTACTGGCTTCATTTCGATCTTTTAGATGCTATTATTAAAAAACTCTTCAGCTTTCATAATATCCTATACCGAAAGCGAACGGCAAGAATAGTATCACGCCTTGATGACCATTGAGTTGTACACAATCCTTTTAAAGTTGGAAATCTTTGTTCTTTTTTCCACTATTTTGTAAAAGTTCCCATCTTTTAATGCTCCTGACTAAACCATATAACCTCTGAATGTGATCATAAAATGAACTAACTTCAGCTATTTTAGCATCATCATTCTGCACTAAATTTAAATTATGAGATGCATAGTGAACATAAGTTACGTTCTTTTCAATTTTCCGAATTCTTTCTTGGACACATGAATAAACGCCACTTATAACGGCTGCACCACCATATCCTTTGACCATGAGATTTGTTTATAGAAATCCCCCTTAAAAAAGAAAAAATATTAAAATGATTCTTCTGCTATATCTCCAGAACGAGAATGCCGAATGTACAAGCTACGGGGCAAATGAAAGCTTCTGAAAAATTCGAAGAATTCTGGCTATGAAAAATGGCCACTCCCTGGTTTCTTTTCACCCTGATGGGGAAATATGAAAATGATTTCCCCCCACCGCTATATCTCTTGAACACGAGTGCAGAAACAAACTATGCTTCAAAAATAAAGTTTGTGAAGCTGAGCGTGTCATAGGATATGAAAAACTGACTTCTCCCTACAAAACGGGTAATGTGAAAGTCGTTCTACTACATCTTCCGAACGGGAGGGCCTACAATTACTAGTTGTCAAATGAAAACTCGTATAATGATTGTCGTAAACTATTTCGACTTTCACCCCCCTGAAAAAGGGGTGCTGGTGGCAGATTTTCCTGGAGTTAGACTTTAACGAATTATCATCATCCTCAAGCAGCCATGGGCTACGGAGGTCCAACCAGACCGTGCAATTTAGTTCTCCAAGCAAGTCTATCCTGAGTTACATCTACTGCATCTGGCCACTGCACACCAATTCTAACAAGGTCCTGTTTGACATTGTCTGCCCACCGCATCCTAGGTCTCCCCCTCTGAGGCCTTTAGGCACACTGTTCATATCTATAATTATTCATACGGGCAACATGGCCAAACCAACGGAGTCTCTCTCTGCACAATATGCTGCTTAAAGGAGGTTGCAAACTCCTTTGCCTAATTTCATCATTAGTTACAAAGTTGAACCACATAATGCCCAAGATACTGCGTAAGCATCTGGAATCAAA
The DNA here is from genome assembly GCA_038380435.1 of Ryuthela nishihirai. Classification (NCBI taxonomy): domain Eukaryota; kingdom Metazoa; phylum Arthropoda; class Arachnida; order Araneae; family Heptathelidae; genus Ryuthela; species Ryuthela nishihirai. Next base: position 3,612,200 of record JAWZYU010000019.1, read on the forward strand.
AGCATCTAGTTTCCTGTTATCATGCTTACCAAGTGTCACTACCATAACTAACTCTAGAAAGAACCAAACTATTATACAATCTAATTTTAGTCTTTAGGTGTATATGCCTATTTCTCCACACTCTCCATAGGTTCTTAAAAGTCCCGGCAGCATCCCTATTCGTCTGTTAATCTCATGCCGCACATCACCATTATCTGTTACATAGCTCCCAAGATAATTAAACTGTGACACCTGCTCAAGACTGCAACCATTCAGATTAACTGAATCAGAGCCTGCCTGACCAATTTTCATCACTTTAGTTTTCTCTCTGTTTATAACCAAACCTACTCTACTACCAGTCTCATCAACAGCTCGAATGAAAGAGTTCATCTCATCAACATCATTTGCCAAAAGGGCTAAATCATCAGCATAATCTAAAACAGAAATTTTCGTATCTCCAGCCCATTTAAGGCCAAAATCTTTCCCTTGAAGTGAATTTCGCATAACATAATCAATAACCAAGCTAAAGAGAAAAGGAGACAAAATGCACCCTTGTCGAACACCAGAAGTAATGCTAAACCAATTGCTACAAGCCTTACCAACTCTCACACACGACTCAGTGTTATTATAGAGAGCTTTCATAATGTTAACTAACTTGTCTGGTATACCATATGATCTCACAATCAACCACAAATTATGACGATCAACAGAGTCGAAAGCCTTTTTGAAATCAACAAAGCTAGCAACCAAAGGTTTCTGAAACTCTAAACATTTCTCAAGAATCTGCCTAAGTGAAAATATCTGATCCACATATCCCCTACCACTTCTGAATCCACATTGCTCATCACGCAATTGACTGTCAACCAGATTCTTAATTCTATTAAGCACAATCATGGAAAGAACTTTACCTGGAACAGAGAGTAGGCTGATACCCCTATAGTTATCACAAGAACTGCGATCACCTTTTTTGAAAATAGGGATAACAATAGCTCTGGTAAAATCCTTAGGAACCATGCCTTTATCATAAAAGAGATTCAGAATTTCAGTCATCCAAGTGGTAACCGAAACATTTCCAGCTCTAAGCATTTCTGCAGTAATTTCATCTACCCCTGGGGATTTATGAAGTTTAAGTTTAGAAACAGCCAAAATAACTTCAGATTGCGTTATAGGGCCAACATTAAAGCCGCCAATGCATCTATCATCATTGCAAACAATGGGAATAGAACTAACCGCATTGTTTAGAATATCACTGAAATGCTCAGCCCACCTAGCCATGACAGAATCCTCACCGGCTATAACCTTACCTTGTTTATCCTTCAATCCCTGTATGCCTGTCCGTTTTCTACCACTCAAAACATTAACTATCTGGTACAGCTCTCTGCTGTTGTGCTGTCTAACTGCTTCCTCGGCTTTGTCAGCCAAACCATCAAGCCAAAGATTCTTATCAGCAGCTAACTGATCTTTAACACGTTTATTAAGTTCTCTGTAATGCTTTCTATTAGGACTAGTAGGGTATTTATTAAGGACATTCCTGCAGTTCTTTCTTTCCGAAATAAGCTCAAGTGCCTTATCACTCAGATAATTCTGCCTCTTCTGCTCCTTTTTTCCTAAAAGAGTACTGTTAGTGTCCAAAAAAGCCTGTTTAAAATGATCCCATTCTTCCTCAACTTCAGTAGTAAGCATACCATGACTGTCATAATGACTAAATAACCTATCATGGCAAGCTTTGGCTATAACTGGATCTTTCAGAGCTTTAGTATTAAAAGTACATTTTTTAACCTTAGCATAACACTTTTTAAGTTTAAGTTGCAAGACACTTTTAACAAGGTAATGGTCAGATCCAATTTCAGCTCCCCTATATGCCCTGGTATTCCTAATAGAACTAGATCATTTACTGTTAATTAACATATAATCAATCATATTCTTATGCAGCCCATCAGGTGAAACCCATGTGTACTTATGTATGTCGCGGTGTTTGAAATAAGTGTTAGTTATTCTGAATCCATTGAGTTTACTTACCTGTAGGAGACGTTGCCCATTGCCATTGCAGCTACCAATACCAAAAGGGCCTATTACTCCTCCCCAAAGGTCAGAGTCAGTACCAACTTTGGCATTGAAGTCACCAAGAAGAAGGGTAATATCTCCTTTCTTGACAGAATTCAAAATATCCTGAAGTTGTTCATAAAACCTATCCTTCTCATCCTCATCGGCATCCTCAGTAGTGGCATAGCAACAGATAACATTCAAGTCTTTAACGCTGGTCTGAAAATTTGCTGTAAGAAACCTTTAATTAATGCACTCATATCCTAGAAGAGCATCACTAGCGTGTCTGCTGAGAAGCAGACCCACGCCTTGGTGATGCTTATTGTCATCCCTCCCTGAAAAGAAAAATTTAAGATTATTTTTAAGAATCTGACCTTTATCTGTCCATCTGGTCTCTTGCAAGCCGAGAATATCTAAATTATAATAGTGGAATTCTTGTGTGAGGACATCAAGAGAAAAAGCTCTGTGCAGAGTCCTCACATTCCAACTATGGAGAGAAAATGGTTAGTGGGAAGTTTAAAGAAACTATGTTTATTGAGAGAGGGAATGCCGACAATATCAAACAGCCCCCTAATCGCAGACATGGGGCAAAGACCCGTTCCCCCACTACTAAAGGCTGAAGCCATCTACACTGGAAGACTTCCTCCAATGTAAAATTTGACGATGCCAATAGAAGCAAAGAGTTCAGGTGCCTGCGATGACCTCTGCTCAGGATTATCCACCAGCTGATAAACATATCCTGTGAATCTATTCACTTGGGGCTGTCAACCCACAAACAAACAGAAAACACAGCGGAAGATTTTCCCTCCACAGAAGCCCACCAGTGCAGCAAAATCAGGATCCATAATCAAGCTCAGAGCCATAATTCCGTTCAGGTTGGTATATATGGTCATCACCAGAACCGTGTGGTTGACCACTCCTCAGCAGGGTAGAAAAAAAAAATGAAAAGTAGCCATAGTTGTCCAGATCAGTAGGCCACACTAATCTGGCAGCCCTCCCCTTCACTTCCACAAGAGAGTATCTCTTGAAAGGTACTAACGGTCTGCACCACGAGAAGGCGGGGTCGGACATTAGGTGCTAGGCGTGGCCGGTTCTATGCATCATCACAGGGAATTGGTGCATAGCTCTCCCTCCCGTGACTACCTAGCTACCATTTACAGACCTAACGAATTATATCACAAATTAAAGCTTGTGACGTCTCCAATATCATGGGCTACCTAAAATACGATTCCAAAAGGGTGGAAAAATGTCAATATTTATGAATCTCATATCAAATGCAAGTTTTTGAAGGTAGGTATTTTTTAATTGTATTTCTCACTAAAAACACGTATATTCTTATTTGTGTCCGAAAAAGCAGAAACCTAAAGCATATCGATGATGCAATGTCACAGAGTTCGTATTCACTTCAAGGAAAGGTCACCGACAATCTTCTTGTGTATATTATCGCATTAAAAATTCATTGTTATATTAATCGCATTAAAAAGTATTGATAAATAACTTTTCAGATTCTATTCCAAAAAATGTCGAAACCACAGAGTGATCTATTCAGTTTTTAAATGTAAAAGTGAAAACATACACAAAAATCATCGTGGAGCATCAAAGTCAACGGAATCAAATTTCGAATCTGTTGAATGACCAGTCAGTGAAGAAAACCATCACGTTTGTCAAAGTAGATGATCTACCCTTCCCGATTGTTGGAACGAAAAATAGCGAATATTTACAAAACAGTGCAAATGGCTTGAAGTGCAAGAGGGTAATTAGGATGAAGTTTCATACTTAGGAGTAACAAAAGAAAAGCATGCCCATGTGTCCAAAGAATGGTGCGTATATTTAGTAACACCAAATGGCAGTAACAAAAATACTAGGTAATCTCTACGAAAAAAATATTAAGGAACACGATGTTTCTAAAGCCTATATTTAAATTTCCAGAATTGTTATAAGAATCGGCTGACTCAATTTCAAATGTACTAGGCAAATTAAATAATAAAAATATTGATGCTACCGTAAAGGTTTTCAAGAGTGGTAAACGTAACGATGGTAAAACGTAACAAGCCTTTATCCGATACTTAATGTATTGTAATTAGAAGAAAATAATGGCGTAGATATAGGTAACTGTTTGCATATATGATAAAGTGCAACATGAATAGCGGAATATAAGAAATTTAATATTATACGAAAAAGTGCCAAAATCTGTATCATACATAATTTCCGAGTATATATTTATCTTCAGTGTGCAATTCAATCCGCCCCCACACTAGTAATGTTATTTGTCACTTTAAAAGATAGTGTCTACTACAGCAGAGGATATTTTTAATACATTATCTATTTTAAACGATTGTGGCTTTAAAACAAATATTTTGAAAGCGAATTTATTAGCATTTTGTTTTGATGGTATTAATACAATGTTGGGAAGAAAGTCTGAAATAGTTGTCTAAAATCGTCATTTTGACACTGTTTAAATCATCGATTGCAATTTGCAGTTATCACGACGACGCAATATCTGAAATAAATTAGTTATGATGTTAACATATCTGAAATCAAATAAAACAAGTTAATCATTAAAAATAATTTTAGATAAAATCATTCCATTTATCACCGATCTTAATAAAAATCAAACCGAGCTAGAAACTGTAGCTAAAGAACTTGGATTTGAAATTATTAAAATTGCCAATGGGGCCACGATGGGTGGCATGTAGTTTACGAGCTGCTACTGCTGTATGGCGCGCATTTCCCCGCGTTACATATGCATTTTTCAAGCTCTTCTTATTTTGGTCTGGTAAAAAAGATTAGTTAACAATAGTTTTTTTGCCAAGACCTTGCTTTAATGACAGACATTCTTGAAGAATTTTCATTGCTTTCAAATGCACTTCAATTAAGATCAACTAGCATTCAGAGAGCGCAAAAATTAATCAAACCCTCAAATAAGAGCTTTGAAAATTTTAAAAGTTGGTCCTGGAAAACACGAAACTGAAGTTGAATATTTGATTAAATCAGATAAGTTTAAAGATATTCCATTTAATAAAAATAATAAATTCAATGCTCTTCTTAGGAATACGTTACTAGAAAATACAATTCAACAGATGAATTTACGTCTTTTTCCACATAGAAATAATGATGAAAGTATTTTAAATTATTTCGATTTATTAGAACCATCTACTTAGCCTTATGAAGAACTAATTTCATCACGGATAGCTGGTGAAAAAAATTGTACCATTTAAGTCAAATTAAAAAATCTGAATTTGATTTGAACTTTTTTTCGGCATTTTGAAGATAATAAGCAGCTGCTTGAGGGGGTATTTATTTATTTATTATAATGTGGAATTCAAAAAATGTTTCAATTCCTGAAAGTACTCAAAAAGCTAAAAAATGATAGCATTATTGCAATCGGTAGTGCTGAAGCTCAAAGAGGTTTCAGTTTAATGACCATAATTTGTACGGGGTGAGAAATAGTTTTACAATAAATCACATATCGGATTTAACGACGATAAATTTATTGGGAAAAGAGTTAGTGGATTGGAATGCAATTCCGTTTGTTAAATCATGGTTGAAACGCAACGATAGATTGGCAACGGATATAAGAGCTCCTCAAAAAGTAAACGAAAACATTTTGTAAGACACAATTGGCTATATGGAAATTACAAAAAAACTTAATATTTTATTATTATTTGAAATTTTTGTACTCCAAATTGTTGCAAATCGGTAAAAATTGCAATAAATATATACACACATATTCTTGGTCTTGTATTTTTTAGCGAGCCGGTTGTTAAAAATTTACCAGCATACCACTGTCTTTCTTCCTTTAAAGTGAATCTCAGTGACTGATAGCAACATCGATATGCTTTGTTTATTTTCTACTTTTTAGGATCCTAGAAGAAGATAGGTAATTTTTTTTCATTTTTAAGTTATGTTAGTTTGTAGAGTACCCATTTGCGTAGTTCTCTCCGACTTTAAATGTTGATGAATATTGTTTCTTCATTGCCAACAACACACCGACATCTAAACTTATTACCTAAATGACGATGTGTAGGTTTTCCTTAATGAGTTCATTAACAGCAGAAATCGTTCTCTAGTTCACGTCCTCCTTCGGTCTTCCTGGATGAGGGAGGTCTTTGAAGCTCTGCCGTCCTTCTTTGAATTTTTGCATCCATCCCGTAACACTGCTATATGAACATGCATGATCCCCATATACTTCTGGATAAATCGGCATGAAGTTTTTTCTTGTCGTCCCCAACCTACGTAATTGTGAAAATAAAACTCTTTCTCCGTCTTTAGTAGGCTTCATAGCAACTACGCACGGATTTTACGGACATAATTATACACGCCAACGAAGAGAGAAATGATGATATGGCCTTTGTTTTTAACATATAAGAGCAAGGTTACACATGCTTTTGATTGAAAGGAATGAGTGCAAATCTACGACACCGTGTCAAAAACATTTTGAATGTCCTCTCCATAGCTTGAGAAAAATATGCATATAAAAACAATTTTGCTATAAATGAAATAAGTTGAAACACCATAAATGAAAATGTTCTCTTCAAGGGGCACTACAGCCACTTCCCTCTCAGCCAGGGTTGAGCAACAATCACTCTTCACAGGACCCAAGACTGGAGGACGCATATACTGTCAATTTTTACTTTACTTGTTGAAAAGGGGTGCTGCTTTATTTGACTTCTTTGGTAAAAGGCAAAATTTAGCTTCTTAGATTCCAAATGAAATGAATTTCTGATGTGTAGTGATCTTGATGCTAGTGTTGTTCATGCATTTTTTTCTTTTTGCAGCGTATAGGACAGAGAAGAATCCTAGAAGCTACTCCTACCTTTTACACGCCTTTTCATACAAGGCTTACTAAGATTACTTTTCATACAAGGCAACTATACCTTACTTAATGATCGAAGTCATTGCTGATTAATGCCTCAGTTAGAGCTAACAAAACACACAATCATGCATTAATATAGATTTTATGATATAACTGACTATTGAGAACGATGATCGTGGTTCTCTCCTCTTTTGTGAGCCTTGTTCCTGGGGCTATTATAACCTAAACACCTTTGTGTCAAAACTAGGACTGCTGCAATGTGTTACTGGTATCTCATGTCATTTGATTTATCGTCATTCATTTTTGGGTGACTCAACCTTTGCTGAGAAACATGGGCGACTGCTAAAAATGTTGCTAATCCATGGCAAGGGCAAATTGAGATACCCCATTGTACTAGGATGAAAATCTGAGTGCAACACATGTAGCACTCTAGTATGCAACACTGTGTGTGCACCCTCGGTTTTACACTTACGTTGTTGGCTAACTTAAAGAAAAGAGTTAGCCGCAGGAAGGCAGTCCTTCCTGCAGCTAACTTTTTTCTGTGAAGTGAAATGTTAACCAATTATCTAAAAACAATATTTTAAATCTATTTTATCTCATATACTAATTTTATTGTCAGAAACGTTGGCTGACCAAAAATAAATTATACTGTCTTATTATTTTTACTAGATAAAATTTCATTGTATTGGCAAAAATCAAAATTTAAATAACTGAAGTAGTTTGAAACAGTTAGTTGATAAAAAAAAATGGCTGTCCTGAGTGGGATTCAAACCCATGCTTCTCAGAAGCATGCTGGGCATCCTAACCACTAAACCATCTCCTTTAAAGTGACATATAAGCTGTCCTGAAACTTTTGTTGATTCGCAAGTGATGCCATCTATTATCAGGAATCTGGAAGCAAAGCCACCATATGTGACGGTAGTAATATTTGTCATTCATGTTAATTAAGTGTTATTCAATAAAAACACATCACAGGAAAATGTCCTGTAGACAAGAAATAATTAGTTGAAAAAAAATTGGCTGCCCTGAGTGGGATCTGAACCCACAACTCCCAGATATGGCAGTTAGGATGCCTGGCATATTTCTCCATCCCACTTAGGACAACCAATTTTATTCAAGTGTTGCTTGTCTACAGGACGTTTCCTGTGATACTTTATTACTGAATTGCTTATACAATGCTGTTAACGTGTCACAAATATTACTACCATCACATGTGGCAGCTTGGCTGCGAATTCCTGATAATAGATGGTGCCATTGGTAATTCAACAAAAATTGCATTAGCATCTGATGGTCTAGCAGTTAAGATGCCCAGCATGCTTCTGGAAGACATGGGTTTGAATCCTACTCTGGACAACCAATATAATATTACTGAAGTACTTTGATTTACTAGTACAAAAAACAAAATTTTTACTAATCTTAAATGTATTTTATATTAATGTATTATTATAAATGCTGACTTTTTTTTCACATACTGACAATTTTCTTAATAAAATACTGACCTTTTAAAAAAAGACCAAATATATACTAACAAATAATAAAACTCTTATTACATGAGCACAATACATATTAAAAAAAAATTCAGAGGTCATATCATGTTAATATTGAAAACGGGAGTGGTGGTTTAAAAACATTTGCACACAATTGAGATAGTAGTATGTATACAGATGGTAATAAAAATGAAGTGTAGCAATTAACTGTACCAACAGATTAGTTTTGTTTGTTACAAAGCCACTTGAAAATATTCAACAAATTTTAAAATGCTTATTCCATATAGTATTGAACAAATTAAAAAAAAAAGCAAAAACTATTCGATTATTTACAATATTTGCCAGAATTACACAGCATAAAATTAAGGAATTCTTTAGTTTCTATTGGTTCTTTATTTTTTATTGCTAAGGTTTTCTCTAAACAACTTTATTTCAATTTTACTATTAAAATCTTACATATGCATATTAATAAAAATAAATATTTAGAATAGAACTGCACAATATACAAGCTTGAATGCGAATTATTCACAATGATGAAGCTTCTAATAAAAGTTTTTTTTTTTAAATTTGTGCTTTTTCAGAAGAGGAGTTGCAAATTTTTTGTCTTTTCTTTGCTCTTATGTCTGCTAGGGTTTGTTCAATAGACCTCTGATCCTTTTTCTTTTCACTTGGCACTGAAATGAATAATGAAAAAAATTAATAGATATAGGCTATTCTGTGAAATATCTGTCAAAACAGAGGAAAGGTTGCAAAATGCAATCTGTTATTATAATTTATATTAAATTATGGCACAACACTACAGGTATTCGTAAACTTAGTTTTCCACTGATACATATATTTTATTAAATTCCATAAATCAGAGGTTTTCAATGTAACCTTTGTAATAAACCTTTGAATGTAATAAATTTAAGCGATCCACTAGAATTGTAGATAAAATTATTCGATCCCTTTCCTACAATGTAGGACTTATGTATTTACAAAAGAAAGGCAACTTTTTATGTAACTGTCGTCGGAAAAATATAATACTATATAACACTATCAGAGCTTTCGGATCCCCTTTCTAGTTGACTGCACCCCCCTCCCCCTCCACGGGGCTGCAATCAACAGTTTAAGAACCACTGTCATAAATGAAATTAATTTAATACTATTAGATTTTTATAAACGAATCAGATAAAATTTCAAACTACAGATTGGAACACAGCTAAAAAAAGGGTAAAAATTTCATAAAACGTTTTTTAATTGTACCTGTTATCACAGAGATAAAAAAATGTACTCATTATCACAGAGAGATGTTCCAACTCATCATCCTCAAGCAGTCATGGGTTATGGAGGTCCAACCAGACCCTGCAATTTAGTTCTTCAAGCAAGTCTGTCCTGAGCTACATCTGCTGCATTTGGATACTGCACACCAATTCTAATAAGGTCCTGTTTGACATTGTCTGCCCATTGCATCCTAGGTCTCCCCCTCTTTCTGAGGCCTTTAGGCACACTGTTCATAACCCTATTTGCCAATCTATAATTATTCATACGGGCAACATGGCCAAACCAACGAAGTCTCTCTCTTTGCACAATATGCTGCTTAAAGGAGGTTGAACCATCTAATGCCCAAGATAATGCATAAGCATCTGGAATCAAAAGCACCTAGTTTTCTGTTATCATGTTTACAAAGTGTCCAAATTTCACTACCATAACTAACCCTAGAAAGAACCAAACTATTATACAGTCTAATTTTAGTCTTTAGGTGTATAAGCCTATTTCTCCACACTCTCCATAGATTCTTAAAATTCCAGACAGCAGTCCTTATTCGTCTGTTAATCTCATGCTGCACATCACCATTATCTGTTACACAGCTCCCAAGGTAATTAAACTGTGACACCTGCTCAAGACTGCAACCATTCAGATTAAATGAATTACAGTGTACCTGACCAATTTTCATCACTTTAGTTTTCTCTCTGTTTATAACCAAACCTACTATACTACCAGTCTCATCAACAGCTTGAATGAAAGAGTTCATCTCATCAACTTCATTTGCCAAAAGGGCTAAATCATCAGCATAATCTAAATGAGAAATTTTCGTATCTCCAGCCCATTTAAGGCCAAAATATTTCCCTTGCAGTGAATTTTGCATAACATAATCAATAACCAAACTAAAGAGAAAAGAAGACAAAATGCACCCTTGTCGAACACCAGAAGTAATGCTAAACCAGAAGTAATGCTACAAGCTTTACCAACTCTCACACACGACTTAGTGTTATTATAGAGAGCTTTCATTATGTTAACTAACTTGTCTGGTATACCATATGATCTCACAATCAACTACAAATTATGACGATCAACAGAGTCGAATGCCTTTTTGAAATCAACAAAGCTAGCAACCAAAGGTTTCTGAAACTCTAAACATTTCTCATGAATCTGCCTCAGTGAAAATATATGATCCACACATCCCCTACCACTTCTGAATCCACATTGCTCATCACGCTATTGCCTGTCAACCAGATTTTTAATTCTATTAAGCACAATCATGCAAAGAACATTCCCTGGAACATAGAGTAGGCTGATACCCCTATAGTTATCACAAGAACTGTGATCACCTTTTTTGAAAATAGTGACAATAATAGCTCTGGTAAAATGGATAGGAACCATGCATTTATCATAAAAGATATTCAGAATTTTAGTCATCCAAGTGGTAACCGAAACATTGCCAGCTCTATGCATTTCTGTAGTAATTTCATCTACCCCAGGGGATTTATGAAGTTTAAGGTTAGCAACAGCTAAAATAACTTCAGATTATGTTATAGGGCCAACATTAAAGCCAGAAATGAATCTATCATTACAAACAATAGGAGTAGAATTGTTTAGAACATCATTGAAATGTTCAGCTCACCTAGCCATGGCAGAATCCTCACCTTCTATAACCTTACCTTGTTTATCCCTCAATCCCTGTATACCTGTCCGTTTTCCACCACACAAAACATTAACTATTAACTATCCAGTACAGCTCTCTGCTGTTGTGCTGTCTAACTGCTTTCTTGGCTTTGTCAGCCAAGCCATCACGGCAAAGATTCTTATCAACAGTACTGATCCTATACACATTTATTAAGATCTCTGTAATGCTTTCTATTAGGACTGATAGGATGTTGATTAACGACATTCGTGCAGTTCTTTCTTTCAGAAATAAGCTAAAGTGTCTTATCACTCAAATAATTTTGCCTCCTTGCTCCTTTTTTCCTAAAAGAGTACTGTTAGTTTTGCAAAAAAGCCTGTTTGAAATGGTCCCATTCTTCCTCAACTTCAGTGGTAAGCAAACCATGACTGTCATAATGACTAAGTAACCTATCATGGTAAGCTTTGGCTATAACTGGATCTTTCAGAGCTTCAGTATTAAAAGCAATTTTTTTAACTCTAGCACAACACTATTTAAGTTGCAAGACACTTTTAATTAGGTTATGGTCAGATTCAATTTCAGCTCCCCTATATGACCTGGTATTCCTAACAGAACTAGCCCATTTGCTGTTAATTAATATATAATCGATCATATTCTTATGCAGCCCATCGGGTGAAACCCATGTGTACTTATGTATGTCGCGGTGTTTGTAATAAGTGTTAGTTATTCTGAATCCATTGAGTTTACTACCTGTAGGAGACGTTGCCCATTGCAGCTACCAATACCAAAAGGGCCTATTACTCCTCCCCAAAGGTCAGAGTCAGTACCAACTTTGGCATTGAAGTCACCAAGAACAAGAGTAATATCTCCTTTCTTGACAGAATTCAAAATATCCTGAAATTGTCCATAAAACCTATCCTTCTCATCCTCATCGGCATCCTCAGTAGTGGCATAGCAGCAGATAACATTCAAGTCTTTAACGCTTGTCTGAAATTTTGCTGTAAGAAACCTTTCATTAATGCACTCATATCCTAGAATAGCATCACTAGCGTGTCTGCTGAGAAGTAGACCCACCCCTTGGTGATGGTTTTATCGTTCCTCCCTGAAAAGAGAAATTTAAGATTCTTTTTTATGAATCTGACCATTATCTGTTCATCCGGTCTCTTGCAAGCCGAGAACATCTAAATTATAATGGTGAAATTCTTGTGTGAGGACATCAAGAGAAAAAGCTCTGTGCAGAGTCTTCACATTCCAACTACCGATGTAGAGAACTAAGTGGTCCAGTATGTATAAAAAGGCTACTGTTTTCAATTATCGATATTTTGAGGTCTGGTATAACAACCTAGAATACATAGACTGCTCATATGGCAGCTATTGTGAAACAATTTGAAGGGTTTGGTAGCTATGTTCATTTTGGTATGTCCAACATTGGTAGTAGCTACTACTTTGGCCATTAGTGCCTAACATCAAAAGTCCTACACTGACAGTGGAGCCCTAGGATGAAGTCTCAGGTTGGGGAAGGTTGGGGTTTCAACTCTGAACCCCAAAATTTTGATTGGTCGACTTCATTGTGGGTAGTGTTTACTCATGTGTTCAGATGCAGTCTGTGGAGTATTACGCTAATATCATTAGTATGTAAATGATAACGAAAATTCCATGTCATGAACCATTTAGTTTTCAGATAAAAGGAACTGTGCCCATAACACAAAATTAAAGATTAAAGAAAGTGCATGAACTAATTTTGTGATCTTGAGAATCGCACTCAGGATTAAATGCAAACGAGCCAGGTCTTTAGCTAAAAGGGTGCTGCATCAGTGACTAAAAAATGTGAATGCACAATAACTCTTAAGATAATGTCTGTAAAGGAAAGCACAACAGCAGATCTTTAAACAAAAGTGTTCGTGCCTGCTACCAAATAAAGGATTAACATGTAGAATAGAGCCTAGTATGCATCGCATTGTTGTGCGAATTGAACTCAGGATTTGGGTTGTTTTACCTCTGAGCGGCACTTTTTTGCACACCATGGGCTAAATGGCCAGGTCACATGGACCCTGAAGGCTCAGAGAAGGTTGGGGGAGGGGACCCACTAGAACAGCTGTTGGGAGACAGATGGTGGCCTCTCGTCAAGGCCATCCAGCGTGTTCTTTAATGTGCACAGGGTATGGCTCTCCCGCACACGGGGCCACGGCTTAACGTCCCATCCGACAGACGGCGGCCTTTCCAAGCCCATCGGTGTCCCCTACTGACCGTGGGCAGGGTGGGGAATTTTGCGGAGATAAATCTCAACGCTGACCCAGCTGGGACTCGAACCTGGGAACTACAGATTACGAGCCTGGCGCGCTACCGACTGAGCCACCCCCGCCCCTCGAACTCAGGATAAAGGTAAAATGAGCCAGGTGTTCCTTAGCTAAAAGACACTGCATCACTAAACACCAGTAGAGGGTAAGATGATTGCCAAAGTAATATAATAAAAAATGGTTGTAGGGGCCAAAGGTTACACAGGGTCTCAAAAATCTGCAAGTCCAAATGACAGATAAAACGTTGCAGCATCTGTGGCTAAAAAACGTGAATGTGCAACAACAGTAAAGATAATTGTGGTGCACGAGGAAATAGGGTTAAAGAAACCTGTTCACAAAACTGTCGTAAGCCTTAACTGGCATAGTGGTTAGGCAGCTAGAAACTGTTCCAGCAAGTCAAACTTTGTGTGCTGTGTTAGCTCTAACTGAGACAGTGGTCAGCAGTGGCTTCGGTCTTAGTAGGGCATGTCCTTGTACGAGAAGGCCTGTAAAAGCCAGGAGTAGCTTCTAGGATTCTTCTCTGTTTTCTGTGTCGCAAAAAAAAAACATTCACATGGGATGTCTATTGATGATCAGCATGTCTATTGTAAAGACCAATTTATCTAGGGTGTCTGTCAGAAAAAACGCATCTGAAGACAGAACTATGAAAAAAAAAACCGAGATTGGATGGGGAAAAGTTTACATGCCTAATGCTGGTCTTCCATCTAAAAAAATCTTCAGACAATTAAAGGTCATGAGACACATCCCATAGTGGTGTGAAAAAGCCATCACACCCTCATAGCGAAAGCCATCTCTATAGGGAAATTTGCTACATGGAGAATTGCTATAAAAAACCTAGGACAGCTTCTGTGTCAAGAAAACCAAGACCACACCTTGAACTAATTCATAGACAAAGGATGTACCACTATGAAAATTAGGTCAAAGACTGCAGTGGGCAGAGGCAAGGGGAAGCAAATGATAACAAGGGCAACAAGAGGAGAAGAGTGGCAAGACTCGGGTTGACCTTAACCCCACATCAGTTGACGTCACCTGACTTGAGAACACAGACAGACACAAAGCCCTATACGGTACAGCAATCACTTAACAAACATAAAACAAAGCCATTAGTATTAAAAATCGATTTTAAAAAATAGTCAGTAGGATTATGTATATTCAAGTCAAAGAAGTTCAAATATTTTATTGAATATAAATAATTTGGAATACAAGGTACACAAATGATATTACCTTACACATACAGCTACATTTATGGAGTGATCGTACTTCCTCAAATTATATATGGTATATTGAATGATGCATAGAACTGGCCAGGCCTAGCACCTAATGTCCGACCCCGCCTTCTCGTGGTGCGGACCGTTAGTAACTTTCAAAAGAGATACTCTCTTGTGGAAGTGAACGGAAGGGGAGGGCTGCCAGATTAGTGTGGCCTACTGATCTGGACAACTATGGCTACTTTTCTTTTTTTCTACCCTGCTGAGGAGTGGTCAACCACACAGGGTCCTGGTGCTGACCATATAAACCTACTGGACTGGACAGATATATGGCTCTGAGCTTGATTATGGATCCTGATTTTGCTGCACTGGTGGGCTTCTGTGGAGGGAAAATCTTCCGCTGCGTTTTCTGTTTGTTTGTGGGTTGACAGTCCCAAGTGAATAGATTCACAGGATATATTTATCAGCTGGTGGATAATCCTGAGCAGAAGTCATCGCAGGCACCTGAACTCTTTGGTTCTATTGGCATCGTCAAATTCTACGTTGGAGGAAATCTTCCAGTGTAGATGGCTTCAGCCTTTAGTAGTGGGGGAACAGGTCTTTGCCCCATGTCTGCGATTAGGGGGCTGTTTGATATTGTTGGCATTCCCTCTCTCAATAA
Source organism: Ryuthela nishihirai (assembly GCA_038380435.1). Taxonomy (NCBI): domain Eukaryota; kingdom Metazoa; phylum Arthropoda; class Arachnida; order Araneae; family Heptathelidae; genus Ryuthela; species Ryuthela nishihirai. The sequence goes on from JAWZYU010000019.1 coordinate 3,627,575, forward strand.
ACATAGTTTCTTTAAACATCCCACTAACCATTTTCTCTCCATAGGTAGTTGGAATGTGAGGACTCTGCACAGAGCTTTTTCTCTTGATGTCCTCACACAAGAATTCCACCATTATAATTTAGATATTCTTGGCTTGCAAGAGACCAGATGGACAGATAAAGGTCAGATTCTTAAAAATAATCTTAAATTTCTCTTTTCAGGGAGGGACGACAATAAGCATCACCAAGGCGTGGGTCTGCTTCTCAGCAGACACGCTAGAGATGCTCTTCTAGGATATGAGTGCATTAATGAAAGGTTTCTTACAGCAAAATTTCAGACAAGCGTTAAAGACTTGAATGTTATCTGCTGTTATGCCCCCACTGAGGATGAAAAGGATAGGTTTTATGAACAACTTCAGGATATTTTGAATTCTGTCAAGAAAGGAGATATTACCCTTGTTCTTGGTGACTTCAATGCCAAAGTTGGTACTGACTCTGACCTTTGGGCAGGAGTAATAGGCCCTTTTGGTATTGGTAGCTGCAATGGCAATGGGCAACGTCTCCTACAGGTCAGTAAACTCAATGGTTTCAGAATAACTAACACATATTACAAACACTGCGACATACATAAGTACACATGGGTTTCACCTGATGGGCTGCATAAGAATATGATTGATTACATATTAATTAACAGCAAATGGGCTAGTTCTGTTAGGAATACCAGGTCATACAGGGGAGCTGAAATTGGATCTGACCATTATCTTGTTAAAAGTGTCTTGCAACTTAAACTTAAAAAGTGTTGTGCTAGGGTTAAAAAATTTACTTTTAATACTGAAGCTCTGAAAGATCCAGTTATAGCCAAAGCTTACCATGATAGGTTACTTAGTCATTATGACAGTCATGGTTTGCTTACTACTGAAGTTGAGGAGGAATGGGATCATTCTTAACAGGCTTTTTTGGACACTAACAGTACTCTTTTAGGAAAAAAGGAGCAGAAGAGGCAGAATTATCTGAGTTATAAGGCACTTGAGCTTATTTCGGAAAGAAAGAACTGCAGGAATGTCTTTAATCAATACCCTACTAGTCCTAATAGAAAGCATTACAGAGAACTTAATAAATGTGTAAAAGATCAGTTAGCTGCTGATAAGAATCTTTGGCTTGATGGTTTGGCTGACAAAGCCGAGGAAGCAGTTAGACAGCACAACAGCAGAGAGCTGTACCAGATAGTTAATGTTTTATGTGGTAGAAAATGGACAGGCATACAAGGATTGAAGGATAAACAAGGTAAGGTTATAGAAGGGGAAGATTCTGTCATGGCTAGGTGGGCTGAGCATTTCAGTGATGTTCTAAACAATGTAGTTGGTTCTGCTCCCATTGTTTGCAGTGATGATGGATGCATTGGTGGCTTTAATGTTGGCCCTATAACACAATCTGAAGTTATTTTGGCTGTTTCTAAACTTAAACTACATAAATCCCCAGGGGTAGATGAAATTACTACCGAAATGCTTAGAGCTGGGAATGTTTCAGTTACCACTTGGATGACTGAAATTCTGAATATCTTTTATGATAAAGGCATAGTTCCTAAGGATTTTACCAGAGCTGTTGTTATCCCTATTTTCAAAAAAGGTGATCGCAGTTCTTGTGATAACTATAGGGGTATCAGCCTACTCTCTGTTCCAGGTAAAGTTCTTTCCATGATTGTGCTTAATAGAATTAAGAATCTAGTTGTCAGTCAATTGCGTGATGAGCAATGTGGATTCAGAAGTGGTAGGGGATGTGTGGATCCGATATTTTCACTTAGGCAGATTCTTGCGAAATGTTTAGAGTTTCAGAAACCTTTGCTAGCTTTGTTGATTTCAAAAAGGCTTTCGACTCTGTTGATCGTCATAATTTGTGGTTGATTGTGAAATCATATGGTATACCAGACAAGTTAGTTAACATAATGAAAGCTCTCTATAATAACACTGAGTCATGTGTGAGAGTTGGTAAGGCTTGTAGCAATTGGTTTAGCATTACTTCTGGTGTTTGACAAGGGTGCATTTTGTCTCCTTTTCTCTTTAGCTTGGTTATTGATTATGTTATGCGAAATTCACTTCAAGGAAAAGATTTTGGCCTTAAATGGGCTGGAGATACGAAAATTTCTGATTTAGATTATGCTGATGATTTAGCCCTTTTGGCAAATGATGTCGATGAGATGAACTCTTTCATTCAAGCCGTTGATGAGACTGGTAGTAGAGTAGGTTTGGTTATAAACAGAGAGAAAACTAAAGTGATGAAAATTGGTCAGGCAGGCTGTGATTCAGTTAATCTGAATGGTTGCAGTCTTGAGCAGGTGTCACAGTTTAATTATCTTGGGAGGTATGTAACAGATAATGGTGATGTGATGTAATGGCATGAGATTAACAGACGAATAGGGATTGCTGCCGGGACTTTTAAGAATCTATGGAGAGTGTGGAGAAATAGGCTTATACACCTAAAGACTAAAATTAGACTGTATAATAGTTTGGTTCTTTCTAGGGTTAGTTATGGTAATGAAACTTGGACACTTTGTAAACAAGATAACAGGAAACTAGATGCTTTTGATTTCAGATGCTTACGCAGTATCTTGGGCATTAGGTGGTTACATTTACTTTGTAACTAATGATGAGGTTAGGCAAAGGAGTTTGCAACCTCCTTTAAGCAGCATATTGTGCAGAGAGAGACTCCGTTGGTTTGGCCATGTTGCCTGTATGAATAATTATAGATTGGCGAATAGGGTTATGAAGAGTGTGCCTAAAGGCCTCAGAAGGAAGGGGAGACCTAGGATGCGGTGGGCAGACAATGTCAAACAGGACCTTGTTAGAATTGGTGTGCAGTGGCCAGATGCAGTAGATGTAGCTCAGGATAGACTTGCTTGGAGAACTAAATTGCACGGTCTGGTTGGACCTCCGTAGCCCATGGCTGCTTGAGGATGATGATATTGAATAAAAGTGATTCATATATATTTACCTAATATAGTTATATAAATATATTTACCTATTATAGTTAAAATGTACGGGTTTGCTATTCGTACCGATATTAAATACTAGGTATAGATACACAAATAATAACATTTTAAACACAAAGGTACATTTACACTGTGAATAATATAAGGAAGTGTATATAGCATATAGCAAAAAACTAAAATATGTGATGCTGTATGATGGTCCACCCATTTGTATTTAATTTCCTCAACCAGTTTTAGTTTATTTACATATATATTTATTATTTTGGGATTTTTCTTCAGTTAGCATCATCACTTTTCCTAACTCAAGTCTGCTAAAGGAGTGGCACATTCGCAACTCCGACTTTTGATTGACACACTCCCTCTTGCGTCGTAGCTAGCGCACGCGCATGATCATCAGATTATGCAAATGTGCTTCCTAGCATGCAACAATAGGCAACAGCAACGTGTTAGTTGAATGCCACATGTATAGTAAGTGACGTTAGCTCACGGAGCTAGTTGAGAGAATGCAAGTTAATAGTTTTTGGAGCAGAATAGTTTTGCACAGAGTTGAGATGTTTATTAGTTTAGAGTTGAGATGTTTATTAGTTTGGAGTTGTGATTTGAGAATGTGGGTGGAGATGTTATTTTGAGTGAGCTTTTAGTTGTTCACAGTTTTTTGATGTGGACTGCAGAAGTTTCACTTGGTAAGTCACGATTTTTTTGGAAATGAATTTTCTTTGTTTTATGAAACAGTTTTAACTTTTCTAATTTTTTTTCTCTTGAGCAAGATAATTGATTTTGATTAGATTTAAACTTTAATAATTTGACAATCTTTTGAAATATTTTCGTATTAACTAAGTAATGCATAATATACTTAGCAAACTCTTATTTAACTTTATTTGGCAAGATTAATTGCTTGGAGCATAAAACTATCCAGTAAATTAGTATAATTTGGATCAGTCACAAGGTCCAAAGTAAAGAAGTTAACATACATTTGGAGCATTACAAATGATACACATTATACACAAAAATATGGTTCACAAAAAAACTCACAATCGGACTTTAGAGCAACTAAGAGGTTTTAGTGATTGGTTGGCTGCTTTATGACTCATCAGCAACCTAGCCCATAAAGTGTCAAACAAGGTAAAAAGGACAAAAATAAGAAAACGAAAGTCATGCAACCCATAAACCCTAGTTAAAATACAAAACACAAAACGTGAAAACATTAAACCAACAAAGATAAAATACAAATGCAAGAAATCTAAATATCAAAAGATAAAAATCCTTTAAAAAAATAAAATCCAGTAAAAAAACTAAAATATCTAGTAAAAAGGGAAAAACGGGCTAAAAATGAGTGAGTCAAGTCAAATGATCGCAGTAAAGATTAAAAGCAGGACAATCAAGTAAAATAACGATGTCATACTTAGGTTTGTCTTCCGCTCATAAAAGAAATGAATGTGAACAAATGACTTATGCAGACCCGAGCAAGTACCACTTCCTCCTTGCGATTCCTGTGAAAATATGACAGCCACGGTTTAACAGCAGACTCGATCTCAAAAGGTTTCCAGTGAATCTCGCGTATTGATTATGTTATTAACAAACCTGAATTTTCCAGTAATTCAATTGATCATGTGTATTTAATGAAAATTTCATTAATGACCCCAAGGCAGCATACCTTCACATCGAAAATAAATAGTACATAACCTACTTTTAGAAAGAGTAATGGATTTCCCTCCCTCAAAATTATTCCTTACATGCCAGTGCATCAGGAGAGAACATAGGTGTAAACCAAAAATCTTTTCGATTTTGATTCATCTATATATGTTTTGCAAATATGATCTCATAAGGGAGACAATACTACAAATAGTTTTTCACTCTAACGACACTCCCTCGATATAGAGGTGACATAAAACTTTGGTATTTACCGCATTGCACCACCCCATGGACAAAACAATCTTTTTCGTCAAACTCATTCAGCATGTTTTTCCTCGGATGTGTGCAATTGACAGAATTTCTACTTCTCGCTATATCAATAGATTTAAATGTGAACTAACTTCTAGTGTAAGGGTGAATTGAGATTTTTAGATGAACCATAATGTGAGAAAACATAATTATATACCATAAATTTTTCGTCTCTAAAGTGGGAAGTTGCTTTTCTTAAGGGCATCTTTTGGCATATGCAAATGTTGGGGCCAGTGATGTTTGGGGCACATTATAATGATTTTAAAAGGATGCCCATATTTTACTTTTGCTTAGGGGCCCAGGTAAGGCTTAAGATGGCCGTGGGAAGTTGTTAGTACGAACTGGAAAAAAGCGAAGTCGTAAATGTTCTCTGATAAAAATATTTAGACAATATTGGTTGTCTAGATATATAAACACTATACATACTCTCTGATGATTAATATTAAAGATTTACCAGGAAACATTAATATACACTAGATTTAAATCACCTCTAGATATGGTCACTAGATGCCAATGTTCTAAATGGAAGACATGCTTTCAAATTTGTGATATAAATGTTTTCTTACTAAATTTTATTTCAAGTGCTGACTAACAGTTCAGTCCGAAAAAGGCATAATTATTCAGTACACTTCAAAATATACAATGTACCAATTTTCATTCTTACTTGATAATTTATTGAGAGTTATTTAGTCTTAAATGGTAACTATTTGCTGTTCCAGAAAGTTACATGGAAAGTATGGAAGATGGCAACTTTTCACGGGGAATAGTACTCAGTTGCACCATATTTTGTTCCAGAGAGACATTTGTTAGCTCTTTTAGAAGAGTGTTTCTGCTCATGGGCTCCTTCTGAACCTCATAACTACTAACAAAAAATATTCTGATAATTGACAGCATGGTGCTCGCTATGGATTAAATTTCCAGGTGATAAGGATTCAAAGTTTCCGAGATGGTTGGGGAAGGAACCCAGTGGACACCTGTTAAGAGACAAACCTTCCATCAAGGACTACCAGCATATTCTTTAATATCTATAGGTTGTGGTTTAATCTACCATCCAATAGACCACGACCTTTCCAAGAACAGCGGTGTGTCCTTTCTCACCAAGGGCAGGTGGGAGTTAGCAGAAATAAATTTCGAAACAAGCACAGGTAATATAATTTATGACAAAACCCAATGCTCTGCAACTTGAGGCTGCACTACATCATTAGGGAGATGCCACGTTTACAACTATCCACTGTCAGGGCTGAACAGTACTATAGAAGTAAAGTCCAGCACTCGCCAAAACCTAACTATAATCTTCGTCCTGGATCGCCACAAACAAGAATATTGAGAATCCAAGTCGCTCCGGCGCCCCTGACGCCAAGAACAAATGGCGAAGGTTTAAACCTGGGAACTCCACATTACGAGCATGGCATGATACCGAGTTAGCCAATCATCGCCCATTGAATGAAGGTGCGCAAAATATCAGGATAACAAACTGAGAGCAGTACAAAACACTAAGTATTTAGATCAGGATTATAAGGAAAAAATATTGCCGAGAATTAAAAGTAAAATATGATTTTCTCCTATGATAAGCTTTTCTAAAAGTAGATGAACTTTTGAAAATTCAATGTGGAATCTGAAAAACGAATTTAACTCCTGATTTTTTAATCTGTTGGTCACTTTTAATGTTACTTGAAAAGCATGTGACAAGGAACATAAAATTAATGGAGTTATTGTGTGATGGTCCACCCTTTCACTTTTACTTTTCCTTAACCAGTTTTACTTTATTTACATTATATTTATCATTTTGGGGATTATTATTTCATTTTTTGGACTGATTGTAATTCTCGTTTCTGAGCCATAGGAGTTGCGCATGCGCAACTCCAACTTTTGATTGTCAGCCACTAATGTGAACGTGTAGGACACGACCCCTCTTGCATCATAGCTAGCACGATTGTCAGATTATTCAAATGTTTACCCGGCATGCAACAGACGTGCCGGATTGTACGCAGCACAACCTACTATAGTGACGTTAGGTCACAGAGTATTGTCAGTAGTTTTGAAGTTAGTGGAAGTTGAGATGTAGAATGAGAATTGTCAGTAGAGATGTAGGAATCAGAAGTATTGTGAGAAGTATGTGTTGTGTAGATAGGAGTCGTTAGTAGAGATTTCGGTAGATGTGAGTTGTTAGTACTCCAACTTTTTGCATTCATTAATAAATTGGTGAGTGTGTGAATTTTTTGAAAATAATCTTTGTTTTAGAAACTTTTGAATTTTTGCTATTTTTCTCTTGAGCAACGTAAATTGATTTTTTGATTAGATTTAAACTTTAATTAAACTTGACAATCCTTTTTGAATTCTCATCACATTTTGATAAATAATGCTAGAGAAATATATAATGAACCCTATTTCAATTCTAATTGGAAAGTTAATACTGTCTGGCACCCGACAAAGCTATCTGGAATTTTGAATAAATTTGGATCAAATGAAAAGTCCAACTAGGTGTGTGGGATAAAGTCCAGAAGATGGGTGGAACTACACATCCCACTCGTTATCGATCCTGGAGCACAATGGACAGGCAATTGCTGATCCCAAAGTAATTGCCGACACTCTGGGGGAGTCATTCTCCTCCATCTCTTCTTACTCCCCCAAGTTTCTGGCCCAGAAGAGCAGGGCAGAATGCTCTCCGCTGTCCTCCACTTGAATAGCGTGGAGCCTTACAACAGGTCATTCTCCTCCATCTCTTCTTACTCCCCCAAGTTTCTGGCCCAGAAGAGCAGGGCAGAATGCTCTCCGCTGTCCTCCACTCGAATAGCGTGGAGCCTTACAACAGGTCATTCACAGCGGAGGAGCTTCGCCTTGCTCTGCACACACCTCATGCATCTGCTGTCGGGCCGGACAATGTCCATTATGCCATGCTCCAACATCTCTCAACATCAAGTAAGGATTGGCTGCATCTTTTCAATTGCATTTTTCTCGAGGAGCAGTTTCTGGACTTCAGGTGGGAGACCATCGTCTTGGCCTTCCTGAAGCCAGGAAAGGATTCCAAGATTCCTTCCAATTATCCCATTGCGTTGAAGAGCTGCGTGTGCAAGGTGTTCGAAAGAATGGTAAATGTCAGACTCATCTGGTATTTAGAACACCATAACCTTCTTTCCAACACCCAATGTGGCTTTCGCAGGCAACGGTCAACTCTTGACCATCTGATATGCCTTGAATCGGCTATCAGACATTCATTTTTACCCAGAGAGAACATGGTGTCAATTTTCTTCGACATCGAAAAAGAGTACGACACAGCTTGGAGATTCGGCATTCTTTGTGACCTCCATAGTATCGGCTTGAGAGGTCACATGCAGATCTTCATCTCCAACTATTTATCGGCACGTTCTTTTTGTGTCAGTGTCGGCAACACTGTCGTGGCCATACCCTCAAGAATAGGGGGTGCCGTAAGGCTGCATTCTGAGTGTTACATTCTTTGCTGTCAAGATTAATTCTATTACTAGACAACTTCCTCCATCAGTAGGCAATGCCCTCTATGTTGATGACTTTAGTATCTTTTGCTCTTCGTCCAGCATGAAGGTCAGTGAAAGACAACTGCAAATTGCCCTGAACAATCTTTTGGTTTGGGTGACGGCAAACAGGTTTCGGTTCTCCCCACAGAAGACCGCTTGTATGCACTTTTGCCACAAGAATAATTTTCATCTGGATCCCGCACTACGGCTCGGGAGTAACATCATTCCAATTGTGGTGGAGACCAAGTTTCTAGGTCTCATCTTTGATCGGAAATTGACCTTTTCATCACACATACATCATCTCAGGTCCAAGTGCATGCAGGCATTGAACATCGTTAAAGTCCTCTCCTCCCTTTCTTGGGAGGTGGACTGATGTTCTTTGCTCTGTCTGTACTGTGCACTTCTTCGGTTGAAACTGGACTACGGATCCCAGGTGTATGACTCTGCCCAGGATTTGATGGTGAAGGTGCTGGACCTCCTCCATCATCAGGCCTTCCGTGTTTGCATGGGAGCCTTCCACACCTCACCGGTCCAGAGTCTTTATGTTGAGACCGATGAACCATCTTTATTTATATCTTCGCCATTGGCAGTTGTCCCTACAATATGCATCTAAATTGTGATCCCTGCCTGGTCATCCCACTTGGGACTGCGTTTTCAGTGAAAAAGTGGGAAATGATTTACACTAATTGGCTGACTGCCATTTGTTCATTTGGTTTGCGAGTCTGAGGCTACCTCAGAGACATCAACACCAGTCTCGATAGTGTCGAATAGTCGACAGCCGAGCCTCTTCCACCTTGGCTCGCTGTTTCCCCTTCCTGTGATTTTTTCCCTGTGCAGGACAAGGAAGGCCTTTACACCTGACTGTGTGTACCAACAACTCTTTGACAGCCATCGTGCTACATACCCGGACTTCTTGCCTATCTTCACAGATGGCTCGAAGTCCGGCACATTAGTAGGATCTGCCATGGTCTGCTGTGATGTCAGATCCTACTGCAGAGTTGCACGCTATCAGTCTCGCCTTGATCACGTGGCGACTAAGCATCATTGTCAGTGTGTGTGCTTTACACCAACTCGCTTAGCTCGCTGCAGGCTTTGATCTCAGTGAGGCGTCAGCCTCACCCAGTTCTTTCTAAGATCCGCCAGCAGCTACATCATCTGGTAGCCACAACCACCATCCATTTCTGTTGGGTGCCCGGTCATGTCGGTATCAGGGGCAATGACTTGGCCGATGTTGCTTCCAAGTCAGCCACATGCCTGTCTAGCTTTCCACTGCCGGTTCCTTACGTGGACTTCCGGCAGCATTTTATGATCAAATTCCGGGCACAGTGACAGAGATCTTGGTCAGAACAGCTTATGAGTTGGGTTGGGTTGTTTTACCTCTGAGCGGCACTTTTTTGCACACCATGGGCTAAATGGCCAGGTCACATGGACCCCGAAGGCTCAGAGAAGGTTGGGGGAGGGGACCCACTGGAACAGCTGTTGGGAGACAGATGGTAGCCTCCCGTCAAGGCCATCCAGTGTGTTCTTTAACGTGCACAGGGTATGGCTCTCCCGCACACGGGGCCACGGCTTAACGTCCCATCCGACGGACGGCGGCCTTTCCAAGCCCATCGGTGTCCCCTACTGACCGTGGGCAGGGCGGGGAATTTTGCGGAAATAAATCTCAACGCTGACCCAGCTGGGACTCGAACCTGGGAACTACAGATTACGAGCCTGGCGCGCTACCGACTGAGCCACCCCCGCCCCAGAACAGCTTATGAACAAGCTCTTTGAGATCAAACCTATCATCAAACCATGGCAGTCTTGTTACCATAGGAATTGCAAGGAGGAAGTTGTACTTGCTCATCTCCGCTTAGATCATTCGTTTATTACTCATTCGTTTCTTTTATGGGCGGAGACAAACCTACGCGTGAGTTTTGTGACACCATTTTAACTATCAAATATATTTTAATTCATTGCTCTGCTTTTAACTTTGAACATAAATTGTATTTTAATATTCTTGATTTTATGTCTGAGCCTCTTACACTCAGAAATATGTTATCTGATCATTGCTTTTTATCGTCAGTTTTTTCCTTTTTAAAACATTGTGGTTATTTTACTAGAATTTGATTTTTACCTTGTATTTTCTATATCTCACCCAGGTCTCTTACACTTGGGATTATTTTATTCTGTGTTTCTCCGGTTGTTTTTACCATACTACATTGTAATGCTATGATTTTAAATTTGGTTGTAGGTATGCACAACTTTTATCTATTATATTGTAATTTGTTTGGCACATTATGGCCTAGTCGCCCATGTGCCATGAATCCCAAACAACCAAACAAACCTATCTTTTACGTTTTCTAAGTCGGGATTCATTATGGCAGAATTGGCCATAATGAATCCCGACAAAGTGGAGACCAAAAAAATCAATTTACATTGTTCAAGAGAAAAATAGCAAAAATTCAAAAGTTTCTGAAACAAACAAAGTTTATTTCCAAAAATTTTAAAGACTCATCCAATTCAAATACAAAAGTTGGAGTACTAACAACTCCTTCTATCTAAAGTACATAATCTCAACTTCCACTGACAGCACTCTCCTATGCCCATTGCTACTACTCTACTCACAACCTCACTCTGTACCAAATGTCACTTAGTTATAACATGCATACAAATCCGGCATGTGTCTATTGCATGCCGGGAAAGATATTTGCATAATATGATGATCGCGCTAGCTATGATGCAAGAGGAGTCGTGTCCTACATGATCTTTAGTGGTTGACAATCAAAAGGTCGGAGTTGTGCATGCGCAACTCCTACAGCTCAGAAACGAGAATTGTGATGTCCAAAAGAAAAAATAAAATAATCTCCAAAATGATAAATATAACGTAAATAAAGTAAAACTGGTTAAGGAAAAGTAAAAGTGAATTTATGGACCATCACAAAAGGAGGTAGCCAACTCCTTTGCCTAACCTCATTATTTCTTACCAAATTGAACCACCTAATACCTAAGATACTGCATAAGCATTTGGAATCAAAGGTATCAAGTTTCCTGTTATCTTGTTTACAAAGGGTCCACATTTTACCATAACTAACTACAAAAACCAAACTATTATATAGCCTAATTTTAGTCTTTTAGGTGTAATGCCTATTTCTCCACTCTCCATAAATTATCAAAAGTTCCAGTAACAGTCCCTATTCTTCTGTTTATCTCATGGCACACATCACCAGTATCTGTTACATAGCTCCCTAGATAATTAAATTGGGACACTTGCTCAAGAGTGCAGCCACTCAAAACAACTGTAACACCATCTGCTTGACCAATTTTCATTACTAGTTACAAGCTTAGTTGTTATATTTACCACAATGGGAGATTAGTCCTTGTCTGGTATACTTGCTATGATGCTGATGCTCAGTTACTGTGGTGTTCTAGCTATTGGTGGTTCACCAGTCCAATAGCATTGCCATGTAGTAATTGTCACTGTCCACTGATGCACAAAATGTTCATTTGTTTCACATGTAGTCTGTTGTTTATCTCCATGTGCAACAGAATGTCTTGCTATGGGGCTCTGCAATAGTGGAGTTTTTTAGAAGCTTTAAACTGGTTTATAAAATAATACTCCCTCAAGCAAGCTGCTTGTCACTCAGATGATAAAAGATCATCTTCTGTTGATATACACATTTGACATTTATTTTTGAGCATTGTGAATTTCGTTGGTCTGCTTTGTCGACATCTTCATATGACATCAACTCCTTGGCAGATGGGTTGATATAAATTTACAAATTCACTTTAGGAGTTACCAAAAAAAATTTTTCACTGGCTTTGTTGGAAGAATTGATAATTATCAGATGGGCTCAAAATGAGTGTAAGAGAGAAAAAAATATGTTGTTCTTCTGTTCTTTCATATATACATCTAAGAAGAAATTCTTAATCTCAAGCAATTTTACCATACATCCGATTCCTGAATACCACCCACACAGTATGGTATCCAATTATTAGATTTTGTTTCAGTTTTGATCTGATCTAATTGAAAGGAAGTTGCAATTAGGTGCCAGATTAGAATCAGAGTTGGTCCTTTAGTCCAGTTGTTCACTAATTTTGATACCACAATTTGTGGTATCAAAAATATTATTTTACTTTGCTGCAAGAACTGCACAAAAACACTCCATAAATATAATGTCCTTTCAATTCCACGAGGACAAAGAAAAAAAAAAAACATTGCTCTATATCTAAAAACCCCTAATTTGGCAACACTTTTGCAACACATTTCAATTTTTCTTCTGTGACATTTTGAGTTAATTTTAAACAATTGCACTTATCTACTTAAGAAAATAAATGTATTTACACTAACAGATTATCCTGAATATGTCCTTCCATCCATTAGTTTCAATCAAAATTCTTTTAAGGAGGGAAAAAGTAGATACACAAAAAATTTATTCTCATTGAAAACATAATTCCCATACATGCTAGAGTTGATATGCATTCTTTAGTTTCTACATAAAACATAGAAATTTATTCTATATATTAGAATAAATTATTTTAAACATAGAAACATTTCAACCAGATTGTTTTAAGTAAGATTAATAAATTTTAGAATGACACAGTTCAAAGGTTAATTAAAAGGATTTATCCCACAATATTCACTGTAATGTTAGTTCTCAAAAGAGTAATAATTGCAACATAGTTGCTGAAACACCTTGCCACTAGGGCAAAAGTTCAGAGCTTCCAGTTGCTAATACATAGTCTCAACCTTTATGGATGTTATTCCATACTACTATTAAAGTATGAGTAAAGAGTTCCACACCATAATTGTTGAGAACAGGCTGGTGCACTTCTAGTTGTCTTAGTCCACATGCTGATCTTTGACTTGCAGTGGGGTTGTGGAATCCACCAATTCCTCAGTTGTATTCCGTCACTGTCGGCATCGCTGCGTTTCTTCATGTGCCATTACATTGCACATATTTTGCTATGGTGACGACATTTGTTGAGATACCAGTCCTTATTAACAATTATTTTGCTTTAGATAATTCATCATCATCTTACATGACACTAATTCAATGCTTTATACAACAAGAGAGCTAAAAACATTTAAAATACTTAATCTTCACCTATAACATATATGGGGACAAGTGTTAAAATCAAAGCTTCAAAACCCCGAACTCGCTTCTTCCGCTGGACCGGCGGCTTCCTCAGTGGATGATGATCATAGTACAGTTGCACTATTTATGCTACAAGCCCTCTAGCAGTGCAAATATGCTAAGTAGGTCATAATAGGAGATTCCATGCAGCAGGAGGGGGGGGTGATATCGGTATTGCATACATTATTACTTTGTATGTTAATCAATAGGTTTTCCATGTAATTTAACTGAAATTTAGTGGACGGTGCAAAATAATTTTTGGGTTTATCCTAGTTATAGGTAATTTATTATTTATTATAGTTTGGGTAAGGACAGTGGTACCTCGTTTCTTTTTAAGGTCAGATTCATGTTTCATTTGTCGTTCATCAATCTGCCTATATGTCTTCTCAATATATTTATTTTTATTTCCAAGTATATTTTCTGGGTCATCAATTTTGATTTTGTACACTCCTCCCATGATGGGTATTTTATCTCTATCATTAATAGTAAGTATTTTAACATGCTAAGCTACATAACATACAGTGCATAGAGTGTACTAACAGTGCTACATAACATACAGTGCATAGAGTGTAATAACAGTGCTACATAACATACAGTGCATAGAGTGTACTAACAGTGCTACATAACATACAGTGCATAGAGTGTACTAACAGTGCTACATAACATACAGTGCATAGAGTGTACTAACAGTGCTACATAACAGTGCTAAGAGTATTAGCTATGGGTTCGATGTATGGGAATGGCAGAGAATATTTAATTTGACTAAGGCTATTCCATGCTGGATTTATCTGGGTACTTAATTTATATTTAAATTGGTTTCTTCTAAACATTTTCTCCATATATTTTCTACTATAGCCAACTTGTTTGGTACTTTGTTTCTTTTTAAGCTTTTAAGCTCTAAAGTAAGAATCTCATATATATGTTGTAATTCCTTCTCCAAAATGGTTGGTAGTGCGCCAAGCTCATGATCTGCAGTTCCCAGGTTTGAGTCCCAGCTGAGTCAGCATTGAGATTTATCTCCGCAAAACTCCCCGCCTTGCCCACAGTCAGTAGGAGACACCAATGAGCTTGGAAAGGCTGCCGTCTGTTGGATGGGGGAGGTTAAGCCATGACCCCATGTGCGGAAGAACCATACCCTGTGCACATTAAAGAACATGCTGGATGGCCTTGATGGGAGACTACCATCTGTCTCTCAACAGCTCTTCCAGTCAGTACCCTCCCCGCAACCTTCTCTGAGACTTCGGGTCCTTGTGACCTGAACATTTAGCCCATAGTGTGCAAATAAGTGCCACTCAGAGGTAAAACTACCCAAATCCAAAGTGGTTAATATTTACAGTATCTTAATGAAAAATCAATCCATAGTGAATGCACAGTATTCCCTGTTAAGATAGACATCAAACATTAATTAATAGAATCTGAAAAAAAAAAAAAAATTCATCGCCGACATGGTGGAAATCGAACCCGCATCTCTCCAGATTCATGCCAGAGCACACTACCATTGTACCACACGACAGACATTGAAATTTTTCAGAATTAGATCTTATAAATCTTCACTGAGATGTGGATGACACAGCGCCATCTATACTCAGGGAGATGCAACTTTTTCAGTCGTTGCTACAGATTATCAGATTCAAGAGAAGGTCGCTAAACGCTAAAGCATTAATATATAATTAAAAATCAATCCATAGTGAATGCACAATATTCCCTGTTAAGATAGACATCAAACATTACTTAATAGATTCTGAAAAAAACAATTCATCACCGACATGGCGGGAATCAAACCCGCATCTCTCCAGATTCATGCCAGAGCATGCTACCATTGTACCATGCATCAGACAATGAAATTTTTCAGAATAAGACCTTATAAATCTTCTTTACTGAGATGTGGCTGAGACAGCACCAGAAAATTCTGAAAAATTTTCATTGTCTGATGCTTGGTACAATGGTAGTGCACTCTAGCATGAATCTGGAGAGATGCGGGTCCGATTCCTGCCATGTCGCTGATGAATTTTTTTCAGAATCTATTAATTAATGTTTGATGTCTATCTTAACAGCGAATACTGTGCATTCACTATGGATTGATTTTTAATTATATATTAATGCTTTAGCGTTAGCAACCTTCTCATTAACATCTGATAATCAATAGCAACAACTGAAAAAGTTGCATCTCCTTGAGTATAGATGGCGCTGTCTCAGCCATGTCTTAGTGAAGATTTATAAGGTCTTATTCTGAAAATTTTCATTTTCCGACATGTGGTACAATGGTAGCGCGTTCTGGCATGAATCTTGAGAGACACGGGTTCAATTTCCGCCATGTCGGCGATGAATTTTTTTCAGAATCTAGTAATTAATGTTTAGTATCTTAATGCTCTATGAAAATAGGTGTTGAATGCTGCTTTTTTTTATTTTGGCGAATATATAGAGTTAGATGATATAAGGTTTGGGATAAAAATAATTAATGAAATAGGCTCGACATATTTCAAATCAACTCATAATAAATAGGCACTTAGCGTCGATTTAAATTTTAGAGGAAAAATTGTCTTGAGCCAGGTGGGATATGAACCCACGACCTCCTGATAACATGTCAGGTGCTCTGGACCACTGAGCTACCGGCCGCCGATCAAGATTTCCTCTAACTAGCGCTATGAAACATAAAAGGAATGTTCATAGCGCTAGTTAGAGGAAATCTTGATCAGCGACCGGTAGCTCAGTGGTCCAGAGCACCTGACATGTTATCAGGGGGTCGTAGGTTCATATCCCACCTAGCTCAAGACAATTTTTCCTCTAAAATTTAAATCGACGCTAAAGTGCCTATTTATTATGAGTTGAGGTTTGGGATATAAGTAGGTTTTCGATAAACACTAGTTTCACAATTGTTTTGTCCACGTTTTATTAAAATGTCCAAAAAAGGTAATTGACTGTCTTTTTCACTTTCATGCGTAAATTGTATTTCAGGGATTATGGTGTTAAATAAATTTAATAATATCTTCAACTTGTCAGGTCCGTGGTCTCAAAAAAAATCAATATGTCATCAATAAACCTCAGATAAAGAGTTAGTTTAAACGATATTTGTTGAAGCACAATATTTTCAATATGCCGTTCAACGACATCAGCTAACAAACAGCCAGAGAGGATCCTATTGGGACTCTCTCTGTTTGTTTCCAAATTCGGCCTTCCACCACAAACCAGTTGATCGAGGTGGCCAGGTACAGGGCTTTGTGTACTGTTGGGTCGTGAGCTCGACCTCCTGCAGCCATTTAACCTTGAGCCGCATTGTCACATCCAACACTGGTGTTCTTGGATACAATGATATAATGTCAAAGGAATGGAGTGTGGTCGAGGGTCGAATTTTGTGTTTCAGATTTTTTGCACCATGTCCTGACACGATTTTATGATATATTCACTGTTAGAGAAAAATGGAACAAAAAAAGTCATACAATGTCCTCTTCAGTCGATATGTAGGAGTTTTACATTAAGAAACAAGGAGCCTGAACAGATTATTTTCTTTATGTAATTTAATCTTTATAAAAAACGGGGCTATAGTTAGGTACATGGGAGGTATACAAGCATTTGCTAAACTTAATGGTAAAAAAGGATCATTTTTTAATGCACTTAATTTTCTCAAAGTTTTCCACACAGGATTAGAGGTTACGGGTTTACACCTTAATTTCTGTAACATATCCTTATTTTTATCATCATACTCTAATTTATTCATTATTACTAGTTGGTCTGCTTTATCTGCAGAAAGAATTTTAATTTCAGGATTTAATTTTAATTACCTTAGTGTTTTGGTTTAGTTTTTCTGTAACTTTTCATTCTGTTGCTGAGTATTATATTTGATGGTCCTATATAATTTAAATCATACTGCATCTTTTTCAATTTTAGGCACTTTATTAATCACTTGTTCTATTTGAGGCATAAGCTTTTCAAGGGGCAGCACCGGGGAGGGGTAAGCAATTTTACTCCTCTCCTGAGTGCGGTCTCTTGCTCTAAAGTAAGATGTTTACTTGATAAATTAATATATTTGGGCTTATTTTCCAAATTCATATTTCTAGTAACAGATAGATTATATTTTATTTTCCCCCCATTTTGCATTTTTTGATTTTCTAATAATCTTTTAACTTTACTTTGATGGGATTTAATGTAATCTGTTTTGGTCAATTTCAATTAATGCCTAATTTAGTTCATTGATTTAACTCACAGTGAGTGTTCGTTTTACCAAATTAAAGTATTGTTTATATGTTTCCATTCAGTATATCTTATCTTGGAATGTGTTTCACGTATTACCCGAATAATCAACTTTTGTTCGGCCAGATTTAAAATTTCATAAAGATAAGGGTCATATCGTTTCCAAGGTATTTATAAAAATTTTGGGGTAACATGGAATCTCTTACATGTTTGCAAGAATTTAAGCCTTTGATGTTGTTTAGCAAGGATCTTTCTTAACTGAAAATATTTTTTGGTTGCATAATATGCAGCCAAAAAAGCAATTTCTTAGTTGTGTGTTAATGCTAATAAATTTTAGAATGACACAGTACAAAGGTTAATTAAAAGGATTTACTCCACAATATTCACTGAAATATTAACTCTCAAAAGAGTAATAATTGCAACATAGCTGCTGAAATACCTTCTTGCCACTAGGGCAAAAAAAGTTCAGAGCTTCCGGTTGCTAATATATAGTGTCAGTTTTTATGGATATTTATTTATTATTATTTATTATTTATTTCATATTGCTATTAAAGTATGAGTAAAGAGTTCCTCACCATAATTGTTGAGAACAGGCTGGTGCACTTCTAGTTGTTTTAGTCCACATGCTGATCTCTGACTTGCATTGGGATTGTGGAATCCACCAATTCCTCAGTTGTATTCCATCACTGAAGTTCCACTGTCAGCTTTTGGTATCGCCGTTTTCCTTCATGTGCTATTACATTGTGCATATTTTGCTATGGTGGCAGACATTTGTTGAGATACCAGTCCTTATTAGCAATTATTATACTTTAGATTAGGGGTTCTCAATGTGGGGTATGCCATGAGAGCTCAAAAGTCGCTAGATCTAGTAACAAATTCACTAAGTTGGCAACACTGCTACTGATTAATTTCTGAGAACTGAGTGACGAAGTGCAGTGCTGTACATCATGTCTGTACACATTTGTCAATCCTCCCTTCCCTACCTGAGAGTCAAATCTACCCAAACAGCTGATCGCCCAGTCAAAACATTCATTCTAAGTGAGTGAATGTGCCTTCTTACTACTCTATGTATTTGTTGTGATTTATTTCACTTACTGTGCTTAAAGTTATTTTTAGTCTTCAGTTTACTGTGAAGTTAAATGAACATGTTTATAAAGTGCTTTGAAACATGGGTAAATGGATAATTAAGAAGAAAAGTAACGTGGAGCTGGAGCCAATTGCTTCTACATCTACGACTATGTCATCATCCCATGTGAGTAAAGAGGTGGATTCTGCAGTAACTAAAAGAATGTTAAATGTTAAACCAATCAAGTGAAAAAAAAATTAAAAAATGTGAATATCGTGAATCATATTTACAATTTGGCTTTACATGGACAGGAAATTAGTAGAACCAAATCCACAGTGCATTGTTTGCTCTGAAGTCCTGTCACAAAATTCTATGAAACCGTCTCTTCTATGGTGACACTTTGAAACAAAACATGAGCATTTAAAAAATAAGCCCTTAGGCTATTTTGAGTGTCTTTCGGAAGACTTGAGTAGTAGAAAAACTGTAATTAAGCATTTTTCTAGTGTAGAAGAAAATGAAAGTGCACTTAAAGTTTCTTACAAAGTAAGTCTTCAAATTGCCAAAGCCGGAAAGGCTAACAAAATAGGCAAGCCACTCATTTTCCAGCAGCGGAAGAAATAGCTTCTTGTATGTTTGGACAAAAAGAGGCAAACCTTGTCAGAACCATTCCTTTGTCAATGACAGTTTCCAGAATAATTAAAGATATGGCCTGTAATATTAAGAACCAACTCACTCAAGCTATTCAATGTAGCCCATGGTTTCCCATACAAGTTGATGAGTCGACAGACGTTGCTGGGCTAGTTCAATTACTTATTTTTGTGTGTGGAAAATTCCAGGATGCAATATTTGAAGATATTTTATTTTCTACGCCTCTCAAAACTTCTATTACAGGTGAGGATATTTTTAATACGATTGATTCATTTTTTGCCAAAAACAACCTTGAATGGAAAAATTGTATTTCTGTATGTACTGACAGAGTAAGAGCAATGAGTGGTTATATCACAGGACTAGCAGGTCATATAAAACAAGTTGCACAAGAATGTATGTTCACTCATTGTTGTCTTCACCATGAAGTGCTGATAGCTAAATTTCTCCCTGATGATTTGAAAGGAATTCTGGATGAAAGTGTACAAATAGTTAATATCATCAAAACCCGACCACTGAAGTCTTGACTTTTTTCAATTATGTGTGAAGAAATGGGTAGCCTGCATAAGAGATTGCTGCTTCACACAGAAGTACGTTGGTTGTCACAAGGAAATGTTCTTTGCCATTTATTTGAACTCCACAATGAAGTACGCCTCTTCTTCATGGACTACAAGTTTCGACTTTCTTTGAGACTACAAGACTTAGAATGGCTTCTATGGTTAGAATATTTAGCTGATATTTTTGAAAAAAATTAATATTTTGAACTTATCATTGCAAGGAGACAACAGTGATGTGTTCTATGTTGAAAAGAAAACAGAGGCCATGATAAAAAAAAAATTCTCAGGGAAAACAATTAAAAAGATGTGACCAATTTCAGCGACTAGATTCATTTCTTAAAGAAAATGAGCAAACAATTGTAGACTTTGAAGATATCAGACAACAAATAATCGTTCACTTAAACACTCTTAAAACTCTTATAAGGCAGTACTTTCCCCTCCCTAATGAAACGCAGCCGTCCCGTGGCCGAGTGGTTAGCACGCTTGGCTATTGATCTAAGGGACCTGGGTTCGAGCCCCAGATTAGGCATGGATGTGTGTGTCGTTTTTCTGCTGAGGTCCTGCCATCCTCTCAGATCTCCTACTATGGCATATAAACTGACAGGCTCCTGTCAGACCTCTGTGGCAAGCAGCTGCTTGAGGGGGTATTTATTATTATTTTTTAATGAAACGCAAGAATGGATTCAAGACCCCTTCACATTTGATTTGGAAAAATGTAAGCTTCCATTGTCCAATAAAGAAGAGTTGAATTTAGATATCTTGTGATAATAGTTTAAAAAGCATTCATTTCAAAAAGCCATTGATTAGTTTTTGGATTGGAGTGGAGAAGGAATATCCGACTTTGTCAAGAATTGCAGTCAAATATTTGTTACCTTTCACAACAACTTATTTATGTGAAACTGGTTTTTCATCTTTAACTGCTTTAAAAAATAAATGTAGGAACAGGCTGGATGTTGAAGATGACTTGCGACTCTACCTTAGCAAGATAACCCCAACCATTGATGAACTGTGCAAGCGTAAACAAGCACAACCATTTCACTGATTACCCAGTAAAATGTTTATAATTTTATAAGATTTGTTAAATTGTGTATGTCATTTTTTGTGTTTATCGATATATGTAATTTATGTTTTATTTTATTCCCATTGTTATACTATAACTATAATTTTATCTTTCTATACAAGGGATATGCCAGTTACATACACATTTCCAGGGGGTACGTGAAGCATAAAAGGTTGAGAACCACTGCTTTAGATGATTCACCATCTTCTTATATGACACTAATTCGATGCTTTATACACCATGAGAGCTAAAAACATTTAAAAAACTTAATCCCACTTATAACATATGTGGGGACAAGTGTTAAAATCAAAGCTTCAAAACCCCTAACGCATGCAAACTTCCTCAGCGGGTGATGATCGTAGTACAATAGCACTGTTTATACAAGCCCCAATGGTGCAGTGCAAATATGCTAAGTAGATCATAGTAGGAGATTCCATGCAGTTGGGAGGAGGGTGATATCAGTATTGCATACATTATTATTTGTATGTTAATAGGTTTTATATGTAATTTAACTGAAATTTAGTGGTCGGTGCAGCAATAATTTTTGGGTTTATCCTAGTTATAGGTAATTTATTTTTTTTTATTATAGTTTGGGTAAGGGAAATGGTACCTTTTTGCTTTTTAAGGTCAGATTCATGTTCTGTTTGTTGTTCATCAATCTGCCTTATATGCCTTCTTAATATATTTATTTTTATTTCCAAGTATATTTTCTGGGTCATCAATTTTGACTTCATACACTCCTCCTATCGATATGTAGGAGCTTTATATTTGGAAATAAGGGGCCTGAACCTATTTTTTTTTATGTACTTTAATCTTTTTGAAAAGCAGGGATATAGTTGGGGACAAAAGTGGGAGGGGGGGTATAGTTGGGTTCTAAATGTAAAGATCCTACAGATACAATGCTTTCTCCAGTCAATTATTTTTTTTTATCCATATTTCCCTAACAGTGAATATATCTTAAAATTATGTCACGACGCAGTGGAAAAATCAGAAAAACAAAAATTCGACCATCGACCACACTCTATTCTTTTGACGTCGTATCATCCAAATGGCTGCAGGAGGCCGGGCCCACGGACCAAGAGTACTTTAGTGTGTACAAGGCCCTGGACCTGGCCACCTTGACCAATTGGTTTGTGGTGGATGGCCAAATTTGGAAACAGAGGGAGTCCTAATGGGATCCCCTCTGGTTTGTCAGCCAATGTCATATACATGTCATATACCGCGATTCAACAAATATCGTTAAGACCAACTCTTTACCTGTTGTTTATTGGTGACATATTGGTTTTTTGGGACTATGGACCTGACGAGTTGCAGATATTATTAAATTTATTTAACACCATAATTCCTCAAATACAATTTACACATGAAAGTGAAAAAGATGGTCAGTTACCTTTTTTGGACATTTTAATAAAACGTGGACAAACAGTTGTGAAACTAGTGTTTATCGAAAGCCTACTTATATCCCAAACTTTATATCATCTAACTCTACACATCCACCAAAATAGGAAAAAGCAGCATTTAACACCTATTTTCTTAGAGCATTAAGATACTGTTACGACAGAAGGAATCTGGCAACGAAAGCAAAGTATCAGCCAATGAATAAGAACTTTGGGAGAATTTGAAGAAGAACAGTGGAGCGTGTAACGGTCATGTGTTGTAACGGTCTAGAGTTCGAAAATGGATGGTTAGCTGTTCTGAGACAGTGCGCGTTAAGTATAAAGAATTATCTTTATGTGTTGTGTACGCGGGAAGTATAAAAGTGGTAGCTTTTATGTGATGTGTACGCGGATGTTCAAGCGACATGGTAATCGAGTAAAAAGGTAATATTTAATGGAATTGACAGAGCTAATGTTGTGTGCTCTGCACAGAAAGATTGATGACTTGTGTATGGTTAATAGTTGATTTGTTAATAAGATACTTCATCCATATTTTCTATGTAACAATTTACCTTGTATTGAATTTGGTTTTGAAATATAGCTTTTAATACTCACGCTCAGTGGCTATCCATTTTTGTAATCCACAACATTTGGTGTCAGAAGTGGGATAATTTAATTGAATGCCTTTCACTAGAAGTATGGATGAGTTAATAAAGCTGATGACTGATATGAAAGCCGATATGACTACGCAGATGACTGATATGAAAGCCTATATGGCTACACAGATGACTGATATGAAAGCCTATATGGCTACACAGATGGCTGATATTAAAGCCGAAATAGCGACACAAAATAGTAAATTAGATGAAATAATCAGTTAAAATGATAAAATGAAAGCCGAAATGGCTACACAAAATAATGAAAAGGAAAGAAAAAGAGATAGGCAACGCATATCAAAATGTGAATCCGAAACCAATAGGTGAAATTTGCGAAACTAACAGCACTGGAGGTAACAGTATAGATGAACATAATGCTGATGTGGGAAAGAAACGATGCGGAACCAGAAAACATTCCAAGATTCTTCGCTATCTGAAAAAGAAGCAATTTAGATTCAATTCGTTTTTACAAAATTCGACGGACAGGAGAAGCTCGCTGGGGCAGCGGTGTTCTGATGAAGCCTTCATATGGATTGAAGAGATCTCGAGAGAGATGGAGAAAGTGCGAGAGGACTGCGAGAGAAAGACTACAAAGAATTGAATCTTCGCAAGAAAGGAGAATCTCGAAATGTGGATCTGCTACTGGAAATCAAGAAACGTAGAGATAGCGCAGATAATGCCTTTGACCACGCAACTACTGGTAATGCATGGCAGAGTGTCTATGTCGCTGGTGACATGTCTAGGAACTGTGAAGAACAATCACACAGATCAGAGAGCTGAGAGACTATACAGTACGCTTTGCACTTCAAAATACCTAGGTATACAAGTCTGGCACGATCTGAAGAGAGATCCACACGAAAGGTATTCTATTCCTCGCCGTCAGCAAAATGCGTCATGGACAATTATCGCAAAGGCAGAGTAACGAGTGGTAAAGAGGGGGAACGAAACAGAGTTTACGTTTCGCAGAGTGGCCCGAGTAAAGAAGAGGCGTCCATTCATCATAGATACAAAGTGCCATTCGACGTTACCAGGGAAGTCGGAGAGATTTTTCCGAAGCATATAGCCACACTCGAATCATTTACAGAAAGTGGGGATTTAAGAAAGAAGAATTCCGAAGAATGGCTTAGAAGCGTAACAGGTAATGCTAGTAAAGGAGTTTCAGGCAGAGACAGTACTTCAAAGACTAACTTTCTGGATGAAACTAAGCCTCAGAGTTACGATCAGAGAGAAGTGAAGCCCTCAGATAATCTCAACGTAGCCATGATGAATTTCTTTTCTGAACAGCCAATGTGCAGATTTGGACATTATAACCATTTAGATTATAAGGATATAGAAAAGTTTTATCACGACTACAAGAGCTCTAAAGTGGACAATATCATGTTACAAAACTCGTCGCTGATCTATCAGAATGAACAATTTGGCAATCATGACTGATATTTCCCTGGCTAATTACAATGAGAGCTCCAAGAAAGTGAATTCGGAAGAAACAGCAACTATGACCTCCTCGGGTCATGTGTTTTGCTGGAGACCCGAGTGGCGCCATCGGATGGTAAACACAGCACAGGAGGTGTCGGCGACAAAGTGAGTCTTGTCTTGGCTCCTGCACTTGCTGCTTTAGGACTCAAGGTCCCTATGATCTCCGGTCGTGCTCTCCAATTGATGGGAGATACTCTGGACAAATTGGAATCCATCCCTGGCTTCACAGTCAACTGCACTAAAGATAATGGAAGACGTCGGATGCTGCATCATAGGACAGACAGAGGAGCTGGTGCCAACAGATAAGGAGATTTACCGCTGCAAGGATCTGATGGCTACAGTAGATAGCGTTCCTCTAATGATATGCTCAATTGTGTCCAAAAAGCTGGCTGAAGGAGTGTACGCTTTGGTTTATGATGTTGAATTCGGAAAAGGAGCTATTGATCTCATCAGTACAGAAGATGTTGCTGTTGATTTAGTTAAGAAAATGGTTGCAGCATCACAAGCTCGTGGAATGAAGAGTTCATCTGTTATCAGCAACATGGATTCACCTCTTGAAAACTCTGTTGACAACTCTTTGGAAGTGATGGAAGCTGTTCAGAGTTTCCTTGGTAACGGATCCTTGGAACTGCAAGAGCTCATCGAAGAGTTAGGAGGAGAACTTCTGCGTTTGGTGAACATTGTGGATAATAGGGTAGATGAAGCATCACGTGTCCGCAAGGTTCTGCATAACGGCAATGCTTTGAACAAGTTTCGTAACATGTTAATAGAACAAGGAGTATCTGAAGATGTTGCAAGCTGGCTATGTGAAGGTAAAACAGAAAAAATATTGCTAGCAGCCCGACACATCACTGATTTCACTTATACAGGAGAAACAGGTAAGGTTGTCGGATTAGAAGCTGCAGTTCTAGCAAGAGTACGGAAGGAGGAGATGGACCGAAGAGCTAAAAAGAATTATGGAGCTGATATTATAATTGTGAAGCACCTTGGGGATCAAACTGAATCAGGTGAAATATGGCTGAAGGTTCATCACGACAGTTCTGAATTAAGTGAAAGTCAACTGACAAAAGGGTCAGACTGGAGGATGAAACTCCACCCTAGATTTTATGTCACTAATGACTTTCATTCCTTGTTACTGTCGATAGAATTAAAAATCCAAAGGAGAAAACTTTCGACAAAGAAGAAAACTTTACAGGTTTTGCACGAAAACTCTTAGTCGATTCTTCTCCCTGCGGAGACATAAACGTGTTCACAAGGGCTATAGGCCTTACACGTATTATGTTTGTGGATGAGGCTTCAGTCAGAAAAGAAATCTACGTCATAATGAGATTCGCTTTCATTTTGACACAGACGTGGTATATCGCATTCGTCGACGTCCAGCTACAAAGTGCAAGGTGGTTCACGTGGATCGTTTGGCCCCGTTTCATCGAAGAACTGAAGTAGCTTTGGAATCCAGAATTGTTCGGGACGAACAAGACCTAGGAAGGGGGCAGTGTTACGACAGAAGGAAACTGGCAACCGAAAGCAAAGTATCAGCCAACGAATAAGAACTTTGGGAGAATTTGAAGAAGAACAGTGGAGCATGTAATGGTCGTGTGTTGTAACGGTCTAGAGTTCGAAAATGGACGGTTAGCTGTTCTGAGACAGTGCGCGTTAAGTATAAAGAATTATCTTTATGTGTTGTGTACGCGGGAAGTATAAAAGTGATAGCTTTTATGTGATGTGTACGCGGATGTTCAAGAGACATGGTAATCAAATAAAAAGGTAATATTTAGTGGAATTGACAGAGCTAATGTTGTGTGCTCTGCACAGGAAGATTGATGACTTGTATATGGTTAATAGTTGATTTGTTAATAAGATACTTCATCCATATTTTCTTTGTAACAATTTACCTTGTATTGAATTTGGTTTTGAAATATAGCTTTTAATACTCACGCTCAGTGACTATCCATTTTTGTAATCCGCAACAATACTGTAAAAAACGAACCACTTTGGAGAAAGAATTACAATATGAATATATTAGATTGGACAACAAGCTAGCTATAGTTGAAAATATATGGAGAAAATTTTTAGAAATAACCAATATAAATATAAATTAAGTACCCAGATAAATCCAGCACAGAATAAATAAAAATAAATAAATACCCCCTCAAGCAGCTGCTTGCCACAGAGGTCTGACAGGAGCCTGTCAGTTTATATGCCACAGTAAGAGATCTGAGAGGATGGCAGGACCTCAGCAGAAAAACGACACACACATCCATGCCTAATCCGGGGTTCGAACCCAGGTCCCTTAGATCAGTAGCCAAGAGTGCTAACCACTCGGCCATGGGACAGACTAGCCTTAGTGAAACTAAATATTCTACGCCCTTCCCATACATCGAACCCATAGCTAATACTCTTAGCACTGTTATGAAGAAATATAATATACACATTCCTATAATTATCCAAACGAATGTTAAAATACCTACTATTAATGATAGAGATAAAATACCCATCGTGGGAGGAGTGTACAAAATCAAAATTGACGAACCAGAAAATATACTTGGAAATAAAAATAAATATATTGAGAAGACATATAGACAGATTGATGAACAACAAACGGAACATGAATCTGACCTTAAAAAGCAACAAGGTACCACTGCCATTACCCAAACTATAATAAATAATAAATTCCCTATTACTAGAATAAACCCAAAAATTATTGCTGCACCGTCCACTAAATTTCAGTTAAATTATATGTAAAATCTATTAACATACAAATAATAATGTATGCAATACTAATGTCACCCCCCTCTCAGCTGCATGAAATCTCCTACTACAACCTACTTAACATATTTGCACTGCACCGGTAGTGGGCTTGTAGCATTAATAGTGCAACTGTACTACGATCATCACCTCTGAGGAAGCTTGCATGCATTCAGGGTTTTGAAGCTTTGATTTTAATACTTGTCCCCACATGTTATAAGTGGAGATTAAGTTCTTTACATGTTTTTAGCTCTCACGTTGTATAAAGCATCGAATTAGTATCCTATAAGAAGATGAATCGTCTAAAGTAGGGGTTCTCAATGTAGGGTACGCGGTAAAATTTTTTGGGGTATGTCATGAGAGCTCAAAAGTCATTAGATCTAGTAACAAAGTAAAAATAACCATTGTTATACAATAATTATAGTTTTATCTATCTATACAAGGGGTACACCTGTTACATACATATTTCCAGGGGGGTATGTGAAGCATAAAAGTTTGAGAACCACTGATCTAAATCATAATAATTGTTAATAAGAACTGGTATCTCAACCAGTCCTCTGCCACCATAGCAAAATATGTGCAATGTAATAACACATGAAGAAAAATGGTGATACTAATAGCCAACATTGATGGAATACAACTGAGGAACTGGTGGATTCCAAAACCCCAATGCAAGTCGAAGATCAGCATGTGGACTAAGACAACTAGAAGGTCACCATCCTGTTCTCAACAATTATATCAATGTGACAGTTTCAATTTTCAACCATCTTTGATCAATATTTAAAGACTCATTGAAGCAGGACCATTTACCAGCAGACAACACTGTCACATTGCCTCCAAATTGATAAAATCTTTAAAAAATCATCATACAAACTTCAGATATTTAATTTATGTTAGCAACCAAATTGTTACAAGAGTTGTGTTTTATCTATTGAAGTATTTTTTCACAAATGTCAAAAGTTGAAGATAAATGCTTCAGCTTCCATTCATTCTTTGAATATTAAACGAATATTGCAAGAAATATATTTAGAGAGATTTGAGTGACATCTGCAATTTATCACCGATAAGTTTTTGCAAAAAAGGTTTATTTTCATTGTTAGGGAGCTTTGAAAGTGGCTTTCCATTCACATAACATGGAAGTGTCCAGACACTTTTTTCAACATAGTGTATTAGCAACCAGAAGTTCTGAACTTTTGCCCTATTGGCAAGAAGGTATTTCAGCAGCTATGTTGCAATTATTACTCTTTTGAGAGCTAATATTGCAAGTGAATATTCTGGAGTAAATCCTTTTAATTAAGTAAGATTAATAAATCCATAAGCACATAACTGTAATAGATCTTTTGAATATCTAATCTGGAATTTAAAAGTAAAAAATTTGTAATTAAAATTATATTATTATTCAGCATAAAATAAAAATGCAAAAAATATTAAAACAAAATTTTTTTGTGTGCTAGTTTTTTGAGAAAGTTTATTTTTCCTGTAATTCAGTATAATTGTGAATATAGATTCTTCCAATTCCTTTACTGCCTAAGCTTTAAGCAACTATTGTCCACTGTTTAAATTAAAAAACTTTAAAATAAAAGAACCTTAATGTTCAGTGACAAAACTTTTGTTTCATTTCAAATAATGAATGGCTAAAAAAACACCATTTCATATTGTCAAGTATTATTGGAATTGTATTGTTTTACCTCTGAGTGACACTTTTTTTCCACATAGTGGGCTAAGTGACCTGATCACAATGACCCCAAGATCTCAGAAGGTTGGGGAAAGAGGGCCCACTGAAGAGCTGTTAGGAGACACAATAGCCTCCTGTCAAAGCCATCCACTGTGTTTAACATGCACAGAGTATGGCTCTCCCACACACGGGGCCCATGGCTTTACATTATATCCAACAGACAGCGTCCTTTCTAACCCCATCAGTGTCTGCTATTGAGGGTAGGGTGGGAATTTTTGCACCCATAAACTCAACGCTGACCTAGATATGACTCAAACCTGGGAATTGAAATTTACATGCCTGTTTTGTTACTGACTGAGTCCCCCCCCCCTCTCCTGTCAAGGCCATTCAGCATATTTTTTAAGTGCACAGTACATGTCACTCCTACACACATCATCATCATCCTCAAGCAGCCATGGGCTACGGAGGTCCAACCAGACCGTGCAATTTAATTCTCCAAGCAAGTCTATCCTGAGCTACATCTACTGCATCTGGCCACTGCACACCAATTCTAACAAGGTCCTGTTTGATATTGTCTGCCCACCGCATCCTAGGTCTCCCCTTCTTTCTGAGGCCTTTAGGCACACTGTTCATAACCCTATTCGCCAATCTATAATTATTCATACGGGCAACATGGCCAAACCAACGGAGTCTCTCTCTGCACAATATGCTGCTTAAAGGAGGTTGCAAACTCCTTTGCCTAACCTCATCATCAGTTACAAAGTTGAACCACCTAATGCCCAAGATACTGCGTAAGCATCTGGAATCAAAAGCATCTAGTTTCCTGTTATCTTGTTTACAAAGTGTCCAAATTTCACTACCATAACTAACCCTAGAAAGAACCAAACTATTTTACAGTCTAATTTTAGTCTTTAGGTGTATACGCTTATTTCTCCACACTCTCCATAGATTCTTAAAAGTCCTGGCAGCAATCCCTATTCGTCTGTTAATCTCATGCCGCACATCACCATTATCTGTTACATAGCTCCCAAGGTAATTAAACTGTGACACCTGCTCAAGACTGCAACCATTCAGAGTAACTGAATCACCAATTTTGCCTGACCAATTTTCACCACCATGGCTGACCAATTTTCATCACTTTAGTTTTCTCTCTGTTTATAACCAAACCTACTATACTACCAGTTTCATCAACAGCTTGAATGAAAGAGTTCATCTCATCAACTTCATTTGCCAAAAGGGCTAAATCATCAGCATAATCTAAATGAGAAATTTTCGTATCTCCAGCCCATTTAAGGCCAAAATATTTCTCTTGCAGTGAATTTTGCATAACATAATCAATAACCAAACTAAAGAGAAAAGGAGACAAAATGCACCCTTGTCGAACACCAGAAGTAATGCTAAACCAGAAGTAATGCTACAAGCTTTACCAACTCTCACACACGACTTAGTGTTATTATAGAGAGCTTTCATTATGTTAACTAACTTGTCTGGTATACCATATGATCTCACAATCAACCACAGAGTCGAAAAACTTTTTGAAATCAACAAAGCTAGCAACCAAAGGTTTCTGAAACTCTAAACATTTCTCAAGAATCTGCCTAAGTGAAAATATCTGATCTACACATCCCCTACCACTTCTGAATCCACATTGCTCATCACACAATTGACTGTCAACCAGATTCTTAATTCTATTAAGCACAATCATGGAAAGAACTTTACCTGGAACAGAGAGTAGGCTGATACTCCTATAGTTATCATAAGAACTGCGATCACCTTTTTTGAAAATAGGGATAACAATAGCTCTGGTAAAATCCTTAGGAACCATGCCTTTATCATAAAAGATATTCAGAATTTCAGTCATCCAAGTGGCAACTGAAACATTCCCAGCTCTAAGCATTTCCGTAGTAATTTCATCTACCCCTGGGGATTTATGTAGTTTAAGTTTAGAAACAGCCAAAATAACTTCAGATTGTGTTATAGGGCCAACATTAAAGCCACCAATGCATCTATCATCATTGCAAACAATGGGAATAGAACTAACCACATTGTTTAGAATATCACTGAAATGCTCAGCCCACCTAGCCATGACAGAATCCTCACCTTCTATAACCTTACCTTGTTTATCCCTCAATCCCTGTATACCTGTCCGTTTTCTACCACACAAAACATTAACTATCTGGTACAGCTCTCTGCTGTTGTGCTGTCTAACTGCTTCCTCGGCTTTATCGGCTTTATCAGCCAAACCATCAAGCCAAAGATTCTTATCAGCAGCTAACTGATCTTTTACACGTTTATTAATATTTCCAAGCCAATAGCGGCCAACTCAGAGTCGGCTATTAGCAAGTACTTTTCCACTACAAATAACGGCTGACTTTAAGTCAGCTATTGGCAGTGTACTCTTCCGATGCTAATAGCGCCAACTCAGGTCGGCTATTGGCCTATACTAATACAAATATCAATTATAAAGTATAAATCGGTAGTATAATCCAGAATGTATAGCTTGTAAAGTTGTCCTGGAGAAATTTAATCTGAAAGGCTAACTAGAAAAACTCAAAGTTTAAGTAAAATATTTAGGCTAAACTAAGTCTTCCTACCAATGGCTTAGTCTATGCTCCAGGAAAAGTTTTTTGCATAGTTGTGCTTAATAGAATTAAGAATTTGGTTGATGGACAACTGCATGATGAATAGTTTGGTGGATTGGAAGTAGTAGTAGGAAATGTATAGGTAAAATATTTTCACTTAGGCAGATTCTTGAGAAATGTTTAGAGTTTCAGAAATCTGTGGTTACTAGCTTTAGAGATTTGAAAAAGGTTTCTGGTTCTGTTAATCATCATAATTTGTTGTTGGTCATTAGATGATATGAAATACCTGACAAGTTAATTAGCATAATGAAAGCTCTTTATAAAAACACTGAGTTGTGCATGAGAATTGGTGAGGCTTCTAGCAATTGGTTTAGCACTGCTTCTGATATTCAAAAAGGATGTATTTTGTCTCCCTTTCTCCTTAGTTTGGTTATCGATTATGTCATGTAGAATTCTTTGCAAGGGGAAATTTTTGGCCTTAAATGGTCTAGAGATTTGAAAATATCCGATTTAGATTATGTGGATGTATTGGTCCTTTTGCCAGATGATGTTGATGAGACGAATTCTTTTATCAGGGCTGTTGATGAGACTGGTAGTAGAATTTTTGTGATATACAGAGAAAACTAAAATGATGAAAATTGGTCAAGTCAGATGGTGCTTCAGTTGTTTTGAATGGCTGCACTGTTGAATAAGTGTTGAACTTTAATTATCTCAGGAGCTACATAACAGATACCAGTGATGTGTGGCATGAGGTAGTATGACCAGTATAGGGATTGCTGCTAGCCCTTTAGGAATCTATGGAGAGTGTCGAAAAATAAGTGAACATACCTAAAGACTGTAATTAGTCTGTATAATAATTTGGTTCTTTCTAAGGTTAGTTATGATAGCGAAACATGGACTCTTTGTAAGCAAGATAACAGGAAAATCCTCAAGAAAAGGGGAAGACCTAGGATGCGATGGGCAGACAATACAAAACAGGACCTTACTAAAATTGGTGTACAGTGGCCAACTGCAGTAGCTGTAAATCAGGACAAATATTCCTGGAGAATAAAATTACACACTCTGGTAGGATCTCCATAGCTCATGGCTACATGACAATTTTGTAAATAAATATCATTTGTCAATAAAATTCATATAACATACCAAATCCAAATTGCTTATTAGGAGTAGTAACTCTTGCAGCATCTTTCCCTGCTTGTCGTCCAAGGAGTTTCTCATATTTTTCCTTATAATTACTGTTAGGCACAAGAATCTTCTTCAGATGAGAATCATTTGATAGCTCTTGCTTCTCTTTTTCCTTTACAACAAAAATAAGCTACTCTACACAAATGCCATTAATGATTATTAATTTTGTCATTGATGTAAACATGATTAAATAATATTTATACAATTTTCCTTACACTAATATTTTCTAACAATGTGGGATGATAATAATTTACCAGTGATGAGTGTGTTAATATTTATAAGAATAGACCACAAAAGATAAAAAGAAATTAATAACACATAATTAGAACATAGATTTTTATTTATTTATTTTTTTTTTGGATTTCACATCAAGATAATCACCCCCACTCCCCGAGTCGATTTTCAAAAATAATCGACTGTAAAAAACGAAAAATAAAAATAAAAAATTTTAAAATCTTCCTATAGGAATCTAGAAAGTAGAAAATAACCCTAAAGCATATGATGGTGAAATCAGTCATTGAGTTCGCATTCACTTCAAAGGAATATAGGGCACCAGAAATCTTTTTGAGTAGGTATATCAATACCCTATCTTCCTTCAAAGCGAATACGAACTCAGTGACTGATTGCACCACTGATATGCTTTAGGTTTTCTACTTTTTAGGGCCTTATTGAAAAATTTATATTTTTTTAATTTTTTATTTATGTATATATTTTTTGTTGTCACTAAAAACACCTACCTTCAGAAACTTTGATATATGACTCATAAACATCGAGCACATTTACTCCTTTTTGGAGTCATGTTTCAGGTAGCCCATGACATTGGAGATATCACAAGCTTTAAGTCTGAGATACAACTCATTACAGTCGAACCCTGCAAAAATCCCCTCCCCTTCAGATGAGAATCATTTGATATAGCACTTGCTTCTATTTTTCCTTTACAACAAAAATATGCTATTCTACACAAATGCTATTAATGATAATTAGAATTTTCCTTACACCTATATTTCCTAACAGTGTGGACACACTCATCATTGGTAAATTATTGACATTTATAAGAATAAATCACAAAAGATCAAAAAATGAATAACACATAATTAGTCAAGGGGGGGGGGGTAAAAATGCTATTCAAAGCAGAGGTAAAATTTGAAATTGTTTACGATTGTGATTATACAAGCTTTCATTCAACAGCTAACTCGTACTGTAGGCCCTTGCATTCAGAAGATATAGTAGTACTATTTTCACATTTCCCATTTTTTATGGGAGAAGAAAGCATAGAGGTGAATTTCACAGCCCACGACATTCCCTGCGTAAGAAGTTTTCATTTCACGTATAGCTCGTTACTTTCTGGAGATATAGTGGAAAATTAGTTTTGCATTTGCCCTTTTTTAGGGGGGAAGAAACATGGGGGCCATTCTTTAATAGCCTATGTTAACACTCCCCATGTCAAAGCTTTCATTTGACACATAGCTTGTTACTTTCTGCACTCATGCTTCGGAGATATAGGGGAACAATTATATTCATATTTTCCTCCTTTTTTAAGGGGGAAGCATGGGAGGGGGTAAAATTTTCATAGATTAGGACATTCCCCACATCAGAAGCTTTCATTTTATGTATAGCTTGTTACTTTTGGCCTTTGCATTCTGGACATATAGCTTTAGAATAGTTTTCACATTCCCCATTTTCTAGGGGGAAGAAAGCACGGGAGGAAATTATTTTATAGCTTAAGACACTCCCTGCATCACAAGCATTCATCGTGTTTGAAAGATATGGTGGAACAATATTTTGTCAAATGCAGAAACTGACCAACCAACAAATGCCAAAAGCAACAGGAAGATAGGTAAAAACACTACACTAAAAAGATAATAAGAGTAAACAAGATTTCTGCACCTGCCTCCTTATTTCGCTCAGATTTTATCATTATATCACATTACCTAAACAGAATAAACACAATGTTAGTGATGGATCCGACTTTGAACAAACATAAAATGTAGATTACCAACAGGCAACTGTTGTCAACTCTGACAACAGCAGCACAGTTAGCATGGGTGTCAAGAGGACTGCTTTTTTGGTGGGGAGAGGGGTAGAAAAAACTGTCAATGTTGAATAGAATTATTAATATTGTCATCATTTTCCATAATGTTACACTGTGACATTTCACCTTAAATCGACCCCTTGTGACATTCTCTTTAAATCCCTTAAATACCTCATTATATCTCTCAAATAAAACTCATACATATCCTCATAAACTTCTCATAAATACTCTTGATAAATCCTCCATATAAATTCCTACAAATATCCAGTTAATCATCTACATGGGTCTCGACAGGCCAGATAAATCTCTGAGTACAACATTGTCACTGGCGAGGCCGCATTATTACATCATGAAGTGGAAAAAAGTAGCCATAAGATGATTTTTGTGACTGTCCTCCTCTTCATCTACAAGGTGAGTTCTTATACCATCTTGATTCATGCTGCCTTCTAGGCATAGAGCAGGGAACCAACATCTGAATTCAACTCATTAATTTTCTCTAATAAATTCTGGCTCCATATGATAGAAATCCTTTCTGAATCTCTGAATCACTGCTTATCAGTCAAATCAGACTTAGGCTGCTCTGCTCGGGGAGGAGAATGCATTATGCTGAGATGAGGCTTCCCCATAGCTGGGATCGAACGTGGGACCCCAAGAGAAATCAGCAAGTGCTGCTGAGAGACAATGATTTAATCAACAATGCAAAGGGCATCATTACAAGTAAATACATAGGGGTACTTGGTTGTAATGGCAAACCATTACATCCAATATTGTTACATATATGTATTTCCTTACTGTTACAACTGTGAAATATTAATGTTGATCATAACAATTAATTGAGTGGTACAATACACAACTGCTGTTGTGGCATTTTTCAGTTGTCTTCTGTATATACAAAAAACAGAGTTTTACAATAAAGAAAATGTGAATTGAGTCAAAAAGCTCTTTGAATATTAAAGTATTTACTATAATATATTTTAAATATATACAGTACAAATATATTCATAATGTATATTTCCAAACAGCTACTTAAATTTTCGAACAACAATTGTCTACTCAAATTTCTTTTTGAAGTATTTAGCTGCTTTTTCAAATCTAGAGTAATCTGGAAGTCGGGTTATTCATTGATTACTTAGTTGCTTGTTTGGGGTTTTATGGATGATTAGCAACAATGGCTATTATGCACCAAACGAGGTAAAAGAAGGGTAAAAGATGAATAACCCACAACCAAAGTTAAAAACAAAGACAAAAAACATGGAATAGACAAAAACAACAGTTATAAAAGAGAGAAAAAACGCAAAAATCTGTAAAACAATAAATAAATAAAATAAAATAAATACCCCCTCAAGCAGCTGCTTGCCACAGAGGTCTGACAGGACCTGTCAGTTTATATGCCATAGTAGAAGGTCTGAGAGGATGGCATATATATACAAAAATAAGACTTAACCAACCAGGTGTAAAACCATTCAGATAAAAAGAATAAATGGAACTAGTCATAAAATCAGATTTGGTTAAAATACACTGTAAAATGTAGTCAAAACCAGATGATAAAAAAAAAGTCATCAGGTAAAAGATGTCTGAGTGTAAGGGGCCGATGCATAAAATTGGGAAAGTTAAAATAAAAATGACATTTGAGGTTAAAAGCAGGGCATTTTATTTTTTGTTGATAAAATGGTGTCACAAAACTCACACTTAGGTTCGTTGTCTGCACATAAAAGAAATGAATGCATAATAAATGAATGACTGAAGCATTGCCGAGTAAGCAGAGCTTCCTTATATTTCATGAGAAAACATGACTGTCATGGTTTGACAATAGGCTTGATCTCGAAAAGTTTATTATCAACCTGTTTAGACCAAGATCCCTGCCACTGTGCCTGGAGCTTGGTGGAAAAACACTGCTGTAAGTCCATATATGGTACCAGCAGTGGAGCATCAGACAGGGGCGTGGCAGACTTGGCAGCAGTGTCTGCCCCTGATCCTGAAATGACTAGGCACTCAACAAAAGATGATGGTAGTAGTGGTTGCCAGCTGATGGAGCTGCTAGCGGAACTTGGAGAGAACAGAGTGAGGTCTATGCCTCACTAAGATACAGTCAATCAGGATGCAGTTCATGGCTCCCCTTACTTTTGCTAGGGATCAAGACAATTCTCTTGAAGCTCAACTGCACTTTTCACTTTAAAGAAATAGGTGGTGACAACCTATCAGATTTAATTTATCAGCTCAATGACAGGTTGAACTGTCTACAGTTACTTCCAATCATCAGATCAGATTATTGAAACTAACAAAGCAATTAACTACTTCCATCCATAGTGAATGCACAGTATTCCCTGCTAACATAAACATCAAACATTAATTAATATATTCTGAAAAAAATTCATCACCAACACTGCGGGATTTGAACCTGGATCTCTCCAGATTCATGCCAGAGCGCGCTACCATTGTACCATGCATCGGACAATGAAATTTTTCAGAATAAGACCTTATAAATCTTCTTCACTGAGACGTGGCTGACACAGCGAAAGATGATGCAATGAGCACGCTACCATTGCACCACAAGAAGTATCAGTGAAGAAGATTTATAAGGTCTTATTCTAAAAAATTTCATTGTCCGACGCGTGGTACAATGATAGCATGCTCTAGCATGAATCTGGAGAGATGCGGGTTCGATTCCCGTTGTGTCGGAGATGATTTTTTAAAGAATCTATTAATTAATGTTTGATGTCTATCTTAACAGGGAATACTGTGCATTGATTATGGATTGATTTTCAATCATATAATAATGCTTTAGCATTAGTGATCATCTCATTAACATCTGATAATCAATAACAACGACTGAGAAGAGTTGCATCTCCTTGAGTATAGATGGTGCTGTGTCAGCCATGTCTCAGTGAAGAAGATTTATAAGGTCTTATTCTGAAAAATTTCATTCTTCGACGCATGGTACAATGGTAGCGCGCTCTGGCATGAATCTGGAGAGATGAGGGTTCGATTTCCGCCATGTTGGCGATGAATATTTTTCAGAAGCTATTGATTAAATTAACTACTTATCCAGTAAATATGATGAGGTGGTTGAAGAATTAACTAAAATGAATAAAGAGCATCAAGAACTAAAGTAACAAAGTTATTGCAGCTGGATAACATAGATAAATACAAGAGAATACACAGTCTTGAGCAGCAACTCAAAAATCTGGAACAATATGGAAGGAACTGTAACTTAAAGATCCACAATATACCTGAATCGATGGGAGAGACATTGAAAAACTTGTCGAATGTCGTCGAAGAAATTGCTAATAAAACTGGTGTCAGTGACTATAGTAAAATCCAAATAAAATTCATAAACTACCTAGATAAAAGTGAGAAACATTCCCTTATTCTTGCTCAATTTGTTAACAGTGGCTGCCATGATATTTGCTCAAGAATAGAAAAACCACGATCCAAGTTGTATTCGTATATATTAATGAAATTATTACTTTGTACAACAGGGAACTCTTTAAAAAAAAGTAGCTGCACAAGGAAAGGGTTACATGTTTATTTGTTTTCAATCATGTAAGGTCTTAATAAAAAAAATAAAAGTAGTAAGGTCATCCATGTCAAATCATTAACAATATCCCTTAAATATTCTAAAAAAAGTACCTTTTACATATTTTCTTTTTTTTCTATGATGAAAATATTTTAACACTGACGACTATTTTCCATGAACAGAGGATTTAAACAAATTTGAAACAATTAGCGACCTTACAGGTTGGGCCTAAAATAGCTCCTATTGCAAAAAAGACTTTGCAATGCATATTAATATTAGAAGTAAAAAAAATTAGCAAATATTTTTGTTTTATATTTCAGATGTTATTGTTTTTCAAGATGTAATTATCTTAACAGAAAAAACTTGCACTAGTCTGAGTAATCAAAATCTGCATCATTTACAATATTTTACTCTCATATCCTTATAATCCATCATTCCCTAAAGGGAGGGGAATCTGCATCTGTTGTTAGAATTGTGTTTTCCAGTCATAAGAACACATTGCTGTAAACCCTACAGAAGTTATTCACTAAAAGTTATAAAAAATTCTCAAACTTTTGACATAATAGATCAATATCATTCACCCAACTCAGATTTATCCTTATTTCTTGACAACTTAAGGCCCTGGATGGAAAATGGCAAGAAGCATAACTAAATACATAAAATAACAACTATCATTATGGGAGACATGAATATAAATTGGTTTAGTAGCAATTTTGTAGTAATGGATAATTATAAAATAATTCAAGTAACTTTGGATTTGTCCAAACCATTGCAGACTACACGTGAAAATAATTTTTGGGGATCCACTTTTCAAACACTTGTATTGATCATCTCCTCCTCCTCCTCCTCAAGCAGCCAAGGGCTACAGAGGCCAACCAGACTGTGCAAATTAGTTCTCCAAGCATATCTGTCCTGAGCTACATCTGCTGCAACTGGCCATTGCAAGCAAACCAATTCTAACAAAGTTCCGTTTGACATCGTCTGCCCCGCTTACTAGGTCTCCCTCTCTTTATGAGGCCTTTAGGCACACTGTTTATAGCCCTATTTGCTAATCTATAATTATTCATATGGGCAACATAGCCAAACCAATGGAGTCTCTCTCTGCACAAGATACTGCTTAAAGGAGGTTGCCGATTCCTTTGCTTAACTTCATTACTTACAAAGTTGAATCACCTAATGTCCAAGATACTGCACAAGCATCTAGAAACAAAAGCATCAAGTTTCTTGTTATCCTGTTTACAAAGCATCCAAGTTCCACTACCATAGCTAACCCTAGAAAGGACCAAACTAACTTCATCGGACAAAAAATTAGTCACCCCTGGCTGAATGTCACCAATTAGCACATAACGCCTCCGTGTGACCGAAGAACAGCTGAAATCCTATCTGGCATGGATGCCACCAGTGTGCGGATGTAGTGAACATCAATATTCACCCACTCTTCCAGCAGAAAATGCCGCAGTTTGGCCAGATTGGCCGGATGGCTGGGATGACGTTTCACTCATTGCTCCAAATAGTCCCACAAGTTTTTTATGGGATTCAAATCCAGGGATTTGGTGAGCCAGTCAAGATGTTCAAAGGCTTCAGAATGCTTGTCATACCAATCCGACGCATTTCGAGCCCTGTACACATAACAATTGTCATCTTGGAAGACTGGGGTACCCTTCTGGTGTTCACTGTGGAGATGCTGCACAAAAGGGAACACGTGGTCATCCAGTAGCTCCATATAGCCCTTCTGGTTCAAGTGTGACGTCACCGCAACCAAAGAAGCCATTTCCTCATACATGAAACACCCCCAGAATATCACAGAGCCTCCTCCAGCTCAAACAGAAACTTGCACACAGTCTGCATGGAAGGCTTCATGCAGCTTACGACGTACCCGTTGCCTTGCATCATTCAAGTACAAGCAAACACGTGACTTATCCAACCAGATTGCATGCTTCCAAGAATCAACAGTTCAATCTTTGTGGCACGCACACACTGTAGTCGAGCGGCCTTGTGTAGAGCTGTTAACATGGGTCTCTTCTGTGGTACTCTGCTCCAGATATCCATGGCATGCAGTTCCCTTCAGTGTTCATTTGG
Organism: Ryuthela nishihirai; assembly: GCA_038380435.1. Taxonomy (NCBI): domain Eukaryota; kingdom Metazoa; phylum Arthropoda; class Arachnida; order Araneae; family Heptathelidae; genus Ryuthela; species Ryuthela nishihirai. Next base: position 3,667,927 of record JAWZYU010000019.1, read on the forward strand.
AAACAGCTTGTTGAAGGCCTACATTGACTGACAGGAGCAATTCCTGTCTCGTTGCAAAGCAGTTTGCCCTAACAGTGCATGACACACTGTGACAGTCCCTATTGGTGAGCACAATCTTTCTGCTGCAGTTCTGGCAATGATTAGAGATGGACTGCGATGTATGCCACTGCTGGAAGACCGCTTGGACAGTACGTTTCGACACACTGCAAAGGCAGCAACTTCTTGTACACTATGCTCTTTGGCTTGGTCAAATGCAATTGCACCTTTTTGCCACTCATTCACATCTTTGGCGCAACCCATGTTTCACAGAGCGACTAACACACGTGACACACAACCACTTCTTGTCACTGTATGAACTCCGCAGCGATGGCACACAACCAATTCTTGTCACTGTATGAACTCAGTAACGATGGCACAGCTATTTGTAGGATGCGTTTACTACTGATGCGCCCTCTGTTGCTGTCGAACGGATGTAACACTCTTACTGCGGGAGATGACAAATTTTTTGTCCGGTGAGCTTATTATACAGTCTAATTTTAGACTTCAGGTGTATAGATCCATTTCTCCATACTCTGCATAGATTCTTAAAAGTCCTGCAGCAATCCTTATTCATATGTTAATCTCATGTCATACATCACCAGTGTTTGATATATAGCTCCCAAGATAATTAAACTGTAACACCTGCTCAAGACTGTAACCATTTAGATTAACTAAATCACAGTCTGTCTGACCAATTTTCATCACTTTAGTTTTCTCTCTATTTATAACCAAACCTACCCTACTACCAGTCTCATCAACAGCTCGAATGAAAGAGTTCATCTCATCAACATCATTTGGCAAAAGGGCTAAATCAGCAATTTTTGTATCTCTAGACCATTCAAGGCCAAAATCTTTCCTTTAGCACAACATAATCAATAACCAAACTAAAGAGGAAAGGAGCCAAAATGCACCCTTGTCAAACACCAGAAGCAGTACTAAACCAATTGCTACAAGATTTACCAACTGTCATACATGACTCAATGTTATTATAGAGAACTTTCACTGCATTAACTAACTTGTATGGTATACCATAAGATCTCACAATCAACCACAAATTATGATGGTCAACAGATTCAAAGCCTTTTTGAAATCTACAAAGGCAGTAACCAAAGGTTTCTGAAACTCTAAACATTGCTCAAGAATATGCCTGAGTGAAAATATCTGATTTATGCATCTCCTACCACTTCTGAATCCACATTGCTCATCAAGCAATTGCCTGTCTACCAGATTTTTAATTCTAACTTGACCTGGAACAGAAAGTAGGCTGATACCCCTAAAGTTATCACAAGAACTGTGATCAGCTTTTTTGAAAATAGGGATAATAATAGCTCTGGTAAAATCCTTAGGAACAATGCCATTATCATAAAAGATATTCAAAATTTCAGTCATACATGTGGTAACTGAAAACATTTCCATCTCTAAGCATTTCCATAGTAATTTCATCTACCAATGGGGTTTTATGTTACAATTAGAAATAGCTGAAATAACTTCAGACTGTGTTACAGGGCCAACATTAAAGCCAATAATGCCTCTATCATCATTACAAACAACAGGAGTAGAACTAATTGCATTGTTCACAGCCCACCTGAAATGCTCACAGCCCACCTAGCCGTGATAGAATACTCACCTTGTTTATCCTTCAATCCCTGTATGCCTGTCCGTTTTCTACCACACAAAACATTAACTATGTGGTATAGCTCTCTGCTATTGTGCTGTCTAATTGCTTCCTCAGCTTTGTCAGCCAAGAAATGAAACCAGATTCTTATTAGCAGCTAACTGATCCTTTACACCTGTTAATAAAGTGATATTAGACACAGCTGCTTTGGTAACAATTTAATATTTTCACGATAATGCTGTTACACATAAATTATCAAAAATCCTTAAACTATTTCCAAATTTAGAGGAGTGCTTAGCCTTAATAATTAGCTCACAAAAAACCTGCCATATTGGCATAGTGGTTCAGAACTTTCGATGTTCCATTAACACCCATGTTACAATTTGACTCTATATAATGCTTTTTACAAATAAAGGCAAATTAGAGTGAAAGAAAACCATATAAGGGAATTATATATATATATAAGGTATTGTAAATGGTCTGTAAATGGTAGCTAGGTAGTCACTGGAAGGAGAGCTATGCACCAATCCCCTGTGATGATGCATAGAACCGGCCAGGCCTAGCACCTAATGTCCGACCCCGCCTTCTCGTGGTGCGGACCGTTAGTAACTTTCAAAAGAAATACTCTCTTGTGGAAGTGAACGGAAGGAGAGGGCTGCCAGATTAGTGTGGCCTACTGATCTGGACAACTATGGCTAGTTTTCTTTTTTTTTCTACCCTGCTGAGGAGTGGTCAACCACACAGGATCCTGGTGATGACCATATAAACCTACTGGACTGGACAGATATATGGCTCTGAGCTTGATTATGGATCCTGATTTTGCTGCACTGGTGGGCTTCTGTGGAGGGAAAGTCTTCCGCTGTGTTTTCTGTTTGTTTGTGGGTTGACAGCCCCAAGTGAATAGATTCACAGGATATGTTTATCAGCTGGTGGATAATCCTGAGCAGAGGTCATCGCAGGCACCTGAACTCTTTGCTTCTATTGGCATCGTCAAATTCTACATTGGAGGAAGTCTTCCAGTGTAGATGGCTTCAGCCTTTAGTAGTGGGGAAACGGGTCTTTGCCCCATGTCTGCGATTAGGGGGCTGTTTGATATTGTCGGCATTCCCTCTCTCAATAAACATAGTTTCTTTAAACATCCCACTAACCATTTTCTCTCCATAGGTAGTTGGAATGTGAGGACTCTGCACAGAGCTTTTTCTCTTGATGTCCTCACACAAGAATTCCACCGTTATAATTTAGATATTCTCGGCTTGCAAGAGACCAGATGGACTGATAAAGGTTGGATTCTTAAAAATAATCTTAAATTTCTCTTTTCAGGAAGGGACGACAATAAGCATCACCAAGGCGTGGGTGTGCTTCTCAGCAGACACGCTAGTGATGCTCTTCTAGGATATGAGTGCATTAATGAAAGGTTTCTTACAGCAAAATTTCAGACAAGCGTTAAAGACTTGAATGTTATCTGCTGTTATGCCCCCACTGAGGATGCCGATGAGGATGAGAAGGATAGGTTTTATGAACAACTTCAGGATATTTTGAATTCTGTCAAGAAAGGAGATATTACCCTTGTTCTTGGTGACTTCAATGCCAAAGTTGGTACTGACTCTGCCCTTTGGGGAGGAGTAATAGGCCCTTTTGGTATTGGTTGCTGCAATGGCAATGGGCAACGTCTCCTACAGGTAAATAAACTCAATGGATTCAGAATAACTAACACTTATTACAAACACCGCGACATACATAAGTACACATGGGTTTCACCTGATGGGCTGCATAAGAATATGATTGATTACATATTAATTAACAGCAAATGGGCTAGTTCTGTTAGGAATACCAGGGCATATAGGGGAGCTGAAATTGGATCTGACCATTACCTTGTTAAAAGTGTCTTGCAACTTAAACTTAAAAAGTGTTGTGCTAGGGTTAAAAAATTTACTTTTAATACTGAAGCTCTGAAAGATCCAGTTATAGCCAAAGCTTACCATGATAGGTTACTTAGTCATTATGACAGTCATGGTTTGCTTACTACTGAAGTTGAGGAAGAATGGGATCATTTTAAACAGGCTTTTTTGGACACTAACAGTACTCTTTTAGGAAAAAAGGAGCAGAAGATGCAAAATTATCTGAGTGATAAGGCACTTGAGCTTATTTCTGAAAGAAAGAACTGCAGGAATGCCCTTAATCAATACCCTACTAGTCCTAATAGAAAGCATTACAGAGACCTTAATAAACTTGTAAAGGATCAGTTAGCTGCTGATAAGAATCTTTGGCTTGATGGTTTGGCTGACAAAGCCGAGGAAGCGGTTAGACAGCACAACAGCAGAGAGCTGTACCAGATAGTTAAAATTTTGTGTGGTAGAAAACGGACAGGCATACAAGGATTGAAGGATAAACAAGGTAAGGTTATAGAAGGGGAGGATTCTGTCATGGCTAGGTGGGCTGAGCATTTCAGTAATGTTCTAAACAATGTAGTTAGTTCTACTCCCATTGTCTGCAATGATGATAGATGCATTGGTGGCTTTAATGTTGGCCCTATAACACAATCTGAAGTTATTTTGGCTGTTTCTAAACTTAAACTTCATAAATCCCCAGGGGTAGATGAAATTACTACGGAAATGCTTAGAGCTGGGAATGTTTCGGTTACCACTTGGATGACTGAAATTCTGAATATCTTTTATGATAAAGGCATGGTTCCTAAGGATTTTACCAGAACTATTGTTATCCCTATTTTCAAAAAAGGTGATCGCAGTTCTTGTGATAACTATAGGGGTATCAGCCTACTCTCTGTTCCAGGTAAAGTTCTTTCCATGATTGTGCTTAATAGAATTAAGAATCTGGTTGACAGTCAATTGCGTGATGAGCAATGTGGATTCAGAAGTGGTAGGGGATGTGTGGATCAGATATTTTCACTTAGGCAGATTTTTGAGAAATGTTTAGAGTTTCAGTAACCTTTGGTTGCTAGATTTGTTGATTTCAAAAAGGCTTTCGACTCTGTTGATCGTCATAATTTGTGGTTGATTGTGAGATCATATGGTATACCAGACAAGTTAGTTAACATAATGAAAGCTCTCTATAATAACACTGAGTCATGTGTGAGAGTTGGTAAGGCTTGTAGTAATTGGTTTAGCATTACTTCTGGTGTTCGACAAGGGTGCATTTTGTCTCCTTTTCTCTTTAGCTTGGTTATTGATTAGTTATGCGAAATTCACTTCAAGGGAAAGATTTTGGCCTTAAATGGGCTGGAGATACGAAAATTTCTGATTTGGATTATGCTGATGATTTAGCCCTTTTGGCAAATGATGTTGATGAGATGAACTCTTTCATTCGAGCTGTTGATGAGACTGGCAGTAGAGTAGGTTTGGTTATAAACAGAGAGAAAACTAAAGTGATGAAAATTGGTCAGGCAGGCTGTGATTCAGTTAATCTGAATGGTTGCAGTCTTAAGCAGGTGTCACAGTTTAATTATCTTGGGAGCTATGTAACAGATAATGGTGATGTGCGGCATGAGATTAACAGACGAATTGGGATTGCTGCCGGGACTTTTAAGAACCTATGGAGAGTGTGGAGAAATAGGCGTATACACCTAAAGACTAAAATTAGACTGTACAATAGTTTGGTTCTTTCTAGGGTTAGTTATGGTAGTGAAACTTGGACACTTTGTAAACAAGATAACAGGAAACTAGATGCTTTTGATTCCAGATGCTTACGCAGTATCATTAGGTGGTTCAACTTTGTAACTAATGATGAGATTAGGCATAGGAGTTTGCAACCTCCTTTAAGCAGCATATTGTGCAGAGAGAGACTCCGTTGGTTTGGCCATGTTGCCCGTATGAATAATTATAGATTGGTGAATAGGGTTATGAACAGTGTGCCTAAAGGCCTCAGAAAGATGGGGAGACCTAGGATGCGGTGGGCAGACAATGTCAAACAAGACCTTGTTAGAATTGGTGTGCAGTGGCCAGATGCAGTAGATGTAGCTCAGGATAGACTTGCTTGGAGAACTAAATTGCACGGTCTGGTTGGACCTCCGTAGCCCATGGCTGCTTGAGGATGATGATGATGATGATGATGATGATAAGGTATTACCAGTATTCTTGAGGATGGCACAGTTGCATTATTTGGCACAACCAGTTGGATTTGTTGGCGATGTTTAGCTGAATGCTACCAGTCCTTAAGATTGAGCACATTATTTTTAGCACATGCTGTATACGGGTGACTGTTAGATGGTACATCCTCCTTTTGTATAGTTCTTAAGATTGCAGTCAGTATTTATAGTTGACATCTACATTCTTTTTTACTTATTCGCATTATGTAGAGTCAAATTGTAACATAGGGTGTTAATGGAACATTGAAAGTTCTGAACCGCTATGCCAATAGGGCAGGTTTTTTGTGTAGCTTAGCCGTCCAGTGGCTGAGTGGTTTAGTACGCTTGGCTACTGATTTAAGGGACCTGGGTTCGAGCCACGGGTTAAGGCATGGATGTGTGTGTTGTTTTTCTGCTGAGGTCCTGCCATCCTCTCGTATCTTCTACTGTGGCATATAAACTGACAGGCTCCTGTCAGACCTCTGTGGCAAGCAGCTGCTTGAGGGGATATTTATTTATTTTTAATTATTAAAGCTAAGCACTCCTCTAAATTTGGAAATATTTTAGTTTAAGGATTTTTGATAATTTATGTATAACAGCATTATCGTGAAAATATTAAATTGTTACCAAAGTAACTGTGTCTAACATTATTTTATTAATATAAGTGCACGAATAACATTGCGCAGATAAGGAAGATGGAAGAACGTTGTTTCATTAAGAGCCATCTCTACCTAAATAGGATATTGTTAAAGTTTAATTTCTTATTATTGTGCAAAAGACTTTGTATAATACCTAAGTCTCTAATAATTGGAAAAACAAAATTCGATACAAAATTTAAATATATTTTGCAGCAAGCTGAAAGACTAATGCTAAACAAGGTAATATGAAATATCAGAAAAAAATAAGTATAAAAGAAAATTTGATTTAAAAAGAATACTTAAAATTAAAATCCGAAAATTTGACTCAAATTATGGGAAGAATAACATATAAAATAGAAATAGAAACCCTTAAAACTCACAAAAAACAAACATAAAATAGATAATTTATTAAAAAGTAAAAATAAACGAGATGTAAATAAGGAAAACTCACACCACGATAAAAAATATCTAAATCTATCAAAGTTAAAATTAAATGTAGAGCAAGAACAAATTCTACAAAAAGGTGCAAAATTCGCATATGAAAATAAAACAATTAATGTAAATCAACTAATTCCCCAGATAGAGCAATCATTAAATAAAATTCCTAGTAGGTTAAAGGATAAAGAACAATTTAAAGTGTATAGAGCAATACAGCATATTCAGCATAGTACACAGGAAAATCAAAATAGAGATATAAAAATATTAAAAGAATTATAGGAAAATAATAAGGAAATTAAAATTGTATTGGTGGATAAAACAAATCAAATAGTTATTCTAAAGAGCAATATGATCAGAAAATAGAAGATGGATTAAAATTATTAAAATGCCATCCTGCAGAAAAGAATCCCATTCCAACTATACTGCCTAAATTAAGTGAAGTAAAAAATAATCCTTTCATACCAGAAGAAAGAGCAAAGCAATGTATTGCACCATTGTACCCCGATAACCTGCAATTATTTGCAAAAATAAAATTACATAAAGAAAGCATGCCATTTAGACCTCTAGTTAATAAATGAAAATCACCAACTTATCTTGAAACAGCATTATATAAATTCTTCAAACAATATTTTCCATCCACTGAATACTCATTAACTTTATGTCATGAAGCCCTTATTAGAATACTGTTAATATTATATAATTAACCTAATACAACAATACATTCCCTTGACGTTGTGTCGCTGTACCCAAATACTCTGGTATTGGATGCAGTGATGCGACTAAAGGCTGAATTGCTAAGGGTCACAAGACCCACTCACACACAATATCTCAGTATGCATGATGCACTGGAGTTGGTGACAGAATCTAACTTCTTTGACATCAATGGTCAGACATGGCTCCAGATGGAGGGGGTCCCAATAGAATCACCTCTGTCTGACTCATTGTGATGCCCCCTCGTTCACTTTTACTTTACCTTAGCCAGTTTTGCTTAATTTACGTTATATTTATCATTTTGGGGATTTTTATTTCCTTTTTGGCATCACAGCGTTCGTTTCCAAGAGTTAGGAGTTGCGCATGCGCAACTCTGAACTTTCGATTATCACCTGCTAAAGCGTGTGTACAAGGACACGCCCTTTCTTGCGTCATAGCTTGCCCCGCTCGTCAATTTATGCAAATGTCTTTCCCGGCGTGCAACATGACATGTGTGGGCTCTGTAAGCCTCTTGTTATAACCTGGTGACATGTTAGTCGCAGTTAGTGTGGTAGTGAGCACAGAAGAGAGTTGAGCACAATTAGTGCAGTATGTGTAGTGTGTAGTCAGAGTTTTTGGACAGAGTTGAGAAATGATGCAGTATCCTCTTTATTGAAGTTCTGGTGAGTGTTTTTTGGAAATAAATGGTTTATTATATAAACCTTTTGAATCTTTACTAATTTTTTTCTCTTGAGCAACATTAATTGTTTGATTAGAATTAACCTTTACATTTTGACAATCATTTAATATTTTTGAATTCTTACTCATTAATGCTCGCTGGTATTTCAAACCCTAATTAAACTTTATTTTTTGGCAATTTGTTAATTATTGCCTGTGCCCGACTCAGCTATCCGGAGCATGAAAATAATTGGATCAGACAAAGGGTCCAAAACTTAATAAACTTTAAAAGTATTTCATTTCTTTGGAGCGTTACAGAGGTAGAGAAAAGAAGCGGTGCAACGAAAAGGGACTTTCCGGTAGTAAAAGAAGTCACACCGAGAATAGGAATTTGACAGTAAAAGATAGTCCAAGAATAGGGACTGTATATTTGTGTATAAATTGTGTATGTTATTTAATGTGATTGTCAAAGAGTAATTTTTGAGCTCATTAGTTGTATGTACTAGTTACAGATTTAACGGCAGCTTAAGCCGAAAATATTTTTGTTGAGCAAGAAGCTTAACTTTTTTGTGTATTAGTCAAAGGTACTGAAGTTTCAGCCCAGTTATTGCTGATAGTTAAGATATTTATTGTATGTAAAGATTAGAAGTGTCCGGACACACACACACACATGTACACAGGCACGATAGATAAATTTTTCTTTGATAAGCAAATTTATATTTTTGCAAGCTCAGTTGTAGCTTTAGAATTGTTGTATAGCAGTACCTTTGAGTGCTGCTCAACATTAAAAAGGTTTCAAAATTTCCAAAATTCAAAATTTTGGCAGACTGCTAAACATGTCTGCTAGTAATATGGCTGATTCTGCCATAATGACTCCCGACTTAGAGTAAAGGGTAGGTTGCAGGATGTAATGAAGGAAGCAGAAGTGCTGATGAATCTGCTTGATGATCCTCGGGAGAAAAGGGGAACCCTAAATTTGCTGACAATGCTATGTCTGCTCACCAACATAGAAACTTTGAATGTAAGGTTCCATTTTCTGTTCCGTCAGAAGCAAGTGATAGAGCAGAGTGTTGTCAACCGCCACAACGACGAGTTGCCAATCCATCTATTAACTATAGTCCTTATGTTAATTGGCCTTTACCTGAGATAAGGTTCGACGGTTCGAAACGTCCGTCATCGTGGACATTTGTCAAGTCCATGGAGGAGCACTTCCGTTTACATGAAGTGCCCGGCAACAAAAAGGTGGTTTTAGCAGTATCTTGTCTAATTGGATGTGCTTAGAAATGGTGGAATAACGTAGGATGTCATCATGGAATTTAATATTGGGAAGAATTTAAACATGAAATCATGGACATATATCTGGCTTATAATGATTTTACAGAACGAGCTACAGAGTTGTTTTCACGAAGACAAAGGGAAAGAGATATAGAAAAAATTATCTGGGGTACAGTAGAGTTATACCAGCTGTACGATGCTGATGTCGCTGAAATTGATATTGTAAATTGCATATTGTCTCAATTGCTTTTGCCCATTAGAGAATTCCTAGAAGTACGAAACGTGAACTCAATTTCAGATTAAGTCAAATTGGCTCGGCAGTATACTGCAAGAAGAGAATCTGCAGCAACTGCATTAAACCAACAATGGATGCAGTCCCCACCAAAACAGTGCTATCAGGTTGAGCCTCGTAAAATGACTCCTGCATGTCCGGAAGTTACATGGTCCCAACAATTTGCGCTGAACATGTCTAGAATGATGCAGAATGAATGAAGTAGAAAATTTGTTCCACATCAAGCTTCGAACAATGACACTAGACCTAAAACTTTTTTTAAGAACAATATAGAAACTTTCAGATGTAATTTTTGTGGCCGACTAGGACACACGGAGCAATATTGTTATCGAAGGAATGAAAATTCAGGAAACTTGAATTAGGATCTTTGAAGCGAGAGGCCGAAGTTCCTTAAGAAAAGCCCTCTCATGAGTTAAGTCTTGCTACTGTGGGTATACATAATGTCCTACATTTACCTTTTGTGAAGCTTTATCACGATAAGACCGAATTCATAGCTCGCATTGGCACAGGAACTGATATTAAATGTCTACATATGAAAGTATGGTATAAAATACAGAAAAGTTGTAAACTGAAATTGCAGCTGTGGCCCGGTGGACCTTTGAACCTAACTTGTGCTTCCAAGCAGTGTTTTCCGCAAGTAACTGTTGAGTTACCTATCACATTAAATAATGTGGAGATAAGACATGAATTCTTAGTAATAAGTGAATTATTACATGACTCTTTAATAGGAATAGATGCAATGCAAAAACACTTGTTTGAATTTGATTTTGCTAAAAATACTATTTCACTGAAAGCAACAATGAAAGAAAAACTTGATATCGATCAGATAAAATCAGATATTAGAAAACATACTGACAGCGCTCATTTAGATAATAGCGAGAGAGTTAAGTTAGAAGCTCTGCTCAATGCTAATTATGAACTTTTTAACAACAAGCCTGGCAGATATCAGATTATGGAGCATCATATTGACACAGGCAATAGTAGACCTGTTTATAGCAAATCATATAATTATCCTCCGAGAAAAGAAGAAATAGTTTCAATGCAAATTAAAGAAATGTTAAAGGAAGGGATAATAGAACCAAGTTTTTAGCCTTGGGCTTCACTGGTCGTCCTCGTTAAAAAGAAAACTGGTGATTTGAGATTTTGTGTGGACTATCGAAAACTGAACGCTGTTACAGTCCCCGATAGATATCCACTACCTATTATTCATTAATCTACTAACACAACTGGCTGGCAAGAAATTAGCACACTAGATTTGTCTTCAGGATATTGGCAGGTGTCTGTATATCCACCAGATCGGCCCAAAACAGCTTTCCTCACGAAAGGTGTATTATTCGAATTTCGTTGCTTACCATTTGGCTTATCAGGAGCACCAGCCATGTTTCAATGTCTTATGTCCGTGGTTCTGGGTGATCTAAAAGGAAAAATTTGTGAAGTATACTTAGACGACATAGTTATTTTTTCTACTGATTTTTCAGAGCATCTACGTGATTTAAATTTGGTATTTGCAAGGTTAAGAGAAAACGGACTCACATAAAATTGTCTAAATGCACATTTCTCTGAGAAGACGTTCAATACCTCGGTTTCAATGTTAATACAGATGGAGTAAGAACATTACCTAATAAGGTCGAAGCCAAAGAACGATTTCCCATACCGCGCAATTCGAAACAACTTAGTAGATTTCTAGGAATGTGTGGTTGGTACCGACAATTTGTACCTAATTTTGCTAATTTGGCCGAATCTTTATGTGAATTACGCCGTATGCGAAAACGGTTCCCCTGGACACCTGTTTGTGATACAGCATTTCTGACCTTAAAAGATGCATTGTGTCATGCTCCCGTGTTGGCCTTGCCACAGTTAGGCATACCTTTTAACATCTACACTGATGCTTCCAATGTTGGTCTCGGTGCCGTGCTGAGCTAAGTACAGAATGACAATTGTGAACACGTTATCATGTATGCCAGTCGCAGTTTGAGTCACACTGAAAGAAACTATACAGTGACTGAAAAAGAATGTCTAAGTGTAATATGGGCTCTAGAAAAATTTAAAGTACAATTAGACACGTCTGACATTACTATTTTTACAAAACATGCTACTTTAGAGTGGTTACAGACATCCACCAATCTAACAGGTCGTCTAATGCGCTGGGCATTATGCCTACAAGAGTTCAATTTCAAGGTCGAGCACTGAAAGGAAAGTGCACACCAGCTACCAGATGCATTATTCTGTGCTCCCGTGTGGCCGGCAAAAGTTATGCCAGAGCTCGAAGATAAGCCTTTTGCTCCTTCACTCGCCACAATAGTTCCCATCGAATACAAGGAACACTTAATTAAGGCGAAACAGAAAGATTTAGAATATGGAAACATGGACCATTATTTAAAAACTGATGAATTACCTAGTATAGCTTCAAGTATTGTTGAAAGAGCCAGACATTTTAGATGTTCTATTAATGATATTTTGTACTATTGCAGACGACCGAGTCAAACAGGCAGCTATCGCCCATTTATTCCCGAGAATTTAAGAGAGTACGTACTCCGAGAGTTACATGTACCTTCAGCCGGACATTTAGGTACACGAAAAATATATCAGAAAGTGGCCAAAAGATCATATTGGCCAGCTTTGAAAAAAGACGTAAAAACCTATGTAGAAACGTGCTTAATTTGTCAAACCACAAAATTCGATCAGAACCGTCCTTGTGGTCTTATGAAAAGCACGATCTCCAATGAACCCATGGAATTAGTTGGCATGGATTTAATGGGCCCATATCCACAAATGCAAGTGGGATCACAATATATTCTAGTGTTAGTAGATTATTTTTCAAAATGGGTCGAAATATTTCCCATTAGAAATGTAACAGCAACAATCATAGCAAAGAAATTTATAAATGAATTTATATGCAGATACGGGGTACCCAAGAGTATAGTTTCGGACAATGGGCCCCAATTCATTTCAAATGTGCTTGCTGAAGTATGTGAAACGTTTCAAATAAAACACATATATACAACTCCATATCATCCACAGTCAAATTTAACCGAAAGAATAAATCAAAATATTGGTAGGATGATAGCTGCTTACGTTGAAAATACACATAGTACCTGGGATAAATATTTGCAACAGTTTTCTTTTGCTTTATGCACTTCATTACATGAAACCACCAAATTCATGCCTTCAAGGATATTTCTTGGGAGAGAGCTGACATTACCCTGGGACAGACTCATTGACCAACCTGCATCTCCACAATCCATTGAATTTTTAACGGAACAGCATATTCGAGCCATTTCAAAGGTATAAGATAATTCCCTATGTGCACAACAAAAGAAATGAGAGGATTATAATAAAAGACAACGATATATGGAATTTAAAGTAGGTGATAAGGTCTTGGTTAAAACACATCATAAGAGTGATAAAGAAATTTGGACCATTATATGCTGGATCATATATTATAAGGAAGAAACTTTCTCCTCTTCTGTATGAATTGGCCAATATGACCACTAATGCCTCAGTGGGATACTTTAATATCGCAAATATCAAAAGATATAACCATTCTATAGAATTTCCCAGATCAAAAGTAGATGCTCCACAACAAACCCAGGAAATGATGGCTCTGATGATGTTGAACCTTTACCAAGCAGAAGGGAAAAGAATAGGTTAGGTTATCACCTATTACATACGTACGACATGACAAAGATTGACAAAGCCAGATTCAGCTGTTCCATCAACATCAAGAGCGTGACGAGATAACCAGATCCTGCAGAGCGACACCAGATCCTGCAGACCGACAATCGGCAGCGAAGCAGTCAACATAGCCGAGATGATGTCACGAGCGAGATCTTTAGCAATGTTTTTATATTTGAAGCAAGTGAACGATGACGGAAAGATGTCATCAGAACCTGACTAGATGATTTATCGCAACAGAGTGCAAACAATGAAAATTTAAGTATATTATTATTCTTCCACTTGGCACTTAATGATTTATAAATGTTCTCTTTTCTCTGGAATAGATGAAGCCGAAGAAGAATGAAGAAACTTTATTGTGATTTATATAGTTAGCAATGTTTAATTTCTTGTTAAAACTTTGGAGTTTCAACATTTTCGGAAAGTGAATTTACTGTAGTTCGTGTTTATACTGTGTGAATAGAATTTTTTTGTATTCTTGTTCATCGAAGTTCTAGTTGTTATATTGTATTAACGTGATTTAAAGTGTATTTTTGTAGATTTTTTTCGTTTCAGCTGACTGATAGCTGAAAATTTGTAAGTCGATATTGGGAAGTTTAGAAATTGTAAAATGGATATGAATGAGGAGAGTGAAAGAGAATTAGTGATTTAATGTGTTTTCATTTTTAAGAAATATTTTGTATTGTAAAATAACGTGCATTCCAAAGTGAATTTATGTATGCAAATATGAGATTCATGTAAAAAGTGATTGGCTGAAATGCTATCGTCATATATTATAAATTATTTACACATTTTTTTTTCTTTATTCTTAGATACGATTTATGTATATGTGTTTAAATCTGTTCAGTGTCATCAGTAATATTTATGTGTCAATGATGCGTAATTTTGGGATGACATTAATTAATTAATTAATACCCCCTCAAGCAGCTGCTTGCCACAGAGGTCTGACAGGAGCCTGCCAGTTTATATGCCATAGTAGAAGGTCTGAGAGGATGTCAGGACCTCGGCAGAAAAACAACACATACATCCATGCCTTATCTGGGGCTCGAACCCAGGTCCCGTAGATCAGTAGCCAAGCGTGCTAACCACTCGGCCATGGGGTGGCAGCATTTATTTGTGTGTATATATATATATGAGCTGACCATGATGATGACTGCAGAATTTTGTTTTTTTTGGGGTACCTTTTTGAAGCTGTCCCCAAATGGCCAAGTCTGGTGACCGAGTTGTTACCAGCAGAACTCCTTTGGGAGGTGGACGTTTAGCTCTGAAGGGGGAGGTAATTAATAAATATTTTATTTCAGCTAGGTCGTGATTGCTGTGTATAGGTGAAGAATTAGTGGATGATTACAATCCCGCTTGTTTGTAAAATTTGAATTTTCTTAGCTTCGCGTGTTTGAAGTAATTAGGAGGAGATAACGGTGTTTGAATACCCGTTTTTTTATGTAACGTAGGAGAAGAAATTAGCTTTCACATATTTTTTTATTGTGGTTAGGGGATAAGCGGAAGTTATCACTCCGCTTGCAACGTATGGAATTGAATATTTTTTCTTGTCTTTAACCTTTCTAGAAGTTAAGAAAGCTAAGAGTAAATTAACCTTTTTTTCATTGTGAAGTTCAAGTTATGCCCATTTTGAGTTTGTATCAGAATGTGATACTAGGTAGGCCAATAATGCCAGTATGCAATTAACTGCCACAGCCACTAGTATATATTTACACTAGGATAGCTGCCACACTCTTTTGTTATGAGATTTGGGAGGAGGTACCTTTGGTTGTGCTGGAAAATTGTGTCAAAGTGAGAATAGATAGTCTTATCAAAATTTGCGTAAGCATACTTTTACTTATTTATGTTCAGCCATGTGTAAATGACATGAGATGTGTCCTTTTATTCAAAATTTGCTCGTCAAAATCTGTTAGGTCAAATCTTTTGACTCCCTTTGGAAGGGGGAGTTGTGAGGCCCCCTTGTTCACTTTTACTTTACCTTAACCAGTTTTGCTTCATTTACGTTATATTTATCATTTTGGGGATTTTTATTTCCTTTTTGGCATCACAGCGCTCGTTTCCAAGAGTTAGGAGTTGCGCATGCGCAACTCTGAACTTTTGATTATCACCTACTAAAGCGCGTGTACAAAGACACGCCCTGCCCTTTCTTGTGTCATAGCTTGCCCTGCTCGTCAATTTATGCAAATGTCTTTCCCGGCGTGCGGGCTCTGTAGCCTCTTGTTATAACCTGGTGACATGTTAGTCACAGTTAGTGTGGTAGTGAGCACAGAAGAGAGTTGAGCACAATTAGTGCAGTATGTGTAGTGTGTAGTCAGAGTTTTTGGACAGAGTTGAGAAATGATGCAGTATCCTCTTTATTGAAGTTCTGGTGAGTGTTTTTTGGAAATAAATGGTTTATTATATAAACCTTTTGAATCTTTACTAATTTTTTTCTCTTGAGCAACATTAATTGTTTGATTAGAATTAACCTTTACATTTTGACAATCATTTAATATTTTTGAATTCTTACTCATTAACGCTAGCTGGTATTTCGAACCCTAATTAAACTTTATTTTTTGGCAATTTGTTAATTATTGCCTGTGCCCAACTGAGCTATCCGGAGCATGAAAATAATTGGATCAGACAAAGGGTCCAAAACTTAATAAACTTTAAAAGTATTTCATTTCTTTGGAGCATTACATCATGGCCGACATCGTCATGAGACATGTCGAAGAAAAAGCTTTGGCACAGTCCATTTTGAAACCTACATTATACATGCGTTACATAGACAACATATTGATTTTTTGGCACCACTCTACAGATAAGTTACAAGAATTAATTGAAATATTCAATAGCATAATACCCTCCATTAAATTTACTCATGAAATGGAAGTTAACCAACAAATTGCATTCCTAGATATTAAAATAACATGGAAATCCAATTGTTGTGAAACAACAGTTCACAGAAAATCTACTTATATCCCTAATTACATTCCTGCCAATTCTGCCCACCCATTAAAATATAAAAAAGCTAGTATACTTCCATTTTATATCAGAGCTTACAGATATTGCTCACTAATGGAAACATTTCACGATGAAATACAATATATATATCAAACTGCAAAAGAGGCTGAATACACTATAAAGTTACTACAAAGATGGGAAAAACTGCCAAATATATAGTTAGTAAAGAAACACAGCTACACCCACAACAAACCCAGAAAGAGAAAAAATATGCAACTAGCTTCCCATATATAAAAGAATTAACAAAAACTATGGAAAACACACTGGCTATGTATAACATAACACTACCAATGACGATAACTCATTCCATAAAAAAACATATTTTGAACGATAGAGATAAAAAACCTCCCACAGGTTGAATATACGAAATAACTATACCCGATACTTCTAATGTATCTGAGGGAAAAGATACATACATAGGAAAAACCTTTCGACAGTACGAAATATGAATGCAAAAGCATTATAGAGATATTGTAAAAAACAATCCAACAACAGCATTAGCCCAAACTATAATTGAAAACAAAATCCCAATTGATAAAATCGAATTCAAACCATTACCGGTCCCAAAAACAAAGTATCGACTTCAATATGCCGAAAATCTAATGATTCATGTGCACCTTGACAATGGTGCACATTCATGAAACACGGAGATACCACCCCTTCCTGGGGCGGGGGTGGCTCAGTCGGTAGCGCGCCAGGCTCGTAATCTGTAGTTCCCAGGTTCGAGTGCCAGCTGGATCAGCGTTGAGATTTATCTCCGCAAAATTCCCCGCCCTGCCCACGGTCAGTAGGGGACACCGATGGGCTTGGATAGGCCGCCGTCCATCGGATGGGATGTTAAGCCGTGGCCCCGTGTGCAGGAGAGCCATACCCTGTGCACGTTAAAGAACACGCTGGATGGCCTTGACGGGAGGCTACGATCTGTCTCCCAACAGCTGTTCCAGTGGGTCCCTCCCCCAACCATCTCTGAGCCTTCGGGGTCCATGTGACCTGGCCATTTAGCCCATGGTGTGCAAAAAAGTGCCGCTCAGAGGTAAAACAAACCAACCAACCACCCCTTCCTGTGGCATGGAATCTCCTGTTGCATCAACAGCCAAGCATGCGCGCACACACCCATCAGTCAAAGTCATTATACACATGCACAGATATGACTATTTAGCCGGATGACAAATGTCTAACACTGATAACCTGATGATGCTACAGGAAAGAGAGGCGAAATGTGTAGCACTAGCAATGAGACTGGTTGTTTTTAGAATGTTTTTATGGTTGGCTATTGCTATACCATGTGAATTTTCTTAATGTGTTTCCTTTAAAGTTTAAATGTTCAAATAGTGAGGATAGTTCAATTAAGAACTTTGTACCAGTGTAAGCCTAAACATCCTATTCCTATGATGAATTACCAACTTTGAGTGAAGAAACAATTTTAAGCAGAACTGCATATAGTCAACTAATGCAACTTTATAAAGACTGGTAGCAAAAGATATAAGAGCTTCAGCTAACTTTGAGTTATGCTAATAAATGCACATGTACCAGCCTAAAAAAGGAACTGCTTTTAAAATCGAACCATCACTCAAAAAGAACGTAGATGTCAACTATAAGGGCTGACTGCAATCTTAAGAACTATACAAAAGGAGGATGTATCATCTAACAGCCACCATATACAGCGTGTGCTAAAAATAATGTGCTCAATCTTAAGGACTGGTAGCATTCAGCTAAACATCGCCAACAAATCCAACTGGTTGTGCCAAATAATGCAACTGTACCAACCTCAAGAATACTGGTAAATACCCTTATATGGTTTTCTTTCACCCTAATTTGCCTTTATTTGT
This sequence comes from Ryuthela nishihirai, assembly GCA_038380435.1. Lineage (NCBI taxonomy): Eukaryota > Metazoa > Arthropoda > Arachnida > Araneae > Heptathelidae > Ryuthela > Ryuthela nishihirai. The sequence goes on from JAWZYU010000019.1 coordinate 3,686,180, forward strand.
AAAAAGCATTATGTAGAATCGAATTGTAACATAGGTTGTTAATGGAACACTGAAAGTTCTTAACCGCTATGCCAATATGGCAGGTTTTTTGTGTAGCTAATTATTAAGGCTAAGCACTCCTCTAAATTTAAAAATATTTTAGTTTAAAGATTTTTGATAATTTATGTATAACAGCATTATCGTGAAAATATAAAAAAAAAAATCTTTACATGTGTATTAAGCTCTCCGTAATGCTTTCTATTAGGACTAGTAGGGTAATGATTAGGGACATTCCTGCAGTTCTTTCTTTCTGAAATAAGCTCAAGTGACTTATTACTCAAATAATTTTGCCTCCTCTGCTCCTTTTTTCCCAAAAGAGTACTGTTGTTTTCCAAAAAAGCTTGTTTAAAACGGTCCCATTCTTCCTCAACTTCAGTAGTAAGCAAACCATAACTGTCATAATGACTAAGTAACCTATCATAATAAGCTTCAGATATAACAGTCTTTCAGAGCTTCAGAATTAAAGGTAAATTTTTTAACCTTAGCACAATCCTTTTTAAGATTAAGTTGAACGACACTTTTAACAAGGTAATGGTCAGATCCAATTTCAGCTCCCCTATATGACCTAGTATTCCTAACAGAACTAGCCATTTGCTGTTAATTAATGTACACTGAAGACCGCTGTTTGAATGTGTTTGAAGGTGTATGTTACACCAAGGCATGGGTATGCTAAGAAGCAGACCCATGCCTTGGTGATGTTTATTATCGTTCTTCCCTGAAAAGAGAAATTTAAGATTATTTTTAAGAATCTGACCTTTATCTGTCTATCTGGTGTCTTGTAAGCCGAGAATATCTGAATTATAATGGTGGAATTCTTGTGTGAGGACATCAAGAGAATAAAGCTCTATGTAAAGTCCTCACATTCCAACTCCCTACGAAGTGAAAATGGTTACTGGGATGTTTAAAGAAACTATGTTTTTTGAGAGAGGGAATGCCGACAATATCAAACAGCCCCCTAATCGCCGACATGGGGCAAAGACCCGTTCCCCCACCACTAAAGGCTGAAGCCATCTACACTGGAAGACTTCCTCCAATGTAGAATTTGACGATGCCAATAGAAGCAAAGAGTTCAGGTGCCTGCGATGACCTCTGCTCAGGATTATCCACCAGCTGATAAACAAATCCTATGAATTTATTCACTTGGGGCTGTCAACCCACAAACAAACAGAACAGAAGATTTTCCCTCCACAGAAGCCCACCAGTGCAGCAAATTCATTATCATAATCAAGCTGAGAGCCTTATTCTAATCTGGTCTGGTAAGTTTATATGGCTAGCACCAGTACCCTGTATGGTTGACCACTCCTCAGCAGGGTAGGAAAAAAAAAAAAGAAAGTAGCCATAGCTGTACTGATCAGTAGGCTCCCCTTCTGTTCACTTCCACAAGAGAGTATCTTTTTTGAAAGGTACTAATGGCCTACATCACAAGAAGGTGGGGTCAGACATTAGGTGATTGATTTAAAATTACTGATTCCCAAATTTTCTACCAAATTGAAGCAAAATTGCAGATCACTATGCGATGTATGATAATATCAAGCTTGATAACAGACCAAAACACTTGTCCTTAACTTTATACTTGTGCTGCCCTAACTCAACATTATAAATTTTAACACACTGTTGACGAACTAAAAAAATATAGACTTCATACCTTTACTAGAGATTAATGATCTTAACAAACTGAATAATGAACTGATTAATATCATTCAAAATTTTATCAAAAGCAATGTTTGATCTCACAGATGGAACACAAAAATAAAAAACACAGAAATGATAAAGAATGGATTACCGACTCATTAATGAGTGAAATCTAAAATACGGATAAAATGTGGATATCATACAAAAATAACAGACATGACATGACTTACAAAACTATATATGTTAAGGAAAGGAATCGCTGAATAGCCTTATTAAAAATACTAAAAAACCGTTTTACCTTTACAAAATTTATGGATGCTTGTGGAAATTCCAAAATGACTTGCAGCTTATCAGCAATGCTTTGGGTAACAAACCCAAATCTAGCTCTGATCAAAAAATTATTTTAAAAAATGGGTTTCTGATTTCACAATTCAACAAATAACAAACAATTTCAACAAAGATTTCACTGACCCCATTCCTTTTCTACAAAAATCTGTTACTCTTGAAGATAATTTTAATGCTGCCCTCACAGTTTTTACTTACCCTCATTTGCCCTCACAGTTTATATTTATCTGAAATTACTGATTTGGATTGGTTTGTTTTACCTCTGAGCGGCACTTTTTGCACACACAATGGCATAAATGACCAGGTCACAAGGACCTTTGAAGGCTCAGAGAAAGCTGGGAGAGGGGGCCTCACTACAACAGATACTGATTTGGATGTTCATAGCATAGTTGATAAAATCAGTGAAAAAAAATCTCCCAGCATCAATAATATATACATTAACCACATTAAATATTCAAATAACAATATTTTTAAAATTCTGGCAAAATTCTTAAGTATTGTTACCAATAATATAAATCAAGATATATAAATCATCCAATTGCAATTTGGGCCAAAGATAAGAGAAAATTATGGAGCGACATGTTCCCAATCACCTAACCAAATTTCTAAATAAAAATGATTTGATCTCAAAAAAGCAATTCGGATTTCAAGCAAACAAAAGTACTACCTTACTAATGGAAAAATTTAAAGGTGAAATCAATGCAAACATCAACGATGGTAAAGTCACTTGCATTATCTTCACAGACCTTAGTAAAGTTTTCGATATCTTGGACCACCACATTCTCCTATATAAACTACAAAATTCTGGAATACGTGGACTTCCTTTTCACTGGTTCAAAAAATATCTTACTAACCACTCTGCTATAACAAGATTAGTAATAACGATAGCAAGCTTAACTCTGTAAATTATGGTGTTCCTCAAGGGACCAACATTACTTTTAATGTTTGCTAACAACATTACTAAAATTATCGCCAGCAGTAAATTATACCTATATGCGGATGACATTATTTTATTATATAGTCACAGAGACCTAAATCAGGTGTACAAAGTACTACAAAAAGATTTTAACTTAGTCACATGATGGTTCCACATTAATAAATTGATTTTAAATATTAACAAAACGAAAGTAATGAATATTCACTCTACAGGATGCAGATTCACTTCAACTTCATTGCTCTTTTTTCATGATTTGTTCCGCCTAAACAATAAAAACTCATCAAACTCGCTAAGTTCTTGCCCACATTTAGAGCTAGTAAATGAAATAAAATACTTAGGTATAACATTAGATACTAATTTAAAATGGAATAAACACATAAATAAATGAATAAATATTTTGTGGAAAAAATTTCGTCGACATACAGGACTTGAACCCCCATCTCTTCAGAAATATGTCAGAGTATTCTACCATTGAACTAATGCCGACCATCTTTTCTCCCTGACATCTTAGATGGCACCAATGGTAGGCGCCCAAATCCTCGGTGATGAGTTTAAAGTTTTAAAATTAGTGAAACAAAGATGGTTGGCATTAGTTCAATGGTAGAATATTCTGGGCATGTTTCTGGAGAGATGCAGGTCAAGTCCTGTATGTTGACGAAATTTTTTCCACAAAATATTGATATATTGACATTAAAAAGTCAACAGGTAATGCTGTGATTGTCATCTATGTTTACATAAATAAATTATGCAAAAAGCTTACACACTGTGAAGTCAAAATCTACTTTGCAAACTTTTTTGTCCCGAGCTATATCAGCTTACTAATTTATAAATTTACTGCGGAATCTATTTGAAGATAACAGCTTAACAATTTATGGGAATACATTTGAAACTCACTTGAACAAATTAACTGCTATACAAAATTCTATTTTAAAATTGATTGATCCCAGCACTAAAAAGCTAAATTTTTTAAATAGTAATGTGATAGTCCACCTATTCAATTTTACTTTTCCTTAAATATAATGTAAATAAAGTAAAACTGGTTATTACTTTGGGGATTATCTTCAGTTGGACTTATCACATTTCTCTCTTCCGATCCACTAAAGGAGTTGCACATGTGCAACTCTGACTTTTGATTGCAGTTGCTAATATACGCATTAAGGACATGCCCCCTCTTGCATCTTAGCTAGTGCGCAAGCATCAGATTATGCAAAAGTTTTCCCATCACGCAACACACAGGTGCCAGTTGCACACCACATGTATACTAAGTGACTTTAGGTCATGGAGTCAGTAGAGTAAGATAGTAATGATAAGGTTGGGTTGTTTTACCTCTGAGCAGCACTTTTCTGTACACCATGGGATAAATGGCCAGGTCACATGGACCGTGAAGGCTCAGAGAAGGTTGGGGGAGGGGACCCACTGGAACAGCTGTTGGAAGACAGAGGTAGCCTCCCATCAAGGCCACCCAGTGTGTTCTTTAACATGCACAGGGTATGGATCTCCCGCAAATGGGGCCACGGCTTAATGTCCCATCTGACAGACAGTGGCCTTTCCAAGCCTATCGTTGCCCCCTACTGACCGTGGGCAAGGTTTTGCGGAGATAAATCTCAACACTGACTCAGCTGGGTCTCGAACCTGGGAACTGCAGAATACGAGCCTGGTGTGCTACTGACTGAGCCACCCCCACCCCTAGTAGTAATGATAGAAGTAGGCTAAGAGTGAGTAATGAGAAAATGTTAGTGAGAGAGGACGATGTTAGCTGAGAAGCATATCAGTTTTGGAGATGTTTAAATGAGCTTTTATTTGCTCAGACTATTTTGTTCATCAGTTTATATGGTGAGTTGTGATTTTTTGGAAATAAGCTTTGTTTATTACATGAATATTTTGACTTTGCTATTTTTTCTCTAAAGGAACGATAATTGATTTTGATTACTATTTAACATTAAAAATTTAACACTCTTTTGAATTCTTGCTCAATAGGTAATGCCCATATACCTAACAAACCCTCATTTAACTTTATTTGGCAAGTTAATATGGCCTGTCACCCAATATGCTACTTGGAGATTAAATTAAATTTGCATCAGTCAAAAAGTCCAAAGAGAAAAAGTTTAACAATCTTTTTGAGCATTACAATTTAACTCTTACAGTGCCAAAGAATTTTTTTTTCTCTAAAAATGTAACTCAACTTTTAAGCCATATTATGAAACATCTAATGAATGAAAGAATTCACATTACATACTAAGAGAAAAAAGCATTTATTTCTGAACAAAAAATACAAAAATTTAAAAGAAAAAAAAGTTGATTAGCATAAAAAACATATCGCAAAGTCATTTGTAGTGATTTTTGAAAGCCATTTAATCAGCTCTTGGCACTGTAAAGGTTAAGGCAGAAAAGAGTATAAAACGGGGAGCAAAAAAGGAGTATGTACTTGATAATTACTTCCAAAATCTTCAGTTTATAAAAATAGCAGTTTTTTTTGTTAATTTTTAGGAGATTTTCGAAACTTTGTGGAAATTTTTGTTGATAATAGTTCAAATCAAACTTGTTTTAATTAAATCAGGGAGTTGCTTCAGCATATATAGTAACATTAATAAACAAATCACCAGTACTGTATAGCACTTTCAAGAAATGACATTCAGATGGCTTTAGCAAAAAAATTATACCATAGTTTAATAAAATATGCATCAAATGGAAAATGAAAGTATATAAACATAGATGATAATCATAGCATTACCTGCTGCTCTTTTGGAATTTGATAAATCAATAAATATTTTGCGAAAAAATTTTTTGCCAACATACGGGATTTGAACCTGCATCTCTCCAGATACAAACCAGAGTATTCTTCCAGTTGAACTAATGCCAGCTCTGTCTTTTTTCCGCTAATTTTAAGACTAAACTCTATCACTGAGATTTTCAGGCCAACCATTGGCACCATCTATGATCTCGGGTGGCAACTATTACTTTTATATTGCACAGAGTAAGATGGAAATAAATAAAGTCACATCACACTATTTAGTGTTATTAATATTTAGCCTATTCAGTGATAGAGTTTAGTCTTAAAATTAGCGGAAAAAAGACAGAGCTAGCATTAGTACAACTGGAAGAATACTCTGGCATGTTTATGGGGAGATGCAGGTTCAAATCCCCTATGTCAGCGAAAATTTCTTCTTCAAAATATTTATTGATGAAAGTATATTTTTTCAAGCATTTAACCCTTACAGTGTCAGATTTCTGAAACTGAACTCACTGGTGGACAGATTTATTTTGAACTGTTTTCAAAAAAAAATAAACACTTTTAGAACCTTATCCTGAAGTAACTAATGAACAGAAATATGCCATGGTATAGACCAAAAAAAATGAGCATTAAATTGTGCTTAATAAAATGGCAGAAATCCAAAAATAAATGGTAGGTTAAATATTTTAAGTATTTTTTTAAAACACTGCAAAATTTTACTGTGTTTTTTCCACTTTATCTTTAGTAAAATTTCAAATATATATATATTTTCCCATTCATTCTTTATTATTCTAATATAAATAGTTTATAATTCTATTATTACTTAAATATTTCATTTATTTTTTTCCTAACTTTTTTTACTCATTTATCACTACAAATGGCCTCCCATCAAATCCAATCATTTATCACTACAAATGGTAGCCTCCCATCAAGGCCATCCAGCATTGTTCTGCACCATTCCAGCAGTGTCTAAAAATAATGCATGCTCTGATTGTTTCCATTATAGCATATAAGCATATTCTTATTAGATTTTTGACAATCAGCAAACTCTAAGCAGCATCATAAAAAGTAAAGAAGTAAATGGCATCATAAAAAATGAAAAATATATCAGAAAAGTGATAAGAAACTATTAAAAAAATGTTTCAACGTATTTAAAGTTTAACTGATGCACTGAATTTGAGAATGAGTGGCTTTAATATAAAACTTCATAATTCCTACAGAAAAGTTTCATTTTAAAATTTCAGCAGAAATTTTGGTTAAAAATTGCAATTTCCTGACCTTAATTTGTTTATATTCTTTAAATGTAATTAAGAATATTGAAAAATAAAGTCCTTCCATTTAAAAATCACCTTCTGAGTAATCCTAGTGCATGCTCTGATTGTTGCCATTATAGATCGCTAGTGGTTTCACTTTCGATTGTTTCTATAATTAATTATTGTTTATAATCACAGCATCCATTTGAGAAGCAATAAAAATAATTTTAGAAGCATTAAGGAAAATAAAAAATGTCTCTAAAATCTGCTAAAATATTGATCGAAAGCCAATGTGTGTAGTTCTCGGATGACACAATTTCTGGAAGTAAAAAAAAAATCAATATCCTTAGGCTCTAGTAGAGCTATAAATAGCAGAAAAGAGTGGGAACTGCAACCTATCGATAATCTAAGCACAGTATGGCAGAATAAAGGCATGAACTGAATCGGTGCTACTTGATGCTACTTAGTCTGTTTACAGTGACTAAACATGTGCATCCAACTCAAATAGATTTATTTTTAAGCTTTATCATAAATTTTTCAAGCAGAAGCAGATAAAAAATTTATATTATAGATTTAAACGATTTTGATATCTAATTAGAAACAGTTGAAAAAAAAATTCAGATTTCTATTTGAATTTTTTTTCCACAACCTATACTATGGGAGAGAAGCTTCCGTCTCCGACCACTAGAATGGGAAAGATGAAAGCGATTCTTCAGGCTGCAACACAGAAAAGGTTAACAATGTATTTTTATAAGATAAATGTAAGAAAATTTTTAAACAGCAAATTAAAAAAAGCAGGTTGTTTTGTTGTACTAAAAACGAACATAGACGTCTTGTGCCTTTCACTTTGGATTCTGTCACTTCTACATTCATCTTGAACCCTGGAAGGGTTAAAAATATTTTGTGTGCTAAGAAAGTTAAAGAAATAAATTTAGTTATAAATGTTTGTATTTTCCAAGTAATGTGAGTGCCCAAGTTCAACAAGTTTTTGAGAGCTCATTTGTTGTTAATTGGGTTGGGTTGTTTTACCTCTGAGCGGCACTTTTTGCACACAATGGGCTAAATGGACAGGTCATAAGGATCCCGAAGGCTCAGGGAAGGTTGGGAGAGGGGACCCACTGGAACAGCTGTTGGGAGACAGATGGTAGCCTCCCATCAAGGCCATTCAGTGTGTTCTTAACGTGCACAGGGTATGGCTCTCCCACACAAGGGGCCACGGCTTAACGTCCCATCTGATGGATGGCAGCCTTTCCAAGCCCATTGGTGTCTGCTACTGACTGTGGGAAGGGAATTTTCCAGAGATAAATCTCAATGCTGACCCAGCTGAGACTCAAACTTTGTTGTTAGTGATTCTAGATTTAATGGCATACTAAACCGCCATTAATTGTTGAGCAAGAAATTTATTCAGATCAAAGGTATGGAATATTTCAGAGCTGCTATAGCTGAATTTAATATTACATTTATTGTATTTTGTAGAGAGTGCAAAGTGTCCAGACATGAACCTTTTAATAAGCAATTTTTATTGCCAAACTTAGAATAAGTTTTAGTTGGTTCTTTCTAATACTAGTTATGGTAGTGAAACACGGACTTTGTAAGTAGGATAACTGGAAACTTGATGCCTTTGAATCCAGATGCATATTAAGTACAGGTAACCCCCCCATTCATCGCGAAGGATACGTTCTGGACATGGTCGCGATAAGCGAAATTTCGCGATCAACGGGGGATTTAAAAAAAATCATTTTAAAATTCGAAAAAACACTTTATTAATAAAATAAATATTATTAATAACAAAAAAGTCACATAGCATAATTCATAATTCATTCATTTTGTTCCACGTTGCAAAAAGGAATCCAGATGCCCTAGTTTGGCCTCTCTATATTTATTATGCAAAATTTGCCGATAACTGTCAAATAATCCGTTACAACCATGTTTTACAGCACTCACTCGCTCGTAATCTTCGTCGTTTTCTTCTAACAACTCCATGCATTGATTGTGAAGAGAACGGGCCTTTTCAATGATTTTGACCCTTAACTTTCGCACAGGAACAGGTTCCGAGACGTCATTTTCTTGGTACATAGTATGGCAGTCCATTTCCTACAGCTCTTCATTAGTCAACCGTGTGGTTTTAGCAAAGTCTGAATATCATCTACATCAACACCTTCGATGCCTCCGGAAGTGGCTATAAGACTAATCTCTTCGATGATATTTTGAATATAATTTTCATAATTGATGTGATCTTTATTCATATATTCATTCATGCATTTCTCTGAGCAACCTTTTCTAAACATCCTTCATACACAACTGGGGGACTTCATTCCACGCTTCATCGATGTTTCTGATAGCTTTCATAATATTAATTTGTTTCCACCAAACCTGCATGGCATCTCTACCACCTCCATCAGTTTCTTCAATGAGTTGGCGCATTGTTTTTCTTAAATAATAGGCTTTGAATGCTGGTATTGTGCCTTGATCCATAGGCTGTAAGATAGAATTGGTATTCGGAGGTAAGAATACCACTTCAACGGGAAAATCAGTGCACAGAGTCTGAAGTTCCACAGGATGTCCCGGCGCATTGTCCAATACCAAAAGAGCTCGAGGTTCAACTCCAATATCCTCACAATATTATTTTATTACTGGGCAGAAACAAGTTTTAAACCAGTCCATAAATAAATTTTGTGTCATCCAAGCCTCGGGGTTACTTCGCCAAAAAACTGGTAAATTGTTTTTACAATAACCTTTCATGGCATGAGGAGTTTCTGATTGATAAATCAACAATGGTTTCAATTTTAATTCTCTGGATGCATTTCTGCCGAGAAGAAGAATTAAACGATCCTTGGCTGCTTTAAATCCAGAAGCAGTCTTCTCCTCTATGGAAATAAACGTACGTGTAGTCCCCTCTCATCTACATTAAAAATTAAATTTGGCAAATAATTTCCCCTTTCCACAATTTCACGGAACTCCATTGGATATTTTTCAGCTGATTCTACGTTTGCACTAGCCGATTCGCCAATCATTTTAAGGCTATGCAAGTTTGATCGTTTTCTAAACCGATCAAACCAACCTTTGCTTGCTTTAAAAACTTCTCCTCCATGTTGAGATTTTAAATGATCCCAAAGACTAAGTGATTTATTCATTATGATTTGGGTACTCACAGGCATGTGGTGTTGATTTAGGTCCTCTATCCATTTGCTTAATAAATTTTCCATTTCTGTCATCAAAAAACTTCTGGTTCGCGAAACTTTCGTCGCTGTAATTCGAGTAACACTTTCCCCAGCATTTTTAATTTTGTCTTTTTGTTGCACAATTGATCGCACTGTAGACTCGGGGAATTTGAAATCCCTTCCTACAACTGTAAATTTACCACCACTTTCTATCCTTTCTATAATTTTTAGCTTCTTTTCTAAAGTCACTACATTGCAAATTTTCTTAACCAATTTTTCACATTGTCTTTTTGACATTTTAAAAATTACAAAGAGATAAAAAAAATGCAGTCAATTTAATTAGTGTGCGTTTGACACTGCTGCTAAGATTACACTGAAGGATAGACCCAAATGATGCAATAGCTCAACCGTACCAGGCACCGGCGTATGGCGTTCTTTTGTCTTGTCCACGCTCGTAACTTTATGTTATGTACATGTGTATGATGTGATTGAGCGAGAAAGAAAGTTAGCACGCACGTGCAACCATTCATTTTGACTTTTCCTCGCATGTTTCAAAGCCACACAAGTGCCGAGACAAAAAAAAGATCGCGATATAACGAATCCGCACTCGCCGGGGTCGCGATGAACGGGGGGTTATCTGTATCTTGGGCATTAGGTGGTTCAAGTATGTAGGTAATAATGAAGTTAGATCAAGGAGTCAGAATCTCCTTTGAACAGGATATTGTGCAAAAAGAGACTGTATTGGTTTGGCCATGTTGCCCAAATGCATAGCTGCAGATTGGTGATTAGGGTTATGAACAATGTATCTAAAGGCCTCATGAAAAAATGTGACATATGATGTGATGGACAGATAATGTCAAACTGGTCAGACGACCAAGTCACAAGGACCTCAAAGGCTCAGTTGGGAGAAGGGGACCCACTGAACAGCTGTTAGGAGGCTATAGATGGCGTGCAGTCTCTGAATTGCGATACATCTGGATTTTGTTGTTCAATTAATTACCTGTCAAAGTCATCTTGCATGTTCTTTAACATGCAGGGTATGGCTGTCCCATAGACAGGGCCATGGTTTAACATCCCATTCTATGGCCTTTCCAAGCTCATCAGTGTGTCCTGCTGACCGAGGGCAGGGTGGGGAGTTTTGTGGATATAAATCTCTCAGCCTTAACTGGCATAGTGGTTAGGCAGCTAGCAACTGTTCCAGCAAGGCAAACTTTGTGTGTTGTGTTAGCTCTAACTAAGGCAGTGGTCAGCAGTGACTTCGGTCTTAGTAGGGCATGTCCTTGTATGAGAAGGCCTGTATTAAGCTAGGAGTAGCTTCTAGGATTCTTCTCTGTCCTGTATGTTGCAAATCAAAAAAAAAATGCTGGCCCAGGTGGGACTTGAACCTGGGAACTAACGATTACAAGCCTGATAAGTTACCAATTGAGCTACCCCCATCTCTGTCAAGCAGACCTTGCTAGAATTGGCTTAGAGTGGCCAAATGCAGCAGTTGTAGCACAGGATAGGCATGTCTGGAGAACAAATTTACACAGTCTGGTAGGACCTCCATAGCCCATGACATAAGGAATTGAGTTGGTTGGTTGGTGTCGGTGAGCAGGTAGGTAGATATGCATCTTATTAGAACATTTTTTTATTATTAGATTTATTCTGACATAGATTACTATCTGTTACATAAAAAAATACCCCTCAAGCAGCTGCTTGCCACAGAGGTCTGACAGGAGCCTGTCAGTTTATATGCCACAGTAAAAGATCTGAGAGGATGGCAGGACCTCAGCATAAAACAATACCGAACATCCATGCCTTACATAGCACAAGATATATACAGGGTGATTCAAAACTTATCGTTCAAATTTCGTGGGGAGGTAGGGAATATGTCAGGAAACCGATTTCACATAGGAAAGAATGTCCGCAAATGTACGCATGTGTATGTAGAGGGCACTGTGTGTACCCAACCAGTGTACAGCTCGCCCGACCACTCCCGCTGTCATCAGTGTACGAGCTGACTTACTAGTGATAAGATGAATCGTTTTACGCATCAAGAGCTAGCGGATATGCATCTCGCATATGGATCAGCTGGCGAAAGCGGCCGCCGAGCTAGGCAAGTTTACGAAGACCGATACCCCAACAGAAGAATACCGCAGCATCAAATGTTTGCATGTGTGCATCACAATCTGCGCGATCGTGGTTCACTGCGCAGCAACAAGCAGGATACGGGGAGAAGACGACTGACGCGGACTGTCAACGTCGCAGAACAAGTCCTACAGTCCATCGAAGATAATCCGAATAACAGCACACGAGCTATTGCTCAGCAGCTTGGGGTCTCTCAGTCAGCAGTGTGGCGGATACTGCACGAGGAACGTGTGCATCCTTACCATCTGCAAAGGGTGCAGTTAGTGCATCCTGATGATTATCCGAAGCATGTGGAATTTGCAAAATGGTTCATGCAGAAAGGTGCCGTGGACCCCAGTTTTCCAGCTTCTGTCCTTTTTACAGATGAAGCTTCATTCAGTCGTGAAGGTGTGTTCAATACACACAATTCACATGTGTGGGCTTACGACAACCCGCATGGTACAAGAAGTCACGCTGCGCAACATCGTTTTGCCGTAAATGTGTGGGCTGGAATCATTGGTGACTGTTTGTTGGGACCTTACTTGCTACCGCCCCGATTGGACGGCCGGAAATACCTAATATTTCTCGAGACAGTGTTACTGACCTTTCTGGCGCTGTTCCTGCGCATATCCGCCGAGATATGTGGTATCAACATGACGGGGCTCCAGCCCATAGCACAATTGTTGCGTGTGATTACCTGAACCTAACATTCGGAGCTTGATGGACCGGTAGAGGTGGACCGATCGCTTGGCCACCCAGGTCACCTGATTTATCGCCCATGGATTTCTTTTTGTGGGGGGCCATGAAAGACCATGTGTAAGAGACCCCTCGTCGACAGTGAAATGGGCCTTGTTGCACGAATAGTGGCCGCCGCAGGCATTGTCCGTGATATGCCAGGCGTTTTTGAAAATGTTCGGCGGTCAATGCAACGGCGCTGTGAATCCTATGTCCGTGTAAATGGTCGCAATTTTGAGCACCTACTGTGAACCTGTACTTTACCTCATTGGAATAAAAGTCACATTCGTTACCAATTAACTGTACTGTTTCCTTGTGTTCACTTTACTTGTCCATTTTGTTCATGTAGATGACGTTTGCGGACATACTTTCCTATGTGAAATCGGTTTCCTGACGTATTCCTTACCTCCCCATGAAATTTGAACGATAAGTTTTGAATCACCCTGTATATATAAATCAAATAAGAACTCACAGAAGAAATACAAAATGTACAAACAAAACATATATACTGTAACACCCCAAAGATTATTAACTTTTCAAGTTGGACCTTTCGTTTGATCCAAATTTATTTAAAACTCTGGATAACTTGTTAAGCGCCAGGCAATAATAACTTGCCAATTAAAGTTGAAATAGGGTTTGTTAGCTATTTCTCTAGCATTACTTATCGAGTAAGAATTCAAAAAGGATTGTCAAGTTTAATTAAAGTTTAAATCTAATCAAAATCAATTAACTTTGCTCAACAGAAAAATAGCAAAAATTCAAAAGTTTCTAAAACAAACAAAGTTATTTCCAAAATAATCAAAGACTCATGAAATCCAGTTGTTGAACACAAAAGTTGGAGTACTAACAATTCACATCTACCTAAATCTATACTAACAACTCCTTCTATCTACACAACATATACTGATTGAACATACTACTTCAACATATTTCAGCTGACTCCTAACATCATTCTCTACTCAACTAACAATTCCAAAATCTCTACTAACAATACTGTTAATTCCAATTCTACATCTCTACTCACAATACTGCCTCTGTGACCAAACATCACTTAGTTATACATGCTGAGTACAAATCTGGCAAGTGTCCGTTGCTCGCTGGGAAAACATTTGCATAATCTGACGATTGCACTAGCTACGATGCAAGAAGGGTTGTGCATTAGCAGCTGACAATCCAAAGGTCACTAATCCTACACCTCGGAAACGAGAATTGCAATCAGTCCAAAAATGAAATAATAATCCCCAAAATGATAAATAAAACGTAAATAAAGTAAAACTGGTTAAGGAAAAGTAAAAGTGAATGGGTGGACCATCACAATATCACATACATGCCAAGTAACTTTTCCCATTATTATTAATAATAGACCACTTGAGCCACGGGTGCCAAAGTTACAACGGTTTGTGTCATCTATGACACCATGATCAGCTATACAAATGTGACTCACTGAGCAGGCATGTGTCAGCCAGTGTTAAAAAAAAAAACAATTATATTAGAGAGCAGTCAGGGAAACTCAGTGAGAGAAATGAAGCTCAGCTCTGTGTACACGTGTGAGAGGAAGAGGCACAGTTTAAGCTCTGTGCACATATGTGAGAGGAGGAGGCACAGTTTAAGCTCTGTGCTTTTGTATGAAACTATAGTTGTCTAGCTTGTGCTGAATTAGTGGAGTTTGTTCTACTCATGACCAGTTTTGTTTTCTGGTGAGTTTAATTTGAATAAACAGTTAATTTTATTGATATTGATTTCATCTTTTTTTTGTGAACAGAGTAATAAGTTAACTAAAGTTTAGTTTGCATTTAAAATTTTTATTAATCTATAAATTACCACTTTGAAGTCAATTTAAATTTTAGAAGAAAAATTGTCTTGAGCCTGGTTGGATACGAAATCACGACCTCCTGATAACATGTCAGGAGCTCTGGACCATTGAGCTACCGGCGCCAATCAAGATCTCCTCTAATTGATGATATGAACCTTTTCAACCTACATTACATTGCAAGTAGGGAGTGTTCCAGCAATTTTTGCCAGAAGCAGCAGACACATGCCATATAGATGGAAGTATTTCCTTACAAGTAATACAGTTGATAAGTAATACTTTCTTATCAACTGTATTATCTGTAATCAATATGAACATTACTTATCAACTGTATTACTTGAAAGGAAATACTTCCATCTATATGGATGTGTCTGCTGCTTGTGGCGAAAATTGCTAGAAAACTCCCTACATACAATGTAATGTAGGTTGAAAAGATTCATATCATCAATTAGAGGAGATCTTGATCGGCGGCCGGTAGCTCAGTGGTCCAGAGCACCTGACACATTATCAGGAGGTCGTGGGTTCATATCTCACCCAGCTAAAGACAATTTTTCCTCTAAAATTTAAATCAACTTCAAAGTGGTAATTTATAGGTTAATACCAAATATGTTGAGTTTATTTATTACTTATAAAATTTTTATTTTGGACATTCACTTAAGATAAAATGTATCACTATTTACACTCAAATTCAAATTGGAACCCTAATTTCGGCAAGTAGTTTATTGCCTGACACCTAAATTTCTATGCTATCTGGCATTTGGCTGTTTGATGTTTGGGAGCATTACAATGAGAGGACAATTTCATCACAGGTGTTTTAATTCCTTTACCCCATATTTGGCTTCACTTATATTTTATACCACATTCAAGTAATCCTCCGATTTCAGCTCATGAGCCTGATCTGAACTGTTGTAAACATATTCTTTGCTTCTGGAAATATATAATGTTCAACTAGCGCAAAGCACATGATGCACCTGTAACTAACTGGATGTGTGGCTGCCAGTGTGCCCTTAGAACATCAGTCTGCCTGTTTTAAACAATGGAGATCAACTGTGTTTGCTTGTATCAGTTGGCACCATGCTAGCTCAAAACCTGCAGTTCCCAGGTTTGAGTCCCAACTGCACCGTCATTGAGATTTAGTTCTGCTAAATCCCACCCTGCCTTCAATGAGAAAAGGACACTGGTGAGTTTGCCATCTATGAATGGTCTTGGTGGGAGACTTCTGTCTGTCTCCTAATGTTCATCCAGTGGGTCTCCCAACCTTCTCTGAGCCTTGGGGTCCTTGTGACCCGGCCATTTAGCCCACTGTGTACAAAAGTCTCTCTGAAATAAAACAACCCAACTCTGTTTGGTCAGTTAACATGATTTTATATTTTCATTGAAAAATATTTGTCATTATTGATCTTTTACAACTATGACTACATACATCTTTATCAGGTTTTTCTGACAAGGCAGTCTTATCATTTGTTGATGCATACTCAATTCACATTATTTCTTAAAATTTATTTCTTGGGTTTTCAATCAAAAACTTTGATTTTTTTTTATTGTTTCTTGAGAACAAATGAGGTCTTACATGTGGAAATGAAGAGAATTTCCTTGGTTCAAAAATCAGTTGGGGGGGGGGGGAAGGTATAAAGATGCAATTTCATCAGGGGGGGGGGGGGAGAACAAAAGAAAATAAAAACCATGGTGAAATTTTATTTTAAAGAAATTATTAATTCAAGCATTTATAACGAATAGTTGGAAAATAATCCTTCCCTCCTCAAAAAGTCTTAGCAGTCACTCTGACGGTGTTATTAGTTTTTAAACCTCAGTGCACCTAACTAGTAAGCACTTTGCCAAGTAGATTTCCAAGTGCAACAATCAAAGAGAAAATATAGGGTGCTTATTGTAAAAAAAAAAAACAAAGAAAGAAGTCTTGTTCCAGTGCTACAAATTCCCATGAACGTAAACAGTGCAAAGTCATTTCATGAAATTATGACCCATGTTTTACAGTGTATCAAAGTGAATAAAACATACTAAAAAAAAAAGTGTTCCGTTTCTGGTATTTTTTTTTATTATATTATGCAGAAAGAATTTTTTTTCCCCATTCAATATAACTATTTTTGTTCCTGAATTTCTAGTTTTTTCGTTATATATATTTTCACTATATAATGAATCTTATTTAAATTATTGTTTCCCATTTTGATTAGAAATTTTATTGTTATATAATTTAAAATTACATGCTGTTTAATTTAGTATAAATATGACTTATTCCTGTTCATTAGTTATTTGGCAAAAAAATAGTTTTCAAGTGTTGTTTGTTGGCTGAGCACAATTAAATTGTTTTTCAGTCTGGGCAAGGGAAGGGTTAAAGTTATAGCAAACAAAGACCATTTAATTGCCATTTTACTATGAATATATTAAAAGTTAGAGATTATCAGTATGTATTATACTTTTTTTTACAGAATTTATATTTCATAATAAACAAGGAGAAAACACATAGAATTTCGAGCAACATTTAAAATATAATAATAAAAAAGAAAGCTACCCTCTGTTGAGCTTCTTCTTTAGCTTTTTCAGGATCCCATTCTTCTCCTTTTCTGTAGGCTAATAACTCTTCATCACATGGTGCAAACTCCTATAAAAATAGATGAAATTTATTTTTATAACTGTGAAATCAAGTTAACCTACACATTAGTGAAATTCAATGTATTAAGCCCTTACCAAGTCAAGCCTGAAAAACTAAATTGTTACCTAGTGGCCAGGCTTTTTCAACAGTTCTTAGTCAAAAAACAGAAGTGAACTTTAGAACTTTTTGCCAAATAACTAAACAAAGGAATAACAAATTATGTGCCAAATTAATCAACAATTCATTCTGGATTTTATGAAAATATTTAGGGAAAAAAATTGCTAGTTTTGTTTTAATAGGGCTTTTAAAAATGCATGTAGTACGGGAAAAATCATTTGGCAATGCAAATAAAAATTTATTTAAAAAAACAACAATACACATAATTAATTATAATGCATATTAATAGAAGACTGTTTATGAACAAGCAGAAAATAACTTTTTATTTAAATCAAGAAAATTATTCTTTTCCGATTTTTTTTTCTCAGTACTACACTGAGAAAAGTCTATGCTTTCTGCCCACTGTTCCCAATCAAATAAACAAGTCAGCTTTACAATTAAAAAAAATTACCATTCAACAGAAATAGATCATGTTACATACCAAATTAAACAGAATTTAATTCCGAATTTTATGAAAAAAAAAAACTGAACAAAAAAGTGATTTCATTTTAATATGAATTTTTCAGGATGATGCAAAAGTGACCCATCAGTGCAACTAACAATTTATTTTTTTTTTAAACTAATAGACCCAAAATAATAATTATAACACACAAGAATATAAAATAAGGTTCTACAATAATGTGGAAATTCATTTTACCTAAATTCTCTTTGTATTTCTTTCTTTGAAATGTTGAAGGATGGCATTATTGGGCCCAGTTTTAGCCCTTGGACTTCACCACTTGTTCTCATCAAAAAGGAAACAAGGGACTTAGGATTTTGTGTGGACTATCAGAAATTGAATACTGTCACAGTCTCTAATAGAATATAGGTAGATACCTCTATCTATTTTCGAGAATCTCCTGACACAACTAGCTGGCAAATAATTTATTAGCACTTTGGACTTGTCTTCAAGACATTGTCGGTGTCTGAACACCCACAAGATTGACCAAAAATTACATTTCTCATAAAGGATGGGCAGTTTCAATTTCATTGTTTGCCATTTGGCTTAACTGGAGCAACCATATGTTTCAGTCTGGGTGATCTGAAAGGAAAGATATGCAAAGTGTACCTAGACGACACAGTCATTTTCTCCACAAACTTTTTTGAGCATCTATAAGACAGACTTAGTTTTCTCAAAGTTAAAAGAAGCAGGTCTCATTGTCAAATTTCCAAGTATACATTTCTTGGAGAAGAAAGATGTTCAATACTTTGGTTTTACTGTTAATGTATATAGAGTAAGAACATTACTTAATGTATAAGCTATAGAAAAATTTCTCACACCGCACAATACAAAGCAGCTCAGTAGATGTTTCAGAATGTATAGTTGGTACTGGCAATTCGTGCCAAACTTTGCAAATTTAGCGGAACTTTTATGCAAGTTACACCATAAATGACAATGGCGGTGTTGGATACCCTCCTGTGATGTAGCATTCCAAATACTGAAGGATGCCTTGTGCCATGCTCCCGTTGGCTTTGCCCAAGTCGGCAAACCATTTAAACTCTACACAGATGCCTCAGATGTCAGACTCGGTGCTATGCTTAGCCAAGTACAAAACGATGACTGTGAACATGTGATAATTTATGCCAGTTAATGTTTAAGTCATACAGAATGAAATTACATTGTGACACAAAAGGAATGCCTTAGCATTAGGTGGCTTTAAAAAAATTTAGACTCTTCAGATATCACTATTATAACTGACTGTGCTGCTTTATAATGATTGCAAAGTTCTATGAACCTAACAGGCCATTTAATGCATTGGGATTACACCTGCAAGAATTTAATTTTAAAATTGCACACAGCAAGGGAACTGCTCATCAATTACCCAGTGCTTTGTCCCCCTGTTTTTACATGTTCCAGCAGAATTTACACCAGAGTTGGAGGTTAAGCCTTTTGCTCCCTCATTCACCACACTTGTTTCTGAAGAATATAAATAACACTTAATTGACAAACAACAAAATTTGTAATATGCAAATGTTTACCATTATTTTAAAACAGAGGAACTACCTTTAGACTCAGTATAGCTGCAAGTACAGCTAGAAAGGCCAGAAACCTTAAAATAATAAATAATACTTTTATTACAGCATGCGGCCAAGTCAGACAGGTAGTTATTACCCTTTATCCGCCAAGTGTTAAGAGAGTATGTACTCAAGGAATTACACAATGTTCCATCAGCACATCATTTAGATATACATAAAAATTAGGTAAAACCTACCAGAAAGTAGCAAAAAGAGCATACTGGCCAAAATTAAAGGACATTAAAATCTACATAGAAACTTATTTGGTTTGTCAGACTACAAAATTTGATCAAAATCATCTTTGTGGTTTGATGAAGGGCAGTATATCCAATGAACCCATGGAAATAGTAGCATGGATCTAATGGACCCCTAGCCATAAAAACAAGCGGAATCGCAATACATATTAGTTTTGGACGACTATTTTTCTAAATGAGTAGAGATTTCTGCCATTAGGAATGCAACAGCAAATGCTGTAGCCAAAAAGTTCATAAATCAGTTTATTATCTGCAGGTACAGAGTATCCAAAAATATAGTTTCTGACAGTGAGCCACATTTTATTTCAAATTAGTAAAATATGTGAGACTTTCAAAATTAAGCATATCTTTACAACTCTGTATTACCCTCAATCAAATCTAACAGAAAAATTTAATAGAAATATAGGAGTAGTTGATTGCAGCATATTTTGAAAACCGACATGTACTTGGGACAAATACTTGCAACAGTTTTCCTTTGCTATATACACATCATTGTATGAAACCACAAAATTTACTCCTTCGAAGATATTTTTAGGAAGAGAACTAATGTTGCTTCCTGGACAGACTTATTGGTCAACAAGCCTCTCCACAATCTATTGAGTTTCATACAGAGCAATACATTCAAGCAATTATGAAGGCCAAAGATAACTCAATGAGGGCACAACAAAGGAAACATGATGGCTGTAATAGAAGGTATATAAAACTCAAAATTGGTTACAGGTTTCAAGATAAACCATAAAATTAACAAAGAAAGAGGCTTTATAAAAAAAAAATTGCACCTTTATATGCCGGATCATACCTTGTTAAAAGCAAAATCTCAAATCTGCAATATGAACTGCTAGAATACTCCCAAATGTCTCAATAGACTATTTTAAAATTACAAATATGAAATCTTTTAAAAATTCTATTGTCTTTTCCAGATTAGAAATCTAGGATGATCTGGATGTTTCCCACGGGATCTTAGATTATGATATCTCCAATAAGGAAGAACCTCCAATAATGAGGAGGGCTACAAATTCCAGACTACTGGAGAAGAGAACAAAGCCAGACTCATCTATTCTATTGACTTTGAGGAAGTAAAGTGATGATGCCAGTGATATGAAGACAATCAACAGAGTGACGACCACCAGCCCACCAGCCAAGGAACAACTACATCATATCACAAACTAGATCTTCTGAAGCTGACTACAGCTAGCCACTGGAGTGGAGCATGAATGAAGCCACCAGGATTTGATGAAATAAAGCATTACCTCAACTGAGTGCCAGAAAATGAAATTTAAGTATACTATTTCACTCTTCTGGCCCTAAATGATTTATGTTTTATTTTTGGGGCAGAAGATGAAGAAGATTTAAGATTTTTATTCAATGTTGTTCAGCTTAGTGAAAGATTTTTAAAATAAGTTTTACCTTCCAATTGAAACTTAGCATTTTGCTGCTTTGGGAAAGAGTATTTTGATGTATTTATAATGTGAGTTGGAAACATTACTTATATATTTTGGTTCATCTAAGATTCTAGCTGAACCCATAACAAATTGTATATTGTAATAACCTTATTTCAAGGGTACTCATGACGTTGCAGTGAGTTTTGTATAATAACATTTGCATTATAGCTGAGTTGAGTATAGAAATGTATTATGTAAGTGGTAATTATAGTTAAGAGATATAAAAAGTGGTTATGGTTATAACTGATGATAGCAAACGATGAGCATGAAAAATATTTTAGTATATAGTTGTTATGTAAAGCATTATGGAGTGCAATTGAAAGTGATATTTTCTACTGATATGTAAACTTGGATGGAATCCTAAAGTGAAAACGTTGTATGTGATTGTTTATCTTATCATATAGATTTTATTTACTCTTAGATATGATGTCAAACTTTTGTTATATGTATTTAAATCTGTTTCGTGTTATCAATGATATAAATAATCAACGATGCATAGTTATCAGAATAATATTGGCAGAATTTGATTGCATATGTGATGAAACCTGACCCAGCTGCTTTCGTCCCCTTGTTGAGCTGTCCCCAAATGGCCTACTCTATCTGATTAAGTCTGTCACTAGCACCTCCTCTGGGAGGGGGACATGAAGCTCAATAACAGGAGACATCTAATTGTGTCTTTTTTTAGTTTTAGCTTCGCATTCAATATATGTTAGGTGAATTTATAGTGGAGGACTCCATAACTGCTTCTTTTCTATTGGATGAAGATTAGATTTCACATGCTGAAATGCTGTTAGAAGAATAAGTGGATGTCTGTACCCTGCCTGATTCAGCTGCAATATATTCTGTGAAATGCAGAATTTGATGCATTTTTTATTATTAACCTTTTAAGAAAATGAAGTAGACCATGAGTTATATTAACACCTATTTGTGCAATAATTGTAGTGTACCATGCACTTTTTTCATCATATCAGAGAGTAATACCAGCTAGTCCATATAACATTGGTAGCTGCTATGATAATGGGCAATGTTTCCTACAAGTAAGTAAACTCAATGGTTTCAGAATAACTAACACTTATTATAAACACCACGACATACATAAGTACACATGGGTTTCACCTGATGGGCTGCATAAGAATATGATTGATTATATATTAATTAACAGCAAATGGGCTAGTTCTGTTAGGAATACCAAGTCATATAGGGGAGCTGAAATTGGATCTGACCATTACCTTGTTAAAAGTGTGTTGCAACTTAAACTTAAAGTGTCGTGCTAGGGTTAAAAAATTTACCTTTAATACTGAAGCCCTGAACGACCCTGTTATGGCTAAAGCTTACCATGAGAGGTTACTTAGTCATTATGACAGCCATTGTTTGCTTACTACTGAAGTTGAGGAAGAGTGGGACCATTTTAAACAGGCTTTTATGGACACTAACAGTACTCTTTTAGGAAAAAAGGAGCAGAGGAAGCAGAATTATTTAAGTGATAAGGCACTTGAGCTTATTTCAGAAAGAAGGAACTGCAGGAATGTCCTTAATCAGTACCCTACAGACCTAATAGAAAGGATTACAGTGAGCTCAATAGTCGTGTAAAGGATCAGTTAGCTACTGATAAGAATCTTTGGCTTGATGGCTTGGCTGACAAAGCTGAGGAAGCAGTTAGAGAGCACAACAGCAGAGAGCCGTACCAGAAAAATTAATGTTTTGTGTGGTAGAAAACAGACAGGTATACAGAGATTGAAGGATAAACAAGGTAAGGTTATAGAAGGTGAGGATTCTGTCATGTCTAGGTGGGCTGAGCATTTCAGTGATATTCTAAACAATGCAGTTAGTTCTATTCCCATTGTTTGCAATGATGATAGATGCATTGGTGGCTTTAATGTTGGCCCTATAACACAATCTGAAGTTATTTTGGCTGTTTCTAAACTTAAACTTCATAAATCCCCAGGGGTAGGTGAAATTACTACGGAAATGCTTAGAGCTGGGAATGTTTCAGTTACCACTTGGATGACTGAAATTCTGAATATCTTTTATGATAAAGGCATGGTTCGTAAGGATTTTACCAGAGCTATTGTTATCCCTATTTTCAAAAAAGGTGATCGCAGTTCTTATGATAACTATAGGGGTATCAGCCTACTCTCTGTTCCAGGTAAAGTTCTTTTCATGATTGTGCTTAATAGAATTAAGAATCTGGTTGACAGGCAATTGCATGATGAGCAATGTGGATTCAGAAGTGGTAGGGGATGTGTAGATCAGATATTTTCACTTAGGCAGATTCTTGAGAAATTTTTCAAATAACTAATAAAAGAAATTATGGCATGTTATATTCCAAATTAATCATAATTTAATTCTGGATCTTCTGAAAATAAAATATTTGACAAAAAAAAGACAAGTTTTATTTTAATAGGACTTTTTTTAGAGTCATGTAGTAAAAATATTCTAGCAACACAAATAAAAATTTATTTACAAAAACTAATATATAGGAATGATTATAATACACATAAATAGAAAGGCTATTTATTTCTGAATAACAAAAAAATTAATTTCCTTGTTTCAGGTAAATATTTCTTCCTTTATGCAAATTTTTTTCTCAATACCATACTTTGAGAGAAAAGTCCAGGCTTTTATAGCCAATTGTGCTGAGCCAGAAAAATAAATAAACTTTAAAATTAAAAAAATAAGCAATCAACATAAATAGGTCATGTTATATACCAAATTAAACTAAATTTAACTCCAAATCTTATGGAAATAAAAAAAAATTAAAAAAATTTACAAGCATATTACAATTCATAATAATTTCATACAGTGACAAGAAGTGGTTGTGTGCAACGTGTGTATTAGTTGCTCCGTGAAACATGGGTCGTGCCAAAGATGTGAATGAGTGGCAAAAAGGTATTATTGCATTTGGCCAAGCCAGAGGGCATAGTATACAAGAAGTTGCTGCCTTTGCAGGTGTGTCAAAACATACTCCAAAGAGTCTTCCAGCAGTGGTATACATTGCAGTCCACCACTAATTGTCACCAGAACTGTGGCAGAAAGACTGTGCTCACCAATAGAGACCGATGTAGTGTGTCATGCACTGTTAGGGCAAACCACTTTGCAACGAGGCAGGAATTGCTCCAGTCAGTCAATGCAGGCCTACATCAAGCTGTTTCCAAATGAACACTCTGAAGGGAACTTCATACCATGGATATCTGGAGCAGAGTACCGCAGAAGAGACCCATGTTAACAGCTCTGCACAAGATTGCATGGCTACAGTGCGCATGGCACCACAAAGACTGGACTATGGACTCTTGGAAACATGTGATCTGGTCGGATGAGTCACGTTTTTGTATGTACTCGAATGACACGAGGCAATGGGTACATTGTAAGCTGCATGAAGCCTTCCATGCAGACTGTGTGCCAGTTTCTGTTCGAGCTATAGGAGGCTCCGTGATATTCTGGGGGTGTTTCAAGTATGAGGAAATGGCTTCTTTGGTTGCGGTGATGTCACACTTGAACCAGAAGGGCTATATGGAGCTACTGGACGACCATATGTTCCCTTTTGTGCAGCATCTCCCCAGTAAACACCAGAAGGATACCCCAGTCTTCAAGATGACAATTGTCACATGCACAGGGCTCGAAGCATGTCGGATTGGCACAACAAGTATTCTGAAGCCTTCGAACATCTTGACTGGCTCACCAAATCACAGGATTTGAATCCCATAGAAACCTTGTGAGACTACTTGGTGCAACGAGTGAAATGCCATCCCAGCCATCTGGCCAAACTGCAGCATTTGCTGCTGGAAGAGTGGATGAATATTGATGTGCGCTACATCCGCACATTGGTGGCATCCATGCCAGATAGGATTTGGGCTGTTCTACGGTTGCATAGAGGCGTTACACGCTATTAGGTGACATTCAGCCACGGCTGACTAATTTTTTTGTCCAGTGAGCTTATCTATCCAAAGGAAATTTCCTCCCGAATAATATAATATTGTATCTGAAACTTGTTTTTTATTTCTTTTAATGATTCTTTTCAGTATCATATATATTAAACACAGTCAGTATTATGCAAAGTGACTTGGACTTCTCACATTCATGGGATTTTCTGAACTGGTTATAAAATGGAAAAAACGTTCTTGGCTGCCATTTCTATTAAACATTGTGAATATTTTCTTTGGGTGTTGAAGTTTGTTGATCTTGGCTAGGTGCAGAAAGGTTTGTGCACCAAAGCAAAAAAAATTTACCTTGTCCGAGTGGCACAGCCAAGATACCGAGGGGGGGGGGGGGACTGCACTCCCACATGAGAACTGATTTCCATGCCAAGGAAATCCACTTTGCTTCTTTATCTCATTCATTTTCAGAAAAAAATTAGTTTTCAGTTCAAAGTGTTTTTAGTAAAATTTCAGAAATAATAAAAGTAAAATTACACATAACCTAATGGGATATTAAATATAATATCCACAACCAATTTTAAGCCAGCCATCTGATATACATAACTCAGAAAGATCGATAAATCAGACTAAAAATCGCTAATTATGGAAATAAATCTACAGAAATAAATTTGCTTCCATATCCAAGACCTCATTCATTTTCAGAAAATGATACCAGATCAAAGTTTTTTACTGGAAAAGTAATAAATAAAAAAGAAAAATCAACATATAACCTAATGTGATGTTAAAATATCCACAGCAGCAAGTTGTAACCCAGCCATTCAATGTAGCATAAATATGAAAAATCAATAATTATCAATCGGCCAAAAGATCGATAATTTACAGAAATAAATCTACTGAAATGAAAACTAAGGTTTAAATATAGAAAAGTAAATACTAACTTTACAAAGGGTATCCAATAACTGTAAACAATCTATTATGGAGCCACTTATAACACACAGTATGGAGATAGCACGTGTGAGCCACCTGCTTCCTAGTGCAGCGAACCATAATGTAAATAGTGCAGCTGCACCCAATCTTGGAGCCTAAGAAGGATGCTTTTACTTACAGTTTCGATTTTAAGAGAGAGAAAGGCACACAGAATGCTGGGATAAATGGTAAAAAAAAGTCTAGGAACATCGAAATAAATTTATGGTAGAAAAGAGTGTAAAACAAAAAAAAAACAGTGGTATGACTATGTAATTACTTTCAAAATCTTCCATTTTTAAATATAGCAGTTTTTTTGCTAATTTTAAAAAGTTTTTTTAAAACTTTAAGGAAAAATCTGTTGATAATAGTTCAAATTAAACTTATGAGCTTAAATCAGGGTAACATTAACAAACAAATCAACAATACCATATAGTGCTTCTAAGAAATGGCAATCAGATGGCTTTAACCAATGATTTATATGCATCAAATAAAAAAACAAAATATTATTTTTCAAGCTCAAATTATATATTTTTATAAGATGATATATCTATATAATAAAAAAAGGTGCCTGTGTCTGTGGCAGCCATAACTCATTGGAAAATCAACGTACATGCTTCAGAGTTTCAGAGAATGTTTCTGGTTGTAGTCAGGATTGCAGTGACAAAATTCAGGACAAAATTCCAATAGGGGGGCTGGCTAGAAGCAAAAATATTTACCATACTATTTCGACATGGAACAAGAATCGCTGTCAAGTTTATTACTGCCATTTACTGCTCCCTAACTGTGAATGCAAAGAGTTAAAATAGCATTTAAATCTGCTGCCATTGCCAGATTCCCTACATTTCCAAAGGCATTATTGAAGCATTCCATTGCAGCTAGGGGCCTGATTTTCTAATCCAACATGGGGTCAGGCAGGGGGAAACCTGCCTACGAAATTTGGGACTTTTCAGTGAAATACATCAGGAATTACAGAATACCAAAATCTGACGAAATAAATATCTCAATTGTTTGCCACAGGCTCTGGGAGCGCATGCACTGTCAGCAATGACCTTTGTAATACCGGAAATTCTTTGTGTTCAAACTGTGTTGAACACAAATAAAATGTTGGGGAGGGGGGGGGATACTCACAACACTAACCTTTAGTGCAGGAAACAACAGAATATGCAGATTAAAAGAGAGACATGAGTTGTCACAATTTGTGTAGAAACGAAGCCACAGGTCAAGTGGGAACCTGATTTTTAAACCAATCACTGGGACAAACAGGGGACACTGCAGGAAATTTGGACCAAGTGGATGAATATCACGGGAACCAAAAAGCAGCAAAATCTGTGGTAATGGAAATAAAAATTTCGATAGCTTATGCAGAAACTAAGTTAGAGTCAGAAACTATGAGAGAGCTCGCTGACATCAATAACAATCCAAGCAAACACTGGGAAAATTTCTTCCTATTAAAAGTCTGTGCTAAAGTGTCAGGGGGGAAGGGGGAGGAATTACAAAATTTACTTTTAGTGCAGTGAAAATAAGAATATACAGATTAAAAGCGACACCTGGGCAGTGCCGGGTGCCATTCAGCTAGTAAGAAAATGATTTTATAAAGGCAATTTTTATTTTTTAAAAATCTATTTCTTTTCGTAGTACTAAAAATGTATGCATATTTCCTCGGCCTCTCATTATGGATTCTGTGAACAAATACAGATGATATGGACACAGGAAGGGTTAAAGTAACATACTTTGGAGCACTGCATCCCACCATCTTCACACACCCTATACTATGGTGTATAAAATGATAGGCTCCTGTCAGGCCTCTGTGGCAAGCAGCTGCTTGAGGAGATCTTTATTTACTTATTTTATTTAACAAAAATAATTCCAACTAAAAAAAATATATCAGAATTATTTGTAATAATACTGTTTGTACCATGTGCAGAAATTAAACAAATTAACACAGTGAAATATTTGGGGATTAATATTGAAAATAATTTAAAATGGAATAGTCATACAAACATGATTGCAAAACATTTAAGTTATTTCTAAATTGGAATATATGATTAAAGAAAATTGCAATTACTTCCTTTCTCATAACACTTTACCATGGGAACCCTTCTCTTACAGGAATTCTTCTCTAATGACCCTTCAAAACTGATAAAATGTCGGGGATACTCACAAAATTAACCTTTAGTGCAGGAAACAACAGAATATGCAGATTAAAATAATTACTTATTTATTATTTTTGAAAAAAATTACTAATTTTAACCTGCTTCTTATATGACTTCCATTTTGATGCAATTATATGCATTTTAATGCATTTTATTTCACAGCGAATTTTTTCATATGCTGATTCAGATTGGTTCATATTGAATTGTCCATATATATGTATACATTTTATCTCATTATTTATGTATAAGTTTTATGCATCTTATATTTATTATGGTTTAATAAGCGACATATGGTCAATAAACAAGTTCCTTGTCCTATCAGCTATAAACATGATGACAATTACTAAAGCACAATATTAGAACTTAAGAAATCACAGGGTAGATAAAAAAAAATGAATGAAATTTCTTTAACACTGTCAGTTTAAAAATAATAGAAATACTCCAACTTCATCTAAGGATGCTGGTAGCTAAGCACAAAGAGTTGAACAGGCATTAGGCAAGATGCCACTTGAACATAAATGAATACCATCATGGCAATCCTCCCATTACAGAAAGGAACTTGATATTTTTAACATAATATGGAGTGGAATAAAGAGACTTGTATACGAAATCTGGGACTTGGAAGTGAACAATGTGGGAAATAACAGGGTATTTAAATCTCTTATAACAGTGGTGCCTACGAAACGGGAATGCCTACTGATTTCAAGACGTGAAGCAACAGCAGCACTAGTTACATTTTCGTCCGCTGTGGCACTGGCGATCCGCTGTCTTGCTTGCTACTTGCTTCGTAGAAGTATACGTTATTACCCTGTTTACCATCATCATCATCATTCTCAAGCAGCCATGGGCTACGGAGGTCCAACCAGACCGTACAATTTAGTTCTCCAAGCAAGTCTATCCTGAGCTACATCTACTGCATCTGGCCACTGCACACCAATTCTAACAAGGTCATGTTTAACATTGTCTGCCCACCGCATCCTAGGTCTCCCCTTCTTTCTGAGGCCTTTAGGCACACTGTTCATAACCCTATTCGCCAATCTATAATTATTCATACGGGCAACATGGCCAAACCAATGGAGTCTCTCTCTCTGCATAATATGCTGCTTAAAGGAGGTTGCAAACTCCTTTGCCTAACCTCATCATTAGTTACAAAGTTGAACCCCCTAATGCCCAAGATACTGCGTAAGCATCTGGAATCAAAAGCATCTAGTTTCCTGTTATCTTGTTTACAAAGTGTCCAAGTTTCACTACCATAACTAACCCTAGAAAGAACCAAACTATTATACAGTCTAATTTTAGTCTTTAGGTGTATACGCTTATTTCTCCACACTCTCCATAGATTCTTAAAAGTCCCGGCAGCAATCCCTATTCGTCTGTTAATCTCATGCCGCACATCACCATTATCTGTTACATAGCTCCCAAGATAATTAAACTGTGACACCTGCTCAAGACTGCAACCATTCAGAGTAACTGAATCACCAATTTTGCCTGACCAATTTTCACCACCATGGCTGACCAATTTTCATCACTTTAGTTTTCTCTCTGTTTATAACCAAACCAACTCTACCACTTTCATCAACAGCTTGAATGAAAGAGTTCATCTCATCAACATCATTTGCCAAAAGGGCTATATCATCAGCATAATCTAAATCAGAAATTTTCGTATCTTCAGTCAATTTAAGGCCAAATTCTTTCCCTTGAAGTGAATTTCACATACCATAATCAATAACCAAGCTAAAGAGAAAAGGAGACAAAATGCATCCTTGTCGAACACCAGAAGTAATGCTAAACCAATTGCTACAAGCCTTACCATTAACCAGGCCATATAACCAGTGTTATTATAGAGAGCTTTCATTATGTCAACTAACTTGTCTGGTATACCATATGATCTCACATTCAACCACAAATTATGGCGATCAACAGAGTTGAAAGACATTTTGAAATCAACAAAGCTAGCAACCAAAGGTTTCTGAAACTCTAAACATTTCTCAAGAATCTACCTAAGTGAAAATATCTGATCCACACATCCCCTACCACTTCTGAATCCACATTGCTCATCACGCAATTGACTGTCAACCAGATTCTTAATTCTATTAAACACAATCATGGAAAGAACTTTACCTGGAACAGAGAGTAGACTGATACCCCTATAGTTATCACAAGAACTGCGATCACCTTTTTTGAAAATAGGGATAACAATAGCTCTGGTAAAATCCTTACAAACCATGCCTTTATCATAAAAGATATTCAGAATTTCAGTCATCCAAGTGGTAACCGAAACATTCCCAGCTCTAAGCATTTCCGTAGTAATTTCATCTACCCCTGGGGATTTTTGTAGTTTAAGTTTAGAAACGGCCAAAATAACTTCAGATTGTGTTATAGGGCCAACATTAAAGCCACCAATGCATCTATCATCATTGCAAACAATGGGAGTAGAACAAACTACATTGTTTAGAACATCACTGAAATGCTCAGCCCACCTAGACATGATAGAATCCTCACCTTCTATAACCTTACCTTGTTTATCCTTCAATCCCTGTCCGTTTTCTACCACACAAAACATTAACTATCTGGTACAGCTCTCTGCTGGTACATCTGGTACAGCTCTCTGCTGTCTAACTGCTTCCTCGGCTTTGTCAGCCAAACCATCAAGCCAAAGATTCTTATCAGCAGCTAACTGATCTTTTACACGTTTATTAAGCTCTCTGTAATGCTTTCTATTAGGACTAGTAGGGTATTGATTAAGGACAATCCTGCAGTTCTTTCTTTCCGAAATAAGCTCAAGTGCCTTATCACTCAGATAATTCTGCTCCTTTTTTCCTAAAAGAGTACTGTTAGTGTCCAAAAAAGCCTGTTTAAAATGATCCCATTCTTCCTCAACTTCAGTAGTAAGCATACCATGACTGTCATAATGACTAAGTAACCTAGCATGGTAAGCTTTGGCTATAACTGGATCTTTCAGAGCTTCAGTATTAAAAGTAAATTTTTTAAGCCTAGCACAACACTTTTTAAGTTTAAGTTGCAAGACACTTTTAACAAGGAAATAGTCAGATCCAATTTCAGCTCCCCTGTATGACCTGGTATTCCTAACAGAACTAGCCCATTTGCTGTTAATTAATATGTATTCAATCATATTCTTATGCAGCCCATCAGGTGAAACCCATGTGTACTTATGTATGTCACGGTGTTTGTAATAAGTGTTAGTTGTTCTGAATCCATTGAGTTTACTTACCTGTAGGAGACGTTGCCCATTGCCATTGCAGCTACCCATACCAAAAGGGCCTATTACTCCTCCCCAAAGGTCAGAGTCAGTACCAACTTTGGCATTGAAGTCACCAAGAACAAGGGTAATATCTCCTTTCTTGACAGAATTCAAAATATCCTGGAGTTGTTCATAAAACCCATCCTTCTCATCCTCATCGGCATCCTCAGTGGAGGCATAACAGCAGATAACATTCAAGTCTTTAATGCTTGTCTGAAATTTTGCTGTAAGAAACCTTTCATTAATGCACTCATATCCTAGAAGAGCATCACTAGAGTGTCTGCTGAGAAGCAGACCCACGCCTTGGTGATGCTTATTGTCGTCCCTCCCTAAAAAGAAAAATTTAAGATTATTTTTAAGAATCTGACCTTTATCTGTCCATCTGGTCTCTTGCAAGCCGAGAATATCTAAATTATAATGGTGGAATTCTTGTGTGAGGACATCAAGAGAAAAAGCTCGGTGCAGAGTCCTCACATTCCAACTACCTATGGAGGGAAAATGGTTAGTGGGATGTTTAAAGAAACTATGTTTATTGAGAGAGGGAATGCCAACAATATCAAACAGCCCCCTAATCGCAGACATGGGGCAAAGACCCGTTCCTCCACCACTAAAGGCTGAAGCCATCTACACTGGAAGACTTCCTCCAATGTAGAATTTGACGATGCCAATAGAAGCAAAGAGCTGCTCAGGATTATCCACCAGCTGATAAACATATTCTGTGAATCTATTCACTTGGGGCTGTCAACCCACAAACAAACAGAAAACACAGCGGAAGATTTTCCCTCCACAGAAGCCCACCAGTGCAGCAAAATTAGGATCCATAATCAAGCTCAGAGCCATATATCTGTTCAGTTGGGTTGTTTTACCTCTGAGTGGCACTTTTTTGCATACCATGGGCTAAATGGCCAGGTCACATGGACCGCAAAGGCTCAGAGATAGTTGGGGGAGGGGATCCACTGGAACAGCTGTTGGGAGCAGATGGTAGCCTCCCGTCAAGGCCATCCAGCATGTTCTTTAACGTGCACAGGGTAATGGCTCTCCCACACACGGGGCCACGACTTAATGTCCCATCCGACGGACGGCAGCCTTTCAAGCCTATCGGTGTCCCCTACTGACCATGGGCAGGGCGGGGAATTTTGCGGAGATAAATCTCAACGCTCACCCAGCTGGGACTCGAACCTGGGAACTACAGATTACGAGCCTGTCGCGCTACCGACTGAGCCACCCCCGCCCCTATATCTGTCCAGTGGGTTTATATGGTCAGCACCAGGACCCTGCGTGGTTGACCACTCCTCAGCAGGGTAGGAAAAAAAGAAAAGTAGCCATAGTTGTCCAGATCAGTAGGCCAGTTTTAAAAATGGATTCTGATACGGTTTTGTTCATATGTAATTTATTTACCATTCTGTCTACTTTCTACCATCTTTAACCCTTCCAGTGGCAAAACCATCTGTATAAGTATGGAGAATCTGAATTGAAGGGCCAATGACGTATGTATAGCATTTAGTACAACAAAAATATATCAATTTTTAAAAAATAAAAATTGGTGCTGTAATTTTTTTTTATATATGTAACTCATAAAAATATATAATTCAGGCTTCAAAAATAATATTTGTTTTTTTTAATTTGATGCATATTTTATTAAACTACAATATAAATGGCTGAGTGGTTAGCGTGCTTGGTTACTGATCTAAGGGACTTGGGTTCGAGCCCTGGGTAAGGCATGGATGTATGTGTCGTTTTTCTGCCGAGGTCCTGCCATCCTCTCAGATATTCTACTTTGGCATATAAACTAAAAGGCTCCTGTCAGACCTCTGTGGCAAGCAGCTGCTTGAGAGGGTATTTATTATTATTTTTTTACAAATAATTTTATAAAGCCATCTGATTGCCATTTCTTAGATACACTAAATGCTATCGCCAATTTGCTTGTTAATGTTCCTATTTGCTGAGGCAACCTTCTGATTTAAGCTCACAAGTTTGTTTTGAATTATTATCAACAAATTTTTGCTTAAATTTCCTAAAATCGAACATTCGAAATTCTCCTAAAAATGACAAAAAAACTGCTATTTTTAAAAACTCTACATTTTGGAAGTAATTACAAAATATGTACCGAATATTTTTTTTTCTGTTTTACACTCTTTTCTGTCATAAACCTATTTCAGTATTCCCAAGTTACTTTTATCATTTTTTCCAGCATCCTTCAAATTGAAACTGAAAGTAAATACATCCTTCTTAGAAATTCTGGTTGTAGCTGCATTTAATAAGTTATGCTTCACTGAGACAAACAAGACGAAGATGACTGACACATGCTATCTCCATTCCATGTGCTATAAGTGTTTTTTATAGTTTTGGTTCAGCATATTGGATACTCTTTGTAAAGTACTATAAAGTTAGTATTTTTTTTTACATTTTAACCTTAGTTTTCATTTCAGTAGATTTATTTTCGGAAATTAGCGATCTTTTGGCCGATTGATAAGGATTGACTTTTTTCATAGTTATGTTATATCATATGGCCGGCCAACAACTTGTTGCTGTGGATATTTTAACATTACATTAGGCTATATGTTAATTTTTATTTTATTATTTATTACTTTTCCAGTAAAACCTTGCTATAGTATCACTTTATGAAAATAAATGAAGTCTTGGATATGAAAGCAAATTCATTTCTGTATCTTTACTTCAGTTAGTTAGCGATCTTCAATCGGCTGATTTTATTGATCTTTCTGAGTTATGTTAGATTGGTGGCTGGCTTAAAAGTTGTTGCAGATATTTTATTTAACATCCCATTAGGTTATATGTAATATTTCTTTTATTATTTCTTGCTTTTTTAATAAAAAAACTTTTAGCTTATACTGTTTTCTGAAAATGAATGTCTTGGAAACGGAAGAAAAATAGACTTCCTTCCTATGGAAATTGGCCATCATCTGGTAGGGCAATTTTGGGAAGGGCTGATACTTGGTGCACAAACCTTTCTGCACTTATCCATGATCGCCAAACTTCAACAACCAAAGAAAAAATTTATGTTTAGTAAAAAAAACAGCAAAGGAAGTTTTTTTCTATTTCATAACCAGTTCAGAAAATCCCATGAATGTCAGAAGGCCAAGTCACGTTGTATAACACTGGCCGTGTTTAAAATATATGATACTGAAAAGAATCATTAAAAGAAATAAAAATCATATTTCATTTAGGTTGCATATTATATTATTCAGGAGGAAATTTTCTTTTGATAAATATATAATTTGACTATTTTTATTCAGCAAGTTTTCCAAAATGAAGCCTTAATTGTATCATCATCATCCTCAAGCAGCCATGGGCTACGGAGGTCCAACCAGGCCGTGCAATTTAGTTCTCCAAGCAAGTCTATCCTGAGCTACATCTACTGCATCTGGCCACTGCACACCAATTCTAACAAGGTCATGTTTAACATTGTCTGCACACCGCATCCTAGGTCTCCCCTTCCTTCTGAGGCTTTTAGGCACACTGTTCATAACCCTATTCGCCAATCTATAATTATTCATACGGGCAACATGGCCAAACCAATGGAGTCTCTCTCTGCATAATATGCTGCTTAAAGGAGGTTGCAAACTCCTTTGCCTAACCTCATCATTAGTTACAAAGTTGAACCCCCTAATGCCCAACATACTGCATAAGCATCTGGAATCAAAAGCATCTAGTTTCCTGTTATCTTGTTTACAAAGTGTCCAAGTTTCACTACCATAACTAACTCTAGAAAGAACCAAACTATTATACAGTCTAATTTTAGTCTTTAGCTGTATACGCTTATTTCTCCACACTCTCCATAGATTCTTAAAAGTCCCAGCAGCAATCCCTATTCGTCTGTTAATCCCATGCCGCACATCACCATTATCTGTTACATAGCTCCCAAGATAATTAGACTGTGACACCTGCTCAAGACTGCAACCATTCAGATTAACTGAATCACAGCCTGCCTGACCAATTTTCATCACTTTAGTTTTCTCTCTGTTTATAACCAAACCAACTCTACCACTTTCATCAACAGCTCGAATGAAAGAGTTCATCTCATCAACATCATTTGACAAAAGGGCTAAGTCATCAGCATAATCTAAATCAGAAATTTTCGTATCTCCAGCCCATTAAAGGCCACAATCTTTCCCTTGAAGTGAATTTCACATAACATAATCAATAACCAAACTAAAGAGAAAAGGAGACAAAATGCACCCTTGTCGAATATCAGAAGTAATGCTAAACCAATTGCTAAAAGACTTACCAACTCTCACACACGACTCAGTGTTATTATAGAGAGCTTTCATTATCTCAACTAACTTGTCTGGTATACCATATGATCTCACATTCAACCACAAATTATGGCGATCAACAGAGTTGAAAGACATTTTGAAATCAACAGAGCTAGCAACCAAAGGTTTCTGAAACTCTAATCATTTCTCAAGAATCTGCGTAAGTGAAAATATCTGATCCACACATCCCCTACCACTTCTGAATCCACATTGCTCATCACGCAATTGACTGTCAACCAGATTCTTAATTCTATTAAGCACAATCATGGAAAGAACTTTACCTGGAACAGAGAGTAGGCTGATACCCCTATAGTTATCACAAGAATTGCGATCACCTTTTTTGAAAATAGGGATAACAATAGCTCTGGTAAAATCCTTAGGAACCATGCCTTTATCATAAAAGATATTCAGAATTTCAGTCATCCAAGTGGTAACTGAAACATTTCCAGCTCTAAGCACTTCTGTAGTAATTTCATCTACCCCTGGGGATTTATGTAGTTTAAGTTTAGAAACAGCCAAAATAACTTCAGATTGTGTTATAGGGCCAACATTAAAGCTATTACTGCATCTATCATCATTGCAAACAATGGGAGTAGAACTAATCGCATTGTTCAGAACATCACTGAAATGCTCAGCCCACCTAGACATGACAGAATCCTCACCTTCTATAACCTTACCTTGTTTATCCTTTAATCCCTGTATACCTGTCCGTTTTCTACCACACAAAACATTAACTATCTGGTACAGCTCTCTGCTGTTGTGCTGTCTAACTGCTTCCTCGGCTTTGTCAGCCAAGCCACCAAGCCAAAGATTCTTATCAGCAGCTAACTGATCTTTTACACGTTTATTAAGTTCTCTGTAATGCTTTCTATTAGGACTAGTAGGTTGTCTATAAGGACATTCCTGCAGTTCTTTCTTTCCGAAATAAGCTCAAGTGCCTTATAACTCAGATAATTCTGCCTCTTCTGCTCCTCTTTTCCAAAAAGAATACTGTTAGTGTCCAAAAAAGCCTGTTTAAAATGATCCCATTCTTCCTCAACTTCAGTAGTAAGCATACCATGACTGTCATAATGACTAAGTAACCTATCATGGTAAGCTTTGGCTATAACTGGGTCTTTCAGAGCTTCAGTATTAAAGGTAAATTTTTAACCCTAACAACACTTTTTATGTTTAAGTTTCAAGACACATTTAACAAGGTAATGGTCAGATCCAATTTCAGCTCCCCTATATGATCTGGTATTCCTAACAGAACTACCCCATTTGCTGTTAATTAATATATAATCAATCATATTCTTATGCAGCCCATCAGGTGACACCCATGTGTACTTATGTATGTCGCAGTGTTTGAAATAAGTGTTAGTTATTCTGAAACCATTGAGTTTACGTACCTGTAGGAGACGTTGCCATTGCAGCTACCAATGCCAAATGGGCCTATTACTCCTCCCCAAAGGTCAGAGTCAGTACCAACTTTGGCATTGAAGTCACCAAGAAGAAGAGTAATATCTTCTTTCTTCACAGAATTCAAAATATCCTGAAGTTATCCGTAAATCCTATCCTTCTCATCCTCATCGGCATCCTCAGTGGGGGCATAACAGCAAATAACATTCAAGTCTTTAACGCTTGTCTGAAATTTTGCTGTAAGAAACCTTTCATTAATGCACTCATATCCTAGAAGAGCATCGCTAGCGTGTCTGCTGAGAAGCAGACCCACGCCTTGGTGATGCTTATTGTTGTCCCTCCCTGAAAAGAGAAATTTAAGATTATTTTTAAGAATCTGACCTTTATCTGTCCATCTGGTCTCTTGCAAGCCAAGAATATCTAAATTATAATGGTGGAATTCTTGTGTGAGGACATCAAGAGAAAAAGCTCTGTGCAGAGTCCTCTCATTCCAACTACCTATGGAGAGAAAATGGTTAGTGGGATGTTTAAAGAAACTATGTTTATTGAGAGAGGGAATGCCGACAATAGCAAACAGCCCCCTAATCGCAGATATGGGGCAAAGACCCGTTCCCCCACTACTAAAGGCTGAAGCCATCTACACTGGAAGATTTCCTCCAACGTAGAATTTGACGATGCCAATAGAAGCAAAGAGTTCAGGTGCCTGCGATAACTTTTGCTTAGGATTATCCACCAGCTGATAAACATATCCTGTGAATCTATTCACTTGGGGCTGTCAACCCACAAACAAACAGAAAACACAGCGGAAAATTTTCCCTCTGCAGAAGCCTCTGCTGTCTGGTTAAGAAGCAGACCCATGCCTTGGTGATGTTTATTGTCTTCCCTCCCTGAAAAGCGAAATTTAAGATTATTTCTAAGAATCTGACCTTTATCTATCCATCTGGTCTCTTGCAAGTTGAGAATATCTAAATTATAACAGTGGAATTCATGTGTGAGGATATCAAGAGAAAAAGCTCTGTGCAGAGTCCTCAAATTCCAACTTAATCGATTAATTTATGGAGAGAAAATGGTTGGGTTGTTTTGGGTTGTTTTACCTCTGAGCGGCACTTTTTTGCACATCATGGGCTAAATGGCCAGGTCACATGGACCCCGAAGGCTGAGAGAAGGTTGGGGGAGGGGACCCACTGGTCTGCTGTTGAGAGACAGATATTTTCAGTAGCCTCCCGTCAAGGCCATCCAGCGTGTTCTTTTTACAGGGTATGAGAAAATGGTTAGTGGGATGTTTAAAGAAACTATGTTTATTGAGAGAGGGAATGCCAACAATGTCAAACAGCCCCCTAATCACAGGCATGGGGCAAAGACCCGTTTCCCCACCACTAAAGGCTGGAAGACTTCCTTCCAATGTAGAATTTGATGATACCAGTAGAAGCAAAGAGTTCACGTGCCTGCGATGAGCTCTGCTCAGTATTATCCACCAGCTGATAAACATATCCTGTGAATCTATTCATTTGGGGCTGTCAACCCACAAACAGAAAACACAGTGCAAGATTTTCCCTCCACAGAAGCCCACCAGTGCAGAAAAATTAGGATCCATAATCAAGCTCAGAGCCATATATCTGTCCAGTGGGTTTTTATGGTCAGCACCAGGACCCTGTGTGGTTGACCACTTTTCAGCAGGGTAGAAAAAAAAGTAGCCAGAGTTGTCCAGTTCAGTAGGCCACACTAATCTGGCAGCCCTCCCCTTCTGTTCACTTAAATTTTTTTCAGCATATCACATTGAAAAAGGCTTATTAAAATCAATATGCTTGCAAATTTTTCGAATTATTTATTTTCATGAAATTTGTAATTAAATTCTGTTTAATTTGGTATATAACATGACCTATTTCCATTGACTGGTTAATTTTTAAAAAAATTCTAAAATTGACTTGTTTATATGAGTCAGCACAGTTGGCTAAAAGCCTGGAATTGTCTCAAAGTATGGTACCAAGAAAAAAATTACAAAATGAGAAAAATATTTACTTAAAACCAAAAAAGTAATTTTTTTTGTTATTCAGAAATATATAGTCATTCTATTCATGTGCATTGTAATCATTTCTGCCTCTTTTGTTTGTTTTTTATTAATTTTTATTTGTGTTGTCAGATGCATTTTTTTCTACATGACTCTAAAAAAAGGTCTTACTAAAATGAAACATATGATATTTTTTGCTAAATATTAGAATTTCAGAAAATCCAGAATTAAATGCTGATTAATTTGGCATACAACATGCCTTAATTCCTTTTATTAGTTATTTAGCAAAAAAAGTACTAAAGTTAAAGTTTTTTTTTGGCTGAGCATAGGCAGAAAATAGCTTGGCCCCTGGATTGAAACCTGTTTTTCAGGCTGGACACTGGAAGGGTTAACTAAAAGTCTGAAAGATGGTGTAGTGCTGCATGATGTTTTGCAGAAGCGAAAATAATGAAATGCTCAATTTCTATCAAATCCCTTCCAAGCTCAATTTGCGAGACAAGGGCCGAAATCAATATGTCGGCATCGTAACATTGACATGAGCAATTGGGAAAGGTTTCAGAGATCACCTTTGAATAAATATTTTGTAATCGAAGTAATTGTGAGCAAAGGAAAGTTATTCCCATTAGCTCAAAATGATTAATATCTTTACAATATAAGGAAAAGGTATAAAATTTCCTTTCGATAAATATATAATTTAACTATTTTTTTTATTAAGCAGGTTTTCTAAAATGAAGCCTTAATTGTATAGTGTGATCTTTTTTTTTCACCATATCTAATTTATCACCATATCACTTTGGTAGGGCAATCCTTTGGTAAAGGATTGCCCTACCAAAGTATAAGAGAATTTCTGTGTTATGTGAATGGGAATCTAACTTCGAAGTTCTATAAGTTCTAAAATATTCATTCAATGGAAAACAGGTTCTGAAAATAAATTAAAGATCATAATCTTATCTATTTAAATATTGATTTTCAACAGCATTCGTCTAATATTTAATGAATTATGGAAGCTAGAATATTTCACAACAGTAATGGGTTCAAGAATTTACCTCAGATATTAATTGAACCCTAAATAATACATATTGTTTCAAATCATTTAATAAAATATAAATTTTCAAAGTATGCATAATGATTATTTCGATATTAGATAATTATGAATGAATTTTATAAAACAAGGTAATTTATTATTAAACATTCTACTTCAACAACTCTAAATACTAAACAAATATTGATGATAAAAATCGAGATTTAAATAAATTTGGTTATCGTTAACTTCAGTTTTTCATTAAATGCATCAAATGCATATATGTAAAATCTGAATTTGTGTTTATCGGCCACCTAGATATAGCAGCATCCTGACAAGGTAGAGACACTCTACTGCACACACTTGGACACGAGTGGCTCGAAAAGAATCTTCGACCTAGGTGGGTCTACAATTACCAGTCTTCAATCTTTATATTCATCACATTTCTCTATTAAATGCATATTTTAGATGTTATAGAGCAGAGATGACCAAACAGTCGATCGCGTAGTTGCCAGTTTTAGGTGGAAAAGATTGTTTTTTGCGTAGTTTCAGGTAAAAATATTGTATTTTAATTAATGTAACAATGTTACGTTAATATGTTTGATGTTAAATTGTTACTTTATGCTAAACTGGTCAAGCAGTGTGAAATCATTATTATGACTTAGGTACTATGATGTATCGTGAAAGATTTTCTGTCTTAAAAGTCGATCGCAGAGTCCAAAAGT
Source organism: Ryuthela nishihirai (assembly GCA_038380435.1). Lineage (NCBI taxonomy): Eukaryota > Metazoa > Arthropoda > Arachnida > Araneae > Heptathelidae > Ryuthela > Ryuthela nishihirai. The sequence goes on from JAWZYU010000019.1 coordinate 3,727,090, forward strand.
TTGGTCCTCCCTGTTATAGAGTAATTATATTCCCATTGAAATGACATGGAAAGATAATGCCACAACTTTCTTCGAGCATAATACTGTTATTATCAATTTAAAATTTTTCACTAATTCAAATACTGTGTTACTTTAAAAAAAAATAGTGCTAGATAATAGTAGTAAAAATGTTGATCATTTTCTTCGGACCTGGATACTTGTCCCCCCCCCCCCCACCCACCTAATCTCTTCTTAAATCAGACTTGTATATGACTAATGGAATGTGGAAGTTTATAATATTTTGTCAGCGTTTTAAACTGCACAAATATATGTATGAACCAGAGCAGATTAAGCAATTGGAAGACTTAGAGCCAAGTTCTAAATGGGTGCCCTTGAACAAAATTATAAATAGGAGCCTTAGAGCTATATTCTAAATGGAGCTCCTTTATCCTTCTAAACTGAAAAATAACGAAAATTGAACTACTTTATATACAATCGACAAATGGTGTGATAAAAAATAACATTAATTTAAAACAAGCGAAAGAAAAAAAAAACAGGAGGTCGGGAGAAGTAATTGAAGTAAAAAGGCTAACATATAAAGAGTAAATTTTACTACCGCATAAACTTTGCACCTATTGCATTTAAAAACTATTGCTTTTAATCATTAATATCAAAATAATCTTGCTTAAATCTACTGCTTATGCATTTCCTTTAATAATAAACTCTATTGCAATAGTACAGGTCACCCCCCGTTCATCGCGACCCCAGCGAGTGCGGATTCGTTATATCGCGATCTTTTTTTATCTCGGCACTTGCGTTGCTTTGAAACATGCCAGGAAAAGTCAAAACCAATGTTGCACGTGCGTGCTAACTTTCTTTCTCGCTCAATCACATCATACACATGTACAGTCGCTCAAAAAAGTATCCGAACACTATGGTTGATTAAAAAAATTCAGAAAAAATATCTAGCAATGTTTTTTAGAAATTAGTGATCTGCCAACCTTCGTGTCACGTGAATCCCCCGTTGATCGCGAAATTTCGCTTATCGCGAACATGTCCAGAAAGTATCCTTCGCGATGAACGGGGATTACCTGTAATTTAAATTATTAAATTAGGTACGGAATTGCTTTGAAAAAAAAATTACATTTTGTTCTTTAAAGAATTACAGTTAAATAATATTATTAAGTAAACACTTGAAAATTTCGGATTTTAATGGATAATAATTTTCAATTGTAACACAATTATTTTTAAACAAATTTTTCATTATGGATAGTTTAAATCATTATTCCCGTTATATCTCTAAGCAAGATTCTAGTTTATTGTATTTGATTAACCATCTGTCTGAATCTTTACCATATGACTTCCACCAGATCGCTATATACTTAACATTAGCATAGGTTAGCTTATCACAGAACGGTGCTGCCCTCATGTGGCAAGTTCTGAAGCTTCCTATGCACGCTTGCTAACATGGAGATTTGCAGAAATCGGCAGGCATTCCCATTACATAGACACCGATAACAGAGAGTAACTTTTCAACAGTCAATGAAGTGACATCTATTGAAGCGCTGCCAAGAACTATCATCAACATGTATTGAAGAAGGCATTGTCATGAAGAAACCTGCATATAATGGATAAAAAGATTGATAAAAAATATATGGCTAAAAATTGTTCCTGGACTCAAATGTGGTAATATATTTTTAAATATATTACCACATTGAGTTACCCAATTTATGCCAAATTAAAAGCAATGGCTGAAAAAAAAAACATTGTCCTATCACTAACAGTTTCTGATATACAGGCAGACAAACAGACACATACAAAATCCTCATGCAGCCATGGGCTGTTGAAATCCAACCAGACTATGTAATTTCATTCTCATCAACTCTCAGCTATAGCTGCTATATTTGGCCAATTCTAGCAAGGTTTGACACTGTTTGTCCATTGCATCCTGGGTCTGCCCCTATTCCTGATGTCTTTCAGTGCACTGTTCATATTCCTTTTCACCATTCTGCAGCTTTGCATACAGGCAACAGACCAAATCAAAGACGTCTCTCTTTGCACAATATGGTACTCAAAGGAGGTTGCAAACATCTTCTTTTAACCTCATCATTATTTACAAAGTCAAACCACCTAATGCCCAAGATATTGCATAAGCATCTAGAATCAAAGGCTCCAGTTTCCATTATCTTGCTTACAAAGGATCCAAGTTTCACTACCATAACTAACCCCAGAAAGAACCAAACTATTATACAGCCCATTTTAGTCTTTAGGTGCATACTCTTATCTAATATTAGTCTTTACGTGTATACACTTATTTTTCCACACTCTCCATAGATTCTTAAAAGTCCCAGCAGCAATCACTGTTATTCTGCTTATTGCATGCTGCACATCACCAGTGTCTGTTAAACAGCTCCTCAGATAATTAAACTCAGATACTTGCTCAAGAAAGTAACTGTTCAAAACAACTGTAGTACTATATCCCTAACCAATTTCCATTACTTTATTTTTCCCTCTGTTTATCACCAAACTTACTCTATGACCAATTTCATCAACATCATCAGACAACAGCACCAAGGCATCATCATAATCTAGATTATTATTAGATTATATTCAGATCTCTACTTAGAAAGACTCTTTAAAAAACCAAAATGCTCATCTTGCAGAATTTCACATAATTAGTAACCAAAGAACAAAATGCACCCTTGTTTAACTCCAAGCAATGCTAAACCAATCACTATAAGCTGTACCAATTCTCAAACTTGATTGAGTTATGCCATATGATCTAATGATTAACAGAGTCAAAAGCCTTTTTGAAATCTATAAAGATAGTAACCAAGGTTTCTAAAACTCTGAACAATTCTCAAGACTCTGCCTAAGTGAAAACATTTGATCTATACATCCCCTACCATTTCTGTACCTACTGTTCATCATGCATTTGCCCATCAGACAAATTCTATTTAGCAGAAAAACGCAAAAAATCTTGTCTGGAGCAGAAAGCAGATTGATTCTGTTATAAATATCCCAAGAATTGCAATCATCTTTTTTAAAAAAATAGCTAATAATAGCTCTGGTAAAATCCTTAGGAATGACACCATAATCATAAAAAATATTCAATATTTCAGTCAGCCATGTGACAACAGAAACTTTCCCAGCTGTAAGCATTTCAGTAAAAATTTCATCTGTCACTGGGGATTTATGCAGTTTTAATTTACAGATAGTCATAACTTCAGAGTGTTATGTAGGGTGAACATTAAAAGCCAGTAATGCATCTATCCTCATTACAAACAATGGGGGTAGAACTAACTACATTTTTCAGAACATCCTGAAATGCTCAGCTCACCTAGTAATAAGAGAATCTTAACATTCACTGACCCAACCATGTTTATCCCTCAATCTCTGTATGCCAGTCTGTTTCTTCCTGTACAAAAGATTAACTATCTGCTGTTGTAACCCAGCTGCTTCCTCTGCTTTGTCAGCCAAGCTATCAAGCCAAAAATTCTTATAATCTGTTAGCTGTATCAATAGCAATGACTGAAAAAGTTGCATCTCCTTGAGTATAGATGGCGCTGTCTCAGTTACGTCTCAGTGAAGAAGATTTATACGGTCTTACTCTGAAAAATTTAATTGACCAACGCGTGGTACAATGGTAATGCACTCTGGCATGAATCAGGGCAGATGCGGGTTTGATTCCCGCCGTGTCGGCGATGAAATTTTTTTTTTTCAGAATCTATTAATTAATGTTTGATGTCTATCTTAACAGGGAATACTGTGCATTCACTTTGGATTGATTTTGAATAAAAATAGTTAAATTATATATTTATCGAAAGGAAATTTCCTCCCGAATAATATAATATTCAAACTGAAATATGATTTTCATTTCTTTTAATAATTCTTTTCAGTATCATATATTTTAAACACAGCCAGTGTTATACAGCATGACTTGGACTTCTCACATTCATGGATTTTTCTGAACTGGTTATGAAATAGAAAAAAAAATTCCTTGGATGCTTTTTTTTACTAAACATTATGAATTTTTTCTTTGGGTGTTTAAATTTGGCAATCTTGAATAAGTGCAGAAAGGTTTGTGCACCAAGGACCAGTCCTTCCTAAAATTGCCCTTTCAAATGATGGCCGATTTCCATAGCAAGGAAATCTATTTTGTTTCTGTATCCAAGATATTCAGTTTCAAAAAACGGAACAGGCTCAAAGATTTTTATATTAAAAAAACAAGAAATAATAACAGAAAAATTACATATAACCTAATGGGATGTTAAATAAAATATACACAACTTTTAAGCTGGCCTCCGATCTAGCATAACTCGGAAAGATCGATAAATCAGCCAATTGAAGATTGCTAACTACGGAAGTAAATACACAGAAATAAATTTCCTTTCATGTCCAAGACCTCATTTATTTTCAGAAAATAATACTATATCAAAGTTTTACTGGAAAAGTAATAAATAATAAAATAAAAATTAACATATAGCCTAACGTGATGTTAAAATATCCACAGCAACAAGTTGTAGGCCGGCCATATGATATAACATAACTATGAAAAAAAACAATCTTATCAATCGGCCAAAAAGATTGCTAATTTCTGAAAATAAATCTACTGAAATGAAAACTAAGGTTTAAATATTAAAAAAAAATACTAACTTTACAAAGAGTATCAATATGCCAGAACAAAACTGTAAAAAACACTTACAGCACATGGAACGGAGATAGCATGTGTCAGTCATCTGCATCTTGTTAATAATAATTACTAAAAACTTGTTTTTTTGTTGTAACTTGTTAATAATATTAATAATAATAATTATTGTTAATATCATAACTAATTAAATGCATCTGCAACCAGAATTTCTAAGAAGGATGTGTTTACTTTAAGTTTCAATTTGAAGGATGCTGCGAAAAATGATAAAAATAATTGGGAATATTGAAATAGGTTTATAACAGAAAAGAGTGTGAAATGGAAAAAAAATACAGTACGTATTTTGTAATTACTTCCAAAATCTAGAGTTTTTAAAAATAGCAATTTTTTTGTTATTTTTAGGAGATTTTCAAAATTTAAGCAAAAATTTGTTGATAATAGTTCAAATCAAACTTGTGAGTTTAAATCAGGTTGTCTCAGCAAATAGGAATGTTAACAAGTAAATCGGCAATATCATTTTATAAAATTATTTATATTGTAGTTTAATAAAATATGCATCAAATTAAAAAAACATTATTTTTCAAGCCTGAATTATATATTTTTATGAGTTACATATATATAAAAATAAATTACAATGGCAATTTTTATTTTTAAAAAAATTATTTTTTGTACTAAAAACGTATACATACGTCTCTGAATGTATACAGACGATGTGGACACTGGAAGGGTTAAGGAGGAGCAGACAGGCCATATTACAATTGTTGTATGACTCAGCTGGGAAAAGAATTTTGGCCAGTAAGCACTGAATGGAGAAATTCAATGCTTACTGGCCAAACTTCTTTTCCCAGATCCTATTTTCATTCCTCGAAAAAAAGAAAAAATGAAAATAGGGTCTGGAAAAATTTAAGTTTCAAATTAAATATATTAAATATATATTTAATTTATTTAATAAGTAATGCGATGTGCATGTGATTGGAGGTTTGATAGAGGGTGTGGGATTGTGGGAAATCATCAAGATCAGCGAGTGTCAAGGGAAGCTTTATTATTTGTGGCTAATAAATTATAATGAGTGGGGTACTTTTAGTGAATTAATAATTTTTGTAAACTGAAATTTGAGGTTAAGATAATTATGTTATTGAGGGTCTGGATTTGGCCGCCATCATCCTTCTTTTAATCTCTACTGACACGTCACTTGCCAGCAAGAACATCGATTATTTAAATTTTACCAAAAGCATCCCGAAAGTTCCTGCTACAATCCATCCTCTACAGCAGCACTGTCCAACTAGCGGCCCGCACAAGGATTTTTGTGGCCCGCGAACAAAATCAAGTTTTTACTTGAAATTTTAAATAAATATCTGTAATCCACCTTATAATTTTTTGACAACTTATATTACTTTACTTGATATGCAAACTTCAACTTACTCATTCTATTCTTATTGACCAACAACTATGGTCACAATGCTCCCATTAAATATATTAAATATTTAATAAGGTTTAGAAAATTTATATTAGTTTATTATACTTATTATTTTTTGTATAAGCAAAATAATTTTTTGAGGTGACATAACTGACTTTTCAATTACCTATCCTGTACTATTCTTTTTCTGGCCCGCGAAATATTGGCAAAAGAAAAAATGGTCCGCTGTCTTAGAGAAGTTGGACAGCACTGCTGTACAGCATGGTACGTAAATCTCTCCTTAATAATTGTTGATACTTGATAGCATAGGCCATGTGTTGAAATGCTTAAAAACATTTAACCGCATCACAGAGAATTAAATATATTTAATTTTAATTATCCCACTGTGTACCTCTACTCTAATTTTCATCCTATCCCCAGAAATAGGGGCAGAGTCCCATAGCAGCACAGCAGAAGTGCTGCATTGAACCTGAAAAAAATGATTTATCAAAAAGTCTCAAGAATCCAATGCTATTTCATGCAAGTTTTGTATTAGTGAGAAAATTGCAAAATATTGCAAAAATTATTGTGATGGCGAATTTGCAAAGGAATGCTTGCAAACAGTTTTCTGATATGTCCTGTCCAGAGAGAAAAAATGATGGTTGACGTTTATCCTACAAAACATAACCAGGTGAATCGACAAACTTACTGACAAATATAGAAAATACCTTTACAGAGTTTGCATCAAAATCCAGATAATTTCCTTTGGTGATTGAGGAAGGTATATATGTGTTGCGCACAACTAAATTAGTGGGTTTTTGTGAGTGGTCAATATTAATTTCAGTCAAAATGCATTTGATTTTTGTCTTAATTATGCTATTGCTCCTACTTCCTTTTTATAATAAATATCTATATGTGAAAATTTAATTGTATATATTTTGTATTTATAATCAATATAATTAGTTTGATTGTAAAAGTACATAGTCTACTTAGGGCAATATACGGGAGGAGGGAGGAGGTAAAGTTAGAGTGTTTTATGCAGTAAACGTGGCAATCCATAATTGGGAAAATCTTCAAGCGGTCTGCCAATAAGAAAAGGTTGCCCTGCCCATTCATGCTTTATACATTGATAAAACCCTTTGTAATGCTGTCTTCATAGGACTAATAGGGTATTGATTCAGATTATTCTTGCAGTTCCTTTTTTAAAAAATAAGGTCAAGTGCTGTATCACTCAGATATCTTTGACTCCTCTGCTCCTTTTACCTAAAACAGCATTTCAGTTTCAAGAAAAGCCTGTTTAAAATGATCCTATTGTGATGGTCCACCCATTCACTTTTACTTTTCCTTAACCAGTTTTACTTTATTTAAGTTATATTTATCATTTTTGGGATTATAATTTCATTTGGACTTATCACAATTCTTACTTCCGAGCTGTGGAAGGAGTTGCACACGTGCAACTCTGACCTTTTGATTGTCAACCACTAATGCGCATATGTAGGATATGATCCCTCTTACGTCACAGCTGGTGCGATCGTCAGATTATGCAAATGTTTTCCTGCCTTGCAACAAACGTGCTGGATTTGTACACCAGATGTCATAACTAAGTGATGTTAGGTTACAAGAATTAGTATAATAGTGTGATGAGTAGCGAATTGGAACTGACAGTATTGTTAATGGAAGTTGAGTAAGAATTGAAATTGTAAGTATTGTTAATGAGGTTGAGTAAGAATTGAAATTGTAAGTATTGTTAATGGAGGTTGAGTAAGAATTGGAATTGTAAGTATTATTAGTAGGAGCTGCAGTATGTTGAAGTAGTATGTGGAGTATGTTGAATCAGTATGTGTAGATAGAAAGAGTTGTTAGTAGGATTAGATAGATGTGAGTTATTAGTACTCCAACTTTTGTATTCATCAACTGAATTTGGTGAGTCTGAATTTTTTGGAAATAAACTTCCTTTGTTTAAAGAAACTTTTGAATTTCCGCTATTTTTCTTTTGAACAATGCTAACTGATTTTGGAATAGATTTAAACTTTAATTAAACTTGACAATCCTTTTTGAATTCTTATTCAATAAGTAACGCAATAGATATACAAAATGAATCTTATTTCAACTTTATTTGGCAAGTTAATATTACCTGGTGTCCAACAAGGGTCTGTAAATGGTAGCTAGGTAGTCACTGGAAGGAGAGCTATGCACCAATCCCCTGTGATGATGCATAGAACCGGCCAGGCCTAGCACCTAATGTCCGACCCCGCCTTCTCATGGTGTGGACCGTTAGTAACTTTCAAAAGAGATACTCTCTTGTGGAAGTGAACGGAAGGGGAAGGCTGCCAGATTAGTGTGGCCTACTGATCTGGACAACTATGGCTACTTTTCTTTTTTTTCTACCCTGCTGAGGAGTGGTCAACCACACAGGGTCCTGGTGCTGACCATATAAACCTACTGGACTGGACAGATATATGGCTCTGAGCTTGATTATGGATCCTGATTTTGCTGCACTGGTGGGCTTCTGTGGAGGGAAAATCTTCCGCTGTGTTTTCTGTTTGTTTGTGGGTTGACAGCCCCAATTGAATATATTCACAGGATATGTTTATCAGCTGGTGGATAATCCTGAGCAGAAGTCATCGCAGGCACCTGAACTCTTTGCTTCTATTGGCATCGTCAAATTCTACATTGGAGGAAGTCTTCCAGTGTAGATGGCTTCAGCCTTTAGTAGTGGGGGAACTGGTCTTTGCCCCATGTCTGCGATTAGGGGGCTGTTTGATATTGTCGGCATTCCCTCTCTCAATAAACATAGTTTCTTTAAACATCCCACTAACCATTTTCTCTCCATAGGTAGTTGGAATGTGAGGACTCTGCACAGAGCTTTTTCTCTTGATGTCCTCACACAAGAATTCCACCGTTATAATTTAGATATTCTCGGCTTGCAAGAGACCAGGTGGACAGATAAAGGTCAGATTCTTAAAAATAATCTTAAATTTCTCTTTTCAGGGAGGGACGACAATAAGCATCACCAAGGCGTGGGTCTGCTTCTCAGCAGACACGCTAGTGATGCTCTTCTAGGATATGAGTGCATTAATGAAAGGTTTCTTACAGCAAAATTTCAGACAAGCATTAAAGACTTGAATGTTATCTGCTGTTATGCCCCCACTGAGGATGCCGATGAGGATGAGAAGGATGGGTTTTATGAACAACTTCAGGATATTTTGAATTCTGTCAAGAAAGGAGATATTACCCTTGTTCTTGGTGACTTCAATGCCAAAGTTGGTACTGACTCTGACCTTTGGGGAGGAGTAATAGGCCCTTTTGGTATTGGTAGCTGCAATGGGCAACGTCTCCTGCAGGTAAGTAAACTCAATGGATTCAGAATAACTAACACTTATTACAAACACCGCGACATACATAAGTACACATGGGTTTCACCTGATGGGCTGCATAAGAATATGATTGATTACATATTAATTAACAGCAAATGGGCTAGTTCTGTTAGGAATACCAGGGCATATAGGGGAGCTGAAATTGGATCTGACCATTACCTTGTTAAAAGTGTGTTGCAACTTAAACTTAAAAAGTGTTGTGCTAGGGTTAAAAAATTTACTTTTAATACTGAAGCTCTGAAAGATCCAGTTATAGCCAAAGCTTACCATGATAGGTTACTTAGTCATTATGACAGTCATGGTTTGCTTACTACTGAAGTTGAGGAAGAATGGGATCATTTTAAACAGGCGTTTTTGGACACTAACAGTATTCTTTTAGGAAAAAAGGAGCAGAAGAGGCAAAATTATCTGAGTGATAAGGCACTTAAGCTTATTTCGGAAAGAAAGAACTGCAGGAATGCCCTTAATCAATACCCTACTAGTCCTAATAGAAAGCATTACAGAGACCTTAATAAACTTGTAAAGGATCAGTTAGCTGCTGATAAGAATCTTTGGCTTGATGGTTTGGCTGACAAAGCCGAGGAAGCAGTTAGACAGCACAACAGCAGAGAGCTGTACCAGATAGTTAATATTTTGTGTGGTAGAAAACGGACAGGGATACAAGGATTGAAGGATAAACAAGGTAAGGTTATAGAAGGGGAGGATTCTGTCATGGCTAGGTGGGCTGAGCATTTCAGTGATGTTCTAAACAATGTAGTTAGTTCTACTCCCATTGTTTGCAATGATGATAGATGCATTGGTGGCTTTAATGTTGGCCCTATAACACAATCTGAAGTTATTTTGGCCGTTTCTAAACTTAAACTACAAAAATCCCCAGGGGTAGATGAAATTACTACGGAAATGCTTAGAGCTGGGAATGTTTCGGTTACCACTTGGATGACTGAAATTCTGAATATCTTTTATGATAAAGGCATGGTTCCTAAGGATTTTACCAGAGCTATTGTTATCCCTATTTTCAAAAAAGGTGATCGCAGTTCTTGTGATAACTATAGGGGTATCAGCCTACTCTCTGTTCCAGGTAAAGTTCTTTCCATGATTGTGCTTAATAGAATTAAGAATCTAGTTGACAGTCAATTGCGTGATGAGCAATGTGGATTCAGAAGTGGTAGGGGATGTGTGGATCAGATATTTTCACTTAGGCAGATTCTTGAGAAATGTTTAGAGTTTCAGAAACCTTTGGTTGCTAGCTTTGTTGATTTCAAAAAGGCTTTCGACTCTGTTGATCGTCATAATTTGTGGTTGATTGTGAGATCATATGGTATACCAGACAAGTTAGTTAACATTATGAAAGCTCTCTATAATAACACTGAGTCGTGTGTGAGAGTTGGTAAGGCTTGTAGCAATTGGTTTAGCATTACTTCTGGTGTTCGACAAGGGTGCATTTTGTCTCCTTTTCTCTTTAGCTTGGTTATTGATTATGTTATGCGAAATTCACTTCGAGGGAAAGATTTTGGCCTTAAATGGGCTGGAGATACGAAAATTTCTGATTTAGATTATGCTGATGATTTAGCCCTTTTAGCAAATGATGTTGATGAGATGAACTCTTTCATTCGAGCTGTTGATGAGACTGGTAGTAGAGTAGGTTTGGTTATAAACAGAGAGAAAACTAAAGTGATGAAAATTGGTCAGGCAGGCTGTGATTCAGTTAATCTGAATGGTTGCAGTCTTGAGCAGGTGTCACAGTTTAATTATCTTGGGAGCTATGTAACAGATAATGGTGATGTGCGGCACGAGATTAACAGACGAATAGGGATTGCTGCCGGGACTTTTAAGAACCTATGGAGAGTGTGGAGAAATAGGCGTATACACCTAAAGACTAAAATTAGATTGTATAATAGTTTGGTTCTTTCTAGGGTTAGTTACGGTAGTGAAACTTGGACACTTTGTAAACAAGATAACAGGAAACTAGATGCTTTTGATTCCAGATGCTTACACAGTATCTTGGGCATTAGATGGTTCAACTTTGTAACTAATGATGAGATTAGGCAAAGGAGTTTGCAACCTCCTTTAAGCAGCATATTGTGCAGATAGAGACTCCGTTGGTTTGGCCATGTTGCCCGTATGAATAATTATAGATTGGCGAATAGGGTTATGAACAGTGCGCCTAAAGGCCTCAGAAAGAAGGGGAGACCTAGGATGCGGTGGGCAGACAATGTCAAACAGGACCTTGTTAGAATTGGTGTGCAGTGGCCAGATGCAGTAGATGTAGCTCAGGATAGACTTGCTTGGAGAACTAAATTGCACGGTCTGGTTGGACCTCCGTAGCCCGTGGCTGCTTGAGGATGATGATGATGATGATGATGAACAAGCTATCCAGAATTTTAAATAAATTTGGATCAGACAAAAGGTCCAACTTGAAAAGTCAATAATCTTTGGAGCATTACACTATTCTTTCTCAACTTCAGTAGTAGCAAACCACAATCATCATAATAACTAGGTAGACTATCATGGTAAGCTTTGACTATATCTGGATCATTCAGAGCTAAAGTTTTAAAGGTTTCTCTTTACCTTAGCACAATATTTCTTAAGTTTCAGATGTCAGACAGTTTTGATCAGCATACAAAAATCTTGAGCAGATATTTGTTTTAGAAATATAATGAACACTTTCAATTGTAAGATGATTTTAACCATGTAATGGTAATGTAACACTCCAAGCAAATGCAAAATACTTGAAGTTTTTATGCTCCGGATAGCTTAGACGGGCGCCAGGCAATAATTAACAAATTGCCAAAAGTAGAATAAGTTGATAACAAATTGATTTAGGGTTCAAATACCAGCAAGCGTTAATGAGTAAGAATCAAAATGATTGTCAAGTAATTTTAAATTCAAAAATCCTTAATTCGCATTGCTCAAGAGAAAAAAACTGTACAGACTCAAAAGGTTTTAAAATATAACAAAATAGATTTATTTCCAAAATATTTCAACTCACCAAGACATCAATGAAATAAACACAACTCCAACTCCTGTGCTACACACACTGTGCTTGGTGCTACGCACCTTGTGTTCGTGCACTCTGCACTAACTCCCCTTCTCTTGTGCTTATCTACTGCTTAGTGCTTAGTCTAGGTGACTCGCAGGTCACCGGTTTTTGACAATGTGCTGGCGCATGCCGGGAAAGACATTTGCATACTATGACGAATTGACGCTTGACGCAAGAGGGGGCGTGTCCTTTGCACGCGCTTTAACAGTACAGTCGGAAGATCGGAGTTGCGGCGCATGCGCAACTCCTAGAAACTTGGAAACGAGTGCTGCGATGCCAAAAAGGAAATAAAAAAATCCCCAAAATGATAAATATAACGTAAATTAAACAAAACTGGTTAAGGTAAAACAAAAGTGAACGGTGGGGCATCACAACTCCCCCTTCCAAAGGGAGTCAAAAGATTTGACCTAACAAATTTTGACGAGCAATTTTGAATAAAGGACACATCTTACGTCATTTACACATGGCTGAACATAAATAAATAAAAGTATGCTAGCGCAAATTTTGATATGACGAACTATTCTCACTTTGACACAATTTTCCAGCACAACCAAAGGTACCTCCTCCCTTTTCCTCCTGACAAAAATATGCAATTAACAGCTAACCTAGTGTACTTCCATACCAGTGGCTGTAACAGTTAACTGTATACTAGCATCGGTCTAACTAGTATCACATTCTGATACAAACTCGAAATTGGCATATCTTGAACTGTACAGAAAAAATAGGTTAATTAACTCCTAATCTTACTTAGATTCTAAATGTTAAATACATGAAAAGAGAAAAAAAATTCATTACAATTGTTGTTAGCGGGGTGATAACTTCCGCTTTTCCCCTAACCACAAAAAAGTATGTGACAGCTAAATCTTCACCTAAATCACATAAAAAAACGGGTATTCGAACACGGTTATCTCCTCCTAATTACATTCAAATACGCAAAGCTAAGAAAATTCAAAATTTACAAACAAGCGGAAATGTAATCATCCGCTAATTCTTCTATTCACAGAAATCGCGATCTAGCTGAAATAAAAAATCATTAATTACCTCCCCCTTCAGAGCCAACGTCCCCCTCCCAAAGGAGTTATGCTGGTAACAACTCGGTTATCAGACTAGGCCATTTGGGGACAGCTCCAAAAAGTACACAAAAAAAAAACAAAATTCTGCAGTCATCATCTATATATACCAATAAATACTGCCAATATCATCCCAAAAATTACGTATCATTGACACATAAATATCACTGATGACACTGAACAGATTTAAACACATATACATAAAACGTATCTAAGAATAAAGAAAAAAGAGTGAATAATTTATAATATACGATGATAACATTTCATCGAATAACTTTTACATGAATCTCCTTTTCTTTTACATAAATTCACTTTGGAATGCACGTTATTTTACAATACAAATTCTTAAACATAAAAAATATTAAATCACTAATTCTCTTTCACTCTTCTCATTCATATCCATAAACATTTTACAATTTCTAAACTTTCCAATATCGACTTACAAAATTTTCAGCTATCAGTCAGCTGAAACGAAAAAAATCTACAAAAAATACATTTTAACTCACGTAAATACAATAACTAGAACTTCGATGAACAAGAATGCAAAAAAAATTCTATTCACACAGTATAAACTCGAACTACAATAATTTCACTTTCCAAAAATAAATATCGAACTCCAAAGTTTCAACAAGAATTCAAACATTGCTAACTATATAAATCACAATAAGTTTCTTAGGTCTTCATCTATTCCGAAAAAAAAAGAGAACATTTATAAATCAACAAGTGCCAAGTGAAAGAAAAATATACTTAAATTTCATTGTTGGCACTCCGTGGCGATAAACCATCTAGTCCGTTTCCGATAACATTCTTCCGTCGTCGTTGGGTGGCTTCACGTAAAGTTGTTACTGAAGATCTCGTTCAAGTCAAGTCGTCGCTGTACATCTCTCTCGTGACGTCATCTTGGCTATGTTCGCTGCCGGTTGTCTTCTTCTTCAAACAAAACTCATCTTTCCCTGGACCTCTTTGTAAAGTGGACCTCGGCCCTCTTATCATCAGGTCCATGTGCTAAGTTGGCTGTGGGTGCAGTAGAACAACAGAAAAAATTGGGCTGGCATAGTGAAAGGCCAGCAACCTTACATAGTGGCAGAGGGCAATTGGCCGCAGGCCGCCCAGTGGTTGAAAGGAAGATGCAGGGGGGGGAGGGGAACAGGTGAGGTTGAAGTGTGAGTAAGTTTTGTGATTAATTTTTTATTAAGAAATGAGGGGATATGTTGTAAGTATGATAAAGGAAATTATATCATAAGGGTGAGATGTTTTTTTTTGTGAGTCATTGAAGTAATCCATTAATAGGATAGAGAGAGAAAATGTGATAAAATGTGTGAAACAATAAGAACTAAAAAAAAAAATAAAAAAATTTTATTTCTTTTTTTTTTGAGATATGAAATGTGGAAGAGGAGGGGATATTTAAGTTTAATGTGCACATTAAATTAATATTCGGAGTGAGACAAATAGTCAAAATGTATGTATTTGTTTTGAGAATAAAGAGGGGGATGAAAATAAATAAAATAAGTTTTTTTTTTTTTGAGACTGAAAATACAGAAGAAAAGGGTATATCCCAATTGTTATTATATTATTTTTGTTGTAGTAAAAAAGTATAAATGAAGTACAATAATAGTTATTTTTTATTCAT
This sequence comes from Ryuthela nishihirai, assembly GCA_038380435.1. Classification (NCBI taxonomy): domain Eukaryota; kingdom Metazoa; phylum Arthropoda; class Arachnida; order Araneae; family Heptathelidae; genus Ryuthela; species Ryuthela nishihirai. The sequence goes on from JAWZYU010000019.1 coordinate 3,742,230, forward strand.
TTTTTTTTTGAAGGTGTTAGAAAAAAAAAATTTTTTTTTTTTGAATATATTATTTTTGATAATGTTACTATTATTGATCCTGAAAAATGTCCAAAGTGCTTCTTTTAGTTGTCCTATTGGATCTTTTGGTGGCACCTGGATCTTTTAATACTAAAGTCTCCAGGAACAAAAAGGGAGAACCAAAGGGAGGGAAGGGTATAGATAGGGCACAGAAGGAGAGGAGGAGCAATTAAGGAAACCTCCCAGAGCAGTGAAGGAATTTGGCCAAGGCCCTAAAATGGGCCTTGCTGTTTTTGTGTGTGGGATTGAGGAGAGTTTGTGTAGTGAAATATGTAGTTCCAAGTGTTGTGAGTGTTTGGAAAAGGGTGAGTCTATGTGCAGTGTATTTTGGACAGTGTAGGAGAAAATGGGGTATATCCTCTATAACCTGGCAGGTGGAGCAGAGAGCAGAGGGGATAACATTAATCATGAACAGGTCTTTATTAAGACATGTCCTGCCAGTGCGCAATTGGTGGATGGCTGTTTGGGCCCTTCGTGGTAGATAATTAAGGTATAGTGTGTGTGGAGTGGCAGCAATGGTGGCACGGAATGTGTTTTTAAGTGTTGTTTGTTGTGTCCAGTGTTGTAACCAAATGGAGCGAAATGAATTATCCAGTTCATTTGCATGAAATTTGTAGGTCACAGGTGTGTGATAATTTGGGATTGGTAAGTTGTGCCCTTGTTTAGCTAGGAGGTCAGCAGTGTCATTGTGTGTGATGGCACAGTGTGAGGGGATCCAATGAAATGCGAGTGTTTTGTTAGTGGCAATTATATTGTGTGCAAGTCTGTGTATGTGAAAAAGTGAATAGTTTTGTGTAAGGTTATATTTATGTTTGTTGATGCTGAGGAGTGCAGATTTGGAGTCTGTGATAATATGGATGTTGTGTAAGGTTTGTGTGATTGACCATTCAAGGGCCATGTGGATAGCTGCAAGCTCAGTGTCTGTGCTGTTTGTTGCGTGATTCATCTTAATTATGTGGGAGAAGTTGAGGTGTGGGGAGTGGAAGGCAGCAGAGCCGTTTGTTGTGTTGGGTAGGTGAGAACCATCAGTAAAAATTGTGAGGGCTGTGTTAGGGAGGGAGTCTAAGAGTTGTTCCGCAGCAAATTTCAGTTCCTGTTGGAGGTGTTTGTGTTTATGTGTTATGTGTGGTAGTGTGAGAGAAATAGTGGGTTTTTTGATTGACCAGTAGGGGAGTGTGTATCTTGGTTTAAATGGTTTGATATTTTTCCAAATGTGGTAAAGAGGGTGTAGTTTTATGACCTGAGCAGTGGGAGATATGTTGCTATGAGACTCTATTCTGTTTATGGAGGGGTGAGTGGGGTGTAAGTGTTTGAGTTTTACATAATGCTTGCATGTGAGTTTGTATCGGGTGTGTTCGAGAGGGGGCATGTTTGCTTCTGCCCATGTGGCCAAGTTAGGGCAGCCAGTTTTAAGACCCAGGGCTAGTCTGATGGCACGTGTTTGGATTGTCTCTAAAGTCTTGAAGTTTGTGAGTGAGGCAGAGTTTAGTGCTAGCAGGCCATATTCAAGTCTGCTGTTGATGAAAGCTTTAATGAGTGTGATCATTGATTGATCACTTGCTCCCCAGCTAGCTCTGGTGATGGAGCTGCCGGTTGTCGCTCTGCAGGATCGAGTTGATTCGTCGGTTTCTCGTTGCTCCGTGCGGATTTTTTGAAGAACCTTTTCTCGTACTTTCTAGGCCTATTGGTATCCGCCTCCAAATGACGCTTTAATAGTTGAGGACCTCCAGACTTGTCAGGAATACTTGCGGTCGGCACAACTTCTTGGTTGGTTTTTTCTTCACTTAAATCAGACTCAAAATTATTTTCATTAAAAACTTCTACTTTAGAAACCTCTTCAAAAACGGCTTTCTCATACGGTTGTTCTACTTCACAAACTTCGTTATTTAAACTTTCATTATTTGCACTAACGGGACATTTTATAGGTGCTTCTGAAATAATCTGTTCTGGACCACAAGGTAAGTCAAAAAGTCCACGGGACCGCGGCTGCACTGTCAATTGACATTCGTCATTATTATTATTGAAAACTTGTTCCTTAGCAAACTGAAGATAGACTTCTGTATCGTTTTTATCTGTTACTTTAGTTACTTCGCGGCAGTCAGTAACAAAAGGTAAAGCCATAGTGGCAAGGCATAACTCATGAGAGGGCTTCTCTTGAGGAACTTTGGCCTCTCGCTTCAAAGATCCCGATGAAAGTTTCCCGAATTTTCATTCCTTTGATAACAATATTTTCTTGTGTGTCCTAGTCGGCCACAAAAATTACAGTTGGGGGTTTCTCTAATGTGTTTAAACAACGTTTTAGGTGTAGTGTTATGGTTCGAAGCTTGACGTGACACAAAGTCTCTACTACGTTCATATTCTATAGTTCTAGGCGCGTTCGGCGGAAATTGTCGGGACCGTGTAACTTCCGGTCGTGCGGGAGTCATTCTATGCGACTCAACCTGATATCGCTGCTTTGGCGGGAATGGCATCCATTGTTGTTTAAGTGTATTTGCTGCAGATTCTCTTCTTGCAGTGTATTGCTGAGCCAATTTGACTAACTCTGCAACTGAATTTACGTTTCGTACTTCTAGGAATTCTCTAATGGGCAAAAGCAATTGAGACAAAATGCAATTTACAATATCAATTTCAGCGGCATCAGCATCGTACAGCTGGTATAACTCTACTGTACCCCATATAAATTTTTCTATGTCATCTCTTTCCCTTTGTCTTCGTGAAAACAACTCTGTAGCTAGTTCTGTAAAATCATTATAAGCCGGATATATGTCCATGATTTCGTTTTTAAATTCTTCCCAAAGTTCTATGCCATGACGACATCCTACGTTATTCCACCATTGCTTAGCACTTCCAATTAGGCAAGATACTGCTAAAACGACTTTTTTGTTGCTTGGCACTTCATGTAAACGGAAGTGCTCCTCCATGGACTTGACAAATGTCCACGATGACGGACGTTTCGAACCGTCGAACCTTATCTCAGGTAAAGGCCAATTAACATAAGGACTATAGTTAATGGATGGGTTGGCAAATCGTCGTTGTGGCGGTTGAAAATACTCTGTTCTATCGCTTGCTTCTGACGGAACAGAAAATGGAACCTTACGTTCAAAGTTTCTTCGTTGGTGAACTGACGTAGCATTGTCAGCAAATTTAGGGGTTGTTGTCGTTCCCCTTTTCTCCCGATTATCATCAAGCAGATTCATTAGCACTTCTGCTTCCATCATTACATCTTGCAACCTACCCTTTACTTTTTCTATGTCGGGAGTCATTATGGCGGAATCGGCCATATTGTTAGCAGACATGTTTAGCGGTCTGCCGAAATTTTGAATTTTGAAAACCTTTTTTAATCTTGAGCAGCGCTCAAAGGTACTGCTATACAACAATACTAAAGCTATAACTAAGCTTACAAAAATATAAATTTGCTTATCAAAAAAAGATTTTTCTTATCGTGCCTACATTGGTGTGTCTGACATTGGTGTGTCTGCTTACAATTGACATTATTCGTGCCAGACATTGGTGTGTCTGCTTAAAACGTGTGTGCCCGGACACTTCTAATCATTACATACAACAAATATCTTAAATATTCAGCAATATCTACGCTGAAACTTCAGTACCTTTGAATAATACACAAAAAATGTTAAGCTACTTGCTCAACAAAAATCCTCGGCTTAAGCTGCCGTTAAATCTACAACTAGTACATACAACTACTGAGCTCAAAAAAATTACTATCTTTGACAATCATACAAAATTTATCCACAAATATATATACTATCTTTAAATACTGGCGAGTCCCTCCCTGTTCGCTGCGCCACTTCTTTTACTGTACTCTGTAACGCTCCAAACAAATGCAAAATACTTGAAGTTTTTATGCTCCGGATAGCTTAGACGGGCGATAATTAACAAATTGCCAAAAGTAGAATAAGTTGATAATAAGTTGATTTAGGGTTCAAATACCAGCGAGTGTTAATGAGTAAGAATTAAAATGATTGTCAAGTAATTTTAAATTCAAAAATCCTTAATTCGCATTGCTCAAGAGAAAAAAACTGTACAGACTCAAAAGGTTTTAAAATATAACAAAATAGATTTATTTCCAAAATAATTCAACTCACCAAGACATCAATGAAATAAACACAACTCCAACTCCTGTGCTTGGTGCTACGCACCTTGTGCTCGTGCACTCTGCACTAACTCCCCTTCTCTTGCGCTTATCTACTGCTTAGTCTAGGTAACTCGCAGGTCACTGGTTTTTGACAATGAGCCGGCGCATGCCGGGAAAGACATTTGCATACTATGACGAACGACATAAGCTATGACGCAAGAGGGGCGTGTCCTTTGCATGTGCTTTAACAGTACAGTCGGAAGATCGGAGTTGCGGCGCATGCGCAACTCCTAGAAACTTGGAAACGAGTGCTGCGATGCCAAAAAGGAAATAAAAAAACCCCCAAAATGATAAATATAACGTAAATTAAACAAAACTGGTTAAGGTAAAGCAAAAGTGAACGGTGGGGCATCACAGTAAGATACAATTTCATCTCTCCCGTGGCCGAGTGATTAGCGCGCTTGGCTACTGATCTAAGGGACCAGGGTTCGAGCCCCGAGTAAGGCATGGATGTATGTGTCGTTTTTCTGTTGAGGTCCTGCCATCCTCTCAGACCTTCTACTATGGCATATAAACTGATAGGCTCCTGTCAGACCTCTGTGGTAAGCAACTGCTTGAGGGGGTAAATATATATTTTTTTTTACATGATCTGGTATTTGTAACCAAACAAGCCCATTTGCTGTTAATTAATATATAATCGATCATATTTCTATGCAACCCATCAGTGAAACCCATGTATATTTATAAATATCCTGGAGTTTGTAGTGTTAGTTTTCAACAAACCACAGTTTACTTACCTGTAGCACGCCCTGCCCACGGTCAGTAGGGGACACTGGTGGGCTTGGAAAGGCTGCTGTCTGCCGGATGGGACGTTAAAGCCGTGGCCCAGTGTTCGGGAGAGCCATACCCTGTGCACGTTAAAGAACATGCTGGATGGCCTTGATGGGAGACTACCGTCTCCCAACAGGTGTTACAGTGGGTACCCTCCCTCAACCTTCTCTGAGCCTTCAGGGTCCATGTCACCTGGCCGTTTAGCCCATGGTGTACAGAAAAGTGCTACTCAGAGGTAAAACAACCCAACCTTATCATTACTATCTTTCTTACTCTACTGACTCCGTGACCTAAAGTCACTTAGTATACATGCGGTGTGCAACTGGCACCTGTGTGTTGCGTGATGGGAAAATTTTTGCATAATCTGACGCTCGCACGCTAGCTATGATGCAAGAGATTAAGCGTGTCCTTAATGCATCTATTAGCAGCTGTCCTTGTGACCTGGCCATTTAGTTCATTGTGTGCAAAAAAGCACTGCTCAGAGGTAAATAACCCAACTTATCTGTAGGAGACATTCCCCATTGCCATTGCAACTACCAATGGCAAAAGAACTTATCACCATTGCCCAAAGGTCAGAGTCAGTACCAACTTTAACACTGAAGTCAACTAGCACAAGGTACATGAATCTAGAATAAGGGTAATATCTCCTTTCTCGACAGAATTCAGAATATCCTAAAGATGTCTGTACAATCTTTCTCATTTTCATCTCATTCTCATCAGAGTAATCTGTGGTAGCATATCAGTAGATACATTCAAGGCTTTAATCTTAGTTTTAAATTTAGCTGCTAGAAATCTTTCGTTAATACAGTCATATCCTAGAAGACCATCATTGGTGTGTCTGCTGAGAAGTAAATCTAAAACAGTTGCTTGGAGATGCTTTCCATCCTCCATGAAAAGAGAAATTAAAAATTATATTTAAGTATCTGACCACTATATGTCCATCAGGTCTCTTGCAAACCCAGAATATCTAAATTATAACATTGGAATTTCTGTGTGAGGACACAAGATAATAATCTGTATGCAACAACATCCTTATATTCCATATATATTTGGAATGAAAATGATTAGTATGATTTTTAAAGAACAGGGCCAACAATATCATACAGCCCTTGTTAACAGGTGTAGGGTAAAGACCTAATCCACCACTATTAAAGGCTGAAATCACCAATGATGGTAGGAACATAAGGCACCACCTTTACAAATGGATTTTTTCAAGAACCTAAATCAAAATAGAAACTGACCTGTCTGAGACACATTACTCCAGGGTAGGTTTGCGATGCACTCAGAAGGAAGAGTTATTGTACCTGTGATGGTCTCTAATCAGGATTATCCACCAGCTGATATAAGATACACTGTACTTCTGCTCACTTAAGACTGGCAACTCACAGAGAAACCAACTCACACAGAAAATACAGCAGTATATTTTCTTTTGATAGAGACTCACTAGTGTAGCAAGTCCAGAATTTGTAATCAAGCTCCAAGTCATAAGCCAGTCAATTGGGCGTAAATGGTCAGCACAAGGACCTTATGAAGTTGACCACTACTCAGCAGGGCTGAAAAAAAAGAAATAATGTGGCCACAGATGGCCAGATCAGTAGGCCACATTGATCTGGTAGCTCTCCTCTTGTGTTCCCTTCTTGAAGAGAATATCTCTATTGAAAGGCACTAATGGCCAGCACAAGGATAGGGTGGGGTCAGACTTTAGGTGCTAGGCCTGGTCAATTCTCTGCATCATCCAAGATGATTGGTACACAGCTCTACTTCCAGTGTAGGCCTAGCTACCATTTACAGACCAGGGGCATAATAACAGATAAAGTAATTACAGATAAAGTATTTACAGACCAGGGGTATAACAACAGATAAAGGTTTCTTACAGCAAATTTAAATTTTGCTGTAAGAAACCTTTCATTAATGCAGTCATATTGTGTGATGGTTAACCCATTCACTTTTACATTTCCTTAACCAGTTTTTAATTTATTTACATTATATTTTAGGGCAATTCTTTACTTTGAATCATCAATTCTCCCTCCCATAATGATGTCGATTGCACAACTCCATTTTGATTGATGGCTGCTAACCACACTGAGCAAGGTCATGGCCTCTCGCATCATCATCAGCATCTGATCACTGTAAGGTAAATGTGGCTCAAGTGTGATGTCAGCACATGTCATGTTAGCTTAAGCCAGAGTGCAGCTAAGTGAGTAGTAGTAAAGTCACAAAAATGCAGTTGAATTGGAGTCATGGAAGGTAGTTGGAGATGTCAGTGTAGGCACTGTATTAGGTGGAGGTGAAGAAGTGACTATAGTTACAGTGATGATTTTTTTGTGTGTGTGTGCAGGGTGTTGATGACTAGAATGAATGTCTAGAATCCAATTTTATGAAATTTGTATTTGACTTTCTGATTTTCTCCTCTTGAGCAGAGCCTTGCTATAGAAATATAAATTTAATTACAATTTTGGGACAATCTTAACTTTAAGTTCTTTTTTCTTTTGTTTTATGCTCTTTAGAAAAAAAAAAACTCTTGTTTAAATTCTTGGCAAGATTAATTACCTGGTGCCAGAGTTTCTACTATTTGGCAAAATAAATAATAACGTATTTTGGAGCGGATCACTAGCATGCATACTGAGATTGGCCCACACACTTACATATAAATAAAAAAATACTAGAGATAATTTTATTTTTTTATATATAGTTTGCAATAATCTGATAACATAAATATTTTGTTCAGGAGATAATTTTTCAGAATCAATAATGACTTTTATGTGCAATAAATCTGGTTTATGTCCTACAGGAGACGAGATGTAGACAATGAAGGTGATGCTGAAAAATTGACAACAGAAATTTTTAAAAACTTTAATACTACTGTACTTCAGTATTCAGATGGAGAGAGAAATTTACAGATTACTTTTGAATTCTACAAGGGATGTTTACAAATTTACCCCATGTCACACTGTGAACTGGATGAAAAGCAGTTCAGCCCATACACTAGATTTGGATAAGAGTAGAAATTTTAATTTGCAATAGAATATTCCCTGAAATTTATAGATTATACTTTAAAGACAAAGTGAAAAATGCATCACACCATGAATATCATGTATTAAGTAGATATTATGCAGCATAAGTAGATGGCTCTCTACAGTTTTTGCTCTTCCTTAGAATTAATATGGATCAAACTTGTTTTGGGAATAAGATCTTCAATTAGACCAACTCTTAACAGCATATTTGACCTATCACTCCATAAAGGTTGGTTAATGTAGGTTATACTGTATTTAATAATAAAAAAAAGTAATTCAACAATTTAAGTACATTCTGAATTATACCTTTTTGAAGATCAGTACATATCTGTCCATTTCATCTTCACCAAAAGAAAATGCACTCAAGCCTGCAATATCTGCTACATCATGGCTATAAGATATAAAAAAAATTGACTTAATTTCCACATTTACACTGATATTACAAAGAAACTAAGGAATTAAATAATTTTAAAACAAAAACAATACTACATTAACAAATACATTTGTATGTGGAATCAGCTATTAGATTTAATTTTGCAAATTTATGAATTTAATAATCTAATTTCTTATCACTTTCAAGTTTCAAAATATGTTAAAGTTCTTTTGCACTTATTCTTATTTTGGTAATTCAAGACACTAACATTTGTGCTTTTGAATTAATCTCTGTTTATCATCAAAAGAAATGCAGTACTGAAAAACATATTTTAATACCTATATAAATTAAATACATAGTGCAACATGCTAAACAATTTAATCAAAAAATTCTCTGATAAGACAACTTTCATTATCATCATCATCCTCAAGTAACTATGTGCAATAGAGGTCCAACAAAATTATGCAATTTAGTTCTCCAACAATATCTGTCCTGAGCTACATCTGGCCACTGCACACCAATTCTAACAAGGTCCTGTTTGGCATTGTCTGCCCACCGCATCCTGGGCCTACCCCTATTTCTGAAGCCATTAGGCACACTAACTATAGATTAGTGAATAGGTTCATAAACTTATTCGCTAATTTATAGTTATGCATACGAGCAACATGGCCAAACCAATGGAGTCTCTCTGCACAATATGCTGTTAAAGGAGGTTGCTGACACCTTTGCTAACCTCATCATTAGTTACAAAGTTAAACCACCTAATGCCCAAGATACTGCATAAGCATCTAGAATCAAAAGCATCTAGTTTCATGTTATCATGTTTAAAATGTGTCCAAGTTTCACTACCATAACTAACCCTAGAAAACCAAACTATTATACAGTCTAATTTTAGTCTTTAGGTGTATATGCCTATTTTTCCACTCTCCATAGATTCTTAAAAGTCCCGGCAGCAATCCCTATTCGTCTGTTAATCTCATGCCGCACATCACCATTATCTGTTACATAGCTCCCAAGATAATTAAACTTTGACACCTGCTGAAGACTGCAACCATTCAGATTAACTGAATCACAGCCTGCCTGACCAATTTTCATCACTTTAGTTTTCTCTCTGTTTATAACCAAACCTACTCTACTACCAGTTTCATCAACACCTCGAATGAAAGAGTTCATCTCATCAACATCATTTGCCAAAAGGGCTAAATCATCAGCATAATCTAAATTAGAAATTTTTGCATCTCCAGCCCATTTAAGGCCAAAATCTTTCCCTTGAAGTGAATTTCACAAAACATAATCAATAACCAAATTAAAGAGAAAAGGAGACAAAATGCACCCTTGTCGAACACCAGAAGTAATGCTAAACCAATTGCTACAAGACTTACGGTTAACTAACTTGTCAGGTATACCATATGATTTCATAATCAGCCACAAATTATGACGATCAACAGAGTCGAAAGCCTTTTTGAAGTCAACAAAGCTAGCAACCAAAGGTTTCTGAAACTCTGAACATTTCTCAAGAATCTGCATAAGTGAGAATATCTGATCCACACATCCCCTACCACTTCTAAATCCACATTGCTCATCACGCAATAGACTGTCAACCAAATTCTAAATTCTATTAAGCACAATCATGCAAAAAACTTTATAACAGAAAGTAGGCTGATACCCCTATAGTTACCACAAGAATTGCTACCACCTTTTTTTAAAAATAGGGATAATAACAGTTCTGGTAAAATTTTTAGGAACAATGCCTTTATTGTAAAAGATATTAAAAATTTCTCTCATCCATGTGGTAACTGAAAAATTACCACCTTTAAGCATTTCAGTTGTAATTTCACTACTGGGGTTTTATGCAGTTTAAGTTTAGAAATAGCCAAAATAACTTCAGACTGTGTTATAGAGCCAACATTAAAGCCAGTAATGCATCTATCATCATCACCATGGGAGTAGTACTAACAACATTGTTTACAACAGCACTGAAATGCTCAGACCACCTAGCCATGACAGAATCCTCACCTTCTATACCCTTACCTTGTTTATTCTTCAATCTCTGTATACCTGTCTGCCTTCTATCACACTAAGTCAGCATCTAATCATCAGCAGCTAACTGATCCTTTACACGCTTAGTAAGCTCTCTGTAATGCTTCCTATTAGGACTAGTATGATATTGATTGACATTTCTACAGTTCTTTCTTTCCGCAATAAGCTCAAGTGCTTTACCACTCAAATAATTTTGCCTCCTCTGCTCCTTTTTTCCTAAAAGAGCATTGTTAGTTTCAAGAAAGGCCTGTCTGAAATGGTTCCATTCTTCGTCAACTTCAGTAGTAAGTGAACCATGACTGTCATAATGACTAAGTAACCTATCATGGTAAGCTATAACTGGGTCTTTCAGAGCTTCAGAATATTCAAGTAAATTTTTTAACCTTAGCACAACATTTCTTAAGTTTAAGTTGCAAAACACTTTTAACAAGGTAATGATCAGATCCAACTTCAGCTCCCCTATAAGAAACTTTTATCCCTAACAGAATTAGCCATTTGCTGTTAATATATAATCAATCATACTCTTCTTTATAACAGAAAAGAAGACCCAGCCCATCTGGTGCAGGGTCATAAGTCTCAAGTCTGGAGGGGGTCATTTAGGGTATATGAAGGATTTTCTAGCTAAAAGTGTCATTTCTAGACTACAAAATGTTTCCTATGCCCCTACAAATGCCTTTATATAGGAGACTGAAGGAATCAGGGGTCTGCCTTCCTAGAAAAGAAACTGGCTCAATGTTAGAATAAAAAAAAAACCTGTGAGCCTCTTTGGAGGGGGTCATGGCCCCATGGCCCACTCCTTATGATCACCACTGATCTGATGAAACTCATGTGTACTTATGTATTTTGCAGTGTTTGTAATAAGCATAAGTTATTCTCAAACCATTAAATTTACTTACTTGTAGCAGATGTTGCCCATTGCCATTGCAGCTACAAATACGAAAAGGTCAGTGTCAATACCAACTTTGGCACTGAAGCCACCTAGAACAAGGGTAAATAATATCTCCTTTCTTGACCGAATTCAAAATATCCTGAAGTTGTGCATAAAACCTATTCTTCTCATCCTCATCAGCATCTTCAGTGGGGGCATAACAGCAGATAATATTCAAGTCTTTAATGATTGTCTGAAATTCAGCTGTAAGAAACCTTTCATTGAGGGCAGTAAATGAGGGCTGTATTGTGCCAAACATAGACAAATAAAGAACTAAAAGACATTTGATCCTCAACTCAAAGTTAAAATAAACACAAAAACAGTAAAAGTGTAAAGCAATAAAAATAAAGACAAAGATGCATTGAGTTGGGTTGTTTTACCTCTGAGTGGCACTTTTTTGCACACCATGGGCTAAATGGCCAGGTCACATGGACCCCAAAGGCTCAGAGAAGGTTGGGGGAGGGGACCCACTGGAACAGCTGTTGGGAGACAGATGGTAGCCTCCTGTCAAGGCCATCCAGTGTGTTCTTTAATGTGCACAGGGTATGGCTCTCCCACACATGGGGCCACCGCTTAACGTCCCATCCAACGGACGGCGGCCTTTCCAAGCCCACTGGTGTCCCCTACTGACCAAGAGCAGGGTGGAGAATTTTGCGGAGATAAATCTCAATGTTGACCCAGCTGGGACTCGAACCTGGGAACTACAGATTACGAGCCTGGCGCACTACCGACTGAGCCACCCCCGCCCCAGACAAAGGTGCAAAAGGATAAAACGAACCTGGATGTAAAAGACCCAGGATGATCAAAGGAAAAAGGATAAAGCCATAAAATCACAGTCTGTTAAAATAACCAGTAAAACATAAAAAAGCAAAGACAGTAGGTAAAAAGGAGTCATCAGATAAAAGATGTCTGATTGTAAGGGCTTGGAGGTAAAATCATGAAAGGTAAAATAAAATCGCTGTTCAAGATTAAAAGCTGGACAAGATATTAAAATATGATTATTGGTTAAAATGGTATCACAAAACTCGTACTTAGGTTTGTCATCCCCCGAAGAAGAAAGGAATGAGTGATAAACGAATGACCTAAATGGAGCCGAGCAAGTACAACTTTCTCCTTGCGATTCCTGCAAAAACAAGACTGCCACAGTTTGACAATGGGCTTGATCTTGAAAAGCTTGTTACCAACCTGTTCAGACCAAGATCTCTGCCACTGTGCCCGGAGCTCAATGGAAAAATGCTGCCAGAAGTCCAAGTATGGACCCGGCAGCAGAGAATCAGATAGGTCATCTGCCAAGACCTGGCAGCAGCATCTGTGAAGTCATTACACTCAGGTCGCAGTCTTGTGGCACCCCCTGGTCTTGAGGGAAAGACTGCGACAGAGTGTTGCTGACACAAACTCTAAAAATACGGGAAGATAAAAAGTTTGCGATGAAAATTGGCAACTGATCTCACAAGTCAAAGCTATGGATGTCACAAAGAATGCCGAATCTCCACTCCGTGTTGTATGCTTTTTAGATGTTGAATGGACACCAGGTGCTCTCAACGTAAAAACGAATTCCTGATTGCCAATTCGAGGCAGATCAAGTGGTCTAAAGTAGGCTTGTGCCTGTGAAAGCCACACTGGGTGTTGGAAAGAAGGCCGTGATGTTCCAAATACCAGGCCAGCCTTGTATTTACCATTCTCTCCAACACCATGAAGATGCGGCTCATCAATGCAATTGAACGATAATTCGAAGGAATCTTGGGATCTTTGCCTGGCTTGGGGAAGACCAAGACAATGGCCTCCCACCAGAAGTGCGGAAACTGCTCCTCAATGAAAATGCGGTTGAATAGTCGGAGCAGCCGATTCTTACTCGGTGGTGACAGACTTTGGAGCATAGCATAATGGACATTGTCTGTACTGAGGGTGGATGCACGGATAGTGTGCAGAGCAAGGCGAAGCTCCTCCACTGTGAATGGCCTGTTGTAAGACTCCAGGCTATTTAAATGGAAGGACAGCGGGGAGAATTCAGCCTTGTTCTTCTGGACCAGAAACTCGGGGAAGTAGGAGGATAAAGAAGAGAAGGAGGAGAATGACTCAGAGTGTCAGCAATTGCTCGAGAATCAGAAATTGCCTGTCCATTGTGCTCCAGAATCGATGATGAGTGGAACATGTACTTCCCACCCATCTTTTGGACCTTATCCCACACGACCTTAGAACTGGTTGTGTGGGTGATAGATGACGTATATTTGATCCAAGATTCCTCCTGGCTCTGGTGCCAGATGAAACGGGCTTTCGCCCTGGTGCGTTTGAAAGTTTCAAAGTTAGGGGATGTTGGATATCTCCAACCCCCCCCCCCCCCCCCAGCCTTGTTCTGAGCCTTACGAGCTGCGGTGCAGTCAGGATTCCACCACAGTTTTGGGAACCATGGAAACCGAGTCGAGGTCTGAGGAATAGTAAGGGCAACTGCATGGACGATACTGTCTATCATCTTCACCACTGCAACATTGATTGACTCCTGGCTGATAGTGGTCATCGAGCTCAGACAGGAGTTTGAAGCCATTCCAGTCAGCCTGATCAAGCCTCCACCGGGATACATGTGAAGGGCTGCAAGGCCCCGAATGGGAGATGGTGCCGACCACGGAGGAAGGGGGATGATGAGGAAGGGGGATGGCAGCTGCGAGATGAGGTCATCAAGGTCATCCCAGAAAATGATGCTTCCAGGTGGTAGATAGACAGAACAGACAGTCAACGAAAATACCACAAAGAAGCAGATGGCAACTGCCTCTAAGTTGGTTGTGGGGGGTATAACCTGGAATGGAGAATGGTTGCTCATGAGGATGGTGACACACCTGTGAACTGGACCATCTCCATCCCGGTCACTGCGAATGAGAGAGAAATGCCAGATAGTGGGATCATTGGCTGTCTGCAAGTATGTCTCCTGCAGTATGTCTCATGTGCCCTCAGGAGGACCTTGATGTCGTCAATATTCCTCTGGAATCCATGACAGTTCCATTGTAGGTGTGTGGTCATCTGAGGTGTTAGAAGAGTTGGCAGATGACTTATGGTTTATTTTAACTGTTGCCAGCAACAGTTTGGAAAAAATGGTATGGTCTGTGTCCATGTCCTCGGAGTCATCAGAGTGACACAGATCAGAGACCACCAAAGGAGGAGGAGTTAAAAGTTTCTTTTTGCCCGGCGGGGGCTCTAGGGCTTGGAAGGTCTTGCTGTCTGTGGGTGGGATAGAGGGGACCTTCCAGAGGTGGAAATGGAAGGCACAGATACAGGAATATAAACCAGAGCCGATGTCGAGATTGACACCAACTTTGGGTTCGCCTGGGTCAAGAGGTACTTGGCAGCAGACGAAAAAGATTCAGCAGGTGGAAAACTGATATCGGTCTGCACCGCCACAGATGCCATCTTAACAATGGGCTTTCCGACAACCACATTGGCATAGGAAACCTTGCCAGGTGGGGCAGGCAGTGCAGCAAGCTTCCTCGCCTCTGGATAACTGATGTTATGGAGGGTCTTTTGGCACTGTACCTCTTTCTCCTCCAGCCACTTTGGACAGTCACGGGAGTACACCGGATGCTCACCACTACAGTTTACACAGCATGCCTTCTCTGCTCTGCAGTAAGGTTCAAGATGATCCTGACTGCCACAACGAGTGCAAGCAGGTTTACCACCAGCATGCTGTGCGGGCATGGCCGAATCTCTGGCATTGAAAACAATGCAGTGGGTTAGGAATATACGGCCATACATCGCAGTGTAAGTACCCTGCCTTGATGGAAGTAGGCAGGTGTGGTGTGTTGAAAGTATGAAAATAATTATTAATGGACAGTCACGGGAGTACACCAGATGCTCACCACTACAGTTTACACAGCATGCCTTCTCTGCTGTGTAGTAAGGTTCAAGATGATCCTGACTGCCACAACGAGTGCAGGTAGGTTTACCACCAGCATGATGGAAAGTCAGTATCCGGGTGGGTACTAACTTTCCATCATGCTGTGTCAAAACCCAGTGGACTGCTGTCACTCACTGGAATGAAGCTCCTCTTCAGAAAAATCGAGGAGGCCCCACTCAGAGATCATGCCCCAGGAGGAATTAAGCATCTTGTGTGGAGTGATCGTGATGGCCACTCCACCAATCGCTGTTACATTCAACAGAAGCTCTGAATGTTTGGAGTAAGCAATCTCCACCTACAAGTCACCAGATCTTAGGTGATTGACAGATTTCGGTTCTCCCGCAAGACCTTTCAAACCTTTGTTTATGAAAAAGGGGGATATGTCCCCAAGAACCTGATCACCCATAGAGTGGATGACCAGGAATCTCGGGAATGAAGGGAGACACAAAGACAACGGCAATGATGAAAATGAGGCTCGTGCCGAGCTCTTTTAGCGGCATTCTCTGGTGAATTTTCTTTTTTGGGACTCTGGGTATTGAGTTTCAGTTCCCATTGTCCCCACCCACCACGGAGTCTAACAAGGGGATGCTCAAATGGGCACCAGGGCTGCCTGGGCACCATACCCACACAGCCAAGCTCTTACAATGAAACAAAAGTAAAAGATAAATGTGAGAATCTCACCTGAGGACTCACAAAAGAAAAAAGCAGAAAAATAGGAAAAGTGCAAAACAACTCATTCTCACAAATGATAAAAACTACAAAATTAAGAAATCCATGGGGAAACTTTTAAACCATTGCCCGGACATGGATAAAGTTACTCACCGTTCTGCATGGTTGACCCTAGCAGGACCTGCCCACCAGCCGATTGATCCTGAGGGGGCTGTCCCAAGACCTCCTGTTTACCAGAAGCAGAGGCCAAAGCAGTGTATAGCAGTGACCCCCGAATTTGCTGCCCAGCCCCACAACAGACAGGCTCCCGAGTGGCAAAATGGCCATATGGGATCCCACTAGTCATGAGCTGGGGAGAGAAGATGGGGACCACTGAGCAACTGCCAGGATCCCCGTGCACAGCAAACATGCAGGCGAATGTTCAGGACCCTGTGAAAGTAACTGACTGCAATTGGATTAAAAAGTATTTAATGCACAATTATGCTGTTTTTAACTGAGTAAAGTTCTTAAACTACTGTCTCAAATTACTCAAGACAAATATAGTATATAGTCTGGGTACAAGCTGATAGACTTGGCAATGATTAGCTTAGGGCATTTTTACACTTGTTAAAAAGTCCAAAGTAAGGTTGTAAAAAAGGTTACCATTTTATAAGAGTCCTGCTGGCTTCAGCTAAAACTGCACTTCTTAGATAATCTTCAGTAGTTTTTCTTCTAGGTGACATTTGAAGACATGATGTTAATCAGTAGAAGATTTCACAATGATATAGTTGCCATGCACTTTAGATACCAGTCCGGATTTATGATGTTTGAAGCTGTTGTTTATTTGATATTTTTGGCGATAATGGTATAATGCAAAACATGTTGATTAGCAGCTCATTTATGTTAGAAACAGTAGGTTCACAGAAGAACTCATAATATAATATACAAATATAGTTCACTAACAGCAGATTGGTCTGTAAATGGTAGGTAGGTAGTCACTGGAAGGAGAGCTATGTACCAATCCCCTGTGATGATGCATAGAACCGGCCAGGCCTAGCACCTAATGTCCGACCCCACCTTCTCGTGGTGCAGACCGTTAGTACCTTTCAAAAGAGATACTCTCTTGTGGAAGTGAACGGAAGGGGAGGGCTGCCAGATTAGTGTGGCTTACTGATCTGGACAACTATGGCTACTTTTCTTTTTTTTCTACCCTGCTGAAGAGTGGTCAACCACACAGGGTCCTGGTGCTGACCATATAAACCTACTGGACTGGACAGATATATGGCTCTGAGTTTGATTATGGATCCTGATTTTGCTGCACTGGTGGGCTTCTGTGGAGGGAAAATCTTCCGCTGTGTTTTCTGTTTGTTTGTGGGTTGACAGCCCCAAGTGAATAGATTCACAGGATATATTTATCAGCTGGTGGATAATCCTGAGCAGAGGTCATCGCAGGCACCTGAACTCTTTGCTTCTATTGGCATTGTCAAATTCTACATTGGAGGAAGTCTTCCAGTGTAGATAGCTTCAGCCTTTAGTGGTGGGGGAACGGGCCTTTGTCCCATGTCTGCAATTAGGAGGCTGTTTGAAATTGTTGGTATTCCCTCTCTCAATAAACATAGTTTCTTTAAACATCCCACTAACCATTTTCTCTCCATAGGTAGTTGGAATGTGAGGACTCTGCACAGAGCTTTTTCTCTTAATATCCTCACACAAGAATTCCACCATTATAATTTAGATATTCTCGGCTTGCAAGAGACCAGATGGACAGATAAAGGTCAGATTCTTAAAAATAATCTTAAATTTTTCTTTTCAGGGAGGGACGACAATAAGCATCACCAAGGCGTGGGTCTGCTTCTCAGCAGACACGCTAGTGATGCTCTTCTAGGATATGAGTGCATTAATGAAAGGTTTCTTACAGCAAATTTTCAGACAAGCGTTAAAGACTTGAATGTTATCTGCTGCTATGCCACTACTGAGGATGCCGATGAGGATGAGAAGGATAGGTTTTATGGACAACTTCAGGATATTTTGAATTCTGTCAAGAAAGGAGATATTACCCTTGTTCTTGGTGACTTCAATGCCAAAGTTGGTACTGACTCTGACCTTTGGGGAGGAGTAATAGGCCCTTTTGGTATTGGTAGCTGCAATGGCAATGGGCAACGTCTCCTACAGGTAAGTAAACTCAATGGATTAAGAATAACTAACACTTATTTCAAACACCGCGACATACATAAGTACACATGGGTTTCACCCGATGGGCTGCAAAAGAATATGATCGATTATATATTAATTAACAGCAAATGGGCTAGTTCTGTTAGGAATACCAGGTCATATAGGGGAGCTGAAATTGAATCTGACCATAACCTAATTAAAAGTGTCTTGCAACTTAAACTTAGTGTTGTGCTAGAGTTAAAAAATTTGCTTTTAATATTGAAGCTCTGAAAGATCCAGTTATAGCCAAAGCTTACCATGATAGGTTACTTAGTCATTATGACAGTCATGGTTTGCTTACCACTGAAGTTGAGGAAGAATGGGACCATTTCAAACAGGCTTTTTAGGAAAAAAGGAGCAAGGAGGCAAAATTATTTGAGTGATATGACACTTTAGCTTATTTCTGAAAGAAAGAACTGCATGAATGTCCTTAATCAACATCCTATCAGTCCTAATAGAAAGCATTACAGAGATCTTAATAAATGTGTATAGGATCATTACTGTTGATAAGAATCTTTGGCTTGATGGCTTGGCTGACAAAGCAGTTAGACAGCACAACAGCAGAGAGCTGTACTGGATAGTTAATGTTTTGTGTGGTAGAAAATGGACAGGTATACAGGGATTGAAGGATAAACAAGGTAAGGTTATAGCAGGTGAGGATTCTGTCATGGCTAGGTGGGCTGAGCATTTCAGTGATATTCTAAACAATGCAGTTAGTTCTATTCCCATTGTTTGCAATGATGATAGATGCATTGGTGGCTTTAATGTTGGCCCTATAACACAATCTGAAGTTATTTTGGCTGTTTCTAAACTTAAACTTCATAAATCCCCAGGGGCAGATGAAATTACTACGGAAATGCTTAGAGCTGGGAATGTTTCAGTTACCACTTGGATGACTGAAATTCTGAATATCTTTTATGATAAAGGCATGGTTCCTAAGAATTTTACCAGAGCTATTGTTATCCCTATTTTCAAAAAAGGTGATTGCAGTTCTTGTGATAACTATAGGGGTATCAGCCTACTCTCTGTTCCAGGGAAAGTTCTTTGTATGATTGTGCTTAATAGAATTAAAAATCTGGTTGACAGGCAATTGCGTGATGAGCAATGTGGATTCAGAAGTGGTAGGGGATGTGTGGATCAGATATTTTCACTTAGGCAGATTCTTGAGAAATGTTTAGAGTTTCAGAAACCTTTGATTGCTATAGCTTTATTGATTTCAAAAAGGCTTTCAATTCTGTTGATCGTCATAATTTGTGGTTGATTGTGAAATCATATAGTATACCAGACAAGTTAGTTAACATAATGAAAGCTCTCTAAAATAACACTGAGTCATGTTTGGGAGTTGGTAAGGCTTGTAGCAATTGGTTTAGCATTACTTCTGGTGTTCGACAAGGGTGCATTTTGTCTCCTTTTCTCTTTAGCTTGGTTATTGATTATGTTATACGAAATTCACTTCAAGGGAAAGATTTTGGCCTTAAATGGGTTGGAGATGCGAAAATTTCTGATTTAGATTATGCTGATGATTTAGCCCTTTTGGCAAATGATGTTGAGATGAACTCTTTCATTCGAGGTGTTGATGAAACTGGTAGTAGAGTAGGTTTGGTTATAAACAGAGAAAACTAAAGTGATGAAAATTGGTCAGGCAGGCTGTGATTCAGTTACTCTGAATGGTTGCAGTCTTGAGCAGGTGTCACAATTTAATTATCTTGGGAGCTATGTAACAGATAATGATGATGTGCGGCATGAGATTAACAGACGAATAGGGATTGCTGCTGGGAGTTTTAAGAATCTATGGAGAGTGCGGAGAAATTAGGCGTATACACCTAAAGACTAAAATTAGACTGTATAATAGTTTGGTTCTTTCTAGGGTTAGTTATGGTAGTGAAACTTGGACACTTTGCAAACAAGATAACAGGAAAGTAGATGCTTACGCAGTATCTTGGGCATTAGGTGGTTCAACTTTGTAACTAATGATGAGGTTAGGCAAAGGAGTTTGCAACCTCCTTTAAGCAGCATATTGTGCAGAGAGAGACTCCGTTGGTTTGGCCATGTTGCCCGTACGAATAATTATAGATTGGCGAATAGGGTTATGAACAGTGTGCCTAAAGGCCTCAGAAGGAGGGGGAGACCTAGGATGCGGTGGGCAGACAATGTCAAACAGGACCTTGTTAGAATTGGTGTGCAGTGGCCAGATGCAGTAGATGTAGCTCAGGATAGACTTGCTTGGAGAACTAAATTGCCCGGTCTGGTTGGACCTCCATAGCCCATGGCTGCTTGAGGATGATGATGATGATGAACAGCAGATTCACAGTGGTCAGGAAGCACTCATGAACAGCATATTCAGTGTCGGTTTAAAACAACAACCAGTAAAACATTAACCATTTATGTGTTAAAATCATAGAAATAGTCTTCAGTCTAGGCCTGGTATATAAGTCTGGTATATAACTGGAAGACATGGTTTTCAGCCCCACCCATTTGCAAAACTCATTTTTCTGAAAGTATATTTTTTGAAGAGACTACTCTTTGTCTTTCAATTTTTTTTATTCAGAAATAATAGCCTTTCTATTCATATGCATCAAAATCAGTTTTGTTTAATGTTTTATTATTTGCATTGCTAGGTACTTTATTTTACTATTTGAGTCTAAAAAGACCAATTAAAATTAAATTTGTGGTCTTTTTGTCAAATATTTTATTTATATTAATTCCAGAATTAAATGATTAATTTGGCATATAAAAGGCCATAATTCCAAATTTCATTTTCCTTTCATCAGCTATTTCATAAAAAAAGTTCTCAAGTTAATTTTTTGGGGCTCAGCATAGAGAAGAAATAGCTGGACCTCTAGATGTAAACCAGATTTTCAGTCAGGACCCTGAAAGGGTTAAATAGCATGGTGTGCGCATGTGATTGCTGTCACAGGAGGAACAGTCAATTTTAATAAAAGAGGTGTACCTAATAAAGTGGCCACACAAGTGCATATAGTTTCACCAACTTATTTTTTCTTCTTGTCAATGAACATTTAAAGTATGTTTTGGCAAATTATGGATACAAAATCATATTAAGTATTACATAAGCAAACAAAATTTAGAAAAAAAAAACTGGAAAAAAAATTCAGAGAAAAAAAGTGTGTTAATATTTTAACACCTTTTCTTTTTATTTTTGCCCAAATATAAAGCATATATTTGTGAATTTTCCCACAATATCTGTGATTGGATGAAATAAAATTAAAGCAAATATTTTTAATAAATGAGTGTTTAACTGGAATGGAAAGATGACAAACAGCTAAAGACTAACTACAACTAATAATACAACAAAAAGAGGAGAGCTATTCCTGGTTTAATATGGTTTGAGCATCCATAATATATCAAAACATGCATTTAATGCTCATTGCAAAAATATACAGGGTGTTTCAAAACTCTCTGTACAAAGTTCAATGGAAGATAGGGAACACCAAGACAAACCTTTTTCGTCTATGAATATATGTCCACTGACATAACCCTTCAGTGCTAGAGGGCACTGACAGAAATATTGGTGGAGTTGGTACATAAATGAATGGAAACAGTGTGAAACACACTTTTATTTAAAGAAGGTGCTTGACCGATAACAGCATTGCAAGCATGATAGCGTCAAAGCATCGATTGCCATACATGCTGAAATATTTCTGGAATTTCGTGAACAGTTGCAGTGGCAACAGCAATTCTTGTGACAAGGTCTTCATGAGTCAATGGGAGTCTCGTACACAAGGTTCTTCATGTGTCCCCGGAGGAAGAAATCAATACATGTCATCGGGTGATATTGGTGGCCAGGCGACAGGTCTACCCCAGTCTATCCATCAGCTCCCAAAAGTGGCATTCAGATAATCCCACACATCATTGCTGAAGTGTGCTGGTGCCCCGTCATGTTAAAACCACAATCGTCTGAAAATAGC
This sequence comes from Ryuthela nishihirai, assembly GCA_038380435.1. NCBI lineage: Eukaryota > Metazoa > Arthropoda > Arachnida > Araneae > Heptathelidae > Ryuthela > Ryuthela nishihirai. The sequence goes on from JAWZYU010000019.1 coordinate 3,764,237, forward strand.
CACAGGAACGTCTTCCAGCAGTCTAGGCAAGGTTTCTTCAAGAAATGCCAGATAAATCTGCCCTTTGAGTCGGGGAGGCAGCAGGTATGGCCCAATCAAAATGTCATGGACAACACCTGGTCAAACAATGAAGGTGAACCATTGTTGATGACCATGCACCATTGTGGCATGCGAATTTTCATGCACCCAAACATGAGAATTGTGCACATTAAACACACCCTCATGTGTGAAAGAGGCCTCGTCTGAGAAGAGCATGTCAGAAAATCAGGCTGCACTGCGGTCTGCTGCAGAAACCAGCGCATGAATTCCACATGAAAAGGGTAATCTTGAGGTTGCAATGTCTGGACTCTCTGACGATGAAATGGATGTAACTGCTGCTCGTGCAACACTCTCCACATGAGGGCAAGGTTCACACAAAGACTAGATGCAACAACTTGCATGCTTGTGCCTGGATTGTCCTCAATCCACCATAGGATCTCTTCTTCCATGTCAGGAATGTACATAGTTTTCTCCTGACCAGTGTCACGCATGTTCACATGGAATGTTCCAGTTTCTCGAAGTTGCCGGTGCAAACGTGCAAATGTTTGGTGGTCTGGCACACGTCAGTTTGGGAAGTACTGTCAGTACAACCTCACAGCAGCTCTTCCGTTTCCATTGGCAGCCCCGTATGCCAGATGCACGTCAGCCATCTCAGCAGTCGTGAAACACTCCATGTTACACGTAATGTGTCTGATTTACAAATGCCGACGGCAAACACAAGTCCGTTCTCTGTTCCCATTCGCCCCTGTAGCCAATAGCAGTGCGGCCAAACAGTGCCCTCTAACATCGAAAGGTTATGTCAGCAGACATACATTCATAGACAAAAAAGGTTTGTCTTGGTGTTCCCTATCTCCCATTGAAATTTGTACAGAGTTTTGAAACACCCTGTATATTGGATGTAACAAAAATAGTAAAACAAAATATGGTGGAAGAATAACAAATGTTAGTAGGCATGATATGATTCCAAGAGGCTGAACGTGATTTTTTTTCCACACCATCAAAATGAAATGCATTGCCGAAACAGCAAAAATATATCTATGTGTATGTAGCAGGAACATTCTAGGTTGCCTAGATGAGTTGGCACATGCAGATACCATATAATTTATGGCATTCAAAACTACATGTATAGCTAAAAGAACAATGTATGCCTCTCCTGGGTTAACATAAAGTTACAACATGCTACTAATTGTAAATAGTACATAGCAATTGTTTCTACAGACTGCCCTCAGAGCTTTTATGATGTCTATTTGTACATGTAAAGGCAAATAAAGTTTCATTTATTCATTAATAAAACATACACAATTGAACGACACACTTTTTCCATTGGTTCAAATCTACATTTCTGTTGACTAGAGTCCTGGATGAATTTATTGATCTGTCCTTCAATCTGAAATACAAAAATACATTTGTTACCAAAAAGGTAATCTATACCACAAAGCAGTATTTCAAGTAACTTGCAATACATATATAGATCTATTAATATACAAAAACAAGTGAAACAAGACATGCAGAGTGGGTTGTTTTACCACTGTGCGGCACTTTTTTTGCACACCATGGGCTAAAGGCCAGGTCACAAGAACCCCATGATCTCAAAGAAGGTTGGGGGGAGGGGACCCACAAGACAACTGTTAGGAGATAGATGGAAGTCTCCTGTCAAGGGCATCTAGCATGTTCTTTAACGTGCACAGGGCCATAGCTTTATGTCCCATCTGATGGATGGTGGACTTTCCAAGCCCATCAGTGTCCCCTACTGAGCAAGGGCACAGGGAGTTTAGCTGAAATAAATCTTAACATTGGCCCAGGTGGGACTCAAACCTGGAAACTGAACATTATGAGCTTGGTGCACTACTGGCGGATCCCAAAGTCTACATATATGGCCATGAACCATAGTATCAGTCTTGACTACAATAAAAAAAATTCAAAAATATTAAAGTTTGAAATTTTTTTACTTATATATACACACAGTTGTATCAGAATAATATGACAACCTACCATACATATACTATGATAGGTAGTCATATTATTCTGATATGAGTGTGTATGTGCGTGTAAAATAGAATTTCAGAGCTCCTAAAAAATGCATTTTTTTAAAATTTATTCCTCAACTTGGATGTTTCAGAAAATAAAAAGCCCTTTCTCTTGCTCCAACTGCTATTAGCACAGCCCAGATTATGCCTTTGCCATAGCTTCTGTTCTATATCTTTACAGCAGTCCCCTACTACGCGGCTGAGAGCTCCAGTGAGTTAACCGAGTAATTTTTTTAAACATCCCAATATCCGTTTTTCAATAAAATGAAGTGATATGCCAAGGGAAATTTTTTTCATGGAGGCTTTTAGTGATTTGCATGAAAATACAATACAACCATATATGATTCTGCTTCATTCTAGTATATTTTACAATTAAAAACTATTTTCATCATCATCCTCATTCTGCCATCCATTATTGTGCAATTTAGTTCTCCAAACATACCTGTCCTGAGCTACACTATACACCAATTCTAACAAGGTCTCTTTTGACACTGTCTGCCCACCGTATCCCAGAACCCCCCCTACATACACTTTCTGAGGACTTTAAGCACACTGTTCATAACCATATTTGCTACTCTATAATTGTATGCATAATTATAGAACCTCTCTGGCCTCCAAACCAAAAGAACCTCTCACAACCGCACAATATGCTGCTAAAAGGAGGTGCCGACTCCTTTGCCTTACCTCATCATTACTCACAAAGTTGAACCACCTAATGACCAATACACTATGTAAGCATCAAGAATCAAAAGAATCAAGATTCTTCTTATCTTATTTACAAAGGGTCCATGTTTCACTACCATAACCAATTCTAGAAAGAACCAAACAATTATACAGTCTAATTTTAGTATTTCCCCACACTCTCCATATGTTCTTAAAAGTCTCGCCAGCAATCCCTATTCGTCTGTTAATCTCTTGCTGCACATCACCAGTATCTGTTACATAGCTCCCAAGATAATTAAAATGAGACACCTGCTCAAGAGTGGAACTATTCAGATTAACTGAACCAGTCTGACTGACCAATTTTCATCACTTTGGTTTTCTCTCTGTTTATAACCAAACCTCTCAATAGCTCCTTTCAATAGTTCATAACCAAACTTCTCAATAGCTTGAATGAAAGAGTTCATCTCATCAACATCATTTGCCAAAAGGGCTAAATCATCAGCATAATCTAAATCAAAAATTTTCGCATCTCCAACCCATTTAAGGCCAAAATCTTTCCCTTGAAGTGAATTTCACATAACATAATCAATAACCAAGCTAAAGAGAAAAGGGGACAAAATGCACCCTTGTTGAACACCAGAATAATGCTAAACCAATTGCTACAAGCCTTACCAACCCTCATGCATGACTCAATGTTATTATAGAGAGCTTTCATTATGTCTTGTTATAACTTGTCTGGTATACCATATGATCTCACAATCAACCACAAATTATGACGATCAACAGAGTCAAAAGCCTTTTCGAAATCAACAAAGCTAACAACCAAAGGTTTCTGAAACTCTAAACATTTCTCAAGAATCTACCTAAGTGAAAATATCTGATCCACACATCCTCTACCACTTCTAAATCCACATTGCTCATCCGTAACCATCGAGAATCAAGGCCTTTTCACTGGTGACGTCATACGTTCTGACGTCATCCTTCGTCGATCTAGCTTGTTGATTCCCCGTAGTTGTTGGTTAAGAACTGTTTTAGTGCTTTGGTAGTTTTTGTACGAAAGTTGTTTGTTTGAGTAGTTTTTGTGCGAAATTCTAAATCTTTGAAGTGGCTATAAGTTTCCGAAGATGCCTCACCCATGCAGTGTGCCCGGCTGTAGAGGCAACTATAAAAATTCAAGAAAAGTTCGCGTTTACAGTTTTCCCCAGGATGAAGAATTGTGTAGAAAATGGCTGCTAGCAATAAGAAGAGAAAACTTCACAGTAACAAAATTTAGCAAGGTATGTCAATTTTTTTTTTTTGCCTTTTTATAATAGCAAGTATACTTGTGATAAAAATTTTAGATTGCTGAAATCCTAGCAAAATTGCAATATTTGGCAAGAGTGCATAAAATGGTTTGAATGATAATTGTGAAGAATATATTGTGCCATACATTCATATAAGTTAACTGCTATACGTACGGTGACCATATTTGTTTGGAGAAAATAAAGGACAATCAGAAATTGTTTCATAATAAAAAAATGCAGGTTGCGTTTATTTTTTTCACTAAAACTAAAAAGCTTTATAACATTTATTACAAAATATAAGCATATGCATAGCATTTTAAACAATCATATTATTACTTAAAAATTTAATTTTGATACTTTTCACAAGAAAACATTTTTAATAAATCGGGTTTGTGCTTTAAAAATTCTTAAAACTATACAATTCATGTCAAAGTTGCATTTGGTATAAATGCATGCTTTCAATGTTTCGATTTTTAATTTGGTGTTTTCACTGGTCCACATATTGTTCGCTAATCAAAATACTCATTCAGTGGGGGCATTAGATCCAGGGACACAAGCAAAATTCAACGTTTCTTTAAATGTTTTTAAAAAATATGTGCTTATCTGTAAAATATTTTAAAATTTCAACCCATCTACTGCGTTTCAATATTCAGTTTACTATATTAATTCAGAAAAAAAAGGACAAAATGGTCATTTTAGAAAAAAATAAATATAATAGTGAAATAAAGGAAGTATGGTCACCGTAGCTATATGTTTAATCACAATTAGTTTATTTATCCTTCCTGTTTGCATCGTGGTTGTTTTTTGCTGAGGGAGGGTATTGAATATGAGTTTTTTTATTTAGTTGTGTGAAATATAGGTTTAAGAAATAGTAATCACAAGCCAACATATGTTATAGAGAAGAGAGCATTTGTCACTCATTAATAATTTGGATGACATGTAAATTTAAAGTTTATTTTCATAATACCCTTGGGAAATATTAGAATCTGATTTTCACAGTTTCCTCAGAGATTTAATGTTTTAGTTTCAATCATTTTTCAAGAGAATAAGTTATATACCATTCATTAGTTAATGTTTGAATGCCATAGTCGTAAGGTAAAATTTGTGCATTATGAATGAATAACGAATGCCTGTGTAACGTAAATTATGTAGCGAGTGATCATTTCCCCAAAAAATATACATAACAGAAAAATAACAGAAATTTATATACAGAAATCATAGAGGTGAAAAAGGAAATTTTTTACTGGATCATTATAAGTCAACTGTAAAATAAATATGTCTCAAATTAGGTTTCTGCAAAAATAGAAAGTTTCTAGTATTAGTGTTTCTTAAACAGATACCATAAATGCTGTAGGAATAAACTAATGCATAATACAAATTCATCATTGTGTTATATTTATAATTCAAGATATATTTGAATGCATCCAATACTTTTTTCCAATTATTCAAATCACTTGAACAATACAATTCAAGTTTGCATCTCTTGAAACACAGAGAAACTTTATTTGTTGATATATTTGGACTTTTGACCATTTACAATAATTTTTACTTTTCTTACTATTTTTATAAAATATATACATACATACAAAATCCTCATGCAGCCATGGGCTATGGAGGTCCAACTAGACTGTGCAATTTTCCACACCAGACTTGTCTTTTTTGAGCTACAGCTGCTGCATTTTTGGCAACTATAGGCCTATTCTAGCAAGGTCCTGTTTGACATTGTCTGCTCATTGCATCCTAGATCTTCCCCTTTTTTGATACCTTAGGTACACTGTTCATAATGCTCTTTGCCAATCTGCAGCTATGTATACGGGCAACATGGCCAAACTAACACAGTCGCTCTCTCTCTGCACAATATGCTGCTCAAAAGACTCCCTTCATCTAACCTCATCATTGCTTTCAAAGTCAAACCACATAATGCCCAAGATACTGTGTAAGCATCTAGAATCAAAGGCATCAAGTTTCTTGTTATCCTGCTAACAAAGGGTCATGTTTCGCCACCATAACTAACCTTAGAAAGAACCAAACTATTATACAGCCTAATTTTAGTCTTAAAGGTGTATACGCCTATTTTTCCATACTCTCCATTGATTCTTAAAAGTCCCAGCAGCAATCCCTATTCTTCTATTTATCTCATACTGCACACCACTACATGTTACGTAGCTCCTAAGATAACTAAACTGAGACACTTGCTCAATAGTACAGTCATTCAAAGCCTCTAAAGCACCATCTGCCTGACCATTTTCATCACTTTAGTTTTTTCTCTGTTTAACACCAAACCTACTCTATTACAGTCTGATCAACATCTCTAATGAACAAATTCATCTCATCAATATCAGTAGCCAACAGGGCCAAATCATCTGCATAACCTAAATCAGAAATTTTGAAATCTCTAGACCATTTAAGGCCAAAATCTTTCCCTTGCAATGAATTTCGCATTACATAGAGAAACTAAAGAGAAAAGGTCCTGTCTGTTTCTTCCCACATTAAACATTAACAATCTGGTATAACCCTCTGCTGTTGTGCTGTCTAACTGCTTCCTCTGCTTTGTTAGCCAAGCTATCAAGCCAAAGATTCTTATCAGCTGTTAACTGATCTTTTACATGTTTATTAAGCTAGTTGTAATGCCTTCTGTTAGGACTAGTAGGGTGCTGATTCATATTAATCCTGCACTTCCTTCATTTAGAAATAAGTTCTGTAGCCTTATCACTCAAATAATTTTGTTTCCTCTGTTCCCTTTTACCCAAAAGAGTACTGTTGGTTTCAAGAAAAGCCTGTTTAAACTGATCCCATTCCTTCTCAACTTCAGCAGTAAGCAAACTATGATTGTCGTAATGACTAACTAAGTAGCCTATCATGGTATGCTTTGGTTATATCTGGAAATAGAAATATCTCCTTTCTTCACAGAATTCAAAATATCCTGAAGCTTGTAAAACATCCTTCTCATTCTCATCAGAGTCCTCTGGGGGGGGGGGGGGATGGCATTGAAGTCTTTAACTTTTGTTTTAAATTTTTCTATAACTTGAGTAACCCAACAGTGTTGCAGATTAAGCTTAATTGATCAGTAACAATCAGACAAAAAAAATTTAACATATAAACACAACACACTAAATGGTATTCATCTTTCTCTCTAGGTTTGTGAATTACACTTCAAAGAGAGTGATATTCAAAGATGTTCAAGTGCATTCAATGAGAAAACTGGTAAGACGGTTACTGTGCAATTGAAAGTCCCCAGACTAATTCCTGGCAGCATTCCCTCAAACTACCAAATTTACCAGCATATCTCTCTGCTACTCCTACATCCAGCAGAGAAAGTCCTGAAAGCAAAAGGAAACAACGTGAAGAATCTTCACTCAAAAAAGCACTAGAATGTAGTGCAAGGGAAAAAGCTGAATATGACACTCAAAGAACATTTTTATCCATTCGTGATTTATTTTCCAAAGTGCACTTCATAGACATTCACACATGGACTGTATTATGTAAAAATGATTTGCTTTTGATATTAAATATTGTAAGTGATCCAGCTCCTATAGTAAAATTTTCTGTTGTTGTTAATTCTGAGCTTATGGTGAAAGCATATAATAAAGATTACGAGCAATCCAAAGTTGGAAAATATACTTTTCCTCTAAAAATCAGTCATATTGATGTTTTAAATGACCTTTTAAATTGTTTAATAAGGGTTAAAACTCCTGAAAGTAATATTAGATATAGTATTGATTTAATGTGTAATATTTTGAAAGCACTTCGTATATCTGATGAAAATAACACTAATCATTTAAAATTCATTGAGGAACAGTTGATACTATTTGGGTTAAATAAGTATGGTTCAAGGTATTCATCAGATATGATGATTTTTGCATCACTCTTTTTTAGCATGGCTCCTCATGCTTATAATTTTGTTAGAGAAAGTGGAAACATTAGATTACCACATCCTAGTACAATTCGACGCATTTGTCTTCGGTTTAATGTCAACCCTGATATAGAGAAAGTAGATTCAAATTTTTTATCATATGTCAGGCAAAAATATTCTTTTTTGAATGATACAGATAAAAAGGTGATTTTAATGCTTGATGAAATTCATCTTAAACAGTATTTGGATTACAAATGTGGTAACCTTGTTGGTCTGTCATTTGACACACAAAACATGGCAACCAGTGCCCATGTATTTATGATAACTAGTTTGCTTTCCAACTTTAAAGATGTAGTTCATATATTACCAGCCAAAACAATAAATGCTGATATTCTCTACAATATTATTAAAAAAATTATCATTGGTTTGGAAGAAATTGGTTTTTTTGTGATATGTGTCGTAGCTGACAATAATTCTATCAATCGTAAGTGTATGTCATTATGTCTTTCTCCCCCTAAAGTTCAAATTGTATATCCTCATCCATCAGATAAATCAAGACCTTTATTTTTTCTTACTGACCCAGTTCATTTGTTGAAGTGTATCAGAAATAACTGGCTAAATCAAAAAAATGTTGAAAAATGCATGTACTATCCACACTTTGTAAATAATGGAAATAGTATTTCATCATTCAAAACTGCATCATTATCAACCCTTAAAGAACTGCATAAAATTGAAGCAAACTCATTGTTAAAATATGGATTTAATCTGTCGTATAAAGCTTTGAACCCAAGTAACCTTGAGAGACAAAATGTTAAATTAGTCTTAAATATTTTTAATGATTTTGTAGTTAATGGACTTTTAGAAATAGGAGAAAAGCACAAATTGTTACATTACCAAGATACATCAGATTTCATTAAGATTATTTTAACATGGTGGCATATTGTAAATGTAAAATCACCTTTTAAAGGTGAACGTTTGAATAACAAACACCAAATGCCATTAACGTGTTCAGAGTCAGATGAAAATGTCTCATTTCTGAATTCTTTCCTGAATTGGCTTGATAAATGGGAGCAGATGAGTTGCACAACTGGTATGCTAACGAAAGAAACCCATTCTGCATTAAGACTTAGTACATATTCATTGCTTGAAATTGCTTCATATTGTACTTCTGAACTTAAATTAAAATATATTTTACCAGGTAAGTTTCAAACTGATAATTTAGAGAGTCGTTTCGGCCTCTACAGGCAGTTAGCTGGATGCCAATATAATATAAGTGTACGTCAATTATTTGAATGTGAAACAAAATTAAGAGTGCAGTCACTGTTGAAACTTCCCACTAAGTCAAGTGGCAAAATTAAAATAACTGATTTGGATTTTAAAGATGATTTTAAGGAAATGAATTTTACGTCTATTAGCTTAAAGTTTAATATTACAGTGCTTCCTTCAGATTTGTCTCATTGTGATAACTCTCTTCCTGTAATTGCATATATAGCAGGATATTATGTATTTTCAGTTTTGAAAAGTTTGAAATGTGACCATTGTAAACATTTATTATTACTTGATAAAAAAGTAGAATTGGATGCAAAATTTAAGTATTTACAAAAACTTGATAGAGGCAGTCTTTTTTGCCCAAATGAGACAGTAATTAACGTTGTATTGTTAAATTATATTACTATGAAAAAATTGTGTACTGAATTCGAACAAGAATTTATGGAAATGGCAAATCAAAGAAATGTTGTTACTTTAATCACTACCAGTCTTTTACTTGATGCAGAATTACTTGATTATCACACAAGTTGTGAATTTGGCCACTGTATTGGAAAAACTCTAGAAATGATTATCTGGTGTTCAACCAATATATTTTTAAACAATTTTTGCAAGGTTAAAAATGATTGTTTGTTAGAGAATTTGGGAAATAAGAAAAAATGTCTTAGTGCCAAAAAAAGAAAGTTGTCCACCCTCAATAAATAGTATCCACAGAGTTAACTGTTTGAAGTTAATAGTTTGGTGACAGTTTTTCTGGCATGTGGGATTTGAACCATATCTCTCCAGGTATATGCCACAGTATTCTAAGACTATTATACTAATAAATTATATTAGTGGAAAAAAAGGAAGAGCAGTGTTAGTTTAGTGGTCTTACACCACTGGCTTATATCTGGAAAGATGTATGCCTAAATGATTTAATCTTTCTTTACCAGGCTGCATAGAATTATATTTTTAACAATCGAAGATTGATAAGAGACTATTTTCTTTACATTTGGGAGGTTAGTTGAGCGATATATTATCAAATGTTAGGTCGATAGATTTACAGGTAGCTTTGTAAACCAAAATGTGTGTAAATTGTAGTTTGTAAAGTTTAGATGCACTTTTCCTGCTAGTTTTTGAATATGTATTCCATCAAAAGGTATCCATGTCCTATAAATTCAGTCTAATCACTAAGAAAAAGTATTTCAATTAAAACATAGCTGCAATTGTTACAGTTAAACCTATTACAGTATATCATTAATTTGTAGTTCACATTTGTCAATAAAATTGCTCTGAAGAAATTTTGTGTGTGTGTTTTTTTTTTCTTTTAATATAACAGACTAATTTTCCATAGCAGTTTATGTCACGATTATATAATCAATGGTTCAAAAAAACTGGATTAGTTATTGACAGCATTTATCAGGAAAAATATGTGAAGGAAATGATTTTATTTTTGTAAATATATAACCGAGTAATTATTTGCATTTTACGTTATTTTTAAACAAATTGTGTCAATGTTATTATATGTAGAACCTGAATATGACACTCCTGCTAATTTATATACCTTTATACATGTTCAGAGAACGTTAAACAACGATTACTCTGCACTTTGTCATCAATTTAGCACAATTAGAAATCGAGATCTATTTTAGTTTCAACGTCTTCCTTATTTGAAGGTTTGTCAGAAATATTACACTAATGTACATATATACAATGTCAATCAGTTTTTGAGCACATTATCAAACAAAAATGCCCACCGAACTTATAAAAAAAAAGTAAATGCTCGATTTGCGACGGTAGTTCTACGTACGCAGGAAGCACTGTAGATCCACAGGATGTGACGTCAATTTAGACTTCAAAGGCCTTCAGTCTCGAAGGTCACGGCTCATCACGCAATTGTCTGTCAACCAGATTCTTAATTCTATTAAGCACCATCATGCAAAGAACTTTCCCTGGAACAGAGAGTAGGCTGATACCCCTATGTTATCACAAGAACTGTGATCACCTTTAAACATAGGTGACAATCACAGCATTACCTATTGACTTTTTAATGACAATATATCAATAACTATTTTTTGGAAAAAATTTCACCGACATACAGGAATTGAACCCGCAGCTCTCCAGAAACATGACAGATATATTCTACCATTGAACTAATGCCGAATTATATTTTTAAAACTAATTTTAAGACTTTAAACACTTTACCGAAGATTTTGGGCGCCTGCCATTAGTGCCATCTATGATCTAGGGTAGCAACCATTTCTTTTTATATTGCACTGAGCAAGATGAAAATAAATAATATAGTCTCTTCACGCTATTTAGTGTTATTAATGATTTAAATATAGGTGACAATCACAGCCTATATCACAGTGAAAGGTACTAACATTTTGCACCATGAGAAGGTGGGGTCAGGCATTAGGTGCTAGGCCTAACCAGTTACATTACGGAAATGCTAGATATTTTAGCTTTTCTAAATTATTTTTATCTATTATCAGATACCTTTTATGAATGGTATAAGAAGTAAAAATCAATATTTATTTGATCATTTCTGATTGGCAATGTCTTAGTAGGGTGATATAGATTGGCAAACATATGGTTTTGATTTCAAACTTAGTGTGCATGTATACAGACTGGATATTTCAGAAAGTACTGAAGTGTTTTCGAATTTTATTTTGCTAATGAAATATAATTTAAAAATAGTGATGGACAAATCTTTATAACATATGGATATTAATCATAATGAATATCAGTTGAACAGGAAAATCTTTTTTGCAAACTATAATATTTCACTAATTCTGAGAGAAATTCATATGAATTTTACTTTTCGCAGATTCTGAACAGGGATATCAATTTTGACTATTTCTAGAATTTTTTACATTGCTTCTCAAATATATACTGCGATTTGAAAGAATAATTATTTGAACCTTGACCAAAAATTAAGTCTTAGGTATGGCCAAAGCCGTCCCATGGCCGAGTGGTTAGCACGCTTGGCTACTGATCTAAGGGACCTGGGTTCGAGCCCCGGATAAGACATGGTTGTATGTGTCGTTTTCTGCTGAGGTCCTGCCATCCTCTCAGATCTTCTACTTTGGCATATAAACTGACAGGCTCCTGTCAGACCTCTGTGGCAAGCAGCTGCTTGAGGGGGTATTTATTTATTATTTATACATACTTAAAATGGTAGCTGCTTTAGAAGATATCTGATTAGTAGGACATTATAACAAAAAATTTTATTTTTTAACAATAGGACTTTTTAATACTATTTTTAATTAAATTGAAGCAATTTCATATGTAGCATTCGGAATTTCTTTTTCCAAAGTGAAGTTTTTGCCATTTTTTTTTTGAAAAGTTCAACTTTTCCATAGTAGTCAGTATATGATACAAATTGATTGGAAGGGTCCGATCTCAAATTTTACTAGTTAAACTATGTTAAACTATATTTCCCATCAAATATTTTTATTCAATTTTTTTCACACTCTTCATCCCTTTTAGTTATTTACTTTTCTGTTTTATTTAAATAATCCTGTTTTAAAGCAAAATAAATTTTTGTAACACTAGTACCTTATTCTTAGCTTGTTGACTGTAAAAAAATTGCCTTGTGTGTTATTTGCATAAATGATCAAATAACTTTGAAAAAAATTAATGAAAGATTTAAATAATTACTTTTTTTTGTTTAAGTAATGACAACCTCTATGACAAAGAGGCATTGAAAAAACCTTTTTCAAAAGCCAAAGAGAAAGTTTTAAAATTATAAATAATGAGATAAACTCGACGGTTCAACATCCACTAATAAATCAGCACTTTGACGTCAATTCTAATTTTAGAGGATTTTTTTTACAGGAATTTCTATTTTCCATCTATATGGCAAATAGAAAGCCACTTTGGCTAAAAATTGCCTGAATAGTGCCTATATGTGACATAAAAGGAATGTTCATAGCGTTAATTAGAGGAGATCTTGATCGGCGGCAGGTAGCTCAGTGGTCCAGAGCACCTGACATGTTATCAGGAGGTCGTGGTTTCGTATCCCACCCAGCTCAAGACAATTTTTCCTCTAAAATTAGAATCGACTTCAAAGTGCTGATTTATTAGTGAAAGTTTAAAAATAATTTTATATTATTATTTTGGTTCTTATTTGATCGTTCATAAATATTTCTGGGTACATGTTCTTGACTTCTAAAACTTGTTCTTAAGAACCGTATTGGAATAATTTCTTTGTTTTGAATTAAATTCCAGCCCTAAATTATGCCTAATGAAAGTAAAAATGAACCGCTCAAAAGAAACTTTATTTCTCTAGAATCAATGATACAAATTTTGGATCATCTTAAAAAAGGAGAAAAGGTATCATACATCGCAAAAAAGTAAAATTTAAATGAAGGAACAATGTGGACCATAGAGAAAAATGAACAAAAAATTGGAACTACTGTTGCTGTGGGATTTTTCATTTCTGCAAATGTGACAGCTCAAACCCAAGCACCAATAATTGAGAAAAATGGAAAAAGCACTCAATTATTTAGATTGACGATAGCAGTAAAAAACGGATCCCATTAGATAGCAACATAATTAAACAAAAGGCACTAAAAATTTATAACCATTTAAAAGAAAACAAATCTTCTGCTAACCTGGAGTTTGTTGACAGTAAAGGTTGGTTTGAGCGATTTGAAAACCTCTTCTCATTACATAACATAAAAATTCAAGGGGAAAGTGCATTGGCTGATATGAAGTTGCCAAAAATTATCCGGAGGAATTTCGAAAAATTATTGAAGAGCACGGATACACACCACATTAAGTTTTCAATGCCGTATTCTTGGATTTCAGTCTTATTGAAAAAAATAATATGATTTAAATGTTTTTAAAATTACTTTAGTACTTAATTTTCCTTTCAAAAAAATTTCTTTAACATTTCACTCGTATTGTAATTTTGAATACTCAACTTGCATATTTTAAACTCAGACACCAAATATAGCATTTTTTTTAATAACATTTATCAGAGATTTGGAATAGCCATTAAAATTTGTAAAGCTTAATCAATGATTATATGACATAAGAAATTTTGCCTCCGACTTATCCCCGATAACAGATGCGAAATTGCAGAGTTTCGGCATCCAAATTGAGGTAGGAAAGGGGTGACATTTGTCAAAAAAAATTTACGCTATGATTTTTGTTGAGCACTCTTGTGTGCCAAGTAATGTCATCTAGCTTTCCACTCTTGTCTCTGGCACTATAGGTTGGCTATTCCTGCAGTAGAAAAATCAGTCATTTCACTTTTACACGTGATATACGTATTCATTGAATGCTTAACTGTACATATGATTTGACCTCAATATAGACCTTGTCTTCACCTTAATAAGAAATGTTTAGCGATTCAGCAATGCTAATACCAAGAGTGAAAATGGCAACTATTTGGTTGGCCGTGCATGTATGTGGTTTGGATACCATCGCAACCCAATATGCAGAAGACCATTGCATCCCAAACTCTCCTCATCTTTCATCCCCTTAAGAGGTAGCCACTAATTTTAAACTATAACGCTGCACTTCTAGTGGACCTGGCAGAATTCTTTCTGTTCTCTGCTAACCTTAATCCACTCTGATAAAAGGTTCCAAGAAGAGTAACCTCGCTTTTCTTTAATGCAAAACTGCTGGGCTTTTACTTTCAGTCTCACAGAATTGTTTGTTAAGTAGATAAGCATATATAAAGCTATAGCATGATTTGGGTTCTTCTAGAAACCCAAATCATGCTATAGCATCAATTTTATATCAAATTTATTGTTTGGTGTAATTAAAAAGCTGATAATAATTTTATCAATGTTTCTAAGGAAAAACATCTTTATCATAAGTTGATAATCATAATTTTTTTTATTATAATGATTTTGATATTTGGAAATCTAAAACGGCTTGATGTATCTAATATGTAAAATAAAAAATAATACCCCTTTAAGCAGCTGCTTGGTACAGAGGTCTGACGGGAGCCTGTCAATAGAAAGCATGAGTAGAACGCCTGTGAGGATGGCAGGACCTCAGCAGAAAAACAACACAAACATCCATGCCTTACTTGAGGCTCGAACCCAGGTCCCATAGATCAGTAGCCAAGTGGGGCTCGAACACAGGTCCCATAGATAAGTAGCCAAGCATGCTAACCACTCGGCCACTGGATGGATTAGTATGTATACATATGCTATCAATTCTGATACTGAAGGTTAAATTCCAAGGGATGCAAATGATGAAAAAAGCATTAGAGAATTAAATTCTTAGTTGATAATTTTTTTACACCTCTCAAACAGTTGTTTATCACTGGTCTGATAAGAGCCTGTTGATTTCAGACGTCAGATGACCTATTACGAAGGCGAGATCTCAGCAGAAAGATTTGAGACCCTATAAAAAAAAATAAATACCCCCTCAAGCAGCTGCTTGCCACAGAGATCTGACAGGAGCCTGTCAGTTTATATGCCACAGTAGGAGATCTGAGAGGATGGCAGGACCTCAGCAGAAAAACGACACACACATCCATGCCTAATCCGGGGCTCGAACCCAGGTAGGTATGGTTATTTTCTAAGTCCCATAAACTTGAAGAGAAGCATGTAAACCACTTGATCACAAGGACAGTGTCAAGCTCAATAAATTTAACAACTGGCAGTTATCAATGATGCAGTTTTTGCTAATCATTTTGAATCTTCTGTGGGCTTTATTCTTGAACTATCTTCATCATTAGCTATCCATTATTTTAAACTTCTTTTTTTACAGACGACAATGTTGACATGCTGCAGGTCAATACTAACAAATATGCTGAATTCAGTGAAAATGACAGTGGTTATAAAAGTCGAAACTGGTAATTCAGTATAAAC
This sequence comes from Ryuthela nishihirai, assembly GCA_038380435.1. Lineage (NCBI taxonomy): Eukaryota > Metazoa > Arthropoda > Arachnida > Araneae > Heptathelidae > Ryuthela > Ryuthela nishihirai. The sequence goes on from JAWZYU010000019.1 coordinate 3,780,186, forward strand.
TACTGATAAAATATGAGGGGGATTCATCATTGCAATTGCCTTGAGTATGGGCCTTTTTTGGATATCAAAAATATCATATTCCAGGTACGTATTAAGAGTCAAGAGATTTTTCAAAAGCATTCATTAATAATATTTAACATCAACCAAAAAAAATATGGAATATTGTTACTTACAAAAAGAAAATTTATATAGAGTTTGAAGAGAAAACTTCAGATTGCTAAACAAATTAACTGCACTGAAATAAAAATCGCAAAATTGTTTTCCCCAGTAGTACATTGGCAACAAGAGTAGGGTGTAAAAAAAAAATTTTCTTGGGCCAAAAGCTAACCTTATGAGGAGCGATGAAGGAGAAAGTAAAAATTCAATAGTGATATAATACCTATTATTTAATATTCAAATAAACTTATCTAGAGTAAATAAATATATTTACTTTCTTTTGTTAAAGTTTATAATTAGATTCAAATTAAAAAATTTAAATTAATATGCACCAAAATTCTTTTTTTTAAATCTTCCAAATAATTTCAGTTGTAGAGTTTAGGAGTGTGCACATTCTCTTACTGTACATACTCTGAATACATGTCTGTTTAGAACTCGCAGATGTTTAGGAGATGATGAAACACCAGTTTTTGAAATGGCTAGGAAGGACAACTTAATATTTAAAATTCATAGCAAATATTTCCTGCCTTAAAATTAAGGGAGGTGAGCTAAGTGAAAATTATGTTAAAAAAACAAAATGATGTGCCAACTTTTGTGGGACAATAAAATTAAAAGAACATGTATTAGTTTTTCTATTATGGTTACTCCAGTAGCGTAATGTATAGTGATTATTGATAAAATTAATTTTTAAAAATCTGTTTTTCCATGATTTTATATTATAAAATCCCCCTTCAAACTCATTACATAAATTTGGGGAAGCATGTGCCCCATCGTTCCCATTAAATTGCCTTCCGTTATTTCCAGAAACGTTTAGAATTTTCAATTCAGCAGAATATAAAAAAATATATATTTTGAAAACGAAAATTACAAGTACACACTGCTTTGCAATGGATTTCAATGTTTAAAGTGAGTTCATATCCTTCCTTTGATCTTTGACTTGCCCACCGTTTTGCCAGTTCTGCCTCTGGTAGTGATTAAGACTGAACCCAGACAGCTATGGCAGATGGGAACGTTCAATGTCCGTAAACTCTTAACGACTCCCCTAAAGACGGTTTTGGTTGGAGTCGCCTTTGTCTAGTTCAGCTTTCTATACCCAATATCCTTGCTAATCATTCAAAGAGAGAAATCACTACTTCCAATTTCTAGCATTCCCCATTGGCAATCCCTGTCGGCAGAAATGGAATCTCAAATATCCGGGTTCTAAACAGTTTGGTATCTAAAGGGTTAAACTGTAGTAATGCAATTAAAAACCAACGAGTTTTTCTTAAAAGGAATGATCCACTTTTAAACGTTTTTTTTTAATGGAGCCACTATTGAAATATATACATATTATTAAAAAATCAATCCATAGTGAATGCAGAATATTCCCTGTTAAGATAGACATCAAACATTAATTAAATGATTCTGAAAAAATTCATTGTTGACACGGTGAGAATCGAACCCACATCTCTTCAGATTCATGTCAGAACGTGCTACCATTGTACCACACATCGGACAATTAAACTTTTCAGAATAAGAACTTATAAATCTTCTTCACTGAGACATGGCTGACACAGCGCCATCTATACTCAAGGAGATGCAACTTTTTCAGTCATTGCTATTGATTATCGGATGTTAATGAGAAGGTCGCTAACGCTAAAGCATACATATAATTAAAAATCAATCCATAGTGAATACAGAGTATTCCCTGTTAAGATAGACATCAAACATTAATTAAATGATTCTGAAAAAATTCATTGCCGACACAGCGGGAATCGAACCCGCATCTCTCCAGATTCATGCCAAAGCGCACTACCATTGTACCACGCGTCGAACAATGAAATTTTTCTGAATAAAACCTTATAAATCTTCTACACTGAGACGTAGCTGACACAGAGACATGGAGATGTTCTTCACTGAGACATGGCTGACACACATTATCAGATGTTTTAACATCTGATAATTAATAGCAACGACTGAAAAAGTTGCATCTCCTTGAGTATAAATGGCGCTGTGTCAGCCACGTCTCAGTAAAGAAGATTTATAAGGTCTTATTCTGATAAATTTCATTGTTCAATGCATGGTACAATGGTAGCGTGCTCTGGCATGAATCTGGAGAGATGCGGGTTCGATTTCCGCCATGTCAGCCCTGAATTTTTTTCAGAATCATTTAATTAATGAAAAATATCTTATCGGTACATCGTACCGGCAAATAATTTCTTGCGTACCGGCCTACTTTCACCACTGGGTGTAAATAAAAATGCATTACTAGTAGTAGGAAAGCAAATAAAAAACTTGGGTAACTGCCGATTTATTTAAAGAATGGATTCTAAATTATTTTGTGCCAGCTGTGGAAAACAATTTAAAGCAGAAAAATCTTGATTTCAAAGTTTTATTACTATAGATAATGTGCCATGCCATCCAAAAGATTTAAGTCATCCAAATGTTGAAGTAATGTTCCTACCATTTAATTACAACTTCTTTAATTCAGCCATTAGATCAAGGCATTATATCTACCTTTAAAACTCATTACATCAGAAAATCATTACAATGGATTTTGGGAAAAAAATTATTCTGAATCTGTTGTAGTAATGGAGGCATAGAAACATTTGTCATCAACATTAAAATATGTGTTGGAAAAATGTATGGCCAGAATTAGCTCATTCAGGATATATGGTCAAACCAGCAGAAAATGGAATCAGTGCAATAACAGAACTTGCTAAATCAGTAGGAGGGGAAGGTTTTGACGATATGACTACTGAAGACATTCAAGAATTACTGGCAGTAAAAGAAGCTGGCGAAGCAGATTTAGTGGAAATGACATCGGAGGTAAATCAAATGAATTCAGAGGTGATAGCACAGATGAAAATTCTGAAGTTCCAAATTTTACATTAAAAAGCATATGGGAAGGTATAAACTTAGCTGAGATATTAGAATCTTGGTTTTTCAATGCAGATCCTTTGACTGAAAGAAGTCCAAATTTCAAAAGGGAACTTCAAAAATGCTTAGTTCCATACCATGAAATTTATAAAAATCTATGAAGTAAAATGAAACAAACCCAGATTACCAATTTCTTAAAGAGAACAAAAAATATATGAAATCCAGATGCTACAGAAGAAAGCTCAGAAGGTGAAGATATTCTGTAACAGAGAGAACTTTCTTGTTTGATTGTGCTTAGCAGCGATGAGGAAGAAAATTGAATGAAGTTACATTATCTGACATATATGTATTACAGTTTGTTCAGTTATTACCATTTTAACTCATAATAAATAGGCACTTTAGTGTCGATTTAAATTTTAGAGGAAAAATTGTCTTGAGCCGGGTGGGATACGAACCCATGAACTCCTGATAACATGTCAGGTGCTCTGGGCATGTCAGATGCTCCTTTATTACCATTTTTAATAAAAAATAAGTGTCCGATAGTTATAAAAATATAATGGTGTATTTTTGTTAGCTTTTAGAATATAACCCCTTTTTGTACTGGTTCTTAGTCCCATATAACACAGTTTTGCATTACACAAGATTTTATAGGAACCTACCTACCGTGTTTTATAGGAACCTACCTTCGGGTGTTCGACAAGGGTGCATTTTGTCTCCTTTTCTCTTTAGTTTGGTTATTGATTATGTTATGCGAAATTCACTGCAAGGGAAAGATTTTGGCCTTAAATGGGCTGGAGATATGAAAATTTCTGACTTAGATGATGCTGATGATTTAGCCCTTTTGGCAAATGATGTTGATGACATGAACTCTTTCATTATGGATGTTGATGAAACTAGTAATAGAGTAGGTTTGGTTATAAACAATGAGAAAACTAAAGTGATGAAAATTAGTCAGGTTAATCTGAGTTCATCTGAATGGTTGCAGTCTTGAGCAGGTGTCACAGTTTAATTATCTTGGGAGCTATGAAATAGATAATGGTGATGTGTGGCATGAGATTAACAGATGAATAGGGATTGCTACTGGGACTTTTAAGAATCTATGGAGAGAGTGGTGAAATAGGCGTATACACCTAAAGACAAAAATTAGACTGCATAATAGTTTGATTCTTTCTAGGGTTAGTTATGGTAGTGAAACTTGTACGTTTTGTAAACAAGATAACAGGAAACTTGATGCTTTTAGTTCTAGATGCTTAGGAAGTAACTTTGGAAATTAGGTCGTTCAACCTTGTAAGTACTGATGAGGTTAGGCAAAGGAGTTACAATCTCCTATATTAAGCAGCATATTATGCAGAGAGAGACTGTGTTGGTTTGGCCATGTTGCCCGTATGGATAATTATAGATTGGCGAATAGGATTATGAACAGTGTGCTAAAGGCCTCAGAAAGAGGGGGAGACCTAGGATGCAGTGGGCAGACAATGTCAAACAGTACCTTCTTAGAATTGGTCAGATGCTGCATATATAGCTCAGGACAGATATGCTTGGAGAACTAAACTGCACAGTCTGGTTGGACCTCCATAGCCCATGGCAGCTTGAGGATGATGATGATGTGAAGTGTCAGAAACTGAATAATCAGTATTCAAAAATCACTACAAATAAACTTGCAACACTTTTTTTTTTAATTCTTACCTACCATTTTTCTATTTAATATTTATATTTATTGTTTGGAATTATATTTAATTAATTATATTTTAATTCATTTAATTAATTAAAATATAATTAATTAAAATTAAATATTATTCTAATTTTTATTTTTGTTAAATGTATAGCCGTCCCGTGGCCGAGTGGTTAGCACGCTTGGCTACTGATCTAAGGGACCTGGGTTCGAGCCCCGGATTAGGCATGGATGTGTGTGTCGTTTTTCTGCTGAGGTCCTGCCATCCTCTCAGATCTCCTACTGTGGCATATAAACTGACAGGCTCCTGTCAGACCTCTGTGGCAAGCAGCTGCTTGAGGGGGTATTTATTTTTTTTTATTTAATGTGCACTATTTTATTCATTAACTCTTTCATAATGAGGCTTGGAATTTGAGTTGCACTGTTAGAGAAACAAAACACCTGACACTGTAAGAGTTAATCTATGGTGGAGAAATAGGCATACACACCTAAAGACTAAAATTAGTCTGTATATAGCATGGTTCTTACTAGGGTTAGTTATGGTAGTGAAACATGGATCCTTTGTAAACAATATAGCAGGAAACTTAATGCCTTTGATTCTAGATGTTTGCGCAGTATCTTGGGCAGGCATTAGCTGATTGAACTTTGTAAGCAATGATGAGGTTGGGCAAAGGAGTTGACAACCTCCTTTGAGGAGTATATTATGCAGAGTTTCCATTGGTTTAGCCATGTTGCCCATATGCATAACTATATATTTTTCAATAGGGTTATGAACAGTATGCCTAAAGGCCTCAGAAAGAGGGGGGGGATACCTAACTGTGGTGGGCAGACAATGTCAAATAGGACCTTGTTAGAATTGGTCTAAAGTGGCTACATGCAGCAGATGTAGCTTAGGGCAGATGTTTTGGAGCACTAAATTGCACAATCTGGTTGGACCTCCATAGCCCATGGCTGCTTGAGGATGATGATGAAAGGTGGAAAAAAATAGGAAACGTATTATGCTGCTATGGCAGCCATTTTGCTGACCTCATTTAGCACAGGAGCATATTTGCTTTTTCTTCTTTCAGGTAATGTTTCCAAACTAAATTTTCACTGAGGTCATTCTTTTAACTGTTGACATCCACTTTTTTTTAATCTTTGAAATTTCCTCAAAAGAAACTAGCAAAATGGATGTTTTTAAATGAAAAGATTTGGATCCTTTCACAAGAATGGATTTATCCAAGCATTACAATTTTTATGAGATTTCCAGTTTTTAAATTGTTTTGCTGTTTGTAAACATATATTTTGCTTCATTAAATATATATATTGGAACTTTAGAAAAAGTTGCTCCCAAAAATAGGGATTTTTTTTTTTGTGAAGTATTTTGGTGAATATGACAAAAAGAATTTGTGAGATTTCCCACTTCAATGTTTGCTAAAATTTCTCAGAGTGTTTCTAATACAGAAAAGTAGTCTTTCATTTACATACAGTTGTTAATAAATATGCAATGGTGTGTTCTGCCAGAAAACAAGAACATTATACTTATCCCCCGATTTACACGGTACTTGTTTTACACAATTTCGGTTTTACACGGTTGATAAAATAACTGATTTCAAAAAACTGGTAAAAATGTATATTCGGCTGCATATATATTTCAAGTCATTTTTTAATCTCATTCCTTTGGTAACACTGGCAACAACGGGGACGGGGTATTTCACCGTAGTATTTCACAATAGTAAAGCTATCTGGTTCATGTGAAGTAGTGCAGTATCATTTTAGCAGCAAAGCTTTACATCATTGTGCATTTCTTTATTTTATTATTTAAATATCTACTGGTAAGTTTCCAACATTTGTAGTTTTTCTGGCATTTTTATAATTTACGTAAATTTAAGGTTTTATAACGCCAAAAGATTTTTTAAAAAATTAAATGAAAAAGTTATTTCTTTAGAAACAAAAATTAAAATATTAGATCGTCTACGTAATAGAGAAAGAGTAACAGATGTTGCTAAATTTTACTCCATGAATGCCATAATAAGGACAATAAGAAAAAATGAAGACTCCATTAGAAAGAGTGTAGCAGCTGGATCTTGCACGAGTATGAGCACAATTTCATATGTAAGAGATGTTACAATGGAAAATATGGAAAAGGCATTAGTGATACGGCTGGAAGACCAAACTCAAAAGCAGGTTCCAATTGATACCAGTGCCATTACAAATAAGGCTTTAAAGATTTATGAAACACTTAAGAATCAGTTATTTATGAAACACTTAAGAATCAGTTACCGTCGACTTCGCCAGATGAAAAGAAGGTATCTTTTTCTGCAAGCCATGGTTGGTTCGAGAAATTTAAACAAAGACATTATTTACATAATCTAAGATTGAAAGATGAAAGAGCATCTGCTGATTCGGATGCAGCACAACAATATGCAGCAAAATTTGCTGAAATCATTGCCGCCAACTCCTACACTCCTGACCAGGTCTTCAATGCTGACAAGTCCGGGTTATTCTGGAAAAAAATACCAGAAAGAACCTATTTGGCTAAAGCTCACAAATCAGCTAGTGGTCATAAGGCAGCGAAAAGTCGTATAACAGTCCTTTTCTGTAGCAACGCTTCAGGCGATCATATAATGAAACCATTGGTTATTAACAAATCGAAAACACCACGCTCATTTAAAGGAATAAACATCAAAAACCTTCCCGTTTATTGGATGGCTAATAAGAAAGCATGGGTCCCTGCCATGGTTTTCAATGAATGGTTTCATAACTTGTTTGTCCCAGATGTCAAAAGTTATTTAAGTAAAAGGGGATTGCCTTTTAAGGCTCTTCTATTAATTGATAATGCACCAGGTCATCCTCAAGATTTACAACACGAAAATGTACAAATAGTTTTTTTACCACAGAATACAACTTCCTTATTACAGTCATTAGATCAAGGGATAATTTCGACTTTCAAGGCACTGTATATCAAGCAAACCTTCAGGTATATTTTAGAACAAATGGAGAATGATGGATCTCTTACTGTTATGGATGCTTGGAAGAAATTTACAATCTTATATTGTGTTAAACATGTTGGACTGTCATATACCAAGATTAAACAATCAACGCTCAATGCCTGCTGGAAAGCAATATGGCCAGATGCTGCTGAAGGTGAGAATTATAGATTACCATTAGAGCATGAATATTCTCAGATCACTGAGTTGGCGCATACTATAGGAGGAGAAGGTTTTGAGGATTTAGCTGAGGCAGATATTGAAGAAATAATGGCTGATGAAGAACTAGATGAGGATGATTTAGTTAACATGATTCATGAAACAAATAAACGTGATGAAGACAATGATCCTGATGAAGAGCAACCTGAACCAGTTGCGTTCACAGCAAGAGTCATCAGCGTAGGATTTGAATTGGGGAGAAAATTGGGTAATCATTTTTTACAAAATGACCCGAATGTTGAACGAGCTCTCCAATTCCAGCGGGATATTAGTAAGTGCTTAAATCAATATGAGGAGGTCTATAAAGATTTAACAAAAAAACCTACACAATTGTTAATTACAGATTTCATTACAAAGTCTCGTCGATCTGAGATTGTCCCTAATTCATCAACCATTGAACCAGAATCGCATCAAGAACTATCGAGTGATGAAAGTGACATCATACCAATCAGGAAGAAAAGACTGATAGTCCATGAAAGTGATGACAGTAATTAAACTTATTGTTAATTATTTTAATGATCTTATATTTTTTGTTCCTCATGTAAAATGAATTAAATATGTACTTATATTTTTTGTTCCTAATGTAAAATGAATTAAATATGTACTTATATTACCTACATATATTTGTTATTTTATGAATGAAGTGTAATTTTATGTTTTTCAAGATGTCTTGCTTTTGTTTTACATAAATGACTGAATTATGCACATTTTAGTGTTTTTTTCCATTTTACACGGTTTTACATAGCAAAATCCAAGATTTCGATTTACACAGTTTTGTGCGGAACCTATCTTCAGTGTAAATCGAGGGATAGGTGTATACTTATGGGTGCAACTGCCAAGTGGTATTGTGCATTTCTGAGCCTTGTTTCCAGCTATATCATACAAAAAAAAAAAAACTATACACAAGTCTATAATATTTTAGGTTGGGTTGTTTTACCTCTGAGCGGCACTTTTTTTGCACACCATGGGCTAAATGGCCAGGTCACATGGAACCCGAAGTTTCAGAGAAGGTTGGGGGAGGGGACCCACTGGAACAGCTGTTACGAGACAGATGATAGCCTCCCATCAAGGCCATCCAGCATGTTCTTTAACGTGCACAGGGTATGGCTCTCCTGCACACGGGGCCACGGCTTAACGTCCCATCTGACGGACAGTGGCCTTTACAAGCCCATCGTGTCCGCTACTGACTGCGGGCAAGGCAGGGAGTTTTGCGGAGATAAATCTCAACATTGACCCAGCTATAATATTTTAGGTAAATTTGTTTATATATTATTATGCAGAATTAAATGCTGCTTCTTCTAAAATATTACTTGTCAAATTCTGTTCCTTAGTTATTTCAAAATGAGGTTCAAATCCAATGAAATTACTTTTCTTACTACATTGTTTTAAAAAAAGCACTATTAAAATTTATGCTTGATGTTTTCTTGAAATATTTTATTTTCAGAAAATTCGTAATTAAATGCTCTTTATTTTGGCTTATGTCATGGCCTGTTCTGTCTATTAGTTATTTCAGGATAAGATTTTAAAGTTGCACTTTTTTTCACCTGAAAGCACCTCAGAATTAACCCAGCCACCAGAGTGAATTCTGGATCTATAAAGCTGGATCAAACTCAGATGCCTTTGATCAGTAGCCAAGCGCACTAACCACTCAACATAATTATTTCAAAAAACTTCGCAACAAGATTTGTGTACCAGTGTAACAGTAACCAATGTTGTCAGATACGTACCTCTTTCCAAGTACTAGATTAAGAACCAATGCATATGATTTCAGGAAAAGCAAAACCCTGTCCTGTTTCATGTTAAATTGCCATCCAGGAATAAAAATGCATTAACAATTTGACATAAAATTAAGCTAAATCTGCCTAAATTTAATCAAATCCTTGTGTTTGATGATTTTTTAACAGAACTTTCTTTCCACCTGTCTTTAAATGAAAAGAATACAGAAAACTTGTTTAGAAACTTAGCTACCTATTCCTAATAAAGCTGTAGGTGTTACAAGTATCTATCAGTATAATATATCATATCACAGAGAGGTGTGTCAAGAAAGCAAGACCTCAGCAGAAAGACAGCATTTAAAAAGAAATAGCCATTCCTTTTCCACGGGCTTGAATGCAAGTACCTTTCATTTTCAACCAAGCAATCAAAATTATGAACAAAAATTGGCAAACTACTAAAATCATTCACTAAAGGAATTTTAGATAGAAGACAGATGAAACTCAGCCTTTTATACTCCTACACCTGTAAAGATGTATCACTGCAAAGTCCACTAGCTAGAAAAGATTACTACTACTTCAAGACCTTACTTCTCTCCAATTTTCCTACTAATATTTTTATCCCAAATCTTTCCAAATTCCGTTCATGGTCCCAAAAAAAATTTCATTGTTTTTTTGGCAGATCATTAACTTCTGTTAGGCCCTCTCACATGTTAAAAGAGGCCTGAGCCAATTCCAAATTTTGAGGCCCCTAGCCTATATAAAAACTTATTCCCATTAATACTTACCATAAATTTTTATTAAATTTCACAAAATCTGAATGAAATTTACCCCTTAGATAGACAGATATCTGATGTAGCTTGTTAGTTTAAAACACCATAGAGAAGGTCTGTAAGTAACATTTGTTGAAGTGCTTAAAAACATTTAACAATGTCATAGAAAATTAAAGATTTCAATTTAATTTTAGTGCTAAATTTTGAAATACAGGTAGAAAAATTATGTTTTTTATTGAAAAAATAATGGCATACAAAATTCAAATCTTCTCTTTCAGGAACAGAAATGTAAAAGTGTCTCCAAACGAATTTATTAATTCTTCCAAGGCTCATCCTGAAAAACTGATTTTACATCTAGAGGCCAAGCTATTTTCTCCCTATGCTCTGCCAAAAAAGGTAGTTAACTTTAGAACATTTTTCCCAAACAACTAATGAAAGGAATAATGACATGTTAGATGTCAAATTAATCAGCAGTTAATTCTGGAATTTCTGAAAATAATATATTCAACAAAAAATGATGAGCAATTTCATTTCAAGGTGAAGCAAAAGGTGATTCTACCCTGATTCTTGCTCAATAGATGGCGCTGAATATCGCCCGTTTCCTAGGGGACGAGATTGACCACAGGAGGGAGAAAATCAGGTCCAACCAGAATGTGCAATTTAGTTCTCCAAGCATATCTGCCCTCAGCTACATCTGCATCATTTGGCCACTGCACACCAATTCTAACAAGGTGCTGTTTGACATTGTCTGCCCACTGCAGCCTAGGTCTCCCCCTCTTTCTGAGGCCTTTCGGCACACTGTTCATAACCCTATTTGTCACTACAATTATCAATATATGCAACATGGCCAAACCAACAGAGTCTCTCCCTGCACAATATACTGCTTAAAGGAGGTTGCCGACTCCTTTGCCTAACCTCATCATTAGTTACAAAGTTGAACCACCTAAAGCTCAAGATAATCTGTAAGCATCAAAAGCATCTAGTTTCCTGTTATCTAGTTCACAAAGCATTCCCACTCTCCACATATTCTTAAAAGTCCCAGCAGCAATCCCTATTAGTCAGTTAATCTCATTCCACACATCACCAATATCTGTTACATAGCTTCCAAGATAATTAAACTTGACACCTGCTCAAGACTGCAACCATTCAGATTAACAGAATCACAGCCTACCTCATCAATTTTCATCACTTTAGTTTTTCTCTCTGTTTATAACCAAACCTACTCTACCACCAGTCTCATGAACAGCTCGAATAAAAGAGTTCATCTCATCAACAACATTTGCCAAAAGGGCTAAATCATTAGAAAAATCTAAATCAGAAATTTTTGTATCTCCAGTCCATTTAAGGCCAAAATCTTTCCCTAGAAGTGAATTTTGCATAACATAATCAACAACCACGCTAAAGAGAAAAGGAGACAAAATGCACCCTTGTCGAACACCAGAAGTAATGCTAAACCAATTGCTACAAGCCTTACCCAACTCTCACACAAGACTCAGTGTTATTACAGAGAGCTTTCATTATGTTAACTAACTTGTCTGGTATACTATATGATCTCACAATCAACCACAAATTATGACGATCAACAGAATCGAAAGCCTTTTTGAAATCAATAAAGCTAGCAACCAAAGGTTTCTGAAACTCTAAACATTTCTCAAGAATCTGCCCAAGTGAAAATATCTGATCCACACATTCCCTACCACTTCTGAATCCACATTGCTCATCACACAATTGCCTGACAACCAGATTCTTAATTCTATTAAGCACAATCATGCAAAGAACTTTCCCTGGAACAGAGAGTAGGCTGATACCCCTATAGTTATCACAAGATCTGCGATCACCTTTTTTGAAATTAGGGGTAATAATAGCTCTTGTAAAATCCTTAGGAACCATGAATTTATCATAAAAGACATTCAAAATTTCAGTCATCCAAGTGGTAACCAAAACATTTCCAGCTCTAAGCATTTTCGTAGTAATTTCATCTAGTCCTGGGGATTTATGAAGTTTAAGTTTAGAAATAGCCAAAATAACTTCAGATTGTGTTATAGGGCCAACATAAAAGCCAGCAATGCATCTATCATCATTGCAAACAATGGGAGTAGAACTAACCACATTGTTTAGAACATCACTGAAATGTTCAGCCCACCTAGCCATGACAGAATCCTCACCTTCTATAACCTTACCATGTTTATCCTTCAATCCCTGTCCGTTTTCTACAACACAAAACATTAACTATCTGGTACAGCTCTCTGCTGTTGTGCTGTCTAACTGCTTCCTCAGCTTTGTCAGCCAAGCCATCAAGCCAAAAATTCTTATCAACAGTACTGATCCTATACACATTTATTAAGATCTCTGTAATGCATTCTATTAGGACTGGTAGGATGTTGATTAAGGACATTCGTGCAGTTCTTTCTTTCAGAAATAAGCTAAAGTGCCTTATCACTCAAATAATTCTGTCTCCTCTGCTCCTTTTTTCGTAAAAGAGTAGTTATTGTCCAAAAAAGCCTGTTTAAAATGATCTCATTCTTCCTCAACTTCAGTTTGGTTGTTTGGTTGTTTTACCTCTGAGCGGCACTTTTTTGCACACCATGGGCTAAATGGCCAGGTCACATGGACCCCGAAGGCTCAGAGAAGGTTGGGGGAGGGGACCCACTGGAACAGCTGTTGGGAGACAGATGGTAGCCTCCCGTCAAGGCCATCCAGCGTGTTCTTTAACGTGCACAGGGTATGGCTCTCCCGCACACGGGGCCACAGCTTAACGTCCCATCCGACGGACGGCGGCCTTTCCAAGCCCATCGGTGTCCCCTACTGACCGTGGGCAGGGCGGGTAATTTTGCGGAGATAAATCTCAACACTGACCCAGCTGGGACTCGAACCTGGGAACTACAGATTACGAGCCTGGCGCGCTACCGACTGAGCCACCCCCGCCCCGTCTCAACTTCAGTAGTAGCATACCATGACTGTCATAATGACTAAGTAACTTATCATGGTAAGCTTTGGCTATAACTGGATCTTTCAGAGCTTCAGTATTAAAAGCAAATTTTTTAACCCTAGCACAACACTTTTTAAGTTTAAGTTGCAAGACACTTTTAACAAAGTAATAGTCAGATCCAATTTCAGCTCCCCTATAAGACCTGGTATTCCTAACAGAACTAGCCCATTTGCTGTTAATTAATATATAATCCATCATATTCTTATGCAGCCCATCAGGTGAAACCCATGTGTACTTTATGTATGTCATGGTGTTTGTAATAAGTGTTACTTATTCTGAAACCATTGAGTTTACTTACCTGTAGAGGAGATGTTGGCCATTGTCGTTGCACTATCAATACCAGACGGGCGTATTAACTCTCCTCCAAAGGTCAGAGTCAGTACCAACTTTGGCATTGAAGTCACCTAGAACAAGGGTAATATCTCCTTCCTTGACAGAATTCAAAATATCCTGGAGTTGTTCATAAAACCTATCCTTCTCATCCTCATCGGCATCCTCAGTGGGGGCATAACAGCAGATAACATTCAAGTCTTTAATGCTTGTCTGAAATTTTGCTGTAAGAAACTTTTCATTAAAGCACTCACATCCTAGAAGAGCATCACTAGCGTGTCTGCTGAGAAGCTGACCTCGCCTTGGTGATGTTTTTTGTCTTCCCTCCCTGAAAAGAGAAATTTAAGATTATTTTTAAGAATCTGACCTTTATCTGTCCATCTGGTCTCTTGCAAGCCGAGAATATCTAAATTATAATGGTGGAATTCTTGTGTGAGGATATTAAGAGAAAAAGCTCTGTGCAGAGTCCTCACATTCCAACTACCTATGGAGAGAAAATGGTTAGTGGGATGTTTAAAGAAACTATGTTTATTGAGAGGGAATACCAACAATTTCAAACAGCCCCCTAATCGCAGACATGGGACAAAGGCACGTTCCCCCACCACTAAAGGCTGAAGCCATCTACACTGGAAGACTTCCTCCAATGTAGAATTTGACAATGCCAATAGAAGCAAAGGGTTCAGGTGCCTGCGATGACCTCTGCTCAGGATTATCCACCAGCTGATAAATATATCCTGTGAATCTATTCACTTGGGGCTGTCAACCCACAAACAAACAGAAAACACAGCGGAAGATTTTCCCTCCACAGAAGCCCACCAGTGCAGCAAAATCAGGATCCATAATCAAGCTCAGAGCCATATATCTGTCCAGTCCAGTGGGTTTATATGGTCAGCACCAGAACCCTGTGTGGTTGACACTCCTAAGCAGGGTAGAAAAAAAAAAGAAAAGTAGCCATAGTTGTCCAGATCAGTAGGCCACACTAATCTGGCAGCCCTCCCCTTCCGTTCACTTCCACAAGAGAGTATCTCTTTTGAAAGGTACTAACGGTCTGCACCACGAGAAGGTGGGGTCGGACATTAGGTGCTAGGCCTGGCCGGTTCTATGCATCATCACAGGGGATTGGTGCATAGCTCTCCTTCTAGTACTGAAGACATTTTACCTCCACCTGGATGAATTTTTTTTTTTATTATAAGCTATTAAGCTTTTATTCAACAGTTTCAAAAGTTGGTCTCAAAACCGATGTTTAATAAAACATCGGTTTTGAGAGTACAGATGTAAATAACAATAAACATAGTTTCTTTAAACATCCTACTAACCATTTTTCTCCATAGGTAGTTGGAATGAGAGGACTCTGCACAGAGCTTATTCTCTTCATGTCCTTACACAAGTTCCACCATTATAACCTTGATATTCTCAGCTTGCAAGAGACCAGATGGACAGATAAATGTCAGATTCTTAAAAACAATCTTCAATTTCTCTTTTCAGAGCAGGAATAAGTATCACCAAGGCGTAGGTCAGATTTTCAGCAGACCTACCAGTGATGCTGTTCTAGGATATGAGTGCATTAATGAAAGGTTTCTTACAGCAAAATTTCAAACACTCATTAAAGACTTGAATGTTATCTACTGTTATGACTGGATGAGGATGAGAAAGGTAGTTTTACAGACAACTTTAGGATATTTTGAATTCTTGTAATGGTCCTCCATTACAACAAAGAATACATATGTACTCAATTGTAACAATGTCCTTTGGGGCTAGCCTCTTAGCATTGTGGATTTAGTCATCACTTCTCAGCAATGCTTGCTGACTTCCATTGGGGGTTACAAGTTTGATCCCAGCAGTGGGAAGCCTCATCTCAGCATGATGTGTTCTATTCTCTGAGCGGAGCTGCCTAAGTCTGATTTGGCTGATAAGCAATTATATTCGGAGATTCAGAAGACATTTCTCTCATAATGCTAGAATTAGACAAAAGTTAATGAGTTGAATTCAGATGTTGGTTCCATGTTCTGTGCCTGGATGGCAGCCCAAATCAAGAAGACAGTATCAGAACTCACCTTCTAAAAAGTAGAGAAGGATAGGCACAAACATGTGACCTGAATAAAATTAGCATGGTTATGGATCTTCGGATAGCTCCCTTCTACTTCACATTGTAACATGTAGCCTCGTCATTGAAGATGTTGAACCCTGAGATTTGTAGAGATGATTTGAGAAGATATTTGAAGAGGATTTTTAATATATTTTCTCTTAGGCAGATTCTTGAGAAATGTTTAGAGTTTCAGAAACAACATAATGAAAGCTCTCAAGAATGAATAGAAGGGGAAAAAATAAATCAAAATTTGGTTTATAAAAAACATCGGTTTTGAGAGTACAGATGTAAATATCACCTCTCTCTTCTAATGTGTTCCATTAATTTCCTATTATTTCATTGTGACAAAGAAGATTATAAAAAATTTGTGCTATTGAGTGTTGGATTAGTGAGAATTGTAATCCTGTGCAGTTTAGTTCCCTGAAATATATTCCTTTTAATTCCAATTGTTGCATTTAATAGGAACAGAAAGGGACAAAAATTTAAAAATCTGGTTTAAGAAACATCTGATTATAGCATATAGATGTGAATATCCTATTCCCCAATCTATTCTAATAATTTCCTATTATTTCATTCAAATAAAAATAAAGACACCAAAAATATTTGTTTTATTGAGTGTTGGATTAATGAGAATAATGATAGATTTGTGAGCGTTTGTTCCCTGACATGGTTTACTTTGATTTGCAATTGTTCCTTTTAGAAGGAACAGAAAGGGATAAAAATCTGAAATCAGATTTAAGAAATGCCAGATTAGAGGGAATAGATTTACCAAAAATCAACTGTTTTGATTTCCTCTATTGTTACTTTGCATTCATTTGATGATTTTTTTTTTCGTAAGGAAAAAGTTTGGAAGTTTTGTTTAATTTAGGTTCAGATTAAGGATAATATTGGTAGTTCCTTGCAGTTTTTAATGTGTTCTTTTGGTTTTCGTTGCTTCATTTAGAAGAACAAGAAAAATATGTGGTAATGAAATGTCCGATTATAGAGAATAAACTCTTTATTGAAGATCAGAAAGAGAAAAGATGTAATCAACCGTGTTTAGTTCCTTTGATTTACAGAGTATCAGATTGCACAGACTTCTGAAAACTATTGTTTTTCCACTAACTAAAAATATTTTATAATTAGAAAAAAAAAATGTGAGGGTGGGAAGAGACTGGATTTCGAATGATAACATTCCCCCTCCATTTTATAGGTCTTTAAAAAAATTTTAAAAAAATTATGAAATATAAATATTTAATAATTTTTGTCCTCTACTAGTATTTTGTCCCTACTAGTATTCTAAAGCCCCCCCCCCCCCCCCATTTGAATTATTTTAATATATGCATATATGTAAGCATGTATGTATGCATGCTTTAGAAGTAAGAAAGTAAAATGTAAAATTATTCTAAATAGTACTTATATCAAAATTAAATTCATAATTTAAATGCTGGAGATGACTGCAGCACTTTATGTGAGACTTCTTTTTCAAGTATCAAATAAGTGTCTAGAAACATTATGCAAAATTTGTTTTAAAAAATTACCTTTTCCCGGAATTTCTTCAACTTTGCTTTCTCTTCTGCTTGTTTTTTTTCTAAATGCTCTTTTTGCTCTGAAGAAAACAAAATAAATAAATTAGTTCTTAAGCAGCTGCTTGCCACAGAGGTCTGACAGTAGCTGTCAGATTCTGTCTGACCATAAAGAATCTGCGAGGAAGGCAAGACTCAGCAGAAAGGCAACACAAACATAATTGTAAATAAAAATATTCTAAATGATTTAAAATAGTATTTCTAAAACTTATATGCAATACATAATTTAAAAAAGTGGCTGCTCATGTCTTAAAGGTATAATACCCAGCAATAAATTTCAAACCTGTTAGTTTAATTTTTTAACAAAAAAGTGTAAATATAAAGTAATCCTTTTCTTCATTATGATTAAAAGATTCACTGAATATCATCATCCTCAAGCAGCCACGGGCTACACAGATCCAACCAGACCGTGCAATTTAGTTCTCCAAGCAAGTCTGTCCTGAGCTACATCTGCTGCATCTAGCAACTGAACACCAATTCTAATAAGGTCCTGCTTGACATTGTCTGCCCACCACATCCTAGGTCTCCCGCCTCTTTCTGAAGCCTTTAGGCACACTGTTCATAACTCAATTCGCCAATCTATAATTATCCATGAGGGCAACATGGCCAAACCAACGAAGTCTCTCTCTGCACAATATGCTGTTTAAAGGAGGTTGCAGACTCTTTTGCCTAACCTCATCATCAGTTACAAAGTTGAACCACCTAATGCCCAAGATACTGTGTAAGCATCTAGTTTCCTGTTTTGTTTGCAAAGTGTCCAAGTTTCACTACCATAACTAACCCTAGAAAGAACCAAACTATTATACAGTCTAATTTTAGTCTTTAGGTGTATATGCCTATTTCTCTACTATCTCCATAGATTCTTAAAAGTCCTGGCAACAATCCCTATTTGTCTGTTAATCTCATGCCGCACATCACCATTATCTGTTACATAGCTCCCAAGATAATTAAACTGTGACACCTGCTCAAGACTGCAACCATTCAGATGAACTGAATCGCAGCCTGCCTGACCAATTTTCATCACTTTAGTTTTCTCTGCGTTTATAACCAAACCTACTCTAGTACAAGTTTCATCAACAGCTCGAATGAAAGAGTTCATCTTTCAACATCATTTGCCAAAAGGGCTAAATCATCAGCATAATCTAAATCGGAAATTTTCGTATCTCCAGGCCATTTAAGATCAAAATCTTTCCCTTGAAGAGAATTTCCATAACATAATCAATAACCAAACTAAAGAGAAAAGGAGACAAAACGCACCCTTGTCAAACACAAGTCATGCTAAACTAATTGTACAAGCCTTACCAACTCTCACATCCAACTCAGTGCTATTATAGAGAGCTTTCATTATGTTAACCAACTTGTCTGGTATAGCATATGATCTCACAATCAACCACAAATTATTACGATCAACAGAGTCGAAAGCCTTTTTGAAATCAACAAAGCTAGCAACCAAAGGTTTCTGAAACTCTAAACATTTCTCAAGAATCTGCCTAAGTGAAAATATCTTATCTACACATTCCCTACCACTTCTGAACTACCATAGTCTCATCATGCAATTGCCTGTCAACCAGATTCTTAAACACTACAAAAGCCACAACTGGTTAAAACTAAAACAAACATACTAATTTAAAACATTTGTCAGTTAATACATACAAGCTAAAACAAAAATGAGGTGCTATATTTTTAGGGTTGCACTAATAATGGAGTTGCTGGAAAGTTTTCTTATTATGAAACAAATTAAAACTACCAAAGGTAGTCAATGCACTTTGGGATATTTTACAGCACCCTACCAACTAAAAAGTTGTAGTAAACCATGACTCATCTGATTTGTAGCTCTAAGAACAAGTAATATAAGCACCTTAGGTAAAAATCAATAGCTCTTCATGGAAGACCAAGATATAACCAAAGCTTACTATGGCAGGTTAGTTAGTCATTATGACAGTCATGATTTGCCTACTGCTGAATTTATTCATGTCATGTTATGTAAAGAATGAATTTATTCATGTCTATCACCTGCTGAATGGTCAATGATGAAGACGTTTTTGTGGTAGATGACTTTTTATCAGATAAGGAGTTCCAGTGTTCCCAATTTGTTATTAAAACTTGTTAAGAGTTATTTCTTTCATTAGTTTTCCTGTAAGTGTTCCTGTGATCATGTTCATAATAATATGGCAGTCATAATTTTCCCCTACTGCTGAAGATGAGAAAGAATTAATTTTTTTCATGTCTATTGCCTGCTGAATGGTCAATGACGAAGACTTTTTGTGGTAGATTTCTTTTTATCAGGTAAGAGTTATTTTTTTTCATTAGCTTTTTGTAAGTGTTCCCGTGATATTGTTTGAAATGTTATGATCATGGGAATCTTGTTCATGATATATAATCCTGTGATAATCACTATCCAGTTGTAGCTTGTGGGGTCAGCAGAGTTAGGTCATATACACTGTTGCTAACTGCTGACACTTCGATGATTTCCATTATTGCAGATGTCAGAAGCTGCAGTGGGTCTGTGCTCAGGGGGCTGAGGAAAGGAGTTTCTATTGAGTAAAAAGTCCTTGTTGCAAGGCAGGGAGTTTCAGGATAAAAGCAGAGGTATGTTTGACATTTCGTTAACCTCCAGATGAGGAGCGTCAGTTGTTTAGCAGCAGTAAAGCACAGGAAAGATTGTGAACATGAGCTCATTGCTTAGGTCTAGTAGAGTTTTTTTCAACTAATTATTTTCAAGTGTTTCTTGTCTACAGGATGTTTTTCTATGATACCTTATTATTGAATTACTTAGTAATATTTGTCATTCATGTGCACAACATTATATATCATTATATATATCACACTGTTGAAGAAATGGTTAACTTCTGGTGGTCTAGCGGTTAGGATGCCCGGCATGTTTCTGTGAGATGATGCCAAACACATCCCCAGAAGCATGCTGGGTGGGGGTTCAAATTTCACTCAGGAAAACCAATTTTTTCCAACTAATTATTTTCAAGAAGTTTAAACAGGTTTTAAAAACATTTGTCACAATGCATTTCACCATTTTCCATTATGGCATTTTCAGGTAACTAAAGTAAGTGTAAACTCCAAGAGTTAAATAGTGTTGTCCCTCTGTTGGTGCATGCTAAAACTACATCTCATAGTTGCATAATAGAATCTCCAGGATGAGGGTAAATGTGTAACATCTGTATTACAGAGCATTTATTGGTTGACATTAATTAGTAGGTTTTCCATGTAATTAAAAGTGAAATTGGGTTTGAGGGTATGATTATTTTGTTGTTTAGAAAAGTTTTGGATAGATTATTGGTAATAATGGCTTGGGTTAATGCACTCTTGCTTCTACAGGCATTGTCAAACCTACATTGGAGGAAATCCTTCCAGTGTTGATGGTTTCAGTTTTTAGTAGTAACAGAAAATGTCTTTGCCCTATGCTTGCGATTAGGGGATTGTTTGATATTGTTCCACTTCCTCTCTCAATAAACATAGTTTCTTTAAACATCCCACTAACTATTTTCTCTCCATTGGTTCTTGGAATGTGGGGACTACATAGAGATTATTCTCTTGATCTCTTGATGTCTTCACACAAGAATTCCACCATTATAATTTAGATATTCTAAACTTGCAAGAGACCAGATGAATAAAGGTCAGATTCGTAAAACTAATCTTAATTTTCTCTATTCAGGGTGGGAAGATGGAAAGCTTCTCCAAAGCATAGGTTTGCTTCTAGCAGATATGCTAGCAATGCTCTTCTAGTATATGAGTGCATTAATGAAAGGTTTCTTCCAGCAAAATTTTAGATAAGTATTAAAGACTTAAATGTTATCTGTTTTTATGTGCCCACTGAGGACACCGATGATGGTGAGAAGGATAAGTTTTATGACAGCTTTAGGATATTTTGAATTCAATGCTACAGTTGGTATTGACCTTTGGGGACCTTTGGGGAGCAGTGATAGGTCCCTTTGGTATTGGTAATGGGCAACATCTCCTACAGGTAAGTAAACTTAAGTGTTAGTTATTCTCAAACTATTATTACAAACACTCTGACATACGTAAGCACACATGGGTTTCACCAGATGTGTTTCCTAAAACTATGATTGATTATATATTAATTGACAGCAAATGGGCTAGTTCTGCTAGGAATACCAGTCACATAGGATAGCTAAAAATTGAATCTGACCATTACCTTTTTATAAGTGTCCTGCAACTTAAACTTAAGAAGTGTTGTGCTAAGGTTAAAATAAATTACCTTTAACACTGAAGCTCTGAATGACCCAGTTACAGCTAAAGTTTACAATGATCAGTTACTTAGTCATTCTGACAGTCATGGTTTGCTTACTGATGTTCAGGAAGAATGGAACTGTTTTAAACAGGCTTTTCTTGAAATTAACAGTACTCTTTTGGGTAAAAAGGGGTAGAGAAAGAAAAATTATTTGCGTGATAAAACAGTGGAGCGTATTTAGAAAGAAATAACTGCAGAAATGTTTTTAATCAATATCCTACTAGTCCTAACAGAAACCGTTACAAAGAGCTAAATAAATGTGTTAAGGATAAGCAGCAGCTGATAAGAATCTTTGGGTGGATAGCTTGGCTAACAAAGCAGGGGAAGCAATTAGAATAATAACAGAGAGCTGTACCACATAGCTATGGTTCTGTGTGTGAAAAAATGGACATGCATACAGGGATTGAAAGATAAGGTAAGTTTACAGAAGGTGAGGATTGTGCCATGGGTAGGTGGGTTGAGAATTTCAGAGATGTTCTAAACAATATGTTTAGTTCTACTCCCATCAATTGTAATGATGATGATAGAACTTTTAACTACATAAATCCTAATGGTTAAATGAAATTATTACTGAAATGCTGAAAGCTGGGCGTTTTCTGTGACCACATGGCTGTTGGCAATTTTGAATATCTTTTATGATAAAGGCATTGTTCCCAGAGCAATTATTATCCCTATTTTTAAAAAAGGTGATCACAGATCTTGTGATGACTATTTTCTGTTTCAGGTAAAGTACTTTTGCATGATTGTACTTAATAGAATTAAAAATCTTGTTGATGGACAATTATGCATTGAAAGTGTGGATTCAAAAATGGTAGGGGATGTATAGATCATATATTTTCACTCAGGCAGATTCTTGAGAAATGTTTAGAGTTTCAAAAACCTTTGGTTACTGCCTTTGTAGATTTCAAAAAGGCTTTTAAATCTGTTGACCATCGTAATTTGTGGTTGATCATGAGATCTTATGGCATACCACACAAGTTAGTTAACGTAATGGAAGTTCTATATAATAGCATTGAGTCATGTATGACAGTTGGTAAAGCTTGTAGCAATTGGTTTAGCATGACTTCTGGTGTTTGACAAGGGTGTATTTTGGCTCCTTTCCTCTTTGGTTATTGATTATGTTATGCTAAATTCACTACTAAGGAAAGATTTGGGCTGAAAATTTCTGATTTTGATTAGGCTGATGATTTAGCACATTTGATGAATGATGCTGATACTCTTTCATTAGAGATATTGATGAGACTGGTAGTAGAGTAGGTTTCATGATAAACAGAGGAAATTCAATTGATGAAAATAGGTTGTAATGCTCCAAAAGAATGTTACACTTCAATTTGGACCTTTTGACTGATCCAAATTAAACTAATTTTCCGTATAGCATCAGGCACCAGGCAATTAATCTTGCCAAATAAAGTTAAATAAGGGTATGCTAAGTATATTATTGTGTTACTAAGAAAAATATTATTGTTTACTGTAGAAAAAATTTGAATCTACTATGAGTCGATTCAATTTTTTTCATACTGTCCAAAACGATAGTCAAATTATTAACATTAAATCTAATCAAATCAATTATCAGGAAGAATCAATATCAGAAGAATTATCAAATCTTATTTATATACTACTGTTGATACTACTGCTCAAAAGAAAAAAAACTAGAAAAGTCAAAATTATTCATAAACAAAGTTTATTTCCAAAAAATCAAGACTCACCAAATAAACTGATGAATACAATATTCTAAACAACTAAAAGCTCACATCAAAACATCTCAATCACTCCATCTCTATTCAACAACAAAAGTTACCGAACATCAATTACTATACACGTGGTGTGCAACTGACATGCAACAGCTTATGTTGCACACTGTTGATGTGCAATGCAACTGGCGTGCAACAGCTAGTGTTGCACGCTGCGAGAAACATTTGCATAATCTTATGGACACACCCTCGAGCTATCTATGATGCAAGAGAGGGCATGTCCTTATGCATGCATTAGCGACTGTCAAACAAATGTCAGGTTACACATGCACAATTTCTTTAGCAGTCTTGGACAATGAAAAATGATAATCAACTGAAGAATAAACCCAAAATAATTAATATAACATAAATAAAGTAAAACTGGTAGGAAAAGTAAATAGGTGGACCATCATAAGGTCAGACAGAGTGTGGTTCTGAATAATTCCACTCTTGAGCAGATGTCTCAATTTATCTTGGGAGCTATATAACAGATACTGGTAACGAGCGGCATGACATAAACAGACAAATAGGAATTACTTCTGGGATTTTTAAGCATGTACAGAGAGTGTGGAGTAATAAGCATATTTCCACCATTATAATTTAGATATTCTCGGCTTGCAAGAGACCAGATGGACAGATAAAGGTCAGATTCTTAAAAATAATCTTAAATTTCTCTTTTCAGGGAGGGACGACAATAAGCATCACCAAGGCGTGGGTCTGCTTCTCAGCAGACACGCTAGTGATGCTCTTCTAGGATATGAGTGCATTAATGAAAGGTTTCTTACAGCAAAATTTCAGACAAGCATTAAAGACCTGAACGTTATCTGCTGTTATGCCCCCACTGAGGATGCCGATGAGGATGAGAAGGATAGATTTTATGAACGACTTCAGGATATTTTGAATTCTGTCAAGAAAGGAGATATTACCCTTGTTCTTGGTGACTTCAATGCCAAAGTTGGTACTGACTCTGACCTTTGGGCAGGAGTAATAGGCCCTTTTGGTATTGCTAGCTGCAATGGGCAACGTCTCCTACAGGTAAGTAAACTCAATGGTTTCAGAATAACTAACACATATTACAAACACCGCGACATACATAAATACACATGGGTTTCACCTGATGGGCTGCATAGGAATATGATTGATTACATATTAATTAACAGCAAATGGGCTAGTTCTGTTAGAAATACCAGGTCATATAGGGGAGCTGAAATTGGATCTGACCATTACCTTGTTAAAAGTGTCTTACAACTTAAACTTAAAAAGTGTTGTGCTAGGGTTAAAAAAATTTGCTTTTAATACTGAAGCTCTGAAAGACCCAGTTATAGCCAAAGCTTACCATGATCGTTTACTTAGTCATTATGACAGTCATGGTATGCTTACTACTGAAGTTGAGGAAGAATGGGATCATTTTAAACAGGCTTTTTTGGACATTAACAGTACTCTTTTAGGAAAAAAGGAGCAGAAGAGGCATAATTATCTGAGTGATAAGGCACTTGAGCTTATTTCAGAAAGAAAGAACTGCAGGAATGTCCTTAATCAATACCCTACTTGTACTAATAGAAAGCATTACAGAGAGCTTAATAAATGTGTGAAAGATCAGTTAGCTGCTGATAAGAATCTTTGGCTTGATGGTTTGGCTGACAAAGCCGAGGAAGCAGTTAGACAGCACAACAGCAGAGAGCTGTACCAGATAGTTAATGTTTTGTGTGGTAGAAAACGGACAGGTATACAGGGATTGAAGGATAAACAGGGTACGGTTATAGAAGGTGAGGATTCTGTCGTGGCTAGGTGGGCTGAGCATTTCAGTGATATTCTGAACAATGCAGTTAGTTCTATTCCCATTGTTTGCAAGGATGATAGATGCATTGTTGGCTTTAATGTTGGCCCTATAACACAATCTGAAGTTATTTTGGCTGTTTCTAAACTTAAACTTCATAAATCCCCAGGGGTAGATGAAATTACTACCGAAATGCTTAGAGCTGGAAATGTTTCGGTTACCACTTGGATGACTGAAATTCTGAATATCTTTTATGATAAAGGCATGGTTCCTAAGGATTTTACCAGAGCTATTGTTATTCCTATTTTCAAAAAAGGCGATCGCAGTTCTTGTGATAACTATAGGGGTATTAGCCTACTCTCTGTTCCAGTTAAAGTTCTTTCCATGATTGTGCTTAATAGAATTAAGAATCTGGTTGACAGTCAATTGCGTGATGAGCAATGTGGATTCAGAAGTGGTAGGGGATGTGTGGATCAGATATTTTCACTTAGGCAGATTCTTGAGAAATGTTCAGAGTTTCAGAAACCTTTGGTTGCTAGCTTTGTTGATTTCAAAAAGGCTTTCGACTCTGTTGATCGTCATAATTTGTGGTTGATTGTGAAATCATATGGTATACCTGAGAAGTTAGTTACCATAATGAAAGCTCTCTATAATAACACTGAGTCGTGTCTGAGAGTTGGTAAGGCTTGTAGCAATTGGTTTAGCATTACTTCTGGTGTTCGACAAGGGTGCATTTTGTCTCCTTTTCTCTTTAGTTTGGTTATTGATTATGTTATGCGAAATTCACTTCAAGGGAAAGATTTTGGCCTTAAATGGGCTGGAGATACGAAAATTTCTGATTTAGATAATGCTGATGATGTAGCTCTTTTGGCAAATGATGTTGATGAGATGAACTCTTTCATTCGAGCTGTTGATGAGACTGGTAGTAGAGTAGGTTTGGTTATAAACAGAGAGAAAACTAAAGTAATGAAAACTGGTCAGGCAGGCTGTGATTCAGTTAATCTGAATGGTTGCAGTCTTGAGCAGGTGTCACAGTTTAATTATCTTGGGAGCTATGTAACAGATAATGGTGATGTGCGGCATGAGATTAACAGATGAATAGGGATTGCTGCCGGGACTTTTAAGAATCTATGGAGAGTGTGGAGAAATAGGCGTATACACCTAAAGACTAAAATTAGGCTGTATAATAGTTTGGTTCTTTCTAGGGTTAGTTATGGTAGTGAAACTTGGACACTTTGTAAACATGATAACAGGAAACTAGATGCTTTTGATTCCAGATGCTTACGTAGTATCTTGGGCATTAGATGGTTCAACTTTGTAACTAATGATGAGGTTAGGCAAAGGAGTTTGCAACCTCCTTTAAGCAGCATATTGTGCAGATAGAGACTCCGTTGGTTTGGCCATGTTGCCCGTATGAATAATTATAGATTGGCGAATAAAGTTATGAACAGTGTGCCTAAAGGCC
Source organism: Ryuthela nishihirai (assembly GCA_038380435.1). NCBI lineage: Eukaryota > Metazoa > Arthropoda > Arachnida > Araneae > Heptathelidae > Ryuthela > Ryuthela nishihirai. Next base: position 3,806,752 of record JAWZYU010000019.1, read on the forward strand.
TCAGAAAGAAGGGGAGACCTAGGATGCGGTGGGCGGACAATGTCAAACAGGACCTTGTTAGAATTGGTGTGCAGTGGCCAGATGCAGTAGATGTAGCTCGGGATAGACGTGCTTGGAGAACTAAATTGCACCGTCTGGTTGGACCTCCGTAGCCCATGGCTGCTTGAGGATGATGATGATAGTAGTGAAATCTGAACCCTTTGTAAAAATGATATCAGGATTGATTCTAGGTGCTTGAGCAGTATCTTGGGCATTAGGAGGTTCAATTTTATAAGTAATGATCAGGTTATGCAAAAGAGGTGTCAGTTTCCTTTGAATACATATTGTCCAGAGAGAGACATGTCCACTGGTTTGGACATGTTGCCCATAAACAACTATAATAAGTTATAATTATAGATTAATGAATAGGGTTATGAACATTGTGCCTAAAGGCTACAGAAATAGAGGGAGACCTAAGATGCAGTGCAAAATATCAAACAGGGCCTCGTTAGAATTGATCTGCAGTGGTGAGATGCAGCAAATGCAGCATATGAGAGATGTGTTTGAAGAACTAAACTGCGCAATCTGGTTGAACCTCTGCACTCCTTGACTGCTTGATGATGACGAAAACAATTCCACTTTTTTTTTTGAAAACAGAAATTGTTATTTCAATATTCTCTTATTTATATATATTATCATCATCATCCTCAAGCAGCCATGGGCTATGGAGATCCAACAAGACCATGAAATTTAGTTCTCCAAGCATATCTCTACTGAGCTACATCTGATGCATCTGGCCACTGCAAACCAATTCTAACAAGGTCCTGTTTGACATTACCATACAGGCAACATGGCCAAACCAATGGAGTCTCTCTCTGCACAATATGCTGCTAAGAGGAAGTTGCCAACTCCTTTGCTAACCTCACATTACTTACGAAGTTAAACCATAGGATGCTTGGCTACTAATCTAAGGGATCTGGGTTCGAGCCCTGGATAAGGCATGGATGAGTGTGTGTGTGTGTCATTTTCTGCTGAGGTCCTGCCATCCTCTCAGACTTTCTACTATGGCATATAAACTGACAGGCTCTTGTCATACCTCTGTGGCAAGCAGCTGCTTCAGGGGGTATTTATTTTATTTTTAAAGCCCAAGATATTGCATAAGCATCTAGAATCAAAAGCATCAAGTTTCCTGTCATCTTGTTTACAAAGCGTCCAAATTTCACTACCAAAACTAACCCTAGAAAAAATCAAACTATTATACAATCTAATATTACTCTTTAGGTGCATAGGCCTATTTCTCCATACTCTCCTTGATTCTTAAAAAAAAAGTCCCAGCAATAATCTCTATTCATCTGTTCATCATGTTGTCTCATGCCACACATCACCAGTATCTATTACATAGCTCCCAAGATAATTAAACTGTGACACCTGCTCAAGACTGTCATTATTCAGATTAACTAAACCACAGCCTGCCTGACCAATTTTCATCATTTTATTAGAAAACCTACTCTACTACCAGTCTCATCAACAGCTCATATGAAAGAGTTCATCTCATGAACATCATTAGCCAAAAAGGCAAAATCATCAGCATAATCTAAATCAGAAATTTTCATATCTCCAGACCATTTAAGACAAAAATCCTACCCTTGCAGTGAATTTTGCATAACATAATCAATAAGCAAATTAAAGAAAAAATGGAACCTTGTCGAACACAAGAGGCAATGCTAAACCAATTGCTACAAGCATTACCAACTATCACACAAGAATCAGTGTTATTATACAGCTTACATTATGTTAACTAACTTATCTGGTATGTCATATGATCAAATAATCAACCACAAATTATGACAATCAACAGCGTCCAAAGCTTTTTCAAATCAACAAAGCGAGTAACCAAAGTTTCTTAAACTCTAAACATTTCTCAAGAATTTGCCTGAGTGAAAATATCTCTGATCTACACATCCCCTACCACTTCTGAATCCACATTGCTCATCACGCAATTGCCTGTCAACCACATTCTTAATTCCATTAAGCGTAATCATGCAAAGAACTTTCCCTTGAACAGAAAGTAAGCTGATGCCCCTATTGTTATTACAAGAACTGCAATCACCTTTTTTTAAAAATAGAGATAATAATAGCTCTGGTAGAATCCTTAGGAACCATGCCTTTATCATAAAAGATATTCAAAATTTCAGTCATTCATATGGTAACTGTAACATTCCCACTCTGAGCATTTCCGTAGTAATTTCATCTACCCCTGGGGATTTCTGTAGTTTAAGGTTAGAAACAGCTAAAATAACTTCAGACTGTGTTATAGGGCCAACATTAAAGTCAGAAATGCATCTATCATCATTACAAACAATACGAGTAGAACTAACCACATTGTTTAGAACATCATTGAAATGTTCAGCTCACCTAGTCATGACAGAATCTTCACCTTCTATAGTCTTACCTTGTTTATCCTTCAATCCCTGTATATCTGTCCATTTTCTACGACAAAAAACAATAAATAAAATAATAAATACCCCCTCAAGCAGCTGCTTGCCACAGAGGTCTGACAGGAGCCTGTCAGTTTATATGCCACAGTAGAAGATCTGAGAGGATGGCAGGACCTCAGCAGAAAACAACACGAACATCCATGCCTTACCAGGGCTCAAATCCAGGTCCCGTAGATCAGAAGCTAAGTGCTCTAACCACTCGGCCACGGGACGGTTCCAAAAAACATTAACTATTTAATATAGCTCTCTCCTGTTGTGCTGTCTAACTGCTTCCTTGGGTTTGTCAGCCAAGTCAAAGCCAGCCAAAGATTCTTATCAGCAGGATTAGTAGGGTATTGATTACGGACATTCCTGCAGTTCTTTCTTTCTGAAATAAGCTCTAGTGCCTTATCACTCAAATAATTCTGCCTCCTCTGCTCCTTTTTTTTCCTTAACAACTAGTTCCCAAAAAACCCTGTTTAAAATGGTCCCATTCTTCCTCCACTTCAGTAGTAAGCAAACCACGACTGTCTTAATGATTAAGTACCTATCATGGTAAGCTTTAGCTATAACTGGGTCAAATATTGAATAAACTCGACTTTTTTGGTACACACTAAGTAATTACCACTTTTGAGTCGATTCAATTTTTAGAGGAAAAATTGTCTTGAGCCAGGTGGGATAGAAACCCACAACCTCCTGATAGTATGTCAGGTGCTCTGGACTGCTGAGCTACTTGTCACCGATCAAGATCTCCTCTAATTGATATGAACATTTTCTACCTACAGTACATATTCCATTATTTCACATTATTGGCAATCAAGCCACAAGCGGCAGATAAATGCCATATAGATGTAAAGTATATATTACAAGTATACAGTTGATTAAATATTAAATAAACTCGACTTTTTTTGGTACACACTAAGTAATTACCACTTTTGAGTCGATTCAAATTTTTAGAGGAAAATGTCTTGAGCCAGGTAGACAATTTTTCCTCTAAAAATTTAAATCAACTCAAAAGTGGTAATTACTTAGTGTATAAAACTGGGTCTTTCAGAGCTTCAGAATTAAAGGTAAATTTTTTAACCTTAGCACAACACTTCTTCAGTTCACTGGCACTTTCTCAATCATATCAAGAATGCTGATACTTTTACCGCTTGCTTGCTTCAAAATTGTACTTATGTTGGGTTGGGTTGTTTTACCTCTGAGCGGCACTTTTTTGCACACCATGGGCTAAATGGCCAGGTCACATGGACCCCGAAGGCTCAGAGAAGGTTGGGGGAGGGGACCCACTGGAACAGCTGTTGGGAGACAGATGGTAGCCTCCCGTCAAGGCCATCCAGCGTGTTCTTTAACGTGCACAAGGTATGGCTCTCCCGCACACGGGGCCACGGCTTAACGTCCCATCCGACGGACGGCGGCCTTTCCAAGTCCATCGGTGTCCCCTACTGACCGTGGGCAGGGCGGGGGGAATTTTTGCGGAGATAAATCTCAACGCTGACCCAGCTGGGACTCGAACCTGGGAATTTCAGATTACGAGCCTGGCGCGCTACCGACTGAGCCACCCCCGCCCCTTGTACTTATGTATGTCATGATGTTTGCAATAAGTGCTAGCAGTGCCTACATAATGGAAATGCCTGCCGATTTCAAGATGTGAAGTGACAGCAGCACTAGTTACATTTTCGTCCACTTGGCACTGGCAATCCGCTGTTCTGCTTGTTACTTGCTTCGTAGCAGTATAGGTTATTACGCTGTTTACCGCTTGCTTCAAAATTGGATTCTGATACGCATTTGTTTGTAAGTAATTATTTACTATTCTGTCACCTTTGTTTTTAACTAGAAGTCTGAATGATGATGCAGTATTGTGTGATGTTTTGCAGAAGCGAAACTCTGTTTCTTTCGAATCTATTCCAAACTGGATCTGCAAGACAGGTGGCTGCATCAATATGTCGGCAACGTAACGATAATCTTTATTGCTTATCTGAAATTTTGCTGTAAGAAACCGTGCATTAGCAGCTGTCAATCAAAAGTCAAAGTTGTGCATGCGCAAGTTCTGTAGTGGCTTAGGTGAGAGAAATGAGATAAATCCAACTGAAGAGAATCTCCAAAACGATAAATATAACTTAAATAAAGTAAAACTGGTTCAAGAAAAATAAAAGTGAAAGGGTGGACCATCACATTATTCACTTGGGCCTGTCAACCTGGAAACAAACAGAAAACACAGCAGAAGATTTTCCCTCCACAGAAGTCCACCAGTGCAGAAAATTCAGGATCCATAATAAAGCTCAGAGCCTTATTCTAGTCCAAGTAAGTTTATATGGTCAGGACCCTGTGTGGTTGACCAGTCCTCAGCAGGTTAAAAAAAAGTAGCTGCAGTTGTGCAGATCAGTAGGCCACACTGATCTGGCAGCTCTTCCGTTCACTTCCGCAAGAGAGTATCTCTTTTGAAAGGTTCCAGCAAGAAGGCAAGCTCGGACATTAGGTGCTAGGCCTGGATGGTTCTATGCATCATCAGAGGGGATTGGCAACTTAAACAAAATGTTTTCATCATAGATGTAGAAATAATATAACACAAACTAAATTGTAAAATTATTCATTTTGCAGGATGCTATTATGAAGGACAGTGCACATGGCCACTTGGAAGACACTTCCTACTAACATCTGCTATTTACCATACTTTTGTACAAACATGTTTTTTTTTATTGTGGTTTTGGTTTCAGTAGCTACGGAGCACTGTTAAATGCTGATATGGAAATAAATTTAAAAAATTTAAAAATACCTATTTCTTATTGGGCCCTAAAAAGTAGAAAATAAATCTAAAGCATATTGATGGTGCAATGGTCACTGAGTTTGTATTCACTTCAAAAGATGGGGTAATGGGAATGTTGTTAAGTAGATAAATCACCGCCATATCTTCCTTCAAAGCGAATATGAACTCAGTGACCAATTGCACCACTGATATGCTTTAGGTATATTTTCTACATTTTAGAGCCCTATAGGAAGATGGGTTTTTTTTTTTAATTTTTAATTTATATTTTTCAAAGTTGTCACTAAAAATACTTACCTTCCAAAACTTTGATATATATATATACAACTCATAAGCATTGAGCACATTTACGCCACTTTTGGAGTCATATTTGAGGTAGACCAGGGCATTGGAGACTACACAAACTTTAATTTGAGATACGACTCATTAAAGTAGACTCTTGCGATCCCCCCCCCCCAAACCGCACACACACATTTTATCAGAGGGAAATAGTGGGGGCAAAATTCAAAATTGTTAATGACCATCATTATACACCTTTCACTTGATACTAGACTGTAGGCTCTTGCATTCAAGATATAATAACTTCACATTTCCCATTTTTTAATCATCATGGAAATTTTTTAAGGGAGAAGAAAGCATAGGGGTCAAATTTTATAGACTATGACACTCCCTGCGTCACAAGCTTTCATTTGACACATAGCTCGTTACTTTCTGCACTCACATTTCATGAGACATAGAGGAACAATCATTTTCACATTTTCCTCCTTTTTTAAGGGGAAAGAAAGCACAGAGGGTCAATTTTTCATAGTAGTGTCAGAAGTTTTCATTCAACATATAGCTTGTTATTTTCAGCATTCATGTTCAGAAGATATAGTGGAACAAGTGTTTTGCATTTCCCTTTTTTTCAGGAAGGAAGATTGCATGGGGGTCATTTTTTTTGTAGCCTATGACATTCCCCGTGTCAGAAACTTTTATTCAATATACAGCTTGTTACTTTTAGCTTAAGAATAGTATCACCCACAACTTTTTCTCTTTGAGATATGCGGCATGAACTAAGTATGATCTGCATTAACTAAAATAGTTAACTATTCATAATTACTAATTTTCAGGACTACATATTAGTACTTATTGTTTGATTTGACTTAGAAAATTGCTTTCTAGCAAATAATTTTGAAAGAGTGGCCAAAATCAGATTTAGACTCGAACCAGGAACAACCCATAAGCTAGAATACACATTCTCGTATTTCCTAACTGTAGTTGTGATGAGTAAAAAATGCAGATTTTGTTCAAAAACAATAATAAAAAAATTTATTTAAATCTCAAAGTTGATAAAATTCTGCCATAGGTTTAGAGAGGTGTATGATTTTACATTACAATCATATTTTAGTACACCAACTCCACTTAAACAATCTAAAGTTAAAGTGATAGTCAATGTGAAGTGACAGTTAAAATGACAACAGTCATTTACAATTCAAATCAAAGTAACCATACTGTAAATGAAGACTCTTCCCAGGAACAAGAACTGGATTCTGCTAGGATACTGTTAAGTGTACACAGCAACAAATATAGTAAGCACCCACTTCAGATTTCTCTGGTTGTGGTTTTTCCCAAGCAATGCAAAATTTTGGTAAATTTAGCCTAGCTACAGTTTAATTATATTTTTTAAAGTTGTCACTAAAAACACTTACCTTCCAAAAAGTGTTTAACCATAGGTTTAATATCTCTCTAATTCAGAGATATCTATCTTAAATCCCCCCCCCCCCCCTGAAATCCAGTCTAAAATTAGTCCAGTGGGTCTCCACAAAAACTGGACAAAAGTGAAGAAAGCAAAAGAAAGATAGGTAGTAAGACCAAACCCTGGTCCAGTAAGCACAATCACCCCACACCAAAACTTTCCTCTGGTCGAAGCATGGCTATATCATTCTGGCAACCCTGGGAATCAGCTCAATGGGCCAATTAGATGAAATCTCTGGGAAAAAGACAACATCCACTGCCATATTTGATGAGTGGAACAGAGTCCTGATGCAAGGAAATGGGACTCCATCCAAAAGATAAATGCTGTCTTGCAAAAGACGAAGTTATACCCTACAAGAGATAGACTTCCTGCTGTTTTAGTACCAACGAAGCGACTTCACAGAGAGCATCAACATAAACAAATGAAACCGAATACCCCAGAATGATATATACAAATGGGGTCTGGCTAACATTAGCTACTTGAGATGTCTGTCAGACAATAAGTGGTTGCACTAGAATAGTGTATCAAAAATGTAAAGAAAAAAAAATATCAATAGGTCTACAACCTATCAATAGCTTTCACATTTTCCCTTTTTTAGGGAGGGAAGAAAGCACAGGGGTCCATTTTTATAGCCTATGATGCATCCCACATCAGAAGCGTTCATTTGGCAAATAAATCATTCCTCCATCGCATTCAAAAGATATGATTGAACAACATCTGGTCAAATCCACAAAAGACCAACCAAAAAATGCCAAAGCCAAAAGCAATAGGAAGATGGATAAATATAGTTTTAAGGCAGATAAGACAGCAAAGCAAGAAAAAAAAATATGTATGTACTTCACAATTAATACCAAAATCTTCCATTTTTAAAAACTGCAGTTTTCTTGTAAATTTTCAGATTTTTGAAACTTTAAGGAAATATTTGTTGGTAATATTTCAAATCAAACTTGTGAGCTTAAATCAGGAGATTGTTAACGTTACTCTACGAGGAAGCAAACAAATCAGCAATATTATATATTGCTTTTAAGAAATTACAATCAGATGGCTTTAACATATTATTTATGTCATAGTTTAATATTAATAAATCATGCAATCAAATGGAATTATGGAAAATATTATTTTTCAAGCATTAATAGTGTATTTTTGTACGATACATGTAAAAAAATTTTCAAACAGCAATTTTTTTTTAAATCAGAAATTTCATGTGTTGTACTAAAAACTATTAGTTTATTAAGTTAGTGAAAGTTATGTTAGTTCACCATTTTGGATTCTGTCACTTATATACAAGACGTGGGCCCTGGAAGGGTCCTCGTTCTTCCTTCCTTCCAGTGTCCATGTCGTCTGTATACGTTCGGAGAATCTGAATTGAGAGGCCGACATATGTATACATTTTTAGTACAACAAAAAATTAGCGATTTTTTTTAAACAAAAATTGCCGTTGTAATTTATATATATATAAGTTATAAAAATATATAATTCAGGCTTCAAAAATAATATTTTGTTTTTTAATTTGATGCATATTTTATTAAACTACAATATAAATAATTTTATAAAGCCATCCGATTACCATTTCTTAGAAGCACTACACAGTATTGCCGATTTGCTTGTTAATGTTCCTATTTGCTGAAGTAACCTTGTGATTTAAGCTCACAAGCTTGATTCGAACTATTATCAACAAATTTTTCCTTAAATTTTTAAAAATCTCCAAAAAAATTAACAAAAACACTGCATTTTTTAAAAATGCTAGATTTTTGGAAGTAATTACAAAATATGTATGCAACTTTTTTTTCCCTGTTTCACACTCTTCTGTCCTAAACCTATTTCAGTACTCCCAAGTTATTTTTATCATTTTTCCCAGCATTCTTATGCATCTTTCCCACCTTCAAATAGAAACTGAAAGTAAAAACATCCTTTTTAGAAATTCTGGTTGCACCTGCATTTCATTAGCTATGCTTCACTGAGTCAAACAAGACGCAGATGGCTGACACATGCTATCTCCGTTTCGTGTTTACAGTTTTAGTCCAGCATATTGGATACTCTTTGTAAAGTTAGTATTCTTTTTAATATTTAAACCTTAGTTTTCATTTCAGTAGATTTATTTTCAGAACTTAGCGACCTTTTGGCTGATCGATAAGTATCGATTTTTTCATAGTTATATTACATCGTATGGCTGGTCTACAACTTGTTGCTGTGGATATTTTAACATAACATTAGGCTATATGTTAATTTTTATTTTATTATTTATTACTTTTCCAGTAAAACTTTGATATAGTATAATTTTCTGAAAATAAATGAGGTCTTGGATATGAAAGCAAATTCATTTCTGTATATTTACTTCTTTTAGTTAGCAATCTTCAATCAGCTGATTTATCGATCTTTTCGAGTTATTCTAGATCGGAGGCCGGCTTAAAAGTTGTTGCGGATATTTTATTTAACATCCCATTAGGTTATATGTAATTTTTCTTTTATTATTTCTTGTTTTTTTTTAATAAAAAATTTTTTAGCTTGTATTGTTTTCTGAAATTTAATATCTTGAATACAGAAGCAAAATAGATTTCCTTGCTACGAAAATCGGCCATCATATGGGAGGGTAATTTCGGGAAGGGCTGGTCCTTGGTGCATAAACCTTTCTGCACTTAGCCAAGATTGCCAAACTTCAACACCCAAAGAAAAAAAATTCATAATGTTTAGTAAAAAAAAAGCAGCAAAGAAGTTTATTTTCTATTTCATAACCAGTTCAGAAAATCCCGTGAATATGGGAAGGCCAAATTGTGTTGTATAACACTCGCTGTGTTTAAAACATGATACTGAAAAGAATCATTTAAAGAAATGAAAATCACATTTCAGCTTGAATATTATATTATTCGGGAGGAAATTTCCTTTCAATAAATATATAATTTAACTGTTTTTATTCAGCAGATTTTCCAAAATAAAGCCTTAATTGTATAGTGTGATCTTTTTTTTCACCATATATCACATTGAAAAAGGCTTATTAAAATCAATATGCTTGCAAATTTTTTGATATTATTTTTCATAAAATTTATAATTAAATTCTGTTTAATTTGGTATATAACATGACCTATTTCTGTTCATTGGTTATTTTTTAAAAAATTCTAAAGTTGACTTGTTTATCTGACTCAGCACAGTTGGCTAAAAGCCTGGAACTGTCTCAAAGTATGGTAACGAGAAAAAAATACAAAACAAGAGAAATATTTATTTAAAACCAAAAAAGTAATTTTTTTGTTATTCAGAAATATATAATTATTCTATTCATGTGCATTGTAATCATTTCTGTCTATTAGTATATTTTATAAATAAATTTCTGTTGCCAGATGCATTTTTTACTGCATAACTCTAAAAAAGTCCTATTAAAATAAAACATATCTTTTTGTTAAATATTTGATTTTCAGAAAATCCAGAATTAAGTGCTGATTAATTTCGTATACAACATGACATAATTCCTTTCACTAGTAATTTGGCAAAAAAGTTCTAAAGTTAAAGTTTTTTTGTTGGCTGAGCATAGTGAGAAAATAGTTTGGCCCTTAGATGGAAACCTGTTTTTCAGCCTGGACACTGGAAGGGTTAAATGTGTAAATGATAAATTCGAGGTTGATAAGAATTTTTGGCGTGATAGCTTGGCTGACGAAACAAGAGAGCTGTCAATGCATCCATTAACTGGATGGAAGGACAGATCTGAGGATCTTAGGTAAAACCTTTAGAAAATTCCCAACCTGACTGGCAAAACACCAAGATTACAAAAAGGCCAACCAAAAGACAGCCTAACCAAGCTGCCATCACCCACAACCTAACACCAAATTTCAATGACACAAGACTACTACTCTCCCCTGCCCTAAAAAATTGAACTAAATTATGTTGAAAACCTTGCAATATACTTAAACAGAAATGAAATATGTAATACTGACATAACCCCAACCCTCAGCATGGAAAATCATCATCATCCTCATGCAACCATGGGCTACGGAGGTCCAACCAGACGGTGCAATTTAGTTCTCCAAGCAAGTCTGTCCTGAGCTACATCTACTACATCTGGCCACTGCACACCAATTCTAACAAGGTCCTGCTTGACATTGTCTGCACACCGCATCCTAGGTCTCCCCCTCTTTCTGAGGCCTTTAGGCACACTGTTCATAACCCTATTCGCCAATCTATAATTATTCATACGGGCAACATGGCCAAACCAACGGAGTCTCTCTCTGAACAATATGCTGCTCAAATGAGGTTGCAAACTCCTTTGCCTAACCTCATCATTAGTTACAAAGTTGAACCATCTAATACCCAAGATACTGCGTAAGCATCTGGAATCAAAAGCATCTAGTTTCCTGTTATCATGTTTACAAAGTGTCCAAGTTTCACTACCATAACTAACCCTAGAAAGAACCAAACTATTATAGAGTCTAATTTTAGTCTTTAGGTGTATACGCCTATTTCTCCACACTCTCCATAGATTCTTAAAAGTCCCGGCAGCAATCCCTATTCATCTGTTAATCTCATGCCGCACATCACCATTATCTGTAACATAGCTCCCAAGATAATTAAACTGTGACACCTGCTCAAGACTGCAACCATTCAGATTAACTGAATCACAGCCTGCCTGACCAATTTTCATCACTTTAGTTTTCTCTCTGTTTATAACCAAACCTACTCTACTACCAGTCTCATCAACAGCTCGAATGAAAGAGTTCATCTCATCAACATCATTTGCCAAAAGAGCTACATCATCAGCATTATCTAAATCAGAAATTTTCGTATCTCCAGTCCATTTAAGGCCAAAATCTTTCCCTTGAAGTGAATTTCGCATAACATAATCAATAACCAAGCTAAAGAGAAAAGGAGACGAAATGCACCCTTGTCGAACACCAGAAGTAATTCTAACCATTTGGTACAAGCGTTACCAACTCTCACAGACGACTCAGTGTTATTATAGAGAGCTTTCATTATGTTAACTAACTTGTCTGGTATACCATATGATTTCACAATCAGCCACAACAGCCATCAACAGAGTCGAAAGCCTTTTTGAAATCAACAAAGCTAGCAACCAAAGGTTTCTGAAACTCTAAACATTTCTCAAGAATCTGCATAAGTGAGAATATCTGATCCACACATCCCCTACCACTTCTAAATCCACATTGCTCATCATGCAATTGACTGTCAACCAGATTCTTAATTCTATTAAGCACAATCATGTAAAGAACCTTTACCTGGAACAGAGAGTACGCTGATACCCCTATAGTTATCACAAGAACTGCAATCACCTTTTCTGAAAATAGGGATAACAAAAGCTCTGGTAAAATCCTTAGGAACCATGCCTTTATCATAAAAGATATTCAGAATTTCAATCATCCAAGTGGTAACTGAAACATTCCCAGCTCTAAGCATTTCCGTAGTAATTTCATCCACCCCTGGGAATTTATGTAGTTTAAGTTTAGAAACAGCCACAATAACTTCAGATTGTGTTATAGGGCCAACATTAAAGCCACCAATGCATCTATCATCATTGCAAACAATGGGAATAGAACTAACTGCATCGTTTAGAATATCACTGAAATGCTCAGCCCACCTAGCCATGACAGAATCCTCACCTTCTATAACCTTACCTTGTTTATCCTTCAATCCCTGTATACCTGTCCGTTTTCTACCACATAAAACATTAACTATCTGGTACAGCTCTCTGCTGTTGTGCTGTCTAACTGCTTCCTCGGCTTTGTCAGCCAAACCATCAAACCAAAGATTCTTATCAGCAGCTAACTGATCTTTTACACGTTTATTAAGGTCTCTGTAATGCTTTCTATTAGGACTACTAGGGTATTGATTAAGAACATTCCTGCAGTTCTTTCTTTCCGAATAAGCTCAAGTGCCTTATCACTCAGATAATTCTGCCTCTTCTGCTCCTTTTTTCCTAAAAGAGTACTGTTACTGTCCAAAAAAGTCTTTTAAAATGATCCCATTCTTCCTCAACTTCAGTAGTATGCATACTATGTCATAATGTCATAATGACTAAGTAACCTATCATGGTAAGCTTTGGCTATATCTGGATCTTTCAGAGCTTCAGTATTAAAAGTAAATTTTTTGACCCTAGCACAACACTTTTTAAGTTTAAGTTGCAACACACTTTTAACAAGGTAATGGTCAGATCCAATTTCAGCTCCCCTGAGGGGGTATTTATTACTTTTTTTTATATGACCTGGTATTCCTAACAGAACTAGCCCATTTGCTGTTAATTAATATATAATCAATCATATTTCTATGCAGCCCATCAGGTGAAACCCATGTGTATTTATGTATGTCATGGTGTTTGTAATATGTGTTAGTTATTCTGAATCCATTGAGTTTACTTACCTGTAGGAGACGTTGCCCATTGCCATTGCAGCTACCGATACCAAAAGGGCCTATTACTCCTCCCCAAAGGTCAGTGTCAGTACCAACTTTGGCATTGAAGTCACCAAGAACAAGGGTAATATCTCCTTTCTTGACAGAATTCAAAATATCCTGAAGTTGTTCATAAAACCTATCCTCATCCACATCGGCATCCCCAGTGGGGGCATAACAGCAGATAACATTCAAGTCTTTAATGCTTGTCTGAAATTTTGCTGTAAGAAACCTTTCATTAATGCACTCATATCCTAGAAGAGCATCACTAGCGTGTCTGCTGAGAAGCAGACCCACGCCTTGGTGATGCTTATTGTCGTCCCTCCCTAAAAAGAGAAATTTAAGATTATTTTTAAAAATCTGACCTTTATCTGTCCATCTGGTCTCTTGCAAGTCGAGAATATCTAAATTATAATGGTGGAATTCTTGTGTGAGGATATTAAGAGAAAAAGCTCTGTGCAGAGTCCTCACATTCCAACTACCTATGGAGAGAAAATGGTTAGTGGGATGTATAAAGAAACTATGTTTATTGAGAGAGGGAATGCCGACAATATCAAACAGCCCCCTAATCGCAGACATGGGGCAAAGGCCCGTTCCCCCACCACTACAGGTTGAAGCCATCTACTGGAAGACTTCCCCCAGTGTAGAATTTGACGATGCCAATAGCAGCAAAGAGTTAAGGTGCCTGCGATGACCTCTGCTCGGGATTATCCACCACTGAATTACTGATAAACATATCCTGTGAATCTATTCACTTGGGGCTGTCAACCCACAAACAAACAGAAAACACAGCGGAAGATTTTCCCTCCACAGAAGCCCACCAGTGCAGCAAAATCAGGATCCATAATCAAGCTCAGAGCCATATATCTGTCCAGTCCAGTGGGTTTATATGGTCATCACCAGGACCCTGTGTGGTTGACCACTCCTCAGCAGGGTAGAAAAAAAAGAAAAGTAGCCATAGTTGTCCAGATCAGTAGGCCACACTAATCTGGCAGCCCTCCCCTTCCGTTCACTTCCACAAGAGAGTATGTCTTTTGAAAGGTACTAACGGTCTGCACTTCAATAATTACCCAAACCTTAAACTAAATTAAGCAATCGACCCCTATTTCGCATACTTCCTACATGCACACATAAACGCAACAGCACGACACAAAATTTCCCATAATTATTTATAAATAAAGCCCCAACATAATAACAAAACGTCCCATGGCCAAGTGGTTAGTGTGCCTGGCTACTGATCTAAGGGACCTGGGTTTGAGTCCCGTTCGATGCCCTAAGGCATGGATGTACCTGGCGTTTTTCTGCTGAGGTCCTGCCATCCTCTCAGACCTTCTACTGTGGCATATAAACTGACAGGCTCCTGTCACACCTCTGTGGCAAGCAGCTTCTTGAAGGGGTATTTATATAAAACTCTATGTCCCCAACTTTAAAATTCTACTCCTCCCACCCCTCAGTAGAGAGCACCACCACATGTACTACCACCCATCCCTACACGTAATGTGCTCCAAGCCTAACTTAAACACTGGACTGCAGCACACTAACTTTTTGCCTGCCACGAAATAATTATTTCGCCTGACAGTGTATTGGAGAAACAATGTGAAATGTGTAGTGAGTATGTATATTTGCATTCCCAGAAAATTTGAGAATCTGGAATTTTGAGCTCCGAATCTAAAAATACATTGGTTGACATGTACAATAAATTGATGTCAACCTGGCAGCAGCATTCCCTCAGAGAACAAAAAAATAAAGAATATAAGTGAACAGAAATCTGGACTATACTACCCACCACAAGACAATAGTCTCATCTACCATGGGAAAGGAAAAACTAATACAAATATCTAAATAATAACTCCATTCCATTGTCTTAACTTTTCCACTAATTACACTAATAAAGAGAAAATTTAATAATTAATGATGAGGATGAGAAGGATAGGTTTTACGGACAATTTCAGGACATTTTGAATTCTGTCAAGAAAGGAAATATTACCCTTGTTCTAGGTGACTTCAATGCCTAAGTTGGTACTGACTGACCTTTGGGGAGGGGTGATAGGCCCTTTTGGTATTGGTAGCTGCAATGGCAATGGGCAACGTCTCCTACAGGTAAGTAAACTCAATGGATTCAGAATAACTAACACGTTAGAAACACCGTGACATACATACCCCCCTCCCCCCCCCCAACACCCAAACAAGGGTTTCCAAACAGAGGTTGTGAGAATCATCGAACAGGACCGTTTTGTTACATTGCATAAGCAAAAATGGCGGCCGAGGACAGTGATCTGCACTATAAATTAAAAAATAAATAAATACCCCCTCAAGCAGCTGCTTCCCACAGAGGTCCGACAGGAGCCTTTTAGTTTATATACCATAGATCTGAGGATGGCGGGACCTCAGCAGAAAAACCACACACACACATACATCCATGCATTGACCCGGGGCTCAAACCCAGGTCCCTTAGATCAGTAGCCAAGCATGCTAACCACTTGACCACGGGACAGCTAGATCTGCACTACAGTGCAAAATGCACTATTGTGATTAAGTGATATCCTGGAGCTATATTTATTTATCAACCTTGTACACGTTGATGTGGTTAGTGTCAAAACACTTCTAAATAAAATAAGTACCCCCTCAAGCAGCTGCTTGCCACAGAGGTCTAACAGGAACCTCAGTTTATATGCCATAGTAGGTCTGTAAATGGTAGCTAGGTAGTCACTGGAAGGAGAGCTATGCACCAAACCCCTGTGATGATGCATAGAACCGGCCAGGCCTAGCACCTAATGTCCGACCCCACCTTCTCATGGTGCAGACCGTTAGTACCTTTCAAAAGAGATACTCTCTTGTGGAAGTGAACGGAAGGGGAGGGCTGTCAGATTAGTGTGGCCTACTGATCTGGACAACTATGGCTACTTTTCTTTTTTTTCTACCCTGCTGAGGAGTGGTCAACCACACAGGATCCTGGTGCTGACCACATAAGACCACTGGACTGGACAGATATATGGCTCTGAGCTTGATTATGGATCCTGATTTTGCTGCATTGGTGGGCTTCTGTGGAGGGAAAATCTTCCGCTGTGTTTTCTGTTTGTTTGTGGGTTGACAGCCCCAAGTGAACAGATTCACAGGATATGTTTATCAGCTGGTGGATAATCCTGAGCAGAGGTCATCGCAGGCACCTGAACTCTTTGCTTCTATTGACATCGTCAAATTCCATATTGGAGGAAGTCTTCCAGTGTAGATGGCTTCAGCCTTTAGTGGTGGGGGAATGGGTCTTTGCCCCATGTCTGCTGGTTGGTTGTTGGTTGTTTGGGGTTTATTGGCGCATTAGCAACTAAGGCTATAATGCGCCAAACATATGTCCAAAAGGTAAAAGGATAAAAATCATGATACCCCTTAACCAAAGTTAAAAATAAACTACAAAGAACAACAAAATAACAGATTTCAGTAAAATAGAACATGTAGAGCAACAATGAACAAATGTAAAAATATGTTATACAAATAAAAACATAAAAATAACCCAGCTGTAAGCAAACTGGGTTAAAAAGGGAGTAAAACTACAAGCGATTAAAATATCCAGTATATTTTAAAAATTGAAAAACGGCGTTAAAACAACAATGATCTGATAAAAGATGTCCGAGTGTAAGGGGCTCGGACGAAAAATCGTGAAAGTTAAAAAACATATGACATTTGATGTTAAAACATTGACATGATATTAAAATATGTTTAATAGTTAAAATGGTGTCACAAAACTCACACTTAGGTATGTCGTCCGCCCGTAGAAGAAACGAATGAGTAATATACGAATAACCTAAGTGGAGCCGAGCTAGTACAACTTCCTCCTTACGATTCCTGCGGTCTCAAAGAGCTTGTTGGTAAGCTGTTCTGACCAAGATCTTTGCCACTATGCCCGGAGCTCGGTGGTAAAACGCTGCCGGAAATCCAGATAGGGAAACGGCAACAGAGAGTTGGACAGGGGCGTGGCTGACCTGGCAGCAGAATCTGCCAAATCATTACCCCTGATTCCAACGTGACCAGGCACCCAACAGAAATGGATGATGGTGGTGGCTGCCAGACGATGTAGCTGCTGGCGGATCTTAATAAGAACTGAGTGAGGCAGATGCCTCACCGAGATCAAAGCCTGTAGCGAGCTAAGCGAGTCAGTGTAAAGCACATACCGACGACGATGCTTAGTCGCCACGTGGTCCAAGGCGAGGCTGAGAGCGTGCAATTCTGCAGTGAAGATGGAACACTGCAGTGGGATCTGGTCTGCAATGATTACATCACAGCAGACCATGGCCGATCCCAATGATGTGCCGGACTTCGAGCCATCTGTGAAAACAAGCAAGAAGTCCGGGTACTCAGCACGATGGCTCGCAAAGAGTTGCCAGTGCACAAAGTTGGGTGTAAAGGTCTTCCCCGTCCTGCACAAGGAAAAATTGCAGGAAGTGCCCCATGTCTGCGATTAGCGGGCTGTTTGATATTTTCGGCATTCCCTCTCTCAATAAATATAGTTTCTTTCAACATCCCACTAACCATTTTCTCTCCATAGGTAGTTATAATGTGATGACTCTGCACAGAGCTTTTTCTCTTGATGTCCTCACGCAAGAATTCCACCATTATAATTTAGATATTCTCGGCTTGTAAGAGACCAGATGGACAAAGGTCAGATTCTTAAGAATAATCTTAAATTTCTCTTTTCAGGGAGGGAAGACAATAAGCATCACCAAGGCATAGGTCTGCTTCTCAGCAGACACGCTAGTGATGCTCTTCTAGGATGTGAGTGCATTAATAAAAGGTTTCTTACAGCAAAATTTCAGACAAGCGTTAAAGACTTGAATGTTATCTGCTGTTATGCCCCCACTGAGGATGCCGATGTGGATGAGGATAGGTTTTATGAACAACTTCAGGATATTTTGAATTCTGTCAAGAAAGGAGATATTACCCTTGTTCTAGCTGACTTCAATGCCAAAGTTGGTACTGACTCTGACCTTTGGGGAGGAGTAATAGGCCCTTTTGGTATTGGTAGCTGAAATGGCAATGGGCAACGTCTCCTACAGGTAAGTAAACTCAATGAATTCAGAATAACTAACACATATTTCAAACACTGTGACATACATAAATACACATGGGTTTCACCTGATGGGCTGCATAGAAATATGATTGATTATATATTAATTAACAGGAAATGGGCTAGTTCTGTTAGGAATACAAGGTCATATAGGGGAGCTGAAATTGGATCTGACCATTAATTTGTTAAAAGTGTCTTGCAACTTAAACTTAAAAAGTGTTGTGCTAAGGTTAAAAAATTTACCTTTAATTCTGAAGCTCTGAAAGACTAAGTAACCTATCATAATAAGCTTCAGATATAACTTAGTCATTATGACAGTCATGGTATGCTTACTACTGAAGTTGAGGAAGAATGGGATCATTTTAAACAGGCTTTTTTGGACACTAACCGTAATCTTTTCGGAAAAAAGGAGCAGAAGAGGCAGACTTATCTGAGTGATAAGGCATTTGAGCTAATTTTAGAAAGAAAGGACTGCAGGAATGTCCTTAATCAATACCCTACTAGTCCTAATAGAAAGCATTACAGAGAGCTTAATGAATGTGTAAAAGATCAGTTAGCTGCTGATAAGATTCTTTGGCTTGATGGTTTGGCTGACAAAGCCAAGGAAGCAGTTAGACAGCACAACAGCAGAAAGCTGTACCAGATAGTTAATGTTTAGTGTGGTAGAAAACGGACAGGTATACAGGGATTGAACAATCATATAGAAGGGACTAATAAAAAAAACGATTTAGTTTTGAGGGTAGAAAATGGACAGGTATACAGGGATTGAAGGATAAACTAGGTAAGGTTATAGAAGGTGAGGAATCTGTTATGGCTAGGTGGGCTGAGCATTTCAGTGATATTCTAAACAATGTGGGTAGTTCTACTCCCATTGTTTGTATTGATGATAGATGCATTGGTGGCTTTAATGATGGCCCTATAACACAATCTGAAGTTATTTTGGCTGTTTCTAAACTTAAACTTCATAAATCCCCAAGGGTAGATGAAATTACTGCAGAAATGCTTAGAGCTGGAAATGTTCAGTTATCACTTGGATTACTGAAATTCTGAATATCTTTTATGATAAAGGCATGGTTCCTAAGGATTTTACCAGAGCTTTTGTTATCCCTATTTTCAGAAAAGGTGATTGCAGTTCTTGTGATAACTATAGGGGTATCAGCATACTCTCTGTTCCAGGTAAAGGTTCTTTCCATGATTGTGCTTAATAGAATTAAGAATCTGGTTGACAGGCAATTGCGTGATGAGCAATGTGGATTCAGAAGTGGTAGGGAATGTGTGGATCAGATATTTTCACTTGGGCAGATTCTTGAGAAATGTTTAGAGTTTCAGAAACCTTTGGTTGCTAGCTTTTTTGATTTCAAAAAGGCTTTTGACTCTGTTGATCGTCATAATTTATGGTTGATTGCGAGATCATATGGTATACCTGACAAGTTGATTAACATAATGAAAGCTCTCTATAATAACACTGAGTCGTGTGTGACAGTTGGTAAGGCTTGTAGCAATTGGTTTAGCGTTACTTCTGGTGTTCGACAAGGGTGCATTTTGTCTCCTTTTCTCTTTAGCTTGGTTATTGATTATGTTATGCGAAATTCACTTCAAGGGAAAGATTTTGGCCTTAAATGGCCTGGAGATACGAAAATTTCTGATTTAGATAATGCTGATGATGTAGCCCTTTTGGCAAATGATGTTGATGAGATGAACTCTTTCATTCGAGCTGTTGATGAGACTGGTAGTAGAGTAGGTTTGGTTATAAACAGAAAGAAAACTAAAGTGATGAAAATTGGTCAAGCAGGCTATGATTCAGTTAATCTGAATGGTTGCAGTCTTGAGTAGGTGTCACAGTTTAATTATCTTGGGAGCTATGTAACAGATAATGGTGATGTGCGGCATGAGATTAACAGACGAATAGGGATTGCTGCCGGAACTTTTAAGAATCTATGGAGAGTGTGGAGATATAGGTGTATAGACCTAAAGACTAAAATTAGACTGCATAATAGTTTGGTTCTTTCTAGGGTTAGTTATGGTAGTGAAACTTGGACACTTTGTAAACAAGATAACAGGAAACTAGATGCTTTTGATTCCAGATGCTTACGCAGTATCTTGGGCATTAGATGGTTCAACTTTGTAACTAATGATGAGGTTAGGCAAAGGAGTTTGCAACCTCCTTTAAGCAGTATATTGTGCAGAGAGACTCCGCTGGTTTGGTCATGTTGCCCATATGGATAATTAAAGATAGGTGAATAGGGTTATGAACAGTGTGCCTAAAGGCCTCAGAAAGGAGGGGAGACCTAGGATGCGGTGGGCAGACAATGTCAAACAGGACCTTGTCAGAATTGGTGTGCAGTGGCCAGATACAGTAGATGTAGCTCAGGATAGACTTCTTGGAGAACTAAATTGCACGGTCTGGTTGGACCTCCGTAGCCCATGGTTGCTTGAGAATGATGAAGAGTAGGTCTGTGAGGATGGCAGGACCTCAGCAGAAAATCAACATATGCATCCATGCCATACCCGGGGCTCGAACCCAGTTCCCTTAGATCAGTAGCCAAGCGCGCTAACCACTCGGCACTTCTACACCACTATTAAAAAAAACCTTGCTTCAAATAGCTTCATTTGAAAAAACATTAAAACAACTCAAGCATATTATTCAAATCATTTACATCACCGACAATTTTTAACACAAGTATCGAATTCACAACAATATTTCTCTTAATTGAAAATTAACACTAGTGCTCACGTTTCAGCATATGTTTTTGGCGATCTCCAATTGTAGGAGGTTTATCCATTGAGCTCAAAATTGATCCTAACAAATCAGCCATTTCTACAGACTTCTATTGCCAGATTTTGAAATTCAGTGTCGGTTACGGATATAAAAATAAGTGGAGCATGGACCTAGGAAGAATCGGAGCGAGCTTCGCCATATTGCTACTACTCGTAAGCGTGCTGTAACGGGCAAAAGAAACAAATGATTTTTAAAGTATGGACCCTTTGTCTGATCCAATTACTTTTATGCTCCAGATAACTAGTCGGGCGGCAGGCAAAATAATTAACAAATTGCCAAAAAAAATTAAATTAGGGTTCAAAATACCAGCGAGCATTAATGTGTAAGAATTCAAAAAGTATTAAATGATTCTCAAAATGTAAACATAAATTCTAATAAAACAATTAACGTTGCTCAAGAGAAAATATTAGTAAAGATTCGAAACGTTTAAATAACTAACAAATTTATTTCCAAAAAACACTCACCAAAACTTCAATGAAGAAGAAACATCATTTCTCAACTTTGACTACACACTCTGCACTAACTGTGCTCCTCCGTGCTTACTACCACACTCTGCACTAACTGTGCTCCTCCGTGCTTACTACCACACTCTCTTCTGCCTGTTTGACTACTCTAAACTACTGTGACAACATGTCATCGGTTATGAAAAGAGGCTTACAGTGCCGCACGTGTCATGTTGCGCCGGGAAAGACATTTGCATAAATTGACGAGCGGCACAAGCTATGACGCAAGAGGGGGCGTGTCCTTGTACACGAGTTTTAGCGGTGACAATCGAAAGTTCGGAATTTCCCATGCACAACTCCTATGCTCTTGGAAACGAGCGCTGTGATGCCAAAAATGAAATAAAAAATCCCCAAAATGATAAATATAACGTAAATTAAGCAAAACTGGTTAAGGTAAAGTATAAGTGAATGAGGTGGCATCACAACTCCCCCTTCCAAAGGGAGTCAAAAATTTGACCTAACAGATTTTGACGAGCAAATTTTGAATAAAGGACAAATCTCACGTCATTTACACATGGCTGAACATAAATAAGTAAAAGTATGTTTACGCAAATTTTGATAAGACGATCTGTTCTCACTTTGACACAATTTTCCAATACAGCCAAAGGTACCTCCTACCAAATCTCCTAACAAAAGTGTAGCAGCTCTCCTACTGTAAAAATATACCAATGGCTGTGGCAGTTAACTGTATACTAGCGTTATCGGTCTACCTAGTATCACATTCTGATACAAACTCGAAATTGGCATAACTTCAACTTCACAATAAATGGATTAATTCACTCTTACCCTGCTTAACTTCTAGAAAGGTTAAAGAAAGAAATTCAATTTCATACGTTGCAAGCGGGGTGATAACTTCCGTTTATCTCCTAACCACAATCAAAAATATATGAAAGCTAAAGTCTTCTGTGCCTAATTCACATAAAAAAACGGGTATTCGAACACCGTTATATCCTCCTAATTGCATCAAACACGCGAAGTTCAGAAATTTCAAATTTTACAAACAAACGGGAATGTAATCATCCGCTAATTCTTCAAATATATACAGCAATCACGAGCTAGCTGAAATAAAATAGTTCATTAGAGCTAAACGTCCCCCTCCCAAAGGAGTTCTGATTGTAACAACTCGGTCACCAGACTTGGCCATTTGGGGACAGCTCCAAAAAGGTACACAAAAAAAAAATTCTGCAGTCATCATCATGGTCAATAATCAATGCTGCCAATGTCATCCCAAAAATTACGCATCATTGACACATAAATATCACTGATGACACTAAACAGATTTAAACACATACATAATATCGTATCTAAGAATAAAGAAAAACATGTGTAAATAATTCAGCGAATAACTTTTTACACGAAACTGATTTTTTTGCATACATAAATTCACTTTGGAATGCACGTTATTTTAAAATACAAAATATTTCTTAAAAACGAAAAAATATTAAATCACTAATTCTCTTTCACTCTCCTCATTCATATCCATAAACATTTTACAAAACTTTTTCTGAACTTCCTAATGTCGACTTACAATTTTCAGCTATCAGTCAGCTGAAACGAAAAAATCTACAAAAATAGACTTTAAATCACGTTAATACAATATAACAACTAGCACTTCGATGAACAAGAATACAAAAAAAAATTCTATTTACACAGTTTAAACTCAAACTGTAGTAAATTCACTCTTCCAAAATAAATATTGAAACTCCAAAGTTTCAACAAGAATTTAAACATTGCTAACTATATAAATCACAATAGAACTTCTTCATTCTTCTTTGTCTTCATCTACTCCAGAGAAAAGAGAACATTTATAAATCAATAAGTGCCAAGTGGAAGAATAATAATATACTTAAATTTTCATTGTTGGCACTCAGTTGCGATAAATCATCCAGTTGGGTTCCGTTGACATCTTTCCTTCGTCGTTGGCTTGCTTCAAGTAAAAGCGTTGCTGAAGATCTCGCTCGTGACGTCATCTCTGCTATGTTGACTGCTTTGCTGCCGGTTGTCGCTCTGCAGGATCTGTTTGTTTCGTCGATATCTCGTCGCTACGTGCGGATTTTTGAAGAACCTGGTCTTGTACTTTCTAGGCTTATTGGTGTCCGCCTCCAAATGACGCTTCAACAGTTGAGGACTTCCAAACTTGCCAGACTCGTCAGGAATACTTGCGGTCGGCACAATTTAATTGGTTGCTTTCTACTTCATTAATGTTGTCTTCCCTTAAATCAGACTCAAAAATATTTTCGTCATTATTAATTTCCGTTAAAACTTCTACTTCAGAAACCTTTTCATCAACTAAAACGGCTTTCTCATAAGGTTGCTGTACTTCACAAACTTCGTTGTCTAAAATTGCATTATTTGCACTAATGGAACATTTTGTAGGTGCTTCTTGAATATTGTGCTTAGGACTACAAGGTAATTCAAAAAGTCCACGGGACCGCGGCTGCACTGTCAATTGACAATTATCATAATTATCATCTAAAACTTGTTCCTTTGAAAACGGAAGATCGGCTTCTGTATCGTTATGACCTATTAATTTAGTTTCTTCATGACAAGCCTTAACAATAGGTAAAGCCATAGTGGCAAGATATAACTCATGAGAGGGCTTTTCTTGAGGAACTTTGGCCTCTCGCTTCAAAGATCCTAATTCAAGTTTCCCGAATTGTCATTCTTTCAATAACAATATTGCTCCATGTGTCCTAGTCGGCCACAAAAATCACATCTGAAAGTTTCTCTATTGTCTTGAAAAAAGTTTTAGGTCTAGTGTCATTGTTCGAAGCTTGACGTGGAACAAATTCTCTGCTTCGTTCATTCTGCATAGTTCTAGGCGCGTTCGGCACAAATTTTCGGGACCGTGTAACTTCCTGTCGTGCGGGAGTCATTCTACGAGACTCAACCTGATAGCGCTGCTTTGGCGGGGATTGCATCCATTGTTGGTTTAATGCAGTTGCTGCAGATTCTCTTCTTGCAGTATATTGCCGAGCCAATTTGACTAAATCTGAAACTGAGTTCACGTTTCGTACTTTTAGGAATTCTCTAATGGGCAAAAGCAATTGAGACAATATGCAATTTACAATATCAATTTCAGCGGCATCAGCATCATACAGCTGGTATAACTCTACTGTACCCCAGATAAGTTTTTCTGTATCATCCCTTTCCTTTTGTCTTCATGAAAACAACTCTGTAGCTTGTTCTGTAGAATCATTATAAGCTGGATATATCTCCATGATTTCGCTTTTAAAATCTTCTCAATATTCAATTCCATGACGACATCCTATGTTATTCCACCATTGCTTAGCACATCCAATTAGACAAGATACTGCTAAAACCACCTTTTCATTTCCGGGCACTTCATGTAAACGGAAGTGCTCCTCCATGGACTTGACAAATGTCCACGATGACGGACGTTTCAAACCGTCGAACCTTATCTCAGGTAAAGGCCAATTAACATAAGGACTATAGTTAATAGATGGATTGGCAACTCGTCGTTGTGGCGGTTGACAACACTCTGCTCTATCACATGCTTCTGACGGAACAGAAAATGGAACCTTACGTTCAAAGTTTCTACGTTGGTGAGCAGACGTATCATTGTCAGCAAATTTAGGGGTTGTTGTCATTCCCCTTTTCTCCCGAGGATCATCAAGCAGATTCATTATCACTTCTGCTTCCTTCATTACATCCTGCAACCTACCCTTTACTCTTTCTAAGTCGGGAGTCATTATGGCAGAATCGGTCATATTGCTAGCACACATGTTTAGTGGTCTGCCAAAATTTTGAATTTTGGAAATTTTGAAACCTTTTTTAATGTTGAGCAGCGCTGAAAGGTACTGCTATACAACAATTCTAATGCTACAACGAAGCTTTCAAAAATATCCTGTCAGACCTCTGTGGCAAGCAGCTGCTTGAGGGGGTATTTATTTATTATTATTTATCAAAAAAGTTTTTCTATCGTGCCTATGTACGTGTGTGTGTCCGGACACTTCTAATCTTTACATACAATAAATACGTTAACTATCAGCAATATCTGCGCTGAAACTACAGTACCTTTGACTAATACACAAAAAAGTTAAGCTTCTTCCTCGACGAAAATTTTCGGCTTAAGCTGCCGTGAAATATATAAATAGTACATACAACTAATGAGCTCAAAAATTACTATCTTTGACAATTACGTTAAATAACATATACAATTTATACACAAATATACAGTCACTATCTTTTACTACTGGCATGTCCCTGTTCATTGTGCCACTTCTTTTATTAGCCTCTGTAATGGGCCAAAGAAAATGAAATTACTTTTAAAGTTTGGACCCTTTGTCTGATCCAATTATTTTTATGCTCCAGATAGTTATTCGGGCGCCAGGCAATAATTAACAAATTGCCAAAAAAAATTAAATTAGGGTTCAAAATACCAGCGAGTGTTAATGAGTAAGATTCAAAAAGTATTAAATGATTGTCAAAATGTAAACATAAATTCTAATCAAACAATTAACGTCGCTCAAGAGAAAAAATTAGTAAAGATTCAAAAGGTTTAAATAACAAACAAATTTATTTCCAAAACACACTCACCAAAACTTCAATGAAGAAGATATATCATTTCTCAACTTTGACTACACACTTGACTCAACTGTGCTCCTCCATGCTTACTTCCACACTCTCTTCTGTCTGTTTGACTACTCTATACTACTGTGACAACATGTCATCGGTTATGAGAAGAGGCTTACAGTGCCGCACGTGTCATGTTGCACGCCAGGAAAGACATTTGCATAAATTGACGAGTGGCGCAAGCTATGGCGCAAGAGGGGACGTGTCCTTGTTCATGCGCTTTAGGGGATGACAGTCGGAAGTTCAGAGTTGCGCATGCACAACTCCTAACTCTTGGAAACGAGCGCTGTGATGCTGAAAAGGAAATAAAAATCCCCAAAATGATAAATATAACGTAAATTAAGCAAAGCCGGTTAAGGTAAAGTAAAAGTGAACGAGGGGGCATCACAGTGCTATCACTTTGTGGCTATCACTGTGCTAACAAACGACAGAATAATGTGTTTGAAAAATGGGTATGTGCGTAGTATATGGATACCTCAATAAACTTGCGTAAACGATCAAAGGGATATCATTTCATAGGTAATAAGTAATGCTAAAGTTTTGCTTTGTAAATTGAAAACATTTTTGTTATTTCAACTACTCTTCTTCCTACCTCCATGGAGAGGAGACGCCCTAATGCACTTTCCCTCACAGATAAAGGTTAAAACAGGTAGATAAAGGATAAGATAGGTAACTTGTGATGGTCCAACCATTCACTTTTAATTTTACTTTATCAGTTTTACTTTTTTTATGCTATATTTATCATTTTGGGGATTATTATTTCATTTTGGACTTGATCACAATTCTCTTTCTTCTGAGCCGCAGAAGTAGTTGCTCTTGCACAACTCCTTCTGCTGCTCTTTTCTCTTCTCTCTTCTTCTGCGGCTCAACTCTTGATTGTCAGCCGCTAATGTGCGCGATAGATTGATAGATCGGTTGGCAGACACAGTACCCGGTTGGAGCCCATACCTACTTCATCTAAATAAGTACCTGAAAAGTAGGTGACTGTTGAAGAATAAAACAGCTTTGAAGCTGTGGCAGAGACTGCCTAATGAGAAATTTTAAGGAGACATTTTTAATTTAATGTGGTTGAGAGTATATATCAAGAGGTAGTTGGTAGAGTGTAAGAATTGGAGGGTAAGTGACAGTTGAAATGAAGATGGGCAGAAAAAATTGGGAAATTGCTGAAAAATCAGTCGTGACAAGAAAAACGTGGTCGCCACTGGGCAATGATAAGTTGAATATCTAGTCAATGGCATGTGAGGCAGCTGTATCTAAGATTGAAGATGTGCAGTAGAAATTTCCTGAAAAGCAAATAGGAAAGAATATTGTGCAACTATTCTACCTAACACAGTTGGAGGAAGAAATGATTTCCGATAAGAGTCGAAAAATGAAGTGCAATGAATTTGCTGAAAAACAAATCGGAAAGAATAATATTCAATTATTCCACCGTTCACAATCGGAAAATGAAGTGCTAAGCATTTGCTGCAGAACAAATCAGAAAGAATGGCGTGCAACTATTCCACTGAGCACAATTAAGAGGTGCAGTGAATTTGCTGAAAAACAAAATCGGAAAGAATAATATTCAATTATTCCACCGTGCACCGTTTGGAAGAAGATTGAGAAATAATGGTGGTGGTGTAGGAAAGCTAAAGCGACAGGGTTATGTGAAAGAGTATGATTATAGACATGTGGGGTGAAATAAGTATTATAAAGATTTTTCTGAATAATATCATGGTGATATAAGGGAGGTGGGATGTTACAAATTATATCTGAGTTTGGGTTAAATGATAGTAAATTAGTATCACTGCGATTGTTATGGGATAGAGGTTTTCATGGAAATGGTAAAACTGTAATACAAAATAGGCCAAAGAAAGAGAAATGGGTTAAACACGTTGGGGAATGTTTGCTGTGTTTGGATCGGGGTCATCATCATCATCATCATCATCATCATCATCATCATCATCATCACCACCACCACCACCACCACCACCACCACCACCACCACCACCACCACTACCACCACCACCACCACCAATACCACCACCATCATCATCATCATCATCAAGCAGCCGTGGGCTACGGAGGTCAAACCAGACCGTGCAATTTAGTTCTCCAAGCAAGTCTATCCTAAGCTACATCTACTGCATCTGGCCACTGCATACCAATTCTAACAAGGTCCTGTTTGACATTGTCTGCCCACCGCATCCTAGGTCTATCTTCTTTCTGAGGCCTTTAGGCACACTGTTCATAACCCTATTCGCCAATCTATAATTATTCATACGGGCAACATGGCCAAACCAACGAAGTCTCTCTCTGCACAATATGCTGCTTAAAGGAGGTTGCAAACTCCTTTGCCTAACCTCATCATTAGTTACAGAATTGAACCACCTAATGCCCAAGATACTGCGTAAGCATCTGGAATCAAAAGCATCCAGTTTCCTGTTATCTTGTTTACAAAGTGTCCAAGTTTCACTACCATAACTAACCCTAGAAAGAACCAAACTATTATACAGTCTAATTTTAGTCTTTAGGTGTATACGCCTATTTCTCCACACTGTCCCTAGATTCTTAAAAGTCCCGGCAGCAATCCCTATTCATCTGTTAATCTCATGCCGCACATCACCATTATCTGTAACATAGCTCCCAAGATAATTAAACTGTGACACCTGCTCAAGACTGCAACCATTCAGATTAACTGAATTACAGCCTGCCTGACCAATTTTCATCACTTTAGTTTTCTCTCTGTTTATAACCAAACCTACTCTACTATAAGTCTCATCAACAGCTCGAACGAAAGAGTTCATCTCATCAACATCATTTGCCAAAAGAGCTAAATCATCAGCATAATCTAAATCAGAAATATTCATATATCCAGTCCATTTAAGGCCAAAATCTTTCCCTTGAAGTGAATTTCGCATACCAGTCTCATCAACAGCTCGAATGAAAGAGTTCATCTCATCAACATCATTTGCCAAAAGGGCTAAATCATCAGCATAATCTAAATCAGAAATATTGATATCTCCAGTCCATTTAAGGCCAAAATCTTTCCCTTGAAGTGAATTTCGCAAAATATAATCAATAACCAAGCTAAAGAGAAAAGGAGACAAAATGCACCCTTGTCGAACACCAGAAGTAATGCTAAACCAATTCCTACAAGCCTGACCAACTCTCACACACGACTCAGTGTTATTATAGAGAGCTTTCATTATGTTAACTAACTTGTTTGGTATACAATATGATTTCACAATCAACCACAAATTATGACGATCAACAGAGTCGAAAGCCTTTTTGAAATCAACAAAGCTAGCAACCAAAGGTTTCTGAAACTCTAAACATTTCTCAAGAATCTGCCTAAGTGAAAATATCTAATCCACACATCCCCTACCACTTCTGAATCCACATTGCTCATCACGCAATTGACTGTCAACCAGATCCTTAATTCTATTAAGCACAATCATGGAAAGAACTTTCCCTGGAACAGAGAGTAGGCTGATACCCCTATAGTTATCACAAGAACTGCGATCACCTTTTTTGAAAATAGGGATAACAATAGCTCTGGTAAAATCCTTAGGAACCATGCCTTTATCATAAAAGATATTCAGAATTTCAGTCATCCAAGTGGTAACTGAAACATTCCCAGCTCTAAGCATTTCTGTAGTAATTTCATCTACCCCTGGGAATTTATGAAGTTTAAGTTTAGAAACAGCCAAAATAACTTCAGATTGTGTTATAGGGCCAACATTAAAGCCACAAATCCATCTATCATCATTGTAAACAATGGGAATAGAACAAACCGCATGTTTAGAATATCACTGAAAGGCTCAGCCCACCTAGCCATGACAGAATCCTCACCTTCAATAACCTTACTTTGTTTATCCTTCAATCCCTGTATACCTGTCCGTTTTCTACCACACAAAACATTAACTATCTCGTACAGCTCTCTGCTGTTGTGCTGTCTAACTGCTTCCTCGGCTTTGTCAGCCAAACCATCAAGCCAAAGATTCTTATCAGCAGCTAACTGATATTTTACACGTTTATTAAGTTCTCTGTAATGCTTTCTATTAGGACTAGTAGGGTATTGATTAAGGACATTCCTGCAGTTCTTTCTTTTCGAAATAAGCTCAAGTGCCTTATCACTCAAATAATTCTGCCTCTTCTGCTCCTTTTTTTCCTAAAAGAGTACTGTTTGGTGTCCAAAAAAGCCGGTTTAAAATGATCCCATTCTTCCTCAACTTCAGTAGTAAGCATTCCATGACTGTCATAATGACTAAGTAACCTATCGTGGTAAGCTTCGGCTATAACTGGGTCTTTCACAGCTTCAGCATTAAAAGCAAATTTTTTAACCCTAGCACAACACTTTTTAGGTTAAATTGCAACACACGTTTAACAAGGTAATGGTCAGATCCAATTTCAGCTCCCCTATATGACCTGGTATTCCTAACAGAACTAGCCCATTTGCTGTTAATTAATATATAATCAATCATATTCTTATGCAGCCCATCGGGTGAAACCCATATGTACTTATGTATGTCGTGGTGTTTGTAATAAATGTTAGTTATTCTGAATCCATTGAGTTTACTTACCTGAAGTAGACGCTGCCCATTGCCATTGCAGCTACCAATACCAAAAGGGCCTATTACTCCTCCCGAAAGGTCAGAGTCAGTACCAACTTTGACATTGAAGTCACCAAGAACAAGGGTAATATCTCCTTTCTTGACAGAATTCAAAATATCCTGAAGTTGTTCATAAAACCTATGCTACTCATCCTCATCGGCATCCTCAGTGGGGACATAACAGCAGATAACGTTCAGGTCTTTAACGCTTGTCTGAAATTTTGCTGTAAGAAACCTTTCATTAATGCACTCATATCCTAGAAGAGCATCACTAGCGTGTCTGCTGAGAAGCAGACCCACGCCTTGATGATGCTTATTGTCGTCCCTCCCTGAAAAGAGAAATTTAAGATTATTTTTAAGAATCTGACCTTTATCTGTCCATCTGGTCTCTTGCAAGCCGAGAATATCTAAATTATAACGGTGGAATTCTTGTGTGAGGACATCAAAGAAAAAGCTCTGTGCAGAGTCCTCACATTCCAACTACCTATGGAGAGAAAATAGTTAGTGGGATGTTTAAAGAAACTATGTTTATTGAGAGAGGGAATGCCGACAATATCAAACAGCTCCCTAATCGCAGACATGGGGCAAAGACCCGTTCCCCCACCACTAAAGGCTGAAGCCATCTACACTGGAAGACTTCCTCCAATGTAGAATTTGACGATGCCAATAGAAGCAAAGTGTTCAGGTGCTTGCGATGACCTCTGCTCAGGATTTTCCACCAGCTGATAAAACATATCCTGTGAATCCATTTATTTGTGGCTGTCAACCTACAAACAACAAAAAATGCAGTGGTAAATTTTCCCTACGCAGAACCCACCAGTGCAACAAATTCAATATCCATAATCAAGCTCAGAGACTTAATCCAGTCCTGTAAGTTTATATGGTCAGCACCAGAACCCTGTTTGTTGACCACTCCACAGCACGGTATACAAAATAGCCATAGTTATTCAGATAAGTAGACCACACTAATCTGGCTGCCCTCACCTTCCATTCACTTTCACAAGAGAGTATCTGTTTTCGAAGGTACTGACACCATGAGAAGGCGGGATCGGATATTAGGTGCTAGGCCTGGCCGGTTCTATGCATCATCACAGGGGATTGGTGCATAGCTCTCCTTCCAGTGACTACATAGCTACCATTTACAGACCATCGGGGTCAGGTAAAATAAATTTACATCTTTTGAATTTTTGTGAGCGGTGAATTTCAGAGGTGACTGAATATTTGATGAGCTCATTTGTGTGATTGAGTGCATTTTCGAAGAATTTCTGCGCCATATCCTGCATGGTTTGTAGAATGGAGGAGCAATCAAGATCTCTGTGTATGATTGAATTTCGGATGAACCAGGGTTCTGCTACAGCTGATCGTAGAATTTTATTTTGACATGATTGTAAACGAGCGAGGCTTTTGCATGAACAGGCATCCCATACGGGTGGTGTATATAACAGAAATGGTCTGATGATTTGCTTATAAGGTTGGATTTTGTGCTCAGTTGCTAATGAACATTTTTCTCCAATAAGAGGAAAATGTTTGCAGTGCAAGGCATGTGCTTTGTGAATGATATTAGTTACATGTAGGTCCCATTTGAGTCTGTGGTGAATTGTTATGCCTAAGTATTTGACGCTGTTGCTCCACGCTACCTGTTTATCAAAAAGGTAGAAGTTGTCATGGTGGGGTTCCTCTTGTGAGTTGTAAAGACTGCAATACTTTTATTAGGATTAAGTTGGACCCTCCAATCAGTAAACCAGTCTTCAAAACAGGAAAGCTTGATTTTCATTCCTTTGACTACATGGGGCACAGAAATGGAGAATGAAAGGAATGCCGTGTTATCTGCGTACATGGCATTGAGAACTCGATCGGTTTTAGGCACATCTGAGATAAAGATGTTGAACAAAGTCGGCGCTAATATTGAGCCCTGAGGGACTCCTGCATTGATATCTTTATTATCCGAAATGGTATTTTGAACTTTGACCTGGAAGGTCCTCTGTGTGAGGTAGTTGTGAATAATTTTGATCAATGCAGGTGGGAAGTCAAATTTGGTAAGTTTGAAAATCAATCCTTTTGTCCAGACTCTGTCAAACGCCTTAGCTATATAAATGTAAATGGCCACAATTGATTCATTTTTATTACTAACTTCTGCAATAGCCTCTACCACTCTGAGTATTTAGTGAACTGTAGAATGTTTACTTCTAAATCCAAATTGTTCAGGTGGTAGGACATTGAGAAGTTGTAATGAGGAATTTAGTCTAGTAAGAATTAGTTTTTCCAGTAGAGTGCCTAAACAGGGGAGAAGGCTAATGGGGTAATGGTTTTCAGGGAAGAGGTTTCAGGGTTTTTTCCGGGTTTTGGGATCATAGTTATAATTGCATTTTTCCAATTTTGAGAGAAATTCTGTGTTGAAGACAGCTGATAAAAATGTTTACTAGTAGAACTTTGCATCTCTTAGGAAGTTGCCGGATAATCCTGTTGTTGATACTATCATCTCCTGCTGCTTTTTTGGATTTGAGGCTCTTGATATTATCTGTCAGCTCTTGACAGGTGATAAATTTCAAATTATCGTTGTCTAATTTTTTTCGAAATCTTCTGACCGTATGATCAACTTCGTCGATAAAGTCATCATTGACAAATTCATCATTTGGTTGGTAATAATATATAATTTGATGTAATACTTTAGTTATAGTGCCTATAAGTAATAATGTGTTATTTGCTTAATGAAATCTAGACGAAAAAAGTGTCCCATATCAGTACAAAGTGCTGGGCACGAAATTTTTGCCTTGTTAACATTACACTCTATGACGTTTCGCCTTTGAATAACTTTTAAATCTAGAAACATTTATGCAATGATTTCACCATTCAAATGCACATTTTTCCTAAGTATTTTAATTGAACTACAGTACTGTGCAAATTAGTTGGGACAGTAGGAAAAGGCAGTAACAAAGACACAACTAAAATATTTATTTGTTTAATAGTGTAGTTAATAGTGAATATGACCCTCCTTTGGTACCACACTTTCATGACACTTTCTATCATTTTGGTTTTCGTCGTGCAATCCATCTTATATATGCATGCTTTAATAATGGGCCACAAATTTTCAATGGGGTTTAGATCGGGTGAATTTCCTGGCCACTCCAATACCTTCAAATGTTGCTGGGAAAAGAAGCTCTTAGCAAGCTTAGAATTATGGCATGGAGCCAGATCCTGTTGAAATAACCCATCGCCATTAGGAAACAGCTTCTGCAGTGTTGAGACCATTTTCGCTTCCAGAACGCCTATGTACTTTTTGTTTTCCATCATTCCTTCAATGGGGTGAAGCATCTGTGTCCCGTAAGCTGTGAAACATCCCCAAAACATGATCTTGGGTGGGAGTTTGGGGGATTGCTGGATGTGGCCTGATCGAAGAGGATCTCCAGGCGAACGGCGGATGAAATTTGACCTCTAGCCATACACCTCAAAGTCGGTTTTGTCGGAAAATATCACTTTTTCCCAATTCTCCAGTCCAGTCTCGATGTTTCTTTGCCAAGGATAGCTTTTTTTGCTTCATAGCGGGTGTCAAAAGCTGCTTTTTCGAGGGGTATCAAGCCCGCAGCCACACTCCAGAAGGCGACGACATACGGTGGAAGCATCTATATTAACCGCATGATATGCAAACTCCCTTTTGATGTCTCCACTGGTTTTCTTCGGGTCTATGATACTAATTTTTCGAATTAGACTATCATCTCTAGAGGTGGTTTTTCTTTTTCTTCCGCAATGTCCTTTGCGAGATGTGTCCACGGATCCTGTCTCCTTATGCAGCTTCATGATGCTTGTCCCAACTAATTCGCACAGTACTGTAGTTAAACTTAGAGAACACTTGAACAAGTATATTTTTAGTAAAATGAAGAAAATTGATGACCGTTCAATCAAAACAAACCGCATTCCGCTTTATGTATCAGAGTGCTGAAGTCAGGGATTTAGCGATGGAGTATGGTGGGGGGGATATAAATCGAAAATTTTCCGACTCAAAAATAAAATTTTGCAAACTGAGAAAATAATGTCTCTGGTTTGTACCTAGATTTTCGCTCTGTGGGATGGTTAGGCAATTTTCACCTCTGCTACATTTTGCCATTTGACTTCCAGTTTTTGCCAACTAGCCATAATTTCATAGAAATAATCCCAATATTTACATCTCGTCTGAATTTGCTAAGTCACTTCAAATTTTTCACACTCCCCGAGATTTTGCCAAGTTTTCTCGATTTTCTCAACTCTCCTTAATTTTACAAAACCAATCCCAATTTTCACAACTTGCCTATATTTTACTATTTTAGATTTTGCCAACTCGCCATAATTTTACAGAAAAATTCGCAATATTTACATCTTCCCTGAATGTGCCAAGACACTTCGAATTTTATCAACTCTCCATAATTGCACAAGAAAGGCACAATTTTCACAACTCCCCTGTATTTTACCAAATGGCTTCGAATTTTGCCAACTCCCATAGATTTTGCCAAGAGTTCTCAGTTTTTCCAACTCTCCTTAGTTTCACAAAACCAATCCCAGTTTTCACAACTCACCTCTACTTTACCAAGTGGTTTCCAGTTTTGCCAACTGCCCTAGATTTTGCCAAGTCTCCTAGATTTTGCCAACTAGCAGTAATTTTATAGAAAATTTGACATTTTTTACATCTTCACTGAATTTTCCAAGTCGCTTTGAATGTTATCATCTCTCCTTAATTGCACAAGGCACAATTTTCACAACTTCCCTGTATTTTACCAAATGGCTTCGAATTTTACCAACTCCCATAGATTTTGCCAAGAGTTCTCAGTTTTTCCATCTCTCCTTAGTTTCACAAAACCAATCCAAGTTTTCACAACTCACCTCTACTTTACCAAGTGGTTTCCAGTTTTGCCAACTGCCCTAGATTTTGCCAAGTCTCCTAGATTTTGCCAACTAGCAGTAATTTTATAGAAAATTTCGCATTTTTTACATCTTCACTGAATTTTCCAAGTCGCTTTGAATTTTATCATCTCTCCTTAATTGCAAAAGGCACAATTTTCACAACTCCCCTGTATTTTACCAAATGGCTTCGAATTTTGCCAACTCCCATAGATTTTGACAAGAGTTCTCAGTTTTTCCAACTCTCCTTAGTTTCACAAAACCAATCCCAGTTTTCACAACTCACCTCTACTTTACCAAGTGGTTTCCAGTTTTGCCAACTGCCCTAGATTTTGCCAAGTCTCCTAGATTTTGCCAACTAGCAGTAATTTTATAGAAAATTTGGCATTTTTTACATCTTTACTGAATTTTCCAAGTCGCTTTGAATGTTATCATCTCTCCTTAATTGCACAAGGCACAATTTTCACAACTTCCCTGTATTTTACCAAATGGCTTCGAATTTTGCCAACTCCCATAGATTTTGCCAAGAGTTCTCAGTTTTTCCATCTCTCCTTAGTTTCACAAAACCAATCCCAGTTTTCACAACTCACCTCTACTTTACCAAGTGCTTTCCAGTTTTGCCAAATTGCCCCGATTACACCACCACTCCTTAATTTCGCAAAACAATCCCAATTTTACATCTCTCCTGAATTTGCCAAGTCACTTCAAATTTTTCAAACTCCCCAAAATTTTGTCAAGTTTTTTCGATTTTGTGAACTCTCCTTAATTTCGCAAAGACAACCCCAATTTTCACCACTCACCCGTATTTTACCAAGTGGATTCGAATTTTGCCAACTCGTCACAATTTTACAGAAAAAAAATCCAATTTTTGCATCTCACCTAATTTTTGCAAAGTCACTATCAATTTTGCCAACTCCCCAAGATTTGCAAACTCTCCTAGATATTGCGAAGTTGCCTCGATTTTGCGAACACGCCATAATTTTACAGAAACAAGATTGCAATTTTTACATCTCACCTAAATTTTGCCAAATGCCCCTAGATTTTCCCAACTCGTCATAATTTTATAGAAGAAATCCCAATTTTTACAACTCTCCTGAATTTTGCCAACTTCCCAAGATTTTGCCAAGTCACTCCAAATTTTGCCAATTCTCCATGTTTTTTCCAACTGCCCCTAGATGTTGTCAACTCCCTATGTTTTGCCAACTCTCCTAGAATTTTCCAACTCGCCATAATTTTACAGAAAACAGGTGAGTTGTAAACATTGGGATTTTTTTTGTTTTGGGGAGTGTTCTGTTTGCGAAGTTGAAAAATTCTGAGTGACTTCGCAAAATCGTTGGGAGTGAGCAAAATTCAGGTGAGTTGTAAATATTGGGATTTAATTTTGCCAAGTCACTACGAATTTTTTCAACTGCCCAAGATTTTGCAAAGTCACTCCGAATTTTGCCATTTCTCCACGATTTTGCCAACTCGCCATAATTTTACAGAAAAAATCCTAATTTTTACACCTCACTTGAATTTTGCCAAATCCCCACGATTTTTCCAAGTCACTCCGAATTTTGTCAACTCCCGAAGATTTTGTCAAGTCACTGCGAATTTTGTCTACTCCCCACGATTTTGCCAAGTCACTCCGAATTTTGCCAATTCTTCACGATTTTGCCAAGCCACTCCGAATATTGCCAACTGCTCCTTGATTTTGCTAAGTCGCCATAATTTTACAGAAAAAAAATCCCTATTTTTACATCTCACCTGAATTTTGCAAACTCCTCACGATTATGCCGTCACTCCAAATTTTATCAACTACCCAAGATTTTGCCAACTCCCCAAGATTTTACAAATCACTCCGAATTTTGCCAACTACTCAAGATTTTGCCAAGTTGTTTGGATTTTGCAAACTAACCTGTATTTTACTAAGTGACTTCGAATTTTGCCAACTGCTCTAGATTTTTCCATCTCTCCATTTTCCAAACTGCCCTAGATTTGCCAAGTTGCCTTGATTTTGACAACTCCCCTTAATTTTACAAAAAAAAAGAGATTACAAATTTTCACAACTCACCCAGATTTTACGAAGTTGCTTCGAATTTTTTCAACTCCGAGTTAATTTGGGGGGGAGTCTCCCTCATCCCCCCATAGCTACACCCTGGCTGAAGTGATCGTTTTGTTTGGCTCGTTGGTAAAACTCTTCGAATGACACGTACATAACATATGTTCTAACATGTGACTTTGGATTCGCCAAGTTGAAATAGATCTTACAGCGTAGATATCCCTGTAAATTACAAAAGCAATTTAAAACTTTGCAATTGGCTAAACAACAAAGAATAATCATGATATTAATAACTTGCAGTATTAAAATGTTCTAACCTAGTGGTTCTCAAAGTGGGGTATGCAGTAAAAGTTTTTAGGGTATGCCGTGAGAGCTGAAAAGCCGCTAGATATATGTTTTAAATATATGTTTTATTTTATTCCCATTGTTATACTATAACTCTAGTTTTATCTCTCTTTACAAGGGTTACACCAGTTTTATACACATTTCCAGGGGTACGTGAAGCATAAAAGTTTGAGAACCACTGTTCTAATCTATTGGTTAATTCAAATTTTTATTACGTTGTACGCTATGGATGGTAATAAATAATTCATTTTTGAAAAAAATTTATCCAAGGCCTGTCGTTTTTACGGATATTTCAAGGCTTAAACGTATAAACTGAAGAAATGCTGAATTTTTCAAATTGTTTTAGGTTTGTGAACTCACAAATTTAGAATCCAACGTTGATATATATAGGCGATTTTAAGTGAGTGACTGAAGGCTGACTGACAGTGGATCACTATATGGTGCAGAAATGGTACAGTTCTGAAAATTTGCACCTATGGGTAATCCGGCTCACAGATCTTTGTAAAAATCCGTAATTTGACCTCCAGTCCCTCCGATATGTCCTTTGAGGCAAAATGGAGGTCACATAGATCTCCATTTCACTGTTTGATAGTTTTTGCATAGGTCAAACCGTGATCTACCAGTGCTAGAAACGTGAAAATTGACGTCTGCAAGATCTCGAAAACTTCATAAAATTTCGGATCTGTAAGAGTCCTTTGTGGTCAAAAGTCAAATTTAGATCGATCGATGCCAGGGAGCTAAAAATTGGTTCCTGTGGCATTTTGAGTTGTAGATCTCGGAAATGTTGTGAAATTTTGGATGTGATGGGTCCTTCATGGTCAAAAGTTAGATATCGATATACAGGTGTTATAAATAAATAAAAATAAATACTCCCTCAAAGAAGGCTCAAAATTGGTGACTTGGGGTGTGTTGGGCTGTAGATCATGGAAATGTTGCAAAGTTATGTATGTGATCGGTCCTTCGAGGTCAAATTCAACATACTGGTGCTGGAGAGCTAAAAATTGATGAATAGGGTTATTTCAGGCAGTAGAACTCAGAAATGAGAGGAATTTTTAAATTCGGTGTTGCATTCAACGTCAAATAGAGGTCGGAGTGACCAGCTAGAAATCAAGAGGTGCGGAAGTCATCGATTGATTTCTAGTACATTATTAACATCCATCATCAGATCAAAGATATTATGAAGAATACCAATATTCTTTCAATACTGTATAGGCCACTCGTACAGTGTTACCTAGTGCTCCAGAGCTTAGTTCTACCACATAGCAATGTTACTGAAAAAAGAATATTCAGCTGCCTGAAGACGGTGAAAATTGCAAACAGATAATCTTTTAGAATCACTATTGCAGAATAACATGTTTGGGGAAATATTTCACACCAACTGATGAGGGAAATTTTTTTTGGAAATATGTGCTTATTAAACACTATTGTTTTTAAACAAGAAATGTGGAAAAGTGTTATCAGATTACCTGTTTTGTTTTACAGAGAAAATTACAGAAAATTACATTGTTTACTAACTTATCTTCTATTTGTAAACAGAAAGAAATTCGGATATTATTGATAGTTTCTGTGTTAATTTTTTATTATTGGATGGGAAAAATGAGAACAACCTACCAATATTTGTTTGGAGCATTATTTAGGCAAGATTCCTTTTTCAGTTGTTTTGATTGATTTGTTGATTGAAATGAATGGGATCTCGTGAATCATTCCGTGCTGAAAGTAACCGAGCATGCGCAGACGCAAAAACCTCCTGCATGGTGTTTCTGTGATTAAATTTAACATCAAAATATTATTGCGAACTCCATTCTATATGTTAAAAGATTTTTTAATGTCAATAGCAGGATTCTCAAACTGATATTGGCAACAGCCCTGATTTATGCTCTACAAATTCAGAATCTCCTCTGTCACAAATTATTAATCTTTAACAAGAATTGTTTTTGCTAATTTGGCTTTAAAGTGAGTAATGGATTTATTATTAACAAAAGTGTTGTAATAAAAAGCTGAAAGTTATTCAGAAAAAAAAATGATCAGTCTCTTTTAGGATTATTGGATTTTATCTCTTGCAACAGATATGGAACAAAAATATTTAAAAAGTAAGAATTTACACAGAACCATATTAATTTTCCGTTAAAAACTAAAGTTAAAGGCAATAAGATTTAAATGTTCCATTTATTTACATTTTCCACCAATGAATGAGTTGTAATTCTTGAATGATCCACATCGTTAAAAAAAATATATGTATAATCATTATCATCCACAAGCAGCCATGGGCTACGGAGGTCCAACCAGACAGTGCAATTTAGTTCTCCAAGCAAGTCTATCCTGAGCTACATCTACTGCATCTGGCCACTGCACACCAATTCTAACAAGGTCCTGTTTGACATTGTCTGCCCACCGCATCCTAGGTCTCCCCTTCTTTCTGAGGCTTTTAGGCACACTGTTCATAACCCTATTCGCCAATCTATAATTATTCATACGGGCAACATGGCCAAACCAACGGAGTCTCTCTCTGCACAATATGCTGCTTAAAGGAGGTTGCAAACTCCTTTCCCTAATCTCATCATTAGTTACGCAGTTGAACCACCTAATGCCCAAGATACTGTGTAAGCATCTGGAATCAAAAGCATCTAGTTGCCTGTTATCTTGTTTACAAAGTGTCCACGTTTCACTACCATAACTAACCCTAGAAAGAACCAAACTATTATACAGTCTAATTTTAGTCTTTAGGTGTATACCCCTATTTCTCCACACTCTCCATAGGTTCCTAAAAGTCCCGGCAGCCATCCCCATTCGTCTGTTAATCTCATGCCGCACATCACCATTATCTGTTGCATAGCTCCCAAGATAATTAAACTGTGACACCTGCTCAAGACTGCAACCATTCAGATTAACTGAATCACAGCCTGCCTGACCAATTTTCATCACTTTAGTTTTCTCTCTGTTTATAACCAAACCTACTCTACTACCAGTCTCATCAACAGCTCGAATGAAAGAGTTCATCTCATCAACATCATTTGCCAAAAGAGCTAAATCATCAGCATAATCTGAATCAGAAACTTTCGTATCTCCAGCCCATTTAATGCCAAAATCTTTCCCTTGAAGTGAATTTCGCATAACATAATCAATAACCAAGCTAAAGAGAAAAGGAGACAAAATGCACCCTTGTCGAACACCAGAAGTAATGCTAAACCAATTACTACAAGCCTGACCAACTCTCACACACGACTCAGTGTTATTATAGAGAGCTTTCATTATGTTAACTAACTTGTCTGGTATACCATATGATCTCACAATCAACCACAAATTATGACGATCAACAGAGTCGAAAGCCTTTTTGAAATCAACAAAGCTAGCAACCAAAGGTTTCTGAAACTCTAAACATTTCGCAAGAATCTGCCTAAGTGAAAATATCTGATCCACACATCCCCTACCACTTCTGAATCCACATTGCTCATCAGGCAGTTGACTATCAACCAGATTCTTAATTCTTTTAAGCACAATCATGGAAAGAACTTTACCTGGAACAGAGAGTAGGCTGATACCCCTATAGTTATCACAAGAACTGCGATCACCTTTTTTGAAAATAGGGATAACAATAGCTCTGGTAAAATCCTTAGGAACCATGCCTTTATCATAAAAGATATTGAGAATTTCAGTCATCCAAGTGGTAACCGAAACATTCCCAGCTCTAAGCATTTCCGTAGTAATTTCATCTACCCCTGGGGATTAATGAAGTTTAAGTTTAGAAACAGCCAAAATAACTTCAGATTGTGTTATAGGGCCAACATTAAAGCCACCAATGCATCTCTCATCATTGCAAACAATGGGAGTAGAACTAACTACATTGTTTAGAACATCACTGAAATGCTCAGCCCACCTAGCCATGACAGAATCCTCCCCTTCTATAACCTTACCTTGTTTATCCTTCAATCCTTGTATGCCTGTCCGTTTTCTACCACACAAAACATTAATTATCTGGTACAGCTCTCTGCTGTTGTGCTGTCTAACTGCTTCCTCGGCTTTGTCAGCCAAAGCATCAAGCCAAAGATTCTTATCAGCAGCTAACTGATCCTTTACAAGTTTATTAAGGTCTCTGTAATGCTTTCTATTAGGACTAGTAGGGTATTGATTAAGGGCATTCCTGCAGTTCTTTCTTTCCGAAATAAGCTCAAGTGCCTTATCACTCAGATAATTTTTCCTCTTCTGCTCCTTTTTTCCTAAAAGAGTACTGTTAGTATCCAAAAAAGCCTGTTTAAAATGATCCCATTCTTCCTCAACTTCAGTAGTAAGCAAACCATGACTGTCATAATGACTAAGTAACCTATCATGGTAAGCTTTGGCTATAACTGGATCTTTCAGCGATTCAGTATTAAAA
Source organism: Ryuthela nishihirai (assembly GCA_038380435.1). Classification (NCBI taxonomy): domain Eukaryota; kingdom Metazoa; phylum Arthropoda; class Arachnida; order Araneae; family Heptathelidae; genus Ryuthela; species Ryuthela nishihirai. Next base: position 3,849,253 of record JAWZYU010000019.1, read on the forward strand.
GTAAATTTTTTAACCCTAGCACAACACTTTTTAAGTTTAAGTTGCAACACATTTTTAACAAGGTAATGGTCAAATCCAATTTCAGCTATATGCCCTGGTATTCCTAACAGAACTAGCCCATTTGCTGTTAATTAATATGTAATCAATCATATTCTTATGCAGCCCATCAGGTGAAACCCATGTATACTTATGTATGTCGCGGTGTTTGTAATAAGTGTTAGTTATTCTGAATCCATTGAGTTTACTTACCTGTAGGAGACGTTGCCCATTGCCATTGCAGCTACCAATACCAAAAGGGCCTATTACTCCTCCCCAAATGTCAGAGTCAGTACCAACTTTGTAATTGATGCTGTAGTAAAAATTGCTGAAAGGTTAAATTGCCATCATATTATAGTGATTAAATTTTGTAGAGTGGTTTGTGATATCCAACCACTGTAGGTTTCAAAATACACTGCAATAGTAGCATTATAATCCCCATCCGCAAAGAAAAAAATTTATGGTTTAGCATGTACTAGATAACTGAATCAAACCAATGTAATCTACTATTTTTACACAAAAAATCCCATTAAATGTTTTTGGGTACCTTCGAAATATGTTGAAAATTATTAGACATGCCAAAGAACATACACATTACACATTTTAAATATGAAATATCTTTCAAAAACAGATAAGTTTGCTGATGCTAGTTTCTGAAATAATTTGTAGTATATAAATATAGCTTTTAAGATAATATATATTTATATGCACAAATTACACTATATAGAACTTTCCTATACTATTTAAAATGTCATATACAGGGTGCATCAGAAATAAACGAACGAGACGGTTTGGCCATTCATCACAACACGTCGCAACACAGGTAGCGAGTCGCAGATTCCTAGGTTAATAGGCTGTGCTTTGTGGCAGGAAAGGTGAACCTTTGCGAGTCACATTTTAGGGACTTCGACATTAAGAGTATCCATCTCTGAAAACATTTCTGAAAAGTTTACAGCTCGTTATAAACTAAGGGGAAATCCTTATAATAAAATACCATATTTTAGAGGAATTCTCTACTTTTTGAAGAGGTCGTTTGCCCTCCAAAATTTCTTTCACACGGTGTACCAAAAATAAATGAACGTGACGGTTTGGCCATTCATTTCAGCTAACATTGTTCAACTAACCATGGCACCTCACTACACGGAAAGCGAGTCAGAGATTATTGGTAATAGGCTGTGCTTTAAGGCGTGAAAGGTGAATCATTTTGCGAGACACATTTTTAGTGACATTGATATTAAGAGTATCCATCTCTGAAAATATTTTTGAAAAGATTAGAGCTCGTTAAAAACGAAGAGGGAATCCATAGAAAAAAAATGCGTTTTTTTAGAGGAATTCTCTACTTTTTCGATAGGTCATTTGCCCTCCAGAATTTGTCTCGCAGGGTGTACCAAAAATAAATGAATAGCGAGTCCGTCTGGCCATTCTTTTCAGCTAATGTTCCGTTTCAGAAAAGAACACACCGATACGCTGAAGAGTAGCAGGTGGGAGGTTATTTGAATGGCGAAAAAAGGGAGTGGTGTGTTGACGGTACGCATTTATAACTCGTTCACCGATGGAAATGCCTCCGTCTGTCGGATGAAACGTTGAGCTGTGGACTGGAGAGCCCATGTTAAAGAATGCGCTGGATTGCCTTGACTGGCGAACAGCCTGTTTCAATGGGTCCCCTCGACCTTCTTCGAGCCTTCAGGGGTCGGGGTGACCTGGCCATTTAGCCCATGGTGTGCACAGTGCTGGTCGGAAGTAAAAAAAAAACAGGAGAGTGGGATTCGGGCGTGCCCCGCGACTCGGAACTCTCTAGAGGGGGGGAGGGAGGGTCTTAATTTTTACCCATTGTGCAAAAGGAGATTGACTTTTTTTGGGGGGGGGGTCCGAGGAATGGAGGCGGTAAAAAGAATGCTGAAAGTTCTGAAAAAACTGTGCTGAAAGCAAACGAGCATGCGCAGACGCAAAAACCTCCTGCATGGTGTTTCTCCGTGCTGCTAGTGACCGAGTGTTTTTTTTTCCCGATAGAAGGAAGTGTGGCCAGTCTAGGCAGCAGACAGTCTTTCCCGCACTGCACGAACCATCGGATGGCCACGTGGTGGAAATGAGGCCCAGTTAGGAACCACTAACGGATAAGCAAGCACTTTTCCCCTCAATACATGCAGAGGCTTTGCGATGAGGGCCGGAAATCAAAGGTACACGTGATATTGTGTCACACTCTCTTAAACGTCCGTCCGGCGTGTACGTGCGCACTGAAACCATAACTTGCCATCATTGAGACCATTCATACAGGGCGTTCGACTCCCCCATCATCTCTTCACTTACTTCCCCACGTCTCTGTCCCGTCCACAAAGCCTTTGGGGTCCAGGTGACCTGGCCATTTAGCCCACGGTGTACGCCCACGGTGTAGCCCACGGTGAGTCGCTCAGAGGTAATGCCATACCCCGTGCACGTTAAAGAACACGCTGGGTAACCTTGACGGGCGGCTACCATTACCAACAGCTGTTTCTCCCGGAATTTTTCTGAGCCTTCGGGGTACATGCGACCATTTAGCCCATAGTGTGAAAAGTGCTACTCAGAGGTAAAACAACCCAGCCCCTTTGTTTTATCTTCCCCCATTATATCCAGGAAGGTCCTTAAAAACCCGTTTATAATTTCACCTGACAGGCTTCGGAATACCGCCATCCGTCGAATGCGACATCAAGCCATGGCGCGGGAGAGCACAAGAACACGTTGGATGTCTGGCCACTTCCAGTGGGTCCCCTCGACCATCTCCGAGCTTTCTGGATCTGGTTGACTCGGCCATTTAGCCCGTGGTGTGCAAGGTGCCGCTCGGAGGTAAAGCCATACTCTGTGCACATTAAAGAACAGGCTGGATGGCCTCGACGGGAGGCTACCGTTCCCAACAGCTGTTCCAGATAGTCCCCTCGGGGGTACGAGCGACCATTTAACCATAGTGTGCAAAAAAGTACCACTAGGAGGTATCTATATGTAGCAAAGGTCCTTTAAAATCCGTTTGATTCAACGGGCTTGTCATTTAGCCCATGGTGTGCAAAGTGCCGCTTGGAGGATGTAGTCTGTGCATATTAAAGAACACGCTGGATGGCATCGACGGGAGGCTACCATTCCCAACTGGGGTGTGTGCGACCATTTTACGACAGGTGTGCAAAAAAGTGCCACTCAGAAGTAAAACAACACCTTTGTTCTCTTACCCTTCTCTATTGTAGCAAAGGTCCTTTAAAAACCCGTCGTTCCGATGGACTTGCCATTTAGCCCAAGGTGTGCAAAGGGCCGCTTGGGGGCCATACTCTGTGCACGTTAAAGAGCATGCCAAATGACCTCCACAGGAGACTACCATTCCCAACAGCCGTTTTGGTGGGTCCCCTCGACCTGCTCCGAGCCTTCTGGCGACAATTTAGCCCATAGTGTGCAAAAAAAGTGCCACTCAGAAGTAAAACAACCCAACCCCTTTGTTCTCATCCCCCTCTGTATTTGTAGCAGGAAGGTCCTTTAGCCCATGATGTGCAAAGTGTCGCTCGGAGGTAAAGTCATGCTCCATGCACGTTAAAGAACACGCTGGATGACCTTGACTGGAGTCTACCATTCCCAACAGCTGTTTTGGTGGGTCCCCTCGGGGGCACGTGCGACCATTTAACCATAAAAAAGTGCCACTCAGAAGTAAAACAACCCCTTTGTTTTCTTATCCCTCTCTATTAGAGCAAAGGTCTTTTAAAAACCCGTTGATCCGATGGGCTTTCCATTTAGTCCATGGTGTGAAAATTGCCACTCTGAGACCATACTTCATGCACGTTAAAGAACACGCTGAATGGCCTCGATGAGACCAAATTGTACCGTCTGGTAAGGCTGTTAAGTTCCTGACATGACGAAAAGCTCTGACACGTAAGGGCGTTAGGTTCCCAGGAGACCAAACAGTGTAGTCCCGTAAGGCCATTAGGGACCCAGGAGACCAAAGTGGCGCCATCCCGCATGGTCCTTAGGGACCCCGAAGGCCAGAGTGCGCCATCCCGTAACACCATTAAGCTCCCGACGTGACAAAAAGCACTGACCCGTAACGGTGTTATTGTCCCAGGAGACCAAACGGCACAATCCCGTAAGGTCATTAGGGACGTGGGAGACCGTTAACGCCCTTATGGGTCAGTGTTTTTCGTCACACCGGGAACTTAAAGGACTTATGGGATGGTGCAATCTGGTCACATGGGTCCCTAATGGCCTTACGGGACGGCTTAGTTTCGTCTCCCGGTTCCCTAACGGTCTTACGGGACGGCGCGTTTTGCTCTCCCTAGACCCTAATGACGATACAAGATGACACCTTTTGCTTTGTCGGGATGATAATGCCCTTAGAGCGCCATTCCATAAGGTCCTTAGAGACCTGGGAGACCAGATTGCATCGTCCCATAAGACCGTTAGGTTCCCATCATGACGAAAAGCACCGATCCGTAAGGGTGTTACTGTCCTGGGAGACCAAAATGTGCCATCCCGTAAGGCCCTTAGGAACCCGGGAGACCAAATTGCGCCATCACGTAAGGCCGTTAAGTTCCTGATGTGACGAAAAGCACTGACCCGTAAGGGTGTTACAGTCCCAGGAGACCAAATGGCACAGTCCCGTAAGGCCATTAGAGACTCGGGAGATGAAAGTGGCGCTGTCCCATAAGGTCGTTAGCATCCTGCAGACCCTAATAGCCTTACGGGATGGTGCCACTTTGGTGTCCCGGGATCATAATGCCCTTACGAGTTGGTGCTTTTCGTCATGTCGGGAACTTAAAGGCCTTACGGGATGGCACACTTTGGTCTTCTGGGGTCAGTGCTTTTCTATGGGTCAGTGCTTTTCATCATGTCGGGAAACTAATGGCCTTATGGAACAGACCTGTGGGACCAGATTCCGGCCTTACGGAATCTGGTCACACAGGTCCCTGACGACTTTACGGGATGGCGCAGTTTGTTAATGGTTCCCTAATGGTCTTACAAGATGGCGCGTTTTCCCTGGACCCTAACAATGTTACGGGACGGCACCTTTTGCTCTGTCGGGATGATAACGCCCTTAGAATGCCGTCCCGTTGGGCCGTTAAGTTCCCGATGTGACGAAAAGCACCGACCTATAAGGGCGTTATGGTCCCGGGAGATCAAAGTGGCGCTGTCCAGTAAGGCCCACTTGCTCTTCTTTTTAAGCGGTAAGCAGACGTGTTTCTGATATACTGTATGGTGTTTTGAGTACACTATTCTCAGCTCAGTAAAATGGCAGAGGAGACAGTGGCAAAGGAGGTATGTCAGGAGATCACCTGGAAACCTCCAACCACTCCTGAAGAATTTGTTTTAGAGATGGAGAAGATTCCCGATGGCATTGAGGGTGCATTGACAGAAGAGGGCAAGCATTTTACAATAACAAACGCTAACGAAATTCGCGATGTTTACAACCAGATAGTGCGAATAATCACTCAGCAACAGCTGCATATTGCAAAGATGAAAGGTCGATTATCAGCCCAGAACCAGCAACAGACAGAACAGCCCAGGATCAGCTATGCTCAAGCCACAGCGATATTCAAGGAGACCTCACGAGTGGAGTAGATGAAACAAGTAAGTAAGAATAACGTTCTTCTTGTTTACCCCACAAAAGAAAGTGTAAAGACGAGTGACGAATTGAAAGAAAACCTGAAGAAATTCATTAATCCCAAAACATTAGGTGTTGTGATATCACAAGTCAGAACTATCAGGGAAAATGGGCTGGCAATTGATCTGACGAGCGAGATCCACCTAGAAAAGTTGCAAAAGCAACTTTCAGATGGCAAAGATTTACAGAAGAAATACGAGGTAAGAAAGCCAATGAAAATTAACCCCAAAGTTATAATATATGATGTGCCCTTGAATATGAACTTTACAGAAATGAAGAATAGCATACTGGACCCCAGAATGATATCGAAGATGAAAAAGGAGGTATGACCTTCAAATTAGCTATCAAATCTGAAGGTGTAAACCACGTAGTAATGGAAACAAAGCATAGTACCTTCCGCTCTCTCATGAGGAAAGGTAAGCTGAATATTGAATGGTCTAGACATAATATTAAGGAATATATAACCCCAATGAAATGTTTCAGATGTTATCAGTTTGGTCATTTACAGAGCAACAGAGCAGGTGCCCCATGAAGGAGACGGAGCAGATCTGCTCCAATTGTGCAGGAACCCACTCTTTTAGAGAGTGCCCCACGCACGAGAGGAAGTGCATTAATTGTATTCGCTCGAACGAGCGATACAAGACAGCACATTGTGTGCATGGAGCCATGGACAACACCAGTACCAGCTACTTACGAGAACTAGAGCGCCTTCGATCTCGCATCGACTATGGCTAGTCCTCATTCTTCTAATTGGTCTTTCTTTCAGGTTAATTTAAATGTCTAAAGCTGCGACAGCGAACATTAAAGTGGTCCTTGACCACATAGCACCAGACCTCAAACCAGATATTATCTGCATTCAAGAACCGTACACCAGCAAAGGAAAGTTAGCAGGCCTGCCTCTACACTGGAAAACAGCACACAGCGAAAACGGGAAGGTAGGTATAATCGCGACGACGAACGACATCGATTTTGCGATAATTAGTGCGAGTGCCAACTTAGTAGCGATCGAAGCTAGGGACGCGAATAGCAGTTTAATTATTATTTCGGTCTACTTTCCGCCATCTGAAGATCTCGTACTTAACTTGGAGAATCTAGAAGATTTAATTCGAAGACACAGAAACAAGAAAATACCATTAAACGGAGACTTTAATAACTCAAAACACACCATCTGGGGAAACCCAACAACTGATGAAAAAGGAGAAGAAGAAATGGAATTCATCTTGAGAAATAATCGAAGAATACTGAACGACAGACATTCACCACCCACTTTCGAAACTTGAATGGAAGAAGTTGGATAGATTTAACGATTACCAGCGAGAATCTAGAGGAAAAGATAAATAAATGGGAGGTTTTAGAAGTAGATTCGTTAAGCGACCATAAATATATAGTCACCACCATGGGAACAAAGCAAATAGCTCCCACAGCCCAACGATGAAGCTTACACATAAACGACTTACAAGAATAGCCCAAGACATAAAGAAACAGGAATCCAATATAGAAGAAAAATTAAGGAATATTAAAACCACAGATGAACTAGATAACTTCGTGTACAGCTTAGTGGAGACCATATCAACAGCTACAGGTAAGTACCTCAAAGAAAAAGGAACAGATAAAAAAAAAGGAGTCCCCTGGTGGAATCAAGAATTCTATATAGAAAAAAAATATTAAACACTCTGAGGCGAAGATACCAGAGAGCAGATGGGCCAGAGAGGGAAATTAGAAAGGTTGAATGCAAGAAACAAGCAGCAAAATATAGATCAATAAATTACAGCAGAAAAAATTCATGGAACAGATTTTGTGATGAAATTTCCAAAGAAAATCCCTTCTCCCTTCCATATAAAATAGCGAAGAAAAAATTCGGAAACACACTACAGATTTCGGCTCTAGAAACTGAAGATAATAGAAGATTTTGAAGATATAATCAAAACAATTCTAAAAGAATTATTTTTAGCAGACAACACAGAAGAAGATTTAGAAGAATACAAAATCACCAGAGAACAGTTGAAAATAAAATACACCAACAAGTCTGATACTCATGACAATGTCGAAAACCAAGGCCCCAGGATTGGACAGCATAAATATGGAAATCATACATGCCATCAACAATTCAGTTCCGCAGATTTTGTGATGAAATTTCCAAAGAAAATCCCTTCTCCCTTCCATATAAAATAGCGAAGAAAAAATTCGGAAACACACTACAGATTTCGGCTCTAGAAACTGAAGATAATAGAAGATTTTGAAGATATAATCAACTACTGAACTTGTGCTTAACCTTGGGTCATTTTCCGACAGCGTGGGAAACAGCTAGGGTCATCCTATTTAATAAGCCAGGAAAAGACAGAAGTAAGCCACAGTCCTTTAGGCCGATATGCCTCGTAACATCTCTTAGCAAAGTACTGGACAAGTTAAAAACAAGAAGAGTATATTATCATCTATCCAAGACTAACAACTTACATCCAGAACAGTATGGATTTAGATCAGATAAATCATGCAATATGCATTAAGTAAAATGTATAAAAAATACAGGAAAATAAGGCAAATAAAATGCACACAGCAATTATCTCCTTAGATGTTAGTGGGGCCTTTGATAAAGTCTGGTGGAGCGCAATTCTACAAGAACTGAGAAGAAAAAATTGTCCAGAAAATATTTATAACGTAATAGAAAGTTATTTTACAGACTTCTGTCTGTAATTTCAAATACGTTTGAATACATAAAAAAAAAATTCAAGAGGATGTACTCAGGGCTTGTGTTCTGGTCCCCTATTTTGGAATTTAATTATAGACCAAGCTTTATCAATGGATTCGCAGATAATGTGAAAGGACAAGCCTATGCTGATGACTTACTGCTAATAATAGGAGCGAAAACGAAAAGATAACTAGAAGAATTAGGAAAATTAGCCATAGGAAAACTAAACGAATGGACCAAGAAAAACAAGTTAAAATTCCGCACAGAAAAAAGTCAAGCAATAATAGTAGCGTTACAAAAGAGGATGATTAGACCACCAACACTTAAAATAGGAACACAAACAATCAAAAATATCTCAGAAATAAAAGTTTCAGGAGTCCTAGTCGACGATCAATTAAAATTCTTCAGGCATTTTCAAGCAGTCCGAGATCGAGTAAGTGACGTCATGTACAGCCTTTTAGGAATAGGACGAGATCTGTACGATAAAAGAAGAAATATACTGAAAGACATTTACAAGAAAAGCTTAGAAAGAATAATCTTATATGGCCATGGAATATGGGGATATCGACCAGAGCAAGATAAGAAGCTTGGAAGCTACATTCTTAGTGCCCAGCGCAAGCCAGCACTCCTAATTTGTAGAGCTTATAGGACAATCGCTACGGAAACGGCGCTAATTCTCGGAGGTTTAATCCCTGTACATCTGAAAAAAATGTAGGAATTTCACATATTTAAAGTCAAGGCTCTTAGGGACGATACACGTACTATGATAACCATGACAGGGATCCACCCACGGGACAAGGAATAGAAATATTTACTGATGGTTCTAAAGAGGAACATAGAGTAGGAAAAATAATGAACTGTAATTCATAGTAATGAACTCAGGAAATGTTATTCATTCAGCAAAATATAGATTGACAAATAATACAAGTAATTACCAAGCTGAAACAGCAGCTATTTTAAAGGCGCTGGAATTCGAAAAAAATATTACAGAAGCTGGGAATATAAATATATATAGCGATTCGCTTTCAGCACTACAAGCTCTAGGAAATAGTATGAATAGGGATAAAATATGAAATGAAATTAAAAGGCAATGCACAAGAATCAAAAATAGAAAAAACATATCATTCCATTGGATCAAAGCCCATGTCGGATATGAAGGAAATGAATTAGCTGACCAAAAAGCCAAAAGTGCAACTAAAATAGAGAACATTACAGTTAACATACCCCTACCACTTAGCTATGTGAAGATGAAATTTAGAAAAAGAATCTTAGCAGAATGGCAAAATTCATGGACCACAAGAGAAAAGGGAAGGACGCTCTATGCATATATAAAAGTAGCCAAGGAATCGAACAGATATTTTAATCATTATGCAAATCTGATCTTGACAGGACATGGGAAATTTCCAGAATATTTCGCGAGAATACAGAGAACTAATAATTTATTCTGCAGATGTGGAAGACAAGGGGACAGTCGACATTACCTATTGGAACTCAACATTACCTATTGGAACTCACATATTAAAGCTCAAAGAACAATCGAAAAATGTAAACCATGCAAACCAAGACTACAGGAACATTACAAGTCAAGAAAATCTTTCAATAATTTCCGAGGCCATGAAAACTCTAACAGAACACCCAGAAGACATTTTTCCAGCTGCAATTAATTAAAATAGGAGTTCAAGCACGAGTTCGAGCACTTTTTTTGCACACTATGGTTAAATGGTCGCTCGTACCCCCGAGGGGACTATCTGGAACAGCTGTTGGGAACGGTAGCCTCCCGTCGAGGCCATCCAGCCTGTTCTTTAATGTGCACAGAGTATGGCTTTACCTCCACGGGCTAAATGGCCGAGTCAACCAGATCCAGAAAGCTCGGAGATGGTCGAGGGGACCCACTGGAAGTGGCCAGACATCCAACGTGTTCTTGTGCTCTCCCGCGCCATGGCTTGATGTCGCATTCGACGGATGGCGGTATTCCGAAGCCTGTCAGGTGAAATTATAAACGGGTTTTTAAGGACCTTCCTGGATATAATGGGGGAAGATAAAACAAAGGGGCTGGGTTGTTTTACCTCTGAGTAGCACTTTTCACACTATGGGCTAAATGGTCGCATGTACCCCGAAGGCTCAGAAAAATTCCGGGAGAAACAGCTGTTGGTAATGGTAGCCGCCCGTCAAGGTTACCCAGCGTGTTCTTTAACGTGCACGGGGTATGGCATTACCTCTGAGCGACTCACCGTGGGCTACACCGTGGGCGTACACCGTGGGCTAAATGGCCAGGTCACCTGGACCCCAAAGGCTTTGTGGACAGGACAGAGACGTGGGGAAGTAAGTGAAGAGATGATGGGGGAGTCGAACGCCCTGTATGAATGGTCTCAATGATGGCAAGTTATGGTTTCAGTGCGCACGTACACGCCGGACGGACGCTTAAGAGAGTGTGACACAATATCACGTGTACCTTTGATTTCCGGCCCTCATCGCAAAGCCTCTGCATGTATTGAGGGAAAAGTGCTTGCTTATCCGTTAGTGGTTCCTAACTGGGCCTCATTTCCACCACGTGGCCATCCGATGGTTCGTGCAGTGCGGGAAAGACTGCCTGCTGCCTAGGCTGGCAACACTTCTTTCTGTAAAAAAATAAATAAATCCCCCCTCAAGCAGCTGCTTGCCACAGAGGTCTGACAGGAGCCTGTCAGTTGCTAAACAAGGTTTTAGTAGCCTATCCTATTTAACTACTATGGCATAAGTATGTAAGAACATACTTATGCCATAGTAGAAGATCTGAGAGGATGGCAGGACCTCAGCAGAAAACGACACATATATCCATGCCTTACCTGGGACTCGAACCCGGGTCCCTTAGATCAGTAGCCAAGCGCGCTAACCACTTCCTTCTATCGGGGAAAAAATACTAGGTCACTAGTAGCACGGAGAAACACTGTGCAGGAGGTTTTTGCATTTGCACATGCTCGGTTACTTTCAGCACGGAACGATTCACGAGATCCCATTCTTTTTACCCCACTCCCATTCCTCGGACTTCTAAAAAGTCAATCTCCTTTTGAACAATGGGTAAAAATTGAGACCCCCCCTCTAGAGAGTTCCAAGTCGCGGGGCACGTCGGAATCCTACTTTCCTGGTTTTTTTTTTTTATTTTCGACCAGTACTTTGCACACCATGGGCTAAATGACCAGGTCACCGGTACCCACGAAGGCTCGAAGAAGGTTGAGTGGACCCACTGAAACAGGCTGTTCACCAGTCAAGGCAATCCAGCGCATTCTTTAACATGGAGTCTCCAGTCCACAGCTCAACGTCTCATCCGACGGACGGCGGCATTTCCATCGGTGAATGGGTTATAAATGCGTACCGTCAACACACCACTCACTTTTTTCACCCTTGAAATAACCTCTCACCTGCTACTTTTCAGCGTTGCGGTGTGTTCTTTTCTGAAATGGAACATTAACTGTAAGGAATGGCTGGACAGTCTCACTATTCATTTATTTTTGGTACACCCTGTGAGAGAAATTCTGAAGGGCAAATGACCTATTGAAAAAGTAGAGAATTCCTCTGAAAACGTATTTTTTTCTATGGATTCCCTCTTCGTTTTTAACGAGCTCTAAACTTTTCAAAAATATTTTCAGAGATGGATACTCTTAATTCTTAATATCAAAGTCACTAAAAATGTGTCTCGCAAAATGATTCACATTTCATGATAGCCTATTACCAGGAATATCTGACTCGCTACCCGAGTAGTGACGTGTCATGGTTAATTGAACAATGTTAGCTGAAATGGATGGCCAAAACGTCTCGTTCATTTGTTTTTGGTACACCCTGTATACTACTTCTACCACTAATAATATAATTGTAACTATGTAACCTAGATTGTTTCATGTTCTGTAATTTCAGTATGTTGTTCCTGACCATGTGGTTGGTGTGCATGGCCACTGATTAAAGAGCCCTGGCTTTCAGACCTGGTTAAAGTATGGATGTCTGTAGTGTTTTCTGCTGCGGTCTAGTTTTCTTCACAGACTTTCTACTATGGAATGCAAATTGATAGACTCCAGTCAGACCTCTGTGGCAAGTAGCTGCTTCAGGAGAATTTTTTTCCATTTCAGTACATTTATATAACAAAAGCATCTACTATTTTATAGAAATAAATAAGTCAAGTTACAAAATGGCCCCCATAAATTATGTCCTTATACTGTAAGGTCAATTTACTGCTGAGAAGTTTTGAATATTGGATTTAGTAAACTTTACATCCCAACAATTCAAAACATATGGGATACACACTCATTAAAAAAATATGTATAGAAATAAATACTCCCTCAAGCAGCTGCTTGCTACAGAGGTCTGAAAGGAGCCTGCCAGTTTATATGCCACAGTAGAAGATCTGTGAGGATGGCAGGACCTCAGCAGAAAAACGACACATACATCCATGCCTTATCTGGGGTTCGAACCCAGGTCCCTTAGATCAGTAGCCAAGCCTGCTAACCACTCGGCCACAGGACAATAGATCAGTAGCCAAGCATGCTAACCACTCGGCCACAGGACAATAGATCAGTAGCCAAGCCTGCTAACCACTCGGCCACAGGACAATAGATCAGTAGCCAAGCATGCTAACCACTCGGCCACAGAACGGACCCGGGGCTCGAACCCAGGTCCCTTATATCAGTAACCAAGCGTACTAACCACTCGGCCACGGGATGCTCACACACTCATTGCCCATCATGAATTATTTGTATATGTATTTTAATCATTTACAAAAAGGGAACTTTTTTAAATAGATTTTATGATAAGGAGGCTATAAATAGAAAAAGTGATAAAAGGTAAAACAGCAAAAATAAATCATAATAATAAAAAAAGTACCAGATATTAAAACATGGCTAATTATATGTTGAACTCCAAATACGAAAAAAAAAAGTACAGTCGCTCAAAAAAGTATTCGAACGCTATGGTTGATTATAGAATTCAGAAAAATTTCTGGCAACGATTTTTTTCGAAATTAGTGATCTGGCAACCTTCGTGTTCGTAGCATGAAGATTGCCAGATTACTAATTTCTAAAACAATCGTTGCCAGATATTTTTTCAGAATTCTGTAATCAACCATAGCGTTCGGATACTTTTTTGAGCGACTGTACTGCCATTTGCATTATTTGACTGCTATATGAACCATTAGTAAGAAAAATATTTTCTAAATATCTAAATTTCTCTTTAATTAATTAATGAATTGTGAAAGTGATTGTTCCCAGCCACTATTTACATCTTCTCAACTTTAGATATTTCCATTTTTCTCTGCTTTCAAATTTGGTTTTGTTAACTCCCTTTATATGAAAATTCCCCCTGGACAATAAATAAAATTTAAAAATTTTGCGTGCTTTTTCCTGTGTGTAAGACAACCAACATAAGTAATTTTTTTCTTCATGAACAAATCCATAATATCTAATATACTATCTTGGTGTAGTTCTTGAGTATTGAAATACCAGATAATTGAATCTTCTAGTTGATTGATTAGTTTTATTAGTTCCTCTAATGGATATAATAAGACTCCTTTATCAAAGTTACTTATCGGTGTACTTAAAAATGTAGTGTTTTTCTCAGGAGAAGCTAAACATATTTTCTAGCAATCATCACAATCATTTTCTGCAATACATTTCCTTGCAACATAACCTGCATAAATTACTAACTGACTTTGTGGATCATTATTGAAACATTGATAATTACCTAAAAAGAAATTGTGTCTCTAACTCATTTTCAGCATGATTTAACATTCCTACATTTAAAGATCGTCAAACTTTAAAAGCATATTCCAATGACCTATTTTGCTATTTTGTGATGCAACAAGAGAATTTATAATTTGTGATTCACTGTTACCACTACTTGGTGCACTTTGCCATGTTGTAGAAACTTAAGTATTACATAGTTATTAAAAATTCTGTTGAAGTTGGATGATCATTACAGCCCGATGATTGGTAAACAATACCAAAATGATCTTCTATTGAGTCTTGGCTTAAGCGTAATGTCATCACATACTTATAATTTCCAGCCTGTGATAAATTATTTATGCCCTCTCATGAGTTATGTCTTGCCACTATGGCTTTACCTTTTGTTAAGGCTTGTCATGAAGAAACTAAACTAATAGATCGAAACGATACAGAAGCCGATCTTGCGTTTTCAAAGGAACAAGTTTTAGATGATAATTATGATAATTGTCAATTGACAGTGCAGCCGCGGTCCCGTGGACTTTTTGAATTACCTTGTAGTCCTAAGCACAATATTCAAGAAGCACCTACAAAACGTTCCATTAGTGCAAATAATGCAATTTTAGACAACGAAGTTTGTGAAGTACAGCAACCAAACCAGCTGTATGATGCTGATACCGCTGAAATTGATATGGTAAATTGCATATTGTCTCAATTGCTTTTGCCCATTAGAGAATTCCTAGAAGTACGAAACGTGAACTCAATTTCAGATTTAGTCAAATTGGCTCGGCAATATACTGCAAGAAGAGAATCTGCAGCAACTGCATTAAACCAACAATAGATGCAATCTCCGCCAAAGCAGCGTTATCAGGTTGAGTCTCGTAGAATGACTCCCGCACGACAGGAAGTTACACGGTCCCGAAAATTTGTGCCGAACGCGCCTAGAACTATGCAGAATGAACGAAGCAGAGAATTTGTTCCACGTCAAGCTTCGAACAATGACACTAGACCTAAAACTTTTTCCAAGACAATAGAGAAACTTTCAGATGTGATTTTTGTGGCCGACTAGGACACATGGAGCAATATTGTTATTGAAGGAATGACAATTCGGGAAACTTGAATTAGGATCTTTGAAGCGAGAGGCCAAAGTTCCTCAAGAAAAGCCCTCTCATGAGTTATGTCTTGCCACTATGGCTTTACCTATTGTTAAGGCTTGTCATGAAGAAACTAAATTAATAGGTCATAACGATACAGAAGCCGATCTTCCGTTTTCAAAGGAACAAGTTTTAGATGATAATTATGATAATTGTCAATTGACAAGTGCAGCCGCGGTCCCCTGGACTTTTTGAATTACCTTGTAGTCCTAAGCACAATATTCAAGAAGCACCTACAAAATGTTCCATTAGTGCAAATAATGCAATTTTAGACAACGAAGTTTGTGAAGTACAGCAACCTTATGAGAAAGCCGTTTTAGTTGATGAAAAGGTTTCTGAAGTAGAAGTTTTAACGGAAATTAATAATGACGAAAATATTTTTGAGTCTGATTTAAGGGAAGACAACATTAATGAAGTGGAAAGCAACCAATTAAATTGTGCCGACCGCAAGTATTCCTGACGAGTCTGGCAAGTTTGGAAGTCCTCAACTGTTGAAGCGTCATTTGGAGGCGGACACCAATAAGCCTAGAAAGTACAAGACCAGGTTCTTCAAAAATCCGCACGTAGCGACGAGATATCGACGAAACAAACAGATCCTGCAGAGCGACAACCGGCAGCGAAGCAGTCAACATAGCAGAGATGACGTCACGAGCGAGATCTTCAGCAACGCTTTTACTTGAAGCAAGCCAACGACGAAGGAAAGATGTCAACGGAACCCAACTGGATGATTTATCGCAACTGAGTGCCAACAATGAAAATTTAAGTATATTATTATTCTTCCACTTGGCACTTATTGATTTATAAATGTTCTCTTTTCTCTGGAGTAGATGAAGACAAAGAAGAATGAAGAAGTTCTATTGTGATTTATATAGTTAGCAATGTTTAAATTCTTGTTGAAACTTTGGAGTTTCAATATTTATTTTGGAAGAGTGAATTTACTACAGTTTGAGTTTAAACTGTGTAAATAGAATTTTTTTTTGTATTCTTGTTCATCGAAGTACTAGTTGTTATATTGTATTAACGTGATTTAAAGTCTATTTTTGTAGATTTTTTCGTTTCAGCTGACTGATAGCTGAAAATTGTAAGTCGACATTAGGAAGTTCAGAAAAAGTTTTGTAAAATGTTTATGGATATGAATGAGGAGAGTGAAAGAGAATTAGTGATTTAATATTTTTTCGTTTTTAAGAAATATTTTGTATTTTAAAATAACGTGCATTCCAAAGTGAATTTATATATGCAAATATGAGATTCACGTAAAAAGTGTTGGCTGAAATGTTATCGTCATATATTATAAATTATTTACACATCTTTTTCTGTATTCTCAGATACGATGTATGTAAATGTGTTTAAATCTGTTGTGTCATCAATGATATTTATGTGTCAATGATGCGTAATTTTTGGGATGACATTGGCAGCATTTATTTGTATTTATATAAGCTGACCATGATGATGACTGCAGAATTTTTTTTTTGGTACCTATTCGGAGCTGTCCCCAATGGACAAGTCTGGTGACCGAGTTGTTACCAGCATAACACCTTTGGGAGAGGGACGTTTAGCTCTGAAAGTGGAGGTAACTAATGAACTATTTTATTTCAGCTAGCTCGTGATTGCTGTGTATAGGTAAAGAATTAGCGGATGATTACATTCCCGTTTGTTTGTAAAATTTGAAATTTCTTAACTTCGCGTGTTTGATGTAATTAGGAGGATATAACGGTGTTCGAATACCCGTTTTTTATGTGAATTAGGCACAGAAGACTTTAGCTTTCACATATTTTTGATTGTGGTTAGGAGATAAACGGAAGTTTTCACCCCGCTTGCAACGTATGTAATTGAATTTCTTTCTTTAACCTTTCTAGAAGTTAAGCAGGGTAAGAGTGAATTAATTCATTTATTGTGAAGTTGAAGTTATGCCAATTTCGAGTTTGTATCAGAATGTGATACTAGGTAGACCGATAACGCTAGTATACAGTTAACTGCCACAGCCATTGGTATATATTTACAGTAGGAGAGCTGCTACACTTTTGTTAGGAGATTTGGGAGGAGGTACCTTTGGTTGTGTTGGAAAATTGTGTCAAAGTGAGAATAGATCGTCTTATCAAAATTTGCGTAAGCATACTTCTACTTCTATTTATGTTCAACCATGTGTAAATGACGTGAGATGTGTCCTTTTATTCAAAATTTTCTCTTCAAAATCTGTTAGGTCAAATTTTTGACTCCCTTTGGAAGGGGGAGTTGTGATGCCCCCTCATTCACTTTTACTTTACCTTAACCAGTTTTGCTTAATTTACGTTATATTTGTCATTTTGGGGATTTTTATTTCATTTTTGGCATCACAGCGCTCGTTTCCAAGAGCATAGGAGTTGTGCACGCGCAACTCCGAACTTTCGATTGTCACCGCTAAAGCTCGTGTACAAGGACACGCCCCCTCTTGCGTCATAGCTTGCGCGCTCGTCATTTTATACAAATGTCTTTACCGGTGCAACAGCAACGTTTTGCCGAGCCTGTACGCTTGTTAAAACCATGACATGTAGTCACAGTTGACAGTTAATAGTAAGAGTCAGTTGGAAGTCGTCACAGGAGTTGGTGTTTGTTAGTTGTCAGTTAGTAATGTCACAGAAGTTGGTGTTAGACACAATAGTGATGATGTAGTCGACATCTCATTGAAGTTGGTGAGTGTTTAAAAAAATTTTTTTGGAAATAAACTTGTTTGTTATAGAAACTTTTTTGAATCTTTGGTATTTTTTCTCTTGAGCAATATTAATTTGATAAGTTTTGATTAGAATTTACATTAGTTTGACAATCATTTATTTTTTGAATTCTTACTCGCTAAGTAACGCCCGTTGGTATTTGAACCCTAATTGAACTTTATTTGGCAATTTCTTAATTATTGCCTGGCACCCAATTTATCTATCCGGAGCTTAAATAAATATTGGATCAGACAAAGGGTCCAAAACTTTAATAGTATATAAATCTTTGGAGCGTTACAATATCATACTACAGAAATAATAAAGCAGCGACATAGCATAATAAAGAAATGATATAGCATAATGTGAAAATAATACTTGTCTGTCCAATTTAAATAGTAGTGTAGAAATAATAAAAATCAGATTATAATAACCATATCATTTAAAATCATACTACAGAAATAATGAAGCAGCGACATAGCATAATTTACAAATAATACGTGCATGACCAATTTAAAACGTAGTGGAGAAATAATAAAAATCAGATTATAATAAACCATATCATACTACAGAAAAATAAAGCAGTGACATAGCATAATAAAACAGTGATATAAAAAATAATACTTGTCTGTCCAATTTAAATAGTAATGCAGAAATAATAAAGCAGTGACATAGCATAAAAATCATACTACATAAAGCAGTGACATGACATAAAAATCATAGCTCAGGAATAATAATAATAAACCATAATTTACAAAATAATACCTTTGTGTTCAATTTAAATAGTAGTGTCGGAATAATACCAAATCATAATATGTCATAATTTTAAAATAATCCCCGCATGTTAAAAACAATGACATACTGCAGAAAGAGTTAGAAAGTGTCAAAGTGGTTAAAGAACGTAAAATATGGTTTTAATGAGGTCTGGTGGTTGCTTATCTGAACGGTTAACTGGAATTTAAGCTTTGAAACCAAAAGGGAATGTGTCACTTTGACCAGATTTAAAGATCCTCTTATTAAAATTAAAAAATAGTTTTTTGTGGAAAGGACGGTTAGTGAGGGTGGCCTTATGCTTATCAATTTGGACGTTGAAGGGGACAGCAAAAGTGGCTGGGGGACCTCCTAGAATTAGATCGTGGAGAAGCTCCATATGGTAGTATTCTCTGTTACGCAAACTCAATTTAAAGCCTTTAGCACGGGTGATAGTTTCACCGTTTGAAAGTTCCAGTATATAATTTTTAGGGGCTATGGAGATGTACCGATCTATAGTGACGCTGGGTCCATACTGATCGGTTATCTCGTTTTTAAAATGCCCCATGAAATCAGAGGACTCTGGTATGAATGTGTTGCTGGGTGAAGTTTTAAAAATGCACGAATCTGTGTCGGCGTAGAGGGCTCGCTGTTTTAATTTAGAAAGCATATCATATAGAGTGAGACGTGCTTGGGCGGTGATGAATGAGGCCACGATAATATTACCTTTAGGGTTTGTGGGAGTGAATTCTTTAGCGGGTCTGTAGGTCACTAGGATATGATCCGAATTGACCGTGTGGAGGTCAGTGAAAATTTTGGAGCGATCGTTCGCTAAGTCCAATAATTTTAAGGGGTTGTCGATGATTTGAGATACAGGCCTAGAAAGGTCCCCTTACCTTCCCCCATAAATTATTTAAAGCCCCCTTCGAAAGACATTTTTAGCCTTTCGAAGGGGCTATGTACCTGTAATTAGTGCTGTTACACAACCTCCTGGGGGTTTATTTTCACCCCTTCTGGAAGAAAAAAATCTTCGCAAAATTTTGATTTTTCGGCGTCTGTGTTGACGTTTGATGGGTAACCTGAATATTTCTGTTTGGACTCTAAGAAAGTGTTGATGTATTTTCCAAATAAGCCAGGGTCCTGGGCAGTGTAAGTAATATTTTACAAATAGTGCCAAACATCGTGAATTTTGAGAATTTTGTAGCCTTCACAGATGGCTTTATACAGTTCCAGCGACACATAAGAGGCTGTGAGAGCTCTCTGTGCTCCTGTGTGAGAACATGGGTCTACCTGTGCTAATTCTGCACAAGTGCTGCACAGAGGGAACAACAGTTTGTTGTGACAACGGTAGGGAAGTACGAGGATGTAGAGGTTGGTAGGAAGTAACGCAGTGCACTGAATAATGCCAAAATAAGCTTCGGGGGGTGTATTCAAAAATTTCTGTAATCCTCCTGGGGTGTTTAACAGGGAAAACCCCATGCTTACACACGGCGGGATAGAGCGAGTTCACTTCGAAATACTTCACGTCACAGTTTTCGACCTTTGTGCCACAAAACAAGGAGAATGTCTCCGTTCTCCCACTATAGAGGAAGGAGCGCCCGCTAATTCTCCTTACCTCTTCTGTCTGCTGACAAATGCGTGCAGCAGTGGGATCTGTTTTGAGTAGCCGGTCGAAATCGTGTTCCCAGCATACTCTGTACCTGTAATCAGGTAAAAGCTGTCGGATGCATCGCTCTCTATCCAGCGTTCTTAAATAATTTAGCCCCATGGGTTGTCCAATGAGGGGGTGGATAATGCTGGGGCTGAAACATTCGGGACAAGAGTGGAAATAACATCAGGCGAAATCCATGGCCTGCTTGGTTTGCCTATACAGACCGTCCAAATAATAACAACCAACTTTGGCTTCCCCCTCTGCATAGCACGCGGTCTGGAGGGTGAGATTCTCGGTCTCTGCTATGTAGGCTAGCCACGCAAGCCCTTTCCTGCTCTGTCTGTTACCCGAGGAATATCTGTTCGAGGGGTAAACACCAATCACTGCTTCGGGCATGAATTTCTGTCTGTAGACCTGCAGACAAGCCGAAGGAAGGTAATTTTAGAAAAGGGTCTTCCCCTGTCATCCCTAAAAATTCTATTCGGAAACTCTCATAACCTCGCATTAAAGTGTGGACGTCAGATTTACAGTACACAATCATTTCAGATTTAAAATCCCAGTGAGTCCCCTTCAGTGTTTCGTACCACTGATGGAATTCAGAAGCTTCTCCGGGGGTCATGTACTGTGGTTCAAAATAATGGGCATCGGGAATGATTCCAGAATAATTTAAATTCTGTCTCGTGCAAAAAGCGTGAGGAAAGAAACCTTTTTTGACTTCGCTAATGCCGAAAGTTTTAGGAAAAGATCGTAAAGGGGCCTGTATAAAAGAGAGAGAATCAATAAACCTGATTTTGAGGCCAGGTAAATTAAGAAGAAGAATTTTGTTGCCATTAAAAATCAATTCCGGCCTCAGGCACTTTCGATAGAGGTAATTTCGAACGGGAATGAAATCGAATCCTCTACCGTTATGTGCTAGCAAAGTAACATCTCTAAATTTAGGCGTACCGTTTTGGATAGACAGCAACCAGTCCATGAAGGTGTCCGTATGCCCGAACTCTTCATATTTCCATACACCATACCACTCTTTGTAGGTGACAATGCATAGAATGGGGGTTAATAAACCATCTTTTTAAACCGTCTCTATATCAAAATAGAGATGGCTTCCGGTGACTTCACATTCTTTAGCCACTCTGACACACTCCATTTCTTTCTGCACACACTGGTGAGGGTGGTCAGAGGTCTGGTAAATGACCCCGCAGTCGACACACTTGTGGCACTTAGCACAGGTTCCATTAAGAAGGTGGGAGACCAGACACTGTTGACCACGGAAATAATCACAACAAATATCACAAAAGATGCTAGTATCTTTTTTTCCGCAGTCTCTCATCATACAGGACTGACAGGTGCCCTTGCATATGTGAGGCTTGTTGTACACAGGCTTGAGACAAGGCACTCAGAAACTCATAGCACGGAAGTACCCTGCAGGTTTCGTGATGACTGAAAAGTGACCGTCACCATGTAGAAGATAAATGAGGTTTTCCGCCTCTTTCTTGCCGACGAAAATCACTTGAAAGTCGTCCTGTGCCCCAAACACGATGATTCTGTATTCAGGGTACAGGTACGACTGAAAGGTGTGAAGTTCGGACAAACCGCACTTGCCCTGAGGGCATTTAGAGTATTCCTGCACCGCTCCTTCACTGACGTGCAGCGACCTTGGTGTCCCGCTGTACGCTGCTTCTGCTCTCTGGCGTTTCGACAGTGGCGCCACCTGTCCACGGCATCTCTTGAGGCTAAGGCGTGATCTTGACGAAGGTATGGTGGGTGCAGGATATACTGCTGTGTGTCCTTCGTCGGTGGGCGGTGGGATTGACAGGTCGGCCAAGGTATATGGTTCCTCTACCCTCACAAGCTTTGTCGTTGGCACCTGGTCGCTCTTCTTCCATGTCTTCAGACTAAGTCATGAAGTTTTTGATGGACGTTCCACCCTAGCTAAAATAGCATCTAGCTCACGCTTATTGTTGGCTAAGGAGGCTAATTTCTCTTCATAGATGAAATCCATTGCTTAATGACTTCTTCCGTGCTCTGCAGGACTTCATAAAGTGCTTCATACGCATGCATGAGTCCACCTACCCTCACCTCCCTCCAATGGGATGTTTCAAATTCCGTCCCCCTGTGACCATACTGGTTTTTTCTTTGGATAGGAGGTTGCATCACAAGGCTGCTTAAATTCCACACCTGGAGCGTCCATCTCCCCATGCTTCTATTGTATACTGACATGAGTTATGACATTTCTCGATGCATTTAGAGTATACCTGGCACGGATCGCCTTAGAGCAACCTTTCAATGCTGACGTGAGTTATGGGTCTTTCGTTACCTCCCCTGCTTCTGTTATAATGGAGCAATGCTTGGACGGGAAGACCTTCCCTTGGGGCTTTCTTATCGCCACCCAAGACTCCCATTCGTTGTTACTAGCGTCCCTTCTGTTAAACAGTACGTGCCATTGGGTAAGATTCGGTAACAAGTAATGGCCCTTCCTAGTGGACGTTATGCCCCCTTGAAG
This sequence comes from Ryuthela nishihirai, assembly GCA_038380435.1. Classification (NCBI taxonomy): domain Eukaryota; kingdom Metazoa; phylum Arthropoda; class Arachnida; order Araneae; family Heptathelidae; genus Ryuthela; species Ryuthela nishihirai. The sequence goes on from JAWZYU010000019.1 coordinate 3,872,006, forward strand.
GACCGCCGACTAAGAAGTGGCTCAAAAGGAGATTGTTATCAGTGCACATACCTGGCTAAGTGTCAGACCCTTATAATTATTTCTTGACAGAACAGGTTTTCTGACACACCTCCTTTAGCACTCTAACATTATGTCATTCAGCGTCATGGTTTATTGTGCATCCACTTGTATTAGCTACTGCACCTGACCTCCAACAAACACTTCCTCCCTCTCCTTTAGTGACGTGAGTTACGGGACTTTTTCGTCAACAATCAGATACTAGGCGACAGGTATGGGAACTGTTCAGAGACACCTCCTTGCATGTTACTGGGCTTTGATTGCACTTATTGTCACGTTTACGAGTTGAACAATGCAATCCTTACTACAGGTAGCAGGGATCCCGAAGGGCATTGTTACCATAATATTATTAAGCTTACCTGTCTAAGCAGCAGGTAACGCATCGACTATAATTATTTTGTCAACAGAACCACCCTCGAAGAAATTCGTCCACAGCGACTATTCGGAGTCACACCTCCTTGACTGTTACATTCACGCTTATTGCCACGTTTCCTAAGTACAATGCTGCTTCTCAAAGCACCTCACTCTTGAATGAGGGGACCTCCCAGAATAGGAATGACACTCAAGAAACAATAAGAACGATAGTACCTGGCCCGTTAGTCTACCTTTCAATACTGACATTTTCACCGATGCTATCGTGTTTAGAGACCACCTGTGCGAACCGTTAGTGAAAGAGGAAAAGGGAGTCAACCTGTAAAATTTGTAGCCCCATCCTAGGATGTCGAGCTCTTCACCACCCGAAGTTAGGAAGCCACTGGAGGACAACCTTGCAACAGAAAACAGACACTGATGACGTCATTTCGACCACTCCCCTCCTAAAAAGTAGGTAACATAGCAACAGAAAGCATCCAGTGAACACGCTGGGGAAGGGGGGGAAGGAACTGCCATAAAAGTATTCATACTACTGATGAATCCTCCTCATATTTCATCAGTAGTTTACACTGAACTACCAGTTTCGACTTACTCTGTGGTATTAGCGTTGCTGAATCGCTAAACATTTCTCATTAAGGTGAAGACAAGGTTTATATTGAGGTCAAATGATATGTAAAGTTAAGCGTGCTCACAAATACATATATCACATGTAAAAGTGAAATGATTAATTCTTCTACTGCAGGTATGGCCAACCTATAGTACTCGTGACAAGAGTGGAAAGCTGGATGATTTTGCTTGGCACACAAGAGCGCTCAACAAACACAATCATCTCGCAACTATTTTTTGACAAAAGTTACTCTTTTCCTACCTCATTTTGAATGCGGAAACTCTGCAATTTCGCATCTATTATCGGGGATAAGTCAGAGACGAAATTTCCGTATGTCATGTAATCATTGATTAAGCTTTATAAATTTTAATGGTTATTCCAAATCTCTGATAAATGTTTTCTAAAAAAATGCTATATATGGCTTCTGAGTTTAAAAGATGCAAGTTGAGTATTCAATATTACAATACGAGTGAAATATTAATTTTCCTTTCTAAAAAAATTTCTTTAATTACTAAAATAATTTTAAAAACATCTAAATCATATTATTATATTTTTCAATAAGACTGAAATCCAAGAATACAACGGAATCAGCAAGTATTTAAATACATTAATATTTATTTCACATTAAAAAATCCCTAAATCTTTCACTATTTGCGGAAAACATACGGAAAACGAGAAAATCTAAGAGCACTGTACTTTTGTCGCCACACACTTCAATTTATTAACCTCTGTAAGACGACTTCACTGGAGTGATCCCCTGTGTGTGATTTTCGCTATGCTTTGAAGCGCACCGCTAAGAAATAAAATCTGCTTTCACCACTGGGTACAGCTATCTGCTGTTATGCTGTCTAGCTGTTTCCTCGGCTTTGTCAGCCAAGCCACCAAGCCAAAGATTCTTATCAGGAGCTAACTGATCATTTACACGCTTATTAAGCTCTCAGTAATTCTTTCTATTACGACTAATAGGGTATTGATTAAGGTCATTCCAGCAGTTCGTTTTTTCAAAAATAAGCTCAAGTGCCTTATCACTTAAATAATTTTGTCTCCTCTGCTCCTTTTTTCCTCAAAGAGCACTATTACTTTCAAGAAAAACCTCTTTGAAACGGTCCCATTCTTCCTCCATTTCAGTAGTATGTAAACCGTGACTGTCATAATGACTAAGTAACCTCATAATGACTAAGTAACCTTTCATGGTAAGCTATAACTGGGTCTTTCAGAGCTTTAGAATTAAAGGTAAATTTTTTAACCTTAGCACAACACTTCTTAAGTTTAAGTTGCAAGACACTTTTAACAAGGTAACGGTCAGATCCAATTTCAGCTCCCCTATATACCGTGGTATTCCTAACAGAACTAGCCTATTTGCTGTTGATCAATGCAAAATCAATCATTCTTGTGCAGCCCATCTGATGAAACCATGTGTACTTATGTATATCGCAGTGTTTGTAATAAGTATTAGTTATTCTCAAACCATTGGACGATTACTTACCTGTAGGAGACATTGTCCATTGCCATTGCAGCTACCTTTGCCAAAAGGGGCTGTCACCCCTTCCCAAAGATCAGAGTCAGTACCAACTTTGTCATTGAAGTCACCTAGAACAAGGGTAATATCTCCTTTTTTGACCGAATTCAAAATATCCTGAAGTTGTCCGTAAAACCTATCAGCAGATATCATTCAAGTCTTTAATCCTTGTCTGAAATTTTGCTATAAGAAACCTGTCATTAATGCACTCATATCCTAGAAGAGCATCACTAGCGCATCTGCTGAGAAGATACTTACGGCTTGGTGATGCTTATTATCTTCCCTCCCTGAAAAGAGCATTTAAGATTATTTTTAAGAATCTGGCCTTCATATGTCTATCTGGTCTTTTCAAGCCCAGAATATCTAAATTGTAACGGTGGAATTCTTGTGTGAGGACATGAAGGAATAATCTCTGTGCAGAGTCTCACATTCCAACTACCTATGGAGAGAAAATGGTTATTGGGCTTTTAAAGAAATATTTAGAGATGGAATGCCGACAATTTCAAAACAGTCCCCTATCACAGGCATGGGGCAAAGACCCGTTCCCTCACCACTAAAGGCTGAAGCCATCTACACTGGAAGACTTCCTCCAATGTAGAATTTGACTATGCCTGTAGAAGGAAGAGTTCAGGTACCTCCGATGACTTCTGCTTAATATTATCCACCAGCTGATTAAACATATCCTCTGAATCTATTCACTTGGAGCTATCAACCCGCAAACAAGCAAAAAACACAGCAGAAGATTTTCCCTCCACAGAAGGCCACCAGTGCAGCAAATTAAGGATCCACAATGAAGCTCAGAGCCATTATTCCAATCCAGTTGGTTTATATGGTCAGCACCATGATCCTGTGAGCACTCTTCAGTAGGGTAGGAAAAAAATAAAAGTAGCGATAGTTGTTTATATCAGTAGGCCACACTGATCTGGACAACTAATCTGACTGATCAGTTGTTAAGACTGATCTGACTGTTCTGCCTCTTCCGTTCACTTCCACAGGAGAATATCTCCTTTGAAAGGTACTAACGGCCTGCATCTCGAGAAGGTGGGGTCGGACATTAGGCGATAGGCCTGGCCGGTTCCTTGCATCATCACAGTTCTATGCACTTCACACACTAAAAAAAGTCCGTCGTTAGTGAACAATTGGTAACTTATGCCATACAAATTTTGTGCATGTCATCTTTGGCCGAGTTATAATCTCTCTGTAACTGATTTGTTGTAGATCAGTCCACTTCATGTTTGAATACTGAAACAGTTCACAAGCTAAACGGAAAGAATGCTATGTTTCCACATTAACTCTTTTAAAGACATTTAAAGACAGCAGTTTTGATAAGGGTTTATGATATTTTAATTATTCAATATTTTTTTAATTAATATGGTGATTAGTAATTCGATTTTTAATAAGAGGGGTAGCGATGTTTCAATTAGTAAGGAGTTAATATTAATATTAATTAGGTAGCGAAGTCGGTTATGAATATTATTAAGGGTGTGTTGAGTCGGTGATGTCATAGGGGGAGAAATCAGTGTCTGTGGGGGAGGTCAAGGTTGCGAAAAAACTGCTACTGAGGTAGTGTGCTGATATGGGGTGGTATAATGTACTTCATTTTGTGTGCTCGTTGGAATCTGCATAACTGGGCAGAGGTACAGAGTGCGTTCAGAAAGTTCTTGAAACGTGTCTGTAAATTTACACTCGTTCCTCTGAAGTTAACGAGCTACGGCTTGCTTGAAAGATTGTTTAAACTTCCCATTATGTTTTAAAAACAAAGACTGTAGCAACATCTCTCTGTTCGCTAGCTGCGCATAAAGTTCGGTCTGCGAAATCTGTGCATTATTGCTATGGAGCCTACTAAAGTGAGGAAAGATTTTACATTTTCACAACAATGCAGCTTGGCGGGGGGGGGAAGCGAAAATAACTCATGCCGATTTATCACAAGTGTATGGGGACCATGCCTATTCATATGGCACTGTTATGGGATGGATGCACAAATTTCAGAGACGGACGGCAGAGATTCAAAGACCTGCCTTGTGCAGAAAGACCGAAGGAGGCTGTGAATAAGAGAAACATCGCTGCTGAACTCATTAAGGAAAACCCAATACATAACCTTTCAGGTAATAAGTTCCGATTTAAAGTTCTGAAATATCTGTGCCAAATGGGCACCCCACAAACTGACAGAACGCAAAAAATGGCTAGAGTCGACTTCTGCAAGGAGATGATGGCAGTGTTTGAACCTAGCTGTCCCAAACGGTTAACAGACATTGTTGCAGGTAATGAGACGTGGTTTTATTACTATACAACTCTCAGAAAGATCATCAACTATGTTTGGGATGCGGAAGATAAGCCGCATCCCCAAATCCTCCAACAAAACCTTCGCTCAAGGAAGAGGATGTTCACAATGTTTTTCAATTCCAAGCAATAGTTGCCGTGGACACCTTACCTGAAAAAATGACTATAAATGCCATTACTATATCAACATTATTTTACCAAAAAAGGTTAAGGAGATGAAGAAGCAGCGTCCAACAAACAGGCATATCAAGGGTTATCCTTATTCATGACAATGCCAGTGGTCACAAAATCCAACAAGTTACAGGAAGAAACTGGAGCAGGAAGAAATCAAACATCTACCCCATCTTGAATATTCGCCCGATCTTGCACCATGCGAGTTTTGGTTGTTTCCAAAAATTTAAAAGGAACTTGCTAGGAAGCCTTTTTCAAGGATGGAAGACCTTGCAAAACACGTTTATTGAGTGTTGCGGAGAAACAGTATACCTACAGCACTCCAACAGGAGTACCACCAAACGTTCCAGCGAAGACGTCTACTACTTTACATAGATGCTGAAGGGGAATATTTTGAAGGACAGTAAAAGTTGAGGTAAATGCATTGGTTTTTGTTCTGCAGACACATGCCAAGAACGTTTTGAATGATCCTTGTACAGAGATCTTTTAACCCTATGACCACTTTATAGGGTGGGGCTGGTGGTGATTTCCTCTTTATACGTGACAATGCCGTCCTCACAGAGCTAGCCTGGTACAGGAGTACTTAGAATTGAAAGATATCCGACGAATAACTTGACAGCAAGGTCGGCACTGCTAAAACCTATTGAACATGTATGGGATGCCTTGGAAGACCCATATCAAACCATCAGCCACCTCCTCGATCACTATGTATTGTAATCAGTATAAAACAATTAAATAGAGTAGATTTCTGAACATTGTTTCCCCATGAAAACTTTTAAAATATTTTCAATCAAGAAAGGATTTGTTTTATTTTTAATATTAGTTTCATTCAGTATAATATTTTTCTCATTTTCATTATTTTTTAGTTTTGCTTATGGAAGAAGGAAATTTGTTGTGTCAGGCCCATCTGAGCAACCTTGTGTTGAGCGTGGATCGATGCTGCCAGACTTGTTTAGCCGTCAGTAGGGTTCATTCTCTTGATCAGGATCGGGAAAATTTATTGGGTCAAGATCTATAGCAAGAAAAAAGGGCCAACCAAGAAACTTTGAGAGCCACAAATTATAATATTTATTGGGTAAAGATCCATAGAAAAAAACGCAATTTATTTCATTAACAAAAATTAGAAACGTGTAATTTCTAAAATAGACATTTTCATGCGTATACAATAAAACTATTGAAAAGAATTCTTAAAAAAATCGTAAAACAATCAGTCTACTTTTGAGGTTGAGTTTCTTTACCAACTGAATCAAATTTGGAGTATATTTAGAACATCTGAATTGCATCAGCTTTCAAATTATCATCTGGCAATCGGCTCTGGTGCTTGTTTCTAATGTACATAAATCATTACGAAAAGTATTTTAGAGTGAAATGTTCAGACTAGATTTTTGGTTCAACGGTTTAAGCTCAAAGGACTGCTCAGAGCCGCCGGTTCTCGACCCTGTTCCAGATTGGATGTGATGGATGTATATTTTGGAGCATCTGAAATCAACTTTGACGCCATTCTAATGCATTCATTTCCTATCTGAGGATTGTCTTTTCTACGTATTTCCTCGTTATACTAAAATATAATTCTGAGAAAAATTTCGTTTAATTACATCGTGCAATAAAAAGTAAGTGAAGCACATTTTGTTAGTGTTACCTTAATTTTCTCAAGCAGTATACCATGGTCCTTTTTGAAATATAATTCCCTGAACGCTTTCTTTTCTAAGAAAGCGTTCAGGGAATTTCTAAGAAAGCGTTCAGGAAATCTGAGAGTCAATGGGTTATTTTGTCCCTTTTAATTAGTCTTACTTATCTACAAAAAAAATGAAAAAATAATTTGGTTTTAACACTGCACAAAATGTGATTGTTAAGAGAGAAGACAGCTTCTACAGTGTAAGATTTTTTATTTGAGGCCTCATGCCTCAGTACTTATTTACATATAGAATTTCAATTCACGTCACAAGAACACAAGGCACATTCATGTCACGAATATTTGATTCATTTACACACACGGAAGTGCAGTTCAAAGGCAAAATACAGCCACCGAACTTGCTCATACAAAAGATATTTAGTCCATATCTGAAAATGTGTACAACTGTAAAATACAAAACTATAGAGCCAGTGGAGTAACTGCTGGAGAAGAAGTTCCCCAGCCAGGAGCAAAACCAATGGGCAACCGTTTCAGTCCCCATGTGCCAACATGGGAACAATAACTAAAACAAATTTTAATCAGTATAAAACAATTAAATAGAGTAGATTTCTGAACATTGTTTCCCCATGAAAACTTTTAAAATATTTTCAATCAAGAAAGGATTTGTTTTATTTTTAATATTAGTTTCATTCAGTATAATATTTTTCTCATTTTCATTATTTTTTAGTTTTGCTTCTTTCACGCAGGCTGTATATTTTGGTCCAAATGAATTTAAATTCAATTGCTTCGTTGTTTTTTACTTTCACAATTCTGACGAAAAAAAATTCTTTAAATATTATATTAACATACATTCAGCTGCTTGCAGTTCTAGATGTCTACCCAGGTCATTAAAAGTCACATTTTTCAACAGCCTATTTCTCCTCATTAGGAACTTTTGTGCTAGGCACAGAATACACTTCGGAAACAATCTTGCAAAGTGTTTAACATACCTTTCAGGAAAAAAAAGTTATTTTGGAGCAAATGTTTATCAAGCTAATCTTCAGGTCACTTGTAAAAAATATCTTTTTTGGAAACGATGCTCTAATAATGACCCGTCCCTCCTCCTAGACTCAGGTTCAGTTCGTCAAAGCCACAGCCCAAACTCATCTTTTGTATGTCAGTTAGCAGTAAAAGAATATTAATTCTCAACCTTACTAATGAGACTTTTGTTACGATATAACCTATCATTTTTAATTAATGCTATACGTTATTAAATGATTATTGATACTTTTGGCTCAAACTCGAATTTTTGACTAATATTATTTTTTACTATCTTTGACTATTTGATGATTGCATAGGAATAAACCTGATGAAGCAAACAGATTGGTCTAACTCTTCCTGCATAATGCTTATTTAAATATCTTTGGTATGACGACTTTCAGACATCTACCATTTGTTTACTATTTCGTTGTGACAATTTATTTCCTTTTCCTTATATGCTTTCCACAGTTTATGAGACTATCTCTTTACTCGCCCAGGATGGCAAACATTGCTCTTTTAACAATCAATTGAAAGGAACTTTTTTGTAAATTGCAAATTAGGCGAATGAATCGTAGGTTTGTGTAAAAATAATGGTCGTTTTTAAACCTCAATTTCAACGATTCATAACTCAGTTTCAAAAATACTTATTATAATGGTAAAAATAAACTTTGTTCATCAAAATAAAAACCGTGAGCTTCTACCCATTTTTGGTAATTGGAAACAAGTTTTTCTTGGCCATTTCGATAAAAATCCAGAGTTCAGGAGTTGATAAATTCTTTGAAATCGTTTTCTGCTGCTTATTCTTGTTGAAGATTTTGTCATGGAGATATTTATTCAAATGCTTGAATAAGTGGAAATATATTGGCGCTTGTCAGGTGAATATGGTGGATGGGGTAGCCCAATTCGTTTAACTTCTGGAGCGTCATTTGTGCAAATGTGCGACCGAGCAGTGCCATGGAGAAGAATAGAGGAGATCTTCGATTGGCCAATGTTGGATGTTTCTCAGTGCATTTCGTCGAGTTTATGACACTTCTTTTGGTGCAACCTTGTTTTGGGGAAGTGTTTTGGCACTTCATAGCGATCGTGTAATTGTGCCGATCGTTGTCGGTTGCCGTACAGAATCCGCCTTTCGACACACCTCACAATCCGATCGGGAAATGGATCGATTTTGTTGCGCAAAAGCAGCGAAGAATACACTTCATAACGACGTTTTTTTTTATTTCATTCAAATCGTGCAAAATCCATTTATCCAGGTTCTTCACTTTTCCAGTTTGATTGAAATGCCGGACAACAGTTGTGCATTCAATGCTTAGCTCTTCCGCAATTTCTCGCATGGCTTTACGTGAATCCGCTTCAATAATTGTCTTCAACTGGTTGTCATCAATGACAGGAGAACGTCCTCGATCTCTCTAATCTTCAAGGCTTTTATCTCCATTACGAAACATTTGGAACCGATGCCGCATTGTACGTTCGGAAGTACTTCCCACGTCCTATGATTCTACAACATTACGATTTGTTTGGGGCGCGTTGTGACCAAGTTTGAACTCGTGCGACAAAATTATACGCAATTCCTTTTTGCCCAACATAAATTTAAGATGACTGAAAACAACCAAAATTAAAGCAACCAATTTTTCGACAAAAAACAATATTAGTACAGATATATTAAACAAAGAATAAGCTTTAAAACGATATACAACATGAACTAAAAATATATTTTATATATATATATATATAAATTATATACATATAATGTATATAAATTTTATATATATATTATATATAAAATATATATTATAATATTAGGAAAACAAAATAAAATTGGTCATTATTTTTGCACCCACCTAATAATAACAATAGTAGCTAAAGGTATCAATAACCTTTTACTTTCAACTGAAAGATATTGAGGCATACTCGACTTAAGTGATTTCCTGTTAATGTTGATATAAACAAGTGGAGAGGCAGGACAATTAGGAGGGAAGGGTCATTTCGGGATGCCAGGAGAAAAATTGAAGGACCTTGAAATAAAAATGATACTCCTACATTGCTAAGGTTCAGATTCTTCTCTGATAGCTTTGTGTTTTGCAAAGAACGAGGTCAAAAGTTGAAATAATTAGTAGAAAAAATTAGTTTCCCTGATTGGGATTCGAATAGAGACCTGGGTTCGAATCTCAGTCAGGACAACCTTTTTTTTTTTCGACAAATTATTTCAAGTGTCTCTCGTCTACAGGACGTTTTCCTGTGATAATTTGTTACTGAGTCTAAAGTTCTTTGGGTTCCAGCTACATTTTTACTTCTAGAATTGCTTTATAGCATGACGAAACACCTCGTAGCTCACCTTCAACTTTGACAGAACTGTCATAGAGAGGATCACAGTCCTTAAAATAATCCACAGCTTCATCAATTTTGTTCTTCAAATCTTTAATAGTTAAGCTCTTTTTTCTGAAATAACGTTATTGTCGTCATTTGTGATCCTCAGAAGTGTGGGGAATTATTGAGGAAAGCAAAATTTTAGGTCCTCAATAATTTGTCCCCGCATATGAGGATAAACGGATAACGGGGACCTGCTGTACAACAAAAAACGTTCAAGTAGAAAACTGGTAAGGCGATTGTTCACTTTTTATTCAGAGTTTATAGGTCGAGATAACTGTCACTGGTCATATGAAGAGTTGTTTTATCATTAGATCAATTTTTCCTACCGATGAAATGAATAGCGGATATATCCATAGGAGAATGCTGAGGAAACTAAAGTGTTTATTTGGATCCCATTTGTTATCATAAGGCCATTCTTTTATCATAAGGTTTGAGCATAGGGTCAACATAAACCGCTTTCTCTGTTGATTTGAGACATTAGACTTTCGTCTGTGAAGAGAAATCTGTAACAAAATATTCGCGTAATTTTGCATCACATACTGGTGTTAAGTAAAATAAGGTGTAAATTGATAACCATACATCATTATGTCGTGTAAGATATCACAAAAGAAGAATCTTTCAGTGAACAAAGAAGGAGACATTGCATTTTTCAATGCTCTTAATTACTTTAGCTTTTACATGTCGTCGATTTTATACGAGCTTCATCAATAATAAAACAATTAAGGAAATTTATGCCTATGAACATTATTATGGAATAAGCCCACCATTTTCCTTCCAGCTACAAGCATTTTACATTAGAACTGTTTTTTCATCACATGATCATTTGTAACAGAGAACAATGTTTGATGGATTTTCAACCCATCTGAGAAATTTCAAATTAAAGGTTGAGCGCTTATCCCTTCACACTAAAACTGATTCTTTAAAGAGAACTGTCATTTTTTCAGAATCTAATAAACATGAAACGCGTTCTTCATCAATAGAATTTCCCTTAAATCAACAGCTAAACCAGACAATCGACACTAAACCAGACTGGAGCGTTAACCTATGTGAGGATTTCATAAAAGAAATCTCACGAAATTAGCTGAGTGAAAAAATGGTCAGAAATGTTGTTTATGGCTTGTATGTATTCATGCATTGATTGTATTTGCGATGTCTGTTAAATTGAAAAAGGAAACCCTTAATTTTGAGACTAAATTTTGACTGGCAAAACAGAAGGTTCAAAAATTTTTTCGTTCTGTTCACATTCAGTTTCAATTATGTCAGAAAACATAAATCAGATTTAACTCTGGAGCAGCTATATTTGAAGAATTTTGAAGTATGTGACTCCTTATGCAGTAAGAATATATCATCGTATTAATTTAGGTTAGTGCTGCATTAAATGACTTCCGAAAAATGTTTCAATTCTTTAAAAGTAATAAAATTATAAATTGAAATCAAATTACAATAAGCATTATTTATAAAATTTCATTTATAACTTATGGGAACCAAATGCATTTTATGATTTAATGAATCGCTATGGTTAGAAAAATAATCTTTGACTAAATTACCAAAGATTTAATTATCTGATGCGTTGCCATTTAATGAGGAGAATCACCCATTTTGAGTTAACGTTGCAAGGTCAGTGTGATGGAATATCGGAAGACATGCTCAGAAGAGAGAAGGCACTCTTGCATTAGGTATCGATGCAGAATATACTCACCTTTCGTAGTTATCATTTTAAACATTTGTTTTCCTAAAATATTATTTTCTTATGTGTATTTATTACATAAATCCAAGACGGCGTTTACACTAGTAATTCAGGGTTAATATTCTTTTCCCCAAAACGGCAAACAAAAGAGTGAAAATTTAAAAAAAGACAAAATTCTAGTTCATATAAATATTCACTTAACTGAGTTTATGTAAACAATTGTACTCAATTAATGTTTTGAACAAAATCCTGCTTAATTAAGTTGTATAATACTAAACAGGAAAAATTAAAGAAAAGAACATTCTGATTCTGTTCTTTCAACTTCATATAAATCAGAGGTCGGCAACTTTTGTGTTAACGCGGGCTACTTAGAACCGTGCTTTTTGTGAGTGGGCTGCACGCTTGACTTTTTATATGTCGATTTGCTATTGCAAAAATATTTATATGTCGATTTGTTATTGCAAAAATATTTATATGTTTATGCATATCTTTATGATTATTTATGATGATTGAATAAAGATGATTGAATAAATGATGTTTGAATAAAGAGGAAAAAATCCAAAACATACGCACAAAAAAAAAGAATATTTTAACTAAAAATATTAATCAGAAGCTTGATTTTTTTTAAATATTTTTGCCACTTTAGTAAAATAAACTTCAAAGTCAGTAGAGCTACCCCTTAGTGCTGAATGCAAATTTCGTGTGTCATTGGTGATCGAAATTTGGTTTTGATCAGATGCATTCAAGAAAACCTTTGCTCGCCAATATTGGTGTAAGCGAACACAGTGTCTTTCCATTCCAGCCGAGAATCGTTTCAGAAGAGGAAATGAAGAATTCGAAAGTCCTGCATAAAATTGCACGAGCTCTACAGATTTAAATGATTCTAAACATGTAGTTCATTTGTAAATAAAATTTCTTGGGATATAAAATTATTTGGCATTGTCACTTAAAAAAGTTATTCATTGCTCATAATGCTGGCGGGAAATTTTTACGTTATAAAGCCAAAATGATGATCGCGTCACTTGAAAATGCTAGGCAGACGGTACGTTGCCGACCCCTGATATAAATCAATCAACATCGGCAATTAATATCAAATTATGAAAATGTTAAAGGACAATTTAGAAGCATTTGCAATATCTTAAAAGCCTCTTCCGTGGTGTAGTATCTAAAGCAGTTCTCACACACATCAATGGACGCCGAATTTACAGTTAGAAGAGCTATCACAGGATCGAGAAGGAAGGAGGTAGCAAAAGTATTTTAAGTGTCTCTCAAACGAGAAAGAAATGACACAGCACAACAGTTACACACTGACGTTTTGCAGAGGGCGATAAGGCTGTCAAATATTGTCGACTGCTTTCAGCTTCTTCGATTTATTCCTTTTTGGACACGGCCCACACTGGAAGAGAATGATTATGATGAAGAAATGGAAGCCAAATTATAAAGCAGAGGAATAGGATTACATAGAGGTAGCAACATTTAATAAAATAACATTTTGCTGATACAAAATTACTTGTACCCGCAATGGGTATCTTGAGCTTTAACAGTCATGTGTAAATCTAGATTGATGTGTTACATTTTTGAACCTGAAACATGATAAAAAATTTTACTTTTTTAATTGTGTCAGTACTGAAGTCACGAAATAGTCGAGGTTTGATTCTGGATACCAACAGATGCATATTAGAGCATTCAAAATTATAGCAAAATATTTCGGCTAACTTTTAGATCAAAATGTTTTCTTTAAAACTTAACGCGATTCACATAAACAAAATCCAAACATTCAGTTAAGATTGAAAAGTCCAAATAAAACCGATACCACTATTCTGAAATGTTTTTCTAACAGCAACAGCTCAGTAACATCTGGAACTTTTGAAAAGAATACTAGACTACAGCAGTAGGTAACAACTTAAGAAATCTATTATAGCTAATCTTCAATAGTTTAAGATTAGTATAATGAAAAACAAAGATATTGTAGAGTAGACAAGCCTCAATATATAACTCAATATATAACGGGGCATGGCTTATAAGCCAGTGTTAAGATCCATTGGATGGGACATCCAATGGATCTTAACACTGGCACACTAGGTTGGGATTCGAACCTAAGAACTGAAGATTACGAGCTTGATAAGTGACTAACTGAACCCCAAATCTCAATAGTTTCTGCACAAAAATACAGAAGCATTTCCCATGTTCACTGCTAAAAGGAAGTGAACAAAATTCGTGAACTATGGTGAACCATAATACAAAACTTGAAAGTATCATGAATTAAACATTGATACAAGTACACTGCATGACACGAAATTCAATCACCAAAAAAGTGGTCCTATTTTTATGCAAATCGGCAGTGAGTGCAGCACAACACGATATGCCAATGATTCCACTATCAGACAAATCAGACGGAGATGGTCGGCGTTATAACGCAAGACATGCTACTGCCTCAACTAAACACAATACTAATATTTCAATAATCATCATCATCTTCAAGCAGCCATGGGCTACGGAGGTCCAACCAGACTGTGCAATTTAGTTCTCCAAGCATATCTGCCCTGAGTTACATCTGCTGCATCTGGCAACTGCACATCAATTCTAACAAGATCCTGTTTGACATTGTCTGCCTACCGCAACCTAGGTCTCCCCCTCTTTCTGAGGCCTTTAGGAACACTGATCATAACCCTATTCGCTAATCTATAATTATCCATACGGGCAACGTGGCCAAACGAACGAAGTCTCTCTCTGCACAATATGCTTCTCAAAGGAGGTTGCTAACGCCTTTGCCTAACCTCATCATTACTTACAAAGTTGAACCACATAATGTCCAATATACTGCATAAGCATCTAGAATCGAAAACATCTAGTTTCCTGTTATCTTTTTACAAAGTGTCCAAGTTTGACTATCATAACTAATCCTAGAGAGAACCAAACTATTACACAGCCTAATTTTAGTCTTTAGGTGTATACGCTTATTTCTCCACACTCTCCATAGATTCTTAAAAGTCCCGGCAGCAATCCCTATTCGTCTGTTAATCTCATGCCACACATCACCAGTATCTGTTACATAGCTCCCAAGATAATTAAACTGAGACACCTTCTCAAAAGTGCAGACATTCAGATTAACTGAATCACAGCCTGCCTGACCAATTTTCATCACTTTAGTTTTCTCTCTGTTTATAACCAAACCCACTCTACTACAAGTCTGATCAACAGCTCGAATGAAAGAGTTCATCTCACCAACATCATTTGACAAAAAAGGCTGAATCATCAGCATCATTTAAATCAGAAATTTTCGTATCTTTACACATTTAAGACCAAAATCTATCCCTTGTAGTTATACCAAACCTTCGAAAAAGTGAATTTCCCATAACGTAATCAATAACCAAACTAAAGAGAAAAGGATACAAAATGCACTCTTGTCGAACACCAGAAGCAACGCTAAACCAATTACTACTAGCATTACCAACTCACACAAGACTCAGTGTTATTATAAAGAGCATTCAATACGCTAACGAACTTGTCTGGTATGCCATACGATCTCACAATTCACCACAAATTATGACGATCAAGAGGATCAAAAGCCTTTTTGAAATCAACAAAGGTTTCTGAAACTGTAAACAGTTCTCAAGAATCTTCCCGAGTAAAAATATTTGATCTAGATATTCCCTAAAATTTCTGAATACACATTTCCTCATCACGCATTTGACTGTCAACCAGATTCTTAATTTTATTTAGCACAATCATGCAAAGAATTTTACTTGGAACAGAAAGTAGGCTCTATAGTTATCACAAGAACTTCGATCGCCTTTTTTGAAAATAGGGATAATAATAGCTTTGGTAAAATCCTTAGGAACCATGCCTTTATCATAAAAGATATTCAAAATTTCTGTCATCCAAGTGGTAACCGAAACATTCCCAGCTCTAAGCATTTCCGTGGTAATTTCATCTACCCCTGGGGATTTGTGAAGTTTAAGTTTAGAAATAGCCAAAATAACTTCAGATTGTGTTATAGGGCCAACATGAAAGCCACCAATGAATCTATCATCATTACAAACAATGGGAGTAGAACTAACCACAATGTTTAGAACATCACTGAAATACTCAGCCCACCTAGCCATGACAGAATCCTCAGCTTCTATAACCTTACCTTGTTTATCCTTCAATCCCAGTATACCTGCCTATTTCTTCCCACATAAATCATTAACTATTTGCTACAGCTTTCTGCTGTTACACTGTCTAGTTGCTTCCTCGGCATTGTCACCCGAGCTATGACGCCAAAGATTCTTATCAGCAGCTAACTAATCCTTTACACGCTTATTAAGCCCATTGTAAAGCTATCTGTTCTACTGTCTCATCATCAGTAGAGTGTTCATTAATGATATTCCTACAGTCTGTTCTTTAAAAAATAAGCTCCAGTGCCTTATCACTAAAATAATTTTACCTCCTCTGCACCTTGCACCCAAAAAATACTTTTTGTTTCAAGAAAAGCTTGTTGAAAACGGTCCCATTCTTTCTCAATTTCAGTAGTAAGCAAACAACTTCTGTCATGATGACTACGTAAACTATCGTGGTAAGTTTTGTCTATAACGGGTCTTTCTGACTTCGATGTTAAAGGTAACTTTATTAACCTTAGAACAACACTTCTTAAGTTTAAGTTGCAAGAACACTTTTAACAAAAAAAGATCAGATACAATTTCAGCTTCCCTATGTGACCTGGTATCTGATAATCTGGATCTGTTAATTAATATATAATCAATCATATTCTTATGAAACCCATCTTATGAAAATCACGTGTATTTATGTCGCGGTATTTGTAATCAGTGTTAGTTATTCTCAAACCATTAAGTTTACTTACCTGTAGGAGACGTTGCCCATTGCCATTGCAGCTACCAATACCAAAAGGACCTATTACTCCTTCCAAAACGTCAGAGTCAGTACCAACTTCGGCACTGAAGTTGCCTAGAACAAGGTTAATATTTCCTTTTTTGACAGAATTCAAAATATCCTGAAGTTGTCGATAAAAATTATCCTTCTCATCCTCATCCTCAGTGGGAGAGTAACAGCAGATAACATTCCAGTCTTCAATGCTTGTCTTAAATTTATCTATATGAAACCTTTCGTTAATGCACTCATGTTTTAGAAGAGCATGACTGGCGTGTCTGCTGAGAAGCGGACCTACGCCTTGGTGATGTTTTTTATCTTCCCTCCCTGAAAAGAAAATTTAAGATTATTTTTAAGAGTCTGACCTTTCTCTATCCATCTGGTCTCTTGCAAGCCGAGAATATCAAGGTTTTAACGGTGGAATTCTTGTGTTAGGACATCAAGAGAATAAGCTCTGTGCAGAATCCTCACTTTCCAACTACCTATGGAGAGAATGTGGTTAGAGGGATGTTTAAAGAAACTACCTTTATTTAGAGAGGGAATGCTGACAATATCAATCAGCCCCCTAATCGCAGGCATAGGGAAAAGACATATTCCCCCACTACTAAAGTCTGTAACCATCTACACTTGGAGATTTCCTGCAATGTAAGTTTGATGATGGCCGTAGAAGCAAGAGTTCAGGTGCCTGCGTTGACTTCAGGTCATGATCCTCCACCAGCTGAAAAAACAAATCCTGCGAATCTATTCACTTTGGGCTGTTAATCCACAAATAAAAACAGAGCAGAAGATTATCCTTCAACAGAAGCCCCACATCATTGCTGGCATAGTCATTGGCATTTTGTATGTGATGCTATTCCTGTGGACTTTCCTTCTGCGGTATCTCTCAAAATTATAGCCACCGTAGAACAGAGCCTATCTAGGCTATGGCAAATATGGCCCCGGCCGCACGCGCAAAATGCCATTTTCAAATATACGAATAAATGTTTCACATATTACCGTCATATATATAAATACATATATTATAAAATATTAAAAAATATGAACTAGAAGAATAACGTGTCATCTCTGGTGAATGATGCTCGTTTTCAAAGAAAATTATGTTTTTCGTTTTCTTAATATTGTATCGCTTAACAGTAATAATTCATAATAACAGATCATTGGGATATGATTTTATATGATTTTAATAGTTATATATGATATATTATTAGCCTAAAAAATAAAAAAACGAATTTCTCATTTATCCCTTGAAATGGAAAAGTTGCATTTTCTTACTCTATACTTATTATTAAAGCCCTTTTTTGGTTGTGGATATCCCCATTTAGAATCGCTCCACGAATAAAAGATTACTATTAACGTGGATTGATGACGAAATCCCGGAAAAAATGATATTAACGCTGATAGAGATGATTTCATGATATCTGCAGAATATGGATAAATATTACTGCATAATTGATGGCTGACATGAGTAGAAAAAATATCGAAGTGGAAGGCTTCAAATATCCAAATTTTCCTTTTGATATTGGGTGATAGACAGAGATGTGAAATAAAAAAAAATACTTGATATAATGAAAAAATTCTTATTTGAAAAATTCAACAATAGCATTTTTTTTAAAATGAAAACCGAAACTTATTTATAATGGCGGAAATTAAAAAAAAATACCATTAGCAATTGAAGCGTAATCTGTGAGATTTATTTAATAGAAATAACTTGTTGAGAAAGGACAGTGATCACATGTGTGAAGTGATTCAATGTTTATTGTACCTTTTAACGAGTATTACATTTTAAAGAAGGCACATTTTAATAAGGTGTGAACCTCCTCGAGCAGCAATACAAGCTTTCAATTTGGCATGCAATCGGTCGGACAAATGTCGGATATCGCGATGGGGGATACAATTCCATGCACTTTCAACTTGGACGCGCAATACAACGATTGTCGTTGCCTGCCACGGTCCGTGGAAGAGTCTTTGTCCGATCTAGTCCCAGACATGCTCGATTGGAGACAAGTCCGGAGAGCGTGCTGGCCAAAGGAGTTGGTGCACTGCCTGAAGAGCGTGTTGAGTTGCCCGGGTGGAGTGTGGGCGGGCGTTATCCTGCTGGAATATCGCATTTGGGATTACACTCAAATATGGCAGGACGACGACGACGTCGCTGACGTATATATTGCCATTCAGTCTACTCTTTACAAACACCAGACATGTATGAGAGTGATAGCTAATCGCTCCCCACACCATGATGCTCGGCGTTTGCTCTGTGTGTCACTGGTGAATGCACGATGGAAAAAGCCAGTCACCTTGTGGCCTTCGGAAGCGTAAACGACCTTCAGACGCTCCAAGCAGAATGTGCTTTCATCACTGAAGACCACAGACTAACATTCTTCCCTCCAATGAACTCGTTCTTGACACCACTGCAAACGTTCTCGACAGTGACAAGGTGACAGTGGTAACTGTGCCAGCGGCACGAATGTCGGTACTCCTGCATCCAAAAGATGATCGTGTATCGTTCTTGTAGACACCCTTGGTACGACAGAGGATCGAATTTGTGACGCCAGAGCCGTCTGCTCTGCCACCACCGCTCTCCTAACGTCTCATCCGATGGATGACGGTACTTCCAAGACCAACGGTGTCCCCTTTCTCACCGAGGGCATGGTGGAGATCAACGGAAATTAGATCTTAACGCTGACACAGTTGGAACTCGAGCCTGGAAACATCAGAATACTAGTTTGGGGCGCTACAAACCCCCTCATATGCTGAAACGTAAAGGCTATTCTGATCACTCTTGATTGGCAAGTCACAGCAAAAGTAATCAAAATAGACATCTGGCGAAAAGTTTACAAATGTTTGCATTGTATAGAGTTAAGTGGGGCCCTTTCAAAATAAGGTAGAATTGACAGAGAAGTAATTTGATTCTCATTGAATTTAGCCTAAATTCAATATTCCAAACTTCATTTACTGAACTAATGTGGAAAATCACAATTATGTCGTTAATGTTGAATGAACTTGTATTATCAGTAATTTATAGCAGTAGTTTATAATAAAAAAAAGTATTATGATTTGAATACAAAAACCAGAGTTAATCACAGAATGATCGATATTTAATATTTACAGTTTTCACCATTTGTTTTTTAAAATTCGTTTTTGAAAAAACACTTTTGTTTTTGAGTATTTTAGAATTTTTCTAGGACCGCAGAATATATTTCTTACGTCGCAGGCAGCTGCTTTAGTAGCCCTAACGTAAACTAAAGTTTCAAGAATAATATGCATATTTGTTCCCTATTTTGGAGAGATGAGAGTGAACAACAGTTGATACAATTGCAAAAGTATGGGGTTCCTTATCCCCTACTAAGTTTTTCTTTAATACATTTTTTATTTTGAATCGTACTAGTTGAATGCCTTTTGAAAAATCAATGGCAAAATTAATAAATTTGTGTAATTTCATATTTTTGAAACGTGTTTAAATTTCTTATATGACTGTTTTAAATTATCTTGCTACTTCGATATTTCTATCCATTATTTCTCGATTTGCATTTAGAATTTGCATCATAGTTTAACAACGTTAAAGTTCGAATCTGTATTCTGTTATAGCTAAATAATTTGATTTTTAAGATAAAGGTTTCAAAGATTTATTCAAAGAAATATACAAAGCCCATAGATATAGAATAAAGAATATAAGCAAGAACAAACAAGTTAACAAGAATAGAAAGGAAGCTGAAAACAAGAAGCATGTAGCTCGTTCAGATTCAAGATAGAAATAAACAATTCCTAAAACTTTAGCAACGACGGTAATATAAGGAAAGCCTAAAATACTTTCCATTACATAAAAAATTCATTTAACATAATCGAGCTAAGAACATAAGTAAAATTTTATGGCTAATTTAGTAGAATGACAGAGTTCATTGTGGATTTTGTTTTTCAAGACACGAGAACTTTTCTCCAGGTAGGTGATATATTTATCTGGAGAAAGGATCTCCAGATAGATATTGTAAGGTAAAGAGTTAAATAATTTCAGGTCAATAAAAACAAACTGCCTTTGCAAAATACATTTTTAACCAATGGAACATAAAATAAATACCTTTTTTTTTTCTCATATTGTAATGAATTACTTTTTGTAGGTAACCAATGTCCAAATATTAATGAAAAAACAACACTTTATACATATAGAGTAATCTAATATCACTAAAAGAGTATAAAGTGCACAGAAGATTGTTATAACTGTAACGAAAAACAAGTCTAAAAATGTTATGAATGTTATGCTCGTAATCACTACCCCAACAATAAATTCCATAATGCCAAGTACACCCATGCATAACATAGAGTTATAAGAAATTTACTTCTTAATATTTTATTAATATAATAAAGTCTTAAGAGTATAAATCTCAATTTCGTTTTTAATTTCAAGGCATACGACCTCCATTTCAGATTAGAGTCAAGTTCAACATTTAGATAATTATAAAAAAAAGTATGCTCTAGACTTGTACAATTACATAAATGTGAATCCATGCAGTTTAAATCGGGAAGTTTAATATTCATTTCTGAAACACTATTTTGCAATTCGAAGAGTGTAATTTACTCTTAGTTAAATTCAGTTTTAATTTATTTACGTATAACCAGCTTGATATCTTCTTCAACTCAGGCTCAACTTGAGAAATTAGTGACTCATAGTTTTCAGCAGAATTGAAAACAGCTGCATCATCTGAATAAGAGAAGAGTCTACCAAATAAATCCAAGGAACAAAAATCATTTATGTGTATCATACATAAAAGTGCACCCAAATCTGAGACCTGGGGTACCCCATTTTGAATTATTAAAAACTACTTAGAGTATTATTTATTCGCACGGCTTGTAATCTATCACATACGTAAGATTTAAGCCAACTGTGTATCGCCAACCGATTTAAACCAAGTACTGTCGTACTTGTAGTCTCCGCTACGAGTCCGCCATGTTCCTACAGCCCCCATTTTGATGCCATTCTTGAAATGGTCTGCCACATGTTCCCCTCCTCGTCTATTTTCAGTTAATAGCATCGTCACTGGCCTGCTGTCTCCAAGAAAGGGTCGAGAAAGTTCTGTAAAACACCCCCATCCCCTTCTGTTGCTTATGGTATATTTTCATAGGACTGGTGTGGCCCTTGCTGTATTATATTTTTAAGTGAAGTGATGACCTTGAATACCACTCTGGTCGTGTGCTGTGTTATTGTTAGGCAAATTAGTGTCCTCGGCTAAGTCACTAATAGTTAGGACTAGTGTCACATGTTATGTTCTTTCGAAGATTTTGCACAGTTGTCTAAGAAATTGTTTGAGTTCGTACTATTGCTGCAGTTCCTTTATCATGCCATATGTTAAAATCCTCTCCATGTTAAGAGTCTTGTAACCCTATGCCATTGTTCTTTTGAATAATGTATGGTTAATATTTGGCGTGTAATCGGAATTTTAATCGCCAGTTTGTTATGTTGCCACTTGTGATCTGAAGTCTGTGAAAAGCACTAGCTAGGAGAAATCTGCCAATCCATTCTAAGTGTCTGTGTGTGTGGCGCCATTTTCTTACAGCCTCCGTTTCAGCGCCATTCTTTAAATCGTGTGCCGAATGTGTCCCCCCCCCTCCTGTTGTCGCTCTGCAAGCGACAACAGGTGGGGAACAAGTGAACTGTCGCTCTGAAGGCTTGAAGTAGTCGTGTTCGAAAAGCATGCGCAGGACCTCTTGCTATTCCTGTGAGTGTCGTCGTTGTAGAAGGATGTTGCGAAAAACGTTCCTAGGTCTTCGCTTTGTTCGTGTGTAGGAAACCATGTTGAACAGAAGGTTCTTATTGTGAGCTTCAACACCGGGCCTGATGACCGGCAAACTTGACATTGTTTAATAAATCCCTAAGGACATGAGTAACGGCCCGAGATGATGGACAAAATGCAACAAGAGGACAGCAAACGGACAGAGGAGATAATCCAGAAGGAACAGCTCTGGATGGATGAAACAGGTCAGCCAGCTTCTCATTGTTTTCCCCTTTTCTTCTCATTCCCGCAACTCCTCCCCCACTAGCTTCGGCAGGCAATTGACTGCCTGGCTCTCTGTTAATTGTCGAAAATGACCACCAGGTCTCTGTTCTTACCTGCCAAATTCAGTGCCTTGAAACAAGTGGAGAATGAGTCGAAATGGCCAAAGTTGCACCCGTCGGATAAGAGTTAATGAATAAATGTGTGTTACTTCCATTTTCCCTCTTTCCCTTTCTAAATCCAAACTGATTATCTGATAACATTTTATGTTTTTCCAAGAAGTTTAGTAATTTTTTTGGTTATTTTTAAAACATTTTTGGAGAAAATAGAAACAAGTGAAATTGGTCTATAATTTGAATACAAGTTTGAATCACCAGGCTATTAAATTGGGAAAACAATAGCCTTTTTCAAATCCTCAATCCTCATACCTTGTTCAAACGAGGCGTTAATGTTAGTCCAAGTTCATGTTGGATAGCAATAAATGCGTTTTTCTGGCCGGCCACAGAAGAATGTCAGAAAGTTGTAGATAATGTTGGGTGATGTATATGGCCTGTCGTTAGATTGCTGAAACAGAGCTCCAGGGACTCTTCTGATGTAGGGACTCCACTACATCACAAGAGTACCTGAGCTCCCAAAACCTCTCTTTCTTCCCCTCGGAATTTGATGAGATTCAATTATGGTAAAGGGTGGCTCTCTAGAACTGAGAATTCATGAGACACATGACTATGGATAATATTCAGTGTTGCAAAGGGAAGTCTCCTAAGACCTGCGAATACATTAAGGTGCTTCAGTGGTGCCAGGGAAAGTTTTCCTAGTCCTGTTAATTCATAAAGAATATGAGGTCTTCATAAGATTCGATGGTGCCAAGAAAAGCATCCAAAGATCTGAGAGTTCATAAAAGGGATGAGGTCTTGAATGGGATTCGATATTAACAAGGGAAGGCTCCCTAATCCTGCGAATTCATGAAAAATATAGGGCCTTGGATGAGATTCGGTAATGCGAAGGGAAATCTTTTGCGAATTCATAGAAGAGATATGTTCGTGAATGTGAGTTGGTATTGCCAATGAAAGGCTTCCTAGTCCTGCAAATTCGTAGAAGAGATGTGGTTTTGAATGAGATTCGGTGGTATCCGGGGAAGGTTCCCTAGTCCTGTCAATTCATGAAGATATAAGGTCTTGGATGAGATTTCTTCCGTCTGCCTCGTAACAATTTCCCAATGGATCCCCTTCCCCTACTTAACTCTGAGCCCTTGCGATCTGCACATCATTGGTGTTGCCAATGAAAGGCTTCCTAGTCCTGCAAATTCGTAGAAGAGATGTGGTTTTGAATGAGATTCGGTGGTATCCGGGGAAGGTTCCCTAGTCCTGTCAATTCATGAAGATATAAGGTCTTGGATGAGATTTCGTCCGTCTGCCTCGTAACAATTTTCCAATGGATCCCCTTCCCTACTTAACTCTGAGCCCTTGCGACCTGCACCTTTAACCTGTTGCATGCACAAAATGCTGCTCAGAGGTAAACGATTTCAATCTGGCATATTTGAATGATGGCGAAACGTTTTCGCAACTTGTACACACACCTGTATTTTATAGAATTCAGCACTAGAAGGCGAAATTCTACAGTATTTTTAATAACAATGATAGCTTTCTTCAAGCGCACACACAATGACAAGTAGATGGAAAATAGCAAGAACAAAATTTAGTAATTATTTATATAACAATCAGTGGCGTAGTAAAGATTGACCAAAATATTGGAAGTAGGGGGATTTTCGAAACTTTTGTTGACGTTTTCATAAATACCAGTTAATGAACGAATGAATGAACAAATTCCTCCTGAAACAGCTGCTTGCCAACAGAAATCTGTCAGGAGCCTATCAGTATAATAAGCCATAAAGGATGTTTATGAGGAAAGCGAGATTCAGCAGAAAGAAAGCATTCATGCATTTTATCCGGGGTTTGAACTCAAA
Source organism: Ryuthela nishihirai (assembly GCA_038380435.1). NCBI lineage: Eukaryota > Metazoa > Arthropoda > Arachnida > Araneae > Heptathelidae > Ryuthela > Ryuthela nishihirai. Next base: position 3,896,535 of record JAWZYU010000019.1, read on the forward strand.
GTTCATAACATTAGCAGCCAAACAGACTAACCACTCGACCACCGGAACGACAATGAACTGTTCCTTAAAAAAAAAAGCTTTCCTCAATGACGGGAAGACTGCACTCGCAAATTCCTTTCCCCTCGTTGCTAGACTGTATATTTATATTACCAATGTTTGATTTAAAAAGTATAGAACTAATTTAACTCCACGATTCGTAAACATCCGATACAGGAACGGTGTAAACACAGAAACATTCAGTACCGGAACGGCATTCCTGTTCACTGATTAGGAACATCGATTACCGGAGCGGCGTTCCGATTTAGTTGCAGCAATGCTTTTGATAATTGCTTCTCCTGCTCAAAGAGACACGCTTTTCTATTGGCTTCCAGTGAGTAAGTGAGTGGAGCCAAACCTTTGGGTTTGTGAAATGATTCCTACAGAAAAAACAATTATTTGGGAGTAACTATCCACTACATTACAAAAGGAAAACTTCACGATCGTGTTTTAAGCCCACGGGAATTTGGAAATGAGATTAATGAAACAGGAAACAATATTTGAAATAATTCGAATTTTGAGGTAATTCGACCTGTATGAAGAATTGTGTAAAATTGTGTAAAATTGTGTTTACAACTGAAAGAGAAACAAATGTTTTGCCTGAATTTCGTCAGTTTTCAAAAGTTAGTTGTTCCTCTCACATTTTGAGTACTCTGCTGCATCATACGACACGAAGGGCAAGTGGTGATGAAAATAACGATATAAAGGATATGATCAGTTTTTGTGGCGCTTTCATTACATTCTTCAAGGGATCTGGGTTACGGAGTTGCTTACATCAACTGCTGAGGGGCGATGTAGATACCAGATGGAACAGCAAACTTTATATGGTTCATCTCAATACATTCACAACTCGAGGTTCTTACGGAGAACAACCAAGAAAAAGTAACAGACACTGAAAACAAAAACATGCTGGGTTAGCTTATTCGCTTCTGACTCCCTTCGGAAATGCTTCTGATGAACTGGAAGCCTCGAAAGTGCCCACCATCTAGTTGGCAGTATTATGGAAAGTGAAGCTACGCTGGTGGCTAAACCCGAAGAGATGGAATTTCTCCGAAATTTCAAAGAAGAAAGCTGTAGGAATTTTAAGAGTTAAATGGGCCATAACATTCATAAACTAGTAAGTTTCTCACACCCAAAACACAAGGGCTTGAAAATTCTTACAGAACTAGAAAAGAAGTAATGGCAGAAGTAAGAAGGCTAATAAATATTAACTTCGAAGGGCATAAAAATGAAAGTGAAGCTCCAAGAAAGAAGAAAGGAGAGGAAATTTCGAAGAGTTTGAGGATTCATCGAATGAGGAAGCCATAGGGGCTTCGACTTTGCAGAGAGAGGAAGTGTTCAGATACGGATGCATACATATCCGTAAAGGTCCTACTTTTGAGTTGCTTCCTTGGTGGAACCAGCATGAGAACGAATTTGCGTTTCTGAGTCTACTATCAGAGACCGTCGGCAACCGTCTGAGAGAAGCTTTTCTCCCTCACACTGCACCCAGCTCAATTGATGGCATCATATTTTTGAGCAGTAACCTTCTATAATTAAAGCTAGTGTCAAACGGTTCAGCCTGCTTCTTCGAAATTTGGAGACCCCAAATGTATGTGATTTAAACATTTAATAAATTAGTATCTTAATCATTAATAGTTTGCATTGGTTAAAGGTATAAAAAATATTTTTTATGTATATAAACGGAATAAATTAATGCAAGAATTTTTTATAAGGTTTCGTCCAGTTATTCTCTACCCGAAATCACCTCCAATATCCCTAACCTTAATTTCTTATCATCTTCAAGTATGTAAAATGACAATGGGGACATTAGAAGAAATGAATTGAAGTATTTTATATAATGGAAGGAAGTTATACTTAAAAAAACATATGCTAATTTCATAACTGTTTCTCAAATCTTCATTCCGTGTTCTAAATTAAAGTACCAAAAAATCGTTATTTTTATTCAATTAATGATAATATTTATTTAAAAAATGCAATAGGTCTTACAAATATTTACAGGGGGGATACGCGCCAGGCTCGTAATCTGAAGTTCCCAGGTTCAGTCACACCTATGCCAGGACTGAGATCTATCTTTGCAAAACAGGTCAGTAGGGAACATCGTTGTGCCTGGTAAGGCCGCCGTCCGTCCGATGGGACGTTAAGCCGTGGCTCGTGTGCGAGAGAGCCATACCCACTGCACGTTAATGAACACACTGGATGGCCTTGAAGGGGAGCCTAGCATCTATATCCAACAAATGTCCAGTGGGTCCCCTGCTCCAAATTTTTCTTAGCCTTCGGGCCTTTGTGACCTAGCCATTTAGCCCATTGTGTGCAAAAACATGTCGCTCAGAGGTAAAACAACCCCTTTCAGGCGGGATATAGAAAACAATAATAGGACAGAGAGGGAACCGGAGTGAGAACCGGAATGCTTTTCCGGTATAAAATTTATCCCTTCATTTTAGTTTAGACCCAGCAGACGCGGATGCAGGTTCGGATAAAACCTTTTCAGACGCAGATAGCACTTTTCTTACCTACATCATCATCATCCTCAAGAAGTCATGGGTTACGTAGGTCCAATCAAATGGTACAATTTAGTTCTCCAAGCATGTATGCCCTGAGCTAAAGCTCCTGCATCTGGCCACTGTAGACCATTTCTAACGAGGTCCTAACTAATTTAACTAACTGTGTTCTAACTAATTTAACGAGGTCCTGTTCTAACTAATTTAACGAGGTCCTGTTCTAACTAATTTAACGAGGTCCTGTTCTAACCAATTCTAACGAGGTCCACATTGTCCGTTCACCGCATCCTAGGTCACCCCCTCTTTCTGAGGTTTTTATGCACACTATTCAAGATCCTATTCGGCAATCTATAACTATGCACATGAGAAACATGGCCAAACCAATGGAGGCTCTCTCTACATAATATGTTGCTCAAAGGAAGTTGCCGACTCCTTTGCCTAAAATCATTACTTACAAAGAATTACTTACAAAGTTGAACCACCTAATGAACTGAGATGACCCAAGATACTGCGTAAGCATCTAGAATCGAAAGTATCATATCCTGTTATCCTGTTTACAAAGGATCGAGGTTTGACTACCGTAACTCACTCTAGAAAGAATCAAACTATTATACAGTCTGATTTTAGTCTTTAGGTGTATACGCCTATTTCTTCACACTCTCCAGAGATTCTTAAAAGTCCCACCATCATTCCCTATTCGTCTGTTTATTTCGTGCAGCGCACATCACCAGTAACGTTTATATAACTCTTAATATAATTAAGCTAAGACACCTGCTCAAGACTGCAACCAATCAGAACAACTGAATCACAGCCGGCCTGACCAATTTTCATCACTTTAGTTTTCTCTCTGTTTCTTACCAAATCTACTCTTCTACTAGTCTCATAAGCAGCTCGAATGAAAGAGTTCATCTCAAGAATATCAGATCTTGAGATATCAAGATATATTTAATATATATATATATATCAAATATATCTTCATATATATTACATATGAAGCAGAATTTTTCAGATCTACAGACCATTTAAGGCCAAAATCTTTTTCTTGCAATGAATATCGTATGACATAGTCAATAACCAAACTAAAACAGAAAAGGAGACAAAATGCACCCTTGTCGAACATCAGAAGTAATGCTAAACCAATTGCTACAAGTCTTACAAACTCTCACACACGACTCAGTGTTATTATAGAGAGCTTTCATTAGGCTAAATAACTTGTCTGGTATGCCCTATGATCTCACAATCAACCACAAATTATGACGATCAACAGATTCAAAACCCTTTTTGAAATCAACAGAGCTATTTTCTGCCAATCTGGTTTTCTGAAATTCTAAACATTTCTCAAAAATCTGACTGAATGAAAATATCTTTTCTACACATCCCCTACCACTTTTGAATCCACACTGCTCATCACGTAATTGACCATTAACCAGATGCTTATTTCTATTAAGTACAATCATGCAAAGAACTTTATTTGGAACAGAAAGTAGACTGATACTCCTTAGTTATTACAAGAATTGCGATCAACTGTTTTAAAAATAGGGATAATAACAGCTCTGGTGAAATCCTTAGAAAATGCCTCACTCTCTACACTATTATTTACTTCGCTCTCAAAGGTGCGGGGGTGGCTCAGTTGGTAGCGTGCCAGGCTCGTAATCTGTAGTTCCTAGGTTCGAGACCCAGCTGGGTCAGCGTTGAGATTTATCTCCGCAAAATTCCCCGCCCTGCCCACGGTCAGTAGGGGACACCGATGGGCTTGGAAAGGCCGCCGTCCGTCGGATGGGACGTTAAGCCGTGGCCCCGTGTGCGGGAGAGGCATACCCTGTGCATGTTAAAGAACACGCTGGATGGCCTTGACGGGAGGCTACCATCTGTCTCCCAACAGCTGTTCCAGTGGGTCCCCTCCCCCAACCTTCTCTGAGCCTTCGGGGTCCATGTGACCTGGCCACTTAGCCCATGATGTGCAAAAAAGTGTCGCTCAGAGGTAAAACAACCCAACACAACTTCGCTCTCAATCAAATCACTAGACTCTAAATCTCTTTCTCTGATACTAATAATCTTCCTATAATCTTTCTTCCTATCAGGTATCTGACAAAATATTTCACTCTCATCATCTATAGAAATATTTTCTTTACTATCTTTAGGTACATTCTTCCCCACCTTAAATTTAATTGCATTAAGTCCATCACTGCTGCTACACTTTTTCTCATTACCTCAAATTTAGCCTTATCGTCGGCTTTTTCAGCCAACCTCTCTAGGGCGGCGAAACAATTCGGAGTGATAACATATCATCACTCAATTCATCCACCATCGCACACAAAATGTCACACTTTCCTCCATATACACCCTCCTGACTTCCATCCGTAGCCCCAGTTCAAGCGGAACAGTGATTAATGGAGCCTCCAATCGGCCTCCAAAAGCGTTAACTAGTAATATCTTCGCCTCCAACTTCTTATATTTCTATGGGACTAAAGAACCTTTTGTGACCGAAATCTGATCTCCTGAGTCCACAATAGCATTAAACAATCTTTAAAGGCTGTATGCCTTGACACAAGTCTCTGTATTTCCTATTTTCTGCATCACAGCCTTGCTAATCTTCCTTCCACTCCTCTCTGCGGGCTTCGACTCCTAAGTGTTCACTTTAAACGCTCTGGCCACTTTCGTATTCTTGTTACACTCCTTGGTCAAATGACCTTTCTAGTAACAGATGAAGCATGATCTGGAAGAAAGCTCTGATTCTGTTTTCCTTCAAAATCACTGCTCTTCTTTTCTGCCATTTTGTTTTGCGGGTTCGAATTTCGTCCTAAATTCCTTTCACTAAAAGCTGATGACCAAATCTGTTATCTCAATTTTCTGATTTAAAATTTTCATGAGAATAAATCTTGCAGGTTTTTTGTGCCTGCTTAAAAGTCTCTGCAACTTCGGCAATTTCGTGACAATTTTTCCACGACACAATCTCCAGCAACATGATATGATTTTTCGCATCCGATGGTAATAGGTCTTTAATTTTGTCGGCTAATATAAATTCATTGAATTTCTGGAAATCATTCACTTCATTCGAGATGAAAACTGAGTCCAGGTTTCCGTAGAGAACTTAAACATCGAATCGAATTTCCTTTTATACTCCAACGAGGTAATTTGGCTGTCTTTTAACACGGCAGATTAAATTTTTTCGTAGTTTTCGATTTTCCTCGTCACTGAGCAGAATAAAAATGTTTCACACTCTCTCCCCTAGCAAAAGTTGCACTAGCTTTCCTTGCAAATCCACCTTTATTTCGTACTGTTTAAAAAATTTCTCTATTGTCTCGAAATAAGCTGGTAATTATTCCGCTTTTTTCGGTAAGGGATAATTATTGGGGTTTAACATCTTCTGAAGCCTTTTTAATTCTAGATCTCCCCAAATCCCGTGAACTTTGACTCCCTCGGCTACCATTATTTGCCCTTTTCATACCTAATCTTCCTTCTTTTATATCTAATCGCCTAAGTTCTATCTCCCTATCTCTTTCTTCTTTCTCTCTTTTGTATTCCATTTCTAATCTACTTTCTTCCCTATCTCTCTCTCTTCCCTTCTTTTTTCATTCTCCCTATCTCTCTTTTCTTTCTCTCTCCTATATTCCATTTCCAAACTTCTTTCTTCCCTATGTTTTTCCTCTCTCGCTCTCTCTTTGCCATTTCATCATTTTATATTGTTTCTCTGAGACCAATTTCAGAATTGAATCACTTATATCTACCCGATTCGAACCACATTCGCTAGCACCCTGTTCTACTCCAACATTGCCATACATCTCATCAATTTCACTAATTTCCCCCCTTTCTCCAGCCTCAATGTGTCTAGACACATTGCGACTGGACACATTGTTCAGCGCTGTCCAACTAGCGGTCCGCACAAGGATTTTTGTGGCCCGCGAACAAAATCAAGTGTTTACTTGAAATTTTAAATAAATATCTATAATCCACCTTATAATTTTTGTCAATTTATATTACTTTACTTGATATGCAATCTTCAACTTACTCATTCTATTTGCAATTATTATTGCATTATTTCAACTTACTCATTCTATTTTTATTGCCAAATATTTAACTACGACCACACAATGCTCCCATTAAATTTATTAAATATTTGATAAGGTTTAGAAAATTTATATTGGTTTGTTATTACTTATTATTTTTTGTATAAATAATATAATTAATAATATAATTAATAATATAATTACTACGCCACTGATTGTTATATAAATAATTCCTAAAAACTGTTAGTAAAAATATTGTACAATTTCGCCTTCTAGTGCTGAATTCTATAAAATACAGGTGTGTGTACAAGTTACGAAAATTTTTCGCCATCGTTCAAATATGCCAGATTGAAATCGTTTACCTCTGAGCAGCATTTTGTGCATGCAACAGGTTAAAGGTGCAGGTCGCAAGGGCTCAGAGTTAAGTAGGGGAAGGGGATCCATTGGAAAATTGTTACGAGGCAGACGGAGAAATCTCATCCAAGACCTTATATCTTCATGAATTGACAGGACTAGGGAACCTTCCCTGGATACCACCGAATCTCATTCAAAACTACATCTCTTCTACGAATTTGCAGGACTAGGAAGCCTTTCATTGGCAACACCAATGATGTGCAGATCGCAAGGGCTCAGAGTTAAGTAGGGGAAGGGGATCCATTGGAAAATTGTTACGAGGCAGACGGACGAAATCTCATCCAAGACCTTATATCTTCATGAATTGACAGGACTAGGGAACCTTCCCCGGATACCACCGAATCTCATTCAAAACCACATCTCTTCTACGAATTTGCAGGACTAGGAAGCCTTTCATTGGCAACACCAATGATGTGCAGATCGCAAGGGCTCAGAGTTAAGTAGGGGAAGGGGATCCATTGGAAAATTGTTACGAGGCAGACGGACGAAATCTCATCCAAGACCTTATATCTTCATGAATTGACAGGACTAGGGAACCTTCCCTGGATACCACTGAATCTCATTCAAAACTACATCTCTTCTACGAATTTGCAGGACTAGGAAGCCTTTCATTGGCAACACCAATGATGTGCAGATCGCAAGGGCTCAGAGTTAAGTAGGGGAAGGGGATCCATTGGAAAATTGTTACGAGGCAGACGGAAGAAATCTCATCCAAGACCTTATATCTTCATGAATTGACAGGACTAGGGAACCTTCCCCGGATACCACCGAATCTCATTCAAAACCACATCTCTTCTACGAATTTGCAGGACTAGGAAGCCTTTCATTGGCAACACCAACTCACATTCACGACCATATCTCTTCTATGAATTCGCAAAAGATTTCCCTTCGCATTACCGAATCTCATCCAAGGCCCTATATTTTTCATGAATTCGCAGGATTAGGGAGCCTTCCCTTGTTAATATCGAATCCCATTCAAGACCTCATCCCTTTTATGAACTCTCAGATCTTTGGATGCTTTTCTTGGCACCATCGAATCTTATGAAGACCTCATATTCTTTATGAATTAACAGGACTAGGAAAACTTTCCCTGGCACCACTGAAGCACCTTAATGTATTCGCAGGTCTTAGGAGACTTCCCTTTGCAACACTGAATATTATCCATAGTCATGTGTCTCATGAATTCTCAGTTCTAGGGAGCCACCCTTTACCATAATTGAATCTCATCAAATTCCGAGGGGAAGAAAGAGAGGTTTCCGAGGGGAAGAAAGATAGCTCAGGTACTCTTGTGATGTAGTGGAGTCCCTACATCAGAAGAGTCAGAAGGAGCAGATCTTCAGAGAAGGATTAGAAGAGTCCCTGGAGCTCTGTTTCAGCAATCTAACGACAGGCCATATATCACCCAACATTAGCTACAACTTTCTGACATTCTTCTGTGGCCGGCCAGAAAAACGCATTTATTGCTATCCAACATGGACTTGGACTAACATTAACGCTTCGTTTGAACAAGTTATGAGGATTGAGGATTTGAAAAAGGCTATTATTATCCCAATTTAATAGCCTGGTGATTCAAACTTGTATTCAAATTATAGACCAATTTCACTTGTTTCTATTTTCTCCAAAAATGTTTTAAAAATAACCAAAAAATTACTAAACTTCTTGGAAAAACATAAAATGTTATCAGATAATCAGTTTGGATTTAGAAAGGGAAAGAGGGAAAATGGAAGTAACACCATCATAATCATCCTCAAGCAGCCATGGGCTATGGAGGTCTAACCAGACCATGCAGTTTAATTCTCCAATCATATCTGTCGTGAGCTACATTACATCAATGGCTATTCTCTCAAAAGGGGCAGCAACGTTATACTTCTGCAGCTTTCCTCGACTACTAATTTTAGGATCTTTCTTTGCTGTACAGGTGTCACAATGTCTACACCATCTTTCAACGTCTGCCCTACTTTTCAGCCAATTAAATCGTTCCCTGGCTTTCGCTAATGTCTTATTAACACCAACGTGTCCTCCATTGGCACTATCACTCGCATCTTTCATCACTTGTTCCACTCGGGAGCGAGGAAGGATTATCTGCCAACGTATCAGTCGCCCGGTGGGATTCTCCCATCTTCTGTATAATAACACCGTCTTTCACTTCAAAGGAGTCCCACTGTGCCCAGTAACTTTTTGTAGTCGGGGTATAACTGTAGATCTGTTCCCAATTAGGTCTTACACAAGATTTTTCGATGAAATTTAATATTGGCCATTTATCTTCATCATCTAGTTGGGCCTTTCTATTTTCTATTGGGCTCCAGATGTTAGGTGTATCACTGTTTGCTTGTGTCGATGTTTTTTGTCTTATGGGCTATATTTCAGTTCTACATTGTAGCAATGCTTACAGTTGTCAATACATGACGTCTGGAAATGGCATCTGCATTCCTATGTAGGGTGCCACTACGATGCTTAATGGAAAAATTATACTCTTGCAACCGCTGCATCCACTTAGCAATTTGTCCTTCAGGCTTTTTAGAGTTTGGTAGCCACCTGAGAGCAGCATGATCAGTAGGAATAAGAAATTTCTGGCCGTATATATATATATTGCCAGATATATATTATATAGGATATGCTAACACTGCTGTCGTGGAAAGAGCTTGCTTCAATTGTTGGAAGGCCATTGACATTAGGTGGTCTAGATTGTGATGCCCCTTCATTCACTTTTACTTTACCTTAACCAGTTTTGCTCAATTTACGTTATATTTATCATTTTGGGGATTTTTATTTCATTTTTGGCATCACAGCGCTCGTTTTCAAGAGCATAGGAGTTGCGCACGCGCAACTCCGAACTTTCGATTGTCACCGCAAAAGCTCGTGTACAAGGACACGCCCCCTCTTGCGTCATAGCTTGCGCGCTCGTCATTTTATGCAAATATCTTTACCGGTGCAACAGCCACGTGTTGCCGAGACTGTACGCTTGTTAAAACTGTGACATGTAGTCACAGTTGACAGTTAGTAGTAAGAGTCAGTTGGAAGTCCTCACAGGAGTTGGTGTTTGTTAGTTGTCAGTTAGTAGTGTCGCAGAAGTTGGTGTTAGACACAATAGTGATGATGTAGTCGACATCTCATTGAAGTTGGTGAGTGTTTAAAAATAATTTTTTGGAAATAAACTTGTTTGTTATAGAAGCTTTTTTGAATCTTTGCTATTTTTTCTCTTGAGCAACGTTAGATGTTTTGTATGTAAGTTAAATTAGAACTGACAATCATTTAATTTTTGAATTCTTACTCGCTAAGTAACGCCCGGTGGTATTCGAACCCTAATTGAACTTTATTTGGCAATTTCTGAATCATTGCCTGGCGCCCGACTTTAGCTATCCAGAGCGTGAATAAATATTGGATCAGACAAAGGGTCCAAAACTTTAAAAATATTTAAAGTTTTGGAGCGTTACAACATGAACCGCTGGCCCACCTCTGTCAGACGATGTAATGGCGTTGAGATGTTGGAGAAATCCTTGACCAATCTTCTGTGATATGTGCAAAGTCCAATAAATTTGCGAAGTTGATGAACATCCTGTGGTGGAGGCCAGCCTCTTACAGTTTGTCTTACTAGGGTCAGTCTTAATCCTTGATGTAGTTTTGAATGACAAGAAATCCATTACCTTCAATATTAATGGACTTCTTGTTGCAATGAGCTTCGTGTTGGAACAATTTACACTTAATAGGTCCCAATTTTAGTTTAGCTGCCCTAAGTTTTTCAAACACTTGACGAAGATTTCTTAAATGTTTCTCAAACGTCTTTCCAAGAACGATGATATCGTCTAAGTACACCACGAGACTTCCCAAGACAAACCTTTGAGCACCGACTCAATTAATCATTCAAACGTTGCAGGTGCGTTGCAAACTCCAAATGGCATAACTTTGAATTGGCAAAGTCTATTTCCTGTAGTAAAAGCTGCTTTCTCACGCACTTCCGAATGATTACCAACTTGCCAATAGCTAGTCTTCAAATCTAAATTCGAAACCATTCTGACTCAGAGTGTGAAGTATATCATCGACCTTGGGTAATGGAAAGGAGTCCTTCTTTGTAATATCATTTAACCGGCGGCAATCTGCAAAATATCGGGTAGACCCATCCTTTTTTTTTACAAGAACCACTGGTGATGTCCAGGGACTCGATGGTTGTGTAATGTCCTGAGCTTCTATGTCGCTTATAAGTTGCTTTATCTTCTCCTGTTTTGCTACTAGAAATCTTCTTACTGGTAAATGGATTGGAGGAGAATCACCAGTGTTGATCTTATGTTCTTTAAGGTTAGTACGGCCATAATAATTTGATGTACCAGAGAAAATGTTAGAAAACTCTTTAAGTTGGTCTTGGCTTTAGCAGCTTGGTCTTCAGTTAATATCTTCCTTGTTTCTCTCCACAAGTCAGTAAGATGAGAGGGAATGTATGTATGGTGTTGGTTTGAGTCAATAACTTATATTGTGTTTACACTTGTTATCCATGTAATAGGTTCACATATTGCTAATTCTTCACCCTTTTTCAATATTCTATTGGATTTGTTACACTTCATCACTCTGATAGGAATCTGCTCTTTATCTACTCTGACTAATGTCCTTGCAACCAGGATACCATGAGCCAAAGCTCCTTTACCAGAGACATCATTGACTGCCAATCGGAAGGTCCCAGAAGTCTCCGCCCGATGTCCACAGACTATAATTTAATTTTATGCTGGGATTTCCGGGTTTTCCGTCACTAATACTGTGGTCACACTTCATAAAGAATCAGATGTTCGGCTAAGCAGAGGGATCTCTTCTGTTTTATAGATAAGTATGCTGAGACTAGGTCTAATGCTGAATCCATGTTTCTTGAGGAATTCAAGGCATAATATGCATTCATCGTAGATGTCAGCGATGTAGACACGATGAGGTACTAGACAGCTCCAACTCTGATGTTGAGTTCCATCTTTCCATGGAATTTAGCACGATCTCCAGTGGCTGTTTGTAAGGTTATATTAGACTATCAAGCTTCCCAGTTTGGGTGAGGTATTATCCGCTTTATTATATCTGTTCTTAATAAAGTTGCATTTGCACCAGTGTCTACTATCATACGGCAAGGCACTCCATTCATGGTTCCATCAGCTACTAATCCGTTATCTTCACCATGCAGTGTTGAAACATGGGCGACTTCCCCTGGAGACAAACCAATCAACAGCCAGCCTTTTGCCCTTCGTGTTGGTTTTGTTGTCTGTTAGACGTGCTTGAATTTTGCACACACTACTTTTTGCAGTTGGCCAGAATATGTCCCGTCTTGCCACAATTCCAAAACTGTAGGTTTTTGGAAGTCCTAGGGGAGGAAACTTTAACTTCTTTTAAAAGAGATAGTATGGATTTGGTTAGTTCTTGCATTTCAGTATTCCTTTTTACAGTTTCTTCTGCACTCACAATTCTCACTGTTCATTTGTTTGCTCGGGAGGAAAGCCTGGGGCACTCGTACTTCATGGAACGTACCACAGATGACTTTAAGGATTCACCTTCCAACATCCTCAGAGATTGTTGAGTATCAGGGTCAGCAATATCATCAATGAATTGCAGTTGAGCTAAGCTATCTTGAATATCTGGTGGACAGTTACTAGTATAAGCTAATTTAGCAAGGCGCTCAATATCACTGGCTAGTTCTTACAAAGTTTCACTGCTCTTCTGCATGCGATATTAAAATTGAGTCATATGGTATTGTCTTAAATAACTATTTGAAAATCTGGGTTCTAATGCAGATACTAAACTTTGATAATCAAGTAGCTTTTCTTCTGGAACAGAGTGTAAAACTTCCGCAGTAGCATTTCATAAGGAAGCTGTAAGAAAACTGGCCTTTTGAAACTCATCCCATTCATTAGCTCTAGCGATGACTTCAAACTGTGCTTTGAAGACTGTCCAAGTTGATTGACCATCATATGTGGAAGGTTTGGTTGCATTTCCAGCGGTATGTGGAAACACATTATTGTCACTAAGATTACCATTATTACCAAAAGAGGACAACATTTCATTTCTTAAAATCTGAAATTGGCGTTCACAATCTGTTTTTACACTATTCATTTGAAGCTTACAATCTATCTCAACACCATCAAGTTTGGTGTTAAAATCACAAATGATATCATTTACCTTACACTTTACACCATCAATATCAGTTTTATACTATAAATTTGCACCTTTAAACTCTCACACTGTCTATTGAGTTCGGTCTTTATGTTTTTATACTAGTCAGTTATTTTACGTCTTTGAGCTGTCATTTCAGTTCTCAATTCATTATTTTGTGTAGCCATTTCGGTCATCATGTTGAGTGGCTATTTCAGCTCTCAAGTCATTATTTTGATTAGCAAGATCATCAATTTTATTGCTTTGAGTATCTATTTCACCTCTCATGTCATTTTTTGACATGAGAGATTTTACAGCTTTGAAGAGATATTTCACCTCCATGTCATTATTTTGAATAGCAAGATGACCAATTTTACTTCTGGTGAGTGGAATTCAATATATACATATATCCCACTCCTGACACCAATTGTTATAAATTTAATGGATGAAAATTGAGGGTGAGTTCAAAAGAATGCTTACCAGATAAAATTATAAATCATCATCATCATCATCCACAAACAGCCATGGGCTACGGAGGTCCAACCAGACTGTGCAATTTAGTTCTCCAAGCAATTCTGTCCTGAGCTACATCTGCTGCATCTGGCCACTATACACCAATTCTAATAAGGTCCTGTTTGACATTGTCTGTCCACCGCATCCTAGGTCTACCCCTCTTTCTGAAGCTTTTAGGCACACTGTTCATAACTCTATTCGCCAATCTACAATTATCAATACGGGCAACATGGCCATACAAACGGATTTCTCTCTGCACAATATGCTGCTTAATGGAGATTGTGACTCCTTTTCCTAACCATCATTACTTACATGGTTGAACCACCTAATGCCAAAGATACTACGTAAGCATCTAGAATCAAAAGCATCTAGTTTCCTGTTATCTTGTTTACAAAGTGTCCAAGTTTCACTACCATAACTAATCCTAGAAAGAACCAAACTATTATACAGTCTAATTTTAGTCTTTAGGTGTATACGCCTATTTCCCCACAATCTCCATAGATTTTTAAAAGTCCCAGCAGCAATCCCTATTCATCTGTTAATCTCATGCCGCACATCACCAGTATCTGTTACATATCTCCTAAGGTAATTAAATTGTGACACCTGCTCAAGACTGCAACCATTCAGATTAACTGAATCATAGCTTGCCTGACCAATTTTCATCACTTTAGTTTTCTCTCTGTTTATAACCAAACCTACTCTACTACCAGTCTCATCAACAGCTCGAATGAAAGAGTTCATCTCATCAACATCATTTGCCAAAAGGGCTAAATTATCAGCATAATCTAAATCAGAAATTTTCGTATCTCCAGTCCATTTAAGGACAAAATCTTTCCCTTGAAGTGAATTTCGCATAACATAATCAATAACCAAATTAAAGAGAAAAGGAGATAAAATGTACCCTTGTCGAACACCAGAAGTAATGCTAAACCAATTGCTACAAGCCTTACCAACTCTCACACACGACTCAGTGTTATTATAGAGAGCTTTCATTATGTTAACTAAACTGTCTGGTATACCATATGATCTCACACTCAACCACAAATTTCAGCAATCAGCCTTTTTGAAGTCAACAAAGCTAGCAACCAAAGGATTCTGAAACTCTAAACATTTTTCAAGAATCTCCCTAAGTGAAAATATCTGATCCACACATCCCCTACCACTTCTGAATCCACATTGCTCATCACGCAATTGACTGTCAACCAGATTCTTAATTCTATTAAGCACAATCATGGAAAGAACTTTACCTGGGACAGAGAGTAGGCTAATATCCCTATAGTTATCACAAGAACTGCGATCACCTTCTTTGAAAATACCTTTCTACAAGGAGATTCCATGGACACATTACTATCATTTGAATTGGGTTTTTTCTTGGTAACTATGCTCGAATCTAGATTCGAGCATAGTTACCAAGAAATAGAAACCGATAACTCAACTTTTTTTAAACTAACTTCAGAGACGAAAATCAATTTAGTTGTTCACAAATCTCTCCTTAAAAACACACCGTTATATATTTGCGAGTCTCTCCGTTCCAAAAGGTTAATGACATAGCTCCCCGCTGTACCAGACGCGAGCGTCACAAATGGCATGTCACATCATGGTCTTGTTGTAACGTTCATCTGTCGTAACAATATATTTTTAAAGAAATTATGTAACTACTCTTCTGAGAAAACACAACAATCAAAGGAATATATTATTGTGTGGATGCAACCCAACGTGCAATTACAAGTCCAGCTAATAAAGCTTGGTCTGAAAACATTAACTTGTCTGAGAAGAGATATATTTATAATATATACAAATCAAATGCTAAAATCAAATCTGCTACCCTAAAATTGCTACATTTATATAAATCAAAAAGTCTTGAACACTTTATAATAACTTTGCTGTTAATATGAAAAATTTAAAACTTTCGTTTGGCTGCACGAGGTGACATGTCCATCTCCTCATGCTTGGCCTGAAAACAACAATTTAGCGTCGAAAATAAGACCACCACATCACCTAAAAAGAAGCCTACTGCCTATAAATAGTGCTTTTATGTAAATAGAAATTGTTTGAACACTTTTCTCTAAACTTTGATCTTAATTTATTCACGTTAGAAGTGTTAGTTCCAATAGAACTTGTTATTAATTTTCATCTTGATTCTGAAGCCTCATTGGACGATTTCTCTGAAGGAATCTGAAGAGAAAGTGACCTTGGAGAGAAATGTGTGTCATGGAAGCAGTTTCCGATCAGGAATGCTTTTACATCGCTCATATTTAATGCAACTTATCACCTCATTCAACGTTAATTGTACATTTAATGGACTTTCATTTCTCCCTAACTAAAAAAAACAACATAAATCTGGACAATTTTTTAATCTTCTCTCCGATCTTCTTCCCTCTCCAAGCATGTCTTTTTCAGTTCCATGTGCACTAAGGAGAAGCCATCATTATTAACAAGTCCAATTTGTCATATCCACGGTTTAAAAAATCAGGTTAAATTCAGTTTAGTGGAAAATAAAATTTTAATTTAATACAAGAAAGTTAAAAAAAATTCTGTTTCTTACCTACTATCACAACTATAATAACAAGTCCAATTCCTATTAAAATCGCCAACATCTGAAAAATATAAAGGAATAAGTGTAATATTAATGTTTTTCATGGATAAAGCTGTTTCGCAACAGTATAATTCTATGAAGTAAGCAGATTTAAATTTTTACTGATAGTTGACACAACTAATTAATGGATCGATTACACAACAGATTAAAGACCAAGCCTGGTTCACATTCAAGCCTGGAACACCATCTGGGTACACATTCTTTATTTCAGGTGTAGCCACTCAGGGGCTCCGTCAAAGGTTGAAACTGACACCACAAGTTCTCAAATGGCAGAAATAAGTTGGCAGGTTGCTTAACATGGCTCGTGCATTACAACGCAGACGGGGCAATGCGGAGGAGACGGGGAAAGTGGGTTTCGCCAGAGAAAGAAGATCCAACTGGAACGCTCCAAAGATTATTAACTTTTCAAGTTGCACGTTTTGTCTGATCCAAATTTATTCAAAATTCCGGATAACTTGTCGGTTAGGTATTTGTCTAGCATTACTTATCGAGTAAGAATTCAAAAAGGATTGTCAAGTTTAATTAAAGTTTAAATCTAATAAAAAATAAATTAACTTTGCTCAAGAGTAAAATAACAAAAAAAATCAAAAGTTTCCAAAACAAACAAAGTTTATTTCCAAAAATTTTTAGAATTTGGTGAGTTAAAAACTCACCAAATTCAGTTGATGAATACAAAAGTTGGAGTGCTAACAACTCACATCTATATAAATCTCTACTACAAACTACAACTATCTACTCCCTCTATCTACACAACACATACTGATTCAACATACTACTTCAACATATTTCAGCTGAATCCTAACACTACTCCTCCATACTCAACACACTACTGACTACACTCTCTCTACTGTTTGTGATTCTGGGACCGAACGTCACTTAGTTATAACATGCGGCGTACAAATCCGGCACGTGTCTGTTGCATGCTGGGAAAACATTTGTATAATATGGCTTTCGCGCTAGCTATGACGCAAGAGGAGTCATGTCATACACGCGCGCATTAACGGCTGACAATCAAAAGCTCGGAGTTGCGCATGCAAAACTCTTACGACTCAGAAGCGAGAATTGTGATCAGTCCAAAAATGAAATAAATCCGCAAAATGATAAATATAATGTAAACACTCGGAGTGAAAAGGAAAGAAAGAGGGACGATTTTTTAACAGCTTGCCTGACTCTCTCTCTCACGTGTATCATTACAATTTTTTTATTGTTATACGTAGCAAGCATTCCATTGTCAGTCGACATCAGATGGAAATCCATGAAGCAGTTAACATCAGATGGAGATGATCCTTGCTTTGCTGATGGAAGAGTAACTCGAACTTGACAGCTATAAGTTCCAATTCAGTAAAATTCTCTCCACCAGGGGAGGTCCAGTAGGGTACTTCCTAGGTGCCAATTGATATGGAGATGACCATCAACTGCATTTGCTTCAAATTCTCCTGTTAGTATCAGCTACATGGCCAACAGTCAATCGAACATCATTGATTACTGTTATAGTCGAATGTTCCATGTGATTGCAAAAAAGTCTTATTTCAAAGGGACGAAACCTCTTGTCACAATTCATAGAACGTATTAGGGTTACAATCCTTTGAGTTGGGGAAATTAGGGCTACAACTCTTTAAGTGTCCTTGTTCAGATAGTTATCTCATTTATGCCACTCTCATGGTAGTAAAGCCATTGCATTAATGCAATGCTATCACATAATACACGTCTCGAATTCCAATAACATGCGATAAGGGTTACAACTCAAGTTAAATATAACAACCTGGCATAACTCAATGACGGTAATAAGCGGTAAGGACCATATTTCTTTCTAATGCATGAAGCAGTTAACACAATGCTCAGTAATTTAATATGACACTTGCAGAATAATTACAAATCCAATATAACTCTAACTATACATAACTCCAACTGCAATAAAACGTTTATAACCCCAATTTATCACTCTTGTACAAAATGTTTACTCAGGCATCCTTCACTGATCTTCTCTCGTCTTTCCTGTTGGCAGTTAATGGTTTCTGGTCATGTGGTTAGTAGCTGGTGTATCAGAGTCAGACCACAGGCTTTGCAATCGCCCGAGAGCCCATCAGGCAATGTTGGTTGGGTGGTTGTTTGGGGTTTAATGGCGCAACGGTATCTAGGGTCATATTGCCCCAAACATACATAAACAGTAAAACATACATAGAAGAAAGTCACATAACCCTCAACCGAAAGTTAAAACTGCACACAAATGGGAAAAACAAACGAAACTGGAACGAAATTTGAATAATCAAAAACAATATGTATAAACAACAAATGCAAAAAGAGTCAACAAGTATAAAACTGAAAAACAAACAACGGGTGTAGAGGACCCAGAAAAGCAACAAGTCTAAACAATAAAAGGATTCAAATATCATAGACGAGAAAAATAACCGTTAAAACGTAAGATTTCGGAAACAGGTGTTAAAAAACAATTATCAGATAAAAGATGGCCGAGTGTAAGTGGCTTGGCCGTAAAATTATGGAAGTTAAAATATATATGACGTTCAAGGGTAAAAGCAAGACAAGTGATTAAAACATGTTTAACGTTTATAATGGTATCACAAAACTCACACTTCGGTTCATCGTCCACCCGAAGAAGAAAGGAATGAGTGTTAAACGAATGGCCTAAGTGGAGTCAAAGAAGTACAACTTCCTGCTTGCAATTCCTGCAAAAACAAGACTGCCACGGTTTGACAATGGACTTGATCTAGAAAGGCTTGTTACCAACCTGTTCAGAACAATATCTCTGCCACCTGTACCCAGAGCTCAATGGAAAAACACTGCCATAAGTCCATGTATCGAACCGGCAGCGAAGAGTCGGATAGGGGCGTGGCTGACTTGGCAGCAGCATCTGCTGGCTGCCAAGATATGCCCCTGATACCGATGTGACCGGGCACCCAAAAGAAGAGAACTGTGGTGGTGGCTGCCAGACGATGGAGGTGCTGGTGAATCATGGAGGGAAAAGCCTCTAATGAGCTAAGTGAGTCAGTGTAGACGACACACCAACGATGACGCTTAGCTGCTATGTGGTACAAGACAATGCTGATAGCATACAACTCTGCAGTGAAGATGGAATACTGCTGTGGGATCTGGTCTGCAATTATAACATCACAGCAGATATGTCAGACTTTCAATCATCTGTGAAGACAGGCAAGAAGTCCGGATGTGCAGCACGATAGCTGCAAAGAGTACCAATACACACAGTTGGGTATAAAGGACTTCCCCATCCTGTAAAGGGAAAAATCAGAGGGAGGAGAAATAGCGAGCCATGGTGGAAATGGCTTGGCTGTCAACTGTGAGAGCTATCTAGACTGGTGTTAATGTCACGCAGGTAACCTTCGACATGCAAACCGAAAGGACGAATGGCAGTCAGCCGATTCTGGTATAACATCCCACTGGGGACGGAAAACAGTCCCAAGTGGGATGTTCTGGCAGGGAACATAATTTTGCTGCATATTGCAGGGACAACTGCTGATGGTGAATAGATAACGAAGGCTCGTCAGTCTCAACATAGAGACTGTGGACTGGTGAAGTGCAGAAGGCCCCCATGCAAACACAGAGGACCTGATGCTGTAGAGGGTCCAACACCTTCACCACCGAATCCAGGAAGGAGTCGTACACTTGTGATCAGTAGTCCAATTTCGACTGGACAAGTGCATGGTACAGGCAGAGCAATGAACATTGGTCCACCCCCAAGAGAGGGAGGAGAGATGTTCAATGAATGCATGCGCTTGGACCTGAGATGTCATATATGGGGTAAAATGGTGAATTTCCGGTCGAAGATGAGACCGAGAAACTCGGTATCCACCACAACTGGAATGATGTTACCTCTGAGCCACAGTTAAGGGTACAGCTGAAGATTACACTTGCGTCAAAAGTGCATGCAAGAGGTCTTCTATGGGGAGAACTGAAACAAATTCGCTGTCGCCCAAACCGAGAGATTGTTCAGAGCAATTTGTAGTTGTTGCTCAATGACCCTCATGCTAAACGACAAGCAACAGATGCTAAAGCCGTCAACATAGAGGGCATTGCCTATAGTCGAAGGAAGTTGTCGTTAGATGGAATTTATCTTAACAGTGTAACATTCAGGTTGCAGCCTTGTGGCACCCCCTGTCTTGGGAGACAGACCACGACAGAGTATTGCCGACACGAAATCGAAAAGTACGAGAAGATAAAAAGTTAGTGATGAAGATCGGCATGTGACCTCTCAAGCCGAAGCTATGAACATCACGAAGAATGCCGAATCTCCATGCCGTGTCGTACACTTTTTCGATGTCAAAGAAAATCGACACCAGATGCTCTTTGCGTAAAACAGAATTCCTGATCGCCGATTCCAGGCGGATCAGGTGGTCTAAAGCAGGCCAGTGCCTACGAAAGCCACACTGAATGTTGGAAAGAAGGCCGTGATGTTCCAAATATTAGGCCAGCCGGGTATTTACCATTCTTTCCAACACCTTGCAGATGCAGCTCGTCAACGCAATTCGACAATAATTCGAAGGAATCGTGGGATTTTTGCCTGGCTTGCAGACAGCCAAGACGATGGCCTCGTACCAGGAGTCTGGAATGCTCCTCGATGAAAATTTGGTTGAAGAGCTGGAGCAACCGATCCTTACTCGATCGTGAGAGATGTTGGAGCGTAGCATAATGGACATTGTCTGGCTTGACAGCAGATGCACGAGAAGTGTGCAGAGCAAGGCAAAGCTCCTCCACTGTGGATGGTCTGTTGTAAGACTCCAGGACATTCGAATGAATGACAATGGAGAGCTCTTCTGGGTCAGAAACTCAGGGGAGTATGAAGATAAAGAAGAGATGGAGGAGAAAGGCTCCCCAGGGTATCGGCTTTTGGATCAGCAATTTCCTGTCCATTGTGCTCCAGGATTGATAATGAGTGGGATGTGAACTTCCCATCCATCTTCCTGACTTTATCACACATGACCTTTAAACTGGGTGTGCAGGTGATAGACGATGTATATTTAATCCACGATTCCTTCTGGCTCTGGAGCCAGACGAAACAGGCTTTTGCCCTGGTGATTTTTGAATGCTTCAAGGCTGGGTGATGTCGGATATCTCCGAAACACACGCCAAGTCTTGTTCTGAGCCTACGAGCTGTGGTGTAGTCGGGATTCCCCCACGGTTTTGGAAACCATGGGAACTGAGTCGAGGTCTAGTCCATGGAAACCGAGTCCGAGGAATAATAGAAGCTGATGCGTGGACGATGCAGTCCATCATCTCTGCCACTGCAACGTTGATTGGCTGATTGATTGATCAAGCTCAGAAAGGAGTTCAAAGCCACTCCAGTCAGCTCGATCAAGCCTCCACCAAGCTACACGTAGTCGAGGTCCAGGCTACAAGTGAAGGGCTCTAAGGTCCCTCATTGGAGATGGTGCACACCATGGGGAGATGATAGCTAGATCAATAGCTGTCTACAAGTATGTCTCCTGCAGGCACATGCAGATGGGCTCGTGTGTCCTTTAGGAGAACCTTGATGTCGTTAATAATTATCTGGAATCCATGACAATTCCATTGTAAAAGTGTGGCCATCTTAGGTCTTTTGAGCTTGGGTAGACGACTTTCAGTTTATTTTAACCATCGCCAGCGACGTTTTTGGAAAATTAGGGTTGGTCTGTGTCCATGTCCTCGGAGTCATCCAAGTGAAATTGATCAGAGAGTGGCAAACAAGGAGGGGTTAAAATTTTCATTTTTAACTCTGGTGGGGCCCCCTTGGGCTTGGAAGGTTTTGCTATCTGTGGGAGGGAAGGAAGCGGCCTTTCAGTGGTGGAAGTGGAACGCACAGATGCAGGAATAGAAACCGGAGATGATGTCGAGATCAACACCGACTTCGCCTGTGTCAAGAGGTACTTGACAGCAGGCGAGAAAGATTGAACAGGTGGAACTCTAATGTCGGTCTGCATCGCCATGGAAGCCATCGTAGCGACGGGCTTTCTGACGACCGCACCAGCATAAGAAACCTTGCCAGTTAGGGCCAGTGTTGCAGCCAGTTTTCTTGCTTCTGCGTAGGAGATGTGTAGGGTTTTTAGATGTTGTAGCTCTTTCTCCTCCAGCCACTTTGGACAGTCACGGGAGTATGCCGGATGTTTCCCACTACAGTTTAGGCAGCATGTCTTCTCTACTGTGCAGTTAGGTTCGAGATGTTCCTGACTGCCACAAAGAGCACCGGTGGACTTGCCCTGGCATGCTCTGCAGGCATGGCTGAATCTCTGGCATTGAAAACAACACAGAGGGTTTGGGATGTATGGCCATACCTCGCACTATAAATACCCTGCCTTGATGGAAGTAGGCAGATGTGGTGTTTTGAAAGCAATGATGAGTACCCGGGTGGGGACTAACTTTCCATCACAGCATTGCGAAGCCTGGTGGACTGCTGTCACTCCCTGGGAAGAAAGAGGATTTCCTCCTCAGAAACCTTGAGGTGGCCCCACTCAGAGTTCACGCCCCTGGAGGAATTAAGTGTCTTGTCTGGAATTATGGTGACTCCCACCCCACCAATCGCTATAACATTCAAGAGTAGCTCGGAATATTTCGAGTAATCAGTTTCCACCTGCAAGTCACCATATCTTAGGCGCTTGACAGATTTCGGTTCTCTCACAAGACCTTTCAAACATTTGCTGATAAAAAAGAGGACATGTCCCCAATAACCTGATCACCCATAGAGTGGATGACCATGAAACTTGGAGATGGAGAAACGCATGAAGACAACGGTGATGGACACAAGAATGAAGACACAGTAGAAGGGTGCTGGTGCTGAGCTCTTTTAGTTGCATTCGTTGATAAAGTTTCATTTTTCGGACTCCTGGTTGGTTTTTGTGGTTCAGTGCTCGCTGTCCCCACTCACCACGCAGTCCAACAAGGGGACGCCCAATCTGATGCCAGGCTGCCTGGGCACCAAACTCACACAGTCAGTGAGCCAAGCGCTCACAACTAAAGAAAAGGAAAATTAAAAAAGAAATGTTAATCTGTCACAAAAGAAAAGAAGCGAAAAATTAAAGAAAAGTGAGAAACAACTTGTTCTCACAAATTGTTCACACAATATTGTTCACAAATTGTTCACAAATTGTTCACACAATATTTGGGGAAAAACGCAAATCATTGCCTGCACGTGGACAAGGTTACGCACCACTCTGCACAATTGACCCTAGCAAGTTCAGCCTAAGACCACCCCAGGACCTCCCGTTTACCTAAAGCAGGGGCCGAGGCAGTGTATAACAGCGGTCCCAGAATTCACTGCCCAGCCCTGCGACGGACAGGCTCCCCAATGACAAGATGGCCAAAGGCGACTCCACAGTCATGAGCTCAGGGGAGAAGATGGGGATTTCCGAGCAACTGCCAGGATTCTCCTTTCCGGGGATACGGGTCTCTCTGCATGGCAAACACATGGGCAAGTGTTCAGGACCCTGTGAAAATACCCGAGCCAGTGGAACCTTCACAGGGAGGTCCCCTCACCACGGACACCATCAGACAATGGGTGCTCCTGTGCTGACTGTTTTGACAACACAAATGGGTGTGTTTATGTGGTTTTGGCAGAGTGCCTGCCTAGACTCACCCAGAGATCAATCCAAGCACTCTCGTCCTTTGCGAGCTTCATCGCTTCACTAGGTGGAGCTGCTCAGAGCATGCTAATCTCTGTTGATTCATGGTGGCAGGAGGGGGGGGGGAGGTCGCAAACAGCGGGGATCACTGAGGAGGTGCAGTACCTACCTGAATGGGTTGCAGTCTGCAGTGGAATGAAGAAGCTGTGATCTCCCTGAAGCAATGCTGTCATTCGGGTGTTCCTTACAGCTGGCGTTGCATGGGAAGGAGGCTCTGCAGCATCAAACCATAGGAATCTCAAAACATCTTAATCTCAAAACACTATCTTAATCTCAAAACAGCTTCTCGTGTGTACAGTGCTCCTCTGGGTGGATACTGGGGAAATGCGGCAATGGAAAATTGCCGGTGGGCTCCACAGCAAGCAAAGGTCGATATACAGGTGCTCCTAGCTGAAGTGGGGATAATATTACTTTGCCCGTAGGTCCTTGGGGGTACGTAGAGTAAGGATGTGACCTCTGTTGCTGAGGGGGTATGATCAGAACAAATGAGCAGATGGAGCAGTAGTAACTCTTTTGACTGGGCTGCTGCTTGTTTCTGGATGTCCTGTGATATGGTCTTGGGTGACGTGTGTGTCTCTTGGGTGACTTGTTGGTCACCCCAGATCTGGTCTTTTTAAGACATTTACCACTTTCGAAGATGACTTTGCTAAACGTAGCATAAAATGGGTAGTATCATGACAAAAATGGACGAACAAATAGTGTTAAATAACAAAAATGGCTATAAAATATACCTTTTAATAAGTATCATATATTCCCCCCCTCCAAAAAAATTACGTATCTATCATAAAAATACAGTTAATTCTTATTTGTGGTTGTCCGTTGAAGAACCACATCTATTGGCAACTGGAGTTTTTTTTATATTGGGCCATATACTGAGATTTCACGATTTTTTTTTATAAACGCTATTCCATTTTACACTGTCTTGATTCCCCCCACCTCAACAGTCGTTCGTAAATCAACGTTTAGAAATATATAAGGTTTTTTAAAAGTACCGTATCTATCATCAAAAAAACAGTTAATTCTTATTTGTGGTTGTCCGTTGAAGAACCACATCTATTGGCAACTGGAGTTTTTTTTATATTGGGCCATTTACTGAGATTTCACGATTTTTTTTTATAAACGCTATTCCATTTTACACTGTCTTGATTCCCCCCCCCCCCCCTCAACAGTCGTACGTAAATCAACGTTTAGAAATATATAAGGTTTTTTAAAAGTACTATTGTTGCATTCACATGTCCAAAAGTAATCCAGATTGGCGAGAAAAAGTCCATTGGCCATAAATCTTCAAATATACCAAATCAAAATTCGTCTTAGTTCGTTTTTCTAACTCGGCGACAGTCGTATACGGGAGCAAGTCTCCCACCTTCGAAATTGTAGGATGGCTAAAAGATAAGATTAAACTTTAATGACTTTTTGTGTGCAGTTTCGGTGACTTCAGCCTTTAGCGGAGGAGGAACAGGTCTTTGCCCCATGCCTGCGGTCATGGGGCAGTTTGATATTGTTGGCCCTACCTATCTCAATAAACCTAATTTCTTTAAAAAACCTACTAATCATTTTCTCTCTGCAGGAACGTGGAACGTGAGGACATTACATAGAGATTATTCTCTTGATGTCCTCATGCAGGAATTCCAGCGCTATAACCTAGATATTCTAGGCTTGCAAGAGACCAGATGGGCAGGTAAAGGTGAGATACTTAAAAATAACTTTAAATTTCTCTTTACAGGGAGGGAGGATGGAAAGCATCACCAAGGCATCACCTAGCATGTCTGCTGCTCAGCAGACATGCTAGTGATGCTCTTCTAGGATATGAGTGCATTAATGAAAGGTTTCTTACAGCAAAATTTCAGACAAGCATTAAAGACTTGAATGTTATCTGCTGTTATGCCCCCACTGAGGATGCTGATGAAGATGAGAAGGATAGGTTTTACGGACAACTTCAGGATATTTTGAATTCTGTCAAGAAAGGAAATATTACCCTTGTTCTAGGTGACTTCAATGTCAAAGTTGGTACCGACTCTGACCTTTGGGGAGGGGTGATAGGCCCTTTTGGTATTAGTAGCTGCAATGGCAATGGGCAACGTCTCCTACAGGTAAGTAAACTCAATGGTTTCAGAATAACTAACACATATTACAAACACCGCGACATACATAAATACACATGGGTTTCGCCTGATGGGCTGCATAGGAATATGATTGATTACATATTAATTAACAGCAAATGGGCTAGTTCTGTTCGAAATACCAGGGCATATAGGGGAGCTGAAATTGGATCTGACCATTACCTTGTTAAAAGTGTCTTGCAACTTAAACTTAAAAAGTGTTGTGCTCGGGTTAAAAAATTTACCTTTAATACTGAAGCTCTGAAAGACCCAGTTATACCTAAAGCTTACCATGATAGGTTACTTAGTCATTATGACAGTCATGGTTTGCTTAATACTGAAGTTGAGGAAGAATGGGGCCATTTTAAACAGGCTTTTTTGGAAACTAACAGTACTCTTTTAGGGAAAAAGGAGCAGAGGAGATAGAATTATTTAAGTGATAAGGCACTTGAGCTTATTTCAGAAAGAAGGAACTGCAGGAATGTCCTTAATCAGTACCCTACTAGTCCTAATAGAGGATTACAGAGAACGTAATAAATGTGTAAAGGATCAGTTAGCTACTGATAAGAATCTTTAGCTTGATTGCTTGGCTGACAAAGCTGAGGAAACAGTTAGACAGCACAACAGCAGAGAGCTGTACCAGATAGTTAATGTTTTATGTGGTAGAAAACGGACAGGCATACAAGGATTGCAGGATAAACAAGGTAAGGTTATAGAAGGTGAGGATTCTGTCATGGCTAGGTGGGCTGAGCATTTCAGTGATGTTCTAAACAATGTGGTTAGTTCTACTCCCATTGTTTGTAATGATGATAGATGTATTGGAAGCTTTAATGTTGACCCTATAACACAATCTGAAGTTATTTTGGCTATTTCTAAACTTAAACTTCATAAATCCACAGGGGTAGATGAGATTACTACAGAAATGCTCAGAGCTGGGAATGTTTCGGCTACCACTTGGATGACTGAAATTCTGAATATCTTTTATGATAAAGGCATGGTTCCTAAGGATTTTACCAGAGCTATTATTATCCCTATTTTTAAAAAAGGTGATCGCAGTTCTTGTGATAACTGTAGGGGTATCAGCCTACTCTCTGTTCCAGGTAAAGTTCTTTCCATGATTGTGCTTAATAGAATTAAGAATCTGGTTGACAGGCAATTGCGTGATGAGCAATGTGGATTCAGAAGTGGTAGGGGATATGTGGATCAGATATTTTCACTTAGGCAGATTCTTGAGAAATGTTTAGAGTTTCAGAAACATTTGGTTGCTAGCTTTGTTGATTTCAAAAAGACTTTCGACTCTGTTGATCGTCATAATTTGTGGTTGATTGTGAGATCATATGGTATACCAGACAAGTTAAATAACATAATGAAAGCTCTGTATAATAACACTGAGTCATGTGTGAGTGTTGGTAAGTCTTGTACAATTGGTTTAGCATTAAGTCTGGTGTTCGACAAGGGTGCATTTTGTCTCCTTTTCTCTTTAGTTTGGTTGTTGATTATGTTATGCGAAATTCACTTCAAGGGAAAGATTTTGGCCTTAAATGGACTGGAGATACCAAAATGTCTGATTTAGATTATGCTGATGATTTAGCCCTTTTGGCAAATGATGTTGACGAGATGAACTCTTTCATTCGAGCTGTTGATGAGACTGGTAGTAGAGTAGGTTTGGTTATAAACAGAGAGAAAACTAAAGTGATGAAAATTGGTCAGGCAGGTTGTGATTCAGTTCATCTGAATGGTTGCAGTCTTGAGCAGTTGTCACAGTTTAATTACCTTGGGAGCTATGTAACAGATACTGGTGATGTGCGGCATGAGATTAACAGACGAATAGGGATTGCTGCTGGGACTTTTAAGAATCTATGGAGATTGTGGAGAAATAGGCGTATACACTAAAGACTAAAATTAGACTGTATAATAGTTTGGTTATTTCTAGGGTTAGTTATGGTAGTGAAACGTGGACGCTGTGTGAACAAGATAACAAGAAATTTGATGCTTTTGATTCTAGATGCTTACGCAGTATCTTGGGTATTAGGTGGTTTAACTTTGTAACTAATGATGAGGTTAGGCAAAGGAGTCTGTAATCTCCTTTAAGCATATTGTGCAGAGAAAGACTCCACTGGTTTGGCCATGTTGACCGTATGGATAATTATAGATTGGCGAATACGGTTATGAACAGTGTGCCTAGAGGCCTCAGAAGGAGGGGGAGATCTAGGATGCGGTGGGCAGACAATGTCAAACTGAACCTTGTTAGAATTGGTGTGCAGTGTCCGGATGCAACAGATGTAGCTCAGAACAGATGTGCTTGGAGAATTAAACTGCGCGGTCTGGTTGGACCTCCGTAGCCCATGGCTGCTTGAGGATGATGATGATGATGATTTATTTTCATCCTCTTTGTCATTCTGTTGCATGTGGTATACAGGAATTAAATGAAACAAATTTTTCCTATATTGCTCACTTTCCTTGCCATTTATTTTAACCTCTCCTCTCCTAACACGGTTCTCTGAATGCCTATTCTGATTTTTTACCCTTTGATGTGTCAAACAGGGAATAAACCCGACGGACCAGTTTCTTTAAACTCGCATATAATTATGCGCATTATATAAAATGTTATGCGCATATAATTCCCTAAACAGGTTTGAATTCACAAGATTTCTTCGCGTAACCTTCCATCGTCGATTTTATCTGATATTTGCTTCACATGGTTCACTTGGAAATGTGGCTTTACTCGGCATTAAAAGAGAATGCAAAATTCGATTGGATGTCTTAAATTGCTTACGTTCGAAACAAGCGGATACAGAAAACTATATTTGCAACAAGTATCGCAAAGAAAATGGAAAATTTTCTTTTATTAATTTAACCGATTTTACTGAAACTAAAGTCTAAAAATATCTTTTTACATTTCCCACCAGAATATTTTACGTATTTTTTGTAATATTTATATTTTTAAAGTAGACAGATTGCCTGGGTTTCTTCGATCAGTAGTGAAGCGTGCTACTATCGGTAAAGAAAATAATTATTTGCTCCAAATGTGAGGTTTAACAGTGAAATTTTATTGCTTTTAAATTTAATGGTTCAACTGGGGTTTGAAAAAGTGATTTTACAGCTACTTTTCTTAATTTAAAATTCTATTTCTCTAAAGGAGCACAAATGTCTAAATCAGACCCGTCCAATCAGCAACTCATAAAACAAATAATCAATATGCAGAATTTGGCTCTTTTTTCCACTTTTCTGAGGAATATTTTTAGGTGCAGCTACCGATTCATGGTACTCATTAGAAATGTATATTTTTGCTTTTCAATCAAGATAGTTTCGTTATTCCTTAAGAATATAGTTTTCTTCCCCCAGTTCATTACATTACTCCTTAGAAATGTATATTTTCCCTTTTAAGAATTTCCATTTTCCCTCCGCCCCTTATGAATTCGATTTTTTTAATGGCCCTTCACTGACGACTTTGATTTGGACGGGCACGATCTAAACCAGAGGTCTGAAACTCGCGGTCCGACACGCCCTTTTTCGCGGCCAGCGTCGCATTTATTATAATCGCAAGAGCATACAAAAGATATTTAGGAAAGAAAATTACCTCGTGTAAAAACTTTCCTTTTCCCCCGTAAGGTTCTATTTTAAAATATATTTGTGTTCTATCTTAAAGTCCTGCCTGGTCTAGTGGTTAGCGTACCTGACTCCTCAGACCAGCACGGCATGTCCTTGTGTAAGTGATTGTATGAGAAACCAGCATAAGCCTAATATAGCTTCTAGGTTATCTCCGTCCTTTGTGTAGGGAAGCACCTTATTCTTTTAAATAAATGTGCCCCCCCCCCCCAACCAACCAAAGATATCTAAAGTGGCCCTTTGAAGAGAATGAATTTGAAATCAATGATCCAAACAATACATACTCTCGTTAAAGCAGGGCAAAGGGAGATTAGGCAAATAAGTTTGGGTACTTGAAATTTAAATCTAAATGAGATCTGAAAATGACTTTTTTACATGTTTTTTAACGTTCTAAATGAGATTTTCGTAGAGAAGTGGTTAAAAAAACCCAAATTAATAATACCGAAATTTCCTAAAAAAAGATTTAGTAAATGTTTTATTCCGGAGAAATTAAGGAGCAAAAATAGAAAATTAAAACCTGTTAGTCAATTTAAATGTGGACTCTACTATGTGGAAAAGTTTTTTTCTCCAAGCAATATGTCGCATCAAAAATGATAGAGAACATTTGGAGCTTCGTAACTGTTTTTTTAATGCCCTCATTATCTTTCATTGTTAAAAAGTTACGGTTTGTTGTAAAAATCAGATGTATTTCTTTTTGTTCATTTTGCAAAGGCTAAAAGGTTGTTCATCCATTGCATCACGTGAGAACCTCAGATTCTCAAAGTCCGGCTCTGCACACGTCATACCATAATAAGATACCGGAAAACAAAACGAAAATATGGAACTTATTATTAAAAATAGATGAAAGATGTTTTTTCATAATAATAAATAAAATGAAATAAATATTTCCGACAACAAAAGAAAACGTCTCCAAAAAAGAAAAAAAAAGAATTACAATTCTTTAAAGAAAAAAAAAAAGAAAAATTTTGGTGCGCCTGATATCGTTTAAGGGAATCAATTTTTCGATGAATTTTTTCCAGGGGCGTGTGGGGAAAACTTTTCCTCTCCCCCCTACTGGCGTCCAAGACTTTCATGACTCATAAGTAGGGCGGCCGAATTATTTTTGCACGCGGGCAGCCAACTTCCTAGATTCGGCCCTGGCAACAGCAGTGAAATCATTGGTGTTTCACTGTTCGATAATAATCCTATGCGGCTTTCAAACTGTTTTGCGATTTCAACAAATCTTGTTTTAATGCTAATAAAAATAGAGTTGTTCTTTAATGTAGTAATTTGAAATAACATACATCGAAATATTTCTTAAATGATTTTTATGAACAAAATTTTTTTGATTAATAAAATATTTTATGCAAATTTCAATAATATTTTTCAAACTAGTTTAGCATTGCCCTTTGACTTTTTTTGCATTTCAAAGTGATTGTAATGACAGATAAAAATTTCGATTAGATGTAAAATCTGATGAAGATGGTGTAAAATAAATTTTCATCTTAAATAAAAATGCTGTTTCGTGTAGAATATTTTGCCTAAAAAACAAATTATTTCTATATAACGTGCTAAAAATGCTTCTTAATTACCAATATTAAAATATAAGGCAATTAATGTCCGTAAAAAGAATGTCTAAAAACGAGAATTCGATTTCAGTTCAATAATGCTGCCGAAATATTATATAATTACACAAAAGCAGAAATAGAATTTTTTTGCCTTTTAATATAAACGTAAACACTCCACGTCTGTGAATGGTAGCTAGGCATAAACTGGAAGGAGAGCTGTGTACCAATCTCCAGTGATGATGCACAGAACCGTTCAAGCCTAGCAGCTAAGGTTCGACACTGCCTTCTCGTGGTGCAAATCCGCTAGTGCCTTTCAAAAGAGATATTCTCTTTTGGAAGGTAACGGAAGAGGAGGGCTGCCAGAGCAGTGTGGCCTACTGATCTGGTCATCTATGGCCGCTTTTTTCTTTTTTCCTGCCCTGGTGAGGAGGGTAAACTTCACAGAGTCCTGGTGCTGACCATTTATAACTACTAGACTGGGCTGGTTTATGAATTTGAGCTTTATTATGGATAATTTATTATGATAAGGCTATAGGACTTCTTGCATTGGTGGGCCTCTGTTGAGGGAAACTCTGCCGCTGTGTTTTCTGTTTGTTTGTGGATTGCAGCTTAAGTGAATAGAGGCACGGAATACTATATGTCAGCTGGTGGATAATCCTGATCAGAGGCCATCGCAGGCACCTGAACATTTGCTTCTACGGACATCGCATCCTAAACTGGAGAGTTATGTGTCACAGGTAGGCTACATGACACTTGAAATTGTCCACTTGAAAACGTTGTGTCTCAAGTTCCTACCAGCATGGGTGGCTTCAGATTTTAGCTGCGGGGGAACCTCAACCCTCACTTGACTAGTTGAGCAAAGTCAATCCTCAACTGGTGTAATGTGTCTCAGGCAGGCCATATGGCTCTTGAAAAGGTCCATTTGAAAAGGAGGTGCCTGAAGTTCCAACCAACATGGGTGGCTTTAGCCTTTAGCAGTGGGGAAACAGGTCTTTGCCCCATGCCTGCGATTTTATCTCATGCCATGCAGGGATGTTTGATATAATTGGCCCTACCACTCTCAATAAACCCAGTTTCCTTAAGATTCGTTCTAATCATTTTCTGTCTGCAGGTACGTGGAACGTGAGGACGTTACATAGAGATTATTCTCTTGGTGTCCTCACGAAGGAATTCCAGCGTTAAAATCTAGTTATTTTAAGCTTGCAAGAGACCAGATGGACAGTAAAAAGTCAGATACTTAAAAATAACTTTAAATTTCTCTTTTCAGCGAGGGAGGATGGAAAGCATCTCCAAGGATTTAGTTTGCTTCTCATCAGACCCCAGTGATGATCTCTAGGATATGACTGCATCAATGAAAGATTTCTTAGAGCAAAATTTAGAACAAAAATTGAAGACTTGAATGTCATCTGTTGTTATATCCCCACAGAGGACTCTGATGAGAAAGAGAAGTTGAAGTGTTACAACCAGCTACAGGATATTTTGAATTCTCTGAAGAAAAGAGATATTTCTCTTGTGCTAGGTGACTTCAATGCAAAAGTTGGTACTGACTCTGACGTTTGGGCAATAGTTTTAGG
Organism: Ryuthela nishihirai; assembly: GCA_038380435.1. NCBI lineage: Eukaryota > Metazoa > Arthropoda > Arachnida > Araneae > Heptathelidae > Ryuthela > Ryuthela nishihirai. The sequence goes on from JAWZYU010000019.1 coordinate 3,929,170, forward strand.
CCCCTTTGGCATTGGTAGTTCCAGTGGCAATGGGGAATGTCTCCTAGAGGTAAGTAAACTTAATGGTTTACGAATAACTAACACATACATCAAACACCGGGACATTTATAAATATACGTGGGTTTCACCTGATGGATTGCACAGGTATATCATAGATTATATTTTAATTAACACCAAATGGGCTAGTTCGGTTAGGAATACCAGATCATACAGGGAAGCAGAAATTGTGTCTGACCATTTACCTGGTAAAAGTCTCTTGCTGCAACTCAAGCTTAAGAAATATTGTGGTAAGGTTAAGAAAATCACCTTTAATAGTGAAGGTCTGAAAGATCCAGATATTGCCAAAGCATACCATGATAGGCTACCTGGTCATTATGACAATCGGTGGTTTGCTTACTGCTGAAGTTGAGAAGGAATGGGTTCTGTTTAAACAGGCTTTTCTTAAAACCAACGGTACTCTTTTGGTAAAGGGAACAGAGAAAGCAAAATTATTTGAGTGATAAGGCTATGGAACTTATTTCTGAAAGAATGAAGTGTAAGATTAGTATGAATCAACGTTCTACTAGTATAAGAGCTTAATAAATGCGAAAAGGATCAGTTAAGAGATGATAGGAATCTTTGGCTTGATAACTTGGCTGACAAAGCAGAGGAAGCAGTTAGACAACACAACAGCAAAGGGTTGTACCAGATTGCTAATGTTTTGTATGGGAAGAAACATACAGATAAACCTGGTAAGATGGTTGTAGATGAGAAGTTTCTGATGGCTAGGTGGGTTGAGCATTTGAGAGATGTTTTGAAATATGCGATTATTTTCACTTCCATTGTTTGTAATGAGGATATGTGTATTACTGGCTTTAATGATGTCCCTATATCACATTCCAAAGTCGCTTTGACGATTTCTACATTAAAACTGCACAAATCCCCAGGGGTGGATGAAATCACCACTGAAATACTTAGAACTGGAAACACTTGTGTTGTCACATGACTGACTTAAATTTTTAATATTGTTCATAATATAGGTATTGTCTCTAAGGATTTTACTAGAACTATTATTATCCCGATTTTTAAAACAGGTGATCACTGTTCTTGTGATATTTATGAGGAAATTAGTTTACTTTCTGTTCCAGGTAAAGTTCTTTGCATGATTATACTTCAGAGAATTAAGAATTTGGTTAATAGACAACTGCGTGATGAACAGTGTGGATTCACAAGTGGTAGGGGATGCATTGATAAAAAATTTTCACTTAGTCACATTCTTGAGAAATGTTTAGTTTCCGAAACCTGTGGTTACTAGCTTTATAGAATTCAAAAAGGCGTTTAACTCTGTTGATCGTTAGATCATATGGAATACCTGACAAGTTAGTTAGTATAGTTAACAAAGTTAATACCTGACAAGTTGTTAGCATAGTGAAAGTTCTCTATATCAATAGTGAGTATAATGCAGCAAATATTATTAACCTTTCAAGTTGGACCTTTTGTTTGATCCAAATTTATTCAAAATTCCGGATAGTTTTGTCGCGCGCCAGGCAATATTAAGTTGCCAACCCTTCGTTAGGTATTTACGTAACCTTACATATACCGTTAGGTATTTACGTAACATAGAGATTCTTACTCGATAAGTACTCTATCGTTATCGGGTAAGAATTCGAAAAGGATTGTCATATTTAACTAAAGTTTAAATCGAATCAAAAAATCAAAATACGTTGCTCAAGAGAAAAATAGCAAAAATTAAAAAGTTCTAAAACAAAGTTTATTTTCAAAAAATTCAAAGACCGACTTTTAATTGTTGAATACAAAAGTTAGAGTACTAACAACTCCTTCTATCTACACAACACATACTACTAACAATACCAATTCTCTCTCTCCTCACAATACGAATTCTAACTCCTACATCTGTGCTACTCACAATACTCATCTCCACTAACTCTAATTCTCACAATTCTACATCTCTACTTCCACTAGCAGCGTTCTCTCCACTAACACTACTCTCAATTCTGACTCTGTGATCCAACGCCACTTAGTTATAACATGCAGGGCGTACAAATTCGTCACGTGTCTGTTGCACGCAGGGAAAACATTTGCATAATCTGACAATCGTGCTAGCTATGTCGCAAGAAGGGTCGTGTCCTACACGCGCGCATTAACGGCTTTCAAAGTTGCGCATGCGCAACTCTGACTTTTGATTGTCAAAATCCCCAAAATGATAAATATAACATAAATAAAGTAAAACTGGTTAAGGAAAAGGAAAAGTGAATGGGTGGACCATCACGAGTCGTGTGTGAGAGCTGGTAAGGCTTATAGTGATTGGTGTAGCATTGCTAGTGGAGTTAAGACAGGGTGCATTTTGCCTCCTTTTCTCTTTAGTTTGGTTATTGATTACATCACGCGAAATTATTTCCAAGGAGAAATTTTGGCCTTAAATGGTCTAGAGCAGTGGTTTTTTTTTATGCTTCACGTACCCCATGAAAATGTGTATGTAACTAGCGTACCCCTTGTATAGATAGATAAAACTGATGTTATAGTATAACATTGGGAAACACAAAAATTCACATAAACAATTTAACAAATCTTATAAAATTATAAACATTTTACTAGGTAATCAATGAAACAGCTCCCACGGCGTACCACAAAAAATTTTACCGCGTACCCCACGTTGAGAATCCCCAATCTAGAGATTTCAAAATTTCCGATTTAGATTATGCAGATGATTTGGCGCTGTTGGCTAATGGTGTAGATTCATTAGAGCTGTTGATGAGAATGGTAACAGAGTAGGTTTGGTGATAAACAGGAAAAAAACTAAAGTGACCAAAATTGGTGAGGCAGACTGTTGTTCAGTTGATTTGAATGGCTGCATTCTTCAGCAAGTGTCTCAATTTACTTATCTTTGGAGCTACGTAACAGATACTGGTGATGTGCGGCATGAGATAAATGGAAGAATGAGGATTACCGCTGGGACATTTAAGAATCTATGGAGAGTGTGGAAAAATAGGCGTATACACCTAAAAGTTAATATTAGGCTGCATATTAGTTTGGTTCTGACTATGGTTAATTATTACCATAACTAATCATAGTCATAGATAGACCCTTTGTAAGCAGGATAACAAGAAACTTGATACCTTTGATTCTAAATGCTTACGCAGTATCTTGGGCATTAGGTGGTTTGACTTTGTAAGTAATGATGAGGTTAGAAGAAGGAGTCATCAACCTCCTTTGAGCAGCATATTGTGCAGAGAGAGACTGCGTTTGGTTTGGCCATGTTGCCAGTATGCATGGCTGCATATCGACAAATAGGATTATGAACTCAGGTTTTCAGAAAAAGGGGGAGACCTAGGATGTGAGACAGGACCTTGCTAGAATTGGCCTAGAGTGGCCAAATGAAGCAGCTGTAACTGAGAAGAGACACGTCTGGAGAGGAATATTACACAGTCCTCTGTAGTCCATGGCTGCATGAGGATTTTGTATGTTAACATTGCAACGAAAGGGCAAATATGTAATTTAGTGTTGGATACTGGAATTGGAAATGAGAAAAAAAAACCTGTGCAGAAAATACGAAAGTAAACCGCCCATAAATATGTACTGGTGCTTCCACTTCCAGTTTCGTTCCACTAGCACTAGTGTTCATCAGATCGGCAAAGAGATCACTCAAAATCCATTGTTTAAGCCGAAGTTTATAGGTACTTGATCTTTGGGGTTCAGGTACCTACATTGGCCTCTGAACGGAATTATTCACCATCTGAGCAGTTTAATAGATTGAAATTCTTTATAAGAACTATTAAAGATAGCGGCCTCAGGCTTAAGAAATCGACTCGTACAAAAGGAAGTGTATAAACGTCATTGCTACGTGGCAGGCCTTGTTTGAATTTTGATTAATAGTTGCTATGTTTGAAGAGGATAAAAACATTTTGCAAATTGGATGATAAAGTCAGGTTGGAGTTATCATTAATTTGGAATTTTAAACTAATTTTTTGGGAAAATATTTGAAGTTTGCTTTCAGAGAAATGAAGTGGAAAAATAGGTTCTTATCGTACTTTCTTTCTAATACTGTAATTTGGACATTTTTCACTGAGTTCTAAAATCTCGACTGATTTTAGCACTTGTATTAGGAGCTCTGTTTTTTTATCACAATTTGTCCAATAACCCTAGCTACGGGCTTGATTTAAACACTGATCATTTATTAAGATTTAAAATATAGAGTCGGTTTGTGATGGTTCACCCATTCACTTTTACTTTTCTTTAATCGGTTTCCATTTATTTATATTATAGTTATTATTCTGTTGTATTTATTTACTTTGAGTCATCAATTCTCCCGTCCTTACAGTTGTCGATTCCGCAACTCCTTTTTCATTGACAGCTACTAAATGCGCAGAGCAAGGACACTCCCATCTACATCATCTTCAACTCCCGATCGCCATATGCAAATGTGGCTTCCCTCTTGATGTCGCAAGAGTCACGTTAGTGAACAGGTGTGGCGAAGTGACGAGAGTCACGACAATTAGTGTGGAAGTTGTTGAGTGTAGGTGAAATGCTAATTTGTTGAAGAGTGTGGAGAAGGATGACCGGAAGTAACAGTTTATTTGTGCAAGTGTTTAATGATGAGTCTAGAATGCAATAAACTTTTTATATTTTACGAAATTTGTATTTGGCTCTCTGATTTTTTATCTTGAGCAGAGTTTGTTTAAATCTTGATTAAATTTGAATTTAATTGGACAATCTCTAACTTTAATTTTTTTTTTTGTCTAAACGTGCATTGAAATAAAGAACTCTTTAATTTCCTTGCAAGATTGATTGCCTGGCTCCCAACTTTTCAGCTATCCTGCAAATAATTATTAACATACCTTGGAGCGTTACGTTACGAACAATCAGATATTGAAAATTTTTAGTAAGTTAATCAACGACTAAACGTTTTCCTTCTAATGATTGCAAAATTGCTTTTCATTCTAAGACTATTTCGCAGTATACGTGATAGAATTCATTTGGTGACCTATTTAATTTAAATTTTACATCTATGTTTGCAGTTGCTGATAATTCATATCAATGTGATTCGTATTTATTGACATCGAAGTGGAATATCGGATACAGTTTCATAAACTCTTGATAATTGACTTGTGTACCGGAGTCAATATCAATATATTTTGCTGCTAAGAAGCTGCTGTAAACTCGCGCATAGTCTAAAGTGTTACGTTCAAAGTTACATTGGAAATTTTGTTCGGGAAACTGTTTGCTGTTCACTGTGACCTAAATTCCTTCGAAGTAGCATGTAAACAAACATTATGTTGTTCCTGGTTTGACTATTTAATTGGTTAGACTTTTGTATGGGTTTATTTTGAGTCGTAGTAACATGGCAACTGACGTGAGAGTCAATTCCAGTATAAGATTTATATAGTTTGCACGATTCCTAAAAGATTCCTTGTGGATTTCCGCTTGCTAACTGAGATTCTAGTTTTTGCAAGTACTTGTAGTGATAGTTCCACTTTTGGTATAAACCAAGATACGTGAGATATTTCAGATTTAAATAAAGTAGCACCAACTCTATGTATAATATCATTGTCGTCATTTTGTTCTACTCTTATGTTTCTCACCCCGAAACATTAATCCACGTCTCGGCAGAACAAAAAGGGCAGATTCAGTGGCAAAAATAAACTTACATTTTGACTTTTTTGTAAATTCGTATCTGTCGGATTAAAATCTTTAATTGGTTTCCATTTATTTATATTATAGTTATCGTCCCGTGGCCGAGTGGTTAGCGCGCTTGGCTACAGATCTACGGGACCTGGGTTCGAGTCCCGGGTAAGGCATGGATGTTCGTGTTGTTTTCTGCTGAGGTCCTGCCATCCTCTCAGATCTTCTGCTGTGGCATATAAACTGACAGGCTCCTGTCAAACCTCTGTGGCAAGCAGCTGCTTGAGGGGGTATTTGTTTATTTTTTTTATTATTCTGTTGCATTTATTTACTTTGAGTCATCAATTCTCCCGTCCTTACAGTTGTCGATTCCGCAACTCCTGGAGATTTTTTTTATTATCTTACACTTATCACTTCATAATGTTAAAGACATTTCCGTAAATTAACTGGTTAAGAATGATTCTGATATTTGGAGAAAATTTCTGTCTCTTTCGAATGATAGGTAATAGAGCATTATATAATTTTTAACTCGTTTTCTTATTTTCATTTATATTTGGATGTGATGTGTAACATATAAGCCACGTTTTCTTTGTTAAAGTCAATTATTTTATTGCTTTGATCGGTTACTTCATCTAATGTTGTAAATATGATAATTTTTATTTAGTGGTAAATATATGGGGAAGAAAGTACATGTGCCGCTTAAAGTGCTAGGTGGGGTTTGAAAATTGTTTAGACGCACATTTTTCAGCTCTATAACCTGCTAATGAGAATCCACAACGTATTTAAAATACACAAAATTCGGAAACATCTTAGACCCATCGTATTAACCTATCCAGTAACTCTTGAAAAAATCCCGAATTTTGAGGTTTTAAATCATCTTTCTATAAAGCTATTTGTTTGTAAGAAAAACAGATTGGTAACCTTGTTTATTTCAGATAATTGTGTTAAAGAGCCCATAAAACTTTTACTCTTAAAAGACGGCATCAATTCCCACTACCGTTTGATTAAAAATTAAAGCCGGTTACAGCATACCGTTCAAAACACAATGGCAAATCCTTTCCTTGCCCATACAGTTTTCGTAGTTTCACACCGACGATTTATTAATCAATCCCACATATAACTGTAAATCAAACACCTTTCAAACTATCAAGTTTCCCGAAACAAATAGTATGAAATTTCACGCAATTAAAAACGGTTCGAGACATCAGTATATTATTTGTGCAGACTTTGAATGGTTTTCGAAATACAGCATAAGCGAGATTAATGCATGTAGGGTGCTACTAAGCATTTAATACCGTCAAAATTTGTGTATTGTAGTTGGATCGGAGGGTAAACTGGTGAAATCAAGAAAGTGTAGAAGTGAAAAAGTAACAAACAATTTTTTGAATGAAATGATCGAAGCCGAAAATTTGATTAAATATTGAAAGAAGAAACATATTCAGATGACTGATTTTATTTGGCAATATTTCAATGATGCAAAATATTGTAATATTTGTGGGGAAATTTTAATAATAAATAAATAAATACCCTCTCAAGCAGCTTCTTGACACAGAGGTCTGACAGGAGCTGTCAGTTTATGTGCCATAGTAGAAGGTTCTGGAGGATGGCAGGACCTCAGCAGAAAAACAACTCAAACATCCGTGCTTTCCCCGGAACTCGAATCCAGGTCCCTTAGATCAGTAGCCAAACGCGCTAACAACTCAACCACTTAGTGGAAAATTACAATATCACAACAAATGCAATCTGCAATACAAGTTCCCACCAGAAACACCACTGTTGTTTCATAATCTCAAAGGATTTGATGGACACTTTATAGTAAAGGAATTGTAGAAATTTAGGGATAAGAGGAAAATCTCTTGTATTTTTCAAACTACAATATCCATTAAATTCCTTCAAATTAAATTTATTGATTCATTCATGTTTATGCTTAGAGAACTAAATTGCATGGTCTGGTTGAACCTCCGTAGCTCATTGGTGTGAAATTAGGCGTCCCCGGCCTCCGTAAAGGATCGTTCTTTGGCCCTTGATGCCAGCAGAAGTTAATCAATGTTTCTATGATGTTGTGTCTTTTACTCTTATGAGGAATTTTGATTCGCATCGTAGATAAATGCAAAATACAGGTACTGGACAGAAGAATGGAAACAGGTCCATGTTATCTAAATAGAAAATCACATTGAGAGCTCAATAACTTCTTCAATATGATTTTTAATAATTAATATATCTGAAGATAAATTAAAGATCTCAATCAAACCTATCTAAATCTCGATTTTAAAGAATGTTTGCTCAGTATTCAAAGAGTTATGAAAGCTGGAATATTTAACAGGCTTGAAAAATTGACCTGAAATTTTAATTAAAATATTGAAATAAGTTAAGAGATCAAAGATTATAATTGACTCTAGTAGAGTGCTCTAGTAGAGTGCATCATAGTTGACTCTAGTACTGAGTGCAATGCACCTGGTACTGATCGCTAACCCTTCTTGATTAAATTTTGGGGTAAATTTTTTCTAGCCTATTGAATATTAACTGTAGTAGTTACTATTTTAATACTGAAGAAATATTGCTTAAAATAGAGATTTAAATAGATTTGATTGAGATCTATAATTGATCTTTGGATATATTAATCGTTAAAAATCATATTGAAGAAGTCATTGAGTATAGACATATCAGGATTATATAGTAATTATAGACCGACCATGATTTTATTAGTTATTGAAAAAGTTTAGAAAAATATATATACAAATAGGATAATATTCTTTTAGATAAATGCAAAACAATTACAGATATGCAGTACGGGTTTAGGAAGAACAGAAGAACAATTGATTTATTACAGAATTCCTCACAATGCATTAATATAGCACTCAATTCTGGAAAAAAGGTTTTTGCTATATTTATGGATTTGAATAAAGCATTTGACACGGTTAACCATGACATATCGTTAAAAAAGTTGTCATTGGTGGAAATTCGAGGTTCATGGAATAAATGATTCAAAAATTACTTATCTAATAGAACTATCATCACTAGGATTGAAAATTGTGAGAGTGGACCAGGTATACCACAGGGTTCAGTTTTCGGATCACTTTTATTTGCAATTTATATAAATGATTTAGCAGAAATAAATTTTCAGGGTAATTTATGTTTGCTGAACGGTATTGTCAGTAGTTAGATGTGCATAAAACGACTATAATAGAGCAAATTATTGGTTTGAGAAAAACAGACTCTTCTTAATGAAAAAAAAAATGAAATATATGATCATTCAGAGTAGGCACAAGCTAAATAATTTTTGCATTAAAACGCATAACTATAGCTGTCAATGTAAATTAAACATTTACCAAAATGCATGTTCGTGCCCAATTGTGGAAAAGGTTAATAAAATTCAACATATGGGGATTTATATTGACCGAGATTTTAAATGGAAATAGCACATAAAATATACTTGTGATAAACTGAAGTATGCATCTTATAAAGTGTTGAAGTTGAATACTCTTATTCCATTGAATGTCATAAAAATGATATACACTGGTTTCCATAAATTATGGAAAATCCCTATGTTAAGTCAATGGAAAGCTAACGTCAAAGCTTTATAACTTCTAAAATAATTTTTTTTGTTTGAAAAATGTGAGTGCAGTAAAAGATCTCAATCAAATAAATCAATATCTCGATTTTCAATAATATTCGTTCAGTATTTAATGAGTTATGGAAGTTTGAATATTTAACAACAGCAATGCCAGTTTTAAGAAACTTATAAAAAACTGAAGAATAGTGAAAGAATTCTTTACACAAAGTTCCTAAATACAAACTTATTTTATTAGACACTTTGATACAATACTTATTATTAAGTTTTAATTAACTTCTGAAGTCAATTTTTGTGGCTGGAATTGTAATCGCTAAATATTCAACTTCCATAACTCATTAACTGCTGAACAAATATTGTTGAAAATCGAGATATTGATTTATTTTCATTTTCTGAACATTTTACCAGTTGACTTGTTATATATTTATGTAACTATCAGTAGAAATTACATTAAAAATTAACACAAGGAGAAAATTTTGCATATGATCAATACAAGGCGAAAGTGTGAAAATTATTTTGTCGAACCAGTTTTTTTACAATAATTATGGTAGAGCCCGGATCTCTTTTCCAATACTTAAAGTTTTTACTTCTCTACAGAGAGATCTGTTATGCCTGAGCACTTATTCAGAAATTAAGACTAAAGTTTCTAAATGGTTATTCGATGTAAATATTTGAAAAGTAATGTTTAAAATGTCATATTCTGTATCTGGTATTATTTTAAGCAACTGCAATATTTGTGTGAAACGATGATTTATACAATAGGTGATACTTTTGCTATAATCCGTAATTTTATATGTTTATTTTATAAAAATGTGTAATTTTTCATCTTTATGTCTTAAAATAAATATATTCTTTTAGTTGTTGTTTTATTTTCTGTTTTTAATTATGTGTCTTTAATTAATCTGTCATATGATTGAAAGAAATCCTGCTACAAGCCATAAGGCATAGCAGGGTTATTTATGTATATAACCATACTAAGACATAAATTAAGTCATCATTATTATTATATTATTCAATGTGATTTTTTAATTAGATAATATGGAACTCCTTCCATTTTTCTATCCAGTACCTGTATATTGCTAGGGACATTTCTGAAGTAAATCACGAACGTGCGCAAGACTGAAATGAAAATGGATATGAGGCACCTTGTAAGTCCACTGCGAATATTCCCGCAATGAAGAACTTAGAAAGTGGTCTTATAGACTGTCTCTTAAGTTTAGGCCAACAGGTTAATAGTTGATCCCACTCTGTAGCCATTATGATGAGGCCAGCTGTGAGGCCTCGGTCTATTACAATTTACTATTTGTAGGGACTAGGTCAGCTTGGAAAGAAAGGAGAGAGCCAGGATCGTCATTTTGGTAGCAGGTCCCTTTCTACCTAGCAACATAGTGCAGTAGCTGTTCCAGTTTGGGGACTGGGTGAAGAAATGAAAGATTTGGGTTTGATTAAAGCCCCAGCGCCTCCTTAAATGGCAACAAGAGAGTCAACGTTTCACAGGGAATTGTGTCCACATCCCATTGGCCGAGATACCTCAACATCCCCGAACAAAACATCACATGATCACATCTGGCAGTACTTTTGAACTGAGAGAGTCGTGTGCCAACAACGAGACCTTCTGCATGTCAGGCGGATTGTCTGAAGCTTGACTTTGCCATTTTGTTCTTGAATCTATCTGTAGGACTGCTGATGCTCCTTGCAGCCTCCTGTTAACATAGCGAGTGACTGTACCTGGTAGGGAGTCACTAATTTATTGTACACTGCTGGCCATTAAAAGTGCAACACCAGGAAAGACAAGAGATATCATAGACATGTTTAGTGAATACTTAGCTTATGTTACAAGAAGTCAAATGATTACAAATACAACTCGGTTATACTTGTGGAAACCAAAGAAATCAATATCTTGTGCAGCCACCATGAGCGGCAATAATCACTGCTACACGGTCCAGTATTGAGAGGATGAGACGTCGGACATGTGTTTGGGGAATGTCAGTCCATGCAGTTTCGATATGTATCCAAAGTTCATCTGTTGTAGCAGCTGCTGGTGTCTGGTGTGCTAGTCGTCGTGAGATCATGGAACAGACATGTTCAATTGAGGACAAATCTGGTGAACACGCAGGCCAAGGCAGAAGTGTTACATGGTGGCTATCCAGGAATTGTTGGACGATGCATGCCATATGTGGTCGGGTTGGGTTGGGTTGTTTTACCTCGGAGCGGCACTTTTTTGCACACAATGGGCTAAATGGCCAGGTCACATGGACCCTGAAGGCTCAGAGAAGGTTGGGGGAGGGGACCCACTGGAACAGCTGTTAGGAGACAGATGGTAGCCTACCGTCAAGGCCATCCAGCGTGTTCTTTAACGTGCACAGGGTATGGCTCTCCCGCACACGGGGCCACGGCTTAACGTTCCATCCGACGGACGGCGGCCTTTCCAAGCCCATCGGTGTCCCCTACTGACCGTGGGCAGGGCGGGAAAATTTGCGGAGATAAATCTCAACGCTGACCCAGCTGGGACTCGAACCTGGGAACTACAGATTACGAGCCTGGCGCGCTACCGACTGAGCCACCCCCGCCCATATGTGGTCGGGCATTGTCCTGTTAGTAAATGGCACCAGAGAGCCCCTGAAGATAAGGTACGACCACAAACTCCAACACCTCAGTGATGTAACATTGGCTGTTCAAAGTACATGTAATGCGTATGAGGCACATGCGTGAATGGAGTCCAATGGCACCCCATTCAATAACACCATGGGCCGGACCTGTATGACGCTGCATCATGCATGTCTCACTGAGCCTGTCACCGTGGTATCGCCAGATACGAATTCTTCCATCATGGTGCTGCATACTGAGGTGGAATTCGTCTTAAAAGACGATGCGATGCCATTCGCACATCAGTGCGTGACGTTCTTGGCACCATTGCAGTCTGTGTTGTAGAGTCAATGGTAGCCAAAGCAATGGCCGTCTAGCAAAGATGCCCTGATGCTGCAGACGATGTCGAACCGTACATGTGGACACTGGTTGATGTGCAACACATACCAGCTGTTGAGCTAAGGTGTTTAATGTGACTGTACAATCATTCAAAACCATGCGCACGAGATGTCTGTCTTCTCGTTCGTTTGTGCGGCAGGGCCGTTGATATCCCTCACGTCAGAGAGTTCGTTCCTCCTCTACCCACTGACACCATACTCTCATCACTGTGGCAGAACTCCGTCCAACACGAGTACCAATGTCTCGGTACGATAATCCGCCTTCCCATAATCCTACAACCCTAGTGGTATGGATGCTGTGTTCTTCGACAGGGCATACATGATCTTTTAGTGTGCAAGAACTGCGAGCAAGCACAATTCCAGTGCTTTACACTGGCTCTTTGTAATCTCCTCTTATACAACTTCCAGGGGGAGTTATTGTCACACATGATATGCGTATGTGCTGCGCTTTGAATCATATACATGTTCTCCCATGGGCTACCCATCTTGCATATTTCGGGACAATCTGATGAGTTCTTCCTGGTGTTGTACTTTTAATGGCCAGCAGTGTCTATACATAGTAAATTGTAGATATTCTGTAAATATAGTTGTATATAACAGTTCACCTGTGTTCGTATGTTAATCGGCCACCTAGATACCAAACAAGGTAGAAAGAAGTACCGTTCTGCACACATTCTCACACACGGTCAGTTAGAAAAGAACCTAGACTAGACAGGTCGAGAAGACAACTATCTACAGTGTTTATCCGGTAGATCATTTAAGTTTTTATTATTTGGACTTTGCAATCTGCCATCTGAAGGATATAATGCCTATATTTCCTAATAGCTTTCGAACTTGCAGACCTAGAAAGAGTGAGGAACTTGAAACCAAAGCGATGTGAAAATGTATCATCAACTCACCTTGCAGTTTTTCCACCAGAACTTCCTTTTCAGTTTGTCAGCTTTTTTTCCAAATTCCGAAGCTTCCTCTTCGAGAACCACTGTAAGAAATGGATGGGGGAAAAAAGTTTTTTACTTCCATAGAAACTACGACTGGTACAGATCTTCTCACAGAAGGTCATTGCTGACTCCATCAGTTAGAGTTAGCACAAATCACACATTTTGCCTGCTGGAAGAGTAGCCACTGCGCCAGTTAGGGACTACATTTGTCTGTGAATTGTTATGCTTTCTAACAATTGAAATAGTGGAAAACACAAATCTAAAACAAACCAGAAGAACGCTTATCGCCTCTGCCGAATATGGGAATCTCGTTTACGAAGAGAATGATTTTTCGTTTAACTACTTTTGTACTCTTTAAAAGTTTCAATTCGAACTAATGGATGGCTGGAAAAATGTAAACAGAAATTTAAAAACTTTATTTTCTCCCACTCCTCTGAGAAAAAGGGCAGATTGTTGCTCTCAATCTGGATGTCTATTTACTAACACCAGCGAAATTTCAAATTTCCACCATAAAAGAAAGCTTGCAATAACCGATAAAATTTTTGATTCTTCAATATTTGGTGCCTACTAATGATATAAATAAAAACACCTAAGCAGGGCTACCGCAAGGGAATCTGCATGGAACACGCGAGGCCACATTTGAAAAATTGAATTTGCAAAAATTGCAAATTTTGCAAAATATTATTAAAACTTTTTTTCGTTTTCTTTTTCTTTTTGCTGACTGTAAAATTCTGAAGAAATCGCGATTACCTGCTCAAAAGAATTAGAGTTTGTGTAGTTGATGTAGTTGATGAGTTTGGATTTAAAACATGATTATCAGTCAACAGTAGACGAATCATAACAAAGGAGGAAATACCAGGAAATTTAATTGGGAATTTAATGCTCATTAAGTAGACGACATCAATTTGTGATACAAGGATCAATAAAAAATCGATCGGAAAAGTGATGAGCAAAAACTAGTAGGCTGTGTGGTCACCTCTAATTTGCTGACCCAGCAGCACATCTGTGTGCCATCGATAAGATTAGGTTTTCAAGAATTTCTTTTTAGATCTTTGGCCACTCCTCTTCAAGGGCATGTTCCAGCACCTGAAGGGTCATGGCAGGTCTTTGACTGGTTACAACATGTATAACTAGTAAACCCCAAACATGTTCAGTAGATTTAAGGTCAGGCTACCCTGCAGGCCAATCCATGTTTGCAGTGCCCTCATTATCAAGCATGGAAATAACCAACTGGGTCCCATGGGTTGTTGCGTTGTTTTACTTCTGAGCAGCACTGGTTTTCACACAATTTGCTGTGACCAAATCACAAGGACTCCAAGGGCTCAGAGAAGGTTGGTGTGAGGAGATCCACTGGGCTGCTGTTAAGAGACAGCTAGTGGCTTCCCGTCAAGGCCATCCAGTGTATTCTTTAACATGCACAGGCTATGGCTCTCCTGTACATGGAGCCACAGTTTAATGTCCCATCTGAAGGAAGACAGCCTTCCAAGCACATCATTGTCCCCTACTGATTGAGGGCGTGGTGGGGAGTTTTGCGGGTTGTGCCCTCGGTCAATCAGTATGATGGAAAGTGTTATCCTCCATCTAGATGAACGGATCTCTGATTGCTGACACACAGGGAATAATAATAAGTCTCAGAATCTCCTTTCTATACCTTAATCCTGTCAGAAATTCATTCCTCTTAATGTAGTTTTCTGTACACCCGCCAATGCTGATACCTCTCCAAGCCATAACTCCGCATCCTCCAAAATGATTCCATTCCTGAACATAGGTGGGCCTGTTGCATATTCCTTGTTCAACCCAGCTGTGGACTGGTCAATTGTCAGGCTGCAAACTGAACCCCGACTTGTCACTCAATAGAACTGAGCACCACTCTGGTCACTGTTTCAGTTGCAGTGTTCTGCAGCCCATTCTTTGCAGAAATTAAAGAAAGTGGGTTTTGCCTGCATGACGAAGGCGATTGCGTGTTATTTGCATTTATATGCACCTTCCATTGGCAGCAATGAACGTACGTTGCAGTACCATAACATTTAGTTGGCGATTTCGATGGGCAATCAGAGGCAAATGATCGCCATCTCATGTTGTCATTGATGGTGGATGACCTTGACCTGGCCATCTCGAACTGTTTCTGTTTCTCGGAAACGATTCCACAATCTGCTTATGGAACTTTGTGACAGACGAAAGTCCTGTGATATGGTCTGCTATGTCTGATCAGTTTCCAATCTTCCTATTGCCCTCCACGCTCTAGATTATAACAAATCATGCTGAGATGACATCAATAATTTTCAACCACCGATAAACAATGGAAATTTCTCATTCACAGTAAAATGTAGAGGAATGATCGAGTGCTGCACTTATACGTCTAACGTCATTCACTAACGATAATTTTCATATTCCCTCTTATATTTTGCAGTATACACGTTTCCATGACATTCACATTACCAGTATTCTGATTTGTTTGTAAAATAATGTCGGCATCTTATTATTCCAATTGTTTTCAGTGTATAACATTCCCTCAGTGTATAACTGATCTAATGTTGGAGTGTATTCATATCAGTGCCTTTTGGTCGGCTAATTTTACGTTCTCAAAGAATTCGAATGGAAGCAACTCTCAACACATGTTATCCTCATTAGCTCCTACAGATCAAGATGTTATGATCAACAAGATCAATAACAGCTACAAATGAGAAAGCCACTTAAGCCAGGCCTCGTTAATCCACGGCTCATAAAACAAATCATTAATATGTTGAATCCAGCTCTTTGTTTCCAGTTTTTTCGCCAAGCGTTTTAGATTATTTTTATTTTATGATTCAAGGCTGACCTGGGCTTTTTATTGTAACTCTCCGTGTTCTGTTTCGATTTGCGACGGATTCCGTACGGTAAATACGTGTGAACGCCAGTAGTTGTTTGGTCCCCGTGGCACGTGTGAGGTGCATTGTGAGAAGCATGGAGCCTGTAGAGGTGTCAGTGAGTAGGGAACAGTGTTGTATTATTAAATTTCTTGTGTAGTAAAAAGTGAAACCTGCTGAAATTTTGCAAGCACAGTATGGGATAAAACGCTGTCAAAGGCAAGTGACTACGTTTGGTGCAGCAAGTATTCCGAGGGCCGAGAACGAGCAGCAAATGAACCACATGGGAATGTGTCGCTACTGCTGTTACTAAGTGAACATCGATCTTGTGCAACAGGTTATTTTGGAAAACAGGAGGGCAAGGGTACATGACATAGCTGCATCAGTGTTGATAGTGTGGAAAAAACTCATCCATGAGCACCTGCTATTGAGAAAAGTGCACAAAAGAAGTCGTTTCGTGTCTCCATTTCCACAAAGCTTTTGCATCACTTTGAGTTTGAGGGAGATGCATTTCTGCGCTAGATCGTGACCAGTGATGAGACTTGGGTTCATTCTTTTGCTCCAGAAACTAAGCTAGCCAGCTGTGAATGGCACCACAGGCGTTCAAGGCAGTGCTGTCTGCAGGAAAGCTAATGGCTACTGACTCGTAGTAGCTTTTCTTGCACGGAAAGCAACAATGAATGCACAGTATTGTGCTACCCTCGTAAAAGTGAAGCTTTGAACAGTCATCAGCAAGAAGAGGAGAGGAAAATTATTGAAATATGTCATCCTGTTGCATGTCATCCACTCAGTCATCCCCCCCTACAGTCCTGACTTGATCTCCAAGAGATTTCTATCTTTTTGGCACACTTAAGGAACATTTAGGAGGGAAGAAATTCACTACAGATGAACAACTCCAGGAGTGTGTCCTACAGTAGCTACGATAGCAACCCAAATCTTCTACATGACTGGAGTATAGTCTTCCCCGGAGATGGGACAAGTGTGTTGATGTTAAGGGAGAGTATCTAGAGAAGGACCCACAATTTGATAAGTGCATTCTTATTCGTTTCTTTTATATAAAAAAGCCCAGGTCAACCTTCAGCCACTTAGGTAAATGCACACTGCACATTTAAAATGTATATATTTTTTAAATCAAGATATTTTCTTGATTCCTTGAGTATATATATATACACTGCTAAGGGTGGAAATCACAACACAAAGAAGGAATGGAAGTAGAAATATGTAAATCACAGGAGGCAATCGGGGGTAGCAGATATGCAAATGATTAAAGTTCCACAGTGAATGGACATGTGATACCCAGCCGAGCCATGGATAAATACCAGGTGCTCATGAGCTCGTATCACAGCAGGACCGACAATGAGGTTGGAGTGCATGCTGCGAAAATGTTCGGAATGTGCCTTGGAGACGCCAGTGAGACCTTTATGCACATTCGATGCCTACTGAAAGAGAGTGAATCATCAATATGCAAAAGATCAAATTGAGCCTTCAAGCGATCTCTGCACGCATGGGGTTCAATCTGAGCACAGTGCAACTGTACATCTCACAAAACATCGTGGAGCACCAAATACAATGAAGGACAGGTACGGGACCAGAATGCTGCCCTACAGTAAGTGAAAATCGCATGCTCATAGGAGAGCTTTCACCACAGCGCCTGTGTTGCAGAATGATTTTCAGACCACATATTATATATGGATATCATATATGGATTACCAATATGGATATCGTGGTCTCCACACAGACCATTAGACAATGTTTGCAAGACGCAGTAATGTGGGAAAAACGTCCAATCCAACATCTGCCATTGCACCGACATCACCAGTTACACCGTTTCCACTGGTGTTGAGTGAGGTAGCATTGGACTACGGAATGGAGGAAATTGTTGTTCGCAGATGTGTCCGAATTCTGTTTGAGCATAGCAGATGGTCGTTTGTCTTCATGGCGTCGCCATTGTAAATAACATGAGGAAGCATATTCCATTAGCTGCCATACGGCTCCGTATGGTTTTAGGTTTAAAAATACCTATTCCATTAGTCGCCATATGGCGGCTAATGAAATAGGCTCCCTATATGTCCTCTGATCCACGTTTCTGCCACGCTAACAGCGAGATTAATCTTGTGACATGACTCTTCCTTACTACCATACCTGGACTGATTCACCATCAGGACAATACCACTCCACACAGTGCATATACAATGATGGACAACGTAATAATGTGTGGCAATCCCAGTGTTCCGCAATACTGAGACTGCACCTTGAGGGAGTTGCCACGACACCTTGAGGGAGTTGCCACGAAACCACAATCCACTAGCTAGGGTACTTTCTATCATAAATCTTGCCTTCATAGATCATGCCTTGCTGCGGGAGAACACCTGTGGAAGAGAGAGACCTTGCTTTTTAACAAGTCTGTCTGATAAACTAATCATTGAGGTGCAGTGAGTGGGATCTTTTTGAATTTAGAAACTTGCCTAGGAATTGCCAAATCACTCACTGATTTTTGTTCGAATACTTTGCCAAAAATATAACAGATGGTATCTTTTGAATTTAGAAGCCAAATTTTTGAAGAAGTCCTAACTTTTTGAGTCATCCGCAGCGGAGACTCCCAGGCTGTCCCGTCGATAAGCCACGCCTAATCAGTTTCCACCAGCCTTTCAGCATGACCCCAAATTCGTCCTCTCCATGAAGCTGACTCGCGGTCCCCAGCGCACAAGCTGTCACCCACTTCGGGGTTTGCAACTCTAGCCTTTCGCAGATCCAGGAAGAGTCTGCCTACTCAGGTTCACCACATTCTTTCAACAGACCCTCCCTTTCTAGGCACCTCCAGGGGGTTGCCATCCCAGTTGCATGCATAAGGACCACCAGTCCACCCCACTTCTCAGAGGAACCTAAGCTCCTCCACTACGAAATCAATCTGTTCTGCCAAAACAGCTCATGTGGGACTCTTAGTTTGGCTGTTCCATCGATAAGCCCGTCGACCAGGTCAGCTACTCCCGGTCGTGAGCCTCCAACTTCTAACTCTTCATTGTGAGCGGGCCGGAGCCCCCCAGTGAACAGTCTTCCGACCCACGATATCACTGAGACCACATCGATGAGCCCACTGGACCGGGTTCCCCAGGCCCGGGTCGCAGACCTCCAAGTACAGCCCCTCAACCGGGGCTGCAACCCCCAGCTTCACTGGGGACAAGTCAATAAGCCCACTGGACCGGCCCCTCTCAAAAACCAGTCTGCAGACCTTCAACAGGCCCCCTCCACCGGTGGCCACAAGATATGATGAACTCCAGAGTGCCAGCGATCCGAACCCAACTTCTCAGAGACACCGTAGGCCCTCCACCACGACAAGGTAGTCCCACTTCGGGGGGGGGGGGACAATGATGGACAGTCTCCACGGTGTGGACACTCTCCCATGGCTGCCATACTCCCCGGACTTGTCACCCATTGAGCATGTGTGAAAACTTATTAATCGCCGCCTTTGACAACTCCCTCTGGCGGCAAACCTGATACAATTGTGTGCACAATTGGATGCTGTTTAGAACCTCATTCCTCAGGACACCATTAACTATCTGATTGTTGGAATGCCGAGATATCTACAGGCTCGTATATCTGCCCGAGGTGGGCCTACTATGTACTGAAGAATCTGCAATAAATGCTCATACTTTGCGTTTCTACGTTCCGTTTTTTTTTTTCTGATTATTTTTACATCTACCCTTATAGCTTCCATTCTGTAGATTTCGGGCTTATACATCACTTCCTTCGTGCTGTTGCGATTTCCACTTTGAGCAGTGGATATATTTAACAATTCATCGCTCATTAGAAATGCATGTTTTCGTTTATCTTGCAGCTTTTTTCTTTAGATGTGTCACCGTTTATTTTCGAATGGCTGAATGATTTTCACTTAGAGATGCTAAATTTGGGATTTTGGAAAGTGGGCTCCTTGAGTGGAACTGGTTGAGAATTATTGATTTTGTTTTTAGTCCAACTAACACAGACTTAGAGATGACTCGCGATTTGATTTGAGAGGCAGAATGGTGAATTGGGATAATGAGACAGAGAGAAGGAAAGAGGCGAACCATTAATCTTCAAGAAAGTGCAGATTAGATATGGCCAATTCTCCTCTTTCTCATTTAGAAATCAACATTCATGGCAAATTAACCCACCGATAAGTAAGAAGAGAAAGTAAGAACAACTCTGCATTAAGATAAACAACCGATTTGTTACTCTTATTCTTTGATTAAATTTATTAATTTTTTTGTACATTTATTGCTATACTGGAGCACGTGCTTAGGTGTGGATCCACTTACAGCTATAGTTATTATCCATTGGCTTATCACATGATTTAGAATTATGGAATTTCTAATTTTTTGAAAATTAGAGCTCAACATTTTTAGACACTTTTTTTTTAACTCCAACTTTATTAAAAGAGGTTAAATTTCCTAAAAAATTTAAAATTTGTGCATTAGCATCTTATTACCCCGTATTGTTTTTATTATTAATTTGTCCTCTACTCTGCAATAAAACAGAAAGCCAAATAGAATGTTCTTAAAAGTTTAAAATTCCGTAATCTGAAGTAAACTAAAAGTGCAAAATCGAAATTTGCAGAATGCAGTATCGATGAAGTATAGAAAGTTTAATTTTCTTTTAAATGCAAGACCTTCTATAGAGAATTTGAATTGCAAAAGTTTTTTTTTCTCTTTCATTTACTTTTGAAACATTTTTGCACGTTTAATTTTTAATATATCTGTATCTCAAAAACTCTTTATAAAATATTGTGGTATTCGAATGAAAACTAGAAAAATTTATTTTCTTTAAATGTAGGCAGAAAGTGCACTTTTATAATTTTCCTTATTTTTAAATTCCGTAAGCTACATGTTCTAACCACATACCAGATTCTCTGCGTGATGTATAACAGAGGGAAGTTAAACAGACAATTTGTCAGATTTTTAAATTTGAACTTTTATAGTGAATCTGATTATACAGGGTGTCTCAAAAATATACGTACAAACTTTTAAGGGAGGTAGATAACATCTAAAGGAATGAGAATTGCATAGGAACCCATAACCGGAAACGTCATGGGAAAGTGGTAGCAAAGGTACAAGATCTGAAAGGACACAATACAGTGATTAATGGGAAAACATTTATTGGACATAATTATTACAAATGGCGTACTAGATGATACATTTCATAATGTTACAGCTCTTAAAATCGCACAAATTTTAATGCACACGCGCAAACAAACGGTGGCCCGGTACATGTCTGTGTGGGAAGCGTTCTTGATACATTCGTTGAGCGGCTCGTCCGTTGCCCTCAGCTATTCCATACACTAAGTGCATGTCTGCCAGCTCCCTGTTCAAATACCTTTGCATGCTCTTCGTCAGCCGACTACCGCTCGAATGAGGAATTCCAAAATTTTCCCTCTAGCGCACTGATGAACTGCGCCGCCTATTGACTTACGGTGACGTTTCCGGTTATGGGTTCCTATGCAATTATCATTCCTTTAGATGTTATCTAATAAAAATAATAAAATAAATATCCCATCAAGCAGCTGCTTGCCACAGAGGTCTGACAGGAGCCTGTCAGTTTATATGCCATAGTAGAAGGTCTGTGAGGTTGGCAGGACCTCAGCAGAAAAACGACACATACATCCATGCCTTACCCGGGGCTCGAACCCAGGTCCCTTAGATCAGTAGCCAAGCGCGCTAACCACTCGATCCCTAAAAGTTTGTACCTATATTTTTGAGACACCCTGTATAGTGATATAGGGATCTGAAAATATACTTTCTTCAATTTATTTTTTAAAAAGCCCTAATCCAAGAATTACACAAAACACCAAGACATCGCAGTGAGACATTGGACATTATATTACAGAAATCTTATTTTAAAATTTTAGTTTTAATAAAATTGATTTCTCATAGAAGGAAAGGTTTTACGGACAACTTCAGGATATTTTGAATTCTGTCAAGAAAGCAGATATTACCCTTGTTCAAGGTGACTTCAATATCAAAGTTGGTATTGACTCTGACCTTTGGGGAGGAGTGATAGGCCCTTTTGGTATTGGTAGCTGCAATGACAATGGGCAACGTCTCCTACAGGTAAGTAAACTCAAAGGTTTCAGAATAACTAACACTTATTACAAACACCGCGACATACATAAGTACACATGGGTTTCACCCGATGGGCTGCATAAGAATATGATTGATTATATATTAATTAACAGCAAATGGGCTAGTTCTGTTAGGAATACCAGGGCATATAGGGGAGCTGAAATTGGATCTGACCATTACATTGTTAAAAGTGTCTTGCAACTTAAACTTAAAGAGTGTTGTGCTAAGGTAAAAAAATTTACCTTTAATACTGAAGCTCTGAAAGACCCAGTTATAGCTAAAGCTTACCATGATAGGTTGCTTAGTCATTATGACAGTCATGTTTGCTTACTACTGAGATTGAGGAAGAATGGGTTCATTTTAAACAGGGTTTTTTTGGAAACTAACAGTACTCTTTTAGGGAAAAAGGAGCAGAGGAGACAGAATTATTTGAGTGATAAGGAACTTGAGCTTATTTCAGAAAGAAGGAACTGCAAGAATGTCCTACCCTACTAGTCCTAATAGAAAGGATCACAGAGAGCTTAATAAACGTGTAAAGGATCAGTTAGCTGCTGATAAGAATCTTTGGCTTGAGGACTTGGCTGACAAAGCCGAGGAAGCAAATTACACAGAACTACAGCAGAGAGCTATACCAGATAGTTAATGTTTTATGTGATAGAAAACGCACAGGCATACAAGGATTGAAGGATAAACAAGGTAAGGTTATAGAAGGGGAGGATTCTGTCATGGCTAGGTGGGCTGAGCATTTCAGTGCTGTTCTAAACAATGTGGTTAGTTCTTCTCCCATTGTTTGTAATGACGATAGATGCATTGGTGGCCTTAATGTTGGACCTATAACACAATCTGAAGTTATTTTAGCTGTTTCTAAACTTAAACTACATAAATCCCCAGGGGTGGATGAAATTACTACGGAAATGCTTAGAGCTGGGAATGTTTCGGTTACCACTTGGATGACTGAAATTTTGAATATCTTTTATGATAAAGGCATGGTTCCTAAGGATTTTAAAAGAGCTATTATTATCCCTGTTTTTAAAAAAAGGTGATCGCAGTTCTCGTGATAACTATAGGGGTATCAGCCTACTCTCTGTTCCAGGTAAAATTCTTTCCATGATTGTGTTTAATAGAATTAAGAATCTGGTTCACAGTCAATTGCGTGATGAGCAATGTGGATTCAGAAGTGGTAGGGGATGTGTGGATCAGATATTTTCACTTAGGCAGATTCTTGAGAAATGTTTAGAGTTTCAGAAACCTTTGGTTGCTAGCTTTGTTGATTTCAAAAAGACATTCGACTCTGTTGATCGTCATAATTTGTGGTTGATTGTGAGATCATATGGTATACCGGACAAGTTAGTTAATATAATGAAGCTCTCTATAATAACACTGAGTCGTGTGTGAGAGTTGGTAAGGCTTGTAGCAATTGGTTTAGCATTACTTCTGGTGTTCGACAAGGGTGCATTTTGTCTCCTTTTCTCTGTAGCTTGGTTATTGATTATGTTATGCAAAATTCACTTCAAGGGAAAGATTTTGGCCTTAAATGGATTGGAGATACAAAAATTTCTGATTTAGATTTTTCTAATGATTTAGCCCTTTTGGCAAATGTTGTTGATGAGATGAACTCTTTTATTCGAGCTGTTCATGAGACTGGTGGTAGAGTAGGTTTGGTTATAAACAGAGAGAAAAACTAAAGTGATGAAAATTGATGAGGTAGGCTGTGATTCTGTTAATCTGAATGGTTGCAGTCTTGAACAGGTGTCACAGTTTAATTACCTTGGGAGCTATGTAACAGATACTGGTGATGTGCGGCATGAGATTAACAGACGAATAGGAATTGCTGCCGGGACTTTTAAGAATCTATGGAGATTGTGGAGAAATAAGCGTATACACTAAAGACTAAAATTAGACTGTATAATAGTTTGGTTATTTCTACGGTTAGTTATGGTAGTGAAACTTGGACGCTGTGTGAACAAGATAACAAGAAATTTGATGCTTTTGATTCTAGATGCTTACGCAGTATCTTGGGTATTAGGTGGTTTAACTTTGTAACTAATGATGAGGTTAGGCAAAGGAGTCTGCAACCTCCTTTAAGCAGTATATTGTGCAGAGAAAGACTCCACTGGTTTGGCCATGTTGCCCGTATGGATAATTATAGATTGGCGAATAGGGTTATGAACACTTCTGCCTAGATGCCTCAGAAAGAGGGGGAGACCTAGGATGCGGTGGGCGGACAATGTCAAACAGGACCATGTTAGAATTGGTGTGCAGTGTCCGGATGCAACAGATGTAGCTCAGAACAGATGTGCTTGGAGAATTAAACTGCACGGTCTGGTTGGACCTCCGTAGCCCATGGCTGCTTGAGGAGGAAGAGGAGGAGGAGGAGAAGGATTCACTTTTGGAATTTTTCCATTGAGTGATGCTTCAGCCTTCGTGAATAATTGAATCAGGCATTTTCACAAGGAATTCAATGCAATGTATTTCATTTTCGCTTTCTGCTGTGTGATAAAATTCTACTTCCCAACCTATAATTCCACATGAAAGGTTCACTTCTCCAAAGACTGTTAGTGGACTAGCAAAATCACGAATCGCTTAGTTTCGAAAACACTAGATGTCGAGGCTCTTGGCACTTTCTAATGGGAGGCAGCAGAATTCTGCAGTGAAAATGGGGTAATCGGATAACAGTAATTGGGTCGATGAAGTCGTCTTTAAAAATTGAGAGAAACCTACTAGAAATCATGGATAGTTACAACGAAACAGGTATAAAAGTTATCAAAAAGATAGAGAGTATGTAAATCATGTTGCCATAAAAGTTGTAGCAAGGAAATCTGGATAAAATTGAGTTGCAGCAATCTCACTGCTACAGCAGAGGCAATAGCGGTCTGAAGAGTAGGGTGGAAGGCATCCTCCTCACAAGAGGTAAGTGGAAGGGTAGAAGGCATCCTCCTCACAAGAGATAAGGGGAAGGGAAAGCCATATACTTGCAATGGTAAATATTTTGGATCGCAACTGCAGAGGAATAAAAGATTGCTTGAGCTGGAGAAAGTGTAGTGGATTACAGAACCTTAAAAAATTTTCTATCGCTGAGCCAAAAATAGAAAAAAGAGAAAATATTTTTAAATATACGTTTTTTAAACTTGCACTTTTTATTAATTTAACCACGAAATATGTCCCCTTACAGACACTAGATGGCGCTACTCTTCCTTCTGTAGCGTTTCATTACTGTAAGTGCAATACTTTATGAAAATAATTTATTTGCTAATCACTTTTCCTAAAAAAATTAAACGCAGTTAAATTTATTACCTTCTATTCTGTGAACCTAATTACTTAAATTCTCTATTATATGCCTCTTTATACACGAGTATGTGGTCGAAAAGTCACATAGTACAACCACTGCTATGTTCAATCGGCAGTCCACCGATCTAGCAGCTGTGTGAAGTGACTCGAGGCACCTGAGGCCTCTGTTCCCCACCAAAGCAATAAATATGTCACCAGAGAGCAGATCCTTCTTCTTCCCCTCGGCCAAACTCGGACACTCTAGTCAGATGCGTATCCAGAGACTTCTGACAGAGTCGCTTGGAGGCGGGGGGGGGGGGGGGGGGACTCGGTTGCAAGATTCTAACAATCGGTATTTGATGTTCAGTTTCAAAACTAGATACAGAATGAATTCATTGCTTTTTACCCACACGAGTTTTGTGTCATCATCCGTGATTATCCACCGAATTATTTTTTTATTCAAAACCAAATAACGTAAACCTTTCCTTTGCATGAGTCCTGATGGGTTGATTGGTGACGATGATTTGATAGAGATTAGGTCTGTCGTCTGCAGTAATATAAAACATTTTGCATTGGTTTGTGACCAGCATACTATCGGTAAAAAATTGAATAGTAATTAAAATAATAATAATAGAAATAGTAAAATATAATAAATATTTTATAGCCCCTTTGTAAAATTAATATAAATTTATTTGGTGCCTTTATTTGTTATGACACATATAAAACGATAGGCACTTTTGTTTAACTTCTTTAAATTTCTTTATTTCATTTTTAGTTACATGGAGAATAATTTGTTATCAAGAACACCTATCTTACCCTTGCTTTCGATGAGGATTGCTAGATTTTTCGTGTTGAACTGCACAAGATTTCATTACACATCGCTGCCATCGGACCCCACAGGAGAGGCGATATCGCAACAAGTGCTACGACACCGGGCGGCATTGCTACATATCTTCCTATTATCTTTCACTTGACATTTGGAGGCTTGTGTGTCTATCAAAACCAACTGTTTTGACACCAGTTGTTCCACAACTTTCGAACGCGATGGAGAAGCTTAAGGATTTATGTGTCAGATGAAAGCTTGTAACCCGGGGAGTGTTATAGCTATTTAAAAAATTAATCCTATCATGCTTTCTTTCCCCCTAAAAAAGGGAGAAATATGAAAATAATTGTTCCTCTATATTGGCAGAACGCGAGCGTTGAAAGTAACAAACTATGCATCAGCGGAAGCGTGTGATGCGGGAATGCCATAAACTATACAAAATTGACCCTTCCGTAGTTTCATCTTAAAAAAGGGGAAATCTGTAAACGATTGTTCCGCTATTCGGAAAGCCAAGGCCGCAGGTAACAAGCTAGGCATCAAATGATTTTTTTTGATTTGGGGAATGTTACAGGTTAAAAGAATACCACACCCTTTCTTCATCCTCCCTAAAAAAGAGGAAATATGAAACAATTGTTCCGCTATATCTTCCGAACGTAAGGACATACAATTATAAAAAAAATAATAAAAAATATTTAAAGAAATTTTTGAAAAAAAAAAAAATAAAAAAATATATTAAAAAAAACTCAAAACTGTCGTAGACTATTTCGAGTTTTGACTTCTCCCCCTCCCTTAAAAAAGGGCAGAATTTAGCGTGGGAAGACGGAACTTAGCGAGTCACACTTCAAATTAAAGCTTGTGACGTCCCCAATGTCATGGTCTACCTTAAACACGATTCAAAAGCAGGGGGAGGAAAAACTGATCGATGCTCATGAGTCATATCAAATGAAAGTTTGTGAAAGTAAGTGCTTTTAGTGAGAAACTAAAAATATAAACAAATTAAAAATGTTAAATAAATTAATTAAAAAATACCTGTTTTCTGAAATGCGCCCTGAAAAGTAGAAAATAAAATTAGTATGTAGCGGTGGTGCATTCAGTCTCTGAGTTCCTATTCACTCCAAAGGAAGATAGGACTGCGATTTCACTAAACAACAAGATTGTCAGCACTCTATCTTCATCTGAAAGTGAATACGAACTCAGTGACTGATTGCACCGTCGATATGTTTCAGTTTCATTCATTACTTTTAAGGGTACATGTGGTAAGGATGCAAAAGATAAGTATACAAATCATGAAATCATTCAATTCATATAAACTACAAAGGAAGATTGGGCGGCAGCAAAATACTTTCAGCTGGTAAGGGAAATAAATTTACCAGACCTATCTTCTCTTGATAAATTTGTAACCTGGGGAGTTTGACCACAGGAGGGAGGACATCGAGAGGTTTCCGTATCTAAGAGAATGCGATTCCCTAAGAAGCATCGGGTAGCGGATTTCATCATTGCTATTATGCTTTATTTTCGGTTTATGGGGTAGAGGTTAGCCCAGTCGGTAGACCGCAAGGCTCGTAATCTCTCAGTTCCCCTATTCTAGTCCCAGCTGGGCCAGTTTTGAGATTTATTCCTGATAAACCCCCTCAGTGAGAAAGGAGACGTGGATCGATGGGAAAGGCGCCGTCCCTCTAGTGGATCCCATGTGCAGCAGTGCTATGGTCTGTGCATGTTAAAAAAACACGCCTGATGGCCCTGACCGGAGGCTTTTAGCCAACAATCCATTTAGTCAACTGAGCTTCAATTGCTGACGAGAAATGATGTTTAAACATAATATTGGCATTCTCTTGTAAACCACATTTTCAACACATTTTATATTTTCATATCTAATGTTCTTCTCAAATTATTTATACATAAGTATCCTTCATCGGGAGAATAAAATGCTGGCAACCCGGTTTGAACATATTTTGTCGGAAAGTTCAGGCTTGTTGGGCCTTCCACTATCCAATAAAGATTTTCGCTTAGGAACAAGATCTTCAACTGTTCGCTGCTCTGGTGGAATCAACCAATCAGGTGTAACGGATCACATGAACTCACTACACTCCTGCAGTTCAGCGCTATTGTATTTTCAGCACATGCGCATTTGTGTCATCGTTCTAATATATAAGGCTAAGATTCCGGACGGAGACCATAATGATAAAATTCATGTTATCAATAGTAAAGCAGCCAACGTAACCCTGATTCGCAAAGTAAATGCTGTGAGTGTATTGTAATGAAGTGTCGAATTACAGAGAGCAGACGTGAACCCTTTATTGGATTAAGAATTAGTGATATTGATCCCAATAATGGCCATATTGATTTCATCTAGTGTGGTCGTTCGGTTTTGGAATGTTTCATTCGGAAGAAATAGATTTGTTTAGAAATTCGAGGTCGGATTAATCAGTATTTATATAAATATCGACTACACCGATTTTTAAACAACTTCGTTGAGTAGATTATCGGATTGCACAGACTTCCGAAAGTTGATGTTTGTTTGTTTTTTTGCTTAGAATTAGTGTTAGTAATCGCAAATTCTCTCTAACCATTTTCTTTTCCCACCCAATTGTCATACCTTCCCAATTGTCTTTCCCTCAATTGTGGTATCAACCCAATTGTCGTAAACACACATTGGCCAAATGCAGCAGTTGTAGTATTGTCTGGCTCAGTGTCAGCTGAGTGTAGAATTGTCTGGAGAGCAAAATTACACCGTCTGGTACGCCCTCCGTGCTCGACGGCTGCATGAGGATTTTGTATGTGCATAGGCAATGCTTATTATTACTGCTCAACTGAAATGAGATAAATTTGTTTTAAACAAAATTTTCAATGTAAAATTTTTAATGACAAAGATATTTTGTGGAACCTATCTCCCATTTTTCCATTAAGTTGCTGGTCTTGATTTGCATGGTGGTTTTCAGGAACCTACTGTGTAAATCGAAAGTAAAAAAAAAGTGGCGTTAAAATTTGTGATAATAGCTGTTTACCTAATGAGCTAGATTTGTGAAGGTATGATCAAATCAGGGCCGGACTCGAGGCACTAAGTTACGATAAGTTTAAAAGATACCATTGGTGTACAATATGATTTGTAAAGTTGAGATAGTGTTTGCATAATAAATTAATTTAAATTAAAAAAGCTTTGTGATGCAGTAAACTCCAACTTAATATTTGAGGCAACTCCTAATCCTGAGGCTCTAAGCTACAGCTTAGTTAGCTATGTGTAAGTCCGGCCTTGGTTCAAATTCAGTTTTTCTATCTAGTAAGAAAAAAGGAAAATTTGCTATTGTTTTCCTTTGAGTTTTCCAATTACCCCCAGAATTTTCAGAAATTCTGGGGAAGAGGGCATCATTAATAATAATAGTTTTAGTCATTTTATTTCGGAAAAAATAGATATCTCTGAGTTAGAATGAAATTTAACTAGTGGGATTTGACTGCAAATGTCTTATGCAGTACATAACATTTTGTTGCATTGGAAAAAAATTAGGAAGGTGAGCGCTCGATATGGATGGAAGAAATACTTCAAATAATTGGCTGGAAAAAAAATTGCTGCCCTGGATGGATTCTGGGAGGTCGGATTCCAATCCCATTCAGGGCAAACAATTTTTTTTCAGCTAAATATTTCACTTTGAATTTCTGAAAATACAGAATTTCTGAGAAAATCAGAGACCGAAAATCGAAGTATGCGAAATTTAATGTTAATCAGTTTAGATTATGGCATGTTTTTATTAAAAAAAAGCTCTTCAATCAGCTGCTTGTCAAATCGGTCTGACAAGAGCGTGTGAATGTCACAGATATCATTTTGTGGAAGGCAAGACCTCACCATAGAGACAACAACACAAGAAACGAAATATAATTTCCTTATCCGAGGCTCGAACCCAGGTCCTCTTCATTAGTGGTCAAGTAAACTAATCCCTTGACCATCGGAATTAAATCTTTCATCACAGTACAAAACTCGTATATATTTGTGATTCATACATATATTATATATTAAATTGTTAAATATAGAACATATTGAATATTTCGATATGGTCTAATTTTGTTTTTTTTTTGGAAGAATGACTTATAATCGAAATTGTAAGATATAAATAAGTATAAAACTAAACTACAAATATATGTAAAGAATTATTCATTTGAAAATAATTATTGCTGACGCGGCGGGCAATAATTTTTTCCAGATGAATAATTGTTGAATTCTATATCTCCAGGATATCTGTGTATTTACTATGGATACGTAAAGAAGCTTCGCCTATATTATTACGTCAAAAGAATTACTCAATAAAACTAAAAACATTCAAGAGAAAAATCATCGTAAGAAATGTTTCAGCTGTGAAAAGAAAATGAAATCGGAAGCTCAAGGAAGAAGAAACTTGGGTGCTTAGCCTCTCTTTGGGGGCGTTCTCCTCCTAATTGAGGTCATTTTTAGAAATCAATTCCGACCTCTCTTTAGCAGAAACAATACGGAAGCCTCCTGATGTCCTCCCTCCTGTGGTCAATTCCACCCCCACCCCCCTTAGGAATCGGGCGATATTCAACGCCATCTGTTGAGCGAGAATCAGCGTAGAATCGCCTTTCGCTTCACCTTAAGAGAGGGAATTAGAGAGAGAGAGAATTAGAGTAAACGTTTGCATTTCCAATTTTTTTTCCCATTGCCCAGTGTTGCAATGGAGAATTATCGTGAAAGAGCATTGATATTGCATTATCAGTTTTACTTAACCATAAAGAGAGCTGCTTTAGGGGCCACAGTAAATCTCTTACTCTCCTACCTCTCACCAGAGGAAAGAAAACTTTTCGATCACACTCTCGTTCTAAACGGAAGAAATTAATAAAAGAAAGCGAGTGCATGTCTGTAACTAGAACATGTCACACCCACATGGCGACCAAAAAATTTGAGCTGCAACAATCTCATCTTCTCTCTAACTTTCTACTCGGTTTCTCTTAACTCTTGTGTGTGTTGGGGGGGGGGGTGGGGGTGCGGTCTCCCTGCTCAGACCGTTACTGCCTCTGCCATACGAGTGACACTCGTGCAGCTGAATTTCTACGGTCGAGGCATGGGTGTGACATGTTCAGGTTCGCCTCTGCTAGAGTTTCTCAGTGTGGAAATAATTAGTACCTGCCGAAGAGCATTCACCATCCCCGTTAGCTACTTACTGCAGGTGGAATTAGCAGTCATAAAACGCTCCTGTCGTCAATGTGAAAAAGCACATTGACGACAGTGTCTGTGGAAATTGTATAATCTTTGCTCTCGTCGTCTTGCGACATCAGCAGTATCGTCATCGAAGTGTTTTTCTGCATGATAATTTCAACTAGTTAATTCGTAATTTCACCGCCATTTAACATATTAAAATCCTGAATTTTTGTGACATACATACATAAAGATGGCTTTGTCAATTTCGCGATACGTTCCTGGTGATCCTGAGTCTCTGTGGTTAAATAGATGAATCTCATTTATTTAACCACAGTGATCACGCATTTAATTATTTCTGCGATCACATCGCAGAAATACATTCGGAATGTGGACCTTAAATGCGTGAATGAGATACTGAACCATTCCTGATTCAGTATCTCATTCACGCATTTAAGGATAATTTATAGATAAGTAAAGTGCATATGGTGTTTTTTGTATTTTGCTTTGCCATGATGGACCTCGCTGTCTGTCGCATTCTGCGACTTCACAAAATGTGTTCTACACTGTCTAATGACGGCTTATGTGAACCATAGATAAACCATAGATATGTGAAACCATAGATAAACGTTGCGCAAATAAACTTGTTAATGTTTACGGATTGCCTGGCATATGTAGATTTTTGTGTTTTTACTTTTGTATTTGTTGGTGAGCTGTTGAAATCGATGTCTAATAATTCGACAGCCACCGATTGCTAATCGCCGAGTATAAGTGACTGTATAAAGTGGAGTTAGAAATACAGGGATCAAAAACTCTCTGTGCACCTGATGAGGAATGCCTGTACCATTACAATAAACGTTGAAAGTGTGTCTAGTGCGTCTGGAGACATTTAGGGACACGTAATGACGTAAGTGTGGTGCTAGTGGGAGAGACGTGGTAACAGTCGTCTTCCTGCCAAGCAGTCAGTGAGCCACATTGAGTCAAGCAGTCAGGCACTGTAGATGTGCGTTGTGGCAATGGTGTTTTCTGTTGAGGAGCGTACGTTCCTTGTGAAACATGTGTTTTGGTGTGGCGGAGAATACACACAAGACGTTCAACAACGATTCCAGGCACAGTTTCCGGAAACCAAGTGCCCCATCGTAATGCAGTGCGGCAGCTGATTCAGAACCGGTTCCGTGCGTGACACGCCCAGATCTGGTAGACCATCAATACTGACAAAGGAGAAAGTGTTGGATATCGCAGACCGCATGCTCCGAAGCACGAAAAAGTCCATAGGAAGGTTGTCACAGGAGGTTGGTGTTTCATATGGCATGACCCACACGGCTGTGAAAAAACGCCTAGGCCTACACCCTTACAAAATTACATCCATGAATCAATTAAAACCTGCCGACAGTGGTAAGTGGAGTGTGTACTGCACGTGATTTGTAGACTCTCTTTACTGTAAAGGAAAGGACATTGTAGACGTCACATTCTTCACAGAAGAGGCGCACCACCATTTGTCGGGGTGCGTAAACAGTCAAAACACACACCTCTGGTCCTCACACAATCCCCATGAGTTCTACGAGTCGCCACTGCATAATCAGAAGATTGGTGTTTGGGTTGGAATTTCGCATAGGCGCATAGTCGGACCCACTTTTTTCTCTGAGACTGTCAACTCCCAACGATACTGTGACAATATCCTTTATCCTTTCTTTGCGCAATTGTTAGAAGATGAAATTAACATGGCCTATTTTCAGCAGGATGGCGCCCAGCCCACACATCGCATATGTCTATGGCACTCTTGCACGACGCGTTTGGGGACAGAATTATTTCGAAAACCATTTGGCCTCCTAGATACCCGGATCTCTCCCCGCCCGATTTTTATCTCTGGAGTGCGATGAAAAACTCTGTGTATTAGAACAATCCTCGCACAACTGATCATTTGAAGACGGCCATCGCAGAATACATTCGGAATGTGGACCGTGCTGTGCTGAACGACATCTTGAAGAACACAGTTTAGCGTGTCACTAAATATCTGGAAACGTGCGGGACACATTTACAACCTTTATTGTAATTGTACAGGTACGAATCTCTCATTCCTTATCAGGTGCACAGCGACTTTTTGATCACTCTGTAGAATTTACAGAACTTTTCCGGAGGGAAAAGAAGCTTTCCCGTGAGAATGTCTGCATTTTGAAGAAGGATCATCCATATAAACCACTCATGTTCTTTCCCCAAAGCTTTCGTCCGATTCCTCGTCTCTGTAGGTAGTTGGAATTTATAGCAAAGAGTAAAAGCAAAAACGCGTAACCATTCAACAGACCCAGTTCCTCCAAGCGGTGTCAGTGAAGTGGAAATTAAAACTTCGATTTTAGACACAAAGTTACACAATGAGACACCCAACTTTACAGTTATTTCCTAAGCACAACTTACTTTTCTCTTTGTTCACATTACCCGAAACCAGGGAGAGGACAACAACTCCATAATACAGGGTGTCTACATAGAAATGTCACAGCTTTGAAGCCATATAATTTTCATATAAAATCTTCTCGATTACATGTTTACATAATGGGTTTCAGACTGAATTATAATAATCCTGCAAGAAAAAGCGAAATGTCTGCTCTGGATGAATGAAGCCACCTTAGTCCGCCAACTTAGCCCAGAGCTTTTCAGATGGTTATTTTGTATTGGGCGTTTTTACACTTGGCAATTGTTACATTTCAGAGTTATGAAGCATCAGCTTTTTTGCTGATCGCGAATTGCATACAGAGGGTTGATGATGAGATTTTCTTAGCATAATAGGCCTTCATATATTTCGCAGGTAAAAAGTGTAAAATTTAAAATACTGCATGCATTACACTTCACGTGTTTGATTCTCTGTTATTTATTCATTTGTTCTTGTTTGAGTATTAAATCTGTATATTAACAGCCCAATGAGAAATATTTAAAAATGTAAAATAGATATATAAAATATATATGTAAGGATTCGGTCAGCTAGGGCAGAAAACGTGAGAGTCAGAATCGCCATTTTTGGCGGCAGGGCCCTTTCTGCCTAGCATCAGAATGCCAGCAGCGGATCCAGTTTGGTGAGCTGGGTGAAGAAAGGCGACATGGTGCTTGGTTAATACCCGAGGCCTCCTTACGTGGGAGCAAGAGTCGATGCGGCACAGAGAGTCGTGTGCATGTCCCATTGGCAGAGAGACCCTAACATCCCCCGAAAAAACATCACGTGATCTCAACTGGCGGTTTGTTCGAACTAGAGGACTTTTGGGAGAACAGGACTTTGGGTGCGGATAACGAGACCCTCCGTGTGTCAGATGGATTGTCTGTGGCTTGATTAAGCCTTTTGTTCTTTCATCCAGCGGTGGGACCACTAAGGCTCTTTGTGGCATCTGATTAGCATAGCGGGTGATTTATCGGCAGCCACTATTTGTATATATAAGTGTAATATTATGCAAATAAAGTGTACATATACATTGTATACCTGAGTTTTGTGTTCATCTACCACCTAGGTAGTATCAACATCCTACAAGATAGAGATAGGTACCCTTCTGCACATACTCTCAGACAAGGTCTGATGAAATTTGGGGTTGTTTTACCCAGACCAGACAGGTCGAGAAGCCGCCTATCTAAAATATAAGCTCACTGGACAAATAATTAGTCATCTGCAGCCGTAAGAGGGTTACCTCTGTTCGACAGCAACAAAGGGGGTACCAACAAAGGGTGTACAAAGGGGTTCGACCCCAACAAAGGGTGTACCAACAAAGGGTTACCTCTGTTCGACAACAACAAACAGTAAATAATACATTCTACAATTGTCCGTGCGCTACAGTAATAAATGCGCCTCCTACAAATGTCCATGCACTACAGTAATAAATGCGCCTCCTACAAATGTCTGTGCACTCAGTGACACATAGTTCATACAGATACATACAGTGACAAGTGAGAGTCATACAGATGTTCATATGGTGACAAGAAGTGGTTGTGTGCCACGTGTGTATTAGTCGCTCTGTGAAACATCTGTCACGCCAAAGATGTGAATGAGTGGCAAAAAGGTGTTACTGAGTTTGGCCGAACCAAAGGGTATAGTGTACAAGAAGTTGCTGCATTTGTAGGTATGTCGAAATGTACTGTCCAAAGAGTCTTCCAGCAGTGGCGTACATCGCAGTCCACCACTAATCGTCGCCAGACCTGCGGCAGAAAGACTGTGTTCACCAATAGAGACCATAGCAGTTTGTCATGCACTGTTAGGGCAAACCACTTTGCAATGAAGCAGGAATTGCTCGAATCAGTCAATGCGGATCTGCAGCAAGCTGTTTCTGAACGAACACTCTGAAGGGAATTGCATGCCATGGATATCAGGAGAAGAGTACCGTGAAAGAGACCCATGTTAACAGCTCTGCACAAGGCTGCACAGCTACAGTGGGTGCGGCACTACAAAGACTGGACTGTCGACTCTTGGAGGCTTGTGATCTGGTCGGATGAATCACGGTTTTACTTGTATTCGAATGATGCGAAGCGACGGTACATCGTAAGCCGGATGAAGCCTTCCAGGTGGACTGTGTGCAAGGTTCTGTTCAAACTGCAGGAGGATCTGTGATATTCTGGGGGTGTTTCACGTACGAGGAAATGGGTCCTTTGGTAGCGGTGACGTCACACTTGAACCAGAAGGGCTATATGGAGCAATTGGTGGACCACATGTTACCTTTTGTGCAGCATCTCCACAGTGAACAACAGAAGGATACCCCAGTCTTCCATGACGACAACTGTCACGTGCACAGGGCTCCAAGTGTGTCGGATTGGCATGACGAGCATTCTGAAACCTTGGAACATCTCGACAGGCCCGCCAAATTCCCGGATTTGAATCCCATAGAAAATTGTGGGACTATTTGTGGCAACGAGTGAAGTGCCGTCCCAGCCATCTGGCGAATCTGGCCGAACTGCTGCATTTGCTGCTGGAAAAGTGGATGAATATTGATGTGCATTACATCTACACACTGGTGGCATCCATGCCAGACGGGATTCCAGCTGTTCTTCAGTAGCACAGAAACGTTACACACTATTAGATGACATTCAGCCAGGGGTGACTAATTTTTTGTCCGCTGAGCTTATAATATGCATGAGTGTGTGATTAAATAAATAAGCTAAAATCATAAAAAGAATAGAGGAGTGAACCAAATGAAATAGACCAATTATGAAAGATTCCAAATACTACACTGAAAAAGATTATACCTTTTAGGTTGAAATATTTCCAAAATTAATGCATGCACAGACTATGTGCAATTATAAGTTTAAGGCCTTAATGTCTAAGTTATTAAAGGAAGATATATAAATTTTAATTTTAAATCAAAAGTACACTTATTGCAAACTGACAGATTTTTGCAAACTGACTTAATTGAAACTGACAGAATAAAAGTAAAAGAACAGCTTTTGAATGAAAATTATATTGATTGTTTTAAGAATGATAACGAATTTAAGGCGTATAATATAATTTTTCAAATTACTTATAATACAATTGTTGAAATTGTTTATAACACAATTGTTGTAAGTAGTTGTGATATGCAGACGCAACCTTGCGCACGCGCACAGCACCCATCATTCCCGCCCCGACTCTACCATCTGACGTTGCTCAGAAGTGTAGATTTCAAAGAAGTCATTTTTGTCGAAGGAAATGGGAGCGGGAAAAAGTGTTAAAGACCGTAGGTTGGGTTCGCCATAGAAAGGCTTGTGTCGAAAATAATGCTAATGGTTGTACATAAGCCAGAGCGTTGACTACCCTTGTGTTTAGAAAATCTGAGGGGATAAAGAATGAACTTGCGGGAGTGCCGAGAAGTCGTGTTCGAGAGATCGAGGTGTGACAGAAACCTATTCCAAGAGGGATGAAACAATCCTCATTCAAGAGTAACTGCTAGGTCCTTTGAGAAGCGTTCTGTTGGGAAAATAAGAATATCTCGCACTGTACTTAGGAAACGTGAAGTGCGGTATAAAAGCGAATGCGATAGAAGAAACATATCGTTCAAGAGTAACCCGTGCGACAATGCTCTTGAAGAACCACTGAACAGTTCCTCCCTCCCTGACTCCTAGTATCTGAAGTGGATGAGAAGTGTGAAGATGTGAAGAGGCCGTTTTTGTCAAAGGAGAAGACAGGAAAAAGTGTATGTTCGAGATCGCTGGCTAGGTTCGTTATAGACATGTACGTGTCGAAAATAACCCTGCAATAAGTCAGAACTCTGAATAGCCTTGTCAGCCGTGTTTTAGAAAATGTGAGGCGTCTATAGGGCTGGTTGGGTTGTTTTACCTCTGAGCGGCACTTTTTTGCACACCATGGGCTAAATGACCAGGTCACACGGACCCCAGAAGGCTCAGAGAAGGTTGGGGGAGGGAACCCACTGGAACAGTTGTTGGGAGACAGACGGTAGCCTCCCATCAAGACCATCTAGCGTGTTCTTTAACGTGCACAGGGTATGGCTCTCCCACACATGGGGCCATGGCTTAAAGCCCCATCCGACGGACGGCGGTCTTTCCATGCCCATCGGTGTACCCTACTGACCGTGGGCAGGGCGGGGAATTTTGCAGAGATAAGGGCGTCTATAACGTCATCTTGAGGAACATGAGAGGAAGGATAGAGAATCGAGGTATGACAAAACGTCTGTACTAAGAGGATGACGCCTCATTCAACAATATCCACTGTTGTCGAATGTCTTTGAGGGAGGTTCTGTTGGGAATATAATAATAATAGGCCGCATTGACCGCTACTTAGACAGTCAAGTGCGAAAACTGATTATAGAGCACGACAATGTCATTTGGGGTCCGCTGCTTATTCGTGAGAATGAAGCGTCATTCTCACGAATAGTATCATAGAATCATAGAGGTAGCGACCTGCAATAAGGGATGCACTGCTCAAACTGTCTCTTCTCCCAACGCCCACCTGCAAAGACGCAGGTGGAAAAAGTAGAAAGCGACGAGTTGAAAAAATGTGTAGAAAAGAAACTTTGAAAAGCCTCTCCAGTGAAATGGAATTCTTATGTAACAGAAGAGGAAGCTTCGTCCGTGGCGCTGAACAGTCTTTGGGGATTGCAATAAGAAAGGTTCACAGTTTATCGGAACTAAAGACAGCAATGGAGATAAACAGAGCAGCAGTTATTCGGACAGTTGGAAAGAAGCAGAATTGTAACAAGGTGAGGAGCGTTGAACCGACGTATTAGCATGTAAGGGACAGGACTGCCATCACCTGACTCTCGTCCTAAGCGTGAAACCAGACAGTCACATCAACAAACTTCAAACTTCAAAAGCGATCAGTTTGAAAAACCGTTTTTAAAACATCAAACAGAAAAATTTTGTATTACTGAAGGCGAAGACGGTTTTTACTAAATGCGAAGAATTTGAAATACGCAAACGTATAGAATAAAAGTGAAATAAACATATTTACCGTATTTACGCATTTTAGGCAAAGGTACGAAATTAACTCCCAGTCAGACTTTAGAGCGACTATTAAGTTTCAATGATTGGTTGTCGGTTTTATGGCAACTTAAACTATAAGGTGCAAACGGCAAATGTCATAGCTAAAATTCAAAATATGGTAGCATTAGACCGAAAAAGGTTAAATAGAAATCAAGTATCCTCACCTCGTTACAATTCTGCTTCTTTCCAACTGTCCGAATAACTGCTGCTCTGTTTATCTCCATCGCTGTCTTTAGTTCCGATAAACTGTGAACCTTTCTTATTGCAATCCCCAAAGAATGTTTAGCCCATGGTGTGCAAAAAAGTGCCGCTCAGAGGTAAAACAACCCAACCCAGCCCTATAGACGCCTCACATTTTCTAAAACACGGCTGACAAGGCTATTCAGAGTTCTGACTTATTGCAGGGTTATTTTCGACACGTACATGTCTATAACGAACCTAGCCAGCGATCTCGAACATACACTTTTTCCTGTCTTCTCCTTTGACAAAAACGGCCTCTTCACATCTTCGCACTTCTCATCCACTTCAGATACTAGGAGTCAGGGAGGGAGGAACTGTTCAGTGGTTCTTCAAGAGCATTGTCGCACGGGAGTAGTGTCTTCGCAACCTGGGGCACCCCCACTAGTGCTTTCCACTATGACGTCACAAACCACACCCACTTCCGGTCACACCCCCTTATTAATATTCATAACCGACCACACCCCTTATTAATATTCATAACTCATACTTAATAATTCATAATCAATAATTAATTACCAAATAATTATTCCTCCCTTTATTTAAAAACCCTTTATTAAAAATTCTTCCCCTTTCTCCTTCTTCCTTCCCCTCCTTTTAACCCGTGGCGCCATCTGGTGACTATGAGGAGTACTATTTTTAGAAAACCCCCTATTTTAGCTATAATTTCCCGATTTTTTTACTCCCCCCATTAAAAACTCCCCCTTTTAACCACCTGGCGCCATCTAGCGACTATGAGGAGTACTATTTTCAGAAAAACCCCTATTTTAGCTATAATTTCCCGATTTTTGAATCCCCCTCATTAAAAACCCCATTTATCAAAGTTCCACCCCCTTCATTAAATCACCCCTTTATTAAAGTTCCCTCCCCCTTTATTAACCCCCCTTATCAAAAGTTCCCTTTATTAAACTTCCCTGATCACAAACTCCCTTGGTGTCCACGTTCATTTTCCAAGTCCAGCTAAACTCGTGCAGAAAGGGATGATGCAATCCTGATAAATAATTACAAAGTCCAATTGTCTCCTATTGGCTTATTATATTTCCTGATAAAACTACGGGTCCTGATTGGTTGTCCTAGGTGGCTCTGCTTTTCCACGTTAAATAGGTAGCAACCCTCGAGTGCATCATTGTTTATGATGCAGGCTAGCAATCCAGATGCATGGTGTCTCGGTGAAGATGCTTACTTCGTGCCTTCGCTGTTCAAAAATAAGTTTTCTGTGCACATACGTCGCTACAAGAAATATGAAAATGGTGAACTCATCTACTCTACACCTGTGGGGGGTTACCCTCTCCATACCTGAATGGGAGGCTTTGTGTACCACGGTGCCCCACATAGAGGAACAAGTGAAAATCGGTCCCGATCAACAGACATGGCACGTGATGCCTGGTTTACATGCCTACATATATTGCAACGTAGGTGGTGAACGCTGTGTCGACTTCATCAACGAATCAGCTGACCAAAGAACTCTACAGTTTCGTGTTGTGAGACAATGTATAACGCTGAACGCTTCGCAGTGGTTCACGCTGGCTATCCACGTAGACGAAGTGATGCATGTTGTGCATAACGTGTGTGGAACTCTCAAAGATCACCATATCCGTATTGCTATTATAGAACGTTCAGAATCAGTTTTACCCTTCCTCTTGGGTCCTGTTTTCGACGGCCCTGAGTGTGTTTACCCGCTGTTGGTGGACATTTTCCGACAAGAACTAACACGTCTGATTCCATTAGATGGACTTCAACCTGAAGAAAAAATATTGACCATCGTAGTGTGGTCTGGTGACTTGGACATTAATGCTTTGACACAAGTGTTTGTGGATACGGCCTGGAAACGAGGTCTGTTGAATTTTGTAGATTCTGGATTTGTGTGTACTCTGAAATATAATACTATTGTCGACGATGCAAAAAATGAAATGTATAAATTAAATAAATAATTGTAACCCATATAATGTGTCTGTCTTTTCATCCTAAATGTGTATTCCAAAAATTCCAAAAAAATCCAAAAAAATTCCAAATTTCCAAAATTTCCAAAAATGTGTACCTGCGTTCAAGAAGGCAGGTACACATTTTTGTCTTGGTATGGATAGGAGAAAGAAGGTGTTAGCTAGTGTCGGAAGTGTAATCATAACAGTGTTAATGATAGTGGTGCTTGTATTAGAACTTGTGGCCCCTGGTAAAAATATTCATTGTGGGGAATCAAAAGCCTTAGGCAGTGAATACAAATTTCGAGTGTGCAACTTAACAGTGGACATCAGACAGTTTATAGGAGACATTCCTACAGTTACAGGTGTTACACTTTCGTTAAATCAATGGCAAAACCTGGTGGGATACGACGTCTGGGTGCTACTTAAACTCGTCCGAGAATGGTTAGAAAGCACCCGCCTACACGCTACATAGACCTGTTTGCAGAAAGTTCCCCCATAACAAAGTTTACGTCACAGGGTTAGACGAACAATGGCAAGTCGATCTCGTAGTTGTGAAAAATCTAACTCGCTTCAATGACGGTTTTCGCTACATATTAACGGTCATCGATGTGTTCTCGAGGTATGGGTGGGCGGTGCCTATGAAGGCAACAACAGGGAAAGAAATGGTGTCGGCTTTCAAAAAAATCCTTTCCAAGGGACGATCTCCCATGAATTTAAATACGGATCAAGGTACCGAATTTACCAACAGAGTGTTCCAGAAATTCTTGAAAAAGAAAGGTATTCGGTTCTTCGTCACCTACTCTGACAAAAAAGCAGCTTTGGTGGAGAGATGGAACCGCACTCTATGCAAGAGACTGGGGAGATATTATACACGCAATAACACATACCAGTATTTGGACGTGCTGCAACATGTTGTACGTGGATACAATGACACAGTTCATAGTGCACACGATATGGCTCCCAAGGATGTGACTTTACACAATGAAGACGTTGTGTGGGTTCGACTCTACCACAATCCTGCCATAGTAAACGAAAAACCAGCATTTTTAGTGGGGGACACGTGTTTGACTAGCCAGTCTAAAAGTAGCCTTCAAGAAGGCAGGTACACATTTGTGGACCGAAGAAATTTTTACAGTCGACAAGGTGTTACAACGTCAGCCCCCTGTATACGTCATATGAGATTCCAAGGGAGAAGTGTTGAAGGGAACATTCTATAAATCGGAACTTCAAAAAGTGACCGAATCCGAACTTTACACTGTTAAGAAAATAATCGAGAGAAAAGGACAAAAGGCACTGGTCAAATTTCGCGGTTATCCCAAACCTTCGTGGATTCCTAAAAATGGATAGTTTCTACCTGACCCTACTCTCCACGGCTAGTCAGAATATTTACCCAAACAATTCGCAGAGTGATTTCACGGTTCGTCTAGCACAACCCCTAAGACTAAGGGGAAAATGGAAAGTGTTCACTTACCCGTGAGCACAACAGCAGAAGTTCACTTACCCATGAGCTGGTACAATGTGGATGGTTCTAATGACACGTATCAATATTATGCTCCTGCTCCCTTTGAAGAATACTGGAAAATCAAACTTAAACCAGGCAAAATAACTCGAATGGAACTGTTGTCTCACCTCTCCACTCAGCTCCCTAAAGAAATCACAGTGGTTACTGGGTATTCAAACCGAGTGAGGGATACGGTTTAATGTTCCCTAAAACGAATTTCAGCAGGCTTCTGTGTGTCGGCGAGGGAGAAGTTGACAAACCCTTCCACCAACGATTTGCTACCAAACTGTGCAATACTGCAACATTCGATATAGATGACAACTGTTATTTCTACATGATTCCGCCGGGTAGTTTCCAAAAACGAAAAGTACCCCACGAACGATACGAAAGTGCTGAATCATTATTCGATGCAATGAACCAGGTCATGTCCTACAAGTTGAGAAAAGCTTTCCGTTTCAAGCAACAGGCAGATCACACCTTGTTGATGGATACAGACAAACTACATTTCATTAAATTTCCTCTTTCGAACCCCGGATTAGGAGACATGCTAGGAATCACTAAATTAAATATTCCACTGAATAAAGCCATGGGCGACTACCCCATCGATATGAACAGAGGAACTGTTGCATGTTGTGAATCCTGCCGTCAGAACCAGTAATAACGAAGCCATCGTTGCAGTGTATTAACAACCTGATTACTACCCCCTGGCAAGAAAGTTTTGAGAGTGTGAGAATCTTCCTTCGTACCGATACAGGAGAACCTCTGCATTTTAAATTCAGTAAAGTTTTAGTCAAGTTACATTTCTGCCATGAGGGTTAAATTCGTTCCCCCTTCTGCAGACACCTATGTGAGCTACTACAAGAGCCAAACGGGGCAGGGTGTGTTCAGGGGCCCTCGTTATCAGAGAGGTGATGGGCTCGGTAGCATCTTTGTCACTATTGGACGTGTCATCAGCCCTCTTGTATGACCGGCGCTGTCCACCCTACGTAAGGGTGGGCTACGGTTCGTTTCAGAGATGGCCCAGGGGCAAAACTTCAAAACAGCTGCCAAAGCAGGGTTGCGTGAAGCT
Source organism: Ryuthela nishihirai (assembly GCA_038380435.1). Taxonomy (NCBI): domain Eukaryota; kingdom Metazoa; phylum Arthropoda; class Arachnida; order Araneae; family Heptathelidae; genus Ryuthela; species Ryuthela nishihirai. The sequence goes on from JAWZYU010000019.1 coordinate 3,972,622, forward strand.
GGTGTAGACCTATTACAATGTGCCAGTTCCAAGTTACAGGGTGGAAAAGGGATAAAACGCCGTCGTCATCATCCTAGTGTTCATAAAGTGAAGAGACTCTGTACTGTGAAGGACGTGTTTTCATCATGAACATTCAGAAAATTCACGCTGATTCTGGTGACTGTACCAATTCCGAACTGGACCTGTTTCTGGTTCTCCCCACTGTCTCTCAACTGGAAAGAGGCTGTTATGTCAATTATTTACCTGTGGCTTCGCTGGAAGGTAATGCTCCACTTGAATACATAGTGAAAGGGACAGATGATTACATTGATCTATCCCGCTGTCACCTACGCCTCATCTTGAAAATTGTGAAATCCGACGGTACACCCCCGTCGGAAGTGATCGCCCCCTGCAATCATTTCTTCCACGCCCTCTTCAATCAAGTAGACGTCTTCCTCAACGATCACCTAGTGAGTGCTTCTCACACTCTGTACCCCTACAGGGCCTAACTGGAGACTTTTGAATTATGGAACCGATGCCACGCGAAGTCAGCTCGGTACATCACTCTGGTACCTCGACACCCCCGGTAAAATGGAACTGACCAGTCGGGAGAACATGGGATGGCATCAGCGCAAGGGGTACATCAAGTCAACAGGTATCGAACTCATCTCGTGGATCCATGCCGACCTGTCCGACCAAGAACGTTACTTACTCAATCAGGTCGATCTGAGACTGCGTTTGTTAAAGTCCAAGCCCGAATTCTGTCTCATGACAGGTGAAGCGGACCCCTCTTACAAAGTACAGATTCACGAAGCTGAATTTTTCGTGCACAAAGTCAAACACTAACTAGTACTTCCAGTGTCATCCTTGCACACACTCGCCTACTGGGTTCAGAGAGTGCCAAGTACCCCCTGCGAAGAACGGATTTACGTATGTTCTTCATCGCTGCAGGCCTGACGAGTGTGAACCGTGACAATTTATTTCTTGGCCAACTTCCGGTACGTCTGGTACTGGGCATGGTGGAAAGTACCAGTCTGAATGGATGGTACGAAAAAAATCCCTTCAACTTCCAACATTTCGACTTAAACTACATCAGCCTGCACATTGACAGTGATCAGCAGTACTACACCCCAGACTTTACGAATGGACGTTATCTCAGATGTTACCAAGGATATTGGAAGCTGTGGACGCATGGAAATCCGATAGTGGTATTAACTTATCGCGAAAAGCCTGTGGCGAGGGTTTTACGCTGTTTGGATTCCAATTGACCCCCGAGCAGTGTGAATATAATCAAGCGTTTTCTTTAATAAAAAGCGGTAGTGTGAGAGTCGAATTAAAGTTTGCCAGGCCACTACCCATATCAGTCACTGTGATCCTATGCAGAATACCAGAATCTGCTGAAAATCCCATTGGATCGTAAAATCCTGTTTGACTACAGCTCATGAATACCTCTCAGTTAGAATCCATCCTCTCGATGTTACCTATAAGTCTAGGTGTGTTCCCACGTGACAGACTACCTTGCAGAATCGACCAGTCAGAAGCCTTGTTTATCTACAATACTGATGCATCATACCTGCCCGGAACCCACTGGATAGCTGTTTACAAGAAAGGAATGCACGTGGATCACTTTGACCCCCCTGGGGACAAGTCCCGATGTCTCCATGCAAGAATACTATAGCCAGTTAGGCATACGTCACGTGTTACATCCCTTGATACCTCTGCAGGACCCCATGGGTGACACTTGCGGTGCTCACTGTCTGTATTTCCTGTTTAAAAGAATGTGTGGTTCGGCTCTTCCCACAGTACTGCATTGCGATTACACGTGTCGAGTAGACTTTAACGACTGCACGGTGGTGCGATGGCTCTCCGAACTCTTTCAAATATTTTAATTTCTGCTCCTTCTTAGTGTGGAAAGACGACTTTCACTCTGAAACTCATCAAAGAAGCCGCTCAGGTGTTCTGCTACAGGGAGTGGCAACCTGCCTTTGAACCCTTTAAGAAAACTGTGGAATTTTACGAAGGACTATCTGTAGATCTGGAATTTGACCCCCTCAGACCTACTCTTCTGGTGCTGGACGACTTGATGGAACAGTCTGTGGCCAGCGAATGCATATCTCAATTGTTTATTCGTGGAGGGCATCATAAAAATATCACGATTGTCCTGATCTTGCAAAATCTGTTTTTAAAGGGAAGACATTCGAGGACTATATCACTCAATGCTCACTATAAGTTTTTATTTCGCAACTGTCGGGACGCTTCACAAATAACGCATCTGGCAAGACAAGTATTTCCACATCATTCAAAACTCCTGACTGATGCTTATAGACTAGCTACACAACCTCCCTGCGGCTATTTGTGCATGGACCTTCATCCCAGAACGTTAGATACTGAAAGGCTCCGTGACAAGATCCTCCCTTCTGAAGAACCCGAGATACTCTACGTACCAAATGAAAGTTAGATCTCAAGGCCCGTTCCTTCAGTGTTTACCAAAACTTGGGGGAAAGCAACGTGCAGCTCTGTTGAAGCACATCTCTGACCCTCAGATGTGCTCTATGTGAAGTGTGTACTAATTTCTTAAAAGGGAATATACCTGTCTCCCATCGAGTATTAAAGAATTTACGAAGTTACAAGACTGTCATAAGAAGTTTAGCTTCCAAACGTGCATCTGTCCATCACAAGAAACGTCTCCTGCAAAAGGGATCGGGATTTCTACTTCCCCTTCTTATGGCAGCCTTACAACTGCTGGGTTCGTTATTTCGAAAATGATTTCAGTGAAGGCTGTTCAAAGGCAAAACATACGAAAAAAAGTGCGTGATGTAGACATGGAGATGAAGAAAATACTTGAATCTGACGTTGATGATAAAACTGAAAAGTACCTAACTGTATTGAAAAATTACCTGTTATTTAACCAACAATTGGAAGCCCCCCACGAAGTAAAGGTCAACATTCCCAGACAGCCAATATCAGAGACTTATGATCACTCTCCAAAAGACATTTGCGACTTTGTTCCCATCCGTCGTAAGAAAAGGAAATTATTTGAATGGACTTCATATTGAAGATATCTGTTTGAAGACTTCTGTAAAAAGAAACAATGTATTTCCAAGACTTGTGATAAAAATTTGTGATAAAAAACCGTATATTAAAATCCTGTGATTAAAACCATTTTGTGATAAAAAAAAACAATGTATTAAAAATTTGTGATATCCAATAAAAGTAATTAAAACTGATATATGCCTCTTGTTCATTCTTTCTGTGAATTTTACAACACTCAAACATTAGGTTTTATAAATGTTATTCATAGAAACATCATTTTGCTGACCCATCTTTTTTCTCACATAAATATAGTGTTGAAGATTGGAAAATAAAGAGACTGGTTTTTAAAAAAAACATTTATTAAGTTAAATGGCACAGTATATTTGAATACAGACAGTAGTATGGGTATTAGAATAAAAACTTCAATGCACAGAAAAACATTAGTATGGCAATGATTGATAATTGTAGTAAAAGCTTCAATAAAACAGTACTGATATTTACAAACTACTATGTTTCACAATATTTACAATTCGACTATACAGCAAAGTGAGAAACCTGATCCATGAGATAGATGGCGCTAGTGCAGACGCGCGCAGAGAGCAGCGCTGACTTCCGCTGACAGCTCAAAAACCGGAAGTGCAATAGGGGGCGCTTGTGCATGCAGAGGAGACGTCAGAGGAGAGTCAGAACGCGCGGCGGCGATCCTGACAGCTTCGCATGCCTGTCTGTGGGGCTTAGATTGACAGCGCGCTAGCTAGCAACATATTTTTCAGAATACGCTATTAACATTTTAAAGACACATTTTAAAATACTTTTTCTGAAATATGCCTTTAACCACATTTAAAAATACTTTTTTTTCTTAAATATGCTCGATTTGCACTTTTTTTTAAAAACACAATTTATAACCCTTGTAATATGCTAAATACACATATTTTTATAATACTTTTTTCTGTAATATGCTAGATTTTGCACCTTTTTGAAAACACATTTAAAAATACTTTTACTGCAATATGCTAGATTCGCACCTTTTTATAACCACATTTTATAATACCTTTTCTGCAATATGCCATTAACAGTTTAAAGACACATTTTATAATACCTTTTCTGCAATATGCCATTAACATTTTAAAGACACCTTTTAAATACTTTTTTCCTGAAGTATGCTAAATACACACATTTAAAAATACTTTTTCTGTAATATGCTAGATTTTCACCTTTTTTGAAAACACATTTTAAATACTTTTATAAAATTGATATGTACAATAAAAAATTTAACTTACAAGAAATCTAGCAAGATGTCAAGTTGTGTATCCACATAACCGTAAGGAACCAAAACAGTTCGCCAGGTGGGAGATATCGTTGGTCCAAGTTCACCTGGAATTTCTTGATCACAGGCCTGTTAATGACTGTCGCATCCACTTTGTTTCTCACTACGTTAAAGGGTATAACGAAACTCTCACTTGGCAGAGACTGTTCCACAACCATGGATTTCAGGAGTTGAAAATTATATTTTTCGCGGTTTTTCTGGGTGAGACTTAGCCCCTTCGCACGAAGAATCTCGTTTCCATTGCTAAGTCTCAATGCTTAGCTCTTAGCTGCCGCTCCCACGTAATCGGTGATTCTCACACTGGCACCATATTTCGCTCTGATTTCGGACACCCACGATACCAGAAACTGTCCTTCTGGAGGAATGAAGGTGTTGGACAGGCTTCTACTGAAGATCACGGAGTCCGTGTCTGAATAGAGCGCACGCCAGCCGAGTTTTGACAGCAATGCATATAATTCCAGCCGCGCATGACTTGTCACCATGGCAGCCAAAATAAGACTACCTTTCAAGTTTGCAGAAGTTGCCTCGTGGATTGGGCGATGAGTCACCAGAACGGTATCGGCGTTGATGGGTGCTATGTCCGTAATAACTTTGGAGGCATCCGATAAAAGTTCCATATACTGGACAGGGCAGCTCACTATGGTGGTGTGGGTCCGGGTAAGATTCTCCGCATTCTTGCCCCAAGTGGAGTTAAGGAAAATCTTGGAGACTTGCCTCGAGAGGGGTTGTTCTTCACTTCGGATGAACGGATTCGTACCCCTTCCACCTGAAAAAAAGCCTCAAAAAACGCCTCTTTTTCTGCATCTGTTTTCACGTCTGGAGGGAAACCGGTGTACCACTGTTTAACACCCAGAAAAGTATATGTAACCAGCATAGATACCCCCTTTTTTGCTGACAGGGTCGTACTGCACTACCGAATCAAAGTGCCACACATCATGTATCTTCTCAAGCACACTCTGAACACCCTGCTTTCACAGCGGTGTAAATTTCGAAGGTGCACCACAATCCGGTTAGGGCTCACTGATTCAGGTTATGGGTACTCGGTGGCGCCAGTTGTCCTTCAGTGCAGGTCCTACAGAGTGGAAACAGTAGCTTCCCATGGCCTTGAACGGGAGCACAGGAATGAAGAGATCGCCAGGTGGAAGGACGGTTGCGTGCATCACCCCAAAATAAAAGTCTACATCATACATGAAGTCCTGTGTGATCCTTCGGGGGTGTCCTTTACTGTAGGGTGATATTTTGCACACGGCAGGATATAAACTATTCACGTCGTAATAATCGAAGACCACGCCCTGGTCCTCAGAAGCGTAGCACGTGAAACACTCGTCCTACCGCCGAACAGAAAATCCCGAGCGCCGTCCTTCTAATGGGCTCGATATATTTTATAGAGGGTAGCCATTGCAGGATCCGTACGGAGTAAATGTTCTCATATGACCTTGATGTCATACTCGGGCATAAAGAGTTTTATAGCTCCAAGACGATCCAGAGTTCTGTTGTAAAGAGCTGAAAAGGGTTTCTTCTCCGCAGACTGGATGGCCTCGGGGCGAAAACACTGGATGCATCCATGATGCCAGCAACCCATCGCCTCATAGATGGTATGGGTGTCATGACAAATACCATCTAATTTAAATTTGGAGATTTTAAATTCCCCCTGAGGCGAGCGAGCTGTTTGAATTTGGAGGTTGTTTTTCTCCACCTCGTATTGCAGCCAGGCCAGCGCTTTCAGCGACTGCCAGTCGTTGCTGGCTGAGTAGCCTCGTGGGGGACACACATCCAGCATAATCTTCTGTAAAAATTTTCCCTGAAATACACGTTGACAGGCGCCAGCACTGGTAAGGTCTTTGGCGAACTTCCATAAGGGCTATGAAATCGAGCCGAAATTTTTCACAACTCTTTTGCAGTAACACCATATCGGCTTCGCAATAAAAGAGAAGTTCGCGCTTATAGTCCCATTCTTTGAGGGAGGCAGAGGCATACCAAGCTTCAAATTTGACCCTTGTAGTAGCATTCATATCCTTAGGGCGAAAGTAACTGGCGTCCGGAATCGACCCCGCATACTGCAAATTTTCTTCCCTGATGAAGTAGAACGGGAAAAAACCTTTCACGGTTTCTACGTCGAAGGTTTTGTAAAATGTCCTCAACAGTGCCTGGATAAACGAAAAACTGTCGACGTAACGTATTTTCAGTCCGTTGAGGAAAATTCCTAAAATTTTGGAACCTTGAAACACGAGGTCGGGTTTCTGTAGATGCCGATAAAGATAATCGACGACAAACATTCCGTCAAAGTCACGGAAATTGTGAGCTTTGACGGTCGTGTTAGAAAAGCGCTGTTTGCTTGGAGACCGAGAAGCCAGTCCATAAATTTATTCACATCGGGAAATGATATTACACGCCACTCGTCTTCTACTTTATAAGTGACCACACATAGGATAGGTTTTAAGACGCCGTCTGTCAGTTGAACCATTTCCTCATCGAAGTAAATATAATTTTGTTCTACTGGCTTTAATTTCAGGGGTTCCACAAACTGAGGCTTGTTTACACGGCAGATGTGTTTATTCTTTGGATCGTAAATGTCCAGGCACTTTGTGCAACGATGACGTTGCTGGCAGGATAACTGTAGATGCACCTGAAAGCAATCAGGGCCTCTCAAATACATGCTACAGTTAGGGCACAGAAGGGGGTCTCCACTGTGGACGACGTTCGCTGTCAGACACCGCTTGCAGGTGCCTTGGCAAACGTGACCTTCATGGTTGTACGCCTTTAAACAGGTAGTGCAGAAATTATTCGTACCAAAAAGTCCTGCAGGGGCAGCAATCACGTCGAAATGATGATTGCGGTAAAGCAAAAAGAGACTCTTGGGAGCCTCAGGGCCTACAAACAGAGGCAGGAAACAGTCTTCAGCCGATTAAACCACAATACGGAGAGCAGGTGACAAATACTGTTGGAAGAGCTTGATTTCCGGGATCCCACACGGACCAAGGGGAACGCCTGCTTCTAGATGTAGCTGAAGGGCTTCACTGAGTTGAAGCTTACAGTAGCATTTACGGAATTGGCTGTACTTGTTAGGCAAGTCTCGTTTTCTCAAATTCAGTTCTCTAGCCACCACTAGAGCTCAGGCCAAACAAGTATCATCGTTGTTCTGGATCGTTATGATAGCTTTTTTATTTTTTAAAAAGGTATCCATATCGGCGAGATTACGGTTTTCAGGTGAAGTACGTTTATCGTTGCCACCGCGACTGACACGCTCCAGATCGGTACACACAAAATCAAATTGCATTTGACTATGGTGGCCGATTCCTTCATTAGATTGAATGACGCATTCTAAGGTGATGAATCGCTCCTCTGTCAGTTCATTTCTTTTACACAGAGGAAGATTAACGGGGTTCTTGATCGAGTCCGATCTAAACACTAATCGCACGTGACTGTACTGTCCCTGGGGTACAAGCTCACATAATAATTGACCATGCAGGTTGCAGAAGGTCAGCATAAAATTATGAGCAGCGACGTCATCCATTCCGCTGAGTCGGACGCTCGTTGAGATGAATTGCGTCTTAAATTTAGCAGAATTAAAGTTACTCACATTCATCATGGTGTAATGAGGCGAAACAGTAGGAGAACTCACAGCCAGAGCACACGGCAGCGAGACAACGTCCTCAGAATGCAAAGGCCCGGCACGTGATCCGTCCTGTGGGTGCGCCAGGATGTAGGTGCGGTTCGTACCACCAGCAGTACAGGATACTCTTCGCAGAGTGCTGAGAGCATCCCCCCCCTCTCTGGAGAGCTGGCAGAGCTAGCAGACAGACACGCTTGGCTGAGGAGGCCTTAGGTGATGAGGAGCGCTTGCCCTCTAACTTGCTCACAAGGGACTGCAACTCTTCAAAGGAACGGGCTACGTCCTTTCTCTCAGCGTCCATCTCAGCAGATTGTGCAAACTCACGGATCGCAGACATCTCGCAAAAACTAAGAGCAAACTAGGAGCAAAAACTTCTAATAGCTTTCTCACCAGTAAGCAAGGAATGACAAAGCAAGTGGGGTGCGACCTTAGATACAGGGATATGTTATCTCATAAACGACCTTGATACATCTCTCGACACGAACAAGGCCAACCTTCATCCAATAAGCCTCCCCTTCGTGAGATACAAAGTAAATAAGTGAGCTAAAGCGTCATCCGAAATATTTTCGTTTATCAGAGGTCGAGTGACCTTCATCCGATAAGCCCCCCTTCATGTGATACAAAGTAAACACTCACATGTGTCATCCGAAATATTTTCGTTTATCAGTAGCATATGTAAACAGATAGCCCCCCCCCCCATCGGCATTCACTCTTTGACGGTGTAGTGATAAGAACCGTCACTCGCTCAGGCGTGGATAAAGCTTGTAGATATTAAAATACGAATTCAGAGCAACAGATGCAAATACTGTGCTGCAGATAGCGTGTGGTGACATTCCTCTTGACCCCTCACCCCGATAAGAAGAGACCTGGGCATGCATGCTGCCTTCCTTGTTGACGGATGGAGTTTTTGATAAGTGTTTAATTACTGAGAAATAAAAATTGGTAATACAGGGAATATACAACTTTGGGAGTTGATTTTCTAAGTTTAGGGGACTTGTAAAATGATGGGAGTTTGTGATCAGTGAAGTTTTAATAGAGGGAACTTTTGATAAGGGGGTTTCTAATAAAGGGGAGGGAATTTTAATAAGTGTTTAATTAATAAAGAATAAAAATTCGTAATAAATACAGGGAATATACAATTTTGGGAGTTGATTTTCTATGTTTAGTGGACTTGTAAAAGGATAGAAACCAAGGGAGTTTGTGAAGTTTTAATAAAGGGAACTTTTGATAAGGGGGAGGGGTTAATGAAGGGGTGGGAATTTTAATAAGGGGGTGATTTAATGAGGGGAGCTTTTGATAAGAGGGTTTTAATGAGGGGGACAGGAGTTTTGATAAAGGGATGGAACTTTTGATAGGGGTTTTTTAATGAGGGGGATTAAAAAATTGGGACTTTGTAATTGAGGATTGCATCATCCGATCGTTGCCACCCCAAAGTTTAGTTGGACTTGGAAAATGAACGTGGATACCAAGGGAGTTTATGATCAGGGAAGTTAAATAAAGGGAACTTTTGTTAAGGGGGTTTTTAATCAAGGGGGAGGGAATTTTAATACAGGGGTGATTTAATGAAGGGGTGGAACTTTCGATAAGGTTTTTTTTAAATGAGGGGGAGTCAAAAATCGGGAAATTATAGCTAAAATAGGGGTTTTTCTGAAAGTAGTACTCCTCATAGTCACCAGATGGCGCCACGGGTTATAAGGGGGGGATGAAGGAAGGGGGTAGAAAGGGGGATTTTTAATAAAGGGTTTTTTAATAAAGAGGGGATTAATTATGAATTAATTATTGATTAATTATTAATTATGAATTATTAATTATTAGTTAATAAGGAGCGTGGCCGGAAGTGGACGTGGCTTATGACGTCTTTGGGGAAAGCACTAGTGGGGTGCCCCAGGTTGCGAACACACTAATCACAGGGCTACTCTTGAACGATATGTTTCTTCTATCGCATTCGCTTTTATACCGCACTTCACGTTTCCTAAGTACAGTGCGAGATATTCTTATTTTCCCAACAGAACGCTTCTCAAAGGACCTAGCAGTTACTCTTGAATGAGGATTGTTTCATCCCTCTTGGAATAGGTTTCTGTCACACCTCGATCTCTCTGAACACGACTTCTCGGCACTCCCGCAAGTTCATTCTCTATCCCCTCAGATTTTCTAAACACAAGCTCAACGCTCTGGCTTATGTACAACCATTAGCATTTTTTCCACACGAGCCTTTCTAAGGCGAACCCAGCCTACGGTCTTGAAAAAACACTCTTTCCCGCCCTCCTTTATTTGATAAGAGTGGCTTCTTTGAAATCTACAGTTCTCACTAATTAGAGTCAGGGCTGGAACGATAGGTACTGTGTACATGCGCAAGGTTACATCTGTCTGTCCCAATTTCTGTTGTATGAGGTAACAATATAATTGTGGAATCTTAGTGAGATGGATGGGCTTGTTCTTCTATGCAAAGCTTTTTCATATCTGGCTTGATGCTTGCTTCAGCATTATGCCGGTTTCTTTTTTGGTGTTTGTTAAAGCTTGTTTAAAAAGCTGTTTCCCATCCATGGTAGAAAGTTGTGTAGAGCACTGTTTGCAATTTCAGGATATTCTCGTCGTAGCTTCACCCAGAACTCGATGAGTTGCAGAGTTGCAACGATTCTGTGAATGTCGTTTTCCAATTTTGGTCTCCAGAGATGTCAATCGAGTGTTCACATTCAATCACAGGCAGTACTGCATCTGTAAATGAACCTATGAATGGATTTCACAACCAGGAAATTATCGTCTTTGTTGGAATAGTCTTTCATGGTTGTTTATAAATCCGTGAGATGTGCTGTGATTCCAGGGCTTGGCTTTACCCATCTCGAACACTTTTGTAATTATGTAAATATTTTTATCTTATGTAATTTATCTGTATGAGTATAGTGTAGGCTCGTCATTGTACCATGGCAACATAGGCAGCAGGGGGAAGGATGGATTGGACGGACTATTGGTGAGTGACCTCGGTTCCCATTGTCCAATCGCTGTTGGAGCTCTGTTCACCGCCCCTCATCCTTTAAACTCTGAAGGGGTTGTGATGGAAGAGAGAACATTGCATATAAGAAGGCATGCAGTGTTCTCTGTTCCATCTCAGTCATGCAGTAGCAGTGGTGGTTTGGCTGTTGGTCAGTACGAAAGTGTGACGGGAATTGTAAAAGTAAGGAAAAAGGAGACGGTTTCTGCTGACCTAGGCAGAAAAACGACGAGCTGTGGAGATTGCGAAAAATTAAGTTAAGCTTTGAGATTAATATCTACTTTCGAACTGAAGCTGTTACCAAACGGTTCATTGGTAAGAATCCTGTCCCTGCATAGTGGAAAGTATAGTGATGCAACAAGCATAACTATAGACAGTCGAGTTATTTGTATTTTCCACATCGAAGACTTTTTTTTTGTTAAAGATTATCTCCCCTATCTCCAGCCTTTTAAGCAACAAAAGTGGAGAAAAATAATTAATGATTGCCCAAAACTCATACACAATCTTCACCCTCCACAATATAACGTGTGGAGATCTCAGCGCACATTTAGAAAGTAGAAATGCCCACATATACAGTTATTGCAGAGTGTATTTCTGCAGACGGAAGAGTTTCTGATTCTGACATAAAATCGGTAAGAATGGAGATTCTATAGAGTTTTACTTAATACACGATTCCCATAACGCAGTTTTGTTCAAAGTTGAGTCACATTTTGTCTTAAGATGATATCACAGTGACAGGGTTCACTGAAGAGATAAATTTAGCTCGTTAATACAAGAAAAGATATCAGTAAGATAGATGGCAAACGTTGTAGCCACTCAAAATCACAAAGCTGCGAAGATGGACTGAAGGTGATGAGAAAGAAATATCACGACCTCAGATGGCAAAGCAAACAGTCTTAGGAGAACTTTTTTCTCGTGACGTTTTCTCCTTACGTCAGTGTGAAGAAGTAGTGTGGTAAACTGGCTACCCATTTCTTCACAAAGCATGCTAAAAAGTCTTGCATTCATAGTTCTTGATTTGATAAAATTTAGGACTTTTGCAACTTCATTGAGAACTGTTTTAAGATTCAGTGGAATTTTCTTTACTACCAGTGTCTGTCTATGTATGACAAAGTGGCTATTTCCCACCTGAAATCAAATGTTTTTAACCAGAGCAATGAAACCTCCATGTTTCCATCGATATCCACACAATAATACCATGATTATCCATTTTCTGTTAAGTAAGTGTGAATAATGTTGGAAATATTCTTACAAAGAAGTTTGGGTTGTCAGAGATTTCCAGAACAACAATTCCTCATCAACACTGTTGTTCTATAAGAACCGCACACACACGAGGACAGCATTGACGGCTGCATCGTTCTTTTCATCAAGTTGTAAGGATAAATAGCCACTAATATTATAATGCATTTAATCATCTCTTGTTCTGTATCGGAGCTCATATCATAAATGCACATAGAAACAGTGTTATTTGACAGAGGCACCAGAAACAGTGTTATTTGACAGAGGCAGTAGAAACAGTGTTATTTGACAGAGGCACTAGAAACTGTTTTATTTGACAGAGGCACTAGAAACTGTGTTATTTGACAGAGGCACTACAAACTGTGTTATTTGACAGAGGCACTAGAAACAGTGTTATTTGACAGAGGCATTAGAAACAGTGTTATTTGACAGAGGCACCAGAAACAGTGTTATTTGACAGAGGCAATAGAAACAGTGTTATTTGACAGAGGCACTAGAAACAGTGTTATTTGAGAGAGGCACTAGAAACAGTGTTATTTGACAGAGGCATTAGAAACAGTGTTATTTGACAGAGGCACTAGAAACTGTGTTATTTGACAGAGGCACTAGAAACAGTGTTATTTGACAGAGGCATTAGAAACAGTGTTATTTGACAGAGGCACCAGAAACAGTGTTATTTGACAGAGGCAATAGAAACAGTGTTATTTGACAGAGGCACTAGAAACAGTGTTATTTGAGAGAGGCACTAGAAACAGTGTTATTTGACAGAGGCACTAGAAACAGTGTTATTTGACAGAGGCACTAGAAACTGTGTTATTTGACAGAGGCACTAGAAACTGTTTTATTTGACAGAGGCACTAGAAACTGTTATTTGACAGAGGCAATAGAAAGAGTGTTATTTGACAGAGGCACTAGAAACAGTGTTATTTGAGAGAGGCACTAGAAACTGTGTTATTTGACAGAGGCACTAGAAACAGTGTTATTTGACAGAGGCCCTACAAATTGTGTTATTTGACAGAGGCAATAGAAACAGTGTTATTTGACAGAGGCACTAAAAACTGTGTTATTTGACAGAGGAAATAGAAACAGTGTTATTTGACAGAGGCACTAGAAACAGTGATATTTGACAGAGGCACTAGAAACAGTGTTATTTGAAAGAGGCACTAGAAACTGTTATTTGACAGAGGCAATATAAAGTGTGTTATTTGACAGAGGCACTAGAAACCGTGTTATTTGACAGAGGCATTAGAAACCGTGTTATTTGACAGAGGCAATAGAAATAGTGTTATTTGACAGAGGCACTAGAAACAGTGTTGTTTGACAGAGGCAATAGAAACTGTGTTATTTGACAGAGGCACTAGAAACTGTGTTATTTAACAGAGGCAATAGAAACAGTGTTATTTGACAGAGGCACTAGAAACTGTGTTATTTGAGAGAGGCACTAGAAACAGTGTTATTTGAGAGAGGCACTAGAAACAGTGTTATTTGACAGAGGCACTAGAAACAGTGTTATTTGACAGAGGCACTAGAAACAGTGTTGTTTGACAGAGGCAATAGAAACTGTGTTATTTGACAGAGGCACTAGAAACTGTGTTATTTAACAGAGGCAATAGAAACAGTGTTATTTGACAGAGGCACTAGAAACTGTGTTATTTGAGAGAGGCACTAGAAACAGTGTTATTTGAGAGAGGCACTAGAAACAGTGTTATTTGACAGAGGCACTTGAAACAGTGTTATTTGACAGAGGCACTATAAACTGTGTTATTTGACAGAGGCACTATAAACTGTGTTATTTGACAGAGGCACTAGAAACCGTGTTATTTGACAGAGGCACTAGAAACTGTGTTATTTGACAGACGCAATAGAAACAGTGTTATTTGACAGTGGCACAAGAAACTGTGTTATTTGACAGAGACACTAGAAACAGTGTTATTTGACAGAGGCACTAGAAACAGTGTTATTTGACAGAGGCACTAGAAACTGTGTTATTTGACAGAGGCACTAGAAACAGTGTTATTTGACAGAGACACTAGAAACTGTGTTATTTGACAGAGCCACTAGAAACAGTGTTATTTGACAGAGGCACTAGAAACTGTGTTATTTGACAGAGGCAGTAGAAACTGTGTTATTTGACAGAGCCACTAGAAACAGTGTTATTTGACAGAGGCACTAGAAACAGTGTTATTTGACAGAGGCATTAGAAACTGTGTTATTTGACAGAGACAATAGAAACAGTGTTATTTGACAGAGGCACTAGAAACAGTGTTATTTGACAGAGGCACTAGAAGCAGTGTTATTTGACAGAGGAAACAATAAACTGTGTTATTTGACAGAGGCACTATAAACTGTGTTATTTGACAGAGGCACTAGAAACAGTGTTATTTGACAGAGGCACTAGAAACAGTGTTATTTGACAGAGGCACTAGAAAATGTGTTATTTGACAGAGGCACTAGAAACTGTGTTATTTGACAGAGGCACTAGAAACAGTGTTATTTGACAGTGGCACAAGAAACTGTGTTATTTGACAGAGACACTAGAAATAGTGTTATTTGACAGAGGCACTAGAAGCAGTGTTATTTGACAGAGGCACTTGAAACTGTGTTATTTGAGAGAGGCACTAGAAACAGTGTTATTTGACAGAGGCACTAGAAACTGTGTTATTCGACAGAGGCACTAGAAACTGTGGTATTTGACAGAGGCACTATAAACTGTGTTATTTGACAGAGGCACTAGAAACCGTGTTATTTGACAGAGGCACTAGAAACTGTGTTATTTGACAGACGCAATAGAAACAGTGTTATTTGACAGTGGCACAAGAAACTGTGTTATTTGACAGAGACACTAGAAACAGTGTTATTTGACAGAGGCACTAGAAACAGTGTTATTTGACAGAGGCACTAGAAACTGTGTTATTTGACAGAGGCACTAGAAACAGTGTTATTTGACAGAGACACTAGAAACTGTGTTATTTGAGAGAGGCACTAGAAACAGTGTTATTTGACAGAGGCACTAGAAACTGTGTTATTTGACAGAGGCAGTAGAAACTGTGTTATTTGACAGAGCCACTAGAAACAGTGTTATTTGACAGAGGCACTAGAAACAGTGTTATTTGACAGAGGCATTAGAAACTGTGTTATTTGACAGAGACAATAGAAACAGTGTTATTTGACAAAGGCACTAGAAACAGTGTTATTTGACAGAGGCACTAGAAGCAGTGTTATTTGACAGAGGAAACAATAAACTGTGTTATTTGACAGAGGCACTATAAACTGTGTTATTTGACAGAGGCACTAGAAACAGTGTTATTTGACAGAGGCACTAGAAACAGTGTTATTTGACAGAGGCACTAGAAAATGTGTTATTTGACAGAGGCACTAGAAACTGTGTTATTTGACAGAGGCACTAGAAACAGTGTTATTTGACAGTGGCACAAGAAACTGTGTTATTTGACAGTGGCACAAGAAACTGTGTTATTTGACAGAGACACTAGAAATAGTGTTATTTGACAGAGGCACTAGAAGCAGTGTTATTTGACAGAGGCACTTGAAACTGTGTTATTTGAGAGAGGCACTAGAAACAGTGTTATTTGACAGAGGCACTAGAAACTGTGTTATTCGACAGAGGCACTAGAAACTGTGGTATTTGATAGAGGCACTAGAAACTGTGTTATTTGACAGAGGCACTAGAAACAGTGTTATTTGACAGAGGCATTAGAAACTGTGTTATTTGACAGAGGCAATAGAAACTGTGTGATTTGACAGAAGCACTAGAAACAGTGATATTTGACAGAGGCATTAGAAACAGTGTTATTTGACAGAGGCAATAGAAACAGTGTTATTTGACAGAAGAACTAGAAACTGTGTTATTTGACAGAGGCTATAGAAAGAGTGTTATTTGACAGAGGCACTAGAAACAGTGTTATTTGAGAGAGGCACTAGAAACAGTGTTATTTGACAGAGGCACTAGAAACAGTGTTATTTGACAGAGGCACTACAAACTGTGTTATTTGACAGAGGCACTAGAAACAGTGTCATTTGACAGAGGCACTAGAAGCAGTGTTATTTGACAGAGGAAACAATGAACTGTGTTATTTTACAGAGGCACTATAAACTGTGTTATTTGACAGAGGCACTAGAAACAGTGTTATTTGACAGAGGCACTAGAAACAGTGTTATTTGACAGAGGCACTAGAAAATGTGTTATTTGACAGAGGCACTAGAAACTGTGTTATTTGACAGAGGGACTAGAAACTGTGTTATTTGACAGAGGCACTAGAAACTGTGTTATTTGACAGAGGCACTAGAAACAGTGTTATTTGACAGAGGCATTAGAAACTGTGTTATTTGACAGAGGCAATAGAAACTGTGTTATTTGACAGAGGCAATAGAAAGAGTGTTATTTGACAGAAGCACTAGAAACAGTGTTATTTGACAGAGGCATTAGAAACAGTGTTATTTGACAGAGGCAATAGAAACAGTGTTATTTGACAGAAGCACTAGAAACTGTGTTATTTTACAGAGGCAGTAGAAACTGTGTTATTTGACAGAGGCTCTAGAAACTGTGTTATTTGACAGAGGCACTAGAAACAGTGTTATTTGAGAGAGGCATTAGAAACTGTGTTATTTGACAGAGACAATAGAAACTGTGTTATTTGACAGAGGCACTAGAAACAGTGTTATTTGACAGAGGCACTAGAAGCAGTGTTATTTGGCAGAGGAAAGAATAAACTGTGTTATTTGACAGAGGCACTATAAACTCTGTTATTTGACAGAGGCACTAGAAACAGTGTTATTTGACAGAGGCACTAGAAACAGTGTTATTTGACAGAGGCACTAGAAACAGTGTTATTTGACAGAGGCATTAGAAAATGTGTTATTTGACAGAGGCACTAGAAACTGTGTTATTTGACAGAGGCACTAAAAACTGTGTTATTTGACAGAGGCACTAGAAACAGTGTTATTTGACAGAGGCACTAGAAACTGTGTTATTTGACAGAGGCACTAGAAACAGTGTTATTTGACAGAGGCACTAGAAGCAGTGTTATTTGACAGAGGCAGTTGAAACTGTGTTATTTGAGAGAGGCACTAGAAACAGTGTTATTTGACAGAGGCACTAGAAACTGTGTTATCCGACAGAGGCACTAGAAACTGTGTTATTTGATAGAGGCACTAGAAACTGTGTTATTTGACAGAGGCACTAGAAACAGTATTATTTGACAGAGGCATTAGAAACTGTGTTATTTGACAGAGGCAATAGAAACTGTGTTATTTGACAGAAGCAATAGAAAGAGTGTTATTTGACAGAAGCACTAGAAACAGTGATATTGACAGAGGCATTAGAAACAGTGTTATTTGACAGAGGCAATAGAAACTGTGTTATTTGACAGAGGCACTAGAAAATGTGTTATTTGACAGAGGCACTAGAAACTGTGTTATTTGACAGAGGCACTAGAAACAGTGTTATTTGACAGAGGCACTAGAAACAGTGTTATTTGACAGTGGCACAAGAAACTGTGTTATTTGACAGAGACACTAGAAATAGTGTTATTTGACAGAGGCACTAGAAGCAGTGTTATTTGACAGAGGCACTTGAAACTGTGTTATTTGAGAGAGGCACTAGAAACAGTGTTATTTGACAGAGGCACTAGAAACTGTGTTATTCGACAGAGGCACTAGAAACTGTGGTATTTGATAGAGGCACTAGAAACTGTGTTATTTGACAGAGGCACTAGAAACAGTGTTATTTGACAGAGGCATTAGAAACTGTGTTATTTGACAGAGGCAATAGAAACTGTGTGATTTGACAGAAGCACTAGAAACAGTGATATTTGACAGAGGCATTAGAAACAGTGTTATTTGACAGAGGCAATAGAAACAGTGTTATTTGACAGAAGAACTAGAAACTGTGTTATTTGACAGAGGCTATAGAAAGAGTGTTATTTGACAGAGGCACTAGAAACAGTGTTATTTGAGAGAGGCACTAGAAACAGTGTTATTTGACAGAGGCACTAGAAACAGTGTTATTTGACAGAGGCACTACAAACTGTGTTATTTGACAGAGGCACTAGAAACAGTGTCATTTGACAGAGGCACTAGAAGCAGTGTTATTTGACAGAGGAAACAATGAACTGTGTTATTTGACAGAGGCACTAGAAACAGTGTTATTTGACAGAGGCACTAGAAACTGTGTTATTCGACAGAGGCACTAGAAACTGTGGTATTTGATAGAGGCACTAGAAACTGTGTTATTTGACAGAGGCATTAGAAACTGTGTTATTTGACAGAGACAATAGAAACTGTGTTATTTGACAGAGGCACTAGAAACAGTGTTATTTGACAGAGGCACTAGAAGCAGTGTTATTTGGCAGAGGAAAGAATAAACTGTGTTATTTGACAGAGGCACTATAAACTCTGTTATTTGACAGAGGCACTAGAAACAGTGTTATTTGACAGAGGCACTAGAAACAGTGTTATTTGACAGAGACACTAGAAACTGTGTTATTTGACAGAGCCACTAGAAACAGTGTTATTTGACAGAGGCACTAGAAACTGTGTTATTTGACAGAGGCACTAGAAACAGTGTTATTTGACAGAGGCATTAGAAACTGTGTTATTTGACAGAGGCAATAGAAACTGTGTGATTTGACAGAAGCACTAGAAACAGTGATATTTGACAGAGGCATTAGAAACAGTGTTATTTGACAGAGGCAATAGAAACAGTGTTATTTGACAGAAGAACTAGAAACTGTGTTATTTGACAGAGGCTATAGAAAGAGTGTTATTTGACAGAGGCACTAGAAACAGTGTTATTTGAGAGAGGCACTAGAAACAGTGTTATTTGACAGAGGCACTAGAAACAGTGTTATTTGACAGAGGCACTACAAACTGTGTTATTTGACAGAGGCACTAGAAACAGTGTCATTTGACAGAGGCACTAGAAGCAGTGTTATTTGACAGAGGAAACAATGAACTGTGTTATTTTACAGAGGCACTATAAACTGTGTTATTTGACAGAGGCACTAGAAACAGTGTTATTTGACAGAGGCACTAGAAACAGTGTTATTTGACAGAGGCACTAGAAAATGTGTTATTTGACAGAGGCACTAGAAACTGTGTTATTTGACAGAGGGACTAGAAACTGTGTTATTTGACAGAGGCACTAGAAACTGTGTTATTTGACAGAGGCACTAGAAACAGTGTTATTTGACAGAGGCATTAGAAACTGTGTTATTTGACAGAGGCAATAGAAACTGTGTTATTTGACAGAGGCAATAGAAAGAGTGTTATTTGACAGAAGCACTAGAAACAGTGTTATTTGACAGAGGCATTAGAAACAGTGTTATTTGACAGAGGCAATAGAAACAGTGTTATTTGACAGAAGCACTAGAAACTGTGTTATTTTACAGAGGCAGTAGAAACTGTGTTATTTGACAGAGGCTCTAGAAACTGTGTTATTTGACAGAGGCACTAGAAACAGTGTTATTTGAGAGAGGCATTAGAAACTGTGTTATTTGACAGAGACAATAGAAACTGTGTTATTTGACAGAGGCACTAGAAACAGTGTTATTTGACAGAGGCACTAGAAGCAGTGTTATTTGGCAGAGGAAAGAATAAACTGTGTTATTTGACAGAGGCACTATAAACTCTGTTATTTGACAGAGGCACTAGAAACAGTGTTATTTGACAGAGGCACTAGAAACAGTGTTATTTGACAGAGGCACTAGAAACAGTGTTATTTGACAGAGGCATTAGAAAATGTGTTATTTGACAGAGGCACTAGAAACTGTGTTATTTGACAGAGGCACTAAAAACTGTGTTATTTGACAGAGGCACTAGAAACAGTGTTATTTGACAGAGGCACTAGAAACTGTGTTATTTGACAGAGGCACTAGAAACAGTGTTATTTGACAGAGGCACTAGAAGCAGTGTTATTTGACAGAGGCAGTTGAAACTGTGTTATTTGAGAGAGGCACTAGAAACAGTGTTATTTGACAGAGGCACTAGAAACTGTGTTATCCGACAGAGGCACTAGAAACTGTGTTATTTGATAGAGGCACTAGAAACTGTGTTATTTGACAGAGGCACTAGAAACAGTATTATTTGACAGAGGCATTAGAAACTGTGTTATTTGACAGAGGCAATAGAAACTGTGTTATTTGACAGAAGCAATAGAAAGAGTGTTATTTGACAGAAGCACTAGAAACAGTGATATTGACAGAGGCATTAGAAACAGTGTTATTTGACAGAGGCAATAGAAACTGTGTTATTTGACAGAGGCACTAGAAAATGTGTTATTTGACAGAGGCACTAGAAACTGTGTTATTTGACAGAGGCACTAGAAACAGTGTTATTTGACAGAGGCACTAGAAACAGTGTTATTTGACAGTGGCACAAGAAACTGTGTTATTTGACAGAGACACTAGAAATAGTGTTATTTGACAGAGGCACTAGAAGCAGTGTTATTTGACAGAGGCACTTGAAACTGTGTTATTTGAGAGAGGCACTAGAAACAGTGTTATTTGACAGAGGCACTAGAAACTGTGTTATTCGACAGAGGCACTAGAAACTGTGGTATTTGATAGAGGCACTAGAAACTGTGTTATTTGACAGAGGCACTAGAAACAGTGTTATTTGACAGAGGCATTAGAAACTGTGTTATTTGACAGAGGCAATAGAAACTGTGTGATTTGACAGAAGCACTAGAAACAGTGATATTTGACAGAGGCATTAGAAACAGTGTTATTTGACAGAGGCAATAGAAACAGTGTTATTTGACAGAAGAACTAGAAACTGTGTTATTTGACAGAGGCTATAGAAAGAGTGTTATTTGACAGAGGCACTAGAAACAGTGTTATTTGAGAGAGGCACTAGAAACAGTGTTATTTGACAGAGGCACTAGAAACAGTGTTATTTGACAGAGGCACTACAAACTGTGTTATTTGACAGAGGCACTAGAAACAGTGTCATTTGACAGAGGCACTAGAAGCAGTGTTATTTGACAGAGGAAACAATGAACTGTGTTATTTGACAGAGGCACTAGAAACAGTGTTATTTGACAGAGGCACTAGAAACTGTGTTATTCGACAGAGGCACTAGAAACTGTGGTATTTGATAGAGGCACTAGAAACTGTGTTATTTGACAGAGGCATTAGAAACTGTGTTATTTGACAGAGACAATAGAAACTGTGTTATTTGACAGAGGCACTAGAAACAGTGTTATTTGACAGAGGCACTAGAAGCAGTGTTATTTGGCAGAGGAAAGAATAAACTGTGTTATTTGACAGAGGCACTATAAACTCTGTTATTTGACAGAGGCACTAGAAACAGTGTTATTTGACAGAGGCACTAGAAACAGTGTTATTTGACAGAGGCACTAGAAACAGTGTTATTTGACAGAGGCATTAGAAAATGTGTTATTTGACAGAGGCACTAGAAACTGTGTTATTTGACAGAGGCACTAGAAAATGTGTTATTTGACAGAGGCACTAGAAACTGTGTTATTTGACAGAGGCACTAGAAACAGTGTTATTTGACAGAGGCACTAGAAACTGTGTTATTTGACAGAGGCACTAGAAACAGTGTTATTTGACAGAGGCACTAGAAGCAGTGTTATTTGACAGAGGCAGTTGAAACTGTGTTATTTGAGAGAGGCACTAGAAACAGTGTTATTTGACAGAGGCACTAGAAACTGTGTTATCCGACAGAGGCACTAGAAACTGTGTTATTTGATAGAGGCACTAGAAACTGTGTTATTTGACAGAGGCACTAGAAACAGTATTATTTGACAGAGGCATTAGAAACTGTGTTATTTGACAGAGGCAATAGAAACTGTGTTATTTGACAGAAGCAATAGAAAGAGTGTTATTTGACAGAAGCACTAGAAACAGTGATATTGACAGAGGCATTAGAAACAGTGTTATTTGACAGAGGCAATAGAAACAGTGTTATTTGACAGAAGTACTAGAAACTGTGTTATTTGACAGAGACTATAGAAAGAGTGTTATTTGACAGAGGCACTAGAAACAGTGTTATTTGAGAGAGGCACTAGAAACAGTGTTATTTGACAGAGGCACTAGAAACTGTGTTATTTGACAGACGCAATAGAAACAGTGTTATTTGACAGTGGCACAAGAAACTGTGTTATTTGACAGAGACACTAGAAACAGTGTTATTTGACAGAGGAACTAGAAACAGTGTTATTTGACAGAGGCACTAGAAACTGTGTTATTTGACAGAGGCACTAGAAACAGTGTTATTTGACAGAGACACTAGAAACTGTGTTATTTGAGAGAGGCACTAGAAACAGTGTTATTTGACAGAGGCACTAGAAACTGTGTTATTTGACAGAGGCAGTAGAAACTGTGTTATTTGACAGAGCCACTAGAAACAGTGTTATTTGACAGAGGCACTAGAAACAGTGTTATTTGACAGAGGCATTAGAAACTGTGTTATTTGACAGAGACAATAGAAACAGTGTTATTTGACAGAGGCACTAGAAACAGTGTTATTGACAGAGGCACTAGAAGCAGTGTTATTTGACAGAGGAAACAATAAACTGTGTTATTTGACAGAGGCACTATAAACTGTGTTATTTGACAGAGGCACTAGAAACAGTGTTATTTGACAGAGGCACTAGAAACAGTGTTATTTGACAGAGGCACTAGAAAATGTGTTATTTGACAGAGGCACTAGAAACTGTGTTATTTGACAGAGGCACTAGAAACAGTGTTATTTGACAGTGGCACAAGAAACTGTGTTATTTGACAGAGACACTAGAAATAGTGTTATTTGACAGAGGCACTAGAAGCAGTGTTATTTGACAGAGGCACTTGAAACTGTGTTATTTGAGAGAGGCACTAGAAACAGTGTTATTTGACAGAGGCACTAGAAACTGTGTTATTCGACAGAGGCACTAGAAACTGTGGTATTTGATAGAGGCACTAGAAACTGTGTTATTTGACAGAGGCACTAGAAACAGTGTTATTTGACAGAGGCATTAGAAACTGTGTTATTTGACAGAGGCAATAGAAACTGTGTTATTTGACAGAAGCACTAGAAACAGTGATATTTGACAGAGGCATTAGAAACAGTGTTATTTGACAGAGGCAATAGAAACAGTGTTATTTGACAGAAGAACTAGAAACTGTGTTATTTGACAGAGGCTATAGAAAGAGTGTTATTTGACAGAGGCACTAGAAACAGTGTTATTTGAGAGAGGCACTAGAAACAGTGTTATTTGACAGAGGCACTAGAAACAGTGTTATTTGACAGAGGCACTACAAACTGTGTTATTTGACAGAGGCACTAGAAACAGTGTCATTTGACAGAGGCACTAGAAGCAGTGTTATTTGACAGAGGAAACAATGAACTGTGTTATTTTACAGAGGCACTATAAATTGTGTTATTTGACAGAGGCACTAGAAACAGTGTTATTTGACAGAGGCACTAGAAACAGTGTTATTTGACAGAGGCACTAGAAAATGTGTTATTTGACAGAGGCACTAGAAACTGTGTTATTTGACAGAGGCACTAGAAACTGTGTTATTTGACAGAGGCACTAGAAACTGTGTTATTTGACAGAGGCACTAGAAACAGTGTTATTTGACAGAGGCATTAGAAACTGTGTTATTTGACAGAGGCAATAGAAACTGTGTTATTTGACAGAGGCAATAGAAAGAGTGTTATTTGACAGAAGCACTAGAAACAGTGTTATTTGACAGAGGCATTAGAAACAGTGTTATTTGACAGAGGCAATAGAAACAGTGTTATTTGACAGAAGCACTAGAAACTGTGTTATTTGACAGAGGCAGTAGAAACTGTGTTATTTGACAGAGGCACTAGAAACAGTGTTATTTGACAGAGGCACTAGAAACAGTGTTATTTGAGAGAGGCATTAGAAACTGTGTTATTTGACAGAGACAATAGAAACTGTGTTATTTGACAGAGGCACTAGAAACAGTGTTATTTGACAGAGGCACTAGAAGCAGTGTTATTTGGCAGAGGAAAGAATAAACTGTGTTATTTGACAGAGGCACTATAAACTCTGTTATTTGACAGAGGCACTAGAAACAGTGTTATTTGACAGAGGCACTAGAAACAGTGTTATTTGACAGAGGCACTAGAAACAGTGTTATTTGACAGAGGCATTAGAAAATGTGTTATTTGACAGAGGCACTAGAAACTGTGTTATTTGACAGAGGCACTAGAAAATGTGTTATTTGACAGAGGCACTAGAAACTGTGTTATTTGACAGAGGCACTAGAAACAGTGTTATTTGACAGAGGCACTAGAAACTGTGTTATTTGACAGAGGCACTAGAAACAGTGTTATTTGACAGAGGCACTAGAAGCAGTGTTATTTGACAGAGGCAGTTGAAACTGTGTTATTTGAGAGAGGCACTAGAAACAGTGTTATTTGACAGAGGCACTAGAAACTGTGTTATCCGACAGAGGCACTAGAAACTGTGTTATTTGATAGAGGCACTAGAAACTGTGTTATTTGACAGAGGCACTAGAAACAGTATTATTTGACAGAGGCATTAGAAACTGTGTTATTTGACAGAGGCAATAGAAACTGTGTTATTTGACAGAAGCAATAGAAAGAGTGTTATTTGACAGAAGCACTAGAAACAGTGATATTGACAGAGGCATTAGAAACAGTGTTATTTGACAGAGGCAATAGAAACAGTGTTATTTGACAGAAGTACTAGAAACTGTGTTATTTGACAGAGGCTATAGAAAGAGTGTTATTTGACAGAGGCACTAGAAACAGTGTTATTTGAGAGAGGCACTAGAAACAGTGTTATTTGACAGAGGCACTAGAAACAGTGTTATTTGACAGAGGCACTACAAACTGTGTTATTTGACAGAGGCACTAGAAACAGTGTCATTTGACAGAGGCAATAGAAACAGTGTTATTTGACAGAGGCACTAGAAACTGTGTTATTTGACAGAGGCAGTAGAAACTGTGTTATTTGACAGAGGCACTAGAAACTGTGTTATTTGACAGAGGCACTAGAAACAGTGTTATTTGAGAGAGGCATTAGAAACTGTGTTATTTGACAGAGACAATAGAAACTGTGTTATTTGACAGAGGCACTAGAAACAGTGTTATTTGACAGAGGCACTAGAAGCAGTGTTATTTGACAGAGGAAAGAATAAACTGTGTTATTTGACAGAGGCACTATAAACTCTGTTATTTGACAGAGGCACTAGAAACAGTGTTATTTGACAGAGGCACTAGAAACAGTGTTATTTGACAGAGGCACTAGAAAATGTGTTATTTGACAGAGGCACTAGAAACTGTGTTATTTGACAGAGGCACTAGAAGCAGTGTTATTTGACAGAGGCACTAGAAACTGTGTTATTTGACAGAGGCACTAGAAACAGTGTTATTTGACAGAGGCACTAGAAACTGTGTTATTTGACAGAGGCACTAGAAACAGTGTTATTTGACAGTGGCACAAGAAACTGTGTTATTTGACAGAGACACTAGAAATAGTGTTATTTGACAGAGGCACTAGAAGCAGTGTTATTTGACAGAGGCACTTGAAACTGTGTTATTTGAGAGAGGCACTAGAAACAGTGTTATTTGACAGAGGCACTAGAAACTGTGTTATTCGACAGAGGCACTAGAAACTGTGGTATTTGATAGAGGCACTAGAAACTGTGTTATTTGACAGAGGCACTAGAAACAGTGTTATTTGACAGAGGCATTAGAAACTGTGTTATTTGACAGAGGCAATAGAAACTGTGTTATTTGACAGAAGCACTAGAAACAGTGATATTTGACAGAGGCATTAGAAACAGTGTTATTTGACAGAGGCAATAGAAACAGTGTTATTTGACAGAAGAACTAGAAACTGTGTTATTTGACAGAGGCTATAGAAAGAGTGTTATTTGACAGAGGCACTAGAAACAGTGTTATTTGAGAGAGGCACTAGAAACAGTGTTATTTGACAGAGGCACTAGAAACAGTGTTATTTGACAGAGGCACTACAAACTGTGTTATTTGACAGAGGCACTAGAAACAGTGTCATTTGACAGAGGCACTAGAAGCAGTGTTATTTGACAGAGGAAACAATGAACTGTGTTATTTTACAGAGGCACTATAAATTGTGTTATTTGACAGAGGCACTAGAAACAGTGTTATTTGACAGAGGCACTAGAAACAGTGTTATTTGACAGAGGCACTAGAAAATGTGTTATTTGACAGAGGCACTAGAAACTGTGTTATTTGACAGAGGCACTAGAAACTGTGTTATTTGACAGAGGCACTAGAAACTGTGTTATTTGACAGAGGCACTAGAAACAGTGTTATTTGACAGAGGCATTAGAAACTGTGTTATTTGACAGAGGCAATAGAAACTGTGTTATTTGACAGAGGCAATAGAAAGAGTGTTATTTGACAGAAGCACTAGAAACAGTGTTATTTGACAGAGGCATTAGAAACAGTATTATTTGACAGAGGCAATAGAAACAGTGTTATTTGACAGAAGCACTAGAAACTGTGTTATTTGACAGAGGCAGTAGAAACTGTGTTATTTGACAGAGGCACTAGAAACAGTGTTATTTGACAGAGGCACTAGAAACAGTGTTATTTGAGAGAGGCATTAGAAACTGTGTTATTTGACAGAGACAATAGAAACTGTGTTATTTGACAGAGGCACTAGAAACAGTGTTATTTGACAGAGGCACTAGAAGCAGTGTTATTTGGCAGAGGAAAGAATAAACTGTGTTATTTGACAGAGGCACTATAAACTCTGTTATTTGACAGAGGCACTAGAAACAGTGTTATTTGACAGAGGCACTAGAAACAGTGTTATTTGACAGAGGCACTAGAAACAGTGTTATTTGACAGAGGCATTAGAAAATGTGTTATTTGACAGAGGCACTAGAAACTGTGTTATTTGACAGAGGCACTAGAAAATGTGTTATTTGACAGAGGCAATAGAAACTGTGTTATTTGACAGAGGCACTAGAAACAGTGTTATTTGACAGAGGCACTAGAAACTGTGTTATTTGACAGAGGCACTAGAAACAGTGTTATTTGACAGAGGCACTAGAAGCAGTGTTATTTGACAGAGGCAGTTGAAACTGTGTTATTTGAGAGAGGCACTAGAAACAGTGTTATTTGACAGAGGCACTAGAAACTGTGTTATCCGACAGAGGCACTAGAAACTGTGTTATTTGATAGAGGCACTAGAAACTGTGTTATTTGACAGAGGCACTAGAAACAGTATTATTTGACAGAGGCATTAGAAACTGTGTTATTTGACAGAGGCAATAGAAACTGTGTTATTTGACAGAAGCAATAGAAAGAGTGTTATTTGACAGAAGCACTAGAAACAGTGATATTGACAGAGGCATTAGAAACAGTGTTATTTGACAGAGGCAATAGAAACAGTGTTATTTGACAGAAGTACTAGAAACTGTGTTATTTGACAGAGGCTATAGAAAGAGTGTTATTTGACAGAGGCACTAGAAACAGTGTTATTTGAGAGAGGCACTAGAAACAGTGTTATTTGACAGAGGCACTAGAAACAGTGTTATTTGACAGAGGCACTACAAACTGTGTTATTTGACAGAGGCACTAGAAACAGTGTCATTTGACAGAGGCAATAGAAACAGTGTTATTTGACAGAGGCACTAGAAACTGTGTTATTTGACAGAGGCAGTAGAAACTGTGTTATTTGACAGAGGCACTAGAAACTGTGTTATTTGACAGAGGCACTAGAAACAGTGTTATTTGAGAGAGGCATTAGAAACTGTGTTATTTGACAGAGACAATAGAAACTGTGTTATTTGACAGAGGCACTAGAAACAGTGTTATTTGACAGAGGCACTAGAAGCAGTGTTATTTGACAGAGGAAAGAATAAACTGTGTTATTTGACAGAGGCACTATAAACTCTGTTATTTGACAGAGGCACTAGAAACAGTGTTATTTGACAGAGGCACTAGAAACAGTGTTATTTGACAGAGGCACTAGAAAATGTGTTATTTGACAGAGGCACTAGAAACTGTGTTATTTGACAGAGGCACTAGAAGCAGTGTTATTTGACAGAGGCACTAGAAACTGTGTTATTTGACAGAGGCACTAGAAACAGTGTTATTTGACAGAGGCACTAGAAACTGTGTTGTTTGAGAGAGGAACTAGAAACAGTGTTATTTGACAGAGGCACTAGAAACTGTGTTATTTGACAGAGGCACTAGAAACTGTGTTATTTGACAGAGGCACTAGAAACTGTGTTATTTCACAGAGGCACTAGACAGAGTGTTATTTGACAGAGGCATTAGAAACTGTGTTATTTGACAGAGGCAATAGAAACAGTGTTATTTGACAGAAGCACTAGAAACTGTGTTATTTGACAGAGGCTATAGAAAGAGTGTTATTTGACAGAGGCACTAGAAACAGTGTTATTTGAGAGAGGCACTAGAAACAGTGTTATTTGACAGAGGCACTAGAAACAGTGTTATTTGACAGAGGCACTAGAAACTGTGTTATTTATTTGACAGAGGCAATAAAAACTGTGTTATTTGACAGAGGAAATAGAAACAGTGTTATTTGACAGAGGCACTAGAAACAGTGTTATTTGACAGAGGCACTACAAACTGTGATATTTGACAGAGGCAATAGAAACAGTGTTATTTGACAGAGGCAATAAAAACTGTGTTATTTGAAAGAGGAAATAGAAACAGTGTTATTTGACAGAGGCACTAGAAACAGCGATATTTGACAGAGGCCCTAGAAACAGTGTTATTTGAAAGAGGCACTAGGAACTGTTATTTGACAGAGGCAATATAAAGTGTGTTATTTGACAGAGGCACTAGAAACCGTGTTATTTGACAGAGGCATTAGAAACCGTGTTATTTGACAGAGGCAATAGAAATAGTGTTATTTGACAGAGGCACTAGAAACAGTGTCATTTGACAGAGGAACTAGAAGCAGTGTTATTTGACAGAGGAAACAATAAACTGTGTTATTTGACAGAGGCACTATAAACTGTGTTATTTGACAGAGGCACTAGAAACAGTGTTATTTGACAGAGGCACTAGAAACAGTGTTATTTGACAGAGGCACTAGAAAATGTGTTATTTGACAGAGGCACTAGAAACTGTGTTATTTGACAGAGGCACTAGAAACAGTGTTATTTGACAGAGGCATTAGAAACTGTGTTATTTGACAGAGGCAATATAAACTGTGTTATTTGACAGAGGCAATAGAAAGAGTGTTATTTGACAGAAGCACTAGAAACAGTGTTATTTGACAGAGGCATTAGAAACAGTGTTATTTGACAGAGGCAATAGAAACAGTGTTATTTGTCAGAAGCACTAGAAACTGTGTTATTTGACAGAGGCAGTAGAAACTGTGTTATTTGACAGAGGCACTAGAAACTGTGTTATTTGACAGAGGCACTAGAAACTGTGTTATTTGACAGAGGCAATAGAAACTGTGTTATTTGACAGAGACAATAGAAACTGTGTTATTTGACAGAGGCACTAGAAACAGTGTTATTTGACAGAGGCACTAGAAGCAGTGTTATTTGACAGAGGAAAGAATAAACTGTGTTATTTGACAGAGGCACTATAAACTCTGTTATTTGACAGAGGCACTAGAAACAGTGTTATTTGACAGAGGCACTAGAAACAGTGTTATTTGACAGAGGCACTAGAAACAGTGTTATTTGACAGAGGCATTAGAAAATGTGTTATTTGACAGAGGCACTAGAAACTGTGTTATTTGACAGAGGCACTAGAAAATGTGTTATTTGACAGAGGCACTAGAAACTGTGTTATTTGACAGAGGCACTAGAAACAGTGTTATTTGACAGAGGCACTAGAAACTGTGTTATTTGACAGAGGCACTAGAAACAGTGTTATTTGACAGAGGCACTAGAAGCAGTGTTATTTGACAGAGGCAGTTGAAACTGTGTTATTTGAGAGAGGCACTAGAAACAGTGTTATTTGACAGAGGCACTAGAAACTGTGTTATCCGACAGAGGCACTAGAAACTGTGTTATTTGACAGAGGCACTAGAACCTGTGTTATTTGACAGAGGCACTAGAAACAGTATTATTTGACAGAGGCATTAGAAACTGTGTTATTTGACAGAGGCAATAGAAACAGTGTTATTTGACAGAGGCACTAGAAACAGTGTTATTTGACAGAGGCACTAGAAACTGTGTTATTTGACAGAGGCACTAGAAACAGTGTTATTTGACAGAGGCACTAGAAACAGTGTTATTTGACAGAGGCACTAGAAAATGTGTTATTTGACAGAAGCAATAGAAAGAGTGTTATTTGACAGAAGCACTAGAAACAGTGATATTGACAGAGGCATTAGAAACAGTGTTATTTGACAGAGGCAATAGAAACAGTGTTATTTGACAGAAGTACTAGAAACTGTGTTATTTGACAGAGGCTATAGAAAGAGTGTTATTTGACAGAGGCACTAGAAACAGTGTTATTTGACAGAGGCACTAGAAACAGTGTTATTTGACAGAGGCACTACAAACTGTGTTATTTGACAGAGGCACTAGAAACAGTGTCATTTGACAGAGGCAATAGAAACAGTGTTATTTGACAGAGGCACTAGAAACTGTGTTATTTGACAGAGGCAGTAGAAACTGTGTTATTTGACAGAGGCACTAGAAACTGTGTTATTTGACAGAGGCACTAGAAACAGTGTTATTTGAGAGAGGCATTAGAAACTGTGTTATTTGACAGAGACAATAGAAACTGTGTTATTTGACAGAGGCACTAGAAACAGTGTTATTTGACAGAGGCACTAGAAGCAGTGTTATTTGACAGAGGAAAGAATAAACTGTGTTATTTGACAGAGGCACTATAAACTCTGTTATTTGACAGAGGCACTAGAAACAGTGTTATTTGACAGAGGCACTAGAAACAGTGTTATTTGACAGAGGCACTAAAAAATGTGTTATTTGACAGAGGCACTAGAAACTGTGTTATTTGACAGAGGCAGTAGAAGCAGTGTTATTTGACAGAGGCACTAGAAACTGTGTTATTTGACAGAGGCACTAGAAACAGTGTTATTTGACAGAGGCACTAGAAACTGTGTTGTTTGAGAGAGGAACTAGAAACAGTGTTATTTGACAGAGGCACTAGAAACTGTGTTATTTGACAGAGGCACTAGAAACTGTGTTATTTGACAGAGGCACTAGAAACTGTGTTATTTCACAGAGGCACTAGACAGAGTGTTATTTGACAGAGGCATTAGAAACTGTGTTATTTGACAGAGGCAATAGAAACAGTGTTATTTGACACAAGCACTAGAAACTGTGTTATTTGACAGAGGATATAGAAAGAGTGTTATTTGACAGAGGCACTAGAAACAGTGTTATTTGAGAGAGGCACTAGAAACAGTGTTATTTGACAGAGGCACTAGAAACAGTGTTATTTGACAGAGGCACTAGAAACTGTGTTATTTGACAGAGGCACTAGAAACAGTGTTATTTGACAGAGGCAATAAAAACTGTGTTATTTGACAGAGGAAATAGAAACAGTGTTATTTGACAGAGGCACTAGAAACAGTGTTATTTGACAGAGGCACTACAAACTGTGATATTTGACAGAGGCAATAGAAACAGTGTTATTTGACAGAGGCAATAAAAACTGTGTTATTTGAAAGAGGAAATAGAAACAGTGTTATTTGACAGAGGCACTAGAAACAGTGATATTTGACAGAGGCCCTAGAAACAGTGTTATTTGAAAGAGGCACTAGGAACTGTTATTTGACAGAGGCAATATAAAGTGTGTTATTTGACAGAGGCACTAGAAACCGTGTTATTTGACAGAGGCATTAGAAACCGTGTTATTTGACAGAGGGAATAGAAATAGTGTTATTTGACAGAGGCACTAGAAACAGTGTCATTTGACAGAGGCACTAGAAGCAGTGTTATTTGACAGAGGAAACAATAAACTGTGTTATTTGACAGAGGCACTATAAACTGTGTTATTTGACAGAGGCACTAGAAACAGTGTTATTTGACAGAGGCACTAGAAACAGTGTTATTTGACAGAGGCACTAGAAAATGTGTTATTTCACAGAGGCACTAGAAACTGTGTTATTTGACAGAGGCACTAGAAACTGTGTTATTTGACAGAGGCACTAGAAACTGTGTTATTTGACAGAGGCACTAGAAACAGTGTTATTTGACAGAGGCATTAGAAACTGTGTTATTTGACAGAGGCAATATAAACTGTGTTATTTGACAGAGGCAATAGAAAGAGTGTTATTTGACAGAAGCACTAGAAACAGTGTTATTTGACAGAGGCATTAGAAACAGTGTTATTTGACAGAGGCAATAGAAACAGTGTTATTTGTCTGAAGCACTAGAAACTGTGTTATTTGACAGAGGCTATAGAAAGAGTGTTATTTGACAGAGGCACTAGAAACAGTGTTATTTGAGAGAGGCACTAGAAACAGTGTTATTTGACAGAGGCACTAGAAACAGTGTTATTTGACAGAGGCACTAGAAACTGTGTTATTTGACAGAGGCACTAGAAACACTGTTATTTGACAGAGGCAATAAAAACTGTGTTATTTGACAGAGGAAATAGAAACAGTGTTATTTGACAGAGGCACTAGAAACAGTGTTATTTGACAGAGGCACTACAAACTGTGATATTTGACAGAGGCAATAGAAACAGTGTTATTTGACAGAGGCAATAAAAACTGTGTTATTTGAAAGAGGAAATAGAAACAGTGTTATTTGACAGAGGCACTAGAAACAGTGATATTTGACAGAGGCCCTAGAAACAGTGTTATTTGAAAGAGGCACTAGGAACTGTTATTTGACAGAGGCAATATAAAGTGTGTTATTTGACAGAGGCACTAGAAACCGTGTTATTTGACAGAGGCATTAGAAACCGTGTTATTTGACAGAGGCAATAGAAATAGTGTTATTTGACAGAGGCATTAGAAACCGTGTTATTTGACAGAGGCAATAGAAATAGTGTTATTTGACAGAGGCACTAGAAACAGTGTCATTTGACAGAGGCACTAGAAGCAGTGTTATTTGACAGAGGAAACAATAAACTGTGTTATTTGACAGAGGCACTATAAACTGTGTTATTTGACAGAGGCACTAGAAACAGTGTTATTTGACAGAGGCACTAGAAACAGTGTTATTTGACAGAGGCACTAGAAAATGTGTTATTTGACAGAGGCACTAGAAACTGTGTTATTTGACAGGGGCACTAGAAACTGTGTTATTTGACAGAGGCACTAGAAACTGTGTTATTTGACAGAGGCAATATAAACTGTGTTATTTGACAGAGGCAATAGAAAGAGTGTTATTTGACAGAAGCACTAGAAACAGTGTTATTTGACAGAGGCATTAGAAACAGTGTTATTTGACAGAGGCAATAGAAACAGTGTTATTTGTCAGAAGCACTAGAAACTGTGTTATTTGACAGAGGCAGTAGAAACTGTGTTATTTGACAGAGGCACTAGAAACTGTGTTATTTGACAGAGGCACTAGAAACAGTGTTATTTGAGAGAGGCATTAGAAACTGTGTTATTTGACAGAGACAATAGAAACTGTGTTATTTGACAGAGGCACTAGAAACAGTGTTATTTGAGAGAGGCATTAGAAACTGTGTTATTTGACAGAGACAATAGAAACTGTGTTATTTGACAGAGGCACTAGAAACAGTGTTATTTGACAGAGGCACTAGAAGCAGTGTTATTTGACAGAGGAAAGAATAAACTGTGTTATTTGACAGAGGCACTATAAACTCTGTTATTTGACAGAGGCAGTAGAAACAGTGTTATTTGACAGAGGCACTACAAGCAGTGTTATTTGACAGAGGCACTAGAAACTGTGTTATTTGACAGAGGCACTAGAAACAGTGTTATTTGACAGAGGCACTAGAAACTGTGTTGTTTGAGAGAGGAACTAGAAACAGTGTTATTTGACAGAGGCACTAGAAACTGTGTTATTTGACAGAGGCACTAGAAACTGTGTTATTTGACAGAGGCACTAGAAACTCTGTTATTTGACAGAGGCACTAGACACAGTGTTATTTGACAGAGGCATTAGAAACTGTGTTATTTGACAGAGGCAAAAGAAACAGTGTTATTTGACAGAGGCACTAGAAAATGTGTTATTTGACAGAGGCACTAGAACTGTGTTATTTGACAGAGGCACTAGAAACAGTGTTATTTGACAGAGGCACTAGAAACTGTGTTATTTGACAGAGGCACTAGAAACTCTGTTATTTGACAGAGGCACTAGAAACAGTGTTATTTGACAGAGGCACTAGAAACAGTGTTATTTGACAGAGGCACTAGAAACAGTGTTATTTGACAGAGGCATTAGAAAATGTGTTATTTGACAGAGGCACTAGAAACTGTGTTATTTGACAGAGGCACTAGAAAATGTGTTATTTGACAGAGGCACTAGAAACTGTGTTATTTGACAGAGGCACTAGAAACAGTGTTATTTGACAGAGGCACTAGAAACTGTGTTATTTGACAGAGGCACTAGAAACAGTGTTATTTGACAGAGGCACTAGAAGCAGTGTTATTTGACAGAGGCACTTGAAACTGTGTTATTTGAGAGAGGCACTAGAAACAGTGTTATTTGACAGAGGCACTAGAAACTGTGTTATTCGACAGAGGCACTAGAAACTGTGTTATTTGACAGAGGCACTAGAAACTGTGTTATTTGACAGAGGCACTAGAAACAGTATTATTTGACAGAGGCATTAGAAACTGTGTTATTTGACAGAGGCAATAGAAACTGTGTTATTTGACAGAGGCAATAGAAACTGTGTTATTTGACAGAAGCAATAGAAAGAGTGTTATTTGACAGAAGCACTAGAAACAGTGATATTGAAAGAGGCATTAGAAACAGTGTTATTTGACAGAGGCAATAGAAACAGTGTTATTTGACAGAAGTACTAGAAACTGTGTTATTTGACAGAGGCTATAGAAAGAGTGTTATTTGACAGAGGCTCTAGAAACAGTGTTATTTGAGAGAGGCACTAGAAACAGTGTTATTTGACAGAGGCACTAGAAACAGTGTTATTTGACAGAGGCACTACAAACTGTGTTATTTGACAGAGGCACTAGAAACAGTGTTATTTGACAGAGGCAATAAAAACTGTGTTATTTGACAGAGGAAATAGAAATAGTGTTATTTGACAGAGGCACTAGAAACAGTGTTATTTGACAGAGGCACTACAAACTGTGATATTTGACAGAGGCAATAGAAACAGTGTTATTTGACAGAGGCAATAAAAACTGTGTTATTTGAAAGAGGAAATAGAAACAGTGTTATTTGACAGAGGCACTAGAAACAGTGATATTTGACAGAGGCCCTAGAAACAGTGTTATTTGAAAGAGGCACTAGGAACTGTTATTTGACAGAGGCAATATAAAGTGTGTTATTTGACAGAGGCACTAGAAACCGTGTTATTTGACAGAGGCATTAGAAACCGTGTTATTTGACAGAGGCAATAGAAATAGTGTTATTTGACAGAGGCACTAGAAACAGTGTCATTTGACAGAGGCACTAGAAGCAGTGTTATTTGACAGAGGAAACAATAAACTGTGTTATTTGACAGAGGCACTATAAACTGTGTTATTTGACAGAGGCACTAGAAACAGTGTTATTTGACAGAGGCACTAGAAACAGTGTTATTTGACAGAGGCACTAGAAAATGTGTTATTTGACAGAGGCACTAGAAACTGTGTTATTTGACAGAGGCACTAGAAACTGTGTTATTTGACAGAGGCACTAGAAACTGTGTTATTTGACAAAGGCACTAGAAACTGTGTTATTTGACAGAGGCACTAGAAACAGTGTTATTTGACAGAGGCATTAGAAACTGTGTTATTTGACAGAGGCAATATAAACTGTGTTATTTGACAGAGGCAATAGAAAGAGTGTTATTTGACAGAAGCACTAGAAACAGTGTTATTTGACAGAGGCATTAGAAACAGTGTTATTTGACAGAGGCAATAGAAACAGTGTTATTTGTCAGAAGCACTAGAAACTGTGTTATTTGACAGAGGCAGTAGAAACTGTGTTATTTGACAGAGGCACTAGAAACTGTGTTATTTGACAGAGGCACTAGAAACAGTGTTATTTGAGAGAGGCATTAGAAACTGTGTTATTTGACAGAGACAATAGAAACTGTGTTATTTGACAGAGGCACTAGAAACAGTGTTATTTGAGAGAGGCATTAGAAACTGTGTTATTTGACAGAGACAATAGAAACTGTGTTATTTGACAGAGGCACTAGAAACAGTGTTATTTGACAGAGGCACTAGAAGCAGTGTTATTTGACAGAGGAAAGAATAAACTGTGTTATTTGACAGAGGCACTATAAACTCTGTTATTTGACAGAGGCACTAGAAACAGTGTTATTTGACAGAGGCACTACAAGCAGTGTTATTTGACAGAGGCACTAGAAACTGTGTTATTTGACAGAGGCACTAGAAACAGTGTTATTTGACAGAGGCACTAGAAACTGTGTTATTTGACAGAGGCACTAGAAACTCTGTTATTTGACAGAGGCACTAGAAACAGTGTTATTTGACAGAGGCACTAGAAACAGTGTTATTTGACAGAGGCACTAGAAACAGTGTTATTTGACAGAGGCATTAGAAAATGTGTTATTTGACAGAGGCACTAGAAACTGTGTTATTTGACAGAGGCACTAGAAAATGTGTTATTTGACAGAGGCACTAGAAACTGTGTTATTTGACAGAGGCACTAGAAACAGTGTTATTTGACAGAGGCACTAGAAACTGTGTTATTTGACAGAGGAAACTAGAAACAGTGTTATTTGACAGAGGCACTAGAAGCATTGTTATTTGACAGAGGCACTTGAAACTGTGTTATTTGAGAGAGGCACTAGAAACAGTGTTATTTGACAGAGGCACTAGAAACTGTGTTATTCGACAGAGGCACTAGAAACTGTGTTATTTGACAGAGGCACTAGAAACTGTGTTATTTGACAGAGGCACTAGAAACAGTATTATTTGACAGAGGCATTAGAAACTGTGTTATTTGACAGAGGCAATAGAAACTGTGTTATTTCACAGAAGCAATAGAAAGAGTGTTATTTGACAGAAGCACTAGAAACAGTGATATTGACAGAGGCATTAGAAACAGTGTTATTTGACAGAGGCAATAGAAACAGTGTTATTTGACAGAAGTACTAGAAACTGTGTTATTTGACAGAGGCTATAGAAAGAGTGTTATTTGACAAAGGCACTAGAAACAGTGTTATTTGAGAGAGGCACTAGAAACAGTGTTATTTGACAGAGGCACTAGAAACAGTGTTATTTGACAGAGGCACTACAAACTGTGTTATTTGACAGAGGCACTAGAAACAGTGTCATTTGACAGAGGCAATAAAAACTGTGTTATTTGACAGAGGAAATAGAAACAGTGTTATTTGACAGAGGCACTAGAAACAGTGTTATTTGACAGAGGCACTACAAACTGTGATATTTGACAGAGGCAATAGAAACAGTGTTATTTGACAGAGGCAATAAAAACTGTGTTATTTGAAAGAGGAAATAGAAACAGTGTTATTTGACAGAGGCACTAGAAACAGTGATATTTGACAGAGGCCCTAGAAACAGTGTTATTTGAAAGAGGCACTAGGAATTGTTATTTGACAGAGGCAATATAAAGTGTGTTATTTGACAGAGGCACTAGAAACCGTGTTATTTGACAGAGGCATTAGAAACCGTGTTATTTGACAGAGGCAATAGAAATAGTGTTATTTGACAGAGGCACTAGAAACAGTGTCATTTGACAGAGGCACTAGAAGCAGTGTTATTTGACAGAGGAAACAATAAACTGTGTTATTTGACAGAGGCACTATAAACTGTGTTATTTGACAGAGGCACTAGAAACAGTGTTATTTGACAGAGGCACTAGAAACAGTGTTATTTGACAGAGGCACTAGAAAATGTGTTATTTGACAGAGGCACTAGAAACTGTGTTATTTGACAGAGGCACTAGAAACTGTGTTATTTGACAGAGGCACTAGAAACTGTGTTATTTGACAAAGGCACTAGAAACTGTGTTATTTGAGAGAGGCACTAGAAACAGTGTTATTTGACAGAGGCATTAGAAACTGTGTTATTTGACAGAAGCAATATAAACTGTGTTATTTGACAGAGGCAATAGAAAGAGTGTTATTTGACAGAAGCACTAGAAACAGTGTTATTTGACAGAGGCATTAGAAACAGTGTTATTTGACAGAGGCAATAGAAACAGTGTTATTTGTCAGAAGCACTAGAAACTGTGTTATTTGACAGAGGCAGTAGAAACTGTGTTATTTGACAGAGGCACTAGAAACTGTGTTATTTGACAGAGGCACTAGAAACAGTGTTATTTGAGAGAGGCATTAGAAACTGTGTTATTTGACAGAGACAATAGAAACTGTGTTATTTGACAGAGGCACTAGAAACAGTGTTATTTGAGAGAGGCATTAGAAACTTTTTGACAGAGACAATAGAAACTGTGTTATTTGACAGAGGCACTAGAAACAGTGTTATTTGACAGAGGCACTAGAAGCAGTGTTATTTGACAGAGGAAAGAATAAACTGTGTTATTTGACAGAGGCACTATAAACTCTGTTATTTGACAGAGGCACTAGAAACAGTGTTATTTGACAGAGGCACTAGAAACTGTGTTGTTTGAGAGAGGAACTAGAAACAGTGTTATTTGACAGAGGCACTAGAAACTGTGTTATTTGACAGAGGCACTAGAAACTGTGTTATTTGACAGAGGCACTAGAAACTCTGTTATTTGACAGAGGCACTAGACACAGTGTTATTTGACAGAGGCATTAGAAACTGTGTTATTTGACAGAGGCAAAAGAAACAGTGTTATTTCACAGAGGCACTAGAAAATGTGTTATTTGACAGAGGCACTAGAACTGTGTTATTTGACAGAGGCACTAGAAACAGTGTTATTTGACAGAGGCACTAGAAACTGTGTTATTTGACAGAGGCACTAGAAACTCTGTTATTTGACAGAGGCACTAGAAACAGTGTTATTTGACAGAGGCACTAGAAACAGTGTTATTTGACAGAGGCACTAGAAACAGTGTTATTTGACAGAGGCATTAGAAAATTTGTTATTTGACAGAGGCACTAGAAACTGCGTTATTTGACAGAGGCACTAGAAAATGTGTTATTTGACAGAGGCACTAGAAACTGTGTTATTTGACAGAGGCACTAGAAACAGTGTTATTTGACAGAGGCACTAGAAACTGTGTTATTTGACAGAGGCACTAGAAACAGTGTTATTTGACAGAGGCACTAGAAGCAGTGTTATTTGACAGAGGCACTTGAAACTGTGTTATTTGAGAGAGGCACTAGAAACAGTGTTATTTGACAGAGGCACTAGAAACTGTGTTATTCGACAGAGGCACTAGAAACTGTGTTATTTGACAGAGGCACTAGAAACTGTGTTATTTGACAGAGGCTCTAGAAACAGTATTATTTGACAGAGGCATTAGAAACTGTGTTATTTGACAGAGGCAATAGAAACTGTGTTATTTGACAGAAGCAATAGAAAGAGTGTTATTTGTCAGAAGCACTAGAAACAGTGATATTGACAGAGGCATTAGAAACAGTGTTATTTGACAGAGGCAATAGAAACAGTGTTATTTGACAGAAGTACTAGAAACTGTGTTATTTGACAGAGGCTATAGAAAGAGTGTTATTTGACAGAGGCACTAGAAACAGTGTTATTTGAGAGAGGCACTAGAAACAGTGTTATTTGACAGAGGCACTAGAAACAGTGTTATTTGACAGAGGCACTACAAACTGTGTTATTTGACAGAGGCACTAGAAACAGTGTCATTTGACAGAGGCGCTAGAAGCAGTGTTATTTGACAGAGGAAACAACAAACTGTGTTATTTGACAGAGGCACTATAAACTGTGTTATTTGACAGAGGCACTAGAAACAGTGTTATTTGACAGAGGCACTAGAAACAGTGTTATTTGACAGAGGCACTAGAAAATGTGTTATTTGACAGAAGCACTAGAAACTGTGTTATTTGACAGAGGCACTAGAAACTGTGTTATTTGACAGAGGCACTAGAAACTGTGTTATTTGACAGAGGCACTAGAAACAGTGTTATTTGACAGAGGCATTAGAAAATGTGTTATTTGACAGAAGCAATAGAAAGAGTGTTATTTGACAGAAGCACTAGAAACAGTGATATTGACAGAGGCATTAGAAACAGTGTTATTTGACAGAGGCAATAGAAACAGTGTTATTTGACAGAAGTACTAGAAACTGTGTTATTTGTCAGAGGCTATAGAAAGAGTGTTATTTGACAGAGGCACTAGAAACAGTGTTATTTGAGAGAGGCACTAGAAACAGTGTTATTTGACAGAGGCACTAGAAACAGTGTTATTTGACAGAGGCACTACAAACTGTGTTATTTGACAGAGGCACTAGAAACAGTGTCATTTGACAGAGGCGCTAGAAGCAGTGTTATTTGACAGAGGAAACAACAAACTGTGTTATTTGACAGAGGCACTATAAACTGTGTTATTTGACAGAGGCACTAGAAAATGTGTTATTTGACAGAGGCACTAGAAACTGTGTTATTTGACAGAGGCACTAGAAACTGTGTTATTTGACAGAGGCACTAGAAACTGTGTTATTTGACAAAGGCACTAGAAACTGTGTTATTTGAGAGAGGCACTAGAAACAGTGTTATTTGACAGAGGCATTAGAAACTGTGTTATTTGACAGAGGCAATATAAACTGTGTTATTTGACAGAGGCAATAGAAAGAGTGTTATTTGACAGAAGCACTAGAAACAGTGTTATTTGACAGAGGCATTAGAAACAGTGTTATTTGACAGAGGCAATAGAAACAGTGTTATTTGTCAGAAGCACTAGAAACTGTGTTATTTGACAGAGGCAGTAGAAACTGTGTTATTTGACAGAGGCACTAGAAACTGTGTTATTTGACAGAGGCACTAGAAACAGTGTTATTTGAGAGAGGCATTAGAAACTGTGTTATTTGACAGAGACAATAGAAACTGTGTTATTTGACAGAGGCACTAGAAACAGTGTTATTTGAGAGAGGCATTAGAAACTTTTTGACAGAGACAATAGAAACTGTGTTATTTGACAGAGGCACTAGAAACAGTGTTATTTGACAGAGGCACTAGAAGCAGTGTTATTTGACAGAGGAAAGAATAAACTGTGTTATTTGACAGAGGCACTATAAACTCTGTTATTTGACAGAGGCACTAGAAACAGTGTTATTTGACAGAGGCACTAGAAACTGTGTTGTTTGAGAGAGGAACTAGAAACAGTGTTATTTGACAGAGGCACTAGAAACTGTGTTATTTGACAGAGGCACTAGAAACTGTGTTATTTGACAGAGGCACTAGAAACTCTGTTATTTGACAGAGGCACTAGACACAGTGTTATTTGACAGAGGCATTAGAAACTGTGTTATTTGACAGAGGCAAAAGAAACAGGGTTATTTGACAGAGGCACTAGAAAATGTGTTATTTGACAGAGGCACTAGAACTGTGTTATTTGACAGAGGCACTAGAAACAGTGTTATTTGACAGAGGCACTAGAAACTGTGTTATTTGACAGAGGCACTAGAAACTCTGTTATTTGACAGAGGCACTAGAAACAGTGTTATTTGACAGAGGCACTAGAAACAGTGTTATTTGACAGAGGCACTAGAAACAGTGTTATTTGACAGAGGCATTAGAAAATTTGTTATTTGACAGAGGCACTAGAAACTGCGTTATTTGACAGAGGCACTAGAAAATGTGTTATTTGACAGAGGCACTAGAAACTGTGTTATTTGACAGAGGCACTAGAAACAGTGTTATTTGACAGAGGCACTAGAAACTGTGTTATTTGACAGAGGCACTAGAAACAGTGTTATTTGACAGAGGCACTAGAAGCAGTGTTATTTGACAGAGGCACTTGAAACTGTGTTATTTGAGAGAGGCACTAGAAACAGTGTTATTTGACAGAGGCACTAGAAACTGTGTTATTCGACAGAGGCACTAGAAACTGTGTTATTTGACAGAGGCACTAGAAACTGTGTTATTTGACAGAGGCTCTAGAAACAGTATTATTTGACAGAGGCATTAGAAACTGTGTTATTTGACAGAGGCAATAGAAACTGTGTTATTTGACAGAAGCAATAGAAAGAGTGTTATTTGTCAGAAGCACTAGAAACAGTGATATTGACAGAGGCATTAGAAACAGTGTTATTTGACAGAGGCAATAGAAACAGTGTTATTTGACAGAAGTACTAGAAACTGTGTTATTTGACAGAGGCTATAGAAAGAGTGTTATTTGACAGAGGCACTAGAAACAGTGTTATTTGAGAGAGGCACTAGAAACAGTGTTATTTGACAGAGGCACTAGAAACAGTGTTATTTGACAGAGGCACTACAAACTGTGTTATTTGACAGAGGCACTAGAAACAGTGTCATTTGACAGAGGCGCTAGAAGCAGTGTTATTTGACAGAGGAAACAACAAACTGTGTTATTTGACAGAGGCACTATAAACTGTGTTATTTGACAGAGGCACTAGAAACAGTGTTATTTGACAGAGGCACTAGAAACAGTGTTATTTGACAGAGGCACTAGAAAATGTGTTATTTGACAGAAGCACTAGAAACTGTGTTATTTGACAGAGGCACTAGAAACTGTGTTATTTGACAGAGGCACTAGAAACTGTGTTATTTGACAGAGGCACTAGAAACAGTGTTATTTGACAGAGGCATTAGAAAATGTGTTATTTGACAGAAGCAATAGAAAGAGTGTTATTTGACAGAAGCACTAGAAACAGTGATATTGACAGAGGCATTAGAAACAGTGTTATTTGACAGAGGCAATAGAAACAGTGTTATTTGACAGAAGTACTAGAAACTGTGTTATTTGTCAGAGGCTATAGAAAGAGTGTTATTTGACAGAGGCACTAGAAACAGTGTTATTTGAGAGAGGCACTAGAAACAGTGTTATTTGACAGAGGCACTAGAAACAGTGTTATTTGACAGAGGCACTACAAACTGTGTTATTTGACAGAGGCACTAGAAACAGTGTCATTTGACAGAGGCGCTAGAAGCAGTGTTATTTGACAGAGGAAACAACAAACTGTGTTATTTGACAGAGGCACTATAAACTGTGTTATTTGACAGAGGCACTAGAAAATGTGTTATTTGACAGAGGCACTAGAAACTGTGTTATTTGACAGAGGCACTAGAAACTGTGTTATTTGACAGAGGCACTAGAAACTGTGTTATTTGACAAAGGCACTAGAAACTGTGTTATTTGAGAGAGGCACTAGAAACAGTGTTATTTGACAGAGGCATTAGAAACTGTGTTATTTGACAGAGGCAATATAAACTGTGTTATTTGACAGAGGCAATA
The DNA here is from genome assembly GCA_038380435.1 of Ryuthela nishihirai. Classification (NCBI taxonomy): domain Eukaryota; kingdom Metazoa; phylum Arthropoda; class Arachnida; order Araneae; family Heptathelidae; genus Ryuthela; species Ryuthela nishihirai. The sequence continues at coordinate 4,016,235 of JAWZYU010000019.1, forward strand.
GAAAGAGTGTTATTTGACAGAAGCACTAGAAACAGTGTTATTTGACAGAGGCATTAGAAACAGTGTTATTTGACAGAGGCAATAGAAACAGTGTTATTTGTCAGAAGCACTAGAAACTGTGTTATTTGACAGAGGCAGTAGAAACTGTGTTATTTGACAGAGGCACTAGAAACTGTGTTATTTGACAGAGGCACTAGAAACAGTGTTATTTGAGAGAGGCATTAGAAACTGTGTTATTTGACAGAGACAATAGAAACTGTGTTATTTGACAGAGGCACTAGAAACAGTGTTATTTGAGAGAGGCATTAGAAACTTTTTGACAGAGACAATAGAAACTGTGTTATTTGACAGAGGCACTAGAAACAGTGTTATTTGACAGAGGCACTAGAAGCAGTGTTATTTGACAGAGGAAAGAATAAACTGTGTTATTTGACAGAGGCACTATAAACTCTGTTATTTGACAGAGGCACTAGAAACAGTGTTATTTGACAGAGGCACTAGAAACTGTGTTGTTTGAGAGAGGAACTAGAAACAGTGTTATTTGACAGAGGCACTAGAAACTGTGTTATTTGACAGAGGCACTAGAAACTGTGTTATTTGACAGAGGCACTAGAAACTCTGTTATTTGACAGAGGCACTAGACACAGTGTTATTTGACAGAGGCATTAGAAACTGTGTTATTTGACAGAGGCAAAAGAAACAGGGTTATTTGACAGAGGCACTAGAAAATGTGTTATTTGACAGAGGCACTAGAACTGTGTTATTTGACAGAGGCACTAGAAACAGTGTTATTTGACAGAGGCACTAGAAACTGTGTTATTTGACAGAGGCACTAGAAACTCTGTTATTTGACAGAGGCACTAGAAACAGTGTTATTTGACAGAGGCACTAGAAACAGTGTTATTTGACAGAGGCACTAGAAACAGTGTTATTTGACAGAGGCATTAGAAAATTTGTTATTTGACAGAGGCACTAGAAACTGCGTTATTTGACAGAGGCACTAGAAAATGTGTTATTTGACAGAGGCACTAGAAACTGTGTTATTTGACAGAGGCACTAGAAACAGTGTTATTTGACAGAGGCACTAGAAACTGTGTTATTTGACAGAGGCACTAGAAACAGTGTTATTTGACAGAGGCACTAGAAGCAGTGTTATTTGACAGAGGCACTTGAAACTGTGTTATTTGAGAGAGGCACTAGAAACAGTGTTATTTGACAGAGGCACTAGAAACTGTGTTATTCGACAGAGGCACTAGAAACTGTGTTATTTGACAGAGGCACTAGAAACTGTGTTATTTGACAGAGGCTCTAGAAACAGTAATATTTGACAGAGGCATTAGAAACTGTGTTATTTGACAGAGGCAATAGAAACTGTGTTATTTGACAGAAGCAATAGAAAGAGTGTTATTTGACAGAAGCACTAGAAACAGTGATATTGACAGAGGCATTAGAAACAGTGTTATTTGACAGAGGCAATAGAAACAGTGTTATTTGACAGAAGTACTAGAAACTGTGTTATTTGACAGAGGCTATAGAAAGAGTGTTATTTGACAGAGGCACTAGAAACAGTGTTATTTGAGAGAGGCACTAGAAACAGTGTTATTTGACAGAGGCACTAGAAACAGTGTTATTTGACAGAGGCACTACAAACTGTGTTATTTGACAGAGGCACTAGAAACAGTGTCATTTGACAGAGGCGCTAGAAGCAGTGTTATTTGACAGAGGAAACAACAAACTGTGTCATTTGACAGAGGCACTATAAACTGTGTTATTTGACAGAGGCACTAGAAACAGTGTTATTTGACAGAGGCACTAGAAACAGTGTTATTTGACAGAGGCACTAGAAAATGTGTTATTTGACAGAAGCACTAGAAACTGTGTTATTTGACAGAGGCACTAGAAACTGTGTTATTTGACAGAGGCACTAGAAACTGTGTTATTTGACAGAGGCACTAGAAACAGTGTTATTTGACAGAGGCATTAGAAACTGTGTTATTTGACAGAGGCAATAGAAACTGTGTTATTTGACAGAGGCAATAGAAAGAGTGTTATTTGACAGAAGCACTAGAAACAGTGTTATTTGACAGAGGTATTAGAAACAGTGTTATTTGACAGAGGCAATAGAAACAGTGTTATTTGACAGAGGCACTAGAAACTGTGTTATTTGACAGAGGCAGTAGAAACTGTGTTATTTGACAGAGGCACTAGAAACTGTGTTATTTGACAGAGGCACTAGAAACAGTGTTATTTGAGAGAGGAATTAGAAACTGTGTTATTTGACAGAGACAATAGAAACTGTGTTATTTGACAGAGGCACTAGAAACAGTGTTATTTGACAGAGGCACTAGAAGCAGTGTTATTTGACAGAGGCACTTGAAACTGTGTTATTTGAGAGAGGCACTAGAAACAGTGTTATTTGACAGAGGCACTAGAAACTGTGTTATTCGACAGAGGCACTAGAAACTGTGTTATTTGACAGAGGCACTAGAAACTGTGTTATTTGACAGAGGCTCTAGAAACAGTATTATTTGACAGAGGCATTAGAAACTGTGTTATTTGACAGAGGCAATAGAAACTGTGTTATTTGACAGAAGCAATAGAAAGAGTGTTATTTGACAGAAGCACTAGAAACAGTGATATTGACAGAGGCATTAGAAACAGTGTTATTTGACAGAGGCAATAGAAACAGTGTTATTTGACAGAAGTACTAGAAACTGTGTTATTTGACAGAGGCTATAGAAAGAGTGTTATTTGACAGAGGCACTAGAAACAGTGTTATTTGAGAGAGGCACTAGAAACAGTGTTATTTGACAGAGGCACTAGAAACAGTGTTATTTGACAGAGGCACTACAAACTGTGTTATTTGACAGAGGCACTAGAAACAGTGTCATTTGACAGAGGCACTAGAAACTGTGTTGTTTGAGAGAGGAACTAGAAACAGTGTTATTTGACAGAGGCATTATAAACTGTGTTATTTGACAGAGGCACTAGAAACTGTGTTATTTGACAGAGGCACTAGAAACTGTGTTATTTGACAGAGGCACTAGACACAGTGTTATTTGACAGAGGCACTAGAAAATGTGTTATTTGACAGAGGCACTAGAAACTGTGTTATTTCACAGAGGCACTAGAAACAGTGTTATTTGACAGAGGCACTAGAAACTGTGTTATTTGACAGAGGCACTAGAAACTCTGTTATTTGACAGAGGCACTAGAAACAGTGTTATTTGACAGAGGCACTAGAAACAGTGTTATTTGACAGAGGCACTAGAAACAGTGTTATTTGACAGAGGCATTAGAAAATGTGTTATTTGACAGAGGCACTAGAAACTGTGTTATTTGACAGAGGCACTAGAAAATGTGTTATTTGACAGAGGCACTAGAAACAGTGTTATTTGACAGAGGCACTAGAAACAGTGTTATTTGACAGAGGCACTAGAAACTGTGTTATTTGACAGAGGCACTAGAAACAGTGTTATTTGACAGAGGCACTAGAAGCAGTGTTATTTGACAGAGGCACTTGAAACTGTGTTATTTGAGAGAGGCACTAGAAACAGTGTTATTTGACAGAGGCACTAGAAACTGTGTTATTCGACAGAGGCACTAGAAACTGTGTTATTTGACAGAGGCACTAGAAACTGTGTTATTTGACAGAGGCAGTAGAAACAGAGTTATTTGACAGAGGCACTAGAAACTGTGTTATTTGACAGAGGCACTAGAAACTGTGTTATTTGACAGAGGCACTAGAAACTGTGTTATTTGACAGAGGCACTAGACACAGTGTTATTTGACAGAGGCATTAGAAACTGTGTTATTTGACAGAGGCACTAGAAACTGTGTTATTTGACAGAGGCTATAGAAAGAGTGTTATTTGACAGAGGCACTAGAAACAGTGTTATTTGAGAGAGGCCCTAGAAACAGTGTTATTTGACAGAGGCACTAGAAACAGTGTTATTTGACAGAGGCACTAGAAACTGTGTTATTTGACAGAGGCACTAGAAACTGTGTTATTTGACAGAGGCTATAGAAAGAGTGTTATTTGACAGAGACACTAGAAACAGTGTTATTTGAGAGAGGCCCTAGAAACAGTGTTATTTGACAGAGGCACTAGAAACAGTGTTATTTGACAGAGGCACTAGAAACTGTGTTATTTGACAGAGGCACTAGAAACAGTGTTATTTGACAGAGGCAATAAAAACTGTGTTATTTGACAGAGGAAATAGAAACAGTGTTATTTGACAGAGGCACTAGAAACAGTGATATTTGACAGAGGCACTAGAAACAGTGTTATTTGACAGAGGCACTACAAACTGTGATATTTGACAGAGGCAATAGAAACAGTGTATTTGACAGAGGCAATAAAAACTGTGTTATTTGAAAGAGGAAATAGAAACAGTGTTATTTGACAGAGGCACTAGAAACAGTGATATTTGACAGAGGCACTAGAAACAGTGTTATTTGAAAGAGGCACTAGGAACTGTTATTTGACAGAGGCAATATAAAGTGTGTTATTTGACAGAGGCACTAGAAACCGTGTTATTTGACAGAGGCATTAGAAACCGTGTTATTTGACAGAGGCAATAGAAATAGTGTTATTTGACAGAGGCACTAGAAACAGTGTCATTTGACAGAGGCACTAGAAGCAGTGTTATTTGACAGAGGAAACAATAAACTGTGTTATTTGACAGAGGCACTATAAACTGTGTTATTTGACAGAGGCACTAGAAACAGTGTTATTTGACAGAGGCACTAGAAACAGTGTTATTTGACAGAGGCACTAGAAAATGTGTTATTTGACAGAGGCACTAGAAACTGTGTTATTTGACAGAGGCACTAGAAACTGTGTTATTTGACAGAGGCACTAGAAACTGTGTTATTTGACAGAGGCACTAGAAACAGTGTTATTTGACAGAGGCATTAGAAACTGTGTTATTTGACAGAGGCAATATAAACTGTGTTATTTGACAGAGGTAATAGAAAGAGTGTTATTTGTCAGAAGCACTAGAAACTGTGTTATTTGACAGAGTCAGTAGAAACTGTGTTATTTGACAGAGGCACTAGAAACTGTGTTATTTGACAGAGGCACTAGAAACAGTGTTATTTGAGAGAGGCATTAGAAACTGTGTTATTTGACAGAGACAATAGAAACTGTGTTATTTGACAGAGGCACTAGAAACAGTGTTATTTGAGAGAGGCATTAGAAACTGTGTTATTTGACAGAGACAATAGAAACTGTGTTATTTGACAGAGGCATTAGAAACAGTGTTATTTGACAGAGGCACTAGAAGCAGTGTTATTTGACAGAGGAAAGAATAAACTGTGTTATTTGACAGAGGCACTATAGACTCTGTTATTTGACAGAGGCACTAGAAACAGTGTTATTTGACAGAGGCACTGGAAGCAGTGTTATTTGACAGAGGCACTAGAAACAGTGTTATTTGACAGAGGCACTAGAAACTGTGTTGTTTGAGAGAGGAACTAGAAACAGTGTTATTTGACAGAGGCATTATAAACTGTGTTATTTGACAGAGACACTAGAAACTGTGTTATTTGACAGAGGCACTAGAAACTGTGTTATTTGACAGAGGCACTAGACACAGTGTTATTTGACAGAGGCATTAGAAACTGTGTTATTTGACAGAGGCAAAAGAAACAGTGTTATTTGACAGAGGCACTAGAAAATGTGTTATTTGACAGAGGCACTAGAAACTGTATTATTTGACAGAGGCACTAGAAACAGTGTTATTTGACAGAGGCACTAGAAACTGTGTTATTTGACAGAGGCACTAGAAACTCTGTTATTTGACAGAGGCACTAGAAACAGTGTTATTTGACAGAGGCATTAGAAAATGTGTTATTTGACAGAGGCACTAGAAACTGTGTTATTTGACAGAGGCACTAGAAACTGTGTTATTTGACAGCGGCACTAGAAACAGTGTTATTTGACAGAGGCACTAGAAACTGTGTTATTTGACAGAGGCACTAGAAACAGTGTTATTTGACAGAGGCACTAGAAGCAGTGTTATTTGACAGAGGCACTTGAAACTGTGTTATTTGAGAGAGGCACTAGAAACAGTGTTATTTGACAGAGGCACTAGAAACTGTGTTATTCGACAGAGGCACTAGAAACTGTGTTATTTGACAGAGGCACTAGAAACTGTGTTATTTGACAGAGGCAGTAGAAACAGTGTTATTTGACAGAGGCACTAGAAACTGTGTTGTTTGAGAGAGGAACTAGAAACAGTGTTATTTGACAGAGGCACTAGAAACTGTGTTATTTGACAGAGGCACTAGAAACTGTGTTATTTGACAGAGGCACTAGAAACTGTGTTATTTGACAGAGGCACTAGACACAGTGTTATTTGACAGAGGCATTAGAAACTGTGTTATTTGACAGAGGCAATAGAAACAGTGTTATTTGACAGAAGCACTAGAAACTGTGTTATTTGACAGAGGCTATAGAAAGAGTGTTATTTGACAGAGGCACTACAAACTGTGTTATTTGACAGAGGCACTAGAAACAGTGTCATTTGACAGAGGCACTAGAAACTGTGTTGTTTGAGAGAGGAACTAGAAACAGTGTTATTTGACAGAGGCACTAGAAACAGTGTTATTTGACAGAGGCACTAGAAACTGTGTTATTTGACAGAGGCACTAGAAACAGTGTTATTTGACAGAGGCAATAAAAACTGTGTTATTTGACAGAGGAAATAGAAACAGTGTTATTTGACAGAGGCACTAGAAACAGTGATATTTGACAGAGGCACTAGAAACAGTGTTATTTGACAGAGGCACTACAAACTGTGATATTTGACAGAGGCAATAGAAACAGTGTTATTTGACAGAGGCAATAAAAACTGTGTTATTTGAAAGAGGAAATAGAAACAGTGTTATTTGACAGAGGCACTGGAAACAGTGATATTTGACAGAGGGACTAGAAACAGTGTTATTTGAAAGAGGCACTAGGAACTGTTATTTGACAGAGGCAATATAAAGTGTGTTATTTGACAGAGGCACTAGAAACCGTGTTATTTGACAGAGGCATTGGAAACCGTGTTATTTGACAGAGGCAATAGAAATAGTGTTATTTGACAGAGGCATTAGAAACAGTGTCATTTGACAGAGGCACTAGAAGCAGTGTTATTTGACAGAGGAAACAATAAACTGTGTTATTTGACAGAGGAAACAATAAACTGTGTTATTTGACAGAGGCACTATAAACTGTGTTATTTGACAGAGGCACTAGAAACAGTGTTATTTGACAGAGGCACTAGAAAATGTGTTATTTGACAGAGGCACTAGAAATTGTGGTATTTGACAGAGGCACTAGAAACTGTGTTATTTGACAGAGGCACTAGAAACTGTGTTATTTGACAGAGGCACTAGAAACAGTGTTATTTGACAGAGGCATTAGAAACTGTGTTATTTGACAGAGGCAATAGAAACTGTGTTATTTGACAGAGGCAATAGAAAGAGTGTTATTTGACAGAAGCACTAGAAACAGTGTTATTTGACAGAGGCATTAGAAACAGTGTTATTTGACAGAGGCAATAGAAACAGTGTTATTTGAGAGAAGCACTAGAAACTGTGTTATTTGACAGAGGCAGTAGAAACTGTGTTATTTGACAGAGGCACTAGAAACTGTGTTATTTGACAGAGGCACTAGAAACAGTGTTATTTGACAGAGGCACTAGAAACAGTGTTATTTGACAGAGGCACTACAAACTGTGTTATTTGACAGAGGCACTAGAAACAGTGTCATTTGACAGAGGCACTAGAAACTGTGTTGTTTGAGAGAGGAACTAGAAACAGTGTTATTTGACAGAGGCATTATAAACTGTGTTATTTGACAGAGGCACTAGAAACTGTGTTATTTGACAGAGGCACTAGAAACTGTGTTATTTGACAGAGGCACTAGACACAGTGTTATTTGACAGAGGCATTAGAAACTGTGTTATTTGACAGAGGCAAAAGAAACAGTGTTATTTGACAGAGGCACTAGAAAATGTGTTATTTGACAGAGGCACTAGAAACTGTGTTATTTCACAGAGGCACTAGAAACAGTGTTATTTGACAGAGGCACTAGAAACTGTGTTATTTGACAGAGGCACTAGAAACTCTGTTATTTGACAGAGGCACTAGAAACAGTGTTATTTGACAGAGGCACTAGAAACAGTGTTATTTGACAGAGGCACTAGAAACAGTGTTATTTGACAGAGGCATTAGAAAATGTGTTATTTGACAGAGGCACTAGAAACTGTGTTATTTGACAGAGGCACTAGAAAATGTGTTATTTGACAGAGGCACTAGAAACAGTGTTATTTGACAGAGGCACTAGAAACAGTGTTATTTGACAGAGGCACTAGAAACTGTGTTATTTGACAGAGGCACTAGAAACAGTGTTATTTGACAGAGGCACTAGAAGCAGTGTTATTTGACAGAGGCACTTGAAACTGTGTTATTTGAGAGAGGCACTAGAAACAGTGTTATTTGACAGAGGCACTAGAAACTGTGTTATTCGACAGAGGCACTAGAAACTGTGTTATTTGACAGAGGCACTAGAAACTGTGTTATTTGACAGAGGCAGTAGAAACAGAGTTATTTGACAGAGGCACTAGAAACTGTGTTATTTGACAGAGGCACTAGAAACTGTGTTATTTGACAGAGGCACTAGAAACTGTGTTATTTGACAGAGGCACTAGAAACTGTGTTATTTGACAGAGGCACTAGACACAGTGTTATTTGACAGAGGCATTAGAAACTGTGTTATTTGACAGAGGCAATAGAAACAGTGTTATTTGACAGAAGCACTAGAAACTGTGTTATTTGACAGAGGCTATAGAAAGAGTGTTATTTGACAGAGGCACTAGAAACAGTGTTATTTGAGAGAGGCACTAGAAACAGTGTTATTTGACAGAGGCACTAGAAACAGTGTTATTTGACAGAGGCACTAGAAACTGTGTTATTTGACAGAGGCACTAGAAACAGTGTTATTTGACAGAGGCAATAAAAACTGTGTTATTTGACAGAGGAAATAGAAACAGTGTTATTTGACAGAGGCACTAGAAACAGTGATATTTGACAGAGGCACTAGAAACAGTGTTATTTGACAGAGGCACTACAAACTGTGATATTTGACAGAGGCAATAGAAACAGTGTTATTTGACAGAGGCAATAAAAACTGTGTTATTTGAAAGAGGAAATAGAAACAGTGTTATTTGACAGAGGCACTAGAAACAGTGATATTTGACAGAGGCACTAGAAACAGTGTTATTTGAAAGAGGCACTAGGAACTGTTATTTGACAGAGGCAATATAAAGTGTGTTATTTGACAGAGGCACTAGAAACCGTGTTATTTGACAGAGGCATTAGAAACCGTGTTATTTGACAGAGGCAATAGAAATAGTGTTATTTGACAGAGGCACTAGAAACAGTGTCATTTGACAGAGGCACTAGAAGCAGTGTTATTTGACAGAGGAAACAATAAACTGTGTTATTTGACAGAGGCACCAAAAAACTGTGTTATTTGACAGAGGCACTAGAAACAGTGTTATTTGACAGAGGCACTAGAAACAGTGTTATTTGACAGAGGCACTAGAAAATGTGTTATTTGACAGAGGCACTAGAAACTGTGTTATTTGACAGAGGCACTAGAAACTGTGTTATTTGACAGAGGCACTAGAAACTGTGTTATTTGACAGAGGCACTAGAAACAGTGTTATTTGAGAGAGGCATTAGAAATTGTGTTATTTGACAGAGGCAATATAAACTGTGTTATTTGACAGAGGCAATAGAAAGAGTGTTATTTGTCAGAAGCACTAGAAACTGTGTTATTTGACAGAGTCAGTAGAAACTGTGTTATTTGACAGAGGCACTAGAAACTGTGTTATTTGACAGAGGCACTAGAAACAGTGTTATTTGAGAGAGGCATTAGAAACTGTGTTATTTGACAGAGACAATAGAAACTGTGTTATTTGACAGAGGCACTAGAAACAGTGTTATTTGAGAGAGGCATTAGAAACTGTGTTATTTGACAGAGACAATAGAAACTGTGTTATTTGACAGAGGCATTAGAAACAGTGTTATTTGACAGAGGCACTAGAAGCAGTGTTATTTGACAGAGGAAAGAATAAACTGTGTTATTTGACAGAGGCACTATAGACTCTGTTATTTGACAGAGGCACTAGAAACAGTGTTATTTGACAGAGGCACTAGAAGCAGTGTTATTTGACAGAGGCACTAGAAACAGTGTTATTTGACAGAGGCACTAGAAACTGTGTTGTTTGAGAGAGGAACTAGAAACAGTGTTATTTGACAGAGGCATTATAAACTGTGTTATTTGACAGAGGCACTAGAAACTGTGTTATTTGACAGAGGCACTAGAAACTGTGTTATTTGACAGAGGCACTAGACACAGTGTTATTTGACAGAGGCATTAGAAACTGTGTTATTTGACAGAGGCAAAAGAAACAGTGTTATTTGACAGAGGCACTAGAAAATGTGTTATTTGACAGAGGCACTAGAAACTGTATTATTTGACAGAGGCACTAGAAACAGTGTTATTTGACAGAGGCACTAGAAACTGTGTTATTTGACAGAGGCACTAGAAACTCTGTTATTTGACAGAGGCACTAGAAACAGTGTTATTTGACAGAGGCATTAGAAAATGTGTTATTTGACAGAGGCACTAGAAACTGTGTTATTTGACAGAGGCACTAGAAACTGTGTTATTTGACAGAGGCACTAGAAACAGTGTTATTTGACAGAGGCACTAGAAACTGTGTTATTTGACAGAGGCACTAGAAACAGTGTTATTTGACAGAGGCACTAGAAGCAGTGTTATTTGACAGAGGCACTTGAAACTGTGTTATTTGAGAGAGGCACTAGAAACAGTGTTATTTGACAGAGGCACTAGAAACTGTGTTATTCGACAGAGGCACTAGAAACTGTGTTATTTGACAGAGGCACTAGAAACTGTGTTATTTGACAGAGGCAGTAGAAACAGTGTTATTTGACAGAGGCACTAGAAACTGTGTTGTTTGAGAGAGGAACTAGAAACAGTGTTATTTGACAGAGGCACTAGAAACTGTGTTATTTGACAGAGGCACTAGAAACTGTGTTATTTGACAGAGGCACTAGAAACTGTGTTATTTGACAGAGGCACTAGACACAGTGTTATTTGACAGAGGCATTAGAAACTGTGTTATTTGACAGAGGCAATAGAAACAGTGTTATTTGACAGAAGCACTAGAAACTGTGTTATTTGACAGAGGCTATAGAAAGAGTGTTATTTGACAGAGGCACTAGAAACAGTGTTATTTGAGAGAGGCACTAGAAACAGTGTTATTTGACAGAGGCACTAGAAACAGTGTTATTTGACAGAGGCACTAGAAACTGTGTTATTTGACAGAGGCACTAGAAACAGTGTTATTTGACAGAGGCAATAAAAACTGTGTTATTTGACAGAGGAAATAGAAACAGTGTTATTTGACAGAGGCACTAGAAACAGTGATATTTGACAGAGGCACTAGAAACAGTGTTATTTGACAGAGGCACTACAAACTGTGATATTTGACAGAGGCAATAGAAACAGTGTTATTTGACAGAGGCAATAAAACTGTGTTATTTGAAAGAGGAAATAGAAACAGTGTTATTTGACAGAGGCACTAGAAACCGTGTTATTTGACAGAGGCATTAGAAACCGTGTTATTTGACAGAGGCAATAGAAATAGTGTTATTTGACAGAGGCATTAGAAACAGTGTCATTTGACAGAGGCACTAGAAGCAGTGTTATTTGACAGAGGAAACAATAAACTGTGTTATTTGACAGAGGAAACAATAAACTGTGTTATTTGACAGAGGCACTATAAACTGTGTTATTTGACAGAGGCACTAGAAACAGTGTTATTTGACAGAGGCACTAGAAAATGTGTTATTTGACAGAGGCACTAGAAATTGTGGTATTTGACAGAGGCACTAGAAACTGTGTTATTTGACAGAGGCACTAGAAACTGTGTTATTTGACAGAGGCACTAGAAACAGTGTTATTTGACAGAGGCATTAGAAACTGTGTTATTTGACAGAGGCAATAGAAACTGTGTTATTTGACAGAGGCAATAGAAAGAGTGTTATTTGACAGAAGCACTAGAAACAGTGTTATTTGACAGAGGCATTAGAAACAGTGTTATTTGACAGAGGCAATAGAAACAGTGTTATTTGAGAGAAGCACTAGAAACTGTGTTATTTGACAGAGGCAGTAGAAACTGTGTTATTTGACAGAGGCACTAGAAACTGTGTTATTTGACAGAGGCACTAGAAACAGTGTTATTTGAGAGAGGCATTAATAACTGTGTTATTTGACAGAGACAATAGAAACTGTGTTATTTGACAGAGGCACTAGAAACAGTGTTATTTGACAGAGGCACTAGAAGCAGTGTTATTTGACAGAGGAAAGAATAAACTGTGTTATTTGACAGAGGCACTATAAACTCTGTTATTTGACAGAGGCACTAGAAACAGTGTTATTTGACAGAGGCACTAGAAACAGTGTTATTTGACAGTGGCACAAGAAACTGTGTTATTTGACAGAGGCACTAGAAACAGTGTTATTTGACAGAGGCACTAGAAGCAGTGTTATTTGACAGAGGCACTAGAAACTGTGTTATTTGACAGAGGCACTAGAAACAGTGTTATTTGACAGAGGCACTAGAAACCGTGTTGTTTGAGAGAGGAACTAGAAACAGTGTTATTTGACAGAGGCACTAGAAACTGCGTTATTTGACAGAGGCACTAGAAACTGTGTTATTTGACAGAGGCACTAGAAACTGTGTTATTTGACAGAGGCACTAGACACAGTGTTATTTGACAGAGGCATTAGAAACTGTGTTATTTGACAGAGGCAATAGAAACAGTGTTATTTGAGAGAAGCACTAGAAACTGTGTTATTTGACAGAGGCAATAGAAACAGTGTTATTTGACAGAAGTACTAGAAACAGTGTTATTTGAGAGAGGCAAGTAGAAACAGTGTTATTTGACAGAGGCACTAGAAACAGTGTTATTTGACAGAGGCACTACAAACTGTGTTATTTGACAGAGGCACTAGAAACAGTGTCATTTGACAGAGGCTCTAGAAGCAGTGTTATTTGACAGAGGAAACAATAAACTGTGTTATTTGACAGAGGCACTATAAACTGTGTTATTTGACAGAGACACTAGAAACAGTGTTATTTGACAGAGGCACTAGAAACAGTGTTATTTGACAGAGGCACTAGAAAATGTGTTATTTGACAGAGGCACTAGAAACTGTGTTATTTGACAGAGGCACTAGAAACTGTGTTATTTGAGAGAGGCACTAGAAACTGTATTATTTGACAGAGGCACTAGAAACAGTGTTATTTGACAGAGGCATTAGAAACTGTGTTATTTGACAGCGGCAATAGAAACTGTGTTATTTGACAGAGGCAATAGAAAGAGTGTTATTTGACAGAAGAACTAGAAACAGTGTTATTTGACAGAGGCATTAGAAACAGTGTTATTTGACAGAGGCAATAGAAACAGTGTTATTTGACAGAAGCACTAGAAACTGTGTTATTTGACAGAGGCAGTAGAAACTGTGTTATTTGACAGAGGCACTAGAAACTGTGTTATTTGACAGAGGCACTAGAAACAGTGTTATTTGACAGAGGCATTAGAAACTGTGTTATTTGACAGAGACAATAGAAACTGTGTTATTTGACAGAGGCACTAGAAACAGTGTTATTTGACAGAGGTACTAGAAGCAGTGTTATTTGAGAGAGGAAAGAATAAACTGTGTTATTTGACAGAGGCACTATATACTCTGTTATTTGACAGAGACACTAGAAACAGTGTTATTTGATAGAGGCACTAGAAACAGTGTTATTTGACAGAGGCACTAGAAGCAGTGTTATTTGACAGAGGAAACAATAAACTGTGTTATTTGACAGAGGCACTATAAACTGTCTTATTTGACAGAGGCACTAGAAACAGTGTTATTTGACAGAGGCACTAGAAACAGTGTTATTTGACAGAGGCACTAAAAAATGTGTTATTTGACAGAGGCACTAGAAACTGTGTTATTTGAGAGAGGCACTAGAAACAATGTTATTTGACAGAGGCACTTGAAACTGTGTTATTTGAGAGAGGCACTAGAAACAGTGTTATTTGACAGAGGCACTAGAAACTGTGTTATTCGACAGAGGCACTAGAAACTGTGTTATTTGACAGAGGCACTAGAAACTGTGTTATTTGACAGAGGCACTAGAAACTGTGTTATTTGACAGAGGCACTAGAAACAGTGTTATTTGACAGAGGCATTAGAAACTGTGTTATTTGACAGAGACAATAGAAACTGTGTTATTTGACAGAGGCAATAGAAAGAGTGTTATTTGACAGAAGCACTAGAAACAGTGATATTTGACAGAGGCATTAGAAACAGTGTTATTTGACAGAGGCAATAGAAACAGTGTTATTTGACAGAAGTACTAGAAACTGTGTTATTTGACAGAGGCTATAGAAAGAGTGTTATTTGACAGAGGCACTAGAAACAGTGTTATTTGAGAGAGGCAAGTAGAAACTGTTATTTGAGAGAGGCACTAGAAACAGTGTTATTTGACAGAGGCACTACAAACTGTGTTATTTGACAGAGGCACTAGAAACAGTGTCATTTGACAGAGGCTCTAGAAGCAGTGTTATTTGACAGAGGAAACAATAAACTGTGTTATTTGACAGAGGCACTATAAACTGTGTTATTTGACAGAGACACTAGAAACAGTGTTATTTGACAGAGGCACTAGAAATAGTGTTATTTGACAGAGGCACTAGAAAATGTGTTATTTGACAGAGGCACTAGAAACTGTGTTATTTGACAGAGGCACTAGAAACTGTGTTATTTGAGAGAGGCACTAGAAACTGTATTATTTGACAGAGGCACTAGAAACAGTGTTATTTGACAGAGGCATTAGAAACTGTGTTATTTGACAGTGGCAATAGAAACTGTGTTATTTGACAGAGGCAATAGAAAGAGTGTTATTTGACAGAAGAACTAGAAACAGTGTTATTTGACAGAGGCATTAGAAACAGTGTTATTTGACAGAGGCAATAGAAACAGTGTTATTTGACAGAAGCACTAGAAACTGTGCTATTTGACAGAGGCAGTAGAAACTGTGTTATTTGACAGAGGCACTAGAAACTGTGTTATTTGACAGAGGCACTAGAAACAGTGTTATTTGACAGAGGCATTAGAAACTGTGTTATTTGACAGAGACAATAGAAACTGTGTTATTTGACAGAGGCACTAGAAACAGTGTTATTAGACAGAGGCACTAGAAACAGTGTTATTTGACAGAGGCACTAGAAACTGTGTTGTTTGAGAGAGGAACTAGAAACAGTGTTATTTGACAGAGGCATTATAAACTGTGTTATTTGACAGAGGCACTAGAAACAGTGTTATTTGACAGAGGCACTAGAAAATGTGTTATTTGACAGAGGCACTAGAAACTGTGTTATTTGACAGAGGCACTAGAAACAGTGTTATTTGACAGAGGCACTAAAAAATGTGTTATTTGACAGAGGCACTAGAAACTGTGTTATTTGACAGAGGCACTAGAAACAATGTTATTTGACAGAGGCACTTGAAACTGTGTTATTTGAGAGAGGCACTAGAAAATGTGTTATTTGACAGAGGCACTAGAAACTGTGTTATTTGACAGAGGCACTAGAAACAGTGTTATTGACAGTGGCACAAGAAACTGTGTTATTTGGCAGAGGCACTAGAAACAGTGTTATTTGACAGAGGCACTAGAAGCAGTGTTATTTGACAGAGGCATTAGAAACTGTGTTATTTGACAGAGGCACTAGAAACAGTGTTATTTGACAGAGGCACTAGAAACTGTGTTGTTTGAGAGAGGAACTAGAAACAGTGTTATTTGACAGAGGCACCAGAAACTGTTATTTGACAGAGGCACTAGAAACTGTGTTATTTGACAGAGGCACTAGAAACTGTGTTATTTGACAGAGGCACTAGACACAGTGTTATTTTACAGAGGCATTAGAAACTGTGTTATTTGACAGAGGCAATAGAAACAGTGTTATTTGACAGAAGCACTAGAAACTGTGTTATTTGACAGAGGCACTAGAAACTGTGTTATTTGACAGAGGCACTAGAAACAGTGTTATTTGACAGAGGCATTAGAAACTGTGTTATTTGACAGAGGCAATAGAAACTGTGTTATTTGACAGAGGCAATAGAAAGAGTGTTATTTGACAGAAGCACTAGAAACAGTGTTATTTGACAGAGGCATTAGAAACAGTGTTATTTGACAGAGGCAATAGAAACAGTGTTATTTGAGAGAAGCACTAGAAACTGTGTTATTTGACAGAGGCAGTAGAAACTGTGTTATTTGACAGAGGCACTAGAAACTGTGTTATTTGACAGAGGCACTAGAAACAGTGTTATTTGAGAGAGGCATTAATAACTGTGTTATTTGACAGAGACAATAGAAACTGTGGTATTTGACAGAGGCACTAGAAACAGTGTTATTTGACAGAGGCACTAGAAGCAGTGTTATTTGACAGAGGAAAGAATAAACTGTGTTATTTGACAGAGGCACTATAAACTCTGTTATTTGACAGAGGCATTAGAAACAGTGTTATTTGACAGAGGCACTAGAAACAGTGTTATTTGACAGTGGCACAAGAAACTGTGTTATTTGACAGAGGCACTAGAAACAGTGTTATTTGACAGAGGCACTAGAAGCAGTGTTATTTGACAGAGGCACTAGAAACTGTGTTATTTGACAGAGGCACTAGAAACAGTGTTATTTGACAGAGGCACTAGAAACCGTGTTGTTTGAGAGAGGAACTAGAAACAGTGTTATTTGACAGAGGCACTAGAAACTGCGTTATTTGACAGAGGCACTAGAAACTGTGTTATTTGACAGAGGCACTAGAAACTGTGTTATTTGACAGAGGCACTAGACGCAGTGTTATTTGACAGAGGCATTAGAAACTGTGTTATTTGACAGAGGCAATAGAAACAGTGTTATTTGAGAGAAGCACTAGAAACTGTGTTATTTGACAGAGGCTATAGAAAGAGTGATATTTGACAGAGGCACTAGAAACAGTGTTATTTGAGAGAGGCACTAGAAACAGTGTTATTTGACAGAGGCACTAGAAACAGTGTTATTTGACAGAGGCACTACAAACTGTGTTATTTGACAGAGGCAATAGAAACAGTGTTATTTGACAGAGGCAATAAAAACTGTGTTATTTGACAGAGGAAATAGAAACAGTGTTATTTGACAGAGGCACTAGAAACAGTGATATTTGACAGAGGCACTAGAAACAGTGTTATTTGACAGAGGCACTACAAACTGTGATATTTGACAGAGGCAATAGAAACAGTGTTATTTGACAGAGGCAATAAAAACTGTGTTATTTGAAAGAGGAAATAGAAACAGTGTTATTTGACAGAGGCACTAAAAACAGTGATATTTGACAGAGGCACTAGAAACAGTGTTATTTGAAAGAGGCACTAGGAACTGTTATTTGACAGAGGCAATATAAAGTGTGTTATTTGACAGAGGCACTAGAAACCGTGTTATTTGACAGAGGCATTAGAAACCGTGTTATTTGACAGAGGCAATAGAAATAGTGTTATTTGACAGAGGCACTAGAAACAGTGTTATTTGACAGAGGCATTAGAAACTGTGTTATCTGAGAGAGGCACTAGAAACAGTGTTATTTGACAGAGGCACTAGAAACTGTGTTATTTGAGAGAGGCACTAGAAACAGTGTTATTTGAGAGAGGCACTAGAAACAGTGTTATTTGACAGAGGCACTAGAAACAGTGTTATTTGACAGAGGCACTAGAAACAGTGTTATTTGACAGAGGCACTAGAAACAGTGTTATTTGACAAAGGCACTATAAACTGTGTTATTTGACAGAGGCACTATAAACTGTGTTATTTGACAGAGGCACTAGAAACCGTGTTATTTGACAGAGGCACTAGAAACTGTGTTATTTGACAGACGCAATAGAAACAGTGTTATTTGACAGTGGCACAAGAAACTGTGTTATTTGACAGAGACACTAGAAACAGTGTTATTTGACAGAGGCACTAGAAACAGTGTTATTTGACAGAGGCACTAGAAACTGTGTTATTTGACAGAGGCACTAGAAACAGTGTTATTTGACAGAGACACTAGAAACTGTGTTATTTGAGAGAGGCACTAGAAACAGTGTTATTTGACAGAGGCACTAGAAACTGTGTTATTTGACAGAGGCAGTAGAAACTGTGTTATTTGACAGAGGCACTAGAAACAGTGTTATTTGACAGAGGCACTAGAAACAGTGTTATTTGACAGAGGCATTAGAAACTGTGTTATTTGACAGAGACAATAGAAACTGTGTTATTTGACAGAGGCACTAGAAACTGTGTTATTTGACAGAGACACTAGAAGCAGTGTTATTTGACAGAGGAAACAATAAACTGTGTTATTTGACAGAGGCACTATAAACTGTGTTATTTGACAGAGGCACTAGAAACAGTGTTATTTGACAGAGGCACTAGAAACTGTGTTATTTGACAGAGGCACTAGAAACTGTGTTATTTGACAGAGGCACTAGAAACAGTGTTATTTGACAGAGGCATTAGAAACTGTGTTATTTGACAGAGACAATAGAAACTGTGTTATTTGACAGAGGCAATAGAAAGAGTGTTATTTGACAGAAGCACTAGAAACAGCGATATTTGACAGAGGCATTAGAAACAGTGTTATTTGACAGAGGCAATAGAAACAGTGTTATTTGACAGAAGTACTAGAAACTGTGTTATTTGACAGAGGCTATAGAAAGAGTGTTATTTGACAGAGGCACTAGAAACAGTGTTATTTGAGAGAGGCAAGTAGAAACAGTGTTATTTGACAGAGGCACTAGAAACAGTGTTATTTGACAGAGGCACTACAAACTGTGTTATTTGACAGAGGCACTAGAAACAGTGTCATTTGACAGAGGCTCTAGAAGCAGTGTTATTTGACAGAGGAAACAATAAACTGTGTTATTTGACAGAGGCACTATAAACTGTGTTATTTGACAGAGACACTAGAAACAGTGTTATTTGACAGAGGCACTAGAAACAGTGTTATTTGACAGAGGCACTAGAAACAGTGTTATTTGACAGAGGCACTAGAAACTGTGTTATTTGACAGAGGCACTAGAAACTGTGTTATTTGAGAGAGGCACTAGAAACTGTATTTTTTGACAGAGGCACTAGAAACAGTGTTATTTGACAGAGGCATTAGAAACTGTGTTATTTGACAGCGGCAATAGAAACTGTGTTATTTGACAGAGGCAATAGAAAGAGTGTTATTTGACAGAAGAACTAGAAACAGTGTTATTTGACAGAGGCATTAGAAACAGTGTTATTTGACAGAGGCAATAGAAACAGTGTTATTTGACAGAAGCACTAGAAACTGTGTTATTTGACAGAGGCAGTAGAAACTGTGTTATTTGACAGAGGCACTAGAAACTGTGTTATTTGACAGAGGCCATATAAACTGTGTTATTTGACAAAGGCACTAGAAACCGTGTTATTTGACAGAGGCACTAGAAACTGTGTTATTTGACAGAGGCCCTAGAAAGAGTGCTATTTGACAGAGGCACTAGAAACTGTGTTATTTGACAGAAGCACTAGAAACAGTGTTATTTGACAGAGGCACTAGAAACAGTGTTATTTGACAGAGGCCCTAGAAACAGTGCTATTTGACAGAGGCACTAGAAACTGTGTTATTTGACAGAAGCACTAGAAACAGTGTTATTTGACAGAGACTCTAGAAACTGTGTTATTTGACAGAGGCAGTAGAAACTGTGTTATTTGACAGAGGCACTAGAAACAGTGTTATTTGACAGAGGAACTACAAACTGTTTTATTTGAGAGAGGCACTAGAAACAGTGTTATTTGACAGATGCACTAGAAACAGTGTTATTTGACAGAGGCACTAGAAACTGTGTTATTTGACAGAGGCAATGGAAGCAGTGTTATTTGACAGAGGCAATAGAAACAGTGTTATTTGACAGAGGCAATAGAAACTGTGTTATTTGACAGAGGCACTAGAAACTCTGTTATTTGACAGAGGCACTAGAAGCAGTGTTATTTGACAGAGGCACTAGAAACAGTGTTATTTGACAGAGGCACTAGAAACAGTGTTATTTGAGACAGGCACTAGAAACAGTGTTATTTGAAAGAGGCACTAGAAACTGTGTTATTTGACAGAGGCACTAGAAACAGTGTTATTTGGCAGAGGCACTAGAAACAGTGTTATTTGAGAGAGGCACTAGAAAAAGTGTTATTTGACAGAGGCACTAGAAACTGTGTTATTTGACAGAAGCACTAGAAACAGTGTTATTTGACAGAGGCTCTACAAACTGTGTTATTTGACAGAGGCAGTAGATACTGTGTTATTTGACAGAGGCACTAGAAACAGTGTTATTTGACAGAGGAACTACAAACTCTTTTATTTGAGAGAGGCACTAGAAACAGTGTTATTTGACAGATGCATTAGAAACAGTGTTATTTGACAGAGGCACTAGAAACTGTGTTATTTGACAGAGGCAATAGAAAAAGTGTTATTTGACAGAGGCACTAGAAACTGTGTTATTTGAGAAAGGCACTAGAAACAGTGTTATTTGACAGAGGCAGTAGAAACTGTGTTATTTGACAGAGGCAATAGAAACAGTGTTCTTTGACAGAGGTACTAAAAACAGTGTTATTTGACAGAGGCACTAGAAACAGTGTTATTTGACAGAGGCACTATAAACTGTGTTATTTGACAGAGGCAATAGAAACAGTGTTATTTGACAGAGGCACTAGAAACAGTGTTATTGACAGGGGCACTAGAAACATTGTTATTTGACAGAGGCACTAAAAACTGTGTCATTTGACAGAGGATTTAGAAACAGTGTTATTTTACAGAGGCACTAGAAACAGTGTTATTTGACAGAGGCCCTAGAAACTGTGTTATTTGACAGACGCAATAGAAACAGTGTTATTTGACAGAGGCACTAGAAACAGTGTTATTTGACAGTGGCACTAGAAATTGTGTTATTTGACAGAGGCACAAGAAACTGTGTTATTTGACAGAGGCATTAGAAACAGTGTTATTTGAGAGAGGCACTACAAATAGTGTTATTTGACAGAGGCACTAGAAACAATGTTATTTGACAGAGGCACTAGAAACTGTGTTATTTGACACAGGCAATAGAAACAGTGTTATTTGACTGAGGCACTAAAAACTGTGTTATTTGACAGAGGCAATAGAATCAGTGTTACTTGACAGAGGAACTAGAAAGAGTGTTATTTGACAGAGGCACTAGAATCAGTGTTATTTGACAGAGGCACTATAAACAGTGTTATTTGACATAGGCACTAGAAACAGTGTTATTTGACAGAGGCACTAGAAACTGTGTTATTTGACACAGGCAATAGAAACAGTGTTATTTGACAGAGGTACTCAAAAATGTGTTATTTGACAGAGGCACTAAAAACTGTGTTATTTGACAGAGGCACCAGAAACAGTGTTGTTTGACAGAAGCACTAGAAACAGTGTTATTTGACAGAGGCACTAGAAACTTTGTTATTTGTCAGAGGCACTAGGAACTGTGTTATTTGACAGAGGCACTAGAAACAGTGTTATTTGACAGAGGCACTAGAAACAGTGTTATTTGACAGAGGCACCAGAAACAGTGTTATTTGACAGAGGCACTAGAAACAGTGTTATTTGACAGAGGCACTAGAAACAGTGTTATTTGACAGAGGCACTAGAAACTTTGTTATTTGTCAGAAGCACTAGAAACTGTGTTATTTCACAGAGGCACTAGAAACAGTGTTATTTGACAGAGGCACTAGAAACAATGTTATTTGACAGAGGCACTAGAAACAGTGTTATTTGAGAGAGGCACTAGAAACTTTGTTATTTGTCAGAGGCACTAAAAATTGTGTTATTTCACAGAGGCACTAGAAACAGTGTTATTTGACAGAGGCACTAGAAACTTTGTTATTTGTCAGAGGCATTAGAAACTGTGTTATTTGACAGAGGCACTAGAAATAGTGTTATTTGACAGAGGCAGTAGAAACTGTGTTATTTGACAGAGGCACTAGAAACAGTGTTATTTGACAGAGGCAATAGAAACAGTGTTATTTGACAGAGGCACTAGAATCTGCGTTATTTGACAGAGGCAATAGAAACAGTGTTATTTCACAGAGGCACTAAAAACTGTGTCATTTGACAGAGGATTTAGAAACAGTGTTATTTTACAGAGGCACTAGAAACAGTGTTATTTGACAGAGGCCCTAGAAACTGTGTTATTTGACAGACGCAATAGAAACAGTGTTATTTGACAGAGGCACTAGAAACAGTGTTATTTGACAGTGGCACTAGAAATTGTGTTATTTGACAGAGGCACTAGAAACTGTGTTATTTGACAGAGGCATTAGAAACAGTGTTATTTGAGAGAGGCACTACAAATAGTGTTATTTGACAGAGGCACTAGAAACAGTGTTATTTGACAGAGGCACTAGAAACTGTGTTATTTGACACAGGCAATAGAAACAGAGTTATTTGACTGAGGCACTAAAAACTGTGTTATTTGACAGAGGCAATAGAATCAGTGTTACTTCACAGAGGCACTAGAAAGAGTGTTATTTGACAGAGGCACTAGAAACAGTGTTATTTGACAGAGGCACTATAAACAGTGTTATTTGACAGAGGCACTAGAAACAGTGTTATTTGACAGAGGCAGTAGAAACAGTGTTATTTGACAGAGGCACTATAAACTGTGTTATTTGAGAGAGGCAATAGAAACAGTGTTATTTGACAGAGGCACTAGAAACAGTGTTATTCGACAGGGGCACTAGAAACAGTGTTATTTGACAGAGGCACCAGAAACAGTGTTATTTGACAGAGGCACTAGAAATAGTGTTATTTGACAGAGGCACTAGAAACTGTGTTATTTCACAGAGGCACTGGAAACAGTGTTATTTGACAGAGGCACTAGAAACTGTATTATTTGACAGAGGCACTAGAAACAGTGTTATTTGACAGAGGCACTAGAAACAGTGTTATTTGACAGAGGCACTATAAACTGTGTTATTTGACAGAGGCAATAGAAACAGTGTTATTTGACAGAGGCACTAGAAACAGTGTCATTTGACAGGGGCACTAGAAACAGTGTTATTTGACAGAGGCACCAGAAACAGTGTTATTTGACAGAGGCACTAGAAATAGTGTTATTTGACAGAGGCACTAGAAACTGTGTTATTTCACAGAGGCACTAGAAACAGTGTTATTTGACGGAGGCACTAGAAACAGTGTTATTTGAGGGAGGCACTAGAAACTTTGTTATTTGTCAAAGGCACTAGAAACTGTGTTATTTTACAGAGGCACTAGAAACAGTGTTACTTGACAGAGGCAGTAGAAACTGTGTTATTTGACAGAGGCACTAGAAACTGTGTTATTTGACAGAGGCACTAGAAACAGTGTTATTTGACAGAGGCAGTAGAAACAGTGTTATTTGAGACAGGCACTAGAAACAGTGTTATTTGAAAGAGGCACTAGAAACTGTGTTATTTGACAGAGGCACTAGAAACAGTGTTATTGACAGGGGCACTAGAAACAGTGTTATTTGACAGAGGTAACAGAAAGAGTGTTATTTGACAGAGGCACTAGAAACAGTGTTATTTGACAGAGGCACTAGAAACAGTGTTATTTGACAGAGGCACTAGAAACTTTGTTATTTGTCAGAGGCACTAGAAACTGTGTTATTTGACAGAGGCAATAGAAACAGTGTTATTTGACAGAGGCAGTAGAAACTGTGTTATTTGACACAGGCATTAGAAACAGTGTTATTTGACAGACGCAATAGAAACAGTGTTATTTGACAGAGGCACTAAAAACTGTGTCATTTGACAGAGGAAATAGAAACAGTGTTATTTGACAGAGGCACTAGAAACAGTGTTATTTGACAGAGGCACTAGAAACAGTGTTATTTGACAGAGGCATTAGAAACTGTGTTATTTGACAGAGACAATAGAAACTGTGTTATTTGACAGAGGCACTAGAAACTGTGTTATTTGACAGAGACACTAGAAGCAGTGTTATTTGACAGAGGAAACAATAAACTGTGTTATTTGACAGAGGCACTATAAACTGTGTTATTTGACAGAGGCACTAGAAACAGTGTTATTTGACAGAGGCACTAGAAACTGTGTTATTTGTCAGAGGCACTAGAAACTGTGTTATTTGACAGAGGCACTAGAAACAGTGTTATTTGACAGAGGCATTAGAAACTGTGTTATTTGACAGAGACAATAGAAACTGTGTTATTTGACAGAGGCAATAGAAAGAGTGTTATTTGACAGAAGCACTAGAAACAGCGATATTTGACAGAGGCATTAGAAACAGTGTTATTTGACAGAGGCAATAGAAACAGTGTTATTTGACAGAAGTACTAGAAACTGTGTTATTTGACAGAGGCTATAGAAAGAGTGTTATTTGACAGAGGCACTAGAAACAGTGTTATTTGAGAGAGGCAAGTAGAAACAGTGTTATTTGACAGAGGCACTAGAAACAGTGTTATTTGACAGAGGCACTACAAACTGTGTTATTTGACAGAGGCACTAGAAACAGTGTCATTTGACAGAGGCTCTAGAAGCAGTGTTATTTGACAGAGGAAACAATAAACTGTGTTATTTGACAGAGGCACTATAAACTGTGTTATTTGACAGAGACACTAGAAACAGTGTTATTTGACAGAGGCACTAGAAACAGTGTTATTTGACAGAGGCACTAGAAAATGTGTTATTTGACAGAGGCACTAGAAACTGTGTTATTTGACAGAGGCACTAGAAACTGTGTTATTTGAGAGAGGCACTAGAAACTGTATTTTTTGACAGAGGCACTAGAAACAGTGTTATTTGACAGAGGCATTAGAAACTGTGTTATTTGACAGCGGCAATAGAAACTGTGTTATTTGACAGAGGCAATAGAAAGAGTGTTATTTGACAGAAGAACTAGAAACAGTGTTATTTGACAGAGGCATTAGAAACAGTGTTATTTGACAGAGGCAATAGAAACAGTGTTATTTGACAGAAGCACTAGAAACTGTGTTATTTGACAGAGACACTAGAAACAGTGTTATTTGACAGAGGCACTAGAAACAGTGTTATTTGACAGAGGCACTAGAAAATGTGTTATTTGACAGAGGCACTAGAAACTGTGTTATTTGACAGAGGCACTAGAAACTGTGTTATTTGAGAGAGGCACTAGAAACTGTATTTTTTGACAGAGGCACTACAAACTGTGTTATTTGACAGAGGCACTAGAAACAGTGTCATTTGACAGAGGCTCTAGAAGCAGTGTTATTTGACAGAGGAAACAATAAACTGTGTTATTTGACAGAGGCACTATAAACTGTGTTATTTGACAGAGACACTAGAAACAGTGTTATTTGACAGAGGCACTAGAAACAGTGTTATTTGACAGAGGCACTAGAAAATGTGTTATTTGACAGAGGCACTAGAAACTGTGTTATTTGACAGAGGCATTAGAAACTGTGTTATTTGACAGCGGCAATAGAAACTGTGTTATTTGACAGAGGCAATAGAAAGAGTGTTATTTGACAGAAGAACTAGAAACAGTGTTATTTGACAGAGGCATTAGAAACAGTGTTATTTGACAGAGGCAATAGAAACAGTGTTATTTGACAGAAGCACTAGAAACTGTGTTATTTGACAGAGGCAGTAGAAACTGTGTTATTTGACAGAGGCACTAGAAACTGTGTTATTTGACAGAGGCCATATAAACTGTGTTATTTGACAAAGGCACTAGAAACCGTGTTATTTGACAGAGGCACTAGAAACTGTGTTATTTGACAGAGGCCCTAGAAAGAGTGCTATTTGACAGAGGCACTAGAAACTGTGTTATTTGACAGAAGCACTAGAAACAGTGTTATTTGACAGAGGCACTAGAAACAGTGTTATTTGACAGAGGCCCTAGAAACAGTGCTATTTGACAGAGGCACTAGAAACTGTGTTATTTGACAGAAGCACTAGAAACAGTGTTATTTGACAGAGACTCTAGAAACTGTGTTATTTGACAGAGGCAGTAGAAACTGTGTTATTTGACAGAGGCACTAGAAACAGTGTTATTTGACAGAGGAACTACAAACTGTTTTATTTGAGAGAGGCACTAGAAACAGTGTTATTTGACAGATGCACTAGAAACAGTGTTATTTGACAGAGGCACTAGAAACTGTGTTATTTGACAGAGGCAATGGAAGCAGTGTTATTTGACAGAGGCAATAGAAACAGTGTTATTTGACAGAGGCAATAGAAACTGTGTTATTTGACAGAGGCACTAGAAACTCTGTTATTTGACAGAGGCACTAGAAGCAGTGTTATTTGACAGAGGCACTAGAAACAGTGTTATTTGACAGAGGCAATAGAATCAGTGTTACTTCACAGAGGCACTAGAAAGAGTGTTATTTGACAGAGGCACTAGAAACAGTGTTATTTGACAGAGGCACTATAAACAGTGTTATTTGACAGAGGCACTAGAAACAGTGTTATTTGACAGAGGCAGTAGAAACAGTGTTATTTGACAGAGGCACTATAAACTGTGTTATTTGAGAGAGGCAATAGAAACAGTGTTATTTGACAGAGGCACTAGAAACAGTGTTATTCGACAGGGGCACTAGAAACAGTGTTATTTGACAGAGGCACCAGAAACAGTGTTATTTGACAGAGGCACTAGAAATAGTGTTATTTGACAGAGGCACTAGAAACTGTGTTATTTCACAGAGGCACTGGAAACAGTGTTATTTGACAGAGGCACTAGAAACTGTATTATTTGACAGAGGCACTAGAAACAGTGTTATTTGACAGAGGCACTAGAAACAGTGTTATTTGACAGAGGCACTATAAACTGTGTTATTTGACAGAGGCAATAGAAACAGTGTTATTTGACAGAGGCACTAGAAACAGTGTTATTTGACAGGGGCACTAGAAACAGTGTTATTTGACAGAGGCACCAGAAACAGTGTTATTTGACAGAGGCACTAGAAATAGTGTTATTTGACAGAGGCACTAGAAACTGTGTTATTTCACAGAGGCACTAGAAACAGTGTTATTTGACGGAGGCACTAGAAACAGTGTTATTTGAGGGAGGCACTAGAAACTTTGTTATTTGTCAAAGGCACTAGAAACTGTGTTATTTTACAGAGGCACTAGAAACAGTGTTACTTGACAGAGGCAGTAGAAACTGTGTTATTTGACAGAGGCACTAGAAACTGTGTTATTTGACAGAGGCACTAGAAACAGTGTTATTTGACAGAGGCAGTAGAAACAGTGTTATTTGAGACAGGCACTAGAAACAGTGTTATTTGAAAGAGGCACTAGAAACTGTGTTATTTGACAGAGGCACTAGAAACAGTGTTATTGACAGGGGCACTAGAAACAGTGTTATTTGACAGAGGTAACAGAAAGAGTGTTATTTGACAGAGGCACTAGAAACAGTGTTATTTGACAGAGGCACTAGAAACAGTGTTATTTGACAGAGGCACTAGAAACTTTGTTATTTGTCAGAGGCACTAGAAACTGTGTTATTTGACAGAGGCAATAGAAACAGTGTTATTTGACAGAGGCAGTAGAAACTGTGTTATTTGACACAGGCATTAGAAACAGTGTTATTTGACAGACGCAATAGAAACAGTGTTATTTGACAGAGGCACTAAAAACTGTGTCATTTGACAGAGGAAATAGAAACAGTGTTATTTGACAGAGGCACTAGAAACAGTGTTATTTGACAGAGGCACTAGAAACAGTGTTATTTGACAGAGGCATTAGAAACTGTGTTATTTGACAGAGACAATAGAAACTGTGTTATTTGACAGAGGCACTAGAAACTGTGTTATTTGACAGAGACACTAGAAGCAGTGTTATTTGACAGAGGAAACAATAAACTGTGTTATTTGACAGAGGCACTATAAACTGTGTTATTTGACAGAGGCACTAGAAACAGTGTTATTTGACAGAGGCACTAGAAACTGTGTTATTTGACAGAGGCACTAGAAACTGTGTTATTTGACAGAGGCACTAGAAACAGTGTTATTTGACAGAGGCATTAGAAACTGTGTTATTTGACAGAGACAATAGAAACTGTGTTATTTGACAGAGGCAATAGAAAGAGTGTTATTTGACAGAAGCACTAGAAACAGCGATATTTGACAGAGGCATTAGAAACAGTGTTATTTGACAGAGGCAATAGAAACAGTGTTATTTGACAGAAGTACTAGAAACTGTGTTATTTGACAGAGGCTATAGAAAGAGTGTTATTTGACAGAGGCACTAGAAACAGTGTTATTTGAGAGAGGCAAGTAGAAACAGTGTTATTTGACAGAGGCACTAGAAACAGTGTTATTTGACAGAGGCACTACAAACTGTGTTATTTGACAGAGGCACTAGAAACAGTGTCATTTGACAGAGGCTCTAGAAGCAGTGTTATTTGACAGAGGAAACAATAAACTGTGTTATTTGACAGAGGCACTATAAACTGTGTTATTTGACAGAGACACTAGAAACAGTGTTATTTGACAGAGGCACTAGAAACAGTGTTATTTGACAGAGGCACTAGAAAATGTGTTATTTGACAGAGGCACTAGAAACTGTGTTATTTGACAGAGGCACTAGAAACTGTGTTATTTGAGAGAGGCACTAGAAACTGTATTTTTTGACAGAGGCACTAGAAACAGTGTTATTTGACAGAGGCATTAGAAACTGTGTTATTTGACAGCGGCAATAGAAACTGTGTTATTTGACAGAGGCAATAGAAAGAGTGTTATTTGACAGAAGAACTAGAAACAGTGTTATTTGACAGAGGCATTAGAAACAGTGTTATTTGACAGAGGCAATAGAAACAGTGTTATTTGACAGAAGCACTAGAAACTGTGTTATTTGACAGAGGCAGTAGAAACTGTGTTATTTGACAGAGGCACTAGAAACTGTGTTATTTGACAGAGGCCATATAAACTGTGTTATTTGACAAAGGCACTAGAAACCGTGTTATTTGACAGAGGCACTAGAAACTGTGTTATTTGACAGAGGCCCTAGAAAGAGTGCTATTTGACAGAGGCACTAGAAACTGTGTTATTTGACAGAAGCACTAGAAACAGTGTTATTTGACAGAGGCACTAGAAACAGTGTTATTTGACAGAGGCCCTAGAAACAGTGCTATTTGACAGAGGCACTAGAAACTGTGTTATTTGACAGAAGCACTAGAAACAGTGTTATTTGACAGAGACTCTAGAAACTGTGTTATTTGACAGAGGCAGTAGAAACTGTGTTATTTGACAGAGGCACTAGAAACAGTGTTATTTGACAGAGGAACTACAAACTGTTTTATTTGAGAGAGGCACTAGAAACAGTGTTATTTGACAGATGCACTAGAAACAGTGTTATTTGACAGAGGCACTAGAAACTGTGTTATTTGACAGAGGCAATGGAAGCAGTGTTATTTGACAGAGGCAATAGAAACAGTGTTATTTGACAGAGGCAATAGAAACTGTGTTATTTGACAGAGGCACTAGAAACTCTGTTATTTGACAGAGGCACTAGAAGCAGTGTTATTTGACAGAGGCACTAGAAACAGTGTTATTTGACAGAGGCACTAGAAACAGTGTTATTTGAGACAGGCACTAGAAACAGTGTTATTTGAAAGAGGCACTAGAAACTGTGTTATTTGACAGAGGCACTAGAAACAGTGTTATTTGGCAGAGGCACTAGAAACAGTGTTATTTGAGAGAGGCACTAGAAAAAGTGTTATTTGACAGAGGCACTAGAAACTGTGTTATTTGACAGAAGCACTAGAAACAGTGTTATTTGACAGAGGCTCTACAAACTGTGTTATTTGACAGAGGCAGTAGAAACTGTGTTATTTGACAGAGGCACTAGAAACAGTGTTATTTGACAGAGGAACTACAAACTCTTTTATTTGAGAGAGGCACTAGAAACAGTGTTATTTGACAGATGCATTAGAAACAGTGTTATTTGACAGAGGCACTAGAAACTGTGTTATTTGACAGAGGCAATAGAAAAAGTGTTATTTGACAGAGGCACTAGAAACTGTGTTATTTGAGAAAGGCACTAGAAACAGTGTTATTTGACAGAGGCAGTAGAAACTGTGTTATTTGACAGAGGCAATAGAAACAGTGTTCTTTGACAGAGGTACTAAAAACAGTGTTATTTGACAGAGGCACTAGAAACAGTGTTATTTGACAGAGGCACTATAAACTGTGTTATTTGACAGAGGCAATAGAAACAGTGTTATTTGACAGAGGCACTAGAAACAGTGTTATTGACAGGGGCACTAGAAACATTGTTATTTGACAGAGGCACTAAAAACTGTGTCATTTGACAGAGGATTTAGAAACAGTGTTATTTTACAGAGGCACTAGAAACAGTGTTATTTGACAGAGGCCCTAGAAACTGTGTTATTTGACAGACGCAATAGAAACAGTGTTATTTGACAGAGGCACTAGAAACAGTGTTATTTGACAGTGGCACTAGAAATTGTGTTATTTGACAGAGGCACAAGAAACTGTGTTATTTGACAGAGGCATTAGAAACAGTGTTATTTGAGAGAGGCACTACAAATAGTGTTATTTGACAGAGGCACTAGAAACAATGTTATTTGACAGAGGCACTAGAAACTGTGTTATTTGACACAGGCAATAGAAACAGTGTTATTTGACTGAGGCAATAAAAACTGTGTTATTTGACAGAGGCAATAGAATCAGTGTTACTTGACAGAGGAACTAGAAAGAGTGTTATTTGACAGAGGCAGTAGAATCAGTGTTATTTGACAGAGGCACTATAAACAGTGTTATTTGACATAGGCACTAGAAACAGTGTTATTTGACAGAGGCACTAGAAACTGTGTTATTTGACACAGGCAATAGAAACAGTGTTATTTGACAGAGGTACTCAAAAATGTGTTATTTGACAGAGGCACTAAAAACTGTGTTATTTGACAGAGGCACCAGAAACAGTGTTGTTTGACAGAAGCACTAGAAACAGTGTTATTTGACAGAGGCACTAGAAACTTTGTTATTTGTCAGAGGCACTAGGAACTGTGTTATTTGACAGAGGCACTAGAAACAGTGTTATTTGACAGAGGCACTAGAAACAGTGTTATTTGACAGAGGCACCAGAAACAGTGTTATTTGACAGAGGCACTAGAAACAGTGTTATTTGACAGAGGCAGTAGAAACAGTGTTATTTGACAGAGGCACTAGAAACTGTGTTATTTGACAGAGGCACTAGAAACTTTGTTATTTGTCAGAAGCACTAGAAACTGTGTTATTTCACAGAGGCACTAGAAACAGTGTTATTTGACAGAGGCACTAGAAACTTTGTTATTTGTCAGAAGCACTAGAAACAGTGTTATTTGAGAGAGGCACTAGAAACTTTGTTATTTGTCAGAGGCACTAAAAATTGTGTTATTTCACAGAGGCACTAGAAACAGTGTTATTTGACAGAGGCACTAGAAACTTTGTTATTTGTCAGAGGCACTAGGAACTGTGTTATTTGACAGAGGCACTAGAAACAGTGTTATTTGACAGAGGCACTAGAAACAGTGTTATTTGACAGAGGCACCAGAAACAGTGTTATTTGACAGAGGCACTAGAAACAGTGTTATTTGACAGAGGCAGTAGAAACAGTGTTATTTGACAGAGGCACTAGAAACTGTGTTATTTGACAGAGGCACTAGAAACTTTGTTATTTGTCAGAAGCACTAGAAACTGTGTTATTTCACAGAGGCACTAGAAACAGTGTTATTTGACAGAGGCACTAGAAACAATGTTATTTGACAGAGGCACTAGAAACAGTGTTATTTGAGAGAGGCACTAGAAACTTTGTTATTTGTCAGAGGCACTAAAAATTGTGTTATTTCACAGAGGCACTAGAAACAGTGTTATTTGACAGAGGCACTAGAAACTTTGTTATTTGTCAGAGGCATTAGAAACTGTGTTATTTGACAGAGGCACTAGAAATAGTGTTATTTGACAGAGGCAGTAGAAACTGTGTTATTTGACAGAGGCACTAGAAACAGTGTTATTTGACAGAGGCAATAGAAACAGTGTTATTTGACAGAGGCACTAGAATCTGCGTTATTTGACAGAGGCAATAGAAACAGTGTTATTTCACAGAGGCACTAAAAACTGTGTCATTTGACAGAGGATTTAGAAACAGTGTTATTTTACAGAGGCACTAGAAACAGTGTTATTTGACAGAGGCCCTAGAAACTGTGTTATTTGACAGACGCAATAGAAACAGTGTTATTTGACAGAGGCACTAGAAACAGTGTTATTTGACAGTGGCACTAGAAATTGTGTTATTTGACAGAGGCACTAGAAACTGTGTTATTTGACAGAGGCATTAGAAACAGTGTTATTTGAGAGAGGCACTACAAATAGTGTTATTTGACAGAGGCACTAGAAACAGTGTTATTTGACAGAGGCACTAGAAACTGTGTTATTTGACACAGGCAATAGAAACAGAGTTATTTGACTGAGGCACTAAAAACTGTGTTATTTGACAGAGGCAATAGAATCAGTGTTACTTCACAGAGGCACTAGAAAGAGTGTTATTTGACAGAGGCACTAGAAACAGTGTTATTTGACAGAGGCACTATAAACAGTGTTATTTGACAGAGGCACTAGAAACAGTGTTATTTGACAGAGGCAGTAGAAACAGTGTTATTTGACAGAGGCACTATAAACTGTGTTATTTGAGAGAGGCAATAGAAACAGTGTTATTTGACAGAGGCACTAGAAACAGTGTTATTCGACAGGGGCACTAGAAACAGTGTTATTTGACAGAGGCACCAGAAACAGTGTTATTTGACAGAGGCACTAGAAATAGTGTTATTTGACAGAGGCACTAGAAACTGTGTTATTTCACAGAGGCACTGGAAACAGTGTTATTTGACAGAGGCACTAGAAACTGTATTATTTGACAGAGGCACTAGAAACAGTGTTATTTGACAGAGGCACTAGAAACAGTGTTATTTGACAGAGGCACTATAAACTGTGTTATTTGACAGAGGCAATAGAAACAGTGTTATTTGACAGAGGCACTAGAAACAGTGTTATTTGACAGGGGCACTAGAAACAGTGTTATTTGACAGAGGCACCAGAAACAGTGTTATTTGACAGAGGCACTAGAAATAGTGTTATTTGACAGAGGCACTAGAAACTGTGTTATTTCACAGAGGCACTAGAAACAGTGTTATTTGACGGAGGCACTAGAAACAGTGTTATTTGAGGGAGGCACTAGAAACTTTGTTATTTGTCAAAGGCACTAGAAACTGTGTTATTTTACAGAGGCACTAGAAACAGTGTTACTTGACAGAGGCAGTAGAAACTGTGTTATTTGACAGAGGCACTAGAAACTGTGTTATTTGACAGAGGCACTAGAAACAGTGTTATTTGACAGAGGCAGTAGAAACAGTGTTATTTGAGACAGGCACTAGAAACAGTGTTATTTGAAAGAGGCACTAGAAACTGTGTTATTTGACAGAGGCACTAGAAACAGTGTTATTGACAGGGGCACTAGAAACAGTGTTATTTGACAGAGGTAACAGAAAGAGTGTTATTTGACAGAGGCACTAGAAACAGTGTTATTTGACAGAGGCACTAGAAACAGTGTTATTTGACAGAGGCACTAGAAACTTTGTTATTTGTCAGAGGCACTAGAAACTGTGTTATTTGACAGAGGCAATAGAAACAGTGTTATTTGACAGAGGCAGTAGAAACTGTGTTATTTGACACAGGCATTAGAAACAGTGTTATTTGACAGACGCAATAGAAACAGTGTTATTTGACAGAGGCACTAAAAACTGTGTCATTTGACAGAGGAAATAGAAACAGTGTTATTTGACAGAGGCACTAGAAACAGTGTTATTTGACAGAGGCAGTAGAAACAGTGTTATTTGACAGAGGCACTAGAAACTGTGTTATTTGACAGACGCAATAGAAACAGTGTTATTTGACAGAGGCACTAGAAACAGTGTTATTTGACAGTGGCACTAGAAACTGTGTTATTTGACAGAGGCATTAGAAACAGTGTTATTTGAGAGAGGCAATAGAAATAGGGTTATTTGACAGAGGCACTAGAAACAGTGTTATTTGACAGAGGCACTAGAAACTGTGTTATTTGACACAGGCAATAGAAACAGTGTTATTTGACAGAGGTACTCAAAAATGTGTTATTTGACAGAGGCACTAAAAACTGTGTTATTTGACAGAGGCACTAGAAACAGTGTTATTTGACAGAGGCATCAGAAACAGTGTTGTTTGACAGAGGCACTAGAAACAGTGTTATTTGACAGAGGCACTAGAAACTTTGTTATTTGTCAGAGGCACTAGGAACTGTGCTATTTGACAGAGGCACTAGAAACAGTGTTATTTGACAGAGGCACTAGAAACAGTGTTATTTGACAGAGGCACCAGAAACAGTGTTATTTGACAGAGGCACTAGAAACAGTGTTATTTGACAGAGGCACTAGAAACTGTGTTATTTCACACAGGCACTAGAAACAGTGTTATTTGACAGAGGCACTAGAAACAGTGTTATTTGACAGAGGCACTAGAAACAGTGTTATTTGAGAGAGGCACTAGAAACTTTGTTATTTGTCAGAGGCACTAGAAATTGTGTTATTTCACAGAGGCACTAGAAACAGTGTTATTTGACAGAGGCACTAGAAACAGTGTTATTTGACAGAGGCACTAGAAACTTTGTTATTTGACAAACGCTCTAGAAACAGTGTTATTTGAGAGAGGCAATAGAAACAGTGTTATTTGACAGAGGCACTAGAATCTGCGTTATTTGACAGAGGCAATAGAAACAGTGTTATTTGACAGAGGCATTAAAAACTGTGTTATTTGACAGAGGCACTAGAAACAGTGTTATTTGACAGTGGCACTAGAAATTGTGTTATTTGACAGAGGCACAAGAAACTGTGTTATTTGACAGAGGCATTAGAAAGAGTGTTATTTGAGAGAGGCACTACAAATAGTGTTATTTGACAGAGGCACTAGAAACAGTGTTATTTGACAGAGGCACTAGAAACTGTGTTATTTGACACAGGCAATAGAAACAGTGTTATTTGACTGAGGCACTAAAAACTGTGTTATTTGACAGAGGCAATAGAATCAGTGTTACTTGACAGAGGAACTAGAAAGAGTGTTGTTTGACAGAGGCACTAGAATCAGTGTTATTTGACAGAGGCACTATAAACAGTGTTATTTGACATAGGCACTAGAAACAGTGTTATTTGACAGAGGCACCAGAAACAGTGTTATTTGACAGAGGCACTAGAAACAGTGTTATTTGACAGAAGCACTAGAAACAGTGTTATTTGACAGAGGCACTATAAACTGTGTTATTTGAGAGAGGCAATAGAAACAGTGTTATTTGACAGAGGCACTAGAAACAGTGTTATTTGACAGGGGCACTAGAAACAGTGTTATTTGACAGAGGCACTATAAACTGTGTTATTTGACAGAGGCAATAGAAACAGTGTTATTTGAGGGAGGCACTAGAAACTTTGTTATTTGTCAAAGGCACTAAAAAATGTGTTATTTTACAGAGGCACTAGAAACAGTGTTACTTGACAGAGGCAGTAGAAACTGTGTTATTTGACAGAGGCACTAGAAACTGTGTTATTTGACAGAGGCACTAGAAACAGTGTTATTTGACAGAGGCAATAGAAACAGTGTTATTTGACAGAGGCACTAGAATCTGCGTTATTTGACAGAGGCAATAGAAACAGTGTTATTTGACAGAGGCACTAAAAACTGTGTCATTTGACAGAGGAAATAGAAACAGTGTTATTTGACAGAGGCACTAGAAACAGTGTTATTTGACAGTGGCACTAGAAACTGTGTTATTTGACAGACGCAATAGAAACAGTGTTATTTGACAGAGGCACTAGAAACAGTGTTATTTGACAGTGGCAATAGAAACTGTGTTTTTTGACAGAGGCATTAGAAACAGTGTTATTTGAGAGAGGCACTAGAAATAGTGTTATTTGACAGAGGCACTAGAAACAGTGTTATTTGACAGAGGCACTAGAAACTGTGTTATTTGACACAGGCAATAGAAACAGTGTTATTTGACAGAGGCACTATAAACTCTGTTATTTGACAGAGGCATTAAAAACTGTGTTATTTGACAGAGGCACTAGAAACAGTGTTATTTGACAGGGGCACTAGAAACAGTGTATTTGACAGAGGCACTAGAAACAGTGTTATTTGACAGAGGCACTAGAAACAGTGTTATTTGACAGAGGCACTAGAAACAGTGTTATTTGACAGAGGCACTAGAAACAGTGTTATTTGACAGAGGCAGTAGAAACAGTGTTATTTGACAGAGGCACTAGAAACAGTGTTATTTGAGAGAGTCACTAGAAACAGTGTTATTTGAGAGAGTCACTAGAAACAGTGTTATTTGAGAGGCACTAGAAGCAGTGTTATTTGACGGAGGCACTAGAAACTGTTATTTAACAGAGACACTAATAACAGTGTTATCTGACAGAGGCACTAGAAACTGTGTTATTTGAGAGAGGCACTAGAAACTGTGTTATTTGACAGAGGCAATAGAAACAGTGTTAATTGACAAAGGCACTAGAAACAGTGTTATTTGACACAGGCATTAGAAACAGTGTTATTTGACAGAGGAAATAGAAACAGTGTTATTTGACAGAGGCAATAGAATCAGTGTTATTTGACAGACGCACTAGAAACAGTGTTTTTTGACAGAGGCATTAGAAACTGTGTTATTTGACAGAGGCACTAGAAACTGTGCAATTTGACAGAGGCAATAGAAACAGTGTTATTTGACAGAGGCACTAGAAACAGTGTTATTTGACAGAGGCACTAGAAACAGTGTTATTTGACAGAGACACTAGAAACAGTGTTATTTGACAGAGGCACTTGAAACAGTGTTATTTGACAGAGGCACTAGAAACTGTGTTATATGTCAGAGGCACTAGAAACTGTGTTATTTGACAGAGGCACTTGAAACAGTGTTATTTGACAGAGGCACTTGAAACAGTGTTATTTGACAGAGTCAGTAGAAACTCTGTTATTTGTCAGAGGCACTAGAAACTGTGTTATTTGACAGAGGCAATAGAAACAGTGTTATTTGACAGAGGCATTAGAAACAGTGTTATTTGACAGAAGCACCAGAAACAGTGTTATTTGACAGAGGCACTAGAAACAGTGTTATTTAACAGAGGCAGTAGAAACAGTGTTATTTGACAGAGGCACTAGAAACTGTGTTATTTGACAGACGCAATAGAAGGAGTGTTATTTGACAGAGGCACTAGAAACAGTGTTATATGACAGTGGCACTAGAAACTGTGTTATTTGACAGAGGCACTAGAAACTGTGTTATTTGACAGAGGCATTAGAAACAGTGTTATTTGAGAGAGGCACTAGAAATAGTGTTATTTGACAGAGGCACTAGAAACAGTGTTATTTGACAGAGGCACTAGAAACTCTGTTATTTGACACATGCAATAAAAACAGTGTTATTTGACAGAGGCACTAAAAACTGTGTTATTTGTCAGAGGCACTAGAAACTGTGTTACTTGACAGAGGCAATAGAAACAGTGTTATTTGACAGAGGCATTAGAAACAGTGTTATTTGACAGAGGCACCAGAAACAGAGTTATTTGACAGAGGCAATAGAAACAGTGTTATTTAACAGAGGCAGTACAAACAGTGTTATTTGACACAGGCACTAGAAACTGTGTTATTTGACAGACGCAATAGAAACAGTGTTATTTGACAGAGGCAATAGAAACTGTGTTATTTGAGAGAGGCATTAGAAACAGTGTTATTTGACAGAGGAAATAGAAACAGTGTTATTTGACAGAGGCAATAGAATCAGTGTTATTTGACAGACCCACTAGAAACAGTGTTTTTTGACAGAGGCATTAGAAACTGTGTTATTTGACAGAGGCACTAGAAACTGTGCAATTTGACAGAGGCAATAGAAACAGTGTTATTTGACAGAGGCACTAGAAACAGTGTTATTTGACAGAGGCTCTAGAAACAGTGTTATTTGACAGAGACACTAGAAACAGTGTTATTTGACAGAGGCACTTGAAACAGTGTTATTTGACAGAGGCACTAGAAACTGTGTTATTTGACAGAGGCAATAGAAACAGTGTTATTTGACAGAGGCATTAGAAACAGTGTTATTTGACAGAGGCACCAGAAACAGTGTTATTTGACAGAGGCACCAGAAACAGTGTTATTTGACAGAGGCACTAGAAACAGTGTTATTTAACAGAGGCAGTAGAAACAGTGTTATTTCACAGAGGCACTAGAAACTGTGTTATTTGACAGACGCAATAGAAACAGTGTTATTTGACAGAGGCACTAGAAACAGTGTTATTTGACAGTGGCACTAGAAACTGTGTTATTTGACAGAGGCACTAGAAACTGTGTTATTTGACAGAGGCATTAGAAACAGTGTTTTTTGAGAGAGGCACTAGAAATAGTGTTATTTGACAGAGGCACTAGAAACAGTGTTATTTGACAGAGGCACTAGAAACTGTGTTATTTGACAGAGGCAGTAAAAACTGTGTTATTCGACAGAGGCACTAGAAACAGTGTTATTTGACAGAGGCACTAGAAACTGTGTTATTTGACAGAGGCATAGAAACTGTGTTATTTGACAGAGGCACTAGAAACAGTGTTATTTGACAGAGGCAATAGAAACAGTGTTATTTGACAGAGGCACTAGAATCTGCGTTATTTTACAGAGGCAATAGAAACAGTGTTATTTGACAGAGGCACTAAAAATTGTGTCATTTGACAGAGGAAATAGAAACAGTGTTATTTGACAGAGGCACTAGAAACAGTGTTATTTGACAGAGGCAGTAGAAACAGTGTTATTTGACAGAGGCACTAGAAACTGTGTTATTTGACAGACGCAATAGAAACAGTGTTATTTGACAGAGGCACTAGAAACTGTGTTATTTGACAGAGGCACTAGAAACTGTGTTATTTGACAGAGGCACTAGAAACAGTGTTATTTGACAGAGGCACTAGAAACAGTGTTATTTGAGAGAGTCACTAGAAACAGTGTTATTTGAGAGAGTCACTAGAAACAGTGTTATTTGACAGAGGCACTAGAAGCAGTGTTATTTGACGGAGGCACTAGAAACTGTTATTTAACAGAGACACTAATAACAGTGTTATTTGACAGAGGCACTAGAAACTGTGTTATTTGACAGAGGCAATAGATCAGTGTTAATTGACAAAGGCACTAGAAACAGTGTTATTTGACAGAGGCAATAGAAACAGTGTTATTTGACAGAGGCACTAGAATCTGCGTTATTTGACAGAGGCAATGGAAACAGTGTTATTTGACAGAGGCACTAAAAACTGTGTTATTTTACAGAGGCACTAGAAACAGTGTTATTTGACAGAGGCACTAGAATCTGCGTTATTTGACAGAGGCAATAGAAACAGTGATATTTGACAGAGGCACTAGAAACAGTGTTATTTGACAGAGGCAGTAGAAACAGTGTTATTTGACAGAGGCTCTAGAAACTGTGTT
This sequence comes from Ryuthela nishihirai, assembly GCA_038380435.1. Taxonomy (NCBI): domain Eukaryota; kingdom Metazoa; phylum Arthropoda; class Arachnida; order Araneae; family Heptathelidae; genus Ryuthela; species Ryuthela nishihirai. Next base: position 4,055,942 of record JAWZYU010000019.1, read on the forward strand.
ATTTGACAGACGCAATAGAAACAGTGTTATTTGACAGAGGCACTAGAAACAGTGTTATTTGACAGTGGCACTAGAAACTGTGTTATTTGACAGAGGCACTAGAAACTGTGTTATTTGACAGAGGCATTAGAAACAGTGATATTTGAGAGAGGCACTAGAAATAGTGTTATTCGACACAGGCAATAGAAACAGTGTTATTTGACAGAGGCACTAAAAACTGTGTTATTTGACAGAGGCACTAAAAACTGTGTTATTTGACAGAGGCAATAGAATCAGTGTTACTTGACAGAGGCACTAGAAACAGTGTTATTTGACAGAGGCACTAGAAACAGTGTTATTTGACAGAGGCAGTAGAAACTGTGTTATTTGACAGAGGCACTAGAAACTGTGTTATTTGAGAGAGGCACTAGAAACTGTGTTATTTGACAGAGGCACTAGAAACCGTGTTATTTGACAGAGGCACTAGAAACTGTGTTATTTGACAGACGCAATAGAAACAGTGTTATTTGACAGAGGCACTAGAAACAGTGTTATTTGAGAGAGGCACTAGAAACAGTGTTATTTGACAGAGGCACTAGAAACAGTGTTATTTGACAGAGGCACTAGAAACTGTGTTATTTGACTGAGGTACTAGAAACAGTGTTATTTGACAGAGGCACTAGAAACTGTTATTTGAGAGAGGCACTAGAAACAGTGTTATTTGACAGAGGCACTAGAAACTGTGTTATTTGACAGAGGCATTAGAAACTGTGTTATTTCACAGAGGCACTAGAAACTGTGTTATTTGACAGAGGCACTAGAAACAGTGTTATTTGACAGAGGCAGTAGTAACTGTGTTATTTGACAGAGGCACTAGAAACAGTGTTATTTGACAGAGGCAGTAGTAACTGTGTTATTTGACAGAGGCACTAGAAACTGTGTTATTTGACAGAGGCACTAGAAACTGTGTTATTTGACAGAGGCACTAGAAACTGTGTTATTTGACAGAGGCACTAGAAACTGTGTTATTTGACAGAGGCACTAGAAACTGTGTTATTTGAGAGAGGCACTAGAAACTGTGTTATTTGACAGAGGCACTAGAAACCGTGTTATTTGACAGAGGCACTAGAAACTGTGTTATTTGACAGACGCAATAGAAACAGTGTTATTTGACAGAGGCACTAGAAACTGTTATTTGAGAGAGGCACTAGAAACAGTGTTATTTGACAGAGGCACTAGAAACTGTGTTATTTGACAGAGGCATTAGAAACTGTGTTATTTCACAGAGGCACTAGAAACTGTGTTATTTGACAGAGGCACTAGAAACAGTGTTATTTGACAGAGGCACTAGAAACTGTGTTATTTAACAGAGGCACTAGAAACTGTGTTATTTGACAGAGGCACTAGAAACTGTGTTATTTGACAGAGGCACTAGAAACTGTGTTATTTGACAGAGGCACTAGAAACCGTGTTATTTGACAGAGGCACTAGAAACTGTGTTATTTGACAGACGCAATAGAAACAGTGTTATTTGACGGAGGCACTAGAAACAGTGTTATTTGAGAGAGGCACTAGAAACAGTGTTATTTGGCAGAGGCACTAGAAACAGTGTTATTTGACAGAGGCACTAGAAACTGTGTTATTTAACAGAGGCACTAGAAACTGTGTTATTTGACAGAGGCACTAGAAACTGTGTTATTTGACAGAGGCACTAGAAACTGTGTTATTTGACAGAGGCAATGGAAACAGTGTTATTTGACAGAGGCACTAAAAACTGTGTTATTTTACAGAGGCACTAGAAACAGTGTTATTTGACAGAGGCACTAGAATCTGCGTTATTTGACAGAGGCAATAGAAACAGTGATATTTGACAGAGGCACTAGAAACAGTGTTATTTGACAGAGGCAGTAGAAACAGTGTTATTTGACAGAGGCTCTAGAAACTGTGTTATTTGACAGACGCAATAGAAACAGTGTTATTTGACAGAGGCACTAGAAACAGTGTTATTTGACAGTGGCACTAGAAACTGTGTTATTTGACAGAGGCACTAGAAACTGTGTTATTTGACAGAGGCATTAGAAACAGTGATATTTGAGAGAGGCACTAGAAATAGTGTTATTCGACACAGGCAATAGAAACAGTGTTATTTGACAGAGGCACTAAAAACTGTGTTATTTGACAGAGGCACTAAAAACTGTGTTATTTGACAGAGGCAATAGAATCAGTGTTACTTGACAGAGGCACTAGAAACAGTGTTATTTGACAGAGGCACTAGAAACAGTGTTATTTGACAGAGGCACTAGAAACTGTGTTATTTGACAGAGGCACTAGAAACTGTGTTATTTGAGAGAGGCACTAGAAACTGTGTTATTTGACAGAGGCACTAGAAACCGTGTTATTTGACAGAGGCACTAGAAACTGTGTTATTTGACAGACGCAATAGAAACAGTGTTATTTGACAGAGGCACTAGAAACAGTGTTATTTGAGAGAGGCACTAGAAACAGTGTTATTTGACAGAGGCACTAGAAACAGTGTTATTTGACAGAGGCACTAGAAACTGTGTTATTTGACTGAGGTACTAGAAACAGTGTTATTTGACAGAGGCACTAGAAACTGTTATTTGAGAGAGGCACTAGAAACAGTGTTATTTGACAGAGGCACTAGAAACTGTGTTATTTGACAGAGGCATTAGAAACTGTGTTATTTCACAGAGGCACTAGAAACTGTGTTATTTGACAGAGGCACTAGAAACAGTGTTATTTGACAGAGGCAGTAGTAACTGTGTTATTTGACAGAGGCACTAGAAACAGTGTTATTTGACAGAGGCAGTAGTAACTGTGTTATTTGACAGAGGCACTAGAAACTGTGTTATTTGGCAGAGGCACTAGAAACTGTGTTATTTGACAGAGGCACTAGAAACTGTGTTATTTGACAGAGGCACTAGAAACTGTGTTATTTGACAGAGGCACTAGAAACTGTGTTATTTGAGAGAGGCACTAGAAACTGTGTTATTTGACAGAGGCACTAGAAACCGTGTTATTTGACAGAGGCACTAGAAACTGTGTTATTTGACAGATGCAATAGAAACAGTGTTATTTGACAGAGGCACTGGAAACAGTGTTATTTGAGAGAGGCACTAGAAACAGTGTTATTTGGCAGAGGCACTAGAAACAGTGTTATTTGACAGAGGCACTAGAAACTGTGTTATTTGACTGAGGTACTAGAAACAGTGTTATTTGACAGAGGCACTAGAAACTGTTATTTGAGAGAGGCACTAGAAACAGTGTTATTTGACAGAGGCACTAGAAACTGTGTTATTTGACAGAGGCATTAGAAACTGTGTTATTTCACAGAGGCACTAGAAACTGTGTTATTTGACAGAGGCACTAGAAACAGTGTTATTTGACAGAGGCACTAGAAACTGTGTTATTTAACAGAGACACTAGAAACTGTGTTATTTGACAGAGGCACTAGAAACTGTGTTATTTGACAGAGGCACTAGAAACTGTGTTATTTGACAGAGGCACTAGAAACAGTGTTATTTGACAGAGGCAATAGAAACAGTGTTATTTGACAGAGGCACTAGAAACTGTGTTATTTGACAGAGGCACTAGAAACTGTGTTATTTGACAGAGGCACTAGAAACTGTGTTATTTGACAGAGGCACTAGAAACTGTGTTATTTGACAGAGGCAATAGTAACAGTGTTATTTGACAGAGGCACTAGAAACAGTGTTATTTGACAGAGGCACTAGAAACAGTGTTATTTGAGAGAGTCACTAGAAACAGTGTTATTTGACAGAGGCACTAGAAACAGTGTTATTTGAGAGAGTCACTAGAAACAGTGTTATTTGACAGAGGCACTAGAAGCAGTGTTATTTGACGGAGGCACTAGAAACTGTTATTTAACAGAGACACTAATAACAGTGTTATTTGACAGAGGCACTAGAAACTGTGTTATTTGAGAGAGGCACTAGGAACTGTGTTATTTGACAGAGGCAATAGAAACAGTGTTAATTGACAAAGGCACTAGAAACAGTGTTATTTGACACAGGCATTAGAAACAGTGTTATTTGACAGAGGAAATAGAAACAGTGTTATTTGACAGAGGCACTAGAAACAGTGTTATTTGCAGAGGCACTAGAAACAGAGTTATTTGACAGAGACACTAGAAACAGTGTTATTTGAGAGAGGCACTAGGAACTGTGTTATTTGACAGAGGCAATAGAAACAGTGTTAATTGACAAAGGCACTAGAAACTGTGTTATTTGACAGAGGCACTAGAAACTGTGCAATTTGACAGAGGCAATAGAAACAGTGTTATTTGACAGAGGCACTAGAAACAGTGTTATTTGCAGAGGCACTAGAAACAGAGTTATTTGACAGAGACACTAGAAACAGTGTTATTTGACAGAGGCACTTGAAACAGTGTTATTTGACAGAGGCACTAGAAACTGTGTTATTTGTCAGAGGCAGTAGAAACTGTGTTATTTGACAGAGGCACTTGAAACAGTGTTATTTGACAGAGGCACTTGAAACAGTGTTATTTGACAGAGTCACTAGAAACTCTGTTATTTGTCAGAGGCACTAGAAACTGTGTTATTTGACAGAGGCAATAGAAACAGTGTTATTTGACAGAGGCATTAGAAACAGTGTTATTTGACAGAAGCACCAGAAACAGTGTTATTTGACAGAGGCACTAGAAACAGTGTTATTTAACAGAGGCAGTAGAAACAGTGTTATTTGACAGAGGCACTAGAAACTGTGTTATTTGACAGACGCAATAGAAACAGTGTTATTTGACAGAGGCACTAGAAACAGTGTTATTTGACAGTGGCACTAGAAACTGTGTTATTTGACAGAGGCACTAGAAACTGTGTTATTTGACAGAGGCATTAGAAACAGTGTTATTTGACAGAGGCACTAGAAACTGTGTTATTTGACAGAGGCAATAGAAACAGTGTTATTTGACAGAGGCAATAGAAACTGTGTTATTTGACAGAGGCAATAGAAACAGTGTTATTTGACAGAAGCACTAGAAACAGTGTTATTTGACAGAGGCACTAGAAACAGTGTTATTTGACAGAGGCACTAGAAACAGTGTTATTTGACAGAGGCACTAGAAACAGTGTTATTTGAGAGAAGCACTAGAAACTCTGTTATTTGACAGAGGCACTAGAAACTGTGTTATTTGACAGAGTCACCAGAAACTCTGTTATTTGACAGAGGGAATAGAAACTGTGTTATTTGGCAGAGGGAATAGAAACTGTGTTATTTGACAGAGGCACTAGAAACAGTGTTATTTGACAGAGGCACTAGAAACAGTGTTATTTGAGAGAGGCACTAGGAATTGTGTTATTTGACAGAGGCAATGGAAACAGTGTTATTTGACAGATGCACTAGAAACAGTGTTATTTGACAGAGGCACTAGAAACTGTGTTATTTGACAGAGGCACTAGAAGCTGTGTTATTTGACAGAGGCACTAGAAACTATGTTATTTGACAGAGGCACTAGAAACAGTGTTATTTGACAGAGGCAATAGAAACAGTGTTATTTGACAGAGGCACTAGAAACAGTGTTATTTGACAGAGTCACTAGAAACAGTGTTATTTGACAGAGGCACTAGAAACTGTGTTATTTGACAGAGGCACTAGAAACTGTGTTATTTGACAGAGTCACTAGGAACTGTGTTATTTGACAGAGGCACTAGAAACTGTGTTATTTGACAGAGGCAATAGAAACAGTGTTATTAGCCAGAAGCGCTAGAAACTCTGTTATTTGACAGAGGCACTAGAAACTGTGTTATTTGACAGAGTCACCAGAAACTCTGTTATTTGACAGAGGGAATAGAAACTGTGTTATTTGACAGAGGCAATAGAAACAGTGTTATTTGACAGAGGCACTAGGAATTGTGTTATTTGACGAGGCACTAGAAACTGTGTTATTTGACAGAGGCACTAGAAACAGTGTTATTTGACAGAGGCACTAGAAACTGTGTTATTTGACAGAGGCACTAGAAACTGTGTTATTTGACAGAGGCACTAGAAACTGTGTGATTTGACAGAGGCACTAGAAACTGTGTTATTTGACAGAGGTAATAGAAATGGTGTTATTTGACAGAGGCAATACAAACAGTGTTATTTGACAGAGGCACTAGGAACTGTGTTATTTGACAGAGGCAATAGAAAAAGTGTTATTTGACAGAGGCACTAGAAACAGTGTTATTTGACAGAGGCACTAGAAACAGTGTTATTTGACAGAGGCACTAGAAACTGTGTTATTTGACAGAGGCACTAGAAACTGTGTTATTTGACAGAGGCAATAGAAACAGTGTTATTTGACAGAGGCACTAGAAACAGTGTTATTTCACAGAGGCAATAGAAAGAGAGTTATTTGACAGAGGCACTAGAAACAGTGTTATTTGACAGAGGCACTAGAAACAATGTTATTTGACAGAGGCAATAGAAAGAGTGTTATTTGAGAGAGGCACTAGAAACAGTGTTATTTGATAGAGGCACTAGAAACAGTGTTATTTGACAGAGGAACTAGAATCAGTGTTATTTGACAGAGGCACTAGAAACTGTGTTATTTGACAGAGGCCCTAGAAACTGTGTTATTTGATAGAGGCACTAGAAACTGTGTTATTTGACAGAGGCACTAGAAACAGTGGTATTTGACAGAGGCACTAGAAACTGTGTTATTTGACAGAGGCACTAGAAACTGTGTTATTTGACAGAGACAATAGAAACTGTGTTATTTGACAGAGGCACTAGAAACAGTGTTATTTGACAGAGGCACTAGAAACAGTGTTATTTGACAGAGGCACTAGAAACTGTGTTATTTGACAGAGGCAATAGAAACATTGTTATTTGACAGAGGCACTAGAAACAGTGTTATTTGACAGAGGCACTAGAAACAGTGTTATTTGACAGAGGCACTAGAAACAGTGTTATTTGACAGAAGCACTAGAAACAGTGTTATTTGACAGAGGCACTAGAAACTGTGTTATTTGACAGAGGTAATAGAAACTGTGTTATTTGACAGAGGCCCTAGAAACAGTGTTATTTGACAGAGACACAAGAAACAGTGTTATTTGACAGAGGCACTAGAAACAGTGTTATTTGACAGTGGCACTAGAAACAGTGTTATTTGACAGAGGCACTAGAAACAGTGTTATTTGTCAGAGGCACTAGAAACAGTGTTATTTGACAGAGACACAACTTTCTCATCGTTCGTCTATTTTTCATTAAAAAGCGTTGTAACAATGTCCAAGACAAAGGGTGTAATAAGCGTTTCAGCCTTCGAATGGGCCTCTCTAGACAGGAGCTATGCGGCAACTCATTTGAAAAGAAGCTTCACAAGCTTTTTTAATAAATGTATTGGTTGAGTGAGAGATAATTACACTTTTTTCAGTACGTGACGTACTGAAAAATTCAATTGACTTACCTTAGTTTTCACTGTGATTTGTTTCCAATTGCCTTTGTAATTTTGGAGGAGCCAATGAACACTTATTCAATACTGCAACAAAGAACGCATTGAGCATTGGTGAACTAGAAATGTCCAAATATGTAAATCCTAAAGATAAAATCATACTCCAGAGTATTGGATCTTTTGATTTTTTGCCATTAGTAGTCTCACACCCATCACCGCCACCACTGGCGACACACTCGTTCACTGTACTTTCTTGTCGACACTTTTCACTTTACCACTCTTTAACCACTTTTCTTCCTCAAATACAGAACTTAAAAATTCGCGAACAATATTACTAGATTGGACAGTGTGTTAACAATTAATTGATAGAATACATTTGAAAGTCTGGACAAAAACGTAAATGCAACTGTGACAATGCAATAATAATAACAGAAGACTGACGACGAACTCTATCGGACCTGTGGTGAACTAACTTACTTTTACTATCTTGTGCTGCACTCTATCGAGCTCAAGGCAAACTTCCAGTAATTTAGGTCTCACAAGATGGCACACCCAGTTAAGTGGAATGAAATATAAATATTAATTAAATAACAGTATAATCCTTATAAAATAATTTAAACACTGTGTGCTTCTTAACGTGAAATCATGATTTGCAAACGTATATCTTATAGCATCCTTGCTGTACTTTCTATGTGTGCTTAGACAGCAAAGTACCAAGGCACAATTGCGATAGTTTTTCTCGTCGAGATGACACGGAGGGAGAAAAAGGACTTCAAAGGACTACCTGGAGTTAAATGCCGGTAGTGACGAAAAGAAGGTAATTCCGGACACACCAATGGAGTCGTCTCGGCAAGAAAAACCTTGCCAATGGTGGCTTGGTGCCTGACTATCTGAGCACAGATAGAAGGTATGGCATACTTAGAAAACTACACTACAGGAAAAAAATTGCAACAGCTGGAAGGGTTAATGACATTTTATTGAAACGCAGGCAGCTGTTAGCATACACTGCGATGTGCGATTGATTACATTGTGAAAAAAATATGGAAAATTGCCACTTTATCTACACTTTAAAGTAGTATAATTAGTATGATGTTGAACCACCCCGCGCAGCAATGTATTCAAGAACACGGTGGGGGAAGGCTATCGTACAGTTTCATAATGTCCCCCTGAGGGGATAGAACGCCAAATAGCGCGAAGTCGCTGTTTCATTTCAGCGACAGTGGTTGGTGCACCTCTTGGGTCTTGGAGCTGTCGGCCCATCGTGTCCTAGACGTGTCCAATAGGTGAAAACATTTGAAAGAACTTCAGGATTGATATCGGATATAACTATTGATACAGATTGATTGAGATTCAATATATTCATGCATTCTAAATATTTAATATGTACAATCGACTAAAAATGAAGAGAATATTTATTTTTTACATTTCAAGTATTTTAATTTTCCATTTCTTTAATTAGTATTTGATTTCGAAAATTTTATTTATATAATGTAAGAAAAATTAAATTGTAAATAAATTTTCGTTTCAAATATGGTTAATTTCATCATCATATAATCATTTTGAAATTTTAATAGTCTATAATACAAAGATGCTGGTGAATTGCATAAATGGTGCTTTGTATTAGGGGTTTTCGTGAGCGTTTCTATTTTTCCTCACTTTGAAGCGTCAGTATTTTTGCTGCTTGTCGAATTGCATAAACGGTGCTTTGGCATTGGTGCTCATTGCTTTTTACTTTTCTGCATTATAAAGCGTCACTTTTTTCCTGATGGCGAATTGCATAGATGATGGGTTTTGTATTTGGCTTTCATTGTATTCGGCGATTGTTATTTTTCGGCATTATCAACTCTTCTGTTGATCGCGATTTGCATACATGGCGTTTATTATTATTATTATTATTATTATTATTATTATTATTATTATTATTATTATTATTATTATTTATTTAGAATTAGAATACACACACACACGAAATAAATAAATACTACACAGAAGTAGTGTAGTATTTATTTATTTCGGCGTTTATGCAGCGTCTGCCTTTTTCCTGAAGGTGAATTGCATGCATAGTGCTTTGGTACTGGCGCTTTTTGTAATTGGGGATTTTTATTTTAGGGCGTCTTCGCATTCACCCCGTGTGTGTACACCATGTAGTTGTGAGCTTCCTCTGCGCCCTGTGTGCATCGATTCCACCTCTGTGTGTGTGTGAACTTAAAACTCTGGGAAATTTTCCAGCTAGCTTATGTTCTCAGGATGGCATTACTGGGATGTTTAAATAATTGGACTCTACTAATATGTGTACAATATATAATAATATGTGCACCATTATTTCACACTTCAAACAATACAGTCCACAATGATGTAAAGGAACAGCGACTACCGTTAGGCAGGCAACTAAAATCGGGACAACAGATTCCCACTCTACTAACAAGTCTACAACCAAGCCTTCAGGAGTCCCAACACCTATACAACAACAGAAAAAAAATTGATGTAAAACAGGGCAACCCTTTAACGACCGTAGTAGTGTAGTAAATGAGAGCTCTAGGCCAATGTTAAAGTATAGGGGATCCCATGTTAACCTATGGGACACTTTTGGGGAGACGAGCTTTAAACTATTTTTAACTATTTACGTTTAAACTAATTAAACCTAATTAAACTTTAAACTAATTACGTTCTGCGTGAAAGACAGGACACGAGGGGGTTTTGTTGGGAAAATATTGCATCAAATAGGTTAACTAAAATAATGGCTAATTACTATTTTAGCTCGATTGAATATCAAATACTAAAAGAATATAGCACTGAAAATCTAAAATCTTCTACTTAACGAATCATAGAATCAATTCTTACGAAATATCTTTTTTTTTACTAATTGCACTAAATGGTTATTGGGAACGATATTCCCTAAAACTGCTAAAGATGCTCGTTTCACATAAATTCGTAAATAAACAAACGACAGCATTCTAAGCCAAAAGAGGTCAACATCCTCCCAAATTTTCACTTTTCTTCTCTGTATTCCTCTCTTCAAATTTAACCGTGCTCCATTCTAACCATGATGTACTTTAACGGTACGTGCCGTGCCTTATCTCACGTATCTCGTAATTCAATAATCATACTTCAATTGTTGCGCGTGAACATGACGTTTCAATAATAAAAGTATATTTCAAAGCATTGTGCATAAATTGGATGCTCATAACATTAGCGAAGTTTGGGAAAGCTTCATGATTAAATTCTTTAGAAATAATTGCGTTGGAGGTTAAAGTAATAAAACAATCAACATTAAATATCTTCTGAAACACAATATGGCCAGAAATAGTTTTGAGTGTTAAGCAGCGAACGAATATTCTCAGGTAACTGATCTTGAACATTTAGCAGGCTATGAAGCGTTAAGTGATCCGGATGTTGGGGTCATTGAGGAATTTTAGTATGAACGAGGATTCACCAAAGATGAATTGGTACTCACATAAAAATCTCAAGGAATTACGTATCAAGTAATGAGGCAAACAAAAGACTCTCATCATATAGAAACACGAGAACACAAAAAAATACTCTCATAACGAATTCACAGAAACAAGGTAGAAGAAAAACTCAAATATAATTCATAGAAAAGACTCATAAGGAATTCATATTAACGAGGCACACAAAAGACTCATAGATTTCATAGCAACGATGCGAAGAAAAGATTCCCACAAAGAATTTACAGTAGAGGAGCGCACAGAAGAATCTCAAAAGTAATACAGAGTAATGAGGTGGTCAAAACGTTTTCATAAGGAATTCATAGACACAAAAGACTCTCTAAGGAATTCATGGAATAGAGGCACAAAAATACTCTCATAAGCAAATCATAGGAATACACATATTCATACATACAAAATCTTCATGCAGCCATTGACTAGAGATGCCCTACCAGACAAGTCTGTCCTGAGCTACAGCTGCTGCATTTGGCCACTGTAGGCTAATTCTAACAAGGCCCTGTTTGACATTGTCTGCTCATAGCATCCTAAGTCTACTTGAGGGCTATTGGCATATTTTCCATAATCCTGTTTGCTAATATATGGTAATGTATATTGGCAAAATGGCCAATATATCGACATCTTTGCACAATATGCTGCTCGAAAAGGGTTACTGACTCCTTCTCACTTCATCATTACTTACAAAGCCACCTGATGCCGAAGATACGGTGTAGGCATTTGGAATCAAAGGCATGAAGTTTCCTGTTATCTTGCTTACGAAGGGTTCATATTTTACTACCATAACTCACCTTAGAAAGATCTAAACTATTATTCAACCAATATTATATGGATATAAGGATTTTACCAGAGCTATTATTATCCCTATTTTCAAAAAAGGTGATCGCAGTTCTTGTGATAACTATAGAGGTGTCAGCCTACTCTCTGTCCCAGGAAAAGTTATTTCCCTGATTGTGCTTAATAGAATTAAGAATCTGGTTGACAGTCAATTGCGTGATGAGCAATGTGGATTAAGAAGTGGTAGGGGATGTGTGGATCAAATATTTTCACTTAGGCAGATTCTTGAGAAATGTTTAGAATTTCAGAAATCTTTGGTTGCTAGCTTTGTTGATTTCAAAAAGGCTTTCGACTCTGTGAATTGACATAATTTGTGGTTGATTGTGAGATCATATGGTATACCTGACAAGTTAGTTAACATAATGAAAGCTCTCTATAATAACACTGAGTCGTGTCTGAGAGTTGGTAAGTCTTTTAGCAATTGGTTTAGCATTACTTCTGATATTCGAAAAGGGTGCATTTTGTCTCCTTTTCTCTTTAGTTTGGTTATTGATTATGTTATGTGAAATTCACTTCAAGAGAAAGATTGTGGCCTTAAATGGGCTGGAGATACGAAAATGTCTGATTTCGATTATGCTGATGATTTAGCCCTTTTGACAAATGATGTTGATGAGATGAACTCTTTCATTCGAGCTGTTGATAAGAGTGGTAGTAGAGTAGGTTTGGTTATAAACAGAGAGAAAACTAAAGTGATGAAAAAAAAACTAAAGTGAAAAAAACATACGAAAATTCACAGCCTGTGTGTTTGCAGCCTGATCACACCTGGCTTGTGTTTTCAGTGTTTGCTGAATCACACCTGGCTCAAGACAAATTTTCCTCTAAAAATTGAATCGACTCAAAAGTGGTAATTACTTAGTGTGTACCAAAAAAGTCGAGTTTATTCAATATTTGACCCAGTTATAGCTAAAACTTACCATGATAGGTACTTAATCATTAAGACAGTCGTGGTTTGCTTACTACTGAAGTGGAGGAAGAATGGGACCATTTTAAACAGGGTTTTTTGGGAACTAGTTGTTAAGGAAAAAAAAGGATCAGAGGAGGCAGAATTATTTGAGTGATAAGGCACTTGAGCTTATTTCAGAAAGAAAGAACTGCAGAAATGTCCTTAATCAAAACCCTACTTCCTAATAGAAAGCATTACAGAGAACTTAATAAACTGTAAAGGATCAGTTAGCTGCCGATAAGAATCTTTAGCATGATGGCTTGGCTGACAAAGCCGAGGAAGTAATTAGACAGCACAACAGCACAGAGCTCTGTACCAGATACTTAATGTTTTGTGTGGTAGAAAACGGACAGGTATAAAGGAATTGAAGGAAAAACAAGGTAAGGTTATAGAAGGTGAGGATTCTGTCATGGCTAGGTGGGCTGAGCATTTCATTGATATTCTTAACAATGTGGTTAATTCTATTCCCATTGTTTGCAATGCTGATAGATGCATTGCTGGCTTAAATGTTGGCCCTACAACACAATCTGAAGTTAGTTGGGCTATTTCTAAACTTAAACTACATAAATCCCCGGGGGTAGATGAAATTACTACAGAAATGCTTAGAGCTGGGAATGTTTCGGTTACCACTTGGATGACTGAAATTCTGAATATCTTTTACGATAAAGGCATGGTTCCTAAGGATTTTACCAGAGCTATTGTTATTCCTATTTTCAAAAAAGTGATCGCAGTTCTTGTGATAACTATAGGGGTATCAGCCTACTCTCTGTTCCAGGTAAAGTTCTTTGCATGATTGTGCTTAATAGAATTAAGAATCTGGTTGACAGGTAATTGCGTGATGAGCAATGTGGATTCAGAAGTGGTAGGGGATGTGTGGATCAGATATTTTCACTTAGGCAGATTCTTGAGAAATGTTTAGAATTTCAGAAACCTTTGGTTGCTAGCTTTGTTGATTTCAAAAAGGCTTTCGACTCTGTTGATCATCATAATTTGTGGTTGAATGTGAGATCATATGGTATACCACACAAGTTAGTTGACATAATGAAAGCTCTCTATAATAACACTGAGTCGTGTGTGAGAGTTGGTAAGGCTTGTAGCTATTGGTTTAACATTACTTCTGTGCATTTTGTCTCCTTTTCTCTTTAGTTTGGTTATTGATTATGTTATGCGTAATTCACTTCAAGGGAAAGATTTTGGCCTTAAATGGATTGGAGATACGAACATTTCTGATTTAGATTATGGTGATGATTTTGCTCTTTTGGCAAATGGTGTTGATGAGATGAACTCTTTCATTCGAGCTGTTAATGAAACTGGTAGTAGAGTAGGTTTGGTTATAAACAGAGAGAAAACTAAAGTGATGAAAATTGGTCAGGCAAGCTGTGATGCAGTTAATCTGAATGGTTGCAGTCTTGAGCAGGTGTCACAGTTTAATTATCTTGGGAGCTATGTAACAGATGCTGGTGATGTGCGGCATGAGATTAACAGACGAATAGGGATTGCTGCCGGGACTTTTAAGAATCTATGGAGAGTGTGGAGAAATAGGCGTATACAGCTAAAGACTAAAATTAGACTGTGTAATAGTTTGGTTCTTTCTAGGGTTGGTTATGGTAGTGAAACTTGGACAATTTCTAAACAAGATAACAGGAAACTAGATGCTTTTGATTCCAGATGCTTATGCAGTATCTTGGAATTAGGTTGTTTAACTTTGTAACCAATGATGAGATTACGTAAAGGAGTCGGCAACCTCCTTTAAGCAGCATATTTTGCAGAGAGAGATTCCGCTGGTTTGGCCATGTTGCACGTATGAATAATTATAGATTGGCGAATAGGGTTATGAACAGTGTGCCTAAGGGCGTCAGAAAGAAGGGGATACTTAGTTGCAGTGGACAGACAATGTCAAACAGGACCTTGTTAGAGTTGATGTGCAGTGGCCAGATGCAGCAGATGTAGCTTAGGAGAGATATGCTTGGAGAACTAAACTGTATGGTCTGGTTGGACCTCCGTAGCCCATGGCTGCTTGTTGATGATGATGATGATGATGAATGCTCTAATATTTGTTTTTTTGCAATACATCTTGCAAAATGATTTTGTACCCGAACACGAGATTTTATATGACTTGAATAAGTGCCATCACGGGATGTAATACCATAAATCAGGTACGACTTGATCCATGAGTGATAAAAATGAAATAAATAAATACCCCCTCAAGCAGCTGCTTGCCACAGAGGTCTGACAGGAGCCTGTCAGTTTATATGCCACAGTAGGAGATCTGAGAGGATGGCAGGACCTCAGCAGAAAAACGACACACACATCCATGCCTAATCCGGGGCTCGAACCCAGGTCCCTTAGATCAGTAGCCAAGCGTGCTAACCACTCGGCCACGGGAATATAACCGATAATCCATGAGTGATATATAACTAAAACCGATAAATCTAGAAAATTTCGAATAGGATATATACTTCGAGTTTTTGCATTAATGCATATAATAACATGAGATACATGGCTCACAAAATTTATTTTGCAGTCAAGATATTATGTATTCATCAACACCCTCAACTGCCTTAAATATACATTTATCTCCTGTACAACTCCTATCAAGATAAAATATTTTACTTGTTGTCTGTCCGGTTGCCCTCTCAGTCTAAAAAATAAATATTTCGTTTTTTCAATGTTGGTAAATAATTTATAATTTAAGACCAATTTCTAATCGTAGACATATTCTCATTTTCTTCAGGAATTCTCAACAATCTGCCTAAGTGAAAATGTTTGATCAATCATCCCCTACCATTTCTGTATCCATGCAGTTCATCACGCAGTTGTCTATCAATCAAATTCGTAATTCTATAAATTGTTATTCGTAATTTTATTATTCAGAAATAGTTTCATGCAAAGAACGTTTCCTGGGACATAATGTTGACAAATTCACCTATAATTAACCCAAGAACTGTGATCACCGTTTTTGAAATAGGTATAATAATGTTACGACAGATGAACGAGCAACAGTGACTTCATGACTTAAAGTGACTTGAACCCTCGTGTGTGCTTCTACGTGAGATTCAATTTAGCCAACGAATTGCAACTTAAACAGTTCGGAAGAATGAAAATGGGAGAAATGTAATGCAGTACTGCGTGGTATTGTGAAAGATGAAGTTCATCTGAGTATTTACGCGTTAAGTGTGTTAAAAGTTGGAGATCTGAAAAGAACATTCAGATAGTTTGAGTCAGTGCGCGTTAAGTGAAAACAAGAAGAAGTATTTTTATTATAGTGTGTGCGCGGTTGATTATTTTGTGTTGTTAGTAAGATAAACTGATCTATCAGAAGATGAAGGATTGTTTACGCCGGAAGCGGAGGATTTCAAGAGATACGACAGACAGTGAAGAGGGAGTCATTTAGTAGAACAGACAGACTGCTCTTGTATGTTCTGTAGAAAAAGTGTTATTGATTTATGTAAAATAGTAGTTAGTTTGTTTATAAGTTATTTCATCCATATTATTGTAATTTGTTTGAAAATACACTATTCGAAACTCACGCTCAGTACTTATCCATATTTAAATTCGCAACAATAATATCTCTAGTAAAACCCTTTGGAACAACACCCTTATAGTTAAAAATATTCAAAGTTTGATCGGCCGTGTGAGAACACAAACGTTTCCAGCTGTATGCATTTCAGCAGTAATTTCATCAGCTCCTAGGGATTTATGCAGTTAAAGTTTAGAAATAGCCAAAATAACTAACTCCGTGACATAAGGCCTGCATTAAAGCAGATTAATAGTTCTATCCAAATTACAAACAAGGGGAATAGAAATAATCACATTGTTTAGAACATCACGGAATTGCACAATCCATCTAGCCATGAGAGAATCCTTACTTTCAACAACCTTACCATATTTATCCCTCAATCAAGGTTGAAGGGGTTGTAAGTTCATGGTGAAATTAGTCTCCAATGAGGGGAACCTGATTTCGCTGCAGAGGTGGATTTCTGTTAAGGGATAATCTTCAACCGTGTTTTTTGTTTGTTTGTACGTTGACAGCTTCAAGTGACTAGATTCAAAGGATATGTTGTTTTCAGATGGTGGATAATCCTCATCTGAGCTCATCGAAGGTACCTGAACTCTTGCTTCTACGGGCATCATCAAACCTATATTGCAAGAAGTCTTCCATTTGACTTCAGCTCTGGCAGTTGATTTGGCTTCAGTCTTTGGTATTGGGGGAACGGGTCTTTTCCCTATGCCTGCGATTAGTGGGCTGTTTGGTATTGTAGGCATCTCCTCTCTCAATAAACAGAGTTTCTTTAAAACTAACCATTTTCTCTTCATAGGTAGTTGGAATGTGAAGACTCTGCACAGAGATTATTCTCTTGATGTCCTCACACAAGAATTCCACCATAATAATTTAGATATTCTTGGCTTCCAAGAACCAGATGGACAGATAGAGGTCATATAATTAGAAATAATCTCAAATTTCTCTTTTAAGGGAGAGAAGATAAAAAGCGTCTCCAAGGCATAGGTCTGCTTCTCAGAAGACACACTAGTGATGCTCTTCTAGGATACGAGTGCATTAATGAAAGGTTTCTTACAGCAAAATTTCAGACAAGCGTTAAAGACTTGAATGTTATCTGCTGTTATGCCTCCACTGAGGATGCCGATGAGGATGAGAAGGAGAGGTTTTACGGACAACTTCAGGATACTTTGAATTCTGTCAAGAAAGGAGATATTACCCTTGTTCTAGGTGACTTGAATGCCAAAGTTGGTACTGATTCTGACCTTTGGGGAGGAGTGATAGATTTCTTTGGTATTGATAGCTGCAATGGCAATGCGCAAGGTCTTCTACAGGTAAGTACTTAATGTTTTGAAAATAACTAACACTTACTACAAAACCGTGACAAGCATAAGTACACGTGGGTTCCACCAGATGGGCTGCATAAGAATATGATTTATTATATATTAATAGCGAGCAAATGGGCTACTTCTGTTACGAATACCAGGTCATATAGAGGAGCTGAAATTGGATCTGACCATTACCTTGTTAAAAGTGTCTTGCAACTTAAACTTAAGAAGTGTTGTGCTAAATTTAAAAAGGTTACTTTTAACACTGAAGCTCTGAAAGTTATAGCTAAAGTTATAGCTAAAGCTTACCAGGACGTTACTTAGTCATTATAACAGTCATGGTTTGCTTGTTACTGAAGTTGAGGAAGAATGGGACCATTTTAAACAGGCTTTTCTTGAAACTAACAGTACGCTTTCAAGTAAAAGGGAGCAGAGGAGAAAGAATTATTTCAGTGATAAGGCACTTGAGCTTATTTCGGAAAGAAAGAACTGCAGGAATGTCCTTAATCAATACCCTACTAGTCCTAATAGAAATCATTACAGAGATTTTAATAAACGTGTAAAAGATCATTTAGTAGCTGATAAGAATCTTTGGCTTGATGGTTTGGCTGACAAAGCCGAGGAAGCAGTTAGACAGCACAACAGCAGAGAGCTGTCCAGGTAGTTAATGTTTTTTGTGGTAGAAAACGAACAGGTATACAGTGATTGAAGGATAAAAAAGGTAAGGTTATAAAAGGTGAGGATTCTGTCATGGCTAGGTGGGCTGAGCATTTCAGTGATGTTCTAAACAATGTGGTTAGTTATACTCCCATTGTTTGCAATGATGATAGATGCATTAGTGGTTTTAATGTTGGCCCTATAACACAATCTGAAGTTATTTTGGCTATTTCTAAACTTAAACTTCATAAATCCCCAGGGGTAGATGAAATTACTACGGAAATGCTTAGAGCTGGAATTGTTTCAGGTACTACATAGCTGATAGAAATTTTGAATATCTTTTATGATAAAGGCATGGTTCTTAAGAATTTTACCAGAGCTGTTATTATCCCTATTTTCAAAAAAGGTGATCGAAGTTCATGTGATAACTATAGGGGTATCAGCCTACTCTCTGTTCCAGGTAAAGTTCTTTCCATGATTGTGCTTAATAGAATTAAGAATCTGGTTGACAGGCAATTTCGTGATGAGCAATGTGGATTCAGAAGTGGTAGGGGATGTGTGGATCAGATATTTTCACTCAGGAAGATTCTTGACAAATGTTTACAGTTTCAAAAACCTTTGGTTGCTAGCTTTGTTGATTTCAAAAAGGCTTTCGACTCTGTTGATCGTCATAATTTGTGGTTGATAGTGATATTGTAAGGCATACCAGACAAGTCACTTCACGTAATGAAAGCTCTCTATAATAATACTGAGTCATGTGTTATAGTTGGTAAGGCTTGTAACAATCAATTTATCATTGCTTCTTGGGTTCGACAACTATGAATTTTTGTCTCCTTTTCTCTTTATTTTTGGGATTCAAGGATTTTGAGCGTTAATGGTCTATAAAATTTCTGATTCAGATTATGCCGATGATTTAGCTATATTTGGAAATGATGATGAGCTGAATTCATCATCATTTCCATTAGAGCTCTTCATGAGACTGGTAGTAGATTTGCTGATAAACAAGGAAAAAACTAAAGTGGTGAAAATTGGTCAGGCAGGCTGTGATTCAGTTAATCTGAATGGTTGCAGTCTTGAGCAGGTGTCACAGTTTAATTATCTTGGGAGCTATGTAACAGATAATGGTGATGTGCGGCATGAGATTAACAGACGAATAGGGATTGCTGCCGGGACTTTTAAGAATCTAGGGAGAGTGTGGAGAAATAGGCGTATACAGTTAAAGACTAAAATTATATTGTATAGTAATTTGGTTGTTTCTTGAGTTAGGTAGTGAAACTTGGACGCTTTGTAAACAAGATAACAGGAAACTTGATTCTTTTGATTCTATATGCTTATGTAGCATCTTTAGCATTAGGCGGTTCAACTTTTTAAGTAATAATGAGGTTAGGCAAAGGAGCCAGCAATCTCCTTTAAGCAGCTATTGTGCAGAGAGAGAGACTCCGTTGTATTGGCCATGTTCCCCGTATGCATAATTATATATTACTTAATAGGGTTATAAACAATGTGCCTTAAGGCCTCAGAAAGAGGGGGAGACCTAGGATGCGGTGGGCAGACAATGTCAAACAGAACCTTGTTAGAATTGATGTGCAGTGGCCAGATCCAGGAGATGTAGCTCAGTATTTATACTTTTGGAGAATTAAATTGCACAAACTGGTTGGACCTGTGTAAGACATAGCCTCTTGTTGTTAATGGTGATATCATCTGGTATTTTCAACTGAATTAACCCATTTGCTGTTAATTAATACATAATCAATCACATTCCTATAGAAAGCATCAGGTGAAACCCGTGTGTATTTATAAATGTCCTGGTGTTTGTAGTATGTGTTAGGTATTCCCAAACTGCTAATTTTATTTATCTGTAAGAGACGTTCCCCATTGACATTGTAACTACAGTTTCAAAGGGACCTAAAACTCCTTCCCAAAAGTCAGAGTCAATAGCAACGTTAGCATTGAAGTCACCTAGCACAAAAAATGTCTCTTTTCTCGACAGAATTGAAAATATCCTGAAGTTGTAGGTAAAACCTATCTCATTCTCATCAGAGTCCTCTGTGGTGGCATAACATCAGATAATATAAAAGTTTTTAATATTAGTTTTAAATTTAGCTTTAAGAAATCTTTTATTAATGCAGTCATAATCTAGAAGAGTATCATTGGCATGTCTGTTAACAAGCAAACCATTACCTTCCATCTGATCTCTTGCAAGCCAGAATATTCAGGTAATAACGCTGAAATTCCTGTGTGAGGACGTCAAGAGAATAATCTGTACACAGCACCCTCACATTCCACGTACTTGCAAGAGAAAATGATTAGTAGGTTTTTCAAGAAACTAGATTTATTGAGAGAGGTAGGGCCAACAACATAACAGCCTTTCCCACCTCTGACACGGGGTAAATACCCGTTACCCTACCGTTAAAAGCTAAAGCCACCCATGCTGGTAGGAAATGTAAGCCGGAATCTAGGTAGAAACTGACCTGCCTGAGGCAATTACACCAGGATAGGACTACGATGCTCATTTAGCTAAAATAAGAGTTCAATTACCTGAGATGACATCTGATCAGGATTATCTACCAGCTTATATAATGTATCCTCTACCTCTGTTCACCTAGGACTGGCAAACCCATAGGCAAACAGGAAATAAAGCGGCCGATTTAACCTCAATAGAGTCTCAGTAGTGCAGCTAGTATCCAGTCCAGTGAGTATAAATGGTCAGCACCAGGATCCTGTGTTGTTGACCTCTCCTCAGCAGGACAGAAAGAAAGAAAACATGGCCACAGATGGCCAGATCATCAGGCCACACTAATCTGGCAACCCTCCACTTACTTACCCTTTCAGAATAGAATATCTCTTTTGAAAGGCACTAAAGACCTGCACCATTAGAAGGAGAGGGTTCGGACGTTAGGTGCTAGGCCCAGCTGGTTCTGTGCATCACCTCTGTGAACGCAGCTGTTCTTTCAGTATATGCCTTGCTATCATTTACAAACCTGCATAGAAATGAGGCGTAGAAAACACATGCAAAAGGGGTTGATAAAAACGATACACATAAAAGAAGCACATAAGAAATTTATACTAATGAATGTGGAAAACTATCTGGTAAGGAATTCACAGATATGAAGGACATAGAAGAATCTCATAAGAAATTAATAGTAATGAGGTGGAGAAAAAAACTCTCATAAGGAGTTCATAGTAATGTGCAACAGAAAAGTCTCTCTCATAACCCCTCCTCATAAGGAATTCTTAGAACCCAGACACAAAAAAGAATCTCACAATTGAATTATAACTTACGTATAAAACTTCATGTTACAAAAAAAATTTAACAAATAAAAAACACTGAAAATGTTCCTTCCATAGTAGCCAAAATAATAATATCTACAAAACGTAATCAAAATTGTGTTACTTTAAGAGACAGATTACCTTATTTAAACCTGTTTCTGTATAATAATATAGAAACTTAAATCAAATATTGTTATGACAGATGAACGTGCTACAGTAAAACCATAACTGATGTGTTATTGACGGTCGCGTGTACTTCAGCGTAAAGATTACGTCACTAGTTGATTGGAACAGACAACAAAAACTTAAATGTTGAACGATGTTTTAAAAAGGGAATTGAAAAGTTGTCGTTTGTAGCTAAAAGTATATATTTCATGTTAATCTTAGTAGAAATTACTCAAGAAACTTCGGCAATGAAAATCAAAAGGAAATGTGTAAGTCGAGTAGGTGGCTGGTTGGCTTTAATTTCTTCATAAAAGAGTCATCGTATAACGTGTGATGATCAACATCTGAGAAGAATTGGTAAGGTGAAACTTGGTAACTCATAAGTTCATTCACAAATGTCATTGTATTGCTTAATGAATATTGCATAAAGATTCACTTTGGGCTTTGGTCAGAGTTTGTAAGAATTGTAACACAAATATTTTAAATGTAGTAAAGAATTGTGAAGCATTCCTTTTAATGGTTTGACTTCGTGCTGATAGGAGACAAATTTGTGCATAGATGACATTGTTGTTCGTTTATGATCTGGTTGCCTATGTAATTAAATTAATTCATTTATAATTTTTGTTGCTAAACGTTCTTTTCAACTCAGGCTTAAGATTTCCTATTAAAAATTTAAAACAATTAGTGTGAGGAGCGGTACAATATATTGAATGCCTTTCTCCAGAATCATGGTTAAGTTAGTAAAATTTATAACTGATATAAGAAGTGAAATAGTTGCTCAAAGAAGGGAAACAACGGACTCAAAATGATGATTTGAAAGTCAAACTGTTAGTTACCGTATCCAATGCTCTTTTACTGTCCAGAAAGGTGTGAATCCTAATATCTTTAGCTGTTACTGGTGTTAAGAAAAAAACTTACCGCAGTTGATGATTTTTCGTCTTCCTCCCAGTCAGCATTTGTTTGAACCACATCTTTGTTCAAATTCCGTGCAATACCGAAAAAATAATCGTTGAACAAATTTGCAAATTTAAAAGGGTCATCATTATACTTAATTAACTCGTTTTTACATTTAATTGTACGGGGACAATTTTATTTTTCTTTAAAGTTACCATATATTTCATTTATTACATTCCACTGCTTTTTCAGGTTTTTACCTGCTTTGGAAAATTTATTAGTATTGTGTTTTTGTTTCCGTTATGGCGCTAGTGACAAAATTTCTGTATTCGGGAAATTACTATTTAAGCGACATATTTGAAGGATTTTTCTTCATTTCTTTTTGCCGAGTGGTTAGCGCGCTTGGCTACTGATCTAAGGGACCTGGGTTCAAGCCCCGGGTAAGGCATGGTTGTATGTTTTGTTTTTCTGCTGAGGTCCTGCCATCTTCACAGACCTTCTACTATGGCATATAAACTGACAGGCTCCTGTCAGACCTCTGTGGCAAGCTGTATAGTATAGTAATAATTCACTGTTTTCCAGTTCTGGTAAAGAGGAATCTTAATGATAGTTTTTAGGATCACTTTTACTCACTAGATGGCGAGAGTTAAATTTAATAACTGAGAAAATTCCTCATTTACCGCGTTTTTGACTACTGCATGGTATCATTTTCCTTTGAAATTTCTATCTTTTAGAATTTCTGCTAGAAAGAATAGCAAAGTAAATCGATATTAAGAAACAAACGCGTTATATGCGTCAAAGAGTTTATGGCAATGTTTTTAAAAACTCTTAAAATATTTTACTGTTTGGTCCTGTACATGTTCATTTTCGGCTATAGGTTTATGCCTTTTTTTGTCCTTGTGCGAGATACTTCAGTTATTCAGTAACTGATTTTACTGTGGTATACTGTTAGAAGCGATTTTTACAGCCATTCAAGTGCAATTTTATATGATTTTACACTTGCTTTCTCGCCCATCACAGCATGTTTTGAAGATATTGTGGCATCTATTTCATATATTGAAAGATATTATCTGATCCATTCCCATATATATTGTTGCTTTTGTCGTTATTTCTGTCATCCATTCCAGCATATTTTGAAAGTATTCTATCATCTTCAGGACACTTTTTGATTTTGCAGTAGCACGCTTGGCTACTGCTCTAAGGGACCTGGGTTCGAGCCCCGGGTAAGGCATGAATGTATGTGTCGTTTTTCTACTGAGGTCCTGCCATCATCTCAGACCATCTACTCTGGCATATAAACTGACAGGCTCCTATCAGAACTCTGTGGCAAGCAGCTGCTTGAGGGGGTATTTATTATTTTTTTATTTGCGATAATTTATTAAAATTACTAATTCATATGTCATCAACGGTTTAATTTTCCTAAAAGTTTTTCTTTATTTTCGTTGAATCATCAATTAAATGCCTTAGTGTATCAATTAAATTTTTAAAAAAGCATTAGCAGAGCCGTCAATATATATATATATATATCATCACATTTTATACTTGCAATTAAGTTCGTTAATCTTTTTAAATCCTTTTTTTTCATCATTATTTAATTTTTGTTCAATTTTAATATCTAAATTAACCTTAACTAAGCAATGGTCTGTAATTCCAAAGTCATCCAGAAATATATTACAATTATATAAATCTTTGGTTCTAAGAAATACATGATCAATACATATAGACGAATTCTCCGTAATTCAGGTTGGCTCTTTTATCATATTAAGTAAACCATTTTCTGCTAATAGTCCAATATATTCATCAGTGTTTGTGTTGTCATTTAATAAGTTAATATTAATATCTCGAAGATAGAGTATATTAATAGTCTCAAGTGATTCTAAGACTCCGTTTAACTCGGAAATAAAACTAAGTACAATATCAGAAGGAGATCTGTATACAGCCATTAATGTGAACTCTTTGTTTTCAATTTCAAGTTTTAAAACCGCAATTTCTGAGCAATTCATTGTGATTGGTTGCTGTATAGCATCGATGTCACAGTTAACATAAATTAATACTCCACCTGATCTGTAATCATACCTACAAAATGAGAAGCACTTGTAACCGTTTATTTTGTACAGTGAGACTTCCCAGGAGTAGATCCAAATTTCTGTCAATACAATTAATCTGAGTCTTCCCTGAAAAGTCCCCAAGTACGTCAAAAATTCATCAAAGTGTGCTCTAGCACTGCATGTATTTAACTGAATCAGAGAAAAATTACCACAAACATCACAGAGCAAAAAATATTAAATACAAAAATGCAAATCAGTAACTATCAAACTAATAGCATTTTGATCGTCTAAGAAGCTAACACCTATTACAGGGCTAGTATAGGGTGATCGAAAAGTCTCCGTGCATCTGATGAGAATACCTGTACCATTACAACAAAAGTTTAAATTATATCTAGTGCGTCTCGAGACATTTAGGGGCACGTGATGGCGTTAGTGTGACATTACTGTACTGTGCAAATTAGTTGGGACGATAGGAAAATGCAGTAACAAAGACACAACTAAAATATTTATTTGTTTAATAGTGTACATAGTTATAGTGAATGTGACCCCCTTAGCTTTAATTACTTCTTTCACCCTCTCAACCATTGATGCCACTAGTTTTCCCACACATCTCGTTCACTTCAGGGTCGTGGTACCACATTTTCATGGCACTTTCTATCATTTTGATTTTCGTCGTGCAATCCATCTTAGATATGCGCGCTTTAATAATGGCGCACAAATTTTCAATAGGGTTTAGATCGGGTGAATTTCCTGGCCACTCCAATATCTTCAAATGTTGCTGGGTAAAGAAGCTCTTAAGCAAGCATAGAATTGTGGCATGGAGCCAGATCCTGTTGAAATACCCCATCGCCGTTAGGAAACAGCTTCTGTAGTGTTGGGATCATTTTCGCCTCCAGAACGCCTATGTACCTTTTGCTGTCCATCATTCCTTCAATGGGGTGAAACGTCTGTGGCACGGAAGCTGTGAAACATCCCCAAAACGTGACCTTGGGTGAGTGTTTGGGGATTGCTGTATGTGGCCGGATCGAAGAGGTTCTCCAGGCGAGCGGCGGACGAAATTTGACCTGTGGCCATGCACCTCAAAGTGGGTTTCGTCGTAAAATATCATTTTTTTCCCAGTTCTACACAGTCCAGTGTCAATGTTTCTTTGCCCAGGATAGCCTTTTTTGCTTCATAGCGGGTGTCAAAAGCTGCTTTTTGGAGGGGCGTCGAGCCCGGTGGCCACACTCCAGAAGGCGACAACGTACGGTTGAAGCATCTATATTAACCCCATGAGATGCACTCTCCCTTTTGATGTCTCCACTGGTCTTCTTCGGGTCTATGATACTAATTCTTCGAACTAGACTATCATCTCTAGGGGTGGTTTTTCCTTTTCTTCCACAATGTCCTTTACGGGACATGTCCACAGACCCTGTCTCCTTATGCAGCTTCATGATCCGTGAAACGCTGGATTTCCCGCTGCCAACTGCTTTTGCTATCTGCCTAGCAGTAAGTGAAGTGTTTTCGCCTAAAGCGATTATTTTAGCTCGTTTACGAGGCGTGATGTCCATAATGTATTTAATAAAAAATATTATGGATATCACAAAAAAATTATGGACATTTAAGTATTCACTGATGAAAAATAAAAAAAGTTTCCAATGAAAATTGTGAACTGCTTACATATTCACGTCCTCAGCCTATGAAATATCAATTCCGACTAAAGTGGAAGTGTAAATAATAGCAGAGTAACACTACAGACCATTCGAGACTTGCAGATATCGCTCTGCTGCAAGTCTAAACTTGCACGTGTCCATTGCAGGGACACGCGCATAATTTTTTATTTAAATATTTGGAATATATTTTTATTAAATATTTGGAGATGCGTGAGACACACTTTCAACATTTATTGTAATTGTACAGGTACGAATCTCTCATTCCTTATCAGGTGCACAGCGACTTTTTGATCGCCCTGTATCACTACGTGGCAAAAATATTTTGTATCCCTAATCCACGTGTATTTGAATCCATTAGCACGTTGAAACTTTTTAGTTTCATGTAACACATGCTTCAGCTCAGGAATTAAATGTTCATTGACGAAAACAAGTCCATCACCATCGTCTCCAATCAACTCTTTTCCGTTTAAATTTTTGTTCCCTTTAAATGCTTCAACCCATTTATTTCTATTTCGTTGCGAATCCAATTGCGTGATGATCGGTCTCGGCTTGCTTTTATTTGTAGATGGCACTCTGTGTGGGACTGGAATTTCGTTCTCACCAACAGTTATTTTTAATTTATCACCATTTGTTTTAATAAATTCTGGTAAATTTTCGTTTGGAGTTTCTTTTAGTCCTACAATCTCTATATTCATATTTCTGGACACTTGCTGTATATGCATTATATCATTTTAAAGTCTACTACATTTGTTTCCAACGAATTAAGTTTTTGCATTAAGATGGCATTTTCTTTTTTAACGTCAGAAACAGTCTTCGTAATCCAGTCTATGGTTCTAGAAAAATCATCGATTTTACAAGAGCAGAAGTCAGCTGATTTCTCAACTTCAAGTAACTCTTTCCTGATATCTCTTAATTCCACTTTAGTAAGTGCCAATTCACCCTTAACTGCTGGATTATCAGTCCTCAGAATTGAAACAATATCTTCTTTCAATTGACACAGATCACTGTAACTGATCTGTTCATCCACCAAATCTCTCGCTTCTTGTTCTGGCTGCTCCCGACGTCAGTTTCCTCACTCTGTGTTGCTCGATTTTTGGCTGCATTTTCTATGTGGAGCACTGTCGCAGGATTGCCTTCCACTTCTAGGCTTAACGTAAGTAGTATAGTCCCACTCCACGGCTTCCCACTAGTGCTTTTCCCTATGGCGTCACTCCCGGTCACGCCCCTATGACGTCACTGACCACGCCCCCTATTACGTCACTGAACACTCCCCTTATTAATATTCATAATTAATAATTCATAATTAATTGAAAAAACCCTTCCTACCCCCTTTTTTACCCCTGGCGCCATCTGGTGACTCTGAGGAGTACTATTTCGGAAAAAACCCTATTTTAACTCTAATTTCCCAATTTTTCAGCCAACCCGTCATTAAAGACCCCTGGTTGACCCACCTATATTTTAAGCCCACCTTCTCGAATAGTCCCGATTTTTCATTATTTCAGACCCCTGGTTGACCCCCTATATTTTATACCCCCCTTAATCTCCGAATAAATCCCTTACAAACTAAACTTCGGGATGGCAACGATCGGCTGATCATTGATAATTGAATGGGTGACAACCTCACGCAGAAAGGGATGATGAAAGTCTCTAAATAATTGCAAAACTTTCGATAGCAGTCACTCACAGAAAATCAATTCCCAAAGTTGTATTGGCTATTTTTATTCCTTATTAATTAAACCCTCATTAAAACCCCCTCCCCTTTATTAAACCCCCCCTTATCAAAAGTTCACTCTATTAAAACTTCACTGATCGCAAACTCCCATCCTTTTTACAAGTCCACTAAACTTAGAAAATCAACTCCCAAAGTTGTATTACCCATTTTTATTCCTTATTAATTAAATACTCATTAAAACACCCCTCCCCTTTATTAAACACCTTAATCAAAAAGTTCACTCTATTAAAACTTCACCAAATTCCTTTGGTGTCCACGTTCATCTAAAATTTGCCAAGTCCCGCTAAACTTTGGGTGGCAACCCCTCGCTGGATGGTTGATGCAATCCTTGAACTAGGTCCCTGTATTTTGCGAGTTCGACCTTCACTAGAAGAAGGACTATCCCACAGTAACTGTTTTAAAAGACTGTCTCACAGAAAATACCATAGGGTAAAAAAATTAATAAAAGGAGTAAAATCTGAATTATGAAATGATATCGAGGTGTAATATGGTCTGTAGGGGTAACATATAAGACCCGCTTTAGAACACGCAACAGACGTTTGGTACTTCACCCCGGACCACGTTTTATTGATGGATCACTCTCAGTAGTGAAAAAATTTTCGAAGTCTCTAATCTTTCATCTGTGTCAACAATCGCACGGTACGAATTGACATACCTTCAAATCATATGACAGGGTTGCTTATCGATGGGTGCAATCGGACTTTCAACATATCATGCGACACACGGTCCTGGTGCAATCACTTATCGGTATGGGTTCAAGAGGACGAGTGCAGACACTGCCACAGTGTTTACATTTGGTGCCGATAAGAATGCACATTTTAATATTTACAACTTGGCAGCGGTCACTTATCGATGTCAGCAGTCGCACAATATAAATTTGATCTTACAACTTATCGGTCTGGGGGTCAAGAGGACGAGTGCAGAGCGCAATGGTTTTTAACAAAAGTCCTACAAAATTAAAAACTCCCCCCCGTTACGCAACATGGTTTAAAAATACTTATTACGGATGTATCCTCAGTACATGATGCAAACTCGTTCCTAGTAACTAACGCTACTCAAAGAAAAATCAGCTATGGACAGACGGAGTAATCATTAATCTGCAAGCGCTCGCACAGTTTATAAAAATCGTCTCTTCCACCGTATATCGGCGAACGTGAAGATGCTGACGAAATTCATGTTGCGGCGTCAGTTACATGCTTTTGCAGGGTAAAGACTGCATGGCAGAATGTTATAGAAAGTAAGAATGCTAAAAGTAGAATTCATACGTTTCCATAAAAAAACTTTAGTTCCAACATGAGATAAAGGAGTACAGTTCGACTCACTTTGAGAAGAGCAGTCGCTCTGTCCAAAAGCCTAATAAGAAAGTTAAATAATGACATGACGAAATGTTCAGAACAACGGAAATTCCTTGTAGGTGGCCTTTGGATCTTAAGCTATCGCGTTCTCCAAGCGATAACAGCTGATTTTACAAGGTCGTCATTGCAATTAAAGAATGTAGTGGTTACAGGGAGAATAGGATTTGAACTCATACGTTAGAAAAGGGAACAATTGTTAATGTCATAAGAAATGAATAACATATAATTCAGTGGAAAAACTTAATACGAAATCTTTAGCATTATTCCCGGCGTCCTTTGTCAGGTGATAGTATTAACATCCTTATACATTGTCACTTCAAATTTTCATATGACATTCGGGGTAGTTATCACTTAAGTTTCAACTTTTATTTCCAACCACGATAACGCACCGCTTCTGTGGAACGCTGGTGACTTGGATGCAAAGGACGATCTTTCTCACACTAACGATACAGCCATGCACTAAAAAACAAACCTGGAACCCCCATAGACAATAAAGATTTGAACTAAAAAGTCATTAAAACCGTGAATGGACTTATGTGAAACGTAATGTACTGAGCTTGACAACATTAATATAGATAGGGATCCACACCTGTTTTCTCTATACTATCATAAATTGAGAAACCTCGATGCTTGAGAAATTATCAAAGATGAATAGAGCTCTGTAAAGTATAATTCTCCACTCTGAGTTCATTCTTCTGTAGATGTCTAATTCTGTCAGGATCACAAGGGGTGTTTTTACACATTCAAGGACTTTTTCAAACATACAATTACAGAGACGAAACAAGTATGTGAGAAAAAACTTAGTCCATCGCACGGATATATGCATACACTTAGAAAGACATCCATTGAATAATACCATACACCACACAAGAATATACTTGGCATAAGATCAGAGAAACATTTTCCTACATATTCATAAACAGACTGCTTCAAAGTAATAATCTTCTTTTTACTCGAATCAGACAGTCAACATATTTGACACTAGATGACGTTGGTGAAAAGCCCAAAACTCAGAAAATCACTTTTTTAAACTGTTGCACTGATCATCTTCCTTCGAATGTTCTATCTTTTGTGTTCGTAAGAATAGTATATAGATATGAAGAGACACAAGAAGGAGACACGTTTCAGTGAGTTCGCAACGGTGTCAATATTCTGAAGTGACTGATTCACTTGCAGCTGAAATGTAATATTCACATGCTTACACGAAAGGTGAATGTTGCTGACTTGCATCTTCACCAGAAATGAACGCTGTTGTAAGAAATTGTAACAGTAACGCTCTAATACTTAAAAAATGAATGGTTAAACCATTGTTACCAACCTTCTTGTTGCCTTTTAAGCTGGCACAGGGCGCCCTCTGTTTCGAATGCTTACGTTTTCTTTTAATGTGAGAATGCAGTAGTGTGCTTTCCTATCGCTTCTCTTTCTTAATCTCACTTCCGCAATATTATTTGTCGTGGTTTGAAGTGTGAAATAACCTTTGAAAGACTTGACGCTTTATACGTTAGGTCCGTTTGAAACACAAAGTATTGTCTATCCCTTATGGGGCCCTCAGAATCGAAATTAGTACTGGCTTACAGGAGTAATGCTCCATAGACAGTGTTCTTTCCAAACAGGATACATAACATTATCTAAAAAACGTGTGCTTGCCAGAACCACTTTCACACGAACATAGTACCACTTGTTCTAAGAATTCCACACTAGTGTAGAAATATTCTCATGGAGGAAAAATAATTAAATCGATTCTTAGACATGAAAATGTGTGTGTGTGTGTTAGATTTCCTCGTGTAGTGAAACACCCTATCTTTGTCGAAAAACTTGTGTTTGCAGCTAACCACCTTCATCCACACTTATGCGGTTATTCAAACGTACCGGGGGAAACTCTGAAAAGAAATAGTGCCATGGAATAACCGCCGAGAGAGCTTACGTTACGTTTTATCGGTTGCTGAAGTCAGAGAATGCAATGTTAGGGCTAGCGGATCGATTCTGGGACCCAACTTTTCATGGAAATATTTTTGTTTTCTTAGAAACAGTGAGTTTTCAGATTTTTAATTTCCAGACAAAGGTGCCTGTTCAGATTTTCCTCCGTTCGAATCATATTTAATGCCGTCAACATACTGTAATCGCTATGACTGTTCGCGCTACTTCCCTTTTAATACATTAGGAAATGGAAGGTTTGTGCATGTAAGAGTGAGTTCGAAATCAGTGTATCTTTGCTTTAAAAATAAATACGACTTCACGCAGTTAATTGTCTTAATGGTTACTTTTCACACGACCCTGAAGAAAGGATGAGAGGATGTCAAGATCTTGGCAGGTAAACAACGTTCATGTCTTACTATGGATCTCAAACGTTGGCTTTGTTATAAGTAACTAACCTACTGTCTATGAGATAGATGTTGGCTATCTTAACTTATAGCTGTATCGGGGTGTAAAGTACTGAATAGGCTATTGTGAGATTTTCAACGTAAGCAGTAATAATCTGATGATGCTTGCGATTTACCTACTTTGGTCGTTAAAGTTTGGTTTATTAGAAAGTAAATATACACATAGGGAAGATGAATTAGTGATTGAACTTTAATTATCTTGCGAGATGTGTGAGGAAATGCATAGATATTGAGAGTTTATGATTCTATGAAGAAATGTGCATCTGAAAATTAAGTTATGAGATTGTATGACAGTGAAGCAAACTGAATTTTTCATCCTAAATGCTTAGACAACCTATGGATAGGTGGTTTGTCTGTGTAATGATGAGTCTCATAAGTAGATAGACACTTTGATTAACGAATGTCAGAAAAAGTCCTTGAATGTGTAAAACACCCCTTGTGATCCTGACAGAATTAGACATCTACAGAAGAATGAACTCAGAGTGGAGAATTAAACTTTACAGAGCTCTATTCATCTTTGATAATTTCTCAAGCATCGAGGTTTCTCAATTTATGATAATATAGAGAAAACAGGTGTGGATCCCTACCTATATTAATGTTGTCAAGCTCAGTACATTACGTTTCACATAAGTCCATTTACGGTTTTAATGACTTTTTAGTTCAAATCTTTATTGTCTATGGGGTTCCAGATTTGTTTTTTAGTGCACGGCCGTATCGTTAGTGTGAGAAAGATCATCCTTTGCATCGAAGTCACCAGCGTTGCACAGAAACGATGCATTATCGTGGTTGGAAAAAAATAAAAGTTGAAACTTAAGTGATAACTACCCCGAATGTCATATGAAAATTTGAAGTGACAACGTATAAGGATGTTAATACTATCACCTGACAAAGGATGCCGGGAATAATGCTAAAGATTTCGTATTAAGTTTTTCCACTGAATTATATGTTATTCATTTCTTATGACATTAACAATTGTTCCCTTTTCTAACGTATGAGTTCAAATCCTATTCTCCCTGTAACCACTACATTCTTTAATTGCAATGACGACCTTGTAAAATCAGCAGTTATCTCTTGGAGAACGCGATAACTTAAGATCCCAAGGCCACCTACAAGGAATTTCTGTTGTTCTGAACAATTCGGCATGTTATTATTTAAATTTCTCATTAGGCTTTTGGATGGAGCGACTGCTCTTCTCAAAGTGAGTTGAACCATAATCCGTTAACTCATGTTGGAACTAAAGTTTTTTTATGGAAACGTATGAATTCTACTTTTAGCATTCTTACTTTCTATAGCATTCTGCCATGCAGTCTTTACCTTGTAAAAGCATGTAACTGACGCCGCAACGTGAATTTCGTCAGCGTCTTCACGTTCGCCGATATATGGTGGAAGAGACGATTCTTATAAACTGTGCGAGCGCTTGCAGATTAATGATTACTCCGTCTGTCCATAGCTGATTTTTCTTCGAGTAGCATTACTTCCTAGGAAAGAGTTTGCATCATGTACTGAGGATACATCCGTAATAAGTATTTATACTTATTATACCGATATATGGCGGAAGAGACGATTTTTATAAACTGTGCGAGCGCTTGCAGATTAATGATTACTCCCATAGCTGATTTTTCTTCGAGTAGCATTACTTCCTAGGAAAGAGTTTGCATTATGTACTGAGGATACATCCGTAATAAGTATTTTTAAACCATGTCGCGTAACGGGGGAGTTTTTAATTTCGTAGGACTTTTGTTAAAAACCATTGCACTCTGCAGTCGTCCTCTTGACCCCCCAGACTGATAAGTTGTAAGATCAAATTTATATTGTGCGATTGCTGACATCGATAAGTGACCGCTGCCAAGTTGTAAATATTAAAATGTGCATTCTTATCGGCACCAAATGTAAACACTGTGGCAGTGTCTGCACTCGTCCTCTTGAACCCATACCGATAAGTGATTGCACTAGGACCGTGTGTCGCATGATATGTTGAAAGTCCGATTGCACCCATCGATAAGCGACCCTGTCGTATGATTTGAAGGTATGTCAATTCGTACCGTGCGATTGTTGACACAGATGAAAGATTAGAGACTTCGAAAATTTTTTCACTACTGAGAGTGATCCATCAATAAAACGTGGTCCGGGGTGAGGTACCAAACGTCTGTTGCATGTTCTAAAGCGGATCTTATATGTCACCCCTACAGACCATATTACACCTCAATATCATTTCATAATTCAGATTTTACTCCTTTTATTAATTTTTTTACCCTATGGTATTTTCTGTGAGACAGTCTTTTAAAACAGTTACTGTGGGATAGTCCTTCTTCTAGTGAAGGTCGAACTCGCAAAATATGGGGACCTTGTTCAAGGATTGCATCAACCATCCAGCGAGGGCTTGCCACCCAAAGTTTAGCAGGACTTGGCAAATTTCAGATGAACGTGGACACCAAAGGAGTTTGGGGAAGTTTTAATAGAGTGAACTTTTGATTAGGGGGTTTAATAAAGGGGATGGGTGCTTTAATGAGTATTTAATTAATAAGGAATAAAATTGGGTAATACAACTTTGGGAGTTGATTTTCTAAGTTTAGTGGACTTGTAAAAAGGATGGGAGTTTGCGATCAGTGAAGTTTTAATAGAGTGAACTTTTGATCAGAGGGGTTTAATAAAGGGGAAGTGGTTTTAATGAGTGTTTAATTAATAAGGAATAAAAATGGGTAATACAACTTTGGGAGTTGATTTTCTGTGAGTGACTGCTATCGAAAGTTTTGCAATTATTTAGAGACTTGCATCATCCCTTTCTGCGTGAGGTTGCCACCCATGCAATTATCAATGATCAGCCGATCGTTGCCATCCCGAAGTTTAGTTTGTAAGGGACTTATTCGATGATTAAGGGGGGCATAAAATATAGAAGGTCAACCAGGGGGTCTGAAATAAAGAAAAATCGGGACTATTCGAGAAGGAGGGCTTAAAATATAGGTGGGTCAACCAGGGGTCTTTAATGATGGGTTGACTGAAAAATTGGAAAATTAGAGTTAAAATAGGTGTTTTTTTCGAAAATAGTACTCCTCATAGTCACCAGATGGCTCCAGGGGTTAAAAAAGGGGGAAGGAAGGGGTTTAATAAGGGGGAGAAATTTTTAATAAAGGAGGAGTCAAAAATTGTGAAATTAAAGCTAAGATAGGGGTTTTTCCGAAAATAGTACTCCTCATAGTCACCAGATGGCGCCAGTGGTTAAAAAGGTGGGGAAGGAAAGGGTTTTTTAAAAAGGGGAAGGAATTTTTAATAAAGGGATTTTTTAATAAGGGAGGCAGAAATTTTTAATTAATTATTAATTATGAATATTAATATGGGGGCGTGGTCAGAAGTGGGCGTGGTGAGTGACGTAATAGGGGGCGTGGGCAGAAGTGACGTTATAGGGGGAAGCACTAGTGGGGTGTCCTGGAGTGGGACTATATTACTAACATATTTGAAGACCTTTTGCTCCTGCATTTGTAGCATCTCCATCTACTTTTGGCGTCAAATGATATTTTTTAAAAAACATTTTCTATCATTCCTATACAAGAGAAGTGAAATTGCTTTTTCCACAGACCATTGCATAATATGCTATCACTGTCGTTTACAGCTGGTTAAGAGCATATGACACACACATCTCTGTTCGTCTGAGGGATGTGCAGATGGCTTCACTGGTCATCTTGTTCTGGGAGGGAAATATAGATCAGGAGTAGTTAACATACGAAGGGCTAAAGCGATTGCTAGGAGTGCCGGATGCCTGTGGGGTGATTGGTTGGAGTCCATGTCTTCAAGGTCAGGGTCGGGGTAGCAGCGACTCGTAGCTATGTAGGGCACCGAAAAATTGTCACACAAAGGAAAACGAGAAATTTGAAATCAGCAGAAGATTGTTGAACCACACGCATAAATGATAGAGATAGCTTACTAAGTAGGGAATCCAACGTTTAATGAGTAAGTATAACACAAATTTAATGAACTAACTAAATCAGCTAAAAAAGATGAGAAAATGCAGAGCACAAAAGCTCACGTGCGACTGACGTATTGATTATCAGCACGTCAGTCGCACATGAGATCAAGAACAGATTCCTGTTAGAGTGATTAACTACAACAAGACCAATAGATTATCGAAAACTGGTGAAGAATTAGCAATATGTGAACTTGTTACATGGGTAACGTTTGCAAATACAATAGAAGTTCTGAACCAACACCAGACAGACATCCCCTCTCTTCTTGCTGACTTGTGACAGAAATAAAGAAGTTGTTAAGTGATGATCAAGCAGCTAAGGCCGAGGAGCTACTTTCAGAGTTTTCTGACATTTTCTCTGCTACATCAAATGATTTTGGCAGGAGTAATCTGACAGAAAATAAGATCAACACTGGTGATTCTCCTCCCATTCATCTACCAGCAAGAAGGCTTCCATTAGCAAAACGGAAGGAGACAGAACAATTAATAAGGGACATAGAAAATTCAAGTCCCATGATATATCACCAGTGGTTCTTGTCAAGAAAAAGGATGGGCCACCAGATTTTGTGTGGACTACTGCAGATTGAATGATATAACTAAGACGGACTGCTTTCCCTTACCCAAGACACTGTATATGGGTCAGAGAGGTTCTCGACTTTGGATTTGAAGAGCGGCTATTGGTAAGTTGGTTTACATCCTTAAGATCATGAGAAAACAATTTTCACTACAAGAAATGGAGTTTGGCAATTTAAAGTGAACCTGCAACATTTGAACGATTAATGGAGTCGGTGCTCAAAAGTTTGTCTTGGGAGGTCTGCCTAGTGTGCTTGGACGACATCATCGTTCTTGGAAAGACTTTTGAGAAACATTTGAGAAATATTCGTCAAGTGTTTGAGGCGCTTATATAAGAGGGACGGGAGTGACTCAGTCGGTAGCGCGCCAGGCTCGTAATCAGTAGTTCCCAGGTTCGAATCCCAGCTGAGTGAGCATTGAGATTTATCTCCGCAAAACTCCCCGTCATGCCCGCGGTCAGTAGGGAACAACGATGGGCTTGGAAAGGCTGCCATCCATTGGATGGGACGTTAAACTGTGGCCTAGTGTATGGGAGAGCCATACCCTGTGCACGTTAAAGAACGCGCTGGATGGCCTTGTCGGGAGGTTACCATCTGTCTCCCAACAGCTGTTCCAGTGGGTCCCTTCCACCAACCTTCTCTGAGCCTTCGGGCTCAGAGAAATTTGGGGGAGGGCTTTGCTTTCCAACAAAGTGCGCATGGTCCCGCACAAAAAATGTCATAAGAAAAGTTTATTCGAAAAGTATCCAAATTATGAGGAAAGCGAAAACATTTTCGATATATTGAAAAAAAAATTGTTTTTGCCTCTTAAACAAACAAAGATGACCGCGAGTAGGAAAACACCTTTGTCAAATTTTTAGTGCAATTTTCTGTTTCTTGTAATAACTTTTGTATGTAAATCTATATATCTTTTGTATGTACAATAATTTAATATGTTAATAAAAATTCATAAATTTTTATTAACGTATTAAAGATGAAAGAGTCACACATATGAATTAGTTCAAATAAAACATTCAAAACAAGTTATGTTAATGCTTATTATTACTACTAAACTGAAATTTGCATTAAATAAATATGTACGAGTAAAACTTTAAATGAACGTCTTTTTATTTTAAGAATTGCTTTGGAACCTATATAATACAGATGGATTGAAAATGTCAATCAAACTATATATTATTGCTTTATTTATTTCATCTCTACGATGTTAAACTTTGCAGAATGGTCTAGTAGATGGTGGAATAAGTAGGCAAAACTTATTCCAGTCATTTCATCTACGGTTATGCTCTAGAAGGAGCCAGACCTCTGTTCAATGAAGCATCCTCAAACTAATTGATTCTCCGTGCTCAACTAAGTCGAGCATTGAGAATTTTATTAAAATTTTTCCAAAAACTAATATGTCTTTGCCTCAGTTATTAAGCAAAAATTCCTCATTCAACTTACAATCTATCAACAGTCACCTGTGCTTCTGGAGACCTGGCATCCAGACATAATGACTCGTTCATCGCATCTCCTCACAACTACAATTTAAGTTATGACATAGAACTTTAAAATTTACCTCTTTTATAAGCTAATCCTCCAATTATCATATGTTCTGAAGAAGTCCTAATATAGTTAGGACGAAATCGATAAATCTTTTAGATTCTCGGTTACAGTGTTTGATATTCATCTTATTTGTTCATTTTATCAATCAACTTTACATGATTAGTGTACGAAATTTTGATAAAATTTATTAATCAATTTATTAATCAGCTGAAAGTTTTTTTGCCTACTTATTCTACCATCTACTACACTATGCATCAAAGCACTGTTTAACATCGATTCCAACATCGAAATAATCAAAGGGGCTAATATATATTTTTGATACTTTAGAACATTTCCCTTTATTTTCCATAAGTTGTTGATCTCTATTTACGTGATTTCATGGAACATAATTATCATGAGTCTCTAGATATAAGTGTATACGAAACAAAATCTGAAAGTATCTTATATGAACGTGTTAGCAACTCACCTGCTCTGTCATCTAAATCAGCGAGGTTTACGTCTCGTTGCAAAATTTTATCGATGTTCGTACGCATAATCTGAGTCACCTATGAAAGAAATAATACGTTAGAAAAATGGTGGTTAACAACTTGAACAATATGTTAAATGACAGTGTCTACAGCCTGATGCAATGCGTTAGAACAGTTTTTCTCAACCTTTTATGCTTCACGTCCTTCCTGGAAATGCGTATGTAACTGGCGTACCCCTTGTATAGATAGATAAAACTATAGTTACATTATAACAATGGGAATAAAACTTTGTTACTAGATCTAGCAAATTTTGAGCTCTCACGGCGTACCCCAAAAAAATTTAACCACGTACCCCACGTTGAGAACCCCTACGTTAGAAGAATGGCAATAAACAACTTGAAATAATGTGTTATAAGAAAAGTAGTCAACAATGTGAAGCAACGTATTAGAAGGATGATAAACAACACGGAGCAATACAGAGGACATTCAAAAAGTTCTTGACACGTGTCTCTAGATTTTAACTCGTTCCTTCGAAGTTAGCACATCATCATTTCTCTCTTCGCTGGTGGCTCGTCAAGTCTGGTATGCGAAATCTGTGCGTTGTGCTATAGAACCTACTGAAGATGGAGAAAGATTTTGCATATGCACATGGATGCAGCTTGGCGATGACGCAAAAAAAATCATACCGATTTATCAGAAGCATATAGGGATTATAATAATAATAATAATGATAATAATAATAAATACCCCCTCAAGCAGCTGCTTGAAACAGAAGTCTGACAGGAGCCTGTCAGTTTATATGCCACAGTAGAAGGTCTGAGAGGATGGCAGGACCTCAGCAGAAAAACGACACAAACAGCCATGCCTTACCCGGGGCTCGAACCCAGGTCCCTTAGATCAGTAGTCAAGCGCGCTAACCACTCGGCCATGGGACGGCTGAAATTTTTTAGCACTTTGATATTTAAAGCAAGCCATAATAAATTTCACATTGGCAAATCCAACTTCCACTAGTGCACATTTACTGAAGAATTTACATATTTTATAGATGTGTATTTGTTTCAGTGTAAAAAATCTGCAACTTATTCAAAAATATTTTACAAAATCTTTTATTGAAAGTTAACACTACACACTGATTTCACAAAAAAAGGACAATTAAGCTTTTGGGTGTACAGTAAGAAACACTTTGTAAAATTGAAATAGCCATTATTTACCGTGTCCAACACTGGCATTAACCACAATCATGGCTCAGTTATTCATCTTTAATCTCTGCTGAAATCCTGAATAATTATCAAATTCTTGCACATATAATGATGCACTCAACCATCAAGGCACTAAGCATTTATAAAACTAGAACAGTTACCTTCAAAACCTAATTTAACAAAGGAGGTTGTGAAGTTTCTATTAAAAAAACTACAAATACATCAAAAAGAGCACCTTGAAATTTGGTTAATGGCAATAGTTGTGGAAATGCACAGGGGGGGGGGGAAGAGTTAACCATTAAAGAAAATACTTTTATTGAAAAAGCAAATAGGTCTAAACAGCTAATATCAATGGAAGCTGATGGCACTTAGTTCTAAAATCTATAGTAAAAAGTGTACAAAATTTGTTATGGACATTTAAAAGCTAGTTTTGCATGTTTTTATCTATGCAACACTAACAGTAATTTGTCTGACAATCAAAGAATTGCAAAATATTTAACACTGTTGAATATCCATTGCATTAAAGGATCAGAAATGCAGCACATGAAAACATTCACATGGTTATGTATAAAAGAATTTAATAGCAAGAATTTAAGCTTAAAATTTTTCATTGAAATATTTTTATATTTCAGATAAGATTTGCTAATAAAGATAATTTTTTATCGATTTGTTCAAATATATAGTAAAATATAATATAAAGGTTTCGCAAGTAACTTTTGTTACAAATACAGATAAATTTTAAAAGCTAGAATATTTTACTTCACAAAATTTAAAATTGTTATGCTTTGATGGTTAAACTCCCTTCTCATAGACAATTTTTTTTTAAGAAATACTTTGATGATTGGAAACTTTGATAAATTTAACATGTTGGAATAGTATAAAACATTCCAGATGACAATTCATTAGAAAAGTATAAAATTTTGCAAAAACTGGTGCTTTGATTTCCATGAAGCATATTTAAATATTAGTCTACAAAATGAACACAGACATTTAATTTGGCGAGTTGTGTTATTGAGCAAAATTGGCAAATGTGAAGTTGAAGTTTGCATATCAAGTGACTAAAATTACTATTGTTACAGTAAGAAACTATGGCATGTTTCAACTGTGCAGCAATTATAGCTGTTCATAATGGCACTGTTACGGGATGGAATGAGATAGCTTTGAAAAATATGCAGGAGGTGGCTGTGAGCGAGAGAGAGAACCAGTGGCGAAGCGTGACATTTTGAGTAGGGAATAAATTAACAAAGCACTACTGCACTTAAATCGAACACGGTCCACTACTCTCTGATCTCTCGAATCAATGAACTGCAACGCTGTTCCACTACTCGATGTTTCCGAATCACTGAAATGGAATATCGTTCCAGCACTAGATATTTTCGAATCAATGAACTGGAATGGCGTTCCGGTACTTGATGCTTCCGAATCATTGAGTGAAAGTAATTCTATACTTTCTAAATCAAATGTTAGTAACATACAGGGTGAATCTGAAAAAGTGGGCAAAACTTTACGGGGTGGTAGAACGCAGCTATACGAGCAATATTCGTCATAGAATGTATGGTCGGAACGCTAGCGGTGAGAAGTTAAAAGGTAGTTTTCCACTGTCACATTTAAAGAATGAACACAAGAAGGAGAGGAGATACTTCAGAAAACATTTTATTAACAGGAATGTAATTGAGGTACATGCTCAAAGAAATTGCTCAAAAGAGCTGCCGCCAGCTGTAATGCAGGCTTCACACCTGCGGGATAGGGACCGACGCACATTTGCGAAGACACCAGACATTTCCCGAATATCGCCGGCAACAACGGCAATCCTGGCGACTAGATCCATATCGGTTTCAATGGGGCACTCGTAGATTAGGCTTTTCATATGGCCCACAGGAAAAAGTCCAAACACGAGAGATCCGGCGATCTTGGTGGCCAAGCTATGGGACCACCTCGACCAATCCATCGCCCTGAGAACGTTGCATGTAAAGTGTTCCGCACATCTAAGCTGAAGTGTGCAGGCGCACCGTCGTGCTGGAACCACATTCTCGACCTGCTGGTGGTTGGAATCGGACGCAGCAGCTCCGGCAACACCTCTCGTAGGAATGTGTTATACGATTTGCTGTCCAGACGGTGTGGCAGGAGGTATGGGCCTACCAAATGGTCATGGAGGATCCCTGCCCAACATTTAAGGAGAACCGCTGCTGGAACGAATGAGGACGTGTGGCATGCGGGTTCGTAGATGCCCACGTGTGTGAATTGTGGGTATTCATAACGCCCTCACGGGTGAAAGTGCACTCGTCTGTAAACAGAACATGTGCACCAAAATCCGGCTGCGCTGCATTCTGCTGGAAGTACCAACATGCGAAATCGACACGTGGCTGATAGTCCGCTGGTGACAACGCTTGTACCTTCTGCGTACGATAGGGGTGCATTCCTTCCTCCTGTAGCACACGGCAAACCGACATTTGGGAAACGTGTACTGCACGGGAAACCGCTCGCGTGCTACATCCCGGTCGCTCTTCCACCCTATGCAGAATGTCCTCTGCAAGTTGCGGCGTCCTGACACTCCTTTCACGCCCTGCGTCTTGCTTGGCCGCGGCGAAGGATCCCGTTTCACACAGCCGCCGATGCAAACGCTCGAAGGTTTTCCGATCTGGAGTGCATCTCATCGGAAACCAGTCGCGATAACGTCTCTGTGCCTCACTTGCATTCCCGTCCGCCACACCGTACACAAAGTGCATATCCGCCATTTCGTGGTTAGTATAACCAGCAGTCCTCTCGGCAATCCACGGTAGAAATGCTCTTGGGTGTGAGGACCGACCGTTTTATACCATTTCCAACGCCACCTAGCGGCTCGCCGTTTGCGTTCCGCCCATACATTCTATGACGAAAATTGCTCGTATAGCTGCGTTCTACCACCCGTAAAGTTTTGCCCACTTTTTCAGATTCACCCTGTATATATACAATCTAGTAGCAAAGTAGGGGTAGGGGTTGATAGTGCATTCTCCTCGTCATTCAGGAAAGTTATTTTTAACAAACTGTTCGTGGGCGTTCTGATGGTCTGGTGATTAACGTACTTGACTACTAATCTAAGGAACTGGTGTCATGTCCCTCTAATTTTTTGTTATTGCATTTTTGTCGTTGTAAATATTTTTATGTATTAAGTGAGTTTTTGGAAGTGGTGTTTGGGGATATGACTCACATATGTTGTTTCTGGGTCTGAGCCGGCTGCCTGCACATGCCGACGAATCCAAAAGAGCCCTTTTACCGCATTTACAACTAGCGTCGGGCACTAGAGACTATGGCAGCGCGAGTACACAAGTCTTGAACTTCGCTGTCAAATAGGAAGGACGCGTGAACACGCATCAAGGGACGCTGCTCTTACTCAAACAAAACCCTTAAGGAGAGGGTTCGATTCTTTGTGAGAATCAAGATTTGGTTCTTAGTGAACCACGTTGTAGGCAAAGGTTGGATATCCTTTCGCCAAGAGTGAAGTCGGTAAAGCGAGAATCTGCAAAGTGCGGTTCTCCACCTCATTGCATAATTGTTTGCAGCAGCAAAGGCTTACAGAGTCGACCGCATCCCCAGCATGTGATTACATATAAATGTGAATTAACTGTGTTGTCCTTATACAACTCTCGTGCGTGAATTGTTGGACATATCTCTACACATCACTTAGTGCAGTAAGTCTGAGGCATAACGTCGGTACGAGTATAACAACCCTCGAACCTGTTATTTCACCTAAGTAACAGTGAATCTAATCAAGGGCCTTATTGATCATTCTCTACTCTAGACGGGGGTAAATCGTTCGCCATCAATACCCACCACATTCGGCGCAGTTCAAGAAGAATATCGT
The DNA here is from genome assembly GCA_038380435.1 of Ryuthela nishihirai. Lineage (NCBI taxonomy): Eukaryota > Metazoa > Arthropoda > Arachnida > Araneae > Heptathelidae > Ryuthela > Ryuthela nishihirai. Next base: position 4,099,154 of record JAWZYU010000019.1, read on the forward strand.
GACGGAATATAAATCTGCGTCATTTCCCTTACCACTGTCCATCACACCAGGGTTAAGCCCCAGCTATAATGCATGAGTGTTCTCTTTCTGTTGAGGTCTCACCTTTCTCACAAACCTTCTCTATGGCGTACTGTATTGACAGTCAGAATACCTGTCAGGTTTCTGGCGGCAAGCACCGGTTTGAAGGGAAAGTTGTTTGTTCATTAACTGGTATTAATAAAAATGTTAAAAAAATTTTTTAATACTTACAAAAAGTAGAACTGAGAAAGAATTAATTTGCTTCTGATTTAATTTAGCCAAAATTAAATCTCATAAATTTAATTCATTGAACTGCTTGTGCAAAAGCACTATTATGTCGATAATGTTGAATAAACTTATATTTATGTAAAGAGTGAAAAAGTCAAAGCAATATTTGTGTGTTTGAAAACCAGCATTATTAATAAAATTATATGCATTTAATGTTTAAGAATTTTCATCCATTAGCTTTTTTACCCCATAGCTGAGTGGTTAGCGTGCCTGGCAATTATTGAAAGGGACCTGGGTTGAAAGAATGCCCGGTTAAGACATGGATGTTATTTTTCTGCTGAGGTGCCACCATCCTCTTGTCTGTCCTCTGGGACAAGCAGCTGCTTGAGGGGAGTATTTATTTATTTATTCTTATTTTTTTTAGACAGGGCCGAATGGCACGCGAAATGGTAGTCCGCCGTTATCAATAATACAGGGTGGGCCAAATGTCACGAAAGGGTTTCAATATTTAATTACTCCTTTATTTTTTGTTTTAAATTTACAATACCATAGCATCATATACAGTATATATAGGAAATAAATTTACACTAGGTGTGAAAAATCAAATCTCGTAAATGACGTCCATTTTCTGCTTCACACAAACGTGCCCTTTCTAAGGCATTTTCCGTGACACCTCTTGTGTTTTAGGTTCCAGTGCTCTGATTGCGTCCCGAATATTGTTCTTCAGTTGTTAGAGTGTCTGAGGCTTGTAAATATAAACTTTTTCTTTGAGATAACCACATAAAAAAACCCAGGAGTCGTCAAATCTGGTGAACGCGATGGACAGTTTATGTCGCATCCGGGGGGAAATTACTCTTCCCTCATAAATTTGCCTGAGCAGTTGGATTGTGGCCCTTGCTGTATGAGCTGTCGCTCCGTCCTGTTGGAATCACTTGTCATGTTTATCTTGAACTGCTGTGAGTAAGAAATTTTCGATCATAGACCGATTCATCTCCTGTAACATTGACCACGTGGTCTTCAAAAAAGTAAAGTCTATAATTCGTACTGTATACACTCAAAGCATAAAAAGAAGGCTTTTTACAACAGTTGCTAAGTGGTACAATCATATTTGTGAACAATCTACAATCTATCGAGAATAACCTTACCAATTCTTGCAAACAAACTAAAAGATAACTATGCGTCAAATGATGAAGTCTTCCTACAGAAAAGTTCAGATCAGCTCTGATTGTTCGACTAACTAATTTAGTTAGACCTCCTCATCGACATTTTTAAGTGTCCTAAGCATCCTTCTTTTTCTTGCCAGTCCGCTAACAGGATCATCACTATTAAACTTATTTAACTTCCCGCAAAAACACCAAATAAAAACGTTTCTTCTTTTTACTATACCGTAGAGACTAAAACAAACTGCGTCTTTTCTTCACACCCTCATTCATCTTAATAACAACTTATTCCTTATTTTTTTAAGTTCGTTCGAAGTAGTTTGTGACGAAATTCTTACGCTGTAGTTCAGGCGAACATCAAGATCACGTTCATCTGTCGTAACAATACTTTCATTATTGTGCAAAACCTGTATTCGAATCTACCTAACTTTGAATTAAGCATTTTGTAGCAAAATATTACAAAAAAATGGAAAATCTAAAAGTAAATCTAAAAGATAATCTACTCGTACGAATTTCTCTTAAAATTATAACAAATCGTTTACTGAATAATCTTAAAATTTTGGATGGAGTTTTTCACTTTGCATCAGTTGTGAAACAGTGTTTAGGACGAATATAACAGCAGTATTGACTCAAATATTTCAGCTTTCAACTCTTTTAAATAATAAATTAATGTTTACTAAAATCTAAATTTAGATAAATTTGATTGAGATTTACAATTTATTCTCTGCAACATTTTTCTGTAAAAAAAAGCTTATTTTCAAAGTTAGGGAGCTTTGGTTATGGTTTTTCACGTAACACAGAAATATCCCAATACGTTTGGAAATTGAATGCATAGCCTAGTAGCAGCAAAATTAGAGTTCTGGCGCAGTAAAAGGGGCTCGATAAATCTATGAAAATCCATGGGAAAAGTTATGGGGGATGAGGGAAAATGCATTTATCTTGTGGTTTTTTGTGCAAATATGTGGGAAAATTTAGAAAAAAACGGGGGTGTTTTATAGCATGTGAAAAACTAGTTTAAGTTTTGTTTTGCGAAGATGAGGTTTAAACTAATTTTTGAATTAGTTTAAATTGATTAGTTTGAAATGAGGTGTGTCTGTATGAGATAAAAAATGATGTGGTTTGTTGAGTTGTCGTACACTTACTGGATTATTCGGTTGTAAAAGCCATGTAAATCGGTGTTTCTTTTGGTTTTTTCTGAAAATATGTGTGAAAATAAGAAAAACACGGGTGTTTCATGTGAAAAAAGTAATTTAAGTTTTTTGGGCAGACCAGATTTAAACTAATTTGTTTAACTAATTTTCAGAAAAAATGAGGTGTGTGTGAAGGAGAAAAAAAAGATGTGGTTTGTTGAGTTATCATACACTTCACTGGATTATTCGGTTGTAAAAAGCCAGGAAAATCGGAGAATTTGACAAAGTCAGGCAGTTTTGAGAAATTTGTTTGAAACATATGACAAAATCAACAGGCAAAATGACTTTTTCAGGGATTCTGATGAAAAAATCATCATCATCCTCCTCAAGCATCCATGGGCTACGGAGGTCCAACCAGACCATGCAATTTAGTTCTCTAAGCAAGTCTATCCTGAGCTACATCTCGCCACTGCACCTTTGAATATCTGTGAATGTATGAAGAGAGGGTACTAAATGGAAAAAAAATTTGGAAGTGAAAAGTGATTTAGGTTAATTTTTTAAACAATTAGAAAGAATTTGAAGTGAAAAGTGATGTAGGTTAGAATAATTTTGAGAATGTGTGAAGTTTGCAAAGAGAGAAGAGATTTATGTTATCGTGCTAAACGGAAATCAGTCTCGATCTCCTCAAACGATCAACGGACTCGAGATTTAGTTTCATTGAACTAAATCTCTTATTCACTGAACCTCACAATTAAAGTGAAGCTGAAAAAATACTGGTTCGAGAATATATACATTTTTTTAAAACGTGCAAATAGATGTAGATTTTGAAATGATTGTATTTAAAATAGTTTTTTTAGCCAACAACTAAAAGTTTTCCCTGTAGTGGTTGCAAAAGTTGCTTTTCGTTCTGAGACAATTACACAATATACGTGATATAATTCATTTGGCGGTCTATTTAATTTATATCGTATTTCGATGTCAGCAGTTGCTGATAATTCATATAGACGTGATTCGTATTTGCTGACATTGAAGTGGAATATCGGATACAGTTCCATAAAATCTTGGTAACTGACTTGTGTAACCGAGTCGATATCCATATTTTTTGCAGATAAAAAGCTTTTGTAAACTCGCGCATAGTCTAAACTGTTGAGTTCAAAGTTGCACTCGAATTCTTGTTCGGGAAACTGTTTGCTATTCACTCTGATCTGAATCCGTTCTAGTAACATGTGATCAAACACCGTATTGTTTCTGGTTTGATTATTTAATCGGTTAAACTTTTGTAAGATGGCATAAAGATGGACAGGTTTATTTTGAGTTTTGTAGAAACACGCCAACTGACATGAGAGTCAATTCGAGTATCAGATTTGTACAGTTTGCACGATCCCCAAAAGATTTCACGTGGATTGTCGCTTGCTAACTGAGATTCTAATTTTGCAAGTACTTGTAGTGATGGTTCCGCTTTTGGAATAAACCAAGATATGTGAGATTCAAATTTATACAACGTAGCCCCAACACTCTGAATAATGTCTTTGCCGTCATTTTTTTCCAGTTTTATGGTACCGCGAAACACTTTATCCACGTTTAGGCAGAATCCAAACAGTCGATTCAGTGGTAAGAATAAACTTACATTTTGACTATTTTTTGTAATTTCATATCTGTCCGAGAATCCTTGATTGAATTCAGGATTTTTCTTCAACGCTTGTGCAAAATCCTTTATCGTATTATTCGTGTCCAGTTTATCTTCGCCTCCGTCGTACAAATACTTATTCATTTTCGAACTGTCTGCGGTATCTTTGAACCACATCATACTTGTGGCAGCACTGTGTGAAAAGTCTTCGGTAAAATCAATTAAATTGTGAATCGTGGTCGTCACTCCTGGCAATTCAATATCTTCCAATTCTTTGTTTTCTACATAATATTGAGCTCTCTTAAAAATGTTGTACCAGTTATTGCCCATCGTAACTACATCATTGCCGCCGATATCAGACCCACCTGATTTCAATGTATCATTTTGACTCTGACGTGTATATAACTATTGTGCGGATGTAGAAAAACGTTCATATCTTTGGTAAATATTTAGTATTTTTCGAGATTTTTAACATTAACATTGGTTTCTCGATATTCCAAGTACTCGTATTTGGTCGTTGAATTATAGTCTATTGGATTTTCGAACAAATTCCAGTAAGTAGCTTCAACGTTCATCCTATACTTACTTTATGATTTTATGATTTTTATTCCATTTCCGTAAATTACCGATTAAGAATATTTCTGCTCTTAGGGGATATTTTCTCGTTTTTTCGAACGATAGGCGACGGATTTGTATAAAATATTTTAATTCGCTTTCTCAGTATCTTAATCTTTATTTGGGTCTGATGTGTAACATTTCCTTGTTGAAATCAATTTCTTTATTGTTCTGATCGGTTACTTTCATTCTAACGTTGCAAATGTAATCAGTTTTATTCAGAGGTAAACATATGGGGAAGAATGGATGTGTGTCGATTAAACTGCCAGGCGGTGTTTGAGGCACGAAACTGTAAAACACGTCGCTCTTCTGGTTATTGAGATAGGAAGATTCAACAACAGAACAGTGAATCAGAATGCGATCGACCCTTCTCGTTATGTTGGATGGGAACTTTCCTTCGTTTTTTGCTGCATCGATAATTTTCGATTCGAACCCCAGTATTTCTCGCAACTTTCCTTCAGAAAAATCTATTTTATATCCTCTTGCAAACGAAAAACAAATCTTAATGTGGGGAGGTTGCTTTCTAGTATTATAGGGCTAGGATTACCAAAGACATTTTTCAAAACGTCATTAAATCCTTCTATATCGTACATTCCATTCCGTAAAATTATTTTATTCCATTGCCTTCCATTGAAGTATTTCAGAGTGTTATTGTTATATTTATCACTGATGTTGTACCAGGAATACCACATAATGTGACAGATCAGTGCTATCTCGTATTCACCATTGAGTGTGATAGTCGTTTCATAATTAATTTCCAAATCTTCGGGTTGGTATGCCGTAATAGTAGAGGAATTGATAGTTATAAGTACCATCTTTATTAATATAGTGTAGTACTATGTAGTACTTATATGCTGGTTGTTACCAACAATTCATTCCTATCGTTAGGAGTTTGTTCAAACTGATACAATACGTCATATGGGATTATGTTATTATTCCTTCGTTTAATGTAATAGATGCAATAGTAACCGCATTTTACAGAGTAATTTGCTTGAATTTGCGAAGAGTTATACACGATCAGCTTTGCAGATGTAAGTAAATAGTGTTTTATTTCTTCTGGTGGCGATAAACCGAATAGATGAAAGTACTCGACGTAAGGTAACTTCGCATCATTGAAATAAGCTACCCAATGAGTTCCTGAACCATGGGAAACGTCAAAGTTCACTATACCATTTTCGTTCTTTAATATTTTTGTTGGCAAAGAATCGATAGAGTATACACCACGGAATCCTTTACGTTTTTCATTATATTTTCGATCTCAAAGATGAGCGCAACTATTTAATGTATCAAATGTGGGGTATTTATTCAGAAATCCAATATGAACCGTCATATAAAAACTGCATGCACTTCTCGCACATTTGAAAAATGCGAATTTTGCAATTCCAGCTTTAAGAGAAAAGACAATTACAATCATCATCTGAATTAATATCATATAAATAAAAGCAGTGCTTTTCGGAAAACGTTTCGCACATATAAAATTGATAACATAATGTCAGAGAAGACATAAAACGTTTTCTGGAGAAAAATAACAATAAATGGAAACAAATAATTCGCAAGAAACTCAATCAGCCTCTAAAAGTTAGATTCATATTACAAATAAAATTTAAAAAGCAAACGGATCCTGAAGGACAGAAAGAAATATGTGCACATTTTTCGACATGTAACGAATAATCAGTTTGCCTACCTATCTCAATGAATTACTGAAAAATGCTTATGAGAAAATTGACAACGACTTTGAAAATTTTATACAAAGGGAAGTGGATGGGTGTTTGACAAAAAAATTTCTATGGAAATTCAAATGTCTCAGTATAATGCAGTTGGAGCATCTGCTTTCGTAAATTTACCGGAACATTTGAAATCTACAAAAGGAATAGTAAATGTTAAAAACTCAGACAACAAATGTTTCTTGTGGTCAATATTATCAGCTCTACATCCTACTAAAAACCATCCACAACATGTGGAAAAGTATAAAATATTTGAAAACGCCTTAGACACATCTTCATTGACTTACCCAGTAACCCTAGATCAAATCCCGAAGTTCGAGGTTTTAAATAATATTTCTATAAATGTTTTCAATTCTAAGAAAGATGGTTTGCACTAAACCATTTTTCTTAAAAGATGGTTGAACTAAAGCGCGTGCACAAGACCACGCCAACTCTTGTGTCATACGTTATATATTTCACAGAATCCTGTCAAAGAACCCATACAACTATTACTTTTAAAAGACGTTGTGATGCCCCCTCATTCACTTTTACTTTACCTTAACCAGTTTTGCTTAATTTACATTATATTTATCATTTTGGGAATTTTTATTTCATTTTTGGCATCACAGCACTCGTTTCCAAGAGTTAAGAGTTGTGCATGCGCAACTCCGAACTTCTGACTGTCACCCGCTAAAGCGCGTGCACTAGACCACGCCCACTCTTGTGTCATAGCTTGCGCCGTTCGTCAATTTATGCAAATGTCTCCCCCAGTGTGCAACATGACACGTGCGGGCTCTGTAGCCTCTTGTTATAACCTGGTGATATGTTAGTCACAGTAGCTCAGAAGAGAGTTGAGCACAGTTAGTGCAGTGTGTGTAGTTAGAGTTTTTGGACAGAGTTGAGAAACGATGTAATATCTTTTTTATTGAAGTTTTGGTAAGTGTTTTTTGGAAATAAATTGTTTGTTATAAAACCTTTTGAATCTTTACCAATTTTTTTTCTCTTGAGCAATGTTAATTGTTTGATTAGAATTAACCTTTACATTTTGACAATCATTAATATTTTTGAATTTTTTACTCATTAACGCTCGCTGGTATTTCGAACCCTAATTAAACTTTATTTTTTGGCAATTTGTTAATTATTGCCTGCGTCCGACTCAGCTACCCGGAGCATGAAAATAATTGGATCAGACAAAGGGTCCAAACTTTAAAAGTATTTCATTTCTTTGGAGCGTTACAGAGGTAAAGAAAAGAAGTGGTGCAACGAACAGACTTGCCAGTAGTAAAAGAAGTCGCACCGAGAATAGGAATTTGACAGTAAAAGATAGTCCAAGAATAGGGACTCTATATTTGTGTATAAATTGTATATGTTATTTAACGTGATTGTCAAAGATAGTAATTTTTGAGCTCATTAGTTTTATGTACTATTTATAGATTTAACGGCAGCATAAGCCGAAAATATTTTTGTTGAGCATGAAGCTTAACTTTTTCGTGTATTAGTCAAAGGTACTGTAGTTTCAGCGCAGTTATTGCTGATAGTTAAGATATTTATTGTATGTAAAGATTAGAAGTGTCCGGACACACACATGTACACAGGCACGATAGATAAATTTTTCTTTGATAAGCAAATCTATATTTTTGCAAGCTTAGTTGTAGCTTTAGAATTGTTGTATAGCAGTACCTTTGAGCGCTGCTCAAGATTAAAAAAAAAGGTTTTCAAAATTTCCAAAATTCAAAATTGTGGCAGACCGCTAAATATGTCTGCTAGCAATATGGCCGATTCTGCCATAATGACTCCCGACTTAGAAAGTGTAAAGTGTAGGTTGCAGGATGTAATGATGGAAGCAGAAGTGCTAATGAATCTGCTTGATGATCATCGGGTAAAAAGGGGAACGACCACACCCCTAAATTTGCTGACAATGCTACGTCAGCTTACCAACGTAGAAACTTTGAACATAAGGTTCCATTTTCTGTTCCGTCAGAAGCATGTGATAGAGCAGAGTATTATCAACTGCCACAATGACGATTTGCCAATCCATCTATTAACTATAGTCCTTATGCTAATTGGCCTTTACCTGAGATAAGGTTCGACGGTTTGAAACGTCCGTCATCGTGGACATTTGTCAAGTCCATGGAGGAGCACTTCCGTTTACATGAAGTGCCCGGCAACAAAAAGGTGGTTTTAGCAGTATCTTGTCTAATTGGATGTGCTAAGCAATGGTGGAATAACATAGGATGTCGTCATGGAATTGAATATTGGGAAGATTTTAAAAGCGAAATCATGGAGATATATCCAGCTTATAATGATTCTACAGAACTAGCTACAGAGTTGTTTTCATGAAGACAAAAGGAAAGGGATGATATAGAAAAACTTATCTGGCGTACAGTAGAGTTATACCAGCTGTACGATGCTGATGCCGCTGAAATTGATGTGATAAATTGCATATTGTCTCAATTGCTTTTGCCCATTAGAGAATTCCTAGAAGTACGAAACGTGAACTCAATTTCAGATTTAGTCAAATTGGCTCGGCAATATACTGCAAGAAGAGAATCTACAGCAACTGCATTAAACCAACAATAGATGCAATCTCCGCCAAAGCAGCGTTATCAGGTTGAGTCTCGTAGAATGACTCCCGCACGACAGGAAGTTACACGGTCCCGAAAATTTGTGCCGAACGCGCCTAGAACTATGCAGAATGAACGAAGCAGAGAATTTGTTCCACGTCAAGCTTCGAACAATGACATTAGACCTAAAATTTTTTCAAGACAATAGAGAAACTTTCAGATGTGATTTTTGTGGCCGACTAGGACACATGGAGCAATATTGTTATCGAAGGAATGACAATTCGGGAAACTTGAATTAGGATCTTTGAAGCGAGAGGCCAAAGTTCCTCAAGAAAAGCCCTCTCATGAGTTATGTCTTGTCACTATGACTTTACCTTTTGTTAAGACTTGTCATGAAGAAACTAAATTAATAGGTCATAACGATACAGAAGCCGATCTTCCGTTTTCAAAGGAACAAGTTTTAGATGATAATTATGATAATTGTCAGTTGACATTGCAGCCGCGGTCCCGTGGACATTTTGAATTACCTTGTAGTCCAAAGCACAATATTCAAGAAGCACCTACAAAATGTCCCATTAGTGCAAATAATGCAATTTTAGACAACGAAGTTTGTGAAGTACAGCAACCTTATGAGAAAGCCGTTTTAGTTGATGAAAAGGTTTCTGAAGTAGAAGTTTTAAGGGAAATTAATAATGACGAAAATATTTTTGAGTCTGATTTAAGGGAAGACAACATTAATGAAGTAGAAAGCAACCAATTAAATTGTGCCGACCGCAAGTATTCCTGACGAGTCTGGCAAGTTTGGAAGTCCTCAACTGTTGAAGCGTCATTTGGAGGCGGACACCAATAAGCCTAGAAAGTACAAGACCAGGTTCTTCAAAAATCCGCACGTAGCGACGAGATATCGACGAAACAAACAGATCCTGCAGAGCGACAACCGGCAGCGAAGCAGTCAACATAGCAGAGATGACGTCACGAGCGAGATCTTCAGCAACGCTTTTACTTGAAGCAAGCCAACGACGAAGGAAAGATGTCAACGGAACCCAACTGGATGATTTATCGCAACTGAGTGCCAACAATGAAAATTTAAGTATATTATTATTCTTCCACTTGGCACTTATTGATTTATAAATGTTCTCTTTTCTCTGGAGTAGATGAAGACAAAGAAGAATGAAGAAGTTCTATTGTGATTTATATAGTTAGCAATGTTTAAATTCTTGTTGAAACTTTGGAGTTTCAATATTTATTTTGGAAGAGTGAATTTACTACAGTTTGAGTTTAAATTGTGTGAATAGAATTTTTTATGTATTCTTGTTCATCGAAGTGCTAGTTGTTATATTGTATTAACGTGATTTAAAGTCTATTTTTGTAGATTCTTTCGTTTCAGCTGACTGATAGCTGAAAATTGTAAGTCGACATTGGGAAGTTTAGAAATTGTAAAATGTTTATGGATATGAATGAGGAGAGTGATAGAGAATTAGAGATTTAATGTTTTTTCATTTTTAAGAAATATTTTGTATTGTAAAATAACGTGCATTCCAAAGTGAATTTATGTATGCAAATATGAGATTCATGTAAAAAGTGATTGGCTGAAATGTTATCGTCATATATTATAAATTATTTACACATCTTTTTCTGTATTATCAGATACGATGTATGTATATGTGTTTAAATCTGTTGTGTCATCAGTGATATTTATGTGTCAATAATGCGTATTTTTGGGATGACATTGGCAGCATTTATTTGTATATATATGAGCTGACCATGATGATGACTGCAGAATTTTGTTTTTTTTGGGGGGTACCTTTTTGAAGCTGTCCCCAAATGGCCAAGTCTGGTAACCGAGTTGTTACCAGCATAAACTCCTTTGGGAGGGGGACGTTTAAGCTCTGAAGGGGAGGTAATTAATAAATTATTTTATTTCATCTAACTCGTGATTGCTGTGTATAGGAGAAGAATTAGCGGACGATTACAATCCCACTTGTTTGTAAAATTTGAATTTTCTTAGCTTCGCGTGTTTGATGTAATTAGGATAAGATAACGGTGTTCGAATACCCTTTTTTATGTAATTTAAGAGAAGAATTAGCTTTCACATATTTTTGATTGTGGTAAGGAATAAGCGGAAGTTATCACCCCGCTAGCAACGTATGTAATTGAATGTTTTTTTTTTCCTTTCATGTCTTTAACCTTTCTAGAAGTTAAGAAAGCTAGGAGAGCATTAACCCGTTTTTTCTGTACAGTTCAAGTTATGCCAATTTCCAGTTTGTATCAGAATGTGATACTAGGTAGGCTGATAATGCTAGTATACAATTAACTGCCACAGCCATTGGTATTTACACTAGGTTAGCTGCAATACACTTTTGTTAGGAGATTTAGGAGGAGGTACCTTTGGTTGTGGTGGAAAATTGTGTCAAAGTGAGAATAGATCGTCTTATCAAAATTTACGTAAGCATACTTTTACTTATTTTTGTTCAACCATGTGTAAATGACGTGAGATGTCACCTTTTATTCAAAATTTGCTCGTCAAAATCTTTTAGGTCAAATCTTTTGACTCCCTTTGGAAGAGGGAGTTGGGATGCCCCCTCGTTCACTTTTACTTTACCTTAACCAGTTTTGCTTAATTTACGTTATATTTATCATTTTGGGGATTTTTATTTCATTTTTGGCATCACAGCTCTCGTTTCCAAGAGTTAAGAGTTGCGCATGCGCAACTCCGAACTTCCGACTGTCACCCGCTAAAACGCGTGCAAAAGGACACGCCCACTCTTGCGTCATAGATTGCGTCGTTCGTCAATTTACGCAAATGTCTCTCCCGGCGTGCAACATGACACGTGCGGGCTCTGTAGCCTCTTGTTATAACCTGATACCATGTTAGTCATAGTAGCACAGAAGAGAGTTGAGCACAGTTAGTGCAGTGTGTGTAGTCAGATTGGTTGGTTGGTTGTTTGGGGTTTTTTGGCGCAATAGCAACTATGGCTATATTGCGCCAAACAAATGATAAAAAGGGATAAAAGTCTCATAACCCACAACCAAAGTTAAAATGAACACAAACAAAACGGCACAAAACACAAGTAAAAAGCCTAAAAAGTAACAACAAGTGTAGAAGTTAACAATAAAAATGGGTGTATAGGACCTATAGAAAACCACAAAACAAGAGTAAAAACTAGGAAACAGGGTAAAAATCAAATACGTGTAAAATAACCAGTAAAACGTAAAAAGTCGAAAACAGGAGTTAAAAACGATTCATCAGATAAAAGATGGCTGAGTGTAAGAGGCTCAGCCATAAAATTGTGGAAGGTAAAAAACAAACGTCGTTCAAGATTAAAAGCAAGACAATGAATTAAAATATGTTTAACAGTTAAAATGGTGTCACAAAACTCGCACTTAGGTACTGCGTCCGCCTTAAGTAAAAAAGAGTGTGTTAAAAACGAGTGACCTAAGCGGAGCCGAGCAAGGACAACTTCCTCCTTACGATTCCTGCGAAAACAAGACTGCCACGGTTTGACAATAGGCTTGATCTCGTAGAGCTTGTTAGCAACCTGTTCAGACCAAGATCTCTGCCACTGTGCCCGGAGCTCGATGGTGAAACGCTGCCGGAAATCCACATATGGAACCGGCAACGGAGAGTCGGACAGGGGCGTGGCTGACTTGGCAGCAGCATCTGCCAAGTCATTGCCCCTGATCCCGATATGACCGGGCACCCAACAGAAGAGAATCATGGTGGTGGCTGCCAGACGATGGAGCTGCTGGCGGATCTTGGAGAGAACAGGGTGAGGCCGATGCCTCACTGAGATCAAAGCCTGTAGCGAGCTAAGCGAGTCGGTGTAAAGCACACACCGACGATGATGCTTAGCTGCTATATGGTCCAAGGCAATGCTGATAGCATGCAACTCAGCAGTGAAGATGGAACACTGCTGTGGGATCTGGTCTGCAATGATTACATCACAGCAGACCATGGCTGATCCCACAGAAGTGCCGGACTTCGAGCCATCTGTGAAGACAGGCAAGAAGTCCGGGTGCGCAGCACGATGGCTGGCAAAGAGTTGCCGGTACACACAGTCGGGTGTAAAGGCCTTCCCCGTCCTGCACAGGGAAAAATCGCAGGAAGGGGAAACAGCGAGCCAAGGTGGAAGTGGCTCAGCTGTCGACTGTGCGATGCTATCGAGACTGGTTTTGATGTCTCGCAGGTAACCTCGGACACGCAAACCGAAAGGACGAATGGCAGTCGGCCGATTCTGGTATAACATTTCCCACCTGGGACTGAAAACGCAGTCCCAAGTGGGATGGCCTGGCAGGGATCGCAATTTTGATGCATACTGCAGGGACAACTGCTGACGGCGAATAGATAAAGATGGTTCATCGGTCTCAACGTAGAGACTCTGGACCGGTGAAGTGCGGAAGGCCCCCGTGCACACACGGAGGGCCTGATGATGGAGTGGGTCCAGCACTTTCACCACCGAATCCCGGGCGGAGTCATACACCTGGGATCCGTAGTCCAGTTTCGACCGGACAAGTGCACGGTAAAGGCGGAGCAAAGAACATCGGTCCGCCCCCCAAGAGAGGGAGGAGAGGACCTTGATGATGTTCAATGCCCGCGTGCACTTGGACCTGAGATGTCGAATATGAGATAAAAAGGTCAATTTCCGGTCGAAGATGAGACCGAGAAACTTGGTCTCCGCCACAACTGGAATGATGTTACCCCCGAGCCGCAGCTCGGGGTCCAGATGAAGATTACGCTTGCGGCAAAAGTGCACGCAAGCGGTCTTCTGTGGGGAGAACCGGAACCCATTGGCCGTCGCCCAAACCGAGAGATTGTTCAGGGCAGTTTGCAGTTGTCGTTCAATGACCCTCATGCTGGACGATGAGCAAAAGATGCTAAAGTCGTCAACATAGAGGGCATTGCCTACAGTCGGAGGAAGTTGCCGTGTAATGGAATTTATCTTGACAGCGAAAAGCGTAACACTCAGGACGCAGCCTTGAGGCACCCCCTGTTCTTGGGGGAAAGGCCGCGACAGAGTGTTGCCGACACGAACTCGAAAAACACGAGAAGATAAAAAGTTCGCGATGAAGATCGGCATGTGACCTCGCAAGCCGAAGCTGTGAAGGTCACGAAGAATGCCGAATCTCCATGCCGTGTCGTACGCTTTTTCGATGTCGAAGAAAACTGACACCAGGTGCTCTCGTCGTAAAAAGGAATTCCTGATCGCCGATTCGAGGCGGATCAGGTGGTCTAAAGTAGACCGGTGCCTGCGAAAGCCACACTGGGTGTTGGAAAGAAGGCCGTGATGTTCCAAATACCAGGCCAGCCTGGTATTTACCATCCTTTCCAACACCTTGCAGACGCAGCTCGTCAACGCAATTGGACGATAATTGGAAGGAATCTTGGGATCTTTGCCTGGCTTAGGGAAGGCCAAGACGATGGCCTCCCGCCAGGAGTCCGGAAACTGCTCCTCAATGAAAATGCGGTTGAAGAGTCGGAGCAGTCGATCCTTACTCGATGGTGAGAGATGTTGGAGCATGGCATAATGGACATGGTCTGGCCCCACAGCAGATGCACGAGAAGTGTGCAGAGCACGGCGAAGCTCCTCCGCTGTGAATGGCCTGTTGTAAGACTCCAGGCCATTCGAATGGAAGGACAGCGGAGAGCGTTCGGCCCTGCTCTTCTGGGCCAGAAACTCGGGGGAGTAGGAGGACAGAGAAGAGATGGTGGAGAATGACTCCCCCAGAATGTCGGCAATTGCTTGAGGCTCAGCAATTGCCTGTCCATTGTGCTCCAGGATCGATAATGAGTGGGACGTGTATTTCCCACCCATCTTCCGGACCTTATCCCACACGACCTTAGAACTGGTCGTGCGGGTGATAGAAGATGTATATTTCATCCAAGATTCCTTCTGGCTCTGGCGCCGGACGAAACGGGCTTTCGCCCTGGCGCGTTTGAATGCTTCGAGGTTGGGGGACGTCGGATATCTCCGAAACACCCCCCAAGCCTTGTTCTGAGCCTTACGAGCTGCGGTGCAGTCGGGATTCCACCACGGTTTTGGGAACCGTGGAAACCGAGTCGAGGTCTGAGGAATAGTAGAGGCAGCTGCATGGACGATGCAGTCCGTCAACTCCGCCACTGCGACATTGATGGGCTCCTGGCTGACAGAGTGATCATCAAGCTCAGACAAGAGCTCGAAGCCACTCCAGTCAGCCCGATCAAGCCTCCACCGGGAGACACGCGAAGGGCTGCAGGGCCCCCCACGAGAGATGGTGCACACCACGGGGAGGTGATCGCTTCCATATGGATTGTCCTCGACCTCCCATGTAAAGAGTGGAAGGATCGAGGAGGAGCAGATGGTGAGGTCAATGGCAGTGAAAGAGCGGGTTGGGGAATGAAAGTAAGTACTGACACCGGTGTTCAACAGGGAGAGAGAAGGATCTAGGAGCCACTGCTCCAGGACCCGGCCCCTCCCGTTGGTGTCAGCACTGCCCCAAAGTGGACTGTGTCCGTTGAAGTCCCCCATGATGAGGAAGGGGGACGGCAGCTGCGAGACGAGGTCATCAAGGTCATCCCGGAAAATGACGCTTCCGGGCGGGAGATAGACAGAACAGACAGTCAACGAAAATCCCACAAAGAGGCGGATGGCGACCGCCTCTAAGTCGGTGGTGAGGGGAATGACCTGAAATGGAGAATGGTTGCTCACGAGGATGGCAACACCCCCGTGAGCTGGACCATCTCCATCCCGGTCCCGGCGAACCAGAGAAAAGTGCCGGATAGTGGGATTGTTGGCTGTCTGCAAGAATGTCTCCTGAAGGCACACGCAAAGGGGTTGGTGTGCCATCAGGAGGACCTTGATGTCGTCAATATTCCTCTGGAATCCACGACAGTTCCATTGAAGGAGTGTGGCCATCTCAGGTCTTAGAAGTGGCGGACGACTTACGATTTATTTTCACCGTCGCCAGCGACGGTTTTGGAAAATTGGGGCGGTCGGTGTCCATGTCCTCGGAGTCGTCCGAGCAACACGGATCAGAGACCGCCGAACGTGGAGGTAAAATTTTCTTTTTGGGCCCCGGCGGGGGCCCCTTGGGTTTCGTAGGTCTTGCTGTCTGTGGACGGGGTGGAGGGGGCCTTCCAGAGGTGGACGTGGAAGGCACAGACACAGGAATAGAAACCGGTGTCGATGTCGAGATGGACACCGACGTCGGCTTCGCCTGCGTCAAGAGGTACTTGGCAGCAGGCGAGAAAGATTCAGCAGGTGGAACGCTGATGTCGGTCTGCACCGCCACGGAAGCCATCTTGACGATGGGCTTTCCGGCAACCGCACCGGCATAGGAGACCTTGCCAGGTGGGGCAGGCGGTGCAGCGAGCTTTCTCGCCTCTGGATAGCTGATGTTATGAAGGGTCTTGAGGCGCTGTACCTCTTTCTCCTCCAGCCACTTCGGACAGTCGCGGGAGTACGCCGGATGTTCACCACGGCAGTTTACACAGCATGCCTTTTCTGCTGTGCAGTCAGGTTCGAGATGATCCTGACTGCCACAACGAGCACAGGTGGGCTTGCCCCGGCATGCGGTGCGGGCATGGCCAAACCTCTGGCATTGAAAGCAACGCAGAGGGTTGGGTATAAATGGCCGCACCTCGCAGTGTAAGTATCCTGCCTTGATGGAAGTAGGCAGGCGTGGTGTGTTGAAAGTTAGGATTAGTACCCTGGTGGGCTCTAACTTTCCATTACGGCGTGATGAAACCCGGTGGACTGCGATCACCCCCTGGGCAGAAAGCTCCGAGAGGATTTCCTCCTCAGAAACCTTGAGGAGGCCCCACTCGGAGATCACGCCCCGGGAGGAATTGAGCGTTTTGTGTGGAGTGACTTCGACTGCCACTCCACCAATCGCTGTAACCTTTAATAAAAGCTCCGAGTGCTTGGAGCACGCAGTCTCCACCTGCAAGTCACCAGATCTTAGGCGCTTGACAGATTTCGGCTCTCCCGCAAGACCTTGAATACCCTTATGTATAAAAAACGGGGACATGTCTCCAAGCACCTGATCACCCGTAGAGTGGATGATCAGGAACTTCGGAGACGGAGACACACACGAAGACGAAGGCAAAGACACAGAAGTTGGGGGTTCATGGCGAGCCCTCTTCGCAGCATTGATCGGTGAATTATGAGTAGTTGTACTCATGGTTGTTTTTGGGGAATTCAGTGCCCGTTGTCCCCACCCACCATGGAGTCCAACAAGGGGACGCCCAGTCGGGCGCCAGGGCTGCCCGGGCACCATACCCATACAGGCAGTGAGCCAAGCCCGCACAACAAAACAAAAAGAAAAGAAAAAGAGAAGTGGCGGGAAACTCGTCGGAGTTCCCACAAAAGAAAAGAAGCAAGAAAGCAATAAAGTGTGAGGCAAGAGCTGGCCACACAAAAGAAAGAAAACTAGAAAATTAATAAATGTGTGTGGAAACTCGCAAACCGTTGTCCGGACGGTGGACAAGGTTACTCACCGATCTGCATAGTTGACCCTAGCGGGACCAGCCCACCAGCCGATTGATCCTGAGGGGGCCACCCCAGGACCTCCCGTTTACCTGAAGCAGAGGCCAAAGCAGTGTATAGCAGCGGCCCCGGAAGTCGCTGCCCAGCCCCGCGACAGACAGGCTCCCCAATGGCAAAACGGCCAAAGTGGACCCCACCAGTCATGAGCTGGGGAGAGAAGACGGGGACCCCTGAGCAACTGCCAGGATCCTCCTTTCCAGGGACACGGGTCTCCGCGCACGGCAAACACGCGGGCGAGCGTTTAGGACCCTGTGAAGGTAACCGAGCCAGCGGAACCTTCACAGGGTGGTCCCCCTCACCGCGTACAGGCGCTCACACCGAGGGGGTGTGTAGTCAGAGTTTTTGGACTGAGTTGAGAAGTGATGTAGTATCTTCTTTATTGAAGTTTTGGTGAGTGTTTTTTGGAAATAAATTGTTTGTTATATAAACCTTTTGAATCTTTACCAATTTTTTTCTCTTGAGCAACAACGTTAATTGTTTGATTAGAATTAACCTTTACATTTTGACAATCATTTAATATTTTTGAATTCTTACTCATTAACGCTCGCTGGTATTTCGAACCCTAATTAAACTTTATTTTTTGGCAATTTGTTAATTATTGCTTGTGCCCGACTCAGCTATCTGGAGCATGAAAATAATTGGCTCAGACAAAGGATCCAAACTTTAAAGTATTTCATTTCTTTGGAGCGTTACAACGGCAGTAATTCTCACTATTGTTGGATTAAAAATATTAATAGGGTTACAGCATACCTTTCAAGACATAATGGTAAATCCTATCCCTGCCCATACTGTCTTCATAATTTCACTCGCAACGATTTATTAAAGAATCACGTAGATAATTGCAAATCAAACACTTTACAAACTATGAAGTTTCCCGAAGTGAATAGTACAAATTCCATACAATTAAAAACGGTTTGAACCACCCATATGTGATTTATGCAGACTTCGAATGCTTTTCGAAATGTAGAAGAATTGAGAATAATCCATGTAGGGTGCGAACTAAGTATTTAGTACCGTCAGGTTTTGCATATATTATAGTTGGACCGGAAGGTAAACTGATCAAAACCAGAATGTACAGAGGGAAAAATGTAACAGAACAATTTTTGAATGAAATGATCGAAGCCGAAAATTTGATCAATGATTTGAAGAAAAGAAATGTTAAGATGATTAATTTTGATTGGCAAATTTTTACTGGAGCTAAATATTGTAATATTTGTGGGAAAATTGTAGGAACTGTTAGAGTAAGGGACCACGATCACTTAACTGGAAAATACAGAGGTGCTGTTCACAACAAATGTAATCTTCAATACAAATTCTCACTTGAAATACCAGTGTTGTTTCATAATCTCAAAGGATTTGATGGCCACTTTATAGTAAAAGATTTGTGGAAATTTAAAGATAAGAAGAAAATTTCTTGTATTCCACAAACTACAGAAAAATATATTTGCATTAAATTCGGTCAAATTAAATTTATTGATTCATTCATGTTCCTCAGCTCTTCACTGGATTCATTGTCGAAAAATGTGGAAAATTTCTACATCCTAAGGCAATACTGTAGACAACATAATCTGAATGACTCACAGAAAGAACTTTTGAAAAGCAAAGGAAGTTTCCATATGAATACCTGCAACAGAGTGCTCAGTTTTTGTAAACGTCACTTCCATCCAAAGAGAATTTCCAAAACAATGAAGAATACGAAAGAGCTCAAATTTTGTGGAAAGCTTTTTCTATTTCTACCTTCGGGAAATATTACGATCTGTACATGATCACTGATGTATCTACAGAAATTCGTGTATGAATAACTACCAACTCGATCCT
Source organism: Ryuthela nishihirai (assembly GCA_038380435.1). Taxonomy (NCBI): domain Eukaryota; kingdom Metazoa; phylum Arthropoda; class Arachnida; order Araneae; family Heptathelidae; genus Ryuthela; species Ryuthela nishihirai. The sequence continues at coordinate 4,118,542 of JAWZYU010000019.1, forward strand.
TGTCATTATTTTAGCTCTCCTGGCTTATTATCCTATGCTGCCTGTTTAAAAATGACAGAAATCGAGCTGGAACGTATAAAAGGTGATATGTATTTTTTCATAGAAAGAGCTCTGCGAGGAGGAATATCTTTAGTGTCTAAGAGGTTTGCACAGGCCAACAATCCTTTAGTAGGTCCATATGAGAGAAGTAAACCACAAAACTATATCATGTACTCTTATGCAAACAATTTATATGGTTGGGCAATGTCTCAACCTCTTCCAACTGGTAATTTCAAATGGATAAGTGATATTGACTTGTTTAATGTTCCAGACGACAGCAAAAAGGGTTATTTCTTCGAAGTTGATCTAGAATATCCGGCACATCTACACGATTTACACAATGATTTCGCCTTGACTCCTGAAAAATTGAAACTCTCTGATAGTAATGTGTCATTCTTGATTCCAAATCTGTTCGACAAGCAAAATTATGTCGTTCATTATAGGTTGCTTAAACTCTATGTGGAACTGGGATTGAGGGTGAAACATGTGCATAGAATCTTGAAATTTGATCAAAAACCATGGCTGAAACCTTACATAGATTTTAATACAACAAAACGAATGAATGCCATAAATAATCTTGAAAAAGACTTTTTCAAACTGATGAACAATGCTATATATGGCAAAGGTTTAGAAAATAAGAGAAAGAGAATAAAATGCCACATTGTGAATACTGAAGAAAAGCGTAAAAAATTAATTGCAAATCCTAAGTACGTTTCTTGTGTTAAACTTGCAGAAAATTTCGTAATTCTCCATATGAAAAAGAAAAATATTACATTAGATAAACCATATTACATTGGTGTAACGATTTTGGAGTTGAGTAAATTACACATGTATAATTACTTCTACAATTTTCTGAAGCCAAAATTCAATGCAGAATTGTTATTTACAGATACTGATTCCTTCTGTATCGATATCCAGACAGATAACATATATCAGAAATTTAACTCAGACTACTTTGATTTCTCAAATTACCCCACAAACCATGCATTATACAATGAATCAAATAAAATGGTTCCAGGAAAATTTAAAGACGAATTAAAAGGTCTTCTAATCAAAGAGGTTGTTGCGTTACGTCCAAAATTGCATTCTATAGATTCCCCAATTCCGAAAAAGTGGCCAATGGAGTTACAAATGAATTTAGTCACGAAGATTATCGGGAATGTCTATTTGATGGAAAAATCGTATATACGCAACAAACGGAATTTCGATCGGAACAACATGATATACATGTATACCAAATTAAAAAAATTGCTTTATCCCAAGAATACACAAAACGACATATCAATGGAATTCAAACTTACGCTTTTGGAAATTATAGAATCTCAGATGTGTATGGTAAAGCAGGCAATACCATTTACAAAACTTTGAATTGAAAACTAATGCAAAAAAAAGTAAGTACTAATGAAACATTTTGAAAACTGTACCAATTTGTAATTCTTTAGAAATGCTAATAATCAGTGTTTATTATCTCTCTCAGTTAGAAGAGGAGACATCGGGATTCCAATTTAAATGGTCTCGACTCAATTTCTGTGAAATCCTATGGTCTGAAACCCTTTGTAATAAAATTAAGGTAATAAACTGTTTAGAACAAATTTGTACAAGCGACAAAGATTAAATTACCAGCAGTTTATATAGCTAAAGTCAAATATATTATTTTTATTCGGTTAACACTAATTATTTTTTGTCAGATTAGAGAACTTGATAAATCATAACTATCAATGTTAAAACTAAGCTTCTACCTCGATTAGAACAAAAGTTATTGTAACACAAAATCTAAAAGTATCGAACCTGCAAAACTTAAAACAATGGGTCGAGACCGCTCCCAATACATTTAACGTATAGTATTTGCCGAATGGAACACAATGATATTAGTTTGAGTTCTGTAGCTCTATTAGAAGCAGAGCTATGAAGCCGCAAAGTTAAGGGGGTTCGACCCCACTTTGTCGGCTAGAAAACGGTTTCAGACCGATTATTCTTTCGTCAGATTATAGAACTACGTAAACCCAAACTATTAAAATTGAAACCAAGATCCTAACACAATAAGATTTTGTCGAATTATAACGTCCATTCTAAAAGTTTCGAACCCAGAAAACAAAAACTAAGAGGTGGAGACTGCTTCCAATACCTTAAACGTATAGCGCTTCCCGAATGTAATCTAAACACATTAGTTTGAGATATGTGGCTCAATTAGAAGCAGAGTTATAAAGATGCAAAATTAAGAGGGTTCGACCCACTTTATAGGCTAGGAAACGAGTCCTACACCGTTTACAGCTGAATTAACGAAATGAGTTCCAGTACTAGAACGTGACGTTGATGAAAAAACCGAAAACGTTTCGAAATCTTAAATGAGAATCAGCAATGTGTGGTATGCAAATGGTTTTGAACCCAGAAGGCTTTAAGTAACGGGGTCGAGACCAATACCCACATGTTCAAAGTAATATATTATAATGTTCAAAGTATAATATTAGTTTCAAATCTGTAGTTTGATTACAAGACAAGTTATGAGATCATAAGTTTAAAAGGGTTCGACCCACTTTCTCGGCTACATAAGGGGTCCGAACCCGATTCTAGTCAGTTCAGAAAATAGTAATCTGCTTAGTACTATTGAACAACACCAGAATGAGCTCTGTAGCATAATTTGATCAAAAGTTATTTCAGCTTTTGTAAATTGCAAAGAATTAACTGTCACTCCTCCTCGCCTCCCTCCCCTCTCCCATAGAATCAATGTTATTTAAAATACTGATCAATGTTACAAAGTAATTTAATTGCACTGGTTTAATTTTTTTGCAGCTAGATATCCAAAAAACTGCTACAAAAACTTATTATTTTAGGTTTGAGTTCGTAAGTTCGTAATACTATTTTATTTTTAATTTTGTTTCTTTACCTACCACTAGAATACGTTTGCTGCCGAGTATGGTATATAAGACAATTAGCCTTATTCATTAGTATTGCTTCCTTGCTATTGAATGAGACTGCTCATTACTTAAGGCCTTTTAGGCTCAGTACATGAGACCTCTTTGGGGGGGGGGGATCTGGGGGAGGTGTTAGTTGGTCCATGGCCAGCGCCAGCTAGCAACATGGTATCTGCAGTTGGTTGCAGTAACCATGGGATCGCTCGACCCGTGGAGGGTCTAGCAGCGGTCATAATCACGGACTCAGGTTCCAGTTGTGTCTTGTATACAGCTGGAACTGGAGAGGAAGAGTAGGGCAGTAGGGGAGGAGGGGACAGAGAGAGGAAGAGAGAGAGGAAGGGACAGAGAGAGGAAGGGACAGAGAGAAGAAGAGAGGGGAGGACAGAGAGGAAGAGAAGGGAAGAGGGGAGAGAGAGCAGAGGGGAGGAGGGAACAGAGAGAGAGGAAGAGGGAGCAGAGGGGAGGAGGAGACAGAGAGGTGAGCCGTCCATCGAACCGAAGTGATTTAGTTCAATGAAATTAAAACTCGAGCCCATTGTTCTTTTGAGGAGATTGATTTCCGTTTAGCACGATAACATAAAACTCTTCTCTCTTTGCAAACTTCACACATTCTCAAAATTATTCTAGCCTACATCACTTTTCACTTCAAATTCTTTCTAATTGTTTAAAAAATTAACCTAAATCACTTTTCACTTCCAAATTTTTTTTCCATTTAGTAACCTCTCTTCATACATTCACAGATATTCAAAGGTGCAGTGGCCAGATGCAGTAGATGTAGCTCAGGATAGACTTGCTTGGAGAACTAAATTGCATGGTCTGGTTGGACCTCCGTAGCCCATGGATGCTTGAGGATGATGATGATGATTTTTTCATCAGAATCCCTGAAAAAGTCATTTTGCCTGTTGATTTTGTCATATGTTTCAAACAAATTTCTCAAAACTGCCTGACTTTGTCAAATTCTCCGATTTTATTCACAAATTAGTTTAAACCTCACTTCCCAAAAAAAACCTAAATTATTTTTTCACATGCTAAAAAAAACCCGTTTTTTTTCTAATTTTCACACATATTTTCACATCAAACCACAAGAAACATACTTTTTACAACATCCCCATAACTTTTCCCATAGATTTTCACAGAATTCTTTGGACCCATTTACTGGCCCAGAACTCTCATTTATGCTACTACTGATACGGACACAGTCGCTGTGCCACGTCGACTCTTTTATTTGGAGGGGAAGCTGGATGAAGAAGCCTTTCTTCACCCAGCTCCCCAACCTGATCCGCTGCCGGCGCTCTGTAGCTAGACAGAAAGATCCTGCCGCCAAAATGGCGATTCTGGCCCTCACTCTTTCCGCCGTAGCTGTCAAGCCTCTACAAATTGCTAATGCAGCTCTCTATCTCACTGAAAATGTATACACCTAGGTAAGGATATTTTTCCATTGGTGATTTCGTTCTTTCTTTCAGATGTCTGTAGAAAAAGAACATTTTGTGCAATTCTTTTACGTTGATAAAGATTTTTTCTCTTTTATGCTGAGTATTTTTGCGAAAAGCGTCGTTTGTCAGTGTAACCAGATGAGTAGTTGTTTAAGAGAAGAAAATTGGTTGAGGTGTTGCAAGAGATTTCGGTGTAGCAAGAATGGAGTTACTGGCGATAGATTAATGTTGACAGCGACTTAGGATCACTCTTTTCATTTAGATGGCATGCAGATGAGGCCGAAATAGCAGAATGAAAGTCAGTAGACAGGCTAGCCAGAAGGCATAAAGGGCTCAGTGGAAAGTGTCATTTCCGAAATACACGTAATTAGATTGCATAGAATCTTTTAAGTGTGCTTTCTCGTATTAGAGGTGTCTCTTCCCCAATAAATGATGTAACTATTTTAATGGGAGTCATGAGCAGCATTAAATTGATATTGATTCTGAATCATGTTGGCACCTTTTCAAATCAAGCAATTCCGAGATACACTATACGATCAAAATCATCCACAATCTCCTGGTAATAGGAAAGGAATTAATTTTGCGTTGCTCCACCTATTGCTGCTATCACAGCCTCCACCCTGTGGGGAAGGCTATCCACGTGATTTTTGCACGTTGCTGCAGGAATTTCTTGCCATTCTACCACAAGAGCATTAGTGAGGCCGGTCACTGATGTCAGGCGGTTCGGCCTAGTTCGCAATCGGCATTACAATTCACCTCAACGGTGATGACGGATTTGATTCACCTCAACTCAACAATTCACCTCAAACATGGGATGAAATCAGGGCTCTGTGCTTGCCAGTCTGGTTCTTCCACACCCACTCATCAAACCATTCCTGTAAGATCCTCACTTTGTGGTCAGCGACATTGTCATATTGGTACAGGAAAGGGTCTTCAGCGAATTATTGCCATAAAGTTGGGAGCACAGAATTGTCAAGAATGTCGTTATAGGCTGTCACTGCCTATAATAATAGAATCATTTTCAGAATCATGTTCACTGGAACTAGGAGGTTTAGCCCGAATCATGAAAAACAGCCTCGAAGCATGATGCCTCCTCTACAAAACTTCACTGTTGGCACAACACAGCCAGGCAGGCAGCGTTCACCTGGCATCCTCTCCACCTACACTCGTCCGTCAGACTGCCAGATGGTGAAGCGTGATTCATCACTCCAAAGAACACGGTGCCACTGCTAAAGAGTATACTGGTGCCATGCTTTACACTACTCGAACCGATGCTTGGCGTTTATCTTGTTGATGTTAGGCTTTGTGCAGCTGCTCAGCCATGGAAACCCATTTTCTACAGCTCGCGACAAACCATTATGGATTTCGAGTTGCTTCCAGAGGCATTTTTGGATCTCGGTGATGAGTGTTTCAACCGAAGACAGGCGATTTTGCAGCACCACCCACTTCAACACTTGGCGGTGCCGCTCTGTCATTTTACATGGCTTACCGGGTTGTAATTGCGCATTTGTTTCTCCTAGTCGTTTCTATTCACAATAACATCACTTACAGTTGATTGGGGCAGCTGCAGCAGGGCCGAAATGACCCGAACTGACTTGACTGATAAGCATCAATATTTTCATGAATCTGACCTTATCTGTCCATCTGGTCTCTTGCAAGCCCAGAATATCTAAATTATAATGGTGGAATTCTTGTGTGAAGACATCAAGAGAATAAGCTCTGTCCAAAGTCCTCACATTCCTACTACCTATGCAAAGAAAATGGTTAGTGGGATGTTTAAAGAAACTATGTTTATTGAGAGAGGGACTAAAAGCTGAAGCCATCTACACTGGAAGACTTCCTCCAATGTAGAATTTGACGATGCCAATAGAAGCAAAGAGTTCAGGTGCCTGTGATGACCTCTGCTCAGGATTATCCACCAGATGATAAACATATCCTGTGAATCTATTCACTTGGGGCTGTCAACCCACAAACAAACAGAAAACACAGCGGAAGATTTTCTCTCCACAGAAGCCCACCAGTGCAGCAAAATCAGGATCCATAATCAAGCTCAAAGTCTTATTTCAGTCCATTCAAGTAGGTTTTTATTGTCAGCAACATGACCCTATGTGGTTGACCATTCCTCAGCAGGGTAGAAAAAAAAAGTAACCGTAGTTGTCCAGATTAGTTAGCCACACTAATCTGTCAGCCCTAGTTTTCCATTCACTTCCACAAGAGAATATCTCTTTTGAAAGGTACTAACTGCCTGCACCACGAGAAGCCGGGGTTGGACATTAGGTGCTGGGCCTGGCCGGTTCTATGCATCATCACAGGGGATTGTTGCATAGCTCTCCTTCCAGTGACTACCTAGCTACCATTTATAGACCAAATATATTCAACTAACACAAAACTTTATCTTCATCAGTTTGAAAATAAACCATCAAAAGAATATTTGACCTTATCAGTGTTATTACAAACAGTCGTTTATTTAGAATTCTTACAGTTCCCATTCAAAACATAAATTGATAAAAAAAGAAAAGTATAAATAAAGCATAAATTGAGTAGCGTAAACTTTTTACACTACTCAATAAGTGGCACAATCATATTTACCAATAAACCTGTAAACTACCAAGAATAATTTTACCAATTCTGTAAACAAACCAAAAATGCATCAAATGATTTTCTTCCAGAATTTCAGCCATCGAGTACTCCAAAACTGCAGCTAAGTATACTGGGCTTTCAGAACCAATTCTTTTCAGACGTTGATCCCCATGCATCAGACGATGAACTCTTCCTACAGAGAAGTTGAGGTCAGCTCTACTTGCTCGACTAACATTTCACGTCTTTGGCCTAATCTCCAAGTATCTTGAGATACTTTCCTAACATTAATTTTATGCTAATTCACTTACTGCAAAAGGAATACTCTATGCACATTCAAGCACTGCCAACTTTTCCATTCCTCTTAAATATCTTTATTGTTCGAGTTCTTACTCTTCCAATCGACTAGTGACGTAATTCACATGCTGAAGCATACGCGAGCATCAAAATGATACAGCACATCTCGTTTCATTGCTGCTCGTTCATCTGTCGTAACAATATATATAAAAGTTTCAACATTCGTTTAATTCATAACAAAAGATTTTTCTCCCAATCTATCCCTTTTTTCTCCATACGTTGTTGGTTTCCATTTATACGGTGATTTTGTCGGGATCTGTTTACCGTGTAAATCAACTGATGGGTAAAGTCGAGATTATACAATTAAGTGAAATAGGATCAGCACAAGATTACACACCGCACTATAAAAAGAACAATAACAACGCATTTTTCTCTTTTTTTCTCCAACCAATAGATTTCTGGGATATACACAAAAATTAGTTGAAAATTGAAACCCATTTCATTAAAACATTTACTGTTCATTTCTCTCACTCCAACTCACTCTGTCATCTAATTTTCAAAATTCTCAGCCATTTTTAAACGTATATGCATACAAAGTCCTCAAGCAGACACGTGGTATTGAGGGCAAACCAGACCGTGGAATATATTCCTCCTGATATGTTTGTCCTGAGCTATAGCTGATGCATTCGAAGGCAAATACCAGCAAAATCATGTTTGACATTTCTGTCCACCACTTCTAGGTCCCCCCGCCTTTTTCCCCCCACTACTTTTAGGCACGCTGTTCATAACTCTGTTCATTAATCTGTAATGCATACGGGCAACATGACCAAACCACCGCAGTCTCTCTTTGCAGAAGATGCTATTCAAACGTGGTCTAATTCGACTGCAACAAACAATGTTGTTTCTTTCTATCTATTAATTTATCGTTTTAGAAATGGCGAAACATAAGGAAGTTCTGACCGATGAAGAAATCCTAAGACAGTTGTTTCAAAGTGATGAAATATTTATTGATTCCGATTCTGATTGTGAATTTGACGAAATTTTACAGTTGAATGTGAAACTTTATTTCTCAAATCTACTTTTTTTAGTTAAAAATGTCAGTGTTTATTACTTCATAAATGTTGCAATCAGTCAAACTATTAAGGTTTAAAATTTGCTTTTGATAATAAATATCATGAGCATGGCTATTTTAGTAAAATAATTAATATAATTTATTCTGAACAATATTCTACACATACAAACAGAAAGGGGCGCTACACTACTCAGACTCAAAGGGGGCGGGGAGACATGGGCGCATGCTTCCCCACCCCCTTTGTGAGGATTACTAAATCTAAAGGAGGCTGAAAATTATTAGTGTTGTATATATTTCGTACAATTTTCAAGAAATGTTTTAAAGACCTAAAACGGAGGAGAAACTGTTTTAGTGCAATGGAAATACAGTCTTTGCATCAGACAGTCCCCCAACTTTTTTGCTGGCTGGATTGAGTTTTTTGTTCCCCCGATCTCTTTTATTTATTTCCTGTATCAGGGCCTGCATATGTTATAAATATGACATGTGAGCATCCCTTCTATCATATAACTCTCAGATGAAAACATTTTCCCTTATAATTCCCAGGTATTCATTTTAGCAAAGATCGATCTAGAGGATGGAAGCAAAAAAAAAATCTAATATTTGTATTTTATGTGCATATATTTGTGAAATATTTTTTAGAGATAGAGAGAAATTATGGGAAACTGAAAAACAGGGAAAATAATATGTCAGAATGTATTGTGGTCTTCCCGGACTAGGCTTGATTAATACCCCCCCCCCCCCCCCCAACACATACAAAAGTATTTATACCTAGTTAAAATTTGCGTCTTATTTCAGTGACTCAATTCGTTTTGAAAGTTAAAAAGGACCTGGGTTCGAGCCGTGGATTAGGTATGGATGTTCGTGTCGTTTTTCTGTTGAGATCCCGCCATCCTCACACACCTTCTACTAAGGAGTATAAACTGACAGGATCCTCTCAGACCCTGTGGCAAGCAGCTTCTTGAAGGGATATATATATTAATACAGTAAACATTATATTAGATGGATAAAATAATGGAAAATTTCAGTGTTATACCAACGGTAATGTATGTTCATAAGCAAGGGCGGATCTAGCGGGAGGGGGGGGGGAAGCAAGGGAGCCTGGCCCCCTTTTCAGATTGCTAATAATGGTAAAAAAGGCAAAAAATGGTGAAACTTGTTGATATTTCATGCATTTTCAAGAATTTGTTTTATAATTTGTAAAGGGAAGGAGAAATGCTATACTTTTTTTTATTGAAACTGCAGTCTCTTTCGCTCCCTCCCCCGTTTGCATTTCTTCTGCTTGGTTGTATTTCTTGCACCCCCCCCCCCTCGTTTTTTTCTAGATCCAGAGATATTCAGAATTCAGAAGTTTAATTAATCTTTATAGATAATATTATGGAAGTTAAATATCTCTAAGCTTTCTAACATCAGTTTTTCTGCACTGTTTTCATCTGCATGATTTTTGAAAATTTAAGGACTCTAAATCTCATGGACTTAAAAAAAAATTACAAAAAACCACATCATCATCATCATCATCCACAAGCAGCCATAGGTAGTTTTCCAAGCATATCTGTTCTGAACTATATGTGTTGCATCTCTCCACTACACACCTATCTGTTGCATCTCTCCACTACACACCTAATCTAACAAGGTCCTGTTTGACATTGTCTGCCCATCGCATCCTAGGTCTCACCATCTTTCTGAAGGCACACTGTTCATAACCCTATTCGCCAATCTATAATTATCCTTACGGGCAACATGGCCAAACCTGCGGAGTCTCTCTGCACAATATGCTGCACAATGCCCAAGACACTGCGTAAGCCTTAAGAATCAAAAGCATCTAGTTTCCGGTTATCTTGTTTACAAAGCGTCCACGTTTCACTACCATAACTCACCCTAGAAAGAACCAAACTATTATACAGTCTAATTTCAGTCTTTCGGTGCATACGTCCATTTTTCCACACTCTCCATAGATTTCTAAAAGTCGCAGAGGCAATCCCTATTCGCCTGTTAATCTCATGCTGCACATCACCAGTATCTGTTACATAATTCCCAAGATAATTAAACTGAGTCACTTGTTCAAGGTGCAACCATTCAGAGCTACTGAAGCACCAACTGCCCGACCAATTTTCATCATTTTAGTTTTCTCTCTGTTTATCACCAAACCAACTCTATTACCAGTCTCATTAACAACCCTAATGAAAGAATTCATTTCATTAACATCATTAGTCAACAAGGCCAAATCATTTGCATAACCTAAATCAGAAATTTTGAAATCTCTACCCATTTAAGACCAAAATCTTCCCCTTGCAAAGAATTTTGCATAACATAATCAAAAATCAAACAAAAGAGAAATGGAGACAAAAATGCACCCTGGTCTAACTCCACTAGCAATGCTAAACCAATCGCTGAAAGACGTACCAACTCTCACACACGACTCAGTGTTATTACAGAGAGCTCTCATTACACTAATTAACTTATCAGGTATTCCATATGATCTCACAATCAACCAAAAATTATGCCGAACAACAGAATCAAAAGCCTTTTTGAAATTTATAAAGCTAGCAACCAAAGGTTTCTGAAACTCTAAACACTTCTCAAGAATCTTCCTGAGCGAAAATATTTGATCCACACATCCCCTACCACTTCTGAATACACATTGATCATCATGCAATAGTGTGTCAATCAGATTCTTATTTCTATTAAGCACAATCATGGAAAGAACTTTACCTGGAACAGAAAGTAGGCTGATATCCCTATAGTTAACGCAAGAACTGCGATCACATTTTTAAAAAATAGGGATAATAATAGTTCTGTTAAAAAGAACCATGTCTTTCTCATAAACCATGTCTTTCTCATAAAAGAAACCATGTCTTTCTCATAAAAGTGATTCAAAATTTCAATCATCCATCACGTAACCGAAAATCCCAGCTCTAAGTTACTTCAGTAGTAAGTTCATGTACCCTGGGAATTTATGTAGTTTAAGTTTAGAAACGGCCAAACTAACTTCAATATGTGTTATAGGCCCAACATTAAAGCCAGTAATGCAACTATCATCATTGCAAACAATGAGAGTGGAATTAACCACATTGTTTAAAACATCACTGAAATGCTCAGCCCATCTAGCCGTGACAGAATCCTAACCACCTGTAACCTTACCATGTTTATCCTTCAATCCCTGTATGCCTGTCCCTTTTTTACCACACAAAACATTAACTATCTGGTTAATGTTCTGTTAACTCTCTGCTGTTGTGCTGTCTAACTGCTTCCTTGGCTTTGTGAGCCAAGCCATCAAGCCAAAGATTCTTATCAGCAGCTAACTGATCCTTTATACGTTTATTAAGCTCTCTGTAATGCTTTCAATTAGGACTAGTAGGGTATTGATTAAAGACATCCCTGCAGTTCTTTCTTTCAGACATAAGCTCAAGTGCCTTATAACTCAAATAATTCTGTCTCCTCTGCTCCTTTTTTCCTACAAGAGTACTGTTAGTTAAAAAAAAAAAACCTGTTTAAAATGGTTTCATTCTTCCTCAACTTCAGTAGGAAGCAAACCATGACTGTCATAATGACTAAGTAACCTATCTATCATGGTGAGCTTTAGCTATAACTGGATCTTTCAGAGCTTCAGAGTTAAAAGTAAATTCTTTAAACTTAGCACAACACATCTTAAGTTTAAGTTGCAAGACACTTTTAACAAGGTAATGGTCAGATCCAATTTCAGCTCCCCTATATGCCCTGGTATTCCTAACAGAACTAGCCCATTTGCTGTTAATATATAATCTATCACATTCTTATGAAGCCCATTTGGTCAAACTGTATACTTATAACCTTCTGGTGAACCCAAGTATACTTATGTACACTGAAGTGCCATTGAATTAGGGATAGCAACCTAGTAACGTGTTGGGCCTCTTCTGGCCCTGATAACAGTGGCCACACGACGAGGCAGGGACTCCACAAGCTTGCGTAAACGTTCCACAGGTATGGCGACCCATGCTTTTTCCAGAGCTGTCCACAATTCTCTCAAGGTCGTCGCTGGTGGGACACTGGCCCGAACATTCTGCTCGATGGTATCCCAAAGATTTTCGATGTCTCCAGTTTCCATCGGCTTGATGAAGTTTAAATCGGAATTCATCACTCCAGGCTATCTGTTGCCAATTTTCGATGGTCCAGTTTCGATGTTCTTTAGCCCAGGCGAGGCTTTTAGCCCGGTGTCATGCAGTTGGAAGTGGGACTCTTGTAGGTCGGCGGCTCCCGAAGCGAAGACAATGAAGTGAGCATTGCACAGTCTGTGTACTGACATCCCGGTTGGAACCCGTGTTCAGATATTGTCTGGCTCCTATCAGTCCATACAATGCGGGTCAAACTGCGAACCCCACGATCATTTGAGACTGGTTGTCCTTTGAAGTTTGTCCGGGTGTTTGTTTTTTTGCCGGAATTTTCATATTCCTGGAACACTCTTGAAACTGTCATACGAGAAAATCCAAGTTCGTTGACAATTTCGGAGATCGAGTATCTCACCTATGATCTCTCCTTTGTCAAATGCATCTAAATCTCACGCCTTTCCCATTACGCTTCTCACGACAAATGCTTGGGGAAGCCAAAGCTGACAGCTATATGCGATGAGAGTTTCAGCCACGCATGAGCACAAATGCGGGACTTGTGGTACTGAATTTGGATAACGTCTCCTATCCCTAATTCAATGCCACTTCAGTGTATGTCGCGGTGTGTGTAATAAATGTCAATTATTCTCAAACCATAAAGTTAAGTTTACTTACCTGTAGGAGACGTTGCCCATTGCCATTGTAGCTACCAGAAGGACTATCACCTCTCCCAAAAAGGTAAGAGTCAGTACCAACTTGGCATTGAAGTCACCTAGAACAAGGGTAAAATCTTCTTTTTCAAAAGAATTCAAAATATCCTGAAGTTGTCCGTAAAACTTATCCTTCTGCTCCTCATCGGAATCCTCAGTGGGGGCATAATAGCAAATAACATTCAAGTCTTTAATGCTTATCTGAAATTTTGCACTAAGAAACCCTTCATTAATGCACTCATATCCTAGAAGAGCATCACTGGCATGTCTACTGAGAAGCAGACCTACGCCTTGGTGAAGCTTATTATCGTCCCTCCCTGAAAAGAGAAATTTAAGATTTTTTTTTTAAGAATCTGACCTTTATCTGTCCATCTGATCTCTTGAAAGCCTAGAATATCTAAATTATAACGGTGGAATTCTTGTGTGAGGACCTCAAGAGGATAAGTCCCCACATTCCAACTACCTAGGAGAGAAAATGGTTAGTGGGATGTTTAGATTGTTATTGAGAGAGGGAATGCCGACAATATCAAACAGCCCCCCAATCGCAAGCATAGGGCAAAGACCAGTTACCCCACTACTGAAGGCTGAAGCCATCTACACTGGAAGACTTCCTCCAATGTAGAATTTGACGATGCCCATAGAAGCAAGAGTTCAGGCATCTGCGACGACCTCTGCTCAGGATTATCCACCAACTGATAAAACATATCCTGTGAATATATTGACTTTGGGCTGTCAACCCACAAACAAACGAAAAACAGAGTGGCAGATTTTCCCTCCACAGAAGCCCATCAGTGAAGCAAATTCAGGATCCATAATCAAGCTCAGAGCTTTAATCCAGTCCAATCTGGTAGGTATTATGGTCAGCACCAGGACCCTGTGTGTTTGACCACTACTGAAAGCAAAGTAGCCGTATGTGTCCAGATCAGTAGGGCACATTAATCTGATAGCTCTTTCCTTTATTCCAATATAATATTTAGTATGATTTTACAAACATAGATACAAAAGCCACATGCAGCCATGAGCTGCGGAGGTGCTACCAGACTATAATTTTGCCCTCCACACCTATCTTTCCTGAGCTACAGCTGCTGCATTTGGCCACTCTAAGCCAATACTAGCAAGGTCCTGTTTGATATTGTCTGCCCATCGACTCCCAGGTCTCCCCCTTTTTCTGAAACACTAGGGCACACTGTTCATAATCCTCTTTGCCAATCTGCAGCTATGCATACTGGCAACATGGCCAAACCAACGCAGTCTCTCTCTGCACAATATGCTGCTAAAAGGAGATTGATGATTCCTTCTTCTAACCTCATCGTTACTTACAGAATTGAAACATCTAATGCCCAAGATACTGCGTAAGCATCAGAATCGAAGGCATCAAGTTTCTTGTTATTCTACTTGCAAAGGGTCCATGTTTCGCTACCATAACTGACATTAGTAAGACCCAAACTATTGTACAGCCAAATTTTAGTCTTTAGGTGCATACGCCAATTTTTCCACAATCTTCATATATCCTTGAAAGTCCCAGCGGTAATTCCTATTCTACTATTTATCTCATGCCGCACATCACCAGTATCTGTTGCATTGCTTCCAAGAAAATTAAACTAAGACACTTGCTGAAGAGTGCAGTCATTTAAAGCAACTGAAGCACCATCTGCCTGACCAATTTTCATCACTTTAGTTTTTCTCTGTTTTTCGCCAAACTTACTCTATTACCAGACTCATCAACAGCCCTAATAAAAGAATTCATCTCATCAACATCATTAAACAATAGGGCCAAATCATCGGCATAATATATATCAGAAATTTTGAAATCTCTGGACCATTTATGGACAAAATCTTTCCCTTACAAAGAATTTCGCATAACATAATTAATAACCAAACTAAAGAGGAAAGGAGACAAAATGCACCCTTGTTTAACTCCACTAGCAATGCTAAACCAATCGCTACAAGCCTTATCAAGTCTTACACACGACTCAGTATTATTATAGAGAGCTCTCATTAACTAACTTCTCTGGTATGCCATACGATCTCACAATCAACCACAAATCATGTCGATCAACAGAGTCAAAAGCCTTTTTGAAATCAATAAAGCTAGCAACCAAAGGTTTCTGAAACTCTAAACATTTCTCAAGAATCTGCCGAAGTGAAAATATTTCATTACATACACTGATTTTATTATATCCACACTGTTCATTACGCAGTTGCCCAAAAACCAAATTTTTAATTATATTAATTATAATCATGCAAAGAACTTTACCTGCAACAGAAAGTAAACTCATTCTCCTATAATTATCAGAAGAACTGTAATCGCCTTCTTTAAAAATAGGGATAACAATTGCTCTATTGCAGGGGTGGGCAATTGTTTTCGTATCTGCACTGTGCATGCGTATTGACGTGGCCGTCCTAGTGGAAAATACGAGACGAATCTTCGGTTGCGCACGGGAAGGAAATCTCGGTTCAAGGCGGATTTTTCTGACTGTCTTGGCGGGCCACAAAAAACTCTTAGCGGGCCGCTATTTGCCCACCCCTGCTCTAGTGAAATCCTTCGGAGAAACACCAGTATCACGAAAAATGTTTAAAAATTTCAGTCAGCCACATTACAACACAAGTGTTCCCAACTATAAGCATTTCAGTGGTGATTTCATCCACCCTGGGGATTAATGCAGTTTCAATTTTATGATAGCCAAACCGATTTCAGAATATAATATAGAGTCAACGTTAAAGCCTGCGATGCATCTATTCTTATTACAAACAAAGAGAGTAGAAATAATCACATTGTTTAGAACATCTCTGAAAAAGAAATCGATCTAGCCCTCGCAAGATTCTCAACTTCAATCACTTTGACATGTTTATCCCTCAATCCCTGTGTACCTATCTGTTTCTTCCCACATAAAACGTTAACAGTCTGGTGCAACTCCCTGCTGTTCTGCTGTCTGACTGCTTCTGCTGCTTTGTCAGCCAAACTATCAAGCCAGATACTTATCAGCTATTAACTGATCCTTTACATGTTATTAAGTTCCTTGTAAATGCTTTCTCTTAGGACTAGTAAGGTGTTGATTCACATTAATCCTACACTTTCTTCTTTCATAAATAAATTCCATAACCTTAGCACTCAAAAAATTTGTTTCTTTTGTTCCTTTTTACCCAAAAGAGTACTGTTAGTTTCAAGAAAAGCCTGTTTAAACTTATCCCATTCTTTCCCAACTTCAACAGTAAGCATGATTGTCATAATGGCTATTAGCTTATCATGGTACGGCTACATCTGGATTTTTCAAAGTTTCACTGTTAAAAGTAATTCTCTTAACCTTCGCACATTTCTTAAGCTTCAGTTGCAAGACACTTTTGACCAGGTAATGGTTAGACCGCATTTTATCTCCCCTCTATGATCTATTATTCCTAACTGAACTAGACCATTTGTTTTTAATTATGATAAATCTACCACATTTCTGTGCAGCCCATTAGGTGAAACCCATGTGCCCCAGTGTTTAAGTATGTGTTAGTTATTCACAAACCATTCAGCTTACTTACCTGTAGGAGACGTGCCCCATTGCCATTGCAGCTACCAATGCTAAAGGGACCTAAAACTCCTGCCCGGAGTTTAGAGTTGGTATCAACTTTACCATTCAAGTCACTTAACACAAGAAAAATATATCCTTTAATCACAGAATTCAAAATATCCTGAAGCTGGCTGTAAAACGTATTCTTCTCGTTCTCATCACTGTCCTCTGTGGAGATGTAACAACAGATGATATTCAAGTCTGTAATTTTTGTTTTTAACTTTGCAATAAGAAATTTTATTAATGCAGTCATATCCTAGAAGAGCATCACTGGCGTGTCTGCTGAGAAGCAAACCTACACCTTGGAGATGTCTTCCATCCTCCCTCCCTCAAAAAAGAAATTTAAAGTTATTTTTAAGCATCTCACCTTTACCTGCCCATTTGGTCTCTTGCAAGCTAGAATATCTAGGTTATAATGATTGAATTCCTGCGTGAGGACTTCAAGAGAATAATCTCTATGTAACGTCCTCACGTTCCCCCTACCTGCAGGGAGAAAGTGATTAGTAGGATTTGTAAAGAAACTACATTTATTGAGAAAGGTAGGGCCAACAATATCAAACAGCCCCGAGATCGCAGGCATGGGGCAAAGACCTGTTACCCCACCGCTACAAGCTGAAGTCAACCATGTTGGTAGGAACTTCAGGCACCACTTTTTGAAGTGAATCTTTTCTAGAGACATATCACCAGCCCGAGACACATTACTCCAGTTTAGGATTGACGATGCCCAACTAGTAGCTAAGTAAGAGTTCAGGTACCTGCGATGGCCTCTGATCAGGATTATCCACCAACTGATATAATGTATTCTGTGCCTCTGTTCGCTTAGGACTGGCAACCCACAAGCGAATCGTAAACATAGCGGCAGATTTTCCCTCAACAGAAGCCCACCTGTGTCACAAGTCCAGGATCACATAATCAAGTTCAAAGCCGTAAATCTTTCAGTTTAGTAGGTATAAATGGTCAGTACCAGGACCCTGTGAAGTTTACCACTCCTCATCAGGGCAGAAAATAAGAAGTGGCCATAGATGAACATAACAGTAGGCCACACTGATCTGGCATCCCTCCTCTTCCGTCCTTTCCACAGGAGAATATCTCTTTTGAAAGGTACCAACGGCCTGCACCACGTGAAAGCGGGGTCAGACATTAGGAGCCAGGTCTGGCTGGTTCTGAGCATCATCACCGGGGTTTGATACACAGCTCTCCTTCCACTTTATGCCTAACTACCATTTACAGGCCAACAAAACGTTTTTTCATTTACTATAACTATGAATATTGGACTGTAAATATGGTTTTAGTAAAAGAAAAATGGTTTTGTTCAAAACTGCCATTCCTTGCTAATGTTTTGTCCATTTGAACCACGTGGCTGAATTATTCCAATTTTCCAATTCCAAAACATTGCATCCTTCGGGTTTGTATCTGACAGCTGGTATGCTGTCAACAAACCCCCAAGTAGTTTGTTATTTTTGAGTACTTTTGTAGTTGAGAGTATGAGCCGTCTGTGTATCATTCATTTATTTTCAATATGCGGGTTCGTTAGGTTGCTTATGATGTTCGGATCTTGCTGGTTTTTTATTTGGGCAGAATCCCAGATTGGGTTTATTTTTTTACTGTAATTGTATTTATTTTTTTTCCTGGAATACTATGGTTCCTGATGGCTGTTGCTGTGGATGCTTTTTTGTAGTTTCAGTTTTTTCTTTTAAGGGTTGAATTTAGAGTTTGAGGTATATTCTAGCAACAAGGGTTTCTCCGTATAGTGAGCTGATGCGGCAGGACTTGATTTGACCAGTGCAGATTCTACACGTGTTTTGGATCACATTAATTTCTTATGTTTGTTTCTGATGGGTTATTTATCACAGTGATGCCATAGTCTATTTTAGGGTTTAAGAAAATATTGTAAAATTTAATAGTTTGGCAGAGTGGCATCCCGATAACAATCTTACCAAACATTTTAATAAGTTCTGGTGTTTTTTCTTTTGTTTATTATGATTTTATGATGAGGGATACACGTTAATTTTGAGTCCATTGTGAGCCCTAACTACGTGAAAACTTTCACTTCGGTTATGTTTTCATTATGGAATTTTATTTCATAGTTAGGATTACTTTTGGGGTCTTTTGTGAATGACATCACCACAGTTTCTTCTATTGATATAGTAATTTTCCATTCTTGGCAGTAGGCACGAATAGCATTTATGACTCTTTGCAAGGCATACTCAGTGTACCAGTGTGTTCCATCACTTCCCCAAATAGCTATGTCGTCAGCAAAAATGTTCATTTTTAAAGTGTTTTGCAGGTCTTTGGGAAGGGAGTCAGATTATGCAGAAAGAGATTAAAGATAGCTGGACTAACCTATCAGTTTCTTATGCCATAGAGAAGGCTATATCTCAGCAGCAAGAAAACATCTGCGCCTTACCTGGGTTTTGGCAACTGATCGAAGGATCAGTAGCCAAACAGGCTAACCACTAGGCCACCTGAATAATTGAAGTCTGTAACCAACCGATGAAAACATGGTTTATGGAATGCCACAGCCGTGCGAGTTTAACTAAGCGGTTTCCAAAGTTTACATGACCACTATGTCTCCTTTTAGGAACTGTGAACCATTATGAAACAATTGCACACCATTAGTTTTAATGGGTATTTGCATTATTTTTACAGAAAATAAATAACTAGTGAACCACGAAAGAGATGAAAAAATTTCATTTTGCCGTAAGTGGGATTGTGAGTCTCATATTTACAAGAGATCTCCTCTGATATTTTACTACAAAATAATTAGTGAGAAAACCCCTTCATACCCTTGTAAATTGTAATGTACATTACATTTTTAGAATTATTATAAACACAGGAAGAGGTAGATCTTGTTGTGCACTATTTGCAAAGTGTACGCCAGTATTTGGCATACGGGAATAGTATGGTGCCAAGCAACAACGGACAAGAGCTGTTTTGTTACATTTCACAGGTGCCATTTACTGAATGAAATTGGCATAACAAAGTGCTCATAAATTACAATCATTTTCTGTTGTGTCCCTTTCTACTGCTTTCTGAAATTTAAGATTTTTGGGACTTTTGGGACAGTTTTAACATTATAACGTTGAATTTCAGTGAAATGATACCAAAAATAATATTTTTTTTTGTATTTTTTTCTTTCTTCTCTGAATTAAGTAGATTTAAATGGAAATTGTTTTAATTCTATAAACAAAAATTCCGGTCTGAAGGGATTAAATAACTGATGTTTAATGTTGACTTGCACAATAAAGCGTATCTTATGGACGAATAAACCTCTTAAACTCTCTTTAGGAACTTCGTTTTGGAAACCCTTAATTAACTCTATAACCGTTCTAACTTTTGGTGATACTCTATTAATGCTATTGAAAAAAAAAAAAAAAAATATATAATTTAACCAAGAACAGCAGGTGAGTAAGAAACAAAGGGTAAAATAATTCGTGTTTGAATATCTTTGCAGCATGTTATAGTTTTGTTTACATGTCAGATGGTGTGAATTGATTTCTTTTATTTTTGACCTGGTTAAACCATATTTCAGAATATTTGAAAGTGTTTCTCCCACTCCGAGCAATCCGTCATCAATTTCATTCGCCTCTTTCCTCTCACACCGCAACACATGATTCCATCTCCCTCGCCTCCTATTCCTTGCAACATAATCATTTGGCTCGTTTCTGTAAAAGCAAAAGGAATCCTTTATTTCCTTACTTCAGATACTTTTGCTTGCTGCTGCTGGAACTGCTTGTGGGAGCGCTGCTGCTGAGGCGGTGGCTCCCTCTCCTCCGTTGAGGGAGCATCTGGTCCTTCACCACTCGACCTGAGGAGAAAAAAGGAAAATTGAAAATTCTTTCTTTCTTCTGTGTTATATTCACTACCTTATTTTCCTTTTCTGTGGAACAATTGCACACCATTAGTTTTAATGGATAATTGCATTATTGTCACAGAAAGAAAAATAAGTAGTGAACCACGAAAGAGACGAAAAAATTTCATTTTGCCATAAGTGGGATTATGAGTCTCATATTTACAAGAGATCTCCTCTGACACTTTACTACCAAATAATTAGTGAAGTTGGTGAGAAATATATTAGTGACAGGAAAAAGAGCAGACGACAGAAAAAAGAGCAGACGAATGGTTCAGCGAATGTTACAGGAAGGAAATCTTTGCACGTGGATAGATAACAGCTCGATTCACACTAATTGTAAATTCTATGACTCCACTCAATTTAATCCGAGAATGAAATAAATTTCAAGATACTTTGATTTTACTAATATAAAATCACCTACAGATGGCGAAATCATTTAGGCTTAATAAATGAGCAACCACTGGAATAGACCAAAAGTTTACATCTCTGTGTCCTTTGACTAACTCAGTGGCAATGCTATTAATTCTACATGCAACATCTCGTTCTTCAATTAGGCAGAGATAATATCATCTCAATATCATCATGCCAAAATATCTAATACAGTAAACCAAGAAGAGAAATTCCCTTATTTGAAAGTTTCCTTTAGCTAGGAAAAATATTATTTTCTCTTTCTTTAGTGATTTTATCAACATGTAATAGTCCTTTAATTGTGCATTGAAATTAATTTTATTTATCCCTTATTTTTGGGAAAAGCAATATGGTTTGACAGGCGTATTTTCCACTAATATTAAGAGTTGTGTTTAATTTGTTGAAATATTATATTATCGAATATAACTACACTTAAAAATAGAGGTTAAAAAGTTTTCAGTAGAAAGCACAGCATATTATTATTTACACTACAATTCTTCACTTGGTTCTCCAACGCTAATTCGAATTCTTGAAGAAAGCTTGGTAATTTTATTTTACAGTTCTGTGTTGTAAATTAGAAATAACCAAACTGATTTTAAATGAATTTATTTAATCGATAAAACATTTATTTTCACAAGAAGTACGACAACATGAGTTTTAATAGAAAGAACATTTGAATATGAGTTATATAATATTGAAATCAGCCAGTTTTAAGTATTAATTAACCAGTTGTGAAGCGTCCATGGAAGCAAGGGCACTGCACACCATTCTAATAAGGTCCTGTTTAACGTTGTCTGCCCACCGCATCCCAGGTCTCCTCCTCTTTCTGAGGCCTTTAGGCACAATGTTCATAACCCTATTCGCCAATCTATAATTATTCATACGGGCAACATGGCCAAACCAACGGAGTCTCTCTCTGCACAATATGCTGCTTAGAGGAGGTTGCAAACTCCTTTGCCTAACCTCATCATTAGTTACAAAGTTGAACCACCTAATGCCCAAGATACTGCGTAAGCATCTAGAATGAAAAGCATCTAGTTTCCTGTTATCTTGTTTACAAAGTGTCCAAGTTTCACTACCATAACTAACCCTAGAAATAACCAAACTATTATACAGTCTAATTTTAGTCTTTAGGTATTACACCTATTTCTCCACACTCACCATAGATTCTCAAAAGTCGCGGCAGCAATCCCTATTCGTCTGTTAATCTCATGCCACACATCACCATTATCTGTTACATAGCTCCCAAGGTAATTGAACTGTGACACCTGCTCAAGACTGCAACCATTCAGATTAACTGAATCACAGCCTGCCTGACCAATTTTCATCACTTTAGTTTTCTCTCTGTTTATAACCAAACCTACTCTACTACCAGTCTCATCAACAGCTCGAATGAAAGAGTTCATCTCATCAACATCATTTGCCAAAAGGGCTAAATCATCAGCATAATCTAAATCAGAAATTTTCGTATCTCCAGCCCATTTAAGGCTAAAATCTTTCCCTTGAAGTGAATTTCGCATAACATAATCAATAACCAAGCTAAAGAGAAAAGGAGACAAAATCCACCCTTGTCGAACACCAGAAGTAATGCTAAACCAATTGCTACAAGACTTACCAACTCTCACACACGACTCAGTGTTATTATAGAGAGCTTTCATAATGTTAACTAACTTGTTTGGTATACCATATGATCTCACAATCAACCACAAATTATGACGATCAACAGAGTCGAAAGCCTTTTTGAAATCAACAAAGCTAGCAACCAAAGATTTCTGAAATTCCAAACATTTCTCAAATATTTTCACTTAGGCAGCTAAGTGAAAATATCTGATCCACACATCCCCTACCACTTCTGAATCCACATTGCTCATCACGCAATTGAGTGTCAACCAGATTCTTAATTCTATTAAGCACAATCATACAAAGAACTTTCCCTGGAGCAGAGAGTAGGCTGATACCCCTATAATTATCACAAGAACTGCAATCACCTTTTTTGAAAATAGGGATAACAATAGCTCTGGTAAAATTCTTAGGAACCATGCCTTTATCATAAACGATATTCAGAATTTCAGTCATCCAAGTGGTAACCGAAACATTCCCAGCTCTAAGCATTTCCGTAGTAATTTCATCAACCCCTGGGGATTTATGAAGTTTAAGTTTAGAAACAGCCAAAATAACTTCAGATTGTGTTATAGGGCCAACATTAAAGCCACCAATGCATCTATCATCATTGCAAACAATGGGAGTAGAACTAACCACATTGTTTAGAACATCACTGAAATGCTCAGCCCACCTAACCATGACAGAATCCTCCCCTTCTATAACCTTACCTTGTTTATCCTTCAATCCCTGTATACCTGTTCGTTTTCTACCACACAAAACATTAAGTATCTGGTATAGCTCTGTGCTGTTGTGCTGTGTAACTGCTTCCTCGGCTTTGTCAGCGAAACCATCATGCTAACGTTTCTTATCGGCAGCTAACTGATCCTTTACACGTTTATTAAGTTCTCTGTAATGCTTTCTATTAGGACTAGTAGGGTATTGGTTAAGGACATTCCTGCAGTTCTTTCTTTCTGAAATAAGCTCAAGTGCCTTATCACACACATAATTCTGCCTCCTCTGCTCCTTTTTCCCTAAAAGACTACTGTTAGTTTCCAAAAAAGCCTGTTTGAAATGTTCGCATTCTTCCTCAACTTCATTAGTAAGTAAACCATGACTGTCATAATGACTAAGTAACCTATCATGGTAAGCTTTGGCTATAACTGAGTCTTTCAGAGCTTCAGTATTAAAAGGAAATTTTTTAACCCTAGCGTAACGCTTTTTAAGTTTAAGTTGCAAGACACTTTTAGCAAGGTAATGGTCAGATCCAATATCAGCTCCCCTATATGACCTGGTATTCCTAACAGAACTAGCCCATTTGCTGTTAATTAATATATAATCAATCATATTCTTATGCAGCCCATCAGGTGAAACCCATGTGGACTTATGTATGTCGCGGTGTTTGTAATAAGTGTTAGTTATTCTGAATCCATTGAGTTTACTTACCTGTAGGAAACGTTGCCCATTGCCATTGCAGCTACCAATACCAAAAGGGCCTATTACTCCTGCCCAAAGGTCAGAGTCAGTACCAACTTTGGCATTGAAGTCACCAAGAACAAGGGTAATATCTCCTTTCTTGATAGAATTCAAAATATCCTGAAGTTGTTCATAAAACCTATCCTTCTCATCCTCATCGGCATCCTCAGTGGGGGCATAACAGCAGATAACATTCAGGTCTTTAACGCTTGTCTGAAATTTTGCTGTAAGAAACTTTTCATTAAAGCACTCATATCCTAGAAGAGCATCACTAGCGTGTCTGCTGAGAAGCTGACAACGCCTAGGTGATGTTTTTTGTCTTCCCTCCCTGAAAAGAGAAATTTAAGATTATTTTTAAGAATCTGACCTTTATCTGTCCATCTGGTCTCTTGCAAGCCCAGAATGTCTAAATTATAAAGGTGGAATTTCTGTGTGAGGATATTAAGAGAATAAGCTCTGTGCAAAATCCTCACATTCCAACTACCTAAGCAAAGAAAATGGTTAGTGGGATGTTGAAAGAAACTATGTTTATTGAGAGAGGGAATGCCGACAATATCAAACAGCCCCCTAATCGCAGACATGGGGCAAAGATCCGTTCCCCCACCACTAAAGGCTGAAGCCATCTACACTGGAAGACTTCCTCCAATGTAGAATTTGACGATGCCAATAGAAGCAAAGAGTTCAGGTGCCTGCGATGACCTCTGCTCAGGATTATCCACCAGCTGATAAACATATCCTGTGAATCTATTCACTTGGGGCTGTCAATCCACAAACAAACAGAAAACACAGCGGAAGATTTTCCTCCACAGAAGCCTACCAGTGCAGCAAAATGAATAATAATAAATCAAGCTAGAAATTTATAAATTTGAATAATTGGATAGACTTTAAAAATTTCTAGAAAACAAATCACCTTTAAAATTTAATCTAGATTATCAAATTTTCTTAGATGAAATCAATAACTTGACAAAAAAAATTGCTTTAAAAGTATACTAAATAAACTTTCTATTCTTGGAACTTTTTTCTAGAGTAAATAACTACAAACACATGTTTTTTTATTATCAAGCTAAAAAGTTAATAAAAGAAGAAGAAAAGCGACAAGTAAATAACTATATTAATGTTTATGCACCAATTCAAAATTGCTTTAGATATGAATTAGACCAACATACTTTAATGGTAAGAAATATAAACATGGAAAGAAAAAATATCACCTTTATTTATAAACTCATAACAGGAAATGTTGGATTAAATTATTATTTATACAAAATTAAATAATCAAAATCGCCAAACTGTGATCTTCGTGAAATACCAGAAACAGTAAATCATTTAATAATGAATTGTGAAAATGGAAACAACAAAGGAATATATTCTTTCAAAATTTGAAATCACTAAAAATTGAAGATATAAATATAATAAATATTCTGAATCATCCAGAAATAAAAACAAGAGAAAAATATTTTCAGTTTATAATCGAATTTCTCTTAAGTTTAGCAATATATAATCGACTTTAATTGCTTTTATAATGTATATATTCTATAAATTTAATGTATCCAAACTCTGCATATTTTAATTATTTCATTGAATGATTTATTGAGCGAGCGGTTCAAGTCGAACCGAATGGCTCAGATGTAGTGATGTTTAATGAATAAATAAATGAAAAACAACCGGGTATGTGTGTAATTGTTTTTTACTTTACTCCTCTTTTAACATAGAAAGACACGAAAACGCATCTAATGAATCTTTTCGTGTATAAAAATTAACTTTCAACGGTATCGACTACTTCTTGTGAATGACCTTCCACAATGGAGGTAGGAAGATAAGAGGAGGAGTGAAAATGATGCTTGAAAATGATGCTTCGGCGACTGCGCGGCAGCCATGTTGTTCTATTCAAAACATTGATCGGTAGTATCGGTGAGTAACGAAGTGTTGCGCTATAAAAATTTAATTTTTTTCGACATTTGTATTACGGCAGCCTGTTCAGCTTACGGCTGCACGAATCGCCCTTCAAAAAAAAAAATACCAGGAATTACCTTTCATCGGTAAGTTTGTCATTTTTATAAAAGTTTAAATAATTATATAATGATACAAGCAACTTCGTGTTGAAATTACGCCGCTATGAAATTGGTTTTATTTCGAGTTACAAACCTCGATTCTTCACCAGACTTTTTTTTTTATTTTCTTCGGATTGTACTCAGTGATAAATGTGAAGATGTACTTCTTATATCGATTGATTGGTTGATTTTACGTTACACTTATTTGAGAATTGCTTCTGCAGACTTTCTCAGTTAAAAAATTTTGTTGGCTGTAATTGAATATTAGTGTGTATTCTATTTAATGGATGATGAATTTACATACTTTTAAATAGAGGTGATTAAAATATCAAGGAGTTTCTTTTTTGTTTTTTACTTTATTTTAGGTGGAAGTATTAGATATTATTTTGTTTAAATATTTCAGTGTTTAAATTCCTCTCTCTTCATGATTTAATAAGTTCAGTGTAAGAAGGGAAAGTAAATTACAATAAAATATTTTGATAAGGTGAGAAATATAATCTTTCTTTTTTTTTTAAAAAAAATTGGATAGCATTTAAGGGTTTTGTTTAAATACCCCCTTTTTTTCTTGGATTGGAATCTTATATTTTTGAATTTCTTTTTAGATTAATTTAATGTATCTGGTGTAAATTATCATAGGTGAGTGACAGCGATCATTAGTTAGGGTGAAAATTTTTCAAATTGTTTAAATAATTTTAGTTAAAAGAGGAGAATGTAATGCTTTTCTCCTTTTCTTTAATTCTTCTGATAGTGTTCTAATTGTCCCTTTTAAGGTGAATACTGAATTTATTTAATTCTCTATGGATTTCAAATAGAGCGAGTTTATTGCTTGTAGTTATTTTATTTTTACTTTGGTTGAGGGGTAGGTTAGGCGTACATGAAGATAGGTATGAGAGACTGAGGAGTCAGGCACTGAGATGTCGGGTTCAAGCCACTGTCTGGAACGTTGCCTTTTTTTTTAAATGGATATTATATTCCCTTCACCCTGTGGATATATTCTTTTTTTCTTTTTCTTAAATCTTTTTAATTTTTTATTATTTTTGCTTAGTATAATTTTTAGTTGCTTTTTTTTTCATATAGTTCTTTCAGATATTATTTTGAAATTTTCCTTTGTGGCTGAGGAAGGATGTATTTCAATCCTTATGAGATTTTTTTTGAGAGATTGTAATAATTGTGTATTTTGTATTGATTGTTAACTCTGGTTGAGGGAGGAGAATGAGCATGAGATGGGGGAGAGACGTGAAGCTGAGGGTACAAACATAGAGCTGGTGGGTTCGAGCCACCATCTGGGGAGTTTTTTTTTTTTGTATAAATATATATATATCTTTTTAGTTCTTTTTTTTTACTTCTTATACTATAATTGGCTTTATTTAGTTTTGTTAAGCAAATTTTTTTTTATTTTTGTGCAATGAGAATTTTTTTAACGTAAAACATCTATTTTCTGAATCTTACAAATGTGATTTTTTTGCAGTTTAAATGCCGCTATTGCATATAATGTTTAGTGTTTTATCCATAAAATGTGTTCTACAGTTTTCAGTGCAGTATAAATAAACTTTCAAAATCTGGTAACTGTTTGTTATTGTCGTATTCAACGAAATACATAAATAGTTCTGCTATACAGTAATTCTGTATTGAAATATTCATTGCACTGAAAAAAACAATATAAATTCCAAATAGCTTAAATGGGCTTTCTCTTAGTCGTAAAAAAATAATCTTCCCGTATATAACGCACAGTAAAACTGAGTATAACACGTGAAAAGTAGGCTTGATTGCAGCGGCAGACGGTTTGTTTTGAATGCAACAACATGGCTACCGCCCTGCTGCCTAGGAATCATTTTCCTTGCACAGGGAAAGCGCGTTATCTTCCTACCTGCATGCCTTCCACGCGCTGGCTGATACTGGTAGTGATTGCCAGATATTACGTTTGTGTGGAAACTTTTGATCCTAGAGTAACCAATTTATAACAGAATTGTGCATCGTTTCGATTTTTTTTTCAGTATTCACGAATTACTATCGAGCCACCACATTGTACATCGTCGCGATAGTGTTTTAATAACCAATTTTTTTAAAACATATAGATATAATATTGGGTTAGAATTATCTATTTCTCTATTTAAACAATGTTTGCTTATACCGATGATTTCCAGGAACTAGGCATAAACTCTATCGTTCTGTCTTAAAAGTTCAATTTGTACCTATAACAGAATCTAGATCAAACTTGGAACTAGTTTTAACTATGATGTAAATTCTTAAAATTAAAAAAAGAACCCAATATCGCAGTGGCAGGAAAGTTCAAATCAGTTCATATAAAAAATTCTGCCACATTTCAAAAGTGATTTAGAGTGAAATTATAAAATGTTATTAATAATTGTCATTGAGTTTGCAAGCGGCATTCAACTAGTACGATTCATTTTTTTTAAATGTATTAATAAACGAAAAACCTTAGTCACTGGTAGGGGCCGTCATTAACCATTTCAATGGTAAATAAATAACTATCGTTCACTGGCATCTCCCGAAAATATGGAATCTTGAAACAGTTTATATCAAGGCTGTCTACGGCGTAAGAAATATACATATTCTTTAGCCTCTAAAAAATGCAAAAATAGTGTCTTTTTCAAAACGAACTATGGAAAACAAATGGCTGGAAACAAATGGCGTAAAACATTAAATGCGTGTAATTTTATCATAAATTTCGGCTTTTGCATTCAAACCATAATTTTTCCTGATTTTTAATATTTTGCACTGAAGTCATAATTCTTTTGTTTTTTCCCTTAAATTGATGGTTTTTAAGGCGAACTACAAGCCCTATGACATCCTTGTTACACTGTAAGCACACGGCGCGAAATCCCTTTCCTTTATGGTATTTTTTGAAACCATTCCAAATAGGATCGCTCTTTCGTCCTCCCATGTTTAACGAGTCGCTTACTGGCAGCAAATGATAGAGATACAGCGGCACTTATGATTTAAATCCAAAATCTTTAGCCAATCAGCATGAATTAGATCTCGACCAATGGCAGGCTATTGACAGATGACGTCATAGGTTTTAGGTATAATAGTACACTTGATGTGTGAAAAGACATAGTTTAGCAGTACTGAAGTGTTAACGATGGCCTGTGTTCAGCATTCTCAGACCGAAGGTGATCTCACCTTGGAGCGGTTTGCTATTGGAGATGACGACTACCAGCTAGACTCTGACTTGTTGGTGAAGATTTGCAAGAACGTTCCCGAAGTGCACATATGTTTGTTTAAGAAGTACAGTGACATTCCATTTAGACCCATAAAGGCTTCGGTTATATTATCCGAAGAACAATGGTATGGACTGGCTTCTACATTCGCCTATACGTTTACCTTCGAGTATGAACTGAATGGCATGGTGGTGTTCAAGGGTAAAAAAAGGGGTGGTCATTGAAAAACATGTTGTCTGTGACGACGGTATTTCAATGATTTCTTCGGCACATCTCAGCATCGAACAATGGACGTCGTTAAAAGATTCCCACAACTCCATCACCTGCAGCTTGTTAGCTCTGAAGTTTGAAGGTAATATTCTAATGACGTAAGGGATGTCGAATTAACTGGAGACCATACTCCAAGACTGCCTAATGTTGAATTGCATGATCAGAGAGCAAAGCTAAGTTTCAGAAAAACATTAAACACACTCGTCAGAAAAGAACTTTTTCAGATTCTACGTAAGAACTATATTGGGTGTGAGGTCGATCACCCAAGTCAGCTTTGACATTCGTGTCTGATTCGTGTTGATGTCCATTTCGCAGAAGCCACGAGAAAAATTCATTTAAGCGATATCGCCAAACTTTTTCTGGAAGAGGTAGGAGTTGAAGATAATTATTCCTACATGTCTGAATGGAACTTTCCTATGTTACTAATCGAAGTGTACGACAAACTGCTACACGCCTCTGAATATGTACTAAATAAATGCTAATATTGTTACTAAATAAATAGAGTTCTATATCTGATTTTTCGTCATTGTGATTTCTTAAAGCAGTTAATATTACGTTGAAAGGTTTACAACGACCTGAAGCCTAAACCATTTGCAAACCAGTGAAACAAAGTAGAATACGACTGACATTCTCTATCACACATTCTATTTTGAAAAATAACCGCAGGAAGAAAGTGAGACCAGTGACACCTAATTTCTCCGTCAAAGAAATTACACGGAAATGAAAAAACTGCTTGCCAGAAAAGTTTTAAAAGAACACAAAAATGTGCTACAGTACTGCGAAAGTTTTTTCCACGACATGTCTTGGGGGGGGGAACACTTGGATCTTTTTTAGAATACATTAGAATAGTATTTATTTAGAATAGTAATTATGGGTAAACTTTGATTCCAAAAACATTGTTACCTTTGTAGGTTCCTGCAAGAGAAATGAAGTTCCTTGGTTCACAGGAAATAAGAATCTTAAATTTTCTCCCAACGTGAAGAAAAAATAAATGCAATACACAAAATATTTCTTACAAGTGTGTTATAAGTAATAATAACCCCCTAGAGTATGACTCGTTTGCGGTTGTAATTTTCCATACAATATTTCACTCACGATATGCAAGTGTTCGCAGTAAAGTCATATAACACAATTTTACTAATAGAGCAATCCATATGGCTTTCAAACACTACATCAGTTAATTTCGGGTCCATAGTAAAGATTTAGTATAATAAGTCAGAGAAATAAAGTGGTTAAATTAGGAAACAGTTTCGCCAAATTAGCATTCTTTCTAAAAATGAGATCTTGCAAATTTACAATGTTGCTCATCATTTTCAAAATGTTCCAAAATTCGAGAGTAGAAGACGTTATTTTCCACCTTGCCTCAAATCTTGACCAATTGCAGGGTGCATACTTTCATTAATTAGTCCTTTGTCGAGAAAATGATCATCATTTTGCATCCCAGTGCGATAATAGAATATTTTTGAAGTATGGCGGTGCATTTTCTAATCTGTAAATATTTTTATTCTCCGACATAAACTTTAGATCCCGGTAATCTTGCGTTACCTAAAATGATTTGAGATAGAATAACCAGTTAAGATTTAGAGCGTATATCTCGCCATGAATTATTTGTACACGGTTTTATCCGTGGATCAAAACAAAGATTGTCAAAATAATCATAACTCCATGCAGGGGTAAGGTAATTCTGGATATTAAACATTCAAGTGGCTTGGTACACCAGTACATTTGAGGCTAGTACAAATATATTTACAGAAATTGTATATAAACAAAATGACAAGTTACACGGTCAAACATGCAATATGATAAAAAAAAACAAACATAGTAAACTTAGGGGGAGTAAATAAACGAACAGGGAAGAAGGATAATCCAGATAAAGATGGGGAATAGAAGATAGTTTTGGTCAATATTCTAATGCAGTTTATGAATTTAAAGAAGTGATATCGCTCGATTGAGTTTGCTTAAAAGTCAAAAGAAATTTCGCCATACTTAACTTATAACAAGGCTTCCTGATTTTTATCAGAATATTTGTTATTACTACTTAGAAATAATCATCCTGGGCTATCTAGAGTGAAAAGCCGCATACCCCATAATTCTGTGTAAAACATTCAGGACTTGGGTTTTTTCAAATTCTCACCTGTGAGGGGTCCCACAATAGCAGCGACTTTCAAGGCTGCCGGCCAGATACGAGACCGAGGACGCCTACAATTTTTTTACTTTAATACGTTTTGTAAAAATCAGATGTCAAACACACAGAAAATTATACCGTTGTTTTAAACTGACTTTTCTGTTAACCCCTGAGTGCATGGGCAACGAAGAAGACCTCAGCCATAATATCTTATAGTGTACCCTTGGTTGTTCATTCATTTCATAGGCATTTATAGGCGGACGAGACATATGACTCATCAGAGAATGTAAATTAATATTCCTTTGATCAGCAGAGAGTGAATATAGCGTTTGTATATGGATGTTATTTGATTTTAATCACCAGGAAATGTATATAGTGTTTGTATATTTATGTCGGTTTCATTTAAATCAGTAGAGGTTGTATATCCCGATATGGACTTTGACTGCTATTTTCAGTTTCCACTATCACCTAAGAATATGGAAGTCGGTTTCGTGGGTGAACAGTTGTTTACCCTCATATCGACCCATGACGCATCCTAGAAAAACACGCTGTGGATGGGTTTGAGGTACCCCTGGGGTGGTGTATTGTAAGAATGTGCGCCTTTAAAGTTACAGTCCTCCTGTAGATAGATATATATATTATAAAAATTATAATTCATATATATTTTATAATATATATCTATCTACAGGAGGGAGTGGTACATTGCAGGAAAGCGCTTCATCTCGGAGATCTCACCACCCTTGGCGCCAGCCCCTGTTCTGGTGAAACGTCCCATCTTCGATGCCTAAACTTTTTGGTAAGATGCGATTCTAAGTGTTTTCGAAAAATAGTGCGCACGATTCTTGAAGGCGCATTGCGATGTTCAAGTGGAAACCTTTTTAAGTCAGCTTTCATAAACAGGAAGTTAACGCTACTATTTTGCCTTTTTCTTCACGGAAGTAAACTATTAGCGACAACGAGTACCTTATGTTCCAGCAAGATTTTCCCTGTGTGAGAACCATACTGTAAGAAGGGAGAGAGTTTCGCGGCCTCGCGTCAAACTCCCATTAGGCGCATCCCCCGTTGCCATCAAGCGTTTGAAAAGGCAGGCTGCACACTCCCAAGTCTCCCAAGGTCCTTCGTCAACTATTCATTTGGGGCTGTCAACCCACAAACAAACAGAAAACATAGCGGAAGATTTTTCCCTCCACAGAAGTCTATCAGTGTACAAATTCAGGATCCATAATCAAGCTCAGAGCCATATATCGGTCCAGTCCAGTAGGTTTATATGGTCAGCACCAGGACCCTGTGTGGTTGACCACTCCTGAGCAGGGTAAAAAGGAAAGAAAAGTAGCCATGGTTGTTCAGATGAGTAGGCCACACTAATCTGGCAGCCTTCCACTTCCTTTCACTTCCACAAGAGAGTATCTCTTTTGAAAGGTACTAACGATCTGCATCACGAGAAGGCGGAGTCGGACATTAATTGCTAGGCCTGCTAGTTCTATGCATCATCACAGGGAAATGGTGCAGAATGACAAACGCTACGTCATCCAGATGGGTTTGGTGCAAAATCATCTGATGTCTTGTATTGCTTTCCCCCACATTGCTCTCCCCTACTGCAATGATAGAGAAAACGATCAGCGTAATTACATGAGTTCCCTTGGAGACATTACATCAGAACGATGGGTTTGTTACGAAATCATCTTTGCCTGGACTATCAACCCCACATGTATTGCTTTCCCCCTTATGCAAAGATAAGGAAAAAATCATTGGAATTGGGTTACAAGGATGCATTTTGTCCTTGGTGTTCATTAAGCCCTTCGATGGAGGCATAAGAAATATGAAATGTAGGAAAATAAGTAGGATCTTATAATTAATATATATATATATTTTATACAATAATTACGGGTTTTCTAGATGTAATATTAACGAAATATATTAAATAGTACTTTAAGAAGGTCTCCACGAGTGAATGTTAACCAATATTTTAACCCTTTCCTCATATGGGAACTCTGGATAGCATATTCTTCTGGCAGCCCCACGTTGAGAAGACTACCCACACAACCACAATCTCCTCGTAATATCCATAAGATATCTAAGATGACCAGTAGATATCCATGGGTAATATTGGATATTATGTGGAGATTGTGGTTGTGTGGGTAGGGACTGATTTTAAAACTCGTTGTTCTCTTGGTCCCAGTATTTTTGTGATGAAACAGTTAGTACATTCGTGTGTTAAAGAAAAAATCTCGAATTATAAACAGCTCCTTTAGTCTTAGAAATGAATAATCAAAATGTTTTATGTTGCAGATAGAGGAATAACGAAACTTGGATCGATTCTTACTAGGAAAACTGAAGAACGTGTGACACTAGCACCATCGAGTAAAATATTGAGAAATTAAGATTTCTCCTTAACATATTCTTCTGGTTTTTGAAAAGGAATTCTGCGATTACTAAGAGGTATACCTTAAAGGATTATTTTTCCAGTGGAAGGTCTTAACGGTTGAATACGGAAAGAGTCGCATAATTTCGAGTATTAGGAATGAAAATAATGAATGTACCTTGCATTGGAATTAAAGAAAAAAGTGAATGATTAAGTGACGAACATTTGCTCACACGATTTTTTTCATAAATAATAACGTAATGTCCCATTGTTTAGGCTTGAACGCATGATTTGCATATTTCTCGAGAATAGACTGAGCATTTTTAAAAAGTCTAAAGACCATTACAGTATAAATTACTTTGGAAAGATTTTAAGATCGTCTACAGAGAAGTTCGTTACACCGGAAAGCGTGGTGAGAACTAAAGGAAGTGCTTTTTTTATTGTGATCATTCTTATTTTAATTAAGATTTGTTGTATTTAAATATGACTTTTTCAATTACTTTTAACGGCAGAGCTACACCTTCTGAAGACATCAAATAATGAATTCGATACCGCTTATAAGTAAGACAGAAAAAAGTTTTTCCTTAAGTTTTTTAAGTGTTTTTAGTCTTTTCAAGTTAAAGTCAAATTTAATTTTAATATTGACTTTGCGAAAAAATTTTTTTTAATATTGTACTCGCACACCCTTCCAACTCATGGCGAAACGGAATCTTTTTCTTTCAACTAACTGTTAATGAGTCCCATGTTTACAGGATATCTTCTGTGATACTCTCTACTGTTAAATTATGTTTCGTTTGCAAAGCTCTAGCTAGATATGCAACAAACTAAATGGTCAGTACTTGAAAAGTGTCTTCAAGGTTGTTGGAAATAGAGGAATCCACGATGGCAAACAAGGTGCTCTGCCATTGCGTCCTCGCTCTCCATACGAATATAGTTAAATACCACAGACGTACAGCCGAGAGTTATATTCTCATCTCGGCACGGGACGAAACAGAAAAACTAGCCGTGCTCGCGTTACTTCTTCAAGTCACGGCCTTAAATGTAAATCGTGTTAACAAAGGTTACCGCTTTAGAATAAATGTACTGTTTGTTTCTCTCTCTCCTTATGCACTAAAAATCATTTACCTGGTTTGTTTCTCAAAAAAGAAATTTTGGATGGAAATAAAATTTGTTCATAATAAGTATGTGAAAACCTTTCAATGATGAGAATAGTTTCAGAACTACAGAATCGGAGAAAATGCTCTGTGCCACTATGTACTTTTTCTTTCATGCTACCTGTAATAATACTACCTATAAGAAACTTCGAAAATAATTTGCGAGCATATCCCCTTTGGCATTAGTAGTTCCAATGGCAATGGGAAACGTCTTCTACAGGTAAGTAAACTTAATGGCTTACGAATAACTAACTCATACTGCAAACATCGGGACATTTATAAATATACATGGGTTTCAACTGATGGGTTGCACAGGAATATGACTTATTATATTTTAATTAACAGCAAATGCCAGTTCAGTTAGGAATACCAGATCATACAGGGGAGCTGAAATTGGGTCAAAAGTGTCTTGCAGCTGAAGCTTAAGAAATGTTGAGCTAAGGTTAAGAAAATTACCTTCAAAACTGAAGTTCTGAAAGATCCAGATATAGCCAAAGCATACCAGGATAGGCTACGTAGTCACTATGATAATCGTGGTTTGCTTACTGTTGAAGTTGAGAAAGATAATGGGGTCAGTTTAAACAGGCTTTTCTTGAAACCAACAGTACTCTTTTGGGTAAAAGGGAACAGAGGAAACAAAATTATTTGAGTGCTAAGGCTATGGAATTTATTTCTGAAAGAAGGAAGTGCAGGATTAATATGAATCAACACCCTACTTCCAAACAGAAGGCATTACAACGAGCTTAATAAACATGTAAAAGATCAGTTAACAGCTGATAAGAATCTTTGGCTTGATAGCTTGGCTGACAAAGCAGAGGAAGCATTAGACAGCAAAACAGTAGGGGGTTGTACCAGATTGTTAATGTTTTATGTGGGAAGAAACAGGGATTGAGAGATAAATATGACAAGGTGGTTGAATGTGAGGATTCTGTGATGACTAGGTGGGCTGAGCATTTCAGAGATGTTCTAAATAATGTGATTATTTCTACACCCATTGTTTGTAATGAGGATAGCTGCATTACTGGCTTTAATGATGGCCCTATATCACATTCCAAAGTCGCATTGGCTATCTCTAAATTAAAACTACATAAATCCCAGGACGAAATCAAAACTGAAATGCTTAGAACTGGGAACATTTGTGTTGTCACATGACTGACTGAAATTTTGAATGCTTTTTTATGATAAAAGGTGTTGTCCCTAAGGACTTTACTAGAGCTATCATTATCCCAATTTTTAAAAAAGATGATCGCAGTTCTTGTGATAATTATAGGAGAATTAGTTTACTTCCTTTTCCAGGTAAAGTTGTTTACATGATTATGCTTTATAGAATTAAGAATTTCGTTGATGGACAACTGCTTGATGAGCAATGTGGATTCAGAAATGGTAGGGGATGTATTGATCAAATATTTTCACTTAGGCAGATTCTTGAGAAATGTTTAGAGTTTCAGAAACCTTTGGTTGCTAGCTTTGTTGATTTCAAAAAGGCTTTCGACTCTGTTGATCGACATAATTTGTGGTTGATTGTTAGATCATATGGAATACCTGATAAGTTAGTTAATGTAATGAGAGCTCTCTATAATAACACTGAGTCGTGTGTGAGAGTTGGTACGTCTTGCAGCGATTGGTTTAGCATTGCAAGGGTGCATTTTGTCTCCTTTTCTCTTTAGTTCAGTTATTGTCCGAAATTCTTTGCAAAGGAAAGCTTTTGGCCTTAAATGGTTTAGAGATTTCAAAATTTCTTATTTAAATTATGCATATGATTTGGCATTGTTGCCTAATGATGTTGATGAGACTCGTAATAGAGTAGGTTATCTTCTCAGAGTTCTACTTTGGCGTATAAACTGTCAGAGCTCTGTGGCAAGCAGCTGCTTGAGTGGGTATTTATATTTATTTTTTGGTGATAAACAGAGAAAAAAATTAACTGATAAAAACTGGTCTGGCAGATGGTGCTTCAGTTGCTTTGATGACTGTGCTATTGAGCAAGTGTCTCAGTTTAATTATCTTGGGAGCTATGTAACAGAAACTGGTGATGTTTGGCATGAAATATATAGAGGAAGAGGGATTGCCGCTGGGACTTTTAAGAATCTATGAAGAGTATGGAAAATAGGCGTGTACATCTAAAGACTAAAATTAGGCTGTATAATAGCTTGGTTCTTTCTAAAGTTAGTTATGGTAGCGAAACATGGACCCTTTGTAAGCAGGATAACAAGAAACTTTATGCCTTTGATTCTAAATGCTTACGCAGTATTTTGGGCATTAGGTGGTTTGACTTTGTAAGTAATGATGAGGTTAGAAGAAGTAGTCATCAACCTCTTTTGAGCAGCATATTGTGCAGAGAGAGACTGCGTTTGGTTTGGCCATGTTGCCCCTATGCATAGCTTCAGATTGGCAAAGAGGATTATGAACAGTGTGCTTAAGGGTATCAGAAAAAGGGGGAGACCTAGGATGCGGTGGGCAGACAATGTCAAGCAGGACGTGCTAGAATTGGCCTAGAGTGGCCAAATGCAGCAGGTGTTGTCCAAAAGAGACTCGTCTGGAGAGGAACATTACACAGTCTGGTTGGACCTCCGTAGCCTATGGCTCCATGAGGATTTTGTATGTAACCCAGGAAGTGTTAGAGGTTTATTTTTAAAATATTTACCTTCCCGCAAGCTTTCTTTCCCCCTAAAAAAAGAAAAATATGGAAATATTGTTTCGCATTTTTCCAGAACACGAATGCCGAAAGTAACAAGCTATATGTCAAATGAAAGCTTATTTCAGGGGAAGTGTCATAGGCTATTAAAAAAAAAGTTCTCTCCTAAAAAGGGAGAAATATGAAAATGATTTTTCCTCTGTATCTCCAGAACGCGAGCGTTGAAAGTAACAAGCTATGTGTAGGAAATGTGCATGATGCGGTAGGGTCATAAAATATAAAAAATTGACCACTTATGGTTTCTTCTCCCCTAAAAAAGGGGAAATGTGAAAACGATTGTTCTGCTATTCGTAAAGCGAAGGCCGAAAGCTATGCATCAAATGAAATTTTGTGCCATGGGGAATGTTACAGATTAAAAGAATTCCATCCACTTCCTTCTTCCCCCTAAAAAAAGGGAAATATGAAACGATTATTCCGCTATATCTTACGAATGCGAGGACCTACAATTACAAGTTAGTTGTCAAATGAAAGCTCATATGAGGACTGTCGTATATTATTTCGAATTTTGCCTCCCACCATTCTCCCTTCCCTTTAAAAAATGGGCAGATTTTTGCGGCGTGGGCGGAACTTAACGAGTTGTAAATCAAATTAAAGCTTGTAAACGCATCAATACCAATGTCATTCGCTACCTTAAACACGATTCCAAAAGCAGGGGAGGAAAAAATGTGGTCAATGGTCATGAGTCATATCAAATGAAAGTTTCTGAAAATAGGTGATTTTAGTAACAAACAAAAACTGTAAACAAATTTAAAAATTTAAATAAATTAAAAAATGCATGTTTTCTGAAATGCGCTCTAAAAAGTAGTACTCCAAAAGAAGCTAGGGCGGCATTTCCCAACACAACAAGATTGCCAGCACCCTATCTCCATCTGAGAGTGAATACGAACTCAGTGACTGATTGCACCATCAATATATATATTTCAGTTTTATTTCCTACTTTTTAGGGCACATATCATAAGAATGTTAAAACATCAAAACATGAAATCATTATATTCATATTAAATACAAAGGAAGATTGGGCGGTAGC
Organism: Ryuthela nishihirai; assembly: GCA_038380435.1. Taxonomy (NCBI): domain Eukaryota; kingdom Metazoa; phylum Arthropoda; class Arachnida; order Araneae; family Heptathelidae; genus Ryuthela; species Ryuthela nishihirai. The sequence continues at coordinate 4,157,414 of JAWZYU010000019.1, forward strand.
AAAACCCTTTCAGCTGGTAAAGGAAATAAATTTACGTGACCCATCTTCTCTTGAAGTTCATATTGAATAACTGATTTCGTCATTGGTATTATGTTTTATTTTCGCTTTAGGGGATAGAGATTAACTGAGTCGGTACCTCTCTGGCATGCAGCTACTTTAGAGGTTATCTATAAATTTATTTATTATACGTAGAAGTTACTTTTAATTTAGTACAGATCATCTCAGTCCGCTGCTATTTTCAATCGACGACTCACCGATGTCCCCAGCCTCTTCGATGTCTGGGCCTTCTCCCCTCATGTTGTGTCAAATTTTTGTTCTCACCGACCAAAGCAATAATATTGTCACCATCTTGCCTAACTTGGGCACGCGAATGAGAAATAAAGGAGTACCCCAGCAAAGTCCGGAGTATCCAGTGACTTTCTGCAAGGTCGCTTGGAGGCAGCGGCTTGGTGTGAGTTTGTTCCATTTCAGAACTGGATACAGAACCACTTCGGTACTGTTTCTTCATCACTAGTTTTGTGCCATCGTCGTTCATCACCCACTATTATTTTTATTCAAATTTGGCTCGTTCTGCCTATTCACGTCAATGAAGTAAACCAAGAAGACATCCATTCAAGAACAAGAGAATAATCGCGCAACGAAAGCGACATTTTGAAGAAAAACTTGTTGGAACAGTAGACGACAATGATGACAAGAACATTAATGGGGAAGTAAATAAAGTAATTTTTTCCTTGTAATATAAGGGTTCTAGTAACTTAGAAAATGGCTCTTGGCAGGCCAGGGTGTAGGAAATTTTTATGAGTTGGGGGTAGCCGAAAGATCGGACTGAACGAGAAAGTTGTTATGATATAATATTTTATTATAGAAATTATTATCGTCAAATAATAAAGTGTCTTTTTTTTTCTCCGTTTCACTATTGATTCTTGCAAAAATATATGCAATTATAATTTTGTTTCCTAACCATTAGGTTATTAAAATTATTTAAGAGAATTGTTTCTCATGCCTTCATCCTACTCTGGTGATGGACGCTATATAACATTTTGCAAATTATAAAGGATGTTTTAACTTTTTTACACAATATGTATAATGTATATGCTCCTTATGTATATTTTTTCGTATGTATATGGTCCTTACGAATATTTTTTCGTATGTATATGCTTCTCATTTCCATTATTGATTTATGCTCTTGGGATGAATTCTTCTTGATAATATTTAGTCTTGTTAATAGAATTCCTAAAATAATGTTACAGTCGCAAGTGGCACCGTAACAAGATTGAGGTGACAAGGCAAATCAGGAACACTATGAGTAGTAGGGACTCTTTTCTAAGAGGGGCGTTGCTAAAGTGACGTCATCCCTATCCCAGTGTGTTTATCGGTGGATGCTTTCTGTTGCAAGGTTCTCCCCCATTTTTTTCCTCCCAGTGACGTCCTAACTTGACTTCCACCGTCAGTGAAGAGTTCGACTGTCGACATCCTAGGATGGGTCTACGAAATTTATTGATTGCCCCCCCTTCACATGGGGGGCGGGGGGTGGCTCAGTCGGTAGCGCGCCAGGCTCGTAATCTGTAGTTCCCAGGTTCGAGTCCCAGCTGGGTCAGCATTGAGATTTATCTCCGCAAAATTCCCCGCCCTGCCCTCGGTCAGTAGGGGACACCGATGGGCGTGGAAAGGCCGCCGACCGTCGGATGGGACGTTAAGTCGTGGCCCCGTGTGTGGGAGAGCCATACCCTGTGCACGTTAAAGAACACGCTGGATGGCCTTGACGGGAGGCTACCATCTGTCTCCCAACAGCTGTTCCAGTGGGTCCCCTCCCCCAACCTTCTCTGAGCCTTCAGGGTCCATGTGACCTGGCCATTTAGCCCATGGTGTGCAAAAAAGTGCCGCTCAGAGGTAAAACAACCCAACCCAACCCAAGCCCCCCTTCACTGCCGTTGGAGAGATGGGATTCCGACGAACGGTTCACACAGGTGTTCTTCAAACGTGATAGAATGAGTGAAAACTGTCGTAACTCATGTCAGCCTAAGGTTAACGTCTTATTGTTTCTCGAGCGTCATCCCATTGTGTTCACAGAAAAAGTTATTCTTTGAAGCGTTTTGTTGGGGAAAATTGTAAAAGGCCTCCTGAGCATCTTCTAGTTTGAGAGAAGTGTCGCAAACCTCTAAGTTTCTGTTGCTAGGTTTCCCCCACTTCGGTGACATCCTAGGGAGGGCTTTATTTCTGTCAAAGGAAGTCGGGAGGGAAAAAGTGTTTGTTGGAGGTCGTAGGAGGGGTTCGTGACGCAAACAATACCAGTGGATGTACTATAAGACAGAGCGTTGAATAGTCTTGTGTTTAGACAATGTGAGGGTGGCCAAAGTCGGGGCTGCCTGAAGCAAGGGCCGCGTTGCATGCCAACCGTCTGCAAGGGGGTGTAACGTACACTCGGGAGAAAGTAGCATGGTTTGATAACGAGTAGAGAATCCTATACAGCAGCACTTTCCGTTTAACAGAAGGGATGCTAGGGATAATGGATATGGCTAAAGCCTCTCGAGCGAAATGTCATTGCGATATAACAGTAGGAAAATTTCGTTTTGAGGAGGAGCAGACTGTCTGCAAGGGGGCGGGTTAATAGGCCTCTCACATTGACTGATACTTAGACAGAAAAGTCGAAGACCTTTAGGTGTCCATGGCTTAGTCGAGAGAAATTGAGCAATCTGTAGTAAAGGAGGCGTGGTTCAAGTCGTAAACGCATCAATAAGCGCGAAGGTACGTAACAGCTATCGGCTTGGGGAACATGACAATGGTCTTGAAGGAGGTGTGCTACGGAACTGCTTCCGTAGCGTAGCAGGGAAAAAAAAGGGGAAACCTAGCAGCGTACAAAGAATAACACGCGGTTTACAATGAGAAAAGACGGCATGGAGATACAGCAGGACCAAGTGCCATCAGACACATCAACAAGCTTAAAAAATCGATTTAAAATATCAGATAAGGAGATTTTGTATAACTCAAGACAAAGAAGGTTTTTATTAAATTTGAAACAAACTGGCGTTTTGCGAAAAATAAATTTTTTACAAAAATATATGCAATTATAATTTTGTTTCCTAACCATTCGGTTATTAAAATTAATTTTTTAAATAATAGAGAGAAGTTTTTTTATTTTTAAGAATTAATAATGAGAAGCATATACATACGAGATACATTATCATTCATCATGCATACATAAAATATTTCTTACAAGTGAAGTGTGTTATAAATAATAAATAATATGAAGTAGTTATAATTTGTAATCAGGCTTTTAGAGCGATTAGCAGGTTTTATGGTTTTATAATGCTTCAAAAGAGATGCAAAGGACAAAAGTCTAGTTAAAACACAACAAGTGGAAGCATTTAGCCAATAAAGATAAAATATAAATGAAGTATTGGATAGATATAAATATAATAAAAATGCAGGAAATCAAACGTCAAAATATCCAGTTAAAACACAGGGAACAGTCATTGGAAAACATATCCTCCTGGATGGTACGCAAAATAAAAACTCCTTTCAAGATTAAAAGCAGAATGCTCAAGTAAAATATGTTTAATGGTGTCATACTTAGGACCCCGCCTTAATAAACGAATGACCGGAAACAACTACCTCCTAGCGAAAACATGACGGTTTCAAATTCAAATTTATTTCACACTTTTGATACATTAGAGACATGTAATTTAAAACTTATAATAACAAAATGAACAAATGATTTCCTCTTCCAAAGTAAATAGACAATTTTTAAAGTGTAAAATACAAAACTCCACAGGAGCCAAAGCGCATTTGTGGAGATATTAGATTAATAAAACATAAAGTATTGTAAAGCAACAGTGGCAACTTATTTAACACTGAAATATAATAAACCCATTAACAATATGATTTAAAAAGTATATTTAGACACTATAATCATGCAAGGCATAATCACTCTAACAAATTCCCTATATTTTGCTCGAGTATCGCATTTCATAATTAATTTTTAAAAAAAATAAAGATTTCTTTCATTCTTTATGTCTTATTGTTATTGTTATGTTATGTTTCTTTCATTCTTATGTTAATTATGTTATGAGGTTTGACAATGATTTCAAAACGTATTGATTATGATGTTAATAAACCTGATTTTTTCCCCACTGTCACGTACATTACGTTGGGTAATAGAGGGCTCTACATTTTGAAAAACTAATTGATTTTTCCTCCAGAATCATCCCTCACGAGACCAGTGCATAGGGGTAAATTTTGATTCATATTTCGCAGGGGAGACAAATAGGTATTTCCCCGTAACATACCACCCCAGGGGCTAAAAAATCTTTCTCAAACAGTATAACTTTGATGTAGGTTTCTGTATCGAAGACGGAGTGCTTTCTCTGCAACGCACCACCCCATGGGCTAAAGAATCTTTCTCAAACAGTATAACTTTCCCGCAATGCTCCACCCCATGGGCTAAAGTATCTTTCTCAAACCCATTCACAGCGTGTTTTTTCACGGATCGCTATCTCGATAGATTTAAATGTGCCAATTGAGTGCACACTCCTTTGTACGAAATCGTTTATAAGTGTGATAATATTACCTCTAAAGTTGGTAGTACGAACTGGAAAAAGCGAAGGCTCTCTGGTTATATATTTAGATGATAATACACTCTCTGATCATTAAAATTAAACGTTACCAAGGAAATTAACATAGCGTCAGATATAAATTACCTCTAAATGTTTGGGTTCTACTAACACGGTGTAAAATACGTTTACCTACAACAGATCAATCAGGAAAAGACATAATTATTCGAAATATATGATGTAAAGATTTTGGAAAACAATCGAAGAATAGTAACTATTTAACAGAAAGCTCTGGCTGAGGTATAATTGCTTCGTTGCACTTTATACTGTAAATAAATAAAACTGCTATCCATGGGCGGTAAAATTTTCCAATCACAGAATTGTAAATTTCTAATATTGAGATTACAGAAAATAGCAACTTTCAAAACATTTATTTAGCATCCACAGTTAACAGTAAATGATAGTCAAAGTTTAAAACATATTACGCGAAAAGGAGGACATGGTGTCCTTTTGCCTGGTTTCTCTCTCCGCAGGTAAAAAAGATGCTGTAGATAGACGATACTATTTTTGATTAGTACCAAACAAGGTGGTTTCATCTAGAGTGTCGAAATAATTGACAGACTTAAATTATACTGCCTTACTAATTAATGTTTAAAGATATTTTGTCACTGCTCCATTAATCAACACTCGAAAAACTTTTAGGTTTTGCGAGGCGAGGCGCGTAGATTTTTTTCTTCGATGTCACGTGAAGAAAAGTGCAAACAAACATACGCAATATCCTGTTTACGAAAGCTGACTTGAAAAGGTTTCCACTTGAAAATCGCAGAATAACTTCGGGACAGGAATCGTGAGCGCTATTTTTCGAAAACGCTTGGAATCACATCTTATCCAGAGAGTTAAAGTTTAGACATCGCAGATGGGACGTTTTACCACAACAGGGGCTTGCGCCAAGGGTGGCATGATCTCCGAGATGGAGCGCTTTCCTGCAATTCACCACCCACGGGTTAAAGGATCTTTCTAAAAAACCATCCCGTGTAACTTTAACGGTGCGCTTTCCTGTTCCTCAAAATCATCCGCAACGTGTTTTTCTAAGATGTGTAACTTTGGAGACGTGCTTTCCCGCAACACCCCACCCCACTATAACCTCAGGGGTTATAGACCACAACACACCACACCCACTATAACCCCAGGGGTTATAGAAACTGCCTCAAACCCACCTACAGCGTGCTTTTCTAGGATGCGTCATGGTTCTCTGTGTCGATATGCAGGCAAACAACTGTTCACCCACGAAACTGGCTTCCATATTTTGAAATGATAGTGGAAACTGAAAAAAGTGGTCAAAGTCCATATTGGGAAATACAGCCTCTGATGATTCAAATCAAAGTGACATAAATTTGCAAACGTTATACTCACTCTCTGATAATTTAAATCAAAGTGACTTAAGTATACAAAACGCTATATTCAGTCTCTGGTGATGAAAATGAAAGGAACATTAATATACACTCTCTGATGAGTAATATGTCTCGCATGACTTTAAACTTAATATTATCTGCGCTAAGAAGCTCATCGTACACTTCATTTAGTAACATAGGAAAGTTCCATTCAGACATGTAGGAATAATTATGTTCAACTCCTGCCTCTCCCCAAAAACGCTTAGCAATAGAATCGTTACGGTCATATGTAGAATCCGAAAAAGTGTCTTTCGACATCCTGAAACATTCTGTACTGAACGGTGCAGTCTTAGGGGATAGTTCTTCAGTTAAATTCATTCACTTTTCATTGTTGAAACCTTAGCTTGGTCCCTCAAGGCCTTAGATGAGCTTGTAGGATGTCGAGGTAGTGTCTGATTTTGTCGTGTTTTGAAGAGTTCATCAGAGATGCGATTTCCTGGTCTAACCATTCCGAAGATGTTATGTCTTTGCCCTTGCATTGATGGCTTTTAAGGCGAACTACAAGCCCTATGACATCCTTGTTACACTGTAAGCACACGGCGCGAAATCCCTTTCCTTTATGGTATTTCTTGAAACCATTCCAAATAGGATCGCTCTTTCGTCCTCCCATGTTTAACGAGTCGCTTACTGGCAGCAAGTGATAGAGATACAGCGGCACTTATGATTTAAATCCAAAACCTTTAGCCAATCAGCAGATCTAATTGATCTTGAATAATAAATTAGATCTCTAGTATGCGCCTCTGAATATGTACAAACTAAATGCTAATAGTGTGAAAAATGTTACTAAATAAATAGTGTTTTATATCTGATTTTTCGTCATTGTGATTTCTTAGCGCAGTTAATTTAAGTTGAAAGGATTACAATGACCTGAAGTCTCTGTAAAACACCATTTGCAAACTAGTGAAACAAAGTAGAATATGACTGACATTCTCTATCACACATTTTATTTTGAAAAATAACCACAGGAAGAAAGTGAGGCCAGTGTCGACTAATTTTCCCGACACCACAATTATATAGAAATAAAAAATCTGCGTGTAAATAGCAAGAGAAATTTTAAAAGAACACAAAAATGTGCTACAGTGATTTTATGCTGTGAAAGGTTTTTCCACGACATGTCTTGGGGGTTAATTAGCTACAAATGTAATTTAGAATAGTAATTATGGGGCAAACTTTGATTGCAAAACACTGTTACTTTGTACAATACGTTCCTGCAAGAGAATTAAAATTTCATTGGTTCAGAGGAAATAAGAATCTTAAATTCTCTTCCAGCATGAAGAAAAAAATTAATGCATACATAAAATATTTCTTACAAGTGAAGTGTGTTATAAATAATAAATAATAGCCCACTAGAGTATGACTCGTTTGCTGTTGTAATTTTCCATACAATATTTCACTCACGATATAAAAGAGATTAGTGTTCGCAGTAAAATCTTATAACACAATATATTCTTTACCCATAGCGCAATCCATATGGCTTTCAAACACTACATCAGTTAATTTCGGATCAATAGCAAAGATTCAGTTATTTAGTATAATAAGCCAGAGAAATAAAGTGGTTAAATTAGAAAACACTTTCGTCTAATTAACATTCTTTCTAAAAATGAGACCTCGCAATTTTAAAATGTTGCTCATTATTTAAATAACGTTTTTCCAAATGTTCCAAAATTCGAGACTAGAAGACGTTATTTTCCACCTTGACTCGAATCTTGACCAATTGCAGGGTGCATGCTTTCAGTAATGAGTCCTTTGCCGTGAAAATGTTCATCATTTTGCAGATAAGGGTATTTATATCATCATCATCATCATCATCATCATCATCATCATCATCATCATCATCATCATCATCATCATCATCATCATCAAGCAGCCATGGGCTACGGAGATCCAACCAGACTGTGCAATTTAGTTCTCCAAGTAAGTCTATCCTGAGCTACATCTACTGCATCTGGCCACTGCACACCAATTCTAGCAAGGTCCTGTTTGACATTGTCTGCCCACTGCATCCTAGGTCTCCCCTTCTTTCTGAGGCCTTTAGGCACACTGTTCATAACCCTATTCGCCAATCTATAATTATTCATACGGGCAACATGGCCAAACCAACGGAGTCTCTCTCTGCACAATATGCTGCTTAAAGAAGGTTGCAAACTCCTTTGCCTAACCACATCATTAGTTACAAAGTTGAACTACCTAATGCCGAAGATACTGCATAAGCATCTGGAATCAAAAGCATCTAGTTTCCTGTTATCTTGTTTACAAAGTGTCCAAGTTTCACTACCATAACTAACCCTAGAAATAACCAAACTATTATACAGTCTAATTTTAGTCTTTAGGTATATACACCTATTTCTCCACACTCTCAATAGATTCTCAAACGTCGCGGCAGCAATCCCTATTCGTCTGTTAATCTCATGCCGCACAACACCATTATCTGTTACAGAGCTCCCAAGATAATTAAACTGTGACACCTGCTCAAGAGTGCAACCATTCAGATTAACTGAATCACAGCCTGCCTCACCAATTTTCATCACTTTAGTTTTCTCTCTGTTTATAACCAAACTTACTCTACTACCAGTCTCATCAACAGCTCGAATGAAAGAGTTCATCTCATCAACATAATTTGCCAAAAGGGCTAAATCATCAGCGTAATCTAAATCAGAAATTTTCGTATCTCCAGTCCATTTAAGGACAAAATCTTTCCCTTGAAGTGAATTTCGCATAACATAATCAATAACCAAACTAAAGAGAAAAGGAGACAAAATGTACCCTTGTCGAACACCAGAAATAATGCTAAACCAATTGCTACAAGACTTACCAACTCTCACACACGACTGTGTTGTTATAGAGAGCTTTCATTATGTTAACTAACTTGTCTGGTATACCATATGATTTCACAATCAACCACAAATTATGACGATCAACAGAGTCGAAAGCCTTTTTGAAATCAACAAAGCTAGCATCCAAATGTTTCTGAAACTCTAAACATTTCTCAAGAATCTGCCTCATCATCATCATCATCACCATCATCCTCAAGCAGCCATGGGCTTCGGAGGTCAAACCAGACCGCGCAGTTTAATTCTCCAAGCAAGTCTATCCTGAGCTACATCTACTGCATCTGGCCACTGCACACCAATTCTAGCAAGGTCCTGTTTGACATTGTCTGCCCACCGCATCCTAGGTCTCCCCTTCTTTCTGAGGCCTTTAGGCACACTGTTCATAACCCTATTCGCCAATCTATAATTATTCATACGGGCAACATGGCCAAACCAACGGAGTCTCTCTCTGAAAAATATGCTGCTTAAAGGAGGTTGCAAACTCCTTTGCCTAACCTCATAATTATTTACAAAATTAAACCATCTAATACCCAAGATACTGCGTACGCATCTAGAATCAAAAGCATCTAGTTTCTTGTTATCTTGTTTACAAAGTGTCCAAGTTTCACTACCATAACTAAACCTAGAAAGAACCAAACTATTATACAGTCTAATTTTAGTCTATAGGTGTATATGCCTATTTCTCCACACTCTCCATAGATTCTTAAAAGTTCCGGCAGCAATCCCGATTTGTCTGTTAATCTCATACCGAACATCACCAGTATCTGTTACATAGCTCCCAAGATAATTAAACTGCGACACCTGCTCAAGGCTGCAGCCATTCAGATTAACTGAATCACAGCTTGCCTGACCAATTTTCATCACTTTATTTTTCTCTCTGTTTATAACCAAACCTACTCTACTACCAGTCTCATCAACAGCTCGAATGAAAGAGTTCATCTCATCAACATCATTTGCCAAAAGGGCTAAATCATCAGCATAATCTAAATCAGAAATTTTCATATCTCCAGCCCATTTAAGGACAAAATCTTTCCCTTGAAGTGAATTTCGCATAATATAATCAATAACCAAACTAAAGAGAAAAGGAGACAAAATGCACCCTTGTCGAACACCAGAAATAATGCTAAACCAATTGCTACAAGACTTACCAACTCTCACACACGACTGTGTTATTATAGAGAGCTTTCATTATGTTAACTAACTTATCTGGTATACCATATGATCTCACAATCAACCACAAATTATGACGATCAACAGAGTCGAAAGCCTTTTTGAAATCAACAAAGTTAGCAACCAAAGGTTTCTGAAACTCTAAACATTTTTCGAGAATCTGCCTAAGTGAAAATATTTGATCCACACATCCCCTACCACTTCTGAATCCACATTGCTCATCACGCAATTACCTGTGAACCAGATTCTTAATTCTATTAAGCACAATCAGGCAAAGAACTTTACATGGAGCAGAGAGTAGGCTGATATCCATATAGTTATGACAAGAACTGCGATCACCTTTTTTGAAAATAGGGATAACAATAGCTCTGGTAAAATCCTTAGGAACCATGCCTTTATCATAAAAAATATTCAAAATTTCATTCATCCAAGTGGTAACCGAAACATTCCCAGCTCTAAGCATTTCTGTAGTAATTTCATCTACCCCTGGGGATTTATGTAGTTTAAGTTTAGAAACAGCTAAAATAACTTCAGATTGTGTTATAGGTCCAACATTTAAGCCAGCAATGCATCTATCAGCATTGCAAACAATGGGAATAGAATTAACCACATTGTTAAGAATATCAATGAAATGCTCAGCCCACCTAGCCATGACAGAATCCTCACCTTCTATAACCTTACCTTGTTTATCCTTTAATCCTTGTATACCTATCCGTTTTCTACGACACAAAACATAAACTATCTGGTACAGCTCTCTGCTGTTGTGCTGTCTAACTGCTTCCTCGGCTTTGTCAGACAAACCATCAAGCCAAAGATTCTTATCAGCATCAAACTGATCTTTTACACGTTTATTAAGTTCTCTGTAATGCTTTCTATTAGGACTAGTAGGGTATTGATTAAGGACATTCCTGCAGTTCTTTCTTTCCGAAATAAGCTCAAGTGCCTTATCACTCAGATAATTCTGTCTCTTCTGCTCCTTTTTTCCTAAAAGAGTACTGTTAGTGTCCAAAAAAGCCTGTTTAAAATAATCCCATTCTTCCTCAACTTCAGTAGTAAGCATACCATGACTGTCATAATGACTAAGTAACCTATCATGGTAAGCTTTAGATATAACTGGGTCTTTCAGAGCTTCAGTATTAAAAGCAAATTTTTTAACCCTAGCACAACACTTTTTAAGTTTAAGTTGCAAGACACTTTTAACAAGATAATGGTCAGATCCAATTTCAGGTCCCCTATATGACCTGGTATTCCTAACATAACTAGCCCATTTGCTGTTAATTAATATATAATCAATCATATTCTTATGCAGCCCATCGGGTGAAACCCATGTGTACTTATGTATGTCGCGGTGTTTGTAATAAGTGTTAGTTATTCTGAATCTATTGAGTTTACTTACCTGCAGGAGACGCTGCCCATTGCCATTGCAGCTAGCAATAACAAAAGGGCCTATTACTCCTCCCCAAAGGTCAGAGTCAGTACCAACTTTGGCACTGAAGTCACCTAGAACAAGGGTAATATCTCCTTTCTTCACAGAATTCAAAATATCCTGAAGTTGTTCATAAAACCTATCCTTCTCATCCTCATCGGCATCCTCAGTGGGGGCATAACAGCAGATAACATTCAGGTCTTTAACTCTTGTCTGAAATTTTGCTGTAAGAAACCTTTCATTAATGCACTCCTATCCTAGAAGAGCATCACTAGCGTGTCTGCTGAGAAGCAGACCCACGCCTTGGTGATGCTTATTGTCGTCCCTCCCTGAAAAGAGAAATTTAAGATTATTTTTAAGAATCTGACCTTTATCTGTCCATCTGGTCTCTTGCAAGCCGAGAATATCTAAATTATAACGGTGGAATTCTTGTGTGAGGACATCAAGAGAAAAAGCTCTGTGCAGAGTCCTCACATTCCAACTACCTATGGAGAGAAAATGGTTAGTGGGATGTTTAAAGAAACTATGTTTATTGAGAGAGGGAATGCCGACAATATCAAACAGCCCCCTAATCGCAGACATGGGGCAAAGACCCGTTCCCCCACCACTAAATGCTGAAGCCATCTACACTGGAAGACTTCCTCCAATGTAGAATTTGACGATGCCAATAGAAGCAAAGAGTTCAGGTGCCTGCGATGACCTCTGCTCAGGATTATCCACCAGCTGATAAACATATCCTGTGAATCTATTCACTTGTGGCTGTCAACCCACGAACAAACAGAAAACACAGCGGAAGATTTTCCCTCCACAGAAGCCGACCAGTGCAGCAAAATCATGATCCATAATCAAGCTCAGAGCCATATATCTGTCCAGTGGGTTTTTATGGTCAGCAGCAGGACCCTGTGTGGTTGACCACTCCTCAGCAGGGTAGAAAAAAAAAAGAAAAGTAGTCATAGTTGTCCAGATCAGTAGGCCACACTAATCTGGCAGCCCTCCCCTTCCGTTCACTTCCACAAGAGAGATCTTTTTTGAAAGGTACTAACGGTCTGCACCACAAGAAAGCTTGGGTCGGACATTATGTGCTAGGCCTGGCCGGCCTAGCACATCACAGGGGATTGGTGCATAGCTCTCCTTCCAGTGACTACCTAGCTACCATTATCATTGCGATAATAAAATATTTTTACAGTATGACGGTGCATTTTCTAACCTGTACATACTTTTATTCGTCCACAAAAACTTTAGATCCCGGTAATACTGCATTACCTAAAATGATTTGTGATAGAATAACCAGTTAAGATTTAGAGCGTATATCTCGCAAAGGAAATATTTGTACACTAGTAAGCGGTTTTATCCGCGGACCAAAACAAAGATTGTCAAAATAATCATAACTCTCTGCAGGAGGTAAGGTAATCATGGATATTAAACGATCAAGTGGCTTGATGTCCCAGTACATTTGAGGATAGTACAAAATATTTAGAGGAATTGCATAACACATATAAACAAAATGACAAGTTACAAGGTTAAACATGTATTATGATTTAAAAAAAACATAGTGAACTTAGGGAGAAGAAGGTTTTAAGATGCCAGAGAATAATATTAAATGAACGAACAGGGGGGAAAAGGATAATCTAGATAAAGAAAGGAAATAGAAGATATTTTTGGTCAAACGTTTCAATATTCTAATGTAGTTTCTGAATTTAAAGAAGAGATACCGCTCGAAAGAGTTGAGTTTGCTTGAAAGTCAAAAGGAATTTCGCCACACTTAGCTTATAACAAGGTTTCCTGTTTTTTATCAGAATATCTGTTATTACTACTTAGAAATAATCATCCTGGGCTATCTAGATTGAAAAGCTGCATACCCAATAATTCTGGGTAAAACGTTCAGAATTTGCGTTTTTCAAATTCTCCCCTGTGAGGGACGCAGAGCAGGTCGCCACAATAGCAGCGACTTTCAAGTCCACCTTTCGGACACGTGACCGAGGATGGCTCCAATTTTTTTGGCTTTAATACCTTTGGTAAAAATCAGAAGTCCTATGTCAAACACGCAGACAATTATACCTTATACCGTTGTTTTAAACTGACTTTACTGTTAACCGCTGAAAGCACAGACAGCGACCAAGACCTCAGCCGTAATATCTTATAGTGTATCCTTGGCTGACTGAATATTTCACAGACATCTATAGTCGTGCGAGACATATTATTCATCAGAGAGTATATATTAATGTTCCTTTCATTTTAATCATCAGAGAGTGAATATACCGTTTTGTATACTTAAGCCACTTTGATTTAAATCATCAGAGAGTGAATATAGAGTTTGTAAATTTATGTCGCTTTGATTTAAAGCAGCAGAGGCTGTATATCCCAATATGAACTTCGACCGCTTTTTTCAGTTTCCACTACCATTTAAGAATATGGAAGCCAGTTTCGTGGGTGAACAGTTGTTTGCCCGCATATCGACACAGAGAACCATGATGCATTCTAGTAAAACACGCTATAGATGTGCTTGAGGAAGTTTCTATAACCCCCTGGGGTGGTGTGTTGCGGTTGGATTGGGTTGTTTTACCTCTGAGCGGCACTTTTTTTGTACACAATGGGATAAATGGCCAGGTCACATGAACCCCGAAGGCTCAGAGAAGGTTGGGAGAGGGGACGCATTAGAAAAGCTGTTAGGAGACAGATGCTAGACTCCTGTCAAGGCCACTCAGCATGTTCTTTAATGTGCACAGGGTATGGCTCTCCCACACACGGGGCCAGAGTTTAACATCCCATCCTACAGACGGCGGCCTTTCCAAGCACATCAGTGTCCCCTACTGACCGTGGGCAAGGCGGGGAGTTTTGCGGAGATAAATCTCAACGCTGACCCAGCTGGGACTCGAACCTGGGAACTTCAGATTATGAGCCTGGCACGCTACCGACTGAGCCATATCTGCCTCAGGTTTGTTGCGGGAACGCACGTCTCCAAAGTTACACATCGTAGAAAAACACGATGCGGATGAGTTTGAGGAAGATTCTTTAGCCCATATGGTGGTGTATTACAGGAAAGCGCGCCGTTAAAGTTACACGGGATGGTTTTTTAGAAAGATCCTTTAACCCGTGGGTGGTGAATTGCGGGAAAGCGCTCCATCTCGGAGATCATGCCACCCTTGGCGCAAGCCCCTGTTGTGGTAAAACGTCCCATCTGCGATGTCTAAACTTTAACTCTCTGGATAAGATGTGATTCTAAGCGTTTTCGAAAAATAGCGCTCACGATTCCTGTCCCGAAGTTATTCTGCGATTTTCAAGTGGAAACCTTTTCAAGTCAGCTTTCGTAAAGAGGATATTGCGTATGTTTGTTTGCACTTTTCTTCACGTGACATCGAAGAAAAAAATCTACGCGCCTCGCCTCCCAAAACCTAAAAGTTTTTCGAGTGTTGATTAATGGAGCAGTGACAAAATATCTTTAAACATTAATTAGTAAGGCAGTATAATTTAAGTCTGTCAATTATTTCGACACTCTAGATGAAACCACCTTGTTTGGTACTAATCAAAAATAGTATCGTCTATCTACAGCATCTTTTTTACCTGCGGAGAGAGAAACCAGGCAAAAGGACACCATGTCCTCCTTTTCGCGTAATATGTTTTAAACTTTGATTATCATTTACTGTTAACTGTGGATGCTAAATAAATGTTTTGAAAGTTGCTATTTTCTGTAATCTCAATATTAGAAATTTACAATTCTGTGATTGGAAAATTTTACCGCCCATGGATAGCAGTTTTATTTATTTACAGTATAAAGTGCAACGAAGCAATTATACCTCAGCCAGAGCTTTCTGTTAAATAGTTACTATTCTTCGATTGTTTTCCAAAATCTTTACATCATATATTTCGAATAATTATGTCTTTTCCTGATTGATCTGTTGTAGGTAAACGTATTTTACACCGTGTTAGTAGAACCCAAACATTTAGAGGTAATTTATATCTGACGCTATGTTAATTTCCTTGGTAACGTTTAATTTTAATGATCAGAGAGTGTATTATCATCTAAATATATAACCAGAGAGCCTTCGCTTTTTCCAGTTCGTACTACCAACTTTAGAGGTAATATTATCACACTTATAAACGATTTCGTACAAAGGAGTGTGCACTCAATTGGCACATTTAAATCTATCGAGATAGCGATCCATGAAAAAACACGCTGTGAATGGGTTTGAGAAAGATTCTTTAGCCCATGGGGTGGAGCATTGCGGGAAAGTTATACTGTTTGAGAAAGATTCTTTAGTCCATGGGGTGGTGCGTTGCAGAGAAAGCACTCCGTCTTCGATACAGAAACCTACATCAAAGTTATACTGTTTGAGAAAGATTTTTTAGCCCCTGGGGTGGTATGTTACGGGGAAATACCTATTTGTCTCCCCTGCGAAATATGAATCAAAATTTACCCCTATGCACTGGTCTCGTGAGGGATGATTCTGGAGGAAAAATCAATTAGTTTTTCAAAATGTAGAGCCCTCTATTACCCAACGTAATGTACGTGACAGTGGGGAAAAAATCAGGTTTATTAACATCATAATCAATACGTTTTGAAATCATTGTCAAACCTCATAACATAATTAACATAAGAATGAAAGAAACATAACATAACAATAACAATAAGACATAAAGAATGAAAGAAATCTTTATTTTTTTTAAAAATTAATTATGAAATGCGATACTCGAGCAAAATATAGGAAATTTGTTAGAGTGATTATGCCTTGCATGATTATAGTGTCTAAATATACTTTTTAAATCATATTGTTAATGGGTTTATTATATTTCAGTGTTAAATAAGTTGCCACTGTTGCTTTACAATACTTTATGTTTTATTAATCTAATATCTCCACAAATGCGCTTTGGCTCCTGTGGAGTTTTGTATTTTACACTTTAAAAATTGTCTATTTACTTTGGAAGAGGAAATCATTTGTTCATTTTGTTATTATAAGTTTTAAATTACATGTCTCTAATGTATCAAAAGTGTGAAATAAATTTGAATTTGAAACCGTCATGTTTTCGCTAGGAGGTAGTTGTTTCCGGTCATTCGTTTATTAAGGCGGGGTCCTAAGTATGACACCATTAAACATATTTTACTTGAGCATTCTGCTTTTAATCTTGAAAGGAGTTTTTATTTTGCGTACCATCCAGGAGGATATGTTTTCCAATGACTGTTCCCTGTGTTTTAACTGGATATTTTGACGTTTGATTTCCTGCATTTTTATTATATTTATATCTATCCAATACTTCATTTATATTTTATCTTTATTGGCTAAATGCTTCCACTTGTTGTGTTTTAACTAGACTTTTGTCCTTTGCATCTCTTTTGAAGCATTATAAAACCATAAAACCTGCTAATCGCTCTAAAAGCCTGATTACAAATTATAACTACTTCATATTATTTATTATTTATAACACACTTCACTTGTAAGAAATATTTTATGTATGCATGATGAATGATAATGTATCTCGTATGTATATGCTTCTCATTATTAATTCTTAAAAATAAAAAAACTTCTCTCTATTATTTAAAAAATTAATTTTAATAACCGAATGGTTAGGAAACAAAATTATAATTGCATATATTTTTGTAAAAAATTTATTTTTCGCAAAACGCCAGTTTGTTTCAAATTTAATAAAAACCTTCTTTGTCTTGAGTTATACAAAATCTCCTTATCTGATATTTTAAATCGATTTTTTAAGCTTGTTGATGTGTCTGATGGCACTTGGTCCTGCTGTATCTCCATGCCGTCTTTTCTCATTGTAAACCGCGTGTTATTCTTTGTACGCTGCTAGGTTTCCCCTTTTTTTTCCCTGCTACGCTACGGAAGCAGTTCCGTAGCACACCTCCTTCAAGACCATTGTCATGTTCCCCAAGCCGATAGCTGTTACGTACCTTCGCGCTTATTGATGCGTTTACGACTTGAACCACGCCTCCTTTACTACAGATTGCTCAATTTCTCTCGACTAAGCCATGGACACCTAAAGGTCTTCGACTTTTCTGTCTAAGTATCAGTCAATGTGAGAGGCCTATTAACCCGCCCCCTTGCAGACAGTCTGCTCCTCCTCAAAACGAAATTTTCCTACTGTTATATCGCAATGACATTTCGCTCGAGAGGCTTTAGCCATATCCATTATCCCTAGCATCCCTTCTGTTAAACGGAAAGTGCTGCTGTATAGGATTCTCTACTCGTTATCAAACCATGCTACTTTCTCCCGAGTGTACGTTACACCCCCTTGCAGACGGTTGGCATGCAACGCGGCCCTTGCTTCAGGCAGCCCCGACTTTGGCCACCCTCACATTGTCTAAACACAAGACTATTCAACGCTCTGTCTTATAGTACATCCACTGGTATTGTTTGCGTCACGAACCCCTCCTACGACCTCCAACAAACACTTTTTCCCTCCCGACTTCCTTTGACAGAAATAAAGCCCTCCCTAGGATGTCACCGAAGTGGGGGAAACCTAGCAACAGAAACTTAGAGGTTTGCGACACTTCTCTCAAACTAGAAGATGCTCAGGAGGCCTTTTACAATTTTCCCCAACAAAACGCTTCAAAGAATAACTTTTTCTGTGAACACAATGGGATGACGCTCGAGAAACAATAAGACGTTAACCTTAGGCTGACATGAGTTACGACAGTTTTCACTCATTCTATCACGTTTGAAGAACACCTGTGTGAACCGTTCGTCGGAATCCCATCTCTCCAACGGCAGTGAAGGGGGGCTTGGGTTGGGTTGGGTTGTTTTACCTCTGAGCGGCACTTTTTTGCACACCATGGGCTAAATGGCCAGGTCACATGGACCCTGAAGGCTCAGAGAAGGTTGGGGGAGGGGACCCACTGGAACAGCTGTTGGGAGACAGATGGTAGCCTCCCGTCAAGGCCATCCAGCGTGTTCTTTAACGTGCACAGGGTATGGCTCTCCCACACACGGGGCCACGACTTAACGTCCCATCCGACGGTCGGCGGCCTTTCCACGCCCATCGGTGTCCCCTACTGACCGAGGGCAGGGCGGGGAATTTTGCGGAGATAAATCTCAATGCTGACCCAGCTGGGACTCGAACCTGGGAACTACAGATTACGAGCCTGGCGCGCTACCGACTGAGCCACCCCCCGCCCCCCATGTGAAGGGGGGGCAATCAATAA
The DNA here is from genome assembly GCA_038380435.1 of Ryuthela nishihirai. NCBI lineage: Eukaryota > Metazoa > Arthropoda > Arachnida > Araneae > Heptathelidae > Ryuthela > Ryuthela nishihirai. The sequence goes on from JAWZYU010000019.1 coordinate 4,175,992, forward strand.
ATTTCGTAGACCCATCCTAGGATGTCGACAGTCGAACTCTTCACTGACGGTGGAAGTCAAGTTAGGACGTCACTGGGAGGAAAAAAATGGGGGAGAACCTTGCAACAGAAAGCATCCACCGATAAACACACTGGGATAGGGATGACGTCACTTTAGCAACGCCCCTCTTAGAAAAGAGTCCCTACTACTCATAGTGTTCCTGATTTGCCTTGTCACCTCAATCTTGTTACGGTGCCACTTGCGACTGTAACATTATTTTAGGAATTCTATTAACAAGACTAAATATTATCAAGAAGAATTCATCCCAAGAGCATAAATCAATAATGGAAATGAGAAGCATATACATACGAAAAAATATTCGTAAGGACCATATACATACGAAAAAATATACATAAGGAGCATATACATTATACATATTGTGTAAAAAAGTTAAAACATCCTTTATAATTTGCAAAATGTTATATAGCGTCCATCACCAGAGTAGGATGAAGGCATGAGAAACAATTCTCTTAAATAATTTTAATAACCTAATGGTTAGGAAACAAAATTATAATTGCATATATTTTTGCAATAATCAATAGTGAAACGGAGAAAAAAAAAGACACTTTATTATTTGACGATAATAATTTCTATAATAAAATATTATATCATAACAACTTTCTCGTTCAGTCCGATCTTTCGGCTACCCCCAACTCATAAAAATTTCCTACACCCTGGCCTGCCAAGAGCCATTTTCTAAGTTACTAGAACCCTTATATTACAAGGAAAAAATTACTTTATTTACTTCCCCATTAATGTTCTTGTCATCATTGTCGTCTACTGTTCCAACAAGTTTTTCTTCAAAATGTCGCTTTCGTTGCGCGATTATTCTCTTGTTCTTGAATGGATGTCTTCTTGGTTTACTTCATTGACGTGAATAGGCAGAACGAGCCAAATTTGAATAAAAATAATAGTGGGTGATGAACGACGATGGCACAAAACTAGTGATGAAGAAACAGTACCGAAGTGGTTCTGTATCCAGTTCTGAAATGGAACAAACTCACACCAAGCCGCTGCCTCCAAGCGACCTTGCAGAAAGTCACTGGATACTCCGGACTTTGCTGGGGTACTCCTTTATTTCTCATTCGCGTGCCCAAGTTAGGCAAGATGGTGACAATATTATTGCTTTGGTCGGTGAGAACAAAAATTTGACACAACATGAGGGGAGAAGGCCCAGACATCGAAGAGGCTGGGGACATCGGTGAGTCGTCGATTGAAAATAGCAGCGGACTGAGATGATCTGTACTAAATTAAAAGTAACTTCTACGTATAATAAATAAATTTATAGATAACCTCTAAAGTAGCTGCATGCCAGAGAGGTACCGACTCAGTTAATCTCTATCCCCTAAAGCGAAAATAAAACATAATACCAATGACGAAATCAGTTATTCAATATGAACTTCAAGAGAAGATGGGTCACGTAAATTTATTTCCTTTACCAGCTGAAAGGGTTTTGCTACCGCCCAATCTTCCTTTGTATTTAATATGAATATAATGATTTCATGTTTTGATGTTTTAACATTCTTATGATATGTGCCCTAAAAAGTAGGAAATAAAACTGAAATATATATATTGATGGTGCAATCAGTCACTGAGTTCGTATTCACTCTCAGATGGAGATAGGGTGCTGGCAATCTTGTTGTGTTGGGAAATGCCGCCCTAGCTTCTTTTGGAGTACTACTTTTTAGAGCGCATTTCAGAAAACATGCATTTTTTAATTTATTTAAATTTTTAAATTTGTTTACAGTTTTTGTTTGTTACTAAAATCACCTATTTTCAGAAACTTTCATTTGATATGACTCATGACCATTGACCACATTTTTTCCTCCCCTGCTTTTGGAATCGTGTTTAAGGTAGCGAATGACATTGGTATTGATGCGTTTACAAGCTTTAATTTGATTTACAACTCGTTAAGTTCCGCCCACGCCGCAAAAATCTGCCCATTTTTTAAAGGGAAGGGAGAATGGTGGGAGGCAAAATTCGAAATAATATACGACAGTCCTCATATGAGCTTTCATTTGACAACTAACTTGTAATTGTAGGTCCTCGCATTCGTAAGATATAGCGGAATAATCGTTTCATATTTCCCTTTTTTTAGGGGGAAGAAGGAAGTGGATGGAATTCTTTTAATCTGTAACATTCCCCATGGCACAAAATTTCATTTGATGCATAGCTTTCGGCCTTCGCTTTACGAATAGCAGAACAATCGTTTTCACATTTCCCCTTTTTTAGGGGAGAAGAAACCATAAGTGGTCAATTTTTTATATTTTATGACCCTACCGCATCATGCACATTTCCTACACATAGCTTGTTACTTTCAACGCTCGCGTTCTGGAGATACAGAGGAAAAATCATTTTCATATTTCTCCCTTTTTAGGAGAGAACTTTTTTTTTAATAGCCTATGACACTTCCCCTGAAATAAGCTTTCATTTGACATATAGCTTGTTACTTTCGGCATTCGTGTTCTGGAAAAATGCGAAACAATATTTCCATATTTTTCTTTTTTTAGGGGGAAAGAAAGCTTGCGGGAAGGTAAATATTTTAAAAATAAACCTCTAACACTTCCTGGGTTACATACAAAATCCTCATGGAGCCATAGGCTACGGAGGTCCAACCAGACTGTGTAATGTTCCTCTCCAGACGAGTCTCTTTTGGACAACACCTGCTGCATTTGGCCACTCTAGGCCAATTCTAGCACGTCCTGCTTGACATTGTCTGCCCACCGCATCCTAGGTCTCCCCCTTTTTCTGATACCCTTAAGCACACTGTTCATAATCCTCTTTGCCAATCTGAAGCTATGCATAGGGGCAACATGGCCAAACCAAACGCAGTCTCTCTCTGCACAATATGCTGCTCAAAAGAGGTTGATGACTACTTCTTCTAACCTCATCATTACTTACAAAGTCAAACCACCTAATGCCCAAAATACTGCGTAAGCATTTAGAATCAAAGGCATAAAGTTTCTTGTTATCCTGCTTACAAAGGGTCCATGTTTCGCTACCATAACTAACTTTAGAAAGAACCAAGCTATTATACAGCCTAATTTTAGTCTTTAGATGTACACGCCTATTTTCCATACTCTTCATAGATTCTTAAAAGTCCCAGCGGCAATCCCTCTTCCTCTATATATTTCATGCCAAACATCACCAGTTTCTGTTACATAGCTCCCAAGATAATTAAACTGAGACACTTGCTCAATAGCACAGTCATCAAAGCAACTGAAGCACCATCTGCCAGACCAGTTTTCATCAGTTAATTTTTTTCTCTGTTTATCACCAAAAAATAAATATAAATACCCACTCAAGCAGCTGCTTGCCACAGAGCTCTGACAGTTTATACGCCAAAGTAGAACTCTGAGAAGATAACCTACTCTATTACGAGTCTCATCAACATCATTAGTCAATAATGCCAAATCATATGCATAATTTAAATAAGAAATTTTGAAATCTCTAAACCATTTAAGGCCAAAAGCTTTCCTTTGCAAAGAATTTCGGACAATAACTGAACTAAAGAGAAAAGGAGACAAAATGCACCCTTGCAATGCTAAACCAATCGCTGCAAGACGTACCAACTCTCACACACGACTCAGTTTTATTATAGAGAGGTCTCATTACATTAACTAACTTATCAGGTATTCCATATGATCTAACAATCAACCACAAATTATGTCGATCAACAGAGTCGAAAGCCTTTTTGAAATCAACAAAGCTAGCAACCAAAGGTTTCTGAAACTCTAAACATTTCTCAAGAATCTGCCTAAGTGAAAATATTTGATCAATACATCCCCTACCATTTCTGAATCCACACTGTTCATCACGCAGTTGTCCATCAACGAAATTCTTAATTCTATAAAGTATAATCATGTAAACAACTTTACCTGGAAAAGGAAGTAAACTAATTCTCCTATAATTATCACAAGAACTGCGATCATCTTTTTTAAAAATTGGGGTAATGATAGCTCTAGTAAAGTCCTTAGGGACAACACCTTTTATCATAAAAAAGCATTCAAAATTTCAGTCAGTCATGTGACAGCACAAATGTTCCCAGTTCTAAGCATTTCAGTGGTGATTTCGTCCTGGGATTTATGTAGTTTTAATTTAGAGATAGCCAATGCAACTTTGGAATGTGATATAGGGCCATCATTAAAGCCATTAATGCAGCTATCCTCATTACAAACAATGGGTGTAGAAATAATCACATTATTTAGAACATCTCTGAAATGCTCAGCCCACCTAGTCATCACAGAATCCTCACATTCAACCACCTTGTCATATTTATCTCTCAATCCCTGTTTCTTCCCACATAAAACATTAACAATCTGGTACAACCCCCTACTGTTTTGCTGTCTAATGCTTCCTCTGCTTTGTCAGCCAAGCTATCCAGCCAAAGATTCTTATCAGCTGTTAACTGATCTTTTACATGTTTATTAAGCTCGTTGTAATGCCTTCTGTTTGGAAGTAGGGTGTTGATTCATATTAATCATGCACTTCCTTCTTTCAGAAATAAATTCCATAGCCTTAGCACTCAAATAATTTTGTTTCCTCTGTTCCGTTTTACCCAAAAGAGTACTGTTGGTTTCAAGAAAAGCCTGTTTAAACTGACCCCATTATCTTTCTCAACTTCAACAGTAAGCAAACCACGATTATCGTAATGACTAAGTAGCCTATCCTGGTATGTTTTGGCTATATCTGGATCTTTCAGAACTTCAGTTTTGAAGGTAATTTTCTTAACCTTAGCTCAACATTTCTTAAGCTTCAGCTGCAAGACACTTTTGACCCAATTTCAGCTCCCCTGTATGATCTGGTATTCCTAACTGAACTGGCCCATTTGCTGTTAATTAAAATATAATAAGTCATATTCCTGTGCAACCCATCAGTTGAAACCCATGTATATTTATAAATGTCCCGATGTTTGCAGTATGAGTTAGTTATTCGTAAGCCATTAAGTTTACTTACCTGTAGAAGACGTTTCCCATTGCCATTGGAACTACTAATGCCAAAGGGGATATGCTCGCAAATTATTTTCGAAGTTTCTTATAGGTAGTATTATTACAGGTAGCATTAAAGGAGCTGTTTATAATTCGAGATTTTTTCTTTAACACACGAATGTACTAACTGTTTCATCACAAAAATATTGGGACCAAGAGAACAACGAGTTTTAAAATCAGTCCCTACCCACACAACCACAATCTCCACATAATATCCACAAGATATCTAATATTACCCATGGATATCTACTGGTCATCTTAGATATCTTATGGATATTACTAGGAGATTGTGGTTGTGTGGGTAGTCTTCTCAACGTGGGGCTGCCAGAAGAATATGCTATCCAGAGTTCCCATATGAGGAAAGGGTTAAAATATTGGTTAACATTCCCTCGTGGAGACCTTCTTAAAGTACTATTTAATATATTTCGTTAATATTACATCTAGAAAACCCGTAATTATTGTATAAAATATATATATATGAATTATAAGATCCTACTTATTTTCCTACATTTCATATTTCTTATGCCTCCATCGAAGGGCTTAATGAACACCAAGGACATAATGCATCCTTGTAACCCAATTCCAAAGATTTTTTCCTTATCTTTGCATAAGGGGGAAAGCAATACATGTGGGGTTGATAGTCCAGGCAAAGATGATTTCGTAACAAACCCATCGTTCTGATGTAATGTCTCCAAGGGAACTCATGCAATTACGCTGATCGTTTTCTCTATCATTGCAGTAGGGGAGAGCAATGTGGGGGAAAGCAATACAAGACATCAGATGATTTTGCACCAAACCCATCTGGATGACGTAGCGTTTGTCATTCTGCACCATTTCCCTGTGATGATGCATAGAACTAGCAGGCCTAGCAATTAATGTCCGACTCCGCCTTCTCGTGATGCAGATCGTTAGTACCTTTCAAAAGAGATACTCTCTTGTGGAAGTGAAAGGAAGTGGAAGGCTGCCAGATTAGTGTGGCCTACTCATCTGAACAACCATGGCTACTTTTCTTTCTTTTTTACCCTGCTCAGGAGTGGTCAACCACACAGGGTCCTGGTGCTGGCCATATAAACCTACTGGACTAGACCGATATATGGCTCTGAGCTTGATTATGGATCCTGAATTTGTACACTGATAGACTTCTGTGGAAGGAAAAATTTTCCGCTATGTTTTCTGTATGTTTGTGGGTTGACAGCCCCAAATGAATAGTTTCATGGAATAAGTTTTATGAGATGGTAGATAATCTTGAGCAGAGGTCATCGCAGGCACCAGAACTCTTTGCTTCTACTGATATCTTCAAATTCTACATTGGAGGAAGTCTTCCAGTGTCGATGGCTTCAGCCTTTTAGTGGTGGGGGAACGGGTCTTTGCCCCATGCCTGCGATTAGGGGGCTGTTTGATATTGTCGGCATTCCCTCTCTCAATAAACATAGTTTCTTTAAACATCCCACTAACCATTTTCTTTGCTTAGGTAGTTGGAATGTGAAGACTTTGCACAGAGCTTATTCTCTTAATATCCTCACACAGGAATTCCACCGTTATAATTTAGATATTCTGGGCTTGCAAGAGACCAGATGGACAGATAAAGGTCAGATTCTTAAAAATAATTTTAAATTTCTCTTTTCAGGGAGGGAATAAGCATCACCAAGGCGAAGGTCTGCTTTTCAGCAACCATACCAGTGATGCTCTTCTAGGATACGAATGCATTAATGAAAGGTTTCTTACAGCAAAATTTCAGACAAGCGTTAAAGACTTGAATGTTACCTGCTGTTATGCCCCCAATGAGGATGCCGATGAGGAGGAGAAGGATAGGTTTTATGGACAACTTCATGATATTTCGAATTCTGTCAACAAAGGAGATATTACCCTTGTTCTTGGTGACTTCAATGCCAAAGTTGGTACTAACTCTGACCTTTGGGGAGCAGTAATAGGCCCTTTTGGTATTAGTAGCTGCAATGGCAATGGGCAACGTCTCCTACAGGTAAGTAAACTCAATGGATTCAGAATAGCTAACACCTATTACAAACACCGCGACATACATAAGTACACATGGGTTTCACCCGTTTCACCGTTTTTGTTGTTAATTGTATATTAATTAACAGCAAACGGGCTAGTTCCGTTAAGAATACCAGGGCATATAGGGGAGTTGAAATTGGATCTGACCATTATCTTGTTAAAAGTGTCTTGCAACTTAAACTTAAAAAGCATTGTGCTAGGGTTAAAAAATTTACCTTTAATACTGAAGTTCTGAAAGACTCAGTTACAGCTAAAACTTACATGATAGGTTACTTAGTCATTATGACAGTCATGGTTTGCTTACCACTGATGTTGAAGAAGAATGGTACAATTTTCAACAGGCTTTTTCGGAAAATAACAGTACTCTTTTAGGAAAAAAGGAGCAGAGGAGACAGAATTATTTGAGTGATAAGGCACTTGAGCTTATTTCAGAACGAAATAATTGCAAGAATGTCCTTAATCAATACCCTACTAGTCCTAATGAAAAGTATTACAGAGAACTTAATAAACGTGTAAAGGATCAGTTAGCTGCTGATATAAATCTTTGGTTTGATGTTTTGGCTGACAAAGCCGAAGAAGTAGTTAGACAGCAAAACAGCAGAGAGCTGTACCATGTAGTTAATGTTTTGTGTGGTAGAAAACGGACAGGTATACAGGGATTGAAGGATAAACAAGGTAAGGTTATAGAAGGTGAGGTTTCTGTCATGGCTAGGTGGGCTGAGCATTTCAGTGATATTCTAAACAATGTGGTTAATTCTACTCCCATTGTTTGCAATGATGATAGATGCATTGGTGGCTTTAATGTTGGCCCTATAACACAATCTGAAGTTATTTTGGCTATTTCTAAACTTAAACTTCATAAATCACCAGGGGTAGATGAAATTACTACGGAAATGCTTAGAGCTGGAAATGTTTCGGTTACCACTTGGATGACTGAAATTTTGAATATCTTTTATGATAAAGGTATGGTTCTTAAGGATTTTACCAGAGCTATTATTATCCCTATTTTCAAAAAGGTGATCGCAGTTCTTGTGATAACTATAGAGGTATCAGCCTACTCTCTGTTCCAGGTAAAGTTCTTTGCATGATTGTGCTTAATAAAATTTAGAATCTGGTTGACAGCAATTGCGTGATGAGCAATGTGGATTCAGAAGTGGTAGGGGATGTGTGGATCAAATATTTTCACTTAGGCAGATTCTCGAGAAATGTTTAGAGTTTCAGAAACCTTTGGTTGCCAGCTTTGTTGATTTCCAAAAGGCTTTCGACTCTGTTGATCGTCATAATTTGTGGTTGATTGTGAAATCATATGGTATACCAGACAAGTTAGTTAACATAATGAAAGCTCTCTATAATAACACTGAGTCGTGTGTGAGAGTTGGTAAGTCTTGTAGCAATTGGTTTAGCATTATTTCTGGTGTTCGACAAGGGTGCATTTTGTCTCCTTTTCTCTTTAGTTTGGTTATTGATTATGTTATGCGAAATTCACTTCAAGGGAAAGATTTTGTCCTTAAATGGGCTGGAGATACGAAAATTTCTGATTTAGATTATGCTGATGATTTAGCCCTTTTGGCAAATGATGTTGATGAGATGAACTCTTTCATTCGGGCTGTTGTTGAAGCTGGTAGTAGAGTAGGTGTGGTTATAAACACAGAGAAAACTAAAATGATGAAAATTGGTCAGGCAGGCTGTGATTCTGTTAATCTGAATGGTTGCAATCTTGAACATGTGTCACAGTTTAATTATCTTGGGAGCTATGTAACAGATACTGGTGATGTGCGGCATGAGATTAACAGACGGATAGGGATTACTGCCGCGACTTTTAAGAATCTATGAAGAGTGTGGAGAAATAGGCGTATACACATGAAAATTAAAATTAGACTGTATAATAGTTTGGTTCTTTCTAGAGTTAGTTATGGCAGTGAAACCTGGACAGTTTGTAAACATGATAACAGGAAACTAGATGCTTTTCATTCTAGATGCTTACGCAGTATCTTGGGCATTAGGTGGTTCAACTTTGCAACTAATGATGAGGTTAGGCAAAGGAGTCGGCAACCTCCTTTAAGCAGCATATTGTGCAGAGAGAGACTCCGTTGGTTTGGCCATGTTGCCCGTATGGATAATTACAGATTGGCGAATAGGGTTATGAACAGTGTGCCTAGAGGCCTCAGAAGGAGAGGGAGACCTAGGGTGCGGTGGGCTGACAATGTTAAACAGGACCTTGTTAGATTTGGTGTGCAGTGGTCGAATGCAGCAAATGTAGCTCAGGACAGACATGCTTGGAGAACTAAATTGCACGGTCTGGTTGGACCTCCGTAGCCCATGGCTGCTTGAGGAGGAGGATGATGATGATGTTTCTTGATGGATATATCTTGTCCAGTCAGTGGAATGTTTTGAAATATGCTTAGTCAATTAATACTTAAAACTGGCTGATTTCAATATCATATAACTCATATTCAAATGTTCTTTCTATTAAAATTCATGTTGTCGTACTTCTTGTGAAAATAAATGTTTTATCGATTAAATAAATTCATTTAAAATCAGTTTGGTTATTTCTAATTCACAACACAGAACTGTAAAATAAAATTACCAAGCTTTCTTCAAGAATTCGAATTAGCGTTGGAGAACCAAGTGAAGAATTGTAGTGTAAATAATAATATGCTGTGCTTTCTACTGAAAACTTTTTAACCTCTATTTTTAAGTGTAGTTATATTCGATAATATAATATTTCAACAAATTAAACACAACTCTTAATATTAGTGGAAAATACTCCTCTCAAACCATATTGCTTTTACCAAAAATAAGGGATAAATAAAATGAGATGCATAATAAAAAAGAAAATAAAACTAAGGGAAAAATTCAATATTTTAGGCCTTTATGTGATTTGGAAAAATGTATGCTTTTAGAATATTGAAATCTTTGAGAGAAAATTGGAATATGTAAAATATCAGAAGTTTTCCGATATTCACAAGATTATCCGAAAACATTTTGTTAAAAGAAGTATTGGACAAAAAGAATATATTTACCATCCACTACTTTTTTTGGCAAGTAAATGGGATAAAATGGTCCTTTTTCACCTAAAATTTTTGAATGACAATAATGCTTTACATAGCATCAAGGAATGGGTTTTTTCACAGGTTTGAGGTTGATGACGTCTTTGGTAATTAATTTGTTATTTACTATTTCAAACTTTTGCCATTTCTCTATAGTTCACGCTTCATTTTGTGTAAAATGAAAGATATGCTTTAAATTTAAATTTATTACGTGTTGTTATAGACGGTGTTACATATTTATAATTTCTAAGGAATTAAAAACAAATATTTATATTCCACAAGCGAACATTCTCTCGAGTGGCAGATGTCTGATTGAAAATTTATATTGTTTATTATGGGCATAAATAACATAATTAAAATGAACACTAATTTTTCTAAATAACGAAATTATTAGTGTTAATATGTTTGCAGATAAATGTACATATGTTATAGATTTTGAATTAACTTAACTTGAAAATATAAATCGAAACGAAAACAAAATTCGAAAATATTTTTCGTCCATTCGCGAGCTCTGATAGTTGTGGTGGCGAATGAAGTGGAGGCGACTGATTATAGGATGGAAGGGGGGAGGGGGAGGAGAAATCAGTGTTAACCATATTGAGTGGAGCCGATGTTGTGCAGAGAATGGACTGGCTTTGTTACACTCAGGAAACGAGGCGCTTGCAGGTGCAATCCTTCGCCACATCTTCGCTATTGATTTCTATTACTCGGCTCTAGAGTCAACGAACTGCGAAATTGGGCAATGAGTCGGCTTTTGGGTGGGAAAAAGTGGACTCGGAAAGAGTTACAGCTTATTACTTACATGTCTCCTTTCTTCTCTGGTTTCGCCCTTTCGTTGAAGGTTATCCACTATCGATGCGTCAGTGCAGACGAGTTGCAAGGAGCTCGATGTCACGCGTCGCTTTCCATTGCGCATCCGCCCACGCTGCGCGAGCGCGTGCAGCGATTCAGCTGCGGCACATGTGCACGCTGTTACGGAACAGACAAGGCACGGAAACGGAACGCCATTCGTAGATTACGGAAATTCGAATCGATCGCAAATCATTCAAAAGCACTTCACGACTATCTGTTTTATGTTTTAGTGTGTTGGTCAAGTCCGAGGTAGGCAAATCCTCCGTGGAATTTTGGCAGATCCTGCATGGAAATTGTTGCAGCATGGAAGGTTGCATGAGATTAAAACCTGTGGCTATATCCAAAGAAACACGAACAAAACGCTTGCAAGTACAAATGGGTGTAAGACTCGTTTCACGGTTTCAAGTCTCTTCATCTGAAATACAATGTACTCTCCATTCATAGTAAATATACATATTGCCTGGAAGAATAGGTAGAGCGCTCTGGCATATATCTAGAGAGTTGCGGGTTCGATTCCCGCCGCATCAGCGATAATTTTTTTCAGATGTTTTTAACAATGTACTATGTCTTGTGTTCCGCAGCGTGTCGAACTGAGTTTTATTTACAGTTTGGTAATAGTTCAGTTTTAAATTACATATATACGTACGTACCTACCTACCCATACACCCCCCCACACACATACATACATACATACATACATACATACATACATACATACAAAATTATCATGCAGCCATGGGTTACAGGGTCCAACCAGACTGTACTTTTCCTCTCCAGATGTGCCTCTTTTGAGCTACAGCTGCTGCATTTGGCCACTCTAGGCCAATTCTAGCAAGGTCCTGTCCACCGCATCGTAGGTCTCTCCCTTTTTCTGATACCCTTAAGCACACTGTTCATAATCCTCTTTGCCAATCTGCAGATATGCATACGGGCAACATGGTCAAACCAACGCAGTTGATGACTCCTTCTTCTAACCTCATCATTACTTACAAAATCAAACCACCTAATGCCCAAAATACTGCGTAAGCATCTAGAATCAATGGCATCAAGTTTCTTGTTATCCTGCTTACAAAAGGTCCATGTTTCGCTACCATAACTAACCTTAGAAAGAACCAAACTGTTATACATCCTAATTTTAGTCTTTAGGTGTACACGCCTATTTTCCATACTCTCCATAGATTCTTAAAAGTCCCAGCGGCAATCCCTATTCTTCTATATATTTCATGCCAAACATCACCAGTATCTGTTACATAGCTCGCAAGATAATTAAACTGAGACACTTGCTCAATAGTGCAGCCATTCAAAGCAACTGAAGCAACCTCTGCCTCACCAATTTTCATCACTTTAGTTTTTCTCTGTTTATCACCAAACTTCAATTACCATTCAATTACCATTCTCATGAACAGCCCTAATGAAAGAATTCATCTCATCAACATCATTAGACAACAGGGCCAAATCATCTGCATAATCTAAAACAGAAAGTTTCAAATCTCTAAACCATTTAAGGCCAAAATCTCCCCTTGCAAAGAATTTCGCATAACATAATCAATAACCAAACAAAACAGAAAAGGAGACAAAATGCACCATTGTCTAACTCCATTAGCAATGCTAAACCAATCGTTAAAAGACGCACCAAGTGTCACACACGACTCAGTGTTATCATAGAGAGCTTTCATAACTTATCATGTATTCCATATGATCTCTCTAGGGTCGGGGGTGGCTCAGTCGGTAGCGCGCCAGGCTCGTAATCTGTAGTTCTCAGGTTCGAGTCCCAGCTGGGTCAGCGTTGAGATTCATCTCCGCAAAATTCCCCGTCCTGCCCACGGTCAGTAGGGGACACCGATGGGCTTGGAAAGGCAGTCGTCCGTCGGAAGGGACGTTAAGCCGTGGCCCCGTGTGTGGGAGAGCCATATTCTGTGCACGTTAAAGAACACGCTGGATGGCCTTGACGGGAGGCTACCATCTGTCTCCCAACAGTGTTCCAGTGGGTCCCCTCCCCCAACCTTCTCTGAGCCTTCGGGGTCCATGAGACCTGGCCATTAAGCCCATGGTGTGCAAAAAAAGTGCCGCTCAGAGGTAAAACAACCCAACAACCCAACCCATATGATCTCACAATCAACCACAAATTATGTCGATCAACAGAGTCAAAAGCCTTTTTGAAATCTATAAACCTAGTAACCACAGGTTTCTGAAACTCTAAACATTTCTCAAGAAACTGCCTGAATGAAAATATTTCAACTTTACATCCCCTACCACTAAATCTAAATTTAACACAATTTTCTCCACACATAATTGTATTGACCGAAACTTGGGTAAAAGAAAATGATTAAATTTATGTGCAATACCTGGATATAATTTGCATCACAATTGTGAATCAAAAAGCAGACCTGGTGGTGTCATTGTTTATGTAAAAAATAGTATTATAGTAAATAATTATTGTACTGAAATTTCAAATGCTGATATGGTTCAAATACAATTTAAAAGGGCAAATATAATACACTTTATTGGCATTTTTCAGGCCTCATATTTATACAAAAGGAAATTTTTTTAAGATGAATTAGAAAGTAAACTACAAACCTTAAATAACAATTTTATTGTCACAATGGAAGATTTGAATTTTGACATTAGATCCAGAGATAATTTAAATGCATGATATTTGCGATGGATGCAAGAAACAGGTTTCTATATATGGGTCATTGATCTTATTACCAGGGAGGAATCGCAATGAGGAAATGCTTGGATCGTGTGTTCGCACGTGTTTCAAATCCAGATATTTTAAACACGTACGTTATCGAAATACACATTACTGACCATTGTTTGCTGGTCTAAATCTCCAAACTGTTTTTAATCAAAATTCAAAAAGCGAGAAAAAATGTTAAAAAACTTGATGTAGATTATTTGGTGGAATTAACAAAAGAGAAGAATTGGAGTGATATCTTAAATAATGATGATGTAAATGTGCAAGTTGAATCTTTTACAAGACAACTAGAGCAAAAGATTAAAGACTCGAGTAAAGTTGAGAGTTTAAGGGATGATAAAAAGAGAATTAAACCTTGGATTATTCTAGGACTGATAAAATCTATAGAGATGAGAAATATATTATATAACTTATGTAGAAAAACCTTTCAATAAGGCATTAAAAAAGTTGAAAAGATACCGAAATGTTTTGATTAATTTAATCAGACAAGCAAAATGCAATTATTATTCAGATAAAATTTCAAAAAATTATGGAAATATGAAAAAACAATGGGAGATAATAAATGAGCTGTCAGGTCATAGTAAAAGTTAGATTTTCCCAACAGAAATACTACATGATGATAAGAAAATTGATTTTGAAGAAAATTGTTTAGTCTTTGTAAATAAATTTAATAATTATTTCACTTGGGTAATTAGGGATTTAATTAGTCACATACCTAAAATAGGAACTGATTTAATTAGTCACATATGTAAAATAGGAACTGATTGTCATTCGAAGATTAAATACAATTGTGCAAATATTTTTCCTTGGTTATGTTACAAAAAATGATGTAATGGATGAAATAACGTCTTCAAGGAATGGGAAAGCATTAAGAGAAGATGGTCTCACACCATATATTTTAAAAGTGCTATGCCCATATATTAAAGAAGTTTTATGTAAGTTAATAAAAAATTCGTTTCAAAAAGAATGTTTTCCAAATATCTTGAAAGTTGCAACTGTCGTTACCCATGCATAAAGGGAGAGATAGAAATAATCCTGGAAACTACACGCCACATTCCAGTTTATCAAATATTTTTGAAAGATTATTAAAAAACTGTTGAAAAAAAGAATTGTCAAATTTTTATATGACAGCAAATTCTTTTCCTAAATCAGTATGGATTTAGGGAGCAAATTGGCACTGAGGATGCAATTTTGAGATTGATATCAATAGTATATAAAGGAATGAACGAAAATATGAAAGTGGCTGTAATTTTCCTTGACATACATAAGGCGTTTGATTCAGTCCCACACGATCGTCTTCTTTTTAAACTGTATAGTTATGGTCAAAGAAGGCCAATTTTTAATTGGTGTAAAAGCTGTTTGAATGACAGATTACAGAAAGTAAAAATAAATGATTGTATAAGTAATGAAAATAAGGTATGTTTCGGTGAACTCAAGGTTCAGTGCTAGGACCTATTTTATTTTTAATTTACATAAATGATCTATGGCAGTGCTGTCTAACTTCTGAAGACCGCGGGCCATTTTTCCTTTTCGCCAATATTTCGCGGGCCAAAAAAAAAACAATAGGATAGAATAGGTAATTGAAAAGTCAGTTCATGTCATCTCAAAAAATTATTTCATTTATACGAAAAATAATAAGAAAAAATAAACCTGAAAATATTATTTTATTTACACGAAAAAAAAAGTAATAATAAACCAATACAAATTTTCTAACCCTTATCAAATATTTAATAAATTTAATGGGAGTATTGTGGCCGTAGTTGTTGGGTAATAATTTCTTCTACGTCCATATCGATATTTGTTGTTGTGATCCGAAGTTATATTCAAGTGTAGAGTCTTTCAAGCAGTTTCTGTAGCTTGACTTTATACATTTCATATCAGAAAATGCGCACTCGCAGATAAATATACTTCCGAACAGAGAAATTATTTGGAGTCCAAAATCTTTCATTTTTGGATATTTTTCTTTAGGCAAAAGTTTTAACGATTCTATTCCAGTTTCTCTATTAGATGCAATAATTGGGTTGGCCTGGAGGTCACATAAATCCATTTGATATTTAGGATTTACGGTGCTAATATCAATATTTAATGGATTATTGAATAAATTTAAACTTGCTTTTCTCAAATTGAGAAAATCCTCTATTACAATCTTCAATTAGGATATCTAATTTAGGAACAAATTTTTCAAAATTAACTGTTTTCCTAAGTTGCTTCATTTCTTCGTAGAACTCTTTACAAGTTTCAAAATGAATTCAATTGTTTTCCTGCAAATTTGACTTCAACAATTGTAGTTTGTTTCTAAACCCAGTAACATGATTATAAAGACAACACACGTTTTGATATTTTCCTTGTAAGAATTTATTCAGGACATTTTTATAATCTGAAATGTCTGTTAGGAAAGCAAGTGAATATTGAAAATTTTCATCAACAAAACTTGCTATTAAATCTTCATCGGTGCCCACTTCTGTGAGAAAAAGATGAATTTCTTTTCGAAGTGTAAAAAATCTATTGAGGCATTTTCCGGCACTTAACCAGCGAATATTACTATATAAAACCAGATCGCCATACTCAGCATGCAGTTGGTCCAAAAAAGCTTTAAATTTTCTGTGTGTAAGAGAACGATTTCCGCCACGAATTAAATTGGCAATTTTGACAACCTTTTCCATTACGTCGTTTTGTCTCAGCGAAATGCCACACAATGTCTCCTGGTGCATAATACAGTGCAACATTCGACAATGCATGCGCAGTGAGAGCGATTCGAGCTGGGGTTAGACGCTTCTTATTACTGCAGCTTCATAAAAACATTTGTTTGATGATGCCGCACCGCTCTTAAAAGGTTTCAAAAGTTTGCCGACCGGCTTAAAAATGTTTTGTAAACTTTATAGAATGAGTAAGTTGAAGATTGCATATCAAGCAAAGTAACATAAGTTGACAAAAAATTATAACGTGGATTACAGATATTTATTTAAAATTTCAAGTAAAAACTGATTTTGTTCGCGGGCCACAAAAAATTACATAGATCAGCGCTGTTCAACTGCGGCCCGCGAGCAGCTAGTTGGACAACGCTGATCTATGTAATCTGAAGTTAAATGGGATCATAATTACTTTTGCTGATGATACTGCACTAGTGATTACTGCTCCGAATGTGGAGTCTTTAATTACAGCAGCAAATTCCGATTTGAATTACATTAGAGGTTGGTTTCTGAAAAATAAATTTCTTTTAAACAAAAGAAAAACAAAATATTTATTCCTTAGGATTAAG
The DNA here is from genome assembly GCA_038380435.1 of Ryuthela nishihirai. Lineage (NCBI taxonomy): Eukaryota > Metazoa > Arthropoda > Arachnida > Araneae > Heptathelidae > Ryuthela > Ryuthela nishihirai. Next base: position 4,192,894 of record JAWZYU010000019.1, read on the forward strand.
GGAGAAAATGATTTTTTGGAAAATAAAATGATCTATCATGTCTTGTAATATTCACGATTGTAAATGCCTTCCAATAGATGAAGTTGAAAGTTTTAAATATTTAGGAGTCTATTTGGATCATAAAATGAAATGGACGTACCATATAAGTAGTTTATTCACAACCCACCGATCCCCCTTTGCACAGTGCTTTCCCCCCCTATGACGTCATCGACCACGCCCCCTATGACGTAACAGGCCACGCCCCTATGACGTAACATTACGTAACATGACGTAATCATTACATAATCATTACGTAACAGGCCACGCCCCCTTTATTAATAATTAATAATTCCTCCCCCTTTATTAAACCCCCCTTTCCCCCTCAGTGGCGCCATCTGTTGACAGTGAGAAGTACTATTTTCCCAAAAACCCTTTATTTTCACTCTAATTTCTCGTTTTCGGACCCCCCGGTCGACCTACCTATATTTTAAGCCCTCCCCCTTATTAAAAACCCTCCTGGCGCCATCTGTTGACAGGGAGAAGTACTATTTTCCCAAAAACCCCTTTATTTTCACTCTAATTTCTCGTTTTCGGACCCCACGGTCGACCTACCTATATTTTAAGCCCTCCCCCTTATGAAAAACCCTCTGGTTGACCGTTTTAAGGCCCCACTCGGCTGATGCAAGTCTCAGAATAATTGCATGGAACGATTGACTGTGTACTTTGCTACGTGTCACGCGTTTACCCGATGGGGTGATGTGTAAAGGTCACGGTTCTGGCTGTATATAACCGCTGAAAAAAGGTTTGGCCTTTTATTCTGAGCTACACGTTATGGACGACGACGACGACTTGGATTTTGGTCATAATTGGACGAGTGATGTAGACTCCGGCTACGAGAGCGATCCACAACACTTTCGAACGCGTATTCGTCGATTGCTACGTCGACCTGTGATTGTGCCACCTCCTCCGCCGCCACCACCACCTCCGGCCGTCACTATTAAGATGTTGCCGCGACCTGGGATTGGTGGTCCGATGCTACGGGCTGTTGTCGTGGAGGACACTACGCCGCCACCACCTCGAAGGCTGCGACGACCTCTGGTGATGAAGCCGCCCGAAACCTGGCCCCCGGGACTACCGCAGAGTGTTGTGCAGGCTCTGAGGCGTAAACGACAGAGACGTCTGTAGACCCTGCCAGTGTGAAGACGTCAAGTGTTTTCATCTCCAGATACTTGAACTAGTACAACTATGCAAAACATCTGTATGGTTCTAGACCTCGACGGTTTCCGTGTAAATGGTCGTTTCCTAGTGCGTGAACTTGGATATGCAACTCGGAATGGGAAATGTGGTGTCTATCGTTTCAATCTTCGACAGCACCAACCTTTGTCAGTAAAAGACAGAAGGACAGCCAACTACGTGTCTAAATATGTGATAGGTCTACCCTTTCATCCTCTGCCTCGAGAAAAGGTGTGGTCGTTAGATCACGTTCCTAACATCGTGAAATATGTTTACAAACTTGCACGTACTGAAGAAGCTACTGTGGTGGGTTACAAAGGAGGTACTGTGGAAAGAATTCTCTTGGAACAATTAAATCTGCCCAGTGTTAATCTCGAACTTTACGGCTGCCCCAAATATTGTGATCTCCCCAAAGTTTCTGAGTTCGAATGCGGATATCACACCGGAGAGGACGTCCACTGCTCTTTAGCAGAAACAGCTGCTTTCTTCGGATGGATCGATCGTCGAGAGCATGTCTCAACAAACACCTACTTATCAGCTCGTTCCTGATTGGTCGTCTCAGGTGGTGCGGTTCTCTAGTTAAATAGGGAGCGAGTGCTCTGTGCCGCATTGTTCACGATGCAGCCTAGCAATCCTGATGCGTGGTGTCTCGGTGAAGATGTATACGTCGTGCCCTCACTGTTCAAAAATAAGTTTTCTGTGCACGTACGCCGCTACAAGAAATATGAAAATGGTGAATTCATCTACCCTACACCAACAGGGGTTACCCTCTCCATACCTGAATGGGAGGCTTTGTGTGCCGCGGTACCCCACATAGAGGACCAAGTGAAAATCGGTCCCGATCAACAGACATGGTACGTGATGCATGGTTTACGTGCCTACATGTATCGCACTGGAGGTGGTGAACGCTCTGTCGACTTCATCAAAGAATCTGCAGACCAGAGAATTCTACAGTTCCGTGTGGTGAGACGCTGTATAACATTGAACGCTTCGCAGTTGTTCACGCTGGCTATTCACTTAGACGAGGTGATGCGCATTGTGCACAACGTGTGCGGGACCCCCAAAGATCACCAACTCCGTACAACCATTATGGAACATTCTGAATCCATTCGTCCTTTCCTACTGAGTCCTGTTTTCGACGGTCCCGATTGTGTTTACCCGCTGCTGGTGAATATTTTTCAGCAAGAACTTACGCGCGTGATACCGTTAGATGGACTGCAGCCTGAAGAAAAAATACCGACCATCGTAGGGTGGTCTGGTGACTTGGACATTAATGGTATAGCGCAGGTATTTGTGGATACGGCCTGGAAGCGAGGTCTATTGAATTTTGTAGATTCTGGTTTTGTTTGCAATCTAAAATATAATGCTATTGTTGACGAGGCAAAAAATGAATTGTATAAATTAAATAAATAATTGTAACCTTATATAATGTGTCTGTCTTTTTCATCCTATGTCATTTTAGTCTTGGTATGGATAGGAGAAAGAAGGTGTTAGCTAGTGTAGGTAGTGTAATCGTGACATTGTTAACGATAGCCGTACTTGTATTAGAACTTGTAGCTCCTAGTAAAAATATTCAGTGTGGGGAGTCAAAAGCCTTGGACGGTGAATACAAAATTCGTGTGTGCAACTTAACAGTGGATATCAGACAGTTTATAGGTGACGTTCCTACAGTGACAGGTGTTACACTTTCACTACATCAATGGCAAAACCTGGTGGGGTACGACGTCTGGGTGCAGCAGAAAACAAAACTTTGGAGTCCCATTATTTCAACCCCGAAAGAGGATTCGGTAGTGTAAAAAAGTTAGCACAGAATACGGGACTACCACTCAAACTCGTCCGAGAATGGTTAGAAAAGCAGCCTGCCTACACGTTACATAAACCTGTTCGCAGAAAGTTCCCTCGTAACAAAGTTTACGTCACAGGGCTAGACGAACAATGGCAAGCCGATCTCATGGTCGTGAAAAATCTAACTCGCTTCAATGACGGGTATCGCTACATATTAACAGTCATCGATGTGTTCTCGAGATACGGGTGGGCGCTGGCCATGAAGGCTAAAACGGGGAAAGAAATGGTGTCGGCTTTCAAAAAAATCCTTTCCAAGGGTCGATCCCCAATGAATTTAAATACGGATCAGGGTACGGAATTTACCAACAGAGTGTTCCAGAAATTCCTGAAAAAGAAAGGTATTCGGTTCTTTGCTACATACTCCGACAAAAAAGCAGCTTTGGTGGAGAGATGGAATCGTACCCTACGCGAGAGACTGGGGAGATATTATACACGCAATAATACCTACCGCTACCTGGATGTGCTGCAGCGTGTTGTAAGGGGATACAATGCCACCGTTCACAGTGCACACGATATGGCCCCCAAGGACGTGACCTTACGCAACGAAGACGTCGTGTGGGTTCGACTCTATCGCAATCCGACTGTAGTAAAAGAAAAACCAGCATTTAAAGTGGGTGACACAGTTCGACTAGCCAGTGTAAAAGCACCTTTCAAGAAGGCAGGCACACATTTGTGGACCGAAGAAATATTTATAGTCGACAAGGTATTACAACGCCAGCCCCCTGTGTACGTCATAAGGGATTCCGAGGGAGAAGTGTTGAAAGGCACATTCTATAAATCGGAGCTTCAAAAAGTGACAGAACCCGAACTTTACACGGTCGAGAAAATAATCGAGAGAAAAGGACAAAAGGTGCTGGTTAAATTTCGCGGATATCCCAAACCTTCCTGGATCCCTAAAAAATGGATAGTTTCTACCTGACTCTCCCCTCCACGGCTAGTCAGAATATTTATCCGAACAATTCGCAGACCGATTTCACAGTCCGTCTGGCACAACCCCTAAGACTGAGCGGAAAATGGAAAGTGGGACTAGCAGAAGTTCACTTACCTGTGAGCTGGTACAATGTGGACGGTTCTAACGACACGTATGAAGATTACGCTCCTTCCACCCCCGAAGAATACAGGAAAATCAAACTTAAACCGGGTAAAATAACTCGAATGGAGCTGTTGTCTGTCCTCACCACACAGCTCCCCAAAGAAATAATAGTTTCCTATAACGGTGGTTACTGGGTATTCAAACCGAGTGAGGGGTACGGACTGATGTTTCCTAAAACGAATTTCGGTAAACTTCTGTGTATCGGCGAGGGAGAAGTTGACAAACCCTTCCACCAACGATTTGCCAGCAAACTTTGCAATACACCAACTTTCGACATAGATGACGAGTGTTATTTCTACGTGATCCCGCCAGGTAGTTTCCAAGAACGAAAGGTACCCCACGGACGATACGAAACTGCCGAATCGTTATTCGATGCAATGAACCAGATGCTACCCTACAGGCTGAGAAAAGCTTACCGTTTCAAGCAACAGGCAGATCACACCGTATCGATGGATACAGACAAGTCGTATTACATTAAATTTCCTCGATCGAACCCTGGATTAGGAGAAATGCTAGGAATTACTAAATTAGATATACCACTGAATAAAGTCCTGGGTGACTATCCCATCGATATGAACAGAGGAATGTATGGTATTTATTTGTATTCAGACCTGATTGCGCCTCAGTTGTTAGGTGATACTCACGGTGAACTGTTGCGTGTCGTGAACCCCGCCGTCAGAACCAGTAATAACGAAGCCATTGTTGCAGTGTATCAGCAACCTGATTACTACCCCCTTGCAAGGAACAGTTTCGAGAGTGTGAGAATCTTCCTTCGTACCGACACCGGAGAACCTCTGCATTTTAAATTCGGTAAAGTTTTAGTCAAGTTACATTTCCGCCATGAGGGTTAAATTCGTTCCCCCTTCCGCAGATGCCTACGTGAGCTACTACAAGAGCCAAACGGGGAAGGGTGTGTTCCGTGGTCCTCGTTATCAGAGAGGCGACGGGCTAGGAAGCATCTTTGCTAGGATCGGACGTTTCATCAGCCCTCTCGTACGCCCTCTCGTACGACCTGCGCTGTCCACCCTGCGTAAGGGAGGGCTACGGTTCGTTTCAGAGATATCCCAGGGGCAAAACTTCAAATCTGCAGCCAAAGCGGGGCTCCGTGAAGCGGGTGCCGACCTCTTGCAGCGTGCCAGTTCAAAGCTGCAGGGAGGGAAAGGAATAAAACGTCGTCGTCAGCATCCCAAGGTTCATAAAGTGAAGAGACACTGTACTGTGCAGGACGTGTTTTCATCATGAGCATTCAGAAAATTCACGCTGATTCTGGCGACTGTGCCGATTCAGAACTGGATCTGTTTCTGGTTCCACCCACTGTCTCACAATTAGAAAGAGGCTGTTATGTCAATTATTTACCTGTGGCTTCCCTGGAAGGTAATGCACCACTCGAATTCATCGTGAAGGGGACGGACGATTACATCGATCTATCTCGATGTCACCTACGTCTCGTCTTGAAAATTGTAAAATCCGATGGTACAGCACCGTCGGAAGTGATTGCCCCTTGCAATCATTTCTTCCATGCCCTCTTCAGCCAGGTAGACGTCTTCCTCAATGATCACCTAGTGAGTGCTTCTCACACCCTGTACCCCTACAGGGCGTATCTAGAGACTCTATTGAATTACGGGACCGATGCCACACGAAGTCAGCTAGGCACCTCGCTCTGGTACCTCGACACCCCAGGTAAAATGGAACTGACCAGCAGGGAGAACGAGGGGTGGCATCAACGCAAGGGGTACGTCAAACCAACAGGTATCGAACTCATCTCGTGGATCCACGCCGACCTGTTTAATCAAGATCGTTACCTACTCAATCAAGTCGACCTGAGACTGCGTTTGCTGAGATCCAAACCCGAATTCTGCCTCATGACAGGTGAAGCAGACCCCTCTTACAAAGTACAGATACACGAAGCTGAATTTTTCGTGCGTAAAGTCAAACCCACTTCGGGTGTCATCCTTGCACACGCTCGCCTGCTGGGTACGGAGAGTGCCAAGTACCCTCTGCGAAGAACGGATTTACGTATGTTTTCCATCGCTTCGGGCCTGACGAGTGTGAACCGTGACAATTTATTTCTCGGCCAGCTCCCTGTACGGCTTGTACTGGGTATGCTGGAAAGTACCAGCCTGAATGGATCGTACGAAAAAAATCCCTTCAACTTCCAACATTTCGACTTAAACTACATCAGTCTTCACATAGACAGTGATCATCAGTCCTACACCCCCGACTTTGCGAATGGGCGCTATCTCCGCTGTTACCAAGGATTATTGGAAGCTGTGGACGCCTGGAAATCCGATAGCGGTATTAACTTATCGCGAAAAGCCTATGGAGAAGGTTTTACATTATTCGGATTCCAATTGACCCCCGAGCAGCGTGAATGCAATCAAGTATTTTCTTTAATAAAGAGTGGGAGTGTGAGAGTCGAATTAAAGTTTGCCAAGCCGCTACCCGCATCGGTCACTGTGATCCTGTATGCCGAGTACCAGAATTTGTTGGAAATCCCATTGGATCGTAAAGTCCTGTTTGACTACAGCTCATGAATTCCTATCAGCTAGAATCCATCCTTTCGATGTTACCCACAAGTCTCGGAGTGTTCCCCCGTGACAGACTACCTCACAGAATCAATCAGTCAGAAGCCTTGTTTATCTACAATACCGATCCGTCCTCCCTGCCTGGAACCCACTGGATAGCGGTTTACAAGAAAGGAGTGCAAGTGGATCACTTTGATCCCCTGGGTACGAGTCCCGATGCCTCCATGCAAGAATACTATAGTCGACTAGGCATACGTCACGTCTTACACTCCTCGATACCTCTGCAGGACCCCCTGGGAGACACTTGTGGGGCTCACTGTCTGTATTTCCTGTTTAAAAGATCGTGTGGTTCGACTCTTCCCACAGTACTGCATCGTGATTACACGTGTCGAGTAGACTTTAACGACTGCATGGTGGTGCGATGGCTCTCCGCACTCCTTCAAATATTATAATTGCAGCACCCTCACAGTGTGGGAAGACGACTTTCACTCTGAAACTCATCAAAGAAGCAGCTCAAGTATTCGAACCCCCACCCCAGCGTGTCGTTTACTGTTACGGTGAGTGGCAGCCTGCCTTTGAACCCTTCAAGAAAACGGTGGAATTTTATGAAGGACTACCTACGGATCTGGAATTTGATCCTCACAGACCTACACTTCTGGTACTGGATGACTTGATGGAACAGTCTGTAGCCAGTGAGCGCATATCACAATTGTTTATTCGTGGTGGTCATCATAAAAATATCACGATTGTCCTGATCTTACAAAATCTGTTTTTAAAGGGAAGACATTCGAGGACTATATCGCTCAATGCTCACTACATGTTTTTATTTCGCAATTGTCGGGATGCTTCACAAATAACCCACCTGGCGAGACAAGTGTACCCCCATCAATCTAAACTCCTGACGGATGCCTATAGACTGGCTACACAGGTAACCTGCGGTTATTTGTGTGTTGACCTTCATCCCAGAACGTTGGACAGTGAAAGGCTCCGTGCAAAGATTCTTCCATCAGAAGAACCCGAAATACTTTACGTTCCAAATGAAAGTTAAATCTCAAGGTCCGTTCCTTCAGTGCTTACCAAAGCTAGGGGGAAAGCAGCGTACAGCTCTAATGAAGCACATCTCTGACCCCCAGATGTATGCGTTATGTGAAGTGTGTTCCAATTTCTTAAAAGGAAATATACCTGTTTCCCACAGAGTACTAAAGAATTTACGCCAGCACAAGACGGTCATAAGGAGTCTAGCGTCCAAACGTGCATCTTTACGCCACAAGAAGCATCTCCTGCAGCGTGGTTCAGGGTTCATTATACCACTATTGACTGCTGCCCTCCCCCTACTGGTCTCGTTATTTAGAAAAAAATGATTTCAGTGAAAGCAGTGCAGAGGAGAAACATAAGAAAAAAAGTGTGTGATTTAGACTCAGAGATGAAGAAAATATTAGAGTCTGGTGATGCTGACGATAAGACTGAAAAGTATCTGACTGCTTTGAAAAATTATTTGTTATTCTCAAAACAGCTTGACACTCCACAGGAAGTAAAAGTCAACATTCCCAGAAATCATATAGCTGAAGAGCGGCCCCCAAAAGACATTGCTGTTCCCATCCGACGTAAGAAAAGAAAATTATCCGAGTGGACGGCGTATTGAAAATATCTGTAAAAAAAAAAAACTTTCCAAGACTTGTGTGCTTGAAGACTTGTGTTCAAAACAATGTATTAAAAATCTGTATCCAATAAAAGAAAGTAAAACTGATAATTTGCCTTTTGCCATTTTTACGTCTCTTCCCATTCAATGTTTTCACACTGATGGTTCATTCAATGCTTGACATCCGGAAGTGATCTGCGCTCAGATGTACGCGCGCTGCTACACTCAGTAGTACAGCAGAGGGCGTTAGTGTCGATGGGCGGGGAAATGAGAATGCTGCTGCAGCAGCGAGACTTGGAGGGGAGCAGCGCGCGTACATCTGAGCGCAGATCACTGATAAGACTTACGGAGCACCTGAAAAAACAAAGTTACCTCTTGCTTTCTACCACCATAGTGTCTTCCAGTTCTGAGAAATAAAGAGACGGATTTTTTGAAACCATTTTTATTGAAACAATTCACAGACAATAATTTACATGACAGATCCGCTGTAGTTTTAAATACAATAAGTTAAATACAATAATTCAAAAGCTGACGACGCCTCAGTGCTGGGTCATTACGTGTGAAATACTAAGGTTCACTAGGAACATTGAAATAAAGTGTGCAGTGAAATAAATAAAGCGTGTAATGAAATAATATGTACATTGGTGAGCAACGAAATAAAGTGAGCAACGAAATAAAGTTGTAATACTATGCACACTGAAATAATAAATGAAGATGCAATAATAAATAAATAAATAATAAATGAAGATGCAATAATAAATAATAAATTAGTTTACAATAATACATTAGTGTGCAATAATAAATAAAAACTGTGCATTTACTCATCCATGAGTTGGATAAGGGTATCCAGGCCCAGGTCATTGTAACCATAAGGTACAGTGAGAGTCGAACCCGGGCTGAGATACCGCTTATCGAGGTTAGCCTTAAACCTTTTCACCATGGGCTTATTCGTAAGTGACCCATCCACTTTATTACGAATTACATTGAAAGGGACTTCGAAGGTCTCACTGGTTGGGGAGTTCCCTAGCACCATGGATTTTAGAAGTTCAAAATTGTATGTGCACCGGTTTTTCTTCGTGAGTGATATGCCCTTGGCGCGAAGAATTTCATCCCCGTTGCTCAGCCGAAGGGCATAACTTTTGGCCCCGGCGCTGACATAGTCAGTGATGTGTACACCGGAGCCGTACTTTGAAGAAATTTCATCTACGAGACCTCCGAGAAAGGGATGTTGTGGTGGTGTGTAGGTGTCGCGAGGAGACGTTGTATAAATTACTGAGTCAGTATCCGAGTACAATGCACGACTATCTAATTTCGATAGAAGCTCGTACAGCTTTAGTCGGGCGTGACTCGTCACCATTGCGGCGAGAATCAGGCTTCCACGGGTGTTCGCTGGAGTGGCAGACTCCGCCGGCTTGTGCGTGACAAGCACGGCCTGATCACTGATAACAGCGACGTCAGTGATGACTAGCGATGCGTCCGTCAAGAGCTCCATGTACTTGACAGGACAACTCACAATGGTCGTCTGGGTTCGACTCATGTTCTGCGCATGCTTCCCCCATGACGAATTAAGCGAGACCTTGGAAAGAGTTCGCTTAAGGTTGTTTTTTTCAACTTCCGAGGGGAGGATCCGAACCCCCTCCGCCTGGAAGAAGGCCTCACAGAAGGCTTCCTTTTGCTCCTCGGTCTGCACGTCAGGGGGAAACCCGGAGTAGCGCTGCTTCAGTCCCAGAAAAGTGTCTATGTACCCAGCATAGACACCTCCCTTTTTTGTTGTAGGATCGTATTGCAGGATGGTATTAAAGTGCCACACATCGTGGAACTGGAGAAGTTTGTAGCCAGCACGCATCGCAGCATAAATTTCGAACGTAGGCCAAGATCCTGTCAATGCGCGCTGGTTCACGGTGTGCCGACAAGGGGGTGCCAGCTGTCCATCCGCACAGATCCTACAAAGGGGAAAAAGCAGCTTCCCATTACACCTATAGGGCAGTACAGGGATGAATAAACCGTCGGGGGGTAACAGTGTGGCGTGTGCAATGCCAAAATAGTGGTCGAGGTCCGTGGCGAAATCGGAGGTGATCCGAACCGGGTGACCTTTACCGAATGGAGCCTTCTTGCAAACATAAGGGTACAGGCTGTTGTAATCAACGTAGTTAAGGCTACATCCTAAGTCAACCGATGCAAAGATGGAGAACACCTCCACGCGCCCTCCGTAGAGGTAGTCACGGGCCCCTATACGCCTGATAGGCTCGACGGATTTATAAATTAATGCGACGGACTGGTTTTTGCGCATCAACTCGTCGAATTCGTGCTCCCACATAATTTTGCATGTGTACCCGTTCATCAGCACTTTCAAGGTCTCAAGACGATCCATGGTCCGGGTGTTTAGCAGACCAAATGGCTTTCTCGTGCGCTGATCTATTTTTTCAGGGTTGAAACATTTCAAGCAGCAATGATAGTAACAACCTAAAAATTCGTAATAACAACGGGTACTGTGGCACACGCCATCCAATTTGTACTGCCCTATCTTATACTCACCTCCGGGTGATCGCGCAGTTTGAATTACGATGTTGTCCTTGGAAGCCTCATACTCTAACCATGCGAGAGCTTTCAAGGACTGCCGGTCGTTACTCGCCGAATACCCTTGGGCGGGACACACACCGAGGGTATTCTTTTGCAGAAACTTCCCACGGAAAATTCGAAGACAAGCACCGGCAATAGTCAGGTCACGCGCAAATGGGTCTACGCCTGTGAGATTTAAAAATTCCTCGCGGAAAGCTTGGGCGCCTCGCCGCAACAACTCTGTATCTGCCTTGCAGTAATACAGAAGCTGCTGTTGAAAATCCCAGGGTTCAAGGCTTGCTGCGACATACCACTCGTTGAATACTGACAGAGTTTCAGGCTCCATGTCTTCCGGCTGGAAAAAAAGCCGATCAGGGATGGGTCCTGCATACTGTAGATTTTCCTCCTTCACGAATTTAAAGGGGAAAAAGCCTTTCACCGTCTCCAAGTTGAAGGTCTTCGTGAATGATCGAAGAGGAGCCTGAATAAAGGACAACGTGTCGATGAACCTTATTTTAAGGCCAGGTAAAAATATACCTAAAATCTTGGATCCATCGAACACGAGATCCGGTTTTAAAAATTTTCTGTACAGGTAACTAATGATGAACATGCCGTCAAAGCCTTTCAGATTATGTGCGAGGACTGTGGCGTCCTTGAATCGTTGAACCCCAGGACGTTCTTCAGCCAGAATCCAATCCATAAAGGCGTCCGTTTCCGAGAATGAAGCATAGACCCACTCGTCGTCCACTTGATATGTGACCACACATAGTATCGGTTTTAGCAACCCGTCGGCACACTGCACAGTCTCTACGTCAAAGTAGAGGTAGGTCTGACCGACAGGATCAATTTTGCAGGGCTCGACGAATTTTAAGGTGTCAGCCTTGCAAACGTGCTTTTTCAGGGGGTCGTAAATGCTAATGCACTTAACACAGCGATGCCGTGTCTGACATGCCTTCAGCAGGTGCGCCTGAAAGCATTCAGCCCCGCGCAAATACACACAGCATACCGTGCAAAGCAACAGCTCCCCTGTATGAAGCACATCGACTGACAGGCACCTGTTGCAGGTTCCCTTGCAAACGTGGCCCTCTGTATTTAACCCCTTTAAACAAATGTGGCAGAATTGCTTAGCCCCGAAAAACCCTGATGGTTTGGTAATCACATCGTAATGCCCAGCACTAAACAACAAATAAAGGTTGTCCCCTCCTTCGGGACCAATGAAGATGGGGAGGAAGGCGTCATCAGCAGAATACACAACAATCCTGAATTGTGTCAGGTGAGCTTGAAAGAGACGTACTTCCGGGAGTCCACAGGGACCCTCTGGTACGGCTGCATCCTGATGTAGTTGACGGGCTTCCTGCCTCTGCAAAGGGGAGCGATAATCGCTGATCCTAGTATAGTTGTGCGTCAGCCCCTTATTTTTTAAGCAAAGCTCTCGTGCGACGACGAGAGCCCTTGCAAGACAGATATCGTCACGGTTGACGATTCTCAAAACGCTCCCCTTCTTGACAATGAATGACCCGACGTCAGCGACGCGACGAGTCTCGGGGCCTGTACGTCTTCCATCTCCACCGCTACCGACCCGGTCCAGGTTGGCACAAACGAAGTCAAACTCCAATTCGCTCCCGGGACCAAGAGACTCATTTGACTGCACTACTTTGTCTAGTGCAGCCATGAATCTCTCCCCCGTCAGGGCATTACGCCGAATTAGTGCCAGGTTGACGGGGTTTTTCAAATCCCGGGAGCGTAAACACAACCGAACATGGCTATACTCCCCTGTGGGGACGACGTCGGTCAACATTTTCTCATGTAGGTCGTGCAGGACCGGGAGGAAATTATAAGGTTCCACATTCTCCATTCCGCCAAGCCGCACACTCATTGAAACAAATTGTGTGCGAAACTTGGCGGAGTTGTAGTGGCGTATGTTCACAATACTGTAGTAAGGTGCTGCAGCAGGTCTGACTGTGGTGGATGGTCCTGGAACGTTGAAGGACTCGACAGACCTAGATAGATAATTTATTCTCAGAATATGCAGTACTTTACGCGTTTTTTATCTTAGAACTGAAGTTATAATGCTGTATTGCTCAGATACATACTTTTAAAGTATTACATTTTCCCCTGACACACATTTTTAAAGTATTACACTTTTAAAGTATCACATTTTCCCCAGATACACGTTTTTAAAGTATTACATTTTTAAAGTATCACATTTTCCCCAGATACACACTTTTAAAGTATTACATTTACTAATATTCTTCTTTATACATAGTTTGTCCAATAAAAATCATATATTTATTCACATATATATAGAAATTTTACCTACAGTACAAGTCTGAAAAAAAAAAATGTTCCACGTGAGTAAACACTCGACTGTGGAAAAATTTAACAGTTGTAATAAAAGACAACACACACACACATTGCTAGTATAATTTTGCCTACAGTACAAGTCTGGGAAAAAATGTTCCACGAGAGTAAACACTCGAAGTTGGAAAAATTTAACCGTTGCTAGCTCAAGCAAAAGACCTAATTAAAATTTAACTAATTTATAAGCAGAATAAAGAAAGTAAAATGGCTTTACAGGCTATAAAACTATATATGCTTTAGTAAATGATTGAGCCGTTTAAGACCTGCTCAACATCAAATGAAATTTCATTTACCTGACTGCAGCTGAAGACCCCGCGCCTGTGAAGATTGCCGTGGTGCCGTCAGCACTGGCGGGGTCGTTGAGGGGCGTAGCCGGCACTGTCAATGACGAACGGGTCATGGGTGGCTGAGGCTTGGTTAGCACACTCTCCGTGGGGGCCCTACATTGATAGATAATTCAGTCTCAGAATATGCAGCACATTTACATGTTTTTTCATCTTAGAGCAGAAAAGACAATATGCAGTACATTTACTAGTCTGAGCAAAAATCTAAGTAACTAAAGTTTGAAAATTAGGTTTTAGAATAAAAGACAGCACAGTTTGCTAGCATGAGCAAAAAATCTAAGTAACTAAAGTTTGAAATTTATCATTTAGACTTTACTAGATAGAAACAAATATAAAACTCTATGTTGTGATAAAAGACAACATACACCACAGTTTACTAGCCTGAGCAAAAAAAAAAAAATCCAAGAAAATATTTAGCTAATTTATAAGTAGAATAAAGTAAGTAAAAATGACTTTACTGGATAGAAACAAATATAAAACTCTATGCACGTCAGTAAATGATTGTGTGTCTTAATGACAACATAGCATTAAATAAAGGTTTATTCACCTGCTAGCCGTTGAAGCACCCGGGACGGGTGAAGTCCTCATCTCCGCTGCTGCTTTTGCTGCGGCGATGCGCTTGCGGTGTGTTAGAGAAAGCCTCAATGTCCTCGGTCGTAGTATTTCCCCGGCCTCCATCTGACGACAGACACGCTTAACACTTCTGTCATCTGTCTCCGTGCTTCTTTTGGAGACATCGGAGAGGTTCTGGACTGCTGCGAGAAGTTTCTCAAAGCACTGCGTGGTGTTCCTAGATAGATAGATAATACGGTCTCAGAATATGCAGTACATTTACTAGCGCAATCAAAAATATCTAAGTAAATAAAGGTTTGAAAATTAAGTTTTAGAATAAAATGACTTTACTGGATAAATGGTTGAGTACCTTAAGGGCAACACAGCATTAAATAATTTATAAGTCAACACAGTATTAAATAATTCTTAAGTGCAACACAGCATTAAATAATTTATAAGTAGAATACAGAAAGTAAAAACGTCTTAAGGGCCGCATCAAATAATTTATAAGTAGAATACAGAAAGTAAAACGTCTTAAGGACAGCATTAAATAATTTATAAGTAGAATACAGAAAGTAAAAACGTCTTAAGGACAGCATTAAATAATTTATAAGTAGAATACAGAAAGTAAAAACGTCTTAAGGGTCGCATCAAATAATTTATAAGTAGAATACAGAAAGTAAAACGTCTTAAGGACAGCATTAAATAAAATTTTAGTTACCTGTTAGCAGATGATGATCCAGCCGAAGGAATGTTGAAGGCTCGTTCACCAGACATCTTGAGGAGTTTGACAATCAGGTGTCAGAGTATCAGCGTTGACAGTTGAATGACATTGGAGGATGCTGTCCTCCGCATTTTATACACACAGCCAGGCCGACTGACACGTATTACAAGAGGTCAAACTAACATCACGCGATCGAGACAACAACAACAATTTCTATTTTGAAACCTTATCAGCATCATATGTAAACAAAGTGTGGTGCTGGACACTGCCCTCTTGAACCCTCACCGATCGGACCACGTCGCGTGATGTTTTTGAAAGTCTTGTTGCTAACCCCGATAAGCACTTGAAAGGAATACCGCTTGCGATAAGGAGTTTGAATTTTCTGAGAGCAGATCATAACACGGCACTATTCGACAGCTATTACGAATAATTTAAACCATTCGCCCCGGACCGTAGGACGATTTTTAATGTGGGAATTTTAACCAGTGCTTAATTACTAGGGAGTTTAATAGCCGGGAATTTTAATTATAAGAAAATCGTTTAACCGTCTTGGTGGAATAAATACAGCTTTGCGAGTTTGATTTACAATTTGAGATCCTCATTCAAAAGAGTTCAGTGGTAGTGTCGGTTTTGATGTAAGAAATACATAGAAAAAGCTAGTTATAAAGAATGCTAGGTTAATATCTGACCCGTTCGACACGCATCTAAGCCACAGCAAGTACACGGCATAGTCCTGGAATCCACAGAGCGAGGGACGATTTTTTTTTTTTTCGGGTGAAACACATTTACAGAAAACTGCTTTTTATTTCGAGCGTGGAGTGATTTTAATAAAGGTGAGGAATATTTTGACGAGTGTTTAATTACTAGGGAGTTGATTAACGGAGTTTGAAAATTTTTCCGCTGCAGACGTGTGTTCTAAAAGCAGATTTAACATGTCATCCCTACGAATAATTTAAACCATTATTAATTTCACCCTATGGTATTTTCTATGGAAACAGTAAGAGTAAAATGAGTTTCAACTGTAGGATGATTTTTAATAGAGGTAAGGGAATTTTGTATCATTCCTTTCTGTACAATTATTCTAAGACCAGTCAATCGTTCCATGCAATTATTCTGAGACTTGCATCAGCCGAGTGAAGGAGTGGGGGCTTAAAATGGTCAACCAGAGGGTTTTTCATAAGGGGGAGGGCTTAAAATATAGGTAGGTCGACCGTGGGGTCCGAAAACGAGAAATTAGAGTGAAAATAAAGGGGTTTTTGGGAAAATAGTACTTCTCCCTGTCAACAGATGGCGCCAGGAGGGTTTTTAATAAGGGGGAGGGCTTAAAATATAGGTAGGTCGACCGTGGGGTCCGAAAACGAGAAATTAGACTTAAAATAAAGGGTTTTTTGGGAAAATAGTACTTCTCCCTGTCAACAGATGGCGCCAGGAGGGTTTTTAATAAGGGGGAGGGCTTAAAATATAGGTAGGTCGACCGGGGGGTCCGAAAACGAGAAATTAGAGTGAAAATAAAGGGTTTTTGGGAAAATAGTACTTCTCACTGTCAACAGATGGCGCCACTGAGGGGGAAAGGGGGGTTTAATAAAGGGGGAGGAATTATTAATTATTAATAAAGGGGGCGTGGCCTGTTACGTAATGATTATGTAATGATTACGTCATGTTACGTAATGTTACGTCATAGGGGCGTGGCCTGTTACGTCATAGGGGGCGTGGTCGATGACGTCATAGGGGGGAAAGCACTGTGCAAAGGGGAATCGGTGGGTTGTGAATAAACTACTCATATATTATATATATATTGAAAAAATTTAATGTTATAATATCAAAACTGTATTATGTTCGAAACTTTCTCAACATTTCATTGTTGTTATGTAACTGCTGGGTAAAGTCTTACTTGAAATTTGGAATTATGTCATGGGGAGGTGTGTACTTTGCTAATGTAAAAAGCCTTATAATAACGCAGAATCGTGTAATACGATACATTATGAAAAAAAAAAGAACATTTGATAGTGTCGAAATTTATTATAAAGTTATTAAACATTTTTCCACTAAACTTCATCACTTAATTGATGAATTTTAGTAAAAAGTGGTCTGATCAAATATTGTCAATAACAAAGTATAATAATATAAAAAGTGAAAGTCCTAATATTTACGTCGTCATAAGTAGAAAAACTATAATGAAAATTATTACATTTATATGGCGCCAAAAATCTTCAACTCATTGCCAGTTACTATTAAAAATGAATAATATATTTAGAAATATTCAAAATGTCTTTACAAATATGTTGATGAAATACAAAATATTGAAACCATGTCATGAAGAAATATTTAAAAGCGATTATTTTTAAGTAAATCATTGTATCACAGTTATTATCGTGTTCACATTACTGTTTCCTTTTACCATACCTTGTGGTGTAGTTATTTTTCCAAAAAATTTTGTATGCTACTATTTCATGGTATATATAACTGCATATACCATGTATTCATATCTATCGAAATAAATGATTGATTTTTTTCAAAACTTTTATCTAAGCAAAGTCCAAAGTTTTAATTCTCTTTTCAAAGAAGAATATTAAAAGTTTTATTCAAAAGTGAATAAATTTCTTATCATAGAAGAATATTAATCAAAGTCCGTAAGTAATTATTTAATCAAAGTATGAATATTAAAACTTTTATCTAATCAAAGTCCAAAGTAATAATTCTGTTATCAAACCGAACCTTTGTGAAGTGTATGATAATTTAGCATAAAAGAATATTAAAATTTTAATCTAATCAATGTTCAAGTAATAATTTTGCTACAAGAATATTAAAACTTTTATCTAACTAAAGTCCCGTAATAATTCCCGTTTCAGCTTTACAATTAAAACTTTACAATTAAATATATTTAAATCGTACTTATCTTAGATTGGGGCTCTATACCGGAGGGGAAACTAAAACTGACTTCGAATCGATTGAGACCTTTCTTAAACATTCAACTGAAATTTAAAACCAAAACTGAATAAATTTCTTATCATAGAAGAATATTAAAATTTTTATCTAATCAATGTTCAAGTATAATAATTTTGCTATAAGAATATTAAAAATTTTATCTAACTAAAGTCCACGTAATAATTCCCGTTCCAGCTTTACAATTAAATCTATTTAAATCGTAGTTACCCTAGATTGCGTCTCTATACCGGAGGGGAAAGTCAAAGTGAATTGGAATCACTTGAGACTATTCTTAAATACTCAACAGAACCAAAACTGAATCTTGAACCTTGGTTTTGGTTTAAAAAAAATTCGGTTTGATAGCAAAGTCCAAGTAATAATTTTGCTATCAAACCGAATTGTTTATCCAAAACCAAAGTTCAAGATTCAGTAGCAAAGTCCAAGTAATAATTTTGCTATCAAACCGAAATTTTTATCCAAAACCAAAGTTCAAGTTTCAGTAGCAAAGTCCAAGTAATAATTTTGCTATCAAACCGAAATTTTTATTCAAAATCAAAGTTCAAGATTAATTTTTGGTTCTGTTGAGTATTTAAGAAGAGTCTGAAGCGATTCCAAGTCACTTTGACTTTCCCCTCCTGAAGAGTAAGTAGTACTTTTTATATGTTTTTTCAAAGTTGCTTAGTTGAATCGCTGGTCAACCGGGACGCGCACCCTATACGTCCTAGGTGTGTGGGCCTCATCTCCGTAGCTGGACTCAAGGAAGGATTCTGGCCTCGATTGCTAAAAATTAGCAATATACTGACGTGAACCCCCCTTTCTTATGAGGGCGGTCCGTCATTAAATTTCTGACTCCCTCCCGTTCTATTTTGGCCGTGCTGTTTCTTGTGCAGACTTTCGAGAAGGAAACCTCTGCAATAACCCAAACGTGACTCAATCTTGGAAAAGACAGGGAGTAGTCAGATATTACCATTTAAACATAATTTATTTATAGTACATTGCGAAAAATAAACTTCAGGACCAGGAGTTCCCTTCGGGGAATACAGCCGAACTTACTAGTTCTCAGGCGATGACCGCCTTTACAATTAGACGCCAAACCGTTTAGGCGAAAGTCTGTTCATGTGGCTGAGCTACCAGCTCTAAAGTCCAAGTACGGGGCTCTTCCCCAGAACACAGTGGCGGTTAGCAGACTTTGTGGAAAGGATACCAGATTTATGAATGAGGGTGACCCTACCTGTTGGATGAGGTGGTCGCTGCAGGAGTCTTTGTTGCGAAGATCAGCACTGTCCGTTGAAGGCCCATCGCCTAGGTTTATCTAGAGCAAGAAAGTTAAAACATTTCGAAAACTTCTAAACTATTCACACGAGGCCTTGCCGATTCCCGGCCAAAAAAAGACGTCTTCGCTGTCCAAACACATGGAGACAAGTCCTTTCTCTACTCTTGAGCAGTTCAAAATTGCCGCTTCTCTCCACACCGACCTCTAGCGGTGGTCAGCGTCGTAAGCTGACGCGGGCGCTTGCCATTGGACGTCGGGGGCATCGCTCCGCCTATTCGGCCTCTTTGGTGGCGGGTCCGAACTCTGGGTCCGGAAGTTCTTGGCTCCTGGGGCGATGCCGGACACTGGTGTCATCCAGTTGAACTGGTAAGTTCTTGGAACCGCGATGACTAACCAGGTCTTTGTTCACACTTCGAGAAAAACATATTCAAGGACCTTTTAGCCCAAGTCGTGTCCGCAGGATCAATTCCTGAGGGCACGACACACCTATCCCCCTTTAGCGAGAGAGGAGGACAGGCGGGGCAGGGAAAAGGTCACTGACCGAACTGCACTGAAGATGGCACTATATTGTTGAAGATGATCTCCAGGGTCACCCATCACGATCTGGAATCTGGCCTTTCCTTCATGAGTCCATCTGTTGCAAACAGTCTAAGAGGTCACACAGTTCATATTGTTGCACAACACCAAGAAAGTCCAGTGATTCACAGTTGGGGTCCGGCTGGACCGCTCTGGTGGGCGTCGGTTGCAGGAGGCTCCACAGCACATGAAATAGAGAAAACAGGGAAAAGGGTCACCAATCTGGCTTTCCACATGTACTCAAGTTGCAAACACACAGTCTGTCTTCGTGCTTACCGCCACGTGACTCACTGTTACATAGAACTTAAAAATCTTATGGTACAGATTACACTTCTAATTAGCAAGAACTTCCTGAAGTTAGTTACAATTCCAACAATAAAACAAAAATCCTTTCTCAGTAAAACACTTTATACTACAAAATCATCTAACTATTACTCCTATAATAGCAAAATCATCTACAATTACTCTTATAATGATCATCAAAAATTATCTCTCCATCAATTCATTTAATCCTGACAAAATTACTTCTCAAAAACTCAAATCTCTGATAACAAAATCATTTTTTTTTAAGTTACTCTGACAATGATCATTTAAAATTATCTCTCCATTAATTCATTTAATAGTGAACTCACTTTATACTAGCAAGATCATCCAACTATTACTCCTATAATAGCAAAATCATCTACAATTACTCTTATAATCACAAAATCATCTAATTGTTACTCTGACAATGATCATCAAAAATTATTTCTCCATCAATTCATTTAATCGTGACAAAATTACTTCTCAAAAACTCAAATCTCTGATAACAAAATCATTTTTTTTTTTCAAGTTACTCTGACAATGATCATCAAAAATTATCTCTCCATCAATTCATTTAATCGTGACAAAATTACTTCTCAAAAACTCAAATCGATAATCAAGACACTTCAAAAAAAAAAACTCAAATCTCCAATAGCAAACTCATTTATAGTTATTTCTCAAATCTCAAGTCTATTATTCAAATGGAGGGCTTTGCACTCGGTCTACACTGTTTCAAATAGCTGCTTCGTTCCTTCCGGCTGATTGATTGATTGAACGTGCGTGTGTGTGGGGGGGGTGCGTAGAACCTGCTGTCCCGCCAGGTTTCCCAAAGCGTCACCATCTCCGCGCCGGCTCGGCCACCGCACACGGGAGAAATTCTCGTGATTTCTCGCGTGAGCGTTCTATGATTCAGATTTCACTCCTTCGCTGCGCTTGATAGCCGGGGGGGAGGGGGGGTGCGAGTGCCTTAGTGTACTGACGGAGACGGTTGAGCAGTGACGGACCAGGGGAGAGGATTTCTGCCGTCCTGGGGCGATGTATTGTGAGGGCGTCCCCTCGCGACGACATTAGCCCATGAGGCGGGCTTCACTTCCTCGAGTTCGTCATGTATCCCAGCATTCCGTGTTTTCAAGCGTCGTCTGCTGCGGGGCGGCCGCTGAGGCAAAGGCGGAAGGGGTGCTGATCCACCGGATGTGTTGACGTCATAGCAAGCCACGGTGTGCGGGTGTGTGTCAGCAGCAGTGGCTGGGGCGACTCTTCCGTCTGGTGCACGTGGTCGAAGGTTGTACGGGTGTGGCTGGGAGCTCGCTGTGGCAGGGCGCGCTCGCGCGTCTGGCGCCGGGCGGCCTGCAACGTGATTCCGTGTGACTCGGGGGTTCGATTCCCAGTCGTCTTCCTCAGATTCCGGCTCAGCGATGGGTCGTGATGGGGGCGTCGGGGGTTTTGGTGTGGGATCTTCTGGGATGGAGGGCTCACCTATCAGGTACGGGCGTCGCTTCCGCAATTTGGTGAGGCGATCGACATGGACTGTCTCCACTTTGTGAGGGTTGGCGACTAAGGCAATTTTATAATTCACTTCGGTGAGGCGTTGCAGCACTCGCCATGGCCCGGTGGACATTTTCGAGAGCTTCCTGGTATTCCTGCGAGGGACCCGTGGGCTATATAAAAACACGAGGTCACCAGGCCGAATACCTTTATCCACGGCCATTTTTCTCCTCTGCTCCTCCTGATTCGTAGCTGCTGTTTCAAGATCCGCTTTCACCAGCTCATACGCTTCATTCAACTTGTTGGCTAACTGTTCACCATAGCTCTCAGTGTCGGCATAGGTTGGGGGCTCCTTCGTCTGCCACATCTGGTAAGGCAGGGCCACGTCTCGGCCATACAGTAGAAAATAGGGGGTCTCATGGGTGGAACTGTGGGTGGCACTCCGATAAGCCATCAAAACAAATGGCAGATGCTCATCCCACACATCATTTTTGTCGGCCACCAGATGAGATAAGATGGATGCTATGGACTGGTTGAATTTCTCCACGAGGCCGTTGGAGCTCGGGTGATAGAAGCTAGTGTTTTGCTTGGTAATGCCTAATCGGTTAAACACCTCGGTCATCACGCGACCGGTAAAGTTGCGCCCATTATCACTGATGACAGTAGCGGGAATTCCATGCTTGGGAATAAAATCTTCTACAAACGCTCTAGCAATCGACTCTGCTGACTGATCGGCCAGCGCGTAGACCTCTGGCCATTTGGTGAAGTAGTCCATAATGACTAAGATGTACCTATTTCCTTGCTGAGTGATGGGGAGAGGGCCTAAAATATCCATGCCTATGCGCTGAAAGGGGCGGCTTGTGAGTGGGGCTCGAACTAGGTTTCCTTTCTTCTTCTCGACGTAGCCTCTCCGTTGCAGACAAGATACACAGGTCTGGACGTAATTGCGTATATCGGCATACATGCCGGGCCAGTAGTACTCAGACCTTACTCTTTGCAATGTTTTGTACTCTCCCAAGTGGCCTGAGCAGGGGTTGTCGTGGCACAATTCCAAGATCTGCCCTCGCAGACTGACGGGGATCGCTAGCTGCTCTGTTGCTTCCATGCGGGGGCTATGGCTAGTCGGGGGGGCCAAATGGTATAGGATACCTTCCTTCAAATAAAATGGTTCGGCGGCACTGGCGGGTGAATCGGGGGTCCTACTCTCTAAAATTTCGATGGTGTTTCTAAAGGTGGGGTCCTCCAGCTGTAGGTCTCTCAGATGGGCTAAATCGCCAAAGGGGCTCTGGGCAGGGGGATTTCCCTCGACTGCCTGGATGTGACGGGACAGGGTATCGGCGGGGACATTGTGTTTCCCAGGCCGATAAATGATGTCGAAATCGTAATCCTGCAGCGTCAGATTCCACTTGGCCAATCTACTGGAGGGGTCCTTGAGTTTCAGCAAATATGTGAGGGGGGCATGGTCGGACACAACTGTAAATCGTCGCCCATACAGGTACTGCTTGAAATGGGTAATGGCGAAACGGATCGCAAGGGCCTCCTTCTCAATCGTTGAGTAGCGTGTTTCAGGGGGCTTCAATTTCCGACTGGCGTAAGCTACCGGATGACGGAAACCGTCGTCCGTCTCCTGCTCGAGTACGCCGGCTACCGCAATATCCGACGCATCGGTTGACAGGAAAAATTTCCGTCCAAAGTCGGGGTACAGGAGAAGGGGCTCGGTCATTAATTTCCTCTTTAGTACTTCGAACGCTTCCTCTGCCTCTGAAGACCATCTAAAAGGGGTGTCTTTCTTCACTAACTGTACCAAGGGGGCTGTAAGATCGGCGTAACGATCAATAAAACGCCGGTAGTAACCGGTTAGGCCTAAGAAGGCTCGAACGTTCCGGACACTACGGGGGCGTGGAAATTCTTCAATGGCCTGGACGTTCCGCGGGTCCGGCTGGACCCCTTCTGCGGAAATCAAATGTCCCAAGTATGTGAGGGACTCCTTCATAAATTGGCACTTCGCTGGCTTCAACTTTAATTTGTAGGACCGTAGGCGGTCAAATACCCTCTGTAACCGTTCTGTGTGTTGTTCAAATGTCTGGGAGGCCACCATTATGTCGTCGAGGTAGACGAGAACTTGCTCCTGTCGCATTCCCATTAATACGTGGTCCAGTAAATGTTGGAAAGTAGCGGGACTGTTCTTCAGTCCAAATGGTAAGTAGTTAAATTCAAATAACCCTTTCCTACTGATGAACGCAGTTTTCTCCACGTCTCGTGGGTGTACGGGAACCTGCCAATAACCGGATACCATATCCAGCGAGCTAAAATATTTGGCGTGAGCTAGTTGGTCGATAATTTCGTTTATGAGGGGGAGAGGGTACGAATCTGGGATTGTTTTCGCATTTAGTGCCCTGTAGTCAACACAGAATCTGTATGTGGAGTCTTTTTTCTTCACTAAGACGATGGGTGACGCAAAAGGAGAGGCGCTTTCTCTGATTATTCCTTGCTCCAACAACTCATCCACTTGTCGGTCCAATTCGCCCTGCAGCGCGAACGGCACCCTGTATGCCCGCTGCCTCACGGGGCGGTCGTCTGTGAGGTGGATTTCATGGTACACGGCCTCTGTGCCGGTCAATTCGCTGACATCTCTCGCAAAAACATCTCGATTTTTCATTAATAATTTTCCCAGTTTACTCTTCTCTTGAGGCCCAAGATGGTCCAATTGGAAATCTTCCAGGGACAGGGGCGATTTTCTTGTCTTCCGGGGAATGCCAGGAGGTTCTATTTGTTCGGCGTCGAGGGCTTCCAACGTGGCGATGCGCATGTTTTTATTCAGCCAGATAGGGGCCGATGAGGTATTGGCGACCCGGATGTTGAGTCGGCCGCTACCGTCCACGCGGTTCACCGAGCGGGCTACGCGCACGGAACCGGTTTTCAGCTGCTCATGTGGCTGCGCTAAGATCGTGCATCCTCGGAGCTGGGGTGCAGAACACTCGATGAGGGCTATGCGCTCGGCTCGGGGAGGGACGCAGAGCCTCTGTATGATGCGCCCAATGTACGTGGGTGTAGGGGAGGGGGGTGAAGGTTGCTCCTGGGCAGGGTAAGCGGGCAGTGTGAGGGGGGTGCTCCTATGTTCCAATTTCTCGTCCTTCTTCCTTTGCAATGTGCCTGAATGACAATCTATGATGAATCGATGCTTCTTGAGGATATCGTGTCCCATTATCATGTCGTATCGTGGAGTGTCTATATCAAGGGCTACTATGGGGTGCTCAAAACTAATTCCATCAAATGTGAGGGTCACCATGTATCTGCCTATCACTGGAAGGGGGTGGCCATCTACAGTTTTCAAATTATGTTGTGGGGGGACCGTTTTGTGCAGGATTCGGCTTCTCAAGCGCTGAAAACACTGGCCATTCATGACAGACACCGTGGCGCCGGTATCGACGAGGGCCGACACCTCCGTGTCCTCCATGCGGCCAGACACAATAGGTGAATTTTCATCACTACATAGTATGGCACACGGGGCAATGCGGACGGCTGACGCTTCGAGGGGACTCTGGGAAGTGCATCCGGGGCTTCCCTCCCGTTCTAGTTTAAAAGGAGCCGTATGGTGGTTGGTTTGCCGCAACTCCTCTCTACCCTGTTCTCGTGTTTGCTGAGGGGGGGTAAAAGGAAATTCACTCCCTCTCGTCCAGCGGGTCCTCCGTGGGGGTGCTCGGTCTTGATTTTGCTGCCGGTTTCGTCCTGTTTGGTATCGCGGGTCACGTGGGCGTACGGTAGGGGGCGACGCACATTGACGGGCGTAATGGCCCACTCCGCCGCACGCAAAGCACGTGACACCCCGGCGATCCGCCCAGGAGTGCTGCTGTTGCTGGGGCTGATTGGTATGGCTCCTCTCTCGCTGTCCCTCAATCTGGTGAAGGCGCTCCCCTAAACGTACCAAATCTGCCTGGATCTGGCACAGCGGAAAGGCTGCCAACAGATCCTGTAGCTGGGGCAGAGGGTTCGACTCTGTGTTCCTAGCAGGGGTTTCCTCGTCGAGTGCTCGTATGGCTGGCGTTCGTCCGCAGGCACGCTCATTGCTCTCCTCTAGTGTAGCTTTCGCTAAAGCCTCCTTGAAAGTGCGGGGATTATGAGACAATACGACCCTCTTGAGCCGCGGGGCCAGGCCCGCCAAAAACTGGGCAAGGCGCATCTGATCGCCGATTCCCTGATCCTCGCTGTCCCTGTTTCTCCCCGTTGGTCCCAAAAACTGATAGACCCGGGTCCGAATGCAGGCAGCATACTCCTGGACACTCTCGTTCGCCGCTTGCTGACAACTTGTGAACTCGTGCAGGCGGGTGGCTAATGGCGCCTCACTATCGAACCTTTCCAACACCGCCCTTTTGAAAATGGCAAAATCCTCCTCGTTCCTTAATTCCGGGGATTGGTTAACGAATTCCGCAGCGGCTCCTCGCAGCTTCGAGCGGGCAATGATTGCCATCTCGCTCGGCTGCCATCGTACGATCCTCCCTACTCCCTCTAATTGTTCGAAAAACGCTGCGGCCGTGCGACTATTATCTCCTTCGTACGGGTTTACTAAGTTTATGAACCCCGCCAGGAGAGGTCCCGTCGTTGGGGACGGCTCCTGGATGGGTGGCGCACTCGCGTCCTGACTATCCATTAATTCGGGGGGTTTTCTCACTACGCAAATAGTGTGCTGCGTGTTGTGCTGTGTGTTGGGTTTTTTGTACCTCCTAAGTGCAATGGAGGCGCACACAGAAATGCCACTTAACAGTAACACATGAAAAAAAAAATCACTCCTATCTAAAATATTATGATATAGTCCCTAGTCGAAATCTCTAATACTTCCTTCATACACTCTACACCTGGGCCTAGCTATAGTCTTATACTTATTTCTTAGCACTAAACATTTAATTCAAATCACTTTCTATACTTCAATATAACACTTGTTTTAACAGATGCTCCTGAAATTCCTCGCTCAAAACATAGTATACAATTCTCACTAAAATCACAATTTAAATCACTAAAGTCACTAAAATCACAATATTTAACATTCTTAATTTCTTCACATTCTGCTACTGCCACATTTCAACACAATAATTTTGCAATCTCTAATTATACTCTTTTTCTAGCCGCAATAAACTCAGGTTCGAACATACTTGGGTCACAGAAACCAATTGAAGCTAATCCGTGGTCACCGCGCTAATTTGACGTATTTTTCTTTCTAACCGCAATAACACTCAGGTTCGAAAATCCGTGGTCACGGCACCAATTTGACGTGAACCCCCCCTTTCTTATGAGGGCGGTCCGTCATTAAATTTCTGACTCCCTCCCGTTCTATTTTGGCCGTGCTGTTTCTTGTGCAGACTTTCGAGAAGGAAACCTCTGCAATAACCCAAACGTGACTCAATCTTGGAAAAGACAGGGAGTAGTCAGATATTACCATTTAAACATAATTTATTTATAGTACATTGCGAAAAATAAACTTCAGGACCAGGAGTTCCCTTCGGGGAATACAGCCGAACTTACTAGTTCTCAGGCGATGACCGCCTTTACAATTAGACGCCAAACCGTTTAGGCGAAAGTCTGTTCATGTGGCTGAGCTACCAGCTCTAAAGTCCAAGTACGGGGCTCTTCCCCAGAACACAGTGGCGGTTAGCAGACTTTGTGGAAAGGATACCAGATTTATGAATGAGGGTGACCCTACCTGTTGGATGAGGTGGTCGCTGCAGGAGTCTTTGTTGCGAAGATCAGCACTGTCCGTTGAAGGCCCATCGCCTAGGTTTATCTAGAGCAAGAAAGTTAAAACATTTCGAAAACTTCTAAACTATTCACACGAGGCCTTGCCGATTCCCGGCCAAAAAAAGACGTCTTCGCTGTCCAAACACATGGAGACAAGTCCTTTCTCTACTCTTGAGCAGTTCAAAATTGCCGCTTCTCTCCACACCGACCTCTAGCGGTGGTCAGCGTCGTAAGCTGACGCGGGCGCTTGCCATTGGACGTCGGGGGCATCGCTCCGCCTATTCGGCCTCTTTGGTGGCGGGTCCGAACTCTGGGTCCGGAAGTTCTTGGCTCCTGGGGCGATGCCGGACACTGGTGTCATCCAGTTGAACTGGTAAGTTCTTGGAACCGCGATGACTAACCAGGTCTTTGTTCACACTTCGAGAAAAACATATTCAAGGACCTTTTAGCCCAAGTCGTGTCCGCAGGATCAATTCCTGAGGGCACGACAATACCAATAGGGAAGTAGGTGGCCAGAGATGATGTTTTAGATTGTGCCCAATAGGGCAGGCGGGGAATATACCATGGTCGCCACGCCTATGAGTGGCCCACCAGTTTACCGTGTGTGGAGACCCATAATGTGGAAAAGGGGATCCTGGCGGTTGAGGGTCAGGCAAGCTGATAGCCCAATACACCGTCCTTGGCCCCTGCTTCAATAAAACGGGAGGTCTGAGCTGGCTCACTCAGATCAATCGGTTCGTGAGGTCACCTTGACCAGGGTGGGTCAGGGGCGGTTGCGGAACCAACTGGGTGGAGGTGATTCTTGACGATAGGGGTCGGGTCCGGACCAGGGCCCGGACTAGTTCCGGGCCTCAGCCGGATCATGCTCCGGTCCGAGGGGAGATCCGAAGTCTGGGTATAACCTGGGCGCAGCTCTGAGGTACCTCGAGCGATGAATATAACTCTGAGGGGGCTCTCTTGTTGGGCTCGGTTGTGGGTGGAGACCGCCTGGGTTGAATACCCGATTAAAAATATGAAACCGACGAAGTTGACGAGTGGATCAGGTGATAAGGCCAAACAGACAGGGAGAAAAGACAGTAAGCCTAATGAGGATACTGATCTTGAAGTGGTAGTGGAGGAAGTCCCCGAGACTCCCCCTCCCACCACAAATAGTAATGAGGAAAGAGATGGGCCTCCAAAAATAGGAGAAGACCCAGGAACAGGAAAAAATGAAGGGTGCTTGAATAAAGAGACAGCCCCGGATAACAAGGCGGAGCCCAACGGACACGAGATGGGCTCGGGAAGGCTGGCAACAGCGGCTGGCCTTCTGGAGGAACTCGCGGTGGCGATATTCCAGCACAGAGTTGAAAAAGATGTGAGGGATGCGGTGATGGGTGTAGCAAGGAAGCTGCACACCATAGTATGTGATCAGGAACTGCAGATCGCGACCATGCGAGGACAAATCAAGGAGAAAGCTGCAGGTCTACAGGAGAAGAAGGAAAGGCCACCAACTCATGCCAAGGCTGTTGGTGGGCTGGGGCAGGGAAAGGGTGGTTCAGTGGTGGCAAAGAAGTCCGCTCCCCCTCAGCAGAGGCATACCCTGCTGATCTTTTCCAAAAATAAGGAAAATACAGCACTAGAGGTTAGGAACAGCCTCAAGAGTAACATTAACCCCACAGACCTAAATCTTGGGGTAATGACCGTTAAGCCAATGAGGGCTAATGGCGTAATAGTGGAGTGCAGCTCGGAGAGTGACATGGCTAGTCTGAAGAAGGCAGTGGACAGCCATGATTCACTCAAAGAGATCCTTGAGGCTAAGTCAGCCGTAAGTCTAAAGCCAAAGATCATGGTCTGCAGTGTGGATAAAGACATCCCCCGCGAGGACCTCCAGAGGATTATCCGCAGCCAGAAGAGTCTAAGTGAGGAGCAAGCGGACCTAACCCCGCTATTTTCGATCAAAGCCTGAGTGGAAAAAACGGTCCACTCGGGCTTTGAACGGGTAATGGAGGCCAGTAGTGCTTCACATAGAAAAATCCTCGAAGTAGGTAAGCTTAACGTGGGATGGTCATTGCTTCGCAAAGGACTATATTCGAGTGCTCAGATGCTACAAGAGATTGTGAAGTAAAGATGCAACGGTGCTCACAGTGTGCGGGCAAGCACTCATATAAGGAGTGCAAGAAGTCCAAGCCGAAGTGCATCGTTTGTAAAACTGCTAACAGGGAGCACGGGCCAAGTACGACATTGGCCACAGTGCGATGGACACAAAGTGTCCGTCGTACTGTCGAGAACTGAGGTTGTTGCGTAGGCGTACTGACTATGGGCAGTAGGCTTCCAGGTAGTCTAAGGGCGAGTCTGAAATTTATTCAAATTAATCTAAATGGAGCAAGGGCTGCAAGGGCCCAACTCAGACAGGTGATAAAAGAAGAAGAAGTCGATGTTGCTCTAGTGCAGGAACCATACTGCACAGAGAACATCATCAGAGGGCTCCCTCTGACCAGCAGGCTATTTTGCGAAAAAGATGCCAAGCCTAAAGCTGGAGTTGTCGTTTTGAACCCCAAGGTGAATGCCGTTATGGCATATCACACAGATAAAATTGTAGTAGTGGAGATCGGCTATGGGCGATTATTAGTACACGCCATCTCCATCTACTGTCCTCTGAACAACAACATCGAGGGCTCGTTAACCGAGTTACAAAACGTCCTAACTCTGGTTAACTCTAAGACCATGATAATAGGCAGGGACTTCAATGCGAAGCATCCCCTGTGGGGTTCAAACTGACAAGATGTCAGAGGTGATATGACTCTGGATTTTAGCAACTCTGCTGATTTATTATTATTAAATGATTGGGATGCACCAGCAACATTTAATGGCCAAAGAGGTCATAGCTGGATAGACTTGACCCTGGTAACGCCTCGGATGTTTCCTATGGTTCAGAATTGGTGTGTCTGCGATAAGGTCTCTAACAGTGACCACAACTATATAGTGTTCCAGGTGGGTGGAATAGCATCTCCCCCACAGTATGCACGACGGTTTGCGGTGGGCAGAGCTCCTGAGTTGTGTAAACTCATTCACTGTGTGTCACCGGAGCTGGCGAAGATCGGCCAGCGCGTCACGAACATTGGTGATTGTAGCTCTCTAAATGACATCGTGAGAGATCTGACAAGTTGCATAAGTACTGGATGTGAGACAACCTTCGGGTTCATAAGGCAACCCAGAATAGGCAGTAAATCGGTGCCCTGGTGGACACCTGAGCTCAGCATAATGAGAAACAGAGTAAGAGCTCTAAGAAGGCGATATCCAAGGTGCCATAATGCACCATAAGCACCAGAGACGAAATATACAGGAAGGAACAAGCAATGTACAAGCTCGCTATACACCAGGCGCAGCTGACTTCCTGGCAAAAGTTTTGTAGTGATGTCTCTACACAAAACCCTTTTACCTTACAGTACAAGCTAGCAACGGAGAAATATATGAAATCCCTGGAAATTGAATATGTTCGCAAAGAAGATGGATCCAAGACCTCTTCCTTTGGCGAAACTATCCAGGTACTTTTGGATAACTTGTTTCCCAGAGATGATAGGAGCTCTGATGATGCAGAACATCAAGTCCTAAGGAAAAATAGCAGGATTCCACCGGACACGCCAGATGACGTTTACGAAAGAGGAAGTAAGAGAGGTTATCAGGGATATGGATTGGGGCAAGGCCCGGGAAATGATGGTCTGACAGTGGAGATCGTTTCTCAGGTGTTTAATTAACACAAAGACCTGTTCACCCAGCTCTTCAACAAATGTTTGAAACTGGGAGTTTTCCCAACTGCCTGGAAACAGGTTGACCTGGTCCTTTTCAATAAGGCAGGCAGAGACCCGGCAGACGTAAGATGTCTGCTGCCGGTGCTGGGAAAAGTGCTAACAAACTCCTGACAAACAGGATGTATTACCACTGCCATAAAAACGGCCTCCTGAATCCCAAGCAATTTGGGTTCAGGACAGACCAGTCCACCACTGCCGCTATCAAACAAGTGGTGGACATTGTAAAGATAAAAAAAGTGCACAAACTGCACACCTCTCTTATTGCCTTAGACGTGACGGGCGCCTTTGACAATGTCTGGTGGCCTGCAATACTAAACAAATTGAAAGATTGTTCCTGTCCTAGGAACATCTTTGCTATAGTGGCCAATTATCTCAGTGAGAGGATGGTCAAATACTCCCACGCTAGTGGGGCAGCCTCAAGAAACTTGGAAAGATGCTGTCCACAGGGTTCGTGTAGTGGACCGTTCCTCTGGAACTTAATCGCCGATACTGCCCTGGAGTTGACCCTGCCTGAGGGTGTCTGGCTCCAGGCCTATGCTGATGATATGCTGCTTGTAATAACAGCATCCTCCAGAACCAAACTGGAGATTGCTGGCAATGCAGCATTATCAATACTAGAAGGATGGTGTCTACGCAATAAGCTTGGTTCAGCTTTGCGAAGACAACAGCCATGACGATAGCTAAAGAGGATGTCCTCAAGAAGAGGTACCCAATTTTCAAACTAAAAGGCGAAAACATCCGCCATATGATGACTTTGAAGTACTTGGGGATCACTCTGGATGAGAGGATGAGCTGGATCCCGCACCTGCAGGACTTAAAAGCTAAATGTACTAATGTTATGTGCAAGCTGGGGCGTATGGCTCGCGTCTCATAGGGACTCAGAAGTGAAGTCCTCAAAGAAATTTATCTTAGGTGAACGGAGCGAATCCTAACCTATGGTGCGGGCGCCTGGTGGCGCCCGACGGACCACTCCATAATGTGTAGAAAGCTGCTCGCAGCCCAACGACCGGGTTTACTGCGAATCACCAGAGTTTATAGGACAACATCTACAGATGCCCTCCTGGTGCTCGCAGGGATCCCTCCGCTATTTTTGACGGTCGGTAAAGAAGCGACAATATTTAGATTCCTGCAGGCCAAGGAGAAATTAACATTCCTTGGAGTCCAATATGACCCCGAGGAGTATGACATAAATACCGCAAAGTGGGAACTCCATCCCACAAGGAGACTATGTGTGCCCTGGTCCGAGGAGTTACCATCAGGAATAGGAATGGAGATATACACCGATGGTTCCAAGAGCGAGGATGGTGTGGGCTTAGCCTTCACTGTCTTCAATCAAGGAGCCAAGTTGTATAATTATCAAAGGAGGGTTACTAATAATGGCTCAGCCTTCCAAGCAGAGTTGTTCACTATCAGAGAGGCTCTTAATTGGGCCCTCAATGACGGCGGTCAGGTTAATGACATACGGCTGTATACGGACAGCCAGGCAGCTCTGCATGCACTTGAAGATGCGAATAACAGGCATCAAATAGTGAATGAGATCAAGTGCATCCTTGGCAATCAGAACATGCCTAGGGTTTCCTTCTCCTGGATCAAGGCGCATGTAGGTCATGAGGGGAATGAGCGGGCAGACCAGCTGGCCCGCTCCGCAGGTAATAACACTCAACCTGTGATAGCGGTAAAAACTTCAAAAACAACCCTGAAGTCTATAATTAGTCAAAGAGTATTTAATAAGAGTAGTAATCCTTACGAAGTTACAGCGAGAAATACGAGGTCATGTCAATCCTGGTAAAAAGGCCACTAAATCCTTAAACGCGTTTTTCTCGAAACATTTTTTTAACTGGTAGAGTGCGGATTTCGGAAACTATTCATCCGACTTACATATTTTTTTAATGCATAGAAACGAATTATCTAAAACCTAGCGTAGGATTTTTTTGATATTTTAATTATTCGATTTTTAGCGAGCAATTTAGTGCCATTTTTTTTAAGGATAAAAATCACTTTTTTTAAAATGAAGTCATTTTCTCAGTTTTTCGAATTTCGAAAACATCCTACGCTATAGCCAATGTCTCAAAGTTTGTAAAATTGTTAATAATTTTGTTCTCAGATATTCCTGCGATGTCCGGTGCACTCTACCAGGAGGGCGCGTCTTTCGCGCTATCAATCAATGAGGAGCCACAAGATGACTGTTACAATATTTTTACTTAAAATTTTTTTTCCCATAATTAAACATGCCTTAATAACATGCAAAAAGCTTGGAGTCATTGCATTGTTTATTATACCCAAAACAATTCTCAAAGTTTGATTATTTTTAGAGCGCTCAGGGTGGGGTCCACCTTTAAGAGAAAAATTTCAATATTTCACTAGTGAAATTAATTAATTTCAATAATTTAATTAATTCGCTTAATTTTTCGCTTAATTAAAAATTTCAATTTTTTGCATTATCGGACCATGATTTTTACCAGCCGAGTGGTTAGCGCGCTTGGCTATGATCTAAGGGACCTGGGTTCGAGCCCCGGGTAAGGCATGGATGTATGTGTCGTTTTTCTGCTGAGGTCCTGCCATCCTCTCAGACCTACTGTGGCATATAAACTTACAGGCTCCTGTCAGACCTCTGTGGCAAGCAGCTGCTTGAGGGGGTATTTATTTATTTTATTTATTTTTTTATTATTATATATAATAAAGAGGGTATAACTGCTAACTCAAAGATGAGCGCAACTGTTCAATGTACCAATGTGATATTTATTCGCAAATCCAATATGAACCGTCATATGAAAACTGCATGCACATCTCGCACATTTGAAAAATTCGAATTTTGCAATTCCAGCTTTAACAGAAAAGACAATTACAATCATCATCTGAATCAATATCATATAAATAAAAGCAGTGCTTTTCGGAAAACGTTTCGCAGATATAAAATTGATAACATAAATGTCGAGAAGACATAGAAAGTTTTCTGGAGAAAAAAAAACAATAAATGGAAATATATAATTAAGAATAAACTCAGTCAGCCTCTGAAAGATAGATTCATATTGCAAATAAAATTTAAAAAGCAGACGGATCCTGAAGGACAGAAAGAAATATATGCACATTTTTCGACATGTAACGAAATAATCAGTTTGCCTACCTATCTCAATGAATTACTAAAAAATGCTTATGAGAAAATTGATAACGACTTTGAAAATTTTATATAAAAGGGAAGTGGATGGGTGTTTGACAAAATAATTTTTATGGAAATTCAAATGTCTCAGTATAATGCAGTTGGAGCATCTGCTTTCGTAAATTTACCACAACATTTGAAATCTACAAAAGGAATAGTGAATGTTAAAAACGACGACAACAAATGTTTCTTGTGGTCAATATTATCAGCTCTACATCCTGCTAAAGACAATCCGCAACGTGTGGAAAAATATAAACTATTTGAAAACGCCTTAGACACATCTTCATTAACTTACCCTCGATCAAGTCCCGAAGTTCGAGGTTTTAAATAATATTTCTATAAAAGTTTTCAATTCTAAGAAAGATGGTCTGCGTACCTTATATATTTCACAGAATCCTGTTAAAGAACCCATACAACTTTTACTTTTAAAAAACGGCAGTAATTCTCACTATTGTTGGATTTAAAATATTTGTAGGGTTACAGCATACCTTTCAAGACATAATGGTAAATCCTATCCCTGCCCATACTGTCTTCATAATTTCACTCGCGACGATTTATTAAAGAATAACGTAGATATTTGCAAATCAAACAATTTACAAACTATCAAGTTTCTCGAAGCGAATAGTACGAAATTTCATATGATTAAAAACTGTTTGAAGCACCAATATGTGATTTATGCAGACTTCGAATGCTTTTCGAAATGTAGAAGAATTGAGAATAATCCATGTAGGGTGCGAACTAAGTATTTAGTACCGTCAGGTTTTGCATATATTATAGTTGGACCGGAAGGTAAACTGATCAAAACTAGAATGTACAGAGGGAAAAATGTAACAGAACATTTTTTGAATGAAATGATCGAAGCCGAAAATTTGATCAATGATTTGAAGAAAAGAAATGTTAAGATGACTGATTTTCATTGGCAAATTTTTACTGGATCAAAATATTGTAATATTTGTGGGAAAATTCTAGGAACTGATAGAGTAAGGGACCACGATCACTTAACTGGAAAATACAGAGCTGCTGTCCACAACAAATGTAATCTTCAATACAAATTCTCACTTGAAATACCAGTATTGTTTCATAACCTCAAAGGATTTGATGGCCACTTTATAGTAAAAGATTTGTGGAAATTTAAAGATAAGAAGAAACTTTCTTGCATTCCACAAACTACAGAAAAATACATATGCATTGAATTCGGTCAAATTAAATTTATTGATTCATTCATGTTCCTCAGTTCTTCACTGGATTCATTGTCGAAAAATGTGGAAAATTTCTACATCCTAAGGCAATACTGTAGACAACATAATCTGAATGAGTCACAAAAAGAACTTTTGAAAAGCAAAGGAAGTTTTCCATATGAGTACCTGCAAAAGAGTGCTCAATTTTTGCAAACGTCACTTCCATCCAAAGAGAATTTCCAAAACAATGAACAATACGAAAGAGCTCAAATTTTGTGGAAATCCTATTCTATTTCTACCTTCGGGGAATATCACGATCTGTACATGATCACTGATGTATTACTGCTAGGAGATATATTTGAGAACTACAGAAATTCGTGTATGAATAACTACCAACTCGATCCTTGTCATTATTTTAGTTCTCCTGGCTTATCCTATGCTGCCTGTTTAAAAATGACAGAAATTGAGCTGGAACTTAAAAAGGTGATATGTATTTTCTCATAGAAAGAGCTCTGCGAGGAAGAATATCTTTAGTGTCTAAGAGGTTTGCACAGGCCAACAATCCTTTAGTAGATCTGAAAGGACGCCGTGAAAGGAGCAGAGGAGACAGAATTATTTGAGTGATAAGACATTTGAGCTTATTTCAGAAAGAAAGAACTGCAGGAATGTCCTTAATCAATATCCTACTAGTCCTAATAGAAAGTCTTAATAAACGTGTAAAGGATCAGTTAGCTGCTGATAAGAATCTTTGGCTTGACGGCTTGGCCGACAAAGCCGAGAAAGCAGTTAGACAGCGCAAGAGCATAGAGCTGTACCAGATAATTAAGGCTGGATGAGCTGAGCATTTCAGTGATGTTCTAAACAATGTGGTTAGTTCTACTTCACATTGTTTGCAATGATTATAGATGCACTAGTGGCTTTAGTGTTCGCCCTATAACACAGTATGAAGTTCGTTTGGCTATTTCTATTGGATGTCGTAATCCTTAAATTCCCAAAAGTCAACAAGTCCGACAAAATGTTCCGTGGAAACATGGGAACATACTATACAGAAAAAAAAACCCTTTAAATTATACGGTTGAAAAATCCTAGGGTCTTCTCCCTCCTTCCCCTATCTGACATCGGAAAGTTCTAGAACGATTTCGAAAAACTGATAACATCCTTAATATTATTATTAGCATTATTAATAATTAATATCCAGTTTGAAAGCAAAATCCTTTCCATGAATTCAGCAAAAATTCACCCAGTCTTGAAACTAGTTGTGGCGATTTCAGATGTGAGAAATGAGCCATCACAAATCCTTGCATAAATCCCACAGACTATCGTCAAAGGCATGATTCGAACCTAGAGTCTTCTATGGGCAGAATATTTTTAAGTGCAGAGGTCGCCTTGATTGGTCCCTTCCTTGAACCGGTGACACTATGTCTCGACAATGTGTGAAAGCCCAATGTGTAAAATTATGTGAAAGCCCAATGTGTAATATATGAAATAATGTGTAATAATGAAAGAAAAATGTGTGAAAGCCCAATGTGTAAAACAATATGTCTCGACGATGTGTGAAAGCAATGTGTAAAATGTCTCTTTGGAAACAACTCATCCCTTTTCAGCAACGCAAACGTGGGAAAGAAGTAGACTGGAGATCCGGCCTATGATTCTATTCTTGGAATCCAACTGAACTTGAGTGATCTCTCCCTTTCGATGGTCCTATCGCCGGAAAGTGAAGACGATGGGATTAGCAGATACGAATGACCAGTAGTGTTCCTTTCTACTTTGAGCAACACAAATGGAAAAAACAAAACAAAACAAAGATTTTGTTCCAGAACGGTAAAACCAAATCCCTAATTTGTATTTACTTTTGAGAAATGAGAACAGAATTTGAGTAAGATACAAAATTTAAACGAATTTTAATTCCATAGAAATAGCGTTTTAACGTGCAAAATCGTCTTCGATAGGAAATTCGTTTGAAAATAGTACTGATTTTGCGATCAAATTTAAACACGAAACAAGACACGTGTTCTTGTTTCGTAAACATTTTTCTTTCAGTGTACAAAAATAGAGACAAAATTTGCGCAAGATAGAAGTACTAAACGATCAAAACAATGTATACGGTGAAAATTTACTTCCCAAAGGGATAACATGAGATTTATCGGATTAAAAAAAATATTTTGAACATAAAATTGGTTTGGTGATGATTTTCTAAGCACAAAACTGGAAATATGCTCTTATTTTAAATCAAATTTTGGTTTAGTTGGTAAAATATAGAAATAAAAATGAAATGGTGCAAATATTAAACGGGTAGAAAATCGTCTTCTCATACGATAATATGGGAAAACGACAAGTGTGTGTCAAAATTAGTGTCTGTTATTAAAGCATTTCAAACAAGAAATTGGGTAGTAAGTTTCAAACAAGAATGGTAGTAAAACTTTGAACAATGAAATGGTAGTAAGACTTTAAGCAGATTCCACTAGAGCTTTTTTTGCACGTTAAAACTTGAATTCTATGTTATCTCTATGAATGTGAAATTCGTTTCTCATATTAACTTTTGGTAGTTTTAATTTTGTACCATAATAAAATCCTGTTCGAATTTTTCAATTTGCACACATTGCAGTGAATGGCAGAATATTTTCAAAATGCTTGGATGGTACAATAACTGCAAAATCAAACAAAGTACACTGGAGAAGTTGTAAGAATACTTTCAAAATATGCTGGAATGGATGACAGAAATAAGAGAAAAATCAATAAAGTACATGGGAATGGAGAAGAAAATAATTTGGTGATAAATCAGAATAAAAAAAAACAGGAGTTGGTAAAAAATTAGAACAAGAATCGGGAATGGTGTAAAATCGTGAACTGACTGACTTGGTTGATAAAAATATATGAGAAAGGTAATGTGCTGGACTTGAGGGTTATTAGCATAGTGTGATAATTTGGGATAGGAAACAGATGAACTGAAAAATCGCAAATAATACAGTGGCAGGATATGGCCAAGTCCATAGCACGCTGGATTATATCTGTTAAACCCTGCCCACCGTGAGAAAGGTGACACTGGTTTAAAAAATACAACTGTTCGTCTGATGGCATGTTGGGAAGTGTGCAGAAGCACCACACTTGATTTACGTCAAATAACACTCCGAATGGCCTTGACAGCAGGCTTCCATTTCTCTCCTAGTAGCGGTCTAGGGTGTAACCTTTCTCTATCCAACTATGAGCCCTTTGGTTCATGTGACCAGGCCATTTAATTAGATTGTATGCATAAAACATTTCCTTCAGAATTAACAAAAAACGAAATGGTTTGTAGAATTATTACAAACATTAAAATACAGTGAAATGCAAGGCAGAATACCTTCAAAACTCTTCGGAACCGGAATGCAGAATAACTGCAAAATCAAACAAAGTACACTGGAGTTGAAAGATTACTTCTAAAATATGTTGGAATGGATAACGGAAATAACGGAAAAATCAACGAAGTACATGGGAATGGATCAGAAAATATCTACGTATATATAGAAATGGATCAGAGAATATCTTCGAATATATGTAATGGACGCTACAATATCTTCAAAACCACTGTGATGGAAGAGAAAACAAGTGTACAGTCGCATAAAAATGCACTGCGATGGCTGTAAAAATCTCCTCAAAAAAGCAAACTTCAGTGAATTCGATAATTCAGAAACTTCACACAGTACAAAAGAAATTGCAGAAAATCCGAAAAATTAACAAAGTACACAGCAATGGACTGCAGATTAGTATCTTCAAAATACACAGGAATTTCCAAAATTTTCCAAAACTGGAAATTCACAATTTTCATTGGAAACTTTTTTTATTTTTCATCAGTG
This sequence comes from Ryuthela nishihirai, assembly GCA_038380435.1. NCBI lineage: Eukaryota > Metazoa > Arthropoda > Arachnida > Araneae > Heptathelidae > Ryuthela > Ryuthela nishihirai. The sequence goes on from JAWZYU010000019.1 coordinate 4,231,996, forward strand.
AATACTTAAATGTCCATAATTTTTTTGTGATATCCATAATTTTTTTTATTAAATACATTATGGACATCACGCCTCGTAAACGAGCTAAAATAATCGCTTTAGGCGAAAACACTTCACTTACTGCTAGGCAGATAGCAAAAGCAGTTGGCATCGGGAAATCCAGCGTTTCACGGATCATGAAGCTGCATAAGGAGACAGGGTCTGTGGACATGTCCCGTAAAGGACATTGTGGAAGAAAAGGAAAAACCACCCCTAGAGATGATAGTCTAGTTCGAAGAATTAGTATCATAGAACCGAAGAAGACCAGTGGAGACATCAAAAGGGAGATTGCATCTCATGGGGTTAATATAGATGCTTCAACCGTACGTTGTCGCCTTCTGGAGTGTGGCCACCGGGCTCGACGCCCCTCCAAAAAGCAGCTTTTGACACCCGCTATGAAGCAAAAAAGGCTATCCTGGGCAAAGAAACATTGACACTGGACTGTGTAGAACTGGGAAAAAAATGATATTTTACGACGAAACCCACTTTGAGGTGCATGGCCACAGGTCAAATTTCGTCCGCCGCTCGCCTGGAGAACCTCTTCGATCCGGCCACATACAGCAATCCCCAAACACTCACCCAAGGTCACGTTTTGGGGATGTTTCACAGCTTCCGTGCCACAGACGTTTCACCCCATTGAAGGAATGATGGACAGCAAAAGGTACATAGGCGTTCTGGAGGCGAAAATGGTCCCAACACTACAGAAGCTGTTTCCTAACGGCGATGGGGTATTTCAACAGGATCTGGCTCCATGCCACAATTCTATGCTTGCTTAAGAGCTTCTTTACCCAGCAACATTTGAAGATATTGGAGTGGCCAGGAAATTCACCCGATCTAAACCCTATTGAAAATTTGTGCGCCATTATTAAAGCGCGCATATCTAAGATGGATTGCACGACGAAAATCAAAATGATAGAAAGTGCCATGAAAATGTGGTACCACGACCCTGAAGTGAACGAGATGTGTGGGAAAACTAGTGGCATCAATGGTTGAGAGGGTGAAAGAAGTAATTAAAGCTAAGGGGGTCACATTCACTATAACTATGTACACTATTAAACAAATAAATATTTTAGTTGTGTCTTTGTTACTGCATTTTCCTATCGTCCCAACTAATTTGCACAGTACAGTAATGTCACACTAACGCCATCACGTGCCCCTAAATGTCTCGAGACGCACTAGATATAATTTAAACTTTTGTTGTAATGGTACAGGTATTCTCATCAGATGCACGGAGACTTTTCGATCACCCTATACTAGCCCTGTAATAGGTGTTAGCTTCTTAGACGATCAAAATGCTATTAGTTTGATAGTTACTGATTTGCATTTTTGTATTTAATATTTTTTGCTCTGTGATGTTTGTGGTAATTTTTCTCTGATTCAGTTAAATACATGCAGTGCTAGAGCACACTTTGATGAATTTTTGACGTACTTGGGGACTTTTCAGGGAAGACTCAGATTAATTGTATTGACAGAAATTTGGATCTACTCCTGGGAAGTCTCACTGTACAAAATAAACGGTTACAAGTGCTTCTCATTTTGTAGGTATGATTACAGATCAGGTGGAGTATTAATTTATGTTAACTGTGACATCGATGCTATACAGCAACCAATCACAATGAATTGCTCAGAAATTGCGGTTTTAAAACTTGAAATTGAAAACAAAGAGTTCACATTAATGGCTGTATACAGATCTCCTTCTGATATTGTACTTAGTTTTATTTCCGAGTTAAACGGAGTCTTAGAATCACTTGAGACTATTAATATACTCTATCTTCGAGATATTAATATTAACTTATTAAATGACAACACAAACACTGATGAATATATTGGACTATTAGCAGAAAATGGTTTACTTAATATGATAAAAGAGCCAACCTGAATTACGGAGAATTCGTCTATATGTATTGATCATGTATTTCTTAGAACCAAAGATTTATATAATTGTAATATATTTCTGGATGACTTTGGAATTACAGACCATTGCTTAGTTAAGGTTAATTTAGATATTAAAATTGAACAAAAATTAAATAATGATGAAAAAAAAGGATTTAAAAAGATTAACGAACTTAATTGCAAGTATAAAATGTGATGATATATATATATATATATTGACGGCTCTGCTAATGCTTTTTTAAAAATTTAATTGATACACTAAGGCATTTAATTGATGATTCAACGAAAATAAAGAAAAACTTTTAGGAAAATTAAACCGTTGATGACATATGAATTAGTAATTTTAATAAATTATCGCAAATAAAAAAATAATAAATACCCCCTCAAGCAGCTGCTTGCCACAGAGTTCTGATAGGAGCCTGTCAGTTTATATGCCAGAGTAGATGGTCTGAGATGATGGCAGGACCTCAGTAGAAAAACGACACATACATTCATGCCTTACCCGGGGCTCGAACCCAGGTCCCTTAGAGCAGTAGCCAAGCGTGCTACTGCAAAATCAAAAAGTGTCCTGAAGATGATAGAATACTTTCAAAATATGCTGGAATGGATGACAGAAATAACGACAAAAGCAACAATATATATGGGAATGGATCAGATAATATCTTTCAATATATGAAATAGATGCCACAATATCTTCAAAACATGCTGTGATGGGCGAGAAAGCAAGTGTAAAATCATATAAAATTGCACTTGAATGGCTGTAAAAATCGCTTCTAACAGTATACCACAGTAAAATCAGTTACTGAATAACTGAAGTATCTCGCACAAGGACAAAAAAAGGCATAAACCTATAGCCGAAAATGAACATGTACAGGACCAAACAGTAAAATATTTTAAGAGTTTTTAAAAACATTGCCATAAACTCTTTGACGCATATAACGCGTTTGTTTCTTAATATCGATTTACTTTGCTATTCTTTCTAGCAGAAATTCTAAAAGATAGAAATTTCAAAGGAAAATGATACCATGCAGTAGTCAAAAACGCGGTAAATGAGGAATTTTCTCAGTTATTAAATTTAACTCTCGCCATCTAGTGGGTAAAAGTGATCCTAAAAACTATCATTAAGATTCCTCTTTACCAGAACTGGAAAACAGTGAATTATTACTATACTATACAGTCAAGAAAAATCACTGTCAATTACATTAATTTTTATTATATTCATGTATTTCAAATCATTGTTTGTCAAGAGCTAAAATCCTTAGGTGAATGATGACAAAATATCTTCTAATACACTGGAGCGGATGGCAGAATAGCTTCGAAGCATGCTGTAACAGCAGAGAAAAAAAAAACAGAAAAAATTACATAAACGTATGAGTCGAATGACATAAATATAGGACTAGAATGACAGCGAGAATCGTGAAATCGATGGCTGAATCACCTCGAAATCTCTCACAGTACACTGGAATGAATGAGCACAATAACTACAAATCAATAACGTGCACAAGAATTGATGACAAAATATGCGCAAAAATACACTGGAATGGGAGATAGAACAACTAGAAGATCACAAAAATCACCTAATTATAAAACAGAATTGCTTCAAAAACTGTAAATTCTAACGAAATGGTACTTGAAAGGACCATATAATCTGATAAAATTCATTGATATAGGAAAAACGAGATTTCTAAAACTACTAATTTTTATCAATACAAACACTGTTGAAATGGAACAATTAACTTGGATGAAAGGAATATTATTCTGAAAATACTGGGACTTAGGTTTCAGTATTCAATGTGTATTTTGGACAAACGTTTACCATTAAGGCTACCTATTCTGAAAATGTCGCAAAACCATCAAGGAAGTCCTCCTTTATCTAAAGTGACCTTGGGTTTTCATAAGAGTCGTGGCCTCGTCGATGTATTATCAGTAGGTATCCCGCAAACCCGATAAAATGTCGTTCAGTCGTCTTGGAAGGGGATGAAGCGGAGAGGGGATTAAAAATGGGCAGCACTTCTCTATCTGTTGTGATGCCCCTTTAGAGGGGTTTCTGCTCAACTATAGGGTTTAGGCGTAAAGTGTACTTTCTTGCACTGACGTAATGGATAATGGAGAAAGCAAACACTACTGGTCATTCGTATCTGCTAATCCCATCGTCTTCACTTTCCGGCGATAGGACCATCGAAAGGGAGAGATCACTCAAGGTCAGTTGGATTCCAAGAATAGAATCATAGGCCGGATCTCCAGTCTACTTCTTTCCCACGTTTGCGTTGCTGAAAAGGAATGAGTTGTTTCCAAAGAGACATTTTACACATTGCTTTCACACATCGTCGAGACATATTGTTTTACACATTGGGCTTTCACACATTTTTCTTTCATTATTACACATTATTTCATATATTACACATTGGGCTTTCACATAATTTTACACATTGGGCTTTCACACATTGTCGAGACATAGTGTCACCGGTTCAAGGAAGGGACCAATCAAGGCGACCTCTGGACTTAAAAATATTCTGCCCATAGAAGACTCTAGGTTCGAATCATGCCTTTGACGATAGTCTGTGGGATTTATGCAAGGATTTGTGATGGCTCATTTCTCACATCTGAAATCGCCACAACTAGTTTCAAGACTGGGTGAATTTTTGCTGAATTCATGGAAAGGATTTTGCTTTCAAACTGGATATTAATTATTAATAATGCTAATAATAATATTAAGGATGTTATCAGTTTTTCGAAATCGTTCTAGAACTTTCCGATGTCAGATAGGGGAAGGAGGGAGAAGACCCTAGGATTTTTCAACCGTATAATTTAAAGGGTTTTTTTTTCTGTATAGTATGTTCCCATGTTTCCACGGAACATTTTGTCGGACTTGTTGACTTTTGGGAATTTAAGGATTACGACATCCAATAGAAATAGCCAAACGAACTTCATACTGTGTTATAGGGCGAACACTAAAGCCACTAGTGCATCTATAATCATTGCAAACAATGTGAAGTAGAACTAACCACATTGTTTAGAACATCACTGAAATGCTCAGCTCATCCAGCCTTAATTATCTGGTACAGCTCTATGCTCTTGCGCTGTCTAACTGCTTTCTCGGCTTTGTCGGCCAAGCCGTCAAGCCAAAGATTCTTATCAGCAGCTAACTGATCCTTTACACGTTTATTAAGACTTTCTATTAGGACTAGTAGGATATTGATTAAGGACATTCCTGCAGTTCTTTCTTTCCGAAATAAGCTCAAGTGCCTTATCACTCAGATAATTCTGTCTCTTCTGCTCCTTTTTTCCTAAAAGAGTACTGTTAGTGTCCAAAAAAGCCTGTTTAAAATGATCCCATTCTTCCTCAACTTCAGTAGTAAGCATACCATGACTGTCATAATGACTAAGTAACCTATCATGGTAAGCTTTGGCTATAACTGGGTCTTTCAGAGCTTCAGTATTAAAAGTAAATTTTTTAACCCTAGCACAACGCTTTTTAAGTTTAAGTTGCAAGACACTTTTAACAAGTAATGGTCAGATCCAATTTCAGCTGCCCTATGGTGTTCCTTACAGAACTAGCCCATTTTCTGTTATTTAACCTATAATCTATCATATTGTTATGTAGCCCATCAGGTGAAACCCATGTGTACTTATGTATGTCGCGGTGGTTTTAATAAATGTAAGTTATTCTGAAACCATTGAGTTTACTTACCTGTAGGAAACGTTGCCCATTGCTGTTGTAGCTACCAACACCAAAAGGGCCTATTACTCCTCCCCAAAGATCAGAGTCAGTACCAACTTTGGCATTGAAATCACCTAGAACAACTGTAAAATCTCCTTTCTTGACAGAATTCAAAATATCCTGAAGTTGTCCGTAAAACCTATCCTTCTCATCCTCATCGGCATCCTCGGTGGGGGCATAACAGCAAATAACATTCAAGTCTTTAATGCTTATCTGAAATTTTGCTGTAAGAAACATTTCACTAGTGCATTCATGACTTAGAAGAGCATCACTGGCGTGTGTGCTGAGAAACAGACCTACGTCTTGGTGATGCTTATTGTCGTGCCTCCCTGAAAAGAGAAATTTAAGATTATTTTTAAGAATCTGACCTTTATCTGTCTATCTGGTCTCTTGCAAGCCGAGAATATCTAAATTATAACAGTGGAATTCTTCTGTGAGGAGATGAAGAGAAAAAACTCTGTGCAGAGTAATCATATTCCAACTACCTATGGAGAGAAAATTCTTAGTGGGATGTTTAAAGAAACTGTGTTTATTGAGAGAGGGATGCTGACAATATCAAACAGCCCCCTAATCGCAGGCATGGGGCAAAGACGCGTTCCCCCACCACTAAAGGCTGAAGCCATCTACACTGGAAGACTTCCTCCAATGTAAAATTTGACGATGCCAGTAGAAACAAAGAGTTCAGGTGCCTGCGATGACCTCTGCTCAAGATTATCTACCGGCTCATAAAACTTATTCCCTGAAACTATTCATTTGGGGCTGTCAACCCACAAACAAACAGAAAACACAACGGAAGATTTCCCCTCCACACAGGCCACCAGTGCAGCAAATTCCGGATCCATAATCAAGCTCAGAGCCATAATTCCGTTCAGGTTGTATATATGGTCAGCACCAGGACCCTCATCAGCAGGATAAAAAAAAGAAAAGTAGCCATAGTTGTCCAGATCAGTAGGCCACACTAATCTGGCAGCCCTCCGCTTCCGTTCACTTCAACAAGAGTGTATCTCTTTTGAAAGGTACTAACGGTCTGTACCAGGAGAAGGCGGGATCGAACATTAGGTGTTAGGCCTGGCAGGTTCTATGCACCATCATAGAGGATTGGTGCATAGCTCTCCTTCCATTGAGTACCTAGCTACTATTTACATCCATTATATTACATATATTCATGCATCTTTGATTTTGATTCACAGCTTTGATTTTGATTGATTTTGATTCACAGCTTTAATTTTGATTGATTTTGATTCACAGCTTGATTTGATTCACAGCTTTTTGACTTTGATTCACAGCTAAATTAGCTAACCACTCAGCCACTGTAATAGGCTTTCAATTTCAGACAAAATAAACTAGAAATTCCTTGAATTGACTGCTATCGTGACTCTAGTGGCACCATTTCATTGATTTCCTTTATTGTTTCGAATAATTTATACATGTGTGCATGTATAAAATCTTATATATATGTGTATAATATATGTTTATACATGTGTGCATATATCCATCATCCGTACACGCAATGTATATATTATTTTTAATTCACAACGGATTGAGATAACCTAGAAGCTATGTTATGCTTGTCCTGGTTTCTTATATAATATACAAACACTTAGATAACGACATGTTCCGCTAGTCTTAGTAGTCAGGAACGCTAACCACTAGACCAGGTTAGACTAACATTAATACAATATGTGTGTGTGTGTGTATGCATGCAGACGCATAAACAATCATATCACAAAGGGAATCGTTACGGAGTTTTTTTTTTCGAAAATGAGAAAAACGTGATGGAGAAAACTAATTAAATTTGAAAATAATATTTTTTTAAATATTGCTAAATACTGTAAAAAACCGTATGCTATGAATCACATTCATTTATTTCGTTAACATTTACAGTGTTTGGTTTCAAAGCTGTATTACTTATCAAAATTACTGCATCCATTTCGATTATATTATTTCCCCTTTAAATGAAAAACATCCTGTATATAAGCAAATAAAATAGGACGTAATATAAATGTACATTATTGCTTCTTATGCCTAGAGACTCGTGAGGTGTAAGCAGGCCTAATCATCATAATTCGCCAGAGATACCATCTGTGAGGAAGCCGACACATTAACAATAGGACAGTGTGGGAGACATACAATACTGTATACTGCTTCTCAAGTTTCGAACTCAAAGCACTTCGATTCACAGCTAAATTAGCTAACCACTCAGCCACTGTAATAGGTTTTCAATTTCAGACAAAATAAACTAGAAATTCCTTGAATTGACTGCTATCGTGACTCTAGTCACATCCTCACACATTCACATTTCAATGATTTCTTTTATTGTTTAGAATAATTCGTTGATCCGAATGTTTAGATTCATTGTTACGTTCAGTTTGAAACTGATAAAAAAATTAACAATGAGTTATGAGCTCAGCCAATCAGCTGGCGTTTCCTAATTGATGACGTTTGGAATGGCTTTCGTTTATAATTTCTTAACAGGTATCTTAAATTGATATATTGATATATTGTGCGTATTAAAGTTTTCTTCAAAAAAGTTTAACGAAATCTCTTTGCGAGACAAAGTAGATGATTTTGAAGATCTTCAGATCGAGTGGATTGAGTGAGTATTTTGGCATTTCTTTTCCGAGTTTAGTGCGTGATTTTGTTTCCCTTCAGATGTTGCGGCCTGGAGCCAATCAGTGTACCTCGTTCTTAAGCATTAGTTACGGCAGTTCCCGCATAAAAACTATTTTCAATTCAATCATTTATTTCCATAGATATGAATACATGGTATATGCAGTTATATATACCCTGAAATAGTAGCATACAAAATTTTTTGGAAAAATAACTACACCAAAAGGTATGGTAAAAGGCAACAGTAATGTGAACACGATAATAACTGTGATACAATGATTTACTTAAAAATAATCGCTTTTAAATATTTCTTCATGACATGGTTTCAATATTTTGTATTTCATCAACATATTTGTAAAGACATTTTGAATATTTCTAAATATGTTATTCATTTTTAATAGTAACTGGCAATGAGTTGAAGATTTTTGGCGCCATATAAATGTAATAATTTTTATTACAGTTTTTCTACTTATGACGACGTAAATATTAGGACTTTCACTTTTTATATTATTATACTTTGTTATTGACAATATTTGATCAGACCACTTTTTACTAAAATTCATCAATTAAGTGATGAAGTTTAGTGGAAAAATGTTTAATAACTTTATAATAAATTTCGACACTATCAAATGTTCTTTTTTTTTTCATAATGTATCGTATTACACGATTCTGCGTTATTATAAGGCTTTTTACATTAGCAAAGTACACACCTCCCCATGACATAATTCCAAATTTCAAGTAAGACTTTACCCAGCAGTTACATAACAACAATGAAATGTTGAGAAAGTTTCGAACATAATACAGTTTTGATATTATAACATTAAATTTTTTCAATATATATAATATATGGTACGTCCATTTCATTTTATGATCCAAATAGACTCCTAAATATTTAAAACTTTCAACTTCATCTATTGGAAGGCATTTACAATCGTGAATATTACAAGACATGATAGATCATTTTATTTTCCAAAAAATCATTTTCTCCCTTAATCCTAAGGAATAAATATTTTGTTTTTCTTTTGTTTAAAAGAAATTTATTTTTCAGAAACCAACCTCTAATGTAATTCAAATCGGAATTTGCTGCTGTAATTAAAGACTCCACATTCGGAGCAGTAATCACTAGTGCAGTATCATCAGCAAAAGTAATTATGATCCCATTTAACTTCAGATTACATAGATCAGCGCTGTCCAACTAGCTGCTCGCGGGCCGCAGTTGGACAGCGCTGATCTATGTAATTTTTTGTGGCCCGCGAACAAAATCAAGTTTTTACTTCAAATTTTAAATAAATATCTGTAATCCACGTTATAATTTTTTGTCAACTTATGTTACTTTGCTTGATATGCAATCTTCAACTTACTCATTCTATAAAGTTTACAAAACATTTTTAAGCCGGTCGGCAAACTTTTGAAACCTTTTAAGAGCGGTGCGGCATCATCAAACAAATGTTTTTATGAAGCTGCAGTAATAAGAAGCGTCTAACCCCAGCTCGAATCGCTCTCACTGCGCATGCATTGTCGAATGTTGCACTGTATTATGCACCAGGAGACATTGTGTGGCATTTCGCTGAGACAAAACGACGTAATGGAAAAGGTTGTCAAAATTGCCAATTTAATTCGTGGCGGAAATCGTTCTCTTACACACAGAAAATTTAAAGCTTTTTTGGACCAACTGCATGCTGAGTATGGCGATCTGGTTTTATATAGTAATATTCGCTGGTTAAGTGCCGGAAAATGCCTCAATAGATTTTTTACACTTCGAAAAGAAATTCATCTTTTTCTCACAGAAGTGGGCACCGATGAAGATTTAATAGCAAGTTTTGTTGATGAAAATTTTCAATATTCACTTGCTTTCCTAACAGACATTTCAGATTATAAAAATGTCCTGAATAAATTCTTACAAGGAAAATATCAAAACGTGTGTTGTCTTTATAATCATGTTACTGGGTTTAGAAACAAACTACAATTGTTGAAGTCAAATTTGCAGGAAAACAATTGAATTCATTTTGAAACTTGTAAAGAGTTCTACGAAGAAATGAAGCAACTTAGGAAAACAGTTAATTTTGAAAAATTTGTTCCTAAATTAGATATCCTAATTGAAGATTGTAATAGAGGATTTTCTCAATTTGAGAAAAGCAAGTTTAAATTTATTCAATAATCCATTAAATATTGATATTAGCACCGTAAATCCTAAATATCAAATGGATTTATGTGACCTCCAGGCCAACCCAATTATTGCATCTAATAGAGAAACTGGAATAGAATCGTTAAAACTTTTGCCTAAAGAAAAATATCCAAAAATGAAAGATTTTGGACTCCAAATAATTTCTCTGTTCGGAAGTATATTTATCTGCGAGTGCGCATTTTCTGATATGAAATGTATAAAGTCAAGCTACAGAAACTGCTTGAAAGACTCTACACTTGAATATAACTTCGGATCACAACAACAAATATCGATATGGACGTAGAAGAAATTATTACCCAACAACTACGGCCACAATACTCCCATTAAATTTATTAAATATTTGATAAGGGTTAGAAAATTTGTATTGGTTTATTATTACTTTTTTTTTCGTGTAAATAAAATAATATTTTCAGGTTTATTTTTTCTTATTATTTTTCGTATAAATGAAATAATTTTTTGAGATGACATGAACTGACTTTTCAATTACCTATTCTATCCTATTGTTTTTTTTTTGGCCCGCGAAATATTGGCGAAAAGGAAAAATGGCCCGCGGTCTTCAGAAGTTAGACAGCACTGCCATAGATCATTTATGTAAATTAAAAATAAAATAGGTCCTAGCACTGAACCTTGAGTTCACCGAAACATACCTTATTTTCATTACTTATACAATCATTTATTTTTACTTTCTGTAATCTGTCATTCAAACAGCTTTTACACCAATTAAAAATTGGCCTTCTTTGACCATAACTATACAGTTTAAAAAGAAGACGATCGTGTGGGACTGAATCAAACGCCTTATGTATATCAAGGAAAATTACAGCCACTTTCATATTTTCGTTCATTCCTTTATATACTATTGATATCAATCTCAAAATTGCATCCTCAGTGCCAATTTGCTCCCTAAATCCATACTGATTTAGGAAAAGAATTTGCTGTCATATAAAAATTTGACAATTCTTTTTTTCAACAGTTTTTTAATAATCTTTCAAAAATATTTGATAAACTGGAATGTGGCGTGTAGTTTCCAGGATTATTTCTATCTCTCCCTTTATGCATGGGTAACGACAGTTGCAACTTTCAATATATTTGGAAAACATTCTTTTTGAAACGAATTTTTTATTAACTTACATAAAACTTCTTTAATATATGGGCATAGCACTTTTAAAATATATGGTGTGAGACCATCTTCTCTTAATGCTTTCCCATTCCTTGAAGACGTTATTTCATCCATTACATCATTTTTTGTAACATAACCAAGGAAAAATATTTGCACAATTGTATTTAATCTTCGAATGACAATCAGTTCCTATTTTACATATGTGACTAATTAAATCAGTTCCTATTTTAGGTATGTGACTAATTAAATCCCTAATTACCCAAGTGAAATAATTATTAAATTTATTTACAAAGACTAAACAATTTTCTTCAAAATCAATTTTCTTATCATCATGTAGTATTTCTGTTGGGAAAATCTAACTTTTACTATGACCTGACAGCTCATTTATTATCTCCCATTGTTTTTTCATATTTCCATAATTTTTTGAAATTTTATCTGAATAATAATTGCATTTTGCTTGTCTGATTAAATTAATCAAAACATTTCGGTATCTTTTCAACTTTTTTAATGCCTTATTGAAAGGTTTTTCTACATAAGTTATATAATATATTTCTCATCTCTATAGATTTTATCAGTCCTAGAATAATCCAAGGTTTAATTCTCTTTTTATCATCCCTTAAACTCTCAACTTTACTCGAGTCTTTAATCTTTTGCTCTAGTTGTCTTGTAAAAGATTCAACTTGCACATTTACATCATCATTATTTAAGATATCACTCCAATTCTTCTCTTTTGTTAATTCCACCAAATAATCTACATCAAGTTTTTTAACATTTTTTCTCGCTTTTTGAATTTTGATTAAAAACAGTTTGGAGATTTAGACCAGCAAACAATGGTCAGTAATGTGTATTTCGATAACGTACGTGTTTAAAATATCTGGATTTGAAACACGTGCGAACACACGATCCAAGCATTTCCTCATTGCGATTCCTCCCTGGTAATAAGATCAATGACCCATATATAGAAACCTGTTTCTTGCATCCATCGCAAATATCATGCATTTAAATTATCTCTGGATCTAATGTCAAAATTCAAATCTTCCATTGTGACAATAAAATTGTTATTTAAGGTTTGTAGTTTACTTTCTAATTCATCTTAAAAAAATTTCCTTTTGTATAAATATGAGGCCTGAAAAATGCCAATAAAGTGTATTATATTTGCCCTTTTAAATTGTATTTGAACCATATCAGCATTTGAAATTTCAGTACAATAATTATTTACTATAATACTATTTTTTACATAAACAATGACACCACCAGGTCTGCTTTTTGATTCACAATTGTGATACAAATTATATCCAGGTATTGCACATAAATTTAATCATTTATGTGCAATACCTGGATATAATTTGTATCACAATTGTTTGAGTTTTTTATCACAATTGTTGAGTAACAAATTGACCCTAGTTTCGGTTAATACAATTATGTGTGGAGAAAATTCTGTTAAATTTAAATACAATGAAAAATGTTCAAAATTTTTCCTTGCACTCCTGATATTTCCTGCAATTATTTTTAAATCTGTCCCCATTTACAGTATACTTTATCATATATATTTTCTCAAGGAATAATTTGAACCTTACTATTAGCTTTATCAGAAAAGTATTCAATAACATTGTTAAAATTCAGCTTTTGAGAATGTATACACTCTAATATATCATGAATATCACCCATTTCATAATAGTTCGAATAAAACAAATAATTACATTAGGCAACACACGAAAAGGCTTTGAAATGAAAACAGCCAATCTTTACTAATTTCGAGGTGCTGAACGCGAATATGACAATAAAATTTGTCCATTGGCTCTTGTTGAGAAGAGACAGAGATGGCCATCTATAAACAACTCAATCCGCATTGAGTACATAGGTAACCATTTACAACGCTGTATTTTAAACTCTAGATTGCAACGTATTGTGTTGTATTGCATCAGCCCGTCATACACACAACACCCCATTGTTTGGTGCAAAGTAGTTGAGTCATGGCTTTACGATCGCGGACAAAAGATAATGTAATCATTAGTTATATCATCTCGTAGCGACGTCTCGTAGGATGAGCAAGTCTTTTGAGTGACTCTCATTTACCCCTGAGTCATAACTTCAACACAAGTGATCCATGAAGTTTTAATCGAGCAGTAGTGATGCCTCATAACTGTGTTAATAGTGAAGATACATTTTGTTAAATTTGCGGGGACGTGACGTTTGCAAAATCGGGAACCAGGAGAAGGCCTGGACCCCACACATATGCTGCAGTATGTGTGCAAGTAATCTTCTGAAGTGGCTGAAAGGCGAAAAAGTGGCGATGCCATTTGCTGTTCCTATGGTTTGCAGAAAGTCAAGCAATCACGCAAATGACTGCTACTTCTGCATGGTTCCACCTATTTCTGGAGGCATCACAAGGAAAAGGAAGTGGACAACAGGGTACCCGAATATATAATCTGCTCTCCGACCAGTTGCGCACGACGAAGACCTTCCTGCTCCTGAACCTCCTAAAGATTTTTTCATAGATTCAGAAGATGAGGAGAGAGGCGAAACGACGTTAGGTTCTCCGCAGCCTTCAGTGTCTAATGATGATTCATACGTCTGCCACGGTGCGTCATCTGCGCCACACATTCTCACCGAAGAATAAATGAACGATCTTTTCGCGATATGGAGCTGTCCAAGGCCAAAGCAGAGTTACTTGGATCAAGACTTCAATGATGTGCCACTAGGCGTGGGTAACAAACCCACAAATGTAGAAGTTAGGAGTCCACACAGAGCGATATGAGGATGGTTGAAGACTTGATCGAAAGGTATGGGATACAAGAGAAGCTCAGGAAGGATGGAATTAAGCAATCTTGGCCGAAGCGAACAGGAAGGTCAGCTTCCAGGGGAGACTGGAAAAGGCTCAGCTGCTGATGACTTCTCAAATCCTATATATATTGTTTTGCTTCTGCTTTGGTTACATTTTGCACGTGAATTTTTCTTGGTGCTTCCTGTTCAATGAAATTCTGTAGGATGCAGGATGGAGCAAGCGTGACCTGGAAAAGGTGATTATGAACAAAATTTATTGAGGCACCTTGTGAATATGAATGAGTTGAAGATAATTTTTTAAATGCCTCATGTACAAAGTACATCTAGCGTTCTTTAAAATAGTATGTCCATCAGAATATGATTAATAATTCTTAGATTCTATGAAAAAGCTGACTGTCATGTAAAAATTGAATAATATTTTTAAATATTTTAATTCTTTTCTGATTATCTGGATTGGCCAATAAATTTTGAAGGGTCATCTCTGAGATCTGTAAATTATATAAATGTGAGAACAACAAGTTTCTTTCTTCTTGGTATCTTGGACAATTTAATAAAACATTGGCGATATTCTCTCTGCTGTTACATGGGCTGCAGTTAGGAGAATTTATTCTTTTGAACTTGTATAAGGTATTATTGAGGAGGCAATATCCAATTCTAAGTCTTGTTATTACTATTTGCTGTTTTCTGTTAAGAGAGTTGGGCTTGATATTTGCTATTTTATTCTCAAGATTTCTTCTGTAGTTGAATTCATTACTTGAAGTGGAGGTGAAGTTATCCTCTTTGGTTCTTCGGAAATGTTCTTTGATTTTGTTGGTAATCATTATATGATGAGTAGGAATGTTAATAATTTTGCTGGTGTTGATGATATCTTAAAACATTTGGTCAGTAATTTCGTTTCCAAGGATGCCTGAATGGCTGGGTATCCATTGTAAGAAGTATCGATTTTTATTTTTGATGTTCAGGAGGTGGATAAACTGACAGGCTCCTGTCAGACCTCTGTGGTAAGCAGCTGCTTGAGGAGTATTTGTTTATTTTATTTTTTTACAGGTCCCGCTGGCAAGGGAGGACGCTGGCATCTTCTATCAGCTCCGCGTTCAGCACATCCGAAGACAACGAGATTCAAGGGCACGGAAATGTAAACGCGATGTGGAGACAAAGGCTTGAATAAAAGAAACGAAAAGTTTATTCTATTCACACTTACGGATTTCGCTTTTCCATGAGCAGAATAGATTATATATAAACAGATATTATATATCACGAATAGATTAGATTTCTTATTAAATACGTCGTTTTTTTTTTGTCTACTTTAAACTTATCCATCCATTCTAATTTCCCCACTTGGTTTTTTCTGCAGGGGGTCACGCGTGCATGAAGATGGCGTCTTAATTTGTTTGCAGAAGAAATCGTGGAATTCCTTCATTTGTATTTGTTATCTTAATTAGTTTTAGTGTTTTACTGGAACAAAAATTCGTAGTTATTACAACAAAAATATTTCATGATTGTTTTCTCTCTTTCTCTTCAGAATACAGGAGCAGAGAAGAAACTTAGAGAAGATGATGGAGGATAAGGATGATTTTTCCTGAAGATATTATTTCAGAATTTCCTCACATAAAGTGAGTTCAGTAATACAAATTAATTGTTCTCTTCTGTAAAGCCAAATATAATCTGTACAGCCAAAATAGTTTCAAGAAATCTCATATTTGATTCTTTTTTTCATATTTTTTCAGGCAGCTTTCCTGAAATGAAGACGACGGCCACTTTTCCCCTTCGTCTTTAGGAATCTTCGCTTTTCCGATGCTCTGCCTCCTCCCAGCAGCAGGCCGAGACAGACAGATTGGGTTGGGTTGTTTTACCTCTGAGCGGCACTTTTTTGCACACAATGGGCTAAATGGCCAGGTCACATGGACCCCGAAGGCTCAGAGAAGGTTGGGGGAGGGGACCCACTGGAACAGCCGTTGGGAGACAGATGGTAGCCTCCCGTCAAGGCCATCCAGTGTGTTCTTTAACGTGCACAGGGTATGGCTCTCCCGCACACGGGGCCACGGCTTAACGTCCCACCGACGGACGGCTGCCTTTCCAAGCCCATCGGTGTCCCCTACTGACCGTGGGCAGGGCGGGGAATTTTGCGGAGATAAATCCGAGACAGACAGAATAAGACCACCTGAGATTTAGAAAACGTCCCAGAAGAGATGCTGAAGAAGAGAAAACGGTCCTGGTGGTAAGCGCCAAGGTAAAATATTTTCGATTGGCATTTTTTGAGTTAATTTTTTAGATTGATAGTAATATTTCGTTTGAGTTTGTTTTCATAAAGTTGACATTGAGTTTGATTTGAGTCAGCCTTTAAGATTAATATTAAGTATTGATTGAGTTAATTCTTTAATATTGACATTTAGTTCTGTTTTTTAAGATTGACGTTTATTTCTGTTTTCAAAGATTTACCTTTATTTCAGTTTTTAAAGATTTACATTTATTTCTGTTTTTTAAGTTCAACGTTTATTTCTTTTTATTTTTCAGTTTAACATTTATTTCTGTTTTTTTTTTTTTAAGATTCATTTATTTCTGTTTTTGAGATTGATATTTATTTCTGTTTTGAAATTTTTGAGCTTACCATTTTTTTCTGTGTTTTGAGATTATGTTATTTCTGTTTTCAAGATTGACATTTAGTTTTGTTTTTACGGTTGACATTTAATTTTGTTTTAAAAATGTCATTACAGGTGTTTGTACGGTTGACATTTAGTTTTGTTTTAAAGACTCACATTTAGTTTTTTAAGATTGACTTTTAATTTTGCTTTTAAGATTGATATAAGTTTGTTTTTAAAATTTTTGCTGATGCTCTGACAATGATTTCGTTTTGGTGATGCTTTTGGTGTGCTCATCATTCCTATGGAATGCAAAGTTTTGCTACTGCTTTCCTTAATGTTTCGATGATTCTTCATAATGTTTGTGAAGATGAATGATCCATTCGAAATTTTGATCATCAGTTTTAAAAAGTTAAAGGGGCCAAGCTAAATTTACCAGTAGAAGAGGGAAACGTAATGGAGCTTTGAACTTAATTCTATGGTTAATACCAAGAATTAGAAACGAATGATTTAGACTTCATGGGACGCCCTTTAAAGACGCGGATTAAAAGGGGGGAGGGGATGCCTCGAAGAGAGGAGAAACATTCATTATCTGACGCTTTCTCCATGTGATTGTATTTTGCTTAGAAATTCTAAATGTAAGCTCTTTAAGAGGAAAATGTAGAAAATGGATGGCTGATACGATGCTCTGGTAACTACTCTTTTGACGATCGATCACTCTTTTAATAAGACTGACTCTATATTACCAAAATTATGAGCCAGGACTATGCAAGAATGAAAATTCATAGACCCTTGTACAGAATTCAAAAAACAGAACCTCTGTTTAATTAGTCCCCTTTGGTAACACGATGGAAAAAGTTGCTTAGGAAAGATTATATTGTTTTAGATCGTGTCGGGATCGCTGGTTTTGTCAACAGAGGATCTCAGCTTTAATATTGAGTAAGGATAACAACTGATTTGTTAGTATGTCGCGTGTTCTTGATACGTCAGATAGCACGTTCTAAGAACCAGATGGCCATTAGAGCTAGGCAGCGCGACGCTTCAATATGGGATAGATTCTTGCATCATATAATCAGGATATCAGGAGATGAGGGTAAATTTATACCAAAATGGACGTCTGTGGGAAAGATGAGAAAAGTTGAGTTTTGTTGAGAAAATGTTGCAGTTATTATTCACTTCGCTGAATTATTGGGCTTGTAAAAACCGGGTAAATCGGAGAAGTTGAGAAATCAAGGCAGTTTTCGGAAATTAGTTTAAAAAACACAATTCCAAAATAAACAAAAAAAATGATGTTTTGGGGAGCTGGAAGATTTTGTGGCGATATCTGTGAATGTATGGATTGCTTCCAGTGAGGATGAGTAGTTTAAAGAGAGAGATGAGATCAAAAACTAGCCTAATTTTGGAAAATATAAGTAATGAAGAAAACCAGGAAATGTACTGTGAATCTTTCCACTAAAAACAATTGTTATTTTCCTAAGGTGAATATAACTCTTCACGCAATTATGATCGAGAACTGATTCTTTTATTGGTCAATAGCGTTGAACACACAATATACGTTGCTGTGATCAGGATTCGGACTCGTTGTCTACTGGAAAAAGTTGTACGAACCCATTTACATTTAAATTTTCACACCTTATGTTCTAATTGAGCTACGGACTAATGTTGTCGGGTTACATTTCGCGAGAACTGCACGATGAATGTATCGGAAGCGGTCTCGACTTAATACTTTCGGTTTCGCGGATTCGACCCTTTTAATTTTCAGTCCTATAACTTTTTCCCAAATCAGCTAAAGGCCCAGTTTCAACGTCGATAGTTAAATCTGATCGAGTTCTACGCTCTATCGAAACGAAAACCAGTTTCAGACCCGTTATATAGTAGAGAAAATGGGTCGAATCCTATTGAAATTAATGCTTTAAAACTCATGTTCTAATTGAAATACAGAACTCGGACTAATTTCTTAATATTCCTTTCGCCGAGTACTATGCGTGAAATGAATCAGAAGCAGTCTTGACCAGTGACTTTTGGTTTCTCGAGTTCGACACTTTTAATCTTTTAGTTCCAATTTGAGTTACGGGCCTGGTTTCAACATTGAGAGTTCCAGGTTTATAATCTGGCCAGCTAAAATTCGGTTTCAGACCAGTTGTTTAGAAGAAACGGGTTGAATTCCATTGCATTTAATACTTTAAAACTCATGTTCTACTTGCGCTACAGATCTCAGACTAACGTCTTCAGATTATACTCGGTGAGAACGACAGATTAAATGTTTTGGAAGCAGTCTTGACCGTTAATTTCGGTTTTATGGGTTGGACACTTTTAAGTTTTGCCGAATATTAACGTCTGTTCTAATTGTGCTAGGATTTTAATATTGATAGTTAGGGTTGGGAAAGTATTGTAATCTGACTAAGGAAAAATCGGTCTGAGCCCATTGTCTAGCAGAGAAAATGAATCGAACCCTTCTAAATTTAAAGCGTTATTACTCGTCGTCTGATTGAGCTACAGAACTCAAACTAATTTCGTAGTGTTCCATTAGCAAAACACTATACATTAAATGTATTGGAAGTGGTCACGATCCAGTAGTTTTGCGTGTTTGACACTTTTAGACTTTGCAGTACAATGACGCTTGTTCTAATCGAGTTAAAATCATGGTTTTAATATTGATAGTTTTCCGAAAAGCAAAAAAAAAAGTGTTATTGAATAACATTTTGTGTTCTATTTTGTCAATGATTTCGTTTCTTAGCAAAATATCTAAAATTTCAACTATTTCATTTACAGCCTCTATGTGTGGTAGAAAACGGACAGGTATATAGGGATTGAAGGATAAACAAGGTAAGGTTATAGTAGGTGAGGATTCTGTCATGGCTAGTTGGTTTGAGCATTTCAGTGATGTTCTAAACAATGTGGTTAGTTCTACTCCCATTGTTTGCAATAATTATAGATGCATTGGTGGTAGTACTAAGCTCTAAGCATATCCGTAGTAAGTTAAAGTAATAATTATAGATGCATTGGTGGTAGTACCAGCTCTAAGCATTTCCGTAGTAATTTCATCTACCCCAGGGGTAGATGAAATTACTACGGAAATGCTTAGAGCTGGAATTGTTTCAGGTACTACATAGCTGATAGAAATTTTGAATATCTTTTATGATAAAGGCATGGTTCTTAAGAATTTTACCAGAGCTGTTATTATCCCTATTTTCAAAAAAGGTGATCGAAGTTCATGTGATAACTATAGGGGTATCAGCCTACTCTCTGTTCCAGGTAAAGTTCTTTCCATGATTGTGCTTAATAGAATTAAGAATCTGGTTGACAGGCAATTTCGTGATGAGCAATGTGGATTCAGAAGTGGTAGGGGATGTGTGGATCAGATATTTTCACTTAGGCAGATTCTTGAGAAATGTTTAGAGGTTCAGAAACCTTTGGTTGCTAGCTTTGTTGATTTCAAAAAGGCTGTCGACTCTGTTGATCGTCATAATTTGTGGTTTATTGTGAGATCATATGGTATACCAGACAAGTTAGTTAACATAATGAAAGCTCTCTATAATAACACTGAATCGTGTGTGAGAGTTGGTAAGTCTTGTAGCAATTGGTTTAGCATTACTTCTGATATTCGACAAGGGTGCATTTTGTCTCCTTTTCTCTTCAGTTTGGTTATTGATTATGTTATGTGAAATTCACTTCAAGGGAAAGATTGTGGCCTTAAATGGGCTGGAGATACGAAAATTTCTGATTTAGATTATGCTGATGATTTAGCCCTTTTAGGAAATGATGTTGATGAGATGAACTCTTTCATTCGAGCTGTTGATGAGACTGGTAGTAGAGTAGGTTTGGTTATAAACAGAGAGAAAACTAAAGTGATGGAAATTGGTCAGGCAGGCTGTGATTCAGTTAATCTGAAGGGTTGCAATCTTGAACAGGTGTCACGGTTTAATTATCTTGGGAGCAATGTAACAGATACTGGTGTTGTGCGGCATGAGATTAACAGACGGATAGGGACTGCTGCCGGGACTTTTAAGAATCTATGGAGAGTGTGGAGAAATAGGCGTATACACCTAAAGACTAAAATTAGACTGTATAATAGTTTGGTTCTTTCTAGGGTTAGTTAAGGTAGTGAAACTTGGACACTGTGTGAAGAAGATAACAGGAAACTAGATGCTTTTGATTCTAGATGCTTACGCAGTATCTTGGGAATTAGGGTGTTTTGTAACTAATGATGTGATTAGGCAAAGGAGTCGGCAACCTCCTTTAAGCAGCATATTTTGCAGAGAGAGACTCCGCTGGTTTGGCCATGTTGCTCGTATGAATAATTATGGATTGGCGAATAAGGTTATGAACAGTGTGCCTAAAGGCCTCAGAAAAAAGGGGAGACCTAGGATGCGGTGGGCAGACAATGTCAAACAGGACCTTGTTAGAGTTGATGTGCAGTGGCCAGATGCAGCAGATGTAGCTTAGGAGATATATGCTTGGAGAACTAAACTGCATGGTCTGGTTGGACCTCTGTAGCCCATGGCTGCTTGAGGATGAGGATGATGATACTAGTATTGCCATTTTGTTTACTGGAAACCAAAAGTGATAATTTTTCACAAATATCTTCGAAACTCTGCTATATTCCAGAGGCGAATTGCTGACTCTCTATTTCTGTCGGTAATTATTTTTATCGACAGAAATAGTCAGTAATTATTTTTAATCATTTTTATTAAATGTCGGTAATTAATTTTAATCCTTTTTATCTCGTTTTCAAAGAAAACGAGATAGGTATTGTTGATATATTACGATATGCACTTTCCGAATTTCTCTAAAACTATAATTACGCTCTCTAGCGGTGGAATAAGTTGAAATTCCAAAATTTCAAACGATGTATTTAGGCTAGAAATTTGAAATTTTGGTGGTGGAATGTGAAGGTAGCAGATATTGTTTGTTTTTAGACACAAATGAAAAATTCATTTTGGGTTAGATAGGAATTGATATAATATTATGAATCAAATTTTTAAATCTTCCAAAAACTATAAATTGCGCCCTCTAACGGTGGAAAATTTTAAACTCCAAAATTTCAAACAAATATTGCAAACAGCGTATTTAAGGTAGAAATTTTAAATTTTGATGGTGGAATGTGAACGCCATGATGTTTCCGTTGGCACAATGAATTGACCTCTTAGACCCAGGGGGGGGGGGGAAGACAATCTTTTGTTTTACCTGATAATTTTTTTGCATTTAGGGATAAATGAAACGTCTTTTTAGGTTTAGATAGGAATTGATAAAATATTATGATTTGCACTTTCGGAATCTTTCGAATTTTATAATTGCGCCATCTAACGGTGAAAAAGATTGAAAATTCCGAAATTTTGGTGGTGGAATGCGAACGTCATGAAGTTCCCATTGGAAACAATGAAAATGATAATTAGAAAACTCTTTTTTAATATGATTGGTACTAATGAAATATTATAATTCGCATTTTCCAAATACTTCGTCATTTTAATATATATCTTCATTTATTAAAATATATGCATCTTTACAGATCATTGAAATGATGTAATGGCAGATAAGTTATCGAATTTTACAAATAATATGTATAGAACATAAATTTCAAAATTAGTGGTAGTTTTTAAGAGATTCTACTGACAGGAATAATGTACTCTTTTTTGAAAGAGGTATAGGAAATGCAAGTTTTTAGATTTAAGAATTAAAAAACGAATAATTTTATGTTGCATAATTGCCAATGAATACTCTTTGCATTTTCCCTATCATCCGCTTCTCAAATTAAAATTTTTAAGGAATGAAATCGTAGGTAAAATAAAAACTTCTTTCACTTTGCAAACGAGATTCTCCCATGTGGCAGCGGTGATATGTTTCCTTCCAGTTAAATATTATCTAAGTGCGTCAATGAGATTTTCAATAACTTGATATTACTCAGTAGTTGTACCTGAATATATATTTAGGTTATCAAGAGATTGTGAGTTCGCATTACACTGAAGCCAAATTTCCTTCTACATCTGATATTAACGTTAAACTTAGAGAATATTTCTTCGATAGTAACTTTTAAAATTCCTCAAGTATAACCAATGATTACAAGAGGTACTTTATTTTGTGACTTTTGCCAAAGTCACAAAATAAAGTTTTTGCTCCTCCAGGTCGCGTTTCATTTAACTGGCAACCGTTGCAGTAGGAGGTATGGGTGAATATTAATAAGTGGGCGTGGCCAGTTACGAAAAATAATGAGTGGGCGTGATCTATGACGTCATAGGGGAAAGGACTGTGCGTTGGGGTACGCTGGAGTGGCATGATACTACTCTAAAATCCCGCTAGATGTCCTTTGAGCAAAAGCTTCAAATATTCAACCTAATTGTGGCGCCATCTAGTGTTTAACATATGCACTATATTTTAAAAAAAACTATTTCCCACAGTGAGATTCGATCGCACTTCCTCACATTAGCAGTCATTTATCCATTACACCAAGGGTATTTTATGCTTAGAGTGCTTAAAGATGGATGAAGTAGACATATTATTTTTATCTCAGTCATTATAAATCAGATTTTAAGAAAATTATCTATATTTCTTGATATTAAACAGCTGAAATTAGTAATTACGTGGCGAATTTCGTTAATTTTCATTTCATTGTATTTAATGTAGGAAAGCACATTATTTTTATCTCAGTCATTAAAAAACAGAATTTTTAGAGTATTATCTGTATTTTTTACCAAATAGTTGAAATAAGTAATCAAGTGGTAAAATCAGTTAATTTTCATTTCATTGTATTTAGGAAAAACATTATTTTCACCTCTGTAATTAAAAAAATTTAAATTTTTAGGGAATTTTCTCTTTTTTTTATTTAAATCACTAAAATTATATGGTGAAATCCTTAATTTTCAATGTATTTAGGAAAAACATTATTTTTAATTAAATCATCATACTTTTTATTACTGGGAAACATTCCAAAATAAAACAATTATTAACTGAGTAATTCGAATAACAACAGCACGAAAATTAAATTTTTTACAATTTACTTACTCATAGGAAAAGTATAATAAAATTCATCTATACACCTCTGTATTATATAATGTAGAGAAATTATCTTTTTTCCTTGTAGGTTATTATTGAAAAGTATTAATATGCAGTAAACTTTGGAATCTGCTCAAAACACTTGAAAATAAATTCCTTTATCACTGAATGGCTAATGCAATAATTTCAATTATTTCTGTGTAAAAATCTATGCAGTGAAAGTCAGGGATATTCCGTCTCTGCAAATTAAAAATTAATTTAGAATTTCATCCTGAGCTGATGAATTTCTCATAAACACAGCACACGGCGCATTTATTGCGTCCTGCCACTTTTGAGAAGTGATTGCTTAAAAAAAAGTTGATTTCTAGGAGGCTCTATCTGGTTAACATAATGACCTATGAGCAA
The DNA here is from genome assembly GCA_038380435.1 of Ryuthela nishihirai. Classification (NCBI taxonomy): domain Eukaryota; kingdom Metazoa; phylum Arthropoda; class Arachnida; order Araneae; family Heptathelidae; genus Ryuthela; species Ryuthela nishihirai. The sequence continues at coordinate 4,256,319 of JAWZYU010000019.1, forward strand.
GCAAGCAAGCAAGCGATTCGAACTGCAATAACTTCGGAAGGAAATCATATGTTTTCATCACTTATTAATATTTGAAAACGTCTCTACATAACGAAATTATAAGTAATGTTTACTAAACCATGAAAATTATGAGAATTACCGACCTTTTATTATAAGTGTAATCCTAGAAATGCGTGTATTTAATAGACTTCTCTCCGAGCGACTTGGTCCCCTTAAACGAGTTATAGCATGTGGTATGATACATACGCAAACGCACTCCGGGAGCGTCACGAGACCTTCCCAATTGCTAAACATAAAAATACTCACTCAGAAATTTAGGCAACACACATATATTTCATTTTAAAATTTATATTGATATCACAGTATTGGGACATACAATAAATAAACAATGACAATGCAAAGGTTTCACATAATATTTTACACAAGTAATGATTTATATTGGTTTACAATTTTATTTATACATTTCACAATGATGCTTTTTTTTACATTGGATACAGATATATCTTACAGCCTACTTACAAAAAATGCAGGTTAACAGAGGAAATGATTTTACACACAGCAGTCTACATATGGTAATTACATGTGATATTTTTGCATAAACAGGGGTTACAAAAAAATGCATACATTCCGATAAAATCGTTTTTTTTATATCTACTAACATATAGCTCAAACATAATAAAAATCACAATGTACATATTTAACAAAATATTTGTTTTCTGTTACATTATTTTTTTATCATTTTGTACTCTCCGTATGAAAGGGTGTCATAGAATTTTCTAAAATATATCTTTTATCATCGAATGGTGACAGACCGGTTTTATATCTTTCACTGTATGAAGATGATGGTTGCTATTTTCGATCCTTGTAAAATCTACTCGAGAAGGTGATTTAATTTATAGTCTATCAAGTAGTCTTGGTAATCCTTGTGACGAAGGATTCTTTTTATGATGTATTTTGGGACTCCTTTTCCTATCTTCTGCTCTTGTAAACTCTGAAGACTATACAGTTTTGCACAAAGGCCTACAAATTCTTTTGCAGGTGCTCCTGAAATTTCATCTGTCATTTTACCTAGTACCTTTTTCTTATGTGTACTATACAAAACATGGTCTATGAGATAGTTGGACATATCGAAATGATCTATATCGCCTCTCATATCGACATACATGTCGTGGGTTTGAAGCTCGCAGCACGGCAAATCTGTATCAGTCAACAATAATTTAACTTTGCCTCCATATTTTGAACTAATATAGTCATAATGAAAGCTATACATCAATATTTTACTAATATCTATAATACTGAATCCAGCATAAACAGGTCTGTTGAGTTTCAATCTAGTTTGCGTTGATTGTACACGTACGACTTCGTTGTCCAAAACACGAAAAGCGTGAAAAACAGGCGATGATACGGATTTACATATTCTCTTTGGGTTCTGAATCAATTCAATATTCACCCGATTTCTGAAATTTTCCATTGTTTTTCCAAACACAGCACTATTCATCAGTTTGAAGAAGTCCTTCTCAAAATCATTTCTAGCTTTCTTCCGCTGACCTGTATTAAATTCTATATATGGTTTTAGCCAGCAAGATTGTTTTAATTCTAAAATGCGATGTATTTTCTTCAGCTGCATACGGAAGCTAAATATTATTTCGTATTATAGAAATGGAGGACATGTTTTTCCTTAGAATACAGATTTGGGACTAGTTTTGCGACTGATTGGCTGATATTTATTCCAAGGTTATGAGCAAGGGTAGTCTGTCACGTGGGAACACGTGCGGGATAGTCTGTCACGTATGAACACACCGAGACTTGTAGGTAACATCGAAAGGATGAATTCTAGCTGATAGGTATTCATAAGCTGTAGTCAAACAGGACTTTATGATCCAATGGGATTTCCAGCAAATTCTGGTATTCGGCATACAGGATCACGGTGACCGATGTGGGGAGCGGCTTGGCAAACTTTAATTCGACTCTCACACTTCCGCTCTTTATTAAAGAAAACACTTGATTGCATTCACGTTGCTCGGGGGTCAATTGGAATCCAAACAGTGTAAAACCTTCTCCATAATCGTTTCGCGATAAGTTAATACCGCTATCGGATTTCCAGGCATCCATAGCTTCCAATAATCCTTGCTAACACCGGAGATAATGCCCATTCGCAAAGTCGGGGGTGTAGGACTGCTGATCACTGTCAATGTGAAGGCTGATGTAGTTTAAGTCGAAATGTTGGAAGTTGAAGAGATTTTTTTCGTACGACCCATTCAGGCTGGTACTTTCCACCATACCCAGTACCAGAAGCACCGGGAGCTGGCCGAGAAATAAATTGTCACGGTTCACACTTGTCAGGCCTGAAGCGATGGAGAACATACGTAAATCCATTCTTCGCAGAGGGTACTTGGCCCGCTCTGAACTCAGTAGGCGAGCATGTGCAAGGATGACACCGGAAGTGGGTTTGACTTTCCGCACGAAAAATTCAGCTTCGTGAATATGTACTTTGTAGGAGGGGTCCGCTTCACCTGTCACGAGACAGAATTCGGGCTTGGACCTTAACAAACGCAGTCTCTGGTCGACTTGATTGAGTAGGTAATGATCTTGATTGAACAGGTCGGCATGGATCCACAAGATCAGTTCGATACCTGTTGACTTGACGTACCCCTGCGCTGATGCCATCCCTCGTTCTCCCGACTGGTCAGTTCCATTTTACCAGGGGTGTCGAGGTACCAGAGTGACGTACCGAGCTGACTTCGCGTGGCATCGGTACCGTAATTCAATAGAGTCTCCAGGTACGCCCTGTAGGGGTACAGGGTGTGAGAAGCAGTCACTAGGTGATCGTTGAGGAAGACATCTACCTGGCCGAAGAGGGCGTGGATGAAATGATTGCAGGGAGCAATCACTTCCGACGGTGCTGTACCATCGGATTTTACAATTTTCAAGATGAGGCGTAGGTGACATCGGGATAGATCAATGTAATTGTCTGTTCCCTTCACGATGAATTCAAGTGGAGCATTACCTTCCAGGGAAGCCACAGGTAAATAATTGACATAGCAGCCTCTTTTTAATTGTGAGACAGTGGGAGGAACCAGAAACAAGTCCAGTTCTGAACTGGCACAATCGCCAATCGCTGAATGCTCATGATGAAAACACGTCATGCACGGTACAGAGTCTCTTCACTTTATGAATCTTAGGATGATGACGACGGCGTTTTATTCCTTTCCCTCCCTGCAGCTTGGAACTGGCACGTTGCAAGAGGTCTACACCTGCTTCACGGAGCCCCGCTTTGGCTGCAGATTTGAAGCTTTGCCCCTGGGACATCTCTGAAACGAACTGTAGCCCACCCTTACGCAGGGTGGACAGCGCCAGTCGTACGAGAGGTCTGATGAAACGTCCAATAGTGGCAAAGATGCTACCGAGCCTATCACCTCTCTGATAACGAGGGCCACTGAACACACCCTGCAACGTTTGACTCTTGTAGTAGCTCACATAGGTGTCTGCAGAAGGGGAAACGAATTTAACCCTCATGGCAGAAATGTAACTTGACTAAAACTTTACCGAATTTAAAATGCAGAGGTTCTCCGGTGTCGGTACGAAGGAAGATTCTCACACTCTTGAAACTGTTTCTTGCAAGGGGTAGTAATCAGGTTGCTGATACACTGCAACAATGGCTTCGTTATTACTGGTTCTGAATGGCAGGGTTCACAACACGCAACAGTTCACCGTGAGTATCACCTAACAACTGAGATGCAATCAGGTCTGAATACAAATAAATACCGTACATTCCTCTGTTCATATCGATGGGATAGTCACCCAGGGCTTTATTCAATGGCATATCTAATTTAGTAATTCCTAGCATGTTTCCTAATCCGGGGTTCGATCGAGGAAATTTAATGAAATGTGACTTGTCTGTATCCATCAATACGGTGTGATCTGCCTGTTGCTTGAAACGGCAGGCTTTTCTCAGCCTGTAGGGTAACACTGGTTCATTGCATCGAATAATGATTCGACAGTTTCGTATCGTCCGTGGGGTACCTTTCGTTCTTGGAAACTTCCTGGGGGGATCATGTAGAAATAACACTCGTCATCTATGTCGAATGTTGCCGTATTGCAAAGTTTGCTAGCAAATCGTTGGTGGAATGGTTTGTCAACTTCTCCCTCACCGATACACAGAAGTCTGCCGAAATTCGTTTTAGGAAACATCAAACCGTATCCCTCACTGGGTTTGAATACCCAGTAACTGCTGTTATAGGAAACTATTATTTCTTTGGGGGAGCTGAGTGGTGAGGAGAGACAACAGTTCCATTCGAGTTATTTTGCCTGGTTTAAGTTTGATTTTCCAGTATTCTTCCGAGGGAGCAGGAGCATAATATTGAAACATGTCATTGTAGAACCGTCCACATTGTACCAGCTCACAGGTAAGTGAACTTCTGCTAGTCCCACTTTCCATTTTCCGCTCAGTCTTAGGGGTTGTGCCAGACGAACCATGAAATCAGTCTGTGAATTGTTCGGATAAATATTCTGACTTGCCGTGGAGGGGAGGGTCAGGTAGAAACTATCCATTTTTTAGGGATACAGGAAGGCTTGGGATAAGCGCGAAATTTCACCAGTGCCTTTTGACCTTTTCTCTCGATTTTTTTCTCAACAGTGTAAAGTTCGGGTTCTGTCACTTTTTGAAGTTCCGATTCATAGAATGTGCCTTTCAACACTTCTCCCTCGCAATCCCGTATAATGTATACAGGGGGCTGACGTTGTAACACCCTGTCGACTATAAATATTTCTTCGGTCCACAAATGCATACCTGCCTTCTTGAAGGGTACTTTTACACTGGTTAGTCGAATCGTGTCCCCTACTTTAAATGCCGGTTTTTCTTTTACTATGGCCAGATTGCGATAGAGTCAACCCACACGGTGTCTTCATTGTGTAAGGTCACGTCCTAGGGAGCCATATCGTGTGCACTGTGAATGCTGGCATTGTATCCCCGTACAACACGTCCAGGTACCGGTAGATGTTATTGCATGTATAATATCTCCCCAGTCTCTCGCGTAGGGTGCGATTCCATCTCTCCACCAAAGCTGTTTTTTCGTCAGAGTAGGTGACAAAGAACCGAATACCTTTCTTTTCACGAATTTCTGGAACACTCTGTTGGTAAATTCCGTACCTTGATCCGTATTTAAATTCATGGGAGATCGCCCCTTGGAAAGGATTTTTTTGAAAGCCGACACCATTTCTTTCCCTGTTTTTGCCTTCATGGCCACTGCCCACTCATTCCTCGAGAACACATCGATGACTGTTAATATGTAGCGATAACCGTCATTGAAGCGAGTTAGATTTTTCACGATTACGAGATCGGCTTGCCATTGTTCGTCTAACCCTGTGACGTAAACTTGTTAAGGGGGAACTTTCTGCGAACAGGTTTATGTAGAGTGTAGGTGGGTTGCTTTTCTAACCATTCTCGGACGAGTTTCGGTGGTAGCCCCGTATTCAGAGCTAACTTTTTTACACTACCGAATCCTCTTTCAGGGTCGAAATAATGGGACTCCAAAGTTTTGTTTTCTGCTGCACCCAGACGTCGTACCCCACCAGGTTTTGCCATTGATGTAACGAAAGTGTAACACCTGTCACTGTAGGGACGTCTCCTATAAACTGTCTGATGTCCACTGTTAAGTTACACACGCGAATTTTGTATTCGCCGTCTAAGGTTTTTGACTCCACACACTGAATATTTTTACTAGGAGCTACAATTTCTAATACAAGCACCACTATCGTTAACACTGACACGATTACACTTCCGACACTAGCTAACACCTTCTTTCTCCTATCCATACCAAGACTAAAATGACATAGGATGAAAAGACAGACACATTATATAAGGTTACAATTATTTATTTAATTTATACATCTCATTTTTTGCCTCGTCAACAATAGCATTATATTTTAACCACACACAAATCCAGAATCTACAAAATTCAACAGACCTCGTTTCCAGGCCGTATCCACAAATACCTTTGCCAAGGCGTTAATGTCCAAGTCACCAGTCCACCCTACGATGGTCGGTATTTTTTCTTCGGGTTGTAGTCCATCTAACTGTATCAGACGCATAAGTTCTTGCTGAAAAATATTCACCAGCAGCGGGTAAACACACTCGGGGCCGTCGAAAACAGGTCCCAACAGGAAAGGTTGAACGGATTCTGAATGTCCTATAATAGCCATACGGAGATGATGATCTTTGAGAGTTCCACACACGTTATGCACAACGCGCATCACTTCGTCTACGTGGATAGCCAGCATGAACCACTGCAAAGCGTTCAGCGTTATACCACGTTTCACAACACAGAACTGTAGAGTTCTCTGGTCAGCTGATTCTTTAATAAAGTCGACACAGCGTTCACCACCTACATTGCGATACATGTAGGCACGTAAACCAGGCATCACGTACCATGTCTGGTAACCAGGACCGATTTTCACTTGGTCCTCTATTTGGGGCACCGTGGTGCACAAAGCCTCCCATTCAGGTATGGAGAGGGTAACCCCCACAGGTGTAGGGTAGATGAGTTCGCCATTTTCATATTTCTTGTAGCGACGTACATGCACAGAAAACTTATTTTTGAACAGCGAAGGCACGACGTAACATCTTCATCGAGACACCACACATCTGGATTGCTAGCCTGCATCGTGAACAATGACGCCCCGAGGGCTGGCACCTATTTAATGATGGGAAAGCAGCCACCTAGGACAACCAATCAGGACCTGTAGTTTTATCAGGAAATATAATAAGCCAGTAGGAGACGATTGGACTTTGCAGTTGAGGATTGCATCATCCCTTTCTGTGTGAGGTTGCCATCCATGCAATTATTCGGAGGCTTGCATCAGCCGATCGTTGCCATCCCGAAGTTTAGTTGGTAAGGGACTTATTCGGAGATTAAGGGGGCTTAAAATATAAGCAGGTCAACCAGGGGGTCTGAAATAAAGAAAAATCGGGGCTATTCGAGAAGGAGGGCTTAAAATATAGGTGGGTCAACTGGGGGGGGGGGGTCTGAAATAAAGAAAAATCGGGACTATTCGAGAAGGAGGACTTAAAATATAGGTGGGTCAACCAGGGGGTCTTAAATAAAGAAAAATCAGGACTATTCGAGAAGGAGGGCTTAAAATATTTGTGGGTCAACCGTACCTTGCTTTTCAACCCGTCTTTAATGCCAACCCGTCTTTAATGACAGCTTGGCTGAAAAATTGGGAAATTAGGGTTAAAATAGGGTTTTTTCCGAAAATAATACCCCTCATAGTCACCAGATGGCGCCAGGGATTAAAAGAGGGAAGGATGGGGGCTTTTTAATAAGGGTGAGGAATTTTTAATAAAGGGGGAGTCAAAAATCGGGAAATTAGAGCTAAAATAGGGTTTTTTCGAAAATAGTACTCCTCATAGTCACCAGATGGCGCCAGGGGTTAAAAATGGGGGAGGATGGGGGATTTTTAATAAGGGGGAGGAATTTTTTATAAAGGGGGAGTCAAAAATCGGGAAATTAGAGCTAAAATAGGGGTTTTTCCAAAAATAGTACTGCTCATAGTCGCCAGATGGCGCCACGGGTTAAAAAAGGGGTGGAGGGAGGAGTGTTTTAATAAGGGGGACGGAATTAATTATGAATTATTAATTATGCATATTGATAAAGGGCGTGGTCGGTTACGACATAGAGGCGTGGTCAGTTACGTCATAGGGTCGTGGTCGGTTACGTCATATGGGGCGTGGTCGGTTACGTCATAGGGGGAAAGCACTGTGCGTACAGGTAGACTGGAGTGGGAACAAACTACTTATATGTTTTCTCAGATTGTAAATAAAAGTTTTTTTTAACGTGGAATTTGTTGGTTGTTTTTCTTAACATATGCAATATTGAAACATACCGTTTTCATTAAATAATGTTTTAGACCTCTTATATATTTACATACATACATATTTGTGAAAAAAAAATAGATACCTGTGATATTTTATAGCAAGTAGTTTTTTTTTTCTAAATATATTTCGCACTTCTAGAATCTTTTAAGAGCGAAAATTTAGTATCTGTTCAATACATTAATCGATCGTTTGCAAAATCAGTTAAAAGTTTTGGAATTTTTGAACGTTTAAAGAGGGTTATTATCTAAATAATAATTTAAAGCTATCTGTATAATTGGAAACGGTAATTAATGGCTTATCAATATTAAACAAAGAAAAAAAAAACGTTCTCTCTAAAAAAATTTAGAAAAAAAGTGGGAATGAATTTTTTTTTTTTAATTATATGAAAACAATAATTTTAATAAAGACGATTTATTAGTGAATATTCAAAATCTAAATGGGAAGTTCTATTAACAAGGATAAGCTATCTCTCAATCTATTCTATCCGGCAGTCCGGTACAGTAATGCTGACGTCACAAATGACTGATACGGCCTTCTCCTCTAGGTGGTGTTGGTTGAGTTCGATTATCCGAGCGAGACAATTCCGTTTTTTGATTTAGAAACTTCTGACGTGGGAAAGTAGGATCATACGGTACTTCCAAATGCCAATGACAACCTGCGATGTGAGGCTTTCTGCCATCTACTTTGTATTCTAAAGAATTGCAGACCCGAGTGACGCGGTGTAAATTTGAAAACAATTCTTGCCCTACATCTCTAGACCTGGAGTGCCGAAAAAAACAAGCTAACGTCAAATGAATGCTTCTGACACGGGGAATGACATAAGTTACGAAAAATTGATACCCCATGCTTCCTTCTCCCCAAAAACGGGGGAAATATGAAAATGATTGTTCCTCTATATCTCCTGAACACGGGTGCGGAAAGTAATAAGCTATGTGTCAAATGACTACTTGCGATGCAGTGAATGTCATAGGTTATAAAAAATTGACAACCACATGCATTCTTCCTCCCTAGAAAATGGAAACTGTAAAAGTTGTTCTACTATATCCTACGAATGTGAAGACCTATATTTACGATTTAGATATCAAATGAAAGCTCATATAATGACAGTCGTAAATTATTTCGAATTTTGCCCCACTATTCCCCCCCCCCTGATAAGGAGAGTGGAGAGGAATTCACCGAGTTCGACTTTAACGAGTAGCGTCGTATCTCAAACTAAACCTTGTGACGTCTCCAATGTCATGAGCTAGCTCAAACATGACTCCAAAAGGGACGATAAATGTGGTCGATGCTTACGAGTAATATATTAAATGAAAGTTTTTGAAGGCAAGTGTTTTTAGTAACAAAAACTTATATTACTTCAAAGGAAGATAGGGAGTCGATTTACCTACACCACAAGATTGCCGGTGCCCTATCTTCCTTTGAAGTGAATACGAACTCATTGACTGGTTGGACGATCGATATGCTTTAGGTTTATTTTCTACTATTAGGGCATTTAGGAAGATAGGTATTTTGTAAATTTTTCGATTCACAACTCATTTGTATTTTACCACGTGTCTTCAAATTTTGCCAACTCCACAAGATTTTGCCAATTCTCTATAATGTCACAAAACCAATCCCAATTTTCACAACTCACCAGTATTTTACCAAGTGGATTCGAATTTCGCCAACTACCCTAGATTTTGCCAACTTGACACAATTTTACAGAAATAAAATCCAAATTTTACATTCACCTGAATTATACGAAGACACTTCGAATTTTTCCAATTTTCCTAGATTTGCAAAATCCCCAGGATTTTGCCAAGAGTTCTTGATTTTGAAGCTCTCCTTAATTTCACAAAACCAATTCAAATTTTCACAACCCGCCTGTATTTACAAATTTTGCTAACTACCATAGATTTTGCCTACTCGCAAGAATTTTACAGAAAATAAAAATTACAATTTTATCATCTCACTTGAATTTTGCCAAATCCCTCTGAATATTGCCAACTCTCCAAGATTTTTGCCAAGTTGTCCCGATTTTGCCACCTGACCTGTATTTTACTAAGTGACTTCGAAATTTGCCAAGTTGTTTAGATTTCGCTTAACTCCCCTTAATTTTAGAAAAAAAAATCAAAATTTTCACCTCACCTGGATTTTACAAAGTCGCTTCGAATTTTCCCAACTCCGATTTCCTTTGGGGGGACCTTCCATCCCCAAAAATTCCCAATTCACACTCGTGAACTAGGCGAAATGAATGACCCATTTCGCCCAGTTCACGAGTGTTTGTTATCCCAGCTTGAGGAGAGCATAACGCTTGCATATTTCAAACTGTACTTTTTGCATTGATAAAAAAACACTTGACAGATGATTTGATATGCAGCTTGTGGTTGTTGATAACACTTGACAGATGATTGCACACACAGATTAAATTTGTAGTTCTTCATAATACTTGACAGATGATTTTGTCACACAGATTAAAGGTTGAAAATTCAACTTACATAATTAAAACGTTTCAATTTTTTCGGAATCTACGTTTTAAAATCAAGTAATCCCTTTACATACCTATTACCACACAGAAGTTGCAGTTTCCACAAAAGGGTGACACAGCAATTTAAATGTTCGTTTCTGTTTGATGTTTAGTTTACTAATTCAGTCAGAAACCTTTTTTTTTTCTAAATGTCATATGGACTTTAGTTCTCTACGCCATCCGTAGAGCAGAGGAAACTCTGATTAGCTGTAACATTTAACATTGCGCAAGTAAGATTCCCATACATAAGCTTTAATTTCAAGTATGTTTAAAAGGACACTAATATCACATACGTTAAAAAAATACACTACTGGAAATTATACACCATAATTTACTGTTTTAATTATAATTTTCACCTTTCCCGAATTTCAATTAGCAGTAACGGAGAACTTAACCTTAAATTTTAATCTACATTAATTATGCAATACTAAGGAGGTTCCCCTTCTGCCTGGCACCTCATTTCATCAGGCTACCAAGTTCTATTGCAAGATGGTTGGGTTGTTTTACCTCTGAGCGGCACTTTTTTGCACACCATGGGCTAAATGGCCAGGTTACATGGACCCCGAAGGCTCAGAGAAGGTTGGGGGAGGAAACCCACTGGAACAGCTGTTGGGAAACAGATGGTCGCCTCCCGTCAAGACCATCCAGCGTATTTTTTAACGTGCACAGGTTATGACTCTCCCGCACATGGCTTAACGTCCCATTCGATGGACAATGGCCTTCCCAAGTCCATCGGTGTCCCCCTACTGACCGTGGGAGGGTGGGGAATTTTGCGGAGATAAATGTCAATGCTGACCCAGCTGGGACTCAAACCTGGGAACTATAGATTATGAGCCTGGCATGCTAAACCCTTACTACGCTATTGGCACAACATAGCCTTCGTTGCTCTTGCACCATAAAACACAAACACCAAACAATAGCCACTACTTTAATTCAAACTTAAGGATACGTTTCTAACTGTGACTATTACAAGTGGTGCGAAACATACAAAGTTCCTCTTGTTATACTTCTTTGTTGTTAAAGTGCCATCTAAGCTGATAATTTTAATTGAGCCCCAGATATTTATTAAATTGGATGTTTGTGTGGTTCTTTCTGCTGAGGTTCGACCACCCTCAAAGACCTTCTAATATGTCGTGTATACGACAAATTCCTTTAAGACCTCTGTGGCAAGCAACTGCCTGAGGGAATATTTACTATTATTAAATGCTACCTACAATTATTGAAAATTTAGTTAACATATTCGCTAAAGCTTATTAATCTCACACTTAACATGGAGATATCATAATAGTGATATGCCCGCATTTTTCTAATACGGATCTGATATGGCTATAGCACTGCAATTTTCAGAATGGATCGTCATTTTCCTCATGTTTTCACTCCCTAGAATGGACACCTCACCTTCAGTGAGGAAGAAGGGTGTCCGAGGCCCTCTGTTCCTTGAAACGTCGATAGTTAAAACCTCTTCTTAAATTCTTGGAAGCGACTGATCTGATATCTCTGCACCTGCTGAGCTGGCTGAGCACATCACACAACCCAATCACAATGACGATCTGGATTGAGGTCATCCAACTGGAGCCGATGCTTTGCGTCCAAATAACCTCCCATGGTGTTCTGATTTTGAAAGTGTGCAGTTGTATGCGGATAAGACACGGAAGTAGCCACGAGGCAACCGACATATTGATGAGGGAATCATTTGCTATCCTGTAAAATACTTTGTTCTGGAAGTCAACAACATCCCCTTCGGAGGACGTGAGATGTTCGGTCATTGAAGGATGAGTAAATTTAGGTTCAGCCTTGTTTATTATACTTGGTTGGTTGTTTAGAATTTTATGGCGCATTAGCATCTAAGAAGAAGATAAAAAAGAGGATAAAAAAACTGTGCCAACAAGAAGATAAAAAAGAGGAAAAAACTGTGCCAACAAGAAGATAAAAAAGAGGAAAAAACTGTGCCAACAAGAAGATAAAAAAGAGGATAAAAAACTGTGCCAACAAGAAGATTGAAAAGCTAACGGTCGCATAACCCTCAACGAAAAGTTAAAATCGAGCAACAGAAGTATCCATAAGTCATAAAAGTGTAAATCAACAACAAAGAAAATATATAAACATCAACCAGAGTATAAACGTCATTTAAAAACATCAGATATCTAGAAAAATAAAAGCAACCAAAATATAAGAGACAGTATAAAGATACTGAATACAAACAAAGATAAAATATCAAAGTTGCTTAAAATAGCCAGTATATTGAAGAAAGGAAAAAACTGGGAGTAAAAAGCAAGTATCAGATGAAAGATGTCAGAATGTAAAAGACTCGGACGTAACATCATGAAAAGTAAAATATAAGCGTCTATCAAAGTTGAAACAAGGGCAATCAGTCAATATATGTTTAATGGTTAAATTGTTGTCCGAAAACTCGCACTTCGGTTCGTCACGTGTGACCTATGTGGAGCCGAGCAAGTACAATTTCCTCCTTGCGATTCCTGTGAAACTTAAACTGCCAGGGTTCGACAATAGGTTTGATCTCAAAGAGCTTGTTTGTAAGCTGCTCTGACCCAGATATGGAACTGGCAGTAAAGAGCTGGAGAGGGTCATGACTGACTTAGTAGCAGTGTCTGAGAAATCATTGCTCTGGATGCAAACATAACCACCCATCAGAACAAAATGGTGATGGAGCTGCTGGAAGATCTTGAACCAACCAGGGTGAGGTAGAGATCTTGCCGAGATCAAAGCCTGTAGAGAGTTAAGCGAGTTGGTGAAGAAGACACACCAATGGTGTTGCTTGGTCACTATGTTGTCGATGTTCAAGGCTGATAGTGTGGAACTCTGCAGTGATGATGGAACATTGCTATGGGATCGGTCTGCAATGATTATATCAGAACAGACCATGGCTTATCTCACTGATGTGTCGGATTTCAAGCCATTAGTGAAGACAAGCAAGAGTCTAGATGCTCAGCATGATGGCTAGCATAGAGTTGCTGGTAAACAATAGTTGGGTGTAAAGGCCTTCTCTGTCCTGCAAAAGGAAAAATTACAGGAAAAAAAACGGTGAACCATGATGGAAGTGACGTCTGTTGACTGTGTGATGCTATTGAGACTCATGTTAAAGGTTCTGAGGTAACATCACGAACACACGAAAAAAAACGACACACGAAAAAAAAGGACGAATGACAGTTGAACGATTAGTGTATAGCATTTCCCACTTGGGACTGTGTTTCAGTCCTATCACATTTTAGATGCATATTGTAGAGACAATTACTGACATGGAAGAGATAATGATGGTTTGTCGGTAAATGCTCTGGTATGTCGGTAATGTCGGTTTGTCGGTAATGTCGGTAATGTCGGTATGTCGGTAATGATGGTTTGTCGGTAAATGCTCTGGTGTCGGTAAATGCTCAATGTAAAGGCTCTGGACCGGTGAAGTGCGAAAGCCCCCCATGCAAACACAGAGCCTGATGGTGTAGAAGGTCCAGCACCTTCACCACCATATCCTGGGCGGAATCATACACCTGGATTCCATAGTTTAGATTTGGACAAGTGCACGATACAGACAGAGCAAGGAACATCGGTCTGCTCCAAATGAAACGGAAAAGAGGACATTAACAATGTTCAATGCCTGGATACACTTTGACCTGAGTTGATATAGGTGTGGTAATGGCAATTTCAGATCAAAGATGATACCACGAAACCTGGTCTCCGCCACATCTGAACTGTTACCTCCAAGCCATAACTCAGAATCCAGATGAAGTCTTAACTCAGAGTCCCCGAGCTATAACTCAGAGTCCAGATCAGCTTGTGTCAAAAGTGCACACAAGTGGTCCTGTGAGGGATGAGCCAAAACCCATTTACTGTCACCCAAACATAAAAATTGTTCAGGGCAATTTGCAATTCTTGTTCAATGACTCTCATGCTGGAAGAGCAAAAAATGCTAAAATCATCAACCTACAGTTGGAAGTTGTCTAGTAATGTAATAAGAAGTTGGATATGAAGATCAGCATATGACCTCTCAATCCAAAGGGATGGAAGTCACGAAGAATGCTGAATCTCCAAGCCGTGTTGTATGCTTTTTCAATGTTGAAGAAATTGAGAGCAGGTGCTCTCGTTTTAAATACAAATATCTGACACCCAATTCGGGGTGTGTCAGATGATCAACAGTTGACTACTGCCTGCAAAAGCCACACTGGATGCTGGAAAGATGGTTGTGGTGCTCTAAATACCAGACGAGTCTGGCATTTACTATTCTTTCGAATACCTTGCACACAAAGCTCGTCAACGCAACGGGATGATAATTCAAAGGAATCTTGGGGGAAGGCCCACCAAGAGTCAGGAAACTGGTCCTGGAGAAAAATGCGGTTGAAAAGATGCAGCAGCTTATTCTTACTCGATAGTGAGAGAGCACGGCATAATGGATGTGGTCTGGTTCTGAATGGCTTGTTGTAAAGTTCTGTGCCATTCGAGTGGAAGGACAGTGCAGAGTATTCAGCCTTGCTCTTCTGGGCCAGAAACTTGAAGGAAAACGATTCCCCCAGAAATTTCCAATCAAAACAAATCTTGAAATCAGACAATCACGTGTCTCTAATCACTGTGGATTAGCAGTTGCATATCCATTATACTCCAGGATCGATAATGAATGGTATGTATAATTCCCATCCATCTTCTTAACGTTATCCTATATGACATTAGAACTGCAGGGGACAAAAGACGTGTATGACCATCAATTTATTATAATAATAAGGTTACAAACAGCATAAATTTGTAATTTGATCCAAGATTTCTTCTGGCTCTAGCGCAGGATGAAACGGGCTTTTGTTCTGGTGCATTTGAATGCTTCAAGGTCGGGGGATATTGGATATCTCAAAAACACCCATCAAGCCTTGTTCTGAGCCTTAAGAGTTGGAATTCCTCCATAGTTTCAGAAAACGTGCTAAGTTTGAGGAATCATCAAGATGGTTGCATGGACGATAGTCAGTCATTTCTGCCACTGCTACATTGATTGGCTGCTGGCTGACAGAGTGGTGGTCAAACTCAGAGAGGAGTTCGAACCCACTCCAGTCATCCCGATGACTGCACCAGCATAGGATATCTTGCCAGGTGGGGTGGGGGTGCAATCAGGTTTATTGCCTTGAAATAAGAGATGCTATTGTTTTCGAAGTTTGACTCTCTTTTACTCCTTCCACTTAGGAGAGTCGAGTGAGAATGCCAGTTGATCACCACTACAATTCACTCAGCTTATCTGCTGTGCAGTCAGCATCAAGGTGACCCTCGCTGCTGCAGCGAGCACAGGTGGGTTTGCCCTGACGAGCTGTACGAGCATGGTCATACTTCTGATAATGGAAGCAGTGCAGATGATTTGGTATTTATAGCTCATCTTCACAGTGAGTGTATCCTGCCTTAAAGTTAGAAGGCTTGGTGTGTAGAACGTTAGAATCGGTACCCAGTGAGGGTACCAATTTACAATCACATCACATAGAAACTGGATAGACCGCTGCTGCCTTCGGTTGGGTTTGGGGGGATCACATAACCGAGTGGCACTTTTTTGCACACAATGGGCTAAATGGCCATGTCACGAGGATCCCAAAGGCTCAAAGAAGGTTGGGTGACAGATGGTAGCCTCACATCAATGTCATCCAGCATATTCCTTAACGTGCACAGGGAATAGCTCTCCTGTATAAGGGGACACAGCTTAATGTTCCATCCAATGGTCAGCAGCCTTTTCAAGCCCAACGGTGTGTCCTACTGACCATAGGCAGGGTGGGGAGTTTTTGTGGAGATCAATCTCAATGCTGGCCCAGCTGGGACTCGAACCTAGGAACTGCAGATTACCAGCATGGTGTGCTACCGACTGATCCACCCTCGTCTCTACACCTTGGTTGTAGAGCTCAGAGAGGATTTCCTCCTGATTGATTGTGATTGTGGAGGTTAACTGTGACAGCCACCCCACCAATTGCCATAACTTAAGGAGCAGTTCCGATTGTTTTAAATAAGCAGTCTCAACAAGTAAGTCACCAGATCGTAGGTTCTTGATAGATTCCGATGAACCTACAAGACCTTCCAAACCTTTGTTAATAAAAAATGATGACGTCACCAATTACCTGATCAACCGTGGAATGATCAGGATTGGGTGATGCAACTTGACGATAAAAATGATGGCAAAGAGGACGGATCCTCACGTTGACGCCTCTTTACTGACAGGATTGAATCAAATTCTGCAATTCCTCTCATTGCTTTAGTGTAGTTCAGTGACCATGGTACCCACCCACTATTGGGATGCCCAATCGGACACCAGGTCTGCATGGGCAATATACCCACAAAGACATTGAGTTATGCCCTCGCATATAAATAAAAAATAAAAGACAAATCTCAGGAACTGAAGTGTCCTCACAAAATGAAGTAACCAAGAGAAAAAAAAAAGAAAAAGCGCCAACCAAACTCATCATCATCATCAACAAGCAGCCATGGGCTACGGAGGTCCAACCAGACCATGCAGTTTAGTTCTCCAAGCATATATCTCCTAAGCTACATCTGCTGCATCTGGCCACTGCACATCAACTCTAACAAGGTCCTGTTTGACATTGTTTGTCCACTGCAACTAAGTATCCCCTTCTTTCTGACGCTCTTAGGCACACTGTTCATAACCCTATTCGCCAACCTATAATTATTCATACGGGCAACATGGCCAAACCAGCGGAGTCTCTCTCTGCAAAATATGCTGCTTAAAGGAGGTTGCCGACCCCTTTGCGTAATCACATCATTGGTTACAAAGTTAAACAACCTAATTCCCAAGATACTGCATAAGCATCTGGAATCAAAAGCATCTAGTTTCCTGTTATCTTGTTTACAAAGTGTCCAAGTTTCACTACCATAACTAAACCCTAGAAAGAACCAAACTATTATACAGTCTAATTTTAGTCTTTAGGTGTATACGCCTATTTCTCCACTCTCCAAAGATTCTTAAAAGTCCCGGCAGCAATCCCTATTCGTCTGTTAATCTCATGCCGCACATCACCAGTATCTGTTACATAGCTCTCAAGATAATTAAACTGTGACACCAGTTCAAGATTGCAACCCTTCAGATTAATTGAATCACAGCCTGCCTGACCAATTTCCATCACTTTAGTTTTCTCTCTGTTTATAACCAAACCTACTCTATTACCAGTTTCGTCAACAGCTCGAATGAAAGAGTTCATCTCATCAACATCATTTGCCAAAAGGGCTAAATCATCAGCATAATCTAAATCAGAAATTTTCGTATCTCCAGTCCCTTTAAGGCCAAAATCTTTCCCTTGAAGTGAATTTCGCATAACATAATCAACAACCAAACTAAAGAGAAAAGGAGACAAAATGCACCCTTGTCGAACACCAGAAGTAATGCTAAACCAATTGCTATAAGCCTTACCAACTCTCACACACGACTCAGTGTTATTATAGAGAGCTTTCATAATGTTAACTAACTTGTCTGGTATACCATATGATTTCACAATCAACCACAAATTATGACGATCAACAGAGTTGAAGGCCTTTTTGAAATCAAAGCATCTAGAATCAAAAGCATCTAGTTTCCTGTTATCTTCTTTACACAGTGTCCATGTTTCACTACCATAACTAACCCTAGAAAGAACCAAACTATTATACAGTCTAATTTTAGTCTTTAGGTGTATACGCCTATTTATCCACATTGTCCATAGATTCTTAAAAGTCCTGGCAGCATCCCTATCCACTCAAGAATCTGCCTGAGTGAAAACATCTGATCTACACATCCACTACCACTTCTGAATCCACATTGTTCATCACGCAATTGCCTATTAACCAGATTCTTAATTCTATTAAGCACAATCATGCAAAGAACTTTACCTGGAACAGAGAGTAGGCTGATACCCCTATAGTTATCACAAGAACTGCGAACACCTTTTTTGAAAATAGGTATAACAATAGCTGTGTAGCTGTGGTAAAAATCCTTAGGAACCACCACCACCACCACCACCACCACCACCACCACCACCACCACCACCACCACCACCATCATCATCATCATCATCATCATCATCATCAAGCAGCCATGGGCTACGGAGGTCCAACCAGACCGCGCAGTTTAATTCTCCAAGCATATCTGTCCTGAGCTACATCTGCTGCATCCGGCCACTGTACACCAATTCTAACAAGGTCCTGTTTGACATTGTCTGCCCACCGCATCTTAGGTCTCCCCCTCCTTCTGAGGCCTCTAGGCACACTGTTCATAACCCTATTCGCCAATCTATAATTATCCATACGGGCAACATGGCCAAACCAGCGGAGTCTCTCTCTGCACAATATGCTGCTTAAAGGAGGTTGCAAACTCCTTTGCCTAATCTCATCATTAGTTACAAAATGCCCAAGATACTGCGTAAGCATCTGGAATCAAAAGCATCTAGTTTCCTGTTATCTTGTTTACAAAGCGTCCAAGTATCACTACCATAACTAACCCTAGAAAGAACCAAACTATTATACAGTCTAATTTTAGTCTTTAGGTGTATACGCCTATTTCTCCATAATCTCCATAGATTCTTAAAAGTCCCAGCAGCAATACCTATTCGTCTGTTAATCTCATGCCGCACATCACCAGTATCTGTTACATAGCTCCCTAGGTAATTAAACTGTGACACCTGCTCAAGACTGCAACCATTCAGATTAACTGAATCACAACCTGCCTGACCAATTTTCATCACTTTAGTTTTCTCTCTGTTTACAACCAAACCTACTCTACTACCAGTCTCATCAACAGCTCGAATGAAAGGGTTCATCTCATCAACATCATTTGCCAAAAGGGCTAAATCATCAGCATAATCTAAATCAGAAATTTTCGTATCTCCAGCCCACTTAAGGCCAAAATCTTTCCCTTGAAGTGAATTTCGCATAAGATAATCAACAACCAAACTAAAGAGAAAAGGAGACAAAATGCACCCTTGTCGAACACCAGAAGTAATGCTAAACCAATTGCTACAAGACTTACCAACTCTCACACACGACTGTGTTATTATAGAGAGCTTTCATTATGTTAACTAACTTGTCTGGTATACCATATGATTTCACAATCAACCACAAATTATGACGATCAACAGAATCGAAAGCCTTTTTGAAATCAACGAAGCTAGCAACCAAGGGTTTCTGAAAGTTCTGAAACACATTTCTCAAGAATCTGTCTAAGTGAAAATATCTGATCCACACATCCCCTACCACTTCTGAATCCACATTGCTCATCACGCAATTGCCTGTCAACCAGATTCTTAATTCTATTAAGCACAATCATGGAAAGAACTTTACCTGGAACAGAGAGTAGGCTGATACCCCTATAGTTATCACAAGAACTGCGATCACCTTTTTTGAAAATAGGGATAATAATAGCTCTGGTAAAATCTTTAGGAACCATGCCTTTATCATAAAAGTTATTCAAAATTTCAGTCATCCAAGTGGTAACCGAAACATTCCCAGCTCTAAGCATTTCTGTAGTAATTTCATCTACCCCTGGTGATTTATGAAGTTTAAGTTTAGAAATAGCCAAAATAACTTCAGATTGTGTTATAGGGCCAACATTAAAGCTGCCAATGCATCTATCATCATTACAAACAATGGGAGTAGAAATAACCACATTGTTTAGAACATTACTGAAATGCTCAGCCCACCTAGCCATGATAGAATCCACACCTTCTATAACCTTACCTTATTTATCCTGCAATCCTTGTATGCCTGTCTGTTTTCTACCACACAAAACATTAACTATGTGGTACAGCTCTCTGCTGTTGTGCTGCCTAACTGCTTCCTCAGCTTTGTCAGCCAAGCCATCAAGCCAAATATTCTTATCAGTAGTTAACTGATCCTTTACACGTTTATTAAGCTTTCTGTAATCCTTTCTATTAGGACTAGTAGGGTACTGATTAAGGACATTTCTGCAGTTCCTTCTTTCTGAGATAAGCTCAAGTGCCTTATCACTTAAATAATTCTGTCTCTTCTGCTCCTTTTTCCCTAAAAGAGTACTGTTAGTTTCCAAAAAAGCCTGTTTAAAATGGCCCCATTCTTCCTCAACTTCAGTATTAAGCAAACCATGACTGTCATAATGACTAAGTAACCTATCATGGTAAGCTTTAGCTATAACTGGGTCTTTCAGTGCTTCAGTATTAAAAGTAAATTTCTTTACCTTAGCACAACACTCTTTAAGTTTAAGTTGCAAGACACTTTCAACAAGGTAATGGTCAGATCCAATTTCAGCTCCCCTATATGACCTGGTATTTCTAACAGAACTAGACCATTCGCCGTTAATTAATATATAATCAATCATATTCCTATGCAGCCCATCAGGTGAAACCCATGTGTATTTATGTATGTCGCGGTGTTTGTAATATGTGTTAGTTATTCTGAAACCATTGAGTTTACTTACCTGTAGGAGACGTTGCCCATTGCCATTGCAGCTACCAATACCAAAAGGACCTATTACTCCTCTCCAAAGTACTGTAGTCAGTACCATCTTTGGCATTGAAGTCACCAAGAACAAGGGTAATATCTCCTTTCTTGACAGAATTCAAAATATCCTGAAGTTGTCCGTAAAACCTATCCTTCTCATCCTCATCAGCATCCTCATTGGGGGCATAACAGCAGATAACATTCAAGTCTTTAATGTTTGTGTGAAATTTTGCTGTAAGAAACCTTTCATTAATGAACTTATATCCGAGAAGAGCATCACTAGCATGTCTGCTGAGCAGCAGACCCACGCCTTGGTGATGCTTTCCATCCTCCCTCCATGTAAAGAGAAATTTAAAGTTATTTTTAAGTATCTCACCTTTACCTGTCCATCTGGTCTCTTGCAAGCCTAGAATATCTAGGTTATAGCGCTGGAATTCCTGCATGAGGACATCAAGAGAATAATCTCTATGTAATGTCCTCACGTTCCGCGTTCATGCAGTGAGAAAATGATTAGTAGGATTTTTAAAGAAATTAGGTTTATTGAGATTGGTAGGGCCAACAATATCAAACAGCCCCCTGATCGCAGGCATGGGGCAAAGACCTGTTCCTCCTCCGCTAAAGGCTGAAGTCACCGATGCTGGTAGGAACTTCAGGCACCACCTTTTCAAGTGGACTTTTTCAAGAGCCATATAGCCTGCCTGAGACACGTTACTCCAGTTTAGGCTTGACGATGCACAACTAGCTAAGTAAGGTTCAGGTACCTGCGATGGCCTCTGATTAGGTATATCCACCAGCTGATATAAGGTATCCCATGCCTCTGTTCACTTAGAGCTGGCAACCCAAAAGCAAACAGAAAACACAGCGGCAGACTCTCCCTCAACAGAGGCCCACCAGAGCAGCAAGTCCAGGATCCATAATCAAGCTCAAATCCATAAACAAGTCCAGTCTAGTAGGTATAAATGGTCAGCACCAGGACCCTGTGAAGTTAACCACTCCTCAGCAGGGTTGAAAAAAAAAGAGAAAAGTGACCATAGATGACCAGATCAGTAGGCCATACTGAACTGGCAGCCCTCCCCTTCCGTTCCCTTCCAAAAGAGAATATCTCTTTTGAAAGGTACTAACGGCCTGCACCACGAGAAGGCGGGGTCGGACTTTAGGTGCTAGACCTGGCAGGTTCTGTGCATCATCACTAGGGATTGGTACACAGCTCTCCTTCCAGTTTACGCCTAGCTACCATTTACAGGGCTAGGTTAGTTCAGGAACCATACCTTTATAATAAAAGATATTCAAAATTTCAGTCATCCAAGTGGTAACCGAAACATTCCCAGCTCTAAGCATTTCCATGGTAATTTCATCTAACCCTCGGGATTTATGAAGTTTAAGTTTAGAAATAGCCAAAATAACTTCAGATTGTGTTATAGGGCCAACATTAATGCCACCAATGCATTTATCATCATTGCAAACAATGGGAGTAGAACTAACCACATTGTTTAGAACATCACTGAAATGCTCAGCCCATCTTGCCATGACAGAATCCTCAGCTTCTATAACCTTACCTTGTTTATCCTTCAATCCTTGTATACCTGTCCTTTTTTACCACACAAAACATTAAGTATCTGATACAGCTCTCTGCTGTTGTGCTGTCTAACTGCTTCCTCGCCTTTGTCAGCTAACCATCAAGCCAAAGATTCTTATCAGCAGCTACCTAATCCTTTACACGTTTATTAAGCTCTCTGTAATGCTTTCTATTAGGACTAATAGGGTATTGAGTAATGACATTCGTGCAGTTATCTCTTTCTGAAACAAGCTCAAGTGTCTTATCACTCAAAAAATTTTGTCTCCTCTGCTCCTTTTTTCCTAAAAGAGTACTGTTACTTTGCAAAAATCCTGTTTAAAATTATCCCATTCTTCCTTAACTTCAGTAGTAAGCAAACCATGACTGTCGTAATGACTAAGTAACCTATCATGGTAAGCTTTGGCTATAACTGGGTCTTTCAGAGCTTCAGTATTAAAGGTAAATTTTTTAAACTTAGCACAACACTTTTTAAGTTTAAGTTCCTAGGCACTTTTAACAAGGTAATGGTCAGATCCAATTTCAGCTCCCCTATATGACCTGGTGTTCCTTACAGAACTAAGACATTTGCTGTTGATTAATGTATAATCTATCATATTCTTATGCAGCCCATCAGGTGAAACTCATGTGTACTTATGTATGTTGCGGTGTTTGTAATAAGTGTTAGTTATTCTGAATCCATTGAGTTTACTTACCTGTAGGAGACGTTGCCCATTGCCTTTGCAGCTACCAATAACAAAAGGGCCTATTACTCCTCCCCAAAGGTCAGAATCAGTACCAACTTTAGCATTGAAGTCACCTAGAACAAGGGTAATATCTCCTTTCTTGTCAGAATTCAAAATATCCTGAAGTTGTCCGTAAAACCTATCCTTTTCATCCTCATCGGCATCCTCAGTGGGGGCATAACAGCAGATAACATTCAAGTCTTTAACGCTTGTCTGAAATTTTGCTGTAAGAAACATTTCATTAATGCACTCATATCCTAGAAGAGCATCTCTAGCGTGTCTGCTGAGAAGCAGACCCACGCCTTGGTGATGCTTATTGTCGTCCCTCCCTGAAAAGAGAAATTTAAGATTATTTTTAAGAATCTGACCTTTATCTGTCCATCTGGTCTCTTGCAAGCCGAGAATATCTAAATTATAATGGTGGAATTCTTGTGTGAAGACATCAAGAGAAAAAGCTCTGTGCAGGGTCCTCACATTCCAACTACCAATGGAGATAAAATGTTAGTGGGATGTTTAAAGAAACTATGTTTATTGAGAGAGGGATGCCGACAATATCAAACAGCCCCCTAATGACAAACATGGGGCAAATACCCGTTCTCACACCACTAAAGGCTGAAGCCATCTACACTGAAAGACTTTGTGCAATGTAGAATTTGACGATGCCAGTAGAAGCAAAGAGTTCAGGTGCCTGCGTTGACCTGTGCTCAGGATTATCCACCAGCTGATAAACATATCCTGTGAATCTATTCACTTGGGGCTGTCAACCCACAAACAAACAGAAAACACAGCGGAAGATTTTCCCTCCACAGAAGCCCACCAGTTCAGCAAATTTAGGATCCATAATCAAGTTCCGAGCCATAATTCCGTTCAGGTTGGTATATATGGTCAGCACCAGGACCCTGTATGATTGACCACTCCTCAGCAGGTTACGAAAAAAAAAGTAGCCATAGTTGTCCAGATCAGTAGGCCACACTAATCTGGCAGCCCTCCACTTCCGTTCACTTCCACAAGATAATATCTCTTTTGAAAGGTACTAACGGTTTGCACCACGAGAAGGTGGGGTGGGACATTAGGTGCTAGGCCTGGCCGGTTCTATGCATTATCACAGGCTATTGGTGCATAGATCTCCTTCGAGGCACTCACTGTACTGCACATCTCCCCCCCCCCAACCCGATAGGGGACCACCTTGACGTGGTGGGGGGGACTTGCGCTCAGCAACCGGTCGAAGGCTTTGCTGACCGGATTTGGTCCCCGGTTGGATAGAGCCAAGACCAACCGAGGTCGAAGATATTGCTGACCGGTTTGGCGTTCCGGCTGGACGGTGTCAAGACCTCACATTAAGTGCTCCATGGAGCAAGTTCAAGGGCGCGGCCGAACGGATTTGGTCCCCTAGTAGGCACGAGCCCTTTCAAAGTCTGGGCCTCACTAAGAGTCTCCACCCCGGGTGCCGAGCGAACTTGGATCTACATATCCTTGTTCATGGCTAACCGGAAAACCGATTAAATTTCAGGTTTCTTCCTGTGGTTAGCTTTCCTTTTATAGGACTGCTGCCATATGAGGTCGGGGATGAGATGCTTCTATATGGTGTATTCTTGCCTCCGACTCTAAGTAGTCACGGCTTTCCGTTAACTTGGTGGTGTCGTGAGACGGAACTGGGGATTGCCGTGGTTGCCGAACATCTGGCAACAAATAGTACATTTGTACTGCATAGCTGTCCCTAGTGGTGCGAACTATCGATAGTTTTTTATTATCGACAGGAATCGATAGTCGAAAAAACTATCGATAATACTATAGGTTGGAAACTTATTTTTTTGATCACAGGCAAGAAAGAGAAGAAGCTTGTCTTGTTGAAATGCGTTAGCTTTTTAAATCGTAAAATCCATCAACTAAACTTTTTATGATATGATAAAGAAACAAATGAAGCCCGTACGTCCTGCTTTTCAGACAGCTGCCGTGTCACAAAAAAAAGCTTTCGGAACGTCGAAATATCCCCCAGTCGGATCTATTAAATCAGTCGGATTATATTAAACACATTTTTGAAATTACTGTCACTGTATTTACATCACTTTTTAAACATTTAAACGGATTTTTTGTCGAGTAACTTGGTTTGTCCTGAGCTTCAAACAGTTGACGCATGCTGGCAACATGGTTAATTGTTGTCAGGGTGGTAAGAAGTTTACCTCTAACAGCTAAAGATTTCGAACAAGTCACACCTTTCGAATACGATCACAGCAATAATAAGTCATCTATGTAAGGTAATGACAGCAAGCCTATGCAATGAATCTAAGAATGGGAGTATTATTGCTTCTTCGTATTGCGAAGTATCAGTCATGCCTAGGCAGGCTTATCCTATTTTCATGCAACCAATCCGGGACATTTTGGAAAAAAGTTGGTTGTACGTATGTTTTGAGCAGTTTAAAAAAATGTGAATAACCAAATCATTTGTTTAAATTCATTGTATAATACAGAAAAAGCTTATTCATTTTTGAAAAAAAAAATTCATATTTTTTACTAGAAACTAATTTTTTCAGAAATTTTTTTAACTCTTTGGGTTGGGTTGTTTTACCTCTGAGCGGCACATTTTTGCACACCATGGGCTAAATGGCCAGGTCACATGGACCCCGAAGGCTCAGAGAAGGTTGGTGGAGGGGACCCACTGGAACAAGCTGTTGGGAGACAGATGGTAGCCTCCCGTCAAGGCCATCCAGCGTGTTCTTTAACGTGCACAGGGTATGTCTCTCCCACACACGGGGCCACGGCTTAACGTCCCATCCGACGGACGGCGGCCTTTCCAAGCCCATCGGTGTCCCCTACTGACCGTGGGCAGGGCGGGGAATTTTGCGGAGATTTTTTAGCTCTAATTTTTTTTTTTTAATAAAAATTCGCTTTGCAAAAAGGGTTGGGTTGTTTTACCTCTGAGTGGCACTTTTTTGCACACAATGGGCTAAATGGCCAGGTCACAAGGACCCCGAAGGCTCAGAGAAGGTTGGGGGAAGGGACCCACTGGAACAGCTTTTAGAAGACAGATGGTAGCCTCCCGTCAAGGAGATCCAGTGTGTTCTTTAACGTGCACAGGGTATGGCTCTCCCATGGGGCCACAGCTTAACATCCCACCCAACAGACGGCGGCCTTTCCAAGCCCATCGGTGTCCCCTATTGACCGTGGGCAGGGCAGGGAGTTTTGTGGAAATAAATCTCAATGCTGACCCAGCTGGGACTCGAACTTGGGAACTGCAGATTACGAGTCTGGCGTGCGACCGACTGAGCCACCCCCGCCCCCTTTGCAAAAAGAAGCAAAATATCAACAGTACTTACTAACAAGAGACTTCGGACCTGAAACCAAACGTTTTTCACGATTGAGAAATATAGCTGATGTTACAAGGTAAGGAAAAGATAAATTCAATTCAATAACATTTACCTTCAGTAACCACTGCGCAAATAAAATATAATTTCCACAAATATGATTAAAAGTCCTACCCTTTGATTCACGTGTGGTCTGTTTATAATTCTAGATATTTCCATCTGTTTCCAAACCTGTCTGCAAATCCTACGAATATACAAATTGTAACAAAATGGGTGCAAGATTTCTGTCACTAAGCCAGATAATCGTAGAAATGAGAAAAATAGTTAAAAATCCCGACAATTTTACAAACCACCCGGGACGAGAGTTGTCTATGCTTACCTCAGGCGCACATTCCGAGGGGGGTTGCTAAAACAATCTCAAACATTGGAAAGCTATATATCGGAAAATGATAAAACTATTCACAGGTGCAGTCGCGTTGTTTTACCTCTGAGTGGCAATGATCTTTTTTGCACACAATGGACTAAATGGCCAGATCACAAGGGCTTACAAAACGTTGGGGGATGTGACCCACTAGGCAGATGGTAGACTGTCCACTGTGTTGTTTAAAATGCACAGGGTATGACTCTTCCATACACAGAGCCACGGCTTAAGGTGGCATCCAAAGGACGGCTGCCTTTCCAAGCACATCGTCATCCCCTACTGATCAAGGGCAGGGCGAGGAGTTTTGCAGATAGAAATTTCAACATTGTCCCAGCTGGAATTGCGGATCGAGTCTAGCATGCTACCGACTGCCTTACTCGAACCTGGACCCGAGATTTAGTATTGTCAACGTGAAACTACTACAATAGTCTTCCTCCAATCATACAACTTTTACGACAGGATTGGTGAAATAAGCTTGAAAATATTGAGATACCTTTAAAATCAGTGACATCGAAAAAGCAAATTTTTCGCATTATAAATCGTAGATTTTTTCAAGAAATATAGAGATGAAAATTTCTAGGTATTATTACGAGTGATAGATGGTGGAGTCAACTGTCGTTAATATATTACGAACTTAACTGTCGTAATGTTAAGTTTAACCAGAGTTATTATTGTTCTTTACAGAATTTTACTCAAAATACATACCATACAAAGCTAATATTAATATTCAATCTTAAACTTCGCCTCACTAATATTTAGAGCTTTATTCACAAATATTTCGTTTTAATATTTTTCACCAATAGATTTGAGCTAATTTTTATACCTGTATTAGTTATGAAGGCTACTTTTAGCTTAACCCTACTTAACGTGATCAAGTAACGTGATAAGAATTTTAAAAAAGGTGATTTAATAGGAATAGATAGTTAGATACTGTGAAAACTAAACAAGTGAAAAACAATATACAGGTGGAATGAAATAGGTTATGCCTCTTTTGGCGAAATTGATAAAGTTTGATTAATTGTAGGCGGAGAATTTTTTGCAATTGAATTTTGGTTAAATTGACCATACATTCCAGACAAATTTCTAAAACTTTTAGCTTTGAAACGCAATCATTGTGCTGTTATCACAAAATAGCGTAAGATTTTGTTGCAAATAAAAATAATTTGGGCTCAAATTCGGCGGAACCGATTTGATAATTTTTGAGCTCGAAACACATGGGTTGGCTGCTTGGTGTGGCCAACGTATCCAAGGTCAGGAATAGTAAAAAAATTTAAAATGAAAGTATTTTATTTTCTGTAGCACCATTTAGAAAGTTCACTACACCTACCCAATGATGAAGCAAGTGAGTAGGGGGATAATAAAAGTTGTGGACCAGAGGCGGATCAATGTTAACCCTATGGGATCCGCCTCCCATGTGTTTCAAAGTGGAAATGAATCATTGTCACACCTATAAGTCAGAACTCTCTGTTTTAAGGCTGAAGTCGGACAATGTCGAATAAAACACCTCCCTCCAGTGATATATTTATTAACCTGAAATTATATTATTCAGTTAAATTGAAGATAATAATAGATATATAACAGAGGGTATTGGATAACCCACTCGTAATTTCCATCTTGGTTTCTGACGTCACCACCTTCGTGCCACAAACTTTACCATTCGTCCACCATTTTGAATAATAACGTCTTTAACGAAATAACCTGGAGTCCACCATCTTGGTTTCGGCCATTCTCCGAAATAATTCTAAGTCCTGAGACGTCGAGTGATATTACCTATTAGGAGATTTTCTTTTTAAATTATTTTCACCTAATAACAGTTTTTTCTTTTTATGCGGGACAGTATTTTGTTTCAGTTTCTGTGGGATTCTTCCATCAGTCAGAATCCTCATTCTGTTGACAGTGGCAGTTTTCTGCTTTTGTGTCTGCATGACTTTTCAACTGCTAGAAGTCAATAGTGATAGTTTTCCACGTCCTTGTGTAGCATAAATCACTGATTTCACAAGTCACTGTTTTGTAATGTATCCATGCGATATATGTCAGAAGACTTTTAAGCCATGGCCCCGTGTGCAGGAGAGCCATACCCTGTGCACGTTAAAGAACACGCTGGATGGCCTTAATGGGAGGCTATCATCTGTCTCCTAACAGCTGTTCCAGTGGGTCCCCTCCCCCAACCTTCTCTGATCCTTCGGGGTCCATGTGATCTGGCCATTTAGCCCATGGTGTGCAAAAAGGTGCCTCTCAGAGGTAAAACAACTCAACTAAGAAGACTTTCACGGTCGAGACGAATCTCATTCGCCATAAGAGAAATCCTGATGGAAAGTCTCTATAAGTGCTCTCAATGCGAATCGACAGTCTCAAGGAAAGATGACATCCGACGTAATGCGTTATCCCACACCTCCAGTAAACCCTACAAATGTGAAGAATGTGCAACGGAGTTTGGAAGAAAAGACAGTCTTTTGAGGCATCAAAGAAAGCCACACAATAATAAACGAAAACGTTCTGAAGATGAAAGGATTCCCCAGAAGAAACAAAAACCTGACCCTGAAGACCCCTGCCAATTTACAGAAGAAATGAAAACGACCCTGTCAACACATAAGCTGATAGCAACTGAAGAAACATCCATTGACCTCACCTTTTTCCTCGAGTCCTCGCGGGAGTCACTCCTAACTCATCTGAAAGAATTGGCCTCATAAGGTAGTATTAAATGGTACCTTGCTGTGCAAGTGCGTTTCAGGGAAAAATATTTCCCCTTCTACTTTCGAATACTGCATCCCATTTTTCCGAAGTAACTGTGTCGCAAGTCTTTCTACATCATCCTAATCAGAGAACTGGATTCAGCGTGTAAGATCAAGACTTCATTTGAAGCACATAGTGGATGGATAATGGACGCTGCACTCCACGGTGAAATGAAAATTGGAAAGTATAACCCTCTTGCAGGATCTAGTTATGTCCCTACTCCAAGAGAATTATTATTAAAACACGCTATTGTCAATGTATGCAATTCTTAGCAAAAATGTTTTGTCTGGTCTGTTTTAGCCTCTATGTATCCTGCTATAGGAAACACTGAGCGCCTTAACAATTACATACATTTAGAAGGAAAATTAAACACATCTGGCCTAATTTTCCTTATAACAATAAATCAAATATCAAATTTCGAAAAAATGAATAACATCTCTGTCAAAGTTTTTGGATACGAGAAAGAGGTGTTCCCACACCATTCAGATTTAAAGAGCACGCAAATATCCTATTGTTATCAGATGATGAAAGGCAGCATCATTGTTCTATTAAGAACATGAGTAGACTTCTCAGTCCTCTCACCAAATATAACAGTGTGAGTTTCTACTGTGATTACTGCCTTCACCACTTCACGAATGAATTACCCTTGAAGGATCATATTCCCTATTGTCAAGAACGTGGACTCCAAAGAGTAGAATTTCCAACTGAAGAGGAGAAATGGCGGAAATTAACAAATTTCAAGTTCCAATCCTTATGTGATTTCGGCGGACTTTGAATCATTCTTAGTGAAAGTGGCTACTTGTATGCCCTGACCCTGCAAAATCTCACACCCTAACACAGCAAATCATGAACCCTGCGTATTTGCATATCTTGTTGTTGGATCTGACGGCTGCAGCCATAAACCTCCAGTAGTTTATAGGTGTCCTAATGCGGTAAATGAATTTTTAGAATGTCTGCTTAAAGAAGGATCATTTTGCAATGCTACCGTCATATTTGAAAAGAGGTTCTGGGACCAGATCGAGTGAGAGATCATGATCATTTAACTGGCAAATTCTGAGGAGCTGCCCATAATGCAGGTAATATCAATTTTAAGTTCACAAATAAGATTCCAGTTATATTTCATAACCTAAAGGGATATGACAATCATCTTATTATGCAAGGATATAAAAAATGCATGATAAAAAAATGATTAATTGCATTCCCAATAATATGGAAAAATATATAGCATTCTCCCGTGGAACTTTGAATTTCATTGACTCCTATCAATTTTTAAGTGCATCTCTTGAGAAGCTATTCAATAATTTATCAGAGAAGAATTTCATATTTTAAAGGAACGTGTTGAGACTGGAGGCAACATCTGGTTTTGAGAAAAGGAATTTTTCCCTACGATTATATTGACAGCTGCAAAAAGTTTGAAGAAACGTTATTACTCCCACGTGAGTCATTTTACGATCAACTTATAGAAGACTATATCCATGCAATGAAACTATGGGTCACATTCGACATAAAAAACCTAGGCTCTTGATTTGTACCTGAAAACCAAAGTGCTCCTCTTAGCTAAATGTGTTTGAGAATTTCAGAAAACTAGGTGTCAGATACTACGAAATTGATCCCTGCCGTGTTTACACAGCTACTGGACTAGCCTGGCAAGTATGCCAGAAGATGACAAATGTTAATCTAGAGTTGATAACAGACCCTTCAATGTACCTTTTCCTGGAAAAAGGCATACGAGGAGGAATTTCAGTAATATGTAATCGTTTTAGCACTGCAAACAACAAGAATTTAGATACCTATAATCCTCAGCTACCCTCTAAATACATTATGTACTATGATGCCAACAATCTTTATGGATGGGCAATGTCTTCCTCAAAGCGATTTCAATGGCTTTATAGAAAAGAAATAGAAGATCTAGATATTACCACGTTTGCTGATGATTCCAATAAAGGGTATATATTGGAAGTTGATTTAGATTATCCAGTTTTTCTATGCAACAAGCATAATAATTATCCACTACACCCTGAGAAACTTCAGATTACCAACAGCATACTATCAGCACATTGTCAAGAGCTTGCTCATAACTTTGGAATAAATACCAGCCAATCAGTCGCAAAACTAGTCCCAAATCTGTATTCTAAGGAAAAACATGTCCTCCATTTCCGTAATACGAAACAATATTTAGCCTTCCGTATGCAGCTGAAGAAAATACATCGCATTTTAGAATTCAAACAATCTTGCTGGCTAAAACCATATATAGAATTTAATACAGGTCAGCGGAAGAAAGCTAGAAATGATTTTGAGAAGGACTTCTTCAAACTGATGAATAGTGCTGTGTTTGGAAAAACAATGGAAAATTTCAGAAATCGGGTGAATATTGAATTGATTCAGAACCCAAAGAGAATATGTAAACCCGTATCATCGCCTGTTTTTCACGCTTTTCGTGTTTTGGACAACGAAGTCGTACGTGTACAATCAACGCAAACTAGATTGAAACTCAACAGACCTGTTTATGCTGGATTCAGTATTATAGATATTAGTAAAATATTGATGTATAGCTTTCATTATGACTATATTAGTTCAAAATATGGAGGCAAAGTTAAATTATTGTTGACTGATACAGATTTACGGTGCTGCGAGCTTCAAACCCACGACATGTATGTCGATATGAGAGGCAATATAGATCATTTCGATATGTCCAACTATCTCATAGACCATGTTTTGTATAGTACACATAAGAAAAAGGTACTAGGTAAAATGACAGATGAAATTTCAGGAGCACCTGCAAAAGAATTTGTAGGCCTTTGTGCAAAACTGTATAGTCTTCAGAGTTTACAAGAGCAGAAGACAGGAAAAGGAGTCCCAAAATACATCATAAAAAGAATCCTTCGTCACAAGGATTACCAAGACTACTTGATAGACTATAAATTAAATCACCTTCTCGAGTAGATTTTACAAGGATCGAAAATAGCAACCATCATCTTCATACAGTGAAAGATATAAAACCGGTCTGTCACCATTCGATGAAAAAAAGATGTATTTTAGAAAATTCTATGACACCCCTACGGAGAGTACAAAATGATAAAAAAATAATGTAACAGAAAACAAATATTTTGTTAAATATGTACATTGTGATTTTTATTATGTTTGAGCTATATGTTAGTGGTCTGTAAATGGTAGCTAGGTAGTCACTGGAAGGAGAGCTATGCACCAATCCCCTGTGATGATGCATAGAACCGGCCAGGCCTAGCACCTAATGTCCGACCCCGCCTTCTCGTGGTGCGGACCGTTAGTAACTTTCAAAAGAGATACTCTCTTGTGGAAGTGAACGGAAGGGGAGGGCTGCCAGATTAGTGTGGCCTACTGATCTGGACAACTATGGCTACTTTTCTTTTTTTTTCTACCCTGCTAAGGAGTGGTCAACCACACAGGGTCCTGGTGCTGACCATATAAACCTACTGGACTGGACAGATATATGGCTCTGAGCTTGATTATGGATCCTGATTTTTCTGCACTGGTGGGCTTCTGCGGAGGGAAAATCTTCCGCTGTGTTTTCTGTTTGTTTGTGGGTTGACAGCCCCAAGTGAATAGATTCACAGGATATGCTTATCAGCTGGTGGATAATCCTGAGCAGAAGTCATCGCAGGCACCTGAACCCTTTGCTTCTATTGGCATCGTCAAATTCTACATTGGAGGAAGTCTTCCAGTGTAGATGGCTTCAGCCTTTAGTAGTGGGGGAACGGGTCTTTGCCCCATGTCTGCGATTAGGGGGCTGTTTGATATTGTCGGCATTCCCTCTCTCAATAAACATAGTTTCTTTAAACATCCCACTAACCATTTTCCCTCCATAGGTAGTTGGAATGTGAGGACTCTGCACAGAGCTTTTTCTCTTGATGTCCTCACACAAGAATTCCACCATTATAATTTAGATATTCTTGGCTTGCAAGAGACCAGATGGACAAAGGTCAGATTCTTAAAAATAATCTTAAATTTCTCTTTTCAGGGAGGGGCGACAATAAACATCACCAAGGCATGGTCTGCTTCTCTGCAGACACGTTAGTGATGCTCTTCTAAGATATGAGTGCATTAATGAAAGGTTTCTTACAGCAAAATTTCAGACAAGCGTTAAAGACATGAATATTATCTGCTGTTATGCCCCCACTGAGAATGCCGATGAGGATGAGAAGGATAGGTTTTATGAACAACTTCAGGATATTTTGAATTCTGTCAAGAAAGGAGATATTACCCTTGTTCTTGGTAACTTCAATGCAAAAGTTGGTACTGATTCTGACCTTTGGGGAGGAGTAATAGGCCCTTTTGGTATTGGTAGCTGCAATGGCAATGGGCAGCGTCTCCTGCAGGTAAGTGAACTCAATGGATTCAGAATAACTAACACTTATTACAAACACCGCGACACTCATGGGTTTCACCCGATGGGCTGCATAAGAATATGATTGATTATATATTAATTAACAGCAAATGGGCTAGTTCTGTCAGAAATACCGGGGCATATAGGGGAGCTGAAATTGGATCTGACCATTACCTTGTTAAAGGTGTGTTGCAACTTAAACTTAAAAAGTGTTGTGTTAAAGTTAAAAAATTTACTTCTAATACTGAAGCTCTGAAAGATCCAGTTATAGCCAAAGCTTACCATGATAGGTTACTTAGTCATTATGACAGTCATGGTATGCTTACTACTGAAGTTGAGGAAGAATGTGATTATTTTAAACAGGCTTTTTTGGACACTAACAGTACTCTTTTAGGAAAAAAGGAGCAGAAGAGGCAAAATTATATGAGTGATAAGGCACTTGCGCTTATTTCGGAAAGAAAGAACTGCAGGAATGCCCTTAATCAATACCCTACTAGTCCTAATAGAAAGCATTACAGAGACCTTAATAAACTTGTAAAGGATCAGTTAGCTGCTGATAAGAATCTCTGGCTTGATGGTTTGGCTCACAAAGCTGAGGAAGCAGTTAGACAGCACAACAGCAGAGAGCTGTACCAGATAGTTAATGTTTTGTGTGGTAGAAAACGGACAGGCATACAAGGATTGAAGGATAAACAAGGTAAGGTTATAGAAGGTGAGGATTCTGTCATGGCTAGGTGGGCTGAGCATTTCAGTGATGTTCTAAACAATGTAGTTAGTTCTACTCCCATTGTTTGCAATGATGATAGATGCATTGGTGGCTTTAATTTTGGCCCTATAACACAATCTGAAGTTATTTTGGCTGTTTTTAAACTTAAACTACATAAATCCCCAGGGGTAGATGAAATTACTACCGAAATGCTTAGAGTTGGGAATGTTTCGGTTACCACTTGGATGACTGAAATTCTGAATATCTTTTATGATAAAGGGATGGTTCCTAAGGATTTTACCAGAGCTATTGTTATCCCTATTTTCAAAAAAGGTGATCGCAGTTCTTGTGATAACTATAGGGGTATCAGCCTACTCTCTGTTCCAGGTAAAGTTCTTTCCATGATTGTGCTTAATAGAATTAAGAATCTGGATGACAGTCTATTGCGTGATGAGCAATGTGGATTCAAACGTGGTAGGGGATGTGTGGATCAGATATTTTCACTTAGGCAGATTCTTGAGAAATGTTTAGAGTTTCAGAAACCTTTGGTTGCTAGCATTGTTGATTTCAAAAAGGCTTTCGACTCTGTTGATCGTCATAATTTGTGGTTGATTGTGAGATCATATGGTATACCAAACAAGTTAGTGAACATAATGAAAGCTGTCTATAATAACACTGAGTCGTGTGTGAGAGTTGGTAAGGCTTGTAGCAATTGGTTTAGCATTACTTCTGGTGTTCGACAAGGGTGCATTTTGTCTCCTTTTCTCTTCAGTTTGGTTATTGATTATGTTATGCGAAATTCACTTCAAGGGAAAGATTTTGGCCTTAAATGGGCTGGAGATACGAAAATTTCTGATTTAGATTATGCTGATGACTTAGCCCTTTTGACAAATGATGTTGATGAGATGAACTCTTTCATTCGAGCTGTTGATGAGACTGGTAGTAGAGTAGGTTTGGTTATAAACAGAGAGAAAACTAAAGTGATGAAAATTGGTCAGGCAGGCTGTGATTCAGTTAATCTGAATGGTTGCAGTCTTGAGCAGGTGTCACAGTTTAATTATCTTGGGAACTATGTAACAGATAATGGTGATGTACGGCATGAGATTAACAGACGAATAGGGATTGCTGCCGGGACTTTTAAGAACCTATGGAGGGTGTGGAGAAATAGGCGTATACACCTAAAGACTAAAATTAGACTGTATAATAGTTTGGTTCTTTCTAGGGTTAGTTATGGTAGTGATACTTGGACGCTTTGTAAACAAGATAACAGGAAACTAGATGCTTTTGATTCCAGATGCTTACGCAGTATCTTGGGCATTTTGTAACTAATGATGAGATTAGGCAAAGGAGTTTGCAACCTCCTTTAAGCAGCATATTGTGCAGAGAGAGACTCCGTTGGTTTGGCCATGTTGCCCGTATGAATAATTATAGATTGGCGAATAGGGTTATGAATAGTGTGCCTAAAGGCCTCAGAAAGAAGGGGAGACCTAGGATGCGGTGGGCAGACAATGTCAAACAGGACCTTGTTAGAATTGGTGTGCAATGGCCAGATGCAGTAGATGTAGCTCAGGATAGACTTGCTTGGAGAACTAAATTGCACGGTCTGGTTGGACCTCCGTAGCCCATGGCTGCTTGAGGATGATGATGATGATGATATGTTAGTAGATATAAAAAAAAAACGATTTTATCGGAATGTATGCATTTTTTTGTAACCCCTGTTTATGGAAAAATATCACATGTAATTACCATATGTAGACAGCTGTATTTAAAACGATTTCCTCTGTTAACCTGCATTTTTGAAAGGAGGCTGTAAAATATATCTGAGGAGAAAAAAAGAAAGCTAGAAATGATTTTGAGGACTTCTTCAAACTGATGAATAGTGCTGTGTTTGGAAAAACACAGCACTATTTCCTGTCTTCTCCTCTTGTAAACTCTGAAGACTATACAGTTTTGCACAAAGGCCTACAAATTCTTTTGCAGGTGCTCCTGAAAGTTCATCTTTCATTTTACCTAGTACCTTTTTCTTATGTGTACTATACAGTGTAAAAAAAAACATGATTATGAAATGTATATAAATGAAATTGGAAACAGATGTAAATCATTCCTTGTGTAAAATATTAGGGGAATCCTATGCTTTGTCATTGTTTATTAATTGTATCTCCCAATACTTTGATATCAATAAAAATTTTAAGATGAAATATGTGTATGTTGTCTGAATTTGTCTTTTTATCTTTAGCAAGTTGGAAGGTAAAATAGATGTTATTGTGACTTCTCACGTGACCACAGGATCATATACGCTCCCGGAGTGCGTGTGCCTATGTGTCATACCACATGTTACAACTCGTTTGAGGGAACCAGGTCACTCAGAGAGAAGTTTATTAAATAAACGCATTTGTAGGATTACACTTATAATAAAAGGTTAGTAATTGTCTTAATTTCCATGGTTTAGTAAACATTACGTATAATTTCGCTATGTAGAGACGTTTTCAAATATTATGAAGTGATGAAAACATGATTTCCCTTCGAAGTTATCGCAATTCGAATCGCTTGCTCATAGGTCATTATGCTAACCAGATAGAGCCTCCTAGATATCAACTTTTTTTTTAAGTAATCACTTCTCAAAAGTGGCAGGACACAATAAATGCGCCGTGTGCTGTGTTTATGAGAAATTCATCAGCTCAGGATGAAATTCTAAATTAATTTTTAATTTGCAGAGATGGAATATCCCTGACTTTCACTACATAGATTTTTACAGAGAAATAATTGAAATTATTGCATTAGCCATTTGGCGATAAAGGAATTTATTATCAAGTGTTTTTGAGCAGATTCCACCGTTTTCTGTATATTAATACTTTTCAATAATAATCTACAGGGAAAACGATAATTTCTCTACATTATATAATATAGAAAAGTATAGATGAATTTTATATACTTTTCCTATGAGTAAGTAAATCGGAAAAAAAAATTGAATTTTCACACTGTTATTCGAATTACTCAGTTACGCAAGTTACTTAACGGAAGGGGAAGTCTTTAATCGCTGTGAAGTCTCGAAACAACGAATTTCAAAGGCGAAAATAATCAGAGTTTAACTTAATTCATCAAAAGAGCGATTTCCAAGCACATCGTTTTTTTTCCCCAAAGTGCGGCAAAAGCTTTTCCCTTCAAAGCGGACAAATCTCATTACATGTCTGCACTGTCCAACAGTCAAACTCATACTACCGCACCTCTCGCATTCCTCTGTATTCACCCATGCAATCTTGTCGCTTCAACTCAACCCACCCCTCAGGTTTTCAAAGACGTGGGACTGTGTCCCCAGCTGCAAGAGTGGCTGGACAGTGGAAACCAAGGTCACCTCTTTGAGAACCTCTCCCTGCAACCTATATTGACACAGTACAATGATGAGCCTACACGACATTGATATAATGAAAATTACATAAAAAAACAAATATTTACTATTTACATAATTACAATGGGGGGGAGCAAGGCCCTGATCTCACACTATGAAACAGATACTGGTGATGTGCGGCATGAGATAAGTAGAAGAACAGGGATTGCCGTTGGGACTTTTAAGAATCTATGGAGCATGTGGAAAAATATGCGTGTACATCTAAAGATTAAAATTAGGCTGTATAATAGTTTGGTTCTTTCTAGAGTTAGTTATGGTAGTGAAACTTGAACCCTTTGTAAACAAGATAACAGGAAACATGATGCCTTTGATTCTAAAATCCTTATGCAGTATCTTGGGCATTAGGTGGTTCAACTTTGTAAGCAATGTTGAGGTTAGGCAAAAGGAGTCAGCAATCTCCTTTGAGCAGCTTATTGTGCAAAGAGAAACTGCATTGGTTTACCTAAAGGCCCCAGAAAGAGGGGCAGACCTGGAATGCGGTGTGCAGACAATGTCAAACAGGACTTTTGATGGGATGATCACTCAGGCAAATTGCAACTAGCCCATATGACTGGAAAATAGTGAAGTAGCCAACAGCAGTCACCTCTTTTGCTTGACCATGTGGTAAGCAACTTTCAGCAGCCACAAAAGTGAGAAAAGGAGCACCATCTGTGCTAATTTATGCTAGCCCGTTGTCCAAAAGCATCTCTTTGTTGACAATGCTCTCGTGTAGCTTTCAGAACAACAGGAAATGGGCAAGGGATTACCTATAGGGAAGTAGGGATGTTAGAGAATAAGGGAGGTCTCATTGTACATTTAATTTTACTATTCACTTTTATGTTCTGGCAATTTTATTTTTCAGTTTCTTTCACTAATATATTTCTTTTATATATATTTACAATTTGAATAATGAAATAGATTAATTTTGAAACACCTATTTAACAGGTTGCTAGATATTTTCAAACTTTTTGACACTGTAACATCCTAGAATTGTAATAAGTTTATCCGATGCCCTGTAATCCTATGTATAAAATTACGCGACCTCTTCCATACAATGTAGAACATATATATTTGTGAGAAACATTCTAGCATATATAAAAATTAACTATTAAGAGCTTTACAATCCCCTTCCAAGCTCCTCACAACACACAGATTGAGAAACACTGAGTTAAGCGATCAGGAAACACTGCAGTGAAACCTTTATGAGCTGGCTACCATTCACGTTGGCAGAAATGTTTTTTGGGGTGGACCAAAAATATATCAGTATTTAGAGATAGAAATGTTTAAGCCATGTCATTCATTAATGAGCACGGTTGCGATCATTCATATATTATAATGCAACTAAGGATGGCTAAAAAATAGATGAAAAACAAATTTTACATATTGGTTGTTTGGGGTTTTTTGGCGCAAGAGCAACGAAGGCTATAATGTGCCAAACAGAGACAAATAAAGAGCTAAAAGTCGAGCAACCGACAACTAAGTTAAAATAAACACAAAAATGATAAACAAAGATAGAGAAAGGGTAGAATAAAAATGGTAAAACAGTATACAGAATAAGAACCAACAAATGTATAAGTCAACAATAACAATGGGTGTATAGGACTGATGCAAAATTAAAAACAAAATGAGTAAAATAACCAGTAAAACATAAAAATTCGAAAACAGGAGTTAAAACCGATTCATCAGATAAAAGATGTCCGAGTGTAAGGGGCTCGGACGTAAAATCGTGGAAGTCAAAATATAAATGGTGTTCTAGATTAAAATATGTTTGATTGTTAAGATGCTATCACAAAACTCACACTTAGGTTCGTCATCCGCCTGGATAAAAATTGAATGAGTGATAAACGAATGACCTAGTGGAGCCGAGCAAGTACAACTTCCTTCTTGCGATTCCTGCGAAAGCAAGACTGCCATGGTTTGACAACTTAGTAATGTGTGGCAATCCCGGTGTTCTGCTATACTAAGACAGCACTACACCTTGGTTGCCTTCGTGCGAGAGAAGACTGGAAGAGAGAGACCTTACTTTTAGAAACAAGTCTGTTGAAATAATCATTGAGGTGCAGTGAGTGGGATTTTTGAACATGTTTGCCTAGGAAAAAGCCAAATAACTCACTGAATTCCGTCCAAATACTTTGCCAAAATCATATCAAATGGTATCTTTTGAATTTAGAAGCCAAACTTTGAAGGTAATCCTAACTTTTTGAGTCTTCCGCAATGGAGACTCTCAGGCTGAAACGTCGATAAGCCACCCCTAATCGGTTCCCACCAGCCTTTCAGCATGATCCTCAACTTCGTCCTCTCCATGGAGCCAACTTGCGGTCCCCAGCGCACAGCCTGCCACCCACTTCGGGGCTTGCAATGGGCCTTTCTCAGATGGAGGAGGAGTCTGCCTACTCAGGTTCACCACATCCTTTCAACAGACCCTCCCTTTCTAAGCATCTCCAGGGGGTTGCTGACTCGGCTGCACACATAAGGACCACCAGTCCACCCCACTTCGCAGAGGCACCTAAGCCGCTCCACTACAAAATCTATCTGTTATGCCAAACATCTCATGTGGAGACTCTTAGTTTGGTTTTTCCATCGATAAGCCGTTCAACTAGGTTAGCCACTTTCAGACCAAGATCTCTGCCACTGTGCCCGGAGCTCGATGGAAAAATGTTGCAAGTCCATATATGAAACCAGCAGCAGAGAGTTGGACAAGGGCATGGCTGATCTGGCAGAAGCGTCTGCCAAATCACTGCCCGATTCTGATGTGACCAGCCACCCACAGAAGAGAATGGTGGTTGTGGCTGCCTACTGATCTTGGAGAGAACAGGGCGAAACCAGTGCCTCACAGAGATCACAACCTGTAACGAGTTAAGTGAGTCAGT
The DNA here is from genome assembly GCA_038380435.1 of Ryuthela nishihirai. Lineage (NCBI taxonomy): Eukaryota > Metazoa > Arthropoda > Arachnida > Araneae > Heptathelidae > Ryuthela > Ryuthela nishihirai. Next base: position 4,297,204 of record JAWZYU010000019.1, read on the forward strand.
GTAGATGACATACCGACGATGACGCTCAGCTGCTATGTGGTCCCAAGGTAAGGCTGATAGCATGAAACTCTGCTGTGAAGATGGAACACTGCTGTGGGATCTGGTCTGCAATGATTACACCGTAGCATATCATGGCTGATCCCACTGATGTGCGGGACTTTGAACCATCTGTGAAGAAAGCGAGAAGTCTGGGTGATCAACACAATGGCTGGCAAAGAGTTGCTGATACACAAAGTTGGGTGTAAAGGTCCTGCCCATTCTGCACAGGGAAAAATAACAGGAAGAGGAAACAGCGAGCCAGGGTGGAAGTGGCTTGTTATTATCGACTGTGAGGTGCTATAGAGACTGGTGTTGATGTCTTGCAAGTAACCTCAGACATGCAAACCGAAAGGACAAATGGCAGTTGGCCAATTATGGTATAACATTTCCCACCAGGGACTGAAAACGCAGTCCCACGTGGGATGGCCTGGCAGGGATTGCAATTTTGCTGCATACTGTAGGGACAACTGCTGACGGCGAATAGGTAATGATGGTTAGTCAGTCTCTACATAGATTCTGCACTGGTGAAGTGTGGAAGGCCCTTGTGCAAACACGGAGGGCCTGATGGTGTACAGGATCCAGCACCTTCACCAGCAAATCTCGGGCAGTCATACACCTGGGATACATAGCCCAGTTTCAACCAGACAAGTGCATGGTAGAGGAGGAGCAAAGAACTTCGGTCTTCCCCCCAAGAAAAGGAGAGGACCATGAGGATGTTCAATGCCCATGTGCACTTGGACCTGAGATGTCAAATATGAGGTAAAAAGGTCAATATCTGGTCGAAGATGAGACCGAGAAACTTGGTCTCTGCCACAACTGGAATGATGTTACCCCCGAGCTACAGCTCAGGATCCAGATGAACATTACGCTTGCGGGAAAAATGCATGTAAGTGGTCTTCAGTGGGGAGAACCGAAACCCATTGGCCATCGCCCAAACTGATAGATTGTTCAGGGCAGTTGTCGTTCAATGACCCTCATGCTGGACGATGAGCAAAAGATGCTAAAGTCGGCAACATAGAGGGCATTGCCTACAGTTGGAGGAAGTTATCGTGTAATGGAATTTATCTTGACAGCAAAAAGCATAACACTCAGGACACAGCCTTGTGGCACTCCGTTCTTGGGGGAAAGGCCGCGAGAGAGTGTTTCCGACACGAACTCGAAAATTACGAGAGGATAAAAAATTGGCAATGAAGATTGGCAGGTGACCTCGCAAGCCAAAGCTATGGATGCCACGAAGAATATACTTAATGACAAGACCCACTAGTTCAGCCTAAAGCACTAACAGTATTGGGATAATGCATTCTTGACCACTATCTAATGGTGGGGGACATACAGTACAATATAGGTAAAGCACAGCCCACGACAATCTAGGGTGAACAGTACTATAGAAGTAAAGCTCAACCCACGGCATAACCCGCTGCAAAACCTGGAGTTTAATCTAAGTCCTAGATTAGCACAAACAAGGATATTGCCAAGGGGGATGATCCAAGTTGCATCGGCTCCCGTGCCCAATCTCCATGCCATGTGGTACACTTTTTCAATGTCAAAGAAAATTGACACCAGGTGCTCTCAACAGAAAAATTTCTGATCGCTGAGGTGGATCACGTGGTCTAAAGTATACCTGTGCCTGCGAAAGCCACACTGGGTGTTGGAAAGGCCATGATGTTCCAAATACCAGGCCAGCCTGGTATTTACCATTCTTTCCAACACCTTGCAGACGCAGCTCGTCAACGCAATTGAACGATAATTCGAAGCTTTGGATCTTTGCCTGGTCAAGATGATGGCCTCCTGCCAGGAAACTGCTCCTCGATGAAAATACAGTTGAAGATTCGGAGCAATCGATCCTTACTCAATGTTCAGAGAGAGTTGGAGCATAGCATAATAGACATTGTCTGGCCCGACAGCAGAAACACAAAAAGTGTGGAGAGCAAGGCGAAGCTCCTCCGCTGTGAATGATCTGTTGTAAGACTCCAGGCCACTCAAATGGAAGGACAGCGGAGAGCGTTTGGCCTTGAAATTCAGGGGAGTAGGATAGAGAAGAGATGGAGGAGAATGTCTCTCCCAGAGTGTTGGCAATTGCCTACTTATCGTGCTCCAGGATCGGTAATGAGTGGGACGTGTACTTCCCACCCATCTTCCAGACCTTATCCCAAACGACCTTAGAACTGGTCGTGCAGGTGATAGAAGATGTATATTTGATTCAAGGGGGATGATCCTTCTGGCTTTGGCACCAGATGAAAAGGGCTTTTGCCCAGGCGTGTTTGAATGCTTCAAGGTTGGGGGAATATGGCAGCTGCAAGACAAGGTCATCTCGGAAGACGATGCTTTCGGGTGGAAGATAGAACAGTCAATGAAAATCTCTCCGAAACATCCCCCCAAGTCTTGTTCTGAGCCTTACGAGCTGTGCTGCAGTAGGGATTCCCTCATGGTTTTGGGAACCATGGAAACAGAGTCGAGATCTGAAGAATAGTACAGGCAGCTGCATGGATGATGCAGTCTGTCATCTCCGCCACAGCAACATCGATTGGCTCCTGGTTAAGAGTGTGTTCACTGAGCTCAGAGAAGAGCTCTAGTCAGCCTGATCAAACCTGCACCAGGATACATACGAAGGGATGCAAGGCCCCCCACAGGGGGCACACCACTGGGAGGTGATCACTTCCATATGGATTGTCCTTGACCTCCCATGTAAGGAGTAGAAGGATCGAGGAGGAGCAGATGGTGAGATCAATGGCAGTGAATGTGCAGGTTGGGAAGTGGAAGTACTGACACCAGTGTTCAACAGGGAGACCAAAGAATCCAGGAGTCACTCAATTTGGTGTCAGCACTGCCCCAGAGTGAAGTGTGTCCATTGAAGTCCCCATAATGAGGAAGGGGGACGGCAGCTGTAAGACAAGGTCATCTCGGAAGATGATGCTTTCGGGTGGGAGATAGACAGAACAGACAGCTAATGAAAATCCCACAAAGAGACGGATGTCAACTGCCTCTAAGTTTATGGTGAGGGGAATGACCTGGAATGGAGAATGGTTGCTCACAAGGATGGTGACACCCCTACGTGCTGAACCATCTCCATTAGGGTAAACAAGAGAAAACTGCTGGATAATGGAATTGTTGGCTGTCTGCAAGAATGTCTCATACGCAGATGGGTTCATGTGCCCACAGGAGGACCTTGATGTCAATATTCCTCTGGAATCCACGACAGTTCCATTGTAGGAGTGTGGCCATCTCAAGTCTTGGAAGAATTGGTGGACGACTTACGATTTATTTTAACCATAGCCAGTGACGGTTTAGGAAAAAGTCTGTCGATATCATCCAAGTGACATGGATCAGAGACTGCCAAATGAGGTGTTATAAATTTCTTTTTGGGACCTAATGGGGGGCCCCATGGGCTTCCTCCACCCTGCCCACAGACACCAGAATAGAAACCGGAGTCGATGTCGAGATCAACACCGACTGCGGTTTAGCCTGGGTTAAGACATACTTGCAGCTGGTGGGACATTTATATCAGTCTGCACCGCTACGAAAGCCATCTCGACAGGCTTTCCAATGACCCCACCAGCATAGACCTTGCCAGTTGGGGCGGCAGTGCAGCAAGTTTTCTCATCTCTGGATAACTTGTTATTTAGGGTCTTTAGGTGCTGTACCTCGTTCTCCTCCAGGCACTTTGGATAGTTGCGGGAGTACCCCGGATGTTCACCACGGCAGTTTACACAGCATGCCTTTTCTGCTGTGCAGTCAGGTTCAAGATGATCTTGATTGCCACAACGAGCACATGTGGGCTTGCCCTGGCATGCAGTGCGAGCATGGCCAAACAGCTGGCATTGAAAACAATGCAGAAGGTTTGGTATAAATGGCCATACTTCACAATGTAAATACCTTGCCTTTATGGAAGTAGGCAGGTGTGGCGTGTAGAAAGTTAATATTAGTATAAGCTGGGTACTAACTTTCCATCACAGCATGTCGAAACCAGGTGGACTGCTATCACTTCCTGGGCCCAGCTTGCAAGGCAGCCGCAGCTCAGAGAGGGTTTCCTCATCAGAAATCTTGAGGAGGCCCCACTCGGGAGTAATTAAGCGTATTGTGTGGAGTGATTTTGATTGCCACTCCACCAATCGCTGTTACCTTCAAAAGGAGTTCCGAATGTTTGGAGCAGACAGTCTCCACCTGCAAGTCACAAGATCTTAGGCGCTTGACAGATTTCGGTTCTCCGCAAGACAACTGATACCCTTATTTATCGAAAAGGGCGACATGTCTCCAAGCACCTGATCACCCTAGAATGGATGACCAAGAACCTTGGAGATGGGGGAACACACAGATGGGGGTTCATGGCGAGCCCTCTTGGTGGCAGTGGCTGGTGAATTTTGAGTTGTAGAACTCATGGTTGTTTTTAAGGATTCAGTGCCTGTTGTCCCCACCTACCAGAGTCTAACAAGGGGAGGCCCAATCGGGTGCCAGGGCACCATATCCACACAGCCATGGGCAACGGAGGTCCAACCAGACCGTGCAATTTAGTTCTCCAAGCATATCTGTCCTGAGCTACATCTGACCACTGCACACCAATTCTAATGTCCTGTTTGACATTGCCTCATCCTGCATCCTAGGTCTCCCCCTCTTTCTGAGGCCTTTAGGGACACTGTTCACAACCCTATTCGCCAATCTATAATTATCCATACGGGCAACATGGCCAAACCAACAGGGTCTCTCTCTCTGCACAATATGCTGCGTAAAGGAGGTTGCTGACTCTTTTGTCTAACCTCATCATTAGTTACAAAGCTGAACCATCTAATGCCCAAGATACTGCACAAGCATCTACAATCAAAAGCATCTAGTTTCATGTCATCTTGTTTACAAAGTGTCCAAGTTTCACTACCATAACTAACCCTAGAAAGAACCAAACTATTATACAGTCTAATTTTAGTCTATAGGTGTATATGCCTATTTCTCTACTCTCCATAGATTTTTAAAAGTCCCGGCAGCAATCCATATTCGTCTGTTAATCTCATGCCGCACATCACCATTATCTGTTACATAGCTCCCAAGATAATTAAACTGTGACACAGTTCAAGACTGCAACCCTTCAGACTAACTGAATCGGAGCCTGCTTGACCAATTTTCATCACTTTATAGTTTTCTCTCTGTTTATAACTAAATCTACTCTACTGCCACTCATCAACAGCTCGAATAAAAGAGTTCATCTCATCAACATCATTTGCCAAAAGGGCTAAATCATCAGCATAATCTAAATCAGAAATTTTCGTATCTCCAGTCAATTTAAGGCCAAAATCTTTCCCTTGAAGTGAATTTCGCATAACATAATCAATAAACAAGCTAAAGAGAAAAGGAGACAAAATGCACCCTTGTCGAACACCAGTAGCAATCCCAAACCAATCTCTACAAGCCTTACCAACTCTCACATATGACTCAAGCTTTCATTACACTACTAACTTGTCAGGTTTTCCATACAACTCACAATCAACCACAAGTTATGGCGATCAACAGAATCGAAAGCCCTTTTTGAAATCAACAAAGCTAGCAACCAAAGGAGTTTGAAACTCTAAACATTTCTTAAGAATCTAAGTGAAAATATCTGATCTACACATTCCCTAACACTTCTGAATCCACAATGCTCATCACGCAATTGACTGTCAACCAGATTCTTATTTCTATTAAGTACAATCATGGAAAGAACTTTACCTGAAACAGAGAGTAGGCTGATACTCCCTATAGTTATCACAAGAACTGTGATCACCTCTTTTGAAAATAGGGATAACAATAGCTGTGGTAAAAATCCTTAGGAACCATGACTTTATCATAAAAGATATTCAAAAATTTCAGTCATCCAAGTGGTAACCGAAACATTCCCAGCTCTAAGCATTTCCGTAATAATTTCAACTACCCCTGTGGATTTATGATGTTTAAGTTTAGAAATAGCCAAAATAACTTCTGACTGTTTTATAGGACCAACATTAAAGCCACCAATGCATCTATCATGCAAAGAATGGGAGAACATCAGTGAAATGCTCAGCCCACCTAGCCATGACGGATTCCTCACCTTCTATAACCTTTCCTTGTTTATCCTTTAATCTCTGTATACCTGTATGTTTTCTACCACACAAAACAAACTATCTGGTACAGCTCTCTTCTGTTGCGCTAACTGCTTCTTCGGCTTTGTCAGCCAAGCCATCACGCCAAAGATTTTTATCAGCAGCTAAGTGATCCTTTACACGTTTATTAAGCTCTCTGTAATGCTTTCTATTAGGACTAGAAGGGAATTAAGGACATTCCTGCAGTTTTCTTTCTTTCTGAAATTAGCTCAAGCACCTTATCACTGAAATACTTCTGCCTCCTCTGCTCCTTTTTTTCTAAAAGAGTAGTTTCCAAAAAAGCCCATTTAAAAGGTCCCATTCTTCCCTAACTTCAGTTGGGTTGTTTTACCTCTGAGCGGCACTTTTTTGCACACCATGGGCTAAATGGCCAGGTTACATGGACCCCGAAGGCTCAGAGAAGGTTGGGGGAGGGGACCCACTGGAACAGCTGTTGGGAGACAGATGGTAGCCTCCCGTCAAGGCCATCCAGCGTGTTCTTTAACGTGCACAGGGTATGGCTCTCCCGCACACGGGGCCACGGCTTAACGTCTCATCCGACGGACGGCGGCCTTTCCAAGCCCATCGGTGTCTCCTACTGACCGTGGGCAGGGCGGGCTAACTTCAGTAGTAAGCATACCATGACTGTCATAATGACTATGTAACCCATCATGGTAAGCTTTGGCTGTAACTGGGTCTTTCTGAGCTTCAATATTAAAAGTAAATTTTTTAACCCTAGCACACTTTTTAAGTTGCAAGACACTTTTAACAAAGTAATGGTCAGCTCCCCTATGACCTGGTATTCCTAACAGAACTAGCCCATTTGCTGTTAATATATAATCAATTCTATTCTTATGGAGCCCATCAGGTGAAACCTATGTGTACTTATGTATGTCGCACTGTTTGTAATAAGTGTTAGTTATTCTGAATCCATTGAGTTTACTTACTTGTAGGAGACATTGCCATTGCAGCTACCAATAACAAAAGAACCTATTACTCCTCCCCAAAGGTCATAGTTAGTACCAACTTTGCCATTGAAGTCACCTAGAACAAGGGTAATATCTTTCTTGACAGAATTCAAAATATCCTGAAATTGTCCGTAAAATCTATCCTTCTCATCCTCAGCGAGGGCATAACATTTAAATCTTTAACGCTTGTCTGAAAATTTGCTGTAAGAAACCTTTTATTAATGCACTCGTATCCTAGCAGAACATCACTGGCGTGTCTGCCGAGAAGCAGACCCACGCCTTGGTGATGTTTTTTGTCTTCCCTCCCTGAAAAGAGAAATTTAAGGTTATTTTTAAGAATCTGTTCTTTTTTTCTGTCCGTCTGGTCTCGGAAATAACTGGCTTCACAAAAGGTATAAAATTAGTGAACGTGTTGGGAAACTCGCAAACCGTTACCCGGACGTGGGCAAGGTTACTCACTGATCTGCATAGTTGACACTAGCAGGACCTGCCCACCAGCCGATTGATCCTGAGGGGGCCGCCCCAGGACCTCCCATTTACCTGAAGCAAAGGCCAACGCAGTGTATAGCAACGGCTCCCAAAGTCACTTCCCAGCCCCATGACAGGCAGGCTCCCCAATGGCCAAAGGGGACCCCACCAGTCGTGAGCCAGGGAGAGAAGACGGGGATCCTCCTTTTCACGGACACGGGTCTCAGCGCACGCAAACAGGCAGGCGAGCATTCAGGACCCTGTGAAGGTACCCAAGCTAACGGAACCTTCACAGGATGGTCCCCTCACCACGGACAGGAGCTCGCACCGAGAGGTATATTACTATACAAAAATAAATTGTATACTTTCAAAAATAGAAGAAAACAAAAAAATACAGTCCATTACGTGAAAACGATATTAAATTTCAGTATACCTGTTATGTATCATAAATTAATTTTTCAATCAAGTTTTAAAAGGATGGAGAAGGAAAACTGTCTTTACAGACCACCAAGATATTTCTGCAATTCAGAAGCATTAAACTCAGCATCTTTTAATGCATATTGGCATGAAGTAAAATCTTGGCTAACTGCTATTGAAAGCAGAAAAGCTTGGCGTTTTGAAAAAAAAATAACGAACTTTCAAGTATTTTAACCCCAATGATATTTTTGTCGCAGGAATTTCAGTTACTTCTACCACTTGTTTACACAATGGCATAACAAGTTATTCTGCTCGTTGAATAGCTCTAAGAAACATTAGCCCCAAGGAAATTTTTGGTCACGCGATGCACTAAAGCAGACAATGCAGCACTGATTCACTAAATGAATGTCGTGATTGTCTACATAACAAGGCAAATAAAGATTACAAAATAATGTTTCTTTGATATGGCAAATAATGAATACTAAATCTGAAATCCATTTATTACGAAAAGTTCTTAACATGCATCTGCAGAACCAAATTCTTGCACTTGCCTCAACAAAACTTTTACTGTCTTTCTAAGTATTCCCATCCAGCACCTAAGGAAAGTTGCAGATGCCTACCTCAATTCTGAAACGCTTGGTGGTACTCCTGTTGGGGATTACTCCACAACTTTCAATGAACATATTTCTGTAAGGTCCTTGAAAAAGGCTTCCCAGCATGTTCCTTTTTAATTTTTTGAATGGGAAAAGCAAAATGGGGAAGCTGTTCGTTTTTTTTTCCTGTTCCAGACAGGCTGTAACTTGCTAGGGTTTTCAGCACTAGCATTGTAATGAACACTCGACATGCCTATTGTTGGACTGCTCATACATCCCCTTAAACATTTTGGGGAAAAAAAAGGTGTAGTATTGGCTTTTTATAGTCCCTTTTTCAGGTAACGGCTATATCCCTTCTTGGGAATTGAAAAAAATTGTGAACATCCTCATCCTAGAGTGAAAGTCCTGTCGGAGGATTTGGGGACGTGGTCCACTTTCTGCAAATTAAACATAGTTGCCGATATTTCTGGTAGTTCTATAGTAATAAAATCACGTCACATCACATGTGATAATGTCTGTTAACCTTTTGGGGTCAATAGGTTCAAGCAATGTCAACATCTCCTTGCACGAGTCAACTCTAGTGCTTTTTCCTTCTGTCAGTTTGTGGGGGTACCCGTTTGGGCACAAATTTTTTGGAATTTTAAATGTTGATGAGTAATTGTTTCCACACTGCCGATCGATACACTGACATGTAAACTTATTACCTGAATGGTGATGTGTGGCTTTCCTTATTGAGTTCGCGAACAGCAGCTATGGTTCTCTCGTTCATGGCCTCCTTCGGTCTTCCTGCAAGAGGGAAGCAATGCAGTCTTTCTCTGAATTTCCTCATCCATACCGTAACAATGCCATATAAACAGGCACGATCCCCATATACATGGTAAATCGGTCTTCAGAGTCAGATATCCAGAGCTTCAAATTCGAGAAAATGAATTTCAAGAGATTCTTGGTGAAGTAGATATTCAGGTAGCACAACAAATTTTCAAACTTGTTTCAATCACCACGGTTAACTTTGATTGAAGATAGGAAAAATTAACGCTAAAATTTACTCTGAATCTGCAATAATCCTATTGAAGTACAATATCTCAAGTCACCCAAGAAGAAAATCATCGTCTCTACCGTTTTTTGCCTCAAACAGCAAAATAATTGGGCTTTCCACATTTGGTCTGATTCAGAAGTCACTAGTGAAAAGTACACAGAATAAAAATTCAAAAACAGCTTTACAGGAAAATAGGATTGTTACCATTAAAATGGGAAAGGATATTCCGAACTTTGATGTAGCTACAATTCACTATCATGGAATGCAAAAACTGACATCGACAATTGGACGTTTTGGCAATCCCTGTCATTAATCTCTCATTTAACCTAGCGAAACCAACGACAGGTTCAAAATGCGCAAAGGACGAGTCAAATGAGCTCCCAGAAGGAGAACTTCTAATAGATGAAGAATACTAAAATGTGAATAGAAAACGAAAAATCCTCTGAATTCTGGAGGACACCTGAAACAGCTGCTAAATGCAAAAAAAAAATTAAAAAGGATGAAGTAAAACCAAAACCCGGAAGTTGGATAAAGAACGTATCAAACAGGCAAGTAAATTCTTAAAAAAATTGGTAAAATGGGTTGGGTTGTTTTACCTCTGAGCGGCACTTTTTTTGTACACAATGGGCTAAATGGCCAGGTCACATGGACCCCGAAGGCTCAGAGAAGGTTGGGGGAGGAGACCCACTGGAATAGCTGTTGGGAGACAGATGGTAGCCTCCCGTCAAGGCCATCCAGCGTGTTCTTTAACGTGCACAGGGTATGGCTCTCCCGCACATGGAGCCACGGCTTAACGTCCCATCCGACGGACGACGGCCTTTCCAAGCCCATCGGTGTCCCCTACTGACCGTGGGCAGGGCGGGAATTTTGCGGAGATAAATCTCAACGCTGACCCAGCTGGGACTCGAACCTGTGAACTACAGATTACGAGCCTGATGCGCTACCGACTGAGCCACCCCCCCCCCCCCGCCCCATTGGTAAAATGATATCACTGTTAAATTCAATGAACTGCATAGAGTAGTAATCAAGATCTTGAGTAAAACGGTGATATCAAACCTGAATTTGTAGAATATGTTAAAACATTCGCTGATAAATACCATTTGGTTGGACCAGACTTTGTCACCAAAGTTTGTGTGTCACCAACCACCTTTGTTATTCGCAAAATTTTGCTTTTATTGACAGAACACCGATTTCAATTTATTATGAGTATTCATAGCAAATTGGGTCCTTAGTCCCAAATCTTAGAATGCTCGAAATTTTGCAATGTTGGTTGTGGTGGCATTTGGTAAACCTCTATTACTTTTACCGTTCTTTCCAATCCTCTCACTAATACTCCTATTCCTTCTTCTCTACCCCGTCAGCTTATCGAAACATCCGCGATCTCAGTAAGCAGTTAGATCGTTATGTAGCCCTGTGGGCTGGTATCACCAGTTTATTCTAAAATTTAATCATTCTTTTCAGATTTATTTCCAGTCGGTGATATGGGCTCTTGGCCCAGTATCCCTTTCTCATTAATGATCTTTGATCTAAAGTTTCAAACTGCACATGCATGCTTATTCAGTGGTCAACTTCATCGTACCAAATACCGGGTATCATGTATTAATTATAACAAGAACTAAGATATTGGCCTACAACGCTTTTATCTACTAAAGTAGTGCCTAGGTGGCACAGGTCACTCAGGACAAGAGAGTAAACCAAATGGGCCACAAGGGTAAGAGCTCCAAATACAACAGTAAGGTTTTGATGTTATATCTCTGTGCAAAATGACACTACTAATAAGTAATTCAACGCATTTACAGAATATCTTTCACAATTTCTTTAATTTCACATTATGAAATTTAAAATGAATTGATTTTGAGTTTAGCCTTCAAATGATAGTTTGTACACATATATATTAGTAATTTTATTTTCATGTGGAGCTAAAAGTTCCAGCAATTGTTCAGAATTACAACAGTTGCGTTTACTAAAATAAAACTGCTTGTTCATACAAATATGCAAAAAATACATGAATCTATAAACTGTAAGAGGAATTATGACCAGCCGCCAGTTATTTTTTATGTAAGAGAAAAAGGTTTTTCTCAAGATAGGAAATTTTCCACAAGGGCATGGTATATATTGATATATATATATATCACAAATGTCTTTTCCACATGTAACAATTACACGTATACAAAAACACAAAATGGCACAAAACATATAGTATATTGTGTGTATACATGCAATGTACACAAAACAATTATATTTTGGACTAAATACCGGGTTTCAAATAATTCTTTCCTTCTAGTGGCACTACATGGAACAATATATCTTTGATGACAACCGAAATTTACACATGATCTCTTTGGCAACATAAATAAAATAACAATAACAGTAACAATTATAAAATGAAAACTCAAAATAATAATAGAGAAGTTAAACTTTTGCGAAATAGGCAACAATCACATACAGGACAAACTTACCCAACGTATTTCAGAGATGAATCAAGTTTTTAATGGAATGCTTTAAAAAAAAAACTGGTGTTAAGGTCAAAACGTGTTTTTTCTGCACTCTATGTTAGCCTCACTGTCTATGAAGAGGTGCTAATATTTTTGGAAATGGCACTTTGATGATATGTATACGGGCAATGAAAACCATGACTTAGAGAAGGCGAATACTAACATCTTTGGCATCATTAATTGCGAGTAAAAATGTTAGTTGACTTAAAAAAAAAAACGCAAAATAATATATCACATATTTTGAACACAAATATAATGACAGAGCTTCATTGTATATAATAAATTAATTTAGCCATACCAACAAATTTGGCAGGAAATAGGTTATTCACATTGAGGTGGTTATTCAGAGGCTTGTTGCCACAATTGTCTTGTGCTTTTCAATATTTAAAAATTTTAAAAAGATAGCTTTTTCAGAGATTGGTGCATTTTAAAAAACGTTATATTTAACAACCAACAAGAGGTATCTGTTGATTCCATTTGCAACACACTTCTTCCTAATGCACAAATATAAACACTATTTGTCGTAAACGTCATACAGCCTTTAATTTCTTGTTAGCTTGAGGAATGTTTTCACTATTTCCTGCTTCTGACACAGAAGTTAGGAACCGCACTTGCGGTTGGCCTATGAGGCTCGCTTGCATGGCAGCTGCTTCCTTGAGACCATTAGTCATAGTAGTACTGCAGTAAATATCCTGAGACATATTGCTACAGCTTGATTCTCCAATAGAGCCATTTTCAATCACATGTTTTGTACCACAGATTCCCAAGCTTTTCTGACTAAGTATTTCATTTCCATCAGAAACAATTTTTGTTCCTAATCCTATAAACTGAAAAAGAAAATATGAATATAATACCTATTTCAAATATAACAGTGCAAAGGGAATAAATAAGTATAATTCCATTTTCCTAAATTAATCTTTATACTTTAAGTGTTTACGTCAATTTTAAAGACTGGTAACAGCCTCACATATTTCTAAAATCAAGTTCTAAATTGAAAATTAAAATTTCTTAGGAAAACTAAGTTTTTAACTTAGTTTTCCTAAAATGATTTTTGATTTTTTAATGATTTGTTTTGATGAATTTTTTTTTTAAATGATTTAAGTTTTTAACTTAGAAATATTCCAGATTACTGAAAACGGTGCATTTTACTAGAAATTTTTGGCAGTAAATTAATGAGTTTTTGAATAATGCATGTGCATTTCTTTTAACCAATGTTGCTAACCTGATGATTTCACTGCTCAACCTGACCATTAAAAAAAAGAGCAGGAAATAAAATCTCTAGTACTATTCTACACGTTTTGGAAAGATTTTATATATTTGAAAATAGTAAAAATTATATGTTGTATGAAAAACAGAACATATTCGAAAATCTTGGTGAAACAACTTTATAAATTGTTTGCTTTTTGATAACATAAAACCAGCCATGCAGGGCATCTGAGGTCTGAAGCTCCGTTCTCAAGGTAAAGAGCATTAGTACTTTTCATAGAATTTGGTTGGTTGTTTGAGGCCATAATGTGCCAAACAAGGCGTAAAGAGCAAATTTAAAAATACTGCAAACCAGAGCCGTGTGAAGGAGATGCAAGTAAAGCAGCCGCACCAGGCCAAGCGCTTCAAGGACTAGTAATTTCAAATTCCATTGTGCACTGGTGTTTATAACACAGAATGCATTTAAGATTCCTAAAACATCACTAAAATCAATATAAGAACAATGGTCTAATGACGGTAAATGCAAAAACAGAATAAGCAATGCTCCCATTATGCAAAACATGCCCTATTTGAGCTATTAAATATTTTTAGATATTTATTAATAATTGCAGCAAATGGATTGTTTCAAATTAATACCTTTAATTTATCATTGATCACCTTATTAACAGAGGTGATTTCTTATTGAAATTTATTATTTTCTTTTGCAAATGCATAAGTACTCCCGATAGAGAGTCAAAAATTTCCCTATGCCTGAAGCCTGGCATCTGATGCTGGTGCGAAGTGTAGATTTCAAAGAAAGTCATTTTTGTCAAAGGAGGGGAAAGTGTTTGTTCGAGACCCCTCTTTGGGTTCGCCATAGAAATGTAAGTGCTGAAAATAATCCTAGCGGATGTACAAAGTCAGAACATTGAATAGTGTTGATTTTAGAAAATATGAGGGAGCTATAGCATGAATTAGCGGGAGCTCTGAGCAGTCCTTCACGGAGAATCATGGTATGACAGAAATCTATTTTAAGACAATGCAGAGATGAAACGAAACAATCCTCATTCAAGAGTACTTTGAGAGTACTTTGAGGTACTTTGAGAGAGTTCTGTTGGAAAAATAAGAATGACACACATTACACTTAGGAAAAGCGACGATAAGAGAAAATGCGATAGAAACGTAATAGCCATGGGTAGACCCCATGCTACAATGTTCTTTTAAGGAGTCATGCCTCTGAATAGTTCCCCCTCCGACTATCTGATGTTAACGAGAAGTGCAGATCTCAAGAGGCCATTTTTCCAAAGGGGGAGGGAAAACGTTTTCGTTCGAGACTGTAGGTTGGGTTTATTATAGGCAGGTATGTGTCGAAAATAATCCTAGGAGGTGTGCAATAGGTCAGAGTGCTGAATAGCCTTCTGTTTAGAAAACATCAGGTTGTTATAGTGTGATCTTGGGGAGCGTTAGAGGAAGGATGGAGAATTGAGGTACGAGAGAAAGCCTGTTCTAAGAGGGATGCTATCTTCATTCAACAATATCCACTTTGGCCGAGTGTCTTTGAAGGTTCTGTTGGAAAAGTAATAATAGGACACGTTCACCGCTACTTAGACAGAAAGTGCGAAGACTGATAATAGAGCATGACAATGTCTTCTGGGGTCAACTGCTTAGTCAGTAGAATGATGCTACCTGCAATAAAGGACATGCTGCTCAAGCCGTATCTTCACCCAACGCCTACCTGCAAAACCTCAGGTGGGAAAAGAAGAAAGGAACAAATCGGAGAAATGCCTAGAAAAGAAAGAATGAAAATCCTCTCCAGCGAAGTGTCATTTTGATGTAACAGAAGGGGGAAGTTTTATCCGTGACGCTAAAAACTCTCCAGGGATTGCAATAAGAAAGGTTGTTTATCAGAATTGTAGACGTGATAGAGATATAGAGAGCAGCAGTTATTCAAACAGCAGGAGAGAAACAGGATTGTAACGAGGTAAGGAAGGTTGAACCAAAACATTAGCAGGAGATAAGGGGCTAGGCTGGCATCACCTGATTCATCACAAGCCCGAAACCCGATGGCCACATCAACAAACATCCAACTTCAAAAGTGATCACTTTAAAAAAAATCGACTTTAAAACATCAAAAAGTAGGATTTTGTATAACTCACAGTGAAGGTGTTTATTAAATATGAATAATTTGCAATACATAAACGTAGAGAATAAAAGTGAAATGTATCTACACATTATAGGTAACAGTACGAAAAATTAACTTATAATCAGGCTTTAGAGCTACTAATACGCTTCACTGATTGGTTGGCTGTTTCATGGCAACTTAAATCATAATGCGTCAAAAGAGGTGCAAAGAACAAAAGTCAGTTAAAATATGATAAAAAAAGATTGGGTTGGGTTGTTTTACCTCTGAGCGGCATTTTTTTGCACACCATGGGCTAAATGGCCAGGTCACAAGGACCCCGAGGGCTCAGAGAAGGTTGGGGGAGGAGACCCACTGAAACAGCTGTTGGAAGACAGATGGTAGCCTCCCATCAAGGCCATTAAGTGTTTTCTTTAACGTGCATAGGGTATGGCTCTCTCCCACACATGGGGCCATAACTTAACGTCACATCCCTAGGATGGCTGCCTTTCCAAGTCCATCAGCGTCCCGTACTGACCGTGGGCAAGGCGGGAGTTTTGCGGAGATAAGTCTCAACGCAAGACAAAATACAAATGAAGCATCGATTGTATTAATAAAAAGGCAAAATAACCAGTAAAAAGACAGGGACTAGCCATTGGTAAAAATCATATCTTCATGTAAGGTACGCAAAATTAAAATTCCATTCAAGATTAAAAGGAGGACGATCAAGTAAAATATGTTAATTAATGTTTTCAGTGAACCTCCCACATCGATTATAGTATTAATATACCTGACTTTTCTGTGCATTGCGTTACTGAAAGGAATTTTCATTCCCCACTACAACTTTTGAAATAGTGTAGTCTACATTTTGAAAAAAGGACTGATTTTACCGGGCAGAATCATTCCTTACGAGCCCAGAGCACCAGGAGAGTGCATATGGGTAAAATTTTCAATTTTGATTAAATTCACATTTCGCAAATATGTTCTCGCAGGGAATATAAATAGTTTTGCACCATAATACGTTTGATATAAAGGTGACATAGAACTTTGGTGCCAAAGACGGGGTGTCTCCTTGCAACATGCCACCTGAGGGGTTAAACAATCTTTTTCAAACCCAAACAGTGTAACTTTGATGTAGGCTCTAGCATCGAAGACGGCATACTTTCCTGCAATGTACCACGATATGGCAAAATAATTATTTTCAAACCCATTCATAGCGTGTTTTTTTTTTCGGATTGCTGCCATGGCTACTGTTCACTACGGCGATAGATTTAAGCACGAACTAACAAGGTGATGAATTGAGTTGAACTATAGCGTGCATACCTCTTCATAAGAAATTGATCATAATGTGACAATATTTTATTTAAAGAAGGAAGTTGTTAGTATCAACTAAACAATGCAGAGACTGTCGGATTAAAATATTTTAGATGTAAATGCTATGTACACTCTAATGAATAATATCAAACGTTACCAATGCTAGCTAGGCATAAACTGGAGGGAGAGCTGTGTACCAATCCCCAGTGATGATGCATAAAACCGGCAGGTCTAACACCTAATATCCGACCCTGCCTTCTCGTGGTGCAGGCCATTAGTACCTTTCAAAAGATATATTCTCTTTTGGAAAGGAAAGGAAGGGGAGGGCTGCCAGTTCAGAATGACCTATGGTTACTTTTTTTTTTTCAATCCTTCAGAGGAGTGATCAACTTCACAGGACTTCATTGTGCTGACCATTTATACCTACTAGATTGGACTTGTTTATGGATTTGAGCTTTATTATGGATTCTAGACTTGCTGCACTGATGGGTCTCTCTCTGGAGAACCAGTGCAGCTTTTAGCCTAGGGGGAACAGGTTTTTGCCCCATGCCTGCGATCACGGGGCTGTTTGATATTATTGGCCTTATCTATCTCAATAAACCAATTGTTTAGCCCCTGAAGGAGAATCTGCCGCTGAGTTTTCTGATTGTTTTCTGGATTGCCAGCCCTAAGTGAACAGAGGTATGGGATACCTTATATCAGCTAGTGGAAAATCCTAATCAGAGGCCATCGCAGGTACCTGAACTCACTTAGCTGGTTGGGCATCGTCAAGCCTAAACTGGAGTAATGTGTCTCAGGCAGGCCATATGGCTCTTGAAAAAGTTCACTTGAAAAGGTGGAGCCTGAAGTTCCTACCATCATTGGTGACTTCAGCCTTTAGTGTAGGGGGAACAGGTCTTTGCCCCATCCTGCGATCACGGGGCTGTTCTATCTCAATAAACTTAATTTCTTTAAAAATCCTACTAATCATTTTCTCTCTACATGAATGTGGAAAGTGAGGACATTACATAGAGATTATTCTCTTGATGTCACCACGAAGGAATTCCAGCACTATAACCTAGATATTTAGGGCCTGCAAGAGACCAGATGGACAGGTAAAGGTGAGATTCTTAAAAATAATTTTAAATTTCTCTTTTCAGGGAGGGAAGACGATAAACATTACTAAGACATGGGTCTGCTTCTCAGCAGATATGCTAGTGATGCTCTTCTACGATATGAGTGCATTAATGAAATGTTTCTTACAGTAAAATTTCAGACAAGCGTTAAAGACTTGAATGTTATCTGCTGTTATGCCCCCACTGAGGACGCCGATGAGAAGGATAGATTTTACGGACAATTTCAGGATATTTTGAATTCTGTCAAGAAAGGAGATATTACCCTTGTTCTAGGTGACTTCAATGCCAAAGTTGGTACTGACTCTGACCTTTGGGGAGGAGTAATAGGCCCTTTTGGTATTGGTAGCTGCAATGGGCAATGTCTCCTACAGGTAAGTAAACTCAATGGATTCAGAATAACTAACACTTATTACAAACACCGCATATATACACATGGGTTTCACCTGATGGCCTGATGGCAATCATAAGAATATGATTGATTGTATATTAGTTAACAGCAAATGGGCTAGTTCTGTTTGGAATAACCAGAGCATACAGGGGAGCTGAAATTGGATCCGACCATTAAATGGTTGTTAAAAGTGTCTAGGAACTTAAACTTAAAAAGTGTTGTGCTAAGGTTAAAAAATTTACCTTTAACACTGAAGCTCTGAAAGACCCAGTTATAGCTAAAGCTTACCACGATAGGTTACTTAGTCATTATGAAGTCAGAGTTTGCTTACTACTGAAGTTGAGGAAGAATGGGGCCATTTTCAACAGGCTTATTTTGGAAACTAACAGTATTCTTTTAGGAAAAGAGGTACAGAGGAGGCAGAGTTTTTGAGTGATAAGGCACTTGAGTTCATTTCAGAAAGAAGAAAGTGCAGGAATGTCCTTAATCAATACCCTACTAGTCCTAATAGAAAGCTTAATAAACGTGTAAAGGATCAGTTAGCTGCTGATAAGAATCTTTGGCTTGATGGCTTGGCTGACAAAGCCAAGGAAGCAGATAGGCAGCACAACAGCAGAGAGCTGTACCAGTTAGTTAATGTTTTATGTGGCAGAAAACGGACAGACATACAGAGATTGAAGGATAAACAAAGTAAGGTTATAGAAGGTGAGGATTCTCTCATGCCTAGGTGGGCTGAGCATTTCAGTGATGTTTTAAACAATGTGGTTAGTTCTACTCCCATTGTTCGTAATGATGATAGATACATTACTGGCTTTAATGTTGGCCCTATAACACAATCTGAAGTTATTTTGGCTATTTCTAAACTTAAACGTCATAAATCGCCAGGGATATATTAAATTACTACAGAAATGCTTAGAACTGGGAATGTTTTTCAATTACCACTTGGATGCTGATGATTTAGCCCTCTTGGCAAATGATGATGAGATGAACTCTTTCATTCGAGCTGTTGATGAGACTGGTAGTAGAGTAGGTTTAGTTATAAAAAGAAAACTAAAGTGATGAAAATTGGTCAGCCAGGCTGTGATTCAGTTAAACTAAATGGTTGCAGTCTTTAGCAGGTGTCACAGTTTAATTATCTTGGGAGCTATGTAACTGATACTGGTGATGTGCAGCATGAGATTAACAGATGAATAGGGATTGCTGACAGGACTTTTAAGAATCCATGGAGAGTGTGGAGAAATAGGCGTATACACCTAAAGACTAAAATTAGATTGTATAATAGTTTGGTTCTTTCTAGGGTTAGTTATGGTAGTGAAACTTGGACAGCATGATAACAGGTAACTAGATGCTTTTGATTCTAGACGCTTACACAGTATCTTGGGCATTAGATGGTTCGACTTTGCAACTAATGATGAGGTTAGGCAAAGGAGACGGCAACCTGCTTTAAGCAGCATATTGTGCAGAAAGAGACTCCTTTCATTTGACCACGTTGCACGCCGGCCAGGCCTAGCACCTTGTGTCCGACCCCACCTTCTCGTGGTGCGGACTGTTACTAACTTTCAAAAGAGATACTCTCTTGTGGAAGTGAACGGAAAGGGAGGGCTGCCAGATTAGTGTGGCCTACTGATCTGGACAACTATGGCTACTTTTCTCTTTTTTTCTACCCTGCTGAGGAGTGGTCAACCACACAGGGTCCTGGTGCTGACCATATAAACCTACTGGACTGGACAGATATATGGCTCTGAGCTTGATTATGGATCGTGATTTTGCAGCACTGGTGGGCTTCTGTGGAGGGAAAATCTTCCGCTGTGTTTTCTGTTTGTTTGTGGGTTGACAGCCCCAAGTGAATAGATTCACAGGATATGTTTATCAGCTGATGGATAATCCTAAGCAGAAGTTATCGCAGGCACCTGAACTCTTTGCTTCTATTGGCATCGTCAAATTCTACGTTGGAGGAAATCTTCCAGTGTAGATGGCTTCAGCCTTTAGTAGTGGGGGAACGGGTCTTTGCCCCATATCTGCGATTAGGGGGCTGTTTGCTATTGTCGGCATTCCCTCTCTCAATAAACATAGTTTCTTTAAACATCCCACTAACCATTTTCTCTCCATAGGTAGTTGGAATGAGAGGACTCTGCACAGAGCTCTTTCTCTTGATGTCCTCACACAAGAATTCCACCATTATAATTTAGATATTCTTGGCTTGCAAGAGACCAGATGGACAGATAAAGGTCAGATTCTTAAAAATAATCTTAAATTTCTCTTTTCAGAGAGGGACGACAATAAGCATCACCAAGGCGTTGGTCTGCTTCTCAGCAGACACGCTAGCGATGCTCTTCTAGGATATGAGTGCATTAATGAAAGGTTTCTTACAGCAAAATTTCAGACAAGCGTTAAAGACTTGAATGTTATCTGCTGTTATGCCCCCACTGAGGATGCCGATGAGGATGAGAAGGATAGGTTTTATGAACAACTTCAGGATATTTTGAATTCTGTCAAGAAAGGAGATATTACCCTTGTTCTTGGTGACTTCAATGCCAAAGTTGGTACTGACTCTGACCTTTGGGGAGGAGTAATAGGCCCTTTTGGTATTGGTAGCTGCAATGGCAAAGGGCAACATCTCCTACAGGTAAGTAAACTCAATGGATTCAGAATAACTAACACTTATTACAAACACCACGACATACATAAGTCCACATGGGTTTCACCTGATGGGCTGCATAAGAATATGATTGATTACATATTAATTAACAGCAAATGGGCTAGTTCTGTTAGGAATACCAGGGCTTATAGGGGAGCTGAAATTGGATCTGACCATTACCTTGTTAAAAGTGTGTTGCAACTTAAACTTAAAAAGTGTTGTGCTAGGGTTAAAAAATTTACTTTTAATACTGAAGCTCTGAAAGATCCAGTTATAGCCAAAGCTTACCATGATAGGTTACTTAGTCATTATGACAGTCATGGTTTGCTTACTACTGAAGTTGAGGAAGAATGGGATCATTTTAAACAGGCTTTTTTGGACACTAACAATACTCTTTTAGGAAAAAAGGAGCAGAAGAGGCAGAATTATCTGGGTGATAAGGCACTTGAGCTTATTTCGGAAAGAAAGAACTGCAGGAATGTCTTTAATCAATACCCTACTAGTCCTAATAGAAAGCATTACAGAGAACTTAATAAACGTGTAAAAGATCAGTTAGCTGCTGATAAGAATCTTTGGCTTGATGGTTTGGCTGACAAAGCCGAGGAAGCAGTTAGACAGCACAACAGCAGAGAGCTGTACCAGATAGTTAATGTTTTATGTGGTAGAAAACAGACAGACATACAAGGATTGAAGGATAAACAAGGTAAGGTTATAGAAGGGGAGGATTCTGTCATGGCTAGGTGGGCTGAGCATTTCAGTGATGTTCTAAACAATGTAGTTGATTCTGCTCCCATTGTTTGCAGTGATGATGGATGCATTGGTGGCTTTAATGTTGGCCCTATAACACAATCTGAAGTTATTTTGGCTGTTTCTAAACTTAAACTACATAAATCCCCAGGGGTAGATGAAATTACTACCGAAATGCATAGAGCTGGTAATGTTTCGGTTACCACTTGGATGACTGAAATTCTGAATATCTTTTATGATAAAGGCATGGTTCCTAAGGATTTTACCAGAGCTATTGTTATCCCCATTTTCAAAAAAGGTGATCGCAGTTCTTGTGATAACTATAGGGGTATCAGCCTACTCTCTGTTCCAGGGAAAGTTCTTTCCATGATTGTGCTTAATAGAATTAAGAATCTGGTTGACAGTTGACAGTGTGATGAGCAATGTGAATTCAGAAGTGGTAGGGGATGTGTGGATCAGATATTTTCACTTAGGCAGATTCTTGAGAAATGTTTAGAGTTTCAGAAACCTTTGGTTGCTAGCTTTGTTGATTTCAAAAAGGCTTTCGACTCTGTTGATCGTCATAATTTGTGGTTGATTGTGAAATCATATGGTATACCAGACAAGTTAGTTAACATAATGAAAGCTCTCTGTAATAACACTGAGTCATGTGTGAGAGTTGGTAAGGCTTGTAGCAATTGGTTTAGCATTACTTCTGGTGTTCGACAAGGGTGCATTTTGTCTCCTTTTCTCTTTAGCTTGGTTATTGATTATGTTATGCGAAATTCACTTCAAGGGAAAGATTTTGGCCTTGAATGGGCTGGAGATACGAAAATTTCTGATTTAGATTATGCTGATGATTTAGCCCTTTTGGCAAATGATGTCGATGAGATGAACTCTTTCATTCAAGCCGTTGATGAGACTGGTAGTAGAGTAGGTTTGGTTATAAACAGAGAGAAAACTAAAGTGATGAAAATTGGTCAGGCAGGCTGTGATTCAGTTAATCTGAATGGTTGCAGTCTTGAGCAGGTGTCACAGTTTAATTATCTTGGGAGCTATGTAACAGATAATGGTGATGTGCGGCATGAGATTAACAGACGAATAGGGATTGCTGCCGGGACTTTTAAGAACCTATGGAGAGTGTGGAGAAATAAGCGTATACACCTAAAGACTAAAATTAGACTGTGTAATAGTTTGGTTCTTTCTAGGGTTAGTTATGGTAGTGAAACTTGGACAGTTTGTAAATGAGATAACAGGAAACTAGATGCTTTTGATTCCAGATGCTTACGCAGTATCTTGGGCATTAGGTGGTTCAACTTTGTAACTAATGATGAGATTAGGCAAAGGTGTTTGCAACCTCCTTTAAGCAGCATATTGTGCAGAGAGAGACTCATTGGTTTGGCCATGTTGCCCGTATGAATAATTATAGATTGGCGAATAGGGTTATGAACAGTGTGCCTAAAGGCCTCAGAAAGAAGGGGAGACCTAGGATGCGGTGGGCAGACAATGTCAAACAGGACCTTGTTAGAATTGGTGTGCAGTGGCCAGATGCAGTAGATGTAGCTCAGGATAGACTTGCTTGGAGAACGAAATTGCACGGTCTGGTTGGACTTCCGTAGCCCATGGCTGCTTGAGGATGATGATGATGAATAGGGTTATGAACAGTGTGCCTAAAGGCCTCAGAAAGAGGGGGAGACCTAGGATGTGGTAGGCTGACAATGTCAAACAGGATCTTATTAGAATTGGTGTGCAGTGGCCAGATGCAGTTGATGTAGCTCAGGACAGACTTAGCTAAATTGCACTGTCTGGTTGGACCTCCGTAGCTCACAGTTGCTTGAGAATGATGATGAGATATAAATTACCTCTAGATGCAAGGTTATACTAACATGCTTTCATTTGTGAAATAAGTTTTCCTACTAACAGTTCACTTAGGAAAAGACATAATTATTCGATATATATAATGGGATGATTTTGTAAACAATCAAGGAATAGTAACTATCTGATGTTACAGAAAATAAGTTCTAGCTGAGGTCTTTTACAAACTAGGTGTAATTCCTTCACTATCCTTTATGCTGCAAAATTCGAAAACTGCAATCATCTATCTGTGGGCAGAAGCAAAATTTTCTAAATTATTTTCCAATCAGACATGTAAATTGCTAATACTGAGATTACAGAGAATAGTAACTTTTAAAACATTAATTTAGCATTCATGGTTAACAGCAAATGACAATCAAAGTTTGAACAAATTTTAAAACATGTTTTGCAAAATGGTGGACACAGTGCTGTTTTGGAACCTACTTCTCTCTTGTAGGTAAACTTTGCTATATGTAGGCGATAATAATTTTGATGAATACCAAACAAGGGGGTTTAAAACTCCGTTTCATCTAGAGTGCCGAAATAATTGTCATATTTAAATTATACCGCATTACTAATTAATGTTTCAAGACATTTTGTCACTGGCTTCATTAACAAATATTTTTGCCCACCAATTTAAAGTTCAACAGTTAAAAACATTTTAGATTTTGTGGAATGCACAAATTCTTTCACTCTCATGCAGTTCCATGAGAGAAGATACTGGTAGGGGAAACACGAAGAGACCAAATCCCTTCTTAAGGAATGATTATCATATAGGGAAAGATTTGATAGAACGTAAAGTGTAAAAACTTTCTTCAACAGGTGATGAAAGTAAACTAGGTTAGAAAATAAACACCCTAATAGATAGCAGGAAGATTAACCACAATTACAGGAAACTGTGATTACCAACTTAGGGAATGTATATTTTGTGTAAATCTGAATGAAACTTTTGACAGGGTACAGTAGCACCACACTTTGTTCAAGAGAGATTCTCACTCACTGCTGATCTTTCTTCATCTGATCTACACTGTTAATTTCTAAATAGCAAATTCTTAAAGACATAACGGCTAACAAAAGTTATTCTGATAATCGACAGCGTGATGTCAGTTTTTTGTTGTCACATGTATTCGGGAAGTCTTGATATAAGTTTGTCATTTTATGGTTTACAAAATAATAAACAAAATAACATTAAAAAATTATGGTTATTAACTTTTGATAATACTGAATCTTTGCTATTGACTCAAAATTAAAAATTAATGGTTGGGGTGTTTAAAAACAGATTATGCTATTGGAAAAATTTCACTTTACCTTTCAAATGTTTTAAATTTACTACTTATATTTTAAAACTTTCGCTGTTGTTTGCCAAGTTTTCTTTCTTAATTGGAAGTTTTTTTTTGTAAAAAGTGTTACACTGGGTAGTGAAGAACGTGTTTATAACTTGATGAACATCCTTTCTACACTGCTGATAGCCTTTAGAAAAACGTTTCTTCTGCAGGAGAATCTTACATAATCATCAGATAGGTTTGGTAGTATTCGTCTAATGTCAACCGGTCTAATTCCATTTTGCCCAATGCCGATTCGTCTAAAAGAGGGCAATTCGTCCAAAGCCGATTACATTTTTTATTATTTAACTGGAAGAACTAACTTCTGGTGAACATATATATCCCATTTTAGAAGAACATAAAGATTTTCATTTACCGACTTTTGCATTTTTTTAAATTTCTAATTCCAACTAATGTATGATTGGGAAAATGCAAAGGAAAATATTTTATTAGTATTTATGCATTATTAAAAATATTTGTCTTTTTCTTTTCTTAAAATGTAAAAGGAGC
Organism: Ryuthela nishihirai; assembly: GCA_038380435.1. Lineage (NCBI taxonomy): Eukaryota > Metazoa > Arthropoda > Arachnida > Araneae > Heptathelidae > Ryuthela > Ryuthela nishihirai. Next base: position 4,322,471 of record JAWZYU010000019.1, read on the forward strand.
AGCAAAAGGAGCAAAAGGAGCAGAATTTTTACGATAAATTTAAGTTTTGTATTTTCCATATTTAGTACCCTCTAACAATATATATTAAAATTACCTGAGAATTATAATATTTTGTTAATACCGATACCGAAAAAGAATTTTCTAGTTATCTCTTAAAACAAAACAATGTGCTGGTCTGTCGTATTTATATCAGTTGTGTTTCCCATGCCCTTGGGGTATAAGGAGGCAACTTATTCTTAATGTAAACCTCATGGCCTTCACATTCCACCATCAATATTCAAATTTCTATCATAAATATGAGTAGATTGCTAGCAATATTCATTTCAAAATTTCAGATTTTTCCACCATTAGAGGGCGAATTTGAACCTTTCAGTAATTCTGACAGGGTAAATCATAATATTTCATCAGTACCTATCTAAGACAAAAATTTTTAATTTAGCTCAAAAAAAAAAAATTAACGTTTATGACGAACTGGTTCCTTTTGAAAACAATATAAAAAAATGAACCTCAGAATATAATTTAGGTGAAGAAATGAATATCGCAGTGAGTGAGACTCGAACCAGTCTCCCAGTTACATGCCATATGAGACACGTGTTCGAGTCCCACTCATGGCAAAACTCATTTTCTGAGCTAAATTACTTCCTGAGTTCTATGATAACAGGTAATCGTAATTCTAACCTGAATTCTATGATAACAGGTAAGGCGTATTATATATTGAGAAATGTACCTGCTTTGTTTCTCAGCTTAACACCATATTTTGCAATATATTTGAATGAAAAGACTAACAAATATTTTATATACATGCACAATTTCCCCTCTCCAGCGGCAAACATTTTAAACAGTACATTTCAGTGAGAATTTTTCTTTCATATATCAGTGAAGTTTGCTCTTTCAACAAAGAAACTAAACAATAACAATGAAGCCTTTCGGATGCAATTTTGCCTTTGGCTTGAAACTTTTGCTGAATGGATCAAACTTCTTCGAAGTGGATTATTGAAATAAAAACAAATGAAAATGGGCAGTGACAGACAGACTCGGAACTGTGGTAAATGTCTCTCTGACTGATAAAAACTTAGTAATTACTTTTATTATTTTTTTACCTGTTGGACAATATTGAACTTTGAAACTTATGGAATTACATTAAGAAAATGCTACTGCAAATTTTACTTATTACTATTTTTCATATCCATCGTGTCTTATTCTCTTAAATACAGCTGAAAAACTGCAATTTGATGTTTTTCACATAAGATAAAAATGATGACAAAATATTGCATTAGATCAGTTTAGTGTTACAACAAATTATACATAATAAAGAAGTAGTATATGGACGATACATATAAGAAAAAATGAGTTAAATTATCCTAAGCAATATTTCACTAAATCATTGGTGAATCATTCAGAATCGATTCTTACATAAATGGGCTTAACCAAGTTAGGATGTAGCAAAATAATTTGGGATATGGGGATGGGGGGGACTAATGCATTCGCTCCGGAAAGTAGAAAGAGAGTGAACCAAAGAACTGGATTGCCATTACAGTATAACATTTTTCCCTCGGTTTCTGAGATCCTTAAAAAATGCAATAGATATGCACAAGTTTATAATTTTTTGCCCCCATTACCCTTACTAGCATTCTCAAATGGAGGGAAATCCCTTGTTCTCACCCCCAACCCTATCCAAACATTACCATTATTTGAAGGAGCATTAATCCAATCATCATTAGATGAATCGTCCAGAACCGCCATCAAATACCGTAGAAAATTAGAGTATTATCCTATTGATATGCTACACATCTTTTATTAGAAAAAATTAGATTTGTTCTTTATGTTCTTTCATATTTGTCTCTAACCATATCGACAAAATTTAATTTAAAATGGAAGCAATCAATTCACTAAACACAATGCGATTCACCAGAATATTGTCCAAATAGTGTATCATATCAGCAATCCATAGACCATCCATGAATCCCTCAGCTAGCTCAGAGAGACACAGTTGAACAGTCTAGTGACGGTCTTTCTACTGAAAGCATGTACACAAGTGATTCATAACACTTCTGTCTATTTCACTTGAGTCAGGAGAAATAATCGAAGCCAACCTATAATCCTTTGCATGTTTCATTTGCTCATTATGGGAAAACAGATCTCTATCCAGCATTAATGCCTCAACAGTTTGAGTCACCCACTGGTGTAGAGTGAGTCGTGCAGTCACTTATTGAAATTCAGTTTCTTCACTGTTATCTTCCATGATTCCCGAGAGTTGTGTATCTGTAAGTGCTGATAGGTGAATACAACTGTGACAGTGAGCACTCCCAGATATTCCTCACATTGCCCTACTTGCACTAGAACTGTGTCATTGAATAACGACACTGATGCATTACACTCTTTCACCAAGAGGGAATGAATAAGGTGCCATATGGGACATATGGAGAAAAATGAGGGGAACGCTAAGAATTTTTTTCTGTCTAATGGACTCCAGTCATGCTGATATAGAGGAATGATCCCTTAGCTATAAAATGAGGATCATTTTCTCAGCAAAGGACTTAAGAATATGCACCATTAACATTGTAGCTCTCTGCAATTAGTCAAGATTTGAGGCAAAGTTAGAAATGACTAGTCTCAAATTGCAACTTGAAACAAAGTTATTAAAATTAGCTGAAAATGATGAGTAACGTTTTTAGAATTAAAAACTCATTTTTAGAGAGAATGCTAATCAGCAAAAATTTTCTCCAATTTAACCACATTATTTCTCTGGTTTATTATAATAAATAACAAAGAATTAAGATTAATATTTGCTATGAATTATATACAATACATGCAATATTATAATATAATATTGCATGAATATTTGCTATTGGCCCAAAATTAACTGATACAGCGTTTAAAAAAACGATAATCTTCTGTAAAAAGATTTTACTGCGAACACCTTTTGTATATCAGTAGTAAAATATTGTATGGAAAATTATGCCCACAAATGAGTCATACTTTAGTGGGTTATTATTTCTGCGAAGTATTTATAACATACTTCACAAATCGCTCGTAAGAAATATTTTGTGTATTTCACTTACTTTTTTTTTTCGTGTTGGAAAATTATACCTTGGAGGAAATTTACGATTCTTCATTTCCTGTGAACCAACGAAAAGTTATTGCTTTTTCCAGGAATGTATTACATAAAGGTAATAACGATTTGGAATAGAAGTTTACCTCATAATTGCTCACGTAATAGGTACTTAAAATTCAAAAATATTAGAACAAATTAGTTACAAATGTAAGGATTCGAGTGAAGAAATTTTACACAACCACAAAAATGACGTGAAAATGACGTTAATTAAGTCTCTGAAGTTCATTTAAAACTTCTCTGGCTATTTAGAAGCAGATTTTTGTATCTGTGTTATTCCAGTGTTGGGAAAATAACTGCCACTGGTCCAGAACTCTCACCTTCTATGGTTGTTTTTCAAAATAGAACTGTGGGATACAGAACGTCAATCAATTGCAGTAGTACCCTAATTTGTTTTGCTAGTTTGTAAATGGTGTTTTACAGCCCGATATACAGCAGAGAGACTTGAGGTCATTGCAAACTTTCAACTTAATGTTAACCCTTCCAGGGCCTAGCCCGTATGTACACGTATGGAGAATCTAAGTTGCGAGTGTCGATGCCGTATATGCACATGGTCTTAGTACAACAAAAATATATCGATTTTTTAAAAATAAAAATTTCCGTTGTAATTTATATATATCTTATAAAAATATATAATTCAGGCTTCAAAAATAATATTTTGTTTTTTAAATTGATGCATATTTTACTAAACTACAATATAAATAATTTTAGAAAGCCATCTGATTGCCATTTTTTAGAAGCACTAAACGGTATTGCCGATTTGTTTGTTAACGTTCCTATTTGCTGAAGCAACCTTCTGATTTAAGCTCACAAGTTTGATTTGAGCTATTATCAACAAATTTTTCCTTAAATTTTCGAAAATCTCCTAAAAATTAGCAAAAAAACTGCTATTTTAAAAAAATGTAGATTTTGGAAGTAATTACAAAATACGTTTCACACTCTTTTCTGTCAAAAACCTAGTCAGTATTCCCAAGTTATTATCATTTTTCCCATCATTCTATGCATCTTTCCTGCCTTCAAATCGAAACTAAAAGTAAACAAGTCCTTCTTAGAAATTCTGGTTGCACCTGCATTTAATTAGTTATGCTTCACTGAGGCAAACAAGCCACAGATGGCTGATGCAATCTCCATTGCTTGTGCTATGTGTTTTTTTACAGTTTTAGTCCAGCATATTGGATACTCTTTGTCAAGTTAGTATTTTTTTTTTATATTTAAACCTTAGTTTTCATTTCAGTAGATTTATTTGCGGAATTTAGCGATCTTTTGGCCGATCGATAAGTATCGATTTTTCATTTTATTATTTATTACTTTTCCAGTAAAACTTTGATAATAGTATCATTTTCTGAAAATAAATGAAGTCTTGGATATGGAAGCAAATTAATTTCTGTAGTTTTATTTCCGCTAGTTCGCGATTTTTTAGACCGGTTGATTTATCAATTACTGATATATCTTTCCAGGTTGGCTAGATAGGAAGCCGGCTTAAAAGTATTGCAGATATAAAAATAAAATAAATAAATACCTCCTCAAGCAGCTGCTTGCCACAGAGGTCTGATAGGAGCCTGTCAGTTTATATGCCATAGTAGAAGGTCTGAGAGGATGGCAGGACCTCAGCAGAAAAACGACACATACATCCATGCCTTACCCGGGGCTCGAACAAAGGTCCCTTAGATCAGTAGCCAAACGCGCTAACCACTCAGCCATGGGACGGCCCGTTGTTGCGAATATATTATTTATTAATCCCATTTAGGTTATATGTAATTTTTCTTTTATTAATAAAAAAACTTTGAGCTTGTACCGTTTTCTGAAATTGAATGTCTTGGATACGGAAGCAAATAGACTTTCTTGCTACGGGTTGGGTTGTTTTACCTCTGAGCGGCACTTTTTTGCACATCATGGGCTAAATGGCCAGGCCACAAGGACCCCGAAGGCTCAGAGAAGGTTGGGGGAGGGGACCCACTGGAACAGCTGTTGGGAGACAGATGGTAGCCTGTCGTCAAGGCCATCCAGCGTGTTCTTTAACGTGCACAGGGTATGGCTCTCCCGCACATGGGGCCACGGCTTAACGTCCCATTCGACGGACGGCGGCCTTTCCAAGCCCATCGGTGTCCCCTACTGACCATGGGCAGGGCGGGGAATTTTTGCGGAGATAAATATCAACGCTGACCCAGCTGGGAACTACAGATTACGAGCCTGGCGCGCTACTGACTGAGCCACCCCCGCCCCTTCTTGTGCTACGGAAATCGGCCGTCATTTGGGAGGGCAATTTCGGAAAGGGCTAGTTCTTGGTGCACAAACCTTTGTGCACTTAGCCAAGATCGCCAAACTTCAACACCCAAAGAAAAAAATTCATAATGTTTAATAAAAAAAAAGCAGCCAAGGAAATTTTTTTTTCTATTTCATAACCAGTTTAGATAATCCTGCGAATGTGAGAAGGCTATGTCATGTTGTATAACACTGGCTGTGTTTAAAATATACGATACTGAAAAGAATCATTAAAAGAAATAAAAATCATATTTCAGGTGAATATTATATTATTCGGGAGGAAATTTCCTTTCGATAAATATATGATTTAACTATTTTTATTCAGCAGGTTTTCCAAAATGAAGCCTTAATTGTATAGTGCGATCTTTTTTTTCACTATATCACATTGAAAAAAGGCTTATTAAAATCAATATGCTTGCAAATTTATTTATATTATTTATTTTCATAAAATTCGTAATTAAATTCTATTTCGTATTTAATTTTCGTATTAATTCATATTTAATTTCGTATATAATATGACCTATTTCCGTTGATTGGTTATTTTTAAAAAAGAATTCTAAATTTGACAGCGCAATTGGCTCAAAACCTGGAATTTTCTCAAAGTATGGTACCGAGAAAAAAATTACAAAACGAGAGAAATATTTACTTAAAACCAAAAAAATAATTTTTTTTTGTTATTCAGAAATATATAGTCATTCTATTCATGTGCATTGTAATCATTTTTGACTATTAGTTTTTTTTAAATAAATTTTTATTAGTGTTGCCAGATGCATTTTTTTACTACATGACTCTAAAAAAAGTCCTATTAAAATGAAACATATGGTCTATTTTGTTAAATACTTGATTTTCAGAAAATCCAGAATTAAATGCTGACTAATTTGGCATACAACATGCCATAATTCCTTTCATTAGTTATTTGGCAAAAAAGTTCTAAAGTTAAAGTTTTTTTTGGCTGAGCATAGGCAGAAAATAGCTTGGCCCCTGGATAGAAACCTGTTTTTCAGCCTGGGCCTGGAAGGGTTAAGTATGCTAAAAAGAAATCACAATGACAAACAAGCAAAAAAAAAGAGAGATACAACGAATTCGTGTTCAATGAGAAAGAAATCACAATGATGAAAAAATCAGATATACAACACTATTTATTTAGTAACAATATTGTCATTTCGACACTATTAATATTTAGTTAGTACGTATTCAGAGGTCAGTATCAGCTCATCATATACTTCTTTTAGTAACATAGGAAAGATCAATTTCGACATGAATGTTATATTATGTAAACGGTTTAATTCAACTCCTGTGTCTTTCACAAAAAGTTCAGCAGTATCGGTTAAATGAATGTTTCTTATGGCTTCTGTGAAATAGTCAGCAACTGATTCAACGGTTATGGCAAGGCAGAAATTCTTATGTAGAATTGGAAAAAGTTCTTTGCGCATCCTGGCATATTCTTAACTGAATGGTGCAGAGTCTTAGTGAATGGTTCTTCAGTTAAATTCCTTCACTTTCAATCTTTGAAACCTTAAGGTGGTCAAGTAAGGCCTTCAGATGAGCTTGTATGATGATGAGATAGTGTCTGATTTTGTCAAGTTCTGAGTTCATCATAGATGAGGTTTGTTAGGCTAGCCATTCCGAAGATGTTATATCTTTACTATTACATTGAGATGGCTTTTAAGTCGTGCCACAGTGTAACAAGGCCAATGACGTCTTTGTTACACTTTAAATAAATGGCACCGAAACTCTTTTCTTTGGGTTATTTCTTAAAACCTTTCGAAATAGGATTGCCTTTTCATCCTACCATATTTAATACACTGAGTTGCTTACTGGCAGCAAATGATAGCGACACACAGTGGTATTGTAACGGGCCTAAGGATTTAAATATTTTTAAAATTTTGGACCCTTTGATCCAATATTTATTCAAGCTCCGGATAACTAAAGTCGGGCGCCAGGCAATAATTAACAAATTGCCAAATAAAGTTCAATTAGTGTTTGAATACCAGTGAGTGTTACTTAGTAAGAATTCAAAAATTAAATGATTGTCAATATAAAAATAATATATAATCAAATCTTATCAAATAACATTGCTCAAGAGAAAAAATAGCAAAGATTCAAAAAATTTTCTACAGCAAACAAGTTTATTTCCAAAAAATTATTTTTAAACACTCACCAACGTAAATGAAAACGTCGTCTACATCACTATTGTGACTAACACCAACTTCTGTGACACTACTAACTGACAACTAACAAACACCAACTCCTGTGACTACTTCCAACTAACTTTCAACTACTTCTTACTACTGACAACTACTCTCTGTGACATGTCATGGTTATAACAAGAGTACAGGCTTGGCAACACGTGGCTGTTGCACTGGTAAAGACATTTGCATAAAATGACGAGCACGCAAGTTATGACGCAAGAGGGGGCGTGTCCTTGTACAAGCACGCTTTAGCGGGTGACAATCGAAAATTCAGATCATAGATGCAACTCCGCACATGCGCAACTCCTATGCTCTTGGAAACGAGCGCTGTGATGCCAAAAATGAAATAAAAATCCCCAAAATGATAAATATAACGTAAATTAAGCAAAACTGGTTAAGGTAAAGTAAAAGTGAATGAGGGGGCATGACAGTACTTATGATTTATTTAAATCCAAACCTTTAGACAATCAGCATGAAACAGATCTCTGCCAATGGAAGACTATTGCAAGATGACATCAAAGGTTTTTGGTATAAGTTGCACTCCTTGATGTATGATAAGGTATAGTTTCGCAGTATTGAAGTATTAGCGAAGACTGTGTTAAGCACTGCCCTGTCCAGTGGTGATCTCTTTGCCTAGCAGGTTCCTATTGGAGATAATGATGATAAACATATATTTCAGCTAGGCTCTGATTTGTTTGTGAAGATTTGTGAGTACAAGAACTATTGTACATGTCAGTCTGTTTAAGAGGTATACTAATAAATCATTAAAATTGTATCCCACAAAGGATAGCGTGATGCTGCCTGAAGAAGAGTGGTATGGCCTGGTTTTTTTATGCATCTACAATCTTCGAAGTATTCAGAGATATTGATTATGACAAGTATTAACTGGACACTATGGTGTGCTCAAAGTTATACACAAGGTGATCATTGAAAAACTTATTTCCTGTGAGGGTGGTGCTCCAATTTCTTCTTCAGTTCATCTCAGTATCGAGGAGTGGAAGAGGCTAACAGATTTGCATGACTCCATCACCTACAACTTTCTGGTGATGAAGTTTGAAACTGGTAAATTTTCAAACACCACGTGGAATGCTAAAATAGCTGTAAACCTTCCTCAAAGATTATCTAGTGATCGCTCCCATGAGCAAGAGAACAGTGATACAGAAAAGCTAATGGACTGTTTAAAGGCAACATTAAAAGTAGACATCAGAACTTTTTCAGATTCTACATAAGAACTGTAAAAAAAAATACCCCCTCAAGCAGCTGGTTGCCACAGAGGTCTGACAGGAGCCTGTCAGTTTATATGCCACAGTAGGAGATCTGAGAGGATGGCAGGACCTGTATCGGGTGTGAAGTAGATCACCCAAGTCAGCTTCGACATTTGTGCCTTGCCATAACCATTGAATCAATTGTTGACTTTCACAGAAGCCATAAGAAACATTCATTTAGCTGATACTGCTGAACTTTTTGTGAAAGAGGCAGGAGTTGAATTAAATAGTTTACATAATATACCATTCATCTAAATTAATCTTTCCTATGTTACTAAAAGAAGTATATGATGAGCTGGTACTGTCCTCTGAATATGTACTAACTAAATATTAATAGTGTCAAAATGACAATATTGTTACTAAACAAATAGTGTTGTATATCTGATTTTTTCATCATTGTGATTTCTTTCTCAGTGAAAACGAATTCGTTGTATCTCTCTTTCTTTTTTGCTTGTTTTGTCACTGTGATTTCTTTTTAGCATACTTAACATTAAGTTGAAAGTTTGCAATGACCTCAAGTCTCTCTGCTGTATATCGGGCTGTAAAACACCATTTACAAACTAGCGAAACAGATTAGGGTACCACTGCAATTGATTGACGTTCTGTATCCCACAGTTCTATTTTGAAAAACAACCATAGAAGGTGAGAGTTCTGGACCAGCGGCAGTTATTTTCCCAACACTGGAATTACACAGATATAAAAAATCTGCTACTAAATAGCCAGAGAAGTTTAAATGAACTTCAGAGACTGTTAATTAAACACCATCCATTTTCACATCATTTTTGTGGTTGTGTAAAATTTCTTCATGGTATGTCTTGGTAGGAACACTCGAATCTTTACATTTGTAACTAATTTGTTCTAATAATTTTGAATTTTAAGTACCTATTACGTGAGCAATTATGAGGTAAACTTCTATTCCAAATCGATATTACCTTTATGTAATACGTTCCTGGAAAAAGCAATAACTTTTCCTTGGTTCACAGGAAATGAAGATTCGTAAATTTCCTCCAATGTACAAGGTATAATTTTCCAACACGAAAGCCAAGGATAAAAGTACATCCAAAAGGCTTTATTGTTGTTTTTTAGTTCCTTTGTTGAAAAGACAAATAGAAAAGAACATTTAGAACAAATTTAACTTTTGCGATTAAAAGGTATGTAGCATATCAAAAGGATTTAATATTCTCATTTTCTCCCACAGAAAAAATGCTTTTCTAAAAGCTATCAGCAGTATAGAAAGTATATTCATCAAGCTATAAACCCGTTTTCACTCCCCAGTGTGACACTTTTTCGAGAAAATCTTCAAATTAAGGGCGGAAAAAACTTAGCAACAACAGTGAAAGTTTGAAGTTATATAAGTAGTAAATTTACAACATCTTAAATGTAAAGTGAAATTTTTCTAATAACACAATCTGTTTTTAAACATCACAAACATTAATTTTTAATTTTGGGTCAATAGCAAAGATTCAGTATTGTCAAAAGTTAATAAGCATAATATTACGAATGACAAATTTATATCAAGAATTCCTGAATACATGTGACAACAAAAAACTAACATCACCCTATCAATTATGAGAATATCTTTTATTAGCCATTATGTCTTTAAGAATTTGCTATTTAGAAATTAACAGTGTACATGAGATGAAGAAAGACCAGAGGAGTTTAAGAAACACTCAACCAAGGGTTATCTCTCTTGAACAAAATGTGGTGCTACTGTACCCTGTGAAAAGTTTAATTCAGATTTACACAAAACATACATTCTCTAAGTTGGGAATCGTGGTTTCCCATAATTCTGGTTAAACTTCCCGTTATCTATGGAGTGTTTATTTTCTAACCTAGTTTACTTTCATCCCCTGTTAAAAAAAAGTTTACACACTTTGGTATCTTACATTCTATCAAATCTTTCCCTATGTGAGAATCATTCTGTAAGAAAGGACTTGGCCTCTTCAAGAGTTTCCCCTTCCGGTAACTTCACTCCTTACGAAAGAAAAAGCAAACTTCCATAGCGAACGCATCCACGTTGCCACCAAACTATTGAAAGGCAGGGCTGCACCTTACAAAGTCATTGTGGGCCAGCATAACTTCTTGAGAGCAAATACTTCGTAGCCGCTGTGCAATGCCGATGGCTCACACAGATGCATCCGAATCACATGGGCCACACCAAAGCAAAAGAATCGATGCACTCCGCAAAACCCAAAAAATTTTTTGGGCTTTGACCTTTAACCGAAATGTTTAAGCCAGTGACAAAATATCTTGAAACATTAATTAGTAAGGCAGTATAATTTAAGCACACCAATTATTTCAGCATTGTAGATGAATTGGAGTTTATAAATGTTGTTTGGTACTCATCAAAAACAGTATCGCCTATCTACAACATTTACCTACTGAAAGAGAAGTAGGTAATCCAAAAGGACATATCAACAATCCTTGTCTTCCTTTTTGCGAAACATGCTTTAAAATTTCTTTAAACCTTCAATATCCTTTACTGTTAACCTAAATGCTAAATTAATGTTTTGAAAGTTGCTATTTTCCATAACCTCAGTATTAACAATTTACATGTCAGATTGGAAAATGATTTAGAAAATTTTGCTTTGGCCCACAGGTACATGATCGCAGTTTTTTTAAATTTTGTAACATAAAGGGCAGTGAGGAAATCACATCTAATGTGTACAAGACCTTAGTCAGAGCTTTTTGCATTCTGTAACAATAATCTGTAATATTTAATTAACAGCAAATGGGCTAGTTCTGTCAGGAATACAGGTCATATAGGGGAACTTAAATTATATCTGACTATTACCTTGTTAAAAGTGTCTTGCAACTTGAGAAGTGTTGTGCTAAGGTTTAAAAATTTACCTTTAATTCTGAAGCTCTGAAAGACCCAGTTATAGATAAAGCTTACCATGATAGGTTACTTAGTTATTATGAGTCATGATTTGTTTACTTACTGGAGTTGAGGAAGAATGCGGTAGTTTCAAACAGGCTTTTTTCGAATCTAACAGTACCCATTTAGGATAAAAAGTGCAGAGGAGGCAGAATAATTTGAGTGATAAGGCACTTGAGCTTATTTCAGAGAGAAAGAACTGTAGGAATGTCCTTAATCAGTACTCTATACCAGACAAGTTAGTTAACGTAATGAAAGCTCTCTATAATAACACTGAGTTGTGTGTGAGAGTTGGTAAGGCTTGTAGCAATTGGTTTAGCATTACTTCTGGTGTTCGACAAGGGTGCATTTTGTCTCCTTTTCTCTTCAGTTTGGTTATTGATTACATTATGCGAAATTCACTTCAAGGGAAAGATTTTGGATTTAAATGGGCTGGAGATACCAAAATTTCTGATTTTGATTATGCTGATGATTTAGCCCTTTTGGCAAATGATGTTGATGAGATGAACTCTTTCATTCAAGCTGTTGATGAAACTGGTAGTAGAGTAGGTTTGGTTATAAACAGAGAGAAAACTAAAGTGATTAAAATTGGTCAGGCAGGCTGTGATTCTATTAATCTGAATGGTTGCAATCTTGAGCAGGTGTCACAGTTCAATTATCTTGGGAGCTATGTAACAGATACTGGTGATGTGCGGCATGAGATTAACAGACAAATCGGGATTGCTGCCGGACTTTTAAAAAACTATGGAGAGTGTGGAGAAATAGGCATATACACCTATAGACTAAAATTAGACTCTATAATAGTTTGTTTCTTTCTAGAGTTAGTTATGGTAGTGAAACTTGGACACTTTGTAAACAAGATGACATGAAACTAGATGCTTTTGATTGCAGATGCTTGTGCAGTATCTTGGGCATTAGATGGTTCAGCTTTGTAACTAATGATGAGGTTAGACAAAAGAGTCAGCAACCAGCTTTAAGCAGCATATTTTGCAAAGAGAGACCCTGTTGGTTTGGCCATGTTGCCCGTATGGATAATTATAGATTGGCAAATAGGGTTGTGAACAGTGTCCCTAAAGGCCTCAGAAAGAGGGGAGACCTAGGATGCAGGATGAGACAATGTCAAACAGGACCTTATTAGAATTGGTATGCAGTGGCCAGATGCAGCAGACGTAGCTCAGGACAGACTTGCTTGGAGAACTAAATTGCATGATCTGGTTGGACCTCCGTAGCCCACAGCTGCTTGATGATGATGATGATGACTATTCCTAATAGAAAGCATTACAGAGAGCTTAATAAACATATAAAGAATCAGTTAGTTACTGAGAAGAATCTTTGACTTGTTGGCTTGGATGATAAAGCTGAGGAATCAGTTAGACATCACAACAGCAGAGAGCTGTACCAGATAGTTAATGTTTTGTGTGGTAGAAAACTGACAGGTATACATGGATTGTGAGGATTCTGTCATGGGTAGTTGGGCTCAGCATTTCAGCGATATTCTAAACAACATGGTTAGTTCTACTCCCATTGTTTGTAACAATGATAGATGCATTGGTGACTTTAATGTTAGTCATATAACAGTTTGAAGTTATTTTAGCTGCTTCTAAACTTGAACTACATAAATCCACAGGGTTGATGAAATTACCATGGAAATGCTTAGAGCTGGGAATGTTTCAGTTACCACATGTATGACTGAAAATTTGAATATCATTTATGATAATAATTTTCCTAAGGATTTTACTGGAGCTATTATTATCCATATTTAAAAAAAAAAGGTGATCGCAGTTCTTGTGATAACTATAGGGGTATCATTCTACTTTCTTTTACAGGTAAAGTTTTTTGCAAGATTGTGCTTAATAGAATTAAGAATCTGGTTGACAGTCAATTGTGTGATGAACAATTTGAATTCAGAAGGGTGGGGTATGTGTAGATCAGATATTTTCACTCAGGCAGATTCTTGAGAAATGTTTAGAGTTTCAGAAACCTTTGGTTGCTAGCTTTATTGATTTCAAAAAGGCTTTCGACTCAGTTGATCGCCATAACTTGTGGTTGATTGTGAGTTGTATGGAAAACCTGACAAGTTAGTAGTGTAATGAAAGCTCTCTATAATAACACTGAGTCATATGTGAGAGTTGGTAAGGCTTGTAGAGATTGGTTTGGGATTGCTACTGGAGTTAGACAAGGGAGCATTTTGTCTTCTTTCCTCTTTCGTTTGGTTATTGATTATGTTATGTGAAATTCACTGCAAGGGAAAGAGTTATGCCAATGATTTAGCACTTTTGGCAAATGATATTGATGAGATGAACTCTTTCACTTGAGCTGTTGATGAGACTGGTAGTAGAGTAGGTTTGATTATAAACATAGAGAAAACTAAAGTGATGAAAATTGGTCAGGCAGGCTGTGATTCAGTTAATCTGAATGTTTGCAGTCTTGAGCAGGTGTCACAGTTAATTATCTTGGAAGCTATGTAACAGATACTGCTAATGTACAGTGTGAGATTAATAGATGAATAGGGATTGCTGCCAGGACTTTAAGAATCTATGGAGAGTGTGGAGAAATAGGCGTATACACCAAAATACCAAAATTATTCAGTACAAGAGTTTGATTCTTTCTAGCATTAGTTATGGTAGTGAAACTTGGATGCTTTGTAAACAAGATAATAGGAAACTAGATGCTATCGAAGTATCTTGGGTATTAGGTGGTTCAACTTTGTGAGTAATTATGAGATTAGGAAAAGGAGTCAGCAATCTCCTTTAAGCAGCATATTGTGCAGAGAGAGACTCCATTGGTTTGGCCATGTTGCCCGTATGGATAATTACAGATTAGCGAATAGGGTTATGAATAGTGTGCCAAGGGCCTCAGAAAGAGGAGGAGACCTAGGACGCAGTGGGTAGACAATGTCAAACAGAACCTTTTTATAATTGGTGTGCAGTGCCCACATACAGCAGATATAGCTCAGGACAGATATGCTTCGAGAACTAAATTGGTGGTGTGGTTGGACCTCTGTAGCCCATGTTTGCGTGAGGATGATGAGCATCAGAAAATCTCTATTCCTTGATTGTTTACAAAAACCATCACATCATATGTATAGAATAATCATGCCTTTTCCTAAGTGAACTGTTAGTAGGAAAACTTATTTCACAAATTGAAAGCGTGTTAGTAGAACCTTACATCTAGAGGTAATTTATATCTAACAGCATACTAATGTTCCTTGGCAACATTTGATATTATTCATTAGAGTGTACATAGTGTTTACATCTGAAATATTTTAATCAGACAGTCTCTGCATTTTTCAGTTCATACTAACAACTTCTGTCTTCAGATGAAATATTGTCACATTATAATCAATTTCTTATGAAGAGGTATGCACGCCATAGTTCAACTCAATTCAGTATCTTGTTAGTTTGTGCTTAAATCTATCGTCATAGTGAACAGTGACCATGGCAGCAATCTGAGAAAAAACAAGCTATGAATGGGTTTGAAAATTATTTTGCCATAAAAAAAATAAATAAATACCCCCTCAAGCAGCTGCTTGCCACAGAGGTCTGACAGGAAGCCTATCAGTTTATATGCCATAGTAGAAGTTCTGTGAGGATGGCAGGACCTCAGCAGAAAAACAACACACACATCCATGCCTTACCCGGGGCTCGAACCCAGGTCCCTTAGATCAGTAGCCAAGCGTGCTAACCACTCGGCCATGGGACGGCTATTTTGCCATAGGGTGGTATATTGCGGGAAAGTATGCCATCTTCGATACTAGAGCCTACGTCAAAGTTACACTGTTTGGGTTTGAAAGAGATTGTTTAGCCCCTCAGGTGGCATGTTGCAAGGAGACACCCTGTCTTTGGCACCAAAGTTCTATGTCACCTCTATATCAAACATGTTATGGTGCAAAACTATTTATCTTCCCTGTGAGCACATATTTGCGAAATGTGAATTTAATCAAAATGAATATTTTACCCATATGCACTCTCCTGATGCATTGGGCAGCTAAGGAATGATTCTGCCCAGCAAAATCAGTCCCTTTTTCAAAATATAAACCACACTATTTCGAAAGTTGTAGTGGGAGAAGAAAATTCCTTTCAGTAATGCAATGCACAGGAAAAGTCAGGTTTATTAATACTATAATCACTACATGAGGTTCACTGTATCCAAACACGCTACGTTTGGATGCAGCTGAAATCCGAATGGTTAAAACAAGCCAGAACCTTGGCTGCAGAATACTTTACTGTACATGAGGTTTTGGATCTGGCAGTCAATTCATGGTTGGCAGTCAGATATGGGTCCAGACTGAGGGCGTCCTAATGGGATTACCACTCTCTGGACTCATGGTTGACACCATTATGCGCCATGTTGAAAACACTGACTTGCAGAATTTTTACTAGTAAACCTACATTATATCTCCAATATATTGATGATCTATTTTTTTTTTTGGAATTACCCAGTAGAAGAATTTAATAAAGTAATTGAAGAATTTAATAAAGTGCTATCATCAATAAAATTCACACACGAGAAGGAAGTCAATGAAAAAATACCTATCTTGACATACTGATTAAACAATATGAATCAATATGTGAAATAAAAATATATATATAGGAAACCAACCTTCATCCCTAACATAATCCATTTAATTCAGCACACCCAATAGCTTACAAAAAATCGGCAATCTTTCCTTACTTTTTTAGAGCATATCAACACTGCACAAACACTAAAGCATTAAAACAAGAATTAAAATTAATATATGAAAGAGTAGAAACTGGATACCTTAACACCATTATAAAAAAGATTAGATAAAAAAGCTAAATATAAAAAAAAAACCTTCACAACTAACACCAAATCAACAATTAGATGTAAAGCAATATGCTCACAGTTTTCCTTATACAAAAGGAGTATCCAAAACATTAAACAATATTTTAACCAAATATCAAATACCAACACAGTATCCAAAACAATCAAAAAACTTTAATAAATGATAGGGACAAAATAGAAAACACAGGGGGAGTTTACAATATAAATATAACAGACCACAATAATAAATTAAAAGGCAAAAATAACTATATTGGCAAAACATTCTGAACCTATGAGCAAAGAATGATAGAACATAAAACAGACATTAAAAATAAGAAACCAAACACAGCATTAGCTCAAGCAATCATTGAAAACAATATTCAAGTTGGAGAAGTAAATTTTAAACCACTAGCCGTACCCCCTACAAAATTTCAACTACAATACACTGAATCTTTATTGATTAATCTACATAAACACTCCATATGCAATACGGAGATTCCAACCGTGCCACAACTTGGAACCTCCTGCTGCATGAGTACCCAAACACACATGCTGCGCAGTTACACAATCCTTGAGAGACACTGGTATAAATAGCCCACAGCTACATTGGCTGTCCACCTTTGCATCTGAAGAAGCCCCAGTCGACAATGGGGTGAAATGCATTGTGCATTAATGTTCTGTTTTTAACATGTGCATTGATGTCTGTGTTTAACATTTTTAAACATTTAGTTTTGAAATTTTAACTTTTAATGTTGAAAATGTTTGAACATTAGGTTAAGGGTTCTATAGAACCTCTTTTTAAATTTGAGTCACCGACTCTCCCTGTTTGAAATATTCACCACCTGAAAGCTAAAAGGAGTTGAAACCTTCGAATATAAGGTGTAATAGTTGAAACCTAACATCAAAGTAATGGCAGCCTTAAATCGTCAATGTTAAAGGAAAAACAATGATTATAGAGGGCAAAAAGTGCCCTAACAGAGAAGAATGAAGTGACTGTGCCAGCCATTACAACATCAACTAAACAATATGGACATCACTGAATCATACAACATATTCAGAGTGTCTCAACTTTAGCAGCATCTCGGCTCAAACATCACAGCCAAATACATACATCAAGGCCAAATCATCAGTGCCAAGAATCAATTGAGTGAAAAAGCACTATAGACAACCGAACTGGTAATATCTTATTTCTCCTATGTCTCCTTTACACTAAAGATAGACTTCAGTAGAAATTAGAATTTAATACTTACCATCTGGGATTTTGTATTAAAAACAATATACCTGTGATTGAGTAAAAGGTGAATTGTAATTGATAAATAATGAATTGCAATTACCAGGCAGGGGAGACAGTTAGTGACTCAGATTGTAATATACAGTTAAATATCATGAAAATTAAATTAGTAGTAACTAGCTGTGGTTTATTCTTTATTTAATAACTCCACCTGCAAGTCATCAGATCTTAGGCACTTGACAGATTTCGATTCTCCCGCAAGACCTTTCAAACCCTTGTTTATAAAAAAGGGGGGGCATGTTCCCAAGAACCTGATCACCCGTAGAGTGATGACCAGAAATCTTGGAAATGGAGGAACACAAGAAGACGACGGCGACGATGACAACAGAGACAGGAGCTCATGCCAAGCTCTTTTAGTGGCATTCTACGGAGAATTTCCTTTTTTTGGGGCTCATGTTTGGGTTTTGAGTTTTAGTGCCCATTGTCCCCACCCACCACAGAGTCCAACAAGGGAATGCCCAATGGGGTGCCAGGAATGCCCAGGCAGCATACCCACAGAGCCAGTGAGCAAAGCCCTCACAACAAAACAAAAGGAAAATTAAAAGAGAAATGTGAAAATCTCACCTGAGAACTCACGAAAAAAAAAAGTGGAAAATTGGGAAACGACTCCTTCTCACAAATGAAAGAAAATTACAAAAGTAATAAAGCTGTGGGGAAACTCATAAACCGTTGCCCAGATGTGGACAAGGTTACTCACCACTCTGCATAGTTGAGTCTAGCAGGACCTGCCCACCAACCGATTGATCCTGAGGGTGTCACCCCAAGACCTCCCATTTACCTGAAGCAGAGGCTAAAGCAGTGTATAGCAGTGGCCCCCGAATTTTCTGCCCAGCCCCACAACAGACAGGCTCCTCAATGGCAAAATGGCCAAAGGGGACTCCACCAATCATGAGCCAGGGAGAGAAGATGGGGACCCCTGAGCAACTGCCAGGATCCTCCTTTCCAGGGACAAGGATCTACACGCATGGCAAACACACAGGTGAGCGTTCAGGACCCTGTGAAAGTAACCTATCCAGCGGAATCTTCACAGGGTGGTCCCCTCACTATGGACAGGAGCACGGACTGAGGGGATCCACTTAAGGAGTTGCACATGCACAACTCCAATTGACAGCCACCAATGCGCATGTTAAGGACACGCCCCCTCATGCATCATAGCTAGTGTGAGCACATGATCATCAGATTATGCAAATGTTTTTCCCAGCATACAACACACGTGTCAGTTGCAAGTGATTTACAAAGTGATGTTAGGTCACAGAGTCAGTAGAAGAAGGATGTTAGTACAGATGGAGCTTTTAGTTGCTCAGACTTTTGTATTCATCAGTATATTTGGTGAGTTTTGAATTTTTAGGAAATAAACTTAGTTTGTTATATGAAATATTTTGACTTTGCTATTTTTTATTTTGAGCAATGATAATTGATATTTTATTAAGATTTAACTTTGATAATTTGACAATCACTTGATTTCGTACTCAATAAGTAATGCCCATATATTTAGCGAATCCTCATTTAACTTTATTTGGCAAGATTAATTGGCCAAAGAAAAGAAGTTTAACATACTTTTGGAGTGTTACACTCAGTCACTACAGTTAACAAGTAAACACATTTCATAACATTCACATTCTTTGTCTCCCTGAACATTTTCACAAGTTTCCATATCACAGATTTCATTGGGACTTACAACATCCAAATCATTGATGGAAATTACCCTGAGTAGTTTTAAATTACTCTGTTTTGAGGTAACATTCCACCAGGAACACACTTGCGCTGCACATTCATAGCTTTGTCAGCTGTTGACACAATGGATGAAAATAAAGAAAGTTGCTTCTAAATTTAATGCCTTTAGCACTCTTTTATATTAAATTATTCAAAATTTCATGGAATCTCAATTAAAATGATTACTCCATAATAATGGTTGATTACAAAGAACAGACATGGTATCTAATTTTATATATTTATTACCCATATAATAAGAATTAGTACCATTTTTCATGACAAAAATTTGGTTTTATTACTCACTTAATGCTAAACAGCTAACTGCTTAAAATATTAATCAACAGTCAAACAATATAATTATAAAAAGCAAGTATCAACTTTTATTGGCTTACCTCACCCATAACTGCAATAGGTGTTTCACCAATTGCTCTGGCTACTCTATGTTCTATTAAATAGAACATGTATTCATCATAAAGAAGTCTGATTAGATGAAAGGAACCAAAGCTTGCTGCACTTCGTAATGTTAAATCTCTTATGACCATTGAGCTGAGAAGAAAAACTATAGTGAAAATCTTAAGCAGTAGATTATCAAGCAATGTATTAGAAAATTAGCAGATATTTAAAATTACTATTTTCATCTAGGAGTTAAAAATATTGTTATTAAAACACAAAAAGACTCAACTGGTGGCAAGCACTATTACACAAATGTTTAACAGAATCTAATTTTCTGCTGAGGTCTCGCCTTCCTCGCAGACCTTCTACTATGGTGTATAAACTGACAGATTCCTAACAGAACTCTGTGGTGAGCAGTTGCTTGAGGTTTTTTTTATAGCAATGGCACAAATATTGTAATTAAGCTTGTTCACTGAAGATTCCTCTATTTTATCCTATATTCTAGTTTTTGATTGCAATGCAATGACAAATAAATTTTATTAAACAATAGACATTTACAGACTATATTAAAAATGCATTGAACATAAACACAGTTGTTAGTTGTTCAGATAAATCTTAGAATTATAAAATGCAGTTCACTATTTTCACTGCCAATCATGGACAGGGGGTGGGGAATACCATGCTGCTACCACATAAGTATTTTAGAACAGTGCATTTTAAAGTAGTGTTACAGAATCTGTTGGTTCCTAGCTACATCATGCCCATAAACTACAGACAAATATAGTTGTAGTTTACAGAGAAACATAGCTATAGTGTAACGCTCCAAAGAAGTGAATTTCTTTGGAGCGTTTTCATATTTATGTATATATAACTACAGAGAAACAATGCTAACAAAAAGAACATTAATGAGGAATATGAATTACACTTTAGTAATTCTAAATTTTATTAATAGACATTTGCATGATTAACTTCTTCCGAAGTACTTCTCTTCTGCACATGCACACTTATTCCCAGGATTGGATTTCCAAAAATGCATGTTAGGTGCTTATTTAGGGTGGTACCTATGTAATGGGAATGCCTGATGATTTACACGAATCCTAGTGTTAAAAAGCACATATAGCAAACTTCAGAACTTGCTACATGAGGGCAGCACCATTCCACAGTAAGCTAACCTACACTAATGGTAAGTATATAGTGATCAGGTTGAAGTCATATAGTAAAGAATCAGGCAGATGGTTAATCAAATAAACTAGAATCTTCCTTAGAGATACAACAAGAATAATGATTTAAACTCTCTTTAATGAAAATTATGTTTAAAAATAATCATGTTACAATGGAAAATTATTATCCATTAAAATCCAAAATTTTCAAGTGTTTACTTAATATTATTTAATTAATTCTTTAAAAAAGAAAATTAAATTTTATTCCAAAGCAATTCTTTACCTAATTGAATAATTTTAATTGCTATTGCAATATAGCTAATTGTTAAGGGAAATGCATAAGCAATAGATTTAAGCAAGATCATTTTGATATCAATTCCTGGATTGTTTAAAAATTAATGATTAAAAGTAAAGTTTTTAAATGCAATTGGCACAAAGTTTATGTTGCAGCACAGAATCTACTCTTTATATGTTAGCTTTTTTATTTCATTGTTATTTCTCCTGACCTACAGAGACCCTCCTATTTTTTTTTACTTGTTTAAAGTAATGTTATTTTTCATCACGTCAATCGACAATTTTATATATAGTTCATTTTAATTATTTTTCAGTTTAGAAGGATAAAGAGACTCCATTTAGAATAGAGCTTTAAGGCTCCAATTTAGAACTTTGTTCCAGAGCACCCAGTTTCTTAATCTGGCCTGGTTCATACATATATTTATAAGCAAACTGTTATAAACTTCTAAATTCCATTAGTCATATACAGGATTAGTTTGAGGACAAATGAGGGGAGGGGGAGAGTGTCCAGTCCCAAGAAAATCAGCGACATTTTTCACTATTATTATTAGCAGTATATTTTTAAAGTAACGTATTGTTTGAATTTGTGAAAATTTTTAAATTGGTAACAACAATGTTATACTGAAAAAAGGTGGTGTGAGATTGGTGCTTTTATTTATTTAATCACTTATTTATGTTTCATTTTCTGATATTATGTGGGATGAACATGAAAATGCTGTCAAGCTTGACTTGACAGTGGAAATATTTAATATTTAAGCATTTTTTTTTAAATGTTTAGAATTTAGCCTGTTCAGTTCTACAACTTCTCCAGTACATTTACTTCCATAATTTGTTCAAAATGGCTTAAAAGTTTAAGTATTATTAATTTGCAAAGCTATATATATTTAAATTTATTTAGTAATTTTTTGAACGTATATTCTGCTTTGGCAGAAAAAAAAAAGATCTCTTCTTTCATATAGGATAAGTTTTTTAACTTGTGGCTTTATTCCAATGGTTTTTTTTTTAGAGTGAATATCACTGAATTTTCAAATCAGGTTTCTTTTAACATTATCTCAAGTAGTTTTTCACTCATATCAGCCATCAATGATGCAATAATCTTTGCTCGTGTTTCTGCCTATCTTATCAAATACAAGACTCCATGCTATCTGCGTTAACATTAATTTTTTTTATCCGCAGTTTTATGAGCTATCCGTGATAAGGTTAATCTTTTATCCGCAACCATACAGGGCTCTAGTCATTTGATGGTGGCAGTATTTAATAGCTCAGAGTAGCTACAGCATTATTTTCCATGCTATGTCATGGGAATCTAACTCAGAATCTCTATAACATCTGAAATATGCATTGAATGGAAAAACGCGATGAAGATAAAGATTGTACACTGGTATTTGTAGACCTGTCAGGGATAGGTTCTTTTTGAGCCATTCATATGTGAGTGTGTGCAGAAGAGTACTTGTCTCTCTACCTTGTCAGGATATTGCTGTTATCTAAGTGGCTGATAAACACAAACTCAGATTTTGCATATACACATTTGATGCACTTAACGAAAAACTGTGACTAAAGTTAAAGATAAATTGAGATTAAAAAATTTTGATTATCATCAATATTCATTCAGTATTTAAAGCATTGTGGAAGCTAGAATATTTAATAATAAATTATCTTGTTTTATAAAACTCATTCATAATTATCTAACATTGAAATAATCATTATGCAAATTTTTCTGAGGTAAATTCTTATGACCCATTACTGCAATAAAAACATCCTAGGTTTCACAATTCCTTAAATACTAGGCGAATGCTGTTGAAAATCGAGATTTAAATAGAGAAGATTATAATCTTTTATTTTCAGTAACCTTTTTCCATTAAATGAATATTTCAGAAGTTATAGAACTTTGAAATTATATTCCCATTCACATAACACAGAAATTCTCTAATATTTTGCTAAGGCAGTGTAACTCAATTTCCATATATTGTAAAGATATTCATTGTTTTGAGCTACTGGGAATAACTTTTCCTTGCTTACAATTCCTGCTATTCCAAAATAGCATTTATTCAAAAGTGATCTCTGAATTTTTTTCAAATTGCTCATGTCAATGTTATGTTGCCGACATATTGCTTCAGCCACCTGTCTCATAGATCCAGTTTGGAAGGGATTCAATAGAGATAAGCTTCGCTTCTGTGAAACATCATACAATACTGCATCATCATTCCCACCACACTTCTAGTTAAAAATGGCAACAAGTAGACTGAACAGTAAATAAATCACATATGAATAAATCCATATCAGAATCCAACTTTAAAACTAGAAGTAAACAGCATAATAATGTATACTGCTACAAAGCAAATAGCAAGCACAACAGCAGATTGCCAGTGCCACAACAGACTTAATGTAACTAGCACTGCTGTCACTTAACGTCTTGAATTCAGCAGGCATTCCCATTACCGTAGGCACTGCTTAGGGGTACCAACCTAAATTCATGCATTACATTCTATTTATTTAAATAGCAACAAAATTAAGTCTTTTTCAATTCTTAGAAAAAGGAGTAAATAACTATCTGTAAATATCCATATTTCAAGAGCAGTTGAAAGAACTCTATCTCCTGTCAATCAAAATAAAAATATCCTTTTAAAGGATATGGATTATGATACACATCATATTATCAAATATACTGGGATACTTTCATTTTATATAAATGGAAAACCAAAGCAACTTTAAAAATAAGCTTTTTACAGAAGAACAAAGCTTTTCACATACTGCTAAAGGCTTAAACCACTGGAGGAACTACTTCCAGTGTTGCCCCTAGATGATTTTTTTTAGTGATGTCCCTAGAGCAAGGGTTTGCATTCTTGCAAAGGTTACTGATCAATGTTATTCACCTGCTGCTATAAGGTATCCTCTGAATCTGTTCACTCGGGTTTAACACCCACAAACCAAAACACGGCAGCATATCATTCTTTAGCGAGATGATTATGATGATTATGAGAATTCATAATCATGCTCAAGGCCATTATCCAGTTTAAGTATAAATGGTCAGCACCAAGACGTTGTGAAGTGGATCACTCCTCAGCAGGTTAGAAAAAAAATACAAGAGAGAAAGTGACGATGGAAATCTAGATCAACTGGCCACACTAATCTGGCAGCCCTCCCATTCTATTCCCTTCGACAAGAGAATATATGCTCTGAAAGGTACTAAAGGTCTGTGTAATGCTCTCAATTATCAATCAATTAAATGCTGGATATATAAACACAAACTAAACTTAGTTAATTCTCAACTCCACCCAAGAAGTAAAAAACAATCAATATCAATAAAGCATTGAAACCTTGGCACTCAATGCTAGGCAATTAACAGCAACAATCGAAATCAGAGTTAGTTGGAAGGAGATAAGTGATGGTTCAAAGAAAACGATAAGGACCACAAAAATAATTATAATGTAAATAAAACACCTAGTTAGGGAACATAAAAGTGAATGGTAAACCATCACATCTGCACCACAAGAAAATATGGTTGGACTTCAGGTGCTAGCAGGGCTCGAAAAACTGCCTGTCCTCTTGTCTACAATGATGCCATTTTACTTGAGGATGACTGTAAATTAAAGACTAACATCTGCACAAGTGAGAAGATAAAATTATTTGTTCATAGCAAACTGCCTTCATTTCCCTCTTTATCTTAAGAATTTATTTGCATTTTTTTTTTACTTTCTTTTAGTTAAAGTAATAAAACTGTAAATGTAACAGGTGATGAAATCACAACCCAGGAACTGAAAATTTTCCAACACCTACCTCAACCATATGTGAAAAACAGCCCTCTTCTTGGCAAACATGAAGGTGTGATTTATTTATGGATTCATCCTTTAAGAGAGGACGCATAAAACAATGAACACATAATTATGGAAATAAATCTGAATGATGTACCAATGGATAACTTAAACCCAATTCCCACTGTGAATCACTGGCTAAGGTTGGAGTAGGCTTGCACTTTTTGCATTTAGATTATTTGTATACAATTTAATTTGCACTGTCATTTCAATAGCTGAATAATAATGAATTCTGAGCATATTTGTTTGAAACTGAATTCATTAATGAATAGCAAATACACAGAGTAACCTGTCTGACGTAGAAGTCAATAAATCAATAAATAAGTTTATTGGAAAAAACAAATTTTGCTGATGCATGAAACTCAAATCCACACTTCCGGATTGGTGCCAGAGTGTTCTAACTGCTAAACTAGCACAAGCTGCTATCATTTATACAGTAATATAACTTTATAAATCATCCTGCCCATCTCACCATCTATGATTGGGGTTGGCAACTTCTTTCAGTGATGCTCTGAATAAGATGTAAATAAGGTCACTCACACTCAAAGCATTATTAATTAAATAATCAATGAATACAAAATAAAGAGAGTTGCCTGTTTCACATAGAAGTCAATATATCAATAAACAGTTTTATGCAAAAAAATGAGTTTTGCCAATCTGTATTTACTGAATAAATGATGGAAGCCAGGGCTAGTTTAATGATTAGAAAACTCTGGCAAAAATCTGGAGATGTGTTCAAATCCCATATGCATCAGCAAAATAATTTTTTTCCACAAAACTTAATTGACTTCTATGTCAAACAAGTAACTCTGTGAATTTACTATTCATTGATTACTTCATCAATAACACTTTGAGAGTGAGTGGCTTTCTTACTTACATCTTCTTCAGAACAACATTGGAAAAAGAATTTGCTACCCCCAATCACAGATGGTGTCATAGGCAACATGTGCAGGACAATTTGTAAGTCACAATAGTTGATAAATAATGGAAGCCAGTGCTAGTTCATTGGTTAGAATACTCCTGCATGAATCTGGAGAGATGTCAGTTCAAGTCCAACACATGGCAAAACTCATTTTTTGCACACAACTATTTATAAATATCATATAAAAAACAAGGTATCATATAATCAAATTTATTATATTAAAATCCTTATTATGGCATGCCCGAAAAACTGAATTCTACCTAGTGGGCAGGCTTTTTTTTAATGGTTCTCAGTAAAAAAAAACAACAACTTTAGAACTTATTTTGTCAAATAACCAATGAAAGAATAATGGCATGTTGTATGCCAAACTAATCAGCATTTAATTCTATGTGATGCCCCATCGTTCACTTTTGCTTTACCTTAACAAGTTTTGTTTAATTTACGTTATATTTATCATTTTGGGGATTTTTTATTTCCTTTTTGGCATCACAGCGCTCATTTCCAAGAGTTGGGAGTTGCACATGCGCAACTCCGATCTTCCAACTGTCTCCCGTTAAAGCGCGTGTACAAGGACACGCCCCCTCTTTCGTCATAGCTTGCGTCGTTCATCACTTTATGTTAATGTCTTTTCCAGCATGCAACATGACACGCCGGCTCTTGTTTTTTAAACCGGTGACTTGCTAGTCACAGAGGGCAGTTAGTGCAGAAGCACTAGGCAGTGTAGAGTGCAGAGGCACTCAGTAGAGAGCACAGTGTGTGCAGGAGGAAAGTGCATTGTAGCACAGTGAGTTTGATGTATCTTCTTCATTGATGTCTTGGTGAGTAGAACTATTTTGGAAATAAATCTGTTTGTTATTATAAACCTTTTGAATCTGTACAATTTTTTCTCTTGAGCAACGCAAATTTAGATTTATAGCATCTAGACTTCTGACAATCAATTTTGATTCTAACTATTTACTCATTAACGCTCGCTGGCATTTTGAACCCTACTACTTTTTTGGCAATTTGTTAATTATTGCCTGGCACCTGTATCAGCTATCTGGAGCATAAAACTAATTGGATCAAAAGAAGGGTCCAACTTTAAAGCATTATTGCATTTATTTGGAGCGTTACATCTGGATTTTCTGAAAATATTTAATGAAAAAGATGACTAATTTTATTTTAAAGGCTTTTCTGGAGTAGTGTAATAAAAAAAGGCATCTGACAATGCAAACAAGAATTTATTAAAAAAGACAAAAATAAGTATAATGCATATAAAAAGACTTAACTATTTCTGAACAACAGAAAATTAGAAAATTTAGCTTGTTCTGTAATTTTTTCTCAGTAATACTTTGAGAAATGTTCAATACTTTTGTCAACTCTGCTCAGTCAAATAAAATATCAACTTTGAAATTCTCTTGTGAAATAACCAACCAATAGAAAAAGGTCATGTTACCTACCATTTTACTGGGGTTAGGAAGATGATGAAAATTTTAAAAAATGGGTAGGTATTATAAGCAATTTTTGAAGTTTTACTGTATTTTCTCCATTTTAAATTGAGTAAATGGTTTTTAAATTTAATTTTGTTGCATTTCTGAAGTATTTCATTATTTTAATATAAATAATTCATAATATTTCTATCATTATGCCAATCTTTTATTCAATTTTTTGCTCATTTATACAAACAACATATAATGTTTTACAACATTTTATTTTGCTTTAAAAACAATATAACAAGGCCAGCTAGAAATGTCTCATTTGAAGTTGAAAGGACAGTCATCAAAAAATGAGTGTGTATTACATGATATGGTCAGTGTGGATGTTGTCAAGCTACGCAAAGCCATTTGTCCAAATGTGTAAATGATGGAAATTTGCAACTCACGGAACTCCAGTCAAGGCACAATCTTATGCAATCCCACTCCTATCTTGGTTGCCAAATTTCATCTCATACGTTGCAAAAGGATTAATTTGACTAACTAGCTCAGTTCCTTTGTTTTCTTTCTCCTTTACTGCTCTTGTGTTCACTTGTCTCGTGTTCACAAGCTCTGGTTGCTATGGAGTGACTAAACTAACTGTTTCTTTGACACAAATTCTTTAGATCATACTATTTTTATGTCAACAGAAAAATAGATACCAAGAAATGCATTCTCCATTTTCACAAAGCTAAATTTCTCTTCAAAATTCTAGACCATTTAAGGCATTCCTTTCTGAACAAGTATTTTAAAAATAATCCACATAAGAAAAACTTATTTTTTTTTTAATTCTGCTCCCATGTTTTGGGAGCTCCTAGATTGCATGGCCCCAGGATG
This sequence comes from Ryuthela nishihirai, assembly GCA_038380435.1. Classification (NCBI taxonomy): domain Eukaryota; kingdom Metazoa; phylum Arthropoda; class Arachnida; order Araneae; family Heptathelidae; genus Ryuthela; species Ryuthela nishihirai. The sequence goes on from JAWZYU010000019.1 coordinate 4,350,838, forward strand.
GCAGTGGTTTAAGTTTAAGTTGCAAGACACTTTTAACAAGGTAATGGTCAGATCCAATTTCAGCTCCCCTATAAGACCTGGTATTCCTAACAGAACTAGCCCATTTGCTGTTAATTAATATATAATCAATCATATTCTTATGCAGCCCATCTGGTGAAACCCATATGTATTTATGTATGTCATTGTGTTTGTATTAAATGTTAGTTATTCTCAAACCATTAAGTTTACTTACCTGTAGGAGATATTGTCCACTGCCATTGCAGCTACCAATACCAAAGGGACTTATCACCACTTCCCAAAGGTCACAGAGTCAGTACCAACTTTGGGATTGAAGTCATCAAGAACAAGGGTAATATCTCCTTTCTTGACAGAATTCAAAATATCCCGAAGTTGTCCAAAAAATATATCCTCATCCTCATCAGCATCCTCAATGGGGGCATAACAACACATAATATTCAAGTCTTGAATGCTTGTCTGAAATATAGCTGTAAGAAACCTTTCATTAATGCACTCATATCCTAGAAGAGCATCACTAGCGTGGCTGCTGAAAAGTAATCCTACACTTTGGAGATGCTTTTATCTTCCTTCACTGAAAAGAGAAATTTCAGATTATTTTTCAGAATCTGATCTTTTTCTGTCCATCTGCACTTTTGCAATCCGAAAATATAAAGGTTAAAATGGTGGAATTCTTGTGTGAGGACATCAAGAGAATAAGCTCTGTGCAGTGTCCTCAGATTCCAACTACCTATGGAGAGAAAATGGTTAGTGGGATGTTTAAAGAAACTATGTTTATTAAGAGAGGGAATGCCGATAATATCAAACAGCCCCCCAATATCAGGCATAGGGCAAAGACCCGTTCCCCCAGTACTAAAGGCTGAGGCCATCTACACTGGAAGACTTCCTCCAATGTAGAATTTGATGATGTTCATAGAAGAAAGAGTTCAGGTGCCTGCGATGACCTCTGCTCAGAATTATCCACCAGCTGATAAAACATATCCTGTGAATCTATTCACTTGGGGATGTCAACCAACAAACAGGAAACACAGCAGAAGCCAACCAGTACAGCACAATAATAGGAAATAGTTATTAATGATTAAAAATGCAATATTAAAAAAATCTCTGCACCTTGGTCACTAAGGGTGAAAACAAATCAGTCTTCCTAAAAAAAATGTTCAAAAACGTTTAATTCACGATTATGTTCTATGATAGTCTTCCTATTCAAACAATCTGAGTTTAGCAATGATTATATTCCATCAACTGATTATGAATTAAATTTCCTATCTTATAATATAGGAAATATAAGACAAAAATCTTAAATCAGTGTAGTTATATATTTGGCATGCATACTTCTTCATATTAATGAAATTTAACTTAATTGCTAATAATCAACAATATGTAGTATAGACATCATCCAGTGATTAACAACAGATAGATCGCAACAAAAGTAACATATACAATATAGATAGAATAGCTAGAATTATTGCACCCCTTGGTACAGCAGTGAGTGGTACAACTGTACTAATGGTTATGTCAAGTTCATGAAACAACTGGACAAGAATATGTAGTGTATCACAAATGACTACAATCTGTCATGACAATAACAACGTCCCTAATACCTATGCCAATCTTCAACAAACAACTGATGATAGAGCAAGATATGATATTCAGCTGCAAGCTGTACCTGTGCCAAGGACATTCATCAATGTTCATCGTCAATACTGGTAAATATTGTTCCTCTTGTTACTTGAGCACCTTTACAGGATAAAGGATAGCTTAAAGAGTGTACCAATGGAGGGTACAAAAATTAGGAGCATATCATAGTAATTGAATAGCAGCCATGATGGCATTAAGCTGATATGATACTACATGATATATATTGAGCACTGCTCTGGACTTATAATGTTTAAATGTTAATGTACAGCTATTAATTGTGGTTATTAAATTTTATCAAATTAGTTGTGAGTTTTAATTAATAGTAAGCTTTTAAGCTATATTTTGCTATTGCTATAAAATTACTATTTTTTTCCTTTGTAGCAATAAAAATGTCACTCTATATGAATAAATGTATTCCAAGAAACCATGCCAGAGCGAGTTCCATTTCAGAAACTCAGCAGTTTTAATCCTTAAAGTGTCCAAAGAGGGTTTACAGTTGTTTAAAATCAGGATTAAGTAGCCTTCAATTTGAATTTCTGTTATTTTATTATTCATAAAGAAATGCTCTTTCATTTGATATGTAATATAACCTATATTTGTCCTGTTAGTTACTGCTAGATAACAGTTCCTTTTCTGATAAAAAAAAGTTAAAAATTATCTGGGTCACAATTGCATGCATTGTGAGAAACCTAACACTTTAACAATTAAGGGTTAAAGCAAAAACACACAAAGTTAAAATATCACTATATCCGTTAGCTATAATGACATGAAATCAGTAGTTATTTCAACTTAATTCAATTCTACACAATAATAAACTAAAGTCTTGTGAGCAAGTATCCATAACTTTGGAGGGTTTAGTACTTATTTGGCACTTTGGAAACAGAAGAAACCCTTTGTAGGCTCCTGTAATTCACTCTATGGGTCTTGTACAACATAAAATGTACTTATGTTTAAAGATGGCTGATTAGCTACACTTTGCCATAAAAATGATGTTTGCCAATTGGCAGTTCTTAATAAATCATAAAAGGAGGGAGTTTTTCAGTACCCTTCCTGTTAGCACCTAACAACAACATAATGAATTCCTTCCTCTTTTTCCCACCAGCACATTTCACTTTTGAAACTCATAATTTTATCTGGTACACATTTAAAATAAGGTAGTTTCATATGCATTAAACATGTCATCAGGATTCTAGTCATGTACAATTGGCAAAAGTTTATCAATCCATTCAGCAGTGCTGTCAACTGCTGCAATTTCATCACACTTTATGAAAAACGGTATCATACATTTTTTTTTAATTTTTCGAAGCAGCCACTACTAGCTGTAAATTCAGTGCGAAAATATTAAGTTCCTTGCTGTATTCTAACACTTTCACTTGCAATAGATTGCCACCTACTGAAATGTTTTTGTTCCTACATTGAGTAAACCATTTTAGCAAACACTGCTCAACATCAGGAAATTCTGTATGCCTCATTCTTTTTCTTTTATCACAATCTAGCTGTTCCAATACCACATTTCTGTTCTTTAAAATGACTGACAGAGTACTGCTAGGATTTCTGAATTCTTTGGCAATTGTTTTTTCATTTTCCATTACTTTCACAAGAGCTGTGATCACTTTTGCTTTATCTTTTAATGACAATGCATTCAACTTGTGCTTTGATGTCACTGTAATACAGTTAAATCTATACCAAGAGAAACTAGCTCTAAACTAAAATTAAACTAGTACTTTCTATGAGGAATGCTTTGCTATCTATCAGCCATGCAGGAAGGGGGAAGGAAAGCAGTACAGAGCCAATAGGAATCATTCTGTCCACCTGCAAGAAGTGGAGATAATTGCAGTGGAGCATTTTTCTTTCAAATATTCTTCATAAATTTTTGAGGATCAAGGATGATGAAAAAATAATTCAAGTTAAAGAAAAATATATTAAATGTATAAGGATTCGGTAGGGAATTAAAAAAAATTGAGTTAATGAGAAATTTGACACACAGAGGTTTGAGTTAACGAGGGTTTATTGTATAATATTGTGCTTTTGATGATTTGGACATTCTAAGTGCAGCTTTTTAAGCAATGTTTGTAAGTTAAAATTCACCTGGATAAGGAAACCATGAATGTAAAATATATTATTTGAGAAATTAGTAAGTTTTGTAGAACAAAATGAGAAAAATGTAAATAGGAAAATTTCATTTTGCTTACCTATAAAAGGACCATTTCAAAAGGAACTGCCTGGCAGCTTTGGGAAAATCTGGTTTTCCTTCATATGGTTGGAGAACTAGATCAACCACACCTTCTAACCAAGATGCCCACTGCTCTAAGGAATTTTGTTGTTGCAAAGTGATTTTAAAATCCTGCTCCAGTTGCTGCACAGTACTTTCATCACACTGACAAACCCAAGAAGCTTGCTCCTAAACAACAAACATTATACACATAATGACTAAAATATTATATATTTATGCATAATAGAGGGTCTTTTACAATGCTTTAGATAACTTTAAAATGTCATAGTGCAACAATCATGAAATGCAACATACAGAAATGGCAACAATGCACCCAAAAAGTATTTTTTACAACCAACATATGTTATCTGTGAGCACCACGTGACTCGATATACATCTAGTTCACAATAAAATCCCAGTCCACAAGTTGCTCAATTACTGTGATCTGATCTTTCAGTTTTTGAAAATGTAACTAGTAATAGAGACATGTATATGGTATCTCCAATGGAACCCCATAGAGAAACATCAAATGAGGTTAAATTTAGGGATCTCAGTAGCAAAGTGATAAAATCCCCAAGTTCAAAATCTAACTGCACAGAAGGTTTTTTTCCTGATAGAAATACAAGCCAAATAACCAATGGTGCATAAACTATAATAAAATTCACATTGCTAATGTTAAAATATATTTAATTTACACAAAAAGCATGGTTAAAATCGAAATCGAAAAATTGAAAGTTCTTCTCTGCCTTTGTGGATAAGTGTGTGCCTATTTGACAACAGATAGACTCATAAAACCACCATTATCATAGTGGTGTTCTCTGATGTTAGAGGGCTGGAAATGAATTCCTTTCTCTCTCCAGATTAAAACATGTTGAGAATCAGTCTGAAAACTGAATCATGATTTGTCAATGGAAGAGCACGTGTCCATCAGTCTGGTATCCATTTCAACACGTTTGGCTCTACTGTGGGAGGGTTGTTTTACCTCTGAGTGGCACTTTTTTGACACACAATGGGCTAAATGGCCAGGTAACAAGGACCCTGAAGTCTCAGAGAAGGTTGGGGGAGGGAGGGGACTCACTGGACAGCTGTTAGGAGATAGGTGGTAGCCTCCCATTAAGGTTATCCAGTGTGTTTTTAAATGTGCACAGCTTAACATCCCATCCAACATATGACAGCCTTTCCAAGCCCATTGGTGTCCCCTATTGACTGAGGGCATGGTAGGAAGTTTTCCAGTGATAAATCTTAATACTGTCCCAGCTGGAACTCAAACCTGGGAACTTCAGATTACAAGGAAGAATATCAGTTTTCATGCACTACTGACTGAGCTACCCCTGCCCCTACTGTGGGAGGGATTGAGTGGTATAAAAACCATCAGTATCTTGCATAGCACCCTCTCTGATGAAGCTCTCTATGAACAGTGTGCCTAGAAACAGCCCTCTCAATGGTTACAGAAAGCTCCAGAGAGAGAGTTGCCTGGCTGACATCACTCTATGATGCCGGGCTGTTGACCAAGATATGTCATCCTGCACTTTTGTCACTCTTGGACAATTCTGTATTCATCATGGCTAATGTGTCGTCCCTTGAAACCTCTCCAAATTCTTTAAAGCACTGAATGGGGGGGGGGGGGTGGGGGCATTTACATTCCTAGCCATATAAGTCTGGGATTGGGTTTGGGTTGTTTTACTTCTGAGTGGCACTTTTTTGCACACCATGGGCTAAATGGCCAGTCACATGGACCCCAAAGGCTCAGAGAAGGTTGGGGAGGGGACCCACTGGAACAGCTGTTGGGAGACAGATGGTAGTCTCCCGTCAAGGCCATCCAGCTTGTTCTTTAACGTGTACAGGGTATGGCTCTCCTGCACATGGGGCCACGGCTGAATGTCCCATCCGATGGACAGTGGCCTTTCCAAACCCATTGGGTCTGGGATTGGCCAGACTCTAACATAACAATTGCTACATCATATGTAAAAGCATCCATTATGATGTCTCTGTATCATACTGTTAGGAAATGCTCCATCAACATGAACACTATTTTGTGCTCAACAAGGAATGAGAATGCTGCATGATTACTTCAGTCACCAGACCTGAACTTAGACTTATTTTGTGTGGGGTTATATATGAAGGTCTAAGGTGTACCAGAATGGCAAGCTGGAAGCAATGCAGCAGTCTCTAGAGTGAATAAATTAATCCACTACTTCAATAGGACAAATTATGAAATTGTTGACAATTGTTCACAAAAAGAATGAGATTTTCAATGCAGCAATGCCTAAAAGCATGTGTATGGCTGAGAAAGATGATATTTCAAACAGGTAATTTAATTCAAAACGTGTATATTAAAAATAAAAGAAATTCAATGGAAATCTAATATTGTACTCTGCTAATGCATAACTCAGTAACTGTAGGTGCTTAACAGTCATCTGTTGGTCCTAAAATGTCACTTATTCTTCTAAATGTCTTCTACTATATGTTTCTGAAGTTTGGCTTTTACATCTTAGAACAATGAGTATTCAAGTATTTACTCCAAGGCTTTTATCATCAGAAACATCTACTTATATTTCTGTATGCTATATTCATGGTTGTATTAGCATTTTATTTTTATTTTTTTCCTCATAAGGTATTGGATTTGTGGATCACAATTTTGTTGAAAAGGCTTCTGAAGAAATATAATAACCATAATTGGGACAGTTGCAGTAATGTAATTTGACATGTATTTGACATGTAATTTTGCATGTAATTTGACAGTTGCAGCGTGGAAACGATTGCAACTGTTGATTGTTGCATTGGCAACATGGTGCTTGCATTCCCCAATTAGCTAAATGGCAACCCTGGTAGAGAAGGATAAGTTGTGATGGTCCACCCGTTCACTTTTACTAACCAATTTTACTTTATTTACATTATATTCATCATTTTGAAACTTTTAATTTTCAGTTGACATTATCATTTCTCCTCATCCAAGTCTGCTAAAGGAGTTGCACATGAGCAATTCTGACTTTTGATTGATAGCCGCTAATGGCGGGTAAGGATATGCCCCTGCTTGCATCATAGGTAGCACGAATGCAAGATTATGCAAATGTTTTTCCTAGCATGCAACACACACATCAGTTGCATGCCACATGTATTGTAAGTGATGTTAGGTCATGGAGCTAGGAGAGAGCTAGTAGTTGAGAGAATGTGAACTAGAACAGTTTGGAGTAAGAAGGGAGAATGTCAGTTTAGATGTTTTGATGTGAGCTTTCAGATGCTCAGATTTTTGTTGTAACAGAAAGGCACTGGTGAGTCACAATTTTTTGGAAATAAACTTTGTTTTATGAAATGGTTTTGATTTTTCCATTTTTTTTTTCTTTTAAGCAGGATAAAAATTGATTTTTATTTGATTTAATTTTAATAATTTGACAATCATTTTGAATTCTTTTCATATTAACTAAGTAGCACCTATATATTTGGTGAACCCTTATTTAACTTTATTTGGCAAGATTAATTACCTGGCACCCAATGCTATCTGGAAATTTAGTTTAATTTGGATCAGTCAAAAGGTCCAAAGTGAAGAAGTTTAACAAAGTGTGTTGTATGGTTTCATGAATCAAAATCTGCCACAGTTAAGCAGAGGAATTTTCATACAACATTTGGAAAGAAACTGCCAAGTGTTCAGTCTATACGCAACTGATGTAAACAATTTTACATATAAAATAAGCTGAAACCCACGTCTCCTAAAAATATGCCAGTTATGCATGTTTTTAGGAGACGTGGTTCAGCTTATTTTATATGTAAAATTGTTACTACTCCATCATCAGCTAACATTTTAATGTTAGCTGATGATGAAATGTTTATGATGAAAATGCTGATGATAAAATTTTAATGTTAGCTGATGATGATGAAAAAAATGTTAGCCGATGATGGTGTAATTATCACTACACCATCATCAGCTAACATTTTTTTCAGCCAGTGTGATATATATAAACTTTCTGGATTTATTTATTTGATTTGCACAGTGGTGCCATCTATCTGGAAAGTTTATATGTCACACTGGCTGAAAAAAACATTAGTCAATGATGGCATGTTTCCAGATGTGGGTTCGAATCCCACTCACGGCGAAACCAATTTTTTTCAGCTTATCATTTCATGAGTTCCATGTCTACAGGACACATCCTGTGATTCTTTACAACTGAATTCTACATATACCTCTGTAATGAACAGAGCAGTGGCCATTGATTGTACAAGACAGACTTCTTGTTGTAGCGCAAGGAATTGTGCATGTCAATGTGGAGTTACAAATGTTGCAAATTGCAGTGTGATGATGAATACTTAAGCAACATATATACAGGATGATTCAAAACTCTTGGGCCAAACTTTAAGGGGTAATAGAACACACCTAAACAAGCACTTTTCGTCACACAATGCATGGTCAGAACTCAAGCGGTGAAGCGCTAGAGGGCGCTTTCCAGTGAACACTTAAAAGTGCTGGTTTTTGCACTCGTCATTTCTACCGTGGATTGCACAGTCTTTGGGCTTCCCTCGTATTCCCATCCACAGCTCCATATGTGAAATGCATGTCTGACCTCTCTTGATTTGTGAAACAATCCATTCGTTCTGCAATCCATAGTAGAAATGACGATGAGTGCGAAAACCAGTGCTTATGTGTTCACTGGAAAGCGCCCTCTAGCACTTCACCGCTTGAGTTCCAACCATGCATTGTATGACGAAAAGTGCTTGTTTAGGTTTGTTCTATCATCCCTTAAATTTGGCCCAAGAGTTTTGAATCACCCTGTATAGATAGATGGAATGTACAGGTTATAGCTACTGCATGAAATAACTGAGAATGACAAGGTGTGTCATTTTACTTTTCAAATCATCAGCAATGATGTTTAATGATGATGTGGCTTCATTTGTGTGGGCATGTGTTAATCAGCACAATGAACTAGCAAATTGTGTGCCTATATTGAAACAGTTCCTGATTTTTCAAAGGTAAACATATTTCATGCAATGTTAAATGAAAAACTATATGGTCCTTTTTTTGTGTGTGGAACACCTTGTGACAGGAATTGTCTACTTAGACATTCTACAAAAATTGTTATTTTCACAATTCAGGATGACTCTTCACAAAATGTTTTATTTCAACAAGGTTTGGCTCTGCTCCATTGGTAAAATATATATATTTTATACGAAAAATCTGAGCTACAGCTGCTGCATCTGGCTACCATAGACGAATTCTAATGAGGCCCTGTTTGTATTAGCTACCACATCCTAAGTCTTCTCTTCTGCACACTGCTCATTACCCTATTTGCTAATCTACAGTTATGCATACAAACAACATGGCCAAATAAACGCAGTCTCTCTCTGCACAATATGCTTGCTGCAGGAGATTGCTGACTACTTCTAACTCATCATTACCTTTAAATCCTTATCACATCATCATTACCCAATCTTTCTCATCCTCACTGCAGTCCTCAGTGGGAAACTAATAACAGATAATATTCAAGCCTTTAATGCTTGTTTAAAATTTAGCTGCAAGAAACTTTTCATTAATGCAGTCATATGCTAGAAAAGTATCACTAGTGTGCTTGTGGAGAAGCAAATCTAAGCCTTGAAGGTGCTTTCCCTCTTTATTCCCTGAAAAGAGAAATTTAAGATTTAAGAAATTATTTTTAAGCATCTAACCTTTATCTGTCCATATGGTCTCTAGCAAGCTGTGAATATCTAGGTTGTAATAGTGGAATTCTGGTGTGAGGACAACATACAAAGCTGTCAACCTTGTATGGCAGAAATTACAATTTGGAAAAATAAAAAATCAGAGGAAATTGGAACATGGCAGTTCTGCAATTTATGGTGCTTATGCAACACTTTTTAGTAACACAATAGTGCATTGCTTCTTGACCAACATTTGACTTACAAACCCTAGCAGCAACTAATCATTATCATCATCCTCAAGCAGCCATGGGCTATGGAGGTCCAACCTGACTGTGCAATTTAGTTCTCCAACATGTCTTTCCTGAGCTTATCTCCTGCATCTGGCTGTTATAGACCAACTCTAATAATGTCCTATTTTACAAGTGGTGCCCCCCCCCCCCCCCCCATGCTTTTTAGGTTCTCCTTCTCTTTCTGAGGCATTTAGGTACACTGTTGCAGAAAAATTTAATTTTTCCAGAATTACACCAAGTTTTTTAAAATTACTTCTATAAAAAACCTCCTACTAAACATGCAATTTAAATTAAACAAAAAGACATTTCAATTCATTTTGAATGACATTCAAAGACATTTCAATTCATTAAACAAAAAGACATCAATTTGTGGAACTTTCCAAGAAGTTGAATATTCAACTTCTTGGGAAAAGTTCTACAAATAATAACCTAAACAATCGTATTATTAGAAGTGAAGAGGTGGTGCAATGAGAATATGCTGAGTAAAGAATGTAATAATGAATTAAAGCTATTTAATTCTCTATGACACTGTTAAATGTTTTTAAGCTCAACACATGGACTATGCTATCAAGTATCAACAATTATTAAGAAGAGATTTATGTACCATGCTGTAGAGAATGGGTAATAACAGAAACTTCTGGGATCTTTCGGTGACAAATTTAATAATTGACGTTCTCTTGAAACGATGCGAAAGGAAAAAATGCATCATAGCTTGCGCGCTCGTCATTTTATGCAAATGTCTTTACCAGTGCAACTGCCACATGTTGCCGAGCCTGTACGCTTGTTAAAACCATGACATGTAGTAACAGTAGTCAGTTAATAGTTGTCAGTAGTAAGAGTGGTAGAAAGTCAGTTGGAAGTAGTCAAAGGAGTTGGTGTTTGTTAGTTGTCAGTTAGTAGTGTCACAGAAGTTGGTGTTAGACACAATAGTGATGATGTAGACGCCGTTTTCATTTATGTTGGTGAGTGTTTAAAAATAATTTTTTGGAAATAAACTTGTTTGTTATAGAAACTTTTTTGAATCTTTGCTATTTTTTCTCTTGAGCAACGTTATTTCATAAGTTTTGATTACATATTTTCATATTGACAATCATTTAATTTTTGAATTCTTTCTCGCTAAGTAATTCCCGCTGGTATTCGAACCCTAATTGAACTTTATTTGGCAATTTGTTAATTATTGCCTGGTGCCCGACTTTAGCTATCCAGAGCTTGAATAAATTTTGGATTAGACAAAGGGTCCAAAACTTTAATAGTATTTAAATCTTTGGAGCGTTACAAGGTGGGGATACTATAATTTTAGCGGAGTAAAAATCGTTGGGGCAGATTGTTTTCGGTGATTGCTTGAGATAGTGCGGTTTTTTGTAGTTTATTTAAGACGTCATATTTATGTTCTTTAAGTCAGGCATTAAATGGGCGTGAGATTTTACCTATGTATTTGTCTTTGGGGAAAATTTCATCAATGGGGTCTTTGAGTTGGATGTAGTAAAATCCTCCAGAGCTGGGTATATGGTTGCGATCATTTTGAATGAATTTGGCTATAGTGTGCGACATTTTAATTGGAACTTTATAATGGAAAGGATTCAGGTTACTTTTAACAGAGTATGTGAAATTATTATTGATGTATGGTAGGGCTATTGTGTACTTTTGCATTTCTTTATTTACAGGTGTTGGAGGGTTTTGGAATTGTTTGCATTTGATTTGTTTGTGAATTTTGTTGATGGTGAGTGAGGTATATCCGCCCTGTTCAGCGAGTTCAAAAATGTATTTTATTTTGTTGTTGAGTGCTTCTTGCATATTGCAGTAGTTAAAGGCTCTGATAAAATGTGAGTAGAAGGTTGATAATTTGCAATTGTTTGGGTGGGTGGAGGTGCTAGTTATTATGTTAGGTATGAATGTAGGTTTTCTGTATACAGATGTGTATAGTTTAGTGGCAGTATGGTGTAAGTTGATGTCTAAGAACGGTAGGTGTCCGTTTTGTTCCTCTTCATGTGTAAATTTAATGGTTGGGAAGAAAAACATTTAACAGTGTCATAGAGAATTAAATAACTTTAATTTTAATTACCACACTTTGTACCTCTACTCTAATTTTTGTAATGATAAATACTTATTCCTAAGCATAATATTTTGTCCCTGCAAATAAAAGAAAACCACCAGAAGTAAGAGTATCTAAGACATATTTTCCTAACCATGTATATCGTTATATTATGAATGTCAATAAGTACAATTCAAGGCTACCTGTTATGACTGCATATTATCACTAACAACTGAACCTTTATTCCAAAATTGAACTCGTATAAATCAATAATCTGATCCAAGACAGCTATTCTAACAAGCACATACTGCTAAATAACAAATTGCCTTTCTACAATTACAGAAAACCCCGGAACAAAATTATTGTAGATAACATTTTAACCTGAACATAACTGCTGAACAATGAACAATTGTTCCGTCCTTTTCACCCAACCCCTCAAAATAAACCAATCTCATAACAAGTGTAAAAAACAAAATTGCAAACAATTCACCGTCGATCCACAGCATAAAAAAAGACCCATAGAACCAATAGAACTAAATAATCTCATTAAAGACAACAAGCCTGTAACACACAAATTTGTAAATAACGAACTGCTGATCCACAGTTTCTAAGAACTTTTTTACCCTTCCAGTGACCTGTTCTGTCTGTATATGTTTGGAGAATCTGAATTGAAAGGCCAAGGACATATGTATCTGTTTTTAGTGAAAAAAAAATCAATATTTTAAAAATTAAAATTGCCATTGTAATTTTGTTACATATATATTATAAAAATACATAATTCAGGCTCCAAAAATAATATTTTGTTTTTGAATTTGATGCATATTTTATTAAACTACAATATAAATACTTTTATAAAGCCATCTGATTGCCATTTCTTTTTTTTTGCTTGTTAACTTTCCTATTTGCTGAAGCAAACTTCAGATTTAAGCTCACAAGTTTGATTTGAACTATTATCAACAAATTTTTCCTTAAATTTTCGAAAATCTCCTATAAATTAAAAAAAAAAACCCCAAAAAACTGCTATTTTTAAAAACGATAGATTTTCAAAGTAATTACAATTTTTTTTTCACTGCCATTTTTTTTCCCATTTCACACACTTTTCTGTCATAAACCTATTTCAGTATTCCCAAGTTATTTTTATCATTTTCACAGCATTCTATGCATTTTTCCCACTCTTAAACTCGAAACTGGAAGTAAACACATCCTTCTTAGAAATTCTGGTTGCAGCTGCATTTAATTAGTTATGCTTCACTAAAGATGCAGATGGATTTCACAAGATTCAGATGGCTGACACATGCTATCTCTGTTCCGTGTGCTATATAGTGTTTTGGATCTGCATATTGGATATCCTTTGTAGAGTTAGTATTCTCTTTCTATATCTAAACCTTGCATTTCATTTCAGTAGATTTATTTCCATAAATATGTGATCTTTTGGCCGATTGATAAGTATTGATTAGTTATCCACACTTGTTGATTAAATATCCACACTTGTTGTTGTGGATATTTTAACATTGTATTAGGCTACAGGTTAATTCTTATTTTATTATTTATTACTTTTCCAGTAAAATTTTGCATATAGTATCAATTTCTGAAAATAAACGAGGTCTTGGATATGGAAGCAAATTCATTTCTGCAGATTTATTTCCGCAAGTTAAGTGACCTTTCTGAGTTATGCTACATTGGAGAATGGCTTAAAAGTTGTTGTGGATATTTTATTTAACATCCCATTAGGATATATGTATTTTTTTTTTGTTATTTCTTGTTTTTCTAGTACAAAAACTTTGACCTTCTGTCATTTTCTGAAAATGAATCTTTTGGATACGCATTTTATTTTTGCATTTATTAAATTTAATTTTTTTTATCTTATTATATAACTTGTAAAGTGCCAAGTTGCAGGGCTTGTCCAATTGGAAACCATATTGTTCTATGTGTAGGCTGTTTGTTTTGGAAAGATGATAATAAATTCTTCAGCTAATAATTCAGCACTTTAGCTTCAATTTAAATTTTAGAGGAAAAATTGTCTTGAGCCGGGTGGAATATGAACCCAGGACCTCCTGATAACATGTCAGGTGCTCTGGGCCACTGAGCTACCAGCCGTCAATCAAGATCTCCTCTAATTAGCGCTATGAACATTTTTATGTCACATATATGCGCTATTCTGGGCAGTTTAGACACAAGCGGCCTTCAAATTACCAATAGATGGAAGCATATGATTACAAGTATGCAGATAATAAATAATGAAATAAACTCAATGTATTCCATATAAACTAATAAATCAGCACTTTAGTTCATAGCACATTTATTAGCTGATATCGAATAAGTCGAGTTTATTTCATTATTTATTATCTGCATACTTGTAATCATATGCTTCCATCTATTGGCAAGTTAAAGGCCACTTGTGGCTAAACTGTCCAGAATAGCACAGTCACTTAAAAGAAATGTCATAGCACTAATTAGAAGAGATCAGTGGTCCAGAGCACCGGACATGTTATCAGGAGGTTGTGGGTTCATATCCCACCCGGCTCAAGATAATTTTTCTTCTAAAATTTAAATTGACGCTAAAGTGTTGATTTATTAGTTGATATGGAATGTGTCGAGTTTATTTCATTATTTATAAATTCTTCAGGTTATTAGCTTGTCTAGGACTTTGCATAGAGAGGTCAGGAGCCATATGGGGGCCTAAATAACCTTGGCTTGCTTGTATCTTTTCCTAGCTTGTTAAATAAAATAACTCTGACTGCCTGCAAATGGTAGCTAGGTAGTCACTGGAAGGAGAGCTATGTACCAATCTCTTGTGATGATGCATAGAACAGGCCAGGCCCAGCACATAATGTCTGACCTTGCCTTATCGTGGTGCAGGCCATTAGTAGATTCTAAAAGAGATACTATCTTGTGAAAGTGAACGGAAAATGAGGGCTGCCAGATTAATGTGGCCTATTGATCTGGACAACTATAGCTATTTTTTCTTTTTCTTTTTCTACTCTGTTGAGGAGTGATCAACCACACAAGGTCCTGCACACATTTACAGAATATGTTTTATCAGCTGGTGGATAGTCCTGAGCAGAGGTCATTGCAGGCACCTGAACACTTGCTTCTACTGGCATCATCAAATTCTACATTGGAGGAAGTCTTCCAGTGTAGACGGCTTCAGCCTTTAAAGATGGGGGAATGGATATTTGCCCCATGCCTACGATTAAAGGGCTGTTTGATATTGTCAGAATTCCCTCTCTAAATAAACATAGTTTATTTAAACATCCCACAAACCATTTTCTCTCCATAGGCAGTTGGAATGTGAGGACTCTGCACAGTACTCTTTTAGGAAAAAAGGAGCAGAGGAGGCAGAATTATTTGAGTGATAAGGCACTTGAGCTTATTTCAGAAAGAAAGAACTGCAGGAATGTCCTTAATCAATACCCTATTAGCTTAATAAACGTGTAAAGAATCAGTTAGCTGCTGATAAGAATCTTTGGCTTGATGACTTAGCTGACAAAGCCAAGGAAGCAGTTAGACAGCACAACAGCAGAGAGCTGTACCAGATAGTTAATGTTTTGTGTGGTAGAAAAGGGACAGAATAAAAAGGGATTGAAGAATAATCATCATCATCATCCTCAAGCAACCATGGCTACGGAGGTCCAACCAGACAGTGCAATTTAGTTCTCCAAGCAAGTCTGTCCTGAGACCTGATCTGCTGCATCTGGCCACTGCACACCAATTCTAATAAGGTCCTGTTGACATTGTCTGCCCACCTCATCCTTGGTCTCCCCCTCTTTCTGAAGCCTTTAGGCATACTGTTCATAACCCTAGTCGCCAATCTATAATTATCCATACGGGCAACATGGCCAAACCAGCGGAGTCTCTCTCTGCACAATATGCTGCTTAAAGGAGGTTGCAGACTCCTTTGCCTAACCTCATCATTAGTTAAAAAGTTGAACCACCTAATGCCCAAGATACTGCATAAGCATCTAGTTTCTGTTATGTTCACAAACTGCCCAAGTTTCACTGCCATAACTAACCCTAGAAAGAACCAAACTATTATACAGTCTAATTTTAATTTTCATGTGTATACGCCTATTTCTCCACACTCTCCATAGATTCTTAAAAGTCCCGGCAGTAGTCCCTATCCGTCTGTTAATCTCATGATGCACACCACCAGTATCTGTTACATAGCTCCCAAGATAATTAAACTGTGACACCTGTTCAAGATTGCAACCCTTCAGATTAACTGAATCACAGCCAGCCTGACCAATTTCCATCACTTTAGTTTTCTCTCTGTTTATAACCAAACCTACTCTACTACCAGTTTCACCAACAGCTCGAATGAGTTCATTTCATCAACATCATTTGCCAAAAGGGCTAAATCATCAGCATAATCTACATCAGAAATTTTCGTATCTCCAGCCCATTTAAGGCCAAAATCTTTCCCTTGAAGTGAATTTCACATAACATAATCAATAATCAAAACTAAAGAGAAAAGGAGACAAAATGCACCCTTGTCAAACACCAGAAGTAATGCTAAACCAATTGCTACAAGACTTACCAACTCTCACACATGACTCAGTGTTATTATAGGGAGCTTTCATTATGTTAACTAACTTGTCTGGTATACCATATGATCTCACAATCAACCACAAATTATGATGATCAACAGAGTTGAAAGCCTTTTTGAAATCAACAAAGCTAGCAACCAAAGGTTTCTGAAACTCTAAACATTTCTCAAGAATCTGCCTAAGTGAAAATATCTGATCCACACATCCCCTACCACTTCTGAATCCACATTGCTCATCACGCAACTGACTGTCAACCAGATTCTTAATTCTATTAAGCACAATCATGGAAAGAACTTTACCTGGAACAGAGAGTAGGCTGATACCTCTATAGTTATCACAAGAACTGCGATCACCTTTTTTGAAAATAGGGATAACAATAGCTCTGGTAAAATCCTTAGGAACCATGCCTTTATCATAAAAGATATTCAGAATTTCAGTCATCCAAGTGGTAACAGAAATATTCCCAACTCTAATCTTTTCCGTAGTAATTTCATCTACCCCTGGGGATTTATGAAGTTTAAGTTTAGAAATAGCCAAACTAACTTCAGATTGTGTTATAGGGCCAACATTAAAGCCAGTAATGTATCTATCATCATTACAAACAATGGGAGTAGAACTAACCACATTGTTTAGAACATCACTGAAATGCTCAGCCCATCTAGCCATGACAGAATCCTCACCTTCTGTAACCTTGTTTATCCTTCAATCCTAGTATGCCTGTCCGTTTTCTACCACATAAAACATTAACTATCTGGTACAGCTCTCTGCTGTTGTGCTATCTAACTGCTTCCTTGACTTGTCAGCCAAGCCATCAAGCCAAATATTCTTATCAGCAGCTAACTGATCCATTACACATTTATTAAGCTCTCTGTAATACTTTCTATTAGGACTAGTAGGGTATTGATTAAGGTCATTCCTGCTGTTCTTTCTTTCTGAAATAAGCTCAAGTGCCTTATCACTCAAACAATTCTGCCTCCTCTGCTCCTTTTTCCCTAAAAGAGTACTGTTAGTTTCCAAAAAAGCCTGTTTAAAATGGACCCATTATTCCTCCACTTCAGTAGTAAGCAAACCATGACTGTCATAATGACTAAGTAACATATCATGGTAAGCTTTAGCTATAACTGGATCTTTCAGAGCTTCAGAATTAAAGGTAAAATTATTAACCCTAGCACAACACTTTTTCAGTCTAAGTTGCAAGACACTTTTAACAAGGTAATGGTCAGATCCAATTTCAGCTCCCTTATATAACCTGGTATTCCTAACAGAACTAGCCCATTTGCTGTTAATTAATATGTAATCAATCATATTCTTATGCAGCCCATCAGGTGAAACCCATGTGTACTTATGTATGTCATGGTGTTTGTAATAAGTGTTAGTTATTCTGAAACCATTTACTTACCTGTAGGAGATGTTGCCCATTGCCATTTACAGCTACCAATACCAAAAGGGCCTATCACCCCTCCCCAAAGGTCAGAGTCAGTACCAACTTTGGCATTGAAGTCACCAAGAACAAGGGTAATATCTCCTTTCTTGACAGAATTCAAAATATCCTGAAGTTGTCCGTAAAACCTATCCATCTCATCCTCATCGGCATCCTCAGTGGGGGCATAACAGCAGATAACATTCAAGTCTTTAACGCTTGTCTGAAATTTTGCTGTAAGAAACCTTTCATTAATGCACTCATATCCTAGAAGAGTATCACTAGCGTGTCTGCTGAGAAGCAGACTCACGCCTTGGTGATGTTTTTTGTCTTCCCTCCCTGAAAAGAGAAATTTAAGATTATTTTTAAGAATCTGACCTTTATCCATCCATCTGGTCTCTTACAAGCTGAGAATATCTAATTTATAATGGTGGAATTCTTGTGTGAGGACATCAAGAGAAAAGCTCTGTGCAGAGTCCTCACATTCCAACTACCTATGGAGAGAAAATGGTTAGTGGGATGTTTAAAGAAACTATGGTTATTGAGAGAGGGAATGGCGACAATATCAAACAGCCCCCTAATCGCAGACATGGGGCAAAGACCCGTTCCCCCACCACTAAAGGCTGAAGCCATCTACACTGGAAGACTTCGCCCAATGTAGAATTTGACGATGCCAGTAGAAGCAAAGAGTTCAGGTGCCTGCGATGACCTCTGCTCAGGATTATCCACCAGCTGATAAACATATCCTGTGAATCTATTCACTTGGGGTTGTCAACTCACAAACAAACAGAAAACACAGCGGAAGATATTCCCTCCACAGAAGCCCACCAGTGCAGCAAATTCCGGATCCATAATCAAGCTCAGAGCCATAATTCCGTTCAGGTTGGTATATATGGTCAGCACCAGGACCCTGTGTGATTGTTCACTCATCAGCAGGATAAAAAAAAAAAGAAAAGTAGCCACAGCTGTCCAGATCAGTAGGCCACACTAATCTGGCAGCCCTCCGCTTCTGTTCACTTCAACAAGAGTGTTTGGGTTGTTTTACCTCTGAGCGGCACTTTTTTGCACACAATGGGCTAAATGGCCAGGTCACATGAACCCCGAAGGCTCAGAGAAGGTTGGGGGAGGGGACCCACTGGAACAGCTGTTGGGAGACAGATGGTAGCCTCCCGTCAAGGCCATCCAGCGTGTTCTTTAACGTGCACAGGGTATGGCTCTCCCGTACACGGGGCCACGGCTTAACGTCCCATCCGACGGACGGCGGCCTTTCCAAGCCCATCGGTGTCCCCTACTGACCGTGGGCAGGGCGGGGAGTTTTGCGGAGATAAATCTCAACGCTGACCCAGCTGGGACTCGAACCTGGGAACTACAGATTACGAGCCTGATGCGCTACCGACTGAGCCACCCCCGCCCTCAACAAGAGTGTATCTCTTTTGAAAGGTACTAAAGGCCTGTACCAGAAGAAGGCGGGATCGAACATTAGGTGTTAGGCCTGGCAGGTTCTATGCACCATCACAGGGGATTGGTGCAGAGCTCTCCTTCCAGTGACTACCTAGCTACCATTTACAGAAGTTATAGAAGGTGAGGATTCTGTCATGGCTAGGTGGGCTGAGCATTTCAGTGGTATTCTAAACAATGTGGTTAGTTCTTCTCCCATTGTTTGTAATGATAATAGATGCATTACTGTCTTTAATGTTGGCCCTATAACATAATCTGAAGTTATTTTGGCTGTTTCTAAACTTAAACTTCATAAATCCCCAGGGGTAGATGAAATTACTACGGAAATGCTTAGAGCTGGGAATGTTTCGGTTACCACTTGGATGACTGAAATTTTGAATATCTTTTATGATAAAGGCATGGTTCCTAAGGATTTTACCAGAGCTATTATTATCCTTATTTTAAAAAAAGTAATCATGGTTCTTGTGATAAACTATAGGGATATCAGCCTACTTTCTGTAAGTTCTCTGCTTGATTGTGCTTAATAGAATTAAGAATCTGGTTGATAGTCAATTGTGTGATAAACAATTTGGATTGAGAAGTGGTGGGTGATGTGTAGATTAGACATTTTCATGCGGACAGATTCTTGAGAAATGTTTAGAGTTTCAGAAACCTTTGGTTGCTAGCTTTGTTGATTTAAAAAAGGCTTTTGACTCTGTTGATCGTCATAATTTGAGAGAGATGAGATAAAACTGAGATAAAACTAAAGTGATGGAAAATGGTCAGGCAGTTGATGCTTCAGTCACTCTGAATGGTTGCACTCTTAGCAAGTGTCTCAGTTTAATTATATTGGGAGTTCTGTAACAGATACTGGTGATGTGCGGCATGAGATTAACAGGCGAATAGGGATTGCTGCTGGGACTTTTAAGAATTTATGGAGAGTGTGGAGAAATAGGTGTATAAACCTAAAGACTAAAATTAGACTGTATAATAGTTTGGTTCTTTCTAGGGTTAGTTATGGTAGTGAAACTTGGACACTTTGTAAACAAGATAACAGGAAACTAGATGCTTTTGGTTCCAGATGCTTACGCAGTATCTTGGGTATTAGGTGGTTCAACTTTGTAAGTAACAAAGAGATTAGGCAAAGGAGTTGGCAACCTCCTCTGAGTGGTATATTGTGCAGAGAGAGACTGTTGGTTTCACCATGTTGCCTGTATGGGTAATTATAGATTAGCACAGGGGTTCTCAATGTGGCGTATGGATGTTTTGGTGATGGGGCATACCTAAAAAAATTATGCCATGAGAGCCAAAAAGTCATTGGAATCTACTAACAAAGTTGCTAAGTTTGCAACACTGTTGTGCAAAAATTTCATTTTTTGTGTTTATCGATATATGTAATTTATGAATAGAAAATTTAATGTGTATATATATATGTTTTATTTTATTCCCATTGTTATAACTATAGTTTTATCTATCTATACAAGGAATATGCCAGTTACATACACATTTCCAGGAGGTAGTGAAGCATAAAAGGTTGAGAACTACTGCATTAGCGAATAGGGTTATGAACAGTGTGCCTAAAGGCCTCAGAAAGAGGGGGAGACCTAGCATGCAGTGGGCAGACAATGTCAAACAGGACCTTGTTAGAATTGGTGTGCAGTGGAGAGATGTAGCAGATATAGCTCAGGACAGATATGCTTGGAGAACTAAATTGTGCGGTCTGATTGGATCTCCGTAGCCCCTGGCTGCTTGAGGATGATGATGATGAATACCACTTTTACTTTTTCATCATATACTGATTTATCCAGTATTACTATTTGTTCACTTTTATCAGGTAATATAATTTTAATTTCAGGAATATTTTTCAGTTGGTTTAAAATTTTAATTTCCTTAGTTTTAGAGTTTTGTCTCTGATTATTCAGAAGTTGATATTTTATGCTTCTACGTATCTTAAACCTTTCTTCATATATATTTGGTATTTTTCATACTGTTTGTTCTATTTATGGTATTAAAGTCTCTAGTTTTATTATTGGGGTCAGGTACGGAAATTTCTCTCCTTGTTCTAGTATTTCTGATTCATTGTATCTAATTGTACCTTAGATAAATTAACCAATTTAGATTTATTCAATCTGAAGTAATGTGAATTCGTTAATTTATTTAAGGTAATTAAGGAAAGTTTCGGGAAACTGCGCTGGTGGGCTTCTGTGGAGGCAAAAAATATTATACAACAGTATTTTCATGGTAATTAACTAATTAACTAATTTCTCTGTTTGAAACCTTATTAAATATTACATTGTATGTATTTCTAGTTGCATATTTCTCTCTAGTTGTAATTCTACTTATCTAGATCCTTGGGGAAGGTGTAATTCTAAATTCTGTTTTTAAAAGTTCTTTTTCTTTCTCCTTTTCATCTTTTAGGATTTTAATTTTACTCTTATGTGTGTTAGTGATCTTGATAGTTTGTTGTTCTATCTTGTAGTTACTCTTCCTATTAACTGGGTCACTTGAGTATATTTGACTTTCTTAGTTAGTGTTTGATATTCTTCATATATATGTTAAACTCTACTTTATATTTTCTCTAGTTTTTCAAATTACTTTATTTAATAATTAGTTTCAGCTTTACTAACAATTTTAATAAATATCATATTTATGTATAGGTATTTGAAAACATTTGGGTGTATTTTTAAGTTTTTACATATAATATAAACTATATATATTGTAACGCTCCAAAGATTATTAACTTTTCAAGTTGGACCTTTCATCTGATCCAAATTTATTCAAAATTCCAGAGAGCTTTGTCAGGTGCCAGGCAATTTTAACTTGCCGAAAAAAGTTGAAATAGGGTTCGTTAGGTATTTGTCTAGCTGACTTATTGAGTAAGAATTCAAAACGGATTGTGAAGCTTAATTAAAGTTTAAATCTAATAAAAAAAATCAATTTACATTGCGAAAGGGAAAAATAACAAAAATTCAAAAGTTTCTAAAACAAATGAAGTTGATTTCCTAAAAATGCAAAGACTCACCCTCAATTGATGAATACAAAAATTGGAGTACTAACAACTCAGATCTATCTAAATCTCTACTAACTACTCCTTCTATCTACACAACACATACCGATTCAACATATTTCAGCTGACTCCTAACATCATTTACTGCTCAACAATCCTTCTCACAATACTCATTCTCCATTAACTACACATTTCTACTTCCACTAACAGCACTCTCTCCACTAACTATACTATCAATTCTCTCTCTACTAACTCTATGATCTAATGTCACTTAGTTATAACATGCTGCATACAAATCCGGCACATCTGTTGTATGCAGGGAAAATGCAGCACAATGTGATGACCACACCTGCCATAATGCAAGAGGGTCCCGCACCCCACACGCATGCACTAATGGCTGACAATCAAAAGTTGGAGTTGCGCATGCACAACTCCAACTTTTCGGAAACTCCTACAGCTCGGAAATGAGAATTACGATCAGTCCAAAAATGAAATAATAACCCCCAAAATGATAAATATAACATAAATTAAAACTGGTTAAGGAAAAGTAAAAGTGAATGGGTGGATCACAATATATATATGGAATCAGTCGTAGCAGTAAGTTGTTGAGGGAGTCTTAATTTAAAAAATAATATGGCCTTCATAATGTTGGCCATGCGCATTATTTAATCATATGTGAGTTATATTCAATAAGGTTTCAAACAGAGCAATTGGTTAGATTAGTTTAATTAACACAATAATGCTGTTGCATAATATTTTGCCATTGAGCAAGCTTTCTACTCTGTAGTTAACTATCTGTTGCCTTATGGAAAATGCAGAAATTCACAAGTGAGTTTTTAAATACACTCAGAGATCTGCTACATTACAAAAGTTCCTGAATATTAAATAGATTTTTAAGATAGTATACCTTAATAATGGTGTTGTGTTGGTTACCACTCTTAAATTCTTAACGTAGGATAACAGTAACAACAGGCCATAAAATAATTACAATACTTTATATTTAGCTATCTTTTGTGGTATCTGCAACAATATCAACTCACAGGTGAGTTTTAAACATACCTAAAGTTCTTCCATAACACAAGCATTCCAGAGTAATAGATGGTAGCTTTTGAGGCAGTTGACCATGTTAATGGAGAAAGTATCCAATTTGTTCGTATAACTGGGAATTGCAGGAAGAAAACAGATGGAGCAGGTAATAACACTCATACAGTCTTTAGAGTCTGCTGGCTCACCTAATGACTTGTGACTTGCTTTGTTGAAGTCTAGTTGCTAACTTCTCTTCAGTTTCTACGGTTGCCCATAATGCAATGGATAATTAACAGCAGAATAGAAAGCTTACTCACTGGCAAAACATTATACAATAGTATTATTGTGGTAATTTACTAATTTAATCAATTACTCTTTTCTAAACCTTATTAAATACTGCATTGTAGTTTTGATAATGCCAGCAGAAGTAAGAGTTGAGGTACCTTCAGAATTATCCACCAGCTGATAAAAAATATCTGTGAATCTATTCACTCACAACCCACAAACAGAAAACACAACAGAAGATTTTCCATTAACAGAAGCCCACCAGTACAGCATATTCAAGATCCATAGTCAAGCTCAGAGCCATTATTCCATTCAGGTTGGTATATATGTTTAGCACCAGGACCCAATCTGGTAGAAAACTCCTCAACTGGGTAGAAAAATAAAATAAATTAGCCAAAGTAGTCCAGATAAATAAGCCACACTAATCTGGCAGCCCTTCCCTTCCATTCCTTTCCACAAGAGAGTATTTTCTTGCAAAAGATACTAACAGTTTGCACCACGAGAAGGGGGGATAAGACTTTAGATGCTAGGCCTGGTTGGTTCTGTGCATCATCACAGAGGATTGGTGTATAGATCTACTTCCAGTTACACCCAGCTATCATTTACACATCTGCAAGCAACATAGATGAGTTTGTTACCATCTCTGATATCATTCATAGATGAGTTTGTTACAACTCTGAACTTCAGACTGTCACCCACTAAAGTGCGTGCACAAGAACACCCCCCCCCCCCCCTCTTGCATCATAGCTTGCGTCGCTCGTCAATTTATGCAAATGTCTTTCCCGGCGTGCAACATGACACATGCAGGCACTGTAAGCCTCTTGTTATCACTGATGACATGTTGTCACAGTTAGCAGATGGTAGTCAGCTAGAGCACTGTAGCTCAGAAATTAGACAGTAGTAGACAGTTAGTCAGACAGAAGAGAGAGTGGTAGTAACCACGGAGGAGCACAGTTAGTGCAGTGTGTGTAGTCAAAGTTGAGAAATGATGTATCTTCTTCATTGAAGTTTTGGTGAGTGATTTTTGGAAATAAATTTGTTTGTTATTTAAACCTTTTGAATCTTTACTAATTTTTTCTCTTGAGCAAACGTTAATTGTTTTGGATTAGAAATTACCTTTACATTTTGACAATCATTAATATTTTTTGAATTCTTACTCATTAACGCTTGCTGGTATTTTGAACCCTAATTTAACTTTATTTTTTTGCAGCTTTTTAATTATTGCCTGGTGCCCGACTCAACTATCCGGAGCATAAAAATAATTGGATCAAAGGGTCTAAACTTTAAAAGTAAATTCATTTTCTTTGGCCCGTTACAGAGGTAATTAAAAGAAGTGGCGCAACAAACAGGGACGTGCCAGTAGTAAAATATAGTGGTCCAAGAATAGGGACTGTATATTTGTGTATAAATTGTGTATGTTATTTAACGTGATTGTCAAAGATAGTAAATTTTGAGCTCATTATAGTTATATTGTACTATTTATAGATTTAACGGCAGCTTAAGCCGAAAATTTTTGTTGAGCAAGAAGCCTAACTTTTTTGTGTATTAGTCAAAGGTACTGAAGTTTCAGCACAGATATTGCTGATAGTTAAGATATTTATTGTATGTAAAGATTAGAAGTGTCCGGACACATACATAGGCACGATAGAAAATCTTTTTCGATAAGCAAATTTATATTTTTGCAAGCTTAGTTGTAGCTTTAGTATTGTTGTATAGCAGTACCTTTGAGCGCTGCTCAAGATTAAAAAAAGGTTTCAAAATTTCTAAAATTCAAAATTCTGGCAGACCGCTGCTAAACATGCCTGCTAACAATATGGCTGATTTTGCCATAATGACTCCCGACTTAGAAAGAGTAAAGGGTAGGTTGCAGGATGTAATGAAGGAAGCAGAAGTGCTAATGAATCTGCTTGATGATCCTCCGGAGAAAAGGGGAACGACAACAATCCCTAAATTTGCTGACAATGCTACGTCAGCTCACCAACTTAGAAACTTTGAACGTAAGGTTCCATTTTCTGTTCCATCAGAAGCAAGTGATAGAGCAGAGTATTATCAACTGCCACAATGACGATTTGCCAATCCATCTATTAACTATAGTCCTTATGTTAATTGGCCTTTACCTGAGATAAGGTTCGACGGTTCGAAACGTCCGTCATCGTGGACATTTGTCAAGTTCGTGGAGGAGCACTTCCGTTTACATGAAGTGCCCAGCAAAAAAAAGATGGTCTTAGCAGTATCTTGTCTAATTGGATGTGCTAAGAAATGGTGGAATAACGTAGGATGTCATCATTTAATTGAATATTGGGAAGACTTTAAAAGTGAAATCATGGAGATATATCCGGCTTATAATGATTTTACAGAACTAGCTATAGAGTTGTTTTCACGAAGACAAAGGGAAAGAGATGATATAGAAAAATTTATCTGGGGTACAGTAGAGTTGTACCAGCTGTACTATGCTGATGCCGCTGAAATTGATATTGCGAATTGCATATTGTCTCAATTGCTTTTGCCCATTAGAGAATTCTTATAAGTATGAAACGTGAACTCAATTTCAAATTTAGTCAAATTGACTCGGCAATATACTGCAAGAAGAGAATCTGCATTAAACCAACAATGGATGCAATCTCCGCCAAAGCAGCGCTATCAGGTTGAGTCTCGTAGAATGACTCCCGCACGACCAGAAGTTACATGGTCCCGACAATTTGCGCCGAACGCGCCTAGAACTATAGAGAATGAACGAAGCAGAGAATTTGTTCCACGTCAAGCTTCAAACAATGATACTAGACCTAAAACTTTTTTTAAGAACAATAAAGAAACTTTCAGATGTAATTTTTGTGGCCGATTAGGACACACGGAGCAATATTGTTATCGAAGGAATGAAAATTCGGGAAACTTGAATTAGGATCTTTGAAGCGAGAGGCCAAAGTTCCTCATGAAAAGCCCTCTCATGAGTTATGTCTTGCCACTATGGCTTTACCTTTTGTTAAGGCTTGTCAGGAAGAAACTAAACTAATAGATCGTAACGATACAGAAGCCGATCTTCCGTTTTCAAAGGAACAAATTTTAGATGATAATTATGACAATTGTCAATTGACAGTGCAGCCGCAGTCCCGTGGACTTTTTGAATTACCTTGTAGTCCAAAGCAGAATATTCAAGAAGCATCTACAAAATGTCCCATTAGTGCAATTAATGCAATTTTAGATAACGAAGTTTATGAAGTAGAACAACCTTATGAGAAAGCCGTTTTAGTTGATGAAAAGGTTTCTGAAGTAGATGTTTTAACGGAAATTAATAATGATGAAAATATTTTTGAGTCTGATTTAAGGAAAACTAATTTTAATGACGAAAAAAGCAACCAAGAAATTGTGCTGACCGCAAGTATTCCTGACAAGTCTGGCAAGTTCGGAAGTCCTCAACTGTTGAAGCGTCATTTGGAGGCGGACACCAATAAGCCTAGAAAGTACAAGACCAGGTTCTTCAAAAATCTGCATATAGCGACGAGATATCGACGAAACAAACAGATCCTGTAGAGCGACAACTGGCAGCGAAGCAGTCAACATAGCAAAGATGAAGTCACGAGCGAGATCTTTAGCAACGATTTTACTTGAAGCAAGCCAATGACGAAGGAAAGATGTCATCAGAACCCGACTGGATGATTTATTGCAACAGAGTGCCAACAATGAAAATTTAAGTATATTATTCTTCTTCCACTTGGTACTTATTGATTTATAAATGTTCTCTTTTCTCTGGAGTAGACAAAGACAAAGAAGAATGAAGAAGCTTTATTGTGATTTATATAATTAGCAATGTTCAAATTCTTGTTGAAACTTTGGAGTTTCGATATTTATTTTCGGAGAGTGAATTTAATGTAGTTCGAGTTTATAATACTGTGTGAATATTTTTTTTTTTGTATTCTTGTTCATTGAAGTTTTAGTTGTTATATTGTATTAACGTGAGTTAAAGTGTATTTTTGTAGATTCTTTCATTTCAGCTGACTGATAGCTGAAAATCTGTAAGTCGATATTGGGAAGTTTAGAAATTGTAAAATGTTTACGGATATGAATGAGGATAGGTGAAAGAGAATTAGTGATTTAATATTTTTTCGTTTTTAAGAAGAATTCTGTATCATAAAGTAACGTGCATTTCCAAGTGAATTTATGTGTGCAAAATAATCAGATTCGTGTAAAAAGTTATTGGCTGAAATGCTATCGCCATATATTATAAATTATTTACACATTTCTTTTTTCTTTATTCTTAGATACGATTTATGTATGTGTTTAAATCTGTTCAGTGTCATCAGTGATATTTATGTGTCAATGATGCGTAATTTTTGGGATGACATTGGCAGTATTTATTTGTATATATATGAGCTGACCATGATGATGACTGCAGAATTATTTTTTGTGTACCTTTTTGGAGCTGTCCCCAAATGGCCAAGTCTGGTGACTGAGTTGTTACTAGAATAACTCCTTTGGGAGGGGGACGTCAGCTCTGAAGGGGGAGGTAGCTAATTATTGTTTTATTTCAGCTAGCTTGTGATTGATGTGTATAGGTGAAGAATTAGCGGATAATTACAATCCCGCTTGTTTGTAAGATTTGAATTTTCTTAGCTTCACGTATTTGATGTAATTAGGAGGAGATAACGATGTTCGAATACCCTTTTTTTTATGTGATTTAGGAGAAGAATTTAGCTTTCACGTATTTTTTGATTGTGGTTAGGGGATAAGTGGAAGTTATCACCCCGCTAGCAATGTATGTAAATTTTTTTTTCTTTTCATGTCTTTAACCTTTCTAGAAGTTAAGAAAGATAGGATTGTTTTAACCTTTTCACTGTACAGTTCAAGTTATGCCAATTTCGAGTTTGTATCAGAATGTGATACTAGGTAGGCCGATAATGCTAGTATACAGTTAACTGCCACAGCCACTGGTATGTATTTACACTAGGATAGCTGATACACACTTTTGTTAGGAGAATTGGGAGGAGGTACCTTTGGTTGTGCTGGAAAATTGTATCAAAGTGAGAATAGATAGTCTTATCAAAATTTGCGTAAGCATACTTTTACTTATTTATGTTCAACCATGTGTAAATGACGTGAGATGTGTCCTTATATTCAAAATTTGCTCACCAAAATCTGTTAGGTCAAATTTTTGACTCCCTTTGGAAGGGGGAGTGTGATGCCCCCTCATTTACTTTTACTTTACCTTAACCAGTTTTGCTTAATTTACATTATATTTATCATTCTGGGATTTTTATTTCATTTTTGGCATCACAGCGCTCGTCTCCAAGAGTTAGGAGTTGCACATGCGCAACTCCGAACTTTCAATTGTCACCCGCTAAAGTGAGTGCACAAGGACAAGCCCACTCTTGCGTCATACCTTGCGCCGCTTTTCAATTTATGCAAATGTCTTTCCCGACGTGCAACATGACACGTGCGGGCTTTGTACCTCTTGTTATAACCTGGTGACATGTTGTCACAGTAGCACAGAAGCTAGTATAGTAGAGAGAGTAGTAGAGCACAAGCACAGTTTAGAGATCAGTTTTAGTTTGGAGTTTGTTGAAGATGTTTGTAGTAAGAAATGATGTACTATCTTCTTTATTGAAGTTTTGGTGAGTGCTTTTTGGAAATAAATTGTTTGTTATTTAAACCTTTTGAATCTTTATTAATTTTTTTCTCTTGAGCAACGTTAGTTTGTTTTGATTAGCATTAACATAAAATTTTGACAATCATTTAATATTTTTGAATTCTTACTTATTAAGGCTCGTTGGTATTTCGAACCCTAATTAAGCTTTATTTTTGGCAATTTGTCAATTATTGTCTGGCGCCCGACTCAGCTATCCAGAGCATAAAAATAATTGGATCAAAGGGTCCAAACATTAAAAGTATTTCATTTCTTTGGCCCATTACACTGCATGAGGATTTTGCATGTACGTATGCAAGTTAGAAATTTAGAAATTATAAAATATGTATTGCAAAATATCTTATTGCAAAATTTGGATGGAATTGTATTGGATGAAATGTTAGCATAGTGTATGATAAATTATTGATACAAGTTTTCTTTACTCTTAGATTGACGTCGGTTTCTTTAAATCTGTTTGGTGTCATCAGTGATATTGATGTGTCAATGATGTATGATTTTTGGGATGACATTGGCAGCATTTGTTTGCATATATTTGAGCTGACCACAATATCTTGAAGTTTTTGTACCCTTTTAGAGCTGCCTCCAACAGCAAAGTCTAGTTTGCCTGCAGTGGTCACTAGGAAAACTCCTTTGGGAGGGAGATGTAAAGCTCGATGAGGGGTTATTTCAGCTAGCTCGTGATTTATTGTGTTTAGGTGAAGTTTTAGCAGATGATTACACTCCCACTTGTTTGCAAAATGAAATTATTAGCTTCGCATATTTGCTTGTAGTTAAGAGGATTTAACAGAGCACCAATACCCTTTTTTTTACGTATGGCAGGCATGAAAGGTTAGATTTTGCATATTAGATTGTTGTTAGGGGTATAAGCGGAAGTTATGTTGATGCATCTGTATTTATACTCTATGAAAAAGCAGAATTTGATGTAATTGAATTTTTCTTTAACCTTTTTAGAAGATAAGTAGATTTGGAGCTATATTAACAAGCTTTTTTGCAAAGGTTATAGTATGTAACTTTTGGAATTGTATCAGAATGTGATATTAGTTAGTCCGATAACTCTAGTATGCAGTTAACTGCCATTGGTATGTATTTACAATAGGTAGTACGCATCATGCTAGGAGGAATGGGAGGAGGTACCTTTGCTTTTGATGGAAGATTGCGTTGATGTGAGAGTAGATAGTCTAATCAAATTTGCATATGCATACTTATTACTTAATTTATGTTCAGCGATATGTAAATGATGTAGGAAGTGTCCTTTTATTCAAAATTGCTCTTCAAAATCTGTAAGGTCAAATTTTGGCTCCCTTTGGGAGGAGGAGTTGTGTTGGTCCACCCATTCACTCTTACTTTTCCTTAACCAGTTTTACTTTATTTATGTTATATTTCTCATTTTGGGGATTATTTCAGTTGAAATTAATCACAATTTTCTCACCCAAGCCACTAAAGGAGTTGTGCAAGCACAACTCATACTTTTGATTGGCAGCCACTAAAATGCATCATAGTTATGCAAATGTTTTTCCCAGTGTGCAACACACGTGTTAGTTGTACACCACATGTAATAATAAGTGATGATAGTGGAGTTAGTAAGTCATGGAGTCAGACAGAGTGTCAGTAGATGTCAGTAGTAGTGTAGAAATGATAGTAAATGGAATCAGACTACTTTTGTATTCATCAGTTTATATGGTGAGTCATGATTTTTTTGAAAATAAACTTTGTTATATGAATATTTTACTTGATAAGTAATGCCCACATACTTAATAAACCCTCATTTAACTTTATTTGGCAAGTTAATATTGCCTGGCGCCGATATGTTATCCGGAGTTTTAATTTAATTTGGATCAGTCAAAAGGTTCAAAGAGAAAAAGTTTAAGAATCTTTTGGAGCATTGCATATTGATACAACTTTTTCTTTACTCTTAGTTACCATGTATAGGTGTTTAAATCTGTTAGGTGTCATCAGTGATAATTGACATGTCAATGATGTGTAATTATCGGGATGACATTGGCAGCATTTGTTTGCATATACACAGTCGTAGCAGAATAATGAGCTGACCATGATGTCTTGGAAGTTTTTGTACTTTTGTTTGAGCTGTCACCAATGGCATAGCCTAGTTTGACAGACTGTCACTATCAAAACTCCTTTGGGAGAGGACATAAAGCTCACTGAGGGGAGGAAATTAATGATATTTTTATTTCAGCTAATTCACGATTTATTGTGTTTAGTGAAGTTTTAGCAGATGATTACACTCCCATTTCTTTGTAAAATGAAATTATTAGCTTCATATATTAGATTGTAGTTAGGAGGATTTAACAGAGTACCAATACCCATTTTTTCACGTATGGCAGGCACAAAAGAAGATTAGATTTTGTGTCTTTGACTGCTGTTAGGGGAATAAGTGGTTGTTACGTACCCTGCTTGATGTACCTGTATTTATATATGCTGTGAAAGAGATAAATTTGATGTAATTGATTTCATTTTTCTTTAACTTTTTTAGAAGTTAAGCAAATTAGGAGTGAGATTAACAAACTTTTTTTACAGTGTAAAGTATGCAACTTTTGGAACTGTAACAGAATGTGATACTAGTTAGACCAATAACTCTAGTATGCAGTTAACTGCCACAGCCATTGGTATGTATTTACAAATAGGTAGCTAGGAGGAATGGGAGGAGGTACCTTTGGTTGTGATGGAAGATTGTGTTGATGTGAGAGTAGATTGTATTATTAAATTTGTGTATGCATACTTATTACTTTATTTATGTTCAATAATATGTAAATGACATAGGAAGTGCCCTTTTATTCAAAATCACTCATCAAAATCTGTTAGGTCAAATTTTGACTCCCTTTGGGAGGGGGAATTGTGATCGTCCACTCATTCACTTTTACTTTTCCTTAACCAGTTTTACTTTATTTACATTATATTTATTATTTTGCAGATTAATTTTCAGTTGGCATCATCATTTCTTCTCACCCAACTCCGCTAAAAGAGTTGCACATGTGCAACTCCGACTTTTGATTGACAGCTGCTAAGCTGCTAATCATGAAGGGAGACGTCCCCTCATTTGCATATTTACGATTGTTAGCACGAGCTTGCGATCATAAGATTATGCAAATGTATTTCCAAGCATGCAACACACACATCAGTTGCACACCACATGTATTGTAAGTGGCATTAGGTCACGAAGTTTGTAGGAATGAAACTAGGAGAATGTTAATGTCAGTAGTTAATAGTTTTTTGCAGTTAGTGAGATGGAGCTGTGAGAGAGCTAGTAGTTGAGAGGATGTGAGCTTTTAGTTGCTCAGACTATTTTATATATATGTTTATTTGGTGAGGCTTGATTTTTTTTAAAATAAATTTTGTTTGTTTTATGAAATATTTTGACTTTTCTATTTTTTTTTTCTCTTGAGCAGGATAATTGATTTTGATTAGATTTCATCATCATCCTCAAGCAGCCATGGGCTACGGAGGTCAACCAGACCGTGCAATTTAGTTCTCCAAGCAAGTCTATCCTGAGCTACATCTACTGCATCTGGCCATTGCACAACAATTCTAACAAGGTCCTGTTTGACATTGTCTGCCCACCGCATCCTAGGTCTCCCCTTCTTTCTGAGGCCTTTAGGCACACTGTTCATAACCCTATTCGCAAATCTATAATTATCCATACGGTTAACATGGCCAAACAAACGGAGTCTCTCTCTGCACAATATGCTGCTTAAAGGAGGTTGCCAACTCCTTTGCCTGACCTCATCATTAGTTACAAAGTTAAACCACCTAATGCCCAAGACACTGCATAAGCATCTAGAATCAAAAGCATCTAGTTTCCTGTTATCTTGTTTACAAAGTGCCCAAGTTTCACTACCATAACTAACCCTAGAAAGAACCAAACTATTATACAGTCTAATTTTAATTTTCATGTGTATACGCCTATTTCTCCACACTCTCCATAGATTCTTAAAAGTCCCGCAGCAATCCCTATTCGTCTGTTAATCTCATGCCGCACATCACCATTATCTGTTTCATAGCTCCCAAGATAATTAAATTGTGACACCTGCTCAAGACTGCAACCATTCAGATTAACTGAATCACAGCCTGCCTGACCAATTTTCATCACTTTAGTTTTCTCTCTGTTTATAACCAAACCTACTCTACTACCAGTTTCATCAACAGCTCGAATGAAAGAGTTCATCTCATCAACATCATTTGCCAAAAGGACTAAATCATCAGTATAATCTAAATCAGAAATTTTAGTATCTCCAGCCCATTTAAGGCCAAAATCTTTCCCTTGAAGTGAATTTCGCATAACATAATCAATAACCAAGCTAAAGAGAAAAGGAGACAAAATGCACCCTTGTCGAACACCAGAAGTAATGCTAAACCAATTGCTACAAGCCTTACCAACTCTCACACATGACTCAGTGTTATTACAGAGAGCTTTCATTATGTTAACTAACTTGTCAGGTATACCATATGATCTCACAATCAACCACAAATTATGACGATCAACAGAGTCGAAAGTCTTTTTGAAATCAACAAAGCTAGCAACCAAAGGTTTCTGAAACTCTAAACATTTCTCAAGAATCTGCCTAAGTGAAAATATCTGATCCACACATCTCCTACCACTTCTGAATCCACATTGCTCATCACGCAATTGACTGTCAACCAGATTCTTAATTCTATTAAGCACAATCATGGAAAGAACTTTACCTGGAACAGAGAGTAGGCTGATACCCCTATAGTTATCACAAGAACTGCAATCACCTTTTTTGAAAATGGGGATAACAATAGCTCTGGTAAAATCCTTAGGAACCATGCTTTTATCATAAAAGATATTCAGAATTTCAGTCATCCAAGTGGTAACCGAAACATTCCCAGCTCTAAGCATTTCGGTAGTAATTTCATCTACCCCTGGGGATTTATGAAGTTTAAGTTTAGAAACAGCCAAAATAACTTCAGATTGTGTTATAGGGCCAACATTAAAGCCACCAATGCATCTATCATCATTGCAAACAATGGGAGTAGAACTAACTACATTGTTTAGAACATCACTGAAATGCTCAGCATACCTAGCCATGACAGAATCCTCTCCTTCTATAACCTTACCTTGTTTATCCTTCAATCCTTGTATGCCTGTCCGTTTTCTACCATATAAAACATTAACTGTCTGGTACAGCTCTCTGCTGTTGTGCTGTCTAACTGCTTCCTCAGCTTTGTCAGCCAAACCATCAAGGCAAAGATTCTTATCAGCAGCTAACTGATCTTTTACACATTTATTAAGTTCTCTGTAATGCTTTCTATTAGGACTAGTATGGTATTGATTAAGGACATTCCTGCAGTTCTTTCTTTCCGAAATAAGCTCAAGTGCCTTATCACTCAGATAATTCTGCCTCTTCTGCTCCTTTTTTCCTAAAAGAGTACTGTTAGTGTCCAAAAAAGCCTGTTTAAAATGATCCCATTCTTCCTCAACTTCAGTAGTAAGCAAACCATGACTGTCATAATGACTCAGTAACCTATCATGGTAAGCTTTGGCTATAACTGGGTCTTTCAGAGCTTCAGTATTAAAAGCAAATTTTTTAACCCTAGCACAACACTTTTTAAGTTTAAGTTGCAAGACACTTTTAACAAGGTAATGGTCAGATCCAATTTCAGCTCCCCTATATGCCCTGGTATTCCTAAGAGAACTAGCCCATTTGCTGTTAATTAATATATAATCAATCATATCCCTATGCAGCCCATTAGGTGAAACCCATGTGTACTTATGTATGTCGCGGTGTTTGTAATATGTGTTAGTTATTCTGAAACCATTGAGTTTACTTACCTGTAGGAGACATTGCCCATTGCCATTGCAGCTACCAACACCAAAAGGGCCTATCACTCCTCCCCAAAGGTCAGAGTCAGTACCAACTTTGGCATTGAAGTCACCTAGAACAAGGGTAATATCTCCTTTCTGGACAGAATTTAAAATATCCTGAAGTTTTCTGCAAAACCTATCCTTCTCATCCTCATCAGCATCCTCAGTGTGGGCATAACAGCAGATAACATTCAAGTCTTTAACGCTTTTCATTTTTTGCGGTAAGAAACCTTTCATTAATGCACTCATATCCTAGAAGAGCATCACTAGCGTGTCTGCTGAGAAGGAAACCCACGCCTTGGTGATGCTTATTGTCATTCCTCCCTGAAAAGAGAAATTTAAGATTATTTTTAAGAATCTGACCTTTGTCCATCTGGTCTCTTGGAAGCCAAGAATATCTAAATTATAATGGTGGAATTCTGGTGTGAGGATGTCAAGAGGAAAAGCTCTGTACAGAGTCCTCACATTCCAACTACCTATGAAGAGAAAATGGTTAGTGGGATGTTTAAAGAAACTATGTTTATTGAGAGAGGCAATGCCGACAATATCAAACAGCCCCCTAATCGCAGACATGGGGCAAAGACCCGTTACCCCACCACTAATGGCTGAAGCATCTACACTGGAAGACTTCCTCCAATGTAGAATTTGACAATGCCAATAGAAGCAAAGAGTTCAGGTGCCTGCGATGACCTCTGCTCAGGATTATCCACCAGCTGATAAACATATCCTGTGAATCTATTCACTTGGGGCTGTCACCCGAAACACAGCGGAAGATTTTCCCTCTACAGAAGCCCACCAGTGCAGCAAAATCAGGATCCATAATCAAGCTCAGAGCCATATATCTGTCCAGTCCAGTGGGTTTATATGGTCAGCACCAGGACCCTGTGTGGTTGACCACTCCTCAGCAGGGTAGAAAAAAAAAGAAAAGTAGCCATAGTTGTCCAGATCAGTAGGCCACACTAATCTGGCAGCCCTCCCCTTCCGTTCACTTCCACAAGAGAGTATCTCTTTTGAAAGATACTAACGGTCTGCACCACTTTAATAATTCGACAATCTTTTGAATTCTTTTCATATTAATTAAATAACGATTATATACTTAGCGAACCCTTATTTAACTTTATTTGGCAAGTTAATATTGTCTCTCGCTCAATGCTATTGTGATGCCCCATTGTTCACTTTTGCTTTACTTTAACCAGTTTTGCTTAATTTATGTTATATTTATCATTTTGGGGATTTTTATTTCCTTTTTGGCATCACACACTCGTTTCCAAGAGTTAGGAGTTGCGCATGCGCAACTCCGACTGTCAACCGCTAAAGCGTGTGCACAAGGACACGCCCCCTCTTGCATCATAGCTTGCGTCACTCGTCGATTTATGTAAATGTCTTTCTCGGCGTGCAACATGACACGTATGGGCCTCTGTAAGCCTCTTGTTAAAGTCTGATGACATGTTGTCACAGCAGCACAGCATAGAAGCACATAGAGAGAGTCAGATAGACAGTGAGTAGAGCATAAGCATGTAGCACGGAAGAGTGCTCAGTTGATGTATCTTCATTGAAGTTTTGTGAGTGATTTTTGGAAATAAATTTGTTTGCTATTTAAACCTTTTGAGTCTTTACTAATTTTTTCTCTTGAGCAACATGAATTAAGTTTTGATTACATTTAGATATTTAACTTGACAATAATTATTGGATTCTTACTCATTAACGCTCGCTGGTATTTTGAACCCTAATTTAACTTATTCTATTTTTGGGCAATTCCTTAATTATTGCCTGGCGCCCGTCTCAGCTATCCGAAGCATAAAACTAATTGGATCAGAAAAAGGGTCCAAACTTAAAGGAATTTTGCATTTCTTCGGAGCGTTACACTATCCAGAAAATTAGTTTAATTTGGATCAGTTACAAGGCACAAAGTGAAGAAGTTTAACATATTTTAGGAACGTTACACTGCCATCGCAACCTAGGTTACCCCCTTTCCTGAGGCCTTTAGGCATGTTGTTCATAAACCTTCTTACCAATCTACTGCTATGTATACAGGCAACATGATCAAACCAATGCAGTCTATCTTTGTACAATAAGTTGCTCAAAGGAGGTTGCCTACTCCTTTACCTAACCTAATAATTACTCACAGTCAAACCACCTAATGTCCAATATACTGCTTAAACATCTAAAATTAAAGGTATCAAGTTTCCTGTTATCATACTTACAAAGGGTCCAAGTTTTGCTACCATAACTAACCTTAGAAAGAACCAAACTATTATACAGCCTAATTTTAGTCTTTTAGGTAAATATGCCTATTTCTCCATAGGTTCTTAAAAGTCCCAGCAGCAATCACTATTCTTCTGTTTATCTCATGCTGAGATAATCCCGAGATAATTAAACTCAGACACTTGTTCAAGAGTGCAGCCATTCAAAACAATTGAAGCACCATGTGTTTGACCACTTTTCATTCTTTTAGTTTTCTTTATGTTTATCACCGAACTTACTCTATTACTGGTCTGATGAACAGCCCTAACAAAAGAATTCATCTCATCAATATCATTAGCCAACAGGACCAAATCATCCTCATAATCTAAATTGGAAATTTTTAAATCTCTAGACCATTTAAGGCCAAAATGTTCTCCTTGCAAAAGAATTCTGAATTACACGATAAATAAACAAATTGAAGAGACAAAGTGCACCCTTGTCTAAGTCCACTAGAAATGTTAAACCAGTCACTACAAGCTCTACCAACTCTCACACATTACTCAGTGTTATTATAGAGAGTTTTCATTATACTAACTAAGGTATCTGGTATGCTATAAGACCTCATGATCTACTAACTAAGGTATCTGGTATGCTATAAGACCTCATGACCTAAATTATGTCAATCAGCAGACTATAAAGCTTTTCGAAATCTGAAAAGCTAGTAACCATTGGTTTCTGAAACTCTAAATATTTATCAAAAATTCGCTTAGAATGAAAATATTTAATCTATACATCCCTACCACATCTGAATTCATACAGCTCATCACACAGTTGCCCATCAACCAAATTCTTTTCTATTAAGCACAACCATGCAAGGAACTTTACCTGGAACATAAAGTTGACTGATTCCCCTATAATTATCACAAGAACAGTGATCACCCTTTCTAAAAATAGTGATAATAATAGCTTTGGTAAAATCCTTAGGAAAAATGTCTTATCATAAAAGATATTTAAAATTTCTGTAAGCCATGTGATAACAGAAACATTCACAGTTCTATCCATTTCAGTAGTAATTTCATCTCCTATGGGGATTTATGCAATTTTAATTTAGAAATAGCTAAAATAACTTCAGAATATGATATAGGGCCATCATTAAAGCAAATAATGAATCTATCCTCATTACAATGAGAGCAGAACTTTGTTCCAAACATCTCTCAAATGCTCTGTGCACTTAGCCATGACAAATCCCCATCTTTAACCCTCAATCCCTGTGCACCTGTCTATTTATTACTACACAAAACATTAACTATCTGGTAGAACTCCCTGCTATTTGGCAGTTTAGCTGCTTCCTCTGTGTTGCAAGCCAAGCTATCATGCGATTCTTATCAGCTGTTAACTGATTCTTTACACATTTATTAAGCCACTTGTAATAACGTCTGTTATGACTAGTAGGGTATTGATTAAAATTGTTACTACACTTCCTTCTTCCCTTTGCACTCAAATACCATTGTCTCCTCTATTCCTTTTTACACAAAACAGTATTATTAGTTCATATAAAAAAAAGGCCTGTTTAAACTGATCCAATTCTTTCTCAACTTCAGAATTAAGCAAACCACAATTGTCATAATTACTAAGTAGCCTATCGTATTATGTTTTGGCAATATTTCTATCTTTCAGATATTCAGTATCATAGGTAATTCCCTTAATCTTAGAACCCTTTCTTAATCTTCAGCAGTAAACCACTTTTGACCAGGTAATGATCAAAACCAATTCCTGTTCCCCTATACAATCTGGCATTCCTAACCAAACTAACCCATTTGCTTGTTAATTAACATATAATTGATCATATTACTATGCACATATCAGGTAAAACCCACAAATATTTATAAATGTCTCAGTGTTTATAATGTGTTAGTTATTCTCAAACTGTTAATTTTACTTACCTGTAGGAGATGTTCCCCATTCCCATGTCACTACCAATGCCAAAGGGATCTAATATCCGACCAAATGTCAGAGTCCATCAACTTTAACATTGAAGTCACCCAGCACAAGAGAAATATCTCCTTTCTTGGCAGAATCCAAAATATCCTGAAGTTGTATTTAAAACCTAGCTTTCTTGTCCCCATCAGAATCGCCTGCAAGTACATAAGAACAGATAATATCCAAATATTTAATCTTAGTTGTAAGAAATCTTTCATTAACCCTTTCCATATCACATCCGTAATAACTGTTTTCATCTTTCGAATTATGGTGACACAAGATGTTTCACCAAAGTATAAGATTGTAAAAAAAAATTACTGAGTATCTATTTGCTATCAAGCTATTTTATGCAATAGGATGAAGATGAGTGTAGAAGAAAATTTGAGCCAGGTGGGTTCTGAGACCAAGATCTCCTGATGTCATGTCAGGTGTTCTGACCACTGAGCTACCAGCCACTAATCAATCTCTTCTCCACTGCTGATGTTATGCTATACACCATCTGGTCAATCAGTGTTGTACATTTGAGGACTATATTTCTTCAGAGCCATCCCAGATATGTGCACATGAACATTGTAAGAACCTTTGGCTTATATTTTTTGTGAGCAAATTGGAATCTGCATCACCTATGGTATAATCAGTAGTATCTTGTATTCAGACAAATGAATTCATAGCTCATGATTACTGAGTAGACACATATATATACTTATCAGAGCTCAAGCTGTTTTATGTAACAGGATGAAAGTGTAGATGAAAAATTGTCTTGAGCCGAAGGCAATGAAGTCGTGAAGAATACCCAATCTCCAACCCATGCTATACACTTTTTCAACATCGAAGAATACTGACCCCCCGTGCTCTCTGCATAAAAAAAAAAATTCTTATTGCCGATTCAAGGTCGATCAGATGGTCTAAGGTAGACTGCTGCCTGCGAAAGCCACGCTGGATGTTGGAAAGAAGGCCATGGTGACATTCTTTTCAACACCTTGTACATGTAGCTCGTTAATGCAATTGGATGATAATTAGAAGGAATCATGGGATCTTTGCCTGACTTGGGGAAGGCCAAAAAGATATCCTCCCACCAGGAGTCTGGAAACTGCTCCTTGACGAAAATATGATTGAACAGTCGTAGCAACTGATCCTTACTCAAGACAAGAGATATTGACATTACTCATGACAAGAGATGTTGAAGCACGGCATAATGGATATTGCCTGGCTCAATGGCAGATGTGTTCAGCCTAGCTCTTCAGGGCCAGAAACTCAGGGGAATAAGAAGACATGGAAGAGGTGGAGGAAAAAGCAGCAATTGCCGGTCCATTTTGCTCTAGGATTGATAATGAGTGGGAAGTGTAATTCCAACCCATTTACTGAACTTTATCCCACACAACCTTATAACTGGTCATGTCAGATGAATGATAAAATCGAAGATTCCTTCTGGCTCTGGTGCTGGACGAAATGAACTTTCGCTCTGGCACATTTGAATGATTCAAGGTTGTAGGATGTTGGATATCTTCGGGAACCTCCCCCCCCCCCCCCACACACACACCCCTCCAGCCTTGTTCTGAGCTTCATGAGCTGCAATGCAGTCGGGATTCCACCATGGTTTTAAAAATGTGGAAACTGGGCCGAGGTCTGAGGAATTATAGAGGCAGCTGCATGGACGATACAGTGCGTCATCTCTGCCACTGCATCAATGATTAGTTCCTGGCTGACCAAATGTTCAGAGAACTTGCAAAGGAGTTTGAAGCCACTCCAGTCAGCCCAAACAGTCTCCACCATGATACATACCCCTTAAGGGATGGGAGGCCCCCACTGAAGTTGGTACACACCATGGGGAGGTGATCGCTTCCATACAGTTGTCCTCAACCTCCAATGTAAAGAGTGGAAGGATTGAGGACGAGCAGATGGTAAGATCAATAGTAGTGAATCCAGCAGGTCAGGGAATGAAAGTAGGTGCTGATAACGGTGTTCAACAGGGAGAATGGTGGATACAGGAGCCACTGCTCCAGGACACCATGGTGTCAATACTGCCCCACAGAGGATTGTCTTTTGAAGTCCCCCATGATAAGGGGGATGGCACTGCGAGACAAGATCATCAAGGTCTTCCCAGAAGATGATACTTCCCGGTAGGCAAACAGAAAGAGCAGATGGCTAACACCTCTTAAGGTGGTGGTGAGAGCTACCACTTGGAATGGAGAATGGTGGCTCATAAGGATGGCAACAACCCCTTAAGTTGGTTCTTCTCCATCATAGTCCTGGTGAATGAGAGAAATTCCGTGATTGTTAGCTGCCTGCAAGTATATCTCATGCAGGCACACACAGATGGGCTCGTGTGCACAAAGGATGATGTTGATGTTGCCAATATTCCACTGGAATCTATAACAATTCCATTGTAGGAGTGTAGCCATCTGAGGTATTAGAAGAAATGGAATCATAAGTCTTGAAAAATTTCGATAATTTTAACTGTCATCAGTGACAATTTTGGGAAAATGGATACAGCAGCCCGTTGAAACAAAACGGCGACCATGTCCTGGAAATCATCCAAGGGACACAGATCTAAGACTGCCAGTCGAGGAGGGGTCTGGGACTTTTGCTTTGGCTCGATGAGGCCCTTTAGATTTAGAGTCTGGCTGACTGTGGTTGTAATGGAGGGGACCTTCCTGAAATGGAAGTGGAAAGCACTGATGCAAGAATAGAAACTGGTGTTGATGCTGACACCAACATCAATTTCACCTGTGTAAGAACATGCTTGGTTGCAGGTGAGAAAGGTTCAGCAAGTGTAACACTCTTGGCTGCCACAATGAGCACAGTTGGGTTTGCCCTGACAAGCTGTGCAGGCATGGCCATACCTCTCGAATGGAAATCAATACAGAGAATTTGGAATATATGGCTTTACCTCACAGTAAAGGGTTCTTACCTTGATGGAAGTCAGCAGGCATGGTATGTCAAATGTAACAATCAATACCCGGATGGGTAGTAACTTCCCATCATGGTGTTGTGAAACCTGGTTGACTGGGTTGGGTTGTTTTACCTCTGAGTGGCACTTTTTTGCACACTATGGGCTAAATGGCCAGGTCACATGGACCCCGAAGGCTCAGAGAAGATTGGGGGAGGGGACCCACTGGAACAGCTGTTGGGAGACAGATGGTAGTCTCCCGTCAAGGCCATCCAGCATGTTCTTTAACATGCATGGGGTATGGCTCTTCCACACACAGGGCCAAGGCTTAACGTCCCATCCGACGGATGGTGGCCTTTCCAAGCCCATCGGTGTCCCCTACTGACAGTGGGCAGGGCGGGGAGTTTTGCGGAGATAAATCTCAACGCTGACCCAGCGGGGACTCGAACCTGGTAACTGCAGATTACGAGCCTGACGTGCTACCGACTGAGCCTCCCCTGCCCCTCCTGGTGGACTGCTATGACTCCTTGGAATAAGAGCTCCGACAGGATTTCCTCCTTAGAAACTTTGAAGAGGTCCCACTAACAGATCACACCTTGACCCAGGATGAATTGATTTGTGGGCATGACAGTGACCACTACCCTACCAATTGCTGTAACTTTCAGTGTTAACTCAGAGTGTTTTAAGCAAGCAGTTTCCACAAGCATGTCGCTGGACTGATATTGAAACTCCAAGACCTTCCAGATGTTTACTTACAAAAAAATGGGCAGGTCCCCAATCACCCGATAACCCCTGGAATGGATGATCAAGAATCATGGGGATGAAGAATAACATGAAGATGACAGCAATGATGACAGAGAAGATGGCTAGTCATAAGCTGAGGAGGGCAGATGAAGCCCCCCCTTCATCAACTACCAGGGTCGTCTTTTCCAGGGTCATGGGTGTCCGGGCATGGCAAACACACCAGCTAACATTGAGGGCCCTAAGAAGGTACCTGAACCAGCATAACCTTCCCAGGGTGGTTCCCTAACCAAGGACAGGAGCTCGCACCAAGGGGACTTTTATACAGTATTATACAATTTAAATTAATGTTAAATATACTGTGATTTCATTATATCATTATAAACTGCTCGACATTGAAAGTGCCTCACTCAGAAGGACAGTCTCGCCTTGGACCATGTGGTGGCTAAGCATCATCGTCGGTGTGTGCTTTATACCGACTCACTTAGCTCGCTACAGACTTTGATCTCGGTGAGGCATCGGCCTCACCCAGTTCTTACTAAGATCCGTCAGCATCTACATCATCTGGCAGCCACAACCACCATCCATTTCTGTTGGGTGCCTGGTCATGTCGGAATCAGGGGCAATGATTTGGCAGATGCTGCTGCCAAGTCAGCCATGCCCCTGTCCGACTCTCCGTTGCTGGTTCCATATCTGGATTTCCAGCAGCGTTTTACCAACGAGCTCCAGACACAGTGGCAGAGATCTTGGTCAGAACAGCTTACCAACAAGCTCTTTGAGATCAAACCTATCATCAAACCATGGCAATCTTGTTACCACAGGAATCGCAAGCAGGAAGTTGTACTTGCTCGGCTTTGCTCAGGTCACTCGTTTATTACTCATTCGTTTCTTCTAAGGGCGGAAAATGTACCTAAGTGCGAGTTTTGTGACACCATTTTAACAATCAAACATATTTTAATCTCGTGCCCCGCTTTTAACTTTGAACGATGTATGATTTTTAACTTCCATAATTTTATGTCCGAGCCTCTTACACTCGGACATCTTTTATCTGATCATTGCATTTTACCTCCAGTTTTCACCTTTTTGAAATATTGTGGATATTTTAATCGAATTTGATTTTACCTTTGTGCATTATTTACCCCAGGTCTCTTACACCTGGGATTATTTTACTTAGTATTTCTACAGTTGTTTTACTCTGTTCTTACACCCTTGTTGTTTGTTGTTTTACCACTTTACAACGCTGAAAATGTATTTTAAATTTTGGTTGCGGGGTTCTAGGTCTTTTATCTTTTATACTGTCTTTTGTTTGGCGCATTATGGCCTTGTTGCCGATGCACCATTAAACCCCAACCAACCAACCAACCAACCAACCCAGAAGGACATGTCATACAAACATGCAAATAGAAGGGTGGGTGTGTGCAGTTGAGATATGCAAATGATGATAATCCGGAGTCAATGACGTGTGTGGCTCAAGAGATAAGTAGGAACATGGATGGTATTGTGTTTATGTAGGTGGAAGTGAGAATAGGTGGTTCCACTTGGAAATTCTTCAGTGAAGGCCGAAAATGCCTGGTACACACTGTTGGCAGGTTTATCGCCATTTGGCTGCTTTTGAGAGAGGAAGAATTAAAGACCTATGTGAAGATGGATGGACTACACATCGTGTTGCTGCCCATGTTCATCAAGATACATGAACTGTTGGACACTGTTGGCAACAGCACTCACCTGGCTTGGTGCAAAGTTGTGCAAACTGGATCATGAATGGAACACTTGTGTTTAGTGATGAATCCTGTTTCTGTGTGGGTGCTGACGATCAACAGGTCTGTGCATGGCAACAAGCTGGTGAGAGGATGGATCCAGATTTTGTTCACGACCGACACACCGCTCTTCAGCCAGGCATAATGGTATGGGGTGCTATTGGATATGACAGCAGGTCTCCTTTTGCCTGCATCATGGGAACACTGACAGCTGCACGATACGTTAGCACAGTTCTGCAGCCGTTTTGTTACCGTTCCTGGGAGGCATGCAGCAGTCCATTTTCC
This sequence comes from Ryuthela nishihirai, assembly GCA_038380435.1. Classification (NCBI taxonomy): domain Eukaryota; kingdom Metazoa; phylum Arthropoda; class Arachnida; order Araneae; family Heptathelidae; genus Ryuthela; species Ryuthela nishihirai. The sequence continues at coordinate 4,395,689 of JAWZYU010000019.1, forward strand.
AGCATGACAATGCCAATGTACACACTGCAAAGATCTCCAAACAATGTTTGCAGCATGTTCAAGTATTACCATGGCCAGCACGATCTCCAGATTTATCCCCAATAGAAAAACTGTGGAACCAGATTGGATGACGTGTTCAATCCTCTCACTGGCAGGCGCAGAATCTCGATGAATTATGAGAGCAAATCAATGCTGCTTGGTGTTCAATTCCTCAGTACCATATTGGTTGACTGTATGACTGCATACTACATCATATTGCTGCCTGTATTGCCATTTACAGCAGTGCAGCCACTTTCTGAGGCAATCGCATTGTTCATGCTTTATCTCATCTTCTAACTGCTGCAAGTGGCTGCAAATTAAATCATGGCATGCCAATATGCATTGCTATGTATGTGCTACATTTCACCCCTATCTTCTCATTCCTTCTGGGTGGGGCAATTTCAATATCATGCAGTGTAAAAGGTCAGAATCTTAAAAATAATCATAAATTTCTCTTTTCAGGGAGGAACGATAATAAACATCACCAAGGTGTGTGTATGCTTCACATCAGACACACTAGTGATGCTCTTCTAGGATATGAGTGCATTAATGAAAGGTTTCTTACAGCAAAATTTCAGACAAGGGTTAAAGACTTGAATGTTATCTGCTGTTATGCCCCCACTGAGGATGAGGATGAGAAGGATAGGTTTTACGGACAACTTCAGGATATTTTGAATTCTGTCAAGAAAGGAGATATTACAGTTGTTCTAGGTGATTTCAATGCCAAAGTTGGTACTGACTCTGATCTTTGAGGAGGAGTAATAGGCCCTTTTGGTCTTGGTAGCTATAACAGCAATGGGCAACGTTTCCTACAGGTAAGTAAACTCAATGGTTTCAGAATAACTAACACATATTATAAACACCATGATATACATAAATACACATGGGTTTCACCTGATGGACTGCATAAGAATATGATTGATTACATATTAATTAACAGCAAATTGGCTAGTTCTGTTAGGAATACCAGGTTATATAAGGGAGCTGAAATTGGATCTGACCATTACCTTGTTAAAAGTGTCTTGCAACTTAGACTGAAAAAATGTTGTGCTAGGGTTAATAATTTTACCTTTAATTCTGAAGCTCTGAAAGACCCAGTTATAGCTAAAGCTTACCATGATATGTTACTTAGTCATTATGACAGTCATGGTTTGCTTACTACTGAAGTGGAGGAATAATGGGACCATTTTAAACAGGCTTTTTTGGAAACTAACAGTACTCTTTTAGAGAAAAAGGTGCAGAGGAGGCAGAATTATTTGAGTGATAAGGCACTTGAGCTTATTTCAGAAAGAAAGAACTGCAGGAATGTCCTTAATCAATACCCTACTAGTCCTAATAGAAGCATTACAGAGACCTTAATAAACATGTAAAGGATCAGTTAGCTTTGGCTTGATGGTTTGGCTGACAAAGCCAAGGAAGCAGTTAGACAGCACAACAGCAGAGAGCTGTAGCAGATAGTTAATGTTTGTTATAAAATGGAGAGGTATATAGGGATTGAAGGATAAACATGGTAAGATTATAGAAGGTGAGGATTCTGTCATGGCTACGTGGGCTGAGCATTTCAGTGATGTTCTAAACAATGTGGTTAGTTCTACTCCCATTGTTTGCAATGATGATAGATGCATTGGTGGCTTTAATGTTGGCCCTATAACATAATCTGAAATTATTTTTGGCTGTTTTGAAACTTAAACTACATAAATCCCCAGGGGTAGATGAAATTACTACCGAAATGCTTAGAGCTGGGAATGTTTCGGTTACCACTTGGATGACTGAAATTTTGAATATCTTTTATGATAAACGGATGGTTCCTAAGGATTTTACCAGAGCTATTATGATCTCTATTTTCAAAAAAGTTGATCACAGTTCTTGTGATAACTATAGGGGTATCAGCCTACTCTCTGTTCCAGGGAAAGTTCTTTGCATGATTGTGCTTAATAGAATTAAGAATCTGGTTGACAGGCAATTGCGTGATGAGCAATGTGGATTCAGAAGTGGTAGAGGATGTGTATATCAGATATTTTCACTTAGGTAGATTCTTGAGAAATGTTTAGAGTTTCAGAAACCTTTGGTTGCTAGCTTTGTTGATTTGAAAAAGGCTTTTGACTCTGTTGATCATCATTAATTTATGGTTGGTTGTGAGATCACATGATATACCAGACAAATTAGTTAACATAATGAAAGCTCTCTATAATAACACTGAGTTGTGTGTGAGAGTTGGTAAGTCTTGTAGCAATTGGTTTAGCATTACTTCTGGTGTTCGACAAGGGTGCATTTTGTTTCCTTTTCTCTTTAGTTTGGTTATTGATTATGTTATGCGAAATTCACTTCGAGGGAAAGATTTTGGCCTTAAATGGGCTGGAGATACTAAAATTTCTGATTTAGATTATGCTGATGATTTAGCCCTTTTGGCAAATGATGTTGATGAGATGAACTCTTTCATTCGAGCTGTTGATGAAACTGGTAGTAGAGTAGGTTTGGTTATAAACAGAGAGAAAACTAAAGTGATGAAAATTGGTCAGGCAAGCTGTGATTCAGTTAATCTGAATGGCTGCAGTCTTGAGCAGGTGTCACAGTTTAATTATCTTGGGAGCTATGTAACAGATACTGGTGATGTGCGGCATGAGATTAACAGACGAATAGGTATTGCTGCTGGGACTTTTAAGAATCTATGGAGAGTGTGGAGAAATAGGCGTATACGCCTAAAGACTAAAATTAGACTGTATAATAGTTTGGTTCTTTCTAAGTTTAGTTATGGTAGTGAAACTTGGACACTTTGTAAACAAGATAACAAGAAACTAGATGCTTTTGATTCTAGATGTTTACGCAGTATCTTGGGCATTAGGTGGTTCAATTTTGTAAGTAATGATGAGGTTAGGCAAAGGATTCGCAAACCTCCTTTAAGCAGCATATTGTGCAGAGAGAGACTCCGTTGGTTTGGCCATGTTGCCCATATGGATAATTATAGATTGGCGAATAGGGTTATGAACAGTGTGCCTAAAGGCTTCAGAAAGAGGGGGAGACCAAGGATGCGGTGGGCATACAATGTCAAACAGGACCTTATTAGAATTGGTGTTCAGTGGCCTGATGCAGCAGATGTAACTCAGGATGAACTTGCTTGGAGATCTAAATTGCACGGTCTGGTTGGACCTCTGTAGCCCATGGCTCCATGAGGATGATGATGATTTTAATGCAAAAATAATTTACTTTTAAAATAGTTTTCCTTCTTGTCAGCAATAACATTTTAATTTTAACTACCTAAAGAATTTTTTAGAAATTATATCCTCCTAATAGTTAAATCTTTTCAGAGCAAAGTGCTCCATCCCATCATCAGTGAACAAAACTGGATGAAAGTGTGTTGTTAATATCATTTTACATATATAGAGAAAGATAACTGATTTCCACAATGTTAAAGTGAGAGTATTTGGTATTATTTACTCACAATGTAAAGCTCAATGATGTCTTTGCTCTGAAAAGTATCTGAGTTTTACCAGAAAATAATTACTAAATATAAATTTTTTCTTCAGGCAAAAACACCCTTTTAATGTTAATGAGTAAGGTCTAATTATTGCAATATTTTAAAATCATATTTTATTTTATTAATATCATTATTTCAGGAAGAAACTTTCATGCTATTTTTGCATCTGAATACTTAAGAGTGAATAGAGATTAAGCCTTCAATCAAATAAATTACAATGCACATGTTCACATTAAGTGTCAACCTAAATGGAATAAGGTATATTACTTTTTTGAAAATTATAAAAAAAAATAAAAAATAAATACCCCCTCAAGCAGCTGCTTGCCACAGAGGTCTGATAGGAGTCTGTCAGTTTATATGCCACAGTTAGGTACACTTTATTTGCATTTTTTGCTTTCTCTGTAGAAATATTCATAAATTACAAATATTCTGTAATTATGAAAATGTCTATAATTTTTCTTTTTTTTTTCTTGAAGACTAAAATAATATTCTCACCTGAACATTGTGAAAATCAACTCTGTTTAAATCAGCCATCATCTGACTTATTTGTGAAGAATTCTGAAGGACAGCTCTTGCAGCCTGAGCAAGATGGTTCAGAGATGTGTAGCGTCTAAGAGTCTGGGCAAAGGCACTTACAGCACTCACCTAGATAACACATTGTACAATAAGTGTACCATTTCTTTCCTCAATATTTAATTACACTGAATACAAACAATATTACATTAGTTTTCTGGCACTCAATGCCAGATAGAAATCAAGAATAACAGTAATACACACTTAAATTGCAAAATTGATCATGATATCATTGATAAAAGAAACTCATCATTTGTCTCAAGTAAATTACAATGAAGTAAAGCTCCAAATATTTAAATACTTTTAAAGTTTTGGACCTTTTATCTGATCCAATAGTTATTCAAGCTCCAGATAGCTCGATCGGGCACCAGGCAAAAATAATAATTTGCCAAATAAAGTTGAAATTAGGGTTCTAATATTATACCAGCAGGCGTTACTTAGCGAGTAAGAATTAAAAAATAAATGATTGTCAATCCAAATATAATCAAAAATTATGTACTAACATTGCTCAAGAGAAAAAATAGTGAAGATTCAAAAGTTTCTATAAAAAACAAAATTTATTTCCAAAATTTCAATCACCAACATCACATGGAAATGTCGACTACAACTTTGAACTACTCACTGCTACTAACAACTACTACCTACTACATCTCTAACTGCTGACTAACTTTCAACTCCTCTAACTCTACTACCAACTAACTTTCAACTCTCAGTTCTCTTCTACATCTCTAACTAACTCTGTGACCACGTCACTGCCATATCGTACGTTGTACAAAGGTCCGCATGTGCCATGTTGCAGGCCGGGAAAGGCATTTACATAAACTGACGATTGTGCAAGCTATTACACAAGAGAGGGCATGTCCTTGAACATGCATGCTTTAGCGGGTGACAATCGAAAGGTCGGAGTTGTGCATGCGCAACTCCTATGCTCTGGGAAATGAGTGCTGTGATGCCAAAAATAAAATTAAAATCCCCAAAATGATAAATATACCATAAATCAAGCAAAACTGGTTAAGGTAAAGTAAAAGTGAATGAGTGGGCATCAGAGTGAATATTTATAATTATTATGCAACTGTCTGGTCTTCCAATTTTAAATATAACCATTCTAATTCTTGTTTGTTATGTATCTTGGACCACTATATCAAACTGACCCCACTTTCTACTCTGCATTAATTGACCTTATTACAATATTTCGTGAAAATCTTTTGCAAACATCCAGCAGAAATTATTATAGCACTTCCAACAAACTTTTTAACTAAACTTCATGGAGCAATTGATAATTTAACAAAATAGAAATCAGTGCTGCAAACTTAAAATATCACCTCCTCCCCCACCTTTGCCCTGGAAGCTACTGTTTGACCAATAGAGAGTAAAAGAACCAAAAACAAAAATATCAAAAACCAACAATATGCAGAGAAATAGAAATTTCTACACAACAATAATAAATTCATGAAACAGTAGATGGCTTACCACGATTCTAAATTTTGCAAAAGCTTGTGTTGATTAATCCTCGCATTACAGCATGTTTTTTATGTTTAAACATTGATTTTGTTAAAAGTACCAATAAATCTATAGGCTTAATTTTATTGACCGTTTGCATTTTTATTCCCGTAGGTGGGTGGATAAGGACCCCAGTTCATTGCTTTGCCCAGGGGCCTACAATACTGTTAAGATGGCACTAGTTATATTTATTATTTTGGGGATTTTTCTTCAGTTGGATTATCATTTTTCCTCATCCAGACTGCTTAAGGAGATGCGCATGTGCAACTCCGACTTTTGATTGACAGCCGCTAATGCATGTATAAGGGCATGCCCCACTTGCATCATAGCTAGCACGATCGTAAGTTTATGCAAATGCTTTTTATGTGCATAGTGTGCAACACACGTGTCAGTTGCACGCCACATGTACACTGAGTGCCATTGAATTAGGGATAGCAAACTAGTAAAGTGTTAGACTCCCTCTGGCCCTGATAACAGCCACCACATGACAAGGTAAGACTTCACAAGCTTGCATAAATGTCCCAGGTATGGTAGCCCATGCCTCCTCCAGAGCTGTCCACAATTGTCTCAAGGTTGTTGCTGATGGGACTCAAGCCTGAACACTCTGCTCGATGGTATCCCAAAGTTTTTCGATGGAATTTAAATCTGGGCTTCTAGGTGGGCAATTCATTACTTCAAAGTCAGCAGAATGCTCCTGCAACCTTGCAGTAGCCAACCTGGACCTGTGCGATGAATGTTGTCTTGCTGGTAGATGTCATCTCCATTGGAATGCATTATAGTCATAAATGGGTGTAAATGGTCAGCCATGAGTTCTATGTACCAGGATGCATTGAGAGTCATCGGCACACATACCAAAGTTCCCACAGATGTCCAACTGAAGACACCCCAGACCATCACTGAGCCACCACCAGCTTGTACTGTTCCGACCTGACATGCAGGATCATGGATTCATGGGGTTGGCACCATATCCTCAGTCTCCCATCAGCGTGATGAAGTTTAAATTGGGATTTGTCACTCCAGGCTATCTGTTGCCAATTTTCAATGGTCCAGTTTCGATGTTCTTTAGCCCAGGCAAGGTGTTGAGTCCGGTGTCGTGCCATCAGAAGTGGGACTCTCATAGGTCGGCAGCTCCCAAAGCCAAGATGATGAAGTGAGCATTGCACGGTCCATGCACTGACTTCCGGATGGAACCCGCGTTCAGATGGGAGGAGATTTCAGATAATGTCTGGCCCCTATCGGTCCATACGATGCGAGTCAGATGGCAAAGCCCACAATCATTCAAGGCTGGTTGTCCTTTGTAGTTTGTCTGGGTGCTTGTTTTTTCACTGGAAGTTTCATATTCCCGGAACACTCTTGAAACTGTTGCATTAGAAAATCCAAGTTCATATACAATCTTGCAAATCGAGTGTCCCATCTGTCAGGCACCTACGATCTGCCCTCTGTCAAATGCATCTAAATCCCGTGCCTTTCCCATTACATTTCTCACTGCGAATGCTTGGGGAAGCCAAAGCTGACAGCTATATATGGCCAGAGTTTCAGCAATGCATGGGTGCAAATGTGGGACTTGTGGTACTGAATTTGGATAATGTCTCTTATCCCTAATTCAATGGCACTTCAGTGTATAGTAAGTGACATTTAGCACGGAGTTAGTAAGAGTAGTTTTTGGAGGAGAGTGTTAGTTTTTGTTGTTGAGTAGAGATGGTGTTAATTGGAGAGAGCTAGTTGTTGAGAGAATGTGAGCTTTTAGTTGCTCAGAATATTATATTCATCAGTTTATTTGATGAATCTTGATTTTATGGAAATAAACTTTGTTTTATGAAATATTTTGACTTTTCTATTTTTTTCTCTTGAGCAGGATAAATTGATTTTGATTAGATTTAAGTTTAGAAACTGACATAATTTAATTTTAATTCTTATGGACTAAGTAATGCAAAAATATACTTAGCAAACCATTATTTAACTTTATTTTGCAAGATTAATTCCTGGCACCCGAGGCCTTCTGGTAAAATTTGGATCACTCAAAAGGTTCAAAGTGAAGAAGTTAACATACTTTTGGAGCATTACAGAGTGCAGAAAAGAAAGTGTCACACTGAAGACAGGGACTCTATATATATGTATAAATTGCATGTTATTTAATGTGATTGTCAAAGTTAACAAATTTTTGAGCTCATTAGTTATATGTATTAACCATAGATTTAACGGCATCTTAAGCAGAAATTTTTGTTGAGCAAGAAGCTTAACTTTTGCATTAGTCAAACTATTGAAGTTTCAGTGCAGTTATTGCTGATAGTTAAGATCTTTATTGTATATATGTAAAGATTAGAAGTATCCAGACACACACACACACAATACATAATCTTTTTGATAAGCAAGTTTACTGCAAGATTAATATAGCTTTACTATTGTATCGTTGGGTAGATAAGAAAAGATACAAAAGTTACAAAATTTCATTAAATTCAAAATTTTGGCACATCATTAAACATGTCTACTAGTAATATGGCCGATTCACCATAATGACTCCTGACATAGTAAAAGTAAAGGATAGGTTGCAGGATGTTCGAAATATCCATTAACGTGGACATTTTTCAAACCCAAGGTAGAACATTTCCATTTATGTGAAGTGCCTGAGAGCAAAAAGGTGGTTTGCGCAGTATCTTATTTAGCCCTTCCAGTGTCCAGCCTGAAAAGCAGGTTTCCATCCAGAGGCCAAGCTATTTTCTCCCTATGCTCAGTCAAAAAAAACTTTTTTAGAACTTTTTTAGCCAAATAACTGAATAATGAAAGGAATTATGGCATGATATATGCCAAATTAATCAGCATTTAATTCTGGGTTTTCTGAAAATAAAGTATTTAACAAAAAAGACAATGTTTCATTTTAATTAGACTTTTTTAGTCATGCAGTAAAAAAATGCAACTGGAAACACACATAAAAATTTATTAAAAAAAAAACTACTAGACAGAAATGATAAAAATGCACATGAATAGAAGAATAACAAAAAAAAAATATTTTTTGGTTTTAAGTAAATATTTCTCTTGTTTTGTAATTTTTTTCATGATGCTATATTTTGAGAAAATTCCAGGCTTTAGCCAATTGTGCCGAGTCAAATAAACAAGTCAACTTTAGATTTTTTTTTAAATAACCAATCAATGGAAATAGTTTAAAATAATTTAAAAATTCTCTGTCATTGAGCAATAAAATTTCAGAGTTTATCCTTCAAACTATTTGGATGTTGAATGTTCTTAGGAGAAAAACTCTCAGAAGCTTTTCGGAGCAAAGACAGCGCTGTCTTTGCTCCGAAAAGCTTCTGAGAGTTTTTCTCCTAAGAACATTCAACATCCAAATAGTTTGAAGGATAAACTCTGAAATTTTATTGCTCAATGACAGAGAATTTTTAAATTATTTTAAATTAACTTTTGAGCAAGAAGGTCTTTTAATTGTATACTCAATGGAAATAGGTCACGTTATATACCAAATTAAATAGAATTTAATTACGAATTTTATGAAAATAAATAATATAAACAAATTTACAAGCATATTGAGTTTAATAAGCCTTTTTTAATGTGATATGGTGAAAAAAAATTACACTATACAATTAAGGCTTCATTTTGGAAAACCTGATGAATAAAAATAGTCAAATTATGTATTTATCAAAAGGAAATTTCCTCCCAAATAATATAATATTCTAACTGAAATATGATTTTTATTTCTTTTAATGATTCTTTTCAGTATCATATATTTTAAACATGGCCAGTGTTATACAAAGTGGCTTGAACTTCTCACATTCACGGGAATTTCTGAACTGGTTATGAAATAGAAACAAACTTCCTTCGGTGCTTTTTTTCCTAAACATTATGAATTTTTTCTTCGGCTGTTGAAGTTTGGAGATCTTGACTAAGTGTAGAAAGGTTTGTGCACCAAAGCAAAAAAAGACAGCGTTATATCGTCTGTGTGGCACAGCCAGCCAAGGTACTGAGTGTGTGGGGGTGGGAGGAGGGGGGGGGAATTTTCTTCAAAAGCATTCAATATAAACATAAAAACTTGTAATTTTAAAAAATTATATTTTTCTAAGTGGGGGGGGGGGGGGGGTTGAAACTTTTTACGTGAGTTTAACGGAGGGGACACCTTTCCGAAATTTCCCTCCCACATGATGGTTGATTTCCGTAGCAAAGAAGTCTATTTTGCTTCTGTATCCAAGACATTCAATTTTCAGAAAATAGTACAAGCTCAAAGTTTTTGCAATAAAAAAACAAGAAATAATAAAAGAAAAATTACATTTAACCTAATGGGATGTTAAATAAAATATCCACAACAACTTAGGCTGGCCTCCAATGTAGCATAACTCAGAAAGATTGCTAACTAACAGAAATGAATTTGCTTCCATATCCAACACCTCATTTATTTTCAGAAAATGATAACAGATCGAAGTTTTACTGGAAAAGTAATAAATAATTAAATAAAAAATTAACATATAGCCTAATGTGATGTTAAAATATCCACAGCAACAAGTTTAGGCCGGCCATATGATATAGCATAACTATGAAAAAACAATACTTATTGATTAGCCAAAAGATCACAAATTTACGAAAATAAATCTACTGAAATGAAAACTAAGGTTCAAATATAAAAAGTAAACAATAAGTTTGCAAAGGGTACCCAATATGCATGTCCAAAACACTATACTGTATATAGCACACGGAACAGAGATAGCATGTGTCAGCCATCTGCATCTTGTTTGCCTTAGTGAAGCATAACTAATTAAATGCAGGTGCAACCAGAATTTCTAAGAAGGATGTGTTTACTTCCAGTTTCGACTTTAAGAGTGGGAGAAATACATAGAATGCTGGGAAAATGATAAAAAATAACTTGGGAATACTGAAATAGGTTTATGACAGAAAAGTGTGTGAAACGGAAAAAAAAATGGCAGTAAAAAAAATTGTAATTACTTTAAAAATCTATTGTTTTTAAAAATAGAAGTTTTTTTTTGTTAATTTATAGATTTTCAAAAATTTAAGAAAAAATTTGTTGATAATAATTCAAATCAAACTTGTGAGTGAATTTTTGACCCTTTCACGACTAAGGGAAACATTTTTCCCATTTTAAAATTGGTGATTGTCGTATTTAATTATAACCTTATCTGCATTTTTTATACAGAATGTCAAAATAGAACGTATGCAGAACGCAATTACGTAAACGGGAACGTTTAGAAAACAAAAACAGAACTGTCAGGATGCATAATATATGTACTATGTGCAATGTCCATCTTTGCCTCACTACCAAAGAAATTGCTTCGCAGAATATCATAATTAGCACATCATTTTGTATAGTAATTTTATTTCATAATTTTGTATTATTTTAGTTAACATTTTGTTCTAATAAACCAATAAATAAAAGACATTGCATAATAAGCCTAACAATAATTTGTGTTACCTTTATAGTCCATTGGGAAAAATATTTCCCATAAAATTCCAAAAAAACTACACATTGTTATGTATTTTTCTTATGATTTTTATTTATTTTACGTCTAAACAAACTAAAATAAACAGTTACATACTAATATTTACTCTTAGAAACCTTATGGTCCTGAAAGGGTTAAATCAGAAGGTTGCTTCAGCAAATAAGAACATTAACAAGCAAATCAGCAATACAGTTTAGTGCTTGTAAGAAATGGCAATCGGATGGCTTTATAAAATTATTTACATTTATAGTTTAATAAAATAAAATTAAAAAACAAAATATAATTTTTGAAGCCTGAATTATTTTTATAAGATATATATTGCAATTTTTATTTTTACAAAATTGTTTTATTTTTGTTGTTGTTGTACTAAAAAATGGATACAATACGTCCTTGGCCTCTCAATTCAGATGCTCTAAATGTATACAGACGACATGGACACTGGAAGGGTTAATTAGGTGTGCTAAGCAATGCTGGACTAACATAGGATGTCATCATGGAATAGAATTTTGGGAAGACTTTAAAAATGAAATTTTGGACATCTGTCCACCTTACAATGATTTTAGACATTTAGCTACAGAACTTGATTTTAGACATTTAGCTACAGAACTGTTTTCATAAATAATGAAATAAACTAAACGTATTGCATATCAACTAATAAATCAGAACTTTAGTGTCGATTTAAATTTTAGAGGAAAAAATTGTCTTGAGCCGGGTGGGATATGAACCCATGATGTTATCAGGAGGTCGTGGGTTCATATCCCACCCGGCTCAAGACAATTTTTCCTCTAAAATTTAAATCAACGCTAAAGTGTTAATTTATTAGTTAACTGTTTTCATGAAGACAAAGGGAAGATGATATCGAAAATTCATCTGGGGTATAGTACAGTTATACCAGTTGTACAATGCTTATGCTGTTGAAATTGACATAATAAATTGCATTATGTCCTGGTTATTTTTGCCTATAAGGGAATTTTTAAAATTCAGAAATGTAACACTTCAATTTCAGCTTTAATCAAATTGGCTTGTCAATACAACACAAGAAGAGAATCAGCAAAAATGGTATTAAATCAACAATGGATGCAGTCCTCGCCTAAGCAGTGATATAAGGTTGTCTCACAAAATGCCTCACGCGCAACTAGAAGTTACACGGTCAGGACAATATCCACTGAGAGTGCCTATAACAATGCAGAACGAACAAAATAGAGATTATGTTCTGTGTCAAGCTTCACACGATGAAACTAAATCAAAAACTTTTGATGTGAATAATAGAGAAACTTTCGGATATAATTTTTGCAGACAACTTGGGCACATGGAGCAATATTGTCACAGGAAAAAGAGCAATTCGGGAAAGTTAAATTAGGATCTTTGAAGGGAGAGACCAAAGTTCCTCAAGAAAAGCCTCTCTCGTAAGTCTTGCCACTATTGGTACACATAATGTTCTAGAATTACCTTTTGTGAAGCTTTATCACAAAAAAAAAAACTGAATCAATAGATTACAATGATATAGGAGTTGATATTTCATGAGTTGATATTTCATGTTTCATGACTGAGGAAGTTTTAGATGAAATTAACCACAACTGTGAATTGAAATTGCAGCCGCGATCCAGAAGACTTTCTAATTTATCTTGTAGTCTAAAGCAGAATGTTCAGGAAGGAACTGTAAAATGCCCTATCAGTTTAATGAAGTTTATTGAAGTAGTAGATGTTTTAAAGGAAAATAATGCAGAACTATTAGATAATGAGAAGAGCATCACTTCAAGTGCAAAAACCCTTTACCAGTTTTGTCCATAGCCTTTACAAAGTTTTTCATAAGTCGCAGTTTAATGTGTAGTGGTGGGAGCAGAACATCAGAGGGGCCAACTAGAGGCTTCACATTACTCTTTCCAGGAATAAAAACATCTGTTTTGGGCCAGTCTTTTGCTTGTAGTGTCCCTTTCTGGCCCTACTGTCCCACAAACATATGAAAACAGCAAAATTTTGTGAAGCCTCCTTGCAGCCTGAGGAAGAGAGATATGATTTTCAGGTCACCACATATTGTCCACTTAAACTAGTTATATTTTATAGCAGTGAGTAATTTTTCCATGCTTTCATAAGTTTCCTTCATTCCCATAGCATGTGTCATTGGAATGGAAGGTTTTTGGTTTCCTTCAAGCAAAAGGACATCTTTTTAAGCTGAATTTTGACAAATCTATAAATAGGCGCCATTCCTTAGGGTCGTGAGTTGTTCGAACTTCTTCCATCAGACCTGAAATATCTGTGCAGAAACACAAACCATCTTCCATTTTGTAATAAGCAAATTTCTCTTTCTGAAGAGAGAAATTCTGGTACCCTTGGTCAGAAGATTCCACTCTTGAAGTCTTGAATCTAAAACCTCAGCTTGTTGTCTGGAAAGTCCTAGGTATCGAACAAGATTTAGTTCATTTTGCTGAATCAGATGAGGCTCATCTAGCTTTTTAGGAATGTATGTAGGATCATGATCTGTATGTGCCTCAAAGTCTTCCTCTGATGAATGTGAATCCATCTCCTCCCAGTTGGTTGGAGGTGTTGGTATAGGAAGCGCTTCTCCACGAGGAACAGGCCTTATGATGAAGGCACATTTGGATATTGTATTTTGCTTTTGTTCTTTTTTGAAAAGCATAACACTTTAGTTAAACAAAAATAGCAATCATGCAAATGCCTAGTTGGTTCATGCCAAACCATTGGAACTGCAAAGGGTATGGATTTTATCTTATCTTACAACCATTCACTCAGGCCAACAAAGCACGAAATGCAGCACACATGTGGAGCCTATGTTTTGTCCTGATCTCTAACATGACATCCAAAATATAAGTTATAGGCTTTCTTCACAATCTTTGTCAAAGAACGACCCTGGGATTTTAAAATATAATTTCCACACACATAACAAAACTTACTGGCATATTAACACATCCACAATGCTGCCTTTGTGTCATTTGAACGCCAAAATTCATTCTTCAACGTAGAGCACGTGTTCCTCCTACAATGAAAACAACAAGAAAGGCAGTCTGAAGTTAGACTACTGTTACACGTTTTTTCCCACTTGGCAATCAGTATTGCCAGCCACAAAAAGTAAAATATCTTGTATCCTCCCAGTTGGCTGGAAGTGTTGGCATAGGAAGATCTTAATAGGAGTCAAAATGACCAATAACATAAAAACGTGACGTGTTGGCCATTTTTTAAGGCCTGAAATATGCACCTGAAAAACAGTTAAAGACAGCTACAATTGTTCATGTTACAAAAACCTTGTAAACCAGTGTTATTTATGATGTCTTATTTCTTTTTTCTGGAATAGATGAAGACAAAGACAAATTTAAGTTATTTATTGTTGATTATACACAGAAATTTTGAAATGTTTAATGAAAAACTTTAGAGTTTTGGATTTTTTTTTTTGAAAACTGAATTTATTATTCAAAGTTTATCTGAAAGTTTATTCTGGTTCATCTGAAGTGCTAGTTGTACTATAAAGAGTTTAATATTGCATTAATGTGATTTCAAGTCTAAATTATTAATTTGTTGCAGTTTTTTTGTTTCAGCTGACTGAAAACTGATTTGAGTGTTGTAAGTTAACATTACGAAATTTTGAATTATAAAAATGTTTATGGATGTGAATGATGAGAATGAAAGAGCATTTAGTATACAATGATTATATAAGTCGTATTTTGAAGTATATAAATTGTACTTGAAGTGATTTTTTGTATTCAAATTCATTCTTATTGTAAAACTTGGATGGAATTGTAGTGGGTTGGGTTGTTTTACCTCTGAGCGGCACTTTTTTGCACACCATGGGCTAAATGGCCAGGTCACATGGACCCCGAAGGCTCAGAGAAGGTTGGGGGAGGGGACCCACTGGAACAGCTATTGGGAGACAGATGGTAGCCTCCCGTCAAGGCCATCCAGCGTGTTCTTTAACGTGCACAGGGTATGGCTCTCCCGCACACGGGGCCGTGGCTTAACGTCCCATCCGACGGACGGCGACCTTCCCAAGCCCATCGGTGTCCCCTACTGACCGTGGGCAGGGCGGGGAATTTTGCGGAGATGAATCTCAACGCTGACCCAGCTGGGACTCGAACCTGGGAACTACAGATTACGAGCCTGACGCGCTACCGACTGAGCCACCCCCGCCCCCGGAATTGTAGTGGATGAAATGGTAGCATCATAAACGATAAATTATTGATAGAGTTTCTTATTTACTCTTAGATATGACGTATATGCATTTAAGAACGGCTCGCTGATTCGTGCTCAACAGATGGCACTGAATATCACCCGTTTCTTAGGGGGGGGGGGGGGGGGGTAAATTTGACCACAGGAGGGATGACATCAGGAGTCTTCCGTATTTGTGCTAAGAGGGGTCTGGAACTGATTTCTAAAAATAGTCTCAACAGACTATTTTTAGAAATAGCCCCAAAAAGAGGCTAAGTACCCAAGTTTCTTCTTCCTTGAGCTTCCGATTTCATTTGCTTTTCACAGCTGAAACAGTTCTTACTATGATTTTGCTTTTGAATGTTTTTAGTTTCATTGAGTAATTCTTTTAACATAATAATATAGGCGAAACTTCTTTACATATCCATAGCTAATTCACAGATAACCTGTAGATAAAGAATACAACAATTATTCATCTGAAACAAATTATTGCATGCTGCATCAGCAATAATTTTTTTCAGATGAATAATTCTTTACATATATTTGTAGTTTAGTTTTATTTATATTTTTATATACATTACAGTTTCAATTATAAGTCATTCTTCCAAAAAATAAAAAAAATAGACCATATAGAAATATTCGATATAGTCTATATCTATATTTAATAATTTAATATTAAATATATATATAAAATATGTGTATGAATCATAAATATAAATTTTTGTACTGTAATGAAAGGATTTAATTCCGATGGTTAAGAGATTAGCTTACTTGACTAAAATGAAATCTGTTATGCAAACATTGTTCATCTTAGCTCTACACTGTCTTAGTGTATGCAATGCTAGTAATGTTCCCTTCAATCAGAATAATAAATACAATATATTTGGACACACTTGTGTTTCGCCAATGAGTGAGACTTGAATCCATGCTTCCCAGTTACTTGCCAGGTTAAATTCTATGCCAACTGTAATATGTGCATTTACTATTGATTCATAAATTTCGACTTTTGAATTTTTGGGGCCCCTTAAACTTGTCGTAGCTTAGGGCCTCAGAAGATCGAAATCTGGCCCTGATTTGATCTTACCTTTATAAAACTAGCTCAATGGGTAAACGGCTATTATCACAAATTTTAACTCTAGTTTTTTTACTCTCGATTTACACAGTAGGTTCCTGAAAACCACCGTGCAAATCGAGCCCAATAACTTATGGAAAAATGGGATATAGATTCCACAAAACATCCTTGTCATTAAAAAACTTATACTGAAAATTTTGTTTGAACAAATTTATCAATAAGATCAGTTCAGCAGTAATAATAAACATTGCATAAATACATACAAAATCCTCATGCAGCCATGGGTCACGGAGGTCCTACCAGACGGCCGAGTGGTTAGCGCGCTTGGCTACTGATCTAAGGGACCTGGGTTCGAACCCCGGGTAAGGCATGGATGTATGTGTCGTTTTTCTGCTGAGGTCCTGCCATCCTCTCAGATCTTCTACTCTGGCATATAAACTGACAGGCTCCTGTCAGACCTCTGTGGCAAGCAGCTGCTTGAGGGGGTATTTATTATTTATTTATTATTATACAATTCTATCCTGAGCTACAGCTGCTGCATTTGGACACTGTGGGTCTACGACAATTGGATAGACGACAAGTGGGAGGAAGGATATTTGGTGAATGACAATTGGATTGATACAGAAATTGGGAAAAGATATTTCTGTTCCTTCTAAATGAAGCAAAAGGAAATCAATGAACGCAGGTGCAGAAAACCAAATAGCAAAAGAATATTGGTATTCTCATTAATCCGATACTCAACAAAACGAATTTTTTAAAACGTTCTTTGCTTCTAAACGAAACAACGAAAATCAAAGCAACGACTAATGGAAATTGAAACAACTCATATTAACTAAAATAACTTAAAATCCTCTGTCATTCAGCAATAAAATGGTGGTAGATCATTTTGCAGAGATGGACTTTAAGTATACAATTAAAAAGACGTTCTTGCTCAGAAATTAATTAAAATAACTTAAAATTCTCTGTTGTTGAGCAATAAAATGTTCAACGGCAGAGAATTTCAAGAAATTTTAATTAATTCCTGAGCAAGAAGGTCTTTTTAATTGTGTACTCATATTAACATCTGTCCTCAATAATCCGGCTCTGTTTAAAATAGATTTTTATATTTCGGTTCATTTATTCATCTACAGGAAACAGTTGGGAAAAAAAAAAAGGAATTCATAATGGCAAATGAACAGCCAACATTTCCATCTCGATATTCCTACTCTGGTTAAAGCGGATATTTTTATTCATTCTATCTCCTTCTAAATGCAACAATTGGAATTTAAAGGAATACATACAGGTTACTGAAAGAGCCCATATTAACATTTGCTCTTAATAATTCAGTTCTGGTTAAAATGGATTTTAGTATTTATCGTTTCTCATATCTAAATGAATGCAACATCGATTTTTTTTTTATTCATTTTTAATTATTATTTGCCATGTTATGTAGACAATTGCAGCATTTACTTTGCGAATCAGGGCTACATCAGCAGCTTTACTATTGTCAATACAAATTTTATCATTATGACAACCGTCCGAAAAATCTTAGCATTATATATTAGAACAATGACAGAAATGCGCATCTGTTGAAAATACAATAGCACTGATTGCAGGAGCCAGGTCAATATTTTGAAGTGACCCATTACACTTGATTAATTGATTCCACACCAAAGCAACCAATTTTTGAAGATTTTGTTACTTAGCAAATATCTTCATTTGACTGTGGCAGGCTCAACAAGCTAAACTCATGACAATATGTGTTTGAACTGGATTTCCAGCATTTTATTCCACCAAGGAAGGATAATTATGTATGAAAATTTACATTATGTATGAAAACCCATTACACTTGATTAATTGATTCCACACCAGAGCAACCAATTTTTGAAGATTTTGTTACTTAGCAAATATCTTCATTTGACTGTGGCAGGCTCAACAAGCCTAAACTCATGACAATATGTGTTTGAACTGGATTTCCAGCATTTTATTCCACCAAGGAAGGATAATTATGTATGAAAATTTTAAGAATAACATTAGATATAAAAATATAAAATGTGTTGAAAATATGGTTTACAAAAGAATGCCAATATTATGTTTAAACATTATTTCTCATCAGCAATGCGAAGCTCAGTCGACTAAATACATTGCCAGCTAAAAGCCTTCTGTCAAGGCCATCCAGTGTGTTTTTTAGAATGGGTTGGGTTGTTTTACCTCTGAGCAGCACTTTTTTTGCACACAATAGGCTAAATGGTCAGGTCACAAGGAGCCTTCGGGCTCCTTGTGACCTGACCATTTAGCATTCTGTTATTTATTAGCGTTTTATGTAGTGTTCCATTTAGCGTTTCATTATAATTTAGTGTTGGGGGAGGGGACCTGCTGGAACAGCTGTTGGGAGACATGTGATAGCCTCCCGTCAAGGTCACACAGCGTGATCTTTAACATGCACAGGGTTTCGCTCTCCCCCCACAGGGTCACGGCTTAACGTCCCATCTGATTGGACGTCAGCTTTTCCAACCCCATCAGTCTCCCCTACTAACTGTGGGCAGGGTGGGAAGTTTCACGGAGATAAATCTCAACGCTGCCCCAGCTGGGAACTGCAGATTATGAGCCTAGTGTGCTACCGACTGAGACACACCCATCACATTTTTTTTAAGCATGCAGAGAGTATAGCACTCATGCACATGGGGCCATGGCTTTACATCCCCACCCGAGGGATGGTGCCTTTTCCATCGGTCGATGTCTCCTTTCTCACTGAAGGGGTTTCATCATCATCCTCATGCAGCCATGGGCTACGGAGGTCCAACCAGACATTGCAATTTAGTTCTCCAAGCAAGTCTGTCCTGAGCTACATCTGCTGCATCTGGCCACTGCACACCAATTCTAACAAGGTCCTGTTTGACATTGTCTCATCCTGCATCCTAGGTCTCCCCCTCTTTCTGAGGCCTTTACAAATACTGTTCATAACCCTATTTGACAATCTATAATTATCCATATGGGCAACACGGCCAAATCAACAGTCTCTCTCTGCACAATATGCTGCTTAAAGGAGGTTGCTGACTCTTTTGTCTAACCTCATCATTAGTTACAAAGCTGAACCATCTAATGCCCAAGATACTGCACAAGCATCTACAATCAAAAGCATCTAGTTTCATGTCATCTTGTTTACAAAGTGTCCAAGTTTCACTACCATAACTAACTCTAGAAAGAAACAAACTATTATACAGTCTAATTTTAGTCTATAGGTGTATATGTCTATTTCTCCACAGTCTCCATAGATTTGTAAAAGTCCCGGCAGCAATCCCGATTTGTCTGTTAATCTCATGCCACACATCACTAGTATCTGTTACATAGCTCCAAAGATAATTGAACTGTGACACCTGCTCAAGACTGCAACTATTCAGATTAATAGAATCACAGCCTGCCTGACCAATTTTAATAACTTTAGTTTTCTCTCTGTTTATAACCAAACCTACTCTACTACCAGTTTCATCAACAGCTCGAATGAAAGAGTTCATCTCATTAATATCATTTGCCAAGAGGGCTAAATCATCAGCATAATCTAAATCAGAAATTTTCGTATCGCCACACTATTTAAGGCCAAAATCTTTCCCTTGAAGTGAATCTCACATACCATAATCAATAACCAAACTAAAGAGAAAAGGAGACAAAATGCACCCTTGTCGAACACCAGAAGTAATGCTAAACCAATTGCTACAAGCCTTACCAACTCTCACACACGACTCAGTATTATTATAGAGAGCTTTCATTATGTTAACTAATTTTTCAGGTATACCATATGATTTCACAATCAACCAAAAATTATGATGATCAACAGAGTCGAAAGCCTTTTTGAAATCAACAAAGCTAGCAACCAAAGATTTCTGAAACTCTAAACATTTCTCAAGAATCTGTCTAAGTGAAAATATATGATCTACACATCCCTTACCACTTCTGAATCCACATTGCTCATCAGGCAATTGCCCTGTCAACCAAATTCTTAATTCTGCTAAGCACAATCATGCAAAGAACTTTACCTGGAACAGAGAGTAGGTTGATACCCCTATAGTTATCACAAGAACTGTGATAACAATTTTTGAAAATAGGGATAATAATAGCTCTGGTAAAATCCTTAGGAACCATTCCTTTATCATAATGTTTTCTACCACACAAAACATTAACTGGCACAGCTCTCTGCTGTCTAACTGCTTCCTCAGCTTGGTCAACCAATCAATCAAGCCAAAGATTCTTATCAGCAGCTAACTGATCCTTTACACATATATTAAGCTCTATGTAATGCTTTCTATTAGGACTAGTAGGGTATTGATTAAGGACATTCCTACACTTTCTTCTTTCTGAAATGAAGTGCCTTATCACTCAAATAATTCTGCCACCTCTCCTCCTTTTTTCTTAAAAGAATACTGTTAATTTCCGAAAATGCCTGTTTAAAATGGTCCCATTCTTCCTCAACTGCAGTGGTAAGCAAACCATGACTGTCATAATGACTAAGTAACCTATCATGGTAAGCTTCAGCTATAACTGGGTCTTTCAGAGCTTCAGTATTAAAGGTAAATTTTTTAACCCTAGCACAAGAGTTTTTAAGTTTAAGTTGCAAGGTACTTTTAACAAGGTAATGGTCAGATCCAATTTCAGCTCCCCTATATGACCTGGTATTCCTAACAGAACTAGCCCATTTGCTGTTAATTAATATATAATCAATCATATTCTTATGCAGCCCAACAGGTGAAACCCATGTGTACTTACGTATGTCGCGGTGTTTGTAATAAGTGTTAGTTATTCTGAATCCATTGAGTTTACTTACCTGTAGGAGACATTGCCCATTGCCATTGCAGCTACCAATACCAAAAGGGCTTATTACTCCTCCCCAAAGGTCAGAGTCAGTACCAACTTTGGCATTGAAGTCACCAAGAACAAGGGTAATATCTCCTTTCTTGACAGAATTCAAAACATCCTGAAGTTGTCCATAAAACCTATTCTTCTTATCCTCATCGGCATCCTCAGTGGGGGCATAACAGCAGATAACATTCAAGTCTTTAACGCTTGTCTGAAATGCTTATTGTCGTCCCTCCCTGAAAAGAGAAATTTAAGATTATTTTTAGGAATCTGACCTTTATCTGTCCATCTGGTCTCTTGCAAGCCGAGAATATCTAAATTATAACAGTGTAATTCTTGTGTGAGGACATCAAGAGAATAAGCTCTGTGCAAAGTCCTCACATTCCAACTACCTATGGAAAGAAAATGCAACTGAGTTAACCTCTACCCCCTAAAGATGAAAATAAAGCATAATACCAATGTTGAAATCAATTACTCGATATAAACTTCAAGAGAAGATAGGTCATGTAAATTTATTTCCCTTACCAGCTGAAAGGATTTCGCTGCCATCCAATATTTCTTTCTAGTTAATATGAATTGAATGATTTCATGATTTGCACTTACCGTTTTACATCCTTACCATATGTGCCCTAAAAAGTAGGTAATGAAACTAAACATATCGATGGTGCAATCACTCACCGACTTTGTATTCACTTTCAAAGGAAGATACAGCACCACCAATCTTTTTGTGTAGGTAAATCAGCGCCCTATCTTCCATTAAAGTGAATACGAACTCAACGACTGATTGCAACATTGATATATATATATATTAGTTTTATTTTCTACTTTTTAGGGCACATTCCATAAAATAGGTTTTTTTTAGTTATTTAATTTTTTTTTATTTATATTTTTTGCTTGTCATTAAAAACACCTATTTTCAGAAACTTTCATTTGATATGACTCATGCGCAGACCACATTTTTTTCCTCCCCCTACTTTTGGAGTTGTGTTTAAGGTAGCCCATGACATTGGGGATGTTACAAGCTTTAATTTGATATATAACTCGTTTAATTCCATCCCACCCACATAAATCTGCCTTTTTTTAGGGGAGGAAGGGAATGGTGTGAGGCAAAATTCGAAATAGTTTACGACAGTCCTCATACGAGTCTTCATTTGACACCTAACTCGCAATTGAACATCCTCATGTTCAGAAAATATAGCGTAGCAATCCTTTTCATATTTCCCTTTTTTAGGGGAAAAGAAAGCATGGAGAGGTTAATTTTTTTAAATAGCCTCCATATATAATAAAATAGCATTCAATAATGTTTCCGATTTGCATGGACTTTTCAGATTCACTAATTTAAATTTTGTAAGTAGGTACTATAATTTTATTGCTGTTGGCAATATTTTATAAAATGTTTCAAAATTTTCACAGAAATTAATTTCTTTAAAAACTATATCAATTACATATGTATATAGAGAGCTTTTTATCTGTCGGAAGTTGTTTTCATTCATAATAGATATAAAATCAAGAAACTTATAAAAACTATCTGAACATAGATCATATGTACTTCAGTACTAAAAAAAGTTCTCTTGCAGCGCAATTTCAATGACAGTTAACTTCACTCGCTAATCTATTAGTTTGGGAAATGTATTTTTCAGGAAAAAAAAAAAACAATATATATATATCAATCAAACAAGGAATAAAAAACCATAAGGATATCTTTTAAAATGAGATATTTATTTCCATTTCATTTTTTGACTTTGGCAGTTCTTCAATATGTTTGAATATTATTTAATATAATTTCAGAGTTTAGTGAATGTTTGGCAGATGTTTCTGGTCTGTTTGAATGTTTGGCAGGTGTTTCAGATTTTTTCAGTCTGTTTAGTTATTATCTTTTTAATAATATCAGGAACATACTGTGGCTCTCTTAGTGGCATAATTCTTGTACCTTTTGGGGTCAACAATCTCTAGGATGACACCATTACATGTAAAATTTATGTGATTTGAGCTATATATTTTCCCAGAAAGTTATATTTCTTTCAATTTGTATTATTTTTCGTAATCAGCCTCACACAAAGAAAAAAATCACATCATTTCCTATTTGTGATGACTGACTGACCCTGAATTCGAAAATAATATTTATGCTTTGTGGAGGGTAAACTAGATCTATCATTATTTAGTTTTATACCAATAGTGTGCTGCTCGCAAACCAATGCAAATTTTGTAACATTACTGCAGATGACAGATATAACCTCTACCAAATCATCGTCATTAATCAACCAATCAGGACATGTGCAAAGGTACTAGTTTGGTTTTGAATAAAACAACAATTCAGTGGGTAATCAAGGATGATGAAACAAAACTCCTGATGGGTAAGTTTTGAAACAATGTCAATCGCAACACCACCGATTGTTAGAATCTTGCAATCGAGGCACCTACTCCAAGCAACCTTGTCAAGAGTCACTGGATACGCATCTGACTGGAGTCTCCAAGTTTGGCAGGGGGGAGAGGGAGGGTTGGCTCCGTGGTAACATATTTATTGCTTTGGCAGGGGAACAGAGGTCTGAGGTGCTTGGTTGTCTCAGTCAAAATAAAGAGTGCCAATTGAATTGAATACAGCAATGGTTGCACTATGCAACTTTTCGAACACATATTTGCATATAAAGAAGCATATAATATAGAATCTAGGAATTAGGTTTACAAAATAAAGAATCATATAATATAGAATCTAGGTAACTAGTTTGACTGAGACTCAGCCTGGGGTCACTTGATGCAACTGAGAGATCGGCAGAATGCCAATTGAATATAGCAGTGGTTGCACTATGCAACTTTTCGAACACATATTCGAATATAAAGAAGCATATAATATAGAATCTAGGTAATTAGGTTTACAGAATAGAATATGATGAACTTGATCGCTGTTCAATTTTTGAGAAAAAGTGATTAGAAAATAAATTACTTCCATAAAATATTGCGTTTTACAGTAATGAAATGCTACCGATTGTTGTTAGGGGAATAAGTGGTTGTTATGTACCCTGCTTGATGTACCTGTATTTATATCCTGTGAAAGAGTAGAATTACTGCATTTTTCAGCTTTTTCTTTAACCTTTTTATAAGTTAAGCATTTTAGGTGTGATATTAACACCTTTGTACAGTATGCAACTTTTTGAATTGTATCAGAATGTGATACTAGTTAAACCGATTAATGATAGTATGCAGTTAACTGTCACGGCCATGTATGCATTTACTAGCCAGATTTTACACATTGTTGGTAACTTTGGTTGATGGAAAATTGTGTCAAACAAGAGTAGATCATATTATTACATTTGCATATGCATTCTCATTATTTTATTTATGTTCAGCGATTTGCAAATGACATAGGAAGTGTCCTTTAATTCAAAATTGCTCATCAAAATCTGTTAGGTCAAATTTTGACTCCCTTTGGGAGTGATGGTCCACCCATTCACTTTTACTTTTCCTTAACCAGTTTAACTTTATTTACATTATATTTATTATTATGGAAATTATTCATCAGTTGGATTATCATTTTTCCTCATCCAGACCACTTAAGGAGTTGCACATGCACAACTTCAACTTTTGATTGACAGCCGCTAATGCGTGCGTAAGGACATGGCCTCTCTTGTATCATAGCTAGCACAATCATAAGTTTATGCAAATGTTTTTCCCAGTGTGAAACACGTCAGTTGCATGCCACATGTATAGCGACGTTAGGTCATGGAATTAGTAAGATGGGTAGTTTTTGCAGGAGAATATTAAGTTAGTTTTTGTTATTGAGTAGAGATGGAGTTAGTTTGAGAGAGCTAGTAGTTTAGAGAATGTGAGCGTTTAATTGCTCAGAATACTGTATTCATCAATTTATTTGGTGAGTCTTTATTTTTTGATATAAACTTTGCTTTATGAAATATTCTGACTTTTCCATTTTTTTTTTCCCTCTGGAACAGGATAAATTGATTTTGACTAGATTTAACTTTAACAATTGACAATCTTTTAGAATTTAATTCTTATGGACTAAGTAGCACAAAAATATACTTAGCGAACCCTATTTAACTTTATTTGGCAAGATTAATTGCCTGGTGCCCAAGATAATCTGGTAAATTAGCAGATTTTGGATCAGTCAAAAGGTCCAAAGTGAAGAAGTTAACATACTTTTGAAGTTGGTTGGTTGTTTTACCTCTGAGCGGCACTTTTTTGCACAAAATGGGCTAACTGGCCAGGTCACATGGATTTCGAAGGCTCAGAGAAGGTTGGGGGAGGGGATACATTGGAAGAGCTGTTGGGAGACAGATGGTAGCCTCCCGTCAAGGCCATCCAGCATGTTCTTTAATGTGCACAGGGTATGGCTCTCCTGCACACGGGGCGATGGCTTTACATTCCATCCGACAGATGGTGGCCTTTAACAAGCTCATCAGTGTCCCCTACTGACCATGGGCAGGGCGGGGAGTTTTGCGGAGATAAATCTCAACACTGACCCAGCTGGGACTCGAACCCGGGAACTGCAGATTATGAGCCTGGCGCACTACCGACTGAGCCACCCCCGCCCCATACTTTTGAAGCATTACAAGCAAATGTGCATTAATGAAACAAACTGTTTTTTTCATTAATAAAACACTTTAATGCTGTGCATATATGTGGTAACTAGAAAAGTTTTTATAAATACTGTACTGAGGAGAAATATTATTACACCAAAAGTCCAAAATTTTGCTATATAATAATTTGGTTCTTTCTCAAGTTAATTATGGCAATAGGTTAAGCTTGAAACCATTGTAAGCAAGATAACAGGAAACTTAATGCCTCTGATTCTACACCAAAGAGTCAAACATTATGACCACCTGCCTAATACGATATTGGTCCTCCACGTGCAGCAAAAATAGCTCTTACCCGCCAAGGCATTTTATTGCCTTGGCGGGTAAGAACTGTTTGTAAAACATTACAAGATTTTTAAAGGTGTCTTGTGGTATCTGGTACCAACACATTACCAGCAGATTCTTTAACTCTTGTAAGTTACGTGGTTGAGCCACCGCAGATCGGATATGCTGTCCCAATACAAACCACAGATGCTCGGTTGGAATGATGTCGGGGGAATTTGAAGGCCAGGGCAATACCTGGAAGTCTTCCTCACGTTCCGCAAACCATTCTCGAACAATCTGGGCAGTGTGGCATGGTGCATTATCCTGCTGAAAGAAGGCACTACTAGAGGGGTATATTGTTGCCATGAAAGGATGTACCTGGTCTGCAATGATGTTTAGGTAGGTGGTAGATGTCCTAGTTTCCTACACATGAATGACTGGACCCAGGGTTTCCCAGCAGAACATTGCCCAAAGCATTACACTACCTCCACTGGCTTCTTTTCATCCCACAGTGCATCCTAGTGTCAACACTTCCCCAGGTAAATGACACACACATAACCAGTCGTTCACATAATGAAACAAGGAACGAGGTTCATTGGATCAGACAATCTTCTTCCAATCATTCAAGGTCCAGTTTTGATGCTCATGTGCCCATTGTAGGCACTTTTGACAGTGAACCCAGGTTAGCATGGGCACTCGGAGAGGCCTTGCTGCTATGTAGCCCCTTTTTTCAGCAGTGTTTGATGTACTGTGCATCCCATCACCAGCATTCAAATTACAGGCGAGTTGTGCCACAGTACCCCTTCTGTTGGCTCATACCTTACAGGATAACCTTTGCTCGCTTCTCGGATCAGTGAGCAGTGGTCAGCCCACACCTTGCTGGCGGTTCGTGGTTTTACCTTCCTCAGACCACTTTTTACAGGTACTAACCATGGCTGACCATGAGCACCCCACAAGTCTTGCAGTCTCAGAAATGCTCTGACTCGGTCGTCTGGCCATTACAATTTGGCCTTTGTCAAACGCACTTAAGTCTGATGCCTTTCCCATCTGAAGAACAAGAATAACACTGATTAACAGAGCTCAGTATCAGGTGTTATTTATACTGTTTCATGACCTTCACATGTGCCATCATTTACCTGCAGTTGCTACGATTTGCATAAAGATGCACTGGTCATGTTTTGGCTCTTAGGTGATATGCCTATGCATGATCTTGGAAGGGACAGGAATGGCTCAGTCAGTAGTGTGGCAGGTTCATAATCTGCAGTTCCCAGGTTTGAGACTCACCTGCACTAGCATCAAAATTTATTTCCGCAAAACTCCCCGCCCTTGGTCAGTAGGAGACACCGATGACCTTGGAAAGGCTGTTATTCATCAGATGGGACGTTAAATTGTGGTCCCATGTGCAGGAGATCCACACCCTGTGCACATTAAAGAACATGTTGGATTGCCTTGATGGGAGGCTACCGTCTATTTTCCAATGGCTATCCAGTGGCTCCCCTGCCCCGAATCTTCTCTGGGCCTTTGGGGTCCTTGTGGCCTGGCCATTTAGCCCAATCTGTGCAAAAAAGTGTTGCTCAGATGTAAAACAACCCAAATCAACCACAATCTTGGGCATTAGATAGTTTGGCTTCGTAAATAATGATAAAATCAGGCAAAGGAGTTTGCACCTACACTGGTTTCTATAAATTAAGAAAAATCCTTATGTTAAGTCAATGGGAAGCTAACGTCAAAATTCTATAACTTCTAAAATAAGTTTTTTTTTATTTTGTTTTGAAAAGTGTGATTGCAGATAAAGATCTTAATCAAATAAATCAATATCTCAATTTTCAACAATATTCATTCAGTATTTAATGAGTTATGGAAGTTTGAATATTTAGCAACAGCAATGCCAGTCTTAAGAAACTTACATAAAATTGAAGAACATTGAAAGAATTCTTTATACAAAGTTCTAAAATACAAACTTATTTTATTAAACACTTTGATACAATACATATTACTAAGTTTTAATTACTTCTGAAGTCAATTTTTGTGGCTGGCATTGCTATCACCAAATATTCAAACTTCCATAACTCATTAAATACTGAGAGAATATTGTTGAAAATCGAGATACTGATTTATTTGATTGAGATCTTTATCTGAAATCACATTTTTTAAAACTATAAAACTCATTTTAGAAGTTATAGAATTGACCTTAGCTTCTTATTGACTTAACATAGGGATTTTCCTTAATTTAAGGAAACCAGTGTACCTTTGAGCAGCATATTGTGGAGAGAGACTTCATTGGTTTGATCATGTTGTTTGTATGCATAATTACAGATTAGTGAATAGGGTTATGAACAGTGTACTAAAAGTCTTACAAAAGTGTACTGTGATGTGGTGGCAGACAATGTCAAAAAAAAAAGACCTTGTTAGAATTGACCTAGAATGGACAAATACAGCATTTTTAGCTCAGGACATACATAGTAGGAATTAATCTCACTACAGTTGATTGGTTGGTTGTGGTTTAATTGCACATCAGTGACTTGGGCTATAATGCATCAAACAAGGTAAAAGATATAAAAAACCCACAAGCAAATTTAAAAGCTAACAAAAACATGGGATGGCAAAAATACATAAATATGGTAAATTTACATAAAATAATAAATATATAAATATACAAAAAGTAAAATAAACTATCCCAGGTGTGAAAGACCCAGGTTAGATAAAAGGTATATACAACAAACATATAAAATCATACTCGAGTAAAATATCCTGAAAAATATAAAAAGGCAAACACGTGATAAAAAGGAGTCATCAAATAAAAGACGTCCAAGCGTAAGGGGCTCAGACATAAAATCATGAAAAGTTAAAATATATTTTGCATTCAAAGTTAAATGCTGGACATGAGATTAAAATATGTTTGATTGTTATAATGGTGTCGAAAAACTCACACTTAGATTTGTCACCCGCCAGAAAAGGAAAAGAATGAGTAATATATGAATGATGTAAGCAAGTACAACTTCCTCCTTGTGATTCCTGCAAAGACATGACTGCCACAGTTTGACAATGGGCTTGATCTTGAAAAGTTTGTTACCATCATGCTCAGACCAAGATTTCTGCCACTGTGTCCAGAGCTTGATGAACACTGCCGGAAGTCCAAGTATGGCAATGCAGAGCCAGATAGGGGCATAACCGACTTGGCAACAGTCTCTGCCAAGTCATTGAACCTTGATTCCGATGAGACCAGGCATCCAACAGGAGAGGATAGCAGTTGTGGCTGCCAGACAATGGAACTACTGGAAGATCTTGTAAAGAACAGGGTGAGGCCAATGCCTTACCAAGATCAAAGCCTGAAGTGAGCTAAGTGAGTCAGTGTAGAGGAAACACCAATGATGAAGCTTAGCCGCTATGTGGTCCAAGGCAAGCCTAAGTGTGCAACCCTGCAGCAAAGATAGTACGCTGCTGTGGGATCTGGTCTGCAATGATAACATTACAGCAGACCATGGCTGATCCCACTGATGTGTCGGACTTTGAGCCATCTGTAAAGATGGACAAGTAGTCCGGGTGCTTAGCACAATGGCTGGCAAAGAGTTGCTGGCATATACAGTCAGATGTAAAGGCCTTCCTAGTTCTGGAAAGGGAAAAGTTGCAGGAAGGGAAAACAGTAAGCCATGGTGGAAGTGACCTTTATACCACACATTCGACATCTCAGGTCTAAGTGGATGCGTGCATTGAACACCCTTAAAGTCCTTTCCTCTCTCTCCTGAGGGAGTTAGTTACAACATAAAGATTCTGAACAGTGAGGTGCAGAAGACCCCATTGCAAACACATGATGATGTAGGGGAACCAGCACCTTCACTATCGAATCCTGGCAGAGTCATACACCTACAATCTGCAGTCCTGTTTCGACTCAAAAAGTGTGTGATAGAGGTGAGGCAAAAAAAAAAAAAATCAGTCTGCCCCCAGGAAAGGGATGAAAGGACCTTTAGGATGTTCAATGCCCACATGCACTTGAATCTGAGATGTCGAATGTGTGGTAAAAAGGTCAATTTCCAGTCAAAGATGAGACCAAGAAATTTGGTCATGCTAAGTGCTACAACTCTCTCTCTCTATGTGCTGCTGTGACAACATGTCATCAGACAAGCAATCATGCAAGCAGTCTTCTGTGAGAAGAACCAAAACATATTGGCTGTCGCCATACCAAAAGATTGTTTGGGCTGTTTACAGTTGTTGTTCAATGACCCTCATGCTGGACAATGAGCAAAAAATGCTAAAATCATCAACATGAAGACATTGCCTACAGTCAGAGGAAGTTCTCTAGTAATGGAATTAATCTTGACAATGAAAAGAGTAACACTCAAAACACAGCCTTCTGGTACCCCTGATCTTGAAGGAAAAGCCATGATACAGTGTTACCAGCATAAACACAAAAAGAATGAGATAAAAAGTTGGAAATGAATATTGGCATGTGACCATACAAATCGAAGCTATGGAGGTCATGAAGAATGCCGGATCTGAATGCAGTGTTATATGCTTTTTTGATATCGAAGAAAATTGGGACCAGGTACTTTCAATGTAAAAACGAATTTCTGATCAATGATTCGAGGTGGATCAGGTAGTCTAAGGTAGACTATTGTCTGCAAAAGATACACTGGATGTTGGAAAGAAGGACATGGTGTTCCAAATACTTATCTACTAGTATTTATCATTCTTCCCAACGCTTTGCAATGGCCTGTTGTAAGGATCCAGGTCATTTGAGTGGAAAGACAACAGAGAGCATTCAACCTTGCTCCTCAGGACAAGAAACTCAAGGGAATAAGAAGACAATGGAGAGATGGAGGAAAGAGATTTCCTCAGAATGTCACCAATTGCTTCATTGTGATCCAGGATTGATAATGAGTGGGACACATGTTGTTCTTACCCATCTTCAAGACTTTACTCCATACTACCTCCGTACTACCTCATACTACCACAGAAGTCATCATGTGGCAACAGAAGCTGTGTATTTTGTGATGCCCCATCTTTAACTTTTGCCTTCCCTTAACCAGTTTTGTTAATTTACATTATATTTATCATTTTGGGGGTTTTTATTTCCTTTTTGGCATTACAGCGCTCGTTTCCAAGAGTTAGGAGTTGCGCATGCGCAACTCCGATCTTCCGACTGTCACCCACTAAAGGGCATACACAAGGACATGCCCCCTCTTGTGTCATAGTTTGCGTCGCTCGTCATTTCATGTAAATGTCTTTCCCGGCGTGCAACATGACACGTTCGTCTTGTTAAAAGTCTGATGACATGCTGTCACAGCAGCACATAGAGAGAGAGAGAGTTGTAGCACTTAGCGCAGCAGCATTTAGAGTAGCACAGAGAGTTGTCAGAGCATAAGCATGTAGCACGGAAGAGTGCTGAGTTGATGTATCTTCTTCATTGAAGTTTTGGTGAGTTGATTTTTGGAAATAAATTTGTTTGTTATTTAAACCTTTTGAGTCTTTACTAATTTTTTCTCTTGAGCAACATGAACTAAGATTTGATTGTATTTAATTATTAAACTTGACAATCATTTTTGGATTCTTACTCATTAATGCTTGCTGGTATTTTGAACCCTAATTTAACTTATTCTATTTTTTGGCAATTTGTTAATTATTGCCTGGCGCCCGTCTCAGCTATCCGGAGCATAAAACTAATTGGATCAGAAAAAGGGTCCAAACTTAAAAGTATTTTGCATTACTTTTGGCTCTAATACTGGACAAAACAGGCTTTCGTCCTGGCACATTTGTATGCTTCAAGGTTGGGAGACATCAGATATCTCTGAAACACCACCCAAGCATTGTTCACAGCCTTAAGAGCTCTGGTGCAGTTGAGATTTGTCATGGTTTTGGAAACCGGGTCAAGATCTGAGGAATAGTCAAAGCAGGTGTCTAGACCAGAGGTTCCCAAACTTATTTGTCCTACCGCACCCTTTTTAGAAAAAAAAAATTACTTAGCAACCCCCTGGAAATCTACCTTCTTTAAAGCAAAAAAAACAGAAAGATGCAATAACAAATTTGTTATTGCATCTTTCTGTTTTGCAAGACGTTGGTTGGTTGGTTGGTTGTTTGGGGTTTTATGGTGCATGAGCTACTGAGTTATAATGTGCCAAACAAGGTAAAAAGAAGCTAAAAGACAAATACCCCTTAACCAAAGTTAAAACAAATGCTGTAAAAGGCAAAAGACAAAACCAACAAGATGTATATAACAGAAACAACAATAAAGGTGTGAAACAACAAATATTTATATATATAGATATACAGTATAAACAATGCATAAAACTAACTCGGGTATAATTAACCTGGGTCAGATGGCGAATAAATAACAAATCCATAAAATCATAACCTAATCAAATAACCTGCTTACTGTAAAAAAGCAAAAATTGAAGTTAAAAAAGTATTATCAGATTTTGGGTTGGGTTGTTTTACCTCTGAGCGGCACTTTTTTGCACACCATGGGCTAAATGGCCAGGTCACATGGACCCCGAAGGCTCAGAGAAGGTTGGGGGAGAGGACCCACTGGAACAGCTGTTGGGAGACAGATGGTAGCCTCCTGTCAAGGCCATCCAGCGTGTTCTTTAACGTGCACAGGGTATGGCTCTCCTGCACACGGGGCCACAGTTTAACGCCCCATCCGATGGATGGCGGCCTTTCCAAGCCCATCGGTATCCCCTACTGAACACGGGCAGGGCGAGGAATTTTGCGGAGATAAATCTCAACGCTGACCCAGCTGGGACTCGAACCTGGGAACTACAGATTACGAGCCTGGCGCGCTACCGACTGAGCCACCCCCGCCCCATTATTATCAGATAAAAGATGTCCGAGTGTAAGATGGAAGTAAAATCATGAAAAGTAAAATACAAACGATGTTCTAGGTTAAAACAAGGGCAATGAATTAAAATATGTTTGATAGTTGAAACGGTGTCACAAAACTCGCACTTAGGTTCGTCATACACCCGTAGAAGAAATGAATGACCTAAGCAGAGCAGAGCAAGTACAACTTCATCCTTGCGATTCCTGTGATAACATGACTGCCATGGTTTGATGATAGATTTGATCTCAAAGAGCTTGTTCGTAAGCAGTTCTGACCAATATCTCCACCACTGTGCCTGGACCTCAATGGTAAAATGCTGCCGGAAATCCAAATATGGAACCGGCAGCACAGAGTCGGTCAGGGGTGTGGCTGACCTGGCAGCAGCATCTGCCAAATTTTAATTAATAGATTCTGAAAAAAATTCATCCCCAACACAGTGGGAATCGAACCCGCATCTCTCCAAATTCATGCCAGAGCGTGCTATTATTGTACCACGTGTCAGACATGAAATTTTTCAGAATAAGACCTTATAAATCTTCTTCACTGAGACGTGGCTGAGACAGCACCATCTATACTCAAGGAGATGCAACTTTCTCAGTCATTGCTATTATCAGATATTAATGAGAAGGTTGCTAATGCTAAAGCATTAATATATAATTAAAAATCATTCGATCCGCCGTGTCGGCAAACGAATTTTTTTTCAGAATCTATTAATTAATGTTTGATAAGATATCAACATTAATTAATAATTAATGTTGATATCTTAACAAGGAATACTGTGCATTCACTATGGATTGTTTTTTAATCTGCCAAATCATTGCCCTGTGATTCTGACATGACCATGCATTCAACAGAAATGGATGGTGGTTGTGGCTGCCAGACGATGTAGCTGCTGGTGGATCTTAGAAAGAATGGGATGAGGTTGATGCCTCACTGAGATCAAAGCCTGTAGCAAACTAAACGAGTCAGTGTAAAGCACACACCGAAGATGATGTTTAGCTGCCACGTAGTCCAAGGCGAGACTGATAGTGTGCAACTCTGCAGTGAAGATGGAACACTGCACTGGGATGTGGTCTGCAATGATTACATCACAGCAGACCATGGTCGATCCACACTGATGTGTAGGACTTCGAGCCATCTGTGAAGACAAGCAAGAAGTCCAGGTACTCAGCATGATGGCTGGAAAAAAGTTGCCAGTACAAGCAGTCGAATTGTAAAGGCCTTCTCCGTCCTGCACAGGGAAAATTCACAGGAAGGGGAGTCAGCGAGCCAAGGTGGAAGTGGCTCAGCTGATGACTGCGATGCTATCAAGACTGGTGTTGATGTCTCTGAGGTAGCCTCGGACTCGCAAACCAAAAGGATGAATGGCAGTCGGCCGATTAGTGTAAAGGATTTCCCATTTGGACTGAAAACACAGTCCCAAGTGGGATGGCCAGGCAGGGATCATAATTTAGATGCATATTATAACAACTTGATGGCGGAGAGACCCTCCTCGGTGACTTTGAGGGGCAACTGCTGACGGTGGAAAAATAACGACGGTTTGTTGGTCTCAACATAAAGACTCTGGATCGGTAAAGTGCGGAAGGCTCCCGTGCAAACATGGATGGCCTGATGATGGAAGGGGTGCAGCACCTTCACCACCGAATCCCAGGCAGAGTCGTACACTTGGGATCTGTAGTCCAGTTTTGATTGGACAAGTGCACAGTACAGGCAGAGCAGAGAAAATCCGTCAGCTCCCCAGAAGAGAGAGGAGAGGACCTTGACGATGTTCAATTCCCACATGCACTTGGACCTGAGATGACTTATGTGTGGTAAAAAGGTCAATTTCGGATCGAAGATGAGACAGAGAAATTTGATCTCCGCCACAACTGGAATGATGTTACCCCTGAGCTGGAGCTCGGAGCTCAGGATCCAGGTGAAGATTATGCTTGTGGCAAAAGTACACACAAGCGGTTTTCTGTGGGGAGAACCGAAACCCATTTGCCATCGCTCAAACTGAAAGATTGTTCAGGGCAATTTGCAGTTGTCTTTCAATTACCCTCATGCTGTATGAAGAGCAAAACATGCTAAAATCGTCAATATAGAGGGCATTGCCTACTAATGTAGGAAGTTGTCTAGTAATAGAATTAATCTTGACAGCGAAAAACATAACACTCAGAACGCAGCAGTGTGGCACACCCTGTTCTTGGGGGTATGGCCGCGACAGAGTATTGCCGACACAGACACAAAAAGAATGTGGAGATGAAGATTGCCATGTGACCTCTCAAGCTGAAGCTATGGGGGTCACGAAGAATGCTCAATCTCCAAGCTGTGTCGCATGCTTTTTCAATGTCAAAGAAAATTGACACCAGGTGCTCTCTTTGTAAAAATGAATTTCTGATAGCCGTCATGAAGTCTTCTGACATGACCATGCATCCAACACTGACATCTGAGGCGTATCAGATGGTCAAGAGTTGACCGTTGCCTGCGAAAGCCACACTGGGTGTTGGAAAGAAAGTTGTGGTGTTCTAAATGCCAAATGAGTCTCGCATTTACCATTCTTTCCAACACCTTGCAAATGCAGCTCATCAACACAATGGGACAATAATTCGAAGGAATCTTGGAATCCTTTCCTGGCTTCGGGAAGGCCATGATGATGGCCTCCCACCAGAAGTCCGGAAATTGCCCCTCGATGAAAATGCAGTTGAAGAGACGGAGTGGCCGATCCTTACTCGAAGGTGAGAGATGTTAGAGCGTTGCATAATGGGCATTGCCCAGCCTGACAGCTGGATAGCAGGTAGATGGAGCAGACAGTCAACAGGAAACCCATGAAGATGGGGATGGCAACTGCCTCTATGTTAGCAGTGAAGGAGGCAACCTGGAATGGAGAATGGTGGCTCATGAGGATGGCGATATCCCCATGAGTTGGACCATCTCCATCTTGGTCCTGGTGAACCAGAGAGAAGTGCCAGATTGTGGGATTATTGGCTGTCTGCAAGTATGGCTTGGTCTGTAAATGGTAGCTAGGTAGTCACTGGAAGGAGAGCTATACACCAATCCCCAGTGATGATGCATAGAACCAGCCAGGCCTAGCACTTAACGTCCGACCCCGCCTTCTCGCAGTGCAGACCGTTAGTACCTTTCAAAAGAGATACTCTCTTGTGGAAGTGAACGGAAGGGGAGGGCTGCCAGATTAGTGTGGCCTACTGATCTGGACAACCATGGC
Source organism: Ryuthela nishihirai (assembly GCA_038380435.1). Taxonomy (NCBI): domain Eukaryota; kingdom Metazoa; phylum Arthropoda; class Arachnida; order Araneae; family Heptathelidae; genus Ryuthela; species Ryuthela nishihirai. Next base: position 4,431,664 of record JAWZYU010000019.1, read on the forward strand.
TACTTTTCTTTTTTTTCTACCCTGCTGAGGAGTGGTCAACCACACAGGGTCCTGGTGCTGACCATATAAATCCACTGGACTGGATAGATATATGGCTCTGAGCTTGATTATGGATCCTGATTTTGCTGCACTGGTGGGCTTCTGTGGAGGGAAAATCTTCCGCTGTGTTTTCTGTTTGTTTGTGGGTTGACAGCCCCAAGTGAATAGATTCACAGGATATGTTTATCAGCTGGTGGATAATCCTGAGCAGAGGTCATCGCAGGCACCTGAACTCTTTGCTTCTATTGCCATCGTCAAATTCTACATTGGAGGAAGTCTTCCAGTGTAGATGGCTTCAGCCTTTAGTGGTGGGGGACTGGGCCTGTGCGCCATGTCTGCGATTAGGGGGCTGTTTGAAATTGTTGGCATTCCCTCTCTCAATAAACATAAAGTCTTCAAACACCCCACTAACTATTTTCTCTCCATAGGTAGTTGGAATGTGAGGACTCTGCACAGAGCTTATCTCTTGATGTCCTCACACAAGAATTCCACCATTATAATTTAGATATTCTCGGCTTGCAAGAGACCAGATGGACAGATAAAGGTCAGATCCTTAAAAATAATCTTAAATTTCTCTTTTCAGGGAGGGATGACAATAAGCATCACCAAGGCATGGGTCTGCTTCTCAGCAGACACACTAGTGATGCTCTTCTAGGATATGAGTGCATTAATGAAATGTTTCTTACAGCAAAATTTCAGACAAGCGTTAAAGACTTGAATGTTATCTGCTGTTATGCCCCCACTGAGGATGCTGATGAGGATGAGATTAGGTTTTACGGACAACTTCGGGATATTTTGAATTCTGTCAAAAAAGGAGATATTACCCTTGTTCTTGGTGACTTCAATGCCAAAGTTGGTACTGACTCTGACCTTTGGGGTGGAGTAATAAGCCCTTTTGGTATTGGTAGCTGCAATGGCAATGGCCTACAGGTAAGTAAACTCAATGGATTCAGAATAACTAATACTTATTACAAACACCGCAACATACGTAAGTACACATGGGTTTCACCCGATGGGCTGCATAAGAATATGATTGATTATATATTAATTAACAGCAAATGGGCTAGTTCTGTTAGGAATACCAGGTCATATAGGGGAGCTGAAATTGGATTTGACCATTACCTTGTTAAAAGTGTCTTGCAACTTAAACTTAAAAAGTGTTGTGCTAAAGTTAAAAAATTTACCTATAATACTAAAGCCCTGAACGACCCTGTTATGGCTAAAGCTTACCATGATAGGTTACTTAGTCATTATGACAGTCATGATTTGCTTACTACTGAAGTTGAGAAATAATGGGACCATTTTAAACACTTTTTTGGAAACTAACAGTACTCTTTTAGGAAAAAAGGAGCAGAAGAGGCAGAATTATCTGAGTGATAAGGCACTTGAGCTTATTTCGGAAAGAAAGAACTGCAGGAATGTCCTTAATCAATACCATACTAGTCCTAATAGAAAGCATTACAGAGACCTTAATAAACATGAAAAGGATCAGTTAGCTTTGTCTTGATGGCTTGGCTGACAAAGCCAAGGAAGCAGTTAGACAGCACAACAGCAGAGAGCTATACCAGATAGTTAATGTTTTGTGTGGTAGAAAACGGACAGGTATACAGGGATTGAAGGATAAACAAGGTAAAGTTATAGAAAGTGAGGATTTTGTCATGGCGAGGTGGGCTGAGCATTTCAGTGATTAGTTGTGGTTAGTTCTATTCCCATTGTTTGCAATGATGATAGATGCATTGGTGGCTTTAATGTTGGCCCTATAACACAATCTGTAGTTATTTTGGCTGTTTCTAAACTTAAACTTCATAAATCCCCAGGGGTAGATGATATTACTACAGAAAAGCTTAGAGCTGGGAACATGTCGGTTACCACTTGGATGACTGAAATTCTGAATATCTTTTATGATAAAGGCATGGTTCCTAAGGATTTGTTATCCCTATTTTCAAAAAAGGTGATCGCAGTTCTTGTGACAACTATAGGGGTATCAGCCTACTCTCTGTTCCAGGTAAAGTTCTTTGCATGATTGTTCTTAATAGAATTAAGAATCTGGTTGACAGGCAATTGTGTGATGAGCAATGTGAATTCAGAAGTGGTAGGGGATGTATGGATCAGATATTTTCACTTAGGCAGAATCTTGAGAAATGATTAGAGTTTCAGAAACCTTTGGTTGCTAGCTTTGTTGATTTCAAAAATGCTTTCGACTCTGTTGATCGTCATAATTTGTGGTTGATTGTGAAATCATATGGTATACCAGACAAGTTAGTTAACATAATGAAAGCTCTCTATAATAACACTGAGTCGTGTGCGAGAGTTGGTAAAGCTTGTAGCAATTGGTTTAGCATTACTTCTGATGTTCGACAAGGGTGCATTTTGTCTCCTTTTCTCTTTAGCTTGGTTATTGATTATGTTATGCGAAATTCACTTCAAGGGAAAGATTTTGGCCTTAAATGGGCTGGAGATACGAAAATTTCTGATTCAGATTATGCTGATGATTTAGCCCTTTTGGCAAATGATGTTGATGAGATGAACTCTTTCATTCGAGCTGTTGATGAAACTGGTAGTAGAGTAGGTTTGGTTATAAACAGAGAGAAAACTAAAGTGATGAAAATTGGTCAGGCAGGCTGTGATTCAGTTAATCTGAATGGTTGCAGTCTTGAGCAGGTGTCACAGTTTAATTATCTTGGGAGCTATGTAACAGATAATGGTGATGTGCGGCATGAGATTAACAGACGAATAGGGATTGCTGCCGGGACTTTTAAGAATCTATGGAGAGTGTGGAGAAATAGGTGTATACAGCTAAAGACTAAAATTAGACTGTATAATAGTTTGGTTCTTTCTAGGGTTAGTTATGGTAGTGAAACTTGGACACTTTGTAAACAAGATAACAGGAAACTAGATGCTTTTGATTCCAGATGCTTATGCAGTATCTTGGGCATTAGGTGGTTCAACTTTGTAACTAATGATGAGGTTAGGCAATGGAGTTTGCACCATGCTTTAAGCAGCATATTGTGCAGAGAGAGACTCTGTTGGTTTGGCCATGTTGCCCGTATGAATAATCATAGATTGGCGAATATGGTTATGAACAGTGTGCCTAAAGACCTCAGAAAGAAGGGGAGACCTAGGATGCAATGGGCAATGTCAAACAGGACTTCATTAGAATTGGTGTGCAGATGCAGTAGAGAGAGAGGAGGAGGAGGAGGTCAATAATGCTAAAAAGAATATTAACATCAATATGCTTGCAAATTTGCTTATATTATTTATATTTATAAAATTCGTAATTAATTCTGTTTAATTTGGTATGTAACATGACCTATTTCCGTTGATTGGCAATATTTAAAAAATTCTAAAGTTCACTTTTTATCTGATTCAACACAGTTGGCTAAAAGCCTGGAATTTTCTCAAAGTACAGTACTGAGAAAATATTTACTTAAAACCAAAAAAGTGATTTTTTTTGTTATTCAGAAATATATAGTCATTCTATTCATGTGTTTTTTTGCAACCATTACTGTCTATTAGTTTTTTTTTTTTAAATAAATTTTTATTTGTGTTGCCAGGTGCATTTTTTTACTACACGACTCTAAAAAAGTCCTATTAAAATAAAACATATGGTCTTTTTTGTTAAATATTATAATTTCAGAAAATCAGAATGAAATGCTGATTAATTTGGCATACAACATGCCATAATTCCTTTCAATAGTTATTTGGCAAAATAAGTTTTAAGTTAATGTTTTTTTTGGGCTGAGCATAGGCAGAAAATAGCTTGGCCCCTGGATAGAAACCCGTTTTTCAGGCTGGACACTGAAAGGGTTAAGTGTAATGCTCCAAAAAAAGTTCAAGTTACTTGAAAAGCTATGCTAGTCATGAGCTGAGGAGAGCAGATGAGGACCCTGAGCAACTATCAGGATCCTCCTTTCCAAAGACATGGATGTCTGTGCACAGCAAACATGCAGGCAAATGCTCAGACCCTGTGAAGGTAACCAAACCAGAGGAAGCTTCACAGGGTTGTCCCCTCTCTCACTAGTGGTAGTCATTTTGTAGTAATGAAGCAAGTGTGAAAAAAAGTGATTTTTTTTCACACTTGCTTAATATGTGTGGCCTTTCCTTCTGTGGCAGTAGATCAGTTTTTAAACTAATTCCATCATGTCTAGTTGCTTTTATTATTTTGAAATTTACCAATAACACAAATACAAGCAATTTCTGTTCTGTGATCACTCATTAACACTGAGCATTGATGCTAGTTCAGAAGCATATTTTAAGTGAAAATCATTAAATCTTAAATTAGCAGTTATACATTGAAAATGTACATATTAAATTTCTTTGCAATTTATTTTCCCTTCATCTTTTTTTGATACTATCATATGCATTTTTTTAATTGCCACTCACTACATTAATTTGTGTAATATTTATTGTCTTTCTTATATCTGCAAACAATACTTTTACATTAAATATTGTATGGTTATTATAGATATTAATGAGTATTTCATGTTTGTTTGTTTTTTTTTCTTGAAAAAGCTAAGTTAGTTATGCTACCATTTCAAGTAGATAGAACTATCTACTAATTCCTAATACTTGTTTAGAGCAAATAAAAAAGAAACATTTCCTTACTTTCACTTTAATTATTTCTTCTGGGCAACCATTCATTGCAGATGAGAGCCAACCTTCTAAACTTTTTGCAAAGTTACGAATTGCTTGGGTTAATGAACCTAAACAGATATTTTAGAATTAAGTGAAATATTTTAAGATTAAAATAATTTAACACTTTAATACTATGAAGATATAAAATTCAGAGCTAAAAAAATTAAACTAGCAGCTATAAAAGTTAATCAATAAGTGATTTTTTTTTTCCTGAATCAAATCCTTAAAATTCCATCAAAACAAGTAAGATGTTTACATTGGAAACTTTACCATACATCTGGTAGCTCAAATATCATCTTTACCATTTGAGACCCAAACTACTAACACAGGAGAAAGGGTTAAAATGACAAACTCTCTGTATTGCAATGCCAATAAAAATGCTATATTGATTAACTGATTATTAGTTATGAATTATTGATGATTATTTTTATTTTAATTAATATCATAGAGTACACATAACATAGACTTGGGGTAAATTTAATAAAAACTCTAAAACTGCATATACCTAAAATATAGCACAAATGAGGCAGTATAATCTAACAGTAATACGGGGGAAGTTTAAAAAGTTCTTGACATGCATCCACAGAACAAAAAAACATTGCACTAACCTCAACAAAACTTTTACTGTCCTTCAAAGTCCCTTCCAGCAACCATGCAAAGATGCAGATGTCTATGGCAATTCTGGAATGCTTAGTGGTACTCCTATTGAGGAATACTACACAACTCTAAATAAATACATTTTGTAAGGTCTTGCACCCTTGAAAAAGACTTCACAACAAGTTCCTTCATAAATTTTTGGACAAACAAAAATCGTATGGTGCAAGATCAGGTGAATATGCAGGATGGGATAGCTGTTTGCAGTTTTTCCTGCTCCACATAGACCATAACTTGACAAGCTTTGAGAGCACTGGTATTCTCATGAAGAAGATGTAATGCTCCAAAGATTATTAACTTTTAAATTTGGACCTTTTGTCTGATCCAATTTATTCAAATTCTGGATAACTATTCGAGCACCAGGCAATAATAATTTGCCAAATAAAGTTGAAATAGGGTTTGTTAATGTATAATATCAGGCATTACTTATCGAGTAGGAATTCAAAAAGGATTGTCAAGTTTAATTAAATATAATCAAAAATCAATCAATGTTGCTCAAGAGAAAAATAGCAAAAACTCAAAAGTTTCTATAACAAAGTTTATTTCTAAAAAATTCAACTCACCAAACTCAATGGTAGAATACAAAAATTATAGACTAACAACTCCTTCTATCTAAACAACACATAATTCTGACCCCTACATCTCTCACAACAACTCACTCCTATTCTCATTCTCAATCTGTCGCTCTAACTCTGTGACCCAACATCACTACTATAACAAGTGGCGTACAAAGCCAGCATGTGTCTATTGCATGCCGGGAAAGACATTTACATAATATGACGATAGTGCTAGCTATGATGCAAGAGGGGTGTGTCCTACACACACTTTAGAGGTTAACGATCAAAAGGTTGGAGTTGCACATGCACAACTCCTACAGCTTGGAAACAAGAATTGAGATCAGTCCAAATGAAATAATTCCCAAAATGGTAAATATAATGTAAATAAAGCAAAACTGGTTAAGGAAAAGTAAAAGTGAATGGGTGGACCATCACAAAGAACCTTTGACATGCCTGTTGTTATACAATTTTGGGATTTTTTTTACATTTTGGGAAAAACAATGTGTGGTATTGGCTTTTTATAGTTATTTTTTCAGGTAAGGTAATGGCTATATCACTCCTTGGGAATAAAAAAAAATTGTAAACATTCTTCAGTGAAAGTCCTGTCAGAGGATTTGGGGACATGGTTCACTTTCTGCAAATTAAACATCATCATCCTCAAGCAGCCATGGGCTACGGAGGTCCAACCAGACCGTGCAATTTAGTTCTCCAAGCAAGTCTATCCTGAGCTACATCTACTGCATCTGGCCACTGCACACCAATTCTAACAAGGTCCTGTTTGACATTGTCTGCCCACCGCATCCTTGGTCTCCCCTTCTTTCTGCAGCCTTTAGGCACACTGTTCATAACCCTATTCACCAATCTATAATTATTCATACGGGCAACATGGCCAAACCAACGGAGTCTCTCTCTGCACAATATGCTGCTTAGAGGAGGTTGCCGACTCCTTTGCCTAACCTCATCATTAGTTACAAAGTTGAACCACCTAATGCCCAAGATACTGCGTAAGCATCTACTTTCCAGTTATCTCGTTTGCAAAGTGTCCAAGTTTCACTACCATAACTAACCCTAGAAAGAACCAAACTATTATACAGTCTAATTTTAGTCTTTAGGTGTATACGCCTAATTTCTCCGCACTCTCCATAGATTCATAAAACTCCCAGCAGCAATCCCTATTCATCTGTTAATCTCATGCCGCACATCACCATTATGTGTTACATAGTTCCCAAGATAATTAAATTGTGACACCTGCTCAAGACTGCAACCATTCAGATTAACTGAATCACAGCCTGCCTGACCAATTTTCATCACTTTAGTTTTCCCTCTGTTTATAACCAAACCTACTCTACTACCAGTCTCATAAACAGCTCGAATGAAAGAGTTCATCTCACCAACATCATTTGCCAAAAGGGCTAAATCATCAGCATAATCTAGATCAGAAATTTTCGTATCTCCAGTCCATTTAAGGCCAAAATCTTTCCCTTGAAGTGAATTTCGCATAACATAGTCAATAACCAAGCTAAAGAGAAAAGGAGACAAAATGCACCCTTGTCGAACACCAGAAGTAATGCTAAACCAATTGCTACAAGACTTACCAACTCTCACACACGACTCAGTGTTATTATAGAGAGCTTTCATTATGTTAACTAACTTGTCAGGTATACCATATGATCTCACAATCAACCACAAATTATGACGATCAACAGAGTCGAAAGCCTTTTTGAAATCAACAAAGCTAGCAACCAAAGGTTTCTGAAACTCTAAACATTTCTCAAGAATCTGCCTAAGTGAAAATATCTGATCCACACATCCCTTACACCACTTCTGAATCCACATTGCTCATCACGCAATTGATTGTCAACCAGATTCTTAATTCTATTAAGCACAATCATGGAAAGAACTTTACCTGGAACAGAGAGTAGGCCGATACCCCTATAGTTATCACAAGAACTGCGATCACCTTTTTTGAAAATAGGGATAACAATAGCTCTGGTAAAATCCTTAGGCACCATGCCTTTATCATAAAAGATATTCAGAATTTCAGTCATTCAAGTGGTAACCGAAACATTCCCAGCTCTAAGCATTTCAGTAGTAATTTCATCTACCCCTGGGTATTTATGTAGTTTAAGCTTAGAAACAGCCAAAATAACTTCAGATTGTGTTATAGGGCCAACATTAAAGCCACCAATGCATCTATCATCATTGCAAACAATGGGAGTAGAGCTAACTACATTGTTTAGAACATCACTGAAATGCTCAGCCCACCTAGCCATGACAGAATCCTCCCCTTCTATAACCTTACCTTGTTTATCCTTCAATCCTTGTATACTCGGGTTTGTCAGCCAAACCATCAAGCCAAAGATTCTTATCAGCAGCTAACTGTTCTTTTACACGTTTATTAAGTTCTCTGTAATGCTTTCTATTAGGACTAGTAGGGTATTGATTAAGGACATTCCTGCAGTTCTTTCTTTCCAAAATAAGCTCAAGTGCCTTATCACTCAGATAATTCTGCCTCTTCTGCTCCTTTTTTCCTAAAAGAGTACTGTTAGTGTCCAAAAAAGCCTGTTTAAAATGATCCCCTTCTTCCTCAACTTCAGTAGTAAGCATACCATGACTGTCATAATGACTAAGTAACCTATCATGGTAAGCTTTGGCTATAACTGGATCTTTCAGAGCTTCAGTATTAGAAGTAAATTTTTTAACTTTAACACAACACTTTTTAAGTTTAAGTTGCAACACACCTTTAACAATGTAATGGTCAGATCCAATTTCAGCTCCCCTATATGCCCCGGTATTTCTGACAGAACTAGCCCATTTGCTGTTAATTAATATATAATCAATCATATTCTTATGCAGCCCATCGGGTGAAACCCATGAGTGTCGCGGTGTTTGTAATAAGTGTTAGTTATTCTGAATCCATTGAGTTCACTTACCTGCAGGAGACGCTGCCCATTGCCATTGCAGCTACCAATACCAAAAGGGCCTATTACTCCTCGCCAAAGGTCAGAATCAGTACCAACTTTGGCATTGAAGTTATTAACCAATTCAAAATATCCTGAAGTTGTTCATAAAACCTATCCTTCTCATCCTCATCGGCATTCTCAGTGGGGGCATAACAGCAGATAATATTCATGTCTTTAACGCTTGTCTGAAATTTTGCTGTAAGAAACCTTTCATTAATGCACTCATATCTTAGAAGAGCATCACTAACGTGTCTGCAGAGAAGCAGACCCATGCCTTGGTGATGTTTATTGTCGCCCCTCCCTGAAAAGAGAAATTTAAGATTATTTTTAAGAATCTGACCTTTATCTGTCCATCTGGTCTCTTGCAAGCCAAGAATATCTAAATTATAATGGTGGAATTCTTGTGTGAGGACATCAAGAGAAAAAGCTCTGTGCAGAGTCTTCACATTCCAACTACCTAGGGTTGGGTTGTTTTACCTCTGAGCGGCACTTTTTTGCACACAATGGGCTAAATGGCCAGGTCACATGGACCCCGAAGGTTCAGAGAAGGTTGGGGGAGGGGACCCACTGGAACAGCTGTTGGGAGACAGATGGTAGCCTCCCGTCAAGGCCATCCAGCGTGTTCTTTAACGTGCACAGGGTATGGCTCTCCCGCACACGGGGCCACGGCTTAACGTCCCATCCGACGGACGGCGATCTTTCCAAGCCCATCGGTGTCCACTACTGACCGTGGGCAGAGCGGGGAATTTTGCGGAGATAAATCTCAACGCTGACCCAGCTGGGACTCGAACCCGGGAACTACAGATTACGAGCCTGGCGCGCTACCGACTGAGCCACCCCCGCCCCACCCAACTACCTATGGAGAGAAAATGGTTAGTGGGATGTTTAAAGAAACTATGTTTATTGAGAGAGGGAATGCCGACAATATCAAACAGCCACCTAATCACAGACATGGGGCAAAGACCAGTTCCCCCACTACAAGGCTGAAGCTGAACACTGGAAGACTTCCTCCAATGTAGAATTTGACGATGCCAATAGAAGCAAAGAGTTCAGGTGCCTGCGATGACTTCTGCTCAGGATTATCCACCAGCTGATAAACATATCCTGTGAATCTATTCACTTGGGGGCTGTCAACCCACAAACAAACAGAAAACATAGCAGAAGATTTTCCCTCCACAGAAGCCCACCAGTGCAGCAAAATCAGGATCCATAATCAAGCTCAGAGCCATATATCTGTCCAGTCCAGTGGGTTTATACGGTCAGCACCAGGACCCTGTGTGGCTGACCACTCCTCAGCAGGGTAGAAAAAAAAGTAGCCATAGTTGTCCAGATCAGTAGGCCACACTAATCTGGCAGCCCTCCCCTTCCGTTCACTTCCACAAGAGAGTATCTCTTTTGAAAGGTACTAACGGTCTGCACCACGAGAAGGCGGGGTCGGACATTAGGTGCTAGGCCTGGCCGGTTCTATGCATCATCACAGGGGATTGGTGCATAGCTCTCCTTGCAGTTTAGTTGCCGATATTTCTGGTAGTTCTATAGTAATAAAATCACATCACATCATGATAATGTCTGTTAACTGTTTGGGGCCGCTAGGTTCAAACATTGTCATCATTTCCTTGCAGAAGTAGACTCTAACCTTTTTTGCTGCTCTGTCAGTTTGTGGGGTACCAATTTGGCACAGATCTTTCGGAACTTTAAATGTTGATGAATAATTGTTTTCACACTTCCAATCGATACATAACAAACTGCCAAACATGACGAATGGTGATGTGTTTTGGGAAAAACAATGTTATGCATGCTGAGATGCTAGAAGGTGTAGTATTGACCATTTATAGTCATTTTTTCAGGTAAGGTGCCCATGGATACCACTCCTTGGGAACTGAAAAAATTGTGAACATCCTCTTCCTTGAGTGAAAGTCTTGTTGAAGGATTTGGGGACATGGTTCATCCTCCACAACCCAAACACAATTGATCTTTTTGGTAGTCATGGAACACGACTGATGTTTCATAGCAATAAAACCATGTCTCACTTGTGACAATGTCTGTTAACCATTGGGGCTACTAGGTTCAAACTCACACTTGCTTAATCAGTCGTCTCCTTGCACGAGTCGACTCGTCTTTTTTGCTGTTCTGTCAGTTTGTGGGGTACCAATTCGGCACACATCTTTCGGAACTTTAAATGTTGATGAATAATTGTTTCCACACTTTCAATCGATACACTGACATCTAAACGTGTTTCCTGAAAGGTGATGTGTGAATTTCCCTTAATGAGTTCATGAACAACAACACTGATTCTCTAGTTCAGAACCTCCTTCAGTCTTCCTGCATGAGGGAGGTCTGCCATCTTCCTCTGAATTTGTACATCCATCCTGTAAGAGTGCCTATAAACAGACACAGTCCCCATATACTTGTGATAAATTAGCATGATTTTTTTTTTTGCATTGTCCCCCTAAGCGGAATCCTTGCAAAAATGCAAAATCTTTCTCTGTCTTTAGTAGGGTCTATAGCAACAAAGCAGATTTTGCAGACCAAGCAAAGAGAGAAATGATGATACAGCCTTTGTTTCGACACATAATGACAAGTTTAGACAAGTATTCAAACAAGTAGCAGCATGTTAATTGGAGGAATTAGTGCAAATCCAGATGTGTCAAGAACTTTTTGAACACCCTCCATAGCAGCAATAAAATATCAAGATGCTGGTTGAGATGATATTACAAAATGAAGGCTAAAATGGCATTAGTGTGAAGTTTGTATTAGGTGCAGAATAAAAATTTCTACAGGGTGTCCAAGAAAGCATGAATACATTTCAAACAGTTTTCATGAAGAATAAAAAAATTAGGAGATACAGTTTTCACCATATGAACAAGCAACTCAAAAAGTTTATAGCACTTCAACCTGAGCACCATTTGTTGCTCTCGCAATGTCCATTTGGTATTCAATTGTCATAAAGCATTGACACACATATGAGATTTGATGCCTTTTACAGCATGGATGATGTGGTCTTTCAGCTGTTGTAAAGATGTGACTGGTGTGTGGTACACCTGGTCCTTTGTGTAATCCCATAAGAAGAAATCCATGGGTTTTAAGTCCAGTGATCTCACAGGACATGGATTGGGAACCATCCCTTCCGATCCATCTGCTGCAAAAAGTTGTGTCCAGAAATTTCTGGATGGTTACATTCCAATGTGGTGGTGCTCCATCTTGCTGGAATATGGCAAATGGATTCAGTTCCTGAATTTGTGCAACTGCATACACTTCCAATATGTAAGGTAGATGATACTGGTAATGGTGTTCTCTGCAAAACAGAAGAGACCAATCACTCACTGTAAAAGACTCTTCATGGTTAATTCATGATCCCTGCAGGACTAACTAATGTCAAATGAGTAAAGAATACTTGCTCACAGGGCATTATTTTAATTAGTTTAAACAACTACTGTGTTTTTCATATTAGAGCTCCTATATAATGAATCATTTCAGAGCTCCTATATAATGAAAGTTTTATCAATTTTCAATGACACAGTGCAAAGTTTCATTAAAAATTTTACTCCACAATTTCTACTGTATAAATAAATATTTGATCTCAAATGATGGTCATTTGCAACAATAGCTACTAGATAAACTTAGGCTGCCATGACCTTACCGTGTGTTATAGCACACCAGACAATTCACCTTGGTGGTCACTGTTTCATGTTCATTGACAGCATGGGTTAGTTCCATACCCCACACACGGCAGTTGTGTCTGTTCACAATCCCACTAATGTAAAATGTTGCCCCGTCTGAGAGATAAGGTTCATCAGGTAACTATCGTCCACTCCTGTAGAACACAACAAGCGAACTCGTATTATGCTGCATAATCATCTCATTGAAGCCTGTCTATATGAAATTTCAAGAGTTTCTTTAAAACGTCATGCACCATGGATGAGGGATGTCAAGCTGCCAGCTCACACACTGCATAGATTTCCTTGGGCTTCGAACAAAAGTTAGCTGTACGGTTTCAACATCACATGCTGACATGGATGGCCATCCAGGATTGTTTCGTTTCTTTGTTACTGGTATTGTTCTGTATTGTTACTGGTTGACTTGACTGTTCAACCCATCACAATGCGATTACGAAGAGGAGGGTCTATATCATATGTCGTTCTGAACTTTTCTTGCACAGTGGCAACCAACTTTGATTCTACTATCCACCACATACATGCAGCCTTCTGTGATTGGTTGCCATTCTGCATACATGCAGCCTTCTGTGATTGGTTGCCATTCTGCAGCCTTCTGTGATTGGTCTCAACACAACTGGTATCTGCAATGCATCTGTCATTTAAATTTGCACATGTGCACATTCACATGTATGCTCGTTGGAATAGGCAGCATGTAAAACTAGGAGTGGCACTGTAATGTGATGAAAACGATACTCTTGTGTCATTATTCATTTTGTATTAGCTTTTCCTATGATGAAAACTGTATTCTCCTAATTTTCTTTATTTCCTCATGAAACATGACTGAAATGTATCCATTCTTTCTTGGACACCCTGTATATTACTACTGAAGAGAATTCAACCAGGTAGATGTTGACAAGGTAAGGATTTATTAGCTAGGCAATCGTTATGCAAAGTGAATAATCAATTTTGATGATTTTACAGTCCAATGATTGTTTTTAGTGCACATAAGAAGTATTTCTAATCCAATCAGTAACATATATGTTGTAGAGTCTATGTCCAAAAGAATTGTTCTGATATGGTGGTTTATTCAACCTGATATGGTCATGCTACCTTACCAAAGTCATGACCTCATTGCCTTACCCTATTCTGGACTTGTGCTACCAATTTTAGGAGGATTAGATTAATTACTAGTCATTGCAGAATTTTGTTTACTGTATTGTAGAATATATATTAATATGAAAAACACAGTAGTTGTTTAAACTAATTTAACATGATAATACTGTAATTAAAATAATGCCCTAGGAGCAAGTATTCTTTACTCCTTTGACATTAGTTAGTCCTGCAAGGATCATGAATTAACCATGAAGAGTCTTTTACAAAATAAACCCGTGGCCGAGTGGTTAGCGCGCTTGGCTACTGATCTACGGGATCTGGGTTCGAGCCCCGGGTAAGGCATGGCTGTTTGTGTCGTTTTTCTGCTGAGGTCCTGCCATCCTCTCAGACCTTCTACTGTGGCATATAAACTGACAGGCTCCTGTCAGACCTCTGTGGCAAGCAGCTGCTTGAGGGGGTATTTATTTATTTTATTTATAAAAGATGGAGGTCTGATAGCACTTGATCTTAACTATGATAATCTTCGCTAAAAGTTCTTATGTTTAAAATGGAAGGTTTCGAACTTAGGCTGCCATGACCTTGAAAATGTGGTTCATGAAGCCTGCATATAAAGCCATGAATGATAAACTTCATCATTAGCATCACAAAAAAAAATTTAAAATATTAAAGTTTGAACTAACATTCATATATTATATAAGCAAAAAAAAAAAGTCATTTTAGAGCTCCTATATAGTGAAAGTTTTATCAATTTTTAATGACACAGTGCAAGGTTTCATTAAAAATTTTACTCCACAATTTCTACTGTATAAACAAATATTTGCTCTCAAATGATGGTCATTTGCAACGATAGCTACTAGATGACATTTTTCCCTTCCAGAAAAAGTTCTGGGCTTTCTGCTGTTACTTCTTAATGTCCATTCAAGCTGATGCGAAATTACAAATAAATAAGTGCTCACCATAAATAAGTGTGTCCCATGGCCGAGTGGTTAGCACGCTTGCCTACTGATCTAAGAGACCTGGGATCGAGCCCCAGGTAAGGCAGGATGTATGTGTCGTTTTTCTGTAGAGGTCCTGACATCCTCTCAGACCTTCTACTATGGCATATAAACTGACAGGCTCCTGTCAGACCTCTGTGGCAAGCTGTTGCTTGAGGGGATTTTTTTTTATACTACATACATATCTTGGTCTATTAACCAATACCCTTACCACAATCATGCAAACATAGTGTGCACTTATTTATTATAATATAAATAAGTGCAGATATTTTATACATTACATTTATTATAATATAAATAAGTGCAGAGCATGTTAAACAAGGCTGGTGCACTCCATATGTTCGTAATCATCTCAATTCACTGTTGATGTTACATACCGCTTGGCTGTCGGCCACTGTTTAGTCGGTTGCTATTTTACCATTGCATTCTGTTGAGACACTTCTGGTTTGAAGATTCCAGTCCTTCTTACACATGCTGTTTTTCATGGTTAACTTGGTGTTGCATGCAGCATTAATCTTTGTATATATTAGAGATCTTATTCCACCCATTGAGAGCTATAAATTCTTAAAACCTTTTCAACCTCTTTTGATTGATCATATGTGGATAGAAGAATTAAAAATTAAACATTAACCCAGATGCATTTTGTCCATCAGATCGACTGCTTATTCAGTGGAAACTGCTACTTGTACTGTAGCTGCGATTAAGTTCCATTCTGACATAGCAGGAGATTCCATGCTGATGGGAGGGGGGCTATGTCGGTGTTACATACGTTGTTACTCTGCATATTGATTAGAAAATTCTCCATGTAGTTGAGTTGGAACTTGGTGGGTGGGGGCTGCTATAATTTATATTAGGTTTTATATTAGCTATTGGTAATTTATTTTAAATTATAGTTTGGGTTAAGGCTGTATTTCATTGTTGCTTTTTGAGATCAGTTTCATGTTCCTTCTGGCATTCTTCTATTTGTCTATATGTTTTCCAGTGTACTTATTTTTATTTTTCAAGTACATTATTTGGATTGTCAATTTTATCTTCATATACTCCTCCTGTAGGTATTCCTTTATCTCTGTCATTAATAGTTAACATTTTTACATTAGTTTCGATTACTGTAGGACCTTGTATATTATACGTTTGCATGATTGTGGTAAGGGTATTGGTTAATGAACCAAGATATGGGAATGGTGTAGAATATTTAATTTGTTCTCTGTTATTTTGGGCTGGGTTTATTTGCATTCCTATTTCATATTTATACTAATTTGCTCTATAGATCTTTTCATATATTTTATGCTGTAACCAGCCTGCTGATCTATCACATATATATTATATTGCAGTTCTTTTTCCAAGGTCGAGTGTTTATTGCAATACCTTAGTGCTCTAGTAAAATAAGTGTTAAAAGCTGCTTGTTTGTACTTAAGTGGGTGTGTTGAGTTATGGGCTATAAGATTTGGAACATAAATATGTTTTCGATATACTTAGATCTCGCACTTATTTCATTTTTGCTCTATTAAGGTATCGAGGAAGGGTAATTTTCCATTTTCTTTGATTTCATGGGTAAACTGTATTTGAGGCATTATATTATTAAATTGATTCAATAGTTCATTGGATACCTTAGGAATGGTAAGAAAAAATTGGTGGTCCCAAAAAAATTAATATATCATCAATATACGGTAAGTACAGTGTAGGTTACAAGTGTGTTTGTCGCAATACAGTGTTTTCAATGTAGCTTACCACCACATTGGCCATTAGGTCTGACAGTGGTGACCCCATTGTCTGATCTGTCATCCCCCCTCTATCTGTTTCCATATTTGACCATCAACCACAAACCAACTGCTCAAAGTGGTCAGATCTAGGGCCTCATGTACGCTGAATCCAAGCACCAGCATGCTTGGATACAGGGACACGATGTCAAAGTAATGGAGTGTGGTGTTGAAATAATTCGATATAAAACAATTCGACCTACAACCACACCCCATTCCTTTGATGTTGTGTCCCTGTATCCAAGCACACTAGTGCTGAATGCAGTGATGTGGCTAAAGGCCAAATAGCTCCAGGACGCCAGGCCCACGGTACTTCAGTGTACATGAGGCCCTGGACCTGGACACCTCAACCAATTGGTTTGTGGTTAACAGTCAAATATGGAACACACAGAGGGTGTCCCAATGGGGCCACCACTGTCAGGCCTAATGACCGATGTGGTGGTGTGCCACATTGAAATACTATTACGATAAAGACACTTTAAATCTACACTGTACTTATGGTACAGTGATGATATATTAATTTTTTGGGACCACAAACCCAATGAACTACATAAACTATTAAATCAATTTAATAATATAATGCCCCATGAAATCAAAGAAAATGGAAAATTACTCTTCCTTGACATCTTAATAGGGCAAAAACGAAATAAGTGTGAGACTGAAGTATATCGAAAACATATTTATGTTCCAAATCTTATAACTCATAACTCAACACACCCACTTAAGTACAAACAAGCAGCTTTTAACACTTATTTTACTAGAGCACTAAGGTATTGCAATAAACATTCAACCCTGGAAAAAGAACTACAATATATATATGTGATAGATCAGCAGGCTGTTTACAGCATAAAATATATGAAAAGATCTATAGAGCAAATTAGTATAAATATGAAATAGGAATGCAAATAAACCCAGCCCAAAATAACAGAGAACAAATTAAATATTCTACACCATTCCCATATCTTGGTTCATTAACCAATACCCTTACAACAATCATACAAACATATAATATACAAGGTCCTACAGTAATCGAAACTAATGTAAAAATGTTAACTATTAATGACAGAGATAAAGGAATACCTACAGGAGGAGTATATGAAGATAAAATTGACAATCCAAATAATGTACTTGAAAAATAAAAATAAGTACACTGGAAAACATATAGACAAATAGAAGAATGCCAGAAGGAACATGAAACTGATCTCAAAAAGCAACAATGAAATACAGCCTTAACCCAAACTATAATTGGAAATAAATTACCAATAGCTAATATAAAACCTAATATAAATTATAGCAGCCCCCACCCACCAAGTTCCAACTCAACTACATGGAGAATTTTCTAATCAATATGCAGAGTAACAACGTATGTAACACCGACATAGCCCCCCTCCCATCAGCATGGAATCTCCTGCTATGTCAGAATGGAACTGAATCGCAGCTACAGTACAAGTGGCAGTTTCCCCTGAACAAGCAGTCGATCTGATGGACAAAATGCATCTGGGTTAATGTTTAATTTTTAATTCTTCTATCCACATATGATCAATCAAAAGAGGTTGAAAAGGTTTTAAGAATTTATAGCTCTCAATGGGTGGAATAAGATCTTCTAATATGTACAAAGATTAATGCTGCATGCAACACCAAGTTAACCATCGAAAACAGCATGTGTAAGAAGGACTGGTATCTTCAAAACAAGAAGTGTCTCAACGGAATGCAATGGTAAAACAGCAACCAACTAAACAGTGTCCGACAACCAAGCGGAATGTAACATCAACAGTGAATTGAGACAATTATGAACATACGGAGTGCACCAGCCTTGTTTAACATCTATGGTGAGCACTTATTTATTTTTAATTTAACTGGACATTAGGAAGTAGCAGCAGAAAGCTCAGAACTGTTGCCGGAAGGCAAGAATGTCATCTAGTAGCTATTGTTGGAAATGATCATCATTTGAGAGCGAATATTTATTTATACAGTGGAAATTGTGGAGTAAATTTTTTAATAAATGCAAGTTTTCCCATTTTATTCCTCAACTAGATGTATCAGTAAATAAAAAGCTTTTTCTCTTGCTGAAAATGCCATTAGCAGAGTGCAGGAGATGGGACTGCTGCTGGCTAAAATTACCCCAACTACCACTTCCCCACTAGCTGACAGAGAGCCCCAGAAAGTTATTTGAGTTGTTTAGTAAAAATATATCCACATGTTCTCAATAAAGTGAAAGAAACGATTTTTTTTTATTGGAGGATTTCGATGATTTGCACAAAAATACAGCTCTATACATTTTAGTTTTATTTCAGTTTATTTAGTGATTAAAAACTATTTTAGTGTTACTAAATTTTTATTTATCTATTTTCGGATATTTTTTAGAAAAGGAAGAGAAAAAAAATCATATTTCTTTGCTCATGTAATAGGCAACATCACAGGATCATGATATTTACCAGCAAACATCTGGTTTTGTTTTTATACTTTTAAGTGAAACACTTGAGACTGTACAGAAAGATATTTGTTCTGTATTCAGAAAGTACCAAAGTGCTTTTGTGTTTTATGTTGCTGATGAAATATAATGTTTGAAGGATAAATAAGTGTTATCAAATTTCAAGGATACAGTGCAAGGTTCAATTAAAAGTTTACTTCCCAATTTTCACCATATAAATACTTTAAAAATAAACAATTGCTCTCAAATAATGGTTGTTTGTACTGGTGGCTTCTAGACCTTGTACTGGTGGCTTCTTGCCTTCTGGCAAAAGTTCAGAATTTTCCTTTGCAGCTTCATAGTTTTTAAATGTGCACATATTAGATTAAAAGCAAGTAAGTTCTCACCATAGATGCTGTCTATTTATTGTGCAAGGCTGGTGTACTCAGTTTTTTTTCCGACCACTACTTTTAATCTAAAACGTGCACAATTAAAAACTATGAAGCTGCAAAGGAAAACTAGAATTTTTCCAGAAGGCAAGATTATTATCTAGTAGTCACCATTGCAAGCAACCATTATTTGAGAGCAATTGTCTATTTTTAAAGTATTTATGCAGTAAAAATTGTGAAGTAAACTTTTAAGTAAATAAGTGTTCTCAAAATACTTTCTGAAATTTATATTAATCATAATGGATATTATCAAGTTGAACTACAAAAGGTGAATTTTTTCTATCAATTTCATTGACTACGAGAGTGATACAGATCAATTCTGACTTTTCAGATTCTGAAGGGGGATACTGATTCCACTACTTCTAAAATTATTTATATAACTTCTCAAATATACCCTGCAATTAGAATGATTATTTGAAGCTTGACCTAAAATTAAATCATTTGGCATACATGACTTAAAATTTACTACTTTAGGATACATCCAACAGAACATAACAAAAAAATTTAATTTTCAAATGATAGAATTTAGTTTAGCACTATTTTTTAATTAAATTGTGGCATTTTAATAACTAGCATTCTGAATTTGCAATTTTTAAATCAAGTGTTTCCTGTTGTCATAAAGTTCACCTATTCCATAGTAGTCAGCAAAGAATATGTAGAAAAGTATGAAAGTTTCCATAGGTGTAATGTAAGAAACTTTTGAATGCAGCAGCACAATAATGCAGATACAGCACAATAATGCTGTTTGTGACCACAGGAGCTTAGGTCACTTGCATTTTCTGTTTCATTGAGATGTTTTAGATTTGGTGACTATTGTTAGTGCTGTAATGTTTATATGTTTTATATATTTGCAAGCATTTCACAATTTTTTCATATTGCATGAAATATTTTTTTTTCTTTCCTTTCAAATTTTTGTTTTCTGCTTCAGCACTTTTATACATGGGTTGTTCCAGAAAGGAAATGTTAATAAAATCTCAAATTACACAATTTTTAACATCATACATACTTTTCATATGCACTACATTCCTTACTAATTCTTCCAGCTCCCTCACTCCACATTTTTTTACTGTGTTCAACAAATTTATCAGTAAAAAAAAACAATTTTTGACATGATTATTTAATTTTTTGTTGTTTTATATGATCCTTTCAGACTTTTTTTTAAATATTTATTTAGTAAATCTTCATTATAAAACAAGCTGATCATTGTAAAATGTTTACATAAATCTTTCTCCTTCTTAGAATTTTAACCTCACCAAGATTTTTAAAATTGTTTATATGTACAAAGAATGTAATTAAAAAAAAAGCACAGAAAATTTAAGAAGTGAATTAAGAAACTTTATTTAACATTACATATTCATTTCAACTGGGATCATAGCATCAGAAGTAGGCTACAACAGAATATGCCAATGGGTATAAATTGTATTTGCAAATGTTTGCAAAATATCATATCTCTCCTGCAACTTTGCAATTATAAATAAATGATAAGATAGTAAAATCATGCATTTTTATGTGAATTAAAACTAAGCTGAAAATATAGGCTCAACAGGACCAGCATCCACAACAAGTGGACTTTTTTTTAATCATAATCACAGTTGGCTTAATCACCAATTAAGAAAAACTAATAATCAATCTGTTAGCATCATTCAATGAATCACACTAGATATATTTCTGATGTTAACCATACAGTACAGAGGGAATAGCAATAAGTACTGCTTGACACATTACAACCTGCCATGACTGCCAATATGGTGGCATTGTCTAAGGTAAACCATGTGGAACTAGTAAGGAAGATTACATTTGGAAAACTACAGTTACATTGGTACAAATCAAGTTTTTACTAATATTTCTTTTTTTTTTTTTGGAGTAGCAAATGCATCAAAGTTCTGTAGGAGAAAGTACAGAAGCAATGAGCTGAAAAGCGAGTGTTGTAGCAGCTGCTGGTGTGCTGGTTGTTGTTAGATCATTGGTTGTTGTTAGATCATATACCAGACATGTTCAATTGGGGACAGATTCGGTGAATGGCAGGCCAAGGCAGAAGTGTCACATGATGGTTTTCCAGGAATTGTTGGATGATGCATGCCACATGTGATTGGGCATTGTCCTATTGATAAATGGCACCAAAGAGCTGCTGAAGCTAAGGTACGACCACAGGCTCCAACACCTCAGTGATGTAATGCTAGCTGTTCAAAGCACCAGTAATATGTATGAGGTGCGTGCGTGAGTGGAGTCCAATGGCATCCCATACCATAACACCAGGGGATGAACCAGATGGTGCTGCATCATGCTCGTCTCACTGAGCTTGTTACCGCAGTACCACCAGATACGGATTTGGTCCATCACGGTGCTGCATGCTGAAGCAGGATATCTGAAAAGATGATGCGATGTCATTCGCACATCCATGCGTGAAGTTCTTGACACCATTACAGTCGCATACACCTGTGTTGTAGAGTCAATAGTAGCTGAAGCAATGGTCGCCTAGCAAAGATGCCCTGATGTTGCAGATGACATTGAGTTGTATGTACCGACACTGGTTGATGTGCAACACACCCTAACTGTTGAGCTAAAGTGTTTGATGTGGCGGTATGATCATTCAAAGACATGCACATGAGATGTCTATCCTCTTGTTCATTTGTGTGACAGGGCTGTTGAGATCCCTCATGTTGGTAAGCTCATTCCTCCTCTACCCACTGGCACCATATTCTCATCACTGTGGCAGCATTCCATCCAACATGAGCACTGATGTCAAAATATCAAATCTCTTTTGCAATTTTGCAATTATAAATAAATGATAAGATAGTAAAATCATGTATTTTTATGATGATAATCCACCTTCCAATAATCCTACAATTCTCCCTCGATCAAAGTTGGAAACCTGGTAATATGGATGCTGTGTTCTTCAATGGGGCATACTTGATCCTTTAGTGTGCAAGAACTGTGAGCACACTCAATTCCAGTGCTTTACACCAGCTCTTTGTAATCTCCTCTTATACCACATTCCAGGGGGTGTTACTGTCACACATGATGTGTGTATGTGCTGTGCTTTGAATCATTTACATGTTCTCCCATGGGCTACCCATCTTGTGTATTTTGGGACAATCTAGCGAGTTCTTCCTGGTGTTGCACTTTTAATAGCCAACAGTGTAGAAGAATGCATATTGCCTTTAGAACATAATAATCTCTCTTTTCAAACAGAATAAGTTTTTCATTTACCTACTTTTTCACTCCTTAAAAGTTTTAATTGGAATTAATGGATGATAAAGGAAATACAAAAGTAGTATTTTATTAGTACTTACACAACAGAAAACTATTTGTATTTTATCCTTCAATTTTAAAAGTTTTATTTCTTACATCCCTCTGAGAGAAGGGGGCAGACTGTTGCTGTCAGTGGAATATCTCTTGACACTCTACCGCCAAAATTTCTACCAAAAACAGACCACTTGCAATATTTGTTACAAGTTTCATTGTTTCCATATTTACTGACCTTAATAGCCCTTTTGAAATCTGCAGGGTGTTTCAAAACTCTCTGTACAAATTTCAAATGGAGATAGGAAACACCAAGACAAATCTTTTTCATCTATGAATGTATGTCCACTGACATAACCCTTCAGTGCTAGAGGGCACTGACAGAAATATCGGTAAAGCTAGTACATAAATGAATGGAAACAAGTGTGAACAACATATTTATTTAACTCTTCCAGTGTCCACGTTGTCTGTATACATTCGGAGAATTTGAATTGAGAGGCTTAGGACGTATGTATCCATTTTTAGTACAACAACAAACAAAAAAAATATCGATTTTTTTTTTAAAATAAAAATTACCGTTGTAATTTATATATATACATCTGATAAAGATATATAACTCAGGCTTCAAAAATAATATTTTGTTTTTTAATTTGAGGAATATTTTATTAAACTACAATATAAATACTTTTATAAAGCCATCTGATTGCCATTTCTTAGAAGCACTAAATAGTATTGCAGATTTATTTGTTAACGTTCCTATTTGCTGAAGCAAACTTCTGATTTAAGCTCATAATTTTGATTTGAGCTATTATCAACAAATTTTTCCTTAAATTTCCAAAAATCTCCTAAAAATTAACAAAAAAAAACTGCTATTTTTAAAAAGATAGATTTTGGAAGTAATTACAAAATACGTACCACCATTTCTTTTTTTGTTTCACACTCTTTTCTGTCATAAAAACATTTCAGTATTCCCAAGTTATTTTTATCATTTTTTCCCAGTATTCCATGCATCTTTCCCACCTTAAAATCAAAACTGGAAGTAAACACATCTTTCTTAGAAATTCTGATTGAACCTGCATTTAATTATTATGCTTCACTAGTGCAAACAAGACACAGATGGCTGACACATGCAATCTCTGTTGCATGTGCTATAAGTATTGTTTGCAATTTTGGTCCAGCATATTGGATACCCTTTGTAAAGTTAGTATTTATTTTTTTATATTTAAACCTTAGTTTTAATTTCAGTAGTTTATTTTCGAAAATTAGCGATCTTTTGTCTGATCGATAAGCATTGATTTTTTTCATAGTTATGTTATATCATATGGCCGGCCTACAACTTGTTGCTGTGGATATTTTAACATTGCATTAGGCTACATGTTAATTTTTATTTTATTATTTATTACTTTTCCAGTAAAACTTCGATCTAATATCATTTTCTGAAAATAAATGAGGTCTTGGATATGGAAGCAAATTAATTTTTGTAGATTTATTTCAGTTAATTAGCGATCTTTCGATTGGCTGATTTATCGATCTTTCCGAGTTATGTTAGATCAGAGGCCAGCTTAAAAGTTGTTGCAGATATTTTATTTAACATCCCATTAGGTTACATTTAATTTTTCTTTTATTATTTCTTGTTTTTTCAGTAAAAAAACTTTGAGCTTGTACCTGTCTGAAAATGAATGTCTTGGATACAGAAGCAAAATAGACTTCCCTTGCTACGGAAATCAGCCATCATGTGGGAGGGCAATTTCTGGAAAGCGTCCCCTCCGTTAAACTCACGTATGAAGTTTCAACCCCCACCCCCTCTAGAAAAATAGAATTTTTTTTAAACTACGAGTTTTTATCAACACCAAAAGAAAAACATTCATAATGTTTAGCAAAAATAGCAACCAAGGAATTTTTTTTCTATTTCATAACCTGTTCAGAAAATCCCATGAATGTGAGAAGTGCAAGTCACGGTGCATAACACTGGCTGTGTTTAAAATGTACAATACTGAAAAGAATCATTAAAAAGAAATCAAAAACATATTTCAGGTTAAATATTATATTATTCAGGAGGAAATTTCCTTTTGATAAATATATAATTTAATATTTTTATTCAGCAGGTTTTCCAAAATGAAGCCTTAATTGTATAGTGCAATCTTTTTTTTTACCATATATATCACATTGAAAAAGGCTTACTAAAATCAATATGCTTGCAAATTTGCTTATATTATTTATTTTCATAAAATTCGTAATTAAATTCTGTTTAATTTGGTATGTAACATGACCTATTTCCGTTGATTGGTATTTTTTTTTAAATTCTAAAGTTCATTTTTATCTGATTCAGCACAGTTGGCTAAAAGTCTGGAATTTTCTCAAAGTATGGCACTGAGAAAAAAATTACAAAACAGGAAAAATATTTACTTAAAACCAAAAAAGTAATTTTTTTGTTATTCAGAAATATATAGTCATTCTATTCATGTGCTTTTTTGCAATCATTACTGTCTATTAGTTTTTTTTAATAAATTTTTGTGTTGCCAGATGCATTTTTTTTACTACATGACTCTAAAAAAGTCCCATTAACATAAAACATATGGTCTATTTTATTAAATATTATAATTTCAGAAAAAGTTAAAAGTGTTCTAAAGTTAAAGTTTTTTTTGGCTGAGCATAGGGAGAAAATAGCTTGGCCTCTGGATGGAAACCGTTTTTCAGGCTGGACACTGGAAGGGTTAAAGAAGGTGCTCAAAGTTGTGACTGGCAACAGCACTGCATGCATCTCAGTATCATGTTGAAAGATTCCCAAAATTTCGCAAACAGTTGCATTGGTGATAGCAATTCTTGCGACGACAAGGTCTTCATCTGAGTCAATGGGAGTCTCGTACATGAGGTTCTTCCCCAGAGGAAGAAATCGATACATGTTAAATGAATGGAAACAAGTGTGAACAATATTTATTTAACTCTTCCAGTGTCCATGTCGTCTGAATACATTCGGAGAATTTGAATTGAGAGGCCTAGGACGTATGTATCCATTTTTAGTACAATAAAAAAAAATCGATTTTTTTAAAAATAAAAATTACTGTTGTAATTTATATATATATATCTGATAAAGATATATAACTCAGGCTTCAAAAATAATATTTTGTTTTTTAATTTGATGCATATTTTATTAAACTACAATATAAATACTTTTATAAAGCCATCTGATTGCCATTCTGATCTTGGTGGTCAAGCGACAGGTCCACCCCGGCCTATCCATCGGCTCCCAAAAGAAGCATTCAGATAACCCCGCACATCATTGCTGAAGTGTGCTGGCACCCCATCGTGTTGAAACCACATTCATCTGCAAATAGCCATGGGACATCTTCCAGCAGTCCAAGCAACATTTCTTCAAGAAATACCTGATAAATCTGTTCCAGCTGAGTCAGGGAGGAAGCAGGTATGGCCCAATCAAAATGTCACGGACGATACCCATTCAAACATTGATGGCAAACCATTGTTGATGACCATGTGCCATTGTGGCATGTGAATTTTCATGTGCCCAAAAGTGAGAATTGTGCACATTAAACACACCTGCATGTGTGAAAGAGGACTCACCTGAGAACTGCAAGGTGCAAGGCTTAACAACTACTACTAGAAATAACCTTTACATTATCTTTGCTCTAAATTTCCTTTGTAATAGAAACCAAAGGATAATATTATGAGGTATTGATAATCATGGTAAACTAATATAAGGTGAAATGTATTGATATCAGGCCTTAGGGCATATTGGCATATTTTAATCACCTGTTTCTTTGAATGAACTCCTCAATCCTTGTAGTCTGAATGTTTTAAAATTCTTTTAATGGTAATGTAACAGCTTTTATCGTGGAATTAAATTACTCATCTGAGAAGAGCACATAAGCCATAAAATGAGGCAGAATCATGGTCTGCTGCAGAAACCAGTGCACGAATTCCACCTGAAGAGAGTAATCCTGAGGTTGCAATGTCTGGACTCTCTGACAATGAAACAGATGTAATTGGTGCATGTGCAACACTCTCCAAACCGAGGCTATGTGCAACAGCTCACATGCTTTTGCCTGGATTGTCCTCAATCCATTGTAGGATCTCCTCTTCCATGTCAGGAGTACGCATGGTTCTCTCCCAACCAGTGTCATGCATATTTGCATGGAATGTTCCAGTTTTTCGCAGTTGCTGGTGCAAACATGCAAATATTTGGTGGTTTGGCACAGGTCTGTTTGGGAAGCACTGTTAGTACAACCTCACAGCAGCTCTTCCATTTCCATTGGCAGCCCCATATGCCAGATGCATGTCAGTCAACTCAGAAGTCGTGAAACACTACATGTTACATGTAATGTGTCCGATTTATGAATGCTGATGGCAAACACAAGTCCATTCTCCATTCCCACTTTGCCCCTCTAGCAAATTGCAGTACCACCAAACAGCGCCCACCAGCACCGAAGGGTTATGTTAGCAGATATACATTCATAGACGAAAAATATCACCATCCCTATCACCCATTGAAATTTGTACAGAGTTTTGAAACACCCTGTATTAAGCTAGTAATCACAGGTTTCTGAAACTAAACATTTATCAAAAATCTGCCTAAGTGAAAATATTTGATCATATCATCTCCTACTGCTTCTAAATCCACACTGTTCATCAAATAATTTTCCATCAACCAAATTCTTAATTCTATTAAGTATAATCATGCAAAGAACTTTACCTGGAACAGAAAGTAAACTAATTCCCATATAATTATCACAAAAATTGCGATCACCTTTTTCAAAAATTGGGACAATTATAGCTCTAGTAAAATCCTTAGGAACAACACCTTTATCATTAAAAATATTCAAAATTTCAGTCAGCCATGTGACAACACAAATGTTCACAGCTCTAAGCATTTCAGTGGTGATTTCATCCACCCCTGGGGATTTATGCAGTTTTAATGTAGAGATAGCCAAAGTGACTTCGGAATGTGATATAGGGCCATTATTAAAGCCAGTAATTCATCAATTCTTATTGCAAACAATGGAAGTAGAAATAACCATATTATTTAGAACTTCTCTGAAATGCTCAGCCCATCTAGCCACCACAGAATCCTCACCTTCAACCACCTTCCCATGTTTATCCCTTAATCCTTGCACACCTGTCTGTTTCTTCCCACATAAAGCATTAACAATTTGAAAAATTAAAGTTTTTAATTCTCTATGACACTGTGAAATGATTTTAAGCACTTCAACACATAGACTATGCTATCAAGTATCAAAAGTTATTAAGGAGAGATTTACATACAGATTGTAGAGGATGGGTAGTAACAGTAACTTCCAGGGTGCTTTCAGTGACAAATTTAATAATCAGCATTATTGTCGGCAAGTGACATCTCAGTAGAGATTCAAAGAAGGATAACTGATGATGATGGTCTACCCATCTTGGTGAGGGAAATAACCATTGATACCTTTAGTAGCATAGAGTGCTTAAAAAATTTTAGATCCACGATGCGAGTTTTGCGCCCTTACTTTCAGCACTTCACCAGGTGGAAAATGAGTAGCTTAAGCTAATGCAGGAGAGGCAATGGGTTGTTGAGCATTGGGGGAGGGGTGGGGTGTCATAAATTGTATTGTCAGTGGCTAAGCTCTGAGGATCGGGGTGGTCAGCGGATGTGCAGGTGGCCGTAATGCAATCTGCATGTGACGGAGGTTGGGAGGGGGGGGGGATTATGGGAAATCACCCAGATCAGCGAGTTTAGGATGCATTATGGAAGTATTCTAAAGAATTTGGTGGGTGTGCATTAGTGGAGGTGGCAGATGGGGATCAGCGATGAGAAAAAAAGAGTGTTTAGAGGAGCGTGGTATTTCTGAGGTGTATGTTATATACCCTAAGGATCAGACACCTGCTGGGGAGAGGGGGAAAATGTCTGTGTTGCAAATTTCGGTCAGTTTTACATTAATGAGAATATTTTCTGTGACAGGTAGTTGGAATTTGGTAGATGGGGATATTAATACTAAAATCGGTGATTACAGTATCCCCCCCCCCCCCTCCCTACACACACAATTCCCAATATCAATACCGATATGAAAACCATTATTCAGGCCCTCACTAACATAATTATATTAACCACAAAATTCAGTTTACAAAATTTATAAATTCAGTAACAGTATCCAACTCATTATAATTATGAATTAGTAGCCACAACTCTAATTAGTACCCCTATTCTAATTTATGTTAACAGTCTGGTACAACCCCCTGTTGTGCTGTATAACTGCTTCCTCTGCTTTGTCAGCCAAGCTATCAAGCCAAAGATTCTTATCAGCTGTTAACTGATCTTTTACATGTTTTTTAAACTTATTGTAATACCTTCTGTAACAACTAGTAGGGTGTTGATTCTTATTAATCCTGCACTTCCTTCTTTCAGAAATAAGTTCTATAGCCTAGTCATTAAAATAATTTTGCTTCTTCTGTTCCCTTTTACCGAAAAGAATACTATTGGTTTCAAGAAAAGCCCATTTAATTAAATGCTTTAATATACTTCACCTAAATATTCGTAGTTTAAGAACACATTTTGATGAATTATTAATTTTATTGTCTACTGTTAATTACAACTTAGATGTTATAATATTAAGTGAAATATGGGTGAAAGATGATGAAATCAGTTTATTTAATAGGATTTCACATGATTTTTAAATGTAGAGACTACAATAAATCAAGTGGCATAATCTTTTATTTAAAAAAAAAAATATTTGATTTTCATAATATTAACATTGCAATGAATACTGCTGATAATATAAATGTATATGATAAAGTAACTGATCTTTATGTTATGGCATTATATAGGGATCATAATTATTCAACTCATGATTATCTGGAAGAACTAGATTCAATTTCACATACTATTAAATACAAAAATGTTCAATTTATTGGAGATATCAATATTGATATAAGTAATGATAACATTAATACTAATGAATATTTCAATATATTATCAGCAAATGGATTTGAATCTTTCATAAACAAATATACAAGAATTTCTAATCACTCTAAAAGCTGCATTGATCATATCTTTATTACAGAAAATAAGATATATGATTACAAATGTGCACTATTTCTAAATGATATAACAGATCACTATACTTTAATTTTAAAAATTCTTAAACCTAATACAAAAATGAAACAGAAAAACAGAGAAAAAGCATTTTTAAGACACAAAAAATATACATTTATATTGCAATATAATGTATAAAACAATTAGAAATAACATAGTTTCAAAAATAAGAAATTTAAAAAATAAATATTATGAAACTGAATTTAAAAAAATGCAAAAAAGATACAAGAAAACAATGGAAATGTGTAAAGAAAATTTTTAATGAAAAAACTCCTATTTCAACATTACCAGTGTATACTGATGTAGTAAAATTAATTAATGACTTTAATTATCATTACATTAATCTTAATAATTATAATAATGACACAACTATTAACTTTCATAATTATCCCTCTATCTTAAATAACAAAAATTCCATGTTTTTAAAAAAGACAGATGAAGCTGAATTGAATGATATTATAAACAATTTAGATGAAAATAAAGCTTATGGATTTGATAATATAAGTCCAAAAATATTAACATTCATTAATAAATACCATGCAACATTTTTAACACAAATCATAAATCTATCGTTTAATTTTGGAATCTTTATATTTCAAATGAAACCTGCTATTGTAAAGCTTATATACAAAAAAGGAGATAAAAATATTTTAAATAATTATAGACCAATCTCTATATTACCAATTTTTTCAAAAGTTATCAAAACAATAATGAAAAATAGGCTTATAAAATTTTTGAATAATTCATCATTTTTTTTATAAATCGCAATTTGGGTTTAGAGAACATAAGAGTACAGATCATGCAGTGCTGGAAATGACCACTACTGTTTCACATGGTAGAAATAATTCTCAAAAAACTATGATAAATTTTTTAGACATTGCAAAAGCATTTGATACTGTAAATCATGATATCTTATTGCAGAAACTTAATTACATTGGTGTTAGAGGAAATACGCTAAAATGGTTTAAGTAATAATATATTACAGATAGAAAACAAATTGTAGACATAAAAAATACAAAAAGTTCGGACTTATTGCTTACTAAAGGAGTGCCTCAGGGTTCAGTTTTAGGGCCTATTTTATTCCTGATTTATTTCAATGATTTCTTTTTTAATAACTTAAAAGGATATCCTATATCCTATGCTGATGATACTGCTATAGTATATCATCATCATCATCATCCTCAAGCAGCCATGGGCTATGGAGGTCCAACCAGACCGTGCAATTTAGTTCTCCAAGCAAGTCTATCCTGAGCTACATCTACTGCATCTGGCCACTGCACACCAATTCTAACAAGGTCCTGTTTGACATTGTCAGCCCACCGCATCCTAGGCTCCCCTTCTTTCTGAGGCCTTTAGGCACACTGTTCATAAGCACACTGTTCATAACCCTATTCGCCAATCTATAATTATTCATACAGGCAACATGGCCAAACCAACGGAGTCTCTCTCTGCACAATATGCTGCTTAAAGGAGGTTGCAAACTCCTTTGCCTAACCTCATCATTAGTTACAAAGTTGAACCACCTAATGCCCAAGATACTGCATAAGCATCTGGAATCAAAAGCATCTAGTTTCCTGTTATCTTGTTTACAAAGTGTTCAAGTTTCACTGCCATAACTAACCCTAGAAAGAACCAAACTATTAT
This sequence comes from Ryuthela nishihirai, assembly GCA_038380435.1. Lineage (NCBI taxonomy): Eukaryota > Metazoa > Arthropoda > Arachnida > Araneae > Heptathelidae > Ryuthela > Ryuthela nishihirai. The sequence continues at coordinate 4,462,863 of JAWZYU010000019.1, forward strand.
ACAGTCTAATTTTAGTCTTTAGGTGTATACGCCTAATTCTCCACACTCTCCATAGATTCTTAAAAGTCCCAGCAACAATCCCTATTTGTCTGTTAATCTCATGCCGCACATCACCAGTATCTGTTACGTAGCTCCCAAGATAATTAAACTGCGACACCTGCTCTAGGGTGAAACCATTCAGATTAACTGAATCACAGCCTGCCTGACCAATTTTCATCACTTTAGTTTTCTCTAAGTTTATAACCAAACCTACTCTACTACCAGTCTCATCAACAGCTCGAATGAAAGAGTTCATCTCATCAACATCATTTGCCAAAAGGGCTAAATCATCAGCATAATCTAAATCAGAAATTTTCGTATCTCCAGTCCATTTAAGACCAAAATCTTTCCCTTGAAGTGAATTTCGCATAACATAATCAATAACCAAGCTAAAGAGAAAAGGAGACAAAATGCACCCTTGTCGAACACCAGAAGTAATGCTAAACGAATTACTACAAACTTATCAACTCTCGCACACAACTCAGTGTTATTATAGAGAGCTTTCATTATATTAACTAACTTGTCTGGTATACCATATGATCTCACGATCAACCACAAATTATGACGATCAACAGAGTCGAAAGCCTTTTTGAAATCAACAAAGCTAGCAATCAAAGGTTTCTGAAACTCTAAACATTTCTCAAGAATCTGCCTAAGTGAAAATATCTGATCCACACATTCCCTACCACTTCTGAATCCACATTGCTCATCACGCAATTGACTGTCAACCAGATTCTTAATTCTATTAAGCACAATCATGGAAAGAACTTTACCTGGGACAGAGAGTAGGCTAATACCCCTATAGCTATCACAAGAACTGCGATCACCTTTTTTGAAAATAGGGATAACAATAGCTCTGGTAAAATCCTTAGGAACCATGCCTTTATCATAAAAGATATTCAGAATTTCAGTCATCCAAGTGGTAACCGAAACATTTCCAGCTCTAAGCATTTCTGTAGTAATTTCATATACCCTTGGGGATTTATGAAGTTTAAGTTCAGAAATAACCAAAATAACTTCATAATGTGTTATAGGGCCAACATTAAAGCCGCCAATGCATCCATCATCTTTGCAAACAATGGGAGTAGAACTAACCACATTGTTTAGAACATCACTGAAAACCTCAGCCCACCTAGCCATGACAGAATCCTCACCTTCTATAACCTTACCTTGTTTATCTTTCAATCCCTGTATACCTGTCTGTTTTCTACCACACAAAACATTAACTATATGGTACAGCTCTCTGCAGTTGTGCTGTCTAACTACTTCCTCGGCTTTTTCAGCCAAACCATCAAGCCAAAGATTCTTATCAGCAGCTAACTGATCTTTTACACATTTATTAAGTTCTCTGTAATGCTTTCTATTAGGACTAGTATGGTATTGATTAAGGACATTCCTGCAGTTCTTTCTTTCCGAAATAAGCTCAAGTGCCTTATCACTCAGATAATTCTGCCTCTTCTGCTCCTTTTTTCCTAAAAGAGTACTGTTAGTGTCCAAAAAAGCCTGTTTAAAATGATCCCATTCTTCCTCAACTTCAGTAGTAAGCAAACCATGACTGTCATAATGACTCAGTAACCTATCATGGTAAGCTTTGGCTATAACTGGGTCTTTCAGAGCTTCAGTATTAAAAGCAAATTTTTTAACCCTAGCACAACACTTTTTAAGTTTAAGTTGCAAGACACTTTTAACAAGGTAATGGTCAGATCCAATTTCAGCTCCCCTATATGCCCTGGTATTCCTAACAGAACTAGCCCATTTGCTGTTAATTAATATATAATCAATCATATTCCTATGCAGCCCATTAGGTGAAACCCATGTGTACTTATGTATGTCGCGGTGTTTGTAATATGTGTTAGTTATTCTGAAACTATTGAGTTTACTTACCTGTAGGAGACGTTGCCCATTGCAATTGCAGCTACCAATACCAAAAGGGCCAATCACCCCTCCCCAAAGGTCAACTTTTTTTTCAGTACCAACTTTGGCATTGAAGTCACCAAGAACAAGGGTAATATCTCCTTTCTTGACAGAATTCAAAATATCCTGAAGTTGTTCATAAAACCTATCCTTCTCATCCTCATCGGAATCCTCAGTGGGGGCATAAGAGCAGATAACATTCAAGTCTTTAACGCTTGTCTGAAATTTTGCTGTAAGAAACCTTTCATTAATGCACTCATATTCTAGAAGAGCATCACTAGCGTATCTGCTGAGAAGCAGACCCATACCTTGGTGATGCTTATTGTCGTCCCTCCCTGAAAAGAGAAATTTAAGGTTATTTTTAAGAATCTGACCTTTATCTGTCTATCTGGTCTCTTGCAAGTCGAGAATATCTATATTATAATGGTAGAATTCTTGTGTGAGGACATCAAGAGAAAAAGCTCTGTGCAGAGTCCTCACATTCCAACTACCTATGGAGAGAAAATGGTTAGTGGGATGTTTAAAAGAACTATGTTTATTGAGAGAGGGAATGCTGACAATATCAAACAGCCCCCTAATCGCAGACATGGGGCAAAGACCCGTTCCCCCACCACTAAAGGCTGAAGCCATCTACACTGGAAGACTTCCTCCAATGTAGAATTTGATGATGCCAACAGAAGCAAAGAGTTCAGGTGCCTGCGATGACCTCTGCTCAGGATTATCCACCAGCTGATAAACATATCCTGTGAATCTATTCACTTGGGGCTGTCAACCCACAAACAAACAGAAAACACAGCGGAAGATTTTCCCACCACAGAAGCCCAGCAGTGCAGCAAAATAATGATTCATAATCAAGCTCAGGTCCATATATCTGTCCAGTCCAGTGGGTTTATATGGTCAGCACCAGGACCCTGTGTGGTTGACCACTCCTCAGCAGGGTAGAAAAAAAAAAGAAAAGTAGTCATAGTTGTCCAGATCAGTAGGCCACACTAATCTGGCAGCCCTCCCCTTCCATTCACTTCCACAAGACAGTATCTCTTTTAAAAGGTACTAACGGTCTGCACCACGAGAAGGCGGGGTAGGACATTAGGTGCTAAGCCTGGCCGGTTCTATATATAAGTAAGTAGTAATTTTGAAGAATTGAAATCGACTATATCTCATGATTTAAAAAAAATTCAGTTATGGTTTCATCAAAATCTTACATTAAATATCGAAAAATCGTATTCAATGTATTTCAGTCTCAGTAATAAGAGTTATTTCAAAGATAAAATTATATATCATAGATTTACTTGTGATAATAATATTGTATGTATATGTGCAGAAATTAAACAAATTAAAACATACAAAAATTTGGGGATTTACTATTGATAGTAATTTGAAGTGGAATAGTCATACAAATATAATTGCAAAACGTTCAAGAATCCTAATTAGAATATATCATCTAAAGAAAATTCTAGGTACTTCCTTTCTAATAACTCTTTATTATTCATAGATTCAATCTACTTTACAATACCGTTTAATTAGTTGGGGAGGAACATATCTTAATTCTTTAAATAAATTAATAACATTACAAAACAGAATTCTGAAAGTTATTATGAATAACAATATTACGAATTTAAAAAATATGATTATTGAAAATGAAATTTTGAATTTCAGACAATTACCGTGGCCGAGTGGTTAGCGCGCTTGGCTTACTGATCTAAGGGACCTGGGTTTGAGCCCCGGATAAGGTATGGATGTATGTGTTGTTTCTCTGCTGAGGGCCTGCCATCCTCTCAGATCTTCTACTATGGCATATAATTTGATAGGCTCCTGTCAGACCTCTGCGGCAAGCAGCTGCTTGAAGGGGTAATTTTTTTTTATTATATATTTATAAAATCCTTATGTTTGTGTTTAAAAACCCAGATTTCTTAAAATTACAACATACAAAAATAAATCTTAGAAATAGAGAACTTTATTATGTACTAAACAAGAAAAGAAATTATTCATAAACATTTCATGATTCTAGCTCCACAAGGTCTGTAAATGGTAGCTAGGTAGTCACTGGAAGGAGAACTATGCACCAATCCCCTGTGATGATGCATAGAACCGGCCAGGCCTAGCACCTAATGTCCGACCCCGCCTTCTCGTGGTGCAGACCGTTAGTACCTTTCAAAAGAGATACTCTCTTGTGGAAGTGAACGGAAGGGGAGGGCTGCCAGATTAGTGTGGCCTACTGATCTGGACAACTGTGGCTACTTTTTTTTTTCTACCCTGCTGAGGAGTGGTCAACCACACAGGGTCCTGGCACTGACCATATAAACCCACTGGACTGGACAGATATATGGCTCTGAGCTTGATTATGGATCCTGATTTTGCTGCACTGGTGGGCTTCTGTGGAGGGAAAATCTTCCGCTGTGTTTTCTGTTTGTTTGTGGGTTGACAGCCCCAAGTGAATAGATTCACAGGATATGTTTATCAGCTGGTGGATAATCCTGAGCAGAGGTCATCGCAGGCACCTGAACTCTTTGCTTCTATTGGCATCGTCAAATTCTACATTGGAGGAAGTCTTCCAGTGTAGATGGCTTCAGCCTTTAGTGGTGGGGGAACGGGTTGGTTGTTTGGGGTTTAATGGCGCATCGGCAACAAGGCCATAATGCGCCAAACAAAAGACAATATAAAAGACAAAAGACATAGATCCCCGTAACCAAAAGTTAAAATACATTTTCAACATTGTAAAGTGATAAAATAACAAAAAACAAGTGTATATAAACAGAGTAAAACAACTGTAGAATTATTAAATAAAATAATCCCAGGTGTAAGAGACCTGGGGTAAATAATACATAAAGGCAAGGTAAAATCAAATTCGGTTAAAATATCCACAATATTTCAAAAAGGTAAAAACTGAAGATAAAATGCAATGATCAGATAAAAGATGTCCGAGTGTAAGAGGCTCGGACATAAAATTATGGAAATTAAAAATCATACGTCGTTCAAAGTTAAAAGCAGAGCATGAGATTAAAATATGTTCGATTGTTAAAACGGTGTCACAAAACTCGCACTTAGGTACATCGTCCGCCCGTAGAAGAAACGAATGAGTAATAAAGGAGTGACCTAAGCAGAGCCGAGCAAGTACAACTTCCTCCTTGCGATTCCTGCGGTAACAAGACTGCCATGGTTTGATGATAGGTTTGATCTCAAAGAGTTTGTTGGTGAGCTGTTCCGACCAAGATCTCTGCCACTGTGCCCGGAGCTCGGTGGTAAAATGCTGCCGGAAATCCTGATATGGAACCGGCAACGGAGAGTCGGACAGGGGCAGGGCTGACCTGGCAGCAGAATCTGCCAGATCATTACCCCTGATTCCGACGTGACCGGGCACCCAACAGAAATGGATGGTTGTGGTGGCTGCCAGACGATGTAGCTGCTGGCGGATCTTAGTACGAACAGGGTGAGGCCGATGCCTCACCGAGATCAAAGCCTGTAGCGAGCTAAGCGAGTCGGTGCAAAGCACACACCGACGATGATGCTTAGTCGCTACGTGGTCCAAGGCGAGGCTGATAGCGTGCAACTCTGCGGTGAAGATGGAACACTGCAGTGGGATCTGGTCTGCAATGATTACATCACAGCAGACCATAGCCGATCCCACCGAAGTGCCGGACTTCGAGCCATCTGTAAAGACAGGCAAGAAGTCCGGGTGCTCAGCACGATGGCTGGCAAAGAGTTGCCGGTACACACAGTCAGGTGTAAAGGCCTTCCCCGTCCTGCACAGGGAAAAATCGCAGGAAGGGGAAACAGCGAGCCAAGGTGGAAGTGGCTCAGCTGTCGACTGTGCAACGCTATCGAGACTGGTGTTGATGTCTCTGAGGTAGCCTCGGACATGCAAACCAAAAGGACGAATGGCAGTCGGCCGATTAGTGTAAAGCATTTCCCACTTCGGACTGAAAACGCAGTCCCAAGTGGGATGGCCAGGCAGGGATCGCAATTTAGACGCATATTGTAGGGACAACTGCTGACGGCGAAGAGATAAAGAAGGTTCGTCGGTCTCAACGTAAAGACTCTGGACCGGTGAGGTGCGGAAGGCTCCCGTGCAAACACGGAGGGCCTGATGATGGAGGGGGTCCAGCACCTTCACCACCGAATCCCGGGCCGAGTCGTACACCTGGGATCCGTAGTCCAGTTTCGATCGGACAAGTGCACGGTACAGGCGGAGCAAAGAACATCGGTCCGCCCCCCAAGAAAGGGAGGAGAGGACCTTGATGATGTTCAATGCCCGCGTGCACTTGGACCTGAGTTGACGTATGTGTGGTAAAAAGGTCAATTTCCGATCGAATATGAGACCGAGAAACTTGGTCTCCGCCACAACTGGAATGATGTTACCCCCGAGCTGCAGCTCGGGATCCAGATGAAGATTACGCTTGTGGCAAAAGTGCACACAAGCGGTCTTCTGTGGGGAGAACCGAAACCCGTTTGCCGTCGCCCAAACCGAAAGATTGTTCAGGGCAATTTGCAGTTGTCTTTCAATGACCCTCATGCTGGACGAAGAGCAAAAGATGCTAAAGTCATCAACATAGAGGGCATTGCCTACTGATGGAGGAAGTTGTCTAGTTATAGAATTAATCTTGACAGCGAAAAGCGTAACACTCAGAACGCAGCCTTGTGGCACCCCCTGTTCTTGGGGGTACGGCGTGTGGGTTCAGAGTGTTACCAACACGGACACGAAAAGAGCGTGTCGATAAGAAGTAGGAGATGAAGATCGGCATGTGACCTCTCAAGCCGAAGCTGTGGAGGTCACGAAGAATGCTGAATCTCCAAGCCGTGTCGTACGCTTTTTCGATGTCGAAGAAAATTGACACCAGGTGCTCTCTTCTTAAAAATGAATTTCTGATAGCCGATTCGAGGCGTATCAGATGGTCAAGAGTTGATCGTTGCCTGCGAAAGCCACACTGGGTGTTGGAAAGAAGGTTGTGATGTTCTAAATACCAGATGAGTCTGGCATTTACCATTCTTTCCAACACCTTGCACACACAGCTCGTCAATGCGATGGGACGATAATTGGAAGGAATCTTGGGATCTTTGCCTGGCTTGGGGAAGGCCAAGACGATGGCCTCCTGCCAGGAGTCCGGAAACTGCTCCTCGAGAAAAATGCGATTGAAGAGATGGAGCAGCCGATCCTTACTCGATGGTGAAAGATGTTGGAGCATGGCATAATGGACATTGTCCGGCCCTACAGCAGAGGCACGAGAAGAGTGCAGAGCAAGGCGAAGCTCCTCCGCTGTGAATGGCCTGTTGTAAGGCTCCAGGCCATTCGAGTGGAAAGACAGCGGAGAGCGCTCCGCCCTGCCCATCTGGGCCAGAAACTCGGGGGAGTAAGAGGAAGACAAGAGATGGAAGAGAATGACTCCCCCAGAGTGTCGGCAATTGCTTTGGGATCAGCAATTGCCTGTCCATTGTGCTCCAGGATCGATAACGAGTGGGACGTGTAGTTCCCACTCATCTTCCGGACTTTATCCCACACGACCTTAGAAGTAGTCGTGCGGGTAATGGAAGATGCATACTTGATCCAAGATTCCTTCTGGCTCTGGCGTTGGACGAAACGAGCTTTCGCCCTGGCGCATTTGAAATTTTCGAGGTTGGGGGTTGTCGGATATCTCCGAAACACCCCCCAAGCCTTGTTCTGAGCCTTACAAGCTGCGGTGCAATCTGGATTCCACCACGGTTTCGGAAAGCGAGGAAACCGTGTAGAAGTTTGAGGAATTGTTGATGCAGCTGCATCTACGATACAGTCCGTTATCTCCGCTACTGCCACATTGATTGGCTCCTGGCTGAAAGAGTGGTCATCGAGCTCAGAGAGCAGCTCGAAACCACTCCAGTCAGCCCGATCGAGCCTCCACTGCGAGACGCGTGAAGGGCTGCAAGGCCCCCCACGCGAGATGGTGCACACCACGGGGAGGTGATCGCTTCCATAAGGGTTGTCCTCGACCTCCCATGTAAACAGTGGAAGGATCGAGGAGGAGCAGATAGTGAGGTCAATGGCAGTGAAAGAGCGGGTTGGGGAGTGAAAGTAAATACTGACACCGGTGTTCAACAGGGAGAGAGAAGGATCCAGGAGCCACTGCTCCAGGACCCCGCCCCTCCCGTTGGTGTCAGCACTGCCCCAAAGTGGACTGTGTCCGTTGAGGTCCCCCATAATGAGGAAGGGGGACGGCAGCTGCGAGACGAGATCATCAAGGTCTTCCTGGAAGACAATGCTCCCAGGTGGAAGATATACAGAGCAGACAGTCAGCGAGAACCCCACGAAGAGACGGATGGCTACCGCCTCTAAGTTGGTGGTGAGGGGTATGACCTGGAATGGAGAATGGTTGCTCACGAGAATGGCGACACCCCTGCGAGCTGGACCATCTCCATCCCGGTCCCGGCGAACCAGTGAAAAGTGCCGGATCGTGGGATCTGTGACTGGCTGCAAGTATGTCTCCTGCAGGCACACACAGATGGGCTGGTGTGCCTGAAGGAGGGCCTTGATGTCGTCAAGATTCCTCTGGAATCCACGACAATTCCATTGTAGGAGTGTGGCCATCTCAGGACTTAGAAGAGTGGGCGGACGACAAGTTTCTATTCAGCTTAACCGCCGCGGAGGACGGTTTACTGAATAGGGGGCGGTCGGTATCCATGTCCTCGGAATCGTCCGAGGGGCATGGATCGGTGACCGCCCTTTGAGGTGCAGTGATTTTCTTTTTGGGCCCGGTGGGGGCCCCTTAGGTTTTGAAGGTCTTGCTGTCTAAGGACGGGGAGGAGGAGGCCTTCCGGTGGAGGTGGAAGGCTGAGCTGCAGGAATGGAAACCGGGGTTGATGTCGAAGTCGACACCACCCTTGGTCTCGCCTGCGTGAGGAGGTACTTCGCAGCTGGCGAGAAAGACTCAGTAGGTGGTACACTGATGTCAGTCTGCACCGCAACTGAAGTCATTGGAACGATGGGCTTTCCAATGACTGCACTGGCATAGGAAACCTTGCCAGGTGGGGCGGGCGGTGCAGCAAGCTTTCTCGCTTCAGCATACGAGATGTTGTTCATGACTTTGAGGCGTTGTACCTCCTTTTCCTCCTTCCACTTCAGACAGTCACGGGAGTACGCAGGATGTTCGCCACTACAGTTCACACAGCATGCCTTTTCTGCTGTGCAGTCAGGATCGAGATAATCCTTACTGCCACAGCGAGCACAGGTGAGCTTGCCCCTGCATGCTGTGCAGGCATGACCGTATATCTGACACTGAAAACAGCGCAGAGGGTTTGGGATATACGGCCGAACCTCACAATGTAAGTAACCTGCCTTGATGGAAGAAGGCAGGCGTGGCGTGTTAAATGTCATAATCAACACCCTGGTGGGTGTCAATTTCCCATCACGGCGTGTCGAAACCCGGTGGACCGCTGTTACTCCTTGAGATGCGAGCTCCGAGAGGATTTCCTCCTCAGTGACTTTGAGGAGGCCCCACTCGGTGATCACACCTTGAGAGGAATTCAAAGTTTTATGGGGAGTGACTTCGACAGCCACCCCACCAATATCTTTTACTTTCAAGGGTAGTTCGGAGTGTTTTGAACAAGCGGTCTCAACCTGCAAGTCGCCAGATCGTAAGCGCTTGACAGATTTCGGCTCTCCCACAAGACCTTTTAAACCTTTGTTGACGAAAAAAGGGGACATGTCCCCAAGCACCTGATCACCCATGGAGTGGATGATCAAGAACTTTGGGAACGAAGACACAGACACAGAAGACAATGGCAGAGATAACGGAGACAAGGACGAAGACAGGGGTTCATGTCGAGCCCTCTTGTTGGCGGTGATCGCATTTTCATCATTCACTCGCATGTTTGGTTTTGTGTGGTTCAGTGCCCGCTGTCCCCACCCTCCACGGAGCCCAACAAGGGGACGCCCAGTCGGGCGCCAGGGCTACGCAGGCACTATACCCACACAGACAGTGAGCCAAGCCCTCACAAATAAATAGAAGGAAAATAAAAAGAGAAATGTGCAGAACAAAAACGTTCTACACAAATGTAACAAAGCGTAAAATAACAAAATTGTGAATGGCCAAACTGGCCTCACAAAGAAAGGATAACTACAAAAGGAAAAGAAGTTGTGAGGAAACTTGTAAACCTGTACCCGGACCGTGGGCAAGGTTACTCACCGCTCTGCACGGTTGACCCTAGCAGGACCTGCCCACCAGCCGATTGCTCCTGGGGGGCCACCCCAGGAGCTCCCATTTACCGGAAGCAGAGACCAAAGCAGTGTATAGCAGAGGCCCCGGAATCCGTTGCCCAGCCCCGCGACCGACAGGCTCCCCAATGGCAAGACGGCCAATAGGGACCACCCCAGTCATGAGCTGAGGAGAGAAGACGGGGACCCCCGAGCAACTACCAGGATCCTCCTTTCCCGGGACACGGGTCTCTGCGCACGGCAAACACGCGGGCGAGCGTTTAGGAACCTGCGAAGGTAACCGAGCCAGCGGAACCTTCACAGGGTGGTCCCCCTCACCGCGTACAGGCGCTCACACCGAGGGGGGGGGGAACGGGTCTTTGCCCCATGTCTGCGATTAGGGGGCTGTTTGATATTGTCGGCATTCCCTCTCTCAATAAACATAGTTTCTTTAAACATCCTACTAACCATTTTCTCCCCATAGGTAGTTGGAATGTGAGGACTCTGCACAGAGCTTTTTCTCTTGATGTCCTCACAACACAAGAATTCCACCATTATAATTTAGATATTCTCGGCTTGCAAGAGACCAGATGGACAGATAAAGGTCAGATTCTTAAAAATAATCTTAAATTTCTCTTTTCAGGGAGGGACGACAACAAGCATCACCAAGGCGTGGGTATGCTTCTCAGCAGACACGCTGGCGATGCTCTTCAAGGATATGAGTGCATTAATGAAAGGTTTCTTACAGCAAAATTTCAGACAAGCGTTAAAGACCTGAATGTTATCTGCTGTTATGCCCCCACTGAGGATGCCGATGAGGATGAGAAGGATAGGTTTTATGAACAACTTCAGGATATTTTGAATTCTGTCAAGAAAGGAGATATTACCCTTGTTCTTGATGACTTCAATGCCAAAGTTGGTACTGACTGACCTTTGGGGAGGGGTGATTGGCCCTTTTGGTATTGGTAGCTGCAATGGCAATGGGCAACGTCTCCTACAGGTAAGTAAACTCAATGGTTTCAGAATAACTAACACATATTACAAACACCGCGACATACATAAGTACACATAGGTTTTCGCCTGATGGGCTGCATTTGAATATGATTGATTATATATTAATTAACAGCAAATGGGCTAGTTCTGTTAGAAATACCAGGGCATATAGGGGAGCTGAAATTGGATCTGACCATTACCTAGTTAAAAGTGTCTTGCAACTTAAACTTAAAAAGTGTTGTGCTAGGGTTAAAAAATTTGCTTTTAATACTGAAGCTCTGAAAGACCCAGTTATAGCCAAAGCTTACCATGAGAGGTTACTTAGTCATTATGACAGTCATGGTATGCTTACCACTGAAGTTGAGGAAGAATGGGATCATTTTAAACAGGCTTTTTTGGACACTAACAGTACTCTTTTAGGAAAAAAGGAGCAGAAGAGGCAGAATTATCTGAGTGATAAGGCACTTGAGCTTATTTCAGAAAGAAAGAACTGCAGGAATGTCCTTAATCAATACCCTACTAGTCCTAATAGAAAGCATTACAGAGAACTTAATAAACGTGTAAAAGAACAGTTAGCTGCTGATAAGAATCTTTGGTTTGATGGTTTGACTGACAAAGCCGAGGAAGCAGTTAGACAACACAACAGCAGAGAGCTATACCAGATAGTTAATATTTTGTGTGGTAGAAAACGGACAGGTATACAGGTTGGGTTTGGGTTGTTTTACCTCTGAGCGGCACTTTTTTGCACACCATGGGCTAAATGGCCAGGTCACATGGACCCCGAAGGCTCAGAGAAGGTTGGGGGAGGGGATCCACTGGAACAGCTGTTGGGAGACAGATGGTAGCCTCCCGTCAAGGCCATCCAGCGTGTTCTTTAACGTGCACAGGGTATGGCTCTCCAGCACACGGGGCCACGGCTTAACGTCCCATCCGACGGACGGCGGCCTTTTCAAGCCCATCGGTGTCCCCTACTGACCGTGGGCAGGGCGGGGAATTTTGCGGAGATAAATCTCAACGCTGACCCAGCTGGGACTCGAACCTGGGAACTACAGATTACGAGCCTGGCGCGCTACCGACTGAGCCACCCTCGCCCCCAGGTATACAGGGATTGAAGGATAAACAAGGTAAGGTTATAGAAGGTGAGGATTCTGTCATGGCTAGGTGGGCTGAGCATTTCAGTGATGTACTAAACAATGCGGTTAGTTCTATTCCCATTGTTTGCAATGATGATAGATGCATTGGTGGCTTTAATGTTGGCCCTATAACACAATCCGAAGTTATTTTGGCTGTTTCTAAACTTAAGGTTCATAAATCCCCAGGGGTAGATGAAATTACTACAGAAATGCTTAGAGCTGGAAATGTTTCAGTTACCACTTGGATGACTGAAATTCTGAATATCTTTTATGATAAAGGCATGGTTCCTAAGGATTTTACCAGAGCTATTGCTATCCCTATTTTCAAAAAAGTTGATCGCAGTTCTTGTGATAACTATAGGGGTATTAGCCTACTCTCTGTTTCAGGTAAAGTTCTTTCCATGACTGTGCTTAATAGAATTAAGAATCTGGTTGACAGTCAATTGCGTGATGAGCAATGTGGATTAAGAAGTGGTAGGGGATGTGTGGATCAGATATTTTCATTTAGGCAGATTCTTGAGAAATGTTTAGAGTTTCAGAAACCTTTGGTTGCTAGCTTTGTTGATTTCAAAAAGGCTTTCGACTCTGTTGATCGTCATAATTTGTGGTTGATTGTGAAATCATATGGTATACCAGACAAGTTAGTTAACATAATGAAAGCTCTCTATAATAACACTGAGTCGTGTGTGAGAGTTGGTAAGGCTTGTAGCAATTGGTTTAGCATTACTTCTGGTGTTCGACAAGGGTGCATTTTGTCTCCTTTTCTCTTTAGTTTGGTTATTGATTATATTATGCGAAATTCACTTCAAGGGAAAGATTTTGGCCTTAAATGGGCTGGAGACAGGAAAATTTCTGATTTAGATTATGCTGATGATTTAGTCCTTTTGGCAAATGATGTTGATGAGATGAACTCTTTTATTCGAGCTGTTGATGAGACTGGTAGTAGAGTAGGTTTGGTTATAAACAGAGAGAAAATTAAAGTGATGAAAATTGGTCAGGCAGGCTGTGATTCAGTTAATCTGAATGGTTGCTGTCTTGAGCAGGTGTCACAGTTTAATTATCTTGGGAGCTATGTAACAGATAATGGTGATGTGCGGCATGAGATTAACAGACGAATAGGGATTGCTGCCGGGACTTTTAAGAATCTATGGAGAGTGTGGAGAAATAGGCGTATACACCTAAAGACTAAAATTAGACTGTATAATAGTTTGGTTCTTTCTAGGGTTAGTTATGGTAGTGAAACTTGGACACTTTGTAAACAAGATAACAGGAAACTAGATGCTTTTGATTCCAGATGCTTACGCAGTATCTTGGGCATTAGGTGGTTCAACTTTGTAACTAATGATGAGGTTAGGCAAAGGAGTTTGCAACCTCTTTTAAGCAGCATATTGTGCAGAGAGAGACTCCGTTGGTTTGGCCATGTTGCCCGTATGAATAATTATAGATTGGCGAATAGGGTTATGAACAGTGTGCCTAAAGGCCTCAGAAAAAAGGGGAGACCTAGGATGCGGTGGGCAGACAATGTCAAACAGGACCTTGTTAAAATTGGTGTGCAGTGGCCAGATGCAGTAGATGTAGCTCAGATAGACTTGCTTGGAGAACTAAATTGCACGGTCTGGTTGGACCTCCTTAGCCCATGGCTGCTTGAGGTTGATGATGATGATGAGCTCCACAAAATTTTAGTAAATTACCAAAAAATATAAGAGAAGAAAAAAATGAAAATATATTTAAAATAAAAATTAAGCAAAGATTATTACATATACATAATATTGAGTCTTTATTTCATTGTTACTTACCTCATTTCATGTCATTAATGAATAAATCTAATATTATTAATTTTTCCATTCTTAAACTTTTAATTCTGTATTATAAAAATGCATATCGTTAATAACTAATAATTTAATTTGACAACCTGTAAGAGCATAAAGATCATTGGTTGTTCTTAACATGGCTTCTACTTTATTGCATTTCATTTCACAATAAATATTTTACATTACATGGATTTATTTATATCAGTTGTATATTTTGTTCAATTGTTCATACCGAATTGTGGATATTATTTTAACTCATTATGTTGTATAAGCGTTATTTATTATTAAGTGTATTACATGTTATATATAGTCAATAAACATTTATTATTTATTATTATTATTATTTATTAAACTGATCCCATTCTTTCTCAACTTGAACAGTAAGCAAACCATGATTATAATGACTAAGTAGCCTATCATGGTGTACTTTGGGTATATCTGGATTCAGACATTCAGTGTTAAAAGTAATTTTCTTAACCTTAGCACAACATTTCTTAAGCTACAGCTGCAAGACACTTTTTACCAGGTAATGGTCAGACCCAATTTCAGCTCCCCTGGATGATCTGGTATTCCTAACCGAATCAGCCCATTTGCTGTTAATTAAAATGAAATCTATCATATTCCTGTGCAAACTATCATGTGAAACCCATGTATATTTATAAATGTCCTGGTGTTTGTAGTCATCATCATCATCTGTTCTGTGTGAATTTGCATAATTGACAAAAAACGGTTTCCAGGTTGCAGACTTCAGCTTCCTTTCAGTCAGAGCGGCACCATATGAGGGATTATCGTGAAAGGCAAGCCCGTTAAGTCCGTTTAAGGCATTGCCTAGCAGGGCCGAAACACTTACCTGTCACCGGCCAGCTTAATCCGGATAGCATTACAAAGGGAAGCACCCTCCTGTCAGTGGAAAAGCCTCCATGAGAATGGAGCCTGGCACCATGACTACAACTAAGCCTTTACAACACTGGAAGACCAGAAGGACCTCCCCTGGGCCACCGCTGAACTGTTCCCACGGAAGAAGAGTCATGTGGTGGCAGGCCAAGGACGTTGAGTCAAGAATGCTCTATTTTCGTCCATCACCCTCCCCTCCCAGCAGAGAGTTGAGAGAGCCAATCAGACACTTGGGATGTCGTCTTCTTATTTTGTGTGTCCAAGACAGAAAAAGACCTTTTTTGTCACTTCGCTCCGGATACTGGAACGAGACGGTAAAAAATTGGCTCTCGATGTGAGCAATTGAGTCCTGACTCTTGGTCAGAGTATTATGTAGCCAGATCAGCATTTGTATGTCACCAGACTACAGAACGATGTAAGTGTCGTACGAAACATAAGAATAAGATGAAAATGTTGTAGTGTTGTAAACAAATTTTTTTTGTATTTGTTAGAAAGTCATACCTGCCTTTAGTTACTCCTTTTGTGTGGGAGGATGACTCTGTTCCACAGTAGCCTACTGGGCCTCTAACTATCTCAAATGTTTTAATGTGGGAACAATGAATGGCTTTAAGATATACGATAAGATTTAAAATTAACTATACGATCACGGCAAAAACAAATACCGGTTTGTGTGGGGGAGGTTTAATTAATAGGTGAAAAATTTACATAGCAGGGTGTTTTCCAAACAGTGGGGCATGCTCCATTGGGAGGTGTGGGGGGTGAGGTTAGTTGGTTGTTTGGGGTTTTATGGTACAAGGGCAACAAAGACAATGTGTGCCAAATGAGATTTCAATAAAGTAAAGAGATAAAAGATATATACCCCCTCAAAGAAAGTTAAAATAGAAAGCAAACAATATATTAAGACAAAGACAATAAAACTGCAGAGCAAAATCAAAACAGGTAAAACCCATGGAAAAAATATCAACAGATGTATAAAACCTGATTACAAGCCATAAGGCTTAGTGTAATGTATATAATCATACTAAGGCATAAATAAAGTTATCATTAATCAGCAATGAGTGTATAGAACACTAGAATAAATACAAGTCAAAAGATAAAAACATTAAATACATGTAAAATATCCTGTAAATCGCAAAAATGCAAAAACTGGGGTTAAAAATGAGTCAATAATGAAAGAAACTAGACTTATTTAGTATTTACTAATAAATTACCACTTTGAAGTCGATTCAATTTTTAGAGGAAAAATTGTTTGGAGCCGGGTGAGATATGAATCCACGACCTCCTGATAACATGTCAGGTGCTCTGGACCACTGAGCTGAGTACCCCTTACTATACTTGTAAGACATACTTTCCATCTACAAGGCAAATAGAAAGCCGCTTGTGGCTCGATTGCCTGAATAGCACTTACATAATGTGTGACATAATGGAAAGTTCATAGTGTTAATTAGAGGAGATCTTGAATGGCAGCCAGTAGCTCAGTGATCAAGAGCACCTGACATGTTATCAGGTGGTTGTGGGTTCGTATCCCACCTGGCTAAAGACAATTTTTCCTCTAAAAGTTGAATCGATTTCAAAGTGGTAATTTATTAGTAAATACTAAGTCAAGTTTCTTTCATTACTTATCATCAGTATACATCGTAAGACATACTTTCCACCTATAAGGCAAATAGAAAGCCGCTTGTGGCTAGATCGCCTGAATAGTGCTTATACACATAATGGAATGTTTATAGCGTTAATTAGAGGAGATCTTGATTGGCGGCCAGTAGCTCAGTGGTCCAGAGCACCTGACATGTTATCAAGAGGTCGTAGGTTTGTATCCCATCAGGCTCAAGACAATTTTTCCTCTAAAAGTTGAATCGACTTCAAAGTGGTAATTTATTAGTAAATAAAAATGAGTCATGTAAAAGGTGTCAGAGTGTAAAGGGCTCTTGGATGTAAAATCACAAAAGTTAAAATACAATCTACATTCCAGGTTAAAAGCAGGACAATAGATTAAAATGTGATTGACAGTTAAAATGATGTCATACAACTCACACTCATTCGCACGAAAAAGAAATGAATATGTAATAAACGAATGACCTAAGCAGAGTAAGTACTACTTCCTCCTTATGATTCCTGGAAACACATGGCCATGGTGTGACAACAGATTTGATTTTGAAAAGTTTGTTACCAACTTGTTCAGACCAACTCCAACACTGTGCCCAGAGTTCGATGGAAAAACATTGCTGGAAGTTCAGGTATGGGCATGGCTGACTTGGCAGCAGCCTCTGACAAGTCATTGTCCCTGATCTCAACATGACCAGACACCCAAGAGAAGAGGATGGTGGTTGTGGCTGCCAGACATTGGAATTGTTGGCAGATTCTGGATAGAACAGGGTGAAGCTGATCCCTCACCAGGATCAAAGTCTGTAGCGAGCTAAGTTTTTGGGTTGGTTTACCTCTGAGTGGCACTTTTTTGCACACAATAGGCTAAATGGTCAGGTCACAAGGACCCTGAGGGCTTAGAGAAGGTTGGGGGAAGGGGACCTACTAGAAGAGCTGTTGGGAGACAGATGGTAGCCTCCCATCATGGCCATCCAGTGTGTTCTTTAATGTGCAGAGGGTATGATCCATCTAACGGATGGTGATGTGATGGTTCACCCATTCACTTTTACTTTTCCTTAACCAGTTTTGCTTTATTTATGTTATATTTATCATTTTGGGGTTTATTTAATGTCTTTTGGACTGATCTCAATTCTCGTTTCAGAGTGAAGGAGTTGTGCATGCACAACTCCGACCTTTTGATTGTCAACCGCTAAAGTGGGTGTAGGACACAACCCCTCTTACATCTCATAGCTAGCACAATCATTATATTATGCAAATGTCTTTCCCGGCGTGCAATGACACATGCCAGACTTGTATGCATGTTATAGTAGTGACATTAGGTCACAGAGTAAGAAGAGTAGAAAGTGTGTGTTGTGAGTAGAGTGGTGGTATTGGGCCACAGAGGGTGCTGTTAGTGGAAGTTGAGATGATGTTACTTTAGATAGGAGTTGTTAGTAAGCCAATTTTGTATTCTTCCATTGAATTGGGCGAGTCTGAATTTTTTGGAAATTTTTTTTGTTATAGAAACTTTTGAATTTCTATAAATAAATTTAACACAGCTACAGAGAATATTAGTTTAATACACGATTTAGTTGTAATACATTATAAAGTTCATTAAAATATTTAATCAAAGAATGAGGTGTACATGAACGAGGTTTGGTACATATACCATGCTATTAAGCCCAAAGGCCAGAACCGCTGCATTTACCATAACCTAGGTAGTAAATACTCAAACTATCTTTAACTCATATTTATAAACCTTTGAGATCATTCAAAGGGAATATAGAGTAATGACAAAAGGTAGTTACTAGATGTAGTTATCTGGCACAACGGCATTGGATGTCAACCTTTGTTGGATCTTAAACTACACTATGTTGTTCACTGTTGAGCACATATTTTCCAAGCATTGACAGTCCGTATAGATACACAGCTTGATGTTAAAATGTTGAAGAGCTGTAGAGCACATTTGAGGAAATCCTTGTTGCTATTTAACAGCTGATGTTGTTAGCAGATGTTCAAGCACTTTTGAATTTTTGCTATTTTTCTCTTGAGCAACATTGATTGACTTTTGATTATATTTAAACTTTAATTAAACTCGACAATCATTTTTGAATTCTTACTCGATAAGTAACACAAGATATTACACATTAACGAAACCTATTTCAACTTTATTTGGCAAGTTATTATTGCCTGACACTCAATACAACTATCCGGAATTTGAATAAATTTGTATCAGACAAAAGGTCCAACTTTAAAAGTCAATAATCTTTGGAGCGTTACAGCAGCCTTTCCAAGCCCATCTGTCTCTCCTACTGACCGAGGGAAGGGCGGGGAGTTTTGTGGAGATAAATCTCAATGCTGGCCCAGCTGGGACATGAACCTAGGAACTGCAGATTACGAGCCAGGTGCACTACCGATTGAGAAACCCCTTCCCCTAGTGAGCCAAGCAAGTCAGTGTAGAGGCTAAGAGGTGGTGTAGAGAGCTAAGCAAGTTGGTGCACACCAATGATGATGCTTAGCCGCTACGTGGTCTGAGATGAGGCTGATAACATGCAACTCTGTAGTGAAGATGGAACACTGCTGTAGGATCTAATCTGCAATGATTACATCACAGCAGACCATGGCTGATCCCACTGATGTGCTGGACTTTGAGCCATTAATGAAGACAGGCAAAAAATATGGGTGCTCAGCACAGTGCTTGGCAAAGAGCTGTTGGTACATACAGTCAAGTGTACCAGACCAGTTTAGTATTTACCATTTTTTTCAACACCTTGCATACATGGCTCGTCAACACAACAGGACGATAATTGGAAAGAATCTTGGGATCTTTGCCTAGCTTAGGGAAAGCCAAAATGATAGGATCCCATAAGGAGTCTGAAAACTGCTCCACGGAGAAAATACATTTGGAGCAGCTGATCCTTACTCAATGGTGAGAGATATTGGGCATAGTGTCTATTACACTATGTCTGGCCTGATGTCAGATTCATGAGAAATGTGCAGAACAAGGCGAGTCCTCCACTATAAATGGTCTGTTGTAAGGATCCATGCCGTTCGAGAGAAAAGAGAGTGGAGAGCATTGGCCTTGTTCTTCAGGGCCAGGAAATCTGGGAAGTATGAGGATGAAGAAGAGATGGAGGAGAACAATTCCCCCAGAGTATTAGCAATTGCCTGTCCATTGTGTTCCAGGATCGATAATGAGTGGGACATGTCATTCCTATCATCTTTTGGGTCTGGTGCTAGAAAAAACGGGTTTTTCACCCTGGCGCATTTCAATCTTCAAGGTTGGGGATGTCGAATATCTCTGAAACATTCCCTAAGCCTTGTTCTGAGCCTTACCAGATAGGGTGCAGTCAGGATTCCACCACAATTTTGGAAACCATAGAAACCAGGTTAAGGTCTGCGGGAATAGTTGCGACAGCTGCATAGACGATAAAATCCATCATTTATGCCACTGAAACATTGATTGGCTCCAGGCTGACTGAGTGTTTATCAAACTCACAAAGGAGTTCGAAGTCACTCCCAGTCAGCTCGATCAAGCCTCCACCATGAGATGTGTGAGGGATTGCATGGCCCCCACAGGAGATCGAACACACCATGGGGAGGTGATCACTTCCATATGGGTTGTGCTCAACCTCCCATGCAAAGAGTGGAAGTATTGAAAAGGAGCAGATAGTGAGATCATTGGTGGTGAATGTGCAGGTTGGGGAGTGGAAGTATGTACTGACACTAGTGTTCAAAGGGAGAGTGATGGATCAAAGAGCCATTGCTCCAGGATCCCACCCTTCCCATTGGTGTCAATACTGCCCAAAAGTGGACTGTGATAATTAAGTTTCCCATGATGAAGAAGGGGAACAACAGCTGCGAGGCAAGGTAATCAAGGTCTTCCCAGAAGATGATACTTCTGGGCAGTAGGTAGATGGAGCAGACAGTCAATAAAAATCTCACAAAGAGGCAGATGGTGAGGGGTATGACCTGGAATGGAGAATGATTGCTCACGAGGTTGGCAACACCTCTGCAAGCTGGACCATCTCCATTCAAGTCCCAGAGAACAAGAGAGAAATACCAGATTGTGGGATCGCTGGCTGTCTGCAAGTATGTCTCCCGCAGGCACACTCATGAGGATGGCGAAAATGCCATGAGCTGGACCATCTCCATTTCAGTTCCAGAGAACAAGATAGAAATGCCAGATTGTGATATTGCTGGCTGTCTACAAGTATGTCTCCTTCAGGCACATGCAGATGGGCTAGTGTGCTCGAAGGAGAATCTTGATGACATCAATATTTCTCTGGAATCCCCGACAATTCCATTGTAGGAGCGTGGCCATCTCAGATCTCAGAAAAATTGTGTATGATGATTTTTTTTTAATTTATTTTTATTGTTGCCAGTGATGGTTTTGGAAAAATGGGGTGGTCAGTATCCATGTCCTAAGTCATCTGAGGGACAGGGTTCCAAAGCCGCCAAATGAGGGGATAAAACTTTCTTCTTGAGCCCTGGTGGGGGCACCTTAGGCTTGGAAGGTCTGGCTGTCTGTGGCTGTGATGGAGGCAGCCTCCCTAAGACGGCAGCAGAAGGCACTGACACAGGAATAGAAACCAGTATTGATGCCAATGCTAACACCAACTTGATTTTACCTGTGTAAGAAGGTACTTGGCCACGGGCGAGAAAGATTCAGCAGGTGGAATGGTGATATCGGTCTGCCCAGCGATGGAAGTCATTGCAAATGATGGGCTTTCCACTGACTGCACTGGCATACGAAACCTTGCCAAGTGGGGGCAAGCAGTATAGCGAGCTTTCTTGCCTCAGGATAGGAGGCGGTAAAAGAACACATTCTGCTTTTCCCATGAAATGGATGATCAGGAATCTTGGAGACGAAGAGACAAACAGATAACGACGGTACCTGACCTGTGTACGACCCCACAGTGTACTGACGGTACCTGACCCTGTGAAGGTACCTGACCAAGCAAAACTTTAAATGGGTGGTTGGGCAAAACCTTCAATTCTTGACATGGACAGAAGCTTGTATTAAGAGGGGATGGGGTGAGGTGGGTGGGATAGAGATTTAACCAGACTTGAGACAGATGAGACTTTAGGAATAATATTCACCCCAAAGTTTCAATAAACAAGTATTTTAATCGAACTATTACAACACAAACCAAAACTATGTAAAATATGCTTCTATGGATTAGAATATCACATTCTTAATTATTTGTCTTTCTACTGCAGACAAAGCTGCCAGGTCTAAATGTACTATGGTACAGAAGTTTCCAAGAAAACTTCATTTCAAAGAAGTAAATGCACATCCTCCTCAGTCACCTTTGACAGTATTCTGCTAAAACCCAAATACATAAAATCTATGCTCTATTTATGAAGTTTTCATTGTCTCCTAAGAGTATCCCAAAGTAGAAGTTCTATATTTTGTGAGTGGCTTTTCTTTTATGAACATATTTGTGCTTTTTCCATTTCCAAATCTTGTCACACATTCTTCACTGAAAGCTTTAACAGGAAATGATACAGAATAAAACTCCCGTATTATTTTGTGACAGGACTGCATAAGAATATGATTGATTATATATTAATTAACAGCAAATGGGCTAGTTCTGTTAGGAATACAAGGTCATATAAGGGAGCTGAAATTGGATCTTACCATTACCTTGTTAAAAGTGTCTTGCAACTTAACCTTAAAAAGTGTTGTGCTAGGGTTAAAAAATTTGCTTTTAATACTGACGCTCTGAAAGACCCAGTTATAGCCAAAGCTTACCATGATAGGTTACTTAGTCATTATGACAGTCATGGTATGCTTACTACTGAAGTTGAGGAAGAATGGGATCATTTTAAACAGGCTTTTTTGGACACTAACAGTACTCTTTTAGGAAAAAAAGGAGCAGAAGAGGCAGAATTATCTGAGTGATAAGGCACTTGAGCTTATTTCGGAAAGAAAGAACTGCAGGAATGTTCTTAATCAATACCCTAGTAGTCCTAATAGAAAGCATTACAGAGAGCTTAATAAACGTGTAAAGGATCAGTTAGCTATGGCTTCATGGTTTGGCTGACAAAGCCAAGGAAGCAGTTAGACAGCACAACAGCAGAGAGCTGTAGCAGATAGTTAAATGTTTGTTATAAAACGGACAGGTATACAGGGATTGAAGGATAAACATGGTAAGATTATAGAAGGTGAGGATTCTGTCATGGCTAGGTGGGCTGAGCATTTCAGTGATGTTCTAAACAATGTGGTTAGTTCTACTCCCATTGTTTGCAATGATGATACATGCATTGGTGGCTTTAATGTTGGCCCTATAACACAATCTGAAGTTATTTTGGCTATTTCTAAACTTAAACTTCATAAATAACCAGGGGTAGATGAAATTACCACTGAAATGCTTAGAGCTGGGAATGTTTCGGTTACCACACGGATGACTGAATTTCTGAATATCTTATATGATAAAGGCATGGTTCCTTAGGATTTTACCAGAGCTATTGTTATCCCTATTTTCAAAAAAGGTGATCGCAGTTCTTGTGATAACCATAGGGGTATCAGCCTACTCTCTGTTCCAGGGAAAAGTTTTTGCATGATTGTGCTTAATAGAATTAAGAATCTGGTTGACAGGCAATTGCATGATGAGCAATGTGGATTCAGAAGTGGTAGGGGATGTGTGGATCAGATATTTTCACTTAGGCAGATTCTTGAGAAATGTTTAGAGTTTCAGAAATCTTTGGTTGCTAGCTTTGCTGATTTCAAAAAGGCTTTCGACTCTGTTGATTGTCATAATTTATGGTTGGATGTGAGATCACATGGTATACCAGACAAATTAGTTAACATAATGAAAGTTCTCTATAATAACAGTGAGTCATGTGTGAGAGTTGGTAAGGCTTGTAGCAATTGATTTAGCATTACTTCTGGTGTTTGACAAGGGTGCATTTTGTCTCCTTTTCTCTTTAGCTTGGTTATTGATTATGTTATGCGAAATTCACTTAAGGGACAGATTTTGGCCTTATATGGGCTGGAGATATGAAAATTTCTGATACAGATTATGCTGATGATTTAGTCCTTTTGGCAAATGATGCTGATGAGATGAACTCTTTCATTCGAGCTGTTGACAAAACTGGTAGTAGAGTAGGTTTGGTTATAAACAGAGAGAAAAGTAAAGTGATCAAAATTGGTCAGGCAGGCTGCCATTCAGTTAATCTGAAGGATTGCAATCTTGAACAGGTGTCACAGTTTGATTATCTTGGGAGCTATGTAACAGATACTGGTGATGTGCGGCATGAGATTAACAGACGAATAGGGATTGCTGCTGGGAGTTTTAAGAATCTATGGAGAGTGTGGAGAAATAGGTGCATACACCTGAAGACCAAAATTAGAGTATGTAAGAATTTGTTTCTTTCTAGAGTTAGTTATGGTAGTGAAACTTGGATACTTTGTAAACAAGATAACATGAAACTAGATGCTTTTGATTTCCAGATCCTGGGCATTAGATGGTTCAGCTTTGTAACTAATGATGAGGTTAGGCAACGGAATTGTCAACCTCCTTTAAGCAGCATATTGTGCAGAGAGAGACTCCGTTGGTTTGGCAATGTTGCCCATATGAATAATTATAAATTTGTGAATAGGGTTATGAACAGTGTGCCTAAAGGCCTCAGAAAGAGGGGGAGACCTAGGATGCAGTGGGCAGACAATGTCAAACAGGACCTTATTAGAATTGGTGTGTAGTGGTGGCCAGATGCAGTAGATGTAGCTCAGGACAGACTTGCTTGGAGAACTAAATTGCATGGTTGGTTGGACCTACGTAGCCCATGGCTGCTTGACGATGATGTAGCAATAAAAGTTTGTCTTCAGTAATGGGGGGGCACAAGAAAATTTTTATGAGACAATGGGTGGGGGGGGGCAAAAAAAGTTTTATAAGACAAATGGGGAGGGCAACAACAAAACATTTGGATACCACTGTGCTAAGTGCCATTTGAGGTCAAATATGCCTAATGATTTCATTTTCAATATAGTTTCAAATAATTATTCTTTCTAATTGCAGTTTATACTTGAGAATCGATAAAAATAATTCTAGAAGTCGGAATGTGAAAAGAATTTATGTCACAAATATTATATTCAAATGAGTATTTGTTTCTGAATCAGGAAAGTCTAAAATTCAATCAACAAATTATATCCAGAGGAAAAACAAATCACGATTTTCTGGATATATTTCAACCAAATTACCTTTAAAAATAATATTTTAAAAGAAATCAGCATAAAAAACACAAATCTCCTCTGATAATACACATAACCGGCTAGACCTAGCACCTAAAATCCGACCCCACCTTCTCATGGTGCATTAAATAGAAGATTTTTTTTAGCATTAAGCCACAAATTTTGGAAACAACCACAATTTTTCCAATGAAAAATAGTTTTTTAATAAATGTTTCACTTAAAGAACCCAATAAAGTTAAATAAGTTCGTTCAAAAACATGCAATTACATGTATTAAAAAAGTTTTGAAAGTGTTGGAGAAAATAAATTCTGGAAATTTCAAAATCAAAAGTTATATACAGGGTGTCTCAAAAATATAGGTACAAACTTTTAGGGGAGGTAGACAACGCGATGCATGCATGACACCGACGGAGCATTGATTGCCGGACACGGTCGAACACACCTGGAGTTTCTTTGATAGTAGCAGCAGTGCAGACGAGCCTTGCCATGAGATCCATGTCAGGCTCCACAGGCAATTCATACACATTAGCTTTGAGGGCCCCCTACAGAAAGAAATCAACACTTGTTAAATCAGGTGAGCATGGGGGCCAGGCAACTGGTCCAGTACACCCAATCCATCATTGCCCAAAAGATATGTTTAAATGCACACGAACACACCTTCCATAATGGGGAAGCACCCCATCATGTTGAAACCACATGTTGCATCTCATATTTGCTGGAACATGGGCAAGTAAGCCTTGTAGAACCTGTTCCAGAAAGATCAGATACTTCGCGGAGGTCATGCAGGATGGTAAAAGGTATGGCCCGACTAAGCAGTCTCCGACCAAACCTGTCCACACATTTACTGCGAAACGATGTTGTGCCGCATGGGTGCGCACACTGTAGGGATTCTTGTGAGCCCGCAAATGCGCATTGTGCTGATTGAATATGCCATCTCGAGTGAAACTGGCCTCATCAGTAAACAAAACATAAGCTGGGAAATTCACATCTTGGGCACTTTCTTGGAGATACCACTGCACAAAATGCACACGTGCAGGATGATCTGCAGAGAGAAGTAACTGAACCCTTTGGAGATGAAAGGAGTGTAAGGACTCGCCTCAAAACAGGCTGTACACTGCAATGAGACACTCCTAAGGCAAAGGCAATGGCATGTGTGCTGGTACTAGAATTAGTCTCCACGGCATCCAACACACTTTCTTCCATGGTGGGAGTACGCGTCGATCATGGCCTGCCCTCACTTTTGCTACCTCTTAATGACCCATAATCACATATATTTTGATGCACACACACAAACGGTAGCTCAGTACATGTCTGTGTAGGAAGCGATCTCAATACATTCGTTGAGCAGCTCGTCCGTTGCCCTCAGCTATTCCACACACTACATACACTGGCATGTCCGCCAGCTCCCTCTTCGAATACCTTTGCATGCTCTCCGTAAGCCGACTACCGCTTGAATGAGGAAATCCGAAATTTCCCCACTAGCGCACTGATGAACAGTGCCACCTATTGACTTACGGTGACGTTTCCGGTTATGGGTTCCTATGCAATTCTCATTCCTTTAGATGTTATCTACCTCCCCTAAAAGTTTGTACCTATATTTTTGAGACACCCTGTATATATACTGTGCATATTAAAATATTTGGAAAAGGATAGAGGTAGTGTTTTCATTCAAATTTGTTAGCAACTGGGTTTCTTCAATTGCATCAATGTTCAACTACTGTGATTTAATTCTTGCATACAAAATTGTCATGCACTACCTTTGGCGAAGTCAAAACCAAAAATTATTGTTATATCATTACGTTTATGCAGAAACATTTGCTCTTAAGGTAACAAATTTATAACGAATTGTACACCATTCTGCTTCCTTCAGTACTCCCAAATTGCTGTTTGCAAATGTGTGCCACAATATGATTTATTTAAATAAAAAATGAATACCCCCTCAAGTAGCTGCCTGCCACAGAATTCTGACAGAAGCCTGTCAGTTTATACACCATAGTAGATGGTCTGTTAGGATGGCAGGACCTTAGCAGAGAATACAAATGTGCTTTTCTTACCTGGGGCTTCAACTCGGATCCCTTTGATCAGTAGCCAAACATGCTAACCACTCGACAGCAGGACAGCAATATGATTTAATTACACAGATTTTATTAATGCATAAATATGATTTAAGGTCTAGAGTGTAATTCTCTTTTCCACTGAAGGCTTGGTTCAGTACCAAGCCTTACTATATGCCAAGTTTTCTAAAAATGCATCATTGAGCCTCATACTGCATTGAAAATTCAACCCTGTAACTATAGTAGAACCCAGGTTCAAACTCACAACTACTGTAAATTTTAATGCAATTTTCAAATAGAAATTGATAAAGGATCCATATATCAAATTGGCAGGACAATTAAAGCAATTTATATAAAAAATCTTTCACATTCCAAAAACCTTTATGTATAATGAAATTGTACATTTTTATCAGAATTTCACATTGCTTTTCTAATAAAAAAAACTTTTTTACTAAAAAGTTTTTTTAAAGTAAAATTGTAAGCAGGATGGGTTTCATTTGTAGGGCATAGACAGACAATATCAGGACCAGATCAAAAAATAAAGAAATGGAGGAGGGGGGAAAGTGATTCGATCTAGCTGGAGAAAAATGGAGGGACAAAAGACTGGAATTTTCACCTTAGCTTTAGAGTTTTCTAAAAATATTTCTTGAAAAATGCATGACATATACATAAGTTTAATAATTTTTGCCCCCATTGCCCATACTATTATTTTCAAAGGGACATATGACCCCTTGCTCCATCCTACTAGATTTGACCCTGGTACATATCACCTTAATTTAAAATTTTAGCTTACATCCAAATCCCTAAAATAATCCCCTGCAGACCAATAAATAAGATTTTGTGGCCTGTGCAGAATTTGAAAACTGCAAAAAACAAAAGAAGTGTATTTATTTTTGAAAATGAATTATGACAAGTGGGTGAAAATGTAATTTTACTATTAAACCATATATGTAATTTCATTATTAATTTGTTTTTTGTATTCAAACACAAAATATTTTTGATTTTATATTATTGTATTCTGTTTAAAATTTACTTAATTAGCCATATAAGGTGATTCTGACATGATAGTTCAATATACAAGTAATCCCTGTTTAACATGGGAGATGTGCTTCAGGGAGATCTACCTTAAATGGGGAAATTTAATTTACTTTTTTTGCACATCTTATTGCTCCTTTTGAAATTTTTTTGCAATATACTGGATTTTTGTTGTTGTTTTCAGCAAAAATAAGTATGATTCACAATTTATATTTAAAAAAAAACACAAATGAATAATTGTATGAAATGTGTACATATATGATTCATTAATTAATTGTACAATTTATTTCTTAATAAGGAAACTATCTAGCATGATTTGCTTATCTCCATTTTGTGCACAATATTTGCAACATTCTTTATTAGAAAAAAAAATTGTTGTACTAGAAAAAAAATTGTCTAGTAACTAGTGTTGCTAGTCATGTAAGTAATAAATTGTGTTTTACTTTGTGGTTTTCTCTTGCCAAGATGAGTTACTTATGAATGGAATCACACGAAACGAGAAGCTGTTGTTGATTCTTCTTCGACGAGCCATACAAAATTATGACAGTAACAACGAAACGAGAAGCTGTTGTTGATTCTTCTTCGACGAGCCATACAAAATTATGACAGTAACATCTATGAAAATTGTACATTCTCATAAATGAAATATTTATTTGCATGCCATAACAAATGGCAGACCTATATGAAAAATATTTATATGCCATACAAATGGCAGACCTATACACAAAATATTTATGCATATTTATCTATGTACAAAATTTTAAGATTTTTAAAATAATTTTTTATAAAAAAAAAAGGAAAGGAAACCAAGTTATAGCCAATCCACTTTAAATGGGAGTTACCTGTATTAATATACTGTACAGAGTTGATTTAAGTTAGATAAAGTTAATAACATTTTGTCAGATCTGTTTAATTGTTAAATAGCCATACTTTTGATGTCACAGATATATTTAAGTGATCTGCAAACCAGAAGTCATCAAAATACCCTTAGTACTTCCACTTAGCAGTCAAGAAAACATCTGTTTCTTTAATATGAAGATTCTTTAACTAGAATGTTATGAAAAAATTAAGAATAAAATATTTATCAAAAATATGAAATTTTGAAATGAATTTTTTTTGTGCTTTCTGATAAACTAGCAGAATGGCCTGCATTGCTCCTGTATCAATATTTTGTGGCAGATTTTTGCAGGTGGGCCTAATTTTCTAGAGTTGAAACCCATACAGTGAACTAAGTTACTATGAGATAAAGCTGTAGACGAAATTTGCTGGACCTAGCTCTGACCATCGAGGAGGAGATGGCAAACAAACAGAGAGACAACACTCTAAAATATATATTAAATAAATAATTTTTTTTGCTCATACACCCATATTTTTTATACTGCTCAAAACAAATATGCGAACTGGATTTCCAATTTTCTTCCTTAATGTCCAGGTTGAATTATATAAAAATATTATAAGTCTATATATATATACAAACACACACACACACAGAAAATGTAAGTAACATAATGGAATTTAATGATTTCGAAACATAAGTAACATAAAGGCATTCCAGCTCAAAGATTTAGAAACATAAGTACCAGAACGGTGTTCTGGTTCAATGATTTGAAATATAAGTACCAGATGTCATTCCCATTGAATTGGGCAATGCTTTGAAAATTGATTCCCTTATTCAAAAAGTCACACTTCACCACTGATAAGCATAAAATTGCATGAAATTCAATGCCTAACTCATTCATTGTATGTTTCTAATGATGGAAACAAAGACTCCGATACTTGTAACAGTTATGCATGAACTGACACAGGACTTTATACTTTCTTTTAGTACTATGTTCAGAGGTATGCAAATGCAACATGGTTATCTGTCCCCATACACACTTTGCATGTCAAAAACTGCCCTTATTTGCGAATCGCTCTAGTATATGAAAAATAAATCTACTGTAAAATTATTAAATGTTATGGGAAATCAGTAATTTATAAAATTATTTCATTAAGTTAAAAAAATCTTACTTGGAATTGGTCGAAGTACATCAGGGATAAGTACATCTACTAAATTTTGGTAAAACTGGTAGTCTGATTTGCGCATAAAATGAAGAACAGGTTCATGCCTGCACAGTTGATAGAGTTTACTTTTACTCAGCAACTTGTCTTGATCCCTATAACAAGCATGACATTACTATTAACAAAATATTCACCAAGCAATATAGCAATTTTTTAATTTGAACAGCAAAGTTTTTTACTTTTTTATTTTGTTATTGTTGGAAGGAGTACTTAAAAATGTTTAGAAGAGTTTCACTGAAATTTACATTTTTTTGGGGACTGATAATAGGGTTAGAAAGTCAGGGGAAAATAATTATTTACAACATGAAATGGAAGGAAATATTAAATGGAAAATGTATTATTGAAATGCAAAATAGTAATTTGGGTTAATGAGAAATGATGTGATGCATTCAATTTTATCATTCCTTAACCAGCTTTACTTTATTTATATTGCAATTATTATTTTGGGGCATTTCTTTACTTTGAATCGTTGCTCTCTCCACCCATAGCACTGCCACCTTCACAACTGTATTTTGACAGCTGCTAAATGCACAGAATAAGAGCCATGCCCACTAACATCATCATCAGTACCTGATCATCATACGCTAATGTGGCATCCCTGCATGATGTCACGGGTGACATTAGAAAGCTAGAGTATATGGCTAAGTGACAGAAGTTACAGCAGTTAGTTAGAGAGTGAGTTAGAGGATTGACGCTAGTTAGTTACGGATGTTATGCGAGGAGAGGGATGTTGCTGTTAGTTGTGGTGAGGTATTAGCTCGTCTTCACTTTTTGGTGTAACTTGTTTATTGGTGAGTCTAGAATTTGAATAAACATTTATTTTATGAAATTTGTGTCTGCACACTCTTATTTTTTTTTTCTCTTGAGCAGAGCATTGTTTAGAAGTATTACTTAAATTTAATTTTTGAGACAATCACTTATTTAAATTGTTTTTTCATCTAATATTATTAACAAAAGAACCCTTGTTTAATTCTTGGCAAGATTAATTGACTGGCATCCGACTTTAAGCTATCCAGCAGTATAAAGTTTATCATACTTTGGAGCTTTACAATGAGATATCTAAACAATATTATGCTGCTAAATTAGTTCACTAAAGAAATTCTTGAATAATAAAACTTTTAACATACCCTCAAAAGGTACATTGAAATACCTGCTCAGGCAGCTGCTTACCACAGAGATCTGACAGGAGCCTGTCAGTTTATACATCATTGTAGAAGGTCTGTGAGGATGGCAGAACCTCAGCAGAAAAAAACACAAACATTCATGCCTTACCTAGTGCTTGAACCCAGGTCCCTTAGATCAGTAGCCAAACATGCCGTCCACTCAGCAGTGGGACAATAGGAATGAGCAACTTAATCAGGTACATGGGGCATTAACCACCCCATGAAGGAAACATATCTTGAGACAATATTTATTACCAAAAAATTCTATATATTTATCAGACATAAACAAAAATCAAATAATAATAATAATTACAAAACCATTTCCCCCCCCCCCTTATTTTATGCAAGTATGGCACAAAAAATACAAGTGATCCCAGTGGGTGAAGTCTAGACTGTTTTTGCAGTGTGTGGTTCTTTTTGCACTCACAAAGGCGACATCTTCTATTCTAAATTTATAGCTCCGCTGGTTGAAACTTTCAGAAGTCCAAGTTGTGAATCTGTGGATTTATGAAAGAAGGTTTTCTAAATTGGAATCTGGAGGCATTTGGTTAGTCAGGGCCTGATAATAGCTACTCCCATATTCATCAAGAAGGAATGCCAGATTATCTTAGGTTTCCTTTCATGCCATTATTGTATGACAGAAAAATAAATGCATTAAGAGCTGCAGCATTTAACAGTCTATAAAAGACTGCAAGATGCTACCTTCCAGTTTTTCTTGAGGTACTGTAAATATGGCAGAGTTCATCAAAGATGTCTATACCACCCATTGTCAAATTATAATAGTATTCAATAATTTTGTGTTTCTTATTCTCTGGAGATATGTGCATTTCATCATTCATCTATGGCAACATAGAAATGAAATTCCCCACTGTACCTGAAAAAGAAATTTATTTTTATAGAGGAGTAGGAAATGAAGAGTCAGGTTCCACAGAAATCAAAAATACTCCAAGATTTACAATCCCATCAGATATAACAAAATCACTATGCATTCTGTGTATTTCTATTAAAATGAGAAGAACCACATTTGCTTCCATTTCTTCTTGAAAACTGTATAGGCTTATCATATTCATCTTCACTTCCAGTTTCTTCACACATCTCAGCACAAAAGTCTTCTTCACTGTCACAATCAATATAATTTAGTTCAATAATAATCTTGTTCTCTCATTTCACACTCTACTTCATACACATTTGAATCATCTGATGCAATGTTGTCATTAAATTTTGGACTCATTCAATCTAGTCAATATTTCATCTGTAAACACTTTTCTACTCATTGTGCAACTAAAATCTATAAAATGTAATGGTATATATGAACTAAAGTGAAAAGGTTCATTGAGCATTGTTCTACAAAACATAATCTATTCAGGTAGAGTGGGGAATTCTATGCCCAAAAAAAACTACTGAGAGCACAAGGATGACTTGGTGTACCTTTCCAGGGTTACATTTACAAATTTATTTAGCACTGCTTTTAACTGTTCTCAAAGGCATTGCATATCCTTATTCCTTGAAAGACATAATGTAGTAACCTAAAAAGATATGGCCTACAGGATTTGACCTTCAGCGATTAACTGCAGACTTGAGATCATTCACCACTGTATGGAGTGATTTTCTACTCCTATAGATGGCACATTTCCAAATAGCTCTCTCATGGTTGAGTTGTTCTTGGCTTGTTGTAAGATATGCACTAACACCATTTGACACAATAAGCTAGCTTCGACATAACAACTTTACTTTTAACATCTGTTATGTCTGAAGACTTTAAATATAAATAAATTTTTAACTTCCTATGCACTTCAAAACTTTGTTTCTTTTCAGAGATCAAATTGTGTTTACACCCTCCTTTGCTTTTACTTTCAGCATTCAAGATGCACAATTACACTTTCTCATAATTCACACTTCTTTCATGAACATTATATATCATGAGATGGTCAGCTATATCCAATAGATATTCATTAGGGGGGGAGAGCATTTTTCTTCTTTTTTTTTTCAAAATGTGGCATATATCCTGTCTATTACACGTCAAGTAGTGCAGTAGTCAATGACTACTGTCTTTTGCTTGATATCTCTTTGATGTTCCTTTATTTGTAATGCATTAGTTCTCATCATTTTACTTACATACAAACATTCAACAGAATACCATATACTCTGTCCACCTTTGATTGCTTGTCCCTAGACCTTTTAAGTCTTTGGAGAATCACTTTAGGAGCAGCCTGGGGACCTGCTTTCCAAAAGGTCACACTGCTTTTTGCAATATATCTGCAATCCAGGGTATGTGTGACACTACTATAATGTAGTGTGGTTGTTTGGGTATCCATTTATGTAGGTGTTGATTGTGTAATCACACTACTGCAGCTGAGGCATCATTTTCAGCTACCTTATTAATTTTTCTGGGTAACTCAAAGTTGATGCCTGCTTATAAATATTTGAATATTTATAAGCAGGAATATGAATTTTATTTCCTTAATGCTTTGTTACTAGATGCATACTATATATATATAATGCAGAAATCATGATCTAGGGACAGATTTTTTAGATTCTATAGGATGGCTGGAACTGAATGATTTTTTATACCACCCATTGTCAAATTATAATAGTATTCAATAATTTTGTGTTTCTTATTCTCTGGAGATATGTGCATTTCATCATTCATCTATGGCAACATAGAAATGAAATTCCCCACTGTACCTGAAAAAGAAATTTATTTTTATAGAGGAGTAGGAAATGAAGAGTCAGGTTCCACAGAAATCAAAAATACTCCTAGATCCCATCAGATATAACAAAATCACTATGCATTCTTTAGATAATAGAACTTTTAGATTCTATAGGATGGCTTGAGGTCAAGGGAGTCATTGGTTTATGATAGATGAGTATCATACTTATTATTCATAAGTTTGATTAGAATATCTAACAATCCTAATATATATATAACATATATAATAATATTTATCATGATTTACCATGATATTCAATCATGTAGGAATGATTGGGATAATGGTTCATGTTGATGTTGGTCACAGGAGATGTCCTGTAGACATGGGACTCATGAGACAGTATGCTGAAAAAAATTGGTTTTGCAGTGAGTGGGATTTGAATCCATGTTTCCCAATAAATAACATGCCAGGTATGTGTAATAACATGCCAGCATGTGCAATAATTTATTATTCAGTGGTTGCATCACTAACTCCTCAGTATGTGAGGTGGGGGTGGTTCAGTCAATAATGCACTAGACTCTTAATCTGCAGTTCCCATGTTCGAGTAGAAGCTGGGCCAGAGTTGAGATTTATCTCCCCAAAACTCCCTGCTCTCAGTCAGTAGGGGGCCACCAATTATATAAATGTACAAGACCACTGTCCTGTGTTTGAAAATGGGGCATGAGTTTTTTCCCCATGGGGGGGGGTCCTTTGGGGCCCACCCTCCATCCCATTATAGAGGGTTGTCCTTTGGATGGGAGTTAAGCCATTGCCCCATGTTTGGGAGAGCCCTACCCTATAAACACATTAAAGAACAAGCTGGATGGCCTTGACAGGAGGCTACCATCTGTTTCCCAACAGCTGTTCAGTGGGTCCTCTTCCCCCAACCTCTTCTGAATCCTTGGGGTCCTTGTGACCTGGCCAATTAGCCAATTGTGTGCTAAAAAGTGCCAGTCAGATGTAAAACAACTCAACCTCAATATGTTGTAAGGCGATGTAACCCCAGAGATTTCCTTATATACCCTGTCATTTACCTTAAACCTTATGGTGCCACAATCTCTAAAATCCATTTCATGAAGTCTGCACATGACCATAACAGTAAGCTCCATCACTACCATATTTACGTATCC
Source organism: Ryuthela nishihirai (assembly GCA_038380435.1). Taxonomy (NCBI): domain Eukaryota; kingdom Metazoa; phylum Arthropoda; class Arachnida; order Araneae; family Heptathelidae; genus Ryuthela; species Ryuthela nishihirai. The sequence continues at coordinate 4,497,718 of JAWZYU010000019.1, forward strand.
ATTGTTATGTACATTAAAAAATTATGTTTTAAAAAATATTAGATTTCAAGCCAACATTTATATTTGAAATACTTTTCAGAGCTCCTAAATAACGCTATTTTTTTTTCTTCAATTTATTCCTCAACTTGATGGAAAATAAAAAGCCTATTCTCTTGCTCACATTGCCATTAGCACAGTGCAGGGCACAGAACTGCAGGCTAAGTTTAAATTTATTCCACTCCCCCACTAGCTGACAGAGAATTTATTTACTTAAATATGGCCTTCTGTGTTCTCAATAACATGAAGTCAATGTTCACTTTTCACTTTTCCATTCTCTAATCACTTATTTTATTTACATAATAATTATTTGTGGCCCTTACCTTTTTCTTTGAACCACTGCTTTTCTCCTTCCAACCAACCAGCTTCAATTCAAGTTGATGGCCATCAACTTGTTCAATTGTTCATGTTAAATTTCCAGCACCAAGTGCCAAGGTCACAGTTGCTTGGTTTATTGGTTGTTTGGGGTATTATGGCACATTGGAAACTTAGGCCATAATATGCCAAAAAAGGGTAAATAAAAAAGTAAAAGACATCAAACATACAACCAAAGTTAAAAGAAATGCACAAAGAAGATAAAGGCAACAAAACTGGAAAACATACAAGGAAGAAAAGTGTAAAACTAACAACGCACATTAAAATAACTTAAAATTCTCTATCAAGCAATAATTTTCTTTTAAGTTTATCCTTCAAACTATTTGCATGTTAAAAGTTTATAGGAGAAAACTCAAACTTTTCAGAGCAAGGACATTATATGATGTTAGGGCTGTTAAGAGCTTCTTTCCACGTTTTGAAGGGTGATTTCAGTGTCTTCGCTGCAGTGGGGATGGACAAGTTCATTATTTCAATAGACTTGTGGACTATGGTTCTGTAGTAAGTGGATGCATGTACTAACAGTGTAACATGCTACAGGTGTATATGTTGCTGAATGTTGCATTGCCAGCTTGGTAGCAGTAGTTGTTAGCTTGTTTTGGCTGACATCTGCTTGATGCTCTGTGACCCTTTCTGTAGAGGGTTACACTCTGTATGAGTCCACACATATGATGGAGGAGACTTAAATATGCTTTTATTATATTGACATTGTCAAGGCTCCTGCATCATTTTTTAGATAAAAATATCTAAATAGGGGATGGCACTGCTATTTTCCACCTTCTTTGCAAAACGTATTGAAGGAAAGATACTGTTGTCTGTATTAATGAGACAATTTAATTGCTCATTCCAAATTAAAATTATATCATCAACATAGTGACACCAGAAGACTGGTAAAATTGCTGTCGAGTTGAATAGTTTTGTTTCAAGGTCTTGAAGTAAGTTGTTGAGAGGTCTTGAAGGACAATCTCAGACAGGATGCTGAAAAGTGGTGAGCCCATGGGGGTCCCTGAGTCCTGCCTATAGATTTTGTTGCCGAACTGGAAATAATTTGTCTCAAAAACTTCTCCCATAATGAACTGGCTGCTCTGAAACATGGCCCTAAATTCAGCCCATTCCATAGAAAATTAGGCAAGGAAAAGATCACTGCTGAAATTGAAAATATCATCAGTAATGTGCACAGATATCTGGAAGAGCATAAAAAATAGTTTAATAAAGCCACGATAAGCACTGTTATATTTAGTTCTGTTTATAAGTTTCTTATCTCAAGTTATGAGAAGTGCAATAGTTATTGCAGACAGTTGGATTAATCATTAGTTGTGATGTATTAACTAGTTACTAAGCTTACAGATAAGTCATAAATATAATAGACCTATGAGTAAAGCAATTAATGCTCTGAGACAGAACGTCTTCAAATTCTTTGAACTACTGACAAAAGTCTACCCCTTACTCAGAAATAAATTTCTCATATGAGTATTTTCAGACCTTAAAAAACGTTAAAAACACTGCTGACAATGTTTGACAAAACATGTCAGTTTGTTATTGTGAACAAAAGCAACTATGATGCCAAAGTTTTCGACTTTATAAATAGCTCCATTCTACTAGTCTAAATGCGGACTCCAGCATTAGCATCAAAAACAAGGTTTGCTTCCTGAAAAACAACTAGTGGCTCTCCAAGGATCTCAAAAAGAGTACAGTGCCATCCAACTGTCAGACATTGTGAATGTTTGTCCAGTGCAAAGTGCACAAAGATAATTACCCTATTTGGCCCTTAGTGTACAAAAGATCATCCCTAACATTCTTTCTAGAAAAGAATAATTCCAATTTTTATCTAGCTTCATTGATGATCATCCACTTTACATAAAATCTAGGGCAGAATTTCTCAACTGACTCAGGGATCTGTCCATTCCTCCCAATAGCAAATTACCACACTTGACATAGTATCCTTATTCCCATTCACTCCAATTTTTGATGCCATTATGTTATTTTGGACAAAAATTATTAGAGCAAAAACTTTTTCTCTTCCAGAAATCAACACCATTTATGAAGCTTTAAAACTAGTCACCAAAAACAGTTATTTCCAGTTCGGCAACAAAATCTATATGCAGTATTCAGGAGCCCCCATGAGCTCACTCCTTTCTGTCATCCTGTCTGAGACTGTCCTTCAAGACCTCAAAACAAAATTATTCAACTCGGCAGCAAATTTTACCAGTCTTCTGGTGTCACTATGTTGATGATATATTTTTAAATTGGAATGCCAGCAATGAGCAATTAAATTGCCTTATTAGTACAGACAATATCTCTCCTAAATTACGTTTTATGAAGGAGGAGAAAAATAGCAGTGTCATCCCCTACTTAGATGTCTTTATCCAAAAAGATGATGCAGTAGCCTTGACAATACCAATATACCGAAAGCCCACCTGCATGCCCTCTATCATATGTGCAGACTCATGCACCCTATGGGTACAAAATTGCAACCTCCCATTCTCTCATCCCTGTACCATCAAATGAGTATTTGCTTAAATTAAAACATTCAATCCATTCCTGAGTCCCATGGCTTCCACCCAATAACAATATAAAAGCTAATCAATAAATATAGAAACAACAACAGAAAAAATTCGACTCTCCTCCCAATCACCAACTCCAAGCAGGCAACCTTTGCCAGATCTATATCCCATGATCCTGTTCTATGTGAATCAATTTGCAAATTACTCATAGCCCAAAAAATAAAAATTATTTTCATCCCAGCTCCAAATCTGAATAAAGTTATAAAAAAGGGACAGAAACAAATTTAGCCTCCTTCAAAAATTGGGTGTATACAGATTTCCCCTACATTTGCCAGATAATTCCATTGTCTACTATATCAGAAAAACCATATGTTCTCTACAGGAGAGGTTCACAAAGCATCAAACAGATGTCAGTCAAAACAAGCTAACAACTGCTGCTGCTGCTGCTGAGCTTGCAATAAACACACAGCAACCAAAGATTGAGAGCACACCACACTGCTTGCACATGCATCGACTTACTACAGAACCATAGTCCAAGAGGCTACTGAGATAATGACCTTGCCCATCCCACCTGCAGCCGAGACACTGTAATCCACCCTTCACAACATGTGGAAAGAAGCTCTCAACGGCCCTAGCATCACCATATAGTGTCCTTCACTGAAGACAGAGCAATGTCACTTGCTCTGAAAAGTTTTGGAGTTTTCTCCTATGAACTTTTAACATGCAAATAGTTTGAAGGATAAACTTAGATTAATATAGTTGGAAACTTAAGACAAATATATTCACTTACTTGTGAGTAAATATCCTAATATTTCAACACTTTCTTTCTCATGTGTTTTACAATTTTGTTGCTTTTATCTTCTTTATGCATATCTTTTAACTTTGTACATTTGACATCATTTGCCTTTTATTTACCCTTCTTTGGCACATTATGGCCTAAGTTGCCAATGTGCCATAAAACCCCAAATAAACAAACAACCAAGCAAAGGTCTTTTTAACTGTGCAACAATGCATATAAAAGCAGGATAAAAAGAGTCAACAAATGTAAAACAAAAATAATCAATAATGGGTTTATAGCACCCATATTATAAGAATAGCAATATCTAAATAGTGAAAGGTAAAAAAAAAAGTCAGAGTTGCTTGCATCATTTCTGATGCAAATGTGGCTTGCTGGTGTGTCTGTAGGCACATGGCAGCATTTGTCTGAAGAGCTAGTTAGAAGCAGTTGTAACTAGAGGTGAAGCTAGTAGTGAAGGAACTCAATATATCTATATTAGATTTGACGCTGAAGTGATGAATGAATAAATGATTTATTTTATTGATATTGATTTTGATCGAATGATTTTTTTTTCTTGGGCAGAATTAAGATTTAAGTTTAATTTGTGTTTAATAGGTAATATTGGACTTCCATCATTAAAAGTAAATTTTAATACTATTTATGCTCAGTTGGTGTCTAAAATTATAAGATATCTGGCATTTGGTTGATTGATCGATATTTGGAAATGTTACATCACATGCTAAGGGAATGTTCTTTTATTGGAGGATTTCAGTGATTTGCACAAAAATACAGCCACATATACTTTTGCATGGTTTTAGTATATTTCATGATTAAAAACCATCTTAATGTTTCTGAATTATTTTTATGTATTATTGGACATATTTTGCAAATGGTATATGGAAATAATGATATTTCTTTTATCACATGGTTGGCAACATGATTGGAGCATGATATGCACAATCATTGAAAATGTGGTTTTAGTTTGAAACTTCTAGTTACTATATACAGATTGGTACTTGTGAATGTAGAGTAAATATCCAAATGTTTTTTGCATTTTGTGTTGCTAATATCTGATAGAATTTACTTTTTTGAAATATAAGAAACATTTGCCAAACACTTCAATGGGTTGTTTTACCTCTGAGTGGCACTTTTTTGCACACCATGGGCTAAATGGCCAGGTCACAATGACCCTGAAAACTCAGAGAAGGTTGGGGGAGGGGACCCACTGGAACAGCTGTTGGGAGACGAATGGTAGCCTCCCGTCAAGGTCATCCAGTGTGTTCTTTAACGTGCAAAAGGGTATGGCTCTTCCGCACATGGGGCCACATCTTAACGTCCAATCCGACGGATGGCAGCCTTTCCAAGTCCATCAGTGTTCCTACTGACTGTGGACAGGTTGGGGAATTTTGAAGAGATAAATTTCAATGCTGACCCAGCTGAGACTCAAACCTGGGAACTACAGATTATGAACCTGGCGTGCTACTGACTGAGCCACCCGCCCCGCAATGGATATTTAGCATAAAGTTTAACTGGAAAATTGTGAATTTTTCTAATATAGTTCATTAGTGAACTCAGAAGAATTTCTTGGTTTCTCTGATTCACAGCATAATATTACTGATTTAAATCAGAAAGATATTGAACGGCTATTTTTACATTCCAAGGGGGAAACGTAATTCTTGAGTTTTTTCAGACCCCTCAAATGCAAGTTCCAGCAATTCTGAGGAAAAAAACTGATGAAAGCAATGATCACATTACAAGTTGGGCTGATGCTACATTTGCAGATCACCCTGTCAATATGGCATGAGTTTATAGGTAGCTCTAGCAAAAAAAAAACGCCTAAATCATCATTACAGTTTTTTTAAAACTGTTTATTAGTGATCAAAGTATACCACTGAAAACAGAGCAGACAAATCTGTATGCTTGATCAATAAGCATAAAGCTGCTCCTGGACATGCTTCTGCATGGGTAAACCTATTTAAAAAAAAAATCTACCAGAGCAGAAAAAAAAATGTTTTGAGCTTCAGTCATAACAACTGGACTTGTTAGTAAACTATCATTATCTCAGTACTGTTCTATACACTTTGTTGTTCAAACTGATATTTTTTCAAAGGTGAAGGCTAGAAACAGATTTCAGCTGTTACTGCAGTATCTACATTTGAGTTGTAGCACAATGTGAGACCAAAGAAAGGCGAAACTAATTGTGGCCCTTTAGCCAAGCTATGCCAGGTGTTTCCTGACATTGTACTACACTTCGAAACAGCTTACATTCCAAATAGGGAAATATACATTGATGAAGTAATAGTTGGCTATAAAGGCAGAATATACACTGCTCAAAATGGAAATCACAACACCAAGAAGTGGAGATATGTAAATCACAGGAGGCAATTGGCCATTGGAGATATGCAAATGATCAAAGTTCTGCAGCAAATGAACATGTGACACCCAGCTGAGCCATGGATAAATACCACACACCCATTAACTTGCATCATAGCACAATTGACAGTGAGGTTGGAGTGCATGCTGTGAAAATGTTCAGAACATGCCTTGGAGATGCCGGTGGGATCCTTATGTGCAACTGATGCCTTCTGAGAGAGAGCAAATTGTCGACATCCAAGAGCTCTGATTGAGCCTTCAAACGATCACTGCATGCATGGGGCACAATGTGAGCACAGTACAATGGTACATCTCACACATCATGGAGCACCAAATGACATGGATAGGGATGGGACAGGGCACACCACAACACAGGACGTGAAGATTGCATGCTCTGTAGGAAGGGCTGTTTGCAACCCTTTCACTACTGCGACTGTGCTGCAGAGTAATCTGCAGACTGCTACAGGTACCATGGTCTCCATGCCAAACCATTAGACAATGTTTGCATGATGAAGGAATGAGGGTGAGACATCTGTCCAGCATCTGCTATTGCAGCAACATCACCAGTTATGATGTCTCCACTGATGTCGAGGGAGGCAACATTGGAGAGTGTTGTCCCAATTCTGGTTTGACATGCCAGAGGGTGTTTGTTCCACATGGCATTGTCAATCACATGAGGAAGCCTATTCCATCAGCTGCCATATGGCTCCCCACTGTGATACAATGGTGCAGAACATCATCACATATGAACTGACATCTCTGCTCCATATTTCTGGCAAACTTATGGCAAGAAGTTATATCAATGATATTGTTAATCCTTTGACATGACTCTTCCTTATCACATGGCTGGACAGATTCTGCAGAAAGACAACAGCACCCTACATGTGCAATGATGAGCAGATTCAAGGTGTGAACATTTCTCCCATGGGTGCCATACTTACTGGACTTGTTGCCCATTGAGCATGTGTGAGACTTTATGGGTCGCTGCCTTTGCCAGCTGCCTACAGTGGTGAATATGGTACAGTTATGAGTCCAATTGAATGCTGTTTGGGATGCCATACCTCAGGACACCATTAACCATCTGATTGATGGAATGCTGAGACATCTATAGGCTTATATAACCACCTGAGGTGGGCCTACTATGGACTGATAAATCTGCAATAATTTTGAACAGTCATTAATTTTTTTTCTGATTTTAAGCTTGTTCTAATAAAGAACCTTAATTTGTTTTTGGCAAGATTTTTTGCTTGGCACCTGAATTACAATCTATTCAACAGTTTCAAATAACATAGCTTGGAGCATTAGAAAGTTTTTATATTTTTACTAAATGAAATTTTCCTTTTGAAAGTTATTTCCAATTAAACACAAAAATAAGCAAACTATTATTGTGTACAATAATATGACTGAGTTTGTTACTTATTTCTTTAGAATAAAATACCAGCTATTTATATTTTGGGATTCAACAGAAGTAATATATAATGTGATAAACAATAAATAAACTCAACATACTTGGTATTAACCTATAAATTACCACTTTGAAGTTGATTTAAATTTCAGAGGAAAAACTGTCTTGAGCTGGGTTGGATATGAACCTGTGTTTTTCCTCTAAAATTTAAATTGACTTCAAAGTGGTAATTATAGGTTAATAATGTGATAATTTATATTTTATAAAATAAGGTTTGTGTTTTTTAGTAAAATAAAGAATGAATTAAAAAAATTTCTTCAAAATTTAAAAGATTAATGCTTTTGAATTCTTATATTAATCAAATTTTGCTGCCTGATAATTATCCATTTGAATTAAAACTGATTTTAAAATCTTAGCATACTGTCTAAATTTTGGACTCCCCTCCCCAGTGGAAAATCCTACATACACCACTAATTTATATATATATATGCATTTTTCCACTCTGTTCTAGTGGTATTTTAAAAAAACTATTTGTGAAAAATATGTCTAATATATAGGTTTACTTTTGTTTTCGACTCTGTTCTGATAATAAATTTATATTTATTTTAAATTAAATTACTCGTAGCTTACTCATTTTTAACTGAATTACTTGTATTTTGGTTATATTTAATTTCCAATATTAATTTATTATGCATATTTATTTATTTTACAATGAATTGTAAAAAACTCATAAATAAAATGAATATTAATAGAAAAAAATATTAGGCTGGTATCAAACCAGAACTTAGCACTCTCTTGACTGCTCAATCAGTGCAACTTAGCACTGACTGAGCTAAGAATTGCTGCTGTAATTTTGAGTTAAAATGTATTACAGTGAAGCCTCTCTTAACAGATACCCTTATTTGTGGACAATTTAGGTTGGGTCCCTGTCAGAAGTATTAGAAATTACATATTAAGCAATATCTCTAAAATGGACACTCTCCAATGCAGACACAGATGCTTCAAAAGGTGTTGCTAGTACTTTTAACCTCTCTCTAATGGATACTTTGACACTCCCAAGTAAAGATTTCGGGTTTAATTCTATCGTAATAATATTGATCCATGATAATATATCGGGATGATAATATATCTGTGATAATATTTTACCATCAGTCAGCTGTACCCATTAAACAGACTGATAATTATCAAGTGTACAAATGATAATGACTCATCAAACTAAAGTATCATCTAACCTAGCACTATCAACCATAATGCTCAGTTGTGTTCCTTATACGAAAGTATGCAGTTGTTGTCATTGATTTCAAGTGTCTAGAGAATTTTTTGGATGATTCATAGAAATTTTATAGATCCAGGCATAGTTAATGACTCAAGTCTCAAAATGTGTAAATTTTAAAAGATAAAATAGGAATGAGAGAGCATAATTCATAGTCTGCAATGGTCCTCATATGAACTTTCATTTGACACCTAACTCATAATTGTAAGCCTCAGAAGATATAGTAGAAGAATGGCTATCATATTTCCCCTTATTAGGTGGGTTCGATCCCACTTGGCTCAAGACAATTTTTCTCTAAAACTGATATAGATGTTAAACTATTTTTTTTTTTAAATTCTTTTAGCTAGTGGTAAATAAATATTTGATCTTTTAATATTAAAGGGTAAGAAAACATTTTAATATTGCCAGTGTCCCACATTATATAATCACAGTATCATAGGAAAAACATAATTTTTACTTTTATGGAAAAAAATAAGCTTCGCCGATAGTGGGACACAAATTCACATCTCCCAGTTACATGCCAGGTGTTCTAGACCACACTATTGCTGACCAGTTCATTCCTCCACTAACTGTGATTTTAAATCTTCCCAATTTTCCCAACCCTGTCACTAGTGGCGTTACCTATGATTGGGAACAGCAACTTTCCAATATTGCTCAGAATAGGTGTTAATAAGGATGTCATATATGGCTAAAACATCATTAATGCAAAAATCAATCAATAGTAAATACACAAAATTGAATAAGACAAAGAATCAAGGAAATACTTTTGCAGAAAAAATTTTCAGCATAGAGTGATTCGAACCACATCTTCCAGTTACATGCCAGGTGTTCTAGATTACTAAGTAACCAGATAGTTCATTTGTTTGCTAATTATGACTTTAAATCTTGCCTATTTTCTTCAACCTAGAACACCTGGAAAATAAATGGGAGATGTAATTATTGAGTAAAATTTTCAAAATTATTTGAGTGATAAGGCTATGGAACTTATTTCTGAAAGGAAACGCAGAATTAATGTGAATCAACACCCTACTAGTTCTAACAGAAGGCATTACAACAAGCTTAATAAACTTGCAAAGGATCAGTTAACAGCTGATAAGCTTGACTTGATAGCTTGGCTGATAAAGCAGAGGAAGCAGTTAAACAGCACAACAGCAGGGGCAGATTGTTAACGTTATATGGGGAGAAACAGACAGATACACAGGGATTGAGGGATAAACATGGCAAGGTGATTGAATTTGAGGATTCTGTGATGACTAAGAGGACTGAGCATTTCAGAGAAGTTCTAAATAATGTGATTATTTTTATTTTTATTGTTTGTAATGAGCATAGATGCATTGTTGGCTTTTATGATGGCCCTGTATCACATTCCAAAATCACTTTGGCTATTTCTAAATTAAAACTGCATAAATCCCCAGAGGTGGATGATACCACCACTGAAATGCTTACAGCTGGGATAACTTGTGTTGTCACATGGCTGACTGAAACGTTGAATATTTTTTATGATAAAGGTGTTGTTCCTAAGCATTTTACTAGAACTATTATTATCCCTTTTTTTTTAAAACGTGATCACAGTTCTTACGATAATTACAGACGAATTAGTTTACACTCTGTTCCAGATAAAGTTCTTTTTATTATACTTAATAGAATTATGAATTTGGTTGATGGACAACTGTGTGATGAACAGTGTGGATTCAGAAATGGTAGGGGATGTGTAGATCAGATATTTTCACTCAGGCAGATTCTTGAGAAATATTTAAAGTTTCAGAAACCTTTGGTAGCTAGCTTGTTTATTCAAAACTCAAAACGGCTTTTGACTCTGTTTGATCGACATAATTTGCGGTTGATTGTTAGATCATATGGAATACCTGATAAGTTAGTTAGTGTAATGAAAGCTCTCTATAATATCACTGAGTCGTGTGTGAGAATTGGTACATCTTGCAGTGATTGGTTTAGCATTGTTAGTGGAGTCAGACAACGGTGATGAACTAAACAATTACATTCTTTGCAAGGGAAAGATTTTGGTCTTATTGGTCTAAAGATTTCAAAATTTCTGATTTAGATTATGAATATGATTTAGATTATGAATATGAGTCGTGTGTGAGAATTGGTACATCTTGCAGTGATTGGTTTAGCATTGTTAGTGGAGTCAGACAACGGTGATGAACTAAACAATTACATTCTTTGCAAGGGAAAGATTTTGGTCTTATTGGTCTAAAGATTTCAAAATTTCTGATTTAGATTATGAATATGATTTGGCCTTGTTGGCTAATGAAGTTGATGAGATGAATTCTTTCATTAGGGCTGTTGATGAGACTGGTTATAGAGTTGGTTTGGTGATAAACAGAGATAAAATTAAAGTGATGAAAATTGGTCAAACAGTTGGTTCTTCAGTCATTCTGAATGGTTGCACACTTGAGCAAGTGTCTCAGTTTAATTATCTTGGGAATTATGTAACAGATACTAGTGATGTGCAGCATGAGATTAGCAGGCAAATAGGGATTGCCTCTGGGACTTTTAGGAATCTATGAAGAGTGTGGAGAAATAAGTGTATACACCTAAAGACTAAAATTAGGCTGTATAATAGTTTGGTTCTTTCTAAAGTTAGTTATGGTAGTGAACATGGACCCTTTGTAAACTGGATAACAAGAAACTTGATGTCTTTGATTCTAGATGCTTATGCAGAATTTTGAGCATAAGTTGGTTTGATTTTGTAAATAATGAGGTTAGAAGAAGGAGTCATCAACCTCCTTTGAGCAGCATATTGTGCAGAGAGAGATTGCATTGGTTTGGCCATGTTGCCTGTATGCATAACTGGAGATTGGCAAACAGGATTATGAACAGTATGCCTAAGAGTTTCAGAAAAAGTGGGGGGAGGAGACCGATGATGCGATGGGGAGACACTGTCTTTGGGACTTTGCTAGAATTGAGCTAGAGTGGCCAAATGCAGCAGTTGTAGATCAGAAGAGACACATCTGGAAAGGAAAATTTCACAGTCTGGTTGGACCTCTGTAGCCCATGGCTGCATGAAGAGTTGTGTGTGTGTGTGTGCATACAAACAAAATCCTCATGCAGCCATGGCAAAAATATCCCTTAGATTCTATGTGAACAGGTAATTCCGTGTACATACTATTGGTTGATTCACATAATTGTTGTTTGCTTTTTACACTATTTTTTGAAGAAAAAGGAAACAGAAGTTGGCACTGAATAGTTTAATTTGCTTCTGAAGATATAAATTGAACATAAGAACACTGAAAAGTTTTGTAAAAAAACATAATTGTGTGTTTTAGAGAGGAATGGTTCAAATTTTCATATATTTAAAATGTCAAATGCAAAGAAAAATATGTTGGTAGCATCCCTGATATATTTAATCCATCTATCATTCCTGAATCATTCAGGTTCTTTTGATTCCTTACAAAGGGAAACACAAAAGTGCAAAAAAAATGATTACAACTGATATTCATAACTTTTCTTTTAAAACTTTTTTTAGACCTTTATAAAAAAAAGCATTATTATATATTCAAATAACACCAAGTATGGTGTTATTTTTAAGATTAAAATTATAGTTACCACTTACAGATGCCCATGACTGTTACTGTATGTTCTCCAAAATGACTGCCAAAGTGTTTCTACCATAGCAAACTGAAGATTTACAACTGCATCCAGAAATGCCTATTATTTGATAAATCAGATATTAGGTACTTTGTAGATAAAATTGTCATTAACAGTATGTGATAAAAACTAAAATTTCCATGTAACATTCTGAATTACTTTTCTGATTTATTCACAATTAACTACAGTAAAATCTCCCCAATATAAGAATTACATCAAATTACTAAATTTCTTGAAACAGAAAAAACTTGAAAAAAAAAAAAAAAACCATATTAGCAATGTTGCAAAAACATCAGAATAAGCTAGAACTAACAAAATATTTATGAGGGCAAACTTTTGTATTAACTTTAGTAAATTAGCATATTACATACATTATTACACAATTGCATACATTAAAATTATGGCATAATATATTTACAGCATTATAAAATTGCTTGGAATCAAGAGGCAGAAATTGATTTTTAGACCTATGAGGGATTAACACATTGAATGCCACCCACCCACCCACCCACGGACGGACGGATGGATGGGGAAAAACATGGCAACATGTATGCATGCATGGATGGATGGATGGATGGCCATGCATGCATGGACGGATGGATGGCCATGGATGCATGCATGGATGGATGGGGAAAAACATGACAGCATGCATGCATGCATGTATGTTGCCATGTTTTTGTATTAATGTCATACATAATTGAATGACATGGCCACACAGGTTACATTTTCCATGAGGGGCAACATCATTCATGTATGAATGTCACAAAAATTTTATTTTTCATACGGTTTAACATCACAAGTGATAAATAAATTAACTTAAAATGAAATTAGGATAAGATAAAATGACATGTAGAAATGATAACATTGAAACCATGGAAAATGCATGGCCCCAGGAAAAATTTTAGTGAAATTAGCTTGGCACACAATGTGTTAAACCTCAACAAACTAACCCAATTGAATACATTTTAAGTTACAGAAAAAATTTATCTTATAACTATATGGAACATGAACTCATGACTTTAGGATAATATCAAATACTCTGATCAACAGCAAGGTCAGACTGGCTATAAAGGCTACCGGGAATTTCACAGTAAGTGCTAAGTGATCAATCAAAAGAATAATGTTTTCAGTGATTAAAAAAAAAATAGTCATCGTGTGATGGTCCACCCATCACTTTTACTTTTCCTTAACCAGTTTTACTTTATTTACATTCATATTTATTATTTTGGGGAGTATTTCATTTTTTGGACTGTCTCTATTCTCATTCTGAGCTGTTGGAGTTGAGCATGTGCAATTCTGACCTTTTGATTGTTAACCGCTAAAGCGCATGTAGGACACAACCCCCTCTTATGTCTTAGCTTGAGTGATCGTCATATTATGCAAATGTCTTTCCTGGTGTGCAACAGCCCTGTACTGCACTTGTATGCATGTTATAACTAAGTGACGTTAGGTCACAGAGTCAGATAGATAGAGATTGTTAGAGTGTGTTGTAACGCTCGAAACAATGCAAAATATTTAAAGTTTTATGCTCCGGATAGCTTTAACGGGCGCCAGGCAATCATTAACAAATTGCCAAAAATGTAGAATAAGTTGATTTAGGGTTCGAATGCCAGTGAGCGTTCAGAAGTGAGAGTCAAATTTGTATCTTAACAAATAAGAGTTAATGTAAAAAAAAAAGATTCTAAATTAGCGTTGCTCAAGATAAAAACTATAGACTCAAAAGTTTGTAACATAACAAAATAGATTTATTTCCAAAAATAAGTAACTCACCAAGACATCAATGAAGAAACTAAAATCTGTGCTACTCGCACGGTGCTACGCACCTTACTACATCTCTCTGCTCTCTCTACAACTCTCAAGTGACAAATCCTCCAAGTGCCTCGCAGGGCACGGTTTTGACAATGGGGCGGCGCATGCCGGGAAAGACATTTGCATACAATGACGGACGCAAGCTATGACGCAAGAGGGGGCGTGTCCTTGGCTCGCGCTTTAACGGTTACGGTCGGAAGTTCGGAGTTGCGCGTACGCAACTCCTAGAAACTTGAAAACGAGTGCTGTGATGCCGAAAAGGAAATAAAAATCCCCAAAATGATAAATATAACGTAAATTAAACAAAACTGGTTAAGGTAAAGCAAAAGTGAACGATGGGGCATCACAACTCCCCCTTCCAAAGGGAGTCAAAATGATTGACCTAACAAATTTTGACGAGCAAATTTTGAATAAAGGACACATCTTACGTCATTTACACATGGCTGAACATAAATAAGTAAAAGTATGCTAGCGCAAATTTGGATATGATGAACTATTCTTACTTTGACACAATTTTCCAGCACAACCAAAGGTACCTCCTCCCTTTTCCTCCTAACAAAAATATGTCTTTAACAGCTACCCTAGTGTACTTACGTACCAGTGGCTGTGACAGTTAACTGTATACTAGCATCATCGGTCTAACTAGTATCACATTCTGATACAAACTCGAAATTGGCATATCTTGAACTGTACAGAAAATATAGTAAGATTTGGAGTTTATTAACCTAAGTCTAATAAATGTTAAAAAGATGAAAAGAAAAAGTGATTCATTACATTTGTTGTTAGCGGGGTAATAACTTCCGCTTTTCCCCTAACCACAATAAAAAATATGTGAAAGCTAATTCTTCTCCTAAATCACATAAAAAAACGGGTATTCGAACACCGTTATCTCCTCCTAATTACATTCAAATACGCAAAGCTAAGAAAATTCAAAATTTACAAACAAGCGGGATTGTAATCATCCGCTAATTCTTCTCCTATTCACAGAAATCGCGATCTAGCTGAAATAAAAAATCATTAGTTACCTCCCCCTTCAGAGCCAACGTCCCCCTCCCAAAGGAGTTATGCTGATAACAACTCTGTTATCAGACTAGGCCATTTGGGGACAGCTCCAAAAAGGTACACACAAAAAAAACAAAATTCTGCAGTCATCATCATGGTCATCATCTATATATACCAAATAAATACTGCCAATGTATTTGACACATAAATATCACTGATGACACTGAACAGATTTAAACACATATACATAAATCGTATCTAAGAATAAAGAAAAAAGAGTGTAAATAATTTATAATATACGATGATAACATTTCATCCAATAACTTTTACATGAATCTCCTTTTTTTTTTTTTCATAAATTCACTTTGGAATGCACGTTATTTTACAATACAAATTCTTAAATCACTAATTCTCTTTCACTCTTCTCATTCATATCCAGAAACATTTTACAATTTCTAAACTTTCCAATATCGACTTACAAAATTTTCAGCTATCAGTCAGCTGAAAAAAATCTACAAAAATACATTTTAACTCACGTAAATGCAATAATTAGAACCTCGATGAACAAGAATGCAAAAAAATTCTATTCACACAGTATAAACTCGAACTACAAAAATTTCACTTTTCAAAAATAAATATCGAACTCTAAAGTTTCAACAAGAAATTAAACATCGCTAACTATATAATTCACAATAAGGCTTCTTCTTCGTCTTCATCTATTCCGGAAAAAAACATTTTATAACTCAATCATGTGCCAAGTGAAAGAAAAATATACTTAAATTTCATTGTTGGCACTCCGTGGCGATAAATCATCTAGTCCGTTTCCGATAATATCTTTCCGTCGTCGTTGGGTGGCTTCACGTAAAGTTGTTACTGAAGATCTCGTTCAAGTCAAGTCGTCGCTGTAGAGCTCTCTCGTGACGTCATCTTCCCGATGTTCGCTGCTTCGCTGCCGGTTGTCGCTCTGCAGGCTCTGGTCGTTTCGTCGGCTTTTCGTTGCTCCGTGCGGATTTTTGAAGAACCTTTTCTCGTACTTTCTAGGCTTATTGGTGTCCGCCTCCATATTAAGCTTTAATAGTTGATGACCTCCAGACTTGTCAGGAATACTTGCGGTCGGCACAACTTCTTGGTTGGTTTTTTATTCACTTAAATCAGACTCAAAATTATATTCATTATTATTACTTTCTTTTAAAACTTCTACTTTAAAAACCTTTTCAAAAACGGCTTCCTCATACGATTCTTCTACTTCACAAACTTCGTTATTTAAACACTCATTATTTGCACTAACGGGACATTTTATAGGTGCTTCTGAAATAATCTGTTCTGGACCACAAGGTAAGTCAAAAAGTCCACTGGACCGCGGCTGCACTGTCAATTGACATTCGTCATTATTATCGTCGCAAACTTGTTCCTTAGCAAACTGAAGATCGACTTCTGTATCGTGTTGATCTGTTATTTTAGTTACTTCGTGACAATCAGTAACAAAAGGTAAAGCCATAGTGGCAAGGCATAACTCCTGAGAGGGCTTTTCTTGAGGAACTTTGGCCTCTCGCTTCAAAGATCCCGATGAAAGTTTCCCGAATTTTCATTCCTTCGGTAGCAAAAATTTTCAGTATGTCCCAATCGGCCACAAAAGTTACAAGTGAAAGATTGAGGTTGATTAACCAAAGTTTTAGGTCTAGTGTTATGGTTCGAAGCTTGACGTGGCAAAAAGTCTCTACTTCGTTCATATTCTATAGTTCTAGGCGCATTCGGCGCAAATTGTCGGGACCGTGTAAATTCCGGTCGTGCGGGAGTCATTCTACGCGACTCAACCTGATATCGCTGCTTTGGCGGGAATGGCATCCATTGTTGGTTATGTGTATTTGCTGCAGATTCTCTTCTTGCAGTGTATTGCCGAGCCAATTTGACTAAATTGGACACGGAATTTATGTTTCGTACTTCTAGGTATTCTCGGATGGGCAAAAGTAATTGAGACAATATGCAATTTACAATATCAATTTCAGCGGCATCAGCATCGTACAGCTGGTATAGTTCTACTGTACCCCATATGAATTTTTCTATGTCATCTCTTTCCCTTTGTCTTCGTGAAAACAACTCTGTAGCTAGTTCTGTAAAATCATTATAAGCCGGATATATGTCCATGATTTCGTTTTTAAATTCTTCCCAAAGTTCTATGCCATGACGACATCCTACGTTATTCCACCATTGCTTAGCGCATCCAATTAGGCAAGATACTGCTAAAACAACTTTTTTGTTGCTTGGCACTTCATGTAAACGGAAGTGCTCCTCCATGGACTTGACAAATGTCCACGATGACGGACGTTTCGAACCGTCGAACCTTATCTCAGGTAAAGGCCAATTTACATAAGGACTATAGTTAATGGATGGGTTGGCAAATCGTCGTTGTGGCGGTTGAAAATACTCTGTTCTATCGCTTGCTTCTGGCGGAACAGAAAATGGAACCTTACGTTTAAAGTTTCTTCGTTGGTGAACTGACGTAGCATTGTCAGCAAATTTAGGGGTTGTTGTCGTTCCCCTTTTCTCCCGATTATCATCAAGCAGATTCATTAGCACTTCTGCTTCCATCATTACATCTTTCAATCTACCCTTTACTCTTTCTATGTCGGGAGTCATTATGGCGGAATCGGCCATATTATTAGCAGACATGTTTAGCGGTCTGCTGAAATTTGGAATTTTGGAAATTTTGAAAACGTTTTATCTTGAGCAGCGCTCAAAGGTACTGCTATACAACAATAATAAAGCTATAACTAAGCTTTACAAAAATATAAATTTGCTTGTAAAAAAAATTTTCTTATCATCCTACTACTTGTGTGTCCGGACACTTCTAATCATTACATACAACAATCTTAAATATTCAGCAATATCAAAGCTGAAACTTCAGTACCTTTGAATAATCCACACAAATGTTAAGCTATTTGCTCAACAAAAATTCTCGGCTTAAGCTGCCGTTAAATCTACAACTAGTATATACCACTATTGAGCTCAAAAAAATTACTATCTTTAAATACTGGCGAGTCCCTGTTCGTTGCGCCACTTCTTTTATGTGACTCTGTAACGCTCCAAACAATGCAAAATATTTAAAGTTTTATGCTCCGGATAGCTTTAACGGGCGCCAGGCAATCATTAACAAATTGCCAAAAATGTAGAATAAGTTGATTTAGGGTTCCAATGCCAGTGAGCGTTCAGAAGTGAGAGTCAAATTTGTATCTTAACAAATAAGAGTTAATGTAAAAAAGGTTCTAAATTAGCGTTGCTCAAGATAAAAACTATAGACTCAAAAGTTTGTAACATAACAAAATAGATTTATTTCCAAAAATAAGTAACTCACCAAGACATCAATGAAGAAACTAAAATCTGTGCTGCTACGCACCTTACTACATCTCTCTGCTCTCTCTACAACTCTCAAGTGACAAATCCTCCAAGTGCCTCGCAGGGCACGGTTTTGACAATGAGGCGGCGCATGCCGGGAAAGACATTTGCATACAATGACGGACGCAAGCTATGACGCAAGAGGGGGCGTGTCCTTGGCTCGCGCTTTAACGGTTACGGTCGGAAGTTCGGAGTTGCGCGTACGCAACTCCTAGAAACTTGAAAACGAGTGCTGTGATGCCGAAAAGGAAATAAAAATCCCCAAAATGATAAATATAACGTAAATTAAACAAAACTGGTTAAGGTAAAGCAAAAGTGAACGATGGGGCATCACAGTGTTGTGAGCAGAGTGGTGGTGTTGGGCCCGGAGAGTACTGTTAGTGGAAGTTGAGATAGTGTTACTTTTACTTTTCCTTAACCAGTTTTACTTTATGTACATTCATATTTATCATTTTGGGGAGTATTTCATTTTTTGGACTGTCTCTATTCTCATTCTGAGCTGTTGGAGTTGAGCATGCGCAATTCTGACCTTTTGATTGTTAACCGCTAAAGCGCATGTAGGACACAACCCCTCTTATGTCGTAGCTTGCGCGATCGTCATATTATGCAAATGTCTTTCCTGGTGTGCAACAGCCACGTGCCGGACTTGTATACATGTTATAACTAAGTGACGTTAGGTCACAGAGTCAGATAGATAGAGATTGTTAGAGAGTAGGAAGAGTGTGTTGTGAGTAGAGTGGTGGTGTTGGGCCACGGAGAGTGCTGTTAGTGGAAGTTGAGATGGTGTTACTTTAGATAGATGTTAGTGCTAATGTATTCTACCATTGAGTTTGGTGAGTTGAATTTTTGGGAAATAAACTTTGTTTCAGAAACTTTTTGAATTTTTGTTATTTTTCTCTTGAGAAACATAAATTGCTTTTTGATTACATTTAAACTTTAATTACACTTTACAATCATTTTTTAATTCTTACTTGATAAGTAACGCTTGATAAATACTTACTGAACCCTATTTCAACTCTATTTGGCAAGTTATTATTGCCTGGCACCCAATACAGCTATCTGGAATTCGAATAAATTTGAATCCGACAAAAGATCGAACTTAAAGTTAATAACCTTTGGAGTGTTAAAATTGTTCAAAGTTAAAAGTAGGAAAATAAATTCAAATATGTTTAATGGATAAAAAGTATCAGGAAACTCACCCTTAGGTTTGTCATCCACTTGAGAAGAAATGAATATATAATAAACAAATGACCTAACTAGAGCTGAAAAGTACAACTTCCACCTAGCAATTCCTGCAAAAACATAATTGTCAAAGTTTGACAATAGGCTTGATCTCAAAGAGCTCGTTTGCTCCCTGTTCCGACCAAGATCGTTGCTACTGTGCCCCATAGTTCAGTGAAAAAACACTGCTGGAAGTCTATGTATGGAACTGACAGTGAGTGGAGAATCAGACAGAGGTGTGGCCAACTTGGCAGCAGTGTCTGCCAAGTCATTTGCCTCTGATCCTGACATGACAGGGCACCCAACATTAAAAAATGGGTGGCCATGGCTGCCAGACAATGGAGCTGCTGGTGGATCTTGGAAAGAACAGGGTGAGACCACTGATACCTCACTGAGACCAAAGCCTATAGTGAGCTAAGTGAGTCGGTGTAGAGACTACACCGATGTGATACTTAGCTGCCACATGGTCCAAGACAAGGCTGATAGCATACAACCCTGCAGTGATGATGGAACAATGCAGTAGTATCTGGTTTGAAATGATTACATTACAACACACCATGGTCGATCCCACAGGTGTGCAAGACTTTGAGCCATCTGTGAAGATGGTCAAGATGTCTGGGTGCTCAGCACAGTAGCTGGCATAGAGTTGCTGGTACACGCAGTTGGGTATAAAAGGCCTTCCCTGTCTTGAAAAAGAAAAGTCACAGGAAGAAGAAACAGCGAGCCACAGTCGAAGTGGCTCAGCTGTCGAGTGGGCAAAGGTACTGAGACTAATGTTGATGTCTCTGAGGTAGCCTTGGACATGCAAAACTGAAAGGACGAATGGCATCTAGCGATCTGTTTAAAGCATTTCCTACTGAAGACTGAAAACACAGTCACAAGTAGAATGACCCAGCAGGGATTGCAATTTTGAAGCATGCTATAGGGACAGCAGTGACTGCAAATACATAAAAATGGTTTGTTAGTTTCAACATAAAGACTCTGGACTAGTGAAGTATGGAAGGCCCCCATGCAAACATGTGGAGAGAGTTAGTATTTTGGAAATGATCTATAAAATAGCATTTATATTTAATATAGTCATAAAGGATAAAATAAATAACATTTGTTATCCAGAATGATTAAAAGTATCACCTAATAGTACAGGAATACTCAATTACTATTTTTACTCGTAAGGATTTTTTTTAATTTTTTTTTTTGGCTAAAGGTGAAAATTTTAAAAGGTTCTACAATAACATTTGTAAACTATGAATTTTCATGTTTTCCATTTTTTGTTTTTGTTTTTAGTATTTCATTTGTGAAAACAAATGTATTCATCATCATCCTCAAGCAGCTATGGGCTACAAAGTCAAACCAGATTGTGCAATTTAGTTCTAAAAACATATGGCCTGAGAGACATCTGCTGCATCTGGTTATTATAGACCAAGGTCCTATTATTTGTCTCCCCATCCTAGGTCTCCCTATCTATCCGATGCTTTTACACACACTGTTTATAACCCTATTCATCGATCTATGGTTATACATAAAGGCAACATGGCCAAACAGTCTCTCTCTGAACAATATGCTGCTCAATAGAGATTACTGACTACTTTGCCTAACCTCATCATTACTTATGAAGTCAAACCATATAATGCTCAAGGTACTGTGTAAGAATCTAGAATCAAAGGCATAAAGTTTCCTGTTACTTTGTTAACAATGAGTCCAAGTTTCACTATCATAACTGACTATAGAAAGAACCAAACTATTATACAGCCTAATCTTAGTCTTTTAGGTATATACAGCTAATATTCCACACTCACCATAGATTCTTAAAAGCCCCAGCAACAATCCGTATTCTGTTTATCTCATACCACACCCCTCTGACGATGCATAGAACAGCCAGGCCTAGCACCTAACGTCCAACCCCACCTTCTCATAGTGCAGGACGTTAGTACCTTTCAAAACAGATACTCTCTTGTGGAAGGGAATGGAAGGGGAGGGCTGCCAGATTAGTGTGGCCTACTGATCTGGACAACTATGGCTACGTTTCTTTTTTTTTTCTACCCTGCTGAGAAGTGGTCAACCACACTTGGTCCTGGTAATGACCACATATACCAACCTGAATGGAATTATGGCTCTGAGCTTGATTATTGATCCTGAATTTGCTGCACTGGTGGGCTTCTGTGGAAGGAAAATATTACACTGTGTTTTCTGTTTGTGAGTTGACAGCTCCAAGTGAATAGATTCACAGGATATGTTTTATCAGCTGGTGGATAATCCTGAGAAGAGGTCTTTGCAGGCATCTGGACTCTTTGCTTCTACTGGCATCGTCAAATTCTACATTGGAGGAAGTCTTCCAATGCAGATGGCTTCAGCCTATAGTGGTTGGAGAATGGGTCTTTGCCCCATGCCTGCGATTAGGATGCTGTTTGTTATTGTCAGCATTCCCTCTCTCAATAAACAGAGTTTCTTTAAACATCAAGCTAACTATTTACTCTCCATAGATAGCTGGAATGTGAGGACTCTGCACAGAGATTATTCTCTTGATGTCCTCACACAAGAATTCCACTGTTATATTTAGATATCTTGGCTTGCAAGAGACCAGATGGACAGATAAAGGTCAGATTCTTAAATATAATCTTAAATTTCTCTTTTCAGGGAGGGAAGATAATAAGCATCACCAAGGCGTCAGTCTGCTTCTCAGCAGACATGCTAGTGATACTCTTCTATGATATAAGTGCATTAATGAAAGGTTTCTTACAGCAAAATTTGAGACAAGCATTAAAGACTTGAATGTTATCTGCTGTTATGCCCCCACTGAGGATGCTGATGAGGATGAGAAGGATAGGTTTTATGAACAACTTCAGGATATTTTGAATTCTGTCAAGAAAGGAGATATTACCCTTGTTCTTGGTGACTTCAATGCCAAAGTTGGTACTGACTCTGACCTTTGGGGAGGGGTGATAGGCCTTTTTGGTATTGGTAGCTGCAGTGGCAATGGGTAGAGTCTCCTACAGGTAAGTAAACTTAATGGTTTCAGAATAACTAACACTTATTATAAACACTGCGACATAAACAAGTACTCATGGGTTTCACCAGATGGGTTGCATAAGAATATGATTGATTATATATAAATTAACAGCAAATGGGCTAGTTCTGTTAGGAATACCAGGTCATATAGGGGAGCTGAAATTGGATCTGACCATTACGTTGTTAAAAGTGTCGAGGAACTTAAACTTAAAAAGTGTTGTGCTAAGGTTAAAATATTTCCCTTTAATTCTGAAGCTCTGAATGACCTAGTTATAGCTAAAGCTTACCACGATAGGTTACTTAGTAATTATCACAGTCATGGTTTGCTTACTACTGAAGTTGAGGAAGAATGGGACCGTTTTAAAAAGGCTTTTTTGGAAACTAACAGACTCTTTTATGAAAAAAGGAGCAGAAGAGTGAGAATTTTTTAAGTGATAAGGCATTTCAGCTTATTTCAGAAAGAAAGAAGTGCAGTAATGTCCTTAATCAATACCCTACTAGTCCCAATAGAAAGCATTACAGAGAGCTTAATAAACATGTAAAGGATTAGTTAGCTGCTGATATGAATCTTTGGCTTGATGGCTTGGCTGACAAAACCAAGCAATACTTAGACAGCACAACAGCAGAGTTATACCAGATAGTTAACATTTTGTGTGGTAGAAAACAGACAGGTATACAGGGATTGAGAAGGTAAGGGTATAGATAAAATATATATAGGTATACAGGTAAGGTTATAGACGGTAAGAATTCTGTCATGGCTAGGTGGGCTAAGTATTTCAGTGATGTTCTAAACAATGTTGGCCCTATTAAACAGTCTGAACTAATTTTGGCTGTTCCTAAACTTAAACTACACAAATCCCCAGAGGTAGATGATACCCAGAGAGTATGAAATTGGTATGAAACTTGTAAACAAGATAACAGGAAACTTTATGCTTTTGATTCTAGATGCTTACACAGTATCTTGGGCATTAGATGGTTCAACTTTGTAAGTAATTATGAGGTTAGACAAAGGAATCAGCAACCTTCTTTAAGCAGCGTATTGTGCAGAGAGAGATTCCATTGGTTTGGTCATGTTGCCTGTATGGATAATTATAGATTAGCGAATAGGGTTATGAACAGCATGCCTAAGAGCTGGGAATGTTTCAGTTACCACATGGGTGACTGAAATGTTGAATATCTTTTATGCTCGTAAGGATTTTACCACAGCTATTATTATCCTTATTTTTAAAAAAGGTGATTGCAGTGAACCTGTTTTCTGTTCCTGGTAAAGTTCTTTGCATGATTGTACTCAATAGAATTAGGAATCTGGTAGACGGGCAATTGTGTGATAAGCAATGTGGCTTCAGAAGTGGTAGGGGATGTGTAGATCAGATATTTTCACTCAGGCAGATTCTTGTGAAATGTTTAGAGTTTCAGAAACCTTTGGTTACTATCTTTGTTGATCACTAAAAGGCTTTTGACTCTGTTGATCGTCATAATTTGTGGTTGATTGTGAGATCATATGCCATACCAGATAAGTTAGTTAACATAATGAAAGCTCTCTATAATAGCACTGAGTCATTTTGAGAATTGGTAAGGTTTGTAACAATTGGTTTAGCATTACTTCTGGTGTTCGACAAGAGTGCATTTTGTCACCTTTTATCTTTAGTTTGGTTATTGATCATGTTATGCAAAATTTACTGCAAGGGAAAGATTTTGGCCTTAAATGGTCTGGAGATAGGAAAATTTCTGATTTAGATTATGCTGATGATTTAGTCCCTTTGGCAAATGATGTTGATGAGATGAACTCTTTCACTCGAGCTGTTGTTGAAACTGTTAGTAGAGTAGGTCTGGTTATAAACAGAGAGAAAACTAAAGTGATGAAAATTGGTTAGGCAGACTGTGATACAGTTAATCTGAATGGTTGGTTGCAGTCTTGAGCAGGTGTCACAGTTTAATTATGTTGGGAGCTACGTAACAGATACTGGTGATGTGCGGCATGAGATTAACAAACAAGTAGATATTGTTGCCATGACTTTTAAGGATCTCTGGAGAGTGTGCAGAAACAGGTGTATACAACTAAAGATTAAAATTAGACTGAATAATAGTTTGGTTCTCTCTAGGGTTAGTTATGGTGTGAAACTTGGTATGAAACTTGTAAACAAGATAACAGGAAACTTGATGCTTTTGATTCTAGATGCTTACACAGTATCTTGGGCATTAGGTGGTTCAACTTTGTAAGTAATTATGAGGTCAGACAAAGGAATCAGCAACCTTCTTTAAGCAGCGTATTGTGCAGAGAGAGATTCTATTGGTTTGGTCATGTTGCATGTATGGATAATTATAGATTAGCAAACAGGGTTATGAACAGCATGCCTAAAGGCCTCAGAAAGAGGGGGAGACCTAGGATGAGGGGGAAATTTAGGACCTCAGAAATAGTGGTGGATAGACAATGTCAAACAGGACCTTGTTAAAATTGGTGTGCAGTGGCCAGATGCAGCAGATGTAGCTCAAGACAGATATGCTTGGAGAACTAAATTGCACTGTCTGGTTGGACCTCCATAGCCCATGGCTCCTTGAGGATGATGATGATGATTTCCACGATATGGGGATGAGGATGATGACAATACATCACCAGTATTTGCTACAAAGCTCCCGAGATAATTAATTGAAACACTTTGTCTAGGGTGCAACCATTCAGATTACTAGAACCACAAACTACCTGACCAGTTTTCATCACTTTAGCTTTCTCTCTGTTTATCCCCACACCCACTCTACTACCAGTCTCATCAACAGCTCTAACGTAAGAGTTCACATCAACATCATTTGCCAACAGGGCCAAATCATTCACATAATATAAATCGGAAGTTTTTAAATCTCTAGGTCATTTCAGGCTCAAATTTTCCACTTGCAAATAATTCCACATAATGTAATCGATAACTAAACAAAGTAGAAAAGGAAGCAAAATACACCCTTGTCTGATTCCACTAGAAATACTAATAGAATACAGTCCCCTAATCACCAGCTTGGGGTAAACACCTGTTCCCCCCACTACTAAAGGCTGAAGTCATCTACACTGGTAAGACTTCCAATGTAGCTTTGATGATGCCCATAGATGCAAGGTTTCAGGTACCTACAATGACCTATGATCAGCATTATCTAACGATGATAAAATGTATAATGTGAATCTATTCACCTGGAGCTGTCAACCCACAAACAAAAAGAAAACACAGCAGAAAAATATCCTCGAACAGAAACCCACCAGTGCAGCAAATTCAGGATCCATAATCAAGCTCAGAATCATTATTCCATTCAGATTAGTATATATAAATAATAAATAAAATAAATAAATACTCTCTCAAGCAGCTGCTTGCCACAGAGGTCTGACAGGAGCCTGTCAGTTTATATGCCACAGTAGGAGAGCTGAGAGGATGGCAGGACCTCAGCAGAAAAACGACACACATATCCATGCCTAAAACGGGGCTCGAACCCAGGTCCCTTAGATCAGTAGCCAAGCATGCTAACCACTCGGCCACGGGACGGCTTTAGTATATATGGTCAGCACCAAAACTCTGTGGGGTTGATCACTGCTTCACAGGGTAAAAAAAGGAAAAGTAGCCATAGCAATCTAAATGAATAGGTCTCACTTAATTGGCAGTCCTCTCCTTACATTCCCTTCCACAGAGTATCTCTTCCGAAAGTTACTAATGGCCTTCACCTTGAAAAGGCAGGATCGGACTTTAGGTGCTAGGCCTGGCCTGTCTGGCATCACAGGGGATTGGGGTTAGCTCTTTTTCCAATGAACACCTAGCTACCATTTACAGACCTGCCACATTCTTCATATTATTCTGTATGAAATGCAAAATTTCTCTCGGGGGGGGGGGGGGGGGGGTGACATAGGCAATTTCCATAGTTGTGTTACCTCTGAGCAGCACTTTTTTGCACACCATGGACTAAATGGCTAGGTCACATGGACACCAAAAGCTCAGAGAAGGTTGGGGGAGGGGACCCACAAGAACAGCTGTTTAGAGACAGATGGTAGCCTCCCGTCAAGGCCATCCAGCGTGTTCTTTAACGTGCACAGGGTATGTCTCTCCCACACACGGGGCCACGGCTTAACGTCCCATCCGACGGACGGCGGCCTTTCCAAGCCCATCGGTGTCCCCTACTGACCGTGGGCAGGGCGGGGAAATTTTGCGGAGATAAATCTCAACGCTGACCCAGCTGGGACTCAAACCTGGGAACTACAGATTACGAGCCTGGCGCACTATCCTACTCAGGACAACCAAATTTTTTTCAGCTAACTATTTCAAATGTACTCTAAATTTCTGAAAATACAAATTAAAACTACAAAATTGCATAAGAGAATCTAAACTACAAATTACATAAAGAAGTTTTGCCTACATTATGCCAACAATTCTGAGAAAACGGATGGCGGCTTTTCCAAGCCCATCGGTGTCCTCTACTTGACCATGGGCAGGATGGTATTTTGCGGAGATAATTGCATAGTTCTATGATAGTATATAACAGTAGGTTCATTATATAAAAACAAAATACTGTAAGTGAAGAAAACAACATTTTCTTTTCAAGTATCATTTAGACACCATTTTGTGTTGCAAAAAAAAAGGATTTTTTAAGTTATTGGTAATTTACACATTTAACATTATTTTGGCAAAGTCATTAATGATATCTTCATAATTTAAAATAGTTGGATTGGGTTGGGTTGTTTTACCTCTGAGCGGCACTTTTTTGCACACCATGGGCTAAATGGCCAGGTCACATGGACCCCGAAGGCTCAGAGAAGGTTGGGGGAGGGGACCCACTGGAACAGCTGTTGGGAGACAGATGGTAGCCTAAAGTCAAGGTCATCCAGCGTGTTCTTTAACATGCACAGGGTATGGCTGTCCCGCACACAGGGCCACGGCTTAACGTCCCATCCAACAGACGGCAGCCTTTCCAAGCCCATCGGTGTGTCCCCTACTGACCGTAGGCAGGGCGGGGAATTTTGCAGAGATAAATCTCAATGCTTACCCAGCTGGGACTCGAACCTGGGAACTACAGATTACGAGCCTGGCACGCTACCGACTGAGCCACCCCCACCAATAATTTAAAACAGATTCACTTTTCCATTCACGTGACAAAAATGTTAGACCAAACAACTTTTCTGACTTAGAGAAGATACTAATTAATTTTGATTGATTTGTTTGATTAATTTTGACTCTGCAATGGTGACTAGTAAAGTCAACAATAATCTTATTACAACTATGTTTTGAAAAACTGTATTAAGATTATTTTAATATATGAAATTTAGGATCTTGTTAGGAATCATTCGAGTTGATAAAATTGCTCTGAAGTGTTTCTTCAATTTATCTCACGAATCAAATGGTCTATGTCAGAGTCATTGCAATCTGTTAGCACAATATGCAAACCATTACAATATTTTAACATTGCATTTCAATTGACAGACTTTATATATATATCGTAGAAGAATTAAACAATTTTAGCTATCTATTTCTAAACTTTTTTTAAAAGAATTTACAGCAGTATCTAATCGGAAATTGAAGAAACTAATCTTAATTTTTTTGTTTTCATGGATCTAAAATACACTGCACATCATTGAAATTGCTTCACCCAGAAGGTTTGAGGGGATAATTGTGAAATGTAGCCCACACATAGCAATACATATTGGCATACCATGATTTAATTTGCAGTTACTTACAGCGGTTAGAAGATGAGATAATGCAGCACAGTATAACTGCCTCAGTAGGAGGTTGCATTGCCATGAACGGCAATACAGGCAGCAATATGGCATGGCACGGTGTCATACAATTGACGGATATGGTCCTGAGGAATTGCACACCAAGCAGCGTTAACTTGCTCCCATAATTCATTGTGATTCTATGCCAGCCAGTGAGAGGATTACTCATATCATCCAATGTGGTCCCACAGATTTTCTATTGGGGATAAATCTGGAGATCGTGCTGGTCATGGGAATACTTGAACATATTGCAAACATTGTCTCGAGACCCTAGCATTGTGTACACAGGCATTCGTTATGGGGACATCCACAGCTGCTGACACACCCATTGAATATCACCTACAGTGCTCTGTGGTGATGAATGAGCATATCAAACAATGTGCTATCAAGTCGTGTTGACATCTGTCAGATGGCACCACTCCCTCTGTGATGCACGTTAGAACCTTCATATCGCTACTGTTGCCGACAGTGTCCAACAGTTCGTGCATCCCGATGAACATGGGTAGCGACACGATGTGTAGTCCATCCAGCTTCACATAGGCCTATAATTCTTCCTCTCTCAAAAGCATCCAAATGGCGATAAACCTGTCGATGGCATGTACCAGGTATTTTTGGTCTTCGCTGAAAAATTTCCAAGCAGAACCACCTAATCTCAACCGTTCGCACAATTTCCACCTGCATAAACACAATACCATCCGTTCCTACTTGTGCCTTTTATCTCTTGAGCCACATATGCCATTGGCTCCAAATTATCATCATTTGCATATCTCAACTGCACATACCCACCCTTCTATTTGCATGTTTGTACGACATGTCCTTCTGGTTGGGGCACTTTCAATGTCGAGCAGTGTAGATTGTCTTGTTTCTCAAAGTTGAAATTTCATCCTTTGTCTCCTGATGGTAGTTTCTGATAAAAATACTGGGAGTAACTTCATCTGCTACTATTACTATCTTGGCAAAAATGCTTTCGTGGTCAAATCCGATGGCACGTTATGTTTCTAAGTATAATATAATTAAGTATTTGTTCAAATTTTTTAACATTCAGATATGAGCAATTTCAAACTTTGAATTTGTTTAAACACTGATAAAATATGTCATCCACATAAAAATATCAATTAGTCTCAAGCAGCTGGTTGCTACAAAAGTTTAACAGCAGACTGTGAGTATAGCATGGCATAGATAATCTGTAAGAAAGGTGAGACCTCTGCAGGCCAACACAAGGAAGAAAGCATCTTGGACTGGAACCTGGGTCTCCACGCCACCTAACCACTCAGCCATGGCACAGCTGCCTACCATATAGTGGTTAACTTCACAAGAGTCTGGTGCTCACCTTTATAACCCATTGGATTGGTTTATGGCTCTGAGCTTGATTATGGATCCTGGACTTGCTGCATTTGTGTGCTTCTGTTGAAGTAAAATCTCCTGCTGTGTTTTTGTTTGCCTATAGATTGCCAGCACTAAGTGATCAGAGGCACAGGATATCTTATATCAGCTGGTGGAAAATTCTCATCAGAGGCCATTACAGGTACTTGAACCCTTACTTTTGCTAGATGGGCATTGCCAATCCTACACTGGAGTAATGTATCTTGGGCAGGTTGTGATGGTTCACCCACTCACTTTTATGCTTCCTTAACCAGTTTTATTTTTTTACATTATTATTATTATTTTGGAGCATTTTTTTCCTTTGAATCATCATTTTCTCTGCATCCATAGTGTTGCCAAACTACATAACTCTGTTTCAATTAATAGCCACTAACCACACTGAGCAAGGTCATGGCTGCTTACATCATCAACGCATGATTACTGTGTTGTGATGGTCCACTCATTCACTTTTACTTTTCCTTAACCAGTTTTACTTTATTTACATTATATTTTTTATTTTGGGGATTTTTCTTTCAGTTGGCATCACTTTCAGTCAGAATGCACAACATCAATGTTTGATTGACAACTACTAATGTACGTGGAAGGACACACCTTCTCTTTCACCATAACTAGTTCGAGCATGCAATCTTAAGGTTATGCAAATGCACTTTCCCAGCATGCAACACACGTGTCAGTTGCAGGCCATCTGTATAGTAAGTGACATTAGGTCACAGAGTTGATAGAGTTTAGTTTTGCAGCTAGTATGCAGACAGTGTTAGAGAGAGGTGTTTTGTTGATTTTGGAGATGTTAGTTTGGAGTTGTGATTTGATAATGTAGGTGGAGATATCGTTTTGAGTAAAATTTTAGTTGCTCAGAGATTTTTGAAGTGGATTGTAGAAATTTACTTGGCGAGTCTTGAATTTTTGGATATCAACTTCGTTTGCTTTATGAAATAGTTTCGACTTTTCTCATTTTTTCTCTTGATTTTGATTATTTTTAAACTATAATAATTTGAAAATCTTTTTAATTGTTTTCCCATTTGACTAAGTAAAGCATAATATACTTAGTGAACCCTTATTTAACTTTATTTGTGATGCTTCCCTCGACATACGCATAGCTCATCATCAGAATCCCTCATCATTTTCTCAAACTTTACTGAGGCATCACTTACTGGCAAGAATGTTGAAGATTATTACACTTGTCACTCGAAAGCATCCCAGAGTTTCTGTTACTACCCATCCTCTGCAGTAACAGAACTCTGCAGAAACTCTGCAGTTTCAAGTGACAAGTTTGAAACTTGTCACTTGAAAGCATCACAAAAGTTCTTGTTACTACCCATCATCCTCTGTGGTACGGTATGCAAATCTCTCCTTAATAACTTTTGATACTTGATAGCATAGAATATTTGTTGAAGTGCTTAAAAACATTTAACAGTGTCATGGAGAATTAAAGATTTCAATTTAATTTTAATTACTGCACTGTACAACTTCTAATGTAATTTTTGTTTCCACAGAGATTGTTCTCTTGACGTTCTCACACAGTAATTTCAGTGTTATAACTTAGACATTCTGGGCTTGCAAGAGATAAGATGGATTAGGAAAGGTCATATACTTAAAAAAAAATTAATTTATCTTTTCAGGGAAGGAGGATGGCAAGCATCTTCAAGATGTAAGTTTGCTTCTCAGCAAACATGCTACACTTGTTCTTCTAGGATATGGTGGCATTAATGAAAGATTTCTTACAGTTATTTTTAAAACTATGATTAAAGACATTAATGTTATCTGTTGTTATGCCCCCACAGAGGACTCTGATGAGGGCAAGAAAGATAAGCTTTACACACAACTTCAGAATATTTTGAATTCTGTCAAGAAAGGAGATATTTCTCTTGCTCTAGGTGACTTCACTGCTAAAGTAGGTACTGACTCTGGGGGCAAGGGTGATAGGTTCCCTTGGTATTGATAGTTGCAACAGCAATGGGAAATATCTCTTACAGGTAAGTAAAATTAATAAATAGTTTGAGAAAAATTAACACTTATTACAAAAGGTTGAATAAAAATATCATTGATTATATATTAATTAACAGCAAATGTGTAGTTCTGTTAGAAATAGCAGATCATATAGGGGAGCTTAAGAAATGAAGAAACTTACAGAAATGAAGAACCTTTAACACTGAAGCTCTGAAAGATCCAGCTATAACCAAAGCATACTATTATAGGCTACTTAGTCATTATGACAATTGTGGATTCCTTATTGCTGAAGTTGAGAAAAAATGAGATCGTTTAAACTGACTTTTCTTGAAACAAACAATACCCTTTTTGGGAAAATAGGTACAGAGAACACAAAAGTTATTTCAGTGATAAAGCACTGGAGCTTATTGTTGAAAGAAGGAAGCAGGAATAATCTGAATCAACTGCTTACTAGTCCCAACAGACAGCATTACAAAGAGAAAAATCAATGTTTAAAGGATGAGTTAACAGCTGATAAGAATTTTTGTCTGGATAGCTTGACTGATAAGCAGAGGAAGCAGTTAGACAGCTGTATCATAGTTAATTATTTGTGTGGAAAGAAACAGGCTGGCATACAGGAATTGCGGGATAAATATGATAAAGTCATTGAAGGTGAGTATTCTGTCATGGCTAGTTGTGCTGAGCTTTTCATAATGTGATTTGTTCTATACAATATTGATAGTTCTACTCACATTGTTTGTAATGAGGATTGATGTATTATTGGCTTTAATGTTGGCCCTGTATCACATTCAGAAGTTAATTTGACTACTTCAAAATTAAAACTCGTAAATCCCCAAGGATAGATGAAATTATTATTGAAATGCTTAGAGCTGGAAACATTTGTGTTGTCACTTGGCTGGCTGAAATTTTGCATATGGTTTATGATTTTTTTTTGCTAAGGTTTTTTAATAGAACTGAGCTATTATTATCCCTATTTAAAAAAATGTGATTGCAGTTCTTGTGATAACTATAGAGGTATCAGCCTGCTTTTGGTTCAAGTAAGGTTCTTTGCATGATTGTGTTTTAACAGAAAAAGAACCTGGTGTATGGGCAATTGCATGATGAGCAATGTGGATTAAGAAATGGTGGGTATTGATCATATTTTTCTCTTACAAAGATTCCTGAGAAAAGTTTAGAGTTTCAGAAACCTATGGTTACTAGTTTTGTAGATTTCAAAAAGGCTTTTGATTCTGTTGATTGCTAAAATTTGTGGGATCATATGGAATACCTGACAAGTTGTGATTGGTTTAGCACTGCTAGTGGAATCAGACAAGGGTGCATTTTGCCTCCTTTTCTCTTAAAATTGATTATGTTATGTGGAATTATTTGCAAGAGGAAAATTTGGGCCTGAAATGGTCTAGAGATTTCAAAACTTCCGATTTAGATTATGTGGATGATTTGGCCCTGTTGTCAAATGATGTTGATGTATACTCTTTCATCAGAACTGTTGATGAGACTAGTAGTAGAGTAGGTTTGATGATAAACAGAGAGAAAACTAAGTGGAATAAATGAATAAATGTATAAATAATAATTCTAATAGGAAAATTGGTCTGGCAAGTTATTCATCAGTTAATCTGAATGGTTGCACCCTTGAGCAAGTTTCCCAGTTTAACTATCGTCAGAGCTATGTAACAGATATTAGCGATGTGCAGGATGAGATTAACAAGAATAGGTATTGCTGCTGGGACTTTCAAGAATATATATAGAGTGTGGAAATATAAATGTATACACCAAAAAGACTTAAATTAAGCTGTTTCTCTCTAGGGGTAATTATGATAATGAAACAGGCCCTTTGTAACAAGATAACAGGAAACTTGATGCTTTTGTTTCTAAATGCTTATGCAGTATATTGTCCTTAAGTGGTTCAACTTTATAAGTAATGATGAGGTTAGGCAAAGCAGTTGACAAACTCTTTTGAGTAGCATATTATGCAGAGAGAGCCTCTGTTAGTTTGGCCATATTGGTCATATGAATAACTATAGAATGGGGTTATGAACAGTGTGCCTAAAAGCCTCATAAAAAGGGAGAAACCTAGGAGACCTAGGATGCAGTGGGTAGACAATGTCAAACAGGACCTTGTTAGAATTGATCTACAGTTGTGAAATGCAGCAAATGTGGCTTAGGACATATGGGTTTGGAGAACTAAATTGCACATTCTGGCTAAACCTCTGTTGTCCATGACTGCATGAGGATTTGATTGGTTGGTTTGGTTGTGTTACCCGTGTGAGTGGCACTTTTTTGCACACATTGGGCTAAATGGCCAGATGACAAGGACCTTGGGAGATCAGAGAAGGTTGGGAGAAGGGAACCCATTGTACAGCTGTTAAGAGACAGGAGGTTACCATCTGTCGCTTAACAGCTGTACAATGGGTTCCGCTATTAATGATGATGACAAGATGTACAGCTGTTAAGAGACAGATGGTAGCCTCCTGTCAAGGCCATCCAGTGTGTTCTTTAATGTGCATAGTCTATTAGGTTCTTCCACACAAGGAACCACAGCTTAACATCCCATCCGACAGACAGTGGTCATTCCAAGCCTTCGGTGTCTGCTACTGACAGAGGGTAGGGAGGGGAGCTATGCAGAGATAAATCTCAATACTGGCCAGGGTGGGAACTGCAGATTAGGAGATAGGCTTCTAATCTGCAGTTCCATTAAACTGGGAACTGCAGATTAGAAGTGTGGTGCACTACAGACTGAGCCAACCCTGCCCTGGGTGGGCAGGAGGCTAGGGAGGCAGGCAGGCACACAAGTATGTAGGTATGTATACATGCAAGGTTGGATCTATAGGTGGAGCAAGGGGGCCATGCCCTGCCCCCTTTCAGAATTTACATAGCTCCCAAGATAAATAAACTACTTGCTCAAAGAGTGCAGCCATTCAAAGTAACTGAATCACAACTTGCCTGACCAATTTTCATCACTTTAGTTTTCTCTCTGTTTATCACCAAACCTACTCTGAAATGCCATTGAATTAGGGATAGGAGATGTTATCCAAATTCAGTACCACAAGTCCCGCATTTGCATGCATGCATGGCTGAAACTCTGGTCATATATAGCTGTCACTTTGGCTTCCGCAAGCATTCATCCTGAGAAGCGCAATGGGAAAGGCGCGGGATTTAGATGCATTTGACAGAGGGCAGATCATAGGTGCCCGACAGATGGCACACTCAATCTCCAAAATTGTCAACAAACTTGGATTTTCTCATACGATAGTTTCAAGAGTGATCCGGGAATATGAAAATTCTGGCAAAAAAACAAGCACACAGACAAACTGCAAAGGACAATCAGCCTTGAATGATCATGGGCTTCACCATCTGACCCGCATCGTACAGACTGATAGGGGCCAGATATTATCTGAAATCACCTTCCATCTGAATGCAGGTTCTAGCTAGGAAGTCAGTTCACGACTTCCTAGCTATGCTATTCAAAGCTCACTTCATAGTCTCGTCTTCGGAAGCTGCTGACCTACGAGAGTCTCACTTCTAACAGAACAACACCAAGCTCAAAACCTTTCCTGGACTATAGAACAATGAAACTGGATCATCGAAAATTCGCAATGGATAGCCTAGAGTGATGAATCCTGATTTAAACTTCATCATGCTGATGGGAGACTGAGGGTATGGCACCAATCCCATGAAGCCATGGATCTTGCATGTCAGGTTGGAACAGTGCAAGATGGTGGTGGTTCAGTGATGGTCTGGGGTGTTTTCAGTTGGACGTCTGTGGGACCTTTGGTACATGTATAGATGACTCTCAATGCATCCCAGTATGTAGAACTCATGGCTGACCATTTACACCCATTTATGGCCATCATGCATCCCAATGGAGATGGCATCTACCAGCAAGATAACTGTTCATCTCACAGGTCCAGACTGGTTACTTACTGCCTGACTTAAGGAGCATTCTGCTAACTTTGAAATAATCAATTGCCACCTAGAAGCCCAGATTTAAATATCATCAAAAATCTTTGGGATACTGTCGAGCAGAGTGTTCGGGCCCGTGTCCCATCAGTGACGACCTCGAGAGAATTGTGGACAGCTGTGGAGGATGCATGGGTCGCCATACCTGTGAAACATTTACACAAGCTTGTGGAGTCCTTGCCTCATCGTGTGGTGGCGTTATCAGGGCCAGAGGGGGTCCAACACATTACTATGTTGCTATCTCTAATTCAATGGCACTTCAGTGTATTCTACTACCAGTCTCATCAACAGCTATAATGAAAGAGTTCATCTCATCAACATCATTTTCCAAAAGGGTGAAGTCATCAGTATAATCTATATGAAAAATTTTCTGATCTCTAGACTATTTAAACCCAAAATCTCTCTCCCTTGCAGTGAATTTCACATAACATAATCAATAACGAAACTAAAGAGGAAAGGGGACAAAATGCACCTGTCTATCACCAGAAGTAATGCTCCTGGTGTTAAAGGGAGTACTTTGCAATTACATATTCACAAGATTAGCAGACAGTTTTGGAAACAGTAATTTGCAAAGTGATTTATATCTAACTGGGATAGAAACACTGGGTGAAGAAAGGGACCACAGGTGAAGAAAAATGGGTAGAACTTTTTAGCTAATCTTTTTCATGTTATTAAATTTATCTTTTCTTTAACTGGAAAATCAGCTCCTATTGAACAACAGTTCTCAATCATGAACAACATTTGTTCAGAGACTGTACTTCATAATAAACTAGAAGACTCTACATAATAACTCAGTGTACCAAGCATATTCGTAATGGATGCGTGAACTTGTCCAAGGTGATGTTACTGGTGGTGAAAGTTATCAGTACCCCATAATTCCACAGGAAATCATTCAATTTGTCCCGAATTTAGTGTGGTGGTCCCATTTAGTTCTGGCTATGTAGGGTTTAGGAATCAGGTCAGGACCACAAGTTTTCGAAACCTGTGGAGGCACTGCTATCTCCTACCTTGAATTGAAGGTGAATGGAGATCTGAATGTTACAAATGGAGAAGTACATTATTGATCCACCAAGTTATCAATGGACAGATATTTTGTAGCCAACTTTTTGGGGTCGGCCTAATTTTCTAGGGTTAAAACCTATAGAGTGCACTAAATTACATAAAATGAAGCTCTAAATAAAGTTTGTTGGTCCTAGCACTCACTATCTATGAGGAGATGTTAAACAAACAGAAATAGAGACAAAAGCTGCAAAATATATTATGGATTTAAATAAATAATTTTTTTATTCACATTAATTTTTTATGCTCAAAAAAAAAGAATGCAACCTTTATTTTCACTGTTTTTCCTTAATGTTCCAGTTTGACTGTATAAAAATATGGTAAGCCTATACACATACATACAATGTTAGAAAAATACTACTTGGAAAACTATAGAACTACCTGCACTCAGTGATTCAGAAACATCAAATATTGGAATGTGTTTGGTTTCAATATATTAGAAAAGTCAGAGAACATCCTGGCTCAATTAATTGAAAACAAAAGAACTGAAATAGAGTTCTGGTTTAATGACTTGGGAACTTTGGGTTGGGTTGTTTTACCTCTGAGCTGCACTTTTTTGCACACCATGGGCTAATGGCCAGGTCACATGGACCCCGAAGGCTCAGAGAAGATTGGGGGAGGGGACCCACTGGAACAGCTGTTGGGAGACAGATGGTAGCCTCCCATCAAGGCCATCCAGCATGTTCTTTAATATGCACAGGGTATGGTTCTCCCGCACACGGGGCCACGGCTTAACGTCCCATCCGACGGACGGCAGCCTTTCCAAGCCCATCGGTGTCTCCTACTGACTGTGGGCAGGGCGGGGAGTTCTGCGGAGATAAATCTCAATGCTGACCCAGCTGGGACTCGAACCTGGGAACTACAGATTACGAGCCTGGAGTGCTACCGACTGAGCCACCCCCGCCCCCATGACTTGGGAACATAAGGGTTTAATGATTTGGAAACATAAGTACTGGAATGGCATTCCAGCTCAATGATTTTGAAATGTGAATACTCAGATGGAGTTCAGATTTAATGAATTGGAAACTTAAGTACCAGATCTAATGACAATTTTTCCTCTATATTATTCTAACAAATTACTACTAGGTGTTTATCAGAGAAATTCTTTTATTTCAACATATAAAAACTTCTTTAAGGAGCTCTAAAACCCATTGACATAAAACGGAATTTTTCTTAATAAAGTAGCAGATTGTATATCCAACAAATAAACAAGGAGTAGCTTGGGACTACTGAATTTATGAAAGTTATGTTTTATTGCAAAGGATACGCTCTTCATTATATAAAAAAAAATAATAAATAAATACCCCCTCAAGCAGCTGCTTGCTGTCTGACAGGAGCCTGTCAGTTTATATGCCAGAGTAGAAGGTCTGAGAGGATGACAGGACCTCAGCAGAAAAACAACACGAACATCCATGCCTTACCCGGGGCTCGAACCCAGGTCCCGTAGATCAGTAGCCAAGTGCGCTAACCACTCGGCCACAGGACGGCTCTTCATTATATACTGGTGGAAATTGAAAAAAGAAACCCAGAAGGAATTCCTTTAGGAATGTCAAATATATATATTGTATATGTTAATAGTGAAGGACAGCAGAAATAGTGATTCAAGATTGAAAGACATTGGATGAAAAAATGACACGCGTAGTTAAGAACTAGGGCATGAAGAAAGAAGCTATTTGTCTTGTGTCGCGTTGTTCAGTGCTTTGAGAGGAAGTTACCATGCCTGGATGATGCAAGTGCACAACATTTGTTCAGTTAGCATATGTTGAGCAAGGTCATCTAGTGGATCTTTGGGAAGCAGGTTGGTCTTTTTGTCCAAATTGCACACCGCGTTGGACATCAGCAGTGGTATGATGGTGGCGTCAACGGTCAGAAAAGCATTCACACACTCACAGATGTGGTTCCAGGCAACAAAGAATTACAGACACAAGAGACAATCGGCGTATCAGGAGGGCGGAGGTGGTAGAGCGAGTGGCTACGGCGTCACAAATTCGATCCTCTGTCGCACCAAGGATGTCTACAAGAACGATACGCAATTGTCTTTTGGAAGCAGGACTATTGGCACATGTGCTGCTGGTCCAGTTACCACTGTCACCTCATCACTGTAGAGCACGTTTGCAGTGGTGTCAAGAACGTGTTCATTGGAGGGAAGAATGGCAGTCTGTGGTCTTCAGTGATGAAAGCAGATTCTACTTAGGAGCGCCTGACGGTCATTTATGTGTCCGAAGGCGAGAAGTTGAGCGACTTCTTCCATCGTGCATCCACCAGTGACACACAGGCCCACACCAGGCTTCATGGTGTGGAAAGCGAATAGCTATTACTCTCATATGTGTTTGGTGTTTGTACGGGGTACAGTGAATAGCAATACGTACGTCAGCAACATCGTAGATTCGGTTATCCTGCCATATTTGAGTGAAATCCCAAATGTGATATTCCAGCAAGATAACAGAAGGGTTAATATGTGCCTTCTATAAAATGTAATACTCATTAAAAGATAAAATAAACATTGAATCACTTCACACATGTGATCACTGTCCTTTCTCAACAAGTTGTTTCTATTAAATAAATCTCATAGATTAAATTTCAATTGTTAATGGTGT
Source organism: Ryuthela nishihirai (assembly GCA_038380435.1). NCBI lineage: Eukaryota > Metazoa > Arthropoda > Arachnida > Araneae > Heptathelidae > Ryuthela > Ryuthela nishihirai. The sequence continues at coordinate 4,537,179 of JAWZYU010000019.1, forward strand.
TCTTTTTTTCAATTTCTGCCAGTGTATATTCACCTGATGATTTATCTAGCATTGATCAAGTCCATAGCTCAATTAAACTTCAGAAACTATATAGTGGATAAGATTACACAGATTGCAAACTTTCATTTGACAGAAAGCTAGTTAAAATTGACCTTCATGAAATTTCTGACAGTTTTCTTTTTTTGGAGTGGTGTGGTTTTGGGGGGGAAATCCCATTTGAGGTAGTCAGTTATGTTCCCTTCTGAAGCTTTCATTTGAGATACAATTCAGTATGTTCAAATAATGGATTTTACTTTTTTTAAATACTTTCATTGTAAATAACTTATTGATTTATTTTACAATTATCACTGTTGGGAGATTTATGTCACCTGCATTGCAGCTAGAGAAGAAGATTTAAACTTTCATTATGATAGATATTTCAATATCAGTAACAAAATGCTCTGCTTTTCTTTTACACTTTTTTCAAATATTCCAAAATTGTTTCATGTGTTTTCCAAAATTATCTCATGAACTTTGATACTAATCTTAAAGCAAATCACTTGCAACTGAAATATTACCTGGTACAACAAGAAATAAAAACTGAAATGGCAAATTTCTATTTATATCCTTGCTCTTAATTTTTTCACTTAATATGTTGAACAACAATATCATGCAACCTACTTACTTCACAATGTTCTCTGTATAAAGATTTAAATATTTCCAAATTTTCTTGTGTAACACCTTCTGGTAAAGGCAACGTATCCAAATTCATATCAATATCCATAAAATTAGGAACAGCAGCAGATGCATCACCTAAATATTGTTGGTGCTGATGGTGTGGTACAGATGGTTGTTGTGAATGTGGATTTTCAGTCTGGCTTGCTACTCCAGTTGTACTGGATGTGCTACTACCATCATTACTTTCTGGCTTGGATGGTATATTTGCTTTAAACCTGCTATCAAGATAAATAAAAAGTTATAAATTACAACAATATATTTACTTTTAACATTCACAAACTTTAAAAAATTGCAATCATCAGAGAGTAATAAATGTGAAATTACACAAATGGTTTTCAAAATCACTTTATTTTCAATATACAACAATATTCATGTTAATAAGGGCCAATGAGCCCTGGATAACAGAAAAACATAATTTTAAATGATTTCCTTTCATTTCTCTGCAGTTTTTTTTCTATTATTATTATTATTTAGACTTATGTTAATACATATTATTGAAGGGATGTTTAAACAAGACTTAGCATATCCAAACAGTTCATAACAGCAAATCAATAATGAATTTCTGGAATTGTTTTATGCTGCTTCTGCAACAAAATTGTGTTATCTCTGAGGTGGTGGTGGTCAATTAAATCTGACTGGGCTTAGTGGAGCATATCCATGTATGAGAAGACTACTAGATGCTAGGAGTAGCATCTATGATTATTTTCACCAAAAAGTAAAAATATTCTTTAAGCTATCATTTTTATTTTACATAACCACTCCAAAACATTATTTTTTTGAATATATAATTTTTAAAGTCTTAAGAAAGTGAAGTGCACATTTTAGAGTCCTCACATCATATGAGTAATTAACAAGTTTTTACAAAGTTGCACAATTACAATTAAAAAAAAAAATTGCACACATTTCAAGCAAACTGGGCACACATAAGAGATGCATTTGAACATTGTTTTTCATTATCTCGAAAAGGGCACTTGCTTCATTTTTTCCTGCTTTTTTTTTTCTAAGCTTATACAATAAATGGTTGGTTGCACTGAGTAATTTTGCTCTGAGCAACACATGTGCACACAATGGGCCAGGTCACAGGGGCTCAAAGAAGGTTGGGGAAGGGAACTTGCTGGACAGCTGTTAGGAGATGACCTTCCATCAAGACCATCCACTGTGTTCTTTAATGTGCATAGGATTTGGGTTATTTTACCTCTGAGTGGCACTTTTTTTGCAAATAATGGGCTAAATGGCTAGGTCACTAGGACCCACAGTGCTCAGAGAAGGTTGAGGGAGGGACAACTGGACAGCTGTTAGGAGATAGATGGTAGCCTATTATTGTCAACGCTATCTAGCATTTTCTTTAAATGTGCACAGGGTATGGCTCTCCCACATGCAGAGCCACAGCTTAACATCCCATCCGACGGATGGCAACCTTTCTAAACCCATCATTGTCCCCTACTGACCAAGTTTTGAAGGTGGGGAGTTTTGCAGAGATAAATCTCAATGCTAGCCCAGATGGGACTTGCACCTGGGAGCTGCAAATTATGAGCCTGGTGCACTACTGCCTGAGCAACCCCACTCTACTTGCAGAGGATGTGGTACTCCTGTAAATGGAACTGTGACACATCTGATCCAATGGATGACAATACGTCCAAGCCCACTGGTTCCCATCTCACTGAGGGAACAGTGGGGGTTAACAGAGAAAAATCTCAATAATAGCATGGTTGGGATTTGAATCTGAGGACTGCAGATTATGAGTCAAGTACATTATACATTGAACCAACCCTGCCCCTCTAATCCCCAAAATTCTTTCAATACTTTTTTTTTCTGAGCTCAGAAAACAAATTAGGAATGTTTATCCATAATAAATACACAGATTCCATGTAGAAATAGGCTTCAACAATTATTAAAAACATCTGAAAAAAATTATTGCGATGGGAACCTGTTTAACAGGTTCCCGCTACCTGTGTAACAGGTAGAGCACTCTGGCATGTATCTAGAGAGTTGCAGATTAGATTTCCAATGCATCAGTGATAATTTTTTTTCAGATGTTTTTAATAAGAATGTTTAGTTAGCTTTCCAGCTATGGTTTTAGGAACTGCATTACAGATTTTTCATGAAATCAAATCATGTGACCTCATGATTTTTTCAGAAAAAGTACAGAACTGTTGAGAGTGCTGATATCCACCATTGCATAAAATATTGCTTGTCACTTATTGGTTTATACCTGCTGAAGTACTGAAGCATACATCTCAACTGAAATAATAATTATCACAAATGTAACATTGTGATATTTACACAATGTATTATTCAAAGGATTTATTTCTGATACTGGCAATGCAATTGATGCTGTTAGAAGTAATGATCTCATCGGCCAGCTATCCAACAAAATAATAATTTTTCAACATGGTGAAACACAGATAAGATCATCACACCTCACTGATAACCTAGAAAATCTATCCAAAGCCCTTTACCCAAATACTTAACCCTTCCAGGTCCAGTTTGAGTATACACATTGACAGAATCCGAATTCAGAGGCAGAGTCTGCTTTTAGTACAACACAAGTTGCTTTTAGTACAATAGTAATTGCCATTTAAAAATTTTCATACATGTATCTTACAAAAATAAGTAATTCAAGTTGAAAAATAATATTTTCGTTTTTCATTTGATACATATTTATTAAGTTAGGATAAAAATAATTTGTTATTAAAGCCATCTGATCACCATTTCTTAGAAGCAATATACATTATTGGCGATCTGTTTGTTAATATTATGCTGAAGCAACCTTCTGATTTAAGCTCACAAGTTTGATGAGCTATTTGAACTATTTTCAACTGTAAAAAGCATAATTTTCTTGTTCAAAGTAATTTTTTTTTATTCAGAAATAAATAGCTTTTTTATTTATTCATATGCATTATAATTATTTCTATCTATTAGTTTTTACAAAACTTTTTATTTGCAGGATGCATTTTTTTACTACATGACTCTAAAAAACGTCTTATTAAAATAAAATTAGTATCTTTTTCATTAAATATTTCATTTTCATAACATTCAGAATTAAATGTAGATTAATCAGGCATAAAACATGCCATAATTTCTTTCATTAGCTATTTGGCAAAAGAGTTATAAACTTTTTTTGGCTGAGCATAGAGAAAAAAATAGCTTGGCCTATGGATGGAAACTCATTTTTCAGGTTGGACATTGGAAGGATTAAATGGTGGAATAGGAAAATTTACAATTCACTGGACTTCAGATTCAAGGTTATTTAGCAATCTGTTTACAGCATTCGACTTGGAAATATGGAACAGCATCCAACATTGGAAAAGGATAAGTTTGACTTGCCTGCTTGGTCTGTTTCTTTCCTTTCTCCCTTACTGCTATTTGCATCTTGGATTCTGCAAGCTCTAATCACTAGGGAGCAACTCAAATTAGTGTTTCTTAAAGACAAATACTTTGGATCATACTATTTTCATACCTAAAGAATAATGGAAATCAAGCTACAGGTTCTATATATTGAAGAAAGCACTCTCTACTTCCACAAAGTTAAAGTTCTCTTGAAGTTGTCCATTAAGATGAAGCAAAAGACAATCATATGCAAATTCTCGCTCGACAGATGGTGCTGAATATCACCCGTTTCCTAAGGGATAATGGGGGAGGAAGAATTGGCCACAGGAGGGAGGACATCAGGTGATTTCCTTATTGTTTATGCAAAAGAGGAGTTCAAAACCGATTTCTAAAAGTAACCACAATAGGAGGAGAATGGCACAACAGGAAGCTAATTACACAAAATCTCATATCTTTGAGATTCCGATTTCTTTTGTGTTTCACAGCTGAACAGTTCTTAGAATGATTTTGGTCTTGAATGTGTTTAGTTTCATTAATTCTTTTGACATAATAATGTAGGCAAAACTTCTTTATGTAAATTTGTAGTTTAGTTTTATTTATATAATTATAATTTTTATATAAATTACTGTTTCAGTTATAAGTCATTCTTCCCAAAAAAAACAAAAGAAATTTGGACCATATTGAAATATTCTGCGATGAAAAGATTCAACCTTGATGGCCAAGGGATTAGCTTACTTGGCTATTGAGGAAAGGGGCCCGAACCCGAGATCCGGATAAGGAAACAATGTTTCGTTTCTTGTGTTATCTCTCAGGTGAGGTCTCGCCCTTCTCACAATCATATCTGTAACACAGTCATCAGAATAATATGACCACCTACCATACATATACTATGGTAGGTGGTCATATTATTCTGATACGACTGTGAATTTATATGCTCTTGTCAGACCTAAGTTGCAAACAGCTGCTTGAAGAATTTTTTTATGAAAGCTTGCCAGAATCTAAACCAATTAATTCTAAATTTCATATACTTTGATATTTATTCTCTGATTTTCTCAGAATTGTTGGCATAATGTAGGCAAAACTTCTTTATGTAATTTGTAGTTTAGATTCTCTTATGCAATTTTGTAGTTTTAATTTGTATTTTCAGAAATTTAGAGTACATTTGAAATAATTAGCTGAAAAAAATTTGGTTGTCCTGAGTAGGATAGCGCACCAGGCTCGTAATCTGTAGTTCCCAGGTTCGAGTCCCAGCTGGGTCAGCGTTGAGATTTATCTCCGCAAAATTTCCCCGACCTGCCCACGGTCAGTAGGGGACACCGATGGGCTTGATAAAGGCCGCCGTCCGTCGGATGGGACGTTAAACCGTGGCCCCGTGTGTGGGAGAGCCATAACCTGTGCATGTTAAAGAACACGCTGGATGGCCTTGACGGGAGGCTACCATCTGTCTCCCAACAGCTGTTCCAGTGGGTCCCCTCCCCCAACCTTCTCTGAGCCTTCGGGGTCCTTGTGGCCTGGCCATTTAACCCATGGTGTGCAAAAAAGTGCCACTCAGAGGTAAAACAATCCAATCCTGAGTAGGATTCGAACCTAAGTCTCCCAGAATCCATCCAGGGCAACCAAATCTGTTTCAGCTAATTATTTCAAGTGTTTCTTGTCTACAGAACATTTTCCTGTGATACTTTATTACTAAATTAGAGTATATTTGTTTTAAATATTGTACTACTTAAATTACCTAGTTTACGTGCATTGCAAATACCTGGTCTAACTGTTACCACTATTTTACACTAATCCTAATTCCAGTAAATATAAAACAATATATGAGGGGTTCTGGCAAAAATCGTCTAATGTCAACGGGCCTAATGTCATTTCATCCAATGGACAATAGGTCTAAAGAGATAATTCATCTAAAACTGATTCATCCAATGGGACAGTTCATTCAAAGTCAATTCCTTTTTTACTATTTAACTGGAAGAACTAACTTCTGGCGAATATGTAAATCCCATTTTCGAAGAAAATAAAGTTTTTTATTTACTGACTTTTGCATTCTTAAAATTTTTAATTCGAACTAATGGATGATTGGGAAAATGCAAATAGAAATATTTTATTAGTATTTATATAATATTAAAAGTGCCTTTTTTTCCTTAAAATGTAAAAGGTGTTTCTCACATCCCTTTGAGAAAGGGGAGAGAATTTTGATGATAAACAGATAACTAATAATAATCACGAAAAAGTTTCACATTTTCCATATTTAGTACCTTCTAATGATGTAAATTAAAACTACCTGATAATTTTAGAAATGGAAACTTTAGAAGAATTTAACCGTTTCAAGCTAACAGCAGTAAAAGAAAATGCAAAAGTACTAAATATGCAAGTTAATATACAAGATATTGAACAGCTAGAAAACCAATGGCTCCTACACCCAGCTCAGAGATATACAATCCCATTTGACAAGGAACAACCCAAAAATATAGTAATCGAGATCTACACACAGATCAAAAGAAGAAAAAGTGGGTGGTATAATGGTCCACCCATTCACTTTTACTTTCTTTTATGTTATATTTATCATTTTGGGGATTATTTTTAGTTGGCCATCATTTTTTCTCATTTTGATCTGCTAAAGGAGTTGCACATGCGCAACTCCGACTTTTGATTGACAGCCACTAAGTAGAGTGTTTAGGATGCCCCCTCTTGCATCGTAGCTAGTGCACGATCGCAAGATTATGCAAATGTTTTACCCAGTGTGCAACACACACACACACGTCAGTTGTATGCCACATGTAATACTAAGTGATGTTAGGTCAAAGAGTCAGACAGTGATGAAAGAGTTAGTAGGAAGGTAGTGATGATAGTGGAGAATGAGAATGATGTTAACTGAGCATTTGTCAGTTTTGGAGATGTTTAAATGAGTTTTTATTTGCTCAGACTACTTTTGTATTCATCAGTTTATATGATGTGTCGTGAAATTTTTGGAAATAACCTTTCTTATATATTTTGACTGCTATTTTTTCTCTTGAGCAACGATAATTGATTTTAAGATATAAGTTTAAAAAATTGACAATCTTTTGATTTCTTACTCAATAAGTAACACCCATATACCTAATGAACCTTCATTTAACTTTATTTGGCAAGTTAATATTGCCTAGCACCCGATATGCTATCTGGAGTTTTAATTTAATTTGGATCAGTCAAAAGGTCCAAAGAGAAGAAGTTTAACTATCTTTTGGAGCATTACAGTGGCTTTTATAGTCATATACCATGGAATAACAATACACTCAGAGGAATTCCAATTGACAAATGATACCTCAAACTACCATGTGGAAATGTTTGCTATTTTAAAAGCCCTTGATTATGCCCAATAGGCAAGAAAAACAGAAGATATAAACACTACAGGTGACTCCCTTTCAGCTCTACAAGCCTTAGGGAACAGCAAAAATAGAAACAAGATGATAAATGAAATCAAAAGGAAATATACAAGAAACAAGAACACAAGAAACACAAACCTGCACTGGATCCATGTCCACATTGGTGGGGAAGGTAATGAATTAGCAGATAGAAAAGCCAAGAAAGCAAACAAATTACAAAATATTAGTGAAATAGTTCCCTTACCCCTAAGCCACATTAAAGAAAATCGTAGAAGAATGGCAAAACATATGGAACACAAGCAAGAGCAGTAGAACACTATTTATGTACCTAAAGGATACAAATAATTATTGCAATCATTATGCAAACCAAATTCTGACAGGGCATGGCAAATTCCCAGAGTACTTTGCAAGGATGAGAAAGTCAGATAATACTTTATGCAGATGTGGCACACAAGGGGACAGTAACCACTACTTATTAGAACGTAATATCTTGAAATTAAAGGATAAAATAAAAAGTATTAAACAAGCTAACCAAGATTATAGAAATATAATGTCTACAGAAAATATAAGTATCATTTCCCAAGCTATGAAAACCCTGACAGAACACTTTAAGGACTTCATACAGGAAGGTATATCGCAATCCAATTCACTCTGTTTGGCAATCCAATGAGTCCATTCATAGACAGCTTGTGGCAGTGTAGCACTTCAAGCACTGAAAGCCTGGTCAGGACACCATAGCAGTGTCCTCGGCTCAACAAATGGAAAGACTGATAGTAAAAAAAAAAAGGAAAAAAAAATATTTAAAAAATATAATAATAAAAGCATAAAATATTGTTTGTACTGTCTGTAATTATGTGTTAGTAGCATGCTATGTTGATATATATAGTGATGTCTTTCTACTAATTTTCTAACTAAATAATAATTTTCAATCTCACTTTTTCTACTCTGGTTCTTCCTCTGATGTGTTGTTGATACTTTGTCCTCTATACTGTTCATGTCCATGTATCTTGTGTTTGTCATTAGTGATGTCTTTAAAAAAAAAAAGAAAAAAATATATAAAATTAAAAAAATAATTAACAAAAAAACTATAAAACTAGTAAAACTATATAAAAATTTTGTTGTGTTTAATAAGTATAATCGTACTTAATTGCTGAATATCAAATAGCTAAATAACCATAACAGACTACTTTTAATATACAACTAACCATTAAGTATTTAAATTCTCTTTGGTGTGGCCAACTGCAACAAGATATTATTTTAAATTCCATACTCTCCAAGAAACAAAATCGCTAAATTTTTTGGAAATAAACTTTGTTTGTTACATGAATATTTTGACTTTGTTATTTTTTTCTCTTGAGCAACGATAATGATTTTAAGATAAAAGTTTAAAAAATTGACAATCTTTTGATTTCTTACTCAATAAGTAACACCCATATATCTAACAAACACTCATTTAACTTTATTTGGCAAGTTAATATTGCCTAGCACCCGATATACTATATGGAATTTTAATTTAATTTGGATCAGTCATTGATTATACTACTCAAATCTTGAGCCCACTCCAGCTTTCGGCTCCAGCATATGCCCTCCCTTCTTTAACTTTCCCCCACTCTTACTTCTTGCTCTCCACACTGTACATTCCATATGCTTTCTGTGTTAACTCACCATTCCCAGCCCTAACTAACCTCTGTTACCAGCTCATTCCCGAGAGTTAATTTCTTCAAGCCCAAAGTAGACTTTGGAACACCTATTTCCAAAAAGCTCAGAAGCAAGCTTCCCTTGCTTCTTGCCTCTCATCTACATACTCTCTCTTTATTCCTTCTATATCGACTCCCATCTCTTGGCATCTCAATTTGGCTTTCCTCACTGAATTTATCTCAATATATCTTGTCTTTATGCATACATGTTTGATGTTGCTCTACCAATATAAAAAAATGAATGGCTCTACCAATATAAAAAAAATATTTCTTTAAAATATCTCTAAAACTCAATATTACTTTTATATTTGGATCTACCTAAACATGGAAATATATAATGTATACATCTGAATATAAATGTAACCAGTTGGTCCACTTATTTTATTTCCTTCTCATTTTTGCTTACCCTAATTCATATGTATAAGTATTCCAATAAAAAATATAAGTTTTGAGTAACGGAATATTTTAAACCTTTACTGTGTCAGTTTAAATATCTCAATTTTTTTTAATTCTATCTCTTCTATGTTGGCTCCACAGGGAATCTGAATTTTGCATAATATGTTATCTAACATCTAGTATTCTAGCTTCACTTAGCTTACTTCAGAAAGTTTGGCACTTGATGGTGAATTTCCCCCTCCTTTCCCCCGTCATCCTCTCTCTTCCCCCTATCTCAGCACACAACCTTACTTCCCTATCTCACTACAACATTCATTCCAGAATTAATCCCTTTAGTACTTAAGGATCCCTAAGCTCAAAAACTTCTACTAAGGCTAGCATTCCCATATTCTTTGCTCGGTCCTCCACCACCCCACCACACTGGCTCCATCACCAATAACAACAAACAAGATTATGTTATTCTAATATTATTAAAACGAAACAGATTTTTCAACCCCAGTCACGCTTCTTTCTCAGGTTCAAACTAAATATAATTAAATGTCACAACCATAATACTTTGTTCTTTCTTTTAATTTCTTTTCTTCTTCTTAATCTGTTCTTTTATCTAATTCCCTGTCAGTCTCCCAATAATTCTTTAATAATAATAAAAACACAACACTCTCTGGACTCTGAAATTAAAAGATTAAGGTATGTATTGTATTAACACCAACTAAATTCTATATGGAATTCTACCTCAACAGTGGCATCATAAGATTTAAATCCAATAATCTGAGACTGACCCAAACTCTTTTCCTTCTCTCAGATTCTCTTTGAGACTGAAACCTGTAACTTTTATTTGTACTCCCCCACCCTTCATTATTTTTTCGCTCCTTTCTTTCTCCTTTTCTTGCTTTTTTGTCTTCTTTCTCCCTCCTCCTATTTTCTTTTCCTATTTATTATTTTTAATTTTTACTCTTTTTTTACTTTTTTCTATTTTATTTTTTCTTCCCCCCTTTTCCCCTTCCCTATCTTTTATTTTACTTTATTATTATTCTCCCATCCCTTTTTTTCTCCTCTTTCTTTTCTATTTTCTCTTTCCACTTTTATTTTATTTCTATTATTATTCCCCCCCCCCTTTTTTTCCCCACTTTCTTTCTCTTTTCTTTAATTACCCCCTCCCTCCTTATTCTTTTTTCTTTTCTTTTTTTTGTTCTCTCTTTCCCCATCTCTTTTTATTTTCATTCTATTGTTATTTTATCTTCCTAAGAACCTTTCCTTCCATAACTTTAAGAATAACTAAGTTTTCAAAGTACAGTAATATATACTTAAGTTTGGAATTCAAAATTCAAAATTAGATTCTCAACTTTACCAAAGATTGGCATATATATTTGACTGAAATTTTTACATTTTAAGTTTTGGCTCTAATATTTAGCCAATGTGCAAAATTCAAAATGGCGTCCACCACAACTCATTGGCACCGCGTCAACTTGGATTCTCAATATCCTTGTTTGTAGCGACCCAGGAGGAAGATTATAGTTAGGTTTCGGTGAGTGCTTGGACTTTACTTCTATAGTACTGTTCAGCCTCGACGGTGGATAGTGGTAAACGTGGCATCTCCCTAATGATGTAGTGCAGCCTTGAGTTCTGGAGCATTGGGTTTTGTCATAAATTATATTACCTAAATGATTATACAACACAAGAAACCTGATTCTATCAGTCTTAAAAGTCATGCTCACTATAAGAGGTTCTTTCCCAGGTTGTGCAGCTTATAGGAATTATTTTACAGAAGGATTTCTTGGACAGTAGATAGGTCAAACTGGAACCCTCTGTATGAAGTAATACTATCCAGTATAATGCAGCATTGGGAAGGGGGAGGGGTCATGGAATTTCATTCCCTGTGAATTGCAGATTGGCTGGTGCTGGTTTGCACTCTCGCCAGACATTGCGATTATTGCCACTCACTGTAGCATATTGTTGTCGCGCAAAGTTGCAGTAGCGTGATGAATGTCATATTCAGCGACAAGTCTCACTTCCGTCTCAGTGTCGATGATCTCTGATTGAGAGTCTGGAGCTGAAATGGTCACTGGGCTGATCTTGCTGCCATCCATGAGCATTATGTAGCTCCTCAACCTGGTGTCATGGTTTGGGGCACTATCAGTTTTAAAAGTCGTTCATCGCTCATACACATAGTGGGTGCATTGACAGCAGGGCAATACATATATGGGGGGCTGCGGTCCATTTGTTGCATTATCTCTGTGGTACCCCTGAAGCCAGTTTCAACACAATAATGCCCACCCACATACTGCCAACATCAGCAGTCAGTGCCTACAAGGTGTCCAGGTGCTGCCTTGGCCAGCACAATCCCCAGACTTCTCCCCAATGGAGAAAGTGTGGGACATCATTGGCAGATGACTTCATGCCTCTACATGACCCCCTCACAATGATGATGAATTATGGACACAGCTCAACAACACATGGTCTGCAATACCTCAGCACACCATCCGGGGACTTTTCCACTTGATGCCATGCTATGTTGCCAAATATATAAGCCCAGCATGGCGGTCATATGACCTGCTGACTCAGGTTACATTATACTGTCTCCTCAGCCATCATATTCATGTATCCCTCAGAAATTAAATCACTTCTTTCCTACCTACTTGTCTACATGTGGTAAGTTTCATCTCATTTTGTACATTCCTTCATGGCATGGTATTTTCTATGTCGAGCAGTGTAAATCTCGGGGTTCAAATGATCACCAGAGAGGCCACATGGTTATATCAATGAAGTGGAAGGCAACCATCTGAAGACCGTAACCATACTGTGGTTATTCTGGTCATATGCTTGTGACTGTCTTTCTCTTTTTACAAGCTGAATTCTTATGATACCATCTTTTTGATTCATGCTGCCATTTAGTCACATAGCAGGGAACCAACTATCCTAATTCAACTCATTAATTTTTACCTAATTAATACTTGCTTCATGAGAGAAACCTTTTCCGAATCTATGAACATCACTACTTATCAGCCAAATCAGACTTAGGACACTCTACTCAGAAAACACATCATGCTGAGATGAGGTTTCCCACAGCTGGGATCTAACTTGGGATCCCGAGGGAAGTTGGCAAGCACTGCTGAGAGGTGATGATTTAATCCACAACATCAAGAGGGAACTGTTATGATTAAGTACATATGGATTCTCATCATAACAGACAGACCATTACAAGCTTGGTGAAAAACTGGCAGTGGAGAGTCAGACAGAGGTGTGGCAGACTTGGCAGAAGCATCTGCTAAGTCATTGCCTCTGATCCTAACATGACTGGGTACTCAACAGAAGAAAATGGTGGTTGTGGCTATCAGATGGTGGAGCTGTTGGTAGATCTAGAAAAGTGCACCCTGATGCCTCACTGAGATCAAAACCAGTAGAGAACACACTGATGATTATGCTTAGCCACCACATGGTTCAAGGCAAGACTGATAGCATGCAAGTCTGCATATGGAACACTACTATAAGTTATGATCTGCAATGATTACATCAGATCATGGCCAATCCCACTGATGTACCATCTTTGAGCCATCTGAGAAGGTAAGCAGTAAGTTTGGATGCTCAGCAAGGCAGCTAGCAAAGAGTTGCTGGTACACAAAGTCAGGTGTAAAAGGTTCACCTGACTTTGTCCACCAAAGTGAAAAGTCACAGGAAAGGAAAACAGCAAACCACATTGGAAGTGGCTCGGCTGTTGGCTGGGTAATGCTATCGGGAATAATAGTGAGGTCTCCAAGGTAGCATTGGACACAAAAACTGAAGGAACAAATGGCAGTCAAGCAATTCGTGCAAAGCTTCTCCCATTGAGGACTAAAAATGCAGTCCCAAGTTGGATGGAACTGCAGGGATCACAATTTTGAATCGGTACAACGGAGTCCCATCTTTGGCAGAAAATAGATTCTAAAGTCAGCACTTAAGGCAAAAATTAGGTACAGTCAAAACTATCCTTGAAAATCCCTTACAACAGTATGTATAAATTTATGATGTGATAGGAAAAGTTTCCTTTTGCCATCCTCAGCCATCATATTCTATGTCGAGCAGTGTAAATCTCGGGGTTCAAATGATCACCAGAGAGGCCACATGGTTATATCAATGAAATGGGAGGCAACCATCTGATCTGTAGTTTAAAGCAGCATGCTATCCAGTATAATCTGATAGGTGGAAGGCAACCATCTGATCTGTAGATATTGGAGGGTTCCAGTTTGACTTTTCACTTTGGAGGACAGTCAGGTGAACCTTTTACACCTGACTTTGTGTACTAGCAACTCTTTGCTAGCCACTTTGCTGAGCACCCAAACTTATTGCTTGCCTTCTCAGATGGCTCAAAGATGGTACATCAGTGGGATTGGCCATGATCTAATGTAATCATTGCAGATCATAACTTACAGTAGTGTTCCATATGCAGACTTGCATGCTATCAGTCTTGCCTTGAACCATGTGGTGGCTAAGCATCATCATCAGTGTGTTCTCTAATATTTGCAAAAAAATAAATAAATAAATAAATAAATTATGCATAAACCTTTTGATTATTTGGTCCCTATAATTTTTAATTCTTTACTGATTATAATTCAAAGTGAAACAATTTTTGTGCATTTCAGATTACTGGCTATTAAATATCTAATGAGTGTAATAAATGCTGACAGTCTGTTTTCAGTGTTAAAATAAATAAGCGTTAATTCATTTTTATATTCTTTATTGTGTTTTTATTTTTTTCCATTATGCAAAGTTGAGTACCAATGTTGCCCAAATTATATTCTTAAATAACTTGTATGTTATATAAGTTATTTAAATTAAATTATTAATTAATTTAAATATTACATGAGCTTAGATGCTCTTGGGTTAATAAGAGTATTACAAATATATGTTGTATGCAACATTATTTTAATAAACAATTATGACAATGTTGTACAATACTTAATAAACAATACATATCTGAAATATAATTCCACAGTATTTATAACATAAGAGAGAGAAACAGAAGAATGAAAGAATGAATAAGAAAGTTTTTGAGGTTGAAGTAATTCTTAAAACTATTAAACACACATTGGCTGGCTTTGAATTCCTTCTGGTCACTAGGTTGTCCTTTTTCAGCAGAAAGTTTGAACCATGGAGGTAGGTTTGAACAGGGCAGAGGCTAAGAACCTTTTTTCACAATGTGTTGTCACCGATAGGCACATATTTACAGTTCACATCTTCTTACCATAAATTTAATGCCTTTCCAGTCTACACTAAAGTCTTATCATGCACCATCACTTTAGCAATTATTTGACCACATCACTTTAGCAATTATTTGACCACTTGATAACACAGCTTCATGAATTTCACTCCCTCAAATTTTGATGGCATGTACGCTAGATTTGTTACAATCACATTTATGCACCATGTTCAAAAACTATATACCATCTATCAATAAAGTTCAGCAAAGCCAGTTTTTTCTCCAGCATTGGCACGGATCTTTATCACCTTATGAAGTAGTTTGCTTGCATTTAAGGGTCATATTTTATGAATAATATGTATCTTTAACCCTTCCAGTGTCAACGTCATCTGTATATTTTCACAGAATCTGAAATGAGGGGTCCAGGATGTATGTATAAGTTTTTAGTACAACAAAAAAAAAAATTTTCGATTTTAAAAAAATTAAATTGCTGTTGTAATTGATATATATATTATAAAAATATATAATTCAGACTTGAAAAATAATATTCTGTTTTTAATTTGATGCATATTTTATTAAACTATAATATAAATAATTTGATAAAGCCATCTGATTGGGATACTGATGGGCTTGGAAAGGCTGCTGTCCGTCGGATGGGACGTTAAGCCGTGACCCCATGTGTGGGAGAGACATACCCTGTGCATGTTAAAGAACACGCTGGATGGCCTTGACGGGGGGCTATCATCTGTCTCCCAACAGCTGTTCCAGGGGGTTCCCTCCCCCAACCTTCTCTGAGCCTTCGGGGTCCATGTGACCTGGCCATTTAGCCCATGGTGTGCAAAAAAGTGCCGTTCAGAGGTAAAACAACACAACCCATCTGATTGCCATTTCTCAGACAGCACTAAACAGTATTGCTGATATGCTTGTTAATGTTCCTATTTGCTGAAGCAGCCTTCTGGTTTAAGCTCACAAGTTTGATTTGAACTATTATCAACAAATTTTTCCTTAAATTTTCGAAAATATTTCAAAAATTAACAAAAAAAAAATGTTATTTTTAAAAACGATAGATTTTGGAAGTATTTACAAAGTACATACTCCCTTTTTTTTTCTGTTTACACACCTCTTTTCTGTCATAAACCTACATCTGGATTCCCAAAATTATCTATCATTTTTCCCAGCATTCTATGCATCTTTTGAGCTCTTAAAATCGGACCTGAAAGTGAATACATCCTTCTTAGAAATTCTGAGTGCAGCTGCATCAACAAGAAAGATGCAGATGGCTGACACATGCAATCTCCATTGCATGCGCTATAAGTGGCTCCTGTTTGTTTCGTTTTGGTGGAGCATACGGAATACTCTCTGTACATAAAGTTAGTATTTACATATTTTATATTTAAACCTTAGTTTTCATTTTTGTAGATTTATTTTTGTAAATTAGTGATCTTTTGGATGATTGTTAAGTATTGATTTTTCATAATTATGCTACATTGGATGGCTGGTCTACAACTTGTTGCTGTGGATATTATAACATCACATACTAGGCTGTATGTTAATCTTTATTTTATAATTTATTACTTTTCCAGTAAAACTTTGATCTGGTATCATTTTCTGAAAATAAATGAGGTCTTGGATATAGAAGCAAATTCATCTCTGTAGATTCATTTCCGTAAGTTAGCAATCTTTCTGTTGGCTGATTTATCGATCTTTTTGAGTTATGCTACATCGGAGGCTAGCTTAAAACTTGTCGCAACTGTGTTATTTAACATCTCATTAGGTTATATGTAATTTTTCTTTTATTATTTCTTTTTTTTTATTACAAAAACTTTGAGCTTGTACCATTTTCTGAAAATGGATGTCTTGGATACGGAAGCAAAATAGACTTCATTGCTACGGAAATCAGTTGTCATATGGGAGGGCAATTTTGGGAAGGCTTCCCCTCCACTAAACTCACTGTGAAAATTTCACACCCCACACCCCTCTAGAAGAATAAAATTTCTTTAAAATTATGAGTTTTTATGTTTATATTGAATGATTTTAAAGGCTCCCCCTCCCCCACACCTGCTTTGAAAAGCATTTTGTGTAGAGAGAGCCATTGATTTGATCGTGTTGCCCATATGCATAGCTATCAGTGGCAGAGCATCCATGGAAGCAAAAGAAGGCAATACTTTCATTAAATTCTAATAAAAGAAAAAGAAAAATTAAATATAAAAATGTTTTGATATAAAAGTAAAATTTTTTTTTATAAGTTTAATAAGTCTATTCAAATATAAATTTTACATTCATTAATATTCTTCAAATTTTCCTGTTATTTACTGTATAATAAACAGATGCAGCAGTTTGCCAAGTTAGTCAAGGTAGGAGTGTTTAAAAAATCTTGCATCATTGCTTTTAACTTACATCATCTTATCTCACAGAGGAAGTCCCATTGTCCATATTCAACCAGCTGATAATTCTGTTACATACATTAATTTTCTGGCCACATTGGAGTATTGTATACTTTCATACCTTTCCCACTAACTACTAGAGACGACTATAGGTAGACTGTTCACTCTGTGAGTGTTTGCCATTATTTATTGATAGTGTCACTTACGATACAAATGACATCAATGGTTCATCAAAGGTAGGTGTAATCATTTGAGTTATTTTTTACAAAGTGAGGTGAAATCCTCCCTTTCCAAACCAAAGTAAATACACAAATTACCTGTAGATATAGAATTCAATAAATACTTACATTGAAAAAAATACTGCTGTTAGTGTGAGATTTCAACACACGACTCTCTAGATATATGCCAGAGGGCTCTATAGCCTAAACCAACCATCAGAAGATAATTTGTTTCCCCAATATGACTTTTATACATTGAAGTGCCATTGAATTAGGGATAGTAAATTTATTTATTATTTTTTAACCTAGTAATGTGTTGGACCCCCTGACCCTAATAACAGCTGCCACATGATGAGGCAAGGACTCCACAAGCTTGCACAAACGTTCCACAGATATGGCAACCCATGCATCCTCCAGAGCTGTCCACAATTCTCTCAAGGTCTTCGCTGATGGAATATGGGCCCGAACACTCTGCTCAATGGTATCCCAAAGATTTTCGATGGGATTTAAATCTGGGCTTCTAGGTGGCCAATTCATAATTTCAAAGTCAGCAGAATGCTCCTGCAACCATGCAGTAGCCAACCTGGACCTG
Source organism: Ryuthela nishihirai (assembly GCA_038380435.1). NCBI lineage: Eukaryota > Metazoa > Arthropoda > Arachnida > Araneae > Heptathelidae > Ryuthela > Ryuthela nishihirai. The sequence continues at coordinate 4,555,048 of JAWZYU010000019.1, forward strand.
TGAGATGAACAGTTGTCTTGCTGGTAAATGCCATCTTCATTGGGATGCATGATGGTCATAAATGGGTGCAAATGATTAGCCATGAGTTCTACGTACCGGGATGCATTGAGAGTCATCGGTACACATACCAAAGTCAGATGTCCAACTTTGGTATCTTCAGATGTCCAACTGAAGACACCCCAAACTATCACTGAGCCACCACCAGCTTATACTGTTCCAACCTGACATGCAGGATCCATGGCTTCATGCGATTGGCACCATACCCTCAGTGTCCCAACGGCGTGATGAAGTTTAAATCGGGATTCATCACTCCAGATTATCCGTTGCCAATTTTCGATGGTCCAGTTTTGATACATAAATTTCGATCCAAGCAAGGTTTTGAGCCTGGTGTTGTGCTGTTAGAAGTGAGATTCTCGTAGGTCGGCAGCTCCCGAAGCCAAGATGATGAACTGAGAGTTGCACTGTCCATGCACTGACTTCCCAGCTAGAACCCACATTCAGATGGGAGGTGATTTCAGATAATGTCTGGCCCTTATCGGTCCGTACAATGTGGGTCAGATGGCGAAACTCACGATCATTGAAGACTGGTTGTCCTTTGCAGTTTGTTGGGGTGCTTGCTTTGTTGCCAGTATTTTCTTATTCCTGGAACACTCTTGAAACTGTCATATGAGAATATTCAAGTTCGTTGACAATTTTGGAGATCGAATGTCCCATCCGTCGGGCATCTACGATCTGCCCTCTGTCAAATATATCTAAATCCCGTGCCTTTTCCATTACACTTTTCATGATGAATGCTTGGGGAAGTCAAAGCCAACAGCTATGTATGACCAGAGTTTCAGCCAGAAATGCAGGCAAATATGGGGCTTGCGGACGGCAAATATGGGGCTATTTGGATAACGAATTCATCCCTAATTCAATGGCACTTCAGTGTATCTTTTGCTGAATGTGGCAGACCTTGCACTATCTATAATCAGGAGAGGCAACTTATTTTCTAATTGTTGCTAATGAATCAGATGTTAATGAGGAAGTCACTCATGCTTAAACATTAATAATGAAAAAAAAAATCAACCCATAGTAAATACACAGATTACCTGTAGATATCGAAATCAATAAACAAATTCAGAGATTTTTAAACATTTTAAAAATAAATTAATTTTTTGAATTCCATATCTACAGGTAATCTGTGAATTTAGTATGGATGGATTTCTTCATTATTAACACTTTCATTTTAATCATTACAGTAATAACTAGAGATAATTTTATTACTATTATAGGAATAACAGAAAACATTACAATATTTTATGGACAAAGCAGATTTACCTATTAATATAACAATTCATCATGGCTACAATCTGAAAGCATACTATGAAAAACATATCTTGTGATACTCATACATTTCACTCAATCAAGATTATAACAGATGTATTTTTTTACTTATTTTTGGGTTTTAAAGAATGAACTAATGACATTAAGCCAGTACAAACCATATTGTGCTGCAGGAGAGGGGGAGGGGGGGGAGAGAAAGACTTCAGTATAAATAAATTAATAGACTCAACCTATTTCGGTATCTACCTATAAATAATCACTCTCTTAGTTGATTCAAATATTTAGAGGAAAAATTGTCTTGAGCCAGGTGGGATATGAACCCACGACCTCCTGACATGTCAGGTGCTCTGGACCACTGAGCTACCGGCTGCCGATCAAGTGGTCAATCATTTCAGTGGTCCAGAGCACTTGACATGTTATCAGGAGGTCATGGGTTCATATCCCACCCGGCTCAAGACAATCTTTCTTCTAAATATTTGAATCAACTAAGAGTGGTTATTTATAGGTAGATACCAAAATAGGTTGAGTCTATTAATTTATTTATATTTGCATACTCGTAATCACATGCATTCCATCTAAAAAAGGCATTAATAAGCCACTGGTGGCGATAATTGCCTGAACACTCTCTACGTATTAGGAACAGTAGATAAACAAAGTTCATATCATCAGTTAGAGGAAATCTTGATCAGAAAACAATTGATTCAGAAACAAATTGGACTTCCTTGGAACGGAAATCAATCCTCATGTGAGAGAGCAATTTCGGGAAGTGTCCCCCCCACCCCCACCTCATAAAATCACTATGAACATTTTGCACCCCATCCTTAGAAAAATTTCATTTTTTTTTTAAATTAGAAGTTTTTATGTTTATATTGCTTTTATGTTATATGCTTTATCATGCTAATTAACTTATCTGGTATGACATACAATCTCACGATCAAACACAAATAATGACAATCAACAGAGTCAAAAGCTTTTTTCAATAAACAAAGCCAGCAACCAAAGGTTTCTGAAACTCTAAACATTTCTCAAGAATCTGCCTTAGTGAAAATATCTGATCTACACATCCCCTACCACTTCTGAATCCACATTGCTCATCATGCAATACACTGTAAAACAGATTCTTAATTCTATTAAGCACAATCATGCAAAGAACTTTCCCTGGAACAGAGAGTAGGCTGATATCCCTATAGTTATCACAAGAACTGTGATCACCTTATTTAAAAATTTGGATAATAATAGCTCTGGTAAAATCCTTAGGAATCATGGCTTTGTCATAAAAGATATTCAAAATTTCAGTCACCCAAGTGGTAACCGAAACATTCCCAGCTCTAAGCATTTCCGCAGTAATTTCATCTACCCCTGAGGATTTATGTAGTTTCAGTTTAGAAACAGCCAAAATAACTTCAGATTGTGTTATAGGGCCAACATTAAAGCCACCAATGCATCTATCATCATTGCAAACAATAGGACTAGAACTAACCCCATTGTTTAGAATATCACTGAAATGCTCAGCCCACCTAGCCATGACAAAATCCTCACCTTGTTTATCCTTCAATCCCTGTATGCCTGTCCATTTTCTACCACACAAAACATTAACTATCTGGTACAGCCCTCTGCTGTCTAAACTGCTTCCTCAGCTTGGTCAACCAAGCCATCAAGTCAAAGATTCTCATCAGCAGTTAACTAATCCTTTACATGTTTATTAAGCTCTCTGTAATGCTTTCTACTGCAACTAGTAAGGTATTGATTAAGGACATTCCTGCACTTCTTTCTTTCTGAAATAAGCTCAAATGCCTTATCACTTAAAAAAATTCTCACTCCTCTGCTCCTTTTTTCATAAAAGAGTCTGTTAGTTTCCAAAAAAAGCCTTTTTAAAACGGTTCCATTCTTCCTCAACTTCAGTAGTAAGCAAACCATGACTGTGATAATTACTAAGTAACCTATCGTGGTAAGCTTTAGTTGTAACTGAGTTATTCAGAGCTTTAGAATTAAAAGGAAATATTTTAACCTTAGCACAACACTTCTTAAGTTTAAGTTGCAAGACACTTTTAACAAGGTAATAGTCAGATCCAAGTTCAGCTCCCCTATATGACATGGTATTCCAAACAGAACCTAGTTCTGTTTGGAATACCATGTCATCATGCCCATAAGGGGAAACCCATGTTTGCTTATGTATGTCGCAGTGTTTGTAATAAGTGTTAGTTATTCTCAAACCATTAAGTTTATTTACCTAGTTGGAGATGATAACCATTGCCACTGCAGCTACCAATAAAAATCACCCCTCCCCAAAGGTCAGAGTCAGTACCAACCTTGGCATGGAAGTCACCTCGAACAAAGGTAATATCTCCTTTCTTGACAGAACTCATAATATCCTGAAGTTGTTCATAAAACTTATACTTCTCATCATCATCAGTATTCTCAGTGAGAGCTAACAGCAGATAACATTCAAGTCCTTAATGCTTGTCTGAAATTTTGCTGTAAGAAACCTTTCATTAATCACTCATATCCTAGAAGAGCATCACTAGCGTGTCTGCTGAGAAGCAGACCCATGCCTTGGTGATGTTCATTGTCTTCCCTTCCTGAAAAGAGAAATTTAAGATTATTTTTAAGAATCTGACCTTTATCTGTCCATCTGGTATATTGCAGGCCGAGAATATCTAAATTATAACAGTTGAATTCTTGTGTGAGGACATCAAGAGAAAAAGCTCTGTGCAGAGTCCTCACATTCCAAATACCTATGGAGAGAAAATGGTTAGTAGGATGTTTAAACAAACTGTGTTTATTGAGAGAGAGAATGCCGACAATATCAAACAGCCCCCTAATCGCAGGCATTGTGTGAAGACTCATTCCCTACTATTAAAGGTTGAAGCCATCTACGCTAGAAGACATCCTCTAATACAGAATTTGACGATGCCCATAGAAGCAAGAGTTCAGTTGCCTGAGATGAGCTCTGCTCAGGATTATCACCAGCTGATAAAACATATCCTCTGAATCTATTCACTTGGGGCTGTCAACTCACAAACAAACAAAAAGCAGCAGAAGATTTTCCCTCCACAGAAGCCCACCAATGCAGCAAATTCATGATCCACAATCAAGCGAAGAGCTTTATTTCAGCCCAGTCCGGTATGTATACATGGTCAGCACCAGGACCAAGTATGGTTGACCATTCCTCAGCAGGGTAGAAAAAAAAAGAAACATAGACATAGTTGTCCAGATCAAGTAGGCCACACTAATCTGGCAGCCCTCCCCTTCCGTTCACTTCCACAAGAGAATATCTCTTTTGAAAGGTACTAATGGCCTGCACCATGAGAAGGCAGGGTCGGACATTAGGTGCTAGGCCTGGTCAGTTCTATGCATCATCACAGGAGATTGGTGCATAGCTCTCCTTTCAGTGACTACCTATAGCTACCATTCACAGACCTTTTTTTTTTACTATAAGACTCTAAAAAAACCTTTTAAAATAAAACTAGTCATCTATTGTGTCAAATATTTTTTTTTCAGAAAATCCAGAATTAAATGCTGATTAATTTTGCATATCATCATCATCATCATCCTCAAGCAGCCATGGGCTACGGAGGTCCAACCAGACCATGCAATTTAGTTCTCCAAGCAAGTCTATCCTGAGCTACATCTACTGCATCTGGCCACTGCACACCAATTCTAACAAGGTCCTGTTTGACATTGTCTGCCCACCGCATCCTAGGTCTCCCCTTCTTTCTGAGGCCTTTAGGCACACTGTTCATAACCTTATTCGCCAATCTATAATTATTCATACGGGCAACATGGCCAAACCAATGGAGTCTCTCTCTGCACAATATGCTGCTTAAAGGAGGTTGCAAACTCCTTTGCCTAACCTCATCATTAGTTACAAAGTTGAACCACCTAATGCCCAAGATACTGCATAAGCATCTGGAATCAAAAGCATCTAGTTTCCTGTTATCTTGTTTACAAAGTGTCCAAGTTTCACTACCATAACTAACCCTAGAAAGAACCAAACTATTATACAGTCTAATTTTAGTCTTTAGATGTATATGCTTATTTCTCCACACTCTCCATAGATTCTTAAAAGTCCTGGCAGAAATCCCTATTCGTCTGTTAATCTCATGCTGCACATCACCATTATCTGTTACATAGCTCCCAAGATAATTAAACTGTGACACCTGCTCAAGACTGCAACAATTCAGATTAACTGAATCACAGCCTGCCTGACCAATTTTCATCCCTTTAGTTTTCTCTCTGTTTATAACCAAACCTACTCTACTACCAGTCTCATCAACAGCTCGAATGAAAGAGTTCATCTCATCAATATCATTTGCCAAAAGGGCTAAATCATCAGCATAATCTAAATCCAGAAATTTTCATATCTCCAGTCCATTTAAGGCCAAAATCTTTCCCTTGAAGTGAATTTCGCATAACATAATCAATAACCAAGCTAAAGAGAAAAGGAGACGAAATGCACCCTTTCAAACACCAGAAGTAATGCTAAACCAATTGCTACAAGCCTTACCAACTCTCACACACGACTCAGTGTTATTATACAGAGCTTTCATTATGTTAACTAACTTGTCTGGTATACCATATGATTTCACAATCAACCACAAATTATGATGATCAACAGAGTCGAAAGCCTTTTTGAAATCAACAAAGCTAGCAACCAAAGGTTTCTGAAACTCTAAACATTTCTCAGAATCTGCCTAAGTGAAAATATCTGATCCACACATCCCCTACCACTTCTGAATCCACATTGCTCATCACGCAATTGACTGTCAACCAGATTCTTAATTCTATTAAGCACAATCATGGAAAGAACTTTACCTGGAACAGAGAGTAGGCTAATACCCCTATAGTTAACACAAGAACTGTGATCACCTTTTTTGAAAATAGGGATAACAATAGCTCTGGTAAAATCCTTAGGAACCATGCCTTTATCATAAAAGATATTCAAAATTTCGGTCATCCAAGTGGTAACCGAAATATTCCCAGCTCTAAGCATTTACGAGTAATTTCATCTACCCCTGGGGATTTATGTAGTTTAAGTTTAGAAACAGCCAAAATAACTTCAGATTGTGTTATAGGGCCAACATTAAAGCCACCAATGCATCTATCATCATTGCAAACAATGGGAATAGAACTAACCGCATTGTTTAGAATATCACTGAAATGCTCAGCCCACCTAGCCATGACAGAATCTTCACCTTCTATAACCTTACCTTGTTTATCCTTCAATCCCTGTATACCTGTCCGTTTTCTACCACACAAAACATTAACTATCTGGTACAGCTCTCTGCTGTTGTGCTGTCTAACTGCTTCCTCGGCTTTGTCAGCCAAACCATCAAGGCAAAGATTCTTATCAGCAGCTAACTGATCTTTTACACGTTTATTAAGTTCTCTGTAATGCTTTCTATTACAACTAGTAGGGTATTGATTAAGGACATTCCTGCAGTTCTTTCCGAAATAAGCTCAAGTGCCTTATCACTCAAATAATTCTGTCTCTTCTGCTCCTTTTTTCCTAAAAGAGTACTGTTAATGTCCAAAAAAGCCTGTTTAAAATTATCCCATTCTTCCTCAACTTCAGTAGTAAGCATACCATGACTGTCATAATGACTAAGCAACCTATCATGGTAAGCTAAGGCTATAACTGGGTCTTTCAGAGCTTCAGTATTAAAAGCAAATTTTTTAATCCTAGCACAACACTTTTTAAGTTTAAGTTGCAAGACACTTTTAAGAAGGTAATGGTCAGATCCAATTTCAGCTCCCCTATATGCCCTGGTATTTCTAACAGAACTAGCCCATTTGCTGTTAATTAATATATAATCAATCATATTCCTATGCAGCCCATCAGGTGAAACCCATGTGTACTTATGGATGTCACAGTGTTTGTAATATGTGTTAGTTATTCTGAAACCATTGAGTTTACTTACCTGTAGGAGACGTTGCCCATTCAGCTACCAATACCAAAAGGGCTAATCACCCCTCCCCAAAGGTCAGAGTCAGTACCAACTTTGGCATTGAAGTCACCAAGAACAAGGGTAATATCTCCTTTCTTGACAGAATTCAAAATATCCTGAAGTTGTTCATAAAACCTATCCTTCTCATCCTCATAGGTATCCTCAGTGGGGGCATAACAGCAGATAACATTCAGGTCTTTAACGCTTGTCTGAAATTTTGCTTTAAGAAACCTTTCATTAATGCACTCATATCCTAGAAGAGCATCATTAGCGTGTCTGCTGAGAAGCAGACCCACACCTTGGTGATGATTAATGTCGTCCCTCCCTGAAAAGAGAAATTTAAGATTATTTTTAAGAATCTGACCTTTATCTGTCCATCTGGTCTCTTGCAAGCCGAGAATATCTAAATTATAATGGTGGAATTCTTGTGTGAGGACATCAAGAGAAAAAGCTCTGTGCAGAGTCCTCACATTCCAACTACCTATGGAGAGAAAATGGTTAGTGGGATGTTTAAAGAAACTATGTTTATTGAGAGAGGGAATGCCGACTATATCAAACAGCCCCCTAATCGCAGACATGGGGCAAAGACCCATTCCCCCACCACTAAAGGCTGAAGCCATCTATACTGGAAGACTTCCTCCAATGTAGAATTTGATGATGCCAATTTGCATATAACATGCCATAAATCCTTTCATTTGTTATTTCGCAAAAAATTCTAAAATAATTTTTTCCCTGATCAGAGTGAAAAATTTGCTGGACCTCTGGGATGTAAATCACTTTTTCTGGCTGGACTCTGGAAGGGTTATGGGTGGAAGGGAAGTTATTTGTTTTAAGAGATAATTTTTTGCTTTTAGAGATAAATTCTTTTTGGGTTGGATAGGCATTGATTAACTATTATGATTCAAATTTTCAGAATATCCAAAAAGTTTTAATTTTCCTCTCTGACGATGAAAAAAGTTGAAAATTTCAAACATTGGGTTGGGTTGTTTTACTTCTGAGTGGCACTTTTTTGCACATCATGGGCTAAATGGCCAGGCCACATGGACCCCGAAGGCTCAGAGAAGGTTGGGGGGAGGGGACCCACTGAAACAGCTGTTGGGAGACAGATCTTAGCCTCCCGTCAAGGCCATCCAGCGTGTTCTTTAACGTGCACAGAGTATGGCTCTCCTGCACACTGGGCCACAGCTTAACGTCCCATCCGATGGACGGCAGCCTTTCCAAGCCCATCGGTGTCCCCTACTGACTGTGGGCAGGGCGGGGAATTTTGCGGAGATAAATCTCAACGTTGACCCAGTTGGGACTCGAACCTGGGAACTACCGATTACAAGCCTAGCGCGCTACCGACTGAGCCACCCCCGCCCCTATTTCAAACATTTATTAAACAAATATTGCAAACAGGAAAAAAGAATCAAGAAAAAAGAAAACATCAGCAAGGCGGTGGGAGAAGAAACCCAATTCATCCATTAAAAATGTGAAGGGGGGTGTGAGAGTAAGAGACTGGATTGCCAATGAAGTATTACATCCCCCCCCCCCTCATTTTTTCACAGGTCTTCAAAACATTTCTTGAAAATTACATTAAATTTATATATGTTTAATAATAATTTGCCTTTCTTAACCATATTATCATTCTAAAAGGGAGACATGGTTTTCTCCCTCCCCCCTCAAATCCAGCCTTGATTGCAAACAGTGGATTTGGATTAGAAATCTGATATTTTAGTGGTAGAATGTGACGATCAAGGTGTTTACTTTGGCAGCAACAATGCAACTTTTTATTTTAAGAGATTAATGATAACTTCTTTTTGAGTTGAATAGGTATTAATGAAATATAAATTTAATAAAACTCTGAAACACTGTACATGATAAAATATTATGTAATAAAACATTACCACAAATAATGCAGTATAATCAAACATTGATGGTAACAAAAATGGTGTATCAGGATCTGTGATAACAAGAATTTACCAGATGGATAGCAAAATGGCATATAAAACGTATTGCCTGTATTTCAGGTACAGAGATCTCTCTTTAACATAGAATGAACATTTCTATATCTCTAGAGAATGAAATTCTTTACAAGAGATAATAACAATATATGAGGTTTATAGGTAAAGCTAAATGCATGCAAGGCAATTTGTTAGGTATTCGTTATTTTTTTTATAGTTCAATGGTTAACTTTAGGTGCAAAGATATCACTAATCAAAATGGTCAGTAGCTTTGATATTATAAAATCTGAATGCACAGAATTGTTCAACATTGGTGGTCTACTTTACCTGACTAAAGTACCCTACCTGGCCAAATTACCTTACCTTATAGAGGTCTGCTTACCTGCCTATTACCTTACCCATTTTCTGACTTGTGCTACTAATTTTGACAAACTAGACTAGTGGTTAGTTATTGGAGCATATGCAGACATCAGGTAATGTATTAGCATATACTTCGTGTTTTCTTTTTCACTGAAATTAATACTTATTGTAGTATTTTAAGGTATTTAGATAACAAAGATTTTATGCATTACCATTTTGTTACTGAATATAGTTGCTCTGCTATGGTCCCAGATCTCTTTCATGATTGAGTAGTTTGATCACATTGTAACAGGCCAAAAGAAATGCAAAATACTTTTAAGTTTGATTCAATTCTTCTTAAAATTCTGATCCAATTGGTTTTATGCTCCGGATAGCTGAGACGGGCGCCAGGCAATAATTAACAAATTGCCAAAAATAGAATAAGTTAAATTAGGGTTCAAAATACCAGCGAGCGTTAATGAGTAAGAATCCAAAAATGATTCGTCAAGTTTAATAAATATAATCAAATCTTAATTCACGTTGCTCAAGAGAAAAAAAATTAGTAAAGACTCAAAAGGTTTAAATAACAAACAAATTTATTTCCAAAAATCAACTCACCAAAACTTCAATGAAGATACATCAATTCAGCACTCTTCCGTGCTACATGCTTATGCTCTGACAACTCACTGTGCTATTTGGTTGGTTGGTTGTTTTGGGTTTTATGGCGCATCGGCGACTAGGCCATAATGCGCCAAACAAAAGACAATATAAAAGATAAAAGACATGTAAACCCGCAACCACATTTAAAAGAAATTAGCAAAATTGTAAAAAGGTAAAACAACAAAGAACAAGTGTAAAAATACAAAAGAAAACAATAGAATACCAGGTGTAAATGACCTGGGATACACAAACAACGTATAAGGTGGTATAATCATAGATAAAAAAGCTAAAGAGTAAAAACTATATGCGATTAAAATATCCAGTAAATCGTAAAAATTGAAAGAGACAGGTAAAAGTACAACGGTCGGATAAAAGATGTCCGAGTGTAAGGGGCTCGGACGTAAAATCATGAGAGTTAAAAAACATACGTCTTTCCAAGGTAAAACAACAGCAGTCAATTAAAATGTGTTTGATTGTTAAAATGGTGTCACAAAACTCGCACTTGGGTTCGTCGTCCGCCCGTAAAAGAAACGAATGAGTAATAAACGAATGACCCAAGCGGAGCCGAGCAAGTACAACTTCCTCCTTGCGATTCCTGCGGTAACAAGACTGCCATGGTTTGATGATAGGTTTGATCTCAAAGAGCTTGTTCGTAAGCTGTTCCGACCAAGATCTCTGCCACTGTGCCCGGAGCTCGGTGGTAAAACGCTGCCGGAAATCCAGATAGGGAACCGGCAACGGAGAGTCGGACAGGGGCGTGGCTGACTTGGCAGCAGAATCTGCCAAATCATTACCCCTGATCCCGACGTGACCGGGCACCCAACAGAAATGGATTGTGGTTGTGGCTGCCAGACGATGTAGCTGCTGGCGGATCTTAGTAAGAACTGGGTGAGGCCGATGCCTCACCGAGATCAAAGCCTGTAGCGAGCTAAGCGAGTCGGTGTAAAGCACACACCGACGATGATGCTTAGTCGCCACGTGGTCCAAGGCGAGGCTGATAGCGTGCAACTCTGCAGTAAAGATGGAACACTGCAGTGGGATCTGGTCTGCAATGATTACATCACAGCAGACCATGGCCGATCCCACTGATGTGCCGGACTTCGAGCCATCTGTGAAGACAGGCAAGAAGTCCGGGTGCTCAGCACGATGGCTGGCAAAGAGTTGCTGGTACACACAGTCGGGTGTAAAGGCCTTCCCCGTCCTACACAGGGAAAAATCGCAGGAAGGGGAAACAGCGAGCCATGGTGGAAGTGGCTCAGCTGTCGACTGTGCAACGCTATCGAGACTGGTGTTGATGTCTCTGAGGTAGCCTCGGACTCGCAAACCAAATGGACGAATGGCAGTCGGCCGATTAGTGTAAAGCATTTCCCACTTCGGACTGAAAACGCAGTCCCAAGTGGGATGGCCAGGCAGGGATCGCAATTTAGAAGCATATTGTAGGGACAACTGCTGACGGCGAACAGATAAAGATGGTTCGTCGGTCTCAACGTAAAGACTCTGGACCGGTGAGGTGCGGAAGGCTCCCGTGCAAACACGGAGGGCCTGATGATGGATGGGGTCCAGCACCTTCACCACCGAATCCCGGGCCGAGTCGTACACCTGGGATCCGTAGTCCAGTTTCGATCGGACAAGTGCACGGTAGAGGCGGAGCAAAGAACATCGGTCCGCCCCCCAAGAGAGGGAGGAGAGGACCTTGACGATGTTCAATGCCCGCGTGCACTTGAACCTGAGATGACGTATGTGAGGTAAAAAGGTCAATTTCCGATCGAATATGAGACCGAGAAACTTGGTCTCCGCCACAACTGGAATGATGTTACCCCCGAGCTGCAGCTCGGGATCCAGATGAAGATTACGCTTGTGGCAAAAGTGCACACAAGCGGTCTTCTGTGGGGAGAACCGAAACCCGTTTGCCGTCGCCCAAACCGAAAGATTGTTCAGGGCAATTTGCAGTTGTCTTTCAATGACCCTCATGCTGGAAGATGAGCAAAAGATGCTAAAGTCATCAACATAGAGGGCATTGCCTACGGATGGAGGAAGTTGTCTAGTTATGGAATTAATCTTGACAGCGAAAAGCGTAACACTCAGAACGCAGCCTTGTAGCACCCCCTGTTCTTGGGGGTACGGCCGCGACAGAGTGTTACCGACACGGACACGAAAAGAGCGTGTCGATAAGAAGTTGGAGATGAAAATCGGCATGTGACCTCTCAAGCCGAAGCTGTGGAGGTCACGAAGAATGCCGAATCTCCAAGCCGTATCGTACGCTTTTTCGATGTCGAAGAAAATTGACACCAGGTGCTCTCTACGTAAAAAAGAATTCCTGATAGCCGATTCGAGGCGTATCAGGTGGTCAAGAGTTGACCGTTGCCTGCGAAAGCCACACTGGGTGTTGGAAAGAAGGTTGTGATGTTCTAAATACCAGATGAGTCTGGCATTTACCATTCTTTCCAACACCTTGCACACGCAGCTCGTCAATGCGATGGGACGATAATTGGAAGGAATCTTGGGATCTTTGCCTGGCTTGGGGAAGGCCAAGACGATGGCCTCCCGCCAGGAGTCCGGAAACTGCTCCTCGAGAAAAATGCGATTGAAGAGATGGAGCAGCCGATCCTTACTCGATGGTGAGAGATGTTGGAGCATGGCATAATGGACATTGTCCGGCCCTACAGCAGAGGCACGAGAAGAGTGCAGAGCAAGGCGAAGCTCCTCCGCTGTGAATGGCCTGTTGTAAGGCTCCAGGCCATTCGAGTGGAAAGACAGCGGAGAGCGCTCCGCCCTGCCCTTCTGGGCCAGAAACTCGGGGGAGTAAGAGGAAGACGAAGAGATGGAAGAGAATGACTCCCCCAGAGTGTCGGCAATTGCTTTGGGATCAGCAATTGCCTGTCCATTGTGCTCCAGGATCGATAACGAGTGGGACGTGTAGTTCCCACTCATCTTCCGGACTTTATCCCACACGACCTTAGAAGTAGTCGTGCGGGTGATAGAAGATGTATACTTGATCCAAGATTCCTTCTGGCTCTGGCGTCGGACGAAACGAGCTTTCGCCCTGGCGCGTTTGAAATTTTCGAGGTTGGGGGTTGTCGGATATCTCCGAAACACCCCCCAAGCCTTGTTCTGAGCCTTACGAGCTGCGGTGCAATCTGGATTCCACCACGGTTTCGGAAAGCGAGGAAACCGTGTAGAAGTTTGAGGAATCGTTGATGCAGCTGCATCTACGATACAGTCCGTTTATCTCCGCTACTGCCACATTGATTGGCTCCTGGCTGACAGAGTGGTCATCGAGCTCAGAGAGCAGCTCGAAACCACCCCAGTCAGCCCGATCGAGCCTCCACCACGAGACGCGTGAAGGGCTGCAAGGCCCCCCACGCGAGATGGTGCACACCACGGGGAGGTGATCGCTTCCATAAGGGTTGTCCTCGACCTCCCATGTAAAGAGTGGAAGGATCGAGGAGGAGCAGATGGTGAGATCAATGGCAGTGAAAGAGCGGGTTGGGGAGTGAAAGTAAGTACTGACACCGGTGTTCAACAGGGAGAGAGAAGGATCCAGGAGCCATTGCTCCAGGACCCCGCCCCTCCCATTGGTGTCAGCACTGCCCCATAGTGGACTGTGTCCGTTGAGGTCCCCCATAATGAGGAAGGGGGACGGCAGCTGCGAGACGAGATCATCAAGGTCTTCCTGGAAGACGATGCTCCCAGGTGGAAGATATACAGAGCAGACAGTCAGCGAGAACCCCACGAAGAGACGGATGGCTACCGCCTCTAAGTTAGTGGTGAGGGGCACGACCTGGAATGGAGAATGGTTGCTCACGAGGATGGCGACACCCCCGCGAGCTGGACCATCTCCATCCCGGTCCCGGCGAACTAGTGAAAAGTGCCGGATCGTGGGATCTGTGACTGGCTGCAAGTACGTCTCCTGCAGGCACACACATATGGGCTGGTGTGCCTGAAGGAGGGCCTTGATGTCGTCAAGATTCCTCTGGAATCCACGACAATTCCATTGTAGGAGTGTGGCCATCTCAGGACTTAGAAGAGTGGGCGGACGACGTGTTCCTATTCAACTTAACCGTCGCAGAGGACGGCTTAGTGAATAGGGGGCGGTCGGTATCCATGTCCTCGGAATCGTCCGAGGGGCATGGATTGGTGACCGCCCTTTGTGGTGCTGTTATTTTCTTTTTAGGCCCCGGTGGGGGCCCCTTTGGTTTGGAAGGTCTTGCTGTCTGAGGTCGGGAAGGAGGAGGCCTTCCGGTGGAGGTGGAAGGCTGAGCTGCAGGAATAGAAACCGGGGTTGATGTCGAAGTCGACACCACCCTCGGTCTCGCCTGCGTGAGGAGGTACTTCGCAGCTGGCGAGAAAGACTCAGTAGGTGGTACACTGATGTCTGTCTGCACCGCAACCGAAGTCATTGGAATAATGGGCTTTCCAATGACTGCACTGGCATAGGAAACCTTGCCAGGCGGGGCGGGCGGTGCAGCAAGCTTTCTCGCTTCAGCATATGAGATGTTGTTCATTACTTTGAGGCGTTGTACCTCCTTTTCCTCTTTCCACTTTGGACAGTCGCAGGAGTATGCCGGATGTTCGCCACTGCAGTTCACACAGCATGCCTTTTCTGCTGTGCAGTCAGGATCGAGATGATCCTTACTGCCACAGTGAGCACAGGTGGGCTTGCCCCTGCATGCTGTGCGGGCATGACCGTATATCTGACACTGAAAACAGCGCAGAGGGTTTGGGATATACGGCCGAACCTCACAATGTAAATAACCTGCCTTGATGTAAGAAGGCAGGCGTGGCGTATTGAATGTCACAATCAACACCCGGGTGGGTGTTAATTTCCCATCACGGCGTGTCGAAACCCGGTGGACCGCTGTTACTCCTTGAGGTGTGAGCTCCGAGAGGATTTCCTCCTCAGTGACTTTGAGGAGGCCCCACTCGGTGATCACACCCCGAGAGGAATTCAAAGTTTTATGGGGAGTGACTTCGACAGCCACCCCACCAATTGCTTTAATTTTCAGGAGCAGTTCCGAGTGTTTGGAACAAGCGGTCTCAACTTGTAAGTCACCAGATCGTAGGCGCTTAACGGATTTCGGTTCTCCCGCAAGACCTTTCAAACCTTTGTTAACGAAAAAAGGGGACATGTCCCCAAGTACCTGATCACCCGTGGAGTGGATGATCAGGAACTTTGGGAACGAAGACACAGACACAGAAGACGACGGCAGAGATAACAGTGACGACGAGGAAGATGGGGGCTCATGTCGAGCCCTCTTGTTGGCGGCGATCGCATTAATTTCATCATTCTCTCTCATGATTGTTTTTGTGTGGTTCAGTGCCCGCTGTCCCCACCCTCCACGGAGCCCAACAAGGGGACGCCCAGTCGGGCGCCAGGGCTACGCAGGCACTATACCCACACAGACAGTGAGCCAAGCCCTCACAAATAAATAGAAGGAAAATAAAAAGAGAAATGTGCAGAACAAAAACGTTCTACACAAATGAAACAAAGCGTAAAATAACAAAATTGTGAATGGCCAAGCTGGCCTCACAAAGAAAGGATAACTACAAAAGGAAAAGAAGTTGTGAGGAAACTTGTAAACCTGTACCCGGACCGTGGGCAAGGTTACTCACCGCTCTGCATGGTTGACCCTAGCAGGACCTGCCCACCAGCCCATTGCTCCTGGGGGGGCCACCCCAGGAGCTCCCGTTTACCGGAAGCAGAGGCCAAAGCAGTGTATAGCAGAGGCCCCGGAATCCGCTGCCCAGCCCCGCGACGGACAGGCTCCCCAATGGCAAGACGGCCAATGGGGACCACGCCAGTCATGAGCTGAGGAGAGAAGACGGGGACCCCCGAGCAACTAATAGGATCCTCCTTTCCCGGGACACGGGTCTCCACGCACGGCAAACACGTGGGCGAGCGTTTAGGACCCTGCGAAGGTAGCCGAGCCAGCGGAACCTTCACAGGGTGGTCCCCCTCACCGCGTACAGGCACTCACACCGAGGGGGCTCACTGTGCTATGTGCGGGCTAAGTGCTGCAACGCACCATGTGCTACAACTCTCTCTCTCTATGTGCTGCTAAGTGCTTCTGTACTAAGTGTTTGTGCTTCTGTGACCACATGTCAGCAGACTTTTACAAGAGCCGGACGCGTGTCATGTTGCACGCCAGGAAAGACATTTACATAAAATGACGAGCGACGCAAGAGGGGGCGTGTCCTTGTGCACACACTTTAGCGGGTGACAGTCGGAAGATCAGAGTTGCGCATGTGCACCTCCCAACTCTTGGAAACAAGCGTTGTGATGCCAAAAAGGAAATAAAAATCTCCAAAATGATAAATATAACGTAAATTAAATAAACGAATTATATAAGGCTCAAACTGTGTCAATTTAATAGGTTATTGCATATCAAATAGCTGAATTTGCAGATGCATAGAAGTTTTTGATGTTTTGAGGACTGAAAATGTTACCAGATGGCACTTGTGATGTTATATTACATCATAAAGCCTGCTTATGATAACACTGTGTGATGCCCCATCGTTCACTTTTGCTTTACCTTAACCAGTTTTGTTTAATTTATGTTATATTTATCATTTTGGGGATTTTTATTTCCTCTTTGGTATCACAGCGCTCGTTTCCAAGAGATAGGAGTTGCGCATGCGCAACTCCGATCTTCCGACTGTCACCCGCTAAAGCGCGTGAACAAGGACATGCCCCCTCTTGCGTCGCTCGTCATATTATGTGAATGTCTTTCCCGGCGTGCAACATGATACGTGTCCGGCTCTTGTTTTAAACCTGTGACTTGCTAGTCACAGAAGTACAAGCATAGAGATAGTGCACGTAGCACGAGATAGTGCAGAGGCACTTAGAGAGAGTTGTAGCACATAGAGTTGATGTATCTTCTTCATTGAATTAATAGATTCTGAAAAAAATTCATCGCCGCCATGGCGGGAATGAATTTTTTTTCAGAATCTATTAATTATTGTTTCTTAACAGGGAATACTGTGCATTCACTTTGGATTTCAACTTCTTCATTGAAGTTTTGGTGAGTTGATTTTTTTGGAAATAAATTTGTTTGTTATTTAAACCTTTTGAGTCTTTACAATTTTTTCCTCTTGAGCAAAGCAAATTAAGATTTGATTATAATTAGACATTTGACAATCATTTTTTTTTTAATCTTACTCATTAACACTCACTGGTATTTTGAACCCTAATTTAACTTATTCTATTTTTTGGCAATTTGTCAATTATTGCCTGGCACCCGTCTCAGCTATCCGGAGCATAAAACTAATTGGATCAGGAAAAAGGTCCAACTTCAAAGTATTTTGCATATACTTTGCAGCGTTACAACTGTAGCCATTTCACCAGCAGATTTTATGTACCTGTAAGAGCTTAAAGGGTACAATGGATCAGAATCAAATTCGTGTTCTTATTCTTATACAAGTTTAAACTGGGACACAGCATTGGGGAGGCAACTCGAACTGAATCTGGCACACACCAAACTGTATGAGAAATCACAGGCAAATTAGGCATTCATTATTCAACAGTTTTCTGGCACCTGGAAGCTATTGGGAAAGTGAAGAAGTTGGGTAAATAGACTCCACATGAATTAACAAACACTCATAAGGTACATTGACTTGAAGTGTGCACTTCACTTCTCACACAAAACAGATTCATTTTTGCATAGACTTGTATTATGTGATGGAAAATGGATCCTATATGACAACCATAGATGTTTTACTCAATGGTTGGACATCACAGAAGCACCCAAACACATGCCCAAGCCTAATCTTCACCCAAAGCAGGTTACGGTTATCGTTTGGTGGTCTGTAGCCGGTCTTATCCATTATTCATTTCTAAAACCAGGTAAAAAAAATAAATTCAGAGAAATATTGTACAAAACTTCAAGAAATGCATGAAAAATTATGCAAGAAGTAGCCTCCACAGGTCAATAGGCATTATGTCCTACTGATCCATAATAACACTGAATATCATATCACAAATATCAGTCCGGACACTCCATCAGTTACAGCACGAGATTCTTGCTCACCAGTGTATTTATCAGACCGATCTCCAACTTGTGATGGTTAATCCATTCGCTTTTCCTTAACCAGTTTTCATTTAAGTCAAAATAATTATTTTGGAGCATTCCTTTAGTTTGAATCGTCAATTCTCCCCACCCACAGCATTGCCAATTGCACACCATCTTGATTGACAGCTGCTAAATGTGTGGGGGCAAGGTCACGCCCTTCTTATGTCATCTTCAGCACCCAATCACCATATGCAAATGTGGCTTCCTTGCATGATGCAAGGAAGTCACATTTGCATATGGTGATTGCAACATTAGCTCGAGCCAGACTGTGGCTAAGCAACAAGAGTAATGGGACTTAGTTGGTGTAGTGAGAGGTGAGGAGTTAGTCTGTTGGAAGTGGAGGAGAGTGACTTGTAGTCACAGTTTTTGTACAACATGTTTATTGGTGAGTTGAGAATTCAATAAACTTCTTTTATTTTATGAAATTTGCTTTGGACTACTATTTTTTTCCCTTGAGCAGAGTTTTGTTTAAAAATATTTGAGTTAACTTTAATTTAATTGGACAATCTAACTTTAAGTTCCTTTTTTTGTGTTACATTCATTAAAATAAACTACCCTTGTTTAATTTCTTGGCAAGATTAATTGCCTGGCCCTCAAAATTTTAGCTATCTGGCAAAGTATTTATTAACATACTTTGGAACATTACAAACTGACTACCACTTTTTCAAGCATCTTGGCAACTTCTTAGTGGGGAAAACATTCAGCACGAGACAGCAGGAATTCACATCTTTTTTTGCCAAAGGCATATATGCACTTGTTTTACAGTGGCTGAAGTGTGCTGCATCTGCCATTTCATTGCATCAGTTCAGCCATTTCATTTGCAACAACTTAATACATAAGCATTAAAGGTGATTTCTAGAGGGAGCTGATAGTCTTGGAGTAATAATTTCCATGCTGACAGCAATAGATGAATGTCTGTGTTATAGAGGATATATTGATTTAAATTTATGTTAATAATTAAATTTTCCATGCAAGATAGTTTGAACTTGGTGGAAAGGGAAATAATCAATTTACTCTCAATAATAGAACTGGGTAGTTTATTATCAATATTGGTCTGAGCTAAGGCAATACCAGGTTTTCATTTTTTTTTTTAAATCAGTGTTATGTTCTTTTAGTCAAGACTGGTATGTTTTTCCTGAATATCTGGTGAGTGGGGAGATTTTGAGTTTGGGGTCTTGTATTTTAATAATAATATATGCCTCCTAAAGATAGAATCAGATCTCTTAACCTATATGGTATATATATATAATTTAGTTCTTTGATTAATTGTTGCCTATGGGTATAATAAGTTAGAGCTCAGCAAAAATACGAGTTAAATGTGGAAAATATGAATTGAATGTAGATACTTTATATTTATGTGGGTGGGCGGATGTAAAAGGTATTAAAGTGGGCATGTAAGTATGTTTATGGTAGATTTCAGTAGCAATTTGGATAATGATGTTATAGAGTTATATTAAATTTATGATATATATATATACACTGTAATTTTATTATATGGTATTAATGAAATATGATGATTTCATCATCATCATCCTCAAGCAGCCATGGGCTATGGAGGTCCAACCAGACCGTGCAATTTAGTAACTATCCTGAGCTACATCTACTGCATCTGGCCACTGTACACCAATTCTAACAAGGTCCTGTTTTAATCTTGTCTGCCCACCGCATCCTAGGTCTCCCCTTCTTTCTGAGGCCTTTAGGCACTGTTCATAACCCTATTCGCCAATCTATAATTATTCATACGGGCAACATGGCCAAACCAATGGAGTCTCTCTCTGCACAATATGCTGCTTAAAGGAGGTTGCAAACTCCTTTGTCTAACCTCATCATTAGTTACAAAGTTGAACCACCTAATGCAAAAGATACTGCGTAAGCATCTGGAATCAAAAGCATCTAGTTTCCTGTTATCTTGTTTACAAAGTGTCCAAGTTTCACTACCATAACTAACCCTAGAAAGAACCAAACTATTATACAGTCTAATTTTAGTCTTTAGGTGTATACGCCTATTTCTCCACACTCTCCCTAGATTCTTAGAAGTCCCGGCAGCAATCCCTATTCGTCTGTTAATCTCATGCCGCACATCACCATTATCTGTTACATAGCTCCCAAGATAATTAAACTGTGACACCTGCTCAAGACTGCAACCATTCAGATTAACTGAATCACAGCCTGCCTGACCAATTTTCATCACTTTAGTTTTCTCTCTGTTTATAACCAAACCTACTCTACTATCAGTTTCATCAACTGCTCGAATGAAAGAGTCGGGGTCAGACATTAGGTGCTAGGCCTGGCCGGTTCTATGCATCATCACAGGGGATTGGTGCATAGCTCTCCTTCCAGTGACTACCTAGCTACCATTTACGGACTTATAGTTTTCAAATTCTCATAAGAGCTTTATTTTACATCATTAGAGGGTGCTAAATGTAGAAAATTTGAAGTAACATTGCAAACGATATTTCTGTGCTAGGAATTAGAAAATCTGGTGGTAATATGTTGGCCAAGAACAGACACCCAGATAACTCACTAACAGAAATATAATTCATATTCATATTATTAACCATTAATTAGAATTCTACCAGTCACTCTTTATTTTTAAAATATTAGTACTTAATTTTAAAATTTTCAATAATATTTTAATAAAAATAACTATCTCATATACACCGACTGATTTGCCCTTTACCTTAGAAGATGAGAAAACACAACTTTTTCATTATTACTATTTACATTTTCCAATTGCCCATTAGAGTGAATTATTACTGTTAAAGGATGCAAAATTCAGAAAGAAAAAAACTTAATTTTCTTTGAAAATAAGCATTCTATATTCCCTACAGACAATATATTAGTTTTTTTCTGCAAGTGAACATTTTGAGGTAAAATGTCCTGGCTTCTTTTACCATTGCATACTTTCATCATGCCCTTGTAATGTATCATTGCATTGTAGGTTCTTATACAGATGAAGTTAGGAATATCATAATTCAATGTCATTTTGAATATTATTGTTCCTGTTTGTTGGATTTTGATGGATTATTCTTTCACCAGCAAGGTAGATTTCCTTTTTTTAGAAACTTATCAGCAGCTTCATTTATGCTCAATAGGAAGATAGAAAGTGATCATTGAATGACCTGAGTGATTTTGACAAATCCAAGCCCACAGAAGAGGACTGTTTCTCTGAGAAAGACACTAAATTCAACTTCAGGGTAGAAGAGGCAAAAACACCGATGAGGGAAAACCTCAGCCATCTTAGTGTTGTCTTGGAAAAGACATATGGAACCAACAGAAAGATGACAACAGAAACCTGGACAAGGCTTCTGTCCAGGTTTTCCGAAAGCTCTGTTCTGGAGGATCCCCATTCAGACCAAGAAGGAGTATTTTACCTATTTTTCATAACCCTCTGAATGATTAGCAAACTATGGGAGAGAGCTGAGCAAAGGTGGCAAACGGGGCATCATCAACCCATCACTCAGTGGAGCTGTATATTGCCGCCAACAACACTTTCACATCCTGTATGCTATCTGAGTTCAGTAAAAATTACCACCAGAGGCAAAGGTGGGTAGGAGAGAAGGGAAGTTGTATCTAGCACTCTAAAATATTTATGCTAGTGATTCTTGGTGATTTGCAAATTATTATTTTAACTCCTACTAGACCTGTTATGAGATGATCAATGGTATTCAAATTTTCCTAAAATTTGTTATTAGATGAGAAATTTATTCAAGTTTCATTTATTGCACAAACAAATGATGGGTTTGGTTAAAGGAATATTAAATAAATTTAAGAAATAACGGGTAATAAAAACAAAAAGGTGTCTGATGAAAAATAATGGTATGATTTCAAGAACCAATAAATAAATAAATAATATTATATAATATATTGAAGAAAGTATTATTTTCATTGAAAGCATAACTCAAATAGTTTGGGATGTAATTAGTGAAATTTCACATGTGCACCATTTGTGACCCTGCATATGTCCAACCAGTATTCCATTTCTTGCCATAAGTGATGAAAATTGGTCAGGCAGGCTGTGATTCAGTTAATCTGAATGGTTGCAGTCTTGAGCAGGTGTCACAGTTTAATTACCTTGGGAGCTATGTGACAGATACTGGTGATGTGCGGCATGAGATTAACAGACGAATAGAGATTGCTGCCAGGCCTTTTAAGAATCTATGGAGATTGTGGAGAAATAGGTATATACACCTAAAGACTAAAATTAGACTGTATAATAGTTTGGTTCTTTCTAGGGTTAGTTATGGTAGTGAAACTTGGACGCTGTGTAAACAAGATAACAGGAAACTAGATGCTTTTGATTCTAGATGCTTACGCAGTATCTTGGGTATTAGGTGGTTTAACTTTGTAACTAATGATGAGGTTAGGCAAAGGAGTCTGCAATCTCCTTTAAGCAGCATATTGTGCAGAGAGAGACTCCACTGGTTTGGCCATGTTGCCCGTATGGATAATTATAGATTGGCGAATAGGGTTATGAACAGTCTGCCTAGAGGCCTCAGAAGGAGGGGGAGACCTAGGATGCGGTGGGCAGACAATGTCAAACAGGACCTTGTTAGAATTGGTGTGCAGTGGCTGGATGCAGCAGATGTAGCTCAGGACAGATATGCTTGGAGAATTAAACTGCGTGGTCTGGTTGGACCTCCGTAGCCCATGGCTGCTTGAGGATGATGATGATGATGATGCTAACAGCTATCTCTTGTTACTTCCACTAATAATTTCCACTCTGTAAATTGATTCAAATATTTAGAGGAAAAATTGTCTTTAGCCGGGTAAGATACAAACCCACGACCTCCTGATAACTACTATAATTACTCTTGTTACTTGCTCAATTGCTACTCTTATTCTAGCTTTCAAATGATTAAGATCTCAAATTGTGTCCATGTAAAGATACCATAAGAAAAAATCAAAGGTGTCAAATCAAGGCTCCTTGGTGCCACAGAATTGGACCACCCCTATCAATTCATCTGTGAGGAAACATTGCAATAAGAATTTTGGTAACATCTCTTGAGAAATGAAGCAGTACATTGGCTTGTCTGGTAGCTGCCCACAAAATTGTTGAATGGGAGAATGCACAGGTACAACATTCAGTGTGATGCCTTTTGTGCATTTGGAGACAGTGCTATCCAACAACCCACCATTATTTGTCATATACCCTGTATATAAATGGAGTTTATGTTTTACTTCAAACATAGCATTAGCAAGTAAGTTTTTTTTTATAATAGAATGAATAAAAAAAAAAGACTAGGTATGTGATATAAACATTAAATATTTACATATATTTAGGTGCAGTGGTAAATGAAAATGAGTTTTAAAAATTATCGAGCTTACCTCTTAATCTGATTCAGTGACTGCTGTCTTAATGCTGATGATCCTACATCTTCTGATATTTGATTTAAAGGAGAGTTTGGTTTCACACGAATTCCATAATAATGATATTTCGAGTTGCCTCTGAAAAAGAAAGAAAAAAGACTAAGTACTACCTTCAGAAATTTTATTCTGCATAATTTACTGATGAATATTTAGGAAAACTAATACATTCAAAGGGGAATCTATAATCCTCATACAATGCCTCATAAATTCCCTTCCATCCTCAGATAGCCATCTATCCATGTTCGTTTGTTTTTTGAGATATTAGGAAAAAACTTTTGTGAAAGAAGCAAATATTTTTGAGAAATTAGTTTCTTATAATTCAGAGTGAAAGTGGTTTATTGGTTATATGTGGCATTTAGAACTAATCAACAAATATTTTTTTTCCCTTGTGATGATGCACAGTACCAACCAACATAATCCCTAAAATTCAATACTACCTTCTCTTGGTGCAGATTCTTAGTATATCTCAAAGCATATTATAAGGCTAAGGCTACCAGATCAGTTTGGCCTAATGATATCATTATGGCATGTTATCATCATCATCATCATCATCCTCCTCAAGCAGCTATGGGCCATGGAGGTCCAACCAGATTCTGCACTTTAGTTCTCCAAATGCATCTCTCCTGAGCTACATCCTGCTGCATCTTGTCACTGTAGACCAATTGTAGCAAGGTTCTGTTTGACATTGTCTGCAAACCGCATCCTAAGTCTACCCCTTTTTCTGAGCCATTAGGCACACTGTTCATAATCCTATTCACTAATCTACAATTATGCATATGGACAACATGATCAAACCAATGGAGTCGCTCTATGCCCAATATGATACTCAAAGGAGGTTGCCGACTCCTTTGCCTATGCCACATTAATCGCAAACCTCCTTTAAGCAGCATATTGTGCAGAGAGAGACTCCGTTGGTTTGACCATGTTGCCCATATGGATAATTATAGATTATCAAATAGGGTTATGAACAGTGTGCCTAAAGGCCTCAGAAAGAGGGGGAAACTAGTATATGGTGGGCAGACGATGTCAAACTGGACCTTGTTAGAATTGGTGTGCAGTGGCCAGATGCAGCAAATGTAGCTCAGGACAGATGCTTGGAAAACTAAATTGCACTGTCTGGTTGGAACTCCATAGCCCATGGTTGCTTGAGGATGATGATGATGATACTAATCAAATATCAAAAATAACATTTAAATCTATGATACATATTTTTTACCAATTGATTCTGTTTTAAAAAATTATGATAAAGTTTTAAAATAAATCTGTTTGAGTGTACAGTGAACATATGTGCATGTTCAGTCATTGTAAATAGCATCAAGTAGCCACGATTCATTTTACACCTTTATTCTGTTGTACCATACTTAGATTATCAATCGGTTGTGATTTTCCATACTTTGACCTATTTATAGGTTTAGTAGAGTTGCAATGCTTTCTATACTTTTATCATAATATATTGATTTTATTACTAGCAGAAATTGTGTTATCTGGGAACTATGTACATTGGCTTTCGATCAATATTTTAGCAGACTTTCAATTTTAAAGATTTTTTTTTTACTCTAATGGTTCTAAAATTATTTTTTATTGCTTCTCAAATGGATACTATGATTATAAACAGTAATTAATCTGAAATGGTCGAAAATGGAACCACTAGTATCTGTAATGGTAGCAGTCTGAAGAGCATTAAGATTACTCAAAGCAAGATTTTTAAATGGTAGGACTTTATTTATTAATACTTTTAATTACACATGAACCAAATAATCTAATTTAAGGTCAGGAAATTGCAATTTTTAACCAAAATTTCTGCCAGAATTTTAAAATTAAATTTTCCATGGAAGTTATTTTGCTTCATAATAAAGTGACTTATTCTCAAATTCAGCCTCAGTTAAATTTTAAATACTTTGAAACAGTTTATTGAATTTCTTTCGTAGTTCTTTATCAGTTCTCTGATATACTTTTCATTTTTTATTTAAATTATCTTGTTTTTTAAGCAAATTTAATTTTTATGACACTTGCTTTACTTACTTAGGCTTAGAGTTTGCTGATCATCAAAAGTCTAAAAATATGCATAAATGACTAAATAATTTGGAAAAAACGAAATAAATTTAGGATTTAAGCATTCAATAGAAATATTATGAACTTGTATATTAAAATAATAGAATAATAGAGAAAAAATGGGAAAAAATATATATATTTAAAATCTTACTAAAAATACTGTGTGGAAAACTAAAAAATTACTAAAAAAATATGTGTTGAAAGCAGAGTATATATTTTTCAATGTTTTAAAAAAATGCTTAAAAAATTTAACTTATATTTATTTTTCTTCGAATTTTTATTTTTCCATTTCATTAAGCACAATTAAATTCTCTTTTGGTATATAACAACATATTTCCGTTCATTAGTTACTTAAAGATGAGGTTCTAAAGCTGTTTATTTCATTTTCTGAAAATACTTTAAAATAAATCTGGCCATCACAGTGAATTCAGTTCCAGATACCTGACACTATAAGAGTTAAAATAACATTGTTGTTAACATTAAGATTTGGATAAATTTGAGTGAGATTTACAATATATCTCCTATTACATTTCACTGTAAAAAAAGCTTATTTTCAAAGTTAGAGCACTCTGAATAAGGTTTCCTATTCACAAAAACATGGAAGTATCCCAATACATTTGGTAACATGATTTATATTCTCATAATCAATATTTTTATACAATTTCACTTTCGATTATAAGGAGAGAGAGTACTTCAAAGAGAGAGCAATTGCTCTTTATAGTGCTTAATACCTAGTGCTCTTTCAATTGCCTAAGGTGTCATGAGAAATCTGACCTTGCTTGTCTACTATAAATATATATGTTTAAATAAATATCTAATAAATGACATGGGTGCCTTCAATGCCCCCGTGCTGTGGCACTCCGGGTGATTGTCCACTTCACTTGCCCAACAAAGTATGTCAAGTCAAGGCTAGTTCAAGTTCATCATTCATTCATTGGACAATAAAAGTAAAAAATAGAAGTCAGAGAAAAGACATTGATGAAAACATGCTCTGCGTCTAGAATTTATAAGAACTGTATTTTAAAAATTATATTACTTTGTGAATTAAAAAACAGTTCAAAGTTCTTGAAAAAAAATACTGCCACCTCAATTCACAGAATATAGAGGAGAAAACTGTCTTCAGCCAGGTGGAACACATATTTTTTGTCATTGTTTTCTTTTTCCAAGCAAATTTTTCTCTACACTCATCGCCTACAAGTGCTTACCTGTGTTTGTCTATTATTAAACATAACACTTCATTGGCTGTATTTTGGGCCATTCTCTGTGTTTTCCGGAAACTAATATTTCAGAAAAACAGCACTGAAAAACAGTTTGAGAATTTTTTTTTTACACCAGCAAAATTTTAATTTTAAATTCTTTGATTTGCACTTTGGATTTTGGGAAAGAATGTCTACAGAACATGCTATGTTAAAACTTTCAAGTAATATTTATGAGAGTAGAAAAAATGACAATAATAAAACACTAGCATTATTCATTGATATCAAATAAAGTTTTTGGCACAGCAGATCATGATCTTTAATTGCAAAAATTGTACATTATAGACATGAGGATATTTATTCTAAAATGGTTTATTCTACTTTTGTAATACTGTGCAAATCCAAGAATTTTATACTTTGCAACTTCCTCATCATCAACTCATATTTCATTCAAAATTAATATATCAATGTAACTGAAATTCATACATAACATTAAAATGAGCTCTTCAGCTTCTAATATTAATATGTACTATAGTATAAGACCTTGAGGAAAACAGAAGAATTTTGTCATCATTCACTACTAACTTAATACACTTATTGTATTCTACAATGATATCACAATCAATATCCTCTGTATCTAGATATTACCTAATTTAAATAAATCCTCATTTCTCATTCTCTTAATTCTAAAATGATCTGTCCATCTCAAACCTGTAGAATTTTATAGACGATGCTGTAAATGATCAAACATGTCAGAAGTGGTTCACGAAGTTCCAAACCAGGTATTTCTCTCTGATAGATGCCCCACTTATCACTCAAATAATTTTTCTCCTTCTGTTCCTTTTTTCCTAAAAGAGTACTGTTAGTTTCAAGGAAAGCCTATTTAGAATTGTCCCATTCTTCCTCAACTTCAGCAGTAAGCAAACTATGACTGTCATAATGACTAAGTAATCTACCATAGTAGGCTTTAGCTATAAATGGGTCTTTCACAGCTTCAGAATTAAAGGTAATTTTTTTAACCTTCACTTTTTAAGTCCTCCATGGTTGACAATGGCCTAATTGCCACATTAATCCAAACTACTAACTTAATTGCCACATCTCCACTTACTACAAATACCATGACATACGGAAGTACACATGGATTTCACTAGACGGGCTCCATAAAAATATGATTGATTACATATTAATTAACAGCAAATGGGCAAGTTCTGTTAGGAATAGGTTTTGCAGATCATATAGGGAAGCTGAAATTGGATCTGACCATTACCTTGTAAAAAATGTCTTGCAACTTAACTTAAGTGAAGGTTAGAAAAAATTACTTTTAATTCTGAAGTTCTGAAAGACCCATTATAGCTAAAGCTTACTTAGTCATTATGACAGTCATGGTTTGCTTACTACTGAAGTTGAGGAAGAAATACCTGAAGTTGAGGAAGAAAACAGTTCTAAATAGGCTTTCCTTTAACAGTACTCTTTTAGGAAAAACGGAACAGAGGCGGAAATTTTATTTCAGTGATAAGGCATTTGAGCTTATTTCAGAATGAAAGGAAAAAAAACTGTAGGAATGTCCTTAATCAATATCCTACTAGTCCTAATAGACAGCATTATAAAGAGCTTAATAAATGGATGAAGGATCAGTTAGCAGCTGATAAGAATTTTGGTTTGATGGCTTCAATGACAAAGACAAGGAAGCGGTTAGACAGCACAACAGCAAAGAGTTGTACCAGATAGTTAATGTTTTCTGTGGTAGAATATGTGCACGTATCCATGGATTGAAAGATAAATAAGGTTATAGAAGGTGAGAATTCTGTCATGGTTAGGTGGGTTGAGCATTTCAGTGATGTCCCAAACAATGGGGTTAGTTCTACTCCCACTGTTTGTAATGAACATAGATGCATTACTCGCTTTAATGTTGGCCCCATAACACAGTCTGAAGTTACTTTGGCTACTCCTAAACTTAAACTACATAAATGCCCAGAGAGAGATGAAATTACTACTGAAATGCTCAGAGCAGGGAATGTTTTGGTTACCACACTGATCACTGAAATTTTGAATATATTTATGATAAAGGCATTGTTCCTAAGGATTTTACAAGAGCTATTATTATCCCTAATTTTAAAAAAGGTGATAGCAAATCTTGTACTAACTATAGGGATATCAAGTCTATTTTCTGTTCTAGGTCATCTGATAAAAGATGTCTGAGTGTAAGGGGCACAGATGTAAAATTCACGACAGCAAAATATAAACATCGTTTGAGGTTAAATTTGATATTGTGATGGTCCACCCATTCACTTTTACTTAACCAGTTTTACTTTATTTACATTATATTTATCATTTTGGGGATTATTATTTCATTTTTTGGACTGATCACAATTCTTGTTTCCAAGCTGTAGGAGTTCCGCATGCGTAACTCCGAATTTTAATTATCAGCAGCTGTAGCTGAATTTTAATTATCAGCAGCATGCGCACATGTAGGACACAACCCCTCTTGCATCATAGCTAGTGCAATTCTCAGATTGTGCAGATTTTTCCCGGCGTACAATAGACATGTGCCGGATTTATACACAGCATGTTATAACTAAGTGATGTTAGGTCACAGAGACAGCATAGTTAGTGGAGAAATAGTAGAGATGTAAGGGTTTGAATTGACAGTATAGTTAGTGGAGAGTGTGCTGTTAGTGGAAGTTGAGATGTAGAATTGTAATTGTTAGGAGCTGAAATATGTTAAATCAGTATGTGTTGTGTAGACAGAAGGAGGTGTTAGTAGAGATTTAGGTAGATGTGAGTTGCTAGTATTCCAACTTTTTGTATTCATCAATGAATTGGTGAGTGTTTGAATTTTTTGGAAATAAACTTTGCTTGTTTTAGAAACGTTTGAATTTTTGCTATTTTTCTCTTGAGCAACACTGATTTTTTTTATCAGATTTAAACTTTAATTAAACTTAACAATCCTTATTGAATTCTTACTCGATAAGTAATGCTAAACATATACCTAACAAACCCTATTTCAACTTTATTTGGCAAGTTAATATTGCCTGGCGCCCACAAAGCTATCCGGAATTTTGAATAAATTTGGATCAGACAAAAGGTCCAACTTGAAAAGTTAATAATCTTTGGAGCGTTACAGAGTCAATAAAGAAAGTGGCACCCAAACGGGAACTGTACATATATATATGTATAAATTGTATATTATTTAACGTGATTGTCAAAGTTAACAATTTTTTGAGCTCATTAGTTATATGTACTATTCATAGAATTAATGGCAGCTTAAGCTGAAAATTTTTATTGAGCAAGAAGCTTAACTTTTGTGTATTAGTCAAAGGTACTGAACTTTCAATGCAGTTATTGCTGATAGTTAAGATCTTTATTGTATGTATGTAGAGATTAGAAGTGTCCGGACACACAATAGATAAACTTTCAGCATATCTGTCCTTCAAGCATATCTGTCCTGAGCTACATCTGCTGCATCTGGCCACTGCACACCAATTCTAACAAGGTCCTGTTTGACACTGACTGCCCACCGCATCCTAGATCTCCCCTCTTTCTGCTTAAAGTGCCTCAAGAGAAAAGGAGAGCAACAACAACCCCTAAATTTGCAGACAATGCTACGTCAGTTCACAAACCAGTAAACTTTGAACGTAAGGTTCCATTTTTTGTTCTGTCAGAAGCAAGTGATAGAACAAAGTATTATCAACTGCCTCAACAACGAGTTGCCAATCCAATTATTAAATATAGTCCTTATGTTAATTTTCCTTTACCTGAGATAAGGTTTGACGGTTAGAAACGTCTGTCATTGTGGACATTTTGTCAAGTCCATGGAAGAGCATTTCCATTTACATGAAGTGCCCAGCAACAAAAAGGTAGTTTTAGCAGTATCTTGTCTAATTGGATGTGCTAAGCAATGGTGGAATAACGTAGGATGTCATCATGGGATAGAAAATTGGGTAGATTTTAAAAGTGAATTCTTGGAAATCTATCCAGCTTATAATGATTTCACACAGTTATATACAGAACTGTTTTCATGAAGACAAAGGGAAGGAGATGATATCAAAAAATTAATCTGGGACACAGCAGTTATACCAGCTGTACAATGTTGATGCAACCAAAATTGACATTATAAACTGCATATTGTCTCAATTACTTTTGCCTATTAGGGAATTCTTAGAAGTACAAAATGTAAATTCAATTTCAACTTTAGTCAAATTGGCTTGGCAGTACACTGCAAGAAGAGAATCTGCAAAAACAGCATTAAATCAACAATGAATGCAATCCTCACCAAAGCAGCGCTATCAGGTTGAGTCTCGCAAGACGACTCCCGCATGACCAGAAGTTACACAATCCCGATAATTTGTGCCAAATGCGACTACAGTGATGCAGAACGAACAAAGCAGAGATTATGTTCCGCGTCAAACTTCGAACAATGAAACTGTACCTAAAACTTTTGCTAAGCTTAATAAAGAAACTTTGAGATGTAATTTTGTGGCCGACTAGCACACATGGAGCAATATTGCTACAGAAGAAATGACAATTCAGGAAACTTAACTTAGGATCTTTGAAACGAGAGCCCAAAATTCCTCAAGAAAAGTCCTCTCATGAGTATGTCTTGACACTGTTGTTCTACCTTTAGTTAAACCTTGTCACGAAGAAACTGAATTTGTAGATCGCAATGATACAGAAGTTGATCTTTCATGTTCAAATGAGCAAGTTTTAGATGATATTTATGACAATTGTCAATTGAAATTGCAGCCTTGGTCCAGTGGACTTTCTGAGTTATCTCGTAGTCCAAAGCAGAATGTTCAAGAAGAACCTATAAAATGTCTATTAGTGTACCTAATGTAAATTTAGAGAAACAAGTTGATGATGCAAAGCAAATGGATAGTGAGAAATTGTTGATATAGTTGTAGAGGAAAATAGTATAAAATTAGTTGATTTAAAAGTTTTTGAAATAGAAGTTTTAAATGAAAATAGTGCTGAAATTGATAATGAGAAAAGTTTTGAATTAGAAGTTTTAAAGGAAAATAATGTTAATGAAGAACTATTAGCTAATGAGAAAGGAATCCCAGAAATTGTTTTGAGTGCAAATAATCCTAATGAATCTAACAAGTTAAGAAGTTTCAACTGTTGAAGCATCATTTAGAAGCAGGCAGCAATAAATCTGGAAAGCACAAAGCCAGGATCTTCAAAGACAAGCACGTAGTGATGAGATGTCATCAAAATGACCACAGCCTGCAGAGCGACAACCGGCAATGAAGTAGTCAACATAGAATAGATGACATCACCAACGAGATCTTCAGCAGTGCTTTCATTTATCGCAATGGAGTGCCAACAATGAAAATTTACGTAAATTATTATTCTTCCACTGTGACACTAGTGATTTATAATGTTTAATTTCTTTTCTCTGGAATAGATGAAGATAGAGAAGAAGAGAAGTAATATTTATTGTGATTTATACTTAAAGATTTTGAAATGTTTAATTTCTTGTTGAAACTTTGGAATTTTGATATTTATTTTTCTGAAAAGTGAATTTACTATTCAAGGTTTATAGTTTGAGTTTATAATGTGATGTGAATAGAATTTTTTATGTATTCTTGTTCATCTGAAGTTCTAGCTTTTATATAATATTAACGTAATTTAAAATGTATTTTTGTAGATTTTTTTTCATTTCAGCTGACTGAAAGCTGAACTTAACGTTAAGTTAAATCAACAAATATTTTGTGGGAAAAAAATTTTTTTTTTTTTTTTGCTGACATAGTTTATTGATTTATCAACACCAAAAGAACAGCAGGTAATGCTGTGATTATCATCTATGTTTAACATGTTAGAATATAGAAATTGTAAAATGTTTATGGAGACAAATGATGATAATGAAACAGAATTTAGTACACAGTAATTAAATATTTTGAGATGTATTTTGAAGTGAATTTTTGTACACAAAATGTATTTTCAAGTAAAATGTGAATGGAATTGTATTGGATGAATTGTTAGCATCATATATATTATAATTAGACTATATAATAGTTTGGTTCTTTCTAGAGTTAGTTATGGTAGTGAAACTTGGACGCTGTGTAAACAAGATAACAGGAAACTAGATGCTTTTGATTCTAGATGCTTACACAGTATCTTGGGCATTAGGTGGTTCAACTTTGTAACTAATTTTGAGGTTAGGCAAAGGAGTCGCAAACCTCCTTTAAGCAGCATATGTGCAGAGAGAGACTCCGTTGGTTTGACCATGTTGCCCATATGGATAATTATAGATTAGCGAATAGGGTTATGAACAGTGTGCCTAAAGGCTTCAGAAACAGTGCAGCAGATGTAGCTCAGGACAGACTTGCTTGGAGAACTAAATTGCAAGGTCTGGTTGGACCTCCGTATAGCCCATGGCTGCTTGAGGATGAAAATGATGATGATATGTGTTTAAATCTGTCTGATGTCATCAGTGATATTGATGCGTCAATGATGCGTAATTATTGGGATGTAATTGGCAGCATTTGTTTGCATATATAAGATATGAGCTGACAGTGATGTCTAGGTTTTTGGTACTCTTTTAGAGCTGTCCCCAATTATAAAGACCAGTTTAACCCAGATGGTCACTAGCAAAACTCCTTTAGGAGGTGGACGTAAAGCTCTATGAGGGACTTTACACCAGAAGAAGAAATGAATGAGTGATAAATGAATGACCTAAGCACAGCCAAGCAAGTACAACTTCCTCCTCATGAGCCCTGCGAAAACATGACTGCCATGGTTTGATAATAGGCTTGTTCTTGAAAAATTTATTTGCAATCTGTTCAGACCAAGATCTCTGGCACTGTTCCTGAAGCTCGATGGTAAACAATGCCAGAAGTCTACGTAGGGAAATCAGCAATGGAGAGTCAGACAGGAGCATGGCCAACCTGGTAGCCCAAAGTCAGTATCATTGCCCCTGATACTGATGTGACCAGGCACCCAACGGAAGAGAATGGTGGTTGTGGTTGCCTGACAATGCAGCTGTTGGTGGATCTTGGACAGAACAAGCAGAGGCCATTGGCTCACCGAGATCAAGGCCTATAGCGAGCTAAGCAAGTCGGATTAAAGCACATACCAATGACGACAATTGGCCACTATGTGGTCCAAGGCGAGACTGATAATGTGCAACTCTTCACTGAAAGTGGAACACTGCTGTGGGATATGGTCTGCAATGATTACATCATAGCAGACCATGGCTTTTGGTTGGTTGGTTGTTTAGGGTTTTATGGTTCCTTAGCATCTAAGGCTATAATGCACCAACAAATGTCCAAATAAAAGATAAAAGTCATAATACCCTCAACCAATTTTTGAAAATAAACTACAAAGACATACAAAATATGTAAAGCAACAAAATGAAATGTAGTAGACAACAATAAACAAATGTATAAATATGTTATAAATATGAAAGTAACCCAGGTGTAAGGCGACTGGGTTTTAAACATACAGAAAAATAAACATGGGAGCAAAACTATAGCCAAGTAAAATATCCAGTATATTGTAAAAATTTAAATATATCAGTGAAACAACAATGATCTGATAAAAAATGTCCGATTGTAAGGGGTTTGGAAGTAAAATCATGAATGCTAAAAAATATGTGCCATTCAAAGTTAAAACATGGACAAGAAATTAAAATATGTTTCATGGATAAAGTGGGGTCGCAAAACTCGCAGTTAGGTTCGTTGTCCACCTGAAGGAGAAAAGAGTGTGTAATAAATGAATGACCTAAGCAGAGCGAAGCATGTACAACTTCCTCCTTGCGATTTCTGTGGTAATATGACTGTCATGGTTTGATAATAGGTTTGATCTCAAAGAGCTTGTTGGTAAGCTGTTCTGACCAAGATCTCTGCCACTGTGTCCGGAGCTCAATGATAAAACACAGCCAGAAATCCAGATATGAAACCAGCAATGGAGAGCCGGAGAGGAACATGGCTAACTTGGCAGCAGCATCTGCCGTCATTTCCCCTGATACCGACGTGACCAGGCACTCAACAGAAATGAGTAGTTGCTGTGACTGCCAGATGATGGAGCTGCTGGCGGATCTTAGAAAGAACTGGGTGAGGCCGATGCCTCACCGAGACCAAAGACTGTAGTGAACTAAGTGAATCGGTGTACAGCACACACCAATGATGATGCTTAGCTGCCACTGATCCAAGACAAGACTGATAGCATGCAACTCTGCAGTGAAGATGGAACACTGCAGTGAGGTCTGTTCTGCAATCATTACATCACAGCAGACCATAGCTGATCCCACTGATGTGCCAGACTTGAGCCATCTGTGAAGGCACGTAAGAAGTCCTGGTTCATTGTCATGGCTGGCAGAAAGTTGCAGGTACACACAATCCGGTGTAAAGGCCTTCCCCATCCTGCAGAGGAAAAAAATCACAGGAAGGAGAAATAACAAGCTACGGTGGGAGTGACTCGACTGTCGACTGTGCAATGCTATCAAGAGTGGTGTTGATTGTGATGCCCCATCGTTCACTTTTGCTTTACCTTAACCAGTTTTGTTTAATTTATGCTATATATTTATCATTTTGGGGATTTTTATTTCCTTTTTGGCATCACAGCACTCATTTCCAAGAGTTGGGAGTTGCGCATGCGAACTCCGGTCTTCCGACTGTCACCGCTAAAGCGCATGCACAAGGACACGCCCCCTCTTGCGTCATAGCTTGCGTCGTTCCTCATTGTATGTTAATGTCTTTCCCGGCATGCAACATGACGCGCCGGCTCTTGTTTTTTAAACCGGTGACTTGCTAGTCACAAGAGCGCAGTTAGTGCAGAAGCACTAGGCAGTGGAGAGTGCAGAGGCACTCAGTAGAGAGCACAGTGTGTGCAGGAGGAAAGTGCGTTGTAGCACAGTGAGTTTGATGTATCTTCTTTATTGATGTCTTGGTGAGTTGAACTATTTTGGAAATAAATCTCTTTGTTATTTTAAACCTTTTGAGTCTGTACAATTTTTTCTCTTGAGCAACGCGAATTTAGATTTATAGCATCTAGACTTTTTGACAATCAATTTTGATTCTAACTATTTACTCATTAATGCTCGCTGGCATTTTGAACCCTACTTTAAACTGTCTACTTTTTTGGCAATTTGTTAATTATTGCCTGGTGCCCGTATCAGCTATCCGGAGCATAAAACTAATTGGATCAAAAGAAGGGTCCAACTTTAAAGCATTATTGCATTTATTTGGAGCGTTACAGAGTCAATTAAAAGAAGTGGTGCAGCAAACAGGGACTCGCCAGTATTAAAAGTAAGATAGTATGTGATAATAAATAGTAAAGATAAGTATAAAAATAGTAAAGATAGTATGTGATAGAATAGAACCCGCCTTCTTGTGGTGCAGACCGTTAGTACCTTTCAAAAGAGATACTCTCTTGTGGAAGTGAACGGAAGGGGAGGGCTGCCAGATTAGTGTAGCCTACTGATCTGGACAACTATGGCTCCTTTCCTTTTTTTTCTACCCTGCTGAGGAGTGGTCAACCACACAGGGCCATGGTGCTGACGATATAAAACCCACTGGACTGGACAGATATATGGCTCTGAGCTTGATTATGGATCCTGATTTTGCTGCACTGGTGGGCTTCTGTGGAGGGAAAATCTTCCGCTGTGTTTTCTGTTTGTTTGTGGGTTGACAGCCCCAAGTGAATAGATTCACAGGATATGTTTATCAGCTGGTGGATAATCCTGAGCAGAAGTCATCGCAGGCACCTGAACTTTTTGCTTCTATTGGCATCGTCAAATTCTACATTGGAGGAAGTCTTCCAGTGTAGATGGCTTCAGCCTTTAGTAGTGGGGGAACAGGTCTTTGCCCCATGTCTGTGATTAGGGGGCTGTTTGATATTGTCGGCATTCCCCCTCTCAATAAACATAGTTTCTTTAAACATCCCACTAACCATTTTCTCTCCATAGGTAGTTGGAATGTGAGGACTCTGCACAGAGCTTTTTCTCTTCATGCCCTCACACAAGAATTCCACCATTATAATTTAGATATTCTTGGCTTGCAAGAGACCAGATGGACTGATAAAGGTCAGATTCTTAAAAATAATCTTAAATTTCTCTTTTCAGGGAGGGAAGACAATAAGCATCACCAAGGCATGGGTCTGCTTCTCAGCAGACACGCTAGTGATGCTCTTCTAGGATATGAGTGCATTAATGAAAGGTTTCTTACAGCAAAATTTCAGACAAGCATTAAAGACTTGAATGTTATCTGCTGTTATGCCCCCACAGAGGATGCCTATGAGGATGAGAAGGATAGGTTTTATGAACAACTTCAGGATATTTTGAATTCTGTCAAGAAAGGAGATATTACCCTTGTTCTAGGTGACTTCAATGCCAAAGTTGGTACTGACTCTGACTTTTGGGGAGGAGTAATAGGCCCTTTTGGTATTGGTAGCTGCAATGGCAATGGGCAAAGTCTCCTACAGGTAAGTAAACTCAATGGATTCAAAATAACTAACACTTATTACAAACACCGCGACATACATAAGTGCACATGGGTTTCACCCGATGGTCTGCATAAGAACATGATTGATTATATATTAATTAACAGCAAATGGGCTAGTTCTGTTAGGAATACCAGGTCATATAGGGGAGCTGAAATTGGATCTGACCATTATCTTGCTAAAAGTGTCTTGCAACTTAAACTTAAAAAGTGTTGTCCTAGGGTTAAAAAATTTGCTTTTAATACTGAAGCTCTGAAAGACCCAGTTATAGCCAAAGCTTACCATGATAGGTTACTGAGTCATTATGACAGTCATGGTATGCTTACTACTGAAGTTGAGGAAGAATGGGACCATTTTAAACAGGCTTTTTTGGACACTAACAGTACTCTTTTAGGAAAAAAGGAGCAGAAGAGGCAGAATTATCTGAGTGATAAGGCACTTGAGCTTATTTCGGAAAGAAAGAACTGCAGGAATGTTCTTAATCAATACCCTAGTAGTCCTAATAGAAAGCATTACAGAGAACTTAATAAATGTGTAAAAGAACAGTTAGCTGCTGATAAGAATCTTTGGTTTGATGGTTTGACTGACAAAGCCGAGGAAGCAGTTAGACAGCACAACAGCAGAGAGCTGTACCAGATAGTTAATGTTTTGTGTGGTAGAAAACGGACAGGTATACAGGGATTGAAGGATAAACATGGAAAGGTTATAGAAGGTGAGGATTCTGTCATGGCTAGGTGGGCTGAGCATTTCAGTGATATTCTAAACAATGCGGTTAGTTCTATTCCCATTGTTTGCAATGATGAGAGATGCATTATTGGCTTTAATGTTGGCCCTATAACACAATCTGAAGTTAGTTTGGCAATTTCTAAACTTAAACTTCATAAATCCCCACGGGTAGATGAAATTACTACGGAAATGCTTAGAGCTGAGAATGTTTCGGTTACCACTTGAATGACTGAAATTTTGAATATCTTTTATGATAAAGGCAAGGTTCCTAAGGATTTTACCAGAGCTATTGTTATCCCTATTTTCAAAAAAGGTGATCGCAGTTCTTGTGAAAACTATAGGGGTATCAGCCTACTCTCTGTTCCAGGTAAAGTTCTTTCCATGATTGTGCTTAATAGAATTAAGAATCTGGTTGACAGTCAATTGCGTGATGAGCAATGTGGATTCAGAAGTGGTAGGGGATGTGTGGATCAGATATTTTCACTTAGGCAAATTCTTGAGAAATGTTTAGAGTTTCAGAAACCTTTGGTTGCTAGCTTTGTTGATTTCAAAAATGCTTTTGACTCTGTTGATCTTCATAATTTGTGGTTGATTGTGAAATCATATGCCATACCAGATAAGTTAGTTAACATAATGAAAGCTCTCTAAAATAGCACTGAGTCGTTTTGAGAATTGGTAAGGTTTGTAACAATTTGTTTAGCATTACTTCTGGTGTTCGACAAGAGTGCACTTTGTCTCCTTTTCTCTTTAGCTTGGTTATTGATTATGTTATGCGAAATTCACTTCAAGGGAAAGATTTTGGCTTTAAATGGACTGGAGATACGAAAATTTCTGATTTAGATTATGCTGATGATTTAGCCCTTTTGGCAAATGATGTTGATGAGATGAACTCTTTCACTCGAGCTGTTGTTGAAACTGTTAGTAGAGTAAGTCTGGTTATAAACAGAGAGAAAACTAAAGTGATGAAAATTGGTTAGGCAGACTGTGATACAGTTAATCTGAATGGTTGGTTGCAGTCTTGAGCAGGTGTCACAGTTTAATTATCTTGGGAGCTATGTAACAGATACTGGTGATGTGCGGCATGAGATTAACAGACGAATAGGGATTGCTGCCGGGACTTTTAAGAATCTATGGTGAGTGTGGAGAAATAGGCGTATACACCTAAAGACTAAAATTAGACTGTATAATAGTTTGGTTCTTTCTAGGGTTAGTTATGGTAGTGAAACTTGGACACTTTGTAAACAAGATAACAGGAAACTAGATGCTTTTGATTCCAGATGCTTATGCAGTATCTTGGGCATTAGGTGGTTCAACTTTGTAACTAATGATGAGGTTAGGCAAAGGAGTTTGCAACCTCCTTTAAGCAGCAAATTGTGCAGAGAGAGACTCCGTTGGTTTGGCCATGTTGCCCGTAAGAATAATTATAGATTGGCGAATAGGGTTATGAACAGTGTGCCTAAAGGCCTCAGAAAGAAGGGGAGACATAGGATGCAGTGGACAGACAATGTCAAACAGGACCTTGTTAGAATTGGAGTGCAGTGGCCAGATGCAGTAGATGTAGCTCAGGATAGACTTGCTTGGAGAACTAAATTGCACGGTCTGGTTGGACCTCTGTAGCCCATGGCTGCTTGAGGATGATGATGATATATATTTGTGGATAAATTTTGTATGATTGTCAAAGATAATAATTTTTTGAGCTCAGTAGTTGTATGTACTATTTATAGATTTAACGGCAGCTTAAGCCGAAAATTTTTTTGTTGAGCAAGAAGCTTAACATTTTTGTGTATTAGTCAAAGGTACTGAAGTTTCAGCGTAGATATTGCTGATAATTTAGATATTTGTTCTATGTAAGGATTAGATGTGTCCGGCATATACGTAAGTAGGCACGATAAGAAAAACTTTTTTGATAAGCAAATTTATATTTTTGTAAGCTTAGTGGTAGCTTTAGTATTGTTGTATAGTAGTACCTTTGAGCGCTGCTCAAGATTAAAAATGGTTTTCAAAATTTCCAAAATTCAAAATTTCATCAGACTGCTAAACATGTCTGCTAACAATATGGCCAATTCTGCCATAATGACTCCCGACTTAGAAAGAGTAAAAGGTAGATTGCAAGATGTAATGATGGAAGCAGAAGTGCTAATGAATCTGCTTGATGATAATCGGGAGAAAAGGGGAATGACAACCCATAAATTTGCTGACAATGCTACGTCAGTTCACCAACGAAGAAACTTTGAACGTAAGGTTCCATTTTCTGTTCTGCCAGAAGCAAGTGATAGAACAGAGTATTTTCAACCGCCACAATGACGATTTGCCAACCCATCTATTAACTACAGTCCTTATGTTAATCGGCCTTTACCTGAAATAAGGTTCGACGGTTCGAAACTTCCGTCATCGTGGACATTTGTCAAGTCCATGGAGGAGCACTTCCATTTACATGAAGTGCCAAGCAACAAAAAAGTTGTTTTAGCAGTATCTTGCCTAATTGGATGTGCTAAGCAATGATGGAATAACGTAGGATGTCGTCATGACATTTAACATTGGGAAGAATTCAAATTCGAAATCATGGACATATATCCGGCTTACAATGATTTTACAGAACTAGCTACTGGGTTATTTTCACGAAGACAAAGGGAAAGAGATGACATAGAAAAATTTATCTGGGGTACAGTAGAATTATACCAGCTGTACGATGTTGATGCCGCTGAAATTGATATTGTAAATTGCATATTGTCTCAATTGCTTTTGCCCATTAGAGAATTCCTAGAAGTACGAAACGTGAATTCAATTGCAGAGTTAG
The DNA here is from genome assembly GCA_038380435.1 of Ryuthela nishihirai. Taxonomy (NCBI): domain Eukaryota; kingdom Metazoa; phylum Arthropoda; class Arachnida; order Araneae; family Heptathelidae; genus Ryuthela; species Ryuthela nishihirai. The sequence goes on from JAWZYU010000019.1 coordinate 4,595,914, forward strand.
TCAAATTGGCTCGGCAATACACTGCAAGAAGAGATCTGCAGAAAATGCGCTTAACCAACAATGGATGCCATTCCCGCCAAAGCAGCGATATCGGTTGAGTCACGTAGAATGACTCCGCACAACCAGAAGTTACATGGTCCCGACAATTTGCGCCGAACGCGCCTAGAACTATAGAATATGAACGAAGTAGAGACTTTTTGCCACGTCAAGCTTCGAACCATAACACTAGACCTAAAACTTTGTTTAAACACACTAGAGAAACTCTCACATGTAATTTTTGTGGCCGACTAGGACATACAGAAAAATATTGTTATCGAAGGAATGAAAATTCGGGAAACTAAGTACGGGATCTTTGAAGCGAGAGGCCAAAGTTCCTCATGAAAAGCCCTCTCATGAGTTATGCCTTGCCACTATGGCTTTACCTTTTGTTACTGATTGCCACAAAGTAACTAAAGTAATAGATCAAAACGATACAGAAGTCGATCTTCAGTTTGCAAAGGAGCAAGTTTTCGATAATTATGACAAATGTCAATTGACAGTGCAGCCGCGGTCCCGTGGACTTTTTGTCTTACCTTGTGGTCCAGAACAGATTATTCAAGAAGCACCTATAAAATGTCCTGTTAGTGCAAATAATGCAAGTTTAAATAACGAAGTTTGTGAAGTAGAACAACCTTATGAGAAAGCCGTTTTAGTTGATGAAAAAGTTTCTGAAGTAGAAGTGTTAACAGAAACTAATAATTAAAATAATTTTGAGTCTGATTTAAGTGAAGAAAAAACCAACCAAGAAGTTGTGCCGACCGCAAATATTCCTGATAAGTCTGGCAAGTTTGGAAGTCCTCAACTATTAAAGCGTCATTTGGAGGCAGACACCAATAAGCCTAGAAAGTACAAGGCCAGATTCTTCAAAAATCCGCACGGAGCGACAAAAAGCCTATGAAACGACCAAATCCTGCAGAGCGACAACCGGCAGCGAAGCAGTCAGCATCACACAGATGACGTCACCAGCGAGATCTTCAGTAACAACTTTACGTGAAGCCACCCAAGACGACAGAAAGATGTTATCGGAAACAGACTGGATGATTTATCGCCACGGAGTGCCAACAATGAAATTTAAGTATATTATTATTCTTTCACTTGGCACTTGTTGATTTATAAATGTTCTCTTTTCTCTGGAATAGATGAAGACGAAGAAGAAGCTTATTGTGATTTATATAGTTAGCAATGTTTGAATTCTTGTTGAAACTTTGGAGTTTCGATATTTATTTTTGAAAAGTGAATTTATTGTAGTTAGAGTTTATACTTCTGTGAATAGAATTTTTTTTGCATTCTTGTTCATCGAAGTTCTAGTTATTGTATTAACGTGAGTTAAAAGGTATTTTTGTAGATTTTTTTCGTTTCAGCTGACTGATAGCTGAAAATTTTATAAGTCGATATTGGAAAGTTTAGAAATTGTAAAATGTTTATGGATATGAATGAGGAGAGTGAAAGAGAATTAGTGATTTAATATTTTCTCAGTTTTAAGAAATTTGTATTGTAAAATAACGTGCATTCCAAAGTGAATTTATGCATGAAAAAAAAAAGAAAGGAGATTCATGTAAAAGTTATTGGATGAAATGTTATCATCGTATATTATAAATTATTTACACTTTTTTTTTCTTTATTCTTAGATAAGATTTATGTATATGTGTTTAAATCTGTTCAGTGTCATCAGTGATATTTATGTGTCAAATACATTGGCAGTATTTATTTGGTATATATAGATGATGACCATGATGATGACTGCAGAATTTTTTTTTTTTGTGTACTTTTTGGAGCTGTCCCCAGATGGCATAGTCTGGTAACCGAGTAGTGACCAGCATAACAACTGCTTTGGGAGGGGGACGTTAGCTCTGAAGGGGGAGGTAATTAATGATTTTTTATTTCAGCTAGATCTCGATTTCTGTGAATAGGAGAAGAATTAGCGGATGATTACAATCCTGCTTGTTTGTAAATTTTGAAATTTCTTAGCTTTGCGTATTTGATTGTAATTAGGAGGAGATAACGGTGTTTGAATACCCGTTTTTCTATGTGATTTAAAAGAAGACTTAGCTTCCACGTATTTTTTGATTGTGGTTAGGGGATAAGCGGAAGTTATCACCCCGCTAGCAACAAATGTAACCTTTTTTTCTTTTCATGTCTTTAACATTATAGAAATTTAAGAAAGATTAGGAGTTCATTAACCTGTTTTTTCTGTACAGTTCAAGATATGCCAATTTCGAGTTTGTATCAGAATGTGATACTAGATAGACCGATTATGCTAGTATACAGTTAACTGTCACAGCCACTGGTATGTATGGACACTAGGATAGCTGTTAAACACATTTTTGTTAAGAGGAAATGGGAGGAGGTACCTTTGGTTGTGCTGGAAAATTGTGTCAAAGTGAGAATAGTTCGTCATATCAAAATTTGCGCTAGCATACTTTTACTTATTTATGTTCAGCCATGTGTAAATGACATGTGTCCTTTATTCGAAATTGCTCGTCAAAATCTGTTAGGTCAAATCTTTTGACTCCCCCTTTGGAAGGGAGAGTTGTGATACCCCATCGTTCACTTTTGCTTTACCTTAACCAGTTTTGTTTAATTTACATTATATTTACCATTTTGGGGATTTTTATTTCCTTTTTGGCATCACAGCACTCATTTCCAAGAGTTGGGAGTTGCGCATGCGCAACTCCGATCTTCCGACTGTCACCGCTAAAGCGCGTGCACAAGGACACGCCCCCTCTTGCGTCATAGCTTGCGTCGTTCGTCATTGTATGTTAATGTCTTTCCCGGCATGCAACATGACGCGCCGGCTCGTTTTTTAAACCGGTGACTTGCTAGTCACAAGAGCGCAGTTAGTGCAGAAGCACTAGGCAGTGGAGAGTGCAGAGGCACTCAGTAGAGAGCACAGTGTGTGCAGGAGGAAAGTGCGTTGTAGCACAGTGAGTTTGATGTATCTTCTTTATTGATGTCTTGGTGAGTTGAACTATTTTGGAAATAAATCTCTTTGTTATTTTAAACCTTTTGAGTCTGTACAATTTTTTCTCTTGAGCAACGAGAATTTAGATTTATAGCATCTAGACTTTTTGATAATCAATTTTGATTCTAACTATTTACTCATTAACGCTCGCTGGCATTTTGAACCCTACTTTAAACTTAGTAAACTTTTTTGGCAATTTGTTAATTATTGCCTGGTGCCCGTATCAGCTATCCGGAGCATAAAACTAATTGGATCAAAAGAAGGGTAAAAACTTTAAAGCATTATTGCATTTATTTGGAGCATTACATGATGTCTCTGAGGTAGCCTCAGACTCTCAAACCAAAATTACTGTGAAGCATTTCCCACTTTGGACAGAAAATGCAGTCCCAAAGTGGAATGGACTGGTAGGGATCACAATTTAGATGCATATTGTAGGGACAAAGGCTGAAAGCAAAGAGATAAAGATCGTTCATCGATCTCAACATAAAGACTTTGGACTGGTGAGGTGCAAAGCATGAAACTCTGCCCTGAAGATGGAACACTACTATGGGATTTGATCTGCAATGATTACATCACTACTGTAAAGCATTTCCCACTTTGGACAGAAAATGCAGTCCCAAAGTGGAATGAACTGGTAGGGATTGCAATTTAGATGCATATTGTAGGGACAAATGCTGACAGCGAAGAGATAAAGATGGTTCATCGGTCTCAACATAAAGACTTTGGACTGGTGAGGTGCAAAGCATGGAACTCTGCGTGAAGATGGAACACTACTATGGGATCTGGTCTGCAATGATTACATCACAGCATATGGCTGATCCAACTGATGTGTGGGACTTCAAACCATCTGTGAAGACAGGCAAGAAGTCTGAAGGATCAACACAATGGCTGGCAAAGAGTTGCTGATACACAAAGTTGGGTGTAAAGGCCTTGCCCATTCTGCACAGGAAAAAATAGCAGAAAGAGGAAACAGTGAGCCAGGGTGGAAGCGGCTTGGTTGTCGACTGTGAAATGCTATCGAGACTGGTGTTAATGTCTTGCAGATAACATTGGACACACAAACCGAAAGGATGAATGGCAGTCAGCCAATTCTGGTATAACATTTCTCACTGGGGACTGAAAACGCAGTTCTAAGTGGGATGGCCTGGCAGGGATCGTAACTTTGCAGCATACTGCAGGGACAACAGCTTATGCAAATATATAAGGAAGGTTTGTCAGTCTCAATGTAAAGACTCTGGACTGGTGAGGTGCAGAAGGCTTCTGTGCAAAAACGGAGGGCCTGATGGAGGGTGTCCAGCACCTTCACCACCGAATCCTGCACAGAGTCATACACCTGGGATCCATAGTCCAGTTTCGACCGGACAAGCGCAGAGTACAGGCAGAACAGAGAACATCAGTCAGCTTTCCAGGAGAGAGAGGAGAGGACCTTGATGATGTTCAATGCCCTTGTGCATTTGGACCTGAGATGACATATGTGTGGTAAAAAGGTCAATTTCTGATTGAAGATAAGGCAGACTCTTTGTCTTCACCACAATGGGAATAATGTTACCACCGAGCGGTAGCTCAGGATCCAGATGAAGATTACACTTGTGGCAATAGTGCACACAAGTGAACTTTTGTTGGGAGAATCGAAACCCATTGGTCATCACCCAAACTGAAAGATTATTCAGGGCAATTTGCAGTTGCCTTTCAATGACCCTCATACTGGACAAAGAGCAAAAGATGCTAAAATCGTCAACTTAGAGGGCATTGCCTACAGATGGAGGAAGTTGTCTTGAAATAGAATTAATCTTGACAATGAAGAGTGTAACACTCAAAACGCAGCCTTGTGGCATCCCCTGTTCTTGGGGGTACGGCCATGACAGAGTGTTGCCGACACGGACTCGAAAAGAACATGCCGATAAGAAGTTGGAGATGAAGATCGGCATGTGACCTCTCAAGCCAAAGCTATGGAGCTCACGAAGAATGTCTAATCTCCAAGTTGTGTCGTACGCTTTTTCGATGTCAAAGAAAATTGACACCAGGTGCTCTCTATGTAAAAATGAATTTCTGATAGCTGATTCAAGGCATATCAGATGGTCAAGAGTTGACCATTGCCTGCAAAAGCCACACTGGGTGTTGGAAAGAAGGTTGTAACGTCCTAAATACCAGATGAGTCTGGCATTTACCATTCTTTCCAACATACGCAGCTCGTCAACACAATGGGACGATAATTAGAAGGAATCTTGGAATCCTTTCCTGGATTTGGGAAGGCCAAGACAATGGCCTCCCGCCAGGAGTCTGGAAACTGCTCAAGAAAAATGCGACTGAAAAGATGGAGCAGCTGATCCTTACTCAATGGTGAGAGATGTTGGAGTAAGGCATAATGGACACTGGCTGGACAGCAGATGCGTGAGAGGTGTGCAGAACAAGGCAGAGAGCTCCTCCGCTGTGAATAAGCCTGTTGTAAGGATCCAGGCTATTAGAGTGGAAGGACAGCAGAGAGCATTCAGCCTTGCTCTTCTGGGCCAGAAACTCAGGGGAATAACAAGATGAAGAAGAGATGGAGGAGAATGACTCCCTCAGAGTGTCAGCAATTGCTTTGGGATCAGCAATTACCTGTGTATTGTGCTCCAGGATCGATAATGAGTGGGACACATAGTTCCTACCTATCTCCGTACTTTATCACACATGACCTTAGAACTGGTCGTGCGGGTAATAGAAGACATATATTTGATCCAAGATTCCTTCTGGCCCTGGCACTGGACAAATCGAACTACTGCCCTGATGCGTTTGAATGCTTCAAGGTGGGGGGGGGGGGAAGTCGGATATCTCAGAAACACCCCCAAAGCCTTGTTCTGAGCCTTATGAGCTGCAGTGCAATCTGGATTCCACCACGGTTTCAGAAAATGAGTAAACCAGGTTGAAGTTTGAGGAATTGTGGATGCAGCTGCATCTATGATAGTCTGTGATCTCCGCTACTGCCACATTGATGGGCTCCTGGCTGACAGAGTGGTTATCAAGCTCAGAGAGGAGCTCGAAGCCGCTCCAGGCAGCCGATCAAGCCTTCATCGTGAGATGCGTGAAGGGCTGCAAGGCCCCCAACAGGAGATGGTGCACACCATGGGGAAGTGATCGCTTCCGTAAGGGTTGTCCTGAACCTCCCATATAAAGAGCGGAAGGATCGAGGAGGAGCAGATGGTGAGGTAAATGGCAGTGAATGTGCCAGTTGGGGAATGAAAGTACTTACTGACACTGGTGTTCAACAGGGAGAGAGAAGGATCCAGGAGCCATTGCTCCAGGACTCCCACCCCTCCTGTTGGTATCAGCACTGCCCAAAGTGGACTGTGTTCGTTAATGAGGAAGGGGGATGACAGCTGCAAAATGAGGTCATCAAGGTCTTCCTAGAAGACGATCTTCCAGATGGATGAAATACTGAGCAGACAATCAGGGAGAACCCCACAAAGAAGCAAAAGGCTACCACCTCTAAGTAAGTGGTGAAGGGTATGACTTGGAATGGAGAATGGTTGCCCACAAGGATGGTGACACCCCAGCGAGCTGGACCATCTCCATTCTGATTCCTACAAAAAGTGTCAGATCATGGGATCTGTGACTGGCTGCAGGTATGTCTCCTGCAGGCACACACAGCTGGGATGGTGTGCCTGAAGGAGGACCTGGATGTCATCAAGATTCCTCTGGAATCTACGACAATTCCATTGTAGGAGTGTGGCAATCTCAGGACTTAGAAGAGTGGGTGGACGACGAATTCCTATTCAACTTAACCACCACAGAGGATGGTTTAGTGAATAGGGGATGGTCTTGTGATGGTTCACCCGTTCACTTTTACTTCTCCTTAACCAGTTTTGCTTTATTTACGTTATATTTATCATTTTGGGAATTGTTTCATTTTTTAGACTGTCTCAATTCTCATTCCGAGCTGCAGGAGTTGCACATACGCAACTCCGACCTTTTTGATTGACAACCGCTAAAATGAGTGCAGGACATGACCCCTCTTGTGTCATAGATTGCACAGTCGTCAGATTATGGAAATGTCTTTCCCAGCATGCAATAGCCACATGCCGAAGTTGTACGCACGTTATAACAAAGTGACGTTAAGTTACATTGTCAGACAGAGTCAGATTGTTGAGACAGATAGAGTTTGTGTCAGATGGAGTCAGTATTGTTAGAGAGTGGTGACGATGGGTTACAGAGTGGAGATGTAGTAGCAGAGTTATTGTGAATCAGTGAAGACAGAGTTTTTGTCCGAGATGATGTAACTTTAGATAGATGTGAGTTGCTAATACTCCAACCATTTTAATTTGGTGAGTGAATTTTTTGGAAATAAACTTTGTTTGTTTTAGAAACTTTTGAATACTATTACTATTTTTTCTCTTGAGCAACGTAATTGATTTTTTTGATTATATTTAACTTTAATTAAACTTGACAATTATTTTTGATTTCTTACTCGATAAGTAACATTTGGCAAATACTTTAACGAACCCTATTTCAACTTTATTTGACAAGTTATTATTGCCTGGCGTCTGATATAGCTATACGGAATTTGAATAAATTTGGATCAGACAAAAGGTCCAACTTTAAAAGTTATTAATCTTTGGAGCATTACAGTCTGTATCCATGTCCTTGGAATCATCCAAGGGACATCTATTACCGCCTTTCATGGAGGCAGCAAGATTTTCTTCCTTGGCCCAGTGGGGACCACTTCGATTTGGAAGGTCTAGCTGTTTCAAGACGGGAAGGAGGCCTTCCAGTGGAGGTGGAAGGCTGAGTTGCAGGAATGGAAACTGTTTTTTTTTTGTCGAAGTCAACACCAACCTCGTTTTTGCCTGAGTCAAGAGGTATTTACCTGCAAGTGAGAAAGATTCAGTAGGTGGTACACTGATGTCACTCTGAACTGCCACTGAAGTCATTGGAACGATGGGCATTCCATCACTGGCATAGGAAACCTTGTCAGGTGGGGCAGCAGTGCAACGAGCTTTCTCGCCTATGTGTAAGAGATGTTGATTATTTTCAAGAGTTGACTTTTCTCTCTTTTTCAAGAGTCTCCTTTTCCTCCTTCTACTTGGGACAGTCAGGGGAATACACCGGATGCTTGCTACTACAGTTCACACAGCTTGCCTTTTCTGCTGTGCAATCAGGATCAAGGTGATCCTTACTGCCACAATGAGCACAGGTGTGTTTGCCCCGGCGATGACCATATATTTGGCACTGAAAGCAGCACAGAAGGTTCGGTATATATGGATGTATCTCACAATGCAAATAGCCTGCCTTGATGGAAGAAGGCAGGTGTCATGTATTAAAGGTTATAATCAGCACCCAGGTGGGTAGCAATTTACCATCATGGTGCATCGAAACCCAGTTGGACTGCTGTTATTCCTTGGGGAGTGAGCTCTGAGAGGATTTCCTCCTCTGTGACTTTGAGAAGGCTCCACTCAGTGATCACATCCTGAGAGGAATTCAAGGTTTTGTGGGTTGGGTTGGGTTGTTTTACCTCTGAGCGGCACTTTTTTGCTCACCATGGGTTAAATGGCCAGGTCACATGGACCCCGAAGGCTCAGAGAAGGTTGGGGGAGGGGATCCACTGGAACAGCTGTTGGGAGACAGACGGTAGCCTCCCGTCAAGGCCATCCAGCATGTTCTTTAACGTGCACAGGGTATGGCTCTCCCGCACACGGGACTACGGCTTAACGCCCCATCCGATAGACGGCGGCCTTTCGAAGCCCATCGGTGTCCCCTACTGACCGTGGGCAGGGCGGGGAATTTTGCGGAGATAAATCTCAACACTGACCCAGCTGGGACTCGAACCTGGGAACTACAGATTACGAGCCTGGTGCGCTACCGACTGAGCCACCCCCGCCCCAGGTTTTGTGGGAAGTGACCATGACAGCCACCTCACAAATCTCTCTGTAACCTTCAGGAGTAGTTCCGAATGTTTCAAACAAGTGGTCTCAACCTGCAAGTCGCCAGATCATAAGCACTTGACAGATTTCAGTTCTCCTGCAAGCCCTTTCAAACCTTTAACAAAAAAATGGGGACATGTCTCCAATTACCTTATCAATCATGTAGTGGATGATCAGGAATCTTTGGGATGAAGACATAAACAAAGAAGATGATAGCATAGATGACAAAGACAACAAAGATGGGGGCTCATGCCAAGCCTTCTTAGTGGCATTGATCAAATCAATAGTATCATCAACTCTAATGATTATTGTTCTGTAGTTCAGTGCCTGCTGTCCCCACCCTCCACACAGCCCAACCAGGGGACGCCCAATTAGGCACCAGGGCTACACAGACACTATACCCACACAGACAGAGCCAAGCCCTCACAAATAAATAAGAGGAAAATGAAATGAAAAATGTACAGAAATAAACTTTCTACACAAAAGAACTAAGCAAAAAAAAACAACCAAACTGTGAACAACCAATCTGGCCTCACAAAGAAAGAATAACTACAAAGGGAAAATAAGTTGTGAGGAAACTCACAAACGTGTACACAGATGTGGGCAAGGTTATTCACCACTTTGCATAGTTGACCCTAGCAGGTCCTGCCGACTAGTCGTTTGCACCTGGGAGCTCCCATTTACCGGAAGCAGAGGCCAAAGCAGTGTTTCAGCAGCCCTGGAATTTGCTTCCCAGAACCACGACGAACAGACTCCCCAATGACAAAATGACCAAAGAGGGCCCTGACAGTCATAAGCTGAGGAAAGAAGACAGGAACCCCCGAGCAATTACCAGGATCCTCCTTTCCTGGGACACGGGTTTCTGTGGAGGGCAAACACGCGGGCAAGCATTCAGGACTCTGTGAAGGTACCCGAGTCAGCAGAACCTTCACAGGGTTGTCCCCTCACCACATACAGGAGCTTGCACCGAAGGGCACACCAGGCTGATCCCACCAATGTGCATGACTTTGATCCATCTGCTCAGCACAATGGCTGGCAAAGAGTTGCTGGTACACACAGTTGGGTGTAAAGGCCTGCGCCATCCTACAGAGAGAAAAGTTGCAGGATGGGGAAATAGTGAGTTACAGTGGAAGTGGCTTGGCTATCAAGATTGATGTTGATGTCTTTGAGGTAGCTTTGGACACGCAAACTGAAAAAACAAATGGTAGTCGGCCGATTCTGGTATAATACACTGCTGGCCATTAAAAATGCAACACTAGGAAGAACTCATCAGATTGTTCCGAAATATGCATGATGGGTAGCCTATGGGAGAACATGTAAATGTTTCAAAGTGCAGCACATACACACATCATGTGTGACAGTAACAGCCCCCTGGAAGTGGTAGAAGAGGAGTTTTCAAAGAGTCGATGTAAAGAACTGGAATCGTGTTTGCTTGCAGTTCTTGCAAACTAAAGAATTAAGTAGGCCCTGTCGAAAAACACAGCATCCATATGACCAGGTTTCCGACTTTGACAAGGGAGAATTGTGGGATTACGGGAAGGCGGATTATCGTACCGAGACATAGGTGCTCATGTTGGACGGAATCCTGCCACAGTGATGAGAATATGGCGTCAGTAGGTAGAGAAGGGATGAACTCACTGACATGAGGGATCTCAACGGCCCTGTCAGAGAAACGAACAAGAGGACAGACATCTCATGCACATGGCTTTGAATGATCGTACAGCCACATCAAACACCTTAGCTCAACAGTTAGGGTGTCCACAAACATGGTTCAACATCATCTGCAGCAGTGGGGGATCTTTGTTAGGCAGCCATTGCTTCGGCTACCATTGACTCTACAACACAGGCATATGTGACTGCAATGGTGCCAAGAACGTCACGCACAGATGTGCGAATGGCATTGCATCATCTTTTCAGAGGAATTCCACTTCAGTATGCAGCATCATGATGGACGAATCCGTATCTGGGTGGTACCACGGCAACAGGCTCAGTGAGATATGCATGATACAGCGCCATACAGGTTGGGTTGTTTTACCTCTGAGCGGCACTTTTTTGCACACCATGGGCTAAATGGTCAGGTCACATGGACCCCGAAGGCACAGAGAAGGTTGGGGGAGGGGACCCACTGCAACAGCTGTTGGGAGACAAATGGTAGCCTCCCGTCAAGGCCATCAAGCGTGTTCTTTAACGTACACAGGGTATGGCTCTCCCACACATGGGGCCACGGCTTAACGTCCCATCCGATGGACGGCAGCCTTTCCAAGCCCATCGGTGTCCCCTACTGACCGTGGGCAGGGCGGGGAATTTTTGCGAGCGCCACACAAGTCAACCCCTGGTGTTATGGTATGGGGTGCCACTGGACTCCACTCATGCATGCGCTTCAGTTAGTTGACTGATATTGATTTTTCAGAGTTATGCTAAATTGGATGGCCAAGTTACAACTTGTTGCTGTGGATATTTTATTTAATGCCAAATTAGATATATGTCATTTTTTACTTTTATTATTTCTACATTTTCCTGTAAAAAAAACTTATCTTGTATCGTTTCCTGAAAATGAATTACGTCTTGGATAGGAAAGCAAAACGGACTTCCTTGGCACAGAAATAAGTCTGATCAGTCCTCTTGTGGGAGGATATTTTTGGTAAGTTTTTTCTACCTCCCCCCCCCCACATTACCGCCAAATGATTTTTTTTTTAATTATAAATTTTTTATTTTCAAAATTTTATCCCCAACCCCATATATATACTGGCTGTGCCACTCTGATGACACAGACCAGTAGTTCCCAACCTGTGGTCTACAGTAACATCTGATGGGGTCTGCAAGAAATTCACTTTTGAGAAGAAATATTTTGTTATGAACAGCCTTGATATACTATCACAGGCTGTACAGACCTGCATTGTGGCACCTCAATGTAGGTTCAATGTACATGCCACATATCAGTATATCTTTACCATTTACAATTTGAATGCATTTTCTATCTTTTTCATTGTACAGATGGAAGCATATATTCCTTGGCTCACACACACAAGGCTTCCCCCTGCAGAGACATCATCGCACCTTCTCCACCAGCAGCCTAGCCTGGTGGCTGGGGAAAGCTTTACTTGTGCATGAGCCAAGGCAAATATGCTCCTGTCTGTACTCATTGAACGTATGTCACAAGGTGCCAGAATGCATTGTCTGTCTGTAGAGGTTAATAGATCTGACTAAATCCAGATTATTGTGAATAGATAGCTACTGACTGCAAGCATAAACTAAAGAGTATTCCTAGTTTGTGACTGCAAGATGTAGATGACACATAATTATTGTGTATTACTGTGCTCTGTGTGGTTGTTTTTAAGACAAATATCTGGCACATTTATAATGAAAACTATGTACCTATTGTGTTTGTAAATTATCTTCATTTACTATATTATTTTTTAATTTACATAGGGTTAATAATAATGGATCACTGGTTGCAATCATCAAAACGAAAATGCAAGTCAAAGGAAACACCACAGTGACATTCAAACGAGAAAATTCATAAATATAGCAATGATTATTTGTCTCATTATTTTACTTAAACCAGCTCCATTGATAATCAAAACCTATTGTTGTTTGTTATGAAACATTATCCAATGAATGTATGGAACCAGCGAAGTTACAAAGGCATTTGGACACAAAGCAAGCTTACAGCATTTTACAGCATCACTTACAGCATTTGAAAAAGCGTCAAATGCTGTAAGAATAAGCTGATGGAATTTTTTCAAAATAAACTTCAAGAACTATGTGCTAGTAAAAAAAGTATAACAAATATTGCAACCAGTAGCAAGAATGAAAACGCTATGCTTGCTTTGTATCAAGTATCCTTGTTAATTGCAAAAAAGGGGAACCTCACAATATAGCAGAATTGATTCTGCCAGCTGCAAAACTGATGGCATCGGCTATGTTGGGAGAAAAAGCGTCAAATAATTTAAATATGATTCCATTGTCAAACAACACAGTCAGTAGAAGAATTCAAGAAATGGCATAAAATATGAAAGAACAACTAATTATCAGAATACATAACAGTCAATATTCTCTACAATTGAACGAAAGTGTAGATGTTGCAAACTGTACATCTGTTGGCTTTTGTTTGCTATGAATATTCTGATAAAATTCAAGAAGATTTTTTATTTTGTAAACAACTGGAAATGCACGCAACTGCTTTGGCTTTATTTACTAAATTAAATGATTTTATAACAGTAAACCAAATTGAGTGGTCAAAATGTGTAGGGATCTGTACAGAATGTCAGGACAGCTTTCTGGGCTGTGAGCATGTGTTCAGGAAATTGTATCTATTATTAGTTAAATCACTGCATCATACACCGACAATCATGAGTTGCTAAAAATATGCCCAAAAAATTGAAAACAGTTTTAGATGAAACATTTAAAGTTGTCAACTACATTAAGGGCCAGCCACTAAATTCTTATATATTCAATATGATTTGTGAAGAAATGGGCAGCGATCACATCAACTTCTCCTACATGCAGATGTGTGCTAGTTAACATGTGGAAAAGTATTGAATCGCATTTTTGATTTACATGATGAAATTTCAATTTTTTTAAATTAATGAATTTTCTTTGAGTGACTATTTCAACGATTTTAAATGGTTGTTTATAGTTGCATACGTCGTCAATATTCTCGGATCTATGAATGAACTTATTTTAAGCCTACAGTGTACATCTGCAACAATGTTTAATGTTTAAAATAGTATTGAAGCAAAGATAAAGAAATTAGACCTATGGTCCCATCATCTTTCCAACAATATTTATTCGCATTTTCAAATGCTCATTGATATTTTGGAAATTACAAAAGAAAAGGTTACTGATGGCAGACAAAAAGATTTCATTGAGCATTTGAATATATTGAAAAGTATTCTAGGAAATATTATCCATCCCCTGATTCCAATACTAAATGGATTAATGATCCTTTTAATGAAGATATAAAAGTCATAAAAGGCTTAACAAGTAATAAAGAAAGCAGCTTGGTGGAGTTTTTTTGTGACAATTTATTATTTAACAAATATAATTTGATTGATTTTTGGGTATATTTATGCTCTAAATCTGCAGAACTATCAAATGAGGCATTGAAACATTTAATGCTATTTGCTACAACTTATATGTGCAAATGGACTTTTTCAGCACTTTTATACACCAAGTCAAAATATAGAATCAGACTAAATATGGAGCCTGATTTGAGAACGCAAGTTGGCACAACTGAGCCAAACATTTCGGGACTTGTTTCAGTCAAACAACATCAACCTCTAAACTAATTAAAAATTAATGTAGTGTTAATTTATTGTAACTACATATTAAAAAAATAAAGTTTTTTTTTGCTGATATAAATTCTTTTTTCATAAGACCTTTTCTCTTTTCTAGTATTCTTAGTACCAGACGCAAAAACATGAGCCATAATTTAAGAAAAAATAATCAATCCCCTCCACAGAGGTCTGCCATATTTTTCAAATTAAAACAGGGGTCCTCTGCTTTCAAAAGGTTGGGAACATCTGATATAGAAGTTTGTTTTTTACCCTTGGTGCACAAACCTTTCTCAACACCCAAAGAAACAATTCATAATGTTTAGTAAAAAAGGAGGCCAAAAAAGTATTTTCCCCCATTTCATAAACTGGAAAAAAAATCCCATTAATCCAAGCAATTCAAGTCACCTTGCATAATGCTGGCTCATGTTTTAAAATAACCACACTAAAAAGTATCATTAAAAAAAATAAAAATCATGTTTCAGGTAAATATTATACTATTAGTGAAGAGATTTACTTTCAATTAATATATACACCAAAGAGCCAAAACATTAGGACAACCTACCTATTATGATGTTGGTCCTTCACATGCTGCCAAAAGAACTCTTACCCAGCAAGGCATGGATGCTACAAAATTTCTAAAGGTGTCTTGTGGTATCTGGTACCAACACATTACCAGCAGATCCTTTAACTCTTGTAAGTTTTTTAACTCTTCCAACACAAACCACAGATGCTCGATTGGACTGAAGTTGGGGAAATCTGGAGGCCAAGACGATACCTGGAAGTCTTCATCATGTTCTACGAACCATTCTCGAACAATCCAGGCAGTGTGGCATGGTGCATTATCCTGCCGAAAGAAGGCACAGAGGGGTATAACCATTGCCATGAAAGGATGTACCTGGTCTGCAATTACATTTAGGTAGGTGGTAGACGTCATAGTTTCCTGCACATGAATGACTGGACCCAGGGTTTCCCAGCGAAACATGCCCAAAGCATTACACTTCCTCCACTGGCTTGTTTTTTGTCCCACAGTGCATCCCTGGTGCCAACACTTCCTCACATAAACAATGCACACATACCCAGCCATCCACATGGTGCAACAGGAAATGAGATTCATCAGACCAAATGACCTTCTTCCAATCATTCAAGTCAAGTTTTGATGCTTGCGTGCCCACTGTAGGAGATTTCGACAGGGAACCAAGGTTAGCATGGGCACTCGGAGTGGCATGTGGCTACACAGCCCCATTTTCAGCAGTGTTCGATGTACTGTGTGTTGTGACACATTATCCCATCACCAACATTCAAATTATGGGCGAGTTGCACCACAGCATCCCTTCTGTTGGCTCCTACCATACAGGATAGCCTTCTCTCACATCTAGCATCGATGAGCTGTGGTCGGCCCACACCTTGCCGCCAGTTCGTGGTTTTTCCCTCCTCAGAACACTTTTTGAAGGTACTAACCATGACTCACTGTGAGCACCCCACAAACCTTGCGGTCTCGGAAATGTTCTGACCCAGTCGTCTGGCCATTACAATTTGCCCTTGTCAAACTAACTTAAGTCCACAGCCTTTCCCATCTGAAGAACAAGAATAACACTGATTAACAAAGCTCAGCAATCAGGTATTATTTATACCATTTCATGACCTTCATACGAGCTGTCATTTACCTGCAGTTGCTTCGATTTGCATAAAGATGCACTGATCATAATGTTTTGGTTCTTTGGTGTAATTATACTATTTTAATTCATCAGGTTTCCCAAAATTAAGCCTTAATTGCATAGTCCATTCTATTTTTTCACTATGTCACTGAAAAAAAATCCTTCTAAAATTAATATTTTAAAATTTTTTAATAAAATTTGCAATTAAATTCTGTTTAATTTGGTATCTAACATGACCTATTTCGGTTGCTTGTTTATTTGCTTTTTAAACCCAAAGTTGATATATTGATAAGAATCAGCACAATTAGCAAAAAGCCTGGACTTCTCTTAAAGTATGGTACCAAGAAAAAAATTGCAAAATGGAAGTAATTCTTTTGTTTCAAGCAAATATTTTTTTTTCGCTATTCAGAAATAAATAGCTTTTCTATTCATGTGCATTACAATTATTTCTGTCTATTATTTTTGTTTATTAATAAAATTATATTTGCGTTGCCAGATGCATATTCTTCATACCCTTCAGAAAATCCAAAAATAGATGCCGATTAATTTGGCATATAACATGCCATAATTCTTTTCATTAGTTATTTGGAAAAAAATATTTCTAAAGTTAAGCATTTTTTGGTTGACCATAGTGTAAAAATAGCTGGGCCTCTGTTTGCAAATCAGTTTTTCAGGTGGGACACTGGAAGGGGTAATTAACAGCAAATGAAATAGTTCTATTAAAAATACCAGGTTACAATAGGGGAACTGAAGTTGGATCTGATCATTATCTATTAAAAGTATCTTGCAACTTAAATTTAAATAAGTGTTGTGCTAGGCTTAAAAAAAAAGCTTTAACAAATTAAATGCTGGTCATAATTATTTAATTTATGCTATAACTAGCAGCAATTAAATAGGTCACACAACACTACAAGCTGCAGTACTCAACTAACAGTCCAAGCAAATGTGTTGCAAATGTGTGGCATTCTCCGAGCAGCAACAGAATTTTAAACACAATAAAAACAGTTTCTTTCTCAGAAAATAATTAAATATATTAGACTTCTCTTTTTTGAGCAATAAAATTTTTGAAGTTTATCTTTCAAACTATTAGCATACTTTTTAATATGCTAAGAGTTTGAAGGATAAACTTCAAATTTTATTGCTCAACGACAGAGAACTTTCAGCTATTTTAAGCAATAGAGTCAAGCTTGGATGCATGTGCATACTTGTCATTTAATGTATTAACTATAAAGTTCTGAAACACACAGTTACAGCCAAAGATTACCATGACAGGTTACTTAGTCATTATGATAATTGCAGTTTATCTACTATTGTGATTAAGAAAGAATGGGGTCATTCTGAACAGTCTTTTCTTGAAACTAACAGTACTCTTTTAGGTATAAAGAAGAAAAAGAGATGATGTTATTTGGATTATACATGACACTAGACTTTATTTTTGAAAGAAAGAACTGCAAGAATAACCTTAATCGACACCCTACTATTCCTAACTGAAGGCATTACAAAGGGTTTAATAAATGTGTAAATGA
This sequence comes from Ryuthela nishihirai, assembly GCA_038380435.1. Classification (NCBI taxonomy): domain Eukaryota; kingdom Metazoa; phylum Arthropoda; class Arachnida; order Araneae; family Heptathelidae; genus Ryuthela; species Ryuthela nishihirai. The sequence goes on from JAWZYU010000019.1 coordinate 4,613,272, forward strand.
TCAGTTGAAGGCAGATAAGAAATTTAGGTTGCTAACTTGGCTGAAACATCTGAGGAAGCAGGTACACAACATAACAGCAGAGAGCTGCACCAGAGCATTAATACTTTGTGTAGGAAGAAACAGCAGGGAATGAGAGATAAATGTGGTAAGGTCATTGAAGGTGAGGATTCTGTCATGGCTAAATGGGATTAGCATTTCACTGATGTTCAAAAGAATGTATTTAGTTCTACTCGTATTGTTGGTAATGATACTAGATGCATTATTTTAATGTTGGCCCTATATCAAAGTCTGAAGTTATTTTGGCTATTTCTAAACTTAAATTACATAAATTGTCAGAGGTGAAAGAAATTGCAACTGAAATGTTTAGAGCTCAAAACGTTTCTGTTATCACATGGCTGAATGAAATTTTGAATATCTTATGATAAAGGCAATGTTTCTAAGGATTTTACCAGAGCTATCATTATCCCTATTTTTTTTTTAAATGTGTTTGCAGTTCTGCCAATGACTATAGTGGAAGCTACCTAACTTCTGTTTCAGGTAAAGTTCTTTTCATGACTGTACTTAATAGAATAAGAATCTGGTTGATGACTAATTACGTGATGAGCAGTGTGGATTCAAAAGTGGTAGGTTCATTTAGGTTTAATTTAGGCAGATTCTTGAGAAATGTTTAGAAAACCTTTGGTTACTAGCTTTGTAGATTTCAAAAAGGCTTTTGACTCTGTTGATCATCATAATTTGTTGCTGATCATGACACATATGGCATACCACACAAGTTAGGTAACACAACAAAAGCTCCCTATAAAAATGATGAATGATGTGCGAGATTTGGTAAGGTTTGTGCAGTGATTGGTTTAGCATTTTAGTGGAATTAGACAAGGGTGCATTTTGTCTCTTTTTCTCTTTAGTTTGGTTATTGATTTATGTATGTTTGGTTATTGATTATGTGAAAATTTCTACAAGGAGAATATTTTGTCCTTAAGTGATCTAGCCAGAGGTGAAAGAAATTTGAAAATTTCTGATTTAGATTATGAAATAATTTGATCATTTTGTAAAATGGTGTTGATTAGATGAACTGTTTCATTAGAGCTGTTAATACAACTGGTAGTAGAGTAGGGTTGATGATAAACAGAGAGAAAATTAAACTGATGAAAATTGGTCAGTCAGGTTGTGGTTCAGTTAATTTGAATGGTTGAACCCTTGTTCAAGTGTTTCGGTTTAATTATCTTAGGAGTTATGTGACAGATACTGGTGATATGCAGCATGAGATAAACAGAATATGGATTGCTGTTGGGGCTTTTAAGAATGTATGGAGAATGTGGAAAAATAGGTGTATACACCTAAAAACTAAAGCTGGGTATAATAATTGGGGTCCTTTCTCAAGTTACATAAATTAGTTTAAATACAGTGATAGATAGTTCATCATCATCATCATCTTCCTCAAGCAGCCATGGTCTCTGGAGGTGCAACCAGATTGTGCAATTTAGTTCCCCAAACCTGATCTACATCTGCTGCATCTGGTCACTGTAGAACAATTCTAACAAGGTCCTGTTTGATATTGTCTGCCCACCACATCCTAGGTCTTCCCCTCTTTCTGAAGACTTTAGGCTGTTCATAACCCTATTTGCAAATCTATGGTCAATGGAGTCTCTCTCTCTCTCTGCACAATATGCTGCTCAAAGGAGGTTTCAGACTCCTTTGCCTAACTTCATCATTACTTACAAAGTTGTACCAATTAATACACATGATACTGTGTAAGCAGTAGTTAAAATACTTTAATTACAATATTAAGGAAAATCATCGCCCTGAAGTTCACGTCGATCAATTTTAGAGGAAAAATTGTCTTGAGCTGGGTGAGATATGAACCCACAACCTCCTGATAACATGTCAGGTGCTCTGGGCCAGTGAGTTACTGGCCGCTGATCAACATCTCCTCTAATTGATGCTATGAACTTTCTACCAGCAGTACACATTCTCTGTGTCTCATGCAGGTATTTGTTCCAGCTGCTCTCAGCCTCAAGAAACAATGACAAGTATGTCATGAAGATGGTAAGTACATTTTGAGTGTACAATTGTTTAAACTGAAGAGATATTTTTTAATGCATTTAATGAATATTAAGGAAGATTATCACTCTGAAGTTAATGTTGATCAATTTTGGAAGAAAAATTGTCTTGAGACGAGTGGGATATGAACCCACAACCTCCTGATAACATGTCAAGTGCTCTGGACCACTGAACTACTGGCCGCCGATACAGATCTCCTCTAATTAATGCTATGAACTTTTTACCAGCAGTAAACAATTCTCCATATCTCATGCAGGTATGTCATAAAGATGGTAAGAATGTACTTACCATTTTCATGACATATTTCTCATTGTTTCTTGAGGCTGAAAGAAGCTGTGACAAATATCTACATGAGACACACTTTAATCACAAATTCACAGTTTAAGATAATTTAATGAGTTTAAATTATGCTCATAAGCTTAGACACGAGATTAGCTTTCCTAACTCAAATACTAAACCATATACCATGAAGTAGGTATAGTATCATTAGTTGTAGCATAATATTACTCTAACTTAGTTTTTCCTGCTGATACTTTTGGATACATTCATTGAACACAAGTCTTGATAACACTCAACAATTACAGTATGCGTAGTCTGGCATGCCACTAGAAGAGCTTCTGTATATCATGTTGAGTTCTACATGTCACTGCTAAGCTGAATGACTGCTTGGTATGAAAACTTCTTGGTTACTTGGATATGATGAAAGTTAAAAATTTTCAATGTGTTTGGAATTTCAACAGCTGACTGCAAATATTCAGTTAAGTACAACACCTGATGGTAAGTATCCAAGTAAGTTATTTTTTTCTTATTCTCATTCTTTTTAAAGGTATTAACATATAAGAAACTAAAATTCAATACATTAAACAGTTAACTCTTTGCACTCCAGATGTTTTTTTAATATAATTGTTAAATAGTATTAGTAAGTCGCCATAGCAGTGCCTATGAAGTGCAAAGGGTTAAATGTTTTAAGTATAAGTTAAAAATCCCCTTTACAACACATTTTGTACATCATTCATCAGATATCATCAGTCAATGTGATGGTTAGCAATTCTAGCTTTCATTAGACTGTTCCCTTGTGGTACTTCATGGTGGTAATATGGTAATTTTGTAATAATAAATTTTCTGTAGCAGGAAGGGGGGTTAAAATCACTATTATAGAGGGTTACATAGATCACTATTATGGAGCGTTATATATATATCACTATTATATCACTATTATAGATATAATGCACAGATCAGTAAAAACATTAAAACCACCTACCTAATATGATGTAGGTTCCTCTCACTGCCAAAAGAGCTCTCACCCGATGAGGCATAGATTCAATGAGATGTTGGTAGGTGTAGCTTGATATTTGGTACCATGGCTGCAACAGCAGATCCCGCAGTTCCTGTAAATTACATGGTTGGAGTGATGCTGCTCATACCCATTTCTTCAACTCAAACCACAAAATTCATGTCCGGCATATTTGGGGGCCATGGAAATAAATGGAATTCCTCATCATGTTCTAGGAACAATTCTTGAACCTTCTTAGCAGTGAGACAGTGTCTTGAAAGACGCCATTTCCGCCAGGGAACACAGTAGCCATAAAGGGGTGTATTTGTTCAACCACAATGTTCAGGTAGGTGACAGCTGTCAGAGTTTTGTTTTACAGGCAGAGGTAACTGGTCCAAGTGTTCCCCAAGAAAATATTGCCCAGATCATCACACTCCCTCCAGCCGCCTGGATCCATCCCCAGTGCATCCAGGTGAGAAGGCTTCTATGGGTAAACATCGCACATGAGCCCCGTCTGTTCACATGGTGTAACAGAAAAAGGGATTCGTCTGACCATGTGACTGACCCTCTTCCAGTCTTCTATGGTCCAATGCCAATGATTACATGCCCCCTGCAAGTGTTGAGATGGTAAACAGCTGTGAGCATAGGTACATGAATGGATCTGCGGCTGCAGAGACCCATATTCAAGAACTTACAATGAACTATGTTTTCGGACACATTGGGCCCTTTACCACAACTGAAATTATGGGTATGTCAGCCACAGTAGCCCTCCTGTTGCTGCAGACAAGACGAGATAGCCTGCGCTGACCTCTGACATCAATGAGGTGTGGCCGGCCTATGCTTTGTTGATAGCTCGAAGTGTCACCTGCTTCAGACCATCTTCAATAGGTACTAACTACTGCACAGCATGAGCAGCCCACCAGCAACACTGTTTCAGAGATGCTTTTACCAAGGCATCTTGACATAACGATCTGGCCTGTGTCGAAATCAGATAAATCCTTTGATTTTCCCATGTTGAGATGAAATGAAATACTTCATGTGAGAGCTCCGACCCAGGTATTATGGATTGGAGCGACCGTATCATTCACGACCTTGGCACGTGACACTGATTGGCTGCACCGCACTTCTTTGCATAATGCAGAGGTGGTTTTAATATATTGGCTGATCAGTGAATATTATTAGATCACTATTATACAGGGTATTATGACTATTAATATAAAAGTATTATAGGGGTAATTATTAAATATAAAAGTATTATAGGGGTAATTATTAAATATAAAAGTATTTAGGGGTAATTATTAAATATAGGGTAATATAGGGTAATTATTTAATATAAAAGAATTTATAGGGAAGTATTATAGGGGTAATTATGCTAATTAATAATTACATTTTACATATAGTTAATTGATATTTGGTGGATGGTGAAGCTATTATTTTATATTGTAATTTAGTAATAGGTAATTGATATTATAAGATTAACTGTGATAAAGCAGTATGACATTCTTTCATATATCTGCTCCATGCTCAGAAACACAATATTCTAATGTTTGTCCTACATATTGGTTTTTATTGTTCAATATTTTTGTGGGATCATTTATTACTAGAGTATATTTCTCCAAAGAGGTGCACTATATCTCAATCATTTATGATTACTAACTTAACAGCTTTGTCCATAGTACTCAGGGACTTAATATTCTATGGTTTCAATACATAATACTTTCAGTGTCCAGCCTTAAAAGCTGGTTTCCATCCAAGGCCAAGCTATTTTCTCCCATGCTCAGCCAAAAAAAAAACATTAACTTTAGGACTTTTCTGCCAAATAACTAATGAAAGGAATTATGGCATGTTATATGCCAAATTAATCAGCATTTAATTCTTGATTTCCTGAAAATAAAATATTTAACAAAAACAATGACTAACTTTATTTTAATATGACATGCTACATTAATTTTATATTTAGCATCCTGTAGTAAAAAAATATGCATTTGGCAAAGAAAATTAAAATTTATTAAAAATAAAAGTAATAGACAGAAATGGTTACAATGCACGTGAATAAAAAGGCTATTTATTTCTGAATAACAAAAAATTAATTTTCTTATTTCAAGTAAATATTTCTTCAGTTTTGTAATATTTTTCTCTGTACCATACCTTGCGAAAATTTCAGGCTTTTAGTCAATTGTGCTGAGTCAGATAAACTAGTCAACTTTAGAATTAAAAAAAAATAACCAATCAACAAAAATATGCATGTTATATTTCAAATTAAACAGAATTTAATTCAAAATTTTATGAAAATAAAAAATTTACACAAATTTAAAAGCATATTGATTTTAATAAGCCTTTCTTAATGTGATATGGTGAAAAAAAATAGATCAGATATAAAATTAAAGCTTAATTTTGGAAAACTTGATGAATAAAAATAGTTAAATTACATATTAATCAAAAGGAAAAATTTGCCCAATAATAGAATATTTAACCTGAAACATGATTTTTATTTCTTTTAATGATTCTTTTCAGTATCGTATATTTTAAGCACAGCAAGTGTTATACAAAGTGACTCATTCATGGGATTTTCTGAACTGGTTTATGAAATGGGAAAAAAAAACTTTCATGGTTGCTCTTTTTTTATATAAAATATTGAGGATTTTTTCTTTGGGTGTTGAAGTTTGGTGATCTTGGTGCGCAGTGCAGGAAGGTTTGTGCACCAAAGCAAAAAATGCGTTATATTGGCTATTAGGAGAGTGATACATTCACAGTTAGTTTAGTTGGGGGGGGGGGGGGTCCCAAAATAATTGCTCTCTCATATGAGGACTGCTTTTCTTGCCAAGGAAGTCCATTTTGCTTCTGTATCCAAGACTATACTTTTTCAGAAAAAGGTGCAAGTTCTTTTACTAAAAAAGCAAGAAATAATAAAAGAAAAATTGCATATAACCTAATTTAAGTCCCTTTAAATAAAATATTCACAACAACTTTTAAACTGTCAATCTGATGTAGCATAATGCAGAAAGATCAATATATCAGCCAACCAAAAGATCACTAATCTTCAGAAATAAATGGAAAAAATTCTACAGAAATAAATTTGCTTTCATATCCAAGACCTCATTTATTTTCAGAAAATGATATGAAATCAGAGTTTTTCTTACTGGAAAGGTAATAAAAGCAAAATTAACATATAACCTAATGTGCTGTTAAATAAAACATTCATAGCAACAAATTGTAAGCTGGCAATCCAATATAGCATAACTATGAAAAATCAATAATTATCGATCAGGCAAAAGATCAATAATTTACAGAAATAGAATAAATCTACTAAAATGATAACTAAGTTAAACCTTAGTTATCATTAACTAACTTCACAAAGGGTAGCCAATATAACAATACAGTAAACAATCTATTATGGAGCCACTTATAACACATGGAACAGAGATAGCACAGGTGAACCACAAGCCTTCTATTGTGCAATGAGCCAGAAAGAAATTTGTGCAGATGTACCAATTGTGGAGCCTAAGAATGATGTTTTTACTTTCGATTTTGATCTGAAGAGCAGGAAAGATGCATAGAATGCTGGGATAAATGATAAAATAATTCTAGGAATACTGAAATAGGTTTAAAATAGAAAAAGAGTGTAAAACTGGGGATAAAAATGTCAGTAAGTACTTCGTAATTGCTTCCAAAATCTTCTGTTTTTACAAATAGCATTTTTTTTTGTCAGTTTTCAGGAGGTTTTCAAAACTTTATGGAAAAATTTGTTGAAAATAGTTCAAATCAAACTTGTAAGCTTAATTCAGAGATTTGCTTCAGCAAAAAGTAACGTTAACAAACAAATTGGCAATACCGTTATAGCACTTCTAAGGTAATCAGATGACTTTAACAAATCATTTATAACGTAGTTTAATAAAATATGCACCAAATGAAAAAACAAAATATTATTTTTCAAGCCTGAATTATATATTTTTATAAAATAATATAAGAAAGTTTTAAAACAGCATTTTTAATTTTTTTTTTTAATCGATTTTTTCTTTTTTTTGTATTAAAAACATACACATATGTTTTCGGCCTCTCGTTACAGATTCCCCAAATGTATACATATGATGTGGACATGAAGGCTTAATGACTGGAAAAATCCAGCTTATGTATGGGAAGCTTATAGAAAAATTTTCCTGTGTAGTTTTAATACGTTGGGTTGAAGTTATTTATGTTTCAGCAGTGCACTTGAATTTCAATAGATCCAAAAAGTATTAAATTCATGTGCAATGCAAAAATAAAAATGATTCCAGCCCAATGAATTAATAAATAAATAAAAAAAATAAATACCCCCTCAAGCAGCTGCTTGCCACAGAGGTCTGACAGGAGCCTGTCAGTTTATATGCCAGAGTAGAAGGTCTGAGAGGATGGCAAGACCTCAGCAGAAAAACGACACAAACAGTACTGTACAAGAAAATTTTTCCATAAACTTTGGAAACCATACAATATTAAAACCCCATTATATTATTAACAATAAATGATTTGATATAGCACATCCCTCTGGAGGGATACACTCTATGGTAATAAATGATCCTACAAAAATATTAAACAATTAATATTAACAAACATACAGAACAATAGAAGAACATATTTCTGAGCATGAAGTGGATATTTGAAAGAAAGATCATACTGCTTTTTCACAATGGATTTTACAATATCAATTATCTATTACTAAATTAGAATATAAAATAACAGCTTTACCATCCATCCAATAAACAATTGAACTATATAGAAAATGTATCATTAATTTACATAAAAAAATCTCTATAATACTAATTTAACCCCCATATTAGCTGCATGAACTTATTATCATAAAATTACCACATTACCACAGTAAAATACCATAAGAGGACAGTCAATAAAAGTTAGTATTGCTAGCCATCACATTCCCTGATGATGACATCTGATGAATGACATAAGAATGTGTTGTAGAGGGAATTTTAGCATGCTTAAAACATATAACTCTTTTATGTATTGAATTGAGTTTTATAAAAAAAATTTAATATTTACATTTAAGAATTGAAATTCTTGATGAAAATTTCAATCCCTTGCTGGTGCAGACTACAGTTGATCACTAGAGTTGCAACATCCCTTTTTTCTGCTGGTCCACCATTCTCGTTGTGGAATTGATGATGATAGTAGGAATCATCACAGATGTGGTTACCAGTACTGGTGTAATTAAAAGACATTGAAATCATCGGGTTTTGTGGAACACCTGTGGCTAATAAGCACTGACTTCTGCTGGTGTCCTGATTTCATGATTTTGTTCTCTTGGATGGTTCTCTCAACTTGCTCACTGTGCCTAAGCACAGTGAGCAAGTTGACATTAGCAAGCACATCCTCAAGAATTCTCAAAAACTAGCAAACATTATCTACAGAACTGAAATTTTTTAAAAACTTTTAAAAGTCACATTAAAAACAACAGTTCCTCTGGAGGCATATTATGTTTCGCAACAACTTCAATCTGGTGGCTTCATCATGCTCTGTATAATTCGGTGTTCAGAGTTTATATAGGTTCTCCCCTATGACATTATCGGCTGCTTGCGCAGCAGGTGTGTTTGTCTGCTCATGCAGCAGGAAATTCCATGCCGCCAAAAGAGGTGGAGTCTCAGTCTTGCAGATCATATGCCTATGTAAATTAATCATAATGAATTCTGCATATTGAGTTAAAATAGGTTTATGCATTAAATTATTTATTTCCAATTTATTGTCTTTACAATTTGTGCTAATGCTGCATTAGGCTTTTCATTTTAAATATCTTCTTGGTGCTCATATATACAGTATATTTTCCCTATATATGTATTTTTACCATTTAATATATTATGAGGATCGGGGATTTCTATATTATATACTCCTCCTGTTGAGGGTAACTTATCGCAATCATTTATTACAAACTTTTTTAATACTTTTACTTATGGTAAGTGGTAATTTAGTATCATATTTTTGCAATATATTATTTAATGTATTAGAAATTCCTTGCATATATGGAAAAATGTATGCATATTTAGGATGTGTTTTCAGAAGGTTAGAGTTTGAGAATCTTGTTGACTCTTATATCTAGCTGTTTTTTCTAATTTTTTAATCATTTTTTCAGGATATCCTGCTTCTTGTGCTATTTTGTATATAAAATCCAATTCTTTCTGCAATGCTTGTTTTTGTGTGCTATACTTAAATACTCTAAGCAAATATGGACTTATGGTCGACTTATTATACTTCAGTGGGTGTGCTGAGGTAAAAGGTATTACATATTTTAAATGAAAGTCAGCTTTCAATATACTTCTATATCACATCTCGTTTTTTTTTTTTTTGTTTATAAACAGATCTAGGTATGGAAGTTCATCATTACTTTCTGTTTCTGTGTAAACTTTATAGTTGGTAAGATGCTATTAAATATTCCAATTAGAATATTTAAATGATCTATAGGATGGTCCCAGAAAATCAGTACATTGTCGATGTAACAAATATATAATGACAGTTTTTAAATAGCTTTCTTCAGTACTGTCCATTCAACATGCCACATAACGACATCAGTCATGAGCCCAGAGAGGGCAGGGAATCCCGTATGACACCCTCTCCGGACCCATGCCTATTGATTTACAATAAACCAGTTGAAATTGGTGGCTAGGTCCAGGGCCTCGTGTACACTAAAGTACTCGTGGGCCATGGGCCTGGCCTCCTTCAACAATTCCGCCTTCAGTGGCATTGCTGCATCCAAACATGGTGTATGATATGACGTCCAGAGAGTGAATGGTTATTGTCTCCTTCACATACTTTTTGTATGATAGTAACTGCCTCATAACACGAAGTTATGATACATTTAGTAGGTGGAAAAAAGAGCTCTTTCTAAGTTATACATAGGCAATTTACACTTACTTATTAAAGGCCGAAAAGGTTTGTTTTCTTTATATAATTTAATTTTAATAAATCATTGCAGTATGTCCAGATATATTGGGGATATACACTTCTTCAATACTGTTATACATTGGCAGAAATTGAAAAAAGAACACCCAGGAGGAAATCCTTCAGGAACGTCATATTATAATATGTTAATAGTTAAGGGCAGTAGAAATCGTGATCCAAGATTGAAAGTCATTGGATGAAATAATGATGCGACTGAGGACAACAATATGCAAATATATGCAGCACGTATTTAAGGACTAGGGTGTAGAGAAAGAAGTTATTTGTCTTGTGTCATGTTGTTCAGTGCTCTTTGAAGAAGCTACCATGTCTGCAAGACACAGGTGCGGAACATTAATTCAGTTAGTCAAGTTTGAGCAAGGTCATATAGTGAGTCTTCGGGAAGGAGGTTGGTCTTTTTGTCAAATTGCACATTGCATTGGACGAGAGGTATTGGCAGTGATATGATGGTGGGGTTGATGGTCAGAAGAGCATTCGCACACTCACAGACGTGGTTCTGGGCAACACAGAGTTACAGACACACGAAATAATTGTTGTATTAGGAGGATGGTAGTGGCAGTGTGGAAGGCTACAGTGTCACAAATTCAATCCTCTCATCGTACCAAGGGTGTCTACAAGAACGATACACAATCGTCTTTTGGAAGCAGGACTATAGGCACGCATGATGCTGGCATAGTTACCACTGTTACCTCATCACTGTCGAGCATGTTTGCAGTGGTGTCAAGAACGTGTCATTGGAGGGAAGAATGGCAGTCTGTGGTCTTCAGTGATGAAAGCCGATTCTGCTTAGGAGCGTCTAATGGTCATTTATGTGCCTGAAGGCAACAAGGTGAATGGCTTCTTCCATCATGAATCCAACAGGGACACACAGAGCCCACACCAGACATCATGGTGTGGGGAGCAATTAGCTATCACTCTTGTACGTGTCTGGTGTTTGTACAGGGTACACTGAATAGCAATACACAACGTCAGTGACATCATACAGCCGGTCGTCCTGCCATTTTTGAGTGTAATCCCAAATTTGATATTCCAGCAGGATAACGCCTGCCCACACTCCACCCAGGCAACTCAAAATGCTCTTCAGGCAGTGCACCAACTCCCTTGGCCAGCACACTCTTCGGATGTCTCCAATCGAGTGTGTCTGGGACTGGATCAAACATAGACTCTTCCGCGAACTGCAGCAAGCAACGACCATCACTGAATTAGCATCTAAGTTGAAAGCGCATGCAATGGTATCCCCCAACGTGATATCCAGCATTTGTACGACCAATTGCATGCCAGATTGGAAGCTTGTATTGCTGCTCGAGGAGGTTCAACACCTTATTAAAATGCGCCTTCTTTAAAATGTAATACTCATTAAAAGGTAAAATAAACATTGAATCACTTCACACATGTGATCACTGTTCTTTCTCAACAAGTTGTTTCTACTAAATAAATCTCATAGATTACACTTCAGTTGTTAACGGTGTTCTTTTTTCAATTTCTACCAGTATACAAGAAGTGTGTATAAGAAGGGGTCTCATTTCAGTTCCGCCAATTTAGTTAATACTTTAGGTAAAGGATTGGTTTGTAAGAGTGAACACTTTAAATCTCATACTATATTGTTATCTTACATCATAATCTGTCTTATCCATTATTACAATTTGTTCGGTTTTATCGACTAAAACAATTTTAAGGTTTAGATTACTTTTTAAATCATGCAATATTTTAAGATCTGGGTTATTAGTGTTATCTTTATTACTTTACTGATATTTAATACTTTGGTTATTTTAAATCTTTCTTTATCCTTTTGCAAATGGAGTATTTTGTTTACAGATTGCTCTACTTGGGGAATGAATTGTTTTAGTTAGATGTAGTGTTACTGTATGCAAATTTAGCTCCTTGATGCATGGAGATTCCTTCCCTTCCAGCAGCACAGAATCTTTTGTTGTGTGAGCAGACACACATATCTACTGCACAAATAGCCGCAGCAGTCATAGGGGAGACTCCTGTATAAACTCTAAACCCTGAGCTATACGGAGACTGATGAAGTCACCAGATAGAAGTGTGGTAAAACATAATATGCGATGGGAGGAACTGTTGTGTTTTTAATGTGACTTTTAAAAATTTTTAAATGTTTTTTAAAAAATTTCAGTTCTGTAGATAATGTTTGCTAGTTTTTGAGAATTCTTTAGGATGTGCTTGATAATGTCAACTTGCTCCCTGTACATTATCATCCAAGAGCAGAACATCATGAAAACAGGACTACCAGCAGAAGTAAATGCTTATTTAGCAACGGATGTTACACAAAAACCCGACGACTTCAAAGTTTTTTAAGTACACCAGGACTGGTAACCACAGCTGTGATAATGCATGTGATGGTCCACCCATTCATTTTTACTTTTCCTTAACCAGTTTTACTTTATTTATGTTATATTTATCATTTTGGGAATTATTTCGTTTGGACTAGATCACAATAATTTCTTCTGAGCCATAGAAGGAGTTGCACATGCGCAACTCCAACCTTTTGATTGTCAACCGTTAATGACGGTTAGCACGCTTGGCTACTGATCTAAGGGACCTGGGTTCGAGCCCCGGATTAGGCATGGATGTGTGTGTCGTTTTTCTGCTGAGGTCCTGCCATCCTCTCAGATCTCCTCCTACTGTGGCTTATAAACTGACAGGCTCCTGTCAGACCTCTGTGGCAAGCAGCTGCTTGAGGGGGTATTTATTATTTATTTTTTATAATACTTGCATTTATGACACCCCCCCCCCTCTTGCATTATAGCTAATGTGCGATCATCAGATTATAAAAATGTTCCCGCCATATTTCCGACATGCAAACGGCACATGCTGGATTGTACACCACATGTATCTAAGTGACATGAAGTCATGGAGTTGAATTAGAGTAGAGAGAGTATGGAGTAAGTGTCAGTATGGAGATGTTAGTAGAAAGGTTGTGAAGGAAGATACCAGTAGTCAGTTTTTGTGAATCGTATTTAGAGATGGAATTTTTTTAGTTCCTCTGACTTTTGTATTCATCAACTGAATTGGTAAGGCTTTGAATTTTTTGGAAATAAACTGTTTGTTTTATGAATATTTTGACTTTGCTATTTTTTCATCTTGAGCAACAATTAGTGATTTTAATTTAGTAGATATAACTTTAATTAAACTTGACAATCTTTCTTGAATTCTTGCTCGATAAGTAACACTATATACATAATGAACTCTATTTCAACTTTATTTGGCAAGTTAATATTGCCTGGTGCTTTGTGATGCCCCCTCATTCACTTTTACTTTATCTTAACCAGTTTTGTTTAATTTACGTTATATTTATCATTTTTGGGGATTTTTATTTCATTTTTGGCATTACAGTGCTTGTTTCCAAGAGCATAGGAGATGCGCAACTCCGAACTTTCGATTGTCACCTGCTAAAGCACGTGTACAAGGACACGCCCCCTCTTGCGTAATAGCTTGCGCACTCATCGTTTTATGCAAATGTCTTTACCGGTGTGACAGCCACGTGTTGCTAAGTCTGTACACTTGTCAAAACCATGACATGTTAGTCACAGGAGTTAGTTGAGTTTTTTGAGTAGTCAGAAGTAGTTGGTGAGGAGTTGGAGTTGGGTTGTTTTACCTCTGAGCGGCACTTTTTTGCACACCATGGGCTAAATGGCCAGGTCACATGGACCCCGAAGGCTCAGAGAAGGTTGGGGGAGGGGACCCACTGGAACAGCTGTTGGGAGACAGACGGTAGCCTCCCGTCAAGGCCATCCAGCATGTTCTTTAACGTGCACAGGGTATGGCTCTCCCGCACACGGGACCATGGCTTAATGTCCCATCCGACAGACGGCGGCCTTTCGAAGCCCATCGGTGTCCCCTACTGACCGTGGGCAGGGCGGGGAATTTTTGCGGAGATAAATCTCAACGCTGACCCAGCTGGGACTCGAACCTGGGAACTACAGATTACAAGTCTGGCGCGATATCGACTGAGCCACCCCCGCCCCATAAGAGGAGTTGGAGTCAGAGTTGTAGAGTTAGTTGAGTTCTTAAGTTAGTCAGAAATTAGTTGAGTTTTTGAGTAGTCAGAAGTAGTTTGAGTTTTTTTGAGTAGTCAGAAGTAGTTGGTGAGGAGTTGGAGTAGTTAGTTTTTGAAAAGTCAGTCGACGAGTAGATAGAAATGATGTAGTATCTTCTTCATTGAAGTTTGGTGAGTGTTTGAAATAATTTTGGAAATAAATTTGTTTGTTATATAAACCTTTTTTGAATCTTTACTATTTTTCTTTTGAGCAATGTCAGTTGTTTTGATTAGAATTTACATTAGAAGTTTGACAATCATTTAATTTTTGAATTCTTACTTGTTGAGTAACGCTCGCTGGTATTTGAACCCTAATTAAACTTTGTTTTTGGCAATTTGTTAATTATTGCCTGGTGCCGACTTAGCTATCCAGAGCTTGAATAATTATTGGATCAGACAAAGGGTCCAAACTTTAAAAGTATTTTAAATTCTTTGGCCCGTTACAGCTTGATAAGCTATCAGGAGTTTAAATCTATTTTGGATCAGATAAAAGGTCTAACTTGAAAAAATTAATAATCTTTGGAGCAATACGCTATCATCGTCAATTCAACAATGAGTATGTTGGACCAGCAGAAAAAGGGATATGCAACCCTAATGATCAGCTGTAGTCTGCACCAGCAAGGTATTAACCCTTTGCACTCCATAGGCGCCGCTACAGCGACATACTAATACTATTTAACAACTCATACTAAAAAAACATCTGGAGTGCAATCTGGAGTCTCAATGGACTGGTAATTATTCCTTTCTTACTCTTGAAAGCCTTTGCTAGTAAAGGGTATATGTAAAGGTACTGGAGTAATAGCAGAAGCAATAAGCAGATTGCACTATGTGGCAATTTAAGGTCTATTTCTCTAAATGAGCAACTTAAGATCTCCTCAAGAATTTCAATTCTTAAATGTAAATGCAGCTAAAATCATGTAAATATTAAATTTTTACAACCTATAGCTGTCAGTGTATTTAATATTTAAAACTGAATTTTATAGCCTTATATGTTTAAATGTCTATAAAAAGAACAAGATGCTGTGTAATTAGGAGTACCTAATACTTTGAACACAAAATTCTAACCGGCTAAATTTCATTCTTAGTAACAGCAGCTATGATGTAGTCACAAAAAAAAACAAAGATTATTAACTTTTCAAAGTTGGACCTTTTGTCTGATCAAAATTTATTCAAATTCACTATCGGGCATCAGGCAATAATAACTTGCCAAATAAAGTTGAAATAGGGTTCATTAAGTATATTATCGGGCATTAATTATCGAGTAACAATTCAAAAATGATTGTTAAGTTCAAAGTTTAAATCTAATCAAAAAAATTAACTAACGTTGCTCAAGAAAAAAATAGCAAAAATTTAAAAGTTTCTAAAACAAAGTTTATTTCCAAAAAATTCAACTCGTCAAACTCAATGGTAGAATACATTAGCAACTCACATCTATCTAAAGTAACATCATCTCAACTTCCACTAACAGCACTCTCTGTGGCCCAATGCCACCATTCTACTCACAACACACTCTTCTTACTCTCTAAAAATCTCTCTAACAATCTCATCCTCAATCTCTAAAAATCTAACAATCTCAACTATCTGACTCTGTGACCTAACGTCACTAAGTTATAATGTGCGTACAGGTCCGGTACGTGGCTGTTGCACGCTAGGAAAGACATTTGCATGATATGACGATTGTGCTTTAGTGGTTGTCAGTCAAAAGGTTGGAGTTACGCATGCGTAATGCCTTCAATTCGGAACGAGAACTGAAACAGTCTATAAACAAAATATAGTTACCTGGTTCCTAAACGCCTAGTTCTCAGTCCAAGGAAAACAGAACGAATTAACTTGCCAAATGATGCTGCATTTACAGGTTCTAATTTATGTTCTGAACAATGTCTCAAATAATGATTGTATAAAGTGCTCCTAGGTAAGCTGACTCCTTCTGCTGTTTCGTAATTGTCTATAAGCCATTGAACCTAACAAAGAAAAATATCCAAAAAAATTAGAATTCAAAATGTATCACTGAAATGACTATTTATGCATATAAATTAAGAATACTGACATTAATAATGCTATAATAAAATTTTATTATATTAATTTTAATGAAAATGACTAGTTGTAGCAAATTATCTACCACAACATCATGAAAATATGTACACTTTCTTGAAAACTGATTTATCAATGCTTACCCTACAAGTAAGTAACTGTTATGCAATTATCCATACTTTACATCATGAAGGGATGAAAATTCCTACCATGTTGAAAATTTCTGCCATCACTGTGCTTAAAAAACTGTCTGGTATGACCAGGGCACTTCTTGCAGGGTGGAGTAGGGAAATATATATAAAAAAAAATAGCAGGTCCTCACTATTCACATGTGTTACATTTTTGGTAAACACCACAAATACTAAGGGCATATGGGAGAAAGGGAATTCAATCCCAGTTCATAGGAAATGCAGGATAATATTAATAGCTTATAAAATTACACATATGACAAGAATAAATAATATTTATTTTTGTAATGGATAAATGCATTAAATGTGTTAAACTAAGTATATGCTAAGGAATTTTAAAATCACAAATGTAAAAATTGAATAAAAATTCTATCTTTCTGTGAATAATAACTTTCTTTCTATATTAACCACTACACTTTTGTGAGTATATGTTCTATGAACTGAAGTATTATTGCAAAAAATTAAACACCTTATGTATCTGACATGACATTAAGCACCTGACATGTTATCAGGAGGTCATGGATTCGTATCTCACCAGGCTCAAGACAATTTTTCCTCTAAGATTTAAATCGACGCTAAAGTGCTGATTTGTTACTTGATTGAATATGTCGAACTTATTTCATTATTTATTATCTGCATACTTGTAATACATGCTACCATCTATTGGCAAATATAAATGCACTTGTGGCTAAAAAAAATTGCTTGAATAGTGCCTATATGAAACATAAAAGAAATGTTCATAGCGCTAATTAGAGGAGATCTTGATCAGCGGCCGGTAGCTCAGTGGTCCAGAGCACCTGATACGTTATCAGGAAGTGTATCCCACAAGGCTCCAGACAATTTTTCCTCTAAGATTCAAATTGACGCTAAAGTGCTGATTTGTTACTTGATTGAATACGTCGAGCTTATTTCATTATTTAATAGCTTATGTAGCTGTTATCTACTTTTAATATTTGGAGAAACTTTATATTTATACAGAAATATATTTTTTATTACTAAATTACACATTAACTCAGTGATTTTAATTTTTTAACATAAAGTATTTATAAGACTATTTTAGTAAATTAAACTATTAACAAAAAATAGGCATATGCGATAAAAACCACACCAACTGGCCCCCTAGCTTGAACAACACCTTTTGGTTACCCACCACTTACTACAACAACATTAAGGTTTTGGACTGACATTCTAAACATATCTAACATTCTGACATATCTAACATTCTAATAGTTCAAATAGTCAGAACACAAACAAGTGTTATTTAAAATTACTGGGAACTTGGTAATTTTTTTATGCAGTAAACACATATATTTTCAGATGCTAATCATAACCAAGACAACTCTAATGGGGTATAGTAAACACTACAGATCTTCAAGCATTTGCTGAAGTGATTTATAATGTGCTTATTATGATTTAATCTTTAGGAACCTACCAACCAAATTTAATTTTAAACTGTGTGGCCATGCAGCTGCTAAGATGTGACTACATATATACACTATTTTCCACACACTAAAATCCCTTTTACCATTTTGATCAAAAAAATTAAAAGGAACACTGCTACTAACAGTACAATCCATCATAAGCCCACAATCATTATTCAATACCATACAAAAGATGCAAAAGTAATCCCTTTCATACCAAGATTATAACTAATGTATCTTTGAATGCTGTTTCTTATTGCATGTGATTATACAAAGTTTTCAGTCATAAGAATGGATGCCTTTTTGAATATTAGATTTATTAAGACAAGTTATTTGGAAAGTTAGATGGGAAGATCAGTGATCTTTCCACCGATCGATAATTATCGATTTTTCACAGTTATGCTATATTGGGTGGCTGGCTCATAACTTGTTGCTGTGGATAGTTTATTTAACTCACATTAGATTACATGTTATTTTTTCTTTTATTATTTTTTCGTTTTCCAATGAAAAAAACTTCGATCTTGTATCGTTTTCTGAAAATGAACAAGGTTTTGGATACCGGAGCAAAAAGTGTTTCCTTGGCATGAATATCAATCCTCATGTGGGAAGGCAATTTTGGGGTTCCCCCCCCCAAAAAAAAAAAAAAACACACACACACTAAACTCACTGAGACATTTTACTTCCCCCTCTCTTTAAATAATAAAAATAAATAAATACCCCCTCAACCACTGTTTGCCAGAGAGGTCTGACAGGAACCTGTCAGTTTATATGCCACAGAAGAAAGTCTGTTAGGATGGCGGTACCTCAGAAGAGAAACAACAAAAACATCCATGCCTTTCCCGGGACTCAAACCCAGGTCCCTTAGATCAGTAGTCAAGTGCGCTAACCACTCGGCCATGGCAAAATAAATTTTTTTTTATCTAAATTACAAGTTACCATATTCATATTGAATTATTTTCAAAGCATCTCCACTCCCTCAGTATCTTGACTTGTTACTCTGACAACACAAGCCATTTTTTTGCTTCGGTGGACTGGCTGAGTTGGGTTGTTTTACCTCTGAGCAGCACTTTTTTGCACACGATGGGCTAAATGGCCAGGTCACATGGATCCCGAAGGCTCAGAGAAGGTTGGGGGAGGGGGCCCACTGGAATAGCTGTTGGGAGACAGATGGTAGCCTCCCGTCAAGGCCATCCAGCGTGTTCTTTAACGTGCACAGGGTATGGCTCTCCCGCACACGGGGCCACGGCTTAACATCCCATCCGATGGACGGCGGCCTTTCCAAGCCCATCGGTGTCCCATACTTACCGTGGGCAGGGCGGGGAATTTTGCGGAGATAAATCTCAACACTGACCCAGCTGGGACTCGAACCTGGGAACTACAGATTACGAGCCTGTCGTGCTACCGACTGAGCCACCCCCGCCCCCTCGGTGGACAGGCTTTTCAGCACTTAGTAAAGATCAAAATTTAACAATCAAAGATAAAATTCGTAATGTTTGGTAAAAAAAAAAAGCAGCCAAGAAACTGCTCCTACATTTCCTAAACCGGACAGAAAATCCCATTAATGCAAGCAATCCAAGTAAGCTGTATAACACTGGCTGATGTTTTAAAATATACTACACTATAAAAAATTAAAAGGAATAAAAATAATGTTTCATGTAAATATTATATTATCCTGGAAGAAATTTCATTTTGATTAATATATAATTTAGCCTTTTTTTTTTGCTTCATTAGGTTTTTCAAAATTAAGCCACATGCTTAATGGGATGTATGTTAATAATGGGATGTATGTTAATGGGACGTTGTTTAATGGATGGTGTTTAATAGGATGTATGCTAATAATAAAAAATAGATCTGACTATGCAATTAATTGCATAGTCAGATTATTCTATCTATGCAATCTATTTTTTCCCTATATCACTGTAAAACAAAGTCTTATTAAAATTAATATGTTTATACAGCTTGTATAAACTATGTACGACCTTCCTCCAAAAAGCTTTTTAATTTGTTCCAGAAAACTTTTAATATATAAATAACTTGAAGGACACACTTAATAATTTTATTGCTCAATGATGGAGAACTTTAAGCTATTTTAATTATTTTCTGAACAAGAGTATCTTTTTAATTCTTTTTTTTTTGCTCCAGTGCTGCTGGCAGCTGCAAATCTCATTCAAATGTCAATAGCTGCTTCTTTTTTGCTGTTTCGTTAATTCCTATGGGTATACTGGAGCAATAGTGGCATTATACAGATATCTTGATTTTTTTGTCTTGCTTCATTTATAGATGCCCATCTGTTATTTCTTATAAAAGCTGTTCTTATTGCTACCTTTTTATGCTGTATTGAATGGTAAGAATTAATAGAATTAGGAGAGTAAGTCTGCAGGGTTACCTATACACTTGTGTGGAGTTTATAGCAGTTCCACCATACAAATATCAATAGATATCACAGAGCAATTACTAATATTTAAGTATCATGGAGAACATAAATCCCATACATGGATATCATGGTACATGGGTATCATGATATCGTGGAGAATATCAATGAGAACATACTGCAACCACCCTACTCATGAAATATAGTGCTTCATGAGAAAGAAAAAAAATGAGGAAAATATAAGTAAATGATCCTAGCCCAAACATGGGACATCCCTTCAGCAAAATGGAATGAATGGAAGTAAGCATTCTCAAGCATGTGGTACACTACACAATATAAGAGCAATAAGTGATGGTGAAGAGTAATGATCCTCCTTATAGATGATTGTATTTATCGAGACATATTGAAGAATATCTAAATATGTAAGTCATATAATTTTAGATAATACAAATCTTTTAGATAAACTGCTTTATCAAAAAAAGTTTTATATTTAATAGCACTAACATTACTATAAAAATGAACTGATCAAACAGTGCAATTAGAAAGAAAAGCTACTCCACTTGCTTTGATTACCACAGTGAACATCATGGTCAGCACCTACACCATCCAATCATATGGGAGAGAGTAAGTAGAAACACTGCAGAACAAATTAAAGAGATACAGACCAGCAACAGCCACAGGCTTTCAAGAAGAAGGATATAGAAACTGAGCAAAAAGGTTACAACTATTCAATCTTTATTGTGCATTTTCTTTTCTATTCACTCCTTCTTTGAAATGGAGTAGCATGAGATTCATATGTAATCTTATTTTAATAGTGTACAAACGATGAATATTTCATAGACTTTATAAACCATGTGAAAAAAATTTTCGTTAGTGCAATTTTTACAGAAACATTGTTTAACAAGAGAGGTAGCACCAACCTTATCAAACAGCCATCAAATTACATCCATAGAACACAGACCATTCCCCCTGGCTAAAAGTTTAAGCCATGAATGCAGACAGGAATTTCAAGCACCACCTTTACAAATGCACTTTTTTCAAGAGCCAAATCAAAACAGAAATTTACCTGTCTGAGACCCATTACCCCTAAGTAGGTTTGGAAAATGCCAATGAGAAGTAGAGGTTCAGGTACGTGCAATAATCAAGAGAAAAGATGCACAGGATACCTTATATCAGCTGGTGGATAATCATGATCAGAGATTATTGCACGTACCTGAACCTCTACTTCTTAGTTGGTTCACTCTACTTCTGAGTTGGGAAGCCACAAACAAATCAAAAAACGTAGCAGAAGAGTTTCCCTCTCATCAGAGGCCCCCAGCACAGCAAGTTCAGGATTGGTAATCAAGCTCAAACCATTAGCCAATCCAGTGGTTTAATAGGTCAGCACCAAGATCCTGTGAAGTTGAGTACTACTTATCAGGGTAAAAAAAATATGTGAACACAGAAAACCAAATTAACACACCACATTTATCTAGCAGTCCTCCCCTTCTGTTCACTTCCAGATGAGATTCTCTTTTGAAAAGTCAAGAAAGGTGTGCTCAGACTAAAATTGCTAAGTCTGGTTAGTTCTGTGCATGATCAAGATGGATCTTCCATAACAGATCACAGCTCTCCTTCCATTGAATGCTAGCTCCACTTACTCTTAAAGGCTTTGAAAACTAATGGATAGAAAATCGAAATTAGATTTTTGTTTTTCTATGAGTACTAGAAATATACCAAATTTCAATGAAATTGAAGATCCAGGTCAGTTGAGATCCAGGGTCATGTTGATTTGATATGGAATGATTCATCAGTTTCATTTTCTTACTGCTGGGGTTTGCTGTCATTCCCATATTTCCCGAAATATGGACTTGATATTCTTGAACTCTCCCCCGTTCCTGTCATTTTTTTTTTTTTTCATTTGCCCTCTTTGGCCTGCTTTGCTCTTCACCTTTCCTCTTCTGCAATCATACCGGCCAAAGATGCCTCTCCAAGCTATGCACCTTGCTGAACAATCTCAAATGCCTGAATTTCACATGAACAGTTTCCCAGAAAAGCGATATAAAGACTTGGTTGATGCAACCTAGTTTGCTGCTGAGAAAGGCACAAGCTGGCCAATGACCAACCTCCATGACCTCTGCTCACTCTACCCAGGCTTTGTATAGAGACAATGTGGGGATTATTCACTCTTTCTACTGGAGATTCTACTGATGTCCTTCTTCTTCTTCTTCTTGTTCTGATAACTCCTACCAGCTGTCATCCTCCTGCTGTTAACCTGAGGGGCACCCAAGGAAGTGGCTTCCTCATTTTTCTGAGCTCCATAGCGTGGCCCAGCATTTAAAGCATCCTAGATCTCAAAATGAAAAGAGGAAATGATAAAATGTCTGTCTGCTAAGCTGAGGATTTGGGTGCAAAGAAGCAAAAAAGGCACTAGTCATACTAGAACTCATTTCCTCCCCGAGCCTAGGAAAAAGAAGTATGCACACTTCCTGTTTTGATCCCTTTTTATTGTTATGTAAATGAAATCTTTCTGACATAACTGGCCTAAGCCACACTGTGCTAAAACTTGCCCAACGTGCCATTCTGCTTTTTTCCACCTGCATTAAGAAATAAAAAAATAATAATAAACTGAATAAGAAAATAATAAAAATTTGAATCAGTTAAATACATTATATATGTGATCTTTTGCCTCTCAGTTCTGAAAATTATTGTTGGAACCATCACTAATATGGAAGAAGTAAACTCGCAAACGGATCTGAGAAGCGGAATGAGATTAACAGACAAATAGAGATTGCTGCCATGACTTTTAAGAATCTATGGAGAGTGTGGAGAAATAGGCGTATACACCTAAAGACTAAAATTAGACTGTACAATAGTTTGGTTGGGTTGTTTTACCTCTGAGCGGCACTTTTTTGCACACCATGGGCTAAATGGCCAGGTCATATGGACCCCGAAGGCTCAGAGAAGGTTGGGGGAGGGGACCCACTTGAACAGCTGTTGGGAGACAGATGGTAGCCTCCCGTCAAGGCCATCCAGCGTGTTCTTTAACGTGCACAGGGTATGGCTCTCCTGCACACTGGGCCACGGCTTAACATCCCATCCGATGGACGGTGGCCTTTCCAAGCCCATCAGTGTCCCCTACTGACCGTGGGCAGGGCGGGGAATTTTGCGGAGATAAATCTCAATGCTGACCCAGCTGGGACTCGAACCTGGGAACTACAGATTACGAGCCTGGTAATAGTTTGGTTCTTTCTAGTGTTAGTTATGGTAGTGAAACTTGGACACTTTGTAAATAAGATAACAGGAAACTAGATGCTTTTGATTCTAGATGCTTATGCACTATCTTGGGCATTAGGTGGTTCAACTTTGTAACTTATGATGAGGTTAGGCAAAGGAGTTGTCAACCTCCTTTAAGCAGCATATTGTGCAGAAAGAGAGACTGTTGGTTTGGCTATGTTGCTTGTATGGATAATTAGAGATTGGCGAATAGGGTTATGAATAGTGTGCCTAAAGGTCTCAGAAAGAGGGGCAGACTTAGGATGTGGTGGGCAGACAATGTCAAACAGGACCTTGTTACAATTGGTGTGCAGTGGCCAGATGCAGCAGGTGTAGCTCAGGACAGAGTTGCTTGAAGAACTAAATTATTGGTCTGGTTGGACCTCCGTAGCCCATGGCTGCTTGAGGATGATGATGATGATATATATAATAATGGGTCAAAACAATGACCACACAAAAATATAATTTCCATAAAAAAAAGCCCACCAACATACATCATTACCACTTACATTTTCTATTCACAAAATAATTGCAATTCTCTTAATTGCTATAATCCCACAAAACCACTTTCCTTTATAGATACTAGATGTGCTTCAACACACCCACTCACTCCCAACTAACACCTACTTGAATAATTGAAGAAATTTCTCGGTGTTTTCATTCAACTGTCAAGGAAGGTATCAGTCTTAGTTTAACATTAATATCAATTTTTGACAGTTAAACAAAAACGTTCAGAAATTTATTCAATTGTATACTCATAACATATTTGTCATTTGCTTCCTGAGGCTGTTTATGAGCAGCTGGGAAAATGCCTTCATGAGACATAGAAAATTGTGTACTGTAGGTAGAAAGTTCATATCATCAATTAGAGGAGATCTTGATTGGTGGCCTACTCAGCAGTCAGATTTGACATGTTATCAGGAGGTAGTGGGTCCATATCCCACCCAGCTAGAGACAATTTTTTCCTTAAAATTGATATCAGTGTTAAACTAAGAGTGATACCTTCCTTGATAGTTAACACTTGTATTATTATGCCACATTTTACCCATATCCATGTACCTCTATCGAGTCACAACTCCATAAACTTAACATCACAATAACAGGACTGCCACACAAAAAGTTACTTAAAAAATGTTTTAATTCTTTAACTAATCATAATTTAGAAAAGCACTTTTTCATCCAGGTTTACTTCTAACATCAATATACCATAATTCTAGTTCTCCCAAACTCCTTAATAGCCTCAATGGCATTTCTAAAGAATAACCCAAAAAATTTTAATTGATTCTCAAAACTGCTGCACTGAATACAATTAAATTTTTAAATTTATTATTTTAATTGAACAAAATATTCTACTACGTATAAAAAGCATTATAATGGAAAAATAAATATATTTTTGAATAAAATAATTTGAATTAAAAACATTAAAAACAAAATTTAATGTCTACAATTTCAATGCAATTCCACCATTTTAATGTGGGGTTGTTTTTTTTACATCAGTTTTACTTGTATAAAGCTTTCGAGTGCAATTAGTTCAACCATTCAACAGGTATGAAACAGAAACCGCCTTTGCAGAAGCCACAAAGATTTAGAAGCCTGAAACTGATAAGACCCCTGAACAACTGATTAATAAACTGGCACCCCTGTGAACTAATTGAACTCAAATGTTTTAAACAAGTAACTGGGTTTTAAAAACAACTCCCTAGTAAAATTGTGGACATTAAATTTTTTTTTTAACTGATATATTACTGCATTTTAAGATCTTTATTATTAAAAGTAAATTCAAGCTTTTAAACACATATAAGAGTTATTTAGCTTATTAAAATTATTATTTCATTTATAAACAGTTTCTGAATATAAAACCAAAATATATTTTTTTCCTTAATCTGGATATATTCATACAAAAAATGTGCTGCACAAATCCAAAGACATATGAACAATTATATATCTAAAACCTACATGAATTATGTCCATATCTCGCACATTTTGGTGTTGGGAATGATGGGTTGGTTGGGATTGAGGTTGTGACTGTGGCTGAGGTTGTTGGGATGTAAGCTGTAGTTGTGAATTGTCATGGGGACTGTGCAAGGTTTGAATCACACACTGATCATTTCCAAATGGAGAAATGATGTCTGCAACCTTTCGTGGATCCTCCTGAAAAAGGTAGTTTAAACAACTTGAAATATTTCAAAATGGGTTTAAACATATAAATTTATTAAAAAAGATATGTATATTTATGGCTTTCATTATGAAGAACTCTAAATAACTAATCTACATTATGAAAATTATTACAACTGAGTGGTATAATATAATACCCTAAACCATAATATACAAGACAATTTCACATATGTATGCATATATACATATAATTTATTCTTAATAAGATGAAGTAGAAAAAAATTCTCAATAAGTTCAAAAAACTGAGTTTTTGAAAAAAATGTTCTAAAAATTAAGCTTAAATTCTCAGCTCACTCAAGAAGACACATTTTCCTAGGTCACCGTCGAACATAGACATTGGCAGAATCTGAAATGAGAGGTCAAGGACATCAATAGATGTCTTTTGTACAATATGTGAAACTTCCAATTTTTTTTATTGCCGTTTGAAAATTTTCTTAGACATATCCTTTAAAAATATGCAACTCAAGTTTGAAAAATAATATCTTTTTTACATTTGATGCATATTTTATTAAACTATAATATAAATAATTTGTTAAAGCCATCTGATTGTCATTTATTAGAAGCGTTAAATGGTATTGCAGATTTGCTTGTTAGTATTGTCTTTGCTGAGTCAACTTTCTGATTTAAGCTCACAAGTTTGATTTCAACTATTATCAACAAATTTTTCCTCAAATTTTCAAAAATCTCCTAAAAATTAACAAAAAACTGCTATTTTTAAAAGTATTAGATTTTGGAAATAGTTACAAAGTACGTACCGCTATTTTTTTCCACTTTACATTCTTTCCTGCCATAAACCTGTTTCAGTATTCCCAGAATTATTTTTATTATTTATCCCAGCATCCTATACATCTTTTCCGCTCTTAAAATCAATACTGTAAGTAAAAATATCCTTCTTAGGCTCCAAGACTGGGTGCAGCTGCACTTAATTATGTTATGGCTCACTGCACAAGATGAGGCAGGTGGCTCACACGTGCTATCTCTGTTCCGTGTGCTATAAGTGGCTCCATAATATTGTTTACAGTGTTGGTCTAGCACACTGGATATCCTTTGTAAAGTTAGTAATTTTTATTTTATATTTAAACATTTAGTTTTCATTTCAGTACATTTATTTCCGTAAATTATTGATCCTTCGGCTGATTGATAATTATTGATTTTTCATTGTTATGCTACATTGGATGGATGGCTTACAACAAAATATTATTGAACATCGAACTAGGTTATATGCTAATTTTTCTTTCATTACTTCTCCAGTAAAGAGAACTTTGATCTGGTATCATTTTCTGAAAATGAATGAGTCTTGGATAAGAAAGCAAATTCATTTCTGTATATTTATTTCCATAAATTGGCAATTTTTTTGATTGAATGATTTATCAATATTTCTGAGTTATGCTATATCGAATGGCCAGCTTAAAAGTTGTTGTGGATATTTTATTTAACATCCATTAGAATTAGATTATATCCAATTTTTTTATTATTTCCCATTTTTTTAGGAAAAAATAAATAACTTAGCTTGTACTGTTTTCTGAAAATGAATGAGATACTGGATATGGAAGCAAAATGGACTTCCTTAGCATGGAAATAAGTCTCCATGTGGGAGGGGAATTTTTGGGAAGGGTTCTCCCCCTCCCCTCTCCTCATTAAACTCACTGTGAATGTTTCACTTCCCCCACCGCTTAAAAAATTTTCATTTTTAAAAAATATTTCAGTTTTTATGTTTATATTGATTTTTAAAAGATCCCCCCCCCCCCCAGTATCTTGCCTGTGCTACTATGATGATATGTTGGGTTTTTTAACTTTGGCACACAAATCTTTCTGGAGTTAGCCATGATGGCCAAACTTCAACACCCAAACAAAAAATTCATAATGTTTAAGTAAAAAAAGACAGCCAAGGAAGTTTCTTTCCATTTCATAATCAATTTAGATAATCCCATGAATGTGAGAAGTTCAAGTCACTTTGTATAACACTGAAGTGTTTAAAATATACAATGCTGAAAAGAATAATTAAAAAATAAATAAAAATCATGTTTCAGGTTAAATATTATATTATTCGGGAGGAAATTTCCTTTCAATTAATATATAATTTAACTATTTCAATTCATCAGGTTTTGCAAAATTAAGTCTTAATTGTATAGTCCAATCTTTTTTTCACTATATCACATTGAAAAAGGCTTATTAAAATCAATATGCTTGTAAATTTGTTTATATTATTTATTTTCATAAAATTCACAATTAAATTCTGTTCAATTTAGTACATAACATGACCTATTTCTGTTGATTGTTTTTTTTTTCTCAATTCTAAAGTTGACTTGTTTATCCAACTCAGCACAATTGGCTAAAAACCAGGATTTTTTTTTTAAACCCAAAAAACAGGAGAAATATATACTTGAAAGAAGAAAATTAATTTTTTTTTTGTTATTTAGAAATAGTTTTTCTATTCATGTGCATTAATAATCATTTCTGTCTATTAGTTTCCATATTATTTCATTATTTCCATAGTGGACGATGGTTTCGTAGTTAGTGGATGCACATGCCAGCAGTGTGGTGTGCTCCCAGTCTATGATAACTTATGTTGTATTGTCAGCTTGGCAGCAGTAGCTATTAGCTTGTTTTGGCTAATATCTGTGTGATGCTCTATGAACCTCTCCTGTAGAGAACATAAGGTATTTCCAATATAGTATAACAACACCATAGGTTTTCTACAGGAGAGGTTCACAGAGCATCTGACAGATGTCATCCAAAACAAGCTAACAATTGCCGCTGCCAAGCTGGCTATACAACACACAGCTATTGTAGACTGGGAGAATGCTACACTGCTAGCAAGTGCATCCACTTACTACAGAACATACTACAGTCCATGAGGCAACTGAAATAATAACCTTCCTTGTCCCTATCTGCAACCACGACACTGGTATCACCCTTCACAACATGTGGAAAAAAGTTCTTAACAGCTCTAATGTCAACACAGTCACTTCACTGAAGATAGAGTGTTGTCCTTGCTCAGAAAAGCTTCTGAGTTTGCTCCTAAGAACTTTTAAATAAGCAAATAGTTTGAAAGATAAACTTAATAACTTTATTGCTCAATAACAGAGAACTTTAAATTATTTTAATCATTTTCTGAGCAAGAAGGTCTTTTTAATTGTGCATTTATCCTTCCCAGGTCCAGCTATTTTTCACTCTGATCAAGTTAAAAAAATATTAACTTTAAAACTTTTTGCCAAATAACTAATGAAAGGAATTATGGTATGTTATATGCCAAATTAATCAGCATTTAATTCTGGATTTTACGAAAATATTTAACAAAAAAGAAAAGTTTTATTTTAATAAGAATTTTTCAATGTAGTAAAAAAATTCATCTGGCAACACAAATAAAAATTTATTTAAAAAACACTAATATACAGAAATGATTATAATGCACCTGAATAGAAAGGCTATTTACTTCTGAATAACAAAAAAAAAATTCTTGTTTAAAGTAAACATTTCTTCCGTTTTGTAATTTTTATCCCCATACCATACTTTGAGAAAAGTCCAGGCTTGTTGCAGAGTCCAACAAACAAGTCAAATTCAGAATATTTTTAATAAATAACCAATCAACAGAATTAGGTCTTGTTATATACCAAATTAAAGAGAAATTAATTCTGAATTTTACTGAAGTAAAAAATTTGAACATTGTAGTAACATATTAATTTTAATAACACTTTTTACAGTGGTACACCAAAAAATAGGTACATATTTTATAATTACTTCCAAAATCTTCCATTTTTAAAAATAGCAGTTTTTTTGTTAATTATCAGGAGATACTACTTTAAGAGAAAATATGTTGATAACAGTTTAAACCAAACTTCCGAGCTTAAATCAAGTGAATGCTTCAATACAGAGTAACATTAACAAACAAATCAACAATACCATATAGTGCTTCTAAAATATGGAAATCTGATGGCTTTATTGAATTATTTATATTGTAGTTTAATAAAATATGCATCAAATGAAAAAAGAAAACATTAATTTTTCAAGCTTGAATTATGTATTTTTAAAACACATATGTAAAATAATTTTCAAACTGCAATTTTTTTTTAATCAGTTTCATGTGATGTATGAAAACCGTCTATAGGCAACCAGACACTGGAAGGGTTAAAGGCATTCAATTCTTTCACTATGCCTGCAGATGAAGAAAAAAACCAAAACAATACTATTAAAATAAAAAAAGCATTGTCACAAACAGCCATTCTTGGTAATTTTCTTCTTCAACTCCAAACACAGTGAAAAAACAATACATAAGAAAATTTAACTAAATTCTGCATATGCTTAATTTTAGTACACATTAGAAAGGTGTTATTCAAAAAAAAATACAAACATGAACTATGAGTTAAAGCTATAGTATTATAAATAAATATTACATTCCATGAATAATAAACAAAGAATCACTCAACAGTTATTTTCAATGATTATTCAGCAAAGAGGTGGTAGTTCATGAGCTTCTAAACATATGGAACCCATACATATGCAATAAACCAATTACACAGGGAAGAGGGATAGTTCAGTCATTCCCAACACATTAGTGCTATGGGTGAGGCACCCAGTGAGACCAAGGTTTCCCATAATAAAATATAATTACTACTCAAACAGATGCTTGCAATAGAGTCTGACAGAAACCTGTATGTATAATACACCAGATAAAAGATCTGTGAAGAAGGTGAGATCTCAACAGAAAAACAACACAGGAAAGATTCATGCCTTATCTGGTACTCATACCCAGGTCCCTTTGATCAGTAGTAAGACTCTCTAAACTTAAAGGTGCCTGCCCTGCCAAAAACGGCACTACAGGCTAAACAGAGCTACTCTATAATTTTGTTCCCCCCGCGAACCCCCGTCCGCTGGAAGGACACCATCATTTTTCTTTTACATCTTTCTCCTTTATTGAACTAAAACATATATACAGCAATATATACAGAGGGTGCGACTTAGCACCCTTTACAGAGTTATAAACATTATATTACATTTTCAATTAAATACAGTAATATAAGACTGATGAAGTTTTCAGTCTTCAATCGTTCTTCTTGCTCTTGAAACTTAACTTTAAATATTATCTTCTTATCATTCCCACAGGAGGGGGAGACTTATCTCCTCCCGTTCCATCTTCTTCTTCTTCATTTCTCCTTTAATAAACCTACTTCTCAGGACCTTCTCCAGAACAGTAGGAGAAGACTCTGTCTCCTCCCACGGAAGGAGGGGAACCAGCCCCCTCCCTAATCTAATATTATCATTTCCTGAAAATTTTCGTAGATATGTTTCATTATATCTCTAACTTGAAAACGCAACTCTGTACATTCCCAGAGCAGATTTAATCTATTACGATCAAATCTCATTAGATTGTTTCCTCTAATGCTTTGTAAATGGGTACGGTCATATATGTAATGAAGCGCTCCCGCCTCTCGGAAGCCACAGATACAGGAACACCTTTTAATGTTAAATCTGCTGAGGTATTTTGGGAAGTTACCATAATCTGTCAGGATTTGGTTCGAATAAAAATCTGTTGAGACCCTCTTGATAGAAACTTTCTTGAGAAATTTGTAAGTATGCCTTCCAGTTGTGTCTTCTTGGTCCCATCTTGTTTGCCAAATCTCCATACTTCTTTGTCTTAATTTCGTCTTTATACTATCTTTTGAAATTTGTATTTCAATATCTACTTGTGGTTTCTTACATGCATTTTTTGCATGGTTATCCGCCAATTCATTTCCTGGGCAGTCTTGATGGTTTTTAACCCAATGGAAATTTATCTTTCTACCTTCTTCAAGCTCTGCTATTATATTCTTAATCTTATCTACTGTTGGGTTTTTGTGTTGTATCTTTTGCAACGCATATAATGCAGATTGACTGTCCGAATACAAGTCCGCTTCTTGATCTGTACTTTCAGTAGCAAACCATTCAACTCCCTTCAGGATTGCGTAGACTTCAGCTTGAAACACAGTAGCTGTGTTTGAAAGTCTGTATTCGTTTTGCTTTATTGGACTTGTACCTTTGTAAATGCACATGGACGCACCTGTGTGCTCTTCCATTCTGGAACCATCTGTGTTTATTCTTGATCAGTAGTAAAGCAAGCCAGCCTCTAGGCCACCAGATTAATTCGTGTCTGATCTCATAAAAAAAGAGTATCAAAAATTAATTTCCTAACTGGTCTGCAATATACTATTCCTCTTCTTGGGCTTGCACATAATGTTGGTGTTTAGTGTAGTGAAAAACTAGAAGAAAAACGTATTGCCTATGGCAAGTATGAAACGCACATTTTAAAGATAATGAAGTTCATCATTTTATCGCATTAGCATCCTATAATGTGAATATTCAGATGCATAGATGATTCCAATAAATTAAATCGCAGTATTTAATTAATACACAATTTAGGAAGAATTTTTCATTTATCACTTAAAGCAAAATAGTTACATTTTTCCAGCTGCAAATCATTGTTGTCAGTGTAAATCTTTCAACCATCACACCATACTAACCAAAAAATTTCAAATCCTTTGTATCAGTAGATTGTTTACAATAACTTTTTAGAATTTTGCATTTTCTAAATTTAGAGCCCTCTAATAAAGGAAACTAAAACTAATGGAATATTTGAAAACATGAATACAAATATTTCATTAGTACATAACCTAAAAATAATTTTTTATCTATCTCCTACCACAAACACACATGCACAAAAAAAAAAAGCTTTTTCCCCATGAGGGTAAAGGAGTCAATTGCTTCTGGCAATGTAAAGCCAAATAACTATTGTATTTTGCCATCATAATCTTTCTGGCATGAATATGTCATTTAGAACATTCAGTAAAAATTTACATTCTTCTTCAACTTTAGAACTATTTAAACCTTTGAGCAGTATGAACATAGATTTGCATCATACCTTAGCCAGCATACTGTAGTACAAATGTACATATACGTTTTGAATTTTTTGCCAAAGTAGTACTACCATTGACATCTGATCTGACTGACTTTCCAAAGAAAATAAATAAAGGTGAATGTGTTTTGAGACATACCAATGACATATTGGCTCTAAGGTGGCATGATAAAAGAGATGTTACAATGCTAAGTACCATCCACAAAGACTTGATGGTAGACACTACGGAAGAAACATTATAAAACCTCTAAGTGTGATCAAGTATAATGAAAACATGAGATTGGTTAACAAGGCTGATATGCAAATGTTTCACGGCCAATGTTAGGAAAACCCTAAAGTGGTGGTATGCAAAAATCTTCTTTTATGCTATAGACATAGCAGTGTTAAATTCATTTATTATCTATAAAATGAAGACTGGTGAAAACCCCCAATTTGTTGACTCCTGACTGAAACTTATTGGCCAGCTACTTGAATAGTTTTCAAAGGAAAGGAACTAAAAGGAAGACAACCAGCTATAGGTGGAGATTGCCTTAGGTTATCAGAATGTCATTTTCCAAAGTCAATTCCACCCACAGCATCAAAAGCCAGGCCTCAATGTAAATGCTTTGTCTGTCAACATACCATGAAAAGAAATACTAAAAGAAAAGAAACCAATGGATGTGCATCAAACGTGACAAGGCTCTTTATATACATTCCTGTTTCAAGGAGTGCCACACCCTGAAGACACTTTGAAGACAACTTCAATGACAAAAATTATTTTGAACAACAATTGTGTTTGTGTTCCACAGTATAACTCTTTTTAATGTTTATTATGTTTCAAGGTTTTGAAAGGGTAGATAAATAAATTAAATGAAACTGTATCTTCTCAAAAACATGCAACTATAACATTTTATATCATTACTAATTAAATTAATACTTAAAACAGTAAATGGAATTCCTTGTAATCTGATTTAAAAAAAACGTGCAAATATGCAAAAAAAATACTCCAGATGACCAGCCATCACTATGAAAAATTCACTGCTCAAAGGTTAAATAATGGAATTTAAAACTACTGTGCAACTCTGCAGCAAAGATAGACAACTGCAGAGGTTTCTGGTCTACAGTAGACCATGTCTAAGCCCACTAAAGTGTTAGACTTCGAGCCATCTGAAGACAGGCTGGTTACTCAGCACAGTGGTGACAAAGAGTTGTAAATACATGCAGTCAGATTTAAAACACATCTCCATCCTTCAAACATAAAAATCAGAGGAAAGGGAAACAGGGGTACATGGTGGAAGTGGCTTGACTGTTGACTTAGGCAGTGTTCAGGATACCTAAACCAAAAAGCTAAATGGCAGTCAAGTGATTAGTGTATGGCATTTTCCTATGTGTGCTAAAAGTGCAGTCCCAAGTGGGATGGCCTGGCAGGGATAGCAATTTAAAGCACACTGTAGGGAAAATTGCTGACAGCAAATAGATAAGGAAGGTTTGTCAGCCTCAACATAAAGACTCTTGACTGGTGAGGGTTGGGTTGTTTTACCTCTGAGCGGCACTTTTTTTGCACACCAAGGGCTAAATGGCCAGGTCACATGGACCCCGAAGGCTCAGAGAAGGTTGGGGGAGGGGACCCACTGGAACAGCTGTTGGGAGACAGATGGTAGCCTCCCGTCAAAGCCATCCAATGTGTTCTTTAACGTGCACAGGGTATTTTAACGTGCACAGGGTATTTTAACCGCATACGGGGCCACGGCTTAACGTCCCATCCGACAGACAGCAGCCTTTCCAAGCCCATTGGTGTCCCCTAGTGACCGTGGGCAGGGTGGGGAATTTTGCGGAGATAAATCTCAACGCTGACCCAGCTGGGACTCGAACCTGGGAACTACAGATTACGAGCCTGGCACGCTACCAACTGAGCCACCCCCACCCCTGACTGGTGAGGTGATGAAGACCTCCAAGCACACACAGAGGAAATGATGGTGGAGAAAGTACAACACATTCACCACTGAATCCTGGCAAAATCATATACCTAGGATCTGTAGTCCAGTTACTGGACAAATGCATGGTGCAGGCAGAGCAGAGAGCATCAGCCATCATCGAAGATGAGAACAAGAAACTTGGTCTCATCTTCAACCAAAAATGAGAGTCTGCAATGGAATGATGGAACCCCAGAGCTGAAGCTCAGGATTTAGATGAAGATTACATTTGTGTTATGAGTGCACACAACAGACACAACAGATATGGGGAGAACTGAAAACTATTAGCTGTACCAAAACCAAAAGACTGTTCGGGGCAGTATGAAGTTGTGTTTCAATAACCCTCATGTTGGATGAAGAGCAAAAAGCGTTAAAACCATCACTATAAAGGGCATTTCCTACAGTTAGAGGAAGAATGGGTTGGGTTGTTTAACCTCTGAGAGGCACTTTTTGCACACCATGGGCTAAATGGCCAGGTCACATGGGCCCCAAAGGCTCAGAGAAGGTTGGGGGAGGGACCCACTGGAACAGCTGTTGGGAGACAGATGGTAGCCTCCCGTTAAGGCCATCCAGGGTGTTCTTTAACGTGCACAGGGTATGGCTCTCCCGCACACAGGGTCACGGCTTAACGTCCCATCTGATGGACGGGTGCCTTTCCAAGCCCATCGGTGTCCCCTACTGACTGTGGGCAGGGTGGGGAAATTTGCAGAGATAAATCTCAATGCTGACCCAGCTGGGACTCAAACCTGGGAACTACAGATTACAAGCCTGGCACACTACCGACTGAGCCACCCCCACCCCCAACCCCCAACCCCGAAGAAGAAAGGAATGAGTGGTAAACGAATGACCTAAGTGGAGCCAAGCAAGTACAACTTCCTCCTTTCGATTCCTGCGAAAACAAGCCTGCCAGGGTTTGAAAATGGCTTTGATCTCCAAAAGCTTGTTACCAACCTGTTCAGACCAATATTTCCGCCACTGTGCTCAGAGCTCGATGGAAAAATGATGCCGGAAGTCTAAGTATGGAACCGGCAGCAGAGAGTCGGAGAGGGGCATGGCTAACCTGACAGCAGCTCTGCCAAGTCATTGCCACTGATCCCGAAGTGCCCGGGCACCCAACAGAAGAGAATGGTGGTGTTGCTACTAGAAGGTGGAGCTGCTGGCAGATATTGGAGAGAGAATAGGGTGAGGCTGATGCCTCACTGAGATTAAATCCTGCAGCGAGCTAAGTGAGTCGGTGTAAACCACACACCGATGATGACACTTAGCTGCTATGTGGTCCAAGGCAATGCTGATAGCATGCAACTCTGCAGTGAAGATGGAACACTGCTGTGGGATCTGGTCTGCAATGATTACATCACAACAGACCATGGTTGATCCCACCGATGTGCCGGACTTTGAGCCAACTGTGAAGCCAGGCAAGAAATCAAGATGCTCAGCATGATGGCTGGCAAAGAGTTGCTGATACACACAGTCGGGTGCAAAGTCCTTCCCCATCCTGCAAAGAGAGAAATCACAGGAAGGGGAAACAGCGAGCCAAGGTGGAAGTGGCTCGGTTGTCGACTGTACGATGCTATTGAAACTGGTGTTAATGTCTTGCAGAAAACCTTGAACATGCAAATCGAAAGGACAAATGGCAATTGGCCGATTCTAGTATAAAATTTCCCACCAGGGACTGAAAACACAGCCCTAAGTAGGATGGTCTGGCAGGGATCGTAATTTTGCAGCATACTGCAGGGACAACTGCTTACGGCAAATATATAAGGAAGGTTTGTCGGTCTCAACATAAAGACTCTGGACCGGTGAAGTGTGGAAGGCCCCCGTGCAAACACAGAGAGCCTGATGATGGAGGGGATCCAGCACCTTCACCACCGAATCCCAGGCGGAGTCGTACACCTGGGATCCGTAATCCAGTTTCGACCGGACAAGCGCACGGTAGAGGTGGAGCAAAGAACATCAGTCTGCCCCCAAAGAAAGGGAGGAGAGGACCTTGAGAATGTTCAAAGCCCCGGTGCACTTGGAGCTGAGATGTCGAATACGAGATATAAAGGTCAATTTCCAGTCGAAGATGAGACCAAGAAACTTGGTCTACGCCACAACTGGAATGATGTTACCCTCAAGCAGCAGCTCGAGGTTCAGATGAAGATTATGCTTGCAGCAAAAGTGCAGACAAGTGGTCTTCTGTGGGGGGAAACCCATTGGCCATCACCAAAACCGAGATATTGTTCAAGGCCATTTGCAGTTCTCGTTCAATGACCCTCATGTAAGACGATGAGCAAAAGATGCTGAAGTCATCAACATAGAGGGCATTGCCTTACAGTCGAAGGAAGTTGCCGTGCAATGGAATTTATCTTGACAGCGAAAAGTGTAACACTCAGAATGCAGCCTTGTGGCACCCCCTGATCTTGGGGGAAAGGCCATGATAGAGTGTTACTGATACGAACTTGAAAAGTACGAGATGAAAAAAATTTGCAATGAAGTTTGGCATGTGACCTCTCAAGCCAAAGCTATGAAGGTCACAAAGAATGCCAAATCTCCACACCGTGTCATACACTTTTTCGATGTCAAAGAAAATTGACACCAGGTGCTCTCAGCATAAAAAAGAATTCCTGATAGCTAATTTGAGGCGAATCAGGTGGTCTAAGATAGACCATTGCCTGCAAAAGCCACACTGGATGTTGGAAAGAAGACTGTGATGCTCCAAATACCAGGCCAGCCTGGTATTTACCATTCTTTCCAACACCTTGCACACACTTGTCAATGCAATCAGATGATAATTGGAAGAAATTTTGGGATCTTTGCTTGGCTTGGAGAAGGCCAAGACAAGAGCCTCGCATCAGAAGTCTGGAAACTGCTCCTCAATAAAAATACAATTGAAGAGTCAGAGCAGCTGATCCTTACTTGATGGTGAGAGATGTTGGAACATAAAATAATGGACAATGTCTGGTCCAACAGCAGATGCACAAGAGGAGTGCAAAGTAAGTCGAAGCTCTTATGCTGTGAATGGCCTGCCATTCGAATGGAAGGAGAGCTTTCGGCCTTGTTCTTCTGGGCCAGAAACTCGGGGAGTAGGAGGATAAAGAAGAGATGGAGGAGAATGACTCTCCCAGAGGGTCATGTGGGATAAGGTCCAGAAGATGAGTGGGATGTGTACATCCCACCCATCTTCTGGACCTTATCCCACATGACCTTAGAACTGGTCGTGCGGGTGATAGAAGACGTATATTTGATCCAAGTTCCTTCTGGCTCTGGTGCCAGATGAAATGGGAAACGTACTTTTGCCCTGGTGTGTTTAAATGCTGCAAGGTTAGAAGATGTCAGATATCTTCAAAACATCCCTCAAGCCTTGTTCTGAGCCTTAGGAGCTGCGGTACACTCAGGATTCCACCACGGTTTTGGGAACCGTGGAAATTGAGTCTAAGTCTTAGGAATAGTAGAGGCAGCTGCATGGATGATGCAGTCCATCATCTCCGCCACTGCAACATTGATTGGCTCCTGGCTGACAGAGTGCTCATCGAGCTCAGACAAGAGCTCGAAGCCACTCCAGTCAGCCCGATCAAGCCTCCACCGGGATACGAGTGAAGGGCAGCAAGGCCCCCCCCCCCCCCCCATGGGAGATGGTACATACCATGGGGAGGTATCACTTCCATATGGATTGTCAATCAACCTCCCATGTAAAAAGAGTAGAAGGATCGAGGAGGAGCAGATAGTGAGATCAATGGCAGTTCAATGTGCGGGTTGGGGTATGGAAGTATGTACTGACCCTTGTGTTCAACAGGGAGAGCGATGGATCCAGGAGCCACTACTTCAGAACCCCGCCCTTCCCATTGGTATCAGCACTGCCTCAGAGTGGACTGTGTCCATTAAAGTCCCCCATAATGAGGAAGGGAGACAGCAG
Source organism: Ryuthela nishihirai (assembly GCA_038380435.1). Lineage (NCBI taxonomy): Eukaryota > Metazoa > Arthropoda > Arachnida > Araneae > Heptathelidae > Ryuthela > Ryuthela nishihirai. The sequence continues at coordinate 4,651,779 of JAWZYU010000019.1, forward strand.
CTGCAAGACGAGATCATCAAGGTCATCCCGGAAAACGATACTTCTGGGTGGTCGACAGACAGAATGGACAGTCAACAAAAATCCCACAAAGAGGCAGATGGCAACCGCCTCTAAGTTAGTGGTGAGGGGAACGACCTGGAATGGTTGCTCATGAGGATGGCGACACCCCCGCAAGCTGGACCATCTCCATCTTGATCCCGGCAAACGAGAGAGAAGTGCCAGATAGTGGGATCATTGGCTGTCTGCAAGTATGTCTCGTACAGGTACATGCAGAGCAGTTCATGTGCCCTCAAGAGGACCTCGATGCTGTCAATATTCCTCTGGAATCCATGACAGTTCCATTGTAGGAGTGTGGCCATCTCAGACCTTAGAAGAATTGGTAGACGACTTACGGTTTATTTTAACTGTTGCTAGCGATGGTTTTGGGAAAATGGGACGGTCTGTGTCCATGTCCTCAGAGTTGTTCCAAGTGACATGGATCAGAGAATGCCAAATGACGAGGTGTTAAAATTTTCTTTTTGGGTGCCGGTAGGGACCCCTTGGGCTTAGAAGGTCTTGCTGATGTGGGCAGGAAGGAGGGGGAGCCTTCCAGAGGTGGAAGGGGCACAGACACAGGAATAGAAACCGGAGTCGATGTCAAGATCGACAGCGGCTTCGCATTGGTAAAGAGGTACTTGGTAGCAGGTGAGATAGATTCAGCTGGTGGCATGCTGATGTCGGTCTGCACCGCTATGGAAGCCATCTTAACGATAGGTTTTCCAATGACCGCACTGGCATAGGAGACCTTGCCAGGTGGGGTGGGTGGTGCAGCAAGCTTCCTCGCTCTGGATAACTGATGTTATGGAGGGTCTTTAGGCACTGTACCTCTTTCTCCTCCAGCCACTTTGAACAGTCGCAGGAGTATGCCGGATGTTCACCACGGCAATTTACACAGCATGCCTTTTCTGCGTGCAGTCAGGTTCAAGATAATCCTGACTGTCACAATGAGCACAGGTGGGCTAGCCCCAGCATGCAATGGTCAAACCTCTGGCATTGAAAACAATGCAGAGGGTTTGGTATAAATGGCAATACCTCACAATGTAAATATTCTGCTGTGATGGAAGAAGGCAGGCGCGGCGTGTTGAAAGTAAGCATCAGTACCAAGGTGGATACTAACTTTCCATCACGGAGTTCAAAACCCGATAGACTTATCACTCCCTGGGCTGAAAACTCAAGAGGATTTCCCTCACAGAAACTTTGAGGAGGTCCCACTCGGAGATCACACCCCGGGAGGAATTGAGCATCTTATGTGGAGTGACAGTGTCACTCTACCATCGCTGTCACTTTCAAAAGAAGCTCTAAATGTTTGGAGCATGTAGTCTCCACCTGCAAGACATGAGATCTTAGGCACTTGACAGATTTCAGTTCTCCTGCAAGACCTTTCAAACCTTATTTATAAAAAAGGGGGACATGTCTCCAAGCACCTGATCACCAGGAGAGTGAATGATCAAGAACCTTGGAGACAGAGACACACATGAAGACGATGGTGAAGACAAAGAAGATAGGGGTTCATGGCAAGCCCTCTTGGCAGCATTGGCTGGTGAATTATGAGCTGTAGAACTCATGTTTGTTTTTTGACATTCGGTGCCCATTGTCCCTATGCACTCTGGAGTCCAACAAGGGGACACCCAATTGAGTGCCAGGGCTGCCCAGGCACCATACCCACACAGTCAGTGAGCCAAGCCCTCATAAGAAACAGAACGAAAAGAAAAAGAGAAATGATGAGAAACTCATCTGAGTTCCCACAAATGAAAATAAGCAAAAAATTAATAAAATGTGTGGAAAGAACCAGCCTCACAAAAGAAAACTATAAAATTAGTGAAAATGTGGGGAAACTCACAAACTGTTACCCAGACATGGGTAAGATTACTCACCGATCTGCACGGTTGACCCTAGCAGGACCTGTCCATCAGCCAATTGGTGGACTAACTTTCCATCATGGAGTGTCAAAACCCAGTGGACTGTTATCACTTCCTGGGCAGAAAGCTTTGAGAAAAAATTGAAACCTCCCGTTTACCAGAAGCAGAGGCCAAAGCAGTGTATAGCAGTGGCCCTGAATTCACAGCCCAGCCCCATGACAGACTGGCTCCCCAATGGCAAAGTGGCCAAAGGGGACCCCACCAGTCATAAGCAGGGGAGAGAAGACAGGGACTCTACCAGTCATGAGCCAGGGAGAGAAGACAGGGACCCCCGAGCAACTGCCAGGATCCTTCTTTCCAGGGACACGGGTCTCCGCACACAGCAAACATGTGAGCGAGCATTCAGTGAAGGTTCATGAGCCAGCGGAACCTTCAAAGGGTGGTCCCTTCACCACAGACAGGAGCTCGCACCAAGGGGCAAAAAAATAAAGGTAAAGAAAGCTAAAGAAGTAAATAAAGCTAAAGAAAGAGAGTTAATGGAGGGAGAAGTTTAAACAGCAGAACAAGTAAAGTTAACCCTGAGAGATATGTGGTGACCTGTCCATAGAAAGCTCACTTTCAGTTTTGGCTTTTACATTGGTTACTTTGTACTTGTCTTGTTACTAGAGATTTCAATGTCATTATTTTGTGATTTTTACACTGAATTATTACTCTTTCTGACTGAGAAACTGAAGAGAGTTGGTATGTAACAAATATTAATATTTTAATGTGCAAGTTTGCATTGTTAGAGTGGAACTGTTGATAAAACTATAGCAAGTAGGAATAATATTTCTAGCAAGATCCTCTTCAAAATCACCTCTTCAAGCAAAATTCTGAAACAGTAATCAACAATTCAAAGTCTACTTTGAGTGAAAAGAAAGCTAAAATGGAAAAAGAATCATTCATTACTACACTGTAAAAAAATGTGTTTAAAAGTCAATATTCTGATTGCTTCATCATCCAATCATTAGTGAATATTTCCTAAAATATATACTGGCTCTGGTGATCTTCCAAATGGGAATGATTTGAGAAGAAAAAAAATGCACCTTCATGTAGAGTAACTGCTAAGGAGGAAATCTGTTATAACAAAAAGGCAGTTGTTATAACAGATGAAAGATGTAGTAGTAAAGGGAGATGTGTTTCTACCCTTCTTTTAAAAATTGTTGAGGACTAAAGATTGAATTTATTATTTCGCCAGTGTAAATGTATTGAACAGTACAACTTCTTGCCAGGCTATTGTTCAAACTAAAAGAATATGAACTTCCCTATTTGAATATGCAAGAATTGGTTTCAGATTTAGCTTGGTATATGGTTTCTTGTTTTGCTGCTCTTCAGACCTTATTGAGACAGCATTTTTTACATTATTACATGATGAGCTCACAAAGTCAACCTCTTCAGTAGTTTTCTTTTTAAAGAATTTAAAAAGCTTAATTCTGTGGTGTCAAAAAACTGCTTTCCTTCACTCCAGGAAAATAAAACGCTCTTACACTTCTTCAGGAAACATTTCTTGATCTGAAATCAAATAATCCCATGAATGTGAGAAGGCCAATCACATTGTATAACACTGGCCATGTTTAAAATATATGATACTGAAAAAAATCATCAAAAGAAATGAAAATCATATTTCAGATTGAATATTATATTTTTCAGAAGGAAATTTCCTTTTGATAAATATATAATTTAACTATTTTTATTCAGCAGGTTTTCCAAAATGAAACCTTAATTGTATAGTGCTATCTTTTTTTTCCACCATATCACATTGAAAAAGGCTTATTAAAATCAATATGCTTGCAAATTTGTTTATTTATTTTCATAAATTAGTAATTAAATTCTGTTTAATTTGGTACATAACATGATTTATTTCTGTTGATTGGTTATTTTTTTTTTAATTCTAAAGTTGACTTGTTTATCTGACTCAGCACAATTGGCTAAAAGCCTGGAATTTTCTCTAAGTATGGTACTGAGAAAAAAAATTACAAAATGAGAAAAATATTTACTTAAAACCAAAAAGGTAATTTTTTGTTATTGAGAAACATATAGTCATTCTATTCATGTGCATTGTAATAATTTCTATCTATTAGTTTTTTTTTTTTAGTAAATTTTTATTTGTGTTACCAGATGCATTTTTTACTATATGACTCTAAAAAAGTCCTATTAAAATAAAACATGTCATCTTTTTTGTTAAATACTTGATTTTCAGAAAATCCAGAATTAAATGCTAATTAATTTGGTATACAACATGCCAAAATTCCTTTCATTAGTTATTTGGCCAAAAAGTTCTAAAGTTAGTTTTTTTTGGCCGAGCATAGTGAGAAATTAGCTTGGCCCCTGGATGGAAACCTGTTTTTCCGCCTGGACACTGGAAGGGTTAAAAGCCATACCTGGTCTAGTGGTTAGCTTACCTGATTACTAAACCAGCAGGCATGTCTGTGTATTTTGTACTAGAAATGGAGAGGTGCCTTCAGTGCCTCTCAATTTCTAGTCCTTCACTCCAATCACTATTTGATCTTGAATGTAGCACCAGATCTAAAAATTACTCTTATTTTTGAGCTCTCAAAGGATCCATTGCATCCAAAATTTGACATTTCTGAGAGATCTACAACCCAAAATACCCCCAGCACCAAATTTTAGCTCTCTAGCACTGATAAGATTTAAATTTGACCTTTGACCTTGAAGGACTCTATGGATTCGAAATTTTATAAGATTTCCGACACCTACAACTCAAAACACCAATATTTCACATTTCTAACATTTGTAGATCATGATTTGACTTCTATGTCACCTCTGACCTTGAAGGTCATGTTGAAGATCAAATTTCGGATTTTTTATAAAATCTATGGCCCAATACATTACCACTTTGAAATACAAATTTTTTAGAGGATTCAAATTTTTCCTCTAAAAATTTGAATCGACTTCAAAGTGGTAATTTATTAGTAGATACCAAATAAGTAGTTTATTTATTATTTATCTATGACCCAGATTACCCCTAGGTTCAAATTTTCAGAGCTCTACCATTTCTGCATTGTAGTTAGAATTAGTGTGATTTCCTGTCAGTCAGCCATCAATCACTCACAATCATCTATATATTAGATAAGATATATATTATAATGTATATATATTAGATGAGAAGCCAGGACAATCTTTTAGATTATCTCCATCCTTTGTGTAGGGAAGTACCTTCTTCCCTTTTTTAAATAAATATAAATTTAGTGGTTTCAGTGGTTCTGTGTTTGAGTCCCAAGTATGGATGACATTGCCATTTGTCCTGTCATGTATGTTGTGAAGGTCCCTCAGTATACAATTTTCACTTCTAAATATTATAAAAATCGATGTTCTCACATTAGAATCATAGTTTAATTTATGCTTCAAGTCCCATCAAACAAGTTGAAAAATATATAAACATATAACTGAAATGGAGTCAACAAAATAGTAAACCTATATAGTTAACATTTTCCACAAATAATTTTTTTAAATATTACTAGAACAGAGGAAAACAAATATACATAGACGATTATTACAGTAGAGGGGCAAAATCTGAATTGAAGTAGAAAGGACAAGAACACTTTTCTAAATTTGTTTTTTTCCCAAAAAATTTTTTTTTAAAATAAATACGTTTTGAGTTGGGTTGTTTTAACCTCTGAGTGGCACTTTTTTGCACACCATGAGCTAAATGGCCAGGTCACATGGACCCCGAAGCCTCAGAGAAGGTTGGGGGAGGGGATCCACTGGAACAGCTGTAGGGAGGCATATGGTAGCCTCCCGTCAATGCCATCCAGCGTGTTCTTTAACGTGCACAGGGTATGGCTCTCCCACACATGGGCCATGGCTTAACGTCCCATCCGATGGACGGGTGCCTTTCCAAGCCCATCAGTGTCCGTTAGTGACCGTGGGCAGAGCGGAGAATTTTGCGGAGATAAATCTCAACGCTGACCCAGCTGGGACTTGAACTTGGGAACTACAGATTATGAGCTGGAACGCTATCGACTGAGCCACCCCCACTCCCAATATGTTTTGAGATTAGCAGAAAAAATATATGCATTACAGAACATCTTTTCTGTTTGATTTGATTCAATACAATATCAGGCATCACCTAAACTTTTTTACTACATCCAGGCCCTACCTGTGCTACTCAAAGTGATCCACCAAAACTTTTAGTCAGTAGCCACCACTGAGTGGTGGCTTGTAACTCAAGGCCTATTATCTAAAGGCCCATTATCAATCACTTTTTAGTTCCAGTATTCTGACCCACTTTCTGCTCTAGCTGAGTTGTAATGCTTTCTAATCTTTTAACATAAGATATTGATTTTATTACTATCCCAGAAGTTGTATCATCCAGGAACTAAGTGCATTGCTTTTGGTTAATATTTCAGCAGACTTTCAATTTGAAGACTTTTTTTACTCTAATGCTTCTGGAATGATTTTTTTATTGCCTCTGATATGTATACTACAATCACAAAGAATAATTACTGTATATACATTGGAATAGATGTTGAGAGACAGATGGTTGCCTTCCATCAAGGCATTCAGCGTGTTCTTTAACAGGGTATACCTTTCTGGCACACAGAACCATGTCTTAACATCTTATCTAACAGACAGTGGTCTTTCCAATGTTTCAGTTAAACTTTATATGCTTTCAAATATTTTATTAATTTTTTTACAGTTCTTTATCTCATTTTACATATATTTTTCAGTTTTTATTTAAATTACATTGTTCTTAAAATTAAAGCAATTTAATTCTCTGACACTGTTAAATGTTTTTAAGCACTTCAACACATGGACTATGCTATCAAGTGTCAATAATTATTAAAGAGAGATTTACGTACCATGCCGTAGATGATGGGAAGTAACAGGAGCTTCTTGGAATGCTTTCGGTGAGAAATTTAAAATTCCTTCATTTGATCAGAAACTTTTTAAGCACTCTATGCTATCAAAAGTATAAATTGTTATTTCATTCGCCAATGCAGGTAGACCATTGACAGCTGTCATCCTTATTTTAATTTCCACTGAGGTGTACACAGCTAAAGACCAAAATTAGACTGTATAATTGTTTGGTTCTTTCTAAGGTTAGTTATGATAGTGAAACTTGTAGAGAGAGACTCCACTGGTTTGGCCATGTTGCCCGTATGGATAATTATAGATTGGCGAATGGGGTTATGATAGTAGCCCATGGCTGCTTGAGGATGATGATGATGATGATGAGATGTCACTTGCCGGCAAGAACGTCTAATTTTAAATTTCTCACTGAAAGCATTCCAAGAAGCTCCTGTTACTTCCCATCCTCTACAGCATGGTACGTAAATCTCTCTTTAATAATTATTGATACTTGATAGCATATCCATGTGTTGAAGTGCTTAAAAACATTTAATAGTGTCATAAAGAATTAAATTGCTTTAATTTTAATTACCACACTGTGTACCTCTACTGTAATTTTTGTTCTTAAAGCAAAATAAATTTTTAATGACACTACTTTTCTTAGGCTAAGAGTTGCTGATTCTCAAATGGCTAAACATATTGGCTATGCGTAAAAATGATTAAAAAATTAAGAAAAAAATAAATGAAAGAGTTAACATTAATAGAAATATTATGAATCAGTAGTGTTAGAATAATAAAACAATTCAGAAAAAAAAAATTTATTTTAGTGAAGTGGAAATGAAAATTAGAAGAATGCATATTGCCTCTGGCACATATGGTAATCTCGTTCTCAAAGAGAATGAAGTTTATTTTTACATACTTTTTCAATCCTTAAAAGCTTTAATTTTAACTGAAGGAAAAGTATTTGTCTTTTATGCTTCAGTTTATAGAGTGGATTTTCTCACACCCCTCAGGGAAAAGGGGCATATTTGCTATCAGTGGAATATCTCTTAACACTCTACCACTAAAATTTCAAATTTCTACCAAAAACAGATCACTTGAAACTTTTGTTAAGATTTGCCTTTTTCATATTTAGTGACCTATAACAATGTAAATTAAATTTACTTGAAGATTTAAAAAATGCATATCATAATATTTCATTAGTACTTTTTATCCAATCCAGCTAAAAAACCAATTTCCTGTTATCTCTTAAAGCAAAACAATTGCATTTCCCACCTAATCTGACTAAGGGTTTCCACCTTATTATTGTCAATGGAATCTTCATGACCATCACATTTTACACCAAAATTCTAGCATAAATACATCATTTGCAATATTCGTTAAAAATTTCGGAATTTTTGATTATTTTGCACTGTTAGAGGACATAATTATAGCTTTTGGGGAATCAAAAAGTGTGAATCATTATATTTCATTAATACCTAGACAACTGAAAAATAATTTTCAGTTTATCCCTAAATCAAGCAATAACCTCTTAAAACCCTTACCATGCCAAGTCTGAAAAACTGAATTTTACCCTGTGACCAGACTTTTTTTTTAACTATGTTTAGTCAAAAAAAGGGGAAAAAAGTTATTTTGGCAAATAACTAGTGAAAGGAATTATGATATATTGTATGCCAAACAAGTCAGCATTTAATTTTAGATTTTTCTGAAAATAAAATTTACAAAAAGGATGAACTTAGTTTCCTTTTTAATAAGACTTTTATTGATGTATGTAGGAAAAAAAAGTATCTGGCAATGCAAATATATTTTTTTTAAAAACAATAAAAAAATGATTATAATGCATATCAATAGAAAGGCTATTTTATGAATAAGAGAAAAATAATTTTTTTCTTAAAGAAAGAAAATTATTCTATTTTTCAACTTTTTTTAACTGTACTATTCTTTGACCAAAGTCCAGGCTTTCCAACAACTCAACATTAGATTTAAAAAAAAATAACAAATGAACAGAAATAGATCATGATATATACCAAAAGAAAGAACATTTAATTGGGATTACGAAAATGACAAAATTAAAAAAAAAAAACAGGTAAGTAAAATTTTATAAGCATTTTTTTAAGAAAATTGCATTTTAAATTCAGTAAACAATTTAAAAAAAATTAATTTTGCTCTATTTTCTGAAGTATTTTACTACCTTAATATATATATAATTCCAAAAATTTCTCTCGTTACTTAAATCTTTTGTTTATTTAATTTTTAAAAAATTATTTCGTCATTTATACAATAACAAACAATGCTGATTTTTTTCTGATCAGCAAAAATCAAAGACTAAGTAGCAGGTCACGAAAATTTATTTTGCTTTGAAAGAAGATTATTTAAATAAAAACTGAAAAATAAATTACCTAAAAGGAATAAAAAGCTGTGAAGAAATTAAACAAAAATACTTCATGACAAATACAGCTTATTTTAACCTCCGTAATTTGAGATCAAACCCTTCCAGTTCAATTTGCATTATATACTGACTACTATGGAAAAGTTGAACTTTACAAAAATGGCAAAAACTTGATTTCAAAAATACAAATTTTGAATGCTAGTAACGAAATTACTTCAGTTTTATTAAAAGTAATAATAAAAATTTCTATCATTTAAAAATTAAGTTTTTTATTATAATGTCCTAATCAGATGTCTCCTAAAGTAGCTACCATTTTAAGTCACATATGCCTGAAGATTTAATTTTTAGTCGAGCTTCAAATTTCAATTCAAAATTTACACTGGGCAACTAATTTTCATAAAAATCATGCCACCGAGATAAAAGTAGCCATTTATTAAAAATTTCAAGGAGCTGAACACAAATTTGACAATGAAAATGCAAAATTGGCTACGATTTTTGAGAAATCCGCAATAGTTTCTCATATAATAGAGTAATACATACATATGACCTGTATTGGTAAAACTCAGCTTCTACTTTCGATGTCATTTTGCCCGTCGCTTGTACAGCTGCTCAGGATCATCTCTGGCGAGCGTCCAACATTAGTCAGCCAACATTGAAGTGGACCAGTTTCCCTGGTATCGTTTCTCAATTGTTGCAATGCCCAGTTGTCAGGGAAGAAATCCAAGTGGGAATGGAAAAAGTGGATCTTTAAAGGCATGTTGCAGCCAAGTTTGTGATACAGACATGTTCTTAACCAGTTTCTTGTAGTTCTCTAACCTGACATTCACGAGAAATTTAGTTGACACCAGACGAAATGCGTTCCAGGCCTTTTTCTTGTCACACTGAATCAGGTTGTTGAACATCTGGTCTCTGAACAGCTCACGGATTTGAGGACCCACAAAAATTCCCTCTTTAATTTTCATATCACTCAGTTGAGGGAATTTGTCAGCCAAGTGCTTGAAAGGTGAAGTCGTCTGGTCCATGGCTTTTATGAAGTTTTTCATCACACCAAGTTTGATGTGTAGGGATGGTAGCAGGATTTTGTGCATTTTTACCAGTGCTGGGTGATACACATTCTTCTCTCTGAGGCCAGTTTCCCTTCACATAATTCAAAGTCTTTGCGTAGCTGTCCCATTCACATAAGAAACAGCAGTACTTCGCATATCCCAGTTACAGACCCATCAACAGAGTCACTACCTTCAAGTCACAACAGAGATGTCAGCTACACTTGCTGTATTGAAGACAGTTCAACGGCTGTTTTAGATTGTCGTAGGTTTCTTTCACGTAGACAGTGTGTCTGACTGGAATGGATGGAAGTCGATTTTTTTATTATGCAGCAGACTCAATTTCGAGGAGTCTGTGAATAGTCACCATACTTGAGGATCATGTTTGATTCTGAGGGCATTCATCAGGCCATCTGCATCGGAGCAGAATACAAGGTCATCTTCCTTTCTGAAGTAAGATACAAGTACTGCTCATGACGAGTTCGAAACAAAGTCACTGGGACATTTTCCTTGGGAAGATTCCATTGTTTAAGTCTTGATCCAAGTAACTCTACTTTGGCCTTGGACAGCTCCAGATAGTTCATTTCCTCTTCGGTGAGAATCTATGGCACAGATGATGCATTGTGGCAGACATATGAATCATCATTAGACACTGTAGGCTGTAGAGAACCCGACGTTGGTTCGTCTCTCTCCTCATCATCTGAATCGATGGAAAATTCTTCAAGATGTTTCGGAACATGAAGGCCTTTGCCGTGCGAAACTGGTCGGAGAACAGATTGTATATTCGGGTATGCTATTGTACTATGCCTCTCAAAACAGATGGAACCATGCAGAAGTAGCAGTCATTTGCATGATTGCTTGGCTCTCTCCAAACCATAGGAACAGCAAACTGCATTGCCACTTTTTCGCCTTTCAGCCACTTCAGAAGATTTCTTGCACACGTACTGCAGCACATCTGTGGCCTTGTCCTGGTCCCCAATCTTACATCCAAAATAAAACTCATAGGCCACTTTCACTATTGAAGTGATGGCCCTTTTCTGGCTTGCAAACATCACTTCCCCACAAATGTAACAAATTGTATCTGCACTATTAACATGGTTATGAGGCGTCACTATTGCTCGATTAAATAAAACTGCAAGGATCACTTGTGTTGTACTTAAGACTCAGGGGTAAATTGGAATCGCTCAAAAGACTTGCTCACCCTACAAGATGTCGCTTATAACTAACGATTGCATCATCTTTTGTCTGCGATCGTAAAGCCACGATGTCACGACTCAACTACCTTGCATCAGACAATGATGCAATACCTCCGGGGGTTGTGTGTATGGCGGACTGATGCAATACAACACAATATGTTGCAATCTGGAGTTTAAAATACAGTGTTGCAAAATGGTTACCTATGTACTCAATGCGGACTGAGTCATTTATACATGACCATCTCTGTCTCTCCTAAACAAGAGCCAATTGACAAATTTTATTGTCATTTTCATGTTCAGCACCTCGAAATTAGTAAAGATTGGCTATTTTAATTTCAAAGCCTTTTTGTGTGTTGCCCTATGTTATTCTTTCTAATTGAGCATATATTTGAGTAGGAAGGTAAATAATTCTAGAAATAGTGGAATCGACATCCTCCTCCTGAATCTGAGAAAAGTCACAACTGATCTAAATCAGTGGTGACTTTTCTCAGTCAAATGAGTTGATGAAATCAAAGTCATTGAAAGAAAGAGTTTACAAAAAGCTCTTGATTTTGCAGTTCAACTTAGTGACATCCATCCCATAAAAACTATATTTTATCAGTAAAATAAAATGCAAAAACACTTCAGTACTTTCTGAATGCAGTATAAATACCTGATCTGTAGAGCCTAACACATGCCCACTAAGTTTGAAACTTGTTTGTTTGGAGTTTTATGGCACATCGGCTACTTAGACCATAAAGTGCCAAGCAGGGGTAAATAAAAAGACATCAAAATCCACAACTAAAATTAAAATCAATACATAAAGAGGATGAAGCAATGAAAAATGAACATAATAAGAAACAAAAGTGTATAACAAAAATATGTATAAAAACCATGGTAAAAAGTCAACAATTGTAGAACTGAAAAATCAACAATGAGTGTATAAGACAAGTTTGAAACTAAAACCAAATGATTGCCCATCACATGCTCCTATGATGTTGCCAATCACGTGATCAAAGAGTTGGGTTGTTTTACCTCTGAGTGGCACTTTTTTACACACCATGGGTTAAATGGCCAGGTTACAAGGACCCCAAAGGCTCAGAGAAGGTTGAAAGAGGGGTCCCACTGGAACAGCTGTTGGGAGACAGATGGTAGCCTCCTGTCAAGGCCATCCAGTGTGTTCTTTAATGTGCACAGGGTATGGCTTTCCCATACACAGGGCCATGGCTTAACTCCCATCTAACGGACAGCGGCCTTTCCAAACCCATCGGTGTCCCCTACTGACCATGGGCATGCGGGGAATGCTGACCCAGCTGGGACTCGAACCTGGGAACTACAGATTACGAGCCTGGCATGCTACCGAGCCACCCCTGCCCCCATGATCAAAGAAATATCGATTTTTCTCTTCATATTAGTTTTGTAAAGAATATTCAAAAATGGATAAAATAATTTCGAAAAGCAAAACTTTACTAAAAATGTATTAATTCATGATATTTGCTGTACAATAAATTCAGTTTAAAAGTTACTCAATCTCAAAGATGAGAAGTGCAAAAGTTATTTCAGACTAAGTTGCATTTGTAATCAGTTGCAATTACAACTGTCCTGTTACAACTTTAAAAATGATCTTAATAAGTATTAACTAGTCTAAAATATATCCTTATATACTATACAAAGCATAATAGACCAATTAACAATGCAAGTATATTTACCAATGTATCATCGGTGGCTGGTACATCTACTTGAATTAGCTTCGCCTAATGTTACAACAGAACATCAATCCCACTTCATATATTCAGTACTATCAGTCAAAATCTGATGACTGTTACATTTATTATGTTTATATGCCATCCACTGAAGTTTCTTTATGTAGCTCAGCTGTTATTACAAGCATCAAGTCCTTTGCAAATGTGCGCACATTTAGATGATAGAGCCTGATGACGCCATGTAACTGACAGACAGTGAAACGCATAGCTCCAGGAACATCTGAACGTCGATACAATTCGTGCTCCACTGACATTTAAGCACTGGTATGAAACTATTTTTAAACTTGTTTTAATAACATAGTAAATCGGCTTTTAACACTTTTAATGTTTAAAGTACGCATTTGAAGTCTCGAAAACTGAGGAAAGTGCAACTGTTGTCTCTACAATATGTACCAATGGACTTGCAACGTAGATTATACATATAGCAAAGTAATTATTCTCATTCTTCAGCTTTAAGTAACAACTATGAACTAAATTAATAGCTTGAAACGAAATATCTTGTGTTCCAAAGAATATGATAGCATAATTAAATATCAATGTATGTGGTTGAAAGGCCACCACTAAAAGATATATAATTAATGACAATTGCTTTTTATCAGCTAATGGAGTCATATATTATCATGCATCAACAAGTCGAGGAAAAATATACATTAACTATATTGAAATAACATCTAAATGTGCACACATTTGCAAAGGACTGATTTGCTTGTAATAACAGCTGAGCTACATAAAGAAACTTCAATGGACGGCATATAAACATAATAAATGTAACAGTCATCAGATTTTGACTGATAGTACTGAATATATGAAGTGGCATTGATGTTCTATTGTAACAGCAGGCGAAGCTAATTCAAGCAGATGTACCAGCCACCGATGATACATTGGTAAATATACTTGCATTGTTAATTGGTCTATTATGCTTTGTATAATATATAAGGATATATTTTAGACTAGTTAATATTTATTAAGATCATTTTTAAAGTTGTAACAAGACAGTTGTAATTGCAACTGATTACAAATGCAACTTAGTCTATAATAACTTTTACACTCCTCATCTTTGAGATTGAGAGGCTTTTAAACTGAATTTATTGTACAGCAAATATTGTGAATTATTACATTTTTATTATACTAGCTGTGTTGAATATTATTTAATTAAACTTTACTAGGCCTTTTTGGCCAAAAAACTGCTTATTTTTTTCTGAATTCATTTTGGAAACAAAAGCAATTTAATAAAATAAGATTACATCCATCTCTCATTTTACACTGTAGATGTAGATAGGTTTCGGGATATCACTATATAAATGGAAAGTTGAAAAAAATGGGGATTGATGACAAAAAAATCTGTATTAAGAATAAAATGTACATTGAAAGTTTTATTCATACATATTTATTTCGAATCTATTTCTGATTATCAACTCACATTTGATTTTGCTATCAATAGCAAAAATTGTGTCATTATATTTTCCTAGATCCTTCCTGTTAGATACATTATTAACCCTTACAGTGTCAGGTTTCTGAAACTAAACCACTGTGGTGGCCACATTTATTTCAAAGTGTTTCAAGAAAATAAAACAAACATCTTCCGAACCTCATTCTAAAGTAACCAATAAACAGAAATATGTCATTTCATATATGGAAAGAAAGAGCATTTAATTTAATTGTCCTTAATTGGCATATATTTTAAGAAAAAAAAATGGTAGGTTAAATTTTTAAGCATTTTTTTAAAACACTGCAAAATTTTACTGTGTTAAAAATTAGAGCAGAGGTACACAGTATGGTAATTAAAACTAAAGTTATTTAATTCTCTATGGCACTGCTAAATGTTTTTAAGCACTTCAACACATGGACTATGCTATCAAGTAACAACAGCTATCAAGGAGAGACCTACGTACCATACCATAGAGGAAGGGTAGTAACAGGGAACTTCCGAGATGCTTTCAGTGACAAATTTAATAATCGACATCTTGCCGACAAGTGACATCGATTATTAAATTTGTCACCTGAAGATTTTCTGCCTCATAGAGATCAAAGTCTGCAGCGAGTTAAGCGAGTCGGTGAAAAGAACACACCAATAATGATGCTTAGCTGCCACTGATCCAAGACAAGACTGATAGCATGCAACTCTGCAGTGAAGATGGAACACTGTAGTGGGGTCTGTTCTGCAATGATTACATCACAGCAGACCATAGCTGATCCCACTGATGTGCCAGACTTCGAGCCATCTGTGTAGATGGGTAAGAAGTCTGGGAGGTACACAGCACAATGGCTGGCAAAGAGTTGTTGTCAGTACACACAGTTGGGTGTAAAGGCCTTCCCTGTCCTGAACAGGGAAAAATCACAGGAAGGGGAAACAACGAACCACGGTGGGAATGACTCGACTGTCGACTGTGCAACACTATCAAGATTGGTGTTGATGTCTCAGATATCCTCGGACTCGCAAACCAAAAGGATGAATGGCAGTTGACCGATTACTGTAAAGCATTTTCTATTTTGGGCAGAAAATGCAGTCCCAAAGTGGGATGGACTGGCAGGGATCACAATTTAGATGAATATTGTAGGGACAAATACTGACAGTGAAGAGATAAAGATGGTTCATCGGTCTCAACATAAAGACTTTGGACTGGTGAGGTACAAAGCATGAAACTCTGCCGTGAAGATGGAACACTACTTGATACACTGACCACATCTCATCTTTACACTGACCACACCTCAATCTTTGAGATTGTTTTTTGCTCAATCTCAATCTCAAAGATGAGGTGTGGTCATCTGATCAGTGGCAGCTAAGCAAGATCTGGTCTGTAATGATTACATCACAGCATATGGCTGATCCCACTGATGTGTGGGACTTCAAAACCATCTGTGAAGACAAGCAAGAAGTCTGAATGATCAACACAATGGCTGGCAAAAAGTTGCTGATACACAAAGTTGGGTGTAAAGGCCTTGTCCATTCTGCACAGGGAAAAATAGCAGAAAGAGGAAACAGCGAGCCAGGGTGGAAGAGGCTTGGTTGTCGACTGTGAAATGCTATCGAGACTGGTGTTAATATCTCGCAGATAATATTGGACACGCAAACCAAAAGGATGAATGGCAGTCAGCCGATTCTGGTATAACATTTCTCACTGGGGACTGAAAACGCAGTTCTAAGTGGGATGGCCTGGCAGGGATCATAACTTTGCAGCATACTGTAGGGACAACTGCTTATGGCAAATATATAAGGAAGGTTTGTATATTTGCCATAAGCAGTTGTCTCAACGTAAAGACTCTGGACTGGTGAGGTGCTGAAGGGTTCTGTGCAAAAATGGAGGGTCTGATGATGGAGGGTGTCCAGCACCTTTACCACTGAATCCTGCACAGAGTCGTACACCTGGGATCCATAGTCCAGTTTCGACCGGACAAGCGCAGAGTACAGGCAGAACAGAGAACATCGGTCAGCTCCCCAGGAGAGAGAGGAGAGGACCTTGATGACGTTCAATGCCCATGTGCATTTGGACCTGAGATGACGTATGTGTGGTAAAAAGGTCAATTTCTGATTGAAGATGAGACAGACTCTTTGTCTTCACCACAATGGGAATAATGTTACCACCGAGCCGTAGCTCGGGATCCAGATGAAGATTAAACTTGTGGCAAAAGTGCACACAAGTGAACTTTTGTTGGGAGAATTGAAACCCATTGGTCATCACCCAAACTGAAAGATTGTTCAGGGCAATTTGCAGTTGCCTTTCAATGACCCTCATGCTGGACGAAGAGCAAAAGATGCTAAAATCGTCAACATAGAGGGTATTGCCTACAGATGGAGGAAGTTGTCTTGAAATAGAATTAATCTTGACAATGAAGAGTGTAACACTCAAAACGCAGCCTTGTGGCATCCCCTGTTCTTGGGGGTACGGCCATGACAGAGTGTTGCCGACACGGACTCGAAAAGAACATGCCGATAAGAAGTTGGAGTTAAAGATCGGCATGTGACCTCTCAAGCCGAAGCTATGGAGCTCACGAAGAATGTCTAATCTCCAAGTCGTGTCGTACGCTTTTTCGATGTCGAAGAAAATTGACACCAGGTGCTCTCTACGTAAAAATGAATTTCTGATAGCTGATTCAAGGTGTATCAGATGGTCAAGAGTTGACCATTGCCTGCAAAAGCCACACTGGGTGTTGGAAAGAAGGTTGTAATGTCCTAAATACCAGATGAGTCTGGCATTTACCATTCTTTCCAACATACGCAGCTCGTCAACACAATGGGACGATAATTAGAAGGAATCTTGGAATCCTTTCCTGGATTTGAGAAGGCCAAGACAATGGCCTCCCGCCAGGAGTCTGGAAACTGCTCAAGAAAAATGCGACTGAAAAGATGGAGCAGCTGATCCTTACTCAATGGTGAGAGATGTTGGAGTAAGGCATAATGGACACTGGCTGGACAGCAGATGCGTGAGAGGTGTGCAGAACAAGGCAGAGAGCTCCTCCGCTGTGAATAAGCCTGTTGTAAGGATCCAGGCTATTAGAGTGGAAGGACAGCAGAGAGCATTCAGCCTTGCTCTTCTGGGCCAGAAACTCAGGGGAATAACAAGATGAAGAAGAGATGGAGGAGAATGACTCCCTCAGAGTGTCAGCAATTGCTTTGGGATCAGCAATTACCTGTGTATTGTGCTCCAGGATCGATAATGAGTGGGACACATAGTTCCTACCTATCTCCGTACTTTATCACACATGACCTTAGAACTGGTCGTGCGGGTAATAGAAGACATATATTTGATCCAAGATTCCTTCTGGCCCTGGCACTGGACAAATCGAACTACTGCCCTGATGCGTTTGAATGCTTCAAGGTGGGGGGGGGGATGTCGGATATCTCAGAAACACCCCCAAAGCCTTGTTCTGAGCCTTTTGAGCTGCAGTGCAATCTGGATTCCACCACGGTTTCAGAAAATGAGTAAACCAGGTTGAAGTTTGAGGAATTGTGGATGCAGCTGCATCTATGATACAGTCTGTGATCTCCGCTACTGCCACATTGATGGGCTCCTGGCTGACAGAGTGGTTATCAAGCTCAGAGAGGAGCTCGAAGCCGCTCCAGGCAGCCGATCAAGCCTTCAACGTGAGATGCGTGAAGGGCTGCAAGGCCCCCAATGGGAGATGGTGCACACCATGGGGAAGTGAAGAAAGAAGATTATTTAGAAACATCATTAGTAACATTAAGTGGTAATAGTAAGTGTCATAAAGGGTCATAGTAAGTGGAATTATTAGTAACATTTACTCAGTAAATGTACTTTTACAATTATTTAGAATTTAACACATAATAAATAGGCACTTTAGCGTAGATTTAAATTTTAAAGGAAAAATTGTCTTGAGCCGGGTGGGATACGAACCCACAACCTCATGATAACATGTCAGGTGCTCTGGACCACTGAGCTACCGATCAAGATCTTCTCTAACTAGCGCTATGAACATTCCTTTTATGTTTCATAGCAGCGCTCTTCAGGCAATATTTCTAGCCACAAGTGGCATCTACACTAGCCAATAGATGGAAGCATGTACGACAAGTATGCAGATATAAATAATTAATGAAATAGGCTCAACGTATTTCAAATCAACACATAATAAATAGGCACTTTAACGTCGATTTAAATTTCAGAGGAAAAATTGTCTTCAGCCGGGTGGATACGAACACATGACTCCTGATAACATGTCAGATTCTCTGGACCACTGAGCTACCAG
The DNA here is from genome assembly GCA_038380435.1 of Ryuthela nishihirai. Taxonomy (NCBI): domain Eukaryota; kingdom Metazoa; phylum Arthropoda; class Arachnida; order Araneae; family Heptathelidae; genus Ryuthela; species Ryuthela nishihirai. Next base: position 4,670,601 of record JAWZYU010000019.1, read on the forward strand.
CCGCCGATCAAGATCTTCTCTAACTAGCGCTATGAACATTCCTTTATGTTTCATAGAAGCGCTCTTCATGCAATATTTCCAGCCACAAGCGGCATCTACACTACCCAATAGATGGAAGCATGTATGACAAGTATGCAGATATAAATAATCAATGAAATAGGCTCAACGTATTTCAGATCAACGCATAATAAATAGGCACTTCAGCATTGATTTAAATTTTAGAGGAAAAATTGTCTGAGCCAGGTGGGATTCAAACCCACGACCTCCTGATAACATGTCAGGTGCTCTGGACCACTGAGCTACCGACCGCTGATCAAGAACTCCTCTAACTAGCGCTATGAACATTCCTGGCTCAAGACAATTTTTCCTCTAAAATTTAAATCGACGCTAAAGTGCCTATTTATTATGTGTTGATTTGAAATACGTCGAGCCTATTTCATTAATTATTTATATTTAGAATTTAATGTAATAGCACCAAATTTAGGGAGGAAAGGTGAGCAGGGGAGTGAGCAAGTCGGGATAAGTGGAACTTGTTTGTTTTACCTCTGAACAATGCTTTCGGGCACAAAATGTGCTAAATGTCGGCTCATAAGGATCCCAAAGGCTCAGAGAAAGTTGAGAGGGAGACCCATTAAATATGTTAGGAAACAGATGGAAGTCTCCCATCAAGGTCATCTAGTGTATTCTTTAATGTATGCAGGGTATGGGTATGACCTTCGTGAACTACAATGCTGGGGTGGTTCAGAGCTAGGGAGGCAATGAATCATCCTTTCCATCCTATCACTTGGGTTGAAGCAAGCAAATACTGATTGCCTGTTCCTTTGCTGATCACTAGCTTACATATTCCTCAGATATCAATTATTTTTGCAAATTTGTGAGTTTAATACTCTAAAGTTCTTATCATTGTCAAGTTCTAAAACATTATGTAGCTTTTTTTTATTGCAAAGTTTCAAGTTTATTTTTTGTCGTAACTCAAAACCTGATGTTTGTACTTTTGAATTAATTTCTGTATTATTGAAGTAAACTGCAAAAAATGTTATATTTTAGTATCTTTTAGTTCCTTATACCTTATCCCTGTTTTGTAACAGAATATTGGTCAAACTATCAAAGTAAAGCTAACACTGAATATATTAGTGTTTTCTGATTTTGAATGAATGAAGAGAGGAAACAGTGTGGCTAAGAAAATTTTCCCAAATTAAATTTTACCAGAAAATAGTTTGTGGAAAATATTTTCATAGGGAAATTATTATTAGAATTACCTGATAAAAATAGCAAAATTGTAAAGAAACCTCATAAATTTAAAATTTGATGCTTATTCCTGAATCATATGATGCTATATTTCTTGAAACAAGTACCAAACCACAGACGAAGTAGAAAAAAATGGCAAAACGAGAGGCAGAAGCACATATTTACTTTGAAGCAGAACAAAATATTAAACTTTGATACATTTTCAATAGACATTTCTACTCAAATATAAGAATTTTTTTAAAGTATAAATATAACTGTTCATAATACAAAACAGAAATTTCCATTTTGTTCGAGTTTCACTTTTATTTCCCAAGTAGTAAAGGCTTAAAATTTGATAGTGAAATGAATTTATACATTTCAGGGTGAAAAACCTACTATACCAATGAACACAATAGCTATATTTTAAGTGCCTCTCTTTTATAAAGTAAAATTCAAAATATTCAGAGGTTCTAAAAAATTCGACAATAATTCTGATTTCAAACTCTGTTATGCATTGGCAGCGCACATTATGACCAGCACAGTTTTTGCATTTTCAAAAATATAATATCTGTGAAATACTAATTACTATTTCAAATATGTACTTCAAAGAGCTCTCTTAGTTGGGGTGTTCAAATTTTATGTCAGCAACAGTGAACACAAATGAGTCTTGCCAATCTTGCAATGCCCAAATATTCGATTACACTGTGAAAGTGTTCAACATAATTGGAGATATTTGTTTGAAGAACAATGCAAAAGTATTAAAGGGGAAAAAAATTGTAGCTTCTAGTATGTGGGAATTAAAAAAAAATCCTGAAGATCAAGCTTTTTAATTAATTCTCACTCATTGAAATATCCAATTTTAATTGTTTGTCATTGCCATTTAATGTACATCACAACTTAAATTCTAACTTTTTACAAATAAATGTACATGATAAATACATGACAATTGTTCCAGTTCTTTGCACAATTATTTTAATACAATGAAAATTTGGAGTGATTTATTTGTACAATTTTCTTGTTTATAAAACATTGTTTCTGTTCATTTCAAACAAGTGTAAACAAAATTTCCAGCAAATTTTCTTACTTAGTTTGAAATAAATTATTTCTGAAAGGATTTTTTTTTCCTTCGTGCATGGAAAATGATGTAAAAGCAGAAAAGAATAACAAAAATGGGAAAGAATTTGAAGTTAAAACTAAATGTTTTACTACATTATGGATTGCGTTTACAGAGCAAGCAATCTACAATCAGGCAGAAAGATGACATCATCCCTGGATGTTATGGCATGTAGTTCACAAAGGTCATGGTATTTGTCACCTGCACATGGGGCCATGATTTAATGTCCCATCAACAAACAACAGCCTTTCCTTTATGAATGAGGGCATGGTTGTTGTTGTTTTACCTCTGATCGGCATTCTTTTGCACACATTGGACTAAATGTGTGATGCCACCTCATTCACTTCTACTTTACCTTAACCAGTTTTGCTTAATTTACGTTATATTTATCATTTTGGGGATTTTTTATTTCATTTTTGGCATCACAGTGCTCGTTTCCAAGAGTTAGGAGTTGCGCATGCGCAACTCCAAACTTTCGATTGTCATCCACTAAAGCGCGTGTACAATGACACGCCCACTGTTGCGTCATAGCTTGCGCCGCTCGTCAATTTATGCAAATGTCTTTCCCGGCATGCAACATGATACGTGCAGGCTTTGTACCTCTTGTTATAACCTGGTGACATGTTGTCACAGTAGCACAGAAGATAGTAGAGTAGAGAGAGTAGTAGAGCACAAGCACAGTTTAGAGATCAGTTTTAGTTTGGAGTTTTTTGAAGATGTTTGTAGTAAGAAATGATGTAGTATCTTCTTTATTGAAGTTTTGGTGAGTGCTTTTTGGAAAAAAATAGTTTTTGTTATTTAAACCTTTTGAATCTTTACTAATTTTTTTCTCTTGAGCATCGTTAGTTTGTTTTGATTAGCATTAACATAAAATTTTGACAATCATTTAATATTTTTGAATTCTTACTCATTAACGCTTGCTGGTATTTCGAACCCTAATTAAACTTTATTTTTGGCAATTTGTCAATTATTGCCTGGTGCCCGACTCAGCTATCTGGAGCATGAAAATAATTGGATCAGGCAAAGGGTCCAATCTTTAAAAGTAATTCATTTCTTTGGAACGTTACAAATGGCCAAGTCGCATGGACCTCCAAGGGCTTAGGGAAGGATAGGTGGAGGGTACCCACTGGACAGTTGGTAGGAGACAGATGGTAGCTTCCCATCAATGACATCTAGTGTGTTCTTTAACGTGCATAGATATGGCTGCACATGGGGCAATGGCTTAACATCCCATCCGATAGATCCACTTCCAACATCCACTTTTCAAGACCATAGATGATCCCTACTGATCAAGGGCAGGGTGAGGAATTTTGCACAGATAAATTTCAATGCTGACCCAGGAACCTCAAAACTGGAAAATGGAGATTATGAGCCTGGTGCACTACTGACTCAGTCATTCCCACCCCACTAAGCAAAGGGTGAAGATTTACCAGAGATAAGTCTCGAGTTGGTGGGAAAGAGAGTGAGCGTGGATTGAGTAGAATGAATATGCATTTGAATGAAATACTTTTTTATTCATAAAATATAACTTAAAATTATCTAGAAACTGTTTCAATGCTCTTCCAAAGGATGTCATACTCAATGTGTCCTGAGGATGAGAAAACCTCTTCATGAAACCAATCAGGGGCCTCGACTATCCCAAGTTCAACTATTACACAAATGTCTTATAAGTATGATTTGCTACATTACCATTATTATTGTTATTTAAAACAGTAAATTTTATTCAAAATGCATCCTTTTAATTGTAAATATTTAACTGTAATTTTTCATAAGTGCAGTCTTAACAACTTATTAATATAGCTAAAAGCATCAATGAGGTATTGAGTACTCACAGCCACTGGAGAAATTCGAGCTGCAAGTGTCACCGTAGCTGAAGCAGATGTTAGAGCATGATGAGTATCATTTTCCATTACTGCACCCTGAACTTTATAACCACCAGTTTCTTCCATTAACTGTTCCAGATGGGAAAAGACATCTCTAAATATATTCCATTAACAAAAATGAAATTACAAAAATTTTCATTAGTGTTACCTTAATTTACTAATGATGTTAAATCACTGTTCTGAGACTCTTCATTTGAGAGATTAGGCAATGCAGCTTATTTCTGATAGAAAGATTGTAAACATTTTTATCTACACCTTACAAATATTAACCATTACAATTATAGAGATCTTAATAGATGTTTAGGGCAGGACTGGGACTAGATATTTTGCCACCAGGAGTAAACTTGGGACTCTGCCACCCGTTTTTCCAAGTCTGACCTCAGATATTAATGATTAATTTTGCTAAATTTAATGTCATTTTCAGAAGCAATTGAAAATCACTCATTGAAAAACAGCTTGTACATAATCCAATCAACCTTACAGCAGTTATGGTAGCTAGTTTGTTTGAAAATACGCAGTCCCTAAAAAAATACCATCCAGTGCAGTTGCACCATCACATTTGTGATAATGCTAATCCTGGTTTAGGGAATCAGCTGAAAGTTAAGATTCCTGCCTTAATCGACAAAGCAGAGAAGCAGCTGGAGAGAAAAAATGTATAGTAAATTTGTACATGGGTTGGGAAAAAAATAGCATACAGGAATTGAGCAATTGAGATGAGGATTCTATCAAAGTGCCCTAGGAAATTCAGAGATATTCTAAATAATGTGGCTATTCTGCATTGTTTTCTAGAGAAGATAAATGCATTTGTGGCTTTTCTTATTCTAATTAGAACAAATTTAACGTTAGACATTACATAGAACAACAAGATGCACACCAAAGGTATGATATATTGCCATGTTATTTTTCGAACTTTTAGGAAACGCATTGTATTGGAAATAAAGTTTATTAAAAAACTCAATCAGTAAATTAAATTAATATCTTTAATATTCTATGATACTGAAAAATGTTTTAAAGCCTCATCATCGTCATTCTCAAGCAGCCATGGGCTACAGAGGTTCAACCACACCATGCAATTTAGTTCTCCAAGCATATCTCTCCTGAGCTACAGCTGCTGCATCTGGCCACTGCACACCAATTCTAACAAGGTCGTGTTTGACATTGTCTGCCCGCCACATCCTAGGTCTCCCCCTCTATCTGAGGTCCTTAGGCACACTGTTCATAACCCTATTCGCCAATCTATAATTATTCATATGGGCAACATGGCTAAACCAACAGAGTCTCTTTATGCACAATATGCTGCTTAAAGGAGATTGCAGACTCCTTTGCCTAACCTCATCATTAGTTACAAAGTTGAACCACCTAATGCCCAAGATACTGCGTAAGCATCTGGAATCAAAAGCATCTAGTTTCTGTTATCTTGTTTACAAAGTGTCCAAGTTTCACTACCATAACTAATTCTAGAAAGAACCAAACTATTATACAGTCTAATTTTAGTCTTTAGATGTATACGCCTATTTCTCCACACTCTCCATAGATTCCTTAAAGTCCCGGCAGCAATCCCTATTCGTCTGTTAATCTCATGCCGCACATCACCATTATCTATTACATAGCTCCCAAGATAATTAAACTGTGACACCTGCTCAAGACTGCAACCATTCAGATTATCTGAATCACAGCCTGCCTGACCAATTTTCATCACTTTAGTTTCTGCCTGTTTATAACCAAACCTACTCTACTACCAGTTTCATCAACAGCTCGAATGAAAGAGTTCATCTCATCAACCATCACCTGCCAAAAGGGCTAAATCATCAGCATAATCTAAATCGGAAATTTTCGTATCTCCAGACCATTTAAGGCCAAAATCTTTCCCTTGAAGGGAATTTTGCATAACATAATCAATAACCAAACTAAAGAGAAAAGGAGACAAAATGCACCTTGTCGAACACCAGAAGTTGCTACAAGCCTTACCAACTCTCACACACAACTCAGTGTTATTATAGAGAGCTTTCATTATGTTAATTAACTTGTCTGGTATACGACATGATCTCACAATCAACCACAAATTATGATGATCAACAGAGTCAAAAGTCTTTTTGAAATCAACAAAGCTAGCAACCAGAGGTTTCTGAAACTCTAAGAATTTCTCAAGAGTCTGCCTAAGTGAAAATATCTGATCTACACATCCCCTACCACTTCTAAATCCACATTCTCATCATACAAATGCCTGTCAACCAGATTCTTAATTCTATTAAGCACAATCATGCAAAGAACTTTACCTGGAACAGAGAGTAGGCTGATATCCCTATAGTTATCACAAAAACTGCAATCATCTTTTTTGAAAATAGGGATAATAATAGCTTTGTTAATAGGGATAAATATAGCATGGTAAAAAAAAAATAATCCTTAGGAACCATGCCTTTATCATAAAAGGTATTCAAAATTTCAGTCATTCAAGTGGTAACTGAAAAATTCCCATCTCTAAGCACATCTGTAGTAATTTCATCTACCCCAAAGTTTAGAAATAGCCAAAATAACTTCAGATTGTGTCATAGGGCCGACATCAAAGCCACCAAAGCATCTATCATCATTGCAAACAATGGGGGTAGAACTAACCACATTGCTTAGAATATCACTGAAATGCTCAGCCCACCTAGCCATGGCAGAATCCTCACCTTCTACAACCTTACTTTTTTTATCCTTCAATCCCTGTATACCTGTCTGTTTTCTACCATACAAAACATTAACTATCTGGTACAGCTCTGTTGTGCTATCTAACTGCTTCTTCGTCTTTCTCAACCAAATCAATGATTCTTATCAGCAGCTAACTGATCCTTTACACGTTTATTAAGCTCTCTGTAATGCTTTCTATTAGAACCAGTAGGGTATTGATTAAGGACATTCCTGCAATTCTTTCTTTCAGAAATAAGCTCAAATGCCTTATCACTCAAATAATTTTGCCTTCTCTGCTCCTTTTTCCCTAAAAGAGTACTGTTAGTTTCCAAAAAGCCTGTTTAAAATGGCCCCATCCTTCCTCAACTTCAGTAGTAAGCAAACCATGACTGCCATTATGACTAAGTAGCCTATCATGGTAAGCTTTAGCTATAACTGTGTCTGTCAGAGCTTCAGAATTAAAGGTAAATATTTTAACCTTAGCACAACACTTCTTAAGTTTCAAGACACTTTTAACAAGGTAATGCTCAGAATTAATTTCAGCCTGGACCTGATATTCCTAACAGAACTAGCCCATTTGCTGTTAATTAATATATAATCAATCATATTCTTATGCAGCCCACCCATCAGGTGAAGCCCATGTGTACTTATGTATGTTGCAGTGTTTGCAATAAGTTTAGTTATTCTGAAATCATTGAGTTTACTTACCTGTAGGAGGCACTGCCCATTGCAGCTACCAATACCAAAAGGACCTATATCTCCTTCCCAAAGGCCAGAGTCAGTACCAACTTTGGCATTGAAGTCACCTAGAACAAGGGTAATATCTTCTTTCTTGAGGGAATTTAAAATATCCTGAAGTTGTCCATAAAACCTATCCTTCTCATCCTCATTGGCATCCTCAGTGGGGGAATAACAGCAGATTATCTGAAATTTTGCTGTAAGAAACCTTTCATTAATGCACTCATTTCCTAGAAGAGTATCACTAGCTTATCTGCTGAGAAGAAGCCTTAGTAATGTTTATAGTCTTCCCTCCCTGAAAAGAGAAATTTAAGATTATTTTTAAGAATCTGGCCTATATCTGTCCATCTGGTCTCTTGCAGGCCGAAAATATCTAAATTATAACGGTGGAATTCTTGTGTGAGGACATCAAGAGAAAAAGCTCTGTGCAGTCCTCACATTCCAACTACCTGTGGAGAGAAAATGGTTAGTGGGGTGTTGGTTGGTTGGTTATTTGGGGTTTAATGGCGTATCGGCAACAGGGCCATAATGCGCCAAACAAAAGACAATATAAAAGATAAAGACATAAAACCCTGCAACCAAAATTTAAAATACATTGCCTACATTGTAAAGTGGTAAAATGACAAACAACAAGTGTATAAGTACAGGGTAAAACAACTGAAAAGAAATAGTAAATAAAATAATCCCAGGTGTAAGAGACCTGGGATAAATAATGGACATAGATAAAGTAAAATCAAATTCGATTAAAATATCCACTATATTTCAAAAAGGTAAAAACTGGCGGTAAAATACAATGATCAGATAAAAGATGTCCGAGTGTAAGAGGCAGAGACATAAAATTATGATAGTAAAAAATCATATGTCGTTCAAAGTTAAAGCAGGGCATGAGATTAAAATATGTTTGATTGTTAAAATGGTATCACAAAACTCGCACTTAGGTTCGTCGTCCGCCCATAAAAGAAACGAATGACATAAGCGGAGCCGAGCAAGTATAACTTCTTCCTTGCAATTCCTGCGATAACAAGACTGCCATGGTTTGATGATAGGTTTAATCTCAAAGAGCTTGTTCGTAAGCTGTTCTGACCAAGATCTCTGCCACTGTGACTGTAGCTCGATGGTAAAACGCTGCTGGAAATCCAGATAGGGAACCGGCAATGGAGTGCCGGACAGGGGCATGGCTGATTTGGCAGCACCATCTGCCAAGTCATTGCCCCTGACAACTGACATGGCCGGGCACCAAACAGAAATTGATGGTGGAAGTGGCTGCCAGTCGATGGAGCTGCTGGCGGATCTTAGAAAGAACAGGGTGAGGCCGATGCCTCACCGAGATCAAAGCCTGTAGCGAGCTAAGCGAGTCAGTGTTAAGCACACACCGACGATGATGCTTAGCTGCCACGTGGTCGAAAGCGTGGCTGACAGAATGCAACTCTGCAGTGAAAATGGAACACTGCAGTGGATCTGGTCTGCAATGATTACATCACAGCAGACCATGGCCGATACCACCGATGTGCCGGACTTCGAGCCATCTGTGAAGACAGGCAAGAAGTCCAGGTATTCAGCACGATGGCTGGCAAAGAGTTGCCGGTACACACAGTCGGGTGTAAAGGCCTTCCCCATCCTGCACAGGGAAAAATCGCAGGAAGGGGAAACAGCGAGCCAAGGTGGAAGAGGCTCAGCTCTCAACTGTGAGATGCTATCGAGACTGATGTTAATGTCTCTGATGCAGCCTCGGACACGCAAACCAAAAGGAAGTATGGCAGTCGGCCGATTTGTGTAAAGCATTTCCCACTTTGGACTGAAAACGCAGTCCCAAGTGGGATGGCCAGGCAGGGATTGCAATTTCGATGCATATTCTAGGGACAACTGCTGATGGCGAAGAGATAAAGAAGGTTCATCGGTCTCAAAGTAAAGACTCTGGATTGGTGGGGTGCGGAAGGCTCCCATGCAAACACGGAGGGCCTGGTGATGGAGGGGGTCCACCACCTTCACCACCGAATCCTGGGGGGAGTCATACACCTGGGATCCGTAGCCCAGTTTCAATCGGACAAGTGCACGGTAGAGGTGGAACAAAGAACATCGTTCCCCCAAGAAAGGGATGAGAGGACCTTGACGATGTTCAATGCCCACGTGCACTTGGACCTGAGATGACGTATGTATGGTAAAAAGGTCAATTTCCAATCGAATATGAGACTGAGAAACTTGGTCTCCGCCACAACTGGAATGATGTTACCCCTGAGCCAGAGCTCGGGATCCAGATGAAGATTACACTTGCGGCAAAAGTGCACATAAGTGGTCTTCTGTGGAAAGAACCGAAACCCATTTGTCATCACCCAAACCGATCTGGGGAACGACACAGACAAAGAAGATGACGGCAGAGATAACTGAGACAAAGAGGAAGATGAGAATTCATGTCGAGCCCTCTTGTTGGCACTGATCGCATTAATTTCATCATTCTCTCTCATTTTTTTTGTGTGATTCAGTGCCCGCTGTCCCCACTCTCCACGGAGCCCAACAAGGGGATGCCCAGTCGGGTGCCAGGGCTACGCAGGCACTATACCCACACAGACAGTGGACCAAGCCCTCACAAATAAATAAAAGGAAAAAAAAATTTGCAAAACGAAAACATTCTACACAAAAAAAAGCGTAAAATAAAATTTTGAAAGACCAAACTGGTCTCACAAAGAAAGTATAACTTCAAAAGGAAAACAAGTTGTGAGGAAACTTGCGAACCTGTACCCGGACCGCGGACAAGGTTACTCACCACTCTAATTGACCCCAGTAGGACCTGCCCACCAGCCGACTGCTCCTGCAGGGGCCACCTCAGGAGCTCCTGTTTACCGGAAGCAGAGGCCAAAGCAGTGTATAACAGAGGCCCCGGAATCTGCTGCCTAGCCCCGCGACAGACAGGCTCCCCAATGGCAAGGCGGCCAAAGGAGACCCCAGTCAGTCATGAACTGAGGAGAGAAGACAGGGACCCCCGAGCAACTACCAGGATCCTCCTTTCCCAGGACACGGGTCTCCACGCACGGCAAACATGCGGGAGAGCATTCAGGACCCTGTGAAGGTAACCAAGCCAGCGGAACCTTCACAGGGTGGTCCCCTCATCACGAACAGGAGCTCGCATAGAGGGGTTAGTGGGATGTTTAAAGAAACTATGTTTATTGAGAGAGGGAATGCCGACAATATCAAACAGCTCCCTAATCGTAGGCATGAGGCAAAGACCCATTCCCCCACCACTAAAAGCTGTAGCCATCTACACATCTACACTGGTAGACTTCCTCCAATGTAGAATTTGACAATGCCAGTAGAAGCAAAGAGTTCAGGTGCCTGCGATGACCTCTGCTCAGGATTATCCACCAGCTGATAACATATCCTGTGAATCTATTCACTTGGAGCTGTCAACCCACAAACAGAAAACACAGTGGAAGATTTCCCTTCACAGAAGCCCACCAGTGTAGCAAATTCAGCATCCATAATCAAGCTCAGAGCCTTATTTCAGTCCAGTAGGTTTATATGGTCAGCACTAGGACCCTGTGTGGTTGATCACTCCTTAGCAGAGTAGAAAAAAAAAAGTAGCCATAGTTGTCCAGATCAGTAGGTCACACTAATCTGGCAGCCCTCCCCTTCCGTTCACTTCCACAAGAGAATATCTCTTTTGAAAGGTACTAATGGCCTGCGCCATGAGAAGGCGGGGTCGGACATTAGGTGCTAGTCATGGCCAGTTCTATGCATCATCACAGGGGATTGGTGCAACTTCTTCCACCCTCTCCTTCCACTGACTACCTAGCTACCACTTCAACAAAAAATCAATGCTACCTACGATCAAAAGTAATGAATGAGATTTTACATACCATACCATAGAGGTGGGTAGTGAGGGAACTTCAGAAATGACAGTTGATAGCAAATGACAAGTTCATTTTACAGCTTTTGCTAGAAAGTGATGAGTCACAATAAAAGTGTAGAAGGTGATGCAGTATGCTGATGAGTTGGTTGCTAAGAATGAATTTCTTTTCATCAAAGTTTGGTTCCCCCTCACTGGACTGTTGGCGGAAGCCAACAATCAGTGAGGATTTGACGTTCCTGGAGAACTGTGGATTCTCCATGAATATCAAATCTGTTTACTGCTTTATGCCCGCTATATCAATAACATCCTAATTATCTGGCAACACTCCAAAGATAAATTAAAGCAATTACTCTCTGAATTTAATGCAACACTCCCCACCATCAAATTTACACATGAAGAACGATTTCTAAACTTAACCCAAGAAGCACTAAACAATGATATAAAACATATACAACTGGACATAGAAAATGCCACATGAAGGAATGCACGAAATAAGATGAAACTTACCACACATGTAGACAATTAGGTGGAAAAGAAGTGACTAATTTCTGAGGGATTAGAGGAATGTGATGGACAATAAGACAGTATAATGTGGCCTGAGACAATAGGTTGCATGACCGCCATGCTGGGCTGTACGTTTGACAACATGGCATTGCATCGAGTGGAAAAGTCCCTGGATGGTGTGCTGAAGTATTGCGGATCATGCATCATTGACCTGTGTCCATAATTCATCAATATGTCGAACACAAACTTCAAGAACCTCAAAAACGGCTTGCACAGATGATAACTGCCTAAAGATGTTGTTCTTCATAGGTTACTGCTGTTACATTTCACCTTTTTTATGCTGATGCTCTTTATAACATCACAGCAGCTATGTTTACCAGTCCGGTGTTGTTTATCCTATACACTTGACTTTGAACGTTCTTCTGCTGGTCTTTCATTGAATGTATAACTGTTGTGTTGAAGAGCCTAGATTTTAGCTCTTGCATGCACATATTTCAGGTTCAAGTTAAGAATGGTTGTTGTTATACGGTTTATGATGACTCTGACACACACTCAAGAGAATTTAAAAAATATTTAACACACCCTCAACTAAAATTAAAATTAAAACATTTAATTGTAAAATGCTTCAAAATTCCAAAAAACTTAACTATGTGTTTCACCTCTCTTCATTCTTGGGACTGTTGGTGTTTATACGAGTCTAACACATTTACATTGGTCTGTGCAACTCGTGAGGCGGGTTGCTCATGCAGCAGGAGATTCCATTATGCAGGCAGGGTAGGAATCTCTTTATTACACAGCATGTCTTTATGCAAATTTATCTTTTGGTTTCAGCATACTGCAGTTCAAATTTAGTTGGATATACTATTATTGGTTTGTATTGATTTTTATTCACTTTAATATTATTTTCAAGTATTTTGGTTACTAGCTTTCTTGATTTCAAAAAGACTTTTGACTCTGTTGATTTACCATAATTTATGGTTGATTGTAAGATCATATGGAATAGCAGACAAGTTAGTTAACATAATGAAAGCTCTCTATAATAACACTGAGTCATGTGTGAGAGTTGGTAAGGCTTGTAGCAATTGGTTTAGCATTGCTGGTGTTCGACAAGGGTGCATTTTGTTCCCCTTTCTCTTTAGTTTGATTATTGATTATGTAATGCAAAATTCATTGCAAGGGAAAGATTTTGGTCTTAAATCATCTGGAGATCTGAAAATTACTGATTTATATTATGCTGATGATTTAGCCCTTTAGGCAAATGATGCTTATGAAATGAACTCTTTAATTCAAGCTGTTGATGAGACTGATAGTAGAGTAGGTTTGGCTATAAACAGAGAGAAAACTAAAGTGATGAAAACTGGTCAGGTAGGCTGTGGTTCTGTTAATCTGAATAGTTCCACTCTTGAACAGGTGTCTTAGTTTAATTATCTTGGGAGCTATGTAATAGATATTGGCAATGTGCGGCATGAGATTAACACACGAATAGGGATTGCTGCCGGGTCTTTTAGGAATGTATGGAGAGTGTGGAGAAATAGAAGTAATAGTAATAGTTTGGTTCTTTCTGTTGGTGGTGTAGGAGGAGTAGGACTGTTTGTGTAAGTGCTGTTAGGTTTTTTCTGCTTAATATTGCTCCAATGTTTCATCATACACTGCTCATAAAATGTGTTAGGTTTTTCCTATGTAATACAGAGATTACTATCCTGCCCATAACACAGAATCTCCTGATGTATGAGCAATCCACCTCATGAGTTGCACAGACCAATATAAATGTACTAGAGAGACTCATATAAATACCAGTAGTCACCATCTCACTGCAATCATACCTGGGGAAGCCCCAAGAATGAAGGGGGGTGAAACGCATAGTAAAGTCTTTTGGAATTTTAAAGCATTTTACAATTAAACGTTTTAAAGTTGATTTTAATTTGATTGCATGTTAAATATTTTTTAAATGCTCTTGAGTACGTGTCAGAGTCACATCATAACCATATAACAACAGCCATTCTGAACTTGAACCCAAAATACATGTGTGCAAGAGTTAAAACCAAGGCTCTTCAGCACAACAGTTATGCATTCAAAGACCAGCTGAAGAATGTTCAAAGTCAAATGCACAGGGTAAACAACACTGAACTGGCAAACATAGCTGTCATGATGTTATAAAGAGCATCAGTTTAAAAAAAGGTGAAATGTAACAGCAATAACCTAAGAAGAGCAACATCTGGAGGCAACTATTGTCTGTTCTAGTCATTATCAAGGTTCAGAACTGGCAATATGTTTTTTGTCTTTCATCACCTTTGTTTGTAAAGGAGGATTTAAAGTTTAGAAAATAGAATAGTTTTAATTAAGATATTGCAAAGGAGGCAATATGCATTGGATTATGAAAATGGTTGTAAAAATGACCACTTCAAGAATCATTTATTTTAAAATGTAATACAGCTATATATTGTGTAAGATTATTTTTGATATAAGTATAGCTGTGGTTATATCTTATTTATACCCCTGTAAAATCTTCTACAAAGACAAATACATAGGAAAAACCTTACATCTATTTAATGCCCGACTTAAAAAACATAAATACTCCATCTTAAATAAACTACAAAAAACTGCATTATCTCAAGTAATCACTGAGAACAATCTCCACCGATTTTCACTCAGCAAAAATCATAATATCCCTGCCTACCAAATTCCAATTTGCCATCACAGAGAACATACCTATTAATGTAAAATTAAGTGAACTCTGCTGCAATACAGACATTGTCTGTCTTCCTCCAGCTTGGTGTCTGATCTTTAGGAAATATAACCTACCTCTCAGAAATGCTATGCTCCCCTGAACATGCTCCCCATACTTACCTCTGATCACTGTTCCCACCCCCAATCACGTACAAACCCCACTAAAAACCTTAAACTATCACAAATTCACACTAGGAAGCAGAGATTAGAATACCCCCTAAACACACATTTCCAAATAAAACCCTACCAATATAGATATCATAACCAATATTAATGTCATTTTACCACATTTATTATTAATTCCACAAAAAAGCTTATGAGGAATATAAAGTTAATAAAATTACCCCATTCATTGTAATCATGACACAATGGCCAATAATGCAAAAATAAATCATTAGTTTATTCACAAAATGAAGCCTCAAATTATTCACAAAATGAAGCCTCAAACAGGAAAGCCTCAAAATACTGAAATCTTGAAGAGTCTTCATAATTCCACACCCTCTTATTCACCTCCTTCACATGCAGATCACATTATGGCCACACACACATATGCCAGTCACACCAAACATTGGAGCTGAGTCATTGACAGTGCAATTTATTGCACCCCACCACATAACTTCTCCTAGCACAATGCCTTAAGCTGCTCACTTGCCACCTGACAATGCACTCAAAGGGTGTGAAACTTGCAACATGGATCTTAATGTTTTTTAAGCACTCTGGGTTACTATAAGTATCATTAGCAATTATTAATGCTACTGCAATCACAAAACTTCAATCAAAAAATTTCATTGTAACAACCAACTCATCAGTGTAATGCATCACCTTCTGCACTTATAACTGTGACTCATTACTTGCCAGCATGAACTGCAAAATTAACTTGTCACTCGCTATCAACTGTCATCTCTGAAGTTCCTCCCACTATTCACTTCTACGGTATGGTAAAACCTCATTCATTACCTTTGATACTAGGTAAGAAACTAGGTGGTAGAAAACTAGAATAGAATTTTTTTGTTCAAGTGCTTTAAAACATTTAACTGTGTCATAGAGCATTAAAGATATTAATTTTAATTACTGTACTGTGAAGCTCTACTGTAATTTTTTGTTAATTAGATCAGGGCTAAACTACCAAAGGTACGTGAGAATTTTTTTTGGATGGCAAAACGATTTTCGTTTTTTGTGAAAAATGACCCAGCCAACCACTTAACTGCATCTGAAAATTTACATTAATTATAAAAATTCAAGGAGTTCAAAATGAATTTTTTGGTAAACTTCCTATAGAAATTATGCTCAGAACTTTGATGTTGGATGGTTGTTTGTTTGGGGTTTTATGGTGCATTAGCAACAGTGGCTATAAGGGGCCAAACAAGGTAAAAAGATGGTAAAAGATGAATAATTTACAAGCAAGTTAAAAATGACAAAAAAACATAGAACAGACAAAAACAGATCTAAAAGAGAAAAATGTAAAATTATGTAAAACAATACAGATATATAGAAATACACACACACACACCAAAGAGCCAAAACATTATGACCAAGTGTGTCTTCATGCAAATTGAAGCAACTGCAGGTAAAAACAGTGTGTGAAGGTCATGAAACAGTATAAATAACACCTGATACTGAGCTCTGTTAATCAGTGTTATTCTTGTTCTTCAGATGGGAAAGGCAGTGGACTTAAGTGAGTTTGACAAATGCCAAATTGTAATGGCCACATAACTGAGTCAGAGCATTTCTGAGACAGCGAGGATTGTAGGATGCTCATGGTCAGCAGTGGTTAGTACTTTCAAAAACTGGTCCAAAGAGGTAAAAACCACAAAACGTTGGCAAGGTGTGGGCCGACCACTGCTCACCTATGTTAGAAGTGAGTGAAGGCTATCCCATATGGTATGAGCCAACAGAAGGGATACTGTGGCATAACTTGCCCGTAATTTGAATGCTGGTGAAGAGAGTAATGTGTCACAACACACAGTACATAGAACCATGCTGAAAATTGAGCTGCATAGCTGCAAGTGACTCTGAGTGCCCATGCTAACCTCAGTTCACCATCAAAAGCACTTACAATGGTCATGCAAGCATCAAAACTGGACCTTGAGTGATTGGAAGAAGGTCGTCTGATGAATCTCGTTTTACTGTTGCACCATATGGACAGCCAGGTATGAATGATGTAATCTTTGCAGACCATGTGCATTGTTTACCAGGGAAAGTGTTGGCACCAGGATGTACTGTGGATGAAAACAAGCCAGTGGAAGAAATGTAATGCTTTGGGCAATGTTCTGCTGGGAAACCCTGGGTCCCGGCATTCATGTGCAGGAAACATGACATCTACCACCTACCTAATTCCCCAGACATCAATCCAATCGAGCATCTGTGGTTTGTGTTGGAACAGCATATCCGATCTGCAGTGGCTCAACCACTAACTTACAAGAGTTAAAGGATCTGCTGATAACATGTTGGTACCAGATATTACAAGACACCTTTAGAAATCTTGTAGCATTCATGCCTTTCCAGGTAAGAGCCAGGTTGGTGGTACATGGAGGACCAACGTCATATTAGGCAAGGTCATAATGTTTTGGCTCTTTGGTGTATATACAGGGTAATTCAAAAGGTCTTAGACAAACTGTAAAGGTAGGTCAGGAATACAAAAACAAACCATTTTTACATAGGAACATATAGCTACAAACACCACCTGAGTGTGCTAGAGGGCATTATTTGCCAGAAATTGAGTTAGGTAGCGCGAGTCATCATCATTCGAGTTGTTGACATTGCAGGAGCAGGATGCATCGTTATAATACTGAGATAGCAGATATAAACTTAGCTTATGGGGCAGGGAATGGAAACGGGAAAGCCGTGGTATGATTGTATTATGAACAGTTCCCAAACAGACGCAGAACCCATTATCAAACATTTGCGCCTTTGCACCACAGATTGTGTGAAACTGGATCTTTCGAAGTAAACAGCCATTGTGGTCGGGACCGAACGACATGCACACCTGTCATGGAAGAAGCGGCCTTACATGAAACTGAACACAATCCAAGTACAAGTACATGAGCTATTTCGCATCACATTCATGTATCTCAACCCAGCGTGTGACGAGTATTACATGAGGAGTTGTTACACCCTTTTCACATGCAGTAGGTCCAGTCATTGAAAGAAGGAGATACCACCCGTGTCTGGAATTCGCACGTTGATTTTTGCAAAAATATGTCGCAGAGCTGGAATTTCCAGCGTTGGTCCTCTTCACTGATGAAACTACCTTCTCACATGAGGGTGTTGTTAATGTTCATAATTTGCATGTGTGGGCACATGACAACCCACGAGCTACATGCCCCTGTGCTGCACAACACTGGTTCACCATAAATGTTTGAGCGGGCATTGTTGGAGACTGTTTGCTTGGGCCATACCTTCTTCCATAACAACTAGACAGGCGTAGTTATCGAATATTCCTGGAGGAGGTCCTGCCAGAACTACTGCATGATGTTCCTGTATCTGTGCGCCAATGCATGTGGTTTCAGCACAATGGGGCGCATGCACATTTCACCTTGGTTGTGCATGAGTATCTCAACAGCACCTTTCCTGCATGATGAACTGGCAGGGGCGGACCTGTCGCTTGGCCATCAAGATCACCCAACTTGTCCCCCATTGATTTCTTCCTCTGGGGTTACCTCAAAGATCTTGGGTACGAAACCCCCATAGCCTCTGACGCTGACCTCATCACAAGAGTCGTTGAGGCAGCATGTGAACGCGAGAGGACTGGCATTTTTGAACATGTTCGCCGATCCATGTGTCGACGTTGCGAGGCATGTATTGCTGCAGATGGAAAGAACTTTGAGCACTTCCTCTGAAATTGTAAACATAATGTCTAATAAACATGTTGTTATACCTTACTTGCATTCCTTTATTTTTGATTCTTCCTGAACCTCTAACACACTCGGGTGGCATCTGCGGCTATATGTTCCTATGTAAAAATGGTTGTTTTTGTATTCCTGACCAACCTTTACAGTTTGTCTAAGACCTTTTGAATCACCCTGTATATACAAAAATAAGATATAGGGTGGCCAGGTGTAAAAGACCCAGGTCAGACAAAACAAATAAATACAACAAAGCCATAAAATCAGATGTGGTTAAAATACCTGTAAAGTATAAACAGGCAAAAACAGCTGGTAAAAAAAGTTATCAGATAAAAGATGTCCAAGTGTAAAGGACTCAGAAGTAAAATCGTGAAAGTTAAAATAACTATAGTATTCAAGGTTAAAAGCAGGGCATGTGGTTAAAATACATTTCATAACTTAAAATGATGTCACAAAACTCACACTTAGGTTTGGCATCCATCCAAGAAAGAAATGAATGAGTGAGAAACAATTGACCTAAGCAGAGCCAAGCAAGTACAACTTCCTCTTTGCGATTCCTGCAAAAGCATGAACCCCAATGATTTGACAATAGGCTTGAGCTTGAAAAGCTTGTACCAATCTGTTCTGACTAAGATCTATTATCACTGTGCCCAGAGGTGGTAAAACACTGCCAGTAGTCCACGTAGGAAATCAGCATTGGAGAGTCAAATGGGCATGGCTGACCTGCTAGCAGCATCTGCCAAGTCATTGCCCCTGATGCTGATGTGACAAGGCACCCAACAGAAGAGAATGGTGATTGTGGTTGCCAGACAATGGAGCTGCTGGCAGATCTTGGACAGAACAAGCTGAGGTAATGCCTCACGGAGAAGGCCTGTAGCGAGCTAAGTGAGTCAGAGTAAAGCACACACCAATGATGACAATGTAGTCCAGGCAAGACTGATAGTGTGAAACTCTGCAGTGAAGATGGAACACCCCTGTGGGACGTAGTCTGCAATGATTACATCACAGCAGCCCATGGCTGATCCCACTGATGTGCCTGACCTCAAGAAATCTGTGAAGATGAGCAAGTAGCCTTGTAATGCTCCAAATAAATGCAATAATGCTTTAAAGTTGGATCCTTCTTTTGATCCAATTAGTTTTATGCTCTGGATAGCTGATATGGGCAACAGGCAATAATTAACAAATTGCCAAAAAAGTAGACTAAGTTTAAAGTAGGATTCAAAATGCCTGCGAGCGTTAATGAGTAAATAGTTAGAATCAAAATTGATTGTCTAAAGGTCTAAATACCATTAATCTAAATTCGCGTTGCTCAAGAGAAAAAATTGTACAGACTCAAAAGGTTTAAAATAACAAATAGATTTATTTCCAAAATAGTTCAACTCACCAAGACATCAATGAAGAAGATACATTAAACTCAGTGCCTCTGCACTCTATACAACTCCTCACTCTTGTGCTACACGCACTGTGCTTGGTGCTACCCACCTTGTGCTTCTGTGAATAGCAAGTCACCAGTATAAAAACAAGAGCCAGACTGCACGCCGGGAAAGACATTAACATAAAGTGATGAACGACGCAAGTTATGACGCAAGACGCAAGAGGGGGCGTGTCCTTGTGCATGCGTTTAGCGGGAGACAGTCAGAAGATCGGAGTTGCGCATGCGCAACTCCCAACTCTTGGAAATGAGCGCTGTGATGCCAAAAAGGAAATAAAAAATCCCCAAAATGATAAATATAACGTAAATTAAACAAAACTGGTTAAGGTAAAGCAAAAGTGAACGATGGGCATCACAGCCTGGGTGCTCAGCACGGTGATTGGAAAAGAGTTGTTAGTATACACAGTTGAGCATAAAGGTCTTCCCCAAAAGAGAAAAGTCACAGGAAGGGGAAACAGTGGAAGTGACTCAGCTGTCGATTGTGTGACACTATCGAAACTGACATTGAACTCTCTGAGTAGCCTTGGACATGCAAACTGGAAGGACGAATGGCAGTCAGGTGATTCTGGTAAAGCATTTCCCACTTAGTACTGAAAATGCAGTCCTAAGTGACTGAAATTCAATCCTAAGTGGGATGGCTTGGAAGGATTGGATTGTTTTACCTCTGAGCGGCACTTTTTTGCACACCATGGGCTAAATGGCCAGGCCACAAGGACCCCAAAGGCTCAGAGAAGGTTGGGGGAGGGGACCCACTGGAACAGCTGTTGGGAGACAGATGGTAGCCTCCCGTCAAGGCTATCCAGCGTGTTCTTTAACGTGCACAGGGTATGGCTCTCCCGCAAACAGGGCCACGGCTTAATGTCCCATCCGACGGACGGTGGCCTTTTCAAGTCCATCGGTGTCCCCTACTGACCTTGGGCAGGGCGGGGAAATTTTGCAGAGATAAATCTCAATGCTGACCCAACTGGGACTCGAACCTGGGAATTACAGATTACGAGCCTGGCGCGCTACCGACTGAGCCACCCCTGCCCCAGGGCTTGGAAGGAATCACAAACTTTGATGCATACAGTAGGAACAACAGTTGACAGTGAATAGATAAAGATGTTTCTGTCAGTCTCAATGTAAAGACTCTGGATCAGTGAAGTGCAGAAAGCCCCTGTACAAACACAGAGGGCCTGTTGATGGAGGGGGTCCAGTATCTGCACTACTGAATCCTGGGAGGAGTTGTACAACTGTAGTCTAGTTTCGACCGGAGAAGTGCACAGTAAAGGTCAAGTAAAGAACATCATTCCCTGAGAGAGGAAAGAGAGGACCTTGAGGATGTTCAATGCCTGCATGCACTTGCACCTGATTGAGATGATGGATATGAGGTAAAAAGGTCAATTTCCGGTCGAAGATGAGACCAAGATACTTGGTCTCTGCCACAACTGGAATGGTGGTAACCCTGAACCGCAGCCCAGGGTCCAGATGAAGATTATGCTTGAGGCAAAGGTGCATGCAAGCAGTCTTTTGTGGGGAGAACCAAGGCCCACTGGCCACCACCCAAACCAAGAGATTGTTTGTGGCAGTTGGAGTTGTCTTTCAACCCTCACGTGTGGACAATGTGTAAAAGATACTAAAATTGTCAACACAGAGAGCATTGCCTACATTTGGAGGAAGTTACTGAGTAATTGAATTTATCATGACAGCGAAAAGCGTAACACTCATGATGGAGCCTTGTGGAACCCTCTGATCTTTGTGGGAAATGCTGTGATAGTATTGCCAACACAGATGCGAAAGGAATGAAGATAAAAAGTTGAAAATGAAGATCAGCATGTGACCTCTCAAGTCAAAGGTATGGAGGTCACAAAGAATGGCAAATCTCCAGGCTGTGTCATATGCTTTTTGGGTGTTGAAGAATATTGACACCTGATGCTCTCTGAATAAAAAAGAATTGCTGATCATCATTTTGAAGGGATCAGGTGGTCTAAGGTGGATCATTGCGTGCAAAAGTCACACTGAGTATTGGAAAGAAGGTCCAAATACCAGACCAGTCCGGCATTTATCATTCTTTCCAACACCTTGCATAGGCAGCTCGTCAGCACAATGGGACGATACTTGGAAGGAATGTTGAGATCCTTGCCTCACTTGGGGAAGGCCGAAATGATAAGCCTCCCACCAGGAGTGTGGAAAGTGCCTCCTCAAGGAAAATTCGGTTCAAAAGAGAGCAGCTGATCCTTATTCGAAAGTGAGAGATGTTGGAGCAGGGCATAATGAAACTGTCTGGTCAACAACAAACAGGAAAAGTGCAGAGCAAGGCAAAGCTCCTCCACTATGAAATGTCATGTTGTAAGGCTCCATGCCATTTGAGTGGAAAGACAGCAGAGAGCATTCAGCCTTGCTCTTCAGGGCCAGAAACTCTGATGAGTATGAAGAGGAAGAAGAGATGGACTCCCCCAGAGTATTGGCAATTGCTTGTCCATTGTGCTCCAGGATTGATAATGAGTGGAACGTGTAGTTCCCACCCATTTTCTAGACTTTATTCCACACAATCTTAGAACTAGTTGCGCAGGTGATAGAAGACATTTATTTGATCCAAGATGTCTTCTGGCTCTGGTACCAGACAAAACAAGCTGTTTCACTGGTGAGCTTGAAAGCTTCAAGGTTGGAGGATGTTGGATATCTCCAAAACACACCCCAAGCCTTGTTTTGAGCCTTACAAGCTGTGGTGCAGTCGGGATTCTAATGCAGTTTTGGAAACCGCAGAAACTGGATCGAGGTTTGAGGAATAGTCAAAGCAGCTCCATTGGACAATACAGTTTCATTATCTCTGCCACTGTAACACTGATTGGCTCCTGGCTGACCGAGTGGTCATCAAACTCACAAAGGAGTTGAAAGCCATGATCAAGCCTCCAACACGAGATGCATGAAGGGTTGCAAGACCCCCATGAGAAATAGTGCATACCATGGGGAGGTAATCACTTCTATATGGATTATCTTCAACCTCCCATGTAAAGAGTGGAAGGATCGAGGAGTTGATGATGACATCAATGGCAGTGAAAGTGTGGGTCAAGGAACGAGAGTAGGCACTGACACCAGTATTCAACAGGGAGAATGACGGATCCAAGAGTCATTGTTCGAGGACCCCACCCATACAATTGTTGTCAGTACTGTTCCAAAGTGCAATGTAACTGTTGAAGTCCCTCAACATGAAGCAGGACAGCTGTTGTGAGACGAGATCATCAAGGTCTTCCCAGAAGGTACTTCCAGGCAGTAGGTAGACAGAGCAGACAGTCAACAAAAATCCCATGAAGAGAATTCTCCGAAAATCCCAACCACCTCTAAGTTGGTAATGAAGGATATGAACTGGAATGGAAAATGGTGGCTCAGGATGTAGGTGACACACCTGCAAGCTGGACCATCTCCATCAAGGTGAACAAGAGAAAATTGCCAGATTGTAAGACTGGTGGCTGTCTGCAAGTGCATCATCAAGATATCCTCTGGTATCATACTGATATCAATATTCCTCTAGAATCCACGACAATTCCATGGTAGGGGTGTGGCTATCTCACATCTTAGGGGAGTGGGCAGATGACTATTCCTATTTATTTTAGCCATCACTAGTGACAGATTAGGAAAAATGGGACTGTTCATGTCATCGGAATCATCTGAAGGACATGGGTCAGAGACTGTCAAATGATGTGGGGTCACTGTTTTCTTCTTTGGCCCAGGCAAGGATCCCTTGGGTTCTCAGGAGGCTTTCCAGTGGTGGAAGCTGAAAGCACAGAAGCAAGAATTGAAACTGAAGTTGATGCCGAAGCTAACACTGACAGTGGTTTCGCCTGCTCCAGAGTACCTAGCAGCTGGTAAAACTAAGATGGCAGAACACTGATGTCAGTTTGCACTGCCACAGATGCTGTGGGAACGTTAGGATTCCCAGCAGCCACACTGACATAGAAGAGTTTGCCAGGTGGAGGTGCAATGATTTTTCTTGCTTCCAAGTCTTCTGCACCGTTTTCACACCCTGGACCTCATTTTCTTCCTTCCATTTTAGAAATTCACAGGAAAACACTGGATGAGTGCCATTACAGTTTATGCAGCTTGCCATCTCAGTTGAGCAGTCCAGATCAAGGTGATCCTGACTGCCACAGCAAGCACAGGTAGGCTTACTCCAGTAAGCTATGCAGGTATGACCATATTTATGACATTGGAAACAGCACAGAAGGTTGAAGATATACAGGCATACCTCACAAAGTATACTGGCAGAAATTGGAAAAAGAACACCATTAACAATTGAAGCTTAATCTATGAGATTTATTTAGTAAAAACAACTTGTTGAGAAAGGACAGTGATCACACGTGTGAACTGAATTTTATTTTACCTTTTAATGAGTATTACATTTTACAGAAGGCACATTTTAATAAGGTGTTGAACCTCCTCGAGCACCAATACAAGCTTCCAATCTGGCATGCAATCGGTCGTACACTAGGGGGATACCATTCCATGTGCTTTCAACTTGGACATATAATTCAGCGATAGTCATTGACTGCAGTGGTCTGCAGAAGAGTCTTTGTCCAATCCAGTCCCAGACATGCTCAATTGAGACAAGTCGGGAGAGCATACTGGCCAAGGGAGTTGGTGCACTGGCTGAAGAGCACGTTGAGTTGCTCGGGCGGAGTGTGGGCAGGCGTTATCCTGCTGGAATATCGCATTTGGGATTACACTAAATATGGCAGGACAAGAGGGTGTACAATGTCGCTGACGTATGTATTGCTCTTCAGTGTACCCTGTACAAACACCAGACACATACGAGAGTGATAGCTAATCACTCCCCACACCATGATGTCTGGCGTGGGCTCTGTGTGTCCCTGGCAAATGCATGATGGAAGAAGCCACTCACCTTGTTGCCTTCGGACACATAAATGAACATCAGATGTTCCTAAGCAGAATCAGCTTTCATCACTGAAGACCACAGACTGCCATTCTTCCCTCCAATGAACACATTCTTGACACCACTGTAAACGTGCTCTACAGTGACGAGGTGACAGTGGTAACTGTGCCAGCAGCACACATGCCCCTAGTCCTGCTTCCAAAAGATGACTGTGTATCATTTTTGTAAACACCCTTGGTACAACAGAGAATCCAATCTGTGATGCTGCAGCCATCCATTCTGCAATCTCCACCCTCCTGATATGCCGATCCTCTTGTGCATTTGTAACTCTGTGTTGTCCGGAACCACCTCTGCGAGTGTGCGAATGCTCTTCTGACTATCGACGCCACCATCATACCACTGCCGATACCTCTCGTCCAATGCGGTGTGCAATTTGACGAAAAGACCAACCTGCTTCCCACAAACCTACTATATGACCTCGCTCAAACTCTGCTAACTGAACAATGTTGCGCACATGTGTCTTCCAGGTATGGTAGCTTCATCAAAGAGCACTGAACAATATGACAAAAGATGAATAACTTCTTCCTTCATGCCTTATGCCTTAATGCATTCATTATGCTTCATTGCCTTCGTCCTTAAATACATGCTGCATACATCTGTATGTTGTCTTCCTAAGTGACGTCATTATTTCATCCAATGACTTTCAATCTTGGATCACGGTTTCCATTTCCCTTAACTTTTAACATATTATAATATGATGTTCATAAAGGAATTCCTTCTGGATGTTCTTTTTTTAATTTCCACCAGTGTTTATATCCTGCCTTGATGGATCTGGCCTGTAGATGCCAGTAAAAAGATATTTTTAGTGAATAACTTGAAAAACAATGTATGCAGGGCAAAGTATTTAAAAAAAAAACAGATTCTGTCATGCAAATGAGCTATAAAAAGGCCCATGAGACAGATGAAGCTTCCAAAAAAAAGTAATTTAATAAATGTAAATAATCTCCACCCTGAAGGTACTACCAAGCAATAGTAGGCAGCAGTATGCATCTCAAAAAAAAAAAGTTCAACTTCAAAAGAAGCCTTGGAAAAATACCTTTTCTGCTTCTATGTAGAAAGCCTTAGCCAGTAAGATACATTCCTTCGAAGATTTATATGCTTATACACAGTCGTATCAGAATAATATGACCATCTACCATACATATACTATGATAAGTGGTCATATTATTCTGATATGACTGTAGATGAACTATACATCATTCTAGTCATACTGTGATGGTCCACCCATTCACTTTCACTTTTCCTTAACCAGTTTTGATTTAGGTTATATTTATCATTTTGGGGATTATTTCATTTTTTGGACTGATTCAATTCTCGCTTCCGAGCCATAGTAGGAGACGGACATGTGCAACTCCGACCTTTTGATTGTCAACCACTAAAGAGCACGTGCAGGACATGACCCCTCATGCGTCAGCTTGCACGATTGTCAGTTTATACAAATGTCTTTCCCAGCATGCAATAGACACATGCCAGTTTGTACGCCGCTTGTTATAACTATGTGATGCTGGGTCACAGAGTTGAATGAGTCGAAAGAGTGAGAAGTTGAATAGTGTAGATGTAGTAGCACAGTTATTGTGAATCAGTGTAGATAGTGTTTTTGTCCGAGATGTAGTCGAGATTTAGATATATGTGAGTTGCTACAACTTTTGTACTCCCACCATTGAGTTGGTGACTGATTTTTTTGGAAATAAACTTTGTTTGCTTTAGAAACTTTTGAATCTTTTCTATTTTTTTTCTCTTGAGCAAACGTTAGTTGATATTTTTTGATTACATTTAAACTTGACAATCATTTTTGAATTCTTACTCGATAAGTAACATTTGATAATATACATTAATGAACCCTATGTCAACTTTATTGGCAAGTTATTATTTCCTGGCGCCCGATACAGCTATCCAGAATTTGAATAAATTTGGATCAGACAAAAGGTACAACTTTAAAAAGTTAATAATCTTTGGAGCGTTACAGGGTGTTAAAAGAAAGTGGCACCAGAACAGGGACTCTATATATATTTTATAAATTGTAGATTATTTAACATGATTGACAAAGTAACAAATTTTTGAGCGCATTAGTTATATGTACTATTCATAGATTTAACGGCAGCTTAAGCTGAAATTTTTGTTGAGCAAGCTTAACTTTTGTGTATTGTCAAAGGTACTGAACTTTCAGCGCAGTTATTGCTGGTAGGTAAGATCTTTATTGTATGTATGTAAAGATTAGAAGTGTCCGGCACACGATAAACTTTTTGATAAGCAAGTTTATTTTTGGAAGCTTAGTATAGCTTTAGTATTGTATTGTTGTATAGCAGTACCTCTGAGTGCTGCTCAAGATAAAAAAAAGTTTCAAAATTTCCAAAATTCAAAATTTTGGCAGACCGCTAAACATGTCTGCTAGTAATATGGCCGATTCTGCCATAATGACTACCGACTTAGAGAAAGTAAAAGACAGGTTGCAGGATGTGATGAAAGAAGCAGAATGAATCTGCTTAATGATGTTAATGAATCTGCTTAATGAGCCTCAGGAGAAAAGGGGAATGACAACAACCCTTAAACTTGCTGACAATGCTACGTCAGTTCACAAACATATAAACTTTGAACCTAAGGTTCCATTTTTTTTTTCCCATCAGAAGCAAGTGATAGAACAGAGTATTATCAACCACCACAATGACGAGTTACAAATCCAATTATTAACTGTAGTCCTTATGTTAATTGGCCTTTACCTGAGATAAGGTTCGATGGTTCGCGACGTCCATCATCATGTACATTTGTCAAGTCCATGGAACAGCATTTCCGTTTACATGAAGTGCCCGGCAACAAAAATATGGCTTTATCAGTATCTTATCTAATTGGATGTGCTAAGCAATGGTGGAATAAAGTAGGATGTCATCATGGAATAGAGTTTTGGGAAGATTTTAAAAGCGAACTCTTGGAAATCTATCCAACTTATAATGACTTTACACAGTCAGCTACAGAACTGTTTTCATGAATACAAAGGGAAGATGATATCAAAAAATTCATCTGGAGTACAGTAGAGTTATACCAGTTTTATGATGCTGATGCAACCGAAATTGACTTAAACTGCATATTGTCCCAATTGCTTTTGCCCATTAGGGAATTCTTAGAAGTACATAATGTAAATTCAATTTCAACTTTAGTCAAATTGGTTTGACAATATACTGCAAGAAGAGAATCTGCAGAAACTGCATCCAACCAACAATGGATGCAAACATTGCCAAAGCAGCGCTATCAGGTTGAGTCTTGCAAAATGACTCCCACATGACCGGAAGTTACTCGGTCCTGACAATTTGTGTCAAATGCGCCTACAACAATGCAGAATGAATTAAGCAGAGAATTTGTTCTGCGTCAAGCTTCAAACAATGACACTAGACCTAAAACTTTTGCTAACAGTAGAGAAACTTTCAGATGTAATTTTTGTGGTCAACTAGGGCACACGGAGCAATATTGCTATAGAAGGAATGACAATTCGGGAAACTTAAATTAGGATCTTTGAAGCAAGAGGCCAAAGTTCCTCAAGAAAAGCCCTCTCATGAGTTAAGTCTTGCTACTGTGGATATACATAATGTCCTACATTTACTTTTTGTGAAGCTTTCTCACGATAAAACTGAATTCGTAACTCATATCAACACAGGAGCTGATATTACATGTCTACATAAGAAAGTATGGGATAAAATTCCGAAAAGTTGTAAACTGAAAATGCGGCTGTGGTCCTGCAGACCTTTGAACTTAGCTTGCACTCCCAGGCAGAGTTTTCTGCAAGGAACTGTTGAGTTACCTATCACTTTAAATAATGTGGAGATAAGACTTGAATTTTTAGTAATAAATGAATTATTATATGACTCCTTGATAGGAATAGATGCGATAAGAAAACACTTTATTCAATTCGATTTTGCTAATAATACTATTTCACTGAAAGCAACAATGAAAGAAAAACTTGATGTCATCAGATAAAATCGGATATTATAAAACATGCTGACAGCACTCATCTAGATAGTAACGAGAGTGTTAAGTTGGAAGCTCTGCTCACTGCTAATTACGAACTTTTTAACAACAAGCCTGGCAGATGTCAGATTTTGGAGTATCACATCGAAACGGGCAATAGTAGACCTGTTTATAGCAAACCATACAATTATCCTTCCAGTAAAGAAGAAATAATCTCAACACAAATTAAAGAAATGTTAAAAAATGAGAGAATAGAACCAAGTTTTAGCCCTTGGGTTTCACAAGTCATCCTCGTTAAAAAAAAAACTGGCGATTTGAGGTTTTGTGTGGACTATCGAAAATTAAATACTGTTACAGTCCCCAATAGATATCCACTACCTATTATTCAGAATCTACTAGCACAACTGGCTGACAAGAAATTTATTAGCCCTCTAGATTTGTCTTCACGATATTGGCAGATGTCTGTATGTATATCCACCAGACTGGCCCAAAACAGCTTTCCTCACAAAAGATGGATTATTCCAATTTCACTTTTTACCATTTCGCTTATCCAGAGCACCCGCCATGTTTCAGTGTCTTATGTCCATGGTGACACCATGGACATAAGACACTGAAATATGGTGGGTGATCTAAAAAGAAAATGGCTGGTGATCTAAAAAGAAAAATTTGTGAAGTGTACTTAGATGACATAGTTACTTTTTCCACTGATTTTTCTGAGCATCTGCATGATTTAGATTTGGTATTCTCAAGGTTAAGAGAAGCCAGACTCACCATAAAATTATCTAAATGCACATTTCTCTGAGAAGACATTCAATGTCTTGGTTTTACGGTTAAATGCAGAAGGAGTAAGAATATTACCTAATAAGGTCGAAGCCATAGAACAATTTCCCACACCATGCAATTCAAAGCAACTTAGTAGATTTCTAGGAATGTGTGGTTGGTACCAACAATACGTACTTAATTTTTCTAACTTGGCTGAACCTTTATGTGAATTACGCTGAAAGCGAAAATGGTTCCATTGGACACCTGTTTGTAACACAGCATTTCAGACCTTAAAAGATGCATCGTGTCATGCTCCCATGCTGGCTTTGCCGAGGTCAGGCAAACGTTTTAAAATCTACAATGATGCTTCCTATGTTGGTCTCGGTGCTATGCTTAGCCAAGTACAGAATGACAATTGTGAACACATCATCACCTATGCCACTCACAGTTTGAGTCGCACTGAAAGAAATTATACAGTGACTGAAAAAGAGTGTCTAAGCGCAATATGGGCTCTAGAAAAATTTAAAGTGCAATCAGACACGTCCAACATTACTATTTTTACCAACCATGCTGCATTACAATGGTTGCAGACATCCACCAATTTAACAGGTCATCTAATGTGCTGGGATTACACCTACAAGAATTGAATTTCAAGGTTGAGCACTGAAAGGGAAGTGCACATCAGCTATCAGATGCATTATCCTGTGCTCTCATGTGGCCAGCAGAAGTTATGTCAGAGCTGAAGGATAAGCCTTTTGCTCCCTTGCTGGCTACAATAGTTCCCGTTGAACACAAGTAACATTTAATTAATGAACAAAAGATGTAGAATATGGAAATGTATACCATTATTTGAAAACTGATGAATTACCTCTATATCCTAGTATACTTCAAGTATTGTTGGAAGAGCCAGACATTTTAGACTAATTAATGATATTTTGTACTACTGCAGATGACAGAAAGTCAAAAAGGCAGTTATCGCCCATTTATTCCCAAAAATTTAAGAGAGTATGTACTCCAAGAATTACATGATGTACCTTCAGCAGGACATTTAGATACACAAAAAACATATCAGAAGATAGCCAAAACATCATATTAGCCAGCTTTGAAAAAGGACGTAAAAAGCTATGTAGAAACATGCTTAATTTGTCAAACCACAAAATTCAATCAGAACCGTCCTTGTGGTCTTATGAAAACCATGATCTCCAATGAACCCATGGAATTAGTAAGCATGGATTTAATGGGTCCATTTCCACAAACACAAGCAGGATCCCAATACATTCTGGTGTTTGATTATTTTTCAAAATGGGTTGAAATATTTCCCATTAGAAATGCAATGGCAACAATTATAGCAAAGAAGTTTATAAATGAATTTATATGCAGGTACAGGGTACCCAAGAGTATAGCTTCGGACAATGACCCCAATTCATTTCAAATGTGCTTGCTGAAGTATGTGTAACATTTCAAATAAAACAAATATATACAACTCCATATCAAATCAAATCCATATCACAATCAAATTTTAACTGAAAGAATTAATCGAAATATTGGTAGAGTGATAGCTGCATATATTGAAAATAGACATGGTACCTGGGATAAATACTTGCAACAGTTTTCCTTTGCTCTATGCACTTCATTACACGAAACAACTAAATTCATAAAATCAAGAATATTTATAGGAAGAGAGCTGGCATTATCCTGGGACAGACTCATTGGTCAACCTGCATTTCCACAATTCATTGAATTTAGAACGGAACAGCATATTCAAGCCATTTCAAAAGCACAAGATAATTCCTTACAGGCACAATAAAAGCAATGAGAAGATTATAACAAAAGACAACGACATATTGAATTTAAAATAGGTGATAAGGTCTTGATTAAAACACACCATAAAAATGATAAAGAAAGAGGGTTCATAAAGAAATTTACACCATTATATGCTGGACCATATGTTGCAAAGAAAAAAACTTTCACATTTTGTTATATGAACTGGTCAATATAACCACTAATTCCCCAATAGGATACTTTAATATCATAAACATTAAACAGTAGAAAAGTTCCATAGAATTTTTCAGAAGTCTCAAATGATCTAGATGCTCCACAACAAAACCAGGAAAATGATGTCTCTGATGATGATGTACTACTACCAAGCAGATGAGAGAAGATTGAATTATAACCTATTGCATACAACAGGAAAAAAAATAATTAAGCCAGATTCAGTTGTTCCATCAACATCAAGAGCGTAACGAGATGTCAATGATCACAACCTGCAGAGTGACAACCGGCAACGAAGTAGTCAACATAGAATAGATGACATCACCAACAAGATCTTCAGCAGTGCTTTCACCTGGCATATTGATCGACAATGGATGTCACGGGGAACTGACTGGATGATGATTTATCGCAACGGAGTGCCAACAATGAAAATTTAAGTAAATTATTATTCTTCCACTGTGACACTAATGATTTATAATGTTTTATTTCTTTTCTCTGGAATAGATGAAGATAGAGAAGAAGAAAAGTAATATTTATTGTGTTTATACTTAGAGATTTTGAAATGTTTAATTTCTTGTTGAAACATTGGAATTTCAATATTTATTTTTGAAAAGTGAATTTACTATTCACATCACATTATAAACTCAAATTTATAAACTTTGAATAGTAAATTCAAGTTCATCTGAAATGTATGTATGTAAATCTGATGTATTCTTGTTCATCTGAAATGTATGTATGTAAATCTGATGTATTCTTGTTCATCTGAAATGTATGTATGTAAATCTGATGTATTCTTGTTCATCTGAAATGTATGTATATAAATCTGATGTATTCTTGTTCATCTGAAATGTATGTATGTAAATCTGATGTATTCTTGTTCATCTGAAGTTCTATTTGTTGTATTGTATTAACGTGATTTAAAATGTATTTTTGTAATTTTTTTCATTTCAGCTGACTGAAAGCTGAACTATAAGTTAACGTTAAGTTAGAATTCAGAAATTATAAAAGTTTATGGATACAAATAATGAGAATAAAAGAGAATTTAATGTACTCCCACAAGTTAAACTCCCACTTGTTTGTAAAATTTGAATTTTATTAGATTTGCATGTTTGATGTAGTTAGGAGGATTTAATGGTGTTCCAATACCCATTTTTTTGTAATTTAATGTAAGTGATTAAATGTTCTGAAGTGAATTTTTGTATGCAAAGTGTATTTTCATGTAAAAAGTGAATGGAATTGTATTGGATGAAATGTTAGCATCATATATTATAAATTACTGATACAACTTTTTCTTTACTCTTAAATACAATGTATGTATATGTGTTTAAATCTGTTTGGTGTCATCAATGATATTTATGCATCAATGATGTATAATTATTGGGATGACACTGACAGCATGACACTGACCATAATGTCTTGAAGTTTTTCTTTTTTGGTACCATCTGTAGCTGTCCCCAACAGCACAGTCTGGTGACCGAGGCAGTCGCCAACATAACTCCTTTGGGAAGGGGATGTAAAGCTTTAAGAGGGAGGTAATTAATGCATTTTTTTTTTATTTCAGCTAGATCACGATTATTGTGTCTAGATGAAGATCTAGCGGATGATTACACTCCCACTTGTTTTTAAAATTTGAATTTTATTAGATTTGCATGTTTGATGTAGTTAGGAGGATTTAATGGTGTTCCAATACCCGTTTTTTTATGCATGGTAGGAGAAGATTTAGCTTTCATGTATTTGAACTGTGGTTAGGGAAATAAGTGGAAGTTATGTACCCCACT
Source organism: Ryuthela nishihirai (assembly GCA_038380435.1). Lineage (NCBI taxonomy): Eukaryota > Metazoa > Arthropoda > Arachnida > Araneae > Heptathelidae > Ryuthela > Ryuthela nishihirai. The sequence goes on from JAWZYU010000019.1 coordinate 4,704,004, forward strand.
TGATATGTCTGTAATTATATTCTGTGAAAGAGCAGAATTTGATGTAATTGAATTTTTTTCTTTAACCTTTTTAGAAGTTAAGGACAAAGTAATATTAACTAGCTTTTTGTACAGGTATGAAACTTTTGAAGATTGTATCAGAATGTGATACTAGTTAGTCCAATAAATGCTAGCATGCAGTTAACTGCCACAGCCATTGGTATGTATTTACAATAGGTAGTTGTACACTTTTGATAGGAGAAACGGGAGGTTTGGTTATGATGGAAAATTGTGTTGAAGTGAGATTAGATCTTCTTATCAAAATTTGAGTAAGCATACTTTTACTTTATTTTATGTTCAACTATGTGTAAATGACATGTGAAGTTTTGACCAGGTAATCTGATCATTACCTGGTCAAAAGTGTCTTGCAGCTGAAGCTTAACCCTTCCAGTGTCCAGCCTGAAAAACTGGTTTAAATTCAGAGGCCAAGCTATTTTCTCCCTATGCTCAGCCAAGAAATTTTCAATTTAGAACTTTTTGTCAAATAACTAATGAAAGAAATTATGGCATATTATATGCCAAATTAATAAGCATTTAATTCTTGATTTTCTGAAAATAAAGTATTTAAAAAAAATGTTTTAATTGTACTTTTTTTTAGAGTCATGTAGTAAAAAAATGCATCTTGTAAACACAAAAATTTATTTAAAAAACACTAATAGATAAACATGATTATAATGCACATGAATAGAAGGTAATGTGTGAGTGTTTGAATTTTTTGGAAATGAACTTTGCTTGTGTTAGAAACTTTTGAAATTTTGTTATTTTTCTCTTGAGCAATGTAAATTGATTTTTTTATTAGATTTAAACTTTAATTAAACTTGACAATCTTTTTTTAATTCTTACTCGATAAATAATGCTAGACAAATATCTAACAAACGCTATTTCAACTTTATTTGGCAAGTTAAAATTGCCTGGCACCCAACACCCATTAAAACTATTCAGAATTTTGAATAAATTTGGATCAGACAAAAGGTCCAACTTGAAAAGTTAATAATCTTTGGAATGTTACAATGCTATTCCAAGAAACATCTAATAATTATTTCTTATTCCATTATATTGCTGTTAAAATAAAACAATTCATGAAATTCATTTATGTCATATATTTGAAGATAAAGAATTTCTGAGTAAAAACAATTATTTTAAAGTTCAAGTTTCTCCCAATTACACTCAGTGACAAATTTTGGACATATTCCTTGATCTTTATGATCAATTAAAAACAGAAGGTTACAAACTTTCAGTATTTCTTCTCTTGGAATGGAGAGAATACTAATATTAAGGACAGCACTCAATTGTTAATATTTGAACAAGGTATTAATGACTATTTTGAAATAACTGAAGAACTTGCTAATCTATGTCTATTGCTTGGGCATTCTACAAAAGAAATGAGTAAAGAACTTATAGCTTTATATAAAATCAAAAGAGCTGGAACATGAAATTTTCAAGCATTTCTTGAAGAAATTGGAGCTGAATATGTCTTTGGGTTGTTTGGAGTTTTATGGTGCAGTTGCAACTAAGGCCATTATGTACTAAACAAAAGAACATGAAACCCACAACCAAATTTTTAAAACAGCAACACGAAACACAAACACACGAACATTGTAAAAAGGTAAAACAAAGAACAAGTGTAAAAATAGCATTAAAACAATGATAGAAATGCAGAATAAAATCGATTCAGATGTAAAGGATACAAGCTAAAGATAAAGAACACGAACAAAGATATAATATTAGAGTCAATTAAAATACCCGATATATTGTAAATATGAAAAAACAGGTAGTAAAAAGCAATGATCAAATGAAAGATGTCAAAATGTAAGGGGCTCAGATGTAAAATCATGAAAGCTAAAATAAAAATGACATTTGAGATTAAAAAGCAGTACAATCAGTTAAAATATGTTTAATGGTTAAAAGGTGTCGCAAAACTCAAACTCAGCTTCGTCATCAGCCTGTAAAAGAAAAGAATGTGTGATATACATACGACTTAAGAGGAACCGAGAAAGCACAACTTTCTCCTTGCAATTCCTGAGAAAACATAATTGTCATGATTTGGTAATAGGCTTGATCTCAAAGAGTTTGTCACCAATCTATTATGACCAAGATGATTGCCACTGTGACTGATACTCAGTGGAGAAACACTGCCAGAAGTCCATGTATGGAACGGCAGTGGAGTGTCGGATAGGGGTGTGACTGACTCGGTAGCTGCAACTGCTTAGTCATTGCCAATGATCCCAACATGACTGGGCACCCAACAGAAGATGATGGTGATGGTGGTTATGGCTGCCAGATGATGGAGCTGCTGAAAATTTTTGGAAAAAACAGGGTGAGCCGAGATCTCACTGATCAAAGCTTGCAGCAAGATAAGCAAGTGGGTGTAAAGCACACACTGATGATGATGCTTAACCACTATAAGATCCAAGGCAAGACTGATTTATAGTGTGCTACTCTGCAGTGAAAATGGAACACTGCTGTAGAATCTGGTATGCAATAATAGTATCACAGCAATACCACAACATCTATTCCATCTGACAAAAAAAATTCTACATTGAATGAACCTACTGCAGTATTTGGATGCATTCTCTTTAATCCATTTTTTAATAAATGGTTTGCATCTACTCTCTTTAATCAGACTTTTACACTACTGTGGATTTTTTACGAAGTCTGTTCCTTCTAACCATAGCAAGTGGAAAATGAAAGAAACTTATACTGGAAACCAAGCCACATAGGATAATCTGCTTTTTCAGTAATACAACCTTCAATAAAATGAAATTTTGAAGTCATTTTCTTCTAAAAGAATTGAAAATCAATCAAATACATTACAGAAAATTGAAACAGCCGATATTGACAACTATTCTCGCTAACCCGACTTTTGATACAAAGGATTCTTATACTTCTATTCCATCCTGTTCATCTAAGTGAAACAATTTCGAATGAAAGGAATGACTACAGGAAATGAAAAATGCATAAAACTACCAACCAGTATTCTTAATAATCCTACACTCAATAAAACTAACATTTTAAAGGTCCTTTTCTTCTATCACAAAAAAATCAGAAATCAATCAAATGTATTACAAGAAATCAAAACAGCTGATATCGACAGTTATTTGACAATCCAACTTTTGCTGAAAAGGATTCTTATACTTTTGTTCCATTCTGTTCATTCTAGGTGAAACAATATCAAATAAAAGTAACTGATCACAGAAAACTTAGCGACACTCAACAAAACAAATATTTTAAAGATTCTTTCCTTCTAAAAGAACAATTCTTAATGATAGTAATGAATTACAAGTCACCAAAACAGAGCGTATTTTAAATCTCTTCTTGTTTATCCATCCAACCTCAGTTATAATGGATTTTTATATTTTTTTCTGTATCTACTAAATGAAGCAAACCAAAGAATGCAATACAGAAAACCAAATCACAAAAGACTATTAGTATACTCATTAACCTGACATTGCAAATTGAACAAAGCAAATTTTTTTAACATTCTATTCTTCCAAATGAAAAATCAGAAATCAATGTAACAAATTACAGGTTACCAAACCAGTTTTTTTAATCTATTCTAGTTAATCTGACCTCGTTTAAAATGGATTTTTCATTCCTTTATGCATCTTCTAAATGAAGCAAAAGGAAACCAAAGAACCACAAGAGATGAGCAGTATGCTCATTAAACTGATATTCAATGAAAAGATTTTTGCTTTCCATTTCATGGAAACAAAAATGGAAACAAGCTTCGGCTGTTTACAGCTTTTTAATGTGTTTTCATTTCAGGTTGTTTCATTTGAAAGAAGAAATTAAAAAAATCATCAGAGAAAACAGGAGTAAACATCTGCTGTTTCTGTTTCTTTTAATGCTTTCTTTCAATTTCTGAATGTTCCACTCAGAAAATATGCTTTGAAAATATCGATTGCACTGATATATCTATCGGCTTTAAAAAGAATAGACTGAAATGCTCTATTAAAAGTCAGATAAGAGAAAAATAGGTGTAATGTAGTGTAGGCTGTTTACATTTTCTGGTGCATTTCTAATTGTTTCATTGTAAAGAAGAAAACTAAAGAAAATCATTTTATTGAATGTCGTACTAGCCAGAATATTACAGTTCTAGTCTGTTTCATTTCCTCTGGTTGCTATGTTTTGGTATCATTTTTTTTGTTGTTGTTGTTGTTGTTCAGAATACAGGCTGTGGAATATAAAATTCGTTTCAATCAAATTCAGTTCAAAGAAAATAAAAATAATCGTTACATTTAGTGTGCAAATTTTTATTTCAAATTATTTCATTCAATGGAGTTTCCAAAAAATTCGATGTAATGAAATATCAGGTTAAAGAGAGTAGATGCAGATGCTTTAATGAATATTAAGACCAGAAAGAATAAATGTTGATGCTGGTCCTGCAGGATTTCTTTCCTGGGTTCCTATGATTACAGATAATGAATTAATATGAAAGATATGACAGTCACTTTGTTTCACTATAGTTGGTTGATTTGTCGATGTTGCACAGTCTCTTGTTAAATAGTGTAGTAGATGGAATAATAGGAACTTTTTTAGAAGTTTACACTTACTTATTTTTGCACACTAATCTTGAAGACGCATAAAATTAAAAGAGGAGTTGATTGTCAAATAGTGCAACATAATATATAAAAAACTGATCAATTTCATCCACACTATTAGGACTTCGTTAGACATACAATGACTAGAAATTACATTATTAAATATTGGTAAATTTCAAAGTTTTAACTTCTGCCTCAAATTATAGTTGTACAGAGATGAGAGGCACGAGTCATGCAGAATGATATGCATGGTCAGTTGTCATGAGAGGTGCTAGTGATTGTTGGAGTTGTGGTTGGTTGATGAATTCTTGTTTAATAACTGTGGCAAAGAGATATTATTTTGTGGAAAATTTTGTAATAGAATTGTCCAAGTGGGATTTAGTTGGGTTTAGTCGGTATTACAACAATAGTTTTTATTGACAAAAATTAGTAGATTTTCAGTAAACGATAATTTGAAGATGAATGAAGGACTGCTGATAATGAAAGCTTGGTTGCATAGAGGTTTAGCTCCTTCAAGAATAACAGTAGATGGAAGGGCTGTAGTAGTTTGCATTAATTTGATATCTCTTTGATGTTCCTTTATTCTTTCTTCGAGAGTTATTTTAGTTTATCCTATGTAGCCAAGAGGTTTGGAAGAATTGCAAGAGTCTGATTTAGGGTAAGTAATGGGTACAAGATATACACCACTTTGTGAGTGAAGATGTCTCGCTATCTTGTTTTACAAGAGATTTTATAATTATAACTTTTCATGATATTGTAGACGATATTGTTGATGGCTAAAAAATGTAAAATGGATGAGGTATATTTTACATCTTGAGAAGAGTTGTCTTGAAGATGTAAATAGTTGATTTTCTTTCTGGTGGATAGGTGAAATCTTTTTATAGAGAATATATAGAGGAAAGTTGTGTTTAAAAAAAGCATATTTAAAATATATGATACTAAAAAGAATCATCAAAAAAAATGAAAATCATATTTTAGGTAGGATATTTTCTTTCGATAAATATATAATTTAACTAATTTTATTCATCAGATTTCCCAAAGTGAACCCTTAATTGTATAGTATGTCTTTTTTTTCAACATATCACATTGAAAAAGGCTTATTAAAATCAATATGTTTGGAAATTTATTTATATTATTTATTTTTAAAAATTTTATAATTAAATTCTGCTTAATTTGATATATAACATGACCTATTTCTGTTGATTGGTTATTTACTCAGCATAGTTAGCTAAAAGTTTCAAATTTTCTCAAAATATGGTATTGAAAAAAAAAATTACAAAACGAAAAAATTTTTTCCCAAAAAAGTATTTTTTTTGTTATTCAGATATATATATAGTCATTCTATTCATGTGCATTGCAATCATTTCCATCTATTAGTTTTTTTTTTAAATAAATTTTTCTGTTGCCAGATGCATTTTTTACTACATGACTCTAAAAAAGTCCTATTAAAATAAAGCATATCATCGTTTTTGTTAAATACTTGATTTTCAGAAAATCCAGAATTAAATGCTGATTAATTTGGTGTACATCATACCATAATTCCTTTCATTAGTTATTTGGCAAAAAAGTTCTAAAGTTAGAGTTTCTTTTTGGCTGAGCATAGTGAATGATCTGTAAATGGTAGATAGGTAGTCACTGGAAGGAGATCTATGCACCAATCCCCTATGATAATGCATAGAACAGGCCAGGCCTAGCACCTAATGTTTGACCCCACTTTCTCATGATGCAGACTGTTAGTACCTTTCAAAAGAGATACACTCTTGTTGAAGTGAACAGAAGCGGAGGGCTGCCAGATTAGTGTGGCCTACTGATCTGGACAGCTGTGGCTACTTTTCTTTTTTCTTTATCCTGCTGATGAGTGATCAATCACACAGGGTCCTGGTGCTGACCATATATACCAACCTGAACGGAATTATGGCTCTGAGCTTGATTATGGATCCTGATTTTGCTGCACTGGTGGGTTTATGTGGAGGGAAAATCTTCCGCTGTGTTTTCTGTTTGTTTGTGGGTTGACAGCCCCAAGTGAATAGATTCACAGGATATGTTTATCAGCTGGTGGATAATCCTGAGCAGAGGTCATCACAGCCACCTGAACTCTTTGCTTCTATTGGCATCGTCAAATTCTACATTGGAGGAAGTCTTCCAGTGTAGATGGCTTCAACTTTTAGCAGTGGGGATACGGGTCTTTGCCCCATGTCTGCGATTAGGGGGCTGTTTGATATTGTTGGTATTCCCTCTATCAATAAACATAGTTTCTTTAAACATCCCACTAACCATTTTCTCTCCATAGGTAGTTGGAATGTGAGGACTCTGCACAGAGCTTTTCCTCTTGACGTCCTCACACAAGAATTCCACCATTATAATCTAGATATTCTTGGTTTGCAAGAGACCAGATGGACAGATAAAGGTCAGATTCTTAAAAATAATCTCAAATTTCTCTTTTCAGCGAGGAACGACAATAAGCATCACCAAGGCGTGGGTTTGCTTCTCAGCAGACATGCTAGTGATGCTCTTCTAGGATATGAGTGCATTCATGAAAGGTTTCTTACCGCAAAAAATGAAAAGATTAAAGACTTGAATGTTATCTGCTGTTATGCCCCCACTGAGGATGCCAATGAGGATGAGAAGGATAGGTTTTACGGACAACTTCAGGATATTTTGAATTCTGTCAAGAAAGGAGATATTACCCTTGTTCTAGGTGACTTCAATGCCAAAGTTGGTACTGACTCTGACATTTAGGGAGGAGTAATAGGCCCTTTTGGTATTGGTAGCTGCAATGGCAATGGGCAACATCTCCTACAGGTAAGTAAACTCAATGGATTCAGAATAATTAATACTTATTACAAACACCGCGACATACATAAGTACACATGGGTTTCACACGATGGGCTGCATAAAAACATGATTGATTATATATTAGTTAATAGCAAATGAGCTAGTTCTCTTAGGAATACCAGGGCATATACTTTTGATCCTAGGTAGCAATGATTTTTTGTTGAAGTGATAGCTAGGTAGTCAGTGGAAGGAGAGAGTGGAAGAAGTTGCACCAATCCCGTGATGATGCATAGAACCGGCCATGACTAGCACCTAATGTCCGACCCCGCCTTCTCATGGTGCAGGCCATTAGTACCTTTCGAAAGAGATATTCTCTTGTGGAAGTGAACGGAAGGGGAGGGCTGCCAGATTAGTGTGGCCTACTGATCCAGACAACTATGGCTATGTTTCTTTTTTTTCTACCCTGCTGAGGAATGGTCAACCACACTTGATCCTGGTGCTGACCATGTATACATACCGGACTGGGCTGAAATAAAGCTCTTCGCTTGATTATGGATCCTGAATTTATGGATCCGAAGCTTAAAAATAATTGGATCAGACAAAGGGTCCAAACTTTAAAAGTAATTCACTTCTTTGGAGCATTACAATGGCTGCTTGAGAATGATGATGATTATACAAGTCATATTTTGAAGTATATAAATTGTATTTGAATTGAATTTTTTGTATGGAAAGTGCTTTTTATGTAAAACATAGATGGAATTGTATTGGATGAAATATTAGCATTGTATGATAAATTATTGATACAGCTTTTCTTTACTCTGAGATACGATGTATATGTCTTTAAATCTGTTCAGTGTCATTAGTCATATTGATGTGTCAATGATGTGTAATTAATGGGATGACATTGGGCAGCATTTGTTTGCATATATATGAGCTGACCATGATATCCTGAAGTTTTGCACCCTTTTTTGAGCTGTTGTCAACAACAAAGCCTAGTTTGACTAAGATGGTCACTAACAAAACTCCTTTGGGAGGGGAATGTAAAGCTCGATGAGGGGAGGTAATTAATGCTATTTTTATTTCAGCCATTTCACAATTTATTGTGTTAGGTAAAGTTTTAGTGGATAATTACACTCCTGCTTGTTCTTAAAATGAAATTATTAGCTTCCCATATTTTATTCATTTAACAGGATTTAATGGAGTATCAATACCCATTATTTTATGTATGGCAGGCATGAAAGATTAGATTTCGTGTATTTGATTGTTGTTAGGGTAATAAGCAAAAGTCATGTATGCTGCCTGATGCGCCTGTATTTATATTCTGTGAAAGAGCAGAATTACTGTAATTTTTCATTTTTTTTTTCTTTTTTTTTTAAGTTAAGCAGGAAAGGAACAATATTAACTCTTCCAGTGTCCACGTCATCTGTATACATTCAGAGAATCTGCATTGAGAGGCCAAGGACATATGTATATGTTTATAGTACAACAAAAAAAATCGATTGTTTTAAAAATAAAAATTGTGGTTGTAATTTATATATATATATAACTAATAAAAATATATCATTCAGGATTCAGAAATAATATTTTGTTTTTTAATTTGATGCATATTTTATTAAACTACAATATAAATAATTTTATAAAGCCATCTGATTGCCATTTCTTAGAAGCACTAAACAGTATTGCTGATTTGCTTGTTAACTTTCCTATTCGCTGATTTAAGCTCACAAGTTTGATTTGAACTATTATCAACAAATTTTTCCTTAAACTTCAGAAAAATCTCCTAAAAATATCAAAAAAAACTGCTATTTTTGAAAACGATAGATTTTGGAAGTAATTACAAAATACCTACCGCAATTTTTTTTCTCCCGTTTCACACTGTTTTCTGTCATAAACCTATTTCAATATTCCAAAGTTATTTTTATCATTTTCCACAGCATCCTTCAAATCCAAACTGAAAGTAAACACATCCTTCCTAGAAATTCTGGTTGCACCATTTAATTAGTTATGCTTCACTGAGTCAAACAAGATGCATATGTCTGACACATGATATCTCCATTCCGTGTGCTATAAGGGCCAAAATCATCTGCATAATCCAAATCAGAAATTTTTAAAATCTCTATACCATTTAAAGGCCAAAATTCCCTTGCAAAGAATTTTGCATAACATAATCAATAACCAAAAGAAAACAGAAAAAGAGACAAAATGGACCCTTGTCTAACTCCACTAGTAATGATAAACCAATCACTGCAAGACGTACCAACTCTCGCACACAACTCAGTGTTACTATGGAGAGCTTTTATTAAACTAACTACTTATCAGGTATTCCATATGATCTAACAATCAACCGCAAATTATGTCGATCAATAGAGTCAAAAGCATTTTTGAAATCTATAAAGTTAGTAACCACAGGTTTCTGAAACTCTAAACATTTCTCAAGAATCTGCCTAAGTGAAAATATTTTATCAATAAATCCCCTACCATTCCTGAATCCACACTGTTCATCATGCAGTTGTCCATCAACTAATTCTTAATTCTATTAAGTATAACCTTTCTCAAAAACTGTGACAATAATAGCTCTAGTAAAATCCTTAGGAACAATAGCTTTATCATAAAAAAAAATATTCAAAATTTTAGTCAGCCATGTGACAACAAGTGTTCCCAGCTCTAAGCATTTCAGTGGTGATTTCATCCACCAGTAGATTAATGCAGTTTTAATTTAGAGATAGGTAAAGCAACTGCAGAATATGATATAGAGTCACCATTAAAGCCAGTAATGCATCTATCTTCAATACAATGGGAGTAGAAATAATCACATTGTTTAGAACATCTCTGAAAAACCATCTTACCATGTTTATCCCTAAATCCCTTATGATGGATCCACCCTTTCACTTTTACTATTCCTTAATCAGTTTTGCTTTTACATTTATTATTTTGGAGATTAACTTCAGTTGATTATCATTTTTTCTAGCCCAAATACATTGAAGGAATTGCACATGCACAACTCTGATTTTTGATTGACAGCCACCAATGCACATGGAATGGCACAACCCCTCTTGTGTCACAGCTAGCGCGAGTGCACAATTGTAATATTATGCAAATGTTCTTTCCCAGTGTGTAACACACACGTCAGTTGCATGTCATGTGTAATGTAAGTGATGTTAGGTCATGAAGTTAGTTTTTAAAGCTAGTAGTTTTGGAGCTAGTAGAGAATGTGAACTAGAGACAGGATATCGGTTTTAGAAGTTTATTTTGGAGTTTGATTTCAGAATTAGGTGGAGATGTTGTTTTAAGTGAGCGTTTAGTTGCTCAGATAATTTGATGTAGAATAAGTTTCACTTGGTGAGTCTTTGGAAATAAACTTTGTTTTTTTATGAACTAGTTTGACTTCTCTAATTTTTTCTCTTGAGCAGGACTTTTTGATACTTGATTAGATTTAAAATTTAATTAAATTTAAAATATACAGCAATTTGTTTAAAAATATTTAATTTACGGAAATGCTGTAACATTTAAAAGCTTTTGAGCATCATTATTCTACATTAAGCTTAGTACTATTCACATAGTCAAGCCATGAGTATTCTTCACCATGGTATACTGTCACTTAAGGACACTTTTATCTTTGCAAAAAGTTCCCAAGAGATGGAAATTATTACCATTTTCAGGTGTCCTCAAAACCTTCTTGTTGGTTCAGCCGGTCATGCTATTATCCTTACATTGTTCTTGCAAGGGCCCTGCATCAAGAATTTTATCTTGTTTGCCACTGATCTCTTATTTGCAGGCCATTGCTAATATATAGCACTGATATTTTTCACTTGATAATTAAGTTCCGGATTCCTTTTTGTAAAGATAAAAGTGTCTTTAAGTGACAGTATAACATGGTGAAAATTCACCATGGCTTGACTACGTGAATAGTACTAAGCTTAATGTAGAATAATGTTGCTCAAGAGTTTTTAATATTACAGCATAATCATGAATTAAATATTTTTAAAATTTAATAATTGGCAATCTTTTTTTAATTGATTTCTTATTGACTAAGCAAAGTGTAATATACTTAGTGAACCTTTATTTAACTTTATTTGGCAATATTAATTGCCTGGTGCCCAAAATTATCAGGAAATTTAATATAATTTGGATCAGTTAAAAGTTCCAAAGTAAAAAAGTTAAGATACTTTTGGAACATTACATCCTGTGTACCTGTCTGTTTCTTCCCACATACATAAAACATTAACGATCTAGTACAACCCCCTGCTGTTTTGCTGTGTAACTGTTTCCTCTGCTTTGTCAGTCAAGCTATGAAGCTAAAGATTCTTATCAGCTGTTAAATGATCCTTTACACGTTTATTAAGCTCATTGTAATGCCTTCTGTTAAGACTAGCATGATGTTGATTCATATTAATCCTGCACTTCCTTCTTTCAGAAATAAGTTCCATAGCCTTATCACTCAAATAATTTTGTTTCCTTTGTTCCCTTTTACCCAAAAGAGTACCGTTAGTTTCAAGAAAAGCCTGCTTAAACTGATCCCAATCTTTCTCAACTTCAGCAGTAAGCAAACCACGATTGTCATAATGACTATGTAGCCTATTATGGTATGCTTTGGCTACAACTGGATCTTTCAGACCTTCAGTGTTAAAGATAATTTTATTAACCTTAGCACAACATTTCTTAAGCTTTAGTTGCAAGAAACTTTTAACCAGATAAAGATCCAACCCAATTTCAACTCCCCTGAATGATCTGGTATTCCTAACCAAACTAGTCCATTTACTGTTAATTAAAATATAATCTCTCATATTCCTGTGCAACCCATCAGGTGAAACCCATATGTATTTATTAATGCCTCCGGTGTTTGTAGCATGTGTTAATCATTCACAAACCATTAAGTCATCAACCTCCTTTGAGCAACATTTTGTGCAAAGAGCAACTGCATTGGTTTGGCCAGGTTGCACATATGCACAGCTGCAGATTGGCAAACAATATTACGAACAGTGTGCCAAAAGGCTTCAGGAAAAGGGGGAGGCATAGGATGTGATGAGTAGACAATGCCAAACAGGGCCTTGCTAGAATTGGCCTACAGTGGCCAAATGCAGCAGCTGTAGCTCAGAACTGACATGTCTGGAGAGGAAAATTACAGTGTGTTAGGACCTCCATAACCCGTGGCTGAATGAGGATTTTGTGTGTATATATGTATTAGATATAAATGAGCAAAAACTGTGAAGGAAAGTAATTTGGAAAGTAAAAGCAAAAATCACAATTAAAGAGACACTTATAGAGAATACTTAATTTTAACTAAAAGAGTAAATCCTACTGTATTAAACCAAACAATGGGAAAAGTTTACTATCAAATTGAGAAGGAAACAGATAAAGTACATAATACAATATTAGACAGTTTAAGAAAGACACAACTAAAGTTTAGAAATCAAAAATAATAGAAAAATACAATCTACAAAATCAGACCCCAGCTTAACCACAAATCCTAAACATTTAAACTTATCCAATGTTAAGCTGGACAATGATCAAGCCCGTATCTTACAGCAAAAAGCATATTTGCTTACTCTAATCCAATACCAAAATCGATGGAATTAATTCCCCAAATAGAACAAACAATTAATCAAAAACCAACAGATAGGGGGAAAAAAAGAGGATAAATGTATAAGAGAAAAACAAAAATATTAAAAGATTTAAAGAATAAACCTGATATCAGAATAGTTTTAGCAGATGAAAGAGATCAAATTACATTAAATAAATCTGATTATGATGATAAATTAACTAATTTATTACAAAATTTAAAATGTCAACCATTAGATATAAACCCAGTCACATACATGCTTAATAAATTAAAAAATCGAAGAGTGGCCCCTTTATGCCGAATACTATATCGAAAGCAAGTGTACCTCCATTTTACCCTGATGCACCCCAACTTTTTGTAAAGATTAAATTGCATAGAGAACATGTGCCGTTCAGGCCATTTCAGTAAGCAAAAGGAAAGTCCCTACACAAAACTTAGAAAAAGCATTATTTTAAGTTCTTTACCCCATATTTTCCACCACCCCTTATACTCTAACTTCATGCCATGATGCAGTTAATATCTTCCTGTGGACCCAAGTTCAGGACACCACAATCATTCATTCCTTGGATGTTGCATCACTGTACCCGAATACAGCAATTCTGGATGCAGTGATGCAGCTCAAGGCTGAGTGGGTGAAGGAGGCCAGGACCACAAGCCCAAGAGTTGGGTTGTTTTACCTCTGAGCGGCACTTTTTTTCACACAACTGGCAAACTGGCCAGGTCAAGACCCCGAAGACTCAGAGAAAGTTGGGGGAAGGGACCCACAAGAACAGCTGTTGGGAGATGATAGTCTCCCGTCAAGGCCATCCAGCATGTTCTTTAACATGCACAGGGTACAACTCTCCTGTACACAGGAACATGTCTTAATGTCCCATCTGATGTGCATCGGACTTCCAATCCCATCAGTGTCCCATACTGAGTGTAGACAGAGCAGGGAGTTGTGCAGAGATAAATCTCAATGCTGGCCCAGCTGGATTCGAATCTGGGAGCTGCAGATTATGAGCCTGGCATGCTACCAATTAAGCCACCCCCATCCCAGCCCAAGAGTACTTTATTGTACAGGAAATGAGGCCCTGGATCTGGCTACCAACTTGAACTGGTTTGTTATAAACAGTCAGGCATGTGTCCAGGGGGATGGGGTTCCAATGGGATCATGGCCAACGTAATCATGAGACATGTTGAACATAAAACTTCACAACAAATAAGAATACAGCTTGATACTAGAAGCAAAACATAGATGATATACTCCGGAACCTCCATTCTCTGCTGGAATTGCGAATGGGAACGTGTGCCTCTGGCAACCTTCCAGGCCTCATTGCATCCATGCCATGCTGTCTCGCTGCTGTCATCTTTGACAAGGGTGGTTATTCCCATTATCAGGTAAGTTGTCATGTTATTCTGATAAGACTGTGTATTTCATCAGAGCATACTCAATATCCCTCAAATATCAGTATATTAAATAAAGAACTACAATTTGTCCTAGACAAAGCAAAATCAGCAATATACCCTGAAATGCAAAGTTAAACAAAATGAATGAAACAAAATTCTATGGCACTGCTTTTCTTAGGCTTAGAGTTAGCTGAGCACTTTTTCCACTGCTGAAAACACCTCTGAAACTCCTGTTTTGAGATGTTATTCAGCACCTCCTTCAATTCTTCCTGAATCACTTTGACACAATCAAATGTTCGACCCTTAAAAGTGGAACTTCATCTTGGGAAACAGGAAGAAGTTGCAGTGGGGTGAGGTCTGGTGAGGAGGTGGAAGGGTGAAAACCACCATCATTTTTGGCCAAAAACCTCTAAACAGAGAGAGGGGTGTGGGCAGTCATTTTGTCATGATGCACCACCCAGTCTTGTGTGTACCATTTTTCTGGATGTTTCAGCTTCACACTCTCCCTCAAATGCTTCAGAACCTCAATGAATAGTGTTGATTCACTGTCTGGTCTGTAGAAACAAACTCCTTGTGCCTATTTCTCTCCACATCAAAGAAACAAATCAGCATGTTCTTTACATTGTTCTTCACCAGTCTCACTTTTTTGGTCACATAAGTGTTAAACATGGAATCTGCATGTTTAAAGTTTGCAAATCTGCACATTTAAGAAGACTCTTGTACTGGGATGAGTACTGCTTTGTTTCTGTCATACCCATAAAGCAGCTTTCATCACCAGTAATGATTATAGAAAAGAAGTTTCAGTCATTTCTAACTTGCCCCTGAAATCCCTACATACAGTGAAAGGATGTTGTCTTTGGGTTGGGTTGTTTTATCTCTGAGGGCATTTTTTTGCACACAACGAGCTAAATGGCCAGGTCACAAAAAGCCCTGAGGGCTCAGAGAAGAATGGGGGAAGGAACCCACAGGACAGCTGTTAGGATGGTAGTCTCCCATCTAGGCCATCCAGCGTGTTCTTCAGCATGCATAGTGGATGGATCTCCTGCACACAGGACTATGGCTTAACATCTCCTTTTCAAGCCCATTGGTGTCCCCACTGACCAAGGGCAGGGCAAGGAGTTTTGAGGAGATAAAGCTCAACACTGTGCCAGCTGGGACTCAAACCTGGGAACTGACTGAGCCACCCCTTATTATCTTTGGTTCTTAGTCAGAATTTGAGTCACATATTGGCAGCAATCTGCCTCATGTTGAGTTCCTCCATTAGGATCCATTGGCATGATCTGCACTTAGTTCAACAATTCTACAGATGTCACTAATTGTTTGTCTATGGTCCTCATGGATGGCCTGATACAGTTTTGCCACATTCTTGTCTGTTCAGCTTGTTGAGGGTCAATAGGAATCTTCCATCAATGTTTGCCCATGCCCTTAAAGAGTCAGATTTCTGTGGTGGCTGGATTTCTTTAAAAGTGTTTTCAGAAAATAAAATAAACAGCTAAAGAACATCATACTGAAACAACTAATGAAAAGAAATATGTCATGTTATGTACCAAACTGAAGAGCATTTAATTGTAATTAATAAAATGGCAAAATTTAAAAAAAAATAATGGTAAGTTAAATTATTTAAGCATTTTTCAAAGTATTGCAAAATTTTACTGCATTTTTGTTACTTTTTTTTTTTTACTTTTGTAGTACTTTGTTTAAGTTTGTAGGTTTTAACAGACAATATAACTGATAATAAAGAACCTAAATGCTCTCTAATTACAATTGCATAATATTGTATTAGCTCACAAATGGTCTACTTTGAAGAGGATAATAATGATTAAAACATAAGGCAGGGCTACATATTTTATCAGTACACTCCAGTAACTTTTGGATTGCATCTCACATATTGTGCTTTATGATCAACAGTAAAATCCAAAAATATTCATCATGATTCCAAAGGATTGGATTGTTTTACCTCTGAGCGGCACTTTTTTGCACACCATGGGCTAAATGGCCAGGCCACAAGGACCCCGAAGGCTCAGAGAAGGTTGGGGGAGAGGACCCACTGGAACAGCTGTTAAGAGACAGATGGTAGCCTCCCGTCAAGGCCATCCAGCGTGTTCTTTAACGTGCACAGGGTATGGCTCTCCCGCACACGGGCCACGGCTTAACGTCCCATCCGACGGACGGCTGCCTTTTCAAGCCCATCGGTATCCCCTACTGACCGTGTGTGGCAAAAATATTTACTTTCAAAAATCAAAACTGAAATGGCATTCCAGCTCAATTTTAGTGTGTGTGTGTGTGTGTTTTTATGACTGCTTCTCCTATTCAAAAAAATCATACTTTGCCACTAGGGTGGGTATGTATGTAAAAGCAATAGTAAATTTATGTTACTTTTATTTGAGTTTATAGGTTTTAACAGACAGAATTATCACTGACAGTAAAAGAACATAAACACTCTTTAATTACAATTATGAGATTTTTATTTATACCATATTTAACAATCAATCCTTAATTTGATTTAGGCAATGGGGATGACCTTCAATGGTTTTTAAAAGAAGGGTTTTTGCAAGGTAGGAAACTTTAGAATGTCTAAAGATGTAGTTGCATATGAAATAGTGAAACAAAAGTTCAAGAAAAACTGTATTACCGATTTTTGGTTGATGTTGATTTAGGAGCTCATAAGGTTCATACATGCTTGTAGTTGGGTTGTTTTACCTCTAAGCAGCACTTTTTTACACACAATGGGTTAAATGGCCAAGTCATAAGGAGCCTGAGGGCTCAGAGAAGGTTTGGGGAAGGGAATCCACAAATTTACAATTGGATAAGCACAAGATCTTGTTCTGACTCTGATCTTATGGTGTCCAATGATGACTTTCATCAAGTTGAGATAGCTAGGTTAGGTTGTTTTACCTCTGAGCGGCACTTTTTTGCACACCATGGGCTAAATGGCCAGGTCACATGGACCCCGAAGGCTCAGAGAAGGTTGGGGGAGGGGACCCACTGGAACAGCTGTTGGGAGACAGATGGTAGCCTCCCGTCAAGGCCATCCAGCGTGTTCTTTAACGTGCACAGGGTATGGCTCTCCCACACACGGGGCCATGGCTTAACGTCCCATCCGACAGACGACGGCCTTTCCAAGCCCATCGGTGTCCCCTACTGACCGTGAGCAGGGCGGGGAATTTTGCAGAGATAAATCTCAACGCTGACCCAGCTGGGACTCGAACCTGGGAACTGCAGATTACGAGCCTGGCGCGCTACCGACTGAGCCACCCCCGCCCCTCAAGTTGAGATAGCAGTCCTCCATTATTATCAAGAGGTCCTGAACTGGAAGCAGATTTCTTGCATACACAAATTTTTGAGTCCACTATATTGCAAAAGCTATTGTAATCAGTTAGCAAATTGGTTTAGCTTTTAAAATGTTGCAACCATAACTATTTTTAAAAACTCAACTTTTTTAAAATTACTAGAGAACATTAGCATTGAAATAAACATTTCATAGCTTCACCACCTGAAGTTTTTAGCTTAACTACAATGCATTTCATCATAATAATGACTTCTTCAGGCAGTGACCAAAGAAGTCATTATGATGATGAAATGCATTGCAGTCAAATTAAAAACTTCAGGTTCTATAACATATTTACTTGAATGCTAATGTTTATAGTAAATTTTAAAAGTTATGAGGTTTTAAAATTTGTTATATGATTTCAACATCTTAAAAGCTAACCAAATTATCAACTGACTACAATAGTTTGTGCAACATACTGGACTCAAAATTTGTATATCTCAACTTAGTGAAAGTAATCACTGAACATCATTACAAATCAATTACAATAAAGCCTTCTACTTATCCAAGTACTGTATATGACATATTAAACACCAAATTTGTAGTGACAAGGCCCCAGAAGTAATGTCAGATGTTTGTTTGGATGTGCAGATTCCCTTTTCATGAAAACAAAATGTACAGTTACTTTAGGAAAATGTTTGATTTTACATGGAAAGTTTTCTAAAATATTTACATAAAAACTAGAACCGTTTTGTGTACATTTTTCGTGTAATCACAAGCTCATAAATTACTTATCCAAGTACAGTAGACTCCCTCTTATCCGGCCCTTATGGGACCAGACCCCTGGCCGGATGAACAAAAGGCCGATTAATCCGAAAATTGTGTCAGAAAATAAACAACAAAAACACTAACTGTACTGTATTTTAATTAATAATTTGTTGTGCAATATTAACAATTTACTCACACTCACTTGAAAAAGTCTGTGATTTTCTTCTGTTTCTTTGAACTTAACACTTTTTTACCTGCAAAGTCTTGCCATTTTTTAATATACATCACATCAATTGCAGATGAGACCTGTTGTTGTTCAATGTATCTTACTGCAACATCAAAAGCTTCTTTTCCTTCAATATGGCTAACTTTCCCTTCTTCCTCTTCTTCATTCTCCACTTCTTCTTCATTCCATTCTTGGCAGATTGCATTGATAATTTCGTCATCATTCAGTGTTTCATTTTCCAACTGTTCATCACCTTTTAACCATTTTTCAATGTCATATTCTTCAAGTGTATCAGCAAAATATTGTCATTATCCATATCTTTGGCAGGTGCAGGCTCATTCGATACTTTTGTGTTGTCGTCTTTGGTACTTTCTACACAGTTCAACTTCGGGCCAAAGTTTTCTCCATGACTTCACAAATGTTGCACGAGGCATCTCTTCAAAAGCTCTTGCCAACATGTAGATCACATTCTTGATATTTATTGTTTTCAAAGCATTTAAAAGTCCTATTCCATCATTTTCAGTTCACTGTAGAATTTCTGAAAGAAGCTTTCTCCTATATCGCTTTTTAAACTTACACGCACGCCTTGATCCATTGGATGCACTAAAGATATTACATTAGGTGGCAAAAACATGGCTTTTATTTTGTCAGAAATGAGTTCGCTTGGGTGTGTTGGGACATTGTCAAGAATGAGTAGGGCCTTTACAGGCATTTTAAGACTTGTCAAGTGGTTTTTACTTTTGGAACAAATTCTGTAAAGAACCACTCTTTAAACAAATACGAGTTTATCCAAGCAGACTTTTGAGCTTTGTAATAAACTAGCAGAGCAGCTAAATTTAAATGCTTGAATGCTCGGAGTTTTGCTGATTTCCCAATTACAAAAAGAGGAAGTTTTTGCATATCTACAGCATTTGTACACACAACCACAGTGATTCTTTCTTTATTTGTTTTAAATCCTGATGCTGAGTTTTCTTGTGCTGTCACAAACGTTATCATTGGAAGAAGTTTAAATTTAACCGTCTCATCTATATTGTAGATTTGTTCTGACAAGGCCCCAGAAGGAATGCCAGATATTTGTTTGGATGTGCAGATTCCTCTTTCATGAAAACAAAATATACAGTTACTTTAGAAAAGTATTTGATAAAGAAAGATTTCTAAAATATTTACATAAAAACTAGAACCATTTTTTGTACTTTTTTTTATGTAATCACATGTTTATAAATTAATTGAAAAAACTCCACAGAGTACTTGTGTGGGTCTCAGCTATCTTAATCTAATTTGTAGTATGGGCTCATATTGTAACTGAATAGAAGGAAAAAATTGTAGCCAGGGCTACTATTTGAACTTTACAATATATATGGACATTCTAAAGTTTTCTACCTATATGAATACCCAACCAATCAATATCAACCAGGAATTGGCAATACACTTTTTCTGGAACTTTTATTCCTCTATTTTTTATGCAACTAAATCTTCAGACTCTAAAAGTTCCTACCTTTCAAAACTTTTCATTCAAAATACACTAAAGGTCATTCCACTTGCCTACAGCAAGGTTAAGGATTGATCATTATATATAACTAAAACCTACAGCAAGGTTAAGGATTGATCATTATATATAACTAAAAACCTTGTAACTGCAACTGGAGAGCATTTAAGTTCTTTATTGGCAGTGATATTGTGTCGATTAAAATCTATGTTTAACAATTCCAAGCTAAGTATAATATTAGTGATGTAAAATGATTTTACTTTGCTATTTCTAGACTTATTTTTATTGCTCCTTGAACACATTCTGCAATTAGAAAGAATTTTAAACTTGACTAAAAATTAAATCATTACAAATGTAATGCAGAAATCACAATGCAGTAATTAAATTAAAAATATATTCAAATTCTTAATGTCACTATTACTTTAAAAGCCCTTCCACTAAAACATCTATGCTACCTAGTATGAATAGTTGATACTAAGCAGAACATATATTTTTTATGACCTCTAAACGATGTGATATCCTAAGGATTTAAAAAATGAGAATCATAATACTTTATCATAAAAGTATTTTCAATTCTCTCTTAAAACAGTTGTGTTCCCACCAATTTGTGTTTCCAATGTAAACCTCATGACCTACACATTCCACCACCAAAATTTCAGATTTCTACCACAAATAATTCGCTTGCAATATTTTTTTAAAGAATGCAATTTTTAAATTATTCCTCCATCAGAAGGGGTAATTAAAACTTTTGGACAATTTGGAAAGTTATTTCTTATAATAAAAAAAATTATGTTCTCCCATCCATGGGATTAAGAGGTGGGGGGGGGGATTCATTGTTGACAATATACAACCTCATGATGTTCATACATTCCAACACCAAAATTTGAAATTTCTAGCACAAATGCATAGTTTGAAATATATGTACAAAATTTTGCATTTTTTTTCAAGTTTTTTCAACATTAGAGGGCACACAAATTAAACTTTTGGGAGATTTAGAAAGTGTAAATCATAAAAATCAGTCAATTCCTATCAAACCCAAAATTAATTTTTATCTCTAAAAGTAAAAAAGTCGATGTCAACACACAGATGATAAAGTGAAAATATTTTTTTTAACAATATAAAAAAAAGACAGTAAAACTTGTAAAACTTTTTCTTCAAAAATAATTTGAAGTTTTCTGTCATTAAGCAAGAAAATTTTGAAGTTTATCCTTCAAGCTATTTGCATATTATAAAGTTTTTAGGAGAAAATTCAGAAGCTTTTCGGAGCAAGGACCTTGAAACAAAATTATTCAATTCAGCAGAATTCAATACTGATTAATTTTTTTTAATATTTTTTCTTCAATTCAGTGGTAATTTTACCTATCTGTGTCTGTGTCACTTAGCTGATGATATATTTTTAATTTTGAATGTCAGCAATTAAAACTGCCCCATAAATTAGAGCAGAGTATTTATCCTACAAGTTTCACAAAAGAGGAGGAAAACAGCAATGCCATCCCCTATTTAGATGCATCTAAAACAATGATGCAGAAGCCTTTACGACATCAATATACTGAAAGCCTATCTACATACCCTCAATCATATGCGCAGACTCGTGCACCCCATGGGAGTACAAAATTGCAGCCATCTGTTCTCTCATCCATAGGGCTAATTTTTCACCTTACCATCAAACAAGTTTTTGCTTAAAAAATAAATTCACATCATTCAATTGATTGATATGTCCCATGGCTTCCACCCAAATATAATAGAAAAGCTTATCAATAGGTATCAAAACAACAATAGAACACATTCAGCTCTCTTCTCAATCACCAATCCAAGAGGGGGGGGAGCAACTATGCCAGATCCAGATCTTATGTTCCTGTCCTATCAAATCATTCCACAAATTAATCACAGCTCCAAAAATCAATAAGCTTTCAATCTCAGTTTCAAATTTGGAGAAAATTATAAAAAAGGAACAGATTCACCTACATTTGCTGGATAATTCCATTGTTCATTATATCAGAAAAATCATACATTTTCTACAGGAGAGGTTCACAGAGCATCAGGGAGCCAAAAGAAACCAATGACTGTCGCTGCCAAGCTGGCAGTACAACCTGCAAACAACCATAGACTGGGAGCATGCCACACTGCTAGCACGTGCATTACATTTACTATGGAATGAGTGTCCACAAGGCTATCCCCACCTGCAACCAAGACACCAGTAATCAGCCTTCATGACAGGTGGAAAGAAGTCAGTCCTAATGTCACCATATAGTGTCACTTCACTGAAAACAGTTGCTCTCCTAAAAACTTTTTTATATGCAAATAGTTTTTTTTAATAAATGTAACAAATGGAAACCACAGCAAAAAACGTCTTTTTTAAATTAATAAATGAAACTATGCATGTTTAACACTAGGTTTTATGTTACCTGTGAATAACTTACAGCTGTTCCATTACCAGTACTGTAGTATGTAGCAGTAGCTGGTGTATACATTGCTGATGAATCTGTTACACTATATACAGAATATCCAGTCCTAGAATTAAAAAAAAACACTTTGAAATGATTCACAATTCACAATGTTACACAATGATTCACAATGTTACATGCACACAACTGCTTCCTTAAATACATACTAAACATGATTTTAGATACAATCATTATTATGCTGTGTAGCAAGGGTGTTCAAAAACTCATCAATCATGAGATACAATTCAATCATGGCATAATTTTTTAGTGAATCATGCCTTCAATGAAGAATTATTTCACAACAAATTTTTAATATAATTCAAGGCTTTTATATGTTGTGATTATTCGCATTTATATGTTGCGAGAATTCTAAATGTTAAAATTTAATTGTTCACTAAAGTTTTTTTTTAACTCGCAATTCATTTTATTTTGTGGTTTATATACAGATGTATCCTGGTACCAACTCACACTTTTGCCTATGATAAAAAAATACAATAATTTACTTGATAAAAAATGCTAGTAGATTGCAAAAAAAAAAAAGTAGCCCACCATACTAAAACAGTTACACTGCTATATAGCATATAAAATAGATTTCAATCTACCATATTTCTGAAATGGTAATTCATCTTTATATGTGTGCTCTTATTTACTTATGCATTATACTATTGCAGTTTTGGAAGTGCAAGAGTTTGAATAGGGGAAGCAATTATCAAGATCACTGCTGAAATTAAATCATAATGCTGTTCTGGTATTTCTGATTCCATCATTGAACTGAAACACCATTCTGGTGCTTGACATTTCTGAATCATGAATCAGAACTCTGGGTTCTATAATTCTAAAATATACATTTTTCCAATATTAGTATTATAGGCACATAGGACAAAAAAAAATTAATTATCCCATCAAAGAGGGTAACATTGACTTGATATACCAGTTGGTGTCGTGCCTGCTGTAATGCAGCACTACATAGAGGCATGGGACCTTCCATGTGCTTTGCAGTGTCATCAGACTCAGTGGAGTGCCAGTTACATGTCGTTCCTCTATGAATCATGGGTTGGAAGATGTGAATGAGTAGCAAAAGGGTGTTGTTGCATTTTGTAGGGCTAAAAGACATGGTCTGAAGGAAGCAGTCGAATTTGCTGGTGTTTTGAAATGAATAGTCCGAAAAGTACATAAACAGTGGTGTACATCCAATTCGACCCCTAATCATAGATGTTACCTTGGCCAAAGTCACTGCTGACAAACAGGGACTGCAGATGAGTATGACAACTAGTGACTGCAAAACAATTTCAAAACAGATAGCAATTGCTACAGATAGTTAATGAAGGATCATATCAGCCTATTTCAGAAAGAACATCGCAAAGAGAGCTGCATTCCATAGGTATTTGGAGCAAAATACCTCAGAAGAGACACATGCTAACAGCTACACAAAAAGCAGCCCAGTTGCAATGGGATAGGTGCTATAAAAATTGGATGGCAGATGACTGAAAAACCATTATCTGGTAGATGAGTTACATTTCTGCCTTATTCTAATGATGGCAGGCAAAGAATGCATCATAGAAGTAGTAAAGCCTTCCATCCAAACTCTGTCCAAGGTATTATTCAAGCTGAGATGGTTCTGTGATGTTATGGGGATGCTTTACGTACCATGAGGTAGGCCCATTACTTGAGGTATGAACCCATTTAAAATCAGGAATGCTATATACAGATTCTGGATGTCAGATGTTGCCTTTTGTGTTTCATGTGGAGGAGAAATACAAAAAAGACACTCCGGAATTCCAGGATGGCAACTGCAGAGTGCAAAGGGCCAAAACTATGAATGGAACATGGAGGTATCATTGGTTACCTTGACTGGCCTGAAAAGTCACCAGATGTAAATCCCATTGAAAACCTTTGGAACCATCTGGAACAGAGTGTGAAATAGACATTCATATAATTTAGCTGAACTATGAGTGTTATTGTTGGAGAAGTGGACTAGAATTAATGTAAACTATATTCAACAACTGGTGGAGTCCATACCTAACAGGACTGCTGCTGCAATTCATGTGAAGTGAGGTGTCACACCAGTATTAGGTGAGAAATTACAGAGGTGACTAATTTTCTTTTTGTCCATGAGCTTATATATAATGCAATACCAAGAACAGGAGTTGAGGGTTTAATCCTTTCAGTACCATACTGGCCCAAAATGGCAGAGATTTAAAATGGCCTCATGCAATCAATGCTATTCCATACTGACCCAATCTGCTACCTGCAGATTGGGTCAGTATGGTAGGTCCCAGCTGGGACAGCATTGAGATCTTTCTCCGCAAAATTCCCTGCCCTGCACACGGTCAGTAGGGGACACTGATGGGCTTGGAAAGGCCACTGTCCATCAAATGGGATGTAAAGCTGTGGCCCCATGTGCGGGAGAGCCATACCCTGTGCACATTAAAGAACACACTGGATGGCCTTGACGAGAGGCTACCATCTGTCTCCCAACAGCTGTTCCAGTGGGTCCCCTCCTCCAACATTCTCTGAGCCTTCGGGGTCCATGTGACCTGGCCATTTAGATCATGGTGTGCAAAAAAGTGCCGCTCAGAGATAAAACAACCCAACCCAACTCAGTATGGTAGAGAAAGGGTTAAACCTTACACTGTCACGACCTTGAAAATCCAGTTCACGAAGTCTGCATGAGCAGCCACAAACAATAAACTCTATCATTAGTATAATAAAATTTTTTAAAAATTAAAGTTTGAACTTTTATATATGTGTGTAAATCAGACATTTCAGACCTCCTAAATAATTCCATATTTTTTAATTTATTCTTCAACCTGAGTAAACTCAGTGGTTTCAGAATAACTAACACATATTACAAACACCACGACATACATAAATACACATGGGTTTCACCTGATGGGCTGCATAGGAATATGATTGATTATATATTAATTAACAGCAAATGGGCTAGTTCTGTTAGAAATACCAGGGCATATAGGGGAGCTGAAATTGCATCTGACCATTACCTTGTTAAAAGTGTCTTGCAACTTAAACTTAAAAAGTGTTGTGCTAGGGTTAAAAAATTTACCTTTAATACTGAAGCTCCGAAAGACCCAGTTATAGCTAAAGCTTACCATGATAGGTTACTTAGTCATTATGACAGTCATGGTTTGCTTAATACTGAAGTTGAGGAAGAATGGGGCCATTTTAAACAGGCTTTTTTGGAAACTAACAGTACTCTTTTAGGGAAAAAGGAGCAGAGGAGACAGAATTATTTAAGTGATAAGGCACTTGAGCTTATTTCAGAAAGAAGGAACTGCAGGAATGTCCTTAATCAGTACCCTACTAGTCCTAATAGAAAGCATTACAAAGAACTTAATAAACGTGTAAAGGATCAGTTAGCTACTGATAAGAATCTTTGGCTTGATGGCCTGGCTGACAAAGCTGAGGAAGCAGTTAGACAGCACAACAGCAGAGAGCTGTACCACATAGTTAATGTTTTGTGTGGTAGAAAACGAACAGGTATACAGGGATTCAAGGATAAACAAGGTAAGGTTATAGAAGGTGAGGATTCTGTCATGGCTAGGTGGGCTGAGCATTTCAGTGATGTTCTAAACAATGTGGTTAATTCTACTCCCATTGTTTGCAATGATGATAGATGCATTGTTGGCTTTAATGTTGGCCCTATAGCACAATCTGAAGTTAGTTTGGCTATTTCTAAACTTAAACTTCATAAATCCCCAGGGGTGGATGAAATTACTACGGAAATGCTTAGAGCTGAGAATGTTTCAGTTACCACTTGGATGACTGAAATTTTGAATAACTTTTATGATAAAGGCATGGTTCCTAAAGATTTTACCAGAGCTATTATTATCCCTATTTTCAAAAAAGGTGATTGCAGTTCTTGTGATAACTATAGGGGTATCAGCCTACTCTCTGTTCCAGTAAAGTTCTTTCCACGATTGTGCTTAATAGAATTAAGAATCTGATTGACAGGCAATTGCGTGATGAGCAATGTGGATTCAGAAGTGGTAGGGGATGTGTGGATCAGATATTCTCACTTATGCAGATTCTTGAGAAATGTTTAGAGTTTCAGAAACCTTTGGTTGCTAGCTTTGTTGATTTCAAAAAGGCTTTCGACTCTGTTGATCGTCATAATTTGTGGTTGATTGTGAGATCATATGGTATACCAGACAAGTTAGTTAACATAATGAAAGCTCTCTGTAATAACACTGAGTCATGTGTGAGAGTTGGTAAGGCTTGTAGCAATTGGTTTAGCATTACTTCTGGTGTTTGACAAGGGTGCATTTTGTCTCCTTTTCTCTTTAGTTTGATTGTTGATTATGTTATGCAAAATTCACTTCAAGGGAAAGCTTTTGGCCTTAAATGGTCTGGAGATACGAAAATTTCTGATTTAGATTATGCTGATGATTTAGCCCTTTTGGCAAATGATGTTGATGAGATGAACTCTTTCATTCGAGCTGTTGATGAGACTGGTAGTAGAGTAGGTTTGGTTATAAACAGAGAGAAAACTAAAGTGATGAAAATTGGCAAGGCAGGTTGTGATTCAGTTAATCTGAATGGTTGCAGTCTTGAGCAGGTGTCACAGTTTAATTACCTTGGGAGCTACGTAACAGATACTGGTGATGTGCGGCATGAGATTAACAGACGAATAGGTATTGCTGCTGGGACTTTTAAGAATCTATGGAGATAGTAGAGAAATAGGTGTATACACCTAAAGACTAAAATTAGACTGTATAATAGTTTGGTTCTTTCTAGAGTTA
This sequence comes from Ryuthela nishihirai, assembly GCA_038380435.1. Taxonomy (NCBI): domain Eukaryota; kingdom Metazoa; phylum Arthropoda; class Arachnida; order Araneae; family Heptathelidae; genus Ryuthela; species Ryuthela nishihirai. Next base: position 4,731,260 of record JAWZYU010000019.1, read on the forward strand.
GTTATGGTAGTGAAACTTGGACACTTTGTAAGCATGATAACAGGAAACTAGATGCTTTTGATTCCAGATGCTTATGCAGTATCTTGGGCATTATGTGGTTCAACTTTGTAACTAATGATGAAATTAGGCAAAGGAGTTTGCAACCTCCTTTAAGCAGCATATTGTGCAGAGAGAGACTCCGTTGGTTTGGCCATGTTGCCCGTATGAATAATTATAGATTGGCGAATAGGGTTATGAACAGTGTGCCTAAAGGCCTCAGAAAGAAGGGGAGACCTAGGATGCGGTGGGCAGACAATGTCAAACAGGACCTTGTTAGAATTGGTGTGCAGTGGCCAGATGCAGTAGATGTAGCTCAGGATAGACTTGCTTGGAGAACTAAATTGCACATTCTGGTTGGACCTCCATAGCCCATGGCTGCTTGATGATGATGATATCAGAAAAGCCTTTACTCCTGCTTAAATTGCTATTTGCACAGTACGGAAGACAGTATTGCTGCTGGCAAAGTTTACCTTCCTACCATTCCCCCACTAGCTGATAGGAGCTCCAGCAAGTTAACTGAGTTGTTTACTAAAGATCTGACCTTATGTGTTCTCAATAAAAATGAAGTCAGATGCCAAGAGAAAAAACATTTTAACCCTAAACATGCTGCAGCTGGTGTACTGTTTTCACTTTTCCAATTCTGGGAGTCATCAGTCAGTCTACCATTTTGTAGTGCAAGATAGTAAATATTATTTCTTTCAAACAGAAATTGGAATTTTTTTTAACCCTTCCAGTGTCCACGTCATCTGTATACATTCAGAGAATCTAAATTGAGAGGCCAAGGACATATGTATCCTTTTTTAGCACAACAAAAAAAATCTATTTTTTAAAAATAAAAATTGTTGTTGCAATTTTATATATATATTATAAATATATATAATCCATGCTTCAAAAATAATATTTTGTTTTTTAATTTGATGCATATTTTATGGAGTTTTATTATATTATTAACTACAATATAAAAAATTTTATAAAGCCATCTGATTGCCATTTCTTAGAAGCACTAAACAGTATTGCCAATTTGCTTGTTAACGTTCCTATTTGCTGAAGCAACCTTCTGATTTAAGCTCACAAGTTTGATTTGAACTATTATCAACAAATTTTTCCCTAAATTTTCGAAAATCTCCTTAAAATTAACAAAAAAAACTGCTATTTTTTTAAAACGATGATTTTGGAAGTAATTACAAAATATGTACCGCCATTTTTTTTCTGTTTCACACTCTTTTCTGTCATAAACATATTTCAGTATTCCCAAGTTATTTTTATAATTTTTCCCAGCATTCTACGCATCTTTCCTGCCTTAAAATCAAAACTGGAAGTAAACACATCCTTCTTAGAAATTCTGGTTGCAGCTGGATTTAATTAGTTATGCTTCACTGAAGCAAACAAGATGCAGATGGCTGACACGATATCTCCGTTCCATGTGCTATAAGTATTGTTTACAGTTTTGGTCCAGCATATTAATTTTGTAAAGCTAGTATTTTTTTTATATTTAAACCTTAGTTAGTTTTCATTTCAGTAGATTTATTTTCGGAAATTAGCGATCTTTTGGCAGATCGATAAGTATTGATATTTTCATAGTTATGTTATATCTATCATATGGTTGGCCTACAACTTGTTGCTGTGGATATTTTAACATTGCATTAAGCTATATGATAATTTTTATTTTATTATTTATTACTCTTCCAGTAAAACTTTGATCTAGTATAATTTTCTGAAAATAAATAAGGTCTTGGATATAGAAGCAAATTAATTTCTGTAGATTTACTGGCATTAGTTAACTATCTTTCGATCGGCTGATTTATCGATCTTTCCGAGTTATGCTAGATCGGAGGCAGGCTTAAAAGTTGTTGCGGATATTTTATTTAACATCCCATTAGGTTATATGTAATTTTTCTTTTATTATTTCTTGTTTCTTTAGTAAAAAAACTTTGAGCTTGCACCATTTTCTGAAAATAAATGTCTTAGATATGAAAGCAAAATAGACTTCCTTGCTACAGAAATCAGCCATCAGATGGGAGGGCAATTTTGGGATGGTGTTCCCTCTGCTAAACTCGTATAGAATGCTTCACCTCCCTCCCTCTAGAAAAATATATCTTTTTTAAATTACAAATTTTTATGTTTATATTGAATGATTTTAAAGGCACCCCTCTCCCCCTGCAAAATAATATATATATTTAATCAATTGTATACTTGTAAGATATATTTTCCATCTATACAGCATTTATCTGCCAATTGTGGCTAAGATCGCCCAAACAGCATCTATATGTGATATAATGGAATATGTACTGTAGGTTGAGAATGTTCATATCATCAATCAGAGGAGATCTTGATCGGAGGCAGGTAGCTCAGTGGTCCAGAGTACCTGACATGTTACCAGAAGGTTGTGGGTTCGTATCCCACCTGGCTCAAGACAATTTTTCCTCTAAAATTAAATCGACTTACAAAGTGGTGATTATTTAGTATATAATTATTTGTAGTTTAACCAAAAATTAAATCAATAGGATATATGTGACTTAAAATGGCAGCTACTTTATAGGAGGCATCTGATTAGGACATCATAACGAAAAATTCAATTTTTAAATGATAAGGACTTAGTACTATTTTTAATTAAATTGAAACAATTTCATAATCAGCATTAAGAATTTGAAATTTTTAAGTCAAATTTTTCCGTTTGTGGCAAAGCTCAACTTTTTCATAGTAGTTGCTATCTAATGCAAATTTATCTGGAAGGATTCGATCTCAATTTCAGCAGCTAAAATATTTAATTTGAAATATTTTTAATTTTTTCACAACTCTTTATCTCCTTTTAATTATATATTTTTAAGTTCTTATTTAAATTGCCTTGTTTTTAAAGCAAAATTAATTTTTGTAATACTACTACTCTTGCCTTAGTGTTTGCTAATTGTAAAAAAATTCGCCATTACATGTTGTTTGCCTAAATCCCTAGTCCATAATAGTTAATTTTATATGAATTAAAATATTGTTGCATATTATCTGTACCTAATTTATCTGTTTATTTATCTATTAAAAATCATAATACCGCCCCCATGGAAGGCTCCAGCGCCCACTGGGGGGTGGTATCGCCCCCGTTGGGAATCTATGGCCTAAATGATCAAATAATTTTCAAAAAATTATATGAATGAAAGATTTAAGAAAATGATAGAAATACTGTGAATTATATATAGATATTAAAATAATGAAATACTTCAGAAATATGGCAAAATTAATTTTTTTAGAATTCTTTACTAAATTTAAAATGAAAAATATAGCACTACTGCAATTTTCTTTAAAAAACTGCTTATAAAATTTTACTTACTGTCTTTTTTCTAATTTTGGTCCTTATTTTAACCCCAATTAAACATTACTTCTTCTGGTATATTAACATGAGCTATTTCTGTCCATTGCTTACTTCTTCAAAAAAAATTTAAAGTTGACTTGTTTATACAAGCTGGCCATATCTGGTGAAAAGTCTGGTACCAAACACTTTCAGTACCCAAATACTTTTCTCAAAATTGTTAGGTTGGATTGTTTTACCTATGAGCAGCACTTTTTTGCACACCATGGGCTAAATGGCCAGGTCACATGGACCCTGAAGGCTCAGAGAAGGCTGGGGGAGGGGACCCACTGGAACAGTTGTTGGGAGACAGAAAAAGTCTCCTGTCAATGTCATCCAGCATGTTCTTTAACGTGCACAGGATATGTCTCTCCCACACTCGGCTTTACATCCCATCCGATGGACAGTGGTCTTTCCAAGCCCATCAGTGTCCCCTACTGACTGTGGGCAGGGCGGGGAATATTGCAGAGATAAATCTCAATGCTGACCCAGCTGGGACTCGAACCTGGGAACTACAGATTACGAGCCTGGCACACTACCAACTGAGCCACCCACACTCCTTTGTCTCAAAGTATAGTACTGTGAAAAAAAATTCAAGAGAGTAATTTTCTTCATATAAGAAAAAATTTATTTTCCTGTTATTCATAACAAATAGTCTTTCTGTTGATATGCATTGTAATTATTTTTGTATATTTTTTTAATTAATTTTAGAACTTTTTGCCAAATAATTAATGAAAGGAATTATGTACATGTTATATGCCAAATTAATCAGCACTTAATTGTGATTTTTCTAAAAATAAAATATTTAACAAAAAAGATGATATGCTTTATTTTAATAGGACTTATTTTAGAGTCATATAGTAAAAAAATGCATCTGGCAATACAAATAAAAATTTATTTTAAAAAAAAAAACTAATAGACAGAAATGTATAAACTTAAAAATTTTTTTTTTTGGAGAACAAAGAAATAATAAAAGAAAAAATAACACATAGTCTAATACGATGTTAGATAAACTATCCACAGCAACAAGTTGTAAGTTGGCCATCCAATGTAACATAACTCTGAAAAAATAAAAAATTATCAATAATTCTCAAAAAATAAGGCAAAGCTACAGAATTGAAAACTAAGGTTTAATTATAAAAAGAAACTGAATATAACAAATTCTATGAAGGGAATGTATATCCTATATCCTACTTGAGTTAAATCATCTTTGTCAACTAAACATGCAGCCACTTAGCAGATGCCTCTCCACATACTTGCACATATGAGCTGAGCAAGCAATTAGAACAACTGTTACTTCATCCTTCTAGGGTGACATGAGGCAGTCTTCAATAAGCTTGCTATAAAAACCTTTTTTCAGTTACAGTTTCGATTTTATGAATGAGAAAGATGCATAGAATGCTGGGATAAGTGATAAAAATAATTCTAGTAATGGAGAAATAAGTTTAAGGCAGAAAAAGTGTGTAAAACAATGGGGGGGGGGGAAACATATGTACTTGTAATTACTTCCAAAATCTGCCGTTTTTCAAAATAGCAGTTTTGTTCTTATTTTTCAGGAGATTTTCGAATCTTTAAGGAAAACTTTCCTAATAATAGTTCAAATCAAACTTGTGAGCTTAAATCAGGTGATTGCTTCAATACAGTAACATCATCCTCAAGCAGTCATGAGCTATGGAGGTCCAATCAGATTCTGTATTTTAGTTCTCCAAGCATATCTGTCCTGAGTTACATCTTCTGCATCTGGCCAGTGCACACCAATTCTAACAAGATCTTGTTTGGCATTGTCATCCTAGGCCTCCTTCTCTTTCTGAGGCTTTTAGGTACAGTTCATATATATGTGACTAATCTATAATTACCCATATGGGCAACATGGCCAAAACAACGGAGTCTTTCTCTGCACAACATGCTGCTCAAAGGAGGTTGCCGACTATTTTGCCTAAATCTCATCATTACTTACCAATTGAACCACCTAATGCCCAAGATAATGTGTAAGCATCTAGAATCAAAAGAATCAAGTTTTTTGTTACCTCATTTACAAAGGGTCCAAGTTAAACTACCATAACTAACCCCAGAGAGAACTAAACTATTATACAGTCTAATTTTAATCGTTTGGTGTATATACTGTTTCTCCATATTTCCCATAGATTTTTAAAAGTCCCGGAAGCAATCTCTATGTGTCTGTTAATCTCATGCTGCACATCACCAATTTCTGTTACGTAGCTCCCAAGATAATTAAACTGAGACACCTGCTCAAGAGTGGAACTGTTCAGATTAAATGAACCACAGCCTGCCTGACCAATTTTCACCACTTTAGTTTTCTCTCTGTTTATCATCACATCCTCTACTGCCAGTCTTATCAACAGCTAAAATGAAAATTCAGATGAATATTGAAATCATCTCATCATCATTTGCCAAAAAGGTTAAATCATCACCATAATCTAAATCAGAAATTTTCAGATCTCCAGACCATTTAGGTCAAAATCTTTCCCTTGCAGTGAAATTCAAATAAAATAATCAATAACCAAACTAATGAGAAAAGGAGACAAAATGCAACTTTGTCAAACACCAGAAGAAATACTAAACCAATTGCTACAAGCGTACCAATTCTCACAAACAACTCAATATTACTATAGAGAGTTTTCATTATCCAGTAATAAATAGGCATTTTTGACATCGATTTTAATTTTAGAGGAAAAATTGTCTGAGCCAGGTGGGATACGAACCCATGACCTTCTGATAATATGTCAGGTACTCTGGACCACTGAGCTACCGGCCGCCGATCAAGATTTCCTCTAATTAACGCTATGAACATTCCTTTTATGTCACATGTAGGTGTTATTTTAGCCAATTTTTAGCCCTAGCAGCTTTTTATTTTCCAATAGATGGAAAGCATGTCTTACAAGTATGCTAATGATAATAAATAGTTCGAGTTTATTTGAGTTTATCTCAATATTTATTATCATTAGCATACTTGAAAGACATGCTTTCCATCTATTGGCAAATAAAAAGCAGCTAGGGTTAAAAATTGCCTAAAATAACACCTACATGTGACATAAAGGGAATGTTCATAGCGTTAATTAGAGGAAATCTTGATCGGCGGCCGGTAGCTCAGTGGTCCAGAGCACCTAACATGTTATCAGGAGGTCTGGGTTCATATCCCCACCCGGCTGACAATTTTTCCTCTAAAATTGAAATCGACGTCAAAAAGTGCCTATTTATTACTGGATGTTGAACTGTCGAATTTATCTGAGTTTATCTCAATATTTATTAGTTTTCATTACATTAACTAAATTGTGTGGTATGCCATATGATCTCACAATCAACCACAAATTATGACGACTGACAGAGTCAAAAGCTTTTTTAAAATCAACAAAGTCAGTAACCAAAAGATTCTGAAACTCTGAACATTTCTCAACAATCTAAGTGAAAAAATCTGATCTACACATCCCTTACCACTTCTGAACCCACACTACTCATCATGCAATTGTCTGTCAACCAGATTCTTAATTATATATATATATGTGTGTAATTCTATCTTAATTAAATATAGTTTATTCTATATCTTATATTATATCTATAATAAAATATATATATTATTAATTAAGCACTATCATGCAAAGGACTTTACCTGGAACAGAAAGCAGGCTGATAGGCCAACATTATCACAACAACCGCAATCACCTTTTTTTTTTAAATAGAGATAATAAGAATTCTGGTAAAATCCTTAGGAACAATCATTATCATCCTTAAGAAGCCATGGGCTATGGAGGTCCAACCAGACCATGCAATTTAGTTCTCTAAGCATATCTGTCCAGAGCTACTTCTGCTGCATCCGGCCACTGCACACCAATTCTAACAAGGTTCTGTTTGATATTGTCTGCCCAATACATCCTAGGTCTCCCCCTCTTTTTGGGGCCTTTAGGTCCACTGTTAATAACCCTATTCGCTAATCTATAATTATCTATATGGTCAACATGGGGAACCAACAGAGTCTCTCTCTGCACAATATGCTGTTCAAAGGAGAGTGCAGACTCCTTTACCTAACCTCATCATTACTTACAAAGTTGAACCACCTAATGCACAAGATAATACATGACTATCTAGAATAAAAAGCATCAAGTTTCCTGTTATCTTATTTACAAAGAGTCCAAGTTTCACTACCATAACTAAGCCTAGAAAGAACCAAACCACTATAGAGTCTAATTTTAGTCTTTAAGTGCATACACCTATTTCTCCACACTCTCCATAGAATCTTAAAAGTCCAGCAGCAATCCCTATTTGTCTGTTAATCTCATGCCACACATCACCAATATCTGTTACATAAGTTCCAAAATAATTAAAATGATGGCAAGAAGTCCAAAACTGAACCACAGCCTACCTAAGCTACACTTAGCAGATGCCTCTCCACATACTTGCATGTGTGAGCTGAGCAAGCAATTAGAACACCTGCTCCTTCTTCTTTCTAGGGTGATATTGAGGCTTGGTTGCTTGGTTGTTTGGGATTTAATAGCACAAGAGCCGCTAGGGCTATATTGCACCAAACAAAAGTATATAAACAGATAAAACACCTTCAACCCACAACCAAAGTTAAAAGAAACACAAAAATGGGAAATAATGACACAGAAACGAAACAGTACTATCAACAACAACAATGGGTGTAGAGGACCCATTTAAAATCAGAAACAAGAATAAAATCTAGAATACAATGTAAAAATATCATAGACGAGTAAAATAACCAGAAAAACGTAAAAAAGCAAAGACAGGAGGTAAAAAAGAGTCATCGGATAAAAGGTGTCCGAGTGTAAGAGGCTCAGATGAAAAATCATGAAAGCTAAAATAAAATCGACGTTCAAGATTAAAAGCTGGACAAGTGATTAAAATATGTTTAAAACAGTTAAAATGATGTCACAAAATTCACACTTAGGTTCATCGTCTGCCTGAAGAAGAAAGGAATGAGTAATAAACGAATGACCTAGGCAGAGCAAGTACAACTTCTTCCTTGCGATTCCTGTGAAAACAAGACTGCCAGGGTTTGATAATGGGCTTGATCTCCAAAAGCTTGCTATCAACTTGTTCAGACCAAGTTCTCTTCCACTATGCCCAGAGCTCGATGGGAAAACACTGCCGGAAGTCTAAGTATGGAACCGGCAGCAAGAGAGTCAGAGAGGGGCATGGCTAACCTGGCAGCAGCATCTACCAAGTCATTGCAACTGATCCTGAAGTGCCCGGGCACCCAACAGAAGAGAACAGTGGTTGTTGCTGCCAGATCTCAAAAACCAGTCTCAATAGCATCTGTGCGATGCTATTGAGACTGGTTTTTGAGACTGGTTAATGTCTTGCAGGAAACCTCGAACACGCAAACCGAAAGGACAAATGGCAGTCAGCCGATTCTGGTATAAAATTTCCCACCAGGGACTGAAAACACAGTCCCAAGTGGGATAGCCTGGTAGGGATTGCAATTTTGTAGCATACTGCAGGGACAACTGTTTACAGCAAACAGATAAGGAAGGTTCATCGGTCTCAACATAAAGACTCTGGACCAGTGAAGTGCGGAAGGCCCCCATGCAAACACAGAGGGCCTGATGATGGCCTACTTATCACATTGCAGCTGTTCCAGGCACTTCAATTTTTTGCTTCAAAGTCATTACTTTCTTCACACTTTTAGTTGAGGCAGTTGATTGCAGGATTGTCTGTACAGTACATAATCTAAATAGTTTACCAAATTTTCTTTTTAAATAATAATATGGAAGAGTCTCACTCAAAAACTGTAAAAGTCTATCTACAAACACCCTCAATCTCCACCCCATCCTTGGGCCGGGGGTGGCTCAGTCGGTAGCACGCCAGGCTTGTAATCTGTAGTTCCCAGGTTTGAGTCCCAGCTGGGTCAGCATTGAGATTTACCTTTGCAAAATTCCCCACCCTGCCCATGGTCAGAAAGGGAAACCGATGGCCGCCGTCCATCAGATGTGACGTTAAGCTGTGGCCCTATGTGCAGTTGAGCCATACCCTGTGCACGTTAAAGAACACGCTGGATGGTCTTGACGGGAGGCTGTCATCTGTCCACCAACAGCTGTTCCAGTGGGTCCCCTCCCCCAACCTTCTCTGAGCTTCAGGGTCCTTGTGGCCTGGCCATTTAGTCCATGGTGTGCAAAAGAAGTGCCACTCAGAGGTAAAACAACCAACCAAAAAACCAACTATCCCACCCCACAAGGAATAATATGAAATGGGTATATAAAGAAGGCTACCTCACATATTGAATATTTACTGTACAAAAAAATCTGCACTTTTCCCCTTCAAGAAAATCAAATTACATTGCATGACCAGAAAAGAGAATTTGAATTTTTAAAACAATCTAAAAGAGCAATATCATAAAGATATATTATCTTACATTTGGCCATTGTTTGCAGCATATATATTAGGCTCTCCATTCCCATCCACATACTGCACATATGTTTGGTGAACAGATTGAGCAGGTTGGAGTGTTACTGTTCCTTGTCCTTGGGTGTCTTGTTCTGAAACTTAAATAGTAACTATTAAAATAATTTACATATGTATGAGTTATTCAAAGCTTTCAAAGCCATCAGTTTCCTAATTAATGTTTTTAATAGAAAATGGACTAATAAATTATATGTAGGTAATCATATTTATTTCACCCAAATTTCAAACTTAACACAAAACTAGTATAGTATTACAACTTATACACAGCTCAAAATAACATCTAGGGAAGGAAATAGCATATATTCATCTAAAAAAATTATGTAGTGCCAAAATAACTTGGAAAAAATTCATTCTGGTAAAGACAAACAATGCTACCCAAGATGGAGCAGTTAATGGGGAATCTTTTAAACTTCAGATGTTTCTTAACATTCTGTAGTAAAACACTTTTAACCCTTCCAGCATTCAGCCTGAAATGCTGGAATGAATCTGCAGGCCTATTTTTTTTTACTCGTTTAGAAAAACAGTCACTACTAATCATATTTTGTAATAAATTCAAAAGGTAAACATTTTTTAACTTCAAATATTGTTTCTGAGTATACAGCTATAGAAAATTACAATACACAATTAATTTTCTTTTTTTAAAGCTGTATTGCAATAAAAATGCATATTTGTGGTCTGTGGTTCCATAATTTATCAATATCTGCAGGTGATGGAGTTACTAGAAAAAGCAATGATAGAATTAGTCTCTTCTCCCTTATATCACTAAGAATATTTATAAGTGTTTTTGTGCTTCAAATATGCATGTTTTTCTCAAACTATTAAGTATATATATATATCTGTAGCAGACATTCTCAATTAAAATTGCAACTCTAAAGTCTAAAATGGCCTATCATTTCACATCACATATCAGAGTCAGTACAAACTGATGGTGAAATCACACTGCACAAGAGAATATCTCCTTTCTAAAATAATTCAAAACATTCTAAAGTTACTAATGAAAAATCTTTCCCACACTTAGGATATTCACTGTTTGGAATAGCAAGAGATAACAATTAAGTCTTAATACTTGTTGTCAGTTGCAATAAATCTTTCAATAATGCAATCATATCCTAAAACAGCCTAATTAGCATCTTACTTATGTATGTCATCATCATGACCTTAAAATATGTAAAAGAGATCTGTGTCCAAGCTTCACCCTAACTAGAACACTTGTCCTGCTATTCCATTATTTTGATTTGGTTGTTTGTTTGTTTAGGGTTTTATGGCGCATTAGCATCTTAAGCTATAATGTGCCAAACTATAATGTGTCCATAAAAAAATGATAAAAGTCATGATACCCTAAAAATAAACTACAAAGACCAACATATGCAAATAAATAAAATGGAACATATAGAACAATAAAGAACAAATGTGCAAATATGTTATATATAGAAGCATAAAAGCAACCCAGGTATAAGCGACTGGGTTAAACATATAGAATAATAAAAAGAGAGTAGACCTACAAGCAATTAAAATATACAGCATATTGTATAAATTTAAATACAGAGCTAAAAAAACAATGATCAGATAACAAATGTGCGAGTGTAAGGGGCTTGGATGTAAAATTGTGATGGTTAAAAAACATGATATTCATGGGTAAAACATGGACAAGAAATTAAAATATGTTCGATTGTTAAAATGATGTCACAAAACTCGCACTTAGGTTTGTTGTCCGCCCAAAGAAGAAATGAATGTGTAAGAAACTAATCACCTAAGCAGAGCCGAGCAAGTACAACTTCCTCCTTGCAATTCCTGTGGTAACAATACTGCCATGGTTAGATGATAGGTTTGATCTCAAAGAGCTAGTTGGCAAGCTGTTTTGACCAAGATCTCTGCCACTGTGCCCGGAGCTCAATGGTAAAACACTGCCAGAAATCCAGATATGGAACCAGCAATGGAGAGCCAGTCAGGGGGATGGCTGACTTGGCAGCAGCATCTGCCAAGTCATTGCCCCTGATACCAACGTGACCAGGCACCCAACAGAAGAGAATCATGGTGGTGGCTGCCAAACGATGGAGCTGCTGGTGGATCTTGGAGAGAACAGGGTGATTTTATATATATAACTAATAAAAATATATAATTTCAGGCTTCAAAAATAATTTTTTTTTATATTTTGAATTTGTTTTTTAATTTGCTGCATATTTTATTAAAACTACAATATAATTAATTTTATAAAGCCATCTGATTGCCATTTCTTAGAAGCACTAAACAGTATTGCCAATTTGCTTGTTAACAGCTCACAAGTTTGATTTTAGCTTAGTTTGCCAATTTGCAGTATTGCCATTTCTTAGAAGCACTAAACAGTATTGCCAATTTGCTTGTTAACAGCTCACAAGTTTGATTTTAGCTATTATCAACAAATTTTTCCTAAAATTTCGAAAATTTCCTAAAAATAACAAAACAAAATGCTATTTTTAAAAACGAAAGATTTTGGAAATAATTACAAAATACGTACTACAATTTTATTTTTCTGTTTCACACTCTTTTCTGTCATAAACATATTTCAGTATTCCCAAGTTATTTTTATCATTTTTTCCCAGCATCCTTCAAATCAAAACTGAAAGTAAACACATCCTTCCTAGAAATTCTGGTTGCACCTGCATTTCATTAGTTATGCTTCACTGAGTCAAACAAGATGCAGATGGCTGATACCTCCATTCCATGTGATATAAGTATTGTTTACAGTTTATTAACTAGCAAATTAACTTTGCAAAGTTAGTATTCTTTTTATATTTAAACCTTAGTTAGTTTTCATTTCAGTAGGTTTATTTTCGGAAATTAGCGATCTTTTGGCAGATCGATAAGTATTGATTTTTTCATAGTTATGTTATATCGTATGGCCAGCTGCAACTTGTTGCTGTGGATATTTTTACATCGTATTAGGCTATATGTTAATTTTTATTTTATTATTTATTACTTTTCCAGTAAAACTTTGATATAGTATAATTTTCTGAAAATAAATGAGGTCTTGGATATGAAAAATTAACTTTGTAAAGTTAGTATTCTTTTTATATTTAAACCTTAGTTAGTTTTCATTTCAGTAGGTTTATTTTCGGAAATTAGCGATCTTTTGGCAGATCGATAAGTATTGATTTTTTCATAGTTATGTTATATCGTATGGCCAGCTGCAACTTGTTGCTGTGGATATTTTTACATCGTATTAGGCTATATGTTAATTTTTATTTTATTATTTATTACTTTTCCAGTAAAACTTTGATATAGTATAATTTTCTGAAAATAAATGAGGTCTTGGATATGAAAGATAATTAATTTCTGTATATTTACTTCCAATAGTTAGTGATCTTCAATCGGCTGATTTATTGATCTTTCCGAGTTATGCTAGATCGGAGGCTGGCTTAAAAGTTGTTTCGTATATTTATTCCCATTAGGTTATTTATATGTAATTTTTCTTTTATTATTTCTTGTTTTTTTTAATAAAAAAACTTTGAGCTTGTACCGTTTTCTGAAATTGAATGTCTTGGATACAGAAGCAAAATAAGACTTCCTTGCTGCAGAAATCGACCACCATTTGGGAGGGCAATTTCGGGAAGAGCTGGTCCTTGGTGCACAAACCTTTCTGCACTTAGCCAAGATCACCAAACTTCAACAACAAAGAAAAAAATCATAATGTTTAGTAAAAAAAACAGTCAAGGAAATTTTTTTTCTATTTCATAACCAGTTCAGAAAATCCCGTGAATGTGAGAAGGCCAAGTCACGTTGTATAACACTGGCCGTGTTTAAAATACATGATACTGAAAAGAATCGTTAAAAGAAATAAAAATCATATTTCAGGTTGAATATTATATTATTCAGGAGGATATTTCCTTTCGATAAATACATAATTTAACTATTTTTATTCAGCAGGTTTTCCAAAATGAAGCCTTAATTGTATAGTGCGATCATTTTTTTTTTCACCATATCACATTGAAAAAGGCTTATTAAAATTAATATGTTTGCAAATTTGTTTGTTCATTTTCATAAAATTCGTAATTAAATTCTGTTTAATTTGGTATATAACATGAGCTATTTCCATTGATTGGTTATTTTTTAAAAAAATTCTAAAGTTGACTTGTTTATCTGACTCAGCATAGTTGGCTAAAAACCTGGAATTTTCTCAAAGTATGGTACTGAGAAAAAAATTACAAAACAAGAAAAATATTTACTTAAAACCAAAAAAGCAAGTTTTTTGTTATTCAGAAATACATAGTCATTCTATTCATGTGCACTGTAATCATTTCTGTCTATTCAGTTTTTTTTAAATAAATTTTTATTTGTGTTGCCAGATGCATTTTTTATACATCACTGTAAAAAAGTCCTATTAAAATAAACATATTGTCTTTTTTGTTAAATACTTGATTTTCAGAAAATCCAGAATTAAATACAGATTAATTTGGTATACAACATGCCATAATTCCTTTCATTAGTTATTTGGCAAAAAAGTTCTAAATTTTTTTTGGCTAAGCATAGTTAGAAAATAGCTTGGCCCCTGGATGGAAACCTGTTTTTAAGCCTGGACACTTGAAGGGTTAACGAACCCTATTTCAACTTTATTTGACAAGTTATTATTGCCTGGCACCCAATATAGCTATCCAGAATTTGAACAAATTTGGATCAGACAAAAGGTCCAACTTTAAAAATTAATAATCTTTGGAGCGTTACACTACTCTTATTGTAATGAGGTAGATGTATTATTGGCTTTAAGATTAGCCCTATATCACAGTCAAAAGTTGCTTTTGCTATCTATAAATCAAAACTACATATATTCCCAAGGGCAGATGAAATTACTACCCAAATGCTTAGAACTGGGAATGTTTCTGTTGTCACATAGCTGCCTGAAAGTTCGGTAATTTTTTATGAAAATGATGTTTTTCGAAAGAATTTGCCAGAACCATTATTATTCTTATTTTAAAAAAAGGGGTGATTACCGTTCTTTTAAAAACTATAATGGGTAACAGCCTACTTTCTCTTCCAGGTAAAGTTCTTTGCATGATTGTGCTTAATAGAATTAAGAATTTGATTTATGGACAATTGCATGATGACCAGTGTGGTTTTATAAGTAAATCAAATGAAAAATTAAATGTAAAATAAATCAAATATTTTTGCTTAGGTAAATTCTTGAGAAATTTTTAATGTTTCAGAAACCAGGGATTACTAGCTTCATAGATTTCAAAATAGTTTTTGACTACTGATCATCGTAATTTGTGGCTAATTGTTATATCATATGGAATATCTGACAAGCAAGCAAATGAAAGCTGTCTATAATAAAACTAAGTTATGTGTAACAGTTGGTAAGGCCCATGACAACTGGTTTAGCATTACTACTGTAGTTCAACAAGAATGCATTTCATCTCCTTTTCTCTTCAATTTGGTCAATGATTATGTTATGCAGAATTCATTGCAGGAGTTTCATCCTTAAATGGTCAAGATCTGAAAATTTCTGATTCTAATAAAGCTGATGATTTTGTAAAATTTAGGAATACAGTCCTAATTTTAGACAAAATTTACTTTGCAAATTCACTGCTTAAAAGTTTAAAAACAATCGTTCTCAGAATTCAATAATTAGAGATTCAGCTTCTGGACATCATTTTTGCCATCCAGCAAAAGTTCCGAGCTTTTTTCCTTGTAATTTTCTATTTTTTAAGTGTGCATTTATTATCTATAACTTATAATTTCTCACTGTAACTGCTGTCCTTTTTTCACAAACTGCTGGTGCACTCCATCTTTATACTGTCGTTTGGCAGCCAGTCTATGCCACTATCAGCTGTTGGTATACCGATGTTATTTAATGGTACTTTCAGTTATTATTATTATATCGGAGATACCAGTCCTTGTTGTTGTTCTTTGCTATTAGTAGACGATTTGGTGCTTTGCTGGATGTTAGTTGCACTGATTGATGTTTACAGTTACTATAGGGCACTTTAGATGGCATTATTTCATCTTCTGAGAACACTTACTTCTTAAAAATCCTTCCCCCAATTTAAAATGTTCATTCTTAAACATACAAACAGAGGACAAAGTTTAAAAGGCATCTGTGACCAGATGCCTTTTGTCTTGTCCTCTGTCTACTTGATGGATTGCTGCCTTTCTTCTGTCTACTTGATGGCTTCATCAGCAGTGATACGGCAGTAGTTACAGCACTCGCCCTCTGGCAGTGTTGCTGTGTCTCTGCTTGCCTCTGACATAGCAGGAGATTCCATACATATGGGAGAGGAATTACATCAGTGTTGCATACTTTTCTTTTTGTATATTAATGAGCAAATTTTCCATATAGTTAAGTTGAAATTTTGTGGGTGGTGCTGCTATAATTTCAGGTTGAATATGTGTTATTGGTAATTTATTTTCTAAATATTACTTGGGGTTAAGGTGGTATTGTTTGTTGTTTTTAAGGTCGAGTTCATTTTACTTCTGTCTTTCTTCTAGCTGTCTGTGTCTTTCCAATGTAATTATTTTTATTTTCTAATAGATTTTCTGGGTCATCTATTTCAACTTGATATACTTCCCCCCCATGGAGAGTATTATGTCTCTATCATTAATAGTTAATTTTTTCACATTATTTTGAATTACTATGGGTATATTTACATTATGTTTTCACATAATGGTTGTAAGTGTATTAGTTAAAGCACCCAAATATGGGAATGGTGAAGAGTATTTTATTTGCTCTTTATTATTTTCTGCTGGATTTATTTGTGTTCCTAATGCATGCTTATACTTATTTATTTTATATATTCTTTCTTTATATTTTCTATTATTAACCTGCTTCCTGTATAAATTGTTTATCTTGTTAAGAAAATTGTTAGTATTGTTTGCTTGTTTAGAAGGCAAAATAATATCATCTAAAGAGTCCTATAATAACTAATATAAAATCAAACAGTGCAACTAACATCCAGAAAATCACCAAACTGTCTACCAATAACAAAGAACAACAAGGACTGGTATCCCAATATAATAAAGAAGAACTGAAAGTACCATCAAATAATGTCAGCCACCCCAGCAGCTGATAGCAGCAAAGACCAGATGCCAATATAATAAAGAAGAACTGAAAATACCATCAAATAATGTCAGCCACCCCAGCAGCTGATAGCAGCAAAGACCAGATGCCAAATTATGGTATAAAGATGGTGTGCACCAGCAGTTTGCAAAAGAAAAAGGGCACCAGTTATGGTGAGAAATTATTTATAAGTTATAATACGTGCACACTTAAAAAATAGAAAACTACTAAAAAAATGCACGGAACTTTTGCTGGATAGCAAAAATTATGTCCAGAAGATGAATCTGTAATTATCGAATTCTGAGAACAATCACCTGCACCCAATATTGCAGGCATTGTTCCCTAATGACCATCGCTGGTTTCAAGTGGATAATGTACCTATGCAATCTGCAAAATGTGTCAAGTTATTGTTTGCAGAGCATGAGGTACAACAGCTATATCACAGGCCACCTCAATCTCCAAGCCTCATTATTGAACATTTGTGGTAATGAACGTTTTGTGGAGAGCAAAATCAGATCAAACTTTCCACCTCCAGCATCAGTGGCACAGTTGGACCATATTTTACAGAAAGAATGGTCCCACATTCTACTACCGTATGTGCATGACTTGTATAAGTCGAACCACATCGAATTGCATCTATTCTGAATGCTTAAGATGGGCCTACAACTTATTAATAAAATGTTCTCCACAAAATGTATGTTTCCATTATTTTGATAATTGGAAGGAGCTGTGCACTAATCCCTTCTAATGATGCAAGAAAAGCAAGGCCAAGCAACTGAAGACCAATTCCACCTTCTCATGGTGCAGCTCTTAAGTACCTTTCAAAAGAGATATTCTCTTATGAAAGGGAACAGAACAGGAGGGCTGCCAGATCAGTACAGCCTATTGATCTTGACTACTATGGCAACTTTTTCATTTTTTTTTCTACCTCGCTTGGTATTGACCATATATATATATACCAACCAGAATGGAATAACAACTCTGAGTTTGATTATGAATCCTGAACTTGCTGCACCAATGGGTTTCTGTTGAGGGAAAAATCCTTCAGTCTTTTCTGTTTGTTTGTGGGTTTATAGCTCTGAGTAATGGATGTATAGAATATTTATATCAGCTGGTGGATAATACTGATCAGAGGCTATCACAGGTATCTAAACCTTGCCAAACCTGAAACAGATGGAAGGCCTACCAATGTAGGTGACTTAAGCTTTACTGGTGTGAGGAAGTCTTTGCCCCATTCCTGCAATTAAGCAGATGAAATATCTCCAGCCCCCTAATCACACACATGGGGTAATACCATTTTCCCTACATGGGTTCGAGTCCCAGCTGGGTCAGCGTTGAGATTTATCTCCGAAAAAATTCCCCGCCCTGCCCACGGTCAGTAGGGGACACCGATGGGCTTGGAAAGGCCGCCGTCCGTCGGATGGGATGTTAAGCCATGGCCCCGTGTGCGGGAGAGCCATACCCTTTGCACGTTAAAGAACACGCTGGATGGCCTTGACGGGAGGCTACCATCTGTCTCCCAACAGCAGTTCCAGTGGGTCCCCTCCCCCAATCTTCTCTGAGCCTTTGGGGTCCATGTAACCTGGCCATTTAGCCCATGGTGTGCAAAAAAGTGCCGCTCAGAGGTAAAACAAACCCACAACCCACAACCAAGCATTACGGAAGAAAACACAATCATCTCAATTGAGACGAAAGAGAGATTGAAAAAGGAAAAGAGAAGTGATAGGAAAGCGAAAGGAAAGCATCCTACACACATTCTCACACTTATTTAGAACAAACAAGAAAAAACGAAAACGAACCTAACCCTACATGGGTACTTGGAATATGAGGATTGCACAAAAATTATTTTCTGATGTAAAATTTATGATTGATCGTGAGATTGTATGGCATACCTTACATGTTACCATAATGAAAGCTCTCGATAATAAAACTGAGTTGTGCGAGAGCCCTACCCGATGTAGTGATTAGTGTATCTAACTGCTATGACCAGCCGGGCCCTACCCGATGTAGTGATTAGTGTATCTAACTGCTATGACCAGCCGGGCATGTCCTTGTGTAAGTGTTTGTATGTATCAGAAACCAGGATAAGCCTAACATAGCTTCTAGCTTATCTTCATTCTTTGTGTAGGAAAGTACCTTCTTTTACAAAAATTAAAAAAAGTTGGTAAGGTATGAAGCAATCGGTTTTTGACAAGGATGCATTTTGTCTCCTTTTCTCTTTAGTTTGGTTATTGATTATGTGAAATTCACTGCAAGGAAAAGATTTCGGGCCTAAATGGTTTAACCCTTTAACTTCTATAGCGGCCCAAAACAGCCAACATTTTGAAATGGACTTGTCCAAATAGTGCTATTCCTTGGTCTCTAATACCCTCCACCCTTTTCTGAAATTTCCTGGGCATTAAAGGATTAAAATAAAGCTTAATTATTTATTTGACTGAGCACAGTCAACTGAAAGTAGGGGTGTTTCTCAAAAAATGTAACTAAGAAAAAACAAAAGTAATTTTTTTTTCCAATAAAAATTTGTTTTCCTATTATTCAGAAGAAAATTTTCTTTTCATTTGTATTTTATTATAGTTATTTTTCCATTTTTTAAATAAATTTTTTATTTGCTTTGTCAGGCCAATTTATTTTACTCTATCACTCTGTAAAAAACTTATTAACCCTTCCAGTGTCCAATCCATCTGTATATCTACGGAGAATCTGAACTGAGGGGCCAATGACGGTATGTATACACATTTAGTACAATAAAAATATATCAATTTTTTTTTAAATAAAAATTGCCACTGTAATTTTATATATATATATCTTGGATGAGATATTTTCACTTACGCAGATTCTTGAGAAATGTTTAGAGTTTCAGAAACCTTTGGTTGCTAGCTTTGTTGATTTCCAAAAGGCTTTCGACTCTGTTGATCGACATAATTTGTGGTTGATTGTGAGATCATGTGGTATACCTGACAAGTTAGTTAACATAATGAAAGCTCTGTATAATAACACTGAGTCGTGTGTGAGAGTTGGTAAGGCTTGTAGCAATTGGTTTAACATTATTTCTGGTGTTCGACAAGGATGCATTTTGCCTCCTTTTCTCTTTAGCTTGGTTATTGATTATGTTATGCGAAATTCACTTCAAAGGAAAGATTTTGGCCTTAAATGGGCCGGACTCCTTAAATGGAGTGGAACTCTTTCATTCAAGCTGTTGATGAAACTGGTAGTAGAGTAGGTTTGGTTATAAACAGAGAGAAAACTAAAGTGATGAAAATTGGTCAAGCAGGCTGTGATTCAGTTAATCTGAATGGTTGCAGTCTTGAGCAGATGTCACAGTTTAATTATCTTGGGAGCTATGTAACAGATAATGGTGATGTGCGGCATGAGATTAACAGATGAATAGGGATTGCTGCCAAGGACATTCAATAATCTATGGAGAGTGTATACACTTAAAAACTAAAATTAGACTGTATAATAGCTTGGTTCTTTCTGGGGTTAGTTATGGTAGTGAAACTAGGATGCTGTGTGACAAGATAACAGTAAACTAGATGCTTTTGATTATAGATGCCTACACAGTATCTTGGGCATTAGGTGGTTCAACTTTGTAACTAATGATGAGGTTAGGCAAAGGAGTTTGCAACCTCCTTTAAGCAGCATATTGTGCAGAGAGAGACTCCGTTGGTTTGGCCATGTTGCCCGTATGAATAATTATAGATTGGCGAATAGGGTTATGAACAGTGTGCCTAAAGTCCTCAGAAAGAAGGGGAGACCTAGGATGCAGTGGGCAGACAATGTCAAACAGGATCTTGTTAGAATTGGTGTGCAGTGGCCAGATGCAGTAGATGTAGCTCAGGATAGACTTGCTTGGAGAACTAAATTGCACGGTCTGGTTGGACCTCCGTAGCCCATGGCTGCTTGAGGATGATGATGATGATGATCTTATAAAAATATATAATTCAGGCTTCAAAAATAATATTTTGTTTTTTAATTTGATACATATTTTACTAAACTACAATACAAATAATTTAACAAAGCCATCTGTTTGCCATTTTTTAAAAGCATTAAACAGCATTGTCGATTTGCTTGTTAATGTTCCTATTTGCCGAAGCAACCTCCTGATTTAAGCTCACAAATTTGATTTGAGCTATTATAAACAAATTTTTCCTTAAATTTTCGAAAATCTCATAAAAATTAACAAAAAAACTGCTATTTTTAAAAACCGTAGATTTTGGAAGTAATTACAAAATATGTACTGCCATTTTTTTTGTTTCACACACTTTTCTATCATAAACGTATTCCCAAGTTATTTTTTTTCATTTTCCCCAAATTCTATCATCTTTCCTGCCTTCAAATTGAAACTTGAAGTAAACACATTTTTCTTAGAAATTCTGGTTGCACCTACATTTAATTAGTTATGCTTCACTAAGGCAAACAATACACAGATGGCTGACACATGATAATTATTTGGCAAAAAAGTTTTAAAGTTAAAGTTTTTTTTTCCTGAGCATTAGCAGAAAATAGCTTGGCCCCTGGATAGAAACCTGTTTTTCAGGCTGGACACTGGAAGGGTTAAAATATTATATTTTTTGAACAAATCTTATTAAAATTAAAATAAATATAATTTTTGTTAATATTTTTTCATAAAATTAAACATTTTAATTTGGTACATGCCTTTTTTCCCCTCTTTCATTAGTTATTTGGAAAAATAAGTTCCAAAGTTCACTATTTTTAGAATGAGCACAGTTGTAAAAATGTACCAGATAAAAATCAGTTTCAGGCCTGGAACTATAAGGGTTAAATTATCTAAAATAGAGTTGTTTATCATTTCTGAATGATTATGGGGGGGGGGGGGGTTGTTTTACCTCTGAGTGGCACTTTTTGCACACAATGGGCTAAATGGCCAGGTCACAAGAACCCTGAATACTCAGAGAAGGTTGGGGGAGGAGACACACTGGAACAGCTGCTGGGAGACAGATGACAGCCTCCAATCAAGGCCACCCAGAGTGTTCTTTAACGTGCATAGGGTGTGGCTCTCCTGCACACAGGGCAACGGTTTAACATCCCATCCGACGGGTGGCGGCCTTTCCAAGCCCATCGGTATCCCCTACTGACCATGGGCAGGGAGTTTGGCAGAAATAAATGTATGATTACGAAAAAATATATATTAACCTTCATAGATTTCATAGTGTGCATATTTCATACAAAATAAAAAAAAATTAGAAAGCTCTTTCATTTATAAGCATAATTTTATACTCTAATATATATATATTCTCTATCCCTGCACCATGTTAGCTTTCATATAACTTATACCAGAGGTTCTCAAGCTTTTCCAGTTGCAGCCTTACCTTTAACAAATTTTTTTGCAGTCTCCCTTTACTGTTAATGGAATGTACTGCCTTCCCCTCTACTATTGACAGAATTCGATACATCTCCTCTGTCCATTAATGGAATTTGCCACAACAACCCTTTACCACTGACAAAAGAATATTCTCATTCAACAGATAGCATTCTATCAACAGAATGCTTCAGATAATAATAGAAGACATCACCAGAAAGTTCTAGTAAACCAGGGAAAGGTGGGCCTAACAAAGAAGGCAGAATAATCTGAGTGGTCCACAACACATGGTGTGGGTCAGGGCAGATAAACACAGGTATTTAACTTGAACAAGAATATTCAATTATTTTAAATATAGTTCTTCAGAGTTTTGTGCCTTCTTCCAAGATGTTCACTATCACTTTGAGAACCTATTCCAAATTATTATCACAGATATCATTACTGCAATTTCAATACCTTACTTGAACACTGTCCAAAAAGCTAGTAAACATATAACATAATGCAGCAAAACCTGAATTATTAAATATGAAAAGTATAAAATTGTAAAAGTGAAATATATTTTAAAAAAATCAATGATATAAAAAAAGAGTTCCACTACTTACAAATAAGCCGTTTTTACAACAGTACCTACCAGCTACAGCTATAAACTGAGTTGTTCCTGCAGGTTGGGGAGTTTGCACCACAGATTCAGTTTCTTGTTGTTGCTGTGTTTGAGAATGAGGTGAATGAGTTGATACAGAAACTTGTGCTACTGTTACAGCAGAAGAAACAGGTGTACCTTGTACAGCTTGCTGAGATGATTTCTGAGACTGAGGCTTAGTCTGATTTATAGACAAAGATGAAGAACTAACTGTTGGCTGGGATTGATTAAGAGATGCCTAAAAATACAAATACAATGTTAATCC
The DNA here is from genome assembly GCA_038380435.1 of Ryuthela nishihirai. NCBI lineage: Eukaryota > Metazoa > Arthropoda > Arachnida > Araneae > Heptathelidae > Ryuthela > Ryuthela nishihirai. The sequence goes on from JAWZYU010000019.1 coordinate 4,754,326, forward strand.
CTAATTATGTTTTTTCATTAAACTGAAAACTTCTTTAAAAAAAGATACGTAGGCAAACAGAAAATACCAGTTGATATATTCAAGTACTAGAACAGAAGTTTTCATTCTTGAATTTTTCATCTTGAGGGAGCAATTTAAATCATTGCAAACATGAAGAAAATCATTGCAAACATAAAGAAAAAAAAGAGTAGATACATATCAATATTTATAAGAAAAGGGGTGTGCATATATAAAAAATAAACTTCATTGCAGGACATATTAAAACAGTGGCGAAGAGTGACATTTTGAGTAAGGGAAGCAATTAACAAAAGCACTACTGCAACTAAATCCAACATGGTTCCGCTACTCTCTGCTTCCAAATCATTGAACCGGAATGCCATTCCACTACTTGATGTTTCCAAATCACTGAAACGGAACACTGTTCCATTACTTAGATATTTTTGAATCACCGACCCAGAATGGCTTTCTGGTATTTGATGTTTCCGAATCACTGAGTGAAAATACTTTTATACTTTTTGAATCAATGTTAGTAGTAAATAAACAGTCTAGTAGCGAAGTAGGGGTGGGGGTTGAGAGTGCAATCTCCCTGTCATTGAGGAAAGTTATTTTTAACAAGCTGTTCATCGGTGTTCCAATGGCCGGGTGGTTAGCGTACTTAGCTACTAACCTTAGGAACCTGGGTTCAAGTCCTGGCTGTAATGCATGAATGTTCTCTTTCTGCTGAGGTGTCACCTTTCTGACAAACCTTTTCTATGACGTACTGTACTGACAGGATCCTGTCAGATTTCTGGGGGCAAGCAGCTGTTTGAAGGAAAATTTGTTTGTTCATTAACTGATATTAATAAAAATGTTAACAAAAAATTTTGAACCCCATACTTCCAAAAAAGTAGAACTGACAAAAAATGAATTTGATTCTCATTTAATTTAGCTCATAAATTAATTAAATCTCATAAATTTAATACAATGAATTACAGTGCGAAAAAGCACTATTAAGTCGATAATGTTGAATAAACTTGTATTATGTAAATAGTAAAAGAGCCAAAGCTAAAGTAAAAAAGCCATTATATACATATATTCATAAAATTATATGTATTTAATGTTTCATAATTTTCACAAATTTGCATTTTTGTCCCATAGCCCAGTGGTTAGTGTGTTTGGCTATTGTTGAAAAGGACCTGAGTTCAAGGCCCAGTTAAGGCATGGATGTTTGTGTTGTTTTTCTACTAAAAAATGTTTATTTTTTTAAGCAGGGCCGAATTTCAACCTCATGCATCTCTAGGCACACGAAGTGGTAGTCCACTGTTATATCAACAATATTTCTTTCAATTTCATATAAAAATATTTTTTTTCTTTCACAACAATAAGAATCAAAATAATGTATTACCAATTATAAATACCAATTATAATACCAAAATTAATTTACCAATTATAAATGAATGTAGAAATTGCAATGACAACAGAGTTTTGTTAACAAATAGTGAAATTAATGTAATAAATTAATATTATGGATAACATACAACTTGTTGTATTCAATATGGAGCAACATTACACAATCAAATTATCAATTTAAATTTCAAAAAATATTTCCTTCCTCTAGCACTCCGAGAATGATTAAAATACACTTAATTATCAAAAATATTAAGACCCTTTCATATTGTGCAAAAACTGTTTTCGAATCTTCCTAACTTTGAATTAAGCTTTTGTTGCAAAATGTTACAAGAAATTGAAAATCAAAAACTATATCTAAAAGAAAAACTACTCATAAGAATTTACCTTAAAATTACAACAAATTGTTTACTGAAATAAATGTAATCTTAAAAGTTTAGGGTAAAGGTTTTCACTTTGCATCAGTTTTGAAATAGTGCTTAGCAGCAGTATAGGCTGTCGAATATTTCAGCTTAAAAAACTCTTTTAAATACACTGGTTTCCATAAATTAAGAAAAAATGAGAAAAATTGCAATAATTGCCAAAAAATTATGCGATCCTCGCCATGTAACAGTAAAGTAATGGCGAGTCAACATATTTTATGCAAATTAGTCTAGGTTGTGTCAATTTGTGTAATCGGATAGCAGCATAAAAATGGGTGTTTTGGAGTGGATCATTATTTTGTGTTGTAAATGTGAGTAAAGAAATTTGAAATAGCAATTTTGTAGGAACGACCTCAGGCCATCATTTGCCAAATGAACTGCAGTGGAGAGCTATTGGCCGGCTCGAAACAGGCCAAAGTCAGTCACACATGGCACGATGGCTGAATGTGAGTCCTTCTGTGGTCCACAGACTGTGGAATCAATTTCTTAGAAAGGTTCTACTTTCTGAAAGTATGGGGTTCTTAGCACGGATTCCACGTCTCGGAGGTTTAGCCGAGGAAGAGCTAGAGTTATGACCACTGTACAACCTTTATGCTGTTAATCACAGACTGTGATTAACAGCATGAAGGAGCAGGACATCTACTCCCACTCAGCTATGATCCTCTATTGCAGCAGCCACTAGGAGAGTTGTATCAGCTTCTACTGTGTATAGAAGGCTTCATGTGGGAGCTCTGTACACTAGAAGGCCAGTAATTTGTATACCCCTCATGTCATGTCACAGGAGAGAGATCAGTTGAATTGGGCTTGCATGCATGTTAACTGGACAGAAGAGCAATGGAGGTCTGTACACTTCACAGATGAGTTCAGATATTGCTTGCACTGATTCCGGACATTGTTTGATATGTAGAGAATGAGGTACCCGCTATCATCCCAGTAACATCCATCAAAGAGACAGTTACGGCACAGGTAGCATGTGTTTGGGGTGGCATTTCTTTAGGTGGACACACAGACTTCTATATGTTGACAAGTGGAAACCTCAATGCTCAAAGGTATAGAGATGACATCCTGGACCCTTATGTATGTCCTTATGCTAGTGCAATAAGTGAAACATTCATCTTACAAGACAATAATGCTCATCCAGAGCTCAACAGGTGGACTTTCAGGAGGAGACCATTATGCACATGGAGTGGCCAGCTTTATCTCCTGACCCAAATCCGATTGAGCATGTGTGGGATGCTCTAGGGAGATATGTTCTGCCCTGAACCCACCACCTGAAACAAAAGGGGAGCTTATTACTGCTTTTAAGCACCAATGGTCATTACTCCCTACTTGAGCTGATTCACAACATAATAAACAGCATGGAACATCGCTGTCGTGCCTGCATTGCTGTAAAGGGTGACTACACTCCTTATTAAAGAACTTTGCCAATTGCATTCTGACATCTCGTTTCTGGACAAGTTCTTGTGTTATTTTTGACGAAAAATTTTTCTAATGTAAAATATTTTATGCCATTCTGAAACTGGCATTATAGTTAGTGTTGAAACTCAGTTTTTAAAATTTCCCTGAAAATCGAAAATAGACAGCAAAAAATCTTTTTCAAATTGATTTTTTTTTTATTTGACTACAGTAATGTTGAATTTTTTATGCTTTTTATAGAAAGAGAGGAGAAAGAAAAATAATGAAAAATGAACACATTTCAAGGTCATTCAAATAATGAACGAATGCATACATAAAATTTTTTTCCATTCCAATTTTATATACCGTATATATATATAGAGAGAGAGAGAAAATGAGAGAATGAAGGCCTTCTTGAACAATTCATCATTTTATGAAACAGATTGCAATGGTAATAGTTTTATATTTTAAATCATCCTCCTCCTCCTCAAGCAACCATGGGCTACAGAGGTCAAACTAGATCGTGCAAATTAGTTCTCCAGCACTCTCCTGAGCTACATCTGCTGCATCTGCCCACTGGACACCAATTCTAACAAGGTTCTGTTTGACACTGTCTGCCCACCACATCCTAGGTCCTCCCCTCTTTCTGAGGCCTTTAGGCACACTGTTCATAACCCTATTCACCAATCTATAATTATCCATATGTGCAACATGGCCAAATGAAAGAAGTCTCTCTCTGCACAATATGCTGCTTAAAGGAGGTTGCAGACTCCTTTGCCTAACCTCATCATTACTTACAAAGTTCAACAACCTAATACCCAAAATACTGCATAAACATCTAGAATCAAAAGCATCTAGTTTCCTGTTATCATGTTTACAAAGTGTCTAAGTTTCACTACCATAACTAACCCTAGAACGAACCAAATTATTATACAGTCTAATTTTAGTCTTTAGGTGTATACGCCTATTTCTCTGCACTCTCCATAGATTCTTAAAAGTCCCGGCAGCAATCCATATTCGTCTGTTAATCTCATGCCGCACATCACCGGTATCTGTTACATAGCTCCTAAGAAATTAAATGAGCAGGTGTCAACCTGCTCAAGACTGCAACCATTCAGATTAACTGAATCACAGCCTGCCTGACCAATTTTCATCACTTTAGTTTTCTTTCTGTTTATAACCAAACCTACTCTACTACCAGTTTCATCAACAGTCCTAATGAAAGAGTTCATCTCATCAACATCATTTGCCAAAAGGGCTAAATCATCAGCATAATCTAAGTGAGAACTAAAGTCACCAAACTAAACAGAAAAGGAGACAAAATGCACCCTTGTCGAACACCAGAAGTAATGTTAAACCAATTGCTACAAGCCTTACCAACTCTCACACACAACTCAGTGTTATTATAGAGAGCTTTCATTACGTTAACTAACTTGTCTGGTATACCACATGATCTCACAATCAACCACAAATTATGTATCAACAGTGTTGAAAGCCTTTTCGAAATCAACAAAGCTAACAACCAAAGGTTTCTGAAACTCTAAACATTTCTCAAGAATCTGCCTAAGTGAAAATATCTTACACACACATCCCCTCCACTTCTGAATCCATATTGCTCATTGCGCAATTGCCTGTCAACCAGATTCTTAATTCTATTAAACACAATCAATCAAAGAACTTTACCTGGAACAGAGAGTAGGCTAATATCACTTAATTAATGATTAATTAATGTTTGATGTCTATCTTAACAGGGAATACTGTGCATTCACTATGGATTGATTTTTAATTATATATTAACACTTTAGCGTTAGCGACCTTCTCATTAACATCTAATAATCAATAGCAACAACTGAAAAAGTTGCATCTCCTTGAGTATAGATGGCACTGTCTCAGCCACATCTCAGTGAAGAAGATTCATAAGACCATATTCTGAAAAATTTCATTGTCCGACACGTCGTACAATGGTAGTGCGATCTGGCATGAATCTGGGGAGATGCAAGTTTAATTCCCGCCATGTCAGTGATGAATTTTTTTCAGAATCTATTAATTAATGTTTGATGTCTATCTTTACAGGGAATACTGGGCATTCACTTTGGATTGATTTTTAATCCCTATAGTTATCACAAGAACTGCGATCACCTTTTTTGAAAATAGGGATAATAATAGCTCTGGTAAAATCCTTAGGTACCATGCCTTTATCATAAAAGATATTCAAAATTTCAGTCATCCAAGTAGTCCCAGCTCTAAGCATTTCCGTAGTAATTTCATCTACCCCGGGGAATTTATTAAGTTTAAGTTTAGAAATAGCCAAAATAACTTCGGACTGTGTTATAGAGCAAACATTAAAGCCACCAATACATCTATCATCATTATAAACAATGGGAATAGAACTAACCACATTGTTTAGAACATCACTAAAATGCTCGGTCCTGACAAATCAAGACTGGTTTTGATATTGGCAGCAATAGAATTTTCCTTATTGAAGAGTCAGAAGTGCAAGGTGCAGCTAGCATTGCTAAAATGCACCTACCCATGACAGAATCCTCACCTTCTATAATCTTACCTTGTTTATCCTTCAATCCCTGTAAACCTGTCCGTTTTCCACCACAAAAAACATTAACTATCTGGTACAGCTCTCTGCTGTCTAACTGCTTCCTCAGCTTTGTCAACCAAGCCATAAAAAGCCAAAGATTCTGATCAGCAGCTAACTGATCCTTTACACATTTATTAAGCTCTCTGTATTGCTTTCTATTAGGATTAGTAGGGTATTGAAGATGATGATGAAGATTTAAATGAAGATATGTATGACGTGAATCAAGGCCTATATTTGGATCCCATGTTTGAGATAAATATTGATACAAATGAGGCACCTCGACTTAGTGCAGATAATTTGAAAGTAATTAAGAAACTCAGAAAAATCTGTCGAATGTTTCACTAATCTCCTTGAATAATGACAGGCTTAAAGATGTCATAAAGGTGGAATTCAATGGAGAAGAAAAGAATCTTATCTTAGACTGCAAGACACCGTGGAATAGTCTCCTTTCTATGGCTGAACGTTTTCTAAAGCTAAGGAACTGTATTCCTAAGGCTCTACACGTACTAGCTTCAACAGAAAATGTCTCTGAGGAGAAATGGAATTTGTTAGATAACCTTGCTAAACTCTTCGTCCACTTGAATTTGTTCTGAAGGTTCTATGCTCTGAAGAAGCAACTTTACTTAAAGCTGACATGCTTATGAAAATTTGCCTTAAGAAACTAGACAATAAGGAAAATCCTAATGCTGCCAATCTCAAAGAATGCATTATCAAACGCTATTCATCAAGACGACAAAAGGAAGTCATTTCATTGTTGAGATATTTAACCAATCCAGAGGATTTTAAAAATGAATCATCTGATTTATTCCCTTTATTACCTAGTAAGTAAAGAAAATCGCAGAATATACATTCCTTAGGCCTTTTTCCTGATGAATGTCAAATTATTGAGGTAGATTATAGCACAGAGTCAGAAGTGCAAGGTGCAGCTAGCATTGCTAAAACTAAAGAAGATGATGACTTAATGCACGAGTATTTGAGTGAAATGAATAAATTAGAAATGCTGCCTATGAAAGATTCCAAGAGATTTTACTGTCAACAAATAATTTTTAAATACTTTGAAGCCACATTAAAAAGGGGTAAAATTTTAAAGCTTTTACATAATGCATTACCTACCATTAAACCAGCGAGTGTTGAATCAGAAAGAGGCTTTTCAGCTGCAGCCCTTCTTTTTTTTATCTAAGCTTCGTTCAAGAATGACAGATATCCTTAATGCCCTTTGCATCTTAAGATGTCATTTTCAACATAGCGACAAAATCTAAATTTCATTTACATCTTTTCTTACAAGGAGTCTATTTTTTGTTTTCTAGGTAAATTTTTTTTATTAAAAATTTTATTTTCAATGTTTTTTTTTCCATAAGAGATAAATTTTAATTTTATTCTTTATAATTTTTTCACAAAATGTTTAGTTTTAGTTTTCTAAGTATAGATTTTTTATTATACATTTTTTTCAATTCTAAATTGTTTGAATGATGTATTATATTGGCTAAAATAAAATATGTCAATTGTCAAAGTTGTCATTTTCTTTTTCATGCATATGATGCTGCATTTTCGCATTTTTTTTACCAAAAAATAGGTGATAAGCTATGCTTGTTAAGAGATTGAGAGAGGCTCTGATTACCAACATCAATGCAACAAAACGTGTAAGGTGGTGCAAAGCACATAAAAACTGGGATGCTAAAGATTGGCAACGTATCATCTGGTCTGATGAATTGTGCTACATATTGTTTCCCACCACTAGTAGTGTTTGTCTGGGGAAAACCTGCAGAAGCAAAACCTGTTTGGTTCCAACTGTGAAGCATTAAGGTGGATCCCTGATGCAATATCATTGCAATATCATTGTATTCCTTGGGGCCATTAGTTATTCTGCAGGGTTGTGTCACATCCACAACATACAAATCCATTCTCGGGGACCACCTACACCTAATGTTACAGTCATTGTTCCCTAATGACCATCCCTGGTTTCAAGCAAATAATGCACCTGTGCATTGTGCAAAACGTTTCAAGTTGTGGTTTGCAGAGGATGAGGTACAGCAGCTGCCCTGGTCACCTCAATCTCCAGACCTCAATATTATTGAATATTTGTGGGAATATCTAGAGTGCAAGATCAGATCACACTTTCTCACTGGCACCATTGGGCCATATTTTACAGGAAGGATGGTCCCACATTCCATTACCATACGTACACGATTTGTATAAGCCTATTCCATGTCGAATTGCATCTGTTCTGAACACCCAAGGTGGGCCTACAGCTTATTAATAAAATGTTCTCCACAAACAGTATGTGTTTCCATTATTTTGATAAACCCCTGTAAGAAAATGATAAGCAAAAGCAGTGGCAGGAATGCTAAAAAAAAATTTAAAAAATATTAATAATCAGAGTAAATTTTTGCATAAAAATGGAATATAGATGAATGAATTGCTGCAGGATGGAAAGAGACTGATGTCTCATTGTACCTGCCAGTATATATATATATCTAAGAATGTGTATGTACTGTATTTGTGTTGTTGAATGCATATGTACTGTATTTGTGTTCTTGAATGTGTATGCACTGTAATCGTGTTGCTGAATGTGTATATACCGTATTTGTGTTGTTGAATGTGTGTGTACTTTATTTGTGTTGATGACTGTTGTTTTTTACGTTTAATAAGCTAAAAGTTGATGGTAGATTGTTTTGAAGTATTGCTTGTGTTTAGAGCTGTATGACTTCTTTTTTCCTTATCATTATCATCATCAATTGATCCTTGGGAAGCCATCGTCTACCATCTCATAGCAAACACTACCAGATATATATTTCAGATATCATTAAAGGAAAATATTAGGAATGATGGAAGCGAAAGAGAATTTCTGAAAGGATCTTAAATTTTGTATCTTCAGTAGAGGCTGAAGAAAACAATTATTATTCTGGTGGACCTGCTAATGTTAGGTCTAGCGGGCAGCTATTAAATAACATGTATATATATCAGATTTAATTTTTTATTTAAAAATGATTTTCCAGTTCACAAGTTACTCTAAATAGTATCTTCAACATAAACGAGGTTACTTCTGATTTATACAGTTGAAGATATGCATTTCAGCTTTTACATTCACAGAGTTGTTGAGCAAAGTCCAATTCGTAAATGTTCTTTTAAATACTATTTCAGTTTAAGAATGGTGGTTGTTCTGGATGAGAGGTATCTGTTGAATGCAATGGCAGACTACAGGAGATTTCATAATCTTTAGAATGGGCAGGACTAAAAATATGAGAGAAATAGAATTTTTTGGTTATGATCTTTAAGGTTGTGGGGTGCATGTCAAAAGTTTCAATGTTATCAGAAGATATTATTTCACAAATGGTCATTTGTTTCCATATTTTCCTTTTTCTTCTTGCGGCATTCTTGCTGTGTTATTAAGGACCTTTTTTTTTTCGAGATGACAGTTTAGTATTTTAATAATTTAAGTTTATTGAATATGATGTTAGACTTTAGGAGAGATTCCAAACTTTGAGATGAAGAGGAGGATAGTAAATAGGAGTGAAGAAACATTTTTTCCCAGAATGATCTGATTTTGAGATTGAATAGATCTTTTTTCTCCTTCGAGTATTAAAGAGGTAAACTTTACTTTCTGTTAAAGAGGTTCTAATGTTGCTCCTCACCAGATGTTTTTTATAATTTTTTTTTTCTGCCCTATTTTTGTTACATGTTTAAGTCTATTTGTGGAGGTAGTATAGTATTAAGAGTTGATTTAGTCCATGGCAGATATCCCATTAATTATTATAATGTTGTTGATTTATTTTGGTTTACGTTCACCTTTGAGGTATTTCCTTTGTAATCAGTATATACAGGAGGCTGTTTATCTGATTCTGTTGTATAAGTTTGTAGTTAAGTATTTTCTTGTATATTTTCCTTTCTAGATGGATAAAACTGTGGTTTAGTAGGCTGCTTAATATGAACTCCTGAATTCCATATTCTTTAATGCATTCAAATAAGATAATTCTTTCCATCTGATAGTGAGGACAGTTTAAGAGCACATGTGTGACTGTCTCTGTGGTTTCACAATGTGAACATTGAAGGTGTCTACTTTTTCATTAGGTGCATTTTGTCATTAAGTCTTGTGTGACAATCCTGAGGCATGAGATTTTTATCCAGTCGTCCCATGGCCGAGTGGTTAGCGTGCTTGGCTACTGACCTAAGGGACCTGGGTTCGAGCCCCGGGTAAGGCATGGATGTATGTGTCGTTTTTCTGCTAAGGCCCTGCCATCCTCTCAGATCCTTCTACTATGGCATATAAACTGACAGGCTCCTGTCAGACTTCTGTGACAAGCAGCTGCTTAAGGGGGTATTTTTTTTTTCATATCTATTTTCCACAGTGGAACATACACTATGTTGAAAAAAGTATCCAGATACCTGATTGGCGAAGGGAAAATGTAATTTCCGGTCACGTGATTGGTACCAAAGGTGTATAGAAGAGCATTGGCACAGAACAGGCTTCAGTGGAGATGTTGATACGAAATATGAGTGAACATGCTGAGTTAACAGACTTCCAGAGAGGGGTTATTTAGGATGCCATTTGAGTAACTTATCTGTGCATGCAATTGCAGCCAAATTAGAGCATCCTAGGCCAACTGTGCAGGATGTGATTACTAAATGGAAATGTGAAGATGTCACGACAGTCAAGAAACGGTAGGGCAGACCACGAAAACTGATGGAAAGGGATCGAAGAGCTCTGAAACGTGTGGTACGTTATTCTAGTCATTCATCTGCTGCTACCATTACCAAAACATTTCAAGAGTCCACAGGTGTTAGTGTTTGTAGTACAACAGTTCATGTAGAGCTGCAAACGTTGAATTTCCATGGCTGAGCAGCTGCATACTGATAACTCCTAAACATGCACAACAACGTCAAGTTGGTGCAAAGCTCTGCAGAGTTGGTCACTGGACCAATAGAAAAAAATTTTATGGAGTGATGAATCACGTTTCATGCTGTTTCGATCCGATAGTCATTTCTGGGTATGGAAAGTGCCTGGTGAACATTACCTGCTGCAGTGTATCATCCCATCTGTGAAGTTTGGTGGTGGTAGCGTGATGGTTTGGAGCTGCGTATCGAGACTTGGACCATTGGTTCCTATAACCGGTAGCATGAATGCTGAGACATACTTGGACGCTCTAGACAATTCTGCACTACCAACACTGTTCCAATATTATGGAGAGGGCCAATCAACATGATAATGCACCACGCCATACTGCAAGGTCCAGTCAGAAGTAGTTTCATGGCTCAAGTGTGGAGAACATGTCCTGGCCTGCTCAAAGCCCCGACCTGAATCCAATAAAGGCCCTTTGGGATGAACTCGAACATCGGTTGTGAGCCTTACCAACACATCCCACTTCCCTGTCAACACTAACTACCATGTTGAAGGCCGAATGGCACAAAATACCAGCCACACGTTATCAAAAACTGATTGAAGGTATGCCCAAAACAGCACAGAGTGTAATTACAGCCAAAGGTTGTCTGACACCCTACTGAAATTTCAATAAATGAAACATTTTGTCAAACACTCTAGTGTCCAGTGACTTCTTTCAACATAGTGTATTTCCAATAGATGATGGGAGATCAATCTTCTGTGGTTGGTTGTGTTGGAAGTTTTGTCACAGAACAGTTTTTGGAAGTTTGGTCACAGAACAGTTTCTGAAGTTTTTCTAAAGTTTGTTGTTTGAAATCTATCTTGAATTTGTTCAGATTGTAATAATTACAGATGGTATTGGCATTGATATCTTTCATGAGGAAGTCAGCAATTTCATTTACAGTAAGTACAATGTGGCAAGGACCCAATGGAAATGAATGTAATTATTGTTGATTTTCATTTGAATAGTGCACAGATGAAGTATGTCCTGGGTGATATTTTGGTGGCAACAATTAATTGGCTCTTTCAGAAGGGACAACAGGGCAGCTTTACTATCTGTGAGGAACACTTTTCTTTATTCTTTTCTTTGCTTGTCCAGATCAGGGCTTGCTTCAGAGCCATAAATTTATTGTTGGTAGAGCTAGTACAAGTAGTTAAATGGAAGCTGCTTCTATGATTTTCTTGCTAGTCATAAAATGCTGCCGCAGTTGTTCCTTCTTCTCTGTTTAAGGCTCTGTCTATGTAGATCTTTTAGTGCCGTGTGAGGTAGTTTTCTATGTGTCTTTTAGTCAGATCCAGTATATCTTCCTGAAGATATTTGTGCTTTGGGGCTCTGATTTCTGGAATATCTGTGTGTATTTTAGGAAGGATGATCTGAGAGCTAGGAATGCTTACCTATGAGTGAGCAAATTTTTTCGTAAGCAAGGCCTGTGTCTAAGTCTTTCAAAATTTTCCCTTTTGGTGTAACGTTATATTTTTCTCTTGAGATGGTGCTCCTTGTATCTAGCTGCCATTCTGAGGATGTTCTTCACATTTTCTTGAGTTCTTATTTCAAAAGTGGGAATTGAGGTTTCTGCTAAGACACAGATATTAGGACATGTGGGTAGTTGGCCTGAACAGAATTTTATAATTTTGTGTTGTTCTTTTTCTAGATTTTGTTTTAGGGTTTCTGAGGCTTCAGTGGTGAGGAAGAGTCCATACTCTATCTTTGTCTTAAGATGGTGGTGTACAAGCTGAGCAAACATTTTGGCTTGCAACCCCAAGAGGTACCAGCCATACATTTGAGGAGTTGGGAGCTGCTTTTTGCAGGATAAATGTAGGGCTGTGTAATGTTCTTTCCATGAGAGATTGCAACTGAATGTCATGCCAAGCAATTTGTGTGTAGAAACCTGACTAATTTTCATTTCTTCCAGCTTCATGTTAATGTTTGGGATTGCTTCTTTTCTTTTTAAGGATAGGGAAGCAGAACAATCTTGTCTAGTGAGATCTGCAAATGCCACTTTTTGCAGTATCTTATAATTAGTTATATTAGTTAATAGATTCCTGTAGGTTTTTTTCTAGTTGGTAGGAGGAGTAGCAGCCCCAGATAGCAATGTCATCTGAATAAAGTGAGATTTTGGTGTGGAGCGGTAAAAGTGCTGGAATATTAAATAGAACTTAATCACAATCTACACTGTTAAAATCAAATGCCCTTAATGCTCTAAAGCATATTCTACACTACATCATTGTATCACTGTGTAATTAAGATCTTTAAAAGTTCATGCAGATAAAAGTAAAATAGTATAGGTGAAATTAGGCTACCTTGGATAATTCCTATATTTAAATGTCTCCTTTTGGATAGTATCTTGCATAGTTTGACTTGAATGGTTTTATTTTTTATTACCTTCTTTAGGGTATGAAAGCAATTCCCTTGAATGCCTATTTTTTTTTATTTTGAAGAGGCCCTCCTGCCACACCTTATCAAATGCCCCTTAAAGATCAATAAATATAATGGCAGTGGGCATATTATGATCCTGTGTGCATCTTGCAGGTCTGAAGCCTAAAGATTATTCACACAGAATGCTGTGGTCTATGTACCAGCTGAGTCTAGCTTTTATCATTTTTTCAAGGATCTTAAGAAGACAAGAGCTTAGAGTTATAGGTCTACAAGCTTTCAAAATTGTGGGAATTTTGTTGGATTTTCTAATTAAGATTGTATGTGCAAGATTCCAATCCTCTGGAAAAAGTTTGCCTTTCCAGTGAAAGTTGCAGATATGTAAGAGATGAGGGAGCATTTGTGGAGTTAAATTTTTAATAGCTAAGTAAGATATATTATCTAGTCCTGGTATGGATTTTTTCTTTATCTGGTTTAGAACATAAGTTAGTTCTGAGAAGGTGAAGTCTAAATTCAGTTTTTGAGAGTGTTCTTTGGTGAATTCTTCAAAATTGTCTTCCTCTAGTTCTTTTAAAATATGCATGTTTCCTGTAGATAGGCAGTTATCTGAGAGGTTTGGGAAAAAGTGTGTAGCAAAATTATTAGCAAGTTCCTCAATCGATATATTTTTTGCAGGTTTATTTTGTTCCATTTTTGAGTGGGTTTAATTTCTTTAGTGATTTAGTTGAAGTTAGACAATATTTTGTTAGATCCTTTGTGAAGTTTTTCCATGAATTTTTGTCATTTTGGATTCTTCCATTTGTTATTTTTGAGTAAAATGTGGTCCTTAATATTTATTTTAGTGTTCAGTAAGATGATTTATCAATTGTTCCACATGTTTTCCGTCTGTACTTAGTTTTGTGTTGTAGTAATTGGTGTGGGTCTTCAATTTTTATATTATATATTCCCCCTGTGAGTTTAGCTTTGTCTCTGTCATTAAATGCAACTTTATTGGATTTGTTATAAAGTTAGGTGCTTTCATATTATACTTCTTTAAGATATCATTTAGTTAATGTGAGAGGCCTGGCATGTATAGGAAAGCTACAATATACTTAGGTTTAACCAATTCTTCTTGTTGTGCTGGTGTTGGTTGAGTGCTGTGCTTAAGTTTGCATTTGACTCAATTATGAATTTTCGCTATGAATGATATTTCAAATCCAAATTTTTGCCCTATTTCGTAACATAGTTAATTTCATTTCTTAGTAAGGATTCAGATGAGGCATAATGATGTGCTCTATTAAACTAAGTATTGAAGGCTGCTGCTTTATCTGAAGTAGGATGGTTTGATTTTGCTGATATTAGATTTAGTAAAAAATTGGGTTTTCTGTACAGTGTTGTATTACATTTTTCACTATTATGTGTGATCATTATGTCCAAATATGGTAATTGGTGGTTAGTTTCATTATCACATGTAAACTTCATGGAGGTGGGGGGGGGGGGGTAAGATATTATTAAAGATGTCTAAAAGTTTATGTAATTCCTCTATGCTATGGTCCCATTATATTAAAATATCATCTATGTAATGTAGGTATAGTGTTGGTTTTAGTTTATTTTTATCCAAGGACTGTTTCTTTTATATATCTCATTACTGCATCAGCCATTAGTCTGGAGAGAGGGGAGCCCATGGGTATGCCCTCCATATGAACCCAGGTTTCTTCATTTACAATAAACCAGTAGGATGAAGTGGCCAAGGCCATTAAGTGTCCTAACAGTTAATTGTGGAAATAAATCATTTTTATTATTCTTACTGACTGTGTTCATTTATAATACAGTTAATTTCATTTTATAGTAAGGTTTTAACATGCATACAAGTTAAAACGCATGGTAATATATTTGTAGCCAGTCGGTTTTACCGATTAAAATGGTCCTTCAACTGGATGCTCTTAAAATAAAGTTTAAAGCAATGTAAAAACAGCAATCTCATACCTAAATCACCGCAAATATCTCGGAGGAAATATTCCAATTTTTTTTAACACAACATTATATAATGCAGAAAGTAGATTACTACAAGTATCAGGAAATTAAGAATAGATAGAGTGCAAAAAAAAGATTATAAATAATAGATTCTGAAAAAAATTCATCGCCGCCACGGCGGGAATCGAACCCGCATCTCTCCAGATTCATGCCAGAGCATGCTACCATTGCACCACGCGTCAGACAACGAATATTTTCAGAATATGACCTTATAAATCTTCTTCCTGAGACGTGACCGAGACAGCACCATCTATACTCAAAGAGATTCAACTTTTTCAATCGTTGCATTTGATTATCAGATGTTAATGAGAAGGTCACTAATGCTAAGACGTTAATATATAATTAAAATCAATCCAAAGTGAATGCACAGTATTCCCTGTTAAGAACATTAATTAATAGATTCTGAAAAAAATTCATCGTCACCATGGCGGGAATCAAACTCGCATCTCTCCAGATTCATGCCAGAGCGCGCTACCATTGCACCACACATTGGTCACATTGTCCGATGCGTGGTGCGATGGTAGCGCGCTCTGGCATGAATCTGGAGAGATGCGGGTTCGATTCCCGCCGTGGCGCCGATGAATTTTTTTTCAGAATCTACTGTGCATTCACTTTGGATTGATTTTATATTATATATACCTAAAATTAGCAAGAAAAACAGTACCAGGTTATTTTGATCACCTACTATGGAAATTAGAAACTATAATAGATAGGGAGCAGTCCGTGGCCGAGTGGTTAGCACGCTTGGCTACTGATCTACGGGACCTGGGTTCGAGCCCCGGGTAAGGCATGGATGTTCATGTTGTTTTTCTGCTGAGGTCCTGCCATCCTCTCAGACCTTCTACTGTGGCATATAAACTGACAGGCTCCTGTCAGACCTCTGTGACAAGCAGCTGCTTGAGGGGGTATTTATTTTATTTAATAGATAGGGAGACACACAGTATAAATAACACACATAGTAAGAAATTAAATAACCTATGTATAATAAATCTAGAAAACTGTACTAATACTGATAAGCATACTATAAAGAGAAATGCTAAAGTTAATAATAGTAAATCAAAATTCATTATCTTATTTTAAAAAAAATACCCCTCAGGCAGCTGATTGCCACAGATGTCTGACAGGAGACTGTAAGTTTATACACCATAGTAGAGGGTCTTGTGAGGATGGCAGGAACTCAGCAGAAAGAAAACACAAACATCCATGCTTACCTAGGCTCGAACCCAGGTCCCTCTGATCAGTACCCAAGCATGCTAACCACTTGGCCATATGGAACGACCAACTTAGCTAAAATTCAGTTAAATTAAAAAGAAGAGTTACTTAATTTAGGGGCTAAGTTCACATACCCCTTCAATTCCCCACTCCCAAACCTGATACCCCATATCGAACAAATTATTATAAAACTCCCTTAATACAAAAGGATAAAATCCATTTTCAGTTATATAGAACTATAAAATAACATGACCAAACAAAAATAACCAATGACACTGGAAAAGACAAAGATATTAAAAAATTTAAAAAACAATGCAGATATCATACTAGCAGACAAAATTAATCATGATAAAAATAAAATGCTCATTGAAATAAACTAATGCTCATTGATAAAGATCAAAACACTAAAATAAAACTACAAAAGAATTAAAATGTCATAAAATCGCTAGCAACCCTATACTTAATACACTACATAAACTAACAAAGGAGTGATTCATTCCTACCCACCAAAATCTCAAAAGCTTGCATACACCTAACGTACCTAGATATACCACAGTTGTTTGTAAAAATTTAATTTAATATATATCCAATCAGTTCTTCACATATCTAATCTCAAAGAGGAAATCAAACATAGAACCTCAAGAAAGCATTCTACTGCTTTTTTAAACTTTTCTTCCCACCTACTCAATATACTGCTAGCACAGCACAAGATGCTGAAGATCCATCCTAAATACGCCATACCTCCTTAAACTCAACAATGCATTCATTTGTTGTATCACTATACCCTAGTATACCAGTATTGGATGCAGTAATGTGACTGAAAACAGTCTGATCACAGGGTGCTGAACCCACAGATTAAAAGTACTTTAGTGTGCATGAGGCATTGGACTTGGCTACCTCCTCCAACTAATTTGTGGTAAATGGAGAAACCTGGGTTCAGATGGAGGACATATGCATGAGCTCCCCTCACTCCAGACTAATGGTTGATACCATAATGAAACATGTAGAAAAAACAGCCCTGGGTAAAAGTAAACTATACCTACATTTCATAGATGATATATTAATATTCTGAGACCACGGTCAAGAGGAATAATAAAACCTTTAGGTATCCTTAATAATATCTTATGTACCATAAAGTTTACATGCAATAATGAAACTACCAACAATTGCCATTTTTGCACATAATGATAACACATAATAACGAAAAATGCAATACAACAGTGTACAGAAAACCCAATTTTTTTACCAAATCTAATATCAACAAAATCAAAACACCCTACTTTGGATAAAGCAGCAGCTTTCAATACTTATATTAATAGAGCACATCGCTATGCCTCATCTAAAACCTTACTAAGAAATGAAATTACCTACATTTATGAAATAGGACAAGAAGCCAGCTATGAAATATCACTCATAATGAAAATTCATAATTGAGTCAAATACACTGGTTTCCATAAATTAAGGAAAATCCCTATGTTAAGTCAATGGGAAGCTAAGGTCAAAGGTCTATAACTTCTAAAATAAGTTTTTTTTTTAAATATGATTGCAGATAAAGATCTCAATTGTATAAATCAATATCTTGATCTTCAACAATATTTGTTCAGTATTTAATGAGTTATGGAAATTTGAATATTTAGCACTAACAATGCCAGCCACAAAAATTGACTTCACAAATTAATTAAGCTGGACAGGGGCATGGCCAAAGACAGGGGCAGGGCTAGACAGGGGCATGGCCAAGGACAGGGGCAGGGCTGGACAGGGGCATGGCCAACTTGACAGCAGTGTCTGCCTAGTCATTGCCCCTGATCCTGAAGTGACCAGACACCCAACAGAAGAAAATCGTGGTGGTGGCTGCCAGACTATGGAGCTGCTGGCAGATCTTGGAGAGAACAGGGTGAGGCCGATGCCTCACCGAGATCAAAGCCTGTAGCAAGCTAAGCAAGTCGGTATAGAGGACACACCGACTATGATGCTTAGCTGCTATGTGGTTGAAGGCAAGGCTGTAGCATGCAACTCTGTAGTGAAGATGAAAAACTGTTGTGGGATCTGGTCTGCAATGATCACATCACACCAGACCATAGCCAATCCCACAGATGTACTGGCAATCCCACAGATGTACCGGACTTTCAGCCATCTATGAAGACAAGGAAGTCCGGGTGCTCAGCACAATGGCTGGCAAAGAGTTGCTGATACACAAAGTTGGGTGTAAAGGACTTCCCCGCCCTGCAAAGAGAAATCACAGGAAGGGGAAACAGTGACCCACAGTGGAAGTGGCTCGGCTGTCGACTGTGAGATTCTCTGTCTACGGTGTTAATATCTCGCAGGTAACCTTGGATATGCAAACCGAAAAGATGAATGGCAGTTGGCTGATTCTGGTATAATATTTCCCACCATGGATTGAAAATGCAGTCCCAAGTGGGATTGCAGTACAGTCCCAAGTGGGAAATGCAGTCCCATGCAAACATGGAGGCCCTGATGGTGGAGGAGGTCCAGCACCTTCACCACCAAATCCCGGAGGCAAAGTCGTACACCTTGGATTAGTAGTCCAGTTTCGACTGACAAGCGCACAGTACAGGCAGAGCAGAGAACATCGGTCAGCTGCCCAGGAGATGGAGGAGAGGACCTTGATGATGTTCAATGCCCATGTGCACTTGGACCTGAGATGATGTGTAATGTGGTAAAAAGATCAATTTCCAATCGAAGATGCAACTGAGAAACTTGGTCTCCACCACAACTGGAATGTTATCACCGAGCCTTGGCTCGGGATCCAGATGAAGATTACACTTGTGACAAAAGTGCACACAAGTGGACTTCTGTTGGGAGAACCAAAACCTGTTGGTCGTTGCCCGAACTGAAAGATTGTTCAGGGCATTTGCAGTTGCCTTTCAATAACCCTCATGCTGGACGAAGAGTGAAAGATGCTAAAATCGTCAACATAGAGGGCATTGCCTACAGATGGAGGAAGTTGTCTAGTAAAGGAATTAATCTTGACAGTGAAAAGCATAACACTCAGAATGCTGCCTTGTGTCATCCCGTTCTTGGGGGTACGGCAGCGACAGAGTGTTTCCGACACGGACACGAAGAGAATATGACAATAAGAAGTTAGAGATGAAAATTGGCATTTGACCTTTCAAGCCAATGCTATGGAGGTCACGTAGAATTCTGAATCTCCAAGCCTTATCATATGGTTTTTCGATGCCGAAGAGAATTTACACCAGGTGCTCTCTATGTAAAAACGAATTTCTGATAGCCGATTCGAGGTGTACCAGATGGTCAAGAGTTGACCACTGCCTGCGAAAGCTACACTGGGTGTTGAAAAAAAGATTGTTATGCCCTATATACCAGATGAGTCTGGCATTTACCATTCTTTCCTACATACGCAGCTCGTCAACGCAATGGGATGATAATTAGAAGGAATCTTGGAATCCTTTCCTGGCTTCGGGAAGGCCAAGAAAATGGCCTCCCACCAGGAGTCCGCAAACTGCTCCTCAAGAAAAATGCGATTGAAAAGATGGAGCAGCTGATCCTTACTCAATTGTGAGAGATGTTGCAACATGGCATAATGGACACTGTCTGACATTGGACTGGTTTAGGGATTTGAGCTTGATTATGGATCCTGGAATTGCTGAGCCTCTGCTGAGTGAGAAACTGCCACTGTGTTTTCTGTTTGCTTGGGGTTGCCAGTCCTAAGTGAACAGAGGCACGGTATACCTTATATCAGCTGGTGGATAATCTTGATCAGAGGCCATCGCAGGTACCTGAACCCTCACTTATCTAGTTGGGCATCACCAATCCTAAACTAGAGTAATGTGTCTCAGTCAGGTCTATTGCTCTTGAAGAGGTCCACTTGAAAATGTGGTGCCTGAAGTTCCTACCAGCATCAGGGATTTCAGTCTTTAGCTGAGAAGGAACAGGTGTTTGCCCCATGCCTGCAATCAGGGGCTGTTTGATATTGTTGGCCCTACATATCTCAATAAACCTAGTTTCTCTAAAAAACCTACTAATCATTTTCTCTCTGCAGGTATGTGGATAGCATAGAGATTATTCTCTTGATGTCCTCACACAATAATTCCAGCATTATAACCTAGATATTCTACGCTTACATGAGACCAGATGGGCAGGTAAATGAAAGATATCTAAAAATAACCTTAAATTACTCTTTTCAGGGAGGGAGGATGGAAAGCATCTCCAAGGTGTATGTTTGCTTCTCAGCAGACACACCAGTGATGCTCTTCTACGATAGGACTGCATTAATAAAAGATTTCTTACAGCAAAATTTAAAACAAAAATTAAAGACTTGAATGTCATTTGTTGTTATGCCCTCACAGAAATCTCTGATGAGAACAAGAACGATACATTTTACAGCCAGCTTCAGGATATTTTGAATTCAGTGAAGAGATATTTATCTTGTACTAGGCGACTTCAATGCTAAAGTTGGTACTGACTCTAATCTTTGGACAGTAATTTTAGGTCCCTTTAGCATTGGTAGTTCAATGGAAATGGGTAACATCTCTTACAGGTAAGTAAACACATAAAGGTTAACTTATAGGCAAGTTACAGGTTTGCGAATAACTAACACATACTACAAACACCAGGACATTTATAAATATACATGGGTTTCACCTGATGAGTTGTACAGGGAAATGATAAATTACATTTTAATTAACAGCATAAGAGCTAGTTCAGTAAGGAATACCAGATCATACAGGGGAGCAGAAATTGGGTCTGATCATTACCTGGTCAAAAGTGTCTTACAGCTGAAGCTTAAGAAATGTTGTGCTAAGGTTAAGAAAATTAGCTTTAACACTGAATGTCTGAAAGATCCAGATATAGGCAAACATACCATGATATGCTGCTTAGCCATTATGACAATCGTGGTTTGCTTACTGCTGTAGTTGAGAAAGAATGGATCAGTTTAAACAGGCTTTTCTTGAAACCAACAGTAATCTTTTGGGTAAAAGGGAACAGAGGCGGCAAAATTTTTGAGTGATAAGACTATGGCACTTATTTCTGAAAGAAAGAAGTGCAGGATTAATATAAATCAACATCCTACTACTCCTAACAGAAGGCATTACAACAAACTTAATAAACGTGTAAAGGATCAGTTACCAGCTGATAAGAATCTTTGGCTTGATAGCTTAGCTGACAAAGCAGGAGAAGCAGTTAGACAGCACAACAGCAGGGGGTTGTACCAGATTGTTAATGTTTTATGTGTGGAGAAAGGCAGGTAAACAGGGATTAAGGGATAAACATGGAAAGGTGGTTGAAGGTGAAAATTCTGTGATGGCTAGGTGGGCTGAGCATTTCAGAGAAGTTCTAAATAATGTGATTATTTCTACTCCCATTGTTTGTAATGAGGATAGATGCATCACTGGCTTTAATAATAGCCCTATATTGCATTCCAAAGTTGCTTTGGCTATCTTTAAATTAAAACTGCATAAATCCCCAGGGGTGAATGAAATCATCACTGAAATGCTTAGAGCTGGGAACATTTGAGGTGTCACATGGCTGATTGAAATTTTGAATATTTTTTATGATAAAGGTGTTGTTCCTAAGGATTTTACTAGAGCTATTATTGTCCCATTTTTTGAAAAAAGTGATCGCAAGTGAAACTAGATCACAGTTCTTGTGATAATTTTAGGGGAATTAGATTACTTTCTGTTCCAGGTAAAGTTCTTTGCATGATTATACTTAATAGAATTAAGAATTTGGTTGATGGACAACTGCGTGATGAAAAGTGTGGATTCAGAAGTGGTAGGGGATGTATTGATCGAATAAACTCACTGGACAAAAAAATTAGTCATCTCCCACTGTAAGAGGGTTACATCCATTCGACAGCAACAGAGGGCACACCAGTAATAAGCACGTGCTACAAATAGCTGTGCGCTACGGGGTTCATACAGTAACAAGAACTGGTTGTGTGCCACGTGTTAGTCGCTCCATGGAACATGGGTTGTGCCAAAGATGTGAATGAGTGACAAAATGGTGTTATTGGGTTTGGCCAAGCCAAAGGGCATAGTGTACAAGAAGTTACTGCCTTTGCAGGTGTGTCAAAACGTACTGTCCAAAGGGTCTTCCAGCAGTGGCGTATATCACAGTCCACTGCTAATCGTTGCCAGAACTATGGCAGAAAGACTGTGCTCACCAATAGGGACCGCCGCAGTATGTCATGCACTGTTAGGGCAAACCGCTTTGCAAAGAGGCAGGAATTGCTCCAATCAGTCAATGCAAGCCTACGACAAGCTGTTTCCAAATGAACACTCTAAAGGGAACTGCATGCCATGGATATCTGGAGCAGAGTACCATGGAAGAGCCCAGTGTTAAGAGCTCTGCACAAGGTTGCATGACTACAGTGGGCGTGGCACCACAAATACCGGATTATCAACCTTTGGAAGCATGTGATCTGGTCAGACGAATCACGTTTTTGCTTGTACTCAAATGATGCGAGGCAACGGATACATCATAAGCTGTATGAATACTTCCATGCAGACTGTGTGCAAGTTCTGTTCAAGCTGGAGGAGGTTCTGTGACGTTCTGGGGGTGTTTCACGTAGGAGGAAATGGGTCCATTGGTTCTGGTGACATCACACTTGAACCAGAAGGGCTAAATGGAGCTACTGGAAGACCATATGTTGCCTTTCGTGCAGGATCTCCACAGTGAACACCAGAAGGAGAGCCCAGTCTTCCAAGATGACAATTGTCATGTGCACAGGGCTCGAAGTGTGTCGGATTGGCACAATGAGCATTCTGAAGCCTTCGAACATCTCGACTGGTATGCCAAATCCCTGGATTTGAATCCCATAGAAAACTTATGGGACTATTTGGGGCAATGAGTGAAGCGCCATCCCAGCCATTCGGCCAATCTGGCTGAATTGCCGCACTTTCTGCTGGAAGAGTGGATGAGTATTGATACACACTGGTGATATCCACCCTACATCCACACACTGGTGATATCCATGCCAGACAGGATTCTGGCTGTTCTTTGGTCACAGAGAGGCATTACACGCTATTAGGTGACCAGGGGCATAGCCATGGGGGTATGGGGGGAGACTCCCCCCCAAAGTAACTCGGAGTTGGCAAAATTCGAAGCGACTTCATAAAATCTAGGTGAGTTGTGAAAATTTGTAATTTTTTTTTTGGAAAATTAAGCGGAGTTGTCAAAATCGAGGCAACTTGGCAAATCTAAGGCAGTTTGGAAAATGGAGAGACGGCAAAATTTAGAGCAGTTGGCAAAATTTGAAGCCAGCTAGTAAAATACAGGTGAGTTGGCAAAATCGGGACAACTTGGCAAAATTCAGAGTGACTTGGCAAAATAGTGGGGAGTTGGCAAAATTCAGGTGAGATGTAAAAATTAGGATTTTTTTTCTGTAAAATTATGGTGAGTTGGCAAAATGTCAGTTGGCAAAATTCAGGTGAGATGTGAAAATTTGGATTTTTTTCCATAAAATTATGGCGAGTTGGCAAAATTTAGGAGAGTTGGGAAAACGTAGGGAGCTGGCAAAATCTAGGGGCAGTTGGCAAAATCTAGAGGTCGTTGGAAAAACTAGGGGAGTTGGCAAAATCGTTAAGAGTTGACAAAACATCAGATGAGATGTAAAAATTGCAATCTTTTTTCTGTAAAATTATGGCGTGTTGGCAAAAATGAGGAAACTTTATAATATCAAGACAACTTCGCAATATCTAGGAGAGTTGGCAAAATTCAGAGTGACTTTGCAACAATCAGGTGTGAGGTAAAATTGGGATTTTTTTTCTGTAAAATTGTGACGAGATAACGAAATCAAGGAAACTTGGCAAAATCTAAGGCAGTTGGCAAAATTCGAATCCACTTGGCAAAATACGGGTGATTTGTGAAAATTGGAATTGTTTTTGTGAAATTAAGGAGAGTTGACAAAATCGAGAAAACTTGGAAAAATCTAGGGAAGTTGTCAAAACTGGAAACCACTTGGTAAAGTTCAGGTGAGTTGTATAAATTGGGATTGGTTTTGTGAAATTAAAGAGAGTTGGAAAAACCAAGAACTCTTGGCAAAATCTAGGGGAGTTGGCAAAATTCGAAGCCATTTGGTAAAATACATGGGAGTTGTGAAAATTGTGTCTTTCTTGTGCAATTAAGGAGAGTTGATAAAATTCGAAATGACTTGACAAATTCAGAGAAGATGTAAAAATTTCGATTTTTTTTCTGTAAAATTATGGCGAGTTGGCAAAATCTAGAGTAGTTGTCAAAATTCAAATCCACTTGGTAAAATATAGGTGAGCTGCAAAAATTGAGATTTGTTTTGTGAAATTAACGAGTGTTGGACAAATTGAGGAAACTTAACAAAATGTAGGGCAGTTGGCAAAATTCGTAACGACTTGGAAAATACGGGCGAGTTGTGATAATTGGGATTGGGTTTGTGAAATTCTGGATAGTTGACTAAAATAGAGAAAACTTGGCATAAGCATGGGGAGTTTGAAAAGTTTGAAGTGATTTGTCAAATTTTGGAGAGAAGTAAAGATTGGGATTAGTATCGTGAAACTAAGGAGAGTTAGTCAAATCAAGGGAAAATGTACACTGACTTGCTACAATTCAGACGAGATGTAAATATTGGAATTATTTCTGTGAAATTATGGCTAATTGGGAAAATTGGAAGTTAAATGGCATGACAAATTACGGTTAGTTGGCAAAATTGGAAGTTAAATGGCATGGCAAATTACGGCTAATTGGCAAAATTGTAAGTCAAATGGCAAAATTTAGGAGAGTTGTGAAAATCGGCTTTTAGAATATTCTAATTTTTCCACCATTAAAGGAGATAATTGTAGTTTTCAGAAGATTCCAAAAGTGCAAATCATATTTCATCAATTCCTATCTAACCCAAAAAGAATTTTTCATTTATCTCTTAACAATTATCTACTAAAACAAAAAAGTTGTCTTTCCCACCCCCTGGATCAAAAGGGCCAACTCACTGTTAGCAATGGAAACTTTGTGATTTTCACATTCCACCACCAAATTTCAAATTTATCATTTGCAATATTTGTTTGAAACTTTGGAATTTAAACAAATAGCTTTTTTTTTTCAATCAACTTTTCCCACACTATTAGAGGGTGCAATTATAGCTTTACAAAGATTAAGAAAGCGCAAATCATAATATTTGATCAATACCTATCCAACACAAAAAGTTTTTAATTTATCTCTAAAATTAAAAAAAAGTTCGATGTCTACAAACAGACGACAAAGCAAAACTATTATCTCATTTTTTTTAAATGAGATAAAAATCTATATTCTTAAGTCCTGTTAATAATACAGGTAGACCTACAAGATGTGACATTTAGGGGGGGGGGGAAATCCATACATTTTTAATGAGCAATGAACTGAACAAAAAAAACTATTTTTAAGGTATCAAAAATATATCTTGATTAAGAAACAAAAATATGCTTTTTTAATGAGTACTGTGAATTGACAAAATCATTATGTTATGCACCTAAAAATGTTATTTTGAAATAAATAATGGGGTGGCCAGGACTATCTAAGATAATAATCCATCTTTTTATCCAGCATCCTTGGGACATATGAAGCACAATTCGTGCAGAACAGTACACCTATATCATTGGGCACTTGACTTCTCCTGAGGACAAGTGATGAAACATCATTCATTCATTCATCATTTTCATCAGGTCCACTTGTCAATGAATGTGTGGTGCAGTATTTGGAACAATATAATCATTTTACCAATATTGTGCAAGGGAACACTGACAGGGCAATGGTACCTCTAACTTTTATGGGATACATTGCCTGACTGGTTGGATGACATTCCTTTGAGGGAGGTACAGCATATATGGTAAAAAAATGAATCCCCATTGCACAAGCCAGAAGCCATCCTTGCCCTATGTAAAGGCAACCTGCCTGATAATTATGTATTCAAGCCTTATTTTGTGCACAAGAGCAAGAATCATCTGCTTTCCTCCAATGTGGTGATTTTTGTGCACAAGAATGTCAAGCATCATGCTATTAATCTTATTTTCACTGATACGCACAGTGACTTTGTAGCATGCCACATCTGGCTGAAAAGCTACGATATCACCCTGATATCCTGTTACATCCGGCCTTCCACTGCCTTTCTTACATCCATCCTACAGGATATTTTCTTGCAGTGTCCTCAGCCCTAGATACTCTGTGGGGACCTAAATTCCCAGTCCTTCCTGGGGTAGAAATCTCAGTGATCAGATAACGTGATCTTGCAGAATAACTTCTTTACTGTCAATGTTCGCTCACTTTCTACAGACCTTCAAGTACTCACAACTCCATTGGCCTTCTAGTCTTGCTCAAAGCCTCAGTTGGTCAGTTAACCCTGACACCTAGGGCAATGACCACTTCCCTCTACACATCTCCTTGCTTCCCAAGGGACATGCAGCTCCCAGAAGAATCTCTATTTGCTATCTCCCATTGCTCCCAGATCAGCAGATTTCTGCTGAAGGACTCACTGTCATCAACTCCCCTGATCTCCACTATGTGAGTAGCCTTCCAGAATCCAGGCACTATGTGTACCTAGGGCAATGACCACTTCCCTCTACACATCTCCTTGCTTTCCAAGGGACATGCAGCTCCCAGAAGAATCTCTATTTGCTATCTCCCATTGCTCCCAGATCAGCAGATCTCTGCTGAAGGACTTGTCATCAACTCCCCTGATCTCCCTGCTCTGTCAGAAGCTCTTATCATTTCCTCTGATGCCTGCACTGCTATCATCTCGACCTCTGAGCATCTACTCCAACCTGATATTCATTATAAGAGGCTACACACCATTCACTGTTGAGCCGAAAGGCATGCACACCACTCTGGCAATTTCCCAGATATTCTCCAGACATGCTACTATCAGAAGATACCTGAACCGCCATGAAAGGTTCAGGTGGAGATCCTTCTGCTCCAGCATCAATGTATTCACCCCTTCTGGGGAAATCTGGAAATACATCAGAAACCTGATGGGGAAGCTGCAGACTGCCCTCCCTTTCCACAATCTTGCCTTGTCCAACAGAGAGGACTTAGCTGCCAATGCTAATATCTTCTTGCTGCATTTCACCTCCAACCTTCTAGTGCCACCTGTGACTGCTAAGGCTACATCTCAGCAGCCCTGTTCTGAGAGTGAGCACAGCTACAATGTCCTTTCACTTTGCAGGAACTCATTTTAGCCATTGAAGCTTCATATGTTCTTCTGCTCCAGGTCCTGATTGCCTGCTATACTCTGTTAGCTAACCTGTCACCTGAAGCTCTGCTTGTCCTTAAAGTCTTCAATCATTCGTGGGCCTTCTTCACCGTACCTGATTTCTGGAAGGCTACTCACATAGTGCCTGGAGTTCACATAGTGAACTATCTTGAAATAGGGAAAACCTGCCACTGATATCTCTTCCTACAGGCCCATTGCTCTTTCTTCTTTCCTCTTCAAGATCCTAAAGAGATTTGTCCTTGGACACCTACTAGAAGGTACCTGAAGGCCGAGGGCCTTCTTCCCAAAAGCCTCTCTGGTTTCCACAGAGGGAGGTGCACTTCTGATAACTTGATTGACTTCACTTCTGCCACTGACCAGGCTCTGTCTGAAGGACAGACTACCATCACTGTCTTCTTCGACATTCAGAAGGCTTTTGACTCTCTTTCTCACACTGATGTTCTCTGCAGATTTCAAGATCTATCTCAGAGGAAATTTCATACACTAGTTCAGGGGTTCTCAACGTGGGGTACACAATAAAATTCTTTGAGTTATGCCGTGAGAGCTCAAAAGTCACTAGATCTAGCAACAAAGTCACTAAGTTGGCAACATTGCTGTGCAAAAATGTCATTTTTTTGTGTTTATCAATATATGTAATTTATGAATACAAAATTTAATATATATGCTTTATTTTATTCCCATTGTTATACTATAACTATAGTTTTAGCTATCTATACAAGGGGTACACCAATTACATACACATTTCCAGGGGGTATGTGAAGCATAAAAGGTTGAGAACCACTGCACTAGATCACGGCATATGTCTTCAACAGGACAGTTCACGTGAAACTTGTCAACATTCTCAGTGCTTCCCCATGTCATCAATCATGGGGTTCCTTGAGGGGTTGTCCTCAGCCAGATGCTTCTGAACATCTTGCTGTCAGGGCCTACCCTCTCGACTCAAGAATAGAGTGGGAATTTCAATCGCAGACATCTGCACTTGATTCCCTAGCCAGGACCCCTCCTATTCTCAGCTTAAGATGAAATGAGCTGTGGTCACTGTCCTGAAGTTTTTTGACAACCTCAGCCTCACTCTTTCCACCAATAAAACTGTGGCCATGGTTTTCACTAAGAGACCCTTCCACCTTTCCTGGCATCATGTTTGGACCTGACTACATCAAGGTCATCAAATAGCACAAGTTCTTTGGTGTCATCCATGACAACAGACTGATCTAGGGTCCTCACATCCAGCATCTTAAGACAGTTACCATTGTGCAGTGAAATATCCTGTTCTTCCTTGCTGGCACCAACTGGGAAATTCCTGCAAGACCCTCCTGGTCTGTACTGACACTTGATCCTATCTCTTATCATCTATAGTGGTCACCTTCTGAGCAATGCTTCTACTTCTCAACTGAGCAAACTCGCCACTGTGCACACTATATCTCTGCACCTCTGTCTCTGACTCTGCCCTATCACCCCTAATGCATCTGTCATCATAGAGACTGATGACATGCTTTTCCACCTGCATCAGAAGAGAGATCTATTGTGTCATCTTTCAAGGCTCCACACTCTCCATTTTAATCATGAACTACTCAGGAAGCTGCATGACAGGCCAACCACTGCCATCACTGTGTCTGCCACTAACTTCTATGACAGAGTCATTCCTGCCAGCTCCACAGCTGACAATATGCTCTTTTCTGTCTTCCACCATGGTGGAACAGTGATATCTTAAGATCAATGTCCCTATCCCTTCTCTAGGTCAAAAGAGCAACTCAGATCCTGTTGCATCAGACTTCTCTATACCTCCTATGCCACTGCACGATATGAGAGGTGTACAAAGGTCTACACTGACGTATCTGTTGATCGCGAGAGACTGGTGCCTCTGTGTTTGACATCACATATACTGACATCACCAGAGGTTTCGATCTTCCACATCTCAATTACTCCTCTGTGCTGAGCTCCATGCTATCCTTGAAGCTGTAATTTTCATCCACAGCTTCAGGAGTGGCAACTTTGTCATCCTTTGCAACTCGAAGTCAGCCTTGCAAGCTCTCCAGAAGATAGACAGCAACAGCTGCAACCTCTTCCTTATTCAGAATATCATGGAGATATGCTCCAAGCTCACTTCTGCCAGTTTCATGATTCATTTCCAGTGGATCTCCTCCCATGTAATGATCTTGCAGATCTCTCAGCGACTGCAAGATTTTTATCTCACAACTGATGAGCCAGTATCGTCTCACCACACCTCTTCTCTGCCTAAACACCTTAACCCAACAATAGTAACAACTCACTCTCACCTATACATACTTCCCCCAACACAGGTGGAGAAAGTGATTTGGAGTCACAGTTTTTCAGGCAGAGGCCTGGAAGGGTTAAGAACAGAATAGGTCTAGGGTCACAGGTTGTATACTTGACATCTGTCATGTGTTGTGGGGTAATCGTTGTTTTAGGGTCTTACATTATTATTATTCTGCATGGCATGTTGGTGCTGATCTGTGAAGTACTTGAGTTATGGATCAGTGGGGGTGGTTTATCTATGATGGTGGGGTTAAGATCAGCAGATGGGGTGTTGAGGTAAATGGGGGGATGTTTGTATAGGGTGAGGGTGGGTTGTTACTATTACTTGGGTTGAGGTGTTTAGGCAGAGCAGAGATGTGGCAATTACACTAGTATTTGTGATCTTAATCTATAAGATTATCATGTTTATGGGTATGTGTGTTTAATATTTGTTCAGTATCTCATTCTATGATGTTATGCAATCATCCGAGGAGATGATTAAATTCTTTATTTGATACTTGAATGGGAGTAACAAACATTGGGTATATGTTTTTTGCTTCACATAACTTATTTCCTTCCAGGATCCAAAATCAGGATCTCTGGATGTTCTGAATGTAAATATGGATACCTATGCCAAAACTACTCACCAACAGAAGGACTGATTTCCATACTAAGGAAGTCTTTTTTGTTTCCATATCCAAAACCTCATTCATTTTCAGGAATTTCAGAAAATGACAAAAGATTAAATTTTTTACTAAAAAATGAAGCAATAAAATAAAAATTAACAAAGAACCTAATGCAATGTTAAATAAAATATTCATAGCAACAAGTTGTAAGCTGGCCATCCAATACAGCATGACTTCAAAAAAAATCAATAGATCAACCAACCAAAAGATTGATAATTTATGAAAAATAAATCTACTGAAATGAAAATTAAGGTTTAAATATAAAAAAGGAAATACTAACTTTACAAAGGGTATCAGATATATTGGAACAACACTGTAAACAAGCAATTATGGAGCCACTTATAACATACAGTATAGAGACAGCATGTGTGAGCCACCTGCCTTCTCTTGTGCAGTGATAAATAAATAAATAAATACCCCCTCAAGCAGCTGCTTGCCACAGAGGTTTGACAGGAGCGTGTCAGTTTATATGCCATAGTAGAAGGTCCATGAGGATAGCAGGCCCTCAGCAGAAAAACGACACAAACAGCCATGCCTTACTTGGGGCTCGAACCCAGGTCCCTTAGATCAGTAGCCAAGCACGCTAACCACTCGGCCATGGGATTAAATAAATACCCCCTCAAGCAGTTGCTTGCCACAGAGGTCTGACAGGAGCCTGTCAGTTTATATGCCATAGTAGAAGGTCTGTGAGGATGGCAGGCCCTCAGAAGAAAAACGACACAAACAGCCATGCCTTACATGGGGCTCGAACCCAGGTCCCTTAGATCAGTAGCCAAGCACGTTAACCACTTGGCCATGGGATTAAATAAATACCCCCTCAAGCAGCTGCTTGCCACAGAGGTCTGACAGGAGCCTGTCAGTTTATATGCCATAGTAGAAGGTCTGTGAGGATGGCAGGCCCTCAGAAGAAAAACGACACAAACAGCCATGCCTTACACGGGGATCGAACCCAAGACTGAAATAGGTTTAAGGTAGAAAATACTAAATACAGTACATTAATCATGAAAATGGGAGTAAAAATTTTGTAACATGCACAGATTTTTTATCACTTATTTTGTATTTGTGTTCATATATGATTTTATACAGATCACTGTTATTTATTAGCTTGAAAGGTGGTCATGAAAATGCACTTGGAAACACTGAATCCCAAACCTTCTACTTGTTTTGACAGGTTTAGGTCATGTAGTAGATCATTAACTTCCTTATGCTGAATTAGATGTGGTTCTTGACCATGTTGTGGAGAAACTTGAATCAAAAGAAATAGATGGATCTTCCAAACAGTAATCCTTTTCTACACTGGAATAATGAGATCTTCCCAGTTAGGTATTGGAACAGGGATATCCCAATGTGGCATTGATTTCACCACAGATGGGATGTCTGGATATTGCAATTCATTTTTCCCTTTTTTTTAATACTCCTCAATATTTGTAAGATAGAATATATACAGATGGCACCTGATGGCTAAGCAAGCATCAGACCAGATGGATGAACACAAGTGATTCCAGACAGGTAGACCATAGGCAATGGGGTGTCTGGAAAGAAACAGGTTTGCTGTGATTTGTCTACACATCAAACAAATCGACGACAAGTGGTCTCTTTGGTGTTCTTTTCCAAACCTGTCTGACAAATGCTGCCTACAGCATATTACAAAGTGTCACTTTTTTTACCACTGTCAAGGTTTATTTTACAAGTATTTGTGATAAATGATAATTGTTTTCTTTTCCAAATTTGTGACATGATGCAAATGATAGTGTAATTCATGTTACCAAATGATAGTTTTCATTCATGTTACCAAAACCTTGTTGACTAGTGTAATCATAGTATATAACTGCTTAATTTCAGGCAAATGAACGAGCAGATAAGTGTGATGTCATATAGATGGCAGAAATTGTCAGTTTCCCTTAGGTTCCGCAACTACTTGAGCAATCAGTGCCAAATTTGATGGGGTGGTCCCACTTAGTTCTAACTCTGTTGGGATAACAGATTGGGTTCCCAGCTGCCATGGGTCAGGAGTGATCCCTCGAAAAGTGTCCAAAATTTCTGGGGGCACTGCCAATTGCCTCTCTTGTGATTGGAGTAGTGTGTTTGGAATAGATATATAGAATGATGTGAATGACATCATCAATGGACACACATTGTGCACCAAACTTTTGCTGTGGGTTTAACTAATCAGCAAATATCATTTGACATTTTTGGTGTCAATAAATATTTCATTTGCTAGAGTAAAGGTATGCTATTTAATAGTCAACAAGCAGTGATTTTAGATGTTCCCAGTAAATCTGCCCAAATTAAAACTAGAATCCACAGGGCTTATTATTGAGCATGATACTCTTTAAATGCTAAACTAATTAGTTATTACTAAACTGATTAGAAAATTAATAGCACACCATTAATGTATTTTACAATGAATGTTCAAGATTTAATAGATTCCCATGGCAGAGTGATTAGCATGCTTGGCTACTGATCTAAAGGACCTGGGTTTGAGCCCCGGGTAAAGCACGGATGTTTGAGTTGTTTTACTGCTGAGGTCCCACCATCCACAGACCTTCTACTATAGAATATAAACTGTGACAGGCTTCTGTCAGACCTCTGTGGCAAGCAGCTGCTTGAGGTGATATTTATTTTATTTTATGGAATCTAAACCTTATGCTGCCACAACCACAAAAATGTGATTCATGAAGCTTGCATTTTTGGCCATGAATGCTAAACAGCATCATTAGCATAAAAAAGAGTAACTTTTTATATTTATTTACATATATATATTAAAAATAGATATTTCAGAGCTCTTTTCATTGACTTCTAATGCTACTGTACAACTCTATTCCATTAAGGCACAGCAAGTTCTAATATCACACAAATAATAAATAATAAAAGAGATAAAAAAATTCTTATTTTCTATGCTAAACAGCCATATAGTATATTTAATACCAATATTGTTAGTGCTGTAAAAATTCTATACCTGGCAAATACCTAACTTTTTGTTCCTTTTTTCTTTTTCTGATATCTCATGAAATATTGTAGAGTGTTTAAAAGGTATATGTGTTTGCCAAGTACTACAGTGGATATTTTGAGTCAAATTGAACTGGAAAATCTTAAGTTTTTTGAAAAATATTTCGATTGTGATAATGATTCAGATGAATTATGACATTTTTCTGATTCAGAAAAGGGATGTCAATTGAACTACTTCTAGATTTAAATTCCTTCCCAAATATTTAGAAAGAAAATAATCTTAAACTTGATCAAAAATGAAATCATTAGGTATACTTGACCTAAATTGGTAGCTGATTTAGGACACATCTGATTAAGACATTATACTGAAATATTAAATATTCAAATGATAGACTTTTTTTTAATTGAAGTAATTTCATAACTAACATTCAGAATTTGTAATTTTTAAGTTTTAGCCGTTGCAGTCAGCATTAATGTAGTCAGTATTTAATTGCAGCAGTCAGTATTTAATGCAAATTGATCTGGAAGGGTTCAATCTCAATTTCATTGGTTAAAATAAACTACATTTCCTTAAAAATATTTTTATTTCATTTTTTTTCACAGCTTTTTCATCCCTTTCTTAGTTATATACTTTTCAGTTTTTTTTATAAATCATCTTGCTTTTGAAGTAAAATTAATTTTTCTAACACTACTTATCTACAGTTTGCAAATCAGGAAAAAAAATTTTTTAAATAAACAAATGAAAGATTTATAAGTAATGATACAATATTATAAACTACTTATATTTAAATAAATACTTCAGAAAATAAGACCTTTTTTTTCATTTTTACTGAAATTAAAATGCAAAAAATACAATATAAACAATGCTATATAGTTTTACTTATGTATTTTTTTTAATTCTCTTAACCCCAATTTAATAGCAGTCTTGTGGCCAAGTGGTTAGTGTGCTTGGCTACTGATCTAAGGGAAGTGGATTCAAGCTATGGATAAGGCATTGATGTTTATGTTGTTTTCCTGCTGAGGTCCCATCATCATCACATGCCTACTGTGGCATATAAACTGACAGGCC
Source organism: Ryuthela nishihirai (assembly GCA_038380435.1). Classification (NCBI taxonomy): domain Eukaryota; kingdom Metazoa; phylum Arthropoda; class Arachnida; order Araneae; family Heptathelidae; genus Ryuthela; species Ryuthela nishihirai. The sequence continues at coordinate 4,788,748 of JAWZYU010000019.1, forward strand.
TCTGTCAGACCTCTGTGGCAAGCAACTGCTTGAGGGAATATTAAGTTTTTTTTTTTTATTAAAACCCCAATTTGATGCTCTTTCTTTTGGTATTTAACATGGCCTATATCTGTTAATAATTCATTTGGCAAAAAAATTTCAAAGCTGACTTTTATTTGACTGAGCAGTGTTGACAAAAGTCTTGAATTTCTCAAAGTACATAGAAGCCTCAACTTCTGTTAACATCGACATCCATTATTCTCAAGAACCGATTTATCTTCCATAAGAGCTTTTATTTTAAGGACCGATGATATTTGTAAGAACCTACGATGATATTTGCAAGAACCTACGACTTCAATACAGCTGGGAACAAAGAATAGGTGGAAATTTCCAGACACGTGGGTGGAGTTTTGGCCAATCACAGCACAGAATATCACTCGTACATTCTGATAAATTTGTTCTCATCCAATCAGCGTCTTTGCTATTGTTCAGCACAACATCCCTGCTTTGCTTTGAAGTCTTAAGGGGCATTGTTATTCTTTATTCATCTTTTGTTTGATATGATTCTTCAGTTCAAAAAAAGTGCAGTTTTGTGAATTATAATCAATTTAATTGTTGTTATTTTTGAATTACGACCTACCCACCACCACTATGCCACCACTGATTTCATCAGTCCTGCACTTGAACTTTAAGATAAATGCTTATATTTGCTTTTTATTCTGAGATATTTTATAACTATTTATTAAATAACCTTTATTAAACAGTCATTTTTAATATAAAAATCAGCTATAAGATATAAGAAATACCTATTTTATATGTTGTTGGAGTATCCTGTCAAGGTTTTGGAATGAATTAGAAATTAATGTATTATTGGTTTCAGCTTAAGATATTTTCGATATACAATAGGTTTTTGTGGAACAAATTACTATCATACGTTGGGACCCAACTGTGTATTATTGAGAAAAAAAATTACAGAATTGATTAAATTTCTTGCTTGAAGTAAAAAAAATTTTCAGAAACAATTAGACTTTCTATTGATATGCATTTTAATTTTTTTTCTCTGTTTTTTAAAAAATAAATTCTAATTTGCATTGCCAGATGCTTTTTATTTACCATACAACTCTTAAAAAGCCCTATTAAAATAAAACTAAACAATAAATAACATTCACAGAGTTACCTGTAGACTTTAACATCTATAAATCAATAAACATTTTTGTGGAAAAAAGTTTCACCTGCTGATGTGCAGGATTTTAGTTCACGTCTGTCCATAAACATTCCACAATATTTTACCACTAACGTTAGTTCAGTGGTAGAATACTCCAGCAGGCATGTTTCTGGAGAGATGTGGTTTCAAATCCCACATGTCGGCAAAACTTTTATCCACAAAAATATATATTGAAAATAAAACGTCACTTTTTTGCTAAATACTTTATATTCAGAAAATCCACAATTAAATGCCGATTAATTTGGCATACAGCATGCCATAATTTCTTTCATTGGTTATTTTGGCAAAACAAAGTCCTCAAGATCACTTTAATTTTAACTGTAAAAAATAAATAAAATAATAAATACCCCCTCAAGCAGCTGCTTGCCACAGAGGTCTGACAGGAGCCTGTCAGTTTATAATGCCATAGTAGAAGGTCTGAGAGGATGGCAGGACCTCAGCAGAAAAACGACACACACATCCATGCCTAATCCGGGGCTCGAATCCAGGTCCCTTAGATCAGTAGCCAGGCGTGCTCACCACTCAGCCACGGGACGGCACTATTGAAAAAAATGCCTGGCCACCAAGCACAATTCAGTTTTTCAGATCTTGCATGGTAAGGGTTAAAAATTAAGATTTTGGTTGGTACAACAAATTAAATTCAATATTAAAAAAAAAATTATTATTTCAGAAATAACAAACCATAATATGCAAATAAGTATAAAATCACATAACATTAATTCTGAACTAAATCAGACATGCAACTGTTAGTTTCTCTGAATAGAGAAAGTTTACAACTTTAGATATTTGGGTAATTAATATTATTTACAATTTAAATTGGAATCCACATATTTCATATTTAACAAAGATATGCATTATTTAGATTGTATAAAATCAAAAGAACAATTGATATCAAGTTTCTGCACACACCTTACTATGCTTGAATTCATTCAAAATTATAAGTTGGAGATGGGTTTATAAAAGCTGTATTCTAAAATTAGTGTTCATTATACAATTACAAAAAACTTGTTTCCGATTACACTGTCCTTATACAATTACACAGAAGGCACACAAGGGGTTGGGAGCTTAGAGCAGCACTTTTTGCACACAATGAGCTAAATGCCCAGGTCACAACAACCTCAAGTTCTCAGAGAAGATTGAAATATGGGGACCAATTGGATACTGGGTAGCATTCCATCAAGGCCATCCAATGTGCTCTATAATGTGAACAGGAGTATGGCTCTTCTGCACATGTCACTGCTATCCAATGGATAGTGACTTTTCCAGGCCTGTCAATGTCCCTCCTCTCACTGAGGACAGGGTGGGGGCTAGCAGAGATGTGGAACACAAGGCATCTTTATTAGACAATTGTATGTATTTAAAATGTTACTTTTCATTTAGAAATTAAAATTAGTATGAGGTGAATGAAAAGTGTTTAAGAAAAAAAAAGCTTCTATAGTACTTAAGGTAAAAGATGAAATGCAAAGGCACTGTGTTTTTTGGCTCCTAGAATATTTAACACTTTACAGGTGTCCCTGAGAAATGAGATCTCTGAAAATAAATTTAAAAACTTATTTATAACATTTCACTGAGTAGTATATAACTTCAGTTCTTATATAACTTTAACTTCTGATAAAAAAAAAATACATGATTTCCAATGTTTTAAACATAAATGACAATCACAGTATTACCTGTTTACTTTTTAACTTCAATATATCAATAAATATTTTGTGGAAAAAATTTCACCGACATATGGGACTTGAACCCTCATCTCCAGAAACATGCTAGAGTATTCTACCATTGAACTAATGCCAGCTCATCTTTTTCCACTAATTTAAGACTTTAAACTCTTCACTGATGATTTTGGTACCTACCATTGGCGCCATCTATGAACTCGGGTGGCAACTATTTCTTTTTATATTGCACTAAGATGGAAATAAGTAATAATGTCTTTTCACGCTATTTAGCGTTATTAATGATTTAAACATAGATGACAATAATAGCATTACCTGCTGACTTTTTAACATTAATATATCAATAAATATTTTGTGGAAAAATCAGTGAAGAGTTTAAAGTCTTAAATTAGTGGAAAACAGATGAGCTGGCATTAGTTCAATAGTAGAATACTCTGGCATGTTTCTGGAGAGATGCAGGTTTAAGTCCTGTATGTCAGCAAAATTTTTTCCACAAAATATTTATTGATATATTGACATTAAAAAGTCAACAGGTAATGCTGTGATTGTCACCTATGCTTAAATCATTAAAATGCTAAAGAGTGTGAAGAGACTTTAGCATTTATTTCCATCTTATTCAGTGCAATATAAAAAGAAATAGTTGCCACCTGAGATCAGATGGCATCAACTGTAGGCGCCGAAATCATCGGTGAAGAGTTTAAAGTCTTAAATTAGTGGAAAAAAGATAAGCTGGCATTAGTTCAAAGGTAGAATACTCTGGCATATTTCTGGAGAGATGCGGGTTCAAGTCCCGTATGTCAGGAAAATTTTTTCCACAAAATATTCATTCCAATGTTTTGTTTGTTTAATGGTAAAAAATCTTTAAAACACTTAATTTTACTTTGTATCTTTTATTAACTCACTTGCATAAAATATATGATGCATAATCTGTACTTAAAACAGCAGAAACCTGGATGGTTTCTATCGTTTTACCTACTTTTAGTTGACCCCCCCCCCCCCTCAGCTCTAATTGGAAGCATGAAATCATTTTTCTCCCTGTTTTCCTTTGTATTTCTTAGTGTTTAAATTGCATTTTTTTTTTTCATTCATTTGAACAATTTTGATCAACTGATTAACAGGTTATCAATTTTTTTAAATAAAAACAAATTTACCTGGTTTGATTGTACTTGACTGGATTGGGAAATACTGACTGCTGCTTGAGAAGATTGCTGTTGTGGGACTGGTGAATTTTGCTGTACTTCACCTCGACTAAGAGCTTGCATGTCTGGCAGGAAACTCTGAGTTGCCATAGCAACCAACCTAAAACTCTACAATGAATAGCACCAAAACTCTACATTAAACTATCAGAGAAAAAACAGCTTACAAATAATTCAGAAGTTTATATATCAAAATTTGGTTGAGTATATTAATACAATGGAGCTTAGAAAATTCAATGCTAAACAGACATAAAAAATCAAATGATTACTTATTGTTGTATAAAATAGGATGCTAAAGAATGAAAAAATATTTAAGAAAGCTGATATTTCAAATTAAACAATGTTCTAATACAACTAAGATTATTATTACTCATAAAATTGGGGCAGGAGATGGCTCAATCAGTAGGGTGCCAGTCTCATAATCTGATGTTCCCAGATTTGAGTCCCAACTGGGTCTTCATTGAGAATTTTCTCTACCAACCCTGTTCTGCCTTTGGTGAGAAACAGATACTGATTGGCTTGAAAGTCTGCCATCTGCTGGATGGGATGTTAGGCCATGGCCACACAGGCAGGAAAGCCACACTGTGTACATGTTAAAGAATATGCTGGTTATACTCAATCTTCTCTGAGCATTTGGGCTCTTTGTGACCTGTCCATTTAGCCCATTGTATGAAAAAGAATACCATTCAGATAAAACAACCCAACAACTCCAATTTTTTAAAAGATTTTTTTTTTTTAAAGAAATATATGCCTTCCTTACAGATCTTATCTATGGCATATTAAACTGGCGGTCTGTAAATGGTAGCTAGGCATAAACTGGAAAGAGAGCTGTGTAGCAATCCCTAGTGATGATGCACAGAACCGGCCAGGTCTAACACCTAATATCCGACCCTGCCTTCTCGTGGTGCAGGCCGTTAGTACCTTTCAAGAGATATTCGCTTTTGGAAGGGAACGGAAGGGGAGGGCTGCCAGTTCAGTATGGCCTACTGATTTGGTCATCTATGGCCACTTTTTTCTTTTTTTACAACCCTGCTGAGGAGTGGTCAACTTCACAGGGTCCTAGTGCTGACCATTTATACCTACTAGACTGAACTTATGGATTTGAGCTTCATTATGGATCCTGGACTTGCTGCCCTGGTGGGCCTCTGTTGAGGGAAAATCTTCCACTCTGTTTTCTGATTGTTTCTGGGTTGCCAGCCCTAAGTGAACAGAGGCATGGGATACCTTATATCAGATGGTGGATAATCCTGATCAGAGGCCATCGCAGGTACCTGAACCTCACTTAGCTAGTTGGGCATTGTCAAGCCTAAACTGGAGTAATGTGTCTCAGGCAAACCATATCGCTCTTGAAGTCCACTTGAAAAGGTGGTGCCTGAAGTTCCTACCAGCATCGGTGACTTCAGCCTTTAGCGGAGGAGGAACACATCTTTGCCCCACGCCTGAAATCAGGGGGCTGTTTGATATTGTTGACCCTACCAATCTCAATAAACCTAATTTATTTAAAAATCCTACTAATCATTTTCTCTCTGCAGGAATGTGGAACGTGAGGACAATATATATAGATTATTCTCTTGATGTCCTCCTCACACAGGAGTTCCAGCACTATAACCTGGATATTCCAGGCTTGCAAGAGACCAGATGGACAAGTAAAGGTGAGATACTTAAAAATGACTTTAAATTTCTCTTTACAGGGAGGGAGGATGGAAAGCATCACCAAGGTGTGGGTCTGCTTCTCAGCAGATATGCTAGTGACACTCTTCTAGGATATGAGTGCATTAATGAAAGGTTTCTTACAGCTAAATTTCAGACAAGCATTAAAGACTTAAATGTTATCTGCTGTTATGACCCCACTGAGGATGCCGATGAGAAGGATAGGTTTTACGAACAACTTCAGGATATTTTGAATTCTGTCAAGAAAGGAAATATTACCCTTGTTCTGGGTGATTTCAATGCCAAAGTTGGTACTGACTCTGACCTTTGGGGAGGGGTGATAGGCTCTTTTGGTATTGGTAGCTGCAATGGCAATGGGCAACGTCTCCTACAGGTAGGTACACTCAATGGTTTCAGAATAACTAACACTTATTACAAACACTGTGACATACATAAGTACACATGGGTTTCACCTGATGGGCTGCATAAGAATCTGATTGATTATAAATTAATTAACAGCAAATGGGCTAGTTCTGTTAGGAATACCAGTAATAGAATATAGGGGAGTTGAAATTGTATCTGACCATTACCTTGTTAAAAGTGTCTTGCAACTTAAACTTAAAATCAGTGCTAAAGTTAAAAAATTTACCTTTAATACTGATGCTCTGAAACACCCAGTTATAGCTAAAGCTTACCATGATAGGTTACTTAGTCATTATGACAGTCATGGTTTGCTTACTACTGAAGTTGAGGAAGAATGGGGCCATTTTAAACAGGCTTTTTTGGAAACTAACAGTACTCTTTTAGGGAAAAAGGAACAGAGGAGGCAGAATTATTTGAGTGATACGGCACTTGAGCTTATTTCGGAAAGAAAGAACTGCAGAAATGTCCTTAATCAATACCCTACTAGTCCTAATAGAAAGCATTACAGAGAGTTTAAATAAATGTGTAAAGGATCAGTTAGCTGCTGATAAGAATCTTTGGCTTGATGGCTTGGCTGACAAAGCTGAGGAAGTAGTTAGGCAGCACAACAGCAGAGAGCTGTACCAGATAGTTAATGTTTTATGTGGTAGAAAAGGGACAGGCATACAGGGTTTGAAGGATAAACAAGGTAAGGTTATAGAAGGAGAGGATTCTGTCATGGCTAGGTGGGCTGAGCATTTCAGTGATGTTCTAAACAATGTAGTTAGTTCTACTCCCATTGTTTGCAATGATGATAGATGCATCGGTGGCTTTAATGTTGGCCCTATAACACAATCTGAAGTTATTTTGGCTGTTTCTAAACTTAAACTTCATAAATCCCCAGGGGTAGATGAAATTACTACAGAAATGCTTAGAGCTGGGAATGTTTCGGGGAACCACTTGGATGACTGAAATTTTGAATATCTTTTATGATAAAAGCATGGTTTCTAAGGATTTTACCAGAGCTATTATTATCCCTATTTTCAAAAAAGGTGATCACAGTTCTTGTGGTAACTACAGGGGTATCAGCATGCTCTCTGTTCCAGGTAAAGTTCTTTCCATGATTGTGCTTAATAGAATTAAGAATCTGGTTGACAGTCAATTGCATGATGAGCAATGTGGATTCAGAAGTGGTAGGGGATGTGTGGATCAGATATTTTCACTTAGGCAGATTCTTGAGAAATGTTTAAGAGTTTCAGAAACCTTTGGTGGCTAGCTTTGTTGATTTCAAAAAGGCTTTCAACTCTGTTGATTGTCATAATTTGTGGTTGATTGTGAGATCATATGGTATACCAGACAAGTTAGTTAACATAATGAAAGCTCTCTATAATAACACTGAGTCATGTGTGAGAGTTGGTAGGGCTTATAGCAATTGGTTTCATTTCTTCTGTTGTTCGATAAGGGTGCGTTTTGTCTACTTTTCTCTTTAGTTTGGTTATTGATTATGTTATGCAAAACTCACTGCAAGGAACTAAATGGGACTTAAATGGTCTGGAGATACTAAAATTACTGACTTAGATTATGCTGATCAGATGAACTCTTTCATTCGAGCTGTTGATGAAACTGGTAGTAGAGTAGGTTTGGTTATAAACAGAGAGAAAACTAAAGTGATGAAAATTGGTCAGGCAGGTTGTTATTCAGTTCATCTGAATGGTTGCAGTCTTGAGCAGGTGTCACAGTTTAATTAACTCGGGAGCTATGTAACAGATACTTGGTGATGTGCGGCATGAGATTAATAGGCGAATAGGAATTGCTGTTGGGACTTTTAAAAATCTATGGAGATTGTGGAGAAATAGGCATAGACACCTAAAGACTAAAATTTGTAATAGTTTGGTTCTTTCTAGGATTAGTTATGGTAGTGAAACTTGGACACTGTGTAAACATAACAGAAAACTAGATGCTTTTGATTCCAAATGCTTACATAGTATCTTGGGTATTAGGTGTTTTAACTTTGTAACTAATGATGAGGTTAGGCAAAGGAGTTTGCAATCTCCTTTAAGCAGCATATTGTGCAGAAAGAGACTCCGTTGGTTTGGCCATGTTGCCCATATGGATAATTATAGATTGGCGAATAGGGTTATGAACAGTGTGCCTAAAGGCCTCAGAAAGAGGGGGAGACCTAGGATGCGGTGGGCAGATAATGTCAAACAGGACCTTGTTAGAATTGGTGTGCAATGGCCGGATGCAGCAGATGTAGCTCAGGACAGATATGCTTGGAGAATTAAACTGCACGGTCTGGTTGGACCTCCGTAGCCCATGGCTGCTTGAGGATGATGATGACGATGATGATTAAACTGGCAGGCTCATATCAGACTTCAGTGGCAAGCAGTTGCTTGAGGGAGAATTTATTTATATTATTTATGTAATTCCCTAACACAGCATTAACTTTAAATAATTTTCCACATCCATTTTTAAAAGATGAAACGAATTACTATTGTCTGACAACAATTTTATTTAAATTTGATTTATATAAAAACAGTACAATCAGCAGCATGTCCATTCATAACTCAAAATTATCAGATTTCAGTCCTGTATCAGTGTTCTGTTGCAGTTTTTTTTCACTCACTTGTACTTAAACACTTTTACACTCACTTGTACCTAAATAAAAAGTGAGAGGGAGAACTGGGCTTTAAAACTAGACAAATCTTGAATTGATAATCATTGAAATAATGGAGTTTATTGATATTTGGCTGTCCCATTGGTCAAATGGTTAGTGCACTTGGCTACCGATCAAAGGGACCTGGGTTCAAACCTCATGTTGTTAATAAATAAGATGAGAGATAAATCTAGATCATAGTAAAAAAGATGAGAGAGCACTGAGAGATACTGAAAATGAAGAGATGTGATGTTTGTGTTGCTTTCTGCTGAGCTCTTGCCTTTCTCGTAGATTTTCTCTATAGCGTATTAAACTGACTTGCTCCTGTCAGACCACTGTGGCAAGCAGCTGCTTGAGGAAGTTTTTTTTCATATTTGAAAACAGCAAGGATTCACAGATAAAATATTTACAATAAATAAAACATTTCTGTATAGTAAAAAAGATGAGAGAGCACTGAGAGATACTGAAAATGAAGAGATGTGATGTTTAATACACCCCTGAGCTAATGCTACTGAAAGTGTAAGTTTTGCCAACCTTGGATTCCCAAAGAGCACATCTACTTTTACTCAGGCAGCTCAGAGTAGATTGAATCATTTCATTTCAACCAATTTTTTTCCAAACCCAATCATGCTATGACACTTTTGAACTTTTTGGAAAAAATTCCTAGCACATAGATAAATACGAAATATACTGCAATTGTAGAGCATTATACACAGATTTAAAAATTCTCTTGCACTTTGCTCTGAGAGCCTTTTAAATGCTCAAAATATATAAAAATTTTAAAATCTCATCAATTTCATTAAACAGGATGCAATTATAATGGCAGAGGCAGGTTTATTTTAAAATGTGGCTGCAAATGATCCTTGACCTCACACATTCCAAGAAATACACAAATTTTATGTATATTGGTTTTCAAACATTGTACATTTACCAGAAGTATTACTAAACATCAAATTAGTTGTTCTATATTGGATGGTTATTATATGATATATGCACTTGTCCTAAATTAGAAGAAATAAATTAAATATTTTAACTCAGCTTGAAAATATGGAGCACTTAATATTAGAAAACTTGATTTGCTGTTTTAATATATAAATTAAAACTAATTAAAAAATAAAATATAATTTAATATATATACATAAAGAACTTTTTTAATCTATAATTAAATATGGAATAACAGTTTATGGAATAGCCTATAAGACATTAATAAAATTAAAGGAATAAAAATTAGTCTATTAACCCTTTAATTGTTTGAAGCTTTATCAGTTTTCAAAAATCACTGCAAATGAATTTGCAACTTTTTTTATGGTTCCATACCATTTTTTTTCTTTTAATTTTATATTTTTTTTTATATTTTTTTCTATTTTTGTATTTTTTTTTTGTATTTTTTAAAATACTCTTTCTTTTAGTATGTAAGGCAAACTACTTTGTTCATTAGTTGTTTCATAATAAGGCTCAGAAGTTTAACTGCATTTCTAGAGAAAAAAAACCCTGACACTATAAGATTGCAAACAGTCAGAAGTTACACTCTTACAACAAAAGACGATAATTTTGGTTTCTTCAAAATTTTACCTATGGAAAGTCTGTGTGTGTGTTTGTTATCAATAACATTTTTGATAAAAGCTACAAGCAAAATATTTGCCATGATAAGTTTACTAAAAAACATGTCAAGTTTTTCAAAATTGTCTTTTTAAAACAACCAAAATTCTGTAATAATTATGAATGAAATTCCAATGATATCAAATACAGTACCTATTTAACTTGCTTCCAATAAAAATTGTACACCTGAGAAGAATTTCTGATGTTAAAGAAAATATATTTGATTTAGCTGATGAAAAACTGATATTTAAAATAAAGGTTTATTTTTTACTACTTCTTTTTCTCATGATACCGAATCATCTACTTCATATTTTATTAAAATCACATACATTGGTGCTGATAAGCTTAAGCTTAGTGGTTTTTTGTGCAAAATAATTCAATAGATGATATTTTGAAAAAATAGAATACAAAATTTGAGTTGTTTGGTCATAGTGTTATATATGTAGTTCAGTAATGAAGTATCACAGAATAATGTGCTGTACACAAGAAACACTTGAAAATTAATTGAAAAAAAATTGGTTGTCCTGACTGGGATTCAAACCCATCTCTCAGAAGCATGCCAGGCATTATAACTATTAGACCACAAATATTTCTATCATCATGTATGGTGGCTTGGCTGCCAGATTCCTGATAATAGATGGTGCCACTGGCAAATCTACAAAAAAAATTGCAGGAATGCTTACATATCACTTTGTTTGAGAAATGGTTAGATCTTGGTGGTCTAGTGGTTATGACGCCCAACATACTTCTGGGAGACCTGAATTCAAATCCCAGTCAAGATAACAATTTTTTTCAACTAATTATTTCAACTGTTTCTTGTCTACAAGACACTTTCTTGTGATACTTTATTACTGAAGTATGAAACTACTTTCTGTTCCAAGTAAAGTTCCTTGTATGATTGCATTCAACTCTTCCAGAGTTCTGGTTGTATCTATACATTGACAGAATCTGAAATGAAAGGCAGAGGACATATGCATCCATTTTTACAACAACAAAAAATTAGATTTTTTAAAAACTGCCATTTGCAAATTTTCTTATATATATCTGATAAAAATACGCAATTAAAGCTTGAAAAATAATATTTTCTTTTTTCATTCAATGCATATTTTATCAAACTATCATATAAATAATTTGTTAAAGCCATCTGGTTGCTGGGGTGGGGGTGGCTCAGTCGGTAGCATGCCAGGCTCGTAATCTGTAGTTCCCAGGCTTGAGTCTCAGCTAGGTCAGCATTGAGATTTATCTCTGCAAAACTCCTCGTCCTGCCCATGGTCAGTAGAGGACACCGATGGGATTGGAAAGGCCGCCGTCTGTCGGATGGGACATTAAGCCGTGATCCCATGTACAGGACAGCCATACCCTGTGCACATTAAAGAACACACTGGATGGCCTTGACGGGAGACTACCATCTATCTCCCAACAGCTATTCCAGTGGGTCCCCTTCCCCAACCTTCTCTGAGCCTTTGGGGTCCATGTGACCTGGCCATTTAGCCCACGGTGTGCAAAAAAGTGCCGCTCAGAGGTAAAACAACCCAACCCATCTGGTTGTCATTTTTAGAAGCATTAAACGATTTTGCAGATTTTTTTTGTTAATGTTCTCTTTGCTGAAGCAACCCACTGATTAAAGCTCACAAGTTTGATTTCAACTATCAAAAATTTTCCCTTAAAGTTTCAAAAATTTCCTGAGAATTAACAAAAAAACTGACATATTTTAAAAATGGAAGATTTTGGAAGCAATTATGAAGTACATACCTTTGTTGTTTTTCCTCCTGCTTACACTCTTTTCTGTCTTAAACATATTTTAATATTCCTATAATTATTTTTATTATTTGTATCATTTATCTAGGCATTCTAAGAGTAAGAGTGTGCTCTTCAAATTGAAACTATAAGTAAAAAACAAGTCTTCTTAGCCAGAACTCATTATTGTAGAATAAATTATAATTAAATATTGTAGAAAAATATTGTAGAGACTGACTGCAACATAAACTACATTTCTGCATAGCAGGATATGACATAGTTAATTGCTGTGACATGTGCAGAGTGGCTGGCTACATTAATGGATTATTTACAGCAAGAGATGTTGGATCACAGATACAGATGGAATAATGTCACTTGGCTGGGTTGGGTTGTTTTACCTCTGAGTGGCACTTTTTTGCACACCATGAGCTAAATGGCCAGGTCACAAGGACCCCAAAGGGGTCAGAGAAGGTTGGGGGAAGGGACCCACTGGAACAGCTGCTGGGAGACGGATGGTAGCCTCCCGTCAAGGCCATCCAGCATGTCCTTTAACGTGCACAGGGTATGGCCAACACCACCTAGAGGAGAAGGCCCTACCAGTCGGTGAAGCGATTCTGATGACGTCATTTTTAGTCGACCCGTAGTCGACTTAGGCAACACAGGAGAATGTAGTATTCTAGCAACGTCGCCTCCATCTTGTTAGAGTTAGTGTTTAACTAGTTTTGCCGCGTTTGATTTGGTGTGTGCACAAAGCATTTTGTTATTAAATTCATTAATTTTTTTAGCGAAATGCCATCACGCTGCTGCGTTCCTCAGTGCAGGAGTAATTACGACGGGGAAAAAATATTCTCAGTTTTTAAATTTCCAGAAGATATCGATTTGTGACAGAAGTGGATTTGTTCAATACCAACGCAAAACTTCTGTCCAATGAAAGCATCCAAGGTAAGAACTTTATTCTGTATTAATATCTATTGTCATATTTATGAATTTCTAAAGCAAAAATTATTGTTTTAACTATTGTATGTTGCGTTTGTATAATATAATATCATTGGTCTTGTATGGATTAATTTGACGTTATTTTTATTAAGTAGGAAATCTAATATGCTGGAATAAAAAATGTCGAATGTACATATGTTAAAATGCTTAAATAGAAATCTTGTATAAGATTAAAATAAAAAACATATATAAACATTTAGAAACAACATTTTAAGTATATTACCATATTAATATTTTCTGTCATGGTTACATCAATAACATAGTAACAGAATCAATAATAAACTATAAATACACCAATTTTTATTCAAAAATTTAATATCCCAAAGAGCTAACAAATAAAAAGAAATTTTACAATCAGAAATATAGGGGAAAAAACCTTCCAACCTAAAGAAATTTTTCTATATCATCTATATTACAAATCCAATCTCTTAGTTTTCGAGAAAACGTAACAGAATTTATTTCATCCTTTATAATTTCAGGTAAACTGTTAAATATTTTAGGCGCCAAAAATATATAATGTTTTTGTGTAATAGTTTTCTTTGGAAGTGGTACAATGAAATTAATATGTGCACTTGTTCTGGTATTCTGCATTACATTTTTAATGTCACTTTCTCTATAGTGCTTTTTTTAAATATAAGATCACATTATAAACATACATTTTCCATAGTGGTAAAATTTGAAGATCATTATAAAAATATTTAATACTATCATATTTTCTTTTTCTTAATATACATCTAATTACTCTATTTTGAATAGTAACTAAGGATTTAATATTACTATAAAACGTTCCTCCCCAAGATATTATTCCATAACTTAAATATGACTTAACCCAAGCATTATATATAAGCTTTAAAAAAGTAAGATTCATAAAATTTCTAATATAAAACAATTTTGGAATTATTGCATTAATTTTTTTTATCAAATATTTAATATGTTCATTCCAATTTAACTGACTGTGATTGAAATCCAAAGTGAATGCATAGTATTCCCTGTTAAGAAGAAAAAAAAAACTTAAAAGGTCATATTCTGAAAATATTCGTTGTCCGACGCGTGGTGCAATGGTAGCGCGCTCTGGCATGAGTCTGGAGAGATGCGGGTTCGATTCCCGCCGTGGCGGCGATGAATTTTTTTCAGAATCTATTAATTAACTGACTGTCTATATATGTCCAAATATTTACAATATTCTACTCTTTCAATTGCTTCACATGCACACTGATGCCCTATACAGTTTACAGAATGATATAATAATTTATGTTTTAACTTATCGGCTTTATTACGTTTTAAATTGAAATATAAATATTTTGTTTTATTAATATTCAATAACAATTTATTTTTTAAGAACCATTTTCTAATATTACCCAAGTCTTCATTATTTCTTCAATTAAAATATTCTCATTGTCAGCCGCATATATCAAAGCTGTATCATCAGCGAAAGTTATTATTTCAAGATTACAAAGATCGTTTATAAAAACGTTAAATAATATTGGCCCCAACACAGAACCCTGTGGAACTCCATAGTTTAGTTCAATTCCCTTACTAAACAAGTTTACCATTTTTACTCTTTGAATTCTATTTTTTAAATGTTTCCAACCATTTCAAAACATTTCCTCGAATTCCAGCCATTTCAAGTTTTTTTATCAGCAAATAATGCAAAATCGAGTCAAATGCTTTTTTGATGTCCAAAAATAGCACAACAGTTTTCAAATTATCATTTATAGATCTGTATACTGTAGAAGACAATTGTAATATAGCATCCTCAGTACCTACATTTTTTCTAAACCCATAGTGATGATCAGAAAAAAATTTATTTCTATTCAAGAAATTTAAAATTGTAGTTTTAAGTAGCTTTTCGAAAATCTTTGAAAAAACTGAAAGCAAGGATATCGGTCTGTAATTTGCGATATCTAAATATTCATCTCCTTTACATATTGGGACAATGGTTGAATCTTTCAAAATCGAGGGAAAACATCCAGATGATAACGATAAATTAAATAGATAAATTTGTATATGTTACTTTCACATTGAGAAAAATTATATTCAGATTTTTATACAATTTGATATTGTGCTAAAGTCAAAATGCTGATTGTCTAATTTCACACCTTAAAAATTACTCTTATGAGGTTTAATTCAAAAATTTATGTTTGGTAATCTCAAACATGTTACAAATTTGATATCAGTGGTTGATATTTTTAAGTAAATATTTTATTGAGTCCTGAATCCAATGTCTTAATTTCACCCAATGCAGATAATTTCTTTTAAACTGTTAAATAAAGATAATTAAATAAAGAAATTATTAATCTTCATTCATCTTTAATATCTGGAAAACAATTTCCACAGGCTTTGAGCATGCTGTTTGATTTTTCTTATTGCACGAGTCTTTGGATTGTCCATCTGCTCGTGTACTTGGTTAGTCTGCAAGTACCTGAAAGTACCTAATGTTAAAAAGAAGGTTAAGAAATATCAAATTTGGAGGGAGGTAAAAATAGCTGGTTGTCATTTTCATCATTTAGCATGAAGCCTTTTGGAAAGTAATGATACACTGTAATGGAAAAGTCTCCACAACATCATAGACCCACCTTCATATAATTATAGCCCAATAAGTACAATGGTGGAAAACATTTTGGAATGGTGTGCTATTGTTTAAACCATTGTTTTTTAGACATAAAAACTGGTTAACTTTATTGTCAAACATTTTGCAATATTTTAGTGGAAATTTTATTGCATGCAAGCTGCAATAGCTATTTTCAGCTCCTTTAACTATACTGCTCACAAAAATTAGGGGATATTTCAAAATGAATATGAAGCGATAATATATCCCCTAATTTTTGTGAGCAGTATATATTCTGCTACTGTACAGGATCTACTAGATTTATTTCCTTTTTATTTTACTGATTTAACATGTCTTTTGTGGCTAAATCTATGATCAAAGGGAATCTCTACCTGCACTTGTCAGGTTTTTTCTTAATTTTGTGTTTAGCGTTACTTTTGAGTGATCTTTTGCCAATTTCACAATATTTTCACTTCCCACTATACTCTTATGGCTGGACTCCTGAAGATAAATTATATTTTTGGTTGTCTTTAAATTTTTTTATCAAAATATCAAATACTTGGAGTGGATGCTTTTGTTTAGACAGTTATTCAGTACTGGATGCAGTATGTGGCAGTATATGATTTTCTTTTCAATCCATTTCATTGCTTCTGTTATACATGTACTTAGTGGGGGTTTGAAATTGATAATTTTCTGTAGGAACATATACCACCAGTTTCTGGATGAAATGATCAACTGAAACTCATTAAACTTCAAATAGAATTTTCTGAATATTATTTTTCCTTCATTACTTTAAATTGAGAACATTATAAGCAGAAAACTTAAGTGTCAAACTTTGGTTTTTGTAAAAGCCATGGGAGATTTAGGAAATTAATTTATTCCTTGATTTTCTTTAATATATATGCATATCTTGCGGCTTCTGATGCCTTGCAAATGTAGGATTTTTTAAATTTCTAATAGTGATTGCCAATGGGTGTTTGATATGCCTATGAACTAGCCTGGTCAACAGAAAAATAAGGTTTTCTTTATCATTGGGGATGTCAGTTTCTGCTTGGAGGGAGATGATTGACTATGTTATTAGAAACCTTGTACTGGTTCTGATACATATTTTCTTCTTCCAAGTTCTTTGTTAATAATTGGTTTTACATTGATAGTGAGTTCAAGTAATATTAAAATTTTAGTGTATGGATATCTGTTTATAAAGGAAATATACCCTGTTGCTCTTAGCATTTGAAAGTATCTTCACTAGATATGGTAGTTAAGACATGCATAATAGTTAATGACTTAAATTTAAAAAACTCTGCAGAAGGTCTTTAGAATAACGTTTTTTTTTTTTAATATGTTTCCATACATGTTAAGTATATGCTCTTTACAAAATAGCAAAACATTTTTTTCTGTTCTGTATATTTTTGACACCATACAAATTTAAAATTACTTTATCGACTTGCCTTTGGGAAGGAATCTTATGAGGAACCTACTGGTGTAGTTTATTTTTGTGACTTCATCAACCTTTATGTAAATGATATCTAGATATTTTTTTTATACTTCAATTTGATTTGCACATTTGGAGTATGAAACAGCTTGACCTCTATTTCATTTAAAACAGCTTGACCTCTATAAAAATATAAGAAAATTTTAGATGCTAATTCTATCTATTCAATGTTAGTAAAATGTTCAATAGTAGTTGATATATATTGCTTGTAGTACTTTATTTTTACTTAATTCAAGTTTTGCAATGTCATTTAATATAAGTTGCTGGTGATGCTACAATTCTACTAATTTTATATATAGCTGAAAATTTTACAAGTTAAATCTTTTCTTATTACATGTATGTACAAATGTATTGTTTTCATTTCACAATTCAAACTATGGTTATCATAAATATTTTAAATTCTGTGTTATAAAAGTCCATGTTTGCTGCCATGAAACTACCCCACATACACTCTGTGAATTATGACCACCCAATCCCATGTTATGTCAACGGAAAGGTAATTTCAAAGCTCTGTAATTTCTAAAATAAACATTTCATGGGAAAATATGACAATACATATAAGTTAAAAATCTATCTTAATTTTCTATATTCCAATAATATTCATTTAGTATTTAAAGAAGCTTTGCTTGGTTACTAACCTGGGTTCTAGCCCTAGGTAAGGCATGGTTGTTCGTGTTGTTTTTCTGCCGGGTTTCCGCCATCCTCACAGACCTACTATGGTGTATAAACTTACAGGCTCATGTCAGACCTCTGTGGTAAGCAGCTGTTTGAAAGGGTATTTTATTATATATCAAGATCTTAAACAGTAATGCGCATTCTGCAGAGTTGGTGAAAATTGAAATAATTGTTACATATTCTGCTAAAACTATGCTAATAAAATTTAATATGGGGATACTGTTTTGAGATGAACTTATTTCAACTACTTCCCAGATCATTATTTTAAACACCCATTGTTCATATTAAATATCCCAGTATCCATAATTCTTTAATTTTTAATGAACATAGATTTAGGTAGATTTGATTGAGATCTTTAATTGATCTTCATTTCATTTTTTTTTTCATAAAAGCTCATTTTAAAAGTTACAAAGCTTTGAAATTAGCTTTCCATTGACATAACATGGAATTAGGTTTCATAATCACTGAGTGTATATGGATATTTCAATGTGACATTTACATTGTATGATACTCATTGTATTTTATATTTCTGTTGTATTTTGAATCTGTTCAAACCTTTTGACCACATGTATTTAGATGTTGCTTTCATGTTTCTTCAGAATTTTTTTTTCCATTAAAGTTTATTATGATACCAAAAAGGATAAAAATTTCTATGTTATGTGAAGAAATCAGTTTTAATATGCATTAGGGTGAAAAGGTTTGGGAAAGCGGTTTTTCTTTTCTTTTTATCTAAAAGTCACAGTTGTCCTAGAAACAGTTTTTATTAATGTGATGCATTTTAAAAACAGCTTTCATATTAAACTATTAGAAAAATCAGCAATTGTTCAATGGGATGAATGGAATATCTTAAAATTTTCCTTTTCAATTTAAATAGTATTGCACAATATTAAGTTCCTTCATATTACTTAAAAATTCCCCCATATGTTTGGTGAATTTTCCTGTTTTAATTGCACAATTTTCTTAAAAATAAACAATGATATGAAATATTTGCTTCATTGTAATGTGTAACCTATATATATTTGTGAGGTGTAAAGATGTGGACTCAGATTGTAAATAAAAGTATTTTTTTAATGATGTGGAATTTGTTGGTTGTTTTTCCTAACATAAGCAATATTGAAACATACTGCTTTCATTAAATAATGTTTTAGACCTCTTATACATACATACATATTTGTTAAAAATAATAGATATCTGTGGTATTTTGTAACAAGTAGTTTTTTCTAAATATATTTCGCACTTCTAGAATCCTTTAAGAGTGAAAATTTAGTAGCTGTTCAATACATTAATCGATCGTTTGCAAAATTAGTTAAAAGTTTTGGAATTTCCGAACGTTTAAAGAGTGTTATTATTTAAATAATAATTTAAAGCTATCTGTATAATCAGAAATGGCAATTAATGGTTTATCAATACTAATCAAAGCAAAAAAAAAGCGTTATCACTAAAAAAAAAATTAGAAAAAAATGTGGGAACTTTTTTTTTTAATTATATGAAAACAAATTATTTTAAAGATGACGATTTATTAGTGAATATTCAAAATCTAAATGGGAAGTTCTATTAACAAGGATAAGCTTTCTCAATCTATTCTGCTGTCAGTCCAGTCCAGTAATGCTGACGTCACAAATGACTGCTACGGCCTTCTCCTCTAGGTGGTGTTGGTATGGCTCTCCTGCACACGGGTGTCACCTGGCATCCAGTTAATATTAAAATTTTTTTATTTAAACCTTAGTTTTCATTTCTGTAGATTTATTTTACTTCCATAAATTAGCAATCTTTTGGTCAGCTAATTTACTGATCTTTCCAAATTATACTACATCAGATGGCCAGCTTACAAGTTACTGAAGTTATATTATTTAACATCACATTAGGTATTATGCAATTTTTCTTTTATTTTTTTCATTTTCCAGTAAAAAAAACTTTGATCTTGTACCTTTTAGAAAAATGAATGTAGTCTTGGACACATAAGCAAAAAGGGCATTCTTGGCACGAAAATCAGTCCTCATGTGGAAAGGCAATTTCAGCAAGGTTTTTTAGACACACACACACACATTCCAGCAAAATTTCCTTTTTTTTTAATTACGAATTTTAAAGTTTATATTCAATGGTTTTAAAATGATTTATAGCCAGCAAACCAGCTCTCCCAGTAATATCTTGGCTGTGTCATCAACACCTGAAGAAAGCAAAATTCATAATATTTAGTAAAAAAAAAAGCAGCTAATAAAGGATTCCTCCATAACAGGACAGAAAAGCCCATTAATGTGAGCAATCCAATTCACCTGTATAACACTGGCCCATGTTTTAAAACTGAAAAACACTGAAAAGAACCATTAAAAGAAATAAAAATTTTGCTTCAAGTAACTATATTATTCAGGAAGAAAATTTCTTTTAATTAATATATAACTGTTTTTATTCATCACATTTTCCAGTGGGGTGGAGGTGGCTCAGTTGGTAGCACACCAGGCTCGTAATGTGTAGTTCCCAGGTTCGAGTCCCAGCTGCGTCAGTGTTGAGATTTATCTCTGCAAAATTCCCCACCCTGCCCACGGTCAGTAAGGGACACCAATGGGCTTGGAAAGGTCGCCATCTGTTGGATGAGAAATTAAACTGTGGCTCCATGTGCAGGAGAGCCATACCCTATGCACATTAAAGAACACACTGGATGGCCTTGATGGGAGGCTACCATTTGTCTCCTAACAGATGTTCCAATGGGTCCCTTCCCCCAACCTTCTCTGAGCCTCGGGGTCCTTGTGACCTGGCCATTTAGCCCATTGCGTGCAAAGAAGTGCCACTCAGAGGTAAAACAACCCAACCGACATTTTCCAAAATTAAACCTTCATTGCATAGTCATTTGCAGGCACTGTCAAACCTACATTGGTGAAAATAGTCCAATATACATGGCTTCAGCCTTCAGTAATGAGGGAATAACTCTTTGCCCCATGCTTGCAATTAGGGAGCTATTTGATATTGTTGCCACTTCCCCTCTCAATAAACTAGTTTCTTTAAAACTTCTACTAATTATTTTTTCCTTGCAGACACGTGGAATGTGAGGATGTTGTATTGAGACTATTCTCTTGATGTCCTCGCACAAAAATTTCATTGTTATAACTTAGATATTCTCAGCTTGCAAGAAACCAGATGGATAAAGGTTAGATACCTAAAAATAATCTTAAATTTCTCTTTTCAGGGAGGGAAGATATCTCAAAAGCATAGGTTTGCTTCTCAGCAGATATGCTACTAATGCTCTTGAGTGCATTAATGAAAGGTTTCTTACAGCTAAATTTCAGACAAGCATTAAAGACTTATGTTATCTGTTGTTTTGCTCTCATTTGAGGATGGTGATGTGGATGAGAAAAATAGGTTTTATCGACAATTTCAAAATATTTCGAATTCTGTCAAGAAAGGAGACATTATCCAGTCCCGTGGCCAAGTGGTTAGCGCGCTTGGCTACTGATCTAAGGGATCAGGGTTCGAGCCCCGGGTAAGGCATGGATGTGTGTCGTTTATTCTACTAAGGTCCATCCTCTCAGATCTTCTACTGTGGCATATAAACTGACAGGCTCCTGTCAGACCTCTGTGGCAAGCAGCTGCTTGAGGAGGTATTTTTTTTTTAATTAGCTGACTTTAATGCTAAAGTTGGTACTGACTCTGACCTATGGAGAGGGGTGATAGGTATCTTTACTATTGGTAGGGTTAATTTAGTTTTTTAGCACCGATTTAGTTTGTCTTTATTCTGCCATCCTGTACTTAGATTATTGATCGGTTGGATTTCTGCACATTTTGTACTATTTATAGCTCTAATAGAGTTGTAATGCTTTCTAAACTTTTAACATAAGGATACTGATTTTTACCATTGGAAATTTTGTCACCCAGGCACTATGCACATCGGCTTTCAATCAATATTTTAGCAGACTTTTGATTTTAAAGACTTTTTACTTCAATGCTTCTAAAATTACTTTTTATTGCTTCTCAAATGGATACTGTGATTATAAACAATAATTAATTAGAAATGATCAAAAGTGAAACTGCTAGCAATCTATAATGGCAGCAATCAGAACAAGCATCAGTATTACTCGGTTCATGATTTTTAAACGGTAGGTGATTTCAGAGGATTCTGTCATGGCTAGGTGGGCTGAGCATTTCAGTGATGTTCTAAACAATGTAGTTAGTTCTACTCCCATTGTTTGCAATGATGATAAATGCATTGGTGGCTTTAATCTTGGCCCTATAACACAATCTGAAGTTATTTTGGCTGTTTCTAAACTTAAACTTCATAAATCCCCAGGGGTAGATGAAATTACTACGGAAATGCTTAGAGCTGGGAATGTTTCGGTTACCACTTGGATGACTGAAATTCTGAATCTCTTTTATGATAAAGGCATGGTTCCTAAGGATTTTACCAGAGCTATTGTTATCCCTATTTTCAAAAAATGTGATCGCAGTTCTTGTGATAACTATAGGGGTATCAGCCTACTCTCTGTTCCAGGGAAAGTTCTTTCCATGATTGTGCTTAATAGAATTAAGAATCTGGTTGACAGTCAATTGTGTGATGAGCAATGTGGATTCAGAAGTGGTAGGGGATATGTGGATCAGATATTTTCACTTAGGCAGATTCTTGAGAAATGTTTAGAGTTTCAGAAACCTTTGGTTGCTAGCTTTGTTGATTTCAAAAAGGCTTTCGACTCTGTTGATCGTCATAATTTGTGGTTGATTGTGAGATCATATGGTATACCAGACAAGTTAGTTAACATTATGAAAGCTCTCTATAATAACACTGAGTCGTGTGTGAGAGTTGGTAAGGCTTGTAGCAATTGGTTTAGCATTACTTCTGGTGTTCGACAAGGGTGCATTTTGTCTCCTTTTCTCTTTAGCTTGGTTATTGATTATGTTATGCGAAATTCACTTCAAGGGAAAGATTTTGGCCTTAAATGGGCTGGAGATACGAAAATTTCTGTTTTAGATTATGCTGATGATTTAGCCCTTTTGGCAAATGATGTTGATGAGATGAACTCTTTCATTCGAGCTGTTGATGAGACTGGTAGTAGAGTAGGTTTGGTTATAAACAGAGAGAAAACTAAAGTGATGAAAATTGGTCAGGCAGGCTCTGATTCAGTTAATCTGAATGGTTGCAGTCTTGAGCAGGTGTCACAGTTTAATTATCTTGGGAGCTATGTAACAGATAATGGTGATGTGCGGCATGAGATTAACAGACGAATAGGGATTGCTGCCGGGACTTTTAAGAACCTATGGAGAGTGTGGAGAAATAGGCATATACACCTAAAGACTAAAATTAGATTGTATAATAGTTTGGTTCTTTCTAGAGTTAGTTATGGTAGTGAAACTTGGACACTTTGTAAGCATGATAACAGGAAACTAGATGCTTTTGATTCCAGATGCTTACGCAGTATCTTGGGCATTATGTGGTTCAACTTTGTAACTAATGATGAAATTAGGCAAAGGAGTTTGCAACCTCCTTTAAGCAGCATATTGTGCAGAGAGAGACTCCGTTGGTTTGGCCATGTTGCCCGTATGAATAATTATAGATTGGCGAATAGGGTTATGAACAGTGTGCCTAAAGGCCTCAGAAAGAAGGGGAGACCTAGGATGCGGTGGGCAGACAATGTCAAACAGGACCTTGTTAGAATTGGTGTGCAGTGGCCAGATGCAGTAGATGTAGCTCAGGATAGACTTGCTTGGAGAACTAAATTGCACGGTCTGGTTGGACCTCCGTAGCCCATGGATGATGATGATGATGATTTTTGACCAAAATTTCTGCTGAAATTTTAGAATTAAACTTTTCTGTACTAGTTATGCAGCTTCATAATAAAGCAACTCGTTCTCAAATTCAGCGCATCAATTAAACTTTAAATGCTTTGAACCATTTTTTGTAATTTTTTTTTTCATAGTTCTGGTTAATATGATTGGCTATTGATGTAAGGGACCTGGTCCGAGCCCCAGGTAAGGCATGGCTGTTTATATTGTTTTTCTGCTCAGGTACCACCATCCTCACAAACCTTCTACTATGGCGTATAAACTGACAGGCTCCTGTCAGACCTCTGTAGCAAGAAACTGCTTGAGGGGAGTATTTATTATTTTTCAATTTTTTTTTGATATATTTTTCATTTCTTATTCAAATTATCAAGTTTTTAAAGCAAAATTATTTTGTATGATGCTGCTTTACTTAGGCTTAGAATTTTCAGATCGTCAAAAATCTAAGAATATGCATTATATGCATATATGACTAAATAATTTAGAAAAAACAAAATAAATGAAAGATTTAAGCAATAATCGAAATATATGAACTGTTTATATTAGAATAATAAAATAATATAGAAATGAGGAAAATATGTATATTTTTGAAATTTTACTAAAGATAAAGTGGAAAAAATACAGTAAAATTTTGCAATTTTTTTTTCTCAAAATGCTTAAAAAATTTAACTTACCATTTTTTTCTTTAAATTTTTGCCATTTTATTAGGCATAATTAAATGCTCTTTCTTTTGGTATATAACATGACATTTCTGGCCCTTAACTTTGCATAAATGGCTATCACAAAATAAATTAGCTTTGAAATTGGTAAGACAAAATACATAAATTTCTCACTTTCTACCAAACATACTGAACATTATGTAAAATTAGATATCATTCTTTGAAGTGTATTACTATACTAAATTGCAGTTGTCACACAATTGAAGAAGTAGGAGAGCATAAATATCTTGGTGTATATATTAACAGGAATTTAAATTGGAGTAGGCATGTGGAATATGTGGCCTACAAATAAAATGTGCTATAAACAGATTTTACATTTTAAAAGACAATTTGGATTTAAAAACTATGCTATTATTTTATTTCTCTTGTGTACATTCACATCTACAATATGTTGCTCCTGTGTAGGGAGGAGCAAGCAAAAGAGTATTGTATAGATTGAATATATTACAAAAGTTTATATTAAGAGTCATGTTGAAAAAAAAATAGATTAACTCATCTTCAACTCTATTTATGGATTTGCATATCCTGCCAGTCTGGATTTGCATATCCTGCCAGTATCCAATTAAACAAATTGTAGATTTTTAGAGTTTTAAATTTTGTGTTTCAGCATATTAATGAATTTAATTATAGTACCTCGTGTTAATGGATTAGAGAATTATTATAAATTAATTGTACGCAGAATTTATAAAACAAAGTTTAAACAATGCATAATGTATATTGGGACAAGATTTATATAATCAATAAGTTCTGAATTGAGAATGCTAAATAATTAACTATGTTTTAAAAAAAAATTGTGTTGGTTGAATGAACTGGATGATTACATTTCTGTTGTTAATTAAGCCATGTTGTCATTCATAGTTTGTTATTTATTTATAATTTTTATATCTGCAAACAAGTTTCTTAGACTAAGTTTCAAGTTTCATAGGATATAGAACGCCTATGAAATGTACTGGGGTTATTTTTGTGTCAATAAAAATTATTACTGTTAAACATGAGATTCAAAACTTGTTTATTTTCTGAAAGCACTTTAAAATAAATCCCGCCACCACAGTGAGTTCAGTTACAGAAACCCGACACAACAAGGTTACGAGGTTAAACAAGGGTTAAAGCCAGTAATGCATCTATCATCATTACATATATTGGGAGTAGAACTAATCACATTGTTTAGATAGAACATCACTAAAATGCTCAGCCCATCTTGTCATTTTCGTCAAGTAGTAATGGGCTATAAAGGTCCAACCAGATCATGAAATTTAGTTCTCCAAGCATCTGTCTTGAGCTACAGCTGCTGCATCTGGCCACTGCACACCAATTCTAACAAGGTCCTGTTTGGCATTGTTGCCCACTGCATCCTAGGTCTCCCCCTCTTTCTGAGGCCTTCAGGCACACTGTTCATAACCCTATTTGCTATGTGATGGTCCACCCATTCACTTTTACTTTTCCTTAACCAGTTTTGCTTTATTTAATATATATTTATCATTTTGGGGATTATTATTTCATTTGAACAGATCACAATTCTTACTTCCGAGCTGTAGAAGTTGCATATACACAGCTCTGACTTTTGATTGTCAGCCACTAATGCACGCATGTAGAAGACAGCCCCCCTCGTGTCATAACTAGCACGATCGTCAGATTAAGCAAATGTTTTCCCAGCATGCAACAGACACGTGCCAGATTTATACGCCACGTTATAACTACAGTACTGTGCGAATTAGTTGAGAAAGCAAAGGAACGCTAAGTCCCTTCCACTGCACAGTCTAAACTGCTGCAAGTATAAACTTGTTCGTAACCTTCTGCTGCAAGCCTAAACCTGCGCATGCCCCTGCAATGGACACGCACAAGTTTAGACTTGCAGCAAAGCGATTTCTGCAAGTCTAGAATTGTCTGTTGTGTTACTCTGCTATTATTTACACTTCCACTTTAGTCGGAATTGATATTTCATAGGCTGAGGACGTGATTATGTAAGTAGTTCACGATTTTCATTGGAAACTTTTTTTATTAAATACATCATGGACATCACGCCTCGTAAACAAGCTAAAATAATCACTTTAGGCGAAAACATTTCACTTACTGCTAGGCAGATAGCAAAAGCATTTTGTGTCAGGAATCATGGGGTTAATATAGATGCTTCCACCATATGTCGTCATCTTCTGGAGTGTGGCCGCCAGGCTCGATGCCCCTCCAAAAAGCAGATTTTGACACCCGCTATGAAGCAAAAAAGGCTATCCTGGGCAAAGAAACATCAAGACTGGACTGTGGAGAATTGGGAAAAAGATGGCTACAGGTCAAATTTCGTCTGCCACTCACCTGGAGAACCTCTTCGATCTGGCCACATCCAGCAATCCCCCAAACACCCACCCAAGGTCATGTTTTGGGGATGTTTCACAGCTTCTGGGCCACAGACGCTTCACCCCATTGAAGGAATGATGGGCAGCAAAAAGTACATAGGCATTCTGGAGGCGAAAATGGTCCCAACACTGCAGAAGCTCTTTCCTAACTGCGATGGGGTATTTCAACAGGATCTGGCTCCATGCCACAATTCTAAGCCTGCTAAGAGCTTCTTTACCCAGCAACATTTGAAGGTATTGCAGTGGGCAGGAAATTCACCCGATCTAAACCCCATTGAAAATTTGCGGGTTATTATTAAAGCGCACATATCTAAGATGGATTGAGTATACAATAAAAAAGACCATCTTTGTTCAGAAAAAAGTTCTTAGGAGAACTTTCGACATAGAAATAGTTTGAAGGATAAACTTTAAAATTTTATTGCTCAATGACAGAGAATTTTAAAATATTTTTTAAGATGGATTGCACGACAAAAACCAAAATGACAGAAAGTGTCATGAAAATGTGGTACCATGACCTGAAATGAAAGAAATGTGTGGAAAGCTAGTGGCATCAATGGTTGAGAGGGTGAAAGAAGTAATTAAAGCTAAGGGGGGTCACATTCACTATTAACTATGTACACTATTAAACAAATAAATATTTTAGTTGTGTCTTTGTTACTGCATTTTCCTATTGTCCCAACTAATTTGCACAGTATGTAAGTGATGTTAGGTCACAGAGTGACCTAACATCACTTACATTGTATTACATAGTATACTACTACTATTACATAGTATTGTTAGAATACTATTACATAGTATTGTTAGAAGGACATTAAATATGTTAAAGTAGTATGTTGAATCAGTATGTGTTGCATAGATAGAAGGATTTGTTAGTAGAAATTTAGGTTGATGTGAGTTGTTAGTACTCTAACTTTTTGCATTCATCAACTGAATTGGTAAGTCAATTTTTTGGAAATAAACTTTGTTTTAGAAACTTTTGAATTTTTGTTATATTTCTCTTGAGCAACATTAATTGATTTTGGTTTAGATTTAAACTTTAATTAAACTTGACAATCCTTTTTGAATTCTTACTCAATAAGTAATGCTAGATAAAAAAAAATAAAAACGGACCCTATTTCAACTTTATTTGGCAAGTAATTATTGCCTGGAGCTCGACAAGCTATCCAGAATTTTGAATAAATTTGGATTAGATGAAAGGTCCAACTTGAAAAGTTAATAATCTTTGAAGAGTTACAGCTAAACTATAATTATCTATACAGGCAACATGGGCAAACCAATGCAGCCTCTCTCTGCACAATATGCTGCTTAAAAGAGGTTGCTGACTCCTTTGCCTAACCTCATGATTACTTACAAAGTTGAACCACCTAATGCCCAAGATACTGCATAAGCAATTAGAATCAAAAGCATCAAGTTTTCTGTTATCTTGTTTACAAAGTGTCCAAGTTTCACTACCATAAATAACCCTAGAAATAACCAAACAATTATACAGTCTAATTTTAATCTTTAGGTATACAGGGTGTTTCAAAACTCTCTGTACAAATTTCAATCGGAGATAGGGAACACCAAGACAAATCTTTTTCGTCAATGAATGTATGTCTGCTGACATAACCCTTCAGTGCTAGAGGCCGCTGTTTGGTAGCACTGCGATTGGCTAGAGCGGCAAAGTGGGAATGCAGAATGGACTTGTGTTTGCCATCGCATTTGTAAATCACACCTGATGTGACATTACGATTCACTAATCTATAATTATACTGGGCAACACACAAAAAGGCTTTCAAATGAAAATAGCCATCTTTACTAATTTTGAGGTGCTGAACACGAAAATGACAATAAAATTTGTCGATTGGCTCTTGTTTAAGAGAGAGAGAGATGGTCATGTATAAACGACTCAGTCTGCATTGAGTACATAGGTAGCCATTTTGAAACGCAGAATTTAAAACTCCAGATTGCAACATATTGTGCTGTATTGTATCAGCCTGCCATACACACAACCTCTGGAGGTATTGCATCATTGTCTGATGCAATGTACTTGAGGCATGATATTACAGCTTTATGATCGGGACTAAAGATGATGCAATCGTTAGTTGTAAGCAACGTAGGATGAGCAAGTCTTTTGAGCGACTCCCATTTACCCCTGAGTTACAAGTACAATACAAGTGAATCTTGCAGTTTTAATCCAGCAGTAGTGATGCCTCGTAACTGTGTTAATAGTGCAGATACATTTTGTTACATTTGTGGGGTAGTAACATTTCAAGCCAAAAAAGGGCTATCACTCCAGTAGTGAAAGTGGCGTACGAGTTTTATTTTGAATGCAAGATTGAAGACCAGGACAAGGTCTGGGCTCCATACGTGTGCAAGAAATCTCTTGAAGTGGCTGAAAGGCAAAAAAGTGGCGATGCCATTTGCTGTTCCTATAGTTTGGAGAGAGTCAAGCAATCACGCGAATGACTGCTACTTCTGCATGGTTCCACCCGCTTCTGGAGGCATCACAAGGAAAAAGAAGTGGACAATAACA
The DNA here is from genome assembly GCA_038380435.1 of Ryuthela nishihirai. Classification (NCBI taxonomy): domain Eukaryota; kingdom Metazoa; phylum Arthropoda; class Arachnida; order Araneae; family Heptathelidae; genus Ryuthela; species Ryuthela nishihirai. Next base: position 4,817,921 of record JAWZYU010000019.1, read on the forward strand.
TACCCCAATATACAATCTGCTTCTGACCAGTTCCGCATGGCAAAGGCCTTCCCTTTCCCGAATCTCCAAATGAATTTTCCATCAATTCAGACGATGAGGAGGAAGGCAAACAGACGTCGGGTTCTCCATAGTCTTCGGTGTCTAATGATGAACCCTATATCTGCTACGGTGCGTCATCTGCGCCACACATTCTCATCGAAGAAGAAATGAAAAATCTTGTTAACAATTTGGAGCTGTCCAAAACCAAAGTTCCTTTGGATCAAGACTTAAACAATGGAATCTTCTCAAGGAAAATGTCTGAGTGACTTCGCTTCGAACTTGTCATGAGCATTTTGCACCTTACTTCGGAAAGGAAGATGACCTTGTGTTCTGCTCCAATGTAGATGGCCTGATGAATGCCCTTGGAATCTAACATGACCCTCGAAAATGGCGACTATTCATACACTCCTCGAAATTGAGTCTCAAGGTGGTGTTGCTGCATAATGAAAATCGACTTCCATCCATTCCGGTTGGACACGCTGTCTACATGAAAGAAACCTACAACAACCTAAAATAGCTGTTGAACTGTCTTCAATACAGTAAGTATGACTGACACCTCTGTTGTGACTTGAAGGTAGTGGCTCTGTTGATGGGTCTGCAGCTGGGATATACGAAGTACTGTTGTTTCTAAATGGGACAGCTGAGCAAAGACTTTGCACTACTTGAAGGAGAACTGGCCTCAGAGGAAATCTCTGAAGGTTGGAGAGAAGAATGTGGAACATTCAGCATTGGAAGAAACGCACAAAAACCTGCTACCATCCCTACACATCAAACATGGTGTGATGAAAAACTTTGTAAAAGCCATGGATGCCTCAGCTTTCAAGCACTTGGCTGACAAATTCCCCCAACTGAGCAATGCAAAAATTAGAGGGAATTTTTGTGGGTCCTCAGATCCATGAGCTGTTCAGAGACCAGATGTTCAACAACCTGATTCAGCGTGACAGGAAAAAGGCCTGGAACACGTTTCGTCTGGTGTCAACTAAAGTTCTCATGAATGTCGGGGCAGACAAATACAAGAAACTGGTTAAGAACATGTCTCTGTATCACAAACTTGGCTGCAATATGTCCTTACAGATCCACTTTCTCCATTCCCACTTGGATTTCTTCCCCGACAACTGGGCATTGCAATGATTGAGAAATGATACCAAGGAAACTGGTCCACTTCAATGTTGGCTGACTAATATTGGACGCTCGCCAGAGATGATCCTGAGCAGCTGTACAAGCAACATCGGAAGTAAAAGCCAAGTTTTACCAATACGTGTCATATGTACATATTACTCTATTATATATGAAGCTATTGCAGATTTACCTACTAATAAATCAGCACTTCAAAGTCAATTCAAATTTTAGAGGAAAAATTGTCTTGAGCTGGGTGGGATACGACTTCAAAGTGCTGATTTATTAGTAGGTATTGAACAGTCGAGTTTATTTCATTGTTTATTGCAGATTTCTCAGAAATCATAGCCAATTTTGCATTTTCATTGTCATATTCGTGTTCAGCACCTTGAAATCTTCAAGAAATGGCTACATTAATCTCAGAGGCATGATTTTTATGAAAATTTGTTGCCCAGTGTTATCCATACGGGCAACATGGCCAAACCAATGGAGTCTCTCTCTGCACAATATGCTGTTTAAAGAAGGTTGCCAACTCCTTGCCTAACCTCATCATTACTTACAAAGTTGAACCACCTAATGCTCAAGATACTACATAAGCAGCTAGAATCAAAAGCATCAAGTTTCCTGTTATCTTGTTTACAAAGCATCCACATTCCGCTACCATTAATAACCCTAAAAAGAACTAAACTATTATACAGTCTAATGTTATCTTTAGGTATACAGGGTGTTTCAAAACTCTCTGTACAAATTTCAATGGGAGATAGGGAACACCAAGACAAACCATTTTCGTCTATGAATGTATGTCTGCTGACATAACCCTTCAGTGCTAGAGGCAGCTGTTTTGGCAGTGCTGCCATAGGCTACAGGGGCGAGTGGGAACAGACTAGTGTTTATTGTCAGCATTCGTAAATCAGACACATTACGTGTAACATGGAATATTTCACGACTGCTGAGATGGCTGACATGCATCTGGAATATGGAGCTAACAATGGAAATGGAAGAGCTGCTATGAGGTTGTACTGACAGTGCTTCCCAAACAGACGTGTGCCAAACCACGAAACATTTGGCATTTGCATCAGCAACTGCGAGAAACTGGAACATTGCATGCAACTATGCATCACACTGGTCGGGAGAGAACCATATGCACTCCTGATATGAAAGAACAGATCGTACAGAAGACTGAGGATAATCCAGGCACAAGCATGCAAGCTGCTGCACAAAGCCTCAGTTTGAACCACACCTTTGTGTGGAGAGTGTTGCATGAGCAGCAGTTACATCTGTTTCAATGACAGAGGGGCCAGACATTGCAACCTCAGGATTACCCTCTTCGTGTGGAATTCGTGCACTGGTTTCTGCAGCAGACTGCAGTGAACTTGATTTTCCAGCTCATGTGCTCTTCTCAGATGAGGCCTCTTTCATGTGTGAGGGTATGTTTAATGTACACAATTCTCACGTTTGGGAGTACTAAAATCCATCTGCTACAATGGCAAATGGTAATCAACAATGGTTCATTGGGGCGGGTATCATCCATGGCATTTGGATTAGGCCATACCTGCTGCCTTCCCGACTCAACGGTCAGATTTATTTGGTATTTCTTGCAGAAATGTTGTCAGGACAGCTGGAAGATATTCCCGTGGCTATTCGCAGACAAATGTGGTTTCAGCACGATGGGACACCAGCAAACTTCACCAATGATGTGTGAGATTATCTGAATGCCACCAAGATTGGACGACAAGATTGGCCGATTTAGCATGTATCGACTTCTTCCTCTGGGAAAAAAGGAAGAACCTCGTGTACAAGAACTCATCGCAAGAATCGCTGTCACCACTGTAACTGCCAACTGTTCAACAGCAATCGATGCTTCGACACTGTCATGCATGCAATGCTGTTGCTGGTCACAACTTTGAGCACCTTCTTTAAATAAACATGTTGTTCACACTTGTTTCCATTCATTTATGTACCAGCTCCACCGATATTTCTGTCAGCACCCTCTAGCACTGAAGGATTACGTCAGCAGACAGATAGTTCATTTATAGACGAAAAAGGTTCGTCTTGGTGTTCCCTATCTCCCACTGAAATTTGTTCAGAGAGTTTTGAAACACCCTGTATATCCCTATTTCTCCACACTTTCCAAAGATTCTTAAAAGTCCCAGCAGCAATCCCTATTCATTTGTTACTCATGCCACACATTACCAGTATCTGCTACATAGCTCCCAAGATAATTGAACTGTGACACCTGCTCAAGACTGCAACATTCAGATTAACTGAATCACAGCATGCCCAACCAATTTTAATCACTTTAGTTTTCTCTCTGTTTATAACCAAACCTACTCTACTACTAGTCTCATCAACAGCTCAAATGAAAGAGTTCATCTCATCATTTGCCAAAAGGGTTAAATCATCGTTTTTCTTATAACTTCATGTTCCTATCCACTAACAAAAATTTTCTTCTTAACTTATACCCAACTCTCTCAGATATTATATCCAAGATCATTGTTGGTTAAACCTTTGTCATCTCAATGTTCTTTCTCTTAAATCTACACATTCCTATCTACTGAGTTCTGATATTTTGAAATTTCATGAAATAGATCTTACAGAGACATGGCTTAATATTTCCCTTCCAGATGATCTTTTTGAACTCTAAGAATATAAACTCTTCCACATTAACAGATCTAGTGCAACAGGAGGATGACTTGCATTATATGTGAGGGAAACATTTGTGGAACTAAAGCCTATTCCTTCATACTCTTTCTTCGAAGGTCTATGGGTCAAAATCTCTCCTATGAACAAGCCAAACCCAACTCTTTTTATCGGCACACTTTCAAATCCTCCAAACACCAATATTGACGATTTTATTAATTTATTGTACTGTCCTTGAAAGTTTCCCTTGCAACATTACTTCCATTCTTATGGGAGACTTTAATATCAATGCTCAAAAACATAATTCTGCATGTTCCAAGTTTGAAATCTGCCTAAAAAACATTCAGACATATACGTTTAAACAAATTGCTCACTCGCATTACTGATCATAATGAATTTCTCATTAATATGATTTTCTTCAATAAACTTTCACTTCACAAGCATACACTCATCATCATCACTATCATCCTCAAGCAGCCATGGGCTACAGAGGTCCAACCAGACTGTGCAATTTAGTTCTCCAAGCAAGTCTGTCCTGAGCTACATCAACTGCATTTGGCCACTGCACACCAATTCTAATAAGGTCCTGTTTGACGCTGTCTGCCCACCACATCCTAGGTCCCCTCTTTCTGAGGCCTTTAGGCACACTGTTCATAACCCTATTTGCCCATTTATAATTATTCATAAGGGCAACATGACCAAATCAACGGAGTCTCTCTCTACACCATATGCTGCTTAAAGGAGGTTGCAAACTCCTTTGCCTAACCTCATCATTAGTTACAAAGTTGAACGACCTAATGCCCAAGATACTGCATAAACATCTAGTTTCCTGTTATCTTGTTTACACAGCATCCAAGTTTCACTACCATAACTAACACTAGAAAGAACCAAACTATTATACAGTTTAAATTTAGTCTTTAGGTGTATAAGCCTATTTCTCCACACTCTTCATAAATTTTTAAGTCCCGGCAGCAATCCGTATTCATCTGTTAATCTCATGCCGCACATCACCAGTATCTGTTACATAGCTCCCAAGATAATTAAACTGTGACACCTACTCAAGACTACAGCCATTCAGATTAACTGAATCACAGCCTGCCTCACCAATTTTCATTACTTTAGTTTTCTCTCTGTTTATAACCAAACCTACTCTACTACCAGTTTCGTCAACAGCTCGAATGAAAGAGTTCATCTCATCAACATCATTTGCCAAAAGGGCTAAATCATCTGCATAATCTAAGTCAGAAATTTTCGTATCTCCAGCCTATTTAAGGCCAAAATCTTTCCCATAAAGTGAATTTCGCATAGCATAATCAATAACCAAACTAGAGAAAAGGAGATAAAATGCAACTTTGTCGAATACCAGAAGAAATGCTAAACCACTTGCTACAAGCCTTACCAACTCTCACACATGACTCAGTGTTATTATTGAGAGCTTTCATTATGTTAACTAACTTGTCTGGTACACCATATGATCTCACAATCAACCACAAATTATGATGATCAATAGTCAAAAGCCTTTTGGAAATCAACAAAGCTAGCAACAAAAGGTTTCTGAAACTCTAAACATTATCTGCGTAAGTGAAAATATCTGATGTACACATCCACTACCACTTCTGAATCCACATTGCTCATCACACAATTGACTGTCAACCAGATTCTTAATTCTATTAAGCACAATCATGGAAAGAACTTTCCCTGGAACAGAGAGTAGGCTGATACCCCTATAGTTATCACAAGAACTGCGATCACATTTTTTGAAAATAGGGATAACAATAGCTCTGGTAAAATCCTTAGGAACCATGCCTTTATCATAAAAGAGATTCAGAATTTCAGTCATCCAAGTGGTAACCGAAACATTCCCAGCTCTAAGCATTTCTGTAGTAATTTCATCTACCCCTGGGGATTTATGAAGTTTAAGTTTAGAAACAGCCAAAACAACTTCAGAGTGTGTTATAGGGCCAACATTCAAAAATGGGAGTAGAACTAACCACATTGTTTAGAACATCACTGAAATGCTCAGCCCACCTAGCAATGACAGAATCCTCACCTTCTATAACCTTACCTTGTTTATCCTACAATCCTTGTATGCCTGTCCGTTTTCTACCACACAAAACATTAACTATCTGGTACAGCTCTCTGCTATTGTGCTGCCTAACTGCTTCCTCAGCTTTGTCAGCCAAGCCATCAAGCCAAAGATCCTTATCAGCAGCTAACTGGTCCTTTACATGTTTATTAAGCTCTTTGTAATGCTTTCAATTAGGACTAGTAGGGTATTGATTAAGGACATTACTGCAGTTCTTTCTTTCTGACATAAGCTCAAGTGCCTTATCACTTAAATAATTCTGTCTCCTCTGCTCCTTTTTCCCTAAAAGAGTACTGTTAGTTACCAAAAAAGCCTGTTTAAAATGGACCCATTCTTCCCCAACTTCAGTAGTAAGCAAACCATGACTGTCATAATGACTAAGTAACCTATCATGGTAAGCTTTAGCTATAACTGGGTTTTTCAGAGCATCAGTATTAAAGGTAAATTTTTTAACTTTAGCACAACACTTTTTAAGTTTAAGTTGCAAGACACTTTTAACAAGGTAATCGTCAGACCCAATTTCAGCTCCCCTATACGCTTATCTGAAATTTTGCTGTAAGAAACCTTTCATTAATGCACTCATATCCTAGAAGAGGATCACTAGCGTGTCTGCTGAGAAGCAGACCCATGCCTTGGTGATGCTTATTGTCGTCCCTCCCTGAAAAGAGAAATTGAAGATTATTTTTAAGAATCTGACCTTTGTCCATTTGGTCTCTTGGAAGCCAAGAATATCTAAATTATAATGGTGGAATTCTTGTGTGAGGATGTCAAGAGAAAAAGCTCTGTGCAGAGTCCTCACATTCCAACTACCTATGGAGAGAAAATGGTTAGTGGGATGTTTAAAGAAACTATGTTTATTGAGAGAGGGAATGCCGACAATATCAAACAGCCACCTAATAGCAGACATGGGGCAAAGACCTGTTTCCCACCACTAAAGGCTGAAGCCATCTACACTAGAAGATTTCCTCCAATGTAGAATTTGATGATGCCAGTAGAAGCAAAGAGTTTAGGTACCTGCGATGACCTCTGCTCAGGATTATCCACCAGATGATAAACATATCCTATTAATCTATTCACTTGGGCCTGTCAACCCACAAACAAACAGAAAACAAAGCAGAAGATTTTCACTCCACAGAAGCCCACCGGTGCAGCAAATTCAGGATCCCTAATCAAGCTCAGAGCCATATATCTATCCAGTCCAGTGGGTTTATATGGTCAGCACCAGGACCCTGTGTGGTTGACCACTCCTCAGCAGGGTAGAAAAAAAAGTAGCCATAGTTGTCCAGATCAGTAGGCCACACAAATCTGGCAGCCCTCCCCTTCCGTTCACTTCCACAAGAGTATCACTTTTGAAAGGCACTAACGGCCTGCACCACGAGAAGGCGGGGTCGGACATAGGTGCTAGGCCTGGTCGGTTCTATGCATCTTCACAGGGGATTAATGCATAGCCATCTAGCCATGACAAAATTCTCACCCTCTATAACCTTACCTTGTTTATCCTTCGATCCTGTATACCTTTCTATTTCTCCCCACACAAAGCATTAACTATCTGGTACAGCTCTCTGCTGTTATGCTGTCTAGTTGCTTCCTCTGCTTTGTCAGCCAAGCCACCAAGCCAAGGATTCTTATCAGCTGCTAACTGATCCTTTACACGTTTAAGCTGTTTGTAATGCTTTATGGATTACAAACAGCTTAATAAAGGATGTCTGTAGAGGTTTTTTGTACAATTTAATATTCACGATTTAAGCTGTAATTACAAATTAAAAATCTTGAGGAGCATTTAAATGGCTCAAGTGGAAAGCTATAGCATCAATTACCACCTAGTGGCTTCAGCTTATTGCTTCTACACTTATTCTTTTTCCTGTACTGCAATCTCATACCTTTTCTTGTACACTTGCCTTTCACTAGTAAAGGTGGTCGAGAGAAAAAGAATATTTACCAGCCCAATGCACTTGTCTACCAGCTGGCACAGACTACAGCTGATTCCAAGGATTTTGTCCCTAGTTTTCACTCTTTCAGCATGCTAGTTGTAGAAGTGACATTAATGTTTTCTTAGCTGTGATACCAACAACTGTGAACTACTGTGATACCAAAAACAGTCCAGGTTTATTTATAGAATGCCGAAGTCGTGGATGTTCTTCTTACTGAACCTAATTTACTGACATACACTAACTTCTGTTGGTCATTCTTTATTTACACTGTTATGCTGGAGTATGGTTTTTACTCATTGATCAAGTTAACATTTTTAGCACATCTTCAAGAATTAAAATTATTAGAACTCAACTGCTCCTTAAGATCTTACATTTAACTTTTCTTAAAAAGTTTAAAAACATTTTTCACCTCCCCCCTCAAGCAACGCATTTCAGCATTCTGTCCATCCCGTGACTTCATCAGGCTTCTTATGATACAATATTAGTCGCATTTATGTGTGTTTCCCTACTGATGTTTTCAGTTGCTCATGCAGCAGGCACACGTTTCTCACACAACAGGAGATTCCATGCCGATGGTAGGGGTGGTATCTCCATATTGCAGAGTTTATACGTATGGAAATTATTCATTGTGGATTCTGTATATTGTAATTGGAATTTGGTAGATGGTTTTATTAATGGTTTATATAATATATTTTTTACTTCTAAATTATTTTCTATTGCTGCCTGTGCTAAAGCTGTGTTAGGTTTTCATTATTGATGTCCTGTTGATGTTCTTGCATTCGTTGTTCTTATGTACAATATGTTTTGCCTATATACATATTTTAAATATAGATGAATAATCACAGCATTACCTGTTGCTAATTTGGCGTTGATTATATGCCAAATGAGCAAATTATACATATTATTAGCAATTTATACATATTTTTTCCATTCAATTTATTGTGGGGATCGGGTATTTCCACAATGTATACCTCTCCTTTTATGGATAATTTATCTCGATCATTTACTACTAAATTTTTAAAGCTTTTATTTATGGTAGTTGGTAGGTTTGTATCATATTTTCATAAAATATTGTTTAATGTATTAGATATTCCTTTTGCATATGGGGAAGCTATGTGTTTATTTTTTGGTTCTTTGGGTTTATTTTTTGGTTTTTAAGTTTTTTTTTAAGTTTATTTTTTGGGGGTTGGTTGTGAGTCATGTTGACTCCAGTATTCAGCTGCTTTTTCCAATTATTTAATCATATGTTCAGGGTATCCTGCATCTCGTGCTATTTTATGTATGAATTCTAGTTCTCTTTGCAGGGATTGTGTTTGTGTACAGTATTTAAATGCTCTAAGTAAGAGCTGATGGTTGTTTTTTTATTCTTTAATGGGTGAGCAGAATTAAATGGTATGATATTTGGTATATAGGTGGGTTTGCTATATATTTTGATATCACATCTATGTTTCTTCTTTTTAATCAATAAATCAAGATATGGAATTTCGTTATTGGTGAATTTTATGGTTGGTAATATACTGTTGTGAATGCTTCGATTATTGTGTTTAACTGCTCAATGGGATGTCCAAAAAATATTAATATATCATCAATGTAACGCCGCTTGAAAATTTTCTTACGTATATCTTTTAAAGATATGCAATTCATGCTTGAAAAATAATATTTTCTTTAACTACAATGTAAATAATTTGATAAAGCCATATTATTTCCTATTTTAGAAGCACTATACCTAATACCTAAGAATGGTATTACCTATTCATTTGTTAACATTACTCTGTATTGAAACAATCACCTGATTTAAACTCACAAGTTTGATTTGAATTATTACGTTTGATTTCAACTATTATTAACCTATTTTTCCTTAAATTTTCGAAAATCTCAGAAAAATTAACAAAAAATACTGCTATTTTAAAAAATGGCAGGCTTTGAAAGTAATTACAAAGTTCTGTCATTTTTTTCCCCCATTTTACACTCTTTTCTGCATAAACTTATTTCAGTATTCCCAGAATTACTTTTATCATTTTTCTCAGCATTCTATGCATCTTTCCCACTCTTAAAACCGAAACTGGAAGTGAAAACATCCTTCTTGGGTGCAGCTGCACTTAATTACTTTATGGCTCACTGTACAAGAGGCAAGTGACTCATACATGCTATCTCCGTTCAGTGTTGTGTTGTTTTACCTCTGAGCAGCACTTTTTGCACACAATGGGCTAAATGGAATGGTCACAAGGACCCCAAAGGCTCAGAGAAGGTTGGGGGAGGGGACCCACTGGAGCAGTTGTTGGGAGACAGATGGTATCATTCATCTGTCATCATTGGGAGACAGCCCATCAAGGCCATCCAGCTTGTTCTTTAACATGCAGAGGGCATGTCTCTCCCGCACATGGAGCCACGGCTTAATGTCCCATCCGATGGATGGCGGCCTTTCCAAGCCCATCGGTGACCCCTACTGATCCTGGGCAGAGCGGAGAGTTTTGTGGAGATAAATCTCAATGCTGACCCAGCTGGGATTCAAACCTGGGAACTGCAGATTACAAGCCTGGCACACTACTGATTAAGTCACCCACACCCCCTCCATTCAGTGTGTTGTATATAGATTATAATATATATATTATAGGTGGATCCATAATGGAATGTTTACAGTTTTGGTCCAGCATATTGGATAACCTTTGACAATCCATTTCCTGTGGATTCCCTCCCATGTAGGAATACCTGGCAATGAGCTTGCTGATCGGACCATGAAAGAGACGCTTGAGAGTCAGAGGTATGTTACTAATTTCCCTCTCATCTTGCCCAGTGGCAGAGACACTCCAGTTATTCCTCTTTTAGGTACCTGGTAGACTCTTATCTCACTGCTGCTAACCTCGGAGACCTCCGCTGATCTGAGGAGACCCTTCTTCATCGTCTACGAGTTGGTGTCTTCTACAGAAACTCTATGCTTCACACTCTTGGTAGAGCCTACAGTCCTAACTGTGCCACATGCAGCATACCCGAGACTGCATCTCACTTACTGCTGAACTGCTCCCGCTACAATGCTGAAGGAGAAGCTTTGTTTCGGGAGCTTCATGCTATCAGAACCACTGATAATTCCATTACCTCCCTTCTTGGAACCCACTAAAACAAGAAGCTGCAGCGAATGCCATGTGCAGCTTCTTATTCATTTCTTTTAGAATGTTGGCCTCTTCTTCAAGGTCTAATGTCTCTTGTCTTATCACTTCTTTGTTAACAAGATTAGCATAGTTAATAGATTCGTGTGATAGCTGAGAGGTAGTATCTTCTGCCTCTGCTATCTCATTCTCCTGTTTTAACTAGTATTGGGAATCCCTCATTGGAGGCTAATTTCACCATGATCTTAAACCTTGAACCCTTTGTAAAGTAATATTTACTTTTTGATATTTAAACTGTAGTTTTCATTTCTGTAGATTTATTTTCGTAAATTATCAGTATTTTTGCAGATTGGTAAGTACTGGTTTTTCATAATTATGCCTCATCAGATGGCCATCCTACAACTTGCTGCTATGGATATTTTATTTAACATCGCATTAGGCGGCTATATGCTAATTTTCATTTTATTATTTCTTACTTTTGCAGTAAAACTATGATAACATTTCTGAAAATAAATGAGGTCTTGGATATGGAAGCAGATTCATTTCTGTAGATTTACTTCCGTAAGTTAGCGATCTTTCAGTCGACTCATTTATTGATCTTTCCGAGTTATGCTACATCAGATGGCTGGCTTAAAAGTAGTTGCAAATATCATATTTATAATTCCATTAGCTTATATGTAATTTTTCTTTCTTATTTCTTGGTTTTTCAGTAACAAATAAATTTTGAATTTTTACTCTTTTCTGAAAATGAATGAGGTCTTGGATATGGATGCAAAGTGGACTTCCTTGGCACGGAAATCAGTCCTCATATGGGAGGGCAATTTCAGGAATGGTTTCTACCCCTTCCCCAGAAAATTTCATTAAAAAAAAATTACCAGTTTTTATGTTTACATTGAATGATTTTAACCACCTCCACCCCCAACCTCAGTATTTTGTCTGTGCCATTCTGACAATATTGGTTGTTTTTTTTAGCTTTGGTGCACAAAACTTTCTGCATTTAGCCAAGATCATCAAACTTCGACACCCAAAGAAAAAATTCATAATATTTAGTGAAATAAGGAAATCAAGAAAGTTTTTTTCCATTTCATATGCTGATATTCAGGCAGGCTGTGATTCAGTTAATCTAAATGGCTGCAGTCTTGAGAAGGTGTTACAATTTAATTATCTTGGGAGCTATTTAACAGATACTGGTGCTGTGTGGCATGAGATTAACAGACAAATAGGGATTGCTGCCAGGACTTTTAAGAATCTATGGAGAGAGTGGAGAAATAGGTGTATACTCCTAAAGACTAAAATTAGATTGTATAATAGTTTGGTTCTTTCTAGGGTTAGTTGCCAGGACTTTTAAGAATCTATGGAGAGAGTGGAGAAATAGGTGTATACTCCTAAAAACTAAAATTAAACTGTACAATAGTTTGGTTCTTTCTAGGGTTAGTTATGGTAGTGAAACTTCGATGCTTTGTAAACAAGATAACAGGCAACTAGATGCTTATGGAGTATCTTGGGCTTTAGATGGTTCAACTTTGTAACTAACGATGAGGTTAGGCAAAGGAGTCAGTAACCTCCTTTAAGCAGCATATTGTGCAGAGAGAGACTCCGTTGGTTTGGCCATGTTGCCCGTATGGATAATTATAGATTGGTGAATAGGGATATGAACTGTGTCTAAAGGTCTCAGAAAGAGGGGGAGACCTAGGATGCAGTGGACAGACAATGTCAAACAGGACCTTGTTAGAATTGGTGTACAGGGTAAAATGCAGCAGATGTAGCTCAGGACAGATATGCTTGGAGGACTAAATTGCATGATCTGGTTGGACCTCTGTAGCCCATGGCGGCTTGAGGATGATGATGATGATATTAAAGGCATAACCAGTTCAAAAAATCCTGTGAATGTGAGAAGCCCAAATCACTTTTATAATACTGGCAGTGTTCAAAATATACGATAATGAAAAGAATCATTAAAAGAAATAAAACTCATGTTTCATGTTAAATATCATATTATTCAGGAGGAAATTTCGTTTTGATTAATATATAATATAATTTTCTTTTATCGGGTTTTCCAAAATTAAGCCTGAATTGTATAGTCTAATCTATTTTTTCACCATATCACATTGAAAAAGGCTTATTAAAATCAATATGCTTGTAAATTTGTTCAAATTATTTATTTTCCTTAAATTTGTGATATTAAATTCTGTTTAATTTGGTATAATAATAATAATAATCCCACCAAGGGTGCCACTTTGTCGTAGTGGTGGGGCTCGCGTGCTCCGATGAGGTTAAGAGCTATGCTGGCAGTAGCGTAGCTACCAGAAGGGCAACCCGTGCCAGACAGGTCTTGACTGAGGAGCCAGACTAAGTGTACCCAACAACCATGAAACATGATGAGAAGAAATAAAAAGAAATCCATACCAGATCGGTCATCGCCCAGGTCAACAAGGACTGCGTCAGGTGTCGGGGCTCCTGGGCACCTGTCAATAAATGGGCTTCAGGGCTCAGCAGATCCTGTCGAGAAACCAGGACAGGCTGCTGTAGTGCTACACTAACAAAATAAACATAAAATTTGGACAATCGATGAAAATTAAGAAATGTTTCTACAAGGCAAATCCATCAACCCGTAGCTTTCAGAAAAGAATGATGCACATTTGGAAGGAAAAACATCCAGACAGTAATTTAACAGAACAAAGAATAATGGATCAAAGAAAGTTTATTATCAGGAAAAAAGTTTTCCCAGAATTGGTATTGCAAGAATTAGAGAAACTGACAAAAGAGTAACCAACACGAGATAATGACCAAATCGTGGAATGTCTCCATCCAATTGAGGAACATGCTGCACCTGAAGAACTTTTAGAAGAACCTGACAATCATGAATTGACTGAGCAGCAGCCTTCTGAAAGAGAAAATTTTAAATCATATCAGCCAAGGTGTAGCTAGAGAAAGGCTGCCTGTAATCTGCCAAACCCAAAGCAAACAAGTGAGTGATCTGTTAGCAAATACAAATGAAATAATTAACACAATTCCAACCAATACACTAAAAGAAACAAATCAGCTCATGTATAGTACAGCTGCTATAATAACTGAAGAGCTTGGTTACAAGATGCCAAAAAAGAAAACACCTGGTACCCCAAAGTGGAAAATTCAACTTGAAAAGAAAATTAAGAAACTCCATGGAGACATTAGTAACCTGAAATTCTTGATGGATGGGAATTTGAAAAATGAAAAAGTCAAACATGGGTTTATCTAGAAGATATGATTTGGAACGGAAAACAATTGTTGAAATTATGGAAGAATTAAAACAACGGGTAACAGCAACTGCAAAGAAAATTGAAAGATTTGATGGACGCAAAAAACAATTCAAAGAAAACTTGCAATTTCGAAGTAATCAAAAACTATTTTATAAATCTTTGAATGAAAACGGAGTTCAAAAGAACATTAGTCCATGTAAAGAAGATACTCTAAAATTTTGGAAAAAATTATGGGAAAATCCAATTGAACATAATAGAACATAACTTGGATTAAAGACATTTGCAAAGAATTGAAAGGAAAAAAACATGGATGATTTAGTGATCACAACTGAAATGGTTTCAATGCATGCAAAGAATGTAAAGAACTGGAGTGCACCTGGACCAGATGAAGTGCATGGATTTTGGCTAAAGCATCTGACAAGCCTCCATCAACGTTTGCTATACAATTTAACCAAATGCTTCAAAATTCAACTAGGGAAGAATGGCTAACAACAGGTCGCACATTTTTAATAATGAAAGACCAGGGAAAAGGCAACGAACCTAGCAACTACAGACCAATCACATGCCTCCCAACAACATTCAAGCTGTTCACAAGAATTCTTGCAAGGTCAATTTATGACTATTTGGGGGAAAACAACTTATTTCTATTTGAACAGAAGGGAAACTTCAAAAAGTCAAGAGGCACAAAAGACCAGCTGCTAATTGACAAAATGGTACTGAAGAACTCTAAAAGAAGGAGAACCAACTTGAATATGGCATGGGTAGATTATAAAAAAGCATTTGACTCATTGCCTCATAGATGGATTAACAACTGCTTGGAATTTTTTGGAATCAGCAAAAACATTTGCCAATTCCTTATAAAGAAAACATGCAAAAATGGAAAACATTACTGCTTGCATTTGGTGAAGAACTCGGAAAAGTTAGCATCAAAAGAGGCATTTTTCAAGGGGATTCTTTGTCGTCTTTACTGTTTAACACCTCTTTTAATCCCCTTGTCAATGATTTTGAATAAAACAAAAATGGGATACAATGTTTCAGATCAACATGGAAAAATAAACCAACTGCTATACATGGATGACCTGAAACTTTTTGCAAAAAGCTACACTGAACTCGAATCATTACTGAATACAGTGCAGATATTTAGTGATGATATACAAATGAATTTTGAACTAGAAAAATGTGCAATATTATCTATGCGCCAAGGAAAAATCCAGAACATGGATGGAATAGAACTAGAAAATGGTAATATTATGAAATCAGTCAGAAAATGAAAATTACAAATACCTCAGAATTCTAGAATCAGATAATGTCTTGCACACAAAAATAAAAAATCTAACTCAGAAGGAATACATCAAAAGAGTACGAAAAGTACTAAAATCCAAATTGAATGGTGGGAATACAATAAAAGTCATAAATACATGGGCCTTCCAGTCATTAGATATACAGCTGGAATAATTTACTGGACAAAAAATGAATTAGAAACATTGGATCGAAAAACTCGAAAGCTTTTGAACATGCATCATGCACTCCATCCAAGAAGTGATGTTGATAGATTATATCTACCATGAAAAATTGGAAGAAGAGGACTACTACAAGTACAACAGGTAGTAGAGAAGAAAAAAGAAGCCTATATGACTATATCAACAGAAGCAAAGTTACTGCAGGCAGTTAAAACTGAAAACGTATTAAAAACAGCTGAAACCAAGGCTGAATTCAAGAAAAACAGTTCGAAAATAGACTAAATGGCTGGAAGAACAAGCCACTACATGGACAACATCTGAAGAATATTGAAGGGAAAAGTGATAACAACTTGACATGGGCATGGCTGAAATAGGGTACTTTAAAGAAAGAAACTGAAGGTCTGATTTATGCTGCACAAGAGCAGGCATTACAAACAAATGCTATGAAAGCTAGAATTCAGAAAATTACTGAAAATTCAAAATGTAGACTTTGTCAGCAAAAAGATGAAACTGTGTCTCATCTTATTTGTGAATGCAGCAAAATTGCACAAACAGACTATAAGAACAGGCATGATAGAGTTGAGAAGTTGATCCACTGGTCTTTATACAAAAAATACAATTTGCCAGTATCAGAGAAATCGTGGGAATATCAGGTAGAGAAGGTGGTTGAAAATGACCAAGTTAAGATCCTGTGGGACTTTAGAATCCAAACTGATCGACATCTCAAACATAATACACCAGATATAACTGTAACTGAAAATAGAAAAGTATGGATAGTATACATTGCAATTCCAGGTGATGCCCAAATTGAGGATAGAGAACAAGAAAAAATGACTAAATATAGAGATTTAGCAACTGAAGTTACTAGACTGTAACCATCTCAAGAAGCTGCAGATTTCTGATATAACATCCTCAGAACTGCAAAAGACAGCACTACTTGGAACTACATACATCTTACGACGAAACCTAGTTGATACTTAGGTCTCAGGCTGAAACTGTATCAACTCAAACCACCAGCCAATGATTTTTTGTTTCTTTTTCGTGTCATTGACTGTGTTTCGAATATTTCGATTATATGTGTACAATAATAATAATAAATACCCCCTCAAGCAGCTGCTTGCCACAGGGGTTATTTGTTTTTTAATTCTAAAGTTGACTTGTTTATCTGACTCAGAACAACTGGCTAAAAGCCTGGACTTTTCTCATAGCACTGGGGAAGCAATTCCGAAAAGGAAGCAATTTTCTTATTTCATATAAAAAATTTTGTGTTATTTAGAAACATATAATTTTTTTTTGTCTCCTTTTCTTTTTAGCTTGGTTATTGATTATGTTATGCGAAATTCACTTCAAGGGAAAGATTTTGGCCTTAAATGGGCTGGAGATACGAAAATTTCTGATTTAGATTATGCTGATGATTTAGCCCTTTTGGCAAATGATGTTGATGAGATGAACTCTTTCATTCGAGCTGTTGATGAGACTGGTAGTAGAGTAGGTTTGGTTATAAACAGAGAGAAAACTAAAGTGATGAAAATTGGTCAGGCAGGCTGTGATTCAGTTAATCTGAATGGTTGCAGTCTTGAGCAGGTGTCACAGTTTAATTATCTTGGGAGCTATGTAACAGATAATGGTGATGTGCAGCATGAGATTAACAGACGAATAGGGATTGCTGCCGGGACTTTTAAGAATCTATGGAGAGTGTGGAGAAATAGGCGTATACACCTAAAGACTAAAATTAGACTGTATAATAGTTTGGTTCTTTCTAGGGTTAGTTATGGTAGTGAAACTTGGACACTTTGTAAACAAGATAACAGGAAACTAGATGCTTTTGATTCCAGATGCTTATGCAGTATCTTGGGCATTAGGTGGTTCAACTTTGTAACTAATGATGAGGTTAGGCAAAGGAGTTTGCAACCTCCTTTAAGCAGCATATTGTGCAGAGAGAGACTCCGTTGGTTTGGCCATGTTGCCCGTATGAATAATTATAGATTGGCGAATAGGGTTATGAACAGTGTGCCTAAAGGCCTCAGAAAGAAAGGGAGACCTGGGATGCGGTGGGCAGACAATGTCAAACAGGACCTTGTTAGAATTGGTGTGCAGTGGCCAGATGCAGTAGATGTAGCTCAGGATAGACTTTCTTGGAGAACTAAATTGCACGGTCTGGTTGGACCTCCGTAGCCCATGGCTGCTTGAGGATGATGATGATGATGAAACTTTTTATTCACGTGCATTATAATCATACTTTTATATTATTTTTTTCAAATAAATTTTTATTTGTGTTGCCAGATGCATTTTTTTACTACCTCTATAAAAAAAGTCCTATTAAAATAAAACTAGTATTTTTTGTAAAATATTTTATTTACAGAAAATCCATAATTAAATGCTGATTAATTTGGCATATAGCACGCTATATTCCTTTTATTAGTTATTTAGCAAAAGTGTTCTAAAGTTAATTTTTTTGCCTGCTCAGGGTGAAAAAAAATAATTGGACTTGGGAAAGGTTAAGGATATTCCTACATTTCTTTCTTTCAAAAATACGCATATTTTCAGTCAAATATTTTTGACTCCTCTGCCCTTTTACCTAAAAGAGAACTGTTAGTTTGAAGAAAAACCTATTTAAAACAGTCCCATTCTTCCTCAACTTCAGTTGGGTTGGGTTGGGTTGTTTTACCTCTGAGCAGCACTTTTTTTGCACACCATGGGCTAAATGGCCAGGTCACATGGACCCCGAAGGCTCAGAGAAGGTTGGGGGAGGGGACCCACTGGAACAGCTGTTGGGAGACAGATGGTAGCCTCCCGTCAAGGCCATCCAGCGTGTTCTTTAACGTGCACAGGGTATGTCTCTCCCGCACACGGGGCCACGGCTTAACGTCCCATCCGATGGACGGCCTTCAACTTCAGTATTAAGCAAACCATGACTGTGGTAATGACAGTAACCTATCGTGGTAAGCTTCGACTATAATGGGGGCTTTCAGAGCTTCAATGTTAAAGATAACTTTTTCAATCTTAGCACAACACTTCTTAAGTTTAAGTTGCAAGACACTTTTAACAAGGTAATGAACAGATCCAATTTCAGCTCGTCTATATGACCTGGTATTCCTAACAGAACTAGCCCATTTGCTGTTAATGTTGGCCCTATACCACAATCTGAAGATATTTTGGCTTTTTCTAAACTTACACTACATAAATCCTCAGAGGTACATAAAATTACTACTGAAATGCTTAGAGCTGGGAATATTTCTTTTATTCAAAATTTCAGTCAGCTATGTTATATCTTTTATGATAATGGCATTGTTCCTAAGAATTTTTTCAAATTATTATTATCCTTATTTTTATAGAAAGGTGATTGCAGTTCTTCTAATAACTATAGGGGTATCAGCCTACTTTCTGTTCCAGGTAAAGTTCTTTGCACGCTTATGCTCAATAGAATTAAGAATCTGGTTGATGGACAATTGCATGATGGCAGTGTGGATTCAGAAGTGACAGGGGATGTATTGATCAGATTTGTTCACTTAGGCAGATTCTTGACAAATGTTTAGAATTTCGGAAACATTTGGTTACTAGCTTTGTAGATTTCAAAAAGGTTTTTTACTCTGTTGACCGTCAAAATTGTGGTTGGTCATAAGATCTGATGGCATCCAGGCAAGTTAGTTAATCTAATGAAAGCTCTCTGTAGTACACCAATTTGTTTAGCATTGCTTTTGGTGTTGACAAGGGTGCAGTTTGTCTGCTTTCCTGTTTAGTTTCTTATTGATTATGTTATGCTAAATTCACTGCAAGGGAGAGATTTTGGGCTTATATAGTTTAAAGATCTCGAAATTTCTGATTCAGATTATGCTGATGATTTGGCCCTTTTGGCTAATGATGATTTTCATTAGAGTTGTTGATGAGACAATTGCATGATGGCAATATGGTATTAGAGTAGGTTGGTGATAAATAGAAAGAAATCTAAAGTGATGAAAATTGATCAGGCAGGTTATGGTTCAGTTAATCTGAATGGTTCGTACCCTTGAGCAAGTATCTCAGCTTAATTATCTTGGCAGCTACGTTACTGATACTAGTGATGTGCAGCATCAGATAAACAGAAGAATAGGGATTGCTGTTAGGACTTTTAAGGATCTATTGAGAGTTGGAAAAAGAGATATATACACTTAAAGGCTAAAAATTATGCTGTATAACAGTTTGATTCTAGGGTTAGTTATGGTAGTGAAACTTCATGCTTTTGACTTTAGATGTTTACGCAGTATATTGGGCATTAGGTGGTTTGATTTGTCAGTAATGATATCGTTAGGTGAAGGAGTTGGTCATCTCATTTGAGCAAATTAATGTGCAGGGAGAGAATGCTTTGGTTTGGCAATGTTGGCCATATGTAGTACTATAATTGCTTTAATATTAGCAAATAGGGTTATGAACAGTGTCAAAAAGGACCTCGTTAGAATTGGTCTATACAGTGGCCAGATGCAGCAGCTGTAGCTCACAACAGACGTTTGGTGAACTAAACTGCCCCATCTCGTTGGACTTCTGAAGCCAATGGTGGGAGGAGGAGGGAGGAGGACAGGTTGTTTTACTTCTGAGAGCACTTTTTTGCACACAATGTGTTAAATGGCCAGGCCACAGGGACCCCAAAGGCTCAGAGAAGTTTGTGGAGGAGACCCACTAGACACCTAGGAGTGCGGTGGTAACCTCCCATCAAGCCCATGCAATTTGCTCTTTAAAGTGCACAGGGTATGGTCTCCCGCACACTGAACTACGGCTTTTAATCCCATCTGACGGACAGCAGTTTTTCCAAGATCATTCATCAGTGTCCCCTACTGACTGAGGGCAAGGCAAGAATTTTTGCAGAGATAAATCTCAATGCTGGCCCAGCTGGGATTCAAACCTGGGAACTGCAGATTATAAGCCTGGCATTCGTAATCTGCAGTACCAACTGAGCTACTCCCATCATGATGTGCAGCATGAGATAAACAGAATAGCAAAAAATTGATTGAATAGAATAGCAAATTTATATTGCTGTTGGGATTATTGCAACAACTGTTGGGATTATTGCTGCAAAAAATTGGATTGCTGTTGGGACTTTTAAGAATCTACAGAGAGTGGAGAAAAATAGGCACATACACCTAAAGATTAAAATTAGGCTGTATAATAGTTTTATTCTTTCTATGGTTAGTTATGATAGGGGAAAATTAACCCTTTGTAATAATTTAAACTACACAACAATTTGGTTAGAAAATATTTAATCCACGATTATGCTGTATAACCTAGGGAACTTTTGAGCAACAAGTTTACCTAACACTTAAGACTAATCATACATAGTCAAGATATGATTGGTTTCATATATGGTAAATTATACTTAAGGGACTTTTCCCATCAGTAAAAGGTTCCCAAGGATGAAAAGTCTTTAGTGTTATGTGAACTTGTTGTTCAAAGATTCCCTAGCTTATAATACAGCATAATCGTGGATTAAATATTTCCGACTCTTTATAAGTACAATAACATGAAACTTGATGCCTCTGATTCTAAATGCTTACGCTGCATCTTGTGCATTAGGCAATTTGACTGTCAGTAATGATGTCATTCGGTGAAAGAGTTAGTCACCTCCTTTGAGCAGCATAAATGTGCAGAGAGGGAAAGCCTTGGTTTGGCAATGTTGTCCATATGCATAACTATAAATTAATGAATAGGGATATGAAAAGTGTACCTTAAGGCCTTAAAAAAGAGGAAGATTTTTGATGTGGTGAACAATGTCAAACAGAACCTTGTTAGAATTGTCCTATGGTAGTCAAATGGAACAGAGTAGGCTGATACCCCTATAGTTATCACAAGAACTGCGATCACCTTTTTTGAAAATAGGGATAACAATAGCTCTGGTAAAATCCTTAGGAACCATGCCTTTATCATTAAAAATATTCAGAATTTCAGTCATACAAGTGGTAACCAAAATATTCCCAGCTCTAAGCATTTCAGTAGTAATTTCATCTACCCCTAGGGATTTATGAAGTCTGAGTTTAGAAAAAGCCAAAATAACTTCAAACTGTGTTATAGGGCCAACATTAAAGCCACCAATGCATCTATCATCATTGCAAACAATGGGAGTAGACTAAACTACATTGTTTAGAACATCACTGAAATGCTCAGCCCACCTAGCCATGACAGAATCCTCCCCTTCTATAACCTTAACTTGTTTATCCTTCAATCCTTGTATGCCTGTCCGTTTTCTACCACACAAAACATTAACTATCTGGTACAGCTCTCTGCTATTGTGCTGCCTAACTGCTTCCTCAGCTTTGTCAGCCAAGCCATCAAGCCAAAGATTCTTATCAGCAGCTAACTGGTCTTTTACATGTTTATTAAGCTCTCTGAAATGCTTTCAATTAGGACTAGTAGGGTATTGATTAAGGGCATTACTGCAGTTCTTTCTTTCTGACATAAGCTCAAGTGCCTTATCACTGAAATAATTCTGCCTCCCCTGTTCCTTTTTCCCTAAAAGAGTTCTGTTAGTTACCAAAAAAGCCTGTTTAAAACGGACCCATTCTTCCTCAACTTCAGTAGTAAGCAAACCATGACTGTCATAATGACTAAGTAACCTATCATGGTAAGCTTTGGCTATAACTGGATCTTTCAGAGCTTCAGTATTAAAAGTAAATTTTTTAACCCTAGCACAACACTTTTTAAGTCGAAGTTGCAAGACACTTTTAACAAGGTAATGGTCAGATCCAATTTCAGCTCCCCTATATGCCCTGGTACTCCTAACAGAACTAGCCCATTTCCTGTTAATTAATATGTAATCAATCATATTCTTATGCAGCCCATCAGGTGAAACCCATGTGTACTTATGTATGTCGCAGTGTTTGTAATAAGTGTTAGTTATTCTGAATCCATTGAGTTTACTTACCTGTAGGAGACGTTGCCCATTGCCATTGCAGCTACAAATACCAAAAGGGCCTATTACTCCTCCCCAAAGGTCAGAGTCAGTACCAACTTTGGCATTGAAGTCACCAAGAACAAGGGTAATATCTCCTTTCTTGACAGAATTCAAAATATCCTGAAGTTGTTCATAAACCCTATCCTTCTCATCCTCATCGGCATCCTCAGTGGGAGCATAACAGCAGATAACATTCAAGTCTTTAACGCTTGTCTGAAATTTTGCTGTAAGAAAGCTTTCATTAATGCACTCATATCCTAGAAGAGCATCACTAGCATGTCTGCTGAGAAGCAGACCCACGCCTTGGTGATGCTTATTGTCATCCCTCCCTGAAAAGAGAAATTTAAGATAATTTTTAGGAATCTGACATTTATCTGTCCATCTGGTTTCTTGCAAGCCGAGAATATATAAATTATAATGGTGGAATTCTTGTGTGAGGACATCAAAAGAAAAAGCTCTGTGCAGAGTCCTCACATTCCAACTACCTATGGAGAGAAAATGGTTAGTGGGATGTTTAAAGAAACTATGTTTATTGAGAGAGGGAACGCCGACAATATCAAACAGCCCCCTAATAGCAGACATGGGGCAAAGACCTGTTCCCCACCACTAAAGGCTGAAGCCATCTACACTAGAAGACTTCCTCCAATGTAGAATTTGACAATGCCAGTAGAAGCAAAGAGTTCAGGTACCTGCAATGACCTCTGCTCAGGATTATCCACCAGCTGATAAACATATCCTATGAATCTATTCACTTGGGCCTGTCAACCCACAAACAAACAGAAAACAAAGCAGAAGATTTTCACTCCACAGAAGCCCACCAGTGCAGCAAATTCAGGATCCCTAATCAAGCTCAGAGCCATATATCAATCCAGTCCAGTGTGTTTATATGGTCAGCACCAGGATCCTGTGTGGTTGACCATTCCTCAGCAGGGTAGAAAAAAAGTAGCCATAGTTGTCCAGATCAGTAGGCCACACTAATCTGGCAGCCCTCCCCTTCCGTTCACTTCCACAAGAGAGTATCTCTTTTGAAAGGTACTAACGGTCTGCACCACAAGAAAGCAGGGTCAGACGTTAGGTACTAGGCCAGGATGGTTCTATGCATCATCACAGGGGATTGGTGCATAGCTCTCGTTCCTTAATAGAATTAAGAATCTGGTTGACAGTCAATTGCGTGATGAGCAATGTGGATTCAGAAGTGGTAGGGGATGTGTGGATCAGATATTTTCACTTAGGCAGATTCTTGAGAAATGTTTAGAGTTTCAGAAACTTTTGATTGCTAGCTTTGTTGATTTCAAAAAGGCTTTCGACTCTGTTGATCGCCATAATTTGTGGTTGATTGTGAGATCATATGGTATACCTGACAAGTTAGTTAACATAATGAAAGCTCTCTATAATAACACTGAGTCGTGTGTGAGAGTTGGTAAGGCTTGTAGCAATTGGTTTAGCATTACTTCTGGTGTTCGACAAGGGTGCATTTTGTCTCCTTTTCTCTTTAGCTTGGTTATTGATTATGTTATGCGAAATTCACTTCAAGGGAAAGATTTTGGCCTTAAATGGGCTGGAGATACGAAAATTTCTGATTTAGATTATGCTGATGATTTAGCCCTTTTGGCAAATGATGTTGATGAGATGAACTCTTTCATTCGAGCTGTTGATGAGACTAGTAGTAGAGTAGGTTTGGTTATAAACAGAGAGAAAACTAAAGTGATGAAAATTGGTCAGGCAGGCTGTGATTCAGTTAATCTGAATGGTTGCAGTCTTGAGCAGGTGTCACAGTTTAATTATCTTGGGAGCTATGTAACAGATACTGGTGATGTGCGGCATGAGATTAACAGACGAATAGGGATTGCTGCCAGGACTTTTAAGAATCTATGGAGAGAGTGGAGAAATAGGCGTATACACCTAAAGACTAAAATTAGACTGTATAATAGTTTGGTTCTTTCTAGGGTTAGTTATGGTAGTGAAACTTGGACACTTTGTAAACAAGATAACAGGAAACTAGATGCTTTTGATTCCAGATGCTTACGCAGTATCTTGGGCATTAGGTGGTTCAACTTTGTAACTAATGATGAGGTTAGGCAAAGGAGTTTGCAACCTCCTTTAAGCAGCATATTGTGTAGAGAGAGACTCCGTTGGTTTGGCCATGTTGCCCGTATAAATAATTATAGATTGGCGAATAGGGTTATGAACAGTGTGCCTAAAGGCCTCAGAAAGAGTGGGAGACCTAGGATGCGGTGGGCAGACAATGTCAAACAGGACCTTGTTAGAATTGGTGTGCAGTGGCCAGATGCAGTAGATGTAGCTCAGAATAGACTTGCTTGGAGAACTAAATTGCACGGTCTGGTTGGACCTCCATAGCCCATGGCTGCTTGAGGATTCTGCATATATAATACGTATCAATGGAAAGTAAATTTCTTTGTAAACACAAGAAGAAAATAAATATCCTACTTCAAGCAAGAAAATTACTCTCTTTTTGCAATTTGCTTTATTGGTGCTATACTCTAAGCAGAGAAGTTTCACCAACTGTATAGAGCCAAATAAATAATTCAACTTTAGGATTTTTTTTTAAACTAATAATAAATCATGAGAAATAGCTCATGTGCTATACCAAATTAAACAGAATTTACTTTAAAATTTTATGAAAATAAAATTTTTAAAGAAATTTACATTTAATTTTAACTTTTCAAGTGTCCAGTCAGAAAACTGGTTAATATTTAAACATACAAATTCACAGCTCATCATATCCAGAGGGCAAACTATTTTTTCACTGTACTGGCTCAAAAAAATTACTTTTGAAATTTTTTACACAATAACTAATGAAAGGAATTATGGCATGTTATAAATGCAAAATTAATCAGCTTTCTTGATTTACTGAAATAAAATATTTAATAAAAAAGATCAGTTTTATTTTAAAAGCTTTTTAGAGTCATGTAATAGAAAAAAGCATCTGGCAATACAAATAATTTATTTTTAAAGAAGTATGAACAGACAGAAACTAATACGTAAGAATAGAACGGCTATTCATTTCTGAATAAGAGAAAAATAATTTTTTTCTTGAAAGTAGAAAATTACTCTCTTTTAGTAATTTTTTTTTTTGGTACTACACTTGGATAAAGTCTAGGCTCTTTGCCAACTATGCCAAGTAAAATAACTATACCAAGTAAAATAAACAAATCAACCTTAAAATTAAAAAAAAAATAATGAAAAGACAGAATTCAATTCCAAATTTTATGAAAATAAAAATTTTAAACAATTTACAAAGATATTAATTTTAATAACACTTTTTCACAGCAATATAGTGGTGAAAAGATCTGATTAAGCAAATGAGGTTTAATTGAGAAAAACCTGATCAAATTTATATTGCTTGTGCAATTCTCATACTGTTTTGTAGCAAACATGTTTTCAATTCTTTTTTCTTTGTATTTAAATGAAAATGCTCATTTTTATATTTCAAAAATGCAAGAACTTTAATAGTTTGTTGCAATCAACCGATACGTGGTCATTCTGTTTTAATTTGTGAGAAATAAGTTGAACTTTCTTTTTGCTATTTCATGTAATGCTAACTATAACAACCTAAATAAGTGAATGCTTTTGGATTTTTATACTACACTAAACGTATAGTTTATATATAAATAAACTACAAACACAGGTACACTTTATCAAGTTTAATTATCATGATTTCTAGACTGTTAAATAAATAAATATCCCCTCAAGCAGCTGCTTGCCACAGAGGTCTGACAGGAGCCTGTCAGTTTGTATGCCATAGTAGAAGGTCTGTGAGAATGGCAGGACCTCAGCAGAAAAACGATACATACATCCATGCCTTACCCGGGGCTCGAGGCATAAAGTGTAAATCAGGGATATTGCACCAGAGGCAATATACCTCGGATAAGGAAGTAACGTTTGCTTAGTCTAGTGTGTTGAAAATAAAGTATTTTCATTGATTGATTGATAAAAAACAGTAAATTATATATTAATCGAAAGGAAATTTCTTCGTGAATAGTGTAATATTTTCTTCAAACACGATATTTATTTATTTTTTAAATATTCTTCAGTAAGGTATATTTTAAAATACAGCCTAGTATTATACAAGGTGACTTGGACTGCTCATATTCATGAGGTTTTCTGTCTCTTTTATGAAGCAGAACAATTCCATTGCTTTATTTTTACTGAACATTTTGCATTTATTCTTTGGTGTAGCATTTTGGGGATTGCCAAAGTGGCAAAAAGTTGGCTAAAAGAAGGTTCTCAGAGTAGCATAGCTAAGATATTGGGGGGGGGGGGGTTAAAACTATTTAATATAAACTCAAGACTAATAATTGTTTTCAAAAAAATAAAACTTTTTATGGGGGGGATAAAACACCCAAAATAGAGTGATGGATGGGGAGAGTTGAGATGAGGGGAGATTTTTGAGCGAAGACTTTTTGCTTCCATATCCATGTCCTCATTCATTAACAGGAAATGATAAAAGATCAGTTTTCAGACTGAACTAGAAGTAATGAAGCAAAATAAACTTATAACCTAATGTGATGTTTAAAAAAAAGTCAATTATCATCATAACCAGTAATCAAAATCGATAATGACATAAATATACAGGAATATATATATATGAATAAAAACAATAAATCAACAGAAGTAAAAACAAACAAGTTACGTAATGTAGTATAATTCAGAAGGAATGATAATGACTAGGGTTGGACTTACACATAAGCTAACTAAGCTACAGCTTAGGCCTCACGACATGGAGCCTCAAAGAAATGTATTTCATATTTCCCTGCATTATAAAAAAATTTTTAATATTTAATCTATTGTGCAAACACTGTTCATCTTTGGTTGCCAATGCTACAATAATGTTTACACCACATCAATTTCGTGTTTATTTTTCAATGTTCCCCTCAATCAGAATAATTATATATATACACACCAACCAGCCAAAACATTAAAACAACCTACCTAATATGATGTAGGTCCTCTCACCGCCAAAAGAGTTCTCACCTGATGAGACATAGATTCAACGAGATGTTGTCACTTGATATTTGGTACCACGACTGCAACAGAATATTCCACAGTTCCAGCAAATTACGTCGTTGAGGTGCTGCTGCTCATACCCGTTTCTCCAACTTAAACCACAAATGCTCAATAGGATTCATGTCCGGCAAATTTGGGGACCATGGCAATAAATGGAATTCCTCATCATGTTCTAGGAACCATTCTTGAACCTTCTTAGCAGTGTGTCAGTGTCTTGAAAGATGCCATTTCCAACAGGGAATACAGTAGCCATAAAGGGGTGTACTTGGTCACCCACAATGATCAGGTAGGTGACAGCTGTCAGAGTTTGCTCTACAGGGATAATTGGTCCAAGTGTTACCCAAGAAAATATTGCCTAGACCATCACATTCTCTCCAGCTGCCTGGATCTGTTCCACAGTACATCCAGGTGAGAAGGCTTCCATGGTAATCATCACACAAGAGCTCATCCGTCCACATGGTGCGACAGAAAACAGGATTCGTCTGACTATGTTACCCTCTTCTAGTCTTCTATGGACCAATGTCAATGATTACGGGCCCACTGCAAGCGTTGATGATGGTGAACAGCTGTGAGCATAGGCACATGAATGGATCTGTGGCTGCGGAGACCCACATCCAAGAGCTTACAATGAACTGTGTGTTCTGACAGATTGGGCCCTTTACTACAACTGAAATTATGGGTAATGTCAGCCCCAGTAGCCCTCCTGTTGCTGCAGACAAGACGAGATAGCCTGCACTGACCTCTGGCATCAATGAGGCATGGCTGGCCCATGACTTGTCAATCGCTCAAAGTGTCACCTGTTTTGGACCATCTTTGATAGGTACTAACTACTGCATAGCATGAGCAGCCTACCAGTGTCGCTATTTTGGAGATGCTCTTACCAAGGCATCTTGCCATAACGATCTGGCCTTTGTCGAAATCAGGTAAATCCTTTACTTTTCCCCTGTTGAGATGAAACAAACTACTGCCTGCAAGAGCTCCGACCCAGGTATTATACATATATCATTTGCGACCTTGGCAGGTGACACTGATTGGCTGCATGCACACTTCTTTGCATAATGCATAGGTGGTTATAATGTATTGGCTGATCAGTGTCTATAAAAGATAGATGTTTAAGTCATGGTGTTGATCAAAAAATTATTGGATTCTCTCTATATCACTGTAATTAGAGGAAATGTTGAGACAATTGGATGGAATTATCATCTAGATATTTACCTTGGTTCCTTCCTTGCGATGATTTCTAATGGGTAGTATAATCTTGATATGGGTTCACTTATATTCTTTATTTTTTGTTCTCTGAGAGAATGCTGGTGCCAGTTTGACATAAATTTGGTGCACATGTCAACCAATGTATTTTTAGATTCACAGCTTATGTCTCAACTTTTCTGGGAGTGCAAATATTATACGCTACTCCATACTTGCTACCCATTTCACATTGTTGTTCCAATGAATAGTCAGGCAAACTAGTTATTTTGCAGTGCCTGCCGCAAAATTTTCCTTTTTCAATTGATGCATATTTTATTAAACTACAATATATATATATTGTTAAAACCATCTGATTGCCATCTCTTATAAGTGCTATAGAGTATTGCCAATTTGTTTGTTAGCATTACTCGATGCTGAAGCAATCATCCAATTTTAGCTCACAAGTTTGATTTGAACAAAATTTTCCTTAGTTTTGAAAATGTTCTGTAAATTAACAAAATACTGCTATTTTTTAAAATGGAAGATTTTGAAAGCAATTGCAAAGTATATACTTCTGTTTTTTCCCCCCATTTTACACTCTTTTCTGCCTTAACCCTATTTCAGTATTCCTAGAATTAATTTTGTCATTTATATTATTTATCCCAGCATTCCATGCATTTTCTCACTCTTCAGATTGAAACTGTAACTAAAGAAAAGTCTTCATAAGTGTTAGCTGTTAATGCACAGAGTCCGGTAGGAAGAGGAAGTTTCAGATGTTCAAATTGTTCGCTCACACAACACGTGTGACAGTGGGCCATCTGCTAAGTAGCTACATAACAAGTATTGTATATATTTATATATCTGCTAGTATTGTATATATCTGCTAAGTAGCTACATAACAAGTATTTGGTATATAACATGACCTTTTCGATTGATAATTTTTAAAAAATATTCTAATGTTAACTTGTTTATATGACTCAGCCTTTGCGAAAAGGCTGGTACAGTGAAAAAAAATTACGAAAAGGGAGTTATCTCCAAGTGGTTAGCAAGCCTACCTACTGATTTAAGGGACCTGGTTCAAACCCTGGGTAAGGCATGGATGTGTGTGTTGTTTTTCTGTTGAGGTCTCACCATCCTTACAGATCTTCTACTATGGCATATTAAACTGACAGGCTCCCGTCAGACAGCTGTGGCAAGCAACTGCTTGAGGGGGTATTTATTTATATTTATTTATTTATTTAAGCAAATATTTATTTTTTATTTATTTTTTGTTATTCAGAAATGAATAGTCTTCCTATTCATGTGCATTATAATTATTTTGGTCTATTAGGTTTTTTTTAAATAAATTTTTATTTACATTGCCAGATGCATTTTTTTTACTACACGACTCTAAAAATGCCCTATTAAAACTAGTTGTCTTTTTTGTAAAATATTTTATTTTCAGAAAATCCAGAATTAAATGCTGATTAATTTGGCATTTAGCATGCCATAATTCCTTTCATTAGTTATTTGGCAAAAAAATTCTAAAGTTAATTTTTTGGCTGTTCAGAGTGAAAACATAGCTGGGCCTCTGGATGTAAACCTATTTTTCAGGTGGGACCCTGGAAGGCTTAAAATGCAATGCAGAGGGAAAAGCAATAAGTACTACCTGATATTACATCACAGAACGTTGACTCTAGTGACTGGCAGCCTGGGTCCATTTTGGGGCAAAATTTCACATCAACATTAAATTCAAATTGATTATTTATCAGCATAGTAGAATATAGGTTATCTTTTGTGAATTCACTTGCATCTGATATTATGGATATTCACATTTTGATATTACCACTAATATTGTTTCAGGGGTCTGTAAATGGTAGATAGGCATAAACTGGAAGGAGAGCTGTGTACCAATCTGCAGTGATGATGCACAGAACCAACAGCAAGGTCTAGCACCTAATATCTTATCTCGCCTTCTCATGGTGCAAGCTTCTCATGGTGCAAAGAATCCTTTCAAAAGAGATATTCTCTTTTGAAAGGAAACAGAGGGAGTGGGCTGCCTACCGATCTGGTCATCTATGGACACTTTTTTTTCTTTTTTCAATCCAACTGACGAGTGGTCAACTTCACAGGGTCCTGGTGCTGACCATTCATACCCACTAGTGGACTGGTTTATGGATTTGAGCTTAATTATGGATCCTGGACTTGCAGCACTAGTGGGACTCTTGATGAGGAAGAATTTGCCGCTGTGTTTCCTCTTTCCTTGTAGGTTGCCACTCCTAAGTGAACAGAGGCACAGGATACTTTATATCAGCTGGTGGATAATCCTGATCAGAGGCCATCGCAGGTACCTGAACCTTCACTTAGCTAGTTGGGCATCGTCAATTCTAAACTGGAGTAATGTGTCTCAGGCAGGTCTATGGCTCTTGAAAAGGTCCACTTGGAAAGGTGGTGCTTAAAGTTCCTACCAGCATGGGTAACTTCAGCCTTTAGCAGGGGGAGAAATTCAACCTTCACTTAGCTAGTTGAGCATCATCAATCCTATAATGGAGTATTGTGTTTCAGGCAGGCCTATGGCTCTTAAAAGGTTCCTACTTGCATTGGTGACTTCAGCCTTTAGCACAGGAGGAACAGGTCTTTGACCCATGCCTGAAATCAGGGGCTGTGTGATGGTCCACCCATTCACTTTTACTTTTCCTTAACCAGTTTTACTTTGTGTTATATTTATCATTTTGGGGATTATTATTTCATTTGAACTGATCACAATTCTCTTTTCCGAGCTGAAGGAGTTACACATGCACAACTCCGACCTTTTGATTGTCAGCTACTAATGCATGCATGTAGGACATGACCTCTCTTGCATCACAGCTAGCATGATTGTCAGATTATTCAAATGTTTTCCCGGCATGCAAGAGACACGTACTGGATTGTACACGTGTATTACTAAATGACATTAGGTCACAGTTGGGTTGGGTTGTTTTACCTCTGAGTGGCACTTTTTTGCACACCATGGGCTAAATGGCCAGGTCACATGGACCCCGAAGGCTCAGAGAAGGTTGGGGGAGGGGACCCACTGGAACAGCTGTTGGAAGACAGATGGTAGCCTCCCGTCAAGGCCATCCAGCGTGTTCTTTAGGTCACAGAGTAAGTATATTGAGTATGTGGAGTTGAATTAGAGTAGAGTCAGTATGGAGTTAGGAGGAGGAGAGGTCAGTAAATAACGTGTTGTGTAGATAGAAGGAGTTGTAAGTAGAGATTTAGTTAGATGTGAGTTGTTAGTTATTCCAACTTTTTGTATTCATCAACTGAATTGGTGAATCTGAATTTTTCGGAAATAAACTTTGTTTTGGAAACTTTTGAATTTTTGTTATTTTTCTCTTGAGCAATGTTAATTGATTTTGAATTATATTTAAACTTTAATTAAACTTGACAATCCTTTTTGAATTCTTACTCAATAAGTAATGCTATATAAATAAAAAAACAGACCCTATTTCAACTTATTTGGCAATTATTGCCTGGAGCTCGATAAGCTATCCAGAATTTTGAATAAATTTGGATCACACAAAAGGGTCAACTTGAAAAGTTAATAATCTTTGGAACATTACAGAGTGAAGAAAGAAAGTGGTGCACCAAACACAGGGACTGTATATATTTATGTGCATAAACTATGTTATTTAACGTGATTGTCAAAGTTAACAAATTTTTGAGCCCATTATAACTAATGAGCTCAAAAATTGCAAAAAACAGATGAAGCAGAGATTATGTTCCGCATCAAGCTCCCTACAAAGAAACTAGAAATAAAACTTTTGCTACAAATAATAGAGAAACTTTGAGATGCAATTTTTGTAGCCAACTAGAGCACATGGAGCAATATTGCTACAGAAAAAACTGCAATTCAGGAAACTTAAAATACGATCATTGAAGTGAGAGGCCAAAATTCCTCAAGAAAAGCCCTCTCATGAGGAAAGTCTTGCCATTGTTGTTGCCACTGAATTTATAGATTACAACAATATAGAAGCCGATCTTTCATGTTCAAATGAGCAAGTTTTAGATGATATTTATGATAATTGTCAATTGAAATTGTAGCCACAGTCCAGTGGACTTTCTGAGTTATCTTGTAGTCCAAAGCAGAATGTTCAAGAAGAACCTATAAAATGTCCTATTAGTGTACCTAATGTAAATTTAGAGAAACAAGTTGATGATGCAAAGCAAATTGATAATAAGAAATGTGTTGATATAGTTGTAGAGGAAAATAGTACAAAATTAGTTGATGAAAAAGTTTCTGAAGCAGAATTTTTAAAAATAAAATAGTACAAAATTAGTCGACAAAAAAAGTTTTTGAAGTTTTTTAAACGAAAATAGTGCTAAAATTGTTTATGAGAAAAATGTTGAAATAGAGGTTGTGAAGGTAAATAATGTTAAGGAGGAACTATTAGATGAAAATAAGCCAAGCATCTCAGAAATTGTTTTGAGTGTAAATAATCCTGATGAATCTAACACATTTCAGAAATTTACTACTGTTTAAGTGTCATTTAGAAGCAGGCAGCAATAAACCTGGAAAGCACAAAACCAGGCTCTTCAAAGCCAAGAACGTAGTAACGAGATGTCAACAAGACAACTTCAACAACGAAGTCATCATCATCCTCAAGCAGCCATGGGCTACGGAGATCCAACCAGACTGTGCAATTTAGTTCTCCAATCAAGTCTGTCCTGAGCTACATCTACTGCATTTGGCCACTGCACACCAATTCTAATAAGGTCCTGTTTGACGTTGCCTGCCCACCACATCCTAGGTCCCCTCTTTCTGAGGCCTTTAGGCACACTGTTCATAACCTATTTGCCAATCTATAATTATTCGGACAGGCAACATGGCCAAATCAACGGAGTCTCTCTCTGCACAATATGCTGCTTAAAGGAGGTTGCAACTCCTTTGCCTAACCTCATCATTAGTTACAAAGTTAAACGACCTAATGCCCAAGATACTGCGTAAGCATCAAGAATCAAAAACATCTAGTTTCCTGTTATCTTGTTATAGCATCCAAGTTTCACTACCATAACTAACACTAGAAAGAACCAAACTATTATACAGTCTAATTTTAGTCTTTAGGTGTATAAGCCTATTTCTCCACACTCTTCATAAATTTTTAAGTCCCGGCAGCAATCCGTATTCATCTGTTAATCTCATGCCGCACATCACCAGTATCTGTTACATAGCTCCCAAGATAATTAAACTGTGACACCTACTCAAGACCGCAGCCATTCAGATTAACTGAATTACAGCTTGCCTCACCAATTTTCATTACTTTAGTTTTCTCTCTGTTTATAACCAAACCTACTCTACTACCAGTTTCGTCAACAGCTCGAATGAAGGAGTTCATCTCATCATCATTTGCCAAAAGGGCTAAATCATCTGCATAATCTAAATCAGAAATTTTCGTATCTCCAATCCATTTAAGGCTCAGGTTTTCTATTATAACTATAGACAGGAAAATGGTAAAAAAAAATAGGTTCTAAAATTTTATCTCTGGTTTTATTAAAGATAGAGACTTGGTTTTCGAACACAATATGGTATTACTCAAGGGAACTCTGTACAAAAAAATTTGGGACCAGTCAGACAATTTTCTGGAAGATTGTGTGGTCTCCAAAATCTTGAAAAAGTTCATGAATTAAACTGTAATTTCAGCGCTGCTGATAGCAAACAATCATGTTCACTGTTGACATTGACAAATGCAGACAGCGAGGAACACAGTCAATGCATTATAAAAAAAAAATGGCTATTTACTATAGTTAGTTATATTAAAAAGTTATTATTTCCATTTTTTTGTCTGTTCGTCTGCAGAGTTTTTTTTTTGTTTTGTTTTAAGAAGTCTGTTTGTCTACAGATATTTAGCTTCTTTTTGTTTTAAGAAGTAAATAAAACATTCTTTTTGACATCAAAAGTGCTTTTGACAATGTTTGGCAGAAGGGGTTACTGTACAAACTTTCTCATCATGGTATTGGATGCAGAGCTGCAGCATTTATTAAAATCTTCATAACACAGAAATATATCCATTAAACTCAACAACACATTCTCAGATACACATAATACAAACCACGGCTTACAACAAGGATCAATTATATCATCCTATCTTTTTAACATCTTCTTAGCCAACTGCTTCCATACTTCCCAAAAATGTAAATTTATGCTGATGATGTCACAACATGGAGCCGTGGCTACCACTTCCATACGCTGGAAGAACGAACCCTGACAGCCTTGCAAGAATTTTTTGACACCTGGAGTCTTACACTTTCTACAAACAAAACAGCCATCCCTTTTGCCAAAAGAAAACTGCCAGATCTTAAACAACACATCTACAATACTACCCTAACAACAGCACACACACACACAAATTCCTAACAATTATTCTTGACTCTCGACTAACTTGGAAACTCCAGACTGACAAGCTAATCAACTATAGAAAGCTATCAATCCCCTCAAATGCCTGAGTGGACACAGCTGGAGCCCTTCACCTAAACAAACGCTTTATCTCAATAATGTATTAATCAGATCCAGATTTGACTATGGAAGCATTGGAATTGATTCAGCCTCCAAAACAAAAAACAAGACTAGACACACTGAAACACAAAGCTGTATGCACTTGACTGGGTCTACTTCTCACTACTCCTACACTTTCACTTTTAATGGAAGCCAATCTAACCCCTTTGGATATAAGAAGGACCCTTATTCTCTTAAACCACTTCATCAGAATCACCTCCTGTCATTACAAACCTCTAACTAAAAAATTCACAACTCCGGCAAATCACTTTATAAACGATCCGAAGATGTAATTTCTTCGAAGAAGCAAACTATGCCAATGATATAAACAACTTTCCCCCACTATCTGCCGACTGGACATGGTCCTGGCCAGTATACACCTTCATACCCTGCAATGCATAATAAGAACACCCCAGGTAACCACTTAAATGCCCCTATCATGACCCACTTCATCAATAAAATTCCCCCACATCACATAATCATCTACACAGATGGTTATTTAGACATACATAACAACACAGCCACAGGAGGTATTTTCATTCCCTCAAAACATCATGCAAGCACTCAAATTTTAGCCACAATTAAATATAATGGAGATCAAATTAGCCATCAACAGAGAAGCTGTAAAACTCTCAAAGTCACTCATTAACAATACCTACACTGACATAATCATATTCTCTGATAGTAAAGCAGCTATATTAAACCTATTAAAAACACCTTCAAAATTTAATAACAAAGCCCTCACTTACAGCACCTTACTGAAGATACATAATCTATACCAAACACATCATGCTAGAGTATACATAAATTGGATTCCAGGCCACAGTGGGCTGCTAGGCAATGAAACAGCTGATACTCTAGCAAAAAACGCCTCTTCTCTTGACATCGTTACTCCCATCCCCAGTAGCACACATCTACTATACAATAAACTGATGGCACATAGAGAAAGCTCCTTCCATAACTACATATCTAACACTTACCACACCAATTCAAACTTTAGAAAAAAACATTAACAACCTTCCACAAACTTTAACAATATCAGAGATGGATCATTAACCCAGAATTCGGCTTGGGCACCCTAAATTAAACAAATTTCCTCACACGATAAAAAAAAGAACAATCTCTATTGTAATAATTGCACCGAAATTGAAACTGTTGATCATGTCCTCATGACATCTTCACTCTCTTACAGCCAGGCAAGGGAAAAACCCTTCCATTCAGTATCAGCTATAAACCTCAGCTCTCCTACACTGTCAACTCTTCTCCACCCTCCTGTGTCACACTCTAGATATTTTATATGGACCCAACTCTTTCTTTTTCTGAAAGAGATTGGTGTTTTCCATCATAATTAATCTACTGCCCTGCTCCCTTGAAACTCTTCCCTTGTTGCACAAGATATGTTGTTTCAAGCCCTACCCTCATCTTGCTTTAATCTCATCAGTTGGCAGCTAGCTTTTCACTCAGATGTCTTTTCTTTCCGTACTGCTTATGTATTTCTCCCTTCTCTTCACTTGGCCCAACCCATTGTTACATTGACCTTTAACTTCTATTCACTCCCTGGTTGATGTGCACTTTTACTACCACCCTCTCCAACTGGTATGACTGAAGATTTGTGATCCCAACTTCCTTTGTACCTTCCTACTCTCCTTGACCTTTTAACCCTTACGACCCTTCGCTTCCTGACTGATTCACTCCCTCCCCCTCCTTCCTTATCTACTATCAGAAGAACTAGTGGCACCTTTCTCCCTTTGCCCCATTTCCTTACCTGCATGAAAAGATTAACTTCAGCTTCTGTTACACATTGTTTACACCTTACATGTAGAGCTAACAGGACGGACAAGGGTATATGATCTACATATATGACTAACTCCCACACAGGAACTGACTGTATTCACGATTCCAAAATTCTATACAGATATAATGATTTAGAAATTACCCTACATTCACTTGTGAGGAAATAATCATAGAATTTAATTTATCACGATCAATTGCTGTGCATTAACAGAATAAATTTTTAGGTCAATAGGAGTGTTAAACATATATGTAGTATCTGATTAGCTAAAGTTCGTCATGGTAGCTACTTAACTACGATCGATGTGCTCCTGACATTGTACCCTCCATTGGTACTATCTGTAAGCTCTCCTTTATCTTATAAAGGGGCTCAAGAGAAAAGGAACAATATTTATCGATTACTGATGATCAACCTGATGGAAGTCCACTGGTACAAGTAAGTTTGCAATTAGATCTCTTCAGTTGTTCTTTGAAGAATGGCCAGGTTGGCAAGGGCTTGTTATCATCACTCTTAGTTGTATTCTTGTAATGCACTACCCTTTCTTGCCAAGTATTTGGTGGTCTTAATTTGACAATTGGTGCAATCGTACCTGTCACTGCAACTGCTGTATACCAGTCCTTATGAGATTTGCTGTTTTCATTTGCTTTAGCAGCCACTAGATGTTATAATTCTCTTATAAGTTCATCACTGGTTGATATTATACTGATGTTAAGATATTTACTTGCACATCCCCGAGACTTATTCAAAAACTTCTAAAACAAGTTAAAAGTTTAAAAACAACAAGCCCCCCTCATCCAGCTACGTTTCGCCAATCTTCTTAGTTACGGCTTCCTCAGGCTCCATTCCTCAGATATTCCACTGTTTAAATGCATATCCCATTGACGTCATGGTTTATTGCTCATTGTGTGTGCACATCTGCTCACACAACAGGAGATTCCAAGCTGCGGGAATCTCTTGTGTTGCATAGCCTATTGTGGTTGGTGTATATTCAGTGTATGAAAGTTGAAATTTCGCTTCTGGGGCTAATGCTTTATATGTTAATTGTTCAAATTCTAAATTAGGCCTGTGTAGTGGTTATGGTCCTCAGCCGATAGATGGCACTGTTCTAGTGGCATGTGATGTTGGAGTGTAAAGTATGATGTAAAAAAGTAACTGTTGGTTGTTGGTGGTCTATGGTTCTTTCATTTGTTTCTTTGGGGTGGGTAATGTGAAGTCACGTGTCGTATGTGTGATTTGATGGGAGTGTGAAGTTACGTTTGATTTTTTTCGCCATTAACATGCCAATACAGTTAGAGGTAAGTGCGCATATATCGTATATTTAATGAGGGTTTTTTAGTGATAGCTAGAATAATTAAAATGTTTTTTGGAAAATTCATTAAGATATGGTAAATAATAATTTATTAAAGATATTCTGGAAATTGAAATTATTTAATATTAGGAGGGTTGTTGTTGATATTGTTAGTGAACTGTTTTGTAATGTTAAGATCACATCGTTTGGAAGTGGGAGTTCGGTAGCTTTTTACTGCTGTGTTCGGTAGCTTTTTACTGCTGGGGAATGATTTTGCAAATTGTTTGCAGTGAGGGGCATTTGAAGGGGTAGGGACAAGTGGTTTACCAGATAGAATTAATAATTTTGTGTTTAGTATGATGCAGTAGTATGTGTTTTGTTGTGAGTGGAAGAAAACGGGAAAAGATGATTAGTTTAAGTTTAAAAAATGAAGAGTTTTTATGAGGTGTTAGGATTTTAGGAGAATAGTTTTCGGTGAAACATATAGTTTTCACAGGATTCTAAGGTAGTGGGGGGAGTATGCACGGTGGAAAGACGGAAGTTTTTTCGTATGGGACTAGAACATGGTGGTATTAATGAACACGTGTATTTCGTTATCGTAGTTTGGAATGAATTGAGTGTTTTTTAGTAGTTATGTGTAGTATGGAAATTATTAGTGTATTGTGGTGATTTATTAATTTTGTTTTATATTTTGGAGTCTTATAAAGTTACGTATATGATTTATTGTGAATATGTGGAAGCATTTGGCGGCTTTTTGATGTAGAAATTATGGGTTGGGTTTTACCTCTGAGCTGCAGTTTTTTGCACAC
Source organism: Ryuthela nishihirai (assembly GCA_038380435.1). Lineage (NCBI taxonomy): Eukaryota > Metazoa > Arthropoda > Arachnida > Araneae > Heptathelidae > Ryuthela > Ryuthela nishihirai. Next base: position 4,857,071 of record JAWZYU010000019.1, read on the forward strand.
CATGAGTGAAACAGTCAGGTCACAAGGACCCTGAAGGCTCAGAGAAGGTTGGGGGAGGGGACCCACTGGAATAGTTGTTGGGAGACAGATGGTAGCCTTCCATGAAGGCCATTCAGTATGTCCTTTAATGTGCACAGGGTAACATCACACAGGGCCACGGCTTAATGTTCCATCCAATGGATGGTGGCCTTTACCAAGCCCATCGGTATCCCCTGCTAACTGTGGGCAGGGCAGGGAGTTTTACGGAGATAAATCTCAACGCTGACCCAGCTGGGACTCGAACCTGGGAACTGCAGATTATGAGCCTGATGCACTACCGACTGAGTCGCCACCACAGAAGAAATTATGGGTATTGTAGAATTGTCGGTGTGGAAAAACATAGTTTTTGATGGAGTCAGGAAGGTAATCAATAATTTAGGGCAGGGCTATTTGAGCTATAAGAATTTTTTTTGTTGTATCTGATGAGATTATTTGGTTACGGGGGCTTTTTTTTATAATTCAGTCGGCGATGCAGTTTCCGATATTCATGTTTTTTGGTTTTATTGCCTTTGAGGACATTATTTAGTTTTGGGGCTTTTTTATAATTCGGTCAGCGGTGCATTGTTGCCGATTTTCATGTTTTTAGGTTTGTGTTGCCTGGGAGGACATTATTTAGCTTTGGGGCTTTTTTATAATTTGGTCGGTGGTGCACTGTTTCCGATTTTCATGTTTTTAGGTTTGTGTTGCCTGGGAGGACATTATTTAGTTTTGGGGCTTTTTTACAATTCGGTCGGCGGTGCACGGTTGCTGATTTTCATGTTTTTTATTGTCTGCGAGGACATTATATAGTTTTTTTTTTTTTTTGGGGGGGGGGGTTATAATTTGGTCAACGGTGCACTGTTTCCGTTTTTTTTGCTTTTTGGTATGTGTTATGACGATAAGATTTAGTTTTGGGGGCGTTTTTATAATGCCGGTCGGCGATGCATTGTCGATGATGATCTTGGTTTTGAGACTGGTGTTCGATTTCATTAATTCTGGTGATTTATTTAGGCTAATTATTGTATGTGTGACTGCATTGATCAGTTTAGTTTGTGGAAATATATTTGTGAAGAGTTTTAATTATTGGGAAAAGAGGGGGGAGAGTATTTTAGGTATTTGTAATATATGGGAATGCAACTTTAGTACAGTTTCTATGTTTATGGGGTTTTTTTCATAAGTTTTTTAAGAATATGTGGTGTGTGGGATGTTTTTAGTGGAATCGCAGTTTTTTTCTTTTTTACGTTGTTTCTGTACAACGCAAATTACCGTTACCATGGTAACGGTACTTTGCATTTGACGTAAACTTGGGTTTTTCGTTACTATGGTAACGAAAAAAACAATCTTTTTTCTAGAAACCCCTGTTTGGGTTAGGGTCTCAGGGGTTGTGGGAATCAACTAAAAGGGCCGTTTTGTTACGTTGCGTCAAAAACAAAATATCGCCTGAGGTCCATGATCTTTACTAGTGCCCTAAATTATTTATAATTGTCTGAGCTAATGCTGTGTTTGATTGATTATTTATAATATCTGAGTGGTGTTCAGGGAAAAAACCTAGTAAATATGCACATAGTTTTCCATATATGGAAAACGTTTCTAATACTTTAATTAATAATTTTAAAAAATATGACACACAGTTACCTAGCATTATGAACAAAACAAAAAATTATTAATTAATGACAGGGACAGGAAAAAACCCACTTGCAGAGTGTATGAAATTGACATTCCGGATCCTCTGAATAAATTAAAAGGAAAAAATAGTTATATTGGGAAAACCTACTGGCCTTTTGAACAAAGAATGCAGGAACACCACTCAGATATTATATATAAACTACCAAACACAGCATTAGCTCAAACAATCATAAATAATAATTTAGAATTAGAACAATTAATATATAAAGCATTTGCAGCCCCACAAATGAAATTTCAAATTTCACACACTGAAAATATGTTAATTTACACCAACTAACATAGGCTCTGCAACAAGGAGATTCCACCCCTTCCAGCGGCATGAAATCTCCTGTTGCATGAGCAGATGCACACACACACAACAAGCAATAAACCATGATGCCAATGAGAATGTATTTAAACAGTAGAACATCTGAGAAAAGGAGCATGAGGAAGCCATAACTAAGAAGGTTGGCAAAATGCATAGCTGGATAAGGGGAGCTTCTTGTTTTTAAACTTTTAACTTGTTTAAGAAATTGTTTAATAAATCTTGGGGATCTGCAAGTAAATATTTTAATGTCAGTGTAACAACCAGTGATGAACTTATAAGAAAATTATAACATCTAGTAACTGTTAAAGCAAATGAAAACAGCAAATCTCATAAGGACTGGTATACAGCAGTTGCAATGATCGGTACAATTGTACCAATTGTCAAATTAAGACCACCAAATACCTGGCAAGAAAGGGTAGTGCACACAAGAATACAACTAACAGTGATGATAACAAGCCATTGCCAACCTGGCCATTCTTCAAAGAACAACTGAAGAGATCTAATTGCAAACTGTAATTGTACCAGCAGAATTCCATCAAGTTCATCACCAATAACAGGTAAATATTGCTCCTTTTCTCTTGAGCCCTTTATAAGATAAATGGAGGGTACGATGTCAGGAGCAAATTGATCATAGTTAAGTAGCTACCATGACGAACTTTAGCTAATCAGATACTACATATATATTGAACACTGCTCTTGACTTATAATTTTATTCTGTTAATGTGTCGTTTTTCTGCTTAGGTCCTGCCATCCTCTCAGACCTTCTACTATGGCATATAAACTGACAGGCTCCTGTCAGACCTCTGTGGCAAGCAGCTGCTTGAGGGGGTATTTATTTTATTTATTTACAGCAATTACTTGTGACAAATTCTATCAAATTAGCTGTGAGTTGTAATTTATACAAAATAATCAAAAACACAAATTTTATTTTAAAAAAACCTTATTTGAAATCTATTTCATTTTATCCTTCGACCAACCTCCAGTATTTTAGCATCCCTTGCAACATTCAACATTGCTAAAATAATGTTCTATCCCCCCCACAAAAAAATGCATATATATATATTAAGAGTTATACTTGCAAACTTTAAAAATTACCAATAACACTAAAATACCCCCCCACACACAATAAAAAAATAAAAACTTACAAAACTTCATCCCAAGGCAACCTCATGCAATAACTTTCAGCTACCTTCCTACTTGAAAGACATCGCATTTTCACTTTCATCCAACATATTAAATCCAAATAATAACAAACTCACACATACTACAACACAAAAACGTGCAACAGCCCTTTTAACATTTGCACCAAAAAGTCCTTCTTAAGACCAAACCATACACATGACATCCATAACAAACACTCCTACCACACAACAAAAAAGTCCTTCTCAGGACTGAAACAATTAAATCATATCAGATTTTACATCACGAACACCAACACTCTCTTTCACCCTTTCTCTATTGACATTTCTTCACCCTTTCTGGGCCTCACATTTGGAAACTTCACTAGCACATGGAGCAACGCAAAATATCCAACATCACACCTGCATTGTGAGCAAACTATCACCATCAAACCTGAAAGCATCCTTCCTTAACAGGAAAATCGAGACAGATGGCCTGACAAAGGACTAACAGCTATTATTTTGTGGATGAAAAAAAAAAGTGGTTATAGATACTAAAAATATATTGTGATTTGCACTGTCTGAGTCATAATAATAATTGAAATACTATTAGTGGGTATTAGGGTTACAAAAATATAAATTTATTCTCTTTGGAAGCATAACACTATTGCTCAAATGTTTTGTGTTCTTAATAGTTATGTAGATGGCATTAAAACATGAATGGCTAGAATTTGCTTCCTGCTAGTCTCTCATGAGGAAATATAGTCTTGACTAATGCATGTATCCTTTTTCTGAATTAAATGAGAAACCACGATAACAAATTCAGTAAGTTGTTTCATCCATTCGGAGATAATCATGTCAGTTTTTTCGGATGAAATTTTAACTCCTTTAATTAATTAATGTGAGAAAAATGATTCCTTTTCAATAGCCATTCCTTGGCCCATTTGTGCTTTGATTCTTATTTTTGTCAATAGCACAATCAATGGCGACATAATACAACAATTCATCAACACTTGCCATAACAAGAACTGTTCATACCGAAGACACAAGCAAACTAAGAAAATGACTTCAGGGCTACCTGAGCCATATGTAGGGCAATTGGCCTTCGGGCAGAACTGTTCAATCCTGAAAGTTTCTGTTAGACCTGAAGGTAAAACTGATGTTTGTGAGGCCCTTACACTGTATATTATATATAAATAAATTCATATAGTGTTATAGAATTTTACATTTGTAAACATTTCAACTTCAGAATACAAATTCAAAGATGAAAAGTAGGTAGAAAACAAAAATCAGTCAATGGTAAATACCTGTTGACATAGAACTGAATAAACTCATTTTCTCCATAAAAGTAGTTTTAGAGAACAAAATGTTTGCTAAAAACAACCTTGAGTAACAATTTGACAGAATTATTCAATTATGTCATGCTACCAAGACTGCACATAAAATATATAAGTGGAGCTATTTTTGTATATGAAATTAAAATGCATAACTGTCAGTGTGAATATTTTGCATAATACAGATGGTCCAATTGTACAAATTCTATTACTTTAAAACATTTTAACTCTTTGTAGTTTTACATTTATTCCTGGATGAGAAAAAAAATGTTTTCCCTAAATGGAAGCCAGGTGTCATTACAGATCCTTTATTATAACATTTTGAGCATTCACACGTATATGATTAAAAAAATTTTATCCTTTTTTTTCTCCTTCTGTTTAATCCTCTTACTAAAGACTAGTAAATATGAGATTTAAAAATGGAAACCAGGAATTAAAAACAAGTTGTTAAACATAACAGTTAAGTGAAAAAACTGATTTCTCTAACACCCTACTAATCCTTTTAGACAATGATGATCATGTTATTGTTCAAAATATATCAGCACCATTTCTTATATTAAATAAATTAACAGAAGCTAATATAAATTACACCTATTTCTTTTCACAAAAAAATATATACCTTAATGACACATAAACGACAAAATTAGGAAACCACACATTGTCCGACTCTCACTACTATCTTGTTGACAGATACACAACAATTTTATTCTGTTTCTTAAACTATGGCGTTTAGCTACTATTGCTATTGCCACTTTCAATATCAAAATACTGAATAATATATTTTTTTCTTTTTTCTAAGTGGAATCACAGTTTGTTTTAAAAAAATATTATATAACGAGTATGTGAACATATGTATTCTTAAGATAAAGATATCGAGACTTAAGACTATAGGCCGACATTCACTTTCCAATCTTGACCCAATGCGACATCGTTTTCATGATCAGACCAATCCCTAACGGTCACACGCATTGCAAAAGGATCTTCCTTCCTTTTCATAGGTTTAAATTTCGAATAGTAACCACAAAAAAAGCCATGGATCACAAAAATTATAAAATTGTTACAATAATAATATGCTTTAAAATGCCGCTATCGTGTGCTGTTCTTAATAACAGTACACGATAATAACAGTACGATTCTTCGTACACCTAAGTAATAATGATTCTTGGAATTTGTCCTCATTGTGGAGGAGTTATGGATGGCAAACACGTTCAAATCATTGAGGTAATATTACTAGAGACAGGACTGGCAACGGACGCCATGAACACGTACAGATATTAAGCCCATGGAGGTAGGAAGATAAGGAGAGACCCTAACGTGCTTTCCCTGTCCAAGGAAAATGATGTTTACATGGAGGTAGGAAGATAAGGAGACGCCCTAACGCGCTTTTCCTGTGCAAGGAAAATGATGCTTAGGCAGCAGGGTGGTAGCCATATTGTTGCATTCAAAACAAACCGTCTGACGCTACAATCAAGCCTACTTTTCACGTGTTATACTCAGTTTTACTGTGTGTTATATACGGGAATATTATTTTTTTACGACTAAGAGAAAGCCCAATTAAGCTATTTGGAATTTATATTGTTTTTTTCAGTGCAATGAATATTTCAATACAGAATTACTGTATAGCAGAACTATTTATGTATTTCGTTGAATACGACAATAACAAACAATTACCAGATTTTGAAAGTTTATTTATACTGCACTGAAAACAGTAGAACACATTTTATGGATAAAACACTAAACATTATATGCAATAGCAGCATTTAAACTGCAAAAAAATCACATTTGTAAGATTCACAAAATAGATGTTTTACGTTAAAATATTCTCATTCCTCAAAAATAAAAAAAAAATCGCTTAACAAAACTAAATAAAGCCAATAGTATAAGAAGTAAAAAAAAAAGAACTAAAAAAATATATATATTTATACAAAAAAATGCCCCAGATGGTGGCTCGAACCCACCAGCTCTATGTTTGTACTCTCAGCTTCACATCTCTCCCCCATCTCATGCTCATTCTCCTCCCTCAACCAGAGTTAAAAATCAATACAAAATACACAATTATTACAATCTCTCAAAAAAATCTCATAAGGATTGAAATACACCCTTCCTCAGCCACAAAGGAAAATTTCAAAATAATATCTGAAAAACACTATAGGAAAAAAAGCAACTAAAAATTATACTGAGCAAAAATAATAAAAAATTAAAAAAATATAAGAAAAAGAAAAAAAAAATGTATCCACAGGGTGAAGGGAATATAATACCCATTTAAAAAAAGAAAGGCAACGTTCCAGACAGTGGCTTGAACCCGACATTTCAGTGCCTGACTCCTCAGTCTCTCATATTTCCCTTTATGTACGCCAAACATACCCTTCAACCAAAGTAAAAATGAAATAACTACAAGCAATAAACTCGCTCTATTTGAAATCCATACAGAATTAAACAAGTTCAGTATTCACCTTAAAAGGGACAATTAGAACCCTATCAGAAGAATTAACGAAAAGGAGAAAAGCATTACACTCTCCTCTCCTCTTTTAACTAAAATTATTTAAACAATTTGAAACATTTTCACCCTAATTAATGATCGCTGTCACTCACCTATGACAATTTACACCAGATACATTAAATTAATCTAAAAAGAAATTCAAAAATATAAGATTCCAATCCAAGAAAAAAAGGGGGTATTTAAACAAAACCCTTAAATGCTATCCAATTTTTTTTTAAAAAAAAAGAAAGATTATATTTCTCACCTTATCAAAATATTTTATTGTAATTTACTTTCCCTTCTTACACTGAACTTATTAAATCATGAAGAGAGAGGAATTTAAACACTGAAATATTTAAACAAAATAATATCTAATACTTCCACCTAAAGTAAAGTAAAAAACAAAAGAGAAACTCCTTGATATTTTAATCACCTCTATTTAAAAGTATGTAAATTCATCATCCATTAAATAGAATACACACTAATATTCAATTACAGTCAACAAAATTTTCAACTGAGAATGCCTGCAGAAGGAATTCTCAAATAAGTTTAACGTAAAATCAATCAATCAATATAAGAAGTGCATCATCACATATATCACTGAGTACAATCCGAAGAAAATAAAAAAAAAATCTGGTGAAGAATCGAGGTTTGTAACACGAAATAAAACCGATTTCATAGCGGCGTAATTTCAACACGAAGTTGCTTGTATCATTATATAATTATTTAAACTTTTATAAAAATGACAAACTTACCGATGAAAGGTAATTCCTGGTACCTTTTTGAAGGGCGATTCGTGCAGCCGTAAGCTTAACAGGCTGCCGTAATACAAATGTAGAAAAAAATTTAATTTTTATAGCGCAACACTTCATTACTCACGTATACTACTGATCAATGTTTTGAATAGAACAACATGGCTGCCGCGCAGTCGCCGAAGCATCATTTTCAAGTCCTTAGGGCTCAACCTCTTATCTTCCTACCTCCATGATTTAGCCTAGTGGAGAGAGAGGCGAAGAGTTTGGTGTTTTTAAAAAGTCAACAGTGAAATGCCTACTTCATGCTCCTCGTAGGGATGCAAAAACGTGCTGTAAAGGCAGCAATTTGATATTTCATAGGTTAGTACTTTACGAAAATTACGAGATGTGTTCTTTGTGATAAATTAAAAATTCAAATTGTTAAACTAAGGGATTTAAAAATAAAGGGTTGTCAACTTTTCAACATAGCTTTCTGTCTAAGTCGAATGTAGTTCACGAATTTTTTAATATATGAAACTAATAATATTTGCATATGTAAAGTAGGTGATTTAAAGCCTGAATTAACATGAAATTAAAAGAATGTTTTCGTATATTTTATTACAATAAGAAATATTAAGCATATGGCATTAAACTTATGACACGTCTGCTTTGCATTTTTCATTTTGACAAAGTGTATTTCTTATTTAGGTAACATATTATATATTGTGCAAACTGTTTATCTTTGTTTACCAATGCAAGAAAAAAGTTTTCATCACATCAGATTCATGCTTATTTTTCAACGTTCTCCTCAATCAGAATAATTATATATATATTTAGACTTTCAAATTGTTTGGGACCTCTTAAATATGCCTTAGCTTAGGGCCTCAGATGGTCAAAGTCCAACCCTGATTAAATGTATATATTGTACATGTTTTATATGATTAACCCCTTAATGAGAGGAACATTCCAGTATATTCAGCATCATGGGCTAGACTGGGTATGCTCACACTTTTATTTTCTAACAAAAATTTACAGTAAAGCTTCACAGTGCAGTAATTAAAATTAATATATTTAATATTCAATGACAAAATGTCATTTTTTTTATAACATGACATTTTAAGGATGTCATTAATGTGTGTGTGTGTGTGTGGAGCTTGTCGCTTCTGCCTCAGCTCAAATAAAATTTTTAGAATATTTCGGTTTTTGTATAGTTTGAAATTTCAAATACGCCATTTTGTGTGTGGGTGGGCCATTGATTACCTTCTACCACAACTGAAATGGAAAAGTTTGCAATATTTGTTTTTTTTACAGTATTAAATTTGAATTCAGTCATCAGTGTTTGGGGAGAACTTGATTTTCTACCTCAGCTGAAAAAAGTAGCTTCCAATATTTTTTTACAACATGAAATTTCAATTATGTCATTTGTGTATGTTTGTGGGCTGGAGGAACTTGGATTTCTTTCTGTCTCAACTCAGCTAAAACCAATTTGCATTTTGTTTCTTTTTAATAGCATGAAATTTCAATTGTCATTTGTATGTGGGACATAGATTCCATTCTGCCTCAGCAAAAATGAAAGTTGACATTTTTTATAGCATGAAATTTCAATTATATTTGTGGGGGGGTGCAATGCAAACATTTGTAACAAATGCCTATATTGAGAGACACTTGTAGAAGATATGATAGAAATTGCAATGAGAACAGATATTGCCTATAAAAATGATCACTCATGCTCTGTAACAGGTCCTAGAAAATTTAAGAGAAAGTTGATGTCAATGCAAAATGAAATTCAGAGCTTAAAGAAAATGCTATGGTGAAATTACTGTGAGCTAAAAGTTAAGCAATCAGACTCTTCTATATTAAAAGATGTATTAGATTTGTTTAGCCGTCCCGTTGCCGAGTGGTTAGCGCGCTTGGCTGCAAATCTAAGGGACCTGGGTTCGAGCCCCGGGTAAGGCATGGATGTATGTTACGTTTTTCTGCTGAGGTCCTGCCATCCTCTCAGATCTCCTACTGTGGCATATAAACCGACAGGCTCCTGTCAGACCTCTGTGGCAAGCAGCTGCTTGAGGGGGTATTTATTTATTATTTATTAGATTTGTTCAAGGCTCAAAAGCTCATCAAAATGACATTGAGACATCAAAGCCTGTGTTTCTAGATATAACTTTAAACCTGTTCAGAAATTCACAGCAAAAATGCTGAAAGAAGCAATGGCATATTTTATTATAATAAAATAAATACCACCTCAAGCAGCTGCTTGCCATAGAGGTCTGACAGGAGCCTGTCAGTTTATATGCCACAGTAGAAGATCTGAGAGGATGGCAGGACCTCAGCAGAAAACAACACGAACATACATGCCTTTCCCAGGGCTCGAACCCAGGTCCCTTAGATCAGTCCCCAAGCATGCTAACCACTCGACCACAGGATTTATTGCCAAGAGGTAAGTAGGTTTACCATGATATTTCCATTCTCCAAAGATTTATTAAAAATTGAGGTTTTATTTTTTTATTTTTAAAAAGGCATGAATTTGTAAGAGAAAATCCTCTTTTCCAATAGTTCCACAATTTTAACTTGGTGCAGATCTGTAGATGGCCCTCCTGGATTAATTGAAGTTTTCTGCATGGAAAATTTTATTGATAGTAAGCAGAAGCATATGATATTCACTTTATTATTGGAGGAGAAGTCAATTAAGAAACAAATACTGTTCAATGGCAAATGCTATTGTTGATATGTAGATTATGGTAATAATGCTAATGATAAAAATTCAGATATAGCTTCTGAAACTTTAATTTTTATGTTTGATTCAATTTTATGTAGCTAGAAATCCTCATAGGTTATTTTTTTAACAGTTGGTTTGTCTGACTCAAAATATACTTTTACTTAGAAATTCAGTCAGGACCATATTTAATTCTTTTTAAGCTATAAGAGCAAAATAGGGAAACTATAATAACCTAATGATCTTTAGTTCCAAAGTGCACAAATGCAGTTAATAATTAACCAGCTGATAAGTAATAAGAAAAATGACAATTGTATAGCTTTCAATGAAATTAAAATCATTGGCAGCAATAATGAAATGTCCAGTGACATTTTAGGTGTTTCTCACATGTGGATAATATCAAGCAATCACAGTAAAGCAATGAAGGTCATTGTGTCTCTTTTCTCTGAAATTGAAAAATTTCAGATTATAAGCTGCCTTTATAGCAAAACAATTATGAAAAATTTCTTGCATAGAATGTAAATTAGCATTAATTGAATCTGACCTAATGCAGTCTTCTATGTCTCCACTTATTAACCCTTACAAAGACATTTTTTTTTCTTTGAGAAACAACTTTCGAGCCTTATTATGAAAAACTAATAAATGAAATAGTAGTATAAAAAATGGTAGGAAAGCATAAAAAAGCATGTTGCAGGTTCTTTTGTAGGGATTTTTGGAAACTGATTTATCAGCTTCTGTCACTTTAAAGGTTAATATTAAAAATTGAAGTTTTCTCACCCTTCTCACAGTATGCGTGTGCAATTGCAAAAATTACTGAACAGTGTCTTCCAGGAGAAAACTTTATATTCTCTACAACAACCATTTCATGCCTAATTAAAAAAATTCAGGTTAATTCCTACATAGGCTTCAATGCATGTTGGTGCTCATATCACTAGACAGTCATATTAGTAATAGGGAAATGGATGTGGAAGTTGACAATCATGCTTATAATATGAAAAAGAAACATTACTAAAGAATATGCTAAAATTAGACTTCACCATTTAAAGACACAAATGACAGAAAAATTGAAAGGCATCATACTAGAGCAAACATCTAAATTTGCACAAAACACAGTGAGAAAAGCATACTTTGCACTAATTCATTTCTTATATTATGTGTGTGATATGAATTTCCTACTGCCTCAGCTGAAACGAAAATAGTTTGCATTTTTGTTTTCTTTTTTTTATAGCATGAAATTTTAATTATGTCATTTGTGTGTGTGTAGTTTCCTTCTAACTTAGCTGATATAAAAGTTTACAATATTTGTATTTTGTTGCATGAAATTTCAATCATGTCATTTGCGTGTTTATGGGAGGGGGCTTGCCTTCCTTCTGACTTAGTTGAAATGAAAGTGTAAATTATTGCTTTTTATATATATAGCATGCAATTTCAATTATGTCATTTGTGTGTGTGTATGACCTTGGATTTCATTCTGCCTCAGTTGATATAAAAGTTTAGAATATTTGGTTTTCATTGCATGAAATTTAAATCATGTCGTGTGTGTGTGGGGGGGGGGGGCTTTTGAAATGTGAGAAAGTGTAAATTGTTGTTTTTTATATGTATAGCATGCAATTTCTATTATGACATTTGTGTGTGTGTGTGTGTGTGTGACCTTGGATTTCCTTCTGCCTCAGCTGATATAAAAGTTTACAATATGTGTTTTTTGTTGCATGAAATTTCAATCATGTCATTTGTGTGGGGGGAAGGTAAGGGCTTTCCCTTCCTTCCGCTTTAGTTGAAATGAGAGAAAGTGTAAATTATTGCTTTATATATATACAGGATGAATCTGAAAAAGTGGGCAAAACTTTATGGGGTGGTAGAACGCAGCTATACGAGCAATATTCGTCATAGAATATATGTGCGGAACGCAAACGGCGAGCCGCTAGGTGGCGTTGGAAATGGTATAAAAGGGTCGGTCCTCGCACCCAACGGCATTTCTACCATGGATTGCCGAGAGGATGGCTGGTTATACTAACCAGGAAATGGCGGATATGCACTTTGTGTACGGTGCGGCGTACGGGAATGCAAGTGAGGCACAGAGACGTTACCGCGACCGGTTTCCGATGAGATGCACTCCAGATCAGAAAACCTTCCTGCGTGAAGCCTGCATTACAGCTGGCGGCAGCTCTTTTGAGCAATTTCTTTGAGCATGCACCTCAATTACATTCCTGTTAATAAAATGTTTTCTGAAGTATCTCCTCTCCTTCTTGTGTTCATTCTTTAAATGTGACAGTGGAAAACTACCTTTTAACTTCTCACCGCTTGCGTTCCGACCATACATTCTACGACGAATATTGCTCGTATAGCTGCGTTCTACCACCCCGTAACGTTTTGCCCACTTTTTCAGATTCACCCTGTATATAGCATGCAATTTCAATTATGTCATTTGTTTTTGTGTGTGTGACCTAGGATTTTCTTCTGCCTTAGCTGATATAAAAGAGTACAATATTTGGTTTTTGTTCCATTAAAATTCAATTATGTCATTTGTGTTATGTGTGTGTATGTGTGTGAGGGGGAGGGGGGTCTTGCCTTTCCTTCTGCCTTAGTTGAAATGAGAGAAAGTCTAAATTATTTTGTTTTTTATATATATTGCATGCAATTTCAATTATGTCTCTTGTGTGTGTGTGTGACCTTGAATTTCCTTCTGGCTCGTTTACAATATTGTTTCTTCATAGCATCAAATTTCAATTATGCCATTTTGTGTTGTGTTGAATTTCTTTATGCTGCAGCTGAATAACAAGCTTATAATTGTGTTTTTTATAGCATGAAATTAAATTGTGTCATTTATTGGGAGAAGATTTGATTTCCTGCCTCAGCTGAATTAAAAAACGTTTACACTCTCTAATTATTTCTTTCAATTTTTAATAAAAATTAATATTTATTAATGAAAGAAGAAGATAAATGTGACTTTTCATGTTTTTTTAAATGAGGCACGGATTTGCACTATTAAGATCTATAAATTTTGAGGGCTTTCACTGATGCTGAAAGATTTGATCACGTATTAGATTTTAAAGTATTATTACGACAGAAGGAATCTGGCATCCGAAAGCAAAAAGTATCAGCCAACGAATAAGAACTTTGGGTGAATTTGAAGAAGAACAGTGGAGCCTGTAACGGTCGTGTGTTCGAAAATGGACGGTTAGCTGTTTCTGAGTCGAGCGTAAAACGGTCGAGAATTCGAAAATGGACGGTTAGCTGTTCTGAGACAGTGCGCGTTAAGTATAAAGAATTATCTTTATGTGATGTGTACGCGGGAAGTATAAAAGTGGTATCTTTTATGTGATGTGTACGCGGACGGTCGTATGGTTCTGCTAGTGTGAGTTAGCGAACTAGCACAGGACGATTTTGTTTGTGTATGAAGATGTTCAAACGACATGGTAATCAAGTAAAAAGGTAATATTTAGTGGAACAGACAGAGCTAGTGTTGTGTGCTCTGCGCAGGAAGGTTGATGACTTGTGTATGGATAATAGTTCATTTGTTTATAAGATACTTCATCCATATTTTCTTTGTAACAATTTACCTTGTATTGCATTTGGTTTTAAAATATAGTTTTTAATAATCACGCTCAGTGGCTATCCATTTTTGTAATCCGCAACATTTGGTGTTTAGAAGTGTAGATAATTTATTGAATGCCGTTAACTAGAAGTATGGATGAATTAGTAAAGTTGATAAATAACTTGAAAGCCGATATGGCTACACAAATGAATGACATTAAAAGTCAAAATAATGACTTGAAAGCCGATATGGCTACACAAATGAATGACATTAAAAGTCAAAATAATGATTTGAAAGCCGATATGGCTACACAGATGAATGACATTAAAAGTCAAAGTAATGACTTGAAAGCGGAAATGGCAGCACAAAATAATGAGTTGAGAAATAAAATAGGTGACCTGGCCGCACAAAATACTGAGATGGCTTTTCAAATCCGATAAGATTTCTGATAAGTGTAAGGACATTATGACCGAACTAAATAGTGTAAAAGATGATCTTGATAGTGTAAAGTTAGATTATAAACATGAAATTGAAATTGTAAAAACTGATTATGAACGCCAGTTTCAGATTTTGAGAAATGAAATGTTACCTTCTGCTTGTGATAATAATAATTCTAGTGAAAATAATGTTATTACACATATCGCTAAAAATACAACTAAACCTTCTACATATGATGGTCAATCATCTTGGACAGTATTTAAAACGTAGTTTGAAGTTATCGCTAGAGCCAATGAGTGGAATGAATTCCAAAAGGCCAGTTTTCTTGCAGCTTCCTTAAGAAATTCTGCTGCAGAAGTTTTGCAGTCTGTTCCAAAAGAAAAACGACTTGATTATCAAAGTCTAGTTTCTGCATTAGAACTAAGGTTTGGTGATAGTTATTTAAAACAGTATTACGTGACTCAATTTAAACATCGCATGCAGAAAAATGGCGAAACTTTGCAAGAGCTTGCTAGTGATATTGAGCGTCTAGCTAGATTGGCTTATAGTAACTGTCCACCAGAAATTCAAGATAATTTAGCTCAATTACAATTTATTGATGCTATTGCTGACCCTGACACTCAGCAATCTCTGAGGATGTTAGAAGGTGAATTCTTAAAGTCAGCTGTGGTACATGCTATGAAATACGAGTGCTCTAGGCTTTCCTCCCGAGCGAAGAAACGTACAGTGAGATTTGTGAGTGCAGAAGAAACTGTAGAAAAGGATAATGAAATGAAAGAACTAACTAAAGCGATGCTATCAGTTTTGAAAGACATAAGAGGTTCCTCTTCAAAAACTACAACAGACCTTCAGTGTTGGAATTGTGGCAAGACCGGACACATTCGTACCAACTGCAATAGGAAACGAATGAGGAGTCCAAATCCATCAACTAGACAACAGGATCAGGGAAACAGAAATTAGTCAGTCTTGCGGGGCAAAGGCTGGCTGTTGATTGGTTGGCCCCAGGGGAAGTCGCCCACGTTTCAACATTACATGGTGATAATAATGGATTAGTAGCTGATGGAGCTTGCCGTATGATAATCGACACTGGTGCAAATGTAACTTTACTCAGAACGGATATAATAAAGAAAATAATACCTCACCCAAACTTGAATACTACACAGTCTAAAATAAGCCTACAAACAGCCACTGGAGATCGTGCAAAAGTCCATGGAAAAATAGAACTTAACATCCGTGTTGGTAGCTGTCTGGTACACCATCCTGTTTACATCGCTGACATCTACGATTAATGCATATTAGGCCCTGATTTTCTTAAGAAACATGGATTCAACATTAGACCCAGTGATAACCTACTCATCTATGAGACAGAAGAGATTCCTCTGCTTAGCCGGACGTCTGATTCTTTATCAAGCGTAACTTCAATATTAGTGACGGAAGATACAGAGAACCCAGCACAAAGTGAAGTTATAGTCCGTGGACATCGGGCGGAGACTTCTGGGGCCTTCCGATTGGCAGTTACTGATGCCTCTGGTAAAGGAGCCTTGGCTCATGATATCCTGGTTGCAAGGACTTTAGTCAGAATAGATAAAGAACAGATTCCTATCAGAGTGATGAACTGTAACAAATCCAATAGAATGTTAAAAAAAGATGAAGAATTGGCAATATGTGAAGCTGTTAGCTGTGTAACAAGTATAAATAAAATAGAAGTTGTTGATTCAAATCAAAATCGTACAGACATCCCATCTCATCTTACTGAATTATGGAGAGAAACAAGACGAATATTAACTGAAAACCAAGCTGTTACGGCCGAGAACCTATTAAAAGACTTTTCTGACATTTTTTTCAAGTTAGTACGGCCATAATCATTAAATGATTATGGCCGTACTAACCTGACAGAACATAAAATTAACACTGGTGATTCTCCTCCAATCCATCTGCCAGCAAGAAGGCTTCCATTGGCAAAAAAAGAGGAGATGGAACAACTCATAAAGGACATGGAAGCTCAGGGCATTATAGAACCATCGCAGAGTCCCTGGACATCACCAGTAGTTCTTGTCAAGAAAAAGGATGGATCTACACGATTTTGTGTAGATTATCGCAGATTAAATGACGTAACAAAGAAAGACTCCTTTCCTTTACCCAGGATTGATGATACACTAGACACTTTTTCTGGGTCAGAATGGTTCTCAATATTAGACTTAAAGAGCGGCTATTGGCAAGTTGGTATACGTCCTGAAGACCGTGAGAAAACAGCTTTCACTACAGGGAATGGACTTTGGCAGTTTAAGGTGATGCCATTTGGACTTTGTAACGCACCTGCTACATTTGAACGACTAATGGAGTCGGTGCTCAAAGGTCTTTGGAGGTCTGTCTGGTTACTTGGACGACATCATAGTTCTTGGAAGAACTTTCGAAGAACATTTGAGAAATCTTCGTCAAGTATTTGAAAAACGTAAGGCAGCCAAGTTAAAATTGGGACCGACAAAGTGTAAACTGTTCCAGCAAGAAGTTCATTACCTTGGTCATGTGATCAGTACATCAGGGATTAAGACTGATCCTAATAAGATAGAAGCTGTAAGAGACTGGCCTCCACCACAAAATGTTCATCAACTTCGTAGTTTTATTGGATTTTCCACCTACAGAAGATTTTTCAAGGGTTTCTCCAACATCGCAAGGCCATTACATCGTCTGACAGAAGAGGGCCAGCGGTTTATGTGGACCACTGAATGAGATATAGCCTTTCAACAGCTAAAGAAAACTCTTTCCACAGCACCAGTGCTAGCGTACCCACAAACTGGAAAACAATTCGTAATAGATACTGACGCAAGTAACACAGGAGTTGGTGCTGTACTTTCACAAGAACAAGACGGAGAAGAGAAAGTTATTGCATACTTTAGTAAAACTTTATCCAAACCAGAGCGGAATTATTGTGTAACACGCAAAGAACTGTTAGCAATGGTAAAAGCAAATTTTCATCATTATCTCTATGGCCAGAAATTCCTTATGCGTACTGATCATACTGCACTTAGATGGTTATTAAACTTCAAAAACACTGAAGGACAAATCGCTAGGTGGATACAACGGTTACTAGAATACGATTTCTCCATCGAACATCGAAGTGGTAAAATGCATAAGAATGCAGATGCTCTTTCCAGGCGTCCATGTATTGGCAACTGTAAACATTGCTATAATGCAGAACTGAAATTTGGAACTAAAGAGATAATGCCCATAAGACAAATAGTATCGACACAAACAAACAGTGATACCCCTAACATCTGGAATCCAATTGAAATCAGGAAGGCTCAACTAGATGATGAAGACATAAAACCAATATTAGAATTGATTGAAAAATCTGATGTAAGACCCAATTAGTTGGGAGCAAATCTCGAGGTATAGTCCAACTACTAAAAGTTACTGGGCACAGTGGGACTCCTTATAAATGAAAGACGGTGTATTATACAGAAGATGGGAGAATCCCACTGGACGGCTGATCCGTTGGCAGATAATCCTTCCTCGCTCCCGAGTGGAACTTGTGATTAAAGATGTACATGATAGTGCCACTGGAGAATTATCTTTATGTGATGTATACGCAGGAAGTATTAAAGTGGTATCTTTTATGTGATGTGTACGCGGGAAGTATTAAAGTGGTATCTTTTATGTGATGTGTACGCGGGAAGTATAAAAGTGGTATCTTTTATGTGATGTGTACGCGGACGGTCGTATGGTTCTGCTAGTGTGAGTTAGCGAACTAGCACAGGATGATTTTGTTTGTGAATGAAGATGTTCAAGCGACATGGTAATCAAGTAAAAAAAGGTAATATTTAGTGGAATAGACAGAGATAATGTTGTGTGCTCTGCGCAGGAAGGTTGATGACTTGTGTATGGATAATAGTTGATTTGTTAATAAGATACTTCATCCATATTTTCTTGTAACAATTTACCTTGTATTGAATTTGGTTTTAAAATATAGTTTTTAATACTCACGCTCAGTGGCTATCCACTTTTGTAATCCGCAACAGTATGTTTACCATTGTTCCTGTTTTAAACTGGCTCAAATTAAAGTCTGCTAAGTTTACTGTCAATTTAGTTCAGTTTTAATCAGATATTAAGAGCATATCGAATTTTTTTTTTAATTTTGATTCAAAATCTCGATTTGAAAGAGAAGCAGTTTCCAGCCTCTTGCGTTTTCATCCGATATAAATCAATAAGTGTGCATTATTAAGCCTATTTTGCTTTAATTACAACACTGGAATAACCTGATTGAAATAAAAAACAAAAAAGAGTAAAGTTCTGCGTCATTTAAATCATTTGTGAGGCATTTGTGAAAGAGTCTTCATCGTTGTTCGCAGCCAATTCGCAAGGCATCATGGGTGTCTTGCCTCACTATGCAGTCGGCAGTGATCATGGCGGTCAATGCTACGGGAATCAGAGTCCTGTCTCTAGTATTACTACCTCAATGGTTCAAATACGTTATCCAGCTAATAGTGGTTCACATTCTACTGTAACTGTGGCGGCATAATATATGGCGGTCAGTAAACACAGCAGGTTCGTAATCTGTAATTCCCATGTTAGAGTCCCAGCTAAGTAAGCGTTGAGATTTATCTCCCCGAAACTTCTTCTTTTCGGGGACACTGATGGGCTTGGAAAGGAATATAGAGAGGCCTGAGATTGTGTCCTTTAATTTTTCTTCAATCACATTTTCCCCTAAAACGCTTATTTAAGCAGTTATAGAGCTTGGAACTTAGCTTCCAATGACATAATATTGATGGGTCATAATTCAATGATCACTTCGTTACTCAGAGTAACAAAGATATGAAGAATAATATTTCTATTTTAATTGCAAATTACGTTTTTTATCTGGGTGGTTAGCTCTTCGAAATTTTCCAGATTTTCTTCTTCCATCTGCTCTTCCTGACGTTGCAGATTACTTAATGCGTTTCGTGGAGTTTCCTGGTCTATCGTAAATCTCCATAAACAGTAGTACCATAGCCTCAGAACATAGATGTCCTCTGCGAAATTTCAATTTTCTTAGAAGAACGTACTTTTTTCAGTTTTTGGGGGAAGACAGTCCGAAGATTTGATGTTTTATTTTTATAAATTCGACACCAATATCAGGATTTATTGTTTTACAAAAACCATTAGGTCTTCATACGCCAATTGCTCTTTTTTGCTTCTTGGAATAGTCGTCAGATTTTATTTTCCAGAGGCCAGCGTGTAAGCAGGGGCAGTCATAAGTCTCAAACCTGGAGGGGGCCATTTAGGACACGCGAAGTATTTTGTATTGGATAATTCCCTTCGTATGGGGTACTGAAGTCATCAGGGATTTGCCTTCTTGGAAAAGAAATTGGCTGGCTGTTGAAAAGAAAAAAATGAAACATTGGCGGGTGTCTTGGAGCGGGCCATGACCCCCGTGGCCCCCTCCAGTAGACAAACATATGGATGGACCATGGCTCCCTCCTTACGACCACCACTGTGTGTAAGCAATATATTTCAATGAATTCTTTCAAAAATTCATTGCTCATAAATCGTGGACCATTTATCTTGTCATTTTTCAGACGAATTTAAATAGCGTCTCAAAAAGCGAATTTTTTTTCTTTAAAGATAACTATGGTTGAACACCTTTTGTTTTTCGAATTCCTTTCTCGTCTTTTAGCATGTATTCTATTGAAGCTGACATAGCTAGGCAGGCAAGAAATCCAGTAGGGAGCAACCGCGGCTGCGCAGTGCTGAACAAGGTTTTCTTTCTGCGCAATATGTCATGTGGAGCACACATACGGTAGTAGTGAGTTGCCAAAATAAAGCGGAAGTTGAAAAGCCACAATTAGATTTGTTAGCACAGTTCCTATATTTTCAAAATTTATTTTTATTATCAACGCAGTTATTTTAGGGTACCTTAAAATAATAATTGTTGAAATACGTTAAACTAATAGTATATTTGTAATTAATTTGTGTTTTACAAAAGCAACACCATAAGCGTTACTTATAATGTATTACTATTCTAAAATATTCTACCTCGTTTATTAACGCTCCATAGTTGTTCAAATCTTGAATGAATATTATTGAAAATCGAGTTTAAATGCTATAGATCTGATTATGATATTTATCTCCAATCATACTTTTTCGTTAAGTGCACAATACACATGTGTTCAATGTAATTGCATGACAATCGGCAGGATTTTTTCATGGCGGAGTAAATATATTTTCACAATGGAGCAAGAGGTTTAATAGGAAAGGGTAAAAATCAAATCAATGTTTCACGATAGAAATATTTAGGTCGAGATATTCGTTAATGAGAGCAGTTGTGGAAACAGCAATCACGCATATGTTTATCATACCAAAGTCATATCTAGGCTATGTCCATTATGGCCTTGGCCATAGGTGCCATGTCATGTAGGTGCCAAAAGACGTTTTCATATATACATTGGAAATTTTCATATATATCACTCTCGTTGTATATATACAAATTCTTTGGACGTTCCCTCACAACCAAAATATCCCGAAAATATCTACAGCATATCTAATATGGCAAATGGATATTGATTTGCCATCTTAGATATCTTCTGGACGTTTTCAAGATATTGTGGTTGTGTGTTTGAGCTTGCCTGTTGCCGTGGACGGAATTCAACGTCCTGTCAAATATACTGTGGCTGTTTCAGTGGCGATATCTTTGGGCAATATGAAGGGAGGGGGAGCAAACAATGTTGCTTTGTTTTTCAATTGAGATGCATTGTAAGATGGCCGCCATATTCGATTTCTGTCACTTGGAAGAGAGCTGCTTACAGGTAGGCATTCCACTGGTCAGCAACGCTGCAGCCGCTGCAAGCATTGCCTCCACTAAAAATATTTTCCATTGCATTCTCGATGTCAATGCACAACAGCGAGCAACGAATACATCAATACTCAGAATGTCGCCCAGAATTTGAAGAGGAAGAATCCCCTACACTAGCTTTGCTAATGACGCCATGCCCTAATCCCTTCAATGTTCTTCATGGCCTCCGCAACCCTTCTTCTTTCGTTTAAGGGAGTTGATTGCTGCTTATATGCAGGCTGCTAGAGAAATCAAAGATGCCCACGGATAATCCTCACAAGTGTGCAATGTAGCAGAAGGAATGGTAATTTACACTGGAGGTGCCATGAATCCTCGCCAGCACAAAGAACTAACCATGTCTGTAAACTAAGGATGCGACACCCCCAGCTCGCCTAAAGCCTGTCACTCAAACAGTAACCAGTCAATTTTTCCAGTCAGCCACTTGGTCATTTGTGATCTTGGTGAAAGGGTTGTGTTCTGCGAAATTGTTTAGTTGCTATAACTCTTTGTTCACCCAAACAAAACTTTTCACAAAACAAAACTTTTCACAGAGAAGAAAACAACTGTTAAAAATAAAGGAACATTGTAAGAAGATTTCAGTTATACATACTCTGAAACAGTCACGTACGTTAAAATAATCGTATAGAGTAAAGCAAAATCTGTCTAAAGATGAAACTTATCTGTTGAGAAATTTTTTTATTTTCCTATCTAAATTATGCGAGTTGTTAAGAGCCGTGTTTGCACATTTCATATTTCTAGGATTCACTCTCCTGTATAAATCCAGAAACTTCGAAAATTTATCTATAGCAAATGTGAGAGTAAATATTTTTATCCATTTTTTCTATGTATGGTACCGAGAGATTGTGATGGTCCACCCATTCACTTTAACTTTACCTTAACCAGTTTTGCTTTATTTACGTTATATTTATCATTTTGGGGGTTGTTTCATTTTTTGGACTGTCTCAATTCTTGTTCCGAGCTGCAGGAGTTTCGCATGCGCAACTCCGACCTTTCGATTGTCAACCGCTAAAGACCACATGCAGCACAGACTCCTCTTGCGTCATAGCTTGCGTAATCGTCAGTTTATGCGAATGTCTTTTCCGGCGTGCAATAGACACGTGCATGCTTTGTACCCGCTTGTTATAACTATGTGACGCTGGGTCACAGAGTTAGTAGAAAGATGAGGAGTTGAGTAGTGGAGATGTAGTAGCAGAGTTAGTGTGAATCAGTGTAGACAGAGTTTTTGTCCGAGATGTAGTCGAGATTTAGAAAGATGTGACTTGCTAATGTATTCTACCATTGAGTTTGATGAGTTGAATTTTTTGGAATTAAACTTTGTTTGTTTTACAAACTTTTGAATTTTTGCTATTTTTCTCTTGAGCAATATAAATTGATTTTTTTTTTTTGTATTTAAACTTTAAAGTTGGCAATGATTATTGAATTCTTATTCGATAAGTAACGCTTGATAATATACATTAACGAACTCTATTTCAACTTTATTTGGCAAGTTATTATTGCCTGACACCTGATACAGCTATCCGAAATTTGGATAAAATTGTATCAGACAAAAGATCCAATTTAATTAACTTTGGATAATAAACTTTGGAGCGGTACAAGGAAACCTTCTCAAAATAAAAAAAAAATCGATGAGAAAGAAAAGTATCTGTGTAACAAAGGGTTAATATTGTTACGACAGATGAACGAGCTACAGTGACTTCATAAGAAAACGTGACTTGAACGCTCGTATATGCTCCTGCGTGAGAATCATTTTATCCAACGAATTAGAACTTAGAACGATTCGAAAAGATGAAAGAGATAGAAATGCAGTTGTTAAAGTTGTAGAGATCTGAAAGGACGTTCAGATAGTATGAGTCAGTGCGCGTTAAGTAAAAACAAGAAATATCTTTATTGGTGTGTGTGCGGGTGCTTGTTTTTGCGTTGTTAGTAACATAAATTTAGTGATGTAACAAGAAGAAAGATTCTTTATACCTGATATATAATGTATTTAAGAGATGAGACAGACTAAGTGAAGAGGCAGTATTTTAGTAGAACAGACAGAGCTGGTGTTGTATGCTCTTTGGAAATGGTTAATGACTTATGTTTGATAGTAGGCATTTTGTTTATAAGTTACTCCATCCATATTTTTGTAATAATTTGCATTGTACTGTAATTTGTTAGAAAATATACTATTGATACTCATGCTCAGTGCCTATCCATTTTAAAATTCGCAACAATATGTATATTACATCCATGAAAGCAGGGCTGGTGTGAACTTTTGTGGGTGGGGTTCCAAAATCGTATCGGGACAAAAAAAACGCATTTATATGTACTTCTAAATTTTATAATAATAAATTATTTATTTTAAGTACAAAGTGTGGTACATATCTACATATAACTTATAGGAACACCGAGTTTGTTATAAATATTCTATAATTTTTCTCACCTTTTTCGCCACAAAATCTTTAATTACTTCATCAAATTGACCGATTTCGATATTTCGCTTTCGATTGAAAGAATAGTTAGTCATCGATTAGCGGATTCTGCTATTGGATTTCTTATTGGGCTTGGAAAATAATTGACTGTGCTCTGGACCTGCAGCTAGAGGAACAAGGATACATTATGTTGACTGCTGTGTTAAAGATAGGAAAATGGCGTCATTCTCTATGGTGAGCTTTTCGTGGACCACGGGGCCGAATTTCAGGGAATGCGCAGAACTTACCTCATGCTGGCCCTGCATGAAAGAACAAAATTTTTGTGTTAACACGATTTTTTGATAACACAGTCTGGAATTTATATTTGGTCTCGAATAAAGACGTTTCTATTATTTTTTTATGGGTTGATAGAGGGTTGTCATTTCGTTTATAACTTAAAAAGCTTATATGAACCTCAATATTTCAAATACCTATTCATAATTCCACAAGGAAAGAGTTTAACCTTTCGTTTCTAAGAAGAGTGGATTGTTTCTTTGACCAAAAGTTTTTTTTTCCTAAAATATTCGGGCATTTAAAACTGCCAAAAAAATTCTTAATTATATGTTGTCTAACATAGTGTATATTTTAAATTCTCATGTGTTTGGTGAAAATAATTTAGGCATATTTTATTAGACACTTTCTGTTTCGATTCTTCGTATTCCACAAAACTTGAGAGCTGAGAGTAAGAAAAGTGCATTTTTTTTCTAAAACAATGCATTTTCTCAAAAATGTTTATGCATAGTTCTTTAGGCTTCAATTTCAACTACGATTTGTTTAAGTTCGTAGCACCAAGAAATTGTCATATTACATCTGCTAATACAGCGATCATGACTCAATATTGGGTGAATTAAATAAAATAAAAAATAAAAACCCCTCAAGCAGCTGCTTACCGGAATTGCATGATTAAAAACAAATTTATCTTTATTTTTAAGTACAAGTATTTTCTGATTTTGTAAATTGTAATGTTGATACAATAGACATTCGATCAGAACACTTAGAACATTCGATCAGAACACTCAGAACACTTAGAACCCCCGAAAAAAAAAAGTAAATCGAAGTTGGCAAAATTCGAAGCAACTTGGAAAAATCCAGGTGAAAAATTGTGATATCTTTTGTAAAATCCAGGGGAGTTGGCAAAATCGAGGCAACTTGCGAAATCTAGGGGAGTTGGCAAAATTCGAAGCAACTTGGTAAGATCCAGGTAAAAATTATTATTTCTTTTGTAAAATCTAGGAGAGTTGGGGATATCGAGGCAACATGGCAAAATCTAGGAGAGTTGGCAAAAGTGATGGAACTTGGCAAAATCTAGGGGAGTTGGTGAAATGGAGACAACAGTAGTAGCATAAATGAGAGTTCTGGGCCAGTAAATGGGTCTACAGAATTTTGTGAAAATCTATGGGAAAAGTTATGGGGGATGAGGTTAAAAGTATGTTTCTTGTGGTTTTTTGTGGAAATATGTGAGAAAATTAGAAAAAACGGGGGTGTTTTTTAGCATGTGAAACCCTAATTTAAGTTTTTTTGGGAAGATGAGGTTTAAACTAATTTGTGAATTAGTTTAAATGGGTAGTTTGAAGTGAGGTGTGTATGAGATAAAATATGATGTGGTTTGTTGAGTTATTGTGCACTTACTGGATTATTCGGTTCTAAAACCCAGGTAAATCGGTGTTTCTTGTGGGTTTTTTGTGAAAATATGTGTGAAAATCGGAAAAAAACCCGGGTGTTTCATGTGAAAAAAGTAATTTAAGTTTTTTGGGCAGACGAGATTTAAACTAATTTGTTTAACTAATTTTCAGAAAAAATGAGGTGTGTGTGAAAGAGATAAAAAACGATGTGGTTTGTATCATACACTTCACTGGATTATTCGGATATTGTATCATACACTTCACTGGATTCATTGATGGTTATCATACACTTCACTGGATTATTCGGTTGTAAAAAGCCAGGTAAATCGGAGAATTTGACAAAGTAAGACATTTTTGAGAAATTCGTTTGAAACATGTGACAAAATCAACCAGTAAAATGGCTTTTTCGGGGGGCCTGATGAAAAGATAGACTTTGAATATCTGTGAATGTATGAAGAGAGGATATTAGATGAAAAAAATTTTTTTTTGGAAGTGAAAAGTGATTTAGGTTAATTTTTTAAACAATTAGAAAAATTTGAAGTGAAAAGTGATGTAGGTTAGAATAATTTTGAGAATGTGTGAAGTTTGTAAAGAGAGAAGAGTTTTATCGTGCTAAACGGAAATCAGTCTCCTCAAAATAACCACGGGCTCGAGATTTAATTTCATTGAACTAAATCTCTTATTCACTGAACCTCAGCATTGAAGCGGAAAAAATACTGGTTCGGGAAGTTGTTCGGTTTGATGGACAGCCCTCCTCTCTGTCCCCTCCCCTCTCTTCCTCTCTCTCTGTCCCCTCTGCCCTCTCTTCCTCTCTCTCTGTCCCCTCCTCCCCTCTGCTCTCTTCCTCTCTCTTTGTCCCCTCTGCCCTCTCTTCCTCTCTCTCTGTCCCATCCTCTCCTCTGCTCTCTCTTCCTCTCTCTGTCAGCTCTGCTCTCTCCTCCTCCCCTCTGCAGTCTCTTCCTCTCTCTCTGTGCCCTCCTCCCCTCTGCTCTCTAGTCCTCTCTCTGTTCCCTCTGCTCCCTCCTCCTCCCCTCTGCCCTCTCTCTCTGTGCCCTCCTCCCCTCTGCTCTCTCTTCCTCTCTCTGTTCCCTCTGCTCTCACCTCCTCCCCTCTGCCCTCTCTTCCTCTCTCTCTGTGCCCTCCTCCCCTCTGCTCTCTCTTCCTCTCTCTGTTCCCTCTGCTCTCTCCTCCTCCCTTCTGCCCCCTCTCTCTCTGTGCCCTCCTCCCCTCTGCTCTCTCTTCCTCTCTCTGTTCCCTCTGCTCTCCCCTCCTCCCCTCTGCTCTCTCTTCCTCTCTCTCTGTCCCCTCCTCCCCTCTTCTCTCTCTTCCTCTCTCTGTTCCGTCTGCTCCTCTTCCTCTCTCTCTGTGCCCTCCTCCCCTCTGCTCTCCCTCTCTCTGTTCCCTCTGCTCTCTCCTCCTCCCCTCTGCCCTCTCTCTGTGCCCTCCTCCCCTCTGCTCTCTCTTCCTCTCTCTGTTCCCTCTGCTCTCACCTCCTCCCCTCTGCCCTCTCTTCCTCTCTCTCTGTGCCCTCCTCCCCTCTGCTCTCTCTTCCTCTCTCTGTTCCCTCTGCTCTCTCCTCCTCCCCTCTGCCCTCTCTTCCTCTCTCTCTGTGCCCTCCTCCCCTCTGCTCTCTCTTCCTCTCTCTGTTCCCTCTGCTCTCTCCTCCTCCCCTCTGCTCTCTCTTCCTCTCTTTGTGCCTCGATCGAGAGCAAAAAAGAAAATCCTCCAGTTCCAGCTGTATACAAGACACAACTGGAACCGGAGTCCCTGTTTATAATCGCTGCTAGACCACCCACGGGCCGAGCAATCCCGTAGTTACTGCAATCAACTGCAGAGACCATGTGGCTAGCTGGTACAGGGAACCACTACCCCCCCCCAGATCCCCCCCAAAGAGGTCTCATGTACTGAGCCTAAACGTCTTTACATAGATGAGCAGTGGCTAGCTGGTACAGGGAACCAACTAATAACCCCCCCCCCCCCCAGAAATCCCCCAAAGAGGTCTCATGTACTGAGCCTAAAAGGCTTTACACAGATGAGCAGTGGCTAGCTGGTACAGGGAACCAACTAACAACCCTCCCAGAACCCCCCACAGAGGTCTAATGTACTAACTAGCAACCCTCCCAGATCCCCCCAAAGAGGTCTAATGTACTAACTAACAACCCTCCAGATCCACCAGATCCACCTACATAAAGCCTAAAAGGCTTTATGTAGATGAGCAGTCTCATTCAATATCAAGGGAAGCGATACTAACGTATAAAGCTAATTGTCTTATATACCATACTCGGCAGAAACTCATATTCTAGCGGTGGGTGAAGAAACAAAATTAAAAATAAAATAGTATTATGAACTTTAACTCAACTCTAAAATAATAAGTTTTTGTAGCAGTGTTTTGAATATCTAGCTGCAAAAAAAATTTAACCAGTGCGATAAATTACTTTGTAATATTGATCAGAATTTTAAATAACATTGATTCTATGGGAGAGGTGGGGGCGAAGGGTGGCGAACAGGAATGAAACAGGAGAGAAAGGGGGAGGCGAAGAGGGGTGAGTGTTAATTCCTTGCAATTTAAAAGTTGAAATAACTTTTGATCTAATTACGCTATAGAGCTCATTCTGGTGTTGCTCAATAATACTAAGCAGACACTAATTCTGAACTTACCAGAATCGGGTTCGGACCCCTTACCTAGCCGAGAAAGGGGGTCAAACCCATTTAAATTTATGATCTCATAACTTGTGTTGTAATCAAGCTACAAATTTGAAACTAATATTATTGGATTTCATTCGGGGTGTACTACACTTTGAACATGTGGGTATTGGTCTCGACCCTGTTACTTAAGGTCTTCTGGGTTCAAAACCTTTTGCATACCACACATTGCTGATTCTCATTTAAGATTTAGAAATGGTTTCGGTTTTTACATCAACATCACGTTCTAGTACTGGAACTTATTTCGGTAATTCAACTGGAAACGGTGTCGGACCCGTTTCCTAGCCTTGAAAATGGGTCGAACCCTCTTAAATTTGCATCCTTATAACTCTGCTTCTAATTGAGCCACACATCTCAAACTAATGTGTTTAGATTACATTCGGGAAGCACTATACGTTTAACATATTGGAAGCGGTCTCGACCTCTTAATTTTTGTTTTCTGGGTTCCACACTTTAAGATTTTGTCGAATTATAACGTCCATTCTAATTGTGCTAGGATCATGGTTTCAATTTAAATAGTTGGGGATAACCAAGTTCTATAATCTGAAGAAAGAATAATCGATCTGAAACCATTTTCTAGCCGACAAAGTGGGTCGAATCCCTCTTAACTTTGCGGCTTCATAACTCTGCTTCTAATAAAGCTACAGAACTAAAACTAATATCATTGTGTTCCATTCGGCAAATACTATACGTTAAATGTATTGGAAGCGGTCTCGACCCATTATTTTAAGTTTTGCAGGTTCGGTACTTTTAGAATTTGTGTTACAATAACTTCTTTTCTAATCCAGCTACACAGCTAATTCTGGTATTCTTCAGTAATAGCAATCAGACACTATTTTCCAAACTGACCAGAATCGGGTTCGGACCACTTACCTAGCCGAGAAAGTGAATCGAATCCTTTTAAATTTATGATCTCATAACTTATCTTGTAATCAAGCTACAGATTTGAAACTAATGTTATTAGATTTCATTCGGGGTGTACTACACTGTCAACATGTGGGTATTGGTCTCAGCCTAGTTACTTAACGTCTTCTGGGTTCAAAACCTTTTGCATACTACACATTGCTGATTCTCATTTAAGATTTCGTTAATGCAACTGGAAATGGTTTCGGACCCGTTTCCTAGCTAGAAACTGGGTCGAACCCTCTTAAATTTGCATCCTTATAACTCTGCTTCTAATTGAGCCACACATCTCAAACTAATGTGTTTAGGTTACATTCGGGAAGCACTATACGTTTAACGTATTGGAAGCGGTCTCGATCTCTTAGTTTTTGTCTTCTGGGTTCCACACTTTAAGATTTTGTCGAATTATAACGTCCATTCTAATTGTGCTAGGATCATGGTTTCAATTGTAATAGATGGGACATATCAAGTTCTATAATCATCCGAAACAATAATCGGTCTGAAACCGTTTTCTAGCCGACAAAGTGGGTTGAACCCCTCTTAACTTTGCGGCTTCATAGCTCTGCTTCTAATCGAGCTACAGAACTCAAACTAATATCGTTGTGTTCCTTCGGCAAAAAAATGTATTGGAAGTGGTCTCGATCCATTATTTTAAGTTTTGCAGGTTCGATACTTTTAGATTTTGTGTTACAATAACTTTGTTCTAATCGAACTAGAAGCTTGGTTTTAACATTGATAGCTATGATTTTTCAAGTTCTCTAATCTCACAAAAAATAATTAGGGTTGACCGAATAAAAGTAATATATTTGACTTTAGCTAGATAAACTGCTGGAATATTTAATCCTTTGTCGCTTGTACAAATTTGTTCTAAACAGTTTATTACCTTAATTTTATTACAAAGGGTTTCAGACCATAGGATTTCACAGAAATTGAGTCGAGACCATTTAAATTGGAATCCCTATGTCTCCTCTTCTAACTGAGAGAGATAATAAACACTGATTATTAGCATTTCTAAAGAATTACAAATTGGTACAGTTTTCAAAATGTTTCATTAGTACTTAATTTTTGTTGCATTAGTTTTCAATTCAAAGTTTTGTAAATGGTATTGCCGGCTTTACCATACACATCTGAGATTCTATAATTTCCAAAAGCGTAAGTTTGAATTCCATTGATATGTCGTTTTGTGTATTCTTGGGATAAAGCATTTTTTTTAATTTGGTATACATGTATATCATGCTGTTCCGATCGAAATTCTGTTTGTTGCGTATATACGATTTTTCCATCAAATAGACATTCCCGATAATCTTCGTGACTAAATTCATTTATAACTCCATTAGCTGCTTTTTTGAGAATTGGAGCATCAATAGAATGCAATTTTGGACGTAACGCAACAACCTCTTTGATTAGAAGACCTTTTAATTCGTCTTTAAATTTTCCTGGAACCATTTTATTTGATTCATTGTATAATGCATGGTTTGTGGGGTAATTTGAGAAATCAAAGTAGTCTGAGTTAAATTTCTCATATATGTTATCTGTCTGGATATCGACACAGAAGGAATCAGTATCAGTAAATAACAATTCAGCATTAAATTTTGGTTTCACAAAATTCTAAAAGAAATTATACATGTGTAATTTACTCAACTCCAAAATCGTTACACCAATGTATTATGGTTTATCTAATACAATATTTTTCTTTTTCATATGGAGAATTACGAAATTTTCTGCAAGTTTAACACAAGAAACGCACCTACGATTTGCAATTAATTTTTTAAGCTTTTCTTCAGTATTCACAATCTGGCATTTTATTCTCTTTCTCTTATTTTCTAAACATTTGCCATATACAGCATTGTTCATCAGTTTGAAAAAGTCTTTTTCAAGATTATTTATGGCATGATTTCGTTTTGTTGTATTAAAATCTATGTAAGGTCTGTAAATGGTAGTTAGGTAGTCACTGGAAGGAGAGCTATGCACCAATCCCCTGTGATGATGCATAGAACCGGCCAGGCCTAGCACCTAATGTCCGACCCCGCCTTCTCGTGGTGCGGACCGTTAGTAACTTTCAAAAGAGATACTCTCTTGTGGAAGTGAACGGAAGGGGAGGGCTGCCAGACTAGTGTGGCCTACTATCTGGACAACTATGGCTAATTTTCTTTTTTTTCTACCCTGCTGAGGAGTGGTCAACCACACAGGGTCCTGGTGCTGACCATATAAACCTACTGGACTGGACAGATATATGGCTCTGAGCTTGATTATGGATCCTGATTTTGCTGCACTGGTGGGCTTCTGTGGAGGGAAAATCTTCCTCTGTGTTTTCTGTTTGTTTGTGGGTTGACAACCCCAAGTGAATAGATTCAAGGATATGTTTATCAGCTGGTGGATAATCCTGAGCAGAGGTCATCGCAGGCACCTGAACTCTTTGCTTCTATTGGCATCGTCAAATTCTACATTGGAGGAAGTCTTCCAGTGTACATGACTTCAGCCTTTAGTTGTGGGAGAAGATTAGGGGCTGTTTGATATTGTCGGCATTCCCTCTCTCAATAAACTCATATTCTCATCTCCACTAACCATTTTCTCTCCATAGGTAGTTGGAATGTGAGGACTGCACACGGAGCTTTTTCTCTTGATGTCCTCACACAAGAATTCCACCATTATAATTTAGATATTCTCGGCTTGCAAGAGACCAGAAGGACAGATAAATGTCAGATTCCTAAAAATTATTTTAAATTTCTCTTTTCAGGGAGGGACGACAATAAACATTACCAAGGAGTGGGTCTGCTTCTCAGCCGACATGCTAGTGATGCTCTTCTAGGATATGAGTTCA
This sequence comes from Ryuthela nishihirai, assembly GCA_038380435.1. NCBI lineage: Eukaryota > Metazoa > Arthropoda > Arachnida > Araneae > Heptathelidae > Ryuthela > Ryuthela nishihirai. The sequence goes on from JAWZYU010000019.1 coordinate 4,888,761, forward strand.
TTAATGAAAGGTTTCTTACAGCAAAATTTCAGACAAGCGTTAAAGACTTGAATGTTATCTGAGGATGCCGACGAGGATGAGAAAGGTAGGTTTTATGGACAACTTCAGGATATTTTGAATTCTGTCAAGAAAGGAGATATTGTCCTTGTTCTTGGTGACTTCAATGCCAAAGTTGGTGCTGACTCTGACCTTTGGGGAGGAGTAATAGGCCCTTTTGGTATTGGTAGCTGCAATGGCAATGGGCAACGTCTCTTACAGGTAAGTAAACTCAATGGATTCAGAATAACTAACACTTATTACAAACACCGCGACATACATAAGTACACATGGGTTTCACCTGATGGGCTGCATAAGAATATGATTGATTACATATTAATTAACAGCAAATGGGCTAGTTCTGTTAGGAATACCAGGACATATAGGGGAGCTGAAATTGGATCTGACCATTACCTTGTTAAAAGTGTGTGGCAACTTAAACTTAAAAAGTGTTGTGCTAGGGTTAAAAAATTTACTTTTAATACTGAAGCTCTGAAAGATCCAGTTATAGCCAAAGCTTACCATGATAGTTTACTTAGTCATTATGACAGTCATGGTTTGCTTACTACTGAAGTTGAGGAAGAATGGGATCATTTTAAACAGGCTTTTTTGGACACTAACAGTACTCTTTTAGGAAAAAAGGAGCAGAAGAGGCAAAATTATCTGAGTGATAAAGCACTTTAGCTTATTTCGGAAAGAAATAACTGTAGGAATGCCCTTAATCAATACCCTACTACTCCTAATAGAAAGCATTACAGAGACCTTAATAAACTTGTAAAGGATCAGTCAGCTGCTGATAAGAATCTTTGACTTGATGGTTTGGCTGACAAAGCCGAGGAAGCAGTTAGACAGCACAACAGCAGAGAGCTGTACGAGATAGTTAATGTTTTGTGTGGTCGAAAACGGACAGGCATACAAGGATTGAAGGATAAACAAGGCAAGGTTATAGAAGTTGAAGATTCTGTCATGGCTAGGTGGGCTGAGCATTTCAGTGATGATCTAAACAATGTAGTTAGTTCTACTCCCATTGTTTGCAATGATGATAGATGCATTGGTGGCTTTAATGTTGGACCTATAACACAATCTGAAGTTATTTTGGCTGTTTCTAAACTTAAACTTCATAAATCCCCAGGGGTAGATGAAATTACTACGGAAATGCTTAGAGCTGGGAATGTTTCGGTTACCACTTGGATGACTGAAACTCTGAATATCTTTTATGATAAAGGCATGGTTCCTAAGGATTTTACCAGAGCTATTGTTATCCCTATTTTCAAAAAAGGTGATCGCAGTTCTTGTGATAACTATAGGGGTATCAGCCTACTCTCTGTTCCAGGTAAAGTTCTTTCCATGATTGTGCTTAATAGAATTAAGAATCTGGTTGACAGTCAATTGCGTGATGAGCAATGTGGATTCAGAAGTGGTAGGGGATGTGTGGATCAGATATTTTCACTTAGGCAGATTCTTGAGAAATGTTTAGAGTTTCAGAAACTTTTGATTGCTAGCTTTGTTGATTTCAAAAAGGCTTTCGACTCTGTTGATCGCCATAATTTGTGGTTGATTGTGAGATCATATGGTATACCTGACAAGTTAGTTAACATAATGAAAGCTCTCTGTAATAACACTGAGTCATGTGTGAGAGTTGGTACGTCTTATAGCAATTGGTTTAGCATTACGTCTGGTGTTCGACAAGGATGCATTTTGTCTCCTTTTCTCATTAGTTTGGTTGTTGATTATGTTATGCGAAATTCACTTCAAGGGAAAGATTTTGGCCTTAAATGGTCTGGAGATACTAAAATTTCTGATTTAGATTATACTGATGATTTAGTCCTTTTGGCAAATGATGTTGATGAGATGAACTCTTTCATTCGAGCTGTTGATGAAACTGGTAGTAGAGTAGGTTTGGTTATAAACAGAGAGAAAACTAAAGTGATGAAAATTTGTCAGGCAGGCTGTGATTCAGTTAATCTGAATGGTTGCAGTCTTGAGCAGGTGTCACAGTTTAATTATCTTGGGAGCTATGTAACACATAATGGTGATGTGCGGCATGAGATTAACAGACGAATAGGGATTGCTGCCGGGACTTTTAAGAACCTATGGAGAGTGTGGAGAAATAGGCGTATACACCTAAAGACTAAAATTAGACTGTATAATAGTTTGGTTCTTTCTAGGGTTAGTTATGGTAGTGAAACTTGGACACTTTGTAAACAAGATAACAGGAAACTAGATGCTTTTGATTCCAGATACTTACGCAGTATCTTGGGCATTAGGTGGTTCAACTTTGTAACTAATGATGAGGTTAGGCAAAGGAGTTTGCAACCTCCTTTAAGCAGCATATTGTGCAGAGAGAGACCCCGTTGGTTTGGCCATGTTGCCCGTATGAATAATTATAGATTGGCGAATAGGGTTATGAACAGTGTGCCTAAAGGCCTCAGAAAGAAGGGGAGACCTAGGATGCGGTGGGCAGACAATGTCAAACAAGACCTTGTTAGAATTGGTGTGCAGTGGCCAGATGCAGTAGATGTAGCTCAGGATAGACTTGCTTGGAGAACTAAATTGCACGGTCTGGTTGGACCTCCGTAGCCCATGGCTGCTTGATGATGATGATGATGATGATGATGATGATGATGATGATGATGATGATGATGATGATGATGATGAAGGTTTCAGCCATGGTTTTTGATCAAATTCCAAGATTCTATGCACCTGTTTCACCCTCAATCCCAGTTCCACATATAGTTAAAGTAACCTATAGTGAACGACATAATTTTGTTTGTCGAACAGATTTGGAATCAAGAATGACATATTATTATCAGAGAGTTTCAAAAACTTCCTTTGCTTTTCAAAAGTTCTTTCTGTGAGTCATTCAGATTATGTTGTTTACAGTATTGACTTAAGATGTAGAAATTTTCCACATTTTTCGACAGTGAATCCAGTAAAGAGCTGAGGAACATGAATGAATCAATAAATTTAATTTCACCGAATTTAATGCATATGTATATTTCTGTAGTTTGTGGAATACAAGAAATTTTCTTCTTATCTTTAAATTTCCAGAAATCTTTTACTATAAAGTGATCATCAAATCCTTTGAGATTATGAAACAACAGTGATATATCATATGAGAATTTAAATTGAAGATTACATTTGTTGTGAACAGCATCTCTGTATTTTCCAGTTAAGTGATCGTGGTCCCTTACTCTATCAGTTCCTAGAATATTCCCACAGATATTACAATATTTTGCTCCAGTAAAAATTTGCTGATCAAAATCAGTCATCTTAGCATTTCTTTTCTTCAAATCATTGATCAAAGTTACGGCTTCGATCATTTCATTCAAAAATTGTTCTGTTACATTTTTCCCTCTGTACGTTCTGGTTTTGATCAGTTTACCTTCCAGTCCAACTATAATATATGCAAATCCTGACGGTACTAAATACTTAGTTCGCACTCTACAAGGATTATTTTCAATTCTTCTACATTTCGAAAAGCATTCGTAGTCTGCATAAATCACATATGGGTGCTTCAAACCGTTTTTAATCATATGGAATTTCCTACTATTCGCTTCGAGAAATTTGGTAGTTTGTAAAGTGTTTGATTTGCAAATATCTACGTTATTCTTTAATAAATCTTTCTTTAATAAATATTATGAAGACAGTATGGGCAGGGATAGGATTTACCATTATGTCTTGAAAGGTATGCTGTAACCCTACTAATATTTTTAATCCGACAATTGTGGGAATTACTGCCGTCTGTTAAAAGTAAAAGTTGTATGGGTTCTTTAACAGGATTCTGTGAAATATATAACGTATGCAATAATGCTTCCGATAATGCAAAAAAATTTCATTTTTTTGCATTATCGGAAGTTGAAATAGACATGATTATAGTGTGTGTCCAAGAATAATTTTCTAAACAATACCGATGTTATTGAACATAATCTTATTAGAAGAAAAAGTGCTTGGAGGTCTTGTTTCAGACTTATATTTTTGTCAATAATATCGTTTTTTAACAAAATATACAAAATTTCGAAAATTTCATATACTACTTCTGTACTGGTGTTTTCAGCTCGTTTACTGGCAACCAAAACTGATAATTTTTCGCATACGTCGTCGAAACTCTTGTATAGTCCAGAACCAAACTGTTGACTTTCTATTATTGTAAGCATCATTTTAATCGACTTTAAATATTTTCTCAGTGCCTCAATGTGATTATCGATAATTCGATATTTCTCAATAGTTCTACCATAGCGTTTGCTTTTCTGTAGCCTTATTGCCCCTCAGTTTCTGAAGATGCCCGATTGTTTGGTAAATCATTTCTTTCAGCTGAGAAATGAGGTTTCTCGCCTGTAAGATAGCACTCGGAAGTTTTAGTTTATATTGGTTTAATATTTCATCTTGCAAGTTGGAATCTGGATTATAAACGAACGTTTTTGCTGGCATCTCAGTGGGCTCTTCTGGCTCTAAAGTTTTCACTACATCTTGTTTGTTTTTCATGGTTTCTCCACGCACAATTTCCAGATCTTTTAACCTTTCGACCACTGGCTTGTGAAATTTTTCGAGGGTTTCCTTAACTCGTTCCTCTCCCAAAATAGTGTCTTCAATTTTTGATTTTGTAGTAGCTCGCGATTTCAAGATTTCATCTATAATACCGTGTAATTGCTTAAGGTCCTTCATCTTTATTCATATACAATAAAGACATATACCCAGTGATGAAAGTCTGAAATAAGACTTCCAAGCACTTTTCTTCTTTCTTTTGGATCTGGATAGTGTCTAGCACGTGAAACATTAATCTTCCTGCCCCTGTCAAATTTCTTGTTTATGGAGTAACAGAAAAAAATTGCTGAAGTTGTGGTCTTACTACTTCAATGAATTTTTGATCGTCCAAGTTGATACTATAATTTATACTAAAAGAGGGATTTGTTGTGCAGCAGATTACCTTGCTTATATATCCATTAGAAATGCGTAGATGATAATTATCTTTGAAAATAGGGGGCGTTAATAGGTCGAATTTTGTGTTTATCTGTATAATTGAATGAGACTGCAATATGTCTTTTTTCACTTCTTTATCACCATAAAAAAAATAAATAAAATACCCCTCAAGCAGCTGCTTGCCACAGAGGTCTGACAGGAGCCTGTCAGTTTATATGCCGGAGTAGAAGGTCCGAGAGGATGGCAGGACCTTAGCAGAAAAACGACACAAACAGCCATGCCTTACCCGGGGCTCGAACCCAGGTCCCTTAGATCAGTAGCCAAGCGCGCTAACCACTCGGCCATGGATAGGTAAGGCAAATTACAGTATTTTTATCAACCTATAGTTTTGTAGCGGCATCATTGTTTACAATTGGGGTGTCAACATTCGTAATTCGTTTTCCATTTGCATCGCCATTGAAACTGCTCCCACTTGATGCAAAAAGTCCATTTTCATTTCTCAATAGAGAATTGGATGGGTTAGGATCTAACTTTGTCAAGCCATCAACGTAACTTTTTGTTGTCGCATTTCTGTTGTGCCTCAGTTCCCCGAGATTTCCTATTCTCTTATTGTTCGCATTAAAGACATCCTCGCCTGTTAATGCGACTTTTTCCAAATATCCCTTAGTTACAGCAGAAGAATCCGACTCGGGATCGGCAATATCAAGGATTTGTTTTTTTTTCTGCATTGAAACTATGCCCGTCGAATGCAATGCCTCGTGGAACGTAAAGCCCATCTTTATTTCTCACCAATGTATTCATTGGAATGTTTTGAACAGTGGTCAAGTTGTCGACGTAGTGTTTCGTAGTGGCATTGGATGAATCGGTCGGTTCTGCAAGATTTTTAATGCGTTTATTGCTTGCATCGTAATTATCATCGTCATTGCAAAGTGCTCTTTTTTCCAAATATCGTTTTGTAACTACTCCAGAATCTGCATCCGGTTCAGTAACATTGATTATTTGTTTATTTCGCGCATCGTAGCGATTGTTCCGAAAAATTAAAGAAGTATTATTAACGTATTGAATTGCAGCGGCATATCCATTTTCTATAGGTCTGCCTACGTTCGATATTCTTTTAGTATTTGCGTCGTAATTTTCCGTGTGATTCAGTGTTACAGACTCTTGTTGCAAGTATTGTTTTGTCACAGAGTCCGAACCCTCTTCGGGATTGGCTACATTTCTCAATTTCTTATTACTCATGTCGTAGTCCCCATCATGTGTCAATTTCAAACCGACACCTGGAATTCCCGCTGGTCCATTTTCCGAGCCGGTCTCAGAGCTGATGACGCCAAACTTTGCCAAGTAATTCATCTTTATTTACCAAAGTGTTTTCTGTACTTGAGAGGCATGTGCTTGGTTTTTTTATCGATTAATAAGAAATCGTGTGGTTTTGAAACTGCATATGCATAAAACTGCATAAAATTAACTTTCCTGATTTCTGTTACATGATCCATTTGTATCTGCAACATTTCTGTCTTGTTCTGCATATTAAAGAATATAAAATAACTACACTGTAGTCGAATGTCTTTCAGAGTCGAAAAATAACTCTCTGTCAGGAAAATCAATGATATGTTCTTTTTCCTTCCTCTGGCGAATAATTCTTCGATGGGTTTTTGATATTTTTCCGTTCCGAAATCGTCGGAAACAATTACATTTTGCATGTCGGGATCCAGTTCGTTGACCTTGACGGTGTCTTCTTTACTGGAAGAGAAAGTTGCAATTGAGATTATTTCGCCAAATGTTTTCTCCAAAATTTTGTGCAAATCGTCGAATATTTCTTGCATAAACTGATATTTCGGCTCGGTTAAATCTTTGGCATATAAAAAGATTTTATTATAGTCCAGATGTTTAAATATTAAGTTCAATAAAAGATTCGTCTTCCCTGAGCCCGATGGACCACAGATTAAAAGTCTAAAAGGCCAGAGAGGTGCTAATACGTTTCTGTTCAAGAATTTCTCATCTTCTTCAAAGTCAAAATTTTGAATCTCCATTTGCTTTATTTAAAAAGATCATGTGCTTTGACCCAGGAATTAAATGTATTATCATAACCAAACCATTTAACATAATACTCTTTTTTATTATTCTTCACTCTAGTTTTCAGAATGGTTTCAACTTTATAAATGTCATCTTGCTTTTCGTATTTCACCATATTTTGAGTGTAAAAACTACCAATGATTGGTTCTCCTTTCAGATCCTTGATCTTATAGGTTATAGGATCTGTATTCAGAACTTGAGTAATTTCAAAAATCTCTTCTGTTAAAATTGGGCAGATAACCTTTTTTAACGGTGTCTTGTACTTGGCGATTCTCACTCTGTCGCCAATTTTAAATTTTGTTGCTGTAATAGATTTAATTCTTTTACCAAACAGATTAAAATACACAATCTCTTTGTTTTTCTGCAAGCTTGCCTCTTTTGGGGTCATTCTTATTGATCTGTGATAAGAAGTATTGTAATTCTTAACGAGTTTTGGTAGGCCATCGATCTATTTTCTAGTGTTATTAGTAGTGATATATTCCCACATTTTTGTCTTTAGAGTCCTATTAAATCGTTCCATAATTTGAGCTTTAGTCTCATTTTCTGTGGCAAACCAATGGACACCTCGTTGGTTAAACAATGCTTGAGTTTCTTTATTGATAAACATAGTTCCCTTATCCGTTTGTAACTTGGATGGCTTACGTTGTTTAAAAATTTCTACAAATGCTTTGGTAATCTCGCTACCCGTTTTCTTTTTAATAGGTATTGCCCAAGCGAATTTGCTGAAAATGTCAATCACGGTAAAATGTAATTCGTGTGGTTATTGTGAAATTTAAATTTTTGCATGTCGATTAAATCACTCTGCCACTGGTCGTCTACATTCGAGACATAAACCCGTCTGGTTTGGAATTTTTTATAAATGGGTTTGTGTAACGTGTACACATCTTGTTGTTGGAGAAATCTTTTTACTTCTTTTACCGTCAATCCAGTTTTGCGCATTACATCTTTTATACCGGAAAATCCCTTTAATGGGTCATAGTAAACGGAACAACGTATCTTATTTATTGCGTCCTAAACCGAACCGTTTCTTTGTTTTAACGATTGGTTTGATTATCGTTCTTGAAATTCTTTCTCCTAAAGTTGGATTCTGAATTTCATCCAAATCATTTAATAATTCTTGGTCGGCTTCGTGTCTCTTTTTAGTTTCTGTAGATTTGCTGTAAGAAATGTGGTGCTTTTTGCAGGCTTTGTCCACACGGTTAATACCAGGATCTCTTCGCATTAACTTTTTCTCCAGTTTCGTAAACGGTCCACAATACTGGTAACCTGGATTGTGCATTCAGGTGGATTAAACTTTTGTTGAATCCATCTTACTATATCACCACCTTTTACAAATTTTCCTTTCTGTTTCACAAATTTATACTGCATTTCAACACACGTTCGACATCTACCTCTCATCATTACTCTTTTATTCTTTGATGTGACATATTCCACGTTATCCGTTAAAGTTTTCGTTTAAACTTGGCTGAATACATGCTTAATTTTTATATATAAAATTTAAGTACGTGATGTTTATAAAATAGAGTATAATGTTTCACAGTTATCTAACTAGTTTAACGCCTGGACAAAAACAGAAATTGAAGAGTGCATATGTAAATAAGAATCCTATAACTTTAAATATTGATCCACAGAAGAGAGGTAATGATACTTTTAAACTGAAGAAGAGACAAATCATTAAACTGAAAAAAACTGCAACGCCAGTTCGACTTCGTTTCAGTAAAACACAGCTAGGTGGATTTCTGGCTTATGTAAAAATAAAAGAAAGGGAAAAGGTTTGTACATTCCAGGAAAAGCAAATAGCTCAGGAATTTAAAAAAAAAAGAGCCATTAAGTAACTTAGATATCGAAAAAATAATGGAATACGAAAATGGATTTCATGATGTGTAACTCTATCGATTCTTTGCCAACAAAAATATTTAAGAACGAAAATGGTATAGTGAACTTTGATGTTTCCCGTGGTTCAGGAACTCATTGGGTAGCTTATTTCAATGATGCGAAGTTACCTTATGTTGAGTACTTTGATCCATTCGGTTTATCGCCACCAGAAGAAATAAAACACTATTTACTTTCATCTTCAAAGCCGATCGTATATAACTCTTTGCAAATTCAAGCAAATTACTCTGTAAAATGCGGTTACTATTGCATCTATTACATTAAACGAAGGAATAATAACATAAGCCCATATGATGTATTGTATCAGTTTGAACAAACTCCAAACGATAGGAATGAATTGTTGGTAACAACCAGCATATAAGTACTACTTAGTACTACACTATATTAATAAAGATGGTACACATAACTATCAATTCCTCTACTATTACGGCATACAACCCCGAAGATTTGGAAATTAATTATGAAACGCCTATCACACTCAATGGTGAATACGAGATAGCACTGATCGGTAGCTATATGTGGTATTCCTGGTACAACATCAGTGATAAATATAACAATAACACTCTGAAATACTTCAATGGAAGGCAATGGAATAAAATAATTTTCCCGAATGGAATGTACGATATAGAGGGATTCAATGACTTTTTTAAAAAATGTCTTTGGGGATCCTAGCCCTATAATACTAGAAAGCAACCTCCCCACATTAAGATTTGTTTTTCGTTTGGCAAGAGGATATAAAATAGATTTTTCTGAAGGCAAGTTGCGAGAAATACTAGGGTTCGAAACGAAAATTATCGATGCAGCAAAAAACGAAGGAAAGTGCCCACCCAACATAACGAGAGGGGTTGATCGCATTCTAATTCACTGTTCTATTGTCGAATCTTCCTATCTCAATAACTAGAAGAGTGATGTGTTGTACAGTTTCGTTCCTCAAACACCGCCTGGCAGTTTAGTCGACACACATCCATTCTCCCCCATATGTTTACCTCTGAATAAAACTGATTACATTTACAACGTTAGAATGAAAGTAACCGATCAGAACAATAAAGAAATTGACTTAAACAAGGAAAACGTGACTTATATGTTACACATCAGACCCAAATAAGATGAAGATATTGAGAAAGCGAATTAAAATAATTTATACAAATCCGACGCCTATCGTTCGAAAAAACGAGAAAATGTCCCCTAAGAGCAGAATTATTCTTAATCAGTTAATATACGAAAATGGCATAAGAATCATAAAGTAAGTATAGGATGAACGTTGAAGCTACTTAGTAGTAGCATAAATGACAGTTCTGGGCCAGTAAATGGGTTCAAAGAATTCTGTGAAAATGCATGGGAAAAGTTATGGGGGATGAGGGAAAAAGTATGTTTCATGTGGTTTTTTGTGAAAATATGTGTGAAAATCAGAAAAAAATGGGGTGTTTTTTAGCATGTGAAAAACTAATATCAGTTTTTTTTTTAAAAGATGAGGTTTAAACTAATTTGTTAATTAGTTTAAATGAATTAGGTTGAAATGAAGGTTGTGTGTATGAGATAAAAAAAATGGTATGGTTTGTTGAGTTATCGTACATTTCACTGTATACATCATCATCATCATCCTCTAGAAGCCAAGGGCTACGGAGGTCCAACCAGACCGTGCAATTTAGTTCTCCAAGCAAGTCTATCCTGAGCTATATCTACTGCATCTGGCCACTGCACACCAATTCTAACAAGGTCCTGTTTGACATTGTCTGCCCACCGCATCCTAGGTCTCCCCTTCTTTCTGAGGCCTTTAGGCACACTGTTCATAACCCTATTCGCCAATCTATAATTATTCATACGGGCAACATGGCCAAACCAACGGGGTCTCTCTCTGCACAATATGCTGCTTAAAGGAGGTTGCAAACTCCTTTGCCTAATCTCATCATTAGTTACAAAGTTGAACCACCTAATGCCCAAGATACTGCGTAAGCATCTGGAATCAAAAGCATCTAGTTTCCTGTTATCTTGTTTACAAAGTGTCCAAGTTTCACTACCATAACTAACCCTAGAACGAACCAAACTATTATACAGTCTAATTTTAGTCTTTAGGTGTATACGCCTATTTCTCCACACTCTCCATAGGTTCTTAAAAGTCCCGGCAGCAATCCCTATTCATCTGTTAATCTCATGCCGCACATCACCATTATCTGTTACATAGCTCCCAAGATAATTAAACTGTGACACCTGCTCAAGACTGCAACCACTCAGATTAACTGAATAATAGCCTGCCTGACCAATTTTCATCACTTTAGTTTTCTCTCTGTTTATAACCAAACCTACTCTACTACCAGTCTCATCAACAGCTCGAATGAAAGAGTTCATCTCATCAACATCTCAACATCATTTGCCAAAAGGGCTAAATCATCAGCATAATCTAAATCAGAAATTTTCGTATCTCCAGCCCATTTAAGGCCAAAATCTTTCCCTTGAAGTGAATTTCGCATAACATAATCAATAACCAAGCTAAAGAGAAAAGGAGACAAAATGCACCCTTGTCGAACACCAGAAGTAATGCTAAACCAATTGCTACAAGCCTTACCAACTCTCAAACACGACTCAGTGTTATTATAGAGAGCTTTCATTATGTTAACTAACTTGTCTGGTATACCATATGATTTCACAATCAACCACAAATTATGACGATCAACGGAGTCGAAAGCCTTTTTGAAATCAACAAAGCTAGCAACCAAAGGTTTCTGAAACTCTAAACATTTCTCAAGAATCTGCCTAAGTGAAAATATCTGATCCACACATCCCCTATCACTTCTGATTCCACATTGCTCATCACGCAATTGCCTGTCAACCAGATACTTAATTCTATTAAGCACAATCATGGAAAGAACTTTACCTGGAACAGAGAGTAGGCTGATACCCCTACAGTTATCACAAGAACTGCGATCACCTTTTTTGAAAATAGGGATAACAATAGCTCTGGTAAAATCCTTAGGAACCATGCCTTTATCATAAAAGATATTCAGAATTTCAGTCATCCAAGTGGTAACCGAAACATTCCCAGCTCTAAGCATTTCCGTAGTAATTTCATCTACCCCTGGGGATTTATGAAGTTTAAGTTTAGAAACAGCCAAAATAACTTCATATTGTATTATAGGGCCAACATTAAAGCCACCGATGCATCTATCATCATTGCAAACAATGGGAGTAGAACTAACTACATTGTTTAGAACATCACTGAAATGATCAGCCCACCAAGCCATGACAGAATCCTCCCCTTCGATAACCTTACTTTGTTTATCCTTCAATCCTTTTATGTCTGTCCGTTTTCTACCACACAAAACATTAACTATCTGGTACAGCTCTCTGCTGTTGTGCTGTCTAACTGCTTCCTCGGCTTTGTCAGCCAAACCATCAAGCCAAAGATTCTTATCGGCAGCTAACTGATCCTTTACAAGTTTATTAAGGTCTCTGTAATGCTTTCTATTAGGAGTAGTAGGGTATTGATTAAGGGCATTCCTGCAGTTATTTCTTTCCGAAATAAGCTCAAGTGCCTTATCACTCAGATAATTTTGCCTCTTCTGCTCCTTTTTTCCTAAAAGAGTACTGTTAGTGTCCAAAAAAGCCTGTTTAAAATGATCCCATTCTTCCTCAACTTCAGTAGTAAGCAAACCATGACTGTCATAATGACTAAGTAACCTATCATGGTAAGCTTTGACTATAACTGGATCTTTCAGAGCTTCAGTATTAAAAGTAAATTTTTCAACCCTAGCACAACACTTTTTAAGTTTAAGTTGCAACACACTTTTAACAAGGTAATGGTCAGATCCAATTTCAGCTCCCCTATATGCCCTGGTATTCCTAACAGAACTAGCGCATTTGCTGTTAATTAATATGTAATCAATCATATTGTTATGCAGCCCATCAGGTGAAACCCATGTGTACTTATGTATGTCGCGGTGTTTGTAATAAGTGTTAGTTATTCTGAATCCATTGAGTTTACTTACCTGTAGGAGACGTTGCCCATTGCCATTGCAGCTACCAATACCAAAAGGGCCTATTACTCCTCCCCAAAGGTCAGAGTCAGTACCAACTTTGGCATTGAAGTCACCAAGAACAAGGACAATATCTCCTTTCTTGACAGAATTCAAAATATTCTGAAGTTGTTCATAAAACCTATCCTTCTCATCCTCGTCGGCATCCTCAGTGGGGGCATAACAACAGATAACATTCAAGTCTTTAACACTTGTCTGAAAATTTGCTGTAAGAAACCTTTCATTAATGAACTCATATCCTAGAAGAGCATCACTAGCATGTCGGCTGAGAAGCAGACCCACGCCTTGGTAATGTTTATTGTCGTCCCTCCCTGAAAAGAGAAATTTAAGATAATTTTTAGGAATCTGACATTTATCTGTCGATCTGGTCTCTTGCAAGCCGAGAATATCTAAATTATAATGGTGGAATTCTTGTGTGAGGACATCAAGAGAAAAAGCTCTTGTGCAGTCCTCACATTCGAACTACCTATGGAGAGAAAATGGTTAGTGGGATGTTTAAAGAAACTATGTTTATTGAGAGAGGGAATGCCGACAATATCAAACAGCCCCTAATCTTCTCCTACAACTAAAGGCTGAAGTCATGTACACTGGAAGACTTCCTCCAATGTAGAATTTGACGATGACAATAGAAGCAAAGTGTTCAGGTGCCTGCGATGACCTCTGCTCAGGATTATCCACCAGCTGATTAACATATCCTTGACTCTATTCACTTGGGGCTGTCAACCCACAAACAAACAGAAAACACAGCGGAAGATTTTCCCTCCACAGAAGCCCACCAGTGCAGCAAAATCAGAATCCATAATCAAGCTCAGAGCCATAATTCCGTTCAGGTTGGTATATATGGTGAGCACCAGGACCCTGTGTGGTTGACCACTCCTCAGCAGGGTAGAAAGAAAAAGAAAAGTAGCCATAGTTGTCCAGATCAGTAGGCCACACTAATCTGGCAGCCCTCCCCTTCCGTTCACTTCCACAAGAGAGTATCTCTTTTGAAAGGTACTAACGGTCCGCACCACGAGAAGGCGGGGTCGGACATTAGGTGCTAGGCCTGGCCGGTTCTATGCATCATCACAGGGGATTGGTGCATAGCTCTCCTTCCAGTGACTACCTAGCTACCATTTACAGACCCACTGTATACAGCAGAATCAAAAATTTCTAAGTCCAAAGTATTAATTCTGTTATGAAAGAAAAATATTAAAAGTTTTATCCAAAAGTGAATGAATTTCTTATCATAGTATAGAAAAAATAATAAAACTTTTAATCAAAGTCCAAAGTAATTATTTTGCTACAAGTATATTAAAACTTTTATCTAAGCGCACGTTCAAGTAATAATTTTGCTACAATAATATTAAAACATTTATCTGATAAAAGTCCAAAGTAATAATTCTGTTATCAAACCAAAGCTTTGTGAAGTGTATAATAATTTAACATAGAAGAGTATTAAAATTTTAATCTAATCAATGTTCAAGTAATAATTTTTGCTACAAGAATATTAAAACTTTATCTAACAAAAGTCCACGTAATAATTCCCGTTTTCCAGCTTTACAAGTAAATGTATTTAAATCGTACTTACTTTAGATTGGGACTCTATACCGAAGGGGGAACTCAAACTGACTTCGAATCGCTTGAAATCTTGAAGACCCAACCGAAATTTACAAACCAAAACTGAATAAATTTCTTATCATAGAAGAATATTAAAATGTTTATCTAATCAATGTTCAAGTAATAATTTTCTATAAGAATATTAAAATTTTTATCTAATCAATGTTCAAGTAATAATTTTCTATAAGAATATTAAAACTTTTATCTAACTAAAGTCCACGTAATAATTCCCATTCCAGCTTTACAATTAAATCTATTTAAATCATACTTACCTTAGATTAGAACTCTATACCAGAGGAGAAAGTCAAAGTGACTTGGAATCGTTTGAGACCTTCTTAAATACTCAACAGAACCAAAACTGAATCTTGAACTTTGGTTTTGCATAATAAAAAAATTTCGGTTTGATAGCAAAGTCCAAATAATAATTTTTGCTATCAAACCGAAATGTTTATCCAGAACCAAAGTTCAAGACTCAGTAGCAAAGTCCAAGTAATATAATAATTTTGCTATCAAACCGAAATTTTTATCCAAAACCAAAGTTCAAGATTCAGTAGCAAAGTCCAAGTAATCATTTTGCTATCAAACCGAAACGTTTATCCAAAACCAAAGTTCAAGATTCAGTAGCAAAGTCCAAGTAATAATTTTTATCCAAAAACAAAGTTCAAGATTCAGTAGCAAACTCCAAGTAATAATTTTGCTATCAAACCAAAATGTTTATCCAAAACCAAAGTTCAAGATTTAGTAGCAAAGTTCCAGTAATAAGTTTGCTATCAAACCGAAATTTTTATCCAAACCAAAGTTCAAGATTCAGTAGCAAAAGTTCAAGTAATAATTTTGCTATCAAACCGAAATTTTTCAACCAAAGTTCAACATTAAGTAGCAAGATCCAAGTAATAATTTTGCTATCAAACCGAAATTTTTATCCAAAACCAAAGTTCAAGATTCAGTTTTGGTTCTGTGTAATATTTAAGAAGGGTCTCAAGCAATTCCAAGTCACTTTGACTTTCCCATCCTGAAGAGTAATAGTTATTTTGTATGTTTTTTTCAAAGTTGCTTAGTTGAATCGCTGGTCGCCTGTTGGCACGGGCGGCCATCGATTTTCAAAGTCCACCATTCAGTGGAGAAGTTTGAAAAGAATGTCTCCTGAAGTGAGAAAAAATTCCTTAAACAACATTTGAACGGATCAGAATTTTTAGGATCTTCAACAACATTTGAACGGATTAATTGAAATTTTCTCTTAAAAACATTTCATCAGATTCAATTAGAAGTGGGGAACATACATATTTTTTTTAAAACGTGCAAATAGATGTAAATTTGATTGTATTTAAAATAGTTTTTTTAGCCAACAACTAAAAGTTTTCCCTCTAGTGGTTGCAAAGTTGCTTTTCGTTCTGAGACAATTACGCAATATACATGGTAAAATTCATTTGGTGGTCTATTTAATTTATATCGTATTTCGATATCAGCAGTTGCTGATAATTCATATAGACGTGATTCGTATTTACTGACATCGAAGTGGAATATCGGATACAGTTTCATAAAATCTTGGTAACTGAATTGTGTACCCGAGTCGATAACCATATTTTTTGCAGCTGTTGTAAACTCTCGCATAATCTAAATTGTTGAGTTCAAAGTTGCACTCGAATTCTTCTTCGGGAAATTGTTTGCTATTCACTCTGATCTGAACCCGTTCTAGTAACATGTGATCAAATACCATATTGTTTCTGGTTTAATTATTTAATCGGTTAGACTTTTGTAAGACAACATAAAGATGGACGGGTTTATTTTGAGTTGTAGTAACCCACCAACTGACATGAGAGTCAATTCGAGTATCAGATTTGTACAGTTTGAACGATTCCCAAAAGATTTCATGTGGATTGCCGCTTGCTAACTGAGATTCTAGTTTTGCAAGTACTTGTAGTGATTTTTCCCCTTTTGGAATAAACCAAGAAACGTGAGATATTTCAAATTTATACATGTCTTTGTTGTCACCGCGAAACACTTTATCCACGTTTCTGCAGAATCCAAACAGCCGATTCAGTGGTAAGAATAAACTTACATTTTGACTATTTTTTGTAATTTCATATCTGTCCGAGAATCCTTAATTGAATTCAGGATTTTTCTTCAACGCTTGTGCAAAATCCTTTATCTTGTTATTCGTGTCCAGTTTATCTTCGCCTCCGTCGTACAAATATTTATTCATTTTCGAACTGTCTGCGGTACCTTTGAACCACATCATACTTGTGGCAGCACTGTGTGAAAAGTCTTCGGTAAAATCAATTAAATTGTGAATCGTGGTCGTCACTCCTGGCAATTCAATATCTTCCAATTTTCTGTTTTCGACATAATATTGAGCTCTCTTTAAAATGTTGTACCCGTTATTAACCGTCGTAACTACATCATTGCCGCCGATATCAGACTAACCTGATTTCAGTATTTTGCCTCTGACGTGTATATAACTATTGTGCGGATGTAGAAAAACGTTCATATCTTCGGTGAATATTTCCTATTTTTCGAGATTTTTAACATTAACATTGGTTTCTCGATATTCCAAGTACTCGTATTTTGTCGTTGAATTATCGTCTATTAGATCTTCGAACAAATTCCAGTAAGTAGCTTCAACGTTCATCCTATACTTATTTCATGATTTTGTGATTTTTAGGCCATTTCCGTAAATTAACCGATAAAGATTATTTCTGCTCTTAGGGGATATTTTCTCGTTTTTTCGAACGATAGGCGACGGATTTGTATAAAATACTGTTACGACAGAAGGAATCTGGCATCCGAAAGCAAAAAGCATCAGCCAACGAACAAGAACTTTGGGAGAATTTGAAGAAGAACAGTGGAGCGTGTAACGGTCGTGTGTGTAACGGTCGAGAGTTCGAAAATGGACGGTTAGCTGTTCTGAGACAGTGCGCGTTAAGTATAAAGAATTATCTTTATGTGATGTGTACCGCGGGAAGTATAAAAGTGGTATCTTTTATGTGATGTGTACGCGGGAAGTATAAAAGTGGTATCTTTTATGTGATGTGTACGCGGACGGTCGTATGGTTCTGCTAGTGTGAGTTAGCGAACTAGCACAGGACGATTTTGTTTGTGTATGATGTTCAAGCGACATGGTAATCAAGTAAAAAGGTTATATTTAGTGGAATAGTCAGAGCTAATGTTGTGTGCTCTGCGCAGGAAGATTGATGACTTGTGTATGGTTAATAGTTGATTTGTTAATAAGATACTTCATTCATATTTTCTTTGTAACAATTTACCTTGTATTGAATTTGGTTTTGAAATATAGTTTTTAATACTCACGCTCAGTGGCTATCCATTTTTGTAATCCGCAACATTTGGTGTCAGAAGCGGGATAATTTAATTGAATGCCTTTCACTAGAAGTATGGATGAGTTAATAAAGCTGATGACTGATATGAAAGCCGATATGTCCGCACAAAATAATGAGTTGAGAGCTGAGATAGTTTCTCAAAAAGATGACTTGAAAACCGATATGGCTACGCAGATGACTGATATTAAAGTTGAAATTGCTACCCAAAGCAACAAAATAGGTGACTTTGTTAGACAAAGTGATGATTTGAAAGCCGAAATAGCCGCACAAAATAGTGAGATGAGAGCTGAAGTGGCTTCTCAAATTGGTAAGATTATTGATCAGTTCAAGGATATCAAAACCGAACTCAATAGACAATGCAATAGTTTAAATGTTGAATTTGTCAGTGAAAAAGGTGATCTTGATAGTGTTAAGTTAGATTGTAAACATGGAAAAGAAAAAGAGAAAGGCAACGCATATCAAAATGTGAATCACAAACCAATAGGTGAAATTTACGAAACTAACAACACTGGAGGTAACAGTACAGATGAACATAATGCTGATGCGGGAAAGAAACGATGCGGAACCAGAAAACATTCCAAGATTCTTCGCTATCTGAAAAAGAAGCAATTTAGATTCAATTCGTTTTTACAAAATTCGACGGACAGGAGAAGCTCGTTGGGGCAGCGGCGTTCTGATGAAGCCTTCATATGGATTGAAGAGATCTCGAGAGAGATGGAGAAAGTGCGAGAGGACTGCGAGAGGAAGACTACAAAAGAATCGAATCTTCGCAAGAAAGGAGAATCTCGAAATGTGGGTCTGCTACTGGAAATCAAGAAACGTAGAGATAGCGCAGATAATGCCTTTGACCACGCAACTACTGGTAATGCATGGCAGAGTGTCTATGTCGCTGGTGACATGTCTAGGAACTGTGAAGAACAATCACACAGATCAGAGAGCTGTGAGACTATACAGTACGCTTTGCACTTCAAAATACCTAGGTATACAAGTCTGGCACGATCTGAAGAGAGATCCACGCGAAAGGTATTCTATTCCTCGCCGTCAGCAAAATGCGTCATGGACAATTATCGCAAAGGCAGAGTAACGAGTGGTAATGAGGGGGAATGAAACAGAGTTTACGTTTCGCAGAGTGGTCCGAGTAAAGAAGAGGCGTCCATTCATCATAGATACAAAGTGCCATTCGACGTTACCAGGGAAGACGGGGAGATTTTTCCGAAGCATATAGCCACACTCGAATCGTTTATAGAAAGTGGGGATTTAAGAAAGAAGAGACAGTACTTCAAAGACTAACTTTCTGGATGAAACTAAGCCTCAGAGTTACGATCAGAGAGAAGTGAAGCCCTCAGATAATCTCAACGTAGCCATGCTGAATTTCTTTTCTGAACAGTCAATGTGCAGATTTGGACATTATAACCATTTAGATTATAAGGATATAGAAAAGTTTTATCACGACTACAAGAGCTCTAAAGTGGACAATATCATGTTACAAAACTCGTCGCTGATCTCCAGAACGAACAATATGGCAATCATGACTGATATTTCCCTGGCTAATTACAATGAGAGCTCCAAGAAAGTGAATTCGGAAGAAACAGCAACTATGACCTCCTCGGGTCATGTGTTTTGCTGGAGACCCGAGTGGCGCCATCGGATGGTAGATAAACACAGCACAGGAGGTGTCGGCGACAAAGTGAGTCTTGTCTTGGCTCCTGCACTTGCTGCTTTAGGTCTCAAGGTCCCTATGATCTCCGGTCGTGCTCTCCAATTGACGGGAGATACTCTGGACAAATTGGAATCCATCCCTGGCTTCACAGTCGACTGCACTAAAGATAAAATCGAGCAGATGATGGAAGACGTCGGATGCTGCATCGTAGGACAGACAGAGGAGCTGGTGCCAACAGATAAGGAGATTTACCGCTGCAAGGATCTGACGGCTATCGTAGATAGCGTTCCTCTAATGATATGCTCAATTGTATCCAAAAAGCTGGCTGAAGGAGTGTGCGCTTTGGTTTATGATGTTGAATTCGGAAAAGGAGCTATTGATCTCATCAGTACAGAAGATGTTGCTGTTGATTTAGTTAAGAAAATGGTTGCAGCATCACAAGCTCGTGGAATGAAGAGTTCAGCTGTTATCAGCAACATGGATTCACCTCTTGAAAACTCTGTTGACAACTCTCTGGAAGTGATGGAAGCTGTTCAGTGTTTCCTTGGTAACGGATCCTTGGAACTGTAAGAGCTCGTCGAAGAGTTAGGAGGAGAACTTCTGCGTTTGGTGAACATTGTGGAAAATAGGGTAGATGAAGCATCATGTGTCCGCAAGGTTTTGCATAATAGCAATGCTTTGAACAAGTTTCGTAACATGTTAATAGAACAAGGAGTATCTGAAGATGTTGCAAGCTGGCTATGTGAAGGTAAAACAGAAAAATTATTGCTAGCAGCCCAACACATCACTGATTTCACTTATACAGGAGAAAGAGGTAAGGTTGTCGGATTAGAAGCTGCAGTTCTAGCAAGAGTATGGAAGGAGGAGATGGACCAAAGCGCTAAAAAGAATTATGGAGCTGATATTATAATTGTGAAGCACCTTGGGGATCAAATTGAATCAGGTGAAATATGGCTGAAGGTTCATCACGACAGTTCTGAATTAAGTGAAAGTCAACTGACAAAAGAGTCAGACTGGAGGATGAAACTCCTCCCTAGATTTTATGTCACTAATGACTTTCATTCCTTGTTACTGTTGATAGAATTAAAAATCCAAAGGGGAAAACTTTCGACAAAGAAGAAAACTTTTTACAGGTTTTGCAAGAAAACTCTTAGTCGATTCTTCTCCCTGCGGAGACATAAACGTGTTCACAAGAGCTATAGGCCTTACACGTATTATGTTTGTGGACGAGGCTTCAGTCAGAAAAGAAATCTACGTCACAATGAGATTCGCTTTCATTTTGACACAGACATGTGGTATATCGCATTCGTCGACGTCCAGCTACAAAGTGCAAGGTGGTTCACGTGGATTGTTTGGCCCCGTTTCATCGAATAACTGAAGAAGCTTTGGAATCCAGAATTGTTTGGGACGAACAAGACCTAGGAAGGGGACAGTGTTACGACAGAAGGAATCTGGCAACCGAAAGCAAAAAGTTTCAGCCAACGAATAAGAACTTTGGGAGAATTTGAAGAAGAACAGTGGAGCGTGTAACAGTCATGTGTTGTAACGGTCAAGAGTTCGAAAATGGACGGTTAACTGTTCTGAGACAGTGCGCGTTAAGTATAAAGAATTATCTTTATGTGTTGTGTACGCGGGAAGTATAAAAGTGGTATCTTTTATGTGTTGTGTACCCGGATGGTCGTATGGTTCTGATAGTGAGAGTTAACGAACTAGCACAGGACGATTTTTGTTTGTGTACAAAAATGTTCAAGCGACATGGTAATCAAGTAAAAAGGTAATATTTAGTGGAATAGACAGAGCTAATGTTGTGTGCTCTGCCAGGAAGATTGATGACTTGTGTATGGTTAATAGTTGATTTGTTAATAAGATACTTCATCCATATTTTCTTTGTAACAATTTACCTTGTATTGAATTTGGTTTTGAAATATAGTTTTTAATACTCACGCTCAGTGGCTATCCATTTTTGTAATCCGCAACAATATTTTAATTCGCTTTCTCAGTATCTTCATCTTTATTTGGGTCTGATGTGTAATATATAAGTCACGTTTTCCTTGTTTAAGTCAATTTCTTTATTGTTCTGATAGGTTACTTTCATTCTAACGTTGTAAATGTAATCAGTTTTATTCAGCGGTAAATATATGGGGGAGAATGGATGTGTGTCGATTAAACTGCCAGGCGGTGTTTGAGGCATGAAACTGTATAACACGTCGTTCTTCTAGTTATTGAGATAGGAAGATTCGACAATAGAACAGCGAATTAGAACAGTGAATTAGAATGCGATCGACCCCTCTCGCTATGTTGGGGGGGAACTTTCTTCGTTTTTTGCTGCATCGATAATTTTCGATTCGAATCCTAGTATTCCTCGCAACTTGCCTTCAGAAAAATCTATTTTATATCCTCTTAAATAAAATATAAAATAAATACCCCCTCAAGCAGCTGCTTGCCACAGAGGTCTGACAGGAGCCTGTCAGTTTATATGCCACAGTAGGAGATCTGAGAGGATGGCAGGACCTCAGCAGAAAAACGACACACATATCCATGCCTAATCCGGGGCTCGAACCCGGGTCCCTTAGATCAGTAGCCAAGCGTGCTAACCACTCGGCCACTTTGCCGAACGAAAAACAAATCTTAATGTGGGGAGGTTGCTTTTTAGTATTATAGGGCTAGGATCCCCAAAGACATTTTTTAAAAAGTCATTAAATCCCTCTATATCGTACATTCCATTCGGGAAAATTATTTTATTCCATTGCCTTCCATTGAAGTATTTCAGAGTGTTATTGTTATATTTATCACTGATGTTGTACCAGGAATACCACATATAGCTACCGATCAGTGCTATCTCGTATTCACCATTGAGTGTGATAGGCGTTTCATAATTAATTTCCAAATCTTCGGGGTTGTATGCCGTAATAGTAGAGGAATTGATAGTTATGTGTACCATCTTTATTAATATAGTGTAGTACTAAGTAGTACTTATATGCTGGTTGTTACCAACAATTCATTCCTATCGTTTGGAGTTTGTTCAAACTGATACAATACATCATATGGGCTTATGTTATTATTCCTTCGTTTAATGTAATAGATGCAATAGTAACCGCATTTTACAGAGTAATTTGCTTGAATTTGCAAAGAGTTATATACGATCGGCTTTGAAGATGAAAGTAAATAGTGTTTTATTTCTTCTGGTGGCGATAAACCGAATGGATCAAAGTACTCAACATAAGGTAACTTCGCATCATTGAAATAAGCTACCCAATGAGTTCCTGAACCACGGGAAACATCAAAGTTCACTATACCATTTTCGTTCTTAAATATTTTTGTTGGCAAAGAATCGATAGAGTTATACATCATGAAATCCTTTTTCGTATTCCATTATTTTTTCGATATCTAAGTTAGTTAATGGCTCTTTTTTTTTTTAAATCCCTGAGCTATTTGTTTTTCCTGGAATGTACAAACCTTTTCCCTTTCTTTTATTTTTACATAAGCCAGCTGCTCTTTGACTTCCAGGAATGTATAACCCCTTTCCTAAAACTTTTTGTGCAAGCTTACTACCAGCATATCCCGCAGCTCCAACTGCAGTTGCTTTTTCCAATAGTACGAGTGCAGGTATTAAGAACGGCAGAAATCCACCTAGCTTTGTTTTACTGAAACGAAGTCGAACTGGCATTGCAGATTTTTTCAGTTTAATGATTTGTCTCTTTGTCAGTTTCAAAGTATCGTTACCTTTCTTCTGTGAATCAAGAAAAGTTTAATCCACCAGAAATACACATTCCAGGTTACTAGTATTGTGGAACTTTTACGAAACTAGAGAAAAGGTTAATGCGAGGAGATCCTGGTATTAACCGTGTGGACAAAACCTGCAAAAAGCACGACATTTCTTACAGCAAATCTATAGAAACTAAAAAGAGACACGAAGCCGACCAAGAATTATTAAATGATTTGGATGAAATTCAGAATCCAACTTTAGGAGAAAGAATTTCAAGAACGATAATCAAACCTATCATTAAAACAAAGAAACGGTTCGGTTTAGGACGCAGTAAATAAGATACGTTGTTCCGTTTACTATGACCCATTAAAGGGATTTTCCGGTATAAAAGATCTAATGCGCAAAACTGGATTGACGGTAAAAGAAGAAAAAAGATTTCTCCAACAACAAGATGTGTACAGGTTACACAAACCCATTTATAAAAAATTCCAAACCAGACCGGTTTATGTCTCGAATGTAGACGACCAGTGGCAGAGTGATCTAATCGACATGCAAAAATTTAAATTTCACAATAACCACACGAATTACATTTTAACCGTGATTGACATTTTCAGCATATTCGCTTGGGCAATACCTATTAAAATGAAAACGGAGAGCGAGATTACCAAAGCATTTGTAGAAATTTTTAAACAACGTAAGCCATCCAAGTTACAAACGGATAAGGGAACTGAGTTTATCAATAAAGAAACTCAAGCATTGTTTAACCAACGAGGTGTCCATTGGTTTGCCACAGAAAATGAGACTAAAGCTCAAATTATGGAACGATTTAATAGGACTCTAAAGACAAAAATGTGGAAATATATCGAAATTAGAAAATGGATCGATGTCCTACCAAAACTCGTTAAGAATTACAATACTTCTTATCACAGATCAATAAGAATGACCCCAAAAGAGGCAAGCTTGCAGAAAAACAAAGAGATTGTGTATTTTAATCTGTTTGGTAAAAGAATTAAATCTATTACAGCACCAAAATTTAAAATTGGCGACAGAGTGAGAATCGCAAGGTACAAGACACCGTTTAAAAAAGGTTATCTGCCCAATTTTAACAGAAGAGATTTTTGATATTACTCAAGTTCTGAATACAGATCCCATAACCTATAAGATCAAGGATCTGAAAGGAGAACCAATCATTGGTAGTTTTTACACTCAAGAAATGGTGAAATACGAAAAGCAAGATGACATTTATAAAGTTGAAACCATTCTGAAAACTAGAGTGAAGAATAATAAAGAAGAGTATTATGTTAAATGGTTTGGTTATGATAATACATTTAATTTCTGGGTCAAAGCACATGATCTTTTTAAATAAAGCAAATGGAGATTGAAAATTTTGACTTTGAAGAAGATGAGAAATTCTTGAACAGAAACGTATTAGTACCTCTCTGGCCTTTTAGACTTTTAATCTGTGGTCCATCGGGCTCAGGGAAGACGAACCTTTTATTGAACTTAATATTTAAACATCTGGACTATAATAAAATCTTTTTATATGCCAAAGATTTAACCGAGCCGAAATATCAGTTTATGCAAGAAATATTCGACGATTTGCACAAAATTTTGGAGAAAACATTTGGCGAAATAATCTCAATTGCAACTTTCTCTTCCAGTAAAGAAGACACCGTCAAGGTCAACGAACTGGATCCCGACATGCAAAATGTAATTGTTTCCGACGATTTCGGAACGGAAAAATATCAAAAACTCATCGAAGAATTATTCGCCAGAGGAAGGAAAAAGGACATATCATTGATTTACCTGACACAGAGTTATTTTTCGACACCGAAAGACATTCGACTACGGTGTAATTATTTTATATTCTTTAATATGCAGAACAAGAGAGAAATGTTGCAGATAGAAACGGATCACGCAACAGAAATCAGGAAAGATATTTTTATGCAGTTTTATGCATATGCAGTTTCAAAACCACACGATTTCTTATTAATCGATAAAAAAACCAAGCACATGCCTCTCAAGTACAGAAAAAACTTTGGTAAATAAAGATGAATTACTTGACAAAGTTTGGCGTCATCAGCTCTGAGACCGGCTCGGAAAATGAACCAGCGGGAATTCCAGGTGTCGGTTTTAAATTGACACATGATGGGGACTACGACGTGAGTAATAAAAAATTGAGAAATGTAGCCAATCCCGAAGAGGGTTCGGACTCTGTGACAAAACAATACTTGCAACAAGAGTCTGTAACACTGAATCACACGGGAAATTACGACGCAAATACTAAAAGAATGTCGAATGTAGGCAGACCTATAGAAAATGGAGATACCGCTACAATTCAATACGTTAATAATACTTCTTTAATTTTTCGGAACAATCGCTACGATGCGCGAAATAAACAAATAATCAATGTTACTGAACCGGATGCAGATTCTGGAGTAGTTACAAAACGATATTTGGAAAAAAGAGCACTTTGCAATGACGATGATAATTACGATGCAAGCAATAAACGCATTAAAAATCTTGCAGGACCGATCGATTCATCCAATGCCACTACGAAACACTACGTCGACAACTTGACCACTGTTCAAAACATTCCAATGAATACATTGGTGAGAAATAAAGATGGGCTTTACGTTCCACGAAGCATTGCTTTCGACGGGCATAGTTTCAATGCAGAAAAAAAACAAATCCTTGATATTACCGATCCCGAGTCTGATTCTGCTGCTGTAACTAAGGGATATTTGGAAAAAGTCGCACTATCAGGCGAAAATATCTTTAATGCGAACAATAAGAGAATAGGAAATCTCGGGGAACTGAGGCACAACAGAAATGCGACAACAAAAAGTTACGTTGATGGCTTGACAAAGTTAGATCCTAACCTATGCAATTCTCTATTGAGAAATGAAAATGGACTTTTTGCATCAAGTGGGAGCAGTTTTAATGGCGATGCAAATGGAAAACTAATTACGAATATTGGCACCCCAATTTTATACAATGATGCTGCTACAAAACTATAGGTTGATAAAAATACTGTAATTTGCCTTACCTATGGTGATAAAGAAGTGAAAAAAGATATATTGCAGTCTCATCCAATTATACAGATAAACACTAAATTTGTCCTATTAACGCCACCCATTTTCAAAGATAATTACCATCTATGCATTTCTAATGGATATATAAGCAAGGTAATCTGCTGCACAACAAATCCCTCTTTTAGTATAAATTATAGTATCAACTTGGACGATCAAAAATTCATTGAAGTAGTAAGACCACAACTTCAGCAGTTTTTTTTCTGTTATTCCAGTAAACGAGAAATTTGACAGGGGCAGCAAGATTAGTGTTTCACTTGCTAGACACTATCCAGATCCAAAAGAAGGAAGAAAAGTGCTTGGAGGTCTTGTTTCAGACTTTCATCACTGGGTATATGTCTTTATTGTATATGAATAAAGATGAAGGACCTTAAGCAATTACACAGTATTATAGATGAAATCTTGAAATCGCGAGCTACTACAAAATCGAAAATTGAAGACACTATTTTAGGAGAGGAACGAGTTAAGGAAACCCTCGAAAAATTTCACAAGCCAGTGGTGGAACGGTTAAAAGGTCTGGAAACTGTGCGTGAAGAAACCATGAAAAATATACAAGATGCAGTGAAAACTTTAGAGCCAGAAGAGCCCACTGAGATGGGAGAAAAAACGTTCTTTATTATCCAGATTCCAACTTGCAAGATGAAATATTAAACCAATATAAACTAAAACTTCCGAGTGATATCTTACAGGCGAGAAACCCCATTCCTGAGCTGAAAGAAATGATTTACCAAACAATCGGGGGTCTTCAGAAACTGGGGGCTAACAGAAATCAAACGCTAACAAAGCTACAGAAATCAAACGCTTTGGTAGAACTACTGAGAAATATCGAATTATCAATAATCACATTAAGGCACTTAGAAAATATTTAAAGTCGATTAAAATGATGCTCACAATAATAGAAAGTCAACAGTTTGGTTCTGGACTATACAAGAGTTTCGACGACATATGCGAAAATTTCTCAATTTTGGTTGCCAGTAAACGAGCTGAAAACACCAGTACAGAAGTAGTATATGAAATTTTCGAAATTTTGCATATTTTGTTAAAGAACCATATTATTGACAAAAAGGAACATAAGATTACGTTCAATAACATCGGTATTGTTTAGAAATTTATTGTTGGACATACACTATAGTTATGTCTATTTCAACTTCCGATAACGCAAAAAATTTCAATATGCATTATCGGAATTTGAAATAGACATGACAATAGTGTGTGTCCAAGAATAAATTTCTAAACAATACCGATGTTATTAACATAATCTTATGTTCCTTTTTGTCAAAAATGTCGTTTATTATCGGACCATGATTTTTAGCTACTGTAGGGTATAACTGCTAACTCAAAGATGAGCGCAACTGTTCAAAGTACCAATGTGATATTTATTCGCAAATCCAATATGAACCGTCATATGAAAACTGCATGCACATCTCGCACATTTGAAAAATTCGAATTTTGCAATTCCAGCTTTAACAGAAAAGACAATTACAATCATCATCTGAATCAATATCATATAAATAAAACCAGTGCTTTTCGGAAAACGTTTCGCACATATAAAATTGATAACATAAATGTCGAGAAGACATAAAAAGTTTTCTGGAGAAAAAAAAACAATAAATGGAAATATATAATTAAGAATAAACTCAGTCAGCCTCTGAAAGATAGATTCATATTACAAATAAAATTTAAAAAGCAGACGGATCCTGAAGGACAGAAAAAAATATATGCACATTTTTCGACATGTAACGAATCAGTTTGCCTACCTATCTCCTAAGATAATCAGTTTGCCTACCTATCTACCTAAGATAATCAGTTTGCCTACCTATCTCAATGAATTACTAAAAAATGCTTATGAGAAAATTGATAACGACTTTGAAAATTTTATACAAAAGGAAAGTGGATGGGTGTTTGACAAAATAATTTCTATGGAAATTCAAATGTCTCAGTATAATGCAGTTGGAGCATCTGCTTTCGTAAATTTACCACAACATTTGAAATCTACAAAAGGAATAGTGAATGTTAAAAACGACGACAACAAATGTTTCTTGTGGTCAATACTATCAGCTCTACATCCTGCTAAAGACAATCCGCAACGTGTGGAAAAATATAAACTATTTGAAAACGCCTTAGACACATCTTCATTAACTTACCCTCGATCAAATCCCGAAGTTCGAGGTTTTAAATAATATTTCTATAAATGTTTTAAATTCTAAGAAAGATGGTTTGCGTACGTTATATATTTCACAGAATCCTGTTAAAGAACCCATACAACTTTTACTTTTAAAAGACGGCAGTAATTCTTAGTATTGTTGGATTAAAAATATTAGTAGGGTTACAGCATACCTTTCAAGACATAATGGTAAATCCTATCCCTGCCCATACTGTCTCCATAATTTCACTCGAGACGATTTATTAAAGAATAACGTAGATATTTGCAAATCAAACACTTTACAAACTATCAAGTTTCCCGAAGTGAATAGTAGGAAATTCCATATGATTAAAAACAGTTTGAAGCACCCATATGTGATCTATGCAGACTTCGAATGCTTTTCGAAATGTAGAAGAATTGAGAATAATCCATGTAGGGTGCGAACAAAGTATTTAGTACCGTCAGGATTTGCATATATTATAGTTGGACCGGAAGGTAAACTGATCAAAACCAGAATGTACAGAGGGAAAAATGTAACAGAACAATTTTTGAATGAAATGATCGAAGCCTAAACTTTGATCAATGATTTGAAGAAAAGAAATGTTAAGATGACTGATTTTGATTAGCAAATTTTTACTGGAGCAAAATATTGCAATATCTGTGGGAATATTCTAGGAACTGATAGAGTAAGGGACCACGATCACTTAACTGGAAAATACAGAGGTGCTGTTCGCAACAAATGTAATCTTCAATACAAATTCTTACATGAAATATCAGTGTTGTTTCATAATCTCAAAGGATTTGATGATCACTTTATAGTAAAAGATTTGTGGAAATTTAAAGACAAGAAGAAAATTTCTTGTATTCCACAAACTACAGAAAAATACATATGCATTAAATTCGGTGAAATTAAATTTATTGATTCATTCATGTTCCTCAGCTTTTCACTGTCGAAATATGTGGAAAATTTCTACATTCTAAGGCAATACTGTAGACAACATAATCTGAATGACTAACAGAAAGAACTTTTGAAAAGCAAAGGAAGTTTTCCATATGAGTACTTGCAACAGAGTGCTCAGTTTTTGCAAACGTCACTTCCATCCAAAGAGAATTTCCAAAACAATGAACAATACGACAGAGCTCAAATTTTGTGGAAAGCTTTTTCTATTTCTACCTTTGGGGAATATCACGATCTGTACATGATCACTGATGTATTACTGCTAGGAGATATATTTGAAAACTACAGAAATTCGTGTATGAATAACTACCAACTCGATCCTTGTCATTATTTTAGCTCTCCTGGCTTATCCTATGCTGCCTGTTTAAAAATGACAGAAATTGAGTTGGAACTTATAAAAGGTGATATGTATTTTTTTCATAGAAAGAGCTCTGCGGGGAAGAATATCTTTAGTGTCTAAGAGGTTTGCACAGGCCTACAAACCTTTAGTAGATCCATATGAGAGGTGTAAACCACAAAACTATATCATGTACTTTGATACAAACAATTTATATGGCTGGGCAATATCTCAACCTCTTCCAACTGGTAATTTCAAATGGATAAATGATATTGACCAGTTTAATATTCCAGATGACAGCGAAAAGGGTTATTTCTTCGAAGATGATCTAGAATCTTCGGCACATCTACACGATATACACAATGATTTCCCCTTGGCTCCTGAGAAATTGAAACTTTCTAATAGTAGTGTCTCATTCTTGATTCCAAATCTTTTCGACAAGCAAAATTACGTCGTTCACTATAAGTTACTTAACCTCTATATGGAACTGGGACTGAGGGTGCATAGAATCTCGGAATTTGATCAAAAACCATGGCTGAAACCTTACATAGATTTTAATACAACAAAACGAATTAATTCCATAAATAATCTTGAAAAAGACTTTTTCAAACTGATGAACAATGATACATATGGCAAATGTTTAGAAAATAAGAGAAAGAGAACAAAATTCCACATTGTGAATACTGAAGAAAAGTTTAAAAAATTAATTGCAAATCCTAGGTACGTTTCTTGTGTTAAACTTGCAGAAAATTTCGTAACATGAAAAAGAAAAATATTTTATTACAAAAACCATGTTACATTGATATAACGATTTTGGAGTTGAGTAAATTACACATGTATAATTTCTTCTATAATTTTCTGAAATCAAAATTTAATTTAATATGAGAAATTTAACTCAGACTACTTTGATTTCTCAAATTACCCCACAAACCATGCATTATACAATGAATCAAATAAAATGGTTCCAGGAAAATTTAAAGACGAATTAAAAGGTCTTCCAGTCAGAGAGGTTGTTGCGTTACGTCCAAAATTGCATTCTATAGATTCCCCAATTCCGAAAAAGCGGCCAATGGAGTTACAAATGAATTTAGTCACGAAGATTATTGGGAATGTCTATTTGATGGAAAAATCGTATATACGCAACAAACGGAATTTCGATCGGAACAGCATGATATACATTAGTAGTTTAGTCACAACCGAGGGATTCCCCTTTGCACAGTGCTTTCCCCCTATGACGTCATCGACCACGCCCCCTATGACGTAACATGACGTAATCATTACACAATCATTACGTAACAGGCCACGCCCCTTTTATTAATAATTAATAATTCCTCCCCCTTTATTAAACCCCCTTTCACCCCCCCTTTCCCCCCTCAGTGGCGCCATCTGTTGACAATGAGAAGTACTATTTTCCCAAAAACCCTTTATTTTCACTCTAATTTCTCGTTTTCGGACCCCCCGGTCGACCTACCTATATTTTAAGCCCTCCCCCTTTATTAAACCCCCTTTCACCCCCCCTTTCCCCCTCAGTGGCGCCATCTGTTGGCAATGAGAAGTACTATTTTCCCAAAAACCCTTTATTTTCACTCTAATTTCTCGTTTTCGGACCCCCCGGTCGACCTACCTATATTTTAAGCCCTCCCCCTTATTAAAAACCGTCCTGGCGCCATCTGTTGACAGGGAGAAGTACTATTTTCCCAAAAACCCCTTTATTTTAAGTCTAATTTTTCGTTTTCAGCCCCCACGGTCGACCTACCTATATTTTAAGCCCTCCCCCTTATGAAAAACCCTCTGGTTGACCATTTTAAGGCCCCACTCCTTCACTCGGCTGATGCAAGTCTCAGAATAACTGCATGGAACGAATAGCTGGTCTTAGAATAATTGTACAGAAAGGAATGATACAAAATTCCTTAGTAATTATACACTCATCAAAATTCCCTTACCTCTATTAAAAATCATCCTACAGTTGAAACTCATTTTACTCTTACTGTTTCCATAGAAAATACCATAGGGTGAAATTAATAATGGTTTAAATTTTTCGTAGGGATCACATGTTAAATCTGCTTTTAGAACACACGTCTGCAGTGGAAAAATTTTCAAACTCCGTTAATCAACTCCCTAGTAATTAAACACTCGTCAAAATATTCCTCACCTTTATTAAAATCACTCCATGGTTGAAATAAAAATCGGTTTTCTGTAGATGTGTTTCATCGGAAAAAAAAAAAAAAAATTTGTCCCTCGCTGGGTGGATTCCAGGCCTATACCGTGTACGTGCTGTGGCTTAGATGCGGGTCAGATATTAACCCAGCAGTCTTTATAACTATCTTTTTCTATGTATTTCTTACACCAAAACCCGATAGTCCTTTCACATTAATATATGCATTTTAAGTCCGTTTCAGTAACACTTATTTCTTTTAACTCCGTGACTGTCGCTTACTAGATCTATCCACAGTAACTGTTTTTAAAAGACTGTCCCGCAGAAAATGGCGATGAGTAAAAAAACTGATTTTATTCGTCGTGACGAAACATATTGAGGAGTGATAGGATCGACCTAATAAACTCCGTGTTCGGATCCTCACCCCTGGACAACGTTTCACTGACAGATGGTTAAGTCCTACGAAAATAAAAAATTCCAAACGTGGGATCAAATTGACGAATGAATCTGTGCTGCTCCCGCATTAGGCGCGCTGTCTTACATCGTGAAAACTCACGGGCACTCTTTATTGTGGATTTCGGACTCGATATTTTCCCCAAGTCCGGAGACGGTTCTCTGCACAACCCTTTATGATAGGTTTCAACGCACCCCATGTAGACTTTTGAAATGACACGTCCTAAACCTTCAAGAGTTGGGCGTACTAGTTTCCATCGGGTTGGTGCCGTCAGATATCTGTGTTTCCACGCAGTAACGCAACACCGAAGAAAAATCGTCTCTCCCATCGTTCGCATGCGAGCATATGTCTCATCACGCTGATGAAATCGGGTAAAAAATAACTTTTTGTACGAGGTAGAATGTTACAGAAAGTAAGAATGCTAAAAAACTTTCATAATGAATGCATATTAATGGAGTAGGGGAACATTAGTTTAAAACTTCGACTATAAAAATAATACATTGCTTCACGCACCCTCTCAACTTACCTCCACTAATCCACTGAAATTATATTTGCAACGGGGCTGATAGCCAAAATTTAGCAAACGAAACCGCTTAACTGACATGTATGCTCTGATCGCGCCTACTGCTTACAAGAGAGACGACCTTCTAACCCGTTTCAACAACTTGTACACTCATCCCCATGTGATCTGGTGAACCATAGCAACAAGTGGGGTGGTGTGCAAAGGTCAACGGTGGAATGCTGCGTCTTTGAGAAGAGTGGCGGGTCCGTCCGAAAACCTAATGGGAAAGTTAAATAATTACTGTTTCCTCTCGAAATACAGAAGGAATTCTTCTGCTGATAGACGCACTTAAAAATAGGAATCTATGAAATTCAAAGGGAGATTGTTGTTTTTTCCATATTATTGGGATTACAATTAATACCGATTCTCTGCAGATGTCCTTTAGGTTATGAAATATAACTGGAACCTTATTAGATCACTTAAAATTGAGTTGACGCACATTATGACCGACTCCTCGGAGAAGTGCTAAATCTATGTGGCGGAATGCTAAAAATGGAATTCATACGTTTCCGTAAAAAACTTTAGTTCCAATATGAGTTAAAAGGTTATGGTTCGACTCAGGAAAAATAGGATTCGGCCTCGGACATTAGAAAAGATGTGCACCGTATAATTCCGTGGAAAAATACGAAAATCTTTAGCAATATCCCAGGCGTCCTTTGTTAGGCGATAGTATTAACATCCTTATACGTTCTCACTTCAAGCTTGCTTTCTCTATCATAACCCTCGATGCTTGCGAAAATTATCAAAGATGAACAGAGGTCTGAATGTACAATCTTCGGAGTTCATTTTACTGTAGATGTCTAATTCTGGCAGGATCCCTCTCCACTTTTAAAATTTAGATCTTACACCGACAGTCTTTTCATGTACGTATTTTTTATAACCAACACTTATTTCTTTTAGCCCTAGCAATTACTGGTTGTTTCATTTTTTACTAGAAGAAACCCTACCCCGCAGTAACAGCTCCGCAGAAAATAAAAAATGTCGATGGGTAAAAGAAAACAAAAAATCTGATTTTATTCGTCATGATGAAAAATATTGAGGACCCAGGACAACTTTTCACTGAGAAACGGTTAAGCCCTACGAAATTATTCCAAACGGGGAAGCACACACTTTTATTGACGAATGAATCTTGGATCTGTACTGCTTCAGGAGCGCTGCCTTTACATTGTGAAAACCCGCTCACACCCTTGATCCGTGTTTAAGTACTCGAAATTTTTAAAGTCCAGAGGCGGCCCCCACCATTCCCAATTTACTAGTGAAAAAAATATTTTTTGTACGAGGTAGAAAGTAAGAATGTTAAAAGTACGTTGCGTAAAAACTTTAGTTCCATCGCTAATACACGTTGATGGGGTAGAGGGACATTAGTTTTAGCAAATACTTCAACTATAAAAAAAATAAGTCTCACTTGAGCGCATCTCTCCCAACTTGTCTACGCTAATCCGCTGAAATTTTATTTGCAACGGGAGTGATAGACGAAAATACTTCTTTCAGGCGCTGGTCAGAGCACATAGGGGATACTCTTCGTATCCCCTATGTGCTCTGACCAGCGCCTGAAATGTTCGCCCCCCACCCTACTGCTTCAACCCTCGTTTCGACACTCCAGCTCTATGTGATCTGCACGACGCGCTGATAACGTAAAAAGGCCACTGGAGGAGCGGTGGAATGCCTGACCAGTCAGCCCCTGTTGAATGCTATCTTTTTTTTTTATTTCCAGCCGCAATAATACACCGTTTCTGTGGAACACTGGTGACTTCGCCGCAAAGGGTGATCCACACTAAAAAACAAATCCCATTGACAATAAAGAACTAAAAAAGTCATTAAAACAGTGAATGGACTTATGTACAGAGATTGACAACGGTAATATAGACAGGAACCCATCGCTCACTATCATAGCCCCCGAGAAATTATTAAATCTGTAAAGGTCTGGCCACACAATCTTCTGAGTTAATTCTGGACGGATCACAAGGACTTTTTCTCACATTCGTTAATCAAAGTGTCTACGCATCAGACTTGTCCCCAACAAACTATCCATAGACTGAGTAAGCATTTAGAATGAAAAATTCAGTTTGCTTCAGTGTCACAGCTTTAATTTTCAGATGCACTCCACAGATTCGTAAAACACTCATTAGGTATGCGTTCACAAGAGAGTTCATCACGGATTCATCTTCCCTATCTTTCTAATAAATCATACGCCTAAAGTAGATAATTATATTACGAAAATAAAATCGATTTTAAGTGATTCCGTATTCGTAATTTATTAATGCTAAAGAATCACGACGAAAATCTCACAATAGTCTACCCAATACTTTACCATAGCCGATACAGTCACAAGTTACGATAGTCAGCATCTGCTCCCATAGACCAAGGACGGGTGAATAGCGACCCGTGGGTCGCATTCTGCCCGCTAAGAGTTTTTTGTTCCCCGCCAAGACAGAAAAACCCTCCCCGAGCGCGACCGAATATTCGTCTCGTATTTTCCATTAGGCCGGCCACGTCAATATGCATACGAAGTGTATGAAAACAATTGCCCACTCCGACCATAGACAGTAGGTTAGTTACTTCTAACAAAGTCAAGGTTTGAGGTCCATAGTAAGACACGAATGTTACCGAACGCCTATGTCGTGTGAATGATAACTGTTAAGACAGCTAGTTGCATATTTTTTTAAAGATATGTCGAATGCACTCTTACATGCATGAAGCTTCCATTTCCTAATGTGTGAGGGGGAAAGCGTGAACAGTCAATGCTGACTGCATGAAATATGACTCGAACGAAAGACAATCTGAACAGGTGCTTTTGTTTAAAAACTGAAAACTCACTGTTTATAGTATTTCCGTGAAAAGTTGGGGGAGCCAGATTCGCGACTTAGCTTTGCTTTCACTGACTTCCCGCCTACCCCCTTTGTAATTAGGAAAAAACTCTCGAGAGCAAATTATATCTAAAACCAGTTTCACTTGAGTTTTTCGTAACCCTCTTGTGCCGTCGAACTAAGATTCAGACACTCAGCTGTCGGGCATAAGGTTAAACTAATTTCTCACCACGGTACGTTTGCGCACGCTGCAAACACAAGTCTTTCGACAAAAGATAAGGTGTTTCGCTACAACATAACACGGAGATGTCTGTTTAGTTATTTTTCCCTATTTCAACACTGTCTATGGAACATTACACCTCTACATACCATAACACCTCGCGATTCTAAGCTTTCCCCGAACCGATATTAATCTTATTTTTGTAGTTCAACGGAGTGCTTTGAGCTTGCTCAACCTCTGTCAAGGGTTGGACCAGTGCTTGCACCGATGGGGGGCGGACCAGCAGCGATGTTATTGCTCGTACTAGCAGAACCGGTACAAGGCGAATGCAAATCGGTTCATATCTCTATTCTTTCGAACACAAATGTTAAAAGATTTAATGTAGCAGCTAAGAAACAGTAAAAAAGTGATTTTCCGCATTTAACCATCTATCGGGTAGAGGAATCCTCAAAACTAAGTAACAATACTAGAAAAATCACTGTCCATAACATTTACATTCATGTATTTCATTTTCTTGTTGCGAGGCATCTGACCGAAACGTTAGCATTCATTACCTCAAAACAGATAAGACAGAATGCGACGTCTTGAAAAACACCAAGAAGGCTAGTAACCACGGTTTAACCATTCATTTTTTAAGTATTAGGACGTTCATGTTACAATTTCTTGCAACAACGTTCATTTCTGGTAAAGATGCATGTCAGCACATTCACTTTACGTGTGTGATTTCAATCGTGTGTGAACCAGGCATTCAGTTGAGAAGAGTATGTGAATCAGTCACTTCTGAATACTAACACCTTTGCGCGGTCGCTGAAACTACCTCCTTCTTGTGTCTCTCCATATACTATTCTTATGAGCACAAAAGATAGGATGTTTCACTACAATCTAACACGGATATGTCTGTTTAGTTATTTTTTCCTCCTATTTCTACACCAGTGTGGAAGTCTTAGAACAAGTGGTTAGCACACGTTTTTAATATGTATCTTGTTTAGAAATCTGAAAGAACACTGTCTATGGAACATTACCCCCTTGCAAGCTAGTACTAATTACTTCATGATTCTGAGGGACGAAGGTTGTAATCGTTGGCGGATATTTTTCAGAAATATGTAATCAACAAAAGTGTTCGGATATTTGATCCATAGTAAGACATGAACGTTGTTTACCTCCCATCGACAATCCCTTCTACGGATCGTATGAGAGATGACTGTTACGACAATTAGCAGGGTGAAGTCGTATTTGTTTTTAAAAGCAGAGACACACTACCGACTAGCTAGAGAAAGATATATTAACCTGCTAAAGTTTGATTTTAACGATCAGATATACCATCACTTTTTTAGTTCATACTAATATTCCAACTTTTAAAAGAAATATTGTCTCGTTATAAGCGATTACATTCACACTCTATACTTTAAATCTATAGAGACAGCGATCACTAAACATGGAACACATCTGTGAAATATCACCACATTTTTGTTTTTAACGCACGGTTGAATCGTTCTCTAGCTAGCTTTGGTTTCCCATCCCTTTCTTTTACACCTGATATAAAACATTCGACCCAACATAACTTGCTAGCTGTGCGAGGTCTTGATACAGAGAACAATATTAACACTTCTAAGGCTGACCTTAAAATCCCCGTTAACTATACAAAAGAAATTCCATTGACAAAAATATCAGAGACATTCATATTTATTTACATTAAGGTCACATTAATATTTTAGTTCGTACATACCAGTTCACCGTGCACCTCTTTTAGTACTGTTGCAAAGTTCAATTTAGACATAAACGCGACATTAGCAGGACGATTTAGTTCGATACATGATTCTTCCACAAAACTTACGGCAATATCAGTTAGATTAACGTTTCTTACCACTTCGGGGAAATAATCGTAAGCTGATTCAGCGTTTATGGTGAGGCACGAATGGCGAAGTTGACTCGGATGATCCACTTCACACCCGAAACAGTTCTTACGTAGCAGCGTAAACAGTTCTTTTCGAAGATCTGTTTTCAAAGTCCGCTTTAAACAGTCCATAAGTTTTACGAAATCACTGCTGTCTTGTTCAAGGGGTCGATCGTTAGATGGTGGGCTTCGAGGAAGATTTGCCGCTAATTCTACCTTCCGCACTGCATTCCAAAATTTACCGTTTTCAAACTTCAGAGCCATCAAACTGTAGGTGATTGGATCGCATAAATCTGTCAACCGATGCCACTGTTCGACGCCGAGCCGAACCGATGACTAAAATACAAGTCCTCCGTCACGGGGGATGCTTTTTTTAATGACCACGCCGTGTCCACCTTTGAGCACGACGAGGCAAACCATAGCGTCCAGTTCATACTCGCCGTATTCGACATCTTCGAACGCTTCGACGATTGTAGACGCATACGAAACAAGTCCATGCCACTGCTCTTCAGACAGCATCACACCGTCCTTTGTAGGATATAGTTTTAACGAGTCAGCACTCTGGAACACACGTATGTGCACTTTAGGATATGTCCGATATTCACAAACGCTCGCAAACAAATCCGATCCGAGTTGAAACATATGGCTATCATCATCTCTAACAGCAAGTCGCTTCGCAGGAAGATCACCATCGGTCAGGGAACGTTTAGCACAAGCCATAGCAAGTCGATACTGGAAAAAATAATGCCTTACAGCCCGTCGAAGGGTAATACTTATACCTTAAACCTGTGACGTGTCCCTGTAACTCCATCCCATTGGTCGAGATCTGGTAGATTTGCCATCTCTTAGTAAACATGATGACGTCTACAAATATTTACGAGCCTGTATAGACGTGCTTTCGAAATATGCATGTGGTGCTCCTTTAAAACGGAAATCGTGGGAGCTTTTGGTCACAAAAACCTTTCAGAATACCTCTGAAATTACAAACAGATAAGGGGGGTTGAATTCACTAACAGAGTATTTCAAAAGTATCTTAAAAAACACACTCATAATGAAACCAAAGCTAGCATCGTAGAACGATTCAACCGTGCGTTAAAAACAAATATGTTGTGATATTTCACAGATGTGTTCCATGTTTAGTGATCGCTGTCTCTATAGATTTAAAGTATAGAGTGTGCATGTAATCGCTTATAACGAGACAATATTTCCTTTAAAAGTTGGAATATTAGTATGAACTAAAAAAGTGATGGTATATCTGATCGTTAAAATCAAACTTTAGCAGGTTAATATATCGTTCTCTAGCTAGTCGGTAGTGTGTCTCTGCTTTTAAAAACAAATACGACTTCACCCTGCTAATTGTCGTAACAGTCATCTCTCATACGATCCGTAGAAGGGATTGTCGATGGGAGGTAAACAACGTTCATGTCTTACTATGGATCAAATATCCGAACACTTTTGTTGATTACATATTTCTGAAAAATATCCGCCAACGATTACAACCTTCGTCCCTCAGAATCATGAAGTAATTAGTACTAGCTTGCAAGGGGGTAATGTTCCATAGACAGTGTTCTTTCAGATTTCTAAACAAGATACATATTAAAAACGTGCGCTAACCACTTGTTCTAAGACTTCCACACTGGTGTAGAAATAAAAATAAAATAAATAATAAATACCCCCTCAAGCAGCTGCTTGCCACAGAGGTCTGACAGGAGCCTGTCAGTTTATATGCCAAGGAGGAAAAAATAACTAAACAGACATATCCGTGTTAGATTGTAGTGAAACATCCTATCTTTTGTGCTCATAAGAATAGTATATGGAGAGACACAAGAAGGAGGTAGTTTCAGCGAGCGCGCAAAGGTGTTAGTATTCTGAAGTGACTGATTCACATACTCTTCTCAACTGAATGCCTGGTTCACACACGATTGAAATCACACACGTAAAGTGAATGTGCTGACATGCATCTTTACCAGAAATGAACGTTGTTGCAAGAAATTGTAACATGAACGTCCTAATACTTAAAAAATGAATGGTTAAACCGTGGTTACTAGCCTTCTTGGTGTTTTTCAAGACGCCGCATTCTGTCTTATCTGTTTTGAGGTAATGAATGCTAACGTTTCGGTCAGATGCCTCGCAACAAGAAAATGAAATACATGAATGTAAATGTTATGGACAGTGATTTTTCTAGTATTGTTACTTAGTTTTGAGGATTCCTCTACCCGATAGATGGTTAAATGCGGAAAATCACTTTTTTACTGTTTCTTAGCTGCTACATGAAATCTTTTAACATTTGTGTTCGAAAGAATAGAGATATGAACCGATTTGCATTCGCCTTGTACCGGTTCTGCTAGTACGAGCAATAACATCGCTGCTGGTCCACCCCCCATCGGTGCAAGCACTGGTCCAACCCTTGACAGAGGTTGAGCAAGCTCAAAGCACTCCGTTGAACTACAAAAATAAGATTAATATCGGTTCGGGGAAAGCTTAGAATCGCGAGGTGTTATGGTATGTAGAGGTGTAATGTTCCATAGACAGTGTTGAAATAGGGAAAAATAACTAAACAGACATCTCCGTGTTATGTTGTAGCGAAACACCTTATCTTTTGTCGAAAGACTTGTGTTTGCAGCGTGCGCAAACGTACCGTGGTGAGAAATTAGTTTAACCTTATGCCCGACAGCTGAGTGTCTGAATCTTAGTTCGACGGCACAAGAGGGTTACGAAAAACTCAAGTGAAACTGGTTTTAGATATAATTTGCTCTCGAGAGTTTTTTCCTAATTCAAAGGGGGTAGGCGGGAAGTCAGTGAACGCAAAGCTAAGTCGCGAATCTGGCTCCCCCAACTTTTCACGGAAATACTATAAACAGTGAGTTTTCAGTTTTTAAACAAAAGCACCTGTTCAGATTGTCTTTCGTTCGAGTCATATTTCATGCAGTCAGCATTGACTGTTCACGCTTTCCCCCTCACACATTAGGAAATGGAAGCTTCATGCATGTAAGAGTGCATTCGACATATCTTTAAAAAAATATGCAACTAGCTGTCTTAACAGTTATCATTCACACGACATAGGCGTTCGGTAACATTCGTGTCTTACTATGGACCTCAAACTTTGACTTTGTTAGAAGTAACTAACCTACTGTCTATGGTCGGAGTGGGCAATTGTTTTCATACACTTCGTATGCATATTGACGTGGCCGTCCTAATGGAAAATACAAGACGAATCTTCGGTCGCGCTCGGGGAGGATTTTTCTGTCTTGGCGGGGAACAAAAAACTCTTAGCGGGCAGAATGCGACCCACGGGTCGCTATTCACCCGTCCCTGGTCTATGGGAGCAGATGCTGACTATTGTAACTTGTGACTGTATCGGCTATGGTAAAGTATTGGGTAGACTATTGTGAGATTTTCGTCGTGATTCTTTAGCATTAATAAATTACGAATACGGAATCACTTA
Source organism: Ryuthela nishihirai (assembly GCA_038380435.1). Classification (NCBI taxonomy): domain Eukaryota; kingdom Metazoa; phylum Arthropoda; class Arachnida; order Araneae; family Heptathelidae; genus Ryuthela; species Ryuthela nishihirai. The sequence continues at coordinate 4,930,081 of JAWZYU010000019.1, forward strand.
AAATCGATTTTATTTTCGTAATATAATTATCTACTTTGGGCGTATGATTTATTAGAAAGATAGGGAAGATGAATCCGTGATGAACTCTCTTGTGAACGCATACCTAATGAGTGTTTTACGAATCTGTGGAGTGCATCTGAAAATTAAAGCTGTGACACTGAAGCAAACTGAATTTTTCATTCTAAATGCTTACTCAGTCTATGGATAGTTTGTTGGGGACAAGTCTGATGCGTAGACACTTTGATTAACGAATGTGAGAAAAAGTCCTTGTGATCCGTCCAGAATTAACTCAGAAGATTGTGTGGCCAGACCTTTACAGATTTAATAATTTCTCGGGGGCTATGATAGTGAGCGATGGGTTCCTGTCTATATTACCGTTGTCAATCTCTGTACATAAGTCCATTCACTGTTTTAATGACTTTTTTAGTTCTTTATTGTCAATGGGATTTGTTTTTTAGTGTGGATCACCCTTTGTGGCGAAGTCACCAGTGTTCCACAGAAACGGTGTATTATTGCGGCTGGAAATAAAAAAAAAAGATAGCATTCAACAGGGGCTGACTGATCAGGCATTCCACCGCTCCTCCAGTGGCCTTTTTACGTTATCAGCGCGTCGTGCAGATCACATAGAGCTGGAGTGTCGAAACGAGGGTTGAAGCAGTAGGGTGGGGGGCGAACATTTCAGGCGCTGGTCAGAGCACATAGGGGATACGAAGAGTATCCCCTATGTGCTCTGACCAGCGCCTGAAAGAAGTATTTTCGTCTATCACTCCCGTTGCAAATAAAATTTCAGCGGATTAGCGTAGACAAGTTGGGAGCGATGCGCTCAAGTGAGACTTATTTTTTTTATAGTTGAAGTATTTGCTAAAATTAATGTCCCCCTACCCCATCAACGTGTATTAGCGATGGAACTAAAGTTTTTACGCAACGTACTTTTAACATTCTTACTTTCTACCTCGTACAAAAAATATTTTTTTCACTAGTAAATTGGGAATGGTGGGGGCCGCCTCTGGACTTTAAAAATTTCGAGTACTTAAACACGGATCAACGGTGAGAGCGGGTTTTCACAATGTAAAGGCAGCGCTCCTGAAGCAGTACAGATCCAAGATTCATTCGTCAATAAAAGTGTGTGCTTCCCCGTTTGGAATAATTTCGTAGGGCTTAACCGTTTGTCAGTGAAAAGTTGTCCGGGGTCCTCAATATTTTTCATCATGACGAATAAAATCAGATTTTTTGTTTTCTTTTACCCATCGACATTTTTTATTTTCTGCGGAGCTGTTACTGCGGGGTAGGGTTTCTTCTAGTAAAAAATGAAACAACCAGTAATTGCTAGGGCTAAAAGAAATAAGTGTTGGTTATAAAAAATACGTACATGAAAAGACTGTCGGTGTAAGATCTAAATTTTAAAAGTGGAGAGGGATCCTGCCAGAATTAGACATCTACAGTAAAATGAACTCCGAAGATTGTACATTCAGACCTCTGTTCATCTTTGATAATTTTCGCAAGCATCGAGGGTTATGATAGAGAAAGCAAGCTTGAAGTGAGAACGTATAAGGATGTTAATACTATCGCCTAACAAAGGACGCCTGGGATATTGCTAAAGATTTTCGTATTTTTCCACGGAATTATACGGTGCACATCTTTTCTAATGTCCGAGGCCGAATCCTATTTTTCCTGAGTCGAACCATAACCTTTTAACTCATATTGGAACTAAAGTTTTTTACGGAAACGTATGAATTCCATTTTTAGCATTCCGCCACATAGATTTAGCACTTCTCCGAGGAGTCGGTCATAAGGTGTGTCAACTCAATTTTAAGTGATCTAATAAGGTTCCAGTTATATTTCATAACCTAAAGGACATCTGCAGAGAATCGGTATTAATTGTAATCCCAATAATATGGAAAAAACAACAATCTCCCTTTGAATTTCATAGATTCCTATTTTTAAGTGCGTCTATCAGCAGAAGAATTCCTTCTGTATTTCGAGAGGAAACAGTAATTATTTAACTTTCCCATTAGGTTTTCGGACGGACCCGCCACTCTTCTCAAAGACGCAGCATTCCACCGTTGGCCTTTGCACACCACCCCACTTGTTGCTATGGTTCACCAGATCACATGGGGATGAGTGTACAAGTTGTTGAAACGGGTTAGAAGGTCGTCTCTCTTGTAAGCAGTAGGCGCGATCAGAGCATACATGTCAGTTAAGCGGTTTCGTTTGCTAAATTTTGGCTATCAGCCCCGTTGCAAATATAATTTCAGTGGATTAGTGGAGGTAAGTTGAGAGGGTGCGTGAAGCAATGTATTATTTTTATAGTCGAAGTTTTAAACTAATGTTCCCCTACTCCGTTAATATGCATTCATGATGAAAGTTTTTTAGCATTCTTACATTCTATAACATTCTACCTCGTACAAAAAGTTATTTTTTACCCGATTTCATCAGCGTGATGAGACATACGCTCGCACGCGAACGATGGGAGAGACGATTTTTCTTCGGTGTTGCGTTACTGCGTGGAAACACAGATATCTGACTGCACCAACCCGATGGAGACTAATACGCACAACTCTTGAAGGTTTAGGACGTGTCATTTCAAAAGTCTACATGGGGTGCGTTGAAACCTATCATAAAGGGTTGTGCAGAGAACCGTCTCCGGACTTGGGGAAAATATCGAGTCCGAAATCCACGATAAAGAGTGCCCGTGAGTTTTCACGATGTAAGACAGCACGCCTAATGCGGGAGCAGCACAGATTCATTCATCAATTTGATCCCACGTTTGGAATTTTTTATTTTCGTAGGACTTAACCATCTGTCAGTGAAACGTTGTCCAGGGGTGAGGATCCGAACACGGAGTTTATTAGGTCGATCCTATCACTCCTCAATATTTTTCGTCACGACGAATAAAATCAGATTTTTTACTCATCGCCATTTTCTGCGGGACAGTCTTTTAAAAACAGTTACTGTGGATAGATCTAGTAAGCGACAGTCACGGAGTTAAAAGAAATAAGTGTTACTGAAACGGACTTAAAATACATATATTAATGTGAAAGGACTATCGAGTTTTGGTGTAAGAAATACATAGAAAAAGATAGTTATAAAGACTGCTGGGTTAATATCTGACCCGCATCTAAGCCACAGCACGTACACGGTATAGGCCTGGAATCCACCCAGCGAGGGACAAATTTTTTTTTTTTTTTTCCGATGAAACACATCTACAGAAAACGGATTTTTATTTCGACCATGGAGTGATTTTAATAAAGGTGAGGAATATTTTGACGAGTGTTTAATTACTAGGGAGTTGATTAACGGAGTTTGAAAATTTTTCCACTGCAGACGTGTGTTCTAAAAGCAGATTTAACATGTCATCCCTACGAATAATTTAAACCATTATTAATTTCACCCTATGGTATTTTCTATGGAAACAGTAAGAGTAAAATGAGTTTCAACTGTAGGATGATTTTTAATAGAGGTAAGGGAATTTTGATGAGTGTTTAATTACTAAGGAATTTTGTATCATTCCTTTCTGTACAATTATTCTAAGACCAGCTATTCGTTCCATGCAATTATTCTGAGACTTGCATCAGCCGAGTGAAGGAGTGGGGCCTTAAAATGGTCAACCAGAGGGTTTTTCATAAGGGGGAGGGCTTAAAATATAGGTAGGTCGACCGTGTTGGTCGAAAACGAGAAATTAGACTTAAAATAAAGGGGTTTTTGGGAAAATAGTACTTCTCCCTGTCAACAGATGGCGCCAGGACGGTTTTTAATAAGGGGGAGAGCTTAAAATATGGGTAGGTCGACCGGGGGGTCCGAAAACGAGAAATTAGAGTGAAAATAAAGGGTTTTTGGGAAAATAGTGCTTCTCATTGTCAACAGATGGCGCCACTGAGAAGGGAAAGGGGGGGTGAAAGGGGGTTTAATAAAGGGGGAGGAATTATTAATTATTAATAAAGGGGCGTGGCATGTTACGTAATGATTATGTAATGATTACGTCGTGTTGCGTCATAAGGGGCGTGGCCTGTTACGTCATAGGGGGCGTGGTCGATGCCGTCATAGGGGGGAAAGCACTGTGCAAAGGGGGTTCCCCGGTTGTGACTAAACTACTTACATGTATACCAAATTAAAAAAATTGCTTTATCCCAAGAATACACAAAACGACATATCAATGGAATTCAAACTTACGCTTTTGGAAATTATAGAATCTCAGATGTGTATGGTAAAGCCGGCAATACCATTTACAAAACTTTGAATTGAAAACTAATGCAAAAAAAAATTAAATACTAATGAAACATTTTGAAAACTGTACCAATTTGTAATTCTTTAGAAATGCAAATAATCAGTGTTCAGTGTTTAAATCTAATGTCTGTTTGGAAATTAAAAACCGGAAAAATAGTCTGTAAAAGACGGCACTATTCCAGTATTTGCATAAGAAATGTACAAATTACTCCTCAATTTTGAAGGAGAGGGCTCCCAAAATCGATTAGCTAGACATTACTATGCATATTGAAATTTCAACCGTCTTCTGAAGCTAACGCATGGAGCATAAGACCTTCCGACGGTTTTTTCATACACCAAGCATTACTATCTCCGCAAAATTCCCCGCCTTGCCCATGGTCAGTAGGGGACACCGATGGGCTTGGAAAGGCCGCCGTCCGTCGGATGGGACGTTAAGCCGTGGCTCCGTGTGCGGGAGAGCCATATCTTGTGCACGTTAAAGAACACGCTGGATGGCCTTGACGGGAGGCTACCATCTGTCTCCCAACAGCTGTTCCAGTGGGTCCCCTTCCCCAACCTTCTCTGAGCCTTCGGGGTCCATGTGACCTGGCCATTTAGCCCATGGTGTGCAAAAAAGTGCCGCTCAGAGGTAAAACAACCCACAACCCACAACCAAGCATTACGGAAGAAAACACAATCATCTCAATTGAGACGAAAGAGAGATTGAAAAAGGAAAAGAGAAGTGATAGGAAAGCGAAAGGAAAGCATCCTACACACATTCTCACACTTATTTAGAACAAACAAGAAAAAACGAAAACGTAACGCACACGCAAGCATTAGCAAGAATGCGTTGCGTGTGTGTTACGTTTTCGTTTTTTAACGTGTGCGTTACGTTTTTCGTTCAAGGCGTCGCTTGGAGCGAGCCGCCGTGTGCGCCAATTTTTCGAATCATTAGTATATAAAAACAATTATTATCGTAAGATATTCAGCTGCGAATTGTCTAAACAGCTATAGGAACGATAGCACAGTGTTTAAATTCCAGGCTGATGCAATTAAATTTCAAAAAAGTGGGTTGAAAGAATTCGATCGAGAACGTTCTTACAGCGTTCTATAATATATACTTCTGACTATTGCTTCGGTATTTTAATGTTAATTTATGTGATATATCGATTAGTAATATGTAGATGAATGATGGCTACATTGAAATTAGTAGTCATTTATGGTTTACGATTTAAGTTTAGTTTTGTTAATATCATAAAATATGAATGCGGCAAACTTCGATCGTGACGGCCATAACCCTCCGCTTCCCGTGATGACCCGTAGATCGGCGACTACCATAGTCGCTGAACGCCGATCGTTCGCTCGGAACGGGCAGGCCATTTTTGGATTCGCTCGCAAGGCCGGCAAGTGGTTAAGCTAAGAAATAGTTTATAATTACCAAATATTGAAACGATCATTCATGGTATTTTTGACATATTTAATGGTTTGTAATTATTTTTATTTGTGAGCCTTTAAAGGAATGGAGCGGAGAGCACTGGCGGGGACCTCTCCGTACTACGTACGGCATGCCAACGGCAGACTTTTCTGTCCACGCTTTTTACAGTTAAATCTATCTAAATAACATACTTTCCTTCGTTAAATTTTCACTGATTCTAAGGGTTAGACATCTTCTTTAAATAGAAGTGCACCGTCGAAAATTTTTATTTCCAAATTAATAATTTTTGCGGCGTTTTCTTAAGCAGAAGAAAAATATTCTCTTAATTTCGCGAATTTCCAAGGATCTTGACACACTTCTTCTTCTTCTTCTTCTTATACATCCTTCTTTCTAAGCTGGACCTATTTGTAAAGGGGGCCTCGGCATCAGGTCCTTCTTGTACATCCTTCATCTTGCTGGTCCTATTTGTAAAGAGGGCCTCTGCCCTCTTATCATCAGGACCACAAGCGAAATTCATCGGTGATTGCGAAAGTGAAGGAGAGAATTTAGAATTTTGGTGCGAAAGGAGGAGGAAAGGCCAGAGATCGAAGCAGGTCGAAAGTTGCTCCATAAATGGTAGAATTCGTATTTTCATTGTGGAGGAGAGTTTTAAAGTGGGCCAAAAGTTAAAATGTGTGTGAAAAATGTGTAAATGTTTAAAAAAATTGTGTTATAGTGTGGGAAAGTGAGACAAAATGATGTAAAGTAAGTGTGGGAAACTATCTAGCCATACTGAAGTGGAAGCTTACGTTTGGATCCAGTCAAAGTCGTCTCAGCCAATGAGAAGAGAGGAATTTTGCCATTGGCTGAGCGCTGAATCCAAGATGGAGGCGAATTTTGCACGACGTTGGCCGAAAAAGAAACAGTTTTGGAAACAGATAAATTTTGAATATTGGAAGTGGCCAAAGTATTGGGATTATTAGAAAAGGTGGAAGAAATTTAAAACTAGCTGAAGATAATCCCAAACGAAAAAATAGTTGATTTGTGGGCTCTTTTCCAATGCATAAAGATAGAGATCCTGGTGTTTGGGCAGGATATGGCCATCGGGCGATATGGTATGTTTAAGGACATAAAAGGTGGGTTGAAATTCCCATTCTGAGGAGGCAATTTTGGGGTTGGCAATAAATTTGAGAATATCAACAATGTCCTCGAATGTTTAGATAAATTCGGGGCCTTCTGTTTGTTGTGTGGGCAAAGGGGTTGAGGTGTGGTCAATTATAAAATTTTGAATGTTTTTAATGAGGGTTGAGGTGTGGTCAATTATAAAATTTTGAATGTTTTTAATGAGGGTTGAGGTGTGGTCAATTATAAAATTTTGAATGTTTTTAATGAGGGTTGACTGATAGGAGGGAGGAATGGTAACTTTTTGTTTTTTTGAGGTGTCTTCGTTAGGGGGTGAATTAGGTGGGGAGGGAGGTTTTTTCTTTTTTGATGTGAAATTTCAATTACTGGAGGGGTGATAACAATAGGGGGAGGAATGTCAGTATGAGATGAGGAGGTACTTAAAGAAGTGGAGGGATCAGGAGTCTTCTGTGAGTCCTTGTTTTCTAGTGGCTGGGCGGATGAAAGATCCAAAGTTTGGGTTGGTTTCTGGATTTGCACTTTCTTGCGATTTTTGAAGGAGGCACAGTCCTTTATTAGGTGTCCAGATGTCTTGCACCACTTGCAGAGGGCGGTAACTCCAGGGTAGAAGATTGTGGCCGAAAAGCTCTCAATTTGGAGAAAATTTGGAACTGCTTTTTCCATCTCTAGATGTGCGATGCGGGTCCCCGTTTGAATCGATTCTAGAAAAGGAATTCCGAGATATTCGTCATTTATACTTGTCACAGTTCCAAACGAAGCAAGGGCTGCAGCCACAGCCTTGTTAGAGACGAAAAAAGGCAGTTTAGAGATGTAAAGCTTCTTCGTTGGAAATCCAAGTCTGGTAGACATGACTTGCTACCCATTGTAGAAGTCAGGTGTAAGATTTGCAAATTTGTCGGCGTTGGTGTCCGAAGAGAAGGTCAAAATAGTGGTTGAAGGGTTAATTTTCTGGGCGTTGACAATGGCAGAGGGATGCACGTGATGAGCGATATGAGGCACAATAAATTCGTATGTTAATCCAGGGTGCTTCACACGGAAAGAACGTTTTAATCGAGAATCGCTTTTGTAATCCATGGTGGTATCCATTTGCACTAATATACACAGTTTGCACTACTTTGCAGAGAGAGCTAAAAAAACACGTCTTTCTCTTTTGAAATCCGAACTAGAATCTATCATCAGGTCCATCACACATTTTATCGCGAAATTCCTATTGGTTGGCGAAATCTCATGTTCACTTTCAGACAGCCAATAGGAATTCCACGATAAAATATGTACCAAGATCCTTGGAAATTCTCGAAATTAAGAGAATATTTTTCTTCTGGTTAAGAAAAAATATATATAAATACCCCCTCAAGCAGCTGGAAATAAAAATTTTCCACGGTGCACTTCTATTCAAAGAAGATGTCAAACCCTTAGAATCAGTGAAAATTTAACGAAGGTAAGTATGTTATTCAGATAAATTTAACTGAAAAAAGCGTGGACGGAAAAGTCTGCCGTCGGCATGCCGTACGTAGTACGGACAGGTCCCCGCCAGTGCTCTTCACAGTTACAGCATGCGACAGTGGAACGGGAATTCCAATTTTGGCTTCATCGTGAGAGCTCCCGACTGCATGCCGTATGGAGTACGGAAAGGCCTCGGCAACGGAGCGCTGCCTGCGGAAGTTCGCGGCTATCTTGGGCAGATACTTTTAAACTGTTATGTGTGCCTAATAAAGAAATTCCTTGAATCTCTGTATCTGTTTCTATCTGCCTGATGAAATTATTTAAGACCATGACAAATATCAGTGGAGACAAAGGGCAGCCTTGCCTGATTCCCTGATATTCGTTTGTGAAATGTCCATTTATATCAAATGTGTATGTGATGTCATGATACGAAGTTTCTAAAGCATTAATAAAATTTTTCTCGAGACTTTAGTTAGATAATAGTTTTAATATTCTTGTAGCAAAATTATTATTTGAACATTGATTAGATCAAAATTTTAATATTCTTCTATGATAAGAAATTTATTCACTTTTGATTTTAAATTTCGGTTGAGTATTTAAGAAAGGTCTCAAGCAATTCGAAGTCAGTTTAAGTTCCCCCTCCAGTATAGAACCCCAATCTAAGGTAAGTAGGACTTAAAATTATTACTTGAACATTGATTAGATAAAAATTTTAATATTCTTCTATGATAAGAAATTTATTCAGTTTTGGTTTTTAAATTTCGGTTGAGTCTTCAAGATTTCAAGCGATTCGAAGTCAGTTTGAGTTCCCCCTTCGGTATAGAGTCCCAATCTAAGGTAAGTACGATTTAAATACATTTAATTGTAAAGCTGGAAAACGGGAATTATTACGTGGACTTTAGTTAGATAAAGTTTTAATATTCTTGTAGCAAAATTATTACTTGAACATTGATTAGATTAAAATTTTAATATTCTTCTATGTTAAATTATTATACACTTCACAAAGTTTCGGTTTGATAACAGAATTATTACTTTGGACTTTTATCAGATAAATGTTTTAATATTATTGTAGTAAAATTATTACTTGAACGTTGCTTAAATAAAAGTTTTAATATACTTGTAGCAAAATAATTACTTTGGACTTTGATTAAAAGTTTTATTATTTTTTTTTATAAGAAATTTATTTACTTTTGGATAAAACTTTTAATATTTTTCTTTCATAACAGAATTAATACTTTGGTCTTTACTTAGAAATTTTTGATTCTGCTGTATACAGTGAAGTGTACGATAACTGAACAAACCACACCATTTTTTATCTCATACACACAACCTTCATTTCAAATTAATTCATTTAAACTAATTAACAAATTAGTTTAAACCTCATCTTTTAAAAAAAAAACTTAAATTAGTTTTTCACATGCTAAAAAACACCCCCATTTTTTTCTAATTTTCACACATATTTTTACAAAAAACCACATGAAACATTCCTTTTCCCTCATCCCCCTTAACTTTTCCCATGCATTTTCACAGAATTCTTTGGACCCATTTACTGGCCCAGAACTGTCATTTATGCTACTACTCTACTTACTGGAATTTGTTCGAAGACTCAATAGACGATAATTCCACGACAAAATATGAGTACTTAGAATATCGGGAAACCAAAGTTATTGTTAAAAATCTCGAAAAATACGAAATGTTTACCAAAGATATGGAAGTTTTCCTACGTCTGCGTTGTGCAGATATACACGTCAGAGGCAAAATACTGAAATTAGATGGATCTGATATCGGCGGCAATGATGTAGTTACGATGGTCAATAACGGATACAACATTTTTAAGAGAGCTCAATATTATATCGAAAACAGAGAATTGGAAGATATTGAATTGCCAGGAGTGAAGACCACGATTCACAATTTAATTGATTTTACCGAAGACTTTTCACACAGTGCTGCCACAAGTATGATGTTGTTCAAAGATACCGCAGACAGTTCGAAAATGAATAAGTATTTGTACGACGGAGGCGAAGATAAACTGGACACGAATAATACGATAAAGGATTTTGCACAAGCGTTGAAGAAAAATCCTGAATTCAATCAAGGATTCTCGGACAGATATGAAATTACAAAAAATAGTCAAAATGTAAGTTTATTCTTACCACTGAATCGGCTGTTTGGATTCTGCCGAGACGTGGATAAAGTGTTTTGCGGTGTAAAACATACCATAAAAGTGGAAAAAATGGACGACAAAGACATTATTCAAAGTTTTGGGGCTACGTTGTAAAAATTTGAAATATCTCACGTTTCTTGGTTTATTCCAAAAGTGGAACCATCACTACAAGTACTTGCAAAACTAGAATCTCAGTTAGCAAGCGGCAATCCACATGAAATCTTTTGGGAATCGTGCAAACTGTACAAATCTGATACTCGAATTGACTCTCATGTCAGTTGGCGGGTTTACTACAACTCAAAATAAACCCGTCCATCTTTATGTCGTCTTACAAAAGTCTAACCGATTAAATAATTAAACCAGAAACAATATGGTATTTGATTACATATTACTAGAACGTATTCAAATCAGAGTGAATAGTAAACAGTTTCCTAAACAAGAATTCGAGTGCAACTTTGAACCCAACAGTTTAGATTATGCGCGAGTTTACAACAGCTTTTTAGCTGCAAAAAATATGGATATCGACTCGGGTACACAATTCAGTTACCAAGATTTTATGAAACTGTATCCGATATTCCACTTCGATGTCAGCAAATACGAATCACGTCTATATGAATTATCAGCAACTGCTGACATCGAAATACGATTTAAATTAAATAGACCGCCAAATGAATTTTATCACGTATATTGCGTAATTGTCTCAGAATGAAAAGCAACTTTGCAACCACTAGAGGTAAAACTTTTAGTTGTTGGATAAAAAAACTATTTTAAATACCATCATTACGAAATCGATATCTATTTGCACGTTTTAAAAAAATATGTATGTTCCTGAACCAGTATTTTTTCCGCTTCACTTTAATTCTGAGGTTCAGTGAACAAGAGATTTAGTTCAATGAAATTAAATCTCGAGCCCATTGTTCTTTTGAGGAGACTGATTTCCGTTAGCACGATAAAACTCTTCTCTCTTTACAAACTTCAAACATTCTCAAAATTATTCTAACCTACATCGCTTTTCCCTTCAAATTTTTTCTAATTATTTAAAAAATTAACCTAAATCACTTTTCACTTCCAAAAAAAAATTTTTTTCATTTAGTACCCTCTCTTCATACATTCACAGATATTCAAAGTCTTATCTTTTCATCAGACTCCCCAAAAAAGTCATTTTACTGGTTGATTTTGTCATATGTTTCAAACAAATTTCTCAAAACTGTCTGACTTTATCAAATTCTCCGATTTACCTGGCTTTTTACAACCGAATAATCCAGTGAAGTGTTTGATAACTCAACAAACCACATCGTTTTTTATCTCTTTCACACACACCTCATTTTTTCTGAAAATTAGTTAAACAAATTAGTTTAAATCTCGTCTCCCCAAAAAACTTAAATTACTTTTTTCACATGAAACACCCTGGTTTTTTTTCGATTTTCGCACATATTTTGAGAAAAAAAACACAAGAAACACCGATTTACATCGCTTTTAGAGCCGAATAATCCAGTAAGTGTACAATAACTCAACAAACCACATCATATTTTATCTCATACACACCTCACTTCAAACTACCCATTTAAATAATTCACAAATTAGTTTAAACCTCATCTTCCCAAAAAAAAACTTAAATTAGTTTTTCACATGCTAAAAAACAGCCCCGTTTTTCCTAATTTTCACACATATTTCCACAAAAAACCACAAGAAACATACTTTTTACCTCTTCCCCCATCACTTTTCCCATAGATTTTCACAGAAATCTGTAGACCCATTTACTGGCCCAGAACTCTCATTTATGCTACTCTGACAACGTAAAAAAAACTAGGAGAGTTTGCAAAATTCGAAGCCAGTTGGTAAAAATACAGGTGAGTTGTGAAAATTGGGATGGTTTTGTGAAATTAAGGAAAGCTGACGAAATCGGGGCAACTTGGCAAAATCCAGGGAAGTTGGCAAATCTAGGCAATGTGGAAAAATCAGGGAAGTTTTCATATTGAATCAACATGGAAAAATCTAGTGGAGGTGGCAAAATACAGGTGAGTTGCGAAAATTAGGATTGTTTTTGCGAAATTAAAGGAGCTGGTAAAATCGAGGTAACTTAGCAAAATCCAGGGAAGTTGGTATAATCGAGGCAACGTGAAAAAATATAGGGGAGTTTGGCAAAATTCGAAGCCATTTGGTAAAATACAGGTGAGTTTGAGATTTTCTTTCTTTTCTAGATTTTCTTCTACAATAAAATATATCTTTAATTTTAGAAGTTTTTTTTTAGAAGACCTTAAAAAATGCGTATTTCTGATTTTTTGCCATAGGCACCATGAACCCAGGATACAGATCTGTATCATATCATAATACAAAGAAGATTGCCCGAAAGCAAAAAGAAAAGTGTTTAAAAGTCTTAGAAATTTATTCAAAAATGCATGGAATATATAGAAGTTTCATAATGTGTTGCTTCTGTTACTACTACTACTTACTAGCTTTCTGAAGAGGTGGAAAGCATAGTCCTATTTGGTTCCACCTTGATCCATCTCTGAATGCAATAAATATTTTTTCTCATCTTCCTAGATATATCAAGCAGATATTTCTAGATATTTAAACATATATCAAAGGTAAACCAAAGAAAGCATAAAGAAAAAAATCAAGATTACATTTCGTGAAGAAAAAAAGAGCTTAACTTTTCATAAAATAAATAAAATAAAATACCCCCTCAAGCAGATGCTTGCCACAGAGGTCTGACAGGAGCCTGTCAGTTTATATGCCATAGTAGAAGGTCTGTGAGGATAGTAGGATCTCAGCAGAAAAACGACACATACATCCATGCCTTACTCGGGGCCCGAACCCAGGTACACCTGCGATATTCCTTATCATTTAATATTTCATTCAATTTTTACAGGGGGGAGGGCTATTGAGACATCCTGCCAATTTATAATTGCAAATATATGTAATATTGTTCCTTGATTTAAGAACTACTTATGTTCCTGATGATATAAATATATATAATGACAAATGAATGACAATATATGACAAATGATATAATAAATCCAATTGACAAACAACTTTTGAGAATCAAATTTATTTATGCAAATACCTGGTTTTATTTCTCGCTAATATGCATAGGGGAAGAAACAATTACATTCTTCATATTTATTTTTATAGGGAAAACTGGAAGAAGAAAACTGATTCATCGAAATCATCAGAAGAAGAAAAAAAATCAGCTAAATTGAATCAGCTGAATTGAATGATATACAAAAAATCCGCTAACAACGCGAATCATTAGCTTATTTTTGATTCAAACATATTTTGTCTCATACGTATAATAATTACTTTTTTAAATTTAATACTATTTAATATATTTACATTTTAAATATAAATGAAAGTAAAATCTCTTGTTTTTATTTTCAATGAAATTATAAAGTCTCAGATACACTGCCCTACCAAACAATTACAATTGGCTTCTCTTTGAGCAGCAGTTTTTTTTTTTTTGCACATAATGAGCGAGAAGGCCAGATCCGAAGAGCTCCAAAGGCTCAGAGTAGATTGGGGTAAGGAGACCCACTGTACAGGAGAGTTTTTTCTTACAATTTACCATGCACTTGGCACCACGACTAATGTCCAATCCATCGAATGGTGGTCTTTCCAAGCCCATCAGTGTCTCCTCTCTAATTAAGAGCAAGACGAGAGGTAGCAGAGAAAAGTTCGAACCTGGGAACTATAGATAGCAGCCTGGCTCGTTATATGTTTAGGCCCCCCCATAAAATATATATATACAATATTAGAAACTTCCAATGTTATGTTAATGGAAAGCTAATTTTGAAGCTGTATAACTTCTAAATTATGCATTTAGTGGAAAAATGTGACTGAAGATAAATTAAAGATTATAATCAAAGCTATTTAAATATCGCATTTTAATGACATTCGTTCATTATTTAAAGAGTTATGCAAACTGTAATATTTAACACCAAATTATTTTCCTTTATAAAAATCATTCATGATTGTCTAATATTGAAATAATCATTACACAAACTTCTAGAATGTATATTCATTCTCTTAAATGCTTTGAAAAAAATACTTAAATATGCGTTTTAATTAAAATCTGAAGTAAAATCTTATGACACATTACTCTTGTGAAATATTCTAGTTTACATAACTTTAAAAAATACTTTAATAACCAGAACAAATACTGTTAAACACCGAGATTTAAACAGAGTTGATTATGATCAGCATTTTATCATCTGTCACATTTTTCCGTTAAATGCATATTTTAGATGTTATAGCAAAATATTTCATTATAATCACACCAACTACTTTCATGATATGGAAGATATTTGACATTAAAAATGAATCATATTTTAGAAGCAGTGGTTTTCCAGCTGCTGGTCGCGAGCAGCTTGGAAAGGATTCACTAAGCTCTGATAGTTTTGTACTTGCTAATATTTTTAGCGATAAATGTTCCTACACAGTAGGGAAGGGAGAAGAAGCCAATAATTCTATCTACGATTCAAGAAGTTCGCATAAATTTATTGCAATTCTACGGGGTCGCATTGTCAAAAGGTTTGATATCCTGTATTTTTTGTAATGAAATTGATTATAGAGTTGTCAATTCAATACATGATTTAAAAATGATGACGCATTGAATATTGTAATGTAAATTGATAGTAAAAAATTAACTTCTAAGAGTAAGTGATAAATTAACAAGTAAATTAAGAGAAGAAATAAAGTTAAGTTACAAAATGTTCTCGCATGCAAGGCTGTCGGGATTGCTCCTGATGACCTAGTTTCCTTCAGCCAATAGCAGGAGCTCAGCACCGTTGAACCAACCTTACTTTCCATTAACCTTGCAGAGATCGTCGAAATGATCAATTCGATGTGGTCTGTGATGGCAAAACACACAGAGATCAGAGAGCAGAGATCGCCCTGTACGATCGTTTAAGCGATTGCATATGGTTGCACAGGGTTGGGATTGGAAACTGAATGCCCAACTTATGATTGCATACAATGCTCCTCTAATTTTGTAAGAGTCTAGCACAGTAGTTCTCGATCTCAGTCTTAATATGTACCACTTTCTCCAGCTTTAAGATGTACTACTTTCTCGAGCCCAAAAATTCAGTGCTTTCCATAAATTAAGGAACAATTAGAAAGCACGATTTTCTTCAAAATCCGTTGGATTTGCTGCATGTGAATCAAAGATAGATGTATAAAACCTGCCAATAATCAATCAAATCAAATGTTGGAGAGCTGAGGAATCCGGGGAAAGGCAATAAGCTACTTGTCAACAATAAGGGTTGACAAGTAGCTTATTGCCTTTCCCCGGATTCCTCAGCTCCCTTATTGTATTCCCTTATTGTTGACAAGTAGGGAATACTTCAAATGTAGTATTCCCTACTTGTCAACAATAAGGGAATACTACATTTGGGTGTAAATAGTGATAATTTTTTTTTAAAGTGAAAGTTCACTAAAATAAAATCTTACACACAAGCTAAATATAGTTAACCTGTTACTC
Organism: Ryuthela nishihirai; assembly: GCA_038380435.1. Lineage (NCBI taxonomy): Eukaryota > Metazoa > Arthropoda > Arachnida > Araneae > Heptathelidae > Ryuthela > Ryuthela nishihirai. The sequence goes on from JAWZYU010000019.1 coordinate 4,945,927, forward strand.
TGCTCAAGAAGAAAACATATTGTATCAAGTCAATGGTTTGTAAATGGTAGCTAGGCATATACTGGAAGGAGAGCTGTGCATCAATCCCTAGCGATAATACACAGAACCGGCAAGGTCTAGCACCTAATATCTGATGCTGTCTTTTCGTGGTTCAATATAATTTGTTTAGTTAGTACCTTTGAAAAGAGACATTCGCTTTTGGAAAGAAACGGAAAGAGAGGGTTGCCAGATCATGTGGCCTACTGATCTGATCATCTATGGCCACATTTTTCTTGTTTTCTTGCTCTGCTGAGGAGTGGTCAACTTTACAGGGTCCTGGTCCTAGATTGGACTGGTTTATGGCTTTTAGCTCCATTATAGATCCTGGACGCTACACTGGTGGGCCTCTGTTGAGGGAGAATCTGCTGCTGTGTTTTCTGCTTCCTTGTAGGTTGCTTATCCATAAGGTCGTCACAGGAATTTGAACCTTCACTAAGCTAGTTGGGCATCGCTAATCCTTCACTGGAGTAATGTGTCCCAGATAGGTCAGTTTCTGGTTCTTGAAAAGATCCACTTAAAAAGGTGGTGCCTGAAGTTCCTACCAATATTGTTGGCTTCAGCCTTCAGTGGTGGGAATGGAAGCTTGCATAGGTGCAATGTAAGACACTTTTGACTGCAGCGCCACACAGCTATAGATACACGTGCAGTGGTCGAGGGAAGCTGCTTTTCGTGTTCTCAGGGGCTAAGGTATCTGCATATTTGTTTCCGTCAAAACTTCTAGATTCGGCGACTGTTGTTTTTAGTGTCGTTACGTTCGTAATTTTTTTTAATATGTATTAAATGCATTTCGGAATGTTTCGCATCACATCAAATATCTTTTTTTTTCCTTTCGTTTTTTTTCCTTCAGCACTTTTACCTATGTTCCTGAAAAGAAATATTAGTAAAATCTTGATCAATACCATTTTCAACAAATATATATAATTTTCAAATGCACTGCATTCCTTACTAACACCTCCAGCTCCCCTACTCCACTTTTTTTGCTGTGATCAACAAATTTATCTGATTAAATATTTTTTATATTTTTACCACAGATAAACGTTCTACAATGAACCGTGCTGTGATGTTTCGTCTTAATGCTTGTGTGAACTACAGCGTGAGAATTACGTCACCAACGACTTCGAACTGAAAAGTACGGAATAAGAGAATTGTGTTAAGAGGAGTTTTAGTGAGAAAAGAAATGTAGTTAGTCTCAGTTTGTAGACAATAAGAAAATGGAAAGAAGAAATGATTTATGTGGTGAGTGTGCGGGAGATGAAATAAGTTATTAGTTTAATCTTGCTAGTGGACTGGCAAGAAAAATAAGGATCTTTAGGACACTTAAAAATATGACGGAGGAAATGTTATGTTAGTCGAACATGCAAAAGTGATTTCAACTTTTATGTAGGAAGAGTTCGTCGATTGGTGTATGGTTACATTTAGTTTGTTTACAAGAATTTGCAAGGTTATTCTCGATAGAATGCAGCTTTGTTTATGATTTGCGTGTTTATAGTAATAAGATATTAATTTCTTTTGAGGATTTATTTTTATGCTGATATAGAAATGCTGTTGGTTGACTTTAGTTTATACAAATGATTTTATCCATACTTTTGTAATTTATTTACTATTTATTTGAACTCACTCTCAGCTTTCATCCATTTAATTTGTAACATTTGGCGTCAGGAACGGGATAATTTATTGAATGCCTTTGACTAGAAGTATGAATAAGTTAGTAAAAATGATAACTGACATAAAGAGTGAAATTGATGATCTTGGTAGTGAAAATAATGATATAAACAGGAAAATTGGTGATCTGGCTACACAAAATAATGACCTGAAAGCTGAAATAGTCAGTCAAAATGATGACATGAAAGCGGAAATGGCTACACAAAGTAACGAATTGAGAGCTGAGTTGAGAGCTGAAGTGTCTTCTCAAATTAGTAAGATTACTGATCAGAATAATGCTCTGAGTGAAAAAAATCAGTGAAATCACTGATTAGTGTAAAGACATTAAAACCGAACTCAACAGACAATGTGATGGTCTCCTGGTTGAAATTGACAGTATAAAAAATTAAATTGATACTGTAAAGTGTAATGTAAACGAAATTACTTGGGATTCTAACATCAACTTAGTGGCAATAATGTTTTTACATTATTGCCACTAAAATTACATACGGACTCATTATTGCTTTGAGTTAAAAAAAATTGCGCCTAAGCGACGTAAACTGCAGTTGTACCATCAAAGCCTTCTGTTTCCTTAAGATACAAATCGCTATAACTCTTAATTATAAACTTGTTCATAATTTTTATTTCACAATATTAGAAATTCAGTTCACAATTTATGTTTTAATTTTAAACTTATTAAAGCTATACATATTTCATTTTGAAACTATTTTCACCATTACAATATGGAATTTTCTACGAAAATATACATAGAATAATAAGCTACAATTTATTTCAGTTTTTAGAGCAATATGATAAATTATTACGATAACAAAAAGTATCTTTCAGCTATATGATTTACTATTAATTTTTACCAAAAAGGTACTTGCCTCGTAGTCACTCAATGTGGTCTCCATTACATTAACCATGTACTCCCAGCATGCACCGAGTGGATGGCCTCACTTTGGTGGCTAAAATGTACTATTTGTTGCCAGATGTTCGGCAACCACGGCAATCCCCGGTTCCGTCTCACGACACTACCAAGTTAACGGAAAGCCGTGATTATCTAGAGTCGGGGGCAAGAATACACCATATAGATGCATATCATCCCCAACCTCACATGGCAGAAGTCCTATAAAAGGAAAGCTAACCACCGGAAGAAACCTGAAATTTAATCTGTTTTCCGGTTAGCCATGAACAAGGATATGTAGATCCAAGTTCGCTCGGCACCCGGGGTGGAGATTCTTATTGAGGCCCAGACTTTGAAAGGGCTCGTGCCTACTAGGGGACTAAATCCGTTCGGCCGTGCCCTTGAACTTGCTCCATGGAGCACTTCATGTGAGGTCTTGACACCGTCCAACCTGAACGCCCAACCGGTCAGCGATGTCTTCGACTTCAGTTGGTCTTGGCTCTGTCCAACCGAGGACCCAATCGGTGAGCAAAGCCTTCGACCGGTTGCTTGGTCCAAAGCCCCCCCACTATGTCAATGTGGTCACCTATCTGGGGGGGGGGGGGGGTAAAACATGTAAAACCCAACGACTTAGAATACATAGACTGCTCGTATCATAGAGGCCCCATTTAGGTAGAGGTTGGCCATCTCAAAATTGGACGCCATGTTTTGTCATCGCTCGGATTGTTTAGCGTGCATAGCTGAATGGTATTGCATGGTACTTATGAATTAGGGAAATATTTAATACAGATTTCAGATTCAGAGTTCAGATTCAGAGTTGATGATTGGAAGCACTTTAGAAAACGGCTAAAAAAAGGAAAAGTAAATTTTAGGACTTTTTTTTTTTAAAGAAAGATATAATTTCGCTTTATTTCTGTCCTTCTGTAGACATTGAACTTTTTTGTTTATACAGATAAATAAAAAATTCTTTTTGTGTTCGATAGGTATTAATGATATATTACGATCTGCATTTTTTGAATCTCCCAAAAGTTAAAACTGCGCCCTCTAACGGTGGAAAATTTTGAAATTTCCAAAATATCAAACGACTATTGTAAACGATGTAACCGTGTTAGAGTTTGAATTTTTGGTGTTGGAATGTGAAGATTACGAAGTTACCATTGGTTACAATCACTTGACCCTTTAGACCCAGGGGGAGGAGAATGCAACTTTTTTTGTTTTAACAGAAAAGTGAAAACTAAACAGAAAAGTTTTACTTTAACACTTAAAGTTGTTAACACGTTAACAACTTTAACAGAAAAGTTTTAGAGATAAATTAAAAATTCTTTGTGGTTTGGAGAAGTATTGATGAAATATTGCGATTTGCAATTTGCGAATTTCCCAAAAGCTATAACTGCGACGTCTAACGGTGGAAAAAAAATCGAAAAATCCCAAAATTCAAAACGAATATTGCAAACGATGTAGTTATGCTAGAAATTTGTAATTTTGGTGGTGGAATGTGACAGTCTTGAAAATTCCATTGACAACAATGAGTTGACCTTAGGCCCAAAGTAGGTAAGAAACGGAACGATTTTTTTTAAAGAGATAATTGGAAATCTCTTCTTTAGTTGGTTATTAATTAAATGTAATTCGCATTTTCAAAGGTAGTTTCAATTTATATCATTAGAGATCACTAAATATCGAAACGGCAAAACTTTTAACTAATGTTTCAAGTGCTCTGTTTATAGTAGAAATTTCGGCGTGTAGAGTTCTGTTATGGTAGAAATTTCGGCGTGTAGAGTTCTGTTAAGGTAGAAATTCCACTGACAGCAAAGATTTGCCCACTATTTTCAGAGTAGTGAGAGAAAAGCAACTTTTGAAATTTAAGAACTAAAAGACAAATACTTTTTATGTTTTATAATTACTAGTAAAATACTATTATGTGCATTTCCCCCCATCATACATTAAAAAATAAATAAATAACCCTTCACGCAGCTGCTTGTACAGAGGTCTGACAGGAGCCTGTCAATTTTTTGCCATAGTAGAAGGTCCATGAGGATGGTGGGACATCAGCAGGAAAGCAACACAAACATCCATAATTACAACTTTTAAGGAGTGAAAAAGTAGGCAAAGGAAGAACTTCATTGTCTTTAAAAATGAGATTCTCATATGTGCCAGAGGCGATATGCATTCTAATTATTTTACACTTTCAGAACCCTCTGACAGTGAAAATTCGAACTACTGTATAATTGAGAAAACAAACTATTAATATTTTATTAGTACCTGTAATGCACAAAAAAAGTTTTTCATTTATCTCTTAAATCAGAAAAGTTGTATTTTACCAACGGGACAAATCATTGCTGTTAGGGTAAACCACTTTACCATTACACTTTACCATTACCAAAAATTTAAGTTTCTTGCAAAAATAGATCGTTCGCAATATATATTTAAAAATTTCATATTTTCCGACTTTTTACCACCGCTAGAGGTCGCCTTTCGAATTTTTATATATCGCCTTTAGCACTCTCTAACACTGGAAATTCCACTGATGGGGATTCGAAAAATGTAAATATGAATATTTTTATGGGAAAAAATTTGGCTGAAATACGAGATTGGAACCCACATCTCTCCAGAAACATGTCAGAATATTCTAACCAGTTGAACTAGCACCGACTTTTTCCACAAATAATTTATTGATTTATAGACGTTTAAACGTCTACAGGTAACGCTGAGATTATCAAATATTGTTTACATCATTAATATTTTGGTAGTGCCTGTAAAACAAAATATATATATATTGTTTCGTTTATCAACAGAAGTTTACAGAAGGTTTACCATGGCCTAGTTGCCATTGTAAACCTTCTGACCATAACGCTCTACTACCAAAATTTGAGATTTCCAGTGCAAATAGTTTGTTTGCAATATTCTTTTGAAATTTTAACATTTTCCATCTTTTCCCATCGCTAGAGGGCGTTATTAAAGCTATTTAAAATTGTCAAAATTGCTAATCGCAATATTGGTTCGACACCTATCCAACCCAAAACGAATTTTTCATTTAGTTCTAAAGTAAAAATATTGATTGTCTGTAGACAGACAGATGGAAAGACAGATGGACAGACAACAGTTAACAGAGAGATGGACACACAGACGAACAAATATTGGCATAGACACAAGATAAAGTGGAAGCGTTAGCTCGTTTTTGAAACGAACCTTAAAAGAAATATTTTGTTGGTTTTCAGTTAGCTCATTTCACTTTTACAGGCGATTGCTGTCTTCTGATGGAGTTTCTCGGGAAAAAAACATTCGGAGGCTGGCCATCTCGGTGATTCACTGCCATTGGTTGATTGAGTCGCGTGGTTTATGGACGCCATGTTTCGTCGTACCGTGAGACGAAAGCCTATGAGTTATTGTATGTACCAAGTTAAAACTTCTCAGTTGTTATAGTTTTATATATTTCTACCACTTTTTTTTTGTCTATAAAAGCTGTGATATTTTATGAATGCCTCACTACGCTGCATTTGGGTGTAAAAATTTCACTGAAAGAAATAATTTAATGAATAATTTTTTTCCCAAGAAACTCTATCAGAAGACGGCAATTGGCTGCAGAAGTGAAACGAGCTAACTGAAAACAAACAAATAATTTTTTTTAAGGTTCGTTTGAAAAACAAGCAAATGTTTTCACTTTGTCGTCTGTTTATATCACTTGACCCTTTAGACAAAGGGGGGACCCTGGGTCTAAAGGGTCAAGTGATTGTTGCCAATGGTAATTTCGTAACCACATTTCAACACCAAAATTTTAAACTTCTAACATAACTACTTTGTTTGGAATATTCGTTTGATATATTGGAATTTTAAAATTTTTCCACCGTTAGAGGGCGCAGTTATAACTTTTGGGAGATTCGAAAAATGCAAATCGTAATATATCATTAATTCCTATCTAACACAAAAGAATTTTTTATTTATCTGTATAAACAAAAAAGTTCGATGTCGACAAAACGAAATTATATGTTGTTGTTTTTTAAAGAAAAACAAAAAACAGTCAAATTTACTTTTCCTTTTTTTAGCCGTTTTCTAAAGTGCTTCCAATCATAAACACTTAAATCTGTAGCAAATATTTCCCTACACTTTTCCGTAATCCATAAGTACCATACAATACCATTCAGCTATGCAAGCTAAACAATCCGAGTGACGACAAAACATGGCGTCAAATTTTGCGATGGCGAACCTCTACCAATATAGGGCCTCTATCGTATCACTGCTTTCAGCGCCAGCAACACGTGATTTCGCGAAACCTTACATCCATGACACTTTAGAGCAACTCGGTGACAGTCGTGCTTCAGCTGCGTAGCATAACTCTTGTTTCTGTGACTGTAATTTTGCAAGTATTTAGGGTTATAAAGTACCTTAAACGGTGAGAAAAATGCCGAATTCATGCTGTGCAATTAATTGCACCAATAGGTACAGAAAAGATAATGGAATTACCTTTCACGGTAAGCAAACGCAATTTATAGTTACTAATATTATACATGTGAGAATCAATGTTCGCTCCATAGTAAATACAAAGATTACCTGTGGTAAATATAGAATTAATCTGATAAAAATTATAGCAACCCTGCCGCGTCAGCAATAGTTTTTTTTCGGATGAATAATTGTTCGATATTCGCTATTTTAAAAAAATATTCTTAGCAATTTGTTTGTTGTATCCACCTAGCAAATCGCTAGGTGGATATAACAGTTACAAGAATACGATTTCTCCATCGAACATCGAAGTGGTAAAATGCATAAGAATGCAGATGCTCTTTCCAGACGCACATGTATTGACAACTGTAAACATTGCTATAATGCAGAATTGAAATTTGGAGCTAAAGAGGTAATGCCCATAAGACAAAGAGTATCGACACAAGCAAACAGTGAAACCCCTAACATCTGGAGTCCAATTGAAATTAGAAAGGCCCAACTAGACGATGAAGATATAAAACCAATAAAAGAATTGATTGAAAAATCTGATGTAAGACCTAATTGGGAGCAAATCTCTAGGTATGGTCGAACTACTAAAAGTTACTGGGCACAGTGGAACTCCTTAAAATGAAAGACGGTGTATTATACAGAAGATGGGAGAATCCCACTGGACTGCTGATTCGTTGGCAGATAATCCTTCCTCGCTTCCAAGTGGAACTTCTATACAATATAACATGGAGTGGGATTATCATAATTGTGATGAAAGATGTACATGATAGTGCCACTGGAAGACACTTCGGTGTTAATAAGACATTAGCCAAAGCCAGAGAACGATTTCATTGGTTGAAAAGTAGGGCAGATGTTGAAAGATGGTGTAGGCAATGTGAAGCCTGTGCAGCAAAGAAAGGACCTAAGACTAGGAGTCGGGGTCAGCTGCAGTCGTATAACGTAGATGCCCCCCTTTTGAAAGAATAGCCATTGATGTAATGGGTCCGTTTCCTAGAACTGATGATGGAAATCGATATTTGTTATTGGTAATGGATTATTTCACAATGTGGCCTGTGGTATATCCCATCCAAGACCAGGAAGCAACAACAGTGGCAGAGATGATAGTAAATAACTTTATTAGTAGGTATAGAGTACCTTTACAACTCCACTCTGACCAAGGACGGAATTTTGAATCCAATGTGTTTAAAGGCATCTTCCAATTATTAGGCATTCAGAAAACCAGAACAAATCCCTTACATCCTCAGTCGGATGGTATGGTTGAAAGATTCATTAGAACCATTGCACAGCATCTAGAATAATTTGTGAACGACCATAAACGTGACTGGGATCGCCATATACCACTCTTTTTGCTGGCATATAGAACGGAAGTGCATGAGACAACTGGACAGACACCTTCCAAGACCTGCCACTACATGTATCCACTCCACAATACATACAAGAATTACAACAGCGACTAGAAGAAATCCATCACTCAGTTAGACATAACATCAACTTAGCAAGTGACAGAACTGAAACGAAATAAGAGTAAAATAAATGAAACTGTTTTCAATCAAGGAGATCTTGCCTGGCTTTACAATCCATATAGAAAGAACTTCTCCAAAACTTCAGAAACCTTATACGATAGTTAACCATATACGATAGTCAAAGGATTAACGATGTGGTATATCGCATTTGTCGACGTCCAGCTACAAAGTGCAAGTTGGTTCATGTGGATCGTTTGGCCCCGTTTCATCGAAGAACTGAAGAAGCTTCGGAATCCAGAATTATTCGAGACGAACAAGACCTAAGGAGGGTGCAGTGTTACGACAGATGAACGAGCTACAGTGACTTCATAACAAAACGTGACTTGAAAGCTCGTGTGTGCTCCTGCATGAGATTCATTTTATCCAACGAATTAGAACTTAGAACGATTCGAAAAGATGAAAAAGATAGAAAAGCAGTTGTAAAAGTGTAGAGATCTGAAAGGACGTTCAGATAGTATGAGTTAGTGCGCGTTAAGTAAAAATAAGAAATATCTTTATTGGTGTGTGCGCAGGTGCTTGTTTTTGTGTTGTTAGTAACATAAATTTAGTGATGTAACAAGAAGAAAGATTTTTTATACCTGATATATAATGTATTTAAGAGATGAGACAGACTAAGTGAAGAGGCAGTATTTTAGTAGAACAGACAGAGCTGGTGTTGTATGCTCTTTGGAAATGGTTAATGACTTATGTTTGATAGTAGGCATTTTGTTTATAAGTTACTCCATCCATATTTTTGTAATAATTTGCATTGTACTGTAATTTGTTAGAAAATATACTATTGATACTCACGCTCAGTGAGTATCCATTTTAAAATTCGCAGCAGTATAATAGATCTGTAGATAGTTGAACAGGGAATTAAAAATGTAAAATTCATAATATTTAGTGTAGTTTTAGCATTCAGTATGAAATAAAAAAATTTAAAATTAAATAATGTTAGTTTAATAAATCTCATATGCAATATTCATTTCTCCTTTGATTACAGTCTTTAACCAATGTCATTTTAATTAACAGAAGCAGTATGTATAAAGGTCCTCATAATCCTTGAGGCCACAGGATTGTGGGATTATTTCAATAGTCATCACTGTTTTTATAATTTTCTTAATATTCTTTTGCTGGTAAAAGTTTTAAATATTATAGCCATTTAAATATTGAATAAATATTGGTAAAAACTGATATTTAAATTGATTTGATTGGGAAAGTTAATTTTTTTCAGCCATGTTTTCCTATAAAAGATTTATGTTACAAGTTCATGAGAAGCTATTTTTGAAGCTCTATGACAATATAACATGAAGTGGGATTATCATAATTTATTCACCATTCCTCAGTGGCATGTCATTTTTTACATGCAAGAAATTGGCTTTATTAAACTTTTAAGAAATAAAAAAAATCTAGTTCTCAACATGTCTACTGATTTTTCCAATTCATAATTCTTGGGCATTAAAGTATTGTGCACTATTTAAATTAATATTTTTTTAAATAAAAATTTAGCCTGAATTCATTTACAGCCCATTCTCAAATGTTCTATTTAGGCTTTCAAAATTTGAATGCATAGAAAATACCACGCTAAAATTTCAACTTCTACGTACGATTCTTATCAAACATGTATATCTATTTTAACATATATATATTGTTACGACAGAAGGATTCTGGCAACCGAAAGCAAAAAGTATCAGCCAACGAATAAGAACTTTGGGAGAATTTGAAGAAGAACAGTGGAGCGTGTAACGGTCGTGTGTGTAACGGTCGAGAGTTCGAAAATGGACGGTTAGCTGTTCTGAGACAGTGCGCGTTAAGTATAAAGAATTATCTTTATGTGATGTGTACGCGGGAAGTATAAAAGTGGTATCTTTTATGTGATGTGTAAGCGGACGGTCGTATGGTTCTGCTAGTGTGAGTTAGCGAACTAGCACAGGACGATTTTGTTTGTGTATGAAGATGTTCAAGCGACATGGTAATCAAGTAAAAAGGTAATATTTAGTGGAACAGACAGAGCTAATGTTGTGTGCTCTGCGCAGGAAAGTTAATGACTTGTGTATGAATAATAGTTGATTTGTTAATAAGATACTTCATCCATATTTTCATTGTAACAATTTACCTTGTATTGAATTTGGTTTTAAAATATAGTTTTTAATACTCACGCTCAGTGGCTATCCATTTTTGTAATCCGCAACGTTTGGTGTCAGAAGCGGGATAATTTATTGAATGCCGTTAACTAGAAGTATGGATGAATTAGTAAAGTTTATAAATAGCTTGAAAGCCGATATGGCTACACAAATGAATGACATTAAAAGTCAAAATAATGATATGAAAGCCGATATGACTACACAAATGAATGATATTAAAAGTCAAAATAATGATATGAAAGCCGATATGGCTACACAAATGAATGACATTAAGAGTCAAAATAATGATATGAAAGCCGATATGGCTATACAGATGAATGACATTAAAAGTCAAAATAGTGACATAAACAATAAAGTAGGTGACCTGGCCGCACAAAATAATGAGTTGAGAACTGAGATAGTTTCTCAAAAAGATGATTTGAAAGCCGAAATAGCCGTACAAAATACTGAGATGAGAGCTGAAGTGGCTTCTCAAATTGATAAGATTTCTGATAAGTGTAAGGACATTATGACAGAACTAAATAGTGTAAAAGATGATCTTGATAGTGTTAAGTTAGATTATAAACATGAAATTGAAATTGTAAAAACTGATTGTGAACGCCAGTTTCAGATTTTGAGAAATGAAATGTTACGTTCTGCTTCTGATAATAATAATTCTAGTGGAAATAATGTTATTACACATATCGCTAAAAATACAACTAAACCTTCTACATATGATGGTCAATCATCTTGAACAGTATTTAAAACACAATTCGAAGTTATCGCTACAGCCAATGAGTGGAACGAATTCCAAAAGGCCAGTTTCCTTGCAGCTTCCTTAACAAATTCTGCTGCGGACGTTTTGCAGTCTGTTCCAGAAGAGAAACGACTTGATTATCAAAGTCTAGTTTCTGCATTAGAACTAAAGTTTGGTGATAGTTATTTAAAACAATATTATGTGACTCAATTTAAACATCGCATGCAGAAAAATGGCGAAATTTTGCAAGAGCTTGCTAGTGATATTGAGCGTGTAGCAAGATTGGCTTATAGTAACTGTCCATCAGAAATTCAAGATAATTTAGCTCAATTACAATTTATTGATGCTATTGCTGACCCTGACACTCAGCAATCTCTGAGGATGTTAGAAGGTGAATCCTTAAAGTCAGCTGTGGTACATGCTATGAAATACGAGTGCTCTAGGCTTTCCTCCCGAGCGAAGAAACGTACAGTGAGATTTGAGAGTGCAGCAGAAACTGTAGAAAAGGATAATGAACTGAAAGAACTAACCAAAGCCATACTATCCGTTTTGAAAGATATAAAAGGTTCTTCAAAAACTACAACAGACCTTCAGTGTTGGAATTGTGGCAAGTCCGGACACATTCGTACCAACTGCAATAGGAAACGAATGAGGAGTCCAAGTCCATCAACTAGACAACAGGATCAGGGAAACAGAAAATTTGTAAATCTTGCGAGGCAAAGGCTCGTTGTTGATTGGTTGGCCCCAGGAGAAGTCGCCCACGTTTCAACATTACATGGTGATAATAATGGATTAGTAGCTGATGGAGCCATAAATGGAATACCTTGCCGTATGATAGTCGACACTGGTGCAAATGTAACTTTACTCAGAACGGATATAATAAAGAAAATAATACCTCACCCAAACTTGAATACTACACAGTCTAAAATAAGCCTACAAACAGCCACTGGAGATCGTGCAAAAGTCCATGGAAAAATAGAACTTAACATCCGAGTTGGTAGCTGTCTGGTACACCATCCTGTTTACATCGCTGACATCTACGATTAATGCATATTAGGCCTTGATTTTCTTAAGAAACATGGATTCAACATTAGACCCAGTGATAACCTACTCATCTATGAGACAGAACAGATTCCTCTGCTTAGCCGGACGTCTGATCCTTTATCAAGCGTAACTTCAATATTAGTGACGGAAGACACAGAGATCCCAGCACAAAGTGAAGTTATAGTCCGTGGACAGCGGGCAGAGACTTCTGGAGCCTTCTGATTGGCAGTTACTGATGCCTCTGGTAAAGGAGCTTTGGCTCATAATATCCTGGTTGCAAGGACTTTAGTCAGAATAGATAAAGAACAGATCCCTATCGGAGTGATGAACTGTAACAAATCCAATAGAATGTTAAAAAAAGGTGAAGAATTAGCAATACGTGAAGCTGTTACCTGTGTAACAAGTATAAATAAAATAGAAGTTACTGATTCACATCAAACTCGTACAGACATCCCATCTCATCTTACTGAATTATGGAGAGAAACAAGACGAATATTAACTGAAAACCAAGCTGTTAAGGCCGAGAACCTATTAAAAGAATTTTCTGACATTTTTTCAGGTTAGTACGGCCATAATTATCAAATGATTATGGCCATACTAACCTGACAGAACATAAAATTAACACTGGTGATTCTCCTCCAGTCCATCTGCCGGCAAGAAGGCTTCCATTGGGAAAAAGAGAGGAGACGGAACAACTCATAAAGGACATGGAAGCTCAGGGCATTATAGAACCATCACAGATCCCTGGACATCACCAGTAGTTCTTGTCAAGAAAAAGGATGGATCTACACGATTTTGTGTAGATTATCGCAGATTAAATGACGTAACAAAGAAAGACTCCTTTCCTTTACCCAGGATTGATGATACACTAGACACTTTATCTGGGTCAGAATGGTTCTCAACATTAGACTTAAAGGGTGGCTATTGGCAAGTTGGTATACGTCCTGAAGACCGTGAGAAAACAGCTTTCACTACAGGGAATGGACTTTGGCAGTTTAAGGTGATGCCATTTGGACTTTGTAACGCACGTGCTACATTTGAACGATTAATGGAGTCGGTGCTCAAAGGTCTTTGGAGGTCTGTCTGGTTACTTGGACGACATCATAATTCTTGGAAGAACTTTTGAAGAACATTTGAGAAATCTTCGTCAAGTATTTGAAAAACGTAAGGCAGCCAAGTTAAAATTGGAACCGACAAAGTGTAAACTGTTCCAGCAAGAAGTTCATTACCTTGGTCATGTGATCACTACATCAGGGATTAAGACTGATCCTAGTAAGATAGAAGCTGTAAGAGACTGGCCTCCACCACAAGATGTTCATCAACTTCGTAGTTTTATTAGACTTTGCACCTACTATAGAAGATTTGTCAAAGGTTTCTCCAATATCGCAGGGCCATTACATCGTCTGACAGAAGAGGGCCAGCGGTTTATGTGGACCACTGAATGCGGTATAGCCTTTCAACAGCTAAAGAAAACTCTTTCCACAGCACCAGTGCTAGCGTACCCACAAACTGGAAAACAATTCGAAATAGATACTGACGCAAGTAACACAGGAGTTGTTGCTGTACTTTCACATGAACAAGACGGAGAAGAGAAAGTTATTGCATACTTTAGTAAAACTTTATCCAAACCAGAGCGGAATTATTGTGTAACACGCAAAGAACTGTTAGCAATGGTAAAAGCAATAGAACATTTTCATCATTATCTCTATGGCCAGAAATTCCTTATACGTACTGATCATACTGCACTTAGATGGTTATTAAACTTCAAAAACACTGAAGGACAAATCGCTAGGTGGATACAACGGTTACAAGAATACGATTTCTCCATCGAACATCGAAGTGGTAAAATGCATAAGAATGCAAATGCTCTTTCCAGGCGCCCATGTAATGGCAACTGTAAACATTGCTATAATGCAGAACTGAAATTTGGAACTAAAGAGATAATGCCCATAAGACAAATAGTATCGACACAAACAAACAGTGATACCCCTAACATCTGGAATCCATTTGAAATCAGGAAGGCTCAACTAGATGATGAAGGCATAAAACCAATATTAGAATTCATTGAAAAATCTGATGTAAGACCTAATTGGGAGCAAATCTCGAGGTATAGTCCAACTACTAAAAGTTACTGGGCACAGTGGGACTCCTTAAAAATGAAAGACGGTGTATTATACAGAAGATGGGAGAATCCCACTGGACGGCTGATCCGTTGGCAGATATCCTTCCTCGCTCCCGAGTGGAACTTGTGATGAAAGATGTACATGATAGTGCCACTGGAGGACACTTCGGTGTTAATAAGACATTAGCCATAGCCAGGGAACGATTTCATTGGTTGAAAAGTAGGGCAGACGTTGAATGATGGTGTAGGCAAGAAAGGCCCTAAGACTAGGAGTCTGGGTAAGCTGCAGACGTATAACGTTGGTGCCCCTTTTGAAAGAATAGCCATTGATGTAATGGGTCCGTTTCCTAGAACTGATGATCGAAATCGATATTTATTAGTGGTAATGGATTATTTCACAAAGTGGCCTGAGGTATATCCCATCCAAGACCAGGAAGCAACAACAGTGGCGGAGATGATAGTTAATAACTTCATTAGTAGGTATGGAGTACCTTTACAACTCCACTCTGATCAAGGACGGAATTTTGAATCCAATGTGTTTAAAGGCATCTGTCAACTATTAGGCATTCAGAAAACCAGAACAACTCCCTTACACCCTCAGTCGGATGGTATGGTTGAAAGATTCAATAGAACAATTGCTCAGCATTTAGCGTTATTTGTGAACGACCACCAACGTGACTGGGATCGCCATGTACCACTCCTTTTGCTGGCATATAGGACGGCAGTGCATGAGACAACTGGACAGACACCTTCCATGATGCTTTTTGGAAGAGAGTTACGTCTTCCCTGTGACCTTTTATATGGTCGGCCCGAAGCAATGCCTGTGTCCACTCCACAATACGTACAAGAATTACAACAATGACTAGAAGAAATCCATCACTCCGTTAGACATAACATCGACATAGCAAGTGACAGAACCAAAACAAGATATGACAGTAAAATAAATGGAACTGTTTTCAATCAAGGAGATCTTGTCTGGCTATACAGTCCGCATAGAAAGAAAGGACTATCTCCAAAACTTCAGAAACCTTGGAAAGGTCCATATACAATAGTTAACCGGATTAATGACTTGGTATATCGCATTCGTCGACGTCCAGCTACAAAGTTCAAAGTGGTTCACGTGGATCGTTTGGCCCCCCGTTTCATCGAAGAACTGAAGAAGCTTTGGAATCCAGAATTGTGTGGGACGAACAAGACCTAGGAAGGGGGAAGTGTTACGACAGAAGGAATCTGGCATCCGAAAGCAAAAAGTATCAGCCAACGAATAAAAACTTTGCGAGAATTTGAAGAAGAACAGTGGAGCGTGTAACGGTCGTTGTTGTAACGGTCTAGAGTTCGAAAATGGACGGTTAGCTGTTCTGAGACAGTGCGCGTTAAGTATAAAGAATTAAATTTGTGTGATGTGTACGCGGGAAGTATAAAAGTGGTATCTTTTATGTGATGTGTACGCGGACGGTCGTATGGTTCTGCTAGTGTGAGTTAGCGAACTAGCACAGGACGATTTTGTTTGTGTATGAAGATGTTCAAGCGACATGGTAATCAAGTAAAAAGGTAATATTTAGTGGAATAGACAGAGCTAATGTTGTGTGCTCTGCGCAGGAAGGTTGATGACTTGTGTATGAATAATAGTTGATTTGTTTATAAGATACTTCATCCATATTTTCTTTGTAACAATTTACCTTGTATTGAATTTGGTTTTAAAATATAGTTTTTAATACTCACGCTCAGTGGCTGTCAATTTTTGTAATTCGCAACAATATCATTGCTTTTCACAACATAAATGAGTAATAAATATATTTAAAGTAATCGTTTAAAACCACTCGAATACGATATTACCAAGGTAGCAGCTTCTACCAACGCGAGATAGCACTGGCGTTTAGCCCTAAATGAACATGGTTGCTAAATGAAAAAAACTAAATGGAAAACGTTGCCTGCTATGCAGAGAATTATCCTGTCTTTCCTTGCTGGTGTACCACTGGGAAAGTTCCTGCAAGACCCTCTTGCTCATGTACCAACACTTGATCCTCTCCCTCATCAACTACAGTGGTCACATTATGAGCGATGCCTCTTCTCGGACTCTGCCCTAACACACCTAATGCATCTGTCATTGCAGAGGCTGATGACATGCCTTTCCACATGCATTGGAAGAGAGAGATACTGTGTCCTCTCTCGAGGCTCCATTCCCTCCACTCTAACCATGAGCTTCTCAGGAAGTTGAATAACAGGCCTCACTCTGCCATCGTGCTGTCCGCCAAGGACTTCTATGACCGAGTCCTTCCCGCCAGCTCCAGAGGCTCGAGCGTCACTATCCCTTCTCTTGATCGGAAGTGCGACTCTGATCCATTGGCCATCAGACTTCTCTCCACCTCCTATGTCACTGAAAGATATGAGAGATGTAGTGAGGTCTACACTGATGGATCTGTTGACCGGGAGAGGCAACGTGCTGCCTCTGTCTTTGCCATCAGAGGTTTCCATCTCCCGCATCTAACCTCCACCACCTGTGCAGAGCTTCATGCTATTCTTGAGGCTGCACTTTTCATCCTAAGCCTCGAGAGTGGCAACTTTGTCATCCTCTGTGACTGCAAGTCAGCCTTGGGAGCTCTCCAGAAGTGAGACAGCAAGTGCTGCAACCCCTTCCTCATCCAGAAGATCATGGAGACTTGCTCCAAGGTCACTTCTGCCGGGATCACGGTTCATTTCCAGTGGATCCCTTCCCATGTAGGGATACCTGGCAATGAGCTCGCGAAGGAGGCGCTGAAGAGTCAGAGGTGTATAACTAATTACCCTCTCTCTCACAGCGACTGCAATAGTTCTGTCTCACATCTGATGAGCCAGTTTCGTCTTGCTCAGTGGCAGAAGGTCAGCAGCTGTTCCTCATTAGGAACCTGGTTGAACCTTCTTTCACTGCTCCTAACCTCGGTAATCTCCTCAGATCTGAGGAGACCTTCCTCCATCGTCTCCGAGTTGGTGTCATCTACAGCAACTCTACGTTTCACACTCTTGTCAGAGCTTACAGTCCAGACTGTGCCACTTGCAGCACACCTGCGACTGTATCACACGTTCTGCTCAACTGCTCCCGCTACAATGCCGAAAGAGAAGCTTTGTTCCAGGAGCTTCTTGCTATCAGAATCACTGACTACTCCATCACCTCCCTTCTTTGCAACAACCATAATGCGAAGCTGCAGAGAGAGCGCTTCCATAAGGTCACTGATTTCTTTCAGAACATTGGCCTCTTCTGCAAGGTTCTCTGTTTTTCTTTCCCCTGATTACTCTTTTTTGCTTTGTGAGATAGCTGAGAGGCAGTTTCTTCTGCATCTGCTATCTCGCACTTCCGTTGTGACTGGCGCAGGGAGCCCCTTATTTGGAGGCTAATTTCACCATATTTACAACACCCTGAACCTGAACATGGCCGCCGAAGCGTTCAAATTGATGCGTAATGATTGCGTAATGGCCGCCATATAAGCACTCTATGTATTCTAGGTCGTTGGTAAAACCCCATCAACTCGGTGCATTCTGGGAGTATTTGGTACCGATTTGGTTAACGTAATGGAGACCACAATTGAGTGACCACGAGGTAAGAAGTTTTTGGTAAAAATTAATAGTAAATGATGTAATTGAAATCATTTTTTTGTTATGGTAGTAATTTATCGTATGGTCCTAAAAACAAATAAATTGTTGCTATTACTCTACGTATATTTTCGTAGAAAATCCCATATTGTAATGGCAAAAACAATTCCAAAAAGAAATATGCTACATCTTTATGAACAATAAAATGAAGACATAAATTGTGAACTGAATTCATAAAGGTGAGAAATAAAATTATGAACAAGATTATAATTAAGAATTAAAATCGCATATATCTTAAGGTGACATTTAAAAATAATATGTTAATATAATAATCATATCATCCTAGTGAGCTGAGCGATTTAAACTGTTGAAGTACCGCATTGAATATTTCCATTAATACCAAACATTCTGTATCTAGTACTAATTTTTTTTTCTTTAATACCAAGCACTCTATATATATAGTAGTATTTTTTTTCCCATTTCTACCAAATATTTGGTATCAGTGACTTTAAATTGAAATGTTAATGTAAAATTGGTTTATCCATTCTTTAACGAATGTGTTTCTAAATATTTGTGGTTATGCATGATTCATTATGTGTTGCAACAGCGGTATCTATAAATTAAAGTTCTTTTCTGTTTTTTATAATTAGGGTGTTTTCACTTTGGAAGAGTAGTCAACACTGGAAATTTTGCCTGAAATTTAATGTCAAATTCTAAACCAACTTCTAGCCCGTGACAGATGATGATAATATAACATATTCACTTTTTTTTTTGGGGGGGGGGGGGGTGTTGGGTAGCTAACATCTACTTTACAAGAGACATGATCTTTGGGCTTAGCAATGGTAACTCCAAAATTTCACATTAGCTGGGGGTGGGGGTTGCTCAGTCGGTAAGTGTGCCAGGCTCGTAATGTGTAGTTCGCAGGTTCGAGTCCCAGCTGGGCCAGCGATGAGATTTATATCCACAAAACTCCCAGCACTGCCCATGGTCAGTTGGGGACAGCGATAGGCTTGTAAATGCCGCCGTCTGTCGAATGGGATGTTAAGCCACGGCCCTGTTTGCGGGAGAGCCATACCCTGTGTGGGATGGCCTTGACGCGGGATGGCCTTGATGGGGTGGCTATCATCTATCTCCCAACAGCCATTCCAATGGATTCTCTCCCCAATCTTCTCGGTGCTTTTGGGGTTCTTGTGACCTGGCCATTTAGTCCATTGTGTACAAAAAAGTGCTGCTCTGAGATAAAACAATTCAACTCACATTAGCTGCTGTGGGGAGAAATGTATTTCTCCTTAATAGTTCTGCTGGAAGAATAATGTAACCTTTCTTTGGACACTAACCAAATTTATCAGTAAAGATACATGATTCTATTGAATAATTTATAGGCCACTCTTTCAGTAGGTTTTCTATGTGGGCTATGTCACATAGACATTTGCCCCATACAAATACAAGTACTAATATGTACTGTAAGTCTTTTCACAATAAATTATTATTTTGAGCAAAGGCTTAATTCCCAGATAGAAAGCCTGTTGACACAACTTTGCAAGTGGAAATTTATATATATATTATAGCTATAAAATTTTGACAAATATCTCAAAATCAAATACCTTCTCCTCAACAAGCTTTGCTTCGTATAACAGAGGGTTAAGAATTTCTGATGTCTCTAACCTAACTTCAGACAACTGGTATGTTATATTAAATCTCAGACACGTTAGTCCCAAAATACAGTTGTACTTGTAGTATATTATTGCAAGTGTCAGACTGATATACTAATTATAAGGAGAATCAGAATATCTTTTATTGTTTGTTTATAATTTTGAGTGAAAAGGATTACTGTCATACAGTGTTTCTGATTTATTTCCTATAAATATACCCATTATTTAAAAAAAAAAGACAACAAATTTTCAGTTAAGGTGTAAGAAAAAAATAAGAAGAGCATAAACCTTATTAAAGAAATTAAAACTTCGAATATGTCCTATTCCTTTTGGTAAAGGTCTTTTTCTTCATGTGTAGGAGCAGAGCATGTTAAAGAACACACCGGATGGCCTTCATGGGAGGCTGCCATGAGCTGATGCTCAAAGTTAGCGCAAGGCAGCCTTCATTATATCCTTTGGGATTTTTATGTTACATAGGTTACATTAAATATTTTTCTTTTTTTTATTTTGGTTTATATATATATATATAAATTAAAGCATATATCAAAAGCTTGACTAATTATAGCATATATCACAAGTACCAATATCCGTATTGCAAACCACATAATTATAATAATAAATAAAGGAAAAATCCCCTCAAGCAGCTGTTTGTCACAGAGGTCTGACAGGAGCCTATCAGTTTATATGCCACAGTTAAGATCTGTGAGAATGGCAGGACATCAGCAGGAAAACATCATGAACATCCAAGCCTTACCTGGGGCTCGAACCCAGTTTATTAATTAAAAAATATATACACCCCTCAAGCAGCTGCTTGACGCACAGGTCTGACAGGAGCCTGCCACTTCAATACAACATAGAGAAGTTCTGTGAAAATTGTAAATTGAAAGTCAATGATAGACAATTATTGAAATTTTTAATATGAAAAAAAAAATGTATGGCTTATAATATTACTCTACAGTAATATATTGCATGTTATAGTGTCCTGCCAAAAACATACAGGATTGTATGAGAAGTGCTTGAATATTAGAAATATTCTGCATAATAACCCTTGTTCAAGAAGATTAGATTCCCCTAATGGAAACTAATGCACCTGACTAATATTACTTTAAAGAGATACCCTTCTGTCTGCATTATGTACAGGGCAGGTTGGTTTGTATACAAACATCTGTTTTAAATTTTTTTTAATATGACACAACTTATTTAAGATTCAATTGTGTTTATATTACTTCTACTTATGTAGAAATGACTGGTCTGTAAATGGTAGCTAGGCATAAACTGGAAGGAGAGCTGTGTACCAATCCCTAGTGATGATGCACAGAACCGGCCAGGTCTAGCACCTAATGTCCGACCCCGCCTTCTCGTGGTGCAGGCCGTTAGTACCTTTCAAAAGAGATATTCTCTTTTGGAAGGGAACGGAAGGGGAGGGCTGCCAGTTCAGTATGGCCTACTGATCTGGTCATCTATGGCCACTTTTTTCTTTTTTTTTTCAATCCTGCTGAGGAGTGGTCAACTTCACAGGGTCCTGGTGCTGACCATTTATACCTACTGGACTGGACTTGTTTATGGATTTGAGCTTGATTATGGATCCTGGACTTGCTGCACTGGTGGGCCTCTGTTGAGGGAGAATCTGCTGCTGTGTTTTCTGTTTGCTTCTGGGTTACCAGCCCTAAGTGAACAGAGGCATGGGATACCTTATATCAGCTGGTGGATAATCCTAATCAGAGGCCATCGCAGGTACCTGAACTTTACTTAGCTAGTTGGGCATCGTCAAGCCTAAACTGGAGTAATGTGTCTCAGGCAGGCCATATGGCTCTTGAAAAAGTCCACTTGAAAAGGTGGTGCTGTGATGCCCCAACGTTCACTTTTGCTTTACCTTAACCAGTTTTGTTTAATTTACGTTATATTTATCATTTTGGGGATTTTTATTTCCTTTTTGGCATCACAGCGCTCGTTTCCAAGAGTTAGGAGTTGCGCATACGTAACTCCGATCTTCCGACTGTCACCCGCTAAAGCGCGTGCACAAGGACACGCCCCTTCTTGCATCATAGCTTGCGTCGCTCGTCATTTTATGTAAATGTCTTTCCCGGGCATGCAACATGACACGCGTCCGGCTCTTGTTAAAACCGGTGACGTGCTAGTCACAGAAGAGTAGTAGCACTTAGAGTAGCACATAGAGAGAGAGAGTTGTAGCACATGGTGCATTGAAGCACTAAGCACATAGTTGGAAGCATGTAGAGAAGTGAGTGAGCTCAGTTGAGCGCACAGTTAGTGCCGTGTGTATCTTTTTCATTGAAGTTTTGGTGAGTTGATTTTTGGAAATAAATTTGTTTGTTATTTAAATCTTTTGAGTCTTTACTAATTTTTTCTCTTGAGCAACGTGAATTAAGATTTGATTATATTATATTTATTAAACTGGACAATCATTTTTGGATTCTTACTCATTAACGCTCGTTGGTATTTTGAACCCTAATTTAACTAATTCTATTTTTTGGCAATTTGTTAATTATTGCCTGGCGCCCGTATCAGCTATCCGGAGCATAAAACTAATTGGATCAGAAAAAGGGTCCAAACTTAAAAGTATTTTGCATTTCTTTGGAGCGTTACAGTGCCTGAAGTTCCTACCAGCATCGGTGACTTCAGCTTTTAGCAGAGGAAGAACAGGTCTTTGACCCATGCCTGCGATCAGGGGGCTGTTTGATATTGTTGGCCCTACCTATCTCAATAAACCTAGTTTCTTTAAAAATCCTATTAATCATTTTCTTTCTGCAGGAACGTGGAACGTAAGGACATTACATAGATATTGTTCTTTTGATGTCCTCACGCAGGAATTCCAGCGCTATAACCTATATATTCTAGGCTTGCAAAAGACCAAATGGACAGGTAAAGGTGAAATACTTAAAAATAACTTTAAATTTCTCTTTACAGGGAGTTAGGATGGAAAGCATCACCAAGGCGTGGGTTTGCTGCTCAGCAGATATGCTAGTGACGCTCTTCTCGGATATGAGTGCATTAATGAAAGGTTTCTTACAGCTAAATTACGGAAAAGCATTAAAGACTTGAATGTTATCTGCTGTTATGTCCCCACTGGGGATGCTGATGAGGAATTGAAGGATATGTTTTACGAACAATTTCAGGATATTTTGAATTCTTTCAAGAAAGGAGATGTTACCCTTGTTCTAGATGACTTCAATGCCAAAGTTGGTACTGACTCTGACCTTTGGGGAGGAGTAATAGGCCCTTTTGGTATTGGTAGCTGCAATGGGCAACGTCTCCTACAGGTAAGTAAACTCAATGGTTTCAGAATAACTAACACTTATTACAAACACCGCGACATACATAAGTACACATGGGTTTCACCTGATGGGCTGCATAAGAATATGATCGATTACATATTAATTAACAGCAAATGGGCTAGTTCTGTTAGGAATACCAGGGCATATAGGGGAGCTAAAATTGGATCTGACCATTACCTTGTTAAAAGTGTCTTGCAACTTAAACTTAAAAAGCGTTGTGCTAGGGTTAAAAAATTTACTTTTAATACTGAAGCTCTGAAAGACCCAGTTATAGCCAAAGCTTACCATGATAGGTTACTTAGTCATTAAGACAGTCATGGTATACTTACTACTGAAGTTGAGGAAGAATGGGATCATTTTAAACAGGCTTTTTTAGACACTAACAGTACTCTTTTAGGAAAAAAGGAGCAGAGGAAGCAGAATTATTTGAGATTTATTGATTATTTTACCCTACCAGACCTAATAGAAAGGATTACAGAGAGCTTAATAAACGTGTTAGCTACTGATAAGAATCTTTGGCTTGATGGCTTGGCTGACAAAGCTGAGGAACCAGACAGCACAACAGCAGAGAGCTGTACCAGAGAGTTAATATTTTGTGTCACAGAAAACGGACAGGTATACTGGGATTGAAAGATAAACTAGGTAAGGTTATAGAAGGTGAGGATTCTGTCATGGCTAGGTGGGCTGAGCATTTCAGTGATGTTCTAAACAATGTGGTTAGTTCTACTCCTATTGTTTGCAGTGATGATAGATGCGTTGGTGGCTTTAATGTTGGCCCTATAACACAATCTGAAGTTATTTTGGCTATTTCTAAACTTAGACTTCATAAATCCACAGATGTAGATGCAATTAATACGGAAATGCTTAGAGCTGGGAATGTTGCGGTTACCACTTGGATGATTGAAATTTGGATACCTTTTATGATAAAGGCATGGTTCCTAAGGATTTTATCAGAGCTATTGCTATCCCTATTTTTAAAAAAGGTGATCGCAGTTCTTGTGATAACTATAGGTGTGTCAGCCTACTTTCTGTTTCAGGTAAAATTCTTTCCATGATTGTGCTTAATAAAATTAAGAATCTGGTTGACAGGCAATTGCGTGATGAGCAATGTGGATTCAGAAGTGGTAGGGGATGTGTAGATCAGATATTTTCACTCAGCAAGATTCTTGAGAAATGTTTACAGTTTCAGAAACCTTTGGTTGCTAGCTTTGTTGATTTCAAAAAGGCTTTCAACTCTGTTGATCGACATAATTTGTGGTTGATTGTGAGCTCATATGGTATACCAGACAAGTTAGTTAACATAATGAAAGCTCTCTATAATAACACTGAGTCGTGTGCGAGAGTTGATAAGGCTTGTAGCAATTGGTTTAGCATTACTTCTGGTGTTCGACAAGGGTGCATTTTGTCTCCTTTTCTCTTTAGTTTTGTTACTGATTATGTTAGGCGAAATTCACTGCAAGAGAAAGATTTTGGCCTTAAATGGATTGGAGATGCTAAAATTTCTGATATTGATTATGCGGATGATTTAGCCCTTTTAGCAAATGATGTTGATGAGATGAACTCTTTCATTCGGGCTGTTGATGAGACTGGTAGTAGAGTATTTTTGATTATGAACAGAGAGAAAACTAACGTGATGAAATTATCAGGCAGGTTGTGATTCAGTTAATCTGAATGGTTCCAGTCTTGAGCAGGTATCACAGTTTAATTACCTTGGAAGCTATGTAAGAGATACTGGTGATATGCGGCATGAGATTAACAGACGAATAGGGATTGCTGCCGGAACTTTTAAGAATCTATGGAGATTGTGGAGAAATAGGCGTATACACTTAAACACTAAAATTAGACTGTATAATAGTTTAGTTCTTTCTAGGGTTAGTTATGGTGGTGAAACGTGGACGCTGTGTAAATAAGATAACAGGAACCTAGATGCTTTTGATTCTAGATGCTTACGTAGTATCTTGGGCATTAGGTGGTTCACCTTTGTAACTAACGATGAGTTTAGGTGAAGGAGTCTGCAACGTCCTTTAAGCAGCATATTGTGCAGAGAGAGACTCCGCTATTTGGCCATGTTGCCCGTATGGGTAATTATAGATTAGTAAATAGGGTTATGAGCATTGTGCCTAAAGGCCTCAGAAAGAGGGGAACACCTAGGATGCAGTGGGCAGACAATGTCAAACAGGACCTTGTTAGAATTGGTGTGCAGTGGCCGGATCCAACAGTTGTAGCTCAGGACAGATATGCTTGGAGAATTAAACTGCACGGTCTGGTTGGACCTCCGTAGCCCATGGCTGCTTTATGATGATGGTGACGAGAAATGGCAGTAAGCAAATAATACATTGAATTTGCTGTAAATGTTTCAAAAGTTTGCTGGGCCATAATAGCATTTGCAATGAATGTAAAGACTAGAAAAAATGGGGTTTCTAGAATGTAAACTTAATTCTAAAATGTTATGCTTTATTTTATACAATAGAAAATCCAAACATAATTTTGATTTCCCCACAACATTTTCTTGGGGTAATATTTCAAGTAGAGTTTTATTTTAGAAATAGTCCATGTTGTCACATAAATATGAGGGGTCATATATGATCCCATATTGTGATACAAATAAGGAGTAAATCACATTGTGATACTAGGATTAAATAGACTTTTCCTAGAGTTAAAAATTATGTGTTTATGCAAGGCCAGTCAAGCAACAGGTAACCAAGATCTCAAACTTTTTTTTTGGGGGGGGGGGGGGGGAAGCGTTGCTAAACCATTACCATTCAGTACAAAAACCGGGAAATATATGAATCTTCGCCTAAGTGATTAAAAGTTATATTTTCATTATTTTTCGATTAAATTTTTTGTAAAAGTCAAGAAATAATAGGAATTTTCTAAAATTTTGTGGTGTTCGATAGTTTGCATTTCTAACCTTCTACTTCTTGGCTGGCCCTGTGTTATAGGATGTGGAAAAATATTTTACCTGATTAATATTCGCTGGTGGAATATTGTTCCATGTGAACCCATTTGGGTAAAGAGAAGAATAGGTACTTCTTGGGTGGCATGGAAACCCTGTTATAATTTTAATGATAAAAATTGATATGAATGAAAATGTTTACAGCTGCTTTATGGGGATATGTAATATTTGGCTCTAAAGTATGTTTTTTAGTTTCAGTTTCATATGTCTTTTTCTTATCGCTAACTGCTACCTGGCATTGCCTAGAGCAGTGGTTCTCAACTTTTATGCTTCACGTACCCCTGGAAATGTGTATGTAACTGGCGTACTCCTTATGTAGATAGATAAAACTATAATTATAGTATAATAATGGCGACTTTGTTACTAGATCTAGCGACCTGTGAGCTCTCATGGCGTACCCCAAAATATTTTATCGCGTACGACTCGTTGAAAACCCCCGGACAAGAGAAAAGTTTTGAGCCTCCCAGTTTGAAATCCACAATTAGGATTTTTTTCCCCGCTATTTTGATTACATTTCCCATGTTGGATATTGGTACAATTTTCAGTAGTTTTTCCCCCATTAATGAGTTTGAATTTTGGTGAGACAGTTACTTTCCATAAAAATTATGTTCCCATAAAAAGAAAAAAAAAACAACAACAACAATGGTTTTAGGGTAATTTGCAAGAAAAAAGGCTGTTATAGCAACAGTTATATCTTATTATAAGTTTTAAAATTTCTTGCTACCACAAAATATGAATTTGTTTTTTCATATATTTAGAGACCAAAATAACGTTTTTTAACTTTTTGGGTATTCCATTTCATTTAATATTCTAACTGTAATTGTATTCAATATTCTATTGAAGGTAACTTGTTGCATGTAAAAGGATCTGAATTAAGATCCAATTTAATATGTAAGTTAAAAAAGTAAAACCTAATTAATTCTTTCAATTAAGCAAAACTACAGAATACGTCCTGTTAATCCTTTTCATTAGAAATCAATATTATAAAAATGGCTCATAATAACAGCAAGACCTAGTACAATATAGATTGAACAATACTTTTAATCTAGTGGTTTACAAGAGGTATTTGCCCTTCCTTTAGTAAAGCTGCAGAAATGACTCCAAAGGAATGCAGCATACAAATGTTTCTCTACGGTCGTAAAGTTGCACAGAACGTTGCTTTTAATGAAAAAAACTTACAATGGCAGAAAGAAACATGCATTTTAGATTTGATTTAAATGGACAGACATCCAAGGAATATTAATGATGCAGGGAATTAATTCACATGTACTAAAAATGTGCTGCAAGTGAATGGTAGACAATGATTGTTAGGGGACACAAAGGTAAATATTCACACCAGAAAAGTGCTTTGCACTGATTTAATTTCGATAGTCCGTGGCTCAGTGGTTAGCGCACTACACTACTGATCTAAGGGACCTGGGTTCGAGCCCCGACTTATGGCATGGATATTCGTGTTGTTCTTGCTGAGGTCCTGTCATCTTCACAGACCTCTAATATAACACACACATAAGCACATAAGCTGACAGGCTCTTGTCAGTCCTCTGTGGTAAGCAGCTGCTTGAGGAGTGAAACAGTCAGATGATGTGAGTCCGTCCCCCACCCCCCACCTTAAGTGAAGGTCGAAGGGCCCTCGGACTGGATGTGAGGGTGCTCAAGGGCGTCAATTGTTGTCACTGACAGACACCGGGAATGACATACATCCCACCATTGGCCCTTTTACGTGGAACTCATGCGATCACACTGAGAGAAGGAGCAAAGAAAAGACTTTGTTCCAGTGTCCTTCTGCTTGAGAGGTGCTGCAGGTCGGAGGTCAGGCTCCGACCAGAATTAGAATTCGGTTTGGGGGATATCCCAGCTGGGGCCAGTGTTTTTTTGGCAAGGTTTTTGTTGCGGCTGGGCAACGTAGCCAGCTGTGATTATTGTCAAGTGCGAGGTCTTAGTGAAAGGCTGATTTTGTATTTTTGTAAATACTAGTGGTTAATAAATGTGTTGTATGTATCGTACAGTCTGTTGGCGATTTATGCGACCACCCAGCTCGCCAAATATCCTGACAAGCTTTAGTAGAACATATTAGGTACTTTCTGAATCAAATGCTTGGGACCCACATGGCCAGTTGAACAAATATCTGATTCCCACAAAAACCACACATTATAATGGGTATTTATTTTTTATTTACCGTAGGTATCGGACAAGAGTAGATTATTCTGTTGCTAAACAGATTCCATAATAACAATTGAGGAAAACATAAAAAGAATTGAAGAAAACAAAAAATAAACCATGGAAGTAAGCTTTATTATAAAATTAATAAGTATTACTCAAACCAGAAAATTAAACATGAAATGCATAAGAGTATAAAGAAGCACAGAGTATCAGAAAATTAGCATTGCAGTTTACAAATACCGTGCAAAGGTTGGGTTGCTTAACCCCAAATCTCGGAGAAGGTTGGTGAAGGGATCCAGTGGACAGCAGTTAAGAGACAGAAGCTCCCATTAAGGCCTGCCAGCATATTCTTTAATATGTCTAGGTTAAGGCTTAATCTACCATCGGATGGACGCAGCATTTCCTTGCCAAAGTGTGTGTCTTTTCTCCCCAAGGGCAGGTGGGAGTTCAGCAGATATTAATCTCAACACAAGCACAGTTAGGTTCAGGAAAAAATGGAGCAATGGTGAAGGTTTGAACCTAATTACTGGAGATTACGAGCCTGGCACAATACTGAGCTAGCTGCCCATTGGACAAAGGTGAATGGTGTGAAATATCAGGAAAACAAGCTGAGATCAATGAAAAATATTTATTATTTGGATCAGGATTATAAAGAAAAATATAGCTGAGAATTAACGTTATAAGAATAAAATATGATTTTGTTTTCCCTATGATGAGCTTTTGTAAAAGCAGACGAATAGTAGGTATCGGAATCGGTATTGAATGCAGAATCTAACAAAAATTTTAATCCGCTTTCTTTTTTTTAACTGATTGCATGCTTATCAGCTGCCCATTTTCTATCAGTTGGTCAGGTTTCATGTTGAAGAAGATGTGGTAGAAACATAAAACTGAATTGAAGAGATATGTACTTCATTTTCATTAGTAAAACACTTGTCACCATTGTGTAGTGTAAAACAATTCCACTGCGGTAAAATGTAGTTTTTTTTTATGAATTGCTGAAAATTTCGCTAGATATATACAGAATTCTCTAAAACTATTGTCAACTGAGAAAGCACTCAACAATGGTTAGAAGTTACTGAAAATATTGTTATTTATATATGAATTACCTACATTACACTGGAAGTTTAAATTAAAACAGTATTCTCGCCTGTTTTATGGACTAGATTAAAACAAATTAAGTATTACAATGGTCAAAATTTAGATGAGTAGTTTAAAATTTGAAAATTAAAAGAAAAAATTTATATCGGAATATGGAAAAGTAAACAAAGTTTATATTAAAAAAGAAATAAATAAGCGCTTTTCTGGACTATGTCACTTCCGCTAAACGAACACCTTTTGCGTCGCATGTTCCTACAATGTAGCAGACTATTCCACAAATATGTAAAGCCCAGAGTTAAGGCAGTTTTTATTCTGTTTCTTTTCGTTGTAAACTTTCTCTCTTCGCAAGAAATTATAGCAGGTAATTCAGGAATGCTTTCTAAAGGAAGAAAAAGCTCTTCTAATAGCATAATCTTTGCCGGAAATGTCACAGGAATTTAGTAAATACTGATAAGGCAATATGCTGTGATGTTTGTTCCATATGGACACACGTGGCATGTGTGGGCATGAAAATTGCTACTTATGAGGCTTTTATGAAAGAAAACTCGATCAACCTTAAATGGTTTTGCAATTCTTGTGAAGGAGAAATTGGATCCTTGGCAAAATTACTCTCAGCCATGAGAACTTCTCAGGAAAATATGGAAAAAAAAATTGAAAAATTTGAAGATATCCAATTTGAGTGTTGCATCGAATTGAGAAATTGGAAATGGAAAATCAAGTTAAAATCTCTTTCAAACAATAACGATATTTCTCCAATTAGGCAGAAAGAAACACAAAATGTTGAAATAAAATATCAGAAACTTAAAAAAAGAACTTAAAAATAGAGATAATAAAATAAATAATTTAATAATTTTTGGTTTAAATGAGCAAGAAGGAGGAGATTCCTAAATTAAATTAAATGACATTTGGAAAGTAATCGAAGTGAAGAATGTCGAGATTGCATAGGTGAGAAGAATTGAGAAAGTTGGAGCGAATAAAAATTATTCTACGCCATTGTTAATAAAATTAAAATTATTTCTGAAAAGGAAGGATATTTTAAGAAAATCTCCAAATTTTATACATTCACAGAAATTTGAATTATCACAAGGTATTTACCTTATTAGATCTGACTCAGTAACAAAGATAGGAGGAAAAGCAAAATTATCCATTAAGAAAAAAAATAGCCAGAACAGAATCAGTTGTTCTTCTTCAGAATCCTGGTCAATCCATAAATCACTCACAACATGTCTCCGTTTTAGTCTCAGTTGAAATCCCTAGGAAACAGTCTCGAGACCCTACTCCATAAAAAAAGATTTTTAGAGTAGCCAGTAAATCACATCTCGGAATCTCTCGATCAATTACTAAGAACTCAGTAAGGAAAACCGTATTAGAAAAAAATAGCAAATTACTTGCCTTAATATTGCATAAGGAGGAAATAATAAAAACAAGTGGACTGAACTCATAAAGGTTATTAATGGTGAGAAGATTGATTTTCTCCTTCTTACAGCAGCAGGGATGAGAGATGAGATTAGGGCTCCCAAGACAAGAGATTGGATATGGGATGGCCGAAACAGAACATCTAATGATATATGTGGAGGTGAGTTGGATTTTATTTTAAGAATACTCTTATGAATCAAAATGTCTTCAGACTGGATCATCTCTGCACAGAAAAAGACCATCAGTGGTCAAAGATTGTGTGGAAAGGAAAAGCTACTTTTCTTGCTGTAGTACATTTACGACCACAGGGATAGACTTACCAGAGGTAATCTCAACCAATATCATCAATTGTTTAAAGGCAGTTATATTGAGTCAAAGAAGAAATGATGAAGAGCTTCTGATAATGGGAGATTTTAACGCCCATTTGATTGAAACAGAAGGTAATATAAATTCTAATGGAAGATTGATGAGCAAATTTATTGCTGATTTAAATTTATCTGTTTTGAACAACAGATGGGGATTAGCTGAAAAAACATTTGTTAATAAGCTTTATGCCACTACATTGGATCTAGTTCTGTGCACTGAAGGATTTCTTCGAATTACAGATGCTTTCGAGGTAGATATAACAAGAGATGATAGCATTGGGACCATAGAATAATTAACGTAATCTTGACCCTATAATCAGTGTCAAGAATAAAATATTGAAGAATAAGGAAAGCAGATAAGTTAATTTCAGAGAGGCAGATTTTTTAAAGATGGGGGAAAAACAGATTTAAAGTGCTGTGAAAGCGTCAAATATGATGATTTTCGTAATATCTGGGAAGTTGCAGCATGTAATAATAAAAGCAGAGATATCGTCCTTAAATTGAGAAAAACTGTTAAATACACTTGGTCCGCAGAAACAGAAAACGAAAATAAGCTTAGAAAAATAAAATGCAAGGAACATAGAAATATTAGAAAAGAAATTTCAAACGGTCAAGCCCCAGTAGATGAAGTTTAGTTATCATGGAAAAAGTTAACAGAAGGGCAAAGCTGCTAAAGCGAAAATTTCTGATATGAAAAGAATTTATGATATACACAGTCGCATCAGAATAATATGAACACCTACCATACATATACTATAGTAGGTGATCATATTGTTCTGATACGACTGTAATTGCGAAGGATATCAAAGAAGGTGGAAGGGAGAGTGAGAAGAGGTTCTGGAGATATGTGAAACCACAGATAAGGGAGGACCAGATGCGAAACTCTCGTATGGCTAAAGTGGCGACATCATGGGTATGTCGCACAGTTGCTCATATAAGTGCTGGCAGCTAACTAGTTAAGAACGAAGAACAGCTCTGGTGAAGATGCGAGTAGCCGTATCACAGCACGTGCATCTGACAATTTCAAGGGACCAGTAAAGAGAAGATTTATGTAGGAAAAATTATTTGTTGCATATAACGGAATTCCGTTGGAATTTTGAATAACAGTTAATAATCTTAATTTCTTCATTGTAAGCTCCAGTTTAGCCAGTGGATAATAGAGAGATTCTGAATAACTCCAATAGGTTTATTCATTAGATATATACCATTTACGAAATGAGCACTTTTGCCATTATAGCCTTATTAATGTATAATTCTGTGAATTTTTGTCTTATTCTATGTTATATTTTGCCTTGCTTCATGAGTGGATAAGCTTTGGTCTTTTTGGCTGCCATTGACTGAAAGCTGTCTTTAAGATATTTTTTCTATAAGTTGCTCATAGTACCACGCAACTTTGTTTCAAAATTAAATCATGTTTTCCATTTCATAGGGATTGTAACAATATTGAAGGGACATGATAATGTAACTTTTTTCAGTCAACATCTTAAAACTTTATTTATTTCAAATATTTATATATTTTAATATGTTCATTCATTATAGCAGAACATATGCATATCTACGAACAAAAAAAAGCATTCTTTTGTATACTAACAGTTATAAAAATACGATATTTTCTTCAGATACTTTGTGAATGCTGTTAAATTAGCGGAATATTGAGACTGAATGCTCGTTTAAGCTTTAATATTTATTTTTATTTACTGCAAATAAAATTTTGAATAGGAGAAGTGTTATGCAATGAATGCTTTAATTGCAAAATGTCATCGCTCAGCAGCCATATCGTTTTAACATAAAGCAGTAATGCGTTCATATATAATAAAACTAATGAATATTAATAAGAAACAAGAATAATAATAAGAAATAAGCTATAAATATAATAATCATATACTAATGTAATAATACATTTTATGCATTCTTATTCATAGACCTTGAAATCTCTATGTGATTACTTCATTTAGCGAAGAACCTTCAGTTACATTCGTGGCGCCATTCAGTGAGCTAAGCGATTTAAACTGCAGAAGTACCATGCACAATCCAGAATGGGCATCAGTGGAATTATCACTTATACAGGTTGTTTCAAAAAGGATGCAACCCTAAATATAATAGAGTAGTGTGATGCCCCCTCATTCACTTTTACTTTACCTTAACCAGTTTTTCTTAATTTACGTTATATTTATCATTTTGGGGATTTTTACTTCATTTTTGGCATCACAGCGCTCGTTTCCAGGAGCATAGGAGTTGCACATGCGCAACTCCGAACTTTCGATTGTCACCCACTAAAGCACATGTACAAGGACATCCCCCCTTTTGTCTCATAGCTTGCGCAGATCGTCGATTTATGCAAATGTCTTTCCCGGCGTGCAACGTCACGTGCGGGCTTTGTAGCCTCTTGTTATAACCTGGTGACAAGTTAGTCACAGTTAGAACAGTTATTCAGTCACAGTTAGAACAGTGTAGAGTTTAGTCAGAGTAGTCAGTTAGTTGAGAAAGAATGTAGTTGGAGTTTTGTTGAAGAGTTTGTAGTAAATGATGTAGTATCTTCCTCATTGAAGTTTTGGTGAGTATTTTTGGAAATAAATTTGTTTGTTACAGAAACTATTTGAATCTTTACTAATTTTTTCTCTTGAGCAACGTTAATTGTTTTGATTATAAATTGATATTAAATTTGACATTAAATTTTGACAATCATTTAATATTTTTGAATTCTTACTCATTAATGCTCGCTGGTATTTCGAAACCTAATTAAAATTTTTTTCGCAATTTGTCAATTATTGCCTGGCGCCCGACTCAGCTATACGGAGCTTGAATAATTATTGGATCAGACAAAGGGTCCGAAACGTAAATAAACTTTAAACGTATTGCATATTCTTTGGAGCATTACAGTAGAACTTACACACATGTACATTTTATGTCATAATATTAGTCAGTTGGCATTACTGTACTCAAGGTTATGGGACATGGGAACTAAAAGTGTAGAAAATCATCATCATCATCATCACCATCATCATCCTCAAGCAGCCACGGGCTTCGGAGGTCCAACCAGACCGTGCAATTTAGTTCTCCAAGCATATCTGTTCTGAGCTACATCTGCTGCATCCGGCCACTGCACACCAATTGTAACAAGATCCTGTTTGACATTGTCTGCCCACCGCATCCTAGGTCTCCCCCTCCTTCTGAGGCCTCTAGGCACACTGTTCATAACCCTATTCGCCAATCTATAATTATTCATACGGGCAACATGGCCAAACCAACGGAGTCTCTCCCTGCACAATATGCTGCTTAAAGGAGGTTGCAGACTCCTTTGCCTAACCTCATCATTAGTTACAAATTTGAAACACCTAATACCCAAGAAACTGCTCTAAAAATCTAGAATGAAAAGCACCTAGATCCCTGTTATCTTGTTTACATAACGTCCAAGTTTCACTACCATAACTAACCCTAGAAAGAACCAAACAATTATACAGTCTAATTTTAGTGTTTAAGTGTATACGCCTATTTCTCCACACTCTCCATAGTTTCTTAAAAGTCCCGGCAGCAACCTCTATTCGTCTGTTAATCTCATGCCGCACATCACCAGTATCTGTTACATAGCTCCCAAGATAATTAAACTGTGACACCTGCTCAAGACTGCAACCATTCAGATTAACTGAATCATAGCCTGCCTGACCAATTTTCATCACTTTAGTTTTCTCTCTGTTTATAACCAAACCTACTCTACTACCAGTCTCATCAACAGCTCGAATGAAAGAGTTCATCTCATCAACATCATTTGCCAAAAGGACTAAATCATCAGCATAATCTAAAACAGAAATTTTCGTATCTCCAACCCATTTAAGGCCAAAATCTTTCCCTTGAAGTGAATTTCGCATAACATAATCAACAACCAAACTAAAGAGAAAAGGAGACAAAATGCACCCTTGTCGAACACCAGAAGTAATGCTAAACCAATTGTTACAAGCCTTATCAACACTTGCACACGACTCAGTGTTATTATAGAGAGCTTCATTATGTTAACTAACTTGTCTGGTATACCATATGATCTCACAATCAACCACAAATTATTACGATCAACAGAGTCGAAAGCCTTTTTGAAATCAACAAAGCTAGCAACCAAAGTTTTCTGAAACTCTAAACATTTCTCAAGAATCTGCCTAACTGAAAATATCTAATCCACACATCTCCTAACACTTCTGAATCCAAATTACTCATCACGCAATTGACTGTCAACCAGATTCTTAATTCTATTAAGCACAATCATGGAAAGAACTTGTGATAACTAAAGGGGTATCAGCCTACTCTCTGTTTCTTGTTCTCTGTTTCTTGTTCTTCTATTCTCTGTTTCTTGTACTCTGTCCTTGTTATCAGCCTACTCTCTGGAACAGAGAGTAGGCTGATACCCCTTTAGTTATCACAAGAACTGCAATCATCTTTTTTGAAAATAGGGATAGCAATAGCTCTGGTAAAATCCTTAGGAACCATGCCTTTATCATAAAAGATATCCAAATTTCAATCATCCAAGTGGTAACCGAAACATTCCCAGCTCTAAGCATTTCCGTAGTAATTTCATCTACACCTGGGGATTTATGAAGTTTAAGTTTAGAAACAGCCAAAATAACTTCAGATTGTGTTATAGGGCCAACATTAAAGCTGCCAATGCATCTATCATCATTACAAACAATGGGAGTAGAACTAACCACATTGTTTAGAACATCACTGAAATGCTCAGCCCACCTAACCATGACAGAATCCTCCCCTTCTATAACCTTACCTTTTTTATCCTTCAATCCTTGTATACCTGTCCCTTTTCTACCACACAAAACATTAACTACCTGGTACAGCTCTCTGCTGTTGTGCTGTCTAACTGCTTCCTCGGCTTTGTCAGCCAAACCATCAAGCCAAAGATTCTTAGCAGCAGCTAACTGATCTTTTACACGTTTATTAAGTTCTCTGTAATTCTTTCTATTAGGACTAGTAGAGTATTGATTATGGACATTCCTACAGTTCTTTCTTTCCGTAATAAGCTCAAGTGCCTTATCATTCAGATAATTCAGCCACCTCTGCTCCTTTTTTCCTAAAAGAGCACTGTTAGTGTCCAAAAAACCTTGTTTAAAATGATATCATTCTTCCTCAACTTCAGTAGTAAGCATACCATAACTGTCATAATGACTAAGTAACCTATCATGGTAAGCTTTGGCTATAACTGGGTCTTTCAGAGCTTTAGTATTAAAAGTAAATTTTTTAACCCTAGCACAACGCTTTTTAAGTTTAAGTTGCAAGACACTTTTAACAAGGTAATGGTCAGATCCAATTTCAGCTCCCCTACATGACCTGGTATTCCTAACAGATATTTTCTGTTAATTAATATATAATCAATCATATTCTTATGCAGCCCATCGGGTGAAACCCATGTGTACTTATGTATGTCGCGGTGTTTGTAATAAGTGTTAGTTATTCTGAATCCATTGAGTTTACTTACCTGTAGGAGACGTTGCCCATTGCAGCTACCAGTACCAAAAGGGCCTATTACTCCTCCCCAAAGGTCAGAGTCAGTACCAACTTTGGCATTGAAGTCACCAAGAACAAGGACAATATCTCCTTTCTTGACAGAATTCAAAATATCCTGAAGTTGTTCATAAAACCTATCCTTCTCATCCTCGTCGGCATCCTCAGTGGGGGCATAACAGCAGATAACATTCAAGTCTTTAACGCTTGTCTGAACTTTTGCTGTAAGAAACCTTTCATTAATGAACTCATATCCTAGAAGAGCATCACTAGCATGTCGGCTGAGAAGCAGACCCACGCCTTGGTAATGTTTATTGTCGTCCCTCCCTGAAAAGAGAAATTTAAGATTATTTTTAAAAATCTGACCTTTATCTGTCCATCTGGTTTCTTGCAAGCCGAAAATATCATAGTGCTTTAAATCAGTGGAAAAGATAGGAACAGAAAAAATATTCAGTTTACAAAATTTGATTGTAGATTAATGAAGTAAATATGTTAAAAAAATTGTCCCCTTAGAAAAATATATAAAGCAATGAATTTTTGCTGGTTACACCATTGACATAATCGGAAAAACTGCTTCATCCATTTTAATAAAACTGCAAAAAATGAAGCTTATATATTTGTATAAACAGAAAAATATATGAAATACTCATAAAACATTGAATAAAATTCTAAAATCGAAATTTAAAAAAGTTTAAATCATGTAACACATTGCATAAAATTCTGAAGTGAAATTTGGAAATTTGGGTATAAAAATATTGAAGAAAATAACCATGGAAAGTGGAGGGGAACTGTGAAGAAGCCCACGGGAGCCACCGATAGGGCCCCTACTATCGCACTTCAGTTACCATGGGCCCATGAGAGTTGCGTATTTGGTCTCCCTTATCTGTACATGAAATTAAGTTCCATCAGGGATAACTACTCATCACATCGAGATAAAAATGGCGCTCTAACCAAAAACGACAAAGAACTGCATGATTTTCTAAATAGGTTGGTTCTTGAGGAAAATAAACAAGTAGCAGGAATTATGAAAAATTCTGGAGATGAAAGGTCAGACTACAAAAGGGTCGAACCTACTCTTTAGCAAGAAATTTCACTTTCTGATATGGAAAAAGTAACAAAGAGACTGAGAAAAGGGAAAGCATAGGAATTGAGAAGATTTCAAATGGATTGTCCAAATGCTTAAGCAGGAGAGGTAAAATGTGTCTCAGAGACATGAAATTTTGGAAAAGCAACAGATACCTCATAACTGGTTTGATATTAAAAATAAAAGGCAAGTCCAAGGAGGATATCAGTAGCTTATTGGCCTATTGCATTCTCCAGCTTCGTTTATAAGATGTTCATGTCAGTTTTAAAAGGTAGACTAGAGAGATGGATGGAAGAAAATAAAAAATTAGGTGAGCTGCAATATGGCTTTCGAAGAAACTGAAGAGTGGAAGACTGTTTATGCTGATGGAATTATCCAATGCTATAACGATTTTGATAAACAGTTATTTGTTGCTAGTCTTGATGTTGAAAAGGCATATGATTCAATTGACAGAGCAATTTTATGGAAAAGGATCAGAATATTGAGAATTCCAAGCGATTTTAATCTGCTTCGCAAGAAAAAGTATGCCCCAATTAAATGTTCATATGTTAAAAATTTAATAAAAGTCAATCGGAAAAAGTAATGAGCGGTCGCGGTGTTAAACAAGGTTGTCCTCTTTTGCCTATTCTGTTCCTGATTTATTTTCGACTCTTAGAACAGAAGTTTCTCCAAACTCATCTTGGATTAAAATTCCCAGATATTTTGAATCCTTGTTCCACATTTTGTGTTTGTGCTGTTTTCTTTTCAGATGATATTATGGTATTTGAAGAATTTAGAGTTAATTTAGAGTCCATCTGTTGTGGTATTCTCTCCTGGCTGTCAGCCGCTACCGTTGCCGCGGTGCGCCGACACTTCAGTTCGGAACAAAGAGTTCTCGAGCATACACGGAATCAGGAATGAGTGGACTACCGACACTGGTACTGGATAAACTTAACCGATGTTTAATACTACAGACTATTACATCCAGCATATAACATACAAAACACTTCCTGCTTACAGGATGCTACGAGCTTCGCAGTTATTGACGCCGTTCCTCGACAAAGACAATGCGCTCCATCTCTCCGTGCCAAGCGTGCCTCCCCCACTGTCCTCTTGGCTGCGACGCCTAGTCCCTGTGACCCCTTTTTTCCCCTTCAAGGTTGCAGCCTGCCGTCTTCTTCCTTTCTTCTCCCCCTCTCATCACTTCCACTCACGTGACCTCTGTTAGCCACTGCCAAGCAGCCGTGATACGGTGCTCCTAACTCCATTCAACCACTGGGTGGCCTGCGGCCAGTAGCCCTCTGCCAATATGTACGGTTGCTGGCCTTTCACTGTGCCTGTCCACTTTTCTGTTGGACATCTGCACCCATGGAAGTACTGAGAATTCTCGCTATTTTCTAGATAAATAGTGGGTTTTCAGATTTAAATTTCCAAACAAAATAGCCAATTAAGCTCATGGACCTGATGATAAGAGGGCCGAGACCCACTTTACAAGGAGGTCCAGGATAAGAAGAGAAATGTTTAAGAAGAAGAAGGTGCTCCTAACTGTCCGAGGCTTGGGAGACAGACCCCTTAGGCACAGATGATGCTTGCAGTTTTCCCCTCACCCTTTTTCGAAGCGACCTGCATGTTATTGGTGAGGACTCTGCAGATGGTGAACTGTTTGGCATGGCAAAGGTCACTGATCATGACACCATCTTTGAAGAGATATATCAGTTTGGAGTTGTATCCTTCCTGCGATTTAGTCCTCATAAAAGTGCGGTATTAGACTTCATTTGTACAGAGATGATTGGGAGTTTTCACTTTGGTCCAAATACAGTTAATCTGATGTCAGAAATCAAATTCCTTGAAGTGTTATTCAACACAGGAAAACAATTTCCTTATCGTCACGAGCAGATTGTTAAAACGAAACTGCAAAGATATACCAGAATTATTAAAAATAAAGCAATTTTCTCCTACAAATGTTTTGAAGTCTCAAAAATATTTTGGAAAAGTGTGGCATACCAGTTTTGGTATATGCTAATACAGTATTATTACTAAGCGAGGACCTTAGGAACTCCTTTGAGGCAGCTCAAAATCATATTGGTCGATTTGCCATAAATTTCATTTCTTGGTACCAAATTGTGTTATCCAAAGGGAGATTGGCTGTAGCACTTTTGTACGTTGCAAAGTAGAGAGTAAATTGATGCTTTATTGGAGGTTGTCTAATTTAGGAGGAAAAATGCTGGTCAAGACGGTCTTCGAATTTACAAGGTGTGTGGCAAGGAGAGTTACGAACGCGAAATTGATTAACCCTTTAACTACCACAGGGCTAGGAAAACGAAGTACCTCAGAATACCAAACTGGCCGAGTTTTGAAATGGACTCTTCCTTGTTTGTCGTCCCCACTTCCTTCACCCGAAGGGAGAAGGAGTTAACCGCAGCCGAGCCAGGCAGATTGCCTCTCATTAAGCTGAGCATCCCTTCACCTCGAAACCCATATGGTCATGAGCTACATACACCCATTGAACACGAGATATCAGACTCTTGTGACTTTTGCTCCTAACTCCTTTCCCAAAACAGTTTTTAAAACGCATGCATGTTTGTCGTTTTTTGAAAAGTTTTTTCATTATTATTTTTTAATAATAACTTTTAAAAGCTATTTAAATTTGTTTTTCTTCTTAAAAACTGGCATAAGATTGTAATTACTTGGATTACATCTTTTTACATAAAATAGATGTCATAATTAGAAATTTTTCAAAGAAAAAAGTTTCCAATGTTTCCATTTTTTGGATTCTGATGTCAGTTTTCTAACACCCAGCAAAGAGAAAGCTGTTATTAATAGTCGAATGTATGATGAAAAAAATTAAAAAAAGATTATTAAAATAGAGGACCAAAAATAGAAAGCAGTAAGAGTGCTGAATTGATTTTTAAAGAATAGATTTTAATAAAATTGTAGACAATACTCTAACATAAGAATCAAAAATGATTTTGT
The DNA here is from genome assembly GCA_038380435.1 of Ryuthela nishihirai. NCBI lineage: Eukaryota > Metazoa > Arthropoda > Arachnida > Araneae > Heptathelidae > Ryuthela > Ryuthela nishihirai. The sequence continues at coordinate 4,986,547 of JAWZYU010000019.1, forward strand.
GAGAAAGGTTTGCATCTGAGATAAAAGTAATCGAAGTGGATATTGCAAAAGATATCCGAGGATAAAATGAGAAATAAAGAAACTAAAGCAATCAGAGATTACATAAAAATATTGGAGGTGTAAAAAATATTATCAAAATGAGAAAGACTTATGAATATGATGGATAAAGGAAGAAGGCTAAATTTAATATGGAAATGAGAACCCGCTGGAAGAAAACGGTGAAAGAGATGGAAAAATGGTACGAAAAAAAGAATGCCGAAAAGAGGACTTCAAGAGCAAGATTGCAAAGATAAAAATAAGTGGATAGAGAGAGCTGACTGGGACCACACAACTAAACTTGGGAGGGTGAAAGGAATAAAATTTTGCATCATTATAAGTTTTATAGAATTGATTGTTAAGTAATTGAGTAAGTGATTCAATTCGGCAAATGATTAAATCAAAAGTAGTCTGTTCTATTTTACATTTCAGATCATCAGTAATGTGCCTAAAAATGTCATGGGTGGAGGGTTACATACTCGAGTCCAAGGACAAGATCTAGGGAGGGGGAGCATCTCCTATTCCTTTTCAGAATCATAGTAAGGGTAATAGAAATAAATATTACTAAACTTATTTATGTTTCATGGATTTTTCCAAAAAAAAATTAAAAAATTTAAAAAACAAGGGGAAAATGATATATTGCATTGGAAATACACCCTCTTCCCCCCCCCCCCCCCCCTTTCCGTTTTTTCTGCTCGATTGTGTTTCTTGTTTCCCTCCCTTCTAGATTTTGTTTTTCAGATCCGGGCCTGCTCGTGTCTATTGGGGTGAGGAGGATGGAATGATGCTTGAGTTAACATATTTCGTCTGAGCGGCTCTGTTTTCTGCACAATGGGCTAAATATCCTGGTTACAGCAAAGACCCCACTGTACAGCTGTTAGGAGACAGATGAAAACCTGCCTCAACCTTACTGTTTTAATGGCACAGACTATAGTTATCCTGCACACAAGGCTAAAATGTTACTTCCCATTTAACTGACGTCGGCCTTCCCAATCCCCTCAGTGTCATATTTTCTCCCTGAGGGCAGGGTAATATTATCTATATACCCTCGTCAAACAGCTGCTTGTCACAGAAGTCTGACAGGAGTCTTTCAGTTTATTACGCCATAGTAGAAGGGATTTGTGAGGATGGCTGGTCCTCAGCAGAAGAACAACACAAACATCCATGCGTTATCCAGGGCTTTAAACCTAGGTCCCTTTGATCAGTAGACAAACATGCTAATAAATAATAATTTTTTTTTTTGTTTTTTTTTAATCTACTTTTAGTGCTCCAAATGCAACTCTATCTATTTTTAGTTCCAAATACAAATGTTTTGAATTTCAAAGCAGGTAGAGAAGTCTGAGATATGAATAAGACAAGACCAAGATTGCAAAGAAAAATACAAGTGGAGAGAGAGAGCTGATCTGTACCACACAACCTGAACTTGGGAGGGTGAAAAGAATGAAATTGTGTATCATTATTTATGAATTACATTGGAAAGTAATTCAGTAAATGATTCAATTAAGCAAATAACCAAAACAAGCAGAGAGGATGGAAAAGGACAAGAGCATGGCCCATACCTAAAGCCAGTAACCATGGCAGACTGTGTGTGTGGGGGGGGGGGGGGAGAGTCAGCGTGTACCAACCTAAGACCAGGGACCACAGAAAACAGAATGGGTGGATAACGATACAAATTTGTGCGCACAAAACAATACAATATTCCGGGGCCCCTGGGTACGTCCCTGTCTCTCTCGTTACACAAGGAGCTAGTCAAAAGTTGTTGATATCTCCATCTTCTAACCACATCATTATTTGCTTAGTCAAACCACCGACACTTCAGCATCTAGAGTAGTAGTCAACAGGAGATATTTTCTCGTTGTCGCCTTACAGCGCGACAACAAATGAGCTGCAGCAGCATTAAGAGGAAAACGAATAAAATTGTAAAGTAAACTCAAATAGAAAAAGAAATTCAGATAACAAAAGCTTCTATTTTTTCTTTTGATCCATAATTCAATCCCCTCATCAAATAGTTACGTACTGTGTAGGCCAATACACTTAATAATACGGCTTTGGTTGAAGTAAATGTTTTCATAATTAAATAACAAATGCTATAATTTGAATCTGAAAACACCGTCCGATCACCGAAGGTAAGCAGCTTTGGGCGCGTTCGGAACCTGGGAGGGTGACCTCTTGGTAACACCGCGTGCAGTTCGCAAAAAATGTGCTGAGGGCCCGCCATCCTCACAGATCCCTCTATTATGGCGTATTTAACTGACAGGCTCCTGTCAGACCTCTGTGGCAAGCATCTGCTTGAGGAGGTATTTATTTTTATTTTATTTATTAATGCGCCTATTTTAAATTGTTCTTTTGATGGCGAACTTGTATCATAAATGAAAAGTATCATTAATTTCTTTTGTTATTTCAATTATCAGTAGCCTCACTTCAGAGCCTTTGATCTAGAATAAAAGACGTTAAGTTTCTTACTATCTTGTCACAAAGGAATTATTTTTCATTTCATAATTTGTTTATTGCAGAGCTCCAAACATGCCAGTCGTGCAGTATAGGAACTAACTACCCCAAATTTGCTGTTAGGAAAATAAGACCCCCTCTCCCCCCACCTGAAAATTTAAGATGATTATGTAATAATATCAGATAAAGATTGAACTTATAAAAGTTAAGTGTTCTGTGTATTAATTTGTTTTCAAACCATTTATTATTATATTACGTGAAATTATATGTTTTATGGGAATTAAAATTATCCATCTGTATCCATATTTTTTCAGTTCCACCAATTTTTAAAAGTTTTTGCAAACCATTCTTCCGGTAAATATTCCGCTATGAATTCTTTTCTAAAAATTAAATATTCCCTCCAGCAGTTGCAGTTGCCCTCAAGTAGATTACGAGCCTGCCGGGCTATCGGCTAACCCTCTCGCCCTCTCGCCGAAGAAACAATGGATATGCAGATGTTATCGTATGTCAATAATAAAATTATTACCTTATATCTGAATATTTCAATTATTTTTATTTGAACACAAATTGAAAAAAAAAAGGAGATTTTTTTTCCCCGTTATTATTCATCTAATGGAGTTATTTTTAACCTGAAAAAAGTCGTCCCTTTGTGTAGATGTGTCTTTCTGTTGCGGTCTCGCCTTCCTCACAAATTTTGTCTATAGCGTATTATACTGACAGGTTCCTGTCAGACTTCTCTGAGAAGGAGATGTTTGAGAGATAATTTATTTTTATTTTCATTTCATTGCATGAACTGATTATTTTCCTAAGAAACCGAATTCAGTTTCGTGAATTGAAACAAATATTTGTTCTCAGTGAAAAATTTTAGAGTCGAAAAGCCATTTTACTGACTGCATCTTATCTCTAGAAACTACCCTTCAGATTGTCACTAGAACGCAACCAGTTGATGAGAATGTGACCTTCAGCTGCGGGAAACAATGGAGGTGCGACTTTGGCTGGCACTGTGCATGGAGCGAATATCCGTGCTTTGCAGTGGTCAGCAGCATGCATATTACCATTCTCTGTAACCCACCCTAACTTGCAGGGTACTGCAGCAGTAAGCGGGGAGAGTCATACCTCTAGGGCATGCAATAAAACAGAACAAAAGGCTTAACTCCCATGTTTACTTTCATTCGGCAGCCAACGCTGCAAACTAATAAATAAATAAATACCCCCTCAAGCAGCTGCTTGCCACAGAGGTCAGTTTATAAGCCAAAGTAGAAGATCTGAGAGGATGGCAGGACCTCAGCAGAAAAACAACACATACAACCATGCCTTATCCGGGACTTGAACCCAGGTCCCTTAGATCAGTAGCCAAGCGCGCTAACCACTCGCTAAGCAAGTCGAAAAGAGACAAAAAAAAAAGAATAAAGTGAAATCAAACATCTTTCAAAAATATATTTGCTAAGCAGAAAACAGTACATAAAATTTAAAGCAATATCAGAACTATGAACTTTTTTTGAGTTTTTGGAAGAAACAATTTCCAGTGAACTTTTATTTCGTCAAGAGTGAATTATGCTTGGAATAATTCCGTGATCAAACGGAAAAGTCAGTAATGAAATTATAAAGTGCTATCAATAGGTGTCGGCAGAGGGAGCTGGAAGGGAGGAGAGGGCAATTACCTCTCTCCTGGTAAAATTAATTGAAAAATAAATTAATGATAAATAACACAAGTGTACTAAATAACTTACAAAATGTAGTATTAATTTTTCCCTTTACGTTTCCTATGTTTTCGGAAACATATCATTTATATTTATTAATATAAGAAAACATTTTTACATATATTTAAAAAAAATAAGTATCTCATTTTTTCCGTTCTATTTTCAGACATCCTCATTTGCTTTGTTTTGTGATATATGCATGATTACTGTCTCCGCAACTGCTCTGATTAATGAAAGACTTCAGTCATATATTTATATTTTGAAAAATTGATTTGCTTTCCCATTATCTGAAAAAAAAAAGTTTTACTCCACTCTGAAAAAATTACATAAAAAATCCTCCCCATAAAAAATTACACCGGAGTCATGCAAAAAAAACTGTTGCTGAAAAAAGCTTTAAAATTTAACATGATTAGATTCGAAAAATGAGATTTAATAAGCAGTTTCTAATTCTTATATTTTTCTGTTATCAGTAATTAACATTGGGTAGAGAAATCAAACTCTGGTGGAGGAGGGAGATTTAAATCAAAGTAAACAAATATTTTATCTACATTGAATTCAATCTTTCATCTCCGCTAAAAGTAAACTATGCTGCCTTCAGCAAGAATATTTCCGAACTAACTGCAAGGTCAAATTATATAAAAATAAATAAATATTCCCCTCAAGCAGCTGTTTGCCACAGTGATCTGACAGGAACCTGCCAGTTTTTACTCCATAGTAGAAGGTCTATGAGGAGGTCGAGACCTCAGCAAGGAAACAACACAAACACGCCTTACCCGGGGCTCGAACTCAGGTCATCTTGATAAGTAGCAAAGAAACATGTTAATAAATTGCATGCCGAGATGTGCTGTTGAAAAATGGATCAGGAATTCATCAGATGGTGGTAGCTTCACAACTTCAGTATTTTTTACCAGCAGCCTAAAGTAAATGACGATCAGTATTGCATTTATTGTTTTTGCGAAGAATGTTTTGTGCTATAGTTTTCGGAAGTTAAGCGGAATGACGCTAGTCTTAGGAATTTATGCCTTTGGACATAAATCATGAACACTTGACTATTTACAACATAGTTGCATTTCTTGAAATATTCCCTATCACTTATAACAAATACGCTATTCACACGAAAAAAAAAATCGGACCAGTTTTAGATGCAAAAGTTTCAAAAAAAAATTGAAAAAATACGAATAAACCATCTGCTTCCAATTTTACTAAAAGAGGCAATATGTACGAAAGTTTTGTAGCGTAAAAAATAAAAAAAAAGATAATCCTGTTTCTTGGGCAAAAATTTAGAAAAGTTCACATGGTATTCGCAAAAATATTAAGAAAGTTCACACTACAAAACTGTTTAAAATTTCGTGGTATATTACAGAATGGGTTACAGGTATTATAAAGAAAATGTAGTTTTGAACCTAGTTATAAAAGGAAAAGTAGCTCCACTTTGTGATCTGTATGCCTGTGTGTGCATATTTTTTTCGTATTTCGAAATATTATTAAAAATTCTTTTTGATTAGATAGGTATTGATGAAATATTAAAATCGCACTTTCCCCGAATATTTCAATAACGTCCTATAATGGTGGAAAAAGTGTTAAAATGCCACAATATTTAACAAACATTGAAAACAATGAATTTATGATAGAAATTGGAAATTTGGATGATAGACATTGGCAGCAATGATTTGCTTCGTACTTCCAAAATACAGCTGGGAAAATGAAATTTTTTGTTTAATGAGAAACTCCATTTGTGTGGTAAAGGTACTAATAAAATATTAATGCCTGCATTTTTCCAATCATTCATTACATCAAATTTCTAATATGAGAGGAATGTAAAGATCGAAAATACAAACTTTATTCTTTTTGAAAACGAGTATCCCTTTTTCACCAGAGGCGATATGTATTCTAGTTGCTAATTGTGTTCCATTTCCTTCTCTCGTAAGTTATATGGAAAAATTACGAAAATTATCGATCTAAAGATTTTTATTATCAGAATGTCGAAGTGTATTTTTCTTCTTATTTGGGAAGGCGGGGGGGGGGGGGGGGGGGGGCAATGTTGCCTCTCTGTAAATGTTACTAGCAATCAGCTAAGCTATTTAGTTGAAATTTATATCGAAGTATATTTTGAGCTGAATAATATCCTTTTACGGGCTTTATGGCAAACTTACTGGAAACTGTGAGAAGGGGGGGGGGGGGGGAATATTTCTAGCGTGTCCAGTATGGCATGCTACGTTGATAGTGAATTTATAATTTCCTGTCTTAAATTTCCAGACACATTTCTCATTAATTATGAGTGTATTTCTTCAAAACCTAAAAGAATATAATGCTCATTGTAAAAACTGGAGTAACATGGAAATTAGTGCCTAAAAGTAGCAAGGTGACTGTTTGATTTAGTTGGTAGCGTTGGAAGCCTCTACTCTATAGTTTCCAGGTTCGAGTCCCAAATATAGCAGCGTTGAGATTGATTTCCATTAAATCCAAAGCCTTCATTTGGTGAGAAAGCAGAATCGATGGGCTTGGATCGGTGAATTCCTACGGTTGCGACGAAACGCCGTGGTCCGTGGTCCGTGTGGAGGAAAACCACACTCTGTCCACTTTTATTGATGGCCTTGAAGGCAGGTTTCCATCTGTCTCTTAACAACTGCCCAAAGAGTCTTCTTTATCCTACCCATGTATCCCATGTATGAGCCTTTGAGGTCCTTATTACTTGGCATTTAACTAATTGTGTGCACAAGAGTGCAACTGAGCGGTAAATAACTCAACTAAAGGTATCTGCTGTAGAGTGATTTTATAAAATGGATTTTAAAATAACACTTCTGCTAAGATTTTCAACCAATATTGCTCTTTTTTCGAACCGTAATCCCAAGCTCCTGTACGGAACTTATATACTCCTCCCCCATGAAAAACCATCATGTTCACTGGAAAAAAAACTAATGTTTTAATTTTATTGTTTTTTTTTCTTGTAAGTATTAATAAAATATTATTATTTAAATTTTCCAAATCATCTGTTGGTTCGAATTATCACAGTTAAATAGTACAAAATTTGGAAAAGTATAAATTTCGTTCTCTTTGAAAAGGAACATCCTACATTCTCCAGAGGCGATATATGTTCTTCCAGTGTTTTGACAGAAATTATTCTTTCCGGAAAGGGCAGCATATGATTTTTCTCATCTTGGAAGCGATCTTTCAAAAAGTATTTTTCCAAAGTATGTGTACGGTACCTGTAAATCAATATGGTCCCCTTTCATCTCTCCCCAGAACTACCAAGGCCGTAACAACGGTGAGGCAAGTAAAGCATTAACCTCAGGTGCACAAGATGAGGGGCGCATAAATATATAAAATGAGGGGTTCAGAAAAATACAAGATGAGGAGGCTCAGAAAAAGACTGCAATGAAACTATATAGCGGGGCAATTTCTATTCTGGCCTCTGGCACAAATATAGTTAGTTACGGCTCTACCCCACCCCCCACAGCATGGGGTGTCTGTGTGCGTGTGTGGAGGGAGCAGGTTGATCCATTTGACAGAGCTCCAGACTCACAATTTAATTTTCCCAATTTTTACTCCCAAATGCGATTGCACTCAGATTTTCTTCCGTTAACCCTGGTGAGAAGGGGGTCACCGTTGCGCTTCTGAAGATTGCTGTCCGTCAGATGGGACATTAACCTGTGGGTAAAACGCAATAACCTATATAAGTAAAAGAATGCACTGAATTCTCTTGACGGGAGATTACCATCTGTCTTCCTACTAATAGCTGCCCAGTGGATCTCCTGCACCAACTTTCTTTAAGCCCTTTTGACTTGCCATTTAGCCTTTTGTGTGCAAAAGGGTGCAGCTTAGAGGTTAAACCTAAGACTTAACCACCCCAAGTGCTGAGTAAAATAACTTTGTCTCTTTACTATTTACTTGGTTCCTAATCAGAGGTACACGAATTTGCACATCGTACAATCATTTATTAGGGTATAATAATCTTTCATCCTTGAATTTTCATTATTACTAAAGTGTGCATAGCTAATAAGCAACGGGACGTGGGTTCGAATCCCTGATGAGGCATGGATCTTTCTTTTTCTGTGTTGTCATTCTACTGATGTTTCGCCTTCATCCCAGTTCTTCTCCACAGTGTATTATGCGTACTAACAGGCTTCTCTAACATCTCTGTGACAGGCTGCTCTAATAATTTAATATTTTATTTATTTTTAGAGTGCTATATATAATACTAACTACCTAAGCTTTATGAGAGAATTTTCTTCGAGCACATTTTCGGCATGTTCGCACAAAACTTATGTTATATATAACATATTTCTATAGGCTTTGGTTAGTATTGAAAAAAAAGTGGATTGGTGAAGGAAAAGTGGGTTGGAACTTTTCGGAATGTCGCCATTTGCAGTAATATATCCATTACCGATTTAGATAGAGCATTTCATGATGTGAAAGGAAAGCATATTCGTAGGTAAAGTAAAATTTTAGTGTATAGTGTTTCATTAAAGGTAAATTAGTCATCATAACACGTGACTCTTTAATTCTATATTTTCCACATAATTCACTCAATATTTAAAGGGTTATAGAAATTTAAATATTTAACAAGCTCATTGTATCAGAAATCTATTCCAGAAGTACTTTAAAACTATATAATAATTTTATATAGGTCAGATCTAGAAAAAATATAGGAAGCTGAATTAACTGGATCGAACCGGAAAAGAAATAAAAGATGGAAAATAACTGAATTGGTGTTTCAGTATAAAATTGCCACTCCGTTGCAGTGGTCTTAAAATTCTTTTGAAAAATCGTGTTACATATTTGTTTCATATTATTTTCATCTCCAATCCGGTTACTAACATTATGAAGATGAGGGAAAGAGGGACATGCCCTCCCCTCGACTCCAATAATAGATGAAAATGAATGAAAAATAATATGAAACAAGTATCTAACCAATTTTATCAAATAACTGTTTATTTTGGAAATTTGTATAAATAATTATTGCTCTGTTAGTAAAGATTATATAAGTTCCTTACGCATTGCTTCCGTTAAATATTCCAGCATATGCAACTCCTTAAATAATAAGAGAATATTATTGAAATTTAAGAATTAGCTCCACTAAATGTAGATCTTCATTTTTTTTGTTGTAACATTTTACAATAAAATCTTATATTTTAAAATAGAAAGCTTCAAAAATGTTAGCATTCTGTTAATAAAATGTGGAAATTCTTTTATATTGTTGTCTAAGCATTATATTTATACGTAGGTACTGAACAGAAAAAACGTTTCATGTTATTTGAATATGGAGTCATATTCAGATATCAGTAACTTCTTAAGTAATATTAATATGGACAAAATATGACTATAGTTATACTTGAGGTCTGTATCAAATCTCTTTAAATGTTGAATTATTCACAAATAATTGTTCAGTATCCAAATAATTTTGTAAGCTGGAAAATGTACTCAATTAAAACCTGAAAAATTAATTCAACATATTAAAATGAAAAACAAACATTCTGTAAACTTTAATAAAATGTATATTTTAGCTGCATATGTAACGATTGAACAATATATGAATTTTGAATGATTTTTGGTTAACAAGGTAAGTTAATGTTAAATATTCTAGATTCTATAACTCACTGAATATTAAAAATATCAAAAGTAGGTATTTAGGCAGACCGCAGTCAGATCTTCAAATGTGATTGCCAATAATCACATTTTTCTATTAAAAGCGCTTTTAAGAAATTGTAGAATTGTGAATTTGATTACCTCTTGATCAAACATTTAACTATTTGAACTCTTTCTACTTTCTATTGAGAACCTATCAATGCATGAATTTATTATTCAGTCCTAAGACTTTTTGATCTCCCCTTCAAATCCAAAAGAATTATTCCGTGTCCTTTGCTTTTTGCTGAAATGCAAGTTTTAAGAAGGAAATAAACACACCACATTCTGCAGTCGACTCTTAGAGTCCCCCTGTTGCCTGGAGGGATGCAGGCAGTTTGTCATTTAGACGTTAATTGATGGTCGTTTGAACCCCCTGAGCGGGAGATGCACAAAGAGGAGAGGGAGAGTTCACCCGTTCAACCTACCTTCTCCCGGCCGACGAGCCGGTATGGTAGCGAAAGGGATTCGGCCGGTACGGCCGGAACGGTAGCGAAAGGGTTAAGAGAACATTATCTCTTAAACATAAGTACAACACGGTACCTAATGTTTGGAATTCCTTTTTGATGGTTGGGAATGAGCTTTAGGAAGGGAGTAGAGAGAAGATCCCAAGAAATTTGAAAAAGTCAGGTTGAAAAAAACACTAACCTAGAGTAGAACAATAGGTCTACTAGTAGAACCAATAGTAGAATCTGTAAGTAGAACTATAGTTTCTACTATAGGTCCCTTGCTACAGTAGAAAGGAAAAATATGCGAAAGTTACCTATTTTGATAATACTCCAGGCAGCTTTATTCTGTGTAAAGCCAGAGCATTAGGAACAAACTTGCGTTTAAGCAAATTCCTTCAGATCTCAGAGAGTTGTGGTGTATGTGGTTTGGGTGCAGATTCTGTTTAACACATTATTTTGGAATGTCATAAGTTGGCTGGTATAAGATCAAATTAGTGGTAGCCACAAGAAGCCTCATGATGGAGTTCTGAAGCGAAGCTTTGTTGGCACTTAGGTTTTGAATTGAAGGCAATGTTAACTGTAGTGAAGAACTCTGGAAAGTTAAACGCCTGTTAAAATTTTGGAATCTTTCTTATTAGAATATTTGCAGGAAGAATTCAAAAGAAATGAAATTTAATTGCGACATTTTGTTTCCGAGAAGAAGGAAGTAAACAATTGAGCTAGTTAAAAAGAATGGCGTCGTTAAGACCTGTCATGAGAGTAAATATATTAGAAAGACCACTGAGCAAAGGAAAATCTGAGGTATGTTAGTTTCTTTCTTTACTTTACATGAAAAAAATACTCTAGTTTGAATATTATTAACTGATTATGATTATGGTCAAGTTAAATAACATGTAAAAAATGATATAGATATATAAAATACACTTAGAAAGTTTAAAATATTTCATTGCAGAGAAAAAACGACTTTTGAAAGCTATGCAAAAAATTAAAAAAAAAACATTCTGCAGCATAAAATGTTGGATAAATTGATTGGTAAGAACTTATTTAACAAAGTTATTGGCAGTAGTACAGATCACGGTCCTTGGCTGCCATTTTTTTTGATGCAATGTAACAAAATGGCCCTTTTTTTTGGTTCCCACAACCCCCCAGAATGTAATGCAAACAGGGGTTCCTAAAAAAGATTTTATTTTTTTGTTACCATGGTAATGGTAACCCGAGTTTATGTCAAATGCAACGTAACAACCCCCCCACGATTCCACTAAAACAAATCCCTCACTACCACGAATTACTAAAAAATTAAAATTATCAAAAAAAAAAGAAACTGCAACACATTTGCTTTCCCATATACTACAAATTCCTGAAATAGCCCCTCACCTCTTTTCCCCAAGAGTTAAAACACTCCACAAACTAAACTAATAAATCCAGTCACACATACAACATTAACCCAATAAATCAGAATTAATGAAATCGAACACCAATCTCAAAACCAAGAACATCATCGACAATGAATCGCTGACCAGCATTATAAAAAAGCCCCCCAAACTAAATAATCTCATTGGTGATAACACATACCAAAAAGCATAAAAGGTCAGTTTATATGTTACGGTCCTCAGCTAACAGATAGCACTATTCAAATGGCGTATGACGTTAAAGTGTAAAGTATGATGTCGAAGTGTAAAGATGTCGACATGTAGAAATGTAACTGTTGGATGTTGATGGCCTATGGCTCTTTGATTTGTTTCTTTTGGATGGGTAATGTGAAGTCGTGTCGTAAGTGTGATTTGACGGGAGTGTGAAGTTACGTTTAATTTTTTTCGCCATTTTTGCCTTATAATTCGTTTTGATAACATGCCTGTATGGTTAAAGGTAAGAGTACAGTTAGAGGTAGCTAATAATTAAAATGTTGTTTTTTGGAAAATTCATTAAGATATGGTAAATAATAAGTTATTAAAGATATTTTGGAATTGAAATTATTTAATATTAGGAGTGTTGTTGATAGTGTTAGTGAACTGTTTTGTAATGTTAAGGTCACGTCATTTGGAAGTGGGAATTTGGTAGCTTTTTACTGCTGTGTGTAGAGGGGAATGTTTTTGTAAGTTGAGGGAGATTTGAAGGGGTAGGGAGGAGTTGTTAACCAGATAGAATTATTTTAATTTTTTTTTGTTGTGAGTGGAAGAAAATGGGAAAAGATGATTAGTTTAAGTTTATAAAAAGATGAGAATTTTTATGAGGTGTTAGGGTTTTAGGAGAATAGTTTTTGGTGAAACATAGAGTTTTCACAGGATTTTAATGTAGTGGGGGGAGTATGCATGGTGGAAATATGGAAGTTTTTTCGTATGGGACTAGAACATGGTGGTATTAATGAACACGTGTATTTCGTTATCGTAGTTTGGAATGAATTGAGTGTTTTTTAGTAGTTATGTGTAGTATGGCAATTATTAGTGTATTGTGGTGATTTATTAATTTTGTTTTATATTTTGGAATCTTATAAAGTTACGTATATGATTTATTGTGAATATGTGGAAGCATTTGGTGGCTTTTTGATGTAGAAATTATGGGTTGGGTTTTACCTCTGAGCTGCAGTTTTTTTGCGCACCATGAGTGAAACGGTCAGGTCACAAGGACCCTGAAGGCTCAGAGAAGGTTGGGGGAGGGGACCCACTGGAATAGTTGTTGGGAGACAGATGGTAGCCTTTCGTGAAGGCCATTCAGTATGTCCTTTAACGTGCATAGGGTAACATAACACATGGCCACGGCTTATCGTTCCATCTGACGGACAGTGGCTTTTACCAAGCCCATCAGTATCCCCTGCTAACTGTGGGCACAGCAGGGAGTTTTGCGTAGATAAATCTCAATGCTGACCCAGCTGGGATTCGAACCTGGGAACTTCAGATTATGAGCCTGGCACGTTACCGACTGAGCCACCGTGGCAGCAGAAATTATGAGTATTGTATAATTGTCGATGTGGAAAAACACAGTTTTTGATGGAGTCAGGAAAGTAATCAATAATTTAGTGCAGGGCTATTTGAGATATAAGAATTTTTTTGTTTTATCTGATGAGATTATTTGGTTACGGGGGCTATTTTTATAATTCAGTTGGTGGTGCACTGTTACCGATTTTCATGTTTTTAAGTTTGTGTTGCCTGGGAGGACATTATTTAGTTTTGGGGCTTTTTTATAATTCGGTCAGCGGTGCACTGTTTCCGATTTTCACGTTTTTTTGGTTTGTGGTGCCTGGGAGGACATTATTTAGTTTTGGGTCTTTTTTATAATTCAGTTGGCGGTGCACTGTTTCTGTTTTTCATGTTTTTCAGTTTGTGTTGCCTGGGAGGACATTATTTAGTTTTGGGGCTTTTTTATAATTTGGTCGGCGGTGCACTGTTTCCGATTTTCACGCTTTTTGGTTTGTGGTGCCTGGGAGGACATTATTTAGTTTTGGGGCTTTTTTATAATTCGGTCGGTGGTGCACTCTTTCCATTTTTCATGTTTTTCGGTTTGTGTTGCCTGGGAGGACATTATTTAGTTTTGGGGCTTTTTTTATAATTTGGTCAGCAGTGCACTGTTCTGATTTTCATGTTTTTCAGTTTGTTGTGCCTGGGAGGGACATTATTTTGTTTTGGGGCTTTTTTAGAATTCGGTCAGCGGTGCACTGTTTCTAATTTTCATGTCTTTAAGTTTGTATTGCCTGGGAGGACATTATTTAGTTTTAGGGCTTTTTTATAATGTCGGTAGGCGATGCGTTGTCGATGATGTTCTTGGTTTTGAGAGTGGTGTTCAATTTCATTAATTCTGGTGATTTATTTAGGCTAATTATTGTATGTGTGACTGGATTTGTAAACAGGTAATTGTAGTATATGGGAAGGCAAATGTGTTATATAGTTTCTTTGTTTATGGTTTTTTTTCATAATTTTAATTTTTTAAAAAATTCATGGTTGTGTGGGTTGTTTTAGTGGAATCGCTGTTTTCTTTTTTTTTTTAATTACGTTGTTTCTTTACAACGGAAATTACTGTTACCAATGTAACGGTACTTTGCGTTTGATGTAAACTCGGGTTTTTTGTTAGTATTGTAATATAAAAAACAATCTTTTTTCTAGAAACCCCTGTTTGGGTTAGGGTCTTGGGGGTTGTGGGAATCAACGAAAAGGACAGTTTTGTTACGTTGTGTCAAAAAAAAAAATGGCGGCTGAGGGCCATGATCTGTATTACTGCCGCATAAAGATTGGAAACAGTTCACCGCCGACTGAATTATAAGAAAGCCCCCAAAACTAGATAATGTTCTCCTAGACAACACAAACTGAAACACATGAAAATTGGAAACAGTACACCACCGACTGAATTAAAAAAGCCCCTGAAACTGAATAGCATCTTCCCAGACAGCACAAACCGAAAAAATGAAAATTGGAAACAGTGCACTGCCGACCAAATTATAAAAGTGCCCACGAAACTAAATAATGTCCTCCCAGACAGCACAAACCGAAAAACATCAAAATCAGAAACAGTGAACCGCCGACCGAATTATATAAAAGCCCCCAAAACTAAATAACGTCCTCCCAAATAGCACAAACCAAAAAATGTGAAAATCTGAAACAGTGCACTGCCGACCGAATTATAAAAAAACCCCCAAAACCAAATAATCTCATCAGAGGCAACAACAACATAAAAAACCTCCCCAAAATTATTGATTAACTTTTCTGATTCCATCAAAAACTGCTATTTTTTTCCACACCGACAATTCTACAATACCTATAATTTACATCACAAAGCCACCAGACGCTTCGACATATTAACATAAATCACATAAGTAACTTTAAAAGACTCCTAAATATATAACAAAATTAATAAATCACTATAATATGTGATGCCCCATTGTTCACTTTTGCTTTACCTTAACCAGTTTTGTTTAATTTACGTTATGTTTATCATTTTGGGGATTTTTATTTCCTTTTTGGCATCACAGTGCTCATTTCCAAGAGTTAGGAGTTGTGCATGCGCAACTCCGATCTTCCGACTGTCGCCCGCTAAAGTGCGTGCACAAGGACACGCCCCCTCTTGCGTCATAGCTTGTGTCGCTCGTCATATTATGTAAATGTCTTTCCCGGCGTGCAACATGACACATGTCCAGCTCTTGTTTAAACCGGTGACTTGCTAGTCACAGAAGCAGTTAGTGCAGAAGCACTAAGCAGAGTGCACGTAGCACGAGATAGTGCAGAGGCACTTAGAGAGAGTTGTAGCAGATAGAGTTGATGTATCTTCTTCATTGAAGTTTTGGTGAGTTGATTTTTTTGGAAATAAATTTGTTTGTTATTTAAACCTTTTGAGTCTTTACAATTTTTTTCTCTTGAGCAACGCAAATTAAAATTTGATTATAATTAGACATTTGACAATCTTTTTTTGGATTCTTACTCATTAACGCTCGCTGGTATTTTGAATCCTAATTTAACTTATTCTATTTTTTGGCAATTTGTTAATTATTGCTTGGCGCCCATCTCAGCTATCCGGAGCATAAAACTAATTGGATCAGAAAAAGGGTCCAAACTTAAAAGTATTTTGCATTTCTTTTGGCCCGTTACAAATACACTAATAATTACCATATTGATAAATAATAAGATAAACTCGACTATTCAACATCCACTAATAAATCAGCACTTTGACGTTAATTCTAATTTTAGAGGAAAAATTTTTGTGAGCCGGGTGGGATATGAACTCACGACCTCCTGATAACATGTCAGGTGCTCTGCACCATTGAGCTACTAGTCGCCGATCAAGATCCCCTCTAATTAATGGTATGAACATTCCTTTTATGTCACATATAGGCGCTATTCAGGCAATTTTAGCCCAAGCGGCTTTTTATTTGCCATATAGATGGAAAGCATGTCTTACAAGTATGCTAATGATGATAAATAATAAGATAACTCAACTAGTCAACATCCACTAATAAATCAGCACTTTGATGTCGATTCTAATTTTAGAGGAAAAATTGTCTTGAGCCGGGTGGTATACGAACCCACATCTCCTGATAACATGTCAGGTGCTCTGGATTATTTCCATATTACATGTAACTACTAAAAATCACACAATTCATCCCAAACTACTATAACGAAACACAACGAATGTGTTCTTTACTACCGCCATTTCAGTCCCACACGAAAAAACTTACAACATTCTTTCCCCCAAGCATACTCCCCCGACTACATTAGAATCCTCTGAAAACTCACTTTATATGTTTCTCCTAAGACCCTAACACCCCATAAAAACTCATTTTTAAAACTTAATTACCCCACAATATAAACTTTTGCCATTTTCTTCCACTCACAACAAAACACATACTACTATACCATATTAAACACAAAAAACATTTAAAATAATTCTATCTCGTTAACCACTCCTCTCTTCCCCTTCAAATGCCCCTCACTCCAAACAGCTTACAAAAACATTTCCCCTTTACACACAGCCATAAAAAGCTACTGAACTCCCACTTCTCAAAAACGTGTCCATAACTTTACAAACAGTTCACTAACACTCAACAACAACCCTCCTAATATTAAATAATTCTAATCTAAAAATATCTTTAATAACTTATTATTAACCATATCTTAACGAATTTTTGAAGAAACAACAGGAACATATTAATTATTTGTATTCTAACTATCACTAAAAATCCCTCATTAAATATACGATAAATATGCGCTTACCTTTAACCATTAGGCATGTTATCCAAAGGAAGTATAAATCAAGAATGGCGAAAAAAATTAAACATAACCTCACACTCCCATCACACACATAACACGTGACTCCACATTACCCACCCAAAAGAAACAAATCAAAGAGCCATAGGCCACCAACAACCAACAGTTACGTTTCTACGTCATACTTTACACTTCGATGTCAGCAGTGCCATCTTTTGCCTGAGGACTGAGTAAACTATGCTAACCAAGTTATTTAGCATTATTTTAGAATGATTCTATGCTTATTGATTGGCCAGATATGAAATATCCCGTAGCCATTGGTTATGCTGCCGCAACTCTCGCCGCGTGTTCCGAATACTGTCTGCATCTACCAGTGAACACGAATATCGATCAGAGTTCACAGGAGCTAAAATCAGCCTCCCAGTCCCATCAGCATCCACAACTCTTGCTGCCTGTGCCGAATACCGCCGGCTTCTATTACTGCTGAACATGAGTATTGATCACAGAATTCATAAGAGCCAAAATTGGATTCCCCGTGCCAAAGTGCATATTAGACTTGAATGTTTTTAATTCACGTGTTGTTAATTCACACAATGTTTTTAATTCACCCATTGCTTCACGGTGTTGCACATGAAGCACAGCTTACTATGTCCGAAACCCGATCCTACCGTGACGCTTAGATATGGTATTTTGCTGCTTGGTGGGCTAAATTTCTTATGGTGACATGGATGTTGATAATTAATACTTAAAATTGTAATAAGCTTCGTTTAATGAATCATCATGTTAAATGAAATGCTAATAAATGTAACTATATGATTCTTAACTTTTCATAGTGTTAAAGTTAAACTTTGATTATTTTAAATAAATGAAACAAATTATATGTTTATTCACGTATTGCATGATACTCCTTGTATCTTTCTGGGCGATATGCAGATGGATTTGTTAGACACACATTAACTAATTTTAGAAAATCTAATTCTTTACTGCACAAATTCCACAGAAACTCGTTGGTGAGGCTCTGGTGATGAGCACAAACAAATGGCCATTGACCTTGTGCAAATGCTTCACGAATTCAGTGAAAAGGCGCCTACTGTTCTTCTATACTCCTTGGCCATACCCTATATATGTTGAAGAACACACTGGATGACCTTGATGGGAGGCTACCATATTATCCAACAGCTGTCCAGTGGATCCCCTCCCCATAGCCTTTCAGCCTTTGGGATCCTTGTGACCTGGCAATGGTAATGCGCATGCGCAACTCCTATGCTCTTGGAAACGAGCGCAGTGATGCCAAAAATGAAATAAAAATCCCCCAAATGATAAATATAACATAAATTAAGCAAAACTGGTTAAGCTAAAGTAAAAGTGAATGAGGGGGCATCACAACGTACCTTAATGATAACCTAGGGAAAATGCAGGATATCATCATCATCATCATCATCAAGCAGCCATGGGCTGCGGAGGTCCAACCAGACTGCGCAGTTTAATTCTCCAAGCATATCTGTCCTGAGCTACATCTGCTGCATCCGGCCACTGCACACCAATTCTAACAAGATCCTGTTTGACATTGTCTGCCCACCGCATCCTAGGTCTCCCCCTCCTTCTGAGGCCTTTAGGCACACTGTTCATAACCCTATTCGCCAATCTATAATTATCCATACGGACAACATGGCCAAACCAGCGGAGTCTCTCTCTGCACAATATGCTGCTTAAAGGAGGTTGCTGACTCTTTGCCTAACCTCATCATTAGTTACAAAGTTGAACCACCTAATACCCAAAATACTGTGTAAGCATCTAGAATCAAAAACATCTAGATTCCTGTTATCCTGTTTACACAATGTCCAAGTTTCACTACCATAACTTACCCTAGAAAGAACCAAACTATTATACAGTCTAATTTTAGTCTTTAGGTGTATACGCCTATTTCTCCACAATCTCCATAGATTCTTAAAAGTCCCAGCAGCAATACCTATTCGTTTGTTAAGCTCATGCCGCACATCACCATTATCTGTTACATAGCTCCCAAGATAATTAAACTGTGACACCTGCTCAAGACTGCAACCATTCAGATGAACTGAATCACAACCTGCCTGACCAATTTTCATCACTTTAGTTTTCTCTCTGTTTATAACCAAACCTACTCTACTACCAGTCTCATCAACAGCTTGAATGAAAGAGTTCATCTCATCAACATCATTTGCCAAAAGGGCTAAATCATCAGCATAATATAAATCAGAAATTTTCATATCTCCAGCCCATTTAAGGCCAAAATCTTTCTCTTGCAGTGAATTTCGCATAACATAATCAATAACCAAACTAAAGAGAAAAGGTGAGCACCCTTGTCGAACACCACAAGCTTCTTTTGGTGTTCGACAAGGTTGCTTCTGGTGAGCACCCTTGTCGAACACCAGAAGTAATGCTAAACCAATTGCTACAAGCTTATGAACTCTCGCACACGACTCAGTGTTATTATAGAGAGCTTTCATTATGTTAACTAACTTGTCTTATATACCATATGATTTCACAATCAACCACAAATTATGACGATCAACAGAGTCGAAAGCCTTTTTGAAATCAACAAAGCTAGCAACTAAAGGTTTCTGAAACTGTAAACATTTCTCAAGAATCTGCCTAAGTGAAAATATCTGATCCACACATCCCCTACCACTTCTGAATCCACATTGCTCATCACGCAATTGACTGTCAACCAGATTCTTAATTCTATTAAGCACAATCATGGAAAGAACTTTACCTGGAACAGAGAGTAGGCTGATACCCCTTTAGTTATCACAAGAACTGCAATCACCTTTTTTGAAAATAGGGATAGCAATAGCTCTGATAAAATCCTTAGGAACCATGCCTTTACCATAAAAGATATTCGGAATTTCAGTCATCCAAATGGTAACCGAAACATTCCCGGCTCTGAGCATTTCCATAGTAATTTCATTTACCCCTGGGGATTTATGAAGTTTAAGTTTAGAAATAGCCAAAATAACTTCAGATTGTGTTATAGGGCCAACATTAAAGCCACCAATGCATCTATCATCATAGAAACAATGGGAGTAGAACTAACCACATTGTTTAGAACATCACTGAAATGCTCAGCCCACCTAGCCATGACAGAATTCTCCCCTTCTATAACCTTACCTTGTTTATCCTGCAATCCTTGTATGCCTGTCCGTTTTCTACCACATGAAACATTAACTATCTGGTACAGCTCTCTGCTGTTGTGCTGTATAACTGCTACCTCAGCTTTGTCAGCCAAGCCATCAAGCCAAAGATTCTTATCAGTAGCTAACTGATTCTTTACACGTTTATTAAGCTCTCTGTAATCCTTTCTATTAGGACTAGTAGGGTACTGATTAAGGACATTCCTGCAGTTCCTTCTTTCTGAAATAAGCTCAAGTAAGTGCCTTATCATTTAAATAATTCTACTTCCTCTGTGCCATTTTTCCTAAAAGAGTGCTGTTAATTTCCAAAAAGCATGTTTAAAATGATCCCATTCTTCCTCAACTTCAGTAGTAAGTATACCATTACTGTCAATGACTAAGTAACCTATCATGGTAAGCTTTGGCTATAACTGTGTCTTTCAGAGCTTCAGTATTAAAAGTAAAATTTTTAACCCTAGCACAACGCTTTTTAAGTTTAAGTTGCAAGACACTTTTAACAAGGTAATGGTCAGATCCAATTTCAGCTCCCTTATATGACCTGGTATTCTTAACAGAACTAGCCCATTTGCTGTTAATTAATATATAATCAATCATATTCTTATGCAGCCCCTCAGGTGAAACCCATGTGTACTTATGTATGTCGCGGTGTTTGTAATAAGTGTTAGTTATTCTGAAACCATTGAGTTTACTTACCTGTAGGAGACGTTGCCCATTGCCATTGCAGCTACCAATACCAAAAGGGCCTATCACCCCTCCCTAAAGATCAGAGTCAGTACCAACTTTGGCATTGAAGTCATCTAGAACAAGGGTAACATCTCCTTTCTTGAAAGAATTCAAAATATCCTGAAATTGTTCGTAAAACATATCCTTCAATTCCTCATCAGCATCCCCAGTGGGGACATAACAGCAGATAACATTCAAGTCTTTAATGCTTGTCTGAAATTTTGCTGTAAGAAACCTTTCATTAATGCACTCATATCCTAGAAGAGCATCACTAGCATTTCTGCTGAGCAGCAGACCCACGCCTTGGTGAGGCTTTCCATCCTCTCTCCCTGTAAAGAGAAATTTAAAGTTATTTTTAAGTATCTCACCTTTACCTGTCCATCTGGTCTCTTGCAAGCCTAGAATATCTAGGTATACAATTAAAAGACCTTCTTGCTCAAAAATTAATTTAAAATAATTTAAAAATTCTCTGTCATTGAGCAATAAAATTTCAGAGTTTATCCTTCAAACTATTTGGATGTTGAAAGTTCTTAAGAGAAAACTCTCAGAAGGTTTTCGGAGCAAAGGCAGCGCTCCGTTTTCAGTGAAGTGATGTTATGTACTGACGTTGGGTCCGTTTAGACAAAGAGCTACACGACATCCTACACGACATGTGGAAAGAAGCTCTTTGTCTAAACGGACCCAACGTCAGTACATAACATCAGTGCACTGAAGACGGAGCGCTGTCTTTGCTCCGAAAAGCTTCTGAGAGTTTTCTCCTAAGAACTTTCAACATCCAAATAGTTTGAAGGATAAACTCTGAAATTTTATTGCTCAATGACAGAGAATTTTTAAATTATTTTAAAATAGAATATCTAGGTTATAGTGCTGGAATTCCTGCATGAGGACATCAAGAGAATAATCTCTATGTCTCCTGCAGAGAGAAAATGATTAGTAGGATTTTTAAAGAAATTAGGTTTATTGAGATTGGTAAGGCCAACAATATCAAACAGCCCCCTGATCGCAGGCATGGGGCAAAGACCTGTTCCTCCTCCGCTAAAGGCTGAAGTCACCGATGCTGGTAGGAACTTCAGGCACCACCTTTTCAAGTGGACTTTTTCAAGAGCCATTGACCTGCCTGAGACACATTACTCCAGTTTAAGCTTGACGATGCCCAACTAGCTAAGTAAGGTTTAGGTACCTGCGATGGCCTCTGATTAGGATTATCCACCAGCTGATAAAGGTATCCCAGGCCTCTGTTCATTTAGGGCTGGCAACCCATAAGCAAACAGAAAACACAGCAGCAGATTCTCCCTCAACAGTGCAGCAAGTCCAGGATTCAATCAAACTCAAATCCATAAACAAGTCCAGTCTAGTAGGTATAAATGGTCAGCACCAGGACACTGTGAAGTTGACCACTCCTCAGCAGGTTTGAAAAAAAAGAAAAAATTGGTCATAGATGACCAGATCAGTAGGCCATACTGAACTGGCAGCCCTCCCCTTCAGTTCCCTTCCAAAAGAGAATATCTCTTTTGAAAGGTACTAATGGCCTGCACCACGAGAAGGCAGGGTCAGACATTAGGTGCTAGACCTGGCCGGTTCTGAGCATCATCACTAGGGATCGGTACACAGCCCTCCTTCCAGTTTATGCCTAGCTACCATTTACAGGCTTCAGGATTTAATCAAAAATAATAAATCATGATTTTCTTTTGTATTCCCATTGGGTGCATTAATAAAGTAGACTCTAAAGCAGGTGTCGGCAACGTATGACCCCGCGGGTCACCAAGTGACCCATTTAATAATTTCAAGTGACCCACTTGAGTTCCGCAAATAAAGTATAATATATAAAAATAAATTATACTTTATTTGCAGAACTCAAGTGGGTCACTTGAAATTATTAAATGGGTCACTTTTTAACCCGCGGGTCATAGGTTGCCGACGCCTGCTCTAAAGGATAGCCTTCACAGGTATTCCCCCCCCCCCAAAAAAAAAAAAACAAAACAAAAAAAACAAAAATCAAATCAATCAAATAATGTTTGTTTAAGATCCCAAACTTAGGTCATAAATACTCAATAGAAGAACCTGCTTCAAGGTTGTCAACACTTAAACTACCAGAAAAATAGACATTTTTTAATTTGTGAGGAAACAAAAATATCAGATATGTATGTGTCGTTTTTCTACTGAGGTCCTGCCATCCTCACAGACCTTCTACTATGTCATATAAACTGACAGGCTCCTGTCAGACCTCTGTGGCAAGCAGCTGCTTGAGGGGGTATTTATTTTATTTATTTACTTTTATATATATATTTATACCTTTTCTGAGAATAATTTTAGATACTTTTACTGTCTTTTTCCACTGATGGCTTTGTTTTTGATTTCTTGAGTTGATTAAATTTCTTGAATCATTTTACTGATTTTTTCATCATCATCCTTAAGCAACCATGGGCTACGGAATCCAACCAGATTCTGCAATTTAGTTCTCCAAACATATCTATCCTGAGCTACATCTGTTTCTTCTGGCCCTGTACACCAATTCTAACAAGGTCTTGTTTGATATTGTCTGCCCACTACATCTGCTTGTAGCCCTTCTTTCTGAGTCCTTAAGGCACATTGTTCATAATCCTATTCGCTAATCTATAATTATCATACAGGGCAACATGGCCAAACCAATGCAGTCTCTGTGAAATATGCTGCTCAAAGGAGGTTTGTGACTCCTTTCCTAACCTCATCATTACTTGCAATTGAACCACCTAATGCCCAAAATACTGTGTAAGGATCTAGAATTTAGTTTCCTGTTATCTTGTTCACAAAGCATCCAAGTTCCACTACCATAATTAACCATAGAGAGAACCAAACTATTATACAGTCTAATTTTAGTCTTTCAGTGTATACACCTATTTCTCCACACTCTCCATAGATTCCTAAAAGTCCCAGCAGCAGCAGTCCCTATTCGTCTGTTAATCTCATGCTGCACATCACCAGTATCTGTTGAATAGCTCCCAAGAAAATTAAACAGACACCTGCTCAAGAGTGAAGCTATTGAGATTAACTAAACCACAGAATGCTTGACCAATATTTTTCACTTTAGTTTTCTCTTTGTTAATAAACAAACCTACTCTACTACCAGTCTTATCAGTAGCTCAAATGAAAGAGTTCATCTCATCAACATATT
The DNA here is from genome assembly GCA_038380435.1 of Ryuthela nishihirai. Classification (NCBI taxonomy): domain Eukaryota; kingdom Metazoa; phylum Arthropoda; class Arachnida; order Araneae; family Heptathelidae; genus Ryuthela; species Ryuthela nishihirai. The sequence continues at coordinate 5,010,532 of JAWZYU010000019.1, forward strand.
GCCAATAGAGCTAAATCATCAGCATAACCTAAATCAGAAATTTTCATATCTCCAGATAATTTAAGGCCAAAATCTTTCTTTTGCAGTGAAGTTCACAAAATATAATCTATAACCAAACTAATGAAAAGGAGACCAAAATGCACCCTTCTCAAACACCAGAAGCTATGCTAAACCAATTGCTACAAGCCTTACCATTCTCACACATGACTCAGTGTTATAGCGAACCTTCATTATGTTAACTAATTTGTCTGATATGCCATATGATCTTACAATCAACCACAAATTACGGTGATCAACAGTATCGAAAGCCGTTCTGAAATCAACAAAGCTAGTAACCAAAGATTTCTGAAACTTTAGACATTTCTGAAGAATCTGCCTGAGTGAAAATATCTGATCTATACACATCTCCTACCACCACTGAATCCACATTACACATCACACAATTGCCTGTCAACCAGATTCTTAATTCTATTACACACAATCATGCAGAGAACATTACCTGGAACAGAAAGTAGGCTGTACCCTTCTAGTTATCAGAAGAACTGCGATGAACTTTTTAATAAATAGGGAAAATAACAGCACTGGTAAAATTCCTAAGAACAATGCTTTTATCATTAAATATTGAATAAACTTGACTTTTTTGGTATACACTAAGTAATTACCCCTTTTGAGTTGATACAAATTTTTAGAGGAAAACTTGTCTTTAGCTTTGTGGGATATGAACCCATGACCTCCTGATAACATGTCAGGTGCTCTGGACCACTGTGCTGCTGGTCACTGATCAAGATTTCCTCTAATTGTTGATATTAACATTTTCTACCTACAATACATATTCATTATGTCACATGTAGGCGCTGTTCAGGCAATCTAGCCACAAGCGGCTAATAAATGCCGTATGGAAAGTATGTATTACAAGTATACAGTTGATTAAATATTGAATAAACTTGACTTTTTTGGTATACACTAAGTAATTACCACTTTTGAGTCAATTCAAATTTTTTAGAGCAAGTTCAAGACAATTTGTCCCCTACAAATTTGAATCAACTCAAAAATGGTAATTTCTTAGTGTATACCAAAAAAGTCAAATTTATTGAATATTTAATCAACTGCATATTTGTAATATATACTTTCCATCTATATGGCATTTATCTGCTGCTTGTAGCTAGATTGCCTGAACACCACCTACATGTGAAATAATGGAATATGTACTGTAGGTAGAAAATGTTCATATGATCAATTAGAAGAAATCTTGATCGGCGGCCTGTAGCTCAGTGGTCCAGTGCACCTAACATGTTATCAGGAGGTTGTAGGTTCGTATCCCACCCGGCTCAAGACAGTTTTTCCTCTAAAAATTTGAATCAGCTCAAAAGTGGTAATTTCTTAGTGTATGCCTTTAACATAAAAGATATTCCAAATTTCAGTCATCCATGTGGTAACTGAAACATTCCCGCATTCTAAGCATTTCAGTAGTAATTTCATCTCCCCCTTGGGGATTTATGTAGTTTAAGTTTAGAAACAGCTGAAATAACTTCAGATTGTGTTATAGGGCCAATATTAAAGCCAGTAATGCATCTATCATCACTGCAAACAATGGGAGTAGAACTAACCACATTGTTTAGAACATCACTGAAATGCTCTGCTCACCTAGCCATGACAGAATCTTTACCTTCTATAACCTTACCTTGTTATTAACTATCTGGTACAATTCTCTGCTGTTGTGCTGTCTAACCGCCTCCTCAGCTTTGTCAGTCAAGCCATCAAGCGAAATGTTCTCTGCAGCAGCTCTGATCCTTTACATGTTTATTAAGCTCTCTCTAATGCTTTCTATTAGAACTAGTAGGGTATTGATTAAGGATATTCCTGCAGTTCATTCTTTCAGAAATAAGCACAATGCCTTATCATTAAAATAATCTTTCCTCATCTGTGTATTTTTTCCGAAGGAGTACTGTTAGTTTCAAGGAAAGCCAGTTTTGAAATGGTCCCATTCTTCCTCAATTTCAGTAGGAAGCAAACTATGACTGTCATAATGACTAAGTAACCTATCATAATAAGCTTTAGCTACAACTGGGTCTTTCAGAGTTTCAGAATTAAAGGTAATTTTTTTAAACTTAGAACAACACTTCTTAAGTTGAAGTTGCCAAGACATTTTTAATAAGGCAATGGTCAGATCCAATTTTGGCTCTTGTATATGACCTGGTATTCCAAACAGAACTTGCCTATTTGCTGTTAATTAACCTTTTGCACTCGAGGGTTTTTTCGCTATAGGGATGTAGCAACTGGAAGGTTTTTTGCTAAATATTTGATGAAAATTTTTACAACATAAAAATAAATCATACATCATCATTATCATCATCCTCAAGCAGCCATGGGCTACGGAGGTCCAACCAGATCGTGCAATTTAGTTCTCCAAGCAAGTCTGTCCTGAGCTACGTCTACTGCATTTGGCCACTGCACACCAATTCTAACAAGATCCTGTTTGACATTGTCTGCCCACTGCATTCTAGGTCTCCCCATCTTTCTGAGGTCTTTAGGCACACTGTTCATAACCCTATTCGCCAATCTATAATTATTCATACGGGCAACATGGCCAAACCAACGGAGTCTCTCTCTGCATATGCTGCTTAAAGGAAGTTGCTGACTCCATTGCCTAACCTCATCATTAGATACAAAGTTGAATCACCTAAGGCCCAAGAATCAAAAGCATGTAGTTTCCTGTTTATCATGTTTACAAAGTGTCCAAGTTTTGCTACCATAACTAACCCTAGAAAGAACCAAACTATTGTACAGTCTAATTTTAGTCTTTAGATGCATACACCTATTTCTCCATACTCTGCATAGAGTTTTAAAAGTCCCGGCAGCAATCCCTTATTTGTCTGTTAATCTGATGCCGCGCATCACCAATGTCTGTTACATAGCTCCCAAGGTAATTAAACTGTGACACCTGTTCAAGACTGCAACCATCCAGATGAACTGAATAACAACCTGCCTGACCAATTTTCATCACTTTAGTTTTCTCTCTGTTTATAACCAAACCTATTCTACTACCAGTCTCATCAACAGCTCAAATGAAAGAGTTCATCTCATCAGCATCATTTGCCATATGGGCTAATGATGTCATCAAAATCAGCATAATCTAAATCGGAAGTTTTCGTATCTCCAGCCCATTTAAGGCCTAAATCTTTCCCTTGAAGTGAATTTCGCATAACATATTCAATAACCAAACTAAAGAGGAAAGGAGACAAAATGCACCCTTGTCGAACACCAGAAGTAATGCTAAACCAATTGCTACAAGCCTTACCAACTCTCACACACGACTCAGTGTTATTATAGAGAGCTTTCATTATGTTAACTAACTTGTCTGGTATACCATGATCTCACAATCAACCACAAATTATGACGATCAACAGAGTCGAAAGCCTTTTTGAAATCAACAAAGCTAGCAACCAAAGGTTTCTGAAACTCTAAACATTTCTCAAGAATCTGCCTAAGTGAAAATATCTGATCCACACATACCCTACCACTTCTGAATCCACATTGCTCATCACGCAATTGACTGTCAACCAGATTATTAATTCTATTAAGCACAATCATTGAAAGAACTTTACTTGGAACAGAGAGTAGGCTGATACCCCTTTAGTTATCACAAGAACTGCAATCACCTATTTTGAAAATAGGGATAGCAATAGCTCTGGTAAAATCCTTAGGAACCATGCCTTTACCATAAAAGATATTCGGAATTTCAGTCATCCAAGTGGTAACCGAAACATTCCCAGCTCTAAGCATTTCAGCAGTAATTTCATCTACCCCTGGGAATTTATGAAGTTTAAGTTTAGAAATAGCTAAAATAACTTCAGATTGTGTTATAGGGCCAACATTAAAGCTGCCAATGCATTTGTCATCATTGCAAACAATGGGAGTAGAACTAACCACATTATTTAGAACATCACTGAAATGCTCAGCCCACCTAACCATGACAGAATCCTCCCCTTCTATAACCTTACCTTTTTTATCCTTCAAACCCTGTATGCCTATCCGTTTTCTACCACACAAAACATTAACTATCTGGTACAGCTCTCTGCTGTTGTGCTGTATAACTGCTACCTCAGCTTTGTCAGCCAAGCCATCAAGCCAAAGATTCTTATAAGCAGCTAACTGATCTTTTACACGTTTATTAAGTTCTCTGTAATTCTTTCTATTAGGACTAGTAGAGTATTGATTATGGACATTCCTACAGTTCTTTCTTTCCGAAATAAGCTCAAGTGCCTTATCATTCAGATAATTCAGCCTCCTCTGCTCCTTTTTTCCTAAAAGAGCACTGTTAGTGTCCAGAAAACCTTGTTTGAAATGATATCATTCTTCCTCAACTTCAGTAGTAAGCATACCATGACTGTCATAATGACTAAGTAACCTATCATGGTAAGCTTTGGCTATAACTGGGTCTTTCAGAGCTTCAGTATTAAAAGTAAATTTTTTAACCCTAGCACAATGCTTTTTAAGTTTTAAGTTGCAAGACACTTTTAACAAGGTAATGGTCAGATCCAATTTCAGCTCCCCTATATGACCTGGTATTCCTAACAGATATTTGCTGTTAATTAATATATAATCAATCATATTCTTATGCAGCCCATCGGGTGAAACCCATGTGTACTTATGTATGTCGCGGTGTTTGTAATAAGTGTTAGTTATTCTGAATCCATTGAGTTTACTTACCTGTAGGAGACGTTGCCCATTGCAGCTACCAATCTAAAAGGGCCTATTACTCCTCCCCAAAGGTCAGAGTCAGTACCAACTTTGGCATTGAAGTCACCAAGAACAAGGACAATATCTCCTTTCTTGACAGAATTCAAACTATCCTGAAGTTGTTCATAAAACCTATCCTTCTCATCCTCGTCGGCATCCTCAGTGGGGGCATAACAACAGATAACATTCAAGTCTTTAACGCTTGTCTGAAATTTTGCTGTAAGAAACCTTTCATTAATGCACTCATATCCTAGAAGAGCATCACTAGCATGTCGGCTGAGAAGCAGACCCACACCTTGGTAATGTTTATTGTCGTCCCTCCCTGAAAAGAGAAATTTAAGATTATTTTTAAGATTCTGACCTTTATCTGTCCATCTGGTCTCTTGGAAGCTGAGAATATCTAAATTATAATGGTGGAATTCTTGTGTGAGGACATCAAGAGAAAAAGCTCCGTGTGCAGTCCTCACATTCCAACTACCTATGGAGAGAAAATGGTTAGCGGGATGTTTAAAGAAACTATGTTTATTGAGAGAGGGAATGCCGACAATATCAAACAGCCCCTAATCTTCTCCCACAACTAAAGGCTGAAGTCATGTACACTGGAAGACTTCCTCCAATGTAGAATTTGATGATGCCAATAGAAGCAAAGAGTTCAGGTGCCTGCGATGACCTCTGCTCAGGATTATCCACCAGCTGATAAACATATTCTTGAATCTATTCACTTGGGGCTGTCAACCCACAAAAAATCAAACTCATCTTCACAGCTGGAAATTTCATCACTTGGCTTCATTTTTATAACCACTACTGAAACAACCACAATCTCCACAAAATACCCATGATATCTAAGATGACCCATGATATCTGCTGGTCATCCTAGATATCTTATGGATATAATGTGGAGATTGTGGTTGTGTGGGTAAAAAGACTAAATTTAACGCATAAGAATCTTAGTAAATGGTAGAGGGTAGTAAAGACAAAAAAAAGCAGTATTTGGACTAGTTCATTTTAAATCTGTGTGATTCTGGGCATTAAAGGGTTAAAATAATTTTAAGTTAACACAATTCTGTATTTTGAAGTTGACGTAGGCAATATATTTACACATCTGAAAGGTAAAGAGGAAAGTTATTTGTTTATTAACTAGTCATTATCACCTCTCAGTTGCCATTTGAGTTGCTACATCAAACCAAGTGGCGACTGAAGGTTGCCTCTCGAGTGCAAATGGTTAATATATAAAATCAGTTGTATTTTTATGCAGCCCAGCTGGGGGAACCCATGTGTACTTATGTTTGTTGCAGTGTTTGTAGTAAGTTATTCTGAAACCATTAAGTTTACTTACTTGTAGGAGATGTTGCCCATTGCCACTGCCAATACCAAAGGACCTATCACCCGTCCTCAAAGGTCAGAGTCAGGACCAACTTTGGCATTGAAGTCACCTAGAACAAGGGTAATATCTCCTTTCTTGACAGAATTCAAAATGTCCTGAATTTGTCTGTAAAACCTATCCTTCTCATCATCAGTGGGGGCATAAGAGCAGGTAACATTCAACTCACTAATGCTTGTCCGAAATTTAGCTATAAGAAACATTTGATCCTAGAAGAGCATCACTAGTGAGTCTGCTGAGAAGCAAACCTATGCCTTTGAGATGGTTCTAATCTTCCCTCTTTCAAAATAGAAATTGAAAATTATTTTTAAGTATCTGATTTTTATCTGTCCATCTGGTCTCTTGCAAGCTGAGAATATAATGATTATAATGGTGTAATTCCTATGTGATGACATTAAAAGAATGATCTGTGTGCAGAATCCTCACATTCCAACTACCTATGGAGAGAAAATGGTTAGTGGGATGTTTAAAGAAACCATGTTTATTGAGAGAGGAAATGCTGACAATATCAAACAGCTCCCTAATTGCAGACATGAGGCAAAAACCTGTTCCCCCACCACTAAAAGGCTGAAGCCATCTGCACTGGAAGACTTCCTCAAATGTAGAATTTGATGATGCTAGTAGAAGCAAAGAGTTCAGGTGCCTGCAATGACCTCTGCTCAGGATTATCCACCAGCTGATAAAACATATCCTGTGAATATATTCACTTGGGGCTGTCAACCCACAAACAAACAGAAAACACAGTGGAAGATTCTCCCTACATAGATGCCCACCAGTGTAGCAAATTCAGGAACCACAATCAAGCCCAGAGCCTTAATCCATTCTGGTTTGGTGAGTTTATATGGTCAGCACCAGGACCCTGTATGGTTGACCACTCTTCAGCAGGGTAGGAAAAAAAAATAGCCATAGTTATCGAAATCGTTGGCCACACTGATCTGGCAGCCCACCCCTTTTGTTCCCTTCCACAAGAGAGTGTCTCTTTCGAAAGGTATTAATGGACTGCACCACGAGAAGGCGGTGTCAAACATTAGGTGCTAGGCCTGGCCAGTTCTATGCATCATCACAGGGAACTGGTGCATAGTTCTCCTTCCAGTGACTACCTTTTTTAATAGGACTTTTTTAAGAGTGACATAGTAAAAAAACATCTGACAACACAAATATTTATTTAAAAAGTAATTGACAGAAATGGTTATAATGCACATAAATAGAAAGGCTATTTTTTTCTGAATAACAAAATATTAAATTATTTTGTTTCAAATAAGTATTTCTCCAGTTTTGTAATTTTTTTCTTGGTAGCATACTTTGAGAAAATTCCAGGCTTTCAGCCAATTGTGCTGAGTCAGGTAAAGAAGTCAGCTTTAGAATTTTTTTTAAGCATAACCAATCGACAGAAATAGGTCATATTATATGCCAAATTAAACAGAATTTACCAATTTTATGAAAATAAATAAATGAAATTTAAAAGCATATTGATTTTAAAAGGTCTTTTTTTTTATAACACTGGGCAACACACAAAAAGGTTTTGAAATGAAAATAGCCAATCTTTACTAATTTCGAAGTGCTGAACACGATAATGACAATAAAATTTGTCGATTGGCTCTTATTTAGGAGAGACAGAGATGGTCATGTGTAAATGACTCAGTCCACATTGAGTGCATAAGTAACCATTTCTCAGCGCTGTATTTTAAACTCCAGATTGGGCCCCACACATATGCTGCGGTAGGTATGCAAGAAATCTTCCGAAGTGGCTGAAAGGTAAAAAAGTGGCTGCCATTTGCTGTTCCTATGATTTGGAGAGAGCCAAGCAATCGCGCAAATGACTGCTACTTCTGCATGGTTCCACCCATTTCTGGAGGCATCACAAGGAAAAAGAAGTGGACAATAGCATACCCGAAATTACAATCTGCTCTCCGACCAGTTTCGCACAGCGAAGGCCTTCCTTTTCCCAAACTTGCAAAAGAATTTTCCATTGATTTAGATGATGAGGAGGGAGGCAAACCGATGTCACGTTCTCTGCAGCCTTCGGTGTCTAATGATGATCCATACGTCTGCCACGGTGTGTCATCTGTGCCACACATTCTCACCGAAGAAGAAATGACGATCTTGTTCACAATCTGGAGCTGTCCAAGGCCAAAGCAGAGGATCAGACTTAATGGAATCTTTTCAAGTAAAATGTCTGAGTAACTTCATTTTGAACTTGTCATGATCATTTTGCACCTTCAGAAAGGAAGATGACCTCGTGTTCTGCTCCGATGCAGATGGCCAGATGAATGCCTTCGAAACCAAACATGACCCTCAAGAATGGCGACTATTCATAGACTCCACGAAATTGAGTCTCAAGGTGGTGGGGCTGTGTAATGGAAATTGACTTCCATCCATTCCAGTGAGACATGCTGTCTACATGAAAGAAACCTACAACAACCTAAAACAGCTGTTGAACTGTCTTCAATACAGCAAGTATGGCTGGCATCTCTGTTGGGACTTGAAGGTAGTGGCTCTGTTCATGGGTCTGCAGCTGGGATATACGAAGTACTACTGTTTCTTATGGGAATGGGACAACCGAGCAAAGACTGCACTACATGAAGAGAAACTGGCCTCAGAGGAAATCTCTGAAGGTCGAAGAGAAGAATGTGTAACACCCAGCACTGGCAGAAATGCACAAAGTCGTTCTACCATCCCTACACATCAAACTCGGTGTGATGAAAAACTTCATAAAAGCCATGAACCAGACTGCATCAGCTTTCAAGTACATGGCTAACAAATTCCCTTGACTCAGTGGAACGAAAATGAAAGGGAATTTTTGTGGGTCCTGAGATCCACGAGCTGTTCAGAGACCAGATGTTCAACAACCTGCTTTAGGGTGATGAGAAAAAGGTTTGGAATGCTTTTCGTCTGGTGTCGACTTAATTCCTCGGGAATGTCAGGGCAGACAAACAAGAAACTGGTTAAGGACATGTTGTCTCTGTATCACAAACTTGGCTGCAATATGTCCTTAAAGATCCACTTTCTCCATTCCCACTTAAATTTCTTCCCCGACAACTGCGGCATGGTTAGTGATGAGCACTGTGAATGCTTTCACCAGGATATTGCAATGATGGAGAAATGATACCAGGGAAACTGGTCCACTTCAATGTTGGCTGACTACTTTGGACACTTGCCAGAGATGATCCTGAGCAGCTGTAGAAACGATGCACAAAACGATGTTGGAAGTAGAAGCGGAGTTATACCGATACATGCATATGTACATATTACTCTATTATATAAGGAACTATTGCGAATTTCTTAGAAATCATAGCCAATTTTGCATTTTCATTGTCTTATTCATGTTCAGCACCTTGAAATCTTTAAGAAATGGCTACTTTTATCTCAGAGGCATGATTTTTATGAAAATTTGTTTCCCAATGTAATGTGATATGGATGAAAAAATAGATCGGACTGTAAAATTAAGGCTTAATTTGGAAAATAGGATGAATAAAAATAGTTAAATTATATATTAATGAAAAGGAAATTTTGTCCCAAATAATTTTAACCTGAAACATGAATTTTATTTTTTTGATGTTTCTTTTGAGTATCACTCATTTACTAGATTTTTCTGAATTTGTTATGAAATGGAGAAGAACCTACTTGGTTGTGTTTTTTATTAACCTTTCCATTGTCCAGGATGTCTGTATACGTTTGCAGAATTCGAAATGAGAGAATGTAAATATATATTTGTTTTTAGTACACCAACAAAAAAATATTAAAATTAGTTTTAAAATTTATATATATATCTTATAAAATATATAATTCAGGCTTGATAAATAATATTTTGGTTAGTGTATTGTTCACGGCTCTCAGCTAACAGAAACGTGTGACATTGAAGTGTAAAGTACAACGTAAAACATACCCGTTGGTTGTTTGATGGCCTGTGGTTTTATGATTTGTTTCTTTTGGGTATGTAACATGAAGTCGTGTGTCATGTGGCATGAACGTGACGTTATGTTTGCTTTTTTTTCGCCATTTTTGCCGGATAACTTTGGGATAACGTACCGATAGTCAGAGGTGAGTGCATATGTATAATATATATTTAATGAGGGATTTTTAGTGATAGGCAGAATAGGGGTAAATAATATCTGCCATAATATAAGATTGATATCACCTTAAAAACATTGGTATAGATCAGTGGTGCCCAACCTTTAGTCTATCTCGAGCAAATTAAGAATTTAAAAATTTTAGGCGAGCCACACATAGGACGACGACCTATGGACGCTAGCCACATATAGGACACATACATCGACGCATTTTTCTAAATCTGTCACGTCACTTGGGCTGAAAGGGACATATGTCCTAAATGGCCACTAATAAAAATTAATTTATATCTGAGTCGTGTGTGAGAGTTGGTAAGGCTTGTAGCAATTGGTTTAGCATTACTTCTGGTGTTCAACAAGGGTGCATTTTGTCTCCTTTTCTCTTTAGCTTGGTTATTGATTATGTTATGCGAAATTCACTTCAAGGGAAAGATTTTGGCCTTAAATGGGCTGGAGATACGAAAATTTCTGATTTAGATTATGCTGATGATTTAGCCCTTTTGGCAAATGATGTTGATGAGATGAACTCTTTCATTCGAGCTGTTGATGAGACTGGTAGTAGAGTAGGTTTGGTTATAAACAGAGAGAAAACTAAAGTGATGAAAATTGGTCAGGCAGGCTCTGATTCAGTTAATCTGAATGGTTGCAGTCTTGAGCAGGTGTCACAGTTTAATTATCTTGGGAGCTATGTAACAGATAATGGTGATGTGCGGCATGAGATTAACAGACGAATAGGGATTGCTGCCGGGACTTTTAAGAACCTATGGAGAGTGTGGAAAAATAGGCGTATACACCTAAAGACTAAAATTAGACTGTATAATAATTTGGTTCTTTCTAGGGTTAGTTATGGTAGTGAAACTTGGACACTTTGTAAAAGAAGATAACAGGAAACTAGATGCTTTTGATTCCAGATGCTTACGCGGTATCTTGGGCATTAGGTGGTTCAACTTTGTAACTAATGATGAGATTAGGCAAAGGAGTTTGCAACCTCCTTTAAGCAGCATATTGTGGAGAGAGACTCCGTTGGTTTGGCCATGTTGCCCGTATGAATAATTATAGATTGGCGAATAGGGTTATGAACAGTGTGCCTAAAGGCCTCAGAAAGAAGGGGAGACCTAGGATGCGGTGGGCAGACAATGTCAAACAAGACTTGTTAGAATTGGTGTGCAGTGGCCAGATGCAGTAGATGTAGCTCAGGATAGACTTGCTTGGAGAACTAAATTGCATGGTCTGGTTGGACCTCCGTAGCCCATGGCTGCTTGAGGATGATGATGATGATGATAATTTTTAAAACTATTTTTAATAAACATGACGAATCTGAATACGCGAGTCGCGAGCCACAATAAAATGGTACGCGAGCAACGTGTTGGCCACCGCAGGTATAGATGATGCATTTTGTGAAAATTTCTTGTTACTAGAGATGCACTAATGAGAAATACTGAAGAAAAGTAAAAGTTCAATTTAATGAAGCACTAATCACACAGTCCAAGTAGATGAAAATAAATAGTTGTTTCTTGATCGGTGAGCTTGGTTGCTTTAATACAAGAACGTAGTAGATTCACTATTGTAAAATCCTGCACAATAATGACTAAGAAGAAACTGAAATACATCACATAAAAGTAGTAGGATCTAGATTTTTAAACATACAATATGTTGTTTGTCAGCAAAATGGTGGTAATTTCTGTGTTGAATTACGTTATGAGAAGGCATATCAGAAAATTTTTTTGAGGAAAGGGTTATTATTGTTAAGAAGAATATGTGTGAGATGCAGTATCAGATGATATATATGATGGCATGTTTTTGTTGTTGTTTGGTAATAGAAAATTGGTGTTATTTTTTGTTGTTGATGAGGATATTTGGATTAGGGAAATCTTTTAACAGGAGTTTCCAGGCTGTGGGTAAAATTGGTAATTCATTGTTACAGCAGAAATCTTTGTTGAGTTCATATTATTTTTTCACTGTATGAGAGTTTGAATTTAGTATTACGATTCGAAATAATTTTGGCTTCATCAAAGATTGGAATTGCATTGTGGTTGATAACAATGCTTGAAAAAGCAGTTATTGTTGATCTTGATATCATATTGATGTTCTTTACTTCTTTCTGGTAAGTTTCTTGAAATCATTCCAATGTATCTAATTGGTGATTTGACGTTATTTTTAGGAGTTGCTTCTTCTTTTAAAGGAATTAGGTAAACTCCTGTAGGAATGTAGCAGTCTCTGTCATTCAAGATCGAATTTAGTAGGGTAGGAGGAGGTTTGGTAGGTACTATGTAGTTGTATGTTCTCATGATGTTTTTTATGGTATTGTTCAGAGCAGTAAATGTGATATAGAGTTTGGTATATTTAAATATCTTGTCAGTTGACTTCTTGGTGGTAATCTGCTTATTTGGTTGAAATATAGAAGAATGACATTTATGGATGAAATTGAATGGATAGCCAGCATCTTTTGCTAACAAATATATAAATTTGATTATGATTTGTAAGTGGTAGTTTGTTATACTGATTTTTGCAGTTCTAGTAAATAAATTTTTAAGACATGAAGAAAGGTATTGATGAGGATGCGATGAATTATAAGGCATTAAGTTGTTTATAAAGGTAGGTTTGTGTATACAGAAGTTATGGTTCATTATTACATCTTTGGATAAGAATATCGAGAAAGGTTATTTCTTTATTTTTTTCACTTTCGAGAGTGAATTTGATACTAGGATATACATTATTGAGTTCTGATAATAAATCAAGTAAGGATTGTTCGTAATATTCCCATTATAACCACTAAAAACAGACTAAGTTTAAAATAATAATTTTAATTAAACACAATGCTGTAAATATTTTTTTGAAAAAATTTCACTGACATATGGGACTTGAACACGCATCTCTCGAGAAACATGCTAGAGTATTCTTACCGACTGAATTAATTCCGGATCATCTTTTTTCCACTAAATTAAGACTAAAATTCTTCACTGATGATTTTTGTGCCTACCATTGGCGCCATCTATGATCTACAGGTGGCAACTATTTCATTTTATATTGTGCTGAGTAAGATGGAAATAATAGTCTCTTCACACTCTTTAGCATTATTAATGATTTATTGATATTGAAATGTGAACTAGGTAACGCTTTGATTGTCACCTATGTTTAAATCATTAATAACACAAAATAGTGTGAAGAGACTATTATTTCCATCTTACTCAGCGGAATATAAAATGAAATAGTTGCCACCCGTCGTAGATCATAGATGGTGCCAATGGTATGTGCCGAAAATCATCGGTGAAGAGTTTTAAAGTCTTAATTTAGTGGAAAATAGATGATCCTGAGTTAATTCAATTGGTAAGAATACTCTAGCATGTTTTAGGAGAGATGCAGTTTCAAGTCCCACATGTCGGCGAAATTTTTTCCACAAAATATTTATTGATATATTGACGTTAAAATGTCAACTACATAGCACTGTGATTGTCACCAAATCATTAATAATGCTAAATAGCGTGAAGAAACTTTATTATTTCCATCTTACTCAGTGCAATATAAAATGAAATAGTTGTCACCCGTAGATCATAGTTGGTGCCAATGGTAGGACCGATAATCATCGGTGAAGAGTTTTAAAGTCTTAATTTAGTGGAAAAAAGATAATCAGGCATTAATTCAATCAGTAAGAATACTCTGGCATGTTTCTGGAGAGATTTGGGTTCAAGTTCTGTATGTCAGTGAAATTTTTTCCACAAAATATTTATTGATATATTGACATTAAAATGTCAACCAAGTTGGGTTGTTGTTTTCACCTATGTTTAAATTATTAATAATGCTAAATAGCGTGAAGAGACTTTATTGTTTCCATTTTCTCAGCATAATATAAAATGAAATAGTTGCCACCCGTCGTAGATCATAGATGGTGCCAATGGTAGGCACCGAAAATCATCGGTGAAGAGTTTTAAAGTCTTAATTTAGTGGAAAAAGGATATGCTGGCATTTGTTCAATCAGTAAGAATGCTCTGGCATGTTTCTGGACAGATGTGGGTTCAAGTACTGTATGTCAATGAAATTTTTTCCACAAAATATTTATTGATATTAAAATGTCAACATACTATGAAGCGTACATAGACAACAGATTTACACATCTAAAATGTAAAGAGGAAGGATCTCTGTTTCTAAACTAGTTATTGTCGCCTTAGTCACCATTTGAGTTGCTGCATCAAACCAAGTGACGACCACTCGAGTGCAAAGAGTTAATATTCTATTGTCAAGTATTTTATTTTCAGTGTCTCTCATTATGACATCAGCAAAAAGTCTTGCTAATGGTGATTTCATAGGAGTACCAAAATTTTGTTTGTAGAAATTTTTACCAACTTGAAGATAGTACTGTCTTTTACAATATCAAGAGCTTCAACAATTGCAAAAAATTCATAACTATTTTATTTGCATAATTCCAGTATTTCTTTTCTGATTAACATAATTGATTAAAATATTGTCTTATTTGAATATAAACCGATAACATTCAAGGAATATAGTTTTGCATGCTCAGGTATATATATAAATATTTTATGGAATCGATGAAATTGTATGATGAATTAGTTATATATTTAGTTTTTTTAAATATGGTTGATAATTCTTCAAATAATTTTCATTTGAGTAAGTATGTAGGACTTTTTAATTTTGAGACGAGGATATGCAGGGTTGTTGTTTTTTTATGTAGTTTTATTTGAACAAACAATCTAGGAACATTGTAGTTGAAAGGTGGTTTGCAACATTTATTTATAGATTGTGGGAGATGAGGATTATTTCTTAAATTATTTAATTTCGTAAGAATTTGTTGGAGGATTATAATTGATTTCACTGCATTTTAAGGAAGTTTGAACTTCTTTTAGTTTAGCACCATATTCATTGTTGTTTATAATTACTAATTGTCTAATCTTGTCAGCAGATAAAATTTTTATTTTTTAATTTTTGTTTAATTTGTTCAATTCTTTTATTTTTTCAATATATTCTTTATTTGAAGATTTATTGTTGCAATAGATGTTGATGGTTCTATATAAACAAAAATGTTCTTTTTCTTGGGCTTCATCTGGCATTAGTTTAACTATGTTTTCAACATCTAGGATCAGTTTATTGATAGCTGGTACTTTTGGAGGGTAACAAAATTTTGGACCTATTTCAAATTCTCTTCTTAAGAGTATTATTAGGAATGATATTAGATTTGTTGATGAAAGGAAGTGGCTTAATGGCATTTGATTTTAGAATTTTTTGTAATGTTTCTATTTTTTTATTATGCCTATTGCTGATAATTATGCTATCATGAAGTAAGTATATCATATAGTTCATAAGGTGGGCATTTGTTTGTTAGTAATAAATGCTCATAATAAGTTTTATGTTTAATTATTGAAATCTTATAACATTGCTTTTTAATTACATCTCTTAGTAGTTTTAATTCAGCATTTTTTAAAATGTAGATGTGGTTAGGAGTGAAAGGGTGACTACCGCATTCTATACTACTATTTTATAGACTGCTACATTCCTACAGGAGGAATTTACCTAATTCCTTTAAAAGAAGATGCAACTCAATAATAATGTCAAATCACCAATTGGATACATCAGAATGACTTCAAGAAACTTACCAGAAAGAATTAAAGAACATCAATATGATATCAAGAAGAAAATCAACAACTGCTTTATCAAGCATCTTTATCAACCACAACGCAATTCCAATCTTCGGTGAAGCCAAAATTATTTCAAATCCTAATACTAAATTCAAACTCTCATACAGTGAAAAAATAATAATTCATGTCAACTAAATACTAAGATATCTGCTGTAACGACAAACTATCAATTTTACCCACAGCCTGGAATCTCCTATTAAAAAATTTCCCTATTCCAAATATCCTCATCAACAACAAAAAATACCACCAATTTTTTAATACCATACAACAATAATAATGTGCCATCATATATATCATCTGATACTGTATCTCATGCATATGCTTCTTAACAAATATCCCTTAAAAAAATTCAAATATACCTTCTCATAACGTATTTCAACATGGAAACTACCACCATTTTGCTGACAAAGAACATGTTGTATGCTTAAAAACCTAGATCCTACAACTTTTATATGATGTATTTCAATTACTTCTTTGTTATTATTGTGCAGGATTTTGGAATAGTGAATCTACTATGTTCTTATATTAAAGCAACTTAGCTCACTAATTAAGAAACAACTATTTATTTTCATCTACTTGGACTGTGTGATTACTGCTTCATTAAATCGAACTTTATTTTACTTTTCTTCTGTGTTTCTCATCAATAGCATCTCTAGTAACAAGAAATTTTCACAAAATGCATCATCTATACTTGGGGTTCTCAGACGGTAAAATTTTTTTAGGTTATCCATGTGAGCTGAAAAGTCGCTAGATATAAGTTAAGATATGTTTTATTTTATTTCCATTGTTATACTATAATTATAGTTTTATCTATATATACAAGGGGTACTCCAGTTACATACACATTTCCAGGGGGTACCTGAAGCATAAAAGGTTGAGAACCACTGCTCTAAAACAGAATTCTGTGTATTCCAAGCTTGAAATCTGCCTAAAAACATTCAGACATATATGTTTAAACAAATTTCCCACTCACATTACTGATCACAATAAATCTCTGATATGATTTTCTCCAATAGACTTTCACTTCACAGGCATACACTTACCCTCTTCGAAGACATTAGTGATCATTTTATTATTTATTAACACATCTGTATTGTATTATTCACCTCATGCACCTAAAGTTTTAATTTCAAAAAGATAATTTAAAAATTTCAACAACGATGAGTTTTTTGAGTTTGCAAAATATCTTCCTTTCCACAAGAGTATTTCCGAATGCAGAACTCCTACCTCAAAAACACAACATCTTTCCTGTTTAACCAAATTGGCACTTGACACCTATGCTCCTTATAAAACTTTCAGAGTTCGCCCTTCTCAGGGGCGGGGGTGGCTCAGTCGGTAGCGCGCCAGGCTCGTAATCTGTAGTTCCCAGGTTCGAGTCCCAGCTGGGTTAGCGTTGAGATTTATCTCCGCAAAATTCCCCGCCCTGCCCACGGTCAGTAGGGGACACCGATGGGCTTGGAAAGGCCGCCGTCCGTCGGATGGGACATTAAGACGTGGTCCCGTGTGTGGGAGAGCCATACCCTGTGCACGTTAAAGAACACGCTGGATGGCCTTGACGGGAGGCTACCATCTGTCTCCCAACAGCTGTTCCAGTGGGTCCCCTCCCCCAACCTTCTCTGAGCTTTCGGGGTCCATGTGACCTGGCCATTTAGCCCATGGTGTGCAAAAAAGTGCCGCTCAGAGGTAAAACAAACCAAGCCAAATCGCCCTTCTCAGAAGCCTTGGAATACAAAAGAGCTTCTGAAAATGATCACATTAAAAAACAAACACTCTAAGAATGCTATTAACCCATACACATGGGAGAACTATAAAACTTCCGTAATATGGTCAACTGTAGTATTAAAAATGCCAAGCATTTATATTTTCTTAATCTACTCTCCATTATTAATCCAAATGGTGATAAAATATTTTGAATTTTTGATTCTATTACTGGTAACTTAAGAAACTTAACCAAAATTAATAAGATTGTTTACAATGACAACTCCTGTGATCCTAAAGACATTGCTAATGTTTTAAATAATGTATTCTGTAAATCCTGCACTTCTACAGAAAATTATGCAAATGCAAATGAGTCATTATCCTATTCCAATAAATCATTTAATCTCAAAACCTTTAAGCTCAAAAATGTTACTAAATTTGAAGTTCTTAATCTTATAAATTCGCTAAAAAATACTCGCAGTGTTGGACCAGATGGCATCTCTGTCATTATTCTAAAAATTCTTTTCCGATTAATTTCTGCACCTCTTTGTGATCAAATTAATTGTTCATTTAACTCTAATGAATACCCAGTTCCATGGAAAGAAGCCATCATCTCACCTATACCTAAAATTCAAAATCCTTCTAACCCCCTGGACTATCGACCTATTTCAGTTACATGTGCTTTTATCGATTAATTAATAATTTTAATGTTCAATTATCGACCTTTGTTTAAAAAATTTAATTTATTTTCATGCAGACAATTTAGGTTTAGGAAAAATCGGTCAACTGAAACTCTTATGACACTTGTTAATCAATGGAGATTTGACAGCAAAGTGAAAACTGTTGTGGGACTGGTTTCCCTTGATATCTCAAAAGCATTTAATTCAGTTGAACACAAATTTATCTTGCAAAAATTCTGCTATAATCTTAATCTATCGCTGTCGGCTCTTTCTTGGTTTAAAAATTATCTCAACGACCGTGTTATCCGAACTAAATTAAGCACTAATGAGATATCTACACCTCTTAAAATCAATTGGGGAGTACCTCAAGGAACCATTCTCAGCCCACTTCTCTTCAACCTTTTTGTTAATGATCTTCTAGAATCCTCCACCAACTACAATATTATGATGTATGCAGATGATTGTCTTCTTTCTTTTACCTCAAGTTCTTTCACTTCCCTAAAACGAGAAATAGAAAATAATATTCATGATGTACTTCATTGGTATACTAAAAATGGATTCACTGTCAATATTAAGAAAACCAATATTGATTTTCTTTTAACTTCAAATTCTCCCCCGCCTGACACAAACATTAAAATTAATAACACTCGTATTACAGTTTTCACTTCCATGAAGTACTTAGGTGTGACGATAGATAATAATCTTGACTTTGGAATTCGCATTAATAAAACCATCACTTCAGCTTCTAAAGGAACTTATATATTGAGGTACATTCGAAATTATATATCCTCCTATGCCCCAATGTTCTACAAAATTTACATCCGACCGAAACTCGAATACTGTGTTTCCACTCTTTTTGGTATTAATAAAAAGAACTCTTATAAATTAGAAAAAGTTCAAAACGAAGCTCACAAAATCATCAGCAAAATCTAATTTAACAAACGAGAATCTCTAACACTTACTGATATTTGTTCCAGCTACCAAATTCCCACTCTTGTATCTAGGAGAAAGCTGCTGTTTATTACCCTTATTCATGACACTATTTATAACAAGTCTCATCCCCTTCATTCGATTCTTACACCCTATATTCGATTACGACATCGCCACATCCTTCGCTTTGATAATAAAATGTTTTCTACTCTGAAGATTTTCAAAGCTAAGTATGGTGAAATTTCTTTTGCCTTTCAAGCAATCTCAACTTGGAACTCTCTACCAAGCGATATCACTTCATTATTTTATAAAACAAAATTCAAAAACTATATTACTCCACTACTATTACAATATTGAAACGTTTGACCAACAACATCTCCTCATCCCTATTCCCACTCCCCATCTTTGCTCTTTGTCTGGATTATCCACAATCCTTTTTTTTTGCTGTTCATTCATTTAATATTACTCTCTGCTGTCTTAAATCTTCTTTTTCTTGCCCCTAAGTTTACTATGTTTTTTTTAATCATATTTCATATTATATGTTTGTCTTCGTCTGTGCAACTTCTCATTTTGTTTATGTGTATCAAATAATTATGCAATTTCTGTAAATATGTTTGTATTTTTGTACTATCATCAATATTTCTTTTTAATTTCTCAAATGTATTGGGGCATCAAGCCACTTGAACTTTTTTATTAATATCCAAAATTATCTGTAACTTGGCTTTACTATAACTCCCAGAAAGAAAGAAATTATTATTATTATTATCAGCAGCTAACTGATCCTTTATATATTTATTAAGCTCTTTGTAATGCTTTCTATTATGACTAGTACATTGATTAAGGGCGTTCCTGCAATTCATTCTTTCTGAAATAAGATCAAGTGCCTTATCACTCGAATAATTTTGTCTCCTCTGCGCTTTTTTGCTAAAAGAGTACTGCTAGTTTCAAGAAAAGCCTGTTTAAAATGGTCCCATTCTTCCTCAGCTTTAGTAGTAAGCAAACATGACTGTCATAAAACATAATGACTATGTAACCTATCAAAGTAAGCTTTAGCTATAACTGGGTCTTTCAGAACTTCAGAATTAAAAGTAAATTTTTTAACCTTAGCAAAACACTTCTTAAGTTTAAGTTGCAAGATACTTTTAACAATTTTTTCAGATCCAATTTCAGCTCCCCTATTTGACCTAGTATTAATAACAGAACTAGCCCATTTGCTGTTAATTAATATATAATCAATCATATTCTTATGCAGCCCATGTGTACTTATGTATGTCACAGTGTTTGTAATAAGTGTTAGTTATTTTCAAACCATTAAGTTTATTTACCTGTAGAAGATGTTGCCCATTGCAGCTCCCAATACCAAGGGACCTAACACCCCTCCCCAAAGGTCAGAGTCAGTACCAACTTTGGCATTTAAGGTGCCTAGAACAAGGGTAATTATCTCCTTTCTTGACAGAATTAAAAATATCCTGAAGTTGTCTGTAAAATTTATCTTTCTCATTCTCATCAACCTCCTCAGAGTGGGGGGGGGGGGCATAAATACAGATAACATTCAACTATTTTAATGCTTGTCTGAAATTTAGCTGTAACAAACCTTTCATGAATGCACTCATATCCTAGAAGAGCATCACTAGTGAGTCTGCTGAGAAGCAAACCTATGCCTTTGAGATGGTTCTAATCTTCCCTCTTTAAAAACAGAAATTGAAAATTATTTTTAGGTAACTGATCTTTATCTGTCCATCTGGTCTCTTGCAAGCTGAGAATATCATGATTATAATGGTGTAATTCCTATGTGATGACATCAAAAGAATAATCTGTGTGCAGAATCTCACATTCCAACTACCTATGGAGAGAAAATGGTTAGTGGGATCTTTAAAGAAACTATGTTTATTGAGAGAGGAAATGCTGACAATATCAAACAGCCCCCTAATTGCAGACATGGGGCAAAGACCCGTTCCCCCACCACTAAAAGGCTGAAGCCATCTACACTGGAAGACTTCCTCTAATGTAGAATTTGATGATGCTAGTAGAAGCATAGAGTTCAGGTGCCTGCAATGACCTCTGCTCAGGATTATCCACCAGCTGATAAAACATATCCTGTTAATATATTCACTTGGGGCTGTCAACCCACAAATAAACAGGAAACACAGCGGGATTCTCCCTACAAAGCCCACCAGTGCAGCAAATTCAGGATCCACAATCAAGCTCAGAGCCTTA
The DNA here is from genome assembly GCA_038380435.1 of Ryuthela nishihirai. NCBI lineage: Eukaryota > Metazoa > Arthropoda > Arachnida > Araneae > Heptathelidae > Ryuthela > Ryuthela nishihirai. Next base: position 5,031,893 of record JAWZYU010000019.1, read on the forward strand.
ATCCATCTTAACCAGTCCAGTCTGATAAGTTTATATGGTCAGCAGCAGGACCCTGTGTGGTTGACCACTCCTCAGCAGGGTAGAAAAAAAAAGTAGCCATAGTAGTCCAGATGAGTATGCCACACTGATCTGGCAGCCCACCCTTTCTGTTCCATTCCAGAAAAGTGTATCTCTTTTGAAAGGTACTAGTGGTCTACACCATGAGAAGGTGAGGTTGGACATCATGTGCTATGCCTGTCTAGTTCTGTGGATCATCACAGGAGATTGGTGCATAGCTCCTTTTCCAGTGACTACCTAGTTACCATTACTATATTGCTACTATATTGTTCTTTGCTGATATTTATATTAAAATTTTTATAAAAACATTTTATTTCTTTAACCAATTCTGGTTTTGCACGGATTAGATTTAACATGGTTTAGAAAAAAATTCAAATTCTCTTTTTATATGATTTATTTTGATCTAACACAGTTCAAACGACACCTTTTTAAAAATCTCCATTTGATTTTAATTCTGAAAAAATATTCGTAGTGAAGAAAAAATTCCTAGAATTTACATTTATAACAAAGATGCCACTTTTATGGTCACATTTTTCGAAGAAGTTTTAACTTTGAAAATGTACTATAGATTCACATTTTGTGCACTGAAGTAAAAAATAAATACCCCCTCAAGCAGCTGCTTGCCACAGAGGTCTGACAGGAGCCTGTCAGTTTATATGCCATAGTAGAAGATCTGAGAGGATGGCAGGACCTCAGCAGAAAAATGACACATACATCCATGCCTTACCCAGGGCTCGAACACAGGTCCCTTAGATTAGTAGCCAAGTGTGCTAACTACTCGGCCATGGGATGACTTTATAATCATAAGGAATTAAGCATAATGCTCAATGTTTTCTGCATTTGGAAACCTTAACATTACGAATTAATATTTCTTTGTTAATAAATATTTTGAACCAAAAATAGGGAAATTCTACAATTATATTCCTAATATTAATAAAGGAAGGTTTTTTGTCATTATCTTTAGACTCCTATCTTATATGTAATACTTCTATGATCATTGTTTTGACGCAGTGACACATTTTCTTTTTGACAAAAAAATATATTTTGCAGTTACCTGTAAAATCTTGTTAATTTAGTCTTTTTAACAATGATTGACACATTTGAAATCAACAAAACCTTCAGCGATAGTTAAAATTCACTAGAAATAAATATGATTTAAAATGCGACAATTTTTCTTACATTAACACATAGAGCAGACCTGTTTTGCCACCTATGTGCTGGTTGAAACTTAGCAATACCTCTTCAAAACTTCTTGCCACACTTTTACACCAGCAAAGCATTAGAGGCAGTCTCTCCAGTTCTGTATATAGCTCAATGGTTAAAGTAGACCTTTCAAAACTGAAGGTTTTTTTCTGGAAACATGCAGTAACAAGATTATGAGCATTTATATATATATATCTATTTTTATTTTTTATTTATTTCGTACTTGACTGATTGTGACCTTTTTTTTGCTGGGGCTGGGTCATTCAATGTTGAAACAGTTCAGCACACATCACAGATTTCAATGATATTTGGAATAAATGTTAGTACACATAAGAATAGTGAAAGAGCAGGAATTTGAAATAATGAGTTGGAAAAAATTGATTGTCCTGATTGGGTCTACAGGACTTTTCCTGTGATTATTTATTGCTGAATAATTTATGTAATGCTGTGAGTGACAAATATTATTACCATTAAAAATATGATGGTTTGACTGCCAACTCCTGATAATAGATGGCACCACTGGTGAATCAACAGGAAGGCTTATAAGTCACTTAGTTGAAGAAATGGTCAGTTTCCCAGTTGTTTAGTGGTTAAGACACCTGTCATGCTTCTCGGAGAGCTGGGTTTGAATCCCAGTCAGGACAACCAATTTTTTATATTCATTATTTCAAATGGTTACTATCATTTAGTAACTTAGATGGAATGAAAAAAAAAATGGGTTAGATGGAATGAAAAAAAAAAGTCTGCTACTGATGGATTTAAATAAAATAGCTCACAGTTACTTGTAAAATAAAAGTTGGTAAGGCTTGTAGCAATTGGTTGAGCATTGCTTCTGGTGTTTGTTAAGGATGCATTTTGTCTCCTTTTCTCTTTAGTTTGGTTATTATGCTATGTAAAATTCACTGCAAGGGAAAGATTTTGGTATTAAATGGTCTAGAGATCTGAAAATTTCTGATTTAGCCCTTTTGTCAAATGATGTTGATGAGATGAACTCTTTCATACATCATGTTGATGAAACTAGTAGTAGGGTAGGTTTGGTTATAAACAGAGAGAAAACTAAAGTGATGAAAATAGTCAAGCAGGCTGTGATTCAGTTGCTTTAAATGGCTGTACTTTTGAGCAAGTGTCTCAGTTTAATTATCATGGGAGCTATGTAACATATACTGGTGATGTGTGGCATGAGATTAACAGATGAATAAGGATTGTTGCCAAGACTTTTAAGAATCTAAGGAGAGTGTGGAGATATAGACTTAAAGATTATATATACACTTCATCATCATCATCCTCAAGCAGCCATTGGCTACAGAGGTCCAACCAGACCGTGCAGTTTAATTCTCCAAGCATATCTGTCCTGAGCTACATCTGCTGCATCTGGCCACTGCACACCAATTCTAACAAGGTCCTGTTTGACATTGTCTGCCCACCACATCCTAGGTCTCCCCCTCCTTCTGAGGCCTCTAGGCACACTGTTCATAACCTTATTCGCCAATCTATAATTATCCATACGGGCAACATGGCCAAACCAGCAGAGTCTCTCTCTGCACAATATGCTGCTTAAAGGAGCTTGCAGACTCCTTTGCCTAACCTCATTATTAGTTACAAAGTTAAACCACCTAATACCCAAGATACTGCATAAGCATCTAGAATCAAAAGCATCAAGTTTTCTGTTATCTTGTTTACATAGCGTCCAAGTTTCACTACCATAACTAACCCTAGAAAGAACCAAACTATTATACAGTCTAATTTTAGTCTTTAGGTGTATACGCCTATTTCTCCACACTCTCCATAGGTTCTTAAAAGTCCCGGCAGCAATCCCTATTCGTCTGTTAATCTCATGCCGCACATCACCATTATGTGTTACATAGCTCCCAAGATAATTAAACTGTGACACCTGCTCAAGACTGCAACCATTCAGATTAACTGAATCACAGCCTGCCTGACCAATTTTCATCACTTTAGTTTTCTCTCTGTTTATAACCAAACCTACTCTACTACCAGTCTGATCAACAGCTCGAATGAAAGAGTTCATCTCATCAACATCATTTGCCAAAAGGGCTAAATCATCAGCATAATCTAAATCAGAAATTTTCGTATCTCCAGCCCATTTAAGGCCAAAATCTTTCCCTCGAAGTGAATTTCGCATAACATAATCAATAACCAAGCTAAAGAGAAAAGGAGACAAGATGCACCCTTGTCGAACACCAGACGTAATGCTAAACCAATTGCTACAAGACTTACCAACTCTCACACATGACTCAGTGTTATTATAGATAGCTTTCATTATGTTAACTAACTTGTCTGGTATACCATATGATCTCACAATCAACCACAAATTATGACGATCAACAGAGTCGAAAGCCTTTTTGAAATCAACAAAGCTAGCAACCAAAGGTTTCTGAAACTCTAAACATTTCTCAAGAATCTGCCTAAGTGAAAATATCTGATCTACACTTCCCCTACCACTTCTGAATCCACATTGCTCATCATGCAATTGCCTGTCAACCAGATTCTTAATTCTATTAAGCACAATCATGGAAAGAACTTTACCTGGAACAGAGAGTAGACTGATACCCCTATAGTTATCACAAGAACTGCGATTACCTTTTTTGAAAATAGGGATAATAATAGCTCTGGTAAAATCTTTAGGAACCATGCCTTTATCATAAAAGTTATTCAAAATTTCAGTCATCCAAGTGGTAACCGAAACATTCCCAGCTCTGAGCATTTCTGTAGTAATTTCATCTACCCCTGGGGATTTGTGAAGTTTAAGTTTAGAGATAGCCAAAATAACTTCAGATTGTGTTATCGGGCCAACATTAAAGCTGCCAATGCATCTATCATCATTACAAACAATGGGAGTAGAACTAACCACATTGTTTAGAACATCACTGAAATGCTCAGCCCACCTAGTCATGACAGAATTCTCCCCTTCTATAACCTTACCTTTTTTATCCTTCAATCCTTGTATACTTGTCCCTTTTCTACCACACAAAACATTAACTATCTGGTACAGCTCTCTGCTGTTGTGCTGTCTAACTGCTTCCTCGGCTTTGTCAGCCAAACCATCAAGCCAAAGATTCTTATCAGTAGCTAACTGATCCTTTACACGTTTATTAAGCTCTTTGTAATCTTATCTATTAGGACTAGTAGGGTACTGATTAAGGACATTCCTGCAGTTCCTTCTTTCTGAAATAAGCTCAAGTGCCTTATCACTCAAGTAATTCTGCCTCCTCAACTCTTTTTTTCCTAAAAGAGTACTGTTAGTGTCTAAAAAAGCCTGTTTAAAATGATCCCATTCCTCCTCAACTTCAGTAGTAAGCATACCATGACTGTCATAATGACTAAGTAACCTATCATTGTAAGCTTTGGCTATAACTGGGTCTTTCAGAGCTTCGGTATTAAAGGTAAATTTTTTAACCCTAGCACAACACTTTTTAAGTTTAAGTTGCAAGACACTTTTAACAAGGTAATGGTCAGATCCAATTTCAGCTCCCCTATATGCCCTGGTATTTCTAACAGAACTAGCCCATTTGCTGTTAATTAATATATAATCAATCATATTCCTATGCAGCCCATCAGGTGAAACCCATGTGTATTTATGTATGTCGCGGTGTTTGTAATATGTGTTAGTTATTCTGAAACCATTGAGTTTACTTACCTGTAGGAGACGTTGCCCATTGCAGCTACCAATACCAAAAGGGCCTATTACTCCTCCCCAAAGGTCAGAGTCAGTACCAACTTTGGCATTGAAGTCACCTAGAACAAGGGTAATATCTCCTTTCTTGACAGAATTCAAAATATCCTGAAGTTGTTCATAAAACCTATCCTTCTCATCCTCATCGGCATCCTCAGTGGGGGCATAACAGCAGATAACATTCAAGTGTTTAATGCTTGTCTGAAATTTTGCTGTAAGAAACCTTTTGTTAATGCACTCATATCCTAGAAGAGCATCACTAGCATGTCTGCTGAGCAGCAGAGCCACGCCTTGGTGATGCTTTCCATCCTCCCTCCCTGTAAAGAGAAATTTAAAGTTATTTTTACGTATCTCACCTTTACCTGTCCATCTGGTCTCTTGCAAGCCTAGAATATCTAGGTTATAGTGCTGGAATTCGTGCGTGAGGACATCAAGAGAATAATCTCTATGTCTCCTGCAGAGAGAAAATGAGTAGTAGGATTTTTAAAGAAATTAGGTTTATTGAGATTGGTAGGGCCAACAATATCAAATAGCCCCCTGATCACAGGCATGGGGCAAAGACCTGTTCCTCCTCCGCTAAAGGCTGAAGTCACCGATGCTGGGGCGGGGCGGGGCAGGTGTGGCTCAATCGGTAGTGCGCCAGGCTCGTAATCTGTAGTTCTCAGGTTCGAGTCCCATCTGGGTCAGCATTGAAATTTATCTTCGCAAAATTCCCCACCCTGCCCACGGTCAGTAGGGGACACCGATGGGCTTGGAAAGGCCGCCTTCCGTCGGATGGGACATTAAGCCGTGGCCCCGTGTGTGGGAGAGCCATACCCTGTGCACGTTAAAGAACACGCTGGATGGCCTTGACGGGAAGCTACCATCTGTCTCCCAACAGCTGTTCCAGTGGGTCCCCTCCCCCAACCTTCTCTGAGCCTTCGGGGTCCATGTGACCTGGCCATTTAGCCCATGGTGTGCAAAAAAGTGCCACTCAGAGGTAAAACAATCCAATCCAATCCACCGATGCTGGTAGGAACTTCAGGCACCATCTTTTCAAGTGGACTTTTTCAAGAGCCACATGGCCTGCCTGAGACACATTACTCCAGTTTAGGCTTGACGATGCCCAACTAGCTAAGTAAGTAAGTTTATTTAAGTAAGTATTTAAGTAAGTTTTATTAAGTAAGTATTTAAGTAAGTAAGTTTAGGTACCTGCGATGGCCTCTGATTAGGATTATCCACCAGCTGATATAAGGTATCCCATGCCTCTGTTCACTTAGAGCTGGCAACCCAGAAGCAAACAGAAAACACAGCGGCAGACTCTCCCTCAACAGAGGCCCACCAGTGCAGCAAGTCCAGGATCAATAATCAAGCTCAAATCCATAAACAAGTCCAGTCTAGTAGGTATAAATGGTCAGCACCAGGACCCTGTGAAGTTGACCACTCCTCAGCAGGGTTGAAAAAAAAGAAAAAAGTGGCCATAGATGACCAGATCAGTAGGCCATACTGAACTGGCAGCCCTCCCCTTCCGTTCCCTTCCAAAAGAGAATATCTCTTTTGAAAGGTACTAACGGCCTGCACCACGAGAAGGCGGGGTCGGACATTAGGTGCTAGACCTGGCCGGTTCTGTGCATCATCACTAGGGATTGGTGCACAGTTCTCCTTCCAGTTTACGCCTAGCTACCATTTACAGACCTATATACTCTTAAAGACTAAAATTAGACTATGTAATAATTTGGTTCTTTCTAGGGTTAGTTATGGTAGTAAAACTTGGATTTCTTTGTAAACAGGAAACTAGATGCTTTTGATTCTAGATACTTACGCAGTATCTTGGGTATTAAGTCTTTGAACTTTGTAAGTGATGATGAGGTTAGGCAAAGGAGTTGGCAACCTCCTTTGAGCAGCATATTGTGTAGAGAGAGACTCCATTGTTTTGGCCATGTTACCCGAATGTATAATTATAGATTGGCACATAGGGTTGTGAATAGTGTGCCTAAATGCCTCAGAAAGAGGGGGAGACCTAGGATGTGGTGGGCAGACATTGCCAAACAGGACCTTGTTAGAATTGGTGTGCAGTGGCCAGATGCAGCAGATGTAGCTCAGGACAGATTTGCTTGGAGAACTAAATTACACAGTCTGGTTGCACCTCCATAGCATATGGCTGCTTGAGGAGGATGATGCATTGTTATATTTAATAAATGCTGAAGTGCACTTTTTTTCAGTTTACTGCCACAATTTGTTTTATAATGCCATTGTCTCTGAGGAATAACTTATGGTGCTAAATTGGGGACAAACTGTGTCAGTGAAAAGGAAAAGTGTTTAAATAATAAAAATATATATTCAATATTAAATTACATTACTGTTTTATTCAATGAAGTTTTATATGTTACTGTTGTTAATTACTAACAATTTTCTTTTTTAGTGACCTTATATTACCTGCTTGTTTTTTAGATTAACGTCAGCACCTATGCCTTGCTTTTCTCAGAAATAGTACAATATTGTCAGAATAGGGTTTTATCAGTTCCGGAACTTCAGGCCAAGTAAAAAAAAAAGTTTTCGTTCTTTTCTAATTACATAAATATGATAAAGTAGTAAACTATGAAATGAGTAATAATTATCCATTTCTTAATACTATTGTGTGATAAATTCTATTTTTGATGCTCACTGTCTTGGTATTGTCAATCAAAATTTATGAATTAGGATCATTATAATATACACTGGTTCCTATTAATTAAGGGACAAACCTAAAAATCTGGTTTTTCCTCTTGAAAATTAATTGGATCTGGTGCATGTGAATCAGATGTATATAAATATGTATTAAGATGATATATAAATACTGTGATAACAGATGTAAATAAATAAGTAAGCCATTTCATGCTATTAGCATTATTAATGATTTAATCAATAAATAACTTTGTGAATATTATTTATGTGGAAAGTAAAAAGTGACATCAACCAGCATGTATCTGGAGAGACATGGATTCGAATCCCATACATTGGCAAAACTTTTTTCCACAAAACGTTTTATTGATAAATTGACTTTTAAAGTCAACAGGTAACCCTCTGAATATTCCAAAAATTATAGGTAGATACATGGTACAAAAGTAAAAATAAAATTGTAAAAAAATATTTTGATAAAAGTAAAAATTCCCAAAATTATATACAAGTACATGGTACAAAAGTGAAGGACAACTGAGATAGCCCAAGTGATTCAATTCACCTCTTACACTATACAGGCCTCATAATGATGTCTCTGCTGTTGATAAGACTCTCCACAGCACTTTGGGTAGTAATCCTATTCTACTTATCTTGCTAGTGTTTTTTTACCTATCTTACTATTGCTTTCGTTTGGCATTTGTGTGTTTGTCAAAACAGTTGTACCATCATAACTTTTGAATGCAATGGAGAAACTTGATGATTTATGTGTCAAATGAAAGCTTGTAATACTGGGAGTGTCACAGGCTGTAAAAAATTGACCCCCATGCATTCTTTCCCCCTTAAAAAGTCAATGTGAAAATGATTGTTGTGCTATATCTTTAGAATGTGAGTGTGGAAAGTAGCAAGCAATGCGTCAAATTAAAACTTCTGATGCAGAGGGTGTCATGGGTTATTACAAATTCAAACCCCATGCTTTCTTCCCCCCTAAAAAGGGGAAATGAGAAAATGATTGCTCCGCTGTATCTTTGGAATGTGAGTGTGGGAAGTAGCAAGCTATGCATCAAATGAAAGCTTCTGATGCTGGGAGTGTCATAGAATATTAAAAATTGACCCCCCATGCTTTCTTCCCCCCTAGATAAAGGGAAAAATTAAAAATGATTGTTTCACTATATATCCAGAATACAAGTGCCAAAAGTAACATGTTATATATCAAATGAAAGCTTGTGGCTTAGGGAGTGTTGTGGGTAATAAAAAAGTGCCCCCCTGATAAAGGATGGGGTTGCATTTTCATGGGGGTTGACCTTAATGAGTTATATCTTAAAGCTTATGGTCTCCAACGTCATGGGCTAACTCAAACACGACTCCAAAAGGGAGAAAAACTGGTCGATGTTTATGAGTCATTATAATCATGAAGGTTTCTGAAGGTAAGCATTTTTAGTGACAAAGAAAGAAATATAAATAATATTTAAAATTTTTTAATTTATCTTCCTATATGCGCCCTAAAAAGTGGAAACTATACCTAAAGCATATCGATGGTACAATCAGTCATTGAGTTCATATTCACTTCAAAGGAAGATAGGGCACTGATTTACCTACTCAACAAGATTGCTGGTGTCCTATCTTTGTTTGAAATGAATGCAAACTGAGTGACTGATTACATCATTGGTATGCTTTAGGTTTATTTTCTACTTTTTAGGGTGCATATAGGAAGAAAAGTATTTTTTAAACTTTTTAATTTATTTATATTTTTTTTAGATCTTCAAAAGGCTTCTGTAAACTAGTTTAAGAATTATTTAGTAAACCGACATACCATCAGTCAAATAGGCAATTCCTGTAGTTAAAAAGAGATAGTTTCATTTGGCATTCCACAGGGCTCTATCCTGGGTCCTTTGCAATTTTTTAATATATAGATAAACAATCTATCATTAAATGGTTTTGTGGAAAAAAGGTATGACCAACTTGCAGGAATTGAACCCTTGTCTCTCCAGATATATACCATAGTGTTCTAAAACCAATAAGCTAATGTCAACTCCGTCTTTTTTCACTAATGTGACTTATCAATCTCGTGTTATTTCTGCATTTCATAAGTGATTGGAAATGGCAAATATTTTTTTTAATGTTGCACCAAGTAAGATGTAAATAAATAAGTAAGCCACTTCACACTAGTAGTGTTATTAACCCTTACAGTGGGATTTTTTTTCTCTAAAAATGCAACTCAACTTTGAGCCTCATTATGAAACAATGAATAAAGTAAGTTTACATTATATACTAAAAGACAGAGTATTTAATTCTGACAAAAAATATAAAGTTTAAAAGGAATAAAATGATAGGTAGGCATAAAAAAGCGTGTTGCAAGTTCATTTGTAGTGATGTTCAAAAAACAATTATCTGTTTCTGACACTTAAAAGGGTTAATGATTTGATCAATAAATAACTCTGTGTATATTATTTATGTGGAAAATAACAAGTGACATCAACTGGCATGTATCTGGAGAGACATTGGTTCAAATCCCACACATTGGCAAAACTTTTTTTCCATAAAACGATTTATTGATATATTGAGTTTTAAAGCAAACAGGTAGTTATGTAGATATTGGTTATTGATTAAATGATCTATCATTTTTTAATTTTAAAAGCAGTATTTTGTTATATGCAGATGATATTTTAATAATGAATAACAACAAACAAAAGTGCTGAAGGAATTCAATTAGATCATAACTAATATTACAAGATGATTAAAGCATAATAAAATCTATTTAATAATAATAAAAAAGCTAAGTGGATGATAATACATTCTCCAATGTTAAATAAACATTTTTTCATTAAAACTCATTGAATAAATTAAATTGTTCTGAAAAAAAAAGATTTTGCTATTCACTATGCTTGTAATTGTTATAAACTTATATCTCAGATTATCTGCTTTAAAGATTCAAAGATTAAGATATACAGAGTGTTTCCAAAAGGTTTAGTCAAACATTGGGAACATGTTCTACTGTGCATAGTGATGAAACAAATTAACATTGAGACAGAAACCTTCCTTCTGAGTTGTAACACATTTTGAGAATGCTAGTAAGAAAGCATGTGAAGTTAGTTTGTTTTCTAGGTATTGCAGCACACTGTAAATGATCAATGAGAACAATTATGTAAATGTACATCAGAGCAAATGTTCAAAATTTCCTCCTTGAGCAGTAATACATGCCTCACAGCATCTTCTCATCAACTGTTGAACATGTTTGAAAAATACTGGAGTATTCTGAATTCTTTGACAATCATCTGCAATTCATTCACAGAGAACCTGTAGATTAGGAACCAGAATAGCATAAACATTAGCCTTAATAGAAACATTACTCCCATAAGAAGAAATGCAGTGTTTTCAAAATGGGAGAGTGTGCAGAACATGTAATTGGTCCACCTTTACTAGTCCAATGGGCAGGATATGTGTGATTGAGATGCTCTTGAGCATTGAGGCTAAAATGTGTTGGAATTCCATCATGCATGAACCACATGTGATGTCATGTTGCTAATGAAATGTCTTCCAGCAACTGCAGGTAATTCCATTTCCAAGAAATGCACTGCTGCAGAAGCCATTGTGAAAGCATGACATGTGAATGAAAATTGGCTAGTGAGAGGCCCTGTACTTGCTACATGTGATATGGGTACAGTTGGTCCTGAAGACAAATTCCCCATACAGTTGAATGTGAAACACCCATGTCTGCTGCTACTCTTCTTGTGCTAATACTGGGATCCTCTGCAGCCATGTCCAATATCTGTTTTTCTAAAGCAGGTGTTCAGACAAGTCTGGCCTACCTCCAATCTGTATTTGGGTAGTTTTATCTTTGAGCGGCACTTTTTTGCACATAATGGGCTAAATGGCCAAGTCACAAGGACCCTGAAGGCTCAGAGAATGTTAGGGAGAGGAGACCCACTGGACAGTTGTTGGGAGACAGTAGCTTCCTGTCAAGGCCATCCATCATGTTCTTTAATGTTCCTAGAATAGGGCTCTTAGTGCCCCATCCGACTGAGGTCAGCCTTTCCAAGCCCATTGGTGTTCCCTACTGATTGTGGGCAGAGTGGGGGAGGGGGTGGGGCAGAGATAAATCTCAATGCAGCCTGCCCAATCTGCAGTAATGGGAAAAGGATCCATCTCTCGATGGATGGCTGCAAAAGTATACCTGGCTGGACATTGTTGGTATGGAAAAGTTAGCCTGTAGAGACATTGAACTTTACTGCAGTTTTCATCCATAAATAAAATTAATTTCTGCCATTTCAGCATCGAGAACTGATTATTCATGGTCTAGGTCACAAATGACACGTGGATTGACAAAACAAGAAGACTGTTGATTCACTTATACCTAATTTCAGAACAACTGATATGCAGAAGAATTTTGACTTTCTGACTTTTTCTTTTCTTGTCTATTGGGATATGCTTCTTACTCAATAAAATATCACAGAAAAATGTCCTGTAGAATACACTTGAAATAATTTGCTGAAAAAATCTGGTTTTATCCTGAGCGGGATTCAAACCCATGTCTCCCAGGAACACATGGAGCTCATAACCACTAGACCATCAGAGACTAATCGTTTTCTTCAACAATGTGACATATAAGCATTCCTGCATATTTTGTTGCTTCATCACTGGTGCCATCTATGCCATGAATTGGGCAACCAAGCTCCCTCATGTAATGTTCCATAACGTATGTTTAAGTTGCCAGATAGCTTGGTCACCAGGCGATTTCTTTTGCCAATTAAATTAAATGAGGGTTTGTTTCTTATATTTATTAGTGGCATTATTGCAGAAAAGAACTTAAATTAGTGATTGCCAATGTAAATTTTTAGCTTGAATCAAATCTAAATTAACTCTGTTGAAGAGAAAAAGTTAGAAAGTCAAAACTCTTTCATAAAACAAACAATGTTTATCCAAAAAATCTAGACTCACCAAAATGCACACTTCCTTCTACAAAAATATCTGAGCATCTAACCGCTCACTCTAACAAAACTACTTCTCACTGAGCACTCATACCCAACTGATAACTCTGCTGCTCACATCGCTACTCTCTCATGACCTAACATCACTTGTTATACAAATGGTGTGCAACTGACGTGTGTTGCACACTGGAAAAGTCACATTTGCATAACATGATGATCATGCTCTCTCACTAGCTCTGATGCAAAAAGGTGTAAGGACCAAAATAATAATTATAATGTAAATGAAATAAAACGCTAAGGAAAAGTAAAAGTGAAGAGGTGAACTATCACAATCATATGCTGGAAGTAATATTTGTCACTCATGCTCACAGTATTATATAAATTATTCAGTAATAAAGTATCACAGCAAAATGTCTTGTAGATAAGAAACACTTGAAATAATTTGCTGAAAAAATTTGTTTCTTCCTGAGTTGATCTCACTCAGGATGAAATAAAATGTATAATGTAATCTATATAATAAAAGCAGGTGTCTGTCTGTGAGTCTGTCTGTGGCAGCCATAACTCATCGGGAAATCAACGTACATGCTCCAAAATTTCAGAGAACGTTTCTGGTTGTGGTGCAGATTGCAGTGCCAAATTTCAGGTCAAAAGTCCAAAAGGGGGGCTTGCTAGAACCAAAAATATTTACCATGCTATTCCTAATGAGAATCGCTGTCAAATTTACTGTTGCCATTTATTGCTCCCTAACTATGAAAGTAAAGTGTTAAAATAGAATTTAAATCTTCTGCTGCAAATCTGATGCTGTTGCCAGATTCCTCACATTTCCAAAAGCATTATTTAGGTGTTCCATTGCAGCTAGGGACTTGATTTTCTAACCAAACATGGGGTCGGGCACGGGGAACCCACCTGCGAAATTTGGGACCTTTCGGTGAAGTATGTTGGGAATTACAGAATGTCAAAATCTGACGAAATAAATATCTCGATCATTTGCCATGGGCTCTGAGTGCCTGCACCGAGTCAGCAATGACCTTTGCAACACCGGGAAATTCTTCGTGTCCAAATTGTCATAAAATGTCTGGGGGGGGGGGGGGATACTCACAAAACTAGCCATTAGTGCACGAAACAACAAAATATGCAGATTAAAAGTGATACACAATTGTCACAATTTGTGTAGAAATGAAGCCACAGTCCAAGTGAGAACCTGTTTTTTAAACCAATCACCGGGGCACACAGGGGACGCTGTACATGAAATTTCAACCGTGCAGACGAATATCACGGGAGCCACAGCGCAGCAAAATCTGTGATAATGGAGATAAAAATCTCGATAGCTTACGGAAACTAAGCCACGGGCTATGAGAGAGCTCTCTGATGTCAACACCTGGCAAATTTCTTCCTGTTGAAAATCTGTGCTAAAATGCTGGGGGGGGGGGGGGGGGGGGTTCTTACAAAATTTACCTTTAGTGCAGTGAAAATAAGAATATGCATATTAAAAGTTACATCTGGACAGTGCCGGGTATGTTCAGCTAGTATATAACATGTAAAGAGGAAAGTTTGTTTTTTATTTGTTTATCTGTTTATCCACTTTTGAACTCAGCCCCCAGAAGAGGTAGAGATATCAAATTTTTAAATGAAAAAAATCAGCAGGTTTGAATTTCTCAAAATCCCATACACTTAACATTAATGGTTTGAAGTTATTCAAAATAATTGTTGCTACTAATAAATTTGAAAAAAGAATACATCAAACTAAACTAATATCTGATTTCAGGTGATGAAACATTAACAGTTGGAAAGTTATTCAAAATAACTGTTTCCACCATTAAATTTGAAATAATGAATGCATCAAACTAATTTCTTTCTGATTTTATGTGATAAACTCATTGTTCAGTTTTCTGGGTCAAGAATGCGAGCATCCATGCATATTGAAGTTATTCTAATTAAGCATGAGCAGAACATAATATTCAAGAACTAAATTCGTATCTGAAGTTAAAATTATTAACTTAATTTGAAAAATATGCAATACCTAATAAAAGATTTACAAATAACATAATATTTAAAACATTTATTAAATAATAAATAATTTTGTTTAATGATAATTTTTTTGTGCTTTTACATTTTTTATGCACCTCAGCCCATAGTTAATTTTCTTTTGCTATAAAGTTACATATGCCTTGCAAATTGTATCTGAGGAACTCTCATGGGTATGAAGTGATTTGAAAAGTTCGATTATCTGAGCTTGGAAATTCCGGTTTTTGGTTTAGGAACTTCTGATGTTGGGAGAATAATGGGTACCTCGAATTATGTCCATTTCTTTTCTCCCCCAAAATAGATAGAGAAAATATTAACTGGAGGGGGAGGTTGAATTGTTGGGTTGTTTTATCTCTGAGAAACACTTTTTTACACACAATGGGCTTAAATGGCCATGTCACAAGGACCTCGAAGGCTCAGAGAAGGTTGGGGGAGGGGACCCTTTGGAACAGCTGTTGGGAGACAGATGGTATTCTCCAGTTAAGACCATCCAGTGTGTTCTTTAATGCGCACAAGGTATGGCTCTGCACACAAACCCATGGCTTAACATCCCATGGATGGCGGCCTATCCAATCCCATCAGTGTCCCCTACTGACCATGGGTAGGGTGGGGAGTTTTGCAAACATAAATCTCAACTTTGGCCCTATTGGGACTCATATCTGGGAACTGCAGATTATGAGCCTGGCGCATTACCGACAGCTACCTTTGCCACTTGGAGTGGGAGGAGATCGAGTGTAATGATATTTATGCCAAATGAAAGCTTGTGATGTGGGGAGTACCATCTACTCTACATTTTAGAAAGTTTCAGACCTGGTTGTCTTCTGGCATAGTAATATATGTATTTTTCATCTCTGTTCTAGTAGTATTTAAAAAAAACAACTATTTTTTATAAATGTGTCTAATCTATAAAATAAAAATACTCTCTCAAGCAGCTGCTTTCAACAGAGGTCTGACAAGGAGCCTGTCAGTTTATATGTCATAGTAGGTCTGTGAGGATGGCAGGACCTCAGCAGAACAACAACATGAACATTCATGCCTTGCCCAGGACTTGAACCCAGGTCCCTGAGATCAGTAGCCAAGCATGTTAACCACTCAGCCACGGGACTGCTCTAATCTATAGTTTCACTATTTTTTTCACTCGATTTTGATAATAAATTTGTATTATTTTAAATTGAATTATTTGTAGTAAATTTAATCATTTTAGTTATATTTAATTTACAGTATTAATTAGTATATATATATTATTTTATATATAAAATTACATTAATATATGTAAATTTTATTTCATATATTAATTTTACACTGGTTTTCATAAATTAAGGAAAACAGAAAAATTATGAGATAAAAAACTATGTGAATAATTTTAATGAAATTTGATGAAAACATAAATTACAATGCTAGTTTCAGAATGGCATAAAATATTTTACACTATGGGCAAAGTTCTTTAATAAGCAGTGTGGTCATTTCTTACAGCAATGCAGGTATGACAGTGATGTTCCATGCTATTTATGATGTTATGAATCAGCTCAGTAGGGAGTAATGACCATTGTTCCTTTAAAGCAGTAATAAGCTGCTCCTTCGTTGCAGGTGGCAGGTTGAGGGCAGCAGTACTTCTCCCTAGAGCACCCCACACGATGCTCAATTGGATTTAGGTTGGGAGATCAAGCTGGCCACTCCATGCACATAATGGTCCCCTCTTGCAGGTATTGTTCCACTAGTTGAGCTCTGTCTGAACTAGCATTATTGTCTTGTAAGATGAATGTTTCACATATTTCACCAGTGTAAGGACATACATAAAGATCCTGGATGCCATCTCTATACCTTTGCATTTAGGTTCCCACTTGTCAACACATAGAAGTCTGTGCATGTAATTAAGGAAATGCCACTCCAAACACATATGCTACCTCCTCTGTAACTGTCTCTTTGATGGATGTTACTGGGATGATAGTGGGGACCTCGTTCTCTCCTTATCAATGTCTGGAATCACTGCAAGCAATATCTTGACTCATCTGTGAAGAGTACGAACCTCCATTGCTCTTCTATCCAGTTAACATGTGTCTGTGCCCAATTCAATCGCTCTCTCTCCTGTGACATGACGTGAGGGGTATGCAAATTACTTGCCTTTAGTGTACAGAGCTCCCTCATGAAGCTTTCTATGCACAGTAGAAGCTGATACAACTTTCCCAATGGCTGCTGCTAGAGAGGATCGTATATGAGTGGGAGTAGATGTCCTGCTCCTTTGTGCTGTTAATCACAGGTATCGTGTGGACGAGCATTATTGTCTTGTCAGATGAATGTTTCATCTATTGCACTAGCGTAAGAATGTACATAAGGGTTCAGGATGTCATCTCTATACCTTTGAGCATTGAGGTACACACACTCTACCTCTGCTGTAACTGTCTCTTTCACGGATGTTACTGGGATGATAGTGAGTACCTTGTTCTCTCCATATCAAACAATGTCTGGAATCACTGCAAGCAATATCTGGACTCATCTGTGAAGAGTACGGACTTCCATTGCTCTTCTGTCCATGCCAATTCAATCGCTCTCATGTATGCATGCCCAATTCAATCGCTCTCTCCTGTGACGTGACATGAGGGGTATGCACAGACCTCATTAAGCATTCTACACACAGTAGAAGCTTATTCAAGAGAGGGTCATAGCTGAGAGGGAGTAGACGTCCTGCTCCTTTGTGCTGTTAATCACAGGTATTGGTCTTGTACAGTAGTCGTAAATCTAGCCCTTCCTTGTCTTAACCTCTGAGATGCGGAATCTGCGCTAAGAAATTGATGACCTATACCTATACTATGGACCACAGGACTCATATTCAGCCATCATGCCATGTATGACTGACTTAGGCCTGCTTTGAGCCAGCCAGTAGCTTTCTACTGCAGTTCATTTGGCAAATGGTATCACGAGGTCATTCCACAAAATGGCTATTTCGAATTTCTTTACTCACATTTACCACACAAAACAATGATCCACTCCAAAACACTCAGTTTTATTTTGCTATCTGATTATGCAAATTGACACAATCTAGACTAATTTGCATATGATATGCTCACTCAGCATTACTTTACTGGTTATACGAACAAGTTTGGTGAGAATCACACAATTATTTGGCGAATATCACAATTTTTCTTATTTTTCCTTAATTTATGGAAACCAGTGTACTTACAATGAATTGTATAAAAGTGATATGGTAATAAAATGCACTATGATAAAAAAAAATTGTCTGAAGAAAGAGTTGCTAAGTCAGAAAGATAGTGCACTTAGCTGACTGAGCTAAGCATTGCCGATGAAATGTTTTGTTAAAATGTATTTTTAGTATTCTATTGTAGACCAAATGTTATTGATGCAGTGTGGCGTAGTTTGTAGCATCCAGGCTCATAATCTGTAGCTCCCAGGTTCAAGTCCTAGCTGGGCCAGTGTTGAGATTTATTTCCTCAAAACTCTCCACCCTGCCCTTGGTCTAGGGGACACTGGTGGGCATGGCAAGGTTGCTCTTTGTCCATCGGATGGGACATTAAGCCCTGACCCCATATGTGGGAGAGCCATACCCAATAAAGGCCACCCAGCATGTTAAAGAATACGCTGTATGGCCTTGATGGAGGCTACCTTCTGTCTCCTAACATCTGTTGAGTGGGCCCCCCCTCCCCCAATCTTCTCAGCCCTCGGTGCCTTTGTGACCTGGCCATTTAGCCCATTGTGTGCAGCTCAGAGGTAAAACAATCCAACCCAAAGACCAAATGTTAAACACATTTTATATTCTCATATCTAATGTTCTTCTTAATTTGTTCATACATAAATATCCTTGGAAAAATAAAAAGTTGACAACCCAGTTTAAGTTCAGTTCAAACACATCTTGCCATGAAAATTGTGATAGTCCACCTATTCACTTTTACTTTTCCTTAACCAGTTTTACTTTATTTATGTTATATTTATCATTATATTATCTAGATATGTATCAATACAAAATTATAAGTAACTGAATACTTGCTGGTGTATAATTATAATAAAAATACAAATGCAAAAAATTAACAAGGCAACAGTTGGTAATTGAACCAATCTATGAGGTAGACAGTATTTCATTTGGAGTGATAATTTTGAGTGTGTTGAAAGTAGAGTGGTGGCATTGGGCCACGAAGAGTGCTGTTAGTGGAAGTTGAGATGATGTTACTTTAGATCATAGATTCCCAACGGGGGCGATACCGCCCCCCCCCCCTAGTGGGCACTGGAGCCTTCCATGGGGGCGGTAGCGGATCCAGAGGCAAATGGGGGGCGTTGAGGCAGTCAAGAGGGGCGGTCAAATAAATAAATAAATTTAATGGAATTTTCTGTGACAACCTTTTTATCTCTTCTATTCTGTGGTGTCTTCCTGGTGATTCTGGTCATCCACTACCTCATCCGTCATGTACAGCTTTTCAACTGCAGCTTGGACAATAAGTTCCCTGCTACCGCCTACTAGCGTACTGGTACGTCTGAAGTCGACTGAGATGCTCTCAAAAGTTCTCTTCAAGATCACAGATTGGATGCTTCAATATGTTTTCCCACTCCAAGTCGCTTTGAGTATGCTTTATGGTACATAGTTACAATACCATCCCACGTCAGAACATAAGGTATAATATTAACATTACACTTGTGAATTAGGCTCAACTCATTAGCCAGCAGATCATACTTCCTCTTCTTTTCAACCTCTACTGTCTGCAGGTTATCCTGAGATGTTATTCCTACTTCAATAATTGTAATCTCATTCAATACCTTTCCATGCACTACTATATCAGGCTTATTATGTTGGACATGTGTGTCCATCCTGATAGGCAAATCAACCTTGATGTAATAATAATATAATAATAAATTTATTATATTTAATATTTTTTTATAATTATTTTTTTAATATAATAAAATACTTTGAAAATACCTGTTTTCATGAATAAATATTTTATCTAGCTATGTAAATTATCTTATTGTTATCGCATTAATAAACATTTTTAAATTAGCATTAGGTATACCTGTACCTAATTTGTTTTGGTTTAGAATAGATTGATGGTGACAAGTCCTTGCAAGTTGGTAGGCAAACATGCGGTTCATGCAATTTAACATGTTTCGACAAGAATATGAGAGCTTGAAATGACTTGTTTACGGAGCAAGTGCGCCGGCATCGCAAACATACAAGTTAATGCGTGCACAAAATCAAACTATAAAAGCGATAGCTCTAGGAATGTTTTATTATTTTTATGTGCTTCGCCGTGATAAATAGTCGTGAGTGATAAGTGTTAGAAGTCATTATAAACATTATTTTTATAACTATCTATAAATCTGTTGAGAAGTTAATTTGTATTTGAAAATGTCTGAATCTACATCTAAAAAGAAATGCCGGCAGTACAGTATTGAGTATTTGAAATATGGATTTACGTACTCTCCTACAAACCATTCATTACCTATGTGTTTAATTTGCCGAAAAGTTTTTTCAAATGAAGCTATGAAACCTTCTAGGCTACAAGAGCATTTAAATAAAATGCATGCTGATAAGAAGGACAAAGATTTATCCTGTTTTCAAGAACTTTAAAAGCAATATTTAAAACAGCCAACTATGTCAAACCTTTTTGCGTCGTCTTCTAAACAAGATGATGATGGACTACGAGCCTCATATAACGTTTCATTGTTAATCGCAAAAGCAGGAAAACCACACACAATTGGCGAGGAATTAATTTTGCTGGCAGTCAAAGAGATATTAAAAACTGTTCTTCATCATAAGACACCGTCAGATATCATCAAAAAAATTCCTCTCAGTAATAATTCAGTGCAAAGGAGAATAGATGAAATGGCAAAAGACGTTGAAATATCATTATGTGATTAATTAAAGACTTGCAAATTTTCCATTCAACTTGATGAATCAACTCTACCAATTAACGAAGCTCTACTCTTATCATACGTACGATTTATAAAAGAAGAAAAAATTCATGAAGAGTTATTATTTGTAAAAAATTTGGAATCTGATACAAAGGGAGAATCTATATTTAATACCATGCAAAAGTTTTTTCAAGAGAAAGAAATTCCTATTTGCAATATTTTGTCTGCTGCTACTGATGGTGCTCCAGCAATGACAAGGCGTCATAAGGGTTTCATAACACATTTGAAACAAGCAGTACTAAATGTACTCACTGTACATTGTATTATTCATCGTCAGCATTTGGTTGCAAAAAATTTGAATGAACGTCTGCATACGTCGCTCCATTACGTTATTAAAGCAATCAATAAGATTAGAAGCAATTCATTGAATGACCGATTATTTGGTAAGCTTTGTAAGGAAAATGATGAAGATTACAATCACTTGCTGCTGCACACAGAAGTACGTTGGCTCTCTAAAGGTGTTTGTCTGAATCGTTTTTTCAATCTATTTGACTCAGTACTGGACTTTCTTGAAGACAGAGACAAAAAATTGCGCGAAAACCTAATTACATCAAAAAATGACATCGCTTATTTGACAGACCTGTTTAAAATATTTAATTAGGTTAATTTACAATTGCAAAGGGATGAGTTGAATTTAATTAAAACAAAAAAGTCATAGCTGCTTTTGCAGGAAAACTTCTTCTATTCAAACGAAATCTAGGTAGAGGTGAATACAACCACTTTCCCACATTATCAGCAGTCTCTGCAAAACCGGAAGATTTACTTATTTACTGCCAACACTTGGAAGTTCTTCATGTTGATTTTACGGAGCGTTCCCAAGATATTTTAAACATGAATATACCGAGTTGGGTTTTAGATCCTTTCGCAAACACAGGTACTGAAGAATCATCAAATTTGGAAGAGGAACTCTTAGAACTCACGACTAATGAAGAACTCAAAGTAAAATTCAAATGTGGATACCAAGAGTTCTGGCTTCAAAAATCAATACCAGTTCTCTACCCTGGATTGTGGGCATGTACAGAAGTTTTTAATCGCATTTCCTATATGGCTGAGCATGGATTCAGTGCAGTAGCTAATTTACTGTCAAAGAAAAGGAACAGACTACACATCACTGAACGTGGCGATCTGCGATTGATGTTAACAAAATTGGAACCCGACATTAACAAATTGTTAACACTGCACCAGCCTCAACCATCTCATTAATTTTTTTATTTATTATTAATTTTGTGTTTATCTCATTATTTTTTTTTATTTCTTATTGATTCTGTGTTTATTTTTAAAATTTTAATAAACAATTTTATTGTACATTTGGTTGTCGTTTTGATTAATTTCTGCTTTATGATTTTTAATAGATAAATAACAAATAAATTAGGTACAGATAATATGCAACAATATTTTAATATTTCATATAAAATTAACTATTATGGACTAGGGGGGCGTTGAAATTTTTGTTCTCTTCTAAAGGGGGCGATGGTCCAGAAAAGGTTGGGAATCACTGCTTTAGATAGGAGTTGTTAATACTCCAACTTTTGTATTGAATTGGGTGAGTCTTTTGAATTTTTTGGAAATAAATTTTGTTTTAGAAACTTGAATTTTTGCTATTTTTCTCATGAGCAGTGTAATTTGATTTTTTGATTAGATTTAAACTTGACAATCCTTTTTGAATTCTTACTCGATAAGTAATGCTTGGCAAATACTTAACGAATCGTATTTCAACTTTATTTGGCAAGTTATTATTGCCTGACGCCCGATATAGCTATCCAGAATTTGAATAAATTTGGATCAGACAAAAGATCTAACTTTAAAAGTTAATAATCTTTGGAGTATTACAGAGTTTAGGCTTGTTGAACCTGCTGCAGTCAAATCAAGATTTTCATTAAGTAACAAAGTTTTCGCTCATTGGCTTCTTTAGTAGAATCAGCCAATCAAGTGTTACAGGTTCCTGCAGTTCTTAACTATTCTATAAGGTTTAATAATTTATACGATAATGCTGTTTTACAACTAAGAGATCCAAGTTCAAACCCTTAATGGCCCCTAGAACAAAGTTTCAACTGCAATATGCAGAAAACTAAATGATTCACGCGCAACTTGATAATGTATGCAACACGAAGATCCCACCCCTCCCTTATGCGTGGAATCTTCTGTTGCATCAACAATCAAGAATGTGCACGCATACGCAATAGGTAACATCAGCAATTACACATTGAGAGACGACTATTTAACTGATGGCATACATGTTTAACATCACATGGCTGAAGAAGCCACGAAATTGACGATGGTGAGATGCATCGTGCATGCCGAGAGGCTTGTTCTTTTTAAAGGTTTTTTAAAGTTGGCTTTTGCTTTAACGTTAAAAGTTCTTTTAATTTGAGTTTTAAAGATTTTAAATATCCAAGTATGGAGGATAGTGCTCATACATACTTGTAACCCAGTATTAGCAGAAAATATCTTGACTCCCGTAAATGACTTTTGTCTTTTATGAGAGAATTGGAGCAATGAATAAAAAGAACTGACAATATCAGAAATACTATCTACAGTTAACATCAGCTGTTAATGAAGATAAAATGCTCTGGTGCTCAACTCAGCATAGCTGCTCCTAAAAGTGAAGTGTCACTATGAGGCATAGACAAGGTCAACTACAACAGCGGTCAACAAAAGGGAAATACCATCAATATTCAGTGAATAGACTTACCTGATATATACAGTTTCTGCTAAAAAATTGGTTGTTTAATTTAAGGACAGGTAGCATTCAATGTAACATCAACAACAAACTACATCAAGTTGTGTCATCTAATGCAATTGTACCATCCTCAAGATTAACGGTAAATACTTTTATATGGTCTTTTCTTGCTCTAATTTGCCTTTACTTGTAAAAGGATTGTTATAGAGTTGAATAAGTATCATAGGGTGTATTTTAACATTGAATGTTTAGAATGAGTAAGCCGATAGGGCAATTTTTTGTCAGTCATCTTAATGTTAAGCACTCCTCTTGACTTGGAAATCATTTGATTTTTGGATCTCTTAGTTGTAAAAACAGCATTATAGTGTAAATTATTAAGCCTTATACAATTAGCTGTGTCTACAATTATTCTATTTAATCATAACTATTCTATTTCAGTGCATGTGCAGTTGCATCATTGCTATAAGAGATAATGCTAAGATTCCAAGCAGTGGCCAAAATGGAAAAAATTGTATTGTATAAAGCAGACAACATAGTACAGTCATCCCTCGATTTATATCCACTTGAAGATACGTCCATGATCCCATAAAGGAATAAATAACATTTTTGACTATAATTTTGAACCAGACGCAAGCGAGTGTAAAGTAAAAAGGTTTCTATTTAGCAACAATGCATCATGCGCAGTGGCAACAGCACATTCAGCGGCAACCTCCCTTGGCAATTGGCACGTACCTTCATCATTTCCTCTGTTGATTTTGTGTTTGAGAAATGGGTTTTTTGTGTATTTATTATTAAATATTTTGCGATATTTTGTGCAACATGGCCCCTACATGCCCAATCAAAAAACCCAGTGAAGAATCACAGAAAAAGAGGCGAGCAATTGATCTTGAATGAAGTTGCAAGTTATAAAGCAACATGAAGCTGGTAAGCCCATCAATGTGATCACACGACTTCAGATGGTCTCATTCTACAGTGACAACCATTTTGAAAAATAAGGATAAAATAGTAGAGGCTGTGAAAGGATCTGCTTCTATTAAATCGATGATAGTGACGAAACAATGACAAGGTCCTATCAGTGATATGGAAAAGCTATTTGCATCATGGAAAGAGGACCTGAACCAAAAGCGCATACCCCTTAGTACTATGACCATAACCACTAAGGTCCTAGTCTCTTCAACATGTTGAAGGAGAAAGCTGGGCCTGATTACGACTACGAATTCAATGCTTCTTCCGGTTGGTTCATGAGATTCAAGCAGCATTTTGTGCTGCATAATGTGAAAATGTATGGTGAATCTGCAAGTGCCGATGAGAAGGCTGCCAAGGAGTTTGTGGAGAAATTGGATAAAATTATTAAGGAGGAAAATTATTTGCCACATCAAATATTTAATATAGATGAGACCTCCTTGTTTTGGAAAAAAAATGCCAGAGTTGACATTCATCCACAAAAAACTAAAATCTATGCCTGGTTTTCGATGCCTTTGGTTCTAGATGCTTACGCAGTATCTTGGGCATTAGGTGGTTTGACTTTGTAAGTAATGATGAGGTTAGAAGAAGGAGTCATCAACCGCCTTTGAACAGCTTATTGTGCAGAGAGAGATTGCATTGGTTTGACCATGTTGCCTGTATGCATAGCTGCAGATGTCTGCCCATTGCATCCTAGGTCTCCCCCTTTTTCTGATACCCTTAGTTACACTGTTCATAATCCTCTTTACCAATCTGCAGCTATGCATGCATACAGGCAACATGGCCAAACCAACACAGTCACGTCTGGAGAGGAGAAAATTACACAGTCCGGTTGTCCGCCATAGCCCATGGCTGCATGAGGATTTTGTTTGTTTGTTTGTATGTATGTATGTATGTATGTATGTATGTATGTATGTATGTATGTATGTGTGTGTGTGTGTGTGTGTATGTATGTATGTATGTATGTATGTATGTATGTATGTATGTATGTATGTATGTATGTATGTATGTATGTATGTATGTATGTATGTATGTATGTATGTATGTATGTATGTATGTATGTATGTATGTATGTATGTATGTATGTATGTATGTATGTATGTATGTATGTATGTATGTATGTATGTATGTATGTATGTATGTATGTATGTATGTATGTATGTATGTATGTATGTATGTATGTATGTATGTATGTATGTATGTATGTATGTATGTATGTATGTATGTATGTATGTATGTATGTATGTATGTATGTATGTATGTATGTATGTATGTATGTATGTATGTATGTATGTATGTATGTATGTATGTATGTATGTATGTATGTATGTATGTATGTATGTATGTATGTATGTATGTATGTATGTATGTATGTATGTATGTATGTATGTATGTATGTATGTATGTATGTATGTATGTATGTATGTATGTATGTATGTATGTATGTATGTATGTATGTATGTATGTATGTATGTATGTATGTATGTATGTATGTATGTATGTATGTATGTATGTATGTATGTATGTATGTATGTATGTATGTATGTATGTATGTATGTATGTATGTATGTATGTATGTATGTATGTATGTATGTATGTATGTATGTATGTATGTATGTATGTATGTATGTATGTATGTATGTATGTATGTATGTATGTATGTATGTATGTATGTATGTATGTATGTATGTATGTATGTATGTATGTATGTATGTATGTATGTATGTATGTATGTATGTATGTATGTATGTATGTATGTATGTATGTATGTATGTATGTATGTATGTATGTATGTATGTATGTATGTATGTATGTATGTATGTATGTATGTATGTATGTATGTATGTATGTATGTATGTATGTATGTATGTATGTATGTATGTATGTATGTATGTATGTATGTATGTATGTATGTATGTATGTATGTATGTATGTATGTATGTATGTATGTATGTATGTATGTATGTATGTATGTATGTATGTATGTATGTATGTATGTATGTATGTATGTATGTATGTATGTATGTATGTATGTATGTATGTATGTATGTATGTATGTATGTATGTATGTATGTATGTATGTATGTATGTATGTATGTATGTATGTATGTATGTATGTATGTATGTATGTATGTATGTATGTATGTATGTATGTATGTATGTATGTATGTATGTATGTATGTATGTATGTATGTATGTATGTATGTATGTATGTATGTATGTATGTATGTATGTATGTATGTATGTATGTATGTATGTATGTATGTATGTATGTATGTATGTATGTATGTATGTATGTATGTATGTATGTATGTATGTATGTATGTATGTATGTATGTATGTATGTATGTATGTATGTATGTATGTATGTATGTATGTATGTATGTATGTATGTATGTATGTATGTATGTATGTATGTATGTATGTATGTATGTATGTATGTATGTATGTATGTATGTATGTATGTATGTATGTATGTATGTATGTATGTATGTATGTATGTATGTATGTATGTATGTATGTATGTATGTATGTATGTATGTATGTATGTATGTATGTATGTATGTATGTATGTATGTATGTATGTATGTATGTATGTATGTATGTATGTATGTATGTATGTATGTATGTATGTATGTATGTATGTATGTATGTATGTATGTATGTATGTATGTATGTATGTATGTATGTATGTATGTATGTATGTATGTATGTATGTATGTATGTATGTATGTATGTATGTATGTATGTATGTATGTATGTATGTATGTATGTATTACGATTCTGTTAGGGGGTAATGTGGCTGGATATAAACTGAAACCATTTGTGATATGGCACAGTGAGAATCCACGAGCTTTCAAAAACATTAGGAAGCATACTCTTCCAGTTCATTATCGGAGCAATAAAAAGTCGATGATTACTCAAAAATTGTTTGGGATGCTTTCGTAATCACCTGTTATGCAAGTGAAATGGAAAGCTATTGTGTGAAAGAAAATGTAGAATTTAAAATTTTATTAATTCTAGATAATGCTCCAGGTCATCCACCTTACATCAGTGATCTTCACCCCAAGATCAAGGTCATGTTTCTCCCTCCAAACACTACCTCATTGATCCAACCGATGGATTAGGGAGTTATTGCAGTGTTTAGTGCTTATTATCTACGGAGAACTTTTTCACTAGCCATTTCTGCCACTGAAGGAAATGATCAGACTCTCATGCAATTCTGGAAAGCATTCAATATTTATCATGCTATAAAAAATATTGCTGTGGCTTGGGACGAAGTGACCTCTCAATATGTGAGTGGCATATGGAAAAAGACATTAAAAAGGTTTGTGCATGATTTTGCAAGTTTTGAAAAGAATGAAGACCTCTGTAAATAAGTGAAGAAATAGTGGGCCTAGCAAACAATCTGAATCTCCAAGTGAATGATGACGACATAGTTCAACTCATAGAAAGTGCCCTTGAAGAGTTGACACACAGAGAATTAGTTGAACTGGAGGAACAATGTGTTGCAGAAGAGGAAGAACGAGAAAAGGAAGAGGGAAAAGAGAAACAAGAAGAGGTAGTTAAACAATTCACAGTGAAGGTTCTTGCAGAAATGTTCTCTGCAGTTAGCGATGTTCTCAAAATGGCTGAAGACATGGACCCCAATGTTGAATGCTACTTATTAGTAGAAAGGAAAGTACATGATGTGTTTGCTTGCAATAAGCAAATTTATGATGAAAAGAAGAAGAGGAATAAGCAAAGTACATTGGACATTTTCATGAAAAAAACAGCAACAAAGGTTACACCAGAAGAACCACAGCCTGGTCCTTCACATATAGAAGGTAATGAAGATGTGATTGTGGAGGAAGATTTGGATGATTATTCTCCTGTTTTATAGTGGCAGTAACACATAGTACAGTTTATAAGGTTTGAAAATTAAAATATGTCATAACAAACACTTTTTCTAATCTACAACTACACTGTTCAGCAACAGTCTTGGTGATTATTATGGCCTCTTTTTCATCATTACTATTGTTCTTGATTTTTATCAATTATAATTGTTAACATTCCAATATCAGTGAAATATACAGTGTTTGGAACAGTATGCTTATTATGGTTAAATCCCTATCCCCTATAACTCTTTTGATTTAATGTATCAACTTATGTTCGACCAACTTATGTCTTTCTGGATGGAATGAAACCTCGACATAAGTCGAAGGATGACTGTACTGATTTGCAGAATAAATGCTGTGATTATCTGTACATCATTTCAAATAATGAGTACAGAGCAAATACAAAAATGATATATTGATTTAGATATGACAAATAATGAATACTAAATTTGAAATTTATTTATTATTTTATGTGATTATATTTGATGGGGCAGTTCCCTAGTTGGCCTAATGGTCAAGCTACCCTGCATATTATGAATGCATTATTCAATTACTTGCAGGTAAGCTAAGCTTTGTGGGTTCTATGTATACGCTACAGGAAATAAAAAATGCAACATTTGCAAGAAGTTTGCAAATGTGATGAAATTTAGGGAGGTGGTAGAAAATGTATGAAAATGATTAGGTTTGCAGGATGATCAAAGCAATTGGACAGCTCGTCACAGGTGCAGAGCAGTCAAACATAGATGTGGAAATTGTTCTAAACCTCTAAAGATACCCTCACCCAGACATTGACAGCCATTCCAACAGTTAATAGATTTTGAGCATGGAAGAATCATAGACCTTAAGAGAAGCTGGTTTTGTCATACAGAGATGTGGCTAACAAGGTTGGCCACATCTCTGTACATCTTAGCATCATCCCAGCATCATGCTGCACATCCCAGCATCATCTTACACATATGGTGCCAGTGGGTTCTAGAAGGATTCAGCACACACCGACAAGGATCAGGAAGACGACCTATGTCCACGGAGTGACAGGACCGCCATTTGCAATGCGTGACATTGCGTGACAGATTCGCAACTACCGCACAACTGCAAAGGGACTGGCAACAGGTAACACATTGTATACCTACCAGGTGGATGATAAACAACTGGCTTTTACAGTTTTCATTGCAAGCCTATCGTCCGGCACTGCATTTGCCCTCACATCTGCCCATGTGCAAGCATGTCTTCAATGGTGTCACCTCTGACAGAACTGGAATGAACAAGAGTGGAGTACCATGTTTAGTAACGAATCTCGTTTTTGTCTTGGTCAGCATGATGGTAGACAATGTGTTTGCCATCATCCAGGGGAAAGTAATGCCACCCAGTGCGTGCAACATAGTCACACAGTTCCAGCACCTGGTGTCTTGGTGTGGGGATGCCATTAGTCGGACATCTCGGTCAGAACTGCTTATCATAAGGGGATCTCTACTGTCCAACAATATGTTACAAACATTTTGCAGCCAATGGCTCTCCCATTTGTTCAGCAGCATGGAACCTTTTACCAGCAAGATAACGCCCATCCCTACACAGCCTGCATTAATCTGCAGTATCTACATGAGCAAAACGTTCAGGAACTACCACGGCCAGCACTCTTCGCCAGACCTTTCACCTATTGAACATGTCTGGGACATGATGGAATTCATTTTCATGTTTGAAGTTTATAATCAGTGTTGTTACTGCTAATTTTACATATTCACAATATGCTTTCACATAAATAACTCAATTTTTGCACTTTAATGTATTTGCTAATACAAGAAAAGCATGCATCACATTTGTTCTTTTTTATCTGGAATTAAATAATTAATTTGTGATCTTCTACCTTGAATATTATGTAAGCGATCTTATGACAGATTTTAATAATATACAAAATCACAGTTCTTGTACTCATATACTTCTGGGTCATTCCATGTCAATTCAACCAGGCCACTTCATAATCCATCACAGATTTCAATGATCTTTGGCATAAAGATTAGTATACATAAGATGTCTAATTGCCCAAAATATTTTGAGTCAAAAAATTTTATGTAAGGAGTTATAATTGTTTAACTTAAAAGGTTGCAATTGTGACTAAAAGTTTTACTTGTTTTTCTTTTCGTCTATGGCAGATGAGAAGACCAAACCTAATGTAGATTTTGATTATTAATTCAATAAAAAGAATCAAATTTGCAAAATGTATTACAGTTTAGAAAAAAAAAACTGTAAAAAAAACTGAAGATTTGAAATTGTGAAAAAAAAATATGGCACTATAGATAAAAAAATCGATACTGATATAGACCGAAGAGCCAAAACATTATGACCAGTGTGTCTTGATGCAAATCGAAGCAACTGCAGGTAAATGATGGTGTTTGTGAAGGTTATGAAATGGTATAAATAACACCTGATATTGAGCTCTGTTAATCAGTGTTATTCTTGTTCTTCAGATGGGAAAGGCAGCAGACTTAAGTGAGTTTGACAAAGGCCAAATTGTAATGGCCAGATGACTGGGTCAGAGCATTTCCAAGATGGCAAGGCTTGCAGGGTGCTCACAGTCACCTGTGGTTAGTACCTTCAAAAAGTGGTCCAATGAAGGAAAAACCAAGAACTGTTGGCAAGGTGTGGGCCTAGCACAGCTCATCGATGTTAAAGATGAGTGAAGTCTATCCCGTATTGTATCAGTCAACAGAAGGGATACTGTGGCGCAACTCGCCCATAATTTGAATGCTGGTGACCGGAGTAATGTGTCACAACATACAGTACATTGAACTCTGCTGAAAATGGAGCTTCGCAATGCAGGCTGCTACAAGTGAGCATGCTAACCACTGTTGAAAGTATCTACAATGGGTACGTGAGCATCAAAACTGGACCTTGAATGATAGGAAGAATGCATCTGGTCAGATGAATCTTGTTTCCTTTTGCACCATGTGGACAGTTGGGTATGTGTGAGTCATTTACCTGGGGGAGTGTTGGCACCAGGATGCACTGTGGGACAAAAGCTGGTTGAGGAAGTGTAATGCTTTGGGCAATGCTCTGCTGGGAAACCCTGGGTCCAGTCATTCATGTGCTTGAGTATGATTGAATGATGCCATCCCATGTTCCACTATACAGGACAGTACTATGTTTTATGGATGGCACCAAAAGCCACCTTCATGTGCTGGTTGTGGCCTAACAGAAAATTAACATTAAGGCTGTGAAGCAGCTGAAAAAATTTCTATCTTCTACATTATTACAATGTTATCTAAATCTGTCAGTTCATTCTTATTTGTAATATGAAACTTACAGAAACACTTACGTGTTACTTACGTGTTACACTTGAACCGTGCCAAGTCATCATCATCATCATCATCATCATCATCATCATCAAGCAGCCATGGGCTACGGAGGTCCAACCAGACCGCACAGTTTAATTCTCCAAGCATATCTGTCCTGAGCTACATCTGCTGCATCTGGCCACTGTACACCAATTCTAACAAGGTCCTGTTTGACATTGTCTGCCCACCGCATCCTAGGTCTCCCCCTCCTTCTGAGGCCTCTAGGCACACTGTTCATAACCCTATTCGCCAATCTATAATTATCCATACGGGCAACATGGCCAAACCAGCGGAGTCTCTCTCTGCACAATATGCTGCTTAAAGGAGGTTGCAGACTCCTTTGCCTAACCTCATCATTAGTTACAAAGTTAAACCACCTAATACCCAAGATACTGCGTAAGCATCTAGAATCAAAAGCATCTATATGTTTAGAACATCACTGAAATGCTCAGCCCACCTAGCCATGACAGAATCCTCACCTTCTATAACCTTACCTTGTTTATCCTTCAATCCCTGTATATCTGTTCGTTTTCTACCACACAAAACATTAACTATCTGGTACAGCTCTCTGCTGTTGTGCTGCCTAACTGCTTCCTCAGCTTTGTCAGCCAGGCCATCAAGCCAAAGATTCTTATCAGTAGCTAACTGATCCTTTACACGTTTATTAAGTTCTTTGTAATGCTTTCTATTAGGACTAGTAGGGTACTGATTAAGGACATTCCTGCAGTCCCTTCTTTCTGAAATAAGCTCAAGTGCCTTATCACTTAAATAATTCTGTCTCCTCTGCTCCTTTTTCCCTAAAAGAATACTGTTAGTTTCCAAAAAAGCATGTTTAAAATGGCCCCATTCTTCCTCAACTTCATTATTAAGCAAACCATGACTGTCATAATGACTAAGTAACCTATCATGGTAAGCTTTAGCTATAACTGGGTCTTTCAGAGCTTCAGTATTAAAGGTAAATTTTTTAACCCTAGCACAACACTTTTTAAGTTTAAGTTGCAACACACTTTTAACAAGGTAATGGTCAGATCCAATTTCAGCTCCCCTATATGCCCTGGTATTTCTATCAGAACTAGCCCATTTGCTGTTAATTAATATATAATCAATCATATTCCTATGCAGCCCATCAGGTGAAACCCATGTGTATTTATGTATGTCGCGGTGTTTGTAATATGTGTTAGTTATTCTGAAACCATTGAGTTTACTTACCTGTAGGAGACGTTGCCCATTGCCATTGCAGCTACCAATACCAAAAGGGCCTATTACTCCTCCCCAAAGGTCAGAGTCAGTACCAACTTTGGCATTGAAGTCACCAAGAACAAGGGTAATATCTCCTTTCTTGACAGAATTCAAAATATCTTGAAGTTTTCTGTAAAACCTATCCTTCTCATCCTCATCAGAATCCTCAGTGGGAGCATAACAGCAGATAACATTCAAGTGGTTAATGCTTGTCTGAAATTTTGCTGTAAGAAACCTTTCATTAATGCACTCATATCCTAGAAGAGCATCACTAGCATGTCTGCTGAGCAGCAGAGCCACGCCTTGGTGATGCTTTCCATCCTCCCTCCCTGTAAAGAGAAATTTAAAGTTATTTTTAAGTATCTCATCTTTACCTGTCCATCTGGTCTCTTGCAAGCCTAGAATATCTAGGTTGTAGCACTGGAATTCCTGCATGAGGACATCAGGAGAATAATCTCTATGTAATGTCCTCACGTTCCACGTTCCTGCAGAGAGAAAATGATTAGTAGGATTTTTAAGGAAATTAGGTTTATTGAGATTGGTAGGGCCAACAATATCAAACAGCCCCCTGATCGCAGCCATGGGGCAAAGACCTGTTCCTCCTCCGCTAAAGGCTGAAGTCACCGATGCTGGTACGAACATCAGGCACCACCTTTTCAAGTGGACTTTTTCAAGAGCCATATGGCCTGCCTGAGACACATTACTCCAGTTTAGGCTTGACGATGCCCAACTAGCTAAGTAAGGTGTAGGTACCTTCGATGGCCTCTAATTAGGATTATCCACCAGCTGATATAAGGTATCCCATGCCTCTGTTCATGTAGAGCTGGCAACCCAGAAGCAAACAGAAAACACAGCAGCAGACTCTCTCTCAACAGAGGCCCACCAGTGCAGCAAGTCCAGGATCCATAATCAAGCTCAAATCCATAAACAAGTCCAGTCTAGTAGGTATAAATGGTCAGCACCAGGACCCTGTGAAGTTGACCACTCCTCAGCAGGGTTGAAAAAAAAAGAAAAAAGTGGCCATAGATGACCAGATCAGTAGGCCATACTGAACTGGCAGCCCTCCCCTTCCGTTCCCTTCCAAAAGAGAATATCTCTTTTGAAAGGTACTAACGGCCTGCACTACGAGAAGGCGGGGTTGGACATTAGGTGCTAGTTGGTTGGTTGGTTGTTTGGGGTTTAATGGCGCATCGGCAACAAGGCCATAATGCGCCAAACAAAAGACAATATAAAAGATAAAAGACATAGAAACCCGCAACCAAAATTAAAAATATATTTTCAACATTATAAATGGGTAAAATAACAAAAAACAGGTGCATATAAACAGAGTAAAACAACTGTAGAAATACTATATAAAATATTCCCCGGTGTAAGAGACCTGGGGTAAATAATGTGATTAAAATATCCAGTATAAATAGTCTATCAAATTCGATTAAAATATCCAGTAAATCGTAAAAATTGAAAGAGAGAGGTAAAAGTACAATAGTCGGATAAAAGATGTCCGAGTGTAAGGGGCTCGGATGTAAAATCATGAGAGTTAAAAAACATACGTCTTTCAAAGTTAAAACAACGACATTCAATTAAAATATGTTTGATCGTTAAAAAGGTGTCACAAAACTCACACTTGGGTTCGTCGTCCGCCCGTAAAAGAAACGAATGAGTAATAAACGAATGACCCAAGCGGAGCCGAGCAAGTACAGCTTCCTCCTTGCGATTCCTGCGGGAACAAGACTGCCATGGTTTGACGATAGGTTTGATCTCAAAGAGCTTGTTTGTAAGCTGTTCTGACCAAGATCTCTGCCACTGTGCTCGGAGCTCGGTGGTAAAACGCTGCCGGAAATCCAGATAGGGAACCGGCAGCGGAGAGTGGGACAGGGGCGTGGCTGACTTGGCAGCAGCATCTGCCAAGTCGTTGCCCCTAATCCTGACGTGACCGGGCACCCAACAGAAATGGATGGTGGTGGTGGCTGCCAGACGATGTAGTTGCTGGCGGATCTTAGTAAGAACAGGGTGAGGCCGATGCCTCACCGAGATCAAAGCCTGTAGCGAGCTAAGCGAGTCGGTGTAAAGCACACACCGACGATGATGCTTAGTCGCCACGTGGTCCAAGGCGAGGCTGATAGCGTGCAACTCTGCAGTGAAGATGGAACACTGCAGTGGGATCTGGTCTGCAATGATTACATCACAGCAGACCATGGCCGATCCCACCGATGTGCCGGACTTCGAGCCATCTGTGAAGACAGGCAAGAAGTCCGGGTACTCAGCACGATGGCTGGCAAAGAGTTGCCGGTACACACAGTCGGGTGTAAAGGCCTTCCCCGTCCTGCACAAGGAAAAATCACAGGAAGGGGAAACAGCGAGCCATGGTGGAAGTGGCTCAGCTGTCGACTGTGCAATGCTATCGAGACTGGTGTTGATGTCTCTGAGGTAGCCTCGGACTCGCAAACCAAATGGACGAATGGCAGTCGGCCGGTTAGTGTAAAGCATTTCCCACTTCGGACTGAAAATGCAGTCCCAAGTGGGATGGCCAGGCAGGGATCGCAATTTAGACGTATATTGTAGGGACAACTGCTGACGGCGAAGAGATAAAGAAGGTTCGTCGGTCTCAATGTAAAGACTCTGGACCGGTGAGGTGCGGAAGGCTCCCGTGCAAACACGGAGAGCCTGATGATGGAGGGGGTCCAGCACCTTCACCACCGAATCCCGGGCCGAGTCGTACACCTGGGATCCGTAGTCCAGTTTCGATCGGACAAGTGCACGGTACAGGCGGAGCAAAGAACATCGGTCCGCCCCCCAAGACAGGGAGGAGAGGACCTTGACGATGTTCAATGCCCGCGTGCACTTGGACCTGAGATGACGTATGTGTGGTAAAAAGGTCAATTTCCGATCGAATATGAGACCGAGAAACTAGGTCTCCGCTACAACTGGAATGATTTTACCCCCGAGCCGCAGCTCGGGATCCAGGTGAAGATTACGCTTGTGGCAAAAGTGCACACAAGCGGTCTTCTGTGGGGAGAACCGAAACCCGTTTGCCGTCGCCCAAACCGAAAGATTGTTCAGGGTAATTTGCAGTTGTCTTTCAATGACCCTCATGCTGGAAGATGAGCAAAAGATGCTAAAGTCATCAACATAGAGGGCATTGCCTACTGATGGAGGAAGTTGTCTAGTTATGGAATTAATCTTGACAGCGAAAAGTGTAACACTCAGAACGCAGCCTTGTGGCACCCCCTGTTCTTGGGGGTACGGCCGCGACAGAGTGTTACCGACACGGACACGAAAAGAGCGTGTCGATAAGAAGTTGGAGATGAAGATCGGCATGTGACCTCTCAAGCCGAAACTGTAGAGGTCACGAAGAATGCCGAATCTCCAAGCCGTGTCGTACGCTTTTTCGATGTCGAAGAAAATTGACACCAGGTGCTCTCTACGTAAAAAAGAATTTCTGATAGCCGATTCGAGGCGTATCAGATGGTCAAGAGTTGACCGTTGCCTGCGAAAGCCACACTGGGTGTTGGAAAGAAGGTTGTGATGTTCTAAATACCAGATGAGTCTGGCATTTACCATTCTTTCCAACACCTTGCACACGCAGCTCGTCAAAGCGATGGGACGATAATTGGAAGGAATCTTGGGATCTTTGCCTGGCTTGGGGAAGGCCAAGACGATGGCCTCCCGCCAGGAGTCCGGAAACTGCTCCTCGAGAAAAATGCGATTGAAGAGATGGAGCAGCCGATCCTTACTCGATGGTGAAAGATGTTGGAGCATGGCATAATGGACATTGTCTGGCCCTACAGCAGAGGCACGAGAAGAGTGCAGAGCAAGGCGAAGCTCCTCCGCTGTGAATGGCCTGTTGTAAGGCTCCAGGCCATTCGAGTGGAAAGACAGCGGGGAGCGCTCCGCCCTGCCCTTCTGGGCCAGAAAATCGGGGGAGTAAGAGGAAGACGAAGAGAAGGACTCCCCCAGAGTGTCGGCAATTGCTTTGGGATCAGCAATTGCCTGTCCATTGTGCTCCAGGATCGATAACGAGTGGGACGTGTAGTTCCCACTCATCTTCCGGACTCTATCCCACACGACTTTAGAACTAGTCGTGCGGGTGATGGATGACGTATACTTGATCCAAGATTCCTTCTGGCTCTGGCGTCGGACGAAACGTGCTTTCGCCCTGGCGCGTTTGAAATTTTCAAGGTTGGGGGACGTCGGATATCTCCGAAACACTCCCCAAGCCTTGTTCTGAGCCTTACGAGCTGCGGTGCAATCTGGATTCCACCACGGTTTCGGAAAGCGAGGAAACCGTGTAGAAGTTTGAGGAATCGTTGATGCAGCTGCATCTACGATACAGTCCGTTATCTCCGCTACTGCCACATTGATTGGCTCCTGGCTGACAGAGTGGTCATCGAGCTCAGAGAGCAGCTCGAAACCACCCCAGTCAGCCCGATCGAGCCTCCACCGTGAGACGCGTGAAGGGCTGCAAGGCCCCCCACGGGAGATGGTGCACACCACGGGGAGGTGATCGCTTCCGTACGCGTTGTCCTCGACCTCCCATGTAAAGAGTGGAAGGATCGAGGAGGAGCAGATGGTGAGGTCAATGGCAGTGAAAGTGCGGGTTGGGGAGTGAAAGTAAGTACTGACACCGGTGTTCAACAGGGAGAGAGAAGGATCCAAGAGCCACTGCTCCAGGACCCCACCCCTCCCGTTGGTGTCAGCACTGCCCCAAAGTGGACTGTGTCCGTTGAGGTCCCCCATAATGAGGAAAGGGGACAGCAGCTGCGAGACGAGATCATCAAGGTCTTCCTGGAAGACGATGCTCCCAGGTGGAAGATATACAGAGCAGACAGTCAGCGAGAACCCCACGAAGAGACGGATGGCTACCGCCTCTAAGTTGATGGTGAGTGGTACGACCTGGAATGGAGAATGGTTGCTCACGAGGATGGCGACACCTCCGCGAGCTGGACCATCTCCATCCCGGTCCCGGCGAACTAGTGAAAAGTGCCGGATCGTGCATATTAGGTGCTAGACCTGGCCGGTTCTGTGCATCATCACTAGGGATTGGTACACAGCTCTCCTTCCAGTTACGCCAAGTATTTATTGCAAATGTAGTTAGGTAGCATTATGTTCTAATTTTTTCTTGCAACTCTGTACATTAATTGTGCCGAAAGTCTTCCATTTTTTAAGAGGTAAATTCGAGCTTTTTTTTTTAAAACATGATATTTGCTACTTAAATATCAGATATTTGAGGCAATGTCCAAGTTTGAAGCTCTCGTGGTTTTGTGGGTGGTCAGGTGAGGGGACCCACTGGACAGCTGTTGGGAAAAGGGTGTTGGCTTCCTGTCAAGGCCATCCAGTGTGTTCTTTAACATGCGTGGGGTGTTTCACACACGGGACCATGGCTTAATGTCCCATCCAATGAATGGTGGCCTTTTCAAGCCCGACAGTGACCCTTATTCATTGTGGGCAGGGCAGAGAAAACTGACATCTACCACCTACCTAACATCATTGCAGACCAGGTATATTCTTTCATGGCAACAGTATACCCCTCTAGCAGTGCCTTCTTTCAGCAGGATAATGCATCATCCCACACTGTCTCAATTGTTTGAGAATGGTGTGCAGAACATGAGGAAGACTTCAAGGTATTACCCTGGCCTCCAAATTCCCCAGACATCAATCCAATTGAACATCTATGGTTTGTGTTGGAACAGCTGTTTTACGTGAATTTTTCATATTCACCTAAAACTGTTTCGAGCTGCCTTCATCTTTCTTGTCTAACATTCTGGTGTCACGAGGAGGATTATCGTGGTGAACAATTCCGTTTCTAGCACCGCATAGCAGGGTGAAGCCATTTACCTGCCTTCCTGCAGTTTAATCCAAGAAACGTATACAAAAGGAGGCGCCCCCTCATCCATGCAAAACCTCGGTTAGAGTGATGTCTGACACCAAGTCTCAGACTGACACTGCAACAATGGATGCCCTGGAGGATCCTCCAAACCACTGCTCAATGGTTCCAATGAACGAACAGCCATGTGGTTTCAGACAAGAACATCACATTGAGAACTGTATTTTCGTCCTTCCCCCCCCCCCCCCCCCCCAGCAGAGAGAATTGTGGGGACCAGTCAAAATTCTCTTATGTAGTGGTTCTTTGTGTGCTCAAGAGAGGAAAGGGACACTTCAGTCCAGTATAGGAGAGGAAACAGATCAGTCCTGGAGAGTGGAGAGACAAGAGTGGTGGACAGTGAGCACCAACTTCATAGTTTTAGAGAGGTGACCATGATAGTGAGTCGAGTATCAGTGTTTCCAATAATGAAAGATTTGCTTAGTTTTAGTGTATACAGGACAGAGGCAGAACATGTACTATGGAAATTATGTAAGTTATTAAGATCAAAGAATGTTTTTAAAAATGGAATAGCTGTGCAAATAAAATGTTTTTGTATTTGTTGATAGCCATACCTGCCATTGGTTACACTTTTTGTGTGGGAGGATATCTCTGTTCCCCAGTATGACACTGGACTTTTAAGTATTTTAAAGAAGGAACAATGTAATGTATAAAAAAAAGATCACAGCTAAAATAAGTGGTGAGCAGGGGGGGGGGGGTTATATATATATCAATCCCCCCGTAAAACACAGTATATCTGATCTGCAGTGGTTCAATCACGTAACCTACAAGAGTGAAAGGATCTGCTGGTAACATGTTGGTACCAGATGCCACAAGACACCTTTAGAAAACTTGTAGTGTCATGCCTTGCTGGGTAAGAGCTGCTTTAGCAGCATGTGGAGGACCAACATAATATTAGGCAGGTGGTCATAATGTTTTGGCTCTTCATTGTGTGTTGTACATTTTGCTCAATATAAATGTACAAAATTTGGAGTATGGTTATTTCTTTGATAATGAGAGAAAACATATTAAAATTGTACCAATGTTATCGCTACTAATGAACTTCAGGGGACCACTAAGATGCTCTTGTGCCTGCGCACCAGGTGGAGAGGCTACCAATGTCCTTTGCTGCTTGCACTAAAGCAACTTCGTATCTTTGTAACTCCAACTGCTGTTCAACCATTACTCACAGCTATAATGCTGTTGTTGATAAAAGTTCATATTCTCTGGTACAGATGAGCAAACAAAAAAGCCCAAGTTTTGAAGGAACAAATTTAGCAATCCAAATATTGAGTGATAATATAGTGTGACCAGATTTCGATTGGTTAAAACCGAAGCAGGTTATTAAATATTCCGATTTCAGATTACTGAAAGTGGAACATTTCTTCTCCAAAGGGTAACTGCACAGAAAATTTAAAGTAGTTGTAAGAACTGCACAATGGGTACGATGAGTAATACACAGTAGGTGGGAGGTGTAATAATTCACCCACACTAAGTGCACTGAGTAAAGATACCAGTTATGCTATGTGAATTAATGGTAAGCCTGTCTTATAGAGGTGTAACTTTTCTTGTGGCATGGTTAATTCCAAGTTCACACATGCTGTGCTTGTGGCAGTTTGTACTTCACATGCAAAGAAAAAATGTTCACGTAAATTAGAAAAAGACAAATAGTGTCCATGAAAATTACAAAAATAGCCATAATACAGTGAATGTGTTGTTCAAAAAATGCATTAAATCCATGCAAATGGAGAGTGGAATGTATATAATCACAAGAAACTGGGCCATTTAGGTGTTACAAAAGATTTGTTTTGGGACACAGGGACAGTTCTCAAAAAACCTGGATATCTGGTCACCCTAGTGATAATAAAATGAAACCAGGATTAACTAACATTTCAGTAACACTATTTTTGCATTGCTTAATTAGAAGTAAATGCACATTTAAACTGTTGTTGTTATTATCACTGTACTTCATCAAAAAATATTAACGAAATACGTTATAAGCTACTTCAGAAATACAGTGGGGAACCATTTTTCAGAGATAGGATTTATCCACACATGTTATGCATTTTATGTATCAGTTGTTTTACCATGAACATTTTTGGTATAAAAATGAGTATAATATATAGGGTGTAATATTAATATACAGGCCTTCCCAATATCACTAGCATACCAAGCAGACATGAACATAGTAATTTTGAAATCCCTCAAGTAACAAATCAACACTTTAGCGTTGATTTAAATCTTAGAGAAAAAATTGTCTTGAGCCAGGTGGGATACGAACCCACGACCTCCTGATAACATGTCAGGTTCTCTGGACCACTGACAACATGTTATCAGGAGGTCGTGGGTTCGTATCCCTCCTGGCTCAAGAAAATTTTTCCTCTAAGATTAAATCGATGCTAAAGTGCTGATTTGTTACTTGATTGAATACGTCGAGTTTATTTCATTATTTATTTGAAATCCTTGCTAATGATCCAGAGGGCATTTCATACGTGGAGGCAGAAAAATATACTGATGACCATATAAATTGTATAAATCACTTGAGGTGTTTAAAAATATAATATAAGCAAAAAGAGTTCATTCACTTGATGTAATAAAAAATCTTTTTTTTTTGAGGGTGGCAAAATGCAAATTTACTTGAGGGCCAGCAAAATAATAAGTTTGCTTGGGACATCTTTCTTGTGCTGGGTGTAGCTCCCCTGCACTGGCCTAGCATGACATAATCAGCCTTCCAAGCCTGTCAGAATCCTCTTTCTCAAAGAGGTTAGAGTGGGGATTAAGTGATTGGTAGTATAGTCTTTTGCACAGTTGCGACCCGAAACTGAACTACAGATTATAAACCTGAAGCTCTACTGATTGACCTCCAAGGGAATGTGTGTGTGGATAGATGGATAGGGAGGGGATAGATATGATTTCAGGCTCAATTTTTCAAGCCGAAGTCTGCCCGAACCACTTGAACAATTGTTCAGCCCAAGCCTGATTTGGCATAAAAATTTCCCTATAACGCATCATAAGGTATATAAACAGAAAAGCATATCGCTAATCATTTATTTTATTTATTATTAATTAAAATCCTTTTATCACAAATTTAAAATACTAATGGTGTTTTAATGGAACAAATAATATTTCAAATACTAGTAATAACTGAAAGTTCGTGGGTATCATGATTATAACTGTAAAGAGCCATTCATTTATTGAAGATAGCGAATAAGTAAAAAATAATCAAAAACTGTATGGAAATCTGGAAAGTTTATATGCCACATTAGTTGAAGAAAAAAAGCTGATGATGGTATAGTGGTTAGCATAACTGGCATGTTTCCAAGAGATGTGGGTTTGAATCCCACTCATGGCAAAGCCAGTTTTTGTCTAAATTAGGTTCCAGTCTAGAGGTTGCAAAGTGTTGTATGTCTTCTAGGTGTGAATCAATTATTTGAGTGCACAACTTATTCTTTGTAAATTTCATTGTTGAAAAAGTTGCTCACACAAGTAGGTACTTCCAAAAATATATGCTATTTTTTGGCATGGTCAAGGAAGTTTGGGGTAAATTCCAGCTTCCAAAATACATTTCTGATAAAACTCCAGCAATGAGATTCCTGTTGTATGAAATTTTTGCTGTTCATAAATTTTGAATTCATAAGCTCACTGCTTTGGAATTCAATGTGTTTCATTTGAACATTTTCAGGAACTTTTCCTACTTCCACATCCAGGGAGTAGTAAACAGTTTCAAATCATTTTTGTGTGACTGGATGTCTGCAAAATGTAAGAAAAATTTATTTCTAAGTTTGCTTATAACGGTGACACATTTTAAAGTGTCAGTGGACTTATTTTCCTGCAATGTAGGAAAATGTGTGAAGTTGGCATTTTGAAGCTGGATTCCCCAAGTCGTAAGTTTCATCTCAAATGCTACAATGTGTTCATAAAGCACATTCACTAAGTGACTGCATCCTTGCAGCTGCAAATTCAATTTAAATGGAAAGTTATATCCACTAAAATTTCAAGATTTGAGAGCTATTCAGGATCATGAACTTCTCCTGATTTTCTCAAAAATAAAAATGTGAATGCTTCAGTCTCTCCCCAGAGCTTATAAACTCTTTCTAGCATGGCACCTTGGCTGAGCCAGCACACATCATCATCATCATCATCATCGTCAAGCAGCCATGGGCTACGGAGGTCCAACCAGACCATGCAATTTAGTTCTCCAAGCAAGTCTATCCTGAGCTACATCTACTGCATCTGGCCACTGCACACCAATTCTAACAAGGTCCTGTTTGACATTGTCTGCCCACCGCATCCTAGGTCTCCCCTTCTTTCTGAGGCCTTTAGGCACACTGTTCATAACCCTATTCGCCAATCTATAATTATTCATACGGGCAACATGGCCAAACCAACGGAGTCTCTCTCTGCACAATATGCTGCTTAAAGGAGGTTGCAAACTCCTTTGCCTAACCTCATCATTAGTTGCAAAGTTGAACCACCTAATGCCCAAGATACTGCGTAAGCATCTGGAATCAAAAGCATCTAGTTTCCTGTTATCTTGTTTACAAAGTGTCCAAGTTTCACTACCATAACTAACCCTAGAAAGAACCAAACTATTATACAGTCTAATTTTAGTCTTCAGGTGTATACGCCTATTTCTCCACACTCCCCATAGATTCTTAAAAGTCCCGG
This sequence comes from Ryuthela nishihirai, assembly GCA_038380435.1. Taxonomy (NCBI): domain Eukaryota; kingdom Metazoa; phylum Arthropoda; class Arachnida; order Araneae; family Heptathelidae; genus Ryuthela; species Ryuthela nishihirai. The sequence goes on from JAWZYU010000019.1 coordinate 5,074,964, forward strand.
CAGCAATCCCTATTCATCTGTTAATCTCATGCTGCACATCACCATTATCTGTTACATAGCTCCCAAGATAATTAAACTGTGACACCTGCTCAAGACTGCAACCATTCAGATTAACTGAATCACAGGCTGTCTGACCAATTTTCATCACTTTAGTTTTCTCTCTGTTTATAACCAAACCTACTCTACTACCAGTCTCATCAACAGCTCGAATGAAAGAGTTCATCTCATCAACATCATTTGCCAAAAGGGCTAAATCATCAGCATAATCTAAATCAGAAATTTTCGTATCTCCAGCCCATTTAAGGCCAAAATCTTTCCCTTGAAGTGAATTTTGCATAATATAATCAATAACCAAGCTAAAGAGAAAAGGAGACAAAATGCACCCTTGTTGAACACCAGAAGTAATGCTAAACCAATTGCTACAAGCCTTACCAACTCTCACACACGACTCAGTGTTATTATAGAGAGCTTTCATTATGTTAACTAATTTGTCTGGTATACCATATGATTTCACAATCAACCACAAATTATGACGATCAACAGAGTCGAAAGCCTTTTTGAAATCAACAAAGCTAGCAACCAAAGGTTTCTGAAACTCTAAACATTTCTCAAGAATCTGCCTAAGTGAAAATATCTGATCCACACATCCCCTACCACTTCTGAATCCACATTGCTCATCACGCAATTGACTGTCAACCAGATTCTTAATTCTATTAAGCACAATCATGGAAAGAACTTTACCTGGAACAGAGAGTAGGCTGATACCCCTATAGTTATCACAAGAACTGCGATCACCTTTTTTGAAAATAGGGATAACAACAGCTCTGGTAAAATCCTTAGGAACCATGCCTTTATCATAAAAGATATTCAGAATTTCAGTCATCCAAGTGGTAACCGAAACATTCCCAGCTCTAAGCATTTCGGTAGTAATTTCATCTACCCCTGGGGATTTATGTAGTTTAAGTTTAGAAACAGCCAAAATAACTTCAGATTGTGTTATAGGGCCAACATTAAAGCTGCCAATGCATCTATCATCATTGCAAACAATGGGAGTAGAACTAACTACGTTGTTTAGAACATCACTGAAATGCTCAGTCCACCTACCCATGACAGAATCCTCCCCTTCTATAACCTTACCTAGTTTATCCTTCAATCCTTGTATGCCTGTCCGTTTTCTACCACACAAAACATTAACTATCTGGTACAGCTCTCTGCTGTTGTGCTTTCTAACTGCTTCCTCGGCTTTGTCAGCCAAACCATCATGCCAAAGATTCTTATCAGCAGCTAACTGATCTTTTACATGTTTATTAAGTTCTCTGTAATGCTTTCTATTAGGACTATTAGGGTATTGATTAAGGACATTCCTGCAGTTCTTTCTTTCCAAAATAAGCTCAAGTGCCTTATCACTCAGATAATTCTGCCTCTTCTGCTCCTTTTTTCCTAAAAGAGTAGTTAGTGTCTAAAAAAGCCTATTTAAAATGATCCCATTCTTCCTCATATTCAGTAGTAAGCAAACCATGACTGTCATAATGACTAAGTAACCTATCATGGTAAGCTTTGGCTATAACTGGATCTTTCAGAGCTTCAGTATTAAAAGTAAATTTTTTAACCCTAGCACAACACTTTTTAAGTTTAAGTTGCAACACACTTTTAACAAGGTAATGGTCAGATCCAATTTCAGCTCCCCTATATGCCCTGGTATTCCTAACAGAACTAGCCCATTTGCTGTTAATTAATATGTAATCAATCATATTCTTATACAGCCCATCAGGGGAAACCCATGTGTACTTATGTATGTCGCGGTGTTTGTAATAAGTGTTAGTTATTCTGAATCCATTGAGTTTACTTACCTGTAGGAGACGTTGCCCATTGCCATTGCAGCTACCAATACCAAAAGGGCCTATTACTCCTCCCCAAAGGTCAGAGTCAGTACCAACTTTGGCATTGAAGTCACCAAGAACAAGGGTAATATCTCCTTTCTTGACAGAATTCAAAATATCCTGAAGTTGTTCATAAAACCTATCCTTCTCATCCTCATCGACATCCTCAGTGGGGGCATAACAGCAGATAACATTCAAGTCTTCAACGCTTGTCTGAAATTTTGCTGTAAGAAACCTTTCATTAATGCACTCATATCCTAGAAGAGCATCGCTAGCATGTCTGCTGAGAAGCAGACTCACGCCTTGGTGATGCTTATTGTCGTCCCTCCCTGAAAAGAGAAATTTAAGATTATTTTTTAAGAATCTGACCTTTATCTGTCCATCTGGTCTCTTGCAAGCCGAGAATATCTAAATTATAACAGTGGAATTCTTGTATGAGGACATCAAGAGAATAAGCTCTGTGCAAAGTCCTCACATTCCAACTACCTATGGAGAGAAAATGGTTAGTGGGACGTTTAAAGAAACTATGTTTGTTGAGAGAGGGAATGCCGACAATATCAAACAGCCCCCTAATCGCAGACATGGGGCAAAGACCCGTTCCCCCACTACTAAAGGCTGAAGCCATCTACACTGGAAGACTTCCTCCAATGCAGAATTTGACGATGCCAATAGAAGCAAAGAGTTCAGGTGCCTGCGATGACTTCTGCTCAGGATTATCCACCAGCTGATAAACATATCCTGTGAATCTATTCACTTGGGGCTGTCAACCCACAAACAAACAGAAAACACAGCGGAAGATTTTCCCTCCACAGAAGCCCACAGTGCAGCAAAATCAGGATCCATAATCAAGCTCAGAGCCATATATCTGTCCAGTCCAGTAGGTTTATATGGTCAGCACCAGGACCCTGTGTGGTTGACCACTCCTCAGCAGGGTAGAAAAAAAAAGAAAAATAGCCATAGTTGTCCAGATCAGTAGGCCACACTAATCTGGCAGCCCTCCCCTTCCGTTCACTTCCACAAGAGAGTATCTCTTTTGAAAGTTACTAACGGTCCGCACCACGAGAAGGCGGGGTCGGACATTAGGTGCTAGGCCTGGCCGGTTCTATGCATCATCACAGGGGATTGGTGCATAGCTCTCCTTCCAGTGACTACCTAGCTACCATTTACAGACCTGTACACATCACAGAAGTACAATAAATCTGAGTAATGTTCCTTTGCTTCCAATAAGAGTTATTGGAACTGTTGGTTATTCAGTCCTCGAGACAGCATGAAGTTTACTGTTTTTACCACAGTTTGCATTATTTCCTGCATTTCTGAAGCCTTAGCACACATTGCTTCCTGATGAATTATGCAGTGCAGTTTGTCAATTTTTCTTTTGAATTCCAATTTCTTGCATGTACTTTTCAACGAGTTCCACAAGACCTTTTTTTTCTCCTGCTATGGCTTTTGCACCATCTGTTGGCAATGAAATTTTGAGAGTACAAAGTTCATGTTTTTCATCCAGTATAGGACTTTTTCGAGTAGGTATGTTCCAGTAGTAGTGCCCTTAATAGGTACTAGTTGAACAAATTCTTCAACAGTAAAGAATTAATTTGCTCAACTCACAAGTATTGCAAGCTGAGCAGTATATTTTGCATCTGCACTTTCATCAACTGCGAGTGAAAAGTACTAGAATCTCTCACAGTGAACATGTAGCACTTGTTTCACATCAGCAGACATTTCTTTAACCTGTCACATAATTGTTCTTGAGGACAGACTAATATCAGAAAATAAATTCTTTTTATCTGGGCATACAGTGTCTACCACGGTCATCAAACACTCCTTAACAAATCCCCCCATCCTCTGAAAGGTTTCATACTTTTTGCTATTAATGAACTTCTGCATAGCTGGCACGTGTATTCCTTTCTGATTTTGCACTTCGTTTTGTGAATGCTAAATTCTGTGCTTTCAAACTTTCCTCAGTTTATCAATTGAATCCTTTCTTATTTTGTAATGGGCCAAAAGAAATTGAATATACTTTTAAAGTTGGTAAGTTTTGGACCCTTTGATCCAATTATTTTCATGCTCCAGATAGCTAAGTCGGGCACCAGGCAATAATAACAAATTGCCAAAAAATAAAGTTTAATTAGGGTTCGAAATACCAGTGAGCGTTAATGAGTAAGAATTCAAAAATATTAAATAATTGTCAAAATTTAAAGATTAATTATAATCGAAATAATTAGCATTGCTCAAGAGAAAAAAATTAGTAAAGACAAAAAGGTTTAAATAGCAAAACAAATTTATTTCCAAAAATCACTCACCAAAACTTCAATGAAGAAGATACTACATCATTTCAAACTCATTACAAACTCTTCAACAAAACTCAAACACTCAACACCAACTCCACTGACTAAACACTGACTGTGACTAACGTGTCACCAGGTTATAACAAGAGGCTACAAAGCCCGCACGTGTCATGTTGCACGCTGGGAAAGACATTTGCATAAATTGACGAACGGTGAAAGCTATGACGCAAGAGGGGGGGGGGCGTGTCTTTGTACATGCGCTTTAGTGGGTGACAATCAAGAGTTCGGAGTTGCGCACATGCGCAACTCCTATGCTCTTGGAAACGATGCTGTGATCCCAAAAATGAAATAAAAATCCCCAAACTGATAAATATAATGTAAATTAAGCAAAACTGGTTATGGTAAAGTAAAAGTGAATGAGGGGGCATCACACAGTCGTCACTGTATTTCTGTCATTTTGTCTCATATTGATGCTTAACAGTAAATTTCTTATTAAAAGCTACTGATCCATGACAAATTAAACATATACTGGCTTACCAAAGTGTTCCACAAAAAATACTTCTCTGTCCAAACTTTCTGAAATACACAACATTCAGCATCTATTTTTCTACATTTTTCTGCCATCTTGGGATCTTCTGAGATAAACATTTTAGTTAACATAAGCTAAATTAATATCAATAATTTATATTATAAAGAAAATAAATATCCCCTAAAGCAGTTGCTTGCCACAGAAGTCTGACAGGAGCTTGTCAGTTTATACACTACAGTAGAAGATCTGTGAGGATAGTGGGACCTCAGCAGAAAAACTACACAAGCATCCATGCCTCAAACCCAGGTACCTTTGATCAGTAGTCAAGCACGCTAATCACTCAAATGCTTTTTGAATTCAGTGAAGAAGCAGCAGAAGGGATGGCGTATTAGAAAAACTGAAATGACATTAAAACCCATTAAATAAAAATAAAATAAATTATAGTGTATATTTATCAAATCAATAATTTAAATTCAAAAATATATTATGTTTGTAATTAGATTTTAACCAGTAGAGTAATGAGCCAATCAGAAATGAAATACAGGTGTAGGACAAAGTTGATTTTTTGATGCACTTCTCCCATTCAAAAAAGGCCAGAAGACCTGAACACTAGCCAGCCTGTTCTTAGAATGCAAAAATGATGAGCTCAACAAATATGGAGCCAGTCTGCTGCCAGATACTTCACTTTACTAAAGTGAATTTATGACTAAAATGTCATGATACCAATAAAATCATAGAAAAGAAAAATGAGCACTATTATGTAACACTCCAAAGATTATTAACTTTTAAAGTTGGATCTTTTGTCTGATCCAAATTTATTCAAATTCCGGATAGTTGTATTGGGCATCAGGCAATAATAACTTGCTAAATAAAGTGTAAATAGGGTTTGTTATGTATTTTCAAGTGTTACTTATCGAGTAAGAATTCAAAAAGGATTGTCAAATTTAAAGTTTAAATCTAATCAGAAAATCACTTTACGTTGCTCAAGAGAAAAATATCAAAAATTCAAAAGTTTCTAAAACAAAAAGTTTATTTCCAAAAAATTTAAAGACTCACCCAATTCAATACAAAAGTTGGAGTACTAACAACTCCTATCTACACCACATAATTCTCACTCCCACATCTCTACTTCCACTAATAGCACTCTCCGTGGCCCAACGCCACCACTCTACTCACAACACACTCACACCAACTAACTCTCATTCTAACTCTGTTACCTAACATCACTTAGTTATAACATGCGTACAAGTCCGGCACGTGTCTATTGTATGCCTGGAAAGATATTTGCATAATATGACGATCACGCTGGCTATGACACAAGAGGGGTCATGTCCTACACGCGTTTTAGTGGTTGAATAAATTCGAGCTGTAGGAGTTGCACATGCCGACTCCTACAGCTCGGAAACAAGAATTGTGATTCCAAAAAAATGAAATAGTCCCCAAAATGATAAATATAATGTAAATAATGCAAAACTGGTTAAGGAAAAGTAAAAGTGAATGGGTGGACCATCACAATTACTTACCAAAACTGTACAACTAACCAACCAAAAGTTTTACTGCACAACCTCTTCTATCGAGTGTTCTCAACCTACTGACTTTCGCTGCTTTGAAAGGAAATTTTATAAGGAATAGAGTTGCCAGATAATTCTCAAGTATTCTTTTCAATTGTGCCAAGTATGAGGAGTGCGTTCTGAAAGGCACCATAATCTCTTTAGTACAAGATTTAAGAAATGAAAATAATTCGCTTTCATATTTTTTTACATTGACCTGGTCTGTGGGCCTTGACAAATGTGGCCCGTATGTTGCTGACCCCTGTCATACAGTATTAAAGATATTGATTTAAATATAATCAAAACTATTTTCTACTTTTATTTTTTTCATAACTGCAAGAAATATTTGTAGTTTTAATTACATTGACCTGGTCTGTGGGCCTTGACAAATGTGGCCCGTATGTTGCTGACCCCTGTCATACAGTATTAAAGATATTGATTTAAATATAATCAAAACTATTTTCTACTTTTATTTTTTTCATAACTGCAAGAAATATTTGTAGTTTTAATTATTCTGAGCCTGCACAAAATCATCTGTGCAATTTTGAGCCTGAACTCAGCTATGGTGAGGGCAAATAGAAAAAATGGTTATGGAAGAAAAATGATTTGGTGCAATATTTAGAAACATTGGTAAAATATATGGTTTTCAGGAAGTTTTAATAATAGTATCTGAGGTGAGGGATCTGATAAGTGGGAAATAATCCATATAGTATTTTACTCTGTAAATTAATGACTGTAAAAATATTAATATTTCTCTATGAAAGTAACAGCTAATGTCCAGAGTTCTTGAGCATGGTATTTCCTCTAGAAAAATATTAATACTTTTTGTGGCCGAGTGGTTAGCGCACTTGGCTACTGATCTAAGGGACCTGGGTTCGAGCTCCGGGTAAAGCATGGATGTTCGTGTTTTCTGCTGAGGTGCTGCCAACCTAACAGACCATCTGCTATGGCATATAAACTGACAGGCTCCTGTCAGACCTCTGTGGCAAGCAGCTTCTTGAGGGGGTATTTATTTATTTATTTTATTAATCTTTATATGCTAATAGATTGCTATAAAAGCAGCCTAAACACTGGAGACTGGCAATCACGCTATTCATCATTTCTGAATCATCAGTATCTTGATCTTGCAGTGATGATTTAGTTATTGTGATGTTGACAACCAATTTTATAGCATATTTGGGATATATTATCTTTTTTGATTTTATATCTAGTTGCTAAGGTTGTTGCATGCATGTTATTGCATTGGCTCTTGATTTGCTTTCACAGTGTTACATGCAACTGACTTCAGTTATGCTGATTTATTGCTTTACTTCAGCCAGAAAGAATAGTTATTATTCTTTTCAGTGGTGTCACTTAAAGTGGTGCATAGGAGGATGCTCACTGCACTGGTTGCTATGGTAATCATTCTGTAATAAGGAAGATAGCAATATTCGTTTTTCATTCCTGCTATTCAAATACAGAGTAATGTAGGAGAGAACTTCATCTGAAAGCCAACCCATATTCCAGAAACACTGCACATTCTTATGGAGTAATGAAACCAAATTTCTAGCCATGCTGCTAGGCTAATATAGTTCAAATAAGACAAAAACTAAGCTGTGCTGTTCCTATCTCTTTTGGCACCCCCATGCTCCTTTGAAATTAATGAATGGGAAAAATTGTACATACACAAGTTTAAATTTTTTTCATTTTAGTGAAGTCATATTCATTGCTGACAAAATAAATATTTTTGTAAAATATTTTGATAATAAACAATTTAGTCATAAATAAAAACAAGAGAATATATAATCATTTGAACTGAAAAGGGCTAAGTTACAAAGTGATCGGGAGAATTATTATTTTGTATTTTAATATATTTTAGAAGTATCAAGTATGAGTACTATACAACTTGAATTAATATTTTGAAGTGTAGTAAATGAAAAAGTAATTACAATTTCTATTATATTTTTGTAAATTTTTAAATGGATAGGCATTGAGCTTGAGTTCAAATAATTAAAATATGTCAGTAATGATTATAATGCAATGTAATTTATTATAGAAGTATGGAGAAACTCATCTATAAACAAATCAAGCACCCCGGCAAGAAATTCCACAATAATACACAGACAAGTCTACATTAGAATCTATTAAATTCCTAAATAACTAATCATCTGTATTTAATGCTGATTCTCTTCACAGGTTGATCACAAACAAAAGACTGCAATATTCCTCTTACGGAGAAGTTAAGACTAGCTCTGTCTGTTCCACCAAACTACTGCCTCCTCACCTTGTCCGTCATATCTCTTGAATACATTCACTTCAGGCGTAAATAATCCTTCGTCTTTGATGAGATCACTAGACTTATCACACTAGCAAAACAAAACGACTGCTCATGCACACATCACATAAAAGATACTTCTTGTCTTTTTATTTATCGCGCACAGACTCAGACTCTCAACCTGTTTTCAGATTTCTACAACTTTTTTCACTGAAATTCTGTTGTTCTCTAGAATATTTCATATTTCATAGTATATGTGAAAGGTGTGTTCTACATTAAAATTTGTTTGTTTTATAATTCTCACGCACAAGCATATGTGAGCTTTCATGTCATGTTTTGTCATGAAGTCACTGCAGCTCGTTCATCTGTCATAACAATATGATTAAATCTGTCGTGGCACCCCTCTGTCATTGGCACCTTGGGCGACTGCCCCTGCCTTTGGCAACAGCCCTGCTCTTAAGATAATGTCAGCAAAGAAATAATTTTCCTCAAAGATAAAAAAAAAAGGAGGTACACATACAGTTCACATGTTTCAGAATAAAAATTTTCCCCTTAATTATTATAGAACAAGACCATAAATAAAGCATAATTTACCATTTTCAAGGTATTCAAATTGAAATCTGAATATTTAATAATCTGTTCCCATTTTTGCCAATTGAAATCTGGTCATCCTATGTATCATTCAATTTTTGTATTGTTAAATTTGTTCCCTTAAAGCAGGTATTTTTTGCTTGATCAACTGTAACTTTTATCAACAGTTATATCATTGACAGCAGCATTATAGCTGTGAGTAGCAGCCAAATGGTAGTTGGAGTGTATGGAGTACATTACATTTCATAGTATATGTGTATTGAGTGTAAAAAAAAATACCTCTTCATGCAGTTGCTGGCACAGAGGTCTGATAGGACCCTTTCAGTTTAATATGCCATAGAGATCTTTGAAGAAGGTGAGACAACACAACATCCATGCCTTACCCAGAGTTCGAATCTCGGTCTCTTCAATTAGTAGCCAAGCACACTAGCCATTCAGCTACAGGTTGGGCTAACTTAGTATACCATATGCTATTAGACTTTTCCAGTGAAAAGCTTCTATTTCAACCACTCCAATTTTAGATTGTTTTTACTGTGTTGACTTCGCTCATTATCATCGGAATGTATGCAGATGACATAGTAATCTTGCAATAAGGTATATATTGTCATCTTCAAAACACTTTCTGGTAAAGATAATAAATATATATAATAATATATATATAATAAAATGTTATAAATAAGTTTATAATGTTTATTATAAATACCAATTAGAAAACAGAGCTGGAGGTGTCTTAGTTTACATAAAAGATGAATTTATTGTTATTTCTTGTAACACTATGTTCACAAATGCAGACTTGGTACAAATGGAATTTAAATTTGGTAATATTATCTGTACTTTATTAGCTTTTTATAGATCACATATATATTAAAAATCAGATTTTATTGAAGAATTAGAATGTAAATTAAATACAATAAATAAAAATTATGTTATTATAACTGGTAATATGAATATAGACATCAAAACTAGAGATCAAATAAGCAAAAAATACATAAATTTGATTAATCACCTAGGATTCTATGTAGCAAATAATTTAATAACTAGAGAAACTACAAAAACCTGTTTAGATCATATTTTTGTAAGAATATCAAACCCAAATAAACTAAATACTTACCTTATTCAAACACATATAACTGATCATCATTACCTAGGTATTCATTTAAAACTGAATTCAAGTAAAATTGAAATAAATACCTAGTTTTTAAAAAAAATATTTAAAACAGATTTAAATATAGTAATAAATAAATTATTAGATTATGATTGGGAAATTATAAAAAAATTATACTGATTTAAATATTCAATTTGATTTATTTATAAAAAAATTACAGGAACTAATTAAAATTTTGAGTTATATTAAATATATGTAATCCATTCATTAAATACATATATTAAATATATGTAATTCCATGATATTCGGAAAAAATCAAAACCCTGGATTATAGATGCGTTAATAAATTCGATAGAAAAAAGGAACAAATTGTATAAATTATGTAAGGCAGAACCTTCAAATGAAATTTTAAGGGAATAATTCACTAAATATAGAAATTTATTACTTAACTTTATTAAGCAGGCAAAACCAAATTATTTTAAAAATAAAATATCTAAAAAATTTCGAAACATGAAAAAACAATGGGAAATTTAATGAATTATCTGCTGTTGACAAGAAAAATAAGATATTTCCTATGGAAATAATTTGCAAAAATTTAAATTACAATTTCCATGATAATCCTTTGTTTTTTGTTAATATATTTAATAAATATTTTACTGGTGTTATAGAGAATTTAATAAAAATGATCCCAATAAATGAAACATATAATTTGACAGAATTAGATTCCACACTACAATCAATTTTTATTGATTATGTAACTGAAACTGATATGATACAGACAATAAACTCACTAAAAATAGAAAAGGCTTCAGGAAATGATTATTTATCACCCTTTATTTTAAAAAATATATGCCCATATATTTCAAAGACCTTATGTCATTTAATAAATTATTCTATATCAGAGGGCAATTTCCAAATTGTTTAAAAAAAGCTACCATAATTCCAGTTTATAAAGGAGGTGATTGAAAAAAATTTAGGGAACTACAGACCAATTTCAATACTATCAAATTTATCAAAAATCTTTGAAAAAATTATGAATATAAAAAAGGTAAAGTTTCTTACAAAGATAAATTTTTTTGCTGAAAAATCAATTCGGATTTAGGGAAAAAAGAAATACAGAGGATGCTATTTTAAAATTAACTTCAATAGTTCATAAAGGAATAAATGATAACATTAAAGTAGCTATTATTTTTCTGGATATACATAAAGCTTTTGATTCTGTTCCACATGACATAATGCTATTTAAACTTGAAAAATTTGGATTTAGAGGAAGAATGTTATTTAATGATATGTTTAATGATATGTTATTTGAAGAATGTTATTTAAATGATAGGGTTCAGGTAGTTAAAATAGATGAAATTATTAGTATGGAAGAAACTGTGCAGTTTGGTGTTCCTCAAGGTTCAGTTTTAGGACCACTTTTATTCTTAATTTATATAAATGATTTATGTAAACTTGATAAAATAGGAAATTCAATTGCTTTTGCTGATGATACAGCTTTAATTTATACTGCAACAGATTTCAATTCTTTAATAATTAGTATAAATTTAGATATGATTAAAATTAGAAAATGGTTTTTAAAAAACAAATTACTTTTAAATGTCAATAAAACAAAATATATCCATTTCAGATTAAAAGGACAATGTGATTTTCTACATAATAAAATATTTTATCATGCTTTTGATTGTACTGGTGAAAATTGTTCCTGTTTACTTATTAAAGGAGTTGATTGTTTTAAATATTTAGGTATTTATATAGACTGTAAATTAAGTTGGAAGGAACATATAGCAAATATTATTAAAAAGATAAATATTGTAACACCACGGTTATATTATATTAGACAATTTGTAGATATTTCAACTTTAAAAATGATATATAATTGTTGGGTTAAATCGTATCTGCAATATGGAATTACTTCTTGGGGTGGCACATATTATACTAATATTAGCAAATTAATTGTAGTTCAAAATAGTATTATAAAATGCATATTAAAAAAAAGAAAATATGAAAATGTTAAAAACTTTTATAAAGATGTTGACAGTTAGAAAATTATATATGCATTCAATTTTAAAACATTTGTTTAAAAATTGGTCAGAACAAAATATAAAATTTACAAATTATAACACAAGATACAGTAACTCTATTAATCTCGTTAAATTCTTATCTAAGAAAACTTTGACTAAAAAACATTATATTTACCTTGCACCTAAATTATTTAATTTTTTGCCAAACAGTATAAAAATGAAAAACCTTTACATAGCTCTGCTTCAAATCTTTGTAAATGGCTTTTAGATATTGATAATATTGAGATTTTTTTTTTGTAATAAATTTCATAATTTTTAATCATTTATTAAATTTTTTGTGTCCAATTGTTTAAATTATTTTATTCTTCTATTACTTTATAAATACTTAAAACATTTATTGACTATTGTTGCCAAAATTATAAATTATATATATGAAATATGATAAAATTCCACAGGCGAGTTATTAACTCTTGTGAATTTCTGTAAGATTCAATTGTAATATTTGTGCCCACTGGGCTGGACCAATGTAATTGGATATATTATGTATTAAATAAATATTATTATTATTATTATAAAGACTTTCATGTATATATTTAAAATGTAATTGATCCTTAAATGTAGTGACATCGTGAAGTAAATTTTAATTAAATGTCTACTTCTAAAGATTTTTATTACTGTGCAACCTTGTGAATCAACTTGATGCTACTATTGGTGTTAAAAGTGACATCTATGTTTTTTACTCTAAAGGTTGAGGAGGGAATTCCTGCTGCCATTTAATCTCTGGGAATTTAAATGTGGTCCAGTAAAGATGGGGGGGGGGGGGTAGCAAAATTTTGACAAGTCCATTTCAGATCATTGCCAATGTAGTATTCTCAGATACATAAGGTTTTGATGATCATGATTCATTATGGTTTAATGATAATCACAAATTTTAAGGGATTGAATATTAAATAATGTAATTTACTAGATTTCATTAGAGTTGGCTTGATTATTCATCTCAAAATAGATTGCATCTTTCAGAATAAATGGTAGTGACATTTGTGTAGATTAAAGCCTATTTGCTGTGAATCAATGTTGCTTTGTTTGTTTTTTAGCTTGCAGTTCTTACCTTATATTGTTTTGTGTTCTAGGTTATCTGAATTAGGCTATCATGTTGGTCAGAGGGTTCTAGACCTTTTGTTTGTTCGTGAAAGAAACTTCAAAAGAGAGACTAAGTTATTGAATATTTTAGTATTCATCAAGACTACACTTTGGAAGGTATTTGAAATGTTTATTTGACTATATTTTGGTTGTGTTGGATTATGAAAAAAAAGTATATTGACATATTTTTCCACTAAAGTGTATTTTGGTGATAATTGTAGTTAACTAATTTTCATTACTTCATCTTTTATTAATGTATTAGCATGTGTAACAAAAAAATTACTTTTTTGGTTTTAAGTAAATATTTTTCTTGTTTTGTAATTTTTTTCTCAGTACCATACTTGGAGAAAATTCCAGGTTCTTAGCCAATTGTACTGAGTCAGATAAACAAGTCAACTTGAGAATTTAAAAAAAAAATAACCAATCAACGGAAATAGGTCATGTTATATACCAAATTAAACAATTTAATTGCAAATTTCATGAAAATAAATAACATAGACAAATTTGCAAGCATATTGATTTTAATAAGCCTTTTTCATTGTGATATGGTGAAAAAAAAGGTCGCACTATACAATTAAGGCTTCATTTTGGAAAACCTGCTAAATAAAAATAGTTAAATTATATACTTATCGAAAGGAAACGTCATCCCGAATAATATAATATTCAACTTGAAATATGATTTTCATTTCTTTTAATAATTCTTTTCAGTATCGTATATATTTTAAACAAAGCCAGTGTTATACAACATGACATGGCCTTCTCACATTCGCAGGATTTTCTGAACTGGTTATGAAATAGAAAAAAACTTCCTTGGATGCTTTTTTTTACTAAACATTATGAGTTTTTTCTTTGGGTGTTGAAGTTTGCCGATCTTGGCTAAGTGCAGAAAGGTTTGTGCACCAAGGACCAGCCCTTCCCGTAATTGCCCTTCCAAATGGTGGCCGATTTCTGTAACTAGAAAGTCTTATTTTGCTTCCTTATCCAAGACTTTCAATTTCAGAAAACGGTACAAGCTTAAATTTTTTTATTAAAAAAAGCAAGAAATAATAAAAGAAAAATTATATATAAATAACCTAATGGGATGTTAAATAAATATCTGAAACAACTTTTAAGCCGGCCTCCAATCTAGCATAACTCAGAAAAATTGATAAATCAGCCGATTGAAGATCGCTAACTAACGGAAGTAAACATACAGAAATGAATTATCTTTCATATCCAAGATCTCATTTATTTTCAGTAAATGATACTATATGAAAGTTTTACTGGAAAAGTAATAAATAATAAAATAAAAATTAACATATAGCCTAATGCGATGCTAAAATATCCACAGCAACAAGTTGTAGGCCGGCCATACGATAGATATAACGTAACTATGAAAAAATCAATACTTATCATCTGCCGAAAGAGCGCTAATTTCCGAAAATAAATCTACTGAAATGAAAACTAACTAAGGTTTAAATATAAAAAAAAATACTAACTTTGCAAAAAGTATCCAATGTACTGGACTAAAACTGTAAAAAACACTTATAGCACACAGAATGGAAATAGCATGTGTCAGCCATCTGTGTCTTCTTCGACTCAGTGAAGCATAACTAATGAAATGCAGGTGCAACCAGAATTTCTAAGAAGGATGTGTTTACTTTCAGTTTCAATTTGAAGGTGGGAAAGATGCATAGAATACTGGGAAATATGATAAAACTAACTTGGGAGTACTGAAATAGGTTTATGACAGAAAAGAGTGTGAAACGAAAAAAAAATGGCGGTACATATTTTGTAATTACTTCCAAAATCTATGGTTTTTAAAAATAGCAGTTTTTTTGTTAATTTTTAGGAGATTTTAGAAAAATTTGAGGAAAAATTTGTTGATAGTAACTCAAATCAAACTTGTGAGCTTAAATCAGAATGTTGCTTCAGCAAATAGGAACGTTAACAAACAAATCGGCAATACCGTTTAGTGCTTCTAAGAAATGGCAATCAGATGGCTTTATAAAATTATTTATATTGTAATTTAATAAAATATGCATCAAATTAAAAAACAAAATATTATTTTTGAAGCCTGAATATATATATTTTTATAAGATATATATATATAAATTACAATGGCAATTTTTATTTTTTAAGCAATTTTTTTTTTTAAATTGGTATATTTTTGTTGTGCCGTCCCATGGCCGAGTGGTTAGCGCGCTTGGCTACTGATCTAAGGGACCTGGGTTCGAGCCCCGGACAAGGCATGGTTGTATGTGTGGTTTTTCTGCTGAGGTCCTGCCATCCTCTCAGATCTTCTACTTTGGCATATAAACTGACAGACTCCTGTCAGACCTCTGTGGCAAGCTGCTGCTTGAGGGGGTATTTATTTATTTTTATTTATATTTTTGTTGTACTAAATGTGAATACATATGTAATTGGTCCTTCAATTCAGATTCTCTGTATGTATACAGATGACTTGGACACTGGATAAAGCTAGATTGTCCAAAATGAATTAAAGTTAATCAAATGTTTAAACTCTGTTCAAGAGAAAAAATAAGAAATTCCAAACACCAATTTAATGAAATAAAATAAATGTTTATTCAAATTCTACACACCAATAACCAAGTTGCACCAAAAGCAACTTTCTTGAGAGAAAACAAACACAAATAGCAGCCTCCTTCAACACATCTCATCTCTCTAACACCAAAGCTCTAACTCCTTCATCACCTCTATCACACATATTGACTAATTCTTCTCCATCTGCTTCAAAAATGACTGACTGCTGTGACTGCTGTCACCCTATGCCACACCTGGCTCGCTAACATGACATGTGACATCATGCGGAGAAGCCATATTTCCATACAATGATTAGGAGCTGATGATGATGTAAGTGGGTGTGACTCTTGTTCTGCCCAATTAGAGTTGTCAATCAAAATTAAAGTTGTACAATCAGCAACAATATGGGTGGGGAGAGTGATGATTCAAAGTAATGGAATGCCCCAAAATAATAATTGTAATGTAAATAAAGGAAAACTGGTTAAGGAAAAGTAAAAGTGAATGGATGAACCATCACAATGGCTCCACTTTTGTAATGAACTAAGATATGGGAGAGTTTTCATATTTAAACAATATTGCACCAATTCTGTGAATAATGTCATTCTCATAATTTTTCTCTAGCATTATGGTATGTTTCATGCCCAGAATATTTCTAACTTGGCAGAGCCGATAGTTGATTTATCAGCAGGAATAAACTTATATATTGACTATCAAGGAAGAAATCACTCAGAATTTAGCATCAATCAATTTTAGGTGAAAAACTGTCTTGAGCTGGGTGGGATACAAATGCATGACCTCCTGATGACATATCAGGTACTCTGACCACTTAGCTACCAGCCAATCAAGATCTCATTGATGTTATGAACTTTCTACCAACAGTGAACAATACTTTGTGTCTCATGAAGGTATTGTCCTAGTTGCTCTCAGCCTCAAGAAACAATGACAAGTATGTCATGAAGATGGCAAGTATGTTCTGAGTATAAAATTGAATAAAATGAGTATCTGTAATCTGAGTATACAATAAAACACAAGACAGTGTTCCCTCTAAAATTGATAGATGTTAAATTCTGAATGATTTCTTCCTTGATAGTTGAACAAATATGTTGAAAAATCTCTTCAATATGTTTTGACTGTTTTTTGTGATTTAATATATGTCCAGCAGAATGTACTTTGTAAAGTTAGCATAAAACTGTACAACACATCACTTTTCTGATTACTGAGATAAGACTGGTCATTGATAGAACAGTGAATCAGAATGTGATTGACACTTCTCATTATGTTAAATGGGTAATTTCCTTCATTTTTAGTTGCATCGATAATATTCTGTTCAAACTTCACTATGATCTTGTGCAACTTACTTTCAGCAAAATTACTTTATATCCTCTTGCCAACCAAATAATAAATCTTAATGTAGGGACATGCTGTATGTCTGTCTTGCTGTAGACTACTTTCCAGTCAAGATACTTTAACATTTAACCAAAAATTAACTATATTAAACATTCAACTAACCAAAATTTAAAGTGCAATTTTTAAAATTTAAGTCTAAAACATATAAGTTCTGCAACATGTTTTGCCCTGAACTCTTGTGGGACTTCTGGCAAAAAATTCGTGATATTAAAGTTCAAATAAGAATCTTCTCTAGTGTTAGTTTTGGTCTTTATACCTCTATTCTCACAACAGGAGATTCTATGCCACCAGAAGGGGTGGAATCTTGATTTTGCATATGTGATCTTTATGAAGATTAATCATGATGTTGAAACAGCATTTTTTTTTATCTTAAGAGCTAATTGTTAATTTTTAGAGATAAATTAAAAATTCATTTTTGGGCTGGATAGGTATTGATAAACTATTTATTATTCACATTTTTAGAATCCCAAAAGTTTTAATGACACCTTCTGACAGTGAAAAATCTGAAAATTTTAAATGAATATTGCAAGCAATCTATTTGGGCTAGAAATTTGATATTTTAGTGATGAAGTGAAATGATTAACGGGTTTGGTTTATGCTGGCAGCAATAGTTTGTCTTGTCTCTTCAAACCCAGTTGGGGTGGGAAAATGCAACGTTCTGTTTTAAGAGATAGATGGAAAATTATTTTTGAGTTGAATAAGCATTAATGAAATATGATGATTTAAAGCTTTCAAATCCTCCAAAAAGCTTTAATTTTGCATCATTAGAAGTTTTACATTTATGCTAAATGTATAAAATGTAAAACTTGAAGTAATATTGCAAATGATATATAATGGGGCCCCAACATCCGATGGTAATTCGTTCCACAAAAACAACTATGTTGAAAATATTGTAAGCTGAAACCAGTAATACGTACATTATTTCCTATGATTCATCCCAAACTATTAACAGGCAACCCCAACAACACATAGCATAAGTATTTCTTACCTATTATATTTGATTTTTACATTAAAAATTGTCACTAACTTTAACATGGTTTAGAATGTCCTTTTGATTAATTATTGTAGAAATGGTCGATTGGGAAAAACCATATTCATGCGTTAGTTTTTACTCCTCTTCCTCTGTTTTTTTCTATCATCTGCTTCACTTTACTGGAAATTTTACTTTTAACTAGCACTTTAAGGCCAATGGTTATTAATTTTAATACGTTTAAGTAATAAATTCAAAAATAACCAAAATTTAATTGTAATTCATAAAAATACACCCAATTTACAGTGAATATTGGCCAAGACTGACCCATGCGGCTAGAAATTTCCATCCATCCACAGAAGATAAGAAATGCCATTATGTATTTCAAAGCAAAGTGAGGATGTTGCACTGAACAATGACAAAGATGCTGATTGATTGAGAACAATCATAAGAGAACGTATGAATGACATTTTTGCTCTGATTGGCCAAGACTGACCCATGCGGCTAGAAATTTCCATCCATACATCATTGGAACCATGCATGCCCATATTCTATTGGAAAGTCATCTGTTCCTGCAAATATCATTGGTCCTTAAAGTGAAAGCTCTTATGGAAGGTAAATTAGTTCCTGAGAATATCAGATGTTGATGTTAACAGAAGTTGAAGCTCCACTGTATTTTTACTAGAAATTATTAATTCTGGTGGTATAATGTATTGATGAAGAACAGATGTTGAAATTGCTTGCTAATAAAAGTGTAATAGATATCTATATCTGTTTTAATTAAATTGCAATTATTTAAAATTGGAGTGGTAGTTTTTTATTTTTAAGCATGTAATTGATTATTATTAGCATGTAATTGATTGCTGACCATATATACCAACCTGAGCTGGATAATGGCTCTGAGCTAGATTATGGATCCTGATTTTACTACACTGGTGGGCTTCTGTGGAGGGAAAAATCTTCCGCTGTGTTTTCTGTTTGTGGGTTGACAGCCCCAAGTGAATAAATTCAAGTATATGTTTTATTAGCTGGTGAATAATCCTAAGGAGAGGCTATTGCAGACCCTGAATGTTTGCTTCTATGGGCATTGTCAAATCCTACATTGGAGCAAGTCTTCCAGTGTAGATGGCTTCTGCCTTTAGTGGTGGGGGAACAGGTCTTTGCCCCATGCCTGCAATTACAGGTGTGATGCCCCCACATTCACTTTTACTTTACCTTAATCAGTTTTGCTTAATTTATGTTATATTTATCATTTTGGGATTTTATTTCATTTTTGGCATCACAGCGCTCGTTTCCAAGAGCATAGGAGTTGCGCAATGCCCAACTCCGAACTTTCGATTGTCACCCGCTAAAGCGCACCCCCCCTCTTTCACCATAGCTTGCACACTCATCATTTTATGTAGATGTCTTTACCGGTGCAACAGCCATGTGTTGCCGAGCCTGTAAGCTTGTTATAACCGTGACATGTAGTCACAGAAGTTAGTAAGAGTCACAGAGAGTCAGTTAGAGTTGTGAAGAGTTGGAAGTAGTAAGAGTCAGTAAAGGAGTTGGAAGTAGTCACAGGAGTTGGTGTTTGTTAGTTGTCAGTTAGTAGTATCACAGAAGTTGGTGTTAGACACAATAGTAATGATGTAGTCAACATCTCATTGAAGTTGGTGAATGTTTAAAAATAATTTTCTGGAAATAAACTTGTTTGTTATAGAAACGTTTTTGAATCTTTGCTATTTTTTCTCTTGAGCAACGTTAGTTGTTTTGATTTTAAGTTAAATTAGAATTGACAATCATTTAATTTTTTAATTCTTACTCGCTAAGTAGCGCTCGCTGGAATTCGAACCCTAATTGAACTTTATTTGGCAATTTTGTTAATTATTGCCTGGTGCCCGACTTTAACTATCTGGAGCTTGAATAAATATTGGATCAGACAAAGGGTCCAAAACTTTAATAGTATTTAAATCTCTGGAGCATTACATGGGGCTGTTGGATATTGTCAGCATTCCCTCTCTCAATAAACATAGTTTCTTTAAACATCCCACTTATCATTTTCTCTCCATTGGTAGTTGGAATGTGATGACTCTGCACTGAGGTTTTTCTCTTGATGTCCTCACACAATAATTTCACTGTTATAACCTTGATATTCTTGGCTTGCAAGAGATCAGGTTGACAGATAAAGGTCAGATTCTGAAAAATGATCTTAAATTTCTCTTTTCATGGAGGGAAGATAAAAAGCATCTCCAAGGTATAGGTTTGCTTCTCAGCAGACATGTTAGTGATGCTCTTCTTGGATAAAAATAAATAAATAAATACCCCCTAAAGCAGCTGCTTGCCACAGAGGTCTGACAGGAGCCTGTCAGTTTATATGCCATAGTAGAAAGTCTGTGAGGATGGCAGGACCTCAACAGGAAAACGACATGAACATCCATGCCTTACCTGGGACTCGAACCCAAGTCCCTTATATATGAGTTCATTAATGAAAGGTTTCTTACAGCAAAATTTCAGACAATCATTAAAGACTTGAATGTTATCTGTTATTATTCCCCCATTGAGGATGAGAAAGATATGTTTTATGCACAACCTGAGGATATTTTGAATTTGGTCAAGAAAGGAGATATTACCCTTGTTCTAGGACTTCAATGCCAAAGTTGGTACTGACTCTGACCTTTAGGGAGGGATGATATGCCCTTTTGGTATTGATACTGATAGCTGGAAGGGCAATGTCTTGTACAGGTAAGTAAACTTAAAGGTTTGATGTTCTTATGCTTGAAATCACATCAATACAATATATAATTATTTATGGTTCAACTAGAACTTCAGATCAACCAGAATACATAAAAAAATTCTAATCACTTCACATTATAAACTCAACCAATAAACCTTGAATAATAAATTCACTTTTCAAAAATATATATCGAAACTCTAAAATTTCAACGTGAAATTAAAACATTTCAAAATCTCCAATGGTCTTTGTCTTCACCTATTCCAGAAAAAATAAATAAGACATCACAAATAGTTAGTGCCACAATGAAAGAATAATAATAAAAATACTTAAATTTTCAATATTGGAGTTGATTGCGATAAATCATCCTCCAGTTGTTTCCCAGAGACTTCATTCCTTCTTCAATCGATAAGCTAGGAATCACTTCTGAAGATGTTACTTGTGACATTATGTATTCTATGTTGACTGCAATGTTGCCTGTTGTCACTCTGCAGGCTGTCCTTGTCTCGTTGACATCTTGATATGTTCTTGATGTCAATGGAACAGCTGAATCTGTCTTTGCTATCTTTTTTGTCATTTAGGTGGAAAATTCTATAGAACTTTTATAATGTTTAATGTTTATTGTAATATCCTATTGAAGCATTATTGGTTATACTAGCTAGTTCATACAATAAGTTTGGAAGCTTTTTCTTTATAATATATGGTCCAGCATACAATGGAGTAAATTTCTTGATAAATCCTCTTTCTTTGTTATTTTTATGGTACGTTTTAATTAAGACCTTATCATCTGTTTTAAATTTCATATGCCGTCCTCTTTCGTTATAATCTTCTCATTGCTTCTCTTATGCTCGTAGGGTATTAATTGGGGCGGGGGTGGCTCAGTCGGTAGCGCGCCAGTCTCGTAATCTGTAGTTCCCAGGTTCGAGTCCCAGCTGGGTCAGCGTTGAGATTTATCTCCGCAAAAATTCCCCGCCCTGCCCACGGTCAGTAGGGGACACCGATGGGCTTGGAAAGGCCGCCGTCCGTCGGATGGGACGTTAAGCTGTGGCCCCGTGTGTGGGAGAGCCATACCCTGTGCACGTTAAAGAACACGCTGGATGGCCTTGACGGGAGGCTACCATCTGTCTCCCAACAGCTGTTCCAGTGGGTCCCCTCCCCCAACCTTCTCTGAGTCTTCGGGGTCCATGTGACCTGGCCATTTAGCCCATGGTGTGCAAAAAAGTGCCGCTCAGAGGTAAAACAACCCAACAACCTAGGGT
Source organism: Ryuthela nishihirai (assembly GCA_038380435.1). Taxonomy (NCBI): domain Eukaryota; kingdom Metazoa; phylum Arthropoda; class Arachnida; order Araneae; family Heptathelidae; genus Ryuthela; species Ryuthela nishihirai. The sequence continues at coordinate 5,097,194 of JAWZYU010000019.1, forward strand.
ATTAATTATTCTTGTTCCTTTGAAATGTCAGCGTTGAGATTTATCTCCGCGAAATTTCCCCGCCCTGCCCACGGTCAGTAGGGGACACCGATGGGCTTGAAAAGGCCGCCGTCCGTCGGATGGGACGTTAAGCCGTGGCCCCGTGTGCGGGAGAGCCATACCCTGTGCACGTTAAAGAACACGCTGGATGGCCTTGACGGGAGGCTGCCATCTGTCTCCCAACAGCTGTTCCAGTGGGTCCCCTCCCCCAACCTTCTCTGAGCCTTCGGGGTCCATGTGACCTGGCCATTTAGCCCATGGTGTGCAAAAAAGTGCCGCTCAGAGGTAAAGCAACACAACCCAACCCAGCCTTTGAAATGGCTTAAATGTGTTATTCCGTTTTAAATTCAATGGTTTGTGGAGATGCAGGTTGACCAATGAGTCTGTCGCAGGGTAATATCAGCTCTCTTCCTATAAATATTCTTGATGGCATGAATTAGTTGTTTAATGTAATGAAGTGCGTAGAGCAAATGAATCCTGTTCAAATATTTATCCCAGGTACTAATGCATATTTTAAACATATGCAGCTATCATTCTTCCAGTATTTCGATTATCTTTTAGTTAAATTTGACTGTGAATGATATGGAGTTGGATATATGTGTTTTATTTTATTCATATACTTCAGCAAGTAATTTGAAATGAATTGGGGCCCGTTGTCCCAAACTATACTCTTGGGTACCCCATAAAAAAAGTAAATAATAAATACCCCCTCAAGCAGCTGCTTGCCACAGAGGTCTGACAGGAGCCTGTCAGTTTATAATGCCAAAGTAGAAGGTCTGAGAGGATGGCAGGACCTCAGCAGAAAAACGACTCGCTACAAATGTTGCAGTTGTATTCCTAATGGGAAATATTTCAATCCATTTTGAAAAATAATCCACTGAGACCAGAATATATTATGATCCCGCTTGTGTTTCTGGATAGGGGCCCATTAAATCCATGTCTACTATTTCCATGGATTCATTAGATATCATGCTTTTCATAAGACCACAAGGATAGTTCTTATTGAATTTTGTGGTTTGACAAATTAAACATGTTTCTACATAGGATTTTACATCCTTTTTCAAAGTTGGCCAATATGTTCTTTTGGCTACCTTTTTTTGCGTGTGCCTAGATGTCCTGCTGAGGGTACATCATGCAATACTTAGAGTACATACTCTCTTAAACTATTGGGGATAAATGGATGATAACTGCCTGTTTGACTTGGTCGTCTGCAGTAGTACAAAATATCATTAATTAACTGAAAATGTCTGGCTCTTCCAACAATACTTGAAGCTATACTAGGATCAAGAGGTAATTCATCAGTTTTCAAATAATGGTATACATTTCCATATTCTATATCTTTTTGTTGTTCTTTAACTAAATGTTCTTTATATTCTATGGGAACTATTGTGGCAAATGAGGGAACAAGAGGCTTATCCTGCAGCTCTGGTGTAACTTCTGCTGACCACACACAGGAACACGGGGACAATGCATCAGGTAGCTGATGTGCAGTTTCCTTTCTGTGCTCAATCTTGAAATTGAATTCTTGTAGGCGTAATACCCAGTGCACTAGATGACCTGTTAAATTGGTGGATGTCTGCAATCATTGTAAAGCAACATGGTTGGTAAACATAGTGATGTTGGACATGTGTAATTGTGCTTTAAAATTTTCTAGCGCCCATATTACAAGTAGACATTCTTTTTTAGTCACTGTATAATTTCTTTAGCGTGACTTGAACTGTAACTGGCATACATGATGACGTGTTCACAATTCCCAACCTGTATTTGGCTGAGCATAGCACCGAGACCAACATCGGAAGCATCAGTGTAAATCTTAAAATGTTTGTCTGACTGTGGCAATTCCAGCATGGGAGCATGATACAATGCATCTTTTGTGGTCTGAAATGCTGTGTAGCAAACAGGTGTCTAATGGAACCATTTTTGCTTTCGGTGTAATTCACCTAAAGGTTCATTCAAATTGGCAAAATTAGGTACAAATTGTCAGTACCAACCACACATTCCTAGAAATCTGCTAAGTTGCTTTGAATTGCGTGGTGTGGGAAATCGTTCTATGGCTTTGACCATATTAGGTAGTGTTCTTACTCCATCTGCATTAACCATAAAACCGAGGCATTGAATCTCTTCTCGGAGAAATGTGCATTTAGATAATTTTATGGTGAGTCTGGCTTCTCTTACCTTGAGAATCATCATCATCAAGCAGCCATTGGCTTACCAAATCTAAATCACGCAGATGCTCAGAAAAATCAGTGGAAAAAATAACTATGTCATCTAAGTACACTTCACAAATTTTTCCTTTTAGATCACCCAGAACCACAGATATAAGATGTTGAAACATGGCGGGTGCTCCGGATAAGCCAAATGGTAAACAATGAAATTGGAATAATCCATCTTTTGTGAAGAAAGCTGTTTTAGGCCAATCTAGTGGATATACAGACATCTGCCAATATCCTGAAGACAAATTTAGTGTGCTAATAAATATCTTGTCATCCAGTTGTGTCAGTAGATTCTGAATAATAGGTAGTGGACATCTATCAAGGACTGTGACAGTATTTAGTTTTCTATAGTCCACACAAAATCTCAAATTGCCAGTTTCAAGTGCTTTCGTATCGCATCTATTCCTATCAAGGAGTCATATAATAATTCATTTATCACTAAAAATTCAAGTCTTATCTCCACATTATTTAAAGTGATACGTAGTGCAAGCTGAGTTCAAAGGTCTGCGAGACCACGGCTGCAATTTCAGTTTACAACTTTTCGGAATTTTATCCCATACTTTCTTATGTAGACATGTAATATCAGCTCCTGTTTTGATATGAGTTACGAATTCAGTTTTGTCGTGAGAAAGCTTCACAAAAAGTAAATGTAGGACATTATGTATACCCACAGTAGCAAGACTTAACTGATGAGAGGGCTTTTCTTGAGGAACTTTGGCCTATCGCTTCAAAGATCCTAATTTAAGTTTCCCAAATTGCTGTTTTTTCTGTAGCAATATTGCTCCATGTGCCTTAGTCAGCCACAAAATTTACATCTGAAAGTCTTTATATTATTTGTAGCAAAAGTTTTTAGTTTAGTGTCATTGTTTGAAGCTTGACGTGGAACATTATCTCTGTTTGTTCTGCGTCATTGTAAGTGCATTCAGTGCAAATTGTTGGAATTGTGTAAATTCCAGTTGTGCGGGAGTCATTTTGCAAGACTCAACCTGATAGCGCTGCTTTGGTGAGGATTGCATCCATTGTTGATTTAATGCCTTTTTTGCAGATTATCTTCTTGTGGTGTAATGCTGAGCAATTTGACCAAAGTTGAATTTACATTTCGTACTTCTAAAAATTCTCATACAGACAAAAGTAATTGGGACAATATGCAGTTTATAATGTCAGTGTCGGCGGCATCAGCATCATACAGCTGGTATCCCAGATGAATTTTTGGATATCATCTTCGCTTTGTCATGGTGTGCAAAAAAGTGCTGCTCAGAGGTAAAACAACCCAACCTACTCTTTGTCTTTATGAAAACAGTTCTGTAACTAGATGTGTAAAATCATCATAGGCTGGATAGATTTCCAAGAGTTCACTTTTAATATCTTGCCAAAACTCTATTACATGGCAACATTCTATGTTATTCCACCATTGCTTAGCACATCCAATTACACAAGATACTGCTAAAACCACCTTTTTGTTGCAGGGCACTTCACGCAAATGGAAATGCTTTTCCATGGATGACATATGTCCATGATGACGGACGCTCTGAACTTATATCAGGTAAAGGTGAATTAACATAAGGACTACAGTTAATAAATGAGTTGGCAACTCATTGTTGAGGCAGTTGATAATACTCTTTCTATCATTTCCTTCTGAGGGAACAAAAAGTGGAACCTTACTTCAAAGTTTATATGTTCGTGAACTGACGTAGCATTGTCAGCAAATTTAGGGGTTGTTGTTGTTCCTTTTTATTTCTACTTCCTTTTCTCCCAAGGCTCTTTAAGCAGATTCATTAACACTTCTGCTTCTTTCATCGCATCATGCAACCTATCTTTTACTTTTTCTAAGTAGGAAGTCATTATGGCGGAATCGGTCATATTACTAGCAGACATGTTTAGCGATCTGCCAAAATTTTGAAACTTTTTTAATCTTGAGCAGTGTTCAAAGATACTGCTATACAATAATACTATACTAAAGCTATACTAAACTTGCAAATAAACTTGCTTATCAGAAAGTTTATCTATCATGTGTCCAGACACTTCTAATCTTTACATACATACAATAAAGATCTTAACTATCAGTAATAACTGCGCTGAAATTTCAGTACCTTTGATTAACACAAAAGTTAAGCTTCTTGCTCAACAAAAATTTCAGCTTAAACTGCCATTAAATCTATGATTAGTACAAATAACTAATGAGTTCAAAAATTTGTTATCTTTGACAATCACGTTAATATACAATTTATACACACACATATATACAGTTCCTGTGTTTGGTGTGTCAATTTCCCTCTAATGATGATCAGTCTATTATTTTTAATAGTGTCCTTGCTGTTTATGCTTTTATTAACATAAGAAGCAGTTATTGTTTTTGCAGGTTTTAGCTATACTACTGAATTCTTGGTAGGTAATTTCCTCCTTTTTTTGTGTGCTGATAAACATTTCTTGGTTGAATTCTTTCCAGTTAGTTATGGTATAGGAATTTTGCTTTTTATTTTCTCTATGGGCCCAAAGAAGGGTTATTAAAATGGGAAAATGATCACTTCCCATTGTGTTTGGGAAAGTAATCCAATGGAATTCATTGGAGATGTTATCCGAGACCGTAGAGGTGTCTATTGCTGATTCTTGTCTTCTTGGTTGGTAAAAATAGGGAGCCATCATTTAGTAGGTGTAAATTATGGTTAAGGATTAGTTCTTCAATGATGCTTCCACTCTGGTTGTTCATGTGAGACTCCCACATCCTACTATGAGCACTGAAATCCCCACAGAGCAGGTATGGGGATGGCATTGTTGTAAAATGTTGAGAAAATGTTCCAGATGTGAATAGTTGTCAGGGTTGTAGCAATTTATAAGAGTTATTATTTAATTTCGAATTTGAATCTGTACAACTGTGACCTCCATTTTACTATGATAAAAATTAATGTTAATTTTCTCTCTGTGGCATAGTGTTATGGATCAGCCATGCCACGCCCCTGCATTGGGTCTGGCTTTTTACTGGTAAGAGACATATCCACTGATTCTGAGAATGTCCTTTGTCCTGGTTTTTTGTAAGGCTATTGAAGCAGTATGATATTTTCATAAAAGAGAGTACGGATCATGCTTATTGGAAGAAAAGGATCTGCAATTCCGCTGAATGATGTGCTGAAGATTCAGCAAAATTAGTTGTGGCAGTCATAATTATCTTGGTTTTCCAGGATAGACTTGAGAATACTATCAGTTGTTTATGAAGTATAAAATGATGGTAATAAGAATATTTATGATTCTGCGATGACTGATGTTTAAATTGGTTCTTGCTTGTTCTACTGGATTGATAATTTCTGTATTATGTTGATTATTTTTCACTTTTTTTTCCTTGCTGATATTCTCTTTGATATGTGATAAGACTGTATTGGTTAGGTGTGATAAGGTGGTCATGTGGATCCTTAGATAGGTTGCTGGTTGTATAACTATTAGGATGTTTATCCTGGTTGCTACATTCTGTTTGCTTCTTTATCCTGTGTGTTGGGGTAGGTAGAAGAGGAGATTTATTATATAGGGAGAATGTGATTTTAGCTTTATCTAAAGCTGATTTCCAGTTGATCCTTTCATCATGCACAATTCTGGCAGCTTTGCATGCTATGAGTTTTTCAGAGCACTTTGCATATGTGGCTGGATGTGCCCCTTTACAGTTAGAACAAGATAAATATTAATTGTGACATTTATTGGAAGGGTGGTTTTCTCCACATTTTTTGCATCTGATTTGGGGATGACAGGTAGGCTGCATATGTCTATGTCTCCAACATTTAATACATAGAGGGGGAGGGTTGTAATATCTCTTCACTTAGAATTTCTGCATCTCTATGTATATAAAGTTGGGTTGATGTGCAGTACTAAAGCCAAGAACTATACTGCTCACAAAAATTAGGGGATATATTATCGCTTCATATTCATTTTGAAATATCCCCTAATTTTTGTGAGCAGTATATTTTAGTAAGAGATGAGGTTATGAATTTGAGATTATCCTGGGGGTCAGGGTGATGTTATCATTCTTCTGATACAGGTGATATATGGGTTTTTGATATTTTCATATACTTGTTGCTCTGTGAGATTGATAGGTACATTTATTATAGTGCCCTTCGAGAGGGTGAGTTTGTTTGGTATTCTCCATGTTACAGGGTGATTGAGGATGGAATTAATTTTTTGAAGCTCCCTGAATGTGTGATAGCTATAGCAATTTATCAGAAGATTTCCTGTCGTAGTATATCTTCCATCATATTCTGATCCTACAGTGAGATCAAGGAATTTTGTCACTTTGATGAGGTTGAGAGAGTTGATGAAAATATTGCATCCTTTATAAATTATAACCCAAGTGTAGTTATCAGGAAATGTATCTTGGGCTTCTTCCTGTGAATGGGACTGTTCTGTTGGACCTTCTTCATTGCAACTTTTATCATGGGATGATATGTCAGGAATGTTATCAGAATCAAGAGAGTCAGTGTCTTGATTGATATGGTTCTCTATTCTATATGTTTCTACATCAGTTTTTGGTTTTGATCTGTCTTAGCAATAGAGTTGAGGGGGGGGGGGTGAGAAAATAATACTGAAATAATAATAAATCCTGAATCTTTCTCTTTAGCATAGGTATCAGAATGGCTGAGAGATGATTCTGATTGAAATATACATTCATCAGAGGTTATCTTATAAGGGCTTGTATGGGGGTTCAGTACAGTCCTGTTCTTATGCTCCATCTTTGATGAGGAATGCATATCGTGTCTATATGTTGGTCACAAATATGTTTGGGATGGTAGAGTTACCTTAGGGTTCATTTTAAAGATGACTTCAGTTTCTCCTGAAGAGATATTGATATTTCCAAAAGGGTTATTTTCCACTTCATTATCCTGGGATCTATCAGAATCAGTGATAAGGGGAGCATCAGGGACTTTCTGTGTCTCTGGGACAGATAATACTGAATGTGAAGCATGATTGTGGGAGAGGAAATGTGGGTCCATTGTATTATCTTTTTGCAAATCAGGTGCTAATATTTGATATCTGTTGCTTAGTGGAGTTTCTGTAAATTCTATTTTCTTTTTGGCTCCCTGAGAATCATTATTTGAATCTTTCGTTTTTTTCCCTTTTGCATGGTAAGTTTTTTATTTACAATTGTGATATTTCCTTTCCTTTATATCTCTCAATACTGTACCATACTTTGAGAAAAGTCCAAGCTTGTTGCAGAGTCCAATAAACAAGTACTTTAGAATATTTTTAATAAATAACTAATCAACAGAAATAGGTCATGTTATGTACCAAATTAAAGAGAATTTAATTCGATGTATACGAAATATCATATGGAGAAGAAAACTATGAATAACATATGAATAAAATACTGTAGGATATGATAGTATTCTGCAGTTGCACCCATTTTACAAGTTACACTTTTATAATAGTCAAGGGTTAGTAGCTAGCCTAGCAAATACTGAATGAACGGTAGAGTGGCTACATCTGAACTAAGATACAAAACATAAGGGGAGAACAAAGGCTGATTTACTGTGTGCACTGGTTTTCATAAATTAAGGAAAGCTCAGAAAAATTATGATAAAAAATACATGAATGATTTTAATGAAATTTGATGAAAACATGAATTACAATGCTAGTTTTAGAATGGCATAAAACATTTTTCATCAAAAACTAACACAGGAACTTGTCCAAAAATTAGGTGTCAGAATGCAATAGGCAAAGTTCTTTAATAAAAGAGTATGGTCAGCCCTTACAGCAATGCAGGCATGACAGTGATGTTCCGTGCTGTTTATGATGTTGTGAATCAGCTCAGTAGGGAGTAACGACCATTGTTCCTTTAAAGCAATAATAAACTGCTCCTTTGTTGCAGGTTTAGGGCAGCAGTACTTCTCCCTAGAGCCTCCCACACAATGCTCAATCGGATTTAGGTTGGGAGATCAAGCTGGCCACTCCATGCACATAATGGTCTCCTCTTGAAGGTATTGTTCCACTAATCGAGCTCTGTGTGGACAAGTGTTATTGTCTTTTAAGATGAATGTTACACCTATTGCACTAGCATAAGGATGTACATAAGGGTCCAGGATGCCATCTCTATAACTTTGAGCATTTAGGTTCCCACTCATCAACACATAGAGGTCTGTGCTTCCACCTAAAGCAATTCCACCCCAAACGCGTGCTACCTCTGCCGTAACTGTCTCTTTGACGGATGTTACTGGGATGATAGCAGGTACCTCATTCTCTCCATATCAAACAATGTCTGGAATCACTCTGCAAGCAATATCTGGACTCATCTGTGAAGAGTATGGACTTCCATTGCTCTTCTGTCCAGTTAACATGCATGCATGCCCAATTCAATCGCTTTCTCCTGTGACGTGAGATGAGGGGTATGCAAATTACTGGCCTTCTAGTGTACAGACCTCATTAAGCATTCTACACACAGTAGAAGCTTATTCAAGAGAGGGTCATAGCTGAGAGGGAGTAGACGTCCTGCTCCTTTGTACTGTTAATCACAGGTATTGGTCTTGTACAGCATTTGTAACTCTAGCCCTTCCTCAGCTAAACCCCCAAGAAGTGGAATCCATGCTAAGAAATTGATTCCACAGTATATGGACCACAGAAGGACTCACATTCAGCCATCATGCCACATCTGACTGACTTTGGCCTGCTTTTAGCTGGCCAATTGCTCTCTACCACAGTTCATTTGGCAAATGATATCTTGAGGTCTTTCCTACAAAATGGCTATTTTGAGTTTCTTTACTCACATTTACAACACAAAAGCATCTGTCCAAAACATCCATTTTTATGCTGCTATCCGATTATTCTATTTTTATGCTGCTATTTTGTAATAGAATTAATTATTTTTTTGTATTAGAATTAATTAATTTTTTGTATTAGAATTAATTAATTTTTTGTAAATAGAGTAATCGGATAGCAGCATAAAACATCCATTTTTATGCTGCTATCCGATTATTCTATTTTTATGCTGCTATTTACTATTTTGTATAAGTGTACTCACTCGGCATTACTGGTTACATGAACAAGTTTGATGAGGATCGCATAATTTTTTTGGTGAATTAGCGTGATTTTTCTCACTTTTCCTTAATTTATGGAAACCAGTGTACCATGAAATATATGGCAGCTTGGCTGCCCAACTCCTGATAATAGATGGTGTCACTGGTGAATGCAACAGAAAGGCTTATATGTCACTTAGTTGGAGATTTGGTCAGCTCCTTGGTGGTCCAGCGGTAAAGACACCCATCATGCTTCTGGGAGACCTAGGTTCGAATCCCAGTCAGGACAACCATTTTTTTTTCAACTAATTTTTTCAAGTGTTCCTTGTCTACAGGACTTTTCCTGTGATAATTGATTGCTGAATACTCAACTAACATCGGTCTAAACTACTAGCTTTCTCCTAGCTTTGAAAAATTACTAGCTCTCTACTCCAAAAACTACTAAAACTGCTAACTCTGTGACCAATATCACTTACTATACACATGGTGTGTTACTGACAAGTGTGTGTTGCATGCTGGGAAAAACATTTGTATAATCTGATGATCATGCACTCGTGCTAGCTATGATGCAAGAGGGGTCCATTTTTAAGCCATTTTTGTCCTTACATGCACATTAGCAGCTCTCAATCAAAAATTGGAGTTGCCCACACACAATTCCTTTAGTAGTCTGGATGAGGAAAAATGATTATCCAGTTGAAAATTTAAAAGCTTCAAAATAATAAACATAATGTAAATAAAGTAAAACTGGTTAAGTAAAAGTGAATGGGTGGACATTGAAAATACCTAACAGGTATTACAAACATTGCAACATACATAAGTAAATATGAGTTTCATCAGATGGGCTGCATAAGAGTATGATTAATTACACTGGTTTACAAGGTTTTTATAACATGAACAATTGTAGCTGCCTTTAACTATTTTTCAGATCTGGTCTTAAAAAAATGGTGTCACGTTTTTATGTTATTGGTCATTTTGACTCCTATTAAGACAACTCCAGGCAACTGGGAGAATACTAGATATTTTATTTTTTGTATCTGGCAACACTGATTGCCAAGTGAGAGAAAGCATGTAACAGTAACCTAACTCGGACCGCCATTCTTGTTGTTTTTATTGTAGGAAGACGTGTATGTTGAAGAGTGAATTTTGGTATTTAAACGGCACAAAGGCATCATCTCGGATGTGTTAATGTGCCAGATAAGTTTTATTATTTGTGTGGAAATTATAGTTTAAAATCCCAGGGTCATTCTTTGACAAATATTGTGAAGAAAGCCTATAACTTGTATTTTGGATGTTGTGTTGGAGATCAGGAAACAATATGGGCACCACACCTGTGCTGCATTTTGTGCTTTGTTGGCCTGAGTGATTGAACAAAAGATAAGATAAAATCCATGCCCTTTGAAATTCCAATGCTTTGGCATGAGCCAACTAGTCACTTGCACGATTGCTATTTTTCTGTAACTAAAGTATCGGGCTTTTCAAAAAAGAACAAAAGCAAAATACAATATCCAAATGTGCCTTTAGCCATAAGGCCCGTTCCTCATGGAGAAGATCTTCCTATATCAATATCTCCAACCAACTGGGAGGAGATGGATTCACATTCATCAGAGGAAGACTTTGAGGCACATACAGATCATTATCCTACGTACATTCCTAAAAAGTTAGATGTGCCTCATCTGATTCAGCAAAATGAACTAAATGATCTTGTTCGAGACCTAGGACTTTCTAAACAACAAGCTGAGGTTTTAGGTTCAAGACTTCAAGAGTGGAATCTTCTGACCAAGGGTACCAGAATTTCTCTCTTCAGAAACAGAAATTTGGCTCTATCTGCTTATTACAAAATGCAAGATGGTTTGTGTTTCTGCACAGATATTTCAGAGCTGATGGAAGAAATTGGAACAACTTACGACCCTAAGGAATGGTGTCTATTTATAAATTTGTCAAAATTCAGCTTAAAAGCTGTCCTTCTGCATAAAGGAAATGAAAAACCTTCCAGTGACACACACTGTGGGAATGAAGGAAACTTATAAAAGCAGGGAAAAAATTCTCACTGCTATAAAATATGACCAGTTTAGTGAAGAATATATGGTGACCTAAAAGTCATCTCTCTTGCTCGGGCTTCAAGGAGACTTCACAAAATTTTGCTGTTTTCTGTGTTTGTGGGACAGTAGGGCCAGAAAGGAACACTACAAAGCAAAAGACTGGTCCGAAAGAGATGTTTTTATTCTGGAAAGAGTAATGTGAGGTATAAACCTCGAGTTGACCCCTCCGATGTTCTGCTCCCACCACTACACATCAAACTTGGGCTTATGAAAAACTTTGTAAAGACTATGGAAAAAGCTGGTAAAGGGTTTTTGCAACAGAAGGAAAAATTTCCAAAACTAAGTGATGTCAAACTCAAAGAAGGGATCTTTGTTGGTCCTCAGATCAGGAAGCTACTGAATGATACTATCTTCAAAGAAAAACAATATGAAGGAGTACACTGCATGGAAATCTTTTCATGTCTGTGGTCCAGGGTTTTCTAGGGAGGAAAATTACAATAAGCTCATTCAAGATCTTCTCAAAAACTATGAAAATCTTGGCTGCCGAATGTCTTTGAAGATCCATTTCTTCCACTCTCATCTCGATTTCTTTCCCAAGAACTTAGGAGCTGTCAGTGATGAGCAAGGGGAAAGATTTCACCAGAATAACCTGAACCATGAAGGAGAGATACCAAGGCAGGTGGACTCCAGTTATAGCTAAAGCTTACCATGATAGGTTACTTAGTCAGTATGACAGTCATGGTTTGCTTACTACTGAAGTTGAGGAAGAATGGGACCGTTTTAAACAGGCTTTTCTGGAAGCTAACAGTACCCTTTTTGGAAAAAAGGAACAAAGGAGGAAGAATTACTTGAGTGATAAGGCACTTCAGATTATTTCAGAAAGGAAGAACTGCAGGAATGTCCTTAATCAATACCCTATTAGTCCTAATAGAAAGCAATACAGAGAGCTTAATAAACGTGTAAAGGATCAGTTAGCTGCTGATAAGAAATCTTTTGGCTGGATGGCTTGGCGGACAAAGCCAAGGAAGATTTAGATAGCAAAATAGCAGAGAGCTGTACCAGATAGTTAAATGTTTTGTATGGCAGAATATGAGCAGGTATACAGTGATTGAAGGATAAAAAAGGTAAGGTAAAAAGGTAAAAAAGGTAATTTTGTCATAGCTAGGTGGGTTGAGCATTTCAGTGATGTTCTAAACAACGTGGTTAGTTCTACTTCCATTGTTTGTAATGATGATAGATGCATTACTGGCTTTAATGTTGGCCCTATAACACAGTCTGAAGTTATTTTGGCTATTTCTAAACTTATTCCTAAGGATTTTACCAGAGCTATTATTATCTCTATTTTTAAAAAAGGTGATTGCAGTTCTTGTGATAACTATAGAGGTATCAGCCTACTTTCTGTCCAGGTAAGGTTCTTTGCATGATTCTGCAATAGAATTAAGAATTGGTTGATGGGCAATTCCATGATGAGCAATGTGGATTCCAGAGTGGTAGGGGATGTGTAGATCAGATATTTTCACTCAGGCAGATTCTTGAGAAATGTTTTGTTACCAGCTTTTCTGTTTTCAAAAAGGCTTTTGACTGTTGATAATTTGTGGTTGATTGTTAGATCGTATGGCACGTGAAGCATAGTTAACATATTGAAAGCTCTGCATACTAACACTGAGTCAGGTGTGTGAGTTGGTAAGGCTATTAAACATCCTATTTGACCAATGTTATAAAATAAGTTTTAGTTTGTTGTCTAGTATTATATATTAATTACAGCAAATGGGCTAATTCTGTTAGGAATACCAGGTCATATAGGGTAGCTGAAATTGGATATGAACATTATCTTCTTAAAAGTGTTGTGCTAAGTTTAAAAATTCTACCTTTAATTCTGAAGCTCTCAAAGACCCAATTGTAACTAAAGCTTACCATTATTTCCTGTGTTCGACAAGGGTGGATTTTGTCTTCTTTTCTCTTTAGTTTGGTTATTGATTATGTTAGTGAAATTCACTGCAAGGGAAAGATTTTACCTTAAATGATCTGGAGATCTGAAAATTTCAGATTTAGATTATGCTGATGATTTAGCCCTTTTGGCAATTGATGTTGATGAGATGAACTCTTTCATTCAAACTGCTGATGAGACTGGTTGTAGAGTAGGTTTGATTATAAACAGACAGAAAACTAAAGTGATAAACATTGGTCAAGCATACGATGCTTTATTTGCTTTGAATGGCTGCGTACTTGAGCAAGTGTCTCAGTTTAATTATCTTGGGAACTATGTAACAGATACTGATGTACTTCGGCTTCAAATTAAAAAGAATAGGGATTGCCACTGGGACTTTTAATAATCTATTGAGGGTGTGGAGAAATAATTGTATACACCTAAAGACTAAAATTAGACTGTGATTAGACTGTTAAAGTAGACCTTCTTTGAGCAGCATATTGTGCAGAGAGAGAGACTGTTGGTTTGGCCATGTTGCCTGTATGAATAATTATAGATTAGTGAATAGGGCTATGAACAATGTGTCTAAAGGCCACAGAAAGAGGGGAGACCTAGGATGCAGTGGACAGACAATGTCAAATAGGACCTTGTTAGAATTGGCATGCAATGGTCAGATGCAGCAGATATAGCTCAGGAAATATATATATATATGCTTGGAGAGCTAAATTGCACAGTCTAGTTGGACCTGCATAGCCCATGGCTGCTGGAGGATGAGGATGAGGATGTAATTTGAAATATTTTAATGGAATAATAATAAATAAAGGTCTGTATGAATAGTAGATATACATAAACTGGAAGGAGATCTATATACCAATACCCAGTGATGATGCCTAAAACCGTCCAGGCCTAGCAACTAATGTCCAACCCAGCCTTCTTGTGGTGCTGACCATTTATACCCACTAGACTGGAATGGTTTATGGCTTTGAGCTTGATTATGGATCCTGGACTTGCTGCACTGGTGGACTTCCATTGAAGGAAAACCTGCCACTGTGTTTTCTCTTTGTCTGTTGGTTGCCAGACCTAGGTGAACAGGAGCACAGGATACATTATATCAGCTGGTGGATAATCCTGATCAAAGGTCATCACAGGTACCTGAACCCTCACTTAGCTAGTTGGGCATTGCTAGTCCTGAACTGGAGTAATATCTCAAGCAGGTCATCTGATTCTTGAAAATGTCCACTTAAAAAGGTAGTTCCTGAATTTCCTTTCAGCATGGGTGGCTTCAGCCTTTAACAGTGGAGAAACAGTTCTTTGCCCCATGCCTGTGATCAGGGACTGTTTCATATTGTTGGCTCTACCTTTCTCAATAAATGTCTGTCATCTATGTTGACGATTTTAGCATCTTTTGCTCTTCATGCAGCATGAGAGGCTTTGAAAGACAACTCCAAATTTCCCTGAATAATCTTTCAGTTTGGGTGACAGCCAACGGGTTTTGGTTCTCCTCACAGAAGACCGCTTGTGTGCACTTTCCCCACAAGCGAAATATTCATCTGGATTTCGAGCTATGGCTCAGTGGTAACATTCCAGTTGTGTTAGAGACCAGGTTCTCGGTCTCATCTTCGATCGGAAATTGACCTTTTTACCACACGTCTTCTCAGGTCCAAGTGCACATGGGCATTGAACATTGTCAGGGTCCTCTCTCTCCTGGGGAGCTGACCAATGTTCTCTGCTCCACCTGTACTGTGCACTTGTCCAATCGAAACTGGACTATGGATCCCAGGTGTATGACTCCACCCAGGATTCGGTGGAGAAGTTGCTGGACCCTCCATCATAAGGCCCTTTGTGTTTGCATGGGGGCCTTCGCACCTCACCTGTCCAGAGTCTTTATGTTGAGACCAACGAACCATCTTTATCTCTTCAGCATCAGCAGTTGTCCCTACAATATGCATCTAAATTACAATCCTTGTGGTGCCATCCCACTTGGGACTGCATTTTCAGTCCAAAGCAGAAAATGCTTTACACTAATCGCCTGACTGCCATTCGTCCTTTTGGTTTGCAAGTCCAAGACTACCTCAAAGACATCAACACCAGTCTCGATAGCATTGCACAGTTAACAGTTGAGTCACTCCCACTGTGGCTCACTGTTTCCTCTTCCTGTGACTTTTCTCTGCAGGATGGGGAAGGCCTTTACACCCAACTGTGTGTATCAGCAACTCTTTGCCAGCCATCATGCTGAGCACCCAGATTTCTTGCCTGTCTTCACAGATTGCTTAAAGTCTGGTATATCAGTGCGATCGGCCATGGTTTGCTGTGATGTAATCATTGCAGACGAGATCCACTGCAATGTTCCATTTTCACTGCAGAGTTGCATACTATCAGCCTCGCCTTGGACCATGTGGTGGCTAAACATCATCATCAGTGTGTACTTTACAACTACTCACTTAGTTCGCTACAGGCTTTGATCTCAGTGAGGCATCGGCCTCACCCAGTTCTTTCAAAGATCCACCAGCAGCTAAATTGTCTGGCAGCCACCACCACCATTCTCTTCTGTTGGATGCCTGCAGAATTGACAGGCACCCAACATTGGTCACACCTGCATCAGGGGCAATGACTTGGCAGACACAGCTGCCAAGTTGGTCAGACCCCTGTATGGCTCTCTGTTGCTCATTTTCTTATTTGGATTTCTGGCAGCGTTTTACCATCGAGCTCTGGGCACAGTGGCAGAAATCTTGGTCAGGGCAACTTACAAACAAGCTCTTTGAGATCAAACCTATCATCAAACCATGGCAGTCATGTTACCACAGGAATCAAAAGGAGGAAGTTGTACTTGCTTGGTTCCACTTAGGTAATTCTTTTCTTACTCATTCATTTCTTCTACGGTCAGACGATGAACCTAAGTGTGAGTTTTGTGACACCATTTTATCTGTTAAACATAATTTAATTGAATGTCCATGTTTTAATGTCGAACAACGTTTGTAATTTAGCTTTCATAATTTTATGTCCGAACCTCTTAAACTCGGACACCTTTTAATCTGATCATTGCATTTTACCACTGATATTTTTCCTTTTTGAAATATTGTGGCTATTTTGCAAGAGTTACCTTGTATTTTGTACATATAACCCAGGTCTCATAAAACTGGGATTATTTTATTTTGTATTTCTCTAGTTGTTTTCTTTTACTTATACACTTGTTATTTATTGTTTTACCATTTTACAATGTAGTGTTTTTATTTTAAATTTCGGTTGCTTGTATATACATCTTTTATCTTTTATATTGTCTTTTGTTTGGCACATTATGGCCTTGTTGCCCATGCACCATAAAACCCCAAACAACCAACCAATCCCTCCCCAAAGGTCAGAGTCACTACCAACTTTGGCATTGAAGTCACCTAAAACAAGGTTAATATCTCCTTTCTTGACAGAATTTGAAATATCCTGAAGTTGTCTGTAAAACCTATCCTAATCCTCATCGACATCGTTAGTGGGGGCATAACAGCAGTAACATTCAAGTCTTTGATGTTCGTCTGAAAGTTTGCTGTAAGAAATCTTTCATTAATGAACTCATATCCTAGAAGAGCATCACTAGTGTGTCTGCTGAGGAGCAAACCTGTGCCTTAGAGATGCTTTTTATCTTCCCTCCCTGAAAAGAGAGATTTAAGATTATTTTTAAGAATCTGACCTTTATCTGTCAATATGGTCTCTTGCAAGACAAGAATATCAAGGTTCTAACAGTGGAATTCTTGTGTGAGAACATCAAGAGAATAAGCTCTGTGCAGAGTCCTCACATTCCAACTGCCTATGGAGAGAATATGGTTCATGGGATGTTTAAAGAAACTATGTTTATTGAGAGAGGGAATGCCAGCAATATCAAACAGCCCCCCAGTGTAGACAGAAAGGCTGAAGCCATCTTTCTACACTGGAAGAATTCCTCCAGTATGGAATTTGACAATGCCCATAGAAGCAAGAGTTCAGGTGCCTGTGATGACCCCTACTCAGGTTTATCCACCAGGTGATGAAACATATCCTGTGAATCTATTCACTTGGGGTTGTCAACCCACAAACAAACAGAAAACACATCAGAAGATTTTCCCTCCACAGAAGCCAACCATTGCATCAAAATCAGGATCCATAATCAAGCACAGAGCCACTATTACATTCTGGTTGGTGTATATATGGTCAGCACCAGGACCTTGTCTAGTTGACCACTCCACAGCAGGGTAGAAAAAAAAGAAAAGAAGCCATAGTAGTCCAGATCAGTAGACCACACTGCTCTAGCAGCTCTCCCCTTCTATTCCCCTTTCACAAGAGAGTTGTCTCTTTTGAAAGGTACTAACGGCCTGCACCATGAGAAGGTGGGGTTGGATTAGGTCAGGCATGGCCAACTGTTTATGCCCCCGGGCCGGATTGGAAAAAAAAATATTTTCACGGGCCGGACGAAATATTAAAATTGAAAAATGTTAAGCAAAACACTTATTTCTTTAAGTAAACAAAATTTTATTATGAAATTTGTTTATGAATAATTGTAAGTAAATCAATACAACAAATTAACATAATAACTAATGCGACGTGTTGAGGCAGTTTGCATCGCTTATTATTTTTTTAATATCTGGTTCTATACTTGTAGTAGCTATTCTTAACACAGCCTCCAAATGTAAATGATTCAATCATCAAACAGATCATATCGAGTACAGATGAGTATAAAAGTTTTAATTCTTTATAACGGAATCTTTTAAAAAAAATATAGAAGTATCGAGAATTCATTCGATTAATTACTAGAAGTTAAATGCTAATATTGAAAAATTGTTCGCGGGCCACATAAATTCATTACGCGGGCCGTATGTTGGCCATGCCTGGATTAGGTGCTAGGCCTGACCAGTTCTGTGTTATCACTGGGGATTGTTGCATAGCTCTTCTTACAGTGCCTACCTAGCTACCATTTACAAACCATTTTCTTACTACTTGTCTCTAAAAATGCCCTAAAACTAGTCGTGCTTTTCGTAATATATTTTATTTTCAGAAAATTTGGAATGAAATTAATAATTAAGATGCAGATATTATTTAACATCACATTAGGTTATATGTTAATATTGCTTTTATTATTTCTTTCCTTTCTTGTAAAATAATTTTGATCTTGTATCACTTGCTGAAAATGAATGAGATATTGGATATGGCAGCAAACAGGACTTCCTTCACACAGCAAGTTGTTTATACTAATTAAAGTTAAAACTTCCTACCAACAAAATGAATTATAAATTCCTTGCATTAAGTTGATATTTTATTTCCTTTTTTGTTAAAATTAAACCTTAATTTTCATTTCTGTAGATTCACTTTGTTTTTTAAATTATCGATCTTTTCGTAGATCGATTATTATTGATTTTTTATGGAGTTATGCTATATCAGGCTTACAACTTGTTGCTGTGGATATTTTTTTTAACATCACATCTCTTAAATTTTATTTTATTATTTATTACTTAAACATAGATGATAATCACAGCATTACCTGCTGCTCTTTTGGTATTGATAAATCAAGTAATATTTTGTGGAAAATTTTTTTGCCAACATACAGGATCCATATGTCAACGAAAAAAAAATTTTTTTTTCTGCAAAACATTTATTGATTTATGAACACCAAAAGAGCTGCAGGTAATGCTGTAATTATCATTATGTTTAAATCATTAATAATGCTAAATAGCGTGAAGAGACTATTATTTATTTCCATCTTACTCTGTGCAATATAAAAGTAATAATTGCCAACCGAGATCATAGGTGGCACCATTGGTTGGCCCAAAAATCTTGGTGATAATGTTTAGTCTTAAAATTAGCGTAAAAAAGACAGAGCTGGCATTAGTTCAACTGGAAGAATACTCTGTCATGTTTCTGGAGAGATGCGGGTTCACATCCTGTATGTCGGCAAAAAATTTTTCCGCAAAATATTTATATATTTATTACTTTTCCAGTAAAATAAACTTTGATCTGGTATCATTTTCTGAAAATGAACGAGGTCTTGGATATGGCAGGAGAATGGATTACCTTGGCACGGAAATCAGTCCTTGTGTGGGAGGGCAATTTCGGAAGGCTTTTTACTCCCCCCCACTAAACTCACTGTGAACTCCATCCCTCTTTAGAAAAATTTCATTAAAAAAAATGAAGTTTTTTATCTTTATACTGAATGATTTTAAAAGCATCCCCTAGTATCTTGCTTGTGCCATTCTGATGAGATAACGAGGCTTTTTTTTTTGCTTTGGTGCACAAACCTTTCTACACTTGCCAAGATCGCCATACTTCAACACCCAAAGAAAAGATTCACAATGTTTAATAAAATAGGCAGCCAAGAAATTTTTTTTTTTCCTATTTCATAACCATTTCAGAAAATCCCATGAATGTGACGAGTCCAAGTCACTTTGTATATTTTTATAACACTGGCTGTGTTTAAAATATACAATACTGAAAGGAATCATTAAAATAATTAAAAATCATGTTTCAGGCTAAATATTATGTTATTCAGGAGGAAATTTCCTCTCGATTAATATATAATTGGACTATTTTTATTCTGTTCAGGTTGGTATATATGGTCAGCACCAGGACCTTTGTGTGGTTGACCATCCCTCAGCAGGGTAGAAAAAAACGAAAATTAGCCATAGTTATCCAGATTAGTATGCCGCACTGATCTGGCAGCCTATGACTGATTGAGGATGATGATGATGATTTTCATTTATCAGGTTTTCCAAAATTAAACCTTAATTATATACAGTGAACTTTTTTTTTCACCATATTATATTGAAAAAGGCTTATTAAAATCAATATTCTTGAAAATTGTTTGTTATTTATTTTCGTAAAATTCGTAATTAAATTTCGTTTAATTTGGTATATAACATGACCAATTTCTGTTGATTGGTTATTCGTAAAAAAATTCTACAGTTGACTTGTTTATCTGATTCAACACAATTGGCTAAGAGCCTAGAATTTTCTCAAAGTATGGTACTGAGAAAAAAAATTACAAAATAAGAGAAATATTTACTTGAAACAAAAAGTAAATTTTTTTATTATTCAGAAATATATAGCCTTTCTATTCATGTGCATTATAATCATTTCTGTGTCTTAGTTTTTTTTAAATATGTATGGTAGCTAGGCGTAAACTGGAAGGAGAGCTGTGTACCAATCCCTAGTGATGATGAACAGAACCGGCCAGGTCTAGCACCTAATGTCCGACACCGCCTTCTCGTGGTGCAGGCCGTTAGTACCTTTCAAAAGAGATATTCTCTTTTGGAAGGGAACGGAAGGGGAGGGCTGCCAGTTCAGTATGGCCTACTGATCTGGTCATCTATGCCACTTTTTTCTTTTTTTTCAACCCTGCTGAGGAGTGGTCAACTTAACAGGGTCCCGGTGCTGACCATTTATACCTACTAGACTGGACTTGTTTATGGATTTGAGCTTGATTATGGATCCTGGACTTGCTGCACTGGTGGGCCTCTGTTGAGGGAGAGTCTGCTGCTGTGTTTTCTGTTTGCTTCTGGGTTGCCAGCTCTAAGTGAACAGAGGCATGGGATACCTTATATCAGCTGGTGGATAATCCTAATCAGGGGTCATCGCAGGTACCTGAACCTTACTTGCTAGTTGGGCATCATCAAGCCTAAACTGGAGTAATGTGTCTCAGGCAGGCCATATGGCTCTTGAAAAAGTCCACTTGAAAAGGTGGTGCCTGAAGTTCCTACTAGCATCGGTGACTTCAGCCTTTAGCGGAGGAGGAACAGGTCTTTGCCCCATGCCTGCGATCAGGGGGCTGTTTGATATTGTTGGCCCTACCAATCTCAATAAACCTAATTTCTTTAAAATCCTACTAATCATTTTCTCTCTGCAGGAATGTAGAACGTGAGGACATTACATAGAGATTATTCTCTTGATGTCCTCATGCAGGAATTCCAGTGCTACAACCTAGATATTCTAGGCTTGCAAGAGACCAGATGGACAGGTAAAGGTGAGATACTTAAAAATAACTTTAAATTTCTCTTTACAGGGAGGGAGGATGGAAAGCATCACCAAGGCGTGGCTCTGCTGCTCAGCAGACATGCTAGTGATGCTCTTCTAGGATATGAGTGCATTAATGAAAGGTTTCTTACAGCAAAATTTCAGACAAGCATTAACCACTTGAATGTTATCTGCTGTTATGCTCCCACTGAGGATTCTGATGAGGATGAGAAGGATAGGTTTTGCAGAAAACTTCAAGATATTTTGAATTCTGTCAAGAAAGGAGATATTACCCTTGTTCTTGGTGACTTCAATGCCAAAGTTGGTACTGACTCTGACCTTTGGGGAGGAGTAATAGGCCCTTTTGGTATTGGTAGCTGCAATGGCAATGGGCAACGTCTCTTACAGGTAAGTAAATTCAATGGTTTCAGAATAACTAACATATTACAAACACCGCGACATACATAAATACACATGGGTTTCACCTGATGGGCTGCATAGGAATATGATTGATTATATATTAATTAACAGCAAATGGGCTAGTTCTGTTAGAAATACCAGGGCATATAGGGAAGCTGAAATTGGATCTGACCATTACCTTGTTAAAAGTGTCTTGCAACTTAAACTTAAAAAGTGTTGTGCTAGGGTTAAAAAATTTACCTTTAATACTGAAGCTCTGAAAGACCCAGTTATAGCTAAAGCTTACCATGATAGGTTACTTAGTCATTATGACAGTCATGGTCTGCTTAATACTGAAGTTGAGGAAGAATGGGGCCATTTTAAACAGGCTTTTTTGCAAACTAACAGTACTCTTTTAGGGAAAAAGGAGCAGAGGAGGCAGAATTATTTAAGTGATAAGGCACTTGAGCTTATTTCAGAAAGAAGGAGCTGCAGGAATGTCCTTAATCAGTACCCTACTAGTCATAATAGAAAGCACTGCAAAGAACTTAATAAACATGTAAAGGATCAGTTAGCTACTGATAAGAATCTTTGGCTTGATGGCCTGGCTGACAAAGCTGAGGAGGCAGTTAGACAGCACAACAGCAGAGAGCTGTACCAGATAGTTAATGTTTTATGTGGTAGAAAACGAACTAGTATACAGGGATTGAAGGATAAACAAGGTAAGGTTATAGAAGGTGAGGATTCTGTCATGGCTAGGTGGGCTGAGCATTTCAGTGATGTTCTAGACAATGTGGTTGGTTCTGCTCCCATTGTTTGCAATGATGATAGATGCATTGTTGGATTTAATGTTGGCCCTATAACACAATCCGAAGTGAGTTTGGCTATCTCTAAACTTAAACTTCATAAATCCCCAGGGGTAGATGAAATTACTACAGAAATGCTCAGAGCTGGGAATGTTTCGGTTACCACTTGGATGACTGAAATTTTGAATAACTTTTATGATAAAGGCATGGTTCCTAAAGATTTTACCAGAGCTATTATTATCCCTATTTTCAAAAAAGGTGATCGCAGTTCTTGTGATAACTATAGGGGTATCAGCCTACTCTCTGTTCCAGGTAAAGTTCTTTCCATGATTGTGCTTAATAGAATTAAGAATCTGGTTGACAGGCAATTGCGTGATGAGCAATGTGGATTCAGAAGTGGTAGGGGATGTGTAGATCAGATATTTTCACTTAGGCAGATTCTTGAGAAATGTTTAGAGTTTCAGAAACCTTTGGTTGCTAGCTTTGTTGATTTCAAGAAGGCTTTCGACTCTGTTGATCGTCATAATTTGTGGTTGATTGTGAGATCATATGGTATACCTGACAAGTTAGTTAACATAATGAAAGCTCTCTGTAATAACACTGAGTCATGTGTGAGAGTTGGTACGTCTTATAGCAATTGGTTTAGCATTACGTCTGGTGTTCGACAAGGATGCATTTTGTCTCCTTTTCTCATTAGTTTGGTTGTTGATTATGTTATGCGAAATTCACTTCAAGGGAAAGATTTTGGCCTTAAATGGACTGGAGATACGAAAATTTCTGATTTAGATTATGCTGATGATTTAGCCCTTTTGGCAAATGATGTTGATGAGATGAACTCTTTCATTCGAGCTGTTGATGAGACTGGTAGTAGAGTAGGTTTGGTTATAAACAGAGAGAAAACTAAAGTGATGAAAATTGTTCAGGCAGGCTGTGATTCAGTTAATCTGAATGGTTGCAGTCTTGAGCAGGTGTCACAGTTTAATTACCTTGGGAGCTATGTAACTGATACTGGTGATGTGCGGCATGAGATTAACAGACGAATAGGGATTGCTGCCGGGACTTTTAAGAATCTATGGAGATTGTGGAGAAATAGGCGTATACACCTAAAGACTAAAATTAGACTGTATAATAGTTTGGTTCTTTCTAGGGTTAGTTATGGTAGTGAAACTTGGATGCTGTGTAAACAAGATAACAGGAAACTAGATGCTTTTGATTCTAGATGCTTACGCAGTATCTTGGGTATTAGGTGGTTTAACTTTGTAACTAATGATGAGGTTAGGCAAAGGAGTCTGTAACCTCCTTTAAGCAGCATATTGTGCAGAGAGAGACTCTGCTGGTTTGGCCATGTTGCCCGTATGGATAATTATAGATTGGCGAATAGGGTTATGAACAGTGTGCCTAGAGGCCTCAGAAGGAGGGGGAGACCTAGGATGCGGTGGGCAGACAATGTCAAACAGGACCTTGTTAGAATTGGTGTACAGTGGCCGGATGCAGCAGATGTAACTCAGGACAGATATGCTTGGAGAATTAAACTGCGCGGTCTGGTTGGACCTCCGTAGCCCATGGGTGCTTGAGGATGATGATGATATGTGTTATCAGATGCATTTTTTTGCTACATGACTCTAAAAAAGTCCTATTGAAATAAAGCTAGTTATCTTTTTTTGTTAAATATTTTCAGAAAAACCTTAATTAAATGCTGATTAATTTGGCGTATAACATGCCATGATTCCTTTAATTAATTATTTGATGAAAACATTCTAAAGTTAAATTTTTTGGGCTAAGCATAAGCAGAAAATTGCCCGGCCTCTGGAAGGAAACCAGTTTTGCAGGCTGGGCATTGGAAGGTTTAAGGGTTAATACAGTCATAGCCTAGAAAAACATCGCCAGTGTATCTGCTGGGGAAGCTTTGGAGATACTTTCCATGCTTCTTGCCTGAAAAGAAAATTTGAAATTATTTGAAAGTCTGACCTTTTCCTGCCTATTTTTTCTCTTGTAAATCCAGAATATCTAGGTTAAACACTGGACTCCCTGTGTGAGGATGTCGAGAATAATCCCTATGTAGTGCCCTCATGTTCCATGTACCTGCTCGGTGGTGAAGGTGCAGGACACCCTCCATTATCAGGCCCTCTGTGTTTGTACAGGAGCCTTCTGCATCTCACCGGTCCAGAGTCTTTATCTTGAGACCGATGAACAGTCTTTATCTATTCACCGTTAGCAGTTGTCCCTACAATATGCATCTAAATTGCAATCCCTGCTCTGCCATTCCACTTGAGACTGCATTTTCAGTCCAAAGTGGAAAATCATCATCATCATCCTCAAGCAGCCATGGGCTACAGAGGTCCAACCAGACCGTGCAGTTTAATTCTCCAAGCATATCTGTCCTGAGCTACATCTGCTGCATCCAGCCACTGCACACCAATTCTAACAAGGTCCTGTTTAACATTGTCTGCCCACCACATCCTAGGTCTCCCCCTCCTTCTGAGTCCTCTAAGCACACTGTTCATAACCCTATTCGCCAATCTATAATTATCCAAACGAGCAACATGGCCAAACCAGCTGAGTCTCTCTCTGCACAATATGCTGTTTAAAGTAGGTGGCAGACTCCTTTGCCTAACCTCATAATTAGTTACAAAGTTGAACCACCTATACCCAAGATACTGCGTAAGCATTTAGAATCAAAAGCATCTAGTTTCCTGTTATCTTGTTTACACAGTGTCCAAGTTCCACTACCATAACTAACCCTAGAAAGAACCAAATTATTATACAGTCTAATTTTAGACTTTAGGTGTATACGCCTATTTCTCCACAATCTCCATAGATTCTTAAAAGTCCCGGCAGCAATTCCTATTTGTCTGTTAATCTCATGCTGCACATCACCAGTATCTGTTACATAGCTCCCAAGGTAATTAAACTGTGACACCTGCTCAAGATTGCAACCATTCAGATTAACTGAATCACAACCTGCCTTGCCAATTTTCATCACTTCAGTTTTCTCTCTGTTTATAACCAAACCTACTCTACTACCAGTCTCATCAACAGCTCGAATGAAAGAGTTCATCTCATCAACATCATTTGCCAAAAGGACTAAATCATCAGCATAATCTAAATCGGAAATTTTCGTATCTCCAGCCCATTTAAGGCCAAAATCTTTCCCTTGAAGTGAATTTCGCATAACATATTCAATAACCAAACTAAAGAGAAAAGGAGACAAAATGCACCCTTGTCGAACACCACACGTAATGCTAAACCAATTGCTAAAAGCCTTACCAACTCTCGCACACGACTCAGTGTTATTGTACAGAGCTTTCGTTATGTTAACTATGGGGGTGGGGGTGGTTCAGTCGGTAGCGCGCCAGGCTCGTAATCTGTAGTTCCCAGTTTCGAGTCCCAGCTGGGTCAGCGTTGAGATTTATCTCCGCAAAATTCCCCGCCCTGCCCACGGTCAGTAGGGGACACCATGTGCGGGAATTAATGTGCACAGAGTATGTCTCATACTCTGTGCACATTAAAGAACACGCTGGATTTCCTTGATGGGAGGTTACCATCTGTCTCCCAACAGCTGTTCCAGTGGGTCCCCTCCCCCAACCTTCTCTGAGCCTTCGGGGTCCATGTGACCTGGCCATTTAGCCCATGGTGTGCAAAAAAGTGTCGCTGAGAGGTAAAACAACCCAACCATTATGTTAACTAACTTGTCTGGTATACCATATGATCTCACAATCAACCACAAATTATGATGATCAACAGAGTCGAAAGCCTTTTTGAAATCAACAAAGCTAGCAACCAAAGGTTTCTGAAACTCTAAACATTTCTCAAGAATCTGCCTAAGTGAAAATATCTGATCCACACATCCCCTACCACTTCTGAATCCACATTGCTCATCACGCAATTGACTGTCAACCAGATTCTTAATTCTATTAAGCACAATCATGGAAAGAACTTTACCTGGAAGAGAGAGTATGCTGTTACCCCTATAGTTATCACAAGAACTGCGATCACCTTTTTTGAAAATAGGGATAATAACAGCTCTGGTAAAATCCTTAGGAATCATGCCTTTATCATAAAAGATATTCAATATTTCAGTCATCCAAGTGGTAACCGAAACATCCCCAGCTCTAAGTATTTCTGTAGTAATTTCATCTACCCCTGGGGATTTATGAAGTTTAAGTTTAGAAATAGACAAAATAACTTCAGATTTTGTTATAGGGTCAACATTAAAGCCACCAATGCATCTATCATCATTGCAAACAATGGGAGTATGATCAACCACATTATTTTGAACATCACTGAAATGCTCAGCCCACCTAGCCATGACAGAATTCTCACCTTCTATAACCTTACCTTGTTTATCCTTCAAACCTTGTATGCCTGTCTGTTTTCTACCACACAAAACATTAACTATCTGGTACAGCTCTCTGCTGTTGTGCTGTCTAACTGTATCCTCGGCTTTGTCAGCCAAGCCATCAAGCCAAAGATTCTTATCAGCAGCTAACTGATCTTTTACACGTTTATTAAGTTCTCTGTAATGCTTTCTATTAGGACTAGTAGAGTATTGATTATGGACATTCCTACAGTTCTTTCTTTCCGAAATAAGCTCAAGTGCCTTATCATTCAGATAATTCAGCCTCCTCTGCTCCTTTTTTCCTAAAAGAGCACTGTTAGTGTCCAAAAAAGCTTGTTTAAAATGATATCATTCTTCCTCAACTTCAGTAGTAAGCATACCATGACTGTCATAATGACTAAGTAACCTATCATGGTAAGCTTTAGCTATAACTTGATCTTTCAGAGGTTCAGTATTAAAAGTAAATTTTTTAACCCGAGCACAATTCTTTTTAAGTGTAAATTTCAAGACACTTTTAACAAGGTAATGGTCAGATCCAATTTCAGCTCCCCTATATGCCCTGGTATTCCTAAGAGAACTAGCTCATTTGCTATTAACTAATATATAATCAATCATATTCTTATGCAGCCCCTCAGGTGCAACTCATGTGTACTTATGTATGTCGTGGTGGTTGTAATAAGTGTTAGTTATTCTGAAACCATTAAGTTTACTTACCTGTAGGAGATGTTGCCCATTGCTATTGCAGCTACCAAACTAACTCCTCCCGAAAGGTCAGAGTCAGTCCCAACTTTGGCATTGACGTCACCTAGGACAAGGGTAATATCTCCATTCTTGACAGAATTCAAAATATCCTGAAGTTGTCCATAAAACCTATCCTTCTCATCCTCATCAGCATCGTTGGTGGGGGCATAACAGCAGATAACATTCAAGTCTTTAACGCTTGTCTGAAATTTTGCTGTAAGAAACTTTCATTAATGCACTCATATCCTAGAAGAGCATCACTAGCGTGTCTGCTGAGAAGCAGACCCACGCCTTGGTGATGTTTATTGTCGTCCCTCCCTGAAAAGAGAAATTTATGATTATTTTTAAGAATCTAACCTTTATCTGCCCATCTGGTCTCTTGCAAGCTGAAAATATCTAAATTATAATGGTGGAATTCTTGTGTGAGGACATCAAGAGAAAAAGCTCTATGCAGAGTCGTCACATTCCAACTACCTATGGAGAGAAAATGGTTAGTGGGATGTTTAAAGAAACTATGTTTATTGAGAGAGGGAATGCCGACAGTATCAAACAACCCCCTAATCGCAGACATGGAGCAAAGACCTGTTCTCCCACCACTAAAGGATGAATCCACCTACACTTGAAGACTTCCTCCAATGTAGAATTTGGTGATGCCAATAGAAGAAAAGTGTTCTGGTGCCTGCGATGACCTCTGCTAAGGATTATCCACCAGCCGATAAACATATCCTGTGAATCTATTCACTTGGGACTGTCAACCTACAAACAAACAGAAAACACAGCGGAAGATTTTCCCTCCACAGAAGCCCACCAGTGCAGCAAAATCAGAATCCATAATCAAGCTCAGAGCCATAATTCCGTTCAGGTTGGTATATATGGTGAGCACCAGGACCCTGTGTGGTTGACCACTCCTCAGCAGGGTAGAAAAAAAAAAGAAAAGTTGACATAGTTTTCCAGATCAGTAGGCCACACTAATATGGCAGCCCACCCCTTCCGTTCACTTCCACAAGAGCGTATCTCTTTTGAAAGGTACTAATGGTCTGCACCATGAGAAGACGTGATCGAACATTAGGTGTTAGGCCTGGTCGGTTCTATGCATCATCACAGGGGATTAGTGCATAGCTTTTCCTGGTTTTATACTTGTTGCCCTTTTACTTTCTCTATTTTTATTGGCTTTTGTGTTGTATTTTATCATCTTTTCATGTTGCTTTTAAGCTTTGGTTGTTGGTTTTCATGATTTTTATCTGCTTTTTACTATTTGTCTTGTTTGGCACATTTTGGCTTAGTTGCCGATGCACCAATAAAACCCGAGCAACCAACCAACCATTTACCTGCAAAGAGAAAATGATTAGTAGAAATTTTAAAGAAACTATGCATTCTTCATCTGCAATATGTTGGTAAGTTCAAACTCAAATTGAAAATTAGAAGGTAAAATTGAAATATGTGATATATATATATAACTGAATAGCCAAAACATTATGCCCATCAGCGTAATATGATGTTGGTCCTCCACGTGCTGTCAAAATATCTCTCACCCGGCAAGGCATGGATGCTACAAGATTTCTAGAGGTGTCTTGTGGTATCTGGTACCAACACATTACCAGCAGATCCTTTAACTCTTGTAAGTTACGTGATTGAGCTGCCTCAGATCGGATATGTTATTGCAAACAAACCACAGATGCTTGATTGGATTGATGTCTGGGGAATTTGGAGGCCAGGGCTATACCTGGAAGTCTTCGCCATGTTCCATGAACCATTCTTGAACAATTCAGGCAGTGTGACATGGCACATTATCCTGCTGAAAGAAGGCACTACTAGAGGGATATGTTGTTGCCATGAAAGGATGTACTTGGTCTGCAATGATGTTTAGGTAGGTGGTAGATGTCATAGTTTCTTGCACATGAATGACTGGACCCAGGGTTTTCCAGCAGAATATTGCCCAAAGCATTACACTTCCTCCACTGGCTTGTTTTCATCCCACATTGCATCCTGATGCCAACACTTCCCCATGTTAATGACGCACATGTATCTGGCCATCCACATGGTGCAACAGGAAATGAGATATAACTGACCAGACAACCTTCTTCCAATCATTCAAGGTTCAGTTTTGATGTTCGCATGCCCATTATAGGCGCTTTTGATGGTGAACTGAGGTTATAATGGACACTCGGAGCAGCCTTTGTCTATGTAGCCCCATTTTCAGCAGGGTTTGATGTACTGTGTGCTGTGATACATTACTCCCATCACCAGCATTGAAATTATGGGTGAGTTGCACCACAGTATCCCTTCTGTTGGCTTGTACCATATTTGAAAGCCTTTGCTCATCCCTAACATCGATGAGCCATGGTCAGCCCACACCTTGCCGGCAGTTCTTGGTTTTTCACTTCTATGACTTTGAAGGTACTAACCGTGGCTGACCATGAGCACCCCACAAGCCTTGCCATCTCAGAAATGCTCTGACCCAGTCGTCTGGCCATTACAATTTGGCCCTTGTCAATCAAACTCACTTAAGTCTGCTGCCTTTCCCATCTGAAGAACAAGAATATCACTGATTAACAGAGCTCAGTATCAGGTGTTATTTATACCATTTCATGACCTTCACATGCACCATTTGTTTTCCTGTAGTTGCTTCGATTTGCCTAAAGACACTATGGTCATATTGTTTTGGCTCTTCCGTGTATATCTGAGATATGATGCATTGATGTGCAGTTGTATATGAGGTCTGTAAATGGTAGCTAGGTATACAATGTAGGTTTATCGAGAGAGGTAAGACCAAGAATATCAAACAGCCCCCTAATTGCAAGCATGGAGCAAAGACCCTTTCCCTCACCACTAAAGTCTGAATCCACCAATGCTGGTAAGATCTTCAGGCACCACCTTTATACAAGTGAACCTTTTGAAAAACCAAAATCAAAATTGAAACTGATCTGCTTGAGATGCATTATTCCAGGGTAGATTAGCAAAGCCTATACAGAAATAAGGTTTGGGTACCTGCGATGGCCTCTGATCAGAATTATCCACCAGCTGATATAAGATATTCTGTGCATCTGTTCACTTAGGGCTGGCAACCCATGGGCAAACAAAAAAACACAGCAGTAGAATTTTACTCAATATAGGCCCTCCAGTGCTGCAAGTCCATGATCCATAATCAAGGCCAAGCCATTAGCCAGTCCAGTGGGTTGAAATGATCAGTATCAGGACCCTGTGAAGTTTACCACTCCTCACATTGTAGGGAAATAAAAGAAATATGGCCTTAGTTTACCAGATCAGTAGACCACAATAATATGACATCTCTCTCTCCTTTGATTCCTTTTCAGAAGAGAATATCTCTTTTGAAATCTACTGACTAATGTCTTGCACCATGAGAAAGTGAGGTAGCATTTTAGATTCTAGACTGTCCAGTTCTGTGTATCAACACAGAGACTGGTGCACAACTGTCCTTCTAGTGTATGCCTAGCTACCATTTACAGATCCCATATACAACAGCACATCAATATACCATATCTCAGATATATATGTTACAAGTTTCAATTTTACCTTCTAATTTTCCCAATGGGCTTGGAAAGGTCAGCATCCATCGGATAAACCATGATCCCGAGTGAGGGAGAGCCATACTCTGAATGGCCTTGACAGGAGGCTACCATCTGTCTCCTAACAGCTGTTCCAGTGGGTCCCCACTCCCAACCTTAACCCAACCTTCTAATTTTCAATTTGAGTTTAAACTTACCAACATATTGTGGATGAAGAATGTAGAGTATATTTTAAATCTAGATTTATTTGTGCAGGTTATATTCTACCATCTTTACCTACAATGTAATTCAAATATTTCAAGGCGTTATAATGTGCATAACAACTTCTAATGGGAAATGAGGCAATTTCCAATGATATTGTCAAATGTTTGTTCATCTTCACTCTACTTATAATACTGTAACTGTTCCTTTCGTGTTATGAAATTAAATTGTAACTTAGCAAAATAATTTTCCCTCATCTTGTCTTCATTACCTCACATATACCAACAAGATTACTAATATATATTGTATGTGATATATTAGCATTTTATGGTGATTCTCATTGTCTCTTTATTGTAATATACTGAAAATTTTCCCATTTTAATCATAGAAAATCTCTCAACCGAACTTAATTTTTTAGAATTATTATTACTTGGTTGAATTTCTGTAACCCATGACTGCTTCAGGATTTTGGATGAATGGACAGGTGTAGATGAATGGGGATGCCCACTGT
Organism: Ryuthela nishihirai; assembly: GCA_038380435.1. Taxonomy (NCBI): domain Eukaryota; kingdom Metazoa; phylum Arthropoda; class Arachnida; order Araneae; family Heptathelidae; genus Ryuthela; species Ryuthela nishihirai. The sequence goes on from JAWZYU010000019.1 coordinate 5,128,887, forward strand.
GACCTCCTAATGCAATTAATTTAAACTTATTGTTGACCAAATTTTTTATATTCAGAACTATTACAGTTTGTGAATGTTACCCCTCTCCCCTTTTTTGCTTCAGAAATATTCAGTCTTTAATCTTTTCATTTACTTTAAACTCATTTACCAATGCCAAACTCCTCCACCTTCCCATTAGGCTTCCTATCTACTCAGTGCCTAAACTGGCCAACACACTCATCTCTCTTTCATCTTCCTTGTGAAATGTAATATTAAACACAAAAACTCATTGAGTATTGTTATTTTTTAAACTTTATGGCACACTTCTATGTGCTAAAAGTATGCCATTTTAGCTGCTTAACACAAAGTTTGTTCGCTACTTGCTTATAATGTTGCTATGCCATGGATGTTTATGTAATGTAATGGCCATAACCTCTACATCGTATATATCATCATTTTTGTCATTAGAGGTATTTGTATTCTGCAGTGTGGCCCCCTTCTCTAGCATTCTAATGCACTTAATTACTTCTAGTTATTTAGTTTACTTCCGACTCAATGGGCAGATTTATCAGGTATTTCTTGAAGAAACGTTGCCTGGGCTGTTGGAAGATGTTCCTGTGGCTATTTATTTTTCAATGTAATTTCAATATTGGTTGCAATACTATTGGTACTTACTGTTGTCCCCCTCCTTGTGGGCTTGATATTTTCTGCAATATATTCTTTAACAACTTTATTAGTGTTAAGAACTTCCAGTTCTGCTTCTTCATTTTGCTTAAGATTTTATGATTAACCTTTTGAATGATCTAAATCAGTGGTTCTCAACTTTTTATGCTTCACGTGCCCCCTGGAAATGTGTATGTAACTGGCGTACCCCTTCTATAGATAGTAAAACTATAGTTATAGTATAACAATGGGAATAAAATGAAATACACACATATATATATAACATATATCTAGCAAGTTTTGAGCTCTCACGGCGTACCCCACGTTCAGAACCTCTAATCTAAATCATCAAACTGATATCCAGTTGATTCGATGACTCGTGTTGAATTATGGTGTGTTGTTTATACAGGGTGTTTCATAACTCTGTACCAATTTCAATGGGAGATAGGGAATATCAAGACAAACCTTTTTTGTCTATGAATGTATGTCCACTGACATAACCCTTCAGTGCTAGAGGGCGCTGTTTGGCAGCACTGCAGTTGACTAGAGGGGCAAAGTGGGAACTTCTAGAAGAACACCCTCTAGCGAGACTTGTGTTTGCTGTTGGCATTTATAAATCAGACACATTACGTGTAACATGGAGTGTTTCGCGACTGCTGAGATGGCTAACATGCATCTGGCATATGGGGCTGCCAATGAAAATGGGAGAGCTCCTGTGAGGTTGTACCGACAGCACTTCCCAAACAGATGTGTGCCAAACCACCAACCATTTGTGTGTTTGCACTGGCAACTGTGAGAAACTAGAACATTCCATGCAAACATTCATGACACTGGTTGGGAGAGAACCATGCACACTCCTGACATGGAAGAAGAGATCCTACAGAAGACTGAGGACAATCTGTGCACAAGCACCCGAGCTGTTACACGTATCCTCGGTGTGAACCATGCCTTCGTGTGGAGAGTGTTACACGAGTAGCAGTCACATCCATTTCATTATTAGAGAGTCCAGACATTGCAACCTCAGGATTACCCTCTTCATGTGGAATTTGTGTGCTGGTTTCTGCAGCAGACTGCGGTACAGCCTGATTTTCTGGCTCTTGTGCTCTTCTCAGATGAGGCCTCTTTCACACATGAGAGTGTGTTTAATAATTGAAATCCAAAGTGAATGCACAGTATTCCCTGTTAAGAAACAATAATTAATAGATTCTGAAAAAAATTCATCGCCGCCACGGCGGGTTCGATTCCCGGCGTGGCGGTGATGAATTTTTTTCAGAATCTATTAAGTGTTGTTTAATAATGTGCACAATTCTCATATTTGGGTGCACAAAAATACACATGCCACAATGGTGCATCAACAATGGATTGCTGTCAATGTTTGGGCTGGTATCATCCATGACATTTTGATTGGGCCGTACCTGCTGCCTCCCCGACTCAACGGGCAGATTTATCAGATATTTCTTGAAGAAACGTTGCTTGGGCTGCTGGAAGATGTTCCCATAGCTATTTGCAGACAAATGTGGTTTCAACACGATGGGGTGCCAGCACACTTAGCAATGATGTGCGGGATTATCTGAACACCACTTTTGGGAACCGATGGATAGGCAGGGTGGACCTGCCTGGCTACCAAGATCACCCAATTTAACATGTATTGATTTCTTCCCCTGGGGACACATGAAAAATCTCCTCTACAAGACTTCAATTGACTCAGATGACGACCTTGTTGCAAGAATTGCTGTCACCACTGCAACTGTTTATGAAATTCCAGGAATCTTTCAACAGCCATCAATGCTTTGATGCTGTCATGCATGCAATGCAGTTGTCGGTCTCAACTTTGAGCACCTTCTTTAAATAGACATGCTGTTCACACTTGTTTCCATTCATTTATGTACCAGCTCCACCGATATTTCTGTCAGTGCCCTCTAGCACTGAAGGGTTATGTCAGCGGACATACATTCATAGATGAAAAGGTTTGTCACCCATTGAAATTTGTACAGAGAGTTTTGAAACACCTTGTATTGCAAGCTTTAATGTAGAGCAAATTAATGATAATATGTTTAAGTATTTTAATTGCGTAGAAGTGCTTTTATTTTAACTTGCACTGAAAGCGAATGAAATTCGTTTTTATGTAACATTGCTCTTGGATTCTATATACCCTATTGAGCAATTTGAAGTTAGACCCTACTCCACCAATGATAAGCAGTTGGGACAGTTTAACATGTGTATTCAGATTTTCAGAAAAGTACACTTAGAGCCATACTTCACCAATGTGACATTTAACCCTTCCAGTGTCCAGCCTGAAAAACAGGTTTCCATCCAGAGGCCAAGCTATTTTCTCCCTATTCTTAGCCAAAAAACCATCCCAAACTTTAGAACTTTTTTGCCAAATAACATGAAAGGAATTATGGCATGTTGTATCCCAAATTAATCAGCATTTAATTCTGGATTTTCTGAAAGTAAAGTATTTAACAAAAAAGACAACTTTAGATTTTTTTTTAAAATTAGCCAATCAATGGAAATAGGTCACGTTATATATGAAATTAAACAGAATTTAGTTATTTTATAAAAATAAATAATATAAACAAATTTGCAAGCATATATATTTGAATAAGCATTTTTCAATGTGATATGGTGAAAAAAAAGATTGCACTATGCAATAAAGGCTTCATTTTAAAAAACTTGGTGAACAAAAATAGTGAAATTATATATTTATCGAAAGGAAATTTCCTCCTGAATAATATAATATTCAACCTGAAATATGACTTTTATTTCTTTTAATGATTCTTTTCAGTATCATATATTTTAAACATGGCCAGTGTTATACAAAGTAACTTGGACTTCTCACATTCACGGGATTTTCTGAACTGGTTATGAAATAGAAAAAAAACTTCTGTGGTTGCTTTTTTTTGCTAAACATTATGATTCTTTTCTTTGGGTGTTGATTTTCGGTGATCTTGGCTAAGGGCAGAAAGGTTTGTGCACTGAAGCAAAAAAACTGTTATATCATCTGTGTGGCACAGCCAAGGAACTTGGGGGAGGGGGGTTGCCTTTAAAATCTTTCAATAAACATTAAAACTTGTAATTTTAAAAAAAATTATATTTTTCTAGAGGGGGAGGAGTGAAACTTTCTACATGAGTTTAGCAGAGGGGACGCCTTCCTAAAATTTCCCTCCCACATGATGGCTGATTTCCGTAGCAAGGATGTCTGTTTTGCTTCCGTATCCAAGACATTCATTTTCAGAAAACGGTACAAACTCAAAGTTTTTTTACTAAAATAAACAAGAAATAATAAAATTGAATTACGTATAACCTAATGGGATGTGAAATAAAATATTCGCAACAACTTTTAAGCTGGTCTCTGATCTAGCATAACTCGGAAAGATCAATAAATTAGCCGATCAAAAGATTGCTTTTCGGAAGTAAATCTACAGAAATGAAAGTAAATCTACAGTATAAATGGAAGTAAATCTACAGAAACAGAAGAAACACACAGAAATGAATTTGCTTCCATATCCAAGACCTCATTTATTTTCAGAAAATGATACTAGATAAAATTTTACTGGAAAAGTAATAAATAATAAAATAAAAATTAACATATTCCTTAATGTGATGTTAAAATATCCACAACAACAAGTTGTATGATGTACTGGCCATATGATGTAGCATAACTATGGAAAATCAGTACTTATTGATCTGCCGAAAGATCACAAATTTACGAAAATAAATCTACTGAAATGAAAACTGAGGTTTAAATATAAAAAGTAAATACATACTTTACAAAGGGTATCCAATGTACAGGTCCAAAACACTATATTTCACATGGAATGGAGATAGCATGTGTCAGCCATTTGCATCTTGTTTGCCTCAGTGAAGCGTAACTAATTAAATGCAGCTGCAACCAGAATTTCTAAGAAGGACTGTTTACCTCCAGTTTTGATTTTAAGAGTTGGAAAGATGCATAGAATGCTGGGAAAAATGATAAAAATAATTTGGGAATACTGAAATAGGTTTGACAGAAAAGAGTGTGAAAAAAAAAATGGCGTTACTTATTTTGTAATTACTTCCAAAATATATCGTTTTTAAAAATAGCAGTTTTTTTGTTAATATTTAAGAGATTTCCAAAAAATTTGTTGATAATAGTTCAAATCGAAATTGTGAGCTTAAATCAGAAGGTTGCTTCTGCAAATAGGAACGTTAACAAGCAAATCGGCAATACGTTTAGTGCTTCTAAGAAATGGCAATCAGATAGCTTTATAAAATTAATTATATTGTAGTTTAATAAAATATGCATCAAATTAAAAAACAAAATATTATTTTTGAAGCCTGAATTATATATTTTTAATAAGATATATGTATAAATTTCAATGGCAATTTTTATTTTTAAAAAATTTATTTTTTTGTTGTTGTACTAAAAATTGATATATGTGTCCTTGGCCTCTCAACTCAGATTCTCGGAATGTATACAGACGACGTGGACACTGGAAGGGTTAAAAACTATCAATAGAACTATCACTAGTCAAATCAAACTTCCCAACTTCGTATAAAGCAGCAACTTCAATACTTATTTTTATAGAGCACATCACTATGCCTCATCTAAAGCCTTAATAAGAAATGAAATTAACTACATTTCCTAAATAGGACAAGAAGCAGGCTATGAAATTCCTTTCATAATGAAAATTCATATTGGGCCAAATATAGCACTCACCCAATAATCAGTTAAACCCAAGTATATTATACAGGGTGATTCAAAACTTATCGTTCAAATTTCGTGGGGAGGTAGGGACATACTTTCCCATGTGAAATCGGTTTCCTGACGTATTCCCTACCTCCCCACGAAATTTGAACCACCCTGTATTACAGTATTTAGTACACTGTTTTGAATCACCCTGTATATTTCCCATACATAACCAGATCTCTCATGTTCACTGAATAATATCTTAAAGGAGTATAAATAAATAAATTTAACACAGCTAAAGGAATATCAATTAATGCATGATATATGCTGTAATATACATAAAAGCATTTTAAACTACTCTAGCAAAGATTGAGGTATGCATAACAAGACATGGCAACTATGCCATACAATACTGCCCTATGTCTAGAACTATGACATAGAACCTTGTGATGCCCCATCGTTCACTTTTACTTTACCTTAACCAGTTTTTGTTTAATTTACGTTATATTTATCATTTTGGGGATTTTTATTTCCTTTTCGGCATCACAGCACTCGTTTTCAAGTTTCTAGGAGTTGCGTACGCGCAACTCCGAACTTCCGACCGTAACCGTTAAAGCGCGTGCCAAGGACACGCCCCCTCTTGCGTCATAGCTTGCGTCCTTCGTCATTGTATGCAAATGTCTTTCCCGGCATGCGCCGGCCCATTGTCAAAACCGTGACCTGCGAGTCACTTTGAGCACTTGCACTGAGAGTTGTGTAGTAGAGCACTTGCAACTGAGAGCAGAGTTGTAGAGAGAGCAGAGAGATGTAGTAAGGTGCGTAGCACCGTGCGTGTAGCACAGAATTTAGTTTCTTCATTGATGTCTTGGTTAGTTAATTATTTTGGAAATAAATCTATTTTGTTTCGTTACAAACTTTTGAGTCTGTAGTTTTTATCTTGAGCAACGCTAATTTAGGATCTTTTTTACATTAACTCTTATTTTGTTAAGAATCATATTTGACTCTTACTTATGAACGCTCGCTGGCATTTGAATCCTAAATCAACTTATTCTACATTTTGGCAATTTGTTAATTATTGCCTGGCGCCCGTCTAAGCTATCCGGAGCATAAAACTTTAAATATTTTGCATTGTTTGGAGCGTTACAACCTTATCATAATTAGCTAATATTCAATCGGTCTTAAGCTCTAATTCATAAACCTTTGCAGTTATTCAAAAGAAATTGAGATTAAGAACAAAAGATATTTACCCAATGTTACAGCTGGCACAATGGCATTTGGTTAACAATGGGAATTAAATAGTGTTGAATACAAATCAATAACCACAAACCAATAACAAACCAATAACTGAAACAAAATTTCAGTTATTAAATGCGGAAAAATTATTGATCCACAAAAACCATAACCAAATCTGTAATACTGATATTCCACCCCTGCCCGCTGCATGGAACTTACTTATTTAGCATGCAGTGGACAGTTGCGTCATGCCGCATGACTTATGACGATTGAGTGAGCGAGGTATAAAGCTCTTACCATTGAACGCTTAGATCGAGCCATGATGTTTTAAGGTCTTGTATAATGGCGAAACACGTTGCTCCGGAGGTATATTGTGGAACCTGCACTGGCCTTTTACTTTTACTGTTTTAAAGTTTAAATGTTTAAAGTGCAGTTGAATTATTTAAAGTTGTAGAATTGCTCAGCAAAATTTGAGAGTGGTGCACTGTAGCATTGATATGCATAACGAAATAATGTCTGCATACTATCAATGATATACAAATTGGTTATTTGTTAAAACATCAGCCTTTTGACATCAGGATGAATATCTTGATCCTTCTACACAAGCTATAACGTATTAGAACAACCACTGGTGGTCAGTGATAAAATATCTTCGATATTTGACATATTTCAACTGACTATGATAGTAACTAATAGCTAACGCTGGTTCACCGGCTAACAACAACTGGATGAAAAGCATGACAGTTATAATAGCACGAAGGATCACCTGAACTCATCATGAGGGAATTACATCATTTACCGTTACTTCACAACATCATATGGTATATACCACAAGGACTGGTAATGCTTTTGAAAATATAATCTGCAACCGTGAACATTGTAGAGCGAACTTTAACAACTGACATATTGATAACCAAATGCTGTTGTGCCAGCTGTTACATCAGGTAAATACCTTTTGTTCTTAATCTCAATTTCCTTTGAATAACTGCAAAGGTTTATGAATTAGAGCTTAAGACCGATTGAATATTAGCTAATTATGGTAAGGTTCTGTGTCATAGTTCTAGCCATAGGGCAGTATTGTATGGCATAGTTGCCATGTCTTGTTATGCATACCTCAATCTTTGCTAGAGTAGTTTAAAATGCTTTTATGTATATTACAGTGTATATTGTGTATTAAATTGATCTTAAAGGAGTATAATATGAAAGCACCTAACTCTATAACAAATGCAATAAAGAAAGTAGTACTTTATAATGGGAACAAAGTTAAACCCATAGGAAGAATATATAACATAAAAAATGAAGACTCACCAATTACTACAAAACAAAAATAACCATGTAAGGAAAACTTATAGAACAATTGATAATCGCATTAACGTAGAAACAGACATAAAGGGAAAAAAAAGGTCATACTGCTCTAACACAAGCAATGATACAAAACAATTTGCCAGCAACTAAACGTAATTATAAAATATTAGCATCACCACTGATAAAATTTCAGCCAAACTACATGGAAAATTTTATTATAAACCTTAAAAAAGAAGAACTCTGCAACACTGATCTAATCCCCTTCTCATCTGTTGGAACTTGCTATTACACAATTTCTGGTTTAAGTCATAGGAGTACCACTAGAGGGATCACATATATCAGGCCATCTGCCAAGGAGTTGATGTCATCTGTAGTTGTCAGCTAAACAGACCAATGAAGTGCATAATGTTCACAGATACATGTCAAATGTGTATATCAACAAGTATGCTGTTGTAACGCTCCAAAGTAATGCAAAATACTTTTAAGTTTGGACCCTTTTTCTGATCCAATTAGTTTTATGTTCCAGATAGCTGAGACGGGTGCCAGGCAATAATTAACAAATTGCCAAATAAATAAATGAAGTTAAGTTAGGGTTCAAAATACCAGCGAGCGTTAATGAGTAAGAATCCAAAAATGATTGTCAAGTTTAATATCTAAATATAATCAAAACTTAATTCACGTTGCTCAAGAGAAAAAATTAGTAAAGACTCAAAAGGTTTAAATAACAAACAAATTTATTTCCAAAAATCACTCACCAAAACTTCAATGAAGAAGATACATCAACTGAGCACTCTTCCGTGCTACATTCTTATGCTCTACTCACTGTCTATCTGACTCTCTCTATGTGCTACCTCACTATGCTATGTGCTTCTGTGACTAGCATGTCACCGGTTTTAACAAAGCCGAACATGTCATGTTGCACGCCGGGAAAGACATTTACATAAACCGACGAGCGACGCAAGCTATGACGCAAGAAGGGGCATGTCCTTGTGCACGCGCTTTAGCGGGTGACAGTCGGAAGATTGGAGTTGCGCATGCGCAACTCCTAACTCTTGGAAATGAGCGTTGTGATGCCAAAAAGGAAATAAAAATCCCCAAAATGATAAATATAATGTAAATTAAGCAAAACTGGTTAAGGTAAAGTAAAAGTAAACGATGGGGCATCACACTGTTTTACCATCTAATATTAACTAAAGCTTCATGAAACAACACTGCTATGGCAGAGCCCCTAGCAGGACATCCTGCAGCATGTGGAGATAAACAACTGACTATGTGTTAAACAGATCAACATTCAGTGCAGGAGCAGACAATGACAACCGGTATACGTCAATGCTATTGGACTGGTGAACTGCTGACAGGTAGAACACCATGTCAGCATTACTAACAACTATGGTGAGTACCAGATGAGAACAGCTGTCTTGAAAGTGATAAATATAACAGCTGTCTTGAAAATGATAAATATAACAGCTGTCTTGAAAATGATAAATATAACAGCTGTGCTGATAAGTCCCAGATATTATAAAACGAACTTATTGCCATTGCCTACATCAATGTATAATAGTACTGAATTGCTTTTAACATCTAAAGCTTCAACACAGGAGATATTAGGTGTCTTAACAGTGATACTGTGGAAATAAATCGATTTTATTATCAGTAGAACTGTGAAAGGCTTTCAGGAAAGAAAAGACTCCTCTGTCATTACTAAAGTAATACTGAGTGTTGACTCATTTATTTCTGCAATGATAATAAAAAGAAATCAATATTTTATGTGTAAGAAAATTGTAATAATTAAATTCAAATTGTTTTAGCATACTAGTACTGTTGTATTTCATTGTTACCAAATATGCTACATTTAATGAGTGTTAAAATCTCAAATGATATATTTTTATATGTAATGAATATCTTTCTAGACATTATTTGGTAAAGAAGCAGACAAACTGGAGCATGCAAATGATGATGAAAGAACTTGTATCCTTTAAAGAATTTAAAAAAGCAAGTTTAATTATAACTGTTTAGCTTGGTTTACATCCAAAGACGGCTATTTTTTCGCTATGATCAGCCAAAAAAAAAATTAACTATAGAATTTTTTTTGCCAAATAACTAATCAAAGGAATTATGTTATGTTATATGCCAAATTAATCAGTATTTAATTCTGGATTTTCTGAAAATAAAATATTACAGGGACTAGTACTGTTGTACTTATCATCATCCTCAAGCAGCCATGGGCTACGGAGGTCCAACCAGACCACGCAGTTTAATTCTCCAAGCATATCTGTCCTGAGCTACATCTGCTGCATCCGGCCACTGCACACCAATTCTAACAAGGTCCTGTTTGACATTGTCTGCCCACCGCATCCTAGGTCTCCCCCTCCTTCTGAGGCCTCTAGGCACACTGTTCATAACCCTATTCGTCAATCTATAATTATCCATACAGGCAACATGGCCAAACCAGCGGAGTCTCTCTCTGCACAATATGCTGCTTAAAGGAGATTGCAGACTCCTTTGCCTAACCTCATCATTAGTTACAAAGTTAAACCACCTAATACCCAAGATACTGCGTAAGCATCTAGAATCAAAAGCATCTAGTTTCCTGTTATCTTGTTTACACAGCGTCCCAGTTTCACTACCATAACTAACCCTAGAAAGAACCAAACTATTATACAGTCTAATTTCAGTCTTTAAGTGTATACGCCTATTTCTCCACAATCTCCATAGATTCTTAAAAGTCCCGGCAGCAATCCCTATTCGTCTGTTAATCTCATGCCGCACATCACCAGTATCAGTTACATAGCTCCCAAGGTAATTAAACTGTGACACCTGCTCAAGACTGCAACCATTCAGATTAACTGAATCACAACCTGCCTGACCAATTTTCATCACTTTAGTTTTCTCTCTGTTTATAACCAAACCTACTCTACTACCAGTCTCATCAACAGCTCGAATGAAAGAGTTCATCTCATCAACATCATTTGCCAAAAGGGCTAAATCATCAGCATAATCTAAATCAGAAATTTTCGTATCTCCAGCCCATTTAAGGCCAAAATCTTTCCCTTGAAGTGAATTTCGCATAACATAATCAACAACCAAACTAAAGAGAAAAGGAGACAAAATGCACACTTGTCGAACACCAGATGTAATGGTAAACCAATTGCTACAAGACTTACCAACTCTCACACACAGTGTTATTATAGAGAGCTTTCATTATATTAACTAACTTGTCAGGTATACCATATGTTCTCACAATCAACCACAAATTATGACGATCAACAGAGTCGAAAGCCTTTTCGAAATCAACAAAGCTAGCAACCAAGGGTTTCTGAAACTCTAAACATTTCTCAAGAATCTGCCTAAGTGAAATTATCTGATCTACACATCCCCTACCACTTCTGAATCCACATTGCTCATCACGCAATCATCCAATTTCAGCTCCCCTATATGCCCTGGTATTTCTAACAGAACTAGCCCATTTGCTGTTAATTAATATATAATCAATCATATTCCTATGCAGAATCCATATGTATTTATGTATGTCGCGGTGTTTGTAATATGTGTTAGTTATTCTGAAACCATTGAGTTTACTTACCTGTAGGAGACGTTGCCCATTGCCATTGCAGCTACCAATACCAAAAGGGCCTATTACTCCTCCCCAAAGGTCAGAATCAGTACCAACTTTGGCATTGAAGTGACCAAGAACAAGGGTAATATCTCCTTTCTTGACAGAATTCAAAATATCCTGAAGTTGTCCATAAAACCTATCCTTCTCATCCTCATCAGAATCCTCAGTGGGGGCATAACAGCAGATAACATTCAAGTCTTTAATGCTTGTCTGAAATTTTGCTGTAAGAAACCTTTCATTAATGCACTCATATCCTAGAAGAGCATCACTAGCATGTCTGCTGAGTGGCAGACCCACGCCTTGGTGATGCTTTCCATCCTCCCTCCCTGTAAAGAGAAATTTAAAGTTATTTTTAAGAATCTCACCTTTACCTATCCATCTGGTCTCTTGCAAGCCTAGAATATCTAGGTTATAGCACTGGAATTCCTGCATGAGGACATCAAGAGAATAATCTCTATGTAATGTTCTCATGTTCCACCTTCCTGCAGAGAGAAAATGATTAGTAGGATTTTTAAAGAAATTAGGTTTATTGAGATTGGTAGGGCCAACAATATCAAACAGCCCCCTGATCGCAGGCATGGGGCAAAGACCTGTTCCTCATCCACTAAAGGCTGAAGTCACCGATGCTGGAAGGAACTTCAGGCACCATCTTTTCAAGTGGACTTTTTCAAGAGCCACATGGCCTGCCTGAGACACTCCAGTTTAGGCTTGAGATGCCCAACTAGCTAAGTAAGGTTCAGGTACCTGCGATGGCCTCTGATTAGGATTATCCACCAGCTGATATAAGGTATCCCATGCCTCTGTTCACTTAGAGCTGTCAACCCAGAAGCAAACAGAAAACACAGCGGCAGACTCTCACTCAACAGAGGCCCACCAGTGCAGCAAGTCCAGGATCAATAATCAAGCTCAAATCCATAAACAAGTCCAGTCTAGTAGGTATAGATGGTCAGCACCAGGACCCTGTGAGGTTGACCACTCCTCAGCAGGGTTGAAAAAAAAGAAAAAACTGGCCATAGATGACCAGATCAGTAGGCCATACTGAACTGAACTGGCAGCCCTCCCCTTCTGATCCCTTCCAAAAGAGAATATCTCTTTTGAAAGGTACTAACGGCCTGCACCACGAGAAGGCGGGGTCGGACATTAGGTGCTAGACCTGGCTGATTCTGTGCATCATCACTAGGGATTGGTACATAGCTCTCCTTCCAGTTGGTACATAGCTCTCCTTCCATTAGTGTGGCCTACTGATCTGGACTGGACAACTATGGCTACTTTTTTTTATTTCTACCCTGCTGAGGAGAGGTCAACCACACAGGGTCCTGGTGCTGACCATATAAACTGGATTGGAATAATGGAGATATATACTGGATTGGAATAATGCTCTGAGCTTGATTATAGATCCTGAATTTGCTGCACTAGTGGGCTTCTGTGGAAGGAAAATCTTCTGCTGTGTTTTCTGTTTGTTTGTGGGTTGACAGCCCCATGAATAGATTCACAGGATATGTTTATCAGCTGGTGGATAATCTTGAGCAGAGGTCATCACAGGCACCTGAACTCTTTGCTTCTACTGACATTGTCAAATTCTACATTGGAGGAAGTCTTCCAGTGTAGATGGCCTCAGCTTTTAGTGGGAGGAGAACGAGTCTTTACCCCATGTCTGCGATTAGGGGGCTGTTTGATATTGTTGGCATTCCCTCTCTCAATAAACATAGTTTCTTTAAACATCCCACTAACCATTTTCTCTGGAATGTGAGTACTCTGCAGATAGCTTATTTTCTTGATGTCCTGACCCAAGAATTCCACCATTATAATTTAGATATTCTTGGCTTGCAAGAGACCAGATGGACAGATAAAGGTCAGTTTCTTAAAAATAATCTTAAATTTCTCTTTTCAGGGAGGGAATAAGCATCACCAAGGCGAAGGTTGAATATTATATTATTTGAGATTATTATATTTTTCAGCAGTCATACCAATGATGCTCTTCTAGCATCACCAAGGCGAAGGTTGAATATTATATTATTTGAGATTATTTTTCAGCAGCCATACCAGTGATGCTCTTCTAGGATATGAATGCATTAATGAAAGGTTTCTTACATCAAAATTTCAGACAAGCATTAACCCTTCTAGTGTCCAGGCTGAAAAACAGGTTTCCATCCAGAAGCCAAGCTATTTTCTCACTAAGCTGAGCCAAAGAAAATAAAATTCCAGGCTTTTAGCCAATTGTGCTGGGTCAAATAAACAAGACAACTTTAGAATTTTTGAAAAAAATAAACAATTAACAGAAATAGGTCATGTTATATATCAAATTAAACAGAATTTAATTGCGAATTTTATAAAAAATAATATAAATAAAATTTCCGAGCATATTGATTTTAATAAGCCTTTTTTAATGTGACATGGTGAAAAAAACAGATCACACTATTCAATTAAGGGTTCACTTTGTAAGGGAAAACCTGATGAATAAAAATAGTTAAATTATATATTTATCGAAAGGAAATTTCCTCCTGAATAATATAATATTCAACCTGAAATATGATTTTTATTTGTTTTAATGATTCTTTTCAGTATCGTATATATTTTAAACATATCCAGTGTTATACAACATGACTTGGACTTCTCACATTCACCGGATTTTCTGAACTGATTATGAAATAGAAAAAAACTTCCTTGGGTGCTTTTTTTTGTTAAACATTATGAATTTTTTCTTTGGGTGTTGAAGTTTGGCGATTTTGGCTAAGTGCAGAAAGGTGTGTGCACCAAAGCACCAGCCCTTCCCGAAATTGTCCTCCCACATGACTGCCGATTTCAATTGCAAGGAAATCTACTTTGCTTCTGTATCCAAGACATCCATTTTTAGAAAACAGTACAAGCTTAAAGTTTTTTTTACTAAAAAAATAAGAAATAATAAAAAAAATTACATATAACCTAATGGGATGTTAAATAAAATATCCTCAACAACTTTTAAGCCAGCCTCCAATCTAGCATAACTCAGAAAGATCGGTAAGCCATCTGATCGAAAGATCGCTAGCTAATGGAAGTAAATCTACAGAAAATAATTTGCTTCCATATCTAAGACCTCAATTTATTTTCAGAAAATGATACTAGATCAAAGTTTTACTGGAAAAGTAATAAATTATAAAATAAAAATTAGCATATAGCCTAATGCAATGTTAAAATATCCACAGCAACAAGTTGCAGGCCGGCCATACGATGTAGCATTAACTATGAAAAAAAAAAAATCAATATTTATCGATCAGCCAAAAAAATAGTAAATTTCTGAAAATAAATCTACTGAAATGAAAACTAAGGTTTAAATATAAAAAAAGGCCCGTGTAGTGATTACGGTCCTCAGCCGATAGATGGCATTGCTCAAGTGGCGTGTGACGTCGAAGTGTAAAGTATGATGTTGATTTGTAAAGTATGACGTAAAAACGTAACTGTTGGTTATTGGTGGCCTATGGCTCTTTGATTTGTTTCTTTTGGGTAGGTAATATAGAATCACGTGTTATGTGTGTGATTTGACGAGAGTGTGAAGTTACGTTTGGTTTTTTTCGCCATTTTCGCTTGATGACTTCTTTGGATAACATACCTATATGGTAAGAGGTAAGTTCGTGTGTATTATATATTTAATATATGGGGGGGGGGGGGGGGCGTTCAGTGATAGGTAGGATAGGAATAATTAATATGTTCTAGCTTTTTTTTTAAAATTGATTTGGATATGGTTTGTAATTAGTTATTAAAGATATTTAGGGGCCCATGTAGTGGGGGAGTATGCAAGTTTTTGCGTGTGGGATTGAAAATGGCGATAGTAAAGAACACATGTATTTTGTTAGAATAGTTTGGGGGTGAATTGAATGTTTTTTTAGTAGTTACGTGTAGTATGGTAATTATTAATGTATTATAGTGATTTATTAATTTTGTTGCATATTTAGGAGTCTTTTAAAAATAGTTATATGATTTATCGTTAACATGTGGAAGCGTCTGGCGACTTTTTTGATGTAGTAATTCTGGGTATTGTAGAATTGTCAGTGTGTGAAAAAACGGCAGTTTTTTGATGGAGTCGGGAAAGAATGAAAAATTTAGAGGTGGGGTGAGAGTGGCGGAGTCGGTAGCGCGCCAGGCTTGTATTCTGTAGTTCCAAAGTTCGAGTCCGAGCTATGTCAGCGTTTAGATTTGTATCGGCAAATTTTCGAACTCGGTTCATAGTTAGTAGGGGACACCGATGGGCTTGGAAAGGCCGCCGTCCGTCCGTCGGTTAGGATATTAAGCCGTGGTCCTGTGTATGGGAGAGTTACTGTGTACGTTAAAGAACACGCTGGATGGCCTTGACAGGAAGTTTGTCTGCCAACAGCTGTTCTAGTGGGTTCCGTACCTTCTGTGAGCCTTCGGGGTTCATGTGATCTCGACATTTAGCCCATGGTGTGGGAAAAACATGGAGGCTCAGAGGTAAAATGACAATGTAATTTAGGGAAGGGTTATTTGAGCGGTAAGATGTTTTTTTTGTCAGATTTTGTTTTGGGGCTTTTTTTTTATAATTCGGTCGGGGGTGTACTGTTTCCGATTTTCACGTTTTTTGGTTTGTGTTGTCTTGGAGGACATTATTTAGTTTTGGGGCTTTTTTATAATTCGGTCGGTGGTGCACTGTTTCCGATTTTCATGTTTTTTGGTTTGTGTTGTCTTGGAGGACATTATTTAGTTTTGGGGCTTTTTTATAATTCGGTCGGTGGTGCACTGTTTCCGATTTTCATGGTTTTCCGTTGTGTGTTGACTTGGAGGACATTATTTAGTTTTGGGGCTTTTTTATAATTCGGTCGGTGGTGCACTGTTTCCGATTTTCATGGTTTTCCGTTGTGTGTTGACTTGGAGGACATTATTTAGTTTTGGGGCTTTTTTATAATCGGTCGCCGGTGCACTGTTTCCGATTTTCATGGTTTTCCGTTGTGTGTTGCCTTGGAGGACATTATTTAGTTTTGGGGCTTTTTTATAATGCGGTCGGCGGTGCACTGTTTCCGATTTTCATGTTTTTTGGTTTGTGTTGTCTTGGAGGACATTATTTAGTTTTGGGGCTTTTTTATAATGCGGTCGGCGGTGCACTGTTCCCGATTTTCATGTTTTTTGGTTTGTGTTGTCTTAGAGGACATTATTTAGTTTTGGGGCTTTTTTATAATGCGGTCGGCGGTGCACTGTTCCCGATTTTCATGTTTTTTGGTTTGTGTTGTCTTGGAGGACATTATTTAGTTTTGGGGCTTTTTTATAATTCGGTCGGCGGTGCACTGTTTCCGATTTTCATGTTTTTTGGTTTATGTTGTCTTGGAGGACATTATTTAGTTTTGGGGCTTTTTTATAATTCGGTCGGTGGTGCACTGTTTCCGATTTTCATGGTTTTCCGTTGTGTGTTGACTTGGAGGACATTATTTAGTTTTGGGGCTTTTTTATAATTCGGTCGGTGGTGCACTGTTTCCGATTTTCATGGTTTTCCGTTGTGTGTTGACTTGGAGGACATTATTTAGTTTTGGGGCTTTTTTATAATCGGTCGCCGGTGCACTGTTTCCGATTTTCATGGTTTTCCGTTGTGTGTTGCCTTGGAGGACATTATTTAGTTTTGGGGCTTTTTTATAATGCGGTCGGCGGTGCACTGTTTCCGATTTTCATGTTTTTTGGTTTGTGTTGTCTTGGAGGACATTATTTAGTTTTGGGGCTTTTTTATAATGCGGTCGGCGGTGCACTGTTCCCGATTTTCATGTTTTTTGGTTTGTGTTGTCTTAGAGGACATTATTTAGTTTTGGGGCTTTTTTATAATGCGGTCGGCGGTGCACTGTTCCCGATTTTCATGTTTTTTGGTTTGTGTTGTTTTGGAGGACATTATTTAGTTTTGGGGCTTTTTTATAATTCGGTCGGCGGTGCACTGTTTCCGATTTTCATGTTTTTTGGTTTATGTTGTCTTGGAGGACATTATTTAGTTTTGGGGCTTTTTTATAATTCGGTCGGCGGTGTATTGTGTTTTGAAAAGAGGGGAGGGGTAATGGTGGAAGTGGTTTACTGTATGTAGGAAGGCAATCGTTTCATTTTTTTTTGGATTTGGCACTTTTATGAGCTTTCATTCTGTAATTGACGGTTACGAGGTTTTTTTTGCGGTAATTTAAATTTTTTTACGTTTGTTTGTGTTTGTTACTATGGTTACGGTGCGTTGCGTTTGACGTAAACTCGGGTTTTTCGTTACTATGGTAACGAAAAAAACAATCTTTTTTCTAGAAACCCCTGTTTGGGTTAGGGTCTCGGGAGTTGGGGGAATCAACTAAAAGGGCCGTTTTGTTACGTTGCGTCAAAAACAAAATGGCGGCTGAGGACCGTGAACTGTACTACTGCCCAGAGATTGCATGTGTCAGCCATCTGCATCTTGTTTGCCTCAGTGAAGCATAACTTTAAATGCAGATGCAACCAGAATTTCTAAGAAGGATGTGTTTACTTCCAGTTTCGATTTTGAAGCAAAAATGCAAAAAGGCAAAAATGCACAGAATGCTGGGAAAAATGATAAAAATATCTTGCGAATACTGAAATAGGTTATGACAGGAAAAAAAATGGCGGTACATGTTTTGTAATTACTTCCAAAATTTATCGTTTTAAAAATAGCAGTTTTTTTTGTTAATTTTTAGAAGATTTTTGAAAATTTAAGGTAATATTTGTTGATAATAGTTCAATGTTGTGAGCTTGAATCAGAAGGTTGCTTCAGCAAATAAGAATGTTAACAAGCAAATTAGCAATACCATTTAGTGCTTCTAAGAAATGGCAATAAGATGACTTTATTAACCCTTTCAAAGGCACAGGCTGAAAAACAGGTTTCCATCCAGGGCCCAAGCTATTTTCTAACTATGCTCAGCCCAAAAAAACTTCAGAACTTTTTTCCCAAATAACTAATGAAAGGAATTATGGCATGTTTGTTGTATGCCAAATTAATCAGCATTTAATTCTGGATTTTCTGAAAATCAAGTATTTAACAAAAAAGACGATATGTTTGAGGATGCCATTTAGGATGCCAATGAGGAGGAGAAGGATAGGTTTTACAGACAACTTCAGGATGTTTTGAATTCTGTCAAGAAAGGAGATATTACCTTTGTTCTAGGTGACTTCAATGCCAAAGTTGGTACTGACTCTGACCTTTGGGGAGGGGTGATTGGCCCTTTGGTATTGGTAGCTGCAATGGCAATGGGCAATGTCTCCTGCAGGTAAGTAAACTCAATGGTTTCAGAATAACTGATGAATTATGATATGATTATGAATCCTGAATTTGCTGCACTGGTGGGCTTCTGGGGAGGGAAAATCTTCCTCTGTGTTTTCTGTTTGTTTGTGGATTGACAGCCCCAAATGAATAGATTCACAGGATATGTTATCAGCTGGTGGATAATCCTGATGACAGGCCTAACTCTTCTATATGACAAGTATCCTGATGACAGGCCTAACTCTAATACAGGTACCTAAACTCTTGCTTCTACAGGCCTCGCCAAACCTAAATTGGAGGGAGTCTTCCAGTGTAGATGACTTCAACCTTTAGCAGTGGGGGAACGGGTCTTTACCCCATGCCTGCGATTAGGGGGTTTGTTTGATATTGTCAGCATTCCCTCTCTCAATAAACATAGTTTCTTTAAACATTCCACTAACCATTTTCTCTCTGTAGGTAGTTGGAATGTGAGGACTCTGCACAGAGCTTTTTCTCTTGATGTCCTCACACAAGAAGTCCATCATTATAATTTAGATATTCTTGGCCTGAAATAGATCAGATGTACAGATAAAGGTCAGATTCTTAAAAATAATCTTATTATTTATTAATATCTTAAATTTCTCTTTTCAGGGAGGGACGACAATAAACATCACCAAGGCGTGGGTCTGCTTCTCAGCAGACACGATAGTGATGCTCTTCTAGGATATGAGTGCATTAATGAAAGGTTTCTTACAGCAAAATTCAGACAAGCATTAAAAAAGAATATTATCTGCTGTTATGCCCCCACTTAGAATGAGGATGAGAAGGATAGGTTTTGCAGATAACTTCAGGATATTTTGAATTCTGTCAACAAAGGAGACTTCAATGCCAAAGTTGGTACTGACTCTGACCTTTGGGGAGGAGTGATAAACCCTTTTGGTATTGGTAGCTGCAATGGAAATGGGCAATGTCTTCTACAGGTAAGTAAACTCAATTTATTTCAGAATAACTAACATTTATTACTAACACCACGACATACATAAGTACACATGGGTTTCACCTGATGCGCTGCATAAGAATATGATTGATTATATATTAATTAACAGCAAATGGGCTACTTCTGTTAGGAATACCAGGGAATATATCCATCCCCAGGGCATATAGTGGAGCTGAAATTGGATCTGACAATTACCTTGTTAAAAGTGTCTTGCAACCTAAACTTAAAAAGTGTTGTTCTAAGGTTAAAAAATTTACCTTTAATACTGTAGTTCTGAAAGACCCAGTTATAGCTAAAGTTTACCATGATAGGTTACTTAATCATTATGACAGTCATGGTTTGCTTACTACTGAAGTTGAGGAAGAATGGGGCTGTTTTAAACAGGCTTTTTTGGAACCTAACAGTACTCTTTTAGGAAAAAAGGAGCAGAGGAGGCAGAATTATTTGAGTGATACGGCACTTGAGCTTATTTCAGAAAGAAGGAACTGCAGGAATGTCCTTAATCAGCACCCTACTAGTCCTAATAGAAAGCATTACAGAGAGCTTAATAAATGTGTAAAGGATCAGTTAGCTACTGATAAGAATCTTTGGCTTGATGGTTTGGCTGACAAAGCCGAGGAAGCAGTTAGACAGCACAACAGCAGAGAGCTGTACCAGATAGTTAATGTTTTGTGTGGTAGAAAAGGGACAGGTATACAGGGTTTGAAGGATAAACAAGGTAAGGTTATAGAAGGTGAGGATTCTGTCATTGCTAGGTGGGCTGAGCATTTCAGTGATGTTCTAAATAATGTGGTTGGTCCTACTCCCATTGTTTGCAATGATAGATGCATTGGTGGCTTTAATGTTGGCCCTATAACACATTCTGAAGTTATTTTGACTAGTTCTAAACTTAAACTTCATAAATCCCCAGGGGTAGATGAAATTACTACAGAAATGCTTAGAGCTGGGAATGTTTTGGTTACCACTTGGATGACTGAAATATTGAATATCTTTTATGATAAAGGCATGATTCCTAAGGATTTTACCAGAGCTGTTATTATCCCTATTTTCAAAAAAGGTGATTGCAGTTCTTGTGAAAGCTAAAGGGGTATCAGCCTATTATAGGCTAGTTCTGTTAGGAATACCAGGGCATATAGTGGAGCTGAAATTGGATCTTACAATTACCTTGTTAAAAGTGTCTTGCAACCTAAACTTCAAATGGGAAAACGTGCAACCTAAACTTAAACAGAACTTTACTCTGTTCCAGGTAAAGTTCTTTGCATGATTGTGCTTAATAGAATTAAGAATCTGGTTGACAGACAATTGCACGATGAGCAATGTGGTTTCAGAAGTTGTAGGGATGTCTGGATCAGATATTTTCACTTCGGCAGATTCTTGAGAAATGTTTAGAGTTTCAGAAAACTTTGGTTGCTAGCTTTGTTGATTTCAAAAAGGCTTTCGACTCTGTTGATTGTCATAATTTGTGGTTGATTGTGAGATCATATGGTATACCAGACACATTAGTTTACATAATGAAAGCACTCTATAATAACACTGAGTCATGTAAGAGTTGGTAAGGCTTGTAGCATTTGGTTTAGTATTACTTTTGGTGTTCGACAAGGGTGCATTTTGTCTCCTTTTCTATTTAGTTTGGTTATTGATTATGTTATGTGAAATTCACTGCAAGGGAAAGATTTTGACCTTAAATGGTCTGGAGATATGAAAATTTCTGTTTTAGATTATGCTGATGATTTAGCCCTTTTGGCAAATGATGTTGATGAGATGAATTCTTTCATTTGAGCTGTTGATGAGATTGGTAGTAGAGTAGGTTTGGTTATAAACAGAGAGAAAACTAAAGTGATGAAAATTGATCAGGCAGGCTGTGATTCAATTAATTTGAATGGTTGCAGTCTTGAGCAGTTGTCACAATTTAATTTTCTTGGGAGCTATGTAACAGATGCTAGTGATGTGCGGCATGAGATTAACAGACAAATAGGGATTGCTGCCGGGACTTTTAAGAATCTATGGAGATTGTGGAGAAATAGGCTTATACACTTAAAGTCTAAAATTAGACCTTATAATACTTTGGTTCTTTCTAGGGTTAGTTATAATAGTGAAACTTGGATGCTTTTTAAACAAGATAACAGGAAACTAGATGCTTTTGATTCTTAATGCTTATGAACAGTGTGCCTAAAAGGCCTCAGAAAGAGGGGTAGACCTAGGATGCGGTGGACAGACAATATCAAACAGGACCTTGTTAGAATTGGTGTGCAGTGGCCAGATACAGCATATGTAGCTCAGGACAGATGTGCTTGGAGAACTAAATTGCATAGTCTAGTTGGACCTCCGTATCCCATATCTTCGGAAAACGAGGAAACCGTGTCGAAGTTTGAGGAATTGTGGATGCAGCTGCATCTACGATACAGTCCGTTATCTCTGCTGCTGCCACATTGATGTGCTCCTGGCTGACAGAATGGTCATCAAGCTCAGAGAGCAGCTCGAAACCACCCCAGTCAGCCCGATCGAGCCTCCACCATGAGACACATGAAGGGCTGCACGGCCCCCCATGGGAAATGGTTCACCCCACGTGGAGGTTATCACTTCCGTAAAGGTTGTCCTCAACCTCCCACGTAAAGAGTGGAAGGATCAAGGAGGAGCAGGTCATGCCTGTGCGGGCATGACCTGTTGGTGTCAGCACTGCCCCAAAGTGGACTGTGTCCATTGAAGTCCCCCATTAAAAGGAAGGGGGACGGCAGGTGCGAGATGAGATCATCGAGGTCTTCCTGGAAGATATACAGAGAAGACAGTCAGCGAGAACCCCACGAAGAGGCGGATGGCAATTGCCTCTAAGTTGGTGGTAAGGGGTATGACCTGGAATGGAGAATGGGTGCTCACAAGGATGGCGACACCTCCACGAGCTGGACCATCTCTATCCCGGTCCCAGCGAGCTAGTGAGAAGTGCCGGATTATGGGATCTGTGACTGGTTGCAAGTATGTCTCCTGCAGGCACACACAGATGGGCTGGTGTGCCTGAAGGAGTGCCTTGATGTCGTCAAGATTCCTCTGGAATCCATGACAATTCCATTGTAGGAGTGTGGCCATCTCAGGACTTAGAAGAGTGGGCAGACGACGAATTCCTATTCAACTTAACTGCCGCAGAGGACATTTTAGTGCATAGGGGGCGGTCAGTATCCATGTCCTCGGAATCATCCAAGGGGCTTCCAGTGGAGGTGGAAGGCTGAGTTGCAGGAATGGAAACCGGGGTTGATGTCGAAGTCGACACCACCCTCGGTTTCGCCTGCATCAGGAGGTAATTAGCTGCTGGCAAGAAAGACTCAGTAGGGGTACACTGATGTCAGTCTGCACTGCAACCGAAGTCATTGGAATAATGGCTTTCCAATGACTGCACCGGCATAGGATACCTTGCCAGATGGGGCGGGTGGTGCAGCAAGCTTTCTCGCTTCAGTGTATGAAATATTTTTCATAACTTTCAAGCGTTGTACCTCCTTTTCCTCCTTCCACTTCAGACTGTCACGGGAGTACGATGGATGTTCACCACTGCAGTTCACACAGCTTGCCTTTTCTGCTATGCAGTCAGGATCCAGATGATCCTTACTGCCACAGCGAGCACAGGTGGGTTTGCCCCTGCAAGCTGTGTGGGCATGACCATATATCTGACACTGAAAACAGCGCAGAGGGTTCGGTATATATGGTCATACCTCACAATGCAAATAACCTGCCTTTATTGAAAAAGGCAGGTGTGGCGTGTTGAATGTCACAATCAGCACCCGGGTGGGTGCCAATTTCCCATCACGGTGTGTCAAAACCCGGTGGACCGCTGTTACTCCTGGAGGTGTGAGCTCTGAGATGATTTCCTCCTAAGTGACATTGAGGAGGCCCCACTCAGTGATCACACCCCGAGAGGAATTCAAAGTTTTATGGGGAGTGACTTCGACAGCCACCCCACCAATTTCTTTCATTTTTCAGGAGCAGTTTCGAGTGTTTGTAACAAGCGGTCTCAACCTGCAACTCACCAGATCATAGGCGCTACACAGATTTCGGCTCTCCCACAAGACCTTTCAAACCTTTGTTCACGAAAAATGGGGACATGTCCCCAAGTACCTGATCACCCGTGGAGTGGATGATCAGAAATCTGAGGAACGACACAGACAAAGAAGATGACGACAGAGATAACTGAGACAAAGAGGAAGATGGGGATTCATGTCGAGCCCTCTTGTTGGCACTGATCGCATTAATTTCATCATTCTCTCTTTATTTTTTTTGTGTGGTTCAGTGCCCTCTGTCCCCACTCTCCACGGAGCCCAACAAGGGGACGCCCAGTCGGGCGCCAGGGCTACACAGGCACTATACCCACACAGACAGTGAGCCAAGCCGTCACAAATAAATAAAAGGAAAATAAAAAGAGAAATGTGCGGAACAAAAACATTCTACACAAAAGGAACGAAGCATAAAATAACAAAAGTGTGAAAGACCAAACTGGTCTCACAAAGAAAGTATAACTTCAAAAGGAAAATAAGTTGTGAGGAAACTTGCGAACCTGTACCCAGACTGTGGGCAAGATTACTCGCTGCTCTGCACGGTTGACCCTAGCAGGACCTGCCCACCAGCCGATTGCTCCTGGGGGGGGGGGGGAGCTCCCGTTTACCGGAATCAGAGGCCAAAGCAGTGTACAGCAGAGGCCCAGGAATCCGCTGCCCAGCCCGGCGACAGACGGCTCCCCAATGGCAAGGCGGCCAATGGGGAACCCCGCCAGTCGTGAGCTGAGGAGAGAAGATGGGGACCCCCGAGCAACTACCAGGATCCTCCTTTCCTGGGACACGGGTCTCCGTGCACGACAAACATGTGGGCGAGTGTTTAAGTAACCCCTGTGGCGGTAACCGAGCCAGCGGAACCTTCACAGGGTGATACTTCTCACCGCGTACAGTCACTTGCACCGAGGGGGCACTATCTTGGGCATTAATTACATGCGGGCCAGCGTTTAGGTAACCCCTGTGAAGGTAACCGAGCTAGCGGAACCTTCACAGGGTGATCCTTCTCACCGCGTACAGTCACTTGCACCGAGGGGGCACTATCTTGGGCATTAAGTGATTCAACTTTGAAGTATTAAATTTACACTACACAGCAATTTGTTTAAAAATATTTAATTCATGATTATGCTGTAATATTAAAAGCTCTTGATCAACACTATTCTACATTAAGCTTAGTACCATTCACATTGTCAAGCCATGAGTATTTTTCACCATGATATACTGTCACTTAAGGACACTTTTATCTTTACAAAGGTTCTCAAGGACATATTGCCATATGGAGAAGTTGAGCCCTTTCAGATTTTAATGTTAATATCTGTAATTTTTAATGTTCTTTGAGTTGAAATTTAAGTCCGTTGAGCCCTCTAAAATGTTTAAGTGTAAGAGAGGGTCCTTCTGAGCAACTTATTTTTTGCAGTATGAGTTTTAAGGAATATGCAACATAACCAGCAGTGGTTGGTGGAAAATTACTTCCTGAATTGTGTCTACAGTGTATAAAACTTGGACTGGTATCCGGAACATAAATATCAAGTGAAAAACATCAGTGCTATATATTAGCAACAGCTACGAATAAGAGATCAGCGGCAACCAAGATAAAATCCTTGACACAGCCCATGCAAGAACAAAGTAAGGATAATAGCACAACTGGCTGAAGAAGCAAGAAGTTTTTGAAGACACCTGAAAATGGTAATAATTTCCATCTCTTTATACTTGGGAACTTTTTGAAAAGATAAAAATGTCCTTAAGTGACAGTATACCATGGTGAAAAATACTCATGGCTTGACTATGTGAAGAATACTAAGCTTAATATATAGAATAGAGTTCCTCAAGAGCTTTTGATATTACAGCATAATCGTGAATTAAAGATTTTTTTTCAATTTTGAAGTAATCATGAGGTTAGGCAAAGGAGTAAGCAACCTCCTTTGAACAGTATATTGTACTAAGAGAGAGACTGTTGGTTTGGACATGTTGCCTATAAGCATAACTATAGATTAGTGAACAGAGTTATGAACAGTGTGCCTAAAGGTCTCAGAAATAAAGCAAGACCTAGGATGCATTGGGCTGACAATGTCAAGCAGGACCTTATCAGAATTGGTCTACAGTGGCCAGATGATGTGATGTGATAAAATGTGATGCGAAGGTTAGAAACCCTTCAACATTGGGCTTCCTGCTATCCCAAACAAAGAATAGGACATGTAAATCACAATGTAGAAAATAAAAATAATAGTTTTTCTGAATTTTTAAAAGTTCCTACTTGTGCAGAATAAACTTTCTGTGATCCAATACTCTTGGATCCCAATTTCCTTTGCTTTCTGTACTAAAATAGATTTCAAAAACAAAAATTAACACTTCAAACAAGGTATAAAAAATAACCATGAGGTTATCGCTTGAAATACTGGCCACCAGAGAAAGTTTGTAAAAAAAACCCAAATTTTTCTTGAACAGTCAATATTTCATATTTGTAGATTGAATTCCTCTTTTTTTTTTTGAAAAGCGAAATCCCAGCAAAGGGCGAATTCAGATTCTGTTTATTAAAGAACTTTCCCCTAAGAAACTGAGAAGCAGGGTCTGAATTTTTAATCTAGTGCTTTGTAGCTTCTGCAGAGAAGAGATTTCATTGACAATTCTCCATCAATAATCTTCTTCACCATTTCCTTCAGAATTTGTCATTGAAATTGATAGAGAGGACAATATAAAAATACATGAGAAATATTTTCTGGAGTTTTACAGATGGCACAAAGTGGAGAGGGTTTTTTTTTTGTTAATTTTGAAGAGCTTTTCATTTAATGCACAGTGATCAAGGTTAATCCTGAAAAGAGCTGTTTCTTGTCTTCTGTTCAGATGAGATGCTTGAAGTTGGGGTGGGGGGATATCAAAGATGCTGCGATAGACTATGCCAACATTTTTTTGAAAATGTTTAATCCATTTAGAGTGAATTATTCTATTTTCTCTAATGCAGAAATCTTTGTATGTTATGATGTATATATGCTTGTAGTTTTCTGTAAGCTCTCTCTAGCAATTTTGTCTGCCTCTTCGTTTCCATGGATTCCTATATAGCTAGAAATCCACTGGAGCACAATTTGGTTTTTATTTTCTTCAGTATGTTTATTGCATTGCCATAGTAGAGTGTTAGTAAGAGGATGGATGTTAGTAGAGATAGAGCTTTCAGTTACTCAGACTTTTGTATTCATCAGTATATGTGGTGAGTTTTGAATTTTTGGGAAATAAGCGTTGTTTGTTATATGAATATTTTGACTTTGCTATTTTTTCTTTTGAGCAACGATAATTGATTTTTGATTAAGATATAATTTTCAAAAATTTGACAATCTTTCAATTTCTTACTCAATAAGCAATGCCCATATAATTAATGAACCCTCATTTAACTTTATTTGGCAAGTTAATATTGCCTAGCACCCAACATGCTATCCAGAGTATTAATTTAATTTGAATTAGTTAAAAGGTCCAAAGAGAAGAAGTTTAATAAATCTTTTGGAGCATTACAAATTACTCTATGAACCTTCATGGCCCATGGCTGCTTGAGGATTATGATGATGAAAGTTGACTTATCTCCCCCCCCCCCCCCATGACATTCCAACTAAATTTTGGAGAAAACTTTGTCGTCATCATCCTCAAGCAGCCATGGGCTACAGAGGTCCAACTAGACTATGCAATTTAGTTCTCCAAGCATATCTGTCCTGAGCTACATATGCTGTATCTGGCCACTGCACACCAATTCTAACAAGGTCCTGTTTGATATTGTCTGCCCACTGCATCCTAGGTCTCCCCCTCTTTCTGAGGCCTTGGTGGAGATTGTACCGCAGCTCGTAAAGACTCAGAACAAGGCTTGGGGGGTGTTTCAGAGATATCCTACGACCCCCAACATCGAAACATTCAAACGCATCAGGGCAAAAGCTCGTTTCGTCCGGCGCCAGAGCCAGAAGGAATCTTGGATCAAATATACATCTTCTACCCCCCTTTTCACTTTCAAGATTAATTCAATTACTAGGCAACTTCCTCCATCAGTAGGCAATGCCCTCTATGTTGATGACTTTAGCATCTTTTGCTCTTCGTCCAGCATGAGGGTCATTGAAAGACAACTGCAAATTGCCCTGAACGATCTTTCGATTTGGGAGATGGCAAACGGGTTTCGGTTCTCCCCACAGAAGACCGCTTGTGTGCACTTTTGCCACAAGCGTAATTTTCACCTGGATCCTGAGCTCCGGCTCGGGGGTAACATCATTCCAGTTGTGGCAGAGACCAAGTTTCTCAGTCTCATATTCGATCAGAAATTGACCTTTTTACCACACATACATCATCTCAGGTCCAAGTGCACGGCCGGCATTGAACATCGTCAAGGTCCTCTCCTTCTTGGGGGGTGGACCGATGTTCTTTGCTCTGCCTCTACCGTGCACTTGTCCGTTTGAAACTGGACTACAGATCCCAGGTGTACAACTCCACCCGGGATTCGGTGGTGAAGGTGCTGGACCCCCTCCATCACCAGGCCCTCCATGTTTGCACGGGAGCCTTCCGCACCTCACCAGTTCAGAGTCTTTACGTCGAGACCAACGAACCTTCTTTATCTCTTCGTTGTCAGCAGTTGTCCCTACAATATGCGTCTAAATTGCGATCCCTGCCTGGCCATCCCACTTGGGACTGTGTTTTCAGTCCGAAGTGGGAAATGTTTTATACAAATTGGCCGACTGCCATTCGTCCTTTTGGTTTGCGAGTCCGAGGCTATTTAAGAGACATCAACACCAGTCTTGATAGCGTTGCACAGTCGACAGCTGAGCCAAA
Source organism: Ryuthela nishihirai (assembly GCA_038380435.1). Taxonomy (NCBI): domain Eukaryota; kingdom Metazoa; phylum Arthropoda; class Arachnida; order Araneae; family Heptathelidae; genus Ryuthela; species Ryuthela nishihirai. The sequence continues at coordinate 5,157,366 of JAWZYU010000019.1, forward strand.
AATTGATCGATGTCAAAATCAAGTTTCCTGTTACCTTGTTTACAAAAGGTCCACGTTTTGCTACCGTAACTAACTCTAGAAAGAACCAAAATTATTACACAGTCTAATTTTAGTGTTTAGGGAGTATACGTCTATTTTTCCACACTCTCCATAGATTCTTAAAAATCCCAGTGGCAATCCCTATTCTTCTATTTATCTCATGCTGCACATTACCAGTATCTGTTACATAGTTCCCAAGATAATTAAACTGAGACACTTGCTAAAGAGTGCAGCCATTCAGTTTAACTGAACCACAGCCTATCGAACCAATTATTATCAACTTAGTTTTCTCTCTTTTTATCACCGAACCTACTCTGCTATCAGTCTCATCAACAGCTCTAATGAAAGAGTTCATATCATCAACATCATTTGTTGATCATCAGCATAATCTAAATCAGAAATTTTCACATCTCTTGACCATTTAAACAAAAAATCCTCCTTTTGCAGTGAATTTATCATAACATAATCAATAACCAAAGAGAAAAGGAGACAAAATGCACCCTTGTCAAACACCAGAAGCAATGCTAAAGTAATTGCTACAAGCCTTACCAACTCTCACACATGACTCAGTGTTATTATAGACAGTTTTCATTATGTTAACTAACTTATTTGGTATGCTATATGATCTCCTGGTCAACCACAAATTATGGTGATCAACAGTCAAAAGTCTTTTTGAAATCAACAAAGCCAGTTACCGAAGGTTTCTGAAACTTGAAACATTTCTCAAGAAAATGCTTGAGTGAAAATATCTGATCTACACATCCCCTACCACTTCTGAATCCTCATTCTCCACACAATTATCTGTGAACAGGATTCTTAGTTTTAAAAAGCACAATCATGCAAAAAATTTACTGGAACAGAAAGTAGGCTGATACCCCTATAGTTATTACAAGAATTGTGATAACATTTTTAAAAAAAATAAGGATGATAATAGCTCTGGTAAAATCCTTAGGGACCATGCCTTTATCTTAAAAGATACTCAAAATTTCAGTCATCCAAGGGGTAAGTGAAACATTCCCAGCTCTAAGCATTACAGTAATAATTTCATCTACCTCTGGGGATTATTTAGTGTAAGATTAGAAACAGCAAAATAATTTCAGATTGTGTTACAGGGCCAACAATAAAGCCAGTAATGCATCTATCATCATTATAAACAATGGGAGTAGAACTAACCACATTGTTTTGCCCACCTAGCCATGACAGAATACTCATTTTCTATAACCTTACTTGTTTATTCTTCAATCCCTGTATACCTGTCCATTTTCTACCACACAAAACATTAACTATCTGGTACAGCTCTCTGGGCTTGTAAATGGTAGCTAGGCGTAAACTGAAAGGAGAGCTGTGTACCAATCCCCAGTGATGATGCACAGAACCGGCCAGGTCTAGCACCTAATGTCCGACCCCGCCTTCTCGTGGTGCAGGCCGTTAGTACCTTTCAAAAGAGATATTTTCTTTTGGAAGGGAACGGAAGGGGAGGGCTGCCAGTTCAGTATGGCCTACTGATCTGGTCATCTATGGCCACTTTTTTCTTTTTTTTCAAACCCTGCTGAGGAGTGGTCAACTTCACAGGGTCCTGGTGCTGACCATTTATACCTACTAGACTGGACTTGTTTATGGATTTGAGCTTGATTATGGATCCTGGACTTGCTGCACTGGTGGGCCTCTGTTGAGGGAGAGTCTGCCGCTGTGTTTTCTGTTTGCTTCTGGGTTGACAGCTCTAAGTGAACAGAGGCATGGGATACCTTATATCAGCTGGTGGATAATCCTAATCAGAGGCCATCACAGGTACCTGAACCTTACTTAGCTAGTTGGGCATCGTCAAGCCTAAACTGGAGTAATGTGTCTCAGGCAGGCCATATGGTTCTTGAAAAAGTCCACTTGAAAAGGTGGTGCCTGAAGTTCCTACCAGCATCGGTGACTTCAGCCTTTAGCGGAGGAGGAACAGGTCTTTGCCCCATGCCTGCGATCAGGGGGCTGTTTGATATTGTTGGCCCTACCAATCTCAATAAACCTAATTTCTTTAAAATCCTACTAATCATTTTCTCTCTGCAGGAACGTGGAACGTGAGGACATTACATAGAGATTATTCTCTTGATGTCCTCATGCAGGAATTCCAGCGCTATAACCTAGATATTCTAGGCTTGCAAGAGACCAGATGGACAGGTAAAGGTGAGATACTTAAAAATAACTTTAAATTTCTCTTTACAGGGAGGGAGGATGGAAAGCATCACCAAGGCGTGGGTCTGGTGCTCAGCAGACATGCTAGTGATGCTCTTCTAGGATATGAGTGCATTAATGAAAGGTTTCTTACAGCAAAATTTCAGACAAGCATTAAAGACTTGAATGTTATCTGCTGTTATGCCCCCACTGAGGATTCTGATGAGGATGAGAAGGATAGGTTTTACAGACAACTTCAGGATATTTTGAATTCTGTCAAGAAAGGAGATATTACCCTTGTTCTTGGTGACTTCAATGCCAAAGTTGGTACCGACTCTGACCTTTGGGGAGGAGTAATAGGCCCTTTTGGTATTGGTAGCTGCAATGGGCAATGTCTCCTACAGGTAAGTAAACTAAATGGTTTCAGAATAACTAACACATATTACAAACACCGCGACATACATAAACACACATGGGTTTCACCTGATGGGCTGCATAAGAATATGATTGATTATATATTAATTAACAGCAAATGGGCTAGTTCTGTTAGAAATACCAGGGCATATAGGGGAGCTGAAATTGGATCTGACCATTACCTTGTTAAAAGTGTCTTGCAACTTAAACTTAAAAAGTGTTGTGCTAGGGTTAAAAAATTTACCTTTAATACTGAAGCTCTGAAAGACCCAGTTATAGCTTAAGCTTACCATGATAGGTTACTTAGTCATTATGACAGTCATGGTTTGCTTAATACTGAAGTTGAGGAAGAATGGGGCCATTTTAAACAGGCTTTTTTGGAAACTAACAGTACTCTTTTAGGGAAAAAGGAGCAGAGGAGGCAGAATTATTTAAGTGATAAGGCACTTGAGCTTATTTCAGAAAGAAGGAACTGCAGGAATGTCCTTAATCAGTACCCTACTAGTCCTAATAGAAAGCATTACAAAGAACTTAATAAACGTTTAAAGGATCAGTTAGCTACTGATAAGAATCTTTGGCTTGATGGCCTTGCTGACAAAGCTGAGGAAGCAGTTAGACAGCACAACAGCAGAGAGCTGTACAAGATAGTTAATGTTTTGTGTGGTAGAAAACGAACAGGTATACAGGGATTGAAGGATAAACAAGGCAAGTTATAGAAGGTGAGGATTCTGTCATGGCTAGGTGGGCTGAGCATTTCAGTGATGTTCTAAACAATGTGGTTAGTTCTACTGCCATTGTTTGCAATGATGATAGATGCATTGTTGGCTTTAATGTTGGCCCTATAACACAATCTGAAGTTAGTTTGGCTATTTCTAAACTTAAACTTCATAAATCCCCAGGGGTGGATGAAATTACTATGGAAATGCTTAGAGCTGGGAATGTTTCAGTTACCATTTGGATGACTGAAATTTTGAATAACTTTTATGATAAAGGCATGGTTCCTAAAGATTTTACCAGAGCTATTATTATCCCTATTTTCAAAAAAGGTGATTGCAGTTCTTGTGATAACTATAGGGGTATCAGCCTACTCTCCGTTCCAGGTAAAGTTCTTTCCATGATTGTGCTTAATAGAATTAAGAATCTGGTTGACAGGCAATTGCGTGATGAGCAATGTGGATTCAGAAGTGGTAGGGGATGTGTAGATCAGATATTTTCACTTAGGCAGATTCTTGAGAAATGTTTAGAGTTTCAGAAACCTTTGGTTGCTAGCTTTGTTGATTTCAAAAAGGCTTTCGACTCTGTTGATCGTCATAATTTGTGGTTGATTGTGAGATCATATGGTATACCAGACAAGTTAGTTAACATAATGAAAGCTCTCTATAATAACACTGAGTCATGTGTGAGGGTTGGTAAGTCTTGTAGCAATTGGTTTAGCATTACTTCTGGTGTTCGACAAGGGTGCATTTTATCTCCTTTTCTCTTTAGTTTGGTTGTTTATTATGTTATGCGAAATTCACTTCAAGGGAAAGCTTTTGGCCTTAAATGGGCTGGAGATATGAAAATTTCTGATTTAGATTATGCTGATGATTTAGCCCTTTTGGCAAATGATGTTGATGAGATGAACTCTTTCATTCGAACTGTTGATGAGACTGGTAGTACAGTAGGTTTGGTTATAAACAGAGAGAAAACTAAAGTGATGAAAATTGGTCAGGCAGGTTGTGATTCAGTTAATCTGAATGGTTGCAGTCTTGAGCAGGTGTCACAGTTTAATTACCTTGGGAGCTGTGTAACCGATACTGGTGATGTGCGGCATGAGATTAACAGACGAATAGGTATTGCTGCCGGGACTTTTAAGAATCTATGGAGATTGTGGAGAAATAGGCGTATACACCTAAAGACTAAAATTAGACTGTATAATAGTTTGATTCTTTCTAGGGTTAGTTATGGTAGTGAAACTTGGACGCTGTGTAAGCAAGATAACAGGAAACTAGATGCTTTTGATTCTAGATGCTTACGCAGTATCTTGGGTATTAGGTGGTTTAACTTTGTAACTAATGATGAGGTTAGGCAAAGGAGTCTGCAACCTCCTTTAAGCAGCATATTGTGCAGAGAGAGACTCCGCTGGTTTGGCCATGTTGCCCGTATGGATAATTATAGATTGGCGAATAGGGTTATGAACAGTGTGCCTAGAGGCCTCAGAAGGAGGGGGAGACCTAGGATGCGGTGGGCAGACAATGTCAAACAGGACCTTGTTAGAATTGGTGTACAGTGGCCGGATGCAGCAGATGTAGCTCAGGACAGATATGCTTGGAGAATTAAACTGCGCGGTCTGGTTGGACCTCCGTACCCATGGCTGCTTGAGGATGATGATGATGATGACAGCTCTCTGCTGTTGTGTTGTCTAACTGCTTCATTGACTTTGTTAGCCAAGCCATCAAGCTTATCAGCAGCTAACTGATCCTTTACATGTGTGTTAAGCTCTCTGTAATGCTTTCTATTGGGACTAGTAGGGTATTGATTAAGGACATTTCTGCAGTTCTTTATGAAATAAGCTCAAGTGTCTTATCACTCAAATAATTTTGCTTCCTCTGTACCTTTTTTCCTGAAAGAGTACTGTTAGTTTCCAAAAAAGCCTGTTTAAAACGGCCCCATTCTTCCTCAACTTCAGTAGTAAGCATATCATGACTGTCATAATGACTAAGTAATGTATCATGGTAAGCTTTAGCTATAACTGGGTCTTTCAGAGCTTCAGAATTAAAGGTAAATTTTTTAACCTTCGTACAACACTTCTTAAAGTTCAGTTACAAGACAGTTTTAACAAGGTGATGGTCAGATCCAATTTCAGCATCCCTCAATGGCCTGGTATTCCTAACAGAACTAGTCCATTTTCTGTTAATTAATATATAATCAATCATATTCTTATGCAGCCCATCTGGTGAAACCCATGTGTACTTATTTATGTCGCGTTGTTTGTAATAAGTATGTCCCTAGTCTTCAATTCACAACTGAAACAGAAATCAAATGCCCGCTACCATTCTTATATTAATCATTAGAACAGATAAAAAGTTCCTATTCTCAGTATATATTAAATCTACTGCACCAACAATGATCATCCCCTTCAACTCTAAACAACCCATGAAATATAAGAAAGCTGCTATGAATACTGCATTTTTGCAGAATTACAGATATACAACACCTGTCTCTGAAACAGAAAGAAAAAGGCTGTATGATGTTGCCACCAAAGCAGGTTACCCCAAAAAATGGATCAGAGTTGTCGAGAGGAGGTGTGGCTACAAAGTCCAACAAAGCACCCAAATACCTCCAGAGTAGAATAGAGCATGTAAATATACATAGCCTATTCCAAATATTCCATGACTGTCTGAAGCACTGAATAATGCAGTATGCCTATATAACATAAAAATACCACTTATAAATGCTCCATCCTAGAATAAGTAAAAATGATCATGACTATATACTGGCATCTACAAAATACCTATCAAAGACACAATCAACTAACATGCGGAAGTACTTGATTACTATGGGAGGACCAAGTGGACTTTTGAAGCAGGACTGAAGGAACATCAAAATGATATAAGCAAAGGCAACATTAATACTGCTTTGACAAGAAAAATAAAGACTGAACCCCCAAAAATACCAGATTTTGCTGGGACCAAAATTTTATATGCCCCCAACCCATTTGGAACAAGACATTCTTTAGCAAATTGTTATATACCACAACAGAGACAAATGTATCAATGAAGAAATTTACCACCCACTGCTACCATGGCTCTTATTGCTGGATGAAAATATGACACAGTATGAAAAGGATGATAGCCCACAGAATGAACCCTCCTCCTTGTAGTGAATGATCCCATAGTGCACATGGAGTGCAATAAACGCTGCCGCATGCCTGCCACATTGTGATATACCCTTGAAAAAGCGATGACCAAGGTCGCAAAATTCAAGTTGGGCCATTAAAAGTTTTTAACTTTTGGTGATTTTTTAAGTATTTTTTTATTCTTTTAACTTTTTTCTCTCATTTATCACGTTGACAAAATAGAGCTTCTATGTGTGTTCCTGGTATGGAAGAAGTCAAGACATCCAAAGGACTATCCCTGATTATAACACCTGGATGTACATTGACCGATGTGGAACAAACAAAATTTGTTGACCTGCTGCTGAATATAGTAAGTCCATTCCATTGACTCTTAATCCTACTGTACAACTCTTATCTCATTATGGCACAGCAAGTTCTAGTGTAGCAAGACTTGATATAAAAAAGAATGAAAAATAAAAATAAATTTATCTTTATGCTAAACAGCCATGTGATGTATTTAATACCAGTAAGTTTGTAATAAGTGTTAGATATTCTCAAACCATTAAGTTACCTGTAGGAGACGTTGCCCATTGCCATTGCAGCTACCAATACCCAAAAGGACTATCACCCCTCCCCAAAGGCTATATTATATAGTCCCAAAGGCCAATAGTCAGTACCAACTTTGACATTGAAGTCACCTGGAACAAGGATAATATCTCCTATTTTGACAATTTAAAATATCCTGAAGTTGTCCGTAAAATCTATTCGATGATTGAATGTTAACTGCATAACAGCAGTTAACATTCAAGTCTTTAATGCTTGTCTGAGATTTTGATGTTTCATTAACGCATTAATTCCATTAATTCCTAGAAAAGCATCACTGGCGTGTCTGCTGAGAAGCAGACCTACGCCTTGGTGATGTTTATTATTGTTCCTCCCTGAAAAGAGAAATTTAAGATTATTTTTAAGATTCTGACCTTTATGTGTCCATCTGGTCTCTTGCAAGCCGAGAATATTCTTGTGCGAGGACATCAAGAGAATAAGCTCTGTGCAGGGTCCTCACATTTCAACTACATATGGAGAGAAAATGGTTAGCGGGAAGTTTAAAGAAACTATCTTTATTGAGAGAGGGAATGCCTACAATATGAAACAAGCCCCCTAATCGCAGTCAAGACCGTTCCCCCACTGCTAAAGGTTGAAGTCATCTACACTGGAAGACTTCCTCCAATTTAGGTTTGGCGAGGCCTGTAGAAGCAAGAGTTTAGCTAGCTGTATTAGAGTTAGGCCTGTCATCAGGATACTTGTCCTATACAAGATATATGACAACAATAAGGCCTGTCATCAGGATTATCCACCAGCTGATAGAACATATCCTGTGAATCTATTCACTTTGGACTGTCAACTCACAAACAGAAAACACAGCGGAAGTTTTATCCCTCCACAGAAGCTCACCAGTGCAGCAAAATCAGGATCCATTATCAAGCACAGAACCATTATTTCATTTTGGTTGGTGTATGTGGTCAGCACCAGATCCCTATGTGATTACCACTACTCAGCAGGATAGAAAAAAAAATAGCCATAGTTGTGCAGATCAGTAGACTACGCTAAAATGGCAGCCCTCCCCTTCCGTTCGCTTCCACAAGAGAGTATCTCTTTCGAAAGGTACTAATGGCCTGCACCACAAGAAGGCAGGGTCTGACATTGGGTGCTAAGCCTGCCGGTTCTTTGCATCATCACAGGGTATTAGTGCATAGCTCTCTTTCCACTGCCTACCTAGCTACCATTTAAAAATTGCCATTTTCAAAATTTTCTTATATATATTTTATAAAATAGATATATAATTTAGACTTGGAAAAAGAACATTTTCTTTTTTCATTTGATGTATATTTTATTAAACTACAATATAAATAATGTGATTGCCATTTCTTAGAAGTAATATATAGTATTGTCAATTTGTTTGTTAACTTTTCTCTAGGCTGAAGCAGTCCCCTGATTTAAGCTCACAAGTTTGATTAGAACTATTATCAACAAATTTTTCCTTAAAGTTTTGAAAATCTCTTGGAAATGAACAAAAACTGTTATTTTTAAAATGGAAGATTTTGGAAGTAATTATAAAATATGTACTTCTGTTTTTTTTTTTTTTCTTTTTTTCGTTTTTGTTTTCTGTCTTAACCCTTCCAGTGTACAGACTGAAAAACAGGTTTCCATCCAGGGGCCAAGCTATTTTCTCACTATGCGCAGCCAAAAAAAAACTTTAGAACTGTTTTTTGCTAAATAACTAATGAAAGGAATTATGGCATGTTGTATACCAAATTATTCAGCATTGAATTCTGGATTTTATGAAAATCAAATATTTAACAAAAAAGACAATATGTTTTATATTAACAGGACTTTTTTGGAGTCATGTAGTAAAAAAATTCATCTGGCAACACAAATAAAAATTTATTTGAAAAAACTAATTTGACAGAAATGATTACAATGCATATGAATAAAATGACGATATATTTCTGAATAACAAAAAATTTTTTTTTGCTTTTAAGTAAATATTTTTCTCGTTTTGTAATTGTTTTCTCGATACCATACTTTGAGAAAATTCCACGCTTTTAGCCAACTGTGATGAGTCAGATAAACAAGTCAACTTTAGAATTTTTAAAAAAATAAACCAATCAACAGAAATAGGTCATATTATATACAAAATTAAACAGAATTTAATTATGAATTTTATGAAAATAAATAATATAAACAAATTTGCAAGCATATTGATTTTAATAAGCCGTTTTAAATGTGATATGGTGAAAAAAAAAGATCGCACTATTCAATTAAGGCTTCATTTTGGAAAACCCGCTGAATAAAAATAGTTAAATTATATGTTTATCGAAAGGAAATTTCCTCTCAAATAATATAATATTTAACCTGAAATATGATTTTCATTTCTTTTAATGATTCTTTTCAGTATCATATATTTTAAACACGGCCAGTGTTATACAACATGACATGGCCTCACATTCACGAGATTTTCTGAACTGATTATGAAATGGAAAAAAACTTCCTTGGATGCTTTTTTTTTTACTAAACATTATGAATTTTTTCTTTGGGTGTTGAAGTTTGGTGATCTTGGCTAAGTGCAGAAAGGTTTGTGCACCAAGTTGCAACCCCTTCCCAAAATTGCCCTCCCAAATGGTGGCTGATTTCCGTAGCAAGGAAGTCAATTTTGCTTCCGTATCCTAGACATTCAATTTCAGAAAATGGTACAAGCTGAAAGTTTTTTTTATTAAAAAAGCAAGAAATAATAAAAGAAAAATTACATATAACCTAATGGGATGTTAAATAAAATATCCACAACAACTTTTAAGCCAACCTCCGATCTAGCATAACTCGGAAAAAGATCAATAAATCAGCCGATTGAAAGATCGCTAACTAACGGAAGTAAATCTACAGAAATTAATTTGCTTCTATATCCAAGAGCTCATTTGTTTTCATAAGATGTAGTAGATCAAAGTTTTACTGGAAAATTAATAAATTATAAAATAAAAATTAACATATAGCCTAATGTAACATTAAAATATCCACAGCAACAAGTTTTAGCCGGCCATACGATATACATAGCTATGAAAAAAATCGGTACTTATCGATCTGCCAAAATATCGCTAATTTACAAAAACAAATCTACTGAAATGAAAACTGAGGTTTAAATATGTAAAAAAAATACTAACTTTACAAAGAGTATCCAATATGCTGGACTAAAACTGTAAAAAACATATAGTACATGGAACAGAGATAGCACGTGTCAGCCATCTGCGTCTTGTTTGACTCAGTGAAGCATAACTAAATGCAGTTGCAACCAGAATTTGTAAGAAGGATGTGTTTACTTTCAGTTTCAATTTGAAGGATGCTGGAAAAAAGAATAGAAATAACTTGGAGATACTCTAATAGGTTTATGACAGAAAAGAGTGTGAAATGGAAAAAAAATTGCATTTCATATTTTGTAATTACTTCCAAAATCTGTCATTTTTAAAAATAGCAGTTTTTTTGTTAATTTTTAGGAGATTTCCGAAAATTTAAGGAAAAATTTCTTGATAATATTTCAAATCAAATTTGTGAGCTTAAATCAGAAGGTTGCTTCAGCAAATAGGAATGTTAACAAGCAAATTAGCAATACCGTTTAGTGCTTCTAAGAAATGACAATCAGATGGCTTTATTAAATTATTTATATTGTAGTTGAGCCCCGGGTAAGGCATGGATGTTCATGTTGTTTTCTGCTGAGGTCCTGCCATTCTCTCAGATCTTCTACTGTGGCATATAAACTGACAGGCTCCTGTCAGACCTCTGTGACAAGCAGCTGCTTGAGGGAGTATTTATTTTATTTTTTTTATTTAATGAAATATGCATCAAATTAAAAACAAAATATTATTTTTGAAGCCTGAATTATATATACTAATAAATCAGCACTTTGACGTCGATTCAAATTTTAGAGGAAAAATTGAATTGACATCAAAGTGCTGATTTATTAGTAGATATTGAATAGTCGAGTTTATTTCATTATTTATCATTAGCATACTTGTAAGACATGCTTTCCATCTATATGGCAAATAGAAAGCTGCTTGTGGCTAAAATTGCCTGAATAGCGCCTATATGTGACATAAGAGGAATGTTCATAGCGTTAATTAGAGGAGATCTTGATCGGCGGCCGGTAGCTCAGCGGTCCAGAGCACCTGACATGTTATCAGGAGATCGTGGGTTCATATCCCACTCGGTTCAAGACAATTTTTCCTCTAAAATTTGAATTGACGTTAAAGTGCTGATTTATTAGTAGATATTGAATAGTCGAGTTTTTTCATTATTTATCTGAATTATATATTTTTTATAAGATATATGTATGAAAAAAATTACAACAGCAATTTTTATTTTTAAAAAATCGATTTTTTTTGTTGTACGTCATTGACCCCTCAATTCAGATTCTCCGAACGTATACAGATGATGTGGACACTGGAAGGGTTAAACCTATTTCAGTATTTTTAGAATAATTTTTATCTTTTATATAACTTATCCCAGCATTCTATGCATCTTTCCTGCTTTTCGAATTGAAACTATAAGTATAAACATCCTTCTTAGGGAGGGGGGTGGCTCAGTCAGTAGCACGCCAGACTCGTAATCTATAGTTCTCAAGTTTGAGTCCCAGCTGGGTCAGTGTTGCGATTTATCTCCATAAAATTCCCCGCCCTGCCCATGGTCAGTAGGGGACACTGATGGGCTTGAAAAGGCTGCCGTCCATCGGATGGGGCGTTAAGCCGTGACTCTATGTGTGGGAGAGCTATACCCTGTGCTCGTTAAAGAACACAGTGGATGGCCTTGACGGGAGGCTACCATCTGTCTCCCAACAGCTGTTCCAGTGAGTCCCCTCCCCCAACCTTCTCTGAGCCTTCGGGATCCATGTGACCTGGCCATTTAGCCCATGGTGTGCAAAAAGTGCTGCTCAGAGGTAAAACAACCAACCAAACCAACATCCTTCTTAGACTCCAAGAGTGGGTGCAGCTGCGCTAATTAGGTTACGGCTCACTGTATAAGAGAAGGCAGGTGACTCCCACATGCTATCTGTGTGCCATGTATTATAAGTGGCTCCATAGTTGCTTGTTTACATCACATTAGGTTATATATTTTTCTTTTATTATTTTATTGTTTTCCAGTAAAAAAAAATGGTCTTGTTTCCTGAAAGTGAATGAGGTCTTGGATATGGGAGCAAAAAGGACTTCCTTGGTGTGAAAATTAGTCCTTCTGTGGGAGAGCAATTTCAGCATAGGTTTAACCCCCCCCCCCCCCCCATCCTCAATAAGTTGGCTGTTCCATTCTGACAATATACACGTATTTTCTTTTGCTTTGGTGTATTAACTTTATGGCACTTAGCCAAGATATGCAAAATTCAACACCCAAAGGAAAAAAAAAATCGTAATATTTAGTAAAAAAAAGGAGCCTGAGAAAGTATTCCAACATTTGATAAACAGGACAGAAATTCCCATTAATGTGAGCAATCCAAGTCACCTTATATGATGCTGGCCCGTGTTTTAAAATATACAACACTGAAAAAAAATCATTAAAAAAATAAAAATAATGTTTCAGGTAAATGTTGTTAATTAACATTGAATTAACATATTGAATAAAAAAGTTTTTTTTCAATGTATTTTTGGACATTAAGCCTTAAATTTATAGTCTGATCTATTTTTGTACCATATATCACTGGGAAAATGTCTTATTGAAATTAATATGCTTGTAAATTTGTATAATTTTTTTAAATTTCATAGAATTTGGAGTAAAATTTTGTTTAATTTGGTATATAACACGATCTATTTCTGTTGATTGGTTATTTTTTTTTTAAATCTACAGTTGACTTGTTTATCTGACTCAACACAATTGGTAAAAGTCTGGACTTTTCTCAAAGTATGGCAGAAAGAAAAAAAAATATATATAAGAGAAATATTTATTTGAAACAAGAAAATTAATTTTTTGTTATTCAGAAATAAATAGCCTTTCTACTCATGCATTATATTAATTTCTGTCTATTCGAATTTTTGAATAAATTTTTATTTGCATTTCCGGATTCATTTTTTTTATTACATGATGCCTAAAAAGGCTTATTGAAGCCGTCCTGTGTCCGAGTGGTTAGCACGCTTGGCTACTGATTTAAGGGACGGATTTGAACCCTGGGTACGGCATGGATGTGTGTGTCATTTTTCTGCTGAGGTCCTGCCATCCTCTCAGACCTTCTGCTATGGTACTGACAGGCTCTTGTCAGACCTCTGTGGCAAGGAGCTGCTTGAGGGGGTATTTTTTTTTAAGTGAAAATAGTTGTCACTTTTTATTAAATATTTTATTTTCGGAAAGTCAAGAATTAAATGATTAATTTGGCATATAACATGCCATAATCCTTTTATTACTTATTTGGCAAAAATCTTCTAAAATTAAAATTTTTTGGTTGAGCATAAGGGCATAGCATGATCTCTGGATGTGAAACAGTTTTTTAGGCTGGACACTGGAAGGGTAAAGCTTTTAGCATTGGGGTAAAGGTTGCTTCTTAAATTATTCGGACAAATCTGTTTAAATCATTTAGCCACTCAAAAAGATCCCCTCCCCCATGCTTAAATCATAAATATTTTAGTTTCAGTAAGAATCTAGTCCTGTTGTCTTGCACATGTTTTCATTGAGCCCACCAATTTAGAGAGCAAGGTAATAATTTGTTAAGGTAATCTTAGCATGCTATAGGGCCTCAAAATGAGAGGATGTAGATAAATGAATGATATACATTCTGTATGTATCTTAGAAATAAAGTCTTTTTCTGTGTTATTTTTCTGCTGAGGTCTCACCTTCCTCACAGACCTTTCCTATTGGTTATTATATTAGCAGGCTCTTTTCAGACCTCTGTGGTAACTAGCAGATAGAGAGGATAATTTATTATTATTCAGGCAGAATAGGATTTTTTTTGGGGGGGAGGGGGATTGGTTTCAAACAATTTTTAATAGATATTTTCATTCAAGTTTTTAAAAAGAAGGTTGCCTGTTATTTTGTGTAGAAATTTTAGTAAGTTGCAAAAATTTAAACTAAATTTTGAGTAAAATTACAGTGAAATCAACTGTAAGGCATAATCTTTTTCTCATATTTTTGTATTACATATTCTTGTTATTTCTGTTATTTTTCAAAAAAATTTCTTAATTAAAAACTCCAGATTATATAATTGAGAAGGAGCCTCTAGTGAACAAATTTATATCCATACCAAAAGATAAAGGTAAAGATTTTCATGTGATTTATATAAATGTGTGATTTTATTTTCAGAATTTTGGAAGACCTTCAGAATCAAAATCTTATTCATTTCATGTTTTTTTAAATCATATGTTGCAGACATGCCTGGATCTGTTAAAAAATTAATGGTGATATCATTATGCCAGAAAGCTATTTGTAATATACAATTTTTCCTGCCATTTTAGTGGTATTTAATTTTTTTTCTCAGGAGTGTATGTATGTGTATTTAATATTTTTTCACCTTTGTTTAGGCTAAGGGGTGCAGGGCCATGCTAGGGGAGTAGCCAGAAAATATTCTTGGGAAGGTGTGACATGCAGAAAAGACAGGTTTCGACATACAGTAAAACTTATATTAGCTGACCCTTGATTAACCAGCAATTTATAATTATTTTTCACTGTTAAGGGATCACATATAAAACAATAAACTGCTCTTGCTGTTACCACTTGTATGAATATTCTAGGGCAGTGGTTCTTGACCTTTTATGCTTCACGTACCCCCTGGAAATGTGTATGTAACTGGCGTACCCCTTGTATAAACAGATAAAACTATAGTTATAGTATAACAATGGGAATAAAACATATATGTTCATTGGCTACTGATCTAAGGGACCTGGGTTCGAGCCCCGGAATTAGGCATGGATGTGTGTGTCGTTTTTCTGCTGAGGTCCTGCCATCCTCTCAGATCTCCTACTGTGGCATATAAACTGACAGGCTCCTGTCAGACCTCTGTGGCAAGCAGCTGCTTGAGGGGGTATTTATTTTTTATTTATAAAATTATAAACATTTTACTGCACTGCACTTCGTCACTCAGTTCTCAGAGATTAATCAGTAGCCAACTTAGTGACTTTGTTACTAGATCTAGCGACTTTTGAGCTCATGGTGTACCCTAAAAAATTTTACCGTGTACCCCACGTTGGGAACCCCTATTCTAGGGGATTTTGTTGCATAAAATAACCTGTAAAATTGATTGTGTGACAGGGTAATGCATACAAAACTTAAAGCATATGTGCAGTTCAAACACAAAATTTTCCAGCTGGTGTTAAGAAGTGTATCTGATAAGATAGTCATATACTATAAGAAGATGAAATGATCAGAAAAGAGGCAAATGTATGATAGAGAAAAACCATTTCCAAATATCTGCACTGGTTTAATATTTAGAGTTAAATGAATTATTAAAGGATTTTGTATTCTATTCCGACAATTACCACTATCATTTCTGTTCTAATTAATGTATCTATTTGATCTTTAGACTTAATGTACTTTTATATGAAGAATCAATGTATCAAACATCAACGAGTTGAAGGATTTGGGAATTATTTCACAATAAATATACACCAGCTCATACCAACAATGACTTTTGTTGCCCCTGACTGGGGTTGTGGGTGTAAGTGGTAAAAAATCAGTATTTTAGGAAAAATACACCTTCTCTGTTCTCCATTCATAGCTTCCTTCATTTGCAATATGTAATTTATAAAACCACCAGATGTAGCCGTAACCCCCACATTCCCAAAAGCATTACTATAGTAAGGCAACCTATTGTAGGTAGGGATTTTATAACCAACATGGGGGAATATGCATATGAAATTTGGTACAGTTTGGTCAACTAACACTGGAATTCCAGTGTAATTCAATGTTACTTGACTGTAATATAACAGTTTTTGTCTGTTAAAGCAGAAAAATCTTTTGATAGCTGTGTATAAACAAGCTACGGGCTATGAGCAATGATCTGACAAATGCTGGAGCAATTTTTCGTGTTTAAACTGTGCTCAAGTGTCATGGGGAGGGGACAGGACCCTCAAAACTAACCTATAGTGCAGTGAAAATATGGATATACAGATTAAAAGTGACACCTGAGCAGCACTGGGTGCTATTCAATTAGTAAGAAATAAAGTGTTTTCAACAGTTCAAAAGTGTAATGCATTTAAATGAAGAACCCACTTTCAGTGTTCAGCAGAAAATATGGATTGTAATTTGGACTGAGAAAAAGTGTAGTCAAAGTAAATGTTAAGAAAAGTTCATATTTAAGCAGGAAAATCATGTTACAGTTGTAGCAAACTCTGTAGTAATAAAATGGATAATTTAATGAAACCAATAGCACAGCATATTATCCAGAAAGTACTTTAAACTGATTAAGAAACATAGTTTGCAGTTATACTTGCGCAAATGTTAAGCCTTTTCTAAATGGTGAAAAAGGCTTCATATTAACTGCTGCAGTAGTTAACTAAAGGAATTGTGAATTGATAACTGTGTAACATCTTTGTGTGCAGAACACATATATTGACATTGTGTCATTCATAGAATACTACATTGCAAGTGCAGACGGATACAAGACACTGTGGAGCATTGATGCATTCACATCTCCTTCCTCAGTTTTTGTGAAGACCAACCATTATCTGAGATATGGAGTACAATAAAATGAAGTTCTCCAGGTGGCTAGTATACACACAGAGAGAATCCCAGTCAATGTGAAGACATAACTCAGGGTGATTGCACAGGTGATACATCATAATGACAGGAGGGAAACTGCCAAAAGCCTGGTACCATATGAGGGGCATTCAAAAAGTACTTGACATGCATCTTCAGAACTAAAACCATTGCACTTACCTCAACAAAGCCTTTACTGCCCTTCAAAGTACTTCCCTCCAACATCTCTGCAAAGTTGCAGATGTCTATGCCAATTCTGGAATGTTTGGTGGACTCCTGTTGGGGAATACTCCATAACTCTTAATGAATGCATTTTGCAAGATCTTGCACCCTTGAAAAAGTCTTTGCAGCAAGTTCCTTTTTAATTTTTGGAAACGAACAAAAATCCAATGGTGCAAGATCGGGTGAATGTGCAGTATGAGGTAGCTGTTTGAATTTTTCTTCCTCCAGATAGGCTGTAACTTGCTGAACATTGGCATTGCCTTGTAGATGAAGAACCCTTGACAAGCCTGTTGTTGGACACTTCATCTCCTTAACTATTTTGGGTAAAACAATGTTGGTCACTTACAGTAATTTTTTAGATAAGGTGTCCATCCTTCCACTCCATGGGAATTGAAAAAAATTGTGAACATCCTCTTCCTTGAATGAAAATCTTGTCAGAAGATTGGGGGCACCATTTATCTTCCACAATCCAAACATAGTTGTTGATCTTTCTGGGAGTCGTATAGTAATAAAACCATGGCTCATCACCTATGACAAACATCTGTTAACCATTTGGGACCACTAGGTTCAAACATTGCAGCATCTCCTTGCACAAATCTATTCTAGCCTTTTTTTTTTTTGCAGTTCTGTCAGTTTGTGGGATACCCATTTGGCACAGATCTTTTTGGAACTTTAAATGTTGATGAATAATTGTTTCCCCACTGCCAATCAAGGCACTGATATCTAAGCTTATTACCTGAATGGTGATGTGTGGGTTTTCCTTAATCAGTTCATGATCAGCAGCAATGGTCCTCTCATTCACAGCCTCTTTCAGTCTTCCTGCACAAGGCAGGTCTTCAAGGCTGTCATCCTACTCTTAATTTATGCATCCATCCCATAACAGTGCCATATGAAAAGATATGATCCCCATATACTTGTCATAAATCACCATGCATTTTTTATTTATGTCATCCCCAAGCTGCATCCTCCAAGTAACATTGCACAGATATTGCAGACCAAATTTTACACACCACCAGCAAAGCGAGAAATGGTGATATAGGTTTCGTTTTTAACATGTAATGACAAGTTTAGACAAGTTTTCAAATAGTCATAGGTTGTTAACTTTGGGGAACAAGTGCAAATCTACAGACATATGTCAAGAACGTTTTGAACGTCCTCTGTACTAATGCTTGTTTCAGCTCCAGTTTATGCCTGCCTAATCTCCCTGCAATGTGCCACCATCTATTGGCTGAAGCACAGCTCCATTAGATATCTGATATCCTCCTATTTTTCAAGGTATTTATCCACGTTGCCATGTTGCCTCAGAGCAGGAATCAACATCTGAATTCAAAAGAGCATTAATTATTTCTATATTTAACTTGGATGTAGAGAGTAATTTTACCCAGTCTCTGAACATCACTGCTGATCAGCCAAATCTGACTCAGGTAGCTCCATTTAATGTAGAAAGCACATTTTGCCACAATGAGGCTTCCCCAATCCAGTATTGAACTGAGGACCCAAAAGAAGTCAACAAATGACACTAAAGAGAGATGATGTGACTAGAGCCATTACACCAAGAGATTAGTCCTAAGGGGCATTTTTAGCCCTTACAGTGTCGAGCTGATTGAATTATTTTCAAAAATCATTACAAATGGCCTTGCAATGTGTTTTTTATGCTTACTTATATTTTTTTCCCTTTCAAATTTTATATTTTTTGTTCAGAATTAAATGCTCTCTCTCATAGTACACTAATTTCCATAAATTAAGGAAAACTCAGAAAAATTACGGTAAACAAAAATTATATGAATGATTTTAATGAAATTTGATGAAAACATGAATTACAATGCTAATTTTAGAATGGCATAAAATATTTTACACTAGAAACATTTTTCGTCAAAATATAACGCAGAAACTTGTCCAAAAATGAGGTGTCAGAATGCAATGGGCAAAGTTCCTTAATAAGGACTGTGGTCACCTTTTACAGCAATGTTCCATTCTGTTTATGATGTGAACCAGTTCAGTAGGGAGTAACGACCATTGGCCCTTAAAAGCAGTAATAAGCTCCCCCATTGTTTCAGGTGGTGGGTTGAGGCAGCAACATATCTCCCTAGAGCATCCCACACATGCTCAATCAGATTTAGGTTGGGAGATCAAGCTGGCCACTCCATGTGTATAAATGGTCTCCTCTTGAAGGTATTGTTCCACTAGTTGAGCTCTGTCTGAATGAGCATTATTGCCTTGTAAGATGAATGTTTCACCCATTGCACTAGCATAAGGACATACATAAGGGTCCAGGATGCCATCTCTATACCTTTGAGCATTGAGGTTCCCACTCGTCAATACGTAGAGGTCTGTGTGTCCACCTAAGGAAATGCCACCCCAAACACATGCTACCTCCACTGTAACTGTCTCTTTGACGGATGTTACTGGGATCATAGTGGGTACTTCGTTCTCTCCATATCAAACAAAGTCTGGAATCACTTGGCAAACAATATCTGGGCTCATCAGTAAAGATACAGACTTCCATTGCTCTTCTGTCCAGTTAATGCATGCTCAATTCAGTCACTCTCTCCTGTGACGTGACGTGAGATGAGGGATATGCAAATTACTGGCCTTCTAGTGTACAGACCTCCCTCATTAAGCATTCTACACACAGTAGAAGCTTATTCGAGAGGGTCGTAGCTGAGAGGGAGTAGACATCCTGTTCCTTCGTGCTGTTAATCGCAGATATCGGTGTTGTACAGCAGTTGTAACTCTAGCCTTTCCTTGGGTAAACCTTCGAGACACGGAATCTGTGCTAAGAAATTGATTCCACAGTCTATGCACCACAGAATGACTCACATTCAGCCATCGTGCCATGTCTGACTGACTTTGGTCTGCTTCAAGCCAGCCAATAGCTCTCCACCACAGTTCATTTGGCAAATGATGTCTAGAGGTCATTCCTACAAAATGGCTATTTCGAATTTCTTTACTCACATTTACAATACAAAATAGGATCCACTCCAAACACCCATTTTTATGCTGCCATCTGATTATGCAAGTTGATGCAACCTAGACTAATTTGCATACGATTACTCACTTGGCATTACTGATTACATGAACAAGTTTGGTGAGGATCACACAATTTTTTGGTAAATTATCGGTATTTTTCTCATTTTTCCTAATTTATGGAAACCAGTGTATGTAATGTGAACTATTTCGTTCATTAGCAGTTTCATAATATGGCTTAGAAGTTGAGTTATAGTGTGTAGTCTGCTACAACTGCTAAGAGCAGTTCTGCACATCATTGAAAATGCAAATAAATCTTGTAAAATGGTGGGCTCACTATAGTCTTGCTGGTAGTATTCCATATTTTGTCAATTTTTATAATGCTACTGTGGCAAAGCAAAAGAAATAATGGTTCCCTTAAAATTCTTGTAAACAAAAAAATTATAAATTAAATATATGTAAATGCTTTAACATAAAAGTATTTCTTAGCTTTAATAAGTTTATTCTAACATAAATTTTACATTTATATAATATTCTTCAAGTTTACCTGTTATATTGTATAATTAACAGAAGCACCAATTTGCCAGGCTAGTTGATCTAGGAGTGTATGAAGAAACTTGCACAAGGTAGAAATTGCATTGCTCACTGTATCGCACAACGGAAGTATCATTTTTCATATTCAACTGGCAGAAATTTTTCTCATGGACTCAACTTATCTTTTCACTTTGTAGAATTTCATCATTTCATTACTTTTATATCTTTCTCATTAACTATTAGAGGTCTCTAGAGTGTTCACTCTGTGAATAGTTTCTGCCATTATTGGCAGTAGATATCAAGACTCGCTCAAGTCATCAAAGTGTGATTATTTTTAATTATTTTTGAGGAAAATGAAGAGTTATCCTCCTTTATCAATTGCCCATGGCCAGCTTTCCCTCATTCCAAATTGTAAAAGAATTTCTTAATTAGTAATTATTTGCTGGGGAAAGTTAATCGTGCTTTTCCTGTTCAGAGTATTGCCTTGATGCACATTTGCTGAAGAGATTAACTTTATCGCTTAGCTTTACTGCTCTCATCATTACTGTAATAACGACATATTTTTATTACTACTATAGGTACAATATAAAACATAAAAAATATTAAAACAATTTTTTGTGGACAAAGTAGAGTAACTTACTAACACTACAATTCATCAAGGCTATACTCAGTATAATTTGAAAAATATAACTTGTGAAACATTTCACTCACATCAAGTATTATGTATTGTATTATTGTTTGCTATGCTTTCAATGTATTATTGTTTGCTAAGCTTTCAATGTATTATTGTTTGCTAAGCTTAATGTTGTATTGCTGTACCCACTGTATTGTGCTACATTCAAATATATGTAATTGGATGCATTGAAAAGATTTGAAAGTGTAATAGAAGCATATGAAAGGAAATTCAAAACTCGACAGTTATAGAAAAATCATTGAAACATTTGGAAACAAACTATAGGCAGTGCTCTGGTACAAATTTATTAACAACTGGGTCTGTACAAATGTAATTTTTTACTTTACTATTATTTTAATGTAGATAGACACAAAATGCATCTAGTGTATCTTTTCATGTATAAAAAAACAACCTTCGAGCACACCAATATACTTCTTGTAAATGACATGCTATGTGCTGGCTGATACTGGAATTGATTGCTAGATATTAAGTTTGTGTAGAAACTTTTGATCCTAAAACAACAAATTTATAACTGAATTATGGAATGTTTCACTTTTTTTAAGTATTCATGAATCACTATTGAACAAACATATTGTATGTTGCAGTAGGGATTTAATTAGCAATTTTTATAAACATATAGATATAATGTTGGGTTAGAATTACTTACTTTTCTTATTTAAACAATATTTGCCTACACCAATGTTTTGTAGGAACACATTGCTTAGCATAAGCTGTATCGCACTGTCTTAAAAATTTGATTTGTTACCTATAGTAGAATCTAGGTCAAACTTGAAACTAGTTTAAACATGATGTAAATTCTAAAGGACCAAAATATTGGAGTGGCAGGAAATTTTAAAACAGTTCATGTAAAAAAATTCTGCCACATTTCAAAAACAATTGTTTAGAGTGAAATTATAAAATGTTATTTATATTTCTTATTGAGTGTTTAAGCAGCATTCAACTAGTATGATTCATTATTTTTTAAATGTATTAATAAACAGAAAACTTAGTCATTGTTAAGAGGCCTCATTAACCATTTCAGTAGTAAATAATATATCATTCACTTGCATATGTTGAACATAGGGCATCTTGAAACAGTAACTATACTAAGTAAACTGTCTACTACTAAGTAACTGTCTATGGCATAAGAAATATGTTCTTTAGGCCATAAAAAATTCTGAAAAATACAAAAATGGAATTTTTAAAAATGTACTATGAAATACAAAATACAAAAATGGAGTTTTTTAAAATGTAGTATGAAAAACAAATGGTTGGAAATCGTGAATAATTAAATGCATGTAATAATATTATAAATTTCTGCTTTTACATTCAAGCCATAATTTTTCTGGCTCTTTATTGTTTTTGCACTCAAGTCATAAACTTTTGTCTTTTTTTTCCTCTGTTTGCTTTTGATACAAGTTCGTTCAAGGCTAATGACATATTGCAAAGTATTCAATGTATTAAAATTAGAAGATTAATTTAAGCTAAATTAAATGAGAATCGAATTAATTCTCTGTCATACTTAATTTTTTAACAGCCACACTAAGAGCTATACAATGCAAACATTTGTACCCTTTTCACAAGAGATTAACTTTGTCGGGCTGAGCCCAAGTACGGCGGGGACCAGGTGGACTCAGGCTTTAAAATAGCACAGACAACTTCAGGTCAGAGTAATTTAAATTTCAAATATTTCTTAAAAAGAAAAAGCAGAAATATAAAATATTTTTGATTATAATTTCAACCTTTTAATCGGTCTTCAGTAATTAAAAATAAGCGATCCCACAGTTTTAATAAATTTAGGGCTCTTTGCATTTATAATGTTGCTATGCATGAAATTTTAGTTTCTGCTAGTATTTCTGATATTTTTCTTTTGAAATAGCATTCACATTCAATTTTGTCATAAAATGATTTTAATTATTATTATAAAAATAAAATAACTGCTTAGCGACATTAATTTCAGATAATATATGTCTGGTAATGGTTCAATTAAGGTATGTCTGGTAATTGATCTGCAAATGGTAGCTAGGCATAACCTGGAAGGAGAGCTAGGTATCATTGTCCAGTGATGATGCATAGAACCATCCAATTCTAGCACCTAATGTCTGACCTGGCCTTCTCTTGGTGCAGGCCATTAGTACCTTTCAAAAGAGATATTCTCTTTTGGAAGGGAACAGAAGAAGGGGGCTTCCAGTTCAGTGTAGCCTACTGACCTGGTCATCTATAGCCACTTTTCCTTTTTTTTAACCCTGCTAAGGAATGGTCAACTTCACAGGGTCCTGGCCATCATCCTCCTCCTCCTCCTCAAGCAGCCATGAGCTACGGAGGTTCAACCAGACCACACACTTTAGTTCTCTAAGCATATCTGTCCTGAGCTATATATGCTGCATCTGGACACTGCACACCAATTAACCTTAACAAAGCTAACAAATCAAAACAAGGTCCTGTTTGACATTGTCTGCCCACCGCATCCTAGGTCTCCCCCTCTTTCTGAGGCCTTTAGGCACACTGTTAAAAAGCTTTCAAGTCAGTACCGTAACTGACACCAGAAAGAACTAAACTATGCTACAGTCTAATTGTAGTATTTAGATATGTACACCTATTTCTCCACACTCTCCATAGATTCCTAAAAGTCTCAGCAGCAATCCCTATTTATCTGTTAAATGTCATACCGCACATCACCATTATCTGTTATATAGCTCCCAAGATAATTAAACTGAGACACTTGCTCAAGGGCACAACCATTCAGCAACTGAAGCACCATCTGCCTGACCAATTTTCATCACTTTAGTTTTATCTCTGTTTATCACCAAACCAACTCTATTACCAGTCTCATCAACAGTCCTAATGAAAGAATTCATCTCATCAATATCATTAGCCAACAAGGCCAAATCATATGCATAATCTAAATAGGAAATTTTGAAATCTGTAGACCATTTAAAACCAAAAATTTTGCATAACATAATCAATAACCAAACTAAAGAGGGAAGGAGACAAAATGCACCCTTGTCAAACACCACAAGCAATGCTAAACCAATTGCTACAAGCTTTACCAACTCTCACATACGATTCAGTGTTTAGAGAGCTTTCATTTTGTTAACTAACTTGTCTGATATGCCATATGATCTCACAATCAACCACAAATTATGACAGTCAACATTATCAAAAGTCTGTTTGAAATTAACAAAGCTAGCAATCAAAGTTTTCTAAAACTCTAAACATTTCTCAAGAATATACCTGAGGGAAAATATCTGATCTGCACATCCCCTACCACTTGTGAATCCACATTGCTCATCACGCAATTGACTGTCAACCAGATTCTGAATTCTATTAAGCACAGTCATGCAAAGAACCTTACCTGGAACAGAGAGTACGCTAATGCTCCTATAGTTATCACAAGAACTACAATCACCTGTTTTAAAAATAAGGATCATAATAGCTCTGGTAAAATCCTTAGGAACCAGGACTTTATCATAAAAGATAATCAAAATTCAGTTATTCATAAAAATAAATAAATAAATAAATACCCCCTCAAGCAGCTGCTTGCCACAGAGGTCTGACAGGAGCCTGTCAGTTTATATGCCACAGTAGAAGGTCTGAGAGGATGGCAAGACCTCAGCAGAAAAACGACATATACATCCATGCCTTACCCGGGACTCGAACCCAGGTCCCTTAGGTCAGTAGCCAAGCGCGCTAACCACTCGGCCATGGGACGGCCCAGTTATTCATGTGGTGAGCAAAACATTCCCAGCTCTAAGCATTTCTGTAGTAATTTCATCTACCCATGGGGATTTATGTAATTTAAGTTTAGAAATAGCAAAAATAACTTTAGACAATGTTAGAGGGCCAACATTAAAATCAGTAATGTATCTATCATCATTACAAACAATGGGAGTAGAACTAACAACATTGTTTAGAACATCACTGAAATGCTCAGCCTACCTAGCCATGACAGAATCCTCACCTTACCTTTGTTTATCCTTCAATCCCTGTAAACCTGTCTGTTTTCTACAAAACATTAACTATCTGGTACAGCTCTTTGCTGTTGTGCTGTCTAACTGCTTCCTCGGCTTTGTCAGCTAAGCCATCAAGCCAAAGATTCTTATAATCAGCTAACCGAAACTTTACACGTTTATTAATCTCTCTCTAATGCTTTCTATTAGGACTAGTAAGGTACTGATTAAGGACATTCCTGTAGTTCTTTGTTTCTGAAATAAGCTCAAGTGCATTATCACTCAAATAATTCTGTCTCCTCTGCTCCTTTTTTGCTAAAAGAGTACTGTTAGTTCCCCCCCCCCCCCCAAAAAAAAATCATTTTTTAAACAGTCCCATTTTCCCTTAACTTCAGTAATAAGCAAACCATGACTGTCATAATCACTAAGTAACCTATCATGGTAAGCTTTAGCTATAACTGGGTCTTCCAGAGCTTCAGAATTAAAGGTAAATTTTTTAACCTTATCACTTCTTAAGTTTAAGGTGCAAGACACTTTTAACAAGGTAATTGTCAGATCGAATTTCAGCTCCCCTATATGACCTGGTATTTCTAACTGAATTAGCACATTTGCTGTTAATTAACATATAATCTAATCATATTTTTTAAGCAGCCTATCTGGTGAAACCTATGTGTACCTTTGTATGTTGCATTGTTTGTAATAAGTGTTAGTTATTCTCAAACCATTAACTTTGCCAACGTGTAGGAGATGTTGCCCAATTGCCATTGCAGCTATTAATACCAGAAGGGCCTTTCACCCCTCCCCAAAGGTTAGAGTCAGTACCAACTTTGGCATTGAAATCACCTAGAATATCTCCTTTGTTGACAGAATTCAAAATATCCTGAAGTTTTCTGTAAAATTTTCTCATCTCATTGGGGGCATAACAGCAGATAACATTCAAGAATTTAATGTTTGTCTGAAATTTTGTTGTAAGAAACTTAACTGACCTTTATCTGTCCATCTGGTCTCTTGCAAGCCAAGAATATCTAAATTATAATGGTGGAATTCTTGTGTGAGGACATCAAGAGAATAAGCTCTTTGCAGAGTCCTCACATTCCAACTACCAATGGAGAGAAAATGGTTAGTGGGAAGTTTAAATAAACTATGTTTATTGAGAGAGGGAATGCCAACAATATCAAACAGCCCTCTAATCTCAGGCATGGGGCAAAGACCCATTCCCCCACCACTAAAGGCTGAAGCCATCTACACTGGAAGACTTCCTCCAATGAAAACAGAAAACACAGCATAAGATTTATCTCTCCACAGAAGCCCACCGGTGCAGCAAATTCAGGATCCATAATCAAGCTCAGAGCCATAATTATGCTAAGTCTGGAAAGTTTATATGATCAGCACCAGGACCATGTATGGTTGACCACTCTTCAGCAGGGTAGGAAAAAAAAAGTAGCCATAGGATTCTAGATCAGTAGGCCACACTAATCTGACAGCCCTACCTTTCCGTTCACTTCCACAACAGAGTATCTCTTTCGAAAGCTACTAACAGTCTGCACCAAGAGAAGGCAGGGTCGGGCCTGGCCAGTTCTTTGCATCATCACAGGGAATTGATGCATAGCCCTCCTTCCAATGATTACCTAGCTACTATTTACCGACCAAGGAGTTCTGGTGCTGACCATTTATACCTACTAGACTGGACTGGTTTATTGATTTGAGCTTTATTATGGATCCTGAACTTGCTGCACTGATGGGCCTCTGTTGAGGGAGATTCGGCCACTGTGTTTTCTCTTTGCATGTGGGTTGTCAACCCTAAGTGAACAGATGCATGGATATCTTATATCAGCTGGTGGATAATCCTGATCAGAGATCATCGCAGGTACCTGAACCTCACTTAGCTAGTTGGACATTGTCAATCCTAATCCAATCCTAAACTGGAGTAATATGTCTAAGGCTTATCATATGGCTCTTGAAAAGGTGGTGCCTGAAGGATCTACCAGCATCGGTGGTTGTTTGTTTGTGAATTAATGGCACAAGAGCCTCTAGGGCTGCACTGTGCCAACCATCGGTGATTTCAGCCTTTAGCAGAGGAGAAACAGGTTTTTACCCCATGCCTGCGATCAGGGAGATGTTTGAGATTGTTGGCCCTACCTCTTTCAATAAACCTAGTTTCTTTAAAAATCCTACTAAACATTTTCTCTCTGCAAGAAAGTGGAATGTGAGGACATTACATAGAGATTATTCTCTTGATGTCCTTATGCAGGAATTCCAGCATTATAACGTAGATATTCTAGGCTTGCAAGAGACCAGATGGACAGGTAAAGGTGAGATACTTAAAAATAACTTTAAATTCCTCTTTTCAGGGAGGGATGATGGAAAGCATCTCCAAGGTGTAGTTTACTTCTCAACAGATACACTAGTGATGCTCTTCTAGGATATGACTGCATTAATGAATGATTTCATACAGGAAAATTTAAAGCAAAAAATAAAGACTTGAATATCATCTGTTGTTACATCTCCACAGAGGACAGTGATGAGAGTGAGAAGGATACGTTTTACAGCCAGTTTCAGGATATTTTGAATTCTGTGAAGAACGGGGATACTTCTCTTGTGCTAGGTGATTTCAATGCTAAAGTTGGTATACTGACTCTGGCCTTTGGGCAGGAGTTTTTTAGGCCCCCTTGGCATTTGTAGTTCCAATGGCAATGGAGAACGTCTTCTACAGGTAAGTAAACTTAATGGTTTGCGAATAACTAACACATAGTACAAACACTGGGACATTTATAAATATACATGGGTTTCACAGGAATATGATATATTTTAATTAACAGCAAATAAGCCATTTCAGTTAGGAATACTAGATCATACAGTGCAGCCAAAATTGGGTCTGACCATTACCTGGACAAAAATGTATTGCAGCTGAAGCTTAAGAAAAATTGTGCTAAATTTAAGGAAATTACCTTTAACACTGAAGGTGTGAAAGATCCTGATATAGCCAAAGCATACCACGTTAGGCTACTTAGTCATTATGGCAATCATGGTTTGCGGAGTGTTGTAGATGTCTGAGCCCCTTATACTCGGACATCTTTTATCCGATGGCTCTGCTTTAACCACTGTTTTTGCATTTTTACATTTTACTGGTTATTTTCCACGTTTTTGATTTTTTACTATGTTTCCTATATTATACACTTGTTTGTGATTTCAATGGGTCCTATACACCCATTTTTATGGTTGAGTTATACACTTTTTGATTCTTTTTATTCCTCTTTTTTATACTCATCTTTATTGTACTGTTTTGTTTCTGTCAATTTTAACTTTGGTTGTGGGTTAACTGACATTTATCCCTTATATCTTTTAGTTTGGAGCAATATGCTGTAGCTGCTCTTGCACCAAAAAACCCCAACCAACCAACTGACTGTTGAAGTAGAGAAAAAATGAAATCAGTTTAAAAGGCATTTTAGTGATAAGGTTATGGAACTGACTTCTGAAAGAAAGAAGTGCAGGATTAATATGAATCAACACCCTACTAGTCCTAACAGAAGGCATTACAATGAGTTCAGTAAACATGTAAAGGATCAGTTAACAGCTGATAAGAATCTTTGACTTGATAGCTGGGCTGACAAAGCAGAGGAAGCAGTTAGACAGCACAATAGCAGGGGTTTGTACCAGATTGTAATGTTTTATGTGGGAAGAAACAGACAGGTACACAGGGATTAACATGGCAAGGTACTTGAAGGTGAGGATTCTGTGATGTCTAGGTGGACTGAGCCTTTCAGAGATGTTCTAAATAATGTGATTATTTCTACTCCCATTGTTTGTAATGAGGATAGATGCATTACTGGCTTTAATGATGACCCTATATCATATTCTGAAGTTGCTTTGGTTATCTCTAAATTAAAACTGCATAAATCCCCAGGGTTGGTTGAAATCACCAATGAAATGCTTAGAGCTGGGAACATTTGTGTTCTCACGTGGTGACTGAAATTTTGAATATTTTTAAGATAAAAGGTGTTCCTAAGGTTTTTATTAGAGCTATCATTGTCCCAATTTTTAAAAAGGTGATTGCAGTTCTGATTATAGGGTACTCTCTGTTCCAGTAAAAGTTCTTTGCACAATTGTGCTTAATAGAATTAAGAATCTGGTTGACAGGCAATTGTGTGATGAGCAATGTGGATTCAGAAGTCGTAGGGTATGTGTGGATCAGATAGGCAGATTCTTGAGGAATGTTTAGAGTTTGAGAAAACTTTGGTTGCTAGCTTTGTTGATTTCAAAAAGGCTTTCGACTCTGTTGATCGTCTATCTCTGTTGATCTTTTAGTGGCAAGAAATTTGTGGTTGATTGTGAGATCATATGGTATACCAGACATGTTAGTTAACAACATAATGAAAGCTCTCTATAATAACACTGAGTCATGTGTGAGAGTTGGTAAGGCTTGTAGCAATTAGTTTAGCATTACTTCTGGTGTTTGACAGGGGTGCATTTTGTCTCCTTTTCTCTTTAGTCTGGTGACTTTATTTCTCACTTAGATTATGCTGATGATTTAGCCCTTTTGGCAAATGATGTTGATGAGATAAATTCTTTTATTCGAGCTGTTGATGAGACTGGTAGTAGAGTAGGTTTGGTTATAAACAGAGAGAAAATTAAAGTGATGAAAATTGGTCAGGCAGCTGTGATTCAGTTAATCTGAATGGTTGCAGTCTTGAGCAGGTGTCACAGTTTAATTTTCTTGGGAGCTATGTAAGAGATACTGGTGATATGTAGCATGAGATTAATAGACAAATAGGGATTGCTGCTGGGACTTTTAAGAATCTGTGGAGGTTGTGGGGAAATAGGCACATGCACTTGAAGACTAAAATTAGAGTGTACAATAGTTTGGTTCTTTCTAGGGTTAGTTATGTTAGTGAAACTTGGACACTTTGTAAACAAGTTAACAGGAAATTAGATGCTTATGCAGTATCTTGGCATTAGGTAGTTCAGCTTTGTAACTATTGATGAGGTTAGGCAAAGGAGTCAGAAACTTCCTTTTATCAGCATGTTGTGCAGAGACTCTGTTGGTTTGGCCATGTTGCCCATATGGATAATTATAGATTGGCAAATAGGGTTATGAACAGTGTGCATAAAGGCCTCAGAAAGAGGGGGAGACCTAGGATGTGGTTGACAGACAATGTCAAACAGGACCTTGTTAGAATTGGTGTGCAGTGGCCAGATGCAGCAGATGTAGTTCAGGACAGATAGGCCTGGAGAACTAAATTGCATGGTCTGGTTGGACCTCCATAGCCAATGGCTGCTTGAGGATGATGATGGTGATGAAACAATTTATTTAAAAATGCATAAAATATTCATAAGTTAAAAAATTTTTTGCATCCATTACCCTTACTAGCATTTGGGGGGAGGGGGAGGGGTTAAGACTATTGAGCTACTGGTTGCTGATCAATATCTCTGCTATTTAATGATATGAGCTTGAATTGAAATGACATAGAGTTTGAAATTTTGTGTCACAGGTAGGAAAGTTAGTATAATTGATCTGAGAAAATCTTGATCCTTTGTTCAAGTGGCCAGAGCATCTGACATATTATCAGGAGGTCATGAGTTATTTATGGTTCCATGTGGCTGAAGACAATTTTTGTCCAAAATTAATATCAATGTTAAGAGTGATTTCATACCTTTCAAATATTATATTTTGAAGAATTCTGAATTGTAAAGTGCAGATTTTAAAGATGCGTATGTGATAGAGTACAAATAATTTGTTTATTTGACGTATACCGAAGATTCAAAACATTATGACCAGTGCACCTTTATGCAAATCGAAGCAACTGCAAGTAAACAATGGTGCGTGTGAAGGTCATGAAATGGTATAAATAACACCTGATACTGAACTCTGTTAATCAGTGTTATTCTTGTTCTTCAGATGGGAAAGGCAGTGGACTTAAGTGAGTTTGACAAAGGCCAAATTGCAATGGCCAGACAACTGGGTCAGAGCATTTCCGAGATGGGAAGACTTGTGGCATGCTCATGGTCAGCTGTGGTTAGTACCTTCAAAAAGTCGTTCAAGGAGGGGAAAAATCATGAACCACTAGCAAGATGTGGGTTGACCACTGCTTATCAATGCTAACCCATATGGTATGAGCCAACAGAAGGAATATTGTGGTGCAACTCGCCCATAATTTGAATACTGGTGACGAAATAATGTGTCACAACACACAGTATATCGAACTCTGCTGAAAATGTGGCTGCTGGCCACTCCGAGTGCCCAAGCTAACCTCGGTTCACCGTTGAAAGCATCTGCAATGGGCACGTGAGCATCAAAAGTGGACCGTGAATGATTATAAGAAGGTTGTCTGGTCTGATGAATTTGTCCCTGTTGCACCATGTGGATGGCTGGTTACCTGTGTGTCATTTACCTGGGGAAGTGTTGGCATCAGGATGCAATGGGGGACAAAAACAAACTGGTGGAGGAAGTGTAATGCTTTGGGCAATGTTCTGCTGGAAAACCCTGGGTCCAGTCATTCATGTGCAGGAACTATGACATCTACCACCTAACTAAACATCATTGCAGACCAGGTACATCCTTTCATGGCAACGGTATACCCCTCTAGTAGTGCCTTCTTTCAGCAGGATAATGCACCATGCCATGCTCCCTGATTCTTCTAGAGTAGTTTGCGAAGATGAGAATGACTTCCATGTATTTCACTGGCCTCCATATTCCCCAGACATCAATCTTATTGAGCATCTGTGGTTTGTGTTGGAACAGCATATCCAATCTACGGTGGCTCAACCACATTACAAGAATTAAAGGATCTGCTGGTAACGTGTTGGTACCAGATAACACAAGACACCTTCTTTAGAAATCTTGTAGCGTCCATGCCTCGCTGGATAAGAACTTTTTTAGTGGAATGTGGAGGACCAACATCGTATTAGGCAGGTTGTCATAATGTTTTGGCTCTTCAGTGTACAATCAGTACTATTCAAGCATTTTCTGAATTTTATAATTTTAATTTACAGGTAGTCTTAATTGTGCAGCTTTTATATCTGGTGTCATAGAAGCTGTGTTAGTTGGCAGTAATTTTGTAAGTATCAATATTTTTATTTAGGTCTGAAATAGTAAAAATTATATATAACTTATGAAGTATATGTTATCCCATAGAAACCCATATAGAATTGCCTCAATTCACAACTTCCAATTTCAACTGATCTTGTATGTGCAGTTGGATATTAGACAGTTTAGTATATCATTAAATTTATCGGTAATGACAAGATCAAAGCAGAAAATTTGGTCAGAAGCTAGCCAGCCAGATATCAGAAATTTAAATTCCAAGAAGAAATGTGTTAATATATAATGAATGTTTTGATAACATTCAATAAATATGCAGTGTTGCATACTGAAACAGTGTAACACTTTGCAAAATTAAATACACTGGTAGATACACATTTTTTTTTAAATTGTTTTTGACTGAAACAAAATTACAATTTAAAACATCCTGAAGTAAGTAAGTAACAGAGAAGGTTATTTGCCATATAAGAGTGAATTTAATTCCTTGCAATAAAATAATGTAAAATCTAACTAATAAAATAAATGTGAAATGTTTTGCATGTTTTTGAAATAAATTTTACTTTTTTATTTTTACAGTGAAAATATTTTTAAATTTACAGTTCTTTGTAAATTTCCCACAATTAAGTCTTGATTACTTTTTTTGGGATACAATTTTCTTCATTGCCACTAAAATTAGAAATGTGGCTATCACCAGTACTGTGAACCATTCAGTAATGTCATCTGTCCTCATGCACTTACTTGGTTCTGTCCTTAGGCACTTACTATGGCTTACCATTTCCTCTGATCATGGTTATTCAAATCTGGTGTTCAAGCCAAAAAAAAAAGCCCAAAAATGTAGAAATACTCACAAATTTAAGTATATATATATATCAGTATCTTCTTAGTTTACCAACAGTTTAAGATTTCATTTAAAGGTAGTACCATATTTCACTTTAATAGCATTAAATGGTGAGAAATGGGAGAATAATGTGCTGTGTGAGTCCTAACATTGCAAGTGCAAGCAATATTTTACAATGCTGGGTGACTCCTTCCAAATGAGTGCAAATTGATAAATTTTTTCTCAAAATTTTCCCCTTTGGTACAATCCATATGTAATCAGTATTTAGAAAATATCTGAGTAGACCTAAACTTTATTTTATGAGCAATTTATATTGCTTTCAAAGCAATGTTTACAATTTTTTTAAATGTAGTTAAAAAGAGTCAAGAACTAAAAAAAGTGTTATATTGCAGTAAACTTTTTGAAAGCTGTTTGTGTAGTACAATGATGGATTTGAATCCACTTTCTAAATACTGAGGAGATGCTTCAAAAATATTTTTGAGAGACTGGCCTTTATAAATGGTCAAGAAATCTTTGATTAAAAATCAAAGTTAAAAATCAAAATTTGATTTTAAATCTTAAAGTTTGAAAATCTTAAACTTTGATTGTCCTGGAGATTTGTTTTTTCTGACAAATGTTTCAAACCATTAATTTAGGAAGATTTACCTTAAAAAAATTGAATTTTATCATGACTAAAACCTAAAAATAGATCTTTAATTTATATATCCCATATAATTTAATCTTTAGCTAATTGAAGACTTGTCAGAATGATTCCACAATCTAGAAATATTCATGGTGCCATCTGTTGATTGTGAATGAAACACAATTATCCACAGAGATGTTATTTTAACCTATATTATTATACTTTTAGCAATTTAACTATGATATTCAACTGTGGTTTAATGTTGTAGTAAAAGGTAAATAGTCCATGCATTAACGTATGCTGCAAAATTCAACTGTAGTCCACATCAATCAATATCCTCTTGCTATGAAATTTGACTCTAGTGCATAAAAGTGAGTGAGAAGGGCATGAGCAAGCAGAGTGTCATTATATTTTTGTGAAGAAGTAATTCATTGGTTCGTTTTTGAGGAATCCAGTTGTTTCATTTGTGAGTAACCTAGTTAGGTCTGTAAATGGTAGGTAATCACTGGATGGAGAGCTATGCACCAATCCCCTGTGATGATGCATAGAACTGGCCAGGCTTAGCACCTAATATCCGACCTTGCCTTTTTGTGGTGCAGACAGTTAGTACCTTTCAAAAGAGATACGCTCTTATGGAAGTGAACGGAAGGGGAGGGCTGCCAGATTAGTGTGGCCTACTGATCTGGACAACTATGGCTACTTTTCTTTTTTTCCTACCCTGCTGAGGAGTGGTCAACCACACAGGGTGCTGGTGCTGACCATATATACCAACCTGAAAGGAATTAGGATCTGAGCTTGATTATGAATCCTGAATTTGCTGCACTGGTGGGCTTCTGTGGAGGGAAAATCTTCCTCTGTGTTTTCTGTTTGTTTGTGGATTGACAGCCCCAAATGAATAGATTCACAGGATATGTTATCAGCTGGTGGATAATCCTGATGACAGGCCTAACTCTTCTATATGACAAGTATCCTGATGACAGGCCTAACTTTAATACAGGTACCTAAACTTTTGCATCTACAGGCCTCGCCAAACCTAAATTGGAGGGAGTCTTCCAGTATAGAAGACTTCAACCTTTAGCAGTGGGGAAACGGGTCTTTGCCCCATGCCTGCGATTAGGGGGCTTGTTTGATATTGTCGGCATTCCCTCTCTCAATAAACGTAGTGTTTTTAAACATTCCACTAACCATTTTCTCTCTGTAGGTAGTTGGAATGTGAGGACTCTGCACAGAGCTTTTTCTCTTGATGTCCTCACACAAGAAGTCCATCATTATAATTTAAATATTCTTGGCCTGAAATAGATCAGATGAACAGATAAAGGTCAGATTCTTAAAAATAATCTTATTATTTATTAATATCTTAAATTTCTCTTTTCAGGGAGGGACGACAATAAACATCACCAAGGCGTGGGTCTGCTTCTCAGCAGACATGCTAGTGATGCTCTTCTAGGATATGAGTGCATTAATGAAAGGTTTCTTACAGCAAAATTCAGACAAACATTAAAGACGAATATTATCTGCTGTTATGCCCCCACTTAGGATGAGGATGAAAGGGATAGGTTTTGCAGACAACTTCAGGATATTTTGAATTCTGTCAACAAAGGAGACTTCAATGCCAAAGTTGGTACTGACTCTGACCTTTGGGGAGGAGTGATAAGCCCTTTTGGTATTGGTAGCTGCAATGGCAATGGGCAACGTCTTCTACAGGTAAGTAAACTCGATGGTTTCAGAATAACTAACATTTATTACTAACACATATAAGTACACATGGGTTACACCTGATGGGCTGCATAAGAATATGATTGATTATATTAATTAGCAGCAAATGGGCTAGTTCTGTTAGGAATACCAGGTCGTATAGGGGAGCTGAAATTGGATCTGACCATTACTTTGTGAAAAATGTCTTGCAACTTAAAAAGTGTTGTGCTAGAGTTAAAAATTTTTACTTTAATACTGAAGCTCTTGTAACGCTCCAAACAAATGAAAATACTTGAAGTTTTTATGCTCCGGATAGCTTAGACGGGCGCCAGGCAATACTTAACAAATTGCCAACAGTAGAATAAGTTGATAATAAGTTGATTTCGGGTTCAAATACCAGCGAGCGTTAATGAGTAAGAATCAAAATGATTGTCAAGTAATTTTAAATATAATGCAAAAATCCTTAATTCGTGTTGCTCAAGAGAAAAAAACTACAGACTCAAAAGGTTTTAAATATAACAAAACAGATTTATTTCCAAAATAATTCAACTCACCAAGACATCAATGAAGAAAACACAACTCCAACTCCTGTGCTACACGCACTGTGCTTGGTGCTATGCACCTTGTGCTCGTGCACTCACTTGTGCCTGTGCTGTGCTTAAGCTTAGTGCTTCTGTTGCTGTGACTCGCAGGTCACCGGTTTTTGACAATAGCCGGCACATGCCGGGAAAGACATTTACATACTATGACGAACGAAGCAAGCTATGACGCAAGAGGGGGCGTGTCCTTGGTACGCGCTTTAGCGGTTACAGTCGGAAGATCGGAGTTGCGCGTACGCAACTCACATCTTGAAAACGAGTGCTGTGATGCCAAAAAGGAAATAAAAATCCCCAAAATGATAAATATAACGTAAATTAAAC
The DNA here is from genome assembly GCA_038380435.1 of Ryuthela nishihirai. Classification (NCBI taxonomy): domain Eukaryota; kingdom Metazoa; phylum Arthropoda; class Arachnida; order Araneae; family Heptathelidae; genus Ryuthela; species Ryuthela nishihirai. Next base: position 5,193,468 of record JAWZYU010000019.1, read on the forward strand.
AAAACTGGTTAAGGTAAAGCAAAAGTGAACGATGGGGCATCACAACTCCCCCTTCCAAAGGGAGTCAAAAGATTTGACCTAACAAATTTTGACGAGCAATTTTGAATAAAGGACACATCTTATGTCATTTACACATGGCTGAACATAAATAAGTAAAATTATGCTAGCACAAATTTTGATATGACGAACTATTCTCACTTTGACACAATTTTCCAGCACAACCAAAGGTACCTCCTCCCTTTTCCTCCTAACAAAAATATGTAATTAACAGCTAACCTAGTGTCAATATATACCAGTGGCTGTGACAGTTAACTGTATACTAGCATCATCAGTTTATATAGTATCACATTCTGATACAAACTCGAAATTGGCATATCTTGAACTGTACAGAAAAAATAGGTTAATAAACTCCTAATCTTACTAAGTCTATAGTGTTAATAGATGAAAAGAAAAAATGATTACATTGTTACTAGCGGGGTGATAACTTCCGCTTATCCCCTAACCACAATAAAAAATATGTGAAATCTAAGTCTTCTCCTAAATCACATAAAAAAAACGGGTATTCGAACACCGTTATCTCCTCCTAATTACATTCAAATATGCAAAGCAAAAAAAATTCAAAATTTACAAACAAGCGGGAATGTAATCATCCGCTAATTCTTCTCCTATTCACAGAAATCGCGATCTAGCTGAAATAAAAAATCATTAGTTACCTCCCCCTTCAGAGCTAACGTCCCCCTCCCAAAGGAGTTATGCTGGTAACAACTCGGTTATCAGACTAGGCCATTTGGGGACAGCTCCAAAAAGGTACACAAAAAAAACAAAATTATGCAGTCATCATCATGGTCATCATCTATATATACCAATAAATACTGCCAATGTCATCCCAAAAATTACATATCTTTGACACATAAATATCACTGATGACACTGAACAGATTTAAACACATATACATAAATCGTATCTAAGAATAAAGAAAAAAGAGTGTAAATAATTTATAATATACGACGATAACATTTCATTCCAATAACTTTTACATGAATCTCCTTTCTTTTTTTTTACATAAATTCACTTTGGAATGCACGTTATTTTACAATACAAATTCTTAAACATAAAAAATATTAAATTACTAATTCTCTTTCACTCTTCTCATTCATATCCATAAACATTTTATAATTTCTAAACTTTCCAATATCGACTTACAAAATTTTCAGCTATCAGTCAGCTGAAACGAAAAAAAAAATCTACAAAAATACATTTTAACTCACGTAAATACAATAACTAGAACTTCGATGAACAAGAATGCAAAAAAAATTCTATTCACACAGTATAAACTCGAACTACAAAAATTTCACTTTCCAAAAATAAATATCGAACTCTGAAGTTTCAACAAGAAATTAAACATCGCTAACTATATAATTCACAATAAGGCTTCTTCGTCTTCATCTATTCCAGAAAAAAAAAAGAGAACATTTTATAACTTAATCAAGTGCCAAGTGAAAGAAAAATAATATACTTAAATTTTATTGTTGGCACTCCGTGGCGATAAATCATCTAGTCCGTTTCCGATAACATCCTTCCGTCGTCATTGGGTGGCTTCACGTAAAGTTGTTACTGAAGTCAAGTCAAGTCGTCGCTGTAGATCTCTCTCGTGACGTCATCTTCCCGATGTCAGCTGCTTTGCTGCCGGTTGTCGCTCTGCAGGATTTGCTTTTCGTCAGCCTTTCGTCGTGCTCTTGACGTCGATGGAACAGCTGAATCTGGCTTTGTCAGTCTTTGTCCTGTTGTGTGCAGTAGGTGATAATCTAATCTATTCTTTTCTCTTCTGCCTGGTAAAGGTTCATCATCATCATCAGAGCCATCTTTCTCCTGTGTTTGTTGTGGAGCATCTACTTCTGATCTAGAAAATTCTATAGACGTTTTATATAACTTTATATTCACAACATTAAAGTATCCTACTGAGGCATTAGTGGTCATATTGGCTAATTCATACAGAAGTGGAGAAAGTTTCTTCCTTATAACATATGGTCCAGCATATAATGGTGCAAATTTCTTGATGAATCCTCTTTCTTTATCACTCTTATGATGTGTTTTAATCAAGACCTTATCACCTACTTTAAATTCCATATGTCGTCGTCTTTTATTATAATCCTCTCGTTGCTTTTGTTGTGCTCGTAGGGAATTATCTTGTGCCTTTGACATGGCTCTAATATGCTGTTCCGTTCTAAACTCAATGGATTGTGGAGATGCGGGTTGGCTAATGAGTCTGTCCCAGGGTAATGTTAGTTCTCTTCCAAGAAATATCCTTGAAGGCATGAATTTGGTGGTTTCATGTAATGAAGTGTGTAAAGCAAAGGAAAACTGTTGCAAATATTTATCCCATGTACTATGTCTATTTTCAACGTAAGCAGCTATCATTCTGCCAATATTTCGATTAATTCTTTCTGTCAAATTTGATTGTGGATGATATGGAGTTGTATATATGTGTTTTATTTGGAACGTTTCACATACTTCAGCAAGCACATTGGAAATGAATTGGGGCCCATTGTCCGAAACTATACTCTTGGGTACCCCGTATCTGCATATAAATTCATTTACAAATATCTTTGCTACGATTGTTGCTGTTGCATTTCTAACAGGAAATATTTCGACCCATTTCGAAAAATAATCTACTAAGACCAGAATATATTGGGATCCCGCTTGTGTTTGTGGATACGGGCCCATTAAATCCATGCCAACTAATTCCATGGGTTCATTGGAGATCATGCTTTTCATAAGACCACAAGGACGATTTTGATCGAATTTCGTGGTTTGACAAATTAGGCATGTTTCTACATAGGTTTTTACGTCTTTTTTCAAAGCTGGCCAATATGATCTTTTGGCCACTTTCTGATAGGTTTTCCGCGTACCTAAATGTCCAGCTGAAGGTACATCATGTAATTCTCGGAGTACGTACTCTCTTAAATTCTTGGGAATAAATGGGCGATAACTGCCTGTTTGACTCGGTCGTCTGCAGTAGTACAAAATATCGTTAATTAATCTGAAATGTCTGGCTCTTCCAACAATACTTGAAGCTGTACTAGGATCTAGAGGTAATTCATCAGTTTTCAAATAATGATACACGTTTCCATATTCTAAATCTCTTTGTTGTTCAGTAATTAAATGTTCCTTGTATTCGATGGGAACTATTGTGGCAAGTGAGGGAGCAAAAGGCTTATCTTCGAGCTCTGGCGTAACTTCTGCCGGCCACACGGGAGCATGGGATAATGCATCTGGTAGCTGATGTGCACTTCCCTTTCGATGCTCGACCTTGAAATTAAATTCTTGTAGGCGTAATGCCCAGCGCATTAGATGACATGTTAGATTGGTAGATGTCTGTAACCATTGTAAAGCAGCATGCTCAGTAAAAATAGTAATGTCGGATGTGTCTAATTGTACTTTAAATTTTTCTAGAGCCCATATTACGCTTGGGCATTCTTTTTCAGTCACTGTATAGTTTCTTTCAGTATGACTCAAACTGCAACTGGCATACATGATAACGTGTTCACAATTGTCATTCTGTACTTGGCTCAGCACGGCGCCGAGACCGACATCGGAAGCATCAGTGTAGATGTAAAAAGGTTTGCCTAACTGTGGCAAGGCCAACACGGGAGCATGACACAATGTATCTTTTAATGTCTGAAATGCTGTATCGCAAACAGGAGTCCAGTGAAGCCGCTTTCAACGTAATTAACACAAAGGTTCGGCCAAATTAGCAAAATTGGGTACAAATTGTCGGTACCATCCACACATTCCTAAAAATCTACTAAGTTGTTTCGAATTGTGCGGTGTGGGAAATCGTTCTATGGCTTCGACCTTATTAGGTAATGTTCTTACTCCATCTTTATTAACATTGAAACCGAGGTATTGAACGTCCTCTCAGAGAAATGTGCATTTGGACAACTTTATGGTGAGTCCGGCTTCTCTTAACCTTGCAAATACCAAATTCAAATCACGTAGATGCTCTGAAAAATCAGTAGAAAAAATGACTGTCGTCTAAGTATACTTCACAAATTTTTCCTCTTAGGTCACCCAGAACTACAGACATAAGACGTTGAAACATGGCGGGTGCTCCTGATAAGCCAAATGGTAAGCAACGAAATTGGAATAATCCATCTTTTGTGAGGAATGCTGTTTTGGGTCGATCTGGTGGATATACGGACACCTGCCAATATCCTGAAGACAAATCTAGTGTGCTAATAAATTTCTTGCCAGCCAGTTGTGTTAGTAGATTCTGAATAATAGGTAGTGGATATCTGTTGGGGACTGTAACAGCATTTAATTTTCGATAGTCTACGCAAAATCTCAAATCACCAGTTTTCTTTTTAACGAGCACGACCGGTGAAGCCCAAGGGCTAAAACTTGGCTCTATTATTCCATCCTCTAACATTTCTTTAATTTGTGATGAAATTATCTCTTCTTTACTGGGAGGATAATTATATGGTTTGCTGTAAACAGGTCTATTATTGCCGGTGTCGATATGATGTTCTAAAATCTGACATCTACCGGGCTTGTTGTTAAAAAGTTCATAATTAGCATTGAGCAGAGTTTCTAACTTAACTCTCTCTCTATTTTCCAAATGAGCGTTGTCAGCATGTTTTCTAATGTCTGATTTTATCTGATCGATATCAAGTTTTTCTTTCATTGTTGCTTTTAATGAAATAGTATTGTTGGCAAAATCAAATTCAATCAAGTGTTTTCGTATCGCATCTATTCCTATTAAAGAGTCATATAATAATTCACTTATTACTAAGAATTCAAGTCTTATCTCCACATTATTTAAAGTGATAGGTAACTCAACAGTTCCTTGCGGAAAATACTGCTTGGAAGCACACGCTAAGTTCAAAGGTCCACCGAACCACGGCTGCAAATTCAGTTTACAATTTTTCTGAATTTTAACCCATACTTTCTTATGTAGACATGTAAGATCAGCTCCTGTATCAATGCGAGCTATGAATTCGGTCTCATTGTGATAAAGCTTCACAAAAGGTAAATGTAGGACATTATGTATACCCACAGTAGCAAGACTTAACTCATGAGAGGGCTTTTCTTGAGGAACCTTGGCCTCTCGCTTCAAAGATCCCGATGAAAGTTTCCCGAATTTTCATTCCTTTGATAGCAATATTTTTCAGTGTGTCCTAGTCGGCCACAAAAATTACATCTGAAAGATTGAGTTTGTTTAAACAAAGTTTTAGGTATAGTGTTATGGTTCGAAGCTTGACGTGGCAAAAAGTCCCTACTAAGTTCATATTCTATAGTTCTAGGCACGTTCGGCGCAAATTGTTGGGACCGTGTAACTTCCGGTCATGCGGGAGTCATTCTACGCAACTCAACCTGATATCTCTGCTTTGGAGGGAATGGCATCCATTGTTGGTTAAGTGTATTTGCTGCAGATTCTCTTCTTGCAGTGTATTGCCGAGCCAATTTGACTAACTCTGCAGTTGAATTCACGTTTCGTACTTCTAGGAATTCTCTAATGGGTAAAAGCAATTGAGGCAAAATGCAGTTTACAATATCAATTTCAGCGGCATCAGCATCGTACAGCTGGTATAACTCTACTGTACCCCATATAAATTTTTCTATGTCATCTCTTTCCCTTTGTCTTCATGAAAACAACTCTGTAGCTAGTTCTGTAAAATCATTATAAGCTGGATATATGTCCATGATTTCGTTTTTAAATTCTTCCCAAAGTTCTATGCCGTGACGACATCCTACGTTATTCCACCATTGCTTAGCACATCCAATTAGGCAAGATACTGCTAAAACAACTTTTTTGTTGCTTGGCACTTCATGTAAACAGAAGTGCTCCTCCATGGACTTGACAAATGTCCACGATGACGGACGTTTCGAACTGTCGAACCTTATCTCAGGTAAAGGCCAATTAACATAAGGACTATAGTTAATGGATGGGTTGGCAAATCATCGTTGTGGCGGTTGAAAATACTCTGTTCTATCGCTTGATTCTGACGGAACAGAAAATGGAACCTTACGTTCAAAGTTTCTTCGTTGGTGAACTGACGTAGCATTGTCAGCAAATTTAGGGGTTGTTGTCGTTCCCCTTTTCTCCCGATTATCATCAAGCAGATTCATTAGCACTTCTGCTTCCATCATTACATCTTGCAATCTACCCTTTACTCTTTCTATGTCGGGAGTCATTATGGCGGAATCGGCCATATTGTTAGCAGACATGTTTAGCGGTCTGCCGAAATTTTGAAAACCTTTTTTAATCTTGAGCAGCGCTCAAAGGTACTGCTATACAACAATACTAAAGCTATAACTAAGCTTACAAAAATATAAATTTGCTTATCAAAAAAAGATTTTTCTTATCGTGCCTACGTACGTGTGTGCCCGGACACTTCTAATCATTACATACAACAAATATCTTAAATATTCAGCAATATCTACACTGAAACTTCAGTACCTTTGAATAATACACAAAAAATGTTAAGCTACTTGCTCAACAAAAATTCTCGGCTTAAGCTGCCGTTAAATCTATAACTAGTACATACAACTACTGAGCTCAAAAAAATTACTATCTTTGACAATCATACAAAATTTATCCACAAATATATATACTATCTTTTAATACTGGCGAGTCCCTGTTCGCTGTGCCACTTCTTTTATTTGTCTCTGTAACGCTCCAAACAAATGCAAAATACTTGAAGTTTTTATGCTCCGGATAGCTTAGACGGGCGCCAGGCAATACTTAACAAATTGCCAAAAGTAGAATAAGTTGATAATCAGTTGATTTAGGGTTCAAATACCAGCGAGCGTTAATGAGTAAGAATCAAAATGATTGTCAAGTAATTTTAAATATAATTCAAAAATCCTTAATTTGAGTTGCTCAAGAGAAAAAAAACTGTACAGACTCAAAAGGTTTTAAATATAACAAAACAGATTTATTTCCAAAATAATTCAACTCACCAAGACATCAATGAAGAAAACACAACTCCAACTCCTGTGCTACACGCACTGTGCTTGGTGCTATGCACCTTGTGCTCGTGCACTCACTTGTGCCTGTGCTGTGCTTAAGCTTAGTGCTTCTGTTGCTGTGACTCGCAGGTCACCGGTTTTTGACAATAGCCGACGCATGCCGGGAAAGACATTTACATACTATGACGAACGAAGCAAGCTATGACGCAAGAGGGGGCGTGTCCTTGGCACACGCTTTAGCGGTTACAGTCGGAAGATCGGAGTTGCGCGTACGCAACTCACATCTTGAAAACGAGTGCTGTGATGCCAAAAAGGAAATAAAAATCCCCAAAATGATAAATATAACGTAAATTAAACAAAACTGGTTAAGGTAAAGCAAAAGTGAATGATGGGGCATCACACTCTTAAAGACCCAGTTGTAGCTAAAGCTTACCATGATATGTTACTTAGTCATCATGACTCATAGTTTGCTTACTACTGAAGTTGAGGAAGAATGGGACTGTTTTAAACAGGCTTTTTTATAAACGAACAGTACTCTTTTAGGAAAAAAGGAGCAGAGGAGGCAGAATTATTTGAGTGATAAGGCACTTGAACTTATTTCAGAAAGAAAGAACTGTAGGAATGTCCTTAATCAATACCTTACTAGCCCTAATAGAAAGCATTACAGAGAGCTTAATAAACGTGTAAAGGATCAGTTAGCTGCTGATAAGAAAGAATCTTTGGCTTGATGGCTTGGCTGACAAAGCCAAGGAAGCAGTTAGACAGCACAACAGCAGAGAGCTGTACCAGACAGTTAATGTTTTGTGTGTGGTAGAAAATGGACAGATATACAGGGATTGAAGTATAAACAAGGTAAGGTTATAGAAGGTAAGGATTCAGTCATGGCTAGGTGGGCTGAGCATTTCAGTGATGTTTTAAACAATGTGGTTAGTTCTACTCTCATTGTTTGCAATGATGATAGATGCATTGGTGGCTTTAATTTTGGCCCTATAACACAATCTGAAGTTATTTTGTCTATTTCTAAACTTAGACTTCATAAATCCCCAGGGGTAGATGAAGTTACTGCGGAAATGCTTAGAGCTGGGAATGTTTTGGTTACCACTTGGATGACTGAAATTTTGAATATCTTTTATGATAAAGGCATGGTTCCTAAAGATTTTACCAGAGCTATTATGATCCCTATTTTCAAAAAAGGTGATCGCAGTTCTTGTGATAACTATAGGGGTGTCAGCCTCCTCTCTGTTCCAGGTAAAGTTATTTCCATGATTGTGCTTAATAGAATTAAGAATCTGGTTGACACTCAGTTGCATGATGAGCAATGTGGATTCAGAAGTGGTAGGGGATGTGTAGATCAGATATTTTCACTGAGGCAGATTCTTGAGAAATGTTTAGAGTTTCAGAAACCTTTGGTTGCTAGCTTTGTTGATTTCTAAAAGGCTTTCGACTCTGTTGATCGTCATAATTTGTGGTTGATTGTGAGATCATATGGTATACCAGACAAGTTAGTTAACATAATGAAAGCTCTCTATAATAACATTGAATCATGTGTGAGAGTTGGTAAGGCTTCTAGCAATTGGTTTAGCATTACTTCTGATGTTCGACAAGGGTGCATTTTGTCTCCTTTTCTGTTTAGTTTGGTTATTGAATATGTTATGCGAAATTCACTTCAAGGGAAAGAATTTGGCCTTAAATGGTCGGAAATACGAAAATTTCCAGTTTAGATTATGCTGATGATTTAGTCCTTTTGGCAAATGATGTTGATGAGATGAACTCTTTCAATCCAGCTGTTAATGAGACTGGTTGTAGAGTAGGTTTGGTTATAAACAGAGAGAAAACTAAAGTGATGAAAATTGTCAGATAGGCTGTGATTCATTAATCTGAATGGTTGCAGTCTTGAGCAGGTATCACAGTTAAGTTTTCTTGAGAGCTATGTAACAGATACTGGTGATGTGCAGCATGAAATTAGGAGACTAATAGGGATTGGTGCCGGGACTTTTAAGAATCTTTGCAGAGTGTGGAGAAATGGGCATATGCATGTGAAGACTAAAATTAGAATTACCATAGTTTGGTTATTTCTAGGGTTAGTTATGTTAGTGGAACTTGGACACTTTGTAAAACGATAACAGGAAACTAGATGCTTACGCAGTATCTTGGGCTTTAGGTGGTTCAACTTTGTAAGTATTTATGAGGTTTGACAAAGGAATCAGCAACCTTCTTTAAGCAGCATATTGTGCAGAGAGAGATTCCATTCGTTTGGTTATGTTGCCTGTATTGATAAATATAGATTAGTGTATAGGGTTATGAACAGCATGCGTAAAATCATCTGAAAGAGGGGGAGACCTAGGATGTGGTGGCCAGACAATGTCAAACAGGACCTTGTTAGAAATGCAGCTCAAAACAGATTTGCTTGGAGAACTAAAATGCACCGTCTGGTTGTACCTCCGTAGCCCATGGCTGCTTGAGGATGATGATGTCATTCCCCTTTTTTCCCAAGGATCTTTGAGCAGATTCATTAACACTTCTGCTACTTTCATCACATCATGCAACCTATCTTTTAGTTTTACTAAGTCAGGAGTGATAATGGCAGAATCAGTCATATTACTAGCAGACATATTTAGCGATCTTCCAAAATTTTGAAACTTTATCTTGATCCAGCGTTCAAAGGACTTCTATATAACAATACAATAGTAAAGCTATACTAAGCTTGCAGTAAATTTGCTTATCAAAAAGTTTATCTATCGTGTGTGTGTGTGTTTTGACACTTCTAATCTTTACATACATACAATAAAGACCTTAACTAAGCAATAACTGCACTGAAACTTCAGTACCTTTGACTAATACAAAAGTTAAGTTTCTTGCTCAGCAAAAATTTCGGCTTAAGCTGCTGTTAAATCTATGATTAGTACAAATAACTAATGAACTCAAAAATTTCTTAACTTTGACAATTACATTAAATTACGTACAATTTATAAATACACTATATTGCAAAAAGTGTCGGGACACTTTTATGTTAAGTGAACAAATAGCCACATTCAAATCTACCTAACTGTGAAAATAAGGTTTTTACAGAAAAAAAAAAGTCATTAGACTTAAATTGAAAATCTCTGTCAGAGCTCTCTAAATCCCTATTTTCTATAATATTAATCTAATATTTAAGAGTTATGGAACTGAAACATTTATGTGAAACTTTTGCTAGTTTTGAAAATTTACTTCAAAAAGTTAAATCACAACTGTTATAATAAGTTGTTCACAATATAAATGCGATATTTGAATTTTGTGTAAGGATTTTTGAAGTTTTCATTAATTTGGGGAAAAAATGTTTTGGAAGTGTGGAGTGGAATAACATATGTTGTTAAATATTAGAGCTTCCATAACTCGTTAAATATTAGATTAATATTATAGAAAATAGAGATTTAGAGAGCTTTGACTGAGATCTTCAATTTATATAGAGGGACAAAAGTTAGATAGATTTATATAGAGGGATTCAAGTTAGATAGATTTGAATATGGCTATTCATGTCTGGTCACTTTTTGCAATATAGTGTATATATATATAGAGTCCATGTGTTGAGTGTGCCACTTTCTTTATTGGCTCTGTAATGCTCCAAAAAAATTATTAAAGTTTTTCTATTTGGACCTTTCGATTGATTCAAATTAAAACTCCAGATAGCATATTGGGTGCCAGGCAATATTAACTTTCCAAATAAAGTTAAATGAGGGTTCGTTAAGTATATGGGCATTACTTATTGAGTAAGAAATCAAAAGATTGTCAAATATTTAAAATTATATCATTAAATTTAATTTAAAATTATTAAAATCATTTTACCTCTGAGCGGCACTTTTTTTTGCACACAATGGACTAAATGTAAATGGCCAGGTCAGAAGGACACCAAAGGCTCAGAGAAGGTTGGAGGAGGGGACCCACTGGAACAACCTGATGGGAGACATGGTAGCCTCCTATCAAGGTCATCCAGCATGTTCTTTAATGTGCACAGGGATGGCTCACCCGCACACAGAGCCAGTGCTTAACATCCCATACAATGGATGGTGGTCTTTCCAAGTTAAAGAACTGTAGGAGTATCTTTAATCAACATCCTACTAGTCCTAAGAGAAAACATTACAAAGGGCTTAATAAACATATAAAGTGTCAGTTAACAGCTGATAAGAATTTTTTGGTTTGATAGCTTGGCTGACAAAGCAGAGGAAACTGCTAGAGAATGAAACAGCAGAAAGCTATACCAGATGTGATGCCACCTCATTCACTTTTACTTTACCTTAACCAGTTTTGCTTAATTTACATTATATTTATCATTTTGGGGATTTTAATTTCATTTTTGGCATCACAGCACACATTTCCAAGAGCATAGCAGTTGCGCACGCGCAACTCCGAACTTTTGATTGTCACCCGCTAAAGCGCACGTGTACGAGGACACACCCCCTCTTGCGTCTTAGCTTGCGCACTCATCATTTTATGCAAATGTCTTTACCGGTGCAACAGCCACGTGTTGCCGAGCCTGTATGCTTGTTATAACCGTGACATGTAGTCACAGAGAGAGTGTCAGTCAGAGTTGTAAAGAGTTGGAAGTAGTCACAGGAGTTGGTGTTTGTTAGTTGTCAGTTAGTAGTGTCACAGAAGTTGGTGTTAGACACAACAGTGATGATGTAGTCGACATCTCATTGAAGTTGGTGAGTGTTTAAAAATAATTTTTTGGAAATAAACTTGTTCGTTATAGAAACTTTTTTGAATCTTTGCTATTTTTTCTCTTGAGCAGCGTTAGTTGTTTTGATTGTAAGTTAAATTAGAATTGACAATCATTTAATTTTTGAATTCTTACTCGTTAAGTAATGCCCGCTGGTATTCGAACCCTAATTGATCTTTATTTGGCAATTTGTTAATTATTGCTTGGCGCCCGACTTTAGCTATCTGGAGCTTGAATAAATATTGCATCGGACAAAGGGTCCAAACTTTAAAAGTATTTAAATCTTTGGAGCGTAACACAGATAGTTAATGGTTTGTGTGGGAAAAACGGACAGGTATACAGGGATTGAAGAATATGCAAGGTTATTGAAAGTGAAGATTCTATCATGGCTAGGTTGTCTGAGCATTTCAGTGATATTCTAAACAATGTGGTTCGTTCTACTCCCATTGTTTGTAATGATGATAGATGCATTACTGGCTTTAATGTTGGCCCTATAACACAATCTGAAGTTATTTTGGCTATTTCTAAACTTTGAATTGAAATTTGATTTGAATGTGGCTATTCGTTCACTTAACATGAAAGTGTCCTGACACTTTTTGCAATATAGTGTATTTATAAATTGTACGTAATTTAACATGATTGTCAAATTTAACAAATTTTTGAGTTCATTAGTTATTTATACTAATTGTAGATTTAACAGCAGCTTAGCTGAAATAAATCCTCAGGGGTAGATGAAATTATTACAGAAATGCTTAGAGCTGGGAATGTTTCGGTTACCACTTGATGAATGACTGAAATTCTGAATATCTTTTATGATAAAGGCATGGTTCCTAAGGATTTTACCAGAGCTATTGTTATCCCTATTTTCAAAAAAGGTGATCGCAGTTCTTGTGATAACTATAGGGGTATCAGCCTACTCTCTGTTCCAGGTAAAGTTCTTTCCATGATTGTGCTTAATAGAATTAAGAATCTGGTTGACAGTCAATTGTGTGATGAGCAATGTGGATTCAGAAGTGGTAGGGGATGTGTGGATCAGATATTTTCACTTAGGAAGATTCTTGAGAAATGTTCAGAGTTTCAGAAACCTTTGGTTGCTAGCTTTGTTGATTTCAGAAAGGCTTTCGACTCTGTTGATCATCATAATTTGTGGTTGATTGTGAAATCATATGGTATACCTGACAAGTTAGTTAACATAATGAAAGCTCTCTATAATAACACTGAGTCATGTGTGAGAGTTGGTAAGTCTTGTAGCAATTGGTTTAGCATTACGTCTGGTGTTCGACAAGGGTGCATTTTGTCTCCTTTTCTCTTTAGTTTGGTTATTGATTATGTTATGCGAAATTCACTTCAAGGGAAAGATTTTGGCCTTAAATGGGCTGGAGATACGAAAATTTCTGATTTAGATTATGCTGATGATTTAGCCCTTTTGGCAAATGATGTTGATGAGATGAACTCTTTCATTCGAGCTGTTGATGAGACTGGTAGTAGAGTAGGTTTGGTTATAAACAGAGAGAATACTAAAGTGATGAAAATTGGTCAGGCAGGTTGTGATTCAGTTCATCTGAATGGTTGCAGTCTTAAGCAGGTACCACAGTTAAGTTTTCTTGAGCTATGTAACAGATACTGGTGATGTGCAGCATGAAATTAGGAGACTAATAAGGATTGGTGCTGGGACTTTCAAGAATCTATGGAGAGTGGCGTATGGATCTGTGGAATAAGCGTATACACCAAAAGACTAAAATTGGACCATATAATAGTTTGATTCTCTCTAGGGTTAATTATGGTAGGGAAACCTGGACGCTTTGTAAACAAGATAACAGGAAACTAAATGCTAAGCGTACCTTGGAAATTTGATGGTTCAACTTTGTAAGTAATGATAAGGTTAGGCAAAGGAGTCGCAACCGCCTTTAAGCAGCATATTGTGTGGAGAGAGACTGTTGATTTGGCCATGTTGCCCATATGGATAATTATAGATATGCGAATAGGGTTATGAACAGTGTGCCTAAAAGCCTCAGAAAGAGGGGGAGACCTAGGATGCAGTGAGCAGACAATGTCAAACAAGATCTTGTTAGAATTGGTGTGCTATGGCCAGATCCAGCAGATGTAGCTCAGGACAGATATGCTTGGAGAACTAAATTGCGCAGTCTGGCTGGACCTCCGTAGCCCATGGCAGCTTGAAGATGATGATGAAGAAATTATTTTTGTAGCTGAATAACCTATGTTGTGTTTAATTTATTCACTTTTGTGCGGATAAGCCATTTAGCTTTGTTGATGAAATCGTAAATGTACTATGTTCTTTACATATATCAATAAAAATCAGAAATAAAAAACACCTTTATAATCCTTTTGATGTTGTTAGTTAACTCACGTAAAAAATAAGTAAAATCTGAAATACATTTTGATATTCCTTATTCTAATAACGTATGTTTTGTGCATCCATATGTATGGATTACTAAAAGTTCCTAAAAATGAAATTATCTATAAATTGTTTACAACAAGCAAAATAAATGTATTTACTTGATATATTTAAAATGATTCAATATGTTATTGGTCATAATATTTAACGATTTGACATTTCTTCGTACCCTCTAAAAAAACTGGTACATAGGCCATAAGTTGAATGATACCATTGGAGTTTTAATAACGTACGTGATAGATTGCAAATTATAGAAATGAGTTTGTAACAAAACTATCAATAGTATAATGCTTTCAAAGAGATAGATATATGGTACAAAATATCTATTTCTACATGTAAACCTTTTATAGGTCATAAAATTGAAAAACTTTACTATATTTTGTACGAAAAGGATAGCAATTGAAAGGATACAAAATAACTGCCAACTACAAGAAATATGGAAGTTGGAGAAAATGCATACAGCTTAAAATGAACTGACTGAAGCAATGACAGTCATATTCTATAACAATTAAAAAAGTATTGAAATAAATATTTCCTGAAGCAGCTGTTTGACACAGAGTTCTGACAGGAGTCCGTCAGTTTAATACGCCACAGAGAAGAATAGCAGAAAGACAATATGAACATTCATGCCTTACCCGGGGTTTGAACATATAGGTCCTTTTGATCAGTAGTCAAGCACACTAACCACTGCAATATTTAAATTCTTCAAAGAGAAAATTACCTTCCAGAAGGAGAGATTTAGAGAACTTGGGATATTGAGTTGTTTTACTTCTGAACGCCATTCTTTTTTTGCACACAATGGTCTAAATGACCAGGTCACAGGGACGTCAAGTTCTGAGAGAAGATAGGGGAAGGAAATCCACTACACAGCTGTTAGGAGACAGCTGGAAATTTCTGTCAGAGACATTCAGCTTGTTCTTTAATGTGCAGAAGTTATGGCAATGAGCTAAAGCAGGCGTGTCCAACCTTTTGACTTCCCTGGGCCACATTGAGTGAAAAATGAATTGTTTTGGGCCGCACATAAAATATATAGTTAATGTATATGAATAATAAAACTTCATTTATTTTCTTATGTTTTTTTTTATAAAATTAAAAAAAGGGCAACATAAAGCTGGTGGGATATCAAAAACTTGCTGAAAATCACATAATCATGTTGAAAGCTTATGTCGTAAACAAGTAAACTTTACGATTTTGTGGGCCGTGGGTTGGACACGCCTGAGCTAAAGTATAAAACTACATATTTGTAAAAGTAAATTTCATATGGAAATTACTTCTATTAAATGGGAAGGTGATGAATTTTAATCAGCAGTAAATAAAAGATACTTGTTAATTTTGATATAAGTTCTATTTTTGTAGGTATTAAAACTAACTAATCGTATTTAATAACGTGAAATGGCATGTTTTGCATTCATAAAGGTTATGTCACTGCTTGTTATGTTTTTATGTTGCTACCAGCCGTTTTTTTTTTTGATAATACCGATGATTTGGCAACATTAAATTTCAAATGTGCTGTAAAGGACAGATAAATGGTAGTTTAACATAAGTGATCCTTCAAGTCCACGGTTTAATATAAGTGATTCCTCTGGCTGCGTGACTTGTGACTTTGTGCAACTGCTCCACTTACACCACCTTTCATGCCAGCTATTACACCAGGTTTGCAGAAAGCCTTTAGTTTATTTTTAACAAAAGTGTCTACCAGCCACAGACAAAGGCATGAAACATGCAAATGACAATCACAGCGTGCTTAGCATGTGTCTATAAAGGCATACCCAGTGTATTTGGATGAATATTCATCGTCATGTCATTGGAAGGCAAGATTAGTGCCAATCGCTATTTGATAATCCTGAGTGGTTGTCCAATGGTACAGCACTTATTTCATGAAGAGATTATTGGTACAAGTTCATTGAGCGAAATCCTTAGTGATTTTGAAAGGGGCAAGATTGTTGAATTCTGGCAGGAGCTTCGGTCACTAAGACAGCTGAACTTGCTAATGTTTCATGAGAAACCAAGGTCATGTCTGCATGGGAATCTAAAAGCTAAATCTCATCTGGAAAAAGCAGCAGTTTGCCAAAAGTGCATACTCCAGAATTGAGACATTCGAGAGTGTGTGTACAAAGAGAAACCAGCGAGCTACAGGTGATATGTTATGCATGGATTTCACTGTAGGACACGAGAGGCCAGTTTCGTCAAAATCAGTACTTTGAGAACTCAGTAGAGTTGGATGTCTTGATCGAGTTGCAGTTCAGAAGCCACTCATCACATTCTGCCAATTCATGTCGTCTTGTCCAGTGGTGTAAAGAGCACAAGCAGTCGAGTATTTGATATCTGATGAATCATTCTACATTTTGTTTCTGACAAATGGTCTAGTTAATGTGTGGCACCAACCAAAGGAAGCTTACAATTCTGATTGCTTGATTCCTACTGTTAAGGCTTCTGGCAGTTCTGTAATGGTATGTGGTCCTTTCTCATAGAATATTTTGGATGAATATTCCATGAATATTCATGGTCATGTCATTGGAAAGCAAGATTAGTGCCAATCGCTATTTGATAATCCTGAGTGGTTGTCCAATGGTACAGCACTTATTTCATAAAAAGACAGCTGTCTTTCAGGATGACAATGCTCCCATACACAGAGCACATGTCATGTTGGTTGGTGTCTTGTAAAGCATGGCACCAGTGAATTCTTCAGCAGTGGAACCACATTCTCTAGAGTGATGAATCACGCTTCACGCTTGAGGAAGCATCATGCTCTGGAACTGTTTTTCATGGTTCGGGCTGGGCCCCCTAGTTCCAGTGAATGGGACACTGAACACAGCTGCCTATAATGACATTCTCGGCAATTCCGTGCTCCCAACTTTATGGCAACAATTTGGTGAAGACCCTATCCTGTACCAACATGAGAATGCCCTTGTCCACAAAGCGAGTACTGTGCAGAAATGGTTTGATGAGGTGGGTGTGGAAGAACTTGATTGGCCTGCACACAAAGCCCTAATCTTAACTCCGTGGGAGACATTTGGTATGAATTGGAACGCGTACTGCAAGCAAGGCCAATCCGGCCAATAGCATCTGACTGGTCTCACTAATGCTCTTGTGGCAGAATGGCAAGCAATTCCCACAACAACGTACCAAAATCTAGTAGAAAGCCTTCCCTGCAGAGTGGAGGCTGTGATAGTAGCAAAGGGTGGACCAACGCAATATTAATTCCTTTCCTATTACCAGGAGATTGTGATTAGCAAGTGTCCGGATACTTTTGATCATATAGTGTGTACTATGACCACTGCAGTCACCAGATATCAACCCTCTAGAAAATATATGGGAACTTCTGGACCGGCATCTCAGACAGCGTTTTTTCAGTTCTATCAAAGAAGCAGGAATTGGTCACCTTTCTTGTGGATAAATAATGTCGTTTCCCTCTTGCTGATTTTCAGACACTAGTAGACACTATGTCAAGATGTATACAGGCTGTACTGGACTCTTGTGATAGTCCAACACCATATTAATGATTTTACTTTGCTGCTTCCGTTTTTTGGTTAGAATCGACTCTGGAATCATCTGCTTAGAAAGCCATCATCCTAGAATTTGTGATCCAGTCATCACCAGATCATGGTGCAGTAGTGACAGGCTGTTGCATAAGAATTCCACTATTGCAGAAACTCAAATTTTTTTGGCCAGCCATTCCATTATAGGACAACAGGACATTACCCGTGTATTACTATTGTAGTAATTGATTCTCACTTTGTGCTGTTTAATTAGAAAAGTAATGGAGTAGGTAGGTGATCAATAAGGAGAAGAATGAAAATAGTCTAATGTTTCTGTCCCTTCGGATGAAATCTTGCCTTTGAACAAATCTTCCAATTCAGTTATCTTAGGAGTTGTGAAAAGTACAGATATATGTCTTAAACAGAATTAAAATTACTGCTATTAATAGTTACCATTAACAATTTGAGGAGAGTTGAGAAGGTGGAAAAGTTAAGAGTAATAGGTGAAATTAAAATAAATTTCTCATCAGATAACTTATTTACCATGGAGATCCTTAGCTCAGCTGATAGAGAAGCAACTCGAACCACGTAGATCGGTATTTCTTCAATCTACGAGTCGGATTCAATGCCTCCCCCCTTTTTGCTAGTTGTAAACTAGAAAACTGGTTTGGCCATGTTGTCCGTATGGATAATTGTAGATTAGCGAATAGGGTTATGAACAGTGTGCCTAAAGGCCTCAGAAAGAGGGGGAAACCTAGTATATGGTGGGAAAACAATGTCAAACAGGACCTTGTTAGAATTGGTATGCATTGGCCAGATATAGCTCAGGACAGATATGCTTGTAGAACTAAATTGCATGGTCTGGTTGGACCTCCGTAGCCCATGGCTGCTTGAAGATGATTATGATGAAATGTAAACTGTTTTTACTTTGTGCCATAGAGATCTGTGATCAAGTTTAAAACCTCTGCAGCAAAACATAAAGCAGAAAACTTGTGTCTTATTCTAGATTTGAAGTCGGGGTAACTTTTCTCCACACCAAACGCCCTAACTTTCAATTGCTGAGAATTTTAAGCTGGCAATTCGAATTATTATATCGTATTAACAGTGAAGTGATATTTCGGATTTCATGTATGTTGCACTCTACTCTTTTGTGCTCCGCTTAGGTCACTCGTTTTTAACACACTCTTTTCTTCTTAAGGCGGACGCTGAACCTAAGTGCGAGTTTTGTGACACCATTTTATCTGTTAAACATATTTTAATTCATTGTCCAGCTTTTAACCTTGAACGCAAAATGTATTTTACCTTCCACAGTTTTATGGCTGAGCCTCTTACACTCGGCCATCTTTTATCTGATGAATCGTTTTTAACTCCTGTTTTTGACTTTTTACGTTTTACTGGTTATTTTACACGTATCTGATTTTTACTAAGTTTCCCAGTTTTTACCCTTGTTTGTGATTTTAAATAAGTCCTATACACCCATTTTTATTGTTAACTTCTACACTTGTTTCTTTTTATTCTTTTTTACTTATCGTTTTTGTGCCATTTTGTTTGTGTTCGTTTTAACTTTGGTTGTGGGTTATGAGACTTATCCCTTTTTATCGTTTGTTTGGCGCAATATAGCCTTAATTGCTGTTGCGCCAATAAAGCCCAAACAACCAAACCAACCACTCTACTTTTTTGCAGTACTAGTAATTATTGCAAGCGTTTTTTTTTTTATTAAGTGTACAATTTATTTGCAATCCATAATATTCTGTTTGAGTTTTAATACACTGCTCGACATAGAAAATGCCACACCAGGAAGTATTTGTCAGAGTGCCATGCAGATAGGTGGATATGTGTCGACAATTGGGTTATATATGTATATGAGTGTAGTTGAGAACAATCACGTGATAGGTGAGGAAGATAACGACAAAATGGCTTGGCGTAGCTAAGTTCTGTAACCCTTACCTGGGTGTGTGAACCACTGCATCAGAGTGATCTTGGTTGTGAAAGCACGTATAAGGAGTGAAAATGCACAGGCGACACCATTGGAAATCCTCACATCAACACCTTTACCAGGTGCTTCATCATAGGGCTGGTTGGCCCCTGCATCGCATCACAGCGGAAATGCATCAGGATGCAACAACTGTTGACTGAATTTGGCGACAATGGTTGAAGGAAGGTAACTTGCATCGCCATTGTGGGACTTGTGCACATAGGCGAACGGTCAGACACCTCAAATGCTGCATTTGATTGCAAGCAGTAGCAACTCCACAATCCACAGCAGATGACATTTGATGCACTGTACAGGCAGCTACGGACATTCCTGTGTTGACACAGACTGTAAATTGTAGATTGATAGGCAGGATTATGCTCTCAGCAGCCATTGCAGTGACTGCCACTCATCCCAGTATATCGTCGCACAAGGTTCAGTGGTGCTGTACCAGACATGCATGGCAGAACGAATGAAACCATGTCATATTCAGCAACGACTCTCACTTCTGCCTCACACTGATGATCGGATGATCGCCGATTGAGAGTCTGGAGAGGACATTGTCACTGGACTAATCTTGCTGCCATCCGTGAATGTCATATGGCTCCTCAGCCTGGTGTCAAGGTTTGGGGTGCCATCAGCCATTCACCTTTCATATGTGAATTTACAGCACAACAATATGTCGATGACGTGCTGCAGCCCGTTTTGTTGCTGTATCTCCATGATATCCCTGATGCCTAATTTCAACACAATAACGCCTTTTTGCACACTGCCAACATCAGCAGACAGTGCCTACAAGGTGTCCAGGTGCTGCTTTGGCCAGCGTGATCCCCAGACTTCTCCCCAATAAATAATGTGCAGGACGTCATTGGCAGACGACTTCATGCCTCTGCATAATCCCCTTGCAATGTCGATCAATTATGGACACAGTCAATGACGCTTCATCTGCGATACCTCAGCACACCATCTGGGACTTTCCACTCGATGCCACCCAGTGTTGCTGAATGTATATATATGTTCATGCGACCTACTGACTCAAGTCACATTATACCGTCTCCTTGCCCTTTGCATTCATGTAATCTCTCAGAAATTAAATCGCTTCTTTCTCACCTACTTGTTTACATGTGTGGTAAGTTTCGTCTCATTTCGTGCATTCCTTTATGGTGTGGCATTTTCTCTGTCGAGCAGTGTATTTCAAAATATGCTGATTTTGTAAAGTTTTTTATTCCAATTTCAGCCTGCAAAGGTGACTGTACATTGGCATAAAGGAACAACTTTTATGATGAAATTTGATGATTCTGTTATTACCCGTGATCGTACGTTAGAAAACAAATGAATACTGTGTAACAAAATATTTATATCCAGTTAATATCCAAAGTATGCATATATTGAAATTAAAGTATAAAATGATTTACTGTTGTTCCTTTTTTGTATACCTTTACACCATAAAACCGTAAACCACCAATCAACCAGACGTCCTACAGAGTGTTTTTATATACACTCACTAGACACATCTGGCAACTGTACCATGAGGCACAATGGAGTAGAGCGGTTATTCATAAAGAACGCCTGTTATGTATTTTTTACTGCGCCGACATCCGAATTTTGTACAATCGTTATATGACGTGGTACAATCATATTTTACCGTAGTATGCCTTATAGCAGGATGGGCAACCTTTTCTCAAATGCAGGCCAGATGAGGATTTTTTGAGATTGTCGTGGGCCAGATCCTTACTCTCCCCCACTCCAATGCCCCGAGCAGACGATATATATAAGCAATTTTTCTCATACCTATTTATTTCAAAAAGGAATGTGTTTTTTGTGTAATGAAAATTATTATTTTTAATTAATATTAAATATACAAGAAATTGAAAGTAAACAGCATAATTAGATAAAAATGACTCATTTCAATGAATTTTAACATCGACTCCATAAACAAATACCGTTCATTAAGCTATGTTAGAAACATATGTACTTGTTCAAGAGCCACAGAAAAAAAAATATTAAAATTTCGATACAAACTCTATACGATATTTTCTATATTGGCAGCAAGTTATCGATACACTTCATTATGATTTTCTGGGTTACACGTTATTTTTTCTCTGGACAAATCAAAAACTGTTTGTAGAGACTATGAATTCGTGAGAATAATTTTTGAAATATTTTGAAATTTTCTCACTAATAAAAAAACTTGCACACAATACCATTAGAATCTTTTAATGCTTCTTAAGTTTCTGAAATGTTTCTTTTCTATGTTGGTTTTGAAAACTTTCATAAATAAAATGTTGAATGATGTAGTGTCTATTTTAGTAAGAGCTGAGCTCTCTAATTTGGAGCTGAAGAGTACATTCAGAAAACCCGATAAGTTTGTCAAGTGGGTCGATGATATCTAAATTTAGGTTTCTAAAGAACTCACTTTCAAAAACTTAAAGTAAATTGGGAAAAAAAGAAATTGGTATTCTGCAAAATACTTGAGAATAAGAGAATTTTTTTAAAATAATACTGGAATCTGGTTGGTTCAAGTTGATAGGATCCGGCCATGATTTCTGCACCGTTTGGTGTGCAAGAATAGAAGCATATTTCGTTTGCAAGATGAAGCAGAGTACTGCAAAACATAACTTAAAAAAAGAAAAATTTTAAAAATGCCTATCATCCTGTAGGGCCCTAAAAGTAGAAAATAAACATAAAGCATATCGATGGTGCAATCGGTCACTGAGTTCGTATTCACTTCAAAGGAAGACAGAGCACCGGGAATATTGTCAAGTACGTAAATCGGCGCCCTATCTTCCTTTGAAGAGAATAACGAACTCGGGTGACCGATTGCACCATCGATATGCTTTAGGTTTATTGTCTACTTTTTAGGGCCCTACAGGAAGATAGATATTTTTAATTTATGTTTTTTGTTGTCACATTTACCACCCTTTTGGGTTCAAGTTTAAGGTAGCCCACTGCATTGGAGACATCGCGAGTTTTAATTTGAGATACGATTCGTTAAAGTCGAAACCCGTGAAAATCCGCCTCCACATTTTATCAGGGGGGGAATAGGGACAAAATTCGAAATACTTTATGACCGTCATTATAAGAGCTTTCATTTGACACCTAACTTGCTTCTGTAGGCTCTAGCGTTCCGATGATATGGCACAACGACTATTTCCCATTTTTTAGGGGGAAGGTGAGCACGGGGTCATTTTTTTCATAGCCTACTCCACTTTCGCTTCACAAGCTTTCATTTGACGCGTAGCTCGTTACTTTCCGCACTGGCGTTCAGGCAATATAGGGGAACTAATTTTTTTGGGGGGGAGAAGGCACGGGGGGGGTCAATTTTTCATATCCTACGACATTCCCTGTTTCAGAAGTTTTCGTTTGACGTATAGCTCGTTACTTCAGGCCTTCGCGTTGTGAAGATATAGCGGAACAATTGTTTCACATTTCCTATTTTCTAGGGTGGAGATAGCATGGGGGGCAATTTTTTATAGTCTACAACAGTCCCCGCGTCACAAGCTTTCATTAGACACACAGCTCGTTACTTTCCGCACTCGCATTCAGGAGATGTAGAGGAACAATCATTTTTTGAGAAACTTAATTTTTCGTAGCCTATGACATTCCCGCGTCAGAAGTTTTCATTCGACGTATAGCTTGTTACTCCGCCTTCGCGTTAAGAACAGTTTTTACATTTCCCCTTTTTTAGGGGGGAAGGAAGCATGGGGGTCAAATTTTTATAGCCCATTACTTCCCGCATCAGAAGCTTTCATTTGGCACATAAACCGTTATATCTATTAACCGACAAATGTCAAAGCCAAAAGCAATAGGAAGATAGGTAAAAAATAAACAATTCTGTATAGGATGAACAAATCGTTATAACCAAGATAAATATTAATTCCTTCAAATAACTACATTCATGGGTCAGATCATTATGACCACCTCTGTTTCCATGAGTGGACTCGTCCCACACACGTAGATAGAGGCCCTATATACCAGGCCGACCTATATGCCATCACGTGATAGTGTTATAGTCGATGCAGCCGCCGTGTGCGCCGCAGTTTTTCGAATCCTTAGTATATAAAACACAATTATTATCGGAAGATATTCAGCTGCGAATTCTCTAAACAGCTATAGGAACAATTGCACAATGTTTAAATTCCAGGCTGATCCAATTAAATTGGAGAAAAAGTGGGTTGAAAGAATTCCACCGAGAACGTCCATTAGGCTTACAGCGTTTTGTAATGTATACTGCAGACTATTGCTTTGGTATTGGTCCCCATCCCAGCGAACTATCGGCGTTTAGCGACTACGGTACAATACGGTAGTCTCCGATCTCGGTGTGCCTGCACGGGAATCGGAGAATTACGGCCGTCCTGATCGAAGTTTGCCGCATGCATATTTTATGATATTAACTAAACTTCATCGTAAACGATGAATGACTACTAACTTAAATGTATTTAACATTCATCTACATATTACTAATCTATATATCACATAGATTAACATTAAAATACAGAAGCAATAGTCAGAAGTATATATTATAGAACGCTGTAAGCCTAATGCACGTTCTCGGTCGAATTCTTTCAACCCACTTTTTTAATTGGATAAGCCTGGAATTTAAACACTGCAATTGTTCCTACAGCTGTTTAGAGAATTCGCAGCTGAATATCTTCCGATAATAATTGTTTTTTTATATACTAAGGATTCGAAAAACTGCGGCGCACATGGCGGCTGCATTGACTATAACACTAAGTCACATGAGCAGTTGGCATAAGAATGGCGGATAGGTCGGCCTGGTATATAGGGGCCCTAGATGTAGTCATTTTTTTGTAACATAGTTGTATGGCCTTCTCTTGTAGGAGGTGTTGGCTGGTTCCCCAAACGAGTTGTACCTTGTGTATGACTCATAAGCATGAGCACTCCGGGAGCGTCACGTGAGAAGTATTGATAACATTTTTTACCTTCCCACTTGCTAGATTAAATGACTCGATTCAGAAAACAAATATGTATTTCATTTTAAAAACTTTTATTGATATCAAAGTATTGGGAGATACAGTGAATAAACAATGTGTAAGTCTCATAATATTTTACACAAGTAATGATTTCCATTGGTTTACAATTTTATGTATACATTTCACAATGATGCTTTTTTTACATTGGTTATAGATATATTTTACAGCCTACTTACAAAACAATACAGGTTAACAGAGGAAATGGTTTTACACACAGCAGTCTACATATGATAATTACATGCGATATTTTTACATATTTTCATATAATATTTTACACAAGTAATGCTTTCCATTGGTTTGCAATTTTATTGATACATTTCCCAATGATGCTCTTTTACATTGGTATACAGTCGGCATACAAAAAATTGAAGGTTAACAGAGGAAATCTTTTACATACAGCTGTCTACATATGGTAATTACATGCGATATTTTTACATAAACAGGGGTTATACAAAAAATTATGCATACATTCGAATAAAATCATATTTTTATACATATTAATGTATAGCTCAAACATATTAAAAATTACACATTTACAAAAATATTTTTTTTCTGTTACATTAATTTTTCATTGTTTTGTAGTGACCGTACGAAAGGGTGTCATAACCATTTTGTAAAATATATCTGTTGTCATCGAATGATAGACCAAGTTTCACACATTTCACTGTATGGAGATGATGGTGGCTACCTGTAATCCTTGTCAAATCTACTCGAGAAGGTGATTTGTTTATCAAACTCTCTGTAATCGTGACGAAGGGTTCTTTTTATGATGCATTTAGGGACTCCTTTCACTGTCTCTTCTCCTCTTGTAAACTTAGAATAGAATACATTTTTGAGCAAAGGCCTGCAAATTCTTTTACAGATACGACTGAAAGTTCATCTTTCATTTTACCTAGTACCTTTTTATTATGTGTATTATGCAAAACATGATCTCTATGATAGTCAGACGTATCGAAATGATCTATATCATCTTTCATATCGGCATACACATCCTCGATTTGAAACTCGTTAGCTTTTTCTTTATATTTTGGACTAATATAGTCATAATGAAAGCTATACATCAATATTTTACTAATATCTAGAATACTGAATCCAGCATAAATAGGCCTGTTAAGTTTCAATTTAGTTTGCTTTGATTGTAAACATGCGAGTTCGTTGTCAAAAACACTAAAAGCGTGAAAAGCAGGCGATGCTACGAGTTTCCATACTCTCTTTGGGTTCTGAGTCAATTCAATTTTCACTATTCTCAAATTTTCAATCGTTCATCAATTATCATTATTCATCAATTTGCAGACGTCCTTCTTGAAATTGTTTCTAGCTTTATTCTGCTGCTCCGTATTAAAATCTATATATGTTTTTAGCCAGCAAGATTGAATTCTAAAACGCGATATATTTTCTTCAGCTTCATACCGAAGGCTAAATATTTTTTCTTATTATGAGAAGGAAAGACATATTTTTCCTTAGAATTCAGATTTGGGTCTAATTTCACGACTGATTGGCTTGTATTTATTCCAAGGTTTTGGATACACTCTGGACAATATGGTGATAGCATACTGCTGGTAATCTGAAGTTTCTCAGGGGCTAGTGGATAATCATTATGCTCGTGCGTGTAGAGAAACTGGATAATCTAAATCAACTTCCATTATATACCCTTTATTCGAATCATCAGCAACTGTTGTAATATCTAGATCTTCTATTTCTTCTCTATCAAGCAATCGAAAATCGCTTTGAGGGAGACATTGCCCATCCGTAAAGATCGTTGGCATCATAGTAGATAATGTATTTATAGGGTAACTGAGGATTATAGGTATCTAAATACTTGTTGTTTGCAGTGCTAAAACGATTGCATATCACTGAAATTCCTCCTCGTATGCCTTTTTACAGGAAAAGATACATAGTAGGGTCTGTTATCAACTCTAGATTAACATTTGTCATCTTCAGGTATGCTTGCCAGGCTAATCCAGGAGCTGTGTAAACATGGCAGGGATCAATTTCATAATATCTGACACATAGTTTTCTGAAATTCTCAAACACATGAGCTAAGAGGAGCACGTAGGTCTTCAGGTACAAGTCGTGATAATGGCCTAGGTTTTTTATGTCGAATGAGTTCCATACTTTCATTGCACAGATGTAGTCATCTTCCTCCAGCGCTTCTTTTCTGAGTTGGTTGTAAAAAGCTTCACGTGGAGGTAATATCGTTTCTTCAAACTTTTCGTTGTTGTCCTGTCAATGTAATCGTAGGGGTAAACTCCTTTTCTCAAAACCAAGTGTAGCCGTTCAGTTTCAACATGTACCTTTAAAATATGGAATTCTGCTGCTGATAAATTATGGACTAGCTTCTCAACAGATGCACTTAAATAATGATAGGAGTCTATGAAGTTCCAAGGGAGAATGCTATGTATTTTTCCATATTATTATTGGGAATGCAATTAATCTTATTTTTGATCATACCGATTCCGTGCATAATAAGATGGCTGTCATACCCCTTTAGATTATGAAATATAACTGGAATCTTGTTTGTGAACTTAGAATTAAGATTACACGCATTATGAACGGTTCCTCGGAAATTTGCCAGTTAAATGGTCGTGATCTCTCACGCGATCTGGTCCCAGAACATTTTTACAAATATGACAATTGATAGCGTTACGGAATGATTCCTCTTCGTGATTTGAAAGTTGCATTGGTTGGATCTCCGAGAGTAAATTTTTTATATCGTTTTCTTCTTTAAGCAGACATTCGAAAAATTCTTTTACCACATTAGGACCTCTACAAACTACTGGAGGTTTATGACTGCAGCCGTCGGGTCCGACAACAAGATATGCAAATCCACAGGGTTAATGATTTGCTGTGATAGTTGTGTGTGATTTTGCAGGGTTAGACATACAAGTGTTCACTTTCAATAGGAATGATTCAAAGTCGGCGTAAATCACGTATGAAACGGACTGTTAGAACTTGAAATTTGTGAATTTCAGCCATTTCTCTTCAGATGGAAACTACTCTCTGGGGTCCATGTTCTTGACAATAGGGAACATGATCCTTCAAGAGTGATTCATTTGTGAAACGGTGAAGGCAGTAATCACAGTAGAAACACACCGTTATGTTTGGTGAGAAGACTGAGAAGTCTACTCATATTCTTAATAGAACAATAATGTTGCTTTTCACCGTCTGATAACAATAGGAGATTTGCGTGCGCTTTAAATCTTAATGGAGTGATGTAGAGTGGGAACACCTCTTTCTCGTATCCAAAAACATTGATCGAAATGTTATTCATTTTTTCGAATTTTGATATTTGATTTATCGTTATAGGAAAAATTAGACCAGATGTGTTTAATTTTTCGTCTATATGCATATAGTTGCTAGGATGTTACAGATTAACTGTAGCAGGATACAAAGAGGCTAAAACAGACCAGAAAAAAATTTTTGGTCAGAATTACATACACTAACAATAGCGTGTTTTAATAGTAATTTTCCTGGAGTATAACTAGACTCCGCAAGAGGAATATATTTTTCAATGTTCATTTCAGCAGATTAGAGTATCCACTATCTATTCAATATGCGTTCCTTCAAATTCTTGAAATGAAGTCTTGATCTTCTTGCACGCTAAATCCAGTTCTCTGTTTAGGGATGATGTAGGAAGACTTGTGACACAGTTACTTCGGAAAAACGGAATGCAGTGTTCCAAGGGAGAAGGGGAGTATTTTCGGCTGAAGCGCACTTCCACTGCAAGGTACCATTTAACGCTACCTTTCGAGGCCAATTCTTCTTTTAGATGAGTTAGGAGTGATTCCCGCGAGGACTCGAGGAAAAGGTCAACAGATGTGTCTTCATTTGCCATCAGCTTATATGTTGACAGGGACCTTTTCATTTCTTCTCTAAACTGGCAGGAGTCTTCAGGGTCTGGTTTTTGTTTCTTCTGGGGGGTCTTTTCATCTTCAGAACTTTTTCACTTATTATTGTGTGGTTTTCTTTGATGCCACAAAAGACTGTCTTTTCTTCCAAACTACATTGCACATTCATCACATTTGTTGGTTTTCTCGGAGATGTGGGATAACTCATGACATCGGATGTCATCTCTCCTTGAGAACGTCGATTCACATTGAGAGCACTTAAACAGGCTATTTCCGTCGTGATTTCTCATATGACGAATGAGATTTGTCTGGAGCGTGAAAGTCTTCTGACATATATCACATGAATACATTTCAAAATCAGTAACTTGCAAAATAGCTGATTTATACTACGCGAGGACGTCGAGAACTAACACTATTAACTTCTAGCAGTTGAAAAATCACACAGACGGAGCAGCAGCGAACTATCAACGTCTGAGAACAGAATGAGGATTCTGACTGATCGATGTCGTATTTATACTAGGACTATCCTGAGAAACTGAAATAGAAGACTGTCCCGTAGAAAATGAAAAGGAAAAATGCTAATGAGTAAAAATAATTTAAAAGGTAAAACTTCTAATATATGACGTCAGGATTCAAAATGGCGGAGTCTGGACTTGGAAATTTCGGGTGAGGATAGAAACCAAAATGGCGGACTCGGGACTTGGCAAAATTTGGGACTTTCTGGTCAAAATGGTGGGCGCAGGTTTTTTTTAATAAAGGGGGACGGCACTAAGGGGTTAATTAATTACGAAATATGAGTTATGGATTATTAATAAAGGGGGAAGTAGTGGGGGCGCAAATGGGGGTGTGGTCGAAGTAGTCGTAAACCGCTATGGTTGTTGATGGAAATTACGATTGAGTTGTTATCCAATACCATCTGTTATATATCCATTATTATCTGTAATTTAACTGAATAGTATAATTTCAGATTAATACATCACTGGAAGGAGGTATTCTTTTCAACATTGACCGACTTCAGTCTTAAAACAGTGTGAGTTCTGACCAATGTGATTGATGATTTGCCTTGAAACACATAGGTGACGGATCCCCTAGGGTTAACATTGATCCGCCACTGTTCCGGAACTCTCATTATCCTCCTATTACAAGGTAAGAGGAAACTTTATGCTTTGATTTTCGATGCTTACATAGTACTTGGGCATTAGGTGGTTAATCGTTATAAGTAATGATGAGGTTAGGTAAAGGAGTTGGGAACATGCTTTAGGCAGCATATTGTGCAGAGACTCTATTGGTTTGGCCATGTTGTCCGTATGGATAATTATAGATTTGCGAATAGGGTTATGAACAGTGTGCCTAAAGGCTCAGAAGGAGGGGGGATACTTAGGATGCGGTGGACAGACAATGTCAAACAGAATCTTGCTAGAATTGGTATGCAGTGGTCTGACGCAGCAGATAAAGGTCTGGAGAGATATGTTTGGAGAACTAAATTGCGCGGTCTGGTTGGCTACTTGTGGATGATGATGACGATGATCTAGTTACCTTTATAATTAAATTGGTTCATTCATCATTTGGTTGGTAATCATTTTTTTGAACTGATGCTCAGATTTTCTATTGAAAATTCATAACAATTGGTGTTTGGAGCTTTTTATTAGAAGTTTATTGAATGCCTTTTACTAGAAGCATGGAATGAGTTGGCAAAACGTTTAACTGATATAAGAATGAAATAGTTACTGAGAGCAGTTAAATTGGTGATATAGCTAGTCAAAATAACGAGTAGAAAGCTGAAATGGATACATATAATAACGAATTTTGAGCTGAAGTGACTTCTCAAATTAGTAAGATTACTGATCAGAATAATGGTCTGAACAAAAAAATCATTGAAATAACTAACCAGTGTAAAGAGATTAAAACCGAACTCAACGGAGAGTGTAATAATTTAAAGGTTGAAATTGGTGTGTTAAAAACTATATTGATGATGTAAAGTGTAATGTAAATAAAATCACTTGTGACCTTAAACAGATCGACAGTATCGGTTTTGATCAAATTGATAATATAACTAGAAGAACGCATATCGCCTGGTAAAGTGGACGGAAGTGCCAAGCTCCCCACCCCCATAAAGATCTAGTCTGCTACATTATAGGAACATGCGACGCAAAAGGTGTTCTGTTAGTGGAAGTGACGTTGACCACCAAAGCGAGGCCATCAACTCGGTGCTTGCTGGATGTATATTCTTGTTTACCTCTTTTTTTTTAGCGTGAACTTTGTTTACTTCTCTATAGTCTGACGTAAAGTTTGTCTTCTTTTAATTTGGAAATTATAAACTACTCATCTAAATTTTGACCATTCTCATAACTAATTACTTTCGATCTATCCCATAAAACAGGCGAGAATAGCGTTTCCTTTTAAAGTTCCAGTGTATTGTAACGTAATTCATACATAAATAATAATATTTTAAATAACTTTTAACCATTATTGAGTCTTTCTCAGTTAACAAAGGTGTTAGACCATTCTGTATATATCTCGCGAAATTTTCAGAAATTCGTAAAGAAACTACTGCACTGGAAGGGATTTTTTTTCACACTACACAATGGTGACCAGTGTTTTACTAATGAAAATGAAGTACATATTTTTTCAATTTAGTTTTATAAGTTGCTGCTTTAATGAAACAGTTGAAGGAAATCTTTTTCCGATTTAAAATAAACCATAGATTGTATTCAGTACCTGATTACAGCAGAAGCCATCTGGGCTTTGTCGTATTGCCCCCAACACATAGATAGCTCCCAAAAGAGAAGTAATTTCACGTTTTTGTGGAATATGTAGGTTGTGCAAAGAGTGCTAGTTGATTAATTATTGCTAACGACATAAATATAATGGATCTATTGCTTGTTAAAAATGAAATTTGGTTTTCAATTTTTACTCAGGAATATCTCCATTAATTTTATAGTCCGCCACACATGCTTCAACATGAAAAGTGATCAACTGATAGAAAGTGGGTGACTGATAAATATGCAATCAGTTAAAGAAAAAGGATTTAAATTTTTGTTCAGATCTTACATTGAAAGTTCAAGAATTCGTCTGCTTTTACAAAAGCTCATCATACGAAAAACAAAATCGTATTTTATTGTTATAACATTAATTCTCAGCTATATTTTTCTCTATAATCCTGATCCAAACGTTAAATATTTTACACTGCTCTCAGCGTGTTATCCCGATATTTCGCGCAATTCACCTATGTCCAATAGATAGCTAACTCAGTATTGTGCCAGACTCGTAATCTGCAGTAACCAGGTTCAAATCTTTACCATTGCGCCATTTCTACCTGAACCCAGCTGTGCTTGTGTTGAGATTAATTTCTGCTGAACCGATTCTATCACAGTGTAAATCGAAACTGGTATAATTTTTGTACCATGTAATTGTGTACCGCGTAAATCGAGGGATAGGCGAATAACATAGTTTTAAAACTCAAATTGAAGGGTCTTTTCTTCATTATATCCGTAAATATGTTATAACTGATTTCGTTATAAATGAGTTTGACTGTATTTCAAAAGTTTGTCTGAGTAAGAATTTTTAGTTTCCATCATTTTTTTTCCATCAATGGTTTTTAATTTCCATGAATAATTTCGTACGTAGTTTCCATCGGTTTTGAATGAGCTTATGGACTCTTGGTGGCTTATGAACCACTGCTGTGAAATAATTCAGTTTCAATAGCTATTAAAGGATTATCTTTTAAAACTGAGAATTCAATAAATTTGAGTGATATGCATAATTTATCTCCTGTTGCATTATGTAAAAAGCTTATTTTCAAAGTTAAAGAGCTTTGAACGTGGTTTCCTATTCACAAAAATATGGAAGTATTCCAATACGTTTGGTAAGAAGTTGCGTAGTCTCATAATCCGTATTCTCTTAAAACTTCACTCTCGATTGTTAGCAGAGAGAAATATCCAAATGTCCATAATTTTGTTGTTACGTAAACAAATCGTATGACATAAATGATCGCGCCCTATTATGTTGGTGCCACTAATTGTCTAATGTGCCTTATGGGAAAGTCGACTATGCTTGTCTACTATAGCTATTTATGTTTCAATAGATTTGTAATAAATGCTGTGGGCGCCAAAGGCGCCCCCAGAATTGTACTGCCCCGGGCGATCGCCCGTTCCTCCGCCCTTTCCACCGACCATGTCCACATCCCATTGGCCGAGATACCCTAACGTCCCCGATGAAAGCA
This sequence comes from Ryuthela nishihirai, assembly GCA_038380435.1. NCBI lineage: Eukaryota > Metazoa > Arthropoda > Arachnida > Araneae > Heptathelidae > Ryuthela > Ryuthela nishihirai. Next base: position 5,226,070 of record JAWZYU010000019.1, read on the forward strand.
TCACATGACTACATCTGGCGGTACTTTCGAACTAGAGAACAGTTTGGGAACTGAGAGAATTGCGTTCCGACAATGAGACCTTCCGCATGTCAGGCGAATTGTCTGTGGCTTGATTTGGCCATTTTGTTCTTGAATTTAGCAGTGGGACTGCTGAGGCTCCTTGCAACCTGCTGTCACCTAGATAGTAGTAACTCTTGAAAGAAGTTAATTATTCATACGGGCAACATGGCCAAATCAACGGAGTCTCTCTCTGCACAATATGCTGCTTAAAGGAGGTTGCAAACTCCTTTGCCTAACCTCATCATTAGTTACAAAGTTGAACCACCTAATGCCCAAGATACTGTGTAAGCATCTGGAATCAAAAAGAGATAAGTACCCTTCTGCATATACTTCACACACAGTCGGTGAAAAAAACAACAACTCAAACAGGTCGAGAAGAAGCCTATCTACAGTGGTATTCATTAAAATGAAGCATTTACACAGAGATGCATATTAAATTGACCGGGATCGGAGAAAAGTTTCGTTATATTGAATATTTCGTTATTCCAATGTTCTTTATATCGACTGTACCACTTCGAGATTGACTCCATGGATCATGATATAATGACCGTATTTTATTTCATTTTACTTCTCATATGTAAAGATATACGAAAAGAAGAAAACAATTTATTCAAAAAAATGAAATGTCATGTCAAGTTTATTTAAAGTGAAAACTGAAGTTGGCTTCGAAGCAATATGTGAAGCATGGAACTGGATCATAGAAATTTTCGTCTTATTAAAACACCATTTACTTTAATACAGACAGATTAAAAAAAAACTCATTTCATATTTTACAATTTTCATGCTGGGCAGTTTGTGCACGCCTATTATCGGGGTATACATTTTGTTACACTATTTCTTATCAAGTTGGATGAAAAATGAAACAGAAATGTTTACCTTTGCCAAAATAGGATAATTTATTTTTAATCAGTTCCAATTCACGCGTTATATATTTTATCATGTGTTAAAAAACAGTTATGGTTAATATTTTTGTTTTACTTAGAGTTCGTTAATTAGTTCAGTTAGGCAAGCGACTTGAGGAGTAATTTGTTTGTTTTATTTTTTATGGCGCTAAGCCTTCGCCATTTTCTAATGACACGGAAAGATGTTGCCAACAGTATGTTGCAAAGTTGCGATATCATTCGAGAATTCACTGAGATATGCTTCTTGGAACAGATAGTTAAAAAAATACCGATTTAAGACGTAAACTCTAATACAAGGTAATTTTCTTTCATAATGATTATTTTGCAGTATGTTTATATTGCATTTCACTGTTACCGAAATTTCTGTCACTTGCAGGATTTCGCTATACAGATATTTCACTGTACTTGTTTTTTCTCCTCTCTGACAGAATTGCAGTGTAAAATAACACTGTTTTGAATTTGTTCATTTTTATACAGGGAACAGTTTACAAATATTTCCATAAATTGTGACCTCGAATCATAAACTGTATTTGCGAATTGATTTACTATATTAGTATGTATTCTTTCCATCTGAAAATTTCCTGCATAATCAAGCACGATTATCTGTGAGCTTTTGACATTTTCATCAAGTGTACATTTAAAGTGCATTGGCAAAAATTGTTCTTTTGCAGTTCACTGCATATTTAATTTACTTCTTGTTTCGAAAATTCGTTCAAGTTGAAACAGTTGTTTTTCCTTTTTCTCGTCTGTAACGCAGTCGGCCAATGTGCAACAGAATCGAGTGAAGAAGTGTCAGTGTGCTCGATATTCACTTCACTCAGCGAAGAAAGGAAAATTGTGCCCGCTGGTGAAGAGCATCTTTCCACTTCGTTGTCAACTGTTAAAAGCGATCAGTCGATCGAGAAAAATGACATTTCGAGAAAGCAGCTACTGATTGCGACAGGTTTTGTTGATAGCGGTTGCCTTGGTAACCACGTACATTGAGGCGAGCAGCGACACGAGTCGAGCGAAACCTTCACGATACAATGTAACAGGATCTCGATCTCCGCAGCCCTTCCTTTGCCCAGGAGCTGCCCACGTTAAAGGCTTCTCAAGAAAGGCTTTCGGCGTAACAGGTAGGAACTTTCTGTCAACGTAACTGGGATTTTAGATTTAATGCCACGAGTTCTGTTAGTACTCCTTGAAGAGATGTCTTGTTTAAGTGTTTGAATACATAGAGTATTATTTCAATACATAGAGTAACTAAAGTTACAGAAAATGCAGTCACAGTATTAAGCACTGGAATTAGTATATATTAATAATTGGCTTTTATCTAGTGCGGGGATCTCGGCCTGGTCTGCGAATAGCAGACCTCCTCTGAGTTCGAAAGTGCGTTTACGGATATATCAGGAAACGTATTATGAATCTCGTAGCTTTGATGTAACAAAGGAAATGTAAAATCGATGCACTGTTCTCATCATATGAAAGACGTAAAAGGGAATTCGCGCAACTCAGTCCGACTGGAAATGGCACTTTTCAAACTATTTTCGATTTCTGAATTTACTGAAGAATAGACGAATCTGAAATACTAATTGAAGAATAACAACATGTCACCTCTTGCTAATATAGTGTGTCTGTTTTTCAAAAACAGTAAAGTTTTATTATTTTCTGCTTTTAATGTCTTCTGACAGTGAAAATTCCAACAAATTGAAAAATGCATGTAGTAATACTATATTAGTCCCTATAGCACACAAAAGAATATTTCATATATGTCTTAAAACAGAAAACAATTGTGTTTGATCACGCCCCCTGGTGGTAAGGGATTAAATCATTGCTACCCATGAAAATCTCTTGACCATCTCATACTCAATAACAAAAATTTCAAATCTTTACCATAAATATATCGATGTCCATATTCTTCCAAATTCTATAAATAAATAAAAAAATAAATACCCCCTCAAGCAGCTGCTTGCCACAGAGGTCTGACAGGAGCCTGTCAGTTTATATGCCATAGCAGAAGGTCTATGAGGATGGCAGGACCTCAGCAGAAAAACGACACATACATCTATGCCTTAACCCGGGGCTTGAACCCAGGTCCCTTAGATCAGTAGCCAAGCGCGCTAACCACTCGGCCATGGGACGGCTTCCAAATTATAGCATTTTCAAAATTTTTCCACCGTTAGAGAGCCTGTTGAAGCTATTGGGAGATTTGGAATATTCGAATCGAATTATTTCATCAATACCTATTCAGCCCAAAGAAACTCTTTAACGTAGCTCTAAAAGAAGTTGAATGCCTACAGACGAGTGGTTCACACCTGGCGAATCGCGCTAGATGTATCGTGAAATTTCGTATGATATTGCAGATAAAAGGAAATTTATAAATCTTATTGTTGCTATTTTCTGACACCATTCTTCATTTAACGTTTACCGTTTAATCGAAATTTTATGCTTATTAAGTCTAATATTAAAGCCAAAATTAGCACAAAACATGGCTATTATTATTAACCTCAATACATGCCAGAACTAGGAACGGAATAACTCTGCGTTTGTCAACAACTCCACAAAAATGGATATTATTGAAGGCAAACTGCTCGTGCGCGAGTTTCCCGTAGTGTTGCCATCTTAAATTTTTAATGTTCTGTGAGTATTCACGACGAAAAATAGTGTGAGTTTGAGAATCACTGCTATATACTGATGGGCAGACAACAAAGCGAATATATCAGTGCCCTTTTCACCTATACTCCTGTTTCTTTTCACTCGTCATTTGTCGAGCGAAATGTGGATTTGACAAAACATTGTTCCACTATATCTTTCGTTAGCTTGTAATAACGATGTAACTTAAATGATTTATGTGTCAAATGAAAGCTTGTAAAGCGGGGAATGTCATAGACTATAAAAGCAGTTTGACTGCCATGCTTTCTTCCCCACAAAAAATGGGGATATATGAAAACTGTTGTTCCCCTGTATCTTCGGAACGCGAGGGCCGAAAGTAACAAGCTATGTGTTAAACGAAAGCTTGTGACATGAGAAATGTTACAGGTTAAAAAACTGTCGTACCGTTTTTTCCGCGTAAGGGGAAATATGAAAAGGATTGTTCCCCCCAAAAAAACAAAGAAGGTCGTATTTTGACGGGTGGGAAGGGGAACCTTAGCTAGTTATATCTCAAATTAAAGCTTCAATGTCGTAAGTTACCTTAAACACGACTCCAAAAACAGAGGAGGAAAAATGTGGTCGATGTTTATGAGTCATATATCAAAAGAAAGTTTCTGAAAGAAAGTGTTTTTAGTGATAAAAAATTTAAATTAAAAAATACCTATCTTCCTATATGCACGCTAAAAAGTAGAAAATAAACGTAAACATATCGATGGTGCAATCAGTCACTGAATTCGTATTCACTTCAAAGGAAGATAAGGCGCCGATTTAGGAACTCAGCAAGACTGCCAGCGGCTTATCTTCCTTTGAAGTGAATATGAATATGTTATCCGAAAATACGTTATTCATGATTGGGCGAAAAATTTGAAATGTCAAACGTGAAAAACAAAAAACAAAAAGTGATATGCCAAGAAATAATAATATTAATTATTATTAATCAAATAATTAATTGCATGAAAACTCTACTTGTGACACTTTGACTGGTGACTATTCATCATTGATTTGTTAAGTGCGGTTCGAGAGCAATTCTTGGCTCAACCTGTCTAGTCAACCTGTAGTGTTTGGAATCCCACGTTTAAGGAGTCAATTACCAAGAATTGACCTTTTTAAGTTTGTCAAATGCATTTCGAATTCCAGGTAGAGGATATCGAAGAGTGCATTCTTGTCTAAAGAGGATGACATCATTGAAGCAATTCAATAGTTGAAGATCTCCCAGGGACGAATTCGAACTGCTCAACTGGAGTGAGGTAATGTTGTAGCCCATTTGTATTGGGGATTTGAAAAGCGAAAAATCTCTTTGCAGTATTTATGGGTAAAGAGTTTTATGTCATAAGACCTTGGCAGTGTTATAGTCTCGACATTTTGTCTTCCATCTTTTCTTATTTCCCCCACTTTCCTTCTAAAATAAATGAAAAAAAAAGACAGAGAAGTCAATTTTAAAATATATATCAAATAAAAGCTTTTGATGATTGTCACAAATTAAAAAGAAAACTCTCCATAACACCTTCCCGAAAAAGTGGAAAAGCAGCATGGGGGCTCAATTTATACATTGTATATGTATAAATTGAAAGCTTATAATCAAAGTAGCGTCACGTGAAACAAGAATTCCCAATCCATACATCATTCCTCCCAACAGAAAAGGGGACAAGTCACATGATTCCCATCTTAACAATTAGTACATTAAATCAAACCATTCGTGATGTGCAGAATGAAAAGTTATTTGGAAAATCCTCGACTGCGCAACAGACAATAAATGGTGCACAATTACGGATCGAAAAACAAGTTGGAGCGGAACAAATGCTTTCAACTTGCAAACAGTAAGATATAGAATGAGAGTTATTTTTCCACCTGAAGCTGAAAAATTTCTCCCTCCCCTCCAGAATATTTTCCGTAATACTTATATTATTATTATGTCTATTATTATATTTGTAGGATTCAGTGAAAAGCAGAAATCGAACACAAATTTAAAAATAATACTCACAAAATTAAATTTGCAATGAATAAATTATTTACCGACATACATGGTAATTGATGTCTTCTTGTGTCGGCCTTAGCAGTTATTTTTGTGCAGAGCCGGATCTAAGGGAGAATAACCATACTGTCATCCCTTTGAGAACTAGTATATTAATTTGATTTAATAGTAAATAATGGAAGACTCCATTTATTATCCAAATGGACTGACTCCATTTGGGAGAATTAACAAACATAATATGAATTCAATGATTATGTACAACATCAATGGATTGCAGATAAATGAGTCCTTTGGCAATCTTGAGATAAAAGCAAATGAAACATTTAAAACTTATAGCATTTAAAATATTTATATGCCCATGCTTCGTAAATGATTTGTAAAAACGACTGTAGTGGGAGAGATGACTATGTCCTCTGGAAGATCATTCCAGACTCTTCCCTATTCCACAAACAAAGAAGTGGTATGTGGAATCTTTTCTTGCAAATGGGATGTCAATACACAGCGGGTGTTGTGTAGTCCTACTGCTTACTATGCGAAAGAAAGTTTGTTTGGGATTAAAGTACAAAAGCCCATGGATGATTTTGTAGCATACACTCAAATCATTTTCAAGTCGTCTCCTTTCCAAGGAGTGCAGTGATAGGTCCTTTAATCTCTGTTGATACGATTTGTTGCAAACAAGTTTTATAAAAGATCTCTGGACTTTTTCAACAATTTCAATATCACACACACACGTAAGGGGACCATATACCGGAGATGTGTATTCTAGAATGGGCCGAACGTATGTGATGAATGCTTTTATAAGGGTGCTTGTGTTACACTTGCTGTAGCATTTCAAAATCACGTGCACGACACGATTTGCCTTCATAGCAATGAAATTGCAATGTTGTGAAATGGATAAATTACGATGAGCCTAAGTCTGTGAATCTTTCACTTTTCTCAATATCTGAGGAATCAAGAGAATTGGTGTGTTGCATATTATTATGACCTGTATTAAACATCGTAGTTTTACCCTTCTAGATAGGTAGAGCATTAAGTGCGCCCCACTGTGGAATTTAATCTCACGCCTCCTGAAGTGAATGATGGTCGTCAGAGTTGGAAAGAGTAGTGTAGAATTTGATGTCATCAGCGTAGACAAAACTGGCAACAGGCTTTAAAATGGAGGGAATTTCACTGGTGAAAATAGCGAAAATCGATGCACCTAAAACAGAGCCTTGTACGATACCACTAGTAACTCGTTTAATTGGTGACAATGTGTTGCCGACTTTAATCTGTTGAGCCGATCAGATTAAAGTCGGTTGGAAATAAGGATTTAAAGTTGGAAATAGGACGCGCATTATCTGAACCATTTTGCTGGGAATACCGTAATTTGCTAGTTTTTCAAACAAAATTGATCTTTTAAGCTTGTCGAAGGCTTTTTCAAAGTCAAAGAGGATGATATCAATTGATTTGCCCTTTTTCTGGTGCTGATGTCCACGTATTTAGGAGCATAAGATCTGTATTGTTGTTGATCGACCAGTTACAAATACAAATTGCTCATCTGAAATTATGTTATTGCATAATAAAAATAAATATTGCATAATACAACGCTTCATAATTTTAGGTAGAAAATCCAGATTAAGTGAGATGCTGGTAAGAGAGATGAACCGATGATTTTTTGGATCAGTAGGTTCAACATTGCTTTTGAAGATAGGAGAAACAATGGCATGACGCCAGTCTTCAAGTATCTTGCCACCTTCATAACAAACATTAAAGAGAATAGAGAGTTTGATAGAGATGCTACCATTAAGATACTTGAAGAATAATGGAGAAATGCTATCAAGCCCTGTAGAAAATCTTGCAGGCGTATTTGCAATCGCTGCGCTAACAAATGCAGCATCAAATATATTGGAAAAGAAGTCATCAGATGCTGAAATCGCAGCAATCAATTCGTGATCCCTAACGTAGGCAGAGTAAAATGTATTAGACAACAGAATAGCATTTCAACATCAGAGGTTGCATATGATTCGTCAGGAGTTTTAATGGCGGGATCTGGATTGAACCCTGTAACCTGGATCTTGCATCTTTATAGAAGGAATTACTATTCCGCTCGTCGCATAAGATGTTAAGTCTGCTTGATTCGACATGTTGCACGACTTTGCGATATGCGTTAGAGGCTGTGCTGTGGCCTGTTTCATTAGCACTACTAAGATCATTGCGGTAATCTGGCATTAAGTTTAATTCTTTCTTGTGTTTTGATAAAACTGTTGCATTTTGCTCTTTCCTTTTGAAGTGGAACGGATGAGATGCAGGATTACATGATTGAGTGGTGGAAGCCAAAAATTGTTAAACTTATGCACATTTCACTCCTTTTTCAAACACTTTTTTTTAAAAACTTCTAATAAGAATGTAAAAATGTTATACTCTACTGGAAATCCAATCCTTTACACATCACCCTTTATCTTTTTTCAGCTCGATTGCGTCGCTTGCCCTCTTTATTTTTTTCTAGATCGGAGTGTCTGCTTTTGTGTCCGTAACTGTTATTTGAGAGGCCTGTGATGAGCTCACTCTATTGGTTGGTCCTCTGGAACTTCTTTTTTTTAATTTTCTCTTAATTAATTATTATTAATTAATCAATCTTCACCCGTGGTAAGTCTACAGATTTACAAGTTGTTACACCCGTGCTTTCAATATGTATTAGACTTGATGTGTGCAAATGTGATGTTCTTCTTTGTCTGAAATGGCTGCTACTATCTTTTTTTATCATTTACTTCTTGCATCCAAAAATATATTTATGGCATTCATGCCATGAATGTGCTTTGAATGAAAGAGGTAAATGTCTGATGCGCTAGGTAGAGGACGATACACCATTTGTTTACACTTTTATTTTACAATTGTGTGAATGTGCATTTGTACATTCACTGTCACTCAGACGCAACTGACCATAGTTCACTTTTGAGTTTCACAGAATTGATGACTTTTATTACTTTAAAAGAGTAATTATCTCACAAGTGTGTGAGGCGCATGGCCTTCCATCACTTCTCATTTTTACAACTTTTGAGTTACCATATCCACTTCTTTCATCGCAATTCCTAACTCTAAACGGTAACCTCCTCCCCAGGCACTCTATTAATGACAGAGTGCTTTCGAATGGATATCAACCCGATGTGTGAGAGAAACGCCAAGTCCCGTCTGCATCTGGGCTTCCATTTGCCATCGTTCATGCAAATGAATCGTTTCAGTTTTAATAACATCTGTTGATCTGACATTTCCTGAACACAATCAGATACCTCTTGAGCCTTATCTTTCATTTTACAATTCTTCCTTCTACTCATGAATTCTATTCTCTATTCTTTTTAAATTCTCGGCATCTGTTTTCCTATGGACTTGTTTCTTTCACTTTCCGATATTTTCTTAATAAATCTGCCATTATGCCAAGATATTTTCCTGAATCTTATATCTGTCCTGTCATTACTTTCCATTATGCTTCTGCCATTTAAAACATTCTCTTTAAACAAGATGCTATCATTTATTGCTGAAATAAACTTCATTTGTTCATTATTATCACTAACTTTATCTTTTTTATTTTTAAGAATAGAACTTTTAAATTCAGGAGTAGAAGGAAGAATTGTAAAATAAACGTAAGGCGCAAGAATAAGTTTCTTATCAACACCGAAGTTAACATTTTCATTAGTATATTCTTTATTAATCGCTAATGATCGCTTAAGTCTTCTTCTATTCACTTTTTCATCTATAAAATTTTCCACATTCATTGTCTGAATATCAGTACTAAATTTCTATCCCTTGCATAATAGTTACTCGATTTGTGTAAACAAAATTATGAAAAAAACTTTCACTTTCTTCTATATCACACTAGTAGTAGTGACTACTGAATAGCGTTTAATTTTGTATACGGCCCCCTAAGATTATGGTGCAGAGTTAGAATAGGATGAAGACTCGTGGCTACATTATTTTTCTAGATGGTTTTTTATGTACATAACTGCATCCCCCATTTCTTTTCCCTACACCGCCAGAGGAGATCTAGGATGGAGCGAGGGTGGGTCTAAAATTTTTTATTGCATGGCTCTACGACGTTTGCCCCCCTTCCCCCTACACTTCACGTGGAGAGCTACGCTGGGGCTAGCAAAAATATTGTTTTTTTAATAATAATAATTTTTATCACCATTTTATTGTGCAATATACAAAGATATTATTCTCGTTAATATAATACAATTCACATAAAAGAGAAAAGGGACACTCAGTTAAAAAATTCAATACAGAATTTGGAAAGACTGAGCACCTTTAACTAAATTACATTGACTAATACACTTATGGCAAATATCTACTATATGATACACCAGTATTTTAAGCATTAAAAATATTAACGAGTTAAAGTAGGTAACAAACTATGTTTGAATGCAGAATACTTTTCAGTTTCTTTTAAATTATTATCTAAATTATTCCAAACTTTCGCACCCTGAAAGGTTAGTGATGCTTGTCCATAATTTATTCTGCATAATGGTAATTCTAGGTCAAGTTGCTGTCGACTTGGGTAATGATAACACTTCCTTTGGAAAAATATCGTATTTTTTAAATCTAATAGTACAGAACATAAATAACGCTATATTTAATCTGTGTAGATCCGGAAGTTGTAAAATTTTGGCTTTTTCGAAAAATTCTTTAGTATGTTCATTAAAGTTTAGATTGTACAGAGTTCTGACGAATGTTTTTTGAAGATTTAGTAGTTTATTAATATTCTGATTACTTGTGTTATCCCATAGTAAAATGTAATAATGTGGATGAGGATAAATAATGGAGTTATACAATAGCAATTTAATTCGAAAAGGAAACATGAATCTATAGCGTCTAATACGGCCAATATTCCTGGAATTTTTTTTCTAATGTATATAACGTGTTCATTCCATTTTAAGTTTTAAGTAATCCATACTCCTAAGAATTTAATTTTGTTAACTCTTTCGATTGCGTTTCCATCAATGCATATTTCATGTAGGTAAAGATTTGCAGTTTTTACAGTCGAAACGAATAAGATATATTTAGTTTTGCCAATATTGGAGTTTATTGGCTCTAAACCATTTTGCATAAATTTTTAAATCGTTATTAACGATGTCAATTAGGATATCAATGGTTTTACTTGTATAAAATATACTAGTATCGTCTGCAAATAATATCGGAGAAGAATTATGCGAAATGTTAATAATGTCGTTAACATATAAGAGAAAAAGTAGTGGTCCTAGGTTAGAACCTTGAGGTACACCGCTTTTAAGACTACAAGTTTCGGATACATTATAATTTTAAGAAACAACCTGTTTTCTGTTGGATCAGTAATTTTGAAAGCATTTGTAAACAATGCCCCGAGAAACATAATGGTATAACTTGAACAACAAAATTTCGTGACAGATAGAGTCAAATGTTTTAGATAAATGTAGAAAAATGCCTATAAAGGTCTAGAAAAATACCTTGTTTTCAAATTTTTGTACAGAGACTCTGTTATATTTATTAAAGCTTTTTCTGTTGAATTTCCAGGTAGGAAACCAAAATGATTTTTATGTGAAATATCAAAATTCAAAGCAAAATCAAGTACTCTTTTATAAATTTTTTTTTTGACTTTGGCGAAAGTAGAAAGAACTGATATTGGTCGGTAATTTGATGCGTCATTTTTATCCCCAGATTTGTAAACAGCTATTACACGAGCAATTTTTAATTCATTGGCAACAACACCTTTCGCCATTGAAACATTTAAAATAGCGGCTAGTGGTGCAGCGATTAAATTAGCAACAAACTTAATGGGTTTTGCTGGAATACCATTAATTCCATAACTTTTCTTAATATTTAATTTTAATAATAGTTGAAAAATACTTATTGAAATAATTAATCCTTTCAGAATCAGTTTCCATTTCCTTACCTTCTACTGCATTGCATCAGGAAAAATAATGTTCCTCGTTCGTAAAAGACTATTGATTCATTTCCATGTAGTTTTTGGGTTAACATCAGTGCTAAAAATATTTTGATAATAATGTTTTTGCTGCGGTTAATTTCTAAATTTAGTTGATTTCTGCAATTTTTAAAAGAGTTCCATGATTCTGTATTTCTTGCATTCAAAAATTCTTTAAATTTCTGGTATTTTATTTTTATTTTATTTAAAATATCAATAGTTATCCAAGGTTTTCGATTGTTTTCGCTTTTTTTTTTAAATTTTGTAGAGGAAAACATGCATTATAACATACAGTTAACAAGCTGATAAATTTATTATACATTTCATTAGTATCATTGCATATTAAGACATCATCCCAGCATATATTGCTAATTTCAACATAAAATTTGTTCATGTTATCTTCCGGAAAGTGTCGAAAAGTAGCAGGAGTGTTTAATTTTTCTTTCAGCTTATTATTAGAACAAAGTGCAAAGATATAGAAAATGGCCACTTATACCAATGTAGAAAACACCTCCTCATTGCAGATGATATATTAGTGATGCGCAGATCTATGACAGTTGAGCTAGAATATGTGACTCTGGTAGGTAATTGAATCAGATTTCTAGATCCATAAATATCAATTAATTCATTAAAATCAATAACATTATCATTCGGTTGTAAGATATCAATATTAAAGTCCCCAATTACATAAAAATTATAATTCTTAGCAGTTGCATATTCTATAATTTTGGAAAAGAAATCTAAGAACATTTGTACATCAGAGGCTGGAGGTCTATATACAACATTACGCAGTACATTACCACTTTCAAAAACAATTGATTGAAAATGCAGTAAAGAAATAGTAAATTCAGCATTATTGGTGTAACGAATATATATATATGGCTTAAAATAAACAGCAACACCCACACCTTTTTTATTAGTTCTATTTAAAAAATAACCTTTATAATCTAAAAGATCATAGTTCAGGGTTGAATTATCGAACCAAGTTTCAGTTACACAAATGATGTCGAATAGTGGATATAGTTCCCCATAGCAATGTTCAATTAATTCAGTTTTATTGTTTAGGCTTCGCGCATATATATGGGATATGGAAAAATCAAAAGATGTATTTTTAGTTAAATCACAATAAGATAAACTGTCATAATATTGAGTCATTTAGAAAAATAGTTTAAACAAAATTTCCAAATATGTACAATTCAAACAATGTTACTTAGGTCATTAAAAGTTCTTAGGTCATTAAAGATTGCGATCCATCTTCCTTACGAATAAGAATTTTGCCATTTAGTACCCAAAGGTATTTGTAAATTTTTTCTGTTTTAAGGCGCCTTGCTTTCAGATATAATTCTTTGAAGTAGGGGGATAAATGTTCCTTAATATATATTAGATGTTCCTCATTAACAATGTCAGCTTCTTTTGGCTAATAATATGATTTCTGAGAGTTCTATCCTTGAAAGCTACTATGATCGGACGGGGATTTTGTCGATTTGGATCTTTATGTTGTATTCGATGAGAGATTTCGATCTTTATGTTGTATTCAATGAGAGATTTCAATGTCCTCTCTCTCTTGATATCAACCTGTAAGGATTTTAGGACTTTAAGTGCAATATTAGTTGTGTATTCATTTATGATTTCAAGTATTCCATCTATTTCTAGATTTCTATTATAATTGTATTGTTCCATTTCGTGTACCTTGGTTTTCAAATCACGAACTTCTGATTTGAGGGCCTTGTTTTCATTCTGCAAAGCTTTGTTGGCTTCATCCACATGTTTTAATTCCATTTTCATATTTTTAAATTCCTTTAACAATATATCATATTGTGACGAAAAGAAGTCTACGCTTTGTTGAACTTCTCCAATTAGAGAAGTGTCTTCTTTTATGAGTGAGAGCTGAGAAGATAACCATTTACGGTCTATCTGTAACTGCTGAGTAGGACTATCTTGTTCCAGGGATATTGTAGAAGCATTTTGTTGATCAGGTTCGTTGGCCTCTGGAGTAATGTTTAATTGCTTTGCTGTTCGATCATCATAAGGCCATAATTTGCAAACGGAGATTCTGTTACTATTATCACTGGATAAAATAGGCAGGCTATTGCATCGTGAACATTTCCACTTCATAGAGCATTTTTCGATAACTTTTTGGAATTTATATTGTTGTCACTGTCACAAGAAGCGTGAAAATAAATACCACATTCTCTAGTACACTGTACACTTTCTGAAGGATTTGGAATTGTTTTGTGGCAAGCGATGCACACTGATGAAACTGACACATGCCACTTTTTTTGTAGATAGATTCACGTTAATAGTCAGCACGGTCTCTTTTGCATGTAGCTCGTGTCACTTGTGCAAAATCAGAAGTAACGAAAGAGAACCGGGATATGTCTTTTTCTTTATATGCATGCGATCTCACAATCAACCACAAATTAAGACGATCAACAGAGTCGAAAGCCTTTTTGAAATCAACAAAGCTAGCAACCAAAGGTTTCTGAAACTCTAAACATTTCCCAAGAATCTGCCTAAGTGAAAATATCTGATCTACACATCCCCTACCACTTCTGAATCCTCATTGCTCATCACCCAATTGACTGTCAAACGGATTCTTAATTATATTAAGCACAATTATGCAAAGAACTTTACCTGGAACAGAGAGTACACTAATTCCCTTATAATCATCACAAGAACTGCAATCACCTTTTTTTAAAAAATTTGGACAATGATAGCTCTAGTAAAATCCTTAGGAACCACTGTTTTATCATAAAATATATTCAAAACTTCAGTCATTCATGTGGTAACCGAAACATTCCCAGCTCTTAGCATTTCTGTTGTAATTTTATTAACCCCTGGGGATTTATATAGTTAAGTTTATAAATTGCTAACCTAACTTCAGACAGTGCCAACGTTAAAGCCAGTTATGCATCTGTCATCTTTACAAACAATGGGAGTAGAACTAACCACATTGTTTAGACATCACTGAAATGCTCAGCCCACTAGCCATGACAGAATCCTCACCTTCTATAACCTTACCTTGTTTATCCTTAAATCCCTGTTTACCTGCTTTTCTACCACACAAAACGTTAACTATCTGGTACAGCTCTTTGATGTTGTGATGTCTAACTACTTCCTTTGCTTTGTCAGCCAAGCCATCATAGTAGTAGCATGACTGGGAGTTCTGGGCCAATGTTAAAGTACAGGGAAATTCATGTTAACCTACAGAAGAAGTTTTGGGGTGTAAGAGGTTAAACTAATTTTCAGAACGTGGTGTGTGTAAAAGATATGAAATGATGAGTTTTGTTGAGAAAATATTGTAGTTATCATACACTTCACTGGATTATTGTGCTGTTGGGTTATAAAAGTCAGGTAAATCGGAGAAGTCGAGAAAGCCAGACAGTTTTAGGAAATTAATTTGAAAAATATGGCAATTCAAAATCAACAGGTAAAATGACATTTTCGGGGGCTGGGAGAGAAAAATATGATGGAAAGATAGATTTTGAAGCGACATCTGTGAATGTTTGGATTTTCTTTGATCCAGTAAGGATGAGAGAGTATGAGATGAATCCAATTTCGAAAAAATTGCAAGTAATGAAATTACGGTGAAATTGTGAAATAAACAGGATAAAAATTGCAAATTTAAGAATAACAGGCTAAATGCCTCAGTATTGTCTAAGGCGCTAGTTCTGTGTTTTTGCTTTATTATTGAACATTTAAAGTGATGTGGGTTAGAAAAAATTGGGGGAAGTTTATGGAGATAAGATTTTTTATTTATTTTGAAAATGATGAAGAGCATTGGGTTAAGTGAAATGGAGAGTGAAATATGGGTATGAATGATGGTATGTGTGTGAGATATAAAAAATAATTAAAGATTAAATTTGAAGTGATGTAGGTTAGAATAATTTTGAAAATGTATGAAGTTTATGTAGAGAAAGAAGTTTTTACGTTATTGTGCTTATTTCAAACTAGATAGAAATCAGTCTCGACCCTCTCTAAAGAAGAACGGGGTCGAGACCTAGTTTCATTTATTTCGGTTCAATTGATTGATGTCATAATTTTAGAGTTCACTGCACCTCAGCATTAAAGAGAAGCTGCAAGAATACTGGTCCTGGAACATCATATTTTTTTTAAAACGTGCAAGATGTAGATTTCGAAATGATTGTATTAAAATACTTATTTTTTTAGCCAACAACTAAAAGTTTTCCCTCTAATGGTTGCAAAGTTGCTTTTCATTCTGAGACAATTACGCAATATACGTGATATAATTCATTTGCTACCCTCTTTAAATTAAAACGTATTTCGATGTCAGCAGTTGCTGATAATTCATATAAACGTGATGCGTATTTGCTGAAATCGAAGTGGAATATCGGATACAGTTTCCTAAAATTTTGATACCTTACTTGTGTTCCCGAGTCGATATCTATATTTTTTGCAGCTAAAAAGCTGTTGTAAACTCGTGCATAGTCTAAAGTGTTGGGTTCAAAATTGCACTCGAATTCTTGTTCGGGAAACTGTTTGCTATTCACTCTGATCTGAATCCGTTCTAGTAACATGTGATCAAACACCGTATTGTTTCTGGCTTGACTATTTAATCGATTAGACTTTTGTAAGACGACATAAAGATGGATGGGTTTATTTTGAGTTCTAGTAACTCGCCAACTGACATGAGAGTAAATTCTAGTATCAGATTTGTACAGTTTGCATGATTCCCAAAAGATTTCATGTGGATTGCTGCTTGCTAACTGAGATTCCCGTTTTCCAAGTATTTGTAGTAATGGTTCCACTTTTGGAATAAACCAAGATACGTGAAATATTTCAAATTTATACAACGTAGCCCCAACTCTCTGAATAATGTCTTTGTCGTCATTTTTTTCTAGTTTTATGGTATGTTTTACACTGCGAAACTCTTTATCCACGTTTCGGCAGAATCGAAACAGCCGATTCAGGGTTAAAAATAAACTTACATTTTGACTATTTTTTGTAATTTCATATCTGTCTGAAAATCCTTGATTGAATTCAGGATTTCTCTTTGATGCTTGTGAAAAATACTTTATCTTATTATTCGTGTCCAGTTTATCTTGACCTCCATCGTACAAATAGTTATTCATTTTCGAACTGTCTGCGATATCTTTGAACCTCATCATTCTTGTGGCAGTACTGTGTGAAAAGTCTTCGGTGAAATTAATTGAATTGTGAATTGTGCTCGTCACTCCTGGCAATTCAATATCTTCCAATTCTCTGTTTTCGATATAATATTGAGCTCTCTTAAAAATGTTGTACCCATCATTGACAATCGTAACTACATCATTGCTACCGACAGTGGCGGACTGTGTCTAAAAATATTGGTTGCCAGGAGACAAAGGAGGCCCACCCACAACTATAAATAAGGCTATCTTTTAATTTTCATAAGAAATAAATGAATTAAAAAAAATACATAAGTGGAAAAAGGTACAATTAAAATTTTTGCGAAAAAAATGTATATCTTTTAGTAATTACAGTGTACATAATTGTACATATTACTGGCAATATACAGTAGATACTAAATGTAAATACAGATTGCTATAATTGAATTTTGAAATTATTTTTTAATTTTAAATAAATTGTGGATATTTTTAAATAGTTTGCTTGTACTGAACATTTTACACATTAACAGGTAGTTCAAAAGCATATTTCATGCACTCCACTATATTAAGAGCAATCGTTTTAATTCACTAGATGATTGTGCGAATCTGTCAATAATTGCTTCTGCATCCAATTCATCTAACAATTCCTTTTCAATGGATAGCAACATGTATGATTCCAAGTTCTCCCCAGACAGTGAATTTCTTAACCTTGTCTTTATGATCTTTAGCTTTGAAAATGTCCTCTCACATTGGACTTGAGTAACTGATAGTGTGCAGATGACTTTATAAAGTTCATAAAGGTTATCATATGCCTTGTCATGAAGTCTGTTGGAGGTCACAATTTATAGTACACACGATGGGAAAGTTCTACAAATTTTACACTTGTCGGAAATGGAATCCGTATTCTCACCATCATTAAGCAATAGCTTTAATATACTGCTCACAAAAATCAGGAATATATTATCGCTTCATATTCATTTTGAAATATCCCCTAATTTTTGTGAGCAGTATACATGAAAGTTTGAAGCAAAAGTAAACAATTCCAATATTACTTGATCTTTGCTGATTTGTGGAGACAGCTTAATAATACCTTCCAATGCTTCATCTTCAAGGCCCTTCTCTGCAATTGTTTTAAACTTTCCTGGGTCCAAGCAGGAAAAATCTTTATACAACTTTTTGTGTTGTACAAAGCGTGAATCTAGTAACTGGACAATGCGATCCATTATTATGTTAAACACATTTACTCGAAAATCAGTTAGAGAATCTGAGGAATTTCCTTCATCATCTATAAGCTCATATGCCATTCTTTTCTTCTTCCTCTGCCTCTTAATTGGCAATGCTGTTTCCAAAGTCAATTTCCAATGTTTGATTTTCATCCATATTCAACTATGAAATCTTGTCATTACATTTATTTACAAATTTCAGTGCCTTACTGGGAAAGTTATCAAATGTTCTTGACTGTTCCTTCAACTTTGTTGTAGCTGAATCTACTAAACTCCATGCAGTAAACATATCTAAACCACTTATCTGTAAATAACTTGATAACGGGGCTGTAGTTTCAAATGTATACAAATAAGTAAATGCTGTCAATATTGTTTCAAACTTTAGAAGACTTTGAAGTAAAACATTTGCTTCTTGTTTTGTTTTTGCATCAAACTTGTCTGAATCTTGTATCATTGATAAGCATGTCAATAGATTTACAAAAGTACTGACAGCGGCATCATCAAAACGTCCAAATATAGTTGTTGCTGCATTGCATCTTCCTGACCATCTTGTCTCACCAATTAGCTTTAATCGTTTCATTTTTTCTTGTCCTAGATGTTTTCCAACAACTTCTATCCATACAGCCATTCTCTTGTATGATGTTTTCGCAAAAGTTGCTAAATTCTGGAGCAAATTGAAAAAAAGAAACTGCAGGCACGCAACGTTTTGTTGTTTCAGTTACTATCACCAAATTCAAGACATGGGCATAGCACCATATGTGAACATGTTGATCAACCACATCAGTAATTTTAGTTTGTAAACCATTATACTGGCCATGGTAGTTTGCAACTCCATCTGTACTATCAGATAAACATTGTTTGGGATCGTTTTTAAGATGCTGTAATGTTTCAGTCAATAGATCAAAAAGTCCCTGTCCTGTACCATCATTACTTGGCACAACTGAAAGTAGTCACTCACAGATAACACCTTTAAGTACATACCAAATAATACTGCTAAACTGATTGATGGATGAATTATCTTGTGTTTAAATAAAACTGGAAAAAAGTGATGACAAAGACATTATTCAGAGATCTTGGTTTATTCCAAAAGTGGAACCATCACTACAAGTACTTGCAAAACTAGAATCTCAGTTAGTGGCAATCCACATGAAACCTTTCGGGAATCGTGCAAACTGTACAAATCTGATATTCAAATTGACTCTTAGGTCAGTTGGTGGGTTACTACAACCCAAAACAAACCTGTCCATCTTTATGTCGCCTTACAAAAGTCTAATCGATTAAGTAATCAAATCGGAAATAATATGGTGTTTGATCACATTCTGATCAGAACGGATTCAGATCAGAATGAATAGCAAACAGTTTCCTGAACAACAATTCGAGTGCAACTTTGAACCCAACACTTTAGACTATGTGCGAGTTTACAACAGCTTTTTAGCTTAAAAAAATATGGACATCGATTCGGGTACACAAGTCAATTATCAATATTTTATGAAACTGTATCCGATATTTCACTTTTATATCAGCAAATACGAATCAAGTCTATATGAAGTATCAGCAACTGCTGACATCGAAATACGATTTAAATTAAATAGACCACCAAACGAATTATATCACGTATATTGCGTAATTGTCTCAGAACGAAAAGCAACTTTGCAACCACTAGAGGGAAAGCGTTTAGTTGTTGGCTAAAAAAACTATTTTAAATACTATCATTTCGAAATCTACATCTATTTGTACGTTTTTTTTTTTAAAAATATGTATGTTCCTGAACCAGTATTTTTTCATTTTAATGCTGAGATTTATTTCAATGAAACTAAATCTCAAACCCATTGTACTTTTGAGGAGATCGAGACTGATTTCCGTTTAGCACGATAACATAAAACTCTTCTCTCTTTGCAAACTTCATACATTTTCAAAATTATTCTAACCTACATCACTTTTCACTTCAAATTCTTTCTAATTATTTAAAAAATTAACCTAAGTCATTTTTCACTTCAATAATTTTTTCTTCATCTAGTACCCTCTCTTCGTACATTCACAGATATTCAAAGTCTATCTTTTCATCAGACCCCCACCGAAAACGTCACTTTACCTGTTGATTTTGTCATATGTTTCAAACAAATTTCTCAAAACTGTCTGGCTTTGTCGAACTGGCTTTTTACAACCGAATAATCCAGTGAAATGTATGATAACTCAACAAATCACATCATTTTTCTCTTTCACACAAACCTCATTTCTCTGAAAATTAGTTAAACAAATTAGTTTAAAATCTCGTCTGCCCCAAAAAATTTAAATTACCTTTTTTCACATGAAACACCTCGGTTTTTTCTAATTTTCACACATATTTTCACAAAAAAACACAAGAAACACCGGTTTACATGGCTTTTACAACCGAATAATCCAGTAAAGTTTATGATAGCTCAACAAAACACATCATTTTTATCTCATATACACACACCTTTTTTTATCTCATATACACACACCTCATTTCAACCTAATTCATTTAAACTAATTCACAAATTAATTTAAACCTCATCTCTAGAAAAAAAAGCTTAAATTAGTTTTTCACACGCTAAAAAACACCCCCGTTTTTTCTAATTTTCACACCTATTTTCACAAAACCCACAAGAAGCGTACTTTTTCCCTCATCCCCCATCACTTTTCCCATGGATTTTCATAGAATTCTCGAGTCCCTTTTCCTGTGTCAGAACTCTCATTTATGCTACTACTACCTGCCACCCAGAATTTGCTAGAAACAGCTCACATGTTTGAAACCCCGGTACCGACAGTGCCTAACAAAGAACAATGAATTACGTTTGATATTCTGTGTAGATGAAAAATCTACGCAGAACACTTAATTTGCACTCTTGGCTAATCTATGTTCACTTTTTTTTACAGTTAATCGTGCAGAAATACTAGTATAATACAGTAACCTCTTAACACCATATACACTTTAATTCCTTTTTTTGTCATTGCCATATCTGTTGCATTTAATGAAAATGATTAATTGAAATTTTAGTGCATTATGTCTTAGTGGCCAAGTAGTTAGCTTGCTTGGCTACTGATCAAATGGACCTGGTTCAAGCCCCAGATAAGGTATGGATGTTCTTTTCTCGTGTTTCTGCTGAGGTTTTGCATTTCTTACAGACCTTCTCTGTGAAGTATTATACCTGTAAACCGGCTACTGTCAGATTTATGTGACAAGCAACTGATTGAATTTTTTTTACGAAATATTGAAAAGTTACCAAATTATTAGCAATTTCAAACATCAAGGTTAAAACATAACTTTACCGAATTTTTTAAAGTTTATGTTTGCATTTCATGAAGTGAGATCGACTTTTCCTTCCGTCAGTGCTAAAGAATCATGCCTCGGCCAGTATCAGCACAAACAAGGAATGAGAATTTGATGAAGGAGAAAGTATCTCGTCAGCTGTCACATGAGACGGATCCGATGGAGAGACTGAGGCTGCTCTGTCTTCAGAGAGGATCAAGAGGTATTCTCGGATTGGGAAGGTAAGACATCTGAATTGAATTTCCTTTACTAGAAAAAGGAACTAAAAATGATGTGCCATCTAACATCTGTCTCTTGAAGTGCCAACATTAAACTGTGGTATTTGCATTTACTAAGTAAGGTTATGAAGATTCAATTAATTTGTGGTTCGATTTAAAACGAGGTTCTATGAATCTTCTTTACTTAATTGAGATCGATACACAAAGAATGTTCAGTTATTTCTCTATGTATAAAGTTTACGTGAAATATTAATGACGACTGTATAATCTCAAAATTTCCGGACTGAAGCGATGCTTAGCAGTGCCGTAACAAGGGTGAAACAATTGAGGCACCAGCCTCAGGGGCAAACTGGTTGGGGCTCCCGAGCCACGGTATTTTTTTTACCAAAAATCTTTTATTAAACTTTGAAGACATCTGTAATACGTCACAAGTATTATAAATTTATTCCGAATTATATGTATGCATAAGCAAACTACACAATTTATTTATTTAATATATACATAAGCAAACTATACAATTTATTTATTTAATATATACATAAGCAAACTACACAATTTATTTATTTAATATTTACATAAGCAAACTACACAATTTATTTATTTAATATATACATAAGCAATTTATTTAAAATAAACAACAGCTACTTTCCAGTCGTAATTGGGCGCCAATCTTCGCATCAAGTGAATCTGTCGTCCGCATTATAAAAAATGCCCCGATTGAGCGGAGGCCAAGTGAGAACGAATCAGTAAAGTGTTTTTTATTCGACGTTGTCCAATTCGAGTTAGAATTCACTTTACTACTTGTCAAATCCATTTCAGTGAAGTAAACAGATTCCAGTGATATCTAGTTTTTGATGACTTTTTGGAATCTGTGTTTTGACCTTTACTCTCTTTGGTACTTTTCGGTTAACGAATAAAAAACACTTTACTGATTCGTTCTCACTTGGCCTCTGCTCAATCGGGGCGTTTTTTGTAATGCGGACGACAGATTCACTGGATACGAAGATTGGCGCCCAATTACGACTGGCGTCCCTTTAACCGAAAACTACCTCTTGTTTATTTTAAATAAATTGCTTATGTATATATTAAATAAATAAATTGTGTAGTTTGCTTATGTATATATTGAATAAATAAATTGTGTAGTGTAGATATTGAATGAATTACGACTATCGGTAACGCGCCAATTCCCCTTTCTCGCCAAGGCCGCTATAAAAAGGAAGTACCAAAAAAGGTGTTTACTTGAAACTTGAAATTCAAAGTAGAGTCTAAGCCATTTAAAAGCCTAATTTTAAAATGTACTTTTTATTTCCGTGAATTCACTGCACGATTCAGTTATGCGAAATAATTTTCTTTCCTACGTTCCAACGTCCTTTCAAACGGCTTTCTGCAAAAGAATGTGTTAGTTGTCTGTCCCCCACAAGGGTATTCAGTCAGCAACGACAGGCAGTCGTTAAAAGCACTGGCTTGACTGCAATACGAGTGTGCAAAAACCAACATCGAATTTCAATGGCTCACTCGCATTAGGTGGAATTCAAAATTTCAAAATTTAAATTAGATGGTATTTACCATGCCACATGCATGATATATGTGCGAAGGGATGTTGATGTGTCCAGTGTTTTTGCCCAGAGCCCATCTAGTCTGTGGGAAAAAAAAACGATTTTCAGCTCTCTACAGCAGAACTCTTGATCGACTTTGAGTCATAAAACTTTTGATGCCAGATTACGAGATCAAAATCATGTGGGAACATGACTTTGACCAATTATTTTGCATGGATCAAACCTTGGCATCAATATATAAATATTACCCATAAGGAGAATTGGTACTTGTGATATCCTTTTCAGTAGAAGAACGGAATGTATAGCTTCTTACATTTCAGTGCATCAAGGCGTCGCCTGGATTATTATGACGTCAACTCTCTGTACCCTGCCAATGATTAAGAAATTTCTCTCTGGTAAGGGACACCCTAGGAGGATCACAAAAGACTTTGTTTAGGATGCAGACTTTTATTTCACAGTGATAGACATGTCCCCGTTCCACCGAACGATTTGCTTATCCCTGTGCTGCCATTCAAAGCCAACGGATTCAAACTGCCAAGAAGAAGGAAGCCAACAACTGGCAGTTCTCTTAAGCGTTGGAGGGAATGTTGCCTGATATTACAAAAGATGATAATATGGTGGCAAACAAGTTCTAAGTTAACAAAGGGAGGGGAACACTAGCTTTGGTAAATTAAAACTATTAAAGTACCAAATTATTAAATAATAAAATATAAAATATATAAATTAAAAAAATTATAAAATTATTAAAACTATAAAAATCACTCATATATTAAGCTACTAAGATTCAAATGAATAATTAAAATTATTAGGCACTTAATAAATCGTTTGCCTCACTAGATCGATAACTGATTCGTACATTCAGATTTCATTTTCTCTGGTAATCCTCTGAACTTATCTGTAAACTAATCCGTCAGAATTTTATTTGCAACTGGACAGGAAGTCAAAATCTAGCAAATATTTTCCTTCTGTATTCAAGGAGTATCGATTATTTCAGTATATCTGTGGAACTAGCTACATCAGAAAACTTCTTCCATACGATACCAGTCACAGAAAAATCGCGCGTCACTAAAAATTTCAGAAATAGTTTTAAAACTCCAACCTTAAGTAATAAGCTTTTGAATACACATTACTGACCTTGTGGCTCAAGGCTACTGACTTGTTAACTAGAAAAAAACTTTTTAATTAGTGAAAAAAAAAATCAGAACCCAATGCACAGGTTCTCAGAATTAAAGCTGATCATCCCTAATTATGACGAATTAGTGGATGCATATCTTTGAGCACTATGTGCAAAAAAGAACGCACTAAAACATTCACTGTCACATCCAGATGGTTCAAGATGTTGTAAGATCATGGATATTAGTTAAAAGTATGAGTATCCAAGTCATCAGACGGTGTGGCATTAACACACTTCAAAAACAATTATTTTTTACCACAGCTCTTTAAGGATCACAAGTACGTTTTCACACAAAATGTTTTTAACACAATGTTTCAATAGGAAGTCCAATCAATTAATTTCTTTTTCATCTATTTGGGCGGTTGAATATAGTCCACAATATCACTGTGTGGGTGTCCAAAACTTGTGAGACAACCCAGATGATCCCATTTGAAATCTTCAGGCATGGAAACTAGAAGATTCTTTAGCATTTTTCATTTTTTGGTTTGGGTGTGTCTGATAAAATCTGTTGCCTGGACAGAGGAATGTCGACTTTTACCTCCTGAGGAGCTTTAAGCAGCTTAAAGCTCCTCAGGAGGTAAAAAATTAGATTTATTAAATTAGAAATTTTAAATATCAGGTAATTTCTCGGAACAGCAAAGTACTTTTCAGCTTTATCAGCAACGTTTGATTCCAGCATTTTCTTCACCTCTAGGTCTAAATCGTTCATTTTTTTACGGATGTGCCGTCGTTCTACAGGTTTAACTCACATCATTTTCGAAATAATGAACCTAACAAGGGTAATGCCACTGTGAGAAGGGGAAGCAAAAACCTTGATCACTTCTGCATAGGTGTTTCTTGCAATGGACAGAGGTGCGTTTGGAATCTAAACTTCTTATGGCAATCTTGTGCTTCTGGAAATTCTTTAATACTCTACAGGAAAAGGGGTATGTAGCCTTTTAATAAATTGGCATACACTTCATGTAGAGCGCATATCTGGGAGTCGGAGATGTTATTCAACAACGCTGCACATAATTTTCTATGTAGGAATGGGCCTTGAGATCTAATCCTGATTGGGAACATAAAGTATCTTGTGTTCTTAGGATGAGAGGATCTTGGCACAGGTCGTTCAGTGTCCAACGCTCTCGAATGTAGGTCCACGTATTAATAACCACATGGAAGTTGTGTAGTGAATCTATAAGTGTCAGTTAGAAGCTTGGAATGATGGGAAAACACTTGTCTTACCTGATGTGTTATTTGTGAAGCGTAACAACAATTTTGGATCAAATATATGTAATGTCCATTCAGTGATATAGTCCTTGAATGTCTTCCCTTTAAAAATAGATTTTCCAAGGATCAGGACAATGGTAATATTTTTATGTTAACCACTACGAATAAACAGTTGTGATATGCATACACTGGATACAGACTGTTCCATCAAGTCATCCAACACCAAAAGTCCTGTGGGGGTCAAATTCCAGAAGCACAAATCCATAAACAATCCTTAATAAAATTCCACAATTTTCTTAAATGGCTCGAAGGCTGTTTGCCACTCTCCCATAACAGTAAATGAAATGTTGGTGTGTGGGATGGAATACGTGAGAGCTTTTCTGACTAGTTTCAGGGTGAAAGTCGTCTTTCCACACTGAGAAGGAGCAGCAATTTGAATGATTGAAGGACTCTGAAGAGCCACCGTACTACCATGCAGTCATTGAAGTCGAGTCTACACATGTGATCACAGTGCAGTAATGCGAGAAGAGATGTACCGCTCATTCTTTTAAACAGGAACTACAAGCAGTGAGAACTGCAAGTGTCTCCCAGGGGATCCTGTAGAGGTATCGAGGGTGAAACACGTGGTATACACCTAGCTGTTTGTAGTATTCCTGAATGGACAGGTCGGGACTTGTCTCCAGAATGTCGAAGTGATCCACGCTCATTCCTTCCTTGTAAACAGCTATCTAATGGGAGCCATGGCTGCTAGACAGATCCATATTGTAGATAAACAAGGCGTCTGATTGGTTAATTCTTTGGGGAAGTCTGTCACGTGAAAACACGCCTGGACTTGTTGGTAGAATGGTGACGATGGTTTCAAACTGATAGGCATTAATGAGCTGTAGTCAAACAAGATTTTACGATCCAGTGGGATTTCAAGCAAATTCTGATATTCTGCATACAGGATCACTGAAACCGAAGTGGGCAGAGGTCGGGCAAACTTTAATTCGACTCTCACATTCACACTCTTTATTAAGGAAAACACTTGATTGCATTCACTTTGCTCGGGGGTCAGTTGGAATCCAAATAATGTAAAACCATCGGCATAAATTTTTCTGGATAGGTTAATATCACTCTCGAATTTCCATGCATCCTTCCCATGGCCGCGTGGTTAGCACGCTTGGCTACTGATCTAAGGGACCTGGGTTCGAGCCCCTGGTAAGGCATGGCTGTTTGTGTCGTTTTTCTGCTGAGGGCCTGCCATCCTCTCAGACCTTATGGCATATAAACTGACAGGCTCCTGTCAGACCTCTGTGGCAAGCAGCTGCTTGAGGGGGTATTTTATTTTACAGATTCCAAAAATCCATGGTAAATGCGAAGGTATTGTGCTTTCGCAAAGTTGGGGTGTAGGACTGCTGTTCACTGTCGAAGTGAAGACTGATATAATCTATGTCAAAATGTTGGAAGTTAAATGGATTTTTTTCTTAGGATCTGTTCAGACTGGTATTTTCCACCATACCCAGTAGGAGACATACCAGAAGTTGTTACGGTTCACACTTGTCAGACCACTGTGACAGAACATGTGCAAATCCTTTCTTTGTAGGGGGTACTTGGCAATGTGAGAACCCAGTAGGTGGGCACCCAAAAAGGATGACACTGTAAGTGGATTTTACCTTGTGAATGAAAAATTCAGCTTCTTGAATCTGTACCTTGTAAGAAGGATCTGCTACACCTGTCATAAGAGAAATCAGGCTTGGACCATACCATTCTTCTGGTTCTGTAGCTGTAGTCTCAGATCGACCTGGCTGATCAGGTTGTTCTTGGTTGAATAGGCTAGCGTGGATTCACGAGATGAGTTCGATACCTGTAGAATTTACGTACACTTTGTGCCTTAATGCAATTCTTCATTCTTGTGGGTGGCCAACTCCATTTTGCCTGCAGTGTTGAGGTACCAGACTCCCGTACCAAACTGGCTTCAGGTGGCATTGGAACTGTAATTCAACAGTCTTCAAGTATGCCCTGTAGGGTTACTTACAGGTTATGAGAAGCACTCACTAGATGATCATTGAGGCAGGCATCTAATTGGTTGAAAAGGGTGTGGAAGAAATATTTGCAGGGTGGCCACCACTTCTGACAGGGATGTACCATCAATTTCACAATTTTCACTACGAGACGTAGGTGGCAGCGGGACAGATCGATATAATCATCTGTTTCTTTCACGATGAATTCAAGTGGTGCATTACCTTCCAGAGACCACAGGTAAATAATTGACATAGCATTCTCTTTCTAGCTGCGAGATAATGGGAGGGGGGGGGGGGGGGAACCAGAAAGAGATCCAGTTCGTAATTGGCACAATCGCCAGAATCAGTATGAATTTTCTGAATGCTCATGATGAAAACATGTCCTTTACATTACAGAGTCTCTTCACTTTATGAAGACTAGGGTGATGGCAGCTGCGTTTTATGCCTTTTCCTCCTTGCAGCTTGGAACTGGCACATTGCAGTAGGTTGCACCTGCTTCACACAGTCCTGCTTTGTCAGCTGTTTTGGAGTTTTGCACCTGGGCCATCTCCGAAACGAATTATAGTCGACCCTACATAGGGTGACTAGGGCAGTCATGCGAGAGGAAGATGTATCAGAGGTCTGATGAAACATCCAATAGTGACAAATATGCTACTGAGCCCGTCACCTCTCTGGTAATGAGGATCCAGAATACATCCTGCCCTATCTGGCTCATGTAGTAACACACATACAGGGGTTTATCAAAATAATGGAAACACTGACAGTGACTGACGTACATGCAATGCGCTGCATGCATATCACAGGGATGATGTTGCCCATGATGTGAGTACATAAAGGGGAGAAGCACGATTTTGGCTATTAACCGTGCCATAGGTGCAGATGAACCAGCTGTTGTGGTGTGATTGGCGACAATATCAGATCTCAGTGACCTCCAAAAAAGCATGATCATTGGTGTGTGTCTTGCAGGAGCTTCAGTATATAGGAGCGTAACCAGAACGGTGGAAATAGTAGGTGCAACACTAGGAACTGTATCAAAGATTATGACTACCTATCAAAATGAACAGTGCATCGCCTCCAAACGTGCAAATTGTGGACACCATATGAAGTTGTCAGATAGGGATAGATGAATGTTGACACATATTGTACAACGGATGCACAGAGTACAGCACTGCAAATAGCAGCAGAGTTGAACACCATTATTCGAGGGTCCTGTTTCCATCATAACAGTTCATCGGGAACTTCATCATGCTGGTATTTATGGCTGTGCTCAATCCACTAACCTCTCATTGACAACATCAATACAACAAAATGTATAAGGTGGTGCAAAGCACATAAAAACTGGGATTCTAAGGACTGGAAACGTGTCATCTAGTATGATGAATCGTGCTATACATTATTTCCCTCCACTAGTAGAGTGTATATCCAGAGGAAAACTCCACAAGCATACCACCCTGACTGTTTGATTTTGACTGGGAAGCATGGAGGTGGATCCCTGGTGCTGTGGGGTGCCATATCATGACATTCCTTAGGGCCGTTAAATATTCTTCAGGGTCGTGTCACATCCACAAGATAAGAATCCATTCTTGGAGACCACCTGCTCCCAATGTTGCAGGCATTGTTCCCTAATGACCGTCCCTGGTTTCAGATGACTAATGCACCTGTGCATTGTGCGAAATGTGTGAAAATGTAGTTTGCAGAGCATGAAGATGAGGTAGAGCAGCTCCCTGGGCCATCTCAATCTCCAAACCTCAGTATTATTGAACATTTGTGGAAATATCTGGAGCCCAATGTAAATCACACTTCCCCCCCTCCAGCATCACTGACACAATTTGGCCATATTTTACAGGATGAAGATTACGGGAAGAATGGTTCCACATTCCATTACCATATGTGCATCACTTGTAAAAGTATATCCCATGTCGAATTGCATCTCTCCTGAATGCCTGAGGTAGGCTTAATAATAAAATGTTCTCCACAAATAGTACGTGTTTCCATTATTTCGATAAACCCCTGTAGGTCTCTGCCGAAGGTGGAACGAATTTTTCCCCCCGTAACAGAAATGTGATTGGACTAAAATTTTGCCGAATTTAAAATGTAATGGTTCTCCATTACTGAAACTGTTTCTTGCCAGAGTGTAGTAATCAGATTGTTGATACACTGCAACGATTGCTTCGTTATTACTGGTTCTTGACGGCAGTGTTCATGACACGCAAAAGTTCGCCGTGAGTGTCACCTAACAACTAAGGTGCAGTCAGGTCTGAATACAAATTAATACCATACATTCCTAGGTTCATGTCTATGGGATAGTCTCCAATAGCTTTACCCAATGGAATGTCGAATTTTGTAAATCCCAACATCTCCCCTAAACTTGGGTTGGTGGTGGGGAATTTCATGCAGTGTGACTACTCGGTACAAATTGGCTTTCTGTGATTGTCTAGTTCAGTGGTTCTCAACCTATTATGCTTCACGTACCCCCTGGAAATGTGTATGTAACTGGCTTACCCTTTGCATAGATAGATAAAACTATACTTATCGTATAACAATGGGAATAAAATGAAACACTGACTTTGTTACTAGATCTAGGGACTTTGGAGCTCTCACAGTGTGCCCCAAAAAATTTTACCGCATACCCCACATTGATAACCCCTAGTCTAGTTGATTGAAGTGGAAAGCTTTTCGGGACTTCAAGGGTATTTCATGATTCACAGCCTCGAACAATGAATTCACTGTTTCGTATCGCCCATGTGGTACCTTCCGTTTGTGGGAAAAATCGGGTGACAACACATAGAAGTAACAGTCGTCATTGATCTCGAACTCGCTAGTGTTGCAGGTGCCTGTAGTGTAAGGATGAAAGATAGGGTTATCAACGTCTCCAACATCCACACACTGAAGCTTGATAAGACTGGATTTGGGAAACACCATTCCGTATCCTTTAGTTGAATTGAAAAACCAACGACTATCATTATCCGAGAAGTGTATTTTTTGAGGAACGATGGCTGTCAGATGCTTCAAGAATTCTACACGTTTAAATTTACACAATTGAAAATTAATTTTCACCTATTCTTCGGAGGATGGACGTTCGTAATAATAAAATATGTCATTGGATCCATCGATATCGTACCAATCACAAGTAAGTGAACTTCTGCGAGTCCCACTTTCCATTTCCACTGAAATCTTAGGGGTTGTGCTAGATGTAGAATTCTGACTTAAATATTCTGACTAGCTGTAGAGGGTAGGGTCAAGTAGAAACTATACATTTTTTAAGAATCCAAGAAGGTTTGGGATAACCTCGAAATTTGACCAGTGCCTTCGGATTCTCTCGATTATTTTCTCGACCCACTAAAGTTCATGTACCGTTACGTTTTGTAGTTCTAATTTGTAGAACATCCCATTCACACTTCCCCATTCACACTCTATAGCAATCAACATTCCACTCACACTCTATAAATAAGGGGCTGTAGATGCAACACCTGATCCACTTTAAAAATTTCTTCGGTCCACAAATGGCACCTGCCTTCTTGAAGGGTACTTTTAGAGTGGCTAACCAACCTTGTCCCCTACTTTAAATGTGGTTTTTTTTCTTTGTGTCGATTACCATATAGATGCAGCCACACGACGTCTTCATTGTGCAAGGTCACGTCCTTGGATGCCTTATCATGTGCCCTATAAACCGTTGCATTGTAACCTCGCATGACACGTTGCAGCACGTCCAAGTATCAATGTGTGTTATTGCACACAAATTATCTCTCCAGTCTATTGCACAATGTACGATTCCATCTTTCCACCAAAGCTGATTTTTTGATTGAATACTTGATAAAGAACCAAATAACTTTCTTTTTCAGGAATTTTCTGAAATATTCTGTTAGTAAATTCGGTACCTTGATCCGTGCTTAAATTCGGGAAGGATCGCCCCTTGGAAAAGATTTTTTTTTGAATGTTGACACCATTTCGTTCCCTGTTTTATCTTTATGGGTATTGCCCACCCATACCTTGGAAACACGTCATTGACAGTTAATATAACTGATAACCGTTGTGTTAGAATAATTTGTTTATAACGATAACCATTGTGGTAGAATATAGTAATGGCACCATTCGGAACTTCTATATGACATTGCATTGTGCGAATTAAAATTAGGTGTTCCCTTCTGAGTCGTAAATCGTTAGCTCTTCGTTTAACATGTGAACTGTTTCAGTATTCAAACATCAACTGGACTGAGCTAGAGCAAATCATTTACAGAGAGATTGTGAACTGTGTTGACCATGCAAAAAATATATGTATGGGCGTAAGCTTCAAAGAGTTCAACGTGGAGGGTGTTTTTTAACGTGTGAAGTGCCAAAGGACTGAGTCATCACGTCTCGATACATATCAAGGTCACCCATCTCAGTGTCTGTGTATGTGTGTCCGTTAATGTTAAATAGCGTACACTCGATCAACGTGTCATTGTCCATGATGCAGGCTAACCATCCAGATATGTGGTGTCTTGGTGAAGTTTTTTACGCCGTGTCTTCTCTGTTCAAAAATAAGGTTTCAGTGCATGTACGTCGTTACAAGAAGGATGAAAATGGTGAACTCATCTAGCCTACACCTACCAATGTTCTTCTCTCATTACCTGAATGGGAGGCCCTATGTAAATCTGTGCCCCGCATCAACGATCATGTGAAAAATGGTCCTGATCAATATACGTGGCCTGTGCTGCACAATTTATGTGTGTACATATATTTATTACACAATTTATGTGTAATAAATATATGTACAACACACACAATTTATGTGTGTGTTGTATTGACTTCATCAAAGATGCAGCTCATGTGAGAACTCTGAAATTTCATGTGCTGAACTGGATTATAACTCTCAATGCATTGCATTTGCTAACCAACTAAATGAAGTGATTGCTATGGTAGTAACATGTGTGGCACCGTCAAAGACCACCAAATACGCACAGCCATTATGGAAAATTCTGAATCAATTCTGCCTTTCCTGCTGGGTACTACTTTTGAAAGACCCGACTGTGTCTATCAGCTCTTAGTGGACATTTTCCAGAAAGAATTAACACGTCTGATACCTTTAGATGAACTTCAACCTGAAGAAAAACTCACGACAATCGTCGGATGGACGAGTGACCTGGACACTGATTGCATTAGCCCAAGTATGTGTCGATACTACTTGGAAACGTGGTCTGCTGTACTTTGTAGATTCTGGATTTTTATGTACTCTGAAATATAATGCTATTGTTGATGATGCTAGAAATCAAATGCATAAATTTGCTTAATAGAAAAGTTAAAACTTATATAATGTGCCGAATTGTATTTGTTACGTGTACAATTATTTATATTATTATATATTACAATTATTTATATTATTTTTGTGTACAATTTATTTTATTCTTAGTATGGATAGGAGAAAGAAGGTGTTAGCTAATATAGCAAGTGTGATTATAATGGTGTTATTGATGTGGGGAATTGTATACTACCGAATACCCTACCCGAATACTGAGACAGTAACTATGGTGAGAAAAAAATATTAAGGAGATACTACAAATTATGGGTATATAATATAACAGTCGAGTCAGGGAGTTTATTGGTGGTACCCCCACAGTTGCAGGTATTAGCCTTTTCCTGAGGGAACGGCAAAATCTCGTCAGTTATGAGGGATGGGTGCATGAGAAGACGAAACTTTGGAAACCTTTTACCATGACCCTGAAAGAGGATATACAAGCGCCAAGTATTTAGCACAGGGTACAGGGCTCTCCCTAAAACGTGTTCGAACATAGTTAAAGAAACAACCTGCCTACATGTTACACAGGCCCATAATCAGAAGTTTCTCAGAAACCGAACCTATGTCACAGGTTTATATGAACAGTGCGAAGGCGATCTCGTGGTTGTGAAAAACCTAACTAGTTTCTAAGATGATTATCG
Source organism: Ryuthela nishihirai (assembly GCA_038380435.1). Lineage (NCBI taxonomy): Eukaryota > Metazoa > Arthropoda > Arachnida > Araneae > Heptathelidae > Ryuthela > Ryuthela nishihirai. Next base: position 5,259,263 of record JAWZYU010000019.1, read on the forward strand.
TTACATTTTAACTGTCATCGACATGTTCTCAAACTATGGGTGGCCAGTGCCAATAAAGATAAAAACAGGGAAAGAAATCGTGTCGGCATTCAAAAAACATCTTTCCCAATACTCCTGAATTTAAACACGGATCAAGGTACTGAATTTACTAACAGAATATTTCACAAATTCCTGAAAAAGAAAGGTATTCTGTTCTTTGTCACCTACTGTGACAAAAAAACAAAACAGTCTGGTGAAAAGATGGAATCGTATATTGTGCGAAAGTCTGGGGAGATATGACATGCACAATATTGTGTATATATTGATACTTGGACGTGATGCTACACGTCATGCGATGTTACGACACAACGGTTCATAGTGAACATGATAAGGCACCCAAGGACGTGACCTTGCACAACGAAGATATCGTGTGGCTGCATCTATATGGTAATCCACACAAAGAAAAAGAAAGACTAACATTTAAAGTGGGGGACAAGGTTCGGTTAGCCACTTTTAAAGTACCCTTGAAGAAGGCAGGTACACATTTGTGGAGCGAAGAAATTTTTAAAGTAGATCACATGTTGCATATACAGCCCCCTGTTTACAAAGTGTGAAATTCCGAGGGGGAAGTGTTGAAGGGGAAGTCATACAAATCAGAACTGGAAAATGTGATGGAACCTGAACTTTAGCGGGCTGAGAAAATAATCAAGAGAAAAGTTCAGAAGGCACTGGTAAAATTTTAGAGGTTATTCCAAACCTTCTTGGATTCCTAAAAATGGATAGTTTGTACTTGACCTTACCCTCTAGAACGAGTCAGAATATTTATTGCCACAACTCACAGAGTGATTTCATGGGTGAATCTGGCACAACCCCTAAGATTTCAGAGGAAATGGAAACTGGGACTCGCAGAAGTCACTTACCCGTGGGCTGGTGCAATATCGATGGATCCAATGATGAATTGAAATGAATGAATTTAATTGTTACGTTCTCTGTTATCTGAAGAATACGTGAAAATCAAACTTCAACCGTGGAAATTCAACCATTTAGAACAGTGTCTCGCAAACTGTGTGCCGCGAGAGATTTTCAAATTGACACTAGATATTCCAAACATTTCATTTTGACTTGTGTTATCGACGTGCTTTAATATCAACGTGCTTTAATAAAAATCTTTCAGAATTTATCAACTGGGATCTTGTAAGTATTTATCAAGCTTTTTCCAAATTTTGGTATTAATTTTTGATTATTTCAAGCCATAGAATGGACAAATATTTAAAACAAACACCGAGTTATGATTAATTATATTTATTATATTTATTTTAAATAAAATGCATTTAACGAAACTTAAATTTTCCTCTTTTTACGTAACCATCAAAAATTCTTTTTTAGGTGTGCCGCGGAAAATAAAATTAGATTCAGTGTGCCACGGAAAAAAATTAGATTCAGTGTGCCGCAGAGTAAAAATGTTTGCGAGACACTGATTTAGAACTTCTGAAGTATCTCACAGCCATCGTTCCTCAAAATATACACTTGTTGGATAACGACGGTGGTTGGTTTTTCAAACCAACTAAAGGATACAGAATGATGTTCCCCAAATCGAGTCTTATCAAGCTTCTGTGTGTGGATGTTGGAGACTGATAAACTTACCTTTCACCCTTGCATTACAGGCACCTGCAACACTAGCGAGTTCCAGATCGATGACGACTGTTACTTCTAGGTGTTGTCACCTGATTTTTCCCATAAACGGAAGGTGGTGATGGTGAACATGGGTGATACAAAACAGCGAATTCATTGTTCGAGGCTATGAATCATGTGATACCCTTGAAGTACCGAAAAGCTTTCTGCTTCAATCAACTAGACCAATGGTTCTCAACCTTTGATGCTTCACATACCTCCTGGAAATGCGTATGTAACTGGCGTACCCCTTGTATAGATAGATAAAACTATAGTTGCAGTATAACAATGGGAATAAAATAAAACACATATATATATATTGCTCCACGTCATTTTTTTTCTTAATTATCCATTTATCCATGTTTCAAGGCACTTTAAAAATACGTTCATTTAACTTCACAGTAAACTGAAGACTAAAAATAACTTTGAACACAGCAAGTGAAATAAATCAAAACGAATGCATAGAGCAGTAAGAAGGCACATTCACTCACTTAGAATGGATATTTTGATTGGGCGATCAGCTGTTCGGGTAGATCCGGCTCTCAGGTAGGGAAGGGAGGATTGACAAACGTGTACAGACATGAACTACAGTCGTCACTCAGTTCTCAGAAAATAATCAGTAGCAGTGTTGCCAACTTAGCGACTTTGTTGCCAGATTTAGCGACTTTTGAGCTCTCATGTCGTATCCCAAATAATTTTACCACGTACCCCATGTTGAGAACCCCTAATCTAGACAATCGCAGAATGCCGATTGGTACCGATATGTCACACTGCATGAAATTCCCCACCGCCAACCCAGGATTAGGGGAGATATTAGGATTTACGACATTCGACTTTCCACTGGGTAAAGCTGTTGGAGACTATCCCAAAGACATGAACCGAGAAATGTATGGTATTAATTTGTATTCAGACCTGATTGCACCTCAGTTGTTAGGTGCATTCACAGCGAACTGTGGTGTCATGAACTCTGTCGTCAGAATCTGTAATACCGAAGTGATCATTACAGTGTAGCAACAACCTGATTACTACCCTGGGAAGAAACAGTTTCGAGAGTGTGAGAATCTTCCTTTACACTGATAGCGGACAACTGCTGGTATGTCTCGTAGTGGCTATGGTGGAAAGTACCAGTCTGAATGGCTTCTACCAAAAAGATCCATTCAACTTCCAACGTTTCAACTTAACTATATCAGTGTTCGCATCGACAGTGAACAGCCGTCCTAAACCCCCAACTTTATGAACAGACAGTACCTTCACTCTTATCAAGGATTATTGGAAGCTGTGGATGCAGGAAATCCGATAGTGGCATTAACTTATCAAGAAAAGCCTGTGCCAATGACTTTACATTGTTTGGATTCCAATTGACCCCCGAGCAACGTGAATGCAATCAAGTGTTTTTTAATAAAGAGCGCGAGTGTGAGAGTCAAATTAAAGTTTGCCCGACCTCTGCCCACTTCACTTTCAGTGATCTTCTATGCAGAATATCAGAATTGCTTGAAATCACACTGGATCGTAAAATCTTGTTTGATTACAGCTCATGAATGCCGATCAGTTAGAAACCATTGTCTCGATGCTGCTAACAGGTCTAGGCGTGTTTCCATGTGACAGACTACCTTAAAGAATTGATCAATCAGAAGCCTTGTTCATCTACAATACTGATCCGTTCAGCAGCCCTGGCTCCCATTGAATAGCTGTTTACAAGGAAGGAATGAGCCTGGATCACTTTGACCCTCTGCGGACAAGTGTCGATCTGTCCATGCAAGAATACTACAAACAGCTAGGTGTATCTCACGTGATACCTCTGCTTGATACCTCTGCAGGATCCACTGGAAGACACTTGTGGTACTCACTACTTGTGTTTCCTGTTTAAAAGAGTGAATATTCCCGCAGTAATGCACCACGATTACACATGTCAACCCGACTTCAATGACTGCCTGGTGGTACGATGAACCATCCTTTCAAGCTTCTGACTGACGCTTATAGACTCGCTACACAACCTCTGTGTGATTTTTTGTGCGTGGACTTGCATCTGAGAACGTTGGAGACCGAATGAGTCCGTGGCAAGATCCTCCCTTCTAAAGAACCCAAATACTCTATGTTCCAAATGAGTGTTAGATCTCAAGGCCCATTCCTACAGTGTTTGCCAAAACGTGGAGGAAAACAACCTGCAGCTCTGTTGAGACACATCTCTGAATCCCAGATGTATGCTCCATGCAAAATGTGTGCGAATTTCTTAAAAGGCCAAATACCCGTTTCCAATATTAAGAAATTTGATAAGCACAAGATTGTCATAAAAAGTTTAGATTCCAAACGAACCTCTGTCCATCGCAAGAAACACCTAGTGCAGATGGGGTCAGGGTTTTTACTTCTCCTTCTCACAGCAGTGTCACCCTTGCTAGGTTCGTTATTCAAAAATGATGTCAGTTAAACCTGCAAAACGACGGCACTTCCATAAAAAAGTGAGCGATTTAGACCTAGAGATGAAGAAAATGCTGGAATCAAACGTTGCTGATAAAGCAGAAAAGTACTTTGCTGTTCCGAGAAATTACCTGATATTTAAGAAGCAGCTTGAAGCTCCTCAGGAGGTAAAAGTCGACATTCCTCTGTCCAGGCAACAGATTTTATCAGAAATACCCAAACCAAAAAGAAAAATGCCAAAGAATCTTCTAGTTTCGATGCCTGAAGATATCAAATGGGATCATCTGGGTCGTCTCAGAGGTTTTGGATATCCCCACGGCGATATTGTTGACTATATTCAACCACCCATATGGAAGAAAAGGAAATTAATTGATTGAACTTCCTACTGACTATTGTGTTAAAAATATTTTGTGTGAAAATGTATTTGTGATCCTTAAAGAGCTGTGGTAAAAAATAATGGTATTTGAAAAGATGTTTTAAAAAATAATTCTATTTTTTTCCTTGAAGAGACTTTAAAAATAATTGTATTTCTTGAAGCTGTGTGTTAAAAATTTGCGCTGTGCGTGAAATATATCCATTTGCTGAAAATATATCTGTAATGTAGTATGTGTATTCAATAAGAAAATTAAACTAATATATGTTTCTGGGAATTATTTCTGTGTCACCGTTTAAATTATTATCACGTCTCTGGTTCTTTGATTGCACCACCAGATGACACCACCTGGGCAGCGTTCGAAAAACGTGAGGTCGCATGATCCTTCACATACCGACACGTAAAAATCCTTTGGCTTAAAATATGCTAGTTCATGCTGCACTCTTGGATGCCGTTGATACTTGTACTTTTGACTAATTTCACCATGATCTTACAATATCTTGAACCATTTGGATGTGGCAGTGAATGATTTAGTACCTTCTTTTTTGTACACAGTGCTCGAAGATATACATCCACCAAATCGTCGTAATTAGGATGATCGGCTTTATTCTCAGAAGTTCTGCATTGGGTTCTGAATTTTTTTTCACTTAATTGAAAGTTTTTTTTCTTCTAGTTAACAATACAGTGGCCTTGAGCCACAGGCCCAGTAATAAGTGTTCAAAAATCTTATTACTTCAGGTTTGGAGTTTAAAACTATTCCGGAAATATTTAGTGAGGCACAATTTTTTTATTACAGATATCGTATCAAAGAAGCTTTCTGATGAGCTTGTTCCACAGATATACTGAAATAATCGATACTCATTGAATACAGAAGGAAAATATTTCCTAGATTTTGACTTTCTGTCCAGTTTGAAATAAAATAATGGCGGATTAGATCATAGGTAAGTTCAGAGGATTATCAAAGAAAATTAAATCTGAATGTGCGAATCAGTATATCGATCTAGTGAGGCAAACGATTTATTAAATGCATTATAATTTTCATCGTTGATTTTGAATCCTAGTATTTTAATAATATGAGTTATTTTTATAGTTTTAATGTACCAAAACTAATGTCCCCCTCATTCATTAACTTTGAACCTTGTTCACCACGATATTGCCATCTTTTGCAATGTCACGTGACGTTCCTTCGCAAGGTTAAGAGAACTGTTAGTTGTCGACTTCCTTCTTCTTGGCAGTTTGAATTCTCTTTGCTAATATTCTAACAGACGTTCATCGTAGTTATATTGCTACGAAAAATAGATAAAAAAATACGATCAGTTAGCTGCTTATAAGAATCTTTGGCTTGATGGCTTGGCTGACAAAGCCATGGAAGCAGTTAGACAGCATAACAGCAGAGAGATGAAACCAGATAGTTAATGTTTTGTGTGGTAGAAAACGAACAGGTATACAGGGATTGAAGCATAAACAAGGTAAGGTTATAGAAGGGGAGTATTCTCTCATGGCTGGTGGGCTGAGCATTTTAGTGATGTTCTATAATATGAATAATAATAGCTCTGGTAAAATCCTTAGGAACCATGCCTATATCATAAAAGATATTCAAAACTTCAGTCATCCAAGTGGTAACCGAAACATTCCCAGCTCTAAGCATTTCTGTGGTAATTTCATCTACCCCTGGGGATTTATGAAGTTTAAGTTTAAAAATAGCCAAAATAACTTCAGATTGTGTTATAGGGCCAACAATAAAGCCACCAATGCATCTATCATCACTGCATACAATGGGAGTAGATCTCCGTGGCATGTAATTAGCAAATATTTTTAATACTATTTCTCGAAGTCCTTTTTTGAACCGACAGTATTCATAATTTCAAACTAAATTCTGGGGACTAACTTCAACTAAAAATTTCAAACTAAATCCCTGGGAAATTCGCAAATTAAAGCCGTTGTTTAGCACGTCTGTAAATGGTAGATAGGTAGTCACTGGAAGGAGAGCTATGCACCAATCCACTGTGATGATGCATAGAACCGTCCTTGGCCTAGAACTTAATGTCCGACCCCGCCTTCTCGTGGTGCAGATCTTTCAAAAGAGATACTCTCTTGTGGAAGTGAACGGAAGGAGTGGGGATGCCAGGTTAGTGTGGCCTACTGATCTGGACAACTCTGGCTACTTTTTCTTTTTTTTCTACCCTGGTGAGGAGTGGTCAACCACACAGGGTCCTGGTGCTGACCATATAAACCCACTGGACTGGACAGACAGACAAACAATTTCAGAATATTTTGAATTCTGTCAAGAAAGGAGATGTTACCCTTGTTCTAGGTGACTTCAATGCCAAAGTTGGTACTGACTCTGACCTTTGGGGAGGAGTAATAGGCTCTTTTGGTATTGGTAGCTGCAATGGCAATGGGCAACATCTCCTACAGGTAAGTAAACTCAATGATTTCAGAATAACTAACACTTATTACAAACACTGCATATGTACACATGGGTTTCACCTGATGGGCTGCATAGGAATATGATTGATTATATATTAATTAACAGCAAATGGGCTAGTTCTGTTAGAAATACCAGGGTATATAGGGGAGCTGAAATTGGATCTGACAATTACCTTGTTAAAAGTGTCTTGCAACTTAAACTTAAAAAGTGTTGTGCTAGGGTTAAAAAATTTACCTTTAATACTGAAGCTCTGAAAGACCCAGTTATAGCCAAAGCTTACCATGATAGGTTACTTAGTAATTATGATAGTCATGGTTTGCTTACTAATGAAGTTGTAGAAGAACGGGACCAGTTTAAACAGGCTTTTTTGGAAACTAACAGTACTCTTTTAGGGAAAAAGGAGCAGAGGAGGCGGAATTATTTGGGTGATAAATCACTTGCGCTTATTTCAGAAAGAAGAAACTGCAGGAATGTCCTTAATCAATACCCTAATAATGCAGAGAGCTTAATAAACGTGTAAAGGATCAGTTAACTGCTGATAAGAATCTTTGGCTTGATGGCTTGGCTGAAAAATCCGTGGAAGCAGTTAGACAGAATAACAGCAGAGAGCTGTACCAGATAATTAATGTTTTATGTAGTAGAAAACGGACAGTTATACAGGGATTGAAGGATAAACAAGATAAGGTTATAGAAGGTGAGGTTTGTGTCATGGCTAGGTGGGCTGAACATTTCAGTGATGTTCTAAACAATGTGGTTAGTTCTACTCCCATTGTTTGCAATGATGATAGATGCATTGGTGGCTTTAATGTTGGCCCTATAACACAATCTGAAGTTATTTTGGCTATTTCTAAACTTAAACTTCATAAATCCCCAGGTGTAGATGAAATTACTACGGAAATGCTTAGAGCTGGGAATGTTTCGGTTACCACTTGGGTGACTTAAAATTTGAATATCTTTTATGATAAAGGCATGGTTCCTAAGGATTTTACCAGAGCTGTTGTTATCCCTATTTTCAAAAAAAGGTGATCGCAGTTTTTGTGATAACTATAGGGTTATCAGCCTACTTTCTGTTCCAGGTAAAGTTCTTTCCATGATTGTGCTTAATAGAATTAAGAATCTGGTTGACAGGCAATTGTGTGATAAGCAATGTGGATTCAGAAATGTAGGGGACAGGGGCGTAGCCATGGGGAGGATGGGGGGGGAGACTCTCCGCCCCAAAGTAACTCGGAGTTGGCGAAATTCGAAGCGACTTCGTAAAATCTAGATGAGGTGTAAAAATTAATAATATTTTTTTTTTTTGCAAAATTAAGGGGAGTTGTAAAAATCGAGGCAACTTGGCAAATCTAGGGCAGTTTGGTAAATGGAGAGAAGGCAAAATTTAGAGGAGTCGGCAAAATTCTAAGCCACTTAGTAAAATACAAGTGAGTTGGGAAAATTGGGACAACTTGGCAAAATCTTGGGGAGTTGGTAAAATTCCGAGAGACTTGCTAAAATCTTGGGGAGTTGGGAAAAATCTGAGTGACTTGGCAAAATCGTGGGGAGTTGGCAAAATTCAGGTGAGATGTAAAAATTTGGATTTTTTTCTGTAAAATTATGTCAGGTTGGCAAAATTTAGGGAGTTGGCAAAATCTAGGGACAGTTGGCAAAATTTAGGGAGTTGGCAAAATCTAGGGGCAGTTGGCAAAATTCGGACTAACTTGGCAAAATCGTGTGGAGTTGGCAAAAATTCAGGTGAGATCTAAAAATTTGGGTTTTGTTCTGTAAAATTATGGCGAGTTGGCAAAATCTAGGGGCAGTTGGAAAAATTCGGAGTGACTTGGAAAAATCGTGCGGAGTTGGCAAAATTCAGATGAGATGTAAAAATTGGGATTTTTTTTCTCTAAAATTATGGCGAGTTCGCAAAACGTAGGGAGTTGGCAAAATCTAATGGAAGTTGGCAAAATTCCGAGTGACTTGGCAAAAATTCAGGTGAGATGTAAAAATTTGGATTTTTTTCTGTAAAATTATGGTGAGTTGGCAAAATCTAGGGGCAGTTGGCAAAATTCGGAGTGACTTGGCTAAATCGTGGAGAGTTGACAAAATTCAGGTGAGATGTAAAAATTGCAATCTTTTATCTTTAAAATTATGGCGAGTTTGCAAAACTTAGGGAGTTGGCAAAATCTAGGGGAAGTTGACAAAATTCTGAGTGACTTGGCAAAACGTGGGGAGGTTACACAGTTTAATTAACTTGGGAGCTATGTAACAGATACTAGTGATGTGCGGCATGAGATTAACAGACGAATCGGGATTGCTGCCAGGACTTTTAAGAATCTATGGAGAGTGTGGAGAAATAGGCGTATACACCTAAAGACTAAAATTAAACTATATAATAGTTTGGTTCTTTCTAGGGATAGTCATGGTAGCGAAATTTGGACGCTTTGTAAACAAGCTAATAGGAAACTTGATGATTTTGATTCTAGATGCTTACGCAGTATCTTGGGCATTAGGTGGTTCAACTTTGTAACTAATGATGAGGTTAGGCAAAGGAGTTTGCAACCTCCTTTAAGCAGCGTATTGTGCAGAGAGAGACTCCGTTAGTTTGGCCATGTTGCTCATATGGATAATTATAGATTGGCGAATAGGGTTATTAACAGTGTGCCTAAAGACCTCAGAAAGATGGGTAGACCTAGGATGGGGTGGGCAGACAATGTTAAACAGGACCATGTTAGAATTGGCGTGCAGTGGTCAGATGCAGCAGATGTAGCTCAGGACAGATATGCTTCTAGAACTAAATTGCACGGTCTGGTTGGACCTCCGTAGCCCTTGGCAGCTTTAGGGTAATGATTATGATTTAAAATATAAAACTATTACCATTGAATGTATTTCATAAAATGATAACTTGTTCACGTAGTCTTTCATTCTCTCACTCTCTCTATATATGTACGGTATATAAAATTGGAACGGAAAAAAATGTTATGTATGCGTTCGTTCATTATTTCAATGACCTTGAAATGTGTTTATTTTTCATTTTTTTTCTTTCTCCTTCTCTCTCTTTCTATAAAAATATTTATAAAAAATTTAACATTACTGTAGTCAAATAAAATAATCAATAAAAAAAGCGACTTTTCGTTTTTGATTTTCTATTTTTGGAGAAATTTTAAAAACCGGGTTTCAACTCTACTGTAAATGCTCCAATTCGCAAAAAAGCAGTTAATGGAGTAAAAAATGAATTTAGTCACGAAGATTACCGGCAATGTCTATTTGATGAAAAAATCCTATATACTCAACAAACAGAATTTCGATCGGAACAACATGATATGCATGTATACCAAATTAAAAAAATTGCTTTTTCCCAAGAATACACAAAACGACATATCAATGGAATTCAGAGTTATGCTTTTGGAAATTATCGAATCTCAGATATGTGTAGTAAAGTAGGCAATACCATTTACAAAACAATGAACTGAAAAGAGATGTTAAAAAAATAGTACTAGTAAAGCATTTTGAAAACTGTGCCAGTTTGTAATTCTTTAGAAATGCTAATAATCAGTGTTTAAATCTAATATTTCTCTCAATTAGAAGAGGAGCCATAGAGATTCAAATTTAAGTGATCTCGACTCAATTTCTGTGAAATCCTATGGTCTGAAACCCTATATAATAAAATTAAGAGCAAAATCCTAGCACAATTAGAAAGGACGTTATAATTCGGCCCAGAAAACCAAAACTAACAGGTCGAGATTGCTTCCAATACATTTAACGTATAGTGCTTTCCGAATGTAATCTAAAGACATTAGTTTGAGATCTGTGGCTCAATTATAAGCAGAGCTATAGGATGCAAAATTAAGAGGGTTCGACCCACTTTCTAGGCTAGGAAACGAGTCCGACACCGTTTCCAGTTTAATTAGTATGTATGTTCTAGAACTCAGGAATTAAATATGTAAGTTCCAGGACTCAGCCTCTCGCTAGAATCACTAGAACGTGATGTTGATGAAAAAACCGTAAACGTTTCGAAATCTTAGATGAGAATCAGCAATGTGTAGTATGCAAAAGGTTTTGAACCCAGAGAACCTTAAGTAATGGTGTCGAGACCAATACCCACATGTTCAAAGTGTAGTACACCCGGAATAAAACCCGATAATATTAGTTTCAAATTGTAGCTTGATTACAAGACAAGATATGAGATTATAAATTTAAGAAGGTTCGACCCACTTTCTCGGTAAAGTAAGGGGTCCGAACCCGATTCTAATCGGTTCAAAAAATAGTGTCTGATTAGTACTATTGAACAACACCAGAATGAGCTCTGTAGCATAATTAGATCAAAAGTTATTTCAACTTTTGTAAATTGCAAAGAATTAACCCACTCTTGGTAAAGTTAAGTAAATTTAAATTTTTCAGCCCAAGCATATTTGTTCTGAGCTACATCTGCTAATAGATTCAATGTTATTTTAAATACTGATCAATATTACAAAGTAATTTAATCGCACTATTTATTTATTTTTTTCAACTAATATCCAAATCATTGCTACAAAAACTTATTATTTTAGGTTTGAGTTAAAGTTCATAATATTATTTTATTTTTAATTTTTTTTACCCACCGCTAAAATATGAGTTGGTGACGGGTATGATACATAAGACAATGAGCTTTAAATATTTGATATTTTCCCTTGATATTGAATGAGATTGCTCATTACTAAGACCTTTTAGGCTAAGTACATGAGACCTCTTTGGGGGGGGGGGGGGATTTGGGTTAGCGGGTTCGCGAGTTAGTTGGTTCCCTGGCCAGTCTAGCCACTTGGTAGCCACAGTTGATTGTCGTAACCAGGGGATCGCTCGGCCCGTTTGGGGAGGTCTAGCAGCGGTCTGAGATGATTTCTCACAATCAGGGACTCCGATTGTAGTTGTGTCTTGTATACAGCTGGAACTGGAGGATTTGTTTTTTGCGCTCGAGGGGTGGTGGAGAGGAGGGCTGATCGTTCATCGAACGGACTCAGATCAGAGTGAAGAGCAAACAGTTTCCCGAACAAGAATTCGAGTGCAACTTTGAACTTTTTTAAATACAATCATTCTTCACGTTTTTAAAAAAATATGTATGTTCCCGGACCAGTATTTTTTTAGCTCTACTTTAATGCTGAGGTGAAGTGAAATGCACTTAAATAAATGAAACTGAATCTCGACCTCGTTGTTCTTTAGAGGAGGTACTCTTCTCTCTCTTTACAAACATAAAACTCTTCTCTTATTAGATTCATACATTCTCAAAATTATTTTAACCTTATCACTTTTCACTTCAAATTCTTTCTAATTATTCTTTTATTTTTTAAATATACTAACCTAAATCACATTTCACTTCTATTTTTTTTTCATCTCATAACCTCTCATCCTTACAAAGAAATTCATACATTCACAGATATTCAAAGTCTATCTTTTCATCATATATTTTCTCTCCCAGACCCCCCAAAAACGTCATTTTACCTGTTGATTTTGTCATATTTTTCAAACAAATTTCTCAAAACTGTCTGACTTTGTCGAATTCTCCGATTTACCTGGCTTTTTGCAACCCAATAATCCAGTAAAGTGTATGATAACTGAACAAAACACATCACTTTATCTCTTTCACACACACACCTCATTTTTCTGAAAATTAGTTTAAACAAATTAGTTTAAATCTCGTCTGCCAAAAAAACAAATTAGTTTTTCACATGCTAAGAAGTCCCCGCCTTCTCGTAGTGCAGACCGTTAGTACCTTTCAAAAGAGATACTCTCTTGTGGAAGTGAACGGAAGGGGAGGGCTGCCAGATTAGTGTGGCCTACTGATCTGGACAACTATGGCTACTTTTCTTTTTTTTCTACCCTGCTGAGGAGTGGTCAACCACACAGGGTCCTGGTGCTGACCATATGAACCCACTGAACTGGACAGATATATGGCTCTGAGCGTGATTATGGATCCTGATTTTGCGGCACTGGTGGGCTTCTGTGGAGGGAAAATCTTCCGCTGTGTTTTCTGTTTGTTTGTGGGTTGACAGCCCCAAGTGAATAGATTCACAGGATATGTTTATCAGCTGGTGGATAATCCTGAGCAGAGATCATCGCAGGCACCTGAACTCTATGCTTCTATTGGCATCGTGAAATTCTACATTGGAGGAAGTCTTCCAGTGTAGATGGCTTCAGCCTTTAGTGGTGGAGGAACGGGTCTTTGCCCCATGTCTGCGATTAGGGGGCTGTTTGATATTGTCGGCATTCCCTCTCTCAATAAATATAGTTTCTTTCAACATCCCACTAACCATTTTCTCTCCATAGGTAGTTGGAATGTGAGGACTCTGCACAGAGCTTTTTCTCTTGATGTCCTCACACAAGAATTCCACCATTATAATTTAGATATTCTCGGCTTGCAAGAGACCAGATGGACAGATAAAGGTCTGATTCTTAAAAATAATCTTAAATTTCTCTTTTCAAGGAGGGAAGACAATAAACATCACCAAGGCGTGGGTCTGCTTCTCAGCAGAAACGCTAGTGATGCTCTTCTAGGATATGAGTGCATTAATGAAAGGTTTCTTACAGCAAAATTTCAGACAAGCGTTAAAGACTTGAATGTTATCTGCTGTTATGCCCCCACTGAGGATGCCGATGAGGATGAGAAGGATAGGTTTTATGAACAACTTCAGTATATTTTGAATTCTGTCAAGAAAGGAGATATTACCCTTGTTCTTCGTGACTTCAATGCCAAAGTTGGTACTGACTCTGACCTTTGGACAGGAGTAATAGGCCCTTTTGGTATTGGTAGCTGCAATGGCAATGGGCAACGTCTCCTTCAGGTAAGTAAACTAAATGGATTCAAAATAACTAACACTTATTACAAACACCGCGACATACATAAGTACACATGGGTTTCACCCGATGGGCTGCATAAGAATATGATTGATTATATAGTAATTAACAGCAAATGGGCTAGTTCTGTTAGGAATACCAGGTCATATAGGGGAGCTGAAATTGGATCTGACCATTATCTTGTTAAAAGTGTCTTGCAACTTAAACTTAAAAAGTGTTGTGCTAGGGTTAAAAAATTGGCTTTTAATACTGAAGCTCTGAAAGACCCAGTTATAGCCAAAGCTTACCATGATAGGTTACTTAGAGTCATTATGACAGTCATGGTATGCTTACTACTGAAGTTGAGGAAGAATGGGATCATTTTAAACAGGCTTTTTTGGACACTAACAGTACTCTTTTAGGAAAAAAGGAGCAGAAGAGGCAGAATTATCTGAGTGATAACGCAACTTGAGATTATTTCAGAAAGAAAGAACTGCAGGAATGTTCTTAATCAATACCCTACTAGTCCTAATAGAAAGCATTACAGAGAACTTAATAAACGTGTAAAAGATCAGTTAGCTGCTGATAAGAAAATGTGGCTTGATGGTTTGGCTGACAAAGCCGAGGAAGCAGTTAGACAGCATAACAGCAGAGAGCTGTACCAGATAGTTAATGTTTTGTGTGGTAGAAAACGGACAAGTATACAGGGATTGAAGGAGCTAGGTGGGCTGAGCATTTCAGTGATATTCTAAACAATGCGGTTAGTTCTATTCCCATTGTTTGCAATGATGATAGATGCATTGGTGGCTTTAATGTTGGCCCTATAACACAATCTGAAGTTATTTTGGCTATTTCTAAACTTAAACTTCATAAATCCCCAGGTGTAGATGAAATTACTAAGGAAATGCTTAGGCTGGGAATGGTTCGGTAACCACTTGGATGACTTAAATTTTGAATATCTTTTATGATAAAGGCATGGTTCCTAAGGATTTTACCAGAGCTATTATTATCCCTATTTTCAAAAAAGGTGATCGCACTTCTTGTGATAACTATATAGCCTACTCTCTGTTTCAGGTAAAGTTCTTTCCATGATTGTGCTTAATAGAATTAAGAATCTGGTTGACAGTCAATTGCGTGATGAGCAATGTGGATTCAGAAGTGGTAGGGAATGTGTGGATCAGATATTTTCACTTAGGCAGATTCTTGAGAAATGTTTAGAGTTTCAGAAACCTTTGGTTGCTAGCTTTGTTGATTTCAAAAAGGCTTTCGACTCTGTTGATCGTCATAATTTGTGGTTGATTGTGAAATCATATGGTATACTAGACAAGTTAGTTAACATAATGAAAGCTCTCTATAATAACACTGGATCGTGTGTGAGAGTTGGAAGGTTTGTAGCAATTGGTTTAGCATTACTTCTGGTGTTCGACAAGGGTGCATTTTGTCTCCTTTTCTCTTTAGCTTGTTTATTCTTTAGCTTTTTCTTATTATGTTATGCGAAATTCCCTTCGAGGGAAAGTTTTTGGCCTTAAATGGGCTGGAGATACGAAAATGTCCGATTTAGATTATGCTGATGATTTAGCCCTTTTGGCGAATGATGTTGATGAGATGAACTCTTTCATTCGAGCTATTGATGAGACTGGTAGTAGAGTAGGTTTGGTTATAAACAGAGAGAAAACTAAAGTGATGAAAATTGGTCAGGCAGGCTGTGATTCAGTTAATTTGAATGGTTGCAGTCTTGAGCAGGTGTCACAGTTTAATTATCTTGGGAGCTATGTAACAGATAATGGTGATGTGCGGCCTGAGATTAACAGACGAATAGGGATTGCTGCTGGGACTTTTAAGAATCTATGGAGAGTGTGGAGAAATAGGCGTATACACCTAAAGACTAAAATTAGACTGTATAATAGTTTGGTTCTTTCTAGGGTTAGTTATGGTAGTGAAACTTGGACACTTTGTAAACAAGATAACAGGAAACTAGATGCTTTTGATTCCAGATGCTTACGCAGTATCTTGGGCATTAGGTGGTTCAACTTTGTAACTAATGATGAGGTTAGGCAATGGAGTTTGCACCCTGCTTTAAGCAGCATATTATGCAGAGAGAGACTCCGCTGGTTTGGCCATGTTGCCCGTATGAATAATTATAGATTGGCGAATAGAGTTATGAACAGTGTACCTAAAGGCCTCAAGAAAGATGGGGAGACCTAGGATGCGGTGGGCAGACAATGTCAAACAGGACCTTGTTAGAATTGGTGTGCAGTGGCCAGATGCAATAGATGTAGCTCAGGATAGACTTGCTTGGAGAACTAAATTGCACGGTCTGGTTGGACCTCCGTAGCCCATGGCTGCTTGAGGATGATGGTGATGAAGAAACACCCCAGTTTTTCTTTTTTCCAGATTTCCACAAATTTTTCACAAAAAACCACAAGAAACAAACTTTTTACCTCTTCCCCATAACTTTTTTCATAGATTTTCATAAAAATCTCTAGACCTTTTTACTGTGCCAGAACTCTCATTTATGCTACTACTAATGGGCCGATGGCAGAGCTCAGTGACTTTCAAGTCATAGGATGCCACCTTGGCAATAACTCAGTTCAGGAGATTTCGGCCCTGCTGCAGCTGCCCCGATCAACTGTAAGTGATTATTGTGAAGTGGAAATCTCACTCAAATGAGATTATTGTGAAGTGGAAATGCCTAGGAGCAATAACAGCAAAATCACCACCTGGTAAGCACACGCAAAATGACAGAGCGGGTCCACCAAATGCTGAAGCGGGTGGTGCGACAAAATCCCCTATCCTCGGTTGCAACACTCACCACCGCGTTCCAAAATGTCTCTGGAAGCAACGCCAGCACCATAACAGTTCGTCGTGATCTGCAGAAAATGGGTTTCCATGGCCGAGAAGCCGCACACAAGCTTGATATCAACAAGATCAATGCCAAGCGTCGGTTGGAATGGTGTAAAGCACGGTGCCAGTGGACTCTTAAGCAGTGGAACTGCATTCTCTGGAGTGATGAATCATGCTTCATCATCTGGCAGTCCGATGGATGAGTCTGAGTGTGGAGGATGCTAGGGGAACGTTACCTGCCTGACTGTTTTGTGCAGTTGTCAAGTTTGGTGGAGTGGAATAATGCTCTGGAGCTGTTTTTCATGGTTAGAGCTAGGTTCCCTAGTTCCAATGAATGGGACTCTGAATGCCGTGGCCTGAAATAGCATTCTCAACAATTCTGTGCTCCCAACTTTATGGCATTAGTTCGATGAAGACCCTTTCCTGCACCAACATGACAATGCCCCAATTCACAAAGTGAGGACCATGCAGGAATGGTTTGATGAGATGGGTGTGGAAGAACTTGACTGGCCTGCACAGAGCCCTGATGTCAACCCCAGGAAGTACTTTTGGGATGAATTGGAACGCCAACTGCTAGCCAGGCTTAACCGCCAGACATTAGTGACCAGCTTCACTAATGCTCTTGTGGCAGAATGGCAGGCAATTCCAGCAGCAATGCACCAAAATCTAGTGGAAAGCCTTCCCTGCAGAGTGGAAGCTATGATAGCAGCAAATGGTGGACCAACACGATATTAATTCTTTTTCTATTACGAGGAGATATGGACGAGTAAATGTCCAGATACTTTTGATCATATAGTGTATATTAGGTTCCATTTTTTGTTAAACAAATTCCAGTTCACAGCGTTATTTTCAAATTATGTTGTCGACATAAACGAGATTAATTCTGATTTATAAGGTTGAAGTTGTTGAGCAAAGTTCAGTTCGCAAATGTTATTTTAGATATTATTTCAGCTAAGAACGATGGTTCTTCTAAATGAGGGTTATCTGCTGAATATATGGTAGGCTGTATCAGATTTTCCAGTCCTGAAAATGGAATAGACTAAGAAGGAGAGAAATAGAATAAGCAGACAAACAGACAATGATAAGTAGATTTGGTTATAAACTGAATGGACAAATTATTATATACATCTACTTAATAACCTGTTGCGCCACCTTTTGCCTTCACAACAGCAGCCAGACGTCTTGGTAAGGACTCAATAAGGTGTTGAAAACACATAGGTGGTATTGTTGCCCATGAAGCGGGGATCACTGCCTGTCGTAGAGCATCCACAGTCGCCAGTGGGGATTGGCGGGCTGAAACAGATCTTTCCAATTCGTCCCGCAAATTCTCAGTGTGTTTGAGGTCCGGCATTTCGAGAGTGATAAACTCACTTGAATGTTTCTGGAGCCTGGTCGCCACTCAGGAAGTATGCAGTGTGGCGTTGTCTTGTTGAAAGATGGCGTTGTCTTGTTGAAAGATGGCGTCATAGTGCAGAAAGAGAATCGTTATGAACGGATGTATATGGTCGGTTAGGATGTTCACATACCTTGTGCCAGTGATGGAGGTCTCGATAGGTACAAGGGGCCCCAAGAAAGTCCACATAAATGCACTCCAAACTGTTACTGCTCTACCTGTCTATATGATCCCAACTTGACAAGCTTGGTCCATCGCTTCATGTGGTTTATGCTACACACGCACCCTCCATCAGCATGATAGAGTTGAAACCATGATTGGTCAGGCGAAATGAGATGTTTCCAGTCCTCTGCACTCCATTTGCGATAGGCCTTTGCAAACTGCAGCCTAATCTTTCAGTGCCTTGCGGTCAACAAGGGGGCACGATGTGGACTTCGACTGCATAACCTAGTTTTTCCATGGTACAACGAATAGTCTTTGTGCATAAGCTTATGGACGAGCCCTTATTCTACTCTGACGTTGGTAGCTGTTCGATTTCTTGTAATGATGCGGGGGAGTCTGCACTCACCTAGAGAGTCGATTGCACTTTTATGTCCACATTTCTCCTGCTGGTTGGAAGTTTTGTTGTATTTCACCTAGTCTTGGTATACACGTGGGGCGGTCTGGTGTGGTAATCCCAACAGTTCAGTAGTTGTGGGGATTGAACCACTGGCCTTCCTTGAACCTACTATCTGGCCGCAGTCAAATTCACTTACGTAGCTGCTTTTACCCATGATTTCTTCTCTGTGACTGGTTTCAATGCGTAGAGACTTGCTCTATTTATAGGCATTTCCAGTTTGAGCATGCCACATGACTGGATGCAATAATTCTGCTTTGCATGTTGGTATCGGGGTGTATATAATAATTTGCCCTTTCAGTGTAATATTTGAGGTTGTGGGATGAAAGTCTAAAAAACTCAAGGTTATTAAAAGTTATTAGAAGATGTTATTATATCACAAATGGTCGTGGAAGTTTAGTTTTGTATTTCTGATTTCATATTTTCCTTTTTCGTCTTGCAGTAGTCTCATTTACTTATTAACACTAAACCTACCGACACTTCACGTATACCTATTCCTACCGTGACCGGTCAAATGACCAGTCCTTGAAAAAAAGTTATATTTTTTACAATTGAACGCAGATAATAATCAATTTGGTACTGAATTAAATAATAAATGAAACAACTTTCACAAAATGAAAAAAACAATTTATTTTTTTTTCGTTTCAATTATAAATATGAAAAGAAAATGAAAAACGAACGGTAGTACTATAGTTTCTTGCATTTATAAATAAATAATTCATATCTTATTCATCTTCAATGCATATTTTTACAAATTATTGAGTTCTGAAATGTACATTTGCCAAACACATATTTTTTAAACAGATTTTCGTAGTTTTGTTGTCTTTGCAATATCTTACTTGGCAAGTTTTTCATACATGTAAAACAGAATTTATATTTGTTGATGTTTTCGGTATATTTCCTTTTTCTTTTTGCTTCTTGATATTCAGCGGCAAGTTCTTCAGCTAACTGGAATAAAAATTCCTGCCTCGAAATTCTTCCCCTTGTTGTTTCTTTATATATAATCCATGCATTTATTCCAGCTAGGTCAAGAATACTAAAAAATACTTGGAAGGGAGTAGTTTAGTCCCAACCTGGCGTCACCCCATGCACTGTGCTTTCCCCCTATGACGTCACCGCCCACTTCCGGCCACGCCCTAATTAATAATCAATTAATAACTAATTAAAAATTAACTAAAATTAATTAATTCCCTTTATTAAAAAACCTTCCTCCCCCCCCCCTTTTAACCCGTGGCACCATCTAGTGACTATGAGGGGTACTATTTTAACAAAAACCCCTATTTTAGTTCTAATTTCCCGATTTTTGACTCCCCCTTTATTAAAAATTTCACCCCTTATTAAAAAAAACCTTCCTTCCCCCCTTTTAATCCCTGGCGCCATCTAGTGACTATGAGGAGTACTATTTTCGGAAAAACCCCTATTTTAACTGTAATTTCCCAATTTTCGATTCCCCCTCCTCATTAAAAAAATCCTCCTATCAAAAGTTCCGCCCCCTTTATTAAAATCCCCTCCCCCTTTTAACACCTCACGCCATCTACTGTACAGACTGAGTACTCGGGAAAAACCTTCGATTTTAGTCGTAATTTTCCGGCAAAACTTTGGGGTGGCAACGATCGGATGATGCAAGCCTCAGAATAATTGCACGGATGGCACCCTCGCGCCGAAAGGGATGATGCAATCCTCAATCACAAAGTCCCCATTTTTTAATACCTCTCATTAAATCAACCCCTTATCAAAATTCATTCCCCTTTATTAAAAATCAAAAGGTCCCTCTATTAAAACTTCACCAAACTCCTTTGGCATTCACATTCATCTGAAATTTTCCAAGTCCGCTAATCAACTCACGATTTCCTAGTAATTAAACACTTATTAAAATTCACCCCCTTTATTAAAAATCAAAAAGTCCCTCTATTAAAATTTACCAAACTCCTTTGGTATTCACGTTCATCAGAAATTTTCCAAGTCCGCTAATCAACTCACAAAGCTGTATATTGCGAATTTTTTTTCCTTAGTAATTAAACACTTATCAAAAACTCCATCCTTCATCATTAAAAACCCCTGGTCAATCCTTCACGTGGTAAATCAGTTTTCTCTATGCGCATTTAATCGGTATCATCCAACGTCCTGTATTTAAAAAAAAATCCTTCCCAACACAGTGATTTGATCCTGCTACCTTAGTGTCCACGCTCATCTGCAATTTGCCAAGCATAGATAAACTTTGGAATGGCAACACTCGGAAAGGCCGATGCATTTTTGGAATTTGTCGAGTCATGCATGTAACAACAAGCAGGTCAGCGTACGTGTCCAGGTCTCTTCTTATCGGGGTTGAGGGGTCAAGAGGATTGTCACTACACGCTGTCTACAGCACCGTATTTGCATCTGTTCCTGATTAATATCTACAAGCTTTATCTATGCTTGAGCGAGTGACGGCTCTTATCGCTACACCTTCAAAGAGTGTATGCCAATGGGTAGACAGCTGTTTACATCTACTACTGATAAACGAAAATATTTTGGATGACGCTTTAACTCACGTGTGTACTCCGAACGTATCTCGCGAAGGTCAGGCTTGAATGTGTTGAGAGATGTATCAAAGGTTGTTTATGAGATAACATTTCTCTGTATATAAGCTCGCACCCTGCTTGCGACGTCATTCCTTTGCTGTTAGTCAGAAGTTTCACTGTTAGTCACAAGTTCTGCTCTTAGTTTTGAAGTCTGTCTTTGGTCTCGATGGAGAAAACCACCCTGTCCTTCAGTGAAGTTGTTCGCTCTATACTCGTGAGTGTCGGTATCCCCTCCTATCAGAAAGCCATATCGTATGAAGAATGCTTGCAGATTGTGATGAATATATTGACTGAAAAAATCTTACAAGCTCTGAGCATCGTGTGTGATGGTGAGACCATCACCATAGAACTGTACGAAGTGGCTCACGAATATTTATGCAGGGTGTGTTTTGCTGAAGAAGCGGCATTAAAACACGCTGAAAACATGGATTATAGGGCTGTGGTGGAGGATGCTATGACCTCAATAGAGATAGCTAACATCGTTGAAGTTGTAGCATAACAGGAGAAAAACAGAAAAGGTTCTTTTCAGAACCACTTCATTTGTGTCGAAAGGAATACCGATCGTACAATTTCTGTTCACAACTCTTACTTCTCTATCTACATGTTTCTTCTATATCTCTACACTCAATTCACTGTCTCCCTGGTTAACAGAGTAAATTTTATAGGGTGTTTAACCTTCAGTATAATTTTATACACTATGTTAGGATTAACAACTCTTATAGTGTATAAGTAGTTTTTGTTGCTAGGATCCCTCTCCACTTTTAAAATTTAGATTTTACACATTCTTGCAAACCTGACAGTCTTTTCATATTAATATACGTATTTTTATAACCGTCGTAAAGTGCGTTTTAATCAACACTGATTTCTTTTAACCCCTCGACTATTGGTTGTTTCATTTTTACTAGAAGAAGGACTACTCCGCAGTAACTGTTTAACTGCCCCGCAGAAAATAAAAAATGCTATAGGGTAAAAAAAATTAGTAAAAGGAAAAAAATCTGATTTTATTCGCAATTATGAAAAATATTGAGGGGTAATAGGGTGTGGTAACCTAAAAGACCCGTGTTCGGATCCTCATCCCGGACCACATTTTACTGACGAATGAATATTGGATCTGCGCTGCTTTCATATTGGGGCTTACAACATGAAAACCCACTCGCAGCCTTGACCGCTGGTTTAGAACCCGAAATTTTTACAAGTCCAGAGACGGTCCTCTGCATTCCCAATTCTACCCTTTAATGATAGGTCAGCATTTCAATGTAGACGTTTGAAATTATGCATCCTAAACCTCCAAGATTTGAGCGTATTATTCTCCATCGGGTTGATGCCATCAGATATCTGTGCTTCCGTATCAGGACATGTCTTGGAAAGTGATTTTGCGTTTGTCTCAATTACTCTCAGCCGTTACGTGACATGGTTTAAAAATACTTATTACCGTTGTATCCTCAGTACTGGGAAGTAACGCTACTCGAAGAAAAATCAGCTATGGGAGTAATCATTAATCTACAAGTGCTCGCGCAGTTTTTAAACATTGTCTCTTCCACTGTTTATCGTGCGAATGTGAAGACGCTGACGAAATTCACTTTACAAGGTCAGATGTTTTCATCGGGTGAAGACTGCACGGCAGAATGCTATAGAAAGTAAGAATGCTAAAAGTAGAATTCATACGTTTCCGTAAAAAAACTTTAGTTCCAACATTAGTTAAAGGAGTAGAGAACATTAGTTTTAACACTAACATACTATGCAGATAAAAAAACAATACCTTTACAAACTATGAGCGTGAAAAATCTCAAGTCCAGCAATACCCTTCTAAATATAGGCACACGCTCTCACTTCAGCATCGCCTCTGTTGCAAATCACGTGATTCTAAAGAAATGCAGGGAGAGGTGCGCAGCAGCAGCCCACCCAGTGATAAAGGGTCAAGGGTCAACTCAAGCGCTGACCTGTGGAAAGCTGATAACCGGAGCATGTCTAATTTCATGTGAGAACCGCCCTGCACTTTATCTTCCGCAAACCTAACGAGAAAGTTAAATAATGACAGGACGAAATGCAAAATAAGGAATTCTTCTGCTGATAGATTAGCTTCTCGATAAGAATCTATGAAATTCAAAGTTCCAAGGGTGAATGCAGTGTTAAATATTATTGTGAATGCAATCATACCGATTCCTTGCAGATGGCTGTCCTTTAAGTTATGAAATATAACTGGAATCGGTGAAGCGCTAGGGGAAACGCTAGGGGAAGAAGCCTATGGTCATGCAAACAGGCATTTACAATGAAAAATTGAGTTTGCTTCACTTCAGATGCATGTTTCTTCATAGAATCAATATTTTTTTTTTCATTTCCTCACACATCTCGCAAGATAATTAAAGTTCAATCACTGATTCATCTTTCCTATGTGTATATTTACTTTCTAATAAACCATGCTTTAATGACCAAAGTAGGTAAATCGCAAGCATCATCAGATTATTACTGCTTACGTTGAAAATCTCACAATAGCCTATTCAGTACTTTACCTCCGATACAACTATAAGTTATGATGGCCAACATCTATTCCATAGACAGTAGGTTAGTTGTTTCTAAGAAACCTAGAGATCCATGGTAAGACATGAATGTTACTGAGCACCTATGTCGTATGAAAGGTAACGGTCAGATAGTTGTATTTTAAAGATAAACCGAACTCACTCTTACATGCAATCAATAGATGCACGAACGTTCCATCTCGTAACGTATGAAAAGGAAAGCGTGAACAGTCATTCTTTCACAATAAGTCAATGTTGACTGCATTAAATATGATTCGAACGGAAGACAATCCGGCTTTTGTTTGGAAAACTCACTGGAAAACAACAATATTTCCATGAAAAGTTGGGCCCCAGAATCGAGACCTAGCTTTGCATTCACTGACTTCAACCACCGTAAAACATAACGTAAGCTCTCTCGACAGTTATTCCTAGGCGCTATTTCTTTTCAGAGTTCCCAGCCCCCCTCGGTACGTGTGAATAAGTGCATAAGTGTGGGTGAAGGTGGTTAGCTGCAGACACAAGTTTTTCGACAAAGACAGGGTGTTTCACTACAATCTGACATGGAGATGTCTGTTTAGTTATTTTTCCCTATTTCTATACTAGTATGGAATTCTTAGAACAAGTGGTACTATGTTCGTGTGAAAGTGGTTAGGGCAAACACAAGTTTTTTGATAATGTTATGTATCTTGTTTGGAAATAACACTGTCTATGGAGCATTACTCCTGTACATACCATAAGCATAATGCCTCGCGATTCTAAGACTTCACAGAACCGATAGACAATACTTTGCGTTTACAGGACCTAATGTATAAAGTCTTTCATACTTCAAACTCAATCATCAAGACAATCAATATTGCAGAAGTAAGATTGAAAATGAAAGGAGAAGTGATAGAGAAGCGAAAGAAAAGCACCACACCCAGCATTCTCACATTAAAAGAAAAGCATTCTCACATTAAAAGAAAACGTAAGCATTCATCACCTCAAAACAGATAAGACAGAGGGCGCTATGTGCCAGCTTGAAAAGCAGCAAGAAGGCTAGTAACCATGGTTTAACTAATCATTTTTTAAGTAGTAGGACGTTCATGTTACAATTTCTTGCAGCAACGTTCGTAGCTAGTGAAGATACAAGTCTGCAACATTCACTCTTCTGTGTAAGCATGTGAATATTACATTTCAGCTGTATGTGAACCAAACATTCAGTTGAGAAGAATATTTAAATACATCAGTGTGAACTCATGGATACATAAAACGTGTCTCCTTCTTGTGTCTCTTCATATCTATATACTATTCTTACGAGCACAAAAGATAGAACTGTCGAAGGAAGATGAACCATGTATCAGTTAAAAAAAAACGATTTTCTGTGTTTTGGATGTTTAACCGGCGCCATCTAGTGAGAAATATGTTGACTATCCGATTCGAGTAAACGTAAGACAACAGCTGTCTGTTTATGAATGATTATGTATGTACAGTCTCTCTGATCTTATGCAAAGTATATTCATTTTTATGTGGTGTATGGTGTTATACATAAGTGTATGCATACATCCATGCGATGGACTAAGTTTTTCTCCATATTGTGTCAAGTCTCTGTATGTGCGTGCGTGCGTTGCATGTGTGTGAGTGTGCTTTCATGTTTGTTAATGTGAATCGGATGTGTGTGTGTGTGTATGTTTCAGTGAATCATGTATGTGTGCGTATGTGAGTGCGTGTGTGTGTGTGTTCATGTATGTTAATATGTTTGTTTCTCTATATGTATATGTTTTTGTGCGTGTGCGTATATGTTAAGATGTCTGTATGCACATAGTCGTTTCTCGGTATGTGTATACGTCTTCATGTTTCTCTTCGTGTGTGTGTGTTAAAGTGTCTGTATGTGTTTCATCTTTATGTGTATATGTTATCGTATGTGTGCATGTGTGTTTGTTCACATGCAAGAATAAACATATTGTCTTACGGACACTTGCTTGCTACAGAAGAAGCTAACAATTAAAAACGAGACTAGTGGTTATGCAAAATATTTCATCACAGATCTTAACTTGAATACGCATATTTCAGGAGGTGTAAGGATTTTTCTTCAACACGTTCGAATATTTTTTTTAACACGATTGTCTTACGTTATGCTTCCTGTCAGATGTCTCGTAACGAGCAAAACATGTGTGTGTGTTTTTTGCTAATACAGAAGAGGACATTCAACCGAGAATATTTTCAAACTTAGAATAACACAACATCCTGATGCATTAAGAACGAAGCGGAGGGATACTAACAGCTGAACCATGACCTGAAACGATCGAAATCCTGTTGTTTCGTGCAAGGGGGCGAAGGGTGATAAGACGTAATACTCTTGAACAAAATCCTTGTACGATAAAAGGTCCTCTTTTTTGAAACAACTGGATTTCCCATTTCAGATTATTACCGTCAATAAAACGTCAATAATTCCGTTAATAAACGTGGTCCGGGATCAGGATCCGAACACGGGTATTTTAGGTTACCAGACCCTATTACCCCTCAATATCTTTCATAATTACGAATAAAATCAGATATTTTTCCTTTTATTAATTTTTTTACCCTATAGCATTTTTTATTTTCTGCGGGGCAGTTAAACAGTTACTGCGGAGTAGTCCTTCTTCTAGTAAAAATGCAACAGCCAATAGTCGAGGGGTTAAAAGAAATCAGTATTGATTAAAACGCACTTTACGATGGTTATAAAAATACGTATATTAATATGAAAAGACTGTCGGGTTTGCAAGAATGTGTAAGATCTAAATTTTAAAAGTGGAGAGGGATCCTAGCAACAAAAACTACTTATACACTATAAGAGTTGTTAATCCTAACATAGTGTGTAAAATTATACTGAAGGTTAAACACCCTATAAAATTTACTCTGTTAACCAGGGAGACAGTGAATTGAATGTAGAGATATAGAAGAAACATGTAGATAGAGAAGTAAGAGTTGTGAACAGAAATTGTACGATCGGTATTCCTTTCGACACAAATGAAGTGGTTCTGAAAAGAACCTTTTCTTTTTTTCTCCTGTTATGCTACAACTTCAACGATGTTAGCTATCTCTATTGAGGTCATAGCATCCTCCACCACAGCCCTATAATCCATGTTTTCAGCGTGTTTTAATGCCGAGGCGGCATTAAAACACGCTGAAAACACACCCTGCATAAACACACCCTGCATAAATATTCGAGAGCCACTTCGTACAGTTCTATGGTGATGATCTCACCATCACACACGATGCTCAGAGCTTGTAAGATTTTTTCAGTCAATATATTCATCACAATCTGCAAGCATTCTTCATACGATATGGCTTTCTGGTATGAGGGGATACCGACGCTCACGAGTATAGAGCAAACAACTTCACTGAAGGACAGGGTGGTTTTCTCCATCGAGACTAAAGACAGACTTCAAAACTAAGAGCAGAACCTGTGACTAACAGTAAAACTTCTGACTAACAGCAAAGGAATGACATCGCAAGCGGGGTGCGAGCTTATATACAGAGAAATGTTATCTCATAAACAACCTTTGATACATCTCTCGACACGTTCAAGGCTGACCTTCGCGAGATATGTTTGGAGTAAACACGTGAGCTAAAGCTTCATCTGAAATATTTTCGTTTATCAGTAGCAGATGTAAACAGCTGGCTACCCACTGGCATACACTCTTTGAAGGTGTAGCGATAAGAGCCGTCACTTGCTCAAGCATAGATAAAGCTTGTAGATATTAATCAGGAACAGATGCAAATACGGTGCTGTAGACAGCGTGTGGTGACAATCCTCTTGACCCCTCACCCCCGATAAGAAGAGACCTGGACACGTACGCTGACCTGCTTGTTGTTACATGCATGACTCGACGAATTCCAAAAATGCATCGGCCTTTCCGAGTGTTGCCATTCCAAAGTTTATCTGGACTTGGCAAATTGCAGATGAGCGTGGACACTAAGGTAGCGGGATCAAATCACTGTGTCGGGAAGGATTTTTTCTTTTAAATACAGGACGTTGGATGACACCAATTAAATGCGCATAAAGAAAACTGATTTACCAAGTGAAGGGTCGAGCAGGGGTTTTTAATGATGAGGGATGGTGTTTTTGATAAGTGTTTAATTACTAAGGAAAAAAAAATCGCAATATACAGCTTTGTGAGTTGATTAGCGGACTTGGAAAATTTCTGATGAACGTGAATACCAAAGGAGTTTGGTAAAGTTTTAATAGAGGGACTTTTTGATTTTTAATAAAGGGGGGTGAATTTTAATAAGTGTTTAATTATTAGGAAATCGTGAGTTGATTAGCGGACTTGGAAAATTTCAGATGAATGTGAATGCCAAAGGAGTTTGGTGAAGTTTTAATAGAGGGACCTTTTGATTTTTAATAAAGGGGAGTGAATTTTGATAAGGGGTTGATTTAATGAGAGGTATTAAAAAATGGGGACTTTGTGATTGAGGATTGCATCATCCCTTTCGGCGCGATGGTGCCATCCCTGCAATTATTCTGAGGCTTGCATCATCCGATCGTTGCCACCCCAAAGTTTTGCCGGAAAATTACGACTAAAATCGAGGGTTTTTCCCGAGTACTCATTCTATACAGTAATGGCATGAGGTGTTAAAAGGGGGAGGGGATTTTAATAAAGGGGGCGGAACTTTTGATAGGGGGATTTTTTAATGAGGAGGGGGAGTCAAAAATTGGGAAATTAGAGCTAAAATAGGGGTTTTTCCGAAAATAGTACTCCTCATAGTCAATAGATGGCACCACGGGTTAAAAAAAAGGGGGGGGAGGTTTTTTAATAAACTGTTTTTTAATAAAGGAGATTAATTAATTTTTAATTAATTATTAATTAGTTATTAATTGATTATTAATTGATTATTAATTGGTTATTAATTAGGGGCGTGGCCGGAAGTGTGCGGTGACATCATAGGGGGAAAGCATAGTGCGTGGGGAACGCCAGGTTGGGACTAAACTACTGAGGGGCCATTTCCAAGATTTTGATTTCACGCTTTATTTTCTTGCCATTTGATCCGTCACATCTACACCGTATTTTGTGCTATTATAAAATCTAATCGTTTCTGGTATACACTTATCACTTTTTTCCGTGTCTATTGAGTTATGCATTAAACTTAGTAGAACCACTTTTTTATTTAGTTTACTTTTATAAATTATTAGAGTAAACCTGATTTTTACAGTTTCTAGCACCTAATGTTCGACCCCACCTTCTTCTGGTGCAGACCGTTAGTACCTTTCGAAAGAGATACTCTCTCGTGGAAGTGAACGGAAGGGGGGGGGGGGCTGCCAGATTAGTGTGGCCTACTGATCTGGACAATTATGGCTAGTTTTCTTTTTTTTCTACCCTGCTGAGGAGTGGTCAACCACACAGGGTCCTGGTGCTTACCATATAAACCTACTGGACTGGACAGATATATGGCTCTGAGCTTGATTATGGATCCTGATTTTGCTGCACTGGTGGGCTTCTGTGGAGGGAAAATCTTCCGCTGTGTTTTCTGTTTGTTTGTGGGTTGACAGCCCCAAGTGAATAGATTCACAGAATATGTTTATCAGCTAGTGGATAATCCTGAGCAGAAGTCATCGCAGGCACCTGAACCCTTTGCTTCTATTGGCATCGTCAAATTCTACATTGGAGGAAGTCTTCCAGTGTAGATGGCTTCAGCCTTTAGTAGTGGGGGAACGGGTCTTTGCCCCATGTCTGCGATTTGGGGGCTGTTTGATATTGTCGGCATTCCCTCTCTCAATAAATATAGTTTCTTTCAACATCCCACTAACCATTTTCTTTCCAGTAGTTGGAACATGAGAACTCTGCACAGAGCTTTTTCTCTCGATGTCCTCACACAAGAATTCCACCATTATAATTTAGATATTCTCGGCTTGCAAGAGACCAGATGGACAGGTAAAAGTCAGATTCTTAAAAATAATCGTAAATTTCTCTTTTCAGGGAGGGACGACAATAAGCATCACCAAGGCGTGGGTCTGCTTCTCAGCAGACACGCTAGTGATGCTCTTCTACGATATGAGTGCATTAATGAAAGGTTTCTTACAGCAAAATTTCAGACAAGCGTTAAAGACCTGAATGTTATCTGCTGTTATGCCCCCATTGAGGATGCCGATGAGGATGAGAAGGATAGGTTTTATGAACAACTTCAGGATATTTTGAATTCTGTCAAGAAAGTAGATATTACCCTAGTTCTTGGTGACTTCAATGCCTAAGTTGGTACTGACTCTGACCTTTGGGGAGGAGTAATAGGCCCTTTTGGTATTGGTAGCTGCAATGGCAATGGGCAACGTCTCCTACAGGTAAGTAAACTCAATGGATTCAGAATAACTAACACTTATTACAAACACCGCAACATATATAAGTACACATGGGTTTCACCTGATGGGCTGCATAAGAATATGATTGATTACTTATTAATTAACAGCAAATGGGCTAGTTCTGTTAGGAATACCAGGTCATATAGGGGAGCTGAAATTGGATCTGACCATTAGCTTGTTAAAAGTGTGTTGCAACTTAAACTTAAAAAGTGTTGCGCTAGGGTTAAAAAATTTACTTTTAATACTGAAACTCTGAAAGATCCAGTTATAGCCAAAGCTTACCATGATAGGTTACTTAGTCATTATGACAGTCATGGTTTGCTTACTACTGAAGTGGAGGAAGAATGGGATCATTTTCAACAGGCTTTTTTGGACACAAACAGTACTCTTTTAGGAAAAAAGGAGCAGAAGAGGCAGAATTATCTGAGTGATAAGGCACTTGAGCTTATTTCGGAATGAAAGAACTGCAGGAATGTCCTTAATCAATACCCTACTAGTCCTAATAAAAAGCATTACAGAGAACTTAATAAACGTGTAAAAGATCAGTTAGCCACTGATAAGAATCTTTGGTTTCATGATTTGGCTGACAAAGCCGAGGAAGCAGTTAGACAGCACAACAGCAGAGAGCTGTACCAGATAGTTAATGTCCCAGATAGTTACGGACAGGTATACAGGGATTGAAGGATAAACAAGGTAAGGTTATAGAAGGGGAGGATTCTGTCTTGGCTAGGTGGGCTGGGCATTTCGGTGATGTTCTAAACCAGTGATTCGCAACCTTTTCTGGACAATCGCCCCCTTTAGAAGAGAACAAAAATTCAACCCCCCTAGTCCATAATAGTTAATTTTATATGAAATATTAAAATATTGTTGCATATTATCTGTACCTAATTTATCTATTTATTTATCCATTAAAATCATATCCATTAAAATCCATTAAAAATCATAAAGCAGAAATTAATAAAACGATAACCAAATGTACAATAAAATTGTTTATTAAAATTTTAAAAATAAACACAGAATCAATAAGAAATAAAAAATAATGAGATAAACACAAAATTAATAATAAATAAAAAATTAATGAGATGGTTGAGGCTGGTGGAGTGTTAACAATTTGTTAATGTCGGGTTCCAATTTCGTTAACATCAATCGCAGATCGCCACGTTCAGTGATGTGTAGTCTGTTCCTCTTCTTTGACAGTAAATTAGCTACTGCACTGAATCCACGCTCAGCCATATAGGACGAAGGAAATGCGATTGAAAACTTCTGTACTATTGCCCACAATCCAGGGTAGAGAACTGGTATTGATTTTTGAAGCGAGAACTTTTGGTATCCATGTTTGAATTTTACTCTGAGTACTTCGTTAGTCGTGAGTTCTAAGAGTTCCTCTTCCAAATTCAGTATCTGTGTTTGCGAAAGGATATAAAACCCAACTCGGTATATTCATGTTTAAAATATCTCGGAAACGTTCCGTAAAATCAACACGAAGAACTTCCAAGTGTTGGCGGTAAATAAGTAAATCTTCCGGTTTTGCAGAAACTGCTGATAATGTGGGAAAGTGGTTGTATTCACCTCTATCTAGATTTCGTTTGAATAGAAGAAGTTTTCCCGCAAAAGCAGCTATGACGTTTTTTGTTTTAATTAAATTCAACTCATTACCTTGCAATTGTAAATTGACGTGATTAAATATTTTAAACAGGTCTGTCAAATAAGCGATGTCATTTTTTGACGTAATCAGGTTTTCGCGCAATTTTTCGTCTCTGTCTTCAAGAAAGTCCAGTACTGAGTCAAATAGATTGAAAAAACGATTCAGACAAACACCTTTAGAGAGCCAACGTACTTCTGTGTGCAGCAGCAAGCTATTCTAATCTTCATCATTTTCCTTACAAAGCTTACCAAATAATCGGTCATTCAATGAATTGCTTCTAATCTTATTGATTGCTTTAATAACGTAATGGAGCGACGTATGCAGACGTTCATTCAAATTTTTTTGCAACCAAATGCTGACGATGAATAATACAATGTACAGCGAGTACATTTGGTACTGCTTGTTTCAAATGCGCTATAAACCCTTATGACGCCCTGTCATTGCTGGAGCACATCAGTAGCAGTAGACAAAATATTGCAAATAGGAATTTCTTTCTGTTGAAAAAACTTTTGCGTTATATTAAATATAGATTCTCCCTTTGTATCAGATTTCAAATTTTTAGCAAATAATAACTCTTCATGAATTTTTTCTTCTTTTATAAATCGTACGTATGATAAGAGTAGCCGTCCCATTGCCGAGTGGTTAGCGCGCTTGGCTACTGATCTAAGGGACCTCTGTTCGAGCCCCGGGTAAGGCATGGATGTATGTGTCGTTTTTCTGCTGAGGTCTTGCCATCCTCTCAGACCTTCTACTATGGCATATAAACTGACAGGCTCCTGTCAGACCTCTGTGGCAAGCAGCTGCTTGAGGGAGTATTTTTTTATGATAAGAGTAGAGCTTCCTTATTTGGTAGAGTTGATTCATCGAGTTGAATGGAAAATTTGCAAGTCTTTAAGTAATCGCATAATGATATTTCAACGTCTTTTGCCATTTCATCTATTCTTCTTTGCACTGAATTATTACTGAGAGGAATTTTTTGATGATATCTGACGGTGTCTTATGATGAAGAACAGTTTTTAATATCTCTTTGCCTGCTGGCAAAATTAATTCCTCGCCAATTGTGTGTGGTTTTCCTGCTTTTGCGATTAACAGTGAAACGTTATATGAGGCTTGTAGTCCATCATCATCTTGTTTAGAAGACGACGCAAAAAGGTTTGACATAGTTGGCTGTTTTAAATATTGCTTTTCCAGTTCTTGAAAATAGGATAAATCTTTGTTCTTCTTATCAGCATGCATTTTATTTAAATGCTCTTGTAGCCTAGAAGGTTTCATAGCTTCATTTGAAAAAACTTTTCGGCAAATTAAACACATAAGTAATGATTGGTTTGTAGGAGAGTACGTAAATCCATATTTCAAATACTCAATACTGTACTGCCGGCATTTCTTTTTAATGTAGATTCAGACATTTTCGAATACAAATTAACTTCTCAACAGATTTATAGATAGTTATAAAAATAATGTTTATAATGACTTCTAACACTTATCACTCACGACTATTTATCACGGCGAAGCACATAAAAATAATAAAACATTCTTAGAGCTATCGCTTTTATAGATTTGATTTTGTGCACTCATTAACTTGTATTTTGCGATGCCGGCGCACTTGCTCCGTAAACAAGTCATTTCAAGTTCCCATATTCTTGTCGAAACATGTTAAATTGCATGAACCGCGTGTTTGCCTACCAACTTGCAAGGACTTGTCACCGTCAATCTATTCTAAACTAAAACAAATTAGGTATACGTATACCTAATGCTAATTTAAAAATGCTTATAAATCGATAACAATAAGATAATTTACATAGCTGGATCAAATATTTATTATTATATTATTATTGCATCAAGGTTGATTTGCCTATCAGGACGGACACACATGTCCAACATAATAATAAGCCTGATATAGTAGTGCATGGAAAGGTATTGAATGAGATTACAATTATTGAAGTAGGAATAACATCTCAGGATAACCTGCAGACAGTAGAGGTTGAAAAAAAAGGAAGTATGATCTGATGGCTAATGAGTTGAGCCTAATTCACAAGTGTAATGTTAATATTATACCTTATGTTCTGAAGCATTCGTACATGACGGTTGAGGTAGTGGATGACCAGAATCACCAGGAAGACACCACAGAATAGAAGAGATAAAAAGGTTGTCAGAGAAAATTCCATTAAATTTATTTATTTATTTGGCCGCCCCTCTTGACAGCCTCAACGCCCCCCATTTGCCTCTGGATCCGCTACCGCCCCCATGGAAGGCTCCAGCGCCCACTGGGGTTCGGTATCGCCCCCGTTGGGAATCTATGTTCTAAACAATGTAGTTAGCTCTACTCCCATTGTTTGCAATGATGATAGATGCATTGGTGGCTTTAATGTTGGCTCTATAACACAATCTGAAGTTATTTTGGCTATTTCTAAACTTAAACTTCATAAATCCCCAGGGGTAGATGAAATTACTACAGAAATGCTTAGAGCTGGGAATGTTTCGGTTACCACTTGGATGACTGAAATTCTGAATATCTTTTTATGATAAAGGCATGGTTCCTAAGGATTTTACCAGAACTATTGTTATCCCTATTTTCAAAAAAGGTGATCTCAGTTCTTGTGATAACTACAGGGGTATCAGCCTACTCTCTGTTCCAGGTAAAGTTCTTTCCATGATTGTGCTTAATAGAATTAAGAATCTGGTTGACAGTCAATTGCGTGATGAGCAATGTGGATTCAGAAGTGGTAGGGGATGTGTGGATCAGATATTTTCACTTAGGCAGATTCTTGAGAAATGTTTAGAGTTTCAGAAATCTTTGGTTGCTAGCTTTGTTGATTTCAAAAAGGCTTTCGACTCTTTTGATCGTCATAATTTGTGGTTGATTGTGAAATCATATGGTATACCTGACAAGTTAGTTAACATAATGAAAGCTCTCTATAATAACACTGAGTCGTGTGTGAGAGTTGGTAAGGCTTGTAACAATTGGTTTAGCATTACTTCTGGTGTTCGACAAGGGTGCATTTTGTCTCCTTTTCTCTTTAGCTTGGTTATTGATTATGTTATGCGAAATTCACTTCAAGGGAAAGATTTTGGCCTTAAATGGTCTGGAGATACTAAAATTTCTGATTTAGATTATGCTGATGATTTAGCCCTTTTGGCAAATGATGTTGATGAGATGAACTCTTTCATTCGAGCTGTTGATGAGACTGGTAGTAGAGTAGGTTTGGTTATAAACAGAGAGAAAACTAAAGTGATGAAAATTGGTCAGGCAGGCTGTGATTCAGTTAATCTGAATGGTTGCAGTCTTGAGCAGGTGTCACAGTTTAATTTTCTTGGGAGCTATGTAACAGATAATGGTGATGTGCGGCATGAGATTAACAGACGAATAGGGATTGCTGCCGGGACTTTTAAGAATCAATGGAGATTGTGGAGAAATTGGCGTATACACCTAAAGACTAAAATTATACTGTATAATAGTTTGGTTGTTTCTAGGGTTAGTTATGGTAGTGAAACTTGGACGCTGTGTAAACAAGATAATAGGAAACTAGATGCTTTTGATTCTAGATGCTTACGCAGTATCTTGGGTATTAGGTGGTTTAACTTTGTAACTAACGATGAGGTTAGGCAAAGGAGTCTGCAACCTCCATTAACCAGCATATTTTTCAGAGAGAGACTCTGCTGGTTTGGCCATGTTGCCCGTATGAATAATTATAGATTGGCGAATAGGATTATGAACAGTGTGCCTAAAGGCCTCAGAAAGAAAGGGAGACCTAGGATGCGGTGTGCCGACAATGTCAAACAGGACCTTGTTAGAATTGGTGTGCAGTGGCCAGATGCAGTAGATGTAGCTCAGGATAGACTTGCTTGGAGAAGTAAATTGCACGGTCTGGTTGGACCTCCGTAGCTCATGGCTGCTTGAGGATGATGATGATGATGATGTTGTAAAGCGTGCCATATTATCTTTCACTTGTTTGGAAAGTTCTGGGAATTCTCGCTTCTTTCCACAGATGGTTCCAACAGTAGTGGTTCTTTTTGCTATCAGTTTTTTGGCTAATGATACGCTCGCTCGTAAAGAAATTATTCGTGGTTACGTTCCTTCCACACCCTGTGAATGGTTCTATTAGCTTGAGGATAATGAACTCGCCAAGTGGAATTGAAGATGCTCTTTTCTCATCCTTTCCCAAATATGGAAATCCATTCTTTTACATACTTGCTATTGACGTCAGATGCTAACCAGAATTTGATTACAAACGTATCTTGTTTGTTCGGCATATATTCTGCAAATCTACACCTAGCCTTGGATGGAATCAACTGCTCATCAACAGTCAGATATGCACCTGGTTTGCAACAATTTTGGCTATTCTCAATGAATCGGCTCCATATTTCAGATATCAAAGCAAATTTATTGGTTTGTAAATGCTGGCTTTGTTCACATTTCTTATCAAATCGTATAAACCTCATAATTTCACTAAATACATTCCTGCTCATGGTTTTTGAAAAAAAAAATGCAGGACCCCATTTCTTATTCCATAAATATGAGATGTCTAAATTTTTACCTCATGTGCGCCGCGAGCATACAACAGAGCAACAAATGCATCTAATTTTGCCGCATTTAATTCCCATTTATCCCCAACGCTCTAATGCTTCTGCTTCTGTGCACATTCTTATATGTTCCATCATACGGTGGTCAATGATTCGAAGAAAATGCAGTCTTTACTTTCCCTTTCATAATATGTCGTTTAGCATATCCTGTCGGACCTGATACTTCCCTAAAAATATTATGAAATGCTGCTCTTCCAGGTTTGGAATCTTCTTCTATTTCTTCCCAAACTGTCCAATCAGCAGCAGTTTCAATGCGTTGGTCCTCTATATCACTCTCACTTTCGGAACTCAATAAAAATCTCCTTCTCTTTTGCCCTCTATGTTTATTCAAAATATTCTCCTCTTCATTATCCGTGTCTGATGACTCATATTCGTCGGTTGTGTCAAATAGGTCATCATCTTTTTCCATGTTATCTTCAATATCAAGCGGAGCAATTGCTTGATCTCGGCTCGTTCAGATCATGTATCAAAGGCTCATTCCGCTTTCAGTTGAAGTCATGCCACACTTTGGTAGCCTTTCATTTATACCAACTGTATAGTTTTAGAATTGGGTTTCCAGACTTAATAACAGAAAACTTTCAACTGGTCAAATTGATCGGTCGCGGTAGGTAGGACAGGCTACATATATATCTCGGGAAAAAGACAATAAGAGGAGATGCAAATACTGAACAAATCATTGTATGTATATTATAAGAAAAGTCGTAAAGTTAAATAGCGATGTGATAACGTTGTAAGTGGGAAATCGTACACAAAAGTTTGAAAAAATCAATTTGACCGGTCGTGGTAGGTTTAGTGTTAAGTACCAATTTTTCTCTGAGTTGGCAGTTTGATTTTGAATAATTTAAGTTTGTTGAATATCATGTTTGACTATAAAAGAGATTACAAACTTTGAAATGAGGAGGATAGTGGATTGTTGTTTATAACGATTTTATTATGATTTTACTTTTATTAAATTATATTTATTAGGATAGTACACAGAGAGTTAGGTTGGTAAGATGTACTTTGTTGTAACAAGCCTAATATCACTCCTAGCCTTCCCAGATTTTCCAGATAAAAATCTGGGAAGGCTAGAAGTGATATTTAGTTTTTAAGAGTTATTGTGAAAGAGCATTTGTGGGAGGAACCAGCTAAGAAATCCTCCTTCACGCATATTTCGCTTTTCCCCATAGACACAGGAAGCAGAAACGGAGATAATGACAACGGCAGCGGCACAGGCTGTCTTGGCAGGTTTTGTACTCCTTGTGAGTCCGTACTCAGATGACAAATCTTGGACGGTGATGCATTTATGGAGAAATCAGAAAGCATATATAATTATAACGAGATCGAAGTTGAAAGGGGTAGCAGCAGAGTTCGTAAATCAATCGCAGGATTTCAGAATGGCAACAGATTTTGGAAATCTTAAGCAGACAATGATAAGTACATTTGATGCAGAGGGGCCATTTGACATAAGGTTACAAAAGTTTACAACTTGTAGACAGCAAGTAGGAGAGAATGTCTCAGAGTAAGAAAATGATTTCTGAACCCTAGCACAGCAGTTCTTATAGCATAGCAGATATGACCCCTCAGCGGTGTACAAAGGGATCCATGGCCAAATTAGAATGTCACAGTTTGTGACAGGGTTTTACCAAAATTAAATAAATTTGTATTGTTCCACAATCACAAAACGTTTCAGGAAGCAGTAAAACGCAATTTTAGAAGAAAAAAAATTAGTAGTCAGGGCATAGCGACGGGACTCGGAAATCAAATTTTGAGAACTTATAAATTAAATAAAATTGTTTCTGTCTCTGTCAGGGACGTACCCAGAATTTCGTTCAGTATGGGGGTGGGGGTTCCATCTCCCAACAATTTTGAAACCTCACCAAGATTTTACAAAAAAAAAAACATTCTTTACATCTAACCTGAATTTAACCAAGTCACTGCGAATTTTGCCAACTTCTCGAATGCTACGAATTTTCCCCAAGATTTTACTGTTTTTTCGATTCCCAACTCTCCTTAATTTCACAAAACCAATCCAATTTTCAGAACTTGTATTTTGCTAACTACCTTAGATTTTTGCCAAATTGCCTCGATTTCGCCAACTCCATTACTTTTTGCCAACTACCCTAGATTTTGGCCAAGTTGTCTCAATTTTGCCAACTCCCTTTAATTTCACAAAACCAATCTCAATTTTTCCACTATCCTGTATTTCACCAAGCGGTTTCAAATATG
This sequence comes from Ryuthela nishihirai, assembly GCA_038380435.1. NCBI lineage: Eukaryota > Metazoa > Arthropoda > Arachnida > Araneae > Heptathelidae > Ryuthela > Ryuthela nishihirai. Next base: position 5,297,589 of record JAWZYU010000019.1, read on the forward strand.
GCCAACCTACCCCGATTGGCAAAATTCAGGTGAGATATAAAAATTGGGATTTTTTTCTGTAAAATTATGGCGAGTTGGCAAAATTTAGGGGCAGTTGGCAAAATTCGGAGTGACATGGCAAAATTGTGGAGAGTTGACAAAATTCGGATTGACTTGGCAAAATTCAAGTGAGATGAAAAAATTGGGATTTTTTTTCTATAAACGTATGGCGAGTTGGCAAAACTTAAGGAGTTGGCAAAATCGTGGAGAGTTAGAAAAATTCGGAGTGACCTGGGAAAATTGGGGGGAGTTGGCAAAATTCAGGTGAGATGTAAAAATTACAATCTTTTTTCTGTAAAATTATGGCGTGTTGTTAAAATCGAGGCAACTTCGCAATATTTAGGAGAGTTGGCAAATCTTGTGGGCGTTGGCAAAATTCAGAGTGAATTTGCAAAAATCAGGTGAGATGTCAAAATTTGGATTTTTTTTCTGTAAAATTGTGGCGAGTTGGCAAAATCTAGGGTAGTTGGCAAAATTCGAATCTAGTTGGTAAAATACGGGTGAGTTGTGAAAATTGGGATTGTTTTAGTAAAATTAAGGAGAGTTGACAAAATCAAGAAAACGTGTCAAAATTTTGGGGAGTTTGAAAAATTTGAAGTGGCTTGGCAAATTCAGGAGAAATGTAAAAATTGGGATTGTTTTGCGAAAATAAAGAGAGGTGGTAAAATCGAGACAACTTGACAAAATTTAGGGAAGTTGGCAAAACTGGAAACCACTTGGTAAAGTACATGTGAGTTGTAAAAATTGGGATTGGTTTTGTGAAATTAAGGAGAGTTGGAAAAACCGAGAACTCTTGGCAAAATCTAGGGCAGTTGGTAAAATTCGAAACCACTTGGTAAAACATAGGGGAGTTGTGAAAATTGTGCCTTTCTTGTGCAATTAAGGAGAGTTGATTAAATTCGAAGTGACTCGGCAAATTCAGGGAATATGTAAAAATTGCGATTTTTTCTGTAAGATTACGGCGATTTAGCAAAATCTAGGGTATTTCGCAATATTCGACTTTGCGCGATATTCGACACTTGGTAAAATATTTTCGAGTTGTGAAAATTGGGATTTGTTTTGTGAAATTAAGGAGTGTTGGACAAATCGAGGAAACTGAACAAAATGTAGGGAAGTTGGCAAAATTCGAATCTACTTTGAAAATAGGCGAGTTGTGATAATTGGGATTGGGTTTATGAAATTAAGGAGAGTTGACAAAATCGGGAAAACTTGGCAAAATCTTGGGGAGTTTGAAAATTTTGAAGTGACTTGGCAAATTTAGGATAGATTCAAAGATTGGGATTGGTTTTGTGAAATTAAGGAGAGTTGGCCAAATCAAGGGAAAATTTACATTGACTTGGCAAAATGGGAAATCAAATTGCCTGCCCCCTCCCCCACGGAGCGAAAATCTAGGTAAAACACATGACAGAGGAGACATTATTTACTCAGTTGACAAAATTTCATTTTCGAGTTGGAAATTTTTGTTTTCTCCCCCTCCCCCCCACAACCGCAATCCTTCGCTACGCCCCTGATTTAAGTCCCTTGTCAAACTATTTATCCCTAATTGTTGGATCAGATCCTGTGGAATAGCATTAAAAAACTGCTTGTCAGGTATATGTAATGTTGCTGAACGAATGACCTATAAATCTAGTATATATTTTAAACTCCCTGATAATCTGGCGATTCCAGGTTTTTTTAATATGCTTGATGACTTGAAAAATATACAATCTTCTTATCCCTAAAATTTGCAAATCTTTATAAAAGTAACTTGAGCTATCCCATTTTCTTAATTTCGTCATCGATTTAAGAATATGATTCTGATCATATTGTAAGGGTTTTATATGTGATGTGTAAGCTCTTCCCTAGGACAATGAACCATAGAGCAAATAAGTTTTTACCCATCCCAAAGTAATTTTCAAAACCGTCAGATCAACAAAATTTCTAATGTAATAAATTTTTGGTATTAATGAATTAAATTTTTTTAGGATTTCATTAATATGCAAACTCAACGTTAGTTTCCTATCAATCACCCACCCAAGAATTTATACTTTTCTGTACCTGTAATAACAGGACAACCACAAGTTGTTTGAGTATGTAATTCAGTGTGATAAATAATTTTATCTATAAAGTAATCAGGGTTGTTTTCCCTTAATCTAAAATTAATATATTTGGTTTTCTCCACTTTTGAAAACAACTCATTTGACCTAAACCATTTTGTTTTTTGTTAAATTGATTATAAACCCTCAGTACCATAAAGTAAAATCTCATCGTTTTTAACCCAAATTTAAGTTAAAAATAATAAAATTAGGTTTCAATTTAATTAAATTTAAATACACTTAGACTGGACTGGTTTATGGATTTAAGTTTGATTATGGATCCTGGACTTGCTGCACTGGTGGGCCTCTGTTGAGGGAGAATCTGCTGCTGTGTTTTCTGTTTGCTTCTGGGTTGCCAGCCCTAAGTGAACAGAGGCATGGGATACCGTATATCAGCTGGTGGATAATCCTAATCAAAGGCCATCGCAGGTACCTGAACCTTACTTAGCTAGTTGGGCATCGTCAAGCCTAAACTGGAGTAATGTGTCTCAGGCAGTGTTTAGGCAGTGTCTCAGGCCATATGGCTCTTGAAAAAGTCCACTTGAAAAGGTGGTGCCTAAAGTTCGTACCAGCATCGGTGACTTCAGCCTTTAGCGGAGGAGGAACAGGTCTTTGCCCCATGCCTGCGATCAGGGGGCTGTTTGATATTGTTGGCCCTATCAATCTCAATAAACCTAATTTCTTTAAAAATCCTACTAATCATTTTCTCTCCGCAGGAACGTGGAACATGAGGACATTACATAGAGATTATTCTCTTGATGTCCTCACGCAGGAATTCCAGCGCTATAACCTAGATATTCTAGGCTTGCAAGAGACCAGATGGACAGGTAAAGGTGAGATACTTAAAAATAACTTTTAATTTCTGTTTACAGGGAGGGAGGATGGAAAGCATCACCAAAGCGTGGGCCTGCTTCTCAGCAGACATGCTAGTGATGCTCTTCTAGGATATGAGTGCATTAATGAAAGGTTTCTTACAGCAAATTTTTAGGCAAGCATTAAAGACTTGAATGTTATCTGCTGTTATGCCCCCACTGAGGATGCTGATGAGGATGAGAAGGATAGGTTTTACGGACAACTTCAGGATATTTTGAATTCTGTGAAGAAAGCAGATATTACGCTTGTTCTTGGTGACTTCAATGCCAAAGTTGGTACTGACTCTGACCTTTGGGGAGGGGTGATTGGCCCTTTTGGTATTGGTAACTGCAATGGCAATGGGCAACGTCTCCTACAGGTAAGTAAACTTAATGGTTTCAGAATAACTAACACATATTACAAACACCGCGACATACATAAATACACACGGGTTTCACCTGATGGGCTGCATAGAAATATGATTGATTATATATTAATTAACAGCAAGTGGCCTAGTTCTGTTAGAAATACCAGGGCATATAGGGGAGCTGAAATTGGATCTGACCATTACCTTGTTAAAAGTGTCTTGCAACTTAAACTTAAAAAGTGTTGTGCTAAATTTAAAAAATTTACCTTTAATACTGAAGCTCTGAAAGACCCAGTTATAGCTAAAGCTTACCATGATAGGTTACTTAGTCATTATGACAGTCATGGTTTGCTTAATACTGAAGTTGAGGAAGAATGGGGCCATTTTAAACAGGCTTTTTTGGAAACTAACAGTACTCTTTTAGGAAAAAAGGAGTAGAGGAGACAGAATTATTTAAATGATAAGGCACTTGAGCTTATTTCAGAAAGAAGGAACTGCAGGAATGTCCTTAATCAGAACCCTACTAGTCCTAATAGAAAGGATTACAGAGAGCTTAATAAATGTGTAAAGGATCAGTTACCTACTGATAAGAATCTTTGGCTTGATGGCTTGGCTGACAAAACTGAGGAAGCAGTTAGGCAGCACAACAGCAGAGAGCTGTACAAGATAGTTAATGTTTTATGTGGTAGAAAACGGACAGGCATACATGGATTGCAGGATAAACAAGGAAGGTTATAGAAGGTGAGGATTCTGTCATGGCTAGGTGGGCTGAGCATTTCAGTGATGTTCTAAACAATGTGGTTAGTTCTACTCCCATTGTTTCTAATGAGGATAGATGCATTACTGGTTTTAATGTAGCCCTATAACACTGTCTGAAGTTAGTTTGGATATTGCTAAACTTAAACTTCATAAATCCCCAGGTGTAGATGAAATTACTACGGAAATGCTTTGAGCTGAGAATGTTTCTGTCACCACTTGGATGACTGAAATTTTGAATATCTTTTATGATAAAGGCATGGTTCCTAAGGATTTTACCAGAGCTATTATTATCCCTATTTTCAAAAAAGGTGATCGCACTTCTTGTGATAACTATATAGCCTACTCTCTGTTTCAGGTAAAGTTCTTTCCATGATTGTGCTTAATAGAATTAAGAATCTGGTTGACAGTTAATTGCGTGATGAGCAATGTGGATTCAGAAGTGGTAGGGAATGTGTGGATCAGATATTTTCACTTAGGCACATTCTTGAGAAATGTTTAGAGTTTCAGAAACCTTTGGTTGCTAGCTTTGTTGATTTCAAAAAGGCTTTCGACTCTGTTGATCGTCATAATTTGTGGTTGATTGTGAGATCATATGGTATACCAGACAAGTTAGTTATCATAATGAAAGCTCTCTATAATAACATTGAGTCGTGTGTGAGAGTTGGTAAGTCTTGTAGAAATTGGTTTAGCATTACTTCTGGTGTTCGACAAGGGTGCATTTTGTCTCCTTTTCTCTTTAGCTTGGTTATTGATTATGTTATGCGAAATTCACTTCAAGGGAAATATTTTGGCCTTAAATGGTCTGGAGATACTAAAATTTCTGATTTAAATTATGCTGATGATTTAGCCCTTTTGGCAAATGATGTTGATGAGATGAACTCTTTCATTGGAGCTGTTGATGAAACTGGTAGTAGAGTATGTTTGGTTATAAACAGAGAGAAAACTAAAGTGATGAAAATTGGTCAGGCAGGTTGTGATTCAGTTCATCTGAATGGTTGCAGTCTTGAGCAGGTGTCAGAGTTTAATTATCACCAGTATAGATACTGATGATGTGCAGCATGAGATTAACAGACAAATAGGGATTGCTGCCGGGACTTTTAAGAATCTATGGAGAGTGTGGAGAGATAGGCGTATACAGCTAAAGACTAAAATTACACTGTATAATAGTTTGGTTCTTTCTAGGGTTAATTATGGTAGTGAAACCTGGACGCTATGTAAACAAGAGAACAGGAAACTAGATGCTTTTGATTCTATATGCTTATGTAGTATCTTGGTTATTAGGTAGTTTCACTTTGTAACTAATGGTGAGGTTAGGCAAAGGAGTCTGCAACCTCCTTTAAGCAGCATATTGTGCAGAGAGAGACAGCTGGTTTGGCCATGTTGCCCGTATGGATAATTATAGATTGGCGAATAGGGTTATGAACAGTGTGCCTAGAGGCGTCAAAAGGAGGGGGAGACCTAGGATGAGGTGGGAGACAATGTTAAACAGGACCTAGTTAGAATTGATGTGCAGTGGCCGGATGCAGCAGATGCAGCTCAGGACAGATATGCTTGGAGAAACTGCGCGGTCTGGTTGGACCTCCGTAGCCCATGGCTGCTTGAGGATGATGATGATGATGAAAAGAAAATCGACGTAAGTGAGGCAGAAGTTGTAACAATAATAAGGAAGCGAAAACCAAGACAGAAAATAATATTGCTCAAAAACTATTCCAATTTTCACAACTCGCCTGTATTTTACCAAGACGCTTCGAATTTTGTTAACTTTTCTAGATTTTGCCAACTTGATATAATTTTATAGAAAACATCCCATTTTTACATCTGACCTGATTTTTACCAAGTCTCTTCGAATTTTGCCAAGTTATCTAGATTTTGCCAAAGTTGTCTCGATTTTGCCAACACTTCTTAATTTCACAAAACCAATTTCAATTTTCATAACTCGCCTGTATTTTACCAAGTGGCTTCGAAACTCTCCTTAATTGCTCAAAAACAATCCCGATTTTAACACCTATATTTTACCAAGTGACTTCGAATTTTGTCAACTCTTCTAGATTTTCCCAACTTGCCATAATTTAACAGAAAAATTCATATTTCCACATCTTGCCTGAATTTTACCAAGTCATCACTTCGAATTTTGCCAACTCTCCAAGATTTTGCCAAGTTGTCTCAATTTTGCCAACTCTCCTTAATTTCTGAAAACCAATCCCAATTTTCACAACTCGCCTGTATTTTTACCAAGTGGCTTCGAATTTTGACAACTCTTCTAGATTTTGCGAATTTGTCACAATTTAACAGAAAAATTCCCTTTTCCACATCTTGCCTGAATTTTGCCAACTCTCCAAGATTTTGCCAAGTTGTCTCAATTTTGCCATCTCTTCTTAATTTCACAAAATAATCTCAATTTTCACAACTCGCCTGTATTTTACCAAGTGACTTCGAATTTTGACAACTGCCCTAGATTTCGCCAAGTTGCGTCGATTTTGCGAACTCGTCACAACTTTACAAGTCCTTCTCAGGACTAAAACCATACAAGAAAAAAATCCCAATTTTTAATCTTACCTGAATTTGACAAGTCACTTCGAATTTTTCCAACTTTCCAAGGTTTTGCCAAGTTGTTTCGATTTTGCTAGCTTTTCAAGATTTTGCCAACTCTTCTTAATTTTACAAAACCAATCCCAATTATCACACCTCGCCTGTATTTTACCAAGTGGATTCGAATTGTGACAACTGCCCTAGATTTCACCAAGTTGCCTCGGTTGTGCCAATTCTCCTAGATTTTGCCAAGTTACCTCGATTTTAACTACCCTAGATTTTACCAGTTGTCTATATTTTGCTAACTCCCCTTAATTTTACAGAAAAAAAATCAAACATTTTCACAAACATTTGGATTTTAGAAATTCGCTTCGAATTTTGCCAACTCCAATTTACTTTGGGAGGAGCCTCTCCCCAAAGTAAATTGATGGCAGAGGACCATGAACGCACCTCCCCCCACCCTCTACCTTAGAGTACCCATTTTTTGTATTAGATTTAGAGATGAGAGGGGGGATAGGTACAATATGATCAAAGGAAAAAATGTTTTGGACTCTCTGGGGTTGAAATTCGATTTGAATAAAAGATTTTTAGAGAAAAGAACCCTTCGACAGACCTGAGATTAAAACTTATGCAAGTCGACATTCAGAATATCCCAACCATCACAAAATCTTTTGGTAAGATTTGTTATTCCCCCTCTCCACACTGAAAGAGCTATTTCAGTGGAATGTAGAAACAAACCCCTAGGGATAATAATGCTGGCGGCGCTGTTTGAAGTGAAGGTATTGAGTCTATAAACACAGTTGAGAAGGGTTCATTAATATAAGAGTAGCGAATTTATAACAGTCGCCAAGCTGGATCAACAAGCACGAGATTAGCTAGAGTAGAGGAATTAGAGAAAGGGCAAATACAGCTGAAGAAAGAGAAAGTTCAGGTTGGAAGGAAGAATAAGAATATTCCCATAACTTTAGACGATTTTCAACTGAAGCATCTTATGCCTGAACACAGAATTATAGTGCATTGAATTCACATACCGCCCTGATCTATGTCTTCTGCATCTCAAAAAATGAGTCTATAAACTTCTATAAACTAAAATCGAAAATGGATCGATTACTTGTGAAAAATAAGGATGTTTTTGCTTGGGATATTAGTGGAATCATGTGTACGAGTGCTGTGAAGCATGAGATTCACTAGAAAGAGGTAGGCCAATTCGTCAGCCTTCTTACAAGGTTCCATATGTCTTACAGGGTGAGCTGGACAATCAGATTATGGAGAAGCTTGAGAAAAGAATAATTAGGTAGAGCACTTCACAGATAGCTCTGCTGATGGTGCTTGTGAAAAAGAAGGATGGCATTTATCGTTTTTTGCGTGGATTATAGTGCACTGAATTCACATACCGCCCTGATTTATGTCTTCTGCCTCTGATAAATGAAATTACTGATTAGCTGCCCCAGGCTCAGTATTTTAGTCTCCTGGACGTAATATCTAGGTACTGGCACATACAGTACATCCATGGAACATTGAGAAGACGGCGTTCATCAGTCAGAATAGTTTGTACGAATTTACGTCTGTCCCATTCAGATTGAAAAAATCGCTTTGACCTTCCAGAGAAACTAGGATAATGTTTTGATGGATTTAAAATCAGAACAGGTTCTTGTCTACCTAGTTGTTTGAGGAAATTTGAATTAAAACTCAAGCCCTACATGTGTCAGCTTGCAGAGGATTCATTATCCTACTTAGGTCATCTCATTTCTGCTCAAAAAGAAAAATCTCTTTCCGGGAGTCGAACTCGATCCCGGAAACTTTAGGCAACTCAAACGTTTTCCCCCTGTAAACTGTCAGGAACGTCAGAGCCTTTTTTGGCCTCATTGGGTATTATAGGCGATTCACTGAGAGATATGCAAAGATAACTCTTCCTTTGGTTGCTTTGGTCAAGAAAGACCATAATTTTAATGTAATCAGGCAGCGGAAGGATTTGAAGAGGAAATTGGTAGAAAAACCCCAACGTACTCAAAATGTTGAGCAAAAAATTTTCATCCCCACAGATGCAGGTGTTATGGCTATCGCAGTAGTATTAGAGCAACGGCAAGATGATAGATTTCGTTTGTTGGTGGCACAAGCAGCCACATGCTGAAACACCCAGAAGTCAGGTACAACAACAATTGAGAAAGAAGTCCTTGTTATAAAATCCACGATTGGATATTTCAAACATTATGTATATGAAAGGAAATTCAGTCATTTCGGACCACGTTCCTTTTATCATATTTGCTTGAATTGAAATATCCATCTAGCAGGCGAAATGGAATATTATGCTGCAAGAATATGACTTAGATTTTATTTATAGACCTGGAAAGCAGAATGTACCTGCTGATATGTTTTCCAAAGCGGAAAGTCGATACATACAGAACACAGAAATATGGAGTCTCAGAAAACCCCTAAACCACATAAGGGGAATTAGGTAACCCAGAGAGATTAAGGGCGTTATAGGTAAAGGATCCGGGGTTGAGAGATATTATTTAGTTGGTAGAAGGTAAAACACCAGTGACACTGACCAGATTATCAGATCAATTCTGAATGAAGGACTGAACGTCCGATCATTTAGAAGGACTGAACGTCCGATCAAAAAACGGTACAATCACCGATTCACCCTCTTCTTAGAAAGAAGGCGAAGATGATGTATGGGAGGATGCGTATTTTTCCTTCTCCGTCAAAGAGAAGCAGCACCACTCCCCCCCCCCCCAACACACTTTCTCCAGAGTCACTAGAGGAACCATCAGAGTTCATTGACCCCTCCTCCTCTTCGCGAGATTGCAGTGACAGAGTAATTAGGCCGCCTCCTTCTAGCTGACAGAAAGAAACCGACACACCCAGTCAGTATCCCAGGCAACAGTACAGTCTCTAGTACATCACGAGATTTCAAGTCGTTGCGCAGATTGGCAACATAATTGTTCCCAGCCAAGGCTGAGTGAAGACCCCCACCACAACTACTCTCAAATAATGATATTTTTCTTAGGGTTATTTGCAGTAGCTCTGCACGCATATATTAGATATACAGCAGAAGGTATTGAGAGATTAGCGGTGGAAAGCCTCAATGACCGAAATTTGATTTATTCTGATCTTGGTAATAGCTTCCGAGAGGACCGACCCCAGGAAGGAAGATGAATAACGTATAGGGACATATTAGGATGTATTAATTAGGTCATAAGGAGAGGGAAATCGTTCAGTCAGTTGCTAGGATGAATGTCATGTTTTTAGATATGAAGCACTCTATACATCCAGATAACCCCCTAGTTCATTAGCGAGAGAAGGAGAAATCAGAATTCCAGAGTCATACGAGGAACTGCCAAATTGAAACCAAGCAGTTTAGAGCTATCAGCGGCCACTGCGCAGTGAAGCTTTTGTTTGGAAGGCTCGATATGATCGGCTCTACTACTATGACATATAAACTGACAGGCTCCTGTCAGACCTCTGTGGCAAGCAGCTGCTTGAGGGTTTTTTTATTTTTTTTTTTATTTTAAAGCCGTTCCATGGCCGAGTGGTTAGCGCGCTTAGCTACTGATCTAAGGGACCTGGGTTCGAGCCCCGGGTAAGGCATGGCTCTTTCTGTCGTTTTTCTGCTGAGGGCCTGCCATCCTCTCAGACCTTCTACTATGTCATATAAACTAACAGGCTCCTGTCAGACCTCTGTGGCAAGCAGCTGCTTGAGGGGGTATTTATTTATTTTTTACTTCCTTGTCTCACATGGTGGCGTTAAGTTAAAAAGATTATCATGATTAGAATAGAGCTAGTTAGAGTTAGAATAGAGTTAGTTAGAGTATGATTTAGAAGGATTATTATGATTAGAATTAATCGTCACGCTGATCCACCGCAGTTAGCATATATTCTGGTTTGCAGCTTTCATTACACAAGACAATAGTTCCCCCACTATACTTTTAGATTTATTTTAACCACTTTCGGCTACCACTATGTCCACATGATCTGCCCTCTGGAGAGTGTGGTCATAATTAATTGGAATAAGGTACAAATTTTCAGTCCACATAAAAAAGATAAGAAACGCCAGAAAAAAAGTATAATTGTTTTTTAAAAAAAAGCGGGAAGAATAAATCGACTCCCAACAGCTGAATATAGTTTTTCAGATTTTGAACAAAATTAATTCAAACAAAAGTAAATAATTTAAACATATACTGAACATTTTCTGTATTTAAATGAGATGCACTTTTGGAAAGCATTTTATGCGGTAGGAAAACAAAAATTTGACATTTTCTTTTAAAGTATTTATGATTTTAATATTTTTAATAAAATCATAAGAAAAATAGACATTAGAATCTGTTTTGATGTTTCCATTTCAATAAATCGAATCCCACCCTGAAATTCCTCCATCCATCTAGGGCGGCATTAAATAGCTTCGCCTCAGACCATGCCATGGCCATTATTACCATGCCATGGTCATGGTTGTCATCCAGATTTCATTTCGACTGGAGAATTTTTAGGTGTTGACACACGAAGTTTTGTTTTGGACAAAATGCAAGATTATGTCATAAAAGATGCGGAGTTTTAAAGGGGCTTTTAAATGGCGTCAGGGTAAGGAAGCAATGAGATGATTTTTTAATAATTTCCTGACACTTTCTACGAGTTTGTAGAAAGGGGGAGGGAATGGTTGCATTATATTCAAGAACTTTCTAAAAGAAGGAGGGGTTTGGAAACAGCTTATTTATAATCGACTTGTTTAAAATTGTATCGAAATACATTTTTATTTTTTGTACCAAATCTTGTTTGATATTACATTATTTCTCCAAAGAATCAAAGATAATAGAAATGATCAGGATTATTTGATTTGCCATTGAACTGAGTTTGCATGGGTCCACATTTAGCCTTGAGCCCAGGATTGCACACCCTCCTCCCATATTCCGCCACTGACAATAGTCAATAAATAAACACTATGTTCTTTGTGTTAAATACGCTACTGTTCATAATTTAAGGAAGTTGAAAAAATTGCAAATATTTCAATAAATCCGTCTGGAATTTAAGAAACGTTTCTGAGTATATTTACTGTGAAATAACTCACATACATCGGCTATTAAATTGCATATCTCGATGCGAAAGATTCTGCGATATGCAAATTCAGCTGGCGATAAAATCAGCTTCAGGAATGGACACTTCGTGTTTCTGATTAACAGCGGCTTTATCCAGCGTTTCGGATTATAATTTTGTTAAAATGCGAAGGAGGAACCATTTGGATGACAGTCAGAAGTGGAGAACAGAACAGTCAGTTAATTAGTCGTAGTTGTTGACTCTCTTCTCGGAAGAAAAATTTGGTAGTTAAATTTCATTTCTTTTGAATTCTCTCTGCCATTATTCTAACAGGCTTTTAACTTTTGCTGAGTTCTTCATCGTAGATAACATTGCCTTTAATTCCAAAACCTAAGCGCCAACAAATTTTCAGAATCCAGAATTCCTTCTTTCTTCAGAATTCCTTGATGAGGCTTCTTGTGACCCCACCAATTTAATCTCGTATGAGCCAACTTATGACACTCCAAAGTAATGTTCAACAGAGTCTGTCACAAAACCATATACACCACAATTGTCTGAGATCTAAAGGAATTTGCTTAAACGCAGGTTTATTCCTAATGCTCTGGCTTTACACAGAATGAAGCTGCATGGGGTATTATCAAAATAGGTAAATTTCGCATATTTTTCCTTTCTACTATAGGTTCCCTCAAGGCTCGATTTCTTTCCAACCTGACTTTTTTCAGATTTCTTGGGATCTTGTTTTTACTGCTTTCCTAACAGCTCATTCCCAACCAGAAATAAAAAAGAATTCCAAACATTAGGCACTTATATTATTAGTATTATAGAATACTCATTAGGTACAATAGTACTTTTTTTCCCGGTATATCTTTGATTACGGTATATCTTTGCAGTTTTAAGTGTGTATAAGTGTTGCAGTTGCTTTGCAGTTTCGTTTTAAGTGTGTATAAGTGTTGTACTTACGTTTAAGAGATAATGTTCTCTTAAACCATTTCGTGTTCCTAACTCTCCTTACCACTTTTTTCGAACTTTTCAAATTCGAAGACCTTCTTGACCAGCATTTCTCCTCCTAAATTTGACAGCCTCCCATAAAACATCATTTACTCTCTGCTTCGCGGCATTCAGAAGTGCTCCAGATAATCTCCCCCTTGGATAACACAATTTTTATTCCAAGAAACTTAAATTTATGTCAAATCGACCGATATGATTTTGAGCTGCCTCAAAAGAGTTCCTAAGCTCCTGTCTTAGTACTAAAACTGCATTAGCATATGCCAAGGCTGGTACTGCAACACTTTTCCAAAGTTTCTTGAGACTTCAAAATGATTATAGGAGAAAATTGCCTTATTTTTTATTATTTCGGTATATCTTTGCAGTTTCGTTTTAAGGATGTGCTCGTGTCGATAAAGAAAATCTTTCCCTGTGTTAAATAACACTCCAAGGTATTTGATTTCTTCCAACACCAGATTAATTGGTTTGAATATATAACACCAGATTAACTGTATTTGGACCAACTGAAAACTCCCAATCATCTCTGAACAATTAAAGACTAATATCGCACTTTTATGAGAACTAAATCTCAGGAAGGATTCAACTCCAAAGATGAACTCTAAATTAACTGTAGACTCTTCAAAGACAATAATATCATCTGCAAAGGAAACAGCAGGAATAAAAAATCTGGAACCAGGATTCAAGATTGCTGGGAATTTTAGTCCAAGTTTATTTTCTAAGGGTCAAAGATAAATGAGGAACAGAAGAGGCGAAAAAGTATCTTGTTCAACACCACGATTGCTCATTATATATTATCTCAATTCCTGATATCAATCAAATTTTACACCATTCACGTAGTTGCCTAACAAATGTGAACACTAACATTTCAGGTAATTGCGAGTGTAATGATATTATGGAAAGCATTTCATCAGTGAAGTATCTAGGTCTGATTGTTGATGATTTATCCAGGTGGAAGAAACATGTAAATTGTGTTTGTGGCAAATTCAGATACTACTTTGTAATTCTGTCCAGACTCTGCGCTATCTTACCATTAAATGCCTGTCAAATGCAATTGGTTTGAATTCTGTCAAGAAAGGAGATATTACCCTTGTTCTTGGTGACTTCAATGCCAAAGTTGGTACTGACTCTGACCTTTGGGGAGGAGTAATAGGCCCTTTTGGTATTGGTAGCTGCAATGGCAATGGGCAACGTCTCCTACAGGTAGGTAAACTCAATGGATTCAGAATAACTAACACTTATTACAAACACCGCGACATACATAAGTACACATGGGTTTCACCTGATGGGCTGCATAAGAATATGATTGATTACATATTAATTAACAGGAAATGGGCTAGTTCTGTTAGGAATACCAGGTCATATAGGGGAGCTGAAATTGGATCTGACCATTACCTTGTTAAAAGTGTGTTGCAACTTAAACTTAAAAAGTGTTGTGCCAGGGTTAAAAAATTTACTTTTAATACTGAAGCTCTGAAAGATCCAGTTATAGCCAAAACTTACCATGATAGGTTACTTAGTCATTATGACAGTAATGGTTTGCTTACTACTGAAGTTGAGGAAGAATGGGATCATTTTCAACAGGCTTTTTTGGACACTAACAGTACTCTTTTAGGAAAAAAGGAGCAGAAGAGGCAGAATTATCTGAGTGATAAGGCACTTGAGCTTATTTTGGGAAGAAAGAACTGGTTAATACGGGGTGGGGAGTGGGTCCCGAAGGACCCACTCCCCATGGGGAAAGCATGTGCTCCGTCTCACGACACTACACGTGCATAGCAACTAGAGGCTTGGAAATAGAAGATGAAGTTTGTCTCAGAGGAGACCAGTCAGGACATGGAGTATGGGTGGTGTTAAAGGGGGTGCCGAGTGCAGCCCGGGAAGAAGGTTGGAAAATAAATCAAAGAGAGAAAGCAGCCACGGAACTCAAAGGAGAGAGTCCCGAAGCCGGCAGACAAGCCAGCCTATGTCCCTCAAGTGTGCCCTGACACGGGCACTCTCGATGGACACAGAGACCAGTTCGCCTGCTACCTCATTGATCGCTTGGGAGTCCCTGAGTTCGTTAGCGAACCCTTCAGTGATCGGACATCTGAGGATATAGTGCCCGACGTCTGCATCTGGAGCCCCACAGCCGCAGTAACTGTGGGCAGAGATTTTGAAACGCTCCAGGTATTTGGGGAAGCTCCCATGTCCTGTTAGGACCTGCGTCAAATAGTGGTCAGAGGATCTCAGGGATAGACTGACCCTTTTCAAGAATGTCTTTGTTTGAAGACCATTCTCAGTCGTATCCCAGAGCCTCTGCCACTCCTGAGTGGTACCTTGGCCAATTATAGACTTCAGGGTAGTTTTTGAAGTCTTTACCGCTATCACAGGTTGAGTGTTATTACCTGCGGAACGGGCCAGTTGGTCGGCCCGCTCGTTTCCTTCATGTCCTACATGTGCCTTGATCCAGGAGAAGGATACCCTGGGCATGCTCTGACTGCCCAGGATGCACTTGATCTCATTCACTATTTGATGCCTGTTGGTTGCATCTTCAAGCGCATGCAGAGCTGCTTGGCTGTCCGTGTACAGCCTAATGTCGTTGTTCAGACCACCGTCATTGAGGGCCCAGTTAAGGGCCTCTTTGATAGCGAGCAGCTCTGCTTGGAAGGCCGAGCCATTATTTGAAACCTTCCTCTGAAAATCATACACTTTGGCCCCTTGATTGAAGACAGTGAAGGCTAAGCCCACACCATCCTCGCTCTTGGAACCGTCGGTGTATATTTCAGTATCTGTACCTGATGGTAACTCCGTGGACCAGGGCACACATAGTCTCCTTGTGGGATGTAGATCCCACTTAGCGGTATTTACCTCAAAATCCTCAGGGTCATACTGGACTCCGAGGAATGTTGCTTTTTCCTTAGCCTGCAGGACTCTGAATATGGTCGCTTCTTTACCGACCGTCAAAAATACGGAGGGATCCCTGCGAGTACCAGGAGGGCATCCGTAGATGTCGTCCTGTATGCCCTGGTAATTCGCAGTAAAGCTGGTCGTTGGGCTGCAAGCAGCTTCCTACACATTATGGAGTGGTCCGTCGGGCGCCACCAGGCACCCGCACCATATGTTAGGATCCTCTCCGTTCCCCTAAGATAAATTTCTTTGAGGACCTCGCTTCTGAGTCCCCATGAGACGCGAGCCATACGCCCCAGCTTACACATAACATTGTTGCATTTAGCTTTTAGGTCCTGCAGGTGTGGGATCCAGCTCATCCTCTCATCCAGAGTGATCCCCAGGTACTTTAATGTTGTCGCATGGCGGATATTTTCGCCTTTTAGTTTGAAAATAGGATACCTCTTCTTGAGGACACCCTCTTTAGCTATGGTCATTGATGTAGTCTTTGCAACGCTGAACCCAAGCTTATTGCGCAGACACCATCCTTCCAGTATTTTAATTGCTGCGTTGCCAGCATCCTCCAGCTTAGATCTGGAGGACGCTGTTATGACAAGCAGCAAGTCATCTGTGTACGCCTGGAGCCAGACTCCATCGGGCATAGTCAACTCCAGAGCAGAATCAGCGACTAAATTCCAGAGGAACGGTCCACTGCACGACCCTTGAGGGCAGCCTCTTTCCAAGTTTCTTGAGGCAGTCCCGCTAGCATGTGAGTATGTGACCATCCGCTCGCTGAGGTAATTGGCCACTAGAATAAAAATGTTCCTGGGACAGGAACACTCCTTCAATTTATTCAAGATTGCAGGGCACCAGACATTGTCGAACACGCCTGTCACATCTAAGGCAATGAGAGAGGTGTGCAACTTGTGCACTTTATTTATCTGAACAATGTCCACCACCTGTTTGATAGCAGCGGTGGTGGACTGGTCTGTTCTGAACCCAAATTGCTTGGGATTCAGAAATCCGTTCTTATGGCAGTGGTAGTACATCCTGTTTGTCAGGAGTTTATCCAGCACCTTTCCCAACACCGGCAGCAGACATATCGGTCTGTAGGATCTTGCATCTGCCGGATCCCTACCTGCCTTGTTAAAGAGGACAAGGTCCGCCTGTTTCCAGGCGGTTGGGAAGGCTCCCAGATTCAAGCACTTGTTGAAGAGCTGGGTGAACAGGCTTTTATGTTCATTAAACACCTGAGAAACGATCGCCACTGTCAGACCATCGTTACCCGGGGCTTTGCCCCGGGTCATTTCCCTGATTACCTCTCTCACCTCCTCTTCTGTAAACGGGACGTCGTCCGGCGTATCCGGTGGAGTCCTGCAGTTTTCCCTAAGGAGTTGATGTTCTGCATCATCAGAGCTCCTGTCATCTTTAGGGAATAAATTATCTAAAAGTACCTGGATGGTCTCGCCAAAGGAAGTGGTCTTGGATCCATCTTTCTTGCGAACATAAGCAATTTCCAGGGGTTTAAAATCTTTATCCGTTGCTAGCCTATACTGTAATGTGAAAGGGTTCTGTGCAGAGACCTCGCTGCAGAACTTCTGCCAGGAAGTCAGCTGCGCCTCTCGTATGGCGAGCTTATACTTTGCTTGTTCCATCCTGTACAGTTCCTCTCTGGCACTTCTCTCCACATTGTGGCACCTTTGATATCTCCGTCTGAGAGCTCTTACTCTTTTCCTTCTAATTGTGAGCTCAGGTGTCCACCAGGGCACTGATTTATTGCCCACTCTGGGTCGCCTTTTGAACCCGAAGGTCATCTCACATCCAGTACATAAACATTCAGTCAGTTCTCCCAAGATGTTATCTAGAGAACTGCAATCTCCTATGTCACTGACGCGCTGGCCGATCTTCGCCAGTTCCGGTGACACACAGCGCATGAGCTTGCACCAAACAGGAGCTTTGCCCACCGCAAACCGTCGTACATGCTGTGGTGGGGATGATGTTCCACCCACCTGGAACATGATGTAATTATGGTCGCTGTTAGAGACCATGTCGCTGACGCACCAGCCCTGAACCAGGGGAAACAACCGAGGTGATACCAGGGTCAAGTCTATCCAGCTCTGCCCTCTTGGGCCAGTGAAAGTGGCTGGAGTGTCCCAATCATTTAATAAATACAAGTCAGCCGAGTTGATAAAATCAAGAGTCATATCACCTCTGACATCTTGTCGGTTTGAACCCCACAGGGGATGCTTCGCATTGAAGTCCCCGCCGATAATTACGGTCTTAGAGTTAACCCGAGCCAGGACGTTTTGCAGCTCGGTTAACAAGTCCTCAATGTTGTTGTTTGGAGGACAGTAAATGGAGATGGCATGTACTATTAATCGTCCGTACCCAATCTCCACTACTACAATTTTATCTGTGTGATATGCCAGGATGGCATTCACCTTGGGGTTCAAAACAACAATTCCAGCTTTTGGCTTGGCGCCTTTTTCACAAAATTGCCTGCTAGTCAGAGGGAGTCCTCTAATGACGTTCTCTGTGCAGTAGGGTTCCTGCACAAGAGCAACATCGACTCCTTCCTCTTTTATCACCTGGCTGAACTGGGCCATTGCGGCCCTAGCCCCGTTTAGATTTATTTGAACAAATTTGAGACTTGCCCCTCGAACACCTGGACGCCTACTGCCCATAGTCGGTGCGTCTTCGCAACAACTTCATCTCACGACAGTACGACGGGCACTTTGTGTCCATCGCACTGTGGCCAATATCATACTTGGCCCCATGCTCCCTATTGGCGGTTTTACAAACAATGCACTTCGGTTTGGGCTTCGTGCACTCCTTGTAAGAGTGCTTGCCCGCACACTGTGAGCACCGTTGCGTCTTTAACTCGCACTCGGTCTGCTTGTGCCCAAATGCATAGCACTTGTAGCACCGCAGAACCCTGATGTAGTCCTTGACTATACATCTAGACCATCCCACATTTAGCTTACCTACAGCTAATATTTTCCTGTGTGAGGCACTAGTGGCCTCCACCACCCAGTGGACCGTGTTTTCCACTCGGGCCTTTACCGAAAAGAGTGGAGTTATGTCCACCTCTTCTTCACCGAGACTATTTTGGCTGCGGATGATCTTCTGGAGGTCCCCGCGGGGAACGTCCTTATCCACACTACAGATCATTATCTTAGGCTTCAGCCGTACGGCAGATTTGGCCTCTAGAGTATCCTTGAGCGATTCATGGCTGTCCACTGCGTTTTTAAGACAGGCCATGTCGCTCTCTGAGCTACATTCCACTATTACGCCGTTTGCCCTCATTGGCTTTACGGTCATAACCCCCAGATTCAGGTCTGCGGGGTTGATGTTACTCTTCAGGCTATCCCTTACCTGCAGTGCTGTCGTTTCCTTGTTCTTGGAATAGATCAGCAGGGTATGCCTCGGTTTCTTTGCAGGGGGGGTGGGCTTTTGAGCTACCACCAAACCTCCCTTTCCCTTTCCTTGACCACCAACTGCCTTCGCATAAGTTGGTGGCCTTTCCTTTACTACTTGTGGACATGTAGCTCGCTCTTTCAACTGTCCACTCATGGTCGCGAGTTCTAACTCTTGCTCGCAAATTATGGTGTGCAGCTTTCGTGCTACACCCATGACCATGCTCTTCAGATCTGTTTCTACCCTGTGGCGGAACAACTCCACCGCGAGTTCCTCCAGCAGGCCAGCCGCATTGGCCAACCTACCTGAGCCCGTCTCGTTTCCGTTGAGCTCTTCCTGCGTATCCGGGGCTGCCTCTTTGGCTATGCACCCTTCATCCCCGCCTCTATCTGGGTTCTCTCCTTCCTTTGGAGGCCCTTTTACCACTTCCGTACAGCTTGTGGTGGGAGGGGGAGTCTCTGGGACTTCCTCCACTACCACTTCAAGATCAGCAGCCTCCTTGGGCGTGCTGTCTTTTCTACTGGTCCTTTTGTCACTATCACCTGAAGCCGTCATTACTCGTTTATATCTCATGTTGAGGTATATTGTTCGACCCAGGCGGTCTCCACCCAAAACGGAGCCCTACAAGGGGAGGCCTCAGAGTTAAATTCGTCGCTCGAGGTACCTCAGAGATACGCCCAGGTTATACCCAGATTGGCTCTCCCCTCGGACCAGAGCATGAACCGGGCCGAGGCCCGGAACTCGTCCGGGCCCCGGTCCGGACCCAACCCCTATCGTCAAGAATCACCTCCACCCGGTTGACTCAGCAACCGCCCCTGACCCATCCCTGTCAAGGGGTGGGACAGGGGATGCCTCACGTACCGATTGATCCGAGTGAGCCAGCTCGGACCTCCCGTTTTAATGAAGCGGAGGCCAAGGACGGTGTATTGGGATACCAGCTTGCCTGTCCCTCAACCGCCAGGACCCTCTTTTCCATGTTACGGGTCTCCACCCACGGTAAAACAGGTCGGCCACTCATAGGTGTGGCGACCATGATATATTCTCCCCACCTCGCCCATCAGGGCACAATCCAAATCTAAACACTGGCCACCTTTTCCCTATTAGATAAGTTGTTCAATTTGAACAATCTCGGCCAGTCTCCTTCCTTGAGTCCAACTGGGAAGTAGGCCCGCGCCCCCGGGACGTCTTGAGGCGCGTATTCCGGGTAGGGTCCATCCTAACCTCCACCCAGAAATGGAAAAATCAGAGGCGTAAAAATGGGGGAGGACGGGAGTCCCCTGTCCAAAGGACCAGGACTCCCATCCTCCCCCGTGTTAATGATCCCATCCTCCCCCGTGTTAACCTCAGCCTAATCTCTACGAATGATCTGATTTTGAGACCAGTGAACCTAAAAAGAAAATAAAAACGGGTTGGAGAGGGGCCCGTGCCTTTCGACACAGACCTCCTCTCCCCTTTAACAACAGACCTGTAATGTTGGCTCTCCCCTTAGCCACAGGCGTCTGTACGCCTTTACCTTTATAGTGTGTTCACTCTCCACACTTTTCCATTTCCTAAACTTTTACTGCAGTCATTCTAAGAACCTTGACTGCAGTAATTAAATTTTTCACAACTTTTTCGTCCGTCTCATCAACTTAATTTCACTCCTCCATTCCAATCATACTCCCAATCTTTTGTGCTACCCTCTGCACTGTTCCAACTCTCCTTCGCTATCTTTACTCCATATCACTTATCTCTAATCCTCCTGTCCTCTTTTACAGCCCACCTCCAGCTGTACTCAAGTAACAACATTGTTGGCCTTGCCAACTGACCACCACGCACATTGGTGTTCTCCTGTGGGGTCCCATCTTTTCATCTCCACCATCCACCATCTCTACTCCCTCACTTCTATCATCTCAGTCCTTACTTTACTTGGGAACTCTTAGTCTGGCCTTTCCATCTCGGCCTGTCCGACATGAGTAACTCTAATCGGCATAGCCCTCGACTTCATTAAGGCACGCAAGCCCCCCCACCACTAGGAATGTCTTTAATCAATACCCTACTAGTCCTAATAAAAAGCATTACAGAGAATTAATAAACGTGTAAAAGATCAGTTAGCCGCTGATAAGAATCTTTGGCTTGATGATTTGGCTGACAAAGCCGAGGAAGCAGTTAGACAGCACAACAGCAGAGAGCTGTACCAGATAGTTAATGTTTTGTGTGGTAGAAAACGGACAGGCATACAAGGATTGAAGGACAAACAAGGCAAGGTTATAGAAGAGGAGGATTCTGTCATGGCTAGGTGGGCTGAACATTTCAGTGATGTTCTAAACAATGTACTTAGTTCTACTCCCATTGTTTGCAATAATAGATGCATTGGTGGCTTTAATGTTGGCCCTAAAACACAATCTGAAGTTATTTTGGCTGTTTCTAAACTTAAACTACATAAATCGCCAGTGGTAGATGAAATTACTACCGAAATGCTTAGAGCTGGGAATGTTTTGGTTACCACTTGGATGACTGAAATTCTGAATATCTTTTATGATAAAGGCATGGTTCCTAAAGATTTTACCAGAGCTATTGTTATCCCTATTTTCAAAAAAGGTGATCGCAGTTCTTGTGATAACTATAGGGGTATAAGCCTACTCTCTGTTCCAGGTAAAGTTCTTTCCATGATTGTGCTTAATAGAATTAAGAATCTGGTTGACAGTCAATTGCGTGATGAGCAATGTGGATTCAGAAGTGGTAGGGGATATGTGGAACAGATATTTTCACTTAGGCAGATTCTTGAGAAATATTTAGAGTTTCAGAAACCTTTGGTTGCTAGCTTTGTTGATTTCAAAAAGGCTTTCGACTCTGTTGATCGTCATAATTTGTGGTTGATTGTGAAATCATATGGTATACCAGACAAGTTAGTTAACATAATGAAAGCTCTCTATAATAACACTGAGTCGTGTGTGAGAGTTGGTAAGGCTTGTAGCAATTGGTTTAGCATTACTTCTGGTTCATTCAAGGGTGCATTTTGTCTCCTTTTCTCTTTAGTTTGGTTATTGATTATGTTATGCGAAATTCACTTCAAGGGAAAGAATTTGGCCTTAAATGGGCTGGAGATACGAAAATGTCCGATATAGATTATGCTGATGATTTAGCCCTTTTGGCGAATGATGTTGATGAGATGAACTCTTTCATTCGAGCTGTTGATGAGACTGGTAGTAGAGTAGGTTTGGTTATAAACAGAGAGAAAACTAAAGTGATGAAAATTGGTCAGGCAGGCTGTGATTCAGTTAATCTGAATGGTTGCAGTCTTGAGCAGGTGTCACAGTTTAATTTTCTTGGGAGCTATGTAACAGATAATGGTGATGTGCGGCATGAGATTAATAGACGAATAGGTATTGCTGCCGGGACATTTAAGAATCTATGGAGAGTGTGGAGAAATAGGCGTATACACCTAAAGACTAAAATTAGGCTGTATAATAGTTTGGTTCTTTCTAGGGTTAGTTATGGCAGTGAAACTTGGACACTTTGTAAACAAGATAACAGGAAACTAGATGCTTTTGATTCCAGATGCTTACCAGTATCTTGGGCATTAGGTGGTTCAACTTTGTAACTAATGATGAGGTTCGGCAAAGGAGTTTGCAACCTCCTTTAAGCAGCATATTGTGCAGAGAGAGACTGTTGGTTTGGCCATGTTGCCCGTATGAATAATTATAGATTGGCGAATAGGTTTATGAACAGTGTGCCTAAAGGCCTCAGAAAGAAGGGGAGACCTAAGATGCGGTGGACAGACATTGTCAAACAGGACCTTGTTAGAATTGGTGTGCAGTGGCCAGATGCAGTAGATGTAGCTCAGGATAGACTTGCTTGGAGAACTAAATTGCACATTCTGGTTGGACCTCCATAGCCCATGGCTGCTTGAGGATGATGAAGATGAATGAATGATGAAGATTATTTTGATAATACTTATAAATTCATGATTAATCATAATAAAAAATATTAGATTTAAATCTAAAGGTATATACAAATTACCACATTTTAGGAACAATTATGGGAAAAAAATGTATAAATTATGAAATTCTCACTGTGTTTAATAGCATCCCTGAGGAGTTATTAGATTTTAAAAAATTAGAGAAAAGTTGAAAAAGTGTTCAGGACATGGCTTCTGGAAAATATTTGAACACAATTTACTTTCTGGTGTCTGGTTGAATGTAATATTGAGTTTATTTTATAAAATTGTAACTGTTTATTCGGATTCCTGCGGGCAAGCTTTTTAGCTGTGTTTCTATTAAAAAAGTTATGAAAAAAAAAGTCAATTATGAATAAAAAATTGAATATTGTTAAATTCTTAGATATTTGGGGCATACATCTTCTTCAAGAGCGGAACAAAATCCTTTGGAATTCCAATATTCTCATCCTTTTCCATAAAGTTGCTCTGTTAATTGAATCATATGCCTTTTCATTGCCAAAACCAGCAACAAATAATTGTTTGCCAGAATCATTATAGCATTGGATAACTCTCCAGTTTCTAATAACTCTCCAGTCCACTCTGCAGTTTCTTCGAAAGCCATGTTCCAGCTCACCTAACGTTTCATTTCCCGCCAGCCATCTCTCTATCTTTAAAATTGAGATGAACATCTTGTAAATGCAATTGGAGAGTGCAATAGGCCAATAGCTACTGATATCCTCCTTGGACTTGTCTTTTCCTTTGAAGATCAGTTTGATTTTAATATCAAAACAGTCATGAGGTATTTGTTGCTTTTCTAAAATTTCATTAAATATGTATTTGAGACACATTTTACCTCTGTCGCCTAAGCATTTGATCATTCCATTCGAAATCTTGTCAATTCCATCAGCTTTCCGTTTTCTCAGTCTCTTAGTTGCTTTTTCCAGATCAGAAAGTGAAATTTCTCGCAAAAGAGCAAATTCGACTGCTTTGTAGTCTGACCTTTCAACCCCAGAATTTTCCATAGTTCCTGTTACCTGTTTAATTTCCTCAAGAGATCATCTGTTTAGAAAATCACGCAGTTCTTTGTCGTTTCAGGTTAGAAAGACATTTTCATCTTGAAGAAATAGTGGTTTTTCCTGATGGAACCTTGTTTAACATATCTCCAGAACTTCTTCCCACTCTCTCTTCCACCTTCTTTGATATCCTTCGTAATTATATTATCAATTCTTCTCATATCATAAGTATTCGTTTTAGCAGCTTTACCCTTCTGTTCTTTAAACTTTTCTCATGCTAACTGAATTTCATCTACTGGGGCTTGACCGTTTGAAAATTCATTTTGAGTTTATTTTTTAAGCTTAATTTCATTTTACTTTTCTGCAGACCAACTGTATTTAACAGTTTTTCTAAATTTAAGGACGATATCTCTGCTTTTATTATTACATGCTGCAACTTCCCAGATATTACGAAAATCATCATATTTGACGCTTTCACAGCACTTTAAATCTGTTTTTCCCCCATCTTTAAAAAATCTGCCTCTCTGAAATTAACTTATCTGCTTTCCTTATTCTTCAATATTTTATTCTTGACACTGATTATAGGGTCAAGATTACGTTAATTATTCTATGTTCCCAATGCTATCATCTCTTGTTATATCTACCTCGAAAGCATCTGTAATTCGAAGAAATCCTTCAGTGCACAGAACTAGATCCAATGTAGTGGCATAAAGCTTATTAACAAAAGTTTTTTCAGCTAATCCCCATCTATTGTTCAAGACTGATAAATTAAAATCAGCAATAAATTTGCTCATCAATTTTCCATTGGAGTTTATATTACCTTCTGTTTCAATCAAATGGGCGTTAAAATCTCCCATTATACTCACAATACTGGCCATTAAAAGTGCAACACCGGAAATGACAAGAGATATCAAAACCATATTTATGGAATGCATAGCTTATGTTACAAGGATCAAATGATTATAAATACACCTCGGTTAGACTTGTGGAATACAAAAAAAAATCAGTATCTTGTGTAGCCACCATGAGCGGCAATAACCGCTGCTACACGGTCCGGCATTGAAAGAATAAGACGTCGGATGTGTGTTTGGGGAATATCAGTCCATCAGGTTCGATACGTAGCCAAAGTTCATCTGTTGTAGCAGCTGCTGGTGTCTGGTGTGCTGGTCGTCGTGATATCATGAACCAGACATGTTCAATTAGGGACATATCCGGTGAACGTTCTGCCAAGGCAGAAGTGTCACATGGTGGCTATCCAGGAATTGTTGGACGGTGCATGCTACATGTGGTCAGGCATTGTTCTGTTGGTAAATAACACCAGAGAACTTCTGAAGATAAGGTACGAACACAGGCTCCAACACCTCAGTGATGTAACACTGGCTGTTCAAAGTACCGGTGAGGTCAAAGGTTCAAAGTACCATATGAGGTGCATGTAAATGGGGTCCAATGGCACCCCATACCATAACGCCAGGGGCCGGACCTATATGGCGCTGCATCATGCATGTCTCACTGAGCCTGTCACCACGGTACCGCCAGATACGGATTCGTCCATCATGGTGCTCCATACTGAAGTGGGATTCGTCTGAAAAGACGATGCGATGCCATTCGCACATCCATGCGTGACAATCTTGGCACCATTGCAGTCGCATATGCCTGTGTTGTAGAGTCAAAGGTAGCCGAAGCAATGGCTGCCTAGCAAAGATGCCCCGATGCTGCAGACAACATAAAACCTTTAATGTGAACACTGGTTGATTTAATGTGGACACTGGTTAATGTGAACACACACTAACTGTTGAGCTAAGGTGTTTGATATGGCTGTACGATCATTCAAAGCCATGCGCACGAGATGTCTGTCCTATAGTTCGTTTGTGTGACAGGGCCGTCGAGATTCCTCACGTCGGTGAGACTGTCCCTCCTCTTCCCATTGACGCCATATTCTCATCATTGTGGGAACATTCCATCCAACACGAGCACCGATGTCTGGGTACGATAATTTGCCTTCTCGTAATCGCATAATTCTCCTTCGATCAAAGTAGGAAACCTGGTCATATGGATGTCGTGTTCTTCGACGGGATATACTTGATCCTTTTGTGCGCAAGAACTGCGAGCAAGCACAATTCCAGTGCTTTACACTGGCTGTTTGTAATTTCCTCTTATACCACTTCCAAGGGGAGTTACTGTCACACATGATGTGCATATGTGCTGCGCTTTGAATCATTTCCATGTTCTCCCATGGGCTACCCATCTCGCATATTTCGGGACAATCTGATGAATTCTTCCTGGCGTTGCACTTTTAATGGCAAGATTTTATGTATATAATATAAGATTTTATATATATATATAATCTTCCATTGTCAAAAGCTCTTCATCATTTCTTTATTAACTCAATATATCTGCCTTTAAACAATTGATATTGGTGTTCCAGGATAGATTACCCTCTGGCGGTAAATATAATACAGCAAGAAAAATAGCTTTTCCTTTCCAGACAAACTTTGACCAGTGATGGTCTTTTTCTGTACAGAGATGATCCAGTTGGAAGACATTTTGATTCATAAGAGTATTCTTAAAATTAAATTCAACTCACCTCCACATACATATATCATTAGATGATTTATTTCGGCCATCCCATATCGAATCTCTTGTCTTGGGAGCCCTAATCTCATCTCTCATCCATGTTGCTGTAAGAAGGAGAATATCAATCTTCTCACGATTAATAACCTCTATGAGTTCAGTCCACTTGTTTTTATTATTTCCTCCTTATGCAATATTAAGGCAAGCAATTCGTAATTTGCTACTTTTCTCCATATAGGGGTTTTCTTACTGAGTTTTCAGCAATTGGACGAGAGATTCCGAGATGGGATTTACTGGCTATTCTAAAAAACCTTTTTTTGTGAAGTCGGATCTCGAGACTGTTTCTGAGAGATTTCAACTGAGACTAAAATGGAATCACGTGGTACTTGTTTTACAAATTGAGAAGGATTCTGAAAAGCAGCAACAGATTCACTGATCCTGTTCAGGCTATTTTTTTTTTCTTGAGCGATATTTTATTTTTTCTTCTTTCTTTGTTGCTGAGTCAGAGATACTAAGATAAATACTTGTGATAATTCAGATTTCTGTGATTATCTAAGATTTAGAGATTTTCTTTAAAATCCTTTCCTTTTCTGAAACGATTTTAGTTTTATTAACAATGTCCTAGAATAATTTTTATACGCTGCAACTTTTCCAATTCTTCTCACCTGTGCAATCTCGACATTCTTCAGTTAGATTACTTCCCAAAGATCGTTTAACTACGGAATTTTCTCCTTCTTGCTCATTTAAACCAAAAATCATTTCTTTTATTTTCCCTATTTCTAAGTTCTTTAAATGCTACGTCAAACAGATTTTTTTATTTCAACATCTTGTGTTTCTTTGTTCTTAATTGGGGGGGGGGGGAAATATCGTTATTATCTGAAAGAGATTTTAACTTGATTTTCCATTTCCAATTTCTCAATTCGATGCAACAGGTCAAATTGGATATCTTCAAATTTTTCGATTTTTTTCCCATATTTTCCTGAGAAGTTCCCGTGGCTGAGAGTAATTTTGTCAAGGATCCAACTTCTCCCTCACAAGAATTTTCGAACCTTTTAAGATTGATCTACTGTTCTTTCACAAAAGCCTCATAAGTAGCAATTTTCATTTCCGCAACATGTCACGTGTGTCCATACGGAACAAACATCACAGCATATTGGACTTATCAGTATTTTTTATCAGTACTGATAAGTCTATTCATAAGTCTATATCACAGCATATTGGACTTATCAGTTTTTTCCGCAGGGTAGCTATTAGTAGCGCTTCTTCTTCTTTGTGAAAACCTTCCTGAGTTACCTGCCATATTTTCGTGCGAAGAGAAAAAAAAATTGTTTCCGACGAAGCAGAATAAAAGCTGCCTTAAAAGAACGGCATTTTGTTTAACCTGCGGTACTTAGTTAGGCTTAGCTCGTCTTTTACGCTGTTCGGTCGCTTCTTGTACTTCTTTGAGGGAACTCAAAATCTTCAACAGAATTCATTCAACAGTCGTATTAGAGAGGTTGTCAGATTCATGAATATGTCGTAAAGTGTAATTTCAAGACTCTGTAAATGTTTTAATGCACTGGAACATGCTTTAGAAAAACGAGCCTGGCTAGGCTCAGAGCAACAACAGTTCATGATGATCTCTTTCTGTCCCTAAGTGCAAGGTGCAATAGAATGATGTCAGTGCGTTAACTTGCATCGGAGTTACAGTTGCCAGAGCATGGAAGTATCCAGAGTACTGTGTCCCGACGACTTCATGAAATAGTGTTATATTCTAGAAGACCTGTAGTGTGCATACCACTAATCTCAGCTCATCGGAGGGCACGACTGTAATGGAATGGGCAGCACCTCAATTGGACCAATGGTCTATGGGGACAGGTTCTCTATTCAGATGACTCATGATATAGAGTAAGTAGTACTTGGGACAAGTTATCACCCTCTCAATATCTTCGAAAGGGTTCGTTTTGGTGGGAATGTTTTGTTGGTCTGGGAAGATATCACTACCAATGAAAAGAAAAAAAGAATATCCGCACTGACCTGCATGTCTTCTCAGGAGGGATTATAACTCCCCTAAGATACAGACGCGAGATTCTAGAGCTTTATGTGAGACTTTTTAGAGGTACTATTGGGACAGAATTCATTTCTATGGATGAAAACGGTCGTACACATACAGCTCAGACAGTGATGAATACCTTGAGAGTGAACATATCCAGAAAATGGATTGTCCAGGGAGGTCCCAAGACTAAATTCCATTGAACATCCATGGGATGCTTTGGGAATCCGAATTGTAAGTTGTCAACCCCCTCCAAAAAACCCTTCATGAGATGAGAAATACTCTTATAGAGGAGTGTGATTTGCTTCCCTCTGCATTGTTCGATGATCTTATTGGAAGCATGAGAGCTCGTTGTGTAAGCTTTATTGCTGTTAGGCGTAATCATGCTCTTTTCTAAATAACGTTAACTTCAATATCCGTGGGGCGGGGGTGGTTCAGTCGGTAGCGCGCCAGGCTCGTAATCTGTAGCTCCCAGGTTCGAGTCCCAGCTTGGCCAAGCGTTGAGATTTATCTCCGCAAAATTCCCCACCCTGCCCACGGTCAGTAGGGGAGACCGATGGGCTTGGAAAGGCCGCCATCCGTCGGATGGGACGTTAAGCCGTGGCTCCGTGTGCGGGAGAGCCATACCCTGTGCACGTTAAAGAACACGCTGGGTGGACTTGACGGGAGGCTACCATCTGTCTCCCAACAGCTGTTCCAGTGGGTCCCCTCCCACCAACCTTCTCTGAGCCTTCGGGGTCCATGTGACCTGGCCATTTAGCCCATGGTGTGCAAAAAAGTGCCGCTCAGAGGTAAAACATAAAACAACCCAACCTTCAATGTGCGGGAGAGCCATACCCTGTGCACGTTAAAGAACACGCTGGGTGGACTTGACGGGAGGCTACCATCTGTCTCCCAACAGCTGTTCCAGTGGGTCCCCTCCCCCCAACCTTCTCTGAGCCTTCGGGGTCCATGTGACCTGGACATTTAGCCCATGGTGTGCAAAAAAAGTGCCGCTCAGAGGTAAAACATAAAACAACCCAACCTTCAATGTCTGCAATGATCTATACTTTTTCATAATTGGAAAATATTTCCGATATATTCTTTATTTTAAATGTAAATACTAATACGTGTGATGTTAAATATCCGCTGAAACTTTCGTTAAATTCTAAAAAGGATTTCTTGATATATTTCCATTTTTCTTCAACTTCCTTAAATAAGGAACATACGTAATAGCACACTAACTCTAAGGGATTAAACAATTTGAATTCTTCACTCGGGTAAGAGAAATGATTTTAGAAGACGTCTCTGGTTTGTAACCGAAAAAAGAAATGGGATGCTTTCGAGCTGGTTAAACATCAAAATCATAATGTTTTCAATAACAGTGCAAGAAACAAGACCATTTTCTTAAGCCAGAGTTAGAACCAAATTTTGTAGGAGAAAGAATAAACTGTGAAAAGCCTCGAAAGAATCTTTCATTTATTTGTATTAATACCATAATTGTCGTTATTACTTATTATTATTGTATTTCAGAACTTTTCTTATTGGCAGAGTTTTCAGAAGAATAGACGATAACAGAAGTGGCGATCTGACACAGGAAGAGTTTCTCAAGGGCATTCAGGACACAGGGCTGCACATTTCTGAAGAAGAAGCAGAAAGCTTATTTCGAAGATTCGATGCAGACGAGTCTGGAACCATTAAATATGAAGAATTTCTCAGAGCTTTCAGGGTAAGTGAATGGAAAATATGCAAATATCCTTCTCTTTACTTCCATAGTATTTCAATAAATACTGAGAATGACTACGTTACATGGCGCTGATTTCATATGCAAATGTACCTCGCTGACGTACAAACCCAAGACGAATAAATTGTGGGAAGCGAAGGTGTATTATGGCTCAATATTTATATGCGGACCATCTTGTGAACATGAACCGTGTGGCATGCCACCGAAGATCGACAGAACCGTGTGGCATGCCACCGAAGATCGACAGCACATTTAATGGCGTACCTGAAACCCTCCCCCCCCCCCGACTAGATATGTATCGATGGTTCTTTTGTGAAAAGCATTAATTTTTAATTATTTAAATCTTCCAATTAGATTTCATATTAATGCTTTTAAGATTTTCTGTAGTTCTTAATAATATAATTTTTTGGAGCACACATATTTTACATGAAACCTAAATTATTGCACAAACGATTATCTTAGTTTCATTCATATACCAAATGCCTGTAAAGTACTTGTTCAAATGTTAATCGTATCGTGTAAATTTTAATCCTTAGAGAATTAAGGAAAGGCTTTGAGAAAACGAATCCAGGCTCGCATGCGTTGGTTGGGATGTTTTAGCTCCGAACGGCACTTGTTTGGATAAATTGTCAGGTCACAAGGACCCTGAGGACTCGGAGAAAGTTGGGGGAACAAGACCCATTGGACAGCTGTTGGGAGACAGATGGTAGTCTCCCGTCAAGGCCCTCCAGCGTGTTTTTTAACGTGCCCAGGGTATGGCTCTCCCGCACAAGGGGGCCGTGGCGTAACATCCCATCCGATGGAAGGCAGCATTTCGAAGCCTATCAGTGCCCACTACTTACGACAGAAGGGTGGGGAGTTTTGCAGAGATAAATCTCAACGCTAGCCCAGGTGGGACTCGAACCTGGGAACTGCAGATTACGAGCCTGACGTGCTACCGACTGAACTACCCATGTGCCCTGGCCCATATGCAGCAAGGGGAGCTTTCTAGTAGGGAAAACGAAGCTGATTGTTCACGATTCGTCTTTATTCGTTCAAAATCATAGAAAATATTTTTGGTAACAAGTTTTTGCAGAGGCCTCCCTAACTGTAAGGTCTCCCCACAGCACGGGATTTGCTAGGCATATCAGTAGGCGACAAGGTATATCTTTACCATTTCCAACACCCAGTATTCTGAATCACTGATTATAAAGATGTGCAAAGCCAAAGGATTTAGCATTTCTCGAAAGGACATCTAAGCTATAAAGCAGTGCATTGGAGACGACTACAAGGGCAAAAATATGACCACATTAGACGAGAGATACGTCTACCTAGACAAATACAACCAGTCAATAAAATACCTACCGATCTGCCAAACAACCTATCACAAGTGGTAAAGAGAATGTGCCGAAAGTTTCCCGAAAGATTTCATGGTCATTACTGGGTACAGCTATAATGGGAAGTGGCAAATCCACAAGGTGAAAAGGAACGCCAAAGAGAACTCTCTGTACTATCAGACAAAACTCCAGCAGCTAATATACAGGGACTAATTGCCTGCTTTCTACGATATAAATTTAACTCTGTATAGTTGCATCAAGATAAAGCTTCGAATGTACCTGAGAGTATACGGGATGCTTCACCCATAATCCTTTTCGCATTTGGACTCCTGGAACGGTCTCTGAGTAAACGTCGACCATGAACTGTTGAAGGATTGTAAAGAGGAATGGGAACTATTGGATATGAAAGTGCTTCTCAGAAGCCTACTGCAGTGCGGGGCAATTGTTGCACACGAGATCGAGCATGGTCGATGGTGGCGTAAATCTATGGGATAGTCTACGAGCCTCTGAAAACTGCGCGATCTAATGTAATCAACCACAAAATTTAACAGACGTGGAAGAAAGCATATGTGGAAGCTGAAGCTCATGGAGCTATATTGTAGGTATGAATTAAATCATGTAGTAAGTACTTAGTGGAGTAAACGATTTCACAATTGCCCTCAGTTCTCTGAAGCATCGTGAAGAGTAAAACATGTCACTGTTTTAAGAGAATCTGTGTATCCATGTGATATATTTAACACATTTGAGAATGGTATGTTAAGTGTAAAATATAAAGTTATCATGGTTCTGATATGACGTTCTTTTCGCACACTCTACCCTTAGTGACACGTAATGCATTTTTAAGGTAGGATGAGGATCTCCTTGTTTGTTGAATAGATTCTTGTTGACAATTTTTGTACAGATCCTCTTCTTCCATCAAATCAAAAATTCGAATTTTCTGGATCTCTTAGTCTATAATATAGAAGATTATAAACCTATAGACTCTAGCACCTGCGTGGTGATATAAATATTGCTGTAATGGTGATATAAATGTTGGTCTGTAAATGGTAGCTAGGCATAAACTGGAAGGAGAGCTGTGTACCAATCCCTTGTGATGATGCACAGAACCGGCCAGGTCTAGCACCTAATGTCCGACCCCGCCTTCTCGTGGTGCAGGCCGTTAGTACCTTTCAAAAGAGATACTCTCTTGTGGAAGTGAACGGAAGGGGAGGGCTGCCAGATTAGTGTGGCCTACTGATCTGGACAACTATGGCTACTTTTCTTTTTTTTTATTCCAATGTGGGGCTAAGAGGAGAAATAGGGTTTGGAGTGAGTAGAGTTGAGAGTGGAGTGGAGTAGAGAGTTGGTGGTGGAGGAGTAGTTGATGGTTTATTTGTGGAAGAGTCAGTATATGAAGTGTGTACGAGGAATTATTTGGTGAGCTAATGCTCAAATAAAACTTTTCTATTATAAGAAATTTTTGATTTTATATTTTTCTCTTGAGCCAAGACAAGTTTAGTGTTATTGGATTAACATTATTTTTCGACAGTCAGTATTTTATTTTTTCTTATCTTATGCTCACTCTAATAAAGAACCTTAATTTATCATTTTAGTAAGATTATTTGTCTGGCGCTCAAATTACAAGCTATCCGGCAGTTTAACCTACATTGGAGTGTTATAATATTAGTATACTTGAAGATCTCTAATGATATCTGATGATTCAATGAAATATTTATTCTTTGTTGAGCGAAAGACTTACCATATCTTTTGGACAGATAGGACTCTCATCTAGGGAACATAGTTTGTTATTTGAACCCATGTAGTGCTGCTCTATATTTTCAAAATTTCTTTTTGAATACATCCCAATACACTTTTGCATATATGCTCCATAGATATCAGTATACTTAAAAATTCTAAATGATATCTGATGATTCAAAGAAATATTTTTTCTTTTCCTCACAGAAGAAGTTACCACATCTTTCGAGTAAGAGAGCTCTCAGCGAGGAAGTAAAGTTTATTGTTTGAAACCCCATATTACCCCATCCTTTCTGAATATCATTTTTAATTCATTAAAATACACTCTAGTTCATATGTTCCAAAGATATCCGTATACATAAAAGTCCTTAATGATATCTGATAATTCAGAGAAATATGCTCTTTTTCTCATTGAAGGTGCTACGACATATTTGGGTTAAGAGAACTATCAGTCAGAAAGCGTAGTTTGT
Organism: Ryuthela nishihirai; assembly: GCA_038380435.1. NCBI lineage: Eukaryota > Metazoa > Arthropoda > Arachnida > Araneae > Heptathelidae > Ryuthela > Ryuthela nishihirai. The sequence continues at coordinate 5,331,300 of JAWZYU010000019.1, forward strand.
TATTTAAACGCTCGTATTGACCGATATCCTAACAATTTCATTTTCAGTTCATTTCATTACACTTTATTATATTTGATCCAAAGATATCCAAATTGCTGAAAGTCCCTAATCATATCTTATAAATCAATGAACTATTTCTTGTTTCCTCATAGACCACGCCTTTGAATAAAGAGGACTTCCAGTTATGAACCACAGTTTCTTCTTTCCATATTGCCCCATATTTTTCCAATTTCATTTTCGTTTCTGTCTCATACTCTTAAGTCAATACTGTCTTAAGATATCTGTATTCTTGAAAGTATACGGATATCGGTATCCTTTCGTAATGGAAGGAGTATCTGCTTTCGATTAAAAGAAAGATCATCCAGGAAGCTTAGTTTTTCATTTGAGCCGTCCTATTACCCCGTATTTTCACAGTTTCCTTTTCAGTTCATTTCAAAACACTCTTTTCCATATACTCGAATGATATCAGTAGATGTGAAAGTTTTCAGTGCATCTGATGATTCTAGGAAATATTTCTCCTTTACAGAAAAAAGAACGACCACATCTATTGGGCTAAGAGGACTCTTAATCGGGAAGTGTAGTTTGTAATTTGAACCCGCATATTTCCCCGTATCTTCGCAATTTCATTCTCAGTTCATTTCGGTACACTTTAGTCCATATGCTTCAACGAATTTCGTATACTTGAAAGTCCTAAAATGATATCTGACGATTAGAGGAAATATTTCTCCCTTGTGCAGAGAAAATGCTACCCATCTTTGGATCGAAAAAACCTACAGCCAGGAAGCGTAGTTTGCTATTTTAATCCTCCTATTTTTTTAGATCTCCATCTATCTATCCATTTCCCCATAATTTCACAATTTCACTTTCAATTCATTCAAATAAACTTTATTCTGTATGCTCGAAAGATATACGTATACTTGAAAGTCATAAATGATATCTGATGATTCAAAGAAATATTTCTCCTTCCTCACAGAAAGAACTACCACATATTTTGTATTAAGAGGACTCTCTTTTAAAAGAGCGTAGCTATTTATTTGAACCCCCATTTTGACCTGTGTCTCATAGAAGAAGCTGCCATAATTTTGGATTAAGAGTACTATCAGATAGGGAGCGTAGTATTTTATATCAACCCATAATTTCACAAATTTTCTTTTCAGTTCATTTCAATACGGTTTAGTCCATATGCTCCAAAGTTATCAGTATATTTGAAAGTCCATAAAGCTATCTGACAACTCAAATTATTTTTTTCTTTGCCATCAGAGAAAGAGCTACCACAACTCTGGAAACGAAGTTTGTTATTGAAACCTCGTATTGCCCCTTATTTCCAAAATTTCATTTTCATTACTTTTAATCTATATGCTCTAAAGATACCCTTATATTTGAAGGTCCTTTATGATATCTGATAAGTCTAGAAAATATATCTCCTTTCCTCGTAAAACAGGATACCACATCATTGGATTAAGACAACTGTGAGTGCAGAAGCGTAGTTTTTTTAATCCCATGTAGCTCCATTTTGTCGCCATTTAATTTTCAATTCATTTCAGTTATCCATTAGCTCCAGAAATAGCCGTTCACTTGAAAGTCCTAAATAGTATCAGATGATTAAAGAAATATTTCTCATTTCCTTATAGAAGGAGTTATCACACCTTTGGATATTGGAGAACTCTCAGCCAGGAAGCGTAGTCAGTTATTTGAAGCCTCGTATTGCGACAAATTTTCATAATTTCATTTTCGTTTCTTTCCAATACACTTTAGTCTATATGCTCCCTTGATATTCGTAAAGTTGGAAGTCCCTAATCATATCTGATAATTGAAGGAAATATTTCTCCTTTCCTCATCGATGGATCTACGATATCTTTCGTTTAAGAGATCTAGTCCATTGAAGCGTAATTTCTTATTTGAAAAAAAAACATCTTCATTTGATTTCGAATTTATTTCAGCACACTATAGCCCATATGCTCCAAAGTTATTGTTACACATGAAAGTTCTTAATGAGATCTCATAATTAAAAAGAAATATTTTTACCATTTTTTAAAGAAGGAGTTGCTATATCTTTCGATTATGAGCTATCAGCCAAAAAGTATAGTTTTTATTTGAAACATCGTAATGCCCTATATTTTCACAATTTTATTTTCCATTCATTTCAATACACTCTAGTTTATATTCTCCAAAGATATCCAAATATTTGAAAGTTCCAATCGTACTTCATAAGGGAAGCAAACATTTCTCTTTTCCTCATAGAAGGAACTACCACATATTTCGATTACGATAACTATATCCCAAAAAGCGTAATTTGTTTTTTGAATAGTCGTGTTGCTGCGCATTTTTGCAAATTCATTTTCATTTCTCCCAATATTCGTTACTCTATATGTTTCAAATTTATCTATACACTTGAAAGTACCTAATCATATCTGATATTTAAAGGGAATACACCTCAGTTATCAGGTATGATAAGGGATTTTCAAATATACGGATATCTTTGGAACATATGGACTATGGTTTATTGAAATGATTTGAAAATGAAATTGCCATAATATGGGCAATGCGAGGTTTCAGGTAACACTCTGCGTTTCCTGGCTGATAGCTGTATTAATCAAAAGATATGGTATCTCCTTCTCTGAAAAAATGTGAAATATGTCTTCGAATTATGAGTTGTATATTAAGGATTTTCTAGTATACAGATATCTTTGGAGCATATAGCCTACAGTGTATTGAAATGAATTGAAAGTAAAACTGAGAAAAGATGGAGAAATATAGAGTTTCATATAACAAACTACGTTTCATAAAAATTCCTGGTATATCTGAGAATTCAAGGAAAATTTTAATCTTTCCGTATAGAAGGAGTTGCCACACCTTTCGATTAAAAGAGTTATCAGCCGGAAAGCGCAATTTCTTATTTGAAACCCCACATTTCCCCATCTTTTCTCAATATCATTTTCAATTCATTTCAATACACTCTAGTCTATATACATATACTTGAAAACGGATATCTTACGGATTACTTAGCCCAAATGTTGCACCAAAATTCATACACTTGAACGTCCTAAATTGTATCTGTTGATTAAACGAAATATTTCTCGTTTCCTCATGGTAGGAGCTGTCACATTTTTGGATAAAAAGAACTAAGAGACAGGAAGTGTAGTTTTTTATTTGAACACTCGTATTTCCTTATATTTTCACAATTTTTTTTCAGTTCATTTCAAAACACTCTAGACTAGGGGTTTTCAACGTGGGGTAAGCGGTAAAATATTTTCGGGTACCCGGTGAGAGCTCAAAAGTCGCTAGATCTAGAAACAAAGTAAAAATAACCATTGTTATAATATAACTACAGTTTTATCTATCTATACAAGGGGCAGTGGCACACTCAGGATTTCATCTTGGGGGAGCCAAGTTGAACGGATGTTGAACCTTGTGTTCACAGCGGCCGTGTTTCCCGAGAGCTATAGGGTATTTCCAACTTATGTGACCGCTAATTCATAAGTAGTATAGAAATAGAAGACACGACACAACATAAATATAAAAAATAAATTTTAATTAGGAAAAGATTTTTGGAAAATTTTCTAGTGTTTTTTTTTCATCCTTTTTCTTCTGCCAGGGCCCCTTACCCCCCCCCCCCCTCTGGGTGCGCCACTGACAAGGGGTAGGCCAGTTACATACACATTTTTAGGGGGTACCTGAGGCATAAAAGGTCGAGAACCATAGCTCTAGACCATATGTTCCAAAGATAACAGTATAGTTGATAGTCCTTAATAAAATCTGATAATTCAAGTAAATGTTTCTCTTTTCTTAATGGAAAATGCTACCATATGTTTGGATTAAGAAATCTATGAGTGAATAACCTAGTCTTTTATTTAAACCTTCATATCGCCTCATATTTTCAGAATTGAATTTTTAATACCTTCCAATACACTTCAATCTGTATGCTCCAATGATAACCGCATACTTGAAAGCTCTTAATGAAACCTGATAATCCAGGGAAATATTTTTCCTTTCCTCATAAAAGAAGCTGCCACATCTTTGTATTAAGAGAACTAAAAGCCAGGAATGCAGTTTATTACGCTACAGGAAAAAAAATTCAACACCTGGAAGGATTAATGCCATCATATTGAAACGCAGGCAGCTGTTAGCATGCACTGAAATGTGAGATTGATTACATTATCAAAAAACATGGAAGATTACCACTTTTTTTCCTACCTGGTAAAGTGATATAATTTGTATGATGTTGAACCGCCCCGCACAGCAATGTATTCATGAACACGACGGGGAAGGCATCGTACAGCTCTGTAATGTCCTCCTGAGGGATAGAACTTCAATAACGCGAAGTCACTGTTCCATTTCAGCGACAGTGTTTGGCGCACCTCTTGGGTGTTGTTGGAGCTATCGGCTGACCATGTCCGAGATGTGTTCAATAGGTGAAAGGTCCGGTGAGCGTGCTGGCCATGGTAATACCTGAACGTTTTGCTCGTGTAGAAGCTGCAGACTAATGCGGACTGTGTGGGGACGGGGGTTTCTTGCTCATAAAAGATTCCGTGCTGCTGAACAAATGGGACAGCCACTGGCTGCAAAATGTTGGTAATATGTCGTTGGGCAGTTAGAGATCCTCTTATGATGGCCAATTCTGACCGAGATGTCCAACTAATGGCACCCCACACCAAGACATCAAGTGCTAGAGCTGTGTGACGATGTCGCACGTACTAGGTGGCGTTCATTTGTCCTGGACGACGGCGAACGCGTTGTCTACCATCGTGATGACGAAGACAAAAGCGAGATTCGTCACTAAACACCACGGTACTCCACTCTTGTTCGTTCCAGTTCTGTCTGAGGCAACACCACTGAAGACATGCTTGCATGTGGGCAGATGTGAGGGGCAAACACAGGGCCGGACGATAAGCTCGCAATGAAAACTCTAAAAGCCTGTTGTAGTCGATGTGTTACCTGTTGCCAGTTCCTTTGCAGTTGCATTGTAGTCGCGAATCTGTCACGCAATACCATGCGTCGCAAATGCCGATCCTGTCGCTTCGTGATCATATGTCGTCTTTCTGATCCTTGTCGGCTTGTGCTAGATCCTTCTTGAACCCACTGGCACCATATGTGTAAGATGGTGCTTTAATTGCGGCCAACAAGGTTGGCCACATCTTAATCTCTGTACACGGCAAACCAGCTTTTCTAAGGCCGGTGATTCTTCCAGGCTCAAAGTCTGTTAACTGTTGGAACGGCGTCTATGTCTGCGTAAAGGCATCTTTAGCGGTTTAGAACATTTCCACAACGTTTTGTCAACCAGGGAGCTTTAGTTGCCTTTATCTGTGTTTCTCTGATCCGCACCTGTGACATCAGCTCGCGCGTGTCCAATCATTTCCATCGTCCTGCAAATCTAATCATTTTCATGCATTTCCATATATTACCGCCTCCCTAAATTTCGCCACATTTGCATAACTTCTTGCAAGTGTTGCATTTTTTATTTCCTGTAGTGTGTTGAACCCACGTGTTCTCCATATTTTCATAATTTCTTTCTCAGTTCATTTGAAAACACTCTAGTCTATATGTTTCAAAGATATCAATATACTTGAAAGTCGTTTATGATATCTAATAATTAAAGGAAATATTTCTCCTTTCTTAATAGAAGGAGCTCCCACATGTTTGAATGAAGAGAACTGTCAGCCAGGAAGTGTAGTTTGTTAATTAAAACAGCGTATTTCATCATATTTTCACAGTATCAATCTCAGTTCATTTCAATACACTCTAGTCCATATGATCCAACGAAATTCATATACTTGAAAATATTAAATGATATCTGATAATTCAAGGAAATATTTCTCCTTTCTTAATAGAAGGTGCTATCACATGTTTGGGTTAAGGGAAATGTCATCAATTGATTAATGGAAATATTTCTCCTTTCCTCATAGAAATAACTACACCTTTGGATTAAGAGAACTATCAGTCAAGAAGCATTTGAACCCTTTTATAACCCCATATTTTCACAATTTCATTTTCAGTTCATTTCAATGCAGCATAATCTATATGCATACCTTATTATATTGGGCATACCTGAAAGTGTTTAATGATATTTGATAATTGGAGGAAATATTTCTCCTTTATTCAAAGCCCTACCATAACCTTTGCACTAAGAGGTGATCTCAGTGAAGGAGCCCACTTTGCTATTTGGAACCCCATATTTGTTGTTTCCGCATTCGATTTCACGTCGAATCGAGCCTCCGGATAAGGCATGGATGTATGCGTTGTCGTTCTGCAGAGGTCTCGTCTTCTTCCTAGACCATTTGTGTGGCATATAAATTGACAGACTCCTATCAGACCTATGGGGCAAGCAGTTGCTTGAGGGGAGTTTTTTTTTTCTGAATACTTTTATGCCAATGCTGAAAGTAATTGATTAAGTTTTAGTATTTCTCGAACTGTAATACAGTGAAGGCCATCCCATGGCCGAGTGGTTAGCGCGCTTGGCTACTGATCTAAGGGACCTGGGTTCGAGCCCCGGGTAAGGCATGGCTGTTTGTGTCTTTTTTCTGCTGAGGGCCTGCCATCCTCTCAGACCTTCTACTATGGCATATAAACTGACAGGCTCCTGTCAGACCTCTGTGGCAAGCAGCTGCTTGAGGGGGTATTTATTTTTTATATTATTAATACAGTGAATGAAGTCAGATTAATTTTTGCAAAATTTTAAGAAGCTTCTGCTCTGGATGATTGAAACCCTAGGGTTTTGCAAAGCGATTATAAAATGTATCGGGAAAATGCAGTCAACATCCATTGACCAAGATATCTTTCAAGACGAGCCACTGGTTAGTGAAGATGAAGGATCTTCATTTGGCACGAACGCTGTCTTCCAATTTCAAATAAAATCCTTCAAATGTTGGCGAATTACATGTCCAAGCGAAGAGGATTCAGGACAAATATCCTAAAAGGAAAAATAGAAACTATCATAATGATGTGAGGGTAAAAATATTTGATATCCACTTGGAGGAAGAATCACCACTCAAGTTTTAGAGCGTCTGAAAAGCAAGTTCTTATAAACAACAGAGAAGAGGCGAAATTTACGTGTTTAAATCTCCTCCCTCCAAATAATAAAGTTCAGGTGAAGTTTCCAAGTGCTTCGAACTATTTCGTTAGTAACGATTAGGAGAGCGAAATAGGTCCTTATGGGGAAAGGTATCATGTAATCACTAAATGAGAAACCAGGGAGAGTTTATAACCACCTGCAATTAAACGCACAGAACAATTTTATGCTAGAGATGAAGTTAGTAGAATTAAGCTTCTTTACAAAATCTTAACGCAAGAACTACTAGAGAAAAATAAATCTTGAAACTAAGATGAAAAAAAATTTAACTTTTGAAAACGTAACTCCTCTGCCTGTTCGTTTTATGCAACACCTGCCTCAGTGACTGACTTCTGCCACTACCTTTTGTGCTATTGTGCATCGGCATGCACCTAGTTTGGCAGAGAGCTCCCACAGCCTCTCTGAGAATGCACAATGCTTTGCATTTTACGGAATGGCATAACATGAACATCTCCAAAAAATTAAAGGACAGCATTTTGAGAAATTGAAAATCAAAGGAAAATTGCGTTATCTCAAAACTCTAAAATGAAGTCCTAAGTCTTAAGCGTGTTCCACGTCACAGGAAAAATACAATTCATCAGTTTTCTAATGAGTCTCCCTTGAGCTTTATAGTTTAATTAGGGCAGGAATTCTGGCAAATTTAAAATAATGTTTCTCAAAAAATATACATTTGGTTCAAACTTTTAACACTAATCACTCAAAAACTGTATGACAGAACACTAGTTTTTCATGAGTCTACTTCTATGAGTTTTTAAGAAGTTTTATACGAGTTTCAATTCCTAAAATTTGAGGAGGTCGAAATGTGAGCCTTATGGGAAAACTGCAATTCCTGAAACGTTCAATTGCTTTTGACAGGCGATTCTATTGTGCTTGAAAGGTGGGTAGTTATGAGCATATTGGGTAAAATCTTGAGTAGATATCTGCATAAAAATTATACTGGAAACAATGGTGAGATTCCATCTATTGATGCTTTATTGAGCTGTTTTGACCTGAATCAGTTGGACCACATTATATTAATAATTTTGGGAATTATTGATACTTGACTACTCATCTTTGGGCATTTTTTGGGGGGCAATTATCATACGTTATTTTTTGTTGCCTCTCATTTACGTTGGGGATCTGATAAGATTAAAATTTCAAACTGCCTCAGTATACTGTAGAAATTCCGAGAGATTTTCCGTAAATTATGCATATCCTTTCAATTTTATATTCTGATGGATACTTTACTTTTACTCCAAATTTGATCCGATATACTAGAACTTGCAACTGAAACATAAAAATTCATATTTATATTTATTGTAACCAGAAGCAAAAGCCATATGTAGAAGCATATCATAATCAATGGAACAGTCCCTTCCCTTTCCGAAATAAATAAAAAAATCGAGAATTATAGAAAATCTGAAGAATAAAGATATTAGGAAGAACTTTCGTATGTATTACTCAGGGCTGTTATTTTATTGTATGTATGGAATGATATGTTTTACTAGTGGTAAAAAAAAAACATTACACATCTAGGCCAATTTTTTTTCTTCAGCCACAGTTTGTTGCCCAACCCTCCAAGAAATATATTCTGACTTTGCGTTTGCAGTGAATTGCAGGTATATATAAGATAAGATGCTGTTAGCAAGAAAGCGTTTCTTTCCGGGCAATTGCTTCTCATGCACAATCCTCTGTTAGGTTTTTAAAATTTTCATTTTAAGGACGATACCTTGCTTTGTTTTTTGTATCAGCAGAAAGAGAAAAGTTTCAGGTAAAAGAAGTTCATGGTAATTTATTTGGTAAAGTAGTTTCAAGTATCAGATGTTTCAATTGTATTAAAAATTAAAAACAATAAATATTATAGATTTGCGCTAGAAAACTTATTAATCTGAGCTAAATTTTCATATCTAACATTAATTTTAAGTATGAAAGTGTATGTTTTAAAATTATACACTAGAAATAATAAATTTTAGTTATTATTTTTTCCGCAACCAAAATTTGGCGCCCAACATTACAGCCTGCTTTGCTTGGCATTCATCCGGCAATATATTTATTTTCTCACAAACGTAAGGAAAAAAAACTTCCATATTGAAATTTGCGAAAACATCCGTCAAATTCTTACTTAAGATGGTAATGTTGTACACCTCTGCACATGCGTAACTGACAGGGGGGAACAGTAGGGGAATAACCAACTCGAAGAGGTTGCGTCGTGGTTTAAATTCTATTTAAATGATCGTACAGTGGACATTTTACTTTTTATGCGGTTGGTACAGTTAATTAGCTTTTTTTTTTCGCTCTACCGTGATTATGACACCATTTTTTAAACTGACCGTTCGTTTGATTCGGTCTCATCTGCTCCCACCAGTCGGTTGAGGAAAAGAAATGTAAGTAGAGCTACCCAAGAAATAATGGACCACACCAGATTCAATTTCTTAATATAACACACATTTATTGTTTCGTTTCTACTGACATCTACACATCGGCACCAAATCTGCTCTCTCCTCCTCCTCTTTCTCAGCGCTGACGTTGCTGGGTAGGAACACAAAGCAAAGACCTGGTGGTCATTCGTGACGCTTTTACAGAGCCAGGTGGTCAAATGACTTCGGGGGCTGACGGGCGGAAGATGTGCGAAGGAAAATGCAACAATGGGGGAAGACAAAGAAAGGAAGATTGGCTGATCTGTTTCATCCATCCAGCGGCAGAGTGTGCCTGCTGAACATCTTCTTCATCCAGTTGCTGTCGTAATAGTTGCTTATAAGAAATTACTACTCATACTAGAGTCGCTTTAAGCACTCTCTTTTTGCCAACACGACACTATGCGACACAAAAGAAGACATCGGACAGGACATCGGACCGGATTCAACAGCAGCAGCGGTAGCTCAGCGAAGACTCAGACTCAAGACTTAGTTCAAAACTCTGCAACTCCAAGTTTTCCCATTGGTCGGCTTGCTTGTGATCCCTGTGACCTCACATTTGCCAGCGATCTTGTCGCCAGGCAGGCACGGCAGGCACGGTTCTATGTAAATGTGAAATGTTCTCGATGCTTCTTCTGAGACAACAGGCCAGTGACGACGCATTAACCAAAGACAGATGGGGGAGAGGAGCGTGTGGCAGACCATTTCAAGAATGACGCCCAAAACGGAGGCTGCAGTTCCATGGCGGACTCGTAGTGAAAACTACGACTACGACAGTAAGAGAAAGGGAGTAATGCAGAATGCTGACGGTTACAGATATTAGAAGAGGATACAGATATTAGAAAACAGTTGACAAGATAATAACTTCATACTTGGATAGTTCCTTATCCCTACCAACCTTGTTTATAGTTTATACAGGTAATTGGAGTTCTGCTGTACGTTTAATTTTTTTTTAATTTTATTAAAATATGAATCCCGCTTCAATTTTTGCCACACATGAAACTGGAATAATGATTGCGATAGTGGTGTCACTTTTATACTAGAATATGAACGTTAATATTTAAGTTAATTTTGTTTAAGTTATTTTTCCACAAATAGTTAACTCAACACACTTGCTCAAAAACCCACTTGCTCAAAAAACAAAGCAAGGTACTGGCTCGTAATCTGTTGTTCCCAGATTCGACTCCCAACTGTGACTGCTCTGAGAATTTTCTCCGCCAGCTCACATTCTGCCCTCAGCGAGAAAGACGATGCTGTGATGGACTTATAAAGGCCATCATCCATCGATGGAAAGTGTAGAGTCATACGTGGTGCATGTTAGAAAATGCTGGATGGCCCTGATGGGCTATTTCCATCTGTCTCTTCACAACTGTCAAGTGGATCACCTTCCCCATTCTTCTGAGAATCTTGTGATCTAGCCATTTAGCCCACTGTGTAAACAAGGCAGCTCAGAGATAAAGCAACCCGACTCCAGAGAAGTAAGGAATTTCGAAAATGTAAAAGAAACTTTAACTATTTGTATGAAAGACTTTCTATGTAGTTGTGAGGACATAATCTTAAAAAAACACAATGCAGCACACTAAATTAATTGCCTTACATAATGATTTGATTGTTTTCTGTTCAGCCTGAGATGTCCACCAGCAGACTAATGTTGGTTGAGAAAGCTTTTGAGAAGATAGACAAAACAGGCGATGGCAAGGTGACCTTAGAAGACCTGAAAGGAATATATTCGGTGCAAAGTCATCCAGATTATTTGAATGGTCAATTAACAGAGAAACAACTGCTGAAGAAGTTCCTAGGAAATTTCGAAGAAGGAGGAATTATTGATCAAGAAGTAAGTAAGAGTCTTATTCTATAAATTACTTTTAACATGTGTGAAAGCAGTGGCAAAAAAGCGTGCATGGAAGCTGCCCTTAAAATTATTGAGAATAAAAGAAAACATTAAATAGCTGCATAAAATAAAAATATTTTCGGAAAAAAAGTAAAAATATTTTCTGAATTTTAAATATTTTTTTCTAACCAAAATTTTACATTTTTCTTAATATTTTTCAAATATCCTTGTCATATTTCATTGTATAATGAATATAAAGCTAGTCTGCCAGGCTAATCGAGTGAGGAGTGTATGAAAAATCTCCTTCACTGCTACTGCATTAGAATCATATTGCACAGTGGAAGTTCCATTCCCCTCTTTCTGAGGCCTTTAGGCACACTATTCATAACCCTATTCGCTAATCTATAATTATCAATACGAGCAACATGGCCAAACCAACCAAGTCTCTCTTTGCAAAATATGCTGCTTAAAGGAGGTTTCCCACTCCTTTGCCTAATCTCATCATTACTTACAAAGTTGAACCACGTAATGGCCATGATACTGCGCAAGCATCTAGAATCAAAAGCATCAAGTTTCCTGTTATCATGTTTACAAAGCATCCACGTTTCACTCCCATAACTAACCCTAGAGAGAACCAAACTATTATACAGTCTTAGTTTAGTCTTTAGGTGTATACGCCTATTTCTAAACACTCTCCATAGATAGACTCCTTAAAAGTCCGGGCAGCAATCCCTATTCGTCTGTTAATCTCACTCCGCACATCACCAGTATCTGTTACATAGCTCACAAGATAATTAAACTGAGACACCTTCCCAAGAGTGCAGCTATTCAGATTAACTGAACCACAGCTTGCGTGATCGATTTTCCTCACTTTAGTTTTCTCTCTGTTTTTAACTAAACCTATTTTACTACCAGTTTCATCAACAGCTTGAATGAAACAGTTCATCTCATCAACATCATTTGCCAAAAGGCTAAATCATCAGCATAATCTAAATCAGAAATTTTAGTATCTCCAGACCATTTAAGGCCAAAATCTTTCCCTTGAAGTGAATTTCGCATAACATAATCAATAACCAAGCTAAAGAGAAAAGGAGACAAAATGCACCCTTGTCGAACACCAGACGTAATGCTAAACCAATTGCTACAAGACTTACCAACTCTCACACACGACTCAATGTTATTATAGAGAGCTTTCATTATGATAACTAACTTGTCTGGTATACCATATGATCTCACAATCAACCACAAATTATGACGATCAACAGAGTCGAAAGCCTTTTCGAAATCAATAAAGCTAGCAACCAAAGGTTTCTGAAACTCTAAACATTTCTCAAGAATCTGCCTAAGTGAAAATATCTGATCCACACATCCCCTACCACTTCTGAATCCACATTGCTCATCATGCAATTGACTGTCAACCAGATTCTTAATTCTATTAAGCACAATCATGGAAAGGACTTTAGAGATTTGAACAGAGAGTTGGCTGATACCCCTATAGTATCACAAGAACAGAGAGTTGGCTGATACCCCTATAGTTATCACAAGAACTGCGATCACCTTTTTTGAAAATAGGGATAATAATAGCTCTGGTAAAATCCTTAGGAACCATGCCTTTATCATAAAAGATATTCAAAATTTCAATCATTCAAGTGGTAACCGGAATATTCCCAGCTCTAAGCATTTCAGTAGTAATTTCATCTACACCTGGGGATTTATGAAGTTTAAGTTTAGAAATAGCCAAAATAACTTCAGATCGTGTTATAAGGCCAACATTAAAGCCACCAATGCATCTATCATCATTACAAACAATGGGAGTAGAAATAACTACATTGTTTAGAACATCACTGAAATGCTCAGTCCACCTAGCCATGATAGAATCCTCACCTTCTATAACCTTACCTTGTTTATCCTTCAATCCCTGTATACCTGTCCGTTTTCTACTACACAAAACATTAACTATCTGGTAAAGCTCTCTGCTGTTGTGCTGTCTAATTGCTTCCTCGGCTTTGTCAGCCAAGCCATCAAGCCAAAGATTCTTATCAGCAGCTAACTGATCCTTTACACGTTTATTATGTACTCTGCACTATTAGGGTATTGATTAAGGACATTCCTGCAGTTCCTTCTTTCTGAAATAAGCTCAAGTGCTTTATCACTTAAATAATTCTGTCTCCTCTGCTCCTTTTACCCTAAAAGAGTACTGTTAGTGTCCAAAAAAGCTTGTTTAAAATGATCCCATTCTTCCTCAACTTCAGTAGTAAGCATACCATGACTGTTATAATGACTAAGTAACATATCATGGTAAGTTTGGCTATAACTGGGTCTTTCAGAGCTTCAGTATTAAAAGTAAATTTTTTAACCCTAGCACAACACTTTTTAAGTTTAAGTTGCAAGACACTTTTAACAAGATAATGGTCAGATCCAATCTCAGCTCCCCTATATGACCTGGTATTCCTAACAGAACTAGCCCATTTGCTGTTAATTAATATGTAATCAATCATATTCTTATGCAGCCTATCAGGTGAAACCCATGTGTACTTATGTATGTCGCGGTGTTTGTAATAAGTGTTAGTTATTCTGAATCCATTGAGTTTACTTACCTGTAGGAGACGTTGCCACTGCCATTGCAGCTACCAATACCAAAAGGGCCTATTACTCCTCTCCAAAGGTCAGAGTCAGTACCAACTTTTGTCAGTAACAACTTTTTTTTCAACAACAAACTCCAAAGGTCAGAGTCAGTACCAAAGGTCAGAGTCAATACCAAGCATTGAAGTCACCTAGAACAAGGGTAATATCTCCTTTCTTGACAGAATTCAAAATTTCCTGAAGTTGTCCGTAAAACCTATCCTTCTCATCCTCATCGGCATCCTCAGTGGGGGCATAACAGCAGATAACATTCAAGTCTTTAACGCTTGTCTGAAATTTTGCTGTAAGAAACCTTTCATTAATGTACTCATATAGTAGAAGAGCATCACTAGCGTGTCTGCTGAGAAGCAGACCCACGCCTTGGTGATGCTTATTGTCGTCCCTCCCTGAAAAGAGAAATTTAAGATTATTTTTAAGAATCTGACCTTTATCTGTCCATCTGGTCTCTTGCAAGCCAAGAATATCTAAATTATAATGGTGGAATTCTTGTGTGAAGACATCAAGAGAATAAGCTCCGTGCAGAGTCCTCACATTCCAACTACCTACGGAGAGAAAATGGTTAGTGGGATGTTTAAAGAAACTATGTTTATTGAGAGAGGGAATGCCGACAATATCAAACAGCCTCCTAATCGCAGACATGGGGCAATGACCCGTTCCTCCACCACTAAAGGCTGAAGCCATCTACACTGGAAGACTTCCTGCAATGTAGAATTTGACGATGCCAATAGAAGCAAATTGTTCAGGTGCCTGCGATGACCTCTACTCAGGATTATCCACCAGCTGATAAACATATCCTGTGAATCTATTCACTTGGGGCTGTCAACCCAGAAACAAACAGAAAACACAGCAGAATATTTTCCCTCCACGGAAGGCCACCAGTGCAGCAAAATCAGGATCCATAATCAAGCTCAGAGCTTTATATCAGTCCAGTCCAGTAGGTTTATATGGTCAGCACCATGACCCTGTGTGGTTGACCACTCCTCAGCAGGGTAGAAAAAAAAGAAAAAGTAGCCAGAGTTGTCTAGATCAGTAGGCCACAGTAATCTGGCAGCCCCCCTCCTTCCGTTCACTTCCACAAGAGAGTACCTCTCTTGTAGAAATGTATGCAGATATGGGCCCGATGGGCCCGCCTCCTCCCCTCAAGAACCTACTAATATATGTAATTTTTTTTATTAAAATACATATAATTTTTTAACGTTAGTTAAGTAAAAAAAATCGCAGTTAAGTGCAATTGTTATTCCCGAAATATCACAGGCCTGACCGGTTCTATGCTTCATCACAGGGGATTTGTGCTTAGCTCTCCTTCTAGTGACTACCTACAGTACTGTGCAAATTACTTGGGACAATAGGAAAATGCAGTAACAGAGACACAACTAAAATATTTATTTGTTTCATAGTGTAGTTAATAGTGAAACCCTTTAGCTTTAATTTCTTCTTCCACCCTCTCAACCATTGATGGCACTAGCTTTCCACACATCTCCTTCACTTCAGGGTCGTGGAACCACACTTTTATGACACTTCCTATCATTTTGGTTTTCGTCGTGCAATACATCTTAGATATGCGCGCTTTAATAATGGCCCACAAATTTTCGATGGGGTTTAGATCGGTTGAATTTTCTGGCCACTCCAATACCTTCAATTGTTGATGGGTAAAGAAGCTCTTAGCAAGCTTAGAATTGTGGTATGGAGCCAGATCCTGTTGAAGCACCCCATCGCTGTTAGGAAACAGCTTCTGCAGTGTTGGGACCATTTTCGCCTCCATAACTCTTATGTACTTTTTGCTGACCATCATTCCTTCAATGGGGTGAAGCGTCTGTGGCCCGGAAGCTGTGAAACATCCCCAAAACATGACCTTGGGTGGGTGTTTGGGGGATTTCTGGATGTGGCCGGATCGAAGAGGTTCTCCAGGCTTCGCTTGTCCCAACTAATTCGCACAGTATTGTAGCTACCATTTACAGGCCGATGAATGCTTATGAGGTATTTACTAAGTGCAGGAAAAAATTCCTAAATCCAACATTACACATCATATGAAAACTGCGTGCATATCTCGTTTTTTTACGAAATGTGAGTACTGACTCTATCTTTGATAGAAGTGACAATTATAGCAGACATCTGAAAGATAATCAAAAAAATAGATATTGCTTTCAAAAACGTGTTTCGTACATACAAAATTGATAATATAGATATATGAGAAGATATAAAAATCTTTCTGGTGAAAAATAATTAATGGAAAAGTGTAATTCGTAAGAGACTCAGTCAACCTCTAAAAGTTAGGATTATATTGCACGTAAAATTTAAAAACGTCATGAATACCGAACGGCAGGAAGAAAGAGTTTCAGGATACTTCAGAAAGTGTAACGAGTCACTTTGGCTGACAACCGAAACGAATTCCTGAAATTATCTATGAATATGAAAACTGGATTGGCATTCGAAAAAAATTATTTCAATGGAAATCCAAATGTCACAATATAAGGCAATTGGAGCATCTTTTATAGATTTGCCAAATCGTTTAAAATTCACCAAGGGAATAGTAAATGTTTAAAACTCTAATAATAAATGCTTTCTTTGGTCAATATTATCAGCTTTATATTTAAATAAACACGATTCTCAACGTGTTGAAAATGTTTTGAATACATCATCATTGAGTTATCCAGTAGCTGTCAATTACATACCAAATTTTGTGGAATTAAATCTCTCTATTAATGCAATGTTTTCTAAAATATTGATTTAGAAACGTTATGTGTTTCAGAGAATTGTGTTAAAAAACTCCATACACTCTTACGTTTAAACAATGACATAAATTCCCACTACCGTTGGATTAAACATTTTAGTAGTTACAGCATATCTTTCAAAACACAAAAGTAAATCTTTTACATGTCCATATTGTCTTCACAATTTCTGCAAAGATTTCTTAGAAAAATCACACCAAAGACTACAAATTACAATTTATTAAATTTCCCACACAAAATATTATGAAACCCCATGCAACTAAGAAAAGTTTGAGACACTCGTACGCAGGGGCGTAGGCGGATATATGGGCCCACCTCCTCTCCACAAGAACCTGCTAATATATATAATTTTTTATTAAAATACATATAATTTTCTTACGTTAGTTAAGTAAAAAAATCGCAGTTAAGTGCAATTGTTATTCCCGAAATATCACAGAAAAGTAACAGGTCTGTGTTACAAAGTGTTGCCAGATTAAGGGTTTTAGATATAAAGCAATTTTCTTTTTTCTTTTTCTTGCCTAAGGGACATTTTGTTCGTGGAGTGTTTTGCGCAGTTCTTGCAGGAAAGTAAATATGGCTAATTTTTGGCGAAAACCGGACCAATTCTGATTCTAAGACATTATCTAATTACAGCTGGCTGTCAATTCAATAGATCGAAGCCGTCACAAAATCAATTAACTAGAAACCATTTTGTGTCTGTGATATTTAGGAATCGGACTTACGGCCGAAATTGCTTGAGATTAAGGTTTCCTCAGATATATTCAAAAGGATAGAAGAACAAAATTTTGTTTTCTCCCTTACACAAAATTGTAAATTTCTTAGTTTCGAGCTCATTTAATAGTTATCGATTCTGCCAATGAAATTTTTTTTATAATAATAATGATAATTATTTTTTCCATGCAGGGGTTACAGTAAAGCCAAGGTACAGGTAATTTTGGATATTAATTTAAACGAAGTGAATTTGCAAAGGTTTGGGGATAAAACACTAATAGGAAGTGACCAGGTGGCTCTTGTAGGTTTTGAGGTAGTAGTAGTAGTCTTCTCTACCAAGTGGATTTTGCAGTGGTGCATCTCTACAAGAATGGGAGCGTAAAAGGCTGAGGTCATCTGGCTTTTCTTTGATTATGCCAATCAAAGGGACATGGGTTCCAGCATTGGGTAAGGGATCGATGTTTGCGTTGTTTTTCTGCTGAGGTCCCGCTATCCTCACAGACCCTCAACTAACGTGTATAAACTGAGAGACTCTTGTCAGACATCCGGGGCAAGCAGCTGCTTGTGAGAGAGTAGCTAATGATTAAAGACAAGTTATGATTCTAAAACAGTACGTAATTTCAACTGTCTTTCGATTAAATTGTTCAAAATCAAACTATTTTGTGTCTGTGTTTCTTGGAAATCGGACGTACGGTTGAAATTGCTGAATACTATGGATATGTCATCAGAAACATAAGAAAGAGTGAGAGAAGTTCATTTTATCTGGCCTCAGACTAAAAAGAAAGCTAAAAATTTAGACACTTGTCAATGTT
The DNA here is from genome assembly GCA_038380435.1 of Ryuthela nishihirai. Taxonomy (NCBI): domain Eukaryota; kingdom Metazoa; phylum Arthropoda; class Arachnida; order Araneae; family Heptathelidae; genus Ryuthela; species Ryuthela nishihirai. The sequence goes on from JAWZYU010000019.1 coordinate 5,349,485, forward strand.
TTTTTTTTTGATATTCGATTTAGCTTGTTTACCTCTGAGCGGCACTTTTGCGCACAAAAGGGTAAATGGCCAGGTCAAAAGAAACCAAAGGCTCAGAGAAGGTTGTGGAAGGGAACACTCTACAGCTATTAGGAGACAGATGTGAAAGTCATCGAGCATGTTCTTCAACATGCACAGGGCATGGCTCTCTTGCTTACAGGATCACGGTTTTACGTCCAATTGGATAGACGGCGGCTTTTCGGAGCTTTGGTGTTCACTTTCCAACCGAGAGAGGCTGGGGGGGGGGGGTTAGCGGGTAAATAATTCAGAGTTTAGAGGTAAAAAATTCCTTCTTGCTTACAAATTCCAATCCCCTCCCAATTTATTAACTTATTTTCCCTTTTTAATACTAAGCCATTTCAAAGACATCGTGATTGCAACATCACGAAAAAAATCACAAATAAATAAAACTCACCTTCGTATTTTTTATTTCAATAGTTTATTACTAAACCGGCTCAAAGAAATCGCGATTGCATCAGCGAAAGAACAACCAATAAAACTAAGTTTTTTGATTCCCGTATATCCGTTACGCGACTTGGTCTCAAGTTTAAGACTTTTTATTCCTATTGCTTATTGTCGCTGTATCCCGAATTCAACACATGATTTATTTTGCAAAATATTACTCTTTCCTAGGAAGTAACGCTACTCAGTAACAATTGATAACAAAATATTATTTCTTCCTCGAAAGAAAAAGCAGCTAATAAAATTATTTGGAAGTAAGATATCATTTTTTAAAAAAGTCTGGAATTATAAACCCTTTTACAGTTTTAAAAATCGTCTTTTCCTCCGTTTACTGGCGAACTGGTGATCACAAGACCAATGACTCATCACGCTGATGAAATTTTATTTCGCGTTGCGACCCGTCGTTAGTACATGCGTGTTCGTTACTCTTGTTTACAAGGTCAGGTATTTAGTTGTCTTTCACCGGATAAAAAATAATTCTGTAAAGAGTTTTTGTACACGATTGCGTTTTATAGAAAGTAAGCAATGCTAAAAGTAGAAAACAATTCATACGTTGCGGGTACCCTTGCGTTGCGTAAAACATCTATATTTAATTCTACACCCAAGCACAACATGAACTTAAGTGTATGATAATGGAGGTCTGATGAATTTTTTCCTATTCTCGCGAACGGTTGGATCAGCGAAAGATTGCCACGTCCACACGCATGGACGTGCAGCGCGCCAACTACGTCACAGGCCGGCGAATTTTGCACTTAATTTTCATAGACGCCCCAATAATGCCTTTTCACAACCTCAGTGGCATCTCGATGGCTCGCACTGGTAAAGGGAGTCGTTTTCTCTGACATATATGTTGTGATCGGACCTCAGTAAAAGAATTCTGCACTTATAGATATGTCACAAAAAGTCGATGTTCTCACATAGAACGTACATAAGTGACAGAAAAAAAATAATGTCTTTACAAACTAAGAGTCACTCGGAGTGAAACATCCCCAGTCCAGAAATGCCCTTTTTAAAAAATAGGAAAATTCCCTCCATATACTCTCCCACGTCTTAAAATTTAACTCTCCCTCTATTAAAAGTACTGAAAAACTTCTACTATTCTTCTCACTTAATCCGAAGAAATGGCACAGAGACGGTCGCGTTAACAGTAAACGCCATCGAGTGATGACTCAAAGGGTCATGGGCAACTTACATACTGACCAGTGGAATGGGTTCTTCGATGCCAAAACAGATAAACCGTAGGATATCTTAATCCCTTACTTATGAGGAGTGCTGCCCAAGTGGTGCCAGTGAATTTTATCTTCCTCAAGGATCTTTTCAACCCTAATGACGAAGTGAAATAATTATTCATTTTCAATCATGACGAAATGCAGCTCCCAAGCTTTGCTGGACAGGTCAACGGAAAGTTCTGTATGCTGGCATCTTTTCTTCGAGAGGATCTTTTTGGCTTAGCAACGCATCTCAAACAGTTTACTGCCTGCAAAAGTTCCAAGCGGTCAGCTAATTTTGAAATGTCCTCTTATACTGTTCATCACAATTAAAAAGTATGTAGCAGCTACCGGAAAATATGGTTTTATCCCACCAGAAAAGGAAATAAAGTACATTAGAAAGGAAAAATTACTGTTAGAAGGAACTCCGACAGAAATTGTTAATGTCATAAGAAATGTGATGATGCATGTTTGCATGTTTTAAAAAACGGTGCAGATGTAACAAAAAAATGGAAAAACAAAAAAAAAGTATCATTTAATAGGAGTTTCACAAAATAATAGAATGTATGAAAGTTTTCAATCCCCGGTGTGATATGAAATAGAAGCAAAGCGAAAAGAAATCTGCAGCATTAATCCCCGCGTCATTTGTTAGGTGGTGATAGCGTTAACATGCACCAACATCCACAGCATTTCCACCACTTAAGTTTCATCTTCTTTTATTTTTCCCAACCAATAAAGTTCCAACCCCCAGTAACGCACAATTGCTGCAGGACAATCCCTTTCCGGTGGTGGTTTCAATGCGAATAATGGCGCAGGGGATGATCTTTCGCACAGCAACGATATGACCATGCACTTTGCTAAACAGCAAACCTGGTCAATGAACGATGCATTTCTCATAGACAGGGTGCAAATAAGATTTGAACTAAAAAGTCATGGCATGGATGAAACTAGGAGTGTGTGGACTATTTTCATGCGTGAACATGTAAAGTATAAAAGTGTGTTAAAACGGTAGATTTGCACAAAGGATGTCGATATTTTCGGACCCATTCTCATACTCTTTTCAGGGTTCCGTGTGTATTTCTAGTTCCCTGCTACGTTTGAATAAACGCGTAAGTAAACTTATGTGTATAAGGGCGAAGGTGGTTATTTTTCTCTGCAAGCATACGTTTTTCGACAATGATATATATTCCCATACGTGTTTCATTACGTGAATAAATCTAACATGCGCATTTCGTGTCCAAGTAAGAATCAGTTTAGTTATTTTTTCAGCGTGAGAATGCATATTTCTATACTAATGTGGAATTCTTAGAACAAGTATTTAAGTACACTATGTTTATATAAGTGTGAAAGTGGTTGTTTTTTCTGCAAGGACACGTTTTTTGATAATGGTATGTATTCATACATGTGTTTCACTATGCGAGTAAATCTAACATACACATTTCATGTTTAAGAGTGGGTTTAGTTAATTTTTCCCTCACGAGTATGTATATTTCTGTATTTTATAAGTGTGAAAGTGGTTATTTTTCCTGCAAGGATTCGTTTTTCGACAGCGATATGTATTCACATTTGTGTTTCATTACGCGAATAAATCAATCATGTATATTTCATGTTCAACTAAGAACAGTTTAATTATTTTTTACGCATGAGAATACATGTTTCTTTACATTCGAAACTTTTTTCTCAGTTTATTACAAGTATGTGCACGTGCGAAGTACAGTAGTAACGATAGTTTAACCGCAAGTATTAATTTTTTAAGAATTAGGGCGTGAATGTCACAATTTCGTTTCCTGCAACAACGTTCATTTCGAGTGAGATGCAAATCATCAATGTTAGTTTTCCTGCAAACATTCACTTTTTGTGTAAGCATGCGAATTTTACATGTGCCATTTCAGTTGCATGTGAATCAAGCATTCAACAAGGGTGAAATTCACACACTGGCATATCAAGTATAACATTTTATTTGTATGAGTCAATTTGGATAATTTTCATGCCCTTGCACATGCGAGACATACTTATGTTTTTTGGAGTGTTCGAACCTGCACGTATGAAATTAGTTTTTTCCACGAGTTATGAAGATGCAGAAGCATTTTTTTATTGTTCAAAAGTGATTATTGCAAAATATTTCACCACTGATTTGAACTTGAATATTCATATTTCGGTAGGTGTAAGGATTTTTCCTCAACGCCTTTGAATATTTTTGAGCACGACTATCTTCCGTTACGTTTTCTGCCAGATGTCACGTAACGAACAGAACGTGTGTTTTTGTTAATACAGAAGATGACATGAGAGCGGTTAGGTTTAAGAACCTGGAAAGAAACAACCCATAATGGAGCTTTGTTCAGCGCACGAAATACGATAGAAACTAGCGACAGCCCGAGAATTTTCAAACTTAGAATAACCCAAAAATCCTGTAGAGGGCACGAAATGCGTTAAGAACGAGGCGGAGGGATGCTAAAAGATGAGTCATGACCTGACACGGGTCCTGTTGTTTCGTATAAAGCCTGAAGGATGATAAAATATGTAATAATCTGAAAAGGGAAATCCATTTGTTTCAGAAATGAGGACTGAGCGACCCTTCTGTGGCAAAAGGATTTTGTCCCTTTCATTTCGAACTTTTGATAAGCGTTTTAATTAAGGCGGAATGCATATTAGTAAAGGGGCCTTCACTTTTGATAAGTGTTTAATTAATAAGGAATAAAAAATTCATTTATAAATATTCGCAAGTTAAATTATAAGAAATAAAAAATTCGTAAGTTAAATAATTGGAAATAAAAAAAATCGTAGGTTAATTAATAAAAGGAATAAAAAAAATCGTATTTTAATTAATAAGGAATAAAAAAAATCGTAGGTTAATTTACAAATAGGAAAAAATTCATTTATAAATATTCACACGTTAAATAATAAGATATAAAAATTGTTAATTTTTCAAGGACATAAAAATACAGGAAATATAAAACTCGTAGGTTAATTTATAATAAAAAATAAATGCCAGAAATATAACATTCCTAGGTTATTTTATAATGATCGGTTAATCCTACTTCATCCACCTTTCAACACTCTAAGAATATACTACCCTTGGCGTAATGGATAAACATGCTGTGTAATGGGGGGGGGGGAAAGTGAGGGTCACCGTGATCGAATCTCATGGTGGAAATCGTTTTTTTTTTGTACATGTGTTAAACACTAGATGGCGCCACAATTAGCTGGAATATTTAAAGTTTTCAGAGGACTGATGACGGTGGAATTGAAAATGGCGGGACTTAGAATTCGAAATAGCGAACTCGGGACTTTGTGGCGAGTGTGGCGGCAGATATAGGGGGTTTTTTAATAAAGAGGGGTAGCATTAAGGGGTTAATTAATGAGTTATGAAATATTAATAAGTTATGAATATTAATAAGGAGGATAGTAGTGGGTTTGTTCTGCAACCACTGAGAGCTACAGACGTGTGTTTTCGAGCTCTCGACTTTACCTCAGAATACTTTTTTCGCTGACTCTTTGGTTGAGTCTTCACCTGTCTGTTGCTGCTTCCTGTTGCTGTTCAAGGGTTTTCTTCAGCTGCCGTTGGTAAGTGTTTTCTACTTTACCAGTGTAGTTATATTTTTTCTTGTGCACTTGCTTTGACTATGGGTATGATTCGTTCACTCCTGGGATTTCTCAGACCCTCCCGCTAAGCGAACTGTCCCAGAGTGTCATGGTCCACTGCAACAAAGACTTCTTGTGCTTGCCTTATAGTACCCTGCGGACATACTCTAGGGAGAGGAGAACCTCCGTTGGTTCTACTAACAAGATGTCTTGCCCCTCGTGCTCTCTCTCAATGTCCAGGGGTAAGACTCTCTTGAGGTCTCCCTGTACTCCTGCTGTTGCCCCCTCAGGCATTTCTTCTGAAGGGCTGGGCCTCTCCAATTCTGATTCTGTGAGTGGAGAGACCTGTTCTACCACCGGCCCTTTCCCGGCTTCTTCTTCTCCCATCACCACGATGTCCACAGTCTAAGTTTTGTCTGATGGTTTGATGGGACCCCTGCGGCTGGTGCTGCTATTGCACCATCAACTGTGTCTGACAGTGTTTTAGCAGACCCTTCCTCTGCCAGCCCTCCACCAGCAGATACTCTTGAGATAGAGCAGCCGCTCATCGACTTCTAGAATATGATGGACGTCGATCAGAAGCTGCCTCAGGACTCTGATGACGGCTTCGTCGTTGTGAACCATAAGAAGAAGAGCACCAAGCCTATTCCTCTTATTGTGACTTCGGCCTCCACTCGTCTCATGAGCTCCTACAACCTGAACCCCATCTCCACAGAGATTGTAAAGATTCTCAGGGCACGGATTGTGGACACTTATTACTTGGAGATGGGAAGCTTTCTCGTCAAGGTCAGCCCTCCCGACATTGCCGAGGAGATTCTGTGCACCACCTCCATTCTGGGTATCCCCATTACTGTGGATTACCCAGTCTCTTACTACCTGCCACAGGGCCTCATAGAAGGTATTGACACATCCCTTACTGATGAGGCAATCCTTGATGTCCTCTCGGATCAGAGAGTGACAGCGGTCTGTCTTATGTACCCCTATCTTCCCTCGGATTCTGGGGTCAACAAGATTCCCCTTAAGAAGGTTGTCCTTACCTTCAATGAATTCCCCTTACCGGGGAACGTTGTCTTGAGCTTCTACCGGATCCTGGTGAAGCCTCGCACCAAGGCCCCACCTCAGTGTCTGAAGTGCCAACGCTTCAGGCACATTGTAAAGAATTGCAGGAATATGGTGTGGTGTAAGCGCTGCAGTGGGCCTCACTCCCACAAGTAGTACAAGCACACTGGGCCCTCTATCTGTGCTAACTGTGGTCGACCTCATGCCACCACCTTCTCTGGGTGCCGCGCCAGGAAGCTTGCCTGTGAGAAGAAGAGGGAAGCCCTTGGTCCTGGGCACTCTTTGCACAGCACCAAGGCGTAACCTTCGAGACTCATGGCCTTTGCAGTCTAAAGTGACGTCACATCATGTGGATCTACAGTGCTTCCTACGTACGTAGTAGTACCATCGCAAATCGAGCATTTACTTTTTTATAAGGTCGGTGGGCATTTTTGTTTCATACTGTACTCAAAAACTGATTGACATGGTATATATGTACATTATATGTACATTAGTGTATATATGTACATTAGTGTAATATTTCTATGACAAACCTTCAAATAAGGAAGACGTTGAAACTAAAATAGATCTTGATTTGTAATTGTGCTAAATTGATGACTCAAAATGCAGAGTAATCGTTGTTTAACGTTCTCTAAATATGTTTAACGACATATAAATTACCAGGAGCGTCATAATCGTTCTACATATAATTACAACGACATAATATGTTTAAAAATAAGGTAAAATGCGAATAATTACTCGGTTATATATTAACAAAAATAAAATAATTTCCTTCACATATTTTTCCTGATAAATGCTATTAATAACTGATCCAGATTTTTGTACCATTAATAATATAATCGTGACATATAAATTGCTATGGAAAATTAGTGTGTTATATTAAAAGAAAAAAAAACTCACAAAAATTCTTCAGAACAATTTTATTGACAAATGTGAACTACAAATTAATGTTACTGTAATAGGTTTAACTGTAACAATTGCAGCTATGATTTAATTGAAATACTTTTTCTTAGTGATTAGACTGAATTTATAGGACATGGATACCTTTCGATGGAATACATATTCAAAAACTAGCAGGAAAAGTGCATCTAAACTTTACAAACTACAATTTACATACACATTTTGGTTTACAGAGCTACCTGTAAATCTATTGACATAAGATTTGATAATAATCGCTCAACTAACCTCCCAAATGTAAAGAAAATAGTCTCTAATCAATCTTCGATTGTTAAAAATATAATTCTATGCAGCCTGGTAAAGAAAGATTAAATCATTTAGGCATACATCTTTCCAGATATAAGCCAGTGTTGTAAGACCACTACACTAACACGGCTCTACCTTTTTTTTCCACTAATATAATTTATTAGTTCAATGGTCTTAGAATACTGTGGCATATACCTGGAGAGATATGGTTCAAATCCGACATGCCAGAAAAACTGCTTGTCACAAAACTATTAACTTCAAAGCCAACAGTTAACTCTGTGGATACTATTTATTGAGGGTAGACAACTTCCTTTTTCGGCACTAAGACATTTTTTCTTATTTCCCAAATTCTCTAACAAACAGTCATTTTTAAGCTTGCAAAAATTGTTTAAAAGTATATTGGTTGAAAACCAGATAATCATTTTTAAAGTTTTTCCAATGCAGTGGCCAAATTCACAACTTGTGTGATAATCAAGTAATTCTGCATCATGTAAAAGACTGGTTGTGATTAAAGTAACAACATTTCTTTGATTTGCCATTTCCATAAATTCTTGTTCAAATTCAGTAGACAATTTTTTCATAGTAATATAATTTAACAATACAACATTAATTGCTATCTCATTTGGGCTTCAAACTTCTCAAAACTGAAAATACACAATAACCTGCTATATATGCAATTACAGGAAGAGAGTTATCACAATCAGACAAATCTGAAGGAAGCACTATAATGTTAAACTTTAAGCTAATAGACGTAAAATTCATTTCCTTAAAATCATCTTTAAAATCCAAAACAGTTATTTTAATTTTGCCACTTGACTTAGTGGGAAGTTTCAACAGTGACTGCACTCTTAATTTTGTTTCACATTCAAATAATTGACGTACACTTATATTATATTGGCTTCCAGCTAACTTTCTGTAGAGGCCGAAACGACTCTAAATTATCGGTTTGAAACTTACCTGGTGAAATATATTTTAATTTAAGTTCAGAAGTACAATATGAAGCAATTTCAAGCAATGAATATGTACTAAGTCTTAGAGCAGAATGGGTTTCTTTCGTTAGCAATACCAGTTGTGCAACTCATCTGCTCCCATTTATCTAGCCAATTCAGGAAAGAATTCAGAAATGAGACATTTTCATCTGACTCTGAACACGTTAATGGCATTTGGTGTTTGTTATCCAAGCATTCACCTTTAAAATGTGATTTTACATTTACAATATGCCACCATGTTAAAATAATCTTAATGAAATCTGATGTATTTTGGTAATGTAAAGAATTTGTGCTTTTCTCCTGTTTCTAAAAGTCAATTAACTACAAAATCATTAAAAATATTTAAGACGAATTTAACATTTTGTCTCTCAAGATTACTTGGGTTCAAGACTTTATACGACAGATTAAATCCATATTTTAACAATGAGTTTGCTTCAGTTTTATGCAGTTCTTTAAGGGTTGATATGGATGCAGTTTTGAATGATTAAATACTATTTCCATTATTTACAAAATGTATTTTTCAACATTTTTTTTATTTAGCCAGTTATTTCTGATACATTTCAGCAAATGAACTGGGTCAGTAAGAAAAAATAAAAGTCTTGTTTTATCTGATGGATGAGGATATACAATTTGAACTTTAGGGGGAGAAAGACATAATGACATACTCTTACGATTGATAGAATTATTGTCAGCTAAGACACATATTCCAAAAAAAACAATTTCTTCCAAACCAATGATAATTTTTTTAATAATACTGTAGAGAATATCAGCATTTATTGTTTTGGCTGGTAATATATGAACTACATCTTTATAGTTGGAAAACAAACTAGTTATCATAAATACATGGACACTGGTTGCCATGTTTTGTGTGTCAAGTGACAGACCAACAAGGTTACCACATTTGTAATCCAAATACTGTTTGAGATGAATTTCATCAAGCATTAAAATCACCTTTTTACCTATATCATTCAAAAAAGAATATTTTTGCCTGACATATGATAAAAAATTTGAATCTACTTTCTCTATAGCATGATTGACATTAAACCGAAGACAAATGCGTCGAATTGTACTAGGATATGGTAATCTAATGTTTCCACTTTCTCTAACAAAATTATATGCATGAGGAGTCATGCTAAAAAAAGTGATGCAAAAATCATCATATCTGATGAATCCCTTGAACCACACTTATTTAACCCAAATAGTATCAACTGTTCGTCAATGAATTTTAATGATTATTGTTACTTTCATCAGATGTGCGAAGTGCTTTCAAAATATTACACATTAGATCAATATTATGTCTAATATTACTTTCAGGAGTTTTAACCCTTATTAAACAATTTAAAAGGTCATTGAAAACATCAATATGACTGATGTTTTAGAGGAAAATTATATTTTCCAACTTTGGATTGCTCATTATCTTTTTCATATGCTCTCACCATAAGCTCAGAATTAACAACAACAGAAAATTTTACTATAGGAGCTGGATCACTTACAATATTTAATATCAAAACAAATCATTTTTACATAATAGAGTCCATGTGTGAACGTCTATGAAGTGCACTTTGGAAAATAGATCATGAATTGATAAAAACGACCTATTCCTATCATATTCAGCTTTTTCTCTTGCACTAGATTCTAGTGCTTTTTTGAGTGAAGATTCTTCACGTTGTTTCCTTTTGGTTTCAGGACTTTCTCTGCTGGATGTAGGAGTAGCAGAGAGATGTGATGGTCAATTTGGCAGTTTTGATGGAATGGTACCAGGAATTAGTCTGGGGACTTTCAATTGCACAGTAACCGTCTTACCAGTTTTCTCATCGAATGCACTTGAACATCTTTGAAAATCACTTTCTTTGAAGTGTAATTCACAAACCTAAAGAGAAAGATGAACACCAAAGTGTGTTATGCTTTATATGTTAAAGTTTTTTTGTCTGATTGTTACTGATTAATTAAGCTTAATCTGCAACACTGTTGTGTTATTCCAGTTATAGCAAAATTTAAAACAAAAATTAAAAACTTGAATGCCATCTGTTGTTATGCCCCACAGATGACTCTGATGAGAACAAGAAGGATATGTTTTACAAGCCTCAGAATATTTTGAATTCCGTGAAGAAAGGAGATATTTCTCTTGTGCTAGGTGACTTCAATGCTAACGTTGATACTGACTCTGACCTTTGGGCAGAAGTTTCAGGTCCCTTTGGCATTGGTAGTTTCAATGGCAATGGGAAAGTCTCCTACAGGTAAGTAAACCTATTGATTTATGAATAACTAACACGTACTACAAACATCGGGGCATTTATAAATATACGTGGGTTTCACCTGATGGGTGCACAGGAATATGATAGATTATATTTTAATTAACAGCAAATGGGATAGTTCAGTTAGGAATGCCAGATCATACAGGGGAACAGAAATTAGGTCTGACCATTGGTCAAGTGTCTTGCAGCTGAAGCTTAAGAAATGTTGTGCTAAGGTTAAGAAAACTACCTTCAACACTGAAGGTCTGAAAGATCCAGATATAACCAAAGCATACATGATAGGTTACTTAGTCATTATGATAATCGTGGTTTGCTTACTGTTGAAGTCGAGAAGGAATGGGATCAGTTTAAACAGGCTTTTCTTGAAACTAACAGTACTCTTTTGGATAAAAGGGAACAGAGGAAACAAAATTGTTTAAGTGATAAGGCTATGGAACTTATTTCTGAAAGAAGGAAGTGCAGGATTAATATGAATCAACACCCTACATCCAAACAGAAGGCATTACAACGAGCTTAATAAACATGTAAAAGATCAGTTAACAGGTAATAAGAATCTTTGGCTTGATAACTTGGCTGACAAAGCAGAGGAAGCAGTTAGATAGCACAACAGCAGAGAGCTGTACCAGATTGTTAATGTTTTGTGTGGGAAGAAACAGACAGGACCTTTTCTCTTTAGTTATTGATTATGTAATGCGAAATTCATTGCAAGGGAAAGATTTTGGCCTTAAATGGTCTAGAGATTTCAAAATTTCTGATTTAGATTATGCAGATGATTTGGCCTTGTTTGCTACTGATGTTGATGAGATGAATTCATTCATTAGGGCTGTTGATGAGACTGGTAATAAGAGTAGGTTTGGTGATAAACAGAGAAAAAACTAAAGTGATGAAAATCGGTCAGGCAGATGGTTCTTCAGAGGCTTTGAATGGCTGTACTATTGAGCAAGTATCTCAGTTTAATTAGCTTGGGAGCTATGTAACAGATACTGGTGATGTGCGGTTTGAGATAAATAGAAGAACAGGGATTGCTGCTGGGACTTTTAAGAATCTATTGTGAGTATGGAAAAATAGGCGTATACACCTAAAGACTAAAATTAGGCTGTATAATAGGTTGGTTCTTTCTAAGGTTAGTTGTGGTGGCGAAACATGACCTTTTGTTAGCAGGATAACAAGAAACTTGATGCCTTTGATTCTAGATGCTTACGCAGTATCTTGGGCATTACGTGGTTTGACTTTGAAAGCAATGATGAGGTTAGAAGTCATCAACCTCCTTTGAGCAGCATATTGTGCAGAGAGAGAGAGACTGTGTTAGTTTGGCCATGTTGCCCGTATGCATAGCTGCAGATTGGCAAAGAGGATTATGAACAGTATACCTAAGGTATCAGAAAAAGGGGAAGATCTAGGATGCAATGAGCAGACAATGGTAAACAGGACCATGCTAGAATTGGCTTAGAGTGGCCAAATGCAGCAACTGTAGCTCAAAAGAGGTCTGGTGTGGAAAATTACACACACGTCCATGGACCTCCATAGCCCATGGCTGCATGAGGATTTTGTATGTATGTGTGTGTGTGTGTTTTATAAAAATAGTAAGAAAAGTAAAAATTATTGTAAATGGTCAAAAGTCCAAATATGTCAACAAATAAAGTTTCTCGTGTTTCAAGAGATGCAAACTTGAATTGTATTGTTCAAGTGAGTTGAATAATTGCAAAAAAATATTGGATGCATTCAAATATATCTTGAATTACAAATATAAGGCAATGATGAAATTGCATTATGCATTAGTTTATTTCTACAGTATTTATGGTATCTGTTTAATGAAACACCAATACTAGAAATTTTCTATATCTTGCAGAAACCTAATTTCAGACATATTTCACATTTAACTTATAATGATTCAGTAAGAAATTTCGTGGGCAATAATAATTTGCCTTTTTCACCTCTATGATTTCTGTATATAAACAATTGTGTTATGTTATGTATATTTTTAGGTGAAATGATGAATCACTACATAATTTATGTTACACAGGGTCATTATTTATTCGCAATGCACAAATTTTACCTTACGACTCTGGCATTCAAACATTAACTAATGAATGGTATATAACCAGTTCTCTTGAAAATGATTAAAACTAACTAAAACGTTAAAACTCTAAGGAAATTGTGAAAATCAGATTTGCAGAAACCTGAGACACTTTCAAGTAATAGTTAAGAGATGTGGGTTTCTAGATGCATAGTTCATTCCTGATATTTCCCAAGGGTATTATGAAAATAAACCTTAAATTTACATGTCATCCAAACTATTGAGTGACAAATGCTCTGTACTCTATAACATATTGTTGCGGATTACAAAAATGGATAGCCACTGAGCGTGAGTATTAAAAACTATATTTTAAAACCAAATTCGATACAAGGTAAATTGTTACAAAGAAAATATGGATGAAGTATCTTATTAACAAATCAACTATTAACCATACACAAGTCATCAATCTTCCTGCGCAGAGCACACAACATTAGCTCTGTCTATTCCACTAAATATTACCTTTTTACTTGATTACCATGTCGCTTGAACATCCGCGTACACATCACATAAAAGATACCACTTTTATACTTCCCGCGTACACAACACATAAAAGATACCACTTTTATACTTCCCGCGTACACAACACATAAAGATAATTCTTTTTACTTAACGCGCACTGTCTCAGAACAGCTAACCGTCCATTTTCGAACTCTAGACCGTTACAACAACGACCGTTACACGCTCCACTGTTCTTCTTCAAATTCTCCCAAAGTTCTTATTCGTTGGCTGAAACTTTTTGCTTTCGGATGCCAGATTCCTTCTGTCGTAACACTGCCCCCTTCCTAGGTCTTGTTCGTCCCGAACAATTCTGGATTCCAAAGCTTCTTCAGTTCTTCGATGAAACGGGGCAAAACGATCCACGTGAACCACTTTGCACTTTGTAGCTGGACGTCGACGAATGCGATATACCACGTCATTAATCCTGTTAACTATTGTATATGGACCTTCCCAAGGTTTCTGAAGTTTTGGAGATAGTCCTTTCTTTCTATGTGGACTGTATAGCCAGACAAGATCTCTTTGATTGAAAACAATTCCATTTATTTTACTGTCATATCTTGTTTTGGTTCTGTCACTTGCTATGTCGATGTTATGTCTAACGGAGTGATGGATTTCTTCTAGTCGTTGTTGTAATTCTTGTACGTATTGTGGAGTGGACACAGGCATTGCTTTGGGCCGACCATATAAAAGGTCACTCTCTTCCAAAAAGCATCATGGAAGGTGTCTGTCCAGTTGTCTCATGCACTGCCGTCCTATATGCCAGCAAAAGGAGTGGTACATGGCGATCCCAGTCACGTTGGTGGTCGTTCACAAATAATGCTAAATGCTGAGCAATTGTTCTATTGAATCTTTCAACCATACCATCCGACTGAGGGTGTAAGGGAGTTGTTCTGGTTTTCTGAATGCCTAAAAGTTGACAGATGCCTTTAAACACATTGGATTCAAAATTCCGTCCTTGATCAGAGTGGAGTTGTAAAGGTACTCCATACCTACTAATGAAGTTATTAACTATCATCTCCGCCACTGTTGTTGCTTCCTGGTCTTGGATGGGATATACCTCAGGCCACTTTGTGAAATAATCCATTACCACTAATAAATATCGATTTCCATCATCAGTTCTAGGAAACGGACCCATTACATCAATGGCTATTCTTTCAAAAGGGGCACCAACGTTATACGTCTGCAGCTTACCCCGACTCCTAGTCTTAGGGCCTTTGTTTGCTGCACAGGCTTCACATTGCCTACACCATCTTTCAACGTCTGCCCTAGTTTTCAACCAATGAAATCGTTCCCTGGCTTTGGCTAATGTCTTATTAACACCGAAGTGTCCTCCAGTGGCACTATCATGTACATCTTTCATCACAAGTTCCACTCGGGAGCGAGGAAGGATTATCTGCCAACGGATCAGCCATCCAGTGGGATTCTCCCATCTTCTGTATAATACTCCATCTTTCATTTTTAAGGAGTCTCACTGTGCCCAGTAACTTTTAGTAGTTGGATTATACCTCGAGATTTGTTCCCAATTAGGTCTTACATCAGATTTTTCAATCAATTCTAATATTGGTTTTATGTCTTCATCATCTAGTTGAGCCTTCCTGATTTCAATTGGATTCCAGATGTTAGGGGTATCACTGTTTGTTTGTGTCGATACTATTTGTCTTATGGGCATTAACTCTTTAGTTCCAAATTTCAGTTCTGCATTATAGCAATGTTTACAGTTGTCAATAGATGGGCGCCTGGAAAGGGCCTCTGCATTCTTATGCATTTTACCACTTCGATGTTCGATGGAGAAATCGTATTCTTGTAACCGTTGTTTCCACCTTGCGATTTGTCCTTTAGGGTTTTTGAAGTTTAATAACCATCTAAGTGCAGCATGATCAGTACGTATAAGGAATTTCTGGCCATAGAAATAATGATGAAAATGTTCTATTGCTTTTACTATTGCTAACAGTTCTTTGCGTGTTACACAATAATTCCGCTCTGGTTTGGATAAAGTTTTACTAAAGTATGCAATAACTTTCTCTTGTCCGTCTTGTTCTTGTGAAAGTACAGCACCAACTCCTGTGTTACTTGCGTCAGTATCTATTACGAATTGTTTTCCAGTTTGTGGGTACGCTAGCACTGGTGCTGTGGAAAGAGTTTTCTTTAGCTGTTGAAACGCTATATCGCATTCAGTGGTCCACATAAACCGCTGGCCCTCTTCTGTCAGACGATGTAATGGCCTTGCGATGTTGGAGAAACCTTTGACAAATCTTCTATAGTAGGTGCAAAGCCCAATAAACCTACGAAGTTGATGAACATCTTGTGGTGGAGGCCAGTCTGTTACAGCTTCTACCTTACTAGGATCAGTCTTAATCCCTGATGTTGTGATCACATGACCAAGGTAATGAACTTCTTGCTGGAACAGTTTACACTTTGTCGGTCCCAATTTTAACTTGGCTGCCTTAAGTTTTTCAAATACTTGACGAAGATTTCTCAAATGTTCTTCAAAAGTTCTTCCAAGAATTATGATGTCGTCCAAGTAAACCATGCAGACCTCCCAAGACAAACCTTTGAGCACTGACTCCATTAGTCGCTCAAATGTGGCAGGTGCGTTACAAAGTCCAAATGGCATCACCTTAAAATGCCAAAGTCCATTCCCTGTGGTAAAAGCTGTTTTCTCACGGTCTTCAGGACGTATACCAACTTGCCAATAGCCTCTCTTTAAGTCTAATGTTGAAAACCATTCTGATCCAGATAAAGTGTCTAGTGTATCATCAATCCTGGGTAAAGGAAATGAGTTTGTTACGTCATTTAGTCTGCGATAATCTACACAAAATCGTGTAGATCCATCCTTTTTCTTGACAAGAACTACTGGTGATGTCCAGGGACTCTGTGATGGTTCTATAATACCCTGAGCTTCCATGTCCTTTATGAGTTGTTCCGTCTCCTCTCTTTTTGCCAATGGAAGCCTTCTTGCCAGCAGATGGACTGGAGGAGAATCACCAGTGTTAATTTTATGTTCTGTCAGGTTAGTACGGCCATAATCATTTGATGTGGCAGAAAAAATGTCAGAAAATTCTTTTAATAGGTTCTCGGCCTTAACAGCTTGGTTTTCAGTTAATATTCGTCTTGTTTCTCTCCATAATTCAGTAAGATGAGATGGGATGTCTGTACGAGTTTGATGTGAATCAGTAACTTCTATTTTATTTATACTTGTTACACAGGTAACAGCTTCACATATTGCTAATTCTTCACCTTTTTTTAACATTCTATTGGATTTGTTACAGTTCATCACTCTGATAGGAATCTGTTCTATATCTGTTCTGACTAAAGTCCTTGCAACCAGGATATTATGAGCCAAAGCTCCTTTACCAGAGGTATCAGTAACTGCCAATCGGAAGGCCCCAGAAGTCTCCGCCCGATGTCCGCGGACTATAACTTCACTTTGTGCTGGGATCTCTGTGTCTTCAGTCACTAATATTGAAGTTACGCTTGATAAAGAATCAGACGTCCGGCTAAGCAGAGGAATCTCTTCTGTCTCATAGATGAGTAGGTTATCACTGGGTCTAATGTTGAATCCATGTTTCTTAAGAAAATCTAGGCCTAATATGCATTCATCGTAGATGTCAGCGATGTAGACAGGGTGGTGCACCAGACAGCTACCAACTCGGATGTTAAGTTTTATTTTTCCATGGACTTTTGCACGATCTCCAGTGACTGTTTGTAGGCTTATTTTAGACTGTGTAATATTCAAGTTTGGGTGAGGTATTATTTTCTTTATTATATCCGTTCTGAGTAAAGTTACATTTGCACCAGTGTCGACTATCATACGGCAAGGTATTCCATTTATGGTCCATCAGCTACTAATCCATTATTATCACCATGTAATGTTGAAACGTGGGCGACTTCCCCTGGGGCCAACCAATCAACAGCCAGCCTTTGCCTCGCAAGATTGACAAATTTTCTGTTGCCCTGATCCTGTTGTCTAGTTGATGGACTTGGACTCCTCATTCGTTTCCTATTACAGTTGGTACGAATGTGTCCGGTCTTGCCACAATTCCAACACTGAAGGTCTTGTAGTTTTTGAAAAAGAACCTTTTATATCTTTCAAAACGGATAGTCTGGCTTTGGTTAGTTCTTTCATTTCATTATCCTTTTCTACAGTTTCTTCTGCACTCACAAATCTCACTGTACGTTTGTTCGCTTGGGAGGAAAGCCTAGAGCACTCGTATTTCATAGCATGTACCACAACTGACTTTAAGGATTCACCTTCAAACATCCTCAGAGATTGCTGAGTGTCAGGGTCAGCAATAGCATCAATAAATTGTAATTGAGCTAAATTATCTTGAATTTCTGGTGGACAGTTATTATAAGCCAATCTAGATAGACGCTCAATATCACTAGCAAGCTCTTGCAAAGTTTCACCATTTTTCTGCATGCGATGTTTAAATTGAGTCACGTAATATTGTTTTAAATAACTATCACCAAACCTTAGTTCTAATGCAGAAACTAGACTTTGATAATCAAGTCGTTTTTCTTCTGGAACAGACTGCAAAACTTCCGCAGCAGAATTTCTTAAGGAAGCTGCAAAAAAACTAGCCTTTTGGAATTCATTCCACTCATTGGCTCTAGCGATAACTTCAAATTGTGTTTTAAATACTGTCCAAGATGATTGACCATCATATGTAGAAAGTTTAGTTGTATTTTTAGCGATATGTGTAATAACATTATTTTCACTAGAATTATTATTATCACAAGCAGAAGGTAACATTTCATTTCTCAAAATCTGAAACTGGCGTTCACAATCAGTTTTTACAATTTCAATTTCATGTTTATAATCTAACTTAACACTATCAAGATCATATTTTACACTGTCAATTTCAACCTTTAAACAATCACATTGTTTATTAAGTTCGGTTTTAATGTCCTTACACTGATCAGTAATCTTACCAATTTGAGAAGCCACTTCAGCTCTCATCTCAGTATTTTGTGCGGCTATTTCGGCTTTCAAATCATCTTTTTGAGAAACTATCTCAGTTCTCAAATCATTATTTTGTGCGGCCATTTCGGCTTTCAAATCATCACTTTGTCTAACAAGGTCACCTATTTTGTTGCTTTGGGTAGCAATTTCACCTTTAATATCAGTCATCTGCGTAGCCATATCGGCTTTCAAGTCTTCTTTTTGAGAAACTATCTCAGTTCTCAACTCATTATTTTGACTTTTAATGTCATTCATATGTGTAGCGATATCGGCTTTCATATCAGTCATCTGCGTAGCCATATCGGCTTATTTTGACTCTTAATGTCATTAATCAGCTTTATTAACTCATCCATACTTCTAGTTAACGGCATTCAATAAATTATCCCACTCCTGACACCAAATGTTGCGGATTACAAAAATGGATAGCCACTGAGCGTGAGTATTAAAAACTATATTTTAAAACCAAATTCAATACAAGGTAAATTGTTACAAAGAAAATATGGATGAAGTATCTTATTAACAAATCAACTATTAACCATACACAAGTCATCAATCTTCCTGCGCAGAGCACACAACATTAGCTCTGTCTATTCCACTAAATATTACCTTTTACACTTGATTACCATGTCGCTTGAACATCCGCGTACACATCACATAAAAGATACCACTTTTATACTTCCCGCGTACACAGCACATAAAAGATACCACTTTTATACTTCCCGCGTACACAACACATAAAAGATACCACTTTTATACTTCCCGCGTACACAACACATAAAGATAATTCTTTTTACTTAATGCGCACTGTCTCAGAACAGCTAACCGTCCATTTTCGAACTCTAGACCGTTACAACAACGACCGTTACACGCTCCACTGTTCTTCTTCAAATTCTCCCAAAGTTCTTATTCGTTGGCTGAAACTTTTTGCTTTCGGATGCCAGATTCCTTCTGTCGTAACAATATGTTGGTTTGTGATCACTATTTCTTAAACCTATACTTCACATAACTAAATAAAAAAACTCATATTCAATACCCTCCCTCAGCAAGAAACAACCACGATGCAAATAGGAAGGATAAATAAACTAATTGTGACTAAACATATAGCTACGGTGTCCATACGTCCTTTATTTCACTGCTCTATCCTTTAGATTTATTTTTTTCTAAAATGGCCATTTTGTCCTTTTTTTGTGAATTAATATAGTAAACTGAATATTGGAGCGCAATAGATGGGTTGAAATTTTTAAACATTTCATAGATAAACACATATTTTTTAAAAACATTTTAAAAAACGTTGAATTTTGTTTATGTCTCCCTGGATCTAATGCCCCCACTGAATGAATATTTTGATTAGCGAACAATATGTGGACCAGTGAAAAAACAAAATTAAAAATCGAAATATTGAAAGCATGCATTTATACCAAATGCAACTTTGACATGAATTGTATACAATTTTATGAATTTTTAAAGCACAAACCTGATTTATTAAAAAAGTTCATTCTTGTGAAAAGTATCAAAATTAAAATTTTTAAGTAATAATAGATTGTTTGAAATGCTATGCATATGCTTATATTTTATAATAAATGTTATAAAGTTTTTTAGTTTTAGTGAAACAAATAAACGCAACCTACTTTTTTTATCATGAAACAATTTCTGATTGTACTTTATTTTCTCAAAAAAATATGGTCACCGTACGTATAGCAGTTAACTTATATGAATGTGTGGCGCAATATACTATTCACAATTATCATTCAAACCATTTTATATACACTTGTCAAATATTGCAATTTTGCTAGGATTTCAGCAATCTCAAAATTTTATCACAAGTATACTTGCTATTATAAAAAGGCAAAAAAATTGACATACCTTGCTAAATTTTGTTACTGTGAAGTTTTCTCTTCTTATTGCTAGAAGCCATTTTCTGCACAATTCTTCATCCTGGGGAAAACTGTAAACGCGAACTTTTCTTGAATTTTTATAGTTGCCTCTATAGCCGGGAACAGAAGAAGGATGAGGCATTTCTTCGAAAACTGATTCACAAGTGAAAATTTTATCACATAAAAATATAAACGCCACTTCAAAGATTTAGAAAATCCCGCCAACACAAACAGCTCGTAACTAGCAGCTACGGAGTGTCAAGATGCTAGATCCACGAAGGCTGACGTCAGAACGTGTGACGTCACCATTGAAAAGGCCTTGTGTCTCGATGGTTATGACCAAGGTCGGTAAGGTCCCTCTTCCAAGCTCCGTGGTGACACCCCTGCCACCCCCACCACCTAAGAAGTCCGCATGCAGCAGGCATCTTTTTGACCCCTCAGTCAGCTTTGCTGCTGCCACGAGGGTTCAAATGGCTCCTGCTGCTGCCATGGAGGTAGCGTCAGCAGAGATGCCTGTGCTTGAATCACAGGCACCTTCTGCTCCTGCTGCTCTCCTGGCCCCTGTCGTTACCTTTCCTGTGGTGATGTCCTCTGTCCCTGAGGCCCCTTGTGCTGCAGGTACCTCCATGGTGCAGGATTCCGCTGCATCATCTGCACCGGATTCCTGTTCCATTCAGGCCAAAGAGTTGACCAAGAGGGTACAGAGGACAAGGAATAACAAGGCTGCTCGTCGCTCTGATTTGAAGAAGCCCTCCTCTTCCTTGACACATCAGGATTTCAGGTCCTTCTGCCCACCATTCTCTCTCTACTTGTGGATGTCATCAAGGTCGTAACTTCCACACTTCCTGAGGAGTCTCGACCTCGAACTTTGACGATCCTCAACCAGTTGACCTCTCTCATATCGCTCTTTGTAGACTGCTAGACACTCTGTGTTGACTAGCTTTTCTCCAAGGTTCCTTATTCGCACCCGACTATGAGCATGGCCAACAGAGTGACTAACATCCCTTCCATCCTTCAGTGGAACTGCAGGTGCTTCAGGAGCAAGGCTGCTGACGTCTGGAACTACATGAACATCATGCCAGTTCCCATCCTTGCTCTCTGTGAGGCCAACCTCTCTGATCACTATGTCTTCAATCCCTACATTGTGCACACAAGCAAGAGTCATCCGCTCTCTTGCAATGCGGCGATTCTTGTGCACAAGAATGTCACTCACATTGCTATTAATCTCACTTTCACTGATGTGAACAGTGATTTCATAGAACGCCGCATCCGGTTGAACAGCCATGATATCACCCTGATATCCTGTTACATCCGGCCTTGCAATGCGTTTCTTGTATCCATCTTACAGGATATTCTATCACAGTGCCTTCAGCCCTAGATTCTCTGTGGGGACCGTAATATCCATAGCCCATCCTGGGGCGGAGACATCAGTGATCAGCGAGGGGAGGATATCGAGAATGTCATCTTGCAGCACAATCTCTTTATTGCCAACGATGGCTCGCCCACATTCTACAGACCTCCGAGTACCTACAGCTCCATTGATCTGACCCTCTGTTCTTCCAGCATTGGTCAAAGCCTCAGCTGGTCAGTTGACCATGACACCTGGGGCAATGACCACTTCCCGCTGCACATCTCCTTGCTTCCCAAGGGATGTGCAGCTCCGAGACGAACGTCGAAAAAAGCTCTTTCAGCAGATCTTGTCTGAAGGACTCGCTGTCATCAAAGCTACAGATCTCAGTGCAGTGTCAGAGGCCCTCACTGCTGCGTCCGATGCCTGCACTGTTACGATCTCGACACCCAGGCATCTTCCCCCTCCGGATATCCACTATAAGATCCTTCCCACTATTCGCTGCCAAGCCGAAAGGTGAGCCTGCCACTCTGGTATATTTCCAAACATTCTTCATGCTAGAAGGCTACACGTTGCGATCAGAAGGTACCTTAACCGGCGTGAAAGGTTCCGGTGGTGATCCTTCTGCTCCAGCATCAATGTCTTCACCCCTTCTGCCAAAGTGTGGAAGTTCATCAGGAACGTGACGGAGAAGCCGCAGCCTGCCCTCCCCTTCCATAACCTTGCTCTGTCCCTTAGGGAGGACTTAGCCGCCACTGCTAATGCCTTTCTGCGGCACCTCACCTCTTCTCTTCCTGCTCCATCGGTGAATGATCAGGATACGGCTCAGCAGCCCTACTCTGGGACTGAGATTTGCTATAATGATCCTTTCACCTTGCAGGAATTCACCTCTGCTATTGGGGCTTCGAAGCGCTCGTCAGCCCCAGGCCCTGACGGCGTCAGCTATACTCAGTTACAAATAAATAATGAACTCAACTCATTTTGGGTACCCAATAAATAACCACTCTATTAAGTTGCTTCAATTATTTAGAGGAAAAATTGTCTTGAGTCGGGTGGGAAACGAACCCACGACCTCCTGATAACATGTCAGGTGCTCTGGACCACCGAGCTGTGTGGTTATTTATTGGAGTACCCAAAATGAGTTGAGTTCATTATTTATTTGTAGATTTGCATACTCATAATACATGCATTCCATCTCAAAGGCATTAATAAGCCGCTTAGGACGATATTGCCTGAGCACTCCCTACATATTAAGTAAGGTAGGTTGAGGAAAGTTCATATCATCAATTAGAGGAGATCTTGATCGGCGGCCGGTAGCTCAGTGGTCCAGAGCACCTGACATGTTATCAGGAGGTCGTGGGTTCGTATCCTTCCCAGGTCAAGACAATTTTTCCTCTAAATAATTGAAGCAACTTAATACAGTGGTTATTTATTGGACTACTCAGTTAGCTAACCTGTTACCTGAGGCTCAGCTTGTGCTTCTTAAAGCCTTCAATCACTCCTGGACCACCTGCACAGTACCTGAAGGCAACACACATCGTTCCTATCTTCAAGCAGGGGAAACCCGCCACTTACAGGCCCATTGCTATAATATAAGATATCTTGCCTCTGCATGATCCTAGAGAGACTGGTCCTTGGACATCTGGAATGGTATCTAGAGTCCAATGGCTTCCTCCCTGACAGCCTCTTGGATTTCTGCAAAGGGAGGTGCACGTCAGACAATCTCACCGACTTCACCTCTGCTGCTGATCAGGCACTGTCCGTGGGAGAGACTACTGTCGCTGTCTTCTTCGACATCCAGACTGCATTCGATTCCCTGTCCCACTCGGATATTCTCTGCAGGCTCCAGGATCTCGGCCTCAGAGGCAATATCATCCAGTGGATCGCAATGTACCTCTCCAACAGGACTGTTCGTGTGAAACTGGGCAACACGCTCAGCATCTCCCACACCATCAACCATGGAGTTCCTCAAGGGGGTGTCCTCAGCCCAATGTTACTGAACATCTTGCTGTCAGGCTTACCCTCTCGACTCGAGGATAGAGTGGGTATTTCTATTTACGCTGATGATATCTGCATCTGGTTCCTTAGCCAGGACCCCTACTATGGTCAGCTCATGATGAAATGAGCTGTGGACACGGTCGTCAAGTTCTTCGACAACCTAAGCCTCACTCTTTCTACTGATAAGACTGTCATGAGGAGACGCCTTCCACCCACCTTCCCTGATCTCTTGCTTGGGCCAGACCACATCAACGCTGTCCATCAGCATAAGTTCCTTGGTCTGGTTCTGGGCACCAGGCTGAGCTGGGGGCCTCACATCCAGCATCTTAAGACAGTTGCCTCTACGCAGAGAAAAATACTCTCTTTCCTTGCTGGTAACTGTTGGGGAAGTTCCTGCAAGACCTTCCTGGTCTTGTAACGGCACTTGATCCTCTCCTGCATCAACTACAGTGGTCACTTTCTGAGCAATGCCTCTGCTACACTGCTCAGTAAGTTGGCCACTGTCCACACTATATCTCTGCGCCTGTGCCTCGGACTCTACCCTAACACACCTATTTTTTTTTAAGGATATAATTTTTATTCATAAGAGTAAAGAATACAAATACATTTACAATTTGACCCACAAAGCTAAATAGCTTATCTGCAGGAAAATGAATAAATTATATTAAACATAGGTCATTCAGCCACAAAAATGGTGTACATCGAATAAATCCACAAAACACAACACATAATAATCAGCTAACTAGAAAATACCAAATAATTTTTTAATTCCATTTTAAGTCTTCTAAAAGAATCTATATTTAGTAATTCTTTTGGAATAGCATTAAATATAAGTGGTACTTGATATTCGGAGGTATGTTTTCCGTAATTATTTCGAAAATTTGGCAATTTGTAATAACCTTGGTTTTGAAGTCTTGTATTTTTGTTATGTTGAATTTTTAGTTTGTAAGTTTCGTCAAAAATGTTTTAATTATTACATTATATTTATATAAATTGCTGTAGGATAAAAGGTTTAAAAACTTTAATTTATCGGTGGAAGTTTTATAATTTTTTTGCAAATGAAACGGAATAATATTTTTAGCTATTATAGACTGCAGTTTTTCTATTTTATTTATGTTAGTTAAGTTAGTTGTTCCATGCACAATTATTCCATAATTTAAAATAGATTCGCATATTGCTTTATAAAATATTACACAGGTTTCCATATTTAATACGTATTTCAGATTTTATCGCTGATATTCTCAAGCTTTCACAAATGTGGGATATATGGGCATTTCACCTAAAATATTCATCAAAAATGATTCCTAAGTAATTTATTTGATTTAATTCGAGCCGTCCCGTGGCCGAGTGGTTAGCGCGCTTGGCTAATGATCTACGGGACCTGGGTTCGAGCCCCGGGTAAGGCATGGCTGTTTGTGTTGTTTTCTGCTGAGGTCCTGCCATCCTCTCAGATCTTCTACAATGGCATATAAACTGACAGGCTCCTGTCAGACCTCTGTGGCAAGCAGCTGCTTGAGGGGGTATTTATTTATTATTTACTTGCTCAACAAGTGGGCAACTACATAATGATTCATAATTTGAAGCATCCTTTATTCGGCAATTTATTTTATGAATTTTGATAAAGAGGTTTTGATGAATATGAAATCCTGGTAAATGAATAATCATTAATTTTTTTTTCTCATTTAAATAGATTTTATTATGATTTAACCATCTAATAATATTATTGTAATCTGTTTGGGTCTGAAAATGGTAGCTAGGTAGTCACTGGAAGGAGAGCTGTGCACCAATCCCCTGTGAAGATGCATAAAACCGGCCAGGCCTAGCACCTAATGTCCGACCCCGCCTTCTCGTGGTGCAGACCGTTAGTACCTTTCAAAAGAGATACTCTCTTGTGGAAGTGAACGGAAGGGGAGGGCTGCCAGATTAGTGTGGCCTACTGATCTGGAGAACTATGGCTACTTTTTTTTTTTTTTTTCCTATCCTGCCACTGGACTGGACAGATATATGGCTCTGAGCTTGATTATGGATCCTGATTTTGTTGCACTGGTGGGCTTCCGTGGAGGGAAAATATTCTGCTGTGTTTTCTGTTTGTTTGTGGGTTGACAGCCCCAAGTGAATAGATTCACAGGATATGTTTATCAGCTGGTGGATAATCCTGAGCAGAGGTCATCGCAGGCACCTGAACACTTTGCTTCTATTGGCATCGTCAAATTCTACATTGCAGGAAGTCTTCCAGTGTAGATGGCTTCAGCCTTTAGTGGTGGAGGAACGGGTCATTGCCCCATGTCTGCGATTAGGAGGCTGTTTGATATTGTCGGCATTCTCTCTCTCAATAAACATAGTTTCTTTAAACATCCCACTAACCATGTTCTCTCCATAGGTAGTTGGAATGTGAGGAATCTGCACGGAGCTTATTCTCTTGATGTCTTCACACAAGAATTCCACCATTATAATTTAGATATTCTTGGCTTGCAAGAGACCAGATGGACAGATAAAGGTCAGATTCTTAAAAATAATCTAAAATTTTTTTTTTCAGGGAGGGACGACAATAAGCATCACCAAGGCGTGGGTCTGCTTCTCAGCAGACACGCTAGTGATGCTCTTCTAGGATATGAGTGCATTAATGAAAGGTTTCTTACAGCAAAATTTCAGGCAAGCGTTAAAGACTTGAATGTTGTCTGCTGTTATGCCCCCACTGAGGATGCCGATGAGGATGAGAAAGAATAGGTTTTATGGACAACTTCAGGATATTTTGAATTCTGTCAAGAAAGGAGATATTACCCTTGTTCTAGGTGACTTCAGTGCCAAAGTTGGTACTGACTCTGACCTTTGGGGAGGAGTAATAGTCCCTTTTGGTATTGGTAGCTGCAATGGCAATGGGCAACGTCTCCTACAGGTAAGTAAACTCAATGGATTCAGAATAACTAACACTTATTACAAACACCGCAACATACATAAGTACACATGGGTTTCACCCGATGGCCTGCATAAGAATATGATTGATTATATATTAATTAACAGCAAATGGGCTAGTTCTGTTAGGAATACCAGGTCATATAAGGGAGCTGAAATTGGATATGACCATTACCTTGTTAAAAGTGTCTTGCAACTTAAACTTAAAAAGTGTTGTGCTAGGGTAAAAAATTTACTTTTAATACTGAAGCTCTACAAGACCAAGTTATAGCCAAAGCTTACCATGATAGGTTACTTAGTCATTATGACAGTCATGGTATGCTTACTACTGAAGTTGAGGAAGAATGGAATCATTTTAAACAGGCTTTTTTGGACACTAACAGTACTCTTTTAGAAAAAAAGGAGCAGAGGAGACAGAATTATTTGAGTGATAAGGCACTTGAGCTTATTTCGGAAAGAAAGAACTGCAGGAACTGCAGGAATGAAAGAGAGCTGTATTAGATAGTTAATGTTTTGTGTGGTAGAAAACGGACAGGAATACAGGGATTGAAGAATAAACAAGGTAAGGTTATAGAAGGGGAGGATTCTGTCATGGCTAGGTGGGCTGAGCATTTCAGTGATGTTCTAAACAATGTAGTTAGTTCTACTCCCATTGTTTGCAATGATGATAGATGCATTGGTGGCTTTAATGTTGACCCTATAACACAATCTGAAGTTATTTTGGCTGTTTCTAAACTTAAACTTCATAAATCCCCAGGAGTAGATGAAATTACTACAGAAATGCTTAGAGCTGGGAATGTTTCGGTTGCCACTTGGATGAATGAAATTCTGAATATCTTTTATGATAAAGGCATGGTCCCTAAGGATTTTACCAGAGCTATTGTTATCCCTATTTTTAAAAAAGGTGATCGCAGTTCTTGTTATAACTATAGGAGTATCAGCCTACTCTCTGTTCCAGGTAAAGTTCTTTCCATGATTGTACTTAATAAAATTAAGAATCTGGTTGACAGTCAGTTGCGTGATGAGCAATGTGGATTCAGAAGTGGTAAGGGATGTGTGGATCATATATTTTCACTTAGGCAGATTCTTGAGAAATGTTTAGAGTTTCAGAAACCTTTGGTTGCTAGCTTTGTTGATTTCAAAAAGGCTTTCGACTCTGTTGATCGTCATAATTTGTGGTTGATTGTGAGATCATATAGTATACCTGACAAGTTAGTTAACATAATGAAAGCTCTCGATCATAACACTGAGTCGTGTGTGAGAGTTGGTAAGGCTTGTAGCAATTGGTTTAACATTACTTCTGGTGTTCGACAAGGGTGCATTTTGTCTCCTTTTCTCTTTAGCTTGATTATTGATTATGTTATGCGAAATTCACTTCAAGGGAAAGATTTTGGCCTTAAATGGATTGGAGATACGAAAATTTCTGATTTAGATTATGCTGATGATTTAGCCCTTTTGGCAAATGATGTTGATGAGAAGAACTCGTTCATTCTAGCTGTTGATGAAACTGGTAGTAGAGTAGGTTTGGTTATAAACAGAGAGAAAACTAAAGTGATGAAAATTGGTCAGGCAGGCTGCGATTCAGTTAATCTGAATGGTTGCAGTCTTGAGCAGGTGTCACAGTTTAATTTTCTTGGCAGCTATGTAAGAGATAATGGTGATGTGCGGCATGAGGTTAACAGAAGAATAGGGATTGCTGCCGGGACTTTTAAGAATCTATGAAGAGTGTGGAGAAATAGGTGTATACACCTAAAGACTAAAATTAGACTGTATAATAGTTTGGTTCTTTCTAGGGTTAATTATGGTAGTGGAACTTGGGCACTTTGTAAACAAGATAACAGGAAACTAGATGCTTTTGATTCTAGATGCTAACGTAGTATCTTGGGTATTAGGTAGTTTCACTTTGTAACTAATGGTGAGGTTAGCAAAAGGAGTCTGCAACCTCCTTTAAGCAGCATATTGTGCAGAAAGAGACTCCGTTGGTTTGGTCATGTTGCCGGTATGAATAATTATAGATTGGCGAATAGGGTTATGAACAGTGTGCCTAAAGGCCTCAGAAAGAAGGGAGACCTAGGATGCGGTGGGCAGACAATGTCAAACAGGACCTTGTTAGAATTGGTGTGCAGTGGCCAGATGCAGTAGATGTAGCTCAGGATATACTTGCTTGGAGAACTAAATTGCATGGTCTGGTTGGACCTCCGTAGCCCATGGCTGCTTGCGGATGATGAGGATGATGATGAATCTGTTTGAACCTCTGAAATGCTATCATTTAAATATTTTTGACTGTTTATTAAAACTGTATATTTTGACTGTTTATAAATATGTCGTCAGCATATAGATAAATAGCACTGTTTAATTTTGTATTGAACAAATCATTTATGTATACTAGGGACGATAAAGGACCTAAAATTGAGCCTTGGGGAATTCCATATCGTGTAATTACTTTTCTGCTGTAACAGTTTTTTATTTTAGCAATTGTGTATCTGTCTGATAAATAATTTCTAAACCAATCTGACAATATACCGCGAATACCATAATTTTCCAATTTATTTAGTAAAATGCTATGATTTATTGTGTCGAAGGCTTTCTTTAAATCTAAGAACATAGTTACAATTTTTTCCCTATTATTCAATGATTTATTAATATTATTTGCAATTTTGGAAATTAGTTGAATTGTTTTTTCCTTTTTTGAAGCCAAATTGATTTTCATTAGTTATGTTGTGTTTAAGTAAAAAGTTAAAAACAGTATTATAAATATATTTTTCCATTATTTTCGAAAAAATAGGCAGAATTGTTATTGGTCGATAGTAAGAAAAGTCCTCCTTAATACCACCTTTAAAAATAGGTCTTAAAATACCTGTTTTGAGTTCAGTAGGTATGTTCCCTGTAAATATAATCTGATTTATAATTTTTGATATAATATTAAGTAGTGTCTCTTTATTAAATTTTATATGTTTAATGCAAACGTTATCGTAACCAGGTGATTTATTGGTGTCTAATGAAGTAATTATTTCATCAGTTTGTTTTTCAGTGATTTCATGTATATAGATAGATTTCAAAACTCTTTACATCATGGTTGGAACATAATTTATATCGTCTTGGTGATTTGTATTTCTTATCTGTAAAATTAGTGTATTATAAATGTCATTGTAATTATTTGCTATTTATTCCACAGATAATTTCTTTTTGGACATATTGTCAATTATTACATCGTCCGCTGATTTTTTCTGTTTTCTTTCTAATATTTCAATATTAATTGCCAGGTAGCCTTCATATCATTTTTTTCATTATAAGTTTATTTCTATAATAAAGTTGTTTCTGATTTCTAATCTGAACATTAACCATATTTCTTAATTTTTATAGTTATTTTTATAAGCATCACTTTTATCATCCAAGCTTTATCTCTTTCTTCAATTAAATCTATCAGGTTCGGTGTTATCCAGTTTTTGCTATGATTTCTTTTTACCTTTCCAACACTACTCATATATATTCTATTTTTTCCTAAAATTCCATCATAAATGTCTTTAAATACTTTATACAGGTTTAATTCATCCATTGAGTTGTCTCCATAATTTTCTAAATTCCAATTCATTTCAGAAATAGCTTTGTTTATATTGTTATGGTCAAATGACCAATTCTTATTTTCCTGGTCTGTTTCAATATAATTAGTATTATTCAAATTGTTATTGGTGTTGCTAATCAGTGTTAAAATCATATAGTGATCTGCTATTTTGCTTGTTTGAATTATTGAATTTGCTGACATATTTTTAAACAGTTTAATATTAATATGGTCTATACAGGTTTTTTGTAATTTTATTTTTTACTATTTCTTCTCTTGTAGCTTCCCTTATTAATCTTTCAAAATTCATTTCAGCCAATAGTGTGATATATTTTTCTGTGCCATGTTTTTTAGTATTCAATGTATCGATATTAAAATCACCTATTAAAATCTGATTTTGATCTTTTTCTGTATTTTCCATCCAGTTTCGAAAATTGAACAGAAAAGAGTTCACATCTGTACTAGGTGATCTGTATAGTGCTAAAACATAATATATTATATTATTTTTTTAAATTTAATTATATAGTTTCCGCTGGAAGTGTTTGTTGTGAAATAATTTCAATATCTAGATTTTCTTTATAGTATACTGAAATTCCCCTAATATTTTTATTTATATTATTATTTGTAATTTTATTAAATTTATCAATATTATATAAATAATTTTCATATTTATTTACATTTATTTCAGTTAAAACAAGCAAATTAATGTGTTTCATGTAATTGTTAATACTTAATTTTAATGAATCCCAATGTTTTCTTTGACTTCTTATATTAACATGAGAATTCCTAATTTATTTTTGTGAATAAATTTACTATAATTATTTACGAACCAAGCCTCCACTTCTAAACCTGTAGTTACATAAGCAACGTCATAGTTGCTATTAAGACCTTCAAAATTCAAATCAGACATAGCTAACAAGAATATTCATAAAAAAAAGCAAAAGTAAAGAGAAAAAAAAGAAGAAGAAAAAAAGCAAGGTTTATCGGATATATCTAAAAGTTCAAAAATCATCAGAGTTGGTGAACATATCAACATTGATAATTCTTTCACCATTTGATTTCCTTATTAGAACTTTTCCATTTTTGAACCAAACATACTTATAATCTTTTTCTTTTGCACACATCCTAGCTCTCCAGAAAATCTGTTAATCATAGTCATGTTTTCAGTAATGTATATTGGTGTTCCGTTATCATTAATGTCTGCAATAGTGGTTGTAATTTTATTTTCCTGTTTTATATCCAAATGTCTCTATCTTTCCGTGTAACGAATTGCACAATTATCTTTGGAGTTTTGCTTTTATTTTTTTCTGGAAGTCTGTGAACTTTTTCAATCATATTGTCTGTGTAGTTGACTATGTTTAATGACTGGGAAATTTTATTCAACTTTATTTTAAGCTCTGTTTCATCCTCCCCTTCAATTATGGGAACACCATGAAATTCTATATTTTTATTGCGTCCATATTGTTCCACGTCATTAAGATTTTGTTTCAGCTCCTTAATCTCTTCTCTCATTTCTGTGTTTAAATTTTCGGTTTCATAGATTTTTGTAGTTAAACCCTTTTGATTTTTTTCGTAATTTATTACTTGTTGCATCAGTTAGTCATACTTACTAGAAAAAAATTCTACACTTCGTTTCAATTCTCTCACTTCTGTCTTTAAATCACGGATCTCTACTGTCAATAGATTGATGTCACGTATCGAATTGTCTCTGTTTCCCATATCTAAGGCCGCTTTTGGGTTTATTTTGTTCGACTTGCATTCGCAACATAACCACGCATTCTTCTTTTCTAGGGACAGCTTTTTGTAATTTTTTTTCTGTTGTGCCCGAACAGACAAAATGCAGTTTGCCTTTGCATCCACTGCAAACTATGCATTCCGAGTTGGGTGGTACTGCTTCGTCACATCTGTTGCAAATTGAGGTCATTGTTGTGAGCGGAAGCGATATGCCTCTGGCAAAAACAAATTCTCCGCGAGAACAGAAAGATTGCAACAATTAGTCCAAAAGTTCGGTCTCGTTGATCTTTTGCAGCACACAGCACAGAAAGCACTGTACACGGAGACTGACGTCTGGGAGGGGCAGGAGCAATAAAATTTAATAGCATTGACAGGTCCGAAGAGTCTCAGATGGTCAACCAATGGTGTTCGGGTGGTGAAGGATATCCGAACACGACGATCTAGCAGGATCTCCAAGAAAGTACATCTGATCACGACAAGAACTGAGAGGATCTGTCATTGCAGAGGCTGATGACATGCCTTTCCACCGGCACTGGAAGATACTGAGTCATCTCTCGAGGCTCCATTCCCTCCACGCTAACCATGAGCTTCTCAGGAAATTGCATGACAGGCCTCACTCTGCCATCGCCCTGTCCATCAAGAACTTCTATGACCGAGTCCTTCCTGCCAGCTCCAGACGCTCGAGTTGGCAGGGACAGATGCTGGATGCTGGCAATACTCTCTTCCCCGACTTTCCACCCTGGAGGAACAGTGATCTTATGATCAATGTCACTATCCCTTCACTTGGTCGGAAGAGTGACTCTGATCCATTGGCAATCAGACTTCTCTCCACCTCCTATGTCACTAAACGATATGAGAGATGTACTGAGGTCTACACTGATGGATCTGTGCACCGGGAGAGGCAACGTGCTGCCTCTGCCTGGTTTCCGTCTCCCGCATCTAACCTCCTCCACCTGTGCAGAGCTTCATGTCATTTTTGTGGCTGCACTTTTCATTCTCAGCCCCGAGAGTGGCAACTTTGTCATCCTCTGTGACTGCAAGTCAGACTTGAAAGCTGTCCAGAAGCGAGACAGAAAGAGCTGCAACCCCTTCCTCATCTAGAAGATCATGGAGACTTGCACCATGGTCACTTGTGCCGGAATCACGGTTCATTTCCAGTGGATCCCTTCCCATGTAGGGATACCTGGCAATGAGCTCGCTGATCACACCGCGAAGGAGGCGCTGAAGAGTCAGAGGTGTTAACTAATTACCCTCTCTCTCACAGCGACTGCAATAGTTCTGTCTCACATCTGATGAGCCAGTTTCGTCTTGCTCAGTGGCAGAAGGGCAGCAGCTGTTCCTCATTAGGTACCTGGTTGAACCTTCTTTCACTGCTCCTAACCTCGGTAATCTCCTCAGATCTGAGGAGACCTTCCTCCATCGTCTCCGAGTTGGTGTCATCTACAGCAACTCTACGTTTCACACTCTTGTCAGAGCTTACAGTCCAGACTGTGCCACCTTGCAGCACACCTGCGACTGTATCACACGTTCTGCTCAACTGCTCCCGCTACAATGCCGAAAGAGAAGCTTTGTTTCGGGAGCTTCATGCTATCGGAATCATTGTCTACTCCATCACCTCCCTTCTTGGCAGCAACCACAATGCGAAGCTACAGCGAGCGCGATTCGGTATGGTCACTGATTTCTTTCAAAACATTGACCTCTTCTGCAAGGTCTAATGTTCTGTATATTACTTTCTCCTGAATACAACAAATATATATATATATTTTTAGAGGGAGATAGCTGAGAGACAGATTCATCACCGTCCGCTATCTCGCCCTTCCGTTGTCACTGGTGTAGGGAGCCCCTTATTTGGAGGCTAATTTCACCATATTTACAACACCCTGATCCCTCAAGATTTCCGAGGACTGATGACAGCGGAATTGAAAATGGCGGGACTTAGAATTCGAAATGGCGGACTCGGGACTTTGTGGCGAGTGTGGTGGCAGACATAGGGGGGTGTTTAATAAAGAGGGGTGGCACTAAGGGGTTAATTAACGAGTTATGAAATATTAATAAGTTATGAATATTAATAATCAGGATAGTAGTGCGGGCGCATAAGGGGGCGTTTTTGATGACGTCATAGGGGGAAGCACTTTGTGGGGGATCCGTATAATACTACTGAGTTCCATTGTATATAATATTTGTTGCTAAGTGTGATGAAATTTTGTGTTCTTCCCAAGAAAATATTTAGGCGAAATCGATGTTACACAATATGCCCAAGGCATGAAAGTGATAAAGCTGCTTTTGATATGTTCTTATACCTATAGGCTAAAATGTTCTTCATTAGATACCCATTTATCCCATTCATAGGTAATAGTTAGCGTACCTGACTGTTAAACCAGCATGCACATCCCCGTGTATGTGCTTGTTTGTGTGTTGTATGAGAAAGCAGAGAAAGCCCAATAAAGCTTTTAGGTTATCTCCCTCCTTTGTATAGGGGAGTAATGATTTATGATTAATTCCCCTTTAAATGAAAAAGGGTTATGACTTGGTATTATTGACGGAAAAACAATATCCCTCAGGTGTTTATTGATAATATGGTATCCGAGTAAAGTAGAACTTCGATTAATCTACCTGCATATGGTTCAGATATGTCGAAATATCGGGTATTTGTGGAAAAATGTGAATAGTTAAGAAAGGCTTGGGAAAATATAAATACAGTTTAATTTTGAAAAATAAAGGAAACGAAAACAAAAAAAACCCATGTTAATAAGGCATAATATAAAATTATATAATATAATATAAATATAAAATTGTATTGAGAGATTAATCCACAGAGTGAATATCTGTCAACGAGAGTTAACATCATGTTAATACTCTAAGGAAGCTGCTACAAGAAAGAGTAATATAATACATCTTATTTTAATCAAATGTTCTCCTTTCATAAAACGGTGATTTCCGATGTAAATATTCTGAAAATTTTTTCCCTCCTGATGAAAGCTTTAAAAAACATTTTTGGGTACATTAATCAGGAAAATGTGGTGCTAAAAAAAAGAGGAGCGCACCATTGCGAAAGCAGTAAATACGTTATTTTAAATTATACTGAAAAATTTAATCCTAAAATTGGAACATTTAGTGACTATTATCTACTGTTTTTCCTGTAAAAAGTTGGTAACACATTCTTGAAGAAGATGGGTAGCCCATGGGAGAACATATAAGTGATTCAAAGCGCAGCACATACGCACATCATGTGTGACAGTAACGCCCCCTGGAAGGGGTATAAGAGGAGATTAAAAAGAGCCGGTGTAAAGCGCTGGAATTGTGTTTGCTCACAGTTCTTGAGCACTAAAGGATCAAGTATGCTCTATCGAAGAACACGGCATTCATACGACCAGATTTCCGACTTTGATCGAGAGCAAATTGTGGGATTGCGGGAAGGCGGATTATTGTACCAGACATCGGTGCTCACGTTGGATGGAATGCTGCCACAGTGATGAGAATATGGCGTCAATGGGTAGAGGAGGAACGAACTCACCGACGTGAGGGATCTCAACAGCCCTGTCACACAAACAAACGAGAGGACAGACATCTCGTGCGCATGGTTTTGAATGATCGTACAGGCACATCAAACACCTTAGCTGAACAGTTAGGGTGTGTTGCACATCAACCAGTGTCTGCACGTACGGCTCGACGTCATCTGCAGCATTGGGGCACCTTTGCTAAGTGGCCATTGCTTCAGCTACCATTGGCTCTACAACACAGGTGTATGCGACTGCAATAGTGCGAAGAACATTGTGCATGGATGTGCGAATGGCATCACATCGTCTTTTCAGACGAATCCCACTTCAGTATGCAGCACCATGATGGACGAATCCGTATCTGGCAGTACTGCAACGACAGGGTCAGTGAGGCATACATGATGCCTCACTGAGCCTGTCGTTGCCTCATTGAGCCTACAGTTCCGGCCCCTGGTGTTATGGTATGAGGTGCCATTGGACTCCACTTACGCATGCGCCTTTGAACATATACTTTGAACAGCCAGCGTTACATCACTGAGGTGTTGGAGCCTGTGGTTGTACCTTATTTTCAGGGGCTCTTTCGTGCTATTTACCAACAAGTCCGACCACACGTGGCATGTATCGTCCAACAATTCCTCGATAACCACCATGTAACACTGGTTTAACCTGAGCGTTCACCGGATCTGTCGCCAATTGAATACATCGAGCCTCACTGAGCCTTACAGTTCCGGCCTGTGGTGTTATGATATGAGGTGCCATTGGACTCCACTTACGCATGCGCCTTTGAACATATACTTTGAACAGCCAGCGTTACATCACTGAGGTGTTGGAGCCTGTGGTCGTACCTTATTTTCAGGGGCTCTCTGATGCTATTTACCAACAAGACAATATCTGACCACACGTGGCATGTATCGTCCAACAATTCCTCGATAACCACCATGTAACACTGGTTTAACCTGAGCGTTCACCGGATCTGTCGCCAATTGAATACATCGAGCCTCACTGAGCCTTACAGGTCCGGCCTGTGGTGTTATGATATGAGGTGCCATTGGACTCCACTTACGCATGCGCCTTTGAACATATACTTTGAACAGCCAGCGTTACATCACTGAGGTGTTGGAGCCTGTGGTCGTACCTTATTTTCAGGGGCTCTCTGATGCTATTTACCAACAAGACAATATCTGACCACACGTGGCATGTATCGTCCAACAATTCCTCGATAACCACCATGTAACACTGGTTTAACCTGAGCGTTCACCGGATCTGTCGCCAATTGAATATGTCTGGTCCATGATCTCACGACAACTAGCACACCAGACACCAGCAGCTGCTGCAACATTCCTTTCAATGTCGGACTTTGTAGCAGCGGTTATTGCCGCTCATGGTGGTTACACAAGATACTGATTTCTTTATATTCCACAAGTCTAACCGAGTTGCATTTGTAATCAACAGAAGCTATGTATTCACTAAATATGACTTTGATATCTCTTGTCTTTCCTGGTGTTGCGCTTTTAATGGCCAGCAGTGTATTTAGTACCATCGGGGTTATATTATAGCTGGGCCAGATGGAAAAATGATAACAACCAGCAAGTACAGACGCAAAAACGCAATAGAACGATTTTTAAATGGAATGATCGAAGACGAAAATACGGTAAAAAAATATAAAGAAAAACAATATTCATATGACTTATTTTGATTGGCAGAGTTTTGATGATGCAAAATGTTGTAGCATTTGCGGGAACACTGGGAACTGATATGGTGAAGCACCACTATCATTTAACGTGAAATTCAGAGGTGTTGCTCACAACAAATGTAATCTTCTGCAATGCAATTTTTCTCACGAATACCAGTATTGTTTCATAATTTAGAGAGATTTGATGGACACTTTATCGTACAAGAAATGTGGAAATGTAGTAAATTGTGGGAAATTTCTGTCATTGTCCATACTACAAAAAAATACATATGCATAAAATTCGGCCAAATTACATTTATCGATTACAAGTTTCTCAGCACTTCACTAGATTTTCTGTCAAAGAATGCCAACAATTTCAACACATTAAGCCAATATTGTAAAAAAAATATTCTGAATGAATTCCAAAAACATTTAAAGTATTCCATATGACTATTTACAAATCAACATGTATTTCTTTAAAGAAAAGAGCATTACGAGGTAGAATATCTCTAGTGTCAAAAATATTTGCAGGAGCGAACTTTAGTAGAACAATAAGACAGTAGCAAACCACAAAACTAAATTATGTATTTCGACGCAAAAATTTATATGGTTTGGCAATGTCTCAACCTCTCCCAATTGGTATTTTCAAATGGGTAAAAGATATTGGAATCCTTACTCTTCCAGACGACAATAAGAAAGGTTATTTTTGCGAAGTTGATCTAGAATATCCAACACATCTGCACGATTTACATAATGATTTCCCCTTGGCCCCCGAAAATTTAAAACTCGGTGATCGTGACGTATCATTCTTAATATAAAAGTGTTTAATAAGCAAAGTTATATAGTTCATTATCAGTTATTTAAACTCTATATAGCACTGGGACTAAGTGTGAAAACCGTTCAGAGAATATTAGGAATTTGATCAAAAATCATGGCTGAAACCTTACCTAGATTTTAATACAACTTTAAACTGATGAATAATACAATATATGAAAAAACTACAGAAAAGAAAAAAAATAAATTGACACATTGTGACTTCTAAAAAAAAGCTAAAAGAATTACTTTCGAATCCCAAATACATCAGATTATCAGAAAATTTCATATTTATTCATATGGAAAAGAAATATATTATGTTAGACAAACCTTATTACGTAGGTGTGACGATTCTAAAATTGAGCAAATTGCACATGCATAACTTCGTCTGTAATTTTCTGAAGTTTAATGAAGAAATAATATTTACAGACATTGATTCCTTTTTGCATCGACATTCATACGGTTAAGCTATACGAAATTTTAACTCGGACTGCCTTGATTTCTCATATTTTCCAGCAGATCATGTTATTGTTCAATATCTCAAATAAAATGATTTCAGAAAAATTTAAAGAAATATTAAGGTTTTCTTTTCAAAGAGGTCTTCCCTACGTTCAAAATTGCATTCTATAGATGGTTCGATTTCCGAAAAAGCAGTAAATGGCGCTAAAAATGACTTTACTCACAAAAATTATCGGCAATGTCTCTTTCAGAAACGAAATCTAGGTATAAAACAAACAACAGAATTGCGATCTGTACAACACGATAAGGAAATTTTTGAAATTACAAAAAATTCCATTGTCCCAAGAGAGACAGATGCAGATGGCATTCGGATGTATGCTTTTGGAAATTTTCGAATTTCAAATATGTTTCATAAAATAGGTGATACCAATCTACAAAATATTCAATTGGAAAGCAACTGTAAAAAATTTAAATACCTAGTTAAACATTTCGAAAACTACATCACTAATACGTAATTTCTACTATTAGCTTTTACAGGCCTTCTCATACAAGGACAGTCCCTACTAAAACCGAAGTCACTGCTGAACACCGCCTCAGTTAGAGCTAACACAGCACACAAAGTTTGCCTTTCTAAAACAGTGGCTAGCTCCCTAACCACTAAGCCAATTAAGGCTATTTTATTATTATTTTATCGAACTAAGCACAAAGTGAAATAGGAAATTAGTCTTAACTTTTTTTTTAATGTGTCGTTACCAATTACTCGAGTCAGATTAGAGAACTTGGTAAACCATCACTATCAATATTAAAACCAAGCTTCTAGCCCGATCAGAACAGATGTTATTCTACTGCAAAGTCTAAAGATGTCGAATCTGCAAAACCAAAACTAATGTATCAAGACCGATTCCTATTCATTTAACGTATAATACCGCCGAATGTAACACTATGAAATTAGCATGAGTTCTGTATCTTGATTAGATGACGAGTAATAAGGCTTTAAATTAGCTAAGTTCCATCCACTTTCTCGACTACTTCCGATTTCTTATTGATCAGATTACAAAACTTACCCAACCCTAACTATTATTATTAAAACCAAGATCCTAGCACAATTAGAACAGACATTATTATTCGGCAAACTCTAAAAGTGTCGAACCTCTTAAACCGAAATAAACGTGTCGGAACAAAAAACTAAAAATATTATGCCCACTTTCTAAGCAAGGAAACAGGTCTGAGACTATCTGCAGTTGAATTAACGGGAACTTTCAGAGAGCTTAGATGGGATTCAGGAAAATGTAGGATTCAAACTGTATTGAACCCAAAAAAATGTAGTAAGTGGATCGAGACCCTTATGTACATGCTCAAAGTATAGTACCTGAATGAAATCCAATAATATTAGTTTCAAATCGTTACCCCATTTAGAAGTCAACATATGGAACACAAAGTTATGAGGGTTCGACCCACTTTCTCAACTAGGTAATGGGTCCGAGCCCAATTTTAATCACGTAAGCTCCTGCTTTCTTAGCTAATTAGCACTCAAAAGGGTTCATTACCAAAAGACTAATGTGTTCACTTCATGAGAAAATAACTCAGTGAATGATAAAAATATTTTTTTCCAACATAAAATAATTAAACAAGAATCTCTGTCTTCCGCGGTGATTACGTAGATTAAGGGTTCTAAATATGGGGTACGCGTACCTCTTGGAGGTACGTGGTAAAATTTTTTAGGGTACGCCGTGAGAGCTCAAAAGTCGGTAGCTTTAGTAACAAAGTAAAAATAACCATTGCTATATTATAACTACAGTTTTATCTATCCATATAAGTTACAGTTACATAAAAGGCATAAAAGGTTTTGCATAAGAGGTTGAGAAACACTGACGTATATGACAGAACTTGTTACAAAATATTAATTTTTATTATTGCAATGAAGCATCTTACTTTCCTAATAAATGATTTGTTTTCCCACTTTCTTCTGTAATTAATTGAACACAAAATATATTTTTCTCACATGTCATGAGTTTTAAGCCTCATGTTAGATTATGACGATTATTTAAGAGCTTTCTTATTGGTCAAATGCTGGCTCAGTGGTCTAAGACATTGGTTTTATTTCTTGTGAGCTGTTGTACGAAGTTCGAATCCCAAAAACATATATTTGCAGCTCGCAAGAAATTGACACCCTAGACATGTTGGAAGGAATTGGCCTGCTATGCTGCAATTTTTATCGTAGGATGGACTACCCAAATTCATTAAAAGCAAATTTTCAGGAAGAAAAACCCACATTTAGTAAAAAATTAGTTCTTCGCACGATTACGTCAAACATTTTCTGGTTTTCGTCATTACTTACAAACATATTTTCCAAAATTGGTTTCACTTTCTCATCTGCAATCCACTCGTCCTTATTGGACCAAAGCAAATCTCTACATTTAGAAATATCGCTTAAAAACTAACTTCCAAAAACTAACATCATTTCCCCTGTTGAATTTAAATTGTGATTCAACAGTCCTACTACTAATATACTACAACTACTACACCTAATTTTTTGGGGGCGGGGGTGGCTCAGTCGGTAGCGCGCCAGGCTCGTAATCTGCAGTTCCCAGATTCGAGTCCCAGCTGGGTCAGCGTTGAGATTTATCTCCGCAAAAATTCCCAGCCCTGCCCACGGTCAGTAGGGGACACCGATGGGCTTGGAAAGGCCGCCGTCCGTCGGATGGGACGTTAAGCCGTGGCCCCGTGTGCGGGAGAGCCATACCTTGTGCACGTTAAAGAACACACTGGATGGCCTTGACAGGAGGCACCATCTGTCTCCCAACAGCTGTTCCAGTGGGTCCCCTCCCCCAACCTTCTCTGAACCTTCGGGGTCCATGTGACCTGGCCATTTAGCCCATGGTGTGCAAAAAAGTGCCGCTCAGAGGTAAAACAACCCAACCCTAATTTTTTGAAAACTGTCTTGTTTTCTCAATTATTCCAATTCCTTGAATTTTTGCCCCCCCCCCCCCCCCCCCCAGCAATCCAAAAAATCAGTGAAGTGTACGATAACAACAAATTTTTCCTGGAAAACTCTTCATTTCACATCTTTCACGCAGACACCATTTTTGCATAAATTTACTTTCATCTCCCGAAACGTCTCCCTTAGGTTAACATAGGACGTCAGATTAACATTGCGTCAGAACTATCATTTATCACACTATTGATGGTTTTTCATTTTCCATCAATTTTAAAACTGTTCAGAACGAGTATAAACAGTAGAGTTTACTGCCAATAATTAAGCTAAAATGATTCTTTAAATATTAAAGGAATATTGTTCGAAATTGAGATTTGGATAAATCTGATTGATATTTCTAATTTATTTCTGGCAAATGTGTTTCTGCAAAAACGTTTTTCGAAGTTAGGAAGTGTTGAATATGGTTTTTTACTTATATATTCCAATACATTTCGTAATATGTTATATATTCTCCTAATCCTTATTCTTTTCAAAGTTCGCTTTTGGTTGTTAAGACAGAGAGAGAGAGAGTGCTTTGAAGAGAAAGAACTATTTGTTGGGTTGTTTTACCTCTGAGCGGCATTTTTTGCACACCGTAAGCTAAATGGCCAGGTCACAAGGTCCTCGAAGGCTCAGAAAAGGTTGGGGGAGGCGACCCCACTGGAACAGCTGTTGGGAGACAGAGGGTAGCCTCCCGTCAAGGCCATCCAGCGTGTTCTCTAACGTGCGCAGAGTACGGCTCTTCCGCATAGGGGGCCACGGCTTAACGTCCCATCCGACCATCAATGTCCCCTACTGATCGTGGGCAGGGTGGAGAGTTTTGCGGAGATAACTCTCAATCCTGACCCAGCTGACTCGAACCTGCGACCCGCAGCGTGGTGCGTTACCAACTGAGCACCCACGATCCTCAACTATTTGTTTCAAAGGTATTTTCAACTTTTTTTAACTCCCAAAAAATTGAAGTGGACATAAATTTATTGTTACGTAAACAAGTTGTAACACATAAATGCTGTGGTGCTTCTATTATGCTGGCTCCCCTAGACAAGTGCCTAATTAATGGGAAATCCGGCCATGATTGGAGGCTTCCATCTGTATCCTAAATGCTGTCAATTGAATTCATTTCCTCTCATCATCTCTGAGCCCTTCAGTTCCTTGTGTCCATCGTGTGAAAAACAAATGCGCTTCCCCAGAGTTAACACCACCCAACAAACGTAAGTAGTTTTTAATTTTCTGGTTCTTTATCTTTTGCTCAATGGTAAGTTGGGTCTCTAATGTATTAAGCAACATAATGATCAGATGCCTTTATAGCCTACTTTTAACGAAATTCTGATAAAGGCCATTCGTCAGAGGCATGAATGGCATATCGAATCCTTGTTCTCTGTACCAGTCCAAAAAAGATCGGTAAACATAGAAGCACCAGAACTCGGTCTGTATCTAATCCCTCTTAATCAATTAGGAATGGTGGCACTTTCTTAATTACAGTTATAATAGCACTGAAAGGAACCAAAGGATGCTGTCTCGCCCAAATCAAGAAATATATGTCATCAAAGCTCAAGAAAAACTACCACAGCTCTGGCATTGAACATCAAAACCTACTAAAAGAGAGTAACAGCCGATGGTATTCTCACCCACGAGAAAGGAAAATTCGAAGTTCGATGCCAAGAAAGACCAGAAAATAAAGGAAGGAAGAAATGTGGATGTCGCCGTCGATGACGTAGCTGAAATGGTGAAAAAAAAAAGAACTCTTACGAAGAAAGAAAGGTCGAGGGAAAAAGGGGAAGGCCAAGAAAGGAAAATGTCTTCAAAGCCACAAAAGGAGGCACAAGTAGACGTCATCCAATTTGCCAAATTCTTCCAAATTTCTGTAACTATTGAAAGAACATACTGTTCAAGAACTTTGGTCTACAATGTTAAAAGTAGGAACAGTGTATTTTTCAGGCATAATTGATACGAGAATTTTTAGTAGTTAGATATACATTTTTATCGACAATTTATATTTAATTGTGAAAAATATCACACAAATCGCCATAGATTGGCAGGTAAGACCGCTCTCTCTATGCGTATCTCACGAAAACATGCTTTATGTTTGACATTAGTTCGAAATTATAATTTAAGAAAGAATTAAAAAAAATACCCCCTCAAGCAGCTGCTTGCCACAGAGGTTTGACAGGAGTCTGTCAGTTTATATGCCACAGTAGAAGATTTGAGAGGATGGCAGGACGTCAGCAGAAAACAACACGAACATCCATGCCTTACCCGGCGCTCGAACCAGGTCCCTTAGATCAGTAGCCAAGTGCGCTTAAACGGGATTCATGCAATTAAATTTTAAAGTATTGGAAAGCAGAGACCTAGTAGAACATGAAAAGCACCTTTTTCAAAAAGCGCACATGTACTTGCTATTATGTATCTCGATATTTCATGTATTACATTTTTATTTACAGGTTACCAAAGAAGAATTTATTGATTACTATACTGGCGTCAGTGCATCAATTGATGAAGATGGCTACTTCGATTTGATGATGAGAACTTCATGGAAATTGTGATCCCATCTAATTCTCTATGTGATTTCAGTTCAGCAGGATTTCTTTTTTGTCCTATTCACTGCCTCTCAACCTCGCACCCATTTCTAGTCTGTAAAATGTCTTTCTGTTTCGAACTTAGTGAAAAATCTGCATTACAGAGCGATGTTTCTTGCAAATTCCTCTGTTTCTCTAAATACTTGCACACGACGAAAGTAAGTATTGTCCCATACTCTTTCACGAGTTGACGTTCATCTCCTTCCATCGACCAGACCAACCCGACGTCTTTGCCCTGGTCAACAAACCAGAAGGTTACATACAACGATGCAAACGAATGCTGAAGTAAATATTTAGAAAAATGTAATACTTTAAGAAATTAGAACTCACCCAGGCCATAGGTTTGGTGTCATCACTGCTTTTAAATGGTGTAAATATTTAAGTCCATGCATTCATTTAATTGCTACAGAAGAAAGAGTAATTGGCACTTGGAATCGTTTATTCAAAACAAGTGAATTAAATACTATACAAAAATCAAATGTTGTATGTTCAGAGTTTATGTATGTCCTTTTTCCTTGCAATGATAAGAATAAAATTTAAAAAAAGTTTTAAAATTAATTAACCTATTTCGTAGAAAAACAAGATACGTTATGTTTCAAATAGTAATAAATCAATGCTTTTGCTTACAAAGTAACTATTTTGATTTAAAACCCACTAAACTAAAAATTTAGACCTTGCCATTTCAGAGCAAATGATGC
The DNA here is from genome assembly GCA_038380435.1 of Ryuthela nishihirai. Taxonomy (NCBI): domain Eukaryota; kingdom Metazoa; phylum Arthropoda; class Arachnida; order Araneae; family Heptathelidae; genus Ryuthela; species Ryuthela nishihirai. The sequence continues at coordinate 5,393,935 of JAWZYU010000019.1, forward strand.
TATATTAAAAGTGAACTTCTTATCTATATAATAAAAGATGTGTGTGTGTGTGTCTTTGGCAGCCATAACTCATCGGGAAAGTAACGTACACGCTCCAAAGTTTGAGAGAATGTTTCAGGTTGTGATCCGGATTGCAGTGCTAAATTTCAGGTCGAGAGTCCAAAAGGGGGGCTTGCTAGAAGCAAACGTATTTACCATGTTATTCCTACGGGAAACGAGAATCGCTGTCAAATCTATTGTTGCCATTTACTGCTTCCTAACTCTGAAAGTAAGGAGTTAAATATCATTTAAATCTGCTGCCGTTGCCAGATTCCTACATTTTCAAAGGCATTATTTAAACGTTCCATTGCAGCTAGGGAGATGATTGTCTAACCAAACATGGGGTCGGGCAGGGGGAATCTGCCTATGAAATTTGGGACCTTCCGGTAGTGTACGTCGAGAATTGCAGAATGCCAAAATCTGACGAAATAAATATCTCGATCGTTTGCCACGAGCTCTGAGAGCGCGCGTCGAGTCAGCAATGACCTTTGCAACATTGCGAAATTCTTCGTGTTCAAGCTGTGATAAAATGTCGGGGGGGGGGATACTAAGAATATTAACCTTTAGTGCAGTAAACAACAAAATAATTCAGATTAAAAGTGAGACAGGAGCTGGCACAATTTGTGTAAAAAAGCCGCGGACCAAGTGGGAACCAAATTTTTAACCAATCACCGGGGCACACGGGGGACGCTGAATAGAAAATTTGGATCGTGACGACGAATATCACGAGAGCCATAGGGCAACAAGATATGTGATTACGGAAATAGAAATCTCGATAGCTTACGCACAAACTAAGCTACGAACTATGAGAGAGCTCGCTGACGTCAGCAACGATCCGGGTAAATTTCTTCCTGTTGAAACTCTGGGCTAAAGTGTCGGGGGGGGGGGGGGGGTTCTTGCAAAATTTACTATTCATGCAGGGAAAATTAGAATATACAGGTTAAAAGTGACACCCGGGCAGCGCCGAGTAGGTTCAGCTAGATTATATAATAAAATAAGGTGTCTGCCTGTCTGTGTCAGCCATAACTCATCAGGAAATCAACGTACAAGCTCCAAATGTTCAGGGAATGCCTCTGATTGTGGTCCGGATTACAGTACCAAATTTAAACTCGAAAGTCCAAAAGCAAAATTATTTCCTAGCTACGGGAAACGAGAATCGCTGTCAAATTTACTGTTGCCATTTACTGCTCCCTAACTCTGAAAGTAAAGAATTAAAATAGCGTTTAAATCTGCTTCCGTTGTCAGATTTCCCACATTTCCAAACGCATTATTTAGGCATTCCATTGGAGCTAGGGGCCTGATTTTCTAACCAAACATGGAGTTGGGCAGGGGGAACCCGCCTACGAAATTTGGGACTTTTCAGTGAAGTACGTCGGGAATTACAGAATGGTAAAATCTGACGAAATAAAAAAACTAGATCGTTTGCCACGGGCTCTGAGAGAGAGCTCCAGGTAAACAATGATCTTTGCAACACCGGGAAATTTTCGTGTTCAAACTGTGATAAAATGTCGGGGAGATGCTCACAAACTAACCGTTAATGCAGAAAACAACAGAATATGCAGATTAAGAGTGAGACACGGGATGTCACAATTTGTGTAGAAACGAAGCCACGGGCCAAGTGGGAACCTGATTTTTAAACCAATCACTGGGGCACACGGCGGACGCTGTGCAGGAAATTTGAATCGCTGCGAATATCACGGGAGCCATAGAGCGGCAAAGTCTGTGGTAACTAAAATAAAAATCTCGATAGCTTACGCAGAAACTATGACACCTACTATGATAGAGCTGGCTGACGTCAACAACCAGCCAATACAACACCGGGCAAATTTCTTCCTGTTGAAAATCTGTGCTAAAGTGTCGGAGGGGGGGGGGGGTGCTTAGAAAATTTACCTTTAGTGCAGTGAAAATAAGATCATACATATTAAAAGTTACACCCGGGCAGCGCCCGGTATGTTCAGCTAATCTTCTATATTATAATAAAAGAAGGTGTCTGTCTGTGGCAGCCATAACTCATCGGGAATTCAACGTACACACTCCAAATTTTCAGAGAACGTTTCTGGTTGTGGTCCGGATTGTAGTGCCAAATTTCACGTGGAAAGTTCAAATGGAGGCTTGCTAGAACCAAACATATTTATCATGCTATTCCTACGGGAAACGAGAATCGCTGTGAAATTTACTGTTGCCATTTATTGCTTCCTAACTGTGAAAGTAAAGAGTTAAAGTAGCATTTAAATCCTCTGCTGCAAATTCTGATGCCGTTGCCAGATCCCCAAATTTCCAAAAGCATTATTTAGGCGTTCCATTTCACCTAGGGACTTGATTTTCTAACCAAACATGGGGTCGGGCACGGGGAACCCACCTGTAAAATGTGGGACCTTTCGGTGAAGTACGTCGGGAATTACAGAATGCCAAAACCTGACGAAATAAATATCTCGATCGTTTGCCACGGGCTCTGAGAGCGCGCGCAGAGTCAACAATGACTTTTGCAACACCGGGAAATTCATGTTGAAAGTGTGATAAAATGTCGGGGGGGAATGGATACTCACAAAACTAAAAATTAATGCAGGAAACAACAAAGTATGCAGATTAAAAGTGAGACACGAGATGTCACAATTTGTGTAGAAACGAAGCGACGGGCCAAGTGAGAACCTGATTTTTTAACCAATCACCGGGCCATACAGAGTACGCTGTGTAGGAAATTTGGACCGAATATCACGGGAGTCACAAAACTATTCTATATAATTATATTTTTTTGTCAGACTTTGGAAATGTGTTCTGTTCCAATGAACTCCAGGAAAGTTTCCCTTCTGAGATATGGCACATTTTGAGAGTGCAAGTAAAAAAGCATGTGAAATAATTTCTATTCCAGTTATTACACTACACTGTAAGTGATCAATGAGAATAATTACGAAATTCTACATCAAAGTAAGAATTCGAACTGGCCTGCCTGAGCAGCAGCAGACGTCTCACAGAACTGGCCTGCCTGAGCAGCAGCAGACGTCTCTCATCGACCATCGAACACGTTCGAAAATTATCGGAGTGTTATGAATTCTTTGACAACCATGCACGAATGGTCCGTGGAGAGCTTGTGTATTTAGTAACCAAGAGAGTGTAAACATCACACTTAACATCTCCCCATAAGAAGGAATCTAGTGGATTCAAATTGGGAGAGAATGCAGGCCATGCAGTTGGTTCACCTCTACCAATCCAATGGGTAGGATATCTACGATTGAAATGTCTCGAGCAGTGAGGCTAAAATCATGTATCTATGTAAAATATGTAGCTCCATCATGTGTGAACCACATGCAGTGTGATGCTAATAAAATATCGTACAACAGTGCAGGTAATTCCGCGCAAGAAATGCGTGTATTGCTGGCTTTGAGCTGTGGTGGCAAGAAAAATGGGACAATCAGGTAGTCATCAGTGATGTCAGCCCAAACATTCACATTAAACCTCTGATGCACCGAGACTGGATAATTTCACGAGGATTTTACCTTGCCCTGTGATGAATGTTATGAAAATTCACAATATTATCTCTTGTGAATTACGATTCACCTATGAAAAGTAGACAATGGAGAAAACCGGGTGCAATAGAGTGCTGTAGAAATCGTAAAAAAATAACTCGTTGATGAAAATCAGCGAGTGAGAGGGCTGTACTCGCTGCACGTGATATGGGTACAGTTGGTCCTGATGAGAAATTCTCCTTATAGTTGAATCTGAAGCACCTACATCTGCTGCTACTTTTCTCATGCTAATCCCGGGATCCTCCGCGACAATGTCCAGCACCTGTCCATCTAAAGCAGGTGTTCAAACAAGTCTGCCCCCCCCCCCCCAATCTACAGTAACAGGCGATACAGGTCTTGTCTCTTGAAGACGCTGATGGATGGGTATGTCGCAGTGAGATGATAAAAATAGGGATTTGATCAAATTCCTAAGGTATATGATCAATTCACGGAAGATGTTAAAATAACAACTCTGTGGGGTGATTTCCCTGAAGAAAGTAAGTGATTTGATCAAATCCCTTAACTGCTTTAGTGAAAAGATGAAATAAACAAGTCAGGACTCGCACAGCTCTATGTTTCGCTTGTTACCACTCCCCTTTACCTCACCGCTCCCCTCTGGCGTCCGTGCCGGCCAGCGCCCAAACATTACGCGAGGAAGGTTCTCTACCTTCCCGGTGACTTTCTTTGGATCAGATTTTAGGGTATCGTTAGAGCTCTCTGTGGGTGTCTTTGTTTTCACTCTAACTTCATTCTTTCTATTTTCGACATTTCTTGGGTCTGAATTCCCATAGGTTAACATGGGCGTTTTTTACTGATTCGTTCTCACTTGGCCTGCTCAGTTTGGGGCGTTTTTTATAATTCGGACCACTGATTCCTGTTCCAGGGGGATGTCTTTCTATACCAGAGGGCTCATTTCTAGAGATTTGGGACCTATTTCTTTTGTTAATTAGTTTCGAATAAATAATTTGTGTTTCAATGACTATTGTTGTATTAACTATTGTACATTTAATAATGCATGGTTTACTAAATAAATACTTTTAATATCTAAACAATGTTATTTCATCTTTTCACTAAAACAGTTAAGGGATTTGATCAAATCACTTACTTTCTTCAGGGAAATCACCCCACAGAGTTGTTATTTTAACATCTTCCGTGAATTGATCATATACCTTAGGGATTTGATCAAATCCCTATTTTCATCATTTCCCTGCGACAGGTACATCGTCAGCGAAGAAAGGTTGCCCTGTAGAGACATTGAGCTCCACTGCAGTTTCCATTCACTCGTCCATAAATGAAATAAATGTCTGCTTTTTCTGCATTGGAGAACTTATTATTCATGGTCAAGGTCACGAATAACACATGGAATAATAATGACAACAAGACTATTGATTCACATACATTAATTTCAGAACAACTTGCGGACTCATTTTATGTGGGATTTGCCTCACCCAAGAGTGGTGGGAGTTTGTCCAGAATTTGTATACCTCTACTATACCATCAAGCATGCAAATTTAACCAGCATCGTACCTTTTGACAGACTTCTTTACGTGCACCCTCAAAACGTGCTAACTCGGAAAGGAAGCATTTCTGGCCCAATGTTCATAGAAAGGCTTTTCATCACTCTGCACAGTACATGGTTCCAAAGTTGGATTGGACGATTTGGAAACACTCTGAATAGTGCAAAGTATCTTTTCAGTTATGCCTAGCAGAACATACATACTATACTGAAAGGACAGTTTGTTTTACACACTTACCTAATAACGAATGGGACCACTTTCAAAGGTGTTCAAAATGTGCGGGGTCCATGATTCTAGGAGAGCCGGTCATAAAGCACCGAGAGTTGAGATTGTCCTGGGTTCGGGCATATTTTGTTTCATTTTGTCCACAGATGCTCAACTGGAGTGAGAGGGCATTCGAGGATTGTGAACTCATTGGAATACTCTTCCAACCAGTCCTTCACCAAACGGAAACGATGAGACGGGACATTGTCTTGTTGGAAGAAGGAATCCTGCTGTGGGAAATGGAGAGCCATGAACAGGTGTAGGTGGTCAGTGAGTATGTCAACATAGCCTTGCGTGGTTATGGTGTTCTCAATAGGTATGGGGGCCCCAAGATGGCCCAGATAAACATGTTCCAAATCATTACACTGCCTCCACTAGCCTGTAACACATCAAAGTTGGGGTTCAGGCCTTGTATGTACCATACATGCAAGCTCCCATCAGCCTGTTGTAATTGGAGCCTCAACTCGTCGGACCAAGCTACTCATTTGCAGTCTTCCACGGTCCATTGGCAATGTTCCTTTTGCACTGCAGCCTCATAGCCTGGTGACGTGCTGTTAACAAGAGTACTCGATGGTGTCGGCTGCCGTAGCCAAGTTTTGCCGACGAATACGGAGAATGGTCTTTGGACAAACTTTCGTAGCTGCCCCATTGTTGAATGATGACATTCTACCAATCTGCTGAGTCAGATAAACAAGTCAACTTTAATTTTATTTCAAAAATAACCATTCAACAGAAACAGTTTGTGTTATATACCAAATTAAAGAAAATTTAACTCCAAATTTTATGAAGTAAAAATTTTGAACAAATTTGCAAGCATACTAATTTTAACAAGGCTATTTCACAGTATATAGAGAAAATATTGATCGGACTATGCAATTAAGGCTTAATGTTGGAAAACGTGATGGATAAAAGCAGTTAAATTATACATTAATCGAAAGTAAATATCTTCCCAAATAATATAATATTTACATGAAACATGATTTTTATTTCTTTTAATGATTCTTTTCAGTGTGGTATATTTTACAACACCTGCTAGATGACTTGGATTGCTCACATTAATAGGATTTTCTGTCTTCTCAAAAAAAAAAGAGAAAAGGACTTTTTTTCTCCTTCTGTCTCAAAAAAGAGGCCAAGAAAGGAAGACTTTCTTGGCTGCTTTTTTTGCTAAACATTATGAATTTTTTTGTGTCTTGAATATTAGGAATCTTGGCTAAGCTTTGAAAAGAATGGAGGTCCACATCTGCGCTGGAGCCTTCTGTTATCAGGTTATGATATGGGAGAGGCAGTGCTCACCTTAAATATCAATGACACAGCTATGGCCACATTCTCCCCTGGTGGCTGCAGGTTCTGTTGGTATTGATCTAGTCCTGGTACATACAAGTGATGATCACATGTGGAAATCCCAGACATTCTGAAGTTGTGGATACGGAGCACCCCATTTCCTTTGCACCAACTATATGCCCATAAATGAACTCGCTCAGGTCGCCGTGTTTACTCATTATAACAGTTGCAAGTATGCTATATAGCAGGTACGTATCTGAACTATTTATAGTCTGTTTCACGATAGCCGCCGAGCACCTTGGGGTGTCCTGACATTAGGATGAACTAATAAAATATAGGGGCAGGGAGAAAAGCAAAGCGTTATGTTTTTCACCAAGCTCAGCATTCGTAGAAAGTGGACCTGATGCTGCAATTTTTAATTCGTTAACAAGAGCTGGCCAACGTTTCTTCTCCAGTGATATTTCGACATTTGGTCCTCAGCGTAGAGACAAAATAAAGGGGCACTGAGTAATTTTCACAGAATTAAAAATATTTCCATTTCATTACATTTATTGACATACTGGGCTCACGGCAGGAACCTCTAAAGAGGTTTAAGGCCAGGTGGCAGCAACAAATCTTTTTCTAACTAAAATGGGGTAAGAGCGGAAAAATGACCCTACCTTGTTCCTCCCACATGGGGAGAAGACGAGACTCTCGTTTGTCATTTCTATATACTAACCGTCTCTACAGCATCTGGCATCTTTCTGATGCAAAATGTCTTTTGCTTTCACACTTGTAATTATTCTTCATCCAGGAGCCAACTTCTGCTGTGCAGTTCACCTTCGCAGAATCGCCTTGGTTCATCGGATGCATATCGGATTTCGATTCTCTCCACTGGTGTCAAACTTCTACTGCATGAAAAAGCAGGTCGTCTCATCTTGTTTAATTGCCACAATAAACAGTCATTTTGACTTTTGCGACCATTCCTTTTCCAGATGGGACCCACAGCTGGCATTTGTCTCAATATCTGGGGCCCCATTTGCTTACCTTCTTCTTCAGCACGAGTTTTGGAGAACAAAGTTTTAACAATGGGAAAGCTAAGATCCAAATAACGAAAATAACAACATGGTGGGTGGGATCTATAACTGACAGATAAGCCAGGTCTGCATTTCAAGAAACGTGGGCACAACATACTTACCCCGTTCAGGAGAGAAAGAGAGGGTGGAGAAAACAAAAAGATCCCTAGTGCTGGGTGAGATGGGGAATGCAGCGTGATCCATTCACATGATCAATGTGAAAAAAGGGCAATGTCTTGATGCTGGTTTGAGTCCTTAATGTAACTGGTATCACTATCCGGTATTTCTCCTATTCATACAGAGTTTATAGTTGATATTAGATCAGTGTTCAATTGGGTGGCACCCTTCGGGAGATCGTACATGTGGACCTCCCTATTCGGATTCTACGGTTGTGGATGTTGCAGCCGTCAGCATTCCCAGCAGTGCTGTGGGGAGCAGGCCATTGACCTCTCAGGAATGGGAAGGAATCGGACTCATCCAGGTCCTTCCCTTCTGTTTGATCTCTGTACATCACTTAGGTCCAGTCTCGGGTGGTCCACTTCATCCAGTTGGTTCTCCACAATACGATATGTTAACTCAACATGAAAAAGTAACAGAAACGAGATTTCAATTCAGGCGTTTGTGTTTTACAATATGTATATTTAGTGTTTCATATTCGCCATGTGCCCTGTCCGTTTGTCCTCCATCTCCTTAATAATGAAGGATTACCTTCTCTCGCAATAATTATAACATCTGCTGGACAGTCCATGTTAGTTCATCTGCATTAAAATTCCCTCAAGGCGGTAACCTCTAATCATCTCTCAATCCTGCTAAATTGTGATGAAAATGTAAAGGCTCTCGTATTCTATTATGTCATAACAATCTACTCGGGCGAAGTTTCGATGTTTTACTACTCTCCTCCATTCTGACGATGTTCAGTATTATACAATTCTTTTAAACGGTGATCGATCTCCACGTCTTCCAATTCTATTTTGTTCGAACCATTTCCTCGTTTTACAATTCTTCTTTGTTTTGACAATTTCATCGTTTTACAATAGTCATATCGTGATTCTAACTTTCCACAAATCTCGACATTCTACAGTCATTCTATATTTCTCTATACTAATCATTTCACCATTTTTCTGGATCTCTACAACTGGTTCATTTCCCAATTCTCTAAGATTTCAAAGTGTGTTTACAATCCCTAAGTTTACATACATTACAAATCTCCTACGTTCCAATAATTCTCACCCTATTCCATGCTCTGGAATTAACCAGTGTGGGTTCAATCCGTCTTGTTTTTCACCTTAACTTCCTATCAATGGGTAATCGTCCTACTCATGAGTGTGCAATAGTGTTCAAAGGTAGGCGTGTATGTGTGTGTGTATGTAAATACGACCGCCCTGATCAGTGGCTCTTCCTCATCCATACCAGACCCTTGGTATGGGTGAGTCCAAAAAACTGATCACATATAGGTGTTGTGGGGGGATTGGTGTGGCATGTCTGCCGAGCCAGGGTGGGGTAACGTGGTTGATTCTCCCCAATCAATGCGAAGTTCAAGCATTAAGCACACACTCTGTGCATCTCAAGAGGGTTTCGAGATCAGGCTAAACAATGCAGAACTGATGGCATCACTCTGAGGACAGACATCCTCTAAGGGCGTCAAGGCGGAGCACCTTTCATAGCTGCAGAGACAGGCATGATGTTATCTATTGAATGACGGTCTCCATGAGTGGAGGTGACCGTGCTCCTCTCTCCTCGCAACCCACTGGTGTATGAGAGTCCTTGTGGCGCTTGCGATGCGAGGAGTTTTAGCTGGCTCTTGCTATTGCTGCTACAGTGCTCCGGTTGGTGGCTGGTTCGGTGCTGATCGTGTTCTCGATGGGGTAGGAATTGGGGAAGTGGAGGTTGAAACTGGCAGGGATTGCGATTTGATATCGTGGTAATGCAACGTGCAAGTATGGGCAGTTGTACAGCGCTCTAGCTCGTTCAAAAATATCTCTTTGGCATAGAAAGTATGAATATGTCTCCAGATGGGATTCTACGTACACCTTGCTGCCGTGACTGCAGCAGTGGGTTGCAAAGGACAGTCTGCAGCATGGACCTGGGGGTTAAATTCCCATCTTCATTGGGAGATTCTTCCTTTTCATCATGTGCTAGTGCAGGGGGTACTTCCAGCTGTTAGGGGTTCCACTAACAGGTATGCTCGATGCTTTTGAAGTTTAGCGAGTCAGTTCACATGAACGATCTCGATCCTGTGACAGATGCCAGCTTTACAATTTACTCTGGTGACTTGTTGAAGGACTACCCAGGGTCCTGCAGTCAGCTTGGATAATTTGCAGGTGTTCTTCCGTGGTAATTGGGAGGGGAATACAAAAATACTAGGTCGCCTCCTTTGATTCCTTTATCTGCAGTGGTTCCAGGACACTGACACTCTTGTCACTCTGTTGCCATTTCCAGATTCTGTCTCACTACATCATAAGGCCATATTTAACCTCTGGGAATACTGTTCCCCATAACTGTTGGTACTACTGTAGTTAAGTGGGTCTTTGGGGTGCCATAGCTGGTAGGGAAGTGCTTTTGTAACACACAAAAGGTAGCAGGGCGTTTCTTGTGTAGAGCTGTGGGGTGGTGTTCCAGAAGGTGTCATCCCACAGATGATTCTGTTCGGCTACCAAGTGGGATAGAATGGAGGAGATGGATTTGTTGAGTCATTCCACTAATCCATTTGAGGCCGGATGGTAGAAACATGTATTCCACTTTACTACCTGTAGTTTATTGAATACCTTAGTCATCACTCGTCTAGTGAAATTCCTTGCATTGTTGCACTGTGGGTATCCCATGTTTTGGAATGATGTCCTCCACAAAAATTCAGGCTATCGATTCTGCTGACTGATCCAGTAGGGTATATAGTTCCAACCACTTTGTGAAGCAAAATATCATTACTAATATATACTTGTTTACACGCTGGCTAAGGGGAAGAGGACTTAGTATATCCATTCCTATTCGCTGAAACAGTCGATTTGCAAGTGGGGGCTCGAACTAGGCTGCCCATTTTCCTCTCTATGTAACCTCTCTTCTGTAAGAAGGACACACAGGTTTGTTTCTCACATCATTGCACATGCCATGCCAAAAATACACTGGTTTCCATAAATTAAGGAAAAATGAGAAAAATCGCGATAATTCGCCAAAACAATTGTGCTCAAAAAACCTGTTCATGTAACCAGTAAATTAATACTCAGTTAACATATCGTAAGCAAATTAGTCTAGGTTGCGTCAATTTGCGTAATCGGATAGCGGCATAAAACGGATGTTTTCGAGTGGACCATTATTGTGTGTTGTAAATGTGAGTAAAGAAATTCGAAATAGTTATTTTATAGGAATGACCTCGAGATATCATTTCCCAAAATGAACTGTGGTAGAGAGCTATTGGACGGCTCCAAGCAGACCGAAGTCAGTCAGATGTGTCACAATGGCTGAATGTGAGTCCTGTGTGGTCCATAGACTGTGGAATAATTTCTTAGCAGATTCCGTGTCTCGAAGGTTTAGGCGGGGAAGGGCTAGAGTTAGGCTGTATAATAAAGTTGTATACCCTTAGCCCCCAAAGACCAATATACAGCACAAAGGAGCAGCCACTGGGAGGGTTGCATCAGCTTCTACTGTGCATAGAAGACCAGTAATTTGTATACCCCTCACGTCACATCACAGGAGATAGCGGTTGAATTGGGCACGCATGCATGCTAACTGGATAGAAGAGTAATGGAGGTCCATACTCTTCACAAATGAGTTCAGATATTGCTTGCAGAGTGATTCCAGACATTGGTTAATATGGAGAGAACGAGGTACCCAGTAATATCCGTTAAAGTGATCATTACGGCGGAGGTAGTGTGTGTATTTGGGATGGCATTTCCTTAGGTGGACGCACAGACATCTATATGTTGACGAGTGGGAACCTCGATGCTCAAAGGCATCGAGATCACGTCCTGGATGCATATGTACGTCCTTACGCTGGTGCAATAGGTGAAACATTCATCTTACAAGACAATAACGCTGGTTCACATAGAGCTTGACTAGTGGAACAATACCTTCAAGAGGAGACCATTATGCGCACGGAGTGGCCAGCTCGATCTCCCGACCTAAATCCGAATGACCATGAGTGGGATGCTCTAGGGAGACGTGTTGCTGCCCTCAACCTGACACCTGAAACAAAGGGAGGGGGGGGGCTTATTACTGCTTTAAAGGAACAATGGTCGTTACTCCCTACTGAGCTGATCATCACTCGACTCCATTACTCTTCCATCCAATAACTACTCTTCATTTCCCAAATGAACCATGGTAGAGAGCTATTGGACGGCTCCAAGCAGACCGAAGTCAGTCAGACGTGTCACAATGGCTGAATGTGAGTCCTTCTGTGTGGTCCATATACTGTGGAATAATTTCTTAGCAGATTCCGCGTCTCGAAGGTTTAGGCGAGGAAGGGCTAGAGTTACGACCGATCACTAGACTAATTTGCTCAGCATTAAAATATCTGGATGTCTGAGTAAAATTCTCCAATAGGTTGATAATTTACTTCAAAGGGGGATCTCCCAATTGCATTTCTCTCAGCCAGGCCATGTCACCTAAGGGGACTGGTTGTTGCTCATCTAATATCGAAATGTTCTGGGACAGAGTATCGGCAGGAACTTATTTCTTCCCAGGATGATATGCATAAAAATCATACTCATTTAGTGTGAAACTCCACTTCACTAGCCTACTGGAGGGGTCCTTGAGCCGGTCAGATATGTCAGGAGTGCATGGTCAGATATGTTGAGGGTCAGATATGTCAGGGGTGCATGGTCAGATATGTTGAGGGTCAGATATGTCAGGGGTGCATGGTCAGATATGTTGAGGGTCAGATATGTTGAGGGTCAGATATGTCAGGGGTGCATGGTCAGATACTACGGTAAAATGGCGACCACATATGTGTTGCTTAAAATGCATGTTAGTGATTTGACTAGGGCTTCTTTCTCAATTATGAATTAATGAATCTCAGGGAGATTGAGTTGCTGGCTGCCGTACACCATTGGGTGACAAAAACCATCGTGTTTCCTGCTCCAGTACACTGGCCACCACTATGTTGTAGGTATCTGTGGACAGGAAAAACTTCTTCCCAAAATAGGGGTAGAAAATGACAGGTTCCATTACCAGCTTTAGTTTCATTTGATGAAAAACCATCTCTGCCACGGGGATCCATGCGAACTTGGTGTCTTTCTTTGCCAAGTTTACCAAAGGGGCGATGAGATCAGCATAGCGATTAATAAACAGCTGGTGGTACCCAGTAAGTCCGAGAAAAGCTATGACATTCCTCACAGATCGGGGCTTGGGGAATTTCTCGATAGCTTCTAAGTTCTGGGGGTCGGGTAGCATTCCATTACTGCAGTCATCAAATGCCCTAGGTTGGTCAGTGACTGTTTGAGAAACTGACATTTAGATGGTTTCAACTTAAGGTTGACCACTCACAGACGATCAGAAACTTTCTGCAACCTTTCTGTGTACTGGTCAAAAGTCTGTGAGGTGACCATAATATCATCCAAATAAACCAGTACCTGTTTGTGAAGCATGCACATGAGTGCGTTATTTAAAAGATGCTGAAATGTTGCAGACTATTGTAACCAACCAAATGGCAGAAGGTTGAATTCTAACAGGCCCTTCGTACTGATGAAGGCTATTATCTCAATGTCGTGGAGGTGAACAGAGACCTGCCAATATCCTGACATGTCTGAAAAACTAAAATATTTGGTATGCACCAGTTGGTCGATGACTTTCTCCTCAGAGGCAGAGGGCACGAGTCATGTGTGGTTTTGTTGTTCAGTACTCTGTAGTCGATTCCGAACCTGGAGGTCAAATCCTGCTTTTTCCCCAGCACAATGGGGGAAGCGAAGGGGGAGACGCTTTGGCGTATAATGCCGTTGTCTAATAATTCATCGATCTAGAAATGAAGTTCGCTTTATAATGCGAAAGGCACTTTATAAGCTCTCTGTCTCACTGGCTTCCCATCTGTATGGTGTATCTCGTGATATATATTATTCCTATGGCAAGTACATCCTTATTGCGCATCAATAACTTTCCCAATTTTGCTCACTCTCAGAGTACAAGATGGTCCAGCTGGAAATCAGCTATAGATAAGGGCTGAGATTCTTACTGCTCTCGGTGTGAGTTCCGAATCTGCTCAGTGCCTCTGGTTTCTAATTTTGAAATAACCATCTTCTTATTCAGCCAAATGGGCTGTCTGAGGTGTTAACTATTCTGATATTCATTAAACCTAGGTCGTTTATCCTATTTACTGATCATGCTACCCGGATGGAACTGGTTTTAGGTTTCCCATGCGGTTACACTAGAATGGTCTGTCCTTTCAAATGTGCGACAGGATATTCGATGAATGCAATTCGCTCTGTACGGGGAGGCACACGTGACTTTCTGACCATCTTTCCAGTGACAGTTTGCTGCTGTGTCGATTCGGTGGGGAGAAGGGTGTTGGTATATGGAGAAGGGGGAATTGGGAATATTCTTATCTTCAGTGTCTCCATCGTCTTCTCGTCATAGCGTATCCGAATGAAAATCAGTGAAAACATTAGGTCCTTTTAATATATTGTGTGGTTAGCACGCTTGGCTACTGTTCTAAGGGACCTTGGGTTCGAGCCCCGGGTAAGGCATGGATGTGTGTGCCGTCTTTCTGCTGAGGTCCTGCCATCCTCTCAGATCTCCTACTGTGGCATATAAACTGACAGGCTCCTGTCAGACCTCTGTGGCAAGCAGCTGCTTGAGGGGGTATTTATTTATTTATTTTTATATCATTTATGATCATGTCATAATTTGCCCTTTCAATATCTAGTGCCACCACAGGATGTCTGAAAGTGGTATCGTTAAATTCACCATAAATCTTCCCAAAACAGGGAGGCTGCCATCCTCCTATGACCTTTATCCCAAGAAGCAAGGGGATCATTTTCTTTAATATTGATATGAATTCAAAGAGATGAAAGCTTAGCGTGAGTTCGTAACATATATGAATGATGTAATTTATTACAGTGACACAAAATTATTGCAAATTAATCAATTTTATCTAATACACCAGTATTTCTATTCCTCTTAGCATAAAGACAAACTACTTTTTATTGAATCTCATTTGTAACACTAATTTAATACACTATCTCCTTCTATCTTTTACTCCACTACATCTTTTTGCTTTCTTTCACAATTCTTCTTATTTCAAAGCATTCTCGTTCTAAACAGCTAATAACGTAAATCGTTACGCTAAGTATAGGCGAGCATTCATGATACACCTGTCACAAGCCATTGTCGCACATACATCAGTCGTAACACTGCCCCATCCTTAGGTCTTGTTCGTCTCGAACAATTCTGGATTCCGAAGCTTCTTCAGTTCTTCGATGAAACGGGGCCACACGATTCACATGAACCACCTTGCGCTTTGCGGTTGGACGTCGACGAATGCGATACACCACGTCGTTAATCCTGTTAACTACGGTATAGGGACCTTATCAAGGTTTCTGAAGTTTTGGAGAAAGTCTCTTCTTTCCATGTGGATTGTACAGCCAGACAAGATCTCCTTGATTGAAAACAATTCCATTATTTTACTGTTGTACCTCGTTCTCTCGCTCGCCAAGCTGATGTTATATCTGATAGAGTGATGGATTTCTTCCAGTCGTTGTTGTACTTTTTGTACACATTGTGGAGTGGATACAGGCATCGTTTCAGGTCGACCATATAAAAGGTCACAAGGAAGACTTATCTCTCTTCCAAAGAGCATCATGGAAGGTGTCTGTCCAGTTGTCTCATGCACTGCAGTTCTATATGCCAGCAAAAGGAGTGGTATATGGCGATCCCAGTCACGTTGATGGTCGTTCACAAATAATGCTAGATGCTGTGCAATTGTCCTATTAAATCTCTCAACCATACCATCCGACTGAGGATGTAAGGGAGTTGTTCTGGTTTTCTGAATACCTAATAATTGGCAGATGCCTTTAAAAACATTGGATTCTAAATTCCGTCCTTGGTCAGAGTGGAGTTGTAAAGGTACTACTATTCGTGTGTATTCGTGTGTATTCGTGTGTATACGTGTAGTTGTATACCTACTAATCAAGTTATTAACTATCATCTCTGCCACTGTCGTTGCTTCCTGGTCTTAGATGGGATAGACCTCAGGCCACTTTGTGAAATAATCCATTACCACTAATAAATATCGATTTCTATCATCAGTCCTAGGAAACGGTCCCATTATATCAATGGCTATTCTTTCAAAAGCGGCACCAACGTTATACGTCTGCAGCTTACCCCGACTCCTAGTCTTAGGGCCTTTCTTTGCTGCACAGGCTTCACATTGCCTACACCATCTTTCAACGTCTGCCCTACTTTTCACCCAATGAAATCGTTCCCTTGCTTTGGCTAATGTCTTATTAACACCGAAGTGTCCTCCAGTGGCACTATCATGTACATCTTTCATCACTAGTTCCACTTGGAAGCGAGGAAGGATTATCTGCCAACGGATCAGCCGCCCAGTGGGATTCTCCCATCTTCTGTATAATACACCGTCTTCCATTTTTAAGGAGTCCCACTGTGCCCAGTAACTTTTGGGAGTTGTACTAATACCTCGAGATTTCCTCCCAATTAGGTCTTACATCAGATTTTTCAATCAAATCCGTTATTGGCCTTATATCTTTATCGTCTACTTGGGCCTTTCTAATTTCAATTGGACCCCAGATGTTAGGAGTATTACTGTTTGCTTGTGTCGATGCTATTTGTCTTATGGGCATTACCAGTTCCAAATTTCAATTCTGCATTATAGCAATGTTTACAATCGTCAATACATGGGCGTCTGGAAAGGGTCTCTGCATTCCTATGCATTTTACCATTTCTGTGCTCGATGGAGAAATCGTATTCTTGTAATCGTTGTATCCACCTAGAGATTTGTCCTTCAGGGTTTTTAAAGTTTAATAACCACCTGAGTGAAGCATGATCAGTGCATAAGGAATTTCTGGCCATAGAGATAATGATGAAAATGTTGTATTGCTTTTACTATTGCTAACAGTTCTTTTCGTGTTACACAATAATTTCGTTCTGGTTTGAATAGAGTTTTACTAAAGTATGCAATAACTTTCTCTTGTCCGTCTTGTTGTTGTGAAAGTACAGCACCAACTCCTGTGTTACTTGCGTCAGTATCTATTATGAATTGTTTTCCAGTTTGTGTGTACGCTAACACTGGTACTGTGGAAAGAGTTTTCTTTAGCTGTTGAAAGGCTACATCACATTTGGTGGTCCATATGAACCACTGACCCTCTTATGTCGGACGATGCAATGGCCTTGCGATGTTAGAGAAATCTTTAACAAATCTTCTATAATAGGTGCAAAGTCCAATAAAACTACGAAGTTGATGAACATCTTGTGGTGGAGGCCAATCTCTTACAGCTTCTATCTTACTAGGATCAGTCTTAATCCCTGATGTTGTGATCACATGACCAAGGTAATGAACTTCTTGCTGGAACAGTTTACACTTTGTTGGTCCAAATTTCAGCTTGGCTGCCCTAAATTTTTCAAACATTTGACTAAGATTTCTCAAATGTCTTTCAAAGGTTTTTCCAAAAACGATGATGTCGTCCAAGTAAACCAGGCAGACCTCCCATGACAAACCTTTGAGCACCGACTCCATTAGTCATGCAAACGTTGTAGGTGAGTTGCAAAATCCAAATAGCATCACTTTAAACTGCCAAAGTCATTTCCTGTAGTAAAAGCTGTTTTCTCATGGTTTTCCGAATGTATACGAATTTGCCAATAGCTGCTCTTTAAGTCTAATGTTGAGAACCATTCTGTCCCAAATAGTGTCCAGTGTATCATCAATCCTGGGTAAAGGAAAGGAGTATTTCTTTGTTATATCATTTAATCTGCGATAATCAACACAAATCGGGTAGATCAACTTCAGACTGCGTTGTAGAGCCAACGTTAAAACCATTAATGCATCTATCACCATTGCAAACAAATGGGAGTAGAAATAACCAAAATGTTTTGAACATCACTGAAATTTACACCCGACCTAGCCTTGAGAGAATTTTCACCTTACTTTGTTTATCCTTCAATAACTGTATACCTATCCGTTTTCTATCACACAAAACATTAATTATCTGGTACAGGATGGTACTTGATAGTTTGGCTTTCTCAGCCAAACTATCAAATCAAAGATTCTTATCAGCAGCTAACTGATCCTTTACACGTTATTAAGCTCTCTGTAATGCTCTCTATTAGGACTAGTAGAGTCTTGATTAAAGACATTCCTGCAGTTCTTTTTTTCTGAAATAAGCTTATTACTAAAATAATTCTGTCTCCTCTGCTCCTTTTTTCTCCTTTTTTAAAAGAGTACTGTTAGTTTCCAAAAAAAAAGCCTGTTTAAAATGGTCCCATTCTTCCTCAACTTCAGTAGTAAGCATACCATGACTGTCATAATGACTAAGTAAACTATCATGGTAAGCTTTGGCTATAACTGGATCTTTCAGAGCTTCAGTATTAAAAGCAAATTTTTTAACCCTAGCACAACACTTTTTAAGTTTAAGTTGCAAGATATTTTTAACAAGGTGATGGTCATATCCAATTTCAGCTCCCCTATATGCCCTGGTATACCTAACAGAACTAGCACATTTGCCTACAGTTTAAGCTATATTGGAACATAATTAGATTTTATTCCACGTAGAACTGCATCCATGATATTGAATTATGGGAATTGGTTGTACTTATGGGCAGGAAAGAGAGATACATAGGTAGATACAATTCAACTCTTTAGAGATGAGCTTGTATACTTTTGATGCAGAAGGTGTCGAATAAGGACATGGAGATTAGAATAAGGGAAGTTTGGGAGTTCCATGTGCCACAGTGGGGTAGGAGATGTAGATAATTTTTCGACGTACTTCGTAGGGGACGATCAATTAGTCCACTTAATCAATGTTCACCATTATCTTAGGGGAAACCACAGGTTCGCGGAATTTTGCATCTATACCGAGGTGTACATTCATACATTTATTTACATATGGGAATGTGCTGGAATTCGTGGACCTTAGCTGCGCTCTGGATCAGGATGAAATGGATTTCAGATGTGCTGGTAGACTTCCTCTATTTAACTTTATTTATTCTAAATGCTACTTTGCAACTGCAGCACTTATATGAAGAGGTGAAAATCTGTACTTTACAGAAATCTCTTTACCGACATCAAAATTCGGCGAGAGGATATTTCATCCTTGCCTAAACCTCTGTTTCATACAGACTGACTCCTGGTTCACACAGAACTGTACCTTGGTTCACACGGAATTGAACCCTTATCCTTTAGGGTTCTTTTTTAGAAAGAGCCACGCCCCTTGGCCTTGTTTGCCAGCACCACTCAGTCTGACCTTCATTGTTTATGCCTCCTCCCCTTCACCTGCACTGGAGCCTTCGCTAGTGACGGCAGAGTTATAAAAGCGCTTTTGCTAATGCTCCATCCAGAACAAGTGGAGCCAGCTAGCTCAACTGGAATGAAACTAATGAGTCACATTCCCATTTCCGAAACTTCTGAAAATACACTTTACACAGATATATAAAATAGCAATAAAACTACAATTATAAAATTAATTAGAGGGACACGACATGCCCCCTCCCCTTAAGAGTTTTTTCAGCAACAACAGAATTATAAAAATTCATGCTTTTATGTTACTCTGCTGGGTGTCTAATGCTAAAGACACCCATCTTGTCTGGTGAACAATGTTCTCACCCGAAAACTGTACAGTCAATGTCACTGTCACTCAGAAGCAATTGACTGCAGTTCACTTTCTCTGAGTATCCACAGACTCGATGACTTCTATTATTTGAACAGAGCATCTTCCCACAAATGGGTCAGGTGAATTCTATTCCTTCTGACTTTTTCAACCTTAGGTTGCCATATCTCCCCTTTCATCGCAGCCCCTAACCTAATCACCAACATCCCAGGAGTTTTCTTAATGACAGAGTGATTTCGGATAGAGCTAAACCCGATCTGTTAGAAGAGCTCCAAGTCCGTCTTTCGCATCTGATCTTCCTTTGATGTCCTGTACCGATGATGATGACGCATCCAAAAATCCTCCTTTCCTATTTTATTGGCATCTGTCAATCTGATACTTGCAAAACAATTAGTTTCCTATTTCTCGCGCTTTATCTTTCATTTTACAATTCTTCCTTTTTCTCTGGAATTTAAAAGTTCTATTCTTTTTGAATTTCATTAATGTTGGTTTTTCTACGGTCTTGTTTCTTGTGCATACCGATACTTTCCAAATAAACCTTTTTTTGCTAAGCTTCCATGATTTAATGAGAACATTATTTTTAAATAAGATACTATCATTTTTTCCAGAAATCAATTTATTTGCTTTGTCCTTGTTCTTGTTAACACTGAAATCATGACTACAATGATATTATGAAATATCTTTATTAATAGTTAATGAGCACTTAGGTCTTCTTCCGTATTCTCTTCTACCTTTAACAAATTTTTCTCCAATCACAGTATGAATATGAAGGAGTTTGGAGAGCCATCGTACCACCATGCAGTCGTTAAAGTCGGCTCGACACGTGTAATCGCAGTGCAATACTGTGGGAAGAGTCGTACCGCTTGCTCTTTCAAACAGGAAATACAAACAGTGAGCACTGCAAGTGTCCTCCAGGGGGTCCTGTAGAGGTATCGAAGGATGAAACACGTGACGTACGCTTTGCTGTTTGCAATATTCTTGCATGGACAGGTCAGGAATTTGTCCTCGAGGGTCAAAGTGATCCACACGCATTACTTTCTTGTAAACAGCTGTCCAATGGGTGCCTGGCCTGGTGGGAGGATCGGTATTGTAGATAAAAAAGGTTTCTGATTGGTCGACTCTTTGAGGTAGTCTGTCACGTGGAAACACGCCTAGATTTTTTGGTAGCATGGAGAAGATGGATTCTAACTGATAGGTATTCATGAGCTGTAGTCAAACAAGATTTTACGATCCAATGGGATTTCAAGCAAATTCTGGTATTCTGCATACAGGATCACTGAAACCGAAGTGGGTAGAGGTCGGGCAAACTTTAATTCGACTCTCACACTCCCGCTCTTTATTAAGGAAAACACTTGATTGCATTCACGTTGCTCGGATGTCAATTGGAATCCAAACAGTGTAAAACCCACGGCATAGGCTTTTCTCGATAAGTTAATGCCACTATCGGATTTCCAGTCATTCACAGTTTCCAATAATCCTTGGTAACATCGAAGATACCGCCCGTTCATAAAGTCGGGGGTATAGGACTGCTGTTCACTGTCGATGTGAAGGCTGATATAGTTTAAGTCGAAATGTTGAAAGTTGAAGGGATTTTTTTTCCTATGATCCGTTCAGACTGGTACTCTCCACCATACCTATTATGAGACATACCGGCAGTTGTCCGCCCGAGAAATAAATTGTTACGGTTCACGCTCATCACACCCACTGCGACGGAGAATATGTGAAAATCCACTCTTTGTAGGGGGTACTTGGCGCTGTCGGAACCCAGTAGGCAAGCGTGTACAAGGATTACACTGGAAGTGAGTTTTACTTTGCTTACGAAAAATTTGGCATCTTGAATTTGTACTTTGTAAGAAGGGTCCGCTTCACTTGTCACGAGACAGAAATTGGGATTGGACCATAACATCTGTAGTCTCGGATCGACTTGATTGAGTAGGTATCGTTCTTGATTGAGTAGGTATCGTTCTTGATTGAGTAGGTATCGTTCTTGATTGAGTAGGTATCGTTCTTGATTGAGTAGGTATCGTCCCTCATTCTCACAGGTAGTCAGTTCCATTTTACCCGCGGTGTTGAGGAACCAGAGTGACGTACAGAGTTGACTTCGTGTGGCATCAGAACCGTAATTCAACAGGGTCTCCAAGTACACCCTGTAGAGGTACAGGGTGTGAGAAGCACTCACTTGGTGATCGTTGAGGAAGACGTCTACTTGATTGGAAGAAATGAGAATTGGAAGAATTGAGTGGAAGAAATGAGAATTGGAAGAATTGAGTGGAAGAAATGATTGCAGGGGGTAACCACTTCCGACGGGGCTGTACTGTCCGATTTCGCAATTTTCAAGATGAGGCATAAAGGCAGTGGGATAGATCGACGTAATCATCTGTTCCTTTCGCGATGAATTCAAGTGGTGCATTACCTTCCAGCGAAGCCACAGGAAAATAATTGACTTAGTAGCCTCTTTCTAGTTGTGAGACAGTGCGGGGTACCAAAATTTCCCATAATTATGATTATGCGTGGAATCTTTTTAAGAAAAAATCAAACTTCAAAAGTGAGCAGAATAAAATATGAGCAAGACTAAAAATGTCTACAATGACTTTACACATATTCGATGATATAACGGAGTACATGCTTGTTGAAGATAAAACTTCTGTGCTTGACAGTCAAGATGACTTCCAAAAATATTTCTGAGGGAAATGCGGATTTTAATTTTTTTCACTTCAATGTCAGAAGTATTAGACAAAACTTTGCTGAACTTTTGTTGATCCTTGAGGATGTTCTTCAAAATTTTTATTTGATTTTCCTATCAGAAATATGGATAGATGAAGAAGTTGATCTGAATAAAATTAAACACTTTAATATGTACTATCACTGCAGAGCTTCAAACAGATCAGATTTTATGATTTTGTATGTGAGAGCTGATGACTTTCATTTTCAACCAGACGACCAGCTTGGTGCTGAGGGTATTCACTTGTTTCACTCAATTTTAAATACTTTTATTATTCTTATCTACAGATCTCATACTGCTAATATTGACGCTTTTAATAGAGAATTAAAGAAATATAAATTTCAAGAACATATTCTTGGTGGTACGTTAAGTACGTTACTGGTTTTATGAAGTAATGACAATATTAAGTAATATTAGTTATTTTAACTGACTTTATTAAGTACTTTAACCGGTTTTGGGTTTGAACAGTGTGTACCTATACCCACTAGAGTAACACAAGTTATTTCAAATTGTATTGACCATGTTTTTGTTAGAAATGGCTCTGGGTTTGTTGACGAAGTGGCTATCTATCAGTATCTCTTTACAGATCATTTTCCTATAATATGTAAAGCTAATTTAAAATTAGAAAGGGGTATGATTGAATATATATTAATTAACAGCAAATGGGCTAGTTCTGTTAGGAATACCAAGGCATATAGGGGAGCTGAAATCGGATCGGATCATTACCTTGTTAAAAGTGTCTTGCAACTTAAAAACTGTTGTGCTAAAGGTTTAAAAATTTGCCTTTAATACTGAAACTCTGAAAGACCTTGTTATAGCTGAAGCTTACCATGATAAGTTACTTAGTAATTATGATAGTCATGGTTTGCTTACTAATGAAGTTGGGGAAGAACGGGACCAGTTTAAACAGGCTTTTTTGGAAACTTACAGTACTCTTTTAGGGAAAAAGGAGCAGAAAAGACAGAATTATTTGGGTGATAAGACACTTGAACTTATTTCAGAAAGAAACAACTGCAGGAATGTCCTTAATCAATACCCTAATAGTGCAGAGAGCTTAATAAAAGTGTAAAGGTTCAGTTAACTGCTGATAAGAATCTTTGGCTTGATGGTTTGGCTGACAAAGTCGAGGAAGCAGTTGACAGCACAACAGCAGAGAGCGTTACCAGATAGTTAATGTTTTGTGTGGTAGAAAACGGACAGGTATACAGGGATTGAAGAATAAACAAGGTAAGGTTATAGAAGGTGAGGATTCTGTCATGGCTAGGTGGACTGGGCATTTCAGTGATATTCTAAGCAATGTGGTTAGTTCTATTCCCATTGTTTGCAATGATGATAGATGCATTGGTGGCTTTAATGTTGGCCCTATAACACAATCTGAAGTTATTTTGGCTATTTCTAAACTTAAACTTCATAAATCCCCAAGTGTAGATGAAATTACTACGCAAATGCTTAGAGCTGGGAATGTTTCGGTTACCGCTTGGATGACTGAAATTTTGAATATCTTTTATGATAAAGGCATGGTTCCTAAGGATTTTACCAGAGCTATTTTTATCGCTATTTTCAAAAAAGGTGATCGCAGTTCTTGTGATAACTATAGGGGTATCAGCCTACTCTCTGTTCCAGGTAAAGTTCTTTCCATGATTGTGCTTAATAAAATTAAGAATCTGGTTGACAGTCAATTGCGTGATGAGCAATGTGGATTCAGAAGTGGTAGGGGATGTGTAGATCAGATATTTTCTCTTAGGCAAATTCTTAAATGTTTAGAGTTTCAGAAACCTTTGGTTGTTAGCTTTGTTGATTTCAAAAAGGTTTTCGACGCTGTTGATCGTCATAATTTGTTGTTGATTGTAAGATCATATGGTATACCAGACAAGTTAGTTAACACAATGAAAGCTCTCTATAATAACACAGTTGTGTGTGAGAGTTGTTAAGGCTTGTAGCAATTGGTTTAGCATTACTTCTGGTGTTCGACAAGGGTGCATTTTGTCTCCTTTTCTCTTTAGTTTGGTTATTGATTATATTGTGCGAAATTCACTGCAAGGGAAACATTTTGGCCTTAAATGATCTGAAGATACGAAAATTTTTGATTTAGATTATGCTGATGATTTAGCCATTTTGGCAAATGATGTTGATGAGACTGGTAGTAGAGTAGGCTTGATTATAATTTGAGAGAAAACTAAAGTGATGAAAATTGGCCAATCAAGTTGTGATTCAGTTCATCTGAATAGTTGCAGTCTTGAGCAGGTGTCACAGTTTATTACCTGGGGAGCTATGTAACAGATACTGGTAATATGCGGCATGAGATTAACAGACGAATAGGTATTGCTGCCGGGACTTTTAAGAATCTATGGAGAGTGGGGAGAAATAGGCGTATACACCTAAAGACTAAAATTAGACTGTATAATAGTTTGGTTCTTTCTAGGGTTAGTTATGGTAGTGAAACTTGGACACTTTGTAAACAAGATAACAGGAAACTAGATCTTGATTATAGACGCCTATGTAGTCATGGCATTAGGTGGTTCAACTTTGTAACTAATGATGAGGTTAGGCAAAGGAGTTTGCAACCTCCTTTAAGTAGCATATTATGCAGAGAGAGACTCCGCTGGTTTGGCCATGTTGCCCGTATGAATAATTATAGATTGGCGAATAGGGTTATGAACAGTGTGCCTAGAGGCCTCAGAAGGAGGGGGCGACCTAGGATCCGGTGGGCTGACAATGTCAAACAAGACCTTGTTAGTATTGGTGTGCAGTGGTCAGATGCAGCAGATGTAGCTCAGGACAGATATGCTTGGAAAACTAAATTACACGGTCTGATTGGACCTCTGTAGCCCATGGCTTCTTGATGATGATGGCGACGACGACGATGATGATGATGAATATGTTCTGAGTGAAGTTGCATAATTCACTGAGAACGGTTTCTAGTTCCTGCTTCCACATTCTGGCGCCATCGGGAGGATTATCTTGGGAGACAATTCCGTTTGAGGCACTGCATAGCAGGGCGAAGCCACTTACTTGCCACCTGCCAGCTATAATCTGAGCACCATACACAAAGGGAGGCGCCCTCTTGTCTGTGGAAAGCTTCTATCAGAGTGGCTCCTGGAGTCATGTATGAGACTCAGCCTTACAACACCGAATGCACAGGATTTAACCACTCTCAATGGTTTCCACGGAGGGACAGTTAAGTGGTTGCAGGACAAGGACGTCGCATCGAGAGCTCTCTGTTTTCGTCTCTTACCACCACACAACCATCCCCCCCCCTAGCAGAGAGAATTTCAAGGACCAATAAAAACTCTCCTCATATAGCGGTCCTTTGTGTGCTCGAGAGAGGAAAGAACTCTTCTCGATTCTTGACGAGTGCTCGACACTTGGCTCTCGACGTGAGCACACAAGTCTTTGGCTATCGACTTCAGCACTCGACATATGGCAACGATTTCAGTCATGCACTTCGGAGAGAGAAGTCTCGGTCAGCGATGTTAGTTAGCACTTTAGAGTTTGTTAGTAGCGTGCAAAGTGAGAGGCAGAGTAATAATATAGTCAGCGATGACTGAATGTCTTCAGAGAACAATATGTAAGTTGATGTAAGAATAGAATGGAACGGTGATAATTAGTGTTGTAGATAAATGTGTTTGTATTTCTAAGGAAAATACCATTACCTGCCTTTTGGATGCGGGAGGATGACTCTGTTCCCAATAAGATACTGGGCTACTAATTATCTTAATGAATGGTAAATTAATTATACGATCACGGCCAAAATGAAATGTGGTGCGGGAGGATTAAATATTAATAATCTCCTCCTTTTTTCTTCCCCCGGTAAAACAAATAGAGAAAGGAGTAATAACGTAATGAGATCGGTTGATTACACAAAATTTGAAAAAATATATTTAGAACTTAGATTTCAAAAATATTGGTGAAATTAATGGGGATTTTAACGCTTTGTACACTAACTGTTTCTGTAGGGTAACTCAAAAAATAAGCTATTTAAGAAGTAGTAATAAACAAATTTTTAAAGGGAAGCAACCATGGATTACAGATGAACTAATTTTTTGTATTAATGAAAAAAGAAAGGCTTTATAAGCAATTTAAGAAATATCCTGGAATAATTCAGTTTGATTTGCACTATAGAAATTATTCTAAATATTTTTCTGATAAATTTTACAATTGTGGAAATGACAAAAAGAAGCAATGGAAGTTCATATGAAGAAAGGCTTTATAAGCAGTTTAAGAAATATCCTGGAATAACTCAGTTTGATTTGCATTATAGAAATCATTCTGAAATGTTTTCTGATAAATTTTACAATTGTGGAAATGACAAAAAGAAGCAATGAAAGTTCATAATAATGAACGTTCACAAATTACTTGGTCTGAAACAGAAAACAAAAGTTTTACCTGAAAGAAGAACTTCTACTACCTTGGTTAATGAAATGAATTCTGGTTTCACTTTTTTGAGGATAATACAGGTCAACAAATGAATAATTCCAACACATTCCCCAATCAGTTTACTTTAAGACAACCACAAAATTCTGTCTTTTTCTAGAATGCTACTGACAATGAGCTAACTAATATAATAAATAACTTAGATAAAAACAAAACAGTGGGTCATGATGGGATAACTGTTAAAATGCTAAAAAAAAATTCTGTAAATACCATATTCACATTTTGACTATCTAACAAATATTTCAATTCAGAATGGGTTCTTTTATGATGATTTAAAAAAAGCTTTAGTTTACCCTATTTGTAAGTCAGGAGACAGAAATCTGATAAATAATTATTGACCAATATCTGTGCTGCCAATATTTTCAAAACTGATTGAAAAAATTGTTAAAAAGAGAATTATTGGTTTCTTTGAAAAGCCAAATGTTTTTCATGATTTTCAGTTTGGTTTTAGAGAAAACAGAAATGCTGAACAAGCTGTAGTAGATATAACCGGAATTTTTTTAAAAGTATTAATGAAGGCAGAAAAGCACTAGCTGTTTTCCTTGATATTAAAAACGAACTTGACACAGTTAACCATGACCCTCTGTTGAATAAACTTATATTAGTGGCATATGAGATATTTGTCTACAATGGTTTAAAAGTTATTTGAAAAATAGAAAACAGGCTGTTTATATTGTGCGTGTACGGCATGGCTCAGTTTTAGGTCCTGTGATATTTTTAATTTATTTTAACGATTTTTGTAATCTTAACCTTTATGGATCCCTTGCCTGTTACGCATGATGCAGCCATTGTTTATTTAGCCAACAATATAACAGATTTAAAGTTTATAGTTGAGCAGGATTTAATGCAAATTAATTACTGGTTCCATTTAAACTCCTCATTGGGGATAATGTTCATTTTAGTTTAAGATATCAAAATATTATCTATGGTAACCATCAATATTGTGATTATCCATATTTAGAAAGAGTGACCAATTTCAAATATCTAAGTATAATTATAGATCAAGATTTGAAATGGAAATCTGGATCGCAAATGTTTTAACTAAAAAACTGAGGATTATCTTGTATATATTTTACTATTTAAAGAAAATTATGGCAAGAAAATATTTGGTTTTCCTGTGTTATGCTTGGATATATTCGATTATTCAATACGGTATATGTAGCTGGAGGGCGGGTGATTATGGGCACAATTTAAAATATTTGTGTTTTGCACCTAAAAAAATTATAAATTAATTCTTTAATGTAAAGTCTTTCTCTTCTATAAATATGTTAAATACTAGTCACTTCTATTATATTAGACAAATTTATTTTTACAGATTCTGTTATTTCTGTTTATTAATCAGCAACGGATTTGGCATTTAATTTTACCTTATAATTCAAGTAGAGTTCGATCAATGTTTGTTGTGCCTTTGCCTCATAAAAGTATTATGGAGATCATTTCCTTTACGTCGCTCAAAAAACTTTTAATTTACTTAATTATAATTTGAGGATGGAAAAAAAGTCTCTCAATGTTTAAAAAAAGGTCTAAAGGAATGGTTTTAATATTCAGAATTTGGAAGAATACGTAAAATGTTAGTTCTTTTATCTGTTTCTTCTTAATTTTTAAGTCATACTACATTATTTTTCCTTTCTTTTCTGTTCTTATTTTTGCTTATGTGTATTTATATATTACGCATTATTATTTATGTATTATTATATTCCATTATACCTAGAACCGTTCACACAGAAGACACTGAAATGTTAAAACTTTCCGTTCGATCTGAAGGCAAAATTGACGTCTTTGACAAATCTATGCAGCAGAATTTTGCGTCGTTTAGCTTTCTTCAGTATTCACGCATTTAAGTGTTGAATGAACATATTCCAGGTAGCGATAGGAATTGAATTAACAATTTTTTTTAAAACTTATATATGAAATGGGGTTGGGGGGGGGTGGAGCGGTTTGGATTATCCCATATTTCCTATTCAAACAAGGTTTGCTTATACCCATGTTTTCAAGTAACGTATCCCTCAACGTAAGCCATATCGTATTGTCTTAAAAATTCAACTCTTTACCTGTAATAGAATACAGGTTCGAACTCGAAATTAATTTAAACTACTTAAGGTTGCAATTTCTAAATAAAAACTGAGAAATAAAGAACGGAAATATTGAAATGGAGTAAAGGTTTAAAAAAAAATTCTGAAAAATTGTGGCATGTTTCGAAATGATTGTTTAGAGTAAAATTCTATTTTACTAATGTTTATCAGAATTTTCAACAGCCATTCAATTAACATGATTAAAATTTGAACAAAATAATGAAGAAAAAAGCTTAGTTGGGCTCATTGGTCATTACAATGATAAATAAGTTCTTGTGCACTATCATCTCGTGAACCATCATCATCATCATCCTCAAGCAGCCATGGGCTACGGAGGTCCAACCAGACCGTGCAATTTAGTTCTCCAAGCAAGTCTATCCTGAGCTACATCTACTGCATCTGGCCACTGCACACCAATTCTAACAAGATCCTGTTTGACATTGTCTGCCCTCCGCATCCTAGGTCTCCCCCTCTTTCTGAGGCCTTTAGGCACACTGTTCATAACCCTATTCGCCAATCTATAATTATTCATACGGGCAACATGGCCAAACCAACGGAGTCTATCTCTGCACAATATGCTGCTTAAAGGAGGTTGCAAACTCCTTTGCTTAACCTCATCATTAGTTACAAAGTTGAACCACCTAATGACCAAGATACTGCGCAAGCATCTGGAATCAAAAGCATCTAGTTTCCTGTTATCTTGTTTACAAAGTGTCCAGGTTTCACTACCATAACTAACCCTAGAAAGAACCAAACTATTATACAGCCTAATTTTAGTTTTTAGGTGTATACGCCTATTTCTCCACACTCTCCATAGATTCTTAAAAGTCCCGGCAGCAATCCCTATTCGTCTGTTAATCTCATGCCGCACATCACCATTGTCTGTTACGTAGCTCCCAAGATAATTAAACTGTGACACCTGCTCAAGACTGCAACCATTCAGATTAACTGAATCACAGCCTGCCTGACCAATTTTCATCAGTTTAGTTTTCTCTCTGTTTATAACCAAACCTACTCTACTACCAGTCTCATCAACAGCTCGAATGAAAGAGTTCATCTCATCAACATCATTCGCCAAAAGGGCTAAATCATCAGCATAATCTAAATCAGAAATTTTCGTATCTCCAGCCCATTTAAGGCCAAAATCTTTCCCTTGAAGTGAATTTCGCATAACATAATCAATAACCAAGCTAAAGAGAAAAGGAGACAAAATGCACCCTTGTCGAACACCAGAAGTAATGCTAAACCAATTGCTATAAGCCTTACCAACTCTCACACACGACTCAGTGTTATTATAGAGAGCTTTCATTAGGTTAACTAACTTGTCTGGTATACCATATGATCTCACAATCAACAACAAATTATGACGATCAACAGAGTCGAAAGCCTTTTTGAAATCAACAAAGCTAGCAACCAAAGGTTTCTGAAACTCTAAACATTTCTCAACAATCTGCCTAAGTGAAAATATCTGATCCACACATCCCCTACCACTTCTGAATCCACATTGCTCATCACGCAATTGACTGTCAACCAGATTCTTAATTCTATTAAGCACAATCATGGAAAGAACTTTACCTGGAACAGAGAGTAGGCTGATACCCCTATAGTTATCACAAGAACTGCGATCACCTTTTTTGAAAATAGGGATAACAATAGCTCTGGTAAATTCCTTAGGAACCATGCTTTTATCATAAAAGATATTCAGAATTTCAGTCATCCAAGTGGAAACCGAAACATTCCCAGCTCTAAGCATTTCTGTAGTAATTTCATCTACCCCTGGGGATTTATGAAGTTTAAGTTTAGAAACAGCCAAAATAACTTCAGATTGTGTTATAGGGCCAACATTAAAGCCACCAATGCATCTATCGTCATTGCAAACAATGGGAATAGAACTAACCGCATTGTTTAGAATATCACTGAAATGCTCAGCCCACCTAGCCATGACAGAATCCTCACCTTCTATAACCTTACCTTGTTTATCCTTCAATCCCTGTATACCTGTCTGTTTTCTACCACACAAAACATTAACTATCTGGTACAGCTCTCTGCTGTTGTGCTGTCTAACTGCTTCCTCGGCTTTGTCAGCCAAACCATCAAGCCAAAGATTCTTATCAGTAGCTAACTGATCTTTTACACGTTTATTAAGTTCTCTGTAATGCTTTTTATTAGGACTAGTAGGGTATTGATTAAGGGCATTCCTGCAGTTCTTTCTTTCCAAAATAAGCTCAAGTGCCTTATCACTCAGATAATTTTGCCTCTTCTGCTCCTTTTTTCCTAAAAGAGTACTGTTAGTGTCCAAAAAAGCCTGTTTAAAATGATCCCATTCTTCCTCAACTTAAAGCAAACCATGACTGTCATAATGACTAAGTACCTATCATGGTAAGCTTTGGCTATAACTGGATCTTTCAGAGTTTCAGTATTAAAAGTAAATTTTTTAACCCTAGCGCAACACTTTTTAAGTTTAAGTTGCAACACACTTTTAACAAGCTAATGGTCAGATCCAATTTCAGCTCCCCTATATGCCCTGGTATTCCTAACAGAACTAGCCCATTTGCTGTTAATTAATATGTAATCAATCATATTCTTATGCAGCCCATCAGGTGAAACCCATGTGTACTTATGTATGTCGCGGTGTTTGTAATAAGTGTTAGTTATTCTGAATCCATTGAGTTTACTTACCTGTAGGAGACGTTCCCCATTGCCATTGCAGTTACCAATACCAAAAGGGCCTATTACTCCTCCCCAAAGGTCAGAGTCAGTACGAACTTTGGCATTGAAGTCACCAAGAACAAGGGTAATATCTCCTTTCTTGACAGAATTCAAAATATCCTGAAGTTGTTCATAAAACCTATCCTTCTCATTCTCATCGGCATCCTCAGTGGGGGCATAACAGCAGATAACATTCAAGTCTTTAACGCTTGTCTGAAATTTTGCTGTAAGAAACCTTTCATTAATGCACTCATATCCTAGAAGAGCATCGCTAGCGTGTCTGCTGAGAAGCAGACCCACCCCTTGGTGATGCTTATTGTCGTCCCTCCCTGAAAAGAGAAATTTAAGATTATTTTTAAGAATCTGACCTTTATCTGTCCATCTGGTCTCTTGCAAGCCGAGAGTATCTAAATTATAACGGTGGAATTCTTGTGTGAGGACATCAAGAGAAAAAGCTCTGTTCAGAGTCCTCAGATTCCAACTACCTATGGAGAGAAAATTGTTAGTGGGATATTTAAAGAAACTATGTTTATTGAGAGAGGGAATGCCGACAATGTCAAACATCCCCCTAATCGCTGACATGTGGTAAAGACCCGTTCAACCACTACTAAAGGCTGAAGCCATCTACACTGGAAGACTTCCTCCAATGTAGAATTTGACGATGCCAATAGAAGCAAAGAGTTCAGGTGCCTGCGATGACTTCTGCTCAGGATTATCCACCAGCTGATAAACATATCCTGTGAATCTATTCACTTGGGGCTGTCAACCCACAAACAAACAGAAAACACAGCGGAAGATTTTCCCTCCACAGAAGCCCACCAGTGCAGCAAAATCAGGATCCATAATCAAGCTCAGAACCATATATCTGTCCAGTCCAGTGGGTTTATATGGTCAGCATCAGGACCCTGTGTGGTTGACCACTCCTCAGCAGGGTAGAAAAAAAAGAAAAGTAGCCATAATTGTCCAGATCAGTAGGCCACACTAATCTGACAGCCCTCCCCTTCCGTTCACTTCCACAAGAGAGTATCTCTTTGGAAAGGTACTAACGGTCTGCACCACGAGAAGGCGGGGTCGGACATTAGGTGCTAGGCCCGGCCGGTTCTATGCATCATCACAGGGGATTGGTGCATAGCTCTCCTTCCAGTGACTACCTAGCTACCATTTGTCAACATAGGTAACAAAAAATATCCCCTTACGCAGCTGCTTGCCACAGAGGTCTAACAGGAGCCTGTTAGTTTATACGTCGCAGTAGAAGACCTGTGAGCATGGTGGGACGTCAGCAGAAAAAAACACAAAAAACCATGCTTTACTAGGGACTCGAACCCAGGCCGCTTTGATCAGTAAAAGCCAAGCTCGCTAACCACTCAGCCACGGCAACTTGGGTCGCTTGGATGCGGCTGGGATTAGCTGTTGGAAGAAAGGAGAACACTCCGCCTCCTCTACGACACTGCCTGTTCATTCAGCCTCAAAAGACGAAAAAACCTGTTCCAACTAGTTCCACCACGGGAGCCGAGGCAACTTGGATCTACATATCCTTGTTTGTGGCTAACCGGGCGCAGACTAAATTTAGGTTTTGACCGATGGATGAACTTTACTTCTATAGTACTGTTCGCCAAGGTAGTCGTGGGGGGAGCTGCATCTATATGCTGTTGGCTTGCCCTCGACCTAGGTAGTGGAGATTTGGCATTATCCCTATAGATGTAGTGCAGTCTATATATTGCGGAGCATCTGGGTTTTCTCGTCATTACAAGTTTCCTGTTCCGACTAGTTCGCGCGTTGGCCGCCAGATGGCAGTGGCCGTCTAAAATACACAGAGAGCTTATAAGAGTGCGTTTAAACGTATAAAGTATTGTGATTGATGCATTTATAAAATACACAACCAAAAATATTAGTGATTTAATAATAGAAAAATAAAATCTGCTTAATAATGCCGTTAGTGGAAGTAGTTCATAAATATATGCGGGAATAAATTGCCGTTTTATGACATTACTAAAACGGAACTGTTAAAGAGCTGCTTAAATATTTTTGTCCCAGAACTGTTCAACAGCTGTTTTTTTTTGTCCCAAAGCAATTAAATTTTGTGGAACATGCATTTAAACTTATAAACTAGTACAATTTTAAAGAATAATAAATTTCTCTTACTATTGTTTTTGTTTTTATGGGCGTAATCATTTTCTAACAATTGCAAGTTATTTTTCAGAGATTCTCAAAGGTGATGGGTCCTTTTGGCATTGGTAGTTTCAAGGCAATGGGGAATATCTCGTGCAAATAAGGAAACTTAATGGTTTGAGAATAACACATTACACAGCGCTCTGGCATGTATCTAGAGAGTTGTAGGTTCGATTCCCGCTATGTCAGCGATAATATTTTTCACATGAGTAATTAGGAAATTTGTAAATGCATATGGTTTCCTGATTGGCTTTATAGGAATATGGTTGGTTATGCTGTATATTAAGAGCAAATGAGTTAGTTTGGTCAAATATGGCAGGTCATGTAGGGAGCTGAAAATGGGTCTCACCATTACCTTGTCAAAAGTGTCTTTCAATTCAAGATTAAGAAATATTCTGCTAAAGGTTAAGAGATTCCTTTAACAAGGAATTTCTGAAAGAACCAGAAATAGCAACAGTTTACCTTGATAAGTTTTAAAGTGTTCTTACAGTTGAAGTAGAGGAAGAATGGGACCATTTTAAACAGTCTATTTTTGAAACCATCTGTGCTATTCTATATAAAAAGGAGCAGATGTGACAATCATTTGTGTGATAAGGCATTGAGAATTGCAGGGAAAAACTAAATCAAAATCCTAACTAGTCCCAAGAAACAGCATTGCAAAGTGCTTAATAAATGTGTAAAGGATCAGTTAACAGCTGATAGGAATCTTTAGTTTCATAGCTTGGCTGACAGAGCAGAGGATTACCCCAAATATTTGGAATTAATGCTAATAGCTTTGAAATTTCCAGTTAAAAAACATACAGAAATTCTGTAATTCACGTAGGATTACCATATGGTTCGTTAATTTTGTGTGCTTTAAATCATAGTCTAATAATTTTAATTTATTTCATAAAATTATTAAAATCATTGAATATTATTAATCAATATGCTGAAATACACTCAATTACCACTGAAATCACGTTTGTCCTTCTGAAACGTTTAGTCTGTTTCACTGTGGGGTAGTGCCTTTAATCATTCAGTGCATAACTACTAACAAAGGATTCACAACAAATTTTCTAAATAATAATGATACTTATTTTTTACACCAGTGGAAATATCAAAACTTTCTTTGAGTCTTTTTATTTTATTAGAGTTCCAGTTAATACATTTATTTCGTACCTTTAACAAACTTCTTTCTATTACTCAAAATAAAATTTATATATATCTTCTATTCCTTCAGGAAGTTATGATGAAAACTAAATAAAAGTAATAAAAAAATGACGATTTTCAGGAAATTAAACCATAAAACACTTTAAAGTTTAAAAATGTATGGTATTATTGCTACAGTAAGCCAAGAGAACAGTACGTTTGTTGTTACCTAGAGGTCCTGTATAGTTAGAGGCTGGCCATCTCGGTGATTCACTGCCATTTATTGATTGAGTCACGTGATTTATGGACGCCATGTTTTGTCGTACAATGTACCACTTTTTTTTTGTCAATAAAAGCTGTCATATTTTATGAATGTCTCACTACGCTTCATTTGGGTTTAAAAATTTCACTCAAAGAAATAAATTAATATTTTTTCCGAGAAACTCCATCAGAAGACGGCAAACGCCTGTAAAAGTGAAACGAACTAACTGAAAACCAACAAATAATTTGTTTTACAGTTCATTTAAAAAACGAGCTAATGTTTTCATTTTGTCGTATGTCTATGGCAATATTTGTTCGTCTGTCTGTCCGTCTCTCTGTTAACTGTTGTCTGTCCATCTGTCTTTCCACTTGTCTGTCCGTCTATAGACAATCAATTTTTTTACTTTTAGAACTAAATGAAAAAAATTTTTTGGTTGGATAGGTGTCGAACAAATATTGCGATTCGCAATTTTGAAAAATTTCAGTGGCTTTAATAGCGCCCTCTAGCGATGGGAAAAGATGGAAAATGCAAAAATTTCAAACGAATATTACAAACAAACTATTTATACTGGAAATCTGAAATTCTGGTAGTAAAGTGTTATGGCCAGAAGGTTTTCAATGGCAACAAGGCTTTGCCGTCCTAGCCAGAAGGGGGTGCATGAATGAAACTTTTTTTAAGAGATGAACGAAACAATATATAGTCGTATCAGAATAATATGACCACCGACCATACATATACTATGGTAGGTGGTCATATTATTCTGATACGACTGTGTATATAGATATATTTGTTTTACAGGCACTAACAAAATATTAATGATTTAAACAATATTTGAAAATCTCAGCGTTACCTGTAGACGTTGAAATGTCTTTAAATCAATAAATGTTTTTTGTGAAAAAAGCAGGCATTAGTTCAAAGATTAAAATACTCTGATATGTTTCTGAAGAGATGCGGGTTCGAATCCCGTATATCGGCAAAAAATTTTCCCACAAAAATATTAATATTTACATTTGTCGAATTCCCATCAGTGGAATTTCCAGTATTAGAGAGTGCTAAAGGCATATATAAAAACTGGAAAGGCGAATTCTAGCGGCAGAAAAAAGCTGCAAAATACCAAATCTTTAAATATTGCAAACTATCTATTTTTGCTAGAAACTTAAATTTTTTGGTCATAGAGTGTAATGGTCACGTGGTTTACCCTAATAGTAATGATTCTCGTTGGTAAAATGCAACTTTTCTCCTTTAAGAAATAAATGAAAAATTTTTTTGCACATTACAAGTACTAATAAAATATTAATAGTTTATTTTCTCAATTATATAGTAGTTCGAATCCCCACTGGCAGAGGGTACTGAAAGTGTAAAATAGCTAGAAGAACGCATTTCACCTTTGGCACATATGAGAATCTCATTTTCAAAGAGAATGAAGTTCTTCCTTTGCCTACTTTTTCACTCCTTGAAAGTTTTAATTATGGATGTCCGCCATCCTCATGAACCTTCTACCATGGCATATAAATTGACAGGCTCTGTCAAACCTTTGTACAAGCAGCTGTTTGAGGGTTATTTATTTATATTTTAATGTATGATGGGGGAAATGCACATAGCAGTATTTTATTAGTAATTATAAAACATAAAAAGTATTTGTCTTTTAGTTCTTGAATTTAAAAAGCTGCTTTTCTCTCGCTCCTCTGAAAATAGTGGGCAATCATTGCTATCAATGGAATTTCTACCATAACAGAACTCTACACGGCGAAACTCCTTTCATAAACAGATCACTTGAAACATTCGTTAAAAGTTTTGCAGTTTCGATATTTAGTGATCTCTAATGAAATAAATTAAAACTACTTTTGAAAATGCGAATTACGTTTCATTAGTAACCAACTAAAAAAGAGATTTCTAATTATCTTTTAAAACAAAACCGTTTCGTTTCTTACCTACCTTTGGCTTAGGGTCAACTCATTGTTTTTAAGGGAATTTTCAAGACTGTCACATTCCATCACCAAAATTTCAAATTTCTAGCATAACTACATCGTTTGCAATATTCATTTTAAATTTTGGGATTTTTCGTTTTTTTCCACCGTTAGAGGGCGCAATTACAGCTTTTGGGAAATTTTCAAAATGCAAATTGTAATATTTAACCAATACCTATCCAACCCAAAAATAATTTTTAATATATCTGTAAAAACGTACACTTTTCAGTTAAAACAAAAAAAAAAGTTGCATTCACCTCCCCCCTGGGTCTAAAGGTTCAAGTGATTGTTGCCAATGGTAACTTCGTAACCTTCACATTTCAACACCAAAATTTCAAACTTCTAATATAAACACATCGTTTGGAATATTCGTTTGATATTTTGGAATCTTCAACTTTTTCCACCGTTAGAGGGCGCAGTTATAAATTTCAGGATATTCGAAAAATGCAATCGTAATACTTCATTAATATCTATCTAACACAAAAATATTTTTTTATTTATCTGTATAAATAAAAAAGTTCGATGTCTACAGAAGGACAGAAAACAAAGCGAAATTATGTCTTTTTTTAAAAAAAAAAGCCCTAAAATTTCTTTTTCCCTTTTTAAGATGTTTTATAAAGTGCTTCCAGTCATGAGCATTGAACTCTGTATCAAATATTTCCCTACCCTTTTCCGGAATCCACAAGTACCCTGCAATATCATTCAGCTATGCACGCTAAACAATCCGAGCTACGACAAAACATGGTGTCCAATTTTGAGAGGCGAACCTCTGCTATATGGGGCCTCTTTTGTTATCAGACGATCAGCGCCATTTAGCGGAAGAAACTTCTTTGAGAAGGAACATGCTTTTTTCGCGAATCGACAGGCAGTGTCCTAGCCGAGGCGGTGGATAAGTTGTCTTTAGAGATTAGGTGGGAAAGAATGGAGAGGGAGAAGAGGAAACAGAAAGACGAGTGATGACAAGAGAAGGAGAGGTAGGAGGGTAGGGGAAATGCGTCTTTTCGGAAAGGATTCGAAAGAGGGAGAGTGAAGGTTCCCATCTCTCTGAGAAAGAACTGGGTAGGGCCCAAAGTTGTAAATGGAGAGCTGAAAGAATGGAGGTCAAGAATTGATTAATAAAAACATTACTGTGAGATATATATTTACTAAAAGATATTCTGGAAAGAATAGAAAGTTATAGCTATTTACTCAAAAAACTCCTAGCTAGGGAAAGATATATTTCAATATAATATATTTAACTAATATAAAACAGTTATGTACAGCTTTACTAATACAAGACTTAAATACCAATAACATTGACAGATTACATTGAGAGATTGACATTGAGAGATTGAAAGACACATTACATTTGCTTAAAAATGATTGTGAAAGATATTTACTCACGCAACTAAGCAAATGAACAGAATAAAAAATATTGTAATGATGTATGAGATTCTACTAAGCAATTTGAATTACTCACTCAACATTGATAGATATTACATCTATCATCAGAAAAATATTTCTTTGGAAATGAAGTCTGAATATATTTTGCTTACACATACCGGGAAGCGAAGAGAAAATAAAATATTGCAACCTCTATAATGGTGACACTGTTGGACATAAGTAAATAAAATACTTTCAACGTTTAAAAGATAATTCTAAGATTTTGTCATTTTACTTGTAAACAGTGATAACTTTCTTGTTTTAGCTTTATAGTTTTTATCATTTTTCATTGTTATAATTATTTAGCAAATGTTTGAAACACAATCATTATTTTTCAGTAATAATGTATTCGCAAAATGCCACATACACAAACAGCCTCATTATTTAATACAGATGTTACTATAGCCAATTGATCGTCTGCAGCCGCAAAGCGTAAGCCCATGGTACTGACGTCGATCCACGTGACATGCAGCTTGAAACAGGCCTGTAGTTGAGAAGGTCTTGGTCTATGCATTTCAGTAGTAATTTCATCTACCCTGGGGATTTATGCAGTTTTAGAGATAGCCAAAGCGATTTCATTAAAGCGAGTAATGAATTTCATCATCATCATCATCATCATCCTCAAGCAGCCATGGGCTACGGAGGTCCAACCAGACCACGCAGTTTAATTCTCCAAGCATATCTGTCCTGAGCTACATCTGCTGCATCCGGCCACTGCACACCAATTCTAACAAGGTCCTGTTTGACAATGTCTGCCCACCGCATCCTAGGTCTCCCTCTCCTTCTGAGGCCTCTAGGCACACTGTTCATAACCCTATTCGCCAATCTATAATTATCCATACGGGCAACATGGCCAAACCAGCGGAGTCTCTCTCTGCACAATATGCTGCTTAAAGGAGGTTGCAGACTCCTTTGCCTAACCTCATCATTAGTTACAAAGTTAAACCACCTAATACCCAAGATACTGCGTAAGCATCTGGAATCAAAAGCATCTAGTTTCCTGTTATCTTGTTTACACAGCGTCCAAGTTTCACTACCATAACTAACCCTAGAAAGAACCAAACTATTATACAGTCTAATTTTAGTCTTTAGGTGTATGCGCCTATTTCTCCACAATCTCCATAGATTCTTAAAAGTCCCGGCAGCAATACCTATTCGTCTGTTAATCTCATGCCGCACATCACCAGTATCAGTTACATAGCTCCCAAGGTAATTAAACTGTGACACCTGCTCAAGACTGCAACCATTCAGATTAACTGAATCACAACCTGCCTGACCAATTTTCATCACTTTAGTTTTCTCTCTGTTTATAACCAAACCTACTCTACTACCAGTCTCATCAACAGCTCGAATGAAAGAGTTCATCTCATCAACATCATTTGCCAAAAGGGCTAAATCATCAGCATAATCTAAATCAGAAATTTTCGTATCTCCAGCCCATTTAAGGCCAAAATCTTTTCCTCGAAGCGAATTTCGCATAACATAATCAATAACCAAACTAAAGAGAAAAGGAGACAAAATGCACCCTTGTCGAACACCACACGTAATGCTAAACCAATTGCTACAAGACTTACCAACTCTCACACATGACTCAGTGTTATTATAGAGAGCTTTCATTATGTTAACTAACTTGTCTGGTATACCATATGATCTCACAATCAACCACAAATTATGACGATCAACAGAGTCGAAAGCCTTTCTGAAATCAACAAAGCTAGCAACCAAAGGTTTCTGAAACTCTAAACATTTCTCAAGAATCTGCCTAAGTGAAAATATCTGATCTACACATCCCCTACCACTTCTGAATCCACATTGCTCATCACGCAATTGCCTGTCAACCAGATTCTTAATTCTATTAAGCACAATCATGGAAAGAACTTTACCTGGAACAGAGAGTAGGCTGATACCCCTATAGTTATCACAAGAACTGCGATCACCTTTTTTGAAAATAGGGATAATAATAGCTCTGGTAAAATCTTTAGGAACCATGCCTTTATCATAAAAGTTATTCAAAATTTCAGTCATCCAAGTGGTAACCGAAACATTCCCAGCTCTGAGCATTTCTGTAGTAATTTCATCTACCCCTGGGGATTTATGAAGTTTAAGTTTAGAGATAGCCAAACTAACTTCAGATTGTGTTATAGGGCCAACATTAAAGCTGCCAATGCATCTATCATCATTACAAACAATGGGAGTAGAATTAACCACATTGTTTAGAACATCACTGAAATGCTCAGCCCACCTAGCCATGACAGAATCCTCACCTTGTTTATCCATCAATCCCTGTATGCCTGTCCGTTTTCTACCACATAAAACATTAACTATCTGGTACAGCTCTCTGCTGTTGTGCTGCCTAACTGCTTCCTCAGCTTTGTCAGCTGAGCTATCAAGCCAAAGATTTTTATCAGTAGCTAACTGATCCTTTACACGTTTATTAAGCTCTCTGTAATCTTGTCTATTAGGACTAGTAGGGTACTGATTAAGGACATTCCTGCAGTTCCTTCTTTCTGAAATAAGCTCAATTGCCTTATCACTTAAATAATTATGCCTCCTCTGCTCCTTTTTTCCTAAAAGAGTACTGTTAGTTTCCAAAAAAGCCTGTTTAAAATGGCCCCATTCTTCCTCAATTTCAGTATTAAGCAAACCATGACTGTCATAATGACTAAGTAACCTATCATGGTAAGCTTTAGCAATAACTGGGTCTTTCAGAGCTTCAGTATTAAAGGTAAATTTTTTAACCGTAGCACAACACTTTTTAAGTTTAAGTTGCAAGACACTTTTAACAAGGTAATGGTCAGATCCAATTTCAGCTCCCCTATATGCCCTGGTATTTCTAACAGAACTAGCCCATTTACTGTTAATTAATATATAATCAATCATATTCCTATGCAGCCCATCAGGTGAAACCCACGTGTATTTATGTATGTCGCGGTGTTTGTAATATGTGTTAGTTATTCTGAATCCATTGAGTTTACTTACCTGTAGGAGACGTTGCCCATTGCCATTGCAGCTACCAATACCAAAAGGGCCTATCACCCCTCCCCAAAGATCAGAGTCAGTACCAACTTTGGCATTGAAGTCACCAAGAACAAGGGCAATATCTCCTTTCTTGACAGAATTTAAAATATCCTGAAGTCGTCCGTAAAACCTATCCTTCTCATCCTCATCAGCATCCTCAGTGGGGGCATAACAGCAGATAACATTCAAGTCTTTAATGCTTGTCTGAAATTTTGCTGTAAGAAACCTTTCATTAATGCACTCATATCCTAGAAGAGCATCACTAGCATGTCTGCTGAGCAGCAGACCCACGCCTTGGTGATGCTTTCCATCCTCCCTCCCTGTAAAGAGAAATTTAAAGTTATTTTTAAGTATCTCACCTTTACTTGTCCATCTGGTCTCTTGCAAGCCTAGAATATCTAGGTTATAGCGCTGGAATTCCTGCATGAGGACATCAAGAGAATAATCTCTATATAATGTCCTCACGTTCCCCGTTCCTGCAGAGAGAAAATGATTAGTAGGATTTTTAAAGAAATTAGGTTTATTGAGATTGGTAGGGCCAACAATATCAAACAGCCCCCTGATCGCAGGCATGGGGCAAAGACCCGTTCCTCCTCCGCTAAAGGCTGAAGTCACCGATGCTGGTAGGAACTTCAGGCACCACCTTTTCAAGTGGACTTTTTCAAGAGCCACATGGCCTGCCTGAGATGCATTACTCCAGTTTAGGCTTGACGATGCCCAACTAGCAAAGTAAGGTTCAGGTACCTGCGATGGCCTCTGATTAGGATTATCCACCAGCTGATATAAGGTATCCCATGCCTCTGTTCACTTAGAGCTGGCAACCCAGAAGCAAACAGAAAACACAGCGGCAGACTCTCCCTCAACAGAGGCCCACCAGTGCAGCAAGCCCAGGATCCATAATCAAACTCAAATCCATAAACAAGTCCAGTCTGGTAGGTATAAATGGTCAGCACCAGGACCCTGTGAAGTTGACCACTCCTCAGCAGGGTTGAAAAAAAGAAAAAAGTGGCCATAGATGACCAGATCAGTAGGCCATACTGAACTGGCAGCCCTCCCCTTCCGTTCCCTTCCAAAAGAGAATATCTCTTTTGAAAGGTACTAACGGCCTGCACCACGAGAAGGCGGGGTCGGACATTAGGTGCTAGACCTGGCCGGTTCTGTGCATCATCACTAGGGATTGGTACACAGCTCTCCTTCCAGTTTACACCTAGCTACCATTTACAGGCCTAATGAATTTATCCTCATTAAAAACAACGAAGAAGTAATCACGCTATTTACAGTACACTACTGAAATGCTCAGCCCATCTAGCCATGACAGAATCCTCACCTTCAATAACCTTACCATGTACATTTTTTAATCCCTGTATATCTGCCCACTCCTTCTTACACAAAACACTGAATCTCTGGTGTTAGGCTCTCTAGTCGCTTCTTCTGCTTCGTCAGCCATACTATCAAGCTAAAAGGTTCGTATCAGCTAATAGCTGAGCCTTTTGCTGCCTCTGCTCTTTTACCCAAAAAAGCAGTGTTAGATTCAAGATAAGTTTGGCTAAAACGTTTCCATTCATCCTCAACTTTAATAGTAAGCAAATCATGACTGTCATAATGACTAAGTAACCAATAATGGTTAGTTTTCTTTTATTTGAAAAATTTGTTTCTCTAAAAGGGCAAAAACTTCTGAACAAGGCCCACCCAACCAGTAGCTCATAAAACAAATAATCAATATAATGAATCTGACAGTTTTTACCTATCGTCCTATTGCTTTTTGCTCGTTATTTGTCCCTTTGTAGATTTGGCCAAAGTTGTTCCACCATTTCTTTGGAAGGCAATGAATAAATTTAATGATTTATGTGTCAACTGTAATCTTATAAGCAAGGAGGGTCATAAGCTGCAAAGAAAATTGATCCTCGTTTTTAATCCCTCCCCCTAAAACGAAAAGAAATAAGAAAAGGATTGTTTCATCTTCGGAACACATACTGAAAGTAACAGGCTATACGTCAGTAGTTCAGTGGCACTATAGCGTATCCCTACTAGTGCTTTCCCCCCTATGACGGCACCACCCACTTCCGGCCACGCCCCTAATTAATAACCAATTAATATCCAATTAATGGCTAATTAATAATCAATTAATAACCGATTAATATCAATTAAAATTAACTTATTCCCCTTTATTAAAAACCCCATTTATTAAAAAAATTCCCCCCTTATTGAAAAAAAAAACTTCTCCCCTCCCCCTTTTAACCCCTGGTGCCATATAGTGACTATGAGGAGCACTATTTTCGGAAAAACCCCTATTTTAACTCTAATTTCTCGATTTTTGACTCCCACTTTATTAAAAATTTCTCCCCCTTATTAAAAAACCCCCTTCCTCCCCCTTTTAATCCAGATGTCAGGGGTTAAAAGGCGCCATGGGTTAAAAGGCGCCATGGGTTAAAAGGGGGAAAGAAGGCGGTTTTTTAATAAGGGGGAGGAATTTTTTTAATAAATGGGAGTTTTTTAATAGCGGAGAGGGATTGATTATTAATTGGTTATTAATTAGTTATTAATTGATTATTAATTAGCTATTAATTGATTATTAATTAGGGACATGGTCAGAAGTGGGCGGTGACGTCATAGGGGGAAAGCACTAGTTGGGTACGCTATAGTGCCATTAAACTACTTACATCAAATGAAAGCTTCTGACGCGAGGAATGCTTATAAACTATAAAAAAACTCACCCCTGCATTCTTCCCCCCCCCCCCAACTAAAAGGAGGAAATGTTAAAACGATTTGTTCCGCTCTATCTCCAGAATGCAAGAGCTGAAAGTAACAAGCTGTATGCCAAATCTTGTGAGTGGAGAAAGTGTTGTGGGGAATAAAAAAAATACTTCATTGCTTCCCCCTCCTGAAACAAACCGAAACACGTTCTATTGTATCTTCCAAACGCGAGGGCCTACAGTTACGAGTTAGGTGTCAAATGAAAGCTCATATAATGACCATCGTAAACTATTTCGAAATTTGCTCACCCTCCATAAAAGGTGGAGG
This sequence comes from Ryuthela nishihirai, assembly GCA_038380435.1. NCBI lineage: Eukaryota > Metazoa > Arthropoda > Arachnida > Araneae > Heptathelidae > Ryuthela > Ryuthela nishihirai. Next base: position 5,438,283 of record JAWZYU010000019.1, read on the forward strand.
ATGCGGATTTTCTCGGGGGTCGACCCTAACTGGTTATTTTTAAAATTAAAGCTTTTGATGTCTCCAAAGTCATTGGGCTATCTTAAATACGACTACAGAAGGAAGAAAAAATGCGATTGATGTTTATGAGTCATTTATCAAAATGCAAATTTCTGAAGATAGGTGTTTTTATTGACAAAGTAAAAAAACACCTATCACCCTATATGCACCCTAGAAAGTAGAAAATAAATCCAAAGCATATCGATGGTTCAATAAGCCAAAGAATTCGGATTGACTTCGAAGGAAAATAGGACACCGATTTGCAAACTCAACGAGATCGTCAGCTCCCAAATTTCCTTTGAAGCGAATACGCTTTGATTGATTGCGCCATCAATATGCTTTAGGTTTATTTTCTACTTTTTAGGATTCATACAGGACGATAGCATGGCCGTCTATATACCTACCAGGCCCGAACATTCTGTTTTTGACGTCACCAACATGGGGCTATGGAAGAGTCGTAGACTAGAACAAGATATAGGGTTCATCGCTTGATTTGGGCAAAAAGATGTTTTAAACTTAAAAATGCATCGCAAAAATGGGGAAATTAGTATTCAACCAATTTTAGTCTTGATTACTAGAAAAGAAATGAAAAAAAATGCATTATTTTTTCCGTAAATCCTATCATATGAAGGAGATAAAAAAATATCGAAAATTGTAGACATGAACAAAATCTATGGTTCACCGCTTGCTTTCGGCAAAAAAATTATAAATACATCGCAAAAATGGTGAAATTAGTATTGAACTAGTTTTAGTTTTGAATACTGGGAAAAGAATGAAAAAAAAAAGTATTTGTTCTGTAAATCATGCCATTTGGAGGAGATAAAAAAATATCGAAAGATAGAAGTCTTATTACAATACTGATATGATGATTTGTCCCATAATGAAAGAAAGAACTCCTCAATTATTATATTTGTATTTTACCTAAGAGAATACAATAGAAACAAACATTTTACGGTTTTATGTAGTAATTTATTCTTTATAAGTAAAACTGGCCCCAAAAAAACATTAAACATTTCTTAAGATACATATATTAGGTATTCAAAAATTATAAGTGTTATCATGAATGGAAAATAATTATGTTGAAGATCAATTCAGAATCTGTTCTACAAATCACTTTTCATTGGTAATGACCAGTTTTTTCCTTATAAGAAATGCATATATGCATGCAGTACAATTTCAAAAAGAACATTGACATAACCTTAATATCCAAGTTCAAAGAAAAAAAATTGGTAGAATTAGATTGTATGGATTATATATAGCTGTCACTGGGCAAATATTTAAACTACTAGATTACAAAAAATAAAGCAGCTTGAAAGAATTGCATCACTGGATAAAAAAGTCATATATTTAATACTATACCCAATTAAAAAGACCTTGCTCCTTAATCAGAAAATTCTCTGTCATTAAGCAATCAAATTTCTAAGTTTATCCTTCAAGCTATTTGCATGTTAAAAATTTTATGAGGAAAATCAGGAGCTTTTTGAAGCAAGGACTTCCTGAAGATGGAGCACGGTCCTTGCTCCGAAAAGTTTCCATTTTTACTACAAACGTTTTAACAAGCTAACAGTTTGAAGGATAAACTTATTTTTTTTGGTTCAACAGAGAATTTTATTGTATTTGATACTATATTCTACAGGGCCAATTAACAAATTTCAAAATTAGCAAAAAATATGTGTAATATCAAAATTTGTGGTGTATCTTGGTGAAATGTCCAAGGAATTAAAGTCGCAATATTCAGTTTTAGGTTGAAGCATGTATTTGAGACTGAGACTTCGAGACTGTGCAGTTGATGCAGCAGCAATTCTCATAGTTCAATGAGATATCAGTTATTCCTCAAGTAGTGATCTATAAGATAGAAAAATTATCTTAGTAGGGCATGTCCTTGTATGAGAAGGCCTGTATTAATCAAATTGAAGGCATAAAAGACCACCTCAGAATTAAAAAAACAACGTAATGGTCGGAAAAATTGCTTGAAAAACACTAAAATGAATGGGAGAATATCTGCCAATTCGTACACATTGCAATGGTTGGCAGAATTGCTTGTAAGACAATAAATTGCAGCGTAATGGATCTTGGAATAACTGTTAATGCTCACACATTTCAGTGCCTGAGGTTGATGAGAAGCTGGTCCCTGCCTTCCTCGTGCCAAAAATCATTCCTCGTTCAAACTCCGATAGTCCTTGCCTTTCCCCATTGCACGATCTTCGTACTGATGAACTCACACTTCCTGCCCATGCTGTCTATATAACGTATATTGGCGCCTGTCGATGACGTCACTGCCACGTGCGGTGAGATTTATCTATTTGTGGATACAAGGTTGGTGTCATAATGATCTGACTTATGAGTGTAAATTTTATGAGGAATTAGAAGCTGAAAATGTCTTACACATTACATGACTATTTCGAAAGATACAAAATTGAATGAGATGTTAAATACAGAACAAACGATTGCAAAAAAATTAAAATATAAAACAATTTATTTTCATGCAAATTGATATCTGCACATGATATTGCAAATCACCCAGAAGATTTTAATTGAGCCATTTTAACTAACCTCTCAGTACACAAAAACATATATAGTGATATAAGCTCAACAGACAAAAAAGTTAGTCATCTGCCGCCATAAGAGGGTTGCGTCCGTTCGACAAGCAACAGAGGGTGCACCAGTAATAAACGCGTCCTACAAATAGCTGTGCCGTGCACTACGGAATTCGTTCGTACAATGACAAGAAGTGGTTGTGTGCCACGTGTGCTTTGGTCGCTCCGTGAAACATGGATCGCGCTAAAGATGTGAATGAGTGGCAGAAAGGTATTATTACGTTTTGCCGAGCCAAAGGGCATAGTGTACATGAAGTTGCTGCCTTTGCAGGTGTGTCGAAACGTACTGTCCAAAGGGTCTTCCAGCAGTGGCGTACATCGCGTAGTCGTCGCCAGAACTGTGGCATAAAGAGTGTGCTCATCAATAGGGACCGCTGCAGTGTGTAACCGACTTCCTAGACCTTGTAAGCTTCTAATTCCTCATAAAATTTACACTCATAAGTCAGATCATTATATCATAAGTTAGATCATTACACTCATAAGTCAGATCATTATACCAACCTTGTATCCACAAATGGACAGGTCTCACCGCAGGTGACAGTGACGTCATCGACAGCATGGGCAGGACCTATCAGTTCATCAGTACGACGCTCGGTTTGCCCTAGCATTGCACTGTTAGGGCAAACCGCTTTGCAACGAGGCAGTCTTTGTTCCAGTCCGTCAATGTAGGCCTACAACAAGCCGTTTTCGAACGAACATTCCGAAGGGAACTGTATGCCAGGAATATCTGGAGCAGAGTACTGCGGAAGAGACCCATGTTAACAGCTCTGCGCAAGGTTACACGGCTGCAGTAGGCGAGGCGCCACAAAGACTGGACTGTGGACTCTTGGAAGCGTGTGATCTGGTCGGATGAGTCACTAGTTTGCTTGTACTCGAATAATGCGAGGTAATGGGTACATCGTAAGCCGGATGTTAAAGCCTTTGTGCAAGGTTCTGTTCAAGCTGGAGAAGGCTCTGTGATGTTCTGGGGTGTTTCACGTACAAGGAAATGGGTCCTTTGGTTGCGTTGACGTCACACTTGAACCAGAAGGGCTATATGGAGCTACAGGATGACCACATGTTGCCTTTTGTGCAGCATCTCCACAGTGAACACCTGAAGGATACCCAAGATCTCGAAGTGTGTTGGATTGGCACGATGAGCATTCTGAAGCCTTCGAACATCTCGCATGGCCCGCCAAATCCCCGGAATTCAATACCATAGAAAACTTATCGGATTATTTGGTGCAACGAGTGAAGAGCAGTCCCAGCCATCCGGACAATCTGGCGAACTCGGCATTTGCTGCTGGAAGACTGGATGAATATTGATGTGCACTACATCCGTACACTTGTACATCAATGCCAGACAGCATTTCGGCTGTTCTTCGGTCGCACGGGGATGTTACGCGCTATTAAGTGACATTCAGCCAAGGGTGACTAATTTTTGTCCGGTGAGCTTACATTAGAAATGATTTTCAATTGTTCAATAATCTTGAAATTTCAAAAGCAGCTCACTTATGCAGATGATATTAAAGTTTGTCAGTAGAAATAGTTGTCTATGGCCGACTGTATTCTGCAGGGTTTGATGTATATTATATATATATATATAAATTTGATATATACACAGTCGTATTAGAATAATATGACCACCTACCATAGTATATGTATGGTAGGTCGCATATAATTCTGATACGACTGTTTATATATGTAATACATAAATATCGGCATGTGAATAAATCGCCCCACAATATTGGGCGAAAGAGATATTATATTTATAACTCCCCGCTAAAAACTTTTAAGTATATTTTTTTTCTTTTCTTTTTTTTCAAATTTTACTTTGCAACCAACTGTAATATGCTGCAGAATTCTGAACATGACATTATATTATAAATCTCATTCTGTGGTCTATTCACAGGGACAAAAAGAATTGCATACTGTATATATTCTACCCAGAAATAAGAAGAGAAACTTTATACCTTTTAACAATAAGAAAATCAACATTTATTGCATTCCTCGCCAACAGATATCTTCCCTTAGATTTTAAAAACAAGTCATTTACGTCAGACAATTCGTGTGGCTGAAAGCATCTATAAGCGATTCTCCATCTCTATCGGGAAATTAAAGACCCTTTGTCCCTCGCATACTCTAAAAACTTTCTCTTCCTCAACCATTGTTTTTCTTTTTCACAAAGGGGTGCATCTGCTCCTTCCATTGCTCAGCATTCACAGCTAATCATGGGGAGCAGATATTGGTAGGAGCGTAATACTCGCTTTGATCTCGACCTCTCTACCACGTGGGTAGGATTCCTTTCCCAGGGACGCCGTGATTCCGCTGTCCTGATTGCCTCCCTGGGAATCCATCAGTGGTAGGAGCTCCATTGCACATAGTAGCACAGGAGAAGATGGAGCTCACTTTTCCAGTCTCAAGGGAAGGTCACCAATGCTTAACAAAAGTTTTCTTTGTAGCAGCAAGAAGTGGAACCCTACCTAAAGCAGTGTTTTCCGCCGGGATGAATGTAGGATAGCGGCTACCGCTTAGAATTTGCCGGAAATGGTTCCCAAGTCTTTAGTCCCTGTAGCAACAATACTTAACAAATGACAATGGAGCAAGTTTCATATCGTTTTGCTTATATACAAAACTCTCTGCATAACAATTGCTCCCATTTTCATCTCCCTTATAACTCTCCTGATTATTAGACATTTCTCTTTTTTTGCAAACCTTTCTGATTTATACGCAATTAAGTTAAATACGGACCTCTGCTGAAACAGTAAGAACCTCACCCTTGTGACAGGATTTGCTCTGTTGATCAGAAGACGGATCATAATCTGATATTGGTGGGTCCGAGAAGTGTTCTTTAACTTGCACAGGGTATGTCTATTCCACACACACAGGCTTGGTTTCACGTGTCATCCGACGGACGGCGGCCTTTAAAGCCCACCGTTGTCTCCCATCTGATAGAGGACAGGAAATGAAGTTATGCAAATATAAATTACAACGCTGACACAGGTGAGACTCGAACCTGGGATTGGTAGATTACAAACCTGGCACGATACTGACTGAGACATCCCTCGCCCTCATCTGAGAAATACAATGAGTTTCGTTCTGAGTTCCAGATAAGATTTCTGCCTGTACAAACAGGATAACAGTTGGTTTAATAACCTCGAGTTTTCTACCGAGAACTCCAGGAGGAAATGATCCAAATGAAGAGTAAATGTAGGATTGTTTTTCACAGGATATGAAATCGTAATAAATGGATATTTTTATTTTGAATCGAGTTAGTTTTTTTTCTATCAAATTAGCATTTCATAGCAGTTTTTTAAACCAAATAATGTATTGAGTGCTTTCATTCCCTCTATTGAAACCTTGTTTTGAGTGCTTTGATTCGAACTACACAGTCTATTGTTGGAACTGCAAACCTAGCAAATATGTGATTATTCACCAACTGACTGCTTATATCAGCTCGCTTTTTGTCTTTTCTACTCGAATTATACATAGCACTGAATTTAGAGGAAACTCTTTGTATAGTAACAATTCTTAGTAGGAAAAGAATCCTTTTGGGAAATCACGTTGATGAGATGAACTCTTTCATTAGGGCTGTTGATGAGACTGCTAATAGAGTAAGTTTGGTTATAAACAGAGAGAAAACTAAAGTGAAGAAAATTGGTCAGGCAGGCTGTGATTCAGTTAATCTGAATGGTTGCAGTCTTGAGCAGGTGTCACAGTTTAATTATCTTGGGAGCTATGTAACAGATAATGGTGATGTGCGGCATTAGATTAACAGACGAATAGGGATTGCTGCCGGGACTTTTAAGAATCTATGGAGAGTGTGGAGAAATAGGCGTATACACCTAAAGACTAAAATTAGGCTGTGTAATAGTTTGGTTCTTTCTAGGGTTAGTTATGGTAGTGAAACCTGGACACTTTGTAAACAAGATAACAGAAAACTAGATGCTTACACAGTATCTTGGTCATAAGGTGGTTCAACTTTGAAACTAATGATGAGGTTAGGCAAAGGAGTTTGCAACCTCCTTTAAGCAGCATATTGTGTAGAGAGAGGCCATGTTACCGTCGATTTCTTCCTAATGTTAAAGTATAGGGAAAAGCTCGATCGAAAAGCTCGAGCGAAAAAGAGCCTTATAACGCTCGAACCATTTCAGATACCGGATTCGGACAACTTGATTCGTCATCGACGTCAAATTACTTCACTCCCATATCCAGGACGAGGCTCTGAACTCAACATTTAAAAGTTTAAAATGAATTTTAAAGCGTTTGAATCTCGAAAACCGCACGTCCTGGGTCGAATGCGGGTTCTGAATAGGATGCGTCTCGACGAGACCTTTCAGAAAAGGGGTCATATCAGAGGGCTATCTCTAATATTTAAGAAGTTAGCATCAACCAATCAGCATTTCAAAATACTGGAATCCCATTGGTTCTACGTGGTAGAGGTAGATTTAAAATTAGCGTTTTTTTTCAATGTAAAGAAATTCCTAGCATAAGAACGCACTAGTAATTTTCAACGAATAAGAATAACTTTACTGATTCGTTCGGCTTTAAAAGAAAAGAAGGGCGTGTCATGATAATTCGGAACACGGATTCTTTTCTTACTAGGAGGACTGAAAGGATAGAGATTTTATCCCTAACGAGATAGATAAATAAATATTTTTTAACCAATCACAGCTCGGGAAGCAGATGAAGAAAGGGTTAAAATGGCTCCTATAGGTCAGTGACTTACTACTAGTATTTCCTAGACTTCAGAATAGGGAATCACCAAATGGACTAATTAAGGTATTGAAATAGAGTTTAAACTTTTCATATATTTTAAATCTTCCATATTTAAAAATGATAATGGAATAATTATTTTTAACCAATCAGATTTAAACGCTAAGATAGCAAAGGATTTCATTGGATACCTAGTTTCAGTTCGGAACTGCTCTATTCTGCACTCTCTGCCATAGCGATGTCATTGCACATGAGATCTGCGCATAGGTAGGACGTCACTCATAAATAGCCATATAAGGACACAGCAATGACGTCATCCACATATCATCGTATCACCTTTTCATTGACATGCTATAGTTATCCTAATATACATCCTATAAGAATACCTAGGCGCATTCAATCGGAGCATATCTATGACGTCATACACAACTACTGCACATACAGATTACGTTATCGATTACTTGCCACATAAGGACAGATCGATGACGTCATATAGAAATAACCAATCACATGGAAGCTTAAGGATGACCTCAGGGTATAGTTCTCCTAATATATACTCCGTTAGAATACTACAGCGCATTCAATCGGAGCATTTATACATACAACATGTACATGGACAGCCTTATGACGTCATAACGTTTTTAACCAATCACAGGACACCTTTATCACGCGATTCTAATCAACCAATCATTTCAAACCTTAAGGATGACATCAGAGAGAGCTTCGAGGTTTGCGTCATTGGAAAGCCCTTTTAAAGACGAGTAATACGTACTTTACAGAAAGGTCATCCGAAATCTGGTTCACGAGAAAAAGCCAAAAAGGTGTAACAAAATTCTACTTATGAACTTTTTCCCTAATTGAGCTAGAGCTTCGAGGATTGTGTCGTTGGAAAGCTGTTTTAAAGACGAGTAATACGTACTTTACAGAAAGGTCATCCGACCTCTGGTTCACGAGAAAAAGCCAAAAACGTGTAACAAAATTCTTCCTATCAACTTTTTCCCTAATTGAGACAGAGCTTCGAGGATTGCGTCATTGGAAAACCCTTTTAAAGACGAGTAATACGTACTTTACAGAAAAGTCATCCGACCTGTGGTTCACGAGAAAAAGCCAGAAACGTAACAAAATTCTGCTTATCGACTTGTTCCCTAATTGAGCTAGAGCTTCGAGGATTGCGTCATTGGAAAGCCCTTTTAAAGTCGAGTAATACGTACTTCACAGAAAGGTCATCCGACCTCTGGTTCACGAGAAAGAGCCAAAAACGTGTAACAAAATTCTGCCTATCAACTTTTTCTCTAATTGAGCCAGAGCTTCGACGATTGTTTAATTGGAAAGCCCTTTTAAAGACGAGTAATACGTATTTTACAGAAAGGTCATCCAACCTCTGGTTCACGAGAAAGAGCCAAAAACGTGTAACAAAATTCTGCCTATCAACTTTTTCTCTAATTGAGCCAGAGCTTCGACGATTGTTTAATTGGAAAGCCCTTTTAAAGACGAGTAATACGTATTTTACAGAAAGGTCATCCAACCTCTGGTTCACGAGAAAGAGCCAAAAACGTGTAACAAAATTCTGCCTATCAACTTTTTCTCTAATTGAGCCAGAGCTTCGACGATTGTTTAATTGGAAAGCCCTTTTAAAGACGAGTAATACGTATTTTACAGAAAGGTCATCCAACCTCTGGTTCACGAGAAAGAGCCAAAAACGTGTAACAAAATTCTGCCTATCAACTTTTTCCCTAATTCAGCCAGAGCTTCGACGATTGTTTAATTGGAAAGCCCTTTTAAAGACGAGTAATACGTATTTTACAGAAAGGTCATCCGACCTCTGGTTCACGAGAAAGAGCCAAAAACGTGTAACAAAATTCTGCCTATCAACTTTTTCCCTAATTGAGCCAGAGCTTCGACGATTGTTTAATTGGAAAGCCCTTTCAAAGACGAGTAATACGTATTTTACAGAAAGGTCATCCGACCTCTGGTTCACGAGAAAGAGCCAAAAATGTGTAACAAAATTCTGCCTATCAACTTTTTCCCTAATTGAGCCAGAGCTTCGACGATTGTTTAATTGGAAAGCCCTTTTAAAGACGAGTAATACGTATTTTACAGAAAGGTCATCCAACCTCTGGTTCACGAGAAAGAGCCAAAAACGTGTAACAAAATTCTGCCTATCAACTTTTTCTCTAATTGAGCCAGAGCTTCGACGATTGTTTAATTGGAAAGCCCTTTTAAAGACGAGTAATACGTATTTTACAGAAAGGTCATCCAACCTCTGGTTCACGAGAAAGAGCCAAAAACGTGTAACAAAATTCTGCCTATCAACTTTTTCCCTAATTGAGCCAGAGCTTCGACGATTGTTTAATTGGAAAGCCCTTTTAAAGACGAGTAATACGTATTTTACAGAAAGGTCATCCAACCTCTGGTTCACGAGAAAGAGCCAAAAACGTGTAACAAAATTCTGCCTATCAACTTTTTCCCTAATTCAGCCAGAGCTTCGACGATTGTTTAATTGGAAAGCCCTTTTAAAGACGAGTAATACGTATTTTACAGAAAGGTCATCCGACCTCTGGTTCACGAGAAAGAGCCAAAAACGTGTAACAAAATTCTGCCTATCAACTTTTTCCCTAATTGAGCCAGAGCTTCGACGATTGTTTAATTGGAAAGCCCTTTCAAAGACGAGTAATACGTATTTTACAGAAAGGTCATCCGACCTCTGGTTCACGAGAAAGAGCCAAAAATGTGTAACAAAATTCTGCCTATCAACTTTTTCCCTAATTGAGCCAGAGCTTCGACGATTGTTTAATTGGAAAGCCCTTTTAAAGACGAGTAATACGTATTTTACAGAAAGGTCATCCAACCTCTGGTTCACGAGAAAGAGCCAAAAACGTGTAACAAAATTCTGCCTATCAACTTTTTCTCTAATTGAGCCAGAGCTTCGACGATTGTTTAATTGGAAAGCCCTTTTAAAGACGAGTAATACGTATTTTACAGAAAGGTCATCCAACCTCTGGTTCACGAGAAAGAGCCAAAAACGTGAACAAAATTCTGCCTATCAACTTTTTCCCTAATTGAGCCAGAGCTTCGACGATTGTTTAATTGGAAAGCCCTTTTAAAGACGAGTAATACGTATTTTACAGAAAGGTCATCCAACCTCTGGTTCACGAGAAAGAGCCAAAAACGTGTAACAAAATTCTGCCTATCAACTTTTTCTCTAATTGAGCCAGAGCTTCGACGATTGTTTAATTGGAAAGCCCTTTTAAAGACGAGTAATACGTACTTTGCAGAAAGGTCATCCGACATCTGGTTCACGAGAAAGAGCCATAAACGTGTAACAAAATCCTGCCTATCAACTTTTTCCCTAATTGAGCTAGATACTTTAGAATGAATATTAAAAGTAATACATGTTTAATTAATCCTTGGCATGAAATTCCCCGCCCTGCCCACGGTCAGTAGAGACACCGATGGGCTTGGAAAGGCCGCCGTCCGTCGGATGAGACGTTAAGCCGTGGCCCCGTGTGTGGGGGAGCCATACCCTATGGACGTTAAAGAACACGCTGGACGGCCTTGACGGGAGTCTACCATCTGTCTCCCAACAGCTGTTCCAGTGGGTCCCCTCCCCCAATATTCTCTGAGCCTTCGGGGTCCTTGTGACCTGGCCATTTAGCCCATGATGCGCAAAAAAGTGCCACTCAGAGGTAAAACAACCCATCTTGGCCACATGCATATATCATGTAATGTTAGGAACGTTTAATGAAGTACTTGGGAATTATTCAATGCTTTCGTGCTAAACCTCAAGAAATAAATGCTATACCGACCATAATCCATTTTTTACTTTTTCTCTCCTTTTTTGCATTTTTCCACAGCTATAAGCAATATTCAAAATTTAAATGACGCCTGAATCTGACCTAAAATACTTCTCTTGTCATTTCAATCCCGAGCATGAACCAAATGTACTGGTTAACCAAGGATCTGAATAATAGCTTGGAAAAGCCGCGCGTCCTTTGAACTGACTTTAAGCCGTTGCTCAGTGTACAAGAGAGCCATATCCTGTGCGCCTTAAAGAGCAAGAGGATTTAATTCACCAGGGCCTGATCTAGGGGAAGCATGTCCCCCCTTCAGAATGCTAGTAATGGTAACTGAAGCAAAAAGTATTAAAAATATTTATATTCCATGCATTTTTCGAGAAATTTTAAAGGAAGATCTCAAAATCCGAGGAGGAATGTTATGCTGCATTGGAAAGCCAGTCTCTTTCATTCCCCCATCCTTTACATTTTTTCTATTTGATTGTGTTTGAGATCTCCCTCCCCCCACATTTATTACACTACGTTGAAAAAAGTGTCCGACCACTTCCATTTTATGTGAATGGAAAGCCACTTTCAAAGCTCCCTAATATTGAAAATAAACCTTTTACGGAAAAACTGTTATTGGTGATAAATTGTAGACGTCACTCAAATCTCTCTAAACATATTTCCCGTAATATTCGTTTAATATTTAAAGAATGAATGGAAGCTCAAGCATTTATCTTCAATTTTTGGCAATTGTGAAAAAATAATTCGAACACAACTCTTGTAACAATTTGTTCACTAACATAAATTAAATATCTAAAGTTTGTATGAAGATTTTTTAAGATTTCATCAATTTGGAGGAAATGTGACAGTGTCAATGTTCAACAATATTCGATCAATGTTTAAAGAGTCATTGAAACGGGACATTTAACAGCAGACGACACTGTCACATTGCCTCCAAATTGATGAAATCTTAAAAAATCATCATACAGACTTCAGATATTTAATTCATGTTAGTGAACAAATTGTTAAAAGAGTTGTGTTTTATCTATTGAAGTATTTTTTCACAAGGATAAAAAGTTGAAGATAAATGTTTGGGCTTCCATTCATTTTTTAAATATTAAACGAATATTTCCGAAATATATTTAGAGAGATTTCACTGACATCTACAATTTATCGCCAATAACAGTTTTTTGCGTAAAAGGTTTATTTTCAATATTAGGGAGTTTTGAAAGTGGCTTTCCTTTCACATAACATGGAAGTGTCCGGCCACTTTTTTTCAACATAGTGTATTTCAGGATCCGGTCCTGTTAACTTCCATGTGTTCTCTAACAGCTGTCCAGTCAGTCCCCTTCCCAAAGCTTTTGGAGACCTTGTTATCTGTCTATACACTGAAAAAATATGTTTTATGCTTTTAGAAGGAAATTAAGTTCAAAATTTCTGATGAATACGGAAAGGTTCATCCATCGCATGATAATATAATGAAATGGGTCAACGACAATTCAGTGGAAGTCAACTGCATGGACGACAACTGGGAGGGTGACAGTTGAGTAGACTACAGTTGGATGGATTGCAATTCAATGGATACGACAACTGGGAAGATACGACAATTGGGTGGACTGCAATTGAATGGAAACGACAACTAGGAAATACGACAATTGGGTGGATTGCAATTGAATAGAAACAACTGGGAAGTACGACAATTGGGAGGATTGCAATTGAATAGAAACAACTGGGAAATACGACAATCGGGAGGATTGCAATTGAATGGAAACAACGACTGGGAAATACGACAATTGGGTGGATTGCAATTGCATGGAAACAACGACTGGGAAATAGGACAATTGGGTGAATTGCAATTGAATGGAAACGACGACTGGGAAATGCGACAATTTGGTGGATTGCAATTGAACGGAAACGACAATTTGGAAGTACGACAATTTGGTGGATTGGAATTGAACGGAAACGACAATCTGGAAGTACGACAATTTGGTGGATTGGAATTGAACGGAAACGACACTGGGAAATACGACAATTGGGTGGATTGAAACTGAATGAAAAAAAAAAACTGGGAAGATACGACAATTGGGTGGATTACGACAACTAGGAGGATATGACAATTGGGTAGACGACAACTAGGTGAATGCGACAATTGGGTGGATACGACAATTGAGTACAAATAAGGAAATGATGAGATATAATTTGGATTACTATCACTAATCCTAACATTTCTGCCTTGAGCAAGCAATTTCAATATTACTTGTAAATCTCATGTACCAGGCACTTCATACATAGAACGAATTTGCTTAGATATCACATAGCCGAAATAATTCTAAATTGCACGAAATCACTGCAGCATTTATATCTATTCTCTTTAATCTGTTTTTCCCTCTTTAGTCCGACAAAACACTAAAACGGATTTTTTTACAACGTTTGTTCCATATAAACGTAGTAAACGGAAAACGAAAGAATGTTCTAATGCAAAACAAAGCTTCCTAGAATCATTTGCTTTCTCAGTAATATGGCCCTCAATAAAGCGAAATTAAAAAAAATTAATTTTCTTCTAAAAGGTATAATCAGAAACTAATCAAAAAATAAATTTATTTCCAGAAAAACATAGTGTCTAGAAACACTTTTACATTTGAGAGTTGGAAATAAACTACCCACAAGAATTATAAACTCGCCTGTAGATAAGAGAAATACACATATTATATACAGTCGCTCAAAAAATATCCGAACACTATGGTTGATTACAGGATTCAGAATAAGTATTTGGCAACGTTTTTTTAGAAATTAGTGATCTGGCAACCTTAGCGTACAGTACACGAACTTTGCCATATCATTAATTTCTAAAAAAAAAAATGTTGCCAGATATTTTTTCTGAATTCTGTAATCAACCGTAGTGTTCGGATATTTTTTGAGCGACTGTACAAAGCACACAAGTATTTTGTGAGGTATTATTCAGTAATCTATATGCAATCTAAACTAATCAAAAATATTCAACAGAGGTCACAACAAAACTTCTATGTCATGCAACCAATTTCTTAGTTTATTCCTAAATTTATGAAAATGTCTTTCTGTTTTAATACAATCTGGCATTTCACTGAATATTTTAGGGGCACTGTTGGCAAAAATGCTTTTGAATGAGAGTTTTCTAGGCTTAGAAATATAAATATTTGGATGGTTACTACTTCTACTTTCGTAAACTGATGTCACGAAAATTTGTTTATCCCAGTTTTTAAACAAATGAAATAGGATTATGAATGTATACATTTTTTTTATGGGTAACATATCGAACTCTTTATGAACATTTCTAGTGCTGACATATTTTCTTTTTTTGGCAATACGTCTTACAATATGATGTTGTATCCGAATTAGAGATTTTATATCACTTGAACAAGTACCACCTCAGTATGTAATTACATAAATAAGGTAGAGTCGCTCAATAAAATATCCGAATACTAAGGTTGATTACAGAATTCAGAAAAAAAATCTGGCAACTTTTTTTAGAAATGAGTGATCTGGCAACCTTCGTGTCACGAAAAAATATCTGGCAACGATATTTTTAGAAATGAGTGATCCGGCAACCTTCGTGTCACGTGACACGAAGCTTGCCAGGTCACTGATTTTTAAAAAAAAATTGTTGCCAGATATTTGTTTCTGAATTCTGTAATCAACCATAGTTTCCGAACACTTTTTTGAGCGACTATACGACTTCATCCATGAGTGATATATCATTTTCAAAAGCGATAAATCTAGAAAACTTCGAATAAAATATATGCTTGGAATTTTTGCATTAATGCATTTAATAACGTGAGATACGTGGCTCACCCAATTTAATTTGCGATCCGTATTCATCAACACCCTCAATTGCCTTACATATGCATTTATTTCCAATACAACTCCTGTCATGATGAAATATTTTACTTTCTTGTCTATCCGGTTGCCCTCTCAACCTCATCAATCGGCTTGATTTCATTTCTAGACTCCCCTATCTTTATTGTTTCTACATCCGGGCCTGTTAACTTTCATCCGTTCCCTAACAGTTCTCCAGTCAGTCCACTTCCCAAAACTATTTCTGAGCCTTTGGTGTCCTTGTGACCTGTCTATACACTCAAGTCTCAATCAAAATCTCAATTAAATGCATTAGATAAAATCAAAACAACGATATTGAGAATTATTCTCGCTAATCTGACTTTCGATACAACGGATTCTTAAATTTCTGTTTTATTCTGTCCAGTCTTAGTCAAACAATTTCAAATAAAGGGAATGACTAAAGGACACGAAAATGCCTAAAACTAGCAGTATTCTCAATAATCCGGCATTCAATAAAAGGGATATTTTAAAAGTTCTTTATTTCTAAAAGAAGCAATCGGAAATTAATCAAATGTATTAAAGAAAATCCAAACAGCCGATATTGAGAATTATTCTCGCTTATTCCACCTCTGTTATAACGTATTTTTATACTATTTTCAGCATCAATTAAATTAGGAAAAGGGAAATCAGAGAATGCACCGAAGAAAATCAGTATGTTCACTAAACCGACCTTTAATGTAACGATTTTTCTTTCCATTGAATCCTTTTCCTTCATTGAATCTTTCATTGAAAGCTTTCTAATAATCCTTTTCTAAAAAAATAAAACAAAGTATCGAAACCTTCGGAAGATTCTAGCAAAATTCTGAGCACTAATAATCCATAACTCCCGCTCGAGAAAGTACTCTCGTGTGAGAGCAGTGAAGTGTTATGTTATAGATTACCATAACACAGGGGCGGGGGTGGCTCAGTCGGTACCGCGCCAATGAATTCAATGGAAAATTTTTGCAAAATAGAAAAACGCAAAATTTCCAAAAATTCATCAATATGATTTCATAAAATAGATCTTTTCCAATTGTTTTTCAGATCTGAATCTAACTCCCCATTGACATAACATGGGTGTCTACTAATAAGGTCGCTTATTAGTAGACTGCTCATCTGTCTCCTCAAAAACGAAACATTAAGAGTAAAAACAAAATATCGATATAACTGCATCAGATTATTTCTAAATGAACTGATATTTTATGTTTTTATTAGTAGCTTACAAAGCAAGACACAGACCAAGAATTCTTGTTTTAGGATAAATATGCTCTAATTAGACGACAATTAAAAGCTATATTTTATAAAAAGTGTTTTCGAGTGGTAGTTGTTGAATTTTCAAATTAATTCCGTTTTCAAAACTAGACCCGTAAAACAACGATTCAAAAATAATGGTGCCATGAAAATATTTCACTCAAAAATCTCTTCGTTTAAAAATATGGTTTAATCTATAGTTGATTTGTTAAAAATACCACTTGGTGCAAATTTTGCGAAAAATATTTGTTTTTAACAACTAACATTTGAAAAGAATTTCCAGAAAACTGTAAAGATCGTAATATCCGAACGGATATGTTATCATTTCATAATCGTATATGATATATATCCTTCATATGATTACAAACCATAAATAACAAGAAATGTCTTCGTGTCATGAGACGTATGTGTAGTGGAAAACATCCTGCTTATTATTCAGCTAGAAGAGAGGATATCCATCAATGGAATTTTCTAGGGAATAGTGAGATGGAGAAGTATCGCATCTTCCATTGAAATGGGATTTTGCATTCACGCTGTGGGAATGAAGGAGGTAGTAAGTGTTACAGTATCGAATAATGTCGGTTAACATTTAATGACATACACGAGGTCCAGTTAAAAATTAAATTTTAAAAATATCCACACACAAAAAATGCTTTGGCTGTCAAATTATGTCGAATAATGAAATGCTCTGTGAAATCATACCCCTGATGATCTTCGAGAAACATTTCTGTTTTCCGAATTGCTAAATGAGATCGTCTCCGTATTTTGCAACTGTGTTTTTTCAGCACAATGCAAATAGCCATGTACATCGCCAGCCTACGAAATGTTCTCAGGACAGTCAACCTCAATTGTTCTGCATAGATTTCTCACATCCACTCAGAAATATATCAGGGGCGGGTGTGGTTCAGTCGGTAACGCGCCAGACTCTTAATCTGCAATTCCCAGGTTCGAGTCCCAGCTGGGTCAGCGTTGAGATTTATCTCCGCAAAATTCCTTGCCCTGCTCGTGATCAGTAGGGGACACCGATGGGCTTGGAAAGGCCGCCGTCCGTCGGATGGGACGTTAAGCCGTGACCCCGTGTGCGGGAGAGCCATACCCTGTGCACGTTAAAGAACATACTGGATGGTCTTGATGGGAGGCTACCATCTGTCTCCCAACAGCTGTTCCATTGGGTCACCTCCCCCAACCTTCTCTGACCCTTCGGGGTCCATGTGACCTGGCCATTTAGCCCATATCCTCAGTGGCGCTCAGAAGTAAAACAACCCACCCCAGAAACGTATCAAAACCTCATCTTAACTCTATAGTCAGCATTGTGGGAGACGAAGACTTGGGAACCATTTCCAACAAATTCTGGGTGGCAGTTGTCTTTGGTTCTCATGTTCCATTCATGACGACGGAATACATGGCTAGAGTCTCACCTGTGGTCACTATAAAAGGACACCTCTAGTACATCTGCTGTCAGGTCAGACAATGCCAATTATGCCATGCTCCAACATCTCTCACCATTGAGTAAGGATCGGCTGCTCCATCTTTTCAATCGCACTTTTCTCGAGGAGCAGTTTCCGGACTCCTGGCGGGAGGCTATCGTCTTGGCCTTCCCGAAACCAGAAAAGGATTCCAAGATTCCTTCCAATTATCGTCTCATTGCGTTGACGAGCTGCGTGTGGAAGGTGTTGGAAAGAATGATAAATGCCAGACTCATCTGGTATTTAGAACACCACAACCTTCTTTCCAATACCCAGTGTGGCTTTCGCAGGCAATTGCGTGAAAGTTTGACATTCTCAGTATCTTTAGCGTTAGATCGCTGAGCAACTGTATCTAAGTTATCTACCCTAGATACTAAAGTATCAAAGACCATAGTATTCTTTTCATCAACTGATTCGGGAATTGTCGATTTAAAACTAGACATTTTCAAATATTACTTGTAAATAATCGATAATGTAAATAAAATATTCCTGAGTAGCTAGAAGTGTTAACACTTCAAATAGGAACCAACTCGACAGTTATATTCCCTTAGGAATATTTTCAACACTTCAAATAGGAATCAACTCGATAATTATATTCACTCAGGAATATTTTCAACACTTAGAAATAGGAATCAACACTACTGTTAGCGTTGTACTACTAAAATCAACAATTCTAACAAACAGGAATGTTACCTAAAAATCAACAAAATATAACAGAAAATATCAAACAACTAAAGCTGATAACTCACGAGTAGAAACGTCGACGTAGCAGCAGACTATAGCTCAGAAGAAACTGATATTGTCACCCTTACCGAATCCTTTATATACGGCTAAATCGATGACCTTTAGCATCGACTGATAAGTGCCGAGCTCAGGAGTAAGATACCTTTGATGTCAGCATTCGGAAAAGGTCGAGTTTCGAAAGTCCGTATTGGGATATTGAGCGACCATTTGACTCAAAGGTTTATTTACTCAAACTCTTAATGTAGGAAATTATCAGTAGCAAATATCTCAGATAGCGTCCATCCAGAGTTCACCCCCCTCGCCAACGCACCGATAAGAATGACCTTTGCCTACAAGAGAGCACGACTGAAACATGACGTGTTAGCACCTGTAGCAGATGTATAAAATAGTTTCTTAAAACGTGAAGTGATTTTTCCTTAAAACCTATATTTTTAAAAACAAAATATATTTACACCCGTTTTTTAACGATATTTTTGAATCTCCCTGGGAATAGGGTAATGTGTGAAGAATGTAATTCCCTGATTTGAGA
The DNA here is from genome assembly GCA_038380435.1 of Ryuthela nishihirai. Lineage (NCBI taxonomy): Eukaryota > Metazoa > Arthropoda > Arachnida > Araneae > Heptathelidae > Ryuthela > Ryuthela nishihirai. The sequence continues at coordinate 5,457,235 of JAWZYU010000019.1, forward strand.
AATCGTAAATTGTGACGTGTTCAGAGTTAAGAATTCCATTTCAGAAAAAATAATGCTTATGTCGTAGAGTCATTGAAACGTGAATGCAATTCCAAATTTTAGTCTGTTTCAGATCGGAAAAGTTTGTTTCTAAAAATATTTATTTCGCAAGTTAACGTGATTCACAGGGACGGGCGAGTAGTGGACGTGTTTATTCCCCCCAAAAAAATCATTTATGAAAATAATATATTCCCAAGTTAAATGTGATTTTTCAGGAATAAAATGACATTCCTAATTTACAAGGAATACGTTAAAATAATTATTCCAATGTGTTCCATTTATTCTAGGAAAAAATTCATTTATTCGTACGTTAATAAAAATGCATTAAAATAACATACTCCTAATTGATAAGGAATAAAAAATACATTAAAATAATATATTCCTATAAGGAATATATTATTTTAATGTATTCCTGATGGGAATATTCCCGAGTTAAATGTGGTAAGTTGAGCTAACTTTTTTACACTACCGAATCCTCTTTCGGGGTCGAAATAATGGGTTTCCAGAGTTTTGCTTTCTGCTGAACCCAGACGTCGTATCCTACTAGGTTTTGCCATTGGTGTAATGAAAGTGTAACTCCTGTAATTGTAGGGATTTCGCCTATAAACTGTCTGATGTCCACTGTTAAGTTACAGACTCGTATTTTGAAATCATTGCCTAAGACTTTTGACTCCCCACACTGAGTATTTTTATTAGGGGGCACAATTTCTAATACAAGCACCACTATCGTTAAAACTGTTATGATTACACTACCAACACTAGCTATCACCTTCTTTCTCCTATCTATACTAAGACTAAAATGAATCATAAAGAACACAACGACACATTATATAAGATTCAATTATTTTTATTAAATTAATTTATACATTTCATTTTTTGCATCGTCAACAATAGTATTATATTTCAGAGTACACACAAATCCAGAATCTACAAAGCATAACAGCCCCCGTTTCCAGGCCGTATCCACAAACACCCGTGCTAATGCGTCAATGTCCAGGTCACCCGACCACCCTACGATGGTCGGTAGTTTTTCTTCACGCTGAAGTCCGTCTAACGGTATCAGACGTGTTAATTCTTGTTGGAAAATGCCCACAAGCAGCGGGTAAACACAATCGGGGCCGTCGAAAGCAGGACCTAGCAGGAAGGGTAGAACTGATTCAGAATGTTCCATAATAGCTGTACGGAGATGGTGATCTTTGGGGGTCCCGCACACACTATGCACAATGCGCATCACTTCGTCTAAGTGGATAGCCAACGTGAACCACTGCGAAGTGTTCAGTGCTATACAACGTCTCACAACACGGAACTGTAGAGTTCTTTGGTCAGCTGATTCTTTGATGAAGTCGACACAGCGTTCACCACCTGCAGTGCGATAAATGTAGGCACATAAACCATGCATCACGTACCATGTCTGTTGATCGGGACCGATTTTCACCTGGTCCTCTATGTGGGGGACCACTGCACAGAAAGCCTCCCATTCAAGTATGGAGAGGGTGACCCCTGCAGGTGTAGGATAGATGAGTTCGCCATTTTCATATTTCTTTTAAGCGTTAAGCTTTCTTTTAAGCGTCTTTTGTAGCAGCGTACGTGCAAAGAAATCTTATTTTTGAACAGCGAAGGCACGACGTAAAGATCTTCACCGAGACACCACGCATCTGGATTGCTAGGCTGCATCGTGAACAATGTGGCACACGACACTCGCTCCCTATTTAACTAGAGAGTCGCACCAACCCCGGACGACCGATCAGGAACGACCTGATAAGAGGGATGTTTGTTGGGACATGTTCTCGACGATGTGACGATCGATCCATCCGAAGAAAGCAAAAGAGCAGTGGACCAAAAGAGCAGTGGAGCAAGTTTCGGCCAAAGAGCAGTGGACGTTTTCTTCGGTGTGATATCCGCACTCGAACTCGGAAACGTTTGGGAGATCACAATATTTGGGGCAGCCGTAAAGTTGAAGATTAACGCTGGGAAGATTTAATTGTTCCCAGAAAATTCTTTCCACATTGCCTCCTTTGTAACCGACCACACTAGCTTCTTCAGTACGTGCAAGTTTGTAAGCATATTTCACGATGTTAGGGACGTGATCTAACGACCACACCTTTTCACAAGGAAGAGGATGAAGGGTAGGCCTACCACATATTTAGACACGTAGTTGGCTGTCCTTCTATCTTTTACTGACAAAGGTTGGTGATGCCGAAGATTGAAACGATAGACACCACATTTCCCATTCAGAGTTGTATATCCAAGTTCACGTACTAGGAAACGACCATTTACACGGAACCGTCGAGGTCTAGAACCATACAGATGTTTTGCATAGTTGCACTAGTTCGAGTATCTGGAGACAAAAACACTTGACGTCTTCACACAGGCAGGGTCTACAGACTTCTCTGTCGTTTACGCCTCAGCGCCTGCACAACACTCTGCGGTAGTCCCGGGGGCCAGGTTTCGGGCAGCTTCATCACCAGAGGTCGTCGCAGCCTTCTAGGTGGTGGCGGGGTAGTGTCATCAACGAGAACAGCCTGTAGCATCGGACCACCAAGTCCAGGTCGCGGCAACATCTTAATAGTGACTGGCGGAGGCAGAGGTGGTGGTGGCGGAGGTGAATGTACAGTCACAGGTCCCGTTACACATAACGACGTTCTCGGAATGGGTAGTGCGGTGGATCGGACTCGTACCCTGAGTCCTCGTCACTCAGCCACATATCAAAATCCATGTCGGCAGCCGTAACGTGTAGCTCAGAATAAAAGCCAAACCTTTTTCAGCGGTTATATACAGACAGAACCGTGACCTTTACACATCACCCCATTGGATAAACACGTGACACAGAGCAAAGTACTTATTACTGCAACAACCAATCGTTGCTACCCATGCAATTATTCTGAGACTTGCATCAGTCGAGTGAAGGAGGGGGGCTTAAAATATAGGTAGGGCTTAAAATATAGGTCAACCAGGGGGTCTGCAAGAGGAGGGAGGGCTTAAAATACAGGTGGGGCGACCGGGGGGGTCCGAAAACGAGAAATTAGACTTATAAGGGGTTTTTGGGAAAATAGTACTTCTCACTGTCAACAGATGGCGCCAGGGGGGGTTTTAATAAGGGGGAGGGCTTAAAATATAGGTGGGACGACCGGGGGGTCCGAAAACGAGAAATTAGACTTAAAATAAGGGTTTTTTGGGAAAATAGTACTTTTCACTGTCAACAGATGGCGCCACTGAGGGGAAAAGGGGGAGGGGCGGAAGTGTGGAGGGGGCGTCATAGAGGGAGGGGGCGGAAGTGGGCGTGGCCTGTGACGTCATAGTGGGCGTGGCCGAAAACACGATAACGGAGGGAGTTTGACCTTAAACGATTACGATTAATCGATGCTCTATAGTGTCGTATGACTACTGGCGTAGACGTCTACAACTTTGCATAGATGCTGCAGGGGAATACTTTGAAGGACAGTAAAAGTTTTATTGAGGTAAGTGCAATGGTTTTTATTCTGCGGATGCATGTCAAGAATTTTTGAACGCCTCTCGTAAAAGGTAAAAAAAAAAAAGTTTTCTAAGTAGTAACGCTAAAAGTTTCCGGAAGGGGACCAACAAGTATTTGGTATATATAAGTGTCGTTCAAATGAAAACTGGAAAAGGTGGAAACAAGGACTGAAGGATTTATCTACATATATTTTCCATTTGTATTATGACACCCCAACGTGATTAGTAAAATAATACCCTGTTCTTAGAACGACTTTGGCTGTTGTTTCAGGACTTCAGTAACGATGCACTGCATCTCAGAACAACTTTCTTCTAGTTCATGGCTTTCTTTTTAGAATACCTAAAGTCGCACGAGTAGAGGACAAAACTGCACGGAGAGTTGCTGTTATTATTATATGGGAGGTATGGAGGGGGACGTCGTTATGAAACAAAATGCCTTCCTGTTCAAAAGGCCAGGCTGCTTCTATTTATTGTCTGCCTTCGTATGCCCATAGCGAGTTGATGGTTTTGATCTCCCAGGATCATTCCTTTATTCTTATGTGGAAATTCGAGAGTTCCTTTTAAAAGAATCTAGGTATTTTAATTCATCTCCCTCATTTGATTAATCTATTAGTTAATTCTGAGTTTTCGATCTCTGTCTTTTTCAAGGACACCAACAGAAGCTGTAATAATTTAATTGGTTTTAAATGCATAAAATATACTATCAACTTAAGGTTTTTCTGACTCCATTACTCATACTAGCACTCTCAAAAGTGGGGGATGCAAACTCCGTTCCCTTCCCAGATCTGGCCCTGCTATGCACCAATGACCATTGCTTCCAACAGAAGCCGAGATAAACCCAATTAACTCGAACGGTGCGCAGAGAAGTCAGATATTTGCATTTCGGCAGTCGATACTCTTATTCGGAAACTTTTATGGCTGCGAAGAGCACCGAAAGTGGTGTCGGATGAGGTAAGTGGACTGCAGAAGATTGGGAAATGGTTGTGGATCAGTTGAATTGCGATATATGCTGTTTTGTACATATGGCAGAGCTAAAGTGTCGTTCAAACCCCATGTGTTGATCCAATGTATAAGCTGTTGAGTCGTGGTTTGGAGGAATAGTAACATGGCACTGACTAAATCCACTAATATCTTTCTGAAAGATGGACAACACACTGCATCATATTTAAACAGGATATCCGATCATCCTGCTATGATTAATTTCTTCCGTGAAGGAGACAGTTTCAGAATGATAATGCAGCAGTCCATTGTGTGAAATCTGTGTATGAGTGGTTTAAGAAACATGATGGAGAATTGTCACCTTCTTTGACCACCCATTCACCTGATCTGAACCCTTTAGAACTCTGTGCTATGCAGTGGACGAGGCAGACAATCATGCAATGCATGCCCATGACACTGAAGGAACTAGATTCTCTGTTGGAACAGAATGGCTTCTCCTCACACCTTCAAATACTCATCGAATTTAAGCTGTTCTGAATGCACATAGGATCCTACACGACATTAAGATGAAGTTTTTAACTTTTTTCCCCATGTATAGATTATCTGTTGGGATTTTCCATTTTTATGTATTTTATCGTTATTTATTCTTTTGACAAAGGACTGGGTTCATATCGAAAGGAATAGCCTAACTGTTATGAGAGGGGTTAGGTTAGCACAGGATGAGAAATACATATTGTTTACCTCAGCAGCTGGCTTCTCTTTGCAAGAGGAGTGGCACAGTTTGTAAACGAAAAACTATCCTAAGGAATATTTTGGTTTTAGGTGAAAAATAGTCAATTATTTTTTAATTTCAGTACAAAGAATTTTTGGTAAAAGAAAAATTTATTTGCGCCAATTTTTTAGAATTAAGGCAATCTTTAAAAAAAAAGGGAATTTTAAGTGTTTGACCGATTTTAAGATTCAAATACACCCAATTCTCGTTTTATGTGCTCTCCATTTACATTTTCTCTGAAATGTACGTTTCAAAGAAAAATATCCCTTCGAAAAGATTTTTAGAGATGCGCGATTTGGCAAAAAGAATTTCGTCGTGTCCATGTTAAAAAGAAATGCGAAAGCATTTCATCAAATTCAGAATCTGCATAAAAAGGGAATCGTGTAAAAATCTGCATAAAAAGGGAATCGTGTCGTCTTTCTTTCTAGCGCTCAGTGAACTACAACGATTTCAAAAAGCATTAATTTCACTTAAACTGCGTTTCAAAATGCTTTCACCTCTTAGAAAAGAAGATAGGATTTCAAGAGGTGAATGTAGAAAACCTTATGAAAGAAGACAAGATTTTTTTTTTCTCTGAGCAGCAATGTTTTCGCACACAGTGGGCTAAATGGCCAGGTCACAAGGACGCCGAGGTCTCAGAGAGCGTTGGAAGAAGGGGACAAACTGAACAACTGTTAGGAGACCGGTAGTAGCCTCCCATCAAGATCATCCAGTGCATTCTTTAACATGAATAGGGTATGGCTCTCCCACACACTGAACCACGGCCTTTCGTTCCATCTGACGGACTGCGCCCTTTCCAAGCCCATCGCTGTCTAATACTGACTGAGGGCAGTGTGCGGGTTTAGAGGAGAGAAATCTCAATGCTAGGACTCGAACCTGTCAACCGCAGATTATGATCCTGGTGCGCTACCGACTGAGTGAACCCCCACCCTGACTGAATACAAGGAAGAGTTGAGCAAAGAGGCTTAAGAGCAATGCAGCTTCATAAAGAGATGAACCTTCTTGGTCTTTCTAACCAAGATACCTAAGTCCGAAATTTAATTTTGTTTCGGATGTTTTAATGCCAATTATACTGTTAATAAATTTCGCTTTCCGATATATTCGGATTAAAATAAATTATGAACTCACCTCAAGTTATTACGCCCTACATTGGAATACATGTTAAATAGATCCCCATTTGAGCGTTTTTCACTTACGCTACCATTTCCAGGAACAACTACGAGAACTAAGTGTATTTATTTTATCTATACATACAATTTTGATTCATTCTTATATAAACTGAAGCAAACTGTAAATGATAAACATCAAATAGTGCGCTGAGACTACGGGAGTGAAATATTCTTACGATTACCGAGACAACGAATTTTTACGCATAAATGAAAACAACTGGATTTGAGTATAATTTTAACACCTATACAATAAATAGTAGTGTTCTAAAACATATTGCTCAAAACTACTCAGATTTTATTCATGATTTGAGGATTAATGATATAAATGAATAGTCTTAATTTTAAACACGGATCATTCCACGTACAGTATTGCTTTTAAAACGCTGCAGAAGTTTGCTTTTTCTAATCGAGTACATCATAAACCTGTAATCTAAATTTTATGTTTTTGCTTGATCTTGTTTAAGGTAGCAAATGTTTCTGTGTATACCATGTGGCATTTATTGTAACAAGTGGATAGCACGTGGGTGTATGATGGAACTGACAACCGAAAGAAGTGGGATCTGCTGTATACTTATACAGATATCGCTAAATCAGCCTCAAAATTATGTTTTATGATAGAATATAATAACTCTAATGAAAAGAAATCCAACCCATTGTGTAAATTAAACAAATTTTAAAGTTTTTTGAGCATTTAATTGGTTAAGTTGGAGGAATTCTAAAGATGAAGTTAGAGGAATTCTAATTTAGAAATAATTTTAATAAATCAAAACTACAGTTGAATGTTGCTTAAAAAAAAGGATAAATTACACTTTACCTTTCTGGCTGAATCATCATGTCTTTCTCTTCTTCTGCAAAATCACCTATAACGTTTTGTATCAAACGTAAGCACATATAACACACTTATTTACTCAAGCAAAGAATATCACCAAATGACACAGAGATGCGGTTGCAATGTTTCAAATTGACAATTTAGTGATTCACACTTTAAACTATATACATACAGTGACTGCCCATCCAGTATAGCCACTGGCCAAATACAACACAGGCTATGCTAAGACTCAGCGGTCTCACTGCTAGATAGAGAACATAGCTTAAGCAAGCCACAGACAATCTGTCAGACATCCGGTAGGTCTTGTGGTCAGCGCGCAAGTCTCAGTTTGAACAACCCCACCGGATGAGGTCACATGTCCTTTGGGGGATGTTAGAGTGTCTCGACCATTAGAGTATGGACACAGTTCCCAGTGCCACATCTACTCTTGTCGTCAAGCTCCCAAAACTGGCTCTGCTGCCAAAATGGCGATTCTGGGCCTCATTCCATCTGCCCTAGCCCAGTCCCCCCCCCCCCCCCCCCGCCTTATTTAAGAAATTCCAGGCAGACGTCCCCTACCTCAATTCCTAATTCAGTCACTCAGGGACTCGAACCTGTCCCTCGTGAACGAGTCACTGTTCATCAAACTGCAGAGTTCACACAAATGTTCGCACAAAGAAAGTTTGTAGTGCACAAATAACTTAACACACATGTCACAAAGTCACCGATGACCACGAAAATCTTTTTTTTTAACGAGTGCCAAGAAGAATCGCAATTTGCATCAATCTGGTTGCCACACAGTTCGTAAAATATTCACGCACAATGCAGACATAGTCAAGTCAATAGGTTTACCAAATTCTTCACGCCAAATTGTTGATACAGTTATTGGCACAAAGTTTGTGACGAAGTCCATATTTGGACACCACGCTCATCACTGAAGGTAAACATTCAGACACATGATCTTTGCTGTCAGCTAGGAGGAGTTTGTTACCTTGGGGAGACTGCAGCTCAACCCAAGTCCATCGAGTTGTCGATGCCCAACCGTCATCCTGCACAGTGTACTCCCCCCCTAACAGTGTCTTCCTCATTATTTTGGGCGGGTTGGTTCAGTCGGTAGCGCGCCAGGCTCGTAATCTGTAGTTCCCAGGTTCGAGTCCCAGCTGGGTCAGCATTGAGATTTATCTCCGCAAAATTCCCCGCCCTGCCCATGGTCAGTAGGGGACACCGATGGGCTTCGAAAGGCCGTCGTCCGTCGGATGGGACGTTAAGCCGTGGCCCCGTGTGCGAAAGAGACATACTCTGTGCACGTTAAAGAACACGCTGGATGGCCTTGACGGGAGGCTACCATCTGTCTCCCAACAGCTGTTCCAGTGGGTCCCCTCCCCCACCCTTCTCTGAGCCTTCGGGGTCCATGTGACCTGGCCATTTAGCCCATGGTGTGCAAAAAAGTGCCGCTCAGAGGTAAAACAACCCAACCCAATCCTCTGCCTCCGAGATTATCCTCAACCTGGAAAGAGCAGAAGCATTCCCTTGTGCATAAACTCCTTCCTTGTGCCGGGAGCGTCTTCAAGTTCTTGCAGATGCGTGCAGCCACTTGTTGCCACCACCAAGAGTGGCGATCCAGAAAACATCCAAGCAGGTTGAGAACTCTTCCGCGAGCTGCCGACAAGCATGCGCCCTGCTGACCCTGGCCCACTGCGCACCACTCATGGTCACATTTCTGTGCCGTCCAAAGACTGCTTCGGATAGTGTGGTTCGCGCGCTATTGCATCGTAACACTCTCCCCTCAATTTCTGTTGCTTTTAACGTTGTTTCTTCACATTGGTAAAATCCACATCTTGGACAAACCCTTTTTTTTTGTTACATGCTGTACAGCTGGCGCCAATTCGAAACTCTCTCGCTTAGCTGCCACCCCCGCTGCAGAACTCAGCTCCACTAATCTACCAGGTAGGGCACAACCCATTTCTACCTGTCATGGAATGTCACCTCTCTTGAGAACAGAGCCAATGAATCACTCCTTCATGCCATGAGTCTTTGCAAGACTCATCTCTGTTCGGGAGAATCGCACTGGATATCCCTTTAGCTTACTGGCATGGCCCCACCAATCCAGCCTAGCTTCTTCCTCCCTCAAAGCTGGTGGATGATAAAGTTCAGAGCCTCTGCACCCAATGGCTCGGATCACAAGCAACAGCCTCTCACTAGGCCTCCCTGTCGTCTTATTGTCAGATCCGACCCTCTTCCGCAACTGGCATTTCATGCAAGAATCGCAAAATTCTTTTACATTGGTGTCAATCGTGGGCCACCAATGAAAAGGCAGGAGATTGCTTAATGTGTCCAAAGCACTAAGATGATTTTCTGGGGTCGGCGAATGCTCTCTGCGCATTGCATCACTCTATCATCCTTCGGGACCACATATCTATGAAAAATCCTATCTCCTACTCGACCCACCTGTTGCAGGACTCCCCCCCCCCACAATAGGGGATCACCTTGTCGTGGTGGGGGGGCCTAGGGCCCAGCAAACTGGCTGAAGGCTTTGCCGGCTGGAGCATTGCCATAGCCAACCGAGGTCGACGATGCTGCCAACCGGTTCCCTAGCCGGTTGGTCGGTGACAGCGTCTGAGACCTCACCTATCAGGAGCTTTGGGTGAGCTGTTCGAGGGCTCGGCAGAACTGGTTTGGCTCCTAGTAGGCCTGAGCCTTCACAAAAGTCTGGGTCTTACTAAGAGTCTCCACCCCAGGTGCCGATCGAACTTGGATCTATATATCCTTGCTCATGGCTAACCGGGGAACAGATTAAAGTTAAGTTTCTTCCGGTGATCAGCTTTCCTTCTATAGGACTGCTGCCATGTGAGGCTGGGGTTGAGGTGTGCCTATAGGGCGTATTCCTAGCCCACGGCTCTAGATAGCACGGCTTTTCGAAACTGGTAGTGCTGTACAAGCGGAATCAGGAATTGCCGTGGTTGCATAAGATCGCAACAAAAGAGATCAATTGTTGCAGGACTCCATCCGATACAACATATTTCTGCCAATTCAACTTCGAGTCGCTGCATGATTCAACTAAACTGGGGTCGGTTCTCTGTCACTTCTTAAAATTATCCCAAAATACCCGGTTCTCAAATTCTGGTGAATTATTTCGCCTAAGCTGTTTGCTCTCATACTCATTCGCAGTTAGCTCACTTTGCACTAATTCACCAACACTGCCAATATGTACTTCCTCTTCGCCCTGTGACGTAGATGTTTTCTTCTGCCGCAGACCTAAGACTTCCAGTAGTTGGCTGACATCCGCAGGCAATGAATCATTACACTCAGCATCAGTAGCAATAGGTTCTTCGCGCGCTTTGGGCAGGCTGTTGCCGTAGTAACCTCCGCAGCTGAAGCAGGGAGCTCCTCGTACTGGTATTAATCTAATGCGTGAACTTACACTAGAGATTTGACAACCGAGCATCTTTGCGTGTCGTTAAAAGTGACACACACACTCTCTCTCTATATATAAATACATGAACCTGCTGTTTTTCCATCCTAAAAACGTCAGATTGAAAAAAATATTTTATTTATTATTTTTACTTTTTCTGGAAGATCCTTGATGGCGCCCCTAAGCACACGGCGCGCCCGGGCAACTGCCCGAGTTGACGGTACATTAAGCCGGCACTGACTGCGGATTATGAGCCTGGCACGAAACCGACTGAGCCACCCCCGTCCCCCTATATACGTTTAAGTACACTCTGGATGGCCTTGACGAAAGGCAGGCCATCCAGAGTGTCTCCCAGCAGCTGTTCTAGTGGGTCCCCACACCTTCTCTGATCCTTCGGGGTCCTTGCGACCTGGCATTTAGAGCATTATGTGAAAAAAGAGTACGTAATATTTTTAAATGTTCTAACAAGCATTTCCCGTGAATTCTTAAATCCCTTAACGTGCAGGAAGACACTGTAGTTCCGAAAGCCAAATACAGTCTACCGGACAGATGGCACTCAGGAGAAATGATTACGAGCTCCATAGTTTTCTGTAAATTTCTGATAAACCACAAATTGTAGACTTCTGATTTCAAGCGATGCAATACATGAAAGGACGGTGAGTTGCTAGATGTTTTTAGTTTTTTCCAAATAATTTACTGGAAAGTGTTAAAAAGTAAAAAAAAAATAGTCAATTTGGTTGTTCCTTTGTTTGCAACCAAATCACTGCGACAGCGAAACGAGCGAAAGCTTGACCAGTGGCAGTCTAGTGACCTTGACGTTGACCTACGTGTCAAAAAAACATAAGGGACTGTCTACATATTGTAGAGTGAGCTGAAATTTGGTTAACATGGTTTTGAAGTGTGGAGTGTGTTCTAAAGAAGCTCGCGACGTAAGCGATATAATTAAATGCACTGACAGTTGCAATCGCTCTATGCATTTATACTGTGGAGGTTTCAATGAAAATAATTATCGTAAACTATCGAAGGAGGCCAGAAATAAGTGGCGATTTGGAAGTGCAAATTTAAAAAGCAAAATGCGAAATCGAAAGGAGATTACATCGACCAGGATCCCCACGCAAGGAATCTATCATCTCCGGGGTCATGTGTATCGGGCATCGGAGGGCACGGTGACTTCTGCGTGGCAAGTTCCCGTGATTCCATAGAAGCAGTTGTATTAGCGGCTCCCGTAAATATAAATACTAGAGCGAAGAAAACTACAGAGAACAGTGGACAGGAGTCAATGATAGAAGAGGTAGGTTCTTTACGAAATATCATCGTAGACCTAAAGAAGAGATCAAAGTGCTGAAAAATGAAATATCTGGACTTCGATCTTCAACAGAATTTTCATCAGGCAAAATAGATGACTTTTTAACAGTAATGCAGGGAGTTACTCAAGAAGTTTCGGACCTGAAAGAGCTAACCTTGAGTTGCAGTGTCGATTGGGTTGTTTTACCTCTGAGCGGCACTTTTTTGCACACCATGGGCTAAATGGCCAGGTCACATGGACCCCGAAGGCTCAGAGAAGGTTGGGGGAGGGGACCAACTGGAACAGCTGTTGGGAGACAGATGGTAGCCTCCCGTCAAGGCCATCCAGCGTGTTCTTTAACGTGCACAGGGTATGGCTCTCCCGCACACGGGGCCACGGCTTAACGTCCCATCCGACGGACGGCGGCCTTTCCAAACCCATCGGTGTCCCCTACTGACCGTGGGCAGGGCGGGGAATTTTGCGGAGATAAATCTCAACACTGACCCAGCTGGGACTCGAACCTGGGAACTACAGATTACGAGCCTGGCGCGCTACCGACTGAGCCACCCCCGCCCCAGTTGCAGTGTCGAACTGCAAAGCAAGAGGCAGAACTGAAAGAACTACGAAATGATTTACATGAACTGCAGCAGTATTCGCGAAACCAGAACTTAGAAATTTTAGATGTTCCAGAAATTCAAGGCGAGAATGTTCTGGCCATTGTTAAGAAAATTGCTAGCAAAATTCAAGTAAAGGTGAGTAATGATGATATTCAGGTGGCTCATCGAGTGCCTGCAATTAACAGAGACAAAATTAAACCCATTATTGTGAAACTAAAAACGAAAGAAATAAGAGACAATTGGCTAGAATGCAACAAAAAATCTAAATTCCCTCTAAAAAGTACTGACATTAATCCTGATTTTAAGGAGTTAAAATTATTTTTAAATGAACATCTAATTCCTAGTACTAAAAATTTATTGTATAATGCTAAGCAATTTAAATTAAAAAATAGATATAAATTCGTTTGGGTGAAAAATGGAAAAGTTTTCATCCGTAAAAGTGAAAGATCCAAAATTTGGCGGATCAGAGATGACAATGACCTAAATATGTTAAATGAACAAGATGGCTGCTGAAAATATTTCACCTTTTAGTTCTGTTGAACCCATGCCATGTTCTGTGATCTGTAACGACATTAAAGAATTACTGTCTTTCTTTAATTCTGGAAATATTTCAAGTTTAAAAATTTTACATTTTAACATCCGAAGTTTAAGAAATAAATTTCAACAGCTAGAAAGCTATTCCTGAATATTTAAATAGTAAGACGGATATTTTAATACTTTCTGAAATATGGATCAAACCATATGAGTTAAATTTGTATCAAATAGATGGTTATCATATGTTCCATTGTTGTAGAGATTACAATAAATCTGGTGGGATACTTTGCTACGTTAAAAGTTCTTTAATAGTCAAGCAAATTGCATTTAATGATATAAGTTCAGCTGAATATATTGCTATTTATCTGGAAAATTATCAGCAATATTTCGTATGTATCTACAGATCTCTTTGTATCCCACTTACCACCTTCCTAGTAGAATTTCAGGAACTACTCTTATCATTTGATAATAAAAGCGAAGTTGTTGTAATTGGTGATTTAAATATAGATATATAGGAAATGATCACTACACAAATGAATATCTAAATTTGTTGTCATCAAATGGCTTTCAAAGTTTCATAAATTCACCGACCAGAGAAAGTATGATATCTTCTACTTGTTTAGATCACATTTTTGTTAAAAGCAAAATCGAAAGTTTATTCAAGAGTAGTATTGTTAAATTAGCAGTGACTGATCATTATCCCATTGCCTTAACAGTTAATTTTAACAATAATATGAATATTCAGTGTGATAATTATACAGAGCCTATTCTTTATCACTACATAGACTATACTTTATTGAACAGGCTTTTAAGTGAATATTCCTGGGACGAGGTATTAACTCTTAATGATGCCAATGAAGCTTATAATAAATTTTTAACCACATTTAATCTAATAAGTAAAAATTCAACTAGAGAAAGAAAATTTCAAAATAAATCACAATCAGCAAAGCCATGGATTACTTCCGAAATTCTGAACTTATTAAAAGAAAAAGATAAGCTATATAAAAAACACAAAAAATACCTTTTAAATGAAACTCACGAAAGTAGCTTTAAAAACTTTAGAAATCAAATAAATTATAAAATACGAGATGCAAAAAACAGTTTCCTTGCAACTCAGTTTCAAAATTGTGATGGAAATATATCAAAGCAGTGGAAATTGATAAGAGAGATAATAAATCGGAAGAAGGTAGAAAATAAATATCCAGAATTAGAAAGTGGTTCTGATTCAACTGAAAATGCTAAGTTATTGGCAAACCAATTTAATGAATATTTTGTAAATATAGCAGTAAATCTGTCAAAGAATAGGATTGTAAGAAATCAAAATAGCCATATGAGTAAAAATGTCAAATCCATGTTTTTAGCTCCAACTTGTAGAAAGGAATTGACTGACATTATAAAAGGATTTAAAAATAAAAAATCTCTTGGGTATGACAATATTTCCATTATTGCTGTTAAAAATTCAACCATTGGTTCACATTTGTAATTTATCCTTGGAAACTGGCACTTTTCCAGATTTAATGAAGTAAGCTATTGTAATTCCAGTTTACAAAAGGGAAATAAAAATGATTTTAAGCATTATCGACCGATATCTCTTCTCCCAATATTTTCAAAAATATTAGAAAAACTAGTTAATAATAGACTGATAAATTTTTTAGATAGTTTTAATTTTCTCTCTGAAAACCAATTTGGGTTTAGGAAGGGTAGAGGTACGGAAACTGCATTGTTGAATTATACGTCAAAGGTGTTTCATTCCATAGACAATAATCAATTTACTCTATCCGTATTTATGCACTTGGAGAAAGCTTTTGACACCGTTGATCACGAAATTTTAATTAGAGAACTAGGAAATATTGGCATTCGTGGAGTTGTATTAAAATGGTTTAAAGGCTACTTACAGCACAGAACGCAATGTGTTAGTCTTTTTAATGCACTTAGTAACCCAAAACATATTACATGTGGCATACCACAAGGTTCAGTCCTGGGACCAACCTTGTTTCTGATATTCATAAATGATTTATGTAATTTAAAAATAAATAGCTATATTAACACTTTTGCAGATGACACATCATTAACTTTATGTGCTGATTCTCTGGAAAATCTCCTTTATAACATGAACACTGATTTAAAATGTGTGATGAAATGGTTGGATTTAAATGGATTACATTTAAATACGAAAAAGACTAAGTATATTCTATTTAACCTAAAAAAGAAATCATACAATCCAAATTTGATTAAATTAAAATTGCATACGTTTTCATGCAATAATTACTCAGCTTGTTGCTGTGAAGAAATTGAACAGGTTCAAAGTCTACTCTACCTAGGCGTTTATATTGATAGCTCCCTAAGTTGGAAAATGCATATTGGAAAACTTACAAACACACTTAGACAGATGTTATATAAATTTTACTATTTAAAAAAATCCTCAGTAATAAAATGTTAATAATGTTATACAAATCTTGGGTTCAGTCTGCTATACAGTATGGTATTACAAGTTGGGGAGGAACATACATTTCATCATTAAGGAGTCTAATCTCAATGCAAAATAAATTTATATTTCAAATTTTACCAAATAAATATAAAACTGTTACCATCTTTTGTAAGTATACCATTTCAGGTATATTTCCACTGAGACATTTTTTTGTTTATAGAACATTAAATTATAAATAAAAAAAATAAATACCCCCTCAAGCAGCTGTTTGCCACAGAGGTCTGACAGGAGCCTGTCAGTTTATATGCCAAAGTAGGAGGTCTGTGAGGATGGCAGGACCTCAGCAGAAAAACAACACACACAACCATGCCTTTACCCGAGGCTCGAACCCAGGTCCCTTAGATCAAGTAGCCAAGCGTGCTAACCACTCGGCCATGGGAAGGCTACTTCATTAAAAACAATAATGCAGTGCTGCATTATAGAAATTATTCTATGCGAGATAATGGGAAAAGGTTTCTGTTACCACTTGCAAATAAAGAAATTATGCACAAGCACTTTGATTATTTGGCCCCTAAAATTTTTAATTCTTTACCGATTATAATTCGAAATGAAACTAATTTTATGTATTTCAGATCTCTCACTGCTTATTATCTAATGACCATTACAAATGCTGACAGCTTGTTTTCAGTGTTAAAGTAAAAAAAATTAATTCGTTTTTATAAATTCTGTGTTGTTTTTGTATATATATTTTTTCTTTATGTAACGTTGAGTGTCAGTGTTGCCAAAATTATGTATTTAAATAATTTGTAAATTAACCTACATGAGCTTAGATGCTCTTGGGTTAATAATAGTATTACAAATATATGTTGTTTGTAACCTTATTATAATAATAAAACTGAACTAAAACTGAACTGAACATCCATTCGGAACTATAGGTCCCAAGATTGTGCGCTGTAAGTTTATTTTTCCCCATAAAAATTGGCCAATTTAAATGCTTTTTTTAATCAATCTTGAACGTGCATGAACTAAATGTGATGCTTACTATCAACCTGATGATTTATATATATATCCAAAGAAGTTGAAAAATTGAAAAAAAGAATTATATTGCTGCCGCAGACAATAAAGTGAGTTTTTTGCGCATGTGCATAATTGCTGTTTTTATCTTTTTTTGAAAAATAATCTCAAACTAAACTATCAAGGAGAGTGTTCTTTCAATTCTTGCCATTCAATTTCTTCCTGAGATTTCGATATTCTCTCAAAAATAACTTATATAATGTGTTAAAAGTAAATGTTCCTACCAACAGTGACGTAACATAATGATTCTGAAGAAACTTCTGGCAGCACGGTACAAGAAAAAACAGGGAACTAAATAATTATCCTGTTTCAAACTAATCTGTTCATATGTCGTTATGTAGAATTAAATGCTCCTTCTTTTCATATTAATTGTTTGCATTCTGTCCATTAGCTACTTCAGAATGGGGTTTAAATCCAATGAAATTACTCCTTTTTTCTACATTATTTTGAAAAAGTGCTGTTAAAATTAATATGCGCTATGTTCTCTCGAATATTTTATTTTCTTTAAATTCAGAATTAAACGTTCTTTGTTTTGGTATATGACATATCTATTTATATGTATCAGTTATTTCAATATAAGATTTTAAATTTGTTCTTCATTTCTGCTGCAAGCATTTCAAAATTAAACCAGCCACCAGAGTGAATTCTGTTCTATAAACACGGCGTGTTAAGCATTAAATGATGTCGCAACCCTGCGACACATTGTCAGAATATTTTCCGTTTCAATAAGAAATGGAGAAGATTTCGCGCCATATTTTCTGCTAATAACTAAATAAAACTAACTAACTAACTTAACTAAAACAATGACAATAACGAAAAAATATAACAATAACTTAAATTTAACGAACGATAGAATAAAACGAGTGGATTCGACCTCTTTTCAAATGATGGAACCGTTAAAAACGTTATTTATAATGCAATACAAACAGAATTGAGAAGATCTCCAAGTTTGAAAATTCCCTTTTATAATAGAAAATTGTAGCAACACCGTTTTAAAGCATTGTACAGGCAAGCACGTGTAGAGAACATCTGTGTTGCGCAGTGAGATCGGCAAAAATGCGTGACGACGATGTGAAATAGCACGTGATTCATAGCTCTGCGATTCCCTGATACATATGCCGTAGCGTTTTGAATCGTTGCAGCTTTGCCAGATGGTAAATGTACATTGCAGATATCGTTTAAGGATTTTCCTTTTACAAATTTCGTTTGCTTATCACATTTTTTGCATCGGGATAAATTTGATTTTGGTTGAACTCTCATCTCCATTATACTGGTATTGGTTAAAATGAAACAGTTTTACATAGAAACAAAGAGTAAATTGATTAGTGTTCGAAAAATAATTCGTTATTCTGGGGTTCGTTATATCAAAGTTTTACGATACATTTATGGAAAGAATATGTGTATCGCCGATGTGTGGGACTCGGACCCGTGCCTCCCAGCTATTTAAAACACTAAAATACCACCAGTTACGTCATTTATCCACCAATGATGACATTTAAATCTCCCTACATTGGTCCTCGTGGCGCCATCTATGATCGAGAAAGGCAACTTGCCAATATTGCTAAAATTGAAGCCCCTCACTCTAAAGAGTTATTTAATGCAAAAATCAGTGAATAGCAAACAGGCAGATTAACTCTTGACATAGAATAATTGACAACAGGTAATCGAAGTATTTATCATTGACTGATTATTGTATTAACAGCACTTCAATGTTAGTGACTTCTATACTCAGCAATGTTGGGAAGTTGCCTTACCCGATCATAGATGCCGCCATGAACGACAAGGGCGGGAATATTTAAATTTCTCATCATTATACTGGTATTGGTTAAAATGAAACATTTTTACATAGAAACAAAGAGTAAATTGACCAGTGTTCGAAAAAAAAATTCCTTTCCTAGGGTTCGTTCGTTATATCAAAGTTTTATGATACATTTATGGAAAGAATATGAGTATCGCCAGTGTGTGGGACGCTTATAGAGCTTAATAACGCTTTAATAACGCTAATTATACAGAGAATAACGTTTAGAGTGAGGAGCTTCAATATTAGCAATGTTGGCAAGTTGCCTTTTTCGATCACAGATGGCGCCACAAGGACCAATGTAGGGAATTTTTAAATATCATTGGTAGATAAATGACGTAACTGGCCGTATTTTAGTGGTTTAAACAGCTGGGAGCATGGATTCGAGTCCACACATCGACGATACACATTCTTTCCACAAACATATCGTAAAACTTTGATATAACGAACCGTAGAACAACGTTATCGCAACGTTATAACGAAACGTATATTTTGCTATAACGAAAAACGTAACAAAAAACGATATTAAATTTTTGATTGTAATGAAACGTTTTTCATTTCGTTTGTCAACACTGCTTTGAAATGTAGTTTCCATCATCATCTCTCATCATTAATCTATAAGCTTAAAAAACCTTTGGAGAAAGTTTATTTTTCGTTGGCTGCCGTTTCTGCATCAGCCTAGTTGACATCTATAAGATAAATTGCATTCCATTTCAGTTGAGACTTTACATAAATAGACTGCATAATGTAACTAAGTCTTTTCTAGTATCAATGCGCACAGAACAAACTACTATTGGTTATATTTTGAGGCCTCATTTTAAAGCACATGTCCAACATGCAGATTAAAAACAAATACAGTGTCAGATTTTGTTTCTAGGTATTTAGGGCAATATACAGGGTGAATCTGAAAAAGTGGGAAAAACTTTACGGGGTGGTAGAGCGCAGCTATAAGAGCAATATTCGTCATAGAATGTATGGGCGGAACGCAAACGGCGAGCCGCTAGGTGGCGTTGGAAATGGTATAAAATGGTCGGTCCTCGCACCCAACGGCATTTCTACCGTGGATTGCCGAGAGGATGGCTGGTTATACTAACCACGAAATGGCGGATATGCAAAAAAAAAAAGCCTAATCTACGAGTGCCCCATTGAAACCGATATGGATGTAGTCGCCAGGATCGCCGTTGTTGCCGGCGATATTCGGGAAATGCCTGGTGTCTTCGCAAATGTGCGTCGGTCCCTATCCCGCAGGTGTGAAGCCTGCATTACAGCTGGCGGCAGCTCTTTTGAGCAATTTCTTTGAGCATGTACCTCAATTACATTCCTGTTAATAAAATGTTTTCTGAAGTATCTCCTCTCCTTCTTGTGTTCATTCTTTAAATGTGACAGTGTAAAACTACCTTTTAACTTCTCACCGCTTGCGTTCCGACCATACATTCTATGACGAATATTGCTCGTATAGCTGCGTTCTACCACCCCGTAAAGTTTTGCCCACTTTTTCAGATTCACCCTGTATATATATTGTATCATATTTCCAGATTTTCTGCCCCCTGCGAAAACCAGTATTGCACTCCCGTAAGCGCCGACTATGATCGATAAATAAACATTGCCGTTCCATTATGTAAATGTTTATGCAAAATATGTTGCAACAGAAAGAATATCGACGGGGGCGGATTTTCCGCTAAGCGGCCGCTTAAGGACCCAGCTACGGAGGACCTCCTAAATCGTTCTGTGGATTTATTTCCTTCTTAAAAGTTGGCAATTATTAGTAAGTAGTTTTAAAGAGTAATCAATTGAAAAAAAAAAAGCATATACATATATATAAGGTTGATATATATATATAGATCAGATTTTTGATTTTTATTTTGTTCAAAGTAAACTGTTAATTTTTCAGTAATATAGCATGAAAATATGAAAAATGGTTTCATAATTGTTAAGGTCGTTTCAACTACAAACTATAGGGCCCCTAAATATTGTACCGCTTAAGGCCCTTGGACATCTAAATCCTCTACTGAATATAGATAAAATATTTCAACGAATTTAACTTTAAAATGAAATGCTTATTTCAGTTTTCAAGTTGCTGGAAATCGCTATCTTCTGATATATTGCATACAATATCATCACTACTGTTGTTCGTAGCTAAACAATTATATTTCCAATTTGTTTGCTTATTCCATTAACTTTCCAAAAATCTTCCTCTTCAGCTATTGCGTGTCTAACTTTATCACTTTTCTTCTGAAACAAAGTCCGATAACTTCTTGACGCAATAACCTCACTTCATTAAGTTTAATGTGTCATTATTTTCGGCGATGTAGCATTTTACCTCACTCCAAACTATTTCAATTCGATTTAACTGACAGTGATATAAAGGCAAACGTATCACTTTATGTTCTTTCTCCTGCTAAAAGCTCATCTATAATATATTTGTCGTATTTGTCTTTCACTTGTTTCAATTTATTTTTCCATCTGTAACATATCGTCACTGTATTCAATGTCACGCGTCTTTAAGTCTTTAAGCCTTAACCAGTTAATAACATTCCCTCCTTCCCACCCCAGTTGGTAATCAGGTCAGATGTAGAAAAATATCTGGTGTAGAAGGGGCAAGAAACATAATGCAGCTGACCTACTGAAGTGCGTAGGGCGGACAGTTTTGCGCAGCTAAATCTCAAGGTGGACTCGAACCTGTGAACTGGCAGGTTACGAGCCTGGCTGGCTGAGCCATCCCTGCCTCTCAGGAGATGTGGATAAAGTTTTAGAGCAAAATTATTTCATTGCTTTGGTTGATGATAAGAGGAATCTGCATACCGTTGGATTCGATTGTTTTTGATGGCACCTTCTTTGCACACAAAGTCCAAGTACACCAAGGACTTAGATAAGAATGGGAGAACTTTCTCTAAGCAACATCAGACAGCTGTTAAGAACATATCTGCACCTCACATCAAAGCCATCCAGCATATTCTTTAGGGACTTTGGCTATGGCTCTATTGCACACTGGTCACGATTTGATATCCCATCTGACGAACGACATATTTTCTGTGCTTACCGGTAGCTTCTCCCTCATCTAGGGCAAGTGGGGGAAAGAGGAGAGAAATCTCAGCTGAAGAACACTTGGGACTCGAACCTGAGAACTGCAGATTAAGAAATGGGCGCGCTATCCATTGAGCCAACTTCCATCCCGTTCTGTACCGAATTTGTTGGTGTCATCTGTTGTACACGATCTGTTGTACCGATACAACTTTTATTTATGGGCTGTTGGGGAAGAATTGATGAAGACAAACGCCTGTGCCATTTTAGTTAAAAGAAGAGGAAACTGATACCGAAGTTGGTGCTTCCATTTCTTACGGTTTCAAACGAGTTCTCAATCAGACAGACAAACAGACATTCTAAAAATCCTACTAGATTTAGCTAATGTGAAATTTGATTCTAATTTCAGAGATAATTTTAAACGAATGTTAAAAAAAATTATTCAAAGACTCGTGTAATGTGTTGTCCGATACGTTATCGGCGAGACAGGGTCTCAAAGTAATTGAAACAAATTTTCTAATCCTCACATTCTGTTGAAAAACTTCTAAAACAAAATAAACATATATAAAACATAAATAAAAGGAACATCGAGAACCGGGCCATGATTCAGCTGAACCAATTTCGCAATCCCGTGCCACTGAATGTGACGTCCCTCTTTTACCATGCCAGACAACTTGAACTTGTTTTTAGCCCCTTGTTATTGTTCATATTTTTTATAAATTTATTTTTGAAAAAGGTAATTCAAACACAAAGGACAGAGATACCCAGAAGCAATTTTAGGCTTGTTCCATTTTTCTCATACAAACACTATCGAAAGGCACACCCCGCTGGACTTTCTATCCAGGCACGTTAACCACTAGACCAGGTAGGGGTCTCATTTGCAAGAGGCAAAACAAACCAATGCAGGTGATAAAAACAAGCTACGTAGTGTGTCAAAAGTCGAATGAATTCCATCACAGCACTTTTAAAGAACCATTTAAAGCAACATGTGCTCTTGAAACATTACTTTTCTTGATTTAGGTTTTTGCGCATGACTTATCTGTTTATTCTCTTATTGCATATCTTGTTTAGCGCATCGTGGTCGCAGTTGCCTTTATGCCATAAAACCTCAAAAAATCAACAAAGGTTTAAGCTTTGATTTTCGTTGCTTTATTTGTATTCTTCCAAAAATTTCATTTTACTTATTTTAAACTTGAATTTTCCCGAATTTTGCTCCCCATTTAACTTGATGCTATAGGCGACCACCCAATTCGCTTATACGAACGGGTCTCTAACCAACTTCCCTCCCATAACGGACAGGGTTTCGTCCGGTTAGTATTGTGCTAGGCACTTAATCCGCAGTTTCCAGTTGTGCTAGCGTTTGAATAATTAAAAAAATAAAAAAAATTGAATAATAAAAAAAAACCTATATTTAAATGATTTACAAGATTTTATTACCAATGATATATTTTTTGGAACTTATGCAGATGACATCATCTGCTGGTCTTACAATAAAAATCCATATATTTTACAAAATAGATTACAAAAATTAATGAATAAATATATTAAATACTGTGATAAATGGAATTTGAAAATAGTTATAAATAAAACAGTAATATCCTACTTCTATAGAAATAAAAAATTACCTGAAGATTTCTCAATTACAATAAAAAATAATATTTTAAATATCTCTGATAATTTCAAATTTCTAGGTATACACCTGGATTCAAAATTAAAATGGTTACAATATATTGACACAGCAAAAGATAAAATAAATAAAATATAATAAATACCCCCTCAAGCAGCTGCTTGCCACAGAGGTCTGACAGGAGCCTGTCAGTTTATATGCCACAGTAGAAGATCTGAGAGGATGGCAGGACCTCAGCAGAAAAACAACACGAACATCCATGCCTTAATCCGGGTCTCGAACCCAGGTCCCTTAGATCACCTGGGTTCGAGCCCCGGATTAAGGCACGGATGTTCGTGTTGTTTTTCTGCTGAGGTCCTGCCATCCTCTCAGATCTTCTACTGTGGCATATAAACTGACAGAAAGCAAATAAACTTTTTAATTTTTTAAGATATCTTGGAAGTACAAAATGGGGATGCTCAACTAAAAATTTACTATTAATTTATAATTCTATCATTTTCCCAAAATTTCTATATGGCATAAAATTAATAAATAATATTTCTAAAACTAAATTAAAATCATTAAAGAAAATCCAAATAAAAATTTTAAAATACTGTATGGGACTTCCTCAGAACTCAAATGGCTTGAATGTCTATGCTCAAACTGCATTACCTCCCATACACATAAAAAAGAAATATTTATTAGAGAATTTATTATACAGAATAGTAGTTAAAAACAAAAACCATCCTATAATTGATAAAATTAAAGAAAATTATCCAGATATTTCCATAAACTCATCAACAAACAAAAATAAACTAATAACTATCATAAATAATAACCTAAGTGGAGACTATATTATACAAATTCCTTGCTGGACCTCAACATTTCCAATTTTAAATACTAATATACCTGGAATTGAATCAAAAAATCAACTGATACAGTTATTTTGAAAACATTGGCTCAAATTTATATAAATGATAAATATTTAAACTTTATTCGTATATTCACAGATGGGTCCTTCAACTTAGAAAAGAATGCTCTTTCTGGTGCCTTTTGGTGCCCTGTTGAAAATTATGAAAATCTTATTAAATTTACTATTCTTTATCCAATTATTATTGCTGAACTATCAGCTATAATTTGGCCATGAATTGGGCCTTAAAATTTGAGAAAAAAAAAATATAGTTATTTTTACTGACGGCAAAGCATGAATAGAAGCTCTATATAACAATCCTCTTAAAAGCAATTTTGAAATCTTTATTAGTGACATTTTAATATTATACATATACGATGGTTACCATCACACTCTAGAATTACACATAATGAAATTGTAGATAAAGCCAAAAAAACAAACGATATCAACCCAAACTTAGAAACCCCCTTTCTCATATACATTCACAAAAAGCAAAGCAAAAAACAGTTAATAAATGATATTCAAAATTGGTATGATTCCAATGCAAGGAATACACACAGATACAAAATATCTAATAAAATTAATAAATTTAATGATTATGGCTAAAAAAAAGAGAAATATACCTAATTCTAAAAATAAAAACCAACTCTGCTCTAACTAAATCACTGCTTTATAGGATGAAAAAATCTGATAATCCTGTTTGTGATAGATGCTCAATATACGAAAATTTAGAACACATTTTATTTCATTGTAACAAATATACACTAGAAAGGATTATATACTTTACACAATTAAGTCAATTAAATATTATAACTTTTGACTTTAAAAGCATTCTTGAATCAATCAAAAATGCAAACAAAATAATTTGTTACAATTATCTGTTGGCCTTTTTAAGGTCTGTTGGTCTGTTTGACTCATTATAAAAAAGAAAAAAAAAAAGAAAAAAAACATTTCTCTATAAGAAAAAAATATATAAATAAAAAAAATGATATGAAAAAAAAATAAAAAAATAAATAAATAATAATAAAAAATGCAAAAAGATATTAATAAAAAAATGAAAAATGAATGAAAAAAAATAAAATATAATATAAAGATATAATTAAATATGGTCACAGAAAGTTTCACTGAATGAGTTTGTGTTCGGGAGTTTTCCAGACACAAGAATATTCAATTTTGAGATTTGGATGATGATGATGTTCCAGCGTTGAAATTTATCTCCCTAATTTCAAAACCTGCTCTCAATGAGAAACGGGATATTGTTGGGCTTGGAAGATCACTGTCTATCAAATGGGAGATTAGGCCGTGTCCTCGTGTCACGTGGCACGAAGTGCCAGATCACTCATTCTAAAAGTGAGTGATCTGGCAACCTTCGTGTCACGTGACACGAAGGTTGCCAGATCACTCATTTCTAAAAAAAATTGTTGCCTGATATTTTTTCTGAATTCAGTAATCAACCATAGTATTCGGACATTTTTTTGAGCGACTGTACCAAATATGTAAGAATTCAAATGTAATAAAAAAGTTACTTTTTTCATTCATTTATTTACACACCTCTTATTTATTACCCCACAGCAAACATTTATTTCTATTTGGCTCGAGCAAAAAATGTTTGTGCACCCCTGGTTTATGATTAATTGAGTAGGGGCATTAAATTAATTTTGCAAAACAAATGCATTTCTGGGAATTACTTCGAAGTTATAATTCTAAAGCTTTACCATTTACATTAAAAAGTTTTTTTTAAGCATTGGACTACGACAAAAGAGATTATTTAAAACCTGGATGTACAACTCATACATTTCAAAAGAGAACATTTAATCTAACAATTCGTATTCTTTCATATGGGTATGGTCTTCGTTCCCCTAAAACTAACTAAGATTTAACAACTTTAATATTATAAAGGACAAATTTAATATCTAATCACATTAAGCATGGCGGCATTTCGATATTTCAGTTGTAATTATTTTTACTCTCATAGTTGCATACTTTCATATCAAGTAGGATGATCACAATTTCTTTTCTAAGAAAAACAAAAGGGAGGTGGGGTGGATGGTTAATTAATAATCAAATAAGATATAAAAAGGATAAGGTATAACACTCTCCCAATTATTTCATTTCGCTGAATAAATTTTCGGTATCGTAGGATTATTTCTTCAATAACAATAGCCTGCAGCAAGAAGTTGTGTTCTAATCTTATTCCAAGTTGTCAGATCATTTGATTGTCGAAGTTCCCATCATTCTGTGTTTCCCGTAATGGTTTAATATCTATCGAATGAGGGCGAACTGGTCAATTAGACATAGTACTAATTATGAAAAGGGCAAAGTAATATAAATATATGAAATGATGGGAAAATAAGGATCAGAGAGTTGAATCTCTTCGTTTGCGTAATGAATAAGCATTCATTCGAAAGACTCTGGATAATTCTTCGATCAGTTTTAACGAGGTAGTACCATATACTCTGAACACTGGAATCTCCCACTTCCGTTGATTCTTTCGAAAATACACAATTGTTTGAAACGAATCTACAGTAACGTAGGATTATTACTTTAATAATAATGAACTGCATCAAAACGTGCTGTTGTACTCTTATTATTACAAATTATGGCATCATTTTATATTCGATCCTCCTACCATGATATCTTCTCGTGCTTGTTTAATATTCATTGAACTATTTGAATTTACAATACATAGAACGAAAGTGGGGAATCTTTATTATTAAGTTCTAAAATGAGACTAAGAAATTCATGATTCGGATTGTTTCAATCATCGCATGCATTTATAAATTCATCTTTCATTCAGTGTCTACTGTCAGTGTGTGTAATGATTTCCCAAATAATTAAGGGTTGGTCAGGTAATAATAGAGGGTAATATCAGTGCCGAGATGTAGAGATCTCTCCCAATTCAGCTGTGCTATGGTAGATCACTCAAGTGAGATGTCAAAACCAACGGATGGGTCCATTTCTAGTCTAATTATCCCCCCCTCCTTCCAATCATATATTTCCAGGGATGGAGATAAATTATGGTATCAAAGTATCTGGGATAATTAAAGGAACACTGCCGATATATAGAGCCCTCCCTCATGCCACAGTGTTGTGTAGTGATATAGCACGTAGAAAAGATATTAATACCAGTGCTCGGAGTCCAATTTAAGTGTTATGCAATCCCTGTACAAATAAAGGCATAAGTGCCGAGATAGAGATCCCTACCCAAACAATCTAGGTAGAGACCAGATATCAATACCAATTAATGGAGTACAAATTTTGTTGCAAATGATTCCCGGGAAAATAATGGTACAGTCCCAAGATACAAAGCCATCCAATATTTCATCTATATGCAGTGGTATAGCACGGAAGAGAGATATAAAAATTATGATGATCTAATTATCTTTAGAGGTTTAATTATCGTGTTAAATTATTCCCATTAAAAATCAGAAACACAGGGCCAAAATATATAGCCCTCTTCATGACACCTGCGCAGTGTTAAAACACGTATGTCAGATATCTATAACAATGCATGGGGTTCAAATTCAGTGTCGAAAAATCCCTAAAAATTGAATTCATAGTGCACAGACCTCCTCCATTCATAGACCCTCCCCATTCAGCCTATGTAAAGGTGTACCATAGATGGTAAGTTAACAAAACCAATGGATGGGGAACAATTTTAGTGTCAAACAATGAATTTCTGCTGCATCTGGCCACTGCACTTTGTATATAACAACCAATCACAATGGTACTACCAGAAAATAAAAGTCATAGTGCCGAGACATAGAGCCCTTACATAGCAAATTGTATAATATAAGAACAGAAACGTGAGAGATGTGAACATCAATGGATGGGGTCCAATTTCTGTGTCAAACAATCCTATGAAAACTAAAGGCACTCTGCCGAGATATCAACTTGCGGGATGCAACTTGGAAAGCACGAAGGTCAGATATCAATATCATTGCGTGGGCTCCAATATCACTGTCCAGCAATCCCAGTAGAGTTAAAGCAATACATCCAAGATATTATAATAAGTTCTCCTCTCTTTAACCTGTGCAGTGACATAGCGTGCATGTGAGGTTGTACTTCAATTCATTGTGTCGTCAATTCATCGTGTCGCCAATCGATGCGTCATCAATTCATCCTGACCTCAATTCGTCGTGACATCAATTCACTACAGCGTCAGTTATTTGAAGTAAATTTACTGCAGCGTCAATTCATCGCAGTCAATTCATCACAACGTCAATTCATCGCAGCGTCAATTCATCACAGTCAATTTATCACAACGTCAATTCATCGCAGCTTCAATTCATCACAGTCAATTTATCACAACGTCAATTCATCGCAGCGTCAATTCATCACAGTCAATTTATCACAACGTCAATTCATCGCAGCGTCAATTCATCACAGTCAATTTATCACAACGTCAATTCATCGCAGCGTCAATTCATCACAGTCAATTTATCACAACGTCAATTCATCGCAGCGTCAATTCATCACAGTCAATTCATCACAACGTCAATTCATCGCAGCGTCAATTCATCACAACGTCAATTCATCGCAGCTTCAATTCATCACAGTCAATTTATCACAACGTCAATTCATCGCAGCGTCAATTCATCACAGTCAATTTATCACAACGTCAATTCATCGCAGCGTCAATTCATCACAGTCAATTTATCACAACGTCAATTCATCACAGTCAATTCATCGCAGCGTCAATTCATCGCAGCGTCAATTCATCGCAGCGTCAATTCATCACAGTCAATTCATCACAACGTCAATTCATCGCAGCGTCAATTCATCACAACGTCAATTCATCACAACGTCAATTCATCACAGTCAATTTATCACAACGTCAATTCATCGCAGCGTCAATTCATCACAGTCAATTTATCACAACGTCAATTCATCGCAGCGTCAATTCATCATGTCAATTGATCGCAACATCATTTCACACTGATGTCAGTTTATCGCAGGGTCAATTCATCTTGACGCTAATTTATCGCGACTTCAATTTATCCCAACACCAATTCACTGTAGTTTCATTTCAGCGCAGAGTCAAAGTATTATACAATCAATTCCTTAGCGTATGAATTCAATACAACATCAATTTATTTACCGTAGCTTCAATTCACCGCGACGTCAATCATCTCAGTCTGAATTGAGCGTAGTGGTGGGACAAATTCATCGCGATGTCAGTTTGTTACATCAGTTCATCTCAGGGATATACGTGAGATTTTATCTTCGCTTAAATAATTTTGCAGAGACAAATATTTCATTTTGATTTTGAGAGGTAAAGCATGCATCAAAACATTATTCTCAGGATTAATTAAAACTGAAAAAACAAGTATTGTTTCAAAGCATTTAATAAACGTTTAAGCAATGTATTATTTGAATTTAAACAATAATGAAAGAATTTTTAATAATAAATTAACTTTCATAAAAAAACAATCTCCTATAACTCTTTAAATACTGAAATAGCATTGTTGAAAATCGAGATTTAGAGAGATTTGATTATGATCTTTAATTTGTACTTGTCATATTTTTCTATTAAATGCACATTGTAAAAGTTATAGAACTTCAAAGTTAGATTCCAATAAGATAACATGGAAATCCTCCATTTTGGTAGGTTCTGGGTA
Organism: Ryuthela nishihirai; assembly: GCA_038380435.1. NCBI lineage: Eukaryota > Metazoa > Arthropoda > Arachnida > Araneae > Heptathelidae > Ryuthela > Ryuthela nishihirai. The sequence goes on from JAWZYU010000019.1 coordinate 5,486,739, forward strand.
AATTGTTCGAATGACGAGTTTTTCGAAAGTCAATTTTTCCAATAGCAACATTTTCGAATAACAATTTTCTGAAAACAACGAATATTTAGAAAAATAAATTATATACCTATTTCAAAAGAGATATTCATTTTTAAATTTTTTTAGATATAAATTAAAATTTATTTCTTGGGGTGTGTAGGTATTGATTATATATTACCATTTGAATTTTCAAAATTTCTCACTAGCTTAAATTGCGCCCTCTAACGGTGAAAATTTCGGAGAATGGCAAAATTTAAAACGAATATTATAAAAGATTTTCCAATGCGGGAAATTCGAAATTGTGTTGCTGGTTTATTTATTTATTTCACGTTACAAACCAATGGATGGTCCTTCTTCAGGCTTATCCAGAAACAAAGAAATCCACCGAAATTTTATTTGCAGCTGGACTGATAGTCAAAATTTAGCAAATACTTCAGCGATTATATCAGTATATCTATGGAACAAGCTGCATGAGAAAGCTTCTTCGATTCGGTAACATAAAAATCCGCCTAACTAAAAATTTTCAGGAATAATTTAAAAGTACAAACCTCAGCAATAAGTTTTGGATACTTATTACTGTTCAGTGACACCGGTGAAATCGAATTTTTCCCTTGTGCAGAAAAGCGACACTAATATATCTTTCATGCAAAAGACATGTACTTGGTTAACGATCGCGGACTGATGAATTTTTTTCCCACAGACCCAACCACGACACAGACCGATGAATTGTGCGCTTAATTTTCATAGTCACCCCAATAATGTCTTAAGAATTCTGTACTTATGTCACAAAAGTCTATGTTCTCACATAGAGCGTACATTGGATATAAGTGACAAAAATAATGTCTTTACAAACTAAGAGTCACTCTGTGTGAAACATCCCAAGTCCAGAAATACCCTTCTTAAAAAATAGGAAAATTCCCGCCATATACTCTCCCACTTCTTAAAATTTAACACGACCTAGTCGCTTAATTCGAAGAAATGGGCCAGAGACACTTGGCACGAACAGGCAGACCAACTGGTGATAACTCAAAGGTCACGGGGCACTTATGCACTGGCCTATGGAACACCCCGTCGATGTGAAAACAGATATGCTACTGTTTATCTAAATTCTTTACTCATGGGAAGAGCTGTCCACTCGTGAGTTTTTTCTTCCTCGAGGATCTTTTCAACTCTAATGACAATGTGAAATAATTATTCGTTTCATGATGTAATGGATATACGGGAATTAAAAAAGTTTGTTTTATTGGTTCAATGCGGTTTAGTCAGAAGGGCTGTCAATGAGTGACATCTCTGGACAGAAAAATTTCGAGATGTGACCAAAAACTACGATCAAGAGTGTGAGTGGGTTTTCCCCAAATCATGGTCCCAAGTACGGGTGAGGTACTGAACGCTTGTTGCAAAATGCACATCACCGGACTTAGAATTATATGAAGGTCAATGTCACAAAATATTATACTTTGCAATTATTTTTGAGGATTGCATCAGCCAATCTGAGAGGGGATGCCACCGAAAGTTTAGTTGGTCTTTGCAATTATTTTTGAGGATTGCATGAGCCATTCTGAGAGGGGATGACACCGAAAGTTTAGTTGGTCTTTGCAATTATTTTTGAGGATTGCATCAGCCATTCTGAGGGAATGACCTGAACGTTGCCACCGAGAGTTCAGTTAGACTCGGTAAATTCCTAATGAGAGAAGAAATCAAGGGACTTATTCGGGAGTTTGTGATCGGTGAGGGGGAGTTTTATACAGGGGGCGGAACTTTTGATAAGGGAGTTTTTTAATGAGGGGATGGCAGTTTTCATAAGGGATTTTTTTAATGAGAGGGGGGAAGTCGAAAATATTCGTTTAAGATAGAGGGCTTGCTATAGTACTCATGATATACACTAGATTTCTCCAAGAGATTTTAATGAAGGGGGTGGGGCGGAACTTTTGATAAGGGGTAGTCAAAAAATTGGAACTTGCAGTTAAAATCTTGCTAAAGTATACACTAGATGGCGCACCAAAAATCGAAGACTTTTTTCAGGTGACATTTCAAGGGGGCTTAAAAAATACAGGATAGATTGACCCGTAAATATCCAAAAACAATCAAAACTTTTAAGATACAGGTGGGTCATTCAGGGGATCTTTAAAGAGGGGGGGCTTAAAAAATACAGGTGGGTCAACCATGGGACAGTTTTGATAGGGTTTTTAATAATGGGGTGAAACTTTTGATAAGGGGTTTTCTGAAGGAGGGGGTCAAAAATTGGAAAAATTACGGCTAAAATTGAGGGCTTTTCTAAAGTATAGTACTCGTGATATGACTCATGATACTAGATGGCGCCACAGGTTTTTAATGAAGGGGCGGAACTTTTGATAAGGTGGGGTTTTTTTAAATGAGGGGGGGATAAAAAAAATAGGCCAACCAGGGGGTCTTAATTAATTATGGATTATTATGAATATTAATAAGGGGCGTGGTCAGTAGCGTCATAGCACGTGACCTAGAGGGGGCGTGGTTGGTGACGTCATAGGGAGAAACACTGTGCAAAGGGGGATCCGTATAATGGAATAATACTACTAATGTCCTTCATGGAAGATAAATTCACTAATGTGGTGTTTAATTCACACAAAAGTTTATTTTTCTCCAAGATAAACGTGCAGATTTGCGAGTTATAACTCATTTGAGAGCTATTCATAGAGACTTGAGCTCCAGAGGTCTCTGTGTTGTTCACAGTGACGTCAAATCTAGAGCAGCTCTTGTGTGGGCCGCACTGGAAAAATCAGTAACATCAAAATTTGACATTTTGAAAGCTTTGAAATTTTCAAATAAAAAGTGGTTAACAAAAGTGAAATAAGTATGAAAAAAGACTAAAATAGAAGTCAGTTTAAAGAAAAAGAACACATTTACATAAATATATGTAAAATATTCGAATATTTCGAATGCAAAAACTCACAGTTACAACAGTAAGAAACCGGTACAAACCGAAATTTGAAAAGAACGGATTTCCGTAAAATACCAGAAATCTATCCAAAAACAATCAAAACTTTTAATTTTTAAAACTAAGCATAGAAATACCAAATTAAAAATGTACAACTATAAATTTAGTAAGGAACGAACGGTAAGTAGCGAAAAGCTAGGCTACCAGTAGCGACTGGAAACGCAGCTAAGACTAAGGAATTGGATAAACAAACTAGTGGACCTAAACAGAGGTTTCAACGCAGATTTGTTTACCTATACAGTAGAAAAAATATATTTCTAAGTCGTGAGGTAGTTCTGACCGAAAACCTTAAAAGAGAAAACGTCACTAATATCGAAGCGTTATTTCTATTATGAGAAATATGAACACTATAAATAAAATAAAAATAAATATCCCCTCAAGCAGCTGCTTGCCACAGAGGTCTGACAGGAGCCTGTCAGTTTATAGGCCATAGTAGAAGGTCTGAGTGGATGGCAGGACCTCAGCAGAAAACAACACGAACATCCATGCCTTACCCGGAGTTCGAACCCAGGTCCCTTAGATCAGTAGGCAAGCGCACTAACCACTCGGCCATGTGGAATAGACATTTTGTTTATTTTCTTATTTAATTAATGTATTACATATACACTGGAAATAGGAATAGATAGATATCCTATAGAATGAGATGATTGTGACGCACTCGTTCGAACAACAGAGATTTTAAGAAGTTCCTGTCGAGGGTTCTGTTGCATAACAGAAGCAATCTGTTTAGAACTCTCCTGATGACGCGGGAAATTTAACATTTTGTTAATTTTTTTTTGTGAGGAGCAGACAAAGCAATCTGTAGCTAAAAAATATTTTGTTGATACAATTAGTTAAGAAGTTGATTGAGCAGCATTTGCAATTAGAGTAGCCGTTTTATAGGTAGGTAAACATTTTATACCTCACATAATTTTAAAACAAATCACAATATTTTTGACTCCAAAACACAAAACTTGTTTCAGTTGCCTATTGTTTATTTGGGATTCGCATTCAGTTTCTTATTTAGGTATGGTAGATCTAATGTTGCATTCACTTAGTCTCCTACGGTGTACAATTTCAGAATTCATACAGTTCTTATTACGTAGAATGATATTTGATAAATAGAATATTAGTTGATTTTAAGTTTTATTAAAAAAATATTTTAAAAGGCAGTGATATAATTATTATATTGTTTTTATATAAGAAATAAATTGACTTTGTAAAGGTTAAGTCATCTTTTTCGCAATGATTTGTAACTCGTAATTATCGACACGTGGTTTCGTTTTCGAAATAAACAAAATTATCTTGTTTCGATTTTAGTTTTGATTCCAATTCTTTAAAGTTGGGCTTACAAAATATTGCTCTTAATTTCACTCTACCAATATTATTAAATAAAAGTCATACTTTAATATCTAGTTATTTCTTGTGCATATGAGGTCGTTCATTGCAAGTCTTGTTAAACTGATTGAATCCATTTACTTTCAAAAAGATGTCCGAAATGACAGAATCGTTTTTATTTCTAGTTGAAACGAGAAGATGAAATATGAAGAAGAGTGCGTCCAGAATATTAGTCGATGGATGTTGTTTAAAGTCTTAACTGAGGCAATGGATGAAATAATGATTGAGGTGAGTGCTGTATTCAAAACAGTACCCTAAACTAATTTCAACAATTTTATTTCAAGTTAACTTTCTTGAAATTCAATTTAATTTTATTTTACAAATTTTAAGGCCTCACTCTCTTTCAAAAACATTATATCAAAGAATCAAAAGCGAATACATGGTTATTAATTCCCTTGAAATGGAAGTAGCTTGATGGAGATATATTTTAGCACTCAAGTGAGTATATAGGAAACATTTTTTTAATAAATAGTTGAAGGGGAAACAACTGCAATGGATAACGAAAAATCTGAAGTAGCAAAATAGTTCTTTTCACTTTATTTTGTGGGGGAATCTGACCTTTGACTAGGCAGTGAACACTTTTTCCGATTTTATCTGATGAAAACATTTTTCTTGTTACGATACTACACAAAACAAGGGGCAGGAAATTAATGAAGACAAAACCCAGATGCTCAACTAATTGATCATAGCACTACATCTCTCGGGATAATGCCATAATTTCCACTACCTATGTCGAGGGCAAGACAACACCATATAGATGCAGCTCGCCCCACGACTACCTATGGCGAACAGTCCTTTAGAAGGAAAGTTCATCCATCGATCAAAACCTAAATTTAATCTGTGTCCCGGTTAGCCACAAACAAAGCTACATAGATCTAAGTGACTCGGCTCCCGGGGTGGAGACTCTTAGTTTGGCTTTTCCATCGATAAGCCCGTCAACCGGGGATCCCACTCCCAGTCGCAAGCCCTCACCTTCGTCCTCTCCATCAGAGCCACGAACCCGCGGCCCCCAGCAGCAGTCTGTCGACCCGAAACTTCACCGAGGCTGCACCGATGAGCCCGCTTGACCAGGTTCCCCAAGCCCAGTCAGCCGAACCCTCAGTCACAGCCCCTCCGTTGGGGCTGCAACCCGGAACATCTCGGGGGACAAGCCGACGAGCCCGCTTGACCTGATGACGCTTCCAGTCATCAGGGCCCTCAACAGGCCCCTCCATCAGAGGCTACAAGCTCTCGTGCAAACCAGGGACCAACGGAGCCAGAACCCTACTTCACATAGGCACCGTAGACCACCCACCACGTCGAGGTGATCCCCTATCGGGGGGGAATTAACAAGGGCAGGGGATTAACTCAGTCGTCAGCGTGTTTGAATCATAATCTGATGATCCCAGGTTTGAGTCTCCACTGTGCTTGAATTAAGATTTTCTTCGCAAAGCCCCGCTATGCTTTCAGCGAGTAAAAGAACAGCGATGGCTTTGTAAAGGATGTCGTCCGTCAATGCGACATTAAGCTGTGAATCCGTGTGCAGGAAGCCATAATCTTCTCATGTTAAAGAGTTCGCTGAATGACCTTGACGAGAGGTTCCACCTGTCTCCTAACTGTTGAAGTGGAAACCATTATATTATGTTCAAAAATCCCGCTCAAAGATGAAATGACTCAATTTGCAACATGCTTAAACCACTTCAAGAAATCATTCACACAGAAGCAATAGTGATAAATTTACGTTATCTTTTTTAAAAATTTTTAATTTGCTTTGATCATAGAACAAGTCAATTTTATCATTACAGGTGACCCGCAAAGCTTAAAGCTTATTTGCAGGATATAGAATAATTACATTTATTATTTGTTACAATAGTATGATTAGCCTTCTTTTGTGATCATTACAAAGAGTTTTCATTTGCATTTTCAGCAAGTAGCACGAAAGGTGCTGGATGACGTAATAAATGAAATATGCAGGAAAGACAGCTGCATTGGACACAAGGCATCGAAGCCCTCATTGGCCAATAAGGTAAAAGACGCTAAACGAGTCGTGGTAATAAAAATAAATGTATCTTCATAGTATATTTTTATGGGTGTTTTACACAATATTAAGAATGAATTAATTATTAAGAATTGTCAATAATCTATATTAAACCTCAAAGGTAAATTAGGCAGAAGAGATTTTTATCTCAATGGATAACGCATCGATTTCTGCTTGCCTTCCTTCTTAGGCGTATCTTGGTATTAAATAATTTGAAAAATATCCCATCCCATTTTTGAAGTATGTAAGAGATGCATAATCACCTCGATTCTATTCGATGTTTTAATTCTTTACACAAAAACTGTAGTAAAGAACAGTTTGATTTCGGATATTCTTATTTTATCTGTCTTTTCTATCAGTTTTAGAATTGTTAAAAGAATGAATTGGCCTCTCATAATTTGCTTAAAATCATTGAAAGTTAAAATATATTGTAAGGAAAACCAGCTATTTTAAGATCGCCATTACTAATATAACAGCTGCAGAAATGAGTTTATGTAAAATTAGTGTCAGGCGAGGATCTAGAAAAAAAAAATAGAGGGGGGCGGGGCAAGTGACGCAATCGAGTCAGAAAAACAAAATAAAGGGGATTGGAATTCCATTGCAATATAGCATATTATCCATCGTTTTACAGTACTTCAAATCATTTCTTGAAAAACGCGTAAAAGAGCAAAAGTTTAATAATTTTTTTGCCTTTATTACCATTACTGATATTTGGAAAGGGGAGGGCCATAGCTCATTGCCATCCCCCCTAAATCCCCCCTTGTGCTGCAGATATTTTTTTTCTCCTCTGAATATAAAATTCAGTGTCTCAAGAGAAACAAAACACGTTTATTTATCTCTCTTCATCATTTCTTTAGGATTACGTTTTGCGTTAACTGAGCGAGAGTTCCTTTGTATATGATTTTTCCTATATTTAGCAAAGGAATGGATACAGGATGCAATTCCGAACTCTGTGTGACAATAGAGTTTAACTTCTAAAATTTATTTATTATGAAATGAAAGCATAGGTAGTTGTTAAAATATTTATGTGATTACGTTCCAAACTTCAATTTGTAATTTTTCTTCGTTATTAAACACATTGCTCGTTAGTGAAATTGCTCTAACCATAAGGAATGGCTGGAATTTTGCAGAACTCTTCACAGACAAGGATGATGAGATTTGTATCACATGATCTTATTTACATCTGAATGCAATGAACTGAACGAAAGGGTTAAAGTAAAATGCACCTAATATAATATGTACTGAAATCATTTTATTTGCGATGCATTCAGCAGCACATTGCTGCATTGATGTATAAAGATTTCTGACGTTGTCCTGAGGAATATCTCACAACCCAGGTGCATGTGGTATGGGCCAGTTGAGAGTGAACTTGCAGAGAAAGTCCGATCATGTCCCAAACATTTTCGATGGGAGGGGGAAATGATTGGCCACAGAATAGTCTGGAATTGTCCTTGTAGACAACATCCTAGACAGGAATAGTGTTATCATGCTGGCAGATATCATTAGAGCTAATCGCTTGAATTAATACGACGGCTGGCCATAGGCATCGACATATCAACCAGAAATTCGTATTACCTCTTACACCTACCAGAAGTGATCTGTTTTTGTAACTGATGGCTAACGTAATCATTTACATAAAACTTTTACAACAGATTATTTACATAGTAACCTCTGCTATTACATGTTGATTTACGTGTAAAGTCGACCGTACCTGCTGGGTTGGACAATTTTATCTTTCAGTGTACTTTCGGAGTTCCATTTTCCATTTAAAATTTAATACCAAGCTGTTGATTTTGATTTGCCTAAAGTGATATTAACAAATGAAATGGTCAATGTTAAGATGAAATTGTACTAAATATTTAGTGACAGTTATTCGTCACGAATTGCACCCGAACAAGCTCCGGCACATTTGTGCCGCTGCTTATAATAATTTCATTCATCCTCATAATTATATATCATCATTACTGAATTCATTAAGTATTTATTTACATTCACTTGCACAGAGATAAACATAACATGCTCTGAGAGCTGGTTTTCAGGAACAAAGGTTATACATTATTTGCAATTAGCACATGGACCAAATACAGTAAGACACTATAAACTTTTGTTATACAGTATAGTATTATTGTTGGGTTGTTTTACCTCTGGGCGGCGCTTTTTTGTAGACAATGGGCTAAATGGCCAGGTCACAAGGACTCCAAAGTCTCAGAAGATTGGGGGAGGGGACACACTGGAACAGCTGTTAGGAGACAGCTGGTAGCCTCCCATCAAGGCCATCCAGCGTGTTCTTTAACGTGTGCAGGGTATGGCTCCCCGTACACGGGACCACGGCTTAAGGTCCCATGCGACGGTCGGCGACTTTTCCAAGCCATCGATATTCCCTACTGACCATGGGAGGGCGGAGAGTTTTGCAGAGATAAATCTCAACGCTGACCAAGCTGGGACTCGAACTTGGGAACTACAGATTACGAGCCTGGTGCGCTACCGACTGAGCCACGCCCACCCTACAGTATAGTAAATCATACTATTATGTTACGTACAAAATTTATAATATTATTACACTAAACATTAGTATTTTATTCTGAATACGGTAAAGATATTTTCACCGGATGAGAAATATTCAATTTCCGGTTTTCTAAGGAGTTTGCTTTATATACTTTATGAACCCTCAACCTCGACGCAATATGCGTTTATTTGAAGGTCGCGGCTTGTCTTAAACAGCAACGTTGTTCCCAAATTGTAGTCACCATCGTATGCGCATGCGTAGATATTTTCTCCACTTCCTCTGCCGCTCTAGAGAAAGGGAAACAGATGGGCTTGAAAAAGAGGTCTTCGGTCGGATGGGATGTTAAGCCGTGGCCACGTGTGCATGACAGCCAACTCTGTACACGTTAAAGAACACGCAGAATGACCCTGGAGGACTCCATTTCCTTTGCCAACACTTTAGGGATCATTGTGACCTGGCCACTCGATGTTAAAACGTTCTAACCCAAAACAACTGGACGTTTTCCTTTAAGATGCTATTTGTTAGCAACTGAGCTCTGTGACGGGATATTTCGAAACAACTTTATTTCGGACAAATTGAATTCCTTAGTAAAGTCATTACACAGCTCGATTTTTCGTAATTCTCGTTTAATATTTAAAAAGTGACAAAACCTGAAATATTTAATATTCAATCAAGATCATAGACATCGAAGACAATCCAGTGAGCGACTGATTAAGCTACGAACAACAACTGAATTGACGAGTTTTAATTGATAGTGGGTAGATTATGCTGATTGGAATAATGCAAAGCATATACGAAGATTATGATACAACCTATAGATGAGAGAACGCTGACCACTCTCAACTAATGATGACGTATTTGAGTGAACTGTTCTTTCGATAAAATGATGAAAGCGTTATATTAGTACTGCGCCAGATTCTCACGCCTGAGTTTCACAGATTCCAGTCAACCATATCAACCTTAATGTTACATTAGTTTGTCCCTGATCTAGCGTGAATGCGAAAATAGACATAATTGCCTTCCGAATTTTATGTAACTGATGAAAGCGTTCTGTTAGTACTGCACCAGAATTTTACACATTCCAATCTCAACCGTACCAACTTTAAGGTTTAATTAATTAGTCCCTGGTCCTCCCGTCAACGAGAGAGTATCATAGGTTTCATTCGCCTTACGAACATTCCCTTTTGTAGCATGACCCATGAGCAAAAATTACAATACTATGTGTTTGTTCGGAACATGGAAGATGGTAAGCGGTGTGCCAGATATGTTTTGACTCAAAATGCAAATTGTGTGCGAAACATAGAATAGGTGATGCCAACTCAAGAGGCAAAAAATAATGCGGCAATAGATCTTTTTTTCTACTATTCTAACCAAACAAAACATCTGTCTTTTGGCAAAAGCCGCATTGAAACATTTTTTTTTTCATTGTTCTTTCACAAGTAAATCTTATTAATTGACAAAACATGAAAAGTAAAAAAAAAAAGTGTGGAGCTATTAGTTATAGTAGAGTCTCAGTGTACGTGAGGTTGAAGTTTCTGGCACTCCCGCTTAAATGGTCTCCTCATTTAAGTTGGCATCCTCTGTAGAAAATTCTAATACGTATGCTATAGTAAAACTACGAACGCTTATAATCCATGTACAGAAGTATATAAACTTTATGTAAATAAATCATAGGTAAATCCCATGGCCGAGTGGTAAGCATGATTGGCTACTGATCAAAGGGACTTGGGTTTAATCCTGGGTAAGACACGATTGCTTGTGTTGTTTCTCTGCTGAGGTCTCGCTGTCCTCGCAGACCTCCTACGATGGCTCCTGTCAGACCTCTGTGGCAAGCAGCTGCTTGAGGAGATATTTATTTCAATTTTTTTTATTAAATCTTAAAGAATAAATTTAAAAAAATGCTGTAACTGAAAACTAAAATTATTTTGCTCGTGATCCTCTTCCTCCAACTCTTCAATAGACAGGCGAGCGAAGGGGTCGACTTCGGCTTCAGTTTTGGCTGGAGTTTTGGTCAGATATTTCACGACCTTTATTCATGCAGTCAGCGAAGCAGGAGTGTACGAGGATGCTCTGTGAGGGGATGCAGTGGGAGACTGCACGAGAGCAGAAAATGGAGATGGCCTTCTTTGCAACACTTTCTTCAAGAATATGTTGCTTCTTCTTGCAGTGGAGTTCTTTCAACAACTCTTTTGTCGGAAAGAGACATATGATCACTTCTCGAGTGAACCTTAAATTCATTTCCATCAAAGGATCGTACTCTTGCACCTTATCAGTTGGCTGTTTTACGAGTTGAAAGACTTCGCTGACCGTATTAGAAGAGATCGGACAGGCATAATTCTTTCTAATCTTTTCCTTTTAACTCGTCGACATTCAGAAATTCTTCTATACAGTCCTTCGAAATGTCGATGAGCTCTTTACCTACCTGCCTGAGAAACAACATTAACAATCGTTTCGCGGATTAATCGCGCATTAGCTGGTTCCCGTGCTCTCAGTTCGCGTACTTTGCGACACATCTGTATTCGATGAACCTGAACCCGTGATATCATAAGAAACCAAAATAACATGTGAAAGTAATTTTTGAGTTTGTGTTTAAATTTCCAAAACAAACTATACCATTCCGGGAACTAATACTTGAACATAATAAAGTATTTTAAAACAACAGCAAACGAAATATCAATTACCTGACTGAAATTCAGCTTAGAATACAGGGACGTACCCAGGAAGGGATCAGAGGTCCCGACCCCACCCCACTAAAAATCCATCGTTTTATGAGAAATCTTAAACCTGTCTACCTGCTTTGAAATCCAAAGCAGTTGTCTTTGTATAATTTTTTTTTAGCCTCATAGCATATTCCCGACGCTAAATTAGGTTTAACAAATAATTATAAAATTTTATTCCATATAGAAATGTAGAATATTATTTTAATCTTTCCTGTCTGGTGGAATGTTTTAGTAACTGGAAAACTACTCATGTTTTATTCTCAGAACACCCCTAGCGAGATTAAATTCTCGAACCATCCCTTAAACTAAATTCTCGGACATTCCCCACCTTCCTCTGAACTAAAATCCGGGTACGTGTCTATTACAATACTTAAAATACTTAATGTTTATTTGCACTTACTTTTCCAATGAAAAGTCATTGCTGTCATAACTAAAGTTCCATTCGACGGGAATGAATGTTCCAAGTATCGAAATGCTCATTTCCTGGAAGTTGTCTAGGGATGTTAAGCGAACATGGCTCTTAGAGCAGCGCCCCCTCGATATCATCAGATAATGCTTAGCAATGCATTTCTCAATAGCTTTACCTGTTCGAAGCTTCAAAATGGATCGCATTCTCAAAAGCCTTATTTCAGCTTTGGAGTGATTGTGACTGGCTATGTAACAAAAACACTGATGATTGATTAAACAACACAAACATACAGTTTATGAAACAACTGTATAAACTAATGGTGCAAGAAAAAATCCCACTTTGACAAGGGATATAGAACAAATTTTACAATGCTGATTGCTTATTACATTTTTTTTTTTACACAGGATTTCACATCTCACATAAGTAGGTCGGTTTCATTAAAATTTAAAGAGCGAAAATAATTAAACGTATTTATCGGATCATCATTTCAGTTAGTTCCATTGCACTTTAACTTCGACTGTCCTTAACGACAAGACTCCAACGAAACGATTAAGAAAGTTTATGGTGAAGATTCCAATGTAGAGTGTTACACACATTGCCTGGTCAAATTTTTATGACCCACTACTTCGTCGTATGTATCAGGCTACAGTCCCTGAAAATGAAATTTTCTAATTCTCTGCGCATATTTCTTGTTGAGATGGGATTTTTAAGTACTACTAGCGGTCATCTCTAATAGCATATCCAACAAACGCTTGTCCCTGTCTGTCAGGCCTTTTTTTTATTGCATTTTGTCACGATTGGCAGAAGTCTCTTTAGATCAGGCATGTCAAACCGCGGCCCGCCGGGAATTGTTCTGCGGCCCGCCAAGATTGATAACCAATACGTTTATTTAACTTTTCACAACACTGTATTCTTTAATTAAAATTATAATTAAAGAATACAGTGTTGTGAAAAGTTAAATAATACTAATTAAATAAAGAATACAGTTAAAGAATACAGTACACGGTACATGAATTAAATAAACATATTTCAGAAAACATTTCCATTTATATATAAGGGAATAAAAGCTATGCATCATCTTTATTTCCATTTTTTCTTTTGTTTTGCGGCCCGCGATTCAATATATAATATTTAATATGGCCCTCGGTGGTTAACGAGTTTGACATGCCTGCTTTCGATCATTGCCATTCTCCATACACTAGGGATATGGTGCCAGTGAGTTCCATCACCTATTGACTTCATCACCTCTGTCACGGATCATCGGTCTCCAAAGATGAATCTCTTTTCGAAGTCAATCGACCAGCCTTTTTATCCACATCGCATTTGACTTTGTTTTTCACCATGCTTTTACGACTTTTAATGGGTTGGGTTGTTTTACCTCTGAGCGGCACTTTTTTGCACACCATGGGCTAAATGGCCAGGTCACATGGACCCCGAAGGCTCAGAGAAGGTTGGGGGAGGGGACCCACTGGAACAGCTGTTGGGAGACAGATGGTAGCCTCCCGTCAAGGCCATCCAGCGTGTTCTTTAGCGTGCACAGGGTATGGCTCTCCCGCACACGGGGCCACGGCTTAACGTCCCATCCGACGGACGGCGGCCTTTCCAAGCATATCGGTGTCCCCTACTGACCGTGGGCAGGACGGGGAAATTTTGCGGAGATAAATCTCAACGCTGACCCAGCTGGGACTCGAACCTGGGAACTACAGATTACGAGCCTGGCGCGCTACCGACTGAGCCACCCCCGCCCCACGACTTTTAATGACTCCGTAGTGATGTAGAAGTAAGAAATTTCCATAAAACGGCATGTTTCATGTACTTCGAGCAGGATGTACAGTTCACAAGAATTTGGATAGGCAAGAGTATCATTACAAAAGCTTTTGGGTTGTTTTACCTCTGAGCTACACTATTTTGCACACCATGGGCTAAATGGCTAGGTCTCAAGGACCCCGAAGGCTCAGAGAAGGTTGGGGGAAGGGACCCACTGGAACAGCTGTTGAGAAACAGATGGTAGCCTCCCGTCAAGAACCATCCAGCGTGTTCTTTAACGTGCACAGAATATGGCTCTCCCGTACACGGGGTCACGGCTTAACGTCCCATCCGACGGACGGCGGTCTTTCCAATCCCATCGGTGTCCCCTACTGACCGTGGGCAGGGCTGGGAATTTTGCGGAGATAAATCTCAACGCTGACTCAGCTGGGACTCGAACCTGGGAACTACAGATTACGAGCCTGGCGCGCTACCGACTGGGTCAACCCTGCGCCTCATTACAAAAGAGGTATAGCGAAAAGAATATAAGTCTAAATCTCAGTTTTTTGTATTACGGCAGTATATATATCAATTTATTGTTTAACAAGTTGTGTACATATATATACCTATAAAGTTTGCAATGTTTTCTAATTAAATGCTTCTTCACTTTTCAGAAGAAAGTGGCTTTCACAGGAGTCACTGAAGTCTGTCTTTATGTAAGTTTGTTTCGATGATTATTTTAAAATACTTTGAAAAATAGTGCTGCTAAAATTCTGAAGATCTACAAGATAGGATTACTAGAGTAGAGACTTTTAGAACAGTAGGGATCGTTAGAACAGTAAATCAAGTATTCCCAAATTGTTGCATGCGGTAACCCAATTTCATTTCTATTAAACTTTCTTACTTTAAATATTAATAGAAATTTTATGTGTTATCCACAAAATATTAGCTATTAATGTTGAGAGTCTGGAAAAAAATGAGTGAATAAAATGCAAAGTAAGTTTCTGAACTCCTGATATTGGCATCTTAATAATTATATGAACAAAGATCTGTCAGCCAATGATAACGAAAAATATTTTTCTAAGAATTGAACTTTTAAAAATATAATATTGTTATTAATATAATTTTAATGTCTAATGGTAAATGCGATAGTTTCACTTGATGTGATTCCACTGCAATCACTTACAAATATGTTCCGTTTATAGGACGTGTGGAAGGCTCCAAAGAAGTCCTCCTTCCTCGCCTATAGTGAGTACCTATTTATACTGCTTTCTTTGTGATATCGTTTCGTCGTTGTCGATGTTTGCGATTGTTATTTTTGTCACCGTCGTTCATGTTTTAATCCTACATTTTCCCCCACCAACTTGGCTCAGTTGATTATTCTTTCGTATTTTAAATTTACTTTGCTTTCTTTCAAATATCTTTTATAACTTCTAATAATTATTGTTGTATAATAACAAATGATTGGATTGTTTTATCTCTGAGCGGCCCACAATGGCTAAATGACCAGGCCACAAAGACCCTAGGGCTCGGAGTAAATTGGGGGAAAGGGACACACTGTACAGCTGTTGGGAGCCAGATGGTAGCCTCCATCAAGGCCATCCAGCGTGTTTTTAACGTTCGTAGGTTCTGGCTCTCCCGCACACGGGGCCAATGCTAACGACGGACAAACGATGCCTCTACAAGCCCATCGGTATATGTGATGACCCTCCTGACCGAGGGTAGGGTGAGGAGTTTTGCAGAGATAAATCTCAAAGCTGGCCTAGACGGGACTCGACCCTGAGAACTACACATTACGAGCCTGGAGCGCTACCGACTGAGCCATCCCTGCCCCCTAGAATAACAGTGGCTTCTAAATGTTGGGTAGGAGGGCAAAATTTGGGGTAGGAGGTTAAACGCAATTTTGTGCAGTAGTGAATAAATGTCTTTCTACACTTAGGGCTATGTTTATGGATGAAACATATTTATGTGATGTTCGGTCGATTAATCTCTTTTGTTTTACTGAAGTATTTGTGCGTCGAGATCTTGTCTCTACCACATATTATAGAACTTCAAATTCACATATTTTTTAACATTTTATTAGAAGAAAACGGATCAGGATCTACGGGGGAGAGGGCATGACCCCCTTCCCCTGTAGCTTTGCCTTTGGTGGCTCCTGGATCTGCCCCTGTGTGCTCCGTAGAAATTTCTAAACAAACGTGTCATGTTGCAGAAAATGGTTGGCCATCGTGGTTGCCATCATGATACTCAAGATTATCTGTTTCTGCTCATCATACGTATTGTTTCAAACAATATTGAGATTTGAATTTTGTCTTCAAACAAATTTAAGTGTTTTAAAATTTCAATGGTGTATATTCTAAAGAAAATATTCTAAAGAATTTAAAAGAAAAAGTTATAGCTGGATACATTTTTGCATATATAAATCTTGCGACGTCATAATTTCTCTTTTAACCGAGATCGATATCCAAAAACTTGAACCCTAACTTATCTCTAATACAGACGTTAAAGTTATTAGAGAGAGCAAAATTATCATCATAGTTTCCCTAAACACTGGTCAGCCGTAGCAAAAATATTTATAAAGTACTAATCCTGTTAACCTCTAAGATCTATAAAAAAACAAAAAGTTTCTGTCTACAATTTCGTGTTATCTTTCTTACAGCAGAAAAAAAGAATGGACTTTAAAACTTTCTCTAGATATTCAGCCATGTTATGTACTAAATGAAAGGAAATTTTATTTCGAATGACAATGAATATTAAAATTAAAATAAGTTAGGCCTAATGTTTAAGAAACTAAAATGTTTAACTGGCTTTAGATACTTAATGTGTTAAAGAAATGGAATTTTTATATATTTATTAACCAATTTGTTCTGGTTTCTCGAGTACTTCAGTTTTCTAAAATATATATATAATAAATGACACAAAGTTGCAAGTACATTTGACATTTAAATCATTAGGATCAACTCTTGGAACTTCTCTTATAGTGGAAGAGAACGGAGAGGAGGGAACGTAATTTGAAAAATCCCATGATTCCGTACTTCAGAAACTTTCATTTAGCATTAGGCTCTGTAATAGTTTAAGCTTTTCCAGTTTCTTAATAAGTTCTTTTGGTGGTTTATTGGAGACAAATCCCTACAATGTTTATGATGTAAAGTAACTAATTACACTGGCGGAAATTGAAAAAAAAAAAAACACCATAAACAATTGAAGCGTAATCTACGAGATTTATTTAGTAGAAACAACTTGTTGAGAAAGGATTGTGATCACACGTGTGAAGTGATTCAATGTTTATTATACCTTTTCATAAGTATTACATTTTGCAGAAGGCACATTTGAATAAGGTGTTGAACCTCCTCGAGCAGCAATACAAGCTTCCAATCTGGCGTGCAAATGCTGGATATCACGCTGGGGAATACCATTCGATGCGCTTTCAACTTGAACGCGCAATTCAGCGATGGTCGTTGCCTGCCGCGGTCAGCGGAAGAGTCTTTGTCCGATCCAGTCCCAGACATGCTCGATTGGAGACAAGTCTGGAGAGTGTGCTGGCCAAGGGAGTTGGTGGGGCGGAGTGAGGGCGGGCGTTATCCTGCTGGAATATCGCATTGGAGATTACACTGAAATATGGCAAGGCGACCGGTTGTACGATGTCGCTGACGTACGTAATGCTACTCAGTGTACCCTGTACAAACAGCAGCCACGTATGAGAGTGATAACTAATCGCTCTCTATATCAAGATGCCCGGCATCGGCCCTGTGCGTCGCTGTGGATGCACGATGGAAGAAGCCGCTCACCTTGTCGCCTTCGGATGCGTAAACCACCATCAGAGCTCCTAAGCAGAATCTGCTTTCATCACTGAAGACCGCAGACTGCCATTCTTCCTTCCAGTGACCTCGTTCTTGACACCACTGCAAACGTGCTCGACACTGACGAGTGGTAACCATGCCAGCGGCATGCATGCCCGTAGTCCTGCTTCCAAAAGACGATTGCGTATCATTCTTGTAGACACTCTTGGTAGGACAGAGGATCGAATTTGTGACGCCGTAGCTGTTCGCTCTGCCACAGCCTCGCTCCTGATACACCGATCCTCTCGTGCGTTCATAACTCTGCGTTGCCCGGAACAACGTCTGCGAGGGTGCGAATGCTCATCTGACCATCGACGCCACCATCATACCACTTCTGATACCCCTCGTCCAACGCGGTGTTCAATTTCACGAAAAGACCAACCTGCTTCCCTAAGACCCACTATATGACCTCGCTCAAACTGCGCTAATGAACAAACGTTGTGCGTCTGCGCCGTCCAGGCATGGTAGCTACTTCAAAGGGCACTGAACAACATGACACAAGACGAATAACTTCTTTCTTCACACCCTAGTCCTTAAATACGCGCTGCCGACATTTGAATGTTGTCGTCCTTAGTGACGTCATTACTTCATCAAATGACTCTCAATCCTGGCTCACCGTTTCTGCTGTCCTTAACTATTAACGTATTATGACGTTCCTAAAGGAATTCCTTCTGGGTGTTCATTTTTCAATTTCCGCTAGTGGATATGCACAATTTGGTGGTCGTTTAGGAGGAATAGCGACCCCTGTTTTTGTGAGGGGGGTTGGGAAGGAAGAAAGTTTGAGGACTAAACATTTACGCTGTTCTTAGGTACTATAAGAGAAAACTGTATGTGGACTTACCTTTTATGAGGAAAGAAAGAAAAATTGGCGGTTAACTTACGATGAACGTCTCAGTTGACAGTCGTCCCCTTGCCCATTGACTCATGGGTTGGGTTGTTTTACCTCTGAGCGGCACTTTTTTGCACACCATGGGCTAAATGGCCAGGTCACATGGACCCCGAAGGCTCAGAAAAGGTTGGGGAGGGGACCCACTGGAGCAGCTGTTGGGAGACTGATGGTAGCCTCCCGTCAAGAATCATCCAGCGTGTTCTTTAACGTGCACAGGGTATGGCACTCCCGCACACGGGGCTACGGCTTAACGTCCCATCCGACGGACAGCGACCTTTCCAAGCCCATCGGTGTCCCCTACTGACCGTGGGCAGGGCGGGGAATTTTGCGGAGATAAATCTCAACGCCGACCCAGCTGCGACTCTAACCTGGGAACTACAGATTACGAGCCTGGCGCGCTAACGACTGAGCCACCCCCGACCGCCATTGACTCATGTCATCTTTAATTCTTCGTATGACTTTTATGCAGAATGAGCTGTTTCAGACGAAAATTGTAAGAGAACAATTGAAGATGCGCCGTAGAACACTTAACAAATTGTCCCGTTCTTATTGAATTCCTAAATTTCAAATATAGATATTTCTTATTCATATTTCGCAACCAATAAACATCGTAAAGTTGCATTTTCCTCTTTTTTTCAGACACCATAATGGCAGAAGAGCCCGCCAAAAGGCGAGGGGTCAAATGGCGTAGCTGGAAACCGAAGAAAACTTGGAAAAGCCGTTTGGCCAATTGGATAGGACACATTCTGCAGCCTCAGCTGCCTCTACCAATGAAAATGGCAGAGGATAGCCACTACAGGCGGGGATAACCACTACAAAAGGTATTTTTAACATATATGTTTTGTAGTTAAAAGCGTTATTTTCCTAAATAGTGATTTAATTTTTCAAAGAGAAGTAACTGAAATTGCATATTTATCGCATCGCAATTAGATTTTACACAGGTGTTTTACATTGTATTTTTAAATTCTATAAAATTCTATATTCACCTCGCTGCTCTCCTCCCAAAATGTTTGAAGGCCTGATGCAGCATTATAGAATATAGGAAAGGGTATATGAAAGTGAAACGTAATGGATACATACATATAAGGATAGGATACTTTATTCGAAATAACATTTGATGCGAGTTAAGAAAGCGGCATTCTACAGTAATCCCTCGTCAACTGTGGAGGTTACGTTCCTGAATGTATCGCCTTTGGCAACACTAAGGTGCAATAGAAAACCATGAAGAGTTAGGCGAACGACGATAAACATGCCATAAAAAGATTAAAAAGAGAAACGCAAATTTTGTTTTTCATTTATACAACATGAAAACGCTAATAAGGTTGACTATACAATAAGTTAAACAAATAGGAATCACTTTATATATAAAGCTATACATACATGAAATATCGACTATCCTCCTTTGACAGCATCTTCATTTGATACGGTGACGTTTAAGAATCTGACCTATATCTGTCATCCGATTTTCTTGTGTGAGGACATCAAGAAATTAATCTCTGTGCACATTCCAACTGTACCTACGGAGACAAAATGGTTGGTGGTACGTTAAAAGAAATTATGTCTATTGAGAGAAGAAATGTCTACAATATCAAACAGCCCCCTAATCGCAAGAATGGGGCAAAGACCTGTTCCACTGCTACTAAAGGCTAAAGTCATTTACATTGGAAAACTTCCCCTAATGTAGGTTTGGCAATGCCCATAGAAGCAAGAGTTCAATTGGCACGCGATATCAAAACTCTGCCTTGAATGATTGGAAGAAGGTCGTATGGTTCGATGAATTTCGTTTTCTGTTGCACCATAATATGGACGGCTGGTACAGTCGCTCAAAAATATTCGAACATTATGGTTGATTAGAGAATTCAGAAAAAATATCTGGCAACGATTTTTTTAGAAGTAAGTGATCTGGCAACCTTCTGTACACGAAGGTTGCCAGATCACTCACTGTAATCAACCATAGTGTTCGAAAATTTTTTTGACCGACTGTACGTGTGCATCGTTTACCCGGGGAAGTGTTGGCACCAGGATGCACCGTGGGATGAAAACAAGCCGGTGGAGGAAGTGTAATGTTTTGGGCAATGTTTTGCCGGGAAACCCTAGTTCCAGTCATTCATGTGCAGGAAACTATGACATCTACCACCTACCTAAATGACATTGCAGCCCAGGTACATCCTTTCATGGCAACTGTTGCCATGAAAGGATGTACCTGGGCTGCAATGTCCAGGTTGCAAATGTAACCTGCCTCCAAAAATCCCTCTGAAATTTCCTCCCTCTGAAAGAATGTATCCCTCTGAAAGATGTCATTCCTCCCTCTGAAAGAATGTACCTTGCCTCCAAATTCGCCAGACACCAATCCAATCGGGCATCTGTGGTTTGTGTTGGAGAATCACATCCGATCTGCGGCGGCGCAACCACGTAACTTACAAGAGTTAAAGATTTGCTGGTAACGTGTTGGTATCAGATACCACAAGACACCTTTAGAAATCTTGTAGCGTCCATGTCTCGCCGGGTAAGAGCGGTTTTTGCGGCACATGGAGGACCAACATCATATTAGGCAGGTGGTCATAATATTTTCACTCTTCGGCGTAAATAACAGGAATCTCATTCACTTTTATTTCATTTTTATATGCTTTCATTAAAATATCCAGAAGTTTTGCCAAGTTGGATTCATGCGACCAATGAGAGAACTGGGAGCCTTCTAACTTCAATAAGCTGTGTAGTGCTCATTTCACAAAGGCCAAGAGCATGGTGACCATTATTAAAAGAGCATGCTCTTGTGTGTCTGTTGAAATATCGCAGGACATTCACAAATATTTTGTATTAAGGAGAATTAATGTTGTATTTAAATACAGTATTTCAAATAGTACAGTTTAGTAAAACGATCACCAATATCAGTTAATTAATGAAAGACAAAGATAAAAAGGTATTATCAGTATTTTCAACTGTCCTGGTGGTCAACTACATGGTGTGCTCGTCTACTAATAAAAAGGATCCTCTTTTCAAGCCCCGTATAAGGAATGGATCTTTTCTTTCTTGTGTTGTCCTTCAGTTCATAAGTCTTCTCTATGGTTATTAATCTGCTAACCTTTTGTAGATCTTTGTGGCAAGCAGCTGATTCAGAGATTATTTATTTATTGTAATAATTTTATTGTAATATTTAATTTATTTATTGTTCAACACCTTTCTCAATATGAATTTGCAATCTCTTTTGTACATTCAGTAAATTCAGACTTTTAATTTGACGATTGGCATACCGTAACGATTAAAAAAAATTGCAACGTTAAATAAAAATAGTTATACTCACTCAGGGCCGAATCAAGTGGGCGGGTGGGGGGTAAGAGCACCATTCCCCCCTTGGAGAATGCTAATAATGGTAATAGAGGAAAAAATTGTTACACCTCTTTAAAAACAATTTGCAAAATGCTTGAAATATATGTAAAGAGCTTTAAAATGTAAGAGGAAATGTTCTACTGCATGGAAATAATCTCTTTTTCTACAGGTTGTCCCGAGTCACCGAGGCATTCCTCTCTATGAAGGAGCAAATTCACTTGCATTTCCTGTTTCGGTGTCGGCTTAGTAATTCCATTAAGTGTCCAGCATGTGGAGCGTGAAACAGTTTCACATTTCCTTCTACAGTGTGAACGAAATGACAAAAGTCTTTCTTCAATGATGAATTAATTCAGATCACATGGACTAAATACGAATCCACCTTATGCGATAATATTTTTCCTATATCTTCAAAGATGTTTTATCCTGAACTTTAACTTTTCATCAGTCAATCCCACAGATTTTGAAAATTGCATCCTTTATCCTGAAAAAGTTTTGACCAGGCTCTGCAGTGTGTTATGAACTATAATGAGGTCTACAATCATTTGTGCAAGTAGATATTGATCCTCTGTTAATTCTCTTTTAATGATATTTTATGGAGCCTAATCCCTCTTTTTCCTTCCACATTAGCTGCCTATGTGTGGAGGGGTTTTCTGCTGGTTAGAGCAAAACACTCTGACATCGATGGTGCCTTGACGTGGCGTCAGAACTTTTCACTAAACCATCCGGCAGATAACTGTTGCTGTAAGAGCTGTAATCATAAAATAATTCTACTATGAGTGAGCATATAGTCGAAGGGAGACACCAACCGGCAATTCTTCCCTAAATTATAGTAGGGGGGAGGAAGGGACCAGAACTAAGAGGCTTTCGCCAAATTGAACAGTTCATTCCGCAAGAATCATGACCTCGCCTTGGACCGGAAGACAACTTGGATAGACGACAGCGATCAGCGGCAGCTGTTGCAGAGCATCACCTCGGTCGAAAGTTTGGGTGAGACTAGTTAAGCTTAGTTTTATTGCCCGTTTTGATTTTCTCTCAGTGCTATTGTGTATTATATATTATACGAGGGCAATGAAAACGCTGGATCAGAACAGCGCCGATGCAAACACGGAAAAGGACACAACACTCGACTCCATTACCTGACACAGACATGGAGGGGGAAGTGAATGCTAACGGAGGGGAGGAAGATTGCCCTTGGAGTGAAGACGGGAATGATACGACCTTTACCACCCGACTAGCTGCATCGAGAGCACAGTCTGTGAGAGTGAGTACATCTGGGGAGATGAATGCGTATCATGTGAAGCAGATGGAGATGCAACTTAGGAGGGAAGAGAGAGAAGATAGAATTAGGGAGCAAGAAAGGAAAGATAAGATTAGGAAAGAATGAATTAGACCGAACTCATGAATTGGAGCTAGCTAAATTGAGGCTCAGGAGAGACAGCTGAGCCTCGGGCGACGGTATGACAGCCTTTGCTATGGAAGGAGCCGACCCCAAATTTCGGAATTGGATGGGCTGCATAGGTATTCCCAGCTACTAAAGCATACATTGGGCAAGGCTTAACAAGAGGTTGGCGAGATGCCTTTGTTTTTCCAGCAAGTGGAGGAGGTTTATGAGACTCATTATTTCCCTGACTCCATAAGAGGAGAACTGTTAGCAACAATATTAGGCGAGAAATTCCGGCCGGTTATCGCTCAGCTACCGCCAGCAGAGGCAGGAGATTATGAGCAGCTGAAAAAGATAATTTTACGTCAGTGTTGATTGTTCACAGTTACTGAGTATCACCGGCGTTTCGAAGAAGAAAAAAAGTGGATAGCGAAAGCTGGGGGGAATTTTCGGCTAGATTTTCTGCTATGCTTTCTCATTACTTGGACAGTAGAAAAATTAAAGATCTGGAGTAGTGTAAGAATCTCATGGTGTCTGATAAGATCAAACGGGAACTACCAGCAGCTACGAGACAATTTTGCATTGCAGAGAGAAGCTGGTGGAAGGATGAAGCCTCCAGAAACGGCAGATGTAATGGAGCTGCATCTAGATAGCCGTCGGGAGTCAGGAGTTGGTGGAACCAGGTGGGGATACAGAGCACAAGGAATGACAAACCATGAAAGTAGTGTCCTGACACCCCAGTCCCACCCACTAGTGCTTTCCCCCTATGACGTCACGTGTCACGCCCACTTCCAGTCACGCCCTATGACGTCACACGCCACGCAAACTTCCGGTCACGCCATATGACGTCGCCGACCACGCCCCATATGACGTCACCGGCCACACCCCTATGATGTAACACGACGTAGTCATGACTTAACATACCACGCCCCTTTATTAATAATTCCTTCCCCCTGATTAAACACCTCCCTTTCACCCCTTCCCCCCTCAGTGGCGCCATCTGGTGCCTATGAAGCGTACTAATTCCAAAAAACCTTATTTTAATTCTAATTCTTCGATTTTTGATTCCCCCTTTATAAAAAATTCCTCCCCCTTATGAAAAAACCCCTGGTGCCATCTGTTGACAGAGTAAAAATAAGCGGTTTTTCCGAAAATAGTACTTCTCACTAATTCCCCGATTTCTCTTTATTTCCCCAATGGTTGACCTATATTTTAAGCCCTCCCTCCTCTTGCAGACCCCCTGGTTGACCTTTATTTTAAGCCTTCCCTCCTCTTACAGACCCCCTGTTGACCTATATTTTAAACCCTACCTATATTGTAATTCCCCTTCTCGAATTTTCTTGTTTTTCCACTGTTTAACCCATATTTCAAGCCCTCCCCTCTTCACAGACCCCCCTGTTGATTCACCTATATTTTAAGCCCTCCCCTCTTTAAACCATATCAGCTTTTGCGCATTTAATCGGTGTCATCCAACGTCCATACTATTTTTAGTACGTCTCCTGTATTAAAAAAAAAATTTACTTTCGTCGCCGTATTTGAACTCGCTACCTCAGTGCCGATAGCTGAAGCGTCATTGCACTCGACTATGCCTTGCACTTGATGATGCTGCTGCTTAGATGTGTCTCAAACGGGGTATAGCCACATAAATTACGTATCTCTTTATTACAGTTTAAAGATTTATTTCAGATATTAAACTACGTTTTCTATTACCCTACGTTTTTTCACAACCTTCGTATTCTTTATAACTAACATTTTTCAGCGTATTTCAATTAACTCCATTACTGTTGGTTATCACACTTTTACTAGAAGTACTATTCTACAGTTTTAAAAGACTGTCCCACAGAAAATACCAATGGGTAAAAAATTAATAAAAGGAAAAAAAAATCTTAAAAACTTATTCGTCATTATGTAAAAAGGGCCTATAACTTTAGTACGTCTCCTGTATTTAAAGAAAATTTGCTTCCGACGCCGTATTTGAACTCGCTACCTCTGTGCCGATAGCATAATTGCGCTCAGCTATGCCTTGTGCCTGATGATGTGGCTTAGATGTGTCTCAAACGGGGTATAACCGTATAAATTACGTATCTCTTTATTACAGCTTGAGTTTTATATTTCAGATATTAAACTAGGTTTTTTTATTTTCCTACTTTTTTTTTCACAACCTTCGTATTCTTTATAACTAGCTTTTCCTACGAATTTCTTATGAAAGGACT
Organism: Ryuthela nishihirai; assembly: GCA_038380435.1. Classification (NCBI taxonomy): domain Eukaryota; kingdom Metazoa; phylum Arthropoda; class Arachnida; order Araneae; family Heptathelidae; genus Ryuthela; species Ryuthela nishihirai. Next base: position 5,512,155 of record JAWZYU010000019.1, read on the forward strand.
ATCGGGATTCATTATATTAATATACGTATTTTTTTAACCGTCCTATTTTAAGTCCGTTTCAGTAACACTTATTTCTTTTAACTCCGTTACTGTGGGTTGTCCAATTTTTACTAGAAGGACTATTCTACAGTAAGACTGTACCTCAGAAAACGTCATTGGGTAAAAAAATTTAATAAAAAGGAAAAATTTATTCCTCATTATGCGTGATATGGTGACCTGTTTGGGTGTCATAAAAGTTCCGCTTTAGAACAAGCGTTTGGTACCGGACCACGTTTTAATGACAACGAGGGTGTTGCAATTCTTTTACCCGTATTTTGCGAGTTCGACCTTTCATCGTACATTTCGCAACAAGCAGGATGTGACAAGTTTCTTAACGGGTGATTGCAGACAGATCTGTTGCTATCCGCTCGACAATATTTGCTACTGATAAAACGATTTCCTTCATTAAAAATAGAAACTATTTAAATAATGGGGTATCACTGGGAAAACACTGGGAAGAACACAAATTGATTTCGTGCTAAAACATCTCCAGATTTCAGCTTACTTGAAAAACTATTGTTAGAAATGAACCAGTGACTTGAATCACTCAACTTCCATAAGAATACACAATTATGGTACAGTGTCGGGAAGAAATGTTTCAACGAAATTCAATTGCATATTACGATCAGAAAAATAATTTAGTGGACAAAGTTTAAAATAGTTATTAAATGGTACCTTACAGTGCAAGTGTGCTTCAGGCGAAAAGCCTCCCCTTCGAACACTGCACCCCGTTTTTCCGAAGTAACTGTGTCACAAATCTTCCTACATCATCCCTAAACAGAGAATCAGATTCAATGTGCAAGTAGATCAAGACCTCATTTGAAGGAGCACATAGTGAATACTGTACTCCATAGTGAAATGAACATTGGAAAATATATCCCTCTTGCGGGACCTAGTTATATCCCTACTCCTAGAGAATTACTATTAAAAACGTGCTATTGTTAATGTATGTAATTCCGATAAAAAATGTTTTGTCTGTTTTAACCACTTTGTATCCTGCAATAGGAAACACTGAACACCTTAACAACTATATACATTTAGAAGAAAGCACATCAGGCCTAATTTTCCCTTTAACAATAAATCAAATATCTAAATTCGAAAAAATTAACATTTCTGTCTGGATACGAGAAAGTGATGTTCCCACTCTACATCACACCATTCAGATTTAAAGCGCACGCAAATCTCCTACTGTTATCAGACGATGAAAAGCAGCATTATTGTTCCATTAAGAATTTGTTTCTATGAAATTCAAAGGGAGAATGCTGTTATCCATATTATAGGGAATGCAATTAATACCGATTCCTTGCAGATGGCTGTCCTTTAGGTTATGAAATTATCTTATTAGAACGCTTAAAATTGAGATGACACACATTAGCTCCTCGAAGAAGCGCTGGGGGGGGGGGGGGTAGAAGACTATACCCGTGTAATGAAAATATTCATTCGACATAAAAAAAAACGCCAATATAACCTAGACTGACGTGCTCCTCTTAGATGATGTGTTTGGTGGCAGATACTGACCCTGTTATGTTTACATAGCTCCTGCCTTCATACCTGAAGATGACAAATACTAGAGTTGATAACCTACAATGTACCTTTTTGGAAGGCATACGAGGAGGAATTTCGGTGATATGCAACAACAAGCATTTAGAATGAAAAACTGCAAGTTTGCTTGACCGTCATACAAACCTGAAAAGAGATGAAATGGGTAGTACTTTACCCATGATACACCATGTGACTAGGTCGTGAAATCAAATTACATGCATAAACGAAAATTGGAAAAACAACGAAATGGATGGTAAATTCAATACGAATCACTAAAATAAAGAGTGTTGGAATATCTGTAAATGCACACATTTCAGTGGATAGGTGAATATTTTCACAATTCTTTGGAAGTGGAAGGCACAATAACTGTAAAACATACTGGGACGAGAGAGAAAGTATAAAAATGTAGTGGGATGGTTGTAAAAAAAAAAATCGCTTCAAAACAGAAAATTACAACGCAAATACTGTAAGATAGAAAAAAAACGACTATTCGACGGTTATTCCAAGACGCTATCTCACGCTCTTTTCAGATTTCCTGCTTCTATAGTTCCCTGGTACGTAGTGCATAAGTGTGGGTGTAGTTGGCTATTTTTCGTTGCAAACACAAGTTGTTTTCACTATTAGTTATTTTTCCTGCATGAGAATACATATTTCTATACTACATTGCGTACACACGGATGGACAGATATTCAAAATACTTTGCATATAGAAAACATCAGCAAAGAACCACAGAAGTTTGGAAATTTAAAATCTGAAAACTCGGTGTTTATAAGAAAACAACAATATTTTCAGTATTTCCATGAAACGTTGGGTCCCAGAATCGATTCTCTAGACCTAACTTTGCATTCTCTGACTTCAACCACCGATAAAACGCAATGTAAGCTCTCTCGTCGGTTATCCCAAGTCGCTTTCTCTTTTCAGAGTTTCGGGTCCCCTCGGTACGTTTGAATAATCGCATAAGTGTGGGTGAAGATGGCTATTTTTCGCTGCGAACAAGTTTTTCGACAAAGATAGATTGTAGTGAAACGCCCTAACACGGGATTTCATGTTTGTTTAGAAATATTCTAATGCAGGAAAAATAACTAATCTATCTCATAGACAGCAGGTTAGTTACTTCTGATCTAACAAAGCCAAGGTATGAGATCCATAGTAAGACATGAACGTTTGTGTTGTTTTCCTACCATGATCCCGACATCCTCTCACCCCCTTCTACGGGATCGTATGAAAAAATCCTGTAACTGTTACGACAATTAGCTGCGTGAAGACGTATTTATTTTTAAAACAAAGACACACTAATTTCGGACTCGCTAGCTAGAGAAAGATATATTAACTTGCTAAAGTTTGATTTTAACGATCAGATATTATGAACTAAAAAAGTGGTGATGTATACACTAATAACTTCTAACTTTTCAAGCAAATATTGTCTCATTATAAGCGATTTCATGCAAAGAGATACGCACTCTATGCTTCACATTTAAATCTATAGAGATAACGATCACAACCCATGGAACACATCTGTGAAAAAACACGCTATGATAGGGTTTGAGAAAGATTTTTAGCCCATAGGGGTGCTGCACTGCAGGAAAGCACATTATCTTTGATATCAGAACCAACATGAAAGTTATACTGTTTGGGTTTGCGAAAGAGTGTTTAAGTGTGGGTGAATATGGCTATTTTCCGCTGCAAACAAAAGTTTTTCGACAAAGATAAGGTGTTTCACTACAATCTAACACGGGATTTCATGTGTGTTTAGAAATATTCTCATGCAGGAAAAATAACTAATCTCATAGACAGCAGGTTAGTTACTTATGATGTAACAAAGCCAAGGTCTGAGATCCATAGTAAGACATGAACGTTTGTGTTGTTTTAATACCAAGATTCCGACAACCTCTCACATGAAATATTACTGTACTAGGATCTAGAAAAATCACCATCCATTACATTAATTTTTTTTTATTATATTCGTGTATTTCACCCCATTTTCTTGTCAAGAGCTAAAATTATTTGATGAATGAACGACAAAATATCTTCAAATGCAGTGAACGCATGACAGAAGAACTTCAAAATAAGTTCCAATAGCTGAAAAAACAACTAAAAAATTAGATAAATACACACCGGGAAAGACAGAATTGCTTTCAAAACATTAAAATACCCTAAATGTGTGGCTGAATCACCTCCAAATATCTCCAGCACACTTTTAAAGCAAATATTGTCTCATTATAAGCGATTTCATACAAAGAGATACGCACTCTATGCTTCTCATTTAAATCTATAGAGATAACGATCACTACCAATGGAACACATCTGTGAAAAAACACGCGACGATAGGGTTTCAGAAATATTTTTAGCCCATGGGGTGCTGCGCGCGGGCGCGTGTGTGTGTGTGTGTGTGTGTGTGTGTGTGTGTGTGTGTGTGTGTGTGTGTGTGTCCAGATGTAACTGTGTCTGCATGTTTGTTTCTCTCTAGGTGTGTGTGTTTCAGTGAGTGGTGTATGTTAATATGTTTCTTTATAAGTATATGTTTTCGTGCGTATGTGTTAAGATGTCTGTGTACACATAGTCGTTTCTCTGTATGTGTATACGTCTTCATGTCTCTCTGTGTGTGTGTTAAAATGTCTGTATGTGTGTGTTAAAATGTCTGTATGTGTGTTTGTTCACATGCAAGAATAAACATTGTCTTACGGACACTTGCTTGCTACAGAAGAAGCTAACAATTTAAAACGAGACTAGTGGTTATGCAAAACTAACGTAATACTACTGAAAAATCCTTGTTTCAAAAAAGAGGCCTCTTTTTGTACACAGGGCACCGCTAATCTTTTTTGTAAATTACTGTATCACCATCCATTACATTAAATTTTTTCTAAAGAATCTTTCTCAAACCCAAACCGTATAACGTTCACGTAGGTTCTGATATCAAAGATAATGTGCTTTCCTGCAGTGCAGCACCCCATGGGCTAAAAATATTTCTCAAACCCTATCATAGCGTGTTTTTTCACAGATGTGTTCCATGGGTTGTGATCGTTATCTCTATAGATTTAAATGTGAAGCATAGAGTGCGTATCTCTTTGCATGAAATCGCTTATAATGAGACAATATTTGCTTGAAAAGTTAGAAGTTATTAGTGTATACATCACCACTTTTTTAGTTCATAATATCTGATCGTTAAAATCAAACTTTAGCAAGTTAATATATCTTTCTCTAGCTAGCGAGTCCGAAATTAGTGTGTCTTTGTTTTAAAAATAAATACGTCTTCACGCAGCTAATTGTCGTAACAGTTACAGGATTTTTTCATACGATCCCGTAGAAGGGGGTGAGAGGATGTCGGGATCATGGTAGGAAAACAACACAAACGTTCATGTCTTACTATGGATCTCATACCTTGGCTTTGTTAGATCAGAAGTAACTAACCTGCTGTCTATGAGATAGATTAGTTATTTTTCCTGCATTAGAATATTTCTAAACAAACATGAAATCCCGTGTTAGGGCGTTTCACTACAATCTATCTTTGTCGAAAAACTTGTTCGCAGCGAAAAATAGCCATCTTCACCCACACTTATGCGATTATTCAAACGTACCGAGGGGACCCGAAACTCTGAAAAGAGAAAGCGACTTGGGATAACCGACGAGAGAGCTTACATTGCGTTTTATCGGTGGTTGAAGTCAGAGAATGCAAAGTTAGGTCTAGAGAATCGATTCTGGGACCCAACGTTTCATGGAAATACTGAAAATATTGTTGTTTTCTTATAAACACCGAGTTTTCAGATTTTAAATTTCCAAACTTCTGTGGTTCTTTGCTGATGTTTTCTATATGCAAAGTATTTTGAATATCTGTCCATCCGTGTGTACGCAATGTAGTATAGAAATATGTATTCTCATGCAGGAAAAATAACTAATAGTCAAAACAACTTGTGTTTGCAACGAAAAATAGCCAACTACACCCACACTTATGCACTACGTACCAGGGAACTATAGAAGCAGGAAATCTGAAAAGAGCGTGAGATAGCGTCTTGGAATAACCGTCGAATAGTCGTTTTTTTTCTATCTTACAGTATTTGCGTTGTAATTTTCTGTTTTGAAGCGATTTTTTTTTTTACAACCATCCCACTACATTTTTATACTTTCTCTCTCGTCCCAGTATGTTTTACAGTTATTGTGCCTTCCACTTCCAAAGAATTGTGAAAATATTCACCTATCCACTGAAATGTGTGCATTTACAGATATTCCAACACTCTTTATTTTAGTGATTCGTATTGAATTTACCATCCATTTCGTTGTTTTTCCAATTTTCGTTTATGCATGTAATTTGATTTCACGACCTAGTCACATGGTGTATCATGGGTAAAGTACTACCCATTTCATCTCTTTTCAGGTTTGTATGACGGTCAAGCAAACTTGCAGTTTTTCATTCTAAATGCTTGTTGTTGCATATCACCGAAATTCCTCCTCGTATGCCTTCCAAAAAGGTACATTGTAGGTTATCAACTCTAGTATTTGTCATCTTCAGGTATGAAGGCAGGAGCTATGTAAACATAACAGGGTCAGTATCTGCCACCAAACACATCATCTAAGAGGAGCACGTCAGTCTAGGTTATATTGGCGTTTTTTTTTTATGTCGAATGAATATTTTCATTACACGGGTATAGTCTTCTACCCCCCCCCCCCAGCGCTTCTTCGAGGAGCTAATGTGTGTCATCTCAATTTTAAGCGTTCTAATAAGATAATTTCATAACCTAAAGGACAGCCATCTGCAAGGAATCGGTATTAATTGCATTCCCTATAATATGGATAACAGCATTCTCCCTTTGAATTTCATAGAAACAAATTCTTAATGGAACAATAATGCTGCTTTTCATCGTCTGATAACAGTAGGAGATTTGCGTGCGCTTTAAATCTGAATGGTGTGATGTAGAGTGGGAACATCACTTTCTCGTATCCAGACAGAAATGTTAATTTTTTCGAATTTAGATATTTGATTTATTGTTAAAGGGAAAATTAGGCCTGATGTGCTTTCTTCTAAATGTATATAGTTGTTAAGGTGTTCAGTGTTTCCTATTGCAGGATACAAAGTGGTTAAAACAGACAAAACATTTTTTATCGGAATTACATACATTAACAATAGCACGTTTTTAATAGTAATTCTCTAGGAGTAGGGATATAACTAGGTCCCGCAAGAGGGATATATTTTCCAATGTTCATTTCACTATGGAGTACAGTATTCACTATGTGCTCCTTCAAATGAGGTCTTGATCTACTTGCACATTGAATCTGATTCTCTGTTTAGGGATGATGTAGGAAGACTTGTGACACAGTTACTTCGGAAAAACGGGGTGCAGTGTTCGAAGGGGAGGCTTTTCGCCTGAAGCACACTTGCACTGTAAGGTACCATTTAATAACTATTTTAAACTTTGTCCACTAAATTATTTTTCTGATCGTAATATGCAATTGAATTTCGTTGAAACATTTCTTCCCGACACTGTACCATAATTGTGTATTCTTATGGAAGTTGAGTGATTCAAGTCACTGGTTCATTTCTAACAATAGTTTTTCAAGTAAGCTGAAATCTGGAGATGTTTTAGCACGAAATCAGTTTGTGTTCTTCCCAGTGTTTTCCCAGTGATACCCCATTATTTAAATAGTTTCTATTTTTAATGAAGGAAATCGTTTTATCAGTAGCAAATATTGTCGAGCGGATAGCAACAGATCTGTCTGCAATCACCCGTTAAGAAACTTGTCACATCCTGCTTGTTGCGAAATGTACGATGAAAGGTCGAACTCGCAAAATACGGGTAAAAGAATTGCAACACCCTCGTTGTCATTAAAACGTGGTCCGGTACCAAACGCTTGTTCTAAAGCGGAACTTTTATGACACCCAAACAGGTCATCATATCACACATAATGAGGAATAAGTTTTTCCTTTTTATTAAATTTTTTTACCCAATGACATTTTCTGAGGTACAGTCTTACTGTAGAATAGTCCTAGTAAAAATTGGACAACCCACAGTAACGGAGTTAAAAGAAATAAGTGTTACTGAAACGGACTTAAAATACGACGGTTAAAAAAATACGTATATTAATATAATGAATCCCGATAGTCCTTTCATAAGAAATTCGTAGGAAAAGCTAGTTATAAAGAATACGAAGGTTGTGAAAAAAAAAACGTAGGAAAATAAAAAAACCTAGTTTAATATCTGAAATATAAAACTCAAGCTGTAATAAAGAGATACGTAATTTATAAGGTTATACCCCGTTTGAGACACATCTAAACCACATCATCAGGCACAAGGCATAGCTGAGCGCAATTATGCTATCGGCACAGAGGTAGCGAGTTCAAATACGGCGTCGGAAGCAAATTTTCTTTAAATACAGGAGACGTACTAAAGTTATAGGCCCTTTTTACATAATGACGAATAAGTTTTTAAGATTTTTTTTTCCTTTTATTAATTTTTTACCCATTGGTATTTTCTGTGGGACAGTCTTTTAAAACTGTAGAATAGTACTTCTAGTAAAAGTGTGATAACCAACAGTAATGGAGTTAATTGAAATACGCTGAAAAATGTTAGTTATAAAGAATACGAAGGTTGTGAAAAAACGTAGGGTAATAGAAAACGTAGTTTAATATCTGAAATAAATCTTTAAACTGTAATAAAGAGATACGTAATTTATGTGGCTATACCCCGTTTGAGACACATCTAAGCAGCATCATCAAGTGCAAGGCATAGTCGAGTGCAATGACGCTTCAGCTATCGGCACTGAGGTAGCGAGTTCAAATACGGCGACGAAAGTAAATTTTTTTTTTAATACAGGAGACGTACTAAAAATAGTATGGACGTTGGATGACACCGATTAAATGCGCAAAAGCTGATATGGTTTAAAGAGGGGAGGGCTTGAAATATGGGTTAAACAGTGGAAAAACAAGAAAATTCGAGAAGGGGAATTAAAATAAAGGGAGGGTTTAAAATATAGGTCAACCAGGAGGTCTGCAAGAGGAGGGAGGGCTTAAAATATAGGTCAACCAGGGGGTCTGCAAGAGGAGGGAGGGCTTAAAATATAGGTCAACCAGGGGGTCTGCAAGAGGAGGGAGGGCTTAAAATATAGGTCGACCATTGGGGAAATAAAGAGAAATCGGGGAATTAGAGTAGAAATAAGCGGTTTCCCGAAAATAGTACTTCTCAGTGTCAACAGATGGCACCAGGGGTTTTTTCATAAGGGGGAGGAATTTTTTATAAAGGGGGAATCAAAAATCGAAGAATTAGAATTAAAATAAGGTTTTTTGGGAATTAGTACACTTCATAGGCACCAGAGTGCGCCACTGAGGGGGAAGGGGGGGCGAAAGGGGGTGTTTATTCAGGGGGAAGGAATTATTAATAAAGCGGCGTGGCATGTTAAGTCATGACTAGGTCATGTTACATCATAGGGGTGTGGCCGGTGACGCCATATGGGGCATGGTTGGTGACGCCATATGGGGCATGGTCGGGGAGTGGGCGTGGCGTCATAGGGTGTGACTGGAAGTGGGCGTGGCGTCATAGGGGGGAAAGCACTAGTGTGGGGGACTGGGGTGTCAGGACACTACTCATGAATCGAAGGTGAATGAGAGGAGATACGTTCCCCCAATGAAAAAATACAGTGGGAATGGCAGTACCACTAATTATAGAGAAAATGAGAGTCCCAAAGTACGGGAATCCCTTCGAAAAAGGAAAGAATGATTTAACTGTAGGGAATATAATAATTTTGCTCCAGAATGTCCACATAAGAAGGAAACCACTACCGAGGTGCGAAGGGTAACCATCGCAGAGGATGATGGCGATGAAAGGAGGGATGAGGAAAGGTGTGATTTAGTTGTAGCTTGGGTCACTGCTCAGATATTTACAGATGTAAGAGATGGTGTAAAGTGGCAAAGGAAGAAGTGTCGACAGCAGTGTGAGCTAAAAATATCACGAATGAAGAAAGTTCCCATTTTGTGTGGAGGCCAAGTGAAAACTTTTGGGGTTTGAAACAGGACTTAAGATGCATAGCAGAGTCTTGTCTGGTATTTAAAAATTCTTTGATGGAGGGCAGGATTTAGGAAGGATTACTCCACTTTACAGAGTAACTTAAATTTCTGAAAAGTTAAATTTTTAAAGATCCGTGAAATGATGGGGATGTTATACTACATTGCAAATGCAGTATTGCCTAACCCCCTTTACATTTTTTCCGATCGACTGTATTTTGTTTGGGGTTCTCGCTATAACAATTTGGATTATTGTAACCTGAATTTGAAAAGAAAGATTCCCGATAATTAACATCCTCCCCCTCCATGAGATTTTTTCAACCCGAGAATGTTACTCGAGAAAATACTTTGAACCAGGAGATTCTGATGGAGCCCGGGCGCTGCTACCCTAATGTTTCACAGTTTAAGCAGATTTTTTTTTCCAAGTTTTTAAATTAAAGAAAAATAATGGAACCTTAGCAAAGAATTCAGAGATTTAATTTCGGAGACATATTGCGAAAACTTTCACACCGAGGTGAAGAATATCAACATTTGCTAATTGAGGATTAATTATTTATAAAGATTCAGTTAGTCTTCTTTGCTTTGAAATAATCTTCAAGTATTTCCTGCTCAAAAAAATTGCTATTTTTTTAAAATGATAATGAGATCGATAAATGAAGTTTCTCACCGAGAAATTGTACCACAAGTAATTACGAAATATTGCCTAGCATTTCTCACACTGTAAAGGAGCTACCTAACGAAATTATCGTTGAAAAAGTCAATTATAAAATATAAAAAACAATTCGGTACTTTTATCACATGTCTTCCCGGTGGCAGAGTGGTTAGTGTGCTTGGCTACTGCTAAAAAAGGGACCTAGGTTCGAGCCCCGGAACTACTAAACAGGAACCTAGGTTCGAGCCCTGGGTAAGGCATGGATGTTTGCGTTTATCTTTCTGCTGAGGTGCCGCCATCCTCAGACTTAAAATGGCGAATTAAACTGGCAGGCTCTTATCAGACCTCTAGGGCAAGCAGCTGATTGATTGGGTATTTATTTTTATACTTTTACCACAGTTAATTCTGAAGAAGAGAGTATTCAACCTTCAAGTTTCTCTTCTTTATATTTAAATTTTGGAATCTTAGAGGACGGAGTAATTGCCCTTGGACAATGAAGATCCACAAAGGGGAGAAATTTCAGTTTAGACTGTGGGAAAAAACAATCCTCTCGAAACTGAAGAGGAAATTTCAACTAAACTGAAGTATCGTCCTGTGGGCGAGAGGTTAGCACGCTTGGCGACTACTCAAAAAGGGATCTGCGTTCAAGCTCCAGGAAATGAATTGATGTTTATCTTTCTGCTGAAGTCTCGCCAGACCTACTATGGAGACCTACTATGGAGAATTCACTATATGAATCACTATATCACACAGACCTACTATGGAGAATTCAACAGACAGGCTCCTATCACACCTCTGTGGCAAGCAGCTCTTTGCGGTGGTATTTATTACTACAAAATTGAAGAGAAAAAAAGTTAACGAAGACTTTAACTACGAAACGTCACTCGAGCGTCAATTGCATAAAAATGGACAGTCGTAGCGAAATGGGGGAAAAACTCCATTTCGTTGGTCTCTAAATCTCCAAAGTTTGGCACTCAATGGACTTTACCTCACGATTCAAGTAAACTTAGCAGTTTACTTCTTTGGGCAAATATTCCTCCAAAGGGTTATTCCTCCTCCCCATCCATATAATGGACTAAATAATCAGGCTACAATGAACCCAAGGGCTAAAAGATAGTTGGCAAAGGGTTCACTGGACAGTTGTTAGGAAAGAGACGGCAAACTCCCGTCAAGGCTACTAAACTTACTCTTTAATGTACACAGGTTATGGCTGTCCCCACACTCCCAACGTCCCATCTGTATGACGGCAGTCGTCCCAAGTCAGTTGGTGTCCCTTACTGACCGTGGGTAGGGCGGAGTTTTGCGAAGATAAATCTAAACGCTGGCAAAGGTAGGACTCGATCCTAAGATCTGCAAATTATGAATCTAGTACATTACCAAATGAGTCACCCCCTCTCAATGTTCATCCAAATTAACAGCAAAATAATAAACAGAACTACTTGAACTAACTATAGAAATAACGATAAAAAAATTTAATCACCAGTAAAAATAACTTACTTTTCACCACTTACCAGAAAGCAGAATCCATTGTCAGAAGTGCCATTATATATTCACTGTAATGTAATCAGAAGTCTCACAGCGAAATCACTGATCATTGGCCATAAAGGATGAAAAAAATTACTAATTCTTTTTCTGGCTGAAATCAGCGGAGATTTCATTACTTTTAGTTAATAAAAATATTTTTCCCATGAATTATGCAAGAATTTTTCATTTCGTTAGATTTAATATTAACTAAGTGATGTCAAGAATTTACAGTACCCGTCTTCCCGAAACGAAATATGCAAATTATCTGTCTACACTTGAAGAGAATTGGAAGCGTCAACATTTATCGCAGCCTCGTTGGATCTCGTGGTGTCGAGTTGGCTCGCGATGGTTCGAGTCCCAGGTATGGCATGGTCGTTTATACTCTCATACATGATGTGCTTTTAATTTATTTAACTGAAAATTGATTACTTATCTGCTTATCAATAACAAAAAAGATCTGTGTTCTAACATCGAGACAAAACGCAAAACATTGGTTATAAGACCTAGCATCCAAAATGAAGGGAAAAAAAATATCTCCGAAAACTCCTCGCCCTGTCCTCTGTCAGGTAGTGAGGAAACCGATGAGCTTGGAAAGGCTGCTGTCCTTCGGATGGGACGTTAAACCATGGCCTGTGTGCAGGTACACATTAAAGAACAAGCTGGCTGGCTTCCTCCTATCCATCCCATCATCTTTTTGAGCCCTTGGGGTGAGTTGTTTTATATCTGAGAGGCACTTTTTTTGCACACAATGGGCTAAATGGTCATGTCACAAGGACCCAGAAGGCTTAGAGAGGGTTGGGAGAGGGAACCCACTGGAACAGCTGTAGCCTCCCGTCAACGGGAGACAGATGGTAGCCTCCCGTCAACGCCATCCAGCCTGTTCTTTAACGTGCACAGGGTATGGCTCTCCTGCACAGCGGCCACGGCTTAACGTCTCATCCGACGGACGACGGCCTTTCCAAGCCTATCGGTGTCCCCTACTGATCGTGGATAGGGAGTTTTGCGTAGATAAATCTCAACCCCGACCCAGCTGCGAGTCGAACCTGGGAACTGAAGATTACGAGTCTGGCGCATTACCGACTGAGCCACCCCCGTCCAAGCGCTTGGAATCTTGTGATCTAGCCTTTAGCCGACTGCGTGTAAAAAAATGTGCCGTCCAGAGGTAAACCAACCCAACCCGCCTGTCCTCGGTGCGAAAGGGGATGCCAATGGACTTGCCGTCAAGGCGGGGTTGGTTCACGCTAGTAATCTGCATTTCCTAGGTTCGAGTCCCACCTGGTCCAGCGTTGAGATTTATATCTACTAATCTCCATCCTTTCCTCTGCGAGAAAGGGGACACCCATTGCCTTGGAAAGGCCGCCGTCCGTCGGATGGAGGTGCATTTCACCAGCCCCCCCCCCCACCACCACCACCAAGCGATTTCGAAATTTTTCCGATGCTATTCGTTTGTACTACATTTGTATCGGATTGTACCGTAAAATTTTTCGTTTGTACCGCATTTGTTAAAAAGTTATTCGACTTTCAAATTGGGGGGCTGGAGAAACGACAGCCCTCCACTTCGAAATTTTTCCAATGCCGTTCGTTTGTACTATGTTTGCACCGGATTGTACAGCAAAAATTTTCATTTGTAGCGCATTTGTTAAAAAATTATTCGACTTTCAAAGTGCGGGGGGGAGAAAGACAGCCCCCCCCCCCACCAAGCGATTTCGAAATTTTTCCGATGCCATTCGTTTGTACTACATTTGTACCGGATTGTACCGCATTTGTTAAAAAGTTATTCGACTTTCAAAGTGGGGGCAGTAGTACAGATCACGGGCCTCCGCCGCCATTTTGTTTTTGACCCAACGTAACAAAACGGCTCTTTTAGTTGATTCCCACAACCTCCGAGACCCTAACCCAAACAGGGGTTTCTAGAAAAAAGATTGTTTTTTTCGTTACCATAGTAACGAAAAACCCGAGTTTACGTCAAACGCAAAGTACTCCGAGTACTGCTATTAATATCTTTTCTACGTGCTATATCACTACACAACACGGTGGCATGGGGGAGAGCTCTATATATCGGCAGTGTTCCTTTAATTATCCCAGATACTTTGATACCATAATTTATCTCCATCCCTGGAAATATATGGTTGGAAGGAGGGGGGGATAATTAGACTAGAAATGGACCCATCCGTTGGTTTTGACATCTCACTTGAGTGATCTACCATAGCACAGCTGAATTGGGAGAGATCTCTACATCTCGGCACTGATATTACCCTCTATTATTACCTGACCAACCCTTAATTATTTGGGAAATCATTACACACACTGACAGTAGACACTGAATGAAAGATGAATTTATAAATGCATGCGATGATTGAAACAATCCGAATCATGAATTTCTTAGTCTCATTTTAGAACTTAATAATAAAGATTCCCCACTTTCGTTCTATGCATTGTAAATTCAAATAGTTCAATGAATATTAAACAAGCACGAGAAGATATCATGGTAGGAGGATCGAATATAAAATGATGCCATAATTTGTAATAATAAGAGTACAACAGCACGTTTTGATGCAGTTCATTATTATTAAAGTAATAATCCTACGTTACTGTAGATTCGTTTCAAACAATTGTGTATTTTCGAAAGAATCAACGGAAGTGGGAGATTCCAGTGTTCAGAGTATATGGTACTACCTCGTTAAAACTGATCGAAGAATTATCCAGAGTCTTTCGAGTGAATGCTTATTCATTACGCAAACGAAGAGATTCAACTCTCTGATCCTTATTTTCCCATCATTTCATATATTTATATTACTTTGCCCTTTTCATAATTAGTACTATGTCTAATTGACCAGTTCGCCCTCATTCGTTAGATATTAAACCATTACGGGAAACACAGAATGATGGGAACGTCGACAATCAAATGATCTGACAACTTGGAATAAGATTAGAACACAACTTCTTGCTGCAGGCTATTGTTATTGAAGAAATAATCCTACGATACCGAAAATTTATTCAGCGAAATGAAATAATTGGGAGAGTGTTATACCTTATCCTTTTTATATCTTATTTGATTATTAATTAACCATCCACCCCACCTCCCTTTTGTTTTTCTTAGAAAAGAAATTGTGATCATCCTACTTGATATGAAAGTATGCAACTATGAGAGTAAAAATAATTACAACTGAAATATCGAAATGCCGCCATGCTTAATGTGATTAGATATTAAATTTGTCCTTTATAATATTAAAGTTGTTAAATCTTAGTTAGTTTTAGGGGAACGAAGACCATACCCATATGAAAGAATACGAATTGTTAGATTAAATGTTCTCTTTTGAAATGTATGAGTTGTACATCCAGGTTTTAAATAATCCCTTTTGTCGTAGTCCAATGCTTAAAAAAACTTTTTAATGTAAATGGTAAAGCTTTAGAATTATAACTTCGAAGCAATTCCCAGAAATGCATTTGTTTTGCAAAATTAATTTAATGCCCCTACTCAATTAATCATAAACCAGGGGTGCACAAACATTTTTTGCTCGAGTCAAATAGAAATAAATGTTTGCTGTGGGGTAATAAATAAGAGGTGTGTAAATAAATGAATGAAAAAAGTAACTTTTTTTATTACATTTGAATTCTTACGTATTTGGTACAGATGCTCAAAAAAATATGCAAACACTATAGTTGATTACAAAATTCAGAAAAAATATCAGGGAACAATTTTTTTTTAGAAATGAGTGATCTGGCAACTTTCGTGTCACGTGACACGAAGAATGCCAGATCACTCATTTCTAAAAAAAATTTGTTTGAGCGACTGTACAGAGCCGGATCTAGGGGGAGGGGGCAATTACAAACATTTAGAATGCTAGTTAGGATAATAGAAGCCAAAAACTATTAATATTTATATATGGCATGATTTTTCAGGAAATATTTTAAGGACCTGTGAAATAGGGGGGGGGGAAATATTATGCTTCTTTGGAAATCCAGTCTCTTGTCCCCCCCCCTCCCCTTTATATTTTTCCAATTTTTATAGTATACCCAATTCTGTTTTTACATGGATATTTTTTTTTGTTACACGAATTTGATTTAACACGGTTTGGAATAAAATTCAAATTCTCTTTTTACACGATTTATTTCGATCTAACACGGTTTAAACGGCTCCTTTTTAAAAATCTCCATTTGAATTATTTCTGAAAAAATATTCCTATTGAAGAAAAAATTCCTAGAATTTACATTTATAACAAAGATGCCGCTTGTTTGTCACATTTTTCGAAGTAGTTTTAACTTTGAAAATGTACTATAGATACACATTTTGTGCACTAAAATCACCAAAATAAAAACTATATTAACATAACTACCCAACAAGTTTTCGCTATTTTATCCTCTATTTTATCGAAAAATTGTGCAAAACCTACTTCATTCGGAATAAAGCGGCAACATTGAGTTCCGGGAATTCCCCTCAATTTTTATCTTTAATAGATACGTTAGTCTTGGTCTCTCATTTCGTGTTTCAAGTTAGAAGGGTTTAGTCGTTTAATCGAAGAATTCGAAAAATATTTTTGTTTTGTTTTTTGAAGTTTTGTGTGCGTAACATAAATTAATTAAATTTTGCTGATAGGTAATTTACAATATGTTTTCATCATCTGATTTATTAACTACAATTCAAATATTTTTCGTAAGCCTTACCACGACAACGGATAATTCAACTATACAAAAGCAGAAAAGGAAAGTTATCTCTTTGGATACTAGATCCCAACTTTAGATCATCTTCAACTGGAGAAGTTTCAACATCCATAGGTAAATATTTTGGTTTGAACGAAGCTACTGTAAGAACCATCAAGAAAAATCAAGATACTATTAGAAAATCTGTGCTTTCTGGAACAAAATTGAGCGCTAAGTCATCATCGTACATGAGAGATATTGTAAAAGTGAAGATGGAAAAGGCACTAGTAATGTGGATAGAAGATAACTCGCGAAAAAGAATACCTCCAGACGGAAACACCATCAAACAGATGGCATTACGAATATATAAGCACATACAAGAAATGGAACCAACCACATCAGCTCAGTTAAACAAAAATTATGAATTTTCTGCAAGTACAGGTTGGCTTGCAGGATTTCTTCAAAGACAGGCGTTTCATAATGTAAAGATAAAAGGTGAAGTTGCATCTGCAGATGAGCCGGCTGCTAAAGAATTTTGTCCAAAATTGGCCCAAATCATTGAAGATGGTGGATACACTCCTGATCAAGTTTGGAATGCAGATGAAACTGGTATTTAAAAAAAATTGCCGAGTAGAACCTACGTAGCAAAATTACAAAAAATGTTGGTGGCTTTAAAGCAGCTAAGGATCATGTGATCTATTTTGCAGCAACGCTTCCGGAGATCGTATGTTAAAACCGCTGCTCATCAATCGATCCCTAAGACCACGGTCAAGGAAAAGTGTAGATTTGAATAAATTGCCAGTGTATTGGATGGCAAACAAAAAGGCCTGGGCTACAAAAGAAATTTTTCATGAATGGTTCCATAAATGTTTTGTTCCAGAAGTTAAACGCTATTTGAAGGGAAAAAATCTCGAATTTAAAGTTCTATTGATTATAGGCAATGCGCCTGGCCATCCTGTTTCGGAACACCCAAATATGCAATTCGTTTTCTGCCGCCTAATGAGACATCCTTAATACAACCACTAGACCAGGGTATAATTGCCACATTTAAAACTTATTACGTAAGACGAACATTCCAATACATTTTGGATAAACTAGATAAGGATAAAGCAATAACAGTTACTGATGTGTGGAAGAAATTTTCTATTTCAGATTGTATCAGACATGCTGGATTGACGTTATCAGAATTAAAACCATCAACATTGAACGCATGCTGGAAAGCTATTTGGATAGAATGTGTATAAAAGCAAAGATCCTGTACCTCCAAATACGACTGAATATCCTAATTTCATCACTTTAGGATTCGATAATTTATCGTTTGCAGATATTGATGAATTGCTGGTTGACAAAGCTCTTAGCAAAGATGAAATAATAGAAGTTGTTCTTGAGATTCTTGATGAAAAGAATAATGGTGATGAAGAGGTTCCCCTCACTGCAGGTTTAATTAAAGAAGGGATTCAAATGGCTAGTAAATTGGAAAGTCGTTTTCTTACACATGATCCCATTGTCGAACGAGCTGAGCAGTTTAAACGTGAACTGAAGTCATATATGACGCGTTATCAAGAATTATACAGAGATCTAGTCAAATCAGAATCTCAAGGATTGATTACAGAGTTCGTTGTGAAAACTAATCAAACTTCAGAATCATTGGAAACAAGTGATAATTTGGTTCCCCATGCCACAGAGAGCATTTCACCATTGGAGTATGAACACGACGGCCAAAATGTTTCAAGCGATGAAAGTGATTTAATTCCGGTCTTACGCAAACAAATGCGTCTATTTTCAGAAAGTGACAACGAATAAAATCTAGTTAATAAGCATATGTAAGTCATATTTTTTTGCACTTTTGTATTCTTGAATTAGTGATATATTATTTTCTTTACGAAGGATAATTTACTTTTTATATGTACATATAATTATCTTTATAAGTTTAAAAAATAAGAAAATGTGTTGAAATGAATAAAAATCAAATAAAGAATTAATTAAAGATTTTGATATGATTTGTTTGAAAACAACTTATTATTTCTACTGGGTTTCCACGTCTGGAGCCAATCTTCTATTTTTTCATATCAACAGTATTTTTTTTTGCATGGTATTTTTTTGCACTTTTTTTTCGGTAACCTATCTACAGTTTAAAAATAGAATTGGATGTATAATGTTGAACCCAGTCGTCTCGTTTTGGTGATATTATGCTGATATTATTTTAGTGCCTTGTGTTAATTTTTTATCACTTTATATCCATTTAATTGTGATCCATTCATGTCGTTTTCTAATCTACAAACATATTTATCCCAATCGTTTCTTATTATCTTCCTTGTCTCTCTTCTTAAGATTGCTCTTATGCGTTTATACTCAATTTCATTGTCAGATGTATTATCATTTAGCACTGTTAAATGTGCTTGATTTTTCTTTGAAATCAGTTCGCTCATTTCTCCATTCCAACCTTTTCCTGAGGTTAAAATGAAAATAGGTTTGTGATCCCGAATGAATATTTATGATGATGATGATTTACTTCGCTCAACATCTTGGAAATTCCAATGTATAATCCAACATACATAGACTCATCCAGTCATAATAAAGGAGAAACCTGTTACAAAAAATAATTTGAAATTATATATATTTTTTTTTATTTTTATTTTTTATTTTTTTTCTTTATTTGTATTTTTTATGGTTTATTTATTTATTTCTTATTTATTGTTATTATTTTTTAGTTTTTTTAGTATTATTTTTTAATATTATTATATATATATATTTAGTTTAATCTTTTTTAGAGTTTTTTTTTACATTTTCTCAAATAATCTAATCTCTTTAAAGAAGGAAATCAGTAATTTATAATATTTAACTCTCCTTGAATTTTTTTGATGTTCTAAAATGCCTTGGAAGTTAAAGTGGGTAACTCCCAACTTCAATAGTTTTTCAAAATATTTTTCCCTTTCCAGATTATATTTTTTGCATTTGAAAATGATATGTTCAATATCCTGTCTCAAATTATAGTCCTTACAATTTGGTGATTCTAATTTTTTTTATCATATATAGAATGGTATTTGTCATTGCACAGTTTACTTTAATTCTCATAATGAGGTTAATTTCATTTTTATTTAATCCAAAGTCTTTGAAATCTGTTATGTTTTGAGAAATTTGAAATCTATGTGTATTTCTAGAATGCATTATATAACAGTTCTGTAGTACTTCCCATAATAATTTTTTATTTTGATTTTTATGTAGTGTTAAAAAGTATGGTGCAGTTATTGTCGGGTTTAATTCTTGTGCTTGTTTGGCAAGTGTATCTACAATTTCATTGTTTTTTATGTTTATATGGGATGGTATCCATTGAATGCATAGTAGATTTTTTTTTGTATGTGTTGTCTTGTTAGAAGTAGTATGTCATTGATATATGGGAAAGTTGCTTTTTAAAGGATTATTATAAAATATATCTAGTGATGTTTTACTATCAGTTAATATTACTATTTTTTCATTGTGAAATTTTTTGCCCAATCAATAGTATAGAGAATTGCAGTTACTTCTGCAACTGCTATCGGATTAGGCGTGTCAAATTTAAATTGGAAATGGTGATTTTCAGATTCACAATAAAAAGCACCTGATGCAATATTGTCACCCGCAACTTTTTCCTCTTCGAGGCATGCGGTATGAACTTAAAATGTTCCGCGTTTACTGAAATAATTATCTTATCTAGAACTGCATGTCAATAGCTTGATGATCTGACTTCGGAATTTAATGCCTTCAAACAAATATTTTTGAAAGAGTGGCCGAAAGAAGATTTTAGATTCGAACCAGGAACAATCTACAAGCTAGCAATACGCAGTCACGTATTCTCTAACTGTAGTTGCGACGAGTAGAGATTTCACATGATTGACCAAGACCCAATTTTTTTGTTTGAACAATAACAAAATTTTGAATTTATTTAAATTTCACACTTAACAAAGTTCCACCACTGGCTTATAAAGGTGGATGATTTTACATTACAATTAATTGACTAAGTACTCACTCCATTCAGGTAAGCTTGAGTTCGAACAACACTCAAAAAAAAATAACGAAAGTAAAACTTAAAAAGTGAAAGTGACAACAAGCAGAGTAAGTTAAATTAAAATAACTCTACCATGTTGAAGTTTCTCCGGAACGAGAACTGTATTCTGCTAAGTTATTGTGATGTGCACACGGCGCAAATTTTCATGAAGCACCCACTCCAGATTTCTCTGATCGTGGTTTTTCCCAAGCAAAGCAAATTTCTTTAAATTTCGCCTAACGTATTTAGGTAAAAGTTTATCATCTCACTAATTTAAGAGATGTCTAACTTAACAATTTCCCTCCCTGAAACATGGCCTAAAAGTCAGCCTAGTGAATTTCACTAAAGTTGGACTTAGCAAAGATAGCAAAAGAAAGATAGAAAAAGACCAAACCCTGGTCTGTTAGTCTGATCAACCCACACCGAACTGTTTCTCTCGCGTCGAGCGTGACAATATCTTTCTGGCAACCCTGGGAACTCTCCGACCAAAAGGGCCAATCAGAAGCCAGCCCCGGGCAAAAACCCGACTCCACTTCCATATTTCACAAGTGAGACGGAGCTCTGTTGTCGGCCAACACTCGCCTTCCTCTCGATGTCAATGTTTGCTTTCGGGCGAGCTGCAATTGTTTCACTCGATACTTCCTGTCATTTCACACGTGCTAAGTTCTTTCTCGGCAACCAATGTAAACAGATGAAACGGAACTTTGAAGACATTCGCAACCACGATCTTGCATCAGGATAGAAATGAAATAAAAAAATTAAAATCAATAGGTCTGCGACCTATCAATATCTTTATCCATGTTCAATGACCCATCAGTATATATTTTTTTAAATCCCTGAAAATTGTCTTCAATGTAACTATTTGTTAAATATTTTAAGTTATTTCTGTCCATATCCTTTTACTTATATATTCCTGGAATATTATAATGCATTATTGGAAGAGCAGTTGTCCAATATGGTTCTTGTCCAATATATTCACCACTAATTTTCTTATAAATTATTTCTTTACATTTGTTTTTTTCTGGTAAGTTAGGTAATGTAAAATCTCTGAAGTCAATCATAATCTTATCAATAATAGGATGATTAACATTTTTTGTAATTATTCTAGTTATTAAATTAGATAATTGATATTGTTTATTTATTACTAAAGGTGCAATGATAGTTTCAGCATATATATTAACATTTTGTGCGAATTGTAGCATTCCAAGACAGAATTTTAATATCTTTGTTTGCATTTTTTCCATTGTTTTCATTTTTGTGGATGACATGTTATTGATTAGTTCATATCCATATGTGAATTTGGGTTGAATTATAGATTTATATAATAGTATTAAATTTTTATTTTATACACCCCCATTTTGCATTACCTAAATATCTAATGTAGTTATATAATTTATTTGCTTTATCTTGTGCTGCCTGTAAATATTTATTCTATAATAATTTAGAATCCAAAATTACCCCTAAAAATTTTAAGTCATCAACTATTTTAATATTCTCTTAATTTATTTTGATTTTAAAATCATTTGGGAGTTTCTTATATTTATGAAAGTAAATTATATTAGTTTTTTTCTATATTTATTTTTAAATTCCAAAAATTACAATATTGATATAATTTATATAAAGTATTTTGTATTCTTTTTCTAATAATTTCAGTGTCATGATGAATAGTCCAAAAAAGTAAATCATCAGCATATGTTCCGAATCTAATATTTTTTTCAAAAATATGAACTATATCATTTAGATATATATTGAACATTGTAGGAGATAAGATGTCGCCTTGGATAATTCCATTTAAAAAGTTATATTTTTTAGAGTAAGTATTGCCAATTTTTGCTTTGAAGTATTTATTTTGTAGGATGTAAAATAAGAAATGATATAAATTTCCACATATTTTTAATTTCCTAATTTTTGCTAATAAATCATGAAATGATATTGAATCAAAAGCTTTTTGTAAGTCTATTACTGTAGCTACCATAAAATTTTTATTTAAAATGGCATTTTCTGCATCTGTGACAATGTCCAACAATAAATCCTTAGTTGCCCTACCAAATCTGAAACCATAGCAGAATTTATGGAATATATTATGTTTTTCTAGAAACCATGTTACTCTATTCATTATAATCTTTTCAAAGAGTTTAAGTATATTAGAATTTAAACATATAGGCCTATATGCATTTATATCTTCTGCTGATTTATTTTCTTTTTTTAATAAATATCATATGATTTTCTAGCCATTCTATTGGATAATTTCTGTTTAACCAAATTTCATTAAATGTATCTAATATTGATTTAATCCAGTTAGGAGGTAAGTTCTTTAATAAATTATTAGTAATGCTCTCCATAGGTAGTTGGAATGTGAGGACTGTTCACAGAGCTTATTCTTTTGATGTCCTCACACAAGATATCTACCATTATAATATAGATATTTTCGGCTTGCAAGAGACCAGATGGACAGATAAAGGTCAGATTCTTAAAGATAATCTTAAATTTCTCTTTTCAGGGAGGGACGACAATAAGCATCACCAAGGCGTGGGTCTGCTTCTCAGCAGACCTGCTAGTGATGCTCTTCTAGGATATGAGTTCATTAATGAAAGGTTTCTTACAGCAAAATTTCAGACAAGCGTTGAAGACTTGAATGTTATCTGCTGTTATGCCCCCACTGAGGATGCCGATGAGGATGAGAAGGATAGGTTTTATGGACAACTTCAGGATATTTTGAATTCTGTCAAGAAAAGAGATATTACCCTTGTTCTTGGTGACTTCAATGCCAAAGTTGGTACTGACTCTGACCTTTGGGGAGGAGTAATTGGCCTTTTTGTTATTGGTAGCTGCAATGGCAATGGGCAGCGTCTCCTACAGGTAAGTAAACTCAATGGATTCAGAATAACTAACACTTATTACAAACACTGCGACATACATAAGTACACATGGGTTTCACCCGATGGGCGGCATAAGAATATGATTGATTATATATTAATTAACAGCAAATGGGCTAGTTCTGTTATGAAAACTAGGTCATATAGGGGAGCTGAAATTGGATCTGACCATTATCTTGTTAAAAGTGTCTTGCAACTTAAACTTAAAAAGTGTTGTGCTAGGGATAAAAAATTTGCTTTTAATACTGAAGCTGTGAAAGACCCAGTTATAGCCAAAGCTTACCATGATAGGTTACTTAGTCATTACGACAGTCATGGTATGCTTACTACTGAAGTTGAGGCAGAATGGGATCATTTTAAACAGGCTTTTTTGGACAATAACAGTACTCTTTTACGAAAAAAGGAGCAGAGGAGACAGAATTATTTGAGTGATAAGGCACTTGAGCTTATTTCGGAAAGAAAGAACTGCAGGAATGTTCTTAATCAATACCCTACTAGTCCAAATAGAAAGCATTACAGAGAACGTAATAAGCGTTTAAAATATCAGTTAGCTGCTGATGAGAATCTTTGGTTTGATGGTTTGGCTGACAAAGCCGAGGAAGCAGTTAGACAGCACAACAGCAGAGAGCTGTACTAGGTAGTTAAAGTTTTGTGTGGTAGAAAACGGACAGGTATACAGGGATTGAAGGATAAACAAGGTAAGGTTATAGAAGGTGAGGATTCTGTCATGGCTAGGTGGGCTGAGCATTTCAGTGATGTTCTAAACAATGTGGTTAGTTCTACTCCCATTGTTTGCAATGATGATAGATGCATTGGTGGCTTTAATGTTGGCCCTATAACACAATCTGAAGTTATTTTGGCTGTTTCTAAACTTGAACTTCATAAATCCCCAGGGGTAGATGAAATTACTATGGAAATGCTTAGAGCTGGAAATGTTTCGGTTACCACTTGGATGACTGAAATTCTGAATATCTTTTATGATAAAGGCATGGTTCCTAAAGATATTACCAGAGCTATTGTTACCCCTAGTTTTAAAAAAGGTGATCGCAGTTCTTGTGATAACTATAGGGGTATCAGCCTACTCTCTGTTCCAGGTAAAGTTCTTTCCATGATTGTGCTTAATAGAATTAAGAATCTGGTTGACAGACAATTGCGTGATGAGCAATGTGGATTCAGAAGTGGTAGGGGATGTGTGGAACAGATATTTTCACTTAGGCATATTCTTGAGAAATGTTTAGAGTTTCAGAAACCTTTGGTTGCTAGCTTTGTTGATTTCGAAAAGGCTTTCGACTCTGTTGATCGTCATAATTTGTGGTTGATTGTGAAATCATATGGTATACCAGACAAGTTAGTTAACATAATGAAAGCTCTCTATAATAACACTGAGTCGTGTGTGAGAGTTGATAAGTCTTGTAGCAATTGGTTTAGCATTACGTCTGGTGTTCGACAAGGGTGTATTTTGTCTCCTTTTCTCTTTAGTTTGGTTGTTGATTATGTTATGCGAAATTTACTTCAAGGGAAAGATTTTGGCCTTACATGGGCTGGAGATACGACAATTTCTGATTTAGATTATGCTGATGATTTAGCCCTTTTGGCAAATGATGTTGATGAGATGAAGTCTTTCATTCGAGCTGTTGATGAGACTGGTAGTAGAGTAGGTTTGGTTATAAACAGAGAGAAAACTAAAGTGATGAAAATTGGTCAGTCAGGCTGTGATTCAGTTAATCTGAATGGTTGCAGTCTTGAGCAGGTGTCACAGTTTAATTATCTTGGGAGCTATGTAACAGATACTGGTGATGTGCGGCATGAGATTAACAGACGGATAGAGATTGCTGCCGGGACTTTTAAGAATCTATGGAGATTGTGGAGAAATAAGCGTATACACCTAAAGTCTAAAATTAGACTATATAATAGTTTGGTTCTTTCTAGGGTTAGTTATGGTAGTGAAACTTGGACACTTTGTGAACAAGATAACAGGAAACTAGATGCTTTTGATCCCAGATGCTTACGCAGTATCTTGGGCATTAGGTGGTTCAACTTTGTAACTAATGATGAGATTAGGCAAAGGAGTTTGCAACCTCCTTTAAGCAGCATATTGTGCAGAGAGAGACTCATTGGTTTGGCCATGTTGCCCGTATGAATAATTATAGATTGGCGAATAGGGTTATTAACAGTGTGCCTCAGAAAGAAGGGGAGACCTAGGATGCGGTGGGCAGACAATGTCAAACAGGACCTTGTTAGAATTTGTGTTCAGTGGCCTGATGCAGTAGATGTAGCTCAGGATAGACTTGCTTGGAGAACTAAATTGCACGGTCTGGTTGGACCTCCGTACCCCATGGCTGCTTGATGATGATGATGATGATGATGATGATGATGATGATGATGATGATGATGATGATGATGAATGCCATCCGGCCCAGGAGCTGTATTCTTTTTAAGATTTTTAATTGCTTTATTGATTTTGAAAAAGGGAAAAAGGTATATTTAGTGTTTCTGTCATTTTACAAAGAAAGGTTTTATGAAAAATATTAGATTTTTTAAATTTCTTTTCTAAATTATTATTTGGATTAAATTGTATATTTGCGCAATTTTCCGCAAATTTATTTGTTGTCTCCTGTATTGATAGATTATTTTTAGAGCATAAATTTCTATAGGGTTCTTTACTTCTTTTTCATTGTGTAATTTTTTGTATATTCTTCATAAATTTGAGGTGGAAGTGTTAGGTGAAATCTTTTCAGGATATTTGTTCCAGTTAATTTTTTGTATATTTTTGATTTTTTTTGTGGTCCTTTTTCTAGTGTTTGAAAGTTTTCACAATCTTTAAACGTATTATTTCTTCTCATGCATCTTTCTGCTCTTTTTCTAATAGCAATTAATTTATTTATAAAAATTGTTTCTATGTTATTTGCAGATAATTTTTTCTTAAAAGTTGTATACATTCTTTCACTTGTGTATTTAAAGTTTTAACTGCTTCATTGTACTCTATTTTATTTTCTAATGAATGTTTTAAGTTAATATTGTCCCTAAATAATTTCCAGTTTGTTAATGTAATTGAGTTTTTTATTCTTAAGCCACCTTGAAATTTTTCTTCAATTGGCCAATGATCACTTCCATAAGTATCGAACGTTATGTTCCAATTTAGCCTTTTTGCGAATTCCGCAGAACAAAATGTGAGATCTGTTATTGAACCTTTATCTTTCAAGTTCTGTCTCGTAGCAATTTTTTCATTTAATATAATTAGATTAAAGTTTTCAATTTGTTTAATTAAGTGTATGCTCTTAGAGTCATTTTTATATGAAAACCGTAATTTATTGTGTGCATTGAAATCTCCACAAATTATTATTTCCCCTTGTTTACTAAATGTTTCTAATGCCAGATACATATAACAATGAAAATAATTTTTACTTTTTTAAGTTTATCCATTTAACTTTAATGGTGGCCATTTTGAATATATTAAAATATATTTGGGGAACAGCAAATGATCATTCCATAAAAGCACACCAATTAGATATTTATCTTTTTCCTTATTCCACGTAAATGATCGTGAAAACTTTTAATTTATTTAAGACAAAAACCTCTTCAGGAGAAAATGACCTGGTGATCACATGATCGAAGAAAATAAAGAACTTAATATAATTAAAATAACGATATAAATATAAACGAAATACAAATATATGCAATAATCATTGAATACACGTGCATTCCAAAATGATTGACTCTAAAATTATAGGAGCAAAACTAAATAAACTAATTGTGCCAATAAATGACAATGCTGATCAAAGGTACCTCGGCTGTGGCTCCGGTTAAGGCATGGGCCTTACTCGGAGCTGTAGCCTAGAACTCTTTTCGGAACTCTTTTCAGCACTTGATGATTGATTTAGGGAGCTCTTACTGCTGCTTGTGTTATATCTTTAAAAGGAAATATTTCTCTTACATTAATATTATATCTCTGTATGGGAGGATAGATAGGGTGTCGGCAATCTTGTGGAGTAGGTAAATCTACTTCCCTATCTTCCTTTGAAGTGAATGCAAACGCAGTGACTGATTGCACCATCGATATGCTTTAGGTAGAATGCTTTCAGCGTAGAGATCCATTCCATGGCTGTCTACGCTGAAGATTTTAAGATTTACTTTCCAAGTCAATGGAACATTGAAGCAACATTTCATTAATGTTAAAAACAAAAGCCTTCGCCTACTTAACATCATCAGAAGCTTGGCCTTTCCAAGAAATGGTCTTAATAGACGCATCTTAATGCTATTAATAACAGCAGCCAATAGATCATCCACAACATACAGTGCTCCACTTCTTACCTCAGATCCTACCTCATACTGGTCTTTCTTTTTCCTGTATATCAGGCGGCTCTACGATCAGCTACTGGCTTAACCAAAACTACACCTTTGCCACTTCTTTATGCTGATACGGGAGCACTATCCCTCCCTTCACTGGTTTGCCTTATGTCTAATAGGATTACAATAAAAGAATTCACATCACCGTTACCTTCGGATCTAGGAAAAATCTGACGTCAGCCACAATTTTTACATTTGCATCGCTGGAATCGGGGTGGGGGGATCTTCCCCTCTATTAACACATGTTCGATTGCAATCATTACACATTAATCACACTCCTTCAATCAGACAACCGCCTGCTCTCCCGCCATGGATTTGTCCACCTTACAAAATTCTTACTGACTCTCTCAGCTTTCAGCAGTTGTTTTCAGAGCCTACTGCAATTATTAGATCACATTTTTATTCTGAATTAAAACAAAAAATGGCCAGAAGATGTCTGGATCGGAACTGATGCTTTGGTATCTAAAATATAAACTGGAATTGGCATTAGCTGCCTTTTACGCACAATCTTCTTATATGGAAAACTCAACAGGAAGATCCACATTCTCAGCTGAAGATACAGCACTGATCAGGATCTTCATCTCTATTATTCAAGAAACTAATCATTTTCTCTTATTAGCTGATTCCAAATCGGTTCACTTAATAACATTTCGACAACATCACATACGTCTATTCTTTATCTTCATTATTCTCTTCAACAAGCAACGCTCAGCGTTTCTTCAATTATTTTGCTTTGTGTTCCCGGACATTGTAATTTTGAGATCAATGAGTCAGCCGACTCCGTCGCAAAATAGCAACAACTCTTCCAAATTTGTACCCTGAATCATCATTGTATGCAGATGATATCATCATTATGTTTCGTAAGGAATTATATAACGACCTGATGATGGAACAGGAATGTTCTCCTCTGCCAATGATGTTCTCACATCTAAATCGATTCCCTCTGAAACCAACCAAAGTATGGAAACCTCAATAACTCGCTTACGTGTGGACATGGAACCACTCCTAGCATTCCTCCACAGATGCCATCTAGCCGATAACACTAATTGTCTCAACTGTGGCCAATGTGAAACTACAGATCAATTCATTCTCCCATTGCCGAAGTCTGGATAACAAGAACTTCAATGGTAACGTTCTTCAGACTCAATGAACTGAAAATATATGCTCCTTATGCACGCCAGGACATTTTCTCCCTACCAGAAAATATCTACATTCCCAAGTTAGAAAATTTAAACAAACTATCACCTACTCTTTGTTAAAAACTCTCAATTGCAGCATGAAACCCATCCATTATCCGTCATTATCATACTTATAATAATCCTTAGCAATCTGTGCCAGCCTCTTAGGAACTTTACAGATTGGAATATAAAGTCGCGGAGCTAAACACTAGAAATTTGTAACAATAACGGCATCGAATAATACTCCTTAATCGAATAAGAAAATTTGTAATAATAAACGGCATCGAACTGTTACTACCGACATTGGAAGATGTGTTATTGACCTCCCCTGTTGAGCTAAGGCCATAGACGGGGCAGAGTGATCTGTTACAGTCAGCCTCTGAACCTGTCTATTTTCTACTGTGGTTTACTGGGGAAGAGATTCAGAACATTCCGTGTCCATCTTCTAATAATTCTCTGCATATTATAGAAACCTCGATTTACAACAAAATTTGTTCAGTATTTAACCAGGTATTTATATTTAAACATTTAAGGGTTAGGTTGTTTTATCTATGAGCGACACGTTTTTGCTCACAATGGGCATGGCCAGGTCATAAAGACCCGAGGGCTGAGAGAAGGTTTGGGGAGGGAACTATATACAGCCTTAACTGACATAATGATAAGGGAGCTATCGACTGTTCCACCAAGGTAAATTTAAGGGACCTGGGTTCGAGCCCCGGGTAAAGCATGGATATATGTGTTGTTTTTCTGCTGAGGTCCTGCCGTCCTCTCAGATCTTCTACTTTGGCATAGAAACTGACAGGCTCCTGTCAGACCTCTGTGGCAAGCAGCTGCTTTAGGGGGTATTTATTATTATTATTATTATTATTATTATTATTATTATTATTATTATTATTATTATTATTATTATTATTATTTAATAATTAAATTTAATAAGTGAGGTGTTAAAAGTACCTATTCGAACTTGGCACAAAAAATTCTTATGTTTAAATTGCAAGACTCTTTTAATGGCTCTCGATCCAATTTCAGCTCCCCAATATGACCTGCTATTTCTAACAGAACTTGTCCATTTGCGGTCAATTAATGTATAATCAATCATATTCTTATGAACCCATCTGGTGAAACCCAGGTGTACTTATGTATGTCGCGGTGTTTTAAAAAGTATTAGTTATTCTCAAAACATTAAGTTTACTTACCTGTAGGAGACGTTGCCCATTGCAGCTACAATAGTAAAAGAGCCTATCACCCCTTCCCAAAGGTCAGAGTCAGTACCAACTTTGGCATTTAAGTCATTTAGAAAATGGTAATATCTCCTTTCTTGACAGAACTCAAAATATTCTGAAGTTGTCCGTAAAATCTATCCTTCTCATTCTCATCGGCATACTTAGAAGGGGCATAACAGCAGATAACATTGAAGTCTTTAATGCTTGCTGAAATTTTGCTGTAAGAAACTTTTCATTAATGCTAGAAGAACATCACTAGCGTGTCTGCTGAGAAGCAGACCCACGCTTTGGTGATGTTTATTGTCTTCCCTCCCTGAAAAGAGAAATTTAAGATTATATTTAAGAATCTGACCTTTATATGTCCATCTGGTCTCTTGCAAGCCGAAAATATCTATATTATAATGGTAGAAATCTTGTGTGAGGATATCAAAAGAATAAGCTCTGTGCAGAGTCCTCACATTCCAACTACCTATGGAGAGAAAATGGTTAGTGTGATGTTTAAAGGAACTACGTTTATTGAAAGAAGGAATGGCGTAAGTATGCCGACGAGGATGAGAAGGATGGGCTTTCAAATAGCCTCTTAATCGTAGGCATGGAGGCAAAAACTTGTTCTCTCCTCTACTAAAGGCTGAAGCTATCTACACTGGTAGGACTTCCTTCAATGTAGGCTTGACGATGCCCGTAGAAGCAAGGGTTTAGGTACTTCCGATGACTATGATCAGGACTATCTACCATCTGAAAAAATTCACTTAAGACTGTAAAATTAAAAAAATAAAAAGTCAAATAGAAAACACATTGGAAGCTTATTTCAATAGAGCCCACCAGTACAGTCGCTCAAAAAAGTATCCGAACGCTATGGTTGATTACCAAATTCGGAAAAAATATCTGGCAACGATTTTTTTAGAAATTAGTGATCTGGCAACCTTCGTGTCACATGCCACGAAGGTTGCCAGATCACTAATTTCTAAAAAAATCGTTGCCAGATATTTTTTCCGGGGATTTTATTTGGGATCCATATTCAAGCTCAGAGACAGTATTCGATTTCAGTTAGTATATATATGGTCAGCACCAGGACATTGTTTGGTTGATCTCAGCAGGGTGGAAAAAAAGTCCAGAAATGTAGGCCATACCGATCTGGCTGGCCTTCCTTTCCGTTCCACAATAGAGTATGCCTTTTGAAAGGTACCAAGTGAAGGCGAAGTCAGACTTCAGGTCTAGGCCTGGCAGTTTCTATGCATAATCACAGGGGAATTCTGTCCTTCCAGTGAATACCTAGCTACCATTTACAGATTTCTCATACGGGAATTAAAATATATGGGAAGACAATGGTGATAACCGTAGTGTGATGCAGGAATATGCTTTGAAAGTTTTGTCAGGCAAATAACATTTATTTCGTCGCCTTTATTCGAACAAGCTAATAAATGCGTCTTCTTATATTTTTCTGTTTAGTTATTAATTAATCGTAAAATAGTTCTCTAATATTGGGAATGAATAAATTATTTGAATTAATCAATCGATGGCTGGATAGGTATTAAGCAGTTGAGAGGATCTACTTCGAAAGGTATAGTAATGAAAGAAACTGCTTATATATGAACATAAGAAGAAGTAGAAAACTTTTTGATATATTACAGATTATTTTGAAAAGTTTAAAAGTGATCATTGATGCTCTTTTTCTTATTGAGATTTGGATTCTCCAGGTAGAAATTGACAAATTTGAAGAATATGTGTGTTTTAAATGTAGAGATACAAATAGATGTGGATGATTATTTATATATGCAGAATTGCAATTTGTTAGAAGTTCATTACAATATGCCAAAAATTAAAAATGTAATGTTAGAAATCCTAATACACATATATTTTGAGGATCGATCTCTCCTGGCAAATCCTAAGGTATAGCGATGCAGTAGTCATAGCTCTAGGCAGTTACGAAGTATTTGTAAATAATAATTGTAAATAGGTAATAAAAATTCTGTAAATATTACCAACAGTGAAGTGCTCAATTTGTTGGTGAAATACGAATTACAGATCGTCGTACCTTTATTAAAAATAGGGAAATCCGTGCAATATTGCCTTTATCATAAAAGATAAAGTAATCTAGTAAAGAACTAGTAAAAAGACACAGATATGTATGAAAATAATTAATAATTGACCACGACTAACGCTATCTTCACCCTCATCAATATAAAATGATGGGATCTCTAAGGAGCATTTAGAAATAGAAATAACCACATAAATTGACATCAGTCTCCAAGTTTGGATTCGGATTGGGCGGAAATAAGCAGCAGGACATTCAACAGCATCCATCGGGAGAAATCTGCAAGCAGGACAGTCAACGGCATCTTTTATGTACACTATTGTGTGCATGTGTGAATCTGCTAATAAACTAGTAATTAATAATAAATTTATTTATTGCAATGAATACCAGATTTCAAACATCTAATCAAATATTCATTATACACTAAATGCAGCCGCATAATTTTCTGTGTATAGTTACCGTAAAATCTCTAGTATAATATTTACAATTTTTACTCATTTTAGCCCGCTAAAATGGGGGTATATATTATACTCGCGTGCAAAAAAATACATCATTTTCAATATTGAACAGTCGCATGTACAGTTGTGAGACATTGTCCTTTTGAGTAGTGGGGAGCCCTATAAATGAATACGAGGAAATGTTATACTGCAGCAGAAAAGCTGTTAGGAGTAAAATATGCAGAATTTGACGTCAATCGGGCATCATGTCGTCATTTTCCCATTAACGAGTCAAACATCTGATTATTGGGGGGGGGGGGGGGTAAAGATGCGCTGCAAGTGTTGCCTAGTAAGAAAAAGAGAATCGTGGGTTACCACCAAGTTTTCCAGACCTAGAAAAAACTAATGGAGTGGGGAGTAGATCGGAGGCAGCAGGGCATCGGTGTTTCATGCATTGAAATCAGACTTAAAGT
This sequence comes from Ryuthela nishihirai, assembly GCA_038380435.1. Taxonomy (NCBI): domain Eukaryota; kingdom Metazoa; phylum Arthropoda; class Arachnida; order Araneae; family Heptathelidae; genus Ryuthela; species Ryuthela nishihirai. The sequence goes on from JAWZYU010000019.1 coordinate 5,545,133, forward strand.
TCTGGAACTTAAAAAATCTCTTATGGGTACAACAGAATTTAAAGCGTCACATGGATGGGCAGTTAGTTTGAAGAAGCGACATAGTTTTTCAATTCGTAGAACTACCATCGCGCTGAGCATCTTCCAGGCGACCACAAAAAAAAAGCTTCTGGAGAAAAACCTTCTTTGAAATAAAATCTTGAAAAGTTATGGGTGCGAATTATATACGAATTTACATTTTAACAGAAACTTTCGGACTAAATCAAGCATGCGCATTATACAAGAGATTTTACGGTACGTCAATATATGTGTATTTCTGAAATCTACAAATTTAGTATCCAGAGGTTTCTGAAACTAAATATTTCTCAAGAATCTGTTTAGGGGAAAATACTTGAGCAATGCATCTAGCACCTTTACCTGGAACAAAAAGTAGGCTGGTACTCCAATAGTTATTACAATAACTGCGTTAACCGGTTATAAATATATAAATAAATAAAAGTAAATAAAAAATACCTACCTTCCTATCTGTACCCTAAAAAGTACGAAAATAAATCCTAAAGCTTATCTATAGTGCAATCAATCACTGAATTCGTATTCACTTCAAAAGAAGGTAGGACGCCGATTTATCTACTCAACTAGGCTGCCAGCGCCCTATCTTTCCTTTGAAGTGAATACGAACTCAGTCATTAGTTGCGCTATCGATATATTTTACGTTTTATTTCTACCTTTAGGGTGAATGTGAATATAGAGAGAGAATTATTTTTTATTTCAAATTTTCTTCTTTGTCACTAAAAACACCTTCCTACAGGAACTTTCATTTGATGTACGACTAATAAACATCAACCATATTTTTCCTTCCTCTTTACTTGTAGTAGTGTTTGATGTAACTTCGATCCACCTTTAGTTTCCATCACCTTTTCGTGGGAAAGAAGAATGAATGGGAGGGGGGGCATAATTCGAAGAAGTCTACTACGACAGTCCTCATATCAACTTTCATTTGACACCTAACTCGTGAGATATTCCTATATATTGAATCTGGCTTTTTGCTTCCAAATTTTCGAGGGCGGGGGTGGCTCAGTCGATAGCTCATCAGGCTCGTAATCTACAGATCCCAGGTTCGAGTCCCAGTTGGGGCAACATTGAGATTTATCTCTGAAAAATTTCCCGCCTTACCCTCAGCCATTAGCAGATGCAATGGGCTTGGAAAATCCGCTATCCATCCGATGGGATGTTAAGCCGTAGCCGTAACCTGTGCACGTTAAAGAACACGCTGGATGCCTTGATGAGAGGCTGCCATCTATCTCCCAACAGCTGTCCAGGGTGTCCCCTCCAGCAAACCTCCTCTGAGCCATCGGGGTCCTTCTGGCCTGACCATTTATCCCAATGTGCAAAAATAGAATGCCACTCGGAGGTAAAACAACCCAACTCGAACTGTAAGCAATCCCATTTTGAAGATAGAGTAGAAGAACGACCTTCCCTTTTTTTTTCCTTTTTTAAGGAGGTATATTTTTATTTCCCACAACATTTCCTTCATTGCCAAATACAGTTAAATAAGGTTCGCTAAATATATTATGCGTTACTTACTTAATATGAAAAGAATTCACCTTGCAATTGCACCTGTCAAATTATTAAAGTTTAAATCTAATCAAAATCAATTATCCTCAAAAAATATTTCGTAAGAAAAATAAAGTTATTTGCAAAAAAAATCAATACTCGCCAAGTAATCTATACAAAATATTCTGAGCAACTAAAGCCCACTTAAACAACATTTCAAAAACTTTTCTCAACTCACTTCCGTGACCTAATGCCACTTATTATACATGCCGCGTGCAACTGACTCTGGGAGAAAAAATTTCATAAACCTACGATAGCGGATCGCGCTAGGGCGACCCGCTATCGGTCGACTCGAACCTACGATACCTCCTTGGACTCAAACCTACGATAGCGGATCGCGCTAGGGGGAGTCGCGCTCGCGTATGACGCAAGAGCGAAGCGTGTTCTTCTGTGCGCATTAGCGACTGTCAATAAAAAGTCGGAGTTGCGCATGCGCAACTTCTTTACCGGGCTTGGGTGAAGAAAGTAATCATGCCAACTGAAAATTAAAGCCCCAAAATGATAAATATAACGTCATTAAAACTGGTTAAGGCAAAGTAAAAGTGAATGGGTGTTCCATCACAAATACACATAGAATATGTGTGCACTTTGAAATTAACCCATCAACACAACAGATTGATAAAGCAAGCAATCTTCATTAGGATATTTCGACTGATTTATTCAAAAATATCATTGTGGAAAGTATCAATATCTCATCATTTCAACCGAAATCCCGATTTTAAACTCAAGCAAACGAAACAAATAATACGAAACATAAAATTGCGTAGAGACTCGGCCATTTCTCAAGGAGATCGCTTTCTTATCAAAATAAAAATCAAAACGAACAATTCAAGTCTTTACTTTTGGTTTGAGTTGCACCTTATTGGACGGAAAAAAGTAAATTAAAACATCTAGAAACTACTCCTAGTTGGCACAGGAATATACAACGACAATGCCCCACTAAAACCTAAGTAACTGCTGACCACTGCCTCAGTTAGAGCTAACAAAATATCTATAATCAACCATGCTATCATGGGACTCGAACCCGGAACCCGATAGTGCAGTGTCACTACGAACCAATTCTATACCACTCAGGCAGAATAAATTCCATAATAAATGGAAACTGCTGTAGAATTCAGATTCCTATTTTAGGTAAATCAGTGCCGTATAGAGGTTTATAAAGATCCACGCGCAGTTTAGCACAAGGGAGCCATCACGTATGCGCAACTCATATACTCAATTGTATGTGAAGCAGAGAGCCCCTTTGGCACAGGGACCCCATCACTGGTGGCCCTTTGCTCTATGGGAGATTCGACTCCCGAGACATATCACAGTCAATATATCTTTCTCTTTCAAAATTTTTTAAAACGCCAGGAGCTCCCCTACATAAAAACAGCAATAACCTAAAAGTTCTAGTGAGGTTGTCCTGGTTTCTCATACAACATAAAAACCCATACACAGGAACAAGCCTGCTGGTTTAGTAGTCAGATATACTAATTACATACTTGGCAGGCCTAGTCTACATGTCCATTGTATTAATAGTGTATTAAAACTTGAAGAATTTCATTTTTTCCTAATAGTTACTATATATTTAAAAAAAATTGACTCCTCAAGCAAATGCTTTGTCACAGAGACGGAACAGGAAACGGTTACAATAACGCTGCCAATAAGAGGATCTGTAATCGGAAGGCGACGCGTCAGAAAAGAGGCAAAAATATTATTAAACATCCATTCGGGGACTCGAACCCACTTCTATTTGATCAATAACAACCAAGTATGCTTAGCGTTCGGCAACTTGGACAATTAATAAATCACCTCTCAAGCAGCTGTTTAACGCAGAGATTTGACAGGAGTCTCTCATCATAATACGCCAGACGAAAGATCTGTGAGAAAGACGGGACTTCAGCAAAAGGACAACGCGAGAAACCTATTCCCTATCCGAGATCGGAACCGAAAAGGATCGGACCACCGTAATTTCAATTTCGGATAAAATAAATTAGAAATTCCTTAAATTGAGTGGCAACATTTCGTTGATTTCTTTTTATTGTTTCGAATATGATGATGATCCGGATGTTTAGATTCATTGTTACGTTCAGTTTGAAACTGATGAAGCTATTAACAATGAGTTATAATCTCAGCCAATCAGCTGGCGTTTCGTCATCGATGACGTTTGGAATGTCATTTGTTTATAATTTCTTACGAAGAATCTAAGAGAAGAAAGTGTTATTATAGTGCGTATAAGTTTTCTTAAATAAAAGTTGAATAAAATGTCTTTAAGAGACAACGCAGCAGATATCGAGGAACTACAGATCGAGTGGATTAGGTGAGTATTTTGACATTTCTTTTCTGAGTTTAGTGCGCGATTTTGCTTTCCTTCGGATGTTCCGGCCTCGAGCCGAGTTGTCTCGCTCTTAAGCATTAACCATGAGCCATGGCAACTCGCGTGTAAAGATTCTTGGCCATTTTATGATGCCCACATGTCACGAATAGTTTAGATATTTTACTGAATGTGTAGTTTTTTCGAATGCTTTAAACTTATTTATCTATTTTAATAATAACACTTGGTTTTTCTTGCATGATGTCAAGCGTGCATGCAGATGGCTTTTTAATTTGTTTGCAGGAGAAATCATGGAATTCCTTCATTTATTTTTGTTATCTCAATTAACTTTATTGTTTGACTGGAAGAAGTTATTAAAACAAAAATATTTCATGATTTTTCTCTCTTTCTTTTCAGACTCCAGATAAGGAGGCGAAATTTAAAGAAGATGATGCAGGATAAGGATACTCCTCTTCAAGATATGACTTCAGAATTGTCCTCCATTAAGGCAGCCTTTGAGAAGTGGAAGGTCAGGAAGAAGAAGACCCTGGAAGAATGGCGAATTTATCCAATGGAAGACAGCATCCGTGAACGTGAAGAAGACACCATTGTGAAGCTGATGCATCGCATTGAAATGCTAAAGATTTCTGGCGAAGATGATGGCCATAGTTTTGCCACTTTTCTCTTCCTCTTTGCCTTTAGAAATCTTCGCATTTCCGGTGCTCTGCCTCCTCCTAGCAGCCGGAAGAGAAAGACAGAAGAAGACCATCTGAGAGTCAGGAAACGACCCCGAAAAGATGGGGGTGACAAGAAGAGAAAACGGGTCTGGTGGTAACTGTCTAACTAATACATTTTTTTTTTCAGATCGGTATTAATTTTTCATTTGTTCATTTCTTTTTCAGATTTGCTGTACATTTTTTTTTTAGTTGTTTTTTTTTATTTTCTCCTTTTCTTTTGTTTTTAAGTCTGGTGCTGCGCGTTCATCTGAATTCGTTTCTTTACAGTGGCATTTTGAAAATACTTTTAAAAGTGAAGATTTTAACACGGCTGTTTTTTTATTTGTTTTTAAAATTGCAAATTTATTATTCGCTTTTAATATTACCATTTTAATTTGTTTTTAAGACTGTCATTTTAATATTTGCTGTAAGATTCGATTTTATAATTTGTTTTTAAGATTGAAATTTGAAGATTTGTTTTTAAGATTGAAATTTGAAAATTTGTTTTTAATATTACCATTTTATGATTCGTTTTTAATATTGCTATTGTATTATTCGTTTTTAATATTGCTATTTTATTATTTGATTTAAGATTTATATTTATATGTTTGTTTTTAAAATTGTATTTTAAAATTGCAATTCTATGATTCGTTTTTAATATTGTCGTTTGAAAATTTGTTTTTAAAACTGTCATTTTATCATTTGTTTAAGATTGCGATTTTGTGATTTATTTTTAAAATTAGGCTAATATATTTGTTTTTAAGACTAATATTTTATATTGTTCTTAAGATTGACTTTTATTTTTGTTTTTAAGACTGACATCCAATATTTGGATGATTCTTCATACTTTCGATGAAGAATAATCCGTTCGAAATTTTGCTCATCAATTCTTAATAGAAAAGAACCAAGCTCATTTCGCAGTAGAGGGGAAATGCAATTGAGCTTTTAAATTAATTCTATTGGTAATGCGAAGAATAAGAGATAATTATTTAGACTTCATGGGACGCGATATAAAGACGCGGACTAGAATTTGAGAGGGGGAGGGGGGGGATGCCTCTCGAAAATCCAACCCCGAACGTCCACGTCGTGAGAGGCGGAAAGCATTCATTATCTGCCGATTTCTCCCAGTGATTGCTCTCTCTTTAACTCAAGTATCAATGTGAGAATTTTAGAAGAAAATGTAGATGATGAATGGCTAATACGGGGCTCTGGTAATTACTCAATTGACCATCGGTCATTCTTTTAATAAGTTGGGCCTCTACATAACCAAAAGTCGTACACTTCTTTACCGAATCCAACAACAGATCTTCATTGCGAATTTGCCCAATAGTTGTAACAGGACGAAACAATTTAACTTGCTTAGGAAAGGATATATGGCTGTAGGTTTTCGTTTTGTATAGGATCGCTAATTTTATTGGCAGCAGATAGTAAATTTAGTACTGATGGTAGATGGTTTTTAACTGTTTTCTGTTCGTATCCTAAAGATAATGGATGAATTTATCATATTTCACTTTGTCCATGTGTACCTGATACGTGAGATAACGCGTTGATAGAAGCAAAATTACTATTAGAAGTAGGCAGTCAGACTCTGCAATTTGGAATAAATTGCTGCATCATATAAGAAGGGTTTTAAGAAGCAGAATTTGGTTTATGGTGTTACGTAAAGACAAGTGGTGCCAAGTAGAAAGATCTGGTGCATAAAAGAGTTTTTCGCGGCTGAGAAGATGACATTTGGGGAATCAAAAGGACTCTGAACACAATTGGTTGTAGAGTTTAGTGGCTGGCTATGAAGAAGGTCATCGATATTGCAGGAGATGTGAGGCTGTCATTGCTCTGAATGCGGAATAATGAGGTCCTCACATTGCCATCTCAGGTAGCTCTTATGGATCTAGTTGGACCCAACGATCTCTAATGAGATTCCCCCCACAGCAATACACAAACATCAATTGATGACACAGGTATATTTTTGCTGATAATAGACCATAATATTCAGTTGCGTGAGACCATTTGCTTAAAGTTGCTCATAGCTTGAGGCTAACTGTGAGGCTTTGCTGTAAACCTTTGCCAAAACATGCATCTGAGAAATAATTTCGCCTGATCAGGTAGCCGGCGATTTTAGAGCTGAATTCTTTGAGGTTTTCCAACGCCATTCAAGGCTCATGCTTAATTTCCATTAACGTACATGAGGAATCTAATGAAAGTGTTGAAAGATGGTGTGTTTCATCTTGTCTCGACAGAGCACCCAAAGGAATAGGAACACCTGTCTTATTTATGAGCATTAGGTGTCTCATTTCAGCTACGTCACAGGCTGACACCCATTGCCCCTGTCAGTGATGAAAAAAACGCAAATCTCTATTCTAGATGGACAGACCCCAGCTAGGATCTTAATGAAAACTTATTAGTTCGGATGTAGAGTAGAACTGCCCGATGAAGGAATTTGGTCGATGTACACCAACTGCAGCAGGGAGTTGAGCGCAGATAAATATGGAAGAAGTTTTTGAAGTCGATTTTGGAATGAATATGAGAAAAAAGGCAGAAAAGGAAAACACACGGAGAAAACGAAAGCCTGTTTAGCCAGAAAGAGCAGTTATCAGTAGAAGAGAAAAAAGATCTCAGCGAGATATCAGAAAAGTATCCACTACCAGCTATGCTTAGAAAAAGGTGTAGGTAGCGAATTGCAAGCTTCGTGTGGTTCAATTCATAGGTCCACATGAAACAAAATATCTCGAACCCAAAAGGATTGAATTAAGCCTTAACTGGCAGAGTGGTTAGGGAACTAGCCACTGCTCCAACAAGGCCAATTTTGTGTGCTGTGTTAGTTCTAACTAAGGCAGTGACTTCGGCCTTTGTAGGGCATGTCCTTGTATGATAAGGCCTGCAAAAGCTAGAGTATTTCTAGGATTTTTCTCTGTCCTATATGTCGCAAATCAAAAAAAATATTTTGCATTGTAGAAAAATGATAAGGCACTGGTGCTTATTTTTGAAAGAAAGAACTGCAGAAATATCCTTAATCGACAACCTACTGGTACTAACAGAAATCATTATAAAGAGCTTAAGAAAGGTGTAAAGGATCTGTTAACAGCTGATAGGAATCTTTAGCTTCTTAGCTTGACTGACAAAACAGAGGAAGCAGCTAGACAGCATAATAGCAGAAAGCTGTACAAGATAGTTACAAGGGGTATCGAAAATGTTCTTGACATGCGTCTGCAGGACAAAACCATTACATTTACCTCAACAAAACATTATCTGTCCTTCAAAGTACTCCCCTCCAGCATCTATGAAAAAATACTCTACGCCAATTCTGGAATGTTTGGTGATACTCATGTATCAAATTATGAATATACTCATTTAGAATGTTATTCTTCCCTTAGTAGCAATTTAAAAATCCCACTCATTCTATTACCGTTAGTAACTTTTCTTAAAATTGATAACAAAATATTATCTCTTCCTCCGTAAAAAAAGTTTTGATGCCGCAAATCTGAATATACGCATTTTGGAAGGTCTTGCACCTTTGAAAAAGACTACCAGCAATTTCCAGTTCAATTTTTTCCTGCTCCAGTGAAGCCGTAACTTGACGGGTTTTGTGAGCACTGTCATTGTCATGAAGAAGGAGAACCTTTGACACATCTGTTTTAGGACGCTACTGCTTCATCACTTTAACCAATTTGTGCAAAACAATGTTAGTGAAATATTGGTCATTTATAGACATTTTTTCAGATAAGATGTCCACGGCTACCACTCTTTGGGGAATGAAAAAAAAATGCGAGCATCTTCTTCTTTGAAAGAAAGTCTTGTCGGAGGATTTGGGGACACAGTTCATCTTCTGCAACCAAAACATAGCTGACGATCTTTTGAGGAATTGCATAGTAATAAAACCACGTCTCATCACCGGTGACAATGTCTATTAATTGTTTCGGCCCACTAGGTTCAAACATTGCCAGCATCTCCTTGCACGAGTCGACTCTAGCCATTTTTTGCTGTTCTATTTGTTTGTGGTTTAAACATTTGGCAGAAATCTTTCGGAACTTTCAATGTTAATGAATAATTGTTTGCACACTACCAATCTGTACACTGACATCTAAATTTATTGTATGAAATGTGATGTTTCGGTTTTTCTTTTCCGAACGTGGGTTCTCTCGTTCACGTCCTCCTTCGGTCTTCCTGCACGAGAGATATCTTCAAAGCTCTGCCGTCCTTCTCTGAATTTGCGCATCTATCCTGCAACTGTGTCCTATAAACAGGCATCATCCCCATGCACTTGTGATAAATCGCAGCCAGAGAAAAATGATACTGCGTTTGTTTGTAACTCGCGATGACAAATTTAGGCAAGCTTTCAAACAAGTCGTAGCTCGTTAACTTCAGAGGAATAAGTGCAAATGTTCAGATACGTGTCAAGTACATTTTTATCGCCTTCCGTAATGTTTTATGTGTGAAGAAACTGACAGGTATACAGGGATTGAAGGATAAACAAGGTAAGATTATTGAAGGTGAGGATTGTCATTGTGAAATGGGCTAAGCATTTCAGTGATGTTTTTAAAGAATGCGATTAGTTCTGCTCCCATTGTTTGTAATGATGACAGCTGCATTACTGGCTTTAATGTTGGCCCTAAAACACAGTCTGAAGTTATTTTGGCTATTTCTAAACTTAAACTACATAAATCCACAGGGGTAGATGAAATTACTACTGAAATGCTTAGAGATGGAAATGTTTCTCTTACCACATAGCTGACTGAATTTTTGAATATCTTTTATGATGAAGACATGGTTCCTAAAGACTTTACCAGAGCTATTATTATACCCATTTTTAAAAAAGCTGATCGCAGTGGTTGTGTTAACTATAGGGGTATCAGCCTACTTTCTGTTCCAGGGAAAGGTCTTTGCATGATTGTGCTTAATAGAATTAAGAAATTGTGTGATGAGCAATGTGGATTCAGAAGTAGTAGGGGATGTGTGGATCAGATATTTTCACTTAGGCAGATTCTTGCGAAACGTTTAGAGTTTTCAAAAAGGCTTTCGACTCTGTTAATCGTCATAATTTGTGGTTGATTGTGAGATCATATGGTATACCAGACAAGTTAGTTAACATAATGAAAGCGCTCTATAATAATACTGAGTCATGTGTGAGAGTTAGTAAAACTTGTAGCAATTGGTTTAGCATTGCCTCCGGTGTTTGAGAAGGGTGCGTTTTGTCTCCTTTACTCTTTAGTTTGGTTATTGATTATGTTATGCGAAATTCACTGCAAGGGAAAGATTTTGGCCATTTAGGTCTGGAGATACCAAAATTTCTAATTTAGATTATGCTGATGATTTGGCCTTTCTGGCAAATGATGTTAATGAGATTAACTCTTTCATTAAATCTGTTGATAAGACTGGTAGTAGAATAGGTTTAGTGGTTGTTTATCACAAAACTAAAGTTGGCTATCATGAAACTAAAGTTGAAATAATTTATGTTTATCATAAAACTAAAGTTGATTTGGCCATGTTGCCCGTATGTATAACTATAAATTTGCGAATTACAATTTGTGAATATTGCAGTTATGAACAGTGCGCCCAAATACCTCAGAAAGAGGAGGTGACCTAGGATGAGGTGAGCAGAACAACGCCAAATAGGACGTTGTTAGAATTGTTTTAGTGGCCAGATGCAGCAGCTGTATCTTAGGACGGATGTGTTTGGAGAACTAAGTTGCGCAATCTGGAGGATCTCGGTAGCCCATATGTATTTGATGATAATAACATTAATTAATGTAAATTTTCGAAAAAAACAATGTGGTAATAACAGAAATTCCTTGTTTAAGACAATTTAAATCTTACCCAATATAAGTTGAGGTACTTTTTTCTCTTACCCAATAATGAGAGTTATCTTTTTTTTTCTTGAGAAATACAAAAAGAGATTATAGTAGACACCATCTAATGATCTTAGCTGGATAAATATAATCTCATTATACTCGCTGTCTGAAGTTTTAAAATATACATGTATGCCTATGGCCTGTACAGTCTGATGTTCTTTGTACCTTGTGGATTAGTACATAGTAGGTAGCTGCTTTCTTTGGAATGCTGGAGTGGTGTTGATGGGCTTTGTTTGTTGGGATGGTGCATCCGGTATCTTCTGGGGGCTTTAGGCGGAATGGAGTGTAATGCTTGTATTTTTAACTTTCTCTGAACCAACTTTTGGCTGTTGAGAGGTAAACAAGGTTAAGGTGTTTTTTTTTCTATTTTTAATTTTTGACTGTTTTTATTTGATATTTTTTCTACCATAACAATATGCTGAGTATCATTAAAATATGACTACCTACCCCATGTGTTGCCCATGGGGCTCTAGTTTCGATGTCCTATAACTTTTAAAATAAACGTTTTATGGGAAAATGCGATAAGGGTAAATTAAAGTTTTAAATCACTTCTATCTAAATATCTATTTTCAATAATATTCCTTCAGTATGTAAAGAATTATGGATGTTTGAACAATTAATAAAAGCAGTGCTAGACATCCGAAGTTAATTGAAACTGAAATAGGAAATATTATTTCAAACCAGTTCATATGCAATTGCATATTTTAAAGTGTGTGCAAATTATTCCTTAACTTTTCTTTTCTTTTGATAAATTTCTTAGAACAACTGATTGCTTCTTTTAAAGGTTTAAACTTCAATACCTGTTTAAATGCTATGAGAATAATGCTAAAAATCTAGATCTATATCACACCTTTCAATTATCTTTCACCACATTTTCTCACAAATCATGAAAGCTGATTTTAGAAGTTATAGAGCTTCGAAGTCAGCGTCCATTTGATATAACATGAGTTGGTCATGTTACGTCAATGTGACGCTAATTTCGAGTAATTACACTGACTGCAATGATTATTCAGAGTATGCCTTTTCTAATGTCCTAGATCTAGTGAATACATGAATATTGTTTTGGGTTCTGGGAGAGGACCAAATGGTGACATCGAAGCAGAACGAATTTAAACGCAAGTAGGTGAGAAGAATGAGAGTTCTGGCACATTGTTAAAGTATAGGGAAACCCATGTTAACCTAGGGGGGGGAGATTTTGGGGGAAGAGGTGTTAAACGAATTTTCAGACAGTGGTGCGTGTGAAAGAGATAAAATGATGGGCTTTGTTGAGAAAATGTTGTAGTTTTCATACACTTCACTGGATTATTGGGCTGTTGGTTTGTAAAAGCCAGGTAAATCGGGGAAGTCTACAAAGCCAGACAATTTTGGGAAATTAGTTTGAAAAATATGGTAATTCAAAATCAGCAGGTAAAAGGATGTTTTCGGGGGCTGGGAGAGACAAATATGATGGAAAGATAGACTTTGAAGTGATACCTGTGAATGGATGGATTTTCTTTGCTCTAGTTAGGATGAGAGGGTATGAGATGAAGCCAATTTCGTAAAAAATTGCAAGTAATGAAATTATGGTGAAATCGTGAAACAAACAGGATAAAAATTGCAAATTTAAGCATAACAGGCCAATGTTGAAGTATTGTCCAAGGGGCTAATTTTTTTTTATTTTTTTTGTGGGCCGCTTAGTCCCAATTTTAAATCCGAGAGATGTTAAAATAAAAAAAATTATTGGCTAAAAATTCTTGAAATAAAGGAGCAGAATAAATAAATTTTGATTTTTTTAACATCACTCTTATAATATATTTCTGTAATGCTTCCGATCTCCTCAGTTGCATTTTACTTGTACCTCCCCATATTGGAAGGGCATAATTGAAGTGAGACTGTAACATGAAAAGTAACACATCTCTTAATATGTAAAATCTATTTATCGCTAATTTCAGCTTCTTTATAATGTAATTTATATGACTTTCCCTTGTTAGTTGACTGTCAAAAAATACACATATATATACATACATACAAAATCCTCATGCAGCCATGGGCTACGGAGGTCCACTCAGGAGCTACTGCTGCTGCATTTGGCCACTCTAGGCCAATTCTAGCAATGTCCTGTTTGACATTGCCTGCCCATCGCTTCCTAGGTCTCCCATTTTTCTGAAACCCTTATGCCCACTGTTCATAATCCTGTTTGCCAATCTGCAACTATGCATACGAGAAACATGGACAAACCAACGCAATATCTCTCTACACAATATGCTGCTCAGAGGAGGTTGATGACTCCTTCTTCTAATCACATCATTACTTACAAAGTCAAACCACCTAATGCTCAAGATACATCATAAGCATCTAGAATCAAAGGCATAAAGTTTCTTGTTATCTTGCTTACAAAGGGTTCATGTTATGCTACCATAACTACCCTTAGAAAGAACCAAACTCTTATACAGCCTAATTTTAGTCTTTAGGTGTATACGCCTATTTTTCCACACTCTCCATATATTCTTAAAAGTCCCAATGGCAATCCCTACTCTTCTATTTATCTCATGCCGCACATCACTAGTGTCTGTTACATAGCTTCCAACATAATTAAACTGAGACACTTGCTCAATAGTACAGCCATTCAAAGCAACCTGAAGCACCATCTGCCTGACCAATTTTCATCACTTTAGTTTTTCCTTTGCTTATCACCAAACTTACTCTATTACCATTCTCATGAATAGCCCTAATGAAAGAATTCATCTCATCAACATCAATAGTCAAAAGGCGCGAATCATCTCCATAATCTAAATCAGAAATTTTAAAATCTCTAGAGCATTTAAAGCCAAAATCTTTCCCTTGCAAAGAATTTCACATGACATAATAACCAAACAAAACCGAAAAGGAGACAAAATGCACCCTTGTCTAATTCCACTAGCAATGCTAAACCAATCGCTGAAAGACGTACCAACTCTCACACACGACTCAGTGTTATTATAGAGAGCTCTCATTACACTAACTAACTTATCAGGTATTCCATATGATCTAACTATCAACCACAAATTATGTCGATCAACAGAGTCAAAAGCCTTTTGAACTCTCTAAAGTTATCAATCACAGGTTTCTGAAACTCTAAACATTTCTCAATAATATGCCTAAATAAAAATATTTCATCAATACAATTAGTAGTCTCCGCACTTTTGGGGCAAACGACCTTTGACTCCTGAGCCGCAGAAAGTGTACCCTTGAGTCTCCGCGCCACCTTTTCAAAAAGTCCTCCGATTTTGGAGTTCCTCCGCCATTTTGAATTCTGACATCACCGCACAAACTCCTGAAATTTTGTCATGCATTCACCATCTTGGATTCTAAACATTATCACCCATCTGAAGGCCCCAAATAATTCTAATTCCGAAGGTCGCCATCTTAGATTCTTACGTCGTCACCCATAGGGGAATATCCCGAAATATTCGATCCATAATTGTATTGACGAAATAAAAATATTTCATCAATACAAGTAGTCCGCCATCTTGGATTCTGACGTCCTCACCCATAGGGAAAAATCCCGAAATATTCTAAGTCCGGCTAAATCAACTGCAGTGCCATCTAGTGTTTAAAACACGTACTATATTTTTTTATAAAAAAAAATTGTTTTCTACAGCTAATGTCGAACCCTCACGTTTCTCAACGCGTTTATTCATTATGCCAAGGATATTATATGAGGAGAGTGCTTAAAGGTAGATGATCTCAGTGAAAAAGGAATAACCGATCATTATTTCTTTTATTCCTCATAAATTATATTTTTATTTCTCGTAAATTAGGAATTTGTTTTTTGTTTATAAATGAATTTTTTTTTATTTCTTGTAAACCACATTGGGAATTAATTTTATTATTCCTTGTAAACCACATTTAACTTCGAAATTAATTTTTTTATTCCTTGTAAGTGGCACTTAGAAATAAATTTATAAATACGTCAACTCACTCTTCTGTGGACCATGATTTCTTAACGGACGAGAAAAGAATTTACAATATGAAAAGTCCTGTGAAACAGACGTTTAAAATATGTATTTTTGCAAGTTTGTTTTTTAATTACGGAATAAATGTTTGTTTGTTAGTGATAATAGGCTGTTGAAACAAGTAGTGGCTACGATGTGCAGTTAGAAAAATATGTCTAGATATTATTACTCCTAGTGGAGAAAACATTTTATGCTCTGGAATAAAAGTTTCTCATTATATTCTATACCTAGCATATTCTCGTTTTACGGCCTCTTTTCTGCTAGTAATAGCTTTTAGCCAATTGTCCTGAGTCAAATAAACAAGCCAAATTTAGAATTTAAAAAAAAAATAACCAATCAACGAAATAGGTCATGTTATACATCAGATTAAACAGAATTTAATTACGAATTTATAAAAATAAATAATATAAAAAATTTCAAGCATATTGATTTTAATAAACCTTTTTCAATATGATATGACGAAAAAAATAGCTCGCACTATACAATTAAGGCTTCAGTTTGGAAAACTTGATGATTAAATATAATTAAATTATATATTTATCGAAAGGAAATTTCCAGTTTAAAAATCTTATACTACATAATATTTTTTTTCACTTGTAAGTTTGAAAATTTTTACGTTTTTTTGTTTTAACCATTTTTAAAATATTTTTTACTACATAATAAGTCTTTTAATTTTATGTTTTCATTTTTCCGCTTTTAAAAATTTTCTACTACATGATTTTTTTTAATTTAACGTTTTAAAATTTTTTCTTTTATTTTGAAATATTTTGTATTATATAATCGTTTTCTCTGTTTTACAATGTTTTGCATTCGTCAAAGAATTTTGTAGTACAAAAATAATTTTTTCAATTTTATACATTTTTAAACTTTACGTACGTTTGAAAACTTTTACTTCATTTTAAACATTTTTAAAACTTAAAAACTTTTAAATTTTTACACTCGCTTTTTCCCTTTCAGAAATTTTCTACTATATATCTTTTATTTCAATTTTGCGTTTTAATATTTTGGACCATTAAACTATTTTTCAATTCTTTCATATATAATTTTTTTCAATTCATAAGTTTCGCGTGACACGAAGGGTGATATTGAATCCTTAAAGATAGAGATCAAAGCGTCCTAGATTTGCGGAGAGGATGATTTACACGTTCATGTGTCAATGCGTTTAGCAGTTACGTTAAGGTTGATATTGGACTTTGATTCTTAAAGAGAGTATACAACCCTAGAAGTTTCGTTTTCCTCTCTGAGTATCTTAATAAAACGACTCTTAATACTAAACACCTTTTTTCCTTCGATACGCTGGAATAAAACACGGTCTTAATTCATTCGACTGATTTTAATGATTATTTCTTAAAGTCGCTAGTGTTTCGCAAATGTGTGGACATTGTTTTTTCTTCACTGCCTTTTCGTTCTTCTGTGCTTATCAAACCTTATTGGGCTACAGCCCTGGAGAAATAAATGATTTATATTGGTAAACGTTACTTTACACTACGAGTCGTACTTCTTGAATTAAAAAAAAAAACCTAATAAATGGTGTAAATACTTTATTCCACTAGTAAATCTATAAGCCGAACACATTTTTGGCTCTTTTTCACCATAAGAATATTCTTTGGACTAAAAACGTTTACATGTTCTTGTCATACACACCGAAAATGGGATACGTTTTACTTATTAACAGACTGTCTCACTCATTCATTCACTTACTATGTAAAGTATTTATCGACTGTCTCACTTACCTACATTCTAAATCACTGATTGACTACCTTATTCATTACTTACATTCTAAATCACTGACTGTCTGTCTTACTCACTTTCTTATTCATTTTCTTACTCACTAACTAAATCACTTACTACTCTTATTTACACACTTGCTTACTGACTTTCACACTTACTTATTTATTACACCCTTACTCACTCACTAAATCACTTACTGACTATCTCTCTTATTTACACACTTGCTTACTGATTTTCACACTTACTTATTTATTACACTCTTTCTTACTCACTTCCCACCTTACTCACACTCGTACCTATTTACTTACACTCTGACTGACAGATTTGACTCATTTTCTTACTCACTCACTAAATAACTTACTGACTATCTCACTTTCTTATTTACATACTTGCTTACTGACTTTCACATTTATTTATTTATTGCACTCTTTCTTATTTGCTTGCCTCCTTACTCAAATTCTTACCTATTTACTTACACCCTGACTGGCTGACTCACTTTCTTTCTTACTTACTTACTTACTCACTAAACCACACACTTATTGAATTATTTACACACACACTTGCTGACTTACTTACTGACCTATTTACTCACACTCTTACTGACACATATACTGATTTACTTACTCACACACTTATTGATTTATTTACTGACACATATACTGACTTACACATGAATTTGCTGAATTACTTACTCACGTACATAAATCTACTGAATTGCCTACTTAATTTCTTAATTCTTTCCTCACTCACTCAGTAAAACACTTGCAGTCTTTGATTTAATGAGTAATAATTAGACCGTTTAATAAGACTGCAAGTGTTTTGCTGAGTGAGTGAGGCCAGCCCACATCAAACGTCAAGCGGCCGGTAGCTCAGCGATCAGAGCACCTGACATGTTATCAGGAGGTCGTGAGTTCAGATCCCACCCAGCTGATGACAATTTTTCCTCTGTATTTATAAAAGTGATGTATTCAGAGGTAAGACATAATTTAATATTTCATTGCAAACATTTCCTTTCTATATAATGACCATTTACTTTGTTTACAAAAGTGTATTCAGATTTTGGTCATTTATCACGGAACGTAAAGGAACACCATGATCCACAAACAACAAGTGTTTTTAATTAACAGTAGCCCATAATAATGTGAAATAAATACGAGAGGAAAATGTTGAGACTTCACATGCAAATGTTTTTAATTTATACTGCGAAAATAAAAACACGTTGCGCAAATTTTCAGCTGAAATGCCGATAACAGCTTTATCATTGAAAGGAAAACTGTGATGGTTTTCTTTTGCACAAAAAATTAAACAGAATAACACATAAAACAAAAAAGCATGAGATAAACATTCAATGGAATATGTGAAATAAAATTGTGTTATGGGTAAAACCTGCAAAAGTCCGATATGTTGCAGATCATGCTAAAATGTCTCCCCATAAAGTGATGTCACGAATTTAACGCCCTAGTCAAGGTCGGATCCTCAGGGGTTTGGGGGGGTGTTGCTGTCCTCCATCTTCCTTGCCTATGGACCATTAATAATAATAATAATAATAATAATAATAATAATAATAATATCTTTATTAAGCCTTAGTGTGGTTATATACATAGATTACCCCGCTAAGCCTTATGGCTTGCGAGAGTATTCCATCACTGTCGCTAACCTTTTCCTACTTCCCTCAGTTCATCAAAATTTTCTAGTGCTGCACCGTCTGCTATTATTCTGCACAAAGTGCTATTGTCGGAAGCATTCTGTTGTGAGAATGTTTTTCCAGAATTAGAGTTATTTTCATCAATGATAAAGGAATCTGTGGTTCCTTCAATGGGAAGGTTGTGCCTGATCAATTCATTCATTACTTAAAGAAGGCTGAAAAGAATTCAATAAATGGTAAGGGGGAGGAGAAATTTCATCAATGATAAGAGGGTTAAAGGGAAAGTCCATCAATGATAAGAGGAAGGAGCGTAAAGTCCATAAAAGATAAGAGGGGATGGCAGAGTTTGAGAACCACTGATATGGATAACAGGAAGTTTGGTGTTTTTGATTTCTCTTGTTTACATATAACATCATGTGTTAAAATAAATGATATTACATAAGGTAAGGTATTGTGTTAGAATTAGTTTTTAGTGGGCACCAGAGCTTCGTATTTGCCATCCATTATCTGACAATTTCTGTAAGGAAAAAGTGAATCAGAAACCGAAAAAGACAATGGATGTTGCCCACCTCTCACGTCGTGGACGTTCGAAGTTGGATTTTAGAGAGGCGCCCTCCCTCCCACCAGTTGATTTGTAGCACAGTCTATCTTAGTCTCCTTCTACGTTCAAGATCCATTCAACCATGATTAATAACGTGTAAAGCACTGAAGGAGCAAATACAACTAAAAAAGGAGAGGTTTTCGTCACAGAAGACAACGGGTGGATCAGACGTTTCACTTTCGTCCTCTGAGCTTGTGACGTGCTTTTCTACGTTGGCCACCAAGTCTTCGTTGACTTCACTCGACGATGACGATAGGTTAACAGAATTCCGTCGATGAGATTCGACAGCTTTCGACGACATTTTTTAAGAACAGTTGCTCGTAAATGTCCTCTGAGCTTGTGACGTGCTTATCTGCTTTGACCATTAAGTCTTCGGTCACTTCACTGGTCGATGATGATAGGGTAACAGAATGCCGTCGATGCGATTCGACAGCTTTCGACGACAGCTTTAAGAACAGTTGTTCGTAAATGTTCTCGTAGCTTCCGTAATTGGTGGTGGATGGGAAGAAGTATTCTTCTTTTTCTTCTTCAACAATCTTAATGCAGCAAATGCGTTTGCACCACCTCCATGTCTTCACGAAGAGACTTTCCTCGTTCACTTTCCTTATTTCTTCTCTTCTCTGATGCGTAATCCAACATCTCTCACAGGAAATCCTCCTTTTATACATCGTGAATTTTCGTCTTTGTTTCTCTATACGCCAACCTTCCCAAATATACAACTACCACCTACAAGATACACAATCAGTAACTAAGTCACAACCAATAGCATACGTTTCGACGCTCAAGTTTGCATAAAGCAATTCTCAAAATGCCAATTTCCTCTTTAATGCATTTACCCCTTTAATTGTTTTTTTCTCCTTGCATTGTTCTGCATTTCAACAATTGGGTTATTCTTTTGTTACGTTCTTAAATGCATGTGATGCCAGGTGAAGGAAATATTGAGAATACTTCCAAATATTCAAATTTAATTTTACGAGTCCAATTAATAATAATTTAATTAATCCAGTTTCAGAAGCATCTAAGTGATTAAATTCATTCTTTAAAAGCACACTGCCTAGAGTATTATGTCTGCTCCCCACAAATGCTCACAAAGCACAGAAAATAAAAAGTGGAAAATTATTCCACCTGGCCAAATTATTACGAACCTAAAACTTCGTCAGGCCTCAGCCGACAGAGATAACATTTCGGACTCGACGTGGCATGCTTTTCAGATACTTTCGAAATACAACAGGAAGGAGTTTGATCTATTCTTCCTGCAAAATGGTCTGAACATTTTGTAGTGAAGATGGAAGAAGTCTGAGCATTCGCATAGTGACTTTCAAATGATCCCATATGATTTTGGTTGAATTAAGATCAGGCAATAGGACAGGTCAGGGAATGATATATAAGTCCGTTTCATGCTCCTTTATAATTCGATAGCGATGAATCGGTGCATTATCCTGTAATGTGCCATCTGCATGTATATATATGTGTGTGTGCATATTCTGGAATATAGCATTTCCACTGGAGTGAAAACGATGTATCATCGGCTGATAGTCCAAGGTGCTTCTGTACTTCCGGGAGGTAATGCGACCCTGCATCGAAACCAGAGGACCCAATCGGTATTAAGATTATGCTCCCCACATCATAACACTGTCTCTAGCACCTTTAACACTAGAAGCTACAAGTGATACTGCATAGGGTTGTCGCCACCAGGGCTAGTAACGTTTCGTAGAGTGTACCGCAAGATGCTGATATACAATGTAATCTTCGTTTATTCGATTATTGGTTTAACCGGTTAAAATCTGTTGACCGTCAAATTTTGTACAGGTACCACTCAGTGATATAGCTACACCCCCTAGCATCCCACCCCCAGTGATATAGCTACACCTCCTAGCATCCCGCCCTCAGTGATATAGCTACACCTCCTAGCATCCCGCCCTCAGTGATATAGCTACACCTCCTAGCATCCCGCCCTCAGTGATATAGCTACACCTCCTAGCATCCCGCCCTCAGTGATATAGCTACACCCCCTAGCATCCCACCCCCAGTGATATAGCTACACCTCCTAGCATCCCGCCCTCAGTGATATAGCTACACCTCCTAGCATCCCGCCCTCAGTGATATAGCTACACCTCCTAGCATCCCGCCCTCAGTGACATAGCTACACCCCCTAGCATCCCGCCCTCAGTGATATAGCTACACCTCCTAGCATCCCGCCCTCAGTGATATAGCTACACCTCCTAGCATCCCGCCCTCAGTGATATAGCTACACCTCCTAGCATCCCGCCCTCAGTGATATAGCTACACCTCCTAGCATCCCGCCCTCAGTGATATAGCTACACCTCCTAGCATCCCGCCCTCAGTGATATAGCTACACCTCCTAGCATCCCGCCCTCAGTGATATAGCTACACCTCCTAGCATCCCGCCCTCAGTGATATAGCTACACCTCCTAGCATCCCGCCCTCAGTGATATAGCTACACCTCCTAGCATCCCGCCCTCAGTGATATAGCTACACCTCCTAGCATCCCGCCCTCAAGTTGTGTTGAAAACTTATTAGACGATAAAACGTAGATTATGGTCACTACGTTTTCCAATTTTAGCGTTAACTTTTTTCAGTAAAATCTTAAATAACATGTTTGCTTGAAAAATGGATGATTAATGTACCTTAAAAATGTTTTAAGAGCTTTCGTAATGGAGCAAATATTATTCAGAATATTTACAGCGGAATTCGCTGATTTATAAAATGAGAACATTTGATTAAAATAAGTGTCTTATGTTAAGCTTCCTTTTAGGAGTCTCTTTACAGTGCTAAGATGATATCAACTCTCTTTGTCAATTGAGAGCCCTGTGGTCCGAAATATTCACTGTCTGCAGTAATTCTCTCTATAAAACATATTTATCATTTTACCTTATTAACATGGTCTTTTTTTGTTTCCATTCCCTTTATCGTTCATAATTAAGCTATATTTAACAAGTTACAGCGCCAAACGTTTCATGTGGATATTACTAGTAGTTAATATTTTGCGAGAGGAGAAACAAACTGGCACACCGCAATTGGAGGTGAGGATTCTGGCATGGCTAAGTGGGCGGAGCATTTCGGTGATGTTCTAAACAATGGGGTTAATTCTACTCCCACTGTTTGTAATGAGAATAGATGCATCAATGGCTTTAATATCGGCGCTACATCACATTCTGGTCTCTTTGGCTATCTCTAAATTAAAACTACATAAATTCCCAGGGGTAGACGCAATTACCACTGAAATGCATAGAGCTGGAATGTTGTCATATGACTGAATGAAATATTGAATATTTTTATGATAAAGATGTTGTTCCGAAGGATTCTACCGAGCAATTATTATCCCTATATTTACGAAAGGCAACTTCAGTTCTTCTGATAATCATAGGGTAATTTCCTGTCCCAGATAAAGTTCTTTGTATCATTGGGCTTAATAGAATTAAGAATTTGGTTGATGAACGACTGCATGATAAGCAGTATGGATTCAGAGGTGATAAGGGATGTATAGATAAAATATTTCCATTTAGGCAGATACTTGAGAAGGTTTAGAGTTTAAGAAACTTGTCGTTACTAACTGTACAGATTTTAAGAAAGTTTAGAGCTTGGCTCTGCTGATCGACATAATTTGTGGTTGATTGTGAAATCGTATTGCAATACCTGAGAAATTAGTTAATATTATGATGGCTCATTGTAATAACACTGAGTCATATGTGACATTTGTTATGATTGGGGCAGTTGGTTTAGCATTGCTACTGGTGTTCAGCAACGGTGCATTTTGTGGCCTTTTTTGTTTAGTTTGCTTATTGATTCTGTTATGAGGAATTCCCTTCAACGGGAAGATTTTGGTCTTAAATTGTCTAGACATTTCAAAATTACTATTATGAAATTATGAGATATATTACTATTATGAGATTATGGGATTGATTTGGCCATTTTTGCTAGTGATGTTGATGAGATGAACTCTTTCATTAGGGCTGTTTATGAGACTGGTGATAGAATGGTATTGATGATAAATAGAGAGAAATCTAAAGTGATGAAAATTACTCAGTATGATGGCACTTCAGTTGCATTGAATGGCTGCACTCTTGAGTAATTATCTCAGTTTAATTATCTCCGGAATTGTTTAACAGATCCTGGCGATATTCGTCATGACACAAACAGAAGAATAGGGATTGCTGGTGGGATTTTTAAGAATGCATGGAGAATGCGCGCAAATGAGGCATATATATATACCTAAAGGCTGAAATTAGGCTCAATAATAATTTGGTTCTTCCTAGGGTTAGTAATGGTAGTGAAACATGGAACCTTTGAAAATGGGAAACATGATGACTAGTTCTAGATGCTTACGAAGTATCTTGGTTATTAAGTGGTTTCACATTGTAAATAATGAAGAAGCTAGGCAAAAGAACTGGCAACCTCCTTTGAGCAGCTTATTATGCAAAGGGAGACTGCGTTGGTTTTGGCTATGTTGCCCGTATGAATAACTATAATAATATAATAAAAATAAATAACCCCTCAAGCAGCTGCTTGCCACAGAAGTCTGACAGTAGCCTGTCATTTATACGGCGTAGTAGGTCTGTGAAGATGGCTGGATCTGAGCAGAGAGACAACACATACATAAATGCCTTATCTGAGGCTCGAACCCAGGTCCCTTAAATCAGTAGCCAAGTGCGCTAGATTACTATAGATTTGTCAAATAGGGTTGTGAACAGTGTACTTAAAGGCCTCAGAAAGAGTGGGAGATCTAGGATGAGGTGGGCAGACAATGTCAAGCAGGACCTCAACCGTGACCTTCGAGACTCAAGGCCTTTGAAGTCTAAAGTGACGTCACATCCTGTGGATCTACAATACTTCCTGCGTACATAGTACTACCGTCGCAAATCGAGCATTTACTTTTTTTTATAAGATCGGGAGGGCATTTTTGTTTGATAATGTGCTCAAAACTGATTGA
This sequence comes from Ryuthela nishihirai, assembly GCA_038380435.1. Lineage (NCBI taxonomy): Eukaryota > Metazoa > Arthropoda > Arachnida > Araneae > Heptathelidae > Ryuthela > Ryuthela nishihirai. The sequence goes on from JAWZYU010000019.1 coordinate 5,568,486, forward strand.
CATAGCATGATTATATCGCATATATGTACATTAATGTAATATTTCTATGAAAAACCTTCAAATAAGGAAGACGTTGAAATAGATCTTGATTTGTAATTGTGCTAAATTGATGACCCAAAATGTAATCGTCGTTTAACGTTCTCGGAACATGTAGAACGACATATAAATTACCAGGAGCGTCATAATCGGTTGCACGTATAATTACAATGACATAATATGTTTAAAAATAAAGTTAAATGCAAATAATTACTCGGTTATATATTAACAAAAATAAAATCATTTCCTTCACATATTTTTCGCGATAAATGCTGTCACTAACTGATCCAGTTGTTTGTACCATTAATAATATAATCGTGACATATAAATTGTTATGGAAAATTAGTGTGTTTTATTAAAAAGAGAAAAAAACACACAAAAATTATTCAGAACAATTTTATTGGCAAATGTGAACTAAAAATTAATGATATACTGTAATAGCTGTAACAATTTCAGTTAGTTATAATTTAATTTCAATACTTTTTCTTAGTGATTAGACTGAATTAATAGGAATATTGAGCTGTATTTTTTTCTGAACTCTCATTAAATTTGAATAATATTTGGACGTGGATACAACCTTCCGATGGGATACATATTCAAAAACTAACAGGAAAAGTGCATCTAAACTTTAGAAACTACAATTTACTGCAAGCACACACACATACATATTTTGGTTTACAAAGCTACCTTTAAATCTATGACTAAAGATTTGACAATAAATAGCTCAACTAACCTCCCAAATGTAAAGAAAATAGTTTCTAATCAATCTTCGATTGTTAAAAATATAATTCTATGCAGCCTGGTAAAGAAAGATTAAATCATTTAGGCGTACATCTTTCCAGATATAAGCCAGTGGTGTAAGACCACTAAACTAACAGACTCTGCCTTTTTTCCACTAATAGATCTTATTAGTTTAGTGGCCTTAGAACACTGTGGCATGTACCTGGAGAGATATGGTTCAAATCCCACATGCCAGAAAAACTGTTTGTCACAAAACTATTAATATCAAATCCAACAGTTAATTCTGTGGATACTATTTATTGAGGGTAGACAACTTTCTCTTTTTGGCGCTAAGACATTTTTTCTTATTTCCTAAATTCCCTAACAAACAATCATTTTTTATCTTGCAAAAATTGTTTAAAAATACATTTGTTGAACACCAGATAATAATTAAAGATAATAATCCCGCCAACAAACACACAAGCAGCTACGGGGTGTCAAGATGCTAGATCGACGAATGCTGACGTCAGAACGTGTGACGTCACCAGTGAAAAGGCCTTGACTCTCGATGGTTACGCCTCAACTCAGTGGCGAAATGCGGCAATTGTAACTCAGGACAAACATGCAGATTGGTAGATAGGTAAGTAAGTATGTGTGTATGTATGTTTGTAATATATTGTATGTACAGTAGTGGACAGAAAAGCGGAAATAATGCCATGTTACCTCATTAGATAATCTCATTCAGAGTTCAATAATTTCTTCAATATCATATTTTAAAGTAAGAGATGTATGAAGATCGTGAAGAAGAGAAGAGATAAAAGATGTAGATGTTCGTTGAATATTCCAGAGTTTATAATCCTTGAAATACTGAAAAAACATTATTTAAAATCTGGATTTACACAGATTTCATTGAGATCTTTAATTTACCTTTTAAACATATTTTTCATTAAAAAACGTATAGAAGAAATTATTGAGCTCTGAATGTGATTTTCTATTAAGATAACATGGAACTCTACCCATTTTTCTGTCCTGTCCTCTATGTAATGTATGTTTGTTTGTATGCATTAAGTATGTATATAACATATGTTTGTATATAGGTAGCTATGTCTGTAGCTAGGCTGGTTTTTTTCACCTCTGAGCGTCACTTTTCTGCACATAATGAGATTAGGATGCAATAATGACCAGGTCACAAGGACCCCGAGGGCTTAGAGAAGGTTTGGGGGAGGGGACCCACAGGACAGCTGTTGGGAGACAGATGGTAGCCTCTCGTCAAGGCCATCCATCGTGTTCTTAAACGTGCAAGTGGTATGGCTCTCCCCACAAGGTGCCATGGCTTAATGTCCCATGCAACGGACGGCATACTTTCCAAGTTCGTCGGTGTCCCCTACCAAAACCCTCTCAACGGAGAAGGCCAGATGTCATGTGATTGTGACTTTCGAAGAAGAGGTTCAGCAGTCCCGTGAGTGTTTCGTCTCACTTTATTAGAGTTTTGACATTCGCTGATATTTTAGTGGTAAAATGATTTGATTTACATTTGACATTCACCGATTATTTTATCGCTAAAATGATTCGATTTGTAGATGGAATTAAGCTGATATTTAAGTGGTAAAATGGCTAAGTTTATAGTTTATATTTCGCTAATATTTTAGTGGTAAAATAACTTGAGCCGTCCCGTGGCCGAGTGGTTAGCACGCTTGGCTACTGATCTAAGGGACCTGGGTTCGAGCCCCGGATTAGGCATGGATGTTCGTGTTCTTTTTCTGCTGAGGTCCTGCCATCCTCTCAGATCTCCTACTGTGGTATATAAACTGACAGGCTCCTGTCAGACCTCTGTGGCAAGCAGCTGCTTGAGGGGGTATTTATTTATTATTTTTTTATAAAATAATTTGGTTTGTAGTTCACATTTCGCTATGTTTAAGTGATAAATGATTTGATTTTGCAGTTTATATTGCCCTGATATCTTAGCGATAAAATTATTTGGTTTAAAGTTCATATTTCGGTGATATTTAATTGATAAAATGATTTGGTTTATAGTTCATGACATTCGCTTATTTTAGTGCTAAATTGATTTACATTAGAATTCACATACCACTGATATTTCAGTGGTAAAAAATTAGACTTTATAGTCGTTACGTTTGAACTGATATGTCATTGCAAGTTTGAAGGTAAAATGATTTCGTTCAAGCTGGCATTTCATTAATAAATAGAGTGAGAATGTATATGCCATTAAATGTGATTGAAATATTGTGAAGAGTTGTTTTTTTAGCTTCATTTGATGTCAGTAAAAACTTAAATTTATGTAAGGCATATGCAGTCACGTGGCCGAGTGGTTAGCGTACTTGGCTATTGATCTAAAGGGACCTGGTTTCGAACCCCAGGTAAGGCATGGATGCATGTGTCGGTTTTCTGCTGAGGTCAGACCTTATACTATGGCACATAAACTGACAGGATCCTTTCAGATCTCTGTGGCAAACAGCTGCTTGAGGGGGTATTTATTTTATTATTTATTTATATGAGGGATAAGCAGTCAAAATATGATAAGGCAGAGATGTCAATTACTGACATCGTTTGTGTCACAGTGACACAAAACGTTTCAGGTTGTGTGGGGTTTCCCATTCAGATTAAATTTCAGATTAATAATGTGTATAATACATGCATGTATTATACACATTATTAAAATAATTCAACTTTTCATAAAACCTTTAAAGCTATTTTAGATCATTTGCATAATTAAAATTTAAATGCTGTAGAAAAGGATTCTCCATTTATGCTGAGCATGATAATCAATCAATACATGAAAATGGTTTGTTATGTATGATAATGGTTGTTAACTTTTACTTCAGAAATTCCATTTAATTGCTAAATCAATTTTGAATTTTATAGCTGATCATGTGTATCATTACGCCTTGTTACTCTGTGAATAAAAATACAATTTTACCAGAATATAAAATCCTAATCCATTTTAAATTAATTACACTCTCTTATTGTAATATATGCATAATGTGAGAGGTAAATACAGCAGCTGAACTGAATCTCAAAGTTAAGGATTAATTAACATTGTAGTACAGATCTAAGGCAATAGTTCCCAAATTTCTTTAGGGCAAGCAATGATAAATATGCTAAGAAAACATATTCGCCTTATAAGACGACTATTGCACTCTAAAAAAATATTGCTGATGTTGTTAAAATTTTATCAAATTTTGTATTGTACAAAAAGTTGCTTAAGCTAGGAGTAGCTTCTAGGATTCTTCTCTGTCCTATATGTCGCAAATCAAAAAAAAATCAAATAAGATCACTGGTTGATTTTAAATTGATAGTGAAATCAACCAATGATATACGAATATTACTGACAGATAGATGAAATTCTCAGTTGTTATACTGCGTAAGCTCTATTTTGAAACCATATAATCTTTCTGTAATATGATAATAATAATATCCTTACCACATATCGTAAATATTGCTCTTTTTCAAACTCTCTCTCTCTCTGTATTATTTATACTGATGTATTTAGTTTTCACAAATATTCCTTCTGCAAAATTGCTTCTAGATATCTCACAGAAAACACTGATTTCAGTAACTTTTTCTCTTAGAACATAAAATATGACGGAGCAAAAGGTTATATATGGTGAGCAGGGTTGTATCGAGAAACTATATGTGTGATATCAATATTACTCATCGCCAAAAAAAAATGAATATATTTTGCTTCACCAAGTTTATTGGTGATTTTACAAGCAAATAATATATAATACCTTTCATATAATTTTAAAATATTACTAGGCTTAAATTTTGCACTCATTCTGGCGTTGTCACTTTTCTCATTCCTGTGCACATTAGATTAGATATTTTATTAAACATTTAACATAACATTTATTTAATACATAATACATCCGATTGCATTGGTCCAGCCCAGTGGGCACAAATTTCGATTGAATCTTACAGAAATCCACAAGAGTAATCCAGAAGAGAAATCCACAAGAGTTTATAACTCGCCTGTGAAATTTTATAAGATAATTCATTAAGAATTCCCCATTGTTTTTTCATGTTTCCAAAATTTTTGGATATTTTATTTTTAAAATAATTTGATTTTGCCTGCCTAATAAGGTAAAGTAATAAATTTCTATATTTAGTGAATTGTTCCCTTAAAATTTCATTTGAAAGTTGTGCCTTACATAATTTATACAATTTGTTCCTTTTTTCTATCGAATGTAATAACGCATCTGTAATCCAGGGTTTTAATTAATTTTATTGCTATAATAAGTTGAAAAATTTGCTTTGTCATGCTACTTCTCACATTCTCCATACTAAATTGCACTGATCTTTTGTTCAGTTAGCATTAAAACATTTTTCAGTGAATTTCTACTTACATGTGATTGAATAAAAATTTATATATAACTAATATATTAAATCATGTACCATGATGAAAATTTATCTGAAAAATTATCTTTATAGCATTTACTTGCTACAGAAATCTGATACAGCCTGCCATTATAAGCTGTAGATCTCTCTGGGAAAAACAATACCTCAGCCATAATACCGGATAAAAGAAAATTCCATACACACCTCAGGTCTCGAAATTTGGTCACTGTATTCCATAGCCAGGTATATTAATCATTGGTGATTATCGCTGAAATGTTATGTGATTGCAAATTACTTCTTAAATGGTTGAACAAATATGCTCATTTAAACTTGAGATTTATTATTGCTGATAATTCTCATTGAAATTGTGATCACACTATGAATCATGCAGAATTTTTAAATCTTAAATTTGTTTTTTATTCCAAGTAGAGTTGTTGACCAGGAATGAAATTTATGAGAAAATGTATGTGAGAAGTGGCATGGAAAAGTAATTTTCAATGATATAGGCATTTCATATCATTATCTATGTCTATTTCACTAAATAAAATAGCTCAAAGATAAAGCCAACTTCAACTCAGAGAATTTATCAGTAGATTAAGAGTAATTCAGTTACTATTCATCAAACGTTGAACAGCAAACCAAATAAAAAATGAATTCAAATACATACCACTGATGGGCATCTTTAATATCTTACAGCAGAGTAGTAAGCTTTTCTCTTCTTTGAATTCTTTATGCTTTGAACAGTCATTTATGACTTTGCAATAATTGTTCAACAGAATGTTATAAAACACATTTAGTGCTTTCTTAGAAAGTTTTCTTAATGTTGATTCACAGGTGCAAAAATCATCTAAATTTAAGTACTGAGATTCAAAGCTCTCCAAACATAAAGTTTTTAAAACGAAATGCTGATTTCTTGAACATATAAATTTATCTTCAAATTCTTTGCTAATTATTACTTGGAAAATTTGGAATGCTGTAATACTTAAATATACAAGAAAAAATTCCTTTGGCCATTTTAGAACACCTCTGCTGTTTTCAAGCAAATCGTAAATTGTAAAATTCTCTTAATGTATGAAACTGCTTTTGAGATTGAGTCTTCACATGTAATAATACAAATATTACATGTGAAGACTAAATCTTAAAAGCAGTTTCATATATTAAGAGAATTTTACAATTTGCACATTTTAAAGTCTTACCTATGGAATATGCTATATAACCACTGATAAAAACCAATATCTGTTTAATCTCATCTGTAATACATACATCTTCAGACTCCTCAATAATACGTTCAAAATCTTTATCGATGTCATTACTCATTCTGTCACAAACAGCAATTTCAGAACAATTTCCAATAAATTCTTTTAATGTAAACTCATCCTTTTTAGTTGAATGTAGCTTGATCAAGCCAAAAAGTTTAAGTTTCTTTTCAGATTCTAAGATTTGAGTCACAGATACATTATAGTTTGTATCACTCATTTGCCGATAGCGAATGAATCTATTCTTTAAATTATCAGTTTAAAATTTTCCTAAAAGTATATAATTAGGTTTCAAAACTGTAAACATATACGAACATAATTTTAGCAGTGTTTTTGTGGTGTGTCTTAAGGCAAAAAAATGTTTCCTGTGTTAATTTTCCAAACTGCTTAGAAGTAGAAGAACCAGGAACTACAATGGCTTTCCACTTATCCAACCATAAGGAAAATTTTTCAAGGTACTTCAAGGCACTGTCATGGTCATTTCTTATGGGATCACAGAATGGGTCTAGAAGATTTTTTCCTTTGTAAGGATGTTTAACATTTATTTTTTTCCACCACTTACAAATGATATCCAAGAACTGAATGGTGCCAGAAAAACAGATTTTATGTTGAGAAGCAAACTGTAAAAGGGCAATAGAAGTTTGATCATTAAAAAAAGCAAAGTGGCCAAATTAACATTTTGTTTCTCGAAGGATGTGGGGAATAGAACTTTTCCATTTAACTTTAGTGCAAATTTAACTACCTTGTTGCTTTCAGCAGCACACAGTTTTTTTATGTGTGACAACTTAGCACTAAATTTTGATCATCAAATGAAGGGAACATAAATGATTGTTCATTATTAAGTTTCCTGAACCAGTTGTTTCGTATACACTTCAACAAATGCACTGTGTCAAACAAGAAAAATATTTGGTGATCCTTATCAAATGGGTTAGGTATGCTGCATTTCAGTTCCCCTCCACACATAATTTCCAACATGTTTCTATTTATACGGTTATTGTTTGATATTAGAGATATTACAGCATAACCTGCATCAGCTAAAGCCTTTAGCACCTTCATTTTGATTTCATATAGTAAATTTGATGTAAGATTTTTTACAGAATGCAAAAAGAAACTACATCTTTGTTTTTTGAAAAAATTGACACAATCATAAAAGCTTGAACAGTTTTGGCACATAAACTTTCATATTCAGAGAAGTCTTCTATCACTCCTTTCTTGAAACTTACTTTAGTATATTTCATCCAAAAGAACAATAACCATTCTTTCATGTTTCAGAGAAACCTTTTCTCTTAAAAATTTCATATGTGAATTATGTTCAGACTGTTCAGTACCAAGGCCATAACAAAGTCGTCTCAAATGAGTTGGATGAGGCAGAGACAACAACACATTCGTGGCATCTGTAATAAAAATTGTTAATAATAAAGTTTACAACTAAGAAATTAAATTCTGTACACCAGAGATGCAAAACATCTGGCCAAAATTTACAGCATGTGTGCAACACTTTGTGCAATTCCTGTATAATCTGCCCCCTCTCCAAGTTTTGTTTAAAAAAATTGAGTGACCAAACAGTATTTTCTTAAGGAAAAAAAATGTACCATGATTAAATTTGTTTAACAACCCTGCTGTACATAGATTGCAGAAAGCAGTAGAAACACTGACATATTCATTTCATATGAAACATCAGATCATCCAGGTTTTCATAATATTTAATGAATCAAAAAAGTAATAATAACAGCTTTATCATACGATTTATATCGATAAGCCCAAACGTCAATATTTTTCTTTTAGAGTAGAATACACATATAATTGTGGTCATGTGAAATTCCAGTAATCTTAATATGTGAAAGCAGAATTGTAGATCTTGAATGGATGAGGAATTTAGACTTCATATCAGTTATAATTAGATTACCTTCTAAGTTTTACTTTCTAATTTCATTTCTAAGGACATGTGGTAGAGAAATAAATATTTTGAATGCAAGTATTCAGCCAATTAATATACAGGGTTTGTGGGATTTTTCCTTTTTTTGCCATATAGGGGTATTTATTAATTTATGGTTGAAATTCAAAACCATACTTCCAGATGAAACATGAACTTGCATGGATACTTCAAAACAAACGTATTCAATATGTATCATATACATTTGCATTATTACTTCTGGGATTGGATATACTTTTTTTGTATATCAAAAATAGGTTTAAGTATATATTTTTATGTACCACCATAATATGAAATTCCATAATGCTCTGGCGGTATGATAGCAAAATACAGAAATCTCAGCATATCACAAGTCACTTTCTTCAGTAGACCCAATGTAGCACTGATCATATTAGTTTGCGTTTTTAAATTTATTTCATAAAATTTCATATTTGATTCATATTATAAACTTATTTGATAAAAACAAACCTTGTGTAAGTAAAGTTCTATCTGTTGTGTATTCAATTCATATCTGTTGTGTATTCAATTCATATCTGTTGTGTATTCAATTCATATCTGTTGTGTATTTATTATGCAACAATACATAAAATCAAAACAAAACATAAGCCAAATATCTAACAATTAAAAATCTTCAAATTTATGAAACCAACAAATATCACAAATAAATAAGGAACATAGCATAATATTCAATAAACATAAACAATTTCCTTATGTGTACATGAGACTTGATTTACTGATGAATACTGTATTTTATAATATATCATTTATGCTGGTTTTGAATAAATTTTTAAGTATTTATGGTACTTACAACTGTTTTCTAAAACTGTTCTCACCACTTCACTTTCATTTATTAATCAGTAAATATAACTTAATGGTTCATGGTTTAAAAATTTAAATTTACCGCTCATTCTTAAAATTAGGCCTAACTTCAAGTGTGCTAATCGAAAACACAGCTAAAGTATTACAATAAATTATATTATTAGCGAAAACTAAGATTTAGAGACTCAAAATAATAACTGTAACTTACCTTTGAATAATATAATTCTTTTAGGATTGACAAATGAAACAATATTATTCAAGCACATGCTAAATACTATAGTACCTAGTATAGTATACCTCACAGATTAGTTAGAACAGATGCGAGACTCTCGAAGGATGAAAGTGGCGCCCTCACTCGGGGACTCTCTAACTGTCCATTTGAACCTCAGCCGTTGTCTTAGCTGGAGGTAAGCCGTAGCTATTAGTGGAATATATTTGAGCACCTGCTTTTAGATAGAGAATAAAAAAATGGGAATAGTATGAGAGGCATCTGATTGTAATAATACAATTGGAAACTGTAATTATTCATTTTTTAAATTTCCGAAAAAAAGAAAAAGGTAATGTGTATTTAAAAATTTTCTTTATTAAAATTTACGCTTTTGTACCATTGTACATCATACAATGGATATGTGTTAGCCATTCGAATAGTTTTTGTGCCAGTTATTTACTTGGTTAATATTTTGCTGCTGTTAAAATAGTTTAAAGTTATATTTGTAATGAAGTATTAAAAGTATAGTGTGCTTTCAGATGAAGAAAAAGATTACTCGTTGCTGCAGGTTACAACAAGCAATTGATAAATTTCCGAACAAAAGACATAGGTAATGTATATTTGGAAAAATCTACATTACACTTTTGGCTGTGAAGGTACCATTGTGCATCATACAATGGATATCTGTTAGCCATTCGAATAGTTTTTCTTTTACATTTTATAGTGGTAATGGAAGAATAAAAATATGTATGACATATATGTATAATATGTGGCATGTTTATAAATAGTATTTTGTCTCTCTCACAGATCTATCTATGGCGTATAAACTGATGGGCTCGTGCCAGACTCTGGCAAGCAGCTACTTGAGGTAGTATTTAATAGTATTTTTTATTCGGCTGTGGTAACATTTTCTTCAGTAAAAAATATGAACTAGTTTTGTCCAGTGGTCCGTCCCATGGCCGAGAGGTTAGCGCGCTTGGCTACTGATCTAAGGGACCGGGGTTCGAGCCCCGGGTAAGGTATGGCTGTTTGTGTCGTTTTTCTGCTGAGAGCCTGCCATCCACTCAGACCTTCTACTATGGCATATAAACTGACAGGCTCCTGTCAGACCTCTGTGGCAAGCAGCTGCTTGAGGGGATATTTATTTATTTTTATTATTTATCTTATAAAACTTAATTTAGTACAGCTGTTGAATCCAGAATAAGTAAAAATGAATTTATAATGTATTATTATCTTTAAGTATGACTTTGTTTTATCAGTGGGAACCAAATAATTTCACTGTATTTTATACGTTATTACAGATTACATTTATGGGAATGCAGCAATACAATGAAGGATTCTGGCAGAAACTATGTGCAGTTAAGTTGTGCAGCTTGCATTTTAAGCTGGAATCTATGATACTACTTGATACTTTTCGAAGAAGGTTAAATTACATTGCTGTTCCTTCAGTCCAGAGTATTCAGACAGAAATGATGCTGAAAGGTTAAACTATTTTTTTTCTTTTGCCTACCTCAGTTTCATTATGTTCTTATCAATTGGTATATCAGCTTTCATATTTTTAGACAATATAATATTTCAATAAGAAATTATTTCTGTTTTGGATGATTTACCCCTAGGTTCTATCATACAAAAAATTATCATGTGCTGAAAAATGTGGTAGTGGTGTAGGTGTAAACTGGAAGGAGAGCTGTGTACCAATCCCTAGTGATGATGCACAGAACCGGCCAGGTCTAGCACCTAATGTCCGACCCCGCCTTCTCGTGGTGCAGGCCGTTAGCAACTTTCAAAAGAGATATTCTCTTTTGAAAGGGAACGGAAGGGGAGGGCTGACAGTTCAGTATGGCCTACTGATCTGGTCATCTATGGCTACTTTTTTCTTTTTTTTTTCAACCCTGCTGAGGAGTGGTCAACTTCACAGGGTCCTGGTGCTGACCATCTATACCTACTAGACTGGACTTGTTTATGGATTTGAGCTTGATTATGGATCCTGGACTTGTTGCACTGGTGGACCTCTGTTGAGGGAGAGTCTGCCGCTGTGTTTTCTGTTTGCTTCTGGGTTGCCAGCTCTAAGTGAACAGAGGCATGGGATACCTTATATCAGCTGGTGGATAATCCTAATCAGAGGCCATCGCAGGTACCTGAACCTTACTTAGCTAGTTGGGCATCGTCAAGCCTAAACTGGAGTAATGTGTCTCAGGCAGGCCATGTGGCTCTTGAAAAAGTCCACTTGAAAAGGTGGTGCCTGAAGTTCCTACAAGCATCGGTGACTTCAGCCTTTAGCAGAGGAGGAACAGGTCTTTGCCCCATGCCTGTGATCAGGGGGCTGTTTGATATTGTTGGCACTACCAATCTCAATAAACCTAATTTCTTTAAACATCCTACTAATCATTTTCTCTCTGCAGGAACATGGAACGTGAGGACAATATATAGAGATTATTCTCTTGATGTCCTCACACAGGAGTTCCAGCACTATAACCAGGATATTCTAGGCTTGCAAGATACCAGATGGACAGGAAAAGGTGAGATACTTAAAAATAATTTCTCTTTACAGGGAGGGAGGATGGAAAACATCAAAAAGGCATGGGTCTGCTTCTCAGCAGACACTAGTTTTGCTCTTCTAGGATATGAGTGCATTAATGAAAGGTTTCTTACAGCAAAATTTCAGACAAGCATTAAAGACTTGAATGTTACCTGCTGTTATGCCCCCACTGAGGATCCTGATGAGGTTGAGAAGGATAGGTTTTACGGACAACTTCAGGTTATTTTGAATTCTGTGAAGAAAGGAGATATTACCCTTGTTTTAGGTGATTTTAATGCCAAAGTTGGTACTGATTCTGATCTTTGGGGAGGGGTGATAGGCCCTTTTGGTATTGGTAGCTGCAATGGCAATGGGCAACATCTCCTACAGGTAAGTAAACTCAATGGTTTCAGAATAACTAACACATATTACAAACACCGCGACATACATAAATACACGTGGGTTTCACCTGATGCGCTGCATAGGAATATGATTGATTATATATTAATTAACAGCAAATGGGCTAGTTCTATTAGAAATACCAGGGCATATAGGGGAGCTGAAATTGGATCTGACCATTACCTTTTTAAAAGTGTCTTGCAACTTAAACTTAAAAAGTGTTGTGCTAGGGTTAAAAAATTTACCTTTAATACTGATGCTCTGAAAGACTCAGTTATAGCTAAAGCTTACCATGATAGGTTACTTAGTCATTATGACAATCATGGTATGCTTACTACTGATGTTGAGGAAGAATGGGATCATTTTAAACGGCTTTTTTGGACACTAACAGTACTCTTTTAGGAAAAAAGGATCAGAAGAGACAGAATTATCTGAGTGATAAGGCACTTGAGCTTATCTCGGAAAGAAAGAACTGAAGGAATGTCCTTAATCAATAACCTACTAGTCCTAATAGAAAGCATTACAGAGATTAGATCTTAGCAGCAGCTACCATTACAGGTAGCTGCTGCTAAGAATCTTTGGCTTGATGGTTTGGCTGACAAAGCCGAGGAAGCAGTTAGACAGCACAACAGCAGAGAGCTGTACCAGATAGTTAATGTTTTGTGTGGTAGAAAACGGACAGGCATACAGGGATTGAAGGATAAATAAGGTAAGGTTATAGAAGGTGAGGATTCTGTCATGGCTAGGTGGGCTGAGCATTTCAGTGATGTTCTAAACAATGTGGTTAGTTCTACTCCCATTGTTTGTAATAATGATAGATGCATTGGCAGCTTTAATATTGGCCCTATAACAAAATCTGAAGTTATTTTGGCTATTTCTAAACTTAAACTTCATAAATCCCCAGGTGTAGATGAAATTACTACAGAAATGCTCAGAGCTGGGAATGTTTCAGATACCACTTGGATGACTGAAATTTTGAATAACTTTTATGATAAAGGCATGGTTCCTAACGATTTTACCAGAGCTATTATTATCCCTATTTTCAAAAAAGGTGATCGCAGTTCTTGTGATAACTATAGGGGTATCAGCCTACTCTCTGTTCCAGGTAAAGTTTTTTCCATGATTGTGCTTAATAGAATTAAGAATTTGGTTGACAGTCAATTGCGTGATGAGCAATGTGGATTCAGAAATGGTAGGGGATGTGTGGATCAGATATTTTCACTTAGGCAGATTCTTGAGAAATGTTTAGAGTTTCAGAAACCTTTGGTTGCTAGCTTTGTTGATTTCGAAAAGGCTTTCGACTCTGTTGATCGTCATAATTTGTGGTTGATTGTGAGATCATATGGTATACCAGACAAGTTAGTTAACATAATGAAAGCTCTCTATAATAACACTGAGTCGTGTGTGAGAGTTGGTAAGTCTTGTAGCAATTGGTTTAGCATTACGTCTGGTGTTCGACAAGGGTGCATTTTGTCTCCTTTTCCCTTTAGTTTGGTTGTTGATTATGTTATGCGAAATTCACTTCAAGGGAAAGATTTTGGCCTTAAATGGGCTGGAGATACGAAAATTTCTGATTTAGATTATGCTGATGATTTAGCCCTTTTGGCAAATGATGTTGATGAGATGAACTCTTTCATTCAAGCTGTTGATGAGACTGGTAGTAGAGTAGGTTTGGTTATAAACAGAGAGAAAACTAAAGTGATGAAAATTGGTCAGGCAGGCTGTGATTCAGCTAATCTGAATGGTTGGTCTTGAGCAGGTGTCACAGTTTAATTACCTTGGGAGCTATGTAACAGATACTGGTGATGTGCGGCATGAGATTAACGGACGAATAGGTATTGCTGCCGGGACTTTTAAGAATCTATGGAGAATGTGGAGAAATAGGCGTATACACCTAAAGACTAAAATTAGACTGTATAATAGTTTGGTTCTTTCTAGGGTTAGTTATGGTAGTGAAACTTGGACGCTGTGTAAACAAGATAACAGGAAACTAGATGCTTTTGATTCTAGATGCTTGCGCAGTATCTTGGGTATTAGGTGGTTTAACTTTGTAACTAATGACGAGGTTAGGCAAAGGAGTCTGCATCCTCCTTTAAGCAGCATGTTGTGCAGAGAGAGACTCCGCTGGTTTGGCCATGTTGCCCGTATGGATAATTATAGATTGGCGAATAGGGTTATGAACAGTGTGCCTAGAGGCCTCAGAAGGAGGGGAAGACCTAGGATGCGGTGGACAGACAATGTCAAACAGGACCTTGTTAGAATTGGTGTGCAGTGGCCGGATGCAGCAGATGCAGCTCAGGACAGATATGCTTGGAGAATTAAACTGCGCAGTCTGGTTGGACCTCCGTAGCCCATGGCTGCTTGAGGATGATGACGATGATGATGAAAAATGTTTGACAGAGAAATGAATATTAGATGTGTGCAGAGTAACAGAACATACATTGAACTTCAATGGAATACCCTTTTTAGTGGTTCTTTTGAATGATGTAGGTTTTATTTTGCTTTTGCTTTATGCAAAATAAAATTTCTTAATTGCTTAACATCGTGTTTAATGATATCTATCTATATGGCAAATGTCATGCCCTAACATTTTTTCTACCTTAGCTTTATTTAGTTTTTGGTTAAGTAGGAGAATTTCCCCTGATCTAAACATTGTTTTCACAAATAGAATTTTGCCACTACCATTAATTTGAAAAAGATAAATCCTGCCCTTTCTAGGTTTATTATTTTATTTCAGGAAAACATGTTATTGGCTATTGATAAGCATTAAAGCTGAGAAACTAATAGCATATAATTATTGTTTGTTACTGGCACTTTATTCAAGTTGTAAATTTGAAAATTTCATTTTTACTTGTATAAGCAATCTTGTAGCTGAGTGGTTATTGTGCTTGGCTACTGATCTAATGGACCTGGTTTCAAGCCCTGGGTAAGGCTTGGGTTGGGTTGTTTTACCTCTGAGCATCACTTTTTTGCACACCATGGGCTAAATGGCCAGGTCACAAGGACCCCCGAAGGCTGAGAGAAGGTTGAGGGAGGGGACCCACTGTAACAGCTGTTGGGAGACAGATGGCAGCCTCCTGTCAAGGCCATCCAGCATGTTCTTTAACATGCGCAGGGTATGGCTCTCCCACACACGGGGTCACGGCTTAACGTCCCATCCTACAGACAGCGGCCTTTCCAAGCCAATTGGTGTCCGCTACTGACCGTGGGCAGGGCGGGGAGTTTTGCAGAGATAAATCCCAATGCTGACCCAGCTGGGGCTTGAACCGGGGAACTACTGATTAGGAGCCTGGCACGCTACTGTTTGAGTCACTCCCTCCCCCGCCCCTTTCTAGTTAAGGCATGGATATTGTGTTGTCTTTCTGCTGAGGTCACACCTCTATGATGTGTAGACTGGCAGACTGCGATCAGATCTCTGTGGTAAGCAGCTGCATGAGAGGATTTTATATACATATATACATAAAATATAACATATCCATGGCAGACAATGTTTATGAAACCTGTACCAAATGATGTAAGCATTGCTTTTTATGTTTCAAATATTCCTTTTTCTCTTTTATGGCCAGCATTTTGAAGTGGATAATATACAAATTTGAAAGTAAAATTAAATGTGTTTGGTGATGTGTGGCATGAAATTAACAGGTGAAATAGGGATTGCCTCTGGAACTTTTGGGAATCTATGGAGAGTGTGGAGAAATAGGTGAATACACCTAAAGAATAAAATTAGACTGTATGATAATTTGGTTTTTTCTAGGGTTAGTTATTGTAGTGACACTTGGATGCTTTGTAAATAAGATAGCAAGAAACTAGATGCTTTTGATTCTAGATGCTTACGCAGTATCTTGGGCATTAGGTGGTCAACTTTGTAAGCAATGAAGAGGTTAGGCAAAGGAGTTGGCAACCTCCTCTAGGCAGTATGTTGCGCAGAGAGAGACTGCATTGGTTTGGCCCTGCTGCTTGTATGGATAATTATAGATTAGCGAACAGTGTGCCTAAAGGCCTCAGAAAGAGGGGAAGACCTAGGATGTGGTGGGCAGACAATGTCAAACAGGACCTTGTAGGATTGGTGTGCAGTGGCGAGATGCAGCAGATATGGCTCAGGACAGATATGCTTGGAGAACTAAATTGCCCGGTCTGGTTGGACCTCCATAGCCCATAGCTGCTTGAGGATGATGATATAAAAGGATTTTTACATTGAAAATTTTAATTTGTTTTCGAAATATATGATTGATGAGTAGTACTCGTCAATGTTAAAATTTATCTGATATTACCATAATATATTCGAAAGTTTATGAGCTTTCTGTAGAATGCCCTACATGAAAAAAAAAATTCCGCAACTGTGATGAACTGAAATTCTTAATATCCTATCCAGAGAAAATGATTTGTATGTAAATGTGGTGTATTGCTGTGCTTAGTTTATTTTGCAGTGATTGAATAATGTTTGTTTTGTTTTCTAAAGGAAAGCGGTTTTAGAAATAGTTTTTCCCAATTCCATGAAACTGATGTAAAATAAGAATTTTTATTATTCCAAAAGTAAAGTCTTTCGGTTGATCATGGTAGCTTCTGACACTGCAGCTGACACTTGCCTTTGTGTACCAACGTATATTGATAAGGTAAGAAAACAGATTTGTTATTCCTAATTTTTTCTCTAAAGTATTATACAGGGTAAGTACAAATGATCTCAGAAATTTATCAAAAAAACTGAAAAATATATTTACATAATTCTTTATTTTAGAAGTAAAATACATATGTAAAGTATTTTGGAAGTAAATATAATGTTGAATAGTGATAAGATTCAAATTTATGACCAAGTTGCATAGAATCATTGTTTCTTGCATTCAAGTTTTAAATTAGGGAACTTTGCATTATATCATTACACAACCAGGCATAATTTCTAATTGATGTACTGTTAATGATGCCCTGTACAAAATTAAGCCACAATGATTTTGGATTTCATATCTGCCATTTTCTGTTTTATATCACTGCCTCTTAAGTAAAAAGAAATGACAATTTTAAAATAAATGCTTTGCCAAAAAGGAATTTTTTTGAAATTTTCAATTTGTTTTCCATTATATCTAATACATTCTATTAGTGATAATGTAAGATGGCATTACTCATCAATGATCAAAATTTAGTATTACCCTAAGCAGACCTGGATCTAGAAAAAAAGCAAAGGGTGGGAGCAAGAAACAATTGAGACAGAATATGTGGGGGGAGAGGGGGTCAACAGACTGGATTTTCAATGCAGTATAACATTGCCACGTCTTTTTGTTATATGTCTTTATATAGCATTTTGGAAAATGCATGGAAATAATTGCTTAATAATTTTTGGCCTCTTACTCATTAACATCCTGAAGGGGTGGGGGGGGGGGGGTGTCAGATCTAGCCCTGACTCTAAGTTATTGTAGAGTTCATAAGCTTTGTGTACAATGCCTTTCATGAAAACCGAAAATTGCAACTATCATTAACTATTAAATTATTTCCCAAAGAGAGAAAATGAATTAATGTTAAAATTATGCTACTACAATATGCAGGAAAAGATAAATTTAATGATTGCTTATTATTGTCAGTCTAATTTTTTTGCTCCTAATATAGTTGAAAATAAACTTGATTTGTGGTTTGCCATATTTAAACAACTATTCTTCCCTAAAGGAAATTAATTTGAGAAATAGTTTTCACAATTCCATGAAACTTATTCAAAATTATTGTACTCTTCTAACTTCAGTGGGTGTAGTTTTGCATTGAGTAGCATATTTTTATGTTACTTATTTTATGATTTGCAGGTAGATATGGTGCATTTCTGGGCAATGATTTCAAAAATGTGTTTTCTCTCTTTGATAAGTCTTCGCTTCTGAAGAAAAGGCATATAAACTGACAGAAAATACTGTTGTATTTTCCAACATATGTAATTCATTTGTTGGAAAATAATTTTTCCCAGTGGTTAGCGGGCTTGGCTATTGATCACATCATCTATGCCCTGGGTAAGGCATGGATATTCATGTTGTTTTTCTGCTGAGGTCTTGCCATCCGCACAAACCTTCTGCTATGATATATAAACTGACAGGCTTTTGTCAGACCTTGGTGGCAAGCAGCTGCTTGAAGGAGTATTATTTATTTTATTAGCATTTTTTCATAAAAAGCTGAGTAATAGAGCTTCAAAAATTCTCATTGATATTAGATGCAAATTCCTAATAAGTTGGTAGGAGTGTAGATAGATGATATATTTGCATTAAACAATGTTTTTTCATGAATTCACTATCCCATTATCTTGTATAGGAAAGCATATAATGTATGTGTCATTAATTTATATATCATATCACATTTCTAAGAAAATATATATTATATTTTTGCATTTTATTTTACAAAGAATAGTTTTTTTTTCTTGTGTATAATAACTCTTCCCATACAGGAGAGCTCTCACTGTAATATTTATATATTCTTTTTCTGTTGCATCTAGTTCATTCTGTGGCATTATTCTTAAAATGACAAATGATTTTAAAAAATTTTTGGTAATATTTTATTTATCCATTAACATTTCCTGGTCTGCCCTCAGTCAGCACGGGACACTAATGGGCTTAGTAAGGACACCATCCATCAGATGGGATGTTAGGCCTTGGTCCTGTGTGTGGGAGAGAACCTTGGGCATCTTAAGGAACATGGATGGCCTTGATGAGAGGCTAATAGCTGTCCAGTGGGTGTCCTCCCTCAATCTCTGAGCCATTGGGTCCCTGTGACCTGGTCATTTAGCCCATTGGGTCCTTGGGAACTGGTCATTTAGTCCATTGGGTCCAATAAAGGTGCCGCTCATAGGTAAAACAATCCAAATCTTCATGTCAATCAGTCGTAATAACTGATTTATTTACCCTACTCTTTCTAAACCACAGTGGTTGCAATTTTGCATTGAATAATTTTATTTTTATGTTATAGTTGTTTATTTCATGATATGCAAATAGATATAGTGTGCTTCTGTGATAATTTATCACTAAACACATTATTTTGCAATGTTTAAATATTTTTTTTCTTTCTTAAAGGAAAATGTATATGAATGTATCTTTGATTTCTTATTTAATTTCTAAGTTATAGAGAAATATAAAAAAACTTATTATATGCAACATTTTTTTCCACAAAAAAGCTTAAGTTTTACAGATTCAAAGTTTCTCATTGATATAACATGCAAATTCACTAAAAGGTTTGTAGGAGTATAGATGGATGCCATATTTCTTTGCTATATTTACATTGAATACTGTATTTTTATGAATTTAATATCCTATTATCTCATATAAGAAAGTATATATGTGTTGTCATTGATTAATTTAATATCACATTTGCAAGAAAATATATATTATATAGACTTTGGACAGAAAAATGGAAACAGTTTCTTGTTATCTCAATGAAAATCACATTTTGAGTGAATAACTGCAATATGATTTTTAACAAAAAAATATGTCTAAAGATATAGATGCAGTGAAATCTTTCTATATCTCAATTTTAATCAATATTTATTTAGTGTTCAGGGAGATAAATGCTGAATATTTAAAAGACTGAAAAAATTAACCTCAAAATTTATGTAATATATTGAAATAGGCTAAGACATCAACATAGGGTGTAATACACTGTACTGTAGTCAACTATGATAAATTAATCTGCTTTAATGCCACCGTCCATCAAATGGAACATTAAACCATTGAACTGTCTATGGGAGAATGTATATGTGCACATCAAAGAACATGCTTGATGCTGTCCAGTGGATCTCCTTCACCAGCTGTCAGGGGATTCATGTAACATGGTCATTTAGCCCATTGTTTAGAGGTAAGACAACCCAACCCTGTTTTAATTAAGTTTTGAGGTTAATTTTTTGTAGCTTGTTGAGATTCCTGTGTTAATTACTCTTTGAAAACTGAACAGATATTGTTTGAGATTAAATAAAATATAATAATAAATACCCCCTCAAGCAGCTGCTTGCCACAGAGGTCTGACAGGAGCCTGTCAGTTTATATGCCAAAGTAGAAGGTCTGAGAGGATGGCAGGACCTCAGCAGAAAAACGACACAAACAGCCATGCCTTAATCCGGGGCTCGAACCCAGGTCCCGTAGATCATAGCCAAGCGTGCTAACCACTCGGCCAGAGATCTTTAATTTATCTTTAGGCATTTTTTCACTAAAAATCAGAGTAAAGAAGTTATTGAGCTCTGGGTTCGAACCCTGGGTAATGCATGGATGTTTGTGATGTTTTTCTGCTGAGATCCTGCTATACTCACAGACCTTCTGCTATGGCGTACTAAACTGATAGGCTCCTGTTAGACCTCGGTGTCAAGCAGTTGCTTAAGTGTGTATTTATTGCAACATGAATCTGCTTCCATCTTTTTGTCCAGTACCTGTATTTCTGTACATTGGATATTGTTTGTTTTTTGAGTAAGCAATAAGTTCTATTAATTGTGAGTGTCATTTCAATTCCTATTTCATTTCTGCAAAATTTAAGTATTAAAAAATTCGAATGCATTTGCTTTAAATAAAACGATTTCAGAGTACTGAGATTTTAATTTCTCTAATAACTTCATAATACTTATTAAAACAGAATTATAATGTTTATAGGAAAATGCAAGCGTGAATCTGGGGGTGGGGGAGAGTTGATGGGAGCCTACGAAACTGTCGAGCTGATAAAAATGTAAGAGGGAGCAAGAAACTAGACCTACAATTCAATGTAAATCCCCCCCAGCCCCGTTTTACTGCCCCGTTAAAATTTTTAAAAATAAGTGAAATATAAATGTTTAATATATGCCTCTATTACCTTTAATAAAATTTTTTTCGTGGGGGGGGGGTCATGCCCTTTTGGTCCGATCCCTGAGAAAATTAATTTTCGATTTATATTGAAATACTTTTTATTTAAAAACTAGGAAAATTGATCTTGCAATATGTTTTATAGAAAAAGAGTAAAGTCGGAATATTTAGTGTTTTGCTAAAATACCATATATATATATGAATGAAGAATACACAAATATGAAACTGTTAGGTTTGCAACAATTGGGTAATATACGCGAATATTTAAAAAATTCTCAAAAAAAAAATTACACCAATGAAATTTACTTCAGACCACTAATTAGCAATAACAAACTTACATCGTATAAACTTTGAAAAAAAATCAAGCATGAAATATATCCAACACTTAAAATTATATTTTAAAAACGTATACACTAAAGACCAAATTAGTTCACACCCCTTTGTACATATTAACTCAAAATAACCGCAAACATAGGAAGAGAAAGTGATTGTAACCGTATTGTAGTTCGAAAATCCACAGGTGATGGCACTGCCATCGCCTCGCGGTTACCATGGGCCCAATGGGAGTTGCGCATCTGTACCTTCCTTATTCTGTTAGTATACCTGTTTGTGTCGTTTTTCTGCTGAGGTTCTGCCATCCTCTCGGACCTTCTACTATGGCATATAAACTGACAGGCTCCTGTCAGACCTCTGTGGCAAGCAGCTGCTTGAGGGGGTATTTATTTTTTTTTATACCTGCGATACAGATAGCTCTGAAGTAGCACTCGGTGTGTGACGTCACAACTAGACTTTGGCGAAATGTTTCGAGCCTGGTAGGTATATAGACGGCCATGACGATAGGAATCATTTAATTATTTGACAAACTTATTTGCTGCAAAGTAAACGCTTTTTCGAATTCATACCACTTATTAAAAATGTATATTCTTGCTATTTTAATCAAGATCGTTTCTTGTTTCCTTAAAAATATATTTTTTTTCATCAATTCATTACATCATTCATTAAAAACGAATATTTTCGCTTTTAAGAAGATACGTTTCCTTTCTACTAATCATGAATAGTTTTTTTCTTAGTGGCTCTTCACTAAGTTGGAGTTGGACGGGCCTGATCCAAACGATACATATTCTAGTTAGAGTAGAGTAGAGGGAGATAAATTTCAAATCTGAAAATTTATTTTTTAAAACTCATTTACTGAAAATAAGAAGTGAGGAATGATTCTTTTGATATAATTTTTCCAAGTTCTAGATGTGCGTTTCATCTAGAAGAAATTAAGCCACCCAAAATAATACCAAAATTTGAGAGAAAAGTTTTCTTTTTTGGTTTTTACTCCTGAGAAATTAAGGAACAAAAATTGAAAAATAAAAACCTGCTTGGAAAACATTTTTCTCCAAGCAGTGGTGTCTCATCATAAATGAAAGATATTTTGAGCTTTGTAATGTTTTTCTGAATGGTGTCATTATCTCCATTGAGGTAGTAATACTAGAGACAGGACTCCGATTCCCTTACAATTGGCAGCCATGGTCACAGGCAGGTGTACTTGCAGACTGCTTAAGAAGGCAAGAATACCCAAGATGCCTTGCGAATGGCTGGTAAACGACGATGAAGAAACGACGACCAAATGATTGAAATGATGCAGAATTTTGCTGTTTTTTGTTTTTTAATTCAATGAGGTTATTCCAGTGTAGTAATTAAAACAACAAAACAGATTTAATTAATAAACACCTGTTGATCTATATCGGATGAAAAGCGAAGACACTGGAAACTGCCTCTGTTTCAAATTGAGGTTTTGTATGAAAATTCAGAGAAAATTCGATACGCTCTTAACATATGATTAAAGCTGAACTAAATCGACTGTAAACTTAGCAGACTTTAATTTGAGCCCGTTTAAAACAGGGACAATGGTAAACGTATTTTAAAATCTAATACATGATCAAATCTTTTAGCTTAAGCAAAAGCCCGTAAAATTTATAGATCTTAATTGTGCAAATCCGCGCCTCATTTAAAAAAAACATGGAAAGTCAAATTTATTTTCTTCTTTTATTAAAAAAAAACTAATTTTTATTAAAAATTAAAATAATCCAATAGTGTAAACTTTTTTAATTCAGCTGAGGCAGGAAACCAAATCTGCCCCCAATAAATGACATAATTTAATTTCATGCTATAAAAAAAAACAAATATTGTGAGCATGCTATTTCAACTGAAGCAGAAAGAAATTCAAGCTACCCCCCACACACAAACACAAATGACATAATTGAAATTTGATGCTATGGAAAAAAAAATATTGTAACCTTTTATTTCAGCTATGGCAGAAAGAAATATTACCTTTAATAACATTTTTTGTGGGGACCCACCTCCCCACAAAAAATGTTATTAAAGGTATGTTTAATGCCGTTTTGGTCCGACCCCTGAGAATATTAAATTTCGATTTATATTGAAATACTTTTATTTAAAAACTAGGGAAAATTGATCTTGCAATATGTTTTGTAGCAAAAAGGTAAAGTCGGAAAATTTAGTATTATGCTAAAATACCATATATATATATGAATGAAGAATACACAAATATGAAACTGTTAAGTTTGCAACAATTGGGTAATATACGCGAATATTTAAAAAATTCTCAAACACACAAATGACATAATTGAAATTTCATGTTATATATATAAAAAAAGCACACACACACAAATGACATAATTGAAATTTCATGCTATGTATATAAAACAAAATAATTTACACTTTCTCTCATTTTCAACTAAGGCGGAAGGAAAGGCAAGCCCCCTCCCCCACACACAAATGACATGATTGAAATTTTATGCAACAAAAACAAATATTGTAAACTTTTATATCAGCTAAGATAGAAAGAAATCCAAGGTCACACACACACAAATGATAATTAAAATTTCATGCTAGAAAAGAAAAAAACATGCAAACTATTTTCATTTCAGTTGAGGTAGTAGGAAATTCATATCACACGCAGAGAATATAAGAAATGAAGTTACTGCAAAGTATATTTTTGTCACTGTGTTTTGTACAAATTTAAATGTTTGCTCTGATATTGATGCCTTTTAATTTTTCTGTCATTTGTGTCTCTAAATCGTGAAGTCTAATTTTAGTATCTTCTTTTGTAATGTTACTTTTTCACGTTAAAAGCATGATTGTCAACTTCCACAACCAATTCCCTATTAGTGATATGACTGTCTAATGATTTGATGACCAACATGCATTGAAGCCTATGTAGGACATTAACCTGAATTTTTTAATTAGATGTGAAATGATTGTTGTTGAGATTATAAAGTTTTCTCCTGGAAGATTTCAGTAATTTTGGCACTTGGCACACACATACTGTGAGAAGGGCGAGAAAACCTCAATTTTTAATATTAACCTTTGAAGCGACAGATGCTGGTTAATCAGTTTCCAAAAATCACTACAAAAGAATTTGCAACATGCTTTTTTATGCTTCCCTACCATTTTTTTCCTTTTATTTCTTTCCAGAATTAAATGCTTTTTCTTTTTATATGTAATGTGGACGATTTCATTCATTAGTTTTTCATAAGACTCAAAAGTTGTTAGTTTTTAAAGAAAAAAAATATCCCTGTAAGGGTTAATAAGTACAGACACAGAAGACTGCATTAGGTCAGAGTCAATTAATGGTAATTTACATTCTATGCAAGAAATCTTTTATAATTTTTTTTGCTACAAGGACAGCTTACAATGACATTTTCCACTTTCAGAGAAAAGAGACACAATGACCATTGTTTTACTGTGATTGCTTGATATTACCCACATGTGAGAAACACCTAAAATGTCACTGGACATTTCATGATTGCTGCCAATGATTTTAATTTCATTGAAAGTTAAACAATTGCCATTTTTCTTATTAATTATCAATCGGTTAATTATTAACTGCATGTGTGTATTTTGGAACTAAAGATCACTAGGTTATTTTAGTTCCCTCTTTTGCTCTTATAGCTTAAAAAAAAAAGTTAAATATGGTCCTGGCTGAATTTGTAAGTAAAAAAGACCAACTGCTAAAAAAATAACCTATGGGGATTTACCAGCTGTGTATTACTGAAACCATCATAAAAATTAGAATTTCAGAAGCTATATCTGAATTTTTATCATTAGCGTTATTACCATAACCCACATATCCACAATAGCATTTACCATTGAACAGTATTTGTTTCCTAATTGACTTCTCCTCCAATAATAAAGTGAATATCATATGCTTCTGCTTACTATCAGTAAAATTTTCCAAGCAGAAAACTTCAATAAATCTAGGAAGGCCATCTACAGATCTGCACCAAGTTAAAATTGTGGAGCTATTGGGGAAGAAGTTTTTAAGAAAACTTCTTCCCCAATAACTCCAAAATTTTAGAAAAAATAAAACCTCAATTCTTAATAAGCATTTTGAAAAATGAAAAATAATAATATGGTAAACCTATTTACCTCTTGGCAATAAAATTTCCCATTGCTTCTTTCAGCATTTTTGCTGTGAATTTCTGAACAGGTTTAAAGTTATATCTATAAACACAGGTTATCTTGATGACATTTTGAGCCTTAAACAAATCTAATATTTCTTTTAAAGAAGAAGAGTCTGATTGCTTGGCTCTTAGATGGCAATAATATCACCATAGCATTTTCTTTAAGCATTGAATTTCATTTTGCACTGACATCAATTTCTCTTAAATTTTTATAGGCAATGCATGTTCTCATTTCAATTTCTATCATATCTTCTACAAATGTCTCTCAATACAGGAGGTTTACAGTTTGACAGTGACATTCGTGACAATGTGAATAAAGTTGGCACAGCATCATTAATTAATCCTACTGTACCATTTTCTGAAGGTTTATTTTTAAAACAGTAAAATAGCCGTCCCATGGCCGAGTGGTTAGCATGCTTGGTTGCTGATCTAAGGGACCCGAGTCTGAGCCCCAGACAAGGCATGGATATTTGTGTTGGTTTGATGCTGTCCTGCCATCCTCTTGGACCTAATATGGCATATAAACTGAAAGGCTCCTGTCAGACCTCTGTAGCAAGCTGCTGCTTGAGGTGGTATTTATTTTATTTATTAAAATGCTGGGAATAGATAGTACTAGATACTTTTTAAAGAGAGACAGTGGAGCATCAACCACAATTGACAAGTCTTAGCATTTCAACTCATAAAATTTTTTATCAAACATTAGAAGCAAATTTTTAAGCTTCATTTATCACATGCAAAATTATAAAGTCCTATTTCAGGCGTTTATTTTGAGGAAAAAAAAGCAATTTGTGTTATTTTGGCAAAATAAAAATGCAAAGCACAAGTCCCATAAAATTAATATCTAAATTTTAATATTTATTTTTGGAACAAAATTCACGAAAATATTCTGTAAATTCCATGCTGTTTCAATCTGTAAATCACCTTCTTTTCATATATAAATATTACTAGTTTCATTTATGAAAAAAATCGTGAACTACATTTGATATTATACTAGGACAGAACAGTATTTTGAAATGTTTGTTTATTTTTAGGCCTCTCTGCTTTAACAATTTCAAACATTTCACAATTTCCTTAAATTATTAACCTATGAAATATCGAATTGCTGCTTTTACAGTAATTTTCAGTAGTTAATGCACAATTCAAGTGAGTCTAAGATCGTGGTGAAAGTTTTGTCCAAACCATGGAGGTAGGAAGAAAAGAGGAGGGGCCTAAGCGCTTGAAGATGATGCTACGGCGACTGCGCGGCAGCCATGTTGTTCTATTCAAAACATTGATCAGTAGTGTTGGAATACAATGTGTCTTGAGCTATAAAAAATTAATTTTATACGATATTTGTGTTAATTTATTCAGCGTTTTGGATGCACGAATCGCCCTTCAAAAAAGATACCAGGAATTGCCTTTGATCGGTCAGTTTGTCATTTTTATAAAGTTTAATTAATTATATAATGATACAAGTATCTTTACGTTCTAATTACGCCACTATGAAATCAGTTTTATTTCGAGTTGCAAAATTCGATTCTTCAAAAGATTTTTTTCATTTTCTTAGGATTGTACTCAGTGATAAATGTCAAGATGTACTTCTTATATTGATTGATTGATTTTACGTTAAGCTTATTTGAGAATTCTTTCTGCAGGCTTTCTCAGTTAAAAAACTTTGTTGGCTGTAATTGAATATTAGTGTGTGTTCTATTTAATGGATGATGAATTTACATACTTTTAAATAGAGGTGATTAAAATATCAGGGATTATTTTATTTTAGGTAGAAGTATTAGATATTATTATTATTTTGTTTAAATGTTTTAGAGTTTAAATTCCTCTCTCTTCATGATTTAATAAGTTCAGTGTAAAAAGGGAAAAGTAAATTACAATAAAGTATTTTCATACGGTGAGAAATATAATCTTTCTTCTTTTTTAATTTGGATAGCATTTAAGGGTTTTGTTTAAATGCCCCCTTTTTTCTTGGATTGGAGTCTTATCTTTTTGAATTTCTTTTTAGATTAACTTAATGTGTCTGGTGTAAATTGTCATAGGTGAGTGATAGCGATCATCAGTTGGGGTTCAAATTTTTCAAATTGTTTAAATAATTTTAGTTAAAAGAGGAGAGGAGAGTGTAATGCTTTTCTCCTTTTCGTTAATTCTTTTGATAGGGTTCAAATTTTCTCTTTTAAGGTGAATACTGAATTTATTTAATTCTGTATGAATTTTAAATAGAGCGAGTGTATTGCTTGTAGTTATTTTATTTTTACTTTGGTTGAGGGGTTGGTTAGGCGTACATAAAAGGAGATATGAGAGACTTGGGAGTCAGGCACTGAGATGTTGGGTTCGAGCCACTGTCTGGAACGTTGCCTTTTTTTTTCTTTTAAATGAATATTATATTCCCTTCACCCTGTGGATATATATATATTTTAATTTTTATTATTTTTGCTTAGTATAATTTTTAGTTGTTTTTTTTTATATAGTCTTTTCAGATATTATTTTGAATTTTTTCCTTTGTGGCTGAGGAAAGATGTATTTCAATCCTTATGGGATTTTTTTTTTGAGAGATTGTAATAATTGTGTATTCTGTATTGATTGTCAACTGTGGTTGAGGGAGGAGAATGAGCATGAGATGGGGGAGAGATGTGAAACAGAGTACAGACAGAGCTGGTGGGTTCGAGCTACCATCTAGGGCATTTTTTTTTTTTTCTTTTTGGATTGTTAGCTAGTTTCCTTTTTTTTTTGTACATATATTTTTTTTTTCTTTTTTTTTTGCTTCGTATATTAGCAACAGCAATATATTTATAAATAAGCACAAATTCAGGGGTGTAGCTACCTCAAAATATCGGGAGTGTCATCACACCAGAGATTTTTTTTTTCTTTTACGAGTTTAGAGATGTGTTACAAATTTTACATATTTATTTCAAACTTAATTCTATGGTTTACTGTTTGGTACTGCTTTATTTAAATAAATTTCTTGAAAAGATGCTTTATTTTTTTGCACTGTAAACTAAAATGCACTGTCAGCTTATGGCCAATACATAGAAATTATCTTTTATTTCAGCTTTCCATTAAATAAAGAGAGACGAGAAGCATTATAGATAACAGTTTTGTTAATGTTTCTGTTTGATTAGTTTCATGAATTTTTGACTATATCACAAAACAAAGAATTTTGATGATGACACACTTTGTCTGTAGAAGATGTTAAGTTCCTCATCCATCAAAAAATATCTTGGATAGATGTGATTGTACATTTATCCATTATCTGAAATATTAGAAAATTTTAAACAAAGTCAGAACAAAGTTTTAAAAATGTCTAATCAATACTTAAAGTTTACTTATGTGGTATAGATGAAGCTCTGAGATCTTGTGGCTTCATATCAAAACAAAACACATATTGCTACAATCAGAACAGTGAATATGAATAGTATAACTGTAAATTAAGGTTTTTAATAATGATGACAAACTAGGTTACAAGTGACTTCCAGCAGTTAAAATATAAAAAGTTATAAATAAATGTTATAATTCATAATTTTAAGCTAATTTGCATCACTTTCTGCACTTTGTTGTCAGAAAAGGAAACAACCGAAAAATTCTCCAAATAAAACAGTAGAATTAATTAATCAATAATCCAGAGCTACCTGTTGACTTTGAAGTCAAAATGAAAATTCAGAACACTCATAATTGTCTTAATAGTGGGTGTCATAACTTATTAACATATTTTTGGAATTGAATCTTTACTATTATGAAAAATCACTGGAAAGCATTTTAATGTAGGTGTGTTATACATGATTTCTCCACCAAAGTTTAAAGTGTTTTTAAAATCTACCATTTTGGCTCCTACGCTATTGGCTTTATTTAGTTTTGTTAGGCAAATTTTTTTATTTTTGTGGAATCAGAATTTTTTTTAACATAAAATAGCTATTTTCTGAATCTTACAAATGTGATTTTTTGCGGTTTAAATGCTACTATTGCATATAACTTTTATGTTTTATACGTAAAATATTTTCTACTGTTATCAGTGCAGTACAAATAAACTTTTAAAATCTTGTAATTGTTTGTTGTCGTATCCAACGAAATACATAAATAGTTCTGCTATACAGTAATTCTGTATGGAAATATTCATTGCAGTAAAAAAAAGCAATATAAATTCCAAATGGCTTAAATGGGCTTTCTCTTAGTCGTAAAAAAATAATCTTCCCGTATATAACGCACAGTAAAACCGAGTATAGCACGTGAAAAGTAGGCTTGATTGCAGCGGCAGACGGTTTGTTTTGAAAGCAACAACATGGCTACCGCTCTGTTGCGTCAGCATGATGACCTTCGACAGGGAAAGCGCGTTAGGGCGTCTCCTCTCATTCATACCTCCAAACACACCTCCCTCTCTCTGCCTCTCCGAGGACTAGGCTTAAGATTTTGTATATGTTCATGGCGTCCGTTGCCAGTACTACCTCTAGTAATATTACCTTGATGATTATCTCTCATAGTTACAAAGTTACGGATATATTTCTTTTTATTCATTTCAATAAGGCTATAGGGTCATTCTTTCATTACATGACACCTTAAGAGGTTTAAAGATTGTATTACATTGTGTTATCTGAGCACCTCAGATGGTTAAAGTATGGCTTTGCATTACAAATTAAAGATACCCGGAAAGAAAAACAAAAAAAAGAACTTACCATTGAAAACACAATTTACTATTATGAACAACCATTTTTTAGTGAAATACTTCCGACAACAAAAGAAAACGTGAAAAAAAAACCACACACCCAAGGTTAAAATTCCTTTGAATAAAAAAAATCCATC
This sequence comes from Ryuthela nishihirai, assembly GCA_038380435.1. Classification (NCBI taxonomy): domain Eukaryota; kingdom Metazoa; phylum Arthropoda; class Arachnida; order Araneae; family Heptathelidae; genus Ryuthela; species Ryuthela nishihirai. The sequence continues at coordinate 5,598,765 of JAWZYU010000019.1, forward strand.
AATTTTTGGTACACCTCATATCATTAAACAAAAATTAATGTTTTTGGGCCATTTTTTTTCTGGGGAGAAGGGAATTTCCCCTACTGGTGCCCATGATTATAGCACATAAATTGGGCAGCCATATTATACTTGCACGCAGGCAGATCTGCACTTCATTAATAACTTCATAATTAATTCATGATTAAAATTGTATAAATATTTTTATTAATGCGTCTTTTTAATATTATATTTTAATCCTTAAAGTTAAATGAGATGATACTAGGAACTCCGATTTCCTCGATAGTGGCAAGCGCTTTCTCAGCGATTCCCACTGTACATCAAATCTGTCGGGATGATGCCAAAATTGGTTCCAAAGTTTCACTGCTAATCTCTTTATTAGAAACCTTAGTTGGTGTACTAATTATTTACTGTTGTTCATTAAGACTTATTAAAAGCCCTAGGGCATTATTAACACTATTCAATTACAGAGAAATCCAAAAGCTAACTTGGAAGCTCTATTTTTTAACTTCAAAAATAGGCGTTTCATAAGAAAATATGATTGAGGATAATTTTGTGATCACGTATTCTAAGCATATGTTATTAACAAATCGACAGTTTAGAAACTTCACAGTTGATGTAGTAAATGGCAAGAAAATATTTTGCAAGTACCTAAAACGTAATAAGGCAACACGAGTTAAAACGAGTATACTTCAGCAAGTTCCTACCTGTACACAGTTTGATTTGCTTTCCCACATCTGATTCAAGCTTGCAGCTCTCAGCTTCAAACCAGTTTATTGCGACGAGAGTATGCAGTCTACCCTATGTGTGATCGAAGTTACCCGCCGACTTTCTATTAGTATTTCTCGTTTGAAATAGCATAGCATTTTAATTTTGTCACAAAATCATTATGATTCGTGGTGGCATGACTTAAATTTTTGCTGGGCACGTTGTCTAGCACAGGGAGGGAAGCTTTAGTGATTAGTGGTAAAAATTTTTTTACACTTCCTTATACTCTATGTCAAGTTTAAATACACCTCCTTGTTTAGATTTTTTGAAATTTGCAACTAATACTTATGCGGTAGAATGCAATTTAATCAGAATGAAAACAGGTTTTTTTTATGCTGGAATATTGGAATTCCATACCAATGTACTTTAGCTAATATCCAAGTTGTCTGCTCTGTAAAAAGGATTTTGACAATATTTCTCATGCATTTGAAAGAAGAAACGTACCCAGAAAGGCAAAATTTGAAACAGTCTGGAGAAATTACAGGAAAATTAACTTTAATGAAAGATATGGCTTCTAAAGTCTATATTAGTTCATTATCTTCATGCATTAAAATTACGTTTGAAAGTTTGAGAAAACCATTTTATTAACCCACCTTAGAGACAGCAACAAAAGTTCTACGGAAGTTAACCATAGATTTTAAGTTGGTTTAGGTATGAATTTATATTTTCCAAACGTTTTGAAATGTAACCCCTATTTGTGTGATACATGAAAAGTTCACAGTGATAATTTATTAGATTATGCCTTAAAATATTATTTTGCCATTCAGGGAAACATTCAATACACGAAATGCCTATTTTCAGGAAAAACATTCCATCGTATCCATTAAATTTAACAATTTTGAACTAAACTACTGTATCATTGTAATAACAGTCCGATTGTGAATTTTAAAGGCTGCAAAATCTTAATACATGACTAATTCAACTTATTAATAAACTGCCGATATTATTATTAGCCTTTTTAATCTTAATGTGCATGTGTGTTACAGATTCCGTCTGTGTCGAATGCAATGGAAGTTTTTAAAGCTTATTTATAGCATATACATTGAGAAAAATGATTTTTGGAACCATATATTAGTGGAGTAATCAGGTGTCCCATGATATGTAGGTAGGCGTTGTAGGGCATTGTAACATACCGGAAGGGGGAGGAAGTTTACAATTAAGACATCAAAATATTTTTATGAATAAAATATACCCATATAATCCCTACGTAACGTGTAGGAACCTAACAGATGCATTTACTTGAGCCGATTCTGGCATTTTACCAACCTAATCATCCCAGATATGGATCCCTGATATTTGGACTTGGATGAGATCCAAGCCTCAGGCTTTTGACCTCTTCGTCTGACAGAGTTAGCACCTAATTGGCAAATAATCTGAATAAAGAGAATTGAACCCAAAAAGGTGCTACTGGGACAAACAAGAGTAAAGTGTCCATCATTTTGGATCTCGAACTGTTTCACTAGATTAGATTGTAATTGATTACTGAGCTTATGATCTAATATGGACGATCCCCTACCGATTCGAAAACAGTCTGAGCAAGCTTTCGAATGTGTGTATATGTGGCCAATGTACAGATCTCTATAGGTATGTTTAGATTTACAAACCATTGAGAACCGACCACAGATCAAAGGACCTAGTTCCGAAAACTTTGCAGCCTTTTGATATTGGCATTTCTCCCAAACTGGCGAGACATGTCAGCATAATCTCGGAAATTTTGTAAAAACTTCTTTTCTAGAGACAGCTTGGAGCTCCATCTCATCAATGGGCCAAGTTTGTTATTTGCTTTTTTTGTATACCATCCCTGGTATTTCAATTGTCGGCCTCCATTCAGTTTGCATTACATATATTTTAAGAGAGTCAGGATTTTTACTCTTTTTCGCGAGAACTGACTGGCTCTTCTGTATCGATTTTGATTCTCCATTTGGATCTTTTTGGATTAGGAGTAACATCACTTTACCTTGCAGCCTTTGGATAGCCAGGCTGTGGCAATTGTTTGGTTTATCTCTGAGCGGCATTTTTGCATACAATGGGCTAAATGGTCAGGTCACAAGGACCCCAATGGCTCAGAAATTAGGGGAGGGGACCCACTGGAACAGCTGGTAAGCCTCCTGTCAAGGCCATCCAGCATGTCTTTAACGTGCACATGATATGGCTCTTCCGCACATGGGGCCATGGCTTAAAGCCCCATCCAATGGCCTTTCCAAGCCCACTAGCGTCTCTTACCGACTGTAGGCAGGTGGGGTTTTGTGGAGATAAATCTCAACACTGACCCAGCTGAGACTCGAACCTGGGAATAACAGATTACGAGCCTGGCACGCTACCCACTGAGCCACCCCCACCCCGAGAAAAATAGAGCGATGTTATCAGCATAAAGTGCAGTCATGATGGGATGAAGCTTGGAGTGATCATAGAAATGTGATTAAGGCAAGTAGCAACAGGGTGCCTCTGTGGGACTGCTGCATCAGCTTCTCTCTGTGGAGACAGTTCCGTTTGAATACAGAATATACGACCATTCAGGTGACTGGGTTATAGTAGTCAGACCGAAGGGAATTCAACATTGACCATTTTGTAAACGAGTCAAAAGTCTAAAGCGGGCGATTCTATAATTTCAGCCGCAAACTCATTAGTTTCGTTACTAGCAGCCACTATGGCGTGATATCTTTGGAGTTTCATAATAACACTGAAAGATATTCTGGACAATGGTGGTGAGATTTGGGACATTTAAGAACGGCTTGTTGAAACACTTAAAAAGTCGTTTAAAACTAAACCATAATAAAAAAAAATCGTAAGAAATTTACCATGTAACTATCATAGGTTATTATATTTCAGTACAACGAATGTATTTTGGTTTCGCTCGATTTCGTTATGCTGACATGTCACTGTAATCGTGGCTGGAAAATAACACGAAAATACAAAAATTCCACAATCATCACGGTTAACAAGAGTGAAAACTCTACCGTAACCATAGCCTTTTAGTGCTTAGCATAGATATATATATATGTTACGGCTAAAGTGCAGAAATCAGTTATTCTACAGATTATCTGGGTATTGTGCAGATTAACTAGGGTGATCCGTTAACGTGCGGAAAATTGTTTCATTTCTCAAATTACTTAGGTAATCTGCACTTTATCTACTAGGCACTCGTTAAAGTGAAAATAAGATCTTTGCTGGAACAGGAACGTTTCTGTACGCTTAAATTAACAAAATGTTATTTATCTAGTGTCCGAGAGTAGAGTTGAAACCAGGGTCATCCCTCTGTCAACATGAATCAGTCGTCCGAATTATAAAAAACGCCCCCAAAATGAGCAGGCCAAGTGAGAACGAATCATTTTAGTGATTCGTTATCAAGAATGAATCACTTTACCGATTCGTTCTCACTTGGCCTCCGCTCATCCGGGGCGTTTTTTATAATGCGGACGAGTGAATCGCGTGACACGAAGATTCATATTCAAGAGATTCACCACTATGAGAGAAACCAACTTTTGAACTTTAACGATACGGAAGCCGTTAATGTGCACATTACCTAGGTAAAATGCGGAAAACTCTTGATTCCGCACATTAACGGAGCAAATCAGTTAATCTGCAGATTAGCTGGTAATGTGCACATTAACGGCTTTCGAGCTTTAGCGGTAACATATATACAACTCAAGCCATTAAATTTTCGGTTTTTCCTATGTTCACGTGGCCCATCCTTTGGGAGTGTGCAACACTACCTGTTAATTACAAACTTCTTTCCGGAGGAAAATATGTCTCGCGCAACTTTCGAAAAATCAACAGTTATACTTATAAAAACTACAGAGCTGTCGAAAATTTGACAACTACCCTTCTAAGGCTAAGTTAGACTTAATTTCGTTAATGTTTTTTTTTTGAAAGTAATATTATCTGACACTGGAATTTAGGAAAAGAATGTCGCTTTTGTCATTAAAATATAAGGCATCGCTTGAAATAAAGACATTTACAGAAACTGAATTTTATTGCCAAGACAACAATTTAAGTACATAAAAGAACAAGACAAATAACAACAGTAGTAAAACTACTATTACATATAACCACAAAAATTTGTTCAAAGTCTGCATAATATAACTAAAGTATGGGAGCTCTTTGCTCTTAAAACAACTTTTAGAAACCAACACCCATTTTATGAGAAACTTAAGTATATAACTACGTAGTCAAAGCTCGTATTAACAAATACACATATACTTGTGTGTACAAAAATGCCATCTAAGTATTTCCTTGACTCTAAGGCACATTTAGCACCAAAATCTGCATGGCACACATGCAGTGAGTAAAATGAGATTCAGTGACTTACACTATTACTTTCTTTCAAAATATATCCTTAAGCATAAATTTCTGAACATGAAACGATAAAAATCATACAATGTTAAACAACGCGGAGAAATAAACTGCACTATAAAATAGTTTTCTTCTCTGACTGTTTCATAACATATGTACCTCAAATGGCCATAGAATGCAGACAGAACTTCAATTCTTACAACTGTGATTCAGTTTGGCACTTGAAAAAAAATTAACAAAAAAAAAAAACGAGACTGAATTTAACATTTGACCACAACCACAATTACGCTGAGAGTACAATGCATATGTTTAAGTACAATAAGATACAAAAATTAAAAGATCATTCTGAGATTCTTTGCATCTATGTGTAGAACGCAACAAAGTTGTATATTATACACTAAGATCTGGCATTTTAAAATAATGACTATAGTTTCACTATTCACACATTAAAGTTGGGCAATTAACCTTTTCTATTGTAATTCTCCAACTTAATGAACAGATACGCTACAACGAGAAGTGAACTAGTAAAACTAACTTAATAGTTGAACATTTTGATCTTTTCAAGGAGAGAGGAAAAAAAACAATTGCAAATAATTTAGCACTAATTTTTAACTTGGGGTAGCAATTAAAACCTGAGAACTATATATATTATAATAATCTATTTTCAAGCCCTGCAATAAATAGGACCACTTGCAATATTACCAATCTTTAAATATAAGGTTAGCGTCCACGTTTTAGGTACAGTTCCACGTTAGGTCATTAGTAACTCAGATACAGAACTCGTAGTTTCTTAAACTTTTTACGCAAATACGTGGCCGATATTTTAAACCTTAAATATATCGCAATTTCAATTTTCAACAGCATTCGCTCCATATTTAGAATTACGGAAGTAGACACGTTTAACAGCAAAAATGCCAGTTTAAATAACTGCTCTGAAAAGTTAATAAAAACAAGTTCAACAAAAGCTTATATTTCATTAACATGCCTAAGACTATTTTTTAGTAGTTCGTGTATTATGTTAACTTTCCCCATTTTTAAACGTTTTGCGGAACATAACTTGCTGTTTCAGCTTCCATTTACGCTCTACATTCTGAACGCATATTATTGGGAATCGAGATTTTAAATCGATTGCAATTCTTTAAAATTCTTCGCATTTTTTCACAAAAAAGTTTATTTCAGAAGTTAGAGTTCTATATCTGGTCTGGATTAAATATAAATGAAGAAAGATTAAACTTTTGCATTTTTTTACACCTCTAAAATGGAAGTACATGCTATACCACAATGAAAATTCAGTCTCCGTCCCCACCCGCTTTTCTAGATCCGAGCCTGCTACTGATCATAACATCGAACTGTACCTAATAAAGTGGCTGCCGAGTATATATTAAGTAAGCAATCAAAACTAGCAGCACCAATTGGCATATTTCACGTAAAAACAAAAACTTAAAAAACCACAGTCTTAGCCAGTTGTTTAATCGGTAACACAATATGGGGTAGTAAACAAATACTAACTTTTTTTTTTGTAAGATAAATTAAAAATCCCTCAACCGCCACGAAAAGCAATGTTTCTGTCGATCAGATCTCCAAGTCTATTAATTTTTATTGAAATGAATACATAGTACATTGCTTTAACAAGTAAGATTCCTCAAATACACATTGAATAATTTCAGACCTCCATAGGGCCCATTGTAGCAAAATCGAGGCTCCCTAATAATATGTTAAGCAAAATAAGCAATTAAAAATAATGAACTACTTAGAAAATTCTTAATGTTTAAAAAAAAAATCAGAAATTTCGAGGCCCACGGCAAAGAGCTTACACTAACTTCAGAGGTAAAAAGAAATTTTCCTTTTTCGTTTTTAAACATTTCATTAGTAATCTTCAGTGGCAGGTTTAAGTGCGGATTTTTAATAAAGGAGTATTGACATCTCTATTGTTTTCTATAGCTGCTCTCTTCTGCTGTCATAAGGTTTTTAGCATTTAGTCCATTTTTTTAAAAACAGCAAATCCCAATATTAAAAGTTTGTCAACTATAATAAATTACATTTGATAACTTCGCTAAAATTTTATTACCATTATGTCTTGCGATACTTAAAATATCGTCTATGGATATGGAAGAGAAGCCTACTTTCACAGCTACGTACTGTGAAAATTATAGTAAAGCTGATTTTCAAATGTTTCAAGATTACGTTAATTTTTGACAATTTTATTTTCGCCAAAAATGAAAAAATTTCGCTAAATTTTCATTTAACATAATAAGCTACTTTTATTGAACTGGGAAAGCATATTTTAACACATATTATTGGTCAACAGATTCATACTTTTACTCCCAGATGGCTTCAGTGATATCCATAAATATTATTTTCTAAGGCCGTCTCCAAAAATCAGACTCAAGCCTGTCAAACGCAGACTATTAGAGAATTTTCTTCGTGTACTACTGGATAGCTTAACCATAGAAATTTCCTCCAGTATGTTTTGTGCGGCTTTTACAAGTTTAATAAATTAAAAATAGTCTTTCTTCAGTCATCAGGAATATTTCTGTGTATACTAAAGATAATTTTCTGGAGTTAAAAGTATAGTACTTTTAAACTACTGGCATAAATAAATGGGAAAGTGATCCGATCTTTTGCGGAGAAAAATGGGTCATGATCACGATTTTGCTTCAAATTTCCCATCTTAATCACAACAAGTTGGATAACATAATGAAATAAGTAAAAAGAAAGTCGCCATGAGAACAAATCGAGAACGTGCAGAGAAATTCTAGGAAGATTAGAATTACTATGCCAAAATGTAGAGTTCACATGTACTCATAGACTATAAGGGCAGAATTGTTTTATTTCTGAGCATGTTTTGTACCCAATGGACTGATGGATTTGGAGACCGATAGTAACCTCCCTTAGGCCATACAGTGTGTTCTTTAACGTGTACAGTATGCATCTCTCATACATGGAGACACGGATCAACATCTCATCTGAAGAACGGCAGAGAACCTGTAAGAGCAGAGCTGGATGTAGAATTTACCGATTTAATAAATGGGAAAGTGATCCGATCTTTTGCGGAGAAAAATGGGTATGATCTCGATTTTGCTTCAAATTTCTTTTTCTTCAATTCAGAATTTGGAAATTCAGAATTTTGGAATAAGTAAAAAGAAAACTTCAATTTTCTTTCAAAGGCTTACAATGAAATAAGACGTTTCAAAAATTGACTTCCGAAGGGAAAGAATTTTTGAGTCCATCATATAGGTTCTGAAAAATAGTTGTACTATCTGGACCTCAAAAACCCAGGTTCCTTTGATCCGAGGGGCAGGGATGGGCCAGTTGGCAGTGCGCTAGACTCATAATTTGCAGATTCCAGGTTCGAGTCCCAGCTGGGACAGCATTGAGATTTATCCCCACAAAACTCTCTGCCCACAGTCAGTAGAGGACCCCTGATGGTTTTGGAAAGTTGCCATCTGTCGGATGGGACCTTAGCAGTGGCCCTGTGTGCGAGAGAGATACCCTGCGCACTTAACATGCTGGATGGCCTTGACTGGAGTAAACCATCTGTCTCCTAATAGCTGTCTAGGGGGTTCCCTCCCCCCAACCTTCTGAGCCCTCTGGGTCTTTGTGACCTGACCATTTTACCCCATTATGTGTAAAAAGTGCCGCTCAGCGGTAAAACAACCCAACCATTCGACCGGAGTAAAGTATGCTAATCACTTGGCCACTGAAGAACCCACTTCTCAATTGCATAAAACGGCATTTGGGGAAAACCCAAGAAAAATGTCCACAACATTGAATGCATAACAAGATTAATTTGATACCACTATGTGCAGTTACCACACTATTTCCATATACATAAACAACCATGCCACGACCACATTTAGTCATAAAAAGTAGTGGAAACCAAAAACTAACCTTGTGAATATTTATAAACTGAATTTGTTTACAAGTTGTTTCACAACCACGTTTATTGAACTAGATATTAAGATTACCATTTAATGGAGTTCCTTGTACTATATTATGAGGAGGATATTATCTGGTGATAAAAGTATTTTAGAGTAATAATGTGTTTTGAAGTATGCATCGACATTTCAATTTCATTAAAATCATTGTAAAATAATAGATTCAACATATACTACAAAAACGTTTGAAAATAAATTTTGCCATAATTTCCATAGCACTGGAGGGTTTATAAAAATTTATGGGCAGTTTTAACTCCATATAACATTTTGTAAACCATCTCTACCAAACGATATTTCTCGCACTATATATGCAATGGAGCACAGGTTCAGCCTGAAAACTGATTACTGGTAAATGAGCATCTAAATTTCCTTTGCATATTTATAAAAACAACCTTTAAAATTTTAAGATTCAAGTAAGTGATGCTGTAAAAAGTTAATAACTATTATTTTTCTTATGAAATTCAAACATATATAAATAAATGATGAATAACTTTGAATTCTTTTCACATGTGTCAGTCTTCAAAGTAGTATTAGGATGTCAGTTTTTAATCGCCATATTAGGTTCAAATCTTACAAGCTTCAGAGCTACAAGAAATAAAAAATATGCTAAATTGTTTTAGTTTCTCTTTCGAGGTGCTTTTCTGCTTGTTACTCAGTATAAGCAGTTACTATCACTCGTATATTAAAGCAAAAGTGGTCTGCTCTACATCAAAATTAATGCAATACATTTTGCTAAGAAATAGATACCATGTATTCTATATTCTAAGTTAGGGGTTCTCAACGTGGGGTACGCCGTGATAGCTCAAAAGTCGCTATATCTAGTAACAAAGTCAATGTTTTATTCCCATTGTTATACTATAATTATAGTTTTATCTATCTATACAAGGGGTACACCAGTTACATACACATTTCCAGGAGGTACTCCTGGAAATGTGTATATGTGAAGCATAAAAGGTTGAGAACCACTGCTTTAAGTTATTTCAAGGCTTGCATTATATTAAATTTTAAATAAAGATAATATTTAAGTTTCTACTGACTATGAATTGGTAATTATTGAGCAGAGAATACTGGTGTTTATACCTGGCTCCGAGAATTCAGATTTGGAGAGGCTCCAAGAATTTGGCTTCGGGGGTGGGGGGGGTAGTCTAGAGTAGGGTTTCCCACTTACCAAAATATTCCACCGAACAGGAAAGGTTAAAATGATGTTCTACTATATGGAATAAGATTTTATAGTTGCATTTTTAAATCTACTTTTATTGTCCGACATAACATATGGGACCCACTGAACTGGACAGATATATGGCTCTGAGCTTGATTATGGATCCTGATTTTGCTGCACTGGTGGGCTTCTGTGGAGGGAAAATCTTCCGCTGTGTTTTCTGTTTGTTTGTGGGTTGACAGCCCCAAGTGAATAGCTTCACAGGATATGTTTATCAGCTGGTGGATAATCCTGAGCAGAGGTCATCGCAGGCACCTGAACTCTTTGCTTCTATTGGCATCGTCAAATTCTGCATTGGAGGAAGTCTTCCAGTGTAGATGGCTTCAGCCTTTAGTAGTGGGGGAACGGGTCTTTGCCCCATGTCTGCGATTAGGGGGCTGTTTGATATTGTCGGCATTCCCTCTCTCAATAAACATAGTTTCTTTAAACATCCCACTAACCATTTTCTCTCCATAGGTAGTTGGAATGTGAGGACTCTGCACAGAGCTTTTTCTCTTGATGTCCTCACACAAGAATTCCACCATTATAATTTAGATATTCTCGGCTTGCAAAAGACCAGACGGACAGATAAAGGTCAGATTCTTAAAAATAATCTTAAATTTCTCTTTTCAGGGAGGGACGACAATAAGCATCACCAAGGCGTGGGTCTGCTTCTCAGCAGACACGCTAGTGATGCTCTTCTAGGATATGAGTGCATTAATGAAAGGTTTCTTATAGCAAAATTTCAGACAAGTGTTAAAGACCTGAATGTTATCTGCTGTTATGCCCCCACTGAGGATGCCAATGAGGATGAGAAGGATAGGTTTTATGAACAACTTCAGGATATTTTGAATTCTGTCAAGAAAGGAGATATTACCCTTGTTCTTGGCGACTTCAATGCCAAAGTTGGTACTGACTCTGACCTTTGGGGAAGGGTGATTGGCCCTTTTGGTATTGGTAGCTGCAATGTCTCCTACAGGTAAGTAAACTCAATGGTTTCAGAATAACTAACACTTATTACAAACACCGTGACATACATAAGTACACATGGGTTTCACCTGCTGGGCTGCATAGGAATATGATTGATTATATATTAATTAACAGCAAATGGGCTAGTTCTGTTAGGAATACCAGGTCATATAGGGGAGCTGAAATTGGATCTGACCATTACCTTGATAAATGTGTCTTGAAACTTAAACATAAAAAGTGTTGTTAGGGTTAAAAAATTTACCTTTAATACTGAAGCTCTGGAAGACCCAGTTATAGCCAAAGCTTACCATGATAGGTTACTTAGTCATTATGACAGTCATGGTATGCTTACTACTGAAGTTGAGGAAGAATGGGATCATTTTAAACAGGCTTTTTTGGACACTAACAGTACTCTTTTAGGAAAAAAGGAGCAGAAGAGGCAGAATTATCTGAGTGATAAGGCACTTGAGCTTATTTCGGAAAGAAAGAACTGCAGGAATGTCCTTAATCAATACCCTACTAGTCCTAACCTATCAGTTAGCTGCTGATAAGTACTTAGCTGCTGATAAGTACTGCTATTAGTCCTAACCTATCAGTTAGCTGCTGATAAGAATCTTTGGCTTGATGGCTTGGCTGACAAAGCCGAGGAAGCAGTTAGACAGCACAACAGCAGAGAGCCGTACCAGATAGTTAATGTTTTGTGTGGTAGAAAACTGACAGGTATACAGGAATTGAAGGATAAACAAGGTAAGGTTATAGAAGGTGAGGATTCTGTCATGTCTAGGTGGGCTGAGCATTTCAGTGATGTTCTAAAACAATGTGGTTAGTTCTACTCCCATTGTTTGCAATGATGATAGATGCATTAATGGCTTTAATGTTGGCCCTATAACACAATCTGAAGTTATTTTAGCTGTTTCTAACCTTAAACTTCATAAATCCCCAGGGGTAGATGAAATTACTACAGAAATGCTTAGAGCTGGGAATGTTTTGGTTACCACTTGGATGACTGAAATTCTAAATATCTTTTATGATAAAGGCATGGTCCTTAAGGATTTTACCTGAGCTATTGTTCCTATTTTCAAAAAAGGTGATTGCAGTTCTTGTGATAACTATGGGGGTATTAGCCTACTCTGTTCCAGGAAAAGTTCTTTCCATGATTGTGCTTAATAGAATTAAGAATCTGGTTGATAGTCAATTCCGTGATGAGCAATGTGGATTCAGAAGTGGTAGGGGATGTGTGGATCAGATATTTTCGCTTAGGCAGATTCTTGAGAAATGTTTAGAGTTTCAGAAACCTTTGGTTGCTAGCTTTGCTGATTTCAAAAAGGCTTTTGACTATGTTGATCGTCATAATTTGTGGTTGATTGTGAAATCATGGTATACCAGACAAGTTAGTTAACATAATGAAAGCACTCTATAATAACACTGAGTCATGTGTGAGAGTTGGTAAGGCTTGTAGCAATTGGTTTAGCATTACTTCTGGTGTTCAACAAGGGTGCATTTTGTCTCCTTTTCTCTTTAGCTTGGTTATTGATTATGTTATGCGAAATTCACTTCGAGGGTAAGATTTGGCCTTAAATGGACTGGAGATACGAAAATTTCTGATTTAGATTATGCTGATGATTTAGCCCTTTTGGCAAATGATGTTGATGAGATGAACTCTTTCATTCGAGCTGTTGATGAGACTGGTAGTAGAGTAGGTTTGGTTATAAACAGCGAGAAAACTAGTGATGAAAATTGGTCAGGCAGGCTGTGATTCAGTTCATCTGAATGGTTGCAGTCTTGAGCAGGTGTCACAGTTTAATTATCTTGGGAGCTATGTAACAGATAATGGTGATGTGCGGCATGAGATTAACAGACGAATAGGGATTGCTGCCGGGACTTTTAAGAATCTATGGAGAGTGTGGAGAAATAGGCGTATACACCTAAAGACTAAAATTAGACTGTATAATAGTTTGGTTCTTTCTAGGGTTAGTTATGGTAGTGAAACTTGGACGTCGTGTAAACAAGATAAAAGGAAACTAGATGCTTTTGATTCCAGATGCTTATGCAGTATCTTGGGCATTAGGTGGTTCAACTTTGTAACTAATGATGAGGTTAGGCAAAGGAGTTTGCAACCTCCTTTAAGCAGCATATTGTGCAGAGAGAGACTCCGTTGGTTTGGCCATGTTGCCCGTATGAATAATTATAGATTGGCGAATAGGGTTATGAACAGTGTGCCTAAAGGCCTCAGAAAGAAGGGGAGACCTAGGATGTGGTGGGCAGACAATGCCAAACAGGACCTTGTTAGAATTGGTGTGCAGTGGCCAGTTGCAGTAGATGTAGCTCAGGATAGACTTGCTTGGAGAACTAAATTGCACGGTCTGGTTGGACCTCCGTAGCCCATGGCTGCTTGAGGATGATGATGACGATGAGACAAGTTTGAGATTTCAGACAGGATTTTTGGGGGAGGGGCCAGACTCCCCTTCCGTTATGTTCCGGGTTTATACCATTTTGCACATTTAGGATCCCAAGGACTCAGGCAAGTCTGGGGAAAGGGCTCCAATTGTCAGCTGTGGCTTTTCCAAGCTAAATGGTGTCCCCTTGTTCACTAAGGGTAGATTGGAAGAGAATATTTTCAATGCAGTCCCTGTGGGAACATGAACCCGGGAATGGCAGATTACAGAGCCTGGTGTGATACCAACTGAATTAACCTCTGCTCAGGAGAAAAGGGACTGCTTTTTGGGAAAAAAATAGCAGCACCAGTCAGTAGTCGGCTAAATAATTACCTACAGTTTTATTTTTATATAAATCGAAGGAAATGCTTTATTTTGGCAGTTACGTTTATTAACACATAGTTAACATGTTAGGCACTAAAAATGTGCAAGATGGTATAAGCCGAGTATTTTCAACTGCACTAGGCAGTCACCATCAGGGCTTCTAGGGTTTCTTGGGGATACTCCTTTTGACATTTGAAAGAGCAAAATAAACTAAGAATCTAAAATTATATTTAAGAAATTTTTTTTATCTAATATTTAGCGGACTTTTTTTTTTCTGAATAGTATATATTTTTAGTTAATCATTAGTAATTAACAAACCTTTAGACCGATTCCTTTTGTTTGATAAAGTACATTAGACTTCAAGCATTGCAACACTCAACAGTATTAGTAACCAATATATGTGGATAAGACCTTGTTGGTATGGTTAGAACTCTTTTCATCTGTACAGAGCTCTAGTCATTTGGAGGGAGGGGGCATCGAGAATCATATCGTTGGGAAAGCAAATTATATCTTTCACTTGAGCTTTCACATCTAGCTTAAGAGCCCCCCCCCCCCCAATCACTGGCCAACCAAGCTCACCTCTCTTTCCAACTCCACAAACCTAACTTGTCACCTCAATAGCCAGTTATTCCTCCTTTGAATCACTTAGTTTGAATATGGTGACCAGCACTTGTGACAATGACTATAGGCTATGCAACTTTTGTTGCTGGAATGATTATTTCAGCAATACATTCAAGTGCTCCTAGCAATTGACTGATGATCTCTGCAACTCTGGGATTGACTACCACGATGCTGCAAACCACATTTATTACGACTTTTTCAAACTACAAGTGTGTTCAAGTGAAAAGTATAATTTAGTTTTTTTGTTTATTGTATCCACTGAACCACTTCCCCCCCACTCAAATGAAGTTTGTGACACTCTGATGACTGCCAAATGCAGTCAAAAGCACCTGGTTTATACCATCACGTACCTAGCACATTTTAGTGCCAAACTTGTTAACCTTGTGTTAATAAATCTAAACCATCGAAACAAAGCGTTTATTTTGATATACTTTATGATGCAGTGAAATATATTATTGACATATTGCTTTTTCTATTGTTTTTTAGTTTGGCATTTTCTAATATTAAAAATTACATTTTATACATTCTTGTGTTTAACGAGTAAAACGTTTATGATCAATATACCAAGTGAGTTGTGCAAACAACAAATCAGTTCTACATTTTATTCTAAAATGTAGATAGCTTATTATCTAAATAGGGGTTAAATAAGTAAAATTTTATTAGCTACTACTTTTTTTAGTTTTGGACAGGTCTTTCATGGACTACTTTTGGAAAAGGAAAAAGAGGGGTTACCAGTAAGCTCTGCTGAATATTAGTGCTAAGGTGATTTATAGTTTTAGCTCATGCCAACAGTAATGGATGTTATAATATACCTCACTTCCCCAATTTCAGATTTGTGCTACACCACTTCCTTTCACTTAGGTAACTAGTGTTTTCTGTAATATCAAATACATGAAGATAAATTTATTATAGGGATAAATATATAGAAGCTTTCAGAAACAAGCTCTTTTGTCTATTTATTAAAATATATCAAGCATGGGGCTTCATAGATTTAATACAGATCAGGCATAAGCCACTTGTTGGGTTGCTTTACTTGTGAGCAGCATTTTTTGCACACAATGGGCTAAATAGAGAGGTCACGAGGACCCTACAGGCTCAGAAGGTTGGGGAGGGCCCACTGGATAAATGTTAGGAGACAGATGGTAGCTTCCCATCAAGACCATCCAGCATGTTCTTTAACGTGCACAGGGTATGGCTCTCCCATATATGGAGCTATGGCTTAACGCCTCACTTGATGGACAGCAGCCACTGGTGCCCCTTCTCTGACCGAGGGCAGGGTGGAGGTAGTGGAGATTAATCTCAATGCAAACATTTGGGGCAATGGACTTGGTATGGTACTAACTTTTCTGATATCAGTGTATCTGCATTTAGCCCATACAAGTACAAATGTTTTTTTAAATTGCCATTACATAAGTTCCTACTTATGTGATATTGAATACTGCCCTATTATCATAATCTGCAAATGTTATAACAATATGTTGTACTATGCACAGGGGTACCTCAGTTGACATGTTAGGCAGCTTATCTCAGTGGTAAAACATTTATTAATAGAGTTCTGTGAGAATGTAGATTTCTACATTTAAAAGTGCTCCACTGATAAAATATTAATGTCCACACAGATAATGTGAGATCGAATGGTAACATGGATAGGTTGATATTTGCTTTTGAAAAGACAAAACGCTTTGGAACAAAGCCCAAAATAAAAAATATGCGGAAAAGCAATCTTTCTGTTGATAAGGCAAATACAAATTAAAAAAAAAATTACTCCTCAAGTTTGTGTACACAACTCGAAATTAAATATGAAAATTTCAGTTGTGGAGATCATGAAGTTTACATAGTGAAATGTAGAGGGTAATTAGTGGTCAATGAAAAGGAGCATCTTACCATAATTGCAGATAACTACATTTGAAAGAGCAAAATAAACTAAGAAGAATCTAAAATTACATTGAAGAATTTTTTTATCTTTAATTTAATTAAAAATTTATATTTTAATTAAAATTTTACATTTAGCGAGACTTTTTTCTGAATAGTATATATTTTTAGTTAATCATTAGTAATTAACAAACCTTTAGACTGATTTCTTTTGTTTGATAAGTACATTAGACTTTAAGCATTGCAACTCTTCAACAGCATTAGCAACCAATATATGTGAATAAGACCTTGTTGGTATGGTTAGAACTCTTTTCATCTGTACAGAGCTCTAGTCATTTGGAGAGAGGCATTGAGAATCATATCCTATTGGGCTTAACACAATTTATCTTCTACCTTAAAATAAAGCTTTTCAATTCTTTTACATCTGATGGCATTATATTTTTTTTCCCACAAATGAATTTTTGCTGAAAGATTGGTATTTTATATTTCATTGAAAAATATACAGTTGAAAGATTATTCATGTTCAGAAAAGGCAATGCAACTTTTAATAAAAAGATTTATTATTCTTAAGATGCTTTGGAATATTTCTAGATTTATTATCTAATAAGAATTTAAAAAACAAGTAAATAATTTTTTAAAAGTGGGATTTAAAGTCTTTAAGAATTACAAGAAGCTATGAATATTCTGAGCACTTTATGTGATAGTCCCTTCCTTATGTCAAACAACAATATAAAAAAAAAACTTTCCCCTGTAACTTCAAGTATAGATAAAAATACATGGTATATAAATACAATTGGGTGTTAGAAGAGAGTTTTACTTGGATTATTTCGCTTGTGGAGCTTTAAGTGTGTTTGATAATATTACAGAATGAAAATGACTATTTCAAGTGGAAGAATATATGTCGTAAAAATAACAAAATTTGTAACACTTTAAAATGAAAAGTCATTACGATGGGTTGATGTGCGAATGAACTGTCCATCTTAATACGGGTTGTTTGATAAAGTGCCATGGTTTTAGACACAGAGAAGTTCATAAAGGTTTTAATTATAAATTTATAACTATACATTAAATTTAATAAACATATTCCCCACAACAGAATAGTCCTTAAACGCACTGCTGATCTGCATTTAAAAAAAAAAGAAAAAATGCATTATAGGCTAAAGTAATCCAATCAGTTAAATTCACTTCCAGCTAATACCTAATATTTTCCAACTTTCTGCTTCCAATAGTTTTATTTTCCTTTGTGAAAAATCAATTTTTTTTTGGAGATGGCCATGGTAAGGATAGTATTTTGGCTTTGAGATTATGATGAAGGAATAGGGTTGGTTGTTTTATCACTGTTTTGCACACAATGGATTAAATGGCCAGCCACAAGGACTCCAATGCTTGGAGAAGATTGGGTAATGAACCATCTGACAGAGGACAGGGTTGGGTTGGGTTGTTTTACCTCTGAGCGGCACTTTTTTGCACACCAAGGGCTAAATGGCCAGGTCACATGGACCCCGAAGGCTCAGAGAAGGTTGGGGGAGGGGACCCACTGGAACAGCTGTTGGGAGACAGATGGTAGCCTCCCGTCAAGGCCATCCAGCGTGTTCTTTAACGTGCACAGGGTATGGCTCTCCCGCACACGGGGCCACGGCTTAACGTCCCATCCGACGGACGGCGGCCTTTCCAAGCCCATCGGTGTCCCCTACTGACCGTGGGCAGGGCGGGGAATTTTGCGGAAATAAATCTCAACGCTGACCCAGCTGGGACTCGAACCTGGGAACTACAGATTACGAGCCTGGCGCGCTACCGACTGAGCCACCCCCGCCCCAGAGGACAGGGTGAGGGTAACACAGATTATATAAGAAAATACAGATTATGAACCTAGCATACTACAATTGCAAAATAATACCCCAGGATAAAAGGAATAATGCTTTTTTAAATCTTGGCATTGTAATGTCACTGTAGAGTTCCAAAATTCTGAAGACATTGCATCAGTGCTGGTAACCATTGTTGGAAGGGAAAAAAAATCAAATTAAAAAAAGAAATTCTCATTATAAATTTTTAATAGTGTTTAGTGTGCTTGGCTACTGATGAAAGGGACCTGGCTTTGTGCAGTGGGTAAGCCATGGATGTTTGTTTATTTCTTTTGATGTCTCACCTTCCTCACACTATGGCTTATAAACTGATAGGCTTCTGCCAGACCTCTGTGGCAAACAGCAGCTTGAGGTGGTAATTGTTTTTTATTAAATTCAGTAAGTAAACAAATTCATAAATTTTATATAAAAGAAGCTTAACTTTTCAATTTGATGAAAATTTCGATATACTAAGAAAAAAATAATACCCATTACTATTCAGATCACCATTTTTTAATACCATAGTCAAATCATTAATTATATTCACTTTCTACCAGTGATTTCAAACTTTTTGCTGTCCTACCCCCTTACAAATTTTTCTTGCACCTTCCACTAGAAACCAAACTTTTATTGCTATCACTGCCCAAAAATACTAATACAAGGATGGATCTGGGATTCTCAAAGGGAGGGGCATGCCCATCCATTTGAGAATCCCAGTAAGGAAAATGGAACCAAAAATGATTAAACTTGTGCCTATTTCACATTTTTCCTGAAAATTTTAAAAACCTATAAAACGAAGGAGAAAATATTGCACTGCAATGGAAATCCAGTCCCTTCCTCCCCCTCCCCAAGTGTTTACTAGATACTGATCTGATACAATAGTTTTGTACCATTTTCTATTAAAGCTTTCAGTAAAGCATGCTTGACACAAATTTGAATGGGAATAAAGCAGGTGAATATTCAGAATAGAAAGAAGCCACTCAGAAAATATATAGACCTGCTTATCTTGACTTCTCTCGCAATACTGCCTCAAAATCATAGGAAATTGAATTTAGGACTTATATTTTGGATTTTAGTAGAATTCTATTGAAGAAAACCAAGGAGGATGTACAATTACTTCTCTGAAATGAAGGGTTTCCTGGAAACTTCCATATTACAATACTTCTCAAAATATGATGGTCTGTGGACCAATGCCAGATTGTGAGTCATCAGTCACCAGTCTGCAGCAAACTGGCAGGAAAGAAACGTTTTCAGAAGCGTAACATTGATAAGCCATAGTTCATACTTTCCAACACTCCAGGCGACATTATGTGGTGCAGGGTAAAGAAAGTATTGTGTGCATAAACCTACATTACTTCTCAAGTCAACATGTTGCCAATGTATCGCAGCAGTTTCCCGATGGTCAGCCACATCAGAGCTTCAGAAGCACTGCTATAGTACATTCAAGATTTGGCACCACTGCCAAATCATGCAACAAAACTCAACTACTTCGTTATCTGCCATAAAAAAAAACTAAAATTACGGTATTCTAAATCCACTGGTACATATTGGTTTGTATCATAATTTGTTTAAAAAAATACTTTTTTGCAACTTTGAGAAGGTTCCTATTACTGGCAAAATCTCTGTGTCCCACACAGTTTGAAAACCACTGCTTTATGCTATGTTCAAGCATGCCTCTGATTTCAGCTGATGAGTGAACTATTGCTAACACATTTTTCCATAATGTTTTGGAAATACTACCCCAATTTTCCCCCCAAATCTAAAGATTTTGCAAGAAATTACTAAACAGCCCATGCCTGGCCAGTGGTTAACATACCTGACTACTGAATCAGCAAGCATGTCCCTGTGTTTGTTGCATGAGAAACCAGGACAAGCTGAAATAGAGCTTCTAGGATATCTTTGTCCTTTGTGTAGAGAAGTACCTTCTTGTTTTTTTTTTTAAAAAAGTAAAGAATTTTCTTCTCATTTTACTTTTTCATCTCTGGTTTAAACCTATTTGAATATTTCTAGAATTATTTTTATTTGTTGTACAATTTCCTGAAAGTGAAATTGCTAAAAGTTCTTTGCTTCTGGGAACAAAATGTGTTCAATTGGAACAAAGCACAAGACAACTGTTATTAATTGGAAACACATGGCTGTGGTTTGCACCTTTGCAACACTGGTTTTTGCTTATGGTTAACAATGGCAATACCTGTGTGCTTAATTTGTACAACTTCATATTTTCATTACACTTTCATTTTCAACATATTTACTTGTGATTAATGATCTTTTAGAGTTATGACTATATATCTGGTTTCTTACTGATATAATAAACAAGCCATCCATGACAGCCAAAAAAGTATAGGGTAGTAATGCCAAAGGAATAGTTTTTTTAGATTAGTCCATTTCAGTGAAATTTAGGCTGTTTTGGGAAATTATGGGCATTAAAGGGTAAAGGAACTTCCTACAGAAAAACTTTATTGTAAACAAATGATTAGTTCATGAAGTTACATCGAATGGTTAAAAACAAGTTGAATCTTCTCCCCTCAAAGAGTTTTGGCTAATGCTGCTCTGAGGATATTGAATTTTAAAACTATAGTGCACTTAACTTGTAGGCACTTTGCTATAAAGATCTCCAAAGTGTAACAGCCAAAAAGAAATTGTGCAGTGCCCATTGCAATTGCCCCAAGCAAACGAGAGTTCCTACGTGAGTGAACAATGCAAAGTCACCTTGTGACATAATGGACCATATTTTAAAAGAAGCATCATAGGGAAAAAAGTATTTAAAAAAATTGAGTCCTATTTCATATATATATAATTTTGAAAATTTCTTTCAATTAGCATCATGCATAACTACTTTTGTTCATCAGGTTTTCAGAATTAAACCTTAATTGCATTGCTTGATCTTTTCCTACATCATTCAGGTTTTTTTTAAATTCTGATTAGAAATTTTATTTTCAAAATTTTAGAATTAAATGTCATTATGTTGGTATATAACATTACCTGTTTCTGTTCATTAAAAAAAAGTTCTGAAGTGAATTTTTGGGGTGAGCTGCAAAAAAGTAACTGGGCCTTTGGACTGGATTCATTTATTTACCATTTGCACCAAAATAATCCTTTTCCCCCACCAGTTCATCCCAATACCCTGACTTTTGGAATTTTTTTCTACCAAAACATTTGTAATAATAAAAATCCAGCCATTTGGCAGAGAATCAAAGACGCAAGATCACAAAAATGGGAATAATCTACTACAAACAATATCCTACTATTGCAACCATGATGCTTGATCAGAGTTTATCATTGTAACAGTAAAACTGAATCAAGCACAATGGTGACAAAAGTTTAGGGGTTAAATAACATACCCTTGCACTGTAGCAATCACCATCACAGCATGGACGAAAGAATATTTCAGGAGTAAAACTTGTTTTTCAGAATTTGCCATCATTTATATGGTGAAATAATTTTTTCCATTATTTGGAATTAAATATCAGTGAACGAATAAAAATGGATTTCAATGAATAGTCTGGGAGAAAAATAAATGAAAAAAATACAGTACCTGCAGGTTGCAAAACAGAAACAATTACTGCGTTTCAAAATTATATGTGCATTTTCAATGTAACACATGCCAATTACAAAACTGCAGAAGAAATAAATTCTATAACATGTATGGGGAAAATGCTCTTTTAGGCCTGTCTCCAGAATACAGTAGTTATAGTAAGGTTGAATAAACTTTCTTTTAAAAAAAAATATGAATCGTTTCACAAATCTCAAGTGTTAATATGGTCTTTTTTTTTACTGTTTACAATTCTGGGCTGTTAATAAAATAACTGAACTTCAATTTTAAGTTAGCAGAAAACTGTCATTAGCTAAGATAGGATACAATAACTCAATTTGATGAGCAGTGGTATTATTAATTAGGTTTACACTCACTGTTAAAAAACAGTACTAATAGCTCAAATTCAACACTAATCCTTTTTGCTTTTATGGGACAAAAAATATAAACATACTCATTCTAACAACTTCCTGTACTTGAATATAATTTTAACAATAAGACATAATTGCCACTTGGTTTTTTGTTGCTGTACAACAACTTGTATAAATTTTTAGCCACAGAGGCTGAAAGAAATAAAATTAAGACATACAAATCACATATGGATGATCTGATGAAACAACACTGCTAACTATACTTTGGTTACACATATTAGACCCATAATATTTATCATCTTCAGAAAATTTGATTCAGAATTTTTAGGAAATTTAGCAATCTATAAAAATTAAATGAAAATAGACAAATACACTACTTAACAATACACTACTACTACTACTGTTTTTATATAGCAATAACAAAGTTGGTAAAGACAAAAAAAAACTAATAATAATTAAGATGTTAATAATCATTACCTCACAAAGAGGCATCACAGAGAAATCAATTATTTTAGCTTAATCTTTAAAAAAAAAAAATCGGTAACAAACTTTATGTTATCAACTAAAACTTAAGTAACAGTACTTGACTGTTCGGGCAGCAAAATTCATGACTTGGTACCAACTATAGCATGATTTTAAAATCATACAACAGTTGGTACCAAATCATTATTTTAAAATGCTTTGAAGTAGTAATACCAGAAATAATTGCTTGTCATAATATTGTCTGCTTGAACTTCTATTCAAGCCATATATCACAAATGTACTTTAAAATCAATATGGTCAGCTTATATGAATAACTGATAAACATTAAAAGGACAAAAAATTATGACAGAAAATTATATGTCTATCACAATTACAATGAAATTTTGTTATAGTGTACTTTGCAATAATATATTTTTCTCTTTAATGTATTTTTTTTTATCAGTTCCAGTTGACCATTTCCTTTTCATAGTGTAAAAATATATTAAAGTACTTAATGTACTGTATTTAAATATTTTTTGTGGTCCCAACACCATATTTTCCTCCTAGTTATAATATATTACAAACTAAACTGCATTGCAATATTTCTGTTTGTAGATTAAACATTAGCACTCAATTTTTCTTCAATTAGCTTTGAAGTCTAGAATTGCTAGAGGAATTACTTTCTGGGGGAGATATGCAAGTGATCTAAATATTAATGAATTTTGATATGTGATGGTATGTAATTTAAAGTATTTTGTTATTTAGTTGATGTGGTACAATAGGATAAATGTAGTTTCTAACAAAATTAAAACAGAAGACTATCAGAGTATTTTAGAAAGTAATATAACAATGGTACAGTATAATGCATTAAGTATGTTAAAAGTGTAATCAGTACCATGTAAGTATACAGCAAAACAGCTTTTCATAATTTTTTTCTCTCCATTATGCAGTAAATGTTTTCATAGCAAAAAGTTGCAGTATTGTGTAAAAAAATGAATGATGCAGATGAATATTCTAATAAAATTTCACTTTTTTTGCAGCATTCTTTTAATGAGTGCTTCTTGAGTCATTGGAATGCTGCAAACAGAGGCTACAAAATTAATCTGAATGTCATAAAAGAGTGATTCATACTTACTGCTATGTAAGAGATGTTAACAAAATTTTAAAAACATTTGAGAAGATTAAACCATGAAACTGAGATTGCTTATCCCTTAGATTTAACTATTTTAACTAGCAATTTGCATAGAGGTACTTTTTCCTCTCTCCATTGCAAAAGATAAAAAAACAAAATGGCATATCAGATTGTGAAAATACAACATTTCATATCTTCAAAATGATGGTAACAAAAATAAATAAAACTCAGTATAGTTCTTTTGAACACAGCTAAATACAATTTAAAAATAAACAGACTGCCAGTATAATGGATGAATTATTGCACTGCTCTATAAGCAGCAATTGCTAAATGTATATATGGAGAAAGCATATGTTTCACAGCATGAAGTATTGAATTAGATGAACATTACACAAATTTAAGTAGCAAATATAATGTGTGACCAAGGTCTAAGTACAAAGCTGCTCATGTCACACACCATCACCTACAACTACCACATTTTCATGAAACCCACTTATTAACCTAATGGAACACTTTAAGTCATTATATTCAATCTACTGCTAACAACACTGCTTAGATAACAGTGGCTTTTAACATGTAACATATTTCTATAATACAGGTAAAAGCGACAATTGCTCCACTGATTGAAAAATTGTAAGACTTCAAAAACCGATGATATATTTATTTCACTGGAATGTTCTATCATAAGAAATCTGCACATCACAGCTTGCATCAATATTAGCACCAGAGTTAGCAACTGCTGTATTGCATCAGTTTGGTTAGTGACAATCAGTTCCCAGGTTACATACCAAGAGGCAAAAGTTAGCACAGAGGATTTTCATCAAACAGTCAAGTGTTACAACTGTAGTAAAGGGAAAGAAGTAATAACAGTAGTTCTTAAGGAGGAGTAAAGAAGTAGCAAACTTTACCACAGTACTTGTAGGAGATTCGGAGCTGTAAATTTACACCACTTGGACAAGTGGCCACACTGGGTTAGTTGATTATCTTCAGAACAGAGGGAAGAGTGGTGCACTGCACTAAATGGCTGGTGATTGGATGGCCTGAAATAGCCTTGCAGTCGTGAGCATCAGTAGGAATCACAGGCGGGTGGGTTAGTACTCTTGGCTGTCATGGTGATGGTGGTGGTGTCAAAGGCTGAGGTTAAAATGCGAAGGAAAAAAAAAAGATTGGTTAGTTTCTGTCAGAGGCTACAGTATTTAGGCTAGCATTGACACCAATAGTATATACTGTTTACTAAGGATTATTTAAGATGTTAAATGAAGCATATAGGAAAACTGTTCATTAAATGCTTTCTAATGGGTTAATATAAGAATAAAATTTAAAATTCTACATTTATATAACTACATACATATAAACAGCTACAACAGTTTTGGCTCTGCCAAAATTTTGCATTTTCTATTGGGTTAAATTAGTTGTGGCATCACAGATAATTTTTGTCTTATTACTATAAAAGTTATATGTAGCTGTTGAATAAGAGTAAATAACAGATACTTAAAAAATATCAGGAAAAAAGCTGATAAAAGCAAGACAGTTACATCTGATTCACTCTATTGTACAGTTTTAATTAAAATGTTTCTCATGTTAGCTTTAACATTTCCAATAAAACTGGCTTAACCATTATGTTACATTTGGGTGTACTATTCCTTTTCCAACTTTGTTTATAAACTGTGTTCATTTTTCACACTTTTCTTTTTCTGTATTAAAATATTTCTTTTGAACACCAGTGAAATCTTGGTACAATACTGTTAAATATTTAAGTATATCTATATGATGCACAATGTAATACAAGCAAGAATATGCAGAAGTGTAGAGAATTTTGAAGTCATATTATATCACATAATTCATGCTACAAAAAGTCTTAGGATTAAAGGGAAGGATTAAGGTTTGCAAATTTTATAACTGCAAAAGCATGCTTAATCAGGTATTCAGTAGCTAGAAAAAGTAAAAAAAAAAACCTTGTTTATATCACTTTCTTGCACTTATATGCAATATTATTTTGAAGCAAATTTTAGTTGTTGGATTAATATTGGCTATTCTAATACGAATCACAAGAAGAACACAGTTTAATGCCACAAACCACAAGTATACCTGACAAGGTTTATATGATAGTTACATTCTCAAGAGTGGTCGGGTACTCTGAATCTTTTTCCTGCTAATAGAGGTTGCTTACCCAAACATTTTGCTATGTCAGTGAAAAATTTTTCCGCAAAATATTTATTGATTTATCAACACCAAAAGAAGAGCAGGTAACGCTGTGATTATCATCTATGTTTATATTTGGTATCCTGTGGCCGAGTGATTAGCACACTTGTCCACTGATCTAAGGGACCTGGGTTCGAATTTCTGCTGAGGTCCTCGTCATCCTCCATACCCTCTATTATGGTGTATTAAACTGACAGGCTGCTATCAGACCTCTGTGGCAAGCAGCTGCTTGAGTTTTTATTTTAATATTTTAATTATTAAATTTGTTTGAAATTTTTTACTTTCAGTTATTTTTTTTACTCTTTTTTTTCTTTTTGTTGCCTTAAACTTTCATTGCAAAACAAGCAATTGAATTAACTTTAATATCATTCATTTTAGTTGTTTTTTTATGGTGTTAAGAAAGATTTTGTTATTTTTCAGTTTATTAAAAATTTAACATGAAAAAACTACGTGGGCCATGTTGCAGATCCATCTATGTCACTTCAAAGTTCACGTGAATTTGCCTAAGGTGAAATCATTTAAGTTGAAGGATACCTGCATTAGAAAACATTTACCATTTTAAATATTTTAATTGATAAGGATATTATTAAGAAAGCAAAAGATAAATTGTCAACTGCTGTAATCTGGTGGATTAAAAAAATGAGTATCTTGTGACAGTATGTATATGGATGAGCAATTTAAACTTTTTACATCACTAGTGAACCAGAAAATTATGGGCACTTTGCAAAAGTAAACACAAAATAAAACTAGAATAATAATACCTTTGAAGGACATGGAATCTCACTTTCAAAGAGAATGTTGTTTTGAGACTTGCATCCTCTAATGGTGGAAACTGGAACTAATGGATTTATTTCAAATTCAAAGTAACTAGCACATCACCTGCCAAACGTTTAGAAGAACGGAAACAAATTTCTCCTCAAGCAGTCAACTTTTTCATTCACAGTTTAGCTAAGAAAGCAGTACCAGACCATTACCAGATCCTCAATTTGCAAAGTCATGCTTCAAATCCTGTTGCATTATTAGCTGGTCCTGAATTTTTGACCCAATATGTTGAACACAAGAGGAACCCATACAAAAAAATTTGGACCTGTTGGTTGAGTATCTGGGGGATTACTTCTTTGTTGAGAGAGATATTACTCTGCAAATGTTTGGAACTGTTTTAAGTTATCAAAATCAGTGCATGTGCTGATATCAACATACTGCAGAAGAAAATTGCATTCTCAAGCACTGCCTGTCCATCTATAGCTAATTTTTATTATTATATTTCATTAGAAACCACATCGCAACTCAAAAAGAATTTATTTCTTAATACCAAATAAGTTGAATTTTTCATATCCTTGGGGTGGGGCAAATCACTGTTGTCAATGTCCCTAACTGTCACAAATATCTTCCATGCTATTTACAAAAATGATTTGAAATTTTGTCATTTTCCAACTATACCACTTTTGATAATGGAAATTAAAACTATTGGGAGAGAGGAAATGTTAATCCTAACATTCCATTAGTCTAACCTAAAAAAGAATTATTCACATTGCTTCCAGAAAAAGTTGAATGCTTACAGTGGATAAGTTAAAACAATAGCTCATTTTCTGAAAATGAACTAGACAAGGAATTTTTATTGTTTTAGATTGGTTTTCTTTTAAAACAGATTTGACTTAAAGTTTTTAAAAGAACACATGTACAGAAGAGACTCAGTTCCCAAAAAATTTCTTTGCTCAGAATTGTTTCATGCACAAAGAAATCAAAAATTCTTGCTAAGCATTTTTATTAATTTTGCTAATATTATTAGGATAGTTGGTTACCTCTAAGGGGACTTTTGTGAACACATTGGGCTAAATGGTTGGTTCACAAGGTCTCATAGTTGGATAGGGGAAAGGGATCCAATGGACAGCTGTTAGAATAGAAGCCTCCGTTAAGGTAATCTAGAATGTTATTTAACACACAAGGTAATTTTCTGAACTGGGGCCATAGCTTAACATCCTATCCAAAGGATGACAGACTTTATAAGCTTATTGACATCCATTTCTCACTAATGGAAAGAGTGGGGGGTCAAAAAAGATAAATCTCAACACTGGCAAAGTGGGGACTTGATTTAGGGTACATCTGATTACAAGCAAACTGAACACCAAGCCTAATTCTGTTAGAAACACCAGGTCATATAGGAGAGCTGAAATTGGGTCTGACCATTACCTGTTAAAAGTATCACCTTTAAAACCAAAGATCTGAAAGACCCTAAGATAACCAAAGCTTACTATAAATATATTTATTCAGTCACTATGAAAACTGTGGTTTGTTCACAACTAAGGGTCAAGGTTGAATGGTGCCATTTTTAATCTTTCCAGTGTTCCTGTTGATAATACACATTGATAGAATCTGAAATGACAGGCCCAAATTGGCTATCTGTTTTCAGTACAATACACAAAACCGATTTAAAAATAAATTGCTGTTTGAAACTTTTCTTACACATAGTTTATAAAAACATAATTAAAGACTGAAAAATATTTACTTTTTCCTTAATATGTTATTAAGCTGTGATATAAGCAATTTGCTAAAGAAATCTAATCACCAGTTTCTAGACCTGATATACAGCAAAGCCAATATGCTTGTTTCTGTTTTTCTATATTCAAGCAACCAGTCCTGATTTAAGCTCATGATTTTGACCTGAGCTACTTCAAACTCATTTTTTTCTTAAAAGCTTTAAAATTCTCCCAAAAATTAGCCAAAAACTGCTATTTTTAAAATAGAAAGAATTTGGAGGTAATTACAAAGTATGTACTTCAATTTAGTTCTTCATATTTTTCATTCTATATTCTCTTTTCTGCCTTAAAATTATTTCAATATGTCTAGAATTATTTTTATCTTTCATCTCAACATTCAGTGCATCATTTTTTGAGATTGAAATCAAAATCAAGCAAACTAAGTCTTGGCAGAGTGCAAAGCGAAGACCTCATAAAATACTTACAGCGAGAGCTGTACATCTGGTGCTTGCACACTGAGTCATTTACAGCATCTGTACGATTCTATTGCACAATGGATATCATTTCCCTTCATTAGTTTAGTATTTCATTTATACTTTTAAAATTAAACCTTAGTTTCAATTTATGTAGATTTATTTTGATTCTATTTCCCTAGCTTTATATTGTCATTATTGATCTTCCAAAGTTATGGTACATTGCTAGGTATGAAGATGGCTGGCTTGTTGCTGCAGACAGATCCATTTTGATTTTATTTCCATAGTTTTATGCTATTTTCAATCTTTTGGAGTTATGCTACATTGTTAGTTATAATGTGGTCAGCTTGCTGCTGCAGATATCTCATCATCATCATCATCCTCAAGCAGCCATGGGCTACGGAGGTCCAATCAGACCGTGCAATTTAGTTCTCCAAGCAAGTCTATCCTGAGCTACATCTACTGCATCTGGCCACTGCACACCAATTCTAAAAAGGTCCTGTTTGACATTGTCTGCTCACCGCATCCTAGGTCTCCCCTTCTTTCTGAGGCCTTTAGGCACACTGTTCATAACCCTATTCGCCAATCTATAATTATTCATACGGGCAACATGGTCAAACCAACGGAGTCTCTCTCTGCACAGTATGCCTCCTTTGCCTAACCTCATCATTAGTTACAAAGTTGAACTATAGAAATAAAAAAATTGCATTTATATTATATCTTTCAGTGTTATGCTACATCGCTAGTTTGGAGTTATAAGCTAGACCATTGTCAATGATGTAGCGTAACTCATTGCATAGTTTTAAACATCTCATTAGAGTAGGTTTTTTTTTATTATTTCTTTGTTTTAGAGTAAAAAAAACTGATCTTTATCATTTCCAGAAAATGAAGTCTTGGGTGAGGAGGCAAAGGAAGGGCCTTGTGGGCCTGAAATCAGTCCTGCTACAGTTGGGATATTTTGGCCCCCTCCCTCCTTCGTCACTACACTGAGTTTTTTTTTAACAGACCTTGACAAAACTTTCTTTCAAAGAATTAGTCTTTATTGGATGGTTTGAATCTTAAAGATAAAACATTCAACAAACCAAGTTTGGTATTGATTATGTTATGAGGAATTCAATGAAAGGGGAAGACTGGGAACTTAGAGATGATATAAAAATATCTTAGATTATGCTGACAGTTGGCCCTTTTGACAAATAATGTTGATGAGAAACTCCTTAAAGCTATTGATTAAACCAGAGGACAGGTTTTGGTGATAGAAAGAAAACAAAAGTGGTAAAAAAAATTGGTCCTGTGGATGGTGGTCCAGCACTTTTTGAATGGCTGTGCACTTGAAAGTTTCTCAGTAAATTTCTTATGAAACAAATATGAGATTGGCATTGCTGTTGAGACTTAAAAAATCTGTGGAGAATGCAGAAAAAGAGGCATATATGTATCTGCAGAATAAAATTATGCATACACTAGTTCAATCTTTAGTTTGCTATGGTTCTGTGGGTCGAGGTGCTTTACCTCTGAGCGGCACTTTTTTGCACACAATGAACTAAATAACAAGGTCATAAGGACCCCGAAAGCTCAGAGAAGGTTGGGGGAGGGGATCCACTGGAACAGCTTCTAAGCCTGTTGGTGTTGTCTACCATGGCTGACTAGGATTAGCTTACAGGCCTGCCTACAAGAGGAAATCGCCTTTATTATGGCGTATATGCTTTCCAACTGTGCTGCACTTGGTTGTCACCAGATGGCACTGCCATCACACTATAGTTCAGCAATGCTTACATTTAGAAATCAGAAATGTGGTAGACAGCATGAGACTACTAACGATGGGAAAGAATGTCATTTACTTTTTTTCGATCACTAGGTCAGTTTTATTACATTTAACTATACCACATTGCTCTGAAATAAAATATTTGCTTACAAATAACTTTCCTCTAATCTTAGTATCTTACTGATGATTCCAAATCTCTTTTGTAGATAAAAATGTTACTGTTTTCATTCTTTAAGAAAAAATTGCATATCAACATTTTTATGCAAAACACATAGAAATTTTATGCGAAAGCAATATTATTTACCAAATAGAATATATTATCAATCATTATAACATGTTGCTCTCATCGCAAGCTTTTCCTTTTCATACTACAAAACTGCTCTTAAAGTTTGCATTTTTTCAAAATATGATGTATAAGTGCTTTATTAAAATCTCTATAACACTGTATATAGTTAAAAACACAGTGGAACAAAACAGTCAAATCGAACAGGTATGATAATGCTTAAACATCTCTCAAGTACATATTTTGATGTAACATGGATGTCTACATGCCATAAGGCCTACCATTATCTACCTTTTTTTCCTCTATACTTCTATGCTTACTCCCACCCTGAATAATATGTCTGTATACAGATACACTGTTCCTACCATAATGAAGCACACAATATTCAATATCATACATAAGGATCGCGATGCCATCCCTCCTTCAGGAGGTATATACTATATTAAAATATCCGAATCTCAGAAGATAATTTTCCCACACACTGGATACGTAAGAAAAACATACAGACCATTTTCACTTAGACTTAAAGAACATAATACCAACATAAAAAATGAAAACTGACTACAGCATTAGCACAAATTATTGACCATAAATTACCCACTACAATACACAACATGCAAATAATCATTTCTCCACCCATAAATTCCCGTTAGTCTACACCGAAAATTTTATTATTAATATCAATCAACATATATTATGCAATAATGACCTTTCCCCCTTACTGTCACCATGGAAACTACTACTTAAAGACTATCAGCTTCCACAGGAGACTGATTTATGCAAATATGCAAACTAGGAAAGCACTGACCCTTATAAAGAGTAGATGACAATCTTCTTTAACTTGCCTTGATAATGTGACCAAACTTGGGTCACGAAATGCATTGGCTCACGGTGGAGCAGAAGCGTTCGATGAGAACGGTAATGCTTATTATCTTGTTACAAACAATTATAACCTATATTAAGAATTTGATAAACTTCTTAATCCTTATTTAAGATATTGTATCTGATACATAAAGTGGTAGGCATTATGGCATGTAAGACATCCATGTAACATCAAAATGTCTACTTGAGCTGATATTAAAGTGTTATATCTGTTCGATTCGATTGTTTTATTTCGCTGTTTTTAACTATATACACTGTTAGAGATTTTAATAAAGCATAATACATACACTGTGAAATTGTATTTGTATGATGTATATGTATAGGTTTTTCTACTTTGATACAATACTGTATTTTATTATTTTCCTGATCTACCTCAAATATCACTAACTTTGCAGCTATACTCATTTTTACTATTTTACACTGAGATGCACAAAATGAAAATTTGTAACTTCTATTCGTATTTGAATATTACAAGAAAAAATAATATCCTCCCCCTGCCAAGAGAAACACGAAGGCCTATGGGAACAAGGTTTATGGCAAATGAAAGCTTACAGCAGAAATATTCCAGAAAAGGGTTAAAGTGTAAACTTGTTGTTCTGCTTATCTCATTAACATTAGCTGACCAAAAATTATGTCAGATTAAAACTGCTTACATAGGGAGTAATATTGGTTTTAAATTCATGCCTCCCCCTCACCATTCTTTAAAAGAAATTTCCAGTTTTCAGTAAAAAGCAAAAATGCATAAATTAAAAAAATACATTCTTATAAATGAGGCCCATATATATGAACAGGGGTATAACAAAGCAACTAGGGTTGTGGGAGGGAGGTTTGACCATTCAAACAGGGGGGAGAGAACGAAAATTTTCCAACTCTGAAATAAAATTTTGTCAACTGAGAAAATAAGCCAGTTACATAAATTTAATTATATCTCTTTCAAGGGATGAACCCAGGATTTAGTTCCAGGAGGAAGGGGGTCAGCTCCCCAAGATTTTGCCAACTCGCCATATTTTTATGAAAAAAAAAATCCAAATTTTTACAACTTGTCTGAATTTTACCAAGTCACTTCAAATTTTTCCAATTCTCCTAGATTTTGCCAAGTTGTCTCGAGATTTTGTCAATTTTCCTTAATTTTACAAAACAAAAATACAATTGTCACAACTCACCTGGATTTTACCCAGTTGATTCGAATATTGCAACCTCCTCGAGGTTGCCAACTTAGATTTACCTAGGGGGGATTAGGGGAGAGTTCCCCCCATAAATAGCCCTGGATAGGAAAAAATAAAACATTGCCAATTAATTTTCTCAATTCATATTAAAAGAAAAAAATAGGACACCAAAACAGATATTTCAACCATGGAAAAAAAACCCAGCTGTTATTCTTTCTCTGCATTTAATATAGATTAAGGAAGAGACTTCATCAATCGTAATATCCAGTGATGGACACTTGAGGACCAAAAGCTAGATTAGTACCACATTTAGGTTCAAACAAAAGGGTAATTCAGATATTCCAAAGAAAAGAGGTTCCAGTACTTTTCCCTCTTTGTGACTTACACATAGGAGTGGAACAGTAAACCACGATTTAAAATAACTGATGAAAAGATAAAAACATGAAATTTTCACTGTGAAATCGAGAACGAATCTTCGAGAACATTATCTTCTGCAAATAAGGGACAGGCTACAGCTTTGCTACAGCATGGCTATAGGTTGGGTGTGGTAGCACCACCTATAACTCTCGGCTTTGAAAATTGAATACGCACTTTTTGGGCTCATGAACAAGCCTGTAGACAAATCTCAATTGGCCATGCTCCTACTGGCTGTGAGCAGGGGAGTTTTGCACAGATAAATCTCAATGCTGACCCAGCTGGGACTTGAATCTGGGAACTGCAGATTACAAGCCTGGTGACTACCAACTGAGCCACCCTTGCCCGTGTGGTTGTGTGGGACACTTTTTAAACAATGTAACAGGAAATTTTGGATTCTAGGTGCTTATGCAGAATTTTGTGTATTAGATTAGGTGTTTGACCATTCAAGCAATGAGATTAGATAAAGGATAATCCAATACTTCTGAGTAGCATCTTGTGTTGGTAGAGACTGTTAGTTTGGGATATATTTGTTTTTCATGAATAGTGTGCCTAAATATCTTAGGAAATGGGGGCACCCCAAATACAGTGGGTGGACAGTGTCAAACAGAAGCTTTTTAGAATTGGTCTGCAGTGGTGAAATGCAACAGAATTGCTGGGAATAGACATACACGTAGAAATGAACGGCAGTCTAGTAGAACCCCTGTGGTTCATAGTTCCTTCAGAATTATGTATTACTGTACACGGCATGCCTGTATGCACTAAACTAATAGAAATTATATGAAAAAACTGAGGTGAAAGTTCTACCAAAGGAGTAGATACCCTTGATTAATTGGTTCAAAACTTGTATGTATAAAGATGCCCATTTGATTTTGTTTTACACTTCAATTGATTACCAATTCTGAAAAAAAAAATTTTTTTCAGAAAGTGAAAAAAATTAGATGTTATAAAGAATTCGGCTGTCAAGTGCTGGTTAGAAAAAACTTCAGATAATCAGAATTAACTAAGCAAAATAAGGACCAGTGCAGAAGGCAAAAGCCAGGTAATATCTGTCCACCAGACAATGAGAAGGAAAAATGTCATGCACAATTTAAAAAAAAAATGCTTTGCAATGCACATTCAAGTGTTTACTGTTCAGAGTGCAAAAATTTCACATTAGGAAAACTAAATATTTTCTATTAATTTATACAAAATAAAACTAGTACAAGTAGTACATAATATTCACTTTCACTCTTGTATTCATTTAAATATATAAATTCCAAAAATTTAATAATTCTTTTCATTTTTCATCAATCTGCACAATCACTATGACTTAATGCCTAATTTGTTTTAAACATAACATAAAGGTTAAGCCTCAAATATTTCACTAAATGAACCACAATAAAAAATAACTAATGCAGATTATTAGATTGATAACCATGAAAACATTTAAAAATACCCAAAAATGACAGCACGAAAAAAAAAAGATTGCAAAATGACCCTTATTAGTTAAAAATAATTCTTATTTATTGGGAGTCCATTTTTTAAGCTGAAACTAATTCAGCCAAAACATTCAACAATGAATCCAACTTACGAAAATTTTGTGAGAAATCCAATTTTTATTAGCCCTGATTATTAGCATTACATTTTAACCCTTTAACAACCACATGCCTTAAACTAATCACCTCAGGATACCAACCTGCTGAGAATGGACTTCCCCAAATAGTGCAATTTCCGGCCTTTATAACCATTTACTGGCTGTCAAATGACATAGGTAGTTCCAGTCATTATGGTTGTTTAAAGGGTTAAATATCTACACACAGAAGTATTTGATCCTGGGTATACAGTTATGTGGTGGAAAATAGTTACAAATTTCAGCAATATAGAGACCTGTTGTATTTTATAATTAATAACATTAACATAACATTAATTTCATAACAGTTTTCAGTAATAAAAAGCAATTTTAATTAGCAAAAAAAAAGAAAAGATAATCCTAATTCAGAGGACTTTTTTGTTCTCACCATATCTGAATAGCTGTAATATTTCATTCAAAGCAATGTAAAAAATGAAGTTTGCTCCAAAACATTTCTACACTTTTTAAAAGAATGAACCTTTCTGGAATACTTCAAGGGCAGGACTACTAGAGAATGCTGCAAAATTTTGAAAACAATTTCAAGCCTAAAAACTAGTCTGTATATTTTGCAGTATTGCTTTATGCATATGCTCTCATAGTCATTCAGCATTCATGATGATGTTGGAATTCAAAAAGATTATGATGTTGAGAACCAATTTTGGAATTGAGTTTACATGATTAACAGCAATTTTCACCACTTTTCATTGTATTTCATTTTCATACATTCATTTCAATAAATTTTGCCTATTTATCCATCATTTTTCTTAATACCTTTAACATGTTTTATTTCAATTCAAAATGGTCTTTGCATAGCACTAAAAAGCTTAGAAATTTTTTTAATGTTTATCACTCAATATATGAAAATTTTTTTATGAGCTTCCCAAGGAATTTGATGTTATATATTAATCAAAAGCTGCGAATTTAATATATATATTAGCCATATATTTATTGAAATTGGCATTCTCTTTTTGCGCCAATAAAAGCATTTATTTGCTGTTGAAATTTAGTAGTGGATTTACTTTTATTTGACAAACAATACATCTTGAAACAATAATTAAGGTATAAATATGCACTATTGAACTTTCACGGATTTTAACTTACAATCTTTCATTCTTTTTAACAGTGTGTCCTATTTCCTACACTGTTCAAAATTTCATTATTTTTGACATAATGTGGAAATCTCTAATTTATAAATAATTAAGGAAGTGTTTAAAAATAAAGTTTTATGGATATAAATCAAGGTATCAGCATATTCCATATTTTATATTCTTAATAAGAAATATAATCTCTCTTTGAGATTATCTTTGAGATCTTAGATATTTTTTCTTATGAAATATAATCTAATCTCTCTGCTTAGGTTATCCTATTGCTGATAGGATAACCTAAGCAGCTTCATCCATGACTACATAACAGCTCCACCCCTACCAACTACAATTATACAATAGTGGTTCAGCAAAAATTGGAAGTACGACACCTTTCAATGATTTTGGCTTACTATATCTTGTTACAGCACTTGCCCAAATAAATGGAAGTTCTTCCAATTCAGAGCAAATGTCTTTCTTATCAACTCCCTTGCTAGAATTAATTTTGGAAAATGAAGAAATATACTCCTGGCAAGGAAGTTACCTGACAACACTGTGGAGAGAAATAATAAATGAATCTGCAAAGTCAGAGAGTTTCAGTGTATTTTAGTAATGTTTTAGCCAACAGCAATTTTGAGCTTGAACTTCAACCAAAAAATTAAATATGTGCTGCAAGTGTTATTTATAAGTGTCATGATGTGAGAAGTACAAGCATTTTAAATGTTCACATTTTTAAGAATATTTTTTTAAACGAGTGGCACAATTCTGTGCTGCACTATGAAAATTTTGAGAAATCCAATTTTAACACCAATACTACGAAAATGTACCTTACCCACATATATGGTTAGATATTTCCATAGTGATGGTGTAGCATACAAATGGAATTCCATTTCAAATCAGCACTTCAAATATTTACTACTGAATCATTGAAGCATTTAGTAGTTACTTGGTATTATCCTAGAGCTAGAATTTTTGCTGCACAATCAGCTAAATAGTAAGGTCAAAAGGACCTCAAGGATAAGGAGGAAGTGTTCAGGAAGGAGACCCATTTAAAGGTAAAATAAAACCTTTTTATCGTTATCTTTTAAAGCTATTTCCAAGAGACATTTTAGAGCTTTTGATATTCCGAGTATTTTGCAGATTTTTGGGATGACAGATGTATTAAATTTTTAATGAGCTATGTTTATGGGAAATACACTTACTAATAATAAATAAAATAAACACTACTTCAAGCAGCTGCTTGCCACAGAGATCTGACAGGAGCCTGTTAGTTTATATGCTATAGTAGATGGTCTGCGCGGTTGGCAGGACCTCAACAGTAAAACAACATGAACATCCATGCCTTACCCAGGGCTCGAACCCAGGTCCCTTAGATCAGTAGCCAAGCACGCTAACCATTTGGCCACAGGGCAGCAACATTTACTAATCCCATGAAATAAGCAATAAAAGTTTGCAATCTCTAGAAACATTTACTACAAGTTTGCTTCATATGGTATATACAACATAAGAATTCTTGTACTGAAAAGTTGAATTTTGAAAATCATCTGAGTTTGGGAGGTAATATTTTGGAGAGAAAAAAAATTAAACTGCAAAAAATGCTGCCTTTCTTTCAAAAATATAGGGCTAGTGATTATTTAATATCAGTACAATATTTCATGATTGACTTAGATTTAAGTCATTAATCATTCAAATAAGAATCTTATTATGCTTTGAATCTGTTAATTATGAAGACTTAGAAAGAATACTAAATATATTTAATTTACATATATATGCCACTGAAAAATTAACATTTTTCATTAATGTTTTTCTACTCTGTTCTGAAAAAAAAATATTTAAAATACAGCAAGCAATGATTATCATCTGGTCAACTGTTCACAAGTGCATCAAGATAGTTGACTGTAAAAAAAAAATTCTTTTTAATATGCTGAGTGATGTAAACTAACCTTTTATCAATGCTTATGTAAGGGATGCAGCTCGTTGGTATGGGTGTTCCCGTAAACCCAAATGCCTTCTTTGCTTAACAACTGCACCTGTGCATACAAGGAAAATGTTATTTGAAATAATGTTAACTGTTTACAATAACCTTATAACTTAAACCAGAAAAACGAATGTGAAGTAGAGAACATTGTTTTTAACTTATATTCAGTTTATGGGTCTCTTAAAAATCATCCTATACAGAAGGAAGAAAACAATACCACAGTTTGGAAGTATTTATATTTCTAGACATTTCTTTTTTAAAAATACCGATATTCAATAGCAACAATTGTTTTGATATTTATGTTTTAATGAACAAGAAACCTTAAATGATTTTTAGAACTTCCAAAGATGCATACAAGATAATCTTTTAGTAAAGTTTTAGGTAAGTGGTGAATGCAAACATTAAACAAATGGTAAATTTTTTTCACAGCTAATCCCTAAATTATTATTCATGCTTTGGTGTAACTGAAAAACTCGTTTAAAAACCAGGTTTGAAAAATGTGTAGAACTTTGAGAAGCCTACATGTATAACTTCTGCACTCAAGATGCAATTCTCTTGTAATTTACAAGGATTATTCTTTAAACACTACATATTATGCAGATAAATGCCAAGTACACATTTCATGATTGATTTAGATTTAAGTCATCTATTGTGTATATCTTTTAAAAAATAAAGCTGTTTAAAAACTGAACTTATTTGTAGCAGTATATATAATCCTTTAACACTTGTGTTAAATTCTTTTAAAAGTGTTTTATTGATGCATGCTATTTTCATTCCCCCATTTGCAATTGCATATTTACAATCTCAGTTTTAACTCTTTAGTGCAAATCCAGAGAAAGTTTCCACATTTTTCTTTCCTAAGAAAGTCAGAATATTACATATCATTCATCACGACCAATTTTCTCCTTTAAAATACTGAATTCTGTGATAAAATCATTTCCAAAAAACTTCAATTTTGGTCTCTAGGTATTGGTTGTTTCTTTTAAAAAGTTGCATATTAGTCTTTTTAAAAATTGAGCTCAAAAAAGTTTTATATGTAGTAAGCAGTCTGAAGAAATTGTAGCGAATTCTAGGAGTAACTGACTATTGGAAGCATTTTGAGGTTAATTTTGTACAATATTATGCTAAACACCTTATTCCTTACCATAATGCCCTTTGTATTAAACTTTAGCAACACAGTTGGATAAGATATATCAAAGGAAACATTTCCTAAAATAAGAACAATAGGAGAAATGGCAGAAGAAATTTTTTTCTACTGAAATTACTAGAGGCTTTAATTTTTTGCTATAACATGGTGATGGAAACTATGCAACTTAGCAGGCATTGGAAAAAAATTGCAATCTTGTTTTGCATCTCAAAGAAAACAAAACTAACTTAAAGACTAATTTTAAACCATAGAAATTCAGGATTTCTTTAAAGACTTATTTCTGTTTGGAAAAAAAAAATTCTTTTTAACTAAAAATGCAAATTTCTTTAGGTGCATACAGGTTATCCTCATTGTTATTGCATTTGGAACAATATTCACTGCTTTCATTATGCAGTAAAATTGATATAAAAACATTTATGCATTCTACTCACTGGGTAAAAAGCAATGATAAAAAAATTAAGTTTAATTCCAGCTTTAACAATTCAAAAGAGAGAAGTTTAACCAAAAAAAACTTGTTTGATGCATATTTTCTTTAGGATTTCTGATTTTATTTTACCTATGCACTGGTTTCCATTGTATGGAAAAATACAGTCACTGATTTCCCATATTTTGACATGACATGCAAAGTTTGTGTCTGTGAATCCATTGATATTT
Organism: Ryuthela nishihirai; assembly: GCA_038380435.1. Lineage (NCBI taxonomy): Eukaryota > Metazoa > Arthropoda > Arachnida > Araneae > Heptathelidae > Ryuthela > Ryuthela nishihirai. The sequence goes on from JAWZYU010000019.1 coordinate 5,638,647, forward strand.
AACTTCTTGGGTGCCATTTCCTATTGTTACTAATTTTTCTACATAACTACCAAATTTGCAACATATGAGATAATCATAAAATTTTCAAATGTTATTCACCAGTTGCCAAAACAGAGAAATTCACTTATCACAGCAGCTTCATTTATCTTTCGAACAGAGTGGAAATATTATTAGACTGCAAACTATCTATTCACACTAGAAATTGAGTTGGTAGGTCATGATCAAGTCAAAAGATTTGTATCGACAGCTTCTAAGATTCCCCTACCTTATCACTGAGAAAGGTGAGGGAAAGGAAAACTTTTGTTTTAAGAGATAACTGAAAGTTTTTTTTTTGTTACATATTTTTATTTCCAAAAGGTGCAACCCTTACTTTGCTTAGAGCCAGGATGAGAAGAAATGCATGTCAAATTCATTGCTAATAAATAGTTCTTATTGTTTAGGAAAAATTCTTTTCCCTATTGAATTCACATGTTATTTTACTTAAGGAGGCTTTTATCTCTTAAAATTCCAAAGAGAAGTAATGTTATATCAATATATTTTTGTTGTCTTCCTGAGTATACTATGGCTGGCTCAGACATTACTGCTGATGTTCCTTCTGCTCTGTTTGGCATAGGCTTTCTTGTTGTAGGCCAACAGTCCTGTAGTTGCTGCTGCCAATAGCATGGGGCAATGATGCATGTTCTGTGATGCCATATACCAGTCTTTTTTTACCTCAAAGGTAGACATTGATCTTGGGGTTATATATCGTTAACCCTAGATATAGCTTTCGATAATTTAAGATGGAAATAGCTCATTACATTGCTTATATACTCCTGTTTAACCATGTCGTAGGCTGTTTTCCACTCAAGATGCTTTAACTTTTAAAACATTTAAAATCTGCAACATTGTTTCACCCATACACTTGTGGCGATTCTTCTGGCAGTTGACTTTGTGATGTGAAGCTTTAAAAAAGAATCTTCTCTGGTGTTGATTTTGATAGTTCTGTTCTTGCAGCAGAAGATTCCACACATCCGGAAGGGGAGGGATCTCACTGTTGCACATACGATCTTAATGTGAATGAATCTTTGTTTTCCATATACTGCAATTAAAATTTAGTCGGAGGAGCTGCTATGACTTTGTAAGTTAGATTATCTACTTTTAATCGATTTTCCAAGATTATTTGAGATAAAGCTGTTAGGTTTTTTATTATTTTATGCCCTGTTGATGTTCTGTTATCCATATAGAACATATGAAAAATGGATAGCAGAAATTGATGGATGGCCTACAGCAAGAAAGCCTATGCCAAACAGAGCAAAAAGAACATCAGAAATAATGTCTGAACCAGCCATAGCATACTTGGTAAGATAACAAAAACATGGTAATATAACTTTACATCTCTTACTTTTGAATTTTTAAGAGTTAAAAGCCTCCTTAAGTAAAATACCATGTTAAGAGAATTTAGTGTATTGCAAGAAAAACATATATAATCTGTAATGTAGACAAGTGACTGCTCAAGAGTATTTAACATCTTGAACAGCAATATCATGAAAATATTAAATCTGTGAAACTTTCGAGATACATCTAACATCTTTGAAGATCATGTATCATACTTTAAAGAAACCAAAATAGTTAATAGGCAATGACCACATTTACAATTAGACATAAAATATTAAATTTATCACCAAACCCATAGCTCTGATTGATAGGAAAGATAAAAATATTTTTTTTACAAGAATTTTGGAAAGAGAAAAATTCTTTAAACTATGTAAAGCTTATTATTTTTCATTGCAGTTCTTTTATAAACTATTAAAATGCAAAGATCACCAATTTCATAGTTGACAAACTTTGTTTACAAATAAGCAATTCTCTAGGTGACCAGGTTGAAATGGTTATCACTCAGAAAAAAGCATTTAATAGATACAGGAATTTATTCTTTTATATATAATAAGACCTTTAATATAAGATTTTTGACAGGAAGCAGGTAGAAGGGGAGAAAGCCAAAAATAGTTATAAAAAAAGTTAAAAGGAACTGCTCAAATTGAAAAAACACAAATTAATACAAATGAAGATAATGCTAGGTAATACCTTCATTTATGAGGGGAAATGTTCAAAAAGTTCTTGACATGCATCTGCAGAACTAAAACCATTGAACTTACTTCAACAAAACTTTTACTATCCTTCAGAGTACTCTCCTCCAGCATCTATGCAAAGTTGCAGATGTTTAACATCATTTGTTGGAGAATACTCTGCAACTCTGAATGAATGCATTTTGCAAGGTTTGCACCCTTGAAAATGGTTTTCCAGCAAGTTAGTTTTTAATTTTTGGAAACAACCAAAAATCACATGGTGAAAGATTGGCTGAATATACAGGATGGAGTAGCCGTTTGATTTTTTCCTGCTCCAGATAACTTGCCAAGATTTCTGAGAACTGGCATTGTTATGGAGAACCCTCGACACACCTGTTGTCGGATGCTGTTCCTTCATCTCCTTAATGATTTTGAGCAAAACAATGTTGGTGTAGTATTGGTCATTTAGTCATTTTATCAGATAAAGTTTTCATGGCTACTATTCCTTGGGAATTGAAAAAATTGTGAACATTCTCTTCCTTGAGTAAAAGTCGTGTCTGAAGATTCAGGATACAGAGAATCCTTCTCAATCCAAATGTAGTTGTCAATCTTTCTGAGAGTTGTATAGTAATAAAATCACGTCTCAACACTGTGACAATGTCTGCAAACTACTTGCAGCCACTAGGTTCAAACATTGCCAGCAATCTCCTTGCAAGAGTCAACTCTAGCCCTTCTTGCTGTTCTGTCAGTTTGTGGCCTACCCACAATTGGAACAGATCTTTTGGAACTTTAACGATGGCATCAAAACTAATTACCTGAAACAGTGATGTGTGGTTTTCCTTAATGAGTTCATGAACAGCAGCAATGATTCTCTCATTTACAACCTCCTTTGGTTTTCCTGCAAGAGGGAGGTTTACTAAGTTATGCAGTCCTTCTCTGAATTTGCACATCCACCCTGTAACTTTGGATTGGGTTGTTTTACCTCTGAGCGGCACTTTTTTGCACACCATGGGCTAAATGGCCAGGTCACATGGACCCCGAAGGCTCAGAGAAGGTTGGGGGAGGGGACCCACTGGAACAGCTGTTGGGAGAGATGGTAGCCTCCCATCAAGGCCATCCAGCGTGTTCTTTAACGTGCACAGGGTATGGCTCTCCCGCACACGGGGCCACGGCTTAACGTCCCATCCGACGGACGGCGGCCTTTCCAAGCCCATCGGTGTCCCCTACTGACCGTGGGCAGGGCGGGGAATCCATCCTGTAACAGTGCCATGTGAATAGGCAATGTTATATAAGTATTTGGGGAATCTGATAAATCAGTATGAATTTTTTTTCAGGTCATCCCCAAGCTGCACCTTTGTGAAAATGTAAATCTTTCTGAGTCTTCAATAGACTCCATAGCAACAATGCATAGATTTTGCAGCTGAACTTTACAGGTAGCCAGCCAATGAAGAAATTATATGATACCCTTTGTTTTTAATACAAGTTTAGACAAACTTTCAAACAAGTCATAGCTTGTTAAATTTGGGGGAATGAGTGCAAATCTAGACACTCATCAAGAACTTTTTGAATGCCCTCTACATATCAATGTGTATTTATTCGTTGTGGGCTTGTCAGAAGGTACAATGAAAAACTCCCAACACACAGCAAAAAAATGCTTACATCAATATATCTTTATAAAAACTAGATATTTTCAATGGAAAATTTATTCAGAACAGAATTAGGTAGTGTAATCATTCAAACAAATATATGGTGCGTCTTGGCTCAACTTCATTAATTCCTAAAAACAGTGATAAGTAACATTATATGAAACAATTTTTCTATATAAAAAAGTTATAAATCGATTCCAAAACCTGAGAGCAACTATCTTAAATAAGTGTGATCCACAATGCTATAATTCATATCTGAGCATCAAAAATGTAGGCAGATACAGGCCCAATGGGCCCTACCCAAGAACCAGCAATGCAAATACATTTAATTTTTTATGTAGTTAAGTGCAATTGTTTAAAACCCAAAATATCACAGAAAGGACTGTATTATAGAAGTGTTGCAAGATTAGGCATTTTCGATGTGTTTGTTTCCTGGGGGAAACGAAAAAGTCATAATGTCAATAGTTTGCTACATAAATTCTTTTCATTTAAAGACAGGCAGAAAAAAATTTCTATTGAAAATTATCAAATCTGAAGATTTGATTAAATTTAGTGAGATTTAGCTTAATTTTATGTCATATTGTCAACACATTTTTATTTCCAGATAGCAATGTAACATAAAATTGGATTTTTGCTCTTTCTGAAATCAGAGGCATTTAGTTCTTAAATTTCTACTAGGAAAATCTAGCGCACATCTGACAACACTGGTACACAATAGAAAAATTTCTTGTTGCAAGGTTTTTTCAAAATAATTAAGTACTTTTACATTCCTTTAAAACTTTCATAAATATTTTTGGATATCTACTATGTGTGGTCCCTCAAAATTATCTGGAACAAGACAACTACTATGGTTGCAAAAATCTTAAGGATATTTTTACAATTTCTTTTCTCTAAACGATGAAAAACGTTCTTTGCAAAAAATATTCTTAAGGAAAAAGGGGTAATTTTGAGTGATTTCTATAGGCATCAAACTGCTTTGCTAATGAGCAAATATTATCAGCAATGGCTAAAAGCCATTGCTAACAATGCTAATGAGTAGGAAAATGCTTTTGGAGAAACCGATGTTATAACACACACACAATATGACCAAAGTGTGAAAATAATTAAAGCCACATTTTAGACATTCTTATAAAGGTTAAAAATGTTCTTCACTAATTGCCCATTCCTGGACTAATGGTTTGGATACCTGACTATTAAAATCAGTGGGCATGTGCCCACTGATTTAATGGTCATTCAGTTATAATGACTATTAATTAGTTGTACGACAAAATCCATCAGATGGTTATTGAAAATATGGGTATCTGAATACAGGAACTTCGATTAATGGCATGCATATAAGGTGGCTTACATATGTCTAAATATTATACATTTGAGAAGAAATGTGAATAATTAAGGCTGGGAAAAATGAAAATACAGTTCAATTATGAACAATAAAGGAAATGGATATAAAAATCCATGTTAATAAGGCATAATGATAAATATAAAATTATATCAAAAGAATTACTAAAGTCAAGAGAGTTAACATCCTAACACTGTAAATAAATATAATATAATAATATAAAGACTTATGAAATAATAAGCTGAATTTTTTTTTTTTACTGTGAGTGGGGCTGGAAAATTTAGTGACCATAATCTATTGCAGTGGTGAAGCATAGTGGAAGCAATTGAGACAATGTGACTGCACAATTGACAAAATGATGGTTTTTGTACATCATTGGCTGATTAAACTGTCAGTCGCTTTTCAATCAACCAATTATCTATGATGTAATTGCTGGTCCATGACACTATTGCTTGATTGATAATGACACTATTGCTTGATAATTTGGTAAATCAATGTCCTGTAAAAATCTTTGATGTTTCAAGTGCACAGTCTCAGTGCTTCAGTTACTTCCATTCATATTTCTCACCTGATCTGTTTTTCCTCTAAGAAATTTTTAACACCATCTTGAAGGAGTGTGTGTTTGGGGGAGCAGATGCTAGGAATGCAGTTCTATCACTGAGTGGTACCTGTACAAAATTCAACACTTAACAGGCCTTTGACTGGTTAAAAAAAATAATTGGATAATGAAGATTGATTAATCGAGGTTGCACTGTCAACAACCTATAACCCCTTTCCCAAAAAGAAACTTTTCTGGCTATGCCCCTGCTGAGCATAAATGCATCAATAACTTACAGGAAAATAACTTTTTTACGCTAATATTTATATTAGGTATATGCATCAATTCTGTTCTGCATCACCTACTAAGCTGTTGCATTTCTATTACACTTAAGAGGAAGTGTCAGTTGGGGGTTCAGAAGAAGTGGGGAATTTAGGTCAGCTTCTAAGGAGTTTATCAAGGTTTTTTTGTTAGAAGACATTTCCAAACTTTGCATGCAGGTATCTCCCAATGTAATCTGTATTGTGTAACAAATCCAAGAGTAAATGTAACAGAACTAGATCTTGAATCTACAACCACATTTATTTTTTCATACTGACACCAAAGAGAAGTTCTATTGATGTTGATATTAACAGGTAAAAAAAATAAGTGTCATTATAATTCACATCATTCCTTCAAACCTCAGTGGCAAGCAGCTGCTTGAGATTTTTTTTTACTTGCAAGTATAATAGTAATAGTTTCAGCTCTTCGTGGTCTCTCATAGCAGAGAATGGGATTTCCTATTAGTGAAAACACTTTTCTGAATCAAAATGCCTTGATTAACATTACAGTTAGAGAGCTAGCTGCTGTTCCAGCAGGCATATATTGAGTGCTGTGATAAGCTATGAGGCAGTGGTGAATTAAATCTGCCATAGTCTTAGTAGTGCATGTCCTTGAATGAGAAGGCTTGTAAAAGCTATGAGTAGCTTTTAGGTTTATTCTGATTATTGTATTACAAATGAATAAAAATGGTAAACTGACAGTGAATGTTAACAGAGACGTACAGTCAGGTACTTTCTATTTTAACAAGCAGAATGATGCTAATGTGAACTTGAGATGTTCAGATGAACAAATGTAGCATTTAAGATTGCATCAAATGATGCAACACTTTCCATAACGTCTACTGAATTCTAAAATTATGAAAACAAAAAAAGTTCTGAAACAATTTTAACAGTAAAAACTGAAATAGTCTAGAATTAGGCAATGGAACTAATTCACTTCTGTGATAATCACAACAGACATTTAGTTCCAACAATGGGGCAATGTGAAAAAAATCACCAATTCATTATGAACACTGCTGCTATGATGCTGTTTTTATCAGAATAACCCAAGTATTAATACTTGCTACTTGATTATTAAATGCTAAAAAACTTTACTTAGACAAGCTTGAATCACCACTTCAACTATGCAGTAGCTGCCTAATAAAAAACAAACACCCCCTCAAGCAGCTGCTTGCCATAGAGGTCTGACAGGAGCCTGTCAGTTTATATGCCAAAGTAGGTCAGAGGATGGCAGGATCTCAGCAGAAAAACGACATGAATATCCATGTGGAATAATAATGGAAAATAAATTATTTTGCCAAGTTATTTATGCTCAGATATGAATTATAGCATTACTTCAGTGGTAAAGTATCACAGGAGACATATTTCACCGTCAGTAAAATAGCTTCTGGTTGTGCCCCAGCAACTTGCATTATGTGCCAGTGCTTCACAGCATGAAGCTACCAACACAACCTTACTTTAGCAAGTATGAATCACCATTACCTTGCTCAACTGGTAGAACAACTCATATGTAACCAGGAGATCCTGTATTTAAGTGCAGGAAGCAAATTGTTGGTCCTTCATGCTTTCATAGTTGAAACTTGGAACCATTTGCTTTGGCAAGCCCAATATGTTTCCATTTACATAAAAATTTATATCTATATTTTATATATAGTACAAAATAGTCAACATGAAAGACAGGAGACCAGTCTAAAATTTCATGTTATCACAATTTTGCATAACAGTATATTGATGAACATACTGCATTGATTTCTATTCTCTTTAATGATTGAAGAACTGGGGTTTAAGCCCATCCAGCCTTTGAGTGCTATTTCCAATCAACAAGATTGACAGTCTGAATGGAGCACAGGAAACTGCTGTCATAATTAGCAGATATGATTAACCTGCATCCCAGATGTCAAGTCTAAAACACTAGTATATTTACAGTAGGGTGACCAATTGGTCCCTGGATATAAAGCTGTCCCCAGAATTTTTTTCATTCTATTGACCTGCTAAACATTAACTGTACAACACAAGTAGAACTATTACTAATGGAATAATTGCAACACAGTTATAAAAAAAATTCTGTTAGTAATGCAGGTGACTGAAAAATTGAGCCAGAATTTTATAATGAAATTGCAAGAACTGTCAAACTAGGGTGAGCAGAAGTCTGCTTTATGAGGACATCTGCTCATTCCTTCAAATTATAATTGGTGAATTCCAAAAGTCCATTGATCTTTTTCTTTAAACCTGGTCTCCCTAATTTACAGTCATTATTAAATGTTTCACAATTAGCTCATTTGAAAGAAATTTGAAGCTGTTTGAAATTCATCAAACAATGGTTGGGATCATATATGTCAATTTTATATTGTGTTATATAAACAAGTTTTAATGGAATTTTGTCAGACCATAGAAAACCTTTGCGTTAAGTGAACATTTCTATTTGTAAAAGTATTTTCAGTGGAAGAGACTAAAACTTTAGTTTCATGTTAACCAATATTTAGTCTGATCTGTTTTCTTATTGTGTTTTTGACTATACTACCTGATACTACTCTTAAGTTAGGGAAATCCTCTGTTGTAATTTTAAAATTAACAAAGGCACATCACTAACAGAGCATTGTGTACAGTAGGTTGCAGAAAAATTTTTTGTTATAGTAAATTTCTAGCACTTCAGTACAACTATTTTCAGTTTGGCAAACCAAATCTACAGGCAAGATTCTGGTCCCCCATGGTCTCACCTCTTTTCAACATCCTGTCGGATCTGTCCTTCAAGATCTAGAAACAAAATTATTCAACTCAGTAGCAATTTTACCCTTCTTCTGGTGTCAGTATGTCGACGATATAATTTGGAATGGCAGCAATGAGCAATTAAACTGCCTCATTGACTCTGTCAGCAATATATATCCCATGATATGATTTACGAAGGAGGAAGAAAATAGCAGTGTTATCCCCTATTTAGAAGTTTTCATCCAAAAAGATGATGCAGGAGCCTTGACATCAGTATACCAAAAGCCTACCTCAGTCATAGGAGCAGACTCGTGGGCGTAAAACATTGCAACCTTCTGTTCCCTCACCCATAGAACCTTCACTGTATCTTCAAACCAGCAGTTGCTTGAAAAAGAAATTCAAAACATCCATTCCTGAGTCCCATGACTTCCACCCTACAACATAGAAAGGCTAATTAACAAATATAGAAATGAATACAGAAGAGATTTAGCTCTCCTCCCAATCAACGACCCTAAATGTGCGACCTTTGCCAGACCTATTTCTTACATTCCTGTCCTATGCGAATCAGTCCAGAAATTAGGGTCCAAACTATCAAAATTGTTTTCAGTCCAGCTCCAAATCTGAAGAAAATTATCAAAAGGGACAAATTTAGCCTGCCACCACTGAGATAGCAGTACAACACACAGCAACAATAGACTGGAAGCACACCACACTGCTTGCCCATGCATCCACTTTCTATGGAACCATAATCTGTGAGACTATTAAAATAATGACCTTGCCATCCCCCACCTGCAACCAAGACACTGGAATCGCCCTTCATGACATGTGGAAAGAAGCTCTTTGTTTAAAACCCCTAATGTCACCACATAGTGTCACTTCACTGAAGACTGAGCACTGTCCTTTACTCCGAAAAGCATCCGAGTTTTCTCCAAAAAACTTTTAGCATTCAAATAGTCTGAAGGACAAACGTTGTCATTGAGCAATAAAATTTTAGAGAATTTTAAGTTATTGTCAATTAATTTCTGAGCAAGAAGGTCCTTTAAATTATATTCTTTAACAATTTTAATTTCACCTCATGAAAGACAAACAGTTTGAAACAAGTTGTATTTAATTTGTTATTGTATTTAACAAGTTGTATTATATTGTGGTCTGTAAATGGTAGCTAGGTAGTCACTGGAAGGAGAGCTATGCACCAATCCCCTGTGATGATGCATAGAACCGGCCAGGCCTAGCACCTAATGTCCAACCCCGCCTTCTCGTGGTGCGGACCGTTAGTAACTTTCAAAAGAGATACTCTCTTGTGGAAGTGAACGGAAGGGGAGGGCTGCCAGATTAGTGTGGCCTACTGATCTGGACAACTATGGCTACTTTTCTTTTTTTTCTACCCTGCTGAGGAGTGGTCAACCACACAGGGTCCTGGTGCTGACCATATAAACCTACTGGACTGGACAGATATATGGCTCTGAGCTTGATTATGGATTCTGATTTTGCTGCACTGGTGGGCTTCTGTGGAGGGAAAATCTTCCGCTGTGTTTTCTTTTTGTTTGTGGGTTGACAGCCCCAAGTGAAAGATCCACAGGATATGTTTATCAGCTGGTGGCTAATCCTGAGCAGAAGTCATCGCAGGCACCTGAACTCTTTGCTTCTATTGGCATCGTCAAATTCTACATTGGAGGAAGTCTTCCAGTGTAGATGGCTTCAGCCTTTAGTAGTGGGGGAACGGGTCTTTGCCCCATGTCTGCGATTAGGGGGCTGTTTGATATTGTCGGCATTCCCTCTCTCAATAAACATAGTTTCTTTAAACATCCCACTAACCATTTTCTCTCCATAGGTAGTTGGAATGTGAGGACTCTGCACAGAGCTTTTTCTCTTGATGTCCTCACACAAGAATTCCACCGTTATAATTTAGATATTCTCGGCTTGCAAGAGACCAGATGGACAGATAAAGGTCAGATTCTTAAAAATAATCTTAAATTTCTCTTTTCAGGGAGGGACGACAAAAAGCATCACCAAGGCGTGGGTCTGCTTCTCAGCAGACACGCTAGTGATGCTCTTCTAGGATATGAGTGCATTAATGAAAGGTTTCTTACAGCAAAATTTCAGACAAGCGTTAAAGACTTGAATGTTATCTGCTGTTATGCCCCCACTGAGGATGCCGATGAGGATGAGAAGGATAGGTTTTATGAACAACTTCAGGATATTTTGAATTCTGTCAAGAAAGGAGATATTACCCTTGTTCTTGGTGACTTCAATGCCAAAGTTGGTACTGACTCTGACCTTTGGGGAGGAGTAATAGGCCCTTTTGGTATTGGTAGCTGCAATAGCAATGGGCAACGTCTCCTACAGGTAAGTAAACTCAATGGATTCAGAATAACTAACACTTATTACAAACACCGCGACATACATAAGTACACATGGGTTTCACCTGATGGGCTGCATAAGAATATGATTGATTACATATTAATTAACAGCAAATGGACTAGTTCTGTTAGGAATACCAGGGCATATAGGGGAGCTGAAATTGGATCTGACCATTACCTTGTTAAAAGTGTGTTGCAACTTAAACTTAAAAAGTGTTGTGCTAGGGTTAAAAAATTTACTTTTAATACTAAAGCTCTGAAAGATCCAGTTATAGCCAAAGCTTACCATGATAGGTTACTTAGTCATTATGACAGTCATGGTTTGCTTACTACTGAAGTTGAGGAAGAATGGGATCATTTTAAACAGGCTTTTTTGGACACTAACAGTACTCTTTTAGGAAAAAAGGAGCAGAAGAGGCAAAATTATCTGAGTGATAAGGCACTTGAGCTTATTTCGGAAAGAAAGAACTGCAGGAATGCCCTTAATCAATACCCTACTAGTCCTAATAGAAAGCATTACAGAGACCTTAATAAACTTGTAAAGGATCAGTTAGCTGCTGATAAAAATTTTTGGCTTGATGGTTTGGCTGACAAAGCCGAGGAAGCAGTTAGACAGCACAACAGCAGAGAGCTGTACCAGATAGTTAATGTTTTGTGTGGTAGAAAACGGACAGGCATACAAGGATTGAAGGATAAACAAGGTAAGGTTATAGAAGGGGAGGATTCTGTCATGGCTAGGTGGGCTGAGCATTTCAGTGATGTTCTAAACAATGTAGTTAGTTCTACTCCCATTGTTTGCAATGATGATAGATGCATTGGTGGCTTTAATGTTGGCCCTATAACACAATCTGAAGTTAGTTTGGCTGTTTCTAAACTTAAACTTCATAAATCCCCAGGGGTAGATGAAATTACTACGGAAATGCTTAGAGCTGGGAATGTTTCGGTTACCACTTGGATGACTGAAATTCTGAATCTCTTTTATGATAAAGGCATGGTTCCTAAGGATTTTACCAGAGCTATTGTTATCCCTATTTTCAAAAAAGGTGATCGCAGTTCTTGTGATAACTATAGGGGTATCAGCCTACTCTCTGTTCCAGGTAAAGTTCTTTCCATGATTGTGCTTAATAGAATTAAGAATCTGGTTGACAGGCAATTGCGTGATGAGCAATGTGGATTCAGAAGTGGTAGGGGATGTGTAGATCAGATATTTTCACTTAGGCAGATTCTTGAGAAATGTTTAGAGTTTCAGAAACCTTTGGTTGCTAGCTTTGTTGATTTCAAAAAGGCTTTCGACTCTGTTGATCGTCATAATTTGTGGTTGATTGTGAGATCATATGGTATACCAGACAAGTTAGTTAACATTATGAAAGCTCTCTATAATAACACTGAGTCGTGTGTGAGAGTTGGTAAGGCTTGTAGCAATTGGTTTAACATTACTTCTGGTGTTCGACAAGGGTGCATTTTGTCTCCTTTTCTCTTTAGCTTGGTTATTGATTATGTTATGCGAAATTCACTTCAAGGGAAAGATTTTGGCCTTAAATGGGCTGGAGATACGAAAATTTCTGATTTAGATTATGCTGATGATTTAGCCCTTTTGGCAAATGATGTTGATGAGATGAACTCTTTCATTCGAGCTGTTGATGAGACTGGTAGTAGAGTAGGTTTGGTTATAAACAGAGAGAAAACTAAAGTGATGAAAATTGGTCAGGCAGGCTGTGATTCAGTTAATCTGAATGGTTGCAGTCTTGAGCAGGTGTCACAGTTTAATTATCTTGGGAGCTATGTAACAGATAATGGTGATGTGCGGCATGAGATTAACAGACGAATAGGGATTGCTGCTGGGACTTTTAAGAATCTATGGAGAGTGTGGAGAAATAGGCGTATACACCTAAAGACTAAAATTAGACTGTATAATAGTTTGGTTCTTTCTAGGGTTAGTTATGGTAGTGAAACTTGGACACTTTGTAAACAAGATAACAGGAAACTAGATGCTTTTGATTCCAGATGCTTACGCAGTATCTTGGGCATTAGGTGGTTCAACTTTGTAACTAATGATGAGATTAGGAAAAGGAGTTTGCAACCTCCTTTAAGCAGCATATTATGCAGAGAGAGACTCCGTTGGTTTGGCCATGTTGCCCGTATGAATAATTATAGATTGGCGAATAGGGTTATGAACAGTGTGCCTAAAGGCCTCAGAAAGAAGGGGAGACCTAGGATGCGGTGGGCAGACAATGTCAAACAGGACCTTGTTAGAATTGGTGTGCAGTGGCCAGATGCAGTAGATGTAGCTCAGGATAGACTTGCTTGGAGAACTAAATTGCACGGTCTGGTTGGACCTCCGTAGCCCATGGCTGCTTGAGGATGATGATGATGATGATGATGATTATATTGTATTTAACAACTTGTATTTAACAAGTTGTATTTAAAATGTTTTAAATGAATAGCCAATTGTGAGTGCAGTATGCATGGTATCTTGATAAATGATACCTGCAGCTCTCAACCTTTTTTCAGCAATATATCCCTTATTAATTATCAGCATTACTGTGTATACCTACCAGTTCATACACACCATCTTATTTGCATTTTATGACTAAACTTTTATATAAAATAATTATCAGATATAAAACAATGTGAACAACAATTAAATATATAATTTGGGAGGATATTACTAAAAATTAGTTTCTAATATACTTATAGACAACATTGTGTTTCTCATTTGTAGAAAGTTATTAAACTGAATTACTTTTAACTTTAAATAAATATCTGGGAAATATTTATGTAAATATAAGATTATGAAAATCTTCTTAGGAGAGATTTTAGGCAGACCCCAGAGAAAATTTCAATATAAATTACCTGATGACACAGAGTGACTGAAAACATTTAAAGTTTACTTTTAAATGCTAGTGGATTCTGACAGAGGATTTATAAGGAAAATTTTGAATTTTTATTTAACAAAAGATATAATTTTGATAATAAAACACATTTTGTATGAAGTTTTTTTTACAAATTCTTCCATGACAGTGGAGGGAGACATCGATCTAGATCTCTTCAACTGACTAAAATCTTTACCAAGAAGAATTTAAGTCATTTTTTTGAAAATGTTTTAATTTTTTTTTTTATAAAAGATTTTTCCTCATTATGCAAAACAAATGTTGATATTTAAGATCATGATCGAGTTTTATAATCTTTGTGCACTCACTTTCAGTTTGAAAACATTCACATGACCTCCAACCTAACAAGTTTGCTAGTGTTCACACAATTCCAGAATATCTGATGGCTTATCATTTCAGTTAATTCTGAAATTCTGACATTCATTTAACTGCATATCAGTCAATATATGTTACTTTTACAAATTTAAATTTTATCATTGAAAGTGTATTTGCATGCATTACCAAGGGATCTGCATTCAGTTCAAAATAAGTTTTACAAAGTCAAGATTATAAAAATTGTTAGAAAAGGTGAACCTTGCCAATTCGAAAACCACTTCCTTACATTAATGTTCACAGCTATAAAAGGAAATTGAGTTGTGATTGAATGGTGAAAAAATTAAAATGAATCAACACTGCATTTCTAATATATACTTAATTTTTTAACAGTATCTTGGCATTAATGCAACTTTAAAATGTGCCATTATAGTGGATAATTAGTTTTCAGTAAATAAGTTTAAACTTTCCCCTAGTGTACAAAGAATGTTTTTAAGTAGCAATATCATACATTAAATACCTCTTAAAGAAATTGTTTTACAGATAATAATTAGATTTCTGGGCTATGATATTACAAAATACTGTGCTAAACAAGAAGTTAAACAAAATATTCAAATTTGAAATGTAAAATTATTTCTTTGCAAGTTGTAAAATACACCAGCAAGCAAACTTTGCCATTTGATACCAACATATATATTATATGGCCATTTGGTCCCCTGATTGATAAGTTATTATTTATAAGAATGAATGCTAAATCACTATATGCAAGATTTTTAATACTCCAACTTCTATGTTTTACTTCAATAGCTGGAAATCTTATAAAATTAAAACCTACATAAAGTATCAAAATATATACATCTTTCATAGTAAAAAAACTTGGAATAGTATTCAATACTCATTAACATTACAATATAAATAAAGGAAATGCAAACTATTACCATTATATAAATATACATGCTTATTTATATATACACACTCAAAAAGTTTTATTCAATGACTACTACTGATGACATGTTTTAAGTAAATTTGGCCCCAACTGATTCCTTCAACTATCAACATCAATTGTTCATAAACAATGGCCATTAAATACATAACAATGCAAAAAAAAATACACACATCCTCATACAGATATCTTTTCTCTAGCAGATATAATTAGCAAAAATGTTTATATGCCAAAATTAATAAATCTTCAATACTCATTGTAAACTTTGGCAAAAAGTATTGTAGCTATATATAGTACACAGCAATGAAAACAGGTAGATAAAAGATAAAATATGCTAGTTATGGTTTAATAACTTCAAACTACTAGAGAGAGGGAATGAATCTTGGCCAACCGCATATAAAGGTACTATTCTTACATTTTTACATTAATCAAAATCTCATAAGAATAGTTTTTGCCTACTAATGCAGAACAAATTTTTATCACAATTACAACAAGACTATTTCCTTATTACTGATCCAAGAATTGAAGAATTACAAAAATTAATATCCTTCAATTGTTAAAAAAAAAATTCACTGGCAGTAAGGCATACAAGTACCTTGAAAGAGACTCGAAAAAGTTAATGTAACTAAACACTTTTGTAAAATACTATTGGAAATGCAGATGAAAGTGGCAAAAATTGCAACTGCAGCCATATTTTTTATTTATAGATATTTTCCATCAAAACCTTTAAAGCAGTATTTAATTCACAGTGGATTGTTCACTTTTCTAGTTTTTTTTTCTTATGATATTGAAAAATTTTCTTTACCACCACAGAAGTGTCTTACTTGCACACTGAGAATTTGTTAATATTTTATAGCTATAAGTCTTTAGAAGATAAACTATTTTATAGTCATTGGGGAAAATATTTTGGTAATGCTTTATTTGGGGGAAAAAAACTAATATTTAATGTACTGCAGATAAGATTATGGTATAAAAAATGTATTTTTTTTTACAATACACTTCATACACTGCAATTCACAGCTTTGTAATGTAACTAGAATAACTTTTTTTATAGTCCACAAAGAGCATTAAATCCACTGGATATAAAGTATGAACTTGATTATGCTTAAAAGATCACAGTGTTGCTGTTAACTTGCTAAGTACTTATATATATATGCCTACTTTTTTCCTTCAAAGATCAGCACTTGAAAGCATTGGGTTGTTTTACCTCTGAGCAGTATTTTTTGCACACAATGGGCTAAATTGGCCAGGTCAAGTACTCCGAGGCTCAGAGAAGGTTGATTGGAGGAGACTCACTGGACAGCTCAGAGGAGACAGATGGAAGCCTCCTACGAAGCTCTCCTGCATCAGGGCAGGTGTATATATATATATAGGGTGCCACCAAAAGGCTATATTTTACCAAGGTCAATCGAGTGTCATTGAGGGGGATGTGTTCCAAGATGTTACAGTGAGGAGAGCTCAGCTAAAGGATTTCATAATCACCCATTCTTTCGCATCTTTGTTCTTTGCTTGTTAAATATCTCTGTGAAGCTTTCAGATAATTTTTGTGTTTATCATGCCGAACTGTGCAGTAGCAAACTATATGAGTAATCCTTTGAAGAATAAGAAAAGCAATGTTTCGTACACATTCCAATCAGAAGCAAAAATTTGTATGGAAGTGGGTGCTGCAACGTTGGCATGAAAATAAATTCTATGTGCACATGCTAAGATATCTGGGAAATATTTGTCAGATGTATGTTAAGATCAGTCACCTATAAGATCTAAGAAGTGAATTCTTAGAACTAACTATTAAATGTAAACTAAATGATAATGCTATTCCAGATGAAAAAAAAAACTTCTTGCATAAAAAATTCAGTCTTGTTACAATGACTGATTCTACTCTGACCAAACGATTGTTATCTCTGGAAACAAAGAAATGATGGTTGAAAAAATAAACCTATCACTATGAAAACTACAACAGTGTATTTAATAAAAAACCACCATTATCTCAGGTAATTAATAATTTAAATACCTTGCCTTATACTGCACTGATTCAAGGGAACACAAACTTATGCCACTGCATCAGTCTACACATTAAAAGATTACAGCAGCAGTTTCAAATTGCTACTAAAAATTAAGTAAAGCTGAAAGTGGAAAATCTCTGCATTGCAAGCAAGATTGCAATTAGAGCAAAAGCAGTAGAATAAACATACAAAAAAATTGTTACAGCAGAATAAAAATTTGGAATTAATCAGAACAAGAAAAAAAAAAGCTCCAAAAGAGAAATTTTCTTAGTAAAAATTGAGAACCACATTTATGCCAGGTCATATTAAATGTTTTTTGGGACAAAATTTAAACCACTGCTCAAGGCAGACAAAAAAAATATTAACAGAGTTGGTAAAAAGATCCATTGAAATAAAGTTCTGGTGTTTTAATTCGATCAAATTTAATTTTAAGAGCAAGATCAAATTTGGGTTGTGTTACCTCTCAGCAGTACTTTTTTTGCACACAACGGGCTAAATGGCCAGTTCACAAGGACCCAGAGGGTTCAGTGAAGGTTTGGGGAAGGGGACCCATTGAACAGCTGTTGGAGAAACAGATGGTAGCCTCCCTTCTAGGGCTATCCAGCACGTTCAACGTGCACAGGATATGCCTTTTCCCACACATGGGGCTATGGTTTAACATCCCATCCAGTGGATGGCAGCCTTTACAAGCACATCAGAGTCCCCTACTAACCGTGGTTAGGGTGGGAAGTTTTGCGTAGATAAATCTCAACACTGGCCAGGTGAGACTCGAACCTAGGAACTGCAACTACAAGTCTGGAATAGTGGGAACTTGAACCTGAAAACATCAGGTTATGAGATAGGCTGACTACCAACAGAACCAACTCTTACCATGAACATAAAATGTACAAGTTTATATGAGAAGACTTTAAGGTACTTAACCCTTCCGATGTCCACGTCGTCTGTATACATTTGGAGAATCTAAATTGAGGATCCAAGGACGTATATATACACTTTTAGTACAAGAAAAAAAAAAATCGTTTAAAAAAAATAAAAATTGCCGTTGAAATTATATATATATCTTATAAAAAATATATAATTCAGGCTTCAAAAATAATTTTATTTTTTAATTTGATGCATATTTTATTAAACTACAATATAAATAAATTTATAAAGCCATCTGATTGCCCTTTCTTAGAACTAAACGGTATTGAAGATTTGCTTCTTAAGGTTCCCATTTGCTGAAGCAACCTTCTGATTTAAGCTCACAACTTTGATTTGAACTACTAACAAATATTTCCTTAAATTTTTGAAAATCTAAAAACAAAAAAAAAAAGCTATTTTTAAAAACTATAGGTTTTGGAAGTAATTACAAAATACATACTGCCATCCCCCCCCCCATTTCAGTTTTCTGTCATAAACCTACTTCAGTATTCCCAAGTTATCCTTTTTCCCAGCATTCTATGCATCTTTCCCACCTTTAAATCGAAACTGAAAGTAAACACATATTTCTCAGAAATTCTGGTTGCACCTGCATTTAATTAGTTGTGCTTCACTGAGTCAAACAAGACTCAGATGGCTATCTCCATTCTGTGTGCTATAAGTGTTTTTTACAGTTTTGGTCCATCATATTGGATACTCTTTGTAAAGTTAGTTTTTTTTTATATTTAAACTTTAGTTTTCATTTCAGTAGATTTATTTTCAGAAATTAGTGATCTTTTGGCTGATCAATAAGTATTGAGTTTTTCATAGTTATGGCATATCGTATGGCCAATCTACAACTTGTTGCTGTGGATATTTTAACATTGCATTAGGCTATATGTTAATTTTTATTCTATTATTTATTACTTTTCCAGTAAAACGTTGATATAGTATCATTTCCTGAAAATAAATGAGATCTTGGATATGAAAGCAAATTCATTTCTGTATATTTATTTCCACTAGTTAGCAATCTTCAGCTGATTTATCGATCTTTCTGAGTTATGTTAGATCAGAGGCCGGTTTAAAAGTTGCAGATTTTTAACATCCCATTAGGTTATATGAAATTTATCTTTTAATATTTCTTGCTTTTTTAATAAAAAAAACTTTTAGCTTGTACAGTTTTCTGAAATCGAATATCTTGAATAAAATAAGACTTCCTTTGCTATGGAAATTGGCCATCATTTGGGAGGTCAATTTTGGGAAAGGTTGATCCTTGGTGCACAAACCTTTCTGCACCTAGCCAAGATCGCCAAACTTCAACACCCAAAGAAAAAATTCACAACAATTTCCTTTCGATAAATATATAATTTAACTTTTTATTCAGCAGGTTTTCCAAAATGAAGCCTTAATTGTACAGTGCAATCTTTTTTTCCCCACCATATCACATTGAAAAAGGTTTATTAAAATCATTATGCTTGCAAATTTGCTTATACTATTTATTTTCATAAATTCGTAATTAAATTCTGTTTAATTTGGTATATAACATGACCTATTTCCATTTATTGGTTATTTTTTTTTAATTCTAAATTTGACTTGTTTATCTGACTCAGCACAGTTGGCTAAAAGCCTGGAATTTTCTTAATGTATGGTATTGAGAAAAAAAATTAGAAAACAAGAAAAATATTTACTTAAAACCAAAAAGTAATTTTTTTGTTACTCAGAAATATATAGTCATTCTATTCATGTGCATTGAAATCATTTCTGTCTATTAATTTCTTTTAAATAAATTTTTGTGTTGCCAGACGCATTTTTTACTACACGACTCTAAAAAAATCCTATTAAAATGTTTTTTTTTTGTTAAATACTTGATTTTCAGAAAATCCAAAATTAAATGCTGATTAATTTGGTATACAACATGCCATGATTCCTTTCATTAGTTATTTGGCAAAAAAAAGTTCCAAAGTTATTTTTTTTTGGCAGAGCATAGGCAGAAAATAGCTTGGCCCCTGGATGGAAACCCATTTTTCAGGCTGAACACTGGAAGGGTTAAAAGAATATTAAAAGTTATTTATGGAACATTTACCATCACATTACTATAAAAAAAAAAAACCCATAAACACCTAATATTTATGGGTATATTAATGTCCAATTTCCCAGTTATGCACAAAATGATATTAAGTGAAATGTACTACAATTTGTGATATAGTGCATGGCCCTGATGATGTGCATCATTAAGTACAAAATTTTAAATTTTAAAGACAGAATGGGTGAAAAAGAATTAACATTCTTTCCACATGTAGAAATAGTATCTTTAGCATCAGTGCTGTTTTCCAACCAGAATGCCAATCTGGGACCTTGAATTTTTTATAATAAAAACATATGTAGAGATGATATTTTATATATGTTTAAAAAAATACGAGCAGCGTACTTATTTATAAATTGAAGCAAGAGATTTAGGTTGAATGACAGATAATCAGAGGATTTCTCAAATATCTGTAGGAAAAGACAGTACTGTTCACACTTTGCCTCCTTCAGAATGTATTAGATTTGTTGCCTATTTCTACAAGTGTAGTATGAAAAATTCGCAAATTTAAAAATCTAATATTATTTAGGTCTTCATTGTTGCCCTCCAATCACTTTTCAATCCAAAAACGTATGCCATAACTCATGGCTAATTCAAGGCCTTTTTAAGCATCGGACTTTAAAATTAAAGAGAAATCATGACAATGATAAGAACATGCTCTGTTTAAAATTTATTATAAGAATTTTTTTTTGAAGAAACTGAACAAAAACTATTCCCTCACCAGATGCATTTTGGGCCATTCTGTTCATTTTCAGAACCTAATTTGTTTTAAAGGAGAAACAGCACTGTTTAGCATGTGAAGTTTCAAACTTTTCCAAAGTTTCGTTTAATCTATGCCAAAATATTGTACTTCTGTAACTATCCTTTCACCCAATTTCACCATTTTGTATTATGTAGTTTATGTAATGGAAATGAAAGGAAAACAAATGTGTTTTGGCTGGTTGAGTGGATTCAAATCATAATTAAAGTTGAAAGTGGGTTTTCGTACATAGAGTACAGGATAGTTCTGTCATACCCCAAGGGTATAAAGAGGTTTAAACAAATTATTGGAAAAGGAAATTCAGAAAAACAAAAATCAACTGGGGTAGACCAGTACATTGGAGTCAGCTGTGGTAATGAATAAAATAAGCATATATCTGAAACACAACCAAGTCAACACGATAGCCACAGTTTAGACCTAAAATTTTTTTTTGTTTTTTAACACATCACTGAAAGTGAGAAATATTTATTTCCACAAGTTAGTTTATGAAGGAAATATAAAGCTAATCTATAACAAGAGAGAGGTAAGGCATTTGTAAATCTGCATTTGAACATGATTGAGAAAAACGGTTTTTAGGGCTGAGACATTTTCTGTTGTAGCAATTTTTCTTGTTAATGGCAAAGTTAACTGACATAATTATAGAAGATGAACTAAGAATCCCAATTCTTTTGTATATCATTTTTAATTTAAAAAACACTTTTGAACATCAAACTGAAAAGTTACAGGAAAAGCAGTCTTGAGCCAGATGTGATATGAACCTATCTATGACTGTTGGATAACATGTGAAGTACTCTGGCTGCTGAGGTACTAGCCATCAAAATTTCTTTTAGTATGATACAAACCTTCAGTCAGCAGTACACAATCATGTATGTCACATGAACACAGGGACTTCTGATTCCATAAGTGTCATGAAGAAAGAGTGATAGCACATAATAAGATCTGATGTTTATTCAATTATAATTCAATGAAAACATTCTCGAACATCAAACTCAAAGATAAAAACTGTCTGGAGCTGAATGGGATATAAACCCATGACCTTTCACCTAGATCAAGGCAATTTTTCTCTAATTTTGAGTTTGATGTTAAGAGTGTTTTCATCCAATCACAACTGAATCAATACCAGATCTTTACACAATTTGCATATCATGTCGTCCCGTGGCCGAGTGGTTAGCACGCTTGGCTACTGATCTAAGGGACCTGGGTTCGAGCCCCGGATTAGGCATGGATGTGTGTCGTTTTTCTGCTGAGGTCCTGCCATCCTCTCAGACCTTCTACTATGGCACATAAACTGACAGGCTCCGTCAGAACTTGTGGCAAGCAGCTGCTTGAGGGGGTATTTATTTTTATTTTTTTTATTGTGCAAGTGGAAAAATCCAGTGGTTGGTGTGAGCTCATACAATGCAGAATTGTGATTCATGAATTTTCAAGTCTGAACTGTGATTTTTGTTTCACATTGGCATCCCTCCTTCAGACATACATGAAAGCAAATTGTTTCAGCAAGATATCTTCACACTACTCAGAATATGAAAGACCAATTATCTTTTACCTTGAATCTCAGATCACCTGTCCTCATGTCTAAGTGATATAAACAAGATTTCATTTTTATGCAGTCTGTTAGATTAAAAAAAAAGTTTATCCTTAGAAAGTTTCTAACAGTAATTGATTGCATAATTTCAAGCAGTAATACAAATATTTCCCCAGAAATGTTTGCTATATGGGCTGAGATAAGAGCAGTACTTGGATATAAGTTACAAAATGTGTTACATACTGAACTTCTTTGTGTTTGAATAAAAACTATGTAAAATCTTAAATTCCGAAATTTGTATAAAATTCTCTTGAAACTTCTGAATTTTTTTTTTTTTTTTGGTTCACCATATATTTCTTAATTGCCAAATGACAGCTAATTTCTGTGTATTCCAGCAATGCTTTGTTTTTCCAGTGAATTAACCTTCAATGGACAGTTGCTATATCATCTTGAACCCATTTGATGACTTCTTTACTCTTTAAGCTTGCATGCAAATTCTGAATAGTTTGCAAAGCCTGGAACCTACTTGCTAAATATCACTTAAATTGTTGAACTGCATTTTAATTTTATTTGCACCTGTGTTCTTATACATTCAGTGCTACTATATCAACTGAGCTACTACTTCATTTTAACTTGGTTTAATGGTAAACTATTACTGACTTGAGTTTTTAAAACTTTAACAAGGTTTTTTTATCACTTTTTTTGATCCTAAACATGCTGACAAAGGAAATGTCTCATGATAAGAATACCAGCTTATACATAAGGACTGAATAAGTGATAACAAAAGATTGCCAGAATTATTTTATTAATGGATGAATATATAAACATTTTGGTTAGACATCAGGCTCTGTTTTAAATTATATGATTGAAACTTGTTGCAAAATCGTGAAAAGCAGCACATAAAACTTATATTCTTTTATATACAATGAAAGCATTTTAAAATGTATTATATAATCATGCACAGCATGAAAATTTTTGAAAAAACTACAAAGCACTACTGATGCATGTTTAAAATACAATATATATGATTTGAATGGAGAAGTAAAGCTCAGCAATCAGTAAAATCATCAGACCAAAATTAAAACTAGTCTGAGAGAGTATAATATGAGTGTGAAACAATTTTAGGCTATTCACCAAGACTATTGCAATACAGACTATCCACAAAACAATAGGTAAAAATACTATATTGTGCACTTAGTGATTCCTGCATCTCTATTTTACTACAAATGCACAAAACATAGCAATTTGAAATAATTTTTTTCTGAAAGAAAAAAATTTTTAGTGCACTTTTCTAACAAATTTTAGCATATATATATTTTGCTAATTATATGGCATATAATGTTTACATTTCTAGAAATAAAAATAATTGTATGAGTTTCCTTAATTGCAATTACACATAAATTTACAAAAGATGTACATCAGATGCAATAATCATACATATTTAGAATAAAAATTAGCAACTGCATGCACATTATGTAAATATTTCCAAAACATAAACATAGGATAAAATGCCCTTTTCTCAACCTATATTACTTCAACTTTTCAAATATTAACTTTTAGGCCTGCATCTTTTAAAGCTGTATGAAACAATTCTAGCCTTTTAAAGTATGAATAATATATACACAAGTCCCTGAGTCTAATATTATCCTGCTTTAAACATTTCTCAAAACAACAACAAAAACAAACCCTGACATTACGAAGTTCCCATAAGAGAATCTTATAAAAAATAAATATGAATTACCAACTAAAAATAACTCTACATATTTCATTAGTCTTGTTCTTAATAACATCAATAAATAAGAAAGTAATATAATACAGTTTCAACAAATGAGAAGTTAATAGCTTTGATAAAATTAGCATCCCCCCTTAATATTTAAATTGGTACGTTACAGAATAAACATTTCCTATCTCACCATAATGAAGTCTATGTACTGTAACAGTAATTGATAACTAAGATAAAATGAGCAAACAAGGAAAAAAAAAATGATTAGCAGCATATCACAGTTTTGAGATAAAGACTGAGCAATGTTTTTTGACACTATAGTGCCAATGTTAACAGCAGTGCATAAGTTGTTGCAAGCCTAAAGGCTTTTTTAAATCCAATAACAAACTAACAAGACTACATGAACTTTGACTATACATTGCAGCCTACAAGGCAAGCAGAAAAGAAAGGACAAACCAAAAATTTTTGTATTTCTATCGTCCAAATAACCCACCAGTAGTTGAGTGATCTGCATGTGGGTACTCAGCAAGAAGCGGGGATGCCAATGCTGCATAATGCTGATAGTCACCGTATGTAGCATACAATAATCCAGCATCTGTTGGTGTTATGAGAGGTGGTGGACCACTTCCATTAAGAAGAGCTGCAGTAGTTGGTACTGGTATACGAGGAGACAAAATCAATGGTGCTCCTAGTGGAGTGGCAGCTGTACGAAGAGGATTAGAAAGAGCAACTGGAGGTGCAAGAAGACGAGCTGCTTCTGGTTCTGTAAAAAACACGTAGCTGTCTGTAAATTTGAATAAAAGTATTAAAAAATGAATAGTCAAAAATCACAAAAGGTAAAAAATGACAGATAAAAAAATGGGCACAAGACATAAAAGCATTAAGACAAAACTTTATTAGTAGGTACTAAAATTTCTTTGTCAGAAATTAGATATAAATACACTATATACATTCAAAATCAGTAAGAAATCAATTATATATTTGAGTTTTCACTGTCTGGTCAAGAACTCCTAAATAGTAAAATGGTCTGCACATACACTAATTTATCACATAAAAAAAAACTCTAGTGTTACCAGATCTATTGATAAAACTAGATACTCAATTGAATTAATGTTGGTTCCCTCAGAAATTCAGTATATCTCCACCTATGAGCAAGACTTATACACTGAGATGCTAGTTTATTAGGCACACCACCCCTCATCACATAAATGATTTGTTTGAACATGTAATATGTCACATGACTGCATTGTGCAGTATACGGCAGACCAGATCTTCGAGCATCAGTTAGCATTGGATTGAGCATCAGAATGCACAAAACGAGTGACCTGACCGACTTTGAACATTGACGTGGCAGCTGGTACTAAGCATGCCAGTTTTAGCATCTCGAAAACGGCAGTTGTCCTGGTCTTTTCAAGCACAACCATTTCAAGGGTTTACCGAGAATGATTGGAAAAGTAAAAAACTACCAGTGATTGGTGATCTTATGTGCAAAAACAGCTTGTGGAACAGAGGGGTCAGGAGACTGGTGAGAATTGTGCAAGCGAACAGAACAGCCACAACCAGGCAAATCAACAGAAATAAACACTGGTATGCAGAAGGTCCTCCGAATGCACAACCTATCAGACCTTGTTGCAAATGGGCTAAAATTGTCACAAACAATGTCAAGTGGTGATGTTGTTGGCAAAGAATATAAAACTTGTCTTGAGTGGGAACATGAGCATCAATACTGGACTATTGAAGACTGAAAAGGGTAGCCTGGTCAAATGAACCAAGGTTCCTTTTGCATCATGCTGATGGATCAGATTTTGGTGCAAACATAATGCCATGAATATAACACAATATACAGCAACTCTAGACTGGGAGCATACCTGACTGCTAGCATGTGCATCTACTTACTACGGAACCATAGTCCACGTGGGAATTGAATTAATGACCCTTCCTGTCCCCACCTTCAACTGAGACACTGGAATCATCTTTCACAACATGTGGAAAGAAGCCAGCTCTCTTAACAGCCTTAACATTACCATATAGTGTCACTTCACTGAAGACGGAGTGCTGTCTTGCTCTGAAAATCTTCAGAGTTTTCTCCTAAACACTTTTAACATGCAAATAGTTTGAAGGATAAACTTTTAAAAAAATTTATTGTTCAACAATAACAAATTTTAAGGAGCCATCTTGTCTGGTGTCAACAGTAAAAAGTACAGAAAGATGGTGGCAGTGTGGGGAATGTTTTCCTGGCACACATTAGACCCCCTGATACCCATCAGAGGACATCTGAATGCCATGGCATATTTGAACATCATTGTTGATCAAGTTTATCCCTTCATGGCTACAGTTTATCCCCATTTGGATGGACATGTTCAGCATGATAATGCACCAGCTCACAATGCATATATCACCACTGAATGGTTCCAGGAATATGCAGTTTTCCTTGCTTCATTGGCCTGCACAATCCCCAGATCTAAACCATATTGAGCATCTTTGATATGAGATGGTAAGGGCCGTTCATAGCAAGACTTCGCCATTGTCCAATTTACAGCAACTGCATGACAATCATTTCCACATGGTACAACATTCCGGCACAACACATCCAGCAAGTTCCATGTCCTGATGAATTTGAGCTGTTCTGAAGGCCAAAGGAGGTGCAACATGTTGCTAGGTAGGTGTACCTAATAAACTGGAATCTCAGTGTACAATGCTTCTTTGCTGCTGATGGTGAGATCAGGTAAAACTCACTTTTATTCACCCCAAGGGCAAATATGCACACAATTGCCTTTTTCTTGGGTGAGATAGAGAACCTAGTTAGTGAAACCAATAGGCCAAGTTAATTACCATCTTGAGGGCTTGTGTACATCACTGATGAAATGCAACAACTGCAGTGTTTTGAAGTTTATTTTAGTCTGGAAATTATACTAGCAAAATCTTGCTATCTGCAACAGATTACCCTACATACATTTACTGACAGCACACGATACTTCTGAGGGATTGTTAAAATTCTGACTATTCTCGAATTAAAACAGTAATATTCTAATTTAGATACCAATATGTCACATACACATTCATTTTATAAGACAGTTTGTTAAAAATAACTTAAAATTCTCTGTCGTTGAGCAATAAAGTTTTAAAGCCATGCATATAGTTTGAAGGATAAACTTTAAAACTTTATTGCTCAATGACAGAGAATTTTAAGTTATTTTTAATTTCTGAGCAAGAAGGTCCTTTTAATTCTGTACTTAAAGACAGTTTGGTTTGCAAGGGTTAAATAATTGCATATTAGAATATATATTATTTTATCTTTATGTGCAATATTTCAATTTTATTGATGGTGTTATTGACTGTATTGCAGAGGCAACGTTTTTGTATTGAGTTCTCTCTCACAGGACCATGTTATACTAACCAATACATCTTCCATAATTCACTAATAAATCAGAACTTTGACGTCGATTCTAATTTTAGAGTAAGAATTGTCTTGAGCTGGGTGGGATACAAACCCACGACCTCCTGATAACATGTCAGGTGCTCTGGACCACTGAGCTACCGGCCGCTGATCAAGATCTCCTCTAATTAAGGCTACGAACATTCATCTATATGGCAAATAGAAAGCTGCTTGGGCTAAAATTGCCTGAATAGCACCTATATGTGACATAAAAGGAATGTTCATAGCATTAATTAGGGAAGATCTTGATCAGCGGCGGGTAGCTCAGTGGTCCAGAGCACCTGACATGTTATCAGGAGGTCGTGGGTTCGTATCCTTCCCGGGTCAAGACAATTTTTCCTCTAAATAATTGAAGCAACTTAATACAGTGGTTATTTATTGGACTACTCAGTTAGCTAACCTGTTACCTGAGGCTCAGCTTGTGCTTCTTAAAGCCTTCCAGGTGGTCCAGGAGTGATTACTCCTGGACCACCTGCACAGTACGTGAAGGCAACCCACATCGTTCCTATCTTCAAGCAGGGGAAACCCGCCACTGAGCTGTCCTCTTACAGGCCTATTGCTATAATATATCTTGCCTCTGCATGATCCTAGAGAGACTGGTCCTTGGACGTCTGGAATGGTATCTAGAGTCCAATGGCTTCCACGCTGACAGCCTCTTGGATTTCTGCAAAGGGAGGTGCACGTCGGACAATCTCATCGACTTCACCTCTGCTGCTGTCTTCTTCGACATCCAGAAGGCATTCGATTCCCTGTCCCACTCAGATATTCTCTGCAGGCTCCAGGATCTCGGCCTCAGAGGCAATATCATCCAGTGGATCGCAATGTACCTCTCCAACAGGACTGTTCGTGTGAAACTGGGCAACACGCTCAGCATCTCCCACACCATCAATCATGGAGTTCCTCAAGAGGGTGTCTTCAGCCCAATGTTACTGAACATCTTGCTGTCAGGCTTACCCTCTCGACTCGAGGATAGAGTGGGTATTTCCATTTACGCTGACGATATCTGCATCTGGTTCCTTAGCCAGGACCCCTACTATGGTCAGCTCATGACGAAATGAGCTGTGGACACGGTCGTCAAGTTCTTCGACAACCTAAGCCTCACTCTTTCTACTGATAAGACTGTCATGAGGAGACGCCTTCCACCCAGCTTCCCTGATCTCTTGCTTGGGCCAGACCACATCAACGCTGTCCATCAGCATAAGTTCCTTGGTGTGGTTCTGGGTAGCAGGCTGAGCTGGGGGCCTCACATCCAGCATCTTAAGACAGTTGCCTCTACGCAGAGAAAAATACTCTCTTTCCTTGCTGGTAACTGCTGGGGAAGTTCCTGGTCTTGTAACAGCACTTGATCCTCTCCTGCATCAAATACAGTGGTCACTTTCTGAGCAATGCCTCTGCTACACTGCTCAGCAAGTTGGCCACTGTCCACACTATATCTCTGCGCCTCTGCCTCGGACTCTACCCTAACACACCTATTTTTTTTTAAGGATATAATTTTTATTCATAAGAGTAAAGAATACAAATACATTTACAATTTGACCAACAAAGCTAAATAGCTTATCTGCAGGAAAATGAATAAATTACATTAAACATAGGTCATTCAGCCACAAAAATGGTGTACATCGAATAAATCCACAAAACACAACACATAATAATCAGCTAACTAGAAAATACCAAATAATTTTTTAATTCCATTTTAAGTCTTCTAAAAGAATCTATATTTAGTAATTCTTTTGGAATAGCATTAAATATAAGTGGTACTTGATATTCGGAGGTATGTTTTCCGTAATTATTTCGAAAATTTGGCAATTTGTAATAACCTTGGTTTTGAAGTCTTGTATTTTTGTTATGTTGAATTTTTAGTTTGTAAGTTTCGTCAAAAATGTTTTAATTATTACATTATATTTATATAAATTGCTGTAGGATAAAAGGTTTAAAAATTTTAATTTATCGGTGGAAGTTTTATAATTTTTTTTGCAAATGAAACGGAATAATATTTTTAGCTATTATAGACTGCAGTTTTTCTATTTTATTTATGTTAGTTAAGTTAGTTGTTCCATGCATAATTATTCCATAATTTAAAATAGATTCGCATATTGCTTTATAAAATATTACACAGGTTTCCATATTTAATACGTATTTCAGATTTTATCGCTGATATTCTCAAACTTTCACAAATGTGGGATATATGGGCATTTCACCTAAAATATTCATCAAAAATGATTCCTAAGTAATTTATTTGATTTAATTCGAGCCATCCCGTGGCCGAGTGGTTAGCGCGCTTGGCTACTGATCTACGGGACCTGGGTTCGAGCCCTGGGTAAGGCATGGCTGTTTGCGTTGTTTTCTGCTGAGGTCCTGCCATCCTCTCAGATCTTCTACAATGGCATATAAACTGACAGGCTCCTGTCAGACCTCTGTGGCAAGCAGCTGCTTGAGGGGGTATTTATTTATTATTTACTTGCTCAACAAGCGGGCAACATAATGATTCATAATTTGAAGCATCCTTTTTTCGGCAATTTATTTTATGAATTTTGATAAAGAGGTTTTGATAAAGAGGTTTTGATGAATATGAAATCCTGGTAAATGAATAATCATCAATTTTTTTTTCTCATTTAAATAGATTTTATTATGATTTAACCATCTAATAATATTATTGTAATCTGTTTGGGTCTGAAAATGGTAGCTAGGTAGTCACTGGAAGGAGAGCTATGCACCAATCCCCTGTGATGATGCATAGAACCGGCCAGGCCTAGCACCTAATGTCCGACCCTGCCTTCTCGGGTGCAGATCGTTAGTACCTTTCAAAAGAGATACTCTCTTGTGGAAGTGAATGGAAGGGGAGGGCTGCCAGATTAGTGTGGCGTACTGATCTGGAGAACTATGGCTACTTTTCTTTTTTTCCTATCCTGCTGAGGAGTGGTCAACCACACAGGGTCCTGGAGCTGACCATATAAACCCACTGGACAGATATATGGCTCTGAGCTTGATTATGGATCCTGATTTTGCTGCACTAGTGGGCTTCCGTGGAGGGAAAATATTCTGCTGTGTTTTCTGTTTGTTTGTGTGGTCACAGGATATGTTTATCAGCTGGTGGATAATCCTGAACAGAAGTCATCGCAGGCATCTGAACTCTTTGCTTCTATTGGCATTGTCAAATTCTACATTGGATGAAGTCTTCCAGTATAGATGGCCTCAGCCTTTAGTGGTGGGGGAACGGGTCTTTGCCCCATGTCTGCGATTAGGGGCTGTTTGATATTGTAGGCATTCCCTCTCTCAATAAACATAGTTTCTTTAAACATCCCACTAACCATTTTCTCTCCATAGGTAGTTGGAATATGAGGACTCTTCACAGAGCTTTTTATCTTTATGTCCTCACACAAGAATTCCACCATTATAATTTAGTTATTCTCGGCTAGCAAGAGACCAGATGGACAGATAAAGGTCAGATTCTTAAAAATAATCGTAAATTTCTCTTTTCAGGGAGGGACGACAATAAGCATCACCAAGGCGTGGGTCTGCTCTCAGCAGACACGCTAGTGATGCTCTTCTAGGATACGAGTACATTAATGAAAGGTTTCTTACAGCAAAATTTCAGACAAGCGTTATAGACTTGAATGTTATCTGCTGTTATGCCCCCATTGAGGATGCCGATGAGGATGAGAAGGATAGGTTTTATGGACAACTTCAGGATATTTTGAATTCTGTCAAGAAATGGGATATTACCCTTGTTCTTGGTGACTTCAATGCCAAAGTTGGTACTGGCTCTGACCTTTGGGGAGGAGTAATAGGCCCTTTTGGCCTATTACTCCTCCCCAAAGCCTCCCCAAAGCTCCTCCCCAAGCTTGTAGCTGCAATGGCAATGGGCAGAGTCTCCTGCAAGTAAGTATACTCAATGGATTCAGAATAACTAACACTTATTACAAACACCGCAACATACGTAAGTACACATGGGTTTCACCCGATGGACTGCATAAGAATATGATTGATTATATATTAATTAACAGCAAATGGGCTAGTTCTGTTAGGAATACCAGGTCATATAGGGGAGCTGAAATTGGATCTGACCATTATCTTGTTAAAAGTGTCTTGCAACTTAAAAAGTGTTGTGCTAGGGTTAAAAAATTTGCTTTTAATACTGAAGCTCTGAAAGACCCAGTTGTAGCCAAAGCTTACCGTGATAGGTTACTTAGTCATTATGACAGTCATGGTATGCTTACTACTGAAGTTGAGGAAGAATGGGATCATTTTAAACAGGCTTTTTTGGACACTAACAGTACTCTTTTAGGAAAAAAGGAGCAGAAGAGACAGAATTATCTGAGTGATAAGGCACTTCAGCTTATTTCGGAAAGAAAGAACTGCAGGAATGTCCTTAATCAATACCCTACTAGTCCTAATAGAAAGCATTACAGAGAGCTTAATAAATGTGTAAAAGATCAGGTAGTGCTGATAAGAATCTTTGACTTGATGGTTTGGCTGACAAAGCCGAGGAAGCAGTTAGACAGCACAACAGCAGAGTTGTACCAGATAGTTAATGTTTTGTGTGGTAGAAAATGGACAGGTATACAAGGATTGAAGAATAAACAAGGTAAGGTTATAGAAGGGGAGGATTTGTCATAGCTAGGTTTGCTGAGCATTTCAGTGATGTTCTAAACATTGTAGTTAGTTCTACTCCCATTGTTTCCAATGATGATAGATGCATTGGTGGCTTTAAATGCTGGCCCTATAACACAATCTGAAGTTATTTTGGCTATCTCTAAACTTAAACTTCATAAATCCCCAGGGGTAGATGAAATTACTACAGAAATGCTTAGAGCTGGGAATGTTTCGGTTACCACTTGGATAACTGAACTTCTGAATATCTTTTATGATAAAGGCATGGTTCCTAAGGATTTTACCAGAGCTATTGTTATCCATATTTTCAAAAAAGGTGATCGCAGTTCTTGTGATTTGTGATAACTATAGGGGTATCAGCCTACTCTCTGTTCCAGGTAAAGTTCTTTCCATGATTGTGGTTAATAGAATTAAGAATCTGGTTGACAGTCAATTGCGTGATGAGCAATGTGGATTCAGAATTGTTGGGGATGTGTGGATCAGATATTTTCACTTAGGCAGATTCTTGAGAAATGTTTAGAGTTTCAGAAACCTGGTTGCTAGCTTTGTTGATTTCAAAAAGGCTTTCGACTCTGTTGATCATCATAATTTGTGGTTGATTGTGAGATAATATGGTATACCAGACAAGTTAGTTAACATAATGAAAGCTCTCTATAATAACACTGAGTCGTGTGAGAGAGTTGATAAGGCTTGTAGCAATTGGTTTAGTATAACTTCTGATGTTCAACAAGGGTGCATTTTGTCTCCTTTTCTCTTTAGTTTGGTTATTGATTATGTTATGTGAAATTCACTGCAAGAGAAAGATTTTGTCCTTAAATGGTTTGGAGATATGAAAATTTCTGATTTTGATTATGCTGATGATTTAGCCCTTATGGCAAATGATGTTGATGAGATGAACTCTTTCATTCGAGCTGTTGATGAGACTGGTAGTAGAGTAGGTTTGGTTATAAACAGAGAAAACTAAAGTGATGAAAATTGGTCAGGCAGGCTGTGATTCAGTTAATCTGAATGGTTGCAGTCTTGAGCAGGTGTCACAGTTTATCTTGGGAGTTATGTAACAGATAATGGTGATGTGCGGCATGAGATTAACAGACGAATAGGGATTGCTTCCAGAACTTTTAAGAATCTAGGGAGAGTGTGGAGAAATAGGTGTATACACCTAAAGACTAAAATTAGACTGTATAATAGTTTGGTTCTTTCTAGGGTTAGTTATGGTAGTGAAACTTGGACATTTTGTAAACAAGATAACAGGAAACTAGATGGGTTGGGTTGTTTTACCTCTGAGCGGCACTTTTTTGCACATCATGGGCTAAATGGCCAGGTCACATTGACCTCGAAGGCTCAGAGAAGGTTGTGGGAGGGGACCCACTGGAACAGCTGTTGGGAGACAGATGGTAGCCTCCTGTCAAGGCCATCCAGAGTGTTCTTTAAAGTGCACAGGGTATGGCTCTACCGCACACGGGGCCACGGCTTAACGTCCCATCCGACGGACGGCGGCCTTTCCAAGCCCATCGGTGTCCCCTACTGACCGTGGGCAGGGCGGGGAATTTTTCAGAGATAAATCTCAACGCTGACCCAGCTGGGACTCGAACCTGGGAACTACAGATTACGAGCCTGGCACGCTATCGAGCGAGCCACCCCCGCCCCAGGAAACTAGATGCTTTTGATTCCAGATGCTTACGCAGTATCTTGGGCATTAGGTGGTTCAACTTTGTAACTAATGATGAGGTTAGGCAAAGGAATTTGCATCCTCCTTTAAGCAGTATATTGTGCAGAGAGAGACTCCGTTGGTTTGGCCATGTTGCTCGTATGAATAATTATAGATTGGCGAATAGAGTTATGAACAGTGTGCCTGAAGGCCTCAGAAAGAAGGGGAGACCTAGGATGAGGTGGGCATACAATGCCAAACAGGACCTAGTTAGAATTGGTGTGCAGTGGCCAGATGCAGTAGATGTAGCTCAGGATATACTTGCTTGGAGAACTAAATTGCATGATCTGGTTGGACCTCCATAGCCCATGGCTCCTTGAGGAGGAGGAGGATTAAAATATCCAGTAAAAGTAAAAATTCAAGAGGGGTTAAAAATTAACCATCAGATAAAGATGTATAAGGGATTAGACGATAAATCATAAAATAAATATGACATTCTCAATTCAAAGCTAAACATGCCATTAAAATGTGTTTTACAGTCAATATGGTGTCCCTTGCACTTAGGTTTGTCGTCACACACAGGAGAAACTAATGTGCAATAAAAGTTACCTAAGTGGAGCAGAGCAAGCAAAACTGCCTCCTTGCAATTCCTGCAAAATGATGATGGCAATGGTTTTCATAATGGGTTGGTTGTTTGGTTGTTTTACCTCTGAGCGGCACTTTTTTGCACACCATGGGCTAAATGGCCAGGTCACATGGACCCCGAAGGCTCAGAGAAGGTTGGGGGAGGGGACCCACTGGAACAGCTGTTGGGAGACAGATGGTAACCTCCCGTCAAGGCCATCCAGCGTGTTCTTTAACGTGCACAGGGTATGGCTCTCCCGCACACGGGGCCACGGCTTAACGTCCCATCCGACGGACGGCGGCCTTTCCAAGCCCATCGGTGTCCCCTACTGACCGTGGGCAGGGCGGGGAATTTTGCGGAGATAAATCTCAACGCTGACCCAGCTGGGACTCGAACCTGGGAACTACAGATTACGAGCCTGGCGCGCTACCGACTGAGCCACCCCCGTCCCGTCCCTTTCATAATGGGATTGATCTCAATGAGCTTGTTAGCAATCTGTTCTGATCGAGATTGTTGCTGCAGTGCCTGGATGGAGAACACTGCCAGAATCTAAGGCAGATGGAAAAATTTGAAGCCACTTGATAAAATAGAAACAAATTGTAAAAATTGCTATCGGTGTTTTGAAACTAAGGAGAGTTGTCAAAATTCAAAGTCACTTGGTAAAATACAGGCTAGTTGTGAAAAATTGGGCAATTTCAGAGGAGATGTAAAAATTTTGATTTTTTGTTAAATTAAAGAAATTTGACAAAATTCGAAGCCACTTGGCAAAATCTAGGGAAGTTGACAAAATTCGAAGCACTTGCTAAAATGTAGGCAAGTTGTGCAAATTGGGATTGGTTTCATAAAATTAAGGAGAGTCGACAAAAATCAAGAAAAAATATAAATTTAATAGAAAGTGAGCTCAAAAGCTGCTATCTCATGATATACTGAGACTATAGCATATAGCCTATGCATAAGTTGTTGCACATGGCATGACTTAAGGTAGTTTTAACACAGTAAAAGTTCCCAAGTAAGGTTGTAAAATATTACCATTTGTAGAAAACGTCCTGCTGGCTTCAGCTGGTTGTGCATGTTGATAAGCTTCTTCTACGATTTCTCCCCCCCCCCCTTCAAGATGTCATTTTGAAGGGTTGTTGTCATTTCACAGATGACTTAAGCACTGATGTATTTGCAAAAGCAGTCCAGATACCAGTCCGGGATAAATTTGTTGAATTCACTATTTCTACAGTGTTGTAGTAATGATGGTAATGCAATGTGCCCATGATGGTGAGTGTTTAAACGAGAGTGTCCCTCTGAGATTTACCAAATTTGAATGCCACTCGCGCAACAGGAGTTCCAAGCTGCAGATATGGGTGGGACTTCCATGTTGCACAAGCGATCTTTATGAAGGTTGATTAAGATATTTTCTGCATATTGAAATTGAAATTTATTAGGCAGAGTCATTAAAGGCTTTTATGTAAGATTGCTGAACTCATTAATCTGCAAGAATTTTGGTGTTACCCGATATTTTTTTCAAGAATTTAAGTCTAAGCTATTTTCGATTAAGGGAGACTCATTTTCAGAAATTTCTTGGTCTCATTAATTGAGGCCATGCACAGTATTTAATCGTACGTGATATATTAATTGTAATTACACAGCAATTTGATTAAATTTAATGCACGATTATGCTTTTAATGCGAGCTCAAAAGCTGCTATCTCACGATATACTGAGACTATAGCATACAGCCTAGGTACAAGTTGTTGCACATGGCTTAAGGTAGTTTTAACACAGTAAAAGTTCCCAAGTATGGCCTCAAATGAAGAGACCAAGAAATTTCTGAAAATGAGCACCCTATCTTTCTTTGAGGTGAATATGAACTCAGTGATTGATTGCACCATCGATATGCTTTAGTATATATGTCTTAATCAAAAACTGCTTTGACTTAAATTTTTGATGAACTTCAAAAAATACCGGGTAATACCAAAATTCTTACAGATTAATAAGAATAAGTTCAACGATCTTACATAAAAGCCTTTAATGGCTCCGCTTAATAAATTTCAATTACACCATGCAGAAAATATCTTAACCTTCATAAAGATCGCTTGTGCAACACGGAGGGGGAACCTCCTGTTGCGCGACCGGCATTCAAATTTGGTAAATCACAGATAGAGGGACACTCTTATTTAAACACTCACCATCATGGGCACATTGCTTGATGAAGCCTCACATGTGTTCGGGGTGAAACTCGTCATTATGTTAGCTTCGATGGAAGAGTTTATCCTTGTTTTAACATTTTAAATGTTCAGATTTTAGTAGTTTTTTGTTTGAAATTTGCACTGAATATGTTGTTCTAAAGACGTTTTTAAACAATTTTGAATATGTTGAAAGTGAAATACATTTGGAAATTATACATAGAAACTGCTTTGTGAGGACACTGTTTTTCACATAAGTTTTTAAAAGAAGTCGTGCAACATTACCATCATTACTACAACACTGCGGAAATAGTGAATTCAACAAATTGATCTGACTGGTATCTGGAGTGCTTTGCAAATACATCAGTGCTTAAATCATCTGTGAAATGACAACCCTTCAAAATGACATCTTTGGGGGGGGGGGGGGAAGATATCGCAGAAGAAGCTTATCAACATGCACAACCAGCAGGACTTTTTCTACAAATGGTAATATTTTACAACCTTACTTGGGAACTTTTACTGTGTTAAAACTACCTTAAGTCATGCCATGTGCAACAACTTATGCCTAGGCTATAGTCTCAGTGTATCGTGAGATAGCAGCTTATGAGCTCACTTCCTATTAAACAGCATAATCATGCATTAAATTATTTTAATCAAATTGCTGTGTAATTACAATTAAAATAAAATAAAATTAAAAAAATATATCTATCCTTCCATATGCACACTAAATAGTAGGAAATAAACCTAAAGCATATCGAAGGTGCAATCAATCACTGAGTTCAAATTCACTTCAAAGAAAGATAGGGTGCTGATCTACCTGCACAACAAGATTGCTGACACCTATCTTCCTTTGAAGTGAATAGAAACTAGCAGTTACTGATTGTACCATTGATATGCTTTAGGTTTATTTTTTACTTTTTAAGGCCCTATAGGAAGATAGATATTTTTTAATTTATATCTTTTTGTTGTCACTAAAAACACCTACCATCAAAAACTTTGATGTATAACTCAAACAATGAGCACCCCCCCCCCCCACCTTTTTGGAGTTATATTTGAGGTAACCAATGACATTGGAGACATCATAAGCGTTGAGATACAACTCGTTAAAGTCTAACCCCACAAAATTGCCTCCCTATTTTTTATCAGGGGGGGGGGGGGGGATGCCATTATGACAGTCATGGTTTGCTTACTACTGAAGTTGAGAAAGAACAGGGCCATTTTAAACCAGATTTTTTGGAAACTAACAATACTCTTTTAGGAAAAAAAGGAACAGAGGAGGCAGAATTATTTGAGTGATAAGGCACTTGAGCTTATTTCAGAAAGAAAGAACTGCAGGAATGTCCTTAATACCATACTAGTCCTAATAGAAAGCATTACAGAGAGCTTAATAAATGTGTAAAGGATCAGTTAGCTACTGATAAGAATCTTTGGCTTGATGGCTTGGCTGACAAAGCTGAGGAAGCAGTTAGGCAGCACAACAGCAGAGAGCTGTACCAGATAGCTAATGTTTTATGTGGTAGAAAACAGACAGGCATACAAGGATTGAAGGATAAACAAGGTAAAAAGGCTTTAGACTCTTGATCGTCATAATTTG
Source organism: Ryuthela nishihirai (assembly GCA_038380435.1). NCBI lineage: Eukaryota > Metazoa > Arthropoda > Arachnida > Araneae > Heptathelidae > Ryuthela > Ryuthela nishihirai. The sequence goes on from JAWZYU010000019.1 coordinate 5,676,827, forward strand.
TGGTTGATTGTGAAATCACATGGTATACCAGACAAGTTAGTTAACATAATGAAAGCACTCTATAATAACAATGAGTCATGTGTGAGAGTTGGTAAGGCTTGTAGCAACTGGTTTAGAATTACTTCTGGTGTTCGACAAGGGTGCAGTTTGTCTCCTTTTCCCTTTAGCTTGGTTACTGATTACATTATGCAAAATTCACTGTAAGGGAAAGATTTTGGCCTTAAATGGTCTGAAGATGCAAAAATTTCTGATTTAGAATATGCTGATGATTTAGCCCTTTTGGCAAATGATGTTGATGAGATGAACTCTTTCATTCGAGCTGTTGATGAGACTGGTAGTAGAGTAGGTTTGGTTATAAACAGAGAGAAAACTAAAGTGATGAAAATTGGTCAGGCAGGCTGTGATTCAGTTAATCTGAATGGTTGCAGTCTTGAGCAGGTGTCACAGTTTAATTATCTTGGGAGCTATGTAACAGATACTGGTGATGTGCGGCATGAGATCAACAGATGAATAGGGATTGCTGCCAGGACATTCAAGAATCTATGGAGAGTGTATACACTTAAAAACTAAAATTAGACTGTATAATAGTTTGGTTCTTTCTGGGGTTAGTTATGGTAGTGAAACTAGGATGCTGTGTGACAAGATAACAGTGAACTAGATGCTTTTGATTATAGATGCCTACACAGTATCTTGGGCATTAGGTGGCTTAACTTTGTAACTAATGAGGTTAGGCAAAGGAGTCAGTCTGCAATCTCCTTTAAGCAGCATATTGTGCAGAGAGAGACTACTGGTTTGATCATGTTGCCTGTATGGATAATTATAGATTGGTGAATAGTGTTATGAACAGTGTGCCTAAAGACCACAGAAAGAGGGGGAGACCTAGCATGTGGTGGGCATAAAATATCAAATAGGACCTTGTTAGAATTGGTGTGCAGTAGCCGGATGCAGCAGATGTAGCTCAGGACAGATATGCTTGGAGAACTAAATTACATGGTCTGGTTGGACCTTCGTAGCCCATGGCTGCTTGAGGATGGTGATGATGAGTGCGGGGGGGGGATTTAAAATAGTTTATGACAGTCATTACACAAGCTTTCACTTGACACCTAACTTATAACTGTAGGCCCTAGTGTTCAGAAGATATAGTAGAATGACTAACATTTTTTCTTTGGGGGGGGGGGAGAGAGAGAGAATGGGGGCAATTTTTTTTATAGCCTACGGTACTCCCCACATCACAAGCTTTTATTTGACACACAGCTTGTTACTTTCTGCCCTCACATTCAATAGATATAGGGAAAAAATCATTCCCATTCCTCCTCCACCTTTGTTTCTTTTTGGGGGGGGGGAGAGAGAAGCATGGGGGTCAATTTTTCATAGCCTTTGACATTCCCTGCATCAGGAGCATTCATTTGACTTATTGCTTGCTACTTTCAGTATTCGCATTCTGGAGATGTAACCTAAGAATAGTTTTCATATTTCACTTTTTAGGGGGAAAGTATTGGGGGTTAATTTTTTATACCTTATGATACTCGTGCACCACAAGCTTTCATTTGGCACATATACATTAAGGTTAATCCATTGCATTCTAAAGATATGATGGAACAACAGTTGCAAAATCCCAAAATGGTCAAACTGATCAACCAACAAATGTCAAAGCCAAAATAGGCAAAAGTTGTTAAAATCTTGGGGAGTTGGCAAAATTTGAAGTGACTAAGTAAAATTAAGGTGAGATTTAAAAATAGGGTTTTTTTTGGTGAATTAGTAACAGCTCCCCCCCGCCCCCATCGACCACTCCTGCTAACACGACTTCTGGTGGTAAGTTTAGGTTACTTTCTTTATATAAGCAGTATAGTTGGTATTCTGCATAAGCTTACTAGTTTCAATTCACTGAAGATGACCATTTTATTTCAAGGTGAATGTAAAATATTTTTTATCACTTACTTTTTATTAATATTTTTCACAAGCTGCATCTAGTATGATTTTCACTCTTGTCTTATATGTCAATATTATTTATTTTTATTATTTATCTTGAATAAAAGAAGTTCATATGAACAATGTTTTTGTGGTGTAAGGTATATTTTTTATGTTAAAAAAGAAATCTTCATATTTTAAGAATGCATTAATAATATTTATCTAATGAATTATTACAATTGTTATTCAAACAGTATTTTTTATAAAGAATTTTTATGCAATTTATTTAAAGCACAGCTAGACTCATTTTAAAAAGGGGTGGCATTTCTTGGGCTGCACACAGTCAGAAAAAAGCCTTGTAGCAGGCCCTGGTATATATATATATAATCTTATAAAAATATATATAATTCAGGATTGAAAAATAATATTTTTTAATTTGATGCATATTTTATTAAAGTCATCTGATTGCCATTTCTTAGAAGCACTACACGGTATTGCCGATTTGCTTGTTAATGTTCCTATTTGATGAAGCAACCTTCTGATTTAAGCTCACAAGTTTCATTTGAACTATCAACAAATTTTTCCTTAAATTTTTGAAAATCTAAAAATTGACAAAAAAAAAGAGAAGCTATTTTTAAAAACGGGAGATTTTGAAATTACAAAGTATGTACCACCATATTTTTTTCCATTTCACACTCTTTTCTGTAAAACTTATTTCAGTATTCTGAAAATTATTTTTTTCATTTTTCCCAGCATTCTATGCATCTTTTCCGGCTCTTAAAACAGAAACTGGAAGTAAACACACCCTTCTTAGAAATTCTGGGTGCAGCTGCATTTAATTAGTCATGCTTCACTGTGGCAAACAAGAGATAGATGGCTGACGCATGCTATCTGCATTCTGTGTGCGTTATAAGTCTTGTTTACAGTTTTGGTCCAGCATATTGGATACCCTTTGTAAAGTATTTTTTATATTTAAACCTTAGTTTTCATTTCAGAAGATTTATTTTTGGAAATTAGCATCTTTTGGCCGATCAATAAGTATTGATTTTTTTCATAGTTATGCTACATTGTATGGCCAGCATACAACTTGTTGCTGTGGATATTTTAACACTTTGCACTCAAAGGTGTTTTTGCTATTTTTGGTATAGGAAAGTAGCAACTTAAATTTTTTTTGCTAAAAAGTTGATGAAATTTTTTACAACTAACAAAAATAAATCATACATAAACAATGTAAAATCAAACTCATGTCCACTGCTACTAATTTCATCATTTGGCTTCATTTTTATAACCACTAAAAACAGACTAAGTTTAGAATAATTTTAATTAAACACAATGCTGTACTATGAAGTGCACATATACAACAGATTTACACATCTAAAATGTAAAGAGGAAAGATATCTGTTTATAAAACAGTCATTGTCACCTCTCAGTCACCATTCAAGTTGCTGTATCAAACCAAGTGGCAACTTTTGAGAGCCTCTCAGGTGCAAAGGGTTCGAGGCATGGATATATGTTAATTTTTATTTCATTTATTTATTACTTTTCCATTAAAACTTTGATCTGGTATCATTTTCTGAAAATAAATGAGGTCTTGGATATTATTTTCCATTAGTTAGCAATCTTTCTAATGTTTGGATATTATTTTCATTAGTCAGCAATTTTTCGGTCGGCTAATTTATCAATCTTCTTGAGTTATACTATATTGGAGGCCGGCTTAAAAGTTGTTGCGAATATTTTATTTAACATTCCATTAGGTTATATGTAATTTTTATTTTATTATTTCTTGTTTTTTTAGTACAAAAACTTTGAACTTGTATACAGTTTTCAGAAAATGAATGTCTTGGTTATGGAAGTAAAATAGACTTCCTTGCTATGGAAATCAGCCCATCATGTGGGAGGGCAATTTCAGGAAGGTTTCCCTCTGTTAAACTCACTGAATGTTTCAACCCCCCCCCCCCCACTAGAAGAATACATTTTTTTTTAAATTAAGAGTTTTTATGTTTATATTGAATGATTTTAAAGGCAGTCCTCCCTTCCCTCAGTATCTTGGCTGTGCCACACAGACAATATAACTTTTTTTGCTTTGGTGCACAAACTTTTCATCACGTAGCCAAGATCACCAAACTTTCACACCCAAAGAAAAAATTCATAATGTTTAGCAAAAAAAGCAGCCAACGAAGTTTTTTTTCCTATTTCATAACCAGTTCTGAAAATCCCGTGAATGTGAGAAGTCCAAGTCACTTTGTATAACGTTGGCAGTGTTTAAAATATGATACTGAAAAGAATTGTTAAAAGAAATAAAAATCTCATTTTAGATTGAATGTTATATTATTCAGGAGGAAAATTTCTTTTGATAAATATATAATTTAATTATTTTTATTCATCAAGTTTTCCAAAATGAAGCCTTAATTGTGAAGTGCAATTTTTTTTTCACCATATCACATTGAAGAAAGCTTATTAAAATCAATATGCTTGTAAATTTGTTTATATTACTTTCATAAAATTCGTAATTAAATTCTGTTTAATTTGGTATGTTACATGATCCATTTTCATTGGTGATTTTTTTTTTAAATTCTAAAGTTGACTTGTTTATCTGACACAGCACAATTGGTTAAAAGCTTGGAATTTCCTCAAAGTATGGTACAGAGAAAAAAAATTGCGAAACAAAAGAAATATTAACTTGAAACTAAAATTTTTTTTCGTTATTCAGAAATAGCCTTTCTGCTCATGTGCATTATAATCATTACTATTAGTTTTTTTTTTTTCTAAATAAACTTTTGTGTTGCCAGATGCATTTTTTTTACTATATGACTAAAAAAGTCACATTACAATAAAACATAAAATATTTAAAAAAAAAAGTTTATATTTTCAGAAAATCCAGAAACGCTGATTAATTTGGCATATAACATGCCATAATTCTTTTGTTAGTTATTTGGCAAAAAAGTTTTAAAGTAAATTTTTTTTGGCTGAGCATAGGGAGAAAAAGCTTGGCCTGGAAGGAAACCAATTTTTCAGGCTGGGAATTGGAAGGGTTAAAAGGAAGACTGACATCTCAGCATAAAGAAAAATCGGTGCTTAATCAACTTGCATTACATTAACAGCAAATGTTCAATTATTCACAGATTATATGCATCAACCACCCTCAACCCAGGAACCAATGATTTTAAGTATCCTTTTCAACATATCATGCACTTAGGAATTTAAGTTTTCAAAGTATCTCAATTTTGCTAATATGAAGGTCTGTCAACCACAATTTTCATCCCTCTTATCCAAGATAAGGTGATGGATAGAGTGCTAATGAGTTCAACCTCTATTATGTAGACCATGAACATTCATGTTTTTGTCAAATAGTGATTTTGTGACTGATTAAATTTTAAGTCTCTCAGGAGAAGGAAGCAGCTGCACAACAAGATAATCATGACGAGCCTGGAGATTGCATTTCCAGGTGGAAGTGGAGCAGTTGACAAAAATCCTATGAAAAAGCAAATGACTAAGGTGTGAAATGAAAAATTATAGCACATAAGGAGGGTAACCCCCACCAGTGTCTTGGAAAATATATATTTTTCAAGGAAGTATGCAAAAAAATTATTGCCCAATCAAGATTTTGAAAGCCCTCTCATTCCCAAACATTAGAACTCATTAGAACCCCCGCCAATTCAAAATTTATGGTTAAGCTGTTGGACTAGGAGACCAGTATTTGTGTACTTAGGAGTTCTCAGCCTGTTTTACACACAAAAAAGAACATTAAAACAAAAGGCAGCTGAAATTACCTCCAGTTCTATTAAAGATGGACACTATTTCCACATGCATTATGGGGTTGGCAGAGGGAATCCCACAGAAACATTTGGGGCTGTTTGAACTTTTTTTTGTAAGTTACAGGTTCCAAGATGGATATCTCATCAAACGTATCTGGACATCCCTTCTGAGTAGTGGATTTGCCCATATACACCACAGCCATGGTCCAAACAGGAATAAAAGGATGCTCGTGGCCTGGCAAACCTCAGACATGCATGAACAGGAGAATGGGTTGTATGGCAGAGCTCAGCGACTTTCAACATGGCACGGTCATAAGATGCCACCTTAGCAACAAGTCAGTTCGGGATATTTCAGCCCTGCTACAGCTGCCCTAATCAACTGTAAGCAATGTTATTGTGAAGTGGAAATGCCCAAGAAGAACAATAGTGCAATTGCGATCAGGTAGGCCACATAAAATGACATAGCAACTGCTGAGTGCTGAAGAAGGTGGTGGGACAAAATTGCCTGCCCTCTGTTGCAACACTCACAGAATTACAAAATGCCTCTGGAAGCAACGCCAGCATCATAACAGTGCTGTGAGCTGCAGGAAACGGGTTTCCATGGCTGAGTAGCCACACACAAACCTAACATAAACAAGATCAATGCCAAGTGTCGGTTGGAGTGATGTAAATCACAGCGCCAGTGGATTCTTGAGTAGTGGAACTGTGTTCTCTGAAATGATGAATCATGTTTCATCTGGCAGTCAGATGGACAAGTCTTGGTGTGGAGAATGCCAGGTGAATGCTACCTGCCTGACTGTGTTGTGCCAGCTATGAAGTTTGGTGGAGGAGGCATCATGCTCTGGGGCTGTTTTTCATGGTTCAGGCTGGGCCCCCTAATTCCAGTGAACAGACTCTGAATGCCACAGACTATAATGACATTCTGGACAATTCTGTGCTCCCAACTTTAGGCCAGCAGTTCCGTGAAGACCGTTTCCTGTACCAACATGACAATGCCCATGACCACAAAGTGAGAACCATGCAGGAATGGTTTGATGAGATGGGTGTGGAAGAACTTGACTGTGCATGACACAGAGCCCTGATCTCAACCCCATGGGCATGCACAGAGCCCTGATCTCAACCCCATGGAATGCTGACGAGTCAGGCCAAACCATTCAACAAGTGACCAACCTCACTAATGCTCTTGTGGCAGAATGGCAGGCAATTTCCACAGCAACATACCAAAATCAAGTAGAAAGCCTTCTCTCCAGAGTGGAGGCTGCGATAGCAGCAAAAGGTGGATCAACACTATATTAATTCCTTCCCTATTACCAGTAGATTGTGGATGAATGAGTGTCTGGATACTTTTGATCATGTGGTGTATGCTAAAAGGCAGCATCCATCAGAACTTAAATTTTTTCTACATTGCATGAATGGTGAACTGAACCAGTCAAGTATTCACATATTGCTTATGATGTAGTGTATGTAGATGGGAACAGGGATTAAAAATAATTAAAAAAAATATCAGGAGTGTTGAAAATGAAATAAAAACATGGCTGCACTTTCTTACTAAAGGCCAGAAAGCTTCAGTACAAAAGAGGTACTCAACGAAGTTCCCATTTAACTCAAAACATTGCATAATTTGAGACTTTGCTAATGGAAATTAAGATATCAAACATTTATTAACTTCATGATGAATGAAATTTCAAAATAAAGAAAGATTAGCATTATTTAGGAGCTCTGAATGAAATATCCTTATATATAAAAGTTAGTTCAAATTTTACATTTTTAAGAAACTTTAATGCTTTCAAAGTTTGTCAAACTAACATGTGCATGAACCAACCAGGATTTGACCCTGAATCTCATTGTATCACTGTTACAGGAAATCAATTTAATACTACTGCTATTAGCATCAAAATTAACAATTCTACCATAACTTGCAATTTATATCAGAAAAACCACACAAAATTTCATGCATTCCATATGAATTAATAATAGATGGAATAACACTTACTGTTGTTTTTTCCACTACTGTCTCTGTATGTGCCATTGATTATTGCCAATTCCATAAGCTGCCTTTTCTTGAGTTCATCTTCTCCCTCAGTCTGAAGAAAATTTAAACTTAAAAATCTATGTAAAAATGTCAGTTAAAAGGCTAAATATAATATTAAGAGATTCTGATGCACATAAACCACCAATATTTTACATTTAAGAAAATCTCTCAGAGAGTTAGACAAAGTTCATCTGATCTATTTACATTTGTAAAATATGCACCACTAAGTGGCTGGTTTCATACAATATGGTATTCTTATATTGCAATGGTCAACAATATTTTATCCTTTCAAATACTGATAGTACTGTGTGCTTCTGAACAATCCTCTGTCCTCATAAGGAAACAAATTTTATTTTCCTCCATGAGGAAAAAATTGCCAATCTTTGAATGCTCTGCTAGCCATTGTCATTTATGTTTTCATTGTTTAAATGTAACCATTTTAAGACTGTTTATAGACCAGCTGTTCCTAATTTGGCAATTTAGAAATTTGTGGGGGCATTTTCAAGTTTTTCTCCAGTAAAAATTAAGTAGAATATTGAATAATTAGGTTAACATTATTAGGCATGATTTATTTTAATAGAAAAATATTTGAAATTCATGGATCAAAATATACATAAATTAGTACATATTTATAGTAAATATATTTTCAACTAGCTTAAAATAAGAAAAATGATTTCCATGATTTGACCCAAAAATGTTGGGAACCACCGGTTTATTATCTTTTCTCAACTCATTGTCTGCCAAAAAAAAAATTCATTTGAAATATGCATAAAAATAATAGTATGCAATGTTTGCATGGGTACTATGCAAGTATATATATAGAGAGAGAGCAAGGTTTAAAATACACTTTTGTTCATTACTTAGTTGGATAGAAGTTCAAATAAGGATTGTTTTAGCTCTGAGTGGCAGTTTTTTTTGTACACAATAGGCTAAATGGCCATGCTACAAAGACCTTAAGGGCTCAGATGGAAATATCCTGCCAATGTCATCCAGTAGGGGACAGATGGAAATATCTTGTCAATATCATCCAATGTGCTCTTTAATCCTTAACAGGCCACAGCTGAATGTAACGTTTTCATTTTTCAGACTCTGGGAGTTGCAAGTCTGTCTACCACTTTGTAGTGCATGATCTTAAATTTTTTTTAAACAGAAAGCATTTTTTTTTAATTTTATAGGAATTTCAAATATATATATTTAAAACTTGAGTATAATTTTTTAACTGTTGATTCTGCTAAAAAAATTGATATGCTTAAATAAGTATCCATAACTCATTACGATTGTTGAATAAGGTGCCATTATAGTCACTTATTTAGTTATGTTTAGCGTCCCAGCTGTTTACTTCTTTATTCAGCTGTTCTAAAATTGGAATTTACATGAGAGTTGTTATCGAAACTGTTGCCATTCTTTTCTTTTATCGATCCTTACTCATTTTAATAGAAAATATTCATTAAAACTTGAATTCAAAGTCACTGTAAAGGCATATATGTGCTTACTTGCTTTAAATTACAGCCTTTTGCATTTAGAATTAACTTGTTATTTATTGATTTCTTTTATTTGTATTAGATATATAACATTCTTTATGGAAATGTAACTTAGGAATCTTAACTGTCTGAAAAAACTGCTGAAAATGAAGTTTTTGTTCTAAAATCAAAGTGATGTGCTATTGTAGATTGTTATACTATACTTCTTATATTGGAAAGTACTCAAGGCTTTTTAAGTAACTAAATCTTTACTTTTGATTATATAGCTACTTAATTTAAATACATTTGAAAAGCTAAGTGTTTTTAAATACATATATACACAATGGATGTACCATCATGCTCCCAAAGTCAATTGCTCGCACAAGTTCCTCTAGAGAATCTGGACTGTTTTGAGAAACATTTCATTGATTCTGATGAAGAATTTCTTGGATTTCCCCCAAAAGAAGGGGAAAATTTATCTTCTAGGTCAGAATTTCATGTAGGACCTTCAACTTCATCAGAATATCACAGAGAAGAATTTTTTTTCAAGATTCTGATTGGGAAAACCAAAAAAAATTTATCCCTATGATTTACAATCAGAAGATTTGAGCCAAGATTACATAGATATCCATTAGGATACTGAAAAAAGCTAAAGAAGAATGGTTTTTCTAGTACATCATAAATTTACAGCACAAACTGGTCCTAACATTGGGGAAGCTAAAACTTATGGAACATTTGAAGAGATTGCAGAACAAGCTAATTTTATGCTCAGGGTTTGCTTCAGCAGCATGACTGATTTTGGAAGTCTATTGGCAAGAATAACTGGATTCAATGGAAAACTTGCAACAGCTGCTGAAAAAGTTTTTCATCTCTAGTACTTAACATAGCCTTAATTAGGAAGCAGTTTATAGTAGAATACTTGTTGGAAGAATACAGGTTGACTGATCTTCTCACACACACTCAATTCTTTCCAAGCATCATGTCGGGTTGGGTTGTTTTACCTCTGAGCGGCACTTTTTTGCACACCATGGGCCAAATGGCCAGGTCACATGGACCCCGAAGGCTCAGAGAAGGTTGGGGGAGGGGACCCACTGGAACAGCTGTTGGGAGACAGATGGTAGCCTCCCATCAAGGCCATCCAGCGTGTTCTTTAATGTGCACAGGGTAGGGCTCTCCCGCACACAGGGCCATGGCTTTATGTCCCACCCGACGGATGGCAGTCTTTCCAAGCCCATCGGTGTCTCCTACCGACTGTGGGCAGGGCGGGGAATTTTGTGGAGATAAATCGCAATGCTGACCCAGCTGGGACTTGATCCTGGGAACTACAGATTACGAGCCTGGCGCGCTACCGACAAGAGGCCTGACAAGGTTTTTATGCTCATCTCCTTTCACAGTGCTGAAAGGACATATGTTACGCAAAACCATTGAACTGGAAGAGACCATTTCAAAATCAAAAGGTGTTGTCAAAATAAAACAGTGAAATGGGAGGTGATCATTCTGATCAATATTTACATTATTCATTTTAAATAGTGGGTAAAATATTATTCCCTTTGTAAATATAGCTGTTGTCAATGCATATCTATTACATAAGCAATAAAACCATCGCACGAGTCACTACAAATTCAGACTTCTTGTAATGCAAATGTTACACGATGGTTCTTTACCCTACCAGATTTCAAAATCAAATTGACCCAGTATTCAACCTCCACTTGTACACCTAACTGCTAGCCATTTTCTTAGTATGATCCCTCCCCCAGACTCTGAAGAAACAGCCATGCAGAAAATGTGTAGTGTGCATAGCATGAAATACACACCATGTAAGTGCTTTTGAGTGCAAGAAATGCAACTGTGTTAGAAGATCTTGCTTTGTAGACTATCACACTAAAAACAATATTTTAAAGGAATGACTAAGTTTGTTGTTATTTTATTCAGACAAAGCTCTTTCATTTTGCATTTTTTTAAGATACTAATTGCCTTTATTTTTTTTCCATAACTTTGAGTACAAAATTAAGATCCACGAAGCTAAACAGCTTGTCCGCAGGAATCCAAATCCAGTATACAATAAACAGTTATAATTTTATAAAATATACTCAATATTACATTTAAAAGATACTACAGAATAAACAGTTTTTAAATATTTTCCAGAAGCCATGTCCTGAATGCTTTTTTAAAGTCTAATATTTTTAAAATTTAATAACTCATCAGGGATGCCAATGAGCACTGAGGGAATTTCATAATTTCCACAATTTTTTCCATAATTGTTTCTAAAATGTGGTTCATAATACGTAGCCCTTATTCAGGAGATTATTTTTGTGTTGGTAAGTACAATGTCTAACAACTGTGTTTTGAATGTTTCTTATTTTAGCCATATGTGTCCAGTAAGTTTTACCATGAATAGTTAATCCATAGTTTATGACCGATTCTCCAAATGCATGATAAACCATTTGACAAGACATTTAATGGTAAGATAGCACAGTCTGGACTAAATTACAGAGCAGTATCTTAATTTGTCACAAACATAATTTATATGTTTCTTCCACCTGAATAAATAATCAACAATCGGACCTAGATACTTCACTGCTGAAACTTTCAAGAATATCATTACACTTACAACTGAAATTATACCTGAAATGTTAGCGTCCACATTTGTTAGGCAATTATGTGAATGGTGTAAAATTTGATTGGTATCAGGAATTGAGATATTAGGTAGATGGAAGAAAATGGCCTTAGACTTGTTTGTGTTTAAATATATACAAACTGTTTTGTAACCATATTGAGATAATGAAATCTTTTTATAGGTCTTTATAAGCTTTTTCAAAAATTTTACCACTGCTTAATATTACAGTATCATCAGCATACAAATAGAGGAGTTGATCTTTAGGTTGTTGATATCATTAATATAGATCATAGATTCCCAGTTGGGACAATACTGCCCCCCAGTGGGCACTGGAGCTTTCCATGGGGGCAGTAGCAGATCCAGAGGCAAATGGGGGGCAGTCAAATAAATAAATAAATTTAATGAAATTTTCTGTGACAACCTTTTTATCTCTTCTATTCTGCGGTGTCTTCCTGGTGATTCTGGTCATCCACTACCTCATCCGTCATGTACAGCTTTTCAACTGCAGCTTGGACAATAAGTTCCCTGCTACCGCCTACCAGCGTACTGGTACATCTGAAGTCGACTGAAATGCTCTCAAAAGTTCTCTTCAAGATCACAGATTGGATATCAGCTTCAATATGTTTTCCCACTCAGAGTCACTTTGAGTATGCTTTATGGTATGTAGTTACAATACCATCCCACGTCAGAACATAAGGTATAATATTAACATTACACTTGTTAATTAGACTCAACTCATTAGCCAGCAGATCATACTTCCTCTTCTTTTCAACCTCTACTGTCTGCAGGTTATCCTGAGATGTTATTCCTACTTCAATAATTGTAATCTCATTCAATACCTTAACATGCACTACTATATCAGGCTTATTACGTTGGACATGTGTGTCCATCCTGATAGGGAAATCAACCTTGATGCAATAAAAATATAATTATAATAATAAATTTATTATATTTAATATTTTTTTATAATTATTTTTTTAATATAATAAAATACTTTGAAAATACCAATTTTCATGAATAAATATTTTATCTAGCTATGTAAATTATCTATTGTTATCGCATTAATAAGCATTTTTAAATTAGCATTAGGTATACCTATACCTAATTTGCTTTAGTTTAGAATAGATTGACGGTGACAAGTCCTTGCAAGTTGGTAGGCAAACACGCGGTTCATACAATTTAACATGTTTCGACAAGAATATGGGAGCTTGAAATGACTTGTTTACGGAGCAAGTGCACCGGCATCGCAAACATACAAGTTAATACGTGCACAAAATCAAATCTATAAAAGCGATAGCTCTAAGAATGTTTTATTAATTTTATGTGCTTCACTGTGATAAATAGTCGTGAGTGATAAGTGTTAGAAGTCATTATAAACATTATTTTTATAACTATCTATAAATCTGTTGAGAAGAATTTGTATTTGAAAATGTCTGAATCTACATCTAAAAAGAAATGCTAGCAGTATAGTATTCAGTATTTGAAATATGGATTTATGCACTCTCGTACAAACCAATCATTACCTATGTGTTTAATTTGCCGAAAAGTTTTCCAAATGAAGTTATGAAACCTTCTAGGCTACCAGAGCATTTAAATAAAATGCATGCTGATAAGAAGAACAAAGATTTATCCTATTTTCAAGAACTGGAAAAGCAATATTTAAAACAGCCAACTATGTCAAACCTTTTTGCGTCGTCTTCTAAACAAGATGATGATGGACTACGAGCCTCATATAACGTTTCATTGTTAATCGCAAAAGCAGGAAAACCACACACAATTGGCGAGGAATTAATTTTGCCGGCAGTCAAAGAGATATTAAAAACTGTTCTTCATCATAAGACACCGTCAGATATCATCAAAAAAATTCCTCTCAGTAATAATTCAGTGCAAAGAAGAATAGATGAAATGGCAAAAGACGTTGAAATATCATTATGTGATTACTTAAAGACTTGCAAATTTTCCATTCAACTCGATGAATCAACTGTACCAAATGAATCAACTCTACCAAATAACGAAGCTCTATTCTTATCATACGATTTATAAAAGAAGAAAAAATTCATGAAGAATTATTATTTGCTAAAAATTTGGAATCTGATACAAAGGGAGAATCTATATTTAATACCATGCAAAAGTTTTTTCAAGAGAAAGAAATTCCTATTTGCAATATTTTGTCTGCTGCTACTGATGGTGCTCCAGAAATGACAGGGCGTCATAAGGGTTTCATAGCGCATTTGAAATAAGCGGTACCAAATGTACTCGCTGTACATTGTATTATTCATCGTCAGCATTTGGTTGCAAAAAATTTGAATGAACGTCTGCATACGTCGCTCCATTACGTTATTAAAGCAATCAATAAGATTAGAAGCAATTCATTGAATGACCGATCATTTGGTAAGCTTTGTAATGAAAATGATGAAGATTACATTCACTTGCTGCTGCACACAGAAGTATGTTGGCTCTCTAAAGGTGTTTCAATCTATTTGACTCAGTACTGGACTTTCTTGAAGACAGACGAAAAATTGAGCGAAAACCTGATTACGTCAAAAAATGACATCGCTTATTTGACAGACCTGTTTAAAATATTTAATCAAGTTAATTTACAATTGCAAGGTGATGAGTTGAATTTAATTAAAACAAAAAACGTCATAGCTGCTTTTGTGGGAAAACTTCTATTCAAACGAAATCTAGGTAGAGGTGAATACAACCACTTTCCCACATTATCAGCAGTCCCTGCAAAACCGGAAGATTTACTTACTTACTGCCAACACTTGGAAGTTCTTCATGTTGATTTTATGGAGCGTTTCCAAGATATTTTAAACATGAATATACCGAGTTGGGTTTTAGATCCTTTCGCAAACACAGATACTGAAGAATCATCAAATTTGGAAGAGGAACTCTTAGAACTCACGACTAACGAAGACTCTCAAAGTAAAATTCAAACATGGATACCAAGAGTTCTGGCTTCAAAAATCAATACCAGTTCTCTACCCTGGATTGTGGGCAATAGTACAGAAGTTTTCAATCGCATTTCCTTCGTCCTATATGGCTGAGCGTGGATTCAATGCAGTAGCTAATTTACTGTCAAAGAAGAGGAACAGACTACACATCACTGAACGTGGCGATCTGCGATTGATGTTAACGAAATTGGAACCCGACATTAACAAATTGTTAACACTCCACCAGCCTCAACCATCTCATTAATTTTTTTTATTTATTATTAATTTTGTGTTTATCTCATTATTTTTTATTTCTTATTGATTCTGTGTTTATTTTTAAAATTTTAATAAATAATTTTATTGTACATTTGGTTGTCATTTTATTAATTTCTGCTTTATGATTTGTAATAGATAAATAAACAGATAAATTAGGTACAGATAATACGAAACAAAATTTAAAATTTCATATAAAATTAACTATTATGGACTAGGGGGGCGTTGAAATTTTTGTTCTCTTCTAAAGGGGGCGATGGTCCAGAAAAGGTTGGGAATCACTGATATAGATCATGAAAAGTAATGGTCCCAAATAGAGCCTTGAGGAGCTCCATAGTGAACTTGTTTGACTTCACTAGTAACGTATCTAAATTTTGTTACAATAAATCTTGGTTTGGTTATTTGAAGTTTTTATGGTGCAAGAGCAATGAGGGCTAAATTGTGCCAAACAGACAAATAAAGAGTTAAAAGACTTCAAAACCCACAACCAATTATTTTGAAAATAAACACAAAATGGTAAACATAGATGATAATCTCAGCATGACCTGATGCTCTTTTGGCATTGATAAATGAATAAATATTTAGCGGAAAAAATTTTCGCTGACGTACACGGTAAAAATACTCTGGCATGTTTCTGGAGAGATGCGGGTTCGATTCCCAATGTCAGCGAAAATTTTTTCCACTAAATATTTATTGATTTATGAATGCCAAAAAAGCATCAGGTCATGCTGCGATTACCATATATGTTTAAATCATTAATAAAGCTAAATAGCGTGATGAGACCATTATTCATTTCCATCTAACTCTGTGCAATATAAAGGTAATGATTGCCACAGGAGATAATAGATGGCGCCAATGGTTTGCCCACATATCTCGACGATAGAGTTTAGTCTTAAAAATAAGCGGAAAAAAGACAAGCTGGCATTAGTCAATTGGTAAGAACACTCTGGGATGTTTCTGGAGAGATGTGGGTTCGATTCCTGTAAGTCGGAAAAAAAAATTTCCGCTAAATATTTATTGATTTAACAAAATGGTAAAGGACACAGAAACAAGTGTAGAATAAAAATGAGTATAAACATCAGAAAGAATAAGAACCAACAAGTGTATAAGTCAACAATAACAATGGGTACATAGGACCCATGTAAAATTGGAAACAAGTATAAAATCTAGGAAAAAATGTAAAAATATAACCAGTAAAATGTAAAAACAATAGGTAAAAAGGACTCTGATGTAAAATCATGAAAATTAAAATAAAATAGGTGTTTAAGGTTAAAAGTTGGACACGAGATTAAAATATGCTTAACGGTTAAAATGGTGTCACAAAACTCGCACTTAGGTTTGTCATCTGCCTGAAGAAGAAATGAATGAGTGATAAATGAATGACTAAGTGTAGTTAAGCAAGAATAACTTCCTCCTTGATATTTTTGCAAAAGAAACTGCCACAGTTTGACAATGAGCTTGATTTCGAAAAGCTTGTTACCAACCTGTTCAGACAGATCTGTCACTGTGCCTGGAGCTTGGATGCCAGAAGTCCAAGTATGGAATCGGTAGCAGAGAGTCAGATAGGGATGTGGCTGACTTGGCAGCAGCATCTGCCAAGTCATTGCTCCTGATCCTGACATGACCAGGCACCCAACAGAAGACAACAGTGGTTGTGGAATCTTGGAGAGATTGGATTGGCATCTGGCAGATCTTGGAGAGAACAGGGTGAGGCTGACACCTCACTGAGATCAAAGCTTGTATGAAAAACTACGCTGTAGTCCAATGCAAGACTGATCAGCATGCAACTATCAGTTGCAACATATCAGAGGGAGAAGTTCAATGCTTGAAGATGTTCAATGTCCGTGTGCACTTGGACTGAGACTGATAGCATGCAACTCTGTAGTGAAGATGGAACATTGCTGTGGGATCTGGTCTGCAATGATTATATCACAGCAGATCATGGCAGATTCCATTGATGTGCCAGACTTCATGTCATCTGTGAAGACAGGCAAGAAGTCCAGGTGCTCAGCATGATAGCTGGCAAAGAGTTGCCAATACACACACACAGTCAGGTGTAAAGGCCCTCCCCATCCTGCATGGATAAAAAAAATCACAGGAAGGGGAAATGGCTCTACTGTTGATTGAGATGCTATCGAGACTGGTGTTAATGTCTCTCAGGTAATCTTGGACACCCAAACCAAAAGGACAAATGGCAGTCAGCTGATTCCAATATAACATTTCCAGGGACTGAAAACAGTCCCAAGTAGGATGGCCAGGCAGGGATCACAATTTTTCTGTATACTGCAGGGTCAAATGCTGACGTCGAATAGATAAAGATGGCTCATCGGTCTCGTAAAGACTCTGGACTGGTGAAGTATGGAAGGCCTCCATGCAAACATGGAGGGCCTGATGGTGGATGGATGGGGTTCAGCACCTTCACCACTGAATCCCGGGTGGAGTCATACACCTGAGATCCGTAGTCCAGTTTCGACAAGTGCACAGTAGAGGCAGAGCAATGAACATCGATCGGTCCACCTCCCAAGAGGGAGGAGAAGGTCAATGCTTGAAGATGTTCAATGTCTGTGTGCACTTGGACCAGAGATGTATGTGTGGGGAAATAGGTCAATTTCCAGTCGATGATACCAAGAAACTTCGTGGGGAGAACCAAAACCCGTTCACCATTGCCCAAATCGTGAGATTGTTCACGGCAGATTGCAGTTGTCGTTCAATGACCCTCATGCTGGATGATGAGCAGAAGAAGCTAAAGTTGTCAACATAGAGGGCATTACAAACAGTTTGAAGAAGTTGCTGTGTAATAGAATTGATCTTGACCATGAAAAGCATAACATTCAGGATGCAGCCTTGTGGTACTCAGTTCTTGGGAGAAAGGCCACAACAGTGTTGCTGACTACAATAAATCTTGTCTTTTAAGTAATTTTGAATGAAGCAAAATAAATGCCCCCTAATTCCTATGTTATGCAGTTTATTATGATCTTTATGGTCCTTTTGCATCGAGGAATAACGCTCCTACAATGTTGCCCTTGTTTAGGCTTGCATTGATTCTATCAGAAAAAATGCTCCAGTAAATTTAATGTTCCTGTGTTTCTTTGGAAGCTAAATTGATTTTTAGAAATAAACTGATATTTTTCTAGGTAATCCATAAGCACATTATAGCAATATGCCATTCCATTATTTTTTCAATTGCTGGCAGTACAGAAATTGGTCTATAATTATCAAACTGCTTCTTTGATCCTGACTTGTAAATTGGTCTAATAATTGAAGTTTTAAGTTTAATAGGAATTATGTGGGTATTATAAATTCTATTTAGTAATTTAGAAAGCTGCTCTGAGATGATAAATCCACAAAATTGGAGATCTGAGTACCTGATATTATCAATGCCAGGAGATTTTTTTACAATCAAAACCCATAATAATATCGTGCACTTCTAAATAGTTTATAGGTTTCTTCATTATGAGTTTGATTAAAGTAAAAAAAAACCTTAAAAAAACTAAAAAAGTTCATATTTTACTGAAATATTTTATTAATATTCAGCATTAAATGCTCTTCGATTTGGTATGTAACATGGCATGTTTCACTCTAGTTACCCCAGAAAAGATTTTTAAAATTAAGCATTTTATTTTCTGAAATCACTTCAAAATAAACATGGCCACCAGAGTGAGTTAAGTTTCAGAAACCTGATATTTAAAAGTTAATGTGCATAGGGTATGGCTCCCCAGCACACTAAACCATGGCTTAATGTTACATCTGATGAACAGTGGTCTTTCCAAGCCCATCAGTGTTCCCTTTCTGACAAAGGCAAGGTGGGAATTTAGTACAAATAAATTTCAACATTGGCATAGGTGAGACTTGAATCTGGGAATTGCAGATTACAAGCCTGGTGTGCTACTGATTGAGTCAATCCTTACTTGGTTTAAATATGGAGTAGGCTTCACTGAGTTAACTGTATGGGACTATGTATTGTTTTCATTAGAAGTTCTAGTAAGATTTGAAGGTTTTCAGTTCTAAAGCATCATTTTCCATTGCAAGAAGAATGTTAAACTTAGTTTCAAAAGAGGGATATATTTAAAAGTTGTTTTTGTGTGTCCCTATCCCCCTTTCGCTATCTACAGGAGCAAGGAAGATTGTGCCCTATCTGCATCCACAAGAATTAGCTCTGCAGTGCTGATTGCACAAGCAGTGCTGGACAAGTCTGACAGTGAGGGCAGAAGGGACAAATGGAAACCTCCATCTGTAAAGAGGGAGATGAACAATGAGAGGAAAACTTGAAGTTGAGGCTGCTAGGTAGTCGTACTCAGCGCTGGCGATACTAGGTACAGGCGCCAGGTATAAGTTGTAAAACGTAGAAAATAGTGTGAAACCTCCACAGAGATAGTAATCTCTGGCAGGGTAATTTGTTGTGTATCTTAACAAAGAAAAATAAATTGTTAATTGCTTAAATAAATTTAATCGTACTCGAACCTTAAGTGGTTTTGAGTACGATTAAACAAAGGTACCAGAAAGGAGTAATAGTTAGCCAAATTCATGTAAAACATGTATATGCCACCCCATGTCCACTACTGCATACCACTCAGCAGTTGGAGTTTACAACAATTGTAGTAACACACTAATTTTAATAACACTTTTTACAGTGGTATACCGAAAAAATAGGTACACATTTCATAATTAATTCCAAAATCTTCAGTTTTTAAAAATAGTTTTTTTTTGTTAATTTTTAGATTTTTGAGAATTTAAGGAAAAATATAACAGTTCAAATCAAACTTCAGCTTAAATCAGACGATTGATTCAATACAGAGTAATGTTAAACAAATCTGCAATACTGTATAGTGCTTCTAAAATAAGGCAATCAGAAGATTTTATTGAATTATTTATATTGTATTTTGATAAAATATGCATCAAATGAAAAAAGAAAATATATTTCAAGCTTGAATTACATATTTTTAAAAATATGTGTAAGAAAATTTTCAAACAGCAACTTTAAAAAAAAAAATCAAAGTTTTATGTGTTGTACAAAAAAAAAGCATACATGTCCTTGACCAGGGAGAGGTTAAGGTAGGATTAGTAAAATTTTACCCAATAATTTCCATTATGTTACATAGATGCAAGATTATAGTAAACATGTATTAAATGTACAATAAATTTTGCCATCATTTTGTTTAAAAAAAAAATGCATTTATATTGAAAATTCCATTAAACAGCATCGGTTTATTTTAAATCAAAAACAAATTTTCAGTTAATCAAATATTTCATATTATCTACTCCAGTTCTCTTATAATATAGTTTGTATAAGGATGTATATACAAAAATCTATTCCTATTTTAACATTTAAATCCATCTTAAAATCTTCTTGGGGAACAGGTGAAAATTTTTATTTCAATTCTTTCATCTCTCCTAGACTAAAATATGGTTTATAAAAAAAAAATACCCCCTCAAGCAGCTACTTGCCACAGAGTCTGATAGGAGCCTGTCAGTTTATATGCCATAGTAGAAGGTCGGTGAGGATGGCACGACCTCAGCAGAAAAACAACACAAATGCCCATGACTTATCCGGGACTCAAACCCAGGTCCCTTAGATCAGTAGCCAAGCGTGCTGCATCCAATGGTACACTACAAACTAAATCCTACCAACTTTATTGCAAAATCTTTTTTCCAGCTTCAGCTAAAGATTTTGTTCTGTATAAATTTTTCTAAATAATGGAATAAACTCGACCTATTCAATATCTACTAATAAATCAGCACTTTGAAGTCGATTCAAATTTTAGAGGAAAACTGTCTTGAGCTGGGTGGGATACGAACCCACGACCTCCTGATAACACGTCAGGTGCTCTGGACCACTGAGCTACTGGCCACCGATCAAGATAGCTCAGTGGTCCAGAGCACCTGACATGTTATCAGGAGATCGTGGGTTCATATCCCACCTGGCTCAAGACAATTTTTCCTCTAAAATTTGAATCGACTTCAAAGTGCTGATTTATTAGCATAAAATTTTCTGCAGAGCTTATGCATTTAACCCTAAATAAGATGTCATAAACTACTTTATTCTAAATAATACTACCCCTAGAGCTAATCTGATTAAATCTCATCCATTACATTCTTTTATTAAACTATTTGATTGCTTTAATCGCACTCCTTTTTGCACTTGCTTACTTCCAAATTTTATCACATTCCATTAATTCAGAATAATAAAAGATAGGACTTTTTAGTAGTAATTTTAATTGAAGAACTTTCATAACTAGCATTCAGAATTTGTAATTTTCAGTTTTTGTCATTTTTGTAAAGTTTAACTTTTTTGTAGTAGTCAACATATTATTCAAATTGATCTGGAATTTGCTTTGAGTTTTTTTTTATTTAATTTCATCACAGCTCTATCTTTTTAGTCATTTTTCAGTTTTTATTTAAAAAATGTTTTAAAGCAAAATATAGTTTTGTAACACTGCTATCTTAGTCTTACAGTTTGCCCATTGGGAAAAAAAAAATCTACATTTTATGTTGTTTGGATAGAGGAAAAAAATAATTTTTTCAAAAATTAAATAAATGAAAGATTTAAGTAATGATAGAAATATTACGAATTATATATATGAGGGGCATTCAAAAGTTCTTGGCATGCATCTGCAGTTCAAAAACCATTGGACTTACTTCAACAAAATTAAAACTTTTATTGACTTTCAAAGTAAAATTGTCAATCCAGGTGACAAAAATTGTGTGGTGCAAAATTGGGTGAATATGCAGATGGGGTAGATGCTTCATTTTTCCCTGCTCCAGACAGAAAATCCAGTAAGTTACGGCTTGAGCACTGGCATTGTCATGAAGCAGAATCCTTGACATGCCTGTTGTTGGATGCTGCTCCTTTATCTCCTTAACCATTTTGCACAAAACAATGTTGGTGTACTATTGGACATTTACAGTCTTTTTTTCAGGAACTGAAAAAAATTATGAACATACTTTTTCTTGAATGAAATTGTCAGAGGATTTGGGAACATAGTTCAAGCATAGTTGTGATCTTTCTGGGAATTGTATGGTAATAAAACCATGTCTCATCACCTGTGACAATGTCTTAAACATTTGGGGCCACTAAGTTAAAACATTGCCAGAATGTCCTTGCACTAGTCAACTCTAGACCTTCTTTGCTGTTCTGTCAGTTTGTGGGGTACCAATTTGGCACAGATCTTTCAAAGCACTAAATGTTGATGAATAATTGTCTCCACACTGCCAATTGATATACTGACATATAAACTCATTACCCGAATGGTGACGTGCATTTTCCTTAATGATTTCATGAACAGCAGCAATTGTTCTCTCGTTCATTGCCTCCTTTGGTCTTCCTGCACAAGGGAGGACTTCGAAGCTCTGCTGTCCTCTGATTTTGCGCATCCATCCCTTAATAGTGCCATATGAACAGGCTCTTCCCCCATATACTTGTGATAAATCAGCAATGAATTTTTTTTTTTGCATTGTCACCAAGCTGCATCCTTGTGAAAATGTAAAATCTTTCTCCATCTTTAGTAGGTTCCATAGCAATACAGATTTCACAGACCAAACTTTATGTGCCGCCAGTGAAGAGCAAAATGATGATATGGCCTTTGTTTTTAACTCATAATGCCAAATTAGACAAGCTTTCAAACAAGTCGTAGCTCATTAACTTCGGTGAAATGAGTGAACTGCAGCACTAGTCAAGAACTTTTTGAACTCTCCATATCAGAAAAAATATACTCTATATTTTTATTGTTTTTTAGAGCTTTTATAATATTTTATAACCTAGTAAGGTTCAGACACCTGCAATAACCTCTGTCTAGGATTATTCACTAGCTGATAAAATGTATCCTGCGAATCTATTCAATTTGTGCTGTCAACCCACAAACTGCAAACTGAAGAATTTCCCTCAACAGAAGTCCACTATCAAGATTTATCTTCTTTAAGAAAATCTGCTAGCCAAAGGTCTCTACTGGACTTTACTCAGGCTACAGTTAATGTACTCATTAAGAAAACCAGGCAATCAGTATCTCTAGGCTGTGCAATAAGACACACTTCATGTGTTCGGTTATGTAATAAGACACACTTCATCTTACATTAACATATAGAAATACTTGGGTGCAGCCTTAATCCACTGCTCCACCAAGACAATACAATAATTTATGTACTCCCTGAATTCTGACACCAGACTTTAATAAAAAGAAAAAGGTCCTTCAAATATGCTGACTCCCAGAGTCCACATTTCACTTTCCTTCCTACCTGTTTGGCAGTCAAGGGAGAACTGCTCCTCTCTTCACTCTCCACTTCCTGCTGTAAGATGGCTGCAGATCTCATTAAACTACAAAAACTCATTAAAAACACTGATCTCTCTCTCCCTACAGAGCCATTTCTCTTCTTCTTGCCTCTGCAAGATCCTGGAGAGACTTATCCTTGGATGCCTAGAATAGTACCTGAAGTTCATGCCTTCTCCCTGACAGCTTCTCTGGTTTCTGCAAAGGTAGGTACACTTCTGATAATCTGATTGGCCTCACTTCTGTCACTGACCAGGCTTTGTCACCACTACCATCACACACTACCTGTCTTCAACATTCAGAAGGCATCTGATTCTGTCCCATATGGATATTCTCTGCAGATGCCAAGATAAACTGAATCGTGGCATCCAACAGGATGGTCCACATCAAGCTAGGCACCATGATGTTTCTGAACATCTTGCTGTCAGGTCTACCCTCTCGACTTGAGAATAGAGTAGGAATTTCCATCTATGCAGATGACATCTGCATCTGGTTTCCTAGCCAGGACTCCTCCTATGCTTAGCTTAAGGTGAAATGAGCCAGCTTAAGGTGAAATGAGCCATGGTCACTGTCCTCAAGTTTTTCAACAACCTCAGCCACCGATAAGACTGTGGCCATGATTTTCACTAAGAGAAGCCTTCCCTGGCATCATGTTTGGGCTTGACTATATCAAGGTTGTCAAACAGCACAAGTTCCTTAGTGCTATCCTTGACAACAGGCTGACCTGGGAACCTCACATCCAACATCTTAGGATATTTTGCTGCACATTGGCAACTGTCTTGTCTTTCCTTGCTGGCACTTTTCCCACTGGGAAAATGCCTATTTCGGCACTATTACAAGATGGATGCACAAATTCAGAGGACAGCAGAGCTTCGAAGACTTCTCTTGTGCATGAAGACCGAAGGAAGCTTTGAACGAGAGAACAATCGCTGCTGTTCATGAACTCGTTAAGGAAAACGCACATCACCGTTCAGGTAATGAGTTTAGATGTCAGTGTATCAATTGGTAGTGTGGAGACAATTATTCATCAAAATTTAATGCTCTGAAAGATCTGTGCCAAATGGGTACCCCACAAACTGATAGAACAACAAAGAAGGTCTAGAGTTGACTAGTGCAATGACATGCTGGCAAGAACCACTTTTCCCCACTGGAGAAGTTCCTGCAAGATCCTCCTCCAGGTCTTGTACCAGAACTTGATCCTCTCCTGTGTCAACTACAGTGGTCACCTTCTGAGCAATGCTTGTGCATCTCAGCTGAGCAAGCACGCCACTGTCCACACTATAGCTCTTTAATTATGTCTCAGACTCTGCCCAATGAATTTATCATCGCAGAAGCTGACAACATGCCTTTGTCTGCATCAGAAGAGATCTATTGTGCCATCTTTCCAGGCTCCACACCTTCCACTTTAATCATGAGCTACTACTCAGGAAGCTGCAAGATAGGCCAGACTTTGCCATTGATATGTCTGCCACTGACATCTATGACTGAGACCACAGCTGGCAATATTTTCTGATCTTCCACCCTGGAGGAACAGTGATCTTATGATCAATGTCACTATCCCTACTCTAGGTCGAAAGAGTGACTCGGATCCTGTGGCCATTAGGCTTCTCTCCACCTCCTATGTTATTGCATGATATGAGAAGTTACCAAAGTCTACACTTGATTGGGAGAGATTATGTATTGTCTCTGCCATCCCAGATAGTAATATCACCAGAGGTGCCATCTACCTCATATCACTTTCTCCATATGTGCTGAGCTCCATGCTATCCTTAAAGCTGTAATTTTCATCTGCAGTCTCGGGAGTGACAACTTTGTTTTCCTTTGGGACTCCAAGTCAGCCTTGCAAGCTCCCCAGAAGAGAGACAGCAAGAGCTGCAACCCCTTCCTTATTCTGAAGATCATGGAGATATGCTCACTTCTGACAGTATCATGATCCACTTCCAGTGTATCCCCTCCTATGTAGGGATTCGTGGCAATGAGCTTGCTGATCAGACTGCAAAAGAGGCACTTGAGAATCAGAGGTACGTTACTAAATTCCCTCTTTCAATGACTGCAAGATTTTTATCTCGTTTCTGATGAGCCAGTATTGTCTTGCCCAGTGGTAGAGGGACTCCAGTTGTTCCCCTTTTAGATACCTGGTAGACCTTGTCTCACTGCTCCTAACCTCTGAATGAGTCCTCCACAGATCTGAGCAGACTCTCCTGCATCATCTCAGAGTTTGTGTCATCTACAGCAACTCTACGCTTCACACTCTCAGTAGAGCCTACAGCCCTAATTGTGCCGCATGCGGCACACCTGAGACTATATCTCATGAACTGCTCCTGCTACAAAGCTTAAAGAGGAGCTTTGTTTCGGGAGCTTCTGCTATCGAAACCAGTGATTATTTCATTACCTCCCTTCTTGGTACCCTCCAGAACAAGAAGCTGTAGTGAACACTCATGCAACTACTAACCGATTTGTTTCAAAACAATGGCATCTTCTGGAAGATCTTTTATCCCTATTAGGTTAATGAGATTAGTACAATTAATAGAATCGTCAGATAGCAGAAAGGTAGTATTTTCTGCCTCTATCTCATCCCCCTGTTGTGACTGGTGTAGGGAGCCTCCTCATTCGAGGATAATTTCATCATGATCTTACACCTTGAACTTGATGCCATCCCATGGAGCACAGGTCTGAGTTCCACAGTCTGCAGATCCTTGTCAGATCACGTGTGCAGCACATTGCTCTCACCTAAACAACTGTTGTACCAGGAGGATATGTATGGACTCCAAGATGGGAACATCTTGACATGTCCCTTCCAAGAAACTTAACTGGTCAGCCCTACTGACCACTTAAGTTCACAGATCCATCTCTGAATGCACAGTTTAAGTCAGTTAGGCTGCCTTTCTCCTTTAAATCCTTGTTCTATACAACTAGTTATAATGACAGTCTTTATCTTTGTTCATCTAGTTGCATAGCTATTAAACACTGGAACAAAATGTACATATTGTAATGTCAGCTTTTTAACAAAAGATTATGCAATCATCAGCACATTTCCTTTAGCCAGCTTCCCCACACAGAGATGTTTATATATTAATGTATCCTTCTCAGCCTTTAGTCAGGCAAGACCAATCAACCCAGCAATTACCCAATTTATAATTGGTTTTTACCACATAATCACTCAAATTCAGGTGAGACACCTTAAAAGCTGTTATCGACCATTATCTTATTTGATAAAAAATAAAAGACAAATGATCAAAATTTAATATTTTTTTCCTATGTACTTTGACAGATTGGGAATGTATGGAAAAAGCTTTGTATATGTTATATTCTATTGGGGTATTTGTGAAGTTGCAAAATATTTATTATACTTTATTTTTTACAAATATCCTTTTTTGTATACTGCTTGTAATCCTATTTCTTAGATATACTGTACCTCTAAATATACAGCTGTTTTTTAGAGCAATATCTATAGGCTCTTAAAAAGTGGGAGTTAAGTACAGATTTTTTTATAATGTTCAGGGTGGAGTGAATTTTCAGGGATTATATTCAGTATGTATGTCTGTTTTCTGTACACAGTCATTTCACATTTTGTTTTTCATGAGTAAAATTAATAGTAGGCATTATACTATTAAATGTGTTAAGCAGTTTTCAATTTATCGACATTATGGTCCCAAAATAAAAGTGCATCATCAATGTAATGTATATATAATCACGATTTGTACTGTACCAATTTCAATGCCTCAGTCAACATGTTGGAGAACAACTTTGGCCATTTGCCTAGACAGAAGTGATCCCATTGGAACCTTCTGTCTGGGCCCATGTCCCACCATTCACTTGCATCCAATTGGATGTGGTGGCCAGGTGCAAGGCATGATCATTCAAAATTGTCAGGTAACAGAGACCACTACAATGCATTCATTCAATGTCTTATTGCTGTATCCAAACACTCCTGTGTTGGATGCGGCAATGTGCATGAAGAAATGGCTGGAGGAGGCTACGCCCATGGTACAGGAGTACTTTAGGGTAAATGATGCCCTGGACCTGGCCACAACATCGAATTGATTTCAAGTGAATGGCAGGACATGGGTACACACTGAGGAGGTTGCAATGGGATCACCTCTGTCTGGGATCATGGCAGACATCATTCTCCAACATGTTGAGACTGAGGCATTGAAGTTGGTACAGTACAAACCGCAATTATATAAATATATGTTACATCGATGATGAACTTTTATTTTGGGACAATGATGCTGATAAATTGAAAACTTTACTTAACACATTTAATAGTATACTGCCTACTATGATTTTACTCATGAAAAACAAAATGTGAAACGACTGTACAGAAAACAGACATGCAACTGAATATAATCCTTGAAAATTCAACCCACCCTGGACATCATATATAAAAAAAATCTATTTAACTCACTTTTTAAGAGCCTACAGATATTGTTATAAAAAAAGGTTCTAGATCTAGAATTCAGTACATCTACAAAATAGGATTACAAGCAGTATATTTTTTTCAAATATCCTTTTTCGTAGAGCTAAATATAAATATTTTGCAACTTCATAAATAACCACTGTACAAATACCCCAATCGAATGCAACATATTCAATAGCTTTTCCATACATTTCTAATCTGTCAAGTACATTAGGAAAATTATTAATGAACTAATTATACAATTACCTTTAAAAACTTAATAATGTAAAAATATTGGTGATTAATAATAGGGATTGAAGTACACCCATAGGGGGAATTTATTTAATGGAAATAGATGTAAACAAGGTATTATTGGAAAATATTAAATATATAGGTGAAACACTGACAAATGGCAGCTGAATGACAGAGAACCAATATGATTTGGACAATAAATTAGGTAAAACAACATTAACACAGACCATTTTATAGGCTAATTTGCATAATTACATATTAAAGTCTAAAATAATTGCCCTATCTGGAACTAAAACACAATTACATGGAAAATTTATTAACTTAAATCAAAGTAATTTATGTAATACTGACATAAAACCAATACAATACCATCAGCGTGGAAATTAATTTTAAATCATTTAACAGGAAAAGAACTGAGCACCCATTAAAGGAACAGCCTTATAAAATCATGTATCACTATTAAACTACATGCTGCCTGATTGAACGAAATAAGTGTAGCAGTGTTGCAAATTTTTAACTAGGGATATCTTTTTATGTCTCGAGTTGAAATGTCAATTGAAAATTATGATGGAGATGAACCACAAAGTTGTGTTATAAGAGGCATAATGACTACCACAGGATATTCAACTGCATCAACAGCAACAGTACTACTCTTATGAAGTTAAGAAGTATCCTGTTTGTAATGGACTGGAATCTCAATGGTATAAGGAGAGTGCATGAAAGACCACAGGAGGATATCAATAACAGTGTGTGTATAATCCCTTGAAATTGAGTGTGTCAGCCAGCAAACACTAAGGACATCAATGTGGATACCATAGTGGTAAAAATCTGTTTTTACTCTTTGAAGTAATTTAAAGTATCAGCTAAGATAGACTGGCTATCACCTGTCTGGTATTTGTAATCAACTAAGATAATGGTCGATAAGTTTTTAAGGTGGCTCACCTAAATGCCATGATGTACATATATACAGGGTTTTTTCTAATGCCATGATGTACATAAATACCTTTTTTGTATACTGCTTGATACAAAAAAGGTGTTGGATACAGCAATAAGACATTGAATGAATGCATTGTAGTGGTCTCTGTTACCTGACAATTTTGAATGATCATGCCTTGCACCTGGCCACCACATCCAATTGGATGCAAATGAATGGTGGGACATGGGCCCAGACAGAAGGTTCCAATGGGATCACCTCTGTCTAGGCTCATGGCCAAAGTTGTTCTCCAACATGTTGAGACTGAGGCATTGAAATTGGTACAGTACAAATCGTGATTTGATATTGTATTGCCTAAATGCCATGATGTACATATATACAGGGTTAAAAAAATTTAGGGTGTCCCTAAATTCATGGCCCAAACGTGAAGGGATGGTAGTACACATCGAACCCACCAATATTAGTCATAGAATATGCGGTCGCAAACGCAACTCGGTGCCGTTAGGGGGCTTAGATGAGGCGGCACAGCTTAAAAGCGCTGGATTGGTCAAACCCCAGCATTCTCAGAATCGACTGGACACAAGATGGAGCAGTTTACGAACGCAGAGAAAGCCGATATGCACCTGATGTACAGCGTAGCTGAGGGCAATGGTAGAGAGGCGCAAAGACTTCCGTGAGAGATATCCTACGTGCTGTGTGCCTGATCATAAAATGTTTGCGCGACTGCACCACCAGCTGTCTGAGGCAGGCACCTTCCACATCAGTCAACATGATGCCAGACGAACACAGACAGTCAGAATGCCAGCTATGAGCGAGGACATCTTGCATATGGTGACAGATAATCCAGGTACAAGCACACGATCCACCACCCGAGCCTGGGTGTGCATCGGAACAGTGTCTGGAGAGTACTGCATGAAGAAGGGCTACACCCCTATCACTTGCAGTGACTGAAGGCATTGAGAGCTGTTGATTATCCCCTGTGTATGTCTTTCACCCAGTGGTTCCTGCAGCAAAGTGCTGCACACATCCAGACTTCCCCACGCACATATGCTCTTTACGGATGAATCAACATTCTCACGTGAAGGTGTAGTGAATGTCCATAATGCGCATTTGTGGGCAGCCCAGAACCCTCATGGTACACGTCCAAATTCAAACGAGCAGTGTGTGAGGGCTCAGAGGTGTGGTTTTGTTAGAGTGAGAAGAGTTGCTAGATATTTTTGTAGAAGGAAGTTGCATTTTGGTGAATCTAGATTTTTGAAATAAATTTGTTTTATGAATTTTGACTTTTTTTTTCTCTTGAGCAGAATTTGATATTAGTTCAATGGTAGAATACTCTGGCATGTTTCTGGAGAGATGCAGGTTCAATTCCCATATGTCAATGGAAAATTTTTCCACAAACTATTGACATTTTGGACTAGAATTAAATTTAAACGATTGGCAATCTTTTGACATAAAGTGACTATTGACTTTGACACAGAGTTACCTATTGACTTTGATCTCAAAATTTAAACGATTGGCAATCTTTTGATTTAAATTCTTTTCTGCTAAGAACATTAAATCATACTAAGAACCCTCATTTAACTTTATTGGCAAGATTGTCTGGCACCTGAGCTAAATGGAAACTATTTAACATGTATTGTAAAGCATTACAACAGCATGGCTCTCCTGCATAAGAGGTCACAGTTTAACAGAGCAAGGTGGAGATTAGTGGGGAGAAATTTGGATGCTAGCACAATTAGGGCTCAAATCTTTTTGGCTTGTAATCTGCAGGGAAACTGCAGATTACAAGCTTGGCTCACTACCAATGAGCAACTGTACTTCCTTATGGATTTATGAGCCATTGGGTGAACATTACTGAGGGTGAAAGCAATATCTGAAGAGCTTAAAATGCAATCCTTCATTAAACATCAATTTCTTTCATTAATAGCAAATGATATTAACATTAAATTCAAAACTAAGAATTTTGACAATGCTTTCTAAGTATCAACATTTATTTCTTAAAAAATATTTTTATTACAATGCATTCAAACTTGCTGTAATCTAATATTTATTGGATTCCTTAACTACGATAAAAAATTATCCAAATTTCCTTGATCAAATTCAAGTTTTTTATAAATCAAATCATACGAATCAAGATATATTGTAACTCAAAGCTGTCAATTTAAGAATACTTTTTCTGCTTAGTAATGTGAAAAAAAGGTTAAAGGATTTATAGAGCACAATGTCATTTATACAAATGAGTTTCTTCCTGAACTGGATTATTCCGGTAGTGTGTAACTACAATGCCAATTTAGAAACAAACCTAGATATTAATATCGTACATTAAAATTTTTTAAAGTACATTTCACACAAACTGAATTTGCAAAAACATTGAAGACAAGTTACTTACTCATAATAGGCATTGAGGATAAAAATTATTTCCATTAGGGGATAAATAATAAACTGGAAATTCAATTTTTAGGTTTTCCTAATTTTTGAAAAGAAATTTATATAAAAAAATGTAAAAAAAAATAAACATACCACAGGAATTAGAAGTTTCTTTATTTCTTCAACTGCTCTCTGTAATTTGACTGCTGCTCTATTAGCCGTGTCTTCCACAGTTATCAATACATGCAATTCATCATTGAGGTGTTCCCAATTTGGTTTTCCTCTATTCTGCTCTTCCTACAATAGAAGAAATAAAAATCACTTAATATTAATAGTTTTATGGAAAAAAAGTTACACTGACATGCTAGATCCAAAACCATGTCTCTCCAGATATATGCAAGTGTTCTAAGACCACTAATGTCAACTTTTTTTCCACTAATATGATTTATCTCTCATTTTTTTTTGCACCTGGGTTTTGTGCCATCTATGATCTGGAACAGAAACTTTTTTTTTAATGTTTGCACTGAATAAGATGTAAATCAATAAGTCACTTCATGCTATTAATGATTTAATCAATAAATAATATTCACAGAGTTACCTATTGACTTTAAAGTCAATAAGTCAATTTTGGGGAAAAAAAGTTTCTCTGACAAGAGGGATCTCTTGCACAGAGAAACTTTTTTTTCCACAAACCTATTTATTGACTTTGAAGTCAATAGGTAACTGAATATTATTTATTGATTACTTAATATTAATGAATATTCTACAATAGTGGATTGTAATTCACTAGGTGTTGTGCAATTTGCTTTGTGAAAATAATATCAAAGCCACCAGAATGCTACTAATCAGTCTATTGGTTGGGGATTTATGGTTATTAGCAACAGAGGACATTACATGCCAAACAATAGATAAAATAAAGGGCAGTCTACTGGCAGTATTTGGTAAAACTCAAGGTTACACAAAATATGTGCAAGACATATAAATTAGTGGATTGTTAACATCCATACACACATACAGGTAATTGACCAAAGGAAAAGGAAACAGCAATGTTAAATTACCAATACACTGTGGGATTGACGTGCGAGTTAGGTTGGGTTGTTTTAAAAATCAATCCAAAGTGAATGGACAGTATTCCCTGTTAAGATAGACATCAAACATTAATTAATAGATTCTGAAAAAAATTCATCGCCGCCACGGCGGGAATCGAACCTGCATCTCTCCAGATTCATGCCAGAGCGCACAGGGAATACTGTGCATTCACTTTGGATTGATTTTTAATTATATATTAATGTCTTAGCGTTAGCGACCGTCTCATTAACATCTGATAATCAAATGCAACGACTGAAAAAGTTGCATATCCTTGAGTATAGATGGCACTGTCTCAGTCACATCTCAGGAAGAAGATCTATAAGGTCACATTCTGAAAGAGTTCGTTGTCCGATGCGTGGTGCAATGGTAGCATGCTCTGGCATGAATCTGGAGAGATGCGGGTTCAATTCCCGCCGTGGTGGCGATGAATTTTTTTCAGAATCTATTAATGGGTTGTTTTACCTCTGAGTGGCACTTTTTTGCACACTATGGACTAAATGGCCAGATCACAAGGACCCCAAATGCTCAGAAAAGGTTGGGGGAGGAGACCCACTGGAACAGCTGTTGGGAGACAGATGGTAAGCCTCCCATCAAGGCCATCCAGCATGCGGGACCACGGTTTAATGTCACATCTGATGGATGTGGCCTTTCCAAGCCCATCGGTGCCCCCTGATCAGTAACTAATACTGGTTGTGTTGTTGTGTTGTTTTACCTCTGAGCGGCACCTTTTTGCACACCATGGGCTAAATGGCCAGGTCACATGGACCCCGAAGGCTCAGAGAAGGTTGGGGGAGGGGACCCACTGGAACAGCTGTTGGGAGACAGATGGTAGCCTCCCGTCAAGGCCATCCAGCATGTTCTTTAACGTGCACAGGGTATAGCTCTCCCGCACACGGGGCCACGGCTTAACGTCCCATCCGACGGACGGCGGCCTTTCCAAGCCCATCGGTGTCCCCTATTGACCGTGAGCAGGGCGGGGAATTTTGCGGAGATAAATCTCAATGCTGACCCAGCTGGGACTCGAACCTGGGAACTACAGATTACGAGCCTGGCGCGCTACCGACTGAGCCACCCCCCGCCCCCGCCCCAACTAATACTGGTGATGTGCGGCATGAGATTAACAGAAGAATAGGTATTGCTGCCGGGACTTTTAAGAATCTATGGAGATTGTGGAGAAATAGGCGTATACACCTAAAGACTAAAATTAGACTGTATAATAGTTTGGTTCTTTCTAGGGTTAGTTATGGTAGTGAAACTTGGATGCTATGTAAACAAGATAACAGGAAACTAGATGCTTTTGATTCTAGATGCTTACGCAGTATCTTGGGTATTAGGTGGTTTAATTTTGTAACTAATGATGAGGTTAGGCAAAGGAGTCTGCAACCTCCTTTAAGCAGCATATTGTGCAGAGAGTGACTCCGCTGGTTTGGCCATGATGCCCGTATGGATAATAATATATTGGCGAATAAGGTTATGAACAGTGTGCCTAGAGGCCTCAGAAGGAGGGGGAGACCTAGGATGTGGTGGGCTGACAATGTCAAACAGGACCTTGTTAGAATTGGTGTACAGTGGCCAGATGCAGCAGATGTAGCTCAGGACAGATATGCTTGGAGAATTAAACTGCACGGTCTGGTTGGACCTCCGTAGCCCATGGCTGCTTGAGGATGATGATAATAATGGTTAAAATGGTGTCACAAAACTCGCACTTAGGTTCGTCATCCATTGAAGAAGAAAGGAATGTGTAATAAACGAATGACCCAAGCGGAACTGAGCAAGTACAACTTCCTTGTGATTCCTGCGAAAACAAGACTGCCATGGTTTGATAACGGGCTTGATCCCCAAAAGCTTGTTGCCAACCTGTTCAGACCAAGATCTCTGCCACTGTGCCTGGCAGTGCCATCTGCCAAGTCACTACCAGACAATGGAGCTGCTGGTGGATCCTAGAGAACAGAGCTGCTGGCGGATCTCGGTGAGGCCGATGCCTCACCGAGATCAAAGCCTGTAGCAAGCTAAGTGAGTTGGTGTAGAGGACACACCAACAATGATTAGCTGCTATGCGGCCCAAGGCAAGCTGATAGCATGCAACTCTGCAGTGAAGATGGAACACTGCTGTGGGATCTGGTCTGCAATGATTACATCACAGCAGACCATGGCTGATGCCACCGATGTGCCAGACTTCGAGCCATCTGTGAAGACATGTAAGAAGTCTGGGTGCTCAGCAAGATGGCTAGCAAAGAGTTGTCGAAATACACAATCAGGTGTAAAGGCCTTCCCACCATCCTGCAAAAAGAGAAATCACACGAAGGGGCTCAGCTGTTGACTGTGCGATGCTATTGAGACTGATGTTAATGTCTCGCAGGAACCTCGGACACCCAAACCGAAAGGATGAATAGAAGTCGGTCGATTCTGGTTTAACATTTCCCACAGAGGACTGAAAATGCAGTCCCAAGTGGGATGGCCTGGCAGGGATCGCAATTTTGCTGCATACTGAAGGGACAATAGCTGACGGCGAATAGATAATGAAGGTTCGATCTCAATGTAAAGACTCTGGACTGGTGAAGTGCAGAATCCCCCCATGCAGACACAGAGGGCTTGATGGTGTAGAGGGTCCAGCACCTTCACCACCGAATCCAGGGCGGAGTCGTACATCTGGGATTCATAGTCCAGTTTCAACCAGACAAGTGCACGGTAGAGGTGGAGCAAAGAACATCGGTCTACCCCCCAAGAAAGGGAGGAGAGGACCTTGAGGATGTTCAATACCCACGTGCATTTGGACCTGAGATCTTGAATATGGGGTAAAAAGGTCAATTTCCGGTCATAAATGAGACCGAGACTGGACAACTGGAATGAGGTTACCCTTCCCCCCCAGCTGTAGCTTGGGGTTCAGATGAAGATTACACTTGCGGCAAAAGTGCAACAAGCTGTCTTCTCTAGGGAGAACCGAAACCCATTGGCTGTTGCCCAAACTGAAAGATTGTTCAGGGCAGTTTGCAGTTGTCATTCAATGATCCTCATGCTGGACAATGAGCAAAAGTTGCTAAAGTCATTAACATAGAGGGCATTGCCTACAGTCGGAAGTTGTGTAATGGAATTTATCTTGACAGCAAAAAGCTTAACACTCAGGACATAGCCTTGTGGCACCCCCTGTTCTTGGGAGAAAAGCCATGACAGTGTTGCCTCGAAAATTACGAGAAGATAAAAAATTGGCAATGAAGATCGGCACATGACCTTGCAAGCTGAAGTTTTGGAGGTCACAAAGAATGCTGAATCTTTATGCGGTGTCGTACACTTTTTCGATGTTGATGAAAATGGATACCAGATGCTCTCGACATAAAAAGTAACTCCTGATTCGAGGTGGATCAGGTGGTCTAAAGTAGACCTGTGCCTGTGAACTCACATTGGGTGTTGGAAAGAAGACTTATGTTCCAAATACTAGGCCAGCCTGGTACTTACCATTCTTTTCAACACCTTGCAGATGCAGCTCGTCAATGCAATTCAACGATAATTTGAAGGAATCTTGGGATCTTTGCCTGGCTTAGGGAAGGCCAAAACGATGGCCTCCTGCCAAAAGTCTGGAAAACGCTCCTCGACGAAAATGTGGTTGAAGAGTCTGAGCAGCCGACCCCTACTTGATGGTGAGAGATGTTGCAGCATTGCATAATGGACATTGTCTGGCAAGACTGTTGGCTGTTGTAAGACTCCAGGCCATTCGAATGGAAAGACAGCAGAGAGCGTTCAGCCTTGATGGGGAGTAAGAGGATAAAGAAGATTTGGGTTGGGTTGTTTTACCTCTGAGTGGTACTTTTTTGCACACCATGGGCTAAATGGCCAAGTCACAAGGACCCCAAAGGCTCAGAGAGGGTTGGGGGAGGGGACCCACTGGAACAGCTGTTGGGAGACAGATGGTAGCCTCCCGTCAAGGCCATCCAGCGTGTTCTTTAACGTGCACAGGGTATGGCTCTCCCGCACATGGGGCCACGGCTTAACGTCCCATCCGACGGAAGGCGGCCTTTTCAAGCCCATCGGTGTCCCCTACTGACCGTGGGCAGGGTGGGGAATTTTGCGGAGATAAATGTCAACGCTGATCCAGCTGGGACTCAAACCTGGGAACTACAGATTACGAGCCTGGCACGCTACCAACTGAGCCATCCCCGTCCCAGGATAAAGAAGAGATGGAGGAGACCCCTAGAATGTTGGCAATTGCTCGAGGATCAGCAACTGCCTGTCCATTGTGCTCCAGGATCGATAATGAGTGGGACATGTACTTTCCACCCATCTTTCGGACATTATCCCACACGGCCTTAGAACTAGTTGTGCGGGTGATAGAAGACTTAAATTTGATCCAAGATTCCTGCTGGCTCTGGTGCTGGACGAAACGGACTTTCGCCCTGGTGCTTTTGAATGCTGCAAGGTTAGAGGATGTCAGATATCTTCAAAACATCCCCCAAGCCTTGTTCTGAGCCTTACAAGCTGGGGTGCAGTCAGGATTCCACCACGGTTTTGGGAACTGTGGAAACTAAGTCTAGGTCTGAGGAATAGTAGAGGCAGCTGCATGGACAATGCAGTCCGTCATCTCTGCCACTGCAACATTGATTGGCTCCTGGCTGACAGAGTGCTCGTTGAGCTCAGACAAGAGTTCAAAGCTACTCCAGTCAGCCCGATCAAGCCTCCACCAGGATACACGTGAAGGACAGCAAGGCCCTCCACGAAGATGGTGCATACCATGGGGACGTGATCACTTCCATATGGATTGTCCCTCAACCTACCATGTAAAGGGTGGAAGGATTTAGGAGGAACAGATAGCGAGATCAATGGCAGTGAATGTGCGGGTTGGGGTGTGGAAATATGCACTGACACCGGTGTTCAACAGGGAGAGTGATGAATCCAAGAGCAACTGCTCCAGGACCCAGCCCCTCCCATTGGTGTCAGCACTGCCTCAGAGTGGATTGTGTCCACTGAAGTCCCCCATGATAAGTAAGGGGGACGGCAGTTGCGAGACGAGGTCATCAAGGTCATCCCGGAAAACAATACTTCCGGATGGTCGAAACACAGAATGGACAGTCAACAAAAATCCCACAAAGAAGCGGATGGCAATCCCCTCTAAGTTAGTGGTGAGGAGAACGAGCTGGAATGGTTGCTCACGAGGATGGCGACACCCCGCAAGCTGGACCATCTCTATCCTGGTCCCAGCAAATGAGAGAGAAGTGCCAGATAGTGGGATTATTGGCTGTCTCTGCAAGTATGTCTCCTACAGGCATAAGCAGAGTAGTTCATGTGTCCTCAGGAGGACCTTGATGTCAATATTCCGCTGGAATCCATGATAGTTCCATCGTAGGAGTGTGGCCATCTCCAGTCTTAGAAGAATTGGTGGATGACTTACGGTTTATTTTAATTATTTTAACTGTCACTAACAACATTTTTCGGAAAATGGGGCAGTCTGTGTCCATGTCCTCGGAGTTGTTCTGAGTGACATGGATCAGAGACCGCAGAATGAGGAGGTGTTAAAATTTTCTTTTTGGGTGCTGGTTGGGGCCCCTTGGGCTTGGAAGGTCTTGTTGTCTGTGGGCAGGAAGGAGGGGGCCTTCCAGAAGTGGAAGGGGAAGGCACAGATGCAGGAATAGAAACTGGAGTCGATGGTCGATGTCGAGATCAACACCAACTGCAGCTTCGCCTGGGTCAAGAGGTAGTTGGCACAGGTGATACTTGTCTGCACTGCTATGGAAGCCATCTTAACGATGGGATTTCTGATGACCGCACCAGCATAGGAGACCGTGCCAGGTGGGACAAGTGGTGCAGCGAGTTTCCTTGCCTCTGGATAACTGATGTTATGGAGGGTCTTTAGGCCTTGCCTCTGGATAACTGATGTTATGGAGGGTCTTTAGGTGCTGTACCTCTTTCTCCTGCAGCCACTTTGGACAGTCACGGGAGTATGCCGGATGTTCGCCACAGCAGTTTACACAACATGCATTTTCTGCTGTGCAGTCAGGTTCAAGATGATCCTGACTGCCACAATGAGCATAGGTGGGCTTGCCTTAGCACGCATGTCCAAACCTCTGGCATTGAAAACAATGTAGAAGGTTTGGTATAAATGGCCGTACCTCATTATGTGAATACCCTGCCTTGATGGAAGTAGGTTGGTGTGGTGTGTTGAAAGTTATTACTAGTACTCAGCCAGGTACTAGTAATAACTTTCCATCATGGCATTTCGAAATCTGGTGAACTCCTATCACTTCCTGGGCTGAAAGCTCCAAGATGATTTCCTCCTCAGAAACCTTGAGGAGGCCCCACTCGGAGATCACATCCCAGGAGGAACTGAGAGTCTTGTATGGAGTGACAGTTACTGCCACTCCACCAATCGCTGTGACATTTAAGAGTAGCTCTCAATGTTTGGAGCAGGTAGTTTCCACCTGCAAGTCACCAGATCTTAGGTGCTTGACAGATTTCGGTTCTCCCACAAGACCTTTGATACCCTTGTTAAATAATAATGTTTGTTAATAAAAATGGGGACATGGCTCCAAGCATCTGATTACCAGTAGAGTGGATGACCAGGAACCTTAGAGATGGAGACACACACATGAAGACAAAGAAGATGGGGGTCATGGTGAGTCCTCTTACCGGCATTGGCTGGTGAATTTTGAGTTGTAGAACTCATGGTTATTTTTTGGGATTCAGTGCCCGTTATCCCCATCCATCACGGAGTCCAACAAGGGGCCACCCAATCGGGTGCCAGGGCACCATATCCACACAGCCAGTGAGCCAAGCCTTCACAATGAAACAAAGGAAAAGAAATGGTGAGGAAACTCATCTGAGTTCCCACAAAAGAAATTAAGCAAAAAATTAATAAAGTGTGAGGAAAGAACTGGCCTCACAAAAGAAAGAAAACTATAAAACCAGTGAAAATGTGGGGAAACTCAAATCGTTACCCGGACATGGGCAAGGTTGCTCACTGATCTGCACAGTTGATCCTAGCAGGACCTGCCCACCAGCAGATTGATCCTGAGGGGACCACCCCGGGACCTCCCGTTTACCTGAAGTAGAGGCCAAAGCAGTGTATAGCAGCAGCCCCT
Organism: Ryuthela nishihirai; assembly: GCA_038380435.1. Taxonomy (NCBI): domain Eukaryota; kingdom Metazoa; phylum Arthropoda; class Arachnida; order Araneae; family Heptathelidae; genus Ryuthela; species Ryuthela nishihirai. Next base: position 5,716,177 of record JAWZYU010000019.1, read on the forward strand.
GAATTCACTGCCCAGCCCTGTGACAGTCAGGCTCCCCAATGGCAAAACAGCCAAAGGGGACCACACCAGTCAATGAGCTGAGGAGAGAAGATGGGGACCCCCGAGAAACTGCCAGGATTCTCCTTTCCAGGGACACTAGTCTCAGCACACGGCAAACACGTGGGCGAGTGTTCAGGACCCTGTGAAGGTAACAGAGTTAGCTGAACCTTCACAGGGTGGTCTCACCATGGACAGGTGCTCGAACTGAGGGGAATTATAGATTAATGAATAGGGTTATGAACAGTGTGCCTAAATGCCTCATAAAGAGGGGAAGACCTAGGATGCAGTGGGCAATGTCAAACAGAACCTTGCTAGAATTTGTGTGTGGTGGCCAGATGTAGCTCAGGATAGATATGTTTGGGGAACAAAATTGCACATATGGTTGGACCTCTGTAGCCCATGGCAGCTTGAGGATAATGATGATGATGATGATGCTGCTGAGTCATAAACAAGTCAACATCAGAATTTTTTTAAATTTCCAATTAACTGAAACAGCCCATGTTAGAATTAAATTGTTTAATTTGGTATTTGAGTTTTATTAAAATAAATTTATTAAAGAAATTTATAAACTTATTGATTTTAAGACTTTTTCACAGTGATATTGTGAAAAAAATAGATCGGACTATGCAATTAAGGCTTAATTTTGGAAAATTTGAAAACAGCTAAATTATACATGAATTAAAAGTAGATTTCTTCCCAAATAAAAATTATATTTCAGAAAAATATATTTTTTTAAGGATTCTTTTCAGTGTGGTATATTTTTAAACAAGGACCAGCATGATACAAAGTGACTGATTGCTCATACAGTGCAATTTTCTGTCCTGTTTACAAAAATGGAGGAAATTTTTTTCTTTGGATGTTGAATTTTGCAGATTTTGGCTAAGTGATGAAAACAACTAAGTTCATCAAACAACATAAAAAATGTTATATCATCAGAGTGACAGAGCCAAGATACTGAGAGGTTGGAGGGGAGAATGCTTTTAAAAAATTCAATATAAACATAAAAACTAAATTCTTCAAATTAAATTTTGATATGGGAGGTGGAGAGTAAAACATTCACAGTGAGTTTCACAGTGAGTAAAAACCCTTCCTGAAATTACCCTTCAACATGAGGGCTGATTTCCATGCCAAGGAAGTACTTTTTTGCTTTCGTATCCAAGACCACATTAATTTTCAAAAAACTAATTTTTACTGGAAAATGAAGAAACGATAAAATAAAAAATAACCTAATGCAATGTTAAAATATTCACAGCAACAAGTTGTAAGACGGCCATCCAATATAGCATAACTATGAAAAAAAAAATTGATAGTTATCTGCCAATAGATCATTCATTTATGGAAATAGTTTTCGTTTCTGTGGATTTACTCTAAGGTTTAATTACAAAAAGAAACAATACTATTAATTTTACAAAGGGAGTGTATATCCTACTTGAGTTAAATAATCCATATAAACAATTTGTTATGCAATCACTTAGCAGATGGTCAACTGTCGCATGTGTTGTGTGTGAGCAATTTGAACAACTGCAACATCCTCCTCCTCCTACCAGACTCTGCACATTAACAGCTTTGACTTATGAAGATTTACAGTTTTGATCTGAAGAGTGGGGAAAAAACAATGCTGGAATGATAAAAATAATTAAATAAAAATAGGTTTAAGGCAGAAAAGAGGGTAAAGAGATTTTTTTACACTATTTTGATTTAACATGGTTTAGAAAAAAAAAAAAATTCCAATTCTCTTTTTTTACAATTTTGATCCAACATGGTTCAAAAGGCACCTTTTTAAAAATCTCCATTGGAATTTTAATTCTGGAAAAAATATTCCTATTCAAGAAAAAATTGAATTTACATTTATAACAAAGATGCCGCTTTTATGGTCACATTTTTCGAAGTAGTTTTAACTTTGAAAATGTACTATATAGATACATATTTTGTGCACTAAAACCCCCAAAATAAAAACTACACTAACATAACTACACAAGTTTTCTATTTTATTCTCTATTTTATGGAAAAACTGTACAAAACCTACTTCATTCGGAATAAAGTGGCAACATTGAGTTCCAGGAATTCCACTCAAATTTATCTTCAATACATACGTTAGTCTTGGTCTCTCATTTCGTGTTTAAAGTTAGAAGTGTTTAGATGTTTAATAGAAGATATTGAATTTTTTTGAAGTTTAAAGTGATTAAAGTGATTTAATTCCAGTCTTACCCAAACGAATGTGTCTATTGCCAGAAAGTGACAATGAATAAAATCTAGTTAATAAGCATACGCAAGTCATTTTTTTGCACTTTTGTATTCTTGAATTAGTGACATTTTCTTTATGAAGGATAATTTACTTTATATATGTACATATAATTATCTTTATAAGTTTATAAAATAATTTTATAATTCATTCAGCACTAGAGGGCACTGAATGAAATATCGGTGGAGCTGGTACATAAATGAATGAAAACAAGTGTGAATAAGGAATATTAAATTATTTTTAGAAGAACTTATTTAAAGAAGGTGCTCAAAGTTGAATGTAAGAGTCTCACCAACAGCAAGGAGAAGGGAAAGAGCTAGTTGGTGTGGCCATTGCTCCATCCCATGGCTTCCCCTCTGCAAATGACAATAGGGCAGCCATTGCAACAATGAGGGCCAGGTGAAGCATTCCTGCTTCGTGGAAACAAGTCCTGGGCTTGGCTGGCCAGCAGTTCTAGAAATCTACCGTCAGCTGAGGAAGTGAAGCCAGTGAAACTTGGGACACATTTTCAGAGATAATTCATGAAATGTGGCAGCAATACTTGGAAAGTCGTAAGGTTAACACATTTGATGCCCTCATTGATCTTTTAGTTTGTGATAAACTCAAATCTAAGGCACCATCTAGCACCAGAGATATGTCGCTTTGCAAGAAAGAGCAGACTGGCTCAGACCACGTGAACTGGTGAAGTGTATCATACATCATTTAGAGGGTAAAGAGCTAAATAATAGGTCGCGATATACTGAAAAGTCTGTGCGTGCTACATACATTCCACCTTACAAAAGATAGTTCACAGATGATTGCAAAGCCCCAATCCGATGGGTAAAACCTTCAGCTACAGCAAAAGCACAAGTAATACAGTTATGTTTGTGGTTCCAACAGACATTTGAAGAGGGACTGTTCTCAGCTGCAACATTTTAAGGGCTCACTGTTAACAAAAAGGAATAGTTGCAGTGCACAGCAAAGATAGTCTGAATGAGGACAAAGCTCTCTGTGCTACAGTATCTGTGAGAGCATTGGAAAGAGTGCCCATTGGCATCCCAAAGGATGCCAATGGTTCATGCAAGGTTCACGTGACTTAGAGAAAGTGGAATTGAGTTGTTGTGGCAGACATTGTACAGCTATTCTGGACTCAGGGATGGAGGCGAGTGTGGTGAAGTGAGAACTTGTTCCAGAAAGATTCTTGAAACCACCAGGTCAAAATTTTCTGAAAGCGGCTTTCAGGGAATCGGTAGCAGCCAATTTAATTAATATAACCTGTCTACATTGTGGGAGACGCTCCATTTGGTTCGGTGTATCCTGAAGTCTAATTAATCGCTGCAACAGTTGAGAATATAACTGTAGATTTCCTTCAGAGTTTGAGTGACTGAAATGCGCTCGAGACCTGCAAAGTTGTAAAAGCTCAAACTGTGAGGGTAGAACGCTGCAGAGAGATGAGCGAGAGTATGAAGCCAAACGTGATGTCAAGAGCAGACTTTCACTGGATGCTGTGCGGTAAAACAGTAGTGCCTGATAGGTTGGTTGCTATAGCAACTGCTCCAAAACTTGCTAGTACAGTGGCGCTCAAGCAGATGTCACAGAGAGGGAGTGACGTCAAAAGGTGTGCAGAGCATTCGCAGTTGGGGATGAGAGAGAGTTGGGTTGTTTTACCTCTGAGCGGCACTTTTTTGCACACCATGGGCTAAATGGCAAGGTCACATAGACCCCGAAGCCTCAGAGAAGGTTGGGGGAGGGGACCCACTGGAACAGCTGTTGGGAGACAGATGGTAGCCTCCAGTCAAGGCCATCCAGCGTGTTCATTAACATGAACAGGGTATGGCTCTCCCGCACACGGGGCCACGGCTTAACGTGCCATCCGACGGACGACGGCCTTTCCAAGCCCATCGGTGTCCCCTACTGACCGTGGGTAGGGCGGGGAATTTTGCGGAGATAAATCTCAACGCTGACCCAGCTGGGACTCGAACCTGGGAACTACAGATTACGAATCTGGCGTGCTACTGACTGAGCCACCCCCGCCCCGGATGAGAGAGAAGCATTAGAGCAACCAGCGTTACCGCTTGCGAAGGATGCAGCAGCTGAAGTGACAGTTGAAAACTTAAGCGAATCAGAGCACTTTCACAGAGCTCAACTGGGTGATGCTTCACTAGATAGTATCTAGCAAGCAGACAAGGCAGAGCTGATGGCCTCTGCCCAGCATTATAACACCAGGGTTAAGAGGAAGGAATTTAAAGTGGGTGATAAGGTTATTGTATTAGCGCCCGATTCTTCCAATAAACTATGCTCTGTGGACCAGCCCTGCTCTGATAGTTGAGAGAACAGCAGAGTTTGGGTACAGGGTTCAGTTGCCTGATAGAGGGATCAGGGTCACCCATGCTAACAGGATTAGAGAGTTCACCGCTCGTGTCACCCATACTGGTGTGATCTTTGACAAAGACCATGAATTTGGTGAACTTTATGAGAGCCGAAATAGGAAGGGTAGAGGTGTTACCAAGAGAATCGATTTGAATTTGGCACAAAAGAAGCAACTGACAACTAAAGAGAGGCAGCAACTTGCAACATTGCTTTATAGATATCCAACAATGTGCTTGGGAGAGGTGTGTATTTCCAAATGTCACACACATGATTAAAGTGACTGCACCTCCAGGTAATAAAAGGAAACATCCCTACAGGGTGCCCATTGCACTTAGGGAGGAAGTAGACAAGCAAATAGAGGAATCGTTGAGTCTGGGATTGATAACTCCCACCACCAGCAAGTTTGCACACCCTGTGGTTTGTGTGGCAAAGAAAGAGGATCAAGACTTCAGGAGCCTCAATGTCATCACTGAGGCTGATACCTTTCCAATGGCTAATCAAACTGAGTTGCTTTACCAGGTGGGGAGAGCATGATATATTAGCACTCTTGTGCATTCAAGGGGTACTGGCAAATACCTACGAGCCCCTGCAGCAAAGGGTACACTGTGTTTGTTACCCATCGTAGGCAGTACCAATGGGAGGTCCTCCCATTTGAACTCGGGTGCATGCTTTCAGAAAGAGGTAAATGCCTTGATTGCACCCCATATTGGATATACTTGTACATATCTGGATGATATTACCATTTTTTCCAACAATTGGGAGGAGCACCTAAGACATCTGGAGTCTGTTTTGCAGGACAACAGGAAAGGGTTTGCAATTAATTTGGATAAGTGCACCTGGGTAAGGGGGCAAACCAGATATTTAGGCCATATTGTGGGTTCAGACAAACATCGTCCTGATCCGGAAAAGCTGAAGGTGAAATGACAACATCTTGCATGAAAGAGCTAAAAAGCGTACTGCAGCTTTTTAATTGTTATCGGCACTACTTGGTCAATTATGCTGATATTGCAAAACCTCTCATGGATATGACATGAAAGAGTACCGATGCAATTAAGTGATGAAGCAGGCAGGGCATTCGAAATAATTCATTGGGATTTTGATCTCTTATTTTAAAATTACTGATGAAATAAATGCATGACTTATTTGTTCCCATCTATCTTGTGTATATTAACATTGGCTTTCTGAAAAATTTTCATACTATGCTCTAGTGATTATACACTGTACAAAGTTTGTAGGACATGTACATCAAAATGCTTATAAATAGTTGAATGTTGAAAGATTATGAAGCTTTAAGGGATTGTTTCTGATAGCTTGCAAGATTAATGCAAAATAACCTTCAATATTTCACAGCAGGAAAATATGCCTTAAAATACACATTACTTAAATTTTCCAGTAGAGGGAACAAATCCAGCCATTCAAGCAGAACTTTTGCTTCGCTCTTTTAGATTTTCAAAATGAAGATGTGTGGAAATAAGTATGAAATCTTAACTAGTAGCAAAAAGCAGTTGGGGTTAACAATAAGGAGGTCATGGGTTCGTATCCTACCCGGCTCAAGACAATTTTTCCTCTAAAAAATTTAATTGACTTCAAAGTGGTAATTTATTAAATAAAAAATAAATAAATACCCCCTGAAGCAGCTGCTTGCCACAGAGGTCTGTCAGGAGCCTGTCAGTTTATATGCCATAGTAGGTCTGTGACGATGGCAGGCCCTCAGCAGAAAAACGACACAAACAGCCATGCCTTACCCGGGGTACGAACCCAGTTCCCTTAAATCAGTAGCCAAGCGCGCTAACCACTCAGCCATGGGACGACAAATTTATTAGTAGATACTAAACAAGTAGTTTCTTTCATTATTTAACAATAAAGCTTTAGGAACCATAGTATTTTATAATAATTCCCAATTTTCTCTAACTTCAGATAGTAATTAAAATTTTATTTACTAGAATAACTCTTTTTTAGGATTAAATTTTTTTGGTATAACAAAAAAGCTGTATTATCTTGAAACAGTTTTCTTTGTCTTCCATATAAACTAAGACTTGCACTTTGATTTCATTATAACACATTATACTACTATCTATTGTGATGTTTTGAAAGTTTAATACCTAGTCAACACGTTGTTTTAAGAACTGTTCACTGGAATAATATTAAAATTTTCCCTGAGAAAGATGCTTGCTTTAAATTTCAGAATTTTGCTACATACATTAAAAATGGATGTGTATTTAGAAGTGTATAATAATATATATTAGCAAAATAGTTTCACACTAAATACCAGAAAAATTTACTTACAGAAAAATGGCCTGGCAGCATGTTATGAAAAAGATATTATTACATATGGTAAATAACAAACATAATTAAAAAAACACTGAAACAGAGCAGTGGTTAGCATTGTGCTTCATAATGTCACTTCTGTTAAGCATTTGTTATTTATATTGGTTATGTATATACCTACCTATACTTATGCCTATAGGTTATATATACACAGTTGTATAAGAATAACATGACCACCTACCATACATATACTATGGTAGGTGGTCATATTATTGATGCGACTGTATATATGTATACTTATGATGCACATGAATCAATGATGAATTATTGATGTACATGAATTTAATGTAATTTTTATTATTATAAACTGCTGTAAGTTGAAAACTAAATTTTTAAAAGAATGTTTCCTTTAGACAGCAATACCATTAATTATTTTTAACCTTTCATAATAAATACACAATAAAAATAAAATGTACTACTCTCAGAAACTTTTTTGGAAGTATGTTACAGAAATATAGGTTGAAGGTTGATTGTTTTAACTGTGAGTGCAATTACATCCTTCGTGAATTAACCATTTGCATTCGAAAGGCGACCCTCAGTCACCACTTGATTTGATGCAGCAACTCGAATGGCGACAGAGGCAACAATAAATGGTTCATAAAGAGATCCTTTGCACTTGAGAGGCAACTCTCAGTTGCCACTTGATTTAATGCAGCAACTCGAATGGTGACTGGAGCGGACAATAACTGTTTTATAAACAGATATCTTTCCTCTTTACATTTTAGATGTGTAAATCTATTGTCTATGTGCACTTCATAGTAGAGCATTGTGTTTAATTAAAATTATTATTTTAAACTTGGTCTGTTTTTATGTTGTTCATGTATGATTTATTTTTATGTTAGTTGTAAAAAAATTCATCAACTTTTTAGCAAAAAAAAAACTGAGTTGCTACTTTCCCTATAGCGAAAAACCTTCGAGTGCAAAGGATTAAAAATGTCCAAGTCACAAGCTCGCCAAGGTGCAAGCTAACTTTGAATAAAACCCACTAAATATGTGTACTTTTGTGTTCAAGTGTAGTAGATTACTGTTCCTGTTTAGTTTGCTGTGTCAGGTCTCGTTTACCATAGCTTCCAGTTGTGTATCATACTTAAGTATAATGTGTATCCATGTCTTGGTTTTTTTTTCACTATCTGCATAACACAGTGTAAGTTCTTCAGATATTTTTGAGGTGGGAGTCATTGAGAAAAACATATCTCTGAGAACATTTTAAACTTAGATTTTCATGAGGAATCACCCCATACAGAGCTGCCAACCTTGCATGATGAAAATTACAATTTGGGAGAATGCTCAGATTTTCCGATTTTTCATTTATGAAAAATAATAAATTCCCGTATCAATGCATCAATACATACTGATTATTAGTTATTAGTTATTAAAATTTACATAATAGAAAGTCTTGACATGCAAGCCTCGATTGGTTATGGGTGAAAAAAATTAGTTTTCCCATTCAAACAATCTGAGTTTAGTGATGATCATTTTATGGTACCTATTAAATGATTATGAATTAAATTTCCTATCTTATACCAAAAAGCTTAAATCAGTTCAGCTACATTTTTGCAGTGCAGAAAATCTAAGCATGAATACTTTTTGATATTAACAAAATTTAACTTAATTGCTAATAATCAACAATATGTAATAAAAGGCATTACCAATGATAAAGAATAGATCAGCAGATATAATGCAAAAGTTAACATTTACAATACAGGGAGAATAGTAATTATTGCACAGCTTTCTCCGGTGATTTTTTGCACAGTGCTTGGAAAGTCAGCAGTGGCAAGCTTCATATGCAACATGGGAAATGATGCTCTCTGCAAACAACTCAACTACATCTAACTATACATTTTTGATATTAATGAAGAGCAATCAATATATTGCAACAAGAGTTAATATCACAATACATAAGGAATAAAATGTTATTGCACCTTTTTCTTTTTTTGGTTTTTGAGAAACCATTTGGATCACCAGCTACTAAATTTTTTGGGAAGCTTTTGAATGTTTGCATCCCACAATGAAAACGTTTTAGGTTTTCTTTTTGTTTTGTACTTCTATCCACATAGGAAAAAAATATCAGCAACTGATCAATTTTGATGGGCTATTTCTTGGAACCTTTTCTGCAAGTGGAGAAGACAGACAACCTAAAGAAGTTAAATGTGGTTGCTTAGCTTAAAAATAAGCAATTACTACTTTCTTTTTACCAAGCCTGACAGGAGCATTGTCAAATGACATTGACGCAAAATTTGATTAAGGTGGCAATATTTTCCCTGTTGCAACACCCTCCAAGCACAACAATGCTATAAGGCTGCACTTCACTCGTTTGACATCTTCATTGTAAAAGTTATTAGAGCTGCCAACTATTCCAATTTTTGGTTTAAAATCCGAAAATTCAATTTTTAGAGTTCATAAAGATTCACTATATTGCTGTATGTAAAAGTACACATATACGGTAGCTGCTGGTGTTGTTAGTCTCCAAATGATTTGTTGCAGAGGGATGAAAGAAGCACTTACTCAGAGTTGACTTCAATGTGTTGACATTGCGGTCAAGTCGGCTTCCGTTCTCTTCCTTTGACGGCTGTCATATGCATAGAGGACACACGACCCGTTCTGCTGCTTCTTCAGCAGCAGCTTCTTCAAGTGTAAGGTTAAAGTTTGAGAGCACATGGAAGTGGTTAATGTTCCAAGGTGGTGCATGCGCAGTGGTGCATTTCTGACCCAGATGTTTTTGGAGGTGGGTCCCTAGGCTGGTTCATTATGGCTGTAGTATGGGTAACTACGAGTTTTTCCGTGCGATTGTCTAGAAGAAGTTTCCAGGCTGATGGGATGGCGTAAATTTCTTCGTTGATGCTACGTTTTCTATTCTTATATATTACAAGCTGTTCAGCATTATCGAGCTTTTTAGCTTCATCATCAAATTTTGAAATTGCATTATTGCGGTAGACAGCTTTGGCCACTCCAGTGTTGTGTTTTGTCTCTTTGTGTATCTCGTTTGTGTTCTTTTAATCTTTGCCTGAAGGATCGTTTGGTTTTTCTGTAGTAATTGCAGATTTCAATTTCTTAATTCACTTGCATTTTGACTGGAATTTATATATGCCACCTGAGGTTGGGATAGAATCTATCATTTTTAATTATTTTCAGAATGGTTTTGTCTGCTTTTATTAGGACTTTATAGTTGTATGGTTCCATAATAGCTTGCAGCGTTCATATCAGCCACGGTACATTGGGACAGCTTGTTGCGAATTTGGATTTGTTATTTTGAGCTGCTGGGGGTTGGGATGGATACTTTCTGTCAGAAGGTGGCTTTTTTTTCTTACCTTTTTGTTAAATTCTGGTTTGTAACCTGCTTCTTTGGCTAAAGAGTATGTGTGCACATTCTTTTTTGAAGTATAGTTCATTCCAGGAATATCTTTTATTCTTGATGAATGCTGCATGGATGGAGTTTTTTTTATATCTCGTAGGTTGATTAGAGAGTGCCAGGATCAGGATTGTTAGGTGCTGACTGTTTTCGATAAACTTCGAAGTCAAGGGAATGATCAGCTCGATGAATTTTAAAGTTCAGAAATGGGAGGGTTTTCTCGGTTTCTTGTTTCAGTGTGAAATTTATAGGTGGGAAGACTGCATTTAGTTTTCTTTTGAGGTTCTTGAGATTTATTTTTGTTAGTTTGGAAAAATAATAGGATATAGTCGATGTATCGTCCCCAAAATTTAATTTCTAGTCCTAAAAGGTTGAATAATTTTATCTTCTATTGATCTTATAGCGATATCTGCAAGCAAACAAGAAAGTGGTGACCCCATTGATACGCCGAATGTTTGCTTATATATCTTTGAGTTGATTTGAAAGTGTTTTGGATGACAAAGTTTAGTGTCTGGAGAATTGAGTTGGCTTGCGGGTCGGTGGCTATACCATTATTGGTGATGGTCCTCTCGATGATTTATAGTACCTCTGGGACTGGGGCATTCGGAAATAAGGCAATAATATCAAATGAAACCATCTTTAATCCAGGAGTGATAGAAAGCTCTTTTAATTTATTGATACAATTGAGAGGTGAAGCAAGCATGTAGAATGTTGGTGGAAAAAAATTCTTTCAGGTGGTGATGCAATGCCTTTTCAAGTCGGTATGTTGGTGCTCTACATTTTGAGACCAATGGTTGAAAGGGCACTCCTTTATGAATTTTGATTTTGACAAAAAGCTGAGGTAAACCTGGGTATAGTGGTGATATGCAAGCTTTCTGGATGTTGGGTGGCAGAGTTTCACGATTTTTAATATTTGTCAATTTGCAAGGGTAGCATCAGTGGGGTCATGCAGCATTCATCAGGAATAAAAGATATTCTTTGAATAAATTATACTTCGAAAAGAACGTGCATACACTCTTTATAGCCAAAGAAACGTGTTACAAACCAGAATAAAATTAAATAAAAAAAAGCCACCTTCTGACAGAAAGTATCATCCCAACCCCCAGCAGCTCAAAATAAATCCAAATTCACAACAAGCTGTCCCAACATACTGTGGTTTGTATGAATGCTGCAAACTATTATGGAACCATACAACTATAAATACAACTATAAATTAAAGCAGACAAATCCATTCTGAAAATAATTAAAAATGACAAATTTTATCCCAACCTTAGGTGGCATATATCAAATTCCATTTGAAATGCAAATGAATGAAGAAATTAAAATCTGGATTACTACAGAAAAAACAAATGACCCTTCAGGCAAAGATTAAAAGAACACAAACGAGATACGCACAACCGGAAACAAAACAGCACTGGCCAAAACAGTCTACCACAATAATGTAATACCAAAATTTGATGAAGCTAAAAATCTCAGTAATGCCGAACAGCTTGTAATATATAAGAATAGAAAACATAGCATTAACAAAGAAATTTACACCATCCCATCAGCTTGGAAACTTCTTCTGGATAATCACACAGAGAAACTCATAGTTACCCATACTACAGCCATAATGAACCAGCCTAGGGACCCACCTCCAAAACACCTGGGTCAGAAATGCACTAGTGCACGTGCACCGCCTCGGAACATTAACCACTTCCATGTGCTCCCAAACTTTAACCTTACACTTGAAGAAGCTGCTGCCAAAGAAGCAGCGAAACAGGTCGGGTGCCCCTATGCATATGACAGCCATCAAAGGAAGAGGAAAACCCGAAGCTGACTTGACCGCAATGTCAACGCATTGAAGTCAACTCTGAGTAAGTGCTTCTTTCATCCCTCTGCAACAAATCCTTTGGAGACTAACAATACCAGCGGTTGCCGTATATGCATACTTTTACATACAGCAATATAGTGAACCTTTACGAGCTCTTGAACCACATTCTGTGTTTCTAACTTTGTTTTTTGATCCAATTTTTATGGTTTTTTTTAGTTTTATGCTTATGAAAATCTTCCTGCAAATTGTAGTGTTTTTGCTCTTTTCCTAAAACAAGAATGTTAATGAAAGGGAAGAACTGTTTCCAATTTAGCTCCTTTACTAAAAGTACAGCTCTGTCCCCACTCCTAATCTGTGCTTGCTTATGTGCTCACCTGCACATCAGAGTCTATAAAACTCCACCTGACCATTTACAACAGAATACATGGCAAAGTCCACACCTAAATTATTTTACTGTGCTGTAGATCGGAGATTATTTCTAAATGGGTGTTTATTGCATCTATACCAAACTCTCCCAGCTCTGGCCAACTAAATGCTGATTGGATTACTTAGAATCAGAAACTTCATAGTGAAGGAAATAATACATATTAGAGAACTTCATTGATCTGTGGGCCATGATTGACACTGCCTCTTGAATAGATTTCATGCATGTCTCTTGCTATTTGGGTTGAGCTATTAGGTTGATAAGGGATTAAAATTTTTCTTTCACTAGATCTGAAGCACTTTAATTATAATCAGTTATGTACTTTATGGTCCTTACTGTTATGTTACATTCCTATTGCATTTTGCTTGTCATTTATCAGCCGATGTCAAGTTCTGTTCCACCATAACTTTGTAACCTGGCAGTCGATCACAAGACATATTAATTTGGATTGTTTCATGTCCGAGTGGCATGGAAATGCCGCTCAGGGGCTATTAGTCAATTATTAATCAATGAATGATATTTACATATTGATTGTTAGTTACTAATTATCAGTAATAAGGTTAACTTTTGTTAATGTCAAAAACATGTGGCTGCATTTTGTAAACTTTTCAGTTTGGTTATTATGTTATGAGGAATTCATTGATAGAGAAAGACTGGACACCTAGATGGTCTACAGCTATGGAAATATCTGATGTAGATCAAGCTGACAATTTGGCCCTTTTGGCAAATGATGTTCATGAGAACCCTCTTTAAAGTTACCAAGACTGGTATAAGATAGGTTTGGTGATAGAGAAAAAAATAATCAAGTGGGTGGTGGTTGAGTTCCGTTCGAATGGCAATGCCTTTGATCAAGTTTCTCAGTTTAATTTTCTTGGGAGTTGTGTGACAGATATTGGTAATGTGCAACATGAAACACAGAACGGGTATTGTTACTAGCACTTTTAAGAATCTGTGGAAATTGCGAAAAAAAAAGAGGCACATATACCAAAAGATTAAAATTAAGCAATATAACAGTTTACTTCTCTCTAAAGTTCACTATGGTAACAGAACTTAGACACAACAGAAAAATTGATCCTTTGATTCTAGATGCTTGTGCAGTATCTTGGCCATTAAGTGGTTTCAGTAAACAATGATGAGGTTAGATGGACTAATAAACTACCACTGAGCAGCATCTTATGTAGGGAGTTTGGTTTGGCCATGTTGCCAGCATGCAGAATTATAAATAAGTGAATACAGTTATGAACAGTGTACCTAAAGGGCATCAGAAAAAAAGGCAACCTAGCATGCAATGAAGGAGAAATCTCAAAGCTTTCTTCAAACAGGTCTGTGGTGGCCAAATGCAACAATTGCACCTCACGATAGGTCTGTCTGTGAAACTGCATCACCCAGAAGAAAGGTTTTTTTATGGAAACTGATAAGTGAGTACATTGGGGGCAAGTGGATATGCAAATGATTTCATTGTCAGACTGTGGCCATTAGCTCCCAAGTTATCCCACAGAACAAAGCACACACGAACAACATCAATTATGGAATGCCAAGATGTGTATGTTAGCAGTACAGCCAGCTTATGGAAATTTGAGAGAGGGGATAGATAATTGTACTCCATGAAGTGGGGTGGTCAAGCCAGCATATAGTGGAATGCTGCAAGCCAATCATTTGTTTAATCATAGTGGTTGCAAGAAGCCACACAGTCATCAGCACAGTTGGGTTGTTTTACCTCTGAGTGGAACTTTTTGTGTACAATGAGCTAAATGGCCAAGTCACAAGGACACTGAAGGCTTAGAGAAGGTTTAGGGAAGGGGACCCACTGGATAGCTGATGGGAGACAGATGGTGCCTCCCATCAAGACCATCCAGCATGCTCTTTAACATGCACAGGGTATGGCTCTCCTGCACACTGGGTCATTGCTTATTGTCCCATCCAATGGATAGCAGCCTTTCCAAGCCCATTGGTATCCCTATTGTCCAAGGTGGGGAGTTTTTTATAAATAAATATCAATGCTGGTCCAGGCAGGACATGAACCTAGGAACTACAGATTAAGAGTTTGGCATGCTACCGATTGAGCCACCCCACCTCAACCAAAGTAGAAATTGATCTCATTAAAGTCATTTATAAATAAATAAATAAATACCCCCTCAAGCAGCTGCTTGCCACAGAGGTCTGACAGGAATATTGAAAGATAAACTACAACACTTCTTTTAATTCATAATATTTTGTTCAATTGTATATTTTATATATACTAAGATTTATGCCAAATATTGAAATATCAGATTGATAATGCACATTTTTCAAATTTCTGGTTTTGACATGGAACTCATTAAGGGTATTTGATAATTAAGTATTCTTTTGTTAGGAATTATTTTATATAAATTATTGCTAACAAATTTTTGTTTCCCCATCATATTCTTTTAAATTCATGAAGTTGCTAAGACAACAAAGCACTCGCCATGAGCATCAAGATTCATATTCTGTTACCTAGATTCTTAAAGTGTCAGTTTCTATACATTTTTGGTATGTTTCCTTATCAATACAAAATTACCTTTTTCTTATCCCTCATAGAGCCTTTACCTCGAACCATTATTTTGCAACCTGTTTCTTGTTCCAGCTGTTTTGCTGTCATGCCACGAGGACCAAGTATTCTTCCAACAAAGTTATACTATTAAGAAAAACACACAAATAAGAAATGTTACAATAAACAGTTCTCAAGGAACAAAAATATCACAAAATAAATTAAAAAAGGTTTTAAAAAAATTACTAATGTCAATAACAAAGGTGCAATAAAAAGATGAAACTTGCTGCACATTATTTTGAGTCCTACGAGGAGACCACATTAATAATTTTCCCCTGCACCAAGCTAACATTTTACTGCCAAAAAGCTGCACCCCAACCAACATAGTGCATATATCACAGAGAAACTCAGGTTTCAAGGCATGATATTAAATTAGTGACAAGTATAAAAAAAAACAAAAATTACAGTAGAGGTTCAGAGTGTAGTATGGTATGTAAATTTCACCTTAACAACTTTTGATACTTGACAGCATAGAACATTTGTTGACATGCTTAAAAAACATTTAACAGTGTCAGAGAATTAAAGATTTCAATTTAATTTTGTAGAAATAAAAACACCATCTGACTCCAGGTCAAACTCAAGACCTCCTGTTTACCTCCTCTTTGATAATGAAAAAAAATATTTAATTTGTATCAGTGTTATCGCTAATGATGCACTTCAGGGGACTGCACTGACACTCTTGTGCATGCACACTAGAGAGGCTACCGACATGTTTTGCTACTTGCACTCACGCACAACTTTGTAACTCTAACCACTCCAATTAGCATTTGGGCTGCTACTTACAGCTATAATGCTGCTATTGATAAAAGTTCATATCCTTTCTTACAGACGAGCAAAAAAAAAGGCCCAGTATTTAGATGGAACAAATTTAGCAATACAAATGTTGAGTGATACACAGGATGGCCAGATTGAAATTGGTAAAAACAGACAGGTTATGAAATGTTCCGACTTCAGTTCATATAACTTGAAAACTGTAAATTATGCTTTATTTTTGATCCAATTGTTCTATAATAATTAAAGTGCTTAATGGGTAGTGTAGTCTAAATAAGCAAAGAACTAGTAGCCATTTTGGCACCCTGGACAAGAAAAAGATGCCCCTTCAAATTTAATAAGTAGAAAAAATTTCACATACGCAAGTTTGAATTTAGTTCATTTTAACGAAGTCATATTCATTGCTGATTAAATAAATGTTATCGTAAAATACATCGATAATCAAGAATTTAGACATAATTAGAACATATAATCACTTAAACTGAAAAGTGCTAAGTTACCAACACAGTGATCAAGAGAATTGATTTGATATTTTAATACATTTTAGAAGTACAAGTATTATGCAACTTGAATTAATTTTGTGAAGTCTAGTAAATGGAAAACAATTATAGTTTCAATTATTGGATTAAACAATCCGGCACCTCTCTGCCACTGGCACCCTGAGTGACCGCTTCTGCCTTTGCACTCTCCTTAAGGTAATATCAGCAGCAAAGAAATATTTTCCCTCAAAGATGAAAAAATTGAGGTAATCATGATTACAACATCAATTTCCACATTTCGGAATAATTTATTTTTTCTTGTTTATAGAACAATTTATCAAAAATAAAGCATAATTTATCGTTTTCAGGTCATACGAACTAAAGTCTGAACATTTAATAACCTGTTGCGGTTTCTACAGATCGCAATAGAGTCAGTCACCCTATGTATCACTCAGCATTTGAATTGCTAAAATTTGTTAATAAATATTTTGTGGCAAAACGTTTCGCTGACATACGGGACTTGAACCTGCATCTCTCCAGAAACATGCCAGAGCCTTCTACCATTGAACTAATGCCAGCTCAGTTTTTTTTTCTACTAATTTAAGACTTTAAACTCTTTACCAAGATTTTCGGTGGCATCTATGATCGGATAGATTTTGGTGGCAACTATTTCTTTTTATAGTGCACTAAGATTGAAATAAATAACAAAATCTCTTCACGTTATTTAGAGTTATTAATGATTCAAGCATAAAAAGTCAACAGGCAATGCTGCGATTGTTCATTTATGTTTAAATCATTAATAATGTTAAATAGCGTGAAGAGACTTCTTTATTTCCATCTTACTCAGTGCAATATAAAAATAAATATTGCCACCCGAGATCATTGATGGTGCCAACACTTCAATCCTATAAGTCAGCAAACTTTTTTCCACAAAATATTTATTGATTTATAGACGTTAAAAAGTCAACAGTTAATGCTGCGATTGTCATTTATGCTAAATTTGTTCTCTCTAAATACTGGGCTTATTAGTTTGCTCACCTGTAAAAAAGGATATGTACTTTTATCAATAGCAGCAGCTGAATGCTAGTTGGAGTGGAGTTACAAAGTTGCGCTTGAGTGTAAGTAGCAAAGACATCGGTAGCCTCTCCTCTAGTGTGCATGCGCAAGAGTGTGTCAGTGCAGTCCCCTGAAGTGCATCATCAGAAACAACAATGGTACAAATTCAACATTTTTATTTTCTCATTATCAAAGAAATGACCATACTTCAAATTTTGTGCAACGTTTCTATGGAGTATAATGTACAAATGTCAGTTTTAATTTTTTTTATCTATAGGGCCACATCACTTTTTTCACATTTTAAAATTTTCAGTTTTGTTTTTCAAAATCATATTAAATTTTTCCAATTCCATTTTTTTTACTGAATTAATAAGGAAAATTTACATCAGTACACCAAGTTTGGTTTTCTCATTTACCATAGAAGCAAAGTAAAAAAAAAATATTTAGTCAAAATCACAATTTGTATATTTTCCCCTTAGGTTAGATGATTACAACTCCTTACAAAAATTTTTTGACTCAAAATATTTTGGACAATTAGACATCTTATGTGTGCTAACATTTATGCCAAAGATCACTGAAATCTGATGGGAGGTGAACTGGCCTGGTTGAATTGACATGGAATAACCCTGTTTGGTTCTTTCTGAGTTACTTGGGGTATTGCACCTGAGTACCAACCGTGTACTTGGACCTGAGATTATGTGTGTGTTAAAAAGGTCAATTTCCAGTCGAAGATGAGACAGAGAAACTTGGTCTCTTCACAACTGGATTGGTGGTATCCCTAAGCTAGAGCTTGGGGTTTAGATGAAGATTAAGCTTTGGTGAGATGAAGATTAACCCATTTTTTTGTGGCAAAAGGGCACACAAGCGGTCTTCTGTGTGAAGAATAGAAACCCATTGGCTGTCACCCAAATTGAGAGCTTGTTCAGGGCAGTTTGAAGTTGTCATTCAATGACCCTCACACTGCATAAGGAGCAAAAGATGCTAATATTATGAGCATAGAGGGCACGGACTGCAGCTGGAGGAAATTGAATTTACCTTGACAGCAAAAAACATAACTCAGACACAGCTTTGTGGTACCCCCTATTCTTGGGGGGCACAGAAGATAAAAAGTTAGAAATGAAGATCAGCATGAGACTTCTCAAACCAATCTGCACACCCATATTGTATTTTTTATGTCTAAGAAAATTAACACAGGTGCTCTCAACATAAAAAAAAAATTTCTCATTGCCAATTCAGGGCAGATCAGGTGGTCTAAGACCACTATCTATGAAAACCACACTGTGTGTTGGAAAGGTTGTGTTCTAAATACCAGACAAGTTTGGCATTTACCATTCTTTCCAACACCTTAAACACACAGCTCCTCAACATTATGGGCGATAACTGGAAGGAATTCCAGGATCCTTTCCTGGCTTGGGAAAGGCCAAGATGATAGCCTCCCACCAGAAGTCTAGAAGCTGCTCCTTGAGAAAAATAAGTTGAAAAGTTGAATCAGCTGATCCTTACTCAATAGTGAAAGATGTATGAGCAAGGTATAATGGACATTGTCTGGCAAAACAGCAGATGCAGCACGAGAAATGTTCAGAGCAAGGCAAACCTCCTCTGCTGTGAATGGCCTGTTATAGAGCTCCAGGCCATTTGAGTGGGAAGACAGTGGACACCATTTGGCCTTGTTCTTCAGGACCAGAAACTCTGGAGAGACAAAGAGGAAGAAGACATGGAGCACTCCCCCAGAGTCTCTGCAAATTGCTTGGGGATCAACAATTACCTGTTCATTGTGCTCCAGGATCGATGATGTGTAGTTTGGACTTTATCCCTCAAGACCTTATAATAACTGGTCATATGGGTGTAGAATACTTATTTGATCCAAGATGTCTTCTGGCACCATATGAAATGAGCTTTCATCCTGGTACATTTGAAAGCATCAAGGTTGAAGGATGTCTGATAAATAATGAATAAACTCGACATATTTGGTATTTACCTATAAATTACCACTTTAAAGTTCATTCAAATTTTCAGAGGAAAAACTGTCTTGAGCCGGTGGGATACGAATCTACGAACTTCTGACATGTCAGGTAGTCTGGACCACTGAGCATGATATGATCATGTTTGCTGATCAAGAACTCCTAATTGATTATATGAACATTTTCAACCTACATTATATCATATATAGGGAGATTTTTCTAGAGGAAATGTCATGCTAAAGTATTTTGGCCATTAGCTGCTACTTTTGCAGATAATTATTAACATTTTTACAGTCACATTAGAGAAAAAAAAATATTACATGGATCGACTTCCCACTTATTATGTAGGAAATGTAGTGGTAAAAAAAAAACGATAAATGATTTCACAGCATCATCAACAATGTAAATAGCACATTGCAGTAATTGTGTAAATAAAAATGTAACTAAGTAAATTAAATCTAGCAAAAAAGTGTTACACATTCTTACGAGTTCCCACTTATTATTCAATGAATGTGATAATTAGCAAAAAATAAGTCAAATCCTATTATTCAAACTTTCTGAAAACCATACACCGATCAGCCAAAACATTAAAACCACCTACTTAATATAAGTTCTCCTCTCACTGCCAAAAGAGCTCTCACCTGATGACGCATAGATTCAACCAGATGTTGGTAGGTGTCGCTTGATATTTGGTACCATGACTGCAACAGATTTACGCAGTTCCCGTAAATTACGTGGTTGGGGTGATGCTGCTCGTACCAGTTTCTTCAACTCAAACTGCAAATGCTCGATAGGATTCATGTCCGGCTAATTTGGGGGCCATGGCAATAAATGGAATTCCTCATCATGTTCTAGGAACCATTCCTGAACCTTCTTCGCAGTGCGACATGGGGCATTGTCTTGTTGTAAGATGTCATCTCCATCAGGGAATACGGTTGCCATAAAGGAGTGTACTTGGTCACCTACAATGATCAGGTAGGTGACAGCTGTCAGAGTTTGCTCTACAGGGATAATTGGTCCAAGTGTTCCCCAAGAAAATATTGCCCAGACCATCACACTCCCTCCAGCTGCCTGGATCCATTCCAGAATGCATCTAGGTGAGGCTTCCATGGTTAAACATCGCACATGAGCTCATCCGTCCACATGGCATAACAGATAATGGGATTCATCTGATCATGTGACCCTCTTCCAGTCTTCTATGGTTCAATGTCAATAATTACATGCCCACTGCAAGAGTTGACAATGGTGAATAGCTGTGAGCATAGGCACATGAATGGGTCTGTGGCTGGAGAGACCCATATCCAAGAGCTTACGATGAACTGTGTGTGTTCGGACACATTGGGCCCTTTACCACAATTGAAATTATGGGTATTGTCAGTCACAGTAACCCTCCTGTTGCTGTGGACAAGATGAGATAGCCTGTGCTGACCTCTGGAATCAATGAGGAGTGGCTGGCCCACGCCTTGTCGACAGCCTGAAGTGTCACTTGTTTCAGACCATCTTTGATAAGTACTAACTACTGCATAGCATGAGCAGCCTACCAGCATCGCTGTTTCAGAGATGCTCTTTCCAAGGCGTCTTGCCATAACGATTTGGCCTTTGTCGAAATCAGATAAATCCTTTGCTTTTCCCCCGTATTGAGACAAAACGTAATACTGCCTACAAGAGTTCCGACCTAGGTATTATAAATATCATTCCGCGATCTTGGCATGTGACACTGATTGGTTGCACACATGCTTCTTTGCATAACACAGAGGTGGTTTTAATGTATTCGCTGATTGACTGTTACCATATATTTTTCTCCTGTAACCATTTCTCCACTCCCCCCCCCCCGCCCTCTTACTCACAAAAATACTTTAGACATCTTATGTATACTAACATTTAGGCCAAAGTTCATTGAAATTTGTGATGGGTGATGAAATAGCCTGGTTGAATTGACATGGAATGACCCATAATTAAAACTTATCAAGTTGCACACCTACTGAACAAGAGGACCAAAATCTTTGTAAAGGAGCTAGATACACCTGAGCATGATTATAAAACAGAATCTGTTATACTTATATAGAAGATATTATATAGCATGCACCGGCAAATGAGAAAAGATCAGTGTCCAGATGTTTTGTGGCCACCAGCAGCACAAGATGGTTTTTACAACACCCGAAAGAAACAAGGGAATGTGATGCAAATGTTATAAGTATTAAGAAAAAAAAATAGCAAAATATGACTGGTAGCTGCAGACACACGTCATTGGTTATTCTTAATAACCAACAGTATGACAAAACAATTAATAACCTCATAAATGAAATACAGGTACAAGAAATTAAGAGGGACTCTACAGGGTTTGGTTGCAAAAGTAGCTGTAGTTGCTATATTCCAAAACACCTTGGTTCCAGAAATGGTATGTAGCAAATTATAAAGAGGACTAGAGCGTGAAGCAATATATAGTGCAAGTACAAGGTGCAATCCAAATTCCTGGACTTGCTGCATGTAGCTCCATGTATGCATAGTTCAAACTTCTGTCACTAGGTATTGCAAGCCTACTCCTTTGGTCAAGAAGTCTGGCAAGTTTCCCATTGACAGTTGGAACCAATCCTTATTACCTATCTTATTGCTTTTTACTTGATATTTTTCAGTTTGTCAAAAGAATTGTTCCATTATATCTTTTGAATGAGATGGAAAAACAAAGATTTATCTGTCAAATGAATGCTACTTTTGAATGAGATGGAAAAACAAAGATTTATCTGTCAAATGAATGCTTCTGACACAGGGAATGTCATAGGCTATACAAAAAGTGACCCCATGCTTTCTTCCCCCACAAAAAAAATGGGGAAGGGAATATGAAAACTATTATTCCCCTGTATCTCCTAAATCAGGGTGTGGAATGTAACAAGCTATTCATCAAGTGAAAGCTTCTGATGAGGGGTGTGTCTTAAGCTATAAAAAATGACTCCCCATGTTTCTTCTCCCTAAAAAGGTGGAAATATGAAAACTGTTCTGCTATATCTGTGGAACACGAGTGCAGAAAGTAACAAGCTATACTTTAAATGAAACCTGATGTGGGGTGTCATAGCCCCCCTTGATAAAAGGGGGAGAGCACATTTTCATGGGGTTATACTTTAACCAGTCATAATTCAAATAAACTTGTGACATCTCCAATGTCATGGGGTACCTCATACAAGACTCCAAAAGAGAAAAAATTTGATTGATGCTTATTAGCCATATCAAATGAAAGTTTTTGAAGGTGGGTGTTTTTAATCGCAAAAAAATTATCTATGTATAAAAAAATAATAAATACCCCCTCAAACAGCTGCTTGCCACAGAGGTCAGACAGGAGTCTGTCAGTTTATATGCCACAATAGAAGATCTGAGAGGATGGCAGAACCTCAGCAGAAAACAACACGAACATCCATGCCTTAACCGGGGTTTGAACCCAGATCCCATAGAGCAGTAGCCAAGCGCGCTAACCACTCGGCCACGGGACGGCTGAATATATGTATAAATTAAAAATTTTAAAAAATACCTATCTTTGTATATGGGCCTTAAAAAGTAAAAAATAAACTAAAGCATATTAATGGTGCAATCAGTCACTGAGTTCATATTCACTTCAAAGGAAGATAAGGCACCAATTTACATACACAAGATTGCCAGTACCCTCTCTTCCTTCAAGGTGAATATGAACTCAGTGACTGATTGTACCATCGATATGTGTTAAGTTTATTTTCTACTTTTCATGGCCCATTATAGGAAGTATTTTTTTAAATTTTTAATTTAACCATAATTTTAGTGTGTTTGTTTCACTTTGGATTTCTTTTTAACAGAAAAATGGGAGACTGAAGTACAGTGTGCTTTCATCAAGCTTTCTTTCAAACTTCATAAAGCTGCTTCAGAGAGTCATGGAAATGTTTAAACCAACGTTTGGAGACACCACTGGCTGAATTCAGACTTTTGAGCAGTTCTCATGTTTAAAATGTGGGCAAATTTGGAAAATTTTGAACTTTCTATTCATCCCTCAACAAGCCAAAAAGATGAGCCTATGGAGAAAGTGAGTCAGTCATCCACAAGGACTGTCGATGAAGAATTAGTGACATCTGTGGAATTGTTGGATTAATGTATGGATGATGCCAAAAGCATCCTTAATGTTGGATCTCAGATGGGATTGCTCCCAAATTTGTACCTCAACTGCTGACTAAGTCCAAAGCCAACACTAGCTCACTGTGTGTACAGGCCTTCAAGGAGCAAGTCAAAAAGTACCAAAACTTCCTTTCTACAGTCATAATTAGTGATGATAGATGGGTTGATGGGTATGGCCCAGAAACAAAGCAGCAAATCACTCCAGTGGAAGATTCCTCCTGCATGCGACCAAAGAAAACAAGGCAGGTGAAAGGCATGCATGCTGATCCATTTCTTTGATGTGGAGGGAATCATGCCTAAGAAGTTTGTTCCTGTAGGCCAGACAGCGAGTCAACACTACATCGAAGTCCTGAAGGTGCTTGCGGGATAGGGTGAGGTTGAAATGTTAGGAAAATAGATGCACAAGACTGGATGGTGCATCATGAGAACACTCTGGCCAGAGCATATCAGTTCAGCAGTTTTTGGCCAAAATTAGCATGGCTGTGGTGGTCCTGGTCCCTGCCTTCTACTCTCACTAAAATACATACAGATTTGTAGCCTTCAACTTCATTAAAGAATTTAGGTGCAACTTTTGCCTAGTATTTTGTCTGGATGAAATGGTCAGCTAGTCTTTTCTGATTTACAAAATATTAATATGAAGGTGCTAAACCCCAGTTAAACACAGATTAAGAAGTGGGAATATTGATAAACGAAAAATTAAAAAAACACATTTTCATTAAAGGTGCATCTGTAGGATTTAAAAGATATTGATGGTGCAATTAGCCACTGAATTTATATTCACTTCACAGGAAGATAGGATGCCTTCAGTCTTGTTGAGTAGGTAAAATGCCACCTTATCATCCTTTGAAGTTAATATGAATTCAGTGACTGATTGCACCATTGATATGTTTTAGGTTTATTTTCTACATTTTAGAGCACATGTAAAAAATTAGGTAAATTTTTCAATTTATTGATTTTTGCCACTAAAAAAAACTTACCTTCAGAAACTTTCATTTCATAAAAGACTCAAATTTTCCTCCACCCTTTTTTTGGAGTCATGTTGCAGGCATGGTACAGTATCCTGCTGAAAGTGTTTTTACTGAAGACCATGACATTGGAAACATTGCAAACTTTGAGTTTTAGCTTGTTAAGGTTAACCTACATAATTTTTTTTTTTTTTGGGGGGGGGGGGAGGTCATTATTTGAAGTAGTCTACAAGGGTCTTCATATGAGCTTTCATTTGACACTTAACTCATAAATGTTGGCCCTCACATTTGGAAGATATTAATAGAATTGCACAATTTATTGAGAAGAAATCAAGGGCATATATTTTAATGCCCATAACATTCTCCGTGTCACAAGCTTTCATTTGACATACATGTTATGTCCAGTCCTTGCATTCCAAAGATATAGTAGAACAATCATGTTCATATTTCCCCTTTTATAAGGGAGGAGGAAAGAAAACTTGGGGTGTGATTTTTTTTTTTATAGCCTATGACACTCCCTGGGTCATTACACTGAAGAGCCAAAACATTATGACCAATGCATTTTTATGCAAATTGAAGCAACTGCAACAGTATAAATAACACCTGATACTGAGCAATGTGCTCTCAGTGCTATTCTTGTCCTTCAGATGGGAAAGGCAGTGGACTTAGTGCGTTTGACAAAGGCCAAATTGTAATGGCCATGGTTAGTACCTTCAAAAAGTGGTCCAAGGTGTGAAATATCATGAACTGCCGGCAAGGTATGGATCAATCACTGCTTATTGATGCTAGAGGTGAGCCAAGGCTATTATCCTGTATGATACGAGTCAACAGAAGGGATACTGTGTGCAACTTTCCCGCAATTTGAATGCTGGTGACAGGAGTAATGTGTCACAACAGATGTGTCGATGTACTCATCGAGCTCTGCTGAAAATGGGGCTGCATAGCTGTAGGCCACTCCGAGTGCCAATGCTAACCTCAGTTTACCATCGAAAGCACATACAATGGGCACGCGAGCATCAAAATTAGACCTTGAATGATTGGAAGAAGGTCATCTGGTCCGATGAATCTTGCTTCCTGTTGCACCATGATACTTTTGTGCATCGTTTACCTGGGGAAGTGTTGGCACCAGGATACATCGTGGGAAAAACAAGCCAGTGGAGGAAGTGTAATGCTTTGGGCAATGTTCTGCTGGGAAACCCTGGGTCTAGTCATTCATATGCAAGAAACTTGGATGTCTACCACCTACCTAAACATCATTGCAGAACAGGTACATCCTTTCATGGCAATGGTAAATCCCTCTAGTAATGGCTTCTTTCTGGAGGATACTGTACCATGACACACTCCTGAATGGTTCATGGAACACGAGGAAGACTTCCAGGTATTGTCCTAGCCTCCAAATTCCCCAGACATCAATCCAATCGAGCATCTGTGGTTTATGTTGGAACAGCATATCCGATCTACTGCAGCTCAACCATGTAATTTACAAGAGTTAAAGGATCTGCAGGTAATGTGTTGGTACCAGATAATACAAGACACCTTTAGAAAACTCGAGGCATCCATGCCTTGCTGAGTAAGAGCTGTTTTGGCATCATGTGGAGGACCAACATATTAGGTAGATGGTCATAACGATTTGGCTCTTTGGTGTATAAGTCATTGTAAATAATAATTGACAATCTCGGCGTTACCTGTAGAGGTTCAAATGTCTATAAATCAATAAATGTTTTTGTGGAAAAAAAAAATTTGCTGACAAATGGGATTTGAAACCACATCTCTCCAGAAATATGCCGAGTATTCTAACTTGTTGAACTAATGCCGACTCAGTCTTTTTTACACTAATGATGACTATCACTCTTTCCGTGAATTTTGGTCGCCTCCTTTTGGCACCATCTATGATCTAGGGTGGCAACTATTTCTTTTCGGTACTCTGAGTAAGATGGTAATAAATAATGAAGTCACCGGCATTAGTTCAACAGGTTAGAATAATTTGGCATGTTTCTGGAGAGATGTGGGTTTGAATCCTGTATGTCAACGAATTTGTTTCCACAAAAACATTTAAGTCATTTTGTTATGTTTGAAAGATAAGGTGGAACAACTTTTCTGAACAACAAAAGATGAGTCAAGAGCAATAGGAAGATAGGTAATTATAGAGCTAAAATGAAAAAAGGAACACTAGTATCTTAGAACAGTTTCTTTTTTTTAAAAAAAAAGAGGGAGTGGGCTAAACTGAACAATCCCAAAATATGGATTTTCAGTCAGCTTTTGGATTTTAAACCAAAATTCGGATAAAATCTGAGCAGTTGGCAGCTGTGTAGAACAAAATTAGGGAAATAAATGGTGTACCATCAGATAACTCAATTCCATCCATGAATCACTGGCTTGATGTTGAAGTAGGAACTAGTCATATTGATGGATGCAATTTGCAGATTATATGGTTAAGGAGGTAAGGAGGGTTCAGTTGTTTTCCCTCCAAGCCAAATGTTTTTGCACACAATGTGCTAAATGGTAGGTCTTAAGCACTCCACGGGCTCAGAAAAGGCTTGGGGAAGGTGACCTACTGGATGTCTGCTAGGAGACAGGTAGTAGCCTCCAGTTGAGGTCATCCAATGTGTTCTTTAATGTGCACAGGGTATGGCTCTCCTGCACACAGGATCATTGCTTTAAATCCCAGATGATGGATGGAGACTTTCCAAGCTCATCAGTGTCCTCTGTCCATGGGCAGTAGGAGGGTTTAGTGAGAAAGCTCAATGCACGCACAGGTGGGATTTTTGAATCTGGGAACTACAGATTAAAAGATTACAACTTAGCTCCCACCACCACCACCACCACCAAAAACCAAAAACAAATAGCATAAAGAAAATGTTTGCTTTTGCATTTATATTATTTGCATACAATTTACTTTGCACTGTCATTTAAATGATTGAAAAGTAAGGAATTTTGAGTAGATCTCTTTACAACTGAACTGCAAGCAAAAATTAGGCATATAGTGTTACCACACACTATATTTGGAGGCCATCTCCTCCCTTTTTTTTCTTCAAAATTTGTCTTCCTGGCATTTCGAAAAATATTAAAATGTCTTCCTTTTTGTGCAAACCCATAAGAATGCATTTGAAATAAAATTAGATTTTTTAAAATTCCTTCTACCTATGACTATCAAATATTTTACTGTTAACTATGAAATAATTCACTGTAAATACAAATAAAAAATGCTGGTCATTCTGTTAATGTAAAAGTTATTATTTTCTCTAATACACAATTATAAGCAATTTACATGCCAGATTAAAAAAGTGCTATTTAGGAAATCATGTTAAATTTTGTCATCCTCTTTGGATAATGATGCCCATGAAAATTGATGGCTTTTTTATTTGCAAACATAGAGGACAGAGAACGAACCTGAAACTACTCCTAGTTTGTACAGGTCTTCTCAAATAAAGAGGATGCCCCTACCAAAATTGAAGTCAGAACTAATACATATATACATAAAGTTTGCCTGCTAACCAAATAAATCTTGATTGTTTCCCAAGTACAAATAAAAAACAGCATGCAGTATAATTTAAAGTGTACCGTGGTCTGTAAATGGTAGTTAGGCATAAACTGGAAGGACAGCTGTGTACCAATCCCCAGTGATGATGCACAGAACCGGCCAGGTTCTTGCATCATCACTTCACTTGATGTCCGACCTTGCCTTCTTGTGGTACAGGCCATTAGTACCTTACAAAAGAGAGATCTCCTTTTGAAAGAGAACGGAAGTGGAGGGCTGCCAGTTTAGTATGGCCTACTGATCTGGTCATCTATGGCCACTTTTTTCTTTTCAACCCTGCTGAGGAGTGGTCAACTTCACAGGATCCTGGTGCTGACCATTTATACCCACTAGAGGACTTGTTTATGGATTTGAGCTTGAATGTGAATCCTGGACTTGCTGCATTGGTGGGTCTCTGTTGAGCCCTAAGTGAACAGAGGCACAGGATACCTTATATTAGCTGGTGGATAATTCTGATCAGAGGCTATTGCAGGTAACTGAACTCTCACTTAGCTAGCTGGGCATCGTCAATCCTAAACGGGAGTAATGTGTCTTAGGCAGGCCATATGGCTCTTGAAAAAGTCCACTTGAAAAGGTGGTGGCTGAAGTTCCTACTAGCATTGGTGACTTCAGCCTTTAGCAGAGGGACAGGTGTTTGCCCCATGCCTGCAATCAGGAGGCTGTTTGATATTGTTGGCCCTACCTTTCTCAATAAACCTAGTTTCTTTAAAAATCCTAACTATCCTTTTCTCTCAATAAACCTAGTTTCTTTAAAAATCCTACTAATCCTTTTCTCTCTGCAGGTACATGGAACATGAGGATGTTATAGAGATTATTCTCTTTAAGTTCTCATGCAGGAATTCCAGTGTTATAATCTAGATATTCTAGGCTCGCAAGAGACCAGATGGACAGGTGAAGGTGAGATACTTAAAAATAACTTTAAATTTCTCTTTTCAGGGAGGGAGGATGGAAAGTATCTCTGAGGTGTAGGTTTGCTTCTCTACACACAGTGATGTTCTTCTAGGATATGAATGCATTAATGAAAGATTTCTTAGAGCAAAATTTAAAACAAAAGGACTTTAATGTCATCTGTTGTTATGTCCCCACAGGGCTCTAATTAGAATGTGAAAGATACGTTTTACAGCCAGCATCAGGTTATTTTGAACACTGTGATGAAAGGAGATATTTCTCTTGTGCTAGGTGACTTCAATGCTCAAGTTGGTACTGACCGACCTTTGGGCAGGAGTTTTAGGTCCCTTTGGCATTGGTTGTTCCAATGGCAATGGGGAATATCTCCTACAGATAAGTAAACTTAATGGTTTATAAATAACACATACTACAAACACTGGGACATTTTTAAATATACATGGGTTTCACCTGATGGGTTGCACAGGAATATGATAGATTATATTTTAACAGCAAATGGGCTACTTCAGTTAGGAATGCCAGATCATACAGGGGAGTCAAAATTGGGTCTGACCATTACCTGGTCAAAAGTGTTTTGCAGCTGAAGCTTAAGAAATGTGTGCTAAGGTTAAAAAAATTAGCTATAACACTGAATGCTTGAAAGATCCAGATTTAGCCAATACATACCATGATAGGCTACTTAGTCATTATGGCAATCGTGATTTGGTTACTGCTGAAGTTGAGAAAGAATGGGATCAGTTTAAACAGGCTTTTCTTGAAACCAACAGTACTCTTTTGGGAAAAGGAAACAGATGAAACAAAATTATTTGAGTGATAAAGTTACGGAACTTATTTCTGAAAGACGGAAGTGCAGGATTAATATAAATCAACACCCTACAGAAGGCATTACAACGAGCTTAATAAACGTGTAAAGGATCAGTTAAATCCTGATAAGAATCTTTGGCTTGATAGCTTGGCTGACAAAGCTGAGGAAGCAGTTAGACAGTAAAACAGCAGGGGATTGTACGAAATTATTAGTTTTATGTGGGAAGAAACGGATAGGTATATAGGGATTAAGGGATAAACATGGCAAGGTGGTTAAAGGTGAGGATTCTGTGATGACTAGTTGGGCTGAACATTTCAGAGAAGTTCTAAATAATGTGATTATTTCTACTCCCATTGTTTATAATGAGGATAGATGCATTACTGGCTTTAATGATGGCCTTATATTGCATTCCGAAGTCGCTTAAACTGCCTCTAAATTAAAACTGCATAAATCCCTATGGATGGATGAAATTGCCACTGAAATGCTTAGAGCTGGGAACATTTGTGTTGTCTCTTGGCTGACTGAAATTTTGAATATTTTTTATGATAAAGGTGTTCCTAATGATTTTATTATAGCCACTATTGTCTCAATTTTTAAAAAAGGTGATTGCAGTTCTTGTAATAATTATAGGGCAACGAGTTTACTTTCTGCTCCAGGTAGAGTTCTTTACATGATTATACTTAATAGAATTAAGAATTTGGTTGATGGACAACAGAGTGATGAGCAATGTGGATTCAAAAGTGGTAGGGGATGTATCGATCAAATATTTTCACTTAGGCAGATTCTTGAGAAATGTTTGGAGTTTCAGAAACCTGTGGTTGCTAGCTTTATAGATTTCAAAAAGGCTTTTGACCCTATTGATTGACATAATTTGTGGTGGTTAGATTATATGAAATACCTAATAAATTAGTGTAATGAAAGCTCTCCATAATAACAGTGAGTCATCTTTGAGATTTAGTACATCTTTCAGCAATTGGTTTAACATTGCTAGCAGAGTTAGACAAGGGTGCATTTTGTCTCCTTTTCTGTTTTGTTACTGATTATCTTAAGTAAAATTCTTTGAAGGGA
This sequence comes from Ryuthela nishihirai, assembly GCA_038380435.1. Classification (NCBI taxonomy): domain Eukaryota; kingdom Metazoa; phylum Arthropoda; class Arachnida; order Araneae; family Heptathelidae; genus Ryuthela; species Ryuthela nishihirai. The sequence goes on from JAWZYU010000019.1 coordinate 5,746,970, forward strand.
AAGATTTTGGCCTTAAATGGTCTAGAGATTTCAAAATTTCCGATTTAGATTATGCAGATGATTTGGTCCTATTGGCTAATGATGTCGATGAGATTTGTAATAGAGTAGGTTTGGTTAGAGCCCCTATATACCAGGCCAACCTATCTGCCATTTTCCAACTGGTCACGTGACTTAGTGTTAAAGTCAATGCAGCTGCCGTGTGCACCACAGTTTTTTTGAATCATTAGTATATAAAAAACTATTATCAGAAGATATGCAGCTGCGAATTGTCTAAACACCTATAGGAACAATTGCCCAGTTTAAATTCCAGACTGATCCAATTAAATGGAAAAAAAGTGGGTTGAAAGAAATCGAATGAGAATGTGCATTAGGCTTACAGCATTCTATAATATATACTTCTGACTATTGCTTTGGTATTTTAATGTTCATTTATGTGATATTATGTAGGTGAATGATGACTATATTTAAGTTAGTAGTCATTCATCGTTTACGACTAAGTTTGTTAATATCATAAAATATGCATGCGGCAAACTTCAATCGTGACAGCCATAACCCTTCGCTTTCCATGCAGGCATACCGAGATCAGCGATTACTGTAGTCGCTAAATGCCGATCATTCGCTGGGAATGGGGAGGCCAATTTTGGATTCACTTGCAAGGCAACAAGTGGCTAAGTTAATAGTTTATAATTACCTAATATTGAAATGATCATTCATGACATATGACATTTTATTTAATGGTTTGAAATTATTATTTCTAAGGAAATTTTTTGATTCATTTCTCGTGTGAAATATTGATTCCTTCTGTAGAAAGTGTAAAATTTATGTTATTCAGTAGAGGAAAATAAGATTTTTTAACTTGAATAAAACTTCCAGTCATTTAAGTGTCGTATTAATCATTGACTACCTATGCATCGGTTAGAAGTTACTAATTAAAGATTTAAATCTCCATAATACAAATTTGCAAAACCTCCTTTACGTTTTAGAGTAATGTGGGTCCTCCCTCAAAAGTGTACGAGTATTTTAAAAATATTATCAAGAGCTAATTTAATCGCTAATAAGTAATAACTAGTCAACGCACATTCCTTAAGGCAATAAAGTGATGGAATAAGCATTTTATAAAATAATATGGTTTAAAAAAAAAAAACGCTGTTACAGCTGAGCATCCTCCCATAATACCGTATATTTCCGCAGATAAGACGATAGTTGAATCATAAAAAAAGGCCCCCAAAATCCGGGTCGTCTTATAGGACATATACAAAAAAAATTAGATTGAAATTTATTTAAATTGAATGCAAAATCCTCACATTCATCATCTAAGGCAAATAGCTCCTTAAGTACATCCTCACTTTCATTGTTGAGAAGCTCGTCATATGGGTCCCATTCTGTACCTAGCGAGTCGATTTCCGCTTCGTCATCAGTATCCCATAACAAATCTTCCTCAGTGCCATCCATAGCATTAGAAATCCCACACTTTTTGAAGGATTTGATCACTGTTTCGACTTTCACTTTTTCCCATGATTTGATCACGAAATCACACAACACATCAAATGACGCAGCCCGCATAGCTCCACCTTTCGTATACGACTTTTCGCCACTCATCATCCAGTTATTCCATTGTTCACGCATGTGATCTTTGAATGGTTTATTCAGAGAGAGGTTGTAGCATCGAAGTTAAACCACCCGGTATAACAGCAATCTTAGTATTGTTCTAATATAGTTCTTAGTGCTAAGCAATTTTTAGTGTTCTCAGTTACGTGACTGCGAAACATATCCCACACCAACAAACTGTGTTGATTTCGTAGAGCATCTGGTCGCCTCTGCCACACATTTTCCATCCATAATTTTACACCATTCTCGTCCATCCATCCCTTTTCATGAAAATGTATGAAAATGCCTGGTGAAAATTTTATTTTAGGAGTTTTCCTCTTGAAAATGACCATGGGTTTTAACTTTGTTCCATCTGCCATGCATGTTAATACTACTGTAAATCTGGTCTTTTCATGGCCTGTACCTCTTACTTTAACAGTTTTTTTTCCACAGTTCTACTGTTTATCATGTTGAAGTTAATCGGTGTTTCATCCATATTTCCAATATGGATAGGAAAGTTGGAAAGTTGCATTTCTGCCTCATACCAATAACAAACTTGTGAAAACTCACGACTTTATGGTCAAGATCTTGTGGTAATTTCTGCGCAATTTTTGTTTTCTGTCGTATTACCAGATTTTTTTCTGTTCATGAAATGATTGCACCAACCTACTGTTGCTTTAAATTCTTTGCCTTGTTCTGGATTGGCCCGTGCCCACTTCAATGCATAAGCCCTAATCATATTTCTTGTAACAACATAACAATTCTGCCTCTGTTCTTGTACCCATTCTGCAACATTATTTTCTAAATCTGGCCAGCGAGCTATTCCTCTCCTCATAGAACATTTTTTCATTGGCATTTTTTTTAATAGCATCTTCATTCTTTCTCCAATCTCTCACCATCTTCTCTGTTATATCGAAAGCACTTGCTGCAGCACAGTTGTTCGATTCTTTAGCCTGTTTTATGACTTTTAACTTGAAGCTTGCTTCATATTTCCTTCTTTTCATTGGTTCCATGATTAGGCCCAAACTTTACAAATTTTACGCTGATTACACTTATAGTACAAATTGTTTGAACACACGAAACCTACAGCAAAACAAATTGTTTGAACACACGAAACCTACAGCAGAACAACCTACAGCAAAACTTGTTAGAGGTACATGTGAGTTCGTGATTCAGCACGTGCTTCTATAGGCAAAAACGTAACAATCCTAAAGGAGGCTTATCCTTTATGCGTGCAACCACCGACTGCGACTGATCTTGAAAATTACTACAACTTATCGAAAAATCTATCATATTATTTAAATACGCTATATGATAATACATTACATTGTAATAGTAAATAATACATTACATTGTAATAGTAAAACAATACTAAAACAAAATAAATATTAAAAGTTATGTTTATTGAGCTACTGAGGAATAAACGGACAAACCGTAATTATTTACAAGTACAGAGTAGGGTATGTCCACAAAATAGAATAGCCCATACGATGCTTTTGTGAAGATTCAAGGTCATTTCCCGAATGCCCGAATCAGTGCGAATGTTTGCGAATAAGACATAATTCCTTATACACTATACAGTATTATTATCCAGATGATGATCGCCGATCTAAACTAAATTCATAGGCCGTTGATAGTTTGGGGTCGTCTTATAGGACAGATATATGCTAAAACTATAAAACTTTGACGAAAATTTATACCTCGTCTTATCTGCGGAAATATACAGTAATTGATGTGAATATATAAATAATAATAAATAAATACCCCCTCAAGCAGCTGCTTGCTACAGAGGTCTGACAGGAGCCTGTCAGTTTATTTGCCAGAGTAGAAGGTCTGTGAGAATGGCAGGACCTCAGCAGAATAACGACACAAACAGCCATGCCTTACCCGGGGCTCGAACCCAGGTCCCTTAGATCAGTAGCTAAGCGTGCTAACCACTCGGCCATGGGACGGCATGTGAATATACCAAAAGTTAAAAAACTGCGACACACGGCGATTACTTTTTCAAGGGAGGACTCGCACTATAACGACCACTTGCCGCCTTACGAGTGAATCCAAAATTGACCTCCCAGTTCGCAGCAACTATGGTAGTTGCCAATCTCGGCATGCCTGCACGAGAAGCAAAGGGTTAAGGTCGTCACGATCAAAGTTTGCCGCATGCATATTTTATGATATTAACAAAACTAAACTTAATCATAAACGATGAATGACTACTAACTTAAATGTAGTCATCATTCATCTACATCATAGATTCCCAACGGGGGCGATACTGCCCCACAGTGGGCGCTGGAGCCTTCCATGGGGTCGGTAGCGAATCCAGAGGCAAATGGGGGGGTGTTGAGGCAGTCAAGAGGGGCGGTCAAATAAATTTAATGGAATTTTCTGTGACAACCTTTTTATCTCTTCTATTCTGTGGTGTCTTCCTGGTGATTCTGGTCATCCACTACCTCATCCGTCATGTACAGCTTTTCAACTGCAGCTTGGACAATAAGTTCCCTGCTACCGCCTACTAGCGTACTGGTACATCTGAAGTCAACTGAGATACTCTCAAAAGTTCTCTTCAAGATCACAGATTGGATATAAGCTTCAATATGTTTTCCCACTCAGAGTCACTTTGAGTATGTTTTATGGTACATAGTTACAATACCATCCCACGTCAGAACATAAGGTATAATATTAACATTACACTTGTGAATTAGACTCAACTCATTAGCCAGCAGATCATACTTCCTCTTCTTTTCAACCTCTACTGTCTGCAGGTTATCCTGAGATGTTATTCCTATTTCAATAATTGTAATCTCATTCAATACCTTACCATGCACTATTATATCAGGCTTATTATGTTGGACATGTGTGTCCATCCTGATAGGCAAATCAACCTTGATGCAATAATATAATGATAATAAATTTATTATATCTAATATTTCTTTTTACGATTATTTCTTTAATATAATAAAATACTTTGAAAATGCCTGTTTTCATGAATAAACGTTTTATCTAGCTATGTAAATTATCTTATTGTTATTGCGTTAATAAGCATTTTTAAATTAGCATTAGGTATACCTATACTAATTTGTTTTAGTTTAGAATAGATTGACGGTGACAAGTCCTTGCAAGTTGGTAGGCAAACACGCGGTTCATGCAATTTAACATGTTTCCACAAGAATATGGGAGCTTGAAATGACTTGTTTACGGAGCAAGTGCGCCGGCATCGCAAACATACAAGTTAATGTGTGCACAAAATCAAACCTATAAAAGCAATAGCTCTAGGAATGTTTTATTACTTTTATGTGCTTCACCGTGATAAATAGTCGTGAGTGATAAGTGTTAGAAGTCATTATAAACATTATTTTTATAACTATCTATAAATCTGTTGAGAAGTTAATTTGTATTTGAAAATGTCTGAATCTACATCTAAAAAGAAATGCCGGCAGTACAGTATTGAGTATTTGAAATATGGATTTAAGCACTCTCCTACAAACCAATCATTACCTATGTGTTTAATTTGCCGAAACGTTTTTTCAAATGAAGCTATGAAACCTTCTAGCCTACAAGAACATTTAAATAAAATGCATGCTGATAAGAACAAAGATTTATCCTATTTTCAAGAACTGGAAAAGCAATATTTAAAACAGCCAACTATGTCAAACCTTTTTGCGTTGTCTTCTAAACAAGATGATGATGGACTACGAGCCTCATATAACGTTTCATTGTTAATCGCAAAAGCAGGAAAACCACACACAATTGGCAAGTAATTAATTTTGCCGGCAGTCAAAGAGTTATTAAAAACTGTTCTCATCATAAGACATCGTCAGATATCATCAAAAAAATTCCTCTCAGTAATAATTCAGTGCAAAGAAGAATAGATGAAATGGCAAAAGACGTTGAAATATCGTTAATGTGATTACTTAAAGACTTGCAAATTTTCCATTCAACTCTATGGATCAACTCTACCAAATGAATCAACTCTACTAAATAACGAAGCTCTATTCTTATCATTACGATTTATAAAAGAAAAAATTCATGAAGAATTATTATTTGCTAAAAATTTGGAATCTGATACAAAGGGAGAATCTATATTTAACACCATGCAAAAGTTTTTTCAAGAGAAAGAAATTCCTATTTGCAATATTTTGTCTGCTGCTACTGATAGTGCTCCAGCAATGACAGGGCGTCATAAGGGTTTCATAGCGCATTTGAAACAAGCAGTACCAAATGCACTCGCTGTACATTGTATTATTCATCATCAGCATTTGGTTGCAAAAAATTTGAATGAATGTCTGCATACGTCGCTCTATTACGTTATTAAAACAATCAATAAGATTAGAAACAATTCATTGAATGACCGATTATTTGGTAAGCTTTGTAATGAAAATGATGAAGATTACAATCGCTTGCTGCTGTACACAGAAGTATGTTGGCTCTCTAAAGGTGTTTGTCTGAATCGTTTTTTCAATCTATTTGACTCGGTACTGGACTTTCTTGAAGACAGAGACGAAAAATTGTGCGAAAACCTGATTACATCAAAAAATGACATCGCTTACTTGACAGACCTGTTTAAAATATTTAATCAAGTTAATTTACAATTGCAAGGTGATGAGCTGAATTTAATTAAAACAAAAAACGTCATAGCTGCTTTTGTGGGAAAACTTCTATTCAAACGAAATCTAGGTAGAGGTGAATACAACCACTTTCCCACATTATCAGCAGTCTCTGCAAAACCGGAAGATTTACTTACTTACTGCCAACACTTGGAAGTTCTTCATGTTGATTTTACGGAGCGTTTTCAAGATATTTTAAACATGAATATACCGAGTTGGGTTTTAGATCCTTTCGCAAACACAGATACTGAAGAATCATCAAATTTGGAAGAGGAACTCTTAGAACTCACGACTAACGAAGGACTCAAAGTAAAATTCAAACATGGATACCAAGAGTTATGGCTTCAAAAATCAATACCAGTTCTCTACCCTGGATTGTGGGCAATAGTTCAGAAGTTTTTAATCACATTTCCTTCGTCCTATATGGCTGAGCGTGGATTCAGTGCAGTAGCTAATTTACTGTCAAAGAAGAGGAGGAACAGACTACACATCACTGAACATGGTGATCTGCGATTGATGTTAACGAAATTGGAACCTGACATTAACAAATTGTTAACACTCCACCAGCCTCAACCATCTCATTAATTTTTTTTATTTATTATTAATTTTGTTTATCTCATTATTTTTTATTTCTTATTGATTCTGTGTTTATTTTTAAAATTTTAATAAACAATTTTATTGTACATTTGGTTGTCATTTTATTAATTTCTGCTTTATGGTTTTTAATAGATAAATAGACAGATAAATTAGGTACAGATAATATGCAACAATATTTTAATATTTCGTATAAAATTAACTATTATGGACTAGGGGGGCGTTGAAATTTTTGTTCTCTTCTAAAGGGGGCGATGGTCCAGAAAAGGTTGGGAATCACTGATATACATATTACTAATTGATGTATCACATAAATGAACATTAAAATACTGAAGCATGTGTTATAGAAAATGCTTATAAAAATGTATGTTAAAGAATGCTGTAAGCCTAATGCACATTCTCTGTTAAATTCTTTCCATTTAATTGGATCAGCCTGGAATTTAAACACTGTGCAATTGTTCCTATAGTTGTTTAAACAATTCACAGCTGAATATCTTCTGATAATTGTTTTTATATACTAATGATTCGAAAAACTGCGGCACACACGGCGGCTGCATTGACTTTAACACTAAGTCAGGTGACCAGTTGCAACTAGAATGGCGGATAGGTCAGCTCTCCTTTTTTGGAGCCTTAGGTTTAGTGATAAACAGAGAAAAAACTAAAGTGATTAAAACTTGTCAGTCAGATAGTGCTTCAGTTGCTTTGAATGGCTGCAATCTTGAGCTAGTGTCTCAGTTTATCTTGGGAGCTATGTAACAGATACTGGTGATGTGCAGCATGAGATAAATAGAAGAATAGGGATTGCCGTTGGGACTTTTAAGAACCTGTGGAGTGTGTGGAAAAATAGGCGTATACACCTAAAGATTAGTTATGGTAGTGACACATGGACCCTTTGTAAGCAGGATAACAAGAAACTATGCCTTTGATTTTAGATGCTTACCAGTATCTTGGGCATTAGGTGGTTTGACTTTGTAAGTAATGAGATTAGAAGGAGTTATCAACCTCCTTTGAGCACCATAATGTGCAGAGAGAGACTACGTTGGTTTGGCCATATTGCCCGTATGCATAGCTGCAGATTATGCAAACAGGATTATGAACAGTGTGCCTAAGGGTTTCAGAAAAAGGGGAAGACTTAGGAAGCTATGGGCCGACAATATCAAACAGGACTTTGCTAGAATTGGCCCAAAGTAGCCAAATGCAGCAGCAGTAGCTCAGAACAGAATGTCTGAAGAGGAAAATTACACAGTCTGGTTGGACCTCCGTAGCCCATGGCTGCATGAGGATTTTGTATGTATGTACTGAATAAGAATGCTTTTTCTGACTGAACTATTGGCATGTTATTTAAAGGTAGCAAAATTTTTATTTCACAAATCAAAATCAGGTCCACCTTTGTCTCCATTTCTAACTTTTTGACCTCCTAGAATATTGATATCTGGTAACCCTAATTATATTGGCAAATTCATTGGTTTTATGCACAGAACAGTAATTTTAAGATGATGATTTGGATTCTTTGATGCCTGTTCTCAAGGATTGGTGTCTTCAAAAATTTCAAGCCCTGCTTACAACTTATACCTAATAGATTCAAAACTAGTAAATGTAACACTAAAACAGGACTACTGTGTGTACTTTCTTACCTTAAAACACAAAAGTACAAGTTTTGAGTGGCAGCATACGAACACATCTCAACTGAAGAAAGTTTGTACCCAAGATTCAGTTGAGAAGAGTTACTGTATTGTAGGATCATAAACGAGATAATTCTGAAACATTACTTAGAGAGATGAGAAATGACAGCAAGTGCAAAGTACTGTGATGTGTTTCTGAATAATTTTCCTAACAATTTGTTTCCTAACAATTTGTTAGGAATTTTTTGTTTCCTAACAATTTGTTTAACCAATTGTTTCCTAACAATTTGGAAGAAACAATGCAGTCTGTTGAACATGCTAGATGGGGGACTGCCATCTGTCTCCTATCAGTTGTCCAGTGGTTTTCCCCATACCAGTTCTGAGCACTTAGGACCTTGTGACCTGGCCATTTAGCCCAATGTGCGCAAAAAATTACTCGGAGGTAAAACAATCCAATCCTTCAATGCAAATATGTTGTTTTATCACATCCACATAAAGTTGGTTAGAGAGTTACACAGATAAAGTTAACAAATATACAACAGCCAGCAAAAATACTACTACTGGTCTCATTTACAAGTACTAACAAAGTTAGGTTACTTAAGCATTTCCCTTGAAGATGGGACTCTGAATAGTTCCAAAACAATGTTATTTTGCAATGCATTTGAGTCTGTTTACTTTCCTATGGGTCTTCTCAATTTCATTGCCAAGTTCATGGGTCCTTGCAGTTAACAGTAGTATATAATTTTGTGAAATGTATTTTCCAAAAGAACTGCGAATTCCACTCACTACACACTGCTGAAACTCCAGAGGACTTACATTTTAGACTGACCTGCCTTCAGTTAATATAATTTTATCAGCAGCACAAAGACATCACACAATTCATGATTTCAGCAAAAAATGCATGAAACTAATGAACTATAAATACTAAAATTAGATTTGCTCTGTGATATTATAAAGTAATTGCACAATGAAGCAAAATTAAAATACATAATACGTATAACAAAATACACTTACATCAGGATGCTCTTTAACAGGAACATACACCTTTTCTGATCGTGCAATAATGGTACCTTCTGCTTCAGGAAGAATTAATGGGTCTTTCTTGGATCCATTTATTTGAAACAAGGAGTTTCTGACTTTATTAATTTCTAAATGAAAAAAATTAAATACATGTTAAGAATGAAGGTAACTGATAATCGTGCTATATGCAAATTCATTTAGCAATTTTACATTCTTTGTTGCCACATTATCATAATTGTATCAAATCAGAGATTAAAAATTGTTAAATGCAATATTTAAACTTGTTTGAAGAAATGAAGTTTATGATCAGTAAATGAAGATAAATATTACAGATCAGGAGTATAAGGTGTCTTGCAACTTCCTACTACTTCTGAAGCAGAGGCAAAAATATTACTTGTAAACAGCAGACTCTTAAAGAGTATTGTGACAGACTGATACCAAGAAAAAGTTTTCTATTGGGCTGTTTTACCTCTGGGTGACATTTTGTTGCACACGATGGTCTACATGGCCAGGTTACAAGGACCCTGAGAGCTGAGGAGAAGGTTGGGGTGAGGAGACCCACTGGAGAGTTTTGGGGGACTGCCTCCCATCACAGCCATCGCCTGTTGTACACACCATAGCTTTAAGTCCCATCCAATGGATGTCGGCCTTCCCAATCCCATCAGTGTCCTCTACTGACTGAAGGCAGGGTGGGATTTTGCAGAGGCAAATCTTAATACTGGTAAAGGTGGGACTCAAACCTGGAAACTGCAGATTATGAGCCTGGCATGCTACCGACTGAGATACCCCCACATTTTCCAGTTAATTGCATTGTAGCAAAAAGTTTAATATCAAAGGAAGCTATATCATATTTATCAAAATTTCAATTTTTTACTGAGATACTTGCAACTTAATAATTATTTAACCAAAAGCAATACTCATTAAAATATTACATAGTCCAAATTTTGTTTTTAAAACAGTGATTCAAAGTGTAGTAATTAAAATTAATGTGTTTAATACTCTATGAAAGTGTATTTTAAAAGCACTTCCACAAAATATCTATGCTGCCTAGTATCAACAGAAATAAATGGTAGGTTTTGCATACCACTGAATGACTAAGTTGAATGACAATTTTTCTCATTATCTGGAATGACCATACCCACACTTTAATTCTGTACAAAGATTGGAGTATTATCTATTCACCCAAACCTGAAAAACTTAATTATACCTGGTGGCTAGGGAATTTTTCAACTGCACTGTCAAAAGAAAAGTTAATTTTAGAACTTTTTTGCCAAATAATTAATGAAATGAGTTATGGCATGTCATATACCAAATTAATCAACATTTAATTCTGGATTTTTTGGAAATAAAATATTTAATAAAAAAAAACTAGTTTATTTTAATAGGTTTTTTTTTTTTCAAAGTCATGTAGTAAAAGATATTTGAATTGCCAGAGGCAAAAATTTATTTTTTAAAAACCAATAGACAAATGCCGTCCCATGGCCAAGTGGTTAGTGCACTTGGCTACTGATCTAAGGGACTTGGGTTCAAGTCCTGGGTAAGGAATGGTTGTGTGTTGTTTTTCTGCTGAGGTCCTGCCATCCTCTCAGATCTTCTATGGCATATAAACTGACAGGCTCCTGTCAGACCTCTGTAGCAAGCAGCTGTCTGAGGGAGTATTTATTTTTTTTCATTAATAGACAAATAATTATAATGCATATTAATTAGAAAAACTAGTTCTGAAAAACAATTTTTTTGTTTCAGGCAAGAAGTTTAGTCTGTTCTGCAATATTTCTCAGGTTATTAAAATATATCAATTTAACCATTCCAGGGTTCCTGTCAATATGCACATTGGCAGAATCCAAAATGAGAGGCTCAAGATGTCTATGTCCATTTTTAGTACAACAAAAAAATTTCTTAGAAGCAATATTGTTTAATGCTACTTGTTTAATATGTCTTTATCTTCTGGTATTTTCCCAAATGCCTTAAAATGTTCAATAACAGTTCCTATTTACAAAAAAGGAAACAAAACTCTTATAGAAAATTATTGACCTATTGCTTTATGTCCGATAATGTCAAAAATGTTGGAAAAGTTATTTTTCGTTAGGTTGAACAATTTTTTATTAAAGTTTAACATAATAGCAAAGAACCAATATTGATTTCAGCAGAAAAAAAGCACAGAAGATGCTATTTTACATTTAATAAATTCATTAACATAGTCTCTGGATAAAGATTTTAAAACACTCGCAATTTTTTTGGACTTATCAAAAAGCAAAGGCTTTTGATTTAGTAAATCATGAAATATTGCTGGTTAAGCTTTATAAGTATGGAATCAGAGGTACCAGTTTTACATGGCTAAAATCCTACTTGGAAAATCATTCACAAATTGTTAGGATAAATGATATATATAGTTCTATGAAAAATATTAATGCAGGTTAATCTATTCACCCAAACCTGAAAAACTTTATACCTGGTGGCTAGGGATTTTTTCAACTGCACTGTCAAAAGAAAAGTTAATTTTAGAACTTTTTTTAATACCATAATAATTTTATGGTACCACAGGGTTCTGTACTGGGGCCTCTGCTATTTATATTATATGTAAACGATATATTTGACAAAAATTTTGAGGCAGAAATTATTTCTTACACCGATGATATTGTTTTGTTATACAAAAGTAACACCTATGAGCAATTATACCAAATGGCAAACAGAGATATTCATCGTCTCTATCAATGGCTAATGTTGAATAAAATAAGTTTAAATAAGGCTAAAACATGTTATATAAAGTTTCAGTTGAAGGCATCAACTGATGATAGCAGTGACTCTGGAGTGCTAATTTCTCGTGACACTGCAGCCAATCACACGTGAGAGTCGCATGAGGCACACTATAAAATGTCTTCCCTGTAATCACTAGAAGGAATCATGGGTATCTGAAAGAAGGACTGAGCTTTGCTAGTGAAACTTTACAAAAATGGCAGTAATGCCGCTGATGCATTATGTGAACATTGTCGTCTAAAAGACATAAGGAAAGGATCTTTGCCGCTAAATGGACTAAGAATAATATACAGAAATTCAAAGAAACAGGAGAGTTGGGTGTGGATCTGGGTAGAAGCCGGTAACCTGTTACAGAAAGTAATGTGGAAGACATTGTATTTACTGTTGCAGAAATCCAGTCGCAATCTCAGCTACCCATAGTTAGTGAGGGACAGGTATCCTGCAGCTGCAACTTCCATGGCCAACTGTCCATAAAATTATATGGTCCATCCTGAGATGGTATCCTTATAAAATTCATAGGGTGCAGCAGCTGCAAACACATGACCCTGAACAGGGCACAGACTTCGATTTGCGATTTCTGGTGAGGATGCAGCTCAACAACATGAGGCCTTCGAAAGTCTTATGGAGCAACGAGGTGTATTTTTCCCTACATGGAGCAGTGAATATGCATAACTGCTGAATACTGGGAACTACACATCTGCATGCTGTGCCCCTACACTCCAATTATGTAACTCTATGGTGCAGGTTTACCGCAAACTTTATAATCTGACCATTTTTCGTTGAGATCACACCTCAAGACTCCGTCCATCAATCAGTGAATGGACCATGTTACACAGATCTTCGTCATAAGATTCCAGCCTTTCAAGAAAGAAATTGCTTAGACTCCATAACCTTCACGTAAGATGCCCGATTCTACGTGGGTGGCGCCCCGCCACCCCATATTGCACAAACAGCAACCCAATTGTTATGTACCACATTTGGGGAGGACAGAATAATTTCTCAAACTTTTCCAATGCTTGGCCACCATGTTCCCCCGATCTAAATCCCTGCGTTTTTTGGTTATGGGGCTATTTGAAAAGTTGAATTTACCAAGGCAATGTTGAATTACTTGCTGAACTGAAGGCAAGAATAACACAGCATGTTGCAGCCATTCCCCGAGACTTGTTTCAAGCAACTGTGGACCATGCCGCATTACATTTCCAGCACATTTTGCATACGAATGGTTCACATAGAGAATCTTTATTTGTAAAATAAAGATTGTTTGTTAAACTTGGTATTTTCTTTATTTTAGTACAGTCACCCATCTGGTGGCACTAACACTATTTTTATTCACAAATTCTCTACCCCATGTTCTTATTAAGGTATCCACCACTTTTTGCTGTGATCTGTCGAGTAGATCCTTCACTACACATCGCTCTGAGTACTGTCAGTTTATTTATAATTACCCGGTATTTCTATGCAAAACAAATATAACTTTTTATGTATTTTGTATTATTAACTTAAGATACGCATTTTTGGTATTTACTTCATATATTTAAGCTTAAATATTTTGTATAGCATTGAGATGTACCCTTAAATAGTTTAAATCAATTTTTTTTAAGTATTGCGCCACAAGTTTTGGAACCAATCACAATTCTTGCAATGAAAAATAAAGATTATTAAAATGTTTCACTTAAAGAACCAAATGAAGTTAAATGGGTTCATTCAAAAACATACAATTGTATGTATTAAAAAGTTTTGAAGGTGTTGGAGAAAATAAATTCTGGAAATTGAAAGGGTTGGGTTGTTTTACCTCTGAGCAGCCCTTTTTGAACACCATGGGCTAAATGGCCAAGTCACAAGGACCCCAAAGGCTCAGAGAAGGTTGGGGGAGGGGACCCCCTGGAACAGCTGTTGGGAGACAGATGGCCATGGCCCCGTGTGCTCTCCTGCACATGGGGCCATGGCTTAACGTCCCATCTGATGGATGGCAGCCTTTTCAAGCCCATCGGTGTCCCTTACTGACAGTGGGCAGGGCGGGGAATTTTGTGGAGATAAATCTCAGCGTTGACCCAGCTGAGACAAACCTGGGAACACCTGGGAACTCAGATTACGAGCCTGGCACGCTACCAACTGATCCTCCCCGGAAATTGAAAGGTCAAAAGGTTATATCTATATAGGCTATACATATTAAAATATTTGAAAAAGAATGCAGGTAGTGTTTTCACTCAAATTTGTTAACAGCAGGGTCTCTTCAATTAATGTTAGTTCTTGTACACAAAATGTGTCACGTGCTATCTTTGGGGAAGTCGCAACTGACTGCCATTCGTGTAGAACATTCAGATAAAAAGGTAAGTGTAAGGCTGAAAGTAGCAATAAATTTCAATTACATGAGAAGTGTCTATATCTGATGCTAAGAATAATTATCAGGTAGAAAATGTAACTAATGTTAGAGTAATGTTTGTGTAGAAAATTGAGGTAGATCTAAATTAATAAAGATCAGATAAGTAACAGACATAATTCTGAAGTTACAAATAGCAAAAAGATATTAGATAAAGGTACTAACTCAGAAAATTAGACATGAAATGAAAGATAAGAGTGAGAATTTATTTCAGATTGGAAATGCAAATGACAAGGAATTAAATCATAAATATAAGAACAAAATTAATAATGAGGATTGAATAAATAGGAGTGATAAGAAAAATGGTAATGGAGGAAGATGAGAGTTTTACACAAAAAACAATGCATTAGATTCTTTGATTAATGAAGAGAAACCATTATAGTTCAGTTAAATACTGATGAAGGTATGAAAAGAGCAGGGATGCAATTTTCTCTTAATGGTCAATGACAAAATTAGGGAAATGTTTAGCCAAGGTGCTGATCTAGTAGATGGGTTGACCTCCGAGCGGCACTTTTTTGCACACCATGGGCTAAATGGCCAGGTCACATGGACCACGAATACAGTCAGAGAAGGTTGGGGGATGGGACCCACTGGAACAGCTGTTGGGAGAGAGATGGTAGCCCCCCGTCCAGGCCATCCAGCATGTTCTTTAACGTGCACAGGGTATGGCTATCCCGTACATGGGGCCATGGCTTAACGTGCCAACCGACGGACAGCGGCCTTTCACAGCCCATCAGTGTCCCTACTGACAGTGGGCAGGGCGAGGAATCTTGCAGAGATAAATCTCAATGCTGACCCAGTTGGGAACTGCAGATTACGAGCGTGGTGTGCTACCAACTGAGATACCCCAGCGCCTGATCTAGTAGACAAAACTGTCAATAACTGTGGACAAAATTCAACAAATTTCTCAGATGAGTGATAAACATCATGTTACGCCAATATCATTTATGAAAGGAAATAAATCTAAGGAATTAATCCATCCCAGGTCAAGGATGTCTATAGATATTTTTTGTACAACACTTGAAACTTCGAACTAAAAAAAATTGCCATTTGAAAATTTTCTTAAATATATCTCTTAAAAATACATAATTCAAGTTTGCAAAATGTTCTCTTTTCATTTGATGCATATTTGATCAAACTACAATATAAATAATTCGATAAAGCCAATATGCCATATTTTAAAAGCATTATATGGTATTGCCACCTGATTTAAGCCATTAACATACTTTTCCTTATATTTTCAAAAATCTAAAAATTAATAAAAAAACTGCTAATTTTGAAAACTGAAGATTTCGTAAGTAATTATTAAATATGTATCTCTTTTTCTGGTATAGAACTGTAAAGTGTTATTAAAATTAATGTGTTATTACAATGTTCATATTTTTTACTTCAATATAATTTTATTAAAAATATTCTAAAGTTGGCTTGTGTATTGAACTCCGCAACAAGCCTGGAATTTTCTCAAAGTATTGTACAAGGAAAAAAAGGTTATGAAATGGAAATGTTTACTTGAAACAAGAAAATTTTTGTTATTCAAATTTATTTAGAAATATAATCATTTCTGTCTATTAGTGTTTGTTGGTCTGTAAATGATAGCTAGGCATAAACTGGAAGGAGAGCTGTGTACCAGTCCCTAGTGTTGATGCACAGAACCAGCCAGGTCTAGCACCTAATGTCCAAACTCACCTTCTTGTGGTGCAGGTCGTTAGTACTTTTCAAAACAGATATTTTCTTTTGGAAGGGAACGGAAGGGGAGGGCTGCCAGTTCAGTATGGCCTACTGATCTGGTCATCTATAGACACTTTTTTTTTTTCAACCTTGCTGAGGAGTGGTCAACTTTACAAGGTCCTGGTGCTGCTCATTTATAACCTACTAGACTGGACTTGTTTATGGATTTGAGCTTGATTATGGATCCTGGACTTGCTGCACTGGTGGGCCTCTGTTGAGGGAGGAGAGTCTGCTGCTGTGTTTTCTGTTTGCTTCTGGGTTGCCAGCTCTTAAGTGAACAGAGGCATGGGATACCTTATATCAGCTGGTGGATAATCCTAATCAGAGGCCATCGCAGGTACCTGAACCTTACTTAGCTAGTTGGGCATCGTCAAGCCTAAACTGGAGTAATGCGTCTCAGGCAGGCCATGTGGCTCTTGAAAAAGTCCACTTGAAAAGGTGGTGCCTGAAGTTCCTACCAGCATTGGTGATTTCAGCCTTTAGCAGAGGAGGAACAGGTCTTTGCCCCATGCCTGTGATCAGAGGGCTGTTTGATATTGTTGGCACTACCAATCTCAATAAACCTAATTTCTTGAAACATCCTACTAATCATTTTCTCTCTGCAGGAACATGGAATGTGAGGACAATATATAGAGATTATTCTCTTGATGTCCTCACACAGGAGTTCCAGCACTATAACCAGGATATTCTAGGCTTGCAAGATACCAGATGGACAGGAAAAGGTGAGATACTTAAAAATAATTTCTCTTTACAGGGAGGGAGGATGGAAAACATCAAAAAGGCATGGGTCTGCTTCTCAGCAGACACTAGTTTTGCTCTTCTAGGATATGAGTGCATTAATGAAAGGTTTCTTACAGTAAAATTTCAGACAAGCATTAAAGACTTGAATGTTATCTGCTGTTATGCCCCCCTAAGGATGCCGATGAGGATTAGAAGGATAGGTTTTATGGACAACTTCAGGATATTACCATTGTTCTAGGTGACTTCATTGCCAAAGTTTGTACTGACTCTGACTTTTGGGGAGGAGTAATAGGGCTTTTTGGTATTGGTAGCTGCAATGGCAATGGGCAACGTCTCCTGCAGGTAAGTAAACTCAATGGTTTCAGAATAACTAACATTTATTACAAACATCACAACATACATAAGTACACATGGGTTTCACCTAATGGGCTGCATAAGAATATGATTGATTATATATTAATTAACAGCAAATGGGCTAGTTCTGTTAGAAATACCAGGGCATATATGGGAGCTGAAATTGGAACTGACCATTACCCTGTTAAAAGTGCCTTGCAGCTGAAACTGAAGAAGTGTTGTGCTAAGTTTAAAAAATTTACCTTTAATTCCGAAGTTCTGAAAGACCCAGTTATAGCTAAAGCTTAGCATGATAGGTTACTTAGTCATTATGACAGTCATGGTTTGCTTACTACTGAAGTTGAAGAATGGGGCCATTTTAAACAGGCTTTTTTGGAAACTAACAGTACTCTTTTAGGGAAAAAGGAGCAGAGGAGACAAAATTATTTGAGTGATAAGGCACTTGAGCTTATTTTAGAAAGAAGGAACTGCAGAAATGTCCTTAATCAGTAACCTACTAGTCCTAATAGAAAATATTACAGAGAGCTTAATAAATGTGTAAAGGATCAGTTAGCTGCTGATAACAATCTTTGAGTTGATGGATTGGCTGACAAAGCTGAGGAAGCAGTTAGGCAGCACAACAGCAGAGAGCTGTACCAGATAGTTAATGTTTCATGTGGTAGAAAACGGACAGGCATACAAGGATTGAAGGATAAACAAGATAAGGTTATAGAAGGTGAGGATTCTGTTTTGGCTAGATGGGCTGAGCATTTCAATGATGTTCTAAACAATGTGGTTAGTCCTACTCCAATTGTTTGTAATGATGATAGATGCATTACTGGCTTTAATGTTAGCCCTGTAACACAATCTGAAGTTATTTTGGGTATTTCTAAACTTAAACTTCATAAATCCTCAGGGGTAGATGGGTTGGGTTTACCTCTGAACGGCACTTTTTTGGACACCATGGGCTAAAGGCCCAGGTCACAAGGACCCTGAAGGCTGAGAGAAGGTTGGGGGAGGAGACCCACTGGAACAGCTGTTGGGAGACAGATGGTAGCCTCCTGTCAAGGCCATCCAGCGTGTTCTTTAACGTGCACAGGGTATGGCTCTCCCGCATACGGAGCCACAGCTTAATGTCCCATCCGACGGACGGTCACCTTTCCAAGCCCATCGGTGTCCCCTACTGACTGTGGGCTGAGCGGGGAGTTTTGTGGAGACAAATCTCAACGCTGACCCAGCTGGGACTTGAACCTGGGAACTGCAGATTACGAGCCTGGCGTGCTACCGACTGAGCCACCCCCGCCTCTCGGGTAGATGAAATTACTATGGAAATGCTTAGAGCTAGGAATGTTTCGGTTACCACTTGAATGACTGAAATTTTGAATATCTTTTATGATATAGGCATGGTCTCTAAGGATTTTACCAGAGCTATTATTCCTATTTTCAAAAAAGGTGATCGCAGTTCATGTGATAACTATAGGGATATCAGCCTACTCTCTGTTCCAGATAAAGTTATTTGCATGATCGTGCTCAATAGAATAAAGAATCTGGTTGACAGACAATAGCATGATGAGCAATGTGGATTCAGAAGTGGTAGGGGATGTGTGGATCAGATATTTTCACAGGCAGATTCTTGAGAAATGTTTAGAGTTTCAGAAACCTTTGGTTGCTAGTTTTGTTGATTTCAAAAAGGCTTTCGACTCTGTTTATCGTTATAATTTGTGGTTGATTGTGGGATCATATGGTATACCAGACAAGTTAGTTAACATTATGAAAGATCTCTATAACAACACTGAGTCATGCGATAGAGTTGGTAAGGCTTGTAGCAATCGGTTTAGCATTACTTCTGGTGTTCGACAAGGGTGCATTTTGTTTCCTTTTCTCTTTAGTTTGGTTATTGATTATGTTATACGAAATTCACTTCAAGTGAAAGATTTTGTCCTTAAATGGTCTGGAGATACAAAAATTTCTGATTTAGAATTATGCTGATGATTCAGCCCTTTTGGCAAATGATGTTGATGAAACTGGTAGTAGAGTAGGTTTGGTTATAAACAGAGAGAAAACTAAAGTGATGAAAATTGATCAGGTTGGCTGTGATTCAGTTAATCCGAATGGTTGCATCTTAAGCTGGTGCTACAGTTTAATTATCTTGGGAGCTATGTAACAGACACTGGTGATGTGCGGCATGTGGATTAACAGACAAATAGGGATTGCTGCTGGGACTTTCAAGAATCTATGGAGAGTGGAGAAATAGACGTATACACCTAAAGACTAAAATTAGACTGTATAATAGTTTGGTTCTTTCTGGGGTTAGTTATAGTGGCGAAACTTGGATGGTTGGTTGTTTTACCTCTGAGCGGCACTTTTTTGCACACCATGGGCTAAATGGCCAGGTCACATGGACCCCAAAGGCTCAGAGAAGGTTGGGGGAGGGGACCCACTGGAACAGGTGTTGGGAGACAGATGGTAGCCTCCTGTCAAGGCCATCCAGCGTGTTCTTTAACGTGCACAGGGTACGGCTCTCCCGCACACGGGGCCACGGCTTAACGTCCCATCCGACGGATGGCGGCCTTTCCAAGCCCATCGGTGTCCCCTACTGACCGTGGGCAAGGAGGCAAATTTTGCAGAGATAAATCTCAACGCTGATCCAGCTGGGACTCGAACCTGGGAACTACAGATTAAGAGCCTGGCGCGCTACCGACTGAGCCACCCACGCCCCTACGAAACTTGGACACTTTGCAAACGAGATAACAGGAAACTAGATACTTACGCAGTATCTTGGGCATTAGGTGGTTCAACTTTTTAACTAATGATTAGGTTAGGCAAAGGAGTTGGCAATCTCCTTTAAGCAGCATACTGTGCAGAGAGAGACTCCATTGGTTTGGCCATGTTCCTGTATGGATAATTATAGATTGGCGAATAAGGTCTGTCTAAAGGTCTCCGAAAGAGAGGGAGACCTAGGATGCAGGATCAGACCATGTCAAACATGACCTTGTTAGAATTGGTGTGCAGTGGCCAGATGCAGCTCAGGACAGATATGCTTGGAGAATTAAACTGCACAGTCTGGTTGGACCTATATAGCTCATGGCTGCTTGAGGATGATGTGTTTTTTTTTTCAAATATATCTTTGTGTTGACAGATGTATTTTTTTTTAATACATGACTAAAAAAGTCCTATTAAAATAAAATTAAAATATTTAACAAGACTATTTTCAGAAAATCCAGAATTAAATGCTGATTAATTTGGCATATAACATGCCATAATTCCTTTTATTAGTTATTTGGCAAAAAGTTAATTTTTTTTCCCTGATCAGAGTGAAAAAAATAGTTGAACCTGGAAAAGGTTAAAGTGTAATGTAAGGGGTGACACGGAAGTTGAAAACTGCTTTAATAATTCTCTTTATCCAAGTGAATTAACAATTAAGTGAGGCGCAGAAAAAGGTTTCGATGTTCACATACTGAAAGAATTTATTAAACCTGGAAAAGTTGACAGAAGACCTAAATGGTTATTAACCATTACTATATGTTCTATTAATGAAAGTACTAAATTAATTGATGATTAAGGTAAAGTCAGTGATAATAGCAAAAGTAAATTTATTTATTTCTGTAGTGAACAACAATAGTATCTTGTTTAAACAGAATGTTTAAAATGACAAACTCAATGGAAAATAATGGTATGACAGATCCAAGATTCTGGAAACTATCTTTGTGTAACAGCAGATTAGGAAGAGATTAGAATGCAAAAATAATATATGTGGGAAAAACAGATGCCGATGAAGTTTAAAAAGAATAATAGAACTTTTAAATTCATGAACAAAGAGAAGAATTGTAAAATGAAAGTGAAGGTGCAAGAAATATCTGATTAACAGATGGTAGTAAAATTAAAAGGGAGGATTCAGTTGGATGCATCATCTGTATAGCACAGGAAAGTCCAGATGCACACAATGGACTTGGCAATTCTGTCACAGATTGAGCCTCGTTCTATCTGAAAACACTAATAGAATTCCTATGGGGGTTTCACTGTTTATATTTAGGAGATGCAATGAAAGGGGTGGATGTGCCAATTCACAGGTTTTAAAAGTGAGAAAGGACTAGCTAGATACAATTGTGGAGATGCTTTAAAGTAATAAGTCATCAAGTCTATGAACATTTGAAGAAAATACACTAAAGTCAATTACTTCTGAGTGACAATGACATTTGATGTTAACTACCATACTGTGCAGTGACAACATTGTTCAACAGAAAACCTGGGATGTCATTAGCAGAGAGTCAGGAGTTTCATAGTTATTTAGAACACTAACAAAACTTTTAGGTGGATGCAATCAACTGATATTTCAGTCAGTACGTAACTTAAAAATATTCCAAACAGCACAATGTAACTCATTAGTGCTGTATGTGTCCTGCTGGATCTGCTTTCTGATTCCTATGGAAGGAAAGTTGTGAGAATGTAAAGTGGCTCTTTCTCCAAGAGGAAGTGGGAGATGACGGCAGGTGCAGCCGCCATCCACTCAACACAGACCACAGGAGCACATTGCCTATTTCCAGGGCATAATAAGTTGTAAAGCCCTTGGCACATCTGTGCTTCAACAGAACCGGCCACCATACGAGATGGTTCGTGGGAAATGAGCCTCTGGAATTCTAAGACCATGTGGGCCTCTGCAGATTTTTGGGAGCCCTCCATTGGTCCCAATGTATGGGACTGCAACTGAATGGACAAGGGGTAACCAATGAGGAAAGTGCAGGAAAAGGAACTCTCAAACATTTATTTTCTTCTCTTCCTAAGCTAAGATTGGAGATTCTGAGTAGTCAATGCTTTGTGCTGGAACATTCTTACTGATCTACAATGTATCCAACTCTTGATGTCTGTTGCACAAACCTACAGCCTGTTACTGAAGCCCGAAAGCTGTGCCGTATCCTCAGCTGTGCGATGCTTCTCACTACCTCTTCTAAGTGTTGACATACATAGACATTGGACATTGATAGTTCTACTGATGTGTAAAGCCCTCCATGCTCTGCTTCCATAATGCCAGACTGCCAAGGACAAGAGGATAACAGATGGTAGGAAACCATCACACCTTTTCTATCAATCAGTAGGCACAATAAAAGCATCCCTACAATTGTTTAGATTAGCTCTATATTTAAAAACAAAAACTAAATTTTGGTTCTCAAGAACCTTCCCCTAAAATAATTTAATTTGTAAGAGCACATGCATATGCTCCAACCCATGAAATGTAGCTTCACTGTTTTAATGCCCTATCCTCAGCACTGTAAGTGTGTTAAATCATCACAAACCATTTAAACATAGTGATAATCACAGCGTTACCTGCTCTTTTGGTGTTGATAAATCAATAAATATTTTGCGGAAATTTTTTTCCGCCAACATACAGGACGCAAACCCACATCTCTCCAGAAACATGCCAGAGTAGTCTCCCAGTTGAACTAATGCCAGCTCATCTTTTTTTCCACTAATTTTAAGACTAAACTATCACCGAGATTTTCGGGCCAACCATTGGTGCCATCTATGATCTCGGGTGGCAACTATTACCTTTATATTGCACAGAATGATATGGAAATAGTCTCATTATGCTATTTAGCGTTATTAATGATTTAAACAGATGATAATCACAGCGTTACCTGCTGCTCTTTTGGCATTGATAAATCAAATATTTTGCGGAAAAAAATTTCGCCAACATACGGGACTCGAACCCACATCTCTCCAGAAACATGCTGTGATTATCATCTATGTTTAAATCTTAATGCTAAATAGCATGATGAGACTATTATTTATTTCCATCTCACTCTGTGCAACATAAAGGTAATAGTTGCCACCTGAGATCATAGATGGCGCCAATGGTTGACCCGAAAATCTGTGATAGAATTTAGTCTTAAAATTAGTGGAAAAAAGACAAGCTGGCATTAGTTCAACTGGGAGAATACTCTGGCATGTTTCCGGAGAGATGCAGGTTTGAATCCCGTATGTCGGCGAAAATTTTTTCTGCAAAATATTTATTGATTCACAAACCATTTCGTTAATGTTATAAACACGGAATCAGATATATTCTTACTAAATTGTGTTTTCTATATGGAGTGCAAATATTAATGGCCAAAAATGAGTTTAACTTACAATGCAGATGTACAAATATAAAATTGGAGTGGGTGAACAAAAGTTCATTCAACCCCCTTAACATGCATCATGTCCCTCTAATTTGTTTTATTATCTCATTTATTGTTCTTGTATATATCTCTGCTGTATGTTCATTTACAGCAGGGTCTTGGATGGGAGGCCTAGCTGTGTACTCCCCCCCCCCCCCCATGCTTGTGGAAGTGAGCACCAAATGGTTTTATTGCACCTTCACCACTCAACTCCCTTCATATTTCTTGAGGGGTTAAGGGTGCGAATCAACACAAGGGACAACATCAAGATGAAGAAATAACAAAGACAAAAAAAATTACATTGTATGTAAATTAACTGTAAATATATATATATATACAGTGTCATCATGCTGCTGTTCATAAGCTTGTAAGTTTGTATGGAATGAAATGATGAAATAAAATTGAATTGGTAAGCAAATATTCATCATTATTACTTAATTGAATGGGTTCATATATGTGTATTTGGTGTTTAAATTTAATATAGACCACATCATGTCAACTTTAGAAATCTTGTATCGTCCATGCCTCACTGGGTAAGAGCTGTTTTGATGGCACCTGGAGGACGAACATTATTAGGCAGATGGTCATAATGTTTTGGCTCTTCGGGATTTTTTTTCACCAGGGACAAAATTTTACTTTTATCAATATATATTTTAAAGTACTTTTGCAAGACTAACAAAATGCAAAATATAATTTTTTTTTATCCCAGCAGCTCAAAAATAGGAGAGTCATCAATGGCAAACAAAATATTCAGTTTAAAAAACTATCTTATATGATATACACTGAAGAGCCAAAACATTATGACCACTTGCCTAATATGATGTTGGTCATCCATGTGCTTCCAAAACAGCTCTTACCTGGCAAGGCATGGATGCTACAAGATTTCTAAAGGTGCCTTGTGGTATCTGGTACCAACACATTACCTGCAGATCCTTCAACTCTTGTAAGTTATGTGATTGAGCCACTGCAGATCGGGTTCGGTTGTTTTACCTCTAAGCGGCACTTTTTTGCACACTAAGGGTTAAATGACCAGGTCACGTGGACCTCGAAGGCTCAGAGAAGATTGGGGGAGGGGACCCACTGGAACAGCTGTTGGGAGACAGAAGGCAGCCTCCCGTCAAGGCCATCCAGCGTGTTCTTAACGTACACAGGGTATGGCTCTCCCGCACACGGGGCCACAACTTAACGTCCCTTCTGATGGACAGCGGCCGTTCCAAGCCCATCAGTGTCCCCTACTGACCATGGGCAGGACGGGGAATTTTTCAGAGATAAATCTCAATGCTGGACCAGCTGGGACTCTAACTTGGGAACTATGGATTATGAGCCTGGCATGCTACCGACTGAGCCATTCCCGCCCCACTGCAGATCGGATATGCTGTTCCAACACAAACTGCAGATGCTCGATTGGATTGATGTCTGGAGAATTTGAAGACCACGGCAATACCTGGAAGAATTTCTCGTGTTCCACGAACTATCAAGGCAGTGTGGCATAGCACATTATCCTGCTGAAAGAAGGCATTACTAGAGGGATTTATTGTTGCCATGAAAGGATGTTCCTGGTCTGCAATGATGTTTAGGTAGGTGGTAGACATCATAGTTTCCTACACACGAATGACTATACCCAGGGTTTTCCAGCAGAACATTGCTCAAAGCATTACACTTCCTCCACCGGCTCGTTTTCATCCCACGGTGCATCTTGGTGCCAACACTTCCCCAGGTAACAATGCACACATACCCGGCCATCCACATGGTGCAACATGAAACGAGATTCATCAGACCACGACCTTCTTCTAACTTTACTGTCGAAAGCACATACAATGGTATGTGCTTTCAGCGGTGAACTGATGTTAGCATTGGCACTTGGAGCGGCCTGCAGCTATGCAGCCCCATTTTCAGCAGAGCTCAATGTATTATATGTTGCGACACATTACTCCTGTCACCAGCATTCAAATTACTGGAGAGTTGCACCACAGTATCCTTTTTGTTGGCTTGTACCATACAGAATAATAGCCTTCGCTCATCTCTAGCATCGATGAGCCAAGGTCGTGGTATTTATCACCTTGGACCACTTTTTGATGGTACTAACCATGGCTGACCGTAAGCCCCCCAAAACAAACCTTGCCATCTCAGAAATGCTCTGACCCAGTCGTCTGGCTGTTACAATTTGATCTTTGTCAAACTCACTTAAGTCAGCTGCCTTTCCCATCTGAAGGACAAGAATAACATTGATTAACAGAGCTCAGTATCAGGTGTTATTTATACTGTTTCATGACTTTCACACATATACACTGTTATTTACTTGTAGTTGCTTCTATTTGAATAGTGTCTATGCAAATAGAAGCAACTGCAAGCTTCTGCAAGCAACTGAAGAGCCAAAACATTATGACCAGCGTGTCACTGGTCATAATGTTTTGGCTCTTCAGTGTACATGTCAAATGCATTTTTTTTTTGGCAGCTTAAAATGTTTTCTTTCCAATGCAATCCTGTTTTTCTATCTTGAAAGGTTGAAGAGTTATTCATAATAACAGTAAACGCTTGAAATAGACGATTTTCATATGCATTGACAGCCCTATTGGACAAAGAAACCAATATGGTTGCCAATAAATTTCTTTTCTACTATTACTTTTATTATAATATAAATTATTATTTATTGGTATAATAAATAATATATTATTTATTGGTTGGCAACCACTTGTGGGTGATTTTTTATGGAATGACCCAAACTACAAAAATAATAAGCGAGTGAAAAACATCTTTAACCCTTTAATGCCCAAGAAATCTGAGAAAAAGGTAGAGGGTAGTAAAGACAAAGAAATAGCACTATTTGGACTAGTCCATTTCAAAATCTCTGCCGTTTTGGGCTGTTCTGGGTGTTAAAGGGTTAAAAATAAAACAAGATCACATGCATTTTAGATTGTAATGAGAATTGTGTGCTTGCTTTCTTATGAAGAAAATCCAACAATATGAGTAAAACCTGGCCCACTGGCCAGACTCATGGTCCAGAGATTTTAAACTTTGGATTAAGATTATGCTGCATCTTTTGGCAAATGAAGCTGATGAGATTAACTCTCATTAGAGTTGTTGAAAAGACACAGGTCTGGTCTCAAAAAATAATTAACATAACTGAAATTTCTCTGTCATTAAGCAATAAAATTTTGAAGTTTCTCCTCCAAACTAAAACTTCAAAATTTTATTACTCAACAAAGAATTTTCAGTTATTAAGTAGATTTTGTGATTAACAGAGATAACTAAAGTGATGAACACTGATCAGTTAGGGCAGGATGTGCCTCAGTTGTTTTGAGTGGTTGCAGCCTAGAATAAATGTCAGAGTTTAATTATCTCAGTAGCTGTGTAACAGAAACTGATGATGTGGCATGAGAAACAGAAGGGATTGCTGCTAGAATTTTGAAGAATCCTTGGAAAGTGTGGGAAAAATAGACATAAGGAGCCCTGCGCAAATAAACTTCTATCCACAAGGTTTTATCCATACTAACAGTCTTATCTACAAATTTTGACATATATTGCTTACTTAATAACCATTGTGGTCTGATACATGTTTGCGAGTAAAAGAAATCAGTCTAATCAGGGGCTAAATATTAACATAACTATTTGCTCATAAACAATGGCAAAGTGGAGGGACCCCATTTTGATTTGCCACTTTGATCTGTGGGGATAATTAAAATTTTCTCCAGAAAAAGCAAAGATTATTATTATTATGTGGCAATTTGTTTTAATACACAAATATTTCATCTGCTGAATTTCTGTTCTGTTTGATCCTGGACTTGCTGCACTGGTGGGTCTCTGTTGAGGGAGAGTCTGCCACTGTGTTTTCTGTTTGCTCCTGGGTTGCCAGCTCTAAGCGAACAGAGGCATGGGTTACCTTATATCATCTGGTGGATAATTCTAATCAGAGGCCATCGCAGGTACCTGAACCTTACTTAGCTAGTTGGGCATCGTCAAGCCTAAACTGGAGTAATGTGTCTCAGGTAGGCCATGTGGCTCTTGAAAAAGTCCACTTGAAAAGGTAGTGCCTGAAGTTCCTACCAGCATCAGTGACTTCAGCCTTTAGCGGGGGAGGAACAGGTCTTTGCCCCATGCCTGCGATCAGGGGGCCGCTTGATATTGTTCGCCCTCCCAATCTCAATACACCTAATTTCTTTAAAAATCCTACTAATCATTTTCTCTCTGCAGGAACGTGGAACGTGAGGACATTACATAGAGATTATTCTCTTGATGTCCTAATGCAGGAATTCCAGCACTATAACCAAGATATTCTAGGCTTTCAAGAGAACAGATGGACAGGTAAAGGTGAGATACTTAAAAATAACTTTAAATTTCTCTTTACAGGGAGGGAGGATGGAAAGCATCACCAAGGCGTGGGTATGCTGCTCAGCAGACATGCTAGTGATGCTCTTCTAGGATATGAGTGCATTAATGAAAGGTTTCTTACAGCAAAATTTCAGACAAGCATTAAAGACTTGAATGTTATCTGCTGTTATGCCCCCACTGAGGATTCTGATGAGGATGAGAAGGATAGGTTTTACAGACAACTTCAGGATATTTTGAATTCTGTCAAGAAAGGAGATATTACCCTTGTTCTTGGTGACTTCAGTGCCAAAGTTGGTACCGACTCTGACCTTTGGGGAGGGGTGATAGGCCCTTTTGGTATTGGTAGCTGCAATGGCAATGGGCAACGTCTCCTACAAGTAAGTAAACTCAATGGTTTCAGAATAACCAACACATACTACAAACACCGCGACATACATAAATACACATGGGTTTCACTGATGGGCTGCATAGGAATATGATTGATCATATATTAACAGCAAATGGGATAGTTCTGTTAGAAATACCAGGGCATATAGGGGAGCTGAAATTGGATCTGACCATTATCTTGTTAAAAGTGTCTTGCAACTTAAACTTAAAAAGTGTTGTGCTAGGGTTAAAAAATTTATCTTTAATACTGAAGCTCTGAAAGACCCAGTTATAGCTAAAGTTTACCATGATAGGTTACTTAGTCATTATGACAGTCATGGTTTGCTTACTACTGAAGTTGAGGAAGAATAGGGCCATTTTAAACAGGCTTTTTTGGAAACTAACAGTACTCTTTTAGGAAAAAAGGAGCAGAGGAGCCAGAATTATTTAAGTGATAAGGCACTTGAGCTTATTTCAGAAAGAAGGAACTGCAGGAATGTCCTTAATCAGTACACTACTAGTCCTAATAGAAAGGATTACAGAGAGCTTAATAAACGTGTAAAGGATCAGTTAGCTACTGATAAGAATCTTTGGCTTGATGGCTTGGCTGACAAAGCTGAGGAAGCAGTAAGGCAGCACAACAGCAGAGAGCTGTATCAGATAGTTAATGTTTCATGTGGTAGAAAACGGACAGGCATACAAGGATTGAAGGATAAACAAGGTAAGGTTATAGAAGGTGAGGATTCTGTCATGGCTAGGTGGGCTGAGCATTTCAGTGATGTTCTAAACAATGTGGTTAGTTCTATTCCCATTGTTTGTAATGATGATAGGTGCATTGGCAGCTTTAACGTTGGCCCTATAACACAATCTGAAGTTATTTTGGCTATCTCTAAACTTAAACTTCATAAATCCCTAGGGGTAAATGAAATTACTACAGAAATGATCAGAGCTGGGAATGTTTCGGTTACCACTTGGATGACTGAAATTTTGAATAACTTTTATGATAAAGACATGGTTCCTAAAGATTTTACCAGAGCTATTATCCCTATTTTCAAAAAAGGTGATCACAGTTCTTGTGATAACTATAGGGGTATCAGCCTACTCTCTATTCCAGGTAAAGTTCTTTCCATGATTGTGCTTAATAGAATTAAGAATCTGGTTGACAGTCAATTGCGTGATGAGCAATGTGGATTCAGAAGTGGTAGGGAATGTGTGGATCAGATATTTTCACTTAGGCAGATTCTTGAGAAATGTTTAGAGTTTCAGAAACCTTTGGTTGCTAGCTTTGTTGATTTCAAAAAGGCTTTAGACTCTGTTGATCATCATAATTTGTGGTTGATTGCGAGATCATATGGTATACCTGACAAGTTAACATAATGAAAGCTCTCTATAATAACACTGAGTCATGTGTGAGAGTTGGTAAGTCTTGTAGCAATTGGTTTAGCATTACTTCTGGTGTTCGACAAGGGTGCATTTTGTCTCCCTTTCTCTTTAGTTTGGTTGTTGATTATGTTATGCGAAATTCACTTCAAGGGAAAGATTTTGGCCTTAAATGGACTGGAGATACGAAAATTTCTGATTTAGATTATGCTGCTGATTTAGCCCTTTTGGCAAATGATGTTGATGAGATGAACTCTTTCATTCGAGCTGTTGATGAGACTGGTAGTAGAGTAGATTTGGTTATAAACAGAGAGAAAACTAAAGTGCTGAAAATTGGTCAGGCAGGTTGTGATTCAGTTAATCTGAATGGTTGCAGGCTTAAGCAGATGTCAGTTTAATTACTTTGGGAACTATGTAACTGATACTGGTGATGTGCGGCATGAGATTAACAGAAGAATAGGGATTGCTGCCGGGACTTTTAAGAATCTATGGAGATTGTGGAGAAATAGGCGTATACACCTAAAGACTAAAATTAGACTGCATAATAGTTTGGTTCTTTCTAGGGTTAGTTATGGTAGTGAAACTTGGACGCTGTGTAAACAAGATAACAGGAAACTAGATGCTTTTGACTCTAGATGCTTACGCAGTATCTTGGGTATTAGGTGGTTTAACTTTGTAACTAATAATGAGGTTAGGCAAAGGAGTCTGCAACCTCCTTTAAGCAGCATAATGTGCAGAGAGAGACTCCGCTGGTTTGGCCATGTTGCCCGTATGGATAATTATAGATTGGCGAATAGGGTTATGAACAGTGGGCCTAGAGGCCTCAGAAGGAGGGGGAGACCTAGGATGCGGTGGCAGACAATGTCAGACAGGACCTTGTTAGAATTGGTGTGCAGTGGCTGGATGCAGCAGATGTAGCTCAGGACAGATATGCTTGGAAAATTAAACTGTGTGGTCTGGTTGGACCTCCGTAGCCCATGGCTGCTTGAGGATGATGATGATGATTAGTGAAAACAACTTTTAGTGGCTTATACTTGCAGTTTTATCCACATTGACATCACCTTTAAACCTGAAATTTCGTCAGTGTTAGCATCCATTTTTTTTTTATCTACGAAGCACTTTTAAAAAGTGGATATCCACATCCATGCAGGGATTTGCATAGACCTTAAGACTAAAATTAGGTTATAGAATAGTTTTGTCCTTTTAAAATTAGTTATGGTAGTGAAACTTTGACCTTTCATAAACAAGATAACTGGGAACTTTATTACTTTGATTCTAGGTGTTTACACAGTATCTTGGGCATTAGGTAGTTTGACTTTGTAAGTAATGATGAGGTTAGGCAAAGGAGTTGGGTTGTTTTACTTCTGAGCAACACTTTTTTTTTGCACACAATTGGCTAAATGGCCAATTCACAAAGACCCCAAGGACTCTGAAGGTTGAGGAGGGGACCCACTGGACAGCTGTTAGGAGACAGATGGTAGCCTCCCATCAAGACCATCTAATGTGTTCCTTAATGTGCACAGGGTATGGCTCTCCTGCACATGGGGTCACAGCTTTACGTCTCATCTGATGGACCATGGCTTTTCCAAGCCTACTGTTGTTCGCTACTGATTGTGGGCAGGGCAGAGAGTTTTGTGGATATAAATCTCAACACACTGGCCTCGCTGGAACTCGAACCTGGGAAATGCATATTACGAGTCTGGCCTGCTACTACCCCCCCCCCCCCCCACACACACACACACCGCCTAAACAAAATTGGAAACCTCATTTGAGCAGCATATTGTGCAGAGAGTATTAGTTTGGCCATTTTGCCCATGTGCATAACTCTAGTTATTATCATATAAAGTTGTGAATAGTGTACCTAAGGGCCCCAGAAAGAATGCGCAAGACCTGGGATGTAATGGCTAGACAGGACCTTGTTAAAATTGGCCTACACTAGCCAAGTGTAGAAGCTGTAGCTCACAACAGACGAGTTTAGATAACAAAGTTATAGTCTAGTTCGGGCATATATACCACACAGCTACTTGAGAATTTTGTATGCATGTATGTAAATACACTTACAGTAGAGTTGCATCATAAGCGCATTTAACTTACATGATTTCAATTATATGCACTTGACAAAAAAATAATTTGAATAGTGCAGAAGATTCCACAGAATGAGCATGAGAGACATGAATCTGCTGTTCCCTCACTCTGAAATCAAATTTTTATAACTGAGAAAAAGTCATCATCATCCTCCTCAAGCAGTCATGGGCTACGGAGGTCCAACCAGACCGTGTAATTTAGTTCTCCAAGCAAGTCTGTCCTGAGCTACATCTACTGCATCTGGCCACTGCACACCAATTCTAACAAGGTCCTGTTTGACACTGTCTGCCCACCACATCCTAGGTCTACCCCTCTTTCTGAGGCCTTTAGGCACACACTGTTCATAACCCTATTCGCCAATCTATTATTATTCATACGGGCAACATGGCCAAACCAATGGAGTCTCTCTCTGCACAATATGCTGCTTAAAGGAGGTTGCAAACTCCTTTGCCTAACCTCATCATTAGTTACAAAGTTGAACCACCTAATGCCCAAGATACTGCTTAAGCATCTAGAATTGAAAAGCATCTAATTTCCTGTTATCTTGTTTACAAAGTGTCCAAGTTTCACTACCATAACTAACCCTAGAAAGAACCAAACTATTATATAGTCTAATTTTAGTCTTTAGGTGCATATGCCTATTTCTCCACAATCTCCATAGATTCTTAAAAGTTTCGGCAGCAATCTCTATTCGTCTGTTAATCTCATGCCGCACATCACCAGTATCTGTTACATAGCTCCCAAGGTAATTAAACTGTGACACCTGCTCAAGACTGCAACCATTCAGATTAACTGAATCACAGCCTGCCTGACCAATTTTCATCACTTTAGTTTTCTCTGTTTATAACCAAACCTACTCTACTACCAGTCTCATCAACAGCTCGAATGAAAGAGTTCATCTCATCAACATCATTTGCCAAAAGGGCTAAATCATCAGCATAATCTAAATCTGAAATTTTCGTTTCTCCAGTCCATTAAAGGCCAAAATCTTTTCCTTGAAGTGAATTTCACAAAACATAATCAATAACCAAGCTAAAGAGAAAAGGAGGCAAACTGCACCGTTGTCAAACACCAGAAGTAATGCTAAACCAGTTGCTACAAGCCTTATCAACTCTCGCATACGACTCAGTGTTGTTATAGAGAGCTTTAATTATGTTAACTAACTTGTCTGGTATACCATAAGATCTCACAATAAATCACAAATTATGACGATCAACAGAGTCGAAAGCCTTTTTGAAATCAACAAAGTTAGCAACCAAAGGTTTCTGAAACTAAACATTTCTCAAGAATCTGCCTAAGTGAAAATATCTGATCTACACATCCCCTACCAATTCTGAATCCACATTGCTCATCACGCAATTGACTGTCAACCAGATTCTTAATTCTATTAAGCACAATCATAGAAAGAACTTTACCTGGAACAGAGAGTAGGCTGATACCCCTATAGTTGTCACAAGAACTGCAATCACCTTTTTTGAAAATAGGGATAATAGCTCTGGTAAAATCCTTAGGAACCATGCCTATATCATAACAGATATTCAAAACTTCAGTCATCCAAGTGGTAACCGAAACATTCCCAGCTCTAAGCATTTCGGTAGTAATTTCATCAACCCCTGGGGATTTATGTAGTTTAAGTTTAGAAACAGCCAAAATAACATCAGATTGTGTTATAGGGCCAACATTAAAGCCACCAAGGCATCTATCATCATTGCAAACAATGGGAATAGAACTAACCACATTGTTTAGAATATCACTGAAATGTTCAGCCCACCTAGCCATGACAGAGTCCTCACCTTCTATTACCTTACCTTGTTTATCCTTCAATCCCTGTATACCTGTCCATTTTCTACCACACAAAACATTAACTATCTGGTACAGCTCTCTGCTGTTGTACTGTCTACTGCTTCCTCAGCCAAACCATCAAACCAAAGATTCTTATCAGCAGCTAACTGATCTTTTACACGTTTATTAAGTTCACTGTAATGCTTTCTATTAGGACTAGTAGGGTATTGATTAAGGACATTCCTGCAGTACTTTCTTTCCGAAATAAGCTCAAGTGCCTTATCACTCAGATAATTCTGTCTCTTCTGCTCCTTTTTTCTTAAAAGAGTACTGTTAGTGTCCAAAAAAGCCTGTTTAAAATGATCCCATTCTTCCTCAACTTCAGTAGTAAGCATACCATGACTGTCATAATGACTAAGTAACTTATCATGGTAAGCTTTGGCTATAACTGGGTCTTTCAGAGCTTCAGTATTAAAAGCAAATTTTTTAACCGTAGCACAACACTTTAAGTTTAAGTTGCAAGACACTTTTAACAAGATAATGGTCAGATCCAATTTCAGCTCCCCTATATGACCTGGTATTCCTAACAGAACTAGCCCATTTGCTGTTAATTAATATATAATCAATCATATTCTTATGCAGCCCATCGGGTGAAACCCATGTGTACTTATGTATGTCGTGGTGTTTGTAATAAGTGTTAGTTATTCTGAATCCATTGAGTTTACTTACCTGTAGGAGACGTTGCCCATTGCAGCTACCAATACTAAAAAGGCCAATTACTCCTCCCCAAAGGTCAGAGTCAGTACCAACTTTGGCATTGATGTCACCAAGAACAAGGGTAATATCCCCTTTCTTGACAGAATTCAAAATATCCTGAAGTTGTCCATAAAACCTATCCTTCTCATCGACATCCTCAGTGGGGGCATAACAGCAGATAACATTCAAGTCTATAACGCTTGTCTGAAATTTTGCTCTAAGAAACCTTTCATTAATGCACTCATATCCTAGAAAAGCCGTCCCGTGGCCGAATGGTTAGCGCGCTTGGCAACTGATCTACGGGACTTGGGTTCGAGCCCCGGGTAAGGCATGTCTGTTTGTGTCGTTTTTCTGCTGAGGTCCTGCCATCCTCTCAGACCTTCTACTATGGCATATAAACTGACCAGGCTCCTGTCAGACCTCTGTGGCCAGCAGCTGCTTGAGGGGGTATTTATTTTATTTATTTATTTATCCTAGAAGAGCATCACTAGCGTGTCTGCTGAGAGCAGACCCACGCCTTGGTGATACTTATTGTCGTCCCTCCCTGAAAAGAGAAATTTAAGATTATTTTTAAGAATCTGACCTTTATCTGTCCATCTGGTCCCTTGGTAGCCGAGAATAACTAAATTATAATGGTGGAATTCTTGTGTGAGGACATCAAGAGAAAAAGCTCTGTGCAGAGTCCTCACATTCCAACTACCTATGGAGAGAAAATGGTTAGTGGGATGTTTAAAGAAACTATGTTTATTGAGAGAGGGAATGCCGACAATATCAAACAGCCCCTAATCACAGACATGGGACAAAGACCCGTTCCCCCACCACTAAAGGCTGAAGCCATCTACACTGGAAGACTTCCTCCAATGTAGAATTTGACGATGCCAATAGAAGCAAAGAGTTCAGGTGCCTGCGAGATGACCTCTGCTCAGGATTATCCACCAGCTGATAAACATATCCTGTGAATCTATTCACTTGGGGCTGTCAACCCACAAACAGAAAACACAGCAGAAGATTTTCCCTCCACAGAAGCCCACCAATGCAGCAAAATCAGGATCCATAATGAAGCTCAGAGCCATATATCTGTCCAGTGGGTTTATATGGTCAGCACCAGGACCCTGTGTGGTTGACCACTCCTCAGCAGGGTAGAAAAAAAAAAAGTAAAGTAGCCATAGTTGTCCAGATCAGTAGGCCACACTAATCTGGCAGCCCTCCCCTTTCCATTCACTTCCACAAGAGAATATCTCTTTTGAAAGGTACTAACGGTCTGCACCATGAGAAGGTGGGGTCAGACATTAGGGACATAACATAAACAGGGGATTGGTGCATAGCTCTCCTTCCAGTGACTACCTAGCTACCATTTACAGCCAAGTACTCAGTTACATAAATTTAACTGTGTGTCTGTTAGGAAAGTAACCAGATTTTATTTCTGTGAAGTGGGGTGGGAGGTAACTAACTACCCACTCCATTGAACCTAAACTTGGTTTTACAAAAAAATCCATATTTTCACGTCTCACCTGAAATTTACCAACTCCCCTACTATTTTCACCAACTATCCTTTTTACAAAACCAATCCCAATTTCCAAAACTCACCTATTTTACCAAGTGGCTTCAAAATTTGCCAACTGCCCTAGATTTTGCCAAGTTGCCCCAATTTGGCCAACTCATTATTTTACAGAAAAAAAAATTCTAATTTTAACATCTCCCCTGAATTTGCTAAGTCACTTCAAAATTTGCCAACTTTCCTTAATTGCAGAAAAACAATCCCAATTTTCACAACTCACCTGTATTTTACACCAAGTGACTTTGAATTTTGCCAACTCCTTAATTTTACAAAAATAAATTCTAATTTGCACAACTCCAGTGTAGATGGCTTCAGCCTTTAGTAGTGGAGGAACGGGTCTTTGCCCCATGTCTGCGATTAGGGGGCTGTTTGATATTGTCGGCATTCCCTCTCTCAATAAACATAGTTTCTTTAAACATCCCGCTAACCATTTTCTCTCCATAGTTAGTTGGAATGTGAGGACTCTGCACAGAGCTTTTTCTCTTGATGCCCTCACACAAGAATTCCACCGTTATAATTTAGATATTCTCGGTTTGCAAGAGACCAGATGGACAGATAAAGGTCAGATTCTTAAAAATAATCTTCAATTTATCTTTTCAGGGAGGGACGACAATAAGCATCACCAAGGCAAGGGTCTGCTTCTCAGCAGACACGCTAGCGATGCTCTTCAGGATTTGAGTGCATTAATGAAAGGTTTCTTACAGCAAAATTTCAGACAAGCGTTAAAGACCTGAATGTTATCTGCTGTTATGCCCCCACTGAGGATGCCGATGAGGATGAGAAGGATAGCTTTTATGAACAACTTCAGGATATTTTGAATTCTGTCAAGAAAGGAGATATTACCCTTGTTCTTGGTGACTTCCATGCCAAAGTTGGTACTGACTCTGACCTTTGGGGAGGAGTAATAGGCCCTTTTGGTATTGGCAGCTGCAATGGCAATGGGCAACGTCTCCTACAGGTAAGTAAACTCAATGGATTCATAATAACTAACTTATTACAAACACCGCGACATACATAAGTACACATGGGTTTCACCTGATAGGCTGCATAAGAATATTATTGATTACATATTAATTAACAGCAAATGGGCTAGTTCTGTTAGGAATACCAGGGCATATAGGGGAGCTGAAATTGGATCTGACCAGTATCTTGTTAAAAGTGTCTTGCAACTTAAACTTAAAAAGTGTTGTGCTAGGGTTAAAAAATTTACTTTTAATACTGAAGCTCTGAAAGATCCAGTTATAGCCAAAGCTTACCATGATAGGTTACTTAGTCATTATGACAGTCATGGTTTGCTTACTACTGAAGTTGAGGAAGAATGGGATCATTTTAAACAGGCTTTTTTGGACACTAACAGTACTCTTTTAGGAAAAAAGGTGCAGAAGAGGCAAAATTATCTGAGTGATAAGGCACTTGAGCTTATTTCGGAAAGAAAGAACCGCAGGAATGCCGTTAATCAATACCCTACTAGTCCTAATAGAAAGCATTACAGAGACCTTAATAAACTTGTAAAGGATCAGTTAGCTGCTGATAAGAATCTTTGGCTTGATGGTTTGGCTGACAAAGCCAAGGAAGCAGTTAGACAGCACAACAGCAGAGAGCTGTACCAGATAGTTAAAGTTTTGTGTGGTAGAAAATGGACAGGCATACAAGGATTGAAGGATAAACAAGGTAAGGTTATAGAAGGGGAGGATTCTGTCATGGCTAGGTGGGCTGAGCATTTCAGTGATGTTCGAAACATTGTAGTTAGTTCTACTCCCATTGTTTGCAATGATGATAGATGCATTGGTGGCTTTAATGTTGGCCCTAGAACACAATCTGAAGTTATTTTGGCTGTTTCTAAACTTAAACTTCATAAATCCCCAGGGGTAGATGAAATTACTATGGAAATGCTTAGAGCTGGGAATGTTTCAGTTACCACTTCGATGACTGAAATTCTGAATATCTTGTATGATAAAGGCATGGTTCCTAAGGATTTTACCAGAGCTACTGTTATCCCTATTTTCAAAAAAGGTGATCGCAGTTCTTGTGATAACTATAGGGGCATCAGCCTACTCTCTGTTCCAGGTAAAGTTCTTTCCATGATTGTGCTTAATAGAATTAAGAATCCGGTTGACAGTCAATTGCGTGATGAGCAATGTGGATTCAGAAGTGGTAGGGGATGTGTGGATCAGATATTTTCACTTAGGCAGATTCTTGAGAAATGTTTAGAGTTTCAGAAACCTTTGGTTGCTAGCTTTGTTGGTTTCAAAAAGGCTTTCGACTATGTTGATCGTCATAATTTATGGTTGATTGTGGAATCATATGGTATACCAGACAAGTTAGTTAACATTATGAAAGCTCTCTATAATAACACTGAGTCGTGTGTGAGAGTTGGTAAGGCTTGTAGCAATTGGTTTAGCATTACTTCTGGTGTTCGACAAGGGTGCATTTTGTCTCCTTTTCTCTTTAGCTTGGTTATTGATTATGTTATGCGAAATTCACTTCAAGGGAAAGATTTTGGCCTTAAATGGGCTAGAGATACGAATATTTCTGATTTAGATTATGCTGATGATTTAGCCCTTTTGGCAAATGATGTTGATGAGATGAACTCTTTCGTTCGAGCTGTTGATGAGACTGGTAGTAGAGTAGGTTTGGTTATAAACAGAGAGAAAACTAAAGTGATGAAAATTGGTCAGGCAGGCTGTGATTCAGTTAATCTGAATGGTTGCAGTCTTGAGCAGGTGTCACAGTTTAATTATCTTGGGAGCTATGTAACAGATAATGGTGATGTGCGGCATGAGATTAACAGACGAATAGGGATTGCTGCCGGGACTTTTAAGAATCTATGGAGAGTGTGGAGAAATAGGCATATATACCTAAAGACTAAAATTAGACTGTATAATAATTTGGTTCTTTCTAGGGTTAGTTATGGTAGTGAAACCTGGACACTTTGTAAACAAGATAGCCGGAAACTAGATGCTTTTGATTCCAGATGCTTACGCAGTATCTTGGGCATTAGGTGGTTCAACTTTGTAACTAATGATGAGATTAGGCAAAGGAGTTTGCAACCTCCTTTAAGCAGCATATTGTGCAGAGAGAGACTCCGTTGGTTTGGCCATGTTGCCCGTATGAATAATTATAGATTGGCGAATAGGGTTATGAACAGTGTGCCTACAGTCCTCAGAAAGAAGGGGAGACCTAGGATGCGGTGGGCAGACAATGTCAAACAGGACCTTGTTAGAATTGGTGTGCAGTGGCCAGATGCAGTAGATGTAGCTCAGGATAGACTTGCTTGGAGAACTAAATTGCACTGTCTGGTTGGACCTCCGTAGCCCATGGCTGCTTGAGGATGATGATGATGATTTTTTGCACAACATGGCCAACCAAAGACAGTGATTTGTTCCAATACAAGAGGAAAAACCAGCTGTGTTGGATTTATTGAGAGAATGTATTGTCTCCAACACTGCATGTAAATAAGGTTGCAAGGAACCTAGTATTGTACCATCAAGATTCGAAAGAAATTCACCAACCAAACTCTGGCATCAAGTGTTCCAAGAATTGTTAAGGTGATGAGTCAAGGGTGTGATAAGACTACAGTGAAGACTGAAACGGCATTAAAAGCATATGGCTGGAAGACAAACCATAAACATGTGTATCGCTGATAGCACTTCCAAAAAACAGTGTCTCTATGCACTGTTCAAAACCCAGCCTTCTGATGAGAATTCAAGGCCAACCAAGATTGGCAATAGTTTTAGAAACTGCCTCAACCTCAAACTTTATTCTTTCATTCTTCTGTCTCTCTCTCTTATACAACTAAAAACACTATGAAATTATATTTTGCATATGCACTCTTTATTACGTACTATACTAGGTTGGCCGTCCCGTGGCCGAGTGGTTAGCACGCTTGGCTACTGATCTACGGGACCTGGGTTCAAGCCCTGGTTAAGGCATGGATGTGTGTGCTGTTTTTCTGCTGAGGTCTCGCCATCCTCACAGACCTACTATGGCGTATTAAACTGACAGGCTCCTGTCAGACCTCTGTGGCAAGCAGCTGCTTGAGGGGTATTTATTATTTATTTATTTTATACAAGGTTGTATACACAAAGCCATGTATACTGTACTTGAGAGATTTAAGGGAATTTCAAGCATAAATTTGATTATATGCAATTTTTGCCTTACACAGGAACTTTAGAATCTAAACCCCCCATAAGATGCAACTCCACTGTATTTGTCTTCTAGGAACAATCTTATTCTTTTGTGTTATCCCCTTCAAAATGAATAGACCTGTCACCTCAGAAAAACAGCCTTTATGCTTCATGGTAAATTCTGGCCCTATGTTCTGCAACCACTGATTCACAGCTGAAACAGTTCAGCCTTTAAGGGAGATGGGGCAATGCAGTCCTCCCAATTTCGGTAATTGCTTCCATTGTTTGTAGACTGGTGTGGGGTTGGACATTCTCATGCATACATTTATGTGGTTGAACATGTTGCAAATATGCATGAAGTTTTGCAGTTTTCATGTAAACTTCCGAGTTGATGGTTGTTTCCCTTTGGCCATGACAGCCACTAGAATAACCCCTTAACCTTTTCACTACCATACTGGCCCACACTGCAGATAAGTGGTAGTGAAGAGGAAAGAATAGCATTGACTGGATGTATCCATTTAAAATCCTGGCTGTTTTAGGCTGATATGGTAGTAAATGGGTTGGGTTGTTTTACCTCTGAGCGGCACTTTTTTGCACACCATGGGCTAAATGGCCAGGTCACATGGACCCCGAAGGCTCAGAGATGGTTGGGGAAGGGACCCACTGGAACAGCTGTTGGGAGACATGGTAGCCTCCCGTCAAGGCCATCCAGCATGTTCTTTAACATGCACAGGGTATGGCTATCCCGCATATGGGGCCACGGCTTAACGTCCCTTCCGACGGACGACGGCCTTTCCAAGCCCATTGGTGTCCCCTACTGACCATGGGCAGGGCAGGAAATTTTGTGGAGATAAATCTCAACACTGATCCAGCTGGGACTAGAACCTTGGAACTACAGATTACAAGCCTGGCGCACTTATCCCCGCCCCGTAGTAAATGGATTAAGCCATAATGACCTTAAACCTAAAATTTGAAATGGTCTAATCCAAATAGTGTTATTCCTTTGTCTTACCTACCCCGACACTTTTCTAATTTCTTTATCTTTAACCTTTTCAGTACCATACCGACATAAAATAGCAGAGGTTTTAAATGGATTCATCCAATCAATGCTATTCTTTCCTCTTCACTATCTGGAGTTTGGGCCATTATGGTAGAGAAAGGGTTGAATTTCATGTTAAAAATGTGTACTAAAAAGGCTAACTTTTTGGCCATGGAGAATTTACCTGATGTCACTCCAGTAATTTCTCACATGTTGCATGCCAAATAATTCCACCCCAATGTCACAAAACATGAAAAATTATGTGCAAAAGGTTGTGTTGGGGGACACAACTAGCAGACTTTCACATAACTAAACTTGCTTCTTCAATGTCTAGTTGGAGTGACAGTTCTTTAACAAAGCATGGCCAGGCAAGAGAGTACTGCAGCATCCCAGAAACAAGATTTTCTCATAAATAACAATGATTCTTATTTTATACATTATATATAATTCTCATTTTGGATGTTACATGTAACACAAGTATGACATCAGTACTGTTTGAGAGCTTTATACCATGAAAATAAAACATGTAACACCACACAAATAACATGTTCATGCTCAAATCCAAGTATCATGCAAACATAATTCAGCAATAAAGTATCATAGGAAAATGTCCCGCAGACAAGAAACATTTTAAATATTAAGCTGAAAAAAAATGGTTGCCCTTGAGTGGGATTCGAATCTATTTCTCCCAGAAGCATGCTAGGAATCATAACCACTACACCACCAGAGAAAAACCATTTCCTTCAACAATGGGACATGTAAGCATTCTGTTTCTGGAAGATGTGGGGTCGTATCGCACTGAGGGCAACCAATTGTTTTTCAGCTAATTATTTCAAGCACATCTTTTTTTTTGGTTCATACTCTCTTTTCTGCCTTAAAACTTTTCAATACACCTAGATTTATTTTTATCATTCATCCTGGCATTCAACAGTACTCTCTGGCTACTGAAACCACAAGTAAAAATAACTTATTTGTGCAAAACTGGTGGAAAATATGTTGCAGCCCAGCAAGAGCAGATGGTACTAATTGGCAGCAAATGCCTGTCATGTGCACTGTGCATATAATAGCATCATCAGAATTGGATAACCTTTAAAATCAGTATTATTTGCACTTATATAATTATAGAGCTATTTTTGCAGATTGATATGTGTCAATCTTTCAAAGTTCTGCAGCATCACTAGGTGTGAAAATGACAGCCTTACAATTTCTTGTTTTGACTTCTATCAATTTATTGATTTTTATTCCTGTAGACCTTTCTGGGTATTGATTAAGGGTATCCTTAATCAATACCCAGAAATGCTGGATAAGGGTATCCTTAACCAATACCCTGATTGATGATTTCTGGGTATCCTTAATCAATACCCTACTAGTACTAATAGAAAGCATTACAGAGAACGTAATAAACGTGTAAAAGCTCAGTTAGCTGCTGATAAGAATCTTTGGCTTGATGGTTTGGCTGACAAAGCCGAGGAAGCAGTTAGACAGCACAACAGCAGAGAGCTGTACCAGATAGTTAATGTTTTGTGTGGTAGAAAACGGACAGGCATACAGGGATTGAAGGATAAACAAGGTAAGGTTATAGAAGGTGAGGATTCTGTCATGGCTAGGTGGGCTGAGCATTTCAGTGATATTCTAAACAATGCGGTTAGTTCTATTCCCATTGTTTGCAATGATGATAGATGCATTGGTGGCTTTAATGTTGGCCCTATAACACAATCTGAAGTTATTTTGGCTGTTTCTAAACTTAAACTTCATAAATCCCCAGGGGTAGATGAAATTACTACAGAAATGCTTAGAGCTGGAAATGTTTCGGTTACCACTTGGATGACTGAAATTCTGAATATCTTTTATGATAAAGGCATGGTTCCTAAGGATTTTACCAGAGCTATTGTTATCCCTATTTTCAAAAAAGGTGATCACAGTTCTTGTGATAACTATAGGGGTATTAGCCTACTCTCTGTTCCAGGTAAAGTTCTTTCCATGATTGTGCTTAATAGAATTAAGAATCTGGTTGACAGTCAATTGCATGATGATCAATGTGGATTCAGAAGTGGTAGGGGATGTGTGGATCAGATATTTTCACTTGGGCAGGTTCTTGAGAAATGTTTAGAGTTTCAGAAACCTTTGGTTGCTAGCTTTGTTGATTTCAAAAAGGCTTTCGACTCTGTTGATCGTCATAATTTGTGGTTGATTGTGAAATCATATGGTATACCAGACAAGTTAGTTAACATAATGAAAGCTCTCTATAATAACACTGAGTCATGTGTGAGAGTTGGTAAGTCTTGTAGCAATTGGTTTAGCATTACGTCTGGTGTTCGACAAGGGTGCATTTTGTCTCCTTTTCTCTTTAGTTTGGTTGTTGATTATGTTATGCGAAATTCACTTCAAGGGAAAGATTTTGGCCTTAAATGGTTTGGAGATATGAAAATTTCTGATTTTGATTATGTTGATGATGATGCCACCCCATCCTGTCTTCTCCATGGCTATTGCTGAAGGTGTTATGCGAGTGTTAGCCCCACTCGCATAATTTTTTAATATTTTAAAGTTTATACTGAATAATTTGAAAATAATTTATACCCTACCCTCATCCCTCAATATCTAGGCTGTGCCACTCTGATGATAAACTTTTTGCAAAGATCCCCAAATTCTACACCCAAAGGAAAAATGCATCATATTTAGTAAAATAAAGCAAAGAATGTGTGCCTTCATGTTAA
Organism: Ryuthela nishihirai; assembly: GCA_038380435.1. Classification (NCBI taxonomy): domain Eukaryota; kingdom Metazoa; phylum Arthropoda; class Arachnida; order Araneae; family Heptathelidae; genus Ryuthela; species Ryuthela nishihirai. The sequence continues at coordinate 5,790,618 of JAWZYU010000019.1, forward strand.
ACATCCTGTGAATGTGAGCATCCAAGTCACTTTGTATAACACTGGCAATGTATAACAACTTTTAGTCCAACTGGACATTGGAATTTTCCAATTGGATTTCCTTTTAGTCATCAGGTTTTACAAAATTCTAAGCCTTGGCTGTATAAATCCAATCTTTACTATATCACAGTGAAAAAGTTATTAAAATCAATATGTTTGCCAATTTGTTTAAATTTCTTTCATAAAATTTGGAATTAAATCCTGTTTAATTTGGTATAAAGCATGTCCTATTTTGGTTTTTTTTTTTTAACCACATTTTAAATTTGACTTGTTGTTTCTCAAAGTATGCTAACAAGAAAAAAATTGCAAAAAGAATACTTTCTCTTGTTTCAAGCAAAAAATGTCTATTTTAATAAATTTTTATTTGCAGTGTTCAATGCCTTTTATTATATATGACTAAAATGACCTATTAAAATAAAATTTGTCATTTTTTGGTGAAGTATTTTACTTTCAGAAAATCCAGAATTAAATGCTGATTAATTTGGCATATGCCATCATTCCACCGAGATATGTATTAATACAAAATTAAAAAGAATAATTCCTTTCATTAGTTATTTGGCAAATAAGTTCTAAATTTTTTTGGCTGAGCATATGAAATAAAAAATAGTTTTGCCTCTGGATGTAAACCAGTTTTTAGGCTGCTCCCTTGATGAGTTAACGAATGCTGCAGCTGTGGGACCACTTATTCATTATTTATGATAATAAAAAATAAAAATGTGGCATAACTTTTGGAGTGGCCCCTCCTTTGTTACCTAAACGGACTCAGGGGCGAGACTAATTATACTGTTAGAACTTTCATTTCTGTGCCTTTGAATAAGTTTAAAAGTGAATAAAATGACTCCTGAGCATTGTCTTTCTGCTAGCATTTTTATATTTGTATAAACTTTCCCAGAGAAGAGAAAAATGCTCATTCGTAAAATGAAACTAGTCTTTCCCAGAAGTACATTTTGTAGCTGTAAATGAGTTCCTTTCTCAGTAACGATTTAGCAAAATATGTCATGTAAAAAAAAGAAGTTTTCAAAATAAGTAATTGGGTGAAATTATTTTGAAAACAATTCAATTCTAAATCATTGAGACAGATTACAGAAAGCAAACTTAAGCAGTGGCAATTGCACAAAGCAGCCCCAATAATTGACCAGAACTGTTTCAGTTTATGACTTTTTGAATGGAGAAAGTAGCCATGGCTTTGGAATCAAAGTTTTTCTTGAAATGGAAGTTTTTCTATATCCAAACTAGGGGAACATTGTATCATTCACTGTAACAAGAATCAACTGTATAGCTAATCTGTTATAACTAAAAAATTGCATCCTTATTTCTAAAACATGGAAATTGAAGTTTTTAATGGATCATTTTGTAAAGGCACTAAAATTTCCTAACTACATAAAATGGCCACAAATTATGCCATCTGTAAAAATAAGAAAATTGGATGTGTAAAATTCTTGGCTTTTTTTCACACAAGTTTTTTACTTGAGCACTTAAATAAAGGCAACAAAATGTTTCCTGGAGAAAAATATTTCTTAATAATTTTAGATTTTAAATACCCAGTGATACATTATTTAAAAAACATTTAATCACAAACTACATTAGTCTTTCCCAGAAGTACATTTTGTTAAAATGGCTATTCAAATGCCCTCATTGCTCTTTTAGGATGTTCTAACATACATCATTGTAATATGAATGTGTAGTAGTACTAGCTTATTATCCTAGGTACAATCAGTACTGTAGTAAATGACAAAATGTTTTATCCATTATTCTTATTTCAAGATGTGAATGGATATTGTCATGTAATTATCATGCCAAATTGATAGTAAAGGTTGAAATGATGTCAACACTGTTCTATTGAAATCTCGTGTATCACGAGAATTTTGCCACACATCCACAGGAAGTAATCTGGCTGTGAAGAAATTTTCATTAGGGACATGGAGTCATTATGATCCCACAGCTCAATAATGTCACAGCATAAAATATAAGCCCAGGCAACCTGGGTTGCCAACCAGAAAAGCTGGAAAAGTGAGTTTGGAAAGAAATCAAGTCTTGCAGGAACCTATAGTAGAAAGAAAAAATATGCAAAAGTTACCTATTTTCTTAATAACCCAGACAGCTTCCTTCTGTGTAAAGCCAGATCATTAGAAACCTGCATTTAAGTGAATTCCTTCAGATCTCAGACAGTTGAACAGATTATTTTGGAATGTCATAAGTTGGTTCATATGAGATCAAATTGGTGGTGTTCATAAGAAGCCTCATAATGGAGTTCTGAAGTGAAACTTTGTTGATGCTTAGGTTTTGGATTTGAAGGCAATGTTATCTACAATGAAGATCTCAGTAAAGCTAAATGTCTGTTAGAATACTGGCAGAGGATATTCAAAAGAAATGAAATTTAACTGCCAAATTTTTCTTCCAAGAAAAAGGAAGTCAAAAATTAACTAACATGCTAAGAATTTTACAGGAGAAACTGTGAAAAATAACAAATCTTCAAAAAGAATTTTTGCAATTGTTAAAAAAGATATTTTATCCCTTTTTTCATGGAGTTTACTCCTAAAATTTAATATAGCATGAACAACCGATTTTCTAAAAAAAAAAATGTCTTTTTAATCACTGTCAGTTGCATCTCAACTGAAGCTCACATTGATACATATTAATTTTATTCGATTTCCAAACAATTTCTTATGCCCTTCTTATCTTGTCACTGCTCAACAAATTATTTCAAAAAGACATAACTATAAAGAGTTCTTACTGCTGTGCAACTGTCTCTGCAAAATTTTTAAATGTTGCAAACACTGAACTAGTCATGACTCAATATAACTCAGAAACATGATTAAAATAGGGATAATCCTTAACTATCAGGCCAGACTTTGACCTTCAGAGACCCTAAAGCTATGACAAGTTTAAGAGGCCCCAAAATTTGGAAAGTAGAAATAAGTTATATATTTATTCTGATTGAATTGAACATTAAACAATAAATATGAAATTGATGTGGTGAAAATATTCTACTAGTACTGGTTTACAATAATGGCTGTTTAAAGTTGAGATGAACAGTGTTTGCACAATAGATTAATTTCAATATAAATTTCCATGACACAGTAAACTTAAATTTTTGAGGTCCCTCAAAATCGTGAGGCCCTAAGCTGTAGCTTAGTTAGCTTATGTATAAGTCCGACCGTGTTTACTATATAGAATAAAAGCCTAAATTTTGACATCAAAATTATTTCTAAGAAATGTTTCTATACACTTCATGCATGCCACAAATAAGTGTTAGATGTCACCATTCCTTAGTATTTCAAATCTATATTATCTTAAACCAACAGCACTGGCAACAGTGATAACGGTACTTTACTAACAGTACTTGCAACAGTAGTAACAAGGCTCACAAGTGTTATTCTTTCAACAGCCAGCCAATTTCCTTTTAGGGAAAGCAAACCACTGATGTCCTCAATAACCTTAAGGCCAAATAGCAAGCTTTTAAAAAGGATATTGATTACCAAATAATATGGGGGAGGAGATGGCCCAGTTGGTAGCATGCCAGGTTCGAGTCCCAGCATTGAGATTTATCTCCGCAAAATTCCCTGCCCTGCCCACGGTCAGTAGGTGATACCGATGGGCTTGGAAAGGCTGCTGTCTGTCGGATGGGATGTTAAGCCGTGGCCGGTGTGCCGGAGAGCCATACTCTTTGCATATTAAAGAACACACTGGATGGCCTTGATGGTAGACTACCATCGTCTCCCAACAGCTGTTCCACTGGGTCCCCTTCCCCCAACCTTCTCAGCCTTTGGGGTCCATGTGACCTGGCCATTTAGCCCATGGTGTGCAAAAAAGTGCTGCTCAGAGATAAAACAACCCAAACAAATAATACATTAATAATATTAAAAGTGTCTTTTCTGGACTACAGAATCCTTCACACATTCCTAAATAGCCACTACAAACTGCCCTTGAATGGCACTGATATTTCACATTCTATGTTTCAGGTGAACTAAGGTGACTAAATAACTGTTTCCAATTTAAAAAAGACGCAAATGTAACATACCTTCAACATACATATGGTTCAAAGAATACATGATGGGGGTTTGCAAAATTTCAATAATGACCTTTAGAGTGGGTGGCACTCTGAGCTGCCAATTAACATTTTGAAACCATTGTTGAAAATAGAGTACTTGCAGTAAAACTACATGTTGATCATACAACTGTAATTAGAAACTTATATAAACTGGGATGATTTGTAAGCATGATGTTTATGTACCGCAAAAATTATCTGAAAAAAATGTAGTGGGCAGAACATTAGCTTGAATTTCATTTTTTTTTTTGCAGAAAAGAACCCATTCTGGATCATATTGCCACTGATTATGAAAAATGGATACTCTAGAATAAGGGTTCACAATTAATAGATTCTGAAAAAAATTCATCGCCGCCACGGCGGGAATCGAACCCGCATTTCTCGAGATTCATGCCAGAGCGCGCTACCATTGCGCGTTCGGACAACGAATATTTTCAGAATATGACCTTATAACTTTGGATTGATTTTTAAAGGGTTCACAACATTGGGTACGTGATAAAATTTTTTGGGGTATGCCGTGAGAGCTCAAAAGTAGCTAGATCTAGTAACAAAGTCGCTAAGTTGGCAACACTGCTACTGATTAATTTCTGAGAACTGAGTGATGAAGCACTGAGCTGTAGTTCATGTCTGTACATATTTGTCAATCCTCCCTTCCCTGAGAGCCGAACCTACCTGAACAGCTGATCGCCCAGTCAAAAAATCCATTCTAAGTGGGTGAATGTGCCTTCTTACTGTTCTATGTATTTGTTGTTGTTTTTTTTCACTTGCCATGCTTAAAGTTATTTCTAGTCTTCAGTTTACCGTGAAGTTAAATGAACGTGTTCTAAAGTGTCTTGAAACATGGATAAATGGATAATTAAGAAAAGTAATATGGAACTGGAGTCTTGCTTCTACATCTATGAATATGTCATCATCCCATATGAATAAAGAGGTAGATTCAGCGGCAACTAAAAGAACATTAAAATGTTAAACAATCAAGTGATAAAAAAATAAAAAAACGTAAATATCACAAATCATTGTTTACAATTTGGTTTTACATGAATACGAAATTTAGTAGAACTAAATCCATAGTGCTTCATTTGCTCTGAAGTCTTATCACAAAATTCAATGAAACAGTCTATTTTACGGCGACACTTTGAAACAAAACATGAACATTTAAAAAATAAGCCATTAAGCTATTTTGGAAGTCTTTTGGAAGACTTGAGTAGTAATAAAACTGTAATTAAGAATTTTTCTGGTGTAGATGAAAGTACTTAAAATGTCTTGCAAAGTAAGCCTTCAAATAGGAAAGTCACTCATTCTTCCAGCAGCGGAAGAAATAGCTTCTTGTATGTTTGGTCAAAAAGAGGAAAACCTAGTCAGAACCATTCCTTTGTCAAATGACAGTTTCCAGGAGAATTAAAGGTATGGCCTGTAATATTAAGGACCAACTCATTCAAGCTATTCAATGTAGCCCGTGGCTTGCCATACAAGTGGATGAGTAGACAGACGTAGCTCAATTACTTGTTTTTGTGCATGGAAAATTCCAAGAGGAAACATTTGAAGATATTTTATTTTGTAAGCCTCTCAAAACTTCTTCTACAGGTGAGGATGTTTTTATTACGATTGATTAATTTTTTGCCGAAAACAACCTTGAATGTAAAAATTGTATTTCTGTATGTACTGACGGAGCAAAAGCAATGAGCGGTTATGTCACAGGACTAGCAGGTCGTATAAAATAAGTTGCACCAGAATAAGTTCACTCACTGTGCTCTTCACCGTGAACCGCTGATAGGTAAATTTCTCCCTGATGATTTGAAAAGAGTTCTGGATGAAAGTGTACAAATGGTTAATTTCATCAAAACCCGACCATTGAAGTCTCGACTTTTTTCAATTATATGTGAAGAAATGAGCCTGCATAAGAGTTGCTGCTTCATACAGAAGTACATTGGTTGTCATGAGGAAATGTTCTTTGCCATTTATTTTAACTCCACTATGAAGTATGCCTTTTTTCATGGACCACGTGTTTCGACTTTCTTTGAGACTACAAGACTTAGAATTTTTATGAATGCTCTAAGGAATATACACTTATAGATAGAAGCCATTCTTCTATTCATTCTAAGCCTAATGTTAGCATATTTAGCTGATATTTTTGAAAAAATGAATATTTTGAACTTATCATTGCAAGGAGACAACGTTGATGTGTTCTATGTTGAGAAGAAAACAGAAGACGATAAAAAAAAAATCATCTCTGGGAAAACTGAATTAAAAAGAACAGCTGTGACCAATTTCAGCAACTAGATTCATTTCTTAAAGAAAATGAGCAAATGATTGCAGACTTTGAAGATATCAGACAACAAATAAGCTCTTATAAGGCAGTATTTTCCACCCCCTGATGAAATGCTAGAATTGATTCCAGACCCCTTCACATTTGATTTGGAAAAATGCAAGATTCCATTGTCCAATAAAGAAGAGTTGATTGAGATATCTTGTGATAATAGTTTAAAAAGCATTTATTCCAAAAAGCCACCGATTAGTGTTTGGAATGGAGTAGAGAAGGAATATCAGACTTTGTCAAGAATTGCAGTCAAATATTTGTTACCTTTCACAACTTATTTATGTGAAACTGGTTTTTCATCTTTAACTGCTTTAAAAAATAAATATAGGAACAGGCTGGATGTTGAAGATGACTTGCGACTCTACCTTAGCAAGATAGCCCCAACCATTGATGAACTGTGCAAGTGTAAACAAGGACAACCATTTCACTGATTACCTAGTAAAATTTTATAATTTTTATATGATTTGTTAAATTGTTTGTCTTTTTTTTATGTTTATCGATATATATATGTAATTTATGAATACAAAATTTAATGTGTGTGTGTGTATATATATATGTGTATATTTTATTTTATTCCTATTGTTATACTATAACTATAGTTTTATCTATCTATATGATACGCTGGTACTGATTTGTGATATTACGCTACTGGGTACGCCAGTTACATACACATTTCCAGGGGGTACATGAAGCATAAAATTTGAGAACCACTGCTCTAGAACAAGGATGGGCAATCTTTTCTTATCAGCAGGCCGCTTAAGAATTTGTCCGAGTCCCTTGGGCCAGAACCTTATTGCATTAAAAAGTAATGCTCTCAGTAGACAATATGTGTAAACAATTAAATTTTCACATATACTTCATTTCAAAAAGTAACATACTTTTAATAATTTTAATGAAAAAACTATTTAAAATCAGGATTAAATATACAAAATTCTTAAAATAAACCGTATAATTGGATAAAAATGAAAAGCTTTTTAATGGAAATTAATATAGACTTCACATACAAATACCTCTGATTAAGCTGGGTTAGAATCATCAGTACTTTCATCAAGAACCAAAGAAAAATATTCAAATTTTGATTCAAGTTCTGAAAAGGTATTTTCCACTTTGGCCGCAAGTTCATCGACAACCTGATTATGATTCTGTGGGATAAACTTTTCTCTCTCTGGATAAAACATGACAAAAACCTTTCAGGCACTCCTTTACAAAATTGTCACCAGAATAAATAAAAAAAATAATAATAATACTTATTCTAATATTTTGCAATTTTCTCATTAATCACAAAACTTGCACCAACTATACACTGAAGTGCACTGAATTAGGGATAAGAGATTTTATCCAAATTCAGTACTGCAAGTCCCACATTTGCACACAAGTGTGGCTGAAACTCTGGTAAGCATTCGTTGTGAGAAGCATAATGGGAAAGGTGTGAGATTTAGATGCATTCGACAGAGGGCAATTGTAGGTGCCCAATGAATGGGACACTCCATCTCCGAAATTGTTAATGAACTTTGATTTTCTCATACGATAGTTTCAAATGTTCTGGGAATATGAAAATTTCAGCAAACAACAAGCACCTGGACAAACTTCAAAGGGCAACCAGCCTTGAATGATTGTGGGCTTTGTTATCTGACCCACATCATACAGACCGATAGGGGATTATATTAAATCACCTTCCATCTGAATGCGGGTTCCAGCTGGGGAGTTGGTGCACGGACCATGCAATGCTCACTTTGTCTTGGCTTCGGGAGCTGCCAACCCACAAGAGTCCCACTTCTAATGGCATGACATTGAGCTCAATGCCTTACCTGGGTTAAAGAACATCAAAACTGGACCATTGAAAATTGGCAAAGGATAGCCTGGAATGATGAGTCCCGATTTAAACTATCACACTGATGGGAGACGGGGTATGGCGTCAACCCCATGAAGCCATGGATCCTGCATGTCAGGTCGGAACAGTACAAGCTGGTGGTGGCCCAGTGATGGCCTGGGGCATCTTCAGTTGGACATCTGTGGGACCTTTGGTATGTGTAATGTGGACATCTGTGGGACCTTTGGTATGCGACTCTCACTGCATCCCGGTACCTAGAACTCATGGCTGACCATTTACACTCATTTATGGCCATCATGCATACCAATGGAGATGGCATCTACCAGCAAGACAATTGTTCATGTCACAGGTTCAGGTTGACTACTGCACGGTTGCAGGAGCATTCTGCTGACTTTGAAATAATGAATTGGCCACCTAGAAGCCCAGATTTAAATCCCATCAAAAATCTTTGGGATGTTGTCAAGCCGAGTATCCAGGCCCGTGCCCCATCAGAGATGACATTGAGAGAATTGTGGACAGCTCTGGAGGATGCATGGGTCGCCATACCTGTGGAATATTTATGCAAGCTTGTGGAGTCCTTGCCTCATCGTGTGGCAGCCATTATCAGGACCAGAGGGGGTTCAACACGTTACTAGATTGCTATCCTTAAGTCAATGGCACTTCAGTGTAGTATTGGAATCTTGAGAACTTTGGGTAAATAAATTTTTTGGGGTGTTTAATGCAGCCCTAAGTTTCTTAAACATTTTTTTTCTGTGTTGGCCTTGATAACTTTCATCATTAGAATGCTTACTGATGTGTCTATTTGAGTGAGGGCTGAGCTCTTTAAATGGGAACTGAACAGTACATCCAGAAAACCTTTGTGCAGTCTCATGTGGGTCAATGTCATAAATTTAGGCTATTAAAGGACACTTTCAAATACAGTGTAAGGCTGAAAGAAAAATTGGTATTCCACAAAGTACTTTAAAAATAAGGGATAAAAAATTTAATGATGTACACAGCAATATTTGCAAGTCACTTGAAAAGTGTTCACAGGCCACAGGTTGGCCATGGGAGCTCTAGATTGTGGCGCACAAATAACAATGGTATAGCAAGTAACATACACCAAAAGCTGATTTGGAAGCAAAAAAACATTTGGTGGGATGGTAAAAGTATCAGCATCATGCGCTGCTGTAATCAAATAATAGAATCAATTCCAAATGCTACTGCCAACATTGATGAAATGGAAAGATGTACTGCATGCAAATCAAAATAAAAGTCAATCATATTTGATGAATAAACAGGTGTCATCTTCCGTCAAGATATGCCAGAACAAATGTTGCTTGCAATCCCAAAAGAAATTGACAATTTAGTTCAAAATTCTTCGGCAACTATCACATTCACTTGATCTTGTACTTTCACAGTTTGCTTCATGCATTGCAGAGCCACTTTGAAGGTCAAAAATTTAACCAAGTAAGCACAACAGAGTCAAATTGTGTCTTGATAAATTTTTCCAATCAAAATTTCTACAAAAAGGAATACATATGCTGAGAAGATGGTAAAAATGTGGGTTGTTTTGCCTCTGCACTTTACTTTTCTTGCACACAATGAGCTAAAAATGGCCAGGCCACAAAGATCCTATGGGCTGAGAGAAGATTGGACAAGGGGACCCACTGTACAGCTATTAGAAGACAGATGGTAAACAATATAAAACTAAAAGAAATTTTTTCTCTAACCCTTTCTCTACTATATCAGCTCAAACTACAGGTTGGAGGTAGTGGAGAGATAGGAATAGCATTGATAAGAATCCATTTAAAATCTAAGCAGTTTTGAGCCAGCACTAAAGGAGTTGAGGAGTATTGGATATGGCATTGAAGGAGTTAAATGCACGTTTATCCCTTTATTTTGAAAATGGCCACTACTTTTGCACCAACTCAATGTCAAAAAAAAAACTTCCTTGGTTTACTGGATTTTTTTTTTTTCAGTGTTAAAAAACTAAATATTTTGTAAAAATTTAATTTTTTTCTCCTGTTAACGACATTACAATTGATTTCTCTTGTTTGGAAAATAAATGTAGAGCTATCCTTCAGTTTATCCTCCAAGGTCACTAATAAAAATATTTAATCGTGTTCTCGTGGTGAAAACTACCCAAAGTCCCTCATTGCTTTTGCATTCTTTGGTCCCCAGTGAAAGGTTAAAAGAGTATTTCAGGAAAACATGGTACTTTTCCCCCCATTGACGTTACTTTTGGTATAAGGGAAATAAAAGTCAATTTTATTTCACAATACAAGAAAGCTTTATTAACTGCGATCATTTGCTCGTAAGATTCAGAACCCACAAATTGTTACGAATACAAAGCTGCTAGCAACGATTGCAGTTACTGTCGAATAATTATACCAAATAACCATTACGATTTATAACTCTTACACTTTTATTTGGTATCGCATACCGTTCGAATATACTATAAGAGTAATACATTCAGTTTACAAACGATATTATTCACCCAATTATGAACTGGCGTTCCGTTTCCTTAACCTATTACAACATTCTGAAACAAAAAAGATGGCGGCCACCGACACGTGATGGAATGCAGTCTCTAAATGTCTAACATAAGTAGCAATATTATAATTTGAAATGCACTTTATACCAACATAAACAATTTCAAAGACTAGTTTACACTAGAAGTAGTACTCTGCCAAAAACTAAATGTTTCTCGGCGCTATTTACCACAAACTCAGTCCCAAGAAAGACTTCACAGTTTTCTCTGTCGTTATATAAACAAAATACAACGTATAAGCAATTACTTTTACTATTCAATGTAGAAGGCACTTACCTTCGTCCAATAACCTTTCAAGATGTAAAAATACGTTAGGAAATGCTGCTAACTGCTTCTTATCCTTTAGCAGTTGAGCTAAATAGTCAGCTGTGTTTTGAGCATTATTATTCGTAGTTTCACCCATTTCTCGTTCAAGTTTTATCATATTATTTCCTTTTGATCACAATAAATAGTTAAATAGTCAAGTTTCGGTACACAAAAAAATTGTCAAATGAACGCAAATCCCAGCACACACACTTATTCTCCGTTCTCTGCAGGAGACCTCTTACTCAATCACCTAACTATTAAAAACAGCAGTCCTACCTAGCTTGCTTCTTACACGTAGGTAGAATACGCAGGCGCAGAATGTGGGCGAATCCAATTTGTATAGAGGTTCCAGAGGTAGAAGTTAAAATCCTCTCACTGCGGAAACGAGATACGGTAACGCTTTGCTATAATTAATACAATTTGAAACAGTTATTGTAAAACAAAACACAAGATCTAATCAAAATTTGAACAGTATCAAAGAAAGTAGCAACACCACAAAACACCTTTTTAATTGTACAACAAAGACCTAGGATGTTGTTTAGTCAGCTAAATGAGTGTTGCCAGATGGATGCTTCATTTTGTCAATAGGTTACGAAGAAAATCCTCCAACGTTTGGAAATTTTCGGGGAGGACCTCGTCGAGAGGGACGCCCATGGAGGTAGGAAGAAAGGAGGAGGGGCCCTAAGCTCTTGAAAATGATGCTACGGCAACTGCGCGGCAGCCATGTTGTTCTATTCAAAACTTTGATCAGTAGCGTTGGAATACAAGTGTCTTGAGTGTCTTGCGCTATAAAAAATTGATTTTATACGATATTTGTGTTATGTTAATTTATTCAGAGTTTTGAATGCAAGAATCGCCCTTCAAAAAAGATACCAGGAACCACTTTTTTTCTTTTTTTTCAACCCTGCTGAGGAGTGCTCAACTTCACAGGGTCCTGGTGCTGACCATTTATACCTACTGGACTGGACTTGTTTATGGATTGAGCTTGATTATTGATCCTCGACTTGCTGCACTGGTGGGCCTCTGTTGAGGGAGAGTCTGCTGCTGTGTTTTCTGTTTGCTCCTGGGTTGCCAGCTCTAAGTGAACAGAGGCATGGGTTACCTTATATCATCTGGTGGATAATTCTAATCAGATGCCATCGCAGGTACCTGAACCTTACTTAGCTAGTTGGGCATCGTCAAGCCTAAACTGGAGTAATGTGTCTCTGGCAGGCCATGTGGCTCTTGAATAAGTCCACTTGAAAGGTGGTGCCTGAAGTTCCTACCAGCATCAGTGATTTCAGCCTTTAGCGGAGGAGGAACAGGTCTTTGCCCCATGCCTGCGATCAGGGGGCTGCTTGATATTGTTCGCCCTACCAATCTCAATACACCTAATTTCTTTAAAAATCCTACTAATCATTTTCTCTCTGCAGGAACGTGGAACGTGAGGATATTACATAGAGATTATTCTCTTGATGTCCTAATGCAGGAATTCCAGCGCTATAACCTAGATATTCTAGGCTTTCAAGAGACCAGATGGACAGGTAAAAGTGAGATACTTAAAAATAACTTTAAATTTCTCTTTACAGGGAGGGAGGATGGAAAGCATCACCAAGGCGTGGGTCTGCTGCTCAGCAGACATGGTAGTAATGCTCTTCTAGGATATGAGTGAAGTAATGAAAGGTTTCTTACAGCAAAATTTCAGACAAGCATTAAAAACTTGAATGTTATCTGCTGTAGAATGAATGAACTTGAATGTTATCTGCAAATTTCAGACAAGCATTAAAGACTTGAATGTAATCTCCCCACTGAGGATGCTGATGAGGATGAGAAGGATAGGTTTTATGGAAAACTTCAGGATATTTTGAATTCTGTCAAGAAAGGAGATATTACACTTGTTCCAGCTGACTTCAATGCCAAAGTTGGTACTGACTCTGATCTTTGGGGAGGGGTGATAGGAACTTTTGGTATTGGTAGCTGCAATGGCAATGGGCAACGTCTCCTACAGGTAAGTAAACTCAATGGTTTCAGAATAACTAACACATACTACAAACACCGCAACATACATAAATACACATGGGTTTCACCTGATGGGCTGCATAGGAATATGATTGATTACATATTAACAGCAAATGGGATAGTTCTGTTAGAAATACCAGGGAATGTAGCGGAGCTGAATTTGGATCTGACCATTACCTTGTTAAAAGTGTCTTGCAACTTAAACTTAAAAAGTGTTGTGCTAGGGTTAAAAAATTTACCTTTAATACTGAAGCGCTGAAAGACCCAGTTATAGCTAAAGCTTACCATGATAGATTACTTAGTCATTATGACAGTCATGGTTTGCTTAATACTGAAGTTGAGGATGAATGGGGCCATTTCAAACAGGCATTTTTGGAAACTAACAGTACTCTTTTAGGGAAAAAGGAGCAGAGGAGCCAGAATTATTTAAGTCATAAGGCACTTGAGCTTATTTCAGAAAGAAGGAACTGCAGGAATGTCCTTAATCAGTACCCTACTAGTCCTAATAGAAAGCATTACAAAGAACTTAATAAACGTGTAAAGGATCAGTTAGCTACTGATAATAATCTTTGGCATGATCACCTGGCTGACAAAGCTGAGGAAGCAGTTAGACAACACAACAGCAGAGAGCTGTACCAGATAGTTAATGTTTTGTGTGGTAGAAAACGAACAGGTATACAGGGATTGATGGATAAACAAGGTAAGGTTATAGAAGGTGAGGATTATGTCATGGGCTGAGCATTTCAGTGATGTTCTAAACAATGTGGGTAATTCTACTCCCATTGTTTGCAATGATCATAGATGTATTGTTGGCTTTAATGTTGGCCCTATAACACAATCTGAAGTTAGTTTGGCTATTTCTAAACTTAAACTTCATAAATCCCCAGGGGTAGATGAAATTACTACGGAAATGCTTAGAGCTGGGAATGTTTCAGTTACCATTTGGATGAATGAAATTTTCAATAACTTTTATGATAAAGGCATGGTTCCTAAGGATTTTACCACAGCTATTATTATGCCTATTTTCAAAAACCTGATCGCAGTTCTTGTGATAACTACAGGGTCTACTCTCTGTTCCAGGTAAAGTTATTTCCATGATTGTGCTTAATAGAATTAAGAATCTGGTTGACAGGCAATTGCGTGATGAGCAATGTGGATTCAGAAGTGGTAGGGGATGTGTAGATCAGATATTTTCACTTAGGCAGATTCTTGAGATATGTTTAGAGTTTCAGAAACCTTTGGTTGCTAGCTTTGTTGATTTCAAAAAGGCTTTCGACCCTGTTGATCGTCATAATTTGTGGTTGTTTGTGAGATCATATGGTATAGCAGACAAGTCAGTTAACATAATGAAAGCTCTCTATAATAACACTGAGTCATGTGTGAGAGTTGGTAAGTCTTGTAGCAATTGGTTTAGCATTACTTCTGGTGTTCGACAAGGGTGTATTTTGTCTCCTTTTCTCTTTAGTTTGGTTGTTGATTATGTTATGCGAAATTCACTTCGAGGGAAAGCTTTTGGCCTCAAATGGGCTGGAGATATGAAAATTTCTGATTTAGATTATGCTGATGATTTAGCCCTTTTGGCAAATGATGTTGATGAGATGAACTCTTTCATTCGAGCTGTTGATGAGACTGGTAGTACAGTACGTTTGGTTATAAACAGAGAGAAAACTAAAGTGATGAAAATTGGTTAATCAGGTTGTGATTCAGTTAATCTGAATGGTTGCAGTCTTGAGCAGGTGTCACAGTTTAATTACCTTGGGAGCTATGTAACTGATACTGGTGATGTATGGCATGAAATTAACTGACGAATAGGTATTGCTGCCAGGACTTTTAAGAATCTATGGAGATTGTGGAGAAATAGGCGTATACACCTAAAGACTAAAATTAGACTGTATAATAGTTTGGTTCTTTCTAGGGTTAGTTATGGTAGTGAAACTTGGATGCTATGTAAACAAAATAACAGGAAACTAGATGCTTTTGATTCTAGATGCTTACGCAGTATCTTGGGTATCAGGTGGTTTAACTTTGTAACTAATGATGAGGTTAGGCAAAGGAGTCTGCAACCTCCTTTAAGCAGCATATTGTGCAGATAGAGTTGTTGGGTTGTTTTACCTCTGAGCGGCACTTTTTTGCACACCATGGGCTAAATAGTCAGGTCACAAGGACCCCGAAGGCTCAGAGAAGGTTGGGGGAGGAGACGCACAGGAACAGCTGTTGGGAGACAGATGGTAGTCTCCCGTCAAGGCCATCCAGCGTGTTCCTTAACGTGCACAGGGTATGGCTCTCCCACACACGGGGCCACTGCTTAATGTCCCATCCAACGGACGGCGGGCTTTCCAAGCCCATCGGTGTCCCCTACTGACCGTGGGCAGGGCGGGGAATTTTGCGGAGATAAATCTCAATGCTGACCCAGCTGGGACTCGAACCTGGGAACTACAGATTACGAGCCTGGCACGCTACCGACTGAGTCACCCCTGCCCCTTGCAGAGAGAGACTCTGCTGGTTTGGCCATGTTGCCCATATGGATAATTATAAATTGGCGAATAGGGTTATGAACAGTGTGCCTAGAGGACTCAGAAGGAGGGGGAGACCTAGGATGCGCTGGGCTGACAATGTCAAACAGGACCTTGTTAGAATTGGTGTACAGTGGCCGGATGCAGCAGATGTAGCTCAGGACAGATATCCTTGGAGAATTAAACTGCGTGGTCTGGTTGGACCTCCGTAGCCCATGGCTGCTTGAGGATGATGATGATGATGATGATGACAAGTATCTTTGCGTTCCAATTACGCCACTATGAAATCAATTTTATTTCGAGTTACAAACCTCGATTCTTCAACAGATTATTTTATTTTCTTAGGATTATACTCAGTGTTAAATGTGAAGATGTACTTCTTATATTGATTGATTGATTGATTGATTTTACGTTACACTTATTTAAGAATTCCTTCTGCAGACTTTCTCAGTTAAAAATTTTGTTGGCTGTAATTGAATATTAGTGTGTATTCTATTTAATGGATGATGAATTTACATACTTTTAACTAGATGTGATTAAAATATCAGGGAGTTTTTTTGTTTTTCTTTTATTTTAGGTGGAAGTATTAGATATTATTATTTTTTAAATGTTTCAGTGTTTAAATTCCTCTCTCTTCCTGATTTAATAAGTTCAGTGTAAAATGGGAAAAGTAAATTACAATAAAGTATTTTCATAAGGTGAGAAATATAATCTTTCTTTTTTTTTAATTTGTGTAGCATTTAACGGTTTTGTTTAAATGCCCCCTTTTTTTGGATTGGAGTTTTATCTTTCTGAATTGCTTTTTAGATTAATTTAATGTGTCTGGTGTAAATTGTCATAGATGACAGCGATCATTAGTTAGGGTGAAAAGTTTTCAAATTGTTTAAATAATTTTAGTTAAAAGAGGAGAGTGTATTGCTTTTCTCCTTTTCGTTAATTCTTTTGATAGGATTCTAATATTCCCTTTTAAGGTGAATACTGAATTTATTTAATTCTGTATGGATTTTAAATAGAGCGAGTGTATTGCTTGTAGTTATTTTATTTTTACTTTTGTTGAGGAGTAGGTTAGGCGTACATAAAGGGAGGTATAAGAGACTGAGGAGTGAGGCACTGAGATGTTGGGTTCAAGTCACTGTCTGGAATGTTGCTTTTTTATCTTTTTTAAAAGGAAATTATATTTCCTTCACCCTGTAGATATATTTTTTTCCTTTTCTTATTGTTTTTTTGTACTTTTTTAATTTTTATTATTTTTGCTTAGTATAATTTTTAGCTGCTTTTTTTTTATATAGTTTTTTCAGATATTATTTTGAATTTTTCCTTTGTTGCTGAGAGAGGATGTATTTCAATCCTTATGGGAATTTTTTTCAGAGATTGTAATAATTGAGTATTTTGCATTGATTGTTAACTCTGGTTGAGGGAGGAGAATGAGCATGAGATGGGAGAGAGATGAAGATGAGTACAGACACAGAGCTGGTGGGTTCGAGCCACCATCTGGGAGGTTTTTTTTGGATTGTTAGCTAGTTTTTTTTGTATTTATATATATTTTTGGTTATTTTTGTTTACTTCTTATATTAGCAGCAGAAATATATTTATAAATAAGCACAAATTCAGGGGTGTAGCTACCTCAAAAAATCGGGAGTGTCATCACACCAGAGATTCAAAATAATATCTTTTCAGATATTATTTTGAATTTTTTCCTTTGTGGCTGAGGAAAGATGTATTTCAATCCTTATGGGATTTTTTTTTTGAGAGATTGTAATAATTGTGTATTCTGTATTGATTGTCAACTGTGGTTGAGGGAGGAGAATGAGCATGAGATGGGGGAGAGATGTGAAACAGAGTACAGACAGAGCTGGTGGGTTCGAGCTACCATCTAGGGCATTTTTTTTTTTTTTTTTTGGATTGTTAGCTAGTTTCCTTTTTTTTTTGTACATATATTTTTTTTTTCTTTTTTTTTTTGCTTCTTATATTAGCAACAGCAATATATTTATAAATAAGCACAAATTCAGGGGTGTAGCTACCTCAAAATATCGGGAGTGTCATCACACCAGAGATTTTTTTTTTCCTTTTACAAATTTAGAGGTGTGTTACAAATTTTACATATTTATTTCAAACTTAATTCTATGGTTTACTGTTTGGTACTGTTTTATTTAAATAAATTTCTTTAAAAGATGCTTTATTTTTTCCACTATAAACTAAAATGCACTGTCAGCTTATGGCCAATACATAGAAATTATCTTTTATTTCAGCTTTCCATTAAATAAAGGAGATGAGAAGCATTATACATAACAGTTTTGCTAATGTTTCTCTTTGATTGGTTTCACGAATTTTTGACTATATCACAAAACAAAAAAATCTTTATGATGAGACACTTTGTCTGTAGAAGATGTTAAATTCCTCATCTATGAAAAAATATCTTGGATAGATGTGATTGTTCCTTTATCCATTATCTTTAATATTAGAAATTTTTAAACAAAGTAAGTGCAAAGTTTTAAAAATGTCTAATCAATACTTAAAGGTTATCAATGCAGTATAAATAAACTTTTAAAATCTTGCAATTGTTTGTTATTTTCGTATTCAACGAAATACATAAATAGTCTGCTATACAGTAATTCTGTATGGAAATATTCATTGCATTGAAAAAATCAATATAAATTCCAAATAGCTTAAATGGGCTTTCTCTTAGTCGTAAAAAATAATCTTCATGGAGATAACGCACAGTAAAACTGAGTATAGCACGTGAAAAGTAGGCTTGATTGCAGCGGCAGACGATTTGTTTTGGAAGCAACAACATGGCTACCGCCCTGCTGCGTCAGCATCATAACCTTCGACAGCGAAAATGCGTTAGGGCGTCTCCTCTCATTCATACCTCCGTGGGGACGCCAATTCCTTTCATTGTTTTCTTAAATATTTTTAGTAGTCGAATTTTTCCAATAATGTACTACATTTTTGATCTTAAGATGCAAGAATTTTTTTCCTGAAAGAACTTTGAAATATTTCGGTCTCTCTGACTGAAAGTAATACTGCAATACCAACTAAATAATGGTTCAAACAGAGTTATATATATATATATACTAGAGGCAGAACTCCTATGGATGCGCCATTGGAAGCTTGGATCAGTAAAGGCTAGTTTACACAAGAGACCCTATATATGTACAGTTTGGCCATCTCAACAATCGCTCGGATTGTTTAGCGTACCTAGCTGAATGGTATTGCACGGATACTTATGGAATCCGGAAAATGGTAGGGTAATATTTCATACACATTTTAGTGTTCATGATTGGAAGCACTTTAGAAAACGATTAAAAAAGGAGAAGTAAACTTTAGGGCTTTTTTTTATAAAAAGATATAATTTCGTTTTGTTGTCTGTCCTTCTGTAGACATCGAACTTTTGTGTTTATACAGGAAAATAAAAAATTCTTTTTGTGTTAGATAGATATTAATGATGTATTGCGATTTGCATTTTTCGAATCTCCCAAAAGTTATAACTACGCCCTCTAACGGTGGAAAAATTTGTAATTCCAAAATATCAAACGAATATTCCAAACGATGTGGTTATATTGGAAGTTTGAAATTTTGGTGTTGAAATGTGAAGGTTACGAAGTTACCATCGGCAACAAACACTTGCCCTTTAAACCCAGGGGGGAAGTAAATGCAACTTTTCTTTGTTTTAACAGAAAAGTGTAGATTTTTAGAGATAAATTAAAAATTCTTTTTGGGTAGGACAGGTATTGATAAAATATTACAATTTGAATTTTGCGAATTTCCCAAAAGCTATAACTGTGCCGTCTAATGGTGGAAAAAAATCGGAAAATCCCAAAATTTAAAACGAATATTGCAAACGATGTAGTTATGCTAGAAATTTGAAATTCTGGTCGTGTAATGTGACAATCTTGAAAATTTCATTGACAACAATGAGTTGACCCTAAGCCCAAGGTAGGTAAGAAACGGAACGGTTTTAAGAGATAATTGGGAATGTCTTTTAGTAGGTTATTAATGAAAGTAATTCACATTTTTAAAGGTAGTCTTAATTTATATCGTTAGAGATCACTAAATATCGAAACTGCAAAACTTCTAACGAATGTTTCAAGTGATCTGTTTATGATAGAAATTCCATTGGCAGCAATGATCTGCCCACTATTTTCAGAGGAACGAGAGAAAGGCAACTTTTTAAATTTAAGAACTAAAAGACAAATACTTTTTAAGTTTTATAATTGCTAATAAAATACTATCATGTGCATTTTATCTCATCATACATTTAAAAAAAAATAAATAACCCCTCAAGCAGCTGCTTGTACAGAGGTTTGACAGGAACCTGTCAATTTATATGCCATAGTAAAAGGTCTATGAGGATGGCACGACCTCAGCAGATAAATAACATGAGCATCCACAATTAAAATTTTAAGGAGTGAAAAAGTAGGCAATCATCATCATCATCATCATCCTCAAGCAGCCATGGGCTACGGAGGTACAACCAGACCGTGCAATTTAGTTCTCCAAGCAAGTCTATCCTGAGCTACATCTACTGCATCTGGCCACTGCACACCAATTCTAACAAGGTCCTGTTTGACATTGTCTGCCCACCGCATCCTAGGTCTCCCCTTCTTTCTGAGGCCTTTAGGCGCACTGTTCATAACCCTATTCGCCAATCTATAATTATTCATACGGGCAACATGGCCAAACCAACGGAGTCTCTCTCTGCACAATATGCTGCTTAAAGGAAGTTGCAAACTCCTTTGCCTAATCTCGTCATTAGTTACAAAGTTGAACCACCTAATGCCAAAGATACTGCGTAAGCATCTGGAATCAAAAGCATCTAGTTTCCTGTTATCTTGTTTACAAAGTGTCCAAGTTTCACTACCGTAACTAACCCTAGAAAGAACCAAACTATTATACAGTCTAATTTTAGTCTTTAGGTGTATACGCCTATTTCTCCACACTCTCCATAGATTCTTAAAAGTCCCGGCAGCAATCCCTATTCGTCTGTTAATCTCATGCCGCACATCACCATTATCTGTTACATAGCTCCCAAGATAATTAAACTGTGACACCTGCTCAAGACTGCAACCATTCAGATTAACTGAATCACAGCCTGCCTGACCAATTTTCATCACTTTAGTTTTCTCTCTGTTTATAACCAAACCTACTCTACTACCAGTCTCATCAACAGCTCGAATGAAAGAGTTCATCTCATCAACATCATTTGCCAAAAGGGCTAAATCATCAGCATAATCTAAATCAGAAATTTTCGTATCTCCAGCCCATTTAAGGCCAAAATCTTTCCCTTGAAGTGAATTTCGCATAACATAATCAATAACCAAGCTAAAGAGAAAAGGAGACAAAATGCACCCTTGTCGAACACCAGAAGTAATGCTAAACCAATTGCTACAAGCCTTACCAACTCTCACACATGACTCAGTGTTATTATAGAGAGCTTTCATAATGTTAACTAACTTGTCTGGTATACCATATGATCTCACAATCAACCACAGATTATGACGATCAACAGAGTCGAAAGCCTTTTTGAAATCAACAAAGCTAGCAACCAAAGGTTTCTGAAACTCTAAACATTTCTCGAGAATCTGCCTAAGTGAAAATATCTGATCCACACATCCCCTACCACTTCTGAATCCACATTGCTCATCACGCAATTGACTGTCAACCAGATTCTTAATTCTATTAAGCACAATCATGGAAAGAACTTTACCTGGAACAGAGAGTAGGCTGATACCCCTATAGTTATCACAAGAACTGCGATCACCTTTTTTGAAAATAGGGATAACAATAGCTCTGGTAAAATCCTTAGGAACCATGCCTTTATCATAAAAGATATTCAGAATTTCAGTCATCCAAGTGGTAACCGAAACATTCCCAGCTCTAAGCATTTCCGTAGTAATTTCATCTACCCCTGGGGATTTATGAAGTTTAAGTTTAGAAACAGCCAAAAGAACTTCAGATTGTGTTATAGGGCCAACATTAAAGCCACCAATGCATCTATCATCATTGCAAACAATGGGAGTAGAACTAACTACATTGTTTAGAACATCACTGAAATGCTCAGCCCACCTAGCCATGACAGAATCCTCCCCTTCTATAACCTTACCTTGTTTATCCTTCAATCCTTGTATGCCTGTCCGTTGTCTACCACACAAAACATTAACTATCTGGTACAGCTCTCTGCTGTTGTGATGTCTAACTGCTTCCTCGGCTTTGTCAGCCAAACTATCAAGCCAAAGATTCTTATCAGCAGCTAACTGATCCTTTACAAGTTTATTAAGATCTCTGTAATGCTTTCTATTAAGACTAGTAGGGTATTGATTAAGGGCATTCCTGCAGTTCTTTCTTTCCGAAATAAGCTCAAGTGCCTTATCACTCAGATAATTTTGCCTCTTCTGCTCCTTTTTTCCTAAAAGAGTACTGTTAGTGTCCAAAAACGCCTGTTTAAAATGATCCCATTCTTCCTCAACTTCAGTAGTAAGCAAACCATGACTGTCATAATGACTAAGTAACCTATCATGGTAAGCTTTGGCTATAACTGGATCTTTCCGAGCTTCAGTATTAAAAGTAAATTTTTTAACCCTAGCACAACACTTTTTAAGTTTAAGTTGCAACACACTTTTAACAAGGTAATGGTCAGATCCAATTTCAGCTCCCCTATATGCCCTGGTATTCCTAACAGAACTAGCCCATTTGCTGTTAATTAATATGTAATCAATCATATTCTTATGCAGCCCATCAGGTGAAACCCATGTGTACTTATGTATGTCGCGGTGTTTGTAATAAGTGTTAGTTATTCTGAATCCATTGAGTTTACTTACCTGTAGGAGACGTTGCCCATTGCCATTGCAGCAACCAATACCAAAAGGGCCTATTACTCCTCCCCAAAGGTCAGAGTCAGTACCAACTTTGGCATTGAAGTCACCAAGAACAAGGGTAATATCTCCTTTCTTGACAGAATTCAAAATATCCTGAAGTTGTTCATAAAACCTATCCTTCTCATCCTCATCGGCATCCTCAGTGGGGGCATAACAGCAGATAACATTCAAGTCTTTAAGTCTTTAATGCTTGTCTGAAATTTTGCTGTAAGAAACCTTTCATTAATGCACTCATATCCTAGAAGAGCATCACTAGCGTGTCTGCTGAGAAGCAGACCCACGCCTTGGTGATGCTTATTGTCGTCCCTCCCTGAAAAGAGAAATTTAAGATTATTTTTAAGAATCTGACCTTTATCTGTCCATCTGGTCTCTTGCAAGCCTAGAATATCTAAATTATAACGGTGGAATTCTTGTGTGAGGACATCAAGAGAAAAAGCTCTGTGCAGAGTCCTCACATTCCAACTACCTATGGAGAGAACATGGTTAGTGGGATGTTTAAAGAAACTATGTTTATTGAGAGAGGGAATGCCGACAATATCAAACAGCCCCCTAATCGCAGACATGGGGCAAAGACCCGTTCCCCCACTACTAAAGGCTGAAGCCATCTACACTGGAAGACTTCCTCCAATGTAGAATTTGACGATGCCAATAGAAGCAAAGAGTTCAGGTGCCTGCGATGACTTCTGCTCAGGATTATCCACCAGCTGATAAACATATCCTGTGAATCTATTCACTTGGGGCTGTCAACCCACAAACAAACAGAAAACACAGCGGAAGATTTTCCCTCCACAGAAGCCCACCAGTGCAGCAAAATCAGGATCCATAATCAAGCTCAGAGCCATATATCTGTCCAGTCCAGTAGGTTTATATGGTCAGCACCAGGACCCTGTGTGGTTGACCACTCCTCAGCAGGGTAGAAAAAAAAGAAAAGTAGCCATAGTTGTCCAGATCAGTAGGCCACACTAATCTGGCAGCCCTCCCCTTCCGTTCACTTCCACAAGAGAGTAACTCTTTTGAAAGTTACTAACGGTCCGCACCACGAGAAGGCGGGGTCGGACATTAGGTGCTAGGCCTGGCCGGTTCTATGCATCATCACAGGGGATTGGTGCATAGCTCTCCTTCCAGTGACTACCTAGCTACCATTTAAGGAAGAACTTTATTCTCTTTGAAAATGAGATTCCTATATGTGCCTGAGGTGATATGCGTTCTTCTAGTTATTTTACATTTTCAGTACCCTCTAACAGTGGAAATTCAAACTACTGTAAAAATCAGAATATAAATTATTACTCTATGATTAGTACCTGTAAAACACAAAAAAGTTTTTAATTTATCTCTTAAAGCAGAAAAGTTGCATTTTACCAACACTACAAATCATTACTATTAGGGTAAACCACTTGATCATTACAGTCTGTGACCAAAAATTTAAGTTTCTAGAAATAGATCGTTTGCAATATTTATTTAAAAATTTGGTATTTTCCAGCTTTTTTCTGCTGCTAAAGGTCGCCTTTCAAGTTTTTACATTCTGCCTCTAACACTAACATAGGAAATTCCACTGATGGGGATTCGAAAAATGTAAATATTAATATTTTTGTGGAAAAAAATTTCGCCAACATACGGGATTCAAATCCACATCTCTCCGGAAACATGTCTGAGAATTCTAATCTGTTGAACTAACGCCGGATTTTTTCATAAAAAATATTTATTGATTTATAGACGTTTAAGCATCTACAAGTAAATCTGAGATTATCAAATATTGTTTAAATCATTAATATTTTGTTAGTGCCCGTAAAACATATATATATATAGTTCCATTTATTTCTTTAAAAAAATTTCATTTTCGTCCCCACTTTTGACTAAGACGGCAAAGCCTTGTTTCCACTGTAAACCTTATGACCATAACACTCACAGATGCGAGACTCTTGATGGGTGAAAGTGGCGCCCTCACCTGGGTAACCCTAACTGCCCATTTCAACACGAGTTATAGTGCCTATAAGTAGAGTGTGGCATTCTCCTATTAAAATCTGGCAGAAAAAGTGTCCCATACCAGTAGAGGGCGCTGGGAACGATATTCTTGCCTTGTTAACATTAAAAAAATTATGGTATCAAATATCCTTTAATTCACAAGGAATGCAGTTTGCACTGGACCCCTTCACTGCATTCCACTTCATTATTATTGCAAATCTAACTGGCTAACAACCATCTAACTGGCCAACCTCAATTCACATCCCCATTAAATTAATAGCACATTTTAGAGGGCAGGTAATTAAAGGCACCTCTCCCCCTCACCCCTAAAAATTCCATTTCTACAATTAACTCCCACCAATGCAAGAGGATTTAGAGAATATAAAAGTTCTATGTTACCCCCCAGGGCACAAATTTCCACCCCTATTCAAGACTTCAGACCCCTCCTCCCCAACAACATTAAAAATTTATAAATATCTCAATCCCATACCTTTAACTACAGTCCATCCCATTTCCTAGGTAGTTATGCCAAAGAAGGTCTAAGGAGAAGAAGGCTAGCTTCGCACAAGCGTAAGTGGCGCCGTTCTGCGGAATTTTACCGAAGCTGAACGTGGCAAATTGATGTGCATGCACAAAAACAACTGTAAGGGGCGATCTGCGCATGCGCAGTGCAATCATTTTTAGTCCACTGCAGCTGTGGTTTGTCTTACTCTTGGTATATTTATTGCGATTTAATCAGTGTTTCAACCTGTCTAACACCCATGACTGTTTGGCATAGTGATAGCTGACCCTAAAGTTATTCAGTGAGTATTTTATCCCGTTCAGGAGTATATATTACGATACCTGGAAAAGCCGTTGTATGTTTATTTCGAGTAATTTTGCAGAATTTTTAAAATTAATATGTAAATTAATACATTTAATCATCTTGCGAACATGTAAGTCAATGTATGTTGCAGTTTGGTGTTCCCTGGAGCATATCGACATATATAGGTGTCTGCAGTTTGTTCTAATAGTAAATTTTTTTATGGTTGATACTAGAAGTGCCTGCTGCCATCTATTGACAGTTTATACAAGTAAGAAACTCGATGTGACTTTTTTTTGAAAATATTCTAAATTCTATAAAATATAATTAAACAAAACATGTTGTCTCGCATTAAGCCATAAATTTCACTTTATTATAATATATTAAATATAGTAAAATGTTCAAAATATTAAAATTTTTATGTTGAGCATAGCTACCTCTTGTTTTACAAAACGAGATTTTATTAAGGAAAATAATTTTAACTAATCCTTGTGAAAAGAAAATCATGATGGTAGAATTTAAGAAATGGACACTTTGAACAAAGTCAAAGTGTATGTAAAATTATTCACGTGGTGTAAGCTATTGCAAACCTTGCTGGGCAGTGGAAAAATAACGCATGGAACTGGCTTCTCTCCTGGCTAGGTGGCTTCACTGCAATACACGAATTTGCCATGTTTAGAGGGCGCTGCAATCGAAAAGTTTACATTACGTCTATGGAAGCTAGCTCTCTTCTCCCTTAGACGCTCCTTGGTTATGCTACATTGTGTAAAGCAACGCAAGCGCTAAAATCTACCTTATTGACACTAACTCACAGCATATCCCACAAAAAGCATTATACATTTCACCCTCCATCATGGAAGATATTTTAACTACTCCCCACCACTCTCTAACACTTTTTACGACATAGCAGCTTCCCTTTGCTTTCCTTTTTTTTTCTCATTTTTCAACGAATCTAGGCGGCCTGCGAGCCATTAAGCCTAATCACCGAAATGTGGGTTAACCAGCACTTTACGGTCCTGATCCCGCCAGTCGTTGCTTACAGCGCCCAAAATTGAATTTTGCGATTGAACCAGATGATAAAGAGGCTGAGGCCCCTTTTACAAAGTGGTCCAGGAAAGGATGCAGGATTGTTAAACGCTGTTACCATCCCGTGCAGAATGCCACAGCATTTGAATAACGTTAAGTACTGGAACATAGGTCATGGAGTTCATAGGAACCAATAACACCTTTACCGTACCCACAATGCATATTTGACTTGAATGTTCTTAAACGTAAAAACGAAACCTCAATAATTTATTTACATTTGAGTAGAATCTAGAATTCTAAATAATACTCTTAAAAATTCTCGTCTTAACTGCACTGTGCAAAAGAAAGTTGTTATACTGCGAAAAATACTTTTAAAACTGTTCGTTGCAATCGTGAGGCTAGCAGTTCCTACCGCTTCAAGATGCGGCATACGAAGCACACCTTAAATAATAATAAATAAATACCCCTCAAGCAGCTGCTTGCCACAGAGGTCTGACAGGAGCCTGTCAGTTTATATGCCATAGTAGGAGATCTGAGAGGATGGCAGGACCTCAGCAGAAAAACAACATCAGCATCCATGCCTAATCCGGGGCTCGAACCAAGGTCTCTTAGATCAGTAGCCAAGCGTGCTAACCACTCGGCCACGGGACGGCTCGAAGCACACCTTACTACGTTAAAAATGCAACGGACGCGATCATGCCTTGCCACATTATATTTTAGCCACGGCGAGCTGAATTTCTTACGGCGACACAGTATTCAGCAAGTTGTATTTGAAATTGCATTAAATGTCACGTGAGGTTAAAAACGAGCAAATATAAACTATATAATTCTCTCCTTTTCATAACGTTAAACATAGCAACACTGAAATTTACAACTGCCCTGAAACTTCTATAAACGATCAATTATGCTAAATAAATCAAACAAATTAAAGGTTTATTCACTTTATACTAACCAAATTAAAATGGATGTACAAATAGGATTTGTGAGATGTCACCCCAATTAAACAATTTTTTATTTTGTAAGCTAATTCTTAATATTTAAATTTCTGGAGGAAACTAACGAAACGTTTTAGCATGCCCATAATGTTTCGCGATATCATTTTTTATGTAGAACTACTTTTTTCCTATTAAGAACTACTTGTGGCGGAGAAATTTGACGTAAAACGGTACTATACCAATATCTTTTCACTGCTCATGTACGAAGTTATGATGCGACTCTAATCCCCCTGTCGGTAGGGGACCATTATTTGGACCACTTTTTAATGGCTAGGCATTGACGATTGCCACACTATTACTCTAGGCACTATACCCGAACCGTTGTCGTAGTTGGAGCTAAGCCGGAGTTGTGAGGGGATGTATTTGAGAATGTGTGGATGTATTTTCAGATGGAGACGAAAAAAAGAGTACTCGTTTTAGTAGCTGCAGATTATAATAATACAACAAGCAATCGTGATTTATCATATTTTAAAATTCCGAAAAAAAGTCAAAAGTAATGTTTATTTAGTAAAATCTTTAATAAAGTCTAGAGGCCCTATATAGGTAAATGTTGGACATCTCAAAATTGGGCGCCATAGTTTGTCGTCGCTCGGATTGTTTAGATTGCGCAGCTGAATGGTATTGCGCTGTACGTATGGATTCCAGAAAAGAGTAGGGTAATATTTGATACAGATATCAGCGTTCATGAGTGGAAGCAGTTTAAAAAACGACTAGAAGAGAGTAGTAGCATAAATGCGAGTTCTGGCACAGTAAAAGGGGTCCGAGAACTCTATGAAAATCCATGGGAAAAGTTATGGGGGCGGTGAGGAAAAAAGTATGCTTCTTGTGGCTTTTTGTAAAAATATGTGTGAAAATTAGAAAAAACGGGGGTATTTTTTAGCATGTGAAAAACTAATTTACGTTTTTTTTAAAGATGAGGTTTTAAACCAATTAGTGAATTAGTTTAAATGAATTAGGTTGAAATGAAGTGTGTGTGTATATGAGATAAAAATGAATTAGGTTGAAATGAGGTATGTGCATATGAGATAAAAAATGATGTATTTTGTTAAGTTATCATACACTTCACTGGATACAGCAGAATCAAAACTTTCTAAGCAAAGTCAAAAGTATTAATTCTGTTATCAAAGAAGAATATTAAAAGTTTTATCCAAAAGTGAATAAATTTCTTATCATAAAAAAATATTGAAACTTTTAATCAAAGTCCAAAGTAATTATTTTGCTACCAGAATATTAAAACTTTTATCTCAGCAACGTTCAAGGAATAATTTTGCTATTAAACAATAATATTAAAACTTTTATCTAATAAAAGTCCAAAGTAATAATTCTGTTATCAAACCGAAACTTTGTCAAGTGTATGATTATTTAACATAGAAGAATATTAAAATTTTAATTTAATCAAAGTTCAAGTAATAATTTTGCTACAAGAATATTAAAACTTTATCTAAAGAAAGTCTACCTAATAATTCCCGTTGCAGCTTTACAATTAAAGCTTTACAATTAAATGTATTTAAATCTTACTTACCTTAGATTGGGACTCTATACCGAAGGGGGAACTCAAACTGACTTCGAATCGCTTGAGATCTTTCTTAAATATTCAACCGAAATTTAAAACCAAAACTGTTCCAGCTTTACAATTAAATGTATTTAAATCGTATTTACCTTAGATTGGGACTGTATACCGAAGGGGGAACTTAAACTGACTTCGAATCGCTTGAGATCTTTCTTAAATACTCAACCGAAATTTAAAACCAAAACTGAATAAATTTCTTATCATAGAAGAATATTAAAATTTTCATCTAATCAAAGTTCAAGTAATAATTTTGCTATAAGAATATTAAAACTTTTATCTAACTAAAGTCCACGTAATAATTCCCGTCCAGCTTTACAATTAAATCTATTTAAATCGTACTTAACTTAGATTGGGACTCTATACTGGTGGGGAAAGTCAAAGTGACTTGGAATTGCTTGAGACCTTCTTAAATATTCCACAGAAATAAAACTGAATCTTGAACTTCGGTTTCGGATAAAAAAAATTTCGGTTTGATGGCAAAGTGCAAGTAATAATTTTTGTTATCAAACCGAAATGTTTATCCAAAACCACAGTTCAAGATTCAGTAGCAAAGTCCAAGTAATTATTTTGCTATCAAACTGAAATATTTTTCCAAAACCAAAGTTCAAGATTCAGTAGCAAAGTCCAAGTAATAATTTTTGTCCAAAACCAAAGTTCAAGATTCAGTACCAAAGTCCAAGTAGTAATTTTGCCATCAAACCGAAATTTTTATCCGAAACCAAAGTTCAAGATTCAGTAGCAAAGTCCAAGTAATAATTTTGCTATCAAACCGAAATGTTTATCCAAAACCAATGTTCAAGATTCAGTAGCAATATCCAAGTAATAATTTTTATACAAAACCAAAGTTCAAGATTCAGTAGCAAAGTCCAAGATTCAGTTTTGGTTCTGTGGAGTATTTAAAAAGGTCTCAAGCGATTCCAAGTCACTTTGACTTTCCCCTCCTGAAGAGTAAGTAGTTATTTTTGTATGTTGTTTCAAAGTTGCTTAGTTGAATCGCTGGTCGCCCGTTGGCGTGGGCGGCGGTCAATTTTTGTACTCCAGATAGAAGTTTGAAAAGAATGTCTCCTGAAGTAAAAAACAAATCCTTAAACAATCTTAATTATCAGAATTTTTAGGATCTTCAACAATATTTGAACGGATTAATTGAAATTTTCTCTTAAAAACATTTAATCAGATTCAATTAAAAGTGGGGAACATACATATTTTTTTAAAACGTGCAAATAGATGTATATTTTGATTGTATTGAAAATAGTATTTTTTTGCCAACAACTAAAAATTTTCCCTCTAGTGGTTGTAAAGTTGCTTTCCGTTCTGAGACAATTACGCAATATACGTGATGTAATTCGTTTGGCGGTCTATTTAATTTGAATCGTATTTCGATATCAGTAGTTGCTGATAATTCATATAGACGTGATTCGTACGGATACAGTTTCATAAAATCTTGGTAACTGACTTGTGTAATCAAGTCGATATCCATATTTTTTGCAGCTAAAAAGCTGTTGTAAACTCGTGCATAGTCTTAAAGTATTGGGTTCAAAGTTGCACTCGAATTCTTGTTCGGGAAAATATTTGCTATTCACTCTGATCTGAATCCGTTCTAGTAATATGTGATCAAACACCATATTGTTTCTGGTTTGATTATTTAATTGGTTAGACTTTTGTAAGACGACATAAAGATGGACAGGTTTGTTTTGAGTTGTAGTAACCCGCCAACTGACACGAGAGTCAATTTGAGTATCAGATTTGTAGAGTTTGCACGATTCCCAAAAGATTTCACGTGGATTGCCGCTTGCTAACTGAGATTCTATTTTTGCAAGTACTTGTAGTGATAGTTCCACTTTTGGAATAAACCAAGATACGTGAGATATTTCAAATTTATACAATGTAGCCCCAACTCTCTGAATAATGTCTTTGTCATCATTTTTTCCAGTTTTATGGTATGTGTTACACCTAGATAAAGTGGAAACACTTTATCCACGTCTCGGCAGAATCCAAACAGCAGATTCAGTTGTAAGAATAAACTATCATTTTGACTATTTTTTGTAATTTCATATCTGTCTGAGAATCCTTGATTGAATACATGATTTTTTCTTCAACGCTTGTGCAAAATCATTTATTTTATTTTTCGTGTCCAGTTTATCTTCGCCTCCGTTGTACACATACTTACTCATTTTCGAACTGTCTGCTGTATCTTTGAACCACATCATACTTGTGGGAGCACTGTGTGAAAACTCTTCGGTAAAATCAATTAAATGGTGAATCGTGGTCGTCACACCTGGCAATTCAATATCTTCCAATAATCTGTTTTCTATATAATATTGAGCTCTGTTAAAAATGTTGTACCCGTTATTGACCATCGTAACTACATCATTGCCGCCGATATCAGACCCATTTAATTTCAGTATTTTGCCTCTGACGTGTATATAACTATTGTGCGGATGTAGAAAAACGTCCATACCTTTGGTAAATATTTCGTATTTTTCGAGATTTTTAACATTCACAATTGGTTTCTCGATATTCGAAGTACTCGTAGGTATTATCGTCTATTGAATCTTCGAACAAATTCCAGTAAGTAGCTTCAACGTTCATCCTATACTTACTTTATGATTTTATGATTTTAAGGCCATTTCCGTAAATTAACCGATTGAGAATATTTGTGCTTTTAGGGAATATTTTCTCGTTTTTTCGAACGATAGGCGACGGATTTGTATAAATTGTTTTAATTCGCTTTCTCAATATCTTCATCTTTATTTGGGTTTCATATGTAACATGTAAGTCACGTTTTCCTTGTTCAAGTCAATTACTTTATTGTTCTGATCGGTTACTTTCATTCTAACGTTGTAAATGTAATCAGTTTTATTCAGCGGTAAATATATGGGGAAGAAAGGATGTGTGTCGATTAAACTACCAGGCGATGTTTGAGGCACGAAACTGTACAACACGTCGCTCTTCTGGTTATTGAGAGAGGAAGATTCGACAATAGAACAGCGAATTAGAACAGTGAATTAGAATGCGATCGACCCCTCTCGTTATGTTGGGTGGGAACTTTCCTTCGTTTTTTGCTGCATCGATAATTTACGATTCGAACCCTAGTATTTCTCGTAACTTTCCTTCAGAAAAATCTATTTTATATCCTCTTGCCAAACGACTAACAAATCTTAATGTGGGGAGGTTGCTTTCTAGTATTACAGGGCTAGGATCCCCAAAGACATTGTTTAAAACGTCATTGAATCCGTCTATATCGTACATTCCATTCGGGAAAGTTATTTTATTCCATTGCCTTCCATTGAAGTATTTCAGAGTGTTATATTTATCACTGATGTTGTACCAGGAATACCACATATTGCTACCGATCAGTGCTATCTCGTATTCACCATTGAGTGTGATCGGCGTTTCATAATTAATTTCCAAATCTTCGGGGTTGTATGCCGTAATAGCAGAGGAATTGATAGTTATGAGTACCATCTTTATTAATATAGTGTAGTACAGTGATTCCCAACCTTTTTTGGACCATCGCCCCCTTTAGAAGAGAACAAAAATTTCAACGCCCCCCTAGTCCATAATAGCTATTTTTATATGAAATATTAAAATATTGTTGTATATTATCTGTACCTAATTTATCTGTTTATTTATCTATTAAAAATCATAAAGCAGAAATTAATAAAACGACAACCAAATGTACAATAAAATTGCTTATTAAAATTTTAAAAATAAACACAGAATCAATAAGAAATAAAAAATAATGAGATAAACACAAAATTAATAATAAATAAAAAAAATTAATGAGATGGTTGAGGCTGGTGGAGTGTTAACAATTTGTTAATGTCGGGTTCCAATTTCGTTAACAGCAATCGCAGATCGCCACGTTCAGTGATGTGTAGTCTGTTCCTCTTCTTTGACAGTAAATTAGCTACTGCACTGAATCCACGCTCAGCCATATAGGACGAAGGAAATGCGATTAAAAACTTCTGTACTATTGCCCACAATCTAGGGTAGAGAACTGGTATTGATTTTTGAAGCCAGAACTCTTGGTATCTATGTTTGAATTTTACTTTGAGTACTTCGTTATTCGTGAGTTCTAAGAGTTCCTCTTCCAAATTTGATGATTCTTCAGTATCTGTGTTTTCGAAAGGATCTAAAACCCAACTCGGTATATTCATGTTTAAAATATCTTGGAAACGCTCCGTAAAATCAACATGAAGAACTTCCAAGTGTTGGCAGTAAGTAAGTAAATCTTCCGGTTTTGCAGAGACTGCTGATAATGTGGGAAAGTGGTTGTATTCACCTCTACCTAGATTTCGTTTGAATAGAAGTTTTCCAGCAAAAACAGCTATGACGTTTTTGTTTTAATTAAATTCAACTCATCACCTTGCAATTGTAAAATAACTTGATTAAATATTTTAAACAGGTCTGTCAAATAAGCGATGTCATTTTTTGACGTAATCAGGTTTTCGCGCAGTTTTTCGTCTCTGTCTTCAAGAAAGTCCAGTACTGAGTCAAATAGATTGAAAAAACGATTCAGAAAAACACCTTTAGAGAGCCAACGTACTTCTTTGTGAAGCAGCAAGCTATTGTAATCTTCATCGTTTTCATTACAAAGCTTACCAAATAATCGGTCATTCAATGAATTGTTTCTAATCTTATTGATTGCTTTAATAACGTAATGGAGTGACGTATGCAGACGTTCATTCAAATTTTTTGCAACCAAATGCTGACGATGAATAATAAATGTACAGCGAGTACATTTGGTACTGCTTGTTTCAAATGCGCTATGAAACCCTTACGACGCCCTGTCATTGCTGGAGCACCATCAGTAGCAGCAGACAAAATATTGCAAATAGGAATTTCTTTCTCTTGAAAAAACTTTCGCATGGTATTAAATATAGATTCTCCCTTTGTATCAGATTCCAAATTTTTAGCAAATAATAATTCTTCATGAATTTTTCTTCTTTTATAAATCGTATGATAAGAATAGAGCTTCGTTATTTGGTAGAGTTGATTCATTTGGTACAGTTGATTCATCGAGTTGAATGGAAAATTTGCAAGTCTTTAAGTAATCACATAATGATATTTCAACGTCTTTTGCCATTTCATCTATTCATCTTTGCACTGAATTATTACTGAGAGGAATTTTTCTGATGATATCTGACGATGTCTTATGATGAAGAACAGTTTTTAATATCTCTTTGATTGACGGCAAAATCAATTCCTCGCCAATTGTGTGTGGTTTTCCTGCTTTTGCGATTAACAATGAAACGTTATATGAGGCTCGTAGTCCATCATCATCTTGTTTAGAAGACGACGCAAAAGGGTTTGACATAGTTGGCTGTTTTAAATATTGCTTTTCCAGTTCTTGAAAATAGGATAAATCTTTGTTCTTATCAGCATGCATTTTATTTAAATGCTCTTGTAGCCTTGAAGGTTTCATAGCTTCATTTGAAAAAACTTTTCGGCAAATTAAACACATAGGTAATGATTGGTTTGTAGGAGAGTACGTAAATCCATATTTCAAATACTCAATACTGTACTGCAGGCATTTCTTTTTAGATGTAGATTCAGAAATTTTCAAATACAAATTAACTTCTCAACAGATTTATAGATAGTTATACACTTATCACTCACGACTATTTATCACGGCGATGCACATAAAAATAATGAAACATTCCCAGAGCTATCGCTTTTATAGATTTGATTTTGTGCACGTATTAACTTGTATGTTTGCGATGCCGGCCCACTTGCTCCGTAAACAAGTCATTTCAAGCTCCCATATTCTTGTCGAAACATGTTAAATTGCTTGAACCGCGTGTTTGCCTACCAACTTGCAAGGACTTGTCACCGTCAATCTATTCTAAACTAAAACAAATTAGGTATAGGTATACCTAATGCTAATTTAAAAATGCTTATTAACGCGATAACAATAAGATAATTTACATAGCTAGATAAAAGATTTATTCATGAAAACAGGTATTTTCAAAGTATTTTATTATATTAAAAATAATTATAAAAAAAATTAAATATAATAAAAATATTATTATTATTGCATCAAGGTTGATTTGCCTATCAGGACGGACACACATGTCCAACATAATAATAAGCCTGATATAGTAGTGCATGGAAAGGTATTGAATGAGATTACAATTATTGAAGTAGGAATAACATCTCAGGGTAAATTGCAGACAGTAGAGGTTGAAAAGAAGAGGAATATGATCTGCTGGCTAATGAGTTGAGTCTAATTCACAAGTGTAATGTTAATATTATACCTTATGTTCTGACGTGGGATGGTATTGCAACTACGTACCATAAAGCATACTCAAAGCGATTTGGAGTGAGAAAACATATTGAAGCTTATATCCAATCTGTGATCTTGAAGAGAACTTTTGAGAGCATCTCAGTCGACTTCAGACTTACCAGTACGCTAGTAGGCGGTAGCAGGGAACTTATTGTTCAAGCTGCAGTTGAAAAGCTGTACGTGACGGATGAGGTAGTGGATGACCAGAATTACCAGGAAGACACCACAGAATAGAAGAGATAAAAAAAGTTGTCACAGAAAATTCCATTAAATTTATTTATTTATTTGACCGACCCTCTTGACTGCCTCAACGCCCCCCATTTGCCTATGGATCCGCTACCGCCCCCATGGAAGGCTCCAGCGCCCACTGGGGGCGGTATCGCCCCCGTTGGGAATCTATGGTGTAGTACCTTGTAGTACTCATATGCTAGTTGTTACCAACAATTCATTCCTATCGTTAGGAGTTTGTTAAAACTGAAACAATACATCACATGGGCTTATGTTATTATTCCTACTTTTAATGTAATAGATGCAATAGTAACCGCATTTTCCAGAATAATTTGCTTGAATTTGCGAAGAGTTATACACGGTCGAATCCTGAAGATGTAAGTAAATAGTGTTTTTTTTCTTCTGGTGGCGATAAACCGTATGAATCAAAGTACTCGACATAAGGTAACTTCGCATCATTGAAATAAGCTACCCAATGATTTCCTGAGCCATGGGAAACGTCAAAGTTCACTATACCATTTTCGTTCTTGAATATTTTTGTTGGTAAAGAATCGATAGAGTATACACCATGGAATCCTTTTTCGTTTTTTATTATATTTTCGATATCTCAGTTACTTAATGGCTCTTTTTTTAAACCCCTGAACTATTTGTTTTCATGGAATATACAAACCTTTTCCCTTTCTTTTAGTTTTAGATAAGCCAGCTGCTCTTTGCTTTCCGGGAATGTATAACCCTTTCCTAAAACGTTTTGTGCAAGCTTAGTACCAGCATATCCCGCAGCTCCAACTGCAGCTGCTTTTCCCAATGCTACGAGTGCAGGTATTAAGAACGGCAGAAATCCACCTAGCTGTGTTTTGCTGAAACGAAGTCGAACTGGCATTGTAGATTTTTTCAGTTTAATGATTTGTCTCTTTGTCAGTTTCAAAGTATCGTTACCTTTCTTTTGTGGATCAATTCTTAAAGTTTTAGGATTCTTATTTACAAATGCACTCTTCAATTTCTGCTTTTCTCCAGGCATTAAACTAGTCAGATAATTGTGATACATTATACTTTATTTTATAAGTGTCACGTACTTATATTTTATATATAAAAATTAAGCATGTATTGTGTAAAGTGTAAAACGAAAACTTTAACGGATAACGTTGAATATGTCACTTCAAAGAATAAAAGAGCAATGATGAGAGGAAGATGTCGAACGTGTGGAAAAATGAAATATAAATTTGTGAAACAGAAAGGAAAATTTGTAAAAGGTGGAGAAATAGTAAGCTGGATTCAAGGAAAGTTTAATCCACCCGAAATGCACATTCCAGGTTACCAGTATTGTGGAACTTTTACGAAAATGGAGAAAAGGTTAATGCGAAAATATCGTGGTATTAACCGTGTGGACAAAGCCTGCAAAAATCACAACATTTCTTACAGCAAATCTACAGAAACTAAAAAGAGACACGAAGCCGACCAGAATCTAACTTTAGGAGAAAGAATTTCAAGAACGATAATAAAACCTATCATTAAAACAAAGAAACGGTTCAGTTTAGGACACATGAAATAAGATGCTTTCTTCCGTTTACTATGACCCATTAAAGGGATTTTCCGGTATAAAAGATCTAATGCGCACAACTGGATTGACGGAAAAAGAAGTAAAAGGATTTCTCCAACAACAAGATACACAACAACACGCTACACAAACCCATTTATAAAAAATTCCAAACCAGACGGATTTATGTCTCGAATGTAGACGACCAGTGGCAGAGTGATTTAATCGATATGCAAAAATTTAAATTTCACAATAACCACACGAATTACATTTTAACCGTGATTGACATTTTCAGCAAATTCGCCTGGGCAATACCTATTAAAAAGAAAACGGGTAGCGAGATTACCAAAGCATTTGTCGAAATTTTTTAACAACGTAAGCCACCCAAGTTACAAACGGATAATGGAACTGAGAGTATCAATAAAGAAACTCAAGCTTTGTTAAATCAAACGAGGTGTCCGTTGGTTTCCACTGAAAATGAGACTAAAGCTCAAATTGTGGAACGATTTAATAGGACTCTAAAGACAAAAATGTGGAAATATTTCACTGCACACTAGAAAATGGATCGATGTCCTACCAAAACTCGTTAAGAATTACAATACTTCTTATCACAGATCAGTAAGAATGACCCCAAAAGAGGCAAGCTTGCAGAAAAACAAAGATATTGTGTATTTTAATCTGTTTTGCAAAAGAATTGAATCTATTACAACACCAAAACTTAAAATTGGCGACAGAGTGATAATCGCCAAGTACAAGACACCTTTTAAAACAAGTTATCTGCCCAATTTTACAGAAAAGATTTTTGAAATTACTCAAGTTCTGAATGCAGATCCCATAACCTATAAGATCAAGGATCTGAAAGGAGAACCAATCATTGGTAGTTTTTACACTCAAGAAATGGTGAAATACGAAAAGCAAGATGACATTTATAAAGTTGAAACCATTCTGAAAACTAGAGTGAAGAATAATAAAAAAGAGTATTATGTTAAATGGTTTGGTTATGATAATACATTTAATTCCTGGGTCAAAGAAGATGATCTTTTTAAATAAAGCAAATGGAGATTCAAAATTTTGACTTTGAAGAAGATGAGAAATTCTTGAACAGAAACGTATTAGCACCTCTCTGGCCTTTTAGACTTTTAATCTGTGGTCCATCGGGTTCAGGGAATACGAACCTTTTGTTGAACTTAATATTTAAACATCTCTACTATAATAAAATCTTTTTATATGCCAAAGATTTAACCGAGCCGAAATATCAGTTTATGCAAGAAATATTCGACGATTTGCACGAAATTTTGGAGAAAACTTTGCCAAAAAAATCTAAGTTGCAACTTTCTCTGCCAGTAAAGAAGATATCGTCGAGGTCAACGAACTGGATCCCGACATGCAAAATTTAATTGTTTTCGACGATTTCGTAACCGAAAGAGATAAAAAAATTCATCGAAGAATTATTCGTCACAGGAAAGAAAAAGAACATATCATTGATTTACCTGACACAGAGTTATTTTTCGACTCCGAAAGACATTCTACTACAGTGTTATTATTTTATTAATATGCTGAACAAGAAAGAAATGTTGCAGATACAAATGGATCATGCAACAGAAATCGGTAAAGATATTTTTATGTAGTTTTATGCATATGCAGTTTCAAAACCACACGATTTCTAATTAATCGATAAAGAAACCAAGCACATGCCTCTGAAGTACAGGAAAAACTTTGGTAAATAAAGATGAATTACTTGACAAAGTTTGGCGTCATCAGCTCTGAGACCGGTTCCGAAAGAGGACCAGCGGGAATTCCAGGTGTCGGTTTTAAATTGGCACACGATGGGGACTACGGCATAAGTAATAAAAAATTGAGAAATGTAACCAATCCCGAAGAGGGTTCGGACTCTGTGACAAAACAATATCTGCAACAAGAGTCTATAACACTGAATCACACGGGAAATTATGACGCAAATACTAAAAGAATATCGAATGTAGGCAGACCTATAGAAAATGGATATGCCGCTACCATTCAATACGTTAACAATAGTTCGTTAATTTTTCGGAACAATCGCTACGATGCGCGAAACAAACAAATAATCAATGTTACTGAACCGAATGCAGATTCTGGAGTAGTTACCAAACAATATTTGGAAAAGAGAGCACTTTGCCATGACGATGATAATTACGATGCAAGCAATAAACACATTAAAAATCTTGCACAACCGATCGATTCATCCAATGCCACTACGAAACACTACGTCGACAACTTGACCACTGTTCAAAACAGTTCCATGAATACATTGGTGAGAAATAAAGATGGGCTTTACGTTCCACGAAGCATTGCATTCAACGGGCATAGTTTCAATGCAGAAAAAAAAAACAAATCCTTGATATTGCCGATTCCGAGTCTGATTCTTCTGCTGTAACTAAGGGATATTTGGAAAAAGTCGCATTAACTGGCGAGGATGTCTTTAATGCGAACAATAAGAGAATAGGAAATCTCGGGGAACCGAGGCACAACAGAAATGCGACAACATCGTTGATGGCTTGACAAAGTTAGATCCTAACCCATCCAGTTCTCTATAGAGAAATGAAAATGGACTTTTTGCATCAAATGGGAGCAGTTTTAATGGCGATGCAAATGGGAAACGAATTACGAATATTGGCACCCCAATTGTAAACAATGCTGCTGCTACAAAACTATACGTTGATAAAAAATACTTGTAATTTGTCTTACCTATGGTGATAAAGAAGTGAAAAAAGACATATTGCAGTCTCATTCAATTATACAGATAAACACAAAATTCGACCTACTAACGCCACCTATTTTCAAAGATATGCATTTCTAATGGATATTTAAGCGAGGTAATCTGCTGCACAACAAATCCCTCTTTTAGTATAAATTATAGTATCAACTTGGACGATCAAAAATTCATTGACGTAGTAAGACCACAACTTCAACAGTTTTTTTCTGTTACTCCAGTAAATAAGAAATTTGACAGGGGCAGGATGATTAGTGTTTCACGTGCTAGACACTATCCAGATCCAAAAGAAAGAAGAAAAGTACCTGGAGGTCTTGTTTCAGACTTTCATCACTGGGTATATGTCTTTATTGTACATGAATAAAGATGAAGGACCTTAAGC
This sequence comes from Ryuthela nishihirai, assembly GCA_038380435.1. NCBI lineage: Eukaryota > Metazoa > Arthropoda > Arachnida > Araneae > Heptathelidae > Ryuthela > Ryuthela nishihirai. Next base: position 5,830,615 of record JAWZYU010000019.1, read on the forward strand.
AATTACACGGTATTATAGATGAAATCTTGAATCGCGAGCAACTACGAAATCGAAAAATGAAGACACTATTTTGGGAGAGGAACGAGTTAAGGAAACGCTCGAAGAATTTCACAAGCCAGTGGTCGAACGGTTAAAAGGTCTGGAAACTGTGCGTGAAGAAACCATGAAAAACATACTAGATGTAGTGAAAACTTTAGAGCCAGAAGAGCCCACTGAGATGTCAGAAAAAACGTTCGTTTATAATCCAGATTCCAACTTGCAAGATGAAATATTAAACCAATATAAACTAAAACTTCCGAGTGATATCTTACAGGCGAGAAACCCCATTCCTGAGCTGAAAGAAATGATTTACCAAACAATCGGGCATCTTCAGAAACTGGGGGCTAACAGAAATCAAACGCTAACAAGGCTACAGAAATCAAACGCTATGGTAGAACTACTGAAAAATATCGAATTATCGATAATCACATTGAGGCACTTAGAAAATATTTAAAATCGATTAAAATGATGCTTACAATAATAGAAAGTCAACAGTTTGGTTCTGGTCTATACAAGAGTTTCGACGACATATTTGAAAAATTATCAATCTTGGTGCCAGTAAACGAGCTGGAAACACCAGTACAGAAGTAGTAAATAAAATTGTCGACATTTTGGATATTTTGCTAAAAAATGATATTATTGACAAAAAGAAACATAAGATTATGTTCAATAACATCGGTATTGTTTAGAAATTTATTCTTGGACACACACTACAGTCATGTCTATTTCAACTTCTGATTACGCAAAATATTCGATGTTTTTTTTAAACATTTGTTGTTTTCAGTTCAATGTATTGTAAATGGTATTTCCTACTTTACTATACATATCCGATATTCGATAGTTTCCAAAAGCATAAGAATAAATTCCATTGATGACATGTCGTTTTGTATATTCTTGGGATAAAGCAGTTTTTTAATTTGGTATACGTGTATATCATGTTGCTCAGATCGAGATTCTGTTTGTTGCGTATAAAAGATTTTTTCATCAAATAGACATTGACGATAATCTTTGTGACTAAATTCATTTTTAATTCCAGTAGCTGCTTTTTTGGGAATTGGCGCGATTATAGAATATAATTTTGGTCTTAACGCAACAACCTCTTTGATTGGAAGACCTTTTAATTCGTCTTTAAATTTTCCTGGAACCATTTTATTTGATTCACTGTATAATGCATGATTTGTGGGGTAATTTGAGAAATCAGAGTAGTCTGAGTTAAATTTCTGATATATCTTATCTGTAAGGATGTCGACGTAGAAGGAATCAGTATCTGTAAATAACAATTCTGAATTGAATTTTGGCTTCAGAAAATTGTAGAAGTAATTATACATGTGTACTCAACTCCAAAATCGTTACGCCAATGTAATATGGTTTATCTAATATAATATTTTCTTTTTCATATGGAGAATTACGAAATTTTCCGCAAGTTTAACACAAGAAACGTACCTAGGATTTGCAATTAATTTTTTAAGCTTTTCTTCAGTTTTCACAATGTGGCATTTTATTCTCTTTCTCTTATTTTCTAAACATTTGCCATATATAGCATTGTTCATCAGTTTGAAAAAGTCTTTTTCAAGATTATTTATGGCATTAATTCGTTTTGTTGTATTAAAATCTATGTAAAGGTTTCAGCCATGGTTTTTGATCAAATTCCAAGATTCTATGCACCTGTTTCACCCTCAGTCCCAGTTCCACATAGAGTTTAAATAACTTATAGTAAACGACATAATTTTGCTTGTGGAACAGATTTGGAATCAAGAATGAGACACTACTATTAGAAAGTTTCAATTTTTCAGGAACCAAGGGGAAATCATCGTGTAAATCGTGTAGATGTGCCGGATATTCTAAATCAGCTTCGAAGACATAACCCTTTTTGCTGTCGTCTGGAATATTAAACAGGTCAATATCATTTACCCATTTGAAATTACCAGTTGGAAGAGGTTGAGACATTGCCCAGCCATATAAATTGTTTGCATCAAAGTACATGATATAGTTTTGTGGTTTACTTCTCTCATATGGATCAACTAAAGGATTGTTGGCCTGTGCAAACCTCTTAGAAATAAAGATATTCCTCCTCGCAGAGCTCTTTCTATCAAAAAATACATATCACCTTTTATAACTTCCAGCTCAATTTCTGTCATTTTTAAACAGGCAGCATAGGATAAGCCAGGAGAGCTAAAATAACGACAAGGTTCGAATTGGTAGTTATTCATACACGAATTTCTGTAGTTTTCAAATATATCTCCTAGCAGCAATACATCAGTGATCATGTACAGATCGTGATATTCCCCGAAGGCAGAAATAGAAAAGGATTTCCACAAAATTTGAGCTCTTTCGTATTGTTCATTGTTTTGGAAATTCTCTTTGGATGGAAGTGACGTTTGCAAAAACTGAGCACTCTGTTGCAAGTACTCATATGGAAAACTTCCTTTGCTTTTCAAAAGTTCTTTCTGTGAGTCATTCAGATTATGTTTTCTAGACTTAGGATGTAGAAATTTTCGACATTTTTCGACAGTGAATCCAGTGTAGAGCTGAGGAACATGAATGAATCAATAAATTTAATTTGACCGAATTTAATGCATATATATTTTTCTGTAGTTTGTGGAATACAAGAAATTTTCTTCTTATCTTTAAATTTCCACAAATCTTTTACTATAAAGTGGCCATCAAATCCTTTTAGATTATGTAACAACACTGGTATTTCAAGTGAGAATTTGTATTGAAGATTACATTTATTGTGAACAGCACCTCTGTATTTTCCAGTTAATTTATCATGGTCCCTTACTCTATCAGTTCCTAGAATTTTCCCACAAATATTACAATATTTTGCTCCAGTAAATATTTGCCAATCAAAATCAGTCATCTTAACATTTCTTTTCTTCAAATCATTGATCAAAGTTTAGGCTTCGATCATTTCATTCAAAAATTGTTCTGTTACATTTTTCCCTCTGTACATTCTGGTTTTGATCAGTTTATCTTCCGGTCCAACTATAATATATGAAAATCCTGACGGTACTAAATACTTTGTTCGCACCCAACATGGATTATTCTCAATTCTTCTACATTTCGAAAAGCATTCGAAGTCTGCATAAATCACATATGGGTGGTTCAAACTGTGTTTAATTGTATGGAATTTCGTACTATTCGCTTCGGGAAACTTGATAGTTTGAAAAAGTGTTTGCTTTGCAATTATCTACGTGATTCTTTAATAAATCGTCGCGAGTGAAATTATGAAGACAGTATGGGGAGGGATAGAATTTACCATTATGTCTTGAAAGGTATGCTGTAACCCTACTAATATTTTTAATCCAACAATACTGAGAATTACTGCAGTCTTTTAAAAGTAAAAGTTGTATGGGTACTTTAATAGGATTCTGTGAAATATATAACGTATGGAAACCATCTTTCTTAGAATTGAAACATTTATAGAAATATTATTTAAAACCTCAAACTTCGGGATTTGATCGAGGGTTACTGGATAAATCAATGAAGATGTGTCTAAGACGCTTTCAAATATTTTATATTTTTCCACACGTTGCGGATTGTCTTTAGCAGGATGTAGAGCTGATAATATTGACCACAAGAAACATTTGTTGTCGTAGTTTTTAACATTCACAATTCCTTTTGTAGATTTCAAATGTTGTGGTAAATTTACGAAAGCTGATGCTCCAACTGCATTATACTGAGACATTTGAATTTCCATAGAAATTATTTTGTCAAACACCCATCCACTTCCCTTTTGTATAAAATTTTCAAAGTCGTTATCAATTTTCTCATAAGCATTTTTTAGTAATTCATTGAGATAGGTAGGCAAACTGATTATTTCGTTACATGTCGAAAAATGTGCATATATTTCTTTCTGTCCTTCAGGATCCGTCTGTTTTTTAAATTTTATTTGTAATATGAATCTATCTTTCAGAGGCTGACTGAGTTTATTCTTAATTATATGTTTCCATTTATTGTTTTTTTTCTCCAGAAAACTTTTTATGTCTTCTCGACATTTATGTTATCAATTTTATATGTGCGAAACGTTTTCCGAAAAGCACTGCTTTTATTTATATGATATTGATTCAGATGATGATTGTAATTGTCTTTTCTGTTAAAGCTGGAATTGCAAATTCAAAATTTTCAAATGTGCGAGATGTGCATGCAGTTTTCATATGACGGTTCATATTGGATTTGCGAATAATATCACATTGGTACATTGAATAGTTGCGCTCATCTATGAGTTAGTAGTTATACCCTATTTATTATATACATAGTAAGTAAAAATCATGGTTCAATAATGCAAAAAAATTGAAATTTTTAATTAAGCGAAAAATTAAGCGAATTAATTAAATTATTGAAATTAATTAATTTCACTAGTGAAACACTGAAAATTTTCTCTTAAGGGTGGACCCCACCCTGAGCGCTCTAAAAAGAGTCAAACTTTGAGAATTGTTTTGCGTACAATGAACAATGCAATGACTTCAATTTTTTGCATGTTGTTAAAGCATGTTTATTGTATAAAAAAAATCTTTGTTTAAGTAAAAATATTGTAATGTCATTCTGTGGCTCCTCATTGGTTAACCTCAGCGCGAAAGATGCGCCCTCCTGGTAGAGTGCACCGGACATCGCAGAAACATCTGAGAACAAAATTATTAACAGTTTTACAAATTTTGAGACGTTGGCTATAGCGTAGCGTAGGATTTTTTCGAAATTCAAAAAAATTAAGAAAATGACGGTATTTTGAAAAAAAAAATGGCACTAAATTCCTCGATAAAAATCGAATAATTAAAATATCAAAAAAAAATCCTACGCTAGGTTTTAGATAATTCGTTCTTACGCATTTAAAAAAATATGTAAATCGGATGAATGGTTCCCAAGCTCCGCACTCTAGCAGTTCAAAAAATGTTTCGAGAAAAACGCGTTTAAAGATTTAGCTGCCTTTTTACCGGGATTGACACGAATTTGTATTTGTCGCTGTAACTTCGGAAGGAGTTCGAATTTTGAAAAACTGTTTCAAGACCATATTCTACACTTCATAAACTTTCGAAAAATGCAAAAAAAAAGTTTTTTTTTTAAACCGTCAGGGTGGGGGTCCCCCCCCCTTAAATAAAAAACTTTGAATAAACCTTAGTATTTAAAACAATTTAATTTCGTTCAAAAAGAAGATTTGCTATAACTCTTCCCAACCTATGATTTCATTCGTCATTCTCAGCTGTGTTTATTTCGATAACATACTGCATTACTCTCGTCTCGTGACCTCGCACTTTGACCTGTTTACGAAACATCCAGATAACGTGTGCCACGACTTTCCAAATTCTCGATAGGATATTTCTGACGTGGCGGCAGCTGGGTTCGGTCAGTTATTATTTGTTAATGCAAGTGTTTCAATTATTCTTTCTTTAGGAACTTTTTTTAACCTTCTAATTGAATCTGATGAAATGTTTTTAACAGAAAATTTCAATTGATCCTTTCAAATGTTGTTGAAGATCCTAAAAATTCTGATCATTAAGACATTCTTTTCAAACTTCTATCTGGACTAGAAAAATTGACTGCCGCCCGCGCCAACGGGCGACCAGCGATTCAACTAAGCAACTTTGAAACAACATACAAAAATAACTACTTACTCTTCAGGAGGGGAAAGTCAAAGTGACTTGGAATCGCTTGAGACCTTCTTAAATACTCCACAGAACCAAAACTGAATCTTGGACTTTGCTACTGAATCTTGAACTTTGGTTTTGTATAAAAATTATTACTTGGATTTTGCTACTGAATCTTGAACATTGGTTTTGGATAAACATTTCGGTTTGATAGCAAAATTATTACTTGGACTTTGCTACTGAATCTTGAACTGTGGTTTTGGATAAACATTTCGGTTTGATAACAAAAATTATTACTTGCACTTTGCTATCAAACCGAATTTTTTTTTTATCCGAAACCGAAGTTCAAGATTCAGTTTTATTTCTGTGGAATATTTAAGAAGGTCTCAAGCGATTCCAAGTCACTTTGACTTTCCCCACCAGTATAGAGTCCCAATCTAAGGTAAGTACGATTCAAATAGATTTAATTGTAAAGCTGGACGGGAATTATTACGTGGACTTTAGTTAGATAAAAGTTTTAATATTCTTATAGTAAAATTATTCTTGAACTTTGATTAGATGAAAATTTTAATATAAGACTTTGATTAAAAGTTTTAATATTTTTTTATGATAAGAAATTTATTCACCTTTGGTTAAAACTTTTAATATTCTTCTTTGATAACAGAATTAATACTTTTGACTTTGCTTAGAAAGTTTTGATTCTGCTGTATCCAGTGAAGTGTATGATAACTTAACAAAACACATCATTTTTTATCTCATACGCACATACCTCATTTCAACCTAATTCATTTTTATCTCATATACACACACTTCATTTCAACCTAATTCACTAACTGGTTTAAAACCTCATCTTTAAAAAAAAACGTAAATTAATTTTTCACATGCTAAAAAATACCCCCGTTTTTTCTAATTTTCACACATATTTTTACAAAAATCCACAAGAAACATACTTTCCCCCCCCCATAACTTTTCCCATGGATTTTCATAGAGTTCTCGGACCCCTTTTACTGTGCCAGAACTCTCATTTATGCTACTAATTAAGAGGAAAAGTAAATTTTTGGGCTTTTTTTTTTAAAAAAAGGTATGACTTGGCGTTGTTGTCTGTCCGTCTGTAGACATCGAACTTTTTTGTTTTATACAGATAAATAAAAATTCATTTTTCGTAGATTGGAATTAATAATATATTACGATTTGCATTTTTCGAATCTCCCAAAAGTTATAACTGCGGCCTTTAACGGTGGAAAAATTTGAAAATTGCAAAATGTCAAACGAATATTAGAAACGATGTAGTTATGTTAGAAGTTTAAAATTTTGGTGTTGAAATGTGAAGGTTACGAAGTTACCATTGGCAACAATCATTTGACCCTTTAGACCCAGGGGGGAGGTGAATGCAATTTTTTCTTTTGTTTTAACAGAAAAGTGTATGTTTTTAGAGAAAAATTAGAAATTCTTTTTGGTTTGGAGGTATTGACGAAATATTACAATTTGCATTTGCAAATTTACCGAGAGTTATAATTGCTCCCTGTAACGGTGGAAAAAATCCGAAAAATTTAAAACGAATATTGCAAACGATGTAGTCATGCTATAAATTTGAAATTTTGGTCGTGGTTCGTGGAATGTGACAGTCTTGAAAATTCCATTGACAACAAAAGAGTTGACCCTAAGCTTCAAGGTATGCAAAAAACGGAACGGTTTTGCTTTAAGAGAAAATTGGAAATCTCTTTTTTAGTTGGTTACTAATGAAATGTAATTTGCATTTTCAAGGAAAGTTTTAATTTATATCATTAAAGATCACTAAATATCGAAACTGCAAAACTTTTAATAAATGTTTCAAGTGATCTGTTTATGATAGAAATTTCTGCGTGTAGAGTTCTGTTATGGTACAAATTCCACTGATAGCAATTATCGCCCGCTATTTTTAAAGGAGCGAGAGAAAAGCAACTTTTTCAATTTAAGAACTAAAAGATACATTTTATGTTTTATAATTACTAATAAAATACTGCTATGTGAATCTCCCCATCATACATTAAAAATAAATAAATAACCCCTCAAACTTGGTTTGCTTTGTTTTACCTCTGAGTGGCACTTTTTTGCACACCATGGGCTAAATGGCCAGGTCACAAGGACCCTGAACCTGAAGGCTCAGAGAAGGTTGGGGGAGGGGACCCACAGGAACAGCTGTTGGGAGACAGATAAGAGCCTCCTGTCAAGGCCATCCAGCATGTTCTTTAACGTGCATAGGGTATGGCTCTTTCACACAAGGGGCCACGATTTAACGTTCCATCCGACGGAAGGCGGCCTTTGCCAAGCCCATCAGTGTCCCCTACTGACCGTGGGCAAGGTGAGGAATTTTGCGGAGATAAATCTCAATCCTGACTGCTGGGACTCGAACCTGGGAGCTACAGATCACGAGCCTGGCACGCACCACTCAAGCAGCTGCTTGTACAGAGGTCTGACAGGAGCCTGTCAGTTTATATGCCATAGTAGAAGGTCCATGAGGATGATGGGACCTCAACAGAAAAAGAACATGAACATCTATAAAACTTTTAAGGAGTGAAAAAGTAGGAAAAGGAAGAGCTTCATAACTTCATTCTCTATGAAAATGAGATTCCCATGTATGCCAGAGGTGATATGCGTTCTTCTAGTTATTTTACACTTTCAGTACCCTCTGACAGTGGAAATTCTAACTACTGTTTAATTGAGAAAATAAACTATTAATATTTTATTAGTACCTGTAATGTGGAAAAAAGTTTTTCATTTATCTCTTAAAGCAGAAAAGTTGCATTTTACCAATGGGACAACTCATTACTATTAGAGTAAACCGCTAGATCATTAAACTCTATGACCAAAAATTTAAGTTTCTGGCAAAAATAAATCGTTTGCAATATTTATTTAAAAATTTGGTATTTTCCAGCTTTTTTCCGCCGCTAGAGGTCGCCTTTCGAATTTTTATTTACCGTATTTAGCACTCTCTAACAGTGGAAATTCTAACTGATGTGGATTCGAAAAATGTAAATATTAATATTTTTGTGGAAAAAAATTTCGCCAACATATGGGATTCGAACCCATATCTCTCCAGAAACATGACAGAGTATTCTAACCTGACCATTATTAATTTATAGACGTTTAAACGTCTACAGGTAACGCTGAGATTATCAAATATTGTTTAAATCGTTAATAAGGCTATATATCGTGATGTGACTTCATTATTTATATCAATCTTACTCAGAGCACTAAAAAAGAAATAATTGCCACCCGAGATCATAGATGGGGCCATAAGAAGGCGCCGAAATTCACGGGTACAGTGGTAGTCATTATTAGTAGATAAAAGACTGAGACTTCATAAGTTTAACAGGATAGAATACTCTGGCATTTTTCTGGAGAGATGCGGGTTCGAATCCCGTATGTCGGCGAAATTTTTTTCATAAAAATATTTATTTATTTATAGACGTTTAAACGTCTACAAGTAATGCTGAGATTATCAAATATTGTTCAAATCATTAATATTTCGTTAATCCCTATAAAACTAGTATAAATATATATACAGTATGTTGTTTCGTTTATCTCTTTAAAAAGCTTCATTTTCGCACCTGCTTTTGGCTAAGACGGCAAAGCCTTGTTGACATTGTAAACCTTCTGATCATAATATTCTACATCCAAAATTTCAGATTTCCAGTGTAAATAGTTTGTTTGCACTATTCGTTTGAAATTTTATCATTTTCCACCTTTTCCCATCGCTAGAGGGCGCTATTACAGACATTGAAAATTTTCAAAATTGTGAATCGCAATATTTGTTCGACACCTATCCAACCCTAAAAAATTTTCATTTAGCTCTAAAAGTAAAAAAAAATTGATTGTTTATAGACGGACTGACAATAGCTAACAGAGAGTGGACAGACAGACGAACAAATATTGGCATAGGGAGGCGACAAAGTGAAAACATTCGCTCTTTCTTCAAAAGAATCTTAAAAGAAATTATTTGTCGGTTTTCAGTTAGTTCATTTCACTTTTGCAGCCGATTGCTGTCTTCTGGTGGAGGTTCTCCCAAAAGAATATTTATTAATTTATCTCTTTGAGTGAAATTTATACACCCAAATGCGGCCCAGTGAGACATTCATAAAATATGACAGCATTTATAGACAAAAAAGTGGTAGAAATATATAAAACTATAACAAGTGGGAAGTTTTAACTTGATACATATACTAACTCATAGGGTTTCGTCTCACAGTTTCATGGTATGACAAAACATGGCGTCCATAAACCATGACTCGATCAACCAATGGCAGTGAATCACCGAGATGGCCAGCCTCTAGAGGTCCTGGATAGTTGGAGGCTGGCCATCTCGGTGATTCACTGCCACTGGTTCATTGAGTCACGTGTTTTATGGGCGCCATATTTTGTCGTACCGTGATACGAAAGCCTATGAGTTAGTGTGTGTACCAAGTTAGAACTTCTCAGTTGTTATCGTTTTATACATTTCTACCACTTTTTTTTGCCTATAAAAGCTGTCCTATTTTATGAATGCCTTACTACGCTGCATTTGGGTGTAAAAATTTCACTCTAAGAAATAAATTAATGAATATTTTTCTCCAAGAAACTCCGTCACAAGAGGGCAATCGGCTGCAAAAGTGAAATGAGCTAACTGAAAACCAACAAAATATTTCTTTTAAGGCTCGTTTGAAATACAAGTTAATGTTTTCATTTTGTCGTCTACCTATGCCGATATTTGTTTGCCTGTCCGTCCGTCTCTCTGTTAACTGTTGCCTGTCCATCTGTCTGTCCGTCTTAGAGACAATCATTTTTTTTTACTTTTATAGCTAAATGAAAAATTTTTTTTGAGTTGGATAGATCTCGAACAAATATTGCGATTCGCAATTTTCAAAATTTTCAATAGCTTTAATAGCGCGCCCCCCAGCGATGGGAAAAATTAAAAATGCTAAAATTTCAAATGAATATTATAAACAAACTATTTACACCGGAAATATGAAATTTTGGTAGTAGAGTGTTATGGTCAGAAAGTTTCACAATGGCAACAAGGCTTTGCCGTCTTAGCTAAGAGGGGGTGTGAAAATGAAACAATTTTTTAAGAGATAAAGGAAATAATATATATATATTTGTTTTACAGGCACTAACAAAATATTAATGATTTAAACAATATTTGATAATCTCAGCGTTACCTGTAGACGTTTAAACGTCTATAAATCAATAAATAGTTTTGTGAAAAAACCCGGTGTTAGTTCAACAGATTAGAATACTCTGACATGTTTCTGGAGAGATGCGGATTTGAATCCCGTAATGTCGGAGAAATTTTTTTTCACAAAAATATTAATATTTACTTTTTTCGAATCCCCATCAGTGGAATTTCCTGTGTTAGTGTTAGAGGCGGAATGTAAAATCTTGAAAGGCGACCTTTAGCTGCAGAAATAAGCTGGAAATACCAAATTTTTAAATAAATATTGCAAACGATCTATTTTTGCTAGAAACTTAAATTTTTGGTCACAGACTACAATGATCAAGTGGTTTACCCTAATAATAATGATTTGTAGTGTTGGTAAAATGCAACTTTTCGGCTTTAGAGAAATTTTTTTTGCACATTCATCATCATCATCATCATCATCATCATCATCAAGCAGCCATGGGCTACGGAGGTCCAACCAGACCATGCAATTTAGTTCTTCAAGCAAGTATATCCTGAGCTACATCTACTGCATTTGGCCACTGCACACCAATTCTAACAAGGTCCTGTTTGACATTGTCTGTCCACCGCATCCTAGGTCTCTCCCTCTTTCTGAGGCCTTTAGGCACACTGTTCATAACCCTATTCGCGCTCTATAATTATGCATACGGGCAACATGGCCAAACCAACGGAGTCTATCTCTGCACACTATGCTACTTAAAGGAGGTTGCAAACTCCTTTGCCTAACCTCATCATTAGTTACAAAGTTGAACCACCTAATGCCCAAGATACTGCGGAAGCATCTGGAATCAAAAGCATCTAGTTTCCTGTTATCTTGTTTACAAAGTGTCCAGGTTTCATTACAATAACTAACCTTAGAAAGAACCAAATTATTATACAGTCTAATTTTAGTCTTTAGGTGTATACGCCTATTTCTCCACACTCTCCCTAGATTCTTAAAAGTCCCGGCAGCAATCCCTATTCGTCTGTTAATCTCATGCCGCACATTACCATTATCTGTTACATAGCTCCCAAGATAAACTGTGACACCTGCTCAAGACTGCAACCATTCAGATTAACTGAATCACAGCCTGCCTGGCCAATTTTCATCACTTTAGTTTTCTCTCTGTTTATAACCAAACCTACTCTACTACCAGTCTCATCAACAACGCAAATGAAAGAGTTCATCTCATCAACATCATTTGCCAAAAGGGCTAAATCATCAGCATAATCTAAATCAGAAATTTTCGTATCTCCAGCCCATTTAAGGCCAAAATCTTTCCCTTGAAGTGAATTTCGCATAACATAATCAACAACCAAACTAAAGAGAAAAGGAGACAAAATGCACCCTTGTCGAACACCAGAAGTAATGCTAAACCAATTGCTACAAGACTTACCAACTCTCACACATGACTCAGTGTTATTATATAGAGCTTTCATTATGTTAACTAACTTGTCTGGTATACCATATGATTTCACAATCAACCACAAATTATGACGATCAACAGAGTCGAAAGCCTTTTTGAAACCAACAAAGCTAGCAACCAAAGGTTTCTGAAACTCTAAACATTTCTCAAGAATCTGCCTAAGTGAAAATATCTGATCCACACATCCCCAACCACTTCTGAATTCACATTGCTCATCACGCAATTGGCTGTCAACCAGATTCTTAATTCTATTAAGCACAATCATGGAAAGAACTTTACCTGGAACAGAGAGTAGGCTGATACCCCTATAGTTATCACAAGAACTGCGATCACCTTTTTTGAAAATAGGGATAACAATAGCTCTGGTAAAATCCTTAGGAACCATGCCTTTATCATAAAAGATCATACAGATATCAAATAGATATTAATAAAATATTAATAGTTTATTTTCTCAATTATAGAGTTATTCGAATTTCCACTGTCAGAGGGTACTGCAAATGTAAAATAACTAGAACAATGCATAACTTATGGCGCATATGGGAATCTCATTTTCAAAGAGAATGAAGATCTTTGTTTGCCTAATTTTTCACTCCTTAAAAGCTTTCATTATGGATGTTCCTATTGTTTTGCTGCTGAGATCCCGCCATCCTCATGGATGTTCTACAATGGCGTAAAAATTGACAGGCTCCTGTCAACTATAACTAACATCAGAATAACTAACACTTATTACAAACACCGCGACATACATAAGTACACATGGGTTTCACCTGATGGGCTGTATAAGAATATGATTGATTATACATTAATTAACAGCAAATGGGCTAGTTGCGTTAGGAATACCAGGTCATATAGGGGAGCTGAAATTGGATCTGACCATTACCTTGTTAAAAGTGTCTTGCAACTTAAACTTAAAAAGTGTTGTGCTAGGGTTAAAAAATTTTCTTTTAATACTGAAGCTCTGAAAGACCCAGTTATAGCCAAAGCTTACCATGATAGGTTACTTAGTCATTATGACAGTCATGGTATGCTTACTACTGAAGTTGAGGAAGAATGGAATCATTTTAAACAGGCTTTTTTGGACATTAACAGTACTCATTTAGGAAAAAAGGAACAGAAGAGACAGAATTATCTGAGTGATAAGGCACTTGAGCTTATTTTGGAAAGAAAGAACTGCAGGAATGTCCTTAATCAATACCCTACTAGTCCTAATAGAAAACATTACAGAGAACTTAATAAACGTGTAAAATATCAGTTAGCTGCTGATAAGAATCTTTGGCTTGATGGTTTGGCTGACAAAGCCGAGGAAGCAGTTAGACAGCACAACAGCAGAGAGCTGTACCAGATAGTTAATGTTTTATGTGGTAGAAAACGGACAGTTATGCATGGATTGAAGGATAAACAAGGTAACGTTATAGAAGGTGAGGATTCTGTCATGGCTAGGTGGGCTGAGCATTTCAGTGATATTCTAAACAATGTGGGTAGTTTTATTCCCATTGTTTGCAATGATGATAGATGCATTGGTGGCTTTAATGTTGGCCCTATAACACAATCTGAAGTTATTTTGGCTGTTTCTAAACTTAAACTACATAAATCTCCAGGGGTAGATGAAATTACTACGGAAATGCTTAGAGCTGGGAATGTTTCGGTTACCACTTGGATGACTGAAATTCTGAATATCTTTTATGATAAAGGTATGGTTCCTAAGGATTTTACCAGAGCTATTATTATCCCTATTTTTATAAAAGGTGATCGCAGTTCTTGTGATAACCATAGGGGTATCAGCCTACTCTCTGTTCCAGGTAAAGTTCTTTCCATGATTGTGCTTAATAGACACCTACATCCATATCTTAATAACACCTACATCCATAATATGACTCCCCTAGAATTTGCCAGTTTGGCCCGATTTTGCCAACTTATCTAGATTTTGGCAAATTGTCTCGATTTTGCCAACTCTCGTTAATTTGGCAAAAAAAATCCCAATTTTTACAACTCACCTGGATTTTACGAAGTCGCTTCGAATTTTGCTAATTCCGATTACAACTCCGAAAAATGATTTCAAACATTAGTCTTAATACAGAGCTCTACCAAAATAATTACAGAATTCTCACGCTATATCTGTGTAAAGCTAATTTAAAAGTCCTATAACTTCTAAGATGTGATTTTAATAGAAATAAATGTGACGGAAGATAAAGATCTCAGCCAAATTTATCTGAATCTGTTTTTTTTTCAGCAATATTCTTTCGATACTTAAAGAGTTATATATGCTTGAATATTTAACAACAGCAATACTTCTTAATAAACCAATGCATAATTGACAAATGTTGAAAGATTATCTATAGAACTTCTGTTACAATATTTTTTAATGTAATTTGTAAAAATACTTAACATTTATGATTTATTTAACTTCTGTGGTAACTTCGCAAGACTGGAATTGTTGTTGCTAAATGTTCGAACTTCCATGTCTGTTTAAATATTCAACGAATATTGGTGTAATCACGATTTAGATGGAATTGGTTCCGATGTTTCATTTATCTTCAAACGTATTTCCGCAGAAGGTTAGTTGGATGAGACTGCTTTGAAAAAATGTCCTGAAAATCTTCCAGGAAAATTTTATTTATTAGCCAAAAGGCAGCGTTTGGGAGTGGCACGATAGTAGTATGTCCATTACTTCCGCACGAAACGACCTATGATATTTCTGCTGCCACAAAGTCTTCCTCGGCAGCCACCCAGGTTGCATCAGCCACTACTTTGTGTCCCCTCCAAAGAAACTGTTCATGTGAGTTCTAACATTCGAGATTTCTGGGGAAGGGATGCAGCCTGGAAGGTCATCTTCGATGGCATGAGCGCAGGAGAAGAAGGGCAAAGGGCAGACTAGGTGCTAATAACAAAAAAAAAGGTGCGAGAAGGAGAGTTGGAACACGTTGCGTCCATATTTTGAGAAATATGTGCATGACATACCTATCCTGCTCAGGAGAAGAGGAGCAACAGGTAAACAGGACCTATGCAGGGGACATGGGAGGGAAAGGAGACAGATATGCTAATCCAGGGGATGGTCTCCCTCAAAATACTCTTCCTCGACGAGATACCAGTTCAATTAAGGTGACAAGTATGCGAGAAAACTAGCCTAGCCACACTAAATGAAAAGAAATCATTGAAATTTGCCTGAAGAGCACGTCCATGCTAGATGGAGGTGGTAATGGATTTCGGTTTTGGACATCAGTTCCCACCTAGAGGCAATAAGTCCACTTCGAAATGATACGACGAGTCCTTTGGGAAAAAAATCAGTCTAGCATGCAGGAATTCACTTATACAGTTTCTGTATATGCTTGTGAATCTACGAAGTAAGCAGATGCACCATGGGAGGTCTGTCCAGTCCAAAGATTGGACAAACCTCCTGCAGTGCCACACAAATGCAGCGTTCACAAACTTCCCTACCTCCAAAGTGTGTATGTGTGTGTCCGTGTGTGTGTTGGGGGTTGTGGCACAATATTTATGGTTCCCAGAGGCTTAGATATCTTGGACCGACCCCAGATTCATGCAGATGACGGTGAGTTCAGGACATACTGGCCTCCAGGTCCCTTGCCTAAAGGCTCATTTGTTCCATCAGATACTTTGAGTCATCATGTGGAAAAATAGAGAAATGAAGAATCATTTTTGGTCCTCCCCTGCGACATTTACACTATTTGGTACACTTACCTAGTAGCGTGTTGCGACTCCTTTGTTGTTCAGAATAGCCCGAATTCGGCAGGGCATGGAACTTACAAGATTCTGGATGCATGGGGCAGGAATGCTGTGTCATTTGAAAGTATTGTGTGTCAAAGTTGCTGCAAATTGGACTGTGGCACAGTCTCTCTGTGAACAGCCCTTACCACCTCATTCCAAAGATGTTCAATCTGGTTTAGATCTGGGGATTGTACAAGCAAATGAAGCAGAGAAAACTGATCGGCAAGTTCCTGAAACAATTTGGTGATGATACGTGCCTTGTGAGCAGGTGCATTATCATGCTGCCCATCTGAATGAGGATAAACTGTAGCCATGAAGGGATGAATTTGGTGAGCAATGATGTTGAAATACGGTGCAGCATTAAATACTCCCTTCGATGGGTATTAGCGAGCCTAATTGTGCCAGGAAAACATTCCCCACACCATCACACCGCCACCACTGGCCTCTATTGTTGACACCAGAGAAAATGACTCCACGGCTTCATGTTGCTTATGCCAAATTCTGATCCTTCCATCAGCATGATGCAAAGGAGAACTTGATTCATCCGACCTGGCTACCTTTTTCCAGTCATCAATGGTCCAGTGCCAACTGAAGACGTGCTTTCGTATCCTTTGCTGACAATATTGGCACTCAACATGGTCGTACCGATTAGCAGCACTCAACATGGCTGTTGTAGACCATTTGCACCAAGGTTCGATATGTAGTGCAGTAGCAGATGACCTTCTGCACACCAATGTTTAATTCTGCTATGATTTGTCGGGTTGTGGTCCGTTTGTTCGATTGTACAATTCTTGTCAGTCTCCTTTGATGCCTCTGATTCACAATCTGTTTTCGTCATCAAGATCACTCTTTTTGTTTTTTTGCACCATTCTCAACAAACCCTGAAAATGGTTGTGCATGAAAAACCCAGGAGGACGGCCGTTTAGGAATTGTTAGAACCATCACACCTAGCACCAACTATCATGCCACGTTCGAAGTCGCTCAGCTCGCTCGTTTTGTCCATTCCGACTCTCTTTAATTCTAATTGATGCTCGAAGAATTGATCTGCCTGATTTAAAACTCACATCGCGTTCATGTGACGCATTACTCGTTGGAGTGAACCATTACATAATGAGGAGTGGTGTACGTAATAAACTGGCATCTCAGTGTATGGATGGATGAATGGATGGTGTAACGCTTCAAAGAAATGAAAAATACTTTTAAGTTTGGAACCTTTTTCTGATCCAATTAGTTTTATGCTCCAGATAGCTGAGACGGGTGCCA
The DNA here is from genome assembly GCA_038380435.1 of Ryuthela nishihirai. Taxonomy (NCBI): domain Eukaryota; kingdom Metazoa; phylum Arthropoda; class Arachnida; order Araneae; family Heptathelidae; genus Ryuthela; species Ryuthela nishihirai. Next base: position 5,847,825 of record JAWZYU010000019.1, read on the forward strand.
GGCAATAATTAACAAATAGCCAAAAAATAGAATAAGTTAAATTAGGGTTGAAAATACCAGCGAGCGTTAATGAGTAAGAATCCAAAAATGATTGTCAAGTTAAATATCTAAATATAATCAAAACTTAATTCACTTTGCTCAAGAGAAAAAATTAGTAAAGACTCAAAAGGTTAAAATAACAAACAAATTTATTTCCAAAAATCACTCACCAAAACTTCAATGAAGAAGATACACCATCATCATCATCATCATCGTCGTCGTCGTCGTCGTCGTCATCATCATCATCATCATCACCACCACCACCACCATCATCATCATCATCATCATCAAGCAGCCATGGGCTACGGAGGTCCAACGAGACCGTGCAATTTAGTTCTCCAAGCAAGTCTATCCTGAGCTACATCTACTGCATCTGGCCACTGCACACCTATTCTAACAAGGTCCTGTTTGACATTATCAGCCCACCGCATCCTAGGTCTCTTCCTCTTTCTGAGGCCTTTAGGCACACTGTTCATAACCCTATTCGCCAATCTATAATTATTCATACGGGCAACATGGCCAAACCAACGGAGTCTCTCTCTGCACAATATGCTGCTTAAAGGAGGTTGCAAACTCCTTTACCTAAATTCATCATTAGTTACAAAGTTGAACCACCTAATGCCCAAGATACTGCTTAAGCATCTAGAATCAAAAGCATCTAGTTTCCTATTATCTTGTTTACAAAGTGTCGAAGTTTCACTACCATAACTAACCCTAGAAAGAACCAACCTATTATACAGCCTAATTTTAGTCTTTAGGTGTATACGCCTATTTCTCCACACTCTCCATAGATTCTTAAAAGTCCCGGCAGCAATCCCTATTCGTCTGTTAATCTCATGCCGCACATCATCATTATCTGTTACATAGCTCCCAAGATAATTAAACTGTGACACCTGCTCAAGACTGCAACCATTCAGATTAACTGAATCACAGCATGTCTGACCAATTTTCATCACTTTAGCTTTTTCTCTGTTTATAACCAAACCTACTCTACTACCAGTCTCATCAACAGCTCGAATGAAAGAGTTCATCTCATCAATATCATTTGCCAAAAGGGCTAAATCATCAGCATAATCTAAATCAGAAATTTTCGTATCTCCAGCCCATTTAAGGCCAAAATCTTTCCCCTGAAGTGAATTTCGCATAACATAATCAATAACCAAACTAAAGAGAAAAGGAGACAAAATGCACCCTTGTCGAACACTAGAAGTAATGCTAAACCAATTGCTACAAGCCTTACCAACTCTCACACACGACTCAGTGTTATTATATAGAGCTTTCATTATGTTAACTAACTTGTCTGGTATACCATATGATTTCACAATCAACCACAAATTATGACGATCAACAGAGTCGAAAGCCTTTTTGAAATCAACAAAGCTAGCAACCAAAGGTTTCTGAAACTCTAAACATTTCTCAAGAATCTGCCTAAGTGAAAATATCTGATTCACACATCCCCTAAAACTTCTGAATCCACATTGCTCATCACGCAATTGACTGTCAACCAGATTCTTAATTCTATTAAGCACAATCATGGAAATAACTTTACCTGGAACAGAGAGTAGGCTGATACCCCTATAGTTATCACAAGAACTGCGATCACCTTTTTTGAAAATAGGGATAACAATAGCTCTGGTAAAATCCTTAGGAACCATGCCTTTATCATAAAAGATATTCAGAATTTCAGTCATCCAAGTGGTAACCGAAACATTCCCAGCTCTAAGCATTTCCGTAGTAATTTCATCTACCCCTGGTGATTTCTGAAGTTTAAGTTTAGAAACAGCCAAAATAACTTCAGATTGTGTTATAGGGCCAACATTAAAGCCACCAATGCATCTATCATCATTGCAAACAATGGGAATAGAACTAACCGCATTGTTTAGAATATCACTGAAATGCTCAGCCCACCTAGCCATGACAGAATCCTCGTCTTCTATACCCTTACCTTATTTATCCTTCAATCCCTGTATACTTGTCTGTTTTGTACCACACAAAACATTAACTATCTGGTACAGATCTCTGCTGTCTAACTGCTTCCTCAGCTTTGTCAGCCAAACCATCAAGCCAAAGATTCTTATCAGCAGCTAACTGATCTTTCACACGTTTTTTAAGTTCTCTATAATGTTTTCTATTAGGACTAGTAGGGTATTGATTAAGGACATTCCTGCAGTTCTTTCTTTCCAAAATAAGCTCAAGTGCCTTATCACTCAGATAATTCTGTCTCTTCTGTTCCTTTTTTCCTAAAAGAGTACTGTTAGTGTCCAAAAAAAGCCTGTTTAAAATGATCCCATTCTTCCTCAACTTCAGTAGTAAGCATACCATGACTGTCATAATGACTAAGTAACCTATCATGGTAAGCTTTGGCTATAACTGGGTCTTTCAGAGCTTCAGTATTAAAAGCAAATTTTTTAACCCTAGCACAACACTTTTTAAGTTTAAGTTTCAAGACACATTTAACAAGGTAATGGTCAGATCCAATTTCAGCTCCCCTATTTGCCCTGGTATTTCTAACAGAACTAGTCCATTTGCTGTTAATTAATATATAATCAATCATATTCCTATGCAGCCGATCAGGTGATCAGCGTGTCCTTGTGCATGCGCTTTAGCGGGTGACAGTCGGAAGATCGGAGTTGCGCATGCGCAAATCCTAACTCTTGGAAACGAGTGCTGTGATGCCAAAAAGGAAATAAAAATCCCCAAAATGATAAATATAACGTAAATTAAACAAAACTGGTTAAGGTAAAGCAAAAGTGAACGATGGGGCATCAGAATGGACAGATGAATATGTGGATGTATGTATAGATGTAAATATGTACACTGCGATGCCAGTATTTTAGGTATTCCACCACTCGTTACATAAATAGATCATTCGAACATGTAATACGTAGCTTGACCATGGTGTGCAGTACAAATCAGGATGACCAGTTCTTTGAGTAATCAGATAGATTTGGATTAAACGTCAGAATGGACAAAACTAGCTACCTGAGCGACTTTGAATGTTGCATGACAGCTGGTGCTAAGCCTGCTGGTTTAACACCTCCCCCCCTTTATTAAACCCTCCCTACATCCGCCATTTTGACCAGAACTTCCGAAATTTCTCTCAGTTCCCAGACTGCCATTTTGAATCTTGATGTCACCGAAATAACCCTGAGTCCCCCATTTTGAATTCCACCATCTTGGTTTCGGCCATCACCACAAACTCCTGAAATTCCTTCAAGTCCCGAGTCTTTGATCATTCGAAATATTCCATCTAATTGTGGCACCATCTAATGTTTAATACACGTACTATATTAAAAACTTCCCCACGGTGGGATTCGATCCCAGGTCCCTGACGTTAGCATCTTACCAGCGCATTTATCCATTATGCCAAGGGTAGTATATGTTTAGAATGCTTAAAGGTGGATGAAGCAGGAATAACCGATCATTATAAATTACGAATCTTTTTATTTCTTTATTATTTAACGTGCGAATATTATATTTCTGGCATTTATTTTTTATTATAATTTAACGTGCAAATTTTATTTTTCCTGTATTTATTTTTTACAAACCTACACAATTTGTATTTCTTATAATTTAACATGCGAATATTTCTAAATGAATTTTTTACCCCTCGTAAATTAACCTACATATTTTTTATTAAAAAAATCCTGAATTTTTTATTCCTTATAAATTAACAATTTTTATTTCTCATGGTTTAACGTGTGAGTGTTACACTTCCTGCATTTATTTTTTATTATCCTACGCAATTTTTATTTCTTTCTAATTTAATTCACGAATATTCATAAATGAATTTATTAGTCCTTGTAAATTAACCTACGCATTTTTTAGTCCTTGTAAATTAACCTACGTATTTTTTAGTCCTTGTAAATTAACCTACGTATTTTTTAGTCCTTGTAGATTAACAATTTTTGTTTTTTAGTCCTTGTAAATTAATCTACGTTTTTTTTATTCCTTATTAATTTAACTTGCGAATATTTATAAATGAATTTTTATTCCTTATTAATTAAACACTTATCAAAAGCGACGGCCCCTTTATTAATATCCGCTGCCTTAATTAAAACGCTTATCAAGGGTTCGACCCCGTCATTAAAAATCCCTTATTAATATGCACTCTCTTTATTAAACACTTATCAAGGGTTCCGTCCCCTCGCCCTTTGAAGGTCATCTTGGATGGCCAACCTATAATCTCCTTATTCATTAAACCCCCTCCTTTATCAAAAGTTGCATCCCCTTTTATTAAACACTTATCAAAAGTTTTGCCCCCCTGGCTGGTCAACACTTCTCGAAATTTCTCTAAGTCCCACGACGTCCATCTTGGTTTCTGACATCATCACAATCCCCACAAACCCCCCAAAAATTTGTTACAATCTTATCCTATGACGTAATAGTACCTTCTAGAAAGATCTTAAAAATGTTGCACATTGTAGCCAAGTCCCAGAAAATGGCGCAATTCTGGAATGTATGATGCAATCATCATGTCCAGACCTGTAAACCCCTGAATAATTCCATCCCCTGTCAGAATGGCTGATGCAATGCTCAAAATAATTGCAAAGTCCAACTAAACTTTTGGTGGCAACGTTCAGGGCCTCCCCCTTATCCCTTTGGCGGCCATCGAAGATAGCCAACCTATAAACTCGTTATTCATCAAAAAGTCCTTCCAATTCCCCTTTATTAAAAAACCCTCATTAATTAAAACTCTTAGCCAAATTTCCACCCCCTCACACCCTGAGCAGTCATCTTGAATGGTTAACTCTTCTCGAAATTTCCAGCGACGGTCATCTTGGATGACGCTGTCGACCGCCCTCTTTGTTTCCGTATCAGACGTGATGTGTTACAACATGTTTTGAAGAAGTTCATCATTTCGAGATGGGCCCGAAAACAGCTGTCGAGGGTGTGCACTTGACCGCTGTTTTCAGACCCATCTCGAAATTTTTCAAGTCCAGAGATGTTGGATGACGTCACTCGTTGACAATAAACAACCCTTCTGATCAAACCCGCATTGTCACCCCCCACTTCAAACCCCCTTTGTTTCAGGCCATCACAGGAGATAGGATATGCAAACAAAGTTTTGGAAATAATCTTCATCCTCTTACCCCCATTTCCCCTTTATGACAGATCAACTATTTTGTAAATAAACAAAGTACCCCATCGAAGACAACCCATTTCGAAATTTTCGTTGGCGCCCCCAAACCTCCAAGTGTTGTGCCTCTCTTATTAACATTAGTCTCCATCTGGTTGAAGGATGATGCCATCCGATATTTGTGTTCACACATATTCTGCAGCACACTTTCCGCGTCCCCTACAGCGTCAGGTCTCGTTTTGGAAGGATGAAGTGATTTTACGTTAAATTCTTATTTCTGTCATGTCTCAATTCATTACTCTCCGTATTTTCATGTTAATACACCATTTCAAAACCATTTCAAACCATTTCAAAATCCTCACCACACGAATCAGAGGTAAAAAATTCCTTCTTGCTTACAAATTCCAATCCCCTCCCAATTTATTAACTTATTTTCCCTTTTTAATACTAAGCCATTTCAAAGACATCGTGATTGCAACATCACGAAAAAAATCACAAATAAATAAAACTCATCTTCGTATTTTTTATCTCAATAGTTTATTACTAAACAGGCTCAAAGAAATCGCGATTGCATCAGCGAAAGAACAACCAATAAAACTGAGTTTTTTTTGATTCCCGTATATCCGTTACACGACTTGGTCTCAAGTTTAAGACTTTTTATTCCTATTGCTTATTGTCGCTGTATCCCGAATCAACACATGATTTATTTTGCAAAATATTACTCTTTCCTAGGAAGTAACGCTACTCAGTAACAATTGATAACAAAATATTATTTCTTCTTCGAAAGAAAAATCAGCTAATAAAATTATTTGGAGGTAAGATATCATTTTTTAAAAAAGTCTGCAATTATAAACACTTTTACAGTTTTAAAAATCGTCTTTTCCTCCGTTTACTGGCGAACTGGTGATCACAAGACCCATGATTCATCACGCTGATGAAATTTTATTTCGCGTTGCGACCCGTCGTTAGTACATGCGTGTTCGTTACGCTTGTTTACAAGGTCAGGTATTTAGTTGTCTTTCACCGGATAAAAAATAATTCTGTAAAGAGTTTTTGTACACGGTTGCGTTTTATAGAAAGTAAGCAATGCTAAAAGTAGAAGAAAAAAATCTCACGTTGCTGGTACCCTTGCGTGTATAGATGCATGCACTTTTTGATGAACCTATGTATAGATGCATTTTTTTTTGCTGAAGTCTCTCTTTGCTCACAAATTGTCTCTATGGCGTATTATACTGACACGTTCCTGTCAGACTTCTTTGAGAAGCAGATGTCTGAGAGATAATTTATTTTCATTTTCGTTTCATTCGATAAATTAATTATTTCTCTAAGAAACCGAATTCATTTTGGAGAAATGAACCAAAACATTTACTCTGAATAAAACAGTTTAGAGTCGAAAAGCCATTTTACTGAACTGAATCATATCTCTAGAAACTACGTTTCATATTGTCACTAGATAGCAACTAATTGATGAAAATGTGACCTACAGCTCTGGAAAACAATTGGGGTGTGTCAGGATCTGGCAACCGAGCGCTGCTTGAGGGATGCAATCTGGGATAAACAACTACAGGGAACATGGAAATCTGTTTGTGTGGTCGTGCATGACCCTCAGTTTATATTTTACGGCTATGGCACCTCATAAAGGTATTCTTATGTGTAAAGGAGTTGAGTGTAGCCAGCGGAGGGGGTTGACCTTGTGTAGATGGAGATGCAGAGTGACCTGATCCGAAGGTCAAAAGGATTACCGGGGCCTTTGGGGATTAAGAGAGGAACGGGAGATCGACAACTGACTCGCAGGAAGGTGGACGTGGTGTGCCGACGCCATCTGTGGGCCGACGCCCTGTGAACTGAAAGTGTGCTGTCGACTGAATTGTCCTGTGCGTTTAAACTATTGCGCAAAAATAGCGTGCGTAAAAAATATTGAGTTAAAAATAAGCTCTATAGTGCTGACAGGTGTTTTAAATAAGTGCACAACTACCCACTGGCTACTTCCCTGAGCTTGTCTTTCCAAATAAATATTGTTGTTTTATAATATCCGGCTGTTGAGCATTAATCGACGGGAACAGATATAGAACATCTGCTGCACGAACCAAGAATAGATTTAATAAAGCGAGGGGGTGCGTTGAGAGCATTAGAAAACCTTACAAGGTGCGACTTCGGTTGGCAATGTGTATCGAGGGAATCTCTATGGTTTTGCAATGGTCTCAGCAGCATGCATATAAACATTCTCTCTACTCACCCTAACCTCCAAGAAGCGGGAAGAGCATTTAGGGCATGCAATGAACAGATCAAAAGGTTTATCTCCCATGCTTACCTTGATTCAGCAGCGAAGTTAGTCAAAGAGAGAGGAAAAAAAATTAATAAATGAAAAGCTTTTAAAAACACATTTTCGAAGCAGAAAACAGTACTCGAAATTTAAATGCAATATCAGAACTAGACTTTGTTGTCGAGTGAACTGCTCTATGGACTAGTGAACTTTTGTTTCCTCAAGAGGGAGTTATGCTTGAAATAATTCCGTGATCAAACGGAAAAGTCATATAGTAATAAAAAAAAATAAATACCCCCTCAAGCAGCTGCTTGCCACAGAGGTCTGACAGGAGCCTGTCAGTTTATATGCCACAGTAGAAGATCTGAGAGGATGGCAGGACCTCAGCAGAAAAACAACGCACACATCCATGCCTTACCCGGGGCTGGAACCCAGGCCCCTTAGATCAGTAGCCAAGCGCGCTAACCACTCGGCCATGGGACGGCAACGGACTGAAAATAAAAAAAGTAAAATCTATCCATGAGCGTCGAAGGGGGGGGGGGGGAGCGCAAAGGAAGGGGAGGAGCAATCTCCCCTCCTGGTAAAATGGATCGCAAAATTAACTAATGATAAATAATACAAGTATATTAAATAGCAATGTTTTTTCCTTGCAAAATATAATATTGATTTCTCTTTTTAGTTTCCTTTTGTTTCCGGAAGATTATTATTTATATTTATTACTATTAAAAAGCATTTTTACGTGTATTTTCAAAAATAAGAGTCCCGTGTTTTCGTTCTGTTTTAAGACATCCTTAGTTGTTTCATTGTGTGATATATGCATGATTACCGTTTTGGCAACTGCTCTGATTAATTAATGACTTCAGTATATATTTCTATTTTGAAATATTAATTTGCTTTCCCACTCCCCGGAAAAAAAATTGCTTCACTTTGATATCATTTTTGCTCTCTCCTGGTGCCATGCAAACAAAGCTTGCTACTGAAAATGTTTTTTAAAGATTAACATGATTATGATTCGAAAAATGAGATTTAATAATCAGTTTCTATTCCTTTTATTTTTCTGTTATCAGTAATTAACTTTGCGGGGGGGGGAATAAAATATTGGTGGAAATGGAAGATTTATATCAAAGTAAACAAATGCATTAATCTACATTGATTTCAATCTTCCATCTCCGCAAAAAATAAATACTGCTGTCTTCCGCAAGAATATTTCTGAACTAAGTGCAGGGTCCAATTAATTAAAAGTAAATAAATATCCCCTCAAGCAGCTGCTTGCCACAGAGGTCTGACAGGAGTCTGTTAGTTAATACGCCATAGTAGAAGGTCTGTGAAGATGGAAGGACTTCAGCAGAAAAGCAGCACAAACATCCGTACTTGACCCGGAACTCGAACCCAGATCCCTTTGATAAGTAGCCAAGCAACATATTTATAAACTGCATACTGAGCTGTATTGTTGAAAAATGGTTCAGGAATTCATAAGATGGTGGTAGCTTCACAACTTCAGTATTTTTTTTACTAGCAACCCAAAGTAAATGAAGATCAGTAATACATTTATTGTTTTTACAAAGAACCTTTCGTGCTATAGGCTTTGGAAGTTACGTGGAATGACGCCAGTCTTAGAAATTTGTGCCTTTAGCCATATATCATGAACACTTGACTATTTACAAACATAATTACAATTCTTAAAATATTCCCTATCACTTGTGACAAACACGCTACTCACACGGCAAAAAATCGGACCAGTTTTAGACGTAAATATTTCAAAAAATAATTAAAAAAATGCGAATAAGTCATCTGACTGTTATTTTACTAAAAGTGGAAATGTGCACGAAAGTTTCATGGCGAAAGAAATAAAAAGATTACCCTGGTTACTTTACGTTAAGTATCAAGAAAGTTAACAGTGGTGTAGCTACAAAACAATTTAAAATTGGGTGATCTATCACAGATTGGGTGATAGGTATTAAAAAGGAAATGCAGTTTTAAGCTCGTTATAAAAAGAACTATCTCTACTTTGTGATCTATCTACCCCCTGTGTACATTTTTTTTCTCATTTCAAAACATTATTAACAATTCTTTTTGGTTGGATAGGTATTGATGAAATATTACGATTCGCACTTTCCCTGAAACTTTCAATAGCGCCCTATAATGGTGGAAAGGTTTGAAAATGACACAATTTTCTAACAAACATTAGAAACGATCAGTTTATGATAGAAATTTTTAATTTGGATGGCAGATTGTGGTGGTTACGTAGTTTACATTGGCAGCAATGATTTGCTCCATGGCTGGGGAGATGCAATTTTTTTGCTTCATAAAAAAATCCATTTCGTGATAAAGGTACTAATAAAATATTATTATTTGCATTTTTCAATCATCCATTAAATCAAATTAATCAAATAAAATCTTGAGATCGGTATATTAAAAAAAAATTACCGATTTCAAGATTTTTTATTAGCAGCATGTAGAAATATTTTTTCCTTTGGAGGTGGGGGAGAGCAATGCTGCATCTTCGCAAATGCCTCTAGCTCTGAAACGTCTCAAGATATTCAGCTGAGATTTATATCGAAGTATATTTCGAGTGGACTAATATTTCTCTATGACCTTTATGGCAAAATTACAGGAAGTTTTGTATGTGTGTGTGTGGGGGGGGGGGGGGGGGGGGGGGGGGGGGCTAGTACACCGTGTGGCATGGTCACGTTAGTAGTGAATTTAGAATTTCTTGTCTTATGTTTCCAGACACATTTCTCATTAATCATGAGGGTATTCTTTCAAAACCGTAAAGAGAGCAATGTTCATTGTTCATAATTCTTTGGGAAAAGTAACATGAAATTTAGTGCCTAAAGGTTGCTGGGGGATTGTTTGGCTCAGTCAGTAGCGTTCGAAGTCTCTGACTTATAATTTTCGGGTTCGAGTCCCAAATACACCAGCTTTGAGATTTATTTCGATTAAATGCAAGGCCTTCATTTGGTGAGACAGCGATGGGATTGGAAAAATGCCTTCCTACGGTTGGGACGTAAAGTCATGGTCCCGTGAGGAGGTTAAAACACACTCTGTGCACGTCTATTGATGGTCTTGAAGGGAGGTTTCCATCTGCCTCTTAACAGCTGTCCAAAGAGTTTTCCTTTTCCTCCCCATCTCTGAGCCTTTCAGATCCTTGTTACCTGATATTTAGCGAATTCTGTGCACAAAAGTGCGACTGAGAGGTAAAATAACTTTACTCAATTAAATGATATCTGCTTTACAGTGATTTTATAAAATGGATTTTCAAATAACATTTCTGCAAAAGATTTTCAACAAATGTTATTTTTTCCGAACCGTAAAACTTCTGTACAAGAGAGCCATACTCAATGCGAATAAAAGAACACATTGGACACCCTTGATGGGGAGGTTACCATCTGTGTCCTAACCGCTGTCCAGGATATATTAGCCCAACCTTCTCTGAACCTTGGTGACCTGGCCATTAGCACACTGTGTACAAAAATGTGCAGCTTAGAGGTGAAACCTAAGACTTAAAGAAAGCTGAGTGGAGGAAGTCTACCAGAGTATCTGAAAATCCATTTCATTCTGATCCTGAATGCAGCTAAGGCTCATGAAATCGAGAACATTCCCATACGTAAATATTTGTGCGAATGCAAATAAACTGTGTTGTCCGTCCACTACTCCTGTGCGTTAGTTTGTTTCATCTTTCTACAGGATGTCTAGCACAGCACGTCTAAGGCACACCTGAACTGGGGCGTAAAAACCCGCGAACCTGTTGTTTCACTTAGGTGAATATTAATTAAATGGACTAATTAATAGTCACCTATGAAGTGCATAGGGGAGAGTTGTACATCTCTCCTCCCCTGCGGCACACGACAAAGAGCTGAACAGTACAACAGCCGGGAGTTGTACCAGTTAATTATGATTTGTGAGGTTAATGATTTGTGAGGTTAATGATTTGTGAGGGAATAAACAGACAGGTACACAGGAATCGAAGGATAGAAATATTACAGTTGTTGAAGGTGAGGATTCTATCATGGCTAGGTGGGCCGAGTATTTCAGAGATATTCTAAACAATGTTGCTAGTTGTAATCCCAATTTTTTGTAGTGAGTATAGGTGCACTACTGGCTTTAATGTTGGCCTTGTGTCTAGTGCTGGCTCGTGTGCTTCTAAACTGGTGGCGCCAGATACCGTATAGCGAAGCCAACTGACAGGGGACCCATAATCTGCATTGGATAAGTGGGAGGGGGGGGGGATTTGCCCCGGACACCCCAATCCAGAGAGTGGCAAAAAGCCTTTAAGAAATTATTTCGCAGTTTTTCTATTTTGGAGATATTCAGATTATTTTCTGTTTGTTGTCCTCAGCTCAGAGGGCAGGAAGACTGATGCACTGCAGGGCACTGAATTATGAGGGGCAGGAAGACTGATGCAGTGCAGGGCACTGAAATATGAGGGGCACGAAGACTGATGCACTGCAGGGCACTGGAATATGAGGGGCAGGAAGACTGATGCAGGGCAGGGCACTGGAATATGAGAGGCACGGAGACTGATGCCTGCAGGGCACTGGAATATGAGGGGCAGGAAGACTGATGCAGGGCAGGGCACTGGAATATGAGGGGCACGAAGACTGATGCACTGCAGGGCACTGGAATATGAGGGGCACGAAGACTGATGCACTGCAGGGCACTGGAATATGAGGGGCAGGAAGACTGATGCAGGGCAGGGCACTGGAATATGAGGGGCAGGAAGACTGATGCAATGCAGGGCACTGGAATATGAGGGGCAGGAAGACTGATGCACTGCAGGGCACTGGAATATGAGGGACAGGAAGACTGATGCACTACAGGGCACTGGAATATGAGGGGCAGGAAGACTGATGCACTGCAGGGCACTGGAATATGAGGGACAGGAAGACTGATGCACTGCAGGGCACTGGAATATGAGGGGCAGGAAGACTGATGCACTGCAGAGCATTGGAATATGAGGGGCAGGAAGACTGATGCACTACAGGGCACTGGAATATGAGGGGCAGGAAGACTGATGCACTGCAGGGCACTGGAATATGAGGGGCACGAAGACTGATGCACTGCAGGGCACTGGAATATGAGGGGCAGGAAGACTGATGCACTGCAGGGCACTGGAATATGAGGAGCAGGAAGACTGATGCACTGCAGGGCACTGGAATATGAGGGGCACGAAGACTGATGCAGGGCAGGGCACTGGAATATGAGAGGCACGGAGACTGATGCCTGCAGGGCACTGGAATATGAGGGGCAGGAAGACTGATGCAGGGCAGGGCACTGGAATATGAGGGGCAGGAAGACTGATGCACTGCAGGGCACTGGAATATGAGGGTCACGAAGACTGATGCACTGCAGGGCACTGGAATATGAGGGGCAGGAAGACTGATGCACTGCAGGGCACTGGAATATGAGGAGCAGGAAGACTGATGCACTGCAGGGCACTGGAATATGAGGGGCAGGAAGACTGATGCAGGGCAGGGCACTGGAATATGAGAGGCACGGAGACTGATGCCTGCAGGGCACTGGAATATGAGGGGCAGGAAGACTGATGCAGGGCAGGGCACTGGAATATGAGGGGCACGAAGACTGATGCACTGCAGGGCACTGGAATATGAGGAGCAGGAAGACTGATGCACTGCAGGGCACTGGAATATGAGGAGCAGGAAGACTGATGCACTGCAGGGCACTGGAATATGAGGAGCAGGAAGACTGATGCACTGCAGGGCACTGGAATATGAGGGGCACGAAGACTGATGCACTGCAGGGCACTGGAATATGAGGGGCAGGAAGACTGATGCAGGGCAGGGCACTGGAATATGAGGGGCAGGAAGACTGATGCAATGCAGGGCACTGGAATATGAGGGGCAGGAAGACTGATGCACTGCAGGGCACTGGAATATGAGGGACAGGAAGACTGATGCACTACAGGGCACTGGAATATGAGGGGCAGGAAGACTGATGCACTGCAGGGCACTGGAATATGAGGGACAGGAAGACTGATGCACTGCAGGGCACTGGAATATGAGGGGCAGGAAGACTGATGCACTGCAGAGCATTGGAATATGAGGGGCAGGAAGACTGATGCACTGCAGAGCATTGGAATATGAGGGGCAGGAAGACTGATGCACTACAGGGCACTGGAATATGAGGGGCAGGAAGACTGATGCACTGCAGGGCACTGGAATATGAGGGGCAGGAAGACTGATGCACTGCAGGGCACTGGAATATGAGGAGCAGGAAGACTGATGCACTGCAGGGCACTGGAATATGAGGGGCACGAAGACTGATGCACTGCAGGGCACTGGAATATGAGGGGCAGGAAGACTGATGCACTACAGGGCACTGGAATATGAGGGGCACGAAGACTGATGCACTACAGGGCACTGGAATATGAGGGGCAGGAAGACTGATGCACTGCAGGGCACTGGAATATGAGGAGCAGGAAGACTGATGCACTGCAGGGCACTGGAATATGAGGGGCACGAAGACTGATGCACTGCAGGGCACTGGAATATGAGGGGCAGGAAGACTGATGCACTGCAGGGCACTGGAATATGAGGGGCAGGAAGACTGATGCAGGGCAGGGCATTGGAATATGAGGGGCAGGAAGACTGATGCACTGCAGGGCACTGGAATATGAGGGACAGGAAGACTGATGCACTGCAGGGCACTGGAATATGAGGGACAGGACGACTGATGCACTGCAGAGCATTGGAATATGAGGGGCAGGAAGACTGATGCACTACAGGGCACTGGAATATGAGGGGCAGGAAGACTGATGCACTGCAGGGCACTGTTATATGAGGGGCAGGAAGACTGATGCACTGCAGGGCATTGGAATATGAGGGGCAGGAAGACTGATGCACTGCAGGGCACTTGAATATGAGGGGCACGAAGACTGATGCACTGCAGGGCACTGGAATATGAGGGGCAGGAAGACTGATGCAGGCAGGGCACTGGAATATGAGAGGCACGAAGACTGATGCCTGCAGGGCATTGGAATATGAGGGGCAGGAAGACTGATGCAGGGCAAGGCACTGGAATATGAGAGGCACGAAGACTGATGCACTGCAGGGCACTGGAATATGAGGGGCAGGAAGACTGATGCACTGCAGGGCACTGGAATATGAGGGGCACGAAGACTGATGCACTGCAGGGCACTGGAATATGAGGGGCACGAAGACTGATGCACTGCAGGGCACTGGAATATGAGGGACAGGAAGACTGATGCACTGCAAGGCACTGGAATATGAGGGACAGGACGACTGATGCACTGCAGGGCATTGGAATATGAGGGGCAGGAAGACTGATGCACTGCAGGGCACTGGAATATGAGGGGCAGGAAGACTGATGCACTGCAGGGCACTGGAATATGAGGGACAGGACGACTGATGCACTGCAGGGCACTGGAATATGAGGGGCAGGAAGACTGATGCACTACAGGGCACTGGAATATGAGGGGCAGGAAGACTGATGCACTGCAGGGCACTGGAATATGTGGGACAGGAAGACTGATGCACTGCAGGGCACTGGAATATGAGGGGCAGGCAGACTGATGCACTGCAGAGCATTGGAATATGAGGGGCAGGCAGACTGATGCACTGCAGGGCACTGGAATATATGAGGGGTCACAGCAACTTGCCCCCGATGCCACATTATCAAGTTTCATAATTGGTAATCAGATATTCTCTGCTACAATTCCGGACTGTGCTCACTCTGAGATTTTCCCCACTATGCAGACTATGATCTTGATAAGAGACGGAACACGGACGGGCTTGGGAAGGTTTATAGATTATACAAAATGTTTACTAACGAATGAATGAATGAATGAATCTTTATTACAACAAATTAGTTACAAATATAATTTGTATAGTAACACATAGCATTAAGTACCTACAACCTATTACATTTATTCCATGAACAATTATGAAGTAAACTTCTGTTGCAAATAATCAAATTACTATATAGCCATAGTTGCTATTGCGCCAAAAAACCCCAAACAACCAACAATCAAATTAATATTTCAATTTTTTGCCTTCATACACTATGATATTGCAAAAAAAAATACAATTTCCTGCTTCATTGTTCACAGGAAATAAAGAATAGTAATCGTAAATTTCAACTTCGCTTTTTCTCCAATATTTTCAATGTGTAAGAACATGTGTGGCATTAATTGTTTTCCAACAACAAATAAAGTACAGTGCAAATGGAATATACAAAAATGCTTCGTATGAGTGATTTTTGAAGTACGTTATAAATAATAAAGCAAGATACTTCCCAGATATAATAACCCACTAGAGTAGGGGTTCTCAACGTGGGGTACGCGGTAAACGTTTTTGGGGTACGCCGTGAGAGCTCAAAAGTCGCTATATCTAGTAACAAAGTAAAAATAACCATTGTTATACTGCAGCTATAGTTTTATCTATCTATACAATTGGTACGCCAGCTACATACACATTTGCAGGGGATACGTGAAACATAAAAGGTTGAGAACCACTGCTCTAGAGTATTACTGGTTTAATGGTGTAATTTTGCATATTAATGTAATTTTTCATACAGTATTTTACTCATAACACATGATGTAGAAAAGATTAACGTTTAGACTAACATCTTTAATATTAATACTCTATGCATATATACTTTTCCCCAATAGTACAATTATTGCAGACAAAGATTTTTATACACTACATCAAAAAGTTAATCATTTTAATTTTGCTTTTGGGGCCAATAGCAAAGATTCAAAACTGTCAAAAGTAAATAATCATAATTTTATTTGTTTAAGAAAATGTTCATTGTTTATGGCTTTAATTTCATTTGGCAAAGCATTGAATAATTTTCTTCACAAATGAACGTAAGGTTTGATAGTAAGTTTTTTATGAACTCTAATATTAACCAATTATATTTGAATAATATTTTTAGAACGGGTATTCTTAACAATTACCCTGATTAAGTTATTATTCCAATTTTGTCTAACATATTTTATTACTTGCTATACATACAGTTTGCGGAGCTGTAAAATTTCCATCTTACCGTATTCTTGGATGACATGATTATATTTTCTTAATTTTATCCTTCACCTAATACCACGATTTTGTGCATATTCTAATGGTTTTGTAGTAGTGGCATGAGTTCACCCCCAAGATATTAATCCGTAAAGCAAATAAGATTTTACCCAGGCATTATAAATTAATTTTAACGTAGATAAATCAACGAAATTCCTTATGAAATAAAATTTTGATATTATACTATTAATTTTTTTACTAAATTATTTACATGAATTTTCCAAGTTAATTTTCTGTTAGTTTGAACGCCAAGGTAATTATAATTTTCCACACCTTCTATTTTTTCACTAGAACATTCTGCATCTAAACAGTTTGTCTTGTGGTAAATAAGTTGATTCTTGTAAAAATCCTCCTTATTTTCCCTCAGTCTGAAATACATATATTTAGTTTTAGTTACGTTTAAATGTAACCTGTTTCCATCAAACCACTTTTGTAATTGGATAAGATCCCTATTTATCATTTATAATACTTTGATATTACTTCCTGAATAGATCAAAGCAGTGTCATCAGCAAAGGCTACTAATGTACATTGTACTCGTAATTACAAAAGTCATTTATATATAATAAGAACAATAGTGGTACTAAGACCGATCCCTGTGGTACCCCATACTTAATTGGTAACTTACTGCTCATAATATTGCCTACTTTAACCATTCATTTCCTACCTTCTATACAACATTTTAAACAAGAAAACATTTTGCCTCTTATCCCCGATCTGTTTAGTTTTTTCAACAACAAGTCGTGTGAAATCGAATCAAAAGCTTTTCGTATGTCTAAAAATAACGCAACTCTTTTCTGATCTGTGTCCATATTGTTTATAAATTTCTGCAGTTAATTTCAGAATGGCGTCTTCCGTTCCCTTCCCTGTCCTGAAACCAAACTGATTGGATGAAAAATAATCCGTAGAGTCCCAAAAATGTACCAATTTTTTCCTTCGCAATCTTTTCAATTAATTTTGGTAACACTGTCAACAATGAAATAGGACAATAATTTTCTAACATATTGTTACGACAGATGAACGTGTTATAATACATTTATGATAATGCTTCTGGGTGAGAATTACGTAACCAACGAATTGGAAGGAAGAACCTAACTGAAAAATAAGAAAGACAGAATTGTTATGTTGGAGTTGTTGATATGTGAAAGGAGACCTAGTTAGTGTCAGTCTGTACACGATAAAGTGGTTAAAAAAAGAAGTATTTTATGTGGTGAGTGCGCGGAAGGTTAAATAGTTTATTCGTGTAAATCCTACTAGTGAACTAATAAGGAAAATAAGAATGGTTTACGCCTGAAGTAAAAGTTTTATTGACAATAAAAATGAAGAGGTAAACGTTAGTCGAATAGACAGAGCTAGTCTTAACTTTTCTGTAGGAAGAGATTATTGCTTGATGTACGATAGTATGTAGTTTGTTTATATGAATTGGTAAGGTTAATCTCGATAGATTGCATATTTGTTTACAAACATGATTTTACTATTCTTCGAATGATATTAGCCTTGCTTTGCGATTTGGGTGTGAATAGAAATAAGATAATGGATTCTTCTGAAAATTTAACTTTATATTGATATAGATTTTTCGTGCCGGTTGACTCAGTTTGTATAAATAATTTCACCCATGCTTTTGTAGTAAATTGCATTGTTTTGTAATTATCATTGTCATATATTTACTTGAACTCACGCTCAGTGCTCATCCATTTAATTTGTAACAATATTTTGATTTCCTTTATTGTAAACTGGGATAACAATGGCAGTCTTCAGAAACTCAGGATAAAACACCATCTTGAAACGATTTATTTATGAGGTAACACATATTGTTTATTTTCTCATACACATTCTTAATGACATAAGCTGAAATCTGCACCAGCAGCCTTACTCATATCAAGTTGCCTTACTTTGTCATGAATTTCATACTCATGAACATAAGGCATGAAAAAGGAATTAATTATATTGTCTTTGGTTCGTAAACCGGGTTTATGTCATTTTACTGATGCGACTCCTGTGATCTCATGCACATGCATTCTCCTCCAAGGTAACTCAACCGCTGTCATCCATTATACTTTTCGGAATAATCACCTTTCCACACATTTCATTTATAGTACACCAGTTCTTTTCGTTATTGTTTCCATTTCTTATAAATTGATATTTGTAATAGTCATTTTTAGCTTTTCTAATTATATTTGTTAATATATTTTTATATCTCTTAAAATGATCAATCTGACTTGGCTCATTCCGTTTGCTTTGCATTTTTTAAGTAACTCGCTTCTGTGATGAAGCTACTCAAGCGTCTGTAATCCATGCTTTGATATGTTTTAGCTTAGGAACATTTTCCGTAATCGCTACCTTATTAATTTCCTTTTTTAATATGCCAATGAATAAATCAAACGCCATCTGTTTTTTGACCACTTCCCATGACATGTTACCTAAATTCTCTCGCAATTGTTTTACATTTAACCTAGCTTTATAGTTAGTTTTGTTGTTTTGGATGCAACTCCTATAATTTGCTGAACTTGCTATACTGAGGCCGATATAGTAATAATCTGAGATATTGGTTTTGATAATGTATGTAGTTACTGCATTTGGTTTAAAATTTCTAACGTACAAGTGATCTAGACACGTTTTGGACACTTCCCTTGTAGCACATTTCTGATAAATCATAAAACCGTTTGAATCTAACATTTGCAGCAGATTCTTTTGTAGCAGTGTCTTGTTCAAGAATTTTTATTGTCTCTGATTGGATTATTCTGATATCGCAACGCAATATTCTTTCACATTCAGAAAAACCCCACTGAAACTGAGTAACGAAATCAGAGACATTTAGACCAAACAATGCGAATTATTGAACAAGGCACTTTCATTTGGAACATAAAAATAACACAGAGACTGAGTAATCTAATCAATAAGCCTTATAAATTTTGTGGAATAAATTGTTGCAATGAACAGATGCTCTCGTAAGCCACTAGAGATATCCAATGTAAATTTAGGGAAGGGAGGAGGGGAGGGGAGCTCAGTCGATAGCGTGACAGGCTGCAGTTGCCAGGTTGGAGTACTAAATATATATATGAGACAAGACCCACTAGTGCCGCCTGAAGTACTACCAGTATAGGGAAATGCCATATTCACCACTACCTACGGTCAGGCGCAAGACAGTACCATATAGATACAGCTCATCCGCGACTACATAATGGCGAGCAGTACTATAGGAGTAAAGCTCATCCATCGGTCAAAACCTAAATTTAATCTGCGCCCCGGTTAGCCACAAACAAGGACATACATATCCAAGTTGCCTCGGCTTCCGCGGTGGGAACTCTTAGTCATGCCCTACTGTCGGGGCCCTGTCCAACATGACCGGACCAAGTTAGTCAGCAGGGACCTCAGCTTCTGAGATGGAAGTCTTACCCTGTCCAACCGAGGCCCAAACCGGTCAGCAGAGCATTCAACTTCAATGGGCCCTTAAGTCCCCTCCCCACCACGACAAGGTGGTTCCCTCTCGGGGGGGGGGGGGTTGGAATAGCTGGGCCAGAGTTGATATTATCTCAGAAAATCTCCCCAACCGGCCAAAGATCAGTAAAGGATGCCAATGGCTTGGAAAGGCCGCTGTCCATTGGATGGGACATTAAGCCGTGACTCTGTGTAGAAAGAGTCATATCTTGTGCATGTTGAAAACACTCTGGATAGCTTTGATGGAAGGCTACCATCTGTCTGCTAACAGTTGTCCAATGTGTTCCGTCCTCCAAACTTCTCTGAGCCCTTGGGGTTCTTATGACCTGGTCATTGGAAATTAAGACCTGGTAATTTTGTGTGCAAGAAAGTGTTCTCATGGAAAAAACAACCCAACCCAATGTGAATTTGCAGAATCAGTATCAAAACTACGTATCTCACAACCAAGGCGAAAAGTCTGAATAATCCCCTTTCTCCTTTCCTCTTTGATTATGGATTTATTAACTAATAAAGTTGTATTGTGATAATTATATTTACCACCAAAAAAGCATAAACGCAAAGCATAACACACACACCAAAAAACCCTATATAACGAAGCAGAAATTGCAAAAAGATAGATTCTGCCGTCCCATGGCCGAATGGTTAGCGTACTACTGATCTATGGGATCTGCGTTCAAGCCCCAGGAAAAGCATGGATGTATGTGCTATTTTTCTGTTGAGGTCCTGCCATCCTCTCCGACCTTCTACTATGGCACATAAACTGACAGACTCCTGTCAGACCTCTGAAGAGGGTATTTATTTTTTATTATTTATTTATATAGATTCTATATATATAATTAGAAGCAGATATCCTGAAAAGTTTAAAAATACATAGTTTTAAAGTAACTAAGTTTTTCTTAAAAAGAACACAGTGGCTCGACTTGCCTTACCCACGTTACAGCGCTGTAAAGAATACGATTAGCAATACTTGCTTGCATCACTACCCAATACATGAGAATCGTATCCTTGCGCCTATATCAGCTCACTTCTTAGCAAAACAGATGTGAATAGACTACGCATTAGATTGGCATATCTATAGCTATAGAGTCCGTTACAAAAACTCTCTTAATTCTCTACGAATACTTCATTCATGTTTACCACTTTGAAATACACTTATTTTTCACAATTTTTTTTTATCAAAACCCCTTGATAAAAAAATTATAAATAAAATAGCAATAAAATAATATAGAGAATTTTCAAAAACAATTTCCAAAAACTATATGTGAGATCAACCAATACATTTTGCAAAATCGAAAGAACATTCTATTCGAGCGGTAAATCTACGTTTAAGACGAACGTTTTCATACAAATGTCCATTGTAATTCCTCCTCCTCAAGCAGCCATAGGCTACGGAGGTTCAACCAGATTGTGCAATTTAATTCTCCAAACATATCTATTATAAGCTACATCTGCTGCATCTGGCCACTGTACACAAATTCAATACAGAATTTGATGTTGTTTGAGGATTGAAGATGTAGTCATGTTTGAGGATGAAGATGTAGTCATTATCATCCTCCAACAGCCATGGGCTACGGACAGTGCAATTTAGTTCTCCAAGCACGTCTGTCCATCTGCTGCATATGGCCACTGCACACCAATTCTAATAAGGTCCTGTTTGACATTGTCTGCCCACCGCATGGTAGGTCTCCCTCTCTTTCTGAGGCCTTTAGGCACACTGTTCATAACCCTATTCGCCAATCTATCACGGGCAACATGACCAAACCAACGGAGTCTCTCTCTGCACAGTATGCTGCTTAAAGGAGGTTGCAGACTCCTTTGCCTAACCTCATCATTAGTTATAAATTTGAACCACCTAATGCCCAAGATACTGTGTAAGCATCCAGTTTCCTGTTATCTTGTTTACAAAGTGTCCAAGTTTCATTACCATAAGTAACCCTAGAAAGAACCAAACTATTATGCAGTCTAATTTTAGTCTTTAGGTGTATACGCCTATTTCTCCACACTCTCCATAGATTCTTGAAAGTCCCGGCAGCAATTCCTATTCATTTGTTAATCCTCATGCCGCACATCACCAGTATCTGTTACATAGCTCCCAAGGTTACTAAACTGTGACACCTGCTCAAGACTGCAACCCTTCAGATTAACTGAATTACAGTCTGCCTGACCAATTTTCATCACTTTAGTTTTCTCTCTGTTTATAACCAAACCTACTCTACTACCAGTTTCATCAACATCATTTGCCAAAAGGGCTAAATCATCAGCATAATCTAAATCGGAAATTTTCGTATCTCCAGCCCATTTAAGGCCAAAATCTTTCCCTTGAAGTGAATTTCGCATAACATAATCAATAACCAAGCTAAAGAGAAAAGGAGATAAAATTCACCCTTGTCGAACACCAGAAGTAATGCTAAACCAATTGCTAGAAGCCTTACCAACTCTCACACACGACTCAGTGTTATTATAGAGAGCGTTCATTATGTTAACTAACTTGTCTGGTATACCATTTGATCTCAAAATCAACCACAAATTATGACGATCAACAGAGTCGAAAGCCTTTTTGAAATCAACAAAGCTGATATAAACCAACGATTTATGAAACTCTAAACATTTTCAAGAATCTGCCTAAGAGAAAATATCTGATCCACACATCCCCTACCACTTCTGAATCCATATTGCTCATCACGCAATTGCCTGTCAACTAGATTTTTAATTCTATTAAGCATAATCATGCAAAAAACTTTCCCTGGAACAGAGAGTAGGCTGATACCCCTATAGTTATCACAAGAACTGCGATCACCTTTTTTAAAAATAGGGATAATAATAGCTCTGGTAAAATCTTTAGGAACCATGCCTTTATCATAAAAGATATTCAAAATTTCAGTCATCCAAGTGGTAACCGAAACATTCTCAGCTCTAAGCATTTCCTTAGTAATTTCATCTACCCCTGGGGATTTATGAAGTTTAAGTTTAGAAACAGCCAAAATAACTTCAGATTGTGTTATAGGGGCAACATTAAAACCATCATTGCATCTATTATCATTGCAAACAATGGGTGTAGACTAACTACATTGTTTAGAACATCACTGAAATTCTCAGCCCAACAAGCCATGACAGAATCCTCACCTTCTATGAACCTTACCTTGTATATCCTTCAAACCCTGTATAACTGTCCGTTTTCTATCACACAAAACATTAACTATCTGGTACAGCTCTCTGCTGTTGTATTGTCTAACTGTTTCCTCCGCTTGAAAACCGAGGAAGCCATCAAGCCAAAAATTCTTATCAAGACATAAAAAAGCCATCAAGCCAAAAATTCTTATCAAGACAAAAAAAAAAGCAATCAAGCCAAAAATTCTTATCAGCAGCTAACTGATCCTTTACACGTTTACTAAGCTCTCTGTAATGCTTTCTATTAGGACTAGTAGGGTATTGATTAAGGACATTCCTGCAGTTCTTTCTTTCTGAAATAAGATCAAGTGCCTTATCACTCAAATAATTCTGCCTCGTTTTCTCCTTTTTTCCTAAAAGAGTACTGTTAGTTTCCAAAAAAACCTGTTTAAAATGGCCCCATTCTTCCTCAACTTCAGTAGTAAGCAAACTATGATATATAAGTTTAAGTTGCAAGACGCTTTTAATAAGGTAATGGTCAGATCCAATTTCAGCTCCCCTATATGACCTGGTATTCCTAACATAACTAGTCCATTTCCTGTTAATTAATATATAATCAATCATATTCTTATGCAGCCCATCAGGTGAAACCCATGTGCAATTATATATGTCGCGATGGTTGCAATAAGTGTTAGTTATTCTGAATCCATTGAGTTTACTTACCTGTATGAGACGTTGCCCATTGCCATTGCAGCTACCAATACCAAAAGAGCCTATCACTTCTCCCCAACGGTCAGAGTCAGTACCAACTTTGGCATTGAAGTCATATAGAACAAGGGTAATATCTCCTTCTTGACAGAATTCAAAATATCCGAAGTTGTGCGTAAAACCTATCCTTCTCATCCTCATCGGCATTCTCAGTGCGGGCATAACAGCAGATAACATTCAAGTCTTTAATGCTTGTCTGAAATTTTGCTGTAAGAAACCTTTCATTAATGCACTCATATCCTAGAAGAGCATCACTAGCGTGTCTGCTGAGAAGCAGAAAACGCCTTGGTGATGCTTATTGTCGTCCCTCCCTGAAAAGAGAAATTTAAGATTATTTTTAAGAATCTGACCTTTATCTGTCCATCTGGACTCTTGCAAGCCGAGAATATCTAAATTATAATGGTGGAATTCTTGTGTGAGGACATCAAGAGAAAAAGCTCTGTGCAGAGTCCTCACATTCCAACTACCTATGGAGAGAAAATGGTTAATGGGATGTTTAAAGAAACTATGTTTATTGAGAGAGGGAATGCCGACAATATCAAACAGCCCCCTAATCGCAGACATGGGGCAAAACCGTGGCCACCGAGAGAGAAGGCCAAGGCACTCCTTTGCCAGAAGAGCTGTGTCGTCACGAACATTGGTGTTCCGGTCGCCATTCTTTGAATAGCTTTAGTTTCGATTGAGTCTAAAGTATAGTTGATTAATTTAGTTAATTTATTGGGGTATTTATTTATTTTAATTTTTTTTATAAGTCAACGTATAATTGATTAATGGAGGAGGTCTATATACAACATTACGCAGTACCTTACCACTTTCAAAAACAATTGATTGAAAATGCAGTGAAGAAATGGTAAATTCAGCATTATTGGTGTAACGAATATATATTAAAATAAACAGCAACACCCACACCTTTTTTATTAGTTCTATTTAAAAAATAACCTTTATAATCTAAAAGATCATAGTTCAGGGTTGAATTATCGAACCAAGTTTCAGTTACACAAATGATGTCGAATAGTGGATATAGTTCCCCATAGCAATGTTCAATTAATTCAGTTTTATTGTTTAGGCTTCGCGCATTTATATGGAATATGGAAAAATCAAAAGATGTATTTTTAGTTAAATCACAATAAGATAAACTGTCATAATATTGAGTCATTTAGAAAAATAGTTTAAACAAAATTTCCAAATATGTACAATTCAAACAATGTTACTTAGGTCATTAAAAGTTCTTATATGTAAAGATTGCGATCCATCTTCCTTACGAATAAGAATTTTGCCATTTAGTACCCAAAGGTATTTGTAATTTTTTTCTGTTTTAAGGCGCCTTGCTTTCAGATATAATTCTTTGAAGTAGGGGGATAAATGTTCCTTAATATATATTAGATGTTCCTCATTAACAATGTCAGCTTCTTTAGTATTTAATGATAATTTTTTTCTTCTTTTGGCTAATAATATGATTTCTGAGAGTTCTATCCTTGAAAGCTACTATGATCGGACGGGGATTTTGTCGATTTGGATCTTTATGTTGTATTCGATGAGAGATTTCGATCTTTATGTTGTATTCGATGAGAGTTTTCGATCTTTATGTTGTATTCGATGAGAGATTTGGATCTTTATGTTGTATCCGATGAGAGATTTGGATCTTTATGTTGTATTCGATGAGAGATTTGGATCTTTATGTTGTATTCGATGAGAGATTTCAATGTCCCCTTTCTTGATATCCCTGTAAGAATTTTCCGACTTTAACTCCAATATATATTGTGTCTCCATTTATCATTTCAGGTATTCCATCAACATTAGTTTCCATAAATTAAGCAAAACTTAAAAAAAATATGATAAACAACAAACTATATGACTGATTTTAATGAAATTTGATGGAAACGTGAATTACAATGCTAATTTCAGAATAACATAAAATATTTTACACTAGAAGCATTTTTCGTCAAAAAAATAGCAATTACGGGAACTTGTCCAAAAATGGTGTCAGAATGCAATGGGCAAAGTTTTTTAATAAGGAGTGTGATCACCCCTTACAACAATGCAGGTACGACAGCGGTCAGCGGTGTTCTCTGCTGTTTATGATGTTGTCAATCAGCTCAGTAGGGAGTGACGCCCATTGTTCCTTTAAAGCAGTAAAAGGGGTTTTAAGCCCCCTTGTTTCAGTTGACGGGTTGAGGGCAGCAACACGTTTCCCTAGAGCATTTGAGACATGCTCAAATGGATTTAGGTCGGGAGATTGAGCTGGCCACTCCCGGCGCATAATGGTCTCCTCTTGAAGGTATTGTTCCACTAGTCGAGCTCTGTGTGGATGAGCATTATCGTCTTGTAAGATGAATATTTCACCTATTGCACCACTGTATGGATGTACATAAGGGTCTAGGATGTAATCTCTATACCTTTGATCATTGAGTTTCCCATGAGGTCTGTGCGTCCACCTAAGGAAATGCCAGCCCAAACACACACGCTACATCCGCCGTAACTGTATCTTTGACGCATGTTACTGGGATGAAAGCGGGTTCCTCGTTCTCTTCATATCAATGTCTGGAATCACTATGCAAGCAATATCTGGACTCATCTGTGAAGAGTACGAACCTCCATTGCTTTTCTGTCCAGTTAACATGCGTGCGTGCCCAATTCCATCGCTCTTTCTGGTGACGCGACGTGAGGAATATACAAGTTTTGGCCTTCTAGCGTACAAACCATGAAGCCTTTTACGCACAGAAGAAGCTGATGCAACTCTCCCAGTGGGTGTTGGAAGAGAGGGTCGTAGCTGAGAGGGAGTAGACGTCCTGCTCCCTCGTGCTGTTAATCGTAGACATCGGTCTTGTACAGCAGTCGTAACTCTAGTCCTTCCTCGGCTAAACCTCAGAGACGCGGAATCCGTGCTAAGAAAATGATTCCACAGTCTATGGATCACAGAAGGACTCACATTATCGCTACTATCGTGTCACAGCTATCGTGTCACGTCTGACTGACTTTGGCCTGCTTCGAACCGTCCAACAGCTCGCCACCGCAGTTCATTTGGCATATGATGTCTCAAGGTCATTCCTACAAAATGGCTATTTCGAATTTCTTTACTCACATTTACAACACAAAATGCATTACTTTACTGGTTACATGAACAGGTTTGGTGAGAATCGCACAATTATTTGGCGAATTATTACGAGTTTCTCATTTTTCCTTAATATATGGGAACCAGTATGTTTCGTATACCTTGATTTTCAGATCACAAATTTCTGATTTGAGGGCTATTATTAAATTGGGGGTACTTAACACTTTTAATTTTAAGCCTATTAATTAATTTTTAAACTGCAGATTATATGACATTCCTCCTCAAATTCGTGTTTCTGATGTATTAAAGTTGAAACTTTTACTAAATAATTTTACTCCTGTGCGATGTCTTTGCGATTTTTTTCCCAAATAATATAAGACATTTGCTGTTAAACGCGGTTGTCTTCTGGTTATAGCAGCGCGTGGTCTAGTGAACATGATTTCTTTCAATTACTAATTTTGCATTAATTTCGATCTCTTTTTTTCTTCCTTCTAGGAAAGTATATGTATCTTTACTAGGTATGTGTGCAATGCATACATGAAATTACTGCTTAACATTTTCATGTATTATCTTCTACATACGATTTAATATAATTATTGATTTTCTCTTAATATGCATTTTCACACAGGGAAACATGTCGCCTATTGGTTTAATATATACAAGTGCCTTCAATTTTATATTTTTTTCATAAATAATTTTGGGCACTAGTGAATAATGTGATGTCTTTCTTGGAATTATTAGAGTTAATAAAGCTTCCTTGATTGGTAGGAGAGTATGAATTTATGCACTTAATTATATGTAATTAAATCTCTTTTTGCTTATTGTTATCATTCCTTGGAATGATATTTATTGGTTGCTTTTGCTCCAATCTGTGGTTATTGTAAAATATTCAAAAACTTTAGACTTTGTTCAAACTCTCTTTGCTGTTGTGAAAGGGGTTTCAGATTTTGAAAATTTAAAATTTAAGAAATTTAGAAAGAACTCGAAATTAAATAAACGTTAAAAATCAAAAACATTTTCTGAAAAGAAAAAATGAATTAATGTATTAGTGTCTGAAATGGAAGTAGTCGTACCGACTACGACTCTAGCAGCACCAAAATCAATTTTGACTCCAACTCCGGCTCACAGCACTGCTTTAAACAAAATAAATTTTATTTAAATTTTGTGTGCTATTTAAGCTTCTCCATCTTTTTATCCAAAGACTGTGATGAAAAAATATGCAGAATGCCTGCATTTGTTTCAAATAAAGCAATTTCTTTCAGAGTAAATCAATTTGAATAATTTAGTCACTGATTAAAACAAAAATGATGATTTAAATAATAATGTTTTAAAAAAATCCGAAAATTTGGTAAATATTAGAAATTAGAGCTTCTGTCAAGTTAGCTTGAAAAATTAGAAATATTTGAATGTTTAGCAATTAAACATTTTTCCACTTAAATACAAGTTATTCTCAAGGGGTATGGCAACTAATAGAGTAGAATTAAAATTATAGTGTCTTGAATCAGTGGAGCAGATAGGAACAAGCAAAATGTTAAATTTGTAAAATTTGACTGATTATACATTAATGAAGATTTCGAAAAAATAAAATTTGTCCCCAGACACAAATATATAAAGCAATGATAAATTAAATAATTGATGAAATAAGTTTCATCTATTAAACTCTGCAAAAAAAGATGCTTAAAAATATATACGTATATAAACACTTAAGAAAAATTTAAAAATATACAATACATATAAGAAAATATCGAATAAAATTCTAAGGTTAAATTTAAATATATTGTTTAAAATATTTAACACATTCCATAAAATTCTGAAGTCAAAAATTTGGAAATGGTAATGTAACAACGAAATCTTTTTCCTGAGACAACGTTTGAATGAAATTCTTTTTGCAATGTATTTACCTGGTTAAATAAATGCTGTTATCTATAAGAATTGAGTCAATTGACAGATGTTTCCTGGAAATCATTTGCCATGTGATTGAATCGTTATTGCGCATATAGAGTTAGATGTTATTTGGAAAAATAAAGACAACTACTAATAAGAAACTTTTTTATTTACATCATTTATACATAGTTAACAAGCATTGTAGTGAATACGAAATGAAACAATCATAAATAATACAGGGAATTATGAAGGATTCAAAAAGGGATTGGCCCATTTCATCCCTATCATAAATAGGGAATTATGAAACAGGGAATTATGAAGTTTCATTTAACAGGGAATTATGAAGTTTCATTTAACAGGGAATTATGAAGGATTTCAAAAGGCTAGTGTTCAACAATGAGAGAAATTTACAAATGACTTTTAAGTCTTATTACAATGAATGGCTGAATGAGAAACAATTGATAACCAAAGCTGATGGGCTTTTATTATGTGGAAAAAAGATTTTGTGAAAAGTGATAGAGATTTTTTGCAGATGTTCTGCCACCCTACATTTTCAAAGTGTATCATTTTGTGAATTTAAAGTTGTATGAAGAGACACACAAACCACATGCTTCACTGAGCTTGCTGTATTAATGCCAGGTTTCCCTCGATATAAGTGGATGGTTGCAATACAAGGTTCAATGAAGGATGATATAAAAATAACCTCGGTGCCGTAGATACTATGAATGCCCTTGTCTCAGCATGAGTTCAATACACGCCATTAATTGACATGATCTCCAACTCTCTTACTGAATTTTACTTTTTGCACTTCTTACTAACTTTAAATTCTCACACTGAAGTTGTTTCTTCAAAGTGTTGCTACTAAACCAATATCATGAACTAAAATAGATCATTAAACCTGTTTCGTGTTTGGAATAGTTCAGTAACCATCACAATTTTTGACACATACTAGTACTTTTTCCATGTTATTCTATGGGGAGTCAAACTTCTACTTTCCTTAATATTTGTACTCTGATTTTCATTTCTGTATATTTTTACCATCTAAACCAAAATTTGGTTTAAAATATGAACATACTTCCAATTTCGTGTTTGAAAAATTATCACCAAACCAATTTATGTTCAAAATGTTTTGGCAGGTGATCAAAATTTGTACACTAAAACACAAATCTCCTGTTATCCCTATTGGAAATGAAATTTTATCTTGACCTTTTTCTGATCATTTAATATTTCTATCGCACAGAAATTTTGGTCCTATTTTTGCGCACTAAACGGAAATCTTCTTTGAAGTAAGAACACAAGTCTAGTTTCGTGTTTAAATCTGATCACAAAATCAGTTGATGGTTTGCACTATCAAGTATCATTTTTACACTTTGAACTTTCACAGGTTAATAACGCTATTGGAAGACAAATTTTAATTTTTATTCTTTAGTTATCGCTGCAAAAATATATACATCATTGTGGGTAAGTACCAGGTGAGTATTTTAATATTTCTTAGGGCATACCTAATAGAGTTGTACACAACGGCATAAACATATATTAATATTTTCAAAAACAATTTTTTTATATTTGAAAAAATGATAATGAACCATTCAACTATTGATGAAAGTCATATCAAGCGGATACCATTTCTAAATTTCGGTAATTTTACCATAAGGGATAGAGGAGGTTTTTTTGCCAAGAGGCAAGTACCTCTTATCTAGGTTGACTTAAAATTTTTAGCAGCAGGTCTATTAAAAACAGTGGCATTCACCTTATCCCAGACAGCATTGAAGACACTTCGAATGTCTCCAGCTCAGGGTGTCCTCCAATATCAAGGCTTTGAGGAGATCAAAACTGTATTTCTCCCTGTTCTTCTGGTTTAGGGTAACCAGAAGAACAGAGAATCGTCAATGGCAGGATCTAGTCATTATTGCTGAGATGACGAACATGTGATTTAGATTTGGCACTGATATGCTCTGTGATACAAATGTCTGATTCACACTTGGATGATATTTCATCCATCCATTCACCGAGGAAGGAGTGGAATGAAATGTGTCCTGAGGACAGGTAGTACAGATGACGGAATCCATGTTCCCAGTAGAGTGCTCACAGTTCCAGCTTCGAAAGCAAGTCCAGGGAGACATGGTAAAACTAATGAGCTTCAGGCGGGCAAGACTGGTGACCACTTGATGAAGTCTTCCCGGTTGTTCTCAGGACACGCAGAGGTCATAGGTTTATAGGTGACTAACACTGCATCAACACTGATAGGCGCGATGTCCGTCACTACTTTGGATGTATTGGACAAAATTTCTGTGTATTGTAGTAGACAGATAGTGGACACTGTAGTGGTCTGACTTCGTCCATTGCTTGGCCCATTTCATCCCTATCATAAATTAAGGCCCAAATTTGAATTGAAACGAAGAATACTGTTCTTAATTATCTCCTCATAGAAAATTCTAAACCCCTCTACCTGGAAAAATGTCTCACAGAAGAAGGCATCCTTTCCTTTGTGGGTCTTGATATCTGGAGGGAAACCTGAATGCTTTTGCTTGGCTCCCAGGAAGGTATCAATATACTCCACGTACATTCCCCCTTTTCTTATTTTCGGATCATATCTGAGCACCTGATCAAAGTGCCAGACGTCATGCAAATAAGTCTTAACCAGCTTTCATGGCTATGAAGATTTCTTTCGTAATCCACGAGGCAGTTAAGGCACGTTGGTGCTCGTTGTGGGTGCAGGGTGGTGGAAGATGATATTCTGCACACTTTTGGCTCATAGGAAAATGCAGCTTTCCATTGGCTCTGTAGGGGAGAACAGGGATGAACAAGTCATCTGGAGGGATGACACAATGACATGGGTAACACAAAAGTACATATGGAAATTGTGGCTGAATTTGGAAGTGATGCACCGGGGATGACCTTTCTGTACAGAGTATAATTGGGGGTATAACCCAGGGGGTATAATGATTTCACGTCAAAATTCCGAATTTGGTTTCCATGTAGGCATGTACCCAGGAATTAGTTTCAAGGGTCCAAAAATTTTTTTTCGGAGGGTCCACGAATTCAGTTTGGGGAGTCTCCAAGAATTTAGCTTCAGAAGATAAGACTTTAGTAGTGTTTCCCAATTACTAAAATAATCCACCAAATAGGAAAGGTTAAAATGCAGTGGTTTTTTAATCTATTTTTAGTGTAAGATATAAAATATGAGGCTAAAATAAATTTATAGAAAGACAACTGTTTTGGGTTTGAAAGCATGTAGAGAAGTTTGAAATTTAGTTTAAGATGAGAGGATTTTTTTTTTTTGGGGGGGGGGTCCTGCCACCTCAGCACCCCCCTCTGGGTACATCCTGAATCTATGGTCTTCTGATGCAGAGCTTGGAAAAATTCCATCCCCCCACCATGGAGGAAATATAAGTTTGATGGACTTGTAGAGAAGAGCAAGTGCAGGGTTGTGTGGCACAGCTGGTCAAACCCATGTTCCTAGATAACCTTATATTATCCGACTATATCCTTATATAATCGGGTAACAAGACTTTCAGGGCTCGAAGATGATCCATGGTACGAGAGTAAAGGGCAGGAAAGTATTTCCTGCTTAAATTCTGAATATCTTCTGTTTTAAAAGCACTTTATACATACGCGGGGGAAACAACCTTCAATTCAAAAATCTTGTTTGTCTCGTGGCACACTCCATCCATTCAACAGACACAGACACGATGTTCACCTTCAGGGGAACGGCTGTCTGGATTTCCACGTTTTCTTGTTTGGCCATGTTCTCGAGCCAACCAAGCACCTTGAGAGGTTGGCAGTCATTGTTGGCCAAGTATTCTTGTGCAGGATTCAATGCCAAAAGATTTTCGGGCAGAATTGTGGCACGGAAACACTTGCTGACAGGCGCCAGTGATGGCAGATCCTGGGCAGAGGGATCGACACGAGTTAAAGAAATTTCTCTCTTCCTCTGCACAAAAGCTCAACATCTGCTCGATAATAAAATCGAATTCTCACTAGAAATCTCACATGATTTCAATATCTTACTACATCATCATCATCATCATCATCATCATCATCATCATCATCATCATCATCATCATCATCATCAAGCAGCCATGGGCTACGGAGGTCCAACAAGACCGTGCAATTTAGTTCTCCAAGCAAGTCTATCCTGAGCTACATCTACTGCATCTGGCAACTGCCCATCAATCCTAACAAGGTCCTGTTTGATATTGTCTGCCCACCGCATCCTAGGTCTCCCCCTCTTTCTGAGGCCTTTAGGCACACTGTTCATAACCCTATTCGCCAATCTATAACTATTCATACGGGCAACATGGCCAAACCAACGGAGTCTCTCTCTGCACAATATGCTGCTACCAATCCTTAAAGTCTTTCTTCACAGTTGGTGTCATGCCCTTTGGTCTGAAGAAGGAAGGATTGGGAATGCAGCCAACGTATTGAATATTGTCTTCTTTGGTAAAGTTGTGAGGGAAATATTTTTAGACTGTTTCAGATTAAGGGTTTTCGAAAAGCAACGTACGGTTGCTTGAATAAATGACAAGGTATTAATAAAACTGATCTTGAAACTTTTTAAAAATGTGCCTAAAATATTTGATCCTTCAGAGGTCATATCAGGCTGAAGGAAATATTTCTACAAGTAATTTAATATGAAAGTGCCATTGAAACTTTTTAAATTGTGTGCTAACACAGTCACATTTTTGAACCTTTTTACTGTTGGGCGATTTTCAGGTAAGAGCCGGTCCATTAATTTTTCGACATCGGAAAATGAAACATGTTGCCACTCATCCCCTTCTCTGTACTGTAGTTTGCCATACACGATGCGAGTAATAAATGACCATTACTCTGCTGCACTGTCTCAATGTCAAAACACATGTAGTGTTGTTGCTCGACACAATCTAATTTATAGGCCTCCACATAACCTAGGTTCGTCTACATGACAGAAATGACATTTAGCTGGATCGAACATGTCTATACATTTTACACACCGATGTCGCTGTTTACAAATGGAGAACAGATGTGAAGTAAAGTATTCAGCTCCATGCAGGTAAACATGGCAATCAGGACAGAGAATGGAAATCTCCACTGTGGACAGCATTCATAGAAATACACATTTGCCTTTGCATGTGCCTTTGCACACATGCCCACGATGATTTGATATTTTTAAACAGTGTGGCCAGAATTTCACAACAGATGCACAACAGTGCAGATGAGTGTCATTATGACATCAAAATGCTGATTATGGAAAAGAATGAAAAGGGACGGGGGTGCATTGCCTACTACAAATATGGGGATGAAATCATTGTCTACTGAGTAAACAACAATGTGAAATTCTGGAGACTGGTATTGATAAAACATTTTTATCTGTTAAAGACCACAGGGACCGATGGTAATTTTTCTGCTTCATTTTCTGGTAACTTACAATGACTATGTATTACTTTATCATAGTTGATTACCAATCCTCTTTACTCATATTTAGTGCTTTGGCCACTACAAGGACAGGAAGTAGACACATTTCATCTGAATTAGTGAATTTCAAAATAGACTTTTTATTGTCAGAAAAGAGTCAAATATTTATTAGTGACCTTCGACCAAGAGTTTTATATTGGCCGTCTCTATCAGTACCTTCATTCTTGAGATCAGTATATACGAAATTACACTTCATTTCACTATGTCTGCCTAGTTCCTTATCTGACATACTCTATTGCATGTCAGATAAGATAATATGAACCGCTCAACTGTCAGATCATTTTGTGGAATTGGAGGAAGGTTGACAGACGTTTTGACGTTGGGATTCCCGAAGCACAAACGCACATGAGATGCTTGAGATCTATTAACATTTCACTGTGAATAACATGCAGAGATGAAATGAAATTATTTGCTTCCACATCCTCCATTCCTTTGAGGTGCTTGGAAGTGGACACAAACATTGTTTTAAACTTTTGTGAATTAAATGTTTCTCACATGTTTAAATGTGTGAGAAGGTCTTTAATCGATCACAGGGGTAGTTCCTGAAATGGCACCATCGTCTGCTCTAGAAGACACATAGAGTGACCCATCTTGCTGTAAAAGAGTACAGGAGGCTTTTGTTTTTACTATTCTTGATTGACACGAATCTTGAACTGCACTTTGGAACCCAGAACTAAGGTAGGAAGGTCTCTCCTCGTTGTTGGGCCGCTTGTAGGAATGCTTCCAAGCCATTAAGGCATCAAATGCAGAGGTAGACTGCTTTTACTCCTCTTCCTATGCTGCTGATTTATGTGCCTCAGGAGTGACTGACTGAAAACTATACATAGCAAAATTCAGAACTGAAGATCGGGGTGCAAAAACTAGTAGATGATCACAACTAATAAGTTTCTTCCCCCTTTGCATGCACTCTCATACATGCCTCTAATACATACCGTGGAGAGTCCATTCAACCACTGGAACAGGGAGAAGAGTACCCTCCCATGAATAGTGCACCCATCCTATCTATTACCCAATGAAGGGAGAGAATGCCACCTTGTCTGCAAGATGACGTCATTAGCTTAACATATTTTCCTGAACGGAATCTTGACTCATGGTCACATTCGAAAAATTGAATCTTGTACACTCTTCTGCAGACAGGCTGTAACCACATTTTTTTTTCTATTTCCTACGCTGGATTGTTTCTAAAATTAGAATATTCTCTAAACTTTGTGTTTGCAGTGCAGAGGAAGAGACTTTTGGAGACGGGAATTTTTCTTCATATTCTATTTGTGGTTCAGAGAAAATATGCAAAAATTGTGATGACTTTAGGAGAAGTATTATCAGATTTGAATTTTAAGCAATAAAGTTTATGGCAGTTTTCTAAATATTTTTAAATTCAAGGTGGAGACTGAGAGGGGGATGTCCTAATCCATGATTGTGTGATCCCCTTTACACATGGCTTTCCTACATTGGGTTTGGGGTAAAGTGGGCGTTACTGCATTAGGTGTTGTCACCGAAAGTTTTATTGGACTTGGTAAATTATTAAAGTTTAAGGATTACAACATCCAAGATAGCAGATATGAGGGAATGCCCTAATCCATTGGTGTTGCCATGAAAGTTTAATTGGACTTGGTAAATTTTTGAGGATTGTTCATCCACGAAGACGACTGAGAGGAGAACTCTCCTACTTTTACAAATGTTGAAAAGAAACAATATTGTTCTATTAAGTACATGACCAGACTTCTATGTTCTCTCACCAAATACAATGGCGTGAGCTTCTAATGGACTACTAACCTCACCGTTTCACGAGTGAATCACTGTTAGGACCATATTCTTTATTCTCAATAGCATGGAACCCATAGAGTAGGTTTCCAAATGAAGAGGAGAAATAGCTGAAATTCACAATTTCAAGTTGCAAGAGCTTACTCCTTATGTGATTTACGTCGACTTTGATTCATTCTTAGTCAAAGTGAAGAGTCACACCACTCTCAGAGCCAATCAGGAACTTGCAGATATTCATATTTTATTGTGAGACCTGATGATCTTGACGTAAACTTCCGGGAATTTATAGAGGTAAAAATATTTGTAATGTTTGCTTAAAGAAGAAAAGAATATCAAATATTTTGTTATGGAGATCAAGTCAATGCAACTGTCGAGTCATGAAGAGAGACTGTTTTTCAACGCTACCATCTCTCAGATTTGCTACAAATTCTGAGACTAGATCGAGTGAGAGATCTTTTAACAGGCATATTCGAAAGGAGTTGCTCGTAACGCATGCAATCTGGATTAAAAGTTCACTAATAAGATTCCAGTCATATTTCATAACCTTAAGGATATGACAGTCTTCTTATACGCAAGGAATTGGCAGGATCAAATATAAGATGATTAACTGCATTCTCAATAATATGGTAAAAAATATAGCATTCTCCCATGGGACTTTCAATTTCATAGACTCTTTTCAGTTTTAAAGTGCCTCTCTTTAGAAACTAGTCCATAATTTATCACCAGAAGAATTTCATATTTCAAAGGAGCATGTTGAACCTGAATGGTTACTCTTGGTTTTGAGAAAGGGGTTTATCCCTACGTTTATATTGACAACAACGAAAAGTTTGAAGAAACGTTGTTACCTCCACGTGAATCTTTTTACAATCAACCCACAGAAGAAGTACTAGAGGAAGAGACAACATCCATGCACTGAAAGTATGGAACATATTCAACAGAAAAAACTTAGGCGATACTGATGATGACAAATGTTAATCCAGAGCTGACAATTGACCCTACAATGTATCATTTCCTGGAAAAGGCATACGAGGAGGAATTTCAGTGATATGCAATCATTTTAGTACGCCAAACAGCAAGAATTTAGATACCTATAATCCTCATCTACCCTATAAAACACATTTAACAATCTCTATGGAGGGCAATGTCACAATGTCTTCCTGAAAGCGATTTTCGATGGCTTCATAAAGAAGAAATAGGAGTTCTAGATATTATGTCGGTTGCTGATGATTCCAATAAAAGCTATATATTGGAAGTCGATTTAGACAATCCAGTTTCTCTTCACGATAAGCATAATTATCCAGTAGCCCCTGAGAAACTTCAGATTATCAACAATATGTTGTCACCATATTGCCAAGAGCGTGCTCATAACCTTGGAATAAATACCACATAATCAGCCGTGAAACTGGTTCCCAATCCGTATTCTAAAGAAAAATATATTCTACATTATCAGAATATCAAACGATATTTGACTCTTAGTATGCAAATAAAAAACAATTATTCGAATTTTAGAATTCAAACAGTTGCATTACCCTGCTGGTTAAAACCATGTATAGAATTTAATGCAGGTCAGAGGAATAAAACCTGAAACGATTACGAGAAGGACTTCTTTAAACTGATAAATAATTCTGTGTTTTGAAAAACGATGTAAAACTTGAGAAATTAAATGAATATTGAATTGTTTGAGAGCCCCAAGAGAGTTTGAAAACTTGCAGCATCACCAGTTTTCAGGCTGTTCATGTTTTTGACAACTAACTAACAGATGTGTACAATCAAAGCAAACTTAATTGAAATTCAAACAGACCTATTTATGCTGGGTTCGGTATTCTAGATATTAGTAAAATACTGATGTATAGCTCCAATTACGATTATATCATCATAAATTTGAAGGAAATGTTAAATTATTATTCACTAATGCAGATTTACTGTGTGTATTTATATGCTATGTATATTAATGTGCTATGAGGATCTATGGGCTTCAAACCGAAGATGTGTATGCCTGTATAAAAGATGATATAGACCAATTTGGCACATCTGATTACCTTGTAGACCACTTCCTACATAGCATAAGTAATAAAAATGCCCTAGGAAAAATGAATGATTAACTTTCAGGAGTGCCTGACAACCAGTTTTCATCATCATCATCATCACCCTGCTCCTCAAGCAGCCACGGACTACGGAGGTCTAACCACACCATGCAATTTAGTTCTCCAAGCATTTCTGTCCTGAGCTACATCTGCTTCATCTGGCCACTGCACACCAATTCTAACAAGGTCCTGTTTGATACTGTCTCAAACACATCGTAAAAAGTCTCAACACATTATTGTCGAAAGGATTACAGAGACTGCTTAATAAACAAATTACCTTCTCGAGCAGATTTGACAAGCATTCAAAGTACCAACTATCATCCTTTACTCCTTCAAAGTACCAACATCATCTTTTACTCCTTTCAAAGTACAACTATCGCATTCAAAGTACCAACTATCATCTTTTACTCCTTTCAATGTATGAACATTGAAAGGAGTAAAACTTCGACTATCACCATTCGACTACAAAAGATATGTATTTCAACTGTCATGACACTCTTCCGTACGGACTTTTTACTTTTACTACTACAAAACCACACACACACAAAAAATATTCACAGAAGACCAGTAATTTGTGAGACATGTACACTGTGATTTTTATTATGTTCAGCTTTTATGTTAGTAGGCAAAAAAATTATTCTCTCTGAAATAATGTATTGATGTACAAAATTGATGTTACCCCTGTATATATCAAAATTGTTGCATGCAATTGCCATATGCATACCATTGTATGTAAAACCATTTCCTTTTTTAAGTCGCATTTTGAAGGCAATCTGAAAAATATATGTGTAACCAATGCAAAAAAAACATTTTTGTGAAATGTTATGTATGCATTCTGTAAAAAGATATTATAACCAATGAAAAAAACCATGTAAAAAGGTACATACACAATCTGCAAAGTACGTTTTAACTAATGAAATTGCATTACTTGTGTAGAATACATACGAAAACGTACACATTACCTAGATACATATAGGTACTGTATATTAAATGTATCTCCAACTGTATGTCAGTACACTATAAGTTTTTATGTCAATAAGGATTAAATTATAATTTTTGTGAGTTTTGAAATTCTGATTCACGATTTTTATCTCTAGGGCCGATAGGTAAGTGAGATGTTATCGCTGAGGGACGTGGGACAATTTTCTGGAGTTTACTCATCGCTGGAAAAACTGCTAAGGATCATCATTCTCTGATGCAGCTCACTATCGATAAGCTTTTATAGAACAATAACTTTCCTGTAGAAAAATATTTTTTAGATGGAACTTACGATTAAAGGTTTGCAATTCTCTTATTTTTCAAGATTTTCAAACTTCCAATTTCAGATTAAGTATTAAAAGAAAACAGGCTGTAAACTACCAGTACTTCGAGAGAAGGGGTGATATTTCGTTACGTCGCATTAATATCGAGGAGGGGATGACTGTTCTCTGGGAGAAGAGAAATCTTAAAAGTCTCACTCGATTCATTTGATTTTTTTATCTCAGTTTCTTCTCATTCATAAACTACCAGTATTTAGAGAGAAGGGGAGAGATTTCGTTATGTCGCATTAATATGGAAGAGGGGCTGACTGATTTCTGGGATAAAAGAAATCTTAAATGTCTCACTGGATTCATCTGATTTTTATCTCAGTTTCTGTTTTTTCTTAAACTACTAGTACCTCGAGAGAAGGGGAAAGATTTCGTTACGTCGAATTAATATGGAAGAGGGGATGACTCTTTTCTGGGAGAAAAGAAATCTTTAAGGTCTCACTGGATTCATTTGACTTTTATCTCAGTTTCCTTTTCTTTTTCTCATAAACTACCAGTACCTAGACAGAAGGGGAAAGATTTCGTTACGTCGCATTAATATGGAAGAGGAGATGACTCTTTTCTGGGAGAAAAGAAATCTTAAAGGTCTCACTGGATTCATTTGACTTTTAACTCAGTTTTCTTTTAATTTTCTCATAAACTACCAGTACCTAGACAGAAGGGGAAAGATTTCGTTACGTCGCATTAATATGGAAGAGGGGATGACTCTTTTCTGGGAGAAAAGAAATCTTAAAGGTCTCACTGGATTCATTTGACTTTTATCTCAGTTTCCTTTTTTTTTCTCATAAACTACCAGTACCTAGACAGAAGGGGAAAGATTTCGTTACGTCGCATTAATATGGAAGAGGGGATGACTCTTTTCTGGGAGAAAAGAAATCTTAAAGGTCTCACTGGATTCATTTGACTTTTATCTCAGTTTCCTTTTTTTTTCTCATAAACTACCAGTACCTAGACAGAAGGGGAAAGATTTCGTTACGTCGCATTAATATGGAAGAGGGGATGACTCTTTTCTGGGAGAAAAGAAATCTTAAAGGTCTCACTGGATTCATTTGACTTTTATCTCAGTTTCCTTTTCTTTTTCTCATAAACTACCAGTACCTAGACAGAAGGGGAAAGATTTCGTTACGTCGCATTAATATGGAAGAGGGGATGACTCTTTTCTGGGAGAAAAGAAATCTTAAAGGTCTCACTGGATTCATTTGACTTTTAACTCAGTTTTCTTTTAATTTTCTCATAAACTACCAGTACCTAGACAGAAGGGGAAAGATTTCGTTACGTCGCATTAATATGGAAGAGGGGATGACTCTTTTCTGGGAGAAAAGAAATCTTAAAGGTCTCACTGGATTCATTTGACTTTTATCTCAGTTTCCTTTTTTTTTTCTCATAAACTACCAGTACCTAGACAGAAGGGGAAAGATTTCGTTACGTCGCATTAATATGGAAGAGGGGATGACTCTTTTCTGGGAGAAAAGAAATCTTAAAGGTCTCACTGGATTCATTTGACTTTTATCTCAGTTTCCTTTTCTTTTTCTCATAAACTACCAGTACCTAGACAGAAGGGGAAAGATTTCGTTACGTCGCATTAATATGGAAGAGGGGATGACTCTTTTCTGGGAGAAAAGAAATCTTAAAGGTCTCACTGGATTCATTTGACTTTTATCTCAGTTTCCTTTTTTTTTCTCATAAACTACCAGTACCTAGACAGAAGGGGAAAGATTTCGTTACGTCGCATTAATATGGAAGAGGGGATGACTCTTTTCTGGGAGAAAAGAAATCTTAAAGGTCTCACTGGATTCATTTGACTTTTATCTCAGTTTCCTTTTTTTTTCTCATAAACTACCAGTACCTAGACAGAAGGGGAAAGATTTCGTTACGTCGCATTAATATGGAAGAGGGGATGACTCTTTTCTGGGAGAAAAGAAATCTTAAAGGTCTCACTGGATTCATTTGACTTTTATCTCAGTTTCCTTTTTTTTTCTCATAAACTACCAGTACCTAGACAGAAGGGGAAAGATTTCGTTACGTCGCATTAATATGGAAGAGGGGATGACTCTTTTCTGGGAGAAAAGAAATCTTAAAGGTCTCACTGGATTCATTTGACTTTTATCTCAGTTTCCTTTTTTTTTCTCATAAACTACCAGTACCTAGACAGAAGGGGAAAGATTTCGTTACGTCGCATTAATATGGAAGAGGGGATGACTCTTTTCTGGGAGAAAAGAAATCTTAAAGGTCTCACTGGATTCATTTGACTTTTATCTCAGTTTCCTTTTTTTTTCTCATAAACTACCAGTACCTAGACAGAAGGGGAAAGATTTCGTTACGTCGCATTAATATGGAAGAGGGGATGACTCTTTTCTGGGAGAAAAGAAATCTTAAAGGTCTCACTGGATTCATTTGACTTTTAACTCAGTTTTCTTTTAATTTTCTCATAAACTACCAGTACCTAGACAGAAGGGGAAAGATTTCGTTACGTCGCATTAATATGGAAGAGGGGATGACTCTTTTCTGGGAGAAAAGAAATCTTTAAGGTCTCACTGGATTCATTTGACTTTTAACTCAGTTTTCTTTTAATTTTCTCATAAACTACCAGTACCTAGACAGAAGGGGAAAGATTTCGTTACGTCGCATTAATATGGAAGAGGGGATGACTCTTTTCTGGGAGAAAAGAAATCTTAAAGGTCTCACTGGATTCATTTGACTTTTATCTCAGTTTCCTTTTCTTTTTCTCATAAACTACCAGTACCTAGACAGAAGGGGAAAGATTTCGTTACGTCGCATTAATATGGAAGAGGGGATGACTCTTTTCTGGGAGAAAAGAAATCTTAAAGGTCTCACTGGATTCATTTGACTTTTATCTCAGTTTCCTTTTTTTTTCTCATAAACTACCAGTACCTAGACAGAAGGGGAAAGATTTCGTTACGTCGCATTAATATGGAAGAGGGGATGACTCTTTTCTGGGAGAAAAGAAATCTTAAAGGTCTCACTGGATTCATTTGACTTTTATCTCAGTTTCCTTTTTTTTTCTCATAAACTACCAGTACCTAGACAGAAGGGGAAAGATTTCGTTACGTCGCATTAATATGGAAGAGGGGATGACTCTTTTCTGGGAGAAAAGAAATCTTAAAGGTCTCACTGGATTCATTTGACTTTTATCTCAGTTTCCTTTTTTTTTCTCATAAACTACCAGTACCTAGACAGAAGGGGAAAGATTTCGTTACGTCGCATTAATATGGAAGAGGGGATGACTCTTTTCTGGGAGAAAAGAAATCTTAAAGGTCTCACTGGATTCATTTGACTTTTATCTCAGTTTCCTTTTTTTTTCTCATAAACTACCAGTACCTAGACAGAAGGGGAAAGATTTCGTTACGTCGCATTAATATGGAAGAGGGGATGACT
Source organism: Ryuthela nishihirai (assembly GCA_038380435.1). Taxonomy (NCBI): domain Eukaryota; kingdom Metazoa; phylum Arthropoda; class Arachnida; order Araneae; family Heptathelidae; genus Ryuthela; species Ryuthela nishihirai. Next base: position 5,890,516 of record JAWZYU010000019.1, read on the forward strand.
CTTTTCTGGGAGAAAAGAAATCTTAAAGGTCTCACTGGATTCATTTGACTTTTATCTCAGTTTCCTTTTTTTTTCTCATAAACTACCAGTACCTAGACAGAAGGGGAAAGATTTCGTTACGTCGCATTAATATGGAAGAGGGGATGACTCTTTTCTGGGAGAAAAGAAATCTTAAAGGTCTCACTGGATTCATTTGACTTTTATCTCAGTTTCCTTTTTTTTTCTCATAAACTACCAGTACCTAGACAGAAGGGGAAAGATTTCGTTACGTCGCATTAATATGGAAGAGGGGATGACTCTTTTCTGGGAGAAAAGAAATCTTAAAGGTCTCACTGGATTCATTTGACTTTTATCTCAGTTTCCTTTTTTTTTCTCATAAACTACCAGTACCTAGACAGAAGGGGAAAGATTTCGTTACGTCGCATTAATATGGAAGAGGGGATGACTCTTTTCTGGGAGAAAAGAAATCTTAAAGGTCTCACTGGATTCATTTGACTTTTATCTCAGTTTCCTTTTCTTTTTCTCATAAACTACCAGTACCTAGACAGAAGGGGAAAGATTTCGTTACGTCGCATTAATATGGAAGAGGGGATGACTCTTTTCTGGGAGAAAAGAAATCTTAAAGGTCTCACTGGATTCATTTGACTTTTAACTCAGTTTTCTTTTAATTTTCTCATAAACTACCAGTACCTAGACAGAAGGGGAAAGATTTCGTTACGTCGCATTAATATGGAAGAGGGGATGACTCTTTTCTGGGAGAAAAGAAATCTTAAAGGTCTCACTGGATTCATTTGACTTTTATCTCAGTTTCCTTTTTTTTTCTCATAAACTACCAGTACCTAGACAGAAGGGGAAAGATTTCGTTACGTCGCATTAATATGGAAGAGGGGATGACTCTTTTCTGGGAGAAAAGAAATCTTAAAGGTCTCACTGGATTCATTTGACTTTTATCTCAGTTTCCTTTTTTTTTCTCATAAACTACCAGTACCTAGACAGAAGGGGAAAGATTTCGTTACGTCGCATTAATATGGAAGAGGAGATGACTCTTTTCTGTGAGAAAAATAGTCTTAAAATTCTCACTGGATTCATTTGATTTTTATCTCAGTTTCCTTTTTTTTTCATAAACTATCAGTACCTAGAAAGAAGGGTGGTGATTTCGTTACGTCGCATTAATATGGAAGAGGGGATGACTGTTTTCTGGGAGGATACTATATTATCTCTTATAATTAAGTACTGCTATTTGTTGGGCTGATTACCGTAGAAAAAGGGAAGTTCTCTAATAAACGGCTAAAAACGAGTTACATAATTTTTGGATAACCACTTAAATGGTCTTGCGAATTATCAAGCCGGCTCTGCTGATGGATTATACCTTTAAAGCATCTTAAAGTCACTTAGAGAGATTGATTATATTAGTTTACAGCTGCTTTGTGGATATTAGAAACTTGTATGAATTAAACACCCAATTTTGTCTTTACTTTGAATTTCTCTGATATCGGGTTTTAGTCACAACCTGATTTTCACGCCATCCGATCAGCAATCACATTTATCTTGATAAATGCGCCCTTGAGTGAAGAGAACAGAACTCTTGTGCGAAAATTGGAAGTGAAATCGCCATAGCTACACTCACATGACGCCTCTAGTAAAATATTAATATTACGAAATGAAGCACCTTTCAAATGAGCACAACAATAGAAATATTTATTTTCTGCTCTCATCGGCTCTTCGGCGTAAAGAAAAACAAGACTTCTCTTGCTCCACAATAGCATGTAGCATAATTATGATTTTTTGAAGTACCATGATAAAAGATCCCATAACATTCTCCATCTGAGGATATCCAATAAATGGCATGAGTCGCAAAGGACAACACAAAAATCACAAAAAGGTGAGCCCCACGGGGCAGGAATTCTTGCTCCGCATAAATAAGTAAATAAAATAAATAATAAAACAAGCAGAAATCTTCGACGGTGAATAACTCTTATTGTTGAAATATGTATTTTTTTTTCTCAGTTATTCCAAAACGTTTACGTGCTTCTTAGGAGGAGCCGCCGCTGAGCCAGAAACGCTGTTCTGCGATGAATCTGTGGAAGAAAGCCAAAGCCTCCGCAGCCCTATTCTACCTCAACTTAAATTTTGATGATCGGATGCTTCGTTTCACTTTTCTTCTCAGTTGAGGCTTAGTTGGTTTCAATTGCTTTGAGATGGTTTCAATTGCTCAGTTTGAAAACTTTAAATATATTTTAAACAAAGGAGACTTTGGTTTTAGCGATCCTAGAGAAGGGACACGGTTCAATATCGCTATGTATACATTGAAGGGAGGCGATAGGGAGGGAGCATTTCGGATACGACGTATCCTATCCCCTCCCTATCGCCTCCCTTCAATCGGATACGACGTTCTACAAATTGTGGCAATCGAAATTTAGATAAACTCTCAGTGAATTCTGCGGGTGTAATACGTGAATGAATGCTTATGCGTGAATCTGGGTTTCAATTGTTTCTCCCATTGTCAATCGTCTCTTCTTAAACCATACTGTGAAAATCGCACTGTGTTAATAGCATCGATAAATTAATTAACGTTTTTCAACGCGAAATGAAGCGATGGTTTTTTCCTACGAGGCTGAAATAATTGCTGGACGATAAGAACTGAGTAGCAGGGTGAAGAGCAAAAGGACTTGGACCATCGGCAGACTTCCAAGGACGACTGTGAAACTAGGAATGGATGACGGAAGGTACTTGCCCTGATGAACTTCCGACTTCTTACTTTTAGTCATTAGTTTATTAGACATCGGGGACATGTGCGATTTTGCGTTATGAATCGCTTACTAAACATGAAGCAAGAGCATCGCTGCTCTCTTTACTTCCTCTGTAGGTTCGGCAGCAACTTCGAATGTTTTTTATTTTAACCAATCCCAATGTTTCAATTTCGAACATTAGAGGACGGATAGCGGTGATTAGATAGCTAAGGTAATAAGAGCACCTGATCAATAGTTGTTCTGACCCTTCTTGTCAAATCTCGGCTTCTGATTATTTTTCTTCCAGACGTTATTAAATTTCAACAGCAACAGAATAAGAATTTTGTAACGATTGATTTATTTCGAAAGAAAATCTTTTGGAGAATTGAAAATGTTTCTGAGCTCTTCAAAAAAAACATCCTAAAATATTGCTAGTTTTCGTTTTAACACATTAGGTTATTCTTTTGTGTGAGCAGAGGATGCTCTTATGATGATAGAGAATGGAACTATTAGAAAAGTCTTAAGATTTTCCCTCTTCGCTAGTTGCCCTTACGAGGAGTTTTCTTTGATCGTAGGAGGGAGCATTTGCCGCGAGCTACATGACAGCTCAAGTGAAGGGGTGTGGCTCGCGCAACAAAGCTCTCTTCTCCGTTTCCGTTGCAGTTGTCGCTTTGAGGGCTTGTTCGATGCCCTTGGTGCAGCGCTTCGCAGTCGAGCGATGCGTGACCGACCATTTGTGAAGTAAACAAGGATCTGAATGGCTATATGGCGGCAGTGGAGAGTCGGTTCGATTGCGAGGGTGAAAAGTTCCGTCAGATGGATGCAGCGCGAGAGTCAAAATTCAGTTCCGCCCCCACCCGTCCTCTTCGAGACTTGTGTGTGGGGGAACACGTCTCGCACCCGAATGGTGTCACCGCTACCGCCGCCACGCCGCTGGCCTTCCGCACTTGGCGAAGGCTCTTTCGTTCATCTGTGGGGAAAGAGAGATCTCGAATCGTAGAGTGGGTGACGTCATTTGACGTATCCGTTTCACAATGGACGACACCATTAGCACAGGGGAGGAGGCTCACTGACGCTGAGACCAAAACTTCCCGCCAGAATGGAAGTCTTCTTTTGAAGCTGACACTTTCGTATATTAAAGATCATAATTGAACGAATTTTCTCTAGAAACAAGAAAAACAAAAGTTTCATAATGAATTCTTACGCTTAAGTTAAAACTAAATAATATTTTGAGTGATGATTCGCTTAAGGTATTATTTTCTCTTTCGTTTCAAATAAGAGCAGATTCTTACTAGATGTCTGTATGAAAGTTTTCGCTAATAGTATCAATCTTCTGAGTTGCCAACATCAAAGGAATTAGTTGCGAAACTGAAAACGATGAAATGCAAATTCAGAAGAAAAATCACGGAGAGCGGAAGTTGTCTCTCTGAGCATGGGAGAAGGACAAAGAGAAATTTCCATTTCCTGTCATTTGGCCACCCAACCACAAAAGTGATCAGAATGACTGAAATGACTGACAAAAACTTACACGTGTAACTGAATTTACTCAATTTGTTTACCTAATTAATATTTTAAATTATTTGTTAATTAATATTTTTTTGGAACGAAAGTAAAATTTCGTTTCAACTCAATATGAATTTGGCGCATATATCTAATGTTCACATCTACAGTTCTCATAAAAATAAATTCATTAAAAAGGTATATAGGCATGAATATATATATAGAAAAGTAAATTGGCCCAACCTGTTAAAATAATTGATCAATATTGTTGTACTGCAATATCCATTCTTTTAAATTTCTTATAAAAGTAGCACCAGTAATAGTCAACTTTAATTCTCTTGGTAAAGCATTGTACATTTTGCCTGTTGGATAAATGTAATGCATGGTAATGATAGTTTTACTTGTTATAATATCGACCAGTAGAATTTCCTTCGATAAACCAGTGTCTTTAATAAAGGTTCCAAAGAGTACAAATTCCAATTTTTCGTAATATTTTAATAACCTGAAAGGGCTACAATTTCCTAATGTTTAAGATACGCATGGCAGAGTAAATTTCTGTTACACTCGACCTTTCAACTTTCTCACAATTGCAATTCAACCCATTACAACTCTTCTTATGTTTAATAATTTTGTCTTAAAGAAGCTGCCGTGTTCCCGAAGTAGAAAATTAAGATATATTTAGTTTTTCTGACGTTTAAAAACAATTTCTTCCTGGTACACCAGCCCCGAAGCATAACCAAATCAACTTCGATCATTTGTAACATTTGCCTATATTTCCCTGTGTAAGCATGATCCGGATCATCTGCAAAAACAATTGCTTTGTCATCAAGCTTTAAATTACAATAATCGTTAATATAGATCAAAAATAATAGAGGGTTTAAGAAAGAGCCTTGTGGCACTACAAATTTCACATCAGATTCGTTATTAAAGTTAATTATTTCTTATCTTAACTATTTGTTTACGATTAAACAGAAAACTTTAAGCAAAAGCGACATATTTCCTCTTTTATCCTATTTTCCATTTACCTCTAATATCCTTTGTACATACAAGAAATGAGCCTGATTTGTAATTTTTTGATTTTGTACATTAAAACCATTACAGATAGATGGAGTTAACTCTAAGATAGCATCCTCATCACTGATTTGAAGAAATCTTACATATCCCAAAACGAAATTACGTTTGTTTTGATAATTTTTTTTTAAATTTTGGAGAAAACAGAAACAATAGAAATTGGCCGATAATTTTCTCCTGCATTATGATCTCCACTTACAAAAATTGGAATTATAATTGCGATCTTTAGACACAAGAGAAAAATATCATCCTATAGTGACTTATTTAACAAACAGCAGAGAATATATTTGATTTCCGAGACAACGATCTTGACAACATACGAGGAAATGTGATCGCACCCAGCGGATTTACTGCCATCTAACTGCCTATTCGCATCCGGTAAATCTAGCTCAGTAACATGAGACATCAGGTAAATATACTTGTCAAAGAAATCCCACTAGTTCCGCCTGAAGTACTACCAGTATAGCGAAATGTCAATTCATAACTAACTACGGTCATGGGCAAGACAGTACCATATAGATACATTTCATCCCCGACTACCTAATGGCGAGCAGTCCTATAGGAGTAAAGCTCATCCGTCGGTCAAAACCGAAATTTGATCTATGTCCTGCATATATATGTGATATATATGATGACAAGACATACTAGTTCCTCCTGAAGCACTACTAGTATAAGGATTTACCATATTCACCACTAACTAAGGTCACGGGCAAGACAGTACCATATATATATATACAGCTCATTCCCGACAACCTAATGGCGAGTAGTACTATAGGAGTAAAGCTCATCCATCGGTCAAAACCTAAATTTAAATTATGTCACGGATAAATATGTGATGTGTAAAATTACAAGACCCTCTAGTTCCGCCTGAAGCACTACCAGTGTAGGGAAACGCGACATTCACCAGTAACTAGGGTCAGGGGCAAGACAGTACCATGTAGATACAGCTGATCCCCGACAACCTAATGGCGAACCGTACTATAGGAGTAAACTCATCCATTGGCCAAAACCTAAATTAAATCAAAGTCCCGTATATATATATATCTGTGATATATATATATGACGACAAGACACATTAGTTCCGCCTAAAGCACTACCAGTATAGGGAAGTGCCATATTCACAACTCCCTACGGTCAGGGGCAAGACAGTACCATATAGATACAACTCATCCCCGTCTACCTAATGTGGAAGGGTATTATAGGAGTAAAGCTCATCCATCGGTCAAAACCGAAATTTAAACTATGTCCTGCATATATATGTGATATATATGATGACAAGACCCACTAGTTCCTCCTGAAGCACTACCAGTAGAGGGATTTAAAATATTCACCACTAACTAAGGTCACAGGCAAGACAGTACCATATAGATACAGCTGATCCCTGACAACCTAAGGGCGAACAGTACTATAGGAGTAAAGTTCATCCATCGGACAAAACGTAAATTAAATCTATGTCCCGGATATATGTGTGATATATATGATGAAAAGACACAATAGTGCCTCCTGAAGAACTTCCAGTATAGGTATTTACGATATTCACCACTAACTAAGTTCAGGGGCAAGACAGCACCATATATATACAGCTCATCCCCGACAACCTAATGGCGAGCAGTACTAGAGGAGTAAAGCTCATCCATCGGTCAAAACCTAAATTTAATCTATGTCCCGGATATATATGTGATATATATAAATGACAAGACCCTCTTGTTCCGCCTGAAGCACTACCAGTATAGGGAAATCCCACATTCACCACTTACTACGGTCAAGGGCAGGACAGTACCATATAGATACAGCTGATCCCCGACTACCAAATGGCAAGCACTACAATAGATATAAAGGTCATCCATCGGTCAAAACCTAAATTCAATCTGTCCCGGATATATACAGGGTGATTCAGAATTCATCATCAATATTTAGTGGGGAGGAAGGGAATAAGAAAAGAAAGAGATTTCACATAGGAAAGTATGGGGGCAGACGAACGCATGGTGGTGTAGAGGGCGCTGTGTGTACACACCTCTCATACAGAAGCACAGCTGTTTGATGCGTGCAGTCAGTTGTCATTCGACAAGGTGAATTTGCAGAAGTAACATGAACCGGTATACGTAGAATGAATGTGCAGATATGCATGTAACTTACGGTGCGGCAGGAGAAAGATGTCTTCGAGCCAGGCAATTGTATGCAGCGCGCTTCCCAAACCGCCGTGTGCCACAGCATCAAATGTTTTCACGTATTCATCGCCAACTGCGTGAAACAGGATCGTTTGCTGCTAGTAATGTTAATCGAGGGAGGCGCAGATCGGCACGGACAGTAGCAGTAGAGGAAGCTGTCCTACAGGAAATCGAGGAACAACCTGGTGCTAGCACACGAGGTATGGCTAGGCAGTTTGGAATTTCGCAAGCAACAGCATTGGATTGGATTGGATTGTTTTACCTCTGAGCGGCACTTTTTTGCACACCATGGGCTAAATGGCCAGGTCACAAGGACCCCGAAGGCTCAGAGAAGGTTGGGGGAAGGGACCCACTGGAACAGCTGTTGGGAGACAGATGGTAGCCTCCCGTCAAGGCCATCCAGCGTGTTCTTTAACGTGCACAGGGTATGGCTCTCCCGCACACGGGGCCACGGCTTAACGTCCCATCCGACGGACGGCGGCCTTTCCAAGCCCATCGGTGTCCCCTACTGACCGCGGGCAGGGCGGGGAATTTTGCGGAGATAAGCAAGCAACAGCATGGCGGATATTACACGATGAAGGGTTACATCCGTTTCATCTGCAAAGAGTGCAATTATCGGCAGCAGACGACCATCCCAAGCATGTTATTTTTTGTCAGTGGTTCATGCAGAGAACAGCCGTTGATCCCAATTTCCCAACGTATGTTCTTTTCACCGATGAGGCGTTGTTCACTCGAGAGGGTGTCTTCAACACACACAATTGGCATGTGTGGGCTCATCAGAACCCACACGGTACAAGACCTGGAGCTGCGCAACAACGTTTTGCTGTCAATGTGTGGACTGGGATTGTCGGTGACTGTGTGTTGGGCCCGTATTTACTACCATCCCGTTTGGACGGTGCCAAGTACCTAACATTTCTTCAGACTGTGTTACCGGATCTTCTGAACGAGGTTCCTGATGGTAGTCTCCGGCGAATGTGGTTCCAGCATGACGGCGCTCCTGCACATTTCGCAAATGCTGTGCGTGCTTACCTACGCAGACAGTTTGGTGGTCAATGGATTGGCCGCGGTGGACCGGTTTCTTGGCCACCACGTTCACCGGATTTATCTCCAATCGATTTCTTTGTATGGGGTGCTATGAAAAACATGGTGTACGAGACCCCTGTTGATAGTGCTATGGATCTTGTAGCACGCATATCAGTTGCTGCCTCAAACATCCGGGAAATGCCAGGCATCTTCCACAGGGTCCGGCTGTCCATGCAACGCCGTTGTGAGTCATGCATTCTAGCACATGGTCGGCAGTTCGAGCACCTCTTGTAAGTCTGTACAACCAATGCAAAGAAATGTTACATGTAAGATAATAAATGTTTTTTCCTTACCACTTCCTTCTTATGTGTTCTTTCCATCATTGAACTGGGGTCATTTTGCCCTACTACATGGCATATGCGCCCATGCTTTCCTATGTGAAATCTCCTTCGTTTCTTATTACCTACCTCCCCACCAAATATTGATGATGAATTCTGAATCACCCTGTATGTGATATATACGATGACCACATCCACTACTTCTGCCTGAAGCACTACCAGTATAGGGAAATGCCATATTCACCACTATCTATGGTCAGGGGCAAGACAGTACCATATACATACAGCTCATCCCCGAGAACCTAATGGCGAGCAGTACTATAGGAGTAAAGCTCACCCATCACTCAAAACCTAAATTTAATTATGTCCCGGATACATATGTGATATATATGATGACAAGACCCTATAGTTCCCTCCAGTATAGGGAAATATACCTCCAAGACCCTCCAGTATAGGGAAATGCCACATTCATCACTAACTACGGTCAGGGGCAAGACAGTACCATATAGATACAGTTCATCCCCGACTTTCTAATGGCGAGCAGTACAATAGGAGTAAAGCTCATCCATCGGTCAAAACCTAAATTTAATCCATCCCGGATATATATGTGATATATATGATAGCAAGACCCACTAGTTCCGCCAAAACACTACCAATATAAGGAAATGCCATATTCACCACTCCCTACAGTCAGGGGCAAGACAGTACCATATAGATATAGCTCATCGCTGACAACCTTATGGCGAGCAGGAGTATAAGAGTAAAGCTCATTCATCAGTGAAAACTTAAATTTAATCTGTCCCGGATATTTATGTGATACATATGACGACCAGACCCACTAGTTCTGCCTGAAGCACTAGCAGTATAGGGAAATGCCATATACACCACTACCTATGGTCAGGGCAAGACAATACCATATAGATACAGCTCATCCCCGACAACATAATGGCGAGCAGGACTATAAGAGCAAAGCTCATCCATCGTTCAAAACCTTAATTTAATCTATGTCCCGGATATGTATGTGATATATATGATAAAAAGAACCACTATTTCCACTTAAAGCACTAGCAGCATAGGGAAATGCCATATTCACCACTACCTAAGGTCAGGGACAAGAGAGTACTATATAGATACAGCTCATCCCCGGCTACCAAATGTCGAACAGTATTATAGGAGTAAAGCTCATCCATCGGTCAAATCCCAAATTTATTCTATGTCCCGGATATATATGTGATATATATATGATGTCAAGACCCACTAGTTCCGCCTAAAGCAGCAACAGTATAGGGAAATGCCACATTCACCACTAACTACGGTCAGGGGCAAGACAATACCATAAAGATACAGCTGAACCCCGACTACCTAATGGCGAGCTAGTGGCGGGGATGAGCTGTATCTATACATATTTACATTAGTAAAGCTCATCCATCGGTCAAAACGTAAATTTAATCTATGTCCCAGATATATATGTGATATACATGATGACAACACCCACTTTTTTCGCCTTAAGCACTACCAGTATAAGTAAATGCCATATTCACCACTACCTACGGTCAGGAGCACGACATTTCGATTGAGATACAGATCATCCCCTACTACTTAATGGCGAGCAGTACTATAGGAGTAAAGCTCATCTATAGGTCAAAATCTAAATTTAATCTATGTCCCGGATATATATGTGATATATATGTTGATAAGACCCACTTTTTCCACGTGAAGAACTACCAGTATAGGGAAATGCCATATTCATCACTACCTGAGGTCAAAGGCAAGACAGTACCATATAGATACAGCTCATCCCCGACTACCTAATGTACTACAGGAGTAAAGCTGATCCATCGATCAAATCCTAAATTTTATCTATGTCCCGGATATATATGTGAGATATGTGATGATGACTAGTTCTGCCTAAAGCACTACCAGTATAGGGAAATGCCATATTCACCACTAACTATGGTCTGGGGCAAGGCAGCACCATATATATACAGCTCATCCCCGACTACCTAATGGCGAACAGTACTATAGGTGAAAAGCTCATCCATCGGTCGAATCCTAAATTTAATATATGTCCCGGATATATATGTGAGATATGTGATGAGAAGACCCACTAGTTCTGCCTAAAGCACTACCAGTATAGGGAAATGCCATATTCACCAGTACCAACGGTCAGGGGCAAGACAGTACCATATAGATACAGCTCATCCCCGACTACCTATTGGCGAACAGTACTATAAGTGAAAAGCTCATCCATCGGTCGAATCCTAAATTTAATATATGTCCCGGATATATATGTGATATATATGATGACAAAACGCACTAGTTCCGCCTGAAGCACTACCAGTATAGGGAAATGCCATATTCACCAGTACCAATGGTCAGGGGCAAGACAGTACCATATAGATACAGCTCATCCCCGACTACCTATTGGCGACCTGTACTATAGGAATAAAGCTCATCCATCGGTTAAAACCTAAATATAATCTATGTCCCGGATATATATGTGATATATATGATGACAAGATGCACTAGTTCCGCCTGAAGCATTTCCAGCATAGGGATATTCCATATTTCATGGCATAGGCATAGGAAAATGTCATACATCATATATATATATCACCACAAGACCCACTAGTTTCGCCTAAAGCACTACCAGTATAGGGAAATGCCATATTAACCACTTCCTACAGTCAGGGACAAGACCGATGGAGAGCTTCACTCCTATAGTACAGGTCGCCATTAGGTAGTCGGGGATGAGCTGTATCTATAGGGTACTATAGATACAACTCATCCCCGATATACCAGGCATCTCTTATCCACAAAACTCCTGACCTGCCCCGGTCAGTAGGGACACCAATGGGGTTGGAAAGACCGCCGTCCTTGGAATGTGACGTTAAGCCATGGCTCCGTGTGCGGGAGAGCCATATCCTATGCATGTTAAAGAACATGCTGGGGAAGAAATCCTGGGGAATTGCACACCAAGAAGCATTGACTTGCTTCCATAATTAATTGAGATTCCACGCCATCTGGTGAGAGGATTGCACACGTTATCCAATGTGGTCCCACAGATTTTCTATTGGAGATAAATCTGGAGATCGTGCTGGCCATGGTAATATTTGAACATGTTGCAAACCTTGTCTGGAGACCCTAGCAGTGTGTGCACAGGCATTGTTATGCTGTAAAATGGGCTGCTGCATGCCTCCTAGGAATGGTAACAAAATAGTCTGCAGAACAGCACTAATGCATCGTGCAGCTGTCAGTGTTCCTGTGATGCGGACAAGAGGTGATCTGCTGTCATATATAATAGCAACCCATACCATTATGCCTGGCTGATGTGTGATGTGCTGGTGACGAACAAAAGCTGGATCCATCTCCTTGCCAGTTTGTCACCATACACAGACCCATCGATCGTCAGCATCCAGACAGAACCAGGATTCATCACTAAACACAACAGTATTCCATTTGTGATCCCAGTTCACAAGACTTCAACACCAAGACAAATGAGCGCTGCGATGGTTTGAAGTCAATGGCAGTCGACAAAATGGTTGCCTAGAGTGCAGATATGCATGATGCAACCTTCAGTTTACCATTTCGGTCGTTATGGGGACGTCCATGGCTGCTGACACAGCCCAGCGAATATTGCATGCAGTGTTCTGTGGTGACGAATGAGCATGCCAAACAATGCACCTACCAAGCAGTGCTGATGTCTGTTGGATGGCACCACTCACTCTGTGATACACGCTAGAACCTTCATTTCGCCATGATTGCCAACAGTGTCCAACAGTTCGTGCATCCTGATAACAAGGGATGTGCCATGACGTGCAGTCCATCCAGCTTCACATAGGCCTATAATTCTTCCTCTCTTAAAAGCATCTAAATGACAATAAACCTGCCGACGGCATATACCAGGCATTTTTGGTCTCGGCAGAACAATTTCCAAGTGGAACCATCTAATCTCAATGGTTTACATGACTTCCACCTGCATAAACACAATACCATCCCTGTTCCTTCTTCCTTCTTGCATCTCTTATCACTTGAGCCACACACGTCATTGGATACAGATTATCATCATTTGCATATCTCAACTGCGCACACCCACCCTTCTATTTACATATTTGTACGACATGTCCTTCTGGGTGGGGCACTTTCAATGTCGAGCAGTGTATATATATATATCATCTGTGACAAAATTATTGTAAATCCATAATTAGCTTGAATTGAAGTTACGATGCAGGCAAGTTTCTAGTTCACCAAATAACTTAAAATTAATGTCTGACCATTGTAAGACTCAGAAAAGTAATCTTGTGCCAAACATCTGATTGGAGGCATAAGGCCAACCTCACACACAAGGAGAAATGAATAATGACAATGTCTGGTCATTATTCATTTCGTTTTGGTGTAAACGAAAGATATAGATATTTATTTACAATCGATGCTTGGGCATTATATACGTTTCTTTCGGTATCATGACCGGATTCCCGGTTAAATTAAGTGTTGCAATTACAATCATATAGCACTCATATGAAATCATATGACGAAACTCGAAACAGGTAGTTGGAAAATATTTTTATAGGGAAATTGAGGACTTACAATAAGTGGAGCACTCTCGCAAGGCAGCAGATGCAGGCAGCGTACTATCACAAGACTAAAGGGCTTTGCTCAGGTCTCCTTACCAAAACTCTTTGCAGAGATCACCTCCTTCACTGCCAAAATGTCCTCTCTCTATGGCAATCCTGTTCATCGATTCCTCAAACGTTCTGTGTCTTCCTCCTGAATCTATGTACACCCAAAGGGAAGATACCGGTGTCAGATTGGCCACGCAATTCTATCTGCAAAAGGAGTGGTAAGTTCAGAAAATCTGACCAGTTTAGTACTGCAATATCATTGCCTAAAAACCACGTGACTGTCGTCCTCCATACATTCTTGGGAACCATCGAGCAACTTCCAGAGTATTTCCCTGGGCGTCCTCTGTCAATGTGTCAATCTGTCCTCTGTCAATGTTTCAAATGTGTCCTCTGTCAATGTGTCCTCTGTCAATGTGAAAGTGATGCTTCGTCCAAAGCCATCACTTTCTGCATAGTTGTCAGCCAGCTTTGGGTGCTTTCCATAGGTGTAAGGACAAGGCCCTTGTGAAAATTATTTGGATTATGCTGGCTTCAGCTTAAATTCTCACAGCCAGAATGGCGGGTAGATCAAAACTTATTTTGAAGCAGTTCAAAGAGAATTGTCCATTCAGGGAATCATTGTTCAGCCTCGGATTATCCAACAAACGAACTAAGGCATAGCCAAAGGGCAACACAAAAATGGTTCTGGGCGGGTATGAAAAATCCGAGTACAACATCATGTTGAGAAGTTAGAGGCGTTGAGACGAGAGATCAGAATGACTGATATCATGCTAAAGAGTTAGAGGCGCCGATACGAGATCAGAATGACTGACATCATGCCAAGAAGTTAGACAAGAAATCAGAATTACTGACATTAGTCAAAGGGTATAGGCGTTAAGACCAGAGATCAGAAAGATTGACACTATACCAAAGGGATGGCTGAGTCATGGTCATAACCAGGAAATATTTTGGAGGAAACTCACTTTATATATAAACATAGTTGTGTATGTTTCGGTCAAAATCATTTTTGTTTACATAAACAGTCTCTGTGAGGGAACAGAACCAAAAAGTCCATCAAACGTCCAACCCATCGGTACAAAGATCACTACATTGATATATTATCATCATCATCATCCTCAAGCAGCCGTGGGCTACGGAGGTCCAACCAGACTCTGCAATTTAGTTCTCCAAGCATACATCTGCTACATCCTACTACTGCACACTAATTCTAATAAGGTCCTGTTTTACATTGTCTGCCCACCGCATCCAAGCTTTAGGCATACTGTTCATAACCTTATTCGCTAGATTGATATAAGCTTTTGAAAATTTTGTTTTGTGTTTCCTGAGAGAAATTATTAGATTGCCTGTAGTTTTAATAGTTTTTTCTCTCGAAATATTAGTGAAAAAGAGGAAAAGCAATAAAATTATATCTGTGGACTGTGTAGTAAATTGTGCAATATACTACGAATTGTTATAGAAATGAAATTTCGATGTAAACGTTGGTTATTCATATTTTTTTTTGCGTCGTTCAAATTGAATTAACAAAATTAATCAATACCTTATATCAGCTGGTGGATAATCAGAGACCATCGCAGGTACCTCAATCCTCACTTAGCTAGTGGGCATCGCCAATCCTAAACTAGAGTAATGTGTCTCAGGCAGGGTCATATGACTTTGGAAAGGTCCACTTGTCTAAGTGGTGCCTGAAGTTTCTACCGCATGTGTGCCTACAGCCTTTAATAGTGGGCAAACCGGTGTTTACCCCATGCCTGCGATCAGGGGTTGTTTTGATATTGTTGGCCCCAACCTCTCTCAATAAACCCAGTCTCTTTAAAAATTGTACTAATCATTTTCTCTTTGCAGGTACGTGGAATGTGAGGATGTCGCATAGAGATTACTCTCTTGATGTCCTCAGGCAGGAATACCAGCGTTCTAACCTAGCTATTCTAGGCTTGCAAGAGATCAGATGGACAGCTAAAGGTGAGATACTTAAAAATAAATTTAAATTTCTCATTTCAGGGAGGGAGAATGAGTAGCATCTCCAAGATGCAGATTCGCTTTGCAGCAGACATGCCCGTAATGCTCTTCAAGGACATGACTGCATTAATGAAAGATTTTCTGCAGCTAAATTTAAAACAAATATTAACAATTTGAATGACATCTGTTGTTATGCCCCCACAGAGGACTCTGATGAGAACAGGAAGGATAAGCTTTACAGACAGCTTCAGGATATTTTGAATTCTGTCAAGAAAGGAGATGTTTCTCTTGTGCTAGGTGACTTCAATGTTAAAGTTGGTATTGACTCTGACCTTCGGGATCGAATTTTAGGTCCCTTTGACATTGGCAGTTCCAATGGCAACGGGGAACTTCTTCTACAGGTAAGTAAATTTAATTGTTTTGGGAACAACTAATAGATACTACAAACATGGGGACATTTATAAATGCACATGCATTTCACCTAATGGGTTGCACAGGAATATAAAAAAAAAATAAATAAATACCTCATCAAACAGATGCTTGCCACAGAGGTTTGATAGGAGCCTGTACAGCTCCTATCCAATATGCCATTGTAGAAGATCTGAGAGGATAGCAGGACCTCGACAGAAAAAAAGACACATACATCCATACCCTATTCGGGGCTCGAACCCAAGTCCTTTAGATCAGTAACCAAGCGCTCTAACCACTTAGCCATGGGACGATAAACTGGAATATAAGAGATTATATTTTAATTAACAGCAAATTGGGTACTTCGGTAGGAATATCATATGATATTCCTACCGAAGTCAACGGTAGGAACGGTAGGAATATCATATGATATTCCTACCATTGACCAGGTAATAGTCAGACCCAACATAGTATTTAGACCCAACATCATATTTGTTAGATGATATTTGAAAAGCCACCATTCGTTCGATGGGATTGGAAAAGATGCCATTCGTTGGATGAGGTTCGAAAAGATGCCATTCGTTGGATGAGAGCATCGCTGGAAGAGATTCGAAATTCCGCCGTTCTTTGGATGGGATTGGAGAAGCCACCCATTGTTGAATGGAATTGGAAAAGCCGCTGTTCGTTGAATGAGATTGGGAAAGCCACAATCGTTGGATTAGGTTGGAAAATCCGCCAATCGTTGAAAAAGATTCGAAATGCCGCTGTTCTTTGGATGGGATTGAAGAAGCAGCCGATCATTGAATGAGATTAGAAAAGCCGTCATTATTTGGATGGTATTGGAAAGGACACCATTCGTTGGATGGTATTGGAAAAACCACCATTCGTTGGATGTGATTGAAAAAGCCACAATCGCTGGAAGAAATTCTTAAAGCCGCTGTTCTTTGGATGGGATTGGAGAAGCCACCGATTGTTGATTGGAATCGGAAAAGTCGCCGTTCGCTGGATGGCAGTAGAAAAGCCGCTGTTCTTTGGATGGGATTGAAGAAGCTCCCGGTTATTGAATGAGATTGGAAAAGTCGCCATTCACTGGATGAGATTGGAAAGGCCACACTATTCGTTGGATGGGATTAGAAAATTCGCCATTAGTTGGACGGGATTGGAAAAGCCCCAATCGTTAAAAGAGATTCAAACAGCTGCCGTTCTTCGGATGGGATTGGAGAGGCCACCGATCGTTAAATGAGATTGGAAAAACCGCTGTTCATTGGATGAGATTCGAAAAGGCACTGAGCCACCGTTCGTTGTATGAGATTGTGAACGCTGCTGTACTTTGGATGAGATTGAGAAAGCCACAGATTGTTGGAAGAGATTGGAAAAGCTGCCGTTCATTTAATAAGACATAAAAAGCAGCCGTTCGTTGGATGAGATTCGAAAGGGCAGGGATCGTTAGAGAAATTGTAGAAGCCGCCGTTTCGTGAGATGAGATTGAAAAACCTCCGTTAGTTGGGTGAGATTGAAAAAGCCGCTGTTCTTTGGCTGAGATTGTAAAAACTGCCGTTATTTTGGAGAGATTGTAAACGTCGCCAATCGTTGGATGGGATTGGAAAAGATGCCGTTGGTTCGATGGGAGTGGAAAAGTTGCCAATCGTTGGATGGAATTGGAAAAGATGCCGTTTGTTGGATGGCATTGGAAAAGTCGCCAATCGTTGGATGGAATTGGAAAAGATGCTGTTTGTTGGATGGAATTGGAAAAGTCGCCAATCGTTGGATGGAATTGGAAAAGATGCCGTTTGTTGGATGGAATTGGAAAAGATGGCGTTTGTTGGATGGGATTGGAAAAGTCGTCATCTTTTGATGAGATTGGAAAGGCCACCATTCATTAGATGAGATTGAAAAAGCCAGCTAATCGTTGGATGGGATTAGTAAAGCCACCATTCATTGAATGAGATTTGAAAAGCCGCCATTCGTTGGATGAGATTGGAAAGGCCGCAGTTCGTTGAAATGGATTGAAAAAGATGCCATTTGTTGGATGAGATTTGAAAAGCCACAATTCATTGGATGAGATTCGAAAAGCCGCCATTCATTAGATAAGATTGAAAATGTCGGCCAATCGTTGGATGGGATTGAAAAAGCCGCCATTCGTTGGATGAGATTTGAAAAGCCGCCATTCTTTGGATGAGATTGGAAAAGCCATCGTTTGTTTGGATGGGATTGGAAAAGATACCATTCGTTGGATGATATTTGAAAAGCCGCCGTTCATTAGATGAACTTGAAAAAGACGCCAATCGTTGGATGGGATTGGAAAAGCCACCATTCGTTGAATGATATTTGAAAAGATGCAATTCGTTGGATGAGATTGGAAAAGATGCCATTCGTTGGACGAGATTCGAAAAGATATCATTTGTTGGATGAGATAGGAAAATATTCCATTTGTTAGATGATATTTGAAAAGCCACCATTCGTTCGACGGGATTGGAAAAGATGCCATTCGTTGGATGAGGTTCGAAAAGATGCCATTCGTTGGATGAGATTTGAAAAGCCACCATTCGTTGGATGGGATTCGAAAAGAAGCCATTCGCTGGGTGAGATTTTAAAAACCACCATTCGTTGAATGGAATTGGAAAAGATGCCTTTCGTTGGATGAGATTTGAAAAGCCGCCATTCGTTGGATGAGATTGGAAAAACAGCCATTCATTAGATGATATTGGAAAATATGCCATTCGTTGGATGAGATTTGAAAAGCAGCCATTCATTAGATGATATTTGAAAAGCCACCATTCGTTGGATGGGATTTGAAAAGATGCCATTCGTTGGGTGAGATTTGAAAATCGGTCATTCGTTGGATGAGATTTAAAAAACAGCCATTCGTTGGATGAGATTCGAAACGATGCCATTCGTTGGATGAGATTTGAAAAGCCACCATTCGTTGGATGGGATTGGAAAAAATGCCATTCGTTGGATGGGATTGGAAAAGATGCCATTCGTTGGATGAGATTTAAAAAGCCACCATTCGTTGGATGAGATTTGAAAAGCCACCATTCGTTGGATGGGATTGGAAAAAATGCCATTCGTTGGATGGGATTGTAAAAGATGCCATTCGTTGGATGAGATTTAAAAAGCCACCATTCGTTGGATGAGATTTGAAAAGCCACCATTCGTTGGATGGGATTGGAAAAAATGCCATTCGTTGGATGGGATTGGAAAAAATGCCATTCGTTGGATGGGATTGGAAAAGATGCCATTCGTTGGATGAGATTTAAAAAGCCACCATTCGTTGGATGAGATTCGAAAAGATGCCATTCGTCGGATGCGATTTAAAAAGCTACCATTGGTTGGATGAGATTCGAAAAGATGCCATTCGCCGGATGAGATTTGAAAATCCACCATTGGTTGGATGGGATTGGAAAAGATGCCATTCGTTGGATGAGATTTAAAAAGCCACCATTCGTTGGATGAGATTCGAAAAGATGCCATTCGTCGGATGCGATTTAAAAAGCTACCATTGGTTGGATGAGATTCGAAAAGATGCCATTCGTCGGATGAGATTTGAAAATCCACCATTGGTTGGATGGGATTGGAAAAGATGCCATTCGTTGGATGAGATTTAAAAAGCCACCATTCGTTGGATGAGATTCGAAAAGATGCCATTCGTCGGATGCGATTTGAAAAGCTACCATTGGTTGGATGAGATTCGAAAAGATGCCATTCGTCGGATGAGATTTGAAAAGCCACCATTGGTTGGATGGGATTGGAAAAGATGTCATTCGCTGAATGAGATTTAAAATGCCACCATTCGTTGGATGAGATTCGAAAAATGCCATTCGTCGGATGCGATTTAAAAAGCTACCATTGGTTGGATGAGATTCGAAAAGATGCATTCGTCGGATGTGATTTGAAAAGCTACCATTGGTTGGATAGGATTGGAAAAGATGCCATTCGTTGGATGAGATTTAAAAAGCCACCATTCGTTGGATAAGATTCGAAAAGATGCCATTCGTCGGATGCGATTTGAAAAGCTACCATTGGTTGGATGAGATTCGAAAAGATGACATTCGTCGGATGAGATTTGAAAAGCCACCATTGGTTGGATGGGATTGGAAAAGATGCCATTCGTTGGATGAGATTTAAAAAGCCACCATTCGTTGGATGAGATTCGAAAAGATGCTATTCGTCGGATGCGATTTGAAAAGCTACCATTGGTTGGATGAGATTCGAAAAGATGCCATTCGTCGGATGAGATTTGAAAAGCCACCATTCGTTGGATGGGATTGGAAAAGATGCCATTCGTTGGATGAGATTTAAAAAGTCACCATTCGTTGGATGAGATTCGAAAAGATGCCATTCGTCGGATGAGATTTGAAAAGCTTCCATTGGTTGGATGAGATTCGAAAAGATGCCATTCGTCGGATGTGATTTGAAAAGCTACCATTGGTTGGATGGGATTGGTAAAGATGCCATTCGCTGGATGAGATTTGAAAAGCCACCATTCATTGGATGGGATTGGAAAAGATGCCATTCGCTGGATGAGATTTGAAAAGCTACCATTGGTTGGATGAGATTCGAAAAGATGCCATTCGTCGGATGAGATTTGAAAAGCTACCATTGGTTGGATGAGATTTGAAAAGATGCCATTCTTCGGATGAGATTTGAAAAGCCACCATTCGTTGGATGGGATTGGAAAAGATGCCATGCGCTGGATGAGATTTGAAAAGCCACCATTCATTGAATGGGATTGGAAAAGATGCCATTCGCTGGATGAGATTTGAAAAGCCACCATTCGTTGGATGAGATTCGAAAAGCTGCCGTTCGTTGGATGAGATTTGAAAAGCCGCCATTCATTAGATGAGATTGAAAAAACCGCCAATCGTTGGATGGGATTGGAAAAGCCACTATTCTTTGGATGAGGTTTGAAAAGCCACCGTTGGATGAGATTGGAACAGCCGCCGTTCATTAGATGAGATTAGAAAAGCTGCTGCATGTTGGATGAGATTGGAAAAGCCACCATTCTTTGAATGCGATTGGAGAAGCCGCCGATTATTGATTGAGATTGGAAAATACGCCGTCTTTTGGATGAGATTGGAAAATTTTCTAATGAGTAATGCAATGAAATGGAAAAAAACAAAACAAAACCGAACGATTTTATGAAGGATTCAAGAAAATATCTTGTTAAAAAACCAAAATATACATTTTAATGAGTACTATGAATAGGCAAAATGTTTCAGTTTGCAACTGAAAACGAAAAAAGTTCTGAAACAATTGGAAGAAATGTATCAGATCCAGTGTATTGATTATTTGTTTTGTGAGCTGCGTTTTGACGGGCCTGGTTCAGACTTTTTTGTCCTTTTAGAGAAACAAAATTTTCATTAAAACAAACTGAAAAAGCACTTTTCACGTACCAATTTCACTTTCAAAGTTTGAATTTAAAAACATTAAAATTCCGTTGCTAAACCACACACTTGTAGTAAATAATATTTTTCTTCCCGATGGTTGAATAGCTAGCGCGATTTACTATTTATCAAAGGAACACAGACAAACTTTCTCATTTCCAAATTCTAAAAGTTAAAATAATTACGTGAAATAATCGGTGCGAAG
Source organism: Ryuthela nishihirai (assembly GCA_038380435.1). NCBI lineage: Eukaryota > Metazoa > Arthropoda > Arachnida > Araneae > Heptathelidae > Ryuthela > Ryuthela nishihirai. Next base: position 5,911,923 of record JAWZYU010000019.1, read on the forward strand.
TGTAGAAAATATTTTAGACTCCAATTGCAGTGAAAGAGGTTAAATTGAAAAATGAAATACATGTATTATCAATGAATATCATGTCTAGACTTGTATTTTCTCTGCTTTGCTGTACTAGTTGTAAATATGGTTTTATGTTTTTAGCTTGTTTCATACCGAAGCAATTTAAGGCATCCAAGAAATACTGATTTTGCATTCTGTTTTAATTGAGAAGTAAAACCCACATTTGCGAGTAAATCAGTGAAGCAAACGTATCATATAAAATAGAATGATGGAAGGTTAGACGAAGAAATCATGATAATTCAACCCTTTTCAGGAAATTTTCGACTTATATGCACGTACTTCGATTTTTTTCTGCAATTTATAATTAACTCTAAAACAGGCTGAACCATAAAAATTATAATTGTCTTAGTTAGAGTACAGCACACAATTTTGCAGAGAAATTTTTTAATTTTTACATTTGATTCACTTATTGAGATTGGAATCTGTAAATTGCTATTTACAGATTTTTCTCCAACTTCGGGGCGATGTTTTACTCAGAACGAATTAAGTCAATGGATTCAACTAAAATGAGAAGTAGACGAATGGAGTTCGGAAAAAAATAGAAAGAAAACTGGTACTTCAGGTTTGGTCCTTGCTTGATACATCAAAGGGTAAATATCAAAACAGGGATATAGCAAGAAACGTTTTAGGGGAGGAGAGGATAAACTAAATGGCAACGAAGGTGAAAAATAGAGGCGCAATTTTTTAAATTTAATTCTAGTAAAGTTTAAAAGCATATGTAATAAAATAACAAAGGTGAAAATAAATCATTACACTCAAAAATTCGTTAAATCTTAATCGTAGCGTTTAGTCATACTACAATTTTGAAGGCCGGAGACTTGTCCCATCTTTTACTGAGTAAGTACTAGAGTTAGAAAAATGAATTCACTAAGAAGGGTTTTGATCTGGTGTATTTCAAAATTTATAGTTAATGTACTTTTCTTGGTCATTCTGGATTAATTTCGACCTATAGCCTGAAAGAATGGTTCTTTGTGAGTACATAAATATATTACTTCTAACGTTGATTTGAATAACACTACTAGGGAAAAACTAGTGAAAAAAATCAGAACAGTATAAAATGGTGTGGCGCTCATAAAAAATCTCATGAAAACTCGGTAAGTTGTCCAATATTAAAAAAAAAACTCCAATAGATATTAATACAAGATATTGATTTTATTTAAAATGTAAAAAGAAAACAAAAAGGTAAAAATGAAAAAAACAAATTAATAAAATTACTTTTAACTTGACAAAAGTTCACATTATTACAAGAATTGTTTAATAATTTAACACAATTAAATAATTCCGAATTATAAATATAGTTATGTGTTATTATTTCTCGAATCATGTAAAAATAATAAGAAACATTTATCGAGATTAATGGCACAACAGCGATTTTCCTTTGAACTGACTGCCCTTTAGAACGGTACCATAACGCTGGCATAAACCTGAAAACAGTTTTTCAAAAGCATTCACCGTTTTCGCCAAGACTAAACAGCACAGAACTCAATCTGTTGAAAGAAATTATAATGTGTGAGTATTTACTCTCATGTGGCTTCACGATATGGGGAATACAGCTACCACAACTGAACACCCAAAAAACACGTCGTCTCCCCCCCCCCTCAACCCACTCCAAAGCCTACTATGGGCCATGAAGTCACTGAAAGTCGTCGTTATGTTTGTCCTCTGTTAGCTGTTGAGAAAATGTTCGCGCCAAGGAATCAGTTTCTGGAAATTTAAAGTCTACAATTCAATGAAATAACCTTGCGTTCAAGATTAAAGTGAACCGTTATCGACATCCAGGCGGGAAAGTTTGTTGTGGACACCTCCTCGCAACAACCAATGTTTTTCAGACAACAACGTGGTTGCATCCGGTCATAAAACAATCCACTGAGCTCCTTCTTCGTATCCAACACTTCTCCTGAGGTTTAGATGATTCCCGAGGAGTATTTGTTCTTCAGCAGGATTTATCGCGTCCCTTCTGATTAGTTTTTCCCCATTTGCAGCTCCTTTACGGCCAATCAGGTACGCGAGCTTTAATTACACTTTCATTGCACTCGGAGGCAAACTCTCGAGGATGCTTTGTTGTTGAAAGAAAACTTAAAATGTAATATATTTTAGCGGATGAAGATGAAAACGGAATTAGATATTAATAAACTAAAAAACTTACGAGAAGTTTTTAAACGAAGTTTTTTAAGCGGGAAAAAGCATATAAAACACCCAATCCGCCTCTGACGGTCGCTATTTATAAATGCTACTTCACAACTGCTACGTAGCAAAATTTGAAACTTATCTTTTGAGACCCCTCCCATCGTGAGGCCCTCAGCTGTAGCTTAGTTAGCTTATGCGTAAGTGCGACCTGTTGTGGTGTGCAGACAATGTGAAGCAGGACCTCGTTAGAACTGGCCTACAGTGGCCTAATGAAGCAGCTTTAGATCGGGACAGACGAGTTTAGAGAACTAAATTTCAAAGCCTGGTTGGACTTCCGTGGCGCATGGCTGCTTGAAGATTATGTATGTACACCGAAGAGACAAAACAGCATGACCACCTGCTTAATATGATGTTGGTCCTCCACGTGCCGCCAAAACAGCTCTTACCCGGCGAGGCATGGATGTTACAAGATTTCTAAAGGTGTCTTGTGGTATCTGGCACCAACACGTTACCAACAAATCCTTTAACTCTTGTAAGTTACGTTGTTGAGCCGCCAAAAAAAACGGATATGCTGTTCCAACACAAACCACAGATGCTAGATTCGATTGATGTCTGTGGAATTTGGAGGTCAGGGCAATACCTGGAAGTCTTCCTCATGTTCTGCGAACCATTCTCGAACAATCCGGGGGATATGGCATGGTCATTATCCTGCTGAAAGAAGGCACTACTAGAGGGATATTACATTTGCCATGAAAGGATGTACCTGATTTGCAATGATGTTTAGGTAGGTGGTAGACGTCATAGTTTCCTGCACATGAATGGCTTGACCCAGGTTTCCCAGCAGAACATTGCCCAAAGCATTACACTTCTACCGGCTTGTGTTCATCCCACGGTGTTTCCTAGTGCCAACACTTCCCCAGGTAAACAACGTACACGTACCCGGCATTCCACATGATGCAACAGGAAACGATATTCATCGGACTAGACGACCTTATTCCAATTATTCAAAGTCCAGTTTTGATGTACTGTGTGTTGTGACACATTACTCCCGTCACCAGCATTCAAATTACGGGCGAGTTGCACGACAGTATCCCTTCCGAGCCAACAGAAGGATAGCCTTCCCTCCCCTCTAGCATTGATGAGCCGTGGTCGGCCCCATACCTTGTCGGCGGTTTGCGGTTTTTTCTTCCTCGGACCACTTTTTGAAAGTACTAAGCACGGCTGACAGTAAGCCCCCCACATGCCTTGCCGTCTCGGAAATGCTCTGATCCAGTCGTCTGGTTGTTACAATTGGCCTTTGTCAAACTCACTTAGGTTCGCTGCCTTTCTCATCTGAAGAACAACAATAATACTAATTAACAGAGCTCAGTATCAGATGTTATTTATACCGTTTCATGACCTTCACACGCGCCGTCGTTTACTTGCAGTTGCTTCTATTTGCATAAACACATGCTGGTCATAACGTTTTGGCTCTTCGGTATATGTAGTATGTATGTATGTATGTATGTATGTATGTATGTATCCCTCTGGTTAAGTTAATGAATATGATCCTTATTAGGATAGGTTACAAGTCAGCAACTGTCATAAGGACAGCATCTATTCACTTAGTTCAATTAATATTAGTTTCATTTTTTAATATTGCCAGACTTGAGTGTTATATCATGCCTAGTAAAATTTTAGTCGAAATCAAATTACCCTGACAAATAGTTCCATAAGTTGTGCTTAGGAAGCTAGTGGGGCCGCCTCTTCTTCTGCTAATTCTTGGACGCCGCAGAGTGTTAGAAGATATTTCGAAGGAAAAGAGAGGACGAAACCGCTTATCAACCATTGGAGTCATTAAGTTTGTATTGGCAGTCACAGGGGTATCAGAATTTAAGGAAACTGTTAATATATATAATGGAAAGGAAAGATTACCTAAGAGAGTTCATTAAGAGTTCAGTGTCATAATTTATTTGATTTTCCACGCGGTCCAAAATCAGTAGATAAAAATTCTGGGTATGAGGTGTTGGAATACGTACGCCTCCCGTCGCACGCAATCATTTGGTATTAAAATCATTACGATCCACCTCTTCCCCTTCCGGTTAAAAATTTCTCTCTCTTTTAAGGGAGGAAAGAAACGGACATAGTTTCAGCTACTCATAATCCTCCTCTGAGTCAAAAACCGGAATTCCCTGGCTCAGACGATCGAACGTTTCAAGTCACTTCTTACCCAAAAGAGTCCCTGATACAATTTGCCAGGCTTATTAACTTTATAGTAAAAGAAAATTAACTATGGTCTGAGGTGGATAAAAATGTAAAGGTACTAAAAATTATTATTATTAAGCAAAATTATTTAATACTCAACATAATATTTAAGACATTTATTAATTATTTGTAGATACTTTATGGCCGTTTCGTGCCCGAGTGGTTAGCGCACTTGGCTACAGATCTGAAGGACCTGGGTTCGATCACTGGGTGTTCGTGTTGTTTTCCTTCTCGCCATTCTCACAGATCTTCTACCATGGCGTGTAATCTGACAGGCTCCTAGTCAGACCTCTGTGTCAGCAGCTGCTTGGGGGAATATTTTTTATTTATTATTATTTATTAGTTTTTGCATAATTTTGAAATTAAGTTAATGATTTTAACTTCAGATACGAATTCAGTTTTTGAAGTTTTCATTTCAACAAAGAATCTCGTGTCCCTCTCGTACTTAATTAGAACAACTTCAATATCCACGGACGCTCGCGCTATTGACCCAGCAAACTGAAAAATGAGTTTATCCAACACCTCCTATAACAGAAGTCCATTGGACCAAATTATAACGTCATCATTAATAGTCCTATAATCCAGAGTTATATAGTTTTTTCTATTTTTATTACCTGTGTACTTTTATACCAATCTTTATAGCAATGTTGATTTATAAATAAACTTTATTTAGAAAGAAATTTGTCATTTATTAACTTTATTATAATTGCTAATAAATGCGAATAATACTTCTTCTAAATAATATACATACATTATCAATGGAATTTTTTATAAATATTAGTATAAAAGCACACCACTAATAATTGTAGAAATGAATAAATAAAGCAGTTGCAGTACAAATAAAGATTCATAATAAGAAATTCACTATTATTTCTTGTTACAACACTGAAGAAAATGTTCCTTTTGAAGTATTTTATGGCTTTTTAAAGGCATGCCCTCCGCCTAGAATTTTTATGGGCGATTTCAATGGCCATAACCCCCTGTGGGGATCTACCATGGAAAATCAAAGAGGAACCATATTGTATCAGATCATTGAAGAATTTAATTTAGTTATTAAAAATGATAGACAAGAATCAATTATTGAGCTTACTTTAGTAGATCCAGGTATAGCTCCAACTCTTGATTGTTCTATATTGAATGATACAAACCTTAGTGACCACTTCCCCGTTATAATCACTGGTCTAGGAGCATCTCAAAATAAGTTGCAAAATAAAACTAAGATCACAAATTGAACATCTTTTAGACTAAGCCTTGAAGAAGAATTATAAGACAATGTGACGTCTATAGAACAGTTTACCAATATATTTAAGGAAGCCAGAGATAAAAGCAGAATTCTTGTGGACAATCCGAAATATCTAAAACACAACATTGTATTTATTAACAGACTAATAGCTTTCCGTAGGAGGGCAGAGAGAAGGGCCAGAAGGACAAGAAGGTTGGATCACTTGATCTACTATAAGAAAATCAATGCCTTTGTTAAAAAAAAGATTAAGGAAGCTAGACGAGTTGAGGGGGAACGGTTTTGTGAGAATTTAGACAATTTTTCGAGTTCCGGGAAGATTTGGAAGATTATTAAATCTATTGTCTGTAGTCTGTGAAACCACTTCTCCTTGGAAATTCTTAGTCCTTGAAATGGATCTCTCCACACAAGACTTAGCTAATAAGTTCGCAGAATTCTTCTCTTCTTCTAAAGACACTTCGACTCTCCCATGCTTTATACAAACTGAAACGGAAGTGTTAGAAGAACTTGAAAAATTTAATTTTCTTACCCAAAAGGAAAGGAATGTTTTAAATTTAAATTTTAGCGTCTCTGAACTTAAGATAGCTCTCAAATTCTGTAAGAACTCCACAGCCCCAGGACCTGACGAACTTTCTTATAAAGTTTTCAAAAATCTACCTGACTCCGCTTTAAATAAATTACTAAATTTTATCAACACCATGTGGACTATGGGAAATTACCCAGAGAGCTGGAGTACTTCATATGTGGTCCCGATTCCAAAACCTGGGAAATATTTATCAGAATTAAAGTCATTTAGACCAATTTCACTATGCTCATGCATGGGAAAAGTTGTGGAAAGAATGGTCAATAAAAGATTGAGTTGGTTTATTGAATCCCAGAATATTCTATCTCCTCGTTTTTCAGGTTTTCACTTTGGGAGAAGTGCCCAGGATAGTATACTGGACCTTGTCACAGATGTTAAAGTCAACATTGGAATAAAAAATACTTATACAATTGCAGTCTTCTTGGATCTAAAAAAGGCATATGATAATGTATGGACAGAGGGATTGATTTATAAGTGTCTAAAGCTTAACATTAAAGGTAAAATACTGAAATATTTACAAAATTTGTTAATCAACAGAAATATGAGAGTTAAACTAAATGACATCCTCTCAAGGCCAGACAAACTTCAGAGAGGCCTGCCTCAGGCGGATCCTTGAGTCCCTTATTGTTTAATTTATTTTTATGTGATCTTCCAAATGCCTTTCCTACTACTGTCAAGTTCTCTGTTTTTGCGGATGATATCGCAATAAGGATATCTAGAAACAATTTACAATTATTTGAGGAACAGCTTCAGAAAACGCTTTTGAAGTTAGAAATTTACTTCGATAAATGGGGACTGCAGGTGTCACCAGAAAAAACTGTTGTGCTCCCCTTTTGCTCCCTCCCCAAATTTCCTTCCTTACAGTTAAGGATGAACAATACAGTACTGAAAGTGGTTAAATTCCACAAATTTCTCGGAGTTGTAGTAGATTCAGAACTGAAATGGTCAAAATACATGGAATTCATGGAAGAAACTACAAGACCCTTCGTAAATATCCTGCGATGTCTGTCTCCGAGGAAACGAGGAACCTCCATTCAACAAATGTTAAACATTTATAAAGTCTTAATACGATTCAGACTGGAATATGGAGGATTTCTTTTGGAAAATGCTAGCTACACCTTAGTTAAAAAAATGGAAAAAATCCAAAATAGAGCCGTAAGGATCTGTCTGGCCCAACTCCCTCCTTGTCCTACTGTCTCGCTTCTTGTTGAAGCCAATCTGGAACCTCTTTCTCTAAGGAGATCCAATATCCTCTTCCAACACTTTATAAGAATGATTTATAAACAGAGGACTAACCCACTGGTTGAGAAGATTTTCAGTCATTCTCTGAGGAAAACATGTCCTATTTATGAAGTAATCAGAGGGTTTCCTCTGTTCGAAGACGTTCGGGGACTCCAGCGACCAGTGGAACAATGGGATGATTTGCCCCCATGGATTTTTGAAAAAATTCCTTGTTTTCATAAGATACAGGGTAATACTACTAAGAAAAATCAAGATGTCTATGTACTCAAGAATTTAGCTGAAACTTTAATTGAGGCAAAGTATGCTTCCTTTACAAAACTATTTACGGATGGCTCTGTAAACAAGTATGAGGGAAGAGCGGCTGCTGCAGTTTGGATACCAGATCAGAATATTCATTTAGCAGTTAGACTACCAGACCAAACAGAAGTTTTCATAACTGAATTAGTAGCCATAGAAATGGCCCTTAAGTGGGCTACTACTCTGTCCTGTGACAAAGTTGTTATTCTGTCTGATTGTCGATTAGTTATTCAATTTTTACAAGGAGATCCGGGAAGATCTAGCAACAATGAGCTTTTTTGCAAAATTTGAAGATGGCGAATAAAATGATGAAAAGTAGTATTGAGTTAAACGTGCAGTGGATTCCCAGCCACGTCGGCGTTATAGGAAATGAAATTGTTGACAAAATTGCTAAGGAAGCGTTATTACGTGAAAACTGGCTCAATATTCCAAGAAGTTTCAATTATTATAAAAGCAAAAATAAGCAAATTTTAAAACGAAATTTTCTGCATTATTTTAAAGTTCATTCTTCCTCACATCTGAATCATAGGAGTTTAATTGGTCAAACCATTGATCCATTTCATGATTTCGGACTGACTAAAAACGACATAGTGACCATTACCAGGCTCAGAACAGGGACCACAAGACTGAATAATCAAATGCATAAGATGAACAGAGCTGAGTCATCTTCCTGTGATACATGTAGAACAAAAGAAACAGTCTCTCATGTGTTACTTAATTACAGCAAATTTGATACTCATAGAGATCAAATGTTTCACCCACTGGAAGAAATTGGAATTAAGGAATTTACACTCAAAGTTCTACTCGGACACCAGAATTTGATAAAAAGAAAATATAATTTTAAATTAATTTTACAATTTTTAAAGGATACTAATTTGATTGACAGAATTTGATTTAGTGCCCAAATAGTGCCACGATGTTTATGCATTAGGAGATTGAACGCTCTTAAAATTTTAATAAAGTTAATCAAGAAATTTCAGCTTCTACTGAACTACCTCCTTCCTTCAGAGAACTCTGGAATGCTTATGGAATGTTTATTTGACCGCCAATCTAAGACTATTGGCAATTTTAAGGTCTTGCTTTTGAAATTTCGGTTTTCCAGACTCAGTTGGGAGAACTCTCCGATATAGTGCACGGACCTTTTTTAAACGAATTTCCGGACGAGAGGAGCGAAAGGCCCCGAGTGATTTCAGGAATAATAGTTTATGTTGAAGAAGAAGAAGCTTTCTGTTATAGGAAGTGTTGGTTTAGGAAGTGTTGGTTTCTGTTATAGGAAAAAATAGTTTGATGTACTCATTATTTCAAATATATTGGTGGCAACAGTTATTTTGAATAAGTTTCAACCGTTAATGATAAGTCTATTGGGATTTTCAGAAATTCAAACCCGCCCACTATAATTTTGGTTGACCCCGGCGGGTTGGCAAATAGCCGATATTCTTCCCCTTGTGAAGTTTGGAGTTCATGCAAAGTTTCGAGCCTCTGGCTGTTCTGGGAGCCGAGTGCATAAGCGGGCAGACAAACACAAAAACCCACAAACACACAAAAAACTTTCTTCTTTATATATTAGATGCTTGGATAAAATTCTTACCTAAATTATGGACTTCTGTCCTTGGGGTCGAGGGATATGATAATTCAGGTGATCCCCTACTTACGAATAGGTTAAGTTCCCGAGGTTTTGTCGTAAGTCGAAATGTTCGTAAGTCGAAAACTAACCTAAAAAGTATATTTCTACACAGAATAATACTTATTGTTAGTGTTTGATCCTTCAATATACTTACTAGAATGCATTACACTCGTCTACCCGCTCGCTACTGCTTACTAGTAAGTGTTTCAAATGCGGTAAAAATCTGCTGTGGTGTATTGTAGCATAAAGTCGATGTTATAAATAAAACAACTTATACTGTTAATGTATATGTTTGTACATTAACAATATAATACGAATTCTAAATAACAAAAAAGGAAAATTAGACCACGCTATCGACTTCAACGCCACGAATCCGCGCGAAATTCAAATTTTAGACGTGCGTTCAAATTGTTCGTAAGTCTGAAAGTTCGTAAGATGAACGTTCGCAAGTAGCGGAGGACCTGTACATTAAACTAATAGAAAAAGTTCAAAATCACGTAATTCGATGCGTTATGGAAAAAAAAAAGATTTTGTAATTCAATGTTAACGGTTCCTAGAAATTATGAAGTTGAGAGAATTATGTTTATATTTAACTCCATGAAACCCCCAGAGAAATCTTGGAACAAAGAAAAATTTAGACATTTCTCAGCAGTTACTAGCCTGTCAGAAAACCTATTATTAGAAGAGTTCATGGTTAAGAAAAATACAGTAATCAAACATTACAGCTATTTGCCAAATTAAAATATATAATTTGATCCTAGTTGATGTAAAACATTTAAGATATACAAATTAATTTATAAAAGAAATTAAATAACGGATAGCAATGAATCTAAATTTTCAAAAATTTCCGTTTTTGTGAATAAATTATTTTTTAGACCACGGTTCCTGTAATAAGCAGAAAAATTGAATTATTATAAGCCACGTCTGCAAAGAAGAGAGTTGGGGAACATAACTCTACCCCAGGAGGGAGGTTCTTTGTGTGGGTCAATGAATGGAATTTTGCAGAATGCATTTTATCTGAAAGTCGTTGGAATATATTACTATGTACCGTATAGGAAAAACGAAAAGTAAATAAATTGCATTCTATGAGAAAGGAATAAAAATATCTACATTGTCTTCGGCCTCTGTAGTGGGAAGTCCCGATTTTCTTTCAAAATCCTTTATGCAATTTTCATTTGCTTAAGCGCCAGAAAAGAGTTCTCGTGCAATGTAATCACACGGAGTGAGAAGACGCATCCAGAGACTTCCAAATAACCACAGCATGAAATTGCAAAACCATTTGGCTAGTCTTTCATTGAGATTTGCAACGTTGCGTTTTCATGAATTTGGACAGGAGAGGAGGTGAAATGTAAAATAAAAATTATATTGGCTAGTGTGGAGAGATAAACGCGAAACTGAAATAAATATATTTACATATACACTATGCAAACATTGCATAGCTTAATTCAAAATTTCTAGTTATAATAAATAGAGGAATTTCACCATATGGAAGGGCGAGATTGGTTCGGTTGGTAGCGAGCCAAGTTCGTAAGTTAACTTTCCCAGGTTCAAGTCACTATTCAACGCAACACTAATGCCTGAAAATAATATATATATATATATATTAATAAAAATCGTAAGTACCCTTTCCTAATAACCATATATACAATCATTTTTCCAGGGGTGAAATTCCTTTATTTATTATATCAATAAATTCCCCTTCAAGTAGGAGCTTGCCAAAGAGGTCTGACAGGAGCCTGTCAGTGTAATACGGCCTAGAGGTAATCTCTAAGGGAGACGGAGACCTCAACTGAAAGACAACATATAAAAGAAACAACCATATCTTACTCGGGTTTCGAATCCGAGTAAGACCAACATATTTCCACCGGGAAGGCCGGTGGCCGAGTGGTCTTCTTGCAGAAGGAGGCTGTTGTTGTTTATGTTCTTGTTGTTGTTTTTTTCCTGAGGGTGTACGTTTAATGGGGATAAATCTTAACATTCTATCTCAACTTACATTTGAAATTCAAACCTGGTAACTGCAGATTAGAGATTGGCGAGCTACTGACTGAGGTACACTCACCTTTTGCCAGAGAAGATTTATTTATAATATATGAATCTAAAGTTTTCTTCGAGTTTTTCTCATTCGTCAGCAATATAGTGCAATAATATAAGATTGTTATATATCGAATAACGAGTGACAGAGAATGAGTTTTATTTCCCATTGCTTAGATACCGATCAATGCAAACTGATTGCAGACCAGGATAAGGGATGAATGTTTCCTGTCTTCTGATGTCTTTTTCTGAGGCGGAGTCATCCTCGCAGATCTTCTCTATGACGAATTATACAGATAGGTTCCTGTCAGAGTTCTGTGGTAAACAGCTACTTGAGGAGTAATTTCTTTTTACTAGCTGCAATCTAGAGTTCAAAAATAAGAATTGTTTTAGTGCTTTGAGAGAATCTTAAATTCTTCAGTTCAAGATTTTGTAAACTGTGCATTCATTGTCGTAAATCAGATTTTTCCCTGTGTGATCTTTGTTTTCATGGAGAATACACGAAGTTCTATCTTACAGATTTACAGAAAAGGTAAGAGTGTCAATGGATATATTCTTTGAAATAATTGATGTATACCAAGGAAAGATCATCTGCTCACGTTGCCATACAGTCCAACTTAAGCTTCTGTTGTTCAGGTTGGTCATTCAATCTTTCTTGGTTAAACGTGAGGTGAACCAGGCCCGCCTCGGATCTAAAAAAAAAAAAATAAGAAAGAGGGGGGAGGGTGGGGAGGAGGAAAAATACATAAGGCCAAAAGGCTGTATTTCCATTGAACTATAAGATTTTGGTTTCAGAAGTTTTAAACATTTCTTGAAAAATGCATGATATATAGATAAATTCAATAATTTTTCGTCTCTTACTCCTTACTAGAATGTTAAAAGAGGGTGGGTGCACAAAGCCTCCTTTCCCCCTCTTCCAGTTGTTCTCTTAGATCCGGCCTTGCTCTGGATCTCCTTACGATATGAACATTTAACTGCATTATGCAGGAAAGCAAAGTTCTTTACGGTAACGCAATTCAAATGAATTCAGGTTGGTTATTTTTGAAGTTAAAATTTTTTCTAGAATAACAATGCATATGCATTATATTACAAACGATATCCAGAGACTTCTATGTTATATGAACGGAAAGTCACATAATAGCTCTATAACGTTCGACATACGCATTTTTGCGGAAATATTTCACTGGAGATAAATTAAAGATCGCCCTCAAATATATCTATTGCAAAAGTTCCAAAAGATTTTTACGGTTCCTATTTATTTAGAAGTTATTATCAATTTCCACTCTCTTATAGCGATTCAAATCAGATGTCGCATAGGGTCTGGAATGGAACGCCAAACACTCAAAAATCCCCTTTTTTTAAATTGGGAAAAGTGCCCAAACAGTTGTTGAAATCCCGTCTACAATCAGTTCTAATTTTCACTGCTTAGGATGGAAAACATTATAGACATTCTCACTAATTCTCACTAAGCTAGAGTAGATCACAAATCTGAGTGTTTGGCGGTCACGTTAATGGCTAATTTTGGGTTGTAAGAAAGAGACGGAAGAAGATTTACAAACACTGACTTAGAACATCGAACAAGAACAAAGTCAAAGTAACAGAAACAGCTTTTGCTCAACACTACAATATAAAACATGCCATGTTAGAAGATAAAATCACAGCTTAAAAAGATAAGTTTTCTTATTATTATATATCTGGAAAACAATTACTTCGCAGAAGTTTATAAATTCGAAACTGATTGAAGAAGATTACAATTCTCCATCAGCAATCAGATTTCTGCGTCACATGAGACAGAAATAGTTTAAAGCAAATAATTCATTTCGAAATCGCTTTGTATGGCTGTGGCTACTGTTGATGCTTCCTATATGTATATTCCAGAAGTTAGAATCAGGGCTTTCAGTTTAACTTAACCAAATTTCAACTTAAGCGAGATATTGAAGGGCAACAATATACGCAACGTTACGAAAGGTTTCCAGACACGTTCCGTGTTTTATGAATGGACATACGCTTCTTACGGAAACCTATCATTATAGATAAATTTCAGATTTTCCTCAAATATTACTAATTATCGTTCTTCAACAATATTCTGAGATATTTAAAGAGTTATGCAGCCTGAAGTATTCAGAAGCAACGTCACTGATCATAACCATTTTCTTCCAAAGACCACTAAAATACAAATTATAATTGTTACACCCGACCGCGACCTAAAAAAAATGCAAATTTAGAAGTTGGTGCAAAGATCAATTAATTTTTAAAATCTTTAGATCGAATATAGGCATAATTTGCTGTTAAATGTTTTCGAATTAATAATTCTAAAAATATTAAAAGAATACGGTTGAAAATATAAGAATTGATTTTCCTGGATGAGTTTTCCTTATCGTTTTATTATTGAGGAGTAAGAGGCAATCTGCAGAATGAAGGATGCTTTAAACATTTTTAAGAAAGCTATGGTCCATCTGTTTTCTCCTTTTGAAGTTGCAGATATGCTCGTAGAGAGGGGAACAACTCAGACTGAATATTTGTGCATTGTCTGCATTTAATAAAACGCGAAAGTTGATATTTTTTCTCACTAAATTATATTGCAAACCATATTTTAATGTCTCTTCACTAAATTTGCAATCTGTCTTAAGAGAGAAGAGATATTGAAACTGAACGTTTTACATTTCGAATATCATTAATTTTAAATATTTTTGGAAATGAATATTGTTATTAACAGTTTTTGTAAATAAATCGTTTAGAGATTAATTTGTTTCTTAAACACAATTAATAGATGTTAAACAAAATTGAAAGAGAAAAGAAGCAATTTTATTCGAGCAGTGTTACCTAACACTAACGATATCACGAGAAATAGGTTGGATGAAAAAAAGCGTCATTGTTGAAATTAGCAAGCAATTGAAGTTGTTATTATAAGAATTATCCAGCAGCACTTAGTCGGAATATTCGATTTCTCGCTGGAAGAAAGTAATATGTTGTTAAATAATTCCCTTTGAAAACATACATAATGTCTGGGCAAAGAAAAATATATTCACAAAAAAGTGGACCTATTGAAGAAGTTTACAGGATAATGAAAAGTACATCAGACTGTTTTCTGCTGATAAATACCACTGCTCAGAAAATTAAGGAAGAAAATCTGATGTGGAAAATACAAAGCCATTCTCTCCCAAAGACAAAGTTTGACCATCCATGGAAGCAGTGGATCTACCCTCTTGAAGGTTTTGATATCGGCTTTCGAGAGAGTAAGGATTCATTTCATTCTGTTTCGTCTTCTTTCAGTGAGGAGCCAATGAATATTACTTTTCGGAATTTCAAAAGTTATTGAATGATTTGTTCTGTTTCTCGAAAAGAGAAAAGCTAAAACATCCTAATCAAGATCTAGATTAGGTACTTTCATTGGCTTGCTGCGGAATGTCTGGAGAGATATGAAGCGAAGTGTTAGAAGATGTTTCCGCAGGATTCTTCCAAGTCTTCGAACAATGAGCAGGAACCATTGTGTGATCTTCTTTATCACTAATTTGCCTACGATTATTGTGCTGATCATCTTCCTGACTGCCTTTTAACAATGTGTTTTATTTGAATTTTTGTTATGTTCATAATGCAAAATTTGTCTAACAGTGTGCATGAAAACATTCCTGCTCGTTTCCTATGAAATGAAAAAGGCTCTTTTCAGGGCCACCCCATATTATTGAGGAAAAAACAACAACAGTCTCCTTCTGTAAAGAAGGGGCCAAGGTACACTTACCTGTACCTTGGCTTTACTGTAACCCCCTGCATGAAATAAATTATTATTATTACATTAAAAAAATTATGTAATGCTACATGATTCTAAAAATTTCAAATTCAATTTTTGCCTTTTTTTAAATATTTCTTTTTAATAATTGAAAAAGAGTTATTAATGGAAAATCTGTTAAAACGTTGGAACTCAACGAGCAGTTAACTAAGGGAGACAAAATGGCCATACCATAGCTTTTCTATCAGTAATGAAGAAAAAGCACAGACCCAGCAGCAGATGTTTCAACAACTTTATTCCCTTTTGGTTCCAAAGCAATATAGTTTTAACATGACATCACATGAACTGATTTGAAGGTGTCACACACACAAAATCGTATTCTTTTTTACCAGCCCTATTCTTGGCTGATATTAATATGAGTCAGTAACTCATTGCTCTTATATGGAATTATAGGATTAAATGAATGATAGATTCGAATTCTGAGATTTTCATATAAAACAATTTTAGGTTTTAAATTTAACAATTTTTAGATATGCAAAATGTAATAGATTTTAGATGTAACAGGCACGAAAATGGCCTGTTACATGGAACTGTGGCAAATTTGCAATGTTGAATGGAAAGTGTTGAATTGGAAGTGCTAAATGGAATTGTGGCAAAATCTTTTAGATTTTGCCACAATTCTATTAACATGCACACATATGCACACAATTCTATTAACACAATTTTCTATTAACATGCAAACTGTTTTAGTTTGGTCCACTGTTCCAAAATTGAGGAGATACGTTGGGAAAACTGTACTTATGAACTATTTGAAAATGTTGCAAAAATTTCAAACATTAATAAAGTTTTCCTTAATTATTGATATATATTATTCAATTTCTTCTTTTGAATTTGCCCATTTTCCACAATCAGATTTGCAAATGTAGTGAAATAGTAACATAATCCTATATATTTATTTTGAAAGAATGCAAAGAATATAATCTTTGAAAGGTTTAAAAGGTTACCTACAGTTGAAAATTTTGTGTATTTTTTGCACTTTATTCTAGAACATGAATGTAATAATGACTACAAACGTAATAACATGTACTACTCTCATATAATTTTTTTCTGATTACTCTAAACCTTAAGCTTTTCACACTGGTTTTTAAATCATCTCTCGCAACACATTTCTGTTCCTGATCAATGTCTGGGACACCTTTGGAGTGAAACACATGGTAGATAGTACAACATCAAAGAAACCTCAAGCCCCACTAATATTTGCTACTTTTGATTGGTGGATGCTGGCCCATGGAAGTGGCAGACTGTATGCTTGTTTAGATAATAAGGCATGTAAAATATAATTTTATATGAAATGCATAACATGTATATGAAATGGGAATAAATATTACTGTTATTATATACACTGAATGGACAAATTATTATATGCACCCTTATTATAATATGCAAAGCAGAAGTATCACGTCCAGTCACATGGGATGATGAAACTGGCAATGCCTATGAATAGAGCAGGTGTCTACAATTGGAAAGCAGTCAATCATAGTTAAAGGCAGTATGTAAGTGAGTTTGACTGTGGCCAGATAGGAGGTGCGAGGAAGGCCGGTGGTTCAATCATCACAACTGCTGAACTTTTGTGGTTTCCACATTATACTGTCACATGTGTATACTAAGATTACGTGAAATACAGCAAAACTTGCAACTGGTGGAAAAAATGTGCATCTAAACATGCAATTGATTCTCGAGGTGAGCGCATATTGTCCTGCATTATTACAAGAAACTGGACAGCAAACGAGGACCAGATAACTTCGGAATTTAATGAGGGCGCATCCACTAGTTTCTGCCCAAAGACTGTCTCTCATAGGATGGAAAAATGGACTATGGCAGTCAACGTTCACATCGTGTACCCTTGTTGACTGTAAGTCATGGAAAGATTATCTGATGTTTGCCAAAGCCTATCGCAACTGGAGTGCAAAGTACTGGAAACACTTCATCCAGTCTAATAAATCAAGTTTTCAACTCTATCACGCCGATTGGAGAGTGTGTGGCGTAAACCACATGAATGAAAGATGTGTGGGGTAAACCACATGAAGCGATGGACCCAGCTTGCCATGTTGAAGTCATACAGGCAGTTGGAGGCGCTGTAATAGTTTGGGGTGCTTTACATTGGGTATCCTTGGGGCCCTTCATACCCATCGAGACCTCTGTCACTGGCAAGGTTTGTCAACATCCTTGTCGACCATCTCTACTCATTCGTAATGATTCTCTTTCTGCATCATGATGCCGTATTTAAATAGGACAACGCCACACCGCATACTTCCAAAGTGGTGACCAATTGTCTCCAGGAGCATTGAGTGAGTTGTGAGTGTCCCATTGAAAATTTGTGGGACGAATTGGAAAGATCTGTTTGAACCAGCCAATCCCAACCAGCAACTGTGAAAGCTCTATGACAGGCGATCATCGTGTCATGGGTAGTAATACTATTTCCATGTTTTCAATGCCTCATTGAGTCCTTACCAAGATGTCTGACTGCTATTGTGAGGGCAAAAGGTGGATCACAGGTTATTAGGTAGGTGTATATAATAATATTCCCATTTAGTGCATATATATATATACACCGATCAGCCAAAACATTAAAACCATCTACCTAATATGATGTAGGTCCTCCTCTCACAGCTAAAAGAGCTCTTACCTAATGAGGCATTGATTCAATGAGATGTTGGTAGGTGTCACTTGATATCTGATACCATGACTGCAACAGAGATCCCACAGTTCCCATAAATTATGTGGTTGGGGTGATGCTGCTCATACCCGTTTCTCCAACTCAAACCCAAATGTTCGATAGGATTCATGTCCGGCAAATTTGGTGCCCATGGCACTAAACGGAATTCCTCATCATGTGTTAGGAACCATTCCTGAACCTTCTTCGCAGTGTGACATGGGTATTGTCTTGTTGAAAGACGCCATCGCCGCCAGGGAATACAGTCGCCATAAAAGGGTATACTTGGTCAGCACGATATTCAGGTATGTGACAGCTCTCAGAGAGTGCTCTACAGGGATAATTGGTTCAAGTGTTCCCCAAGAAAATATTGCCCAGACCATCACACTCTCTCCATCCGCTTGGATCCATTCCACAGTGCATCCAGGTGAGAAGGCTTCTATGGGTAAAAGTTGCACATGAGCTCGTCTGTCCATATGGTGTAACAGAAAACGGGATTCATCTGATCATGCGACTCTCGGCCACTCTTCTATGGTACAATATAGATGATTACATTCTCACTGCAAGCGTTGACGATGACGAATGGCTGTGAGCATAGGCACACAAATGGGTCTGTGGCTGCAGAGACCCATATCCAAGAGCTTAAGATGAACTGCGTGTTCAGACTCGCTGGGCCCTTCACTACAATTGAAATTATGGGTAATGTCAGTCACAGTAGTCCTCTTGTTGCTTTGGACAAGATGAAATAGTCTGCGCTGACCTGTGTCATCAATGAGGCGTGGCTCGCCCACGCCTTGTCGACGGCTCGAAGTGCCATCTGTTTTGGACCATCTTTGATAGGTACTAAAGCGTGAGTAGCCTAGCAGCGTCGCTGTTTCGGAAATGCTCTTACCAAGGTATCTTGACACAACGATTTGGCCTTTGTCGAAATCAGATAAATCCTTTGCTTTTCCCATGTTGAGACGAAACGAAATCCGAGAGATCCGACCCAGGTATCATATATATCATTCACGACCTTGGCACGTGACACTGATTGGCTGCAAGCGAACTTCTTTGCATAACGCAGAGGTGGTTTTGATGTATTGGCTGATCGGTGTATATGTAGCCCGGCTCATTATGTATCACATTTAATTAGGAATAATTAGACTGAATCATCAATCCCCAGAAGTATGTCCTTATTCCTTCATCCCCCATGAGCAATGCTAGTGAAGTCAATAATATTTATTGTGACTACATCTTGACAACTTATTTGTCAAGTGGTTGGCTGTATTAATCTATTGGTACTAGTGATGATGGGGTTTATATCGATATGCTTTTACGTTCCTCTCATGTACCGTCGTTTGAGGATTGTTCTGAGTATCAAACACAGACACAATGCCATGAACCAGGATTTTAACCTCGACTTAGGACTACAGAGGTCTGTATTAGCATGCAATACAGAGAACATTGAGAACTGTATCTCAATGCCTATTAATATAACATGGAACTGTATTTAATAAGTGACCACTTTATTAAATAAAGTGGTCACTGAGTGTATATCCATAACAATAAATGCTTTCCTCTTATCTACCTACGTAGACCTCAGCAGGTAAACAAAATTGAAATTATGATTTTTTACTTTTTCTGTCAGCGGAAACCTATGTTACTTATGTTTGTTATGAGCTTTGTTTACCATCAGTCTTCCCGCTGTGACGTCAAAACTCCTAGCCAATGGAAGTCAAGAACGGCTCCCCGCTGAGTGGCCCCTCCCTCCCTTCATTTACCCCGTTCTGTACGGCACCGAAACATAGAGGAGGCAACTCGAGCCACTGTATTCCATTTCAGAAAAATTTAGTTACTAAAAAACTATGTCTTTTAAATTTTAAAAGATACGTGTCGTATATTAGAAGTTTTATAAATTTAGTTCTAATTTACAGAATCTATATGAAAATCATATGTGTAAATAATATTTTTCTGTGATTTTTTCCTTTTGAGATTTCTGTTTCATTATTCTTTTTGTGTGTGTGTGTTATTGTATATGCTTCGCGGTTACATTCTTTTTGGGTAAATATAATTATTATCCTATAACGGTGTCTACAATTCACTGTCGAGGGGGGATATTATTCGGAATTCTCGCTTCGGGAGCTTGATACCTAGTTCAGACACTGATTCTGTAAATTTACATTGTTTTTCTACAGTGACTTCTACAGAGCATTTATTCCACAAAATTTATAAGTTTGTTGATTGGATTATTAAGTCTTTGCGTTTTTTAAATGCGGAATGAAAGTGTCTGGTTCAAAAATTTGCATTGTTTAGACCAATATCTCTCATTGGATTATTTAGTTTCAGTGTTTTTTTTTTCGAGTGGAAACGGAGATGTGTTGCGATGTCATAATAATAAAATCAGAGACAACAAAAATTTCTGAACAAAACGATTTCGTTCCTAAACAGTTTATATATTATATAAATCTTACCAACTCCATTGGTGGTCCCTTTTTTACCAAGTTAAGAGTGGGGACTAGAGGAGAAAACTTCAATGAAGGCAAGTTGGAACTCGAAACAAAGAATATTAGATTATGAAGCTCAGTCATTACCAACAACCATATCTCTCTCTCTCCCTGTGAGTTGGTTTCACTCTTTGGTCAACTGGCCCCACCTGTTTAGAAGCTCAAGAGCCGCCACTGGGGGCAGCATGTGTTAATGAAGTATATGATTTCCCTGACAACCATACAACTCCAGCAACGTGTTCTTAATCTGTTGGTGAAGTTTTATGGTCCATAAGGGCAGATCTAGCTCATGGAGGATTGAGAGGTGTCCACACATGCTCAGTTGGATTCAGGTACGGGGATCTAGCTCGCCCTCCATACTATGATTATTTTCACTTTGTAGGAAATCATCTACCATATGAGGATGGCATGAAGGTTCTATGAAAATGGCATTACCGTCCAAATATGAACTAAGGATCGAGAGCAACCTTGGAAAGCCTCACATAAGGTGCAAGAATCTCTTTTCTGAATTTGTTAAGAATCTGATTCCACTTTGAAAGATGTGAAGATTTGTCCTATGAGTCAACACATTGACATTACAAATCCTCACACCACAGCTACCAAATTGGTCGTTTTCTCCGATGATACGGCAGTTAAGTCAAGGGCGTTGTTCTCAGGGTCGCCGATTGGGTAAATACCAAATAATAGTTGTTTAACAAAAAATTTCCACTTGTATAATAAGGTTAATCTCAATAAACTATCATATCAGATCACAAAGTCACAAAATCGTAGCTTGAGTATCGGATTTAAACTAAATCACAAAGGTGCTTTACGAGCCTTTTACGACTTGCAAATAAATCTATTACTTTTGAAAAATCCTACTGTTTGGCTAGCTGAGACTCGACTGATAATAAGCCCAAAGACGAAAGTCGGTTTTGACACGTAGTTGACCGTAACACATTTTTAATCCTTGATACGCAACTAAAAGACCGTTCTGCTTGAGCCACAGTCATTGGTATTGTACAAAACAACCTTAAAGCAATAACACTATTGGAAATAGTGGTTCAAGATTTATATGCTTTATTTTATTGAGCAACTGTATAGGTGAAAGATTTTTTTTCCTGTATATTTTTCATCACATATCGATTTCAGATGTATTAATTCTTCAGAAAACTGCTCGCTAATATCATCTTGATATTTGTTTTGTAGTTTTCTTGTATTTTCTCGAATTTCTACCTCATTTTAGTCGTGAAATAACCACAACACACTGAATACAACACACAATACAGTGAATTATAGATTTATCTTTTGCTGCTTCAAATCGAGTTGTCATGTTACCAATAACACTGTCTAAAGGAACATTAAACACATTAAACTTGAATACTTCAGTTGGTGTGATTGTCGATTCTTCAACCTTTCTTTTCCTCTTCCTTTGCCGTCGATCTGAAAATTCGGCCTGCATACATAATTTACAGCTAAGAGCTTGCATTCGTTTAGGATTGCCTCCCAACTATTCGTAATCTATTTCAAATATGTCAGAAGACTAGAAAGATTTGCTACTTCGATGCTGATGGTGATATTTCGAGCTTGTAAGACCGTGCTTAGGTAGTTTATGGCTATTTTGAACCAAATTGTTGCCATCACGAGGCATTGAAACGACTCCATATATGCCTTTATACCATTCGAATCTGTTTGAGTGTCTGCAGTTGGATTTAATTGTAGCACCATGTCGATTGACTTCTTTATTGAAGGAAGCGTTTGTGCAAATGGTTTCACACTCTCAATTCGAGCAGACCAACGCGTGTTGGACATGTAGTGAAGCGAGCAGCCGGTGCTTTTTTAAAAAAATTTCCACCTCTGAGGACTACCACTAAATATATTATACAGCTTCTGTACAACATTAAAAAAAAATGATATTACCTCAGGGCAGCATTCTGTCGTATGTTCACCACAGAGATTCAAACTGTGACAAGCACAAGGAGAAAAAAATGGCCACGTGATTAATTTCCAAAATTCGAGCTTGAAAGCCTTTGTGTGCTCCATTCATATTAGAGCCATTATCGTATTCTAGCGCGCGGCATTCACTCATTGGGATATTACGTATATGATCAGCAAGTGGGAAAATGAAGACATCGGGTAATATGCGCGAGTGCTTCGCTCGAGAGCATAATGGAGATGATGAAATAAGGGATAGGAGTGTCAATATAAGATGTATGATCACCCTTGACAACCCTACGGCTCACGCAACGCTTTCTCTTCTTGTTGAAAGGAAGTTTTATGGAATTTCCAAATGACTGGATAATGGCAAGGAAGGAATCACTTGCTCAGTTCGTATTAACATGATGGGAAGATATCAAAAGAGATTATTTTAAGAACCGTGAAACATTGCTTGCTCTCTCTCTTCTTGTTACGTTAATAAGAAATGGAAAAGTGATATTATTATTCGTTTATTGCTTTACTTGTAATTCGTACTTTTTTGGTCCACCACATTCAAAATAAAAATGTTACATAATATATTTAAAAATAGCTTTTTTCTAAAAGTTACTTAATATATATATATCTATATTCTATATATCTATATTAATCTATATATCTATATATCTACATTAATATATATATAGACGATTACGAGTGATTGATGGCTGACTGGGCTGACACGGGATCACGCTGATTCTAACTACAAAGCAGAAATGGTAGAGCTCTGAAAATTTGCATCAAGAGTAAACCGGGTCGTAGATCTCCGGAAAAATCCGAAATTGACCTCCGATATGTATTTCAAAGTCAAATAGAGGTCAAACCATGAGATTTGATTGCTAGAAGTGTGAAATTTGGCCTTTGCGGATTTTCAGATTGTAGGCGATGGAAATAATATGAAATTTTGAATCCATAAAACCTTCGAGGTCAAAGGCCATCATTAGTACTACCCCACAAACGAGTTAACCTTACTGGGTCAATGAATGCAATTATTTAAGAGTACGGTGCATTAGCAATTCCTGTAAAGATATTGCAATGTGAAATGCATAAAAAATATTATTATGCACTGTATTCGAAAAAGAGTGAATTAAATATATTTAAATAAAAAATGAATAAGTTACCGAGGTATAATGATCAATTCCTTTTAAATTAAAATGAATCGGGGGGTTGATTGAGGAAACACAAGGAGATAAGATTTAAGATAGATGTAAACCTTTTTCTTTCGGTAGAAGATATTATTCGAAGCAATGGGAATATGGTAAGTGAAAAATACTTCAGTCTTGTTAGGTATGAGAGATAACACTCGCAACAGCAGCAGAGCTTAGATGTCGAAGGGACAACAAGCCTATTTCCCCCCCCCCCCCCCCCCGTATTGACGTGTCGAGAATATTATAATATAATGTGAGATGGTAAGACTTCAATAATAAGTTATTCTCCAAAGGATGTTTCAGAAGAATTGATTTCTAAGCAAAGCAAAAGCGAATGCTTTGCACTTGAAATGACCCATTCCTGCTGTTTTCAAACGATGTCCAAGGATTCCTGAGTGTTCGCTAGGCACTCGTCGTATTCCTGTAAAATACCTGTTCTTCAACGTATGTATTTCTTTCAATTTAAGCACTGTCGGAACGATTAGGGATAAGTAAACAAAAACGTTATCGATGAGCTTAAGGGTCTACCTTGTTTACCAACTAAACATAGTGGAAAGACATATTTATCCTTAAGAATAGAGATCCGCAATGTTTAGCAATTAAAATGGGGGTCCCTGCCATGTTTATCATTAGAAATGGATGTTCACCATATTTATCGGATGTAAATGGGGATCCATAAGGTTTATCGCTTAAACGTAGAGGTCCACCTGGTCTAATGGCTAGCCTACCTGATTACTGAACCAGCGGGATTGTCCTTGTGTATTTGTTTGTGTGTTTTATGAGAAACTAGGACAAGCCCAATAGAGCTTCTAGGTTATCTTTGGTCTTTGTGGAGGGGAATAATTTCTTCCCTTTCTTTTAAAAATAAAAAACGAATAACTGTTGTCCATTTCATGCTTCTAATGCTGCATCTCACCTAGAACATATAATGGAATGGACTTGTTATTTATCAAGTCTTTTTCTGTTAGAGCTCCGATATTTGTTGGGATGAATCTACGTTGAGTCACATCGTTAGGGTTATTATTTTCTTCCATGCAGTTTATTTCATTCATATTTTTCCAACGAATACGCTGATCAAAATAGTCATCTACAAAATGGTCCCTAATTTGGGCGGTCAGACTACTTAAAATTTAGTCATCTGTTATCTGGTGTCTACTGTTTCAAATTTCTTTAACTGAGCAATCATTCAATGCAGATACCTGCGATGGGCGGTGCATGGACGATAATCCGAGAGTTAATCATTTTTAATTTAAACTTCACTTCGTTTAGAAATGCCAAGATCATAAAAATACGGCAAAATCTAAATAATTTCTAAATTCAAATACAGGCAGTAGCACTCGACTTTCAGACATGAGCTCATGAAAATGTCTCTGAAAGTCGAGCGATAGACCTATATGCTGTAACAGGAGTCCCAGAGATATGAAAAAAGTTATAAAATCTGGGATTCTCTTATAAATATTTCGTTTGTTTTGCCTCTGAATGTTATTCAATGCATAGAGAATATTTCTAAATATTTAAAACCTGCATATACATCAAATATAATCAGTAAAAGTAATTTAAATACTACTTTTTTCCTTAAAGTCAACTCATCTCAGTGTCATTTATAAGACAAAGGAAATTAATTTTAATGGTTAGATGAAAGGTTCACTGATATTGATTTTGCAAGGGATTGAGTTGGGAATTTGGATGCGGATCTTGCAGGGATTCTGATACAGATTTAGATTTTGAAGGTGTTTTTGATGGTGTCTCATGAGATTTCTCGAAAAATTTCTCAAGAGAAAGCTAAACACGTGACTTCTTTTATTGCTAAAAATGTCTATGGCAAGATGTAACTGTCTTAATATTTCTGTGCACCATTGAACCTTTTCTGCATTAGTGTCACACTCTTCCACAATTTTTGAAACCTTTTCCTGGTAAGTGAAGCCTTAGTTAAAGTTTTTCAGATTGAAAGTCTTTGCGTGTGGACTTTGAATGATTTCCTGTAATCTTGGCCGTCAAGTGGTGCCTTGTTTGCCTTCTGCAAGGCAATCAGATCTTCATTGGAAAAATGCTCTGAATGAAAAAAAAATCAATTCATCCACAACTTCAGTAGTGACTTCCAAGTCCAATTCATTTATTAGTTGAACAACGTCCTTTGTGACAGTTTCAGGAGTGTTCTCAAACCCTTAAAAACCTGTTACTAACAATGGTGGGCGAAATGGTTGGCAAATAGGCAGCAGCCGACCCTGGAAATTTGTAGAGTATGCATAAATATATTTTGGTTACCCACGAATTTTGGATATGACTTTAACCTTGTAAGCAATACCTACGACATATGGGATTTTCAATCTTATTTGGTAGGAAAATAGGAGAAAAAGCTTTTCTGCGATTAAAAGAGGAAAAATATTTTTATCTATTGTGTTTGAACTGCTCCTTTCTTTCTTATCATGATGTTCAGATTGCAAAAACACGGTACTACAATGGCTGATTTCTAATGGCAACCCCTTTGGTTAGAAGCTGTGATGTCACGGGCATAACGTCTGTTCTCTGGTTCCTTCTGCCACTCTGGGTTTTTGGACCTCTCACGCCACTTGTAACTAACTGTGGACACAACTGCTTCCAGCTATCATTCATCTTCGATTCCTTTGAGTATCAGTACGACATCGAGGATCTGGCAAAGCTGTTTTGTTGGTTTGCCGATGTCCGAAAGTCGATTTAAAATACGTTAATACCATTCACACTTTTCGAATCTTCCAAAAGTATTAATTGCACCTATTGAGGATGGAAAAATTTTATAATTTAAAAACTTTAAAAGAATATGGCAAATGTTACATTTTGGCTAGATATTTAACATTTTAGTGGTAGTGTGATGATCAAGGACGTTACATTGACAGTACCAGCTTGTACCTTCACCTCAGGAGGGTGGGAAAACGCAGATTTTGGAATTAAGAGATTCATGAAAAAAATTCCATTTGAATTGAATAGGTACTAACGAAATATGATGAGTAATAGTTTACAAATCTTCCAAAAGACATTAATTTAGATCGTTAGAGGGCGCTGAATTGCAGAAAATGCAAAACTCGAAGTAACATTGCAAACTATATATTCGTGCTAGAAATGCTTATCTTAATGATGCGGTTTTATATTTTAACCCTATCACTTCTGAAAAATTTAAATTTTTGGTGAATTCCGAACTGGAAAAAATTTGCGAAATGGTTCTATAACAATCAATTATCTATAAACGTATCGACAACTAAACTATTCTGTTACGTTTGTAAGTACAAAAGATGGAAATTTTGATAAGTTGCTGTTAACAGATACATAACCAAAATGTCAAGATAAAAAATTGTCCTTGTCCTGAAATTGTGAAAGTTTACAGTTTTCGATATCTCGATTTTTTAAATGATTATAACTTAATATGGAAGCCTCACATAAAACATCTTATAGATAAACTAAGGTTAAGGTTAAATATATTTTATTGCTTGAAAAATATTGTTGATTACGATATGTTTAAAATATGTTATTGCTCATGGGTACAATCTGTTATTCAGCATGGTATTTTAATTTGGAGAGGTGCTTTTATTACAAATTTAAGAAGTATTGTTTCTGTTCAAAACATAATAACTAACGTTATAATAAAGATTAACGAAACATATTTATTGCAATTTAAGAAATATTGTAACTTACGGATTTTTCCGTTTAGGAATTTTTCCTTTTAGACCTTTATACATTCTTAAATGTTATTTTTCTTTTCTACTCCAAAAGTTCATTTGCGATTGTAAAAGAATTATAATAGTAAAATTAGTGGCTTAAGATATGAAATTTAAATCGTGAAAAACAGGCGATTATGCATAAACACTTTTGCCTTTTTGGACCAAAGGTTTTTAATCCATTACCTTTTTATATACGAAATGAATCAAATGCCTATCATTTTATGTGCCTACTGAAGAATTATCTTAAATATATTAGCAATGTAGAGCACTTTCTAACTATTTTAAAATGTTTCAAAATCATCTAATATTTTATCTTAATAATATCAATAATATTCACTTGTTGTTTGAAGATAAAATTTAATAATCTCGTTTTTAATCCAGACGAACTATTGCTCTAATGAATAGTTTTCAACAGAACAGTATTTCAAATCAGTTTAATTAACTCGATTATGAAGTAATTTAATTGCTATTGAGCAAGCTACGTATATACTCTACATTTCATCGATGCGTTGCATTTAGGCAATGGTAGAAAACCTATCAGTGAGTTTTTACATATTGCACTTTTATTATTGCCTCTGAATGATTTCGTGCAATCTTGGTCTTTAAGTGGTGCCTTGTTTGCCCTCACCATGGCAATCAGATCTTCATTGGACAAAGGCTCTGAATGAGATAAAATCAATTCATCCACATCGTCAGTGAAGCTCATTAGACCATAGAGGTTCTAGCATTTTAAATAAATTAAGATATATATATATCTTATCAATGGCGTTAGTTACCACTTTTACTTCCTTATACTAAAAATGAATATAAGTAATTTCTACATGCATTTGGTATTATATAATCTTTTGCCATTTCGGAATTTACATTTAACTAATATGCAAGCTTAAAACATAAGTTTTAAGTCCATAGTTCTGTGGAATCCCAGTTCAAGATTTCCAGAGTGATAATGGTCGAGCTCTTGCTCTTGGGTATAAACATCTCTTTATAAATATTCCTTCACAAGCAAATTTATGTACACTTTGTTCATCTGCATAAACGTGCAAATATGCTCTATATGTAAATGTAATAACAATAAATTAATTACTTCTTTCTTGAAAAGTTAGAAATTCTGGTGGCAGCACATATTGATCAGAAGCAAATCTATAGATAACTTAAGAACAGAATAATTTATATTCATATGTGTTATATATACTATTTATTAAAATCCAACAGGTTGATCTTTGTTTTTAAAAGTTACTACTTAATTTTAAATATTTCATTAATATTTTAATATGATAATAATAATAAC
The DNA here is from genome assembly GCA_038380435.1 of Ryuthela nishihirai. Lineage (NCBI taxonomy): Eukaryota > Metazoa > Arthropoda > Arachnida > Araneae > Heptathelidae > Ryuthela > Ryuthela nishihirai. The sequence goes on from JAWZYU010000019.1 coordinate 5,940,381, forward strand.
ATGAATAATTTGATTTTGTGCACGTCGACTGATTTGCCCCTTCATCCTAGGAGATGAGAAAAGACAACTTTTTAATTTTAACCTTTCGTCGGTGGCGCTCTGTTTTGTAACACCGATGGCCACACCGCCTCTCACAGATCTACGTTTTGTTTCTTAATATTCAACAACTATATCTCGGATTTTTATGAAATATTTTTCTTACCAATTTGAAATATATTCTTATCATTGATGTACACATCAATCTATTTTATGCAATAAATAATAGTCCCAATTTTATTTTTCTTTCAATAATCAGTATTTCACATATTTCACATTACTGAATGCCATCAAAGAATTTCTAAACACCAGAGAAGAAAAAATCCGCTTTATATCTGAGAGTAAAAAAAAGTAAAGCTTGTCCGTTTCTCTGTTTGCACGATACGCAAAATTCCCTCCCACCCCAAAAAACGTTTAGGAATTACTTCTAAATGGTAAGCGCTAGAAATAAAACTCAGTATACTGCTTCCTCTAGTTATAACTTAGACCAATGTAAGAGTTTGGACCTCCAAAATATTCAGCCCCCTCAAAAAAATATTTCCCAACCCCTTTAAATAGTAGTAGGAATTTCTTCAAAATGGTAAGCCAAACTCAATTACAGTGCTTCCTCTAATCGCAACTTAGACCAACGTAAGAGTTTGGATCCCCAAAAATCAGTTCCCCCAAAAATTACAACCCCTTTAAAAACGACAGAAACTTCTTCTAAACTATAAGAGCTGCAACCGCCAAACTCAGTACACTGCATCCTCTAATCGTAACTTAGATCAATGTAAGAATTTGAACCCCTAAAATTTTTCCTCCCCTCAAACATTACCCCCACTTTAAATGGTAGTACGAACTGCTTGTAAACCGTAAGAGCTAGAACCTCCAAACTTTATGTACAGTTTTCAGTAATCGTAACTTAGATCTACATTAGAGTTAGGACATACAGAATTTTTTTCCAAAAAAAATCCTTCCCCCCGTCTTTGGAACGAACTGTTTCTAAATGGTAAGAGTTAGAACCGCCAAATTATGTATACAACTTTCTACAAACGTAACAACCTAAATGTAAGGGTTAGGACCCTTAAAATATTTCCTCCCCCCAAAAATGCTCCCCTCCTAAAAATGGTACGAACTGCTTGTAAAAGGTAAAATTTGAAACACCAAATTCAGTATACAGTTTCCTTAAACAGAAATTTAAAGTTCCGAAATAGTTTGGCCCTCAATATTTCTCCCCTCTCCTCCATCAAAAAATGGCTCCCTGGACGTTCTTTCAATTTTTGTCTTTACGAAAAGCAAGGAGGGATTTGTCTAAAACGATAATAGCATGATTATACGTAAGGAGTATAAATATAAACGAGAATTTAGTTATCGTTCGAGCACAAATCAATTTGTTTGAACAGACATTCATGAACAAGGAAAGACATGTTCAAACTTTCGAACAGCAGTCGTGCCCTTCTCGAAACACCAGTCAATTGCAATCATGACGTCGGACCAAGAAGTACTGAGCAGTGTTGCACAGGGCATAATTATCAACTTTCTCACGAAGGAAGGCGACATTCCTTCGGAAATCTTTACCGGCTTCGAGCCCAGTTTGAGAAAGATTGTTTGTCACAGGCAAGGGTATGCAGTTGGGCCAAATGATTTAGAGGACGAGACCGTGTCCAAAATGAACTTTCTGCTCGGAGACCAAGAACTTCTCTCACTCCCGACAACTTCTCCTAGACAATCGTCGGATATTAGTGTAAGGAGGGTTGAAGAAATTGTGTATAACGGGCTGAAATCCAATAAAGTGAGCTCAAGGTGGATTCCACGACTTCTGTCATCGGAGCATAAGGACAACGCTCGGCCTCAAATCGTCGCTTTAACGATGGAGTCTCTGCGGAAACTCAAGTGGGATGTACTGCATCATCCACCGTACAGTGCCGACTTGGCTACACCCGATTTCCATTTGTTTGGACAGCTGAAGGAGTTTTAAGGGCGCAAGAAATTTCGAGACAATAATGAGGTCATTGCACCTGTGCAAAGTTGGATTGATAAGCAACTAAAAACCTTCTCTGAAACTGGAATCAAAAAGTTTCTAGAACGTTGGAACAAGTGCATTGCATTCAACGAGGACTACGTTGAAAGTAGTATGTACGATTTTTTTATTTCGTTAAAAATTTTTTAGAATCAAATTCTCGTTTATATTTGAAAGTCCCTCATAGAATTTTCTATACAACTTCCCTTCATACTAGATTACAGAAGGGTAGAAATTTTTGCCCTCCCATCTCTTCCCTTTCCCCCAACTCCTTCATCCCCCATGGAAATAAGGAGAATTACTCCTAAACGATAGACGGTAGGATAGCCGAGAATTTGATATACGGCTTCCTTTCATCCTCGCATTAAGCAATATGAAGTTTTCACCCCCACCTCCCCCCTCAAAAGAAAGCCTCTCTACATAAAACAGGGAAAAGAATTTTCCCTAAAGGGAAAGAGTTACGGTCACAGAAATTGAAATACAGTTTCCTCTCATCATGGCTCTAAGCAGCGTAATTGTTTCTCCATCCTCCCGAAAAAATAGGGCCTATTACTGAGGCTGACGGCTCTCTTAAAGCAAAAGGTTTCATTTCCCTTACTGAGTCATTGCTGTCGGCATAAATTTGTTGGCCATAAAATCCTACCATCAAAAGATCGAAATTCTAGCGTTAATAGATCATTTGCAACATTCGTTTAAAGTTTTGGCATTTTGCAACTTCCACTGTTAGAGGGCGCTGCTGAGGTGTTTACTTTTGGTCTTTAAAATTCTCTCTCAGTGAAAATTCGAACTAGTAGATGGTTGGAGAAATGCGAACAGTAATACCTTATTAGTATCTATTTAGCACACAATGAGTTTTCGTTTATCTCTTAAAACGAAAAGCTTCATTTCATCACCCCACTGGGATAAGGGAGCAAATTATTACTGCCATGAAAACCTCTTGACCACATGCTCTACGACCAAAAGTTAAAATTTCTGGTACAAATACGCTGCTCAAAGCGAAAATCGCAACACTGCAAAGGAAGTGATGTATACGCCAGAAACTGACAGGACGAAAACTATGAGGGTAAATATTATTACTCTATATACAGGGGTCCCTGAATTCATGGCCCAAACGTGAGGGGATAGTAGTACACAACGAACCCCACTATTTTCGTCATAGAATATGCGGCCTCAAACGCAGTCCGGTGCCCGTAGGAGGCACAGACAAGGCGGCAAGGCTTTAAAGCGCTGGATCGGCCAAACCCCAGCATTCTCAGCGTCGACCGGACACGAGATGGAGCAGTTGACGAATGCAGAGAAAGCCGATATGCACCTGATGTACAGCGTAGCCGAGGGCAATGGTAGAGAGGCGCAAAGACTCTACCGTGAGCAATATCCTATGCAACGTGTGCCCGATCATAAAATGTTTGTGCAACTGCACTGTCAGCTGTCTGAGGCAGGCACCTTCCATGTCAGTTGACATGATGCCAGACAAGCACGGTCGGTCAGAACGCCAACTATGAGAGAGGACATCTTGCTTATGGTGACAGATAACCCAGGTACAAGCACGCGATATGCTGCCCAAGCCTGGGTGTGCATCGGAACAGTGTCTGGCGAGTACTGCAAGAAGAAGGGCTACACCCCTATCACTTGCAGCGAGTGCAGGCATTGACAGCTGTTGATTATCCCCTGCACTTGGATTTCGCCCAGTGGTTCCTGCAGCAAAGTGCCGCACATCCCGATTTCCCCACGCATGTGCCCTTTATGGATGAATCAACATTCTCACGTGAAGGCATAGTGAATGTCCATAACGCGCATTTATGGGCGGCCCAGACCCCCATGGTACATATCCAAATTCGAACCAGCAACGGTTTGCCGTCAATGTCTGAGGGGACATCTTTCTGTGGGGACATTTGAAAAGTGTCGTGTACAGTTGCTCAAAAAAGTATCTGAACACTATGGTTGATTGCAGATTTCAGAAAAAATATCTGGCAACGATTTTTTAGAAATTAGAGATCTGGCAACCTTCGTGTCACGTGACACGAAGGTTGCCAGATCTCTAATGTCACGTGACACGAAGGTTGCCAGATCTCTAATTACTAAAAAAACGTTGCCAGATATTTTTTCTGAATTCTGCAATTAACCATAGTGTTCGGATACTTTTTTGAGCGACTGTACGAGACGCCCGTGCAGTCCGCAGAGGATCTGATAGCCTGACTGTCTGTCGCAGCCGCCGATGTGCGTGACAAGCCCGGTGTTTACAAGCAGGTACTCCGATCACTACTCTGCTGTTGTGCCGCCTGTATCAACGATGGTGGGCAGACGTTTGAGCATTTGTTGCAATGATCTCCAATAAATGTCACTCTGGAAACCTCTGTGTCTGTCCTCATTTCCGACTCCTCACTGCGTTTGCTGCTGCATATTCTATGACGAATATTGGTGGATTCGGTGTGTGCTACCATCCCCTCACGTTTGGGCCATGAATTCAGGGACACCCTGTATACCATTGGATAGCGTTCGAAACAGCATCCAATTGGACATAGAAATGTACCAGGTGCGCCGCTGGAAGGAGTTGGTAAAGGATCCCATACATGTTCAATGGCAGACAAGTCCGGAGAGTATGACGGCCATGGGGAAAAGTTCCATCATTGCACATGCGGTGTGTGGGATGGTGGAAATACGACTGAATGGTGCCACCTGATGCTCCACTATACAGGACAACATTACATCTGAATGGTGGCACCACAAAGTCCCATTAGCGTGCTATTTAAGCTTAAACAAAAACTGGTGATAATGCTGCGAAGTAGCGGAGAAGGAACCTTTCGAAGAGAACTACATTATATTGAAGATATCTAATTGAGTTTGTTCATTTGTATCTGGAACTTTGTGGAACTCTTCCGAATTATGAGACATACCAAAGATTTGTTGTCGATATTTTATTGGTAGTATTGTGGTCTGTATGTGAATTTTGCAGATTTATACCGTTTTAAAGGGAAATGGCGAGTTTTTTTTATGAAAATAAAAAAAGTGATTTTCGCTACCTAAATGTTAAATAATTGGGGCAAATGTTCAAGTTACAAGCTCTTGTGGATTCAGGGATGGTAGAGGGAGGGGACCCACTGAACAGCTGTTGGGAGAAAGATGATTGCCTCCCATCAAGACCATCCAGCATGTTCTTTAAGGTGCATGGAGTATGGCTCATCCCATACATGGGGCCACGTTTAACGTCGCATTCGACAGATGGCGGCCTTTCAAGCCCAACGGTGATACCTATTCACTGTTGGCAAGGGCAGGGAGTTTAGCAGAGAAAAATCTCTACACTTGCCCAGCTAGGACCCGAACCTAGGAACTGCAGATTGCGAGCCCGGTGTACTACTGACTGTCCTGCTGCAGAATCAGTCCTGGCGTGATGATAAGGAAAGGTCGTGCCACAGGATTAATGATGCCATCGATGTGATATCTCGCCATTAGAGCACCAAATGCATGGAGCACAGCTGTCTGGTCACCATATGTTATGCCGCCCCATGCCATTGTACCACAGTGGAAAGCCGTATGACGACTAATGGAACAGGCATCCTCATTTCATTGATGCCACAGATGCCATGCGGACAAATAGCCATCTGGAATGCCGAAACAGAATTGGGACTCATCTGTGAACAACATTCTCCTCCGTCACCTAGTCCAATGCTGCCCCTCTCGACATCAGTGGGGCGGGATGGCTCAGTCGGTAGCGCGCCAGGCTCGTAATCTGTAGTTCCCAGGTTCGAGTCCCAGCTGGGTCAGCGTTGAGATTTATCTCCGCAAAATTCCCCGCCCTGCCCACGGTCAGTAGGGGACACCGATGGGCTTGGAAAGGCCGCCGTCCGTCGGATGGGACGTTAAGCCGTGGCCCCGTGTGCGGGAGAGCCATACCCTGTGCACGTTAAAGAATACGCTGGATGGCCTTGACGGGAGACTACCATCTGTCTCCCAACAGCTGTTCCAGTGGGTCCCCTCCCCCAACCTTCTCTGAGCCTTCGGGGTCCATGTGACCTGGCCATTTAGCCCATGGTGTGCAAAAAAGTGCCGCTCAGAGGTAAAACAATCCAATCCAATCCAATCGACATCAGTGGAGATGGCATAACCATGTGTCATTGCAACGGCAGGTGCTGGACTTTCGCCCTCATTCCCGCGTCATACAAATGTTGTCTAATGGTTTTTATGGAGCCCAGTGTACTGATATTGGTCTGCAAATCACTCTGCATATCAGTCACTGTGGTGAAAGGATCATGAACAGTCTTCCTACAGAGCATGTATCGTCATGTCCTGTGGTGTGATGTGCTGGTACCATACCTGTCTTTCGTGTCGTTTGGTGCTCCATGATGTTGCACGAGACACACCGATGCACTGTGCTCAGATTGCACCCACAGCATGTGGCGATCACTCGGAGGCATAATCCTAGCTCTCGCATATCGAGGATTCGCTCTCTCTCTCAGAAGACGTCAATTGTGCATAGGGTTCCCGCAAATGTCTCAATGGCATCTTCTGAACATTTTTGCATTTCCACCTCACTGTCGGCCGTGCTATGATATGAGATTGTGGGAGCCGGATATTTATCCATGACTTGGCTAAGTGTGACGTCTGCATTCACTATGGAACTTTGATCATTTCCATATCTCCAAAGGCAGATTGCCTACTGCGATTTACATATCTCTAAATCCATTCCTTCTTGGTGTTGCGATATCCATTTTGAGCTGTGTAGATCGTTTGCAATATTTGTTTCAAAGTTTTGGCAATTTTTCACCTATTTCCACCGTTCGAAAGCGCTATTAAGAGATCCTAAAAATATGAAAGCCTATCTAACCCGCTAAATAATTTTTAATTTATCTCTAAAAACCAAAATTTAACATTAGTTAGTAGCGAGTGTCGGATAAATGAGGTTGTTATATTAGTCTATTATTGCATTTGATTCATCAAATCTGAATATTTTAATCTTTTTTTATTAAAAATATTCAATTAGTTTTGTACAAAAAGGCGAAAAGGGAGGCATTGAAATATATCTGATAACCCCCAACAGTTACACTGATGGTTACGCTGCGAGACCCATTCTTTGCAATTATTTGTTCTGTCAATGCGAATTGTAGCTAATGGGTGAAGCTAAGAGAAATTGCAGCAAGGTATAGCAAAGGAGTGGGCTGAAAGCAGCTGAGAAGGAATGAATTGTAGTTAGTGTACTTTAAAAAATCAAGATACAAATAGAGACACAGAACAGAGAAGAATCCTATAAGCTATGTCTAGCTTTTACAGGTCTTCTCATACAGGGCCCTACTAATGTCATGCCTACAGTTATTTTATCCTGTGGACATGACTATGGGCAGGAAGGGTCTCGGACGTTTTCTTCCAGCGATAGTGACATTTTTGACCGACCTCCACATTGTGACATTTTTCTGCTTTCAGTACCTGTTGAGGAAGGCCTTCGCCATTGGCATGGAACATTCGCGATGGATCCGTTGGCCCCCCCTCAGGTATCAAAGCAGGGGCTACGTGACTCTGTGCAAAGAGCATCAAAACACCAGATGGGTGCATGTTTCGTACCTCGGCCAGTCCAACCAATGGGCAGCGTACACACCTGGCCAGCAAGGTGACCTCCATCAGGGGTCCAGCAAAAAGTAGCAATGGAGAAATTTCAAAAACGAACAGTCCTGTCTTCTCTTTTTCACTGTGTGGTCGACAGCAATGATACTCTCTGGTGCGCAGAGCAGATTCCTGAAGTGTGAATAATGATTTTTCGGAGAGAGTGCTATGCAGCCTGTACTCTTGGCTACTAGCGGCGAACGGCCCAGTGGTATCTTCCCTAGGGACTTCTGACTAAATGAGGTAAGTGAACGTTTTGATAAGATCTGGTACCATTCTTCCACATGAGTGTTTTCTGAGTACTGCCGCCACGATATCCTGAGTGGGACCCAGAACTGGTAAGAACTGGCTGGCTCTCGAGCAAGTAGCTCGTTTATTTCATGGACTCTTTCCTAATGGACTGTTGCTGCATCACGCATAAAGTTTCTCTTATTGAAAAGGACCGCTTGTTTGAAAATTATCTCAAAAGTGAAAACAGCTGTGTGTGTAAAATGTCTGAAAGTAATTTTGTTAATAAATGTTGTATTTTATTGTTAACTGCAAAATTAGCTCAGTTGTCATTTCGCTAAATGTCTGTTCCTTTTGAACATTGGGTCCGGGAACTGCCTAGATTTGGCAGCAAGTAAACGAATCACGGCCTAAGTACGTGTGCCGCCCTAAATATACTCAGGGGTGATCACGACACTAACACCGAATTCAGTGTTGACCATTACAGTTAACAAAACACACAAAATGTGCCCTCCTGGAAGAGCGGCTATCTCTCTAACCACTATGACAGTTAAAGCTTTAATAAATCATAATATAATAATACGTTGTTATTTCAATTTTCTTATTCAACGAATTACTAATGTCAAAGGATTCAAAATTCGGAAAAAGAAAAACTTCATTTTCTTTTAAAACGAGCATCTCACATCCCCACGAGGGATGTTATTCTTCCATTTTCTTTTTTAAAAGAAATGACCAATAATGTAAAAAGCAGAATACGAAGATTTGTTCCGCATCAAAGGGATCTGAGAGCCAAAGCAACGCTTGAGAGCAATGGTTGTGGGAGATATGTGAAAAGAAAACACTCAGTTATTCTGAGATGTTTTCTGAAAATATCGAAATGAAAATTAAAGGCGAATCCGAAACGATGGATAACGAGAGGAATTCTGATGTTATCAATGTTTTTCACCTTGTGGGATCATTTCAAGGTCACTAAAGCTCCAATTAGGGGTGGCTCGTCCACTACACCACCTTGGGCACTGGTCCAATAAAATTTCGAGCGAATTTCAAATTCATAATTTGTCATATCTAATCAACATAATGCCATTTTTATATTCGTTTCGTAATCATTATCGCCACGTTACGCAGACGACCACAGCATTCTCTTTGTGAATCATCACTGCGTCGTCTGCTTGAATTTATACAGTACGATTTTTCCCATTACGCCAACCTCTACGAATTTTAATATTTTCCATTACAGAAATTAATCAAAGGTTCATGCTTCGAAACACATTAACGATGAACTGCAGCAGGTCGGTCACCATTTTGTAGTGGCCTGTGATTCTTGTTGGTCGATTCTACCAAAGCAGCCAACAGTCGAAGGTCTTATTGCTTAACGGAAATCTTCATTTGGCTCTGCCAGGCTGAACAGGCGTAAACTTTCCCGACAAGATGTGTTTGAATTGGGTTGCCAACTTTTTATTTTGTCAAGGAAGGATATTTATGTATGAATAATTTAAAACGAACATTCATTATGAAGATACAAAATGTTTCGAACATTTGTTCTGTGTACAATCATCCCCATCACTTTCAAGCGGCCGTTGGCTAAGGAGGCTCAACCAGAGCCATTTAGTTCTCCAACACATCTGTCCTGAGCTACATCTGCTGCATCTCGCTACTGTCGACCAGTTCTAACAAGGTCCTGTTTCACATTGTCTACCCACCACATCCTGGGTCTTCCTCACTTTCTGAGGCTGTTAGGCACACTGTTCATAACCCTATTGACTAATCTATAATTATGCATACGGGCAACGTGGCCAAACCAACGGAGTCTCTCTCTCTCTGCATAATATACTGGTCAAAGAAGGTTGTCGACCGCTTTTGCCTAACCTCACCATTACTTACAAAATCAAATCACCTATTGCCCAAGATACTGCGTAAGCATCTAGAATTTAAGTCATGAAGTTTCCTATTTTCTTGATTACAAAGAATACATGGTTTACGTTATCTATCTAATTTTAGTCTTTAGGTGTATGCGTCTATTTTTCCACTCTCCATAGATTCTTAAATGTCCCATCATCAATCCCTATTGGTCTTTAATCTCATGCCGCACATCACCAGTGTCTGTAACATGGCTCCCAAGATATTTAAAGTGAGGCCATCTCCTCAAGAGTGCAACCAATCACATTAACTGAACCGCAGCCTGCCTCTCTCTGTTTATCCTCAAACTCTACTACCAGTCTCATCAACAGCGCTAATAAAAGAATTCATCTCATCAACATCATTTGTCAAAAGGGCTAAATCAGAAATTTTCAGATCTCTGGATCATTTAAGCCCAAATTTTTTCCCTTCATTGAATTTCGCATACCATAATCAATAACGAAACTAAAGAGAAAAGGGAACAAAATACACCCTTGTCGAACACCAGAAGTAATGCTAAACCAACTGCTACAAGACTTACCAACTCTCAAACACGACTCAGTGTTATTATAGAGAGCTTTTGTTATGTTAACTAACTTTTCTGGAATGCCATATGATCTCGAAATTTACCACAAATTATGGCGATCAAGAGAATAAAAAGACTTTTGAAATCTACAAAGCTAGTAATCACAGGTTTCTGAAACTCTCAAAATCTTAAAATTCTGTTCCTTTAATAAATTTTAAGAAAACTGATTTGACTGGAAGTGAAGAAGTGAAGAACGGCAGCAAATGTTGACTCGTGAGAAAGATGAATTCCGATTTGAAATCAGAAGTAATCAGCATAAGTGATAGGGCAAAGAGATTTATCTTTGTGAATTAAATGCATGGAACAAAAAGTTGACTTTGTCATAAGCAATACATCGATAGCAATGGTTCTCAACGTAGGCCATGTACACACATTCCCCCGGGCCACGACATATTTCTAGGTATCACATGAAAAAAAAAAGGTATATTAGGGGTCCCAGTAAGTTCCTGAGGAGCTACTGAACCTTAACTGCCAGAATATAATATTACGAATGAGATGTAAAAATCACATTTACTATTTGCATGGCAAACGTATTTTGACTTTTAACAAGGATGCCTCATTTTTTCATTTTTAGTGCATGTAACAATAAAGTCGTTACTGAAAAATAAGCTCGTTAAAAAAGCTGGTAACCGTCTTGATATTGTGAAGATAGGAGATCTTCGTTTGTCATTAACGACGCTGCAGCCAGATATTGAAAAGCATGCAAGTTTACACAGTCACAAGGACCACACTGAATAAAGTGACAATTATCAGAATCTATTTTGTTAACAGATCTTGCGCTGCTACGACACATTTATATCTTTAATAATTTTATCTCCTACGTAAAAATAAAGTACCGATTATTAGAATATACAGAACAAAAAATTTATATTATAATTAAACATGGTAAAGTACTTTTTTCCCTAACTAAGCAGCGGCTATGGGATGGGGGTAATGAATTTCTCTGAGGTAAATGAAGCTCAGAAGTTGGCAATGAGTGAAAAAAGGTTGAGACATACCACTCATCTATAGTACTTTACTGATGTAATTTATTTTCGCTGAACGACGCTATAGAATTCAGTAATAAAGTATCACAGGAAAATGTCCTACAGGCAGGAAACTCAGCTAATTATTTCAAGACGTTAAGCAATTTATTATTTAAAAACAACTAGTCAACGAGCAGCGTATTCCTCCTCCTAATTCACCCCCACAGCACTGAAAAAAGAAATCTGATTATTTTTCTGTTTTGGACTTTTTTTTTTCATTTCTTACGTGATATCGAATTCACCAAGCGGCAGGCAGATGCTATTTATAGCACACGGAAAAGGATGGGCTACAGCTGGCTACAGAAAAAAAAGTAGCGAAAAAAAAAAGTTATATTCTACTGTTGGCAAACCTTCCTTTTCGATGGCTGATTTAACCGTTGGTGGGCCACTTAATCCATCTACCAACATCTGTAGCAGTTTCAGAAAAGATAACTGTTGGGCTACAAAGGTAGCGCTCTCTTTGTTTAGGAAGACACTTTAAGTTATGCACTTAAACGAATAATATTGGATGAAAATTTATCAGCTCTGATGATGCTTACATTACATTCGTATCATAATCCAATCGCATAAAAGTGTGAAAGAAATAATCACGATTAGAAATTCTCTTATTGAAGCAAGAAGAGTGTTGATACATAAACCCATTAAATCTCGAAAATTAAATATGAATGATGATAAAGCAAAATATCCTTCATGAAAAATACAGGATTTGTATATTTATTCTTCCAAATGAAATTTCTATTTTAATATTATGGTTGATGGTTATAAGGTTTGTAGTAAATGGTAGCAAGGTAGTCATTGGAAGGAGAGCATTGAACCAATCTCCTGTGATGATGCATAGAACAGGCCAGGCCTAGCACCTAACGTCTGACCCCGCCTTCTCGTGGTGCAAACCGTTGGTACCTTTCAAAGCAGATGCTCTCTTGTGGAAGAGATCGAGAAGAGGAGAGCTGCCAGGTCACTAACCGGACTGGAATAAGGCTCTGGACTTGATTATGGATCCGGGACTTGCTGCATTGGTGGGCTTCTGTGGAGGGAAAATCTTCCGTTGTGTTTTCTATTAGTTTGTGGGTTGACAGCCACAAGTGAATAGATTCACAGGATATGTTTATCAGCTGGTGGATAATCCTGAGCAGAGGTCATCGCAGGCACCTGAACTCTTTGCTTCTATTGGCATCGTCAAATTCTACATTGATGGAAGTCTTCCAGTGTAGATGGCTTCAGCCTTTAGTGGTGGGGGAACGGGTCTTTGCCGCATGTCTGCGATTAGGGGGTTGTTTTATATTGTCGGCAATCCCTCTCTCAATAAACATAGTTTCTTTAAACATCCCACTAACCATTTTCTCTCCATAGGTAGTTGGAATGTGAGGACTCTGCACAGAGCTTTTTCTCTTGATGTCCTCACACAAGAATTCCACCATTATAATTTAGATATTCTCGGCTTGCAAGAGACCAAATGGATTAAAAATAATCTTAAATTTCTCTTTTCAGGGAGGGACGACAATAAACATCACCAAGGCGTGGATTTGCTTCTCAGCAGACACGCTAGTGATGCTCTTCTAGGATATGAGTGCATTAATGAAAGGTTTCTTAGTGCAAATTTTCAGACAAGCGTTAAAGACTTGAATGTTATCAGCTGTTATGCCCCCACTGAGGATGCCGATGAGAAGGAGAAGGATAGGTTTTACGGACAACTTCGGGATATTTTGAAATCTGTCAGGAAAGGAGATATTACCCTTGTTCTAGGTGATTTCAATGCCGAAGTTGGTATTGAATCTAAACTTTGGTGAGTGGTGATAGGTCCTTTTGGTATTGGTAGATGAAATGGCAAAGGGCAACATCTACTACAGGTAAGTAAATTTAATGGTTTGAGAATAACTAACATTTATTACAAACACTGCGACATACATAAGTACACATGGGTTTCACCTGATGGGCTGCATAAGAATATGATTGACTATATATTATTTAACAGCAAATGGGATAGTTCTGTTAGGAATACCAGGTCATATAGGGGAGCTGAAATTGGATCTGGCCATTACCTTGTTAAAAGTGTCTTGCAACATAAGCATAAAAAGCGTTGTTTTAAGGTTAAAAATTTACCTTTAATTCTAAAACTCTGACAGACCTAGATTTAGCCAAAACGTACCATGATAGGGTACTTAGTCATTATGAGAGTCATGGTTTGCCTACTACTGAAGTTGAGGAAGAATGGGACCGTTTTAAACAGGCTTTTCTTGAAACTCATAGTACTCTTTTAGGGAAAAAGGAGTAGAGGAGGCAAAATTATTTGAGTAATAAGGCACTTGGACTTATTTCGGAAAGGAAGAACTGAAAGAATTATTCAATGCCTTAATCAATGCCTTACTGGTCCTAATAGAAAGGATTAGAGAGAGCTTAATAAACGTGTAAAGGATCAGTTAGCTGCTGATAAGAATCTTTGGCTTGATGGCTTGGCTGACAAAGCCGAAGAAGCAGTTAGACAACACAACAGCAGAGAGCTGTACGAGATAGTTAATGTTTTGTGTGGTAGAAAACGGACATATACAGGAATTGAAGGATAAACAAGGTAAGGTTATAGAAGGTGAGGAATCTGTCATGGCTAGGTGGGCTGAGCATTTCAGTGATGCTCTAAACAATGTGGTTAGTTCTACTCCCATTGTTTGTAATGATGATAGATGCAATGGTGGCTTTAATGTTGGCCCTATAACACAGTTTGAAGCTATTTTGACTATTTCTAAACTTAACCTACATAAATCCCAAGGGGTGGATGGAATTACTGCTAAAATACTTAGAACTGGGGATATTTCGGTTACCACTTGGATGACTGAAATTCTGAATATCTTTTATGATAAAGGCATGACTCCTAAGGATTTTATCAGAGCTACTCTATGCCTATTTAAAAAAAAAGTGATCGCAATTCTTCTGATAACTAAGGGGTATCAGCCTACTCTCTGTTCCAGCTAAAGTTCTTTCCATGATTGTGCTTAAAGGTATCAAAAATCTGGATGACGGACAATTGCGTGATGAGTAGTGTGGTTTGAGATATAGGAGGTGATGTGTAGATTAAATATTTTCACTCAGGCAGATTCTTGAGAAATGTTTAGAGTTTCAAAAACTTTTGGTCACTAACTTTGCTGATTTCAAAAAGGCTTTTGACTCTGTTGTTCATCATAATTTGTGGTTGATTATGAGATTTTATGGCATACCAGACAAGTTAGTTACCATAATGAAAGCCCCTCTATAATAACCCTGAGTCCTGTGTGAGAGTTGGTAAGGCTTATAGCAATTGGTTTAGCATTGCTTCTGATATTCGACAAGGTTGCATTTTGTCTCCTATTCTCTTTAGTTTGGTTATTGATTATGTTATGCGAAATTCACTTCAAGAAAAAGATTTTGACCTTAAATGGGCTGGAGATACGAAAATTTTGATTTAGATTATGCTTTTTGGCAAATTATGTTGATGAGATGAACTCTTTCATTCGAGCTGTTATTAGACTGGTAGTAGAGTAGGTTTGGTTATAAACAGAGAGAAAACTAGAGTGTGAAAATTTGTCAGACAGGCTGTGATTCAGATAATCTGAATGGTTGCAGTCTTGAGCAGGTGTCACGATTTAATTATTGAAGGAGCTATGTAACAGATTCTGCTGATGTGCGGCATGAGATTAACACATGAATAGGGATTGCTGCCGGGAACTTTAAGAATCTATGGAGAGTGTGAAGAAATAGGCTTATACACCTAAAGACTAAAATTAGACTGTATAATAGTTTGGTTCTTTCTAGGGTTAGTTATGGTAGTGAAACTTGGATGCTTTGTAAACAAGATAACAAGAAACTTGATGCTTTTGGTTCTAGATGCTTAGGAAGTATCTTTGGCTCTAGGTGGTTCAACCTTGTAAGCAATGATGAGGTTAGGCAAAGGAGTCGACAACCTCCTTTAAGCAATACATTGTGCAGAGAGAGACTGTGTTGGTTTGGCCATGTTACTCATATGGATAATTATAGATTAGCGAATAGGGTTATGAACAGTGTGCCTAAAGGCCTCAGAAAGAGGAGGACACCTTGAATGCGGTAGGCAAACAATGTCAAACAGGACCTTGCTAGAATTGGTGTGCAGTGGCCAGATGCAGCAGATGTAGCTCAAGACAGATGTGTTTGGAGATCAAAATTGCACGGTATGGTTGAACCATCGCAGCCCAAGGCTGCTTGAGGATGATGATGTCGATGATGATGCTTATAAATGTCATGGTTATTGAGGCCCCACTAAGAATTTTGTTGCCTGTATTTGTGATGATTTTTACGTCTGAGTTTTGGGATTAGGGTTGGGTGGGAAGGAGCCATGTCCCTATCCAATTGAGAATATCAGTAAAAGGAACGGGGCTAAATATATCTGATACATACAATACTTGTTGTGCAAACAAATGTTTTAAGTCTACTAAAACGAAGGGTGATACTGGAACGGGGTTGCACTCCATTTAAGCTCGATATTTGACCTCTGCCCCAATATTTTGATTACTAATTGCAAAAATAGAAAAATCTGTTTGCGTATCATTTGAAACGGATTTACCTCTGATTTGGCAGTAAGTAGAACAGTTTTTGGATTCCAGCATATAGAAGTGAATTTCCATGTAAGTCAAACTCAGTTCCAGTTGAAAATTGCATTTAATGATTAAAATTCACTTCGTTGTGTGGCAACGTGGAACTTCTAGAGACAGATTTATTTGTCCTAAATGTGGAATAAATTTTCTTTCCAGACCTGCAACGCGAAATCTGCCTTTTGGCGTTGAATTGAAATGATTCCCAACCTTTTCTGGACCATCGCCCCCTTTAGAAGAGAACAAAAATTTCAACGCCCCCCTAGTCCATAATAGTTAATTTTATATGAAATATTAAAATATTGTTGCATATTATCTGTACCTAGTGTATCTGTTTATTTATCTATTAAAAATCATAACGCAGAAATTAATAAAACGACAACCAAATGTACAATAAAATTGTTTATTAAAATTTTAAAAATAAACACAGAATCAATAAGAAATAAAAAATAATAAGATAAACACAAAATTAAAAATAAATAAAAAAAAATTAATGAGATGGTTGAGACTGGTGGAGTGTTAACAATTTGTTGATGTCGGGTTCCAATTTCGTTAACATCAATCGCAGATCGCCACGTTCAGTGATGTGTAGTCTGTTCCTCTTCTTTGACAGTAAATTAGCTACTGCACTGAATCCACGCTCAGCCATATAGGACGAAGGAAATGCGATTAAAAACTTCTGTACTATTGCCCACAATCCAGAGTAGAGAACTGGTATTGATTTTTGAAGCCAGAACTCTTGGTATCCATGTTTGAATTTTACTTTGAGTACTTCGTTATTCGTGAGTTCTAAGAGTTCCTCTTCCAAATTTGATGATTCTTCAGTATCTGTGTTTGCGAAAGGATGTAAAACCCAACTCGGTATATTCATGTTTAAAATATCTTGGAAACGCTTCGTAAAATCAACATGAAGAACTTCCAAGTGTTGGCAGTAAGTAAGTAAATCTTCCGGTTTTGCAGAGACTGCTGATAATGTGGGAAAGTGGTTGTATTCACCTCTACCTAGATTTCGTTTGAATAGAAGAAGTTTTCCCGCAAAAGCAGCTATGATGTTTTTTGTTTTAATTAAATCCAACTCATCACCTTGCAATTGTAAATTAACTTGATTAAATATTTTAAACAGGTCTGTCAAATAAGCGATGCCATTTTTTGACGTAATCAGGTTTTCGCGCAATTTTACGTCTCTGTCTTCAAGGAAGTCCAGTACCGAGTCAAATAGATTGAAAAAAAAGATTCAGACAAACACCTTTAGAGAGCCAACGTACTTCTGTGTGCAGCAGCAAGTGATTGTAATCTTCATCATTTTCATTACAAAGCTTACCAAATAATCGGTCATTCAATGAATTGCTTCTAATCTTATTGATTGCTTTAATAACGTAATGTAGCGACGTATGCAGACGTTCATTCAAATTTTTTGCAACCAAATGCTGACGATGAATAATACAATGTACAGCGAGTACATTTGGTACCGCTTGTTTCAAATGCGCTATGAAACCCTTATGACGCCCTGTCATTGCTCGAGCACCATCAGTAGCAGCAGACAAAATATTGCAAATAGGAATTTCTTTCTCTTGAAAAAACGTTTGCATGGTATTAAATATAGATTCTCCCTTTGTATCAGATTCCAAATTTTTAGCAAATAATAACTCTTCATGAATTTTTTCTTCTTTTATAAATCGTACGTATGATAAGAGTAGATCTTCGTTATTTGGTACAGTTGATTCATCGAGTTGAATGGAAAATTTGCAAGTCTTTAAGTAATCACATAATGATATTTCAACGTCTTTTGCCATTTCATCTATTCTTCTTTGCACTGAATTATTACTGAGAGGAATTTTTTTGATGATATCTGACGATGTCTTATGATGAAGAACAGTTTTTAATATCTCTTTGATTGCCGGCAAAATCAATTCCTCGCCAATTGTGTGTGGTTTTCCTGCTTTTGCGATTAACAATGAAACGTTATATGAGGCTCGTAGTCCATCATCACCTTGTTTAGAAGACGACGCAAAATGGTTTGACATAGTTGGCTGTTTTAAATATTGCTTTTCCAGTTCTTGAAAATAGGATAAATCTTTGTTCTTCTTATCAGCATGCATTTTATTTAAATGCTCTTGTAGCCTAGAAGGTTTCATAGCTTCATTTGGAAAACTTTTCGGCAAATTAAACACATAGGTAATGATTGGTTTCTGGGGGAGTACGTAAATCCATATTTCAAATACTCAATACTGTACCGCCGGCATTTCTTTTTAGGTGTAGATTCAGACATTTTCAAATACAAATTAACTTCTCAACAGATTTATAGATAGTTATAAAAATAATGTTCATAATGACTTCTAACACTTATCACTCACGACTATTTTTCACGGCGAAGCACATAAATATAATAAAACATTCCTAGAGCTATCGCTTTTATAGATTTGATTTTGTGCACGCATTAACTTGTATGTTTGCGATGCCGGCGCACTTGCTTCGTAAACAAGTCATTTCAAGCTCCCATATTCTTGTCGAAACATGTTAAATTGCATGAGCCGCGTGTTTGCCCACCAACTTGCAAGGACTTGTCACCGTCAATCTATTCTAAACTAAAACAAATTAGGTATAGGTATACCTAATGCTAATTTAAAAATGCTTATTAATGGGATAACAATAAGATAATTTACATAGCTAGATAAAATATTTATTCATGGAAACAGGTATTTTCAAAGTATTTTTTTATATTAAAAAAATAATTATAAAATAATATTAAATATAATAATTTATTTTTATTATATTATTATTGCATCAAGGTTGATTTGCCTATCAGGATGGACATACATGTCCAACGTAATAAGCCTGATATAGTAGTGCATGTTAAGGTATTGAATGAGATTACAATTATTGAAATAGGAATAACATCTCAGGATAAATTGCAGACAGTAGAGGTTGAAAAGAAGAGGAAGTATGATCTGCTAGCTAATGAGTTGAGCCTAATTCACAAGTGTAATGTTAATATTATACCTTATGTTCTGACGTGGGATGGTATTGTAACTACGTACCATAAAGCATACTCAAAACGACTTGGAGTGGGAAAACATATTGAAGCTGATATCCAATCTGTGATCTTGAAGAGAACTTTTGAGAGCATCTCAGTCGACTTCAGACGTACCAGTACGCTAGTAGGCGGTAGCAGGGAACTTATTGTCCAAGCTGCAGTTGAAAAGCTGTACCTGATGGATGATGTAGTGGATGATCAGAATCACCAGGAAGACACCACAGAATAGAAGAGATAAAAAGGTTGTCACAGAAAATTCCATTAAATTTATTTATTTATTTGACCGCCCCTCTTGACTGCCTCAACGCCCCCCATTTGCCTCTGGATCCGCTACCGCCCCAATGGAAGGCTCCAGCGCCCAGTGGGGGGGCGGTATCGCCCCCGTTGAGAATCTATGGTTTAAATGAAGACAAGAGAGAACTTTAGCCGCCTTTGAAGACGACGATTCCGCTTCTTATGCAACACAACGGAAACCAGTTGTTCGTCAATGAAGAATATTTCCTTTCATTCAGTGATGTGGTTGCCATCCTGACATTCGGAATGGGATTGTTATCGTCGTTGGGATGGATTGTTTGCATTCAACATAGGGAAGCGCCACCTGGTTTATGCATTCCAAGGCCTTTCCTCCTTGCGCTTTACAGCATCGACGGTTTCTGTGGAACAAAATGCAGTAGAAGTCTGATTATAAGACTCATTAAGAGCAAGAGTACCTCGGATAATTGGGCAAAATTATTAAAATATATACACCCAGTCTAATAAAATAGATGCCTTCCTCCAAAAATACGCGTAAACTGAAATCGTGTTAGTTGAACTCGAATTTCTCATAAGAAATTAAATGCGGTTCGAGATTCCTAACCTGATTCACATGATTTCAGCTTCATTTCTTTATTATGACTATACTTTGGTCAATGCTTTCTTCGTTATTTTCCTATGGGTTTTCATACGTATCACCCATTGTAACAGAAAAAAATTATAAATATAGAAATAAAAAACGCTAAATGCAGCTTATTGTGATGGTACGTATAGATAATGGTAATGAAAATTAGAAATGAGAAACTGATTGTACTGAACATTACGGTCAAGTAATGATGACTAACTGAATGTTTAGAAGCGCCTCTCCTCTGCATGTGACAAGTTATAATCTTTAACCAATTAGGGTGGTTTTGCATATGCGTATATTTCCATCGATCAGCTACAGTTAAAATATTATAATTTTGTTGCAAATAAATTAGATGTTTTCACCGTTTAAACGCACTAATATGCATAGGCAAATGTGAAACAGCGTTTTTTGTAGGGCTTAAATTATGAGAACGATAATTCAGACAGGCGAGACAAGGAAAGCATCCAAAGTGTCTGGCAGTAATATAAACGATCGGAGAGAAGTGGACGGAAATCGTATCAAACCGAATGACCAGTCGGGCTAGTTGAAAGTCAGCCTTACTTTAAAATTCGTCTTAGTATAATTCCTTTAGTGGGGAACTGGTGTATAATGCGGAACTTATTTTAAAAATAGATATTATTATTTTGCATCAATAAAAACAACGTGATAATAATTCCCTAATGAGCAAAAATCTGCAATATCTATTAATTCAAAATCAACAAACAAAAATGCACATCAGGGAACAAAAAAAAAGAACATGTTAAAGTATGAAATGAAATTTAACTGAATGCTTGATGACTGCTGTACAGAAGACGTCTTTTCAGTCGAAAAACGCAATCTTTTCGAGCAAAGCACTTGAACTGGCTCACCATGTGTATAACGCGAGCTGTGCAGCAGTGTTAAAGGAAATTCCACTTTAACCTAAGGAAGCGTTTTCATGAAACGAATCTTCAAACTAATTATTTGAATGACGTCACATTACATGTGTATGGTTTGAGCTGAATTACATGACTATATATATGAAATGAATGAGTGAAAAAATGTAGGTGTTAAAAAGTTTCCATGATGTGTGTACATGTGACCTGTGGGTATGTTGAATATATGTGTGAGGTGAAGAAAAAAATATTTGCCTGAAGAATGTGACGTGGATTTTTTTCCCATAGAGTACACATATTTTAAAATGTTATATTTTATTAAATAATTAAGTAACAAAAGCATTTGTATGTTCAACAATGTTAAGAAACTTTTAAAACTTCTTTATTATGACAGCGTAGAGTTAATATATGTAATACTTTAAATGAAAATTTCATAATAGATGGATTGGTGTTGGTGGGGGCCGATCTTGTGGTCTTCAGGAGCTGCCGTTTTTGAGGGATTAAAAACACCTTTTATTCGGAAAAGGTTCGTAATTCGCAGCATTTAAAGGAAAGAATCATTGCAGACGTTGTAAATGTTACACCAGACGAGCATGGATGGAAGTTGAATTATCACGTCACGAATGGCATCGACAGGGAAGTCTGCTGAACATGAAACGAAACTTTGAGAGTTTCTTGACATTTTATACAGAAAATTACTTTTGTTACCTAATTAGTGAATGAAATATTGAACTTTAAAATATGGGTATTCCCTGGTAATGACCCTGTATATTGTAAGGGAGATATGGGAAAATATTGTGGGCAATGAAATTGTGATGTCTGGATCGCTAGGTGTATATTGCACATAATATTGGTGTGATGTGTGGAAGAAAAAATGTCGTGGCCAGCTATTATAACATCGAAATTGGGTGTGATGACGGGGGGGGGGATTTTTTGCCGATTACTCGCGAAAGCGAGGAGAGAATCTGGGAGATGGAAATGTTGTGTTGCTTTGTGTGAAAAATATATTTTCATGTAGATGTGAAAAGACGTTTTTGTATGTAGTGCATGTGTGAAAGATTTTAGGTTGTCAGAATATTTTTTGAAGAATGGGGATTTAAACGAAAAAAACGTTTTCATAAAAACGCAGTTGGTATCATGTTGACAATAAGAGAGAAAATATCAAATGCATTTTATCTCGGCTGTGCAAAAAAAACAACTCTATTTGGAAAGTTGTTCAGAAACAAATGAAGACAACGTTTTTCACTAGAATAGAATTTCAACAATATTTTAGAAAAGTTACGCGCGTGATGTATGGAGAGAACGTTGAGGGCGGGGAGAGAGGGAAAGGGGATTTTTGAAAAGGAGTTTTTCAATCAAGCAAGCGATTTTTTTATTTAGCCTTTATAACTTTGGCTCTTTGGTTTTATCTGCAAAATAGCATTTTTATTTTCAATCATATCTTATTATTTACCTGTCCTTTGTTAACATTTTATCCTTTACCTACATCCTATTCTTTACTTATCCTTTGTTAATATTGTTGCAATTTAAAATGGATGAGCACTGACCATGAGTTCAAGTAAAAATTCGTCAATGAAAATTACAATAGAATGCAATTTACTACAAAAGTATGGATAAAATCATTTATAAACAAACTAAGTCAACCGGCACGAAACTCTATAATAAATACAAAGATAAGCCTTCAGAAGAATCTATTAAATTCCTAAATAACCAAATAATTATACAGAAAACTGCGACTAAGGTTGCTGGTTTTTCAGAGCTAATTCTTTTCATACGTTGATCACCAATACACAAGACGACAATATTTCCCTTTTTATACACCAGCTTATCAATATAATCCATACCAGTAAAGTAGTCAACCTCTGGCGGACACACTAAATAAAAAACATTTATTCGTTAAACTCTCGTGCACAGACTCTTAATTATGCCTCCTTTTTGATCTCACAACTACAACAACACACTTCTATCTTTCTTAAATCTCAGATCGGTTCTATATTCTGATTCGTTGGTTAATTAATTCTCACGCAGAAGCATACACGAGCGTTCATGACACGCCCATCACACACTCATTGTAGCACGTTCATCTGTCGTAACAATATTTTATACTTTATTTATAGAACTACTCTCTCTATATATACTCTCTTTTGCAGGTATTGATCTAGCTTGTTCGCTAGATATTCCTTCTCGAAAATAGCGAGTTGATCTCTGAGGCATCTCACTGTTCTGAGAAGTTTAAAATGAAATGAATTCGAACAAAGAATGGATTCCTAGCCAGCGAACAAGCTATGAATCTTAATAAAAGTTCGGACGATTGATATAAAAGCTTCGTAAGCATGTAGTGAAAAGATGTCAGTGGAGAAAGAGAGAACAGATTTCATTTGTTCATTTCTATTGTTTTCAACTAACTATTCACGAGTTCCATGCTTACAGGAACATTACTATTGGAACTTTATTTTGCTGAGCTTTTGTTATTTCACCTCTGAGCGGCACTTTTGTGCACACAACTGGCTAAATGGGCAGTTGACAAGGAAACCAAGTGCTCAGCGACGATCGGGGAGGAAAACCCAATGAACAACTGCTGGAAGACAAAAGAAAGACTGACGTTAAAATCATCTAGTGTGTTCTTTTGACGAGTAAGTTAAATGATTATTTTATGTTTCGAAATATAATTTTTCTTACAGATATTTGAGAGCTCCAAACTAAGTTCTTGATGGTACCATTAATTTTACGATCAATAAAAATAATAAATTCTTCCTGAAGCAGCTGCTTGCTCCATGCACCTGACAGGATCCTGTCAGCATAATGCGCCATAGAGGAGATGGGTGAGGAAGACGAAACTCATCACGAGAGCAAAGAAAAGACCCATCCATCTCTTATCTGGGGCTCGAACCCGGCTCCTTTTGATCAGCTGGAAAGCACAATAACAGAGTTGAAAATTCGGTAATTTCGAAAGGCGTACGTTTCCATTCCACTGATGTAAAGTCTCGTGTAAATAGGAATTTTAGTAACCTCGTGACGTCGCGATTTTAGGATTGGAATTCTCTTTGAATCCCAAGCAGTTCTCTCTCATCAAAAGGCATTGCCGATAATAGTCTGGATGAAATTTATTTTCCCGTATCATTAGTTTTTATGTTAAGAATAGAGTCATGTTTAGAATACATTTCGGGACGTAAAGCAACGACTTCTTCAAAAAGGAAAACTATTAATTCTTCTTTAAATTTCCCTGGAATCATCTTATTTGACCATTATACATGATCTGATGGATAATATAAAAAAACAAACAACCCAAGTGTAAATTTTTGTATATATTACTATTATTATGTCGTTATTACAGTAGATCTCTAAGTATGCGAGGATTAGATTCCTAGAAAAAACCATAAGTACAAATTCCTATGTACAATTTTCGCATAAGTACAAATTCCTATGTTGTGGTTCCCCTATGAAAAACTATTATACATGTAAATAATAACCTCCTCAAGCAGCTGCTTGCCACAGGGGTCTGACAAGATCCTGTCAGTTTATACGCCAGAACAGAAGGCGCCCTCAGCCTTCTACTCTGGATGGTGGGACTCAGCAGAAAGACGACACGAGCATCCATGCCTTAGCCGAGGTTCGAACCCAGGTCCCTTTGATTAGTAACTAAGTACGCTAACCACTCGACCACGGGATGGCCATTGTACATATACTAAGGCAAAACTACGTGAACTCCTATAAACCATATACACATGCATATATTTTTTATAATTAAGGTACATAAATCTTAAAGTGTAAATTTTATAAAATATTTACCTGAACACCATAATTTTTCTACTCCTGGTCCTCTTCCTCCGATCCCTTAATAGATAGAGAGTCATCGGGATCGACTTCGGCTTCAGGTTTGACAGGCGTCGCGACCTTAATTATTCTAAGAATTATTATGTCTAAACTTGAAAAAGAAAGTTAATTTATCTCCTTGTGAATGTTGATTTGATCCATTTCGTCCTGAATTTGGTCGGTGATTTCGCGACCTTTTTGGTGCAGGCGACAAAAGAGGAGTATACAGTATTTGGAGGCTCTTTGCGAAGATGCAGTGGGAGACTCCCTGATGGAAGGAGATGGAGATGCGTTCTTTGCTGCGCTTTCGTGAAGAACATGGTGATAGAAATTCATGAACCTGATGCATATTCTTGCGCTGGAGTTCTTTGAACATCTCCTTTTATGGGAAGAAACATCGGTTCACTTCCCGAGTGATCCTTTCCATAGAAGGATCGTACTCCTGAATCATTTCAGTTAGCTGTTTAAGGAGTTAAAACACTTCTCTGAACTTATTGATGTCGAAAATTTGCAGACTCGATCTCTTCTTCCTCTTCTAATGCATCCTCCTCCACACTCTTGACAAATTCTGTCGGTCTCCTCGTTTTAGATTGTCCCCGTAGCCGTTCAGCAATTCTTCTATATCGTCCTCCGCCATGTTTTTGAATTCTTTGCTGCTTACCTGACGAGAAACGTTAACAATCCTCTTGGGGGTCAGTAGCGTATGAGAGGGATAGCGTACTTTGAGACTCTAATATAGTCACTTTTACAGGATAAAATATACAGCTTCTTCGCTAGATATTAATTCTCAAAAACTGTTGGGTTGGGTTGTTTTATGACTGTGCGGGAATGTTTGCACACAATGGACTAGATGACTAGGTCACAAGGACCCAAACGCTCAGAGAAGGTTGGGAGAAGGGGACGCACTGGACATTTTCAAGATCACCGCTGTTCCCTACTGACCGAGAGCAAAGTGGGAGTTTTGCAGAGATAAATCTCAACTCTGGCCCAGGTCTGGTGGGACTCGAACCTGGAAACGTCAGATTTTGATCCTGGAGCTCTACCGACTGAGCTATCTATGCCCCTCCAAATCAATAAGATGAAACAAGAGTGAGTTGGATTTAACATGAGGAAAATATAAGTATTTTGTTATTTCTTGTCATACGTGGAGGAAACTTGTTTTTGTTCGAAATTTAAAATAAAATGAAGATTAATGAAATAAGATTTCAAACGACTGTTTAAAAAGTTCAAAATTTGTAGCAAAGAGCTGTCAGCGGAGAAAAGAGAAAAAACAGAAAAAACAGAAGTGTGTGTTTCAGCACAAAAAAGGAATCAGTGTCAATAAACAGTAATTCTGTATTAAACTTTCTTTAGGTTGGTTATATCTCTAAGAGACACTATTTTGCTACAATGGGCTAAATGGCCAGGCGAAAAGGATCCCCAAGGGCCCAAGTCAGAGAAGGTTGGGGGAGGGGGAAACAATTGACAGCTCTTGGGAGATAGATGGTAACATCCCGCCAAGGCAGGCCCGATCTAGAAAAAAATCAAGGGGGGTGGGACGAGGGACACAATACAACCAGAAAAATGTTAATGAGGTGGGGGTGGCAAAAGATTGCATTTCCAATGCCTTATAAATTCCCCCCCCCCCGTTTTGCAGGTTTTTAAACATTTCTTGGAAAAATGCATGAAATATAATTGTTTAATAATGTTTAGCCTCTATTACCATTATTAGCATTCTGAAAGGTCGGGGGAGGGGGCATGCCCCCTTTGCCCCCCCCCTAAATCGGGCCGTGCGCCAAGTCCATCCAGCGAGTTCTTTAACGTGCACAGGGAATAGATTCCCTGTACACGTGACCATGGCCTGGATGTACCTGAAGGAAAGATACCAGAAAAGATACTGCCTGTAGTTGTCCCTTTAGGACAGAGGGCATGGCGGTGGCGACGGTAGGGGAGATTAGAAGGTTTAACGGAGATAAATATCAATTCTGGAGCAGTTGGAACTCGAACCTGTTAACAGCAGATTACAAGCCTGACGGATTACCCACTGAGCCAATCCTCCCCAAAAACTATAAATGTGCAATTTACTTATTTTTAAAATTGTTACATCTACGTAACACGGTTTGTCTAATCGAATACATTTCCTTTTTTACATGGAAAACTGCAAAATCTTCGGCGATTTTAACACAAGAAATGGATCGAGTATTTATAATTAATTGAGTTTTTTCCCGGTAGTATCCATTCTCTTTCTTTTACTTTCGTGAGTTTTTCCCTGTACAGTTTTGTACATCAGTTAAAAAAAAGTCGACATTATTTGCCCATTCTTCTATCAGAATCAAAATCTACGGAAGGTTTTAACCACGGCGTTTAATAAATTCCACTCTCCGCCCATGTTCACGTAGATATTAAGTAGTTTGTACTGAAATAAATAATTTTATTTGGAGAATACATTTGTGATTAAAAATGGTGCTTTACAGCCAGAGAATTTAAATTTTTCGAGAATCAATGGGAATTTTAATATAATGCAAATTATATAACTTTATTACATAAATTTTATAAGTGGTGCAAGTATTCTGGATGTTCCAGATCATCCTCGAGGAAATATTCTTTTTCGCTGTCGTCAGGAACGTCAAAGACGAGAATGGCATCCACTGAAAGCAAACTAACGATTGAGAGACATTCAGGCATCCACTGAAAGCAAACTGACGATTGAGAGACATTCAGGCATCCACTGAAAGCAAAATGACGATTGAGAGACATTCAGGCATCGACCAACAAAGGAATTGCTTGCATCGAAATACGTGATGTAATCTTCCACCAAAGGATTGTACAAATCCCTTTGGCACTAGAGCAATTTCTCTTCGCAATGCTCTTTCCATAAAGCGATACATATCATCTCTTTTGAATTCTAGTTCCTCGTTAGTAGTTTTCAAATTGGTAGCAAAGAATAATCCACGACAGTTAAAACGGTGGCACAGGTCGAGTTGGTAATTTATGGATGAAGTCTTATTTCTATAGTTTTCGAATATGTTTCCGAGTTACAAACATCAGTGAGCATGTAAAAATCGTAATATTCACTGAGGTCGTTCAGACTATGTTGTTCGCAGTGTTAACTCAATGTACGAAATTCCCCAACATTCTTTGCAAGGAATTCAGTGATCCAAGCACGAACCCGTACCGATCGATAAATTTAATTTCCCCAATTTCATGCAGAAATACTTTTCTATCCTTTGAGGATTACTGGAAGGTTTATCTTCATTCTAAATTTATATAATTCTTTCCTTCTAGAGCAGTGATTTTGCAACCATCGCCCCCTTTAAAACAGTTTTGCAACCATCGCCCCCTTTAGAAGAGAGCAAAAATTTCAACGCCGCCCTAGTCCATAATAGTTAATTTTATGTGAAATATTAAAATATTGTTGCATATTATCCGTACCTAATTTATCTGTTTATTTATCTATTAAAAATCATAAAGCAGAAATTAATAAAACGACAACCAAATGTACAATAAAATTGTTTATTAAAATTTTAAAAATAAACACAGAATCAATAAGAAATCAAAAATAATGAGATAAACACAAAATTAATAATAAATAAAAAAAATTAATGAGATGGTTGAGGCTGGTGGAGTGTTAACAATTTGTTAATGCCAGGTTCCAATTTCGTTAACAGCAATCGCAGATCGCCACGTTCAGTGATGTGTAGTCTGTTCCTCTTCTTTGACAGTAAATTAGCTACTGCACTGAATCCACGCTCAGCCATATAGGACGAAGGAAATGCGATTAAAAACTTCTGTACTATTGCCCACAATCCAGGGTAGAGAACTGGTATTGATTTTTGAAGCCAGAACTCTTGGTATCCATGTTTGAATTTTACTTTGAGTACTTCGTTATTCGTGAGTTCTAAGAGTTCCTCTTCCAAATTTGATGATTCTTCAGTATCTGTGTTTGCGAAAGGATCTAAAACCCAACACGGTATATTCATGTTTAAAATATCTTGGAAACGCTCCGTAAAATCAACATGAAGAACTTCCAAGTGTTGGCAGTAAGTAAGTAAATCTTCCGGGTTTGCAGAGACTGCTGATAATGTGGGAAAGTGGTTGTATTCACCTCTACCTAGATTTCGTTTGAAGAGAAGAAGTTTTCCCGCAAAAGCAGCGATGACGGTTTTTGTTTTAATTAAATTCAACTCATCACCTTGCAATTGTAAATTAACTTGATTAAATATTTTAAACAGGTCTGTCAAGTAAGCGATTTCATTTTTTGACGTAATCAGGTTTTCGCGCAATTTTTCGTCTCTGTCTTCAAGAAAGTCCAGTACTGAGTCAAATAGATTGAAAAAACGATTCAGACAAACACCTTTAGAGAGCCAACGTACTTCTGTGTGCAGCAGCAAGTGATTGTAATCTTCATCATTTTCGTTACAAAGCTAATCGGTCATTCAATGAATTACTTCTAATCTTATTGATTGCTTTAATAACGTAATGGAGCCACGTATGCAGACGTTCATTCAAATTTTTTGCAACCAAATGCTGACGATGAATAATACAATGTACAGCGAGTACATTTGGTACTGCTTGTTTCAAATGCGCTATGAAACCCTTATGACGCCCTGTCATTGTTGGAGCACCATCAGTAACAGCAGACAAAATATTGCAAATAGGAATTTCTTCCTCTTGAAAAAACTTTTGCATGGTATTAAATATAAATTCTCCCTTTGTATCAGATTCCAAATTTTTAGCAAATAATAACTCTTCATGAATTTTTTCTTCTTTTATAAATCGTACGTATGAGTAGAGCTTCGTTATTTGGTAGAGTTGATTCATCGAGTTGAATGGAAAATTTGCAAGTCTTTAAGTAATCACATAATGATATTTCAACGTCTTTTGCCATTTCATCTATTCATCTTTGCACTGAATTATTACTGAGAGGAATTTTTTTGATGATATCTGATGGTGTCTTATGATGAAGAGCAGTTTTTAATATCTCTTTGACTGCCGGCAAAATTAATTCCTCGCCAATTGTGTGTGGTTTTCCTGCTTTTGCGATTAACAATGAAACGTTCTATGAGGCTCGAAGTCCAACATCATCTTGTTTAGAAGACGACGCAAAAAGGTTTGACATAGTTGGCTGTTTTAAATATTACTTTTCCAGTTCTTGAAAATAGGATAAATCTTTGTTCTTCTTATCAGCATGCATTTTATTTAAATGCTCTTGTAGCCTAGAAGGTTTCATAGCTTCATTTGAAAAAACTTTTAGGCAAATTAAACACATAGGTAATGATTGGTTTGTAGGAGAGTACGTAAATATTTCAAATACTCAATACTGTACTGCCGGCATTTCTTTTTAGATGTAGATTCAGACATTTTCAAATACAAATTAACTTCTCAACAGATTTATAGATAGTTATAAAAATAATGTTCATAATGACTTCTAACACTTATCACTCACGACTATTTTTCACGGCGAAGCACATAAATATAATAAAACATTCCTAGAGCTATCGCTTTTATAGATTTGATTTTGTGCACGCATTAACTTGTACGTTTGCGATGCCGGCGCATTTGCTCCGTAAAAAGTCATTTCAAGGTCCCATAGTCTTGTCGAAACATGTTAAATTGCATGAACCGCGTGTTTGCCTACCAACTTGCAAGGACTTGTCACCGTCAATCTATTCTAAACTAAAACAAATTAGGTATAGATATACCTAATGCTAATTTAAAAATGCTTATTAACACGATAACAATAAGATAATTTACATAGCTAGATAAAATATTTATTTATGAAAACAGGTATTTTCAAAGTATTCTATTATGTTAAAAAATTATAAAAAATGTTAAATATAATAAATTTATTATTATTATATTATTATTGCATCAAGGTTGATTTGCCTATCAGGACGGACACACATGTCCAACATAATAAGCCTGATATAGTAGTGCTTGTAAAGGTATTGAATGAGATTACAATTATTGAAGTAGGAATAACATCTCAGGATAACCTGCAGACAGTAGAGGTTGAAAAGAATAGGAAGTATGATCTGCTGGCTAATGAGTTGAGCCTAATTCAGAAGTGTAATGTTAATATTATACCTTATGTTCTGACGTGGGATGGTATTGTAACTACGTACCATAAAGCATACTCAAAGCGACTTGGAGTGGGAAAACATATTGAAGCTTATATACAATCTGTGATCTTGAAGAGAACTTTTGAGAGCATCTCAGTCGACTTCAGACGTACCAGCACGCTAGTAGGCGGTAGCAGGGAACTTATTGTCCAAGCTGCAGTTGAAAAGCTGTACATGACGGATAAGGTAGTGGATGACCAGAATCACCAGGAAGACACCACAGAATAGAAGAGATAAAAAGGTTGTCACAGAAAATTCCA
This sequence comes from Ryuthela nishihirai, assembly GCA_038380435.1. Taxonomy (NCBI): domain Eukaryota; kingdom Metazoa; phylum Arthropoda; class Arachnida; order Araneae; family Heptathelidae; genus Ryuthela; species Ryuthela nishihirai. The sequence goes on from JAWZYU010000019.1 coordinate 5,971,298, forward strand.
TTAAATTTTTTTATTTATTTGACCGCCCCTCTTGACTGCCTCAACGCCCCCCATTTGTCTCTGGATCCGGTACCGCCCCCATGGAAGGCTCCAGTGCCCACTGGGGTGGCGGTAACGCCCCCGTTGGGAATCTGTGTTCTAGAGTGACCCTTTACTAAATCTATTCGTTCTAGAAGTTTCAGAGCTTCTGCTGTTAGAGCTGCTAAACTTCCAGAAATCTTTTATTTCGACCAATTTTGCAAAAGCTTAAGATCTTTATAATGAAATACGTAGATATTAAAAATGTTATTCGAAAGAGTTCATAAAATTAAGTTAAGGGTTATATCTTACAGAAATTATGAATGAATTAAGAGATTACTAGAAAATAACATATATATTGCATATATCAGGGGCTTTAATCTTCAAGCACGTAAAATTCTAGTTCAATTTTAAAATCATTAGAAATTCTACCTTAACTTCCATCAACATACAAACAACCCAAAAGCAAAAGCTTGACTAGGTTGTTATAATACATGCTATGTTGATAGTACAAAAAATATACATATTGTTGCAAATTTTAAAATGGATAGGCACTGAGCGTGAATACTAATAACTATATTTTCAAACCAATTACAATACAATGTAAATTGTTACAAAATATGGATGAAGTATTTTATAAACAAATTAACTACTATCATACATAAGTCATTAACTTTTTTGTATAGAGCATACAATATCAGCTCTGTCTGTTGTACTGGGGCGGGGGTGGCTCAGTCGGTAGCGCGCCAGGCTCGCAATCTGTAGTTCCCAGGTTCGAGTCCCAGCTGGGTCAGCGTTGAGATTTATCTCTGAAAAATTCCCCGCCCTGCCCACGGTCAGTAGGGGACACCGATGGGCTTGGAAAGACCGCCGTCCGTCGGATGAGACGTTAAGCCGTGGTCCCGTGAGTGGGAGAGCCATACCCTGTGCACGTTAAAGAACACGCTGGATTGCCTTGACGGAAGGCTACCATCTGTCTCCCAACAGCTGTTCCAGTAGGTCCCCTCCCTCAACCTTCTCTGAGTCTTCGGGGTCCTTGTGGCCTGGCCATTTAGCCCATGGTGTGGAAAAAAGTGCCGCTCCGAGGTAAAACAACCCAACCCAACTGTCTGTTGTACTAAAATACTACCTCTTCACTTTGTCCGTCATATCTCTTGAATACATTCACTTCAGGCGTAAATAATCCTTCGTCTTTGATTAAATCACTAGACTTATCAAACTAGCAAAACAAAACGACCGCCACGCACACATCACATAAAAGATACTTCTTGTCTTTTACTTATCTCGCACTGAATCAGATCATCTGAACGTCCTTTCAGATCTTACAACTTTTTAAAACACTGCACTGCTATATTTTCATTCTCCCGAATCGTTCTAAGTTCCAATTCGTTGGCTAATTGAATCTCACGTAGAAGAACACACGAGGGCTCCAGTCACGTTAAGTCATGAAGTCACTGTTGCTCGTTCATCTGTCGTAACAATATATATATATTGATAGTAAATTTAAAATCCATTTTAAGAATGAGAAAAAAAGACAAATAAGAGAAAAAAAAACAGATAATTAATTGAAATAAAATAATGGTAATTAATTAAGAGATCAATTAATAAGCTAATAGCAACAATGATCACTAAAAGAGCGACAGTCTATTTCATAAGAAACATCACAAGTAGGTAATTTAAGATGCTTTATATTTGCATTTCCTTTCAGAATAAGCTGTAAATATATTTCTCCAATCTCTTCTCTTATCTTTGTCATTGAGTTTAAGTTTAGAGTCAGCATTGGGTGTTAATTATTTATTTGTGTACCCTCTCTCTCTTGAAATCGCTAACTAGTAGCCAACAACTAATACTACTACTAAATCTCTATAAACCTATCATCAGACTCCTTAGCTTTAATGAACACACAGGGCGGCTTTTTAAGAAAGAATTGCGAAACTTCTTATCTATACATATCAAATATTTTTTCATTTATGTTTTGTGCCACTGGATTATGTATTTATGTGTCATCGATGTATGATTAATTCTAAAGTTCTGATCGTTTATTTCGTTTAATGTTATCTGATATCATGATAAATATCTACATTATCTCTGATGTTGTTAGAAACTGTATAAAAAAGCACAAAAAGAATCAGCTTATTCTGTGAGTGTCTGAAATCCCTGAGTGCAATGCTGTGTGATGATGCAATAAACAATATTAACATTTTGTGAATGTCTGAAACAAGAATTAACACTCTGAGATATCTGAAATTTATTTCCTACTCCCATCTAAAACGGCAAATACAATATTTGCAGCCCATAAGAGATGATGAAATTACTCTCAGTTAGCGTCCACTGCCAAGATGAGCTGGCCTTTTAAACGCTGCTACAGTGAATAAAGATGTTACGGTTCTCTTGCTATAAGTGTACATTCTTTTGTACCAAAGGGACAGCTAGTAACATTGACCTTACTAATTATGATGATTTGGTTGTGAAACTGTCGTGCGATTACTGATTCTTTTAAGCCATTCATCAGCGTTACTTTCATCAACTGATTCTCTTAATACATTCATCAAAATTACTTTCATCAACTGAATCTTTTAATCCATTTATCAGCGTTACTTTCATCAACTGATTCTTTTAATCCATTCATCATCATTACTTTCAATAACTGATTTTTTTTATCCATTTATCAGCGACACTTTCATCAACTGAATTTTTTAATTCATTTATCAGCGCTACTGTTTTATCTGATTCTTTTAAACTATTCATCAATGTAACTTTCAACAATTGATTCTTTTAACCCATTCATCAGTCCCATTTTTATCAACTGATTCGTTTTATCCACTCAACAGCGTTACTTTCATCAATTGATTCTTTTATCCATTTACCAGCGTTAATTTATCAACTGATTCTTTTAATCTATTCGTCAGCGTTACTGTCATCAACTGATTCTTTTAACATATTCATCACTATTACTTTAATCAAATGATTCCTTTAATCCATTAATCACATTACTGTAATCAACGGATTCCTTTAATCCAGTGTCTCGCAAACTGTGCGCCGCGGCACAGTAGTGTGCCGCGAGAGATTTTCAAATTGACACTAGATATCCTGAATTCAATATCCTGATAACCTCAATATCCTGAATTGAGCACAAAAGCTATTCGAGCCTTGTTACCTTTCGGCTCGTCTTATCTTTGTGAACTTGGATTGTCATCATTGACTGAAATTAAATCTAAGAAGCGTGAGCGGCCTCAGATGACTGATGAAGAGATGCGAGTGTGTTTTTGCCAACTTTGAGCCAAGAATAATGCAAATTTGTTCGCAGAAGCAAGCTCATACATCCCATTGAAATATGTCCATATCTAAATTTTAAATAAAATGCATTTAACGAAACTTCAATTTTCCTCTTTTTATGTAACCATCAAAAATTCTTTTTTAGGTGTGCCGCGGAAAAAAAAAATTAGATTCAGTGTGCCGCGGAAAAAAAATTAGATTCAATGTGCCGCAGAGTAAAAAAGTTTGCGAGACACTGCTTTAATCCCTTCAGCAGCGCTGCTTTCATCAACCGATTCTTTCAATCCATTCACCAGTGTTACTTTAATCAACTGATTCTTGAAATTCATATTTCAGAGTTACTCTCATCAACTGATTTCACAACTTTCATTTCTAGTTTTATACTCCATGTTAGTTAGTATTTGCGTCAACTATTCTGTTTTGCAATGTTGTTAAAGCAATACATTTGGGAAATAATATCCTACTAATGTATGATCCCAAAGATTAAAGTAGAATTATCCCATGCATAAGAGATTAAAAGAAAAAAAATTTTATGTGCACACTTTTTTAGTTAATATATTTTACATAGAATGTATTTTATTATTGTTTTATCTAAATTATTTGTAAATATTTTGCATTTTGTTATCTTCTTCTAAATGCATCCTCAAATATCATATACCATAAAACATCATAAAATATCATAAAACTATATAAATTTAAAATAATATATAGATGTATCCTCAAATATCCATACAACCGCAATATCCAGAAAATGTCTAAAAGATATTGAAGATAGCAAATGGATATTCATTTTTCACCTTAGGTACCATTCGAATATTTTCTAGATATTGTAGTTGTGGTGGAAGCTAATACGTTTTTTCCTTTTGTATATTTTGACGCACATTCATTTTATAAAATGGAATCAAATTTGTGATATTTAATATCTGTTTACACTTTTGAACCGAAGTGAATGAAATTTCTTTTCTTGATATGAATTTAGAATTTATTATCTGACTGTAATGTAATTTGTTTTATATTAGCTTTATGGAATAATATTTTATCAGTATTTTCAGAACATTTATCGCTCTATCAGCAGCATAAACTGTATGTGTTCTAAATTAATTTTAAATTACAAAATCATTTAATAGAAAAGAGAAATGAAATTGGTCCAATGATACAACCATGAGGGACACGCTGTTTAATAAGAAAAATATTACTATTAATTTTGATATTTTCCACATATTTTTTCCAGTCTAGTAAGTACGATTTAAACATTTGTGAATAAATTCCAGCACTCCTTAGGATCCACGCTTTGTATAATGAAATATTATACGTGTTTGATCGTAGGTCTATTTTATCTTATATGCTTTTGATCCAATGTGTCAAAAGCTTTCTCAATGTGAGCAAAAAATAGAAATGTTTTAGAATAATTATTAATACTTCGAAAATGTTTCTCGTTAGTTTTGTACATATATAGTTTGCAAATATACCTAACCTAAACTTTAAATCAGAAATAAAATTTCCTGAAATAAAAGAATTCGTCACTATTTTCTTTATTTTGTTATTGTTACGACAGATGAACGAACAACAATGAAACCGTACTGTGATGTATCATTTTGATGCTCGCGTGTGCTTCAGCATGTGAAATACGTCAGAAACCGTTCGGAACAGTAAAAACTTGAACAATAAGTTGTGAAAAGAGAAGAATAGGGAAGACTTGTCGGTAATAGTGGAATGTGTATCGTCCTTTTTTTTTTCTCTAATTGATTTAGCATCAAGTTAATCTTAGGAAAGTTACTTAAGACATTTTGTAGATATGGCCGAGGAGGCAATATGTTAATTGAGGAAGCAGAACTGATATACTTGTTTGTAGGAGGAGTTTATCGTCTGATGGGTGATTATTTTTTATTTGTAAAAACAGTTGGTAACAGTAATCTTAACAATTTGCAAGTAAAAAGATTTGTAGCACAAAGATAAATGTGTCACTTATTGAGTGTTGTAAAAAGTCTTCTTTTATGCTTGGAATGAAGGCTGTGAGAATTATAAAATCTGCTATTTATAGTAATAGTATTAAAATATTCTTTTAGATGGTTTAGTTTCATATTGATGAAGATTAGGATTTGTGTTAGCTGCATTTAGTTTATATAAATATTTTTATTCATACTTTTGTAATGAATTACCTTATTTAAGAATTTTTGTTGCTAAATATTCTTTTGAATTCACCCTCGATATTTTCCTATTATAAATTTATAACATTATATTATCTCAGAGAAAAAGGAAGTATTGAAATTGGTTTATAGTTAATTAAAATCCTTTATAATATCATTTCAAAACATTTGTTTAACAACTGCAGTTTTTGAAGAATCTGTGAATTTTCCTATCTTAAAGGATATAGGTTTATAATTTGAAAAAAAAATATAAATAAAATATTAATAGGTTTGTGCTACAAAATTATCTATATCACACGCATATTCTATAATGAATAGCTGCTTTATTATCTGTTAACCAATCTTCAAAAGAATACCTAACACTAATCGAGATATTTAAAAGGAATGAAAAATTAATTATCCCAATGAAAATCAGAAGTGAAGTCCTTTGTTTTAGTTTTACTTTTGTGTTAGTATGTTAAACTTTTGCCTACGTATAATTCTTCAAAAATATACGACTGTCCAATTTTGATAAAATATTTTATCTGGTATAGTTTTCGTTTAGTAGCAGAAAAATGTAGTTTAACAAAAGAGAAATAAAATAATACAGCTTTCGTAACGAAACGAACGAAACAGGAGTAAATGCTACTTTGATAATTTTATTGTTAAATTTATTTGACGTTTGGAATGAATGAATGCAATAGTAGACATGTATGATATCCTTACCTTAAGTTAATATGGTGTTCCTAAATTCCCAGAGGCGGGGTTTGGCTAAGTCAGTAGAGCTCCAGGTTCGTAATCTGTAGTCCCAGGTTCGAATCCCACATGGGTCAGCACTGAGATGTATCTCTGCTAAACTCTAACCCCCTCTCGGTAAGAAAGGGGTCACCGATGGGCTTAGTCAAACAGCTATCTATCGGATGGGATGAGATACAGAAGGGCTAACCCTGTGGATGTTAAAGAACAACCATGGATGACCTTGATGGGGAGCTTCCGTCTCCTCACATATTGGTCACTTTCCTCCAACTACTGGAGGAAAAAGCTGCGCTCTTAAAGTTCTTGTGACCAGCCCATTAGCCCATTGTGTAGAAAAAAGTGCTCTTCAGAGGTAAAACAACCAACTCCAAATTCTATGTTTCAAAAAAATTGTAATAATTGTTCTTCTAATAAAATACAACCAAGTTGAAAAAAATGAATAAATGGAAATGTTAAGGTATGAAAAAAACTAATGAATGGAAAATAATGTTAATGAACAAAAATGAAAGATAAAAATGAACAGAAATGCTAACAACAGATGTTTTCTTCTAATTCATCTGTGACAGTGGAAAGTCCCCAACATGGCTGTATTCATTTACCTGGAGTTTAAAATGTTTCTGAAAACATGAAATACAGAGGAGGTTCAAAATATTCTTCACACATGTCTGTAGATTTGCATTCGTTCCTCTGAAATTAACGAACTACAACTTGTTTGAAATCTTGTCTAAACTTGTCATTGCTTGTCAAAAACAAAGGCCGTATCATCATTTCTCTCTTCGCTGGCGGCACGTAAAGTTCGGTCTGTGAAATCTGCGCCTTGTTGCTATAGAGCCTACTAAAGATGGGGAAAGATTTATATTTTCACAAGGATGCAACTTGGGAACGACTAAAGAAAACCCTTGCCGATTTATCCAAGTATCTGGGGATCATTACTGCTCCTATGGCATTCTTACGATGGATGCTGAAATTCCGAGGAGGACAGCAGAGCTTCGAAAACCTCCCTTCGTGCAGAAAGACCGATAGAGGCCATCGAGATAACCATCGCTACTGTTCGTGAGCTAATTAAGGTAAACCTGCACAGCACGGTCCAAGTAATGAGTTTTGATGTGAATATATTAATTGCCAGTGTCGAAACATTATTTATCAACATTTAAAGTTCCAAAAGATATGTGCCAAATGGGTACCCCACAAACAGACAGAATAGCAAACAACTCTACAGTCGACGCGTACAAGGCGCGTGAAGGCAATGTTTGAACCTAGTGGCCACAAAAAGTCTTCACTTAAGTTGACATTTATAATAAATGAATGCCATGGTATAGATGTGGGATATCATTACTTTGACATTACCTTAACAGAAAGATCGACAACTATGTTTGTGTTGCGGAAGATGAACAAGGAACGCTCAAGGAAGAGGATGTTCACAATTTTTTCAATTCCCCAGGAATGGTAGTCATGGACACCTTACACGAAATAATGACTATAAGTGGCCAATATTATATCAACATTGTTTTGCACAAAATGGTTAAGGAGATAAAGTAGCAGCATCCAATAACAGGTTTGTCAAGGGTTCTCTTTCTTTACGATAATGCCAGTGCTCACAACATCTGGCAAATTGCTGCCTATCTGGAACAGGGAAAAGTCAAACAGCTATCCCATCCTGCATGTTCACCTGATCCTGTATCATGCGATTTTTGGTTGTTTCCAAAAATTAAAAATGTACTTGCTGTAAAGCCTGTTTCAAGGGTGCAAGACCTTGCAAAATGCGTTCTTTCAGAATTGTGGAGTATTCACCTACAGAAGACCACATGAATTAGCGTAGACTTCTTCAACTTTGCATAGATGCTGGACGGGGGGTACTCTGAAGGACAGTAAAAGTTTTGTTAAGGTAAGTGCAATTGTTTTTATTCTGCAGGTGCATGTCACCAACTTTTCGAATGTCCCTCTTAAAATTACACTATTTGTTTCAAACAAGAACAAACAAAACAAGACATGGACTAACCACACATTTCTTGTTATTTTTGGGAGAAATTAAACTCCACACAAAGCAGCTGCATGGAGCAAGGAAACAGATTACTTTAAAACTTGAGGTGTGTTATGGGAAATTCAAAATCTTTCTCTGTTTAGATGACGAAGTGCAGAAGAAAATGTGAGAGGCGTATTTTATTCATGTATGGTTGGAAAACAATATTTTAATATTTTACAATATGAAATAACAAATATTCTACGAAACAAAACAAATTTTAATTTAAATTGGATGCTTTGAAAGTGTGAACTGATTTTTTGGATATTTTTTAGTAGTCCAGTTTTTCGTAAATTTGGTCGCTTTCATGAAAAGATATGCAGCATAATGGAAAACAAGAAATTATTATTTTTGTGGTTAAGCCAAAGATATAATATTTTGGATGGTTTTACTCTGTAGTAGTATCATTAAGGTTAAATTACGGTTGTCGGACACTAAAAGGTTTTTTATTGGAGTACTCAGATTTTAAACATTTTCCACGGTTATTGTTTATAAAGCAACACGTGTCGAATGTTTCGGGAATGGGTAGGTCAAGAGGGAGCACGTGATGTTATTATAGTTGTCTCGGATTGACACTTTTAGGACTGAAGGATGTTCCGAATGTTGTTGCTTAGAAACAGCCGCATCGACGAAAGTGATACGGGAGATAAATATAGAGCAAGGAAACGAGAGGCTGAGCAGGAAACTCTTCAGGGAAGACTAAACAAAGGGGCAAAAGAGGTTTCCGATTTCGGGAGGAAAGATGCTATTCCGGAAATGGATAAAACGGAGGAGAGGTTCAAAGGAAAGAAAAGTTATATGTATGCAAAAGCAAAACTGAGAAAAATTGCATTTTGAATAATTAAGGATATTAGATGATAGTGAATGTGCTGCAATGAAAAATCTGTGAGAAAATAGTAAGAAACGGATGTATAAATTCATATAAGAGAAAACAAAGAACATTGGTTATTTAGTTTTTCTATTTTCTTTAAAATGGCAATTATAGTGGAGTTTAAAAATTATCTTCTTAGTCCTTTCCAGCTAATGGGAGAAAGTAATCTTATTTCATCTAAAGTTCCCTCTTGTAGCCAATTTTGTATCCACTTGTTACGTGAGAGATTTCTCATTCTAATGTTTGCACTTTTCCTTGACATGCCTTCTAGGTAGGGGTGTCCATGCTTACCGGTTTTAAGAAAACTGTCCTCGTGTCTGTAACAACTTTTTGGGATATCTAAATGACCAGGTTTTTTGTGAACGACGTACAGTCGTCTCGATTTACGTGGATTTAATTACCACTTTTTTAGAATAACGCGTCACTGTATTTTTACGACTTTTTTTTTGTTTATGTGGAATTTTTTGTGGAATAACGCGTTTTTCACTGAACACCAAAGAATCAGTGCACGCTGATAGAGTAGTTAGTGTCGGCGGAGTACGCATTTTGCCTCAAGGACCGCACGCGCGGGCTTCGTATTTGCCGTACCAAAAGAAAAGTCCCCTGTCTCCAAAGCTTTCTGCAACAACAAAATTCGCATCTCTCTGAGACATAGGCTTATCGTAAATCTCTGCAGAATAATTGTGCAGTCTTTATTCGACGCATGTGGAGTGACTATTCATTGCTTTTCTCACCCACTGCGAATTGCTTTCATTCTTGTGTCAAGCTTATTGCGCGGTTGTCGGTTAAATACTGTACAATTGGATTTTCCGTGAGGATTAGTGTTGCCAGGTGTTCGGTTTCTGGCAGGAAAATACGGTTTTTGGGTCATTTGTCCCACCGAATATTTTGGATCCAACCGGATAAAGAATGTCCGGTCTACCGGATTAATGTAAAGAAAAAAAAAAGGAAAATATTTATATGGTTTTCACTTGAAAGCAGCATCTGTTCAGTTATTTATAGATCAAATTTAAAATGGGGCGGGGGTGGTTCAGTCGGTAGCGCGCCAGGCTCGTAATCTGTAGTTCCCAGGTTCGAGTCCCAGCTGGGTCAGGGGCGGGGATGGCTCAGTCGGTAGTGCGCCAGGCTCGTAATCTGTAGTTCCCAGGTTCGAGTCCCAACTGGGTCAGCGTTGAGATTTATCTCCGCAAAATTCCCCGCCCTGCCCACGGTCAGTAGGGGACACCGATGGGCTTGGAAAGGCCGCTGTCCGTCGGATGGGACGTTAAGCCGTGGCCCCGTGTGCGGGAGAGCCATACCCTGTGCACGTTAAAGAACACGCTGGATGGCCTTGACGGAAGGCTACCATCTGTCTCCCAACAGCTGTTCCAGTGGGTCCCCTCCCCCAACCTTCTCTGAGCCTTCGGGGTCCATGTGACCTGGCCATTTAGCCCATGGTGTGCAAAAAAGTGCCGCTCAGAGGTAAAACAACCCAACAACCCAACCCAGCTGGGTCAGCGTTGAGATTTATCTCCGCAAAATTTCTCCGCCCTGCCCACGGTCAGTAGGGGACACCGATGAGCTTGGAAAGGCCGCCGTCCGTCGGATGGGCCGTTAAGCCGTGGCCCCGTGTGCGGGAGAGCCCTACCCTGTGCACGTTAATGAACACGCTGGATGGCCTTGACGGGAGGCTACCATCTGTCTCCCAACAGCTGTTCCAGTGGGTCCCCTCCCCCAACCTTCTCTGAGCCTTCGGGGTCCATGTGACCTGGCCATTTAGCCCATGGTGTGCAAAAAAGTGCCGCTCAGAGGTAAAACAATCCAATCCAAAGATCAAATTTAACGATTTAAAAATTAATTGATAAATCATTCAGTTGGTAAAATCAGTATGACTATGACAACATAATTTTCAAAATGTTCATTGGGCTGCGCTGTCTGCTGTCTATATACCTTCCTGCAAATTATGCTGTGAATGCATGACAACACTGTTCAAGCTGTAGTCCAAGTGTCTACACACAACCACCGGCGTGAAGTATTGTTTTATGGAAATAATGAAATATTAAATTAATAAGCGCTGCTCGAAAGTTTGGTGACGGACTTAAAAATTTTGACATAAATATAATAAATTCTCCTTGACCGTTTGGTTTAAAATGACTGAATCTAGAAATAAAGATCCAGTCATTTTAAAAGAAGTAGAATGTGTAAATATAATTCTGAATGTAAAATGCACTTTTCTTGGAATGTGAGTGTCGAAGTGATGACAATTGTAAGGCAAGGTGCAAATTGCACAATATTTATTTTGTTGTAGTTTATGACATAAAAGCATTCACTAAACGTTATAGATGGCGATTATAGATGGTGGATCTTGCGCTCTCTCTAATCTGGAAAGGCGCAAGGTTCGCTACGTTCAGCGAAGGATATAAAGGTCACATTGTGGAACTAAATTATCGTCTGATGGTTGGTTTAGTGGTTAGAGCACTCTGAAATGTCTGGAATGTATGAGTTCGAATTCGGCAATAATGTTTTCCCCATCATAAGTTTAATCCTCTTGTACTTCTCGAATACCTCGGTGACGAAAGTACGCCAATGGGTTTGGAAAGCCGCCGTTCGTCGGCTGGAACGTTAAGCCATTTTGCTTCATGGGCATGGCTTAATCCTATTCATGCTAACGAACACGCTGAATGGCGTTGACTATGGTTTTATGTTTCCTAATGGCTTCTGTGCAGCGGATTTCATTTCCTTTATCAACAGAAAACCTTCCATCATTGTGAATTTCGCCTTTGACAGGTGCGCCAAAGGGTGCCGCTCAGAGTTACACAATTTAACCCGTTTTCCAAAATCAACAAATAAATAAATAATATAGAATAAAATGGTGTTAACAGAAGGCAACGTGGGATTAGGTTGCTATTTTCATCCCTCGCTTTCAGTAAGATGTTCAATTAAAACATCGTAAATTGTAAAATTCTTCTTCAGCGCAATACACACAGTTGTCACTGCTTTGTGATGAAACCGAAGTTTCAAAACCCCTTAAATGATTTGAATTATATGACGTTTAGAAACGAATACCGCAATTGTTTTGTGGTAAATGGCGAAACTGATCACATCACTCTGCAGCTTCTTTTTGCTACAAAGTTCATCTTAAGTTGCGTTTCTGACACCTCAATAAGCGAGAACAGAAATCTCTTTGACCTCGCAGTGGAACGGCACTGGTTCATGATTATGCCGGATTAGCGTTAGCAGAATTGCTTGCCAATGACCTCTTTTCGTTAAATCCACAAATCATAAGGATCCCAAAGTTTCGGACAGGTTTGTGCCTTGGTTTCTAAAGCACAGACACAAATATACAAAGCGTGGCTTTCATGGACGCGGTTTGAGGTCATCTCCGATGAGCAGCTTGAAGCAATCGGTGTGGCCTCACTGAAGGGCAACAGGATGCCCTGAAAGCTTGTGTACTTGAGACCGAAATGGGCACAATGGCGAGAGGAAGTCAGAATGTGAGATTCACAGTTTCTGTGCCACCATCGCATGTTAGTACCAAATAATGCCACTAAGTCATCATTGTTACACACTCGTGCTGTGAGGCGCAGAGTTGCGGAAATAGAAATGAACAAGGTAACACAAAACGGAACAAGAAAAATTTATAAATTCCGGGTTTCTCAGGATAAAGAAGATGAGTACGAGTGTTATTCTCTGACGAAGTCACCTTTTATGCTGTTTCGATATCGTAACTGTCATAATTCTGAAAACCTAAATGAGGTACATGAATATATCCATCATAATCCAAAACGTAATATTTGCGGGGACTATTCGTTTTCATTGAAAAGACCATTACTTAAACCTTCATTTTTATATGCTGGAGAATTATGAGTTCCCACAATTGGAAAGAGTTTGGGCTATTTTTGTTTACAGCAAGATGGCATTTTCTCAAAACTGGAGTTTGGTTGTGCGTAACGTTCTTGACAAGAAATTTCCTAGTAGATGGATTGAATGTGCGGAGAAACCAATTCCATGGATCCGGACCCTATCGATATTATTTATGCCTTTGGACTTCTTCCTGTGGAATTACGTCAAGGATTATGTTTCAGCAGAAACTACAATGGTAACCGATGCCATTGGAGGAGTAACAAATGATACGTTGGCCAAAACGTGTAGTAATTGATTCGATATTTTCAAGGTCTCTAAGATTCGAAGATGACCTGAAGCAGATATAAAGCTTCATTTGTTAAAGAAAAAGATAAAAAGCTTCAGCATTCAGCTTTTTGCCATTTTCCTGTAATCGTTTTTTAAAACCAGGAAAGGATATTGTGAACACACTGTGTAATTTCTTTCAGCACAATCTTTTCAACAGGGGGTTGGGGTGGCTCAGTCGGCAGCGTGCCAGGCTCGAGTCCCACCTGAACCAGCATTGAGATTTAAATCCTCAAAACTCCCAGCCCTGCCCTCGCTTAGTAGGGGACACCGATGGGTTAGAAAATGTCCACGTCCTTTGGATGGGACTTTAAGCCGTGGCCCCGTGTGAGGGAGACAGCCATACCCTGTGCACGTTAAAGAAACACTGGATGGCCTTGACAGGAGGCTACCATCTGTCTCCCAACAGCTGTTCCAGTGGGTCCCCTCCCCTAAAATTCTCCGAGCAATGTCTAACAATGTCAATATTTTAGCATAGAAGGAATATGAATCAGAAATTCGTAAATAAAGCTCAGTAGTATAAATTACTTTTATTTCTGTCTTGTTTTCCAAAAAAAAGAGAGCCAATGCTTTCACTCTGTCCCCTGTCTGTAGACTTTCAACTTTTCTGTGCATCGAAGAAATTGAATTCGTTTTGGGTTCGATAAGTATTGGGGAAATATCACGATTCGCTTTTTCTAAATCTCCCAATTTCATTTAATGGCATCCTCTAACAGCGCAAAATTTTTTTTAAAATACTAAAGCTCCAAATAAATAATACAAACGAACTATTTATGCTAAAAATTTGAAATTTTGATAGTAGCCTGTGATTGCGGCGAGCTTCGCATTGGCAGCAATGTTAGCATGTGATTGCGGCGAGCTCTGCATTGGCAGCAATGTTAGCCTGTGATTGCGGCGAGATTTGCATTGGCAGCAATGTTAGCCTGTGATTGCGGCGAGCTTTGCATTGGCAGCAATGTTAGCCTGTGATTGCGGCGAGCTTTGCATTGGCAGCAATGTTAGCCTGTGATTGCGGCGAGCTTTGCATTGGCAGCAATGTTAGCCTGTGATTGCGGCGAGCTTTGCATTGGCAGCAATGTTAGCCTGTGATTGCGGCGAGCTTTGCATTGGCAGCAATGTTAGCCTGTGATTGCGGCGAGCTTTGCATTGGCAGCAATGTTAGCCTGTGATTGCGGCGAGCTTTGCATTGGCAGCAATGTTAGCCTGTGATTGCGGCGAGCTTTGCATTGGCAGCAATGTTAGCCTGTGATTGCGGCGAGCTTTGCATTGGCAGCAATGTTAGTCTGTGATTGCGGCGAGCTTTGCATTGGCAGCAATGTTAGCCTGTGATTGCGGCGAGCTTTGCATTGGCAGCAATGTTAGCCTGTGATTGCGGCGAGCTTTGCAATGGCAGCAATGTTAGCCTGTGATTGCAGCGAGCTATGCATTGGCAGCAATGTTAGCCTCCTCACCTACAGGGTCGGGTGGGGGAAAGCAATTATTTTGTTTTAAAGATAAAGAGAAATTCTTTTTGTGTCATATGGGTTCTAAGAAAATATTCATCATCATCATCATCATCCTCAAGCAGCCATGGGCTACGGAGGTCCAACCAGACCGCGCAGTTTAATTTTCCAAGCATATCTGTCCTGAGCTACATTTGCTGCATCCGGCCACTGCACACCAATTTTAACAAGGTCCTGTTTGACATTGTCTGCCCACCGCATCCTAGGTCTCCCCCTCCTTCTGAGGCCTCTAGGCACATTGTTCATAACCCTATTCGCCAATCTATTATTATCCATACGGGCAACATGGCCAAACCAGCGGAGTCTCTCTCTGCACAATATGCTGCTTAAAGGAGGTTGCAGACTCCTTTGCCTAACCTCATCATTAGTTACAAAGTTAAACCACCTAATACCCAAGATACTACGTAAGCATCTAGAATCAAAAGCATCTAGTTTCCTGTTATCTTGTTTACACAGCGTCCAAGTTTCACTACCATAATTAACCCTAGAAAGAACCAAACTATTATACAGTCTAATTTTAGTCTTTAGGTGTATACGCCTATTTCTCCACAATCTCCATAGATTCTTAAAAGTCCCGGCAGCAATACCTATTCGTCTGTTAATCTCATGCCGCACATCACCAGTATCAGTTACATAGCTCCCAAGGTAATTAAACTGTGACACCTGCTCAAGACTGTAACCATTCAGATTAACTGAATCACAACCTGCCTGACCAATTTTCATCACTTTAGTTTTCTCTCTGTTTATAACCAAACCTACTCTACTACCAGTCTCATCAACAACTCGAATGAAAGAGTTCATCTCATCAACATCATTTGCCAAAAGGGCTAAATCATCAGCATAATCTAAATCAGAAATTTTCGTATCTCCAGCCCATTTAAGGCCAAAATCTTTCCCTTGAAGTGAATTTCGCATAACATAATCAATAACCAAACTAAAGAGAAAAGGAGACAAAATGCACCCTTGTCGAACACCAGAAGTAATGCTAAACCAATTGCTACAAGATTTGCAAACTCTCACAAATGACTCAGTGTTATTATAGAGAACTTTCATTTTGTTAACCAACCTGTCTGATATGCCATATGATCTCACAATCAACCACAAATTATGACGATCAATTTTGAAATCAGAAAAGCTGGCAACCAAAGGTTTCTGAAACTCTAAACATTTCCTCAAGAATCTGCCTAGGAGAAAATATCTGATCCACACATCTCCTACCACTTCTGAATCCACATTGCTCATCACGCAATTGACTGTCAACCAGATTCTTAATTCTATTAAGCACAATCATGGAAAGAACTTTACCTGGAACAGAGAGTAGGCTGATACCCCTATAGTTATCACAAGAACTGCGATCACCTTTTTTGAAAATAGGGATAATAATAGCTCTGGTAAAATCTTTAGGAACCATGCCTTTATCATAAACGTTATTCAAAATTTCAGTCATCCAAGTAGTAACCGAAACATTCCCAGCTCTGAGCATTTCTGTAATAATTTCATCTACTCCTGAGGATTTATGAAGTTTAAGTTTAGAGATAGCCAAAATAACTTCAGTTTGTGTTATAGGGCCAAAATTAAAGCTGCCGATGCATATATCATCATTACAAACAATGGGAGTAGAACTAACCACATTGTTTAAAACATCACTGAAATGCTCAGCCCACCTAGCCATGACAGAATCCTCACCTTCTATAACCTTACCTTGTATATCCTGCAATCCTTGTATGCCTGTCCGTTTTCTACCACATAAAACATTAACTATCTGGTACAGCTCTCTGCTGTTGTGCTGTCTAACTGCTTCCTCAGCTTTGTCAGCCAAACCATCAAGCCAAAGATTCTTATCAGTAGCTAACTGATCCTTTACACGTTTATTAAGCTCTCCGTAATCCTTTCTATTAGGACTAGTAGGGTACTGATTAAGGACATTCCTGCAGTTCCTTCTTTCTGAAATAAACTCAAGTGCCTTATCACTTAAATAATTCTGTCTCCTCTGCTCTTTTTTCCCCAAAAGAGTACTGTTAGTTTCCAAAAAAGCCTGTTTAAAATGGCCCCATTCATCCTCAACTTCAGTAGTAAGCAAACCATGACTGTCATAATGACTAAGTAACCTATCATGGTAAGCTTTAGCTATAACTGGGTCTTTCAGAGTTTCAGTATTAAAGGTAAAATTTTTAACCCTAGCACAACACTTTTTAAGTTAAAGTTGCAAGACACTTTTAACAAGGTAATGGTCAGATCCAATTTCAGCTCCCCTATATGCCGTGGTATTTCTAACAGAACTAGCCCATTTGCTGTTAATTAATATATAATCAATCATATTTCTATGCAGCCCATCAGGTGAAACCCATGTGTATTTATGTATGTCGCGGTGTTTGTAATAAGTGTTAGTTATTCTGAATCCATTGAGTTTACTTACCTGTAGGAGACGTTGCCCATTGCCATTGCAGCTACCAATACCAAAAGGGCCTATCACCCCTCCCCAAAGATCAGAGTCAGTACCAACTTCGGCATTGAAGTCACCTAGAACAAGGGTAATATCTCCTTTCTTGAGAGAATTCAAAATATCCTGAAGTTGTCCGTAAAACCTACCTTTCTCATCCTCATCAGCATCCTCAGTGGGGGCATAACAGCAGATAACATTCAAGTCTTTAATGCTTGTCTGAAATTTTGCTGTAAGAAACCTTTCATTAATGCACTCATATCCTAGAAGAGCATCACTAGCATGTCTGCTGAGGAGCAGACCCACGCCTTGGTGATGCTTTCCATCCTCCCTCCCTGTAAAGAGAAATTTAAAGTTATTTTTAAGTATCTCACCTTTACCTGTCCATCTGGTCTCTTGCAAGCCTAGAATATCTAGGTTATAGCGCTGGAATTCCTGCATGAGGACATCAAGAGAATAATTTCTATGTAATGTCCTCACGTTCCACGTTCCTGCAGAGAGAAAATGATTAGTAGGATTTTTAAAGAAATTAGGTTTATTGAGATTGGTAGGGCCAACAATATCAAACAGCCCCCTGATCACAGGCATGGGCAAAGACCTGTTCCTCCTCTGCTAAAGGCTGAAGTCACCGATGCTGGTAGGAACTTCAGGCACCACCTTTTCAAGTGGGCTTTTTCAAGAGCCATATGGCCTGCCTGAGACACATTACTCCAGTTTAGGCTTGACGATGCCCAACTAGCTAAGTAAGGTTCAGGACCTGCGATGGCCTCTGATTAGGATTATCCACCAGCTGATATAAGGTATCCCATGCCTCTGTTCACTTAGAGCTGGCAACCCAGAAGCAAAGAGAAAACACAGCGGCAGACTCTCCCTCAACAGAGGCCCACCAGTGCAGCAAGTCCAGGATCAATAATCAAGCTCAAATCCATAAACAAGTCCAGTGTAGTAGGTATAAATGGTCAGCACCAGGACCCTGTAAAGCTGACCACTCCTCAGCAGGGCTGAAAAAAAAGAAAAAAGTGACCATAGATGACCAGATCAGTAGGCCATAGTGAACTGGCAGCCCTCCCCTTCCGTTCCCTTCCAAAAGAGAATATTATTCAATTTTCTCAATCATGTATTAGTTCGAATTTACACTAGAGGATTAAAATGCGGAAAACGCAAACCTTCTCATATACTCCAAGGTGATATATTAAACTAGACAACAAATTGAAACTTTCTTTTTTATAACATTGGTCAAATAGAATGTTTTAACTAATTTTGGGGTACGGAATTCAAATATGGCTGTGAAAAATCTGCATCACGTACAGTATTTTTTAAACTTCGGATAGATGTATTTCAAATTTCAATGAATACACATATTTCGGAAATGAAAATAAATGTGATTCTTTCATTAAATTGCCACTTAAAACTCATTAATTAATTACATGATTAAAGTTAAAAAATAGAAACATCATAGTTGTAGACCACTGAATATAAAGTAACAAATGAAATAATATTGAAACGCAAAATAAGAAAACACAAGTAGGATTTTTTATACATACAAAAAGTTCGTTTTTGTCATTTATGTACTGAGGTATCTTCCTGCTGCAAGAACCAGTACTAGTCATCCATCATTGCTAGGTCCCACTTGCCTTGGTATCTCTCCTTCATGGTTCGAATATCTTGGCGAAATCTTTCCCCTTGCTCATCACTGACAGCCCCTAAGTTCTTGGGAAAGAAGTCGATATTGTGAGTATATTGATGGTAGGTCACCATCAGCTCATTCAAGCTCATTCAATCACCATCAATTCAATCAATCAATCAATCACCATCAACTCATTCAATTCTTCACGTCTGTGGCTCCAGAACCACAGACGTGAAGCATTTCCATTCAGGTTTTCTTCGAAGACAGTTATCATTCAGTAGCTTCCTGATCTGAGAACCAACAAAGATCCCTTCTCTGAGTTTGGCATCACTTAATTTTGGAAAATTTTCCTTCAAGTGCAAAAACCCTTTATCAGTTTTGTCCATAGTCTTTACAAAGGTTTTCATAAGCCTCAGTTTGATTCACTCAGGCCAACAAAGCACGAAATGCAGCACACATGTGGAGCCCATGTTTTGTTCTGATCTCCAACATGACATCCAAAATATAAGTTATAGGCTTTCTTTACAATCTTTCTCAAAGAACGACCTTAGAAATTTAAAATATAATTTCCACACACATAACGAAACTTATCTGGCACATTAACACATCCGCGACGCTGCCTTTCTGCCATTGAAACGCCAAAATTCACTCTTCAACGTGCAGCATCTTCAACGTACGTCCTACAATGAAAATAACAAGAATGGCGGTCTGAGGTTTGTTTACAGTTACATGTTTTCTCCCACTTGGCAATCGGTGTTGCCAGCCACAAAAAAGTCAAATATCTAATATCTTCCCAGTTGCCTGGTGGTGTTGGTATAGGAAGATCTTAATAGGAGTCAAAATGACCAATAACATAAAAACGTGACGAGCTAACCATTGTTTAAGGCCAGATCTGAAATCAGCACCTAAAAAGTAGTTAAAGGCAGATACAATTTTTATGTTATAAAAACCTTGTAAACCAGTGTTATTATTCTAATTGAATACTTATAGCTTGAAAAGTACTGGATAGAGAAATAAGAGAAATCAGTTTTTCTATTTGTCTATAAATAGCAGAAATATACTGAAAACAAATATAAAAAATATACGCAAATTACACTGAAATCGGATAAGTCGAGGTTGGGATCTATAATTGACATAGAATCCTTCGTATTCTATCCTAGAGAAGTTATCGAATATAAAATATAATTAACTAACCCCCTAAAAACCTTTCCTGTAGACAATGTTTTGGTCCACTGTTACTCTTTATCGCTTGATTACTTGGTTGTTTTTATTGTGTTATTGTTATTAGAAACGTTACACGTCACAAATCAAACAGTGGCATTTTTTGGGAAATAAAACTTCTACAGTCTATTTAGCCCATAATGCATCTTCAGTTATTTTCGTGTTAATTGTAATCAAGGTCCGGATTTAGGGGGGGGGGGGCGACATTCTGAAAGAGGGAATTTCATAATGCTAGTAAGAGTAAGAGAGGCAAAAAATTATTAAACTTATTTATATTTCATGCATATTTCAAATAATATTTTGAAGACCTGTGAAACGGAGAGGGAAAGGTTATACTGAATTGGAAATCCAGTCTATAGCTACACCCCCCCCTCCCACACATTTTCATTTTTCCGGCTCTATTGTATTTTTCGCCACACTCATCGATTTTTTTTTTGGATGTAAAATTTTAAATTTTCTCTGATTGTAAAATTTCCGTTTTTCTACCTGAAACTTTCAATAATAATATGACCTTGACCATATATAGGTCAGATTATAAAAACTCTAGTATATTTTGATAAATTAATGATAAAATCTCTTATATATTGAAACATTCAGATTGTTGATAGTGCAATATACGATAAATAGAGTCAGATTTTAAATCTACTTTTTAAGATCATGGCTTTCCAAACATATATGTACTCTTACGACAAAGAATTACTTTCGGCATTTCCCAACTAGGAATGGCAGAAAACGGTTCCAACCTTTCTAGGATTAACTCTTTTTTTTATTTATTTTGTTTGGAGGAAACGAGACTTGCGTCCAAAAGAGCTAACTATGATTTTAATGCTTAGAGAGAAACAGAAAGGTTAACAAAAGCGAGCGAAAAGCGGAAATTTTCCATTAACGCAATGAAAGCCTTATTTTCGGAAACTTTCAGTTGACTGATGGGCCATTTTTTTTCTCACAGTCGAGAAAAGTGAAGGGAGCAAAGCGGAAGGGATCGTTATTAAGGTCCGTTGCATCAGAAGCGTAAGAATTGCAATGACGACTATTTTTACTCCTGGGACTTCAGCCAGTTCAAACGATTGCAGTAAAAAAACTTAAGAAATGCAAGGCAATGAAGTCGTCGCTTTAAAATAAAACATCCCTAGTTCAATTCTATCCACATTCCAGTTATTATGAGTGGCGCTTGTTATTTTGTCAAAAAGGAAATAAAGACCGCTGGAGCGTAAAGAGGGCGATGAGTTGGTGAAAGGAGAGGTCAGATGAATCAGATCATTCACTGATCTGTAACTGGCTGATTAGCAGCTGGGCTGAGATGCATAAAAGGACTCTTAAAACGATGTAAATCACCTTAAAATGCTAGAAATGATGACGCACCCGGAGAAATGCAATTCTGAGCTTCTACTTCGGAACGAAATATCTTCCTCCGGTTGTCTGTACAGTTAATTCGCTAATGGATGCCATCGCAGTTGATAGCGTATTCAGGTCATCCTGCTAAATTGGTGTCGTATTCTGAGATAGAAACATTTGCTACTTCCGGGGCAATGTTCTCAGCGGAAAAAAAATCATCTTCTCCGCTTCGCCTTAAATATGTTTGCTTATGCATAGATGATTCAAATATTAATATTTTTCCAAGATCTTCTCCGCTATTGTTTGAAACATTACGAGTTCCGTTTTAATTAGAAATCTAAAAGTTGAAGAGAATGAAAAAGTCACCAGAATAAACGTTTCGATTTGCGAAAATCTTCCCGTTGTGATGAAAAAATCGAGAACTCTGTGTCGCTGATTTTTTGTGTAAGCGAGTATTTGAAGGAAACGGAAATAGGGCAGTGGACAGAAATGGTAATGAAAGAAAAATATTTTGCTTAGACTTTAAAACTATTTCTTTTAGACTTGACGGATCTTTAGCTGTTTAAGTAATACACCACGAGTTCTTTGAAAAAAGATATGTCTTCGGTGTCTTATTTCAAGGGATATAAAAATTGGCAAAGTTTTGGTTGCAGTGTACGTGTAATGCATTTTTCTCCTGAAAATAATCGAAGTTTCATCAGCTTGTGTTCTTAATATTGTTTAATTTTGCTGTGCATCATACTATTAAAGTTCGTACAGTTGAACACTTCAGTTTACATCAAATTACTTCAAAGAACTTGTTTTGGTTTTGAAATTTGATTCAAATCTGATTGCTAGAACTCTACTAACAAGCAGTATCGTTTATCGTTTAAATCTAGAACGTCAGCTGTTATCATGTCCACTATGTCACCAGAATGTCACCATGTTCTAATATAATTTCTATGTTTGTTTATGAAATGTGTTAATATAAACTGATTTTCATTTATTAAATAAAATATTATATATACTAATCAAATATATTTGTATATGTGTTAATGTTCTTTTTATCCCACTCTGTGAATATATTATTTCAACAGATATTAGCTTTTAAATTTTAATTTTAAACTAGCATTAGGTAAGACTGTTTGCCTTGTAGTGTTTGTGAAAATCATATTTTTGATCATTACAAAACATTGAAGTGTAAAGGTGAATGTAAATTAAGATATCATATTGATTGCATTGATATGACAGAAGCTAATTTAAAAAAAAAATGAAGCAAAGGAAGAGAAAGTCTTGGAAATGCACGATAAAAATATTAATAGTTCATCTAAATCGAGGAATATTGATAAACAGAGCTATGATAATAACTTATCTGTTAATGATGCTATTCTTAGATCAGAAATTCCAACAGAATTATCAACTACATTTGAAGAAATCAAGCATATTTAAAACATTATAAAGAAAGAAATGCATGGTTCAAAAAGGATATAATAAATGCAAATATTAAACTGATAGAAGAAATGAGTTTTAATGCTAAAGTATTTATTGAAAATTTATAAAAGAACAATTTCAAATGTTAAGGTCAGAAATATTAGGTCTTCATGAAATATTACAAAACAATATCAAGACAAAAATGGATGAATTTAAAAGAAGTGTCTTTTTTGTTCAGAGAAGTTCGAATAAAACACTAAAGAGATGAAGGAAGTCACTAAACGTATGACTGATACATACATACATACATACATACATACGAAATCCTCATACAGCCACAGGCTATGGAGATATTACTAGACTATGCAATTTTCCTCTCCAGGCATGTCTCTTCTGAGCTGCTGCTTCTGCATTTGGCCACTCTAGGCCAATTCTAGCAAGGTTCTGTTTGACATTGTTGCCCATGGCATCCTAGATTAATTTTGGTCTTAAGGTATATACGCCTATTTTTCCATACTCTCCATAGATTCTTAAAAGTCTCAGCGGCAATCCCTATTCTTCTATTTATCTCATGCCGCACATCACCAGTATCTATTACATAGCTCCCAAGATAATTAAACTGAGACATGCTCAATAGTTCAGCCATTCAAAGCAACTAAAGCACCACCTGCCTCACCAATTTTCATCACTTTAGTTTTTCCTCTCTTTATCACCAAACCTACTCTATTACCAGTCTGATCAACAGCCCTAATTAAAGAATTCATCTCATCAACATCAGTAGCCAACAGGGCCAAATAATCTGCATAATCTAAATCAGAAATTTTGAAATCTCTAGACCCTAGATTCCCAACGGGGGCGATACTGCCCCCCAGTGGGCGCTGGAGCCTTCCATGGGGGCAGTATTATGATTTTTAATAGATAAATAAACAGGTAAATTAGGTACAGATAATATGCAACAATATTTTAATTCATATAAAATTAACTATTATGGACTAGGGGGGCGTTAAAATTTTTGCTCTCTTCTAAAGGGGGCGATGGTCCAGAAAAGGTTGGGAATCACTGCTCTAGACCATTTAAGGCCAAAATCTTTCTCTTGCAAAGAATTTCGCATTACATAATCAATAACTAAACTAAAGAGAAAAGGAGACAAAATGCACCCTTGTCTAACTCCACTAGCATTGCTAAACCAATCGCTGCAAGACGTACCAACTCTCACACACCACTCAGGGTTATAATAGAGAGCTTTCATTACAATAACTAACTTGTCAGGTATTCCATATGATCAAACAATCAAGTACAAATTATGTCGATCAATAAAGTCAAAATCCTTTTTGAAATCTACAAAATTAGTAACCACAGGTTTCTGAAACTCTAAACATTTCTCAAGAATCTACCTAAATGAAAATATTTGATCAATATATCCCCTACTATTTCTGAATCCACACTTCATCATGCAGTTGTCCATCAACCTAATTCTTAATTCTATTACGTCCTAGATTAATGATTCATGCAAAGAACTTTTCCTGGAACAGAAAGCAAACTGATTCTCCTATAATTATGATAAGAACTTGATCACCTTTTTTTAAAAACAGGGACAATAACAGCTCTAGTAAAATCCTTAGGAACAACACCTTTATCATAAAAGATATTCAAAATTTAAGTCAGCCATGTGACAACACAAATGTTCCCAGCAATAATCATTTCAGTGGTGATATCATCCACCCTTGGGGAATTATGCAGTTTTAATTTTAAGATAGTCAATGCGACTTCGGAATGAGATATAGCGCCATCATAAAAGCCAGTAATACATCTATCCTCATTACGAACATTGGGAGTAGAAATAATCACACTGTTTAGAACATGTCTGAAATGTCCATCCCACCTAGCCATTACAGAATCTTCACCTTCAACCACCTTGCCATATTCATCCCACAATCCTTGTGTACCTGTCTGTTTCTTCCCACATAAAATATTAACAATCTGGTACAACCCCCTGCTGTTGTGCCGTCTAACTGCTTCCTCTGCTTTATCAGTCGAGCTATCAAGCTAAAGATTCTTATCACCTGTTAACTGATTTTAACACGTTTATTAAGCTCATTGTAATGCCTTCTGTTAGAACTAGTAGGGAATTAATATGAACTAGTTCTCTTAGTTAGAACTAGTTCATATTAATCCTGCACGTCCTTCTTTCAGAAATAAGTTCCATAGCCTTATCACTCAAATTATTTTGTTTCCTCTGTTTCCTTTTACCCAAAAGAGTACAGTTGGTTTCAAGAAAAGCCAGTTTAAACTGATCCCATTCTTTCTCAACTTCAGCAGTAAGCAAAGCACGGTTTTCATAATGACTAGCCATCTTTCAGACCTTCAGGATTAAAAGTAATTTTCTTAACCTTAGCACAATATTTCCTAATCTACAGTCGCAAGACACTTATGACCACGTAAAGATCAGACCCAATTTCGACTCCCCTATATTATCTGGTATTCCTAACTGAACTAGCCCATTTGTGTTAAATAAAATATAAAATATCGTATTATTTTGCAACACATCAGGAGAAAGCCACGTGTATTTATAAATGTTCCGATTTTGTAGTATATGTTAGTTATTCTCAAACCATTAAGTTTACTTACCTGTTGGAGACGTTGCACATTGTCATTGGAACTACAAATTCCAAGGGGACCTAAAACTCCCACCCAAACGTCAGATACCAACTAAGAGTCAATACCAACTGAAGTCAATACCAACTTTAGCATTGAAGTCACCTAGAACAAGAGAAATATTTCCTTTCTTCACAGAATTCAAAATATCTTCTACCTTTCTGTACAACATATCCTTTTCATTCCCATCAAAGTCCTCTGCGTGGGCGTGAAAACAGATGACATTCAAGTCTTTAATTTTGGTTTTAAATTTTGCTGTAAGAAATCTTTCATTAATGCAGTCGTATCCTAGAAGACCATCACTGGCGTGTCTGCTGAGAAGCAAACCTACACCTTGGAAATGCTTTCCATCCTCCCTCCCTGAAAAGAGAAATTTAAGATTATTTTTATGTATCTGATTTTTTCCTGTCCATCAGATCTCTTGCAAACCCGGAATATCCAGATTACAACCCTGGAATTCCTGTGAGGACGTCGGGAGAATAATATCTATGCAACGTCCTCACATTTCACGTATCTGCAGTAGAAAATGATTAACTGGATTTTTAAAGAAACTATTTTATTGAGAAAGATAGGGCCAACAATATCAATCCGCAAATATATCCGCATGCATGGGCGAAGACTTGTTCCCCCACCGCTACAGGCTGAGCCACCCATGCTGGTAGGAACTTCGGGCACCACCTTGTCAAGTGGACGTAAACTGCGAATTATGTTTAATAGTCGAAGGCCTGTATTCCGAAGCTGTTGAAAGTAAGTTTGCAGTGAGCCATTGCTCTGGAAATTTATACCAAGAATTTTTATATTGCTAGTCCAAGGAACCTATTCTGTTCCAATCTTTAACGTCGTAAGTTTTAAATGTCGACGACGGCTGATTAAAAGGTGTGGCTGATAATGTTAGGCCCCAGTCTGTAGACCATTGAGAGATTACATTAAGAGAGTGTTGGCACTTTTTTTATTAGATATTCAATGCGAGATCCACTGCAGTATAATGTGATGTCATCTGCGTATATAGCAATTTTGCAAGGTGACTTTATGAGACTTAGAAGATCCTGTATATAGATATTGAATAAAAACGGCGACAAAACACTACCTTGAGGTAAACCAAGTGGTTAATTTTTAACGGAAGATTGACCATGATTGTTCCATCTCCATCTGACCATGATTGTTCGAATAAGAAGATATTCTCTGAACCATGTAATGATTTTTCCTTGAAAACCTATTGCTTGGAGTTTCCTGAGAAGAGCTTCGAAATCATATGAATCATATGCTTGTGAAATATCCAGTTTTAATAATATACAAAAATGTCGTCGTTTCAAAGTTTCATTAATCAAAATGTGTAAAGGGGCCAAAACATGCATTGTGCTCTTTAGTGGTAAAAATCCATGCACTTCTTCAGGAAAAATTTTGTGCTTTAAAACTATTCTCTCAAGTCGATGCCAAATAAGTCGTTCTAGAATCTTTGCTGCATAAGACAAAAGAGCAATTGGCCTAAAAGCGGACACTGCGTCATGCTTAAGTCCCGGCTTCGGGATTGGAATGATAATAGCTGTTTTCCAAGAAGGTGGAATGTTTCGAGTGTCCCATGACTGATTACGCAACTTAAGAAATTGTTTCTGGAAATGTTCAGGAAGATGTTTTAACATTTCTACTGAAATGTGTTTCTTTGGCGGCTGAGTGCTATTTTTAATTCTGGAAAGGTAAATGGTGGGTAAACATTAGTCGAATAATTAGTTTCGATGTAGTACCTGCTGTTTGTTGAGGAAGTTTTCTTGTGAAGGGATTAAGAAACATTTTTGCCTGTTCTCGTGCGTCAGTGCATGGGGTAGAACAGACCATTATTTTATGACTGAGCATTATGCTCTTGGTTAATCGCTGTCCGAAAATTTCGGTAAATACGATACAAATCAGATGGGGAAGAAATGCTTTCACTCATTCTTGCTAAGTAATGAGATTTTTCAGTGCGAATGATGCGGGGAGAACTGCGCCTGCGTCTCCATAAGCAATCCAGTCATCTCTACTGAGAGAGCGTCTTGCGGTGTTAAAGGCTCGCTTTTTTTTCTGTAAAGCGTTGCGGCAAACTGGCGTCCATCACTCTGGAGATCGAGTTGTTCGTAATTGTTGAACTTGAGTAGAAAGTTGCAATGCTGATTGCAGTATTGAAATTAGATCCTCGTATGAATTTTCGGTGAGATTGCTGTCTTGTTGTAGAAGGATGTTAGAAAAATGCTTCCAGTTCGTAAAACTACGTTGGTATGTAGATTCTCCAGGTGGTAAGAATTCATTTGTGGAAGGCTTTAATTTGATTAGAATAGGGGAATGGTCGCTTCCCCAGATGGGAGCGGTGGTTTTCCGTTAGCACCGACTATGCCAGTTCGGTGTGTATAAAGTTAAATCGATAGCAGATCCTGTTGCGGTACTAAAACAAATAAGGGATCCATCATTGAGCAAACAGCAATTATTTTGAAGTATCCAATCTGTTACCATCTTCCCTGAGCAGGAAGAAGTTACAGATCCCCGCATTGGATGATGGGCATTAAAGTCTCCTAAAATAATGTCCAAGTTGTGATAAGCAGTAGATAGATAATACTGAATTTTGAAAGTATCCTCTCCTTTAGGTGTGTAGCAGTTCGCCACAATTAAATTCCCTGTAGATAGAGAAATAGAAACGACTTGAAGTTATCCTGTATATTAATTAGGAATAGCATTAGGAGTTAACAGTTCACATGGAAGGTCTTTGTGTACAGCAGTAAGTAAACCACCTTCGTAGCCGTCTTGTCGATCGGAGCGGAATACTGTATATTCCGAAAGGCGCAATCGGAGAGAAGTCTGTAGCCAAGTTTCTTGAATGCAAATGATTGAAAAAGTTTCAGTAGCCACAAGAATTTGGAGAAAATGAGAGTTTGCAGATATGCTACGAGAGTTCCATTGTAATATATTGAAGGGGAAAATTAATTAGAAGTGGTAAACATTTTTGTGGCTGAAGCTTTTGATTTTCGAGCATTTTGAGATTTTACCCCTTCGGAAGAAATTTTATGTATTTTATTATTTGAAGTTGATGGGAAAACTGCTGTTATATTCGATAGGGCTAACTTCCGTTTCTAGAGGTTTTGAGGTGCTTTTCTTTTGTTGGGTTAAGTTGTTTTTATTTCCTGACGAATTTAATTGAAGAATTTCTGTTTGGGTTTTCTCTTCTGATGGTCAAGGTATTACTCCAGACGCGATAACTGCACTAAACAGTTCTGTGAAATGTTTTCCTACATTCGAGATCGCCTTTGTAATTCTCTCTGTAATAGTTTTCTGAAGTGTTTCAATCCATGATGCGTTAACAATGTGTTAGAATTGTCTAATGTAATCTGTTTTTTCACGACAGATGCATATGATGCTTTGCTTTTAATGATCTTATTCCTTGCCTCTTGATAAGAAACGTGATTTGTTGTTTTGTAGTTTAATATCTCCTATTCTTGTATCCATAGAGGACAATGTTGATCAGTGGTTGTATGAGGTCCTTTGCATACACAACAATAAGGAGTGGGTGCATGGCATAGGTTGGAGGCATATTCGTCTCCGCACCGACTACAACGTTATTTACTGCGACAAGTTTTAGCTGAATGTCCATAGCCTTGGCAATTGGTGCAGCGGCGTGGTCTTTCTACGAATGTGGATGGTCATTGTAGCTGCCTCCGTAAATGAACTTCCGAAGGACAACAGTGTCCTAAAATAGTTAGTAAGAACAGATTGTTTTGGGATGTATTGATGTCCTTGTCTACGATAAAAGCGACTTAATTCTACAACTGTCTGATTATCTAATATGAACTCTTTTTGCAATTCTTCCATTGTCTCTTAATGTCTCTTGTCATCTCTATGTCTCTTAAGATAAACTGAGTGGTAAGTATCTCTGTTAGTAAAGTAGTTGTAACAGCAACAGAAAGTAATTCTGAGATGCCTAAAATATCTTGAGCACATATCATGGAAGAAGTGTTCATTACGATATTTTTGGTCTTAGTAATATGTACATCTTCAACTTCACTAGGATTGGAAATGTATACTGATAAAGCTCGTTTAAGTGCTTGTGGTTTTGCAGTTGGGATACGATGGGTTTTTCCCTTAATCATTATACTGAATTTCTGAAGGGCAATGTTGTTAGCTAATTCAACTATTTCATCATCTTTTAAAAATTTGATCCCTGCTGGAGGTAGCTTTAATGGCAATGGGTCATGTTTCTCCATGCTACGTTTTATTTTATTATCATTCTGTTCAGCCATTTGCTGTTTTTGAAAGTTATGAAGAACTTAAGAATATTTTGACTTAAAGTCGTTGAATAAAAAATTAGAAAAGTCTCAAAAAAAATAAGTCTTTAGACACTCTTGTTTAAAAGTGCACTTCGCAGGTTGAGGTAGTAAAAAATAAAATTCTGCATTCGGTAATACACGGTGTAATGGAACTAAATAACGAAAGAGAAACTTATCGTCTTAAAATAGTCTTCAAAAAACTTTGTCTTCTTCTTACGCTTCTTGCCTTGGCGCCTTTCCACCACTATCGTCTGCCACGTGTCTTGATTACAGCGTGGGCATTTCCACTTTTATACGATGTCTTTTGCGTCGAAAACCTATTATAGGAAAATTAACGTGATTGCCATACGTGAAGCGCCGGCTTTCTGGGCTACTTGGTGGCGAAAGTTGGAAAGAGTTGTTCTTTCAAGGAGTTATCTCTGTTTGCACTGCTCCAGAGACTCCGGAATAGGAAAACTTATTTTTCTAACTACCCTTGATAATCTTGATTTCATTTACGTTTTCTTTTGTTTTCGAAAACATAGCACTTTTTTTTATTAAAATAAAAGAATATTTTTTCACATGTATTTGCAATAATAAGTTTACCTTCTTTCGCTTAGTTTTCTGACGGCCATTGTTATATTATGGTGTATCAGGACTAATGTAGGCAGAGACATGACCCCCTCCCCATCCGTTGAGAATGCTAGTGAGGTAATAGATGCAAAAATTATTATACTTATGTATAGTTCATGCATTTTTGAGAAAAAGTTTTAAAAACCTCTAAAACGGAAAGGAAATGTTATTTCTGCAGTGAAACTACTCTCATTTTTTTCTAGTTCCGGGATTATATAACTATCCTTCTTAGCAAAATAAAAAGTTTGCAAAGAACTTCAAATACATCTTGTCGGGAAATTTTGTCTTGTTGAGCCTTCCATAGTCCAATAAAGATTTTCGCTAAGTAATAAAATCTTCGCCTATTAGTTGCTTTGGTAGAATCAGCCAATCAAGTGTCACAGGACATTACAAAATGGTTATTGACCTCCTGCAGTTCATCACTATTATGTTTCAGTGCATGTGCATTTGAGTCATACTATAATAGATAATGTTAAGAATCTGGGCGGTAGCCGTAATGGAAAATTTCGAATTGACAATACGAAAAGAGGGATGATTCGCAAAGCAAATGCTCTGATTGTCTACATAACACGGCAAATAATGATCACAAGACAAATATAAAATTGATGTTATGTGATGTAAAAATGTATATTAGAAAACGAAAATAGATAATTGAAGGGAATTACAGAGCTTCAGAATGACATGCAAGACTTACAAGAGATAAGCAGATCATAAAATATTGAGATTAATACTAGTGTACAAACTTGATGAAAATAAGCATGAGATAATCACGGAAACAGGTAATGCAAGCCAAGCCAGAAGAAATGCAATTTAAGGCGCCCCACTCTGTAAATATACGAAATAAAAATGAAACGAGACCGATACCCACACAACCACAATGTCCAGAGTATATCAATAATATATCTTAGAGGACAAATGGATATCCATAACTTATCTTGGGCATCTTCTGGAGATTGTGGTTGTGTGGGTGATAGTTAAACTGGAGTCTAGAATATACAGAGATAAATGGATATCCAAGTGGCGAACATTATTTAAGAGGATTAAAAATAATAAAGATCCAGGAATGGCAAATAAGTACGATTATGTGTCTATAGGAGAACATTTGATTCCAGAACTAAAAATGTTACTCTATTAAGTAAATAAAGAAATCAAGCAAAAGAACAAAAAACAAATAAACATGGGTACCTAATGGTAAGTTGTATTGTAAGAAAGTAATATTCAAAAGAGTTTAATGTTAGAACAAATGGGAATCTGAAATAATTTGCAAAATGGCGTATAGAAATAAAACCGTGTTATTGAAAAAAAACCACTTGACTGGAATATAAATGTGGTAATTTCAGAATTCAACGCATGAATGTACGATCGCTCAGAAAGAACACTGAATATTTCGTTTTAGTTGAAACACTAATGAGTCTCTCTTCTGATATAATAATGTTATCTGAAATTTGGATGAAAGATAATAAGAATAATATTAGAAGAAGGAGAAGAAGAAAAAAAATGGCTTTAATTTTTTGGGATATTTCTAAATCCTTTGATTTGTTGTCTAAAAATATTTGGTTAACAAAATTAGAACAGATTCGAATAAGAGACACACTTTTAGAATGTTTTAGTTCTTCTTTAACTGGACGATATACTCTATCAAGCGAAAAAGAAAACTTTTAAATTTGGTGTGCCTTAAGGGGCCTGTTTTAGGTCCTAATCTATTTCTGATTTTCATCAGCGATTTACTGGAATTTGCAAGGCAATATCATATCTTTCGCAGATGATAGCCTTAATATATAGTGTAATAGATGATATTCCATTAAAAAATAAATTTGTGCAAATTTAAGAAATCTTCAAATATGGTTTAGTAAGAATCATTTACATATCAATACAAGTAAAATTAAGAATATTTATTTTCGCATTGAAAGAGGAAAAGCCAGTGATATCGATGAACAGCGAAATTAATTGCTTTAACTTTATTGGAAGTAACAAACCATACAATATCTCTTTATTCACAACTATCTACAATTAAATTCACTGGTGCCCAAAATGAATGGATAATGTGTAAATTTGTACATAACTCAGAAATTTTTAAGGGAATGCAGTTACATTTGGCAAAGAGGTTTATTATTACAATACAAATGTAAATCAAGCAGAAGAAATTCGCAATCGTATAAGGTGCATACGTTAGGATCATAATCGTGCAATTGACATGGAAGCAGCAGTCCATGGAACAATAGTTAAAGTCTGTTATGTACGACACACGGTATGTTAATATGGAGTATGATCAGTCCTGATAGCCATGCAGCTGAAGCAACTCCTCCTCCTACACTTTATGAGGGTATTGATGATCCTCATAAAGAGCAATGGAGTGTTCTTGGAAGGGGCGGCGAGCTCCAATGCGTCTCCCTAGAGCATCCCATACTGCTCAATGGGACTGAGGTCAGGAGTTCTGGTTGGCCACTCCATTCGGAGAATATTACCTCTTCGAGAAAATCGTCGACCACATGAACTCGATGAGGGCGGACGTTATGGTCTATAGGAATAAACTTTTGACAGACCGCTCCCCGGAATGGCTCGACACATGGGTTCAGGAACTCGCCTCTGTACCGCAGGGCAGTAACAGAGCCACTCGAAAAGATGTGCAGGTCTGTAGGTCCAATCTTCATGATTCCTGCTCCAACCATCACGCCACAGCCTCCAAAGTAGTCCCTTTCTCTGATGTTCGAGAGACTTGCTGTGGCTCCTTGGTTCTCTCCATATGTGAATACGTCGCGAATCAGCATTTAGGCTGCATCACGATTCATCTGTGAACATAACATGCGCCCACTAGTCTGAGCTCCAAGTGTGATTTTGGCGACCCCAGGTTAAACGAGATCGTCTGGCGGCGGGAGTTAGAGAGACACAAATAACAGGCTCCTGGCATAAAGGCGTTGATCACGAAGTCTCCTGTGAACAGTACGCCTTGAAACCCTCGTTCCTGTAGCTGTTGCAAGCTCTGAAGACAGTTGCCTAGCAGTCATCACTCTGATTCTTCTGGCAGCAAGACTGATATAGCGATCGTCTGCAGCAGGTGTGCCTCTGGAACGACCATGTCCTGGTTGACAACGAACATCTCCTGTCTGTTGAAACTGTCTCCAGAGTCTTGACAGGACATTTTGTGGAATATTGAATGCTCTGGAAACTTCCATTTGAAACTGACCTGCTTCCATCCTTCCAATGGCTCTCCACCCCTGGAAATCATCCATATAATGTCTTCGGAAGACAAAATCAGCTCGACGTGCCACTGAAGTTCAAACAAGATTTGCCTGGAACAGCTACAAGCTGCGAGTAGACTTGCGCATGTTTTTAATGCATTCCCAATTCTCATATTCTGGCTTACGTGCGGCAACTGTAAATGCAAGATAGTTTTTCACGTAGTGTATTTTCCATGTTCGCCCATTCTCAATGCATTCTTTTACATATATTGGCAACTATATACGATTTTGTCGATTATCCTTTAATTTTGAGCACCAATGTAGTTGGGGAACACTAATTCAGATGAATGAAGATGCTCCAAAGATGTAAAACCTTTTCGCTTTTATTTAAAGAACTTTTTTACCAGCACAGTCTGATGCGTTTCAAATAGAATTCAGTCATTGGTCTGCGCATTTCTTCCTATCGCTAGAAATTCTCGAAGCGCGTCTTTCGAATAAAACACAAACATAGCGACGAAAAAGTGAAATCAACTTCCTCCCAGGTGATTTTTTTATTTTTTGATTGTTGACTTGTAAATTGCAATCTGTGACGTAACAATCAACATAACGCAATCCTTGCCAATGTATATTTAAATTTATTTTTTGCAGCTAAAGAAAGAAAGAAGCTCTTATTAATGAAAGAAGTGCATTTCATACCCCGTTTTCACTTTTCGGGCCAGTGTTGAGATTCGTCTCCTCACCCTGCCTCAGTGAGTAGGAGACATCAATGGACTTGGAAATGCCGTTGTCCATCGGATGGCACGTTAAGCCGTGGTTCCGTGTGTGGGAGGGCTATATCTTGGACAAGTTCAAGGACATGCTGGATGGTCTTGTTGGGAGCCTACCATCTATCGTTACATAGTAACAGATATTCAGTAATTCCTCTCCTCCCAACTTTCTCTGAGCTCTCGAGATTCTTGTGACCTGGCCATTTAGCTCATTTTGTGCAAAAAAAGTTACGCAGAGAGGTAAAAACCTCCCAACCCACTCATTCCTTTTGAGTTTGTCCAGATGCACACAAAAACTCTTTTTATTTTGGTTTAAGATTCCTGAACTTAAAATAGGAAAATATACACTTTTTCTAATTTTCCATCCTGGTAGGTCTGACAGTTACAAAACTTTCTGTCAACAAACCCATTACAAAATGTTTGAAAAGAAATTATAAAATTATCTTAAAATATTAAAGTTAATTAATAGAACGATAAGGTGACGAATCTTATAGGTGTCTTCTTCCTTGACAATGCAGCTGTGAAAACTGTTCATGATTCACTTCCAAAAAGGCCCAGCTTCTGATGATGATTATTTTCTTTCTTTATTTTAAATTCCAGAAGAAATAGAATTTGTTTTCTGTAGCATTATGGTCTATTTCCTAACTTCGATGGTAGACATTAATTTTTTAAGCATCCGTTGGGGGGGTGAGGAGGTTTCTCATTGTAAAATCGTGAATATTGTTCCTCTTTAGTTTTTCAAAATACATTTTTCTTTCTTCGTTATATTTTGGGCAGTTCAGTAAGCCATGTGTAACAATTTCAGGAGCATTACAGTAGCAGCAATTTAGAGAGTTACTTTTTTAATTTTATGTAGCTAGCTGTTTAGTGTGCAATACCCTATTCTGATTCTCAAACGTCTGTCAGATTCCTCTGTGTTTAAGCTGTTCGCTTTTAACTGTGTTAAATGCTCTTCAACAAGTCTTCGATGATTTACTTTGTAGGATGTGTTTACGTGAAAATGTTGGAGTAGATTTAGTGTAGCCTGATTTTTCATTTGATTCTTTATAGTCTGCTGATGCGGTAAATATTTATGATTTTGTTGTTTTGTTGCAGTGAAGAGTATCCTTTGCAAGTGTGTCTGCAATGTCATTTCCCAGAAAGCCTATATGGCTGGGAGTCCATTGGATGGAAATTTTGTTGTTATTTCTCTTATTTCAATCTCTGAGTGAAAAAACGTTTATGACATCTGGATGAAGGAATTGTTTTCTTAGTGCTGAAAATGCCATTTGCAGTCTAAAATAATAACAATACTTTTTGTTATTATTTATATAAATATTTTGTTATTATATATATTTTATATAAAGTAAATGACCATCTTATTGCTTCTTGCAAAGCTATAAGCTCTGCAATGATAATAGAGATATTGTTGTTAGTTTTAAATTTAAATTTATGATTGTCCTCTATCGCTATGTAGGCTCCATCTATTTATTCAGACTCAGGATGATGTGAGCTGTTTATATATATATACGTATTTTGTAATGTTCTTTATAGTTGTTTCCTATGCATTCCTCGGTAAATATTAATAGTTCTTCTTTACATTGATTTCTTTTAGCATATAGACCTGGAATACAGTCCAAGATAATAGGATGCACTTTTGTCCAAGGTAGTAATCTATCTTCTCTGTATTAAATTTAGTATTTTCAGTTGGCTGTAGATGGGGTGATTTCTATGTCTGTGACAATCGTTGACTTTACATCCTTTTGTTAATTATTTGTAGCATTGTGTTGAGTATGATTTATTCTAAGCCTCACATAAGACTGAGTAAGTAGATCTTGTTTCCTTTGTGCCAGTGAAGGAATAGAGGTCTCTACAAGCAGTGAGATAATAGGGCATTGTGTTAATCGCCCTGTATAGAATCTAATATTATTTTGCTTAGTTTCTAATTTTCTGTCGTTTGAAATTACAGTAGTATTGCTAGTCTACATTCTTTTTGGTCTTAATGCATTTGCGCACAGTTTGAGCATATTTGGTGGAGTGCAGCCCCATCTTGTGCCTCCAAGACATCTGAGCAGGTGAAGGTGTTTTTTACTTGCTTCCACTAGTGTATTTAAGTGTGGGGTCCATATGAGCCTAGTATCTAAGGTGATGCCGAAGAATTTTAATTTTTTTACCTGTGGAATTTGAAGATTATTTATTTTTATATCGTATGTTGGATTTGTTCTTATTTATATAATTATAATAATTATTATTAAATTATAATAATTATAAGATTATTTATTTTTATATCGTATGTTGGATTTGTTCTTGTACTTTTGTACAATGGTAGTACAGCTGATTTGTTACTTTCTATTGTTAATTTCCATTTCTTGCAAAAATTTTCAATAGCATAAATATAATTTTGCAAATTATCTTGAACTTCTATGTGAGATTTTCCTACACTCCAAATACCCATATCATCCGCTTATAGTGAGATATTTGTATGCGAAGGTATGATGTTTTTGTCGGCCATGAAAAAGTTGAAGAGAATTGGAATTAAAATCCTTCCATGTAAAATTCTATCGTTCAAATGCATTTCCTGAGATAGTATGCTTCC
Organism: Ryuthela nishihirai; assembly: GCA_038380435.1. NCBI lineage: Eukaryota > Metazoa > Arthropoda > Arachnida > Araneae > Heptathelidae > Ryuthela > Ryuthela nishihirai. The sequence continues at coordinate 6,008,141 of JAWZYU010000019.1, forward strand.
TAATTTCATCTGCACTTTTCCATTTTTAATATATTGACATAGAAATTTGCAGTTTTTTCCCTACTTCCTGTTTTAGTGATGGTTCCTAAGAATTTTATCAGAGCTATTATTACCCCTATTATTTTTAAAAAGGTGATCGCAGTTTTTGTGATAACTGTAGGGATATCACCCTGCTTTCTGCCCTGCCCACGGTCAGTAGGGGACACCGATGGGCTTGAAAAGACCACCGTCCTTCGGATTGGACTCAACGCCGTGGCCCCGTGTGCGGGAGAGTCATACCCTGTGCACGATAAAGAACACGCTGGATGGCCTTGACGGGAGGCTACCATCTGTCTCCCAACAGCCATTCCAGTGGGTCCCCTCCCCCAATCTTCTCTGAGCCTTTGGGGTCTTTGTGACCTGGCCATTTAGCCCATTGTGTGTAAAAAAGGGCCGCTCAGAGGTAAAACAACCAACTAACCCTACTTTCTGTTCCAGGTAAAGTTTTTTGCATGATTGTGCTTAAGAGAATTAAGAATCTGATTGAGGAACAATTGCCTAATGAGCAGTGTGGATTCAGAAGTGGTGGCGTGTTGTGTATATCAAAATTTTTTCACTTAGGCAGATTCTTTAAAAATGTTTGCAGTTTCAGTAACTTCTGGTTATTAAGCATTGTTGATGTCAAAAAAGCATTTCAATCTATTGATCATCGTAATTTGTGGTTGGTCATGAGATCGTATGGCATACCAGACAAGTTACTAACATAATGAAAGTTCCGAGTTATGTGTGAGAGTTGGTAAAATTTGTAGCAATTGGTTTCGCATTGCCTTTGGTTTCTGACAAGGGTGCATTTTGTCTCCTTTCCAATTTAGTTTGGTTATTGATTATGTTATGCAAAATTAACTGCAAGGGAAAGATTTTGGTCTTAAATGGTCTGGAGATACTAAAATTTCTGATTTAGATTAAGTTGATGATTTAGCCCTTTTGGCAAACGAGGTTGATGAGATGAACTCTTTCATTCGAGCTGTTGATGAGACTGGTAGTAGAGTAGGTTTGGTTATAAACAGAGAGAAAACTAAAGTGATGAAAATTGGGCTTGCTTGTAATGACTAAAATATTTTTCTGCTTGGGAAGGTGATACAAACCTTACTAATTGCTTTGCCGACGGATGGGACTGATGTGATGTCTAAGTGTTTAGGTTTCAGCTCACTCTGAATGGATCAGAATGGTTGCAGTCTTGAGCAGTGTCACAGTTTAATTATCTTGGGAGTATTTAACACATTCTGGTGATGTGCGGCGTGTTATTAACAGACGAATAGGGATTGATTTTAAAAAGTCCCGGAAGCAATCCCTATTCATCTGTTAATCTCACGCCGCACATCATCAGAATCACGGTCTTGTTTATAGCAGTAGAACTGATTCTGAAGATTCTGTCATGTCTAGGTGGGCTGAGCATTTCATAGATGTACTAAACAATATGATTAGTTCTACTGCTATTGTTTGTAATGAGGATAGATGCATTACTGACTTTAATGTTCGTCCTATATCACACTCTGAACTTATTTTGACTATTTCTAAACTTAATCTACATAAATACCCAGGGGCAGATGAAATTAATACTGAAAGTTTAGAGGTGGGAATGTTTCGGTTACCACATGGATGACTGAAATTTTACCAGACCTATTATTATCTGAGTCAGGTTGTCACGGTCTTGTTTACGAAGCTTCCAAGTTTCACACCCAAACTATTAAGTTTGGGTGTTTCTGGGGTTAGTTATGGTAGTGAAACGTGGACGCTTCGTAAACGAGATAACAGGAAACTTGATGTTTTTGATTCTAGATGCTGACGTAGTACGTATCTTGGGTATTAGGTGGTTCAACTTTGTAAGTAAAGATGAGATTAGGCAAAGGAGGCAGACTCCTTAATTAGGCAACCTCCTTTAAGCAGCGTATTGTGCAGAGAGGTACTCCGTTGGTTTATCGATGTTGTCAGTATGCATAACCATAGATTAGCGAATAAGGTTATGAACAGTGTGGCTAAACGCCACAGAAAGAGGGGGAGACCTAGAATATGATGGACAGACAATATCAAACAGGACCTTGTTGGAATTGGTGTACAGTGACCAGATGCAGCAGATGTAGCTAAGGACATATATGCTTAGAGACCTAAATTACACAATCTGGTTGGACATCCGTAGCCAATGGCTGCTTGATGATGATGATGAGGACTTATCTGGTTGATGGACCTAGCAATTGTAATTCTCCGTTTTCCAGTCTATTAATGGGTTGTGCTAAAATTGTTGCTCATACTCTGGATTGCTTGTAATGACTAAAATATTTTTCTGCTTGGAAGGGTGATACAGACCTTACTAATTGCTTTGTCGACGGATGGAATTGTCGTGATATCTAAGTGTTTAGGTTTCAGCTCACTCTGAATGGAGTTAGATAATCTAGGAATTGTTCCAACTCCTCTATACTTCAAAATATCGATTCCAGTTATCATCCCATGAAGCTCTCCCGAGCTTAAATCTAGTAGATTAAGGGATATTCAAATGTTTTGCCATCCAGTTCAACTATTGCAGAATATTTTACTAACACAGAAAGATCCTTGCCACCAACTCCCATGAGGCCTGTTCTGATGAAAAATATTTTGATAAACAATCTCCTCTTCACTCTTTGAACGCAACTACAGCTAATTAAAGAGAGTGTCGCTTCTGTGTCCACGAGAGCCATTATCCTCTCTCTTTCTATGCTGCTAGCTATTCAGAGGGTTCTCTTTTACTGCATCAACCGTGCTCAGTGGTCAACATAGACATAGAGTTTCCTTCGGGATGTATGGAGATGCACCCTAAGTCTTTCCCCCTTATCCCTTTAAAGGCCTTTGCCCAGTACCCCTCTACGAAAACTGATATCCCTGCCATGCTAACTGGCTTCTTCCACTCCCCTATCTCTTTGTTCTTCCATCCGCTTGCAGTTCCTTTTCCGTGCTCTCATGTGCCCTACACTGCCGGGTGATATGGCCTCACTGCCCGCAAGCCACACACATGATCGCGGGTGGAGGCTCAGCTCTCTTTCCATGTCGCTATTTCTCTTGGTTGCTTCCATTCTGATAATTCTTCTTCTTAATTTCTGTAACTCTTCCCTTATTCCCTTTAATATGCCTACCTAATTCCTGTTCCTATTCTCATTCTTAATCTCACACTGTTCTGTTTGAGTCAGGTGGTCACGGGCTTTCACTGTCCTTATATGTCTTCTCGTTGCTTTTCCTCAAGTATCGCTCTCTTCACTGCTTCTTCAAAGGTCTCTGGATTGTACGAGAGCACAAATTTCAGAAGCTTCTGGAATAATACCGGCACAAACTGCGACGTCCTGATTTGATCTTGAGTGACCTCATATGCTGTCGGATCCTCACTCCCACATTTCAGGGAGCGCTGGGCTAAAGTTTTTACTCTTGCTGCATATTCGAGTTTGCTATCTCGTATGTGATGCCTACATATTGTACATTTCTTCAGTCTCACAGTTAACGGCTCTTCAGCATAAAAAGGGGTCATAAGTACTTGCTGAAAATCTCTCAAATATCAATTTGGTCCTTAACTCTTGCGACTCATTTAGAAATTCCACTGCTGCCCCCTTCAATTTGAATCTGGCTATAATGATCAACTTCGGATTTTGCCACTTAACCGATTTCCCTATATTTTCAAGTTGTTCTGCAAATGCTGTTGTAGACCAAGTCTTTTCACTGCATATGGGATTATGAGGGTCATAAAAATTTACCTTTAGCACTGAATCTCTGCAAGATCTAGGACAGCTAAAGCTTACCATGATACGTTACTTAGTCATTATGATAGTCATGGTTTGCTACTACTGAAGTTGAGGAAGAATGGGACCATTTTAAAGAAGCTTTTCTTGAAACTAACAGCACTCTTTTAGATAATAGGGAACAGGGGAGGCAAAATTATTTGAGTGATAAGCTACTGGAGCTTATTTTGGGAAGAATGAAATGCAGGAATGTCGTTGATCAAAACCCTACTAGTCCTAATACGAAAGAATTACAGAGAGCTTAATAAACGTGTAAAGGATCTGTTAGCTGCTGATAAGATTCCGTGGCTTGATGGCTTGGTTGACAAATCCGCGGAAGCAGTTAGGCAGCACAACAACAGAGAGTTGTACTAGATAGTTAATTTTTTGTGTGGCAAAAAAATGGACCGTTATACAGGGGTTGAAGGATAAACAAGGTAAGGTTATTTAAAGTGAAGATTCTGTCATGTCTAGGTGGGCTGAGCATTTCATAGATGTACTAAACAATATGATTCGTTCTACTGCCATTGTTTGTAATGAGGATAGATGCATTACTGACTTTAATGTTCGTCCTATATCACACTCTGAACTTATTTTGACTATTTCTAAACTTAATGTACATAAATACCCAGGGGTAGATGAAATTAATACTGAAAGCTTACAGGTGGGAATGTTTCGGTTACCACATAGATGACTGAAATTTTGAATATCTTTTATGATAAAGGCACTCTTCCTAAAGACGTTACAAGACTATTTTTAATTTTCCTATTTATTATCCTATTTTTAAAAAAATATGATCGGAGTTCTTATGATAACTATAAGGGTATGAGTCTACTCTCTTTCCAGATAAGGTTCTTTGCATGATTGTGCTTAATAGAATTAAGAACTTGGTTGAGGGACAACTATGTGATGTACAGTCGCTCAAAAAAGTATCCGAACGCTATGGTTGATTACAGAATTCAGAAAAAATATCTGGAAACGATTTTTTTACAAATTAGTGATCTGGCACCCTTCGTGTCACGTGACACGAAGGTGGCCAGATCACTAATTTCTAGAAAAATCGTTTCCAGATATTTTTTCTGAATTCTGTAATCAACCATAGCGTTCGGATACTTTTTTGAGCGACTGTACAGTGTGGATTCAAAACTGGTCAGATTTTTTCACTTAGGCAGAATCGTGAGAAATGTTTAGAATTTCAGAAATTTGTGGTTACTAGCTTTTAATATTTCAAAAAGACTTTTGACTCTGTCGATCGTCATAATTTGTCGTTGATTGGAAGATCGAATGGCATACCAGACAAGTTAGTTATCATAATGAAAGCTCTCTATAATAACATTTAGTCGTATGTGAGAGTTGGTAAAGCTTGCAGCAATTGGTTTAGCTTTGCTTCTGGTGTTTGACAAGGGTTCATTTTGTCACCTTTTCTCTTTAGTTTCGTTATTTATTATGTAATGCAAAATTCTTTGCAAGGGAAAGATTTTGGTCTTAAATGGTCTGGAGATACGAAAATTTCTGATTTAGATTATGCTGATGATTTAGCCATTTTGGCAAATGATGTTGATGAGATGAACTCTTTCGTTAGAGCTGTTGATGAGACTGGTTGGATTTTTTTTTTCGTTAGAGCTGTTGATGAGACTGGTTGGATTTTTTTTTTCGTTAGAGCTGTTGATGAGACTGGTTGGATTTTTGGAGACTGTTCGGAAACTGGTAGTAGATGAGGTAGGTTTGGTGATAAAAAGGGAGAAAACTAAAGTGATGGAAATTGGTTAGACAAACTGTAATTCAGTTAATCTGAATAGTTCCATTCTTGAGCAGGTGTGTCAGTTAATTTTCTTGAGAGCTATGTAACAGATACTGGTGACGTGCGACTTGAAATACATAGAAGAATAGGAATTACTGCTGTGACTTTTAAAAATCTAGGTAGATGTGGAAAAAATAGGCATATACACCTGAAGACGAAACGTTTGGCTCTATAATAGTTAGATCTACTAAGGTTAGTTATGGTAGCAAAACATGGACCATGCATAACAAGAAACTTGATGTCTTTGATTCTAGATGCTTGCTGAGTATCTTGGGCATTAGGTGGTTCAACTTTGTAAGTACTGATGAAGTTAGGCAAAAGAGTCGGCAACCTACTTTGATAGAAGCATATTGTGCAGAGACACGACTCTGTTTGTTTGGTCATGTTGTCCGGATGCATAATTATGGATTAGCGAATAGGGTTCTGAATAATGTGCCGAAAAGGTCTCAGTGAGAAGGCGAGACATAGGATGCTGTCGGAAAACAATGTCAAACAGGACCTTGTTAGAATTAAGCTACCGTGGCGTGATGCCGAAGATGTAGCTCAGGAGAGATATGTTTGGAGAACTAAATTGCATAATACGAGTGAACCTCCGTAGCACATGGCTTCTTGAGGATGATAATGATGACGATGATGATGATAATGATGATGATAATGATGATGATAATGATGATTATATAGTAAAACCTTTTAATTGAATATTCTTTGCGATGAAAATTTTCGCATAATTTGAATTTTCTCTGCATTCTAAGACTCAAATAAGTGAATTTCGCACAAAAGTGTCCAGGTAATTCGCAATTCTTGTCTATTCGTATTAGAAAAAAGTAGTTCTTTGCTCACAATATAAATATACTCTTTGTGCTTGAATAATTAAAAGACAAATGAGGAAAAAATATAATGTTCATGAAAATTATGCATTTGTGAACACAGCTATTAAACAGCCACGGTAGGGAAAAAGGGAAAATGATAATCACGCCACTGATTATTTGCCCTTCCTTCTGAGGAGGATGCATTTTCTCTTTTGGACACTAATCGAGCCACAGGAATATAAGATATACGAATGAATATATGGGAAAATTTTGGTGATATCATTCAATACATTATGCTAGGGAATAGTCAGATAATGGAAAAAGACAGAATGAATGACTATTTTCAATGAGTTTTTTTAATGGTAGCATTTGGTGATTATTATGACTATTTTATACTGCATAATACGTATTAAGAACATAGCTGGAAATAGTGATAAATTTAACATTTGACAATTTAACATTTCCATTGCCTATTAGAGAAACTTAATTTTGTGTTCTGTTATGAAAATAAAACTTTCAGAATTGCATTTAAAGTCCCTTAAGCAATGTATATTGATTTACATTTTTCTTCTTATTCAATAAATAGTTCTATTGTTTACAAGTATTTCGAATTAACTAGGAATTCCGTGATTCCAAATGTAAATTTTCTGTTCTTTGATTTAAAAAAAAAGGTTTAACTTTAAATATTTAAAAGCTTTCCTTTTCCAAATCCACAAATAAATAAAGCAATAGTGTGCGGATGATTTTTTAGCTATTGAACAAATTATTATTTCAATCAATCATTTAAATAATACATGATCACAACATTTTCGGAATTATTGTGGTTTAAGTTTTACTACTTTTTGGCGGTTCTCCTTTTTGTTTACTGTAAAAGAATTTTTGAGGCCTAAGCTTAAATTTGGATTGCCAAAATTGGCAATGACTCCAAGTCAGCCGCCAAGAACTGTTCCTAATTTAGAACGAAGGTCACTAAGTATAATCCTCGGTTTTTCAGCAGAACAAATAGATCTTTGAACATTGAAGTTCTCTTTTGCTCTCAAAACATTCAGCAAAAGCCTAAGTTTACGACCTTACGACGTGGACACCTTTACGACGTGGCACTATCTTATTACTGAAGATATAATGCAATTCTGAAAAATATCTCTTCCAAGATCTCCTTCACTGTAAGGTATATTTATAGAAATTGAAAGAATAATAAACAAAAGAAATTTATTTGCGTTGAAATCCATATAACACCAATGTAAATGATATACGTTTCAGCAATTTAAACTTCGAACAGTAGACTTTTTACAGATTTACTTCATTCAGTACTTCACTGCAGATTCATGAAATACTTCATCCATACTACAAACTTTCTAGGAGGAAGTTGCTCTTTCCTTGTTTTGTTTTGAATTGGGAGAACATCGCAAAATCAGGAATACTGTGATTCAGGAAGACGATGGAATAGAGATCCTGAACTTCAGCTGAATCCCGGAGTGGAAAAAATGGAAGAAAAGGTCATTGTCCTCTCTGATGAGTAGAGAAATTTTGAACCCGCACCCTACTAGATTAAAATACCTACCTACCTACTTAGCTGCCTATCTGCATACATAATTCTTAAGCAGCCATGGGCTACGGAGATCCAAACAGATTGTGTAATCTTTTGATTCACCATAATCAAAAGCCTTTTAAAAATTTCCTTCCACGCCTATCCCTGAGCTCCAGCCCTTGCACTTGGTCATTGTACGGTGCGAAAGTCTTGTTTGACATTATCCACCTATCGCATTCTACATCTCCCTCTTTTTCTGTGGCATGTAGGTACACTGCTCATCGATATTTTTTAATTAGCATGCAGTTCTGATGCGAGCAACACGGCCAAACCAATACAGTCTCTGTCTATAAGACGCTACTCAATGGCGGTTGATTAGTCCTTCGCTTAATCTCATCAATGCATACTAGGGGAACCACTTAATGGCTACGATGCTGTTTAAGCACCGATAGGCTTCGACAGACCCATCTGTGGCTCTGTGTGAAGAAAAGTCATTCCTTGTGCACGTTAAATAACACGTTGGATGGACATGACGGAAGGCTTCCATCAACTGTCCAGTGGGTTCAGCTTTCCTCAACCTTCTCTGAACCCTTGGGGTCCTTGTGACCTGATCATTCAGCTAATTGTGCACAAAACAGTGCCGTTCAGAGGTGAAACAACCAAATCCTGGTAAAGCGTCTGAAGTCAAAGGCCTCATGTCTCCTGTTATTCTGCATTAAAACAGTCCCATTTCATTACCACAGCATACTTTAGAAAGCACCAAACTATTATACAGTATAAGTTTAATATTTAAGTATATATTCCTATTTTTTCGCAATTTCCAAATATTCCTAAAAGTTTAATAGCAGTGCCCATTCTGTTTATCTCATGTCGCATATCACTGGTGTCTGTTACACAGTCCCCGAGAAAATTAAACTGAGACCCTTGGTTAATGCTGAAGCAATTCAAAACAACTGAAGCACAACATGCCAGAGCAACTTACACGATTTAATTTTTTTCTCTATTTATTAGCAAATATACTCTATTACCAGTATTTTAAAATCAGCCCTAATGAAAGATTCCATCTCGTTAACAATATTTCCCAAAAGGACCTAGTCATCATCATCATCATCATCATAATCTGAATCAGAAATTTCAAAATCATTAGACCATGTAGGGGCCCAATATTCCCCTTTAAGTGAATACCGTATAACATAATAATCATACCAAAGAGAAAAGACTTCAAAACACAACCATGTCAAACTACAGTATTAATACCACACTAATGATTACAAGCTTTATCAAATTTAAAATGCATTACAGAGAGCCAACAAACTAACTTATCAGGAATACCGTATGATCTCACGATAAACCACACACTATGTTGATAAACAGCCAGAAGCCTTTTTGAAACCTACAAAGCTAGCAACTAGAGGTTTCTGAAACTCTGAAACATTTTTCAAGACTCTGACCGTGAAAATATTTGATCAATACATCCCCTACCACTTCTGAATCCACACTGTTCATCATGAAGTTGTCCATTAACAAAATTCTTAATTATATTAAGCAGAATATTGGAAAGAACGTTACCTGGGAGGAAAAATAAACTGATTCCTCTATAATTGCCACAACAATGCGATCGCCTTTCTTAAAAATAGGGATAATAATTGCTCTGGTAAAAATCTTTAGGAACAACACTTTTATTATAAAAAAATTAAAATTTTAGCCAGCCATGTGAACATTTCTAGCTCTATGCATTTCAGTAGTAATTTCCCCTACTCTAGATATTTATGTAGTTTTAATTTAGAGATAGCCAACGTAAATTCATATTGTGATAAAGAACAACATTAGAGCTAGTAATTCATCTATCTTAATGTCAAACAATGGGAGTAGGACTAACCGCATTGTTTAGAATATAAATGAAATGAACCCACCTAGCCATGACAGAATCCTCACCTTCAATAATAATGAAGTGCACTATGAACGTGCAAACATTAAAACGTGACCGCTTACTACGAGACAAACGAGAGAGCGTGAAATGCATATGACAAACAGCATACAGTGTGAAATACGTCTTGATTGTATTTGAACACGTTGATTTTCAAAGTGTTAGAATACAGGAGAGAGTTGTAATAGTGTGTAAAAAGAAAGGTTTCCTTTGGTGTTAGTTTCCAGAAATGTCTGTTTAAAATGGTCACATTCTTCTTCAACTTCAGTGGTAGGCAAACCAAGACTGTCGAAATGACTAATATATTACGATAAGCTTTGGCTATATCTGCTTTAAAATTGGCTATATCTGCTTTAAAATTGGCTATATATGGTGATAAAGGGAGTTTTGTTTGGAAGTAGATCAACGGTGCATGTTTAATCAGTAGAGAGCATCACTTCTTCCATATGTAATATATAACCAGTGGTAAGTTGATTGGTAAAAGTTATATCTGTGTTTTGATTTATGAGGAATCATTGTCAGGATCAGTTATTATAGTTCATTAGCATATTGGTGCATCAAATGACGAAATTAAATTTTCATATTATTGATGTAAATTAATTGACCCAGTTGTTAAATTATTTCATTTACTGTCTGTTTATTTATTACAAATTCAGGAATCGTTGTCAAATTGAAAAAAAAAAGCAAAATCCGTAACAATAACCTTACCACGTTTATTCCTCAATCCTTATGTGTCACTCTTTTTCTTCTTACACAAAACCTTAACCGTCTGGTATATCTCTCTCTGTTAAGCTGTCTAACTGCTTCCTCTCCTATTTTGGCACAAAAGTGCACTGTTAGTTTCCAGAAATGTCTGTTTAAAATGGTCACATTCTTCTTCAACTTCAGTGGTAGGCAAACCAGGACTGTCGAAATGACTAACATATTACGATAAGCTTTGGCTATATCTGCTTCAATGTTAAAGGTAATTGTTTTCAACTTAGCATAATACAGGGTCTATCATTTAGATTATTAGAATACGTGGTGTTACTTAAAAGAGCAGAGCAGTTTATATAATGAAGGCAATAGTGCTATATATTTAGTGGAAAATGATGGAGTTCCCGCTGATACTACGAACATAACAACGACTTTATTGCAGAACGTGAGTCTTAGTGAGCGCATTGTTGGGTGTGAATTTTGGCCATCACGATGCAGATTTCACACCACCAGCTTTTATCTGCGAGGATATTTTAAAGAAGGTGTCTATCGCAATAACACACGAAGCCTGGTCGAACTTAAATATACCATTGAACAAACTGTTGTAGAAATTGACAAAAAACGTTTCAAAAAGTTGCGAGAAACCCTGTAAAAATGGCGGATGCTTGTCTTCCAGAAGGTGGTAGACATTTTCACCATCTGCCATAATTGTGCTGAAACTTGTCTCTTACATTTATAATATTTCCCCACCAACTTTTAAAAAATATATGTTGCGCAGAGTATTGGGTTGCATTTGAAATGGTACACCTCATACCTCTTAAGCTTCAGTTCAAAGACATATTCAAGAAGGTAAAGGTCACACCCAATTTCAGTTCTCCTAGTTGTTATTCACAGACCTGCCCATTTGTTGTTAATTAATACATTGTTTAATGTATCATAATCCTGTGCAACCCATTACTTGAACTGATATTCATTTTTAAATATCCTGCCCTTTTTAGGGGGTGCAGGTGGCCAATCGGTAACATGCCAGGTCTCTAATCCTTGGTTCCCAGGTTCGACATATATTTCCGTAAAACCCCGCCAGCCCATGGTCAGTATGAGACACTGATGGGCTTGGATATGCCACCGTCTGTTGGATGGAATGTAAAGCAGTGGCCAGTGTACGGGAGGACCATACCCTGTAAAAATTAAAGTTAGGAGCAGATGGTAGCCTCCCATCTAGGCCAGACGGGAGGCTACCATCTGCTTCTAACAAGCTGTCCAGTGGGTTCCTTCCCCCAAAGCAGCAGTAGGTAGCTCACCAAACTTGTAATCTGCAGTTCCCAGGTTCCAGTCCCGCTTGGGCTGGCATTGAGATTTATCTCCGCAAGACTCCTCGCCCTGCCCTTGGCCAGTATGGGACACCAATAGGCATCATCCTTTGAATAGGAAGTTAAGCCATGGCCACCTTGTGTGGGAGGGCTATACCCTGTGTAAGTTAAAGAACATACTAGATGGCCTTGACGAGAGGCTACCATCTGCCTCGCAAGAACTGTTCAATGGATTCCCTTCCCCCAACCTTCTCTGAGTCTTAAGGGTCCTTATGACCTGGCCATTTAGCTCACTGTGTGCAAAAATGGCTCGCTCAGAGAACAGTTTGTAGTGTTATTCTCAAACCATTAAGGTCACTTATCTGTAGGAGGTTCATCATTGATATTGCAACTCCAAATGAAAAAAGGAACAGTCACCCCTCTCGAAAGATCAGTCTATCGACTTGAGCAATGAAGTTACCCTAAATGAAAAAAAATAATCTAAATTTTTCATCGTTGATAAAGTAAAATTGTAGTGATTCAATTGAAATGATCAATTTCGTGAAGTACCAAATTTCACTACACATTTCACAGAAGAGGGTGATTTCCGAAGGCAGATCCAGACTTAGATACGCTAGAATCGTTAAAATAATTGATACAGTCTAAACAGGGCTTGGGCACTTCGCCAACCAGTTCTGAGCTGTCCTAGGGTCTCCCACATCGCAGGACGACCGATAGATGGCTTTAACAGAGCGAGAAGGCATAGAGAGATGAAAGCCAGGCAACTAGTATCAAGCTCGCTTCTGCTGCAGGCCCGATGGTATCAAGTGGAACTGTGTCCAAACGGTTTGATGTGATTTATTCGAAATTTGTTCAGCGGAAATTTGGTCGAAATTTCTTCAACGAAAATTTGTTCGAAATGGAATTTTGTTCGATGGAAATTTGTTCTATCAATATTTTGTCGAATGTTTGAGAATTGAGAAATACTGAGAGGCACTAGGTGGCGTTTCCTCGATGAGGTCTCTTCTGGTTTGTCACTGGGAAATCATCGTATACAGAGGAGGTGTCTGGGAAGAGGGGCGACAGAGTAGAAGTTTCAGCAGAATAGAAAAATAATCGACAAATTTTCTTTTCGAACAGATTTCCGTCGAACAAATTTCTGTCGAACATAAGTTGTCGAACAAGTTTCCAGACATTGTCCAGACAACATCGTAAGAGGAGTCCCCCTCATTTCCTCTCAAAAACGAGCTCTAAGCATTTGACGCTGGCAGCATCACAGTTAGACAGAACATCAGTCTACGCATCTGTTCTTCGCGGATGAGTCTCGTTTCAGTCTGACTACCTATTCCCGACATGTCATGTGGAGAGAATGCGGAATGCGCAGCCATCACCGCAACATCCAAGAGCATTATGGAGGAAGGGGTCTTCTGGTGTAGGGAGGCATAATGGCTGGATGGCTGTACGCCATCCAATGTGTTTGAGGGTTGCATCTTGTATGCTGAAAGGTACATAGAAGAGATCCTTCAGCCCTATGTAAGGTTTTCCAAGGGTGTTAGAATCGTTAATCATTTTTAAGGATGCTAGAATCATTGGACATAATTTCATTTTTATGGACAATAATGTTTGTCCTCATAGTGTTCAGCTAGTCGATTTGAGAGTGAGGATATCCACAGGATGGAGTGGTCAGCCAAGTCTCCTGATAGTATCCTATTGAGCATGTCTGGGACGTTCTGGGGTGACGCATTGGTTCTCTTCAGTCCACTCCGAGAAGCGTCCCAGATCTGCGATCTGCGCTAACGGAGCAGCGGGCGTTTATTGCCATCTGACCTCTTCCATCATCCTGTCACTAGCATGCACGTTGGTTGTGCAGCATGCATGGCTGTCAGGGACGATCACACTTCCTATTGATCACCAGAATTGCGCATTTCTGCTACCAGCAGTGATGACCGATATTCCTGGCCATCCATTCCTATGCATCTCTTGTTTGCATACGTATATCATCTGAATTTCAAAAAAATGTCTCTCAAGTTATTATGTTGCTATATGAACTTTTATCTTTGCAACTTAACTTTTGTATGCCAGTGTAGTTGGTAGAAGAAGAAAAAGGCGAAATTGAAGCCAGTACTTTTCCTACTTTAAAAGGAAGTAGGAAACACGGTTTTAATATTTTTTAATAAGAAAAAAGAATACTGTTTTCTGCACCGTTTATGTTTTCACAGCTCGAGTTTTGGAAATTAAGACGAATGATGACTATCTTGAGTTGAATATATTATCTTTATTTGAATGAAAATGAGTTTTTTCCATAGAAAAATTTGTTTTTACATAATTATACTTTTAATGTGAAATATTTATGATGTAAACCATTACTGTGGCTGAATAACCAATGTTTCATTTAATTTATTTATTTTACTGCAGATAAGCTATTTTGCTTTGCGGGTCAAGTGTTAAAAGAACTGCATTCTTTACTTTTATGAATAAAAATCAATCAATTAAAAAGTGTTCTTATTCTTTTACCATTTTGATCAATGCCCTTTTCAGTTTTGATGATGTCGAAATCCGGGACTGTAGAGAATGTAAACACTGACGAAAGTAATAAAATGCCGATCAGTTGGAATGACTCTCTTGAATAGTTACTTCAAGAGCTAAAAGCACCGAATTGGATTCTGTTAAAAAACAGATAAATGTGGTTGCGTTTTGTAATAATGGTGATAAATGTGGTTGCGTTTTCCCATTTGCCTCCAGATTAAAAGATATGTGAACTTCAACACAGAGACATAATAACTTGAGAGACTTTCATGAAATTCAGGTGATATACGTATGCAAACAAGAGATGCATAGGAATGGATGGCCAGGAATAACGGTCATCACTGCTGGTAGCAGAAATTCAAAAATCCCGAGATCTTTATATATATATGTAGTCTGAGAACATGTTTCTGTTTTTAAAGGAGTCATTCTCCTAGTGACACATGATTCCGTGAGGGGTGTATTTTAGTACTGGTAGAAAAGCTCTATTCAAGGCTTTAGGGAAATCATATACTTTCCAAAATTGAGCTATTACCCCCTAATTACCCCCAGTTGGTTGCTTCCTACTTAACCAGCTATCTGCCTGCCTGCCTTACCTACCTGTCTACCTACTATCTTCTACTGACTTACCGACCCACCCACACACCTGATGACAACCAGAAAGATAGATTTTTACAGACCACTAAATTTAACATTTTGCCAAAAAAGGAAATATTGATCTTGTCCTAGGTACTTGAGCTTAGTGCTGAAGTTGGTACTGACTCTGACCATTGGGAAGGGATGATAGGTTCTATTGGCATTGGTAGTTGCAATGAAAACGAAGAAAGTCTCTTACAGGGGAGTACATTTAATGTTTTGAGATTACGGAGGGCGTTCAAAGAGTTCTGGACATGTATCTGTAGATATAGATATCTGTAGACTATTCCGAAGTTAACGAGCTACGACTTGTTGAAAGCTTGGCTATAAGCTTGTCATTACGTATTAAAAGCAAAGGCCGTATCATCATTTCTCTCTTCTCTGGAGGCGCATAAAATTCAATCTGCGAAACGTATGCGTTATTGCTATGGAGATTACTAAAGAAGGAGAAAATTTTACATTTTCGCAAGAATGCAGCTTGAAGACAAAGCGGAAAAAAATTCATGCCGATTTATCCCAAGTATATGGGATTATGCATGTTCATATGTCATTCTTACGGAATGGAAAGAGAAGGACGCAACAGCTTCGAAGACCTCGCTCGTGCAGGACGACCGAAGGAGGCCGTGAAAGAAAGGACAATCGCGACTGTTCGCGAAATCATTAAGGAAAACCCACACATCCCCATTCAGCTAATAAGCTTAGATGTCAGGTATCAATTGGCAGTGCGGAAACAATTATTCATCAACATTCAAAATTCCGAACGATCTGTGCCAAATCGGTACTCCCACAAACTGACAGAACAGCAAAAAGAGCTACAGTGGACTCGTGAGAGGAGATGCTGGCAATGTTTGAGCCTAGTGACACGTGGGTTTATAACTACACAACCTCCAGAAAGATTGACAGCCATGTTTGGGTTGAGGAAGATGAACCGTGACCCAAAATCTTCCGACGAAACATTTACTCAAGGAAGAGGATGCTCCCTTTTTTTTTGGACGCAATTCCTAACATTCCACAATTCCCAAGGAGTGGTAGTAATGGATACCTTAGCTGAAAAAAAATTACTGTAAGTGGCAAATACTACACCAACATTGTTTTGCTCAAAATGATTAAGGAGATGAAGAAGCAGCGTCCAACAACATGCGTTTCAAGGGTTCTCCTTCTTCATGACATTGCCAGTGCTCATAAAACTCGCCACGCTATAGCCTATCTGGAGCAACAAAAAAACGAACAACTACCCCGTCCTCTTTTCTCGCACCATGCAATTTTTCATTGTTTCTAAAAATGAAAACGGAACTTGTTGGAAAACCTTTTTCAAGACCTTGCACAATGCGTTCATTCAGAGTTGCGGAGTATTCCCCATCAAGAGTACCATCAAACGTTCCAGAATTGGCATAGACATCTGAAACTTTGCATGTATGCTGGAGGGGATTACTTTATAAGAGAGTAGAGTTTTGGTTGAGGAAAATGCAATGGATTTTGTTCTTGCGGTAAGTGCAATAGTTTTTATTAAGAACGTTTTCAACGCTCCTCTTACATTGCCCTCCAGAAATAAAATCGCTTCAACGTAAAATGAAGCTAAATCTTTCTGAATTTACAAACATTTGATGATTTTAAAGAGAAAATATTTTTCTCACCTGCTTTGAACGAAAAGAATTAATACAACAGCTTGTTTGGAAACTAAGCTTTATATTCTGAATTACGCCGTACGTGTCATAAGTATCTGCCAATATAATACGCACTGAGAAGGTCTGTGAAGAAAGCGAGACCTCAGAAGAAAGGCAACATATGAAAAGAAACATTCATTCTTTATGAAGGGGCTCGAATCTAAGTCTCTCTGATCCACAACCCCACACGCTGCCACTCGGCTATGGTTAATTAAGTTTTAAAACTCTGAACAAAATTATGTAAACAAAAATCATCCACTAAAGGAATTTTAGAAAGAAGACAAATGAAGCTCAGCATTTTATATACTCCTGCATATGAAGATGTACCATTGCAGAGTCGGATCTTTGGTGGGGCCTTTCTTTCAGAATGTTGATAAGGACAAAGAAGTTAGTAAGAACAAGTTCAGAATGTTAATAAGGACAAAGAAGTTAGTAAGAACAAGTTCAGAATGTTAATAAGGACAAAGAAGTTAGTAAGAACAAGTTCAGAATGTTAATAAGGACAAAGAAGTTAGTAAGAACAAGTTCAGAATGTCAGTAGAGACAAAAATTATTAAACTTCTTTTTATTTCATGAAGTTTTCAAGAAATTTTATAGACCTGTAAAACAGAATGGAAAATGTTATACTGCAATTGCAAATACAGCCTCTTGTCCCCCCCCCCCCTCGATTTTTTTCTAGATCTGGGCCTGTACCATTGCCAAGTTCACCTGCTAGAGGACAATACTCCTACTTCAAAACATAAAAGGGCCTCCTGGTTAACCTATCCTTGATTCCTATTAATATTTTACTTTCAAATATTTTCAAACTCAGCTCCTGATCCCAAAAAAGTTTCACTCTGCTTTGTTAGCGGATCACAGGTCAAGAGAGGAGATGGCCACTTTCATTTTTTGATGTTCTTAGCCAATGTAAAAACTGATTGTCGTATTTACTTATCAAATAATAAAAACTTACCAAAGTTTCTAATTCTAATTTGGCAAAAATTTACATATAAAAATTAACCCCATAGAAAAACAGAGATCCGATAGTAACTTGTTAGTTTAATACGCCATAGAGAAGGCACTGAGTAAGGCGATACATCAGAAAAGAGACATCAGAAAAAAAACATCCTCTACGTCTTATCCGAGGCTGGTCAATTAAAAATTATATCTTTCACTAAATTGCACCTTTTTCTCTTCAATCTAATATCAAAGGTGGCGGGGACCAGTCGGTAGCGCGCCAGCCTCGTAATCTGTAGTTCCCATCTGGACAAAAGTTGAGATTTATCTGCGCTGAACCCTCACCCGGCTAACGGTCTGAAATGGGACACCGAGGGCTTTGAAAGACCGCCGTCTGTCGGACGCGACTTAAAGACGTGGTCCCTTATGCACAAGAACCATCCCCGTGCACGTTGAAAAACATTCTGGATGGCACGATACCCAGGGAGTTTTCTCATCTGTCTCCTAACAGCTGTACAGTAGGTTCCTTCCCCAACCTTCTTTGAGCCCTTAATTCCTTGTGGCCTAGACATTTACAGCAAGGTACACTCGTTTGCACAATAATATATTTGTTCAGTTTCGTTTGTGTGCAGTTGAATTATTTATTCCAGTAGGTGGGAAAATATGTATTTAATATTTTGTTTTAAATAAAGGCGAGAAAATGTATTCGTGCTAGAAGTGAAGAGCTAATTATTTTTTTGCTTTTAAGCCTGTTATATCGATGCTTTATTTTTGGATCGAAAGATAAAATTGCGATCGATACGTTTAAAAATGTCTATTCCGATCCCCCCCCCCCTTTCTCAGTGAATGTAACAATACCGATGCCTTATTCTTTCCTATTCAGATGAAAAAACTGCGAAATGCAAATTAATGATGGCTTCCAGGTTACTGTCATCACGTATTCCAGAAGGAAGAAATAATATATTTGTTCACTTTGGTTTTTCTGCGGTCGAATTATTTATTCCAGTAGGTGCCAAAAATATTTATTTAATGATAATTTTTTTATTTTAAATAAAGACGAGATAATTTGTTCGTGCTAAAGTTGGAGAGCTATCAGGTTTTTCATTTTTAAATATTATTTCGGTATTTTGTTTTCAGTTCGAAAGCAAAGATTACGTCACTAGCTTTATAGACGAATATTCCTCCACTCTATATGAGTGAATTTAACATTTCCGAAGCCTAAATTTCTTTCCTGTTCCTTTGATCAGCCAGTTTTCACCCCAGTTTTCAGGTTAATGTCCATTATGGGATCCACGAGGAATAAATAATACACTTGTTCAATTTCGTTTGTTGGAAGTTGAATTATTTATTCCAGCAGGTGTAAAATATTAATTTAATAATTATTTATTTTTAAAATTAAGAATATAATTTCTTTAAGCCTTACAGTATTTTGTTTCCTTTATGGAATATTCTGGGAAATCTTCTAGGATATGAGTTGCCAAAAAAAATGGAAATTGCTTATAGTTAAAAAAATCTATTCTGACAATGCTTTTCATCTATATTGTTTCTTTGCCCGATAGAGTAAAGAAACAATTTAGATATTTGTGATATTGTCAAAGATACTAAAATGACTGTTCGATTCATTTCGGAAACATAGTAACTGTAAGGACAAAAATAAAATCCCAAGTGTTTAAATTTGAGGATTCCTTTTGAGTCTAATGTCCCTTCTCTTGAAAGGTCCTTACTATCAGACGTTCCTGGAACGAGTGTAAGGGAAAAAACCGTTCTCCCAGTCTTTCTTATGTTTCTGATGAGGTCTTCGTAGCACTGAGCAATTTCAACCCTACTTCCGATTCCCGAGCACCACCGACACAAAATGGTCTGAATTTGAACTGATTTTATACAAAGAGAGTTGAATTTACGTCATGTCTTAGAATTACAACTGGCCTATAGCTGCTATCTAATTTTGGCACCATATTTAATTTAATTTTCTCTTGCTGCAAGAGTTGCAGAAAACGCCCATTAAATGAAATGTCACCTTAAAATCCACCAGGGTGGGAAACTCAGCTAAATCTGTGAAACCCCTAGTCTGGCAAAACTTTGTAACAAGTCTTGTTATCTTTCTGTGATACTTCGGAATACTTATCTGTCTATTATAGATTTGCATTTATCTACATAAAACAATTTTATATATTTGCACTAAAGAGTTCTCGAGGAGCCCTGGTCTCGTGGGCCCGTACTTGGATACGCCCCTGCTGTTTAGCATAAGCATCGAAATCAAGTTTTTAACACCTATAAACAAAAATTACTAAGGAATCTACTAAAAAAAATTGAAATATTAGATGGTCTCAGTATTTTACATTCCTTTTTCTGTAGAGATGCCTCACTTTAAAATTCACCTGGGAGGAAAGACTACTACTATTACTAACTCAAGACCTACAAAAGCTAACTGATCACTTCCTGTTAATTTTCTTTTTCTGAAACCTTTGCAAATTCACTTCATGGTCCCCAAAAATATATTTTACTGACTTTGTAGGCAGAATCGATAACTATCAGATGGGTCTAATACGAGAAAGAAAGAGTATAAAAGACCTGATGGGCTTAATACGAGAAAGAAGGAGTATAAAAGACCTGATGGGCTTAATACGAGAAAGAAGGAGTATAAAAGACCTGATGGGCTTAATACGAGAAAGAAAGAGTATAAGAGACCTGATGGGCTTAATACGAGAAAGAAAGAGTATAAGAGATCTGATGGGCTTAATACGAGAAAGAAAGAGTATAAAAGACCCGATGGGCTTAATACGAGAAAGAAAGAGTATAAAAGACCTGATGGGCCTAATACGAGAAAGAAAGAGTATAAGAGACCTGATGGGCTTAATACGAGAAAGAAAGAGTATAAAAGACCTGATAGGCTTAATACGAGAAAGAAAGTGTATAAAAGACCTGATGGGCTTAATACGAGAAAGAAAGAGTATAAAAGACCTGATGGGCTTAATACGAGAAAGAAAGAGTATAAAAAGACCTGATGGGCTTAATACGACAAGAGAGAATCAAATGAAAAATCCGGAAAAGTTTATAAGTCACAGTAGCTGAATTAAGAAACGTCAGCAGTTGATGGTGCAATGTTTAGCATACCTGGCATGTTACTAAGAGACGTGGGTTCGAATCCCACTCACAGTAAAACCAATTTTTTCAACTTATTATTTTATGGGAAATACTTATATTATTTGTGATGTAAAGTTAAGCAATTCCAAATCGTAATGCTTATGTTCCAATTCCTCTTCATTTCGACTGGCGAATTTCATCGTGAGTGAATTTTATTCCGTTGAGATGGAAATCGACCGACCGCTCATAAAATATGCACAAAGCCATCTAATCCGAACGGCAACCATGATCTCTCTTTTATACGTTGTGTACTGTTGAAATTTATGTTTAAGTAGAGTGGCCATCTATTAAAGACAAGAAAACAGAAAATATTCTTGCTTTTACACCAAAAAAGATAGATAGCTTTTTCATTTTCTTGCTCAAAGTATGACAACTTGACAACGACACTTTTATAGCTCATAATTAAGGCAATCTTCTTCGGAAGATTCATATTCGATAACAATAAATCGCAGGTAAATCAAGAGATCGTTTTGAACAATCAGGAATAAATGTCATTTGAATTCGACAATTTAGATACCACGCAATCTTCATGTATTCTGCTTCATTATTAATATTCATTCAGTAACTTTTTATTTTTATATTTTTAAAATTTTTATGAAACATTATTGACATATTTTTCTATTGCTAAATATTTTAGAATTAAAAAGCATTGCTTAGTATTTTAAAAATAAGGAACATTTCGTCTGTGAAAAGAAGAGTATAAAAGATCGCAGTTAAAAACAGAGAAACATTTTCTCTTTAAAAGAGACTAGCCACCACGTTTTAAATCACTTTGTTAATCAAATCATCAATTTATTGATTCTACTCTGAATGAATCGCTTTATCTCGTTCTCGAAATAGTTAATAATGACAACGTGAATGCCGTTTTGTCATAGAGATGACCAGTCTGACAATCTGGTGATATTTATTTAGGCCTTTGCTGGAAGAGTCAAAGCATGCGATGGATTCGGAGCACTGCAACTCTATATGTAAGTAAGACGGAAAAAGTCATTGCTGCCTCCAAGTTTCTATTGACAGAGGCAAAATAAAGCCACCGTAACTAACGTTTTATATATGATGAACACAGCCGAAAGAACATCAGACAGCTGGTATCGTGCAAGATGCTATTTTTATTCGGTCATTAGCAGTGCAAGAACTTGGCAGTTGCCTTCTCTTTTGGCTCTGCCAGGATGATTTTCTTTGACTTCAAGGACATGAAAAAGATAGCCTGCGTCGTTGGTCTAATATCTGCGGAAGAACAAGGGAGAAAAGCGAGCCGACAGAGAGAGAAAAACGAGCTCAATGAGTTATAAATATAATGTTGGATCCTTCGCGAACCTTTCGGTGAAAAGTTTGAAGTTTCCCAAAGAGCAAACACATGGTTTGGGTATCAGCATCAGAAGGGCAGAGATAGTCTCTTAGAGTCGTTCTCTGGTCTCCAGAGCGTGAGGAGGTATTGCTGAAACGATGATAAATCTTGCATCACGAAATGTACACATCGTGTATGAAAGTAAACACTCGTGGGGCTAAGGAGGCGCGACACTCGAGTTGCGCCTTCGCTTCTCTCATTAATCACACCGAAGCCCGATAGCAAACGAGCGAAGATATCTCATTTCAGAGAGTGGGAGAAACAGGAAAAAGAAATCTGTACACCATCAAATGGTGAAAAAATAGGGAAACAAGACATAGGTCGTTAGAAAGAAATGAATTATAACATTACCTAACAATTTCCTTTTAATACTTGTGTTAGCGAATAAATAGGAGAACAAGTTGAGAAGGATAATAGCAGTGTCATACTGTATTTGAAATATTATTGCGCATCATTCCATTTGTTCTTTATTGCGCATCATTCCATTTGTTCTTTATTGCTATCATTCCTACGTTCTTTCCATATGAATGCTCATTGAGAATAAATCTCAAATCATCTGTGAAGAGAACGGTCGCCCACTATTCTTGGGCAAATGTTGATGAGAGCAATTCAGACTGTCTCTTCTGCAAGAGAGACTCTACAAAATTCTTTAGAACATAAATTTATAAAAAATTTGAATTGGAATCAATAGTTATACCCAAATAACTGTAACGTTCAGTTTTTTTTTTAATTTCATATTTGCATATGTTATTATCTTTACAATTAATGGTTAGAAATTGGATTATGAAATTTGGTAAATTTGAGTTTATTAAGTTAATAATATATATTTGGTTTTCATTATACTTAACTCTAATTAATTCTTCACAAACCGATAATGAATAATATTTAAATTTCTGTTAGCGTTATTTAATAACACATCAATATGTTCAAATATGAAAGTCCTGCTATTGGCAAAGGAAACAATATTGGCCTTAGTTGTTAGTTTGCAAAAATCGTTAATAAAAGCAGGAACAATAAAGGATCTAAAACCGATCCCTGTGGAAACTACCCTTAATATAAACATCACTTTCTATGTTATTAATTAATAGTCTTTGGCTTTTTTCCAGTGCAAGACTTTAGCCAATTACAAGCCAATACTTTAAATCCAAAACGATATATTTTTTAAAAGTATCTCATAATTCATAAAATCAAATGCTCTTTGAAAATCAAGAAAAGCTGTTTTAATTTTTTATTATTATTTATTATATTATAATCCAGTTCATAAAAAAATTAAGAGCGGATGTCCATTTGTTGTTCACAAAAATAAATATTCATTACTGCGATTTTTTAAGTAATTTAAGTTGTTTTTTTGCAGTTTTTTGGGAAATAACGATAATATAGTCTTTGAAATAATAGAAAATCACATATATACACCTGTTGGTAGCATGTTGAATAAAAATTGAAGAAAAATGTCATTAGGCAGGTGGAAACTGAATCCATGACCTCCTGATATCTTATCAGATGCTCTGATGGCGACCAATCATCCGATCTAACAAGTGTATATCTGTGATTTCCTATTATTCCAATATGAATTATTACACTTGATAAAAGAGTGTTGGCTTAAACAAATATCATGCCTCTTGACGTGGTCTTGGTTTGATGCACTAAACTAGAAAGTGCCTTGTAGACCAGAATCTTCAATTACAGTCAGATACATTTCCATTGACTAAATCTGAAATAATTCTTAAAGCCACTAATAGGAGATACTTGTTTGGTGGTCGGTAATTCAGTGGTCAGAGCGCCTAACATTTTATCAGGAAGTGGTGGATGGCAAATGACAATTTTTTCTCTATATTTATTCATCATTCCTATCACTATCTTTAAAAATAGATAATTTTTTTTATTCTTCAATGATAATCCTAGTTTCAATTGACCAATTTATTATATAAACAATTAAATCGAATTTATATTTAGATATAATTTTTAATATATCTACAGATAAACCTCTATAGATAAGATATAAAACAAACAGTAAGGGTCCTAGGACAAATCCTTGGGACATTCCAAACCTAAGATTTTTCCTATGAACTATATACAATAAATTTATATTAAGCAGCAGAGCTCTATTTTTTAAGTAACTGCCAAGCATAAGTTAACCTATTACATTTTTACTTATTTGAATTTGATATGGTATTTAAAACTTCAACGTTATCAGTTTGTTCCAAATACATTGATTTTCAAGACATGTTTTGTTCTTTTAAAAATCCTATTGATACATGATTTATTTTGGAATACATATATTTTCTATTTGCCATATTAATAACATATTTGTTAAATTCATCTACTATTATTTTAGTTTCTTTTTTTTATTAGGATCAAAATGATTAATTGAAGAAGTCCCTGCAATTTCATTAAAGAATTTCCAACGTTCATTATTCTAACGTTCTTTATTACAGTTATCAAAAAGTATTTTTAAAATACTTTTGATTGACAAATTTTATAATTTAAGGTTTTTATTATATAATTTATATTCACTTTCATATGAATGAAATAAAGAATTTTGTTTACTTTTTTTGGAGATTTTCCTTCTTATTAATTTATTTCTAATGTATATATAATTTTCTTAGGATTTTTATTATTAATATTAGAATCAGGAAATGCAATAATAAATTTACTAGTTTCAGTTGTTTTTGCACCATTTTCAAGAATTATTTATAAGCAATATTTACATTTTTGCTTATAAACAGCATTGTCTTTTAGTTTCTTTTATTTGTTTTACATATTTTAAACAGCTTATCTTAGTATTAATTTTGAATTTATTTTCTTTCCTGATTTTAATATTTTGTCCCTTAAAACTAACAATAATAGGTAATGACCAGTTATATTAATTTCATAAATCACTCTTTTATTTAAAAACTTACAATTTATAATTCTAATAAAAATATAATGTATGCAATTGACTGTCATAGATGCCATTCTCGTAAAAACATTTTTATGCAAACTAAAACCATAAGATGATACGATACTTATTTAAAATTTTCATTATTTAGCTAATTTATATCTAAGTTCATACCACCAATGAATTATACATATTTGCTTTTAATTTTCTCAAGATAATTATCCAATTCATTTAGAAATTCATTAATAGTATATTTGTGTGATCTATGTAAAAAATTATGAAAATATCTTTTAATTTATCATATCAATATATATATATATGTATGAAAACCCTCTGTAGTTATAAAGCTTTGACATTGTATACAATCCTCTAAATATATACTTTCTTTAATATGCAATATATTACCTCCTGATGTGTTGTAATGTTAAGAATTACAGATTTACTGATGAACACTGTATTTTAAAATATAGCAGTTATTTTGATTTTAAATAAAAGTTTAAATATTTATGGTCCTTACAGCTGTGACCTGTAGTTCTCTACTTCACCACTTCGCTTTCATTTATTAATCAGTATATATAACTTAATAGTTCATGACTTAACCCTTAAATTTACCGCTCATCCTTAAAATTAGACCTAGCTTCAGGTATGGCAACACTAATCGAAAACACAACTAAATTATTAAAATAAATTATATTATTAACAAAAACAAAAATATTGAAACTCAAAATAAAAATAACTGTAACTTACCTTTTAGTAATACAATTCTTTTTGGTTTGTTAACACAATTTTAATGCGTAATACGCGAACACAGACAGCTACATATTGTTATGAAGTAGCACTACTTGTGTGACGTCACAACTAGACTTCGGCGAAACGTTTGGGCCTGCTAGGTATATAGATGGCCATGATTCTGGTCGCTTTAGTATTTTCCGATCATTGTGAGGAAAATTTTGCCACTTTTTATCCATAGAAATCTATGGTTATATTTGAATTTACATTATTTTGCATCATAAAACAGCTTTTTGTAAGTATCGAGATAAATGCTCATTTATATAAACAATTGTACTAACAGACTTTGTGGTCAATTTCATTTCCTTTCATTATTTTTTTGGATTTAAATGATTTTATCCATTCATCTTTTCTAGTTTTATTGTAAAGCTAGGTGATTAATAGTTTTACTTGATTTGTTGGTGATAGACACTCTTGTGCTGTTACAATATCTTGTTTTTTCACATTAAGAGAGTTATTACAGATGGTTTCAGTTACATTTTCTCCCAAAGATTCTAGTATTCCAGTAACTTCAACAAAAAGCATTTAAGAAGAATAGTTTTCTAGTTCGGTAATTTGATCTTGCATTTAATTTAATTCCTAAGTATTTGGAAGAATTTCTAAATCGCTATATGGGCCAATTACAATTATTCCACAACTCACAATTTTATTCATGATAGAATAATTCCGATTTCTGATTTCCCAGCGACTTTAAACGCAAGTGTTTTCTTTTCAAACTAAAGAAAAGTACGCTAGACTTTTAATGGTTAGAGTTGGCGAAATGTTGCAATTTGCTAATTAGTTTCAAGTCTTTATTTTCACAAGAAAAAATATACGATATATCTATCCGTGTAAATTAAACTTTATCAGTTTTAATGCTTAATTGTTAATGTTGTCAGCAGATAGGGTTAACATTTCCTTTAAACTAATAGCATCCAAGTCATTAATATATAGAATAAACAGCAAAGGTCCTAGGACAAATCCTTGGGGCATTCCAAACATAAAAATTTTCCCACGAACTATATATATATGTATAATTTTCTGCTGAGGCCCTGCCATCCTCTCAGATCCTTCTACTATGGCATATAAACTGACAGACCTCTGTGGCAAGCAGCTGCTTGAGTGGGTATTTATTTATTTTTTTATAATTTATTTTAACTTGATGAGATCTATTTCCTAAGTAACCCGCCAAGCCATTTTTGAGCAACACCTTGAACTCCAGTTGCTTTCAGTTTTTTCAAATAATTTCCTAGGATTAAGCTTCTGAATATCTAAATAAACAGTTAAAGCGTAATTGCTATTGCTAATCGCAGTATATATTCTGCCAGGGACCTCCTATAAAGCATTGCCACTCCCATTTTCTTCCTAAATCCAAACTGTCTCTCAGTAAAAGAAATTGTTTTATAGGAAATCAAAAAGATTCTCTTTAACATTTTTTTCAATAGTTTTGAGATTGACAGTAGAGCTATAGGCCTATAATTTCCAGGTTCAGTTTCACTGTCATCTTTATAAATCAGCACAATTATTGTTCGTTTTTTAAGTGTTCGTAAAATTCCCTTCGCGATTGATATTTTAAATGATTTAACTAAGAGCAGAATAAACTTAATATAAAATATTTATCATTTTTATAATTACATCATCACACCTGAGTGCTCCATATTTTGGTAACATTTTAATTTGATTTGTAAGATGGTTACTAGGGAGAAATAAAGACAGTTTGTCGTTTTAATTGAATTCTTGATTCTTTCCCGATGAGGATCTGTACCATTCAACTTTTCATTTAATTCTTTTCGTATATTTACAAAATATTGATTGGATAGATCTGCAAATATCTATTATCATTCATACTATTTGAACAACTGACTATTAAAGCTAAAGTTGTTATTAACATACCTTTCATCAATAAGTACTCAATTATCCTTTATTACATCTTTCTGCTTCGTAATATCACATTCCACATCTGAAAATTTATTCATAAAATATTTTATATTGCACTCTCTGATAGTACATCTGACAAAATTTCTAATGTCAACAAATATCTGCCCTCACGATGAAAGTCTGTCTTTTCATAATTCTTTACATAATTTATTAGCATGTTCTATTTAATATTTAATAATACTTAACAATAATGAAACATAATATACTTAACACATTATGAAACTTATCATCATTTGCAAAGTCAAACCATCGAATGCCCAAGATACTGAGTAAACATCTAGAATCAAAGGCATCCAGCATCGTGTTATCCTGTTATTTCTCTTATCTTCCTTACAAAGGGTCCATGTTTTTCTACCCTAACTAAGTTTACAGAGAACCTATTGTATAGCCTAATTTTGGTCTTTAGCTGTATACACCTATTTTTCCACATTCTCCATAAATTCTTAAAAGTCCCAGCAACAATTCCTATTCTTCTGTTTATCTCATACCGCACATAACTAATATCTGTTACCTAGCTCCCAAGATAATTACACTGAGACACTTGCTCAAGAGGGCAATCATTAAAAGCAACTGAAGCATCACCCTGAGCAATTTTCTTCATTTTAGTTTTCTCTCTGTTTATCACCGAACCTAATCTACTACCAGAGTATCATCAGCAGAATGGAATTTTAATCTATTAATGAAAGAGTTCCTGTCATCAATATCATCTGAATCAGAAGTTTTCAGATATCCAGATCATTTAAGCCCAAAACCTTCCACTTGCAGTGAATTCCGTAAAACACAATCATAAAGGAAACGAAAGAGAAAAGGAGACAAAAATGCACCTCTGTTATCAATGATGAACAAATTGTTACAAGCTTTACCCATAGCAACTAAGTGTTATTATAAAGAACTTTCATTATGTTATAACTTATCAGGTATTCCATATGATCGCACAATCAACCTCAAATTGCCAACAGATTGGAAAAATCTTTTTGAAATCAACAAAGCAAGTAACCACAGGTTTATGAAACTCTTAAATATTTCTCAGCAATCAGCCTAAGTGAAAATATTTGATCAATACATTCCCTACCACTTTTGAACTCACACTGTTCATCACGCAGTTGTCCATCAACTAAATTCTTAATTCAATTAAGAAAAAGAGTCAAAGTACTTTTCCTGAACAGAAAGACTACTAATTCCCCTCTTGCACAAAAACTGCGATAACGTTTTTTAAACAATAGGCATGATTATAATAGTTCTGTCAAAATCATCAGAGACAACACCTTTATCATAAAAGATATTCATGAAAACCACAAATCTTAATGTTAATTAATGAGTGAAACAAACATTACGTGTACGTTATTACGGGAAATAATTATAAACTGATTAGTTTTGATTGGAGGTATATTAATTATATATATGTGCCCAGCGAGGATTGTTTTTCAAAGTGGGCCGCAGATGAAATTAGGCGGAGGCCACTGATATCAATTGAACATAATTTAATAGTCAGGATAAGAATTTCTTAGAAATTATAATTGCACTGCATATTATTTATAATCAAACTGCAACTCAGAAGAAAATTTATATTTTATTCTTTCCGGCACGAAATTTTTATATTTTTGCTTCACATTTAAATTGTAAGAAAACCATACTTCATGATTCTTTAAATTCAATATTCATAATTATCGAAGGAAAATAGTTTCAACTCTTTTTTTGAAAAACAACCGCATAATCGTGAGCCGATTAAATCACCGTTCTGGGCTCTAGAGAGGTGTCATCCGTATGCTTGTCTCTGCTGGGATTTTTTCAGCCGTGTGTCAGAGTGAGTGAAGAAGGGTACTTGTCTCTACCTTGTCAGGATGTTACTACTACCTAGGTGGCCGATAAACACAAACTCAAGTGTACTATTATATGTACATTTTATTTACAGGGTATATACAATTTATGATATATACAAAAAAAGTAGTGACTGCCCACCACGTACAGTCACTCGCTATGTTAACAGCAGGCTGCAAGGAGCCTGAGCGATCCAACCGCTAGGTTCAAGAACAAAATGATTAAATGAAGCCTGAGACAATCCGCTTGACATGCGGAAAGTCTCGTTGTCGACCCCAATTGTCTGTTTCCAAACTGTTCTCTCCAGTTCGAAAAAACCCGCCAGATGTGATCACGTGATATTTTCTTCGTTTAGTGGGGGGAGGGGAGCGTTAGGGTATCTCGACCAATGGGACATGGACACAATTCCCTCTGCCACGTCGACTCTCTTGTTACCACAAAAGGAAGCGCTGGGGCTTTAAAAACACACATGTTTCATTTCTTCACCCAGTCCTTCAAACGGGATCAACTGCTGGCGCTCTGTTGCTAGGCAGAAAGAGTCCTGCTGCCAAAATGGCTCTTCCCCTTTCGTCCCAGCTGACCAAGTCCTTACATGGGATCTATTTCCCGTTCTAAGGGATTTCTGTGTTCAGATTCTCTCTACGCAGAATTATATACGCTTTTAAAACACCTCGGCGGCAAAATATTAAAGTTAACGCGTAAAGCGGATAAAATCGAGAATTTGATAAGAATAACAAGCACATCGGTAAACATTACTGCATTAATGACGGCTGATATGGGTAAACATTACTGCATTATTGATGGCTGACATGAGTCAGCAACACTACTTAAGAAAATGAAAAAATAACTTATTTAAAATTTCAACGGTGATATTCGTTTTAAAAAAACATTGGAATAAAAGCGGCAAATTAAAAAAATCTGTATGAATGAAGTGATCTTTCTGCTGAAAGAGAAGCATTTTATTTTAAAAAAATACTCCAGTGTGGTGTAGAAAACTGGGTTTAAATCTCTGAGCATTTTCTTCGTGGAGATCACAAAGTTTGTATTGTGAAAAGTACAGGAAGTTACTGGGCACTGAAATGGAATATCGTCCTGTAATTGCAGATAAATGCATTTTAAAAGAGCAAAATTAACCAAGAAGAATTATATTTAGATAAAATTTGGCCTAATATTTAGCAAGAATAAAGGTTCACTATTTTATCACAGTACAATTCTTCAGTTAATTATTAGTCTTTAATAAACCATTACACTGATTTCTTTTACTCTCAAACAGGCATCGGATCACACAAATTTTCAAATCCTCAACACTTATTAAATAGCCAATTAAATAGCCAGCCACTTATAAAGTTTTAAGGTTGCGGAGAAGATCCCGTGCATAAAAATTTCGTTATAAGCTCAGGGCTCTAGTTATAGACATTCTTGAACTTCTAAGAAGGCCAGGATCTAGAAAAAGTCTAGGGGGAGAGGCAAGAAACACAATCGAACCGAAAAATTGTAAAGGGAAGAGGGGATTACGGATTTTTGAAAAAATTCTTGAAAAATGCAAGAAATATAAAAAAAGTTTCAGACTTTTTTGTCTCTTTTATTCTTACTTGCATTATGAAATGGGGGCTGTGGCCCCTTTGCCTCCTCTTTGGATCCGATCCAACTTTTAAGCATTGGTGAAAAGCAAGGAACATTAAAAAGAATCAGTAGTTTTAAAATCATCGAAGATTCCAAATGAAATTACGCCTCTTCAATGAATTTAAAAGCAGAAATCTTAAAAAACCATCTATCATCATTTCAGCGATTTCAAATAACTCAGTCGGGCTTGTTATTATTTGTGCACGTGCTAAAACGAACATTAGTAGTGTGAAGAGAACGAAGAAACGCAATTCTTGTTAAGTGTTTTCCGTCGCTGCGAAGTTCTTTGAAACATTCAAGAACGCAGAGTTGGAATTGGGCCAATGCTGACAACATTCGAGAAAGAAACAAAGACCTCGCCTTGTTGCAACTGAGAGCAGAAGTAAAAGGGGTTTAGATAAAAGCAATGCAAAATCGATTTGATGCGCGAATAGAGTACATTAAGAAAACCGAACAATATAACTTATCGAATCTTATTGCCGTTTTATACGTTTGCTTCTGACCACAATTCACAATAACTTGAGAAAACTACAATACAGAAATACACTCCGAAGTAGGAAAGTAAAGATCGCAAAAAAGAAAAAAATATTGCACTTACTTCACCAAAACTTTTACAGTTCTTCAAAGTAATCCCCTCCAGCGTCTATGAAAAGTTGCACACGTCTAAGCCAATTCTGGAACCTTGGTGGTACTTCTGTTGGGCAATACTCCGCAACTCTGAATGAACGTAATTTGAGAGGTCTTTCACTGTTGAAGAAGGCTTACCAGCAAGTCCCATTCTAATATTTGAAACAACCAAAAATCGCATTTTGCAAGATCGAGTGAATATGAAGGATGGTGTTGGAAAACTTGACGCGCTTGTTGTGGTAGTTCAAACCTCTACAACACGCGTGTCTAGGGTTCTCCTTCTTCAAGCAATGCGAGTGCTCACAAAACCCGGCAAGTTATTCAAAACCGGCATAACTTGCCGAGTTTTGTAAGCTCATGAGGAAGGACCTTGACTCGTCTGTTGTTGGCCGCTCTCCTTCATCTCCTAAACCTTTTCGGCAAAACAATTTTGCTGTAGTATTGGACATTTATAGCAATTTTTCAGGTAAAGTGTCCATGGCTACCATTCCTCGGGAATTAAAAATATTGTGAATATTCTCTACCTTGAGCGTAAGTCTTGTCAGAGGATTTGGGGAAGCGATTCATCTTTTGCAACTCAAACATAGTTGTCGATCTTTCTGGGAGTTGCATAGTAACAAAACCCCGCCTCATCACCTGTGACAAATCTGTTAACAGTTTGGAGCCACTAGATTCAAACATTGCCAGCATCTTCTTGCACGAGTTAATTTAGCCCTTTTTTGCTGTTCTCTCAGTTTGTGGGGTACCCATTTGGCACTGGTCTTTCGGAAGCTTAAATGTTGATGAATAATTGTTTCCACACTGCTAATCGATACACTAATATCTAAACTTATTACTTGAATGGTGATGTGTGGGTTTTCTTAATAAGTTCACGAACAGCAGCGATGGAGGTCTTCGAAGCTCTGCTGTCCTTCTCTGAATTTGCGCATCTATCCCGTAACAGTGCCACATGAACAGGCATGATCTCTATACCTGTGATAAATCGACATGAACTTTTTTCGCTTCGTTCTCAAGCTGCATCCTTGCGAAAACGTAAAATCTTTCACCGTCTTTAGTAGGCTTCACGACAAAACTGCACAGATTTCGCAGGCCGAACTTTACGCGCCAACAGCGATGAGAGTAACAATGATAGAGCCTTGGTTTTAACACGCAATGACAAGTTTAGAAAAGGTTTCAAACAAGTCGTAGCTCGTTAGCTTCAGAGGAACGAGTGCAAATGTATAGAGATGTGTAAAGAACTTTTTCGAACGCCTTCTTATATACGTTGCTAGCGCAGTGAAACGTCAGTGTAAGGAAATCGACCGGTTGACCAAAATGCATTCATTACACTGATATACAGCAAAATAAGTGCTATGATAATTCTATACTACAAAATAATTATTATTAAAGAAATTTACCATGTTTTGGAGTGTTCTTCTTAATAAAGTTGATAATTACTTTTTTAACTGTCTGTTCCAACAATCATCTCTCCGTAAACTCTTAAATGAAGTCGGAACTCTGCAAAATATTGTCCGGAATATCTTTCCGTATCTTTATTAAACGGAAAAGATTTCTCGCCATATTGGCTACTGATCACGAAACTAAACTAATTAACGAATTTAACTGAAACAATAATAATAGCAAACGGCTGACAAGGGATCACACTAATTCTAACTGTGATGCAGAAATAACAGACCACTGGAAATTTGCACCTAGGGGTAATTCCGGTCGTATATTTCTGGAAAATTCCGAAATTTAATTTCCGACGTGTCCTTGAAGGCCAAATAGATATCACGTAAAGGTCAAATCTTGATCGACCACTGCCAGAAACGTGAAAAGTGGTGTTTGAGGATATTTTGAGTTATAGATGTCGGAAATGTTAATAGGTCAAATTTAGATCTGTTGGTGCTAAGAGAGCTAATTATTGGTGGTTGGGATTATTTTGGGTTGTATATCTGAGAAATGTTGCGAAATTATGGATGTGATGGGTCCTTCGACGTCAAAGATCGAATGTAGATATACCAGTGCTGGACAGCTAAAAATTGGTAAATAGTGTTATTTTTGACAATAGAACTCAGAAATCAGAAAAATTCGAAGTATTCACATTCGAATCAAAATAGGGGTCGCAATGACGGGCTGAAAATGGAAATTTCTAGAATTATATAATAGCAGTAATTCCGACAGAATGAACGAAACGGCCGGCCACACGAATGATATCACTGGTGGCAGAAAATATCAGTTTCTCTGCGTTTCTGCGGACACTTGAACGATCGGGCCCAAATTTGGTGGGGTAATCCCATTTAGATTTAGCCATGTTGGAGTAACAGATCGGTTTCCTAGCTGCTGGGGGGGGGGGGGAGAGATTCCATGAAAAGTGTCCGAAAAATATGGGGGTGCTGTCATCGCCTACTTTGCGAATGGAGTTGTACGTTGTGAGTAATACGGGTGGAAAGATGTGAATGGGGTTACATAAAACTGTGAAAGAAAAGCGTAGAAACTGTGCAACAGAAAACTCTATGAAACTGTGAAAAGATTTAGAAGGCTGTGAGTGGGGTTACGGAAAACTGTGAAAGAAAAGTGTACAAGCTCTGTAACAGAAAACTGTAATAAAACTGTGAAAAAAGCTGTAGAAAACTATGAGTGAGGTTATTGAAAGCGTTAAAGAAAAGTGTAGCAAATGTGTAACAGAAAAACTGCATAAAGCTGTGAGTGGGATTATTGAAAGCGTTAAAGAAAAGCGTAGCAAATGTGTAACAGATATAATAATATTTTATATCTGTTAAAGAAAAGTGTAGCAAATGTGTAACAGATATATTAATATTTTATGTTATAATATAATATTATATTTACATAATATTTTAGCACACCATGGGGTAAACGCCCAGGTCACAAGGACCCCGAAGGCTCAGAAAAGGTTGGGGGAGGGGACCCACTGGAGCAGCTGTTGGGAGACAGATGCCAGTTTCCCGTTACGGCCATCCAGTGTGTTCTTTAACGTGCAAAGCATACGGGGCCATGGCTTAACTTCCCATCCGCAGGACGGTGGCCTTTCCAAACTCATCGGTATGAAGTAAAAAGCTCTGACGGCATCTTTTCCATTAGGATTATAGCAGTTTGCTATTATGGTATTTCTGTCTGGCAGAGGAATAGAAATTATTTGGATATCACCAGATCCTGTGTCCACATTCGATAGAATAGGTAAAAGTGCGCATGAAATATCTTTCGGTTCTGCAGGAAGAATTCCTCCTCCTCCTCTCCCTCCTGGACGCTCATTTCGAAATATAAAATGGTTGTGTATATAGAAATGAAGATTTGGTTGTAGCCAAGTCTCTTGCAAACAAATTACAGTTGGCGTGTGAGTAACTTGTAGCATACGTAACAGTTTATCATTGGCACGAATGCTGCGAAGATTCCATTGAAAAATTCGTAACATGAAAAGAAAAAAATAATAGGGAGCTTTCTGAAAAAGGAATAAGCTACTAAGATTTAGTTTTCCTGTCAGAGAGAGAACTCGATTTTTTTATTCTTGAACAGAGTTACGAGACTCTTCCTGGATGGAATGAATGTCAGAGGTAAGTGAGACATTCATTGCTTCGATATTTTCTTCGTGTTGTGTCAGTGTATGCTGGAATTCTTAGAAGTAGTCTTAAATTGCGAATTGGTTATGAAGACATTGAGGAATGATGGAAGGTGTGTCAGAACACTGCTAAACCACAGTTCTCGAGGTTGAATGTCTGATAAGTCCAAACCAATCCGAGGCTAAATCAATGTTCTCGAGGTCTTGAATTTCTGCTAAGGTGGTTGTTTTGGAGATTTGAGGCACAGCTAATTCTCCTGCTTATGGAAATGATGAGATAGCTGTGGATAGTAGTGCTGTGAAACGAAGTTCTAGTTTTTCCAATGCTGTTGAGGTATAATCAGTAATGGTTCTCTGGAAGTTAGTGAGAAAATTTTCCACGGATCCCTTCGAAAGTTCTGGGGTCGCATGAGAAGATTTAGTAACAGATGCACAGGTAGGTTCTGTGGAAAATAGTTTAACTTGTCCCTCTAGATAAGAAACGTGATCTTAAGAAAAAAAAATTCTTTAATCCATTGAGGGCACATCTTGTCATTTACCTTATGATACCCTGAGCAGAGGCAACAGGTAGGAGCAGCATTTGTACACACAAATCTGCATGTTCGGCTTCGCATCGACTGCAGCGTTGTTTTCTGCGGCAGTTTTTCGCGGTATGTCCAAAACGTTGGCATTGAATACAATTTCGAGGTTTATCAACAAAAGAGAGTCGTTTTCTGAAGCTGCCACCATACACGAACATCGTTTGGGCAATCAATAGTCACAAGAACAGTGGATGTAGGATTTGTGTAGCAGAGCCTTCACGTTGCGAGAACCGATGCAACTCCAAAACAATGAGTTTATCTGATTAGAGTTCATTACGTAATTCTTCTATTGTGAAATCATTGTCTATATCATAAAGAAAAAAACACGAGGAGATAACGTATGAGTAAATAAAATAGCTATTACTTCTGTTGAGATTAAATTTGCAATGCGAAGAATGTCACACACACAAGAAGCTGAAGCAGTATGTGTAATAAGATAACTGTTTCTTGCGAGGTGAAGAGAAGTAATGTCTTCTGGAACTTCCAGTCATTTAGATAAAGCTCTCTTTAATGCTTGAGGCTTACTGGCTGGAATTGGATGACTCTTCCCTTTGAGCAAAACGGTGAAATTTCTTCATCCTGGAGGAAAGTTGATCCGCCTGCAAAAGGTGCATTGATATAAGGAGGTATTGCCTCGCTAACTCTTTGCCTCTTTGAATCACTTGGTGGTTTCGCCATTGCTTAGTGAATCACGTTTTATTTCACTTTAGTGAATAAAATGTTTCTACGAATTTTTCCCCAATGAAGTGCAAAGCTTGAACTTGAAATAAATTTATACCCTGAAGATAAATAAATTAAATACCAAATGTCACTCAGTCCTGTGATACTGAAAAGCAGTTCGATAACTAATTTTGTTAGTCAACTATTTTAATTAGTTACTAACAAAACTAATTTAATTAGTTTTTAGTTCACTACACCTTAAATTATATTTATCTCAAAGTAAAATGCAAAAACTCTTAAAACAAAGCACAAGAATCTTACGAATTGAAAGGCTGTGAAACAGGTGCATTACCCTGAAGATCTCCGCGGAGCACCACTACCAGACGACCGCACAAGTGCATGCTACTTTGCATATCCCGTGCTTGGGATAGCCTTTTTCAAAAAATGTGGGTTTCCATATTGTTTAAGGATTTTTTTTATGAATTTCATTATACTGCTCTTTTTTTTTTGCATCAGAATAAATTTTTATTTTGTTAAATTGATATTTTCGTTGTACAGGCATTCCTTAAAATGAAACATTTTTACATAGATATACATTGTAAATTGGCAGGGATCGGAAACAAAATTAGTTATCCTAAATATTTTGTTATTCTGGAGTTCGTAAATTTCATATCTACATTTTAGGTTGCAATTTTTTTCACTGTCAGTGTGGCACGAGAGGTTATTTTAGACGATTTGAATAACAATAAAAAAGATAACTCATTTCAAAGAGATTTAGCATTACTGTGCAGTGTTTTTGTTCAAAAGATGTATATTTTGCAGTCTGTTTTCACTTAACTTGTTTTTTCAGTTTACTTCATGAGGGAATCAATTTCTAATTCGATCTAATCAAGATTTACAAATTGCCAGAAATAACCACGAAAGTTTCAAATGCCGATGTTACTGATGTGTTGCGCTGAACGTAATGAAATTGACGTTTAAAACACGTAAGATTTGCTGGGTTGTTTTACCTCTGAGCGGCACGTTCTTGCACACAATGGGCTAAATGTCCAGGTCATAAGGACCTCGAGGGTTAAGAGAAGGTTGGGAGAGGGAATCCGTTGGACGGCTGTTGAAAGACAGATGGTTAGCCTCATGTCAAGGTCATCCAGCGTGTTCTTTAACTTGCACAGAGCCTCCTGCACATGGCCACAGTCCAATCCAATGGATGGTGGCGTCTCGAAGCCCATCGATCTCCCCTACTGACCTAGGGAAGGGCGGGAAGATTTGCGGAGAAAAGTCTCAACGCTGGCTCAGGCGAAACTCGAGCGTAGAAACTGCAGATCACGATCCTGGCGTGCTACCGACTTAACCATCCCGCCCCACATGGAACAGTTGTGAGTTTTGTGTTAGTTTCTCACCCTGGAAAAAACTTTCTGTACACATCTATATTAAAGGATGACTAAGCAAAATAAAAATACACTACTGAGCAGCATGCAATTTGTGTGAAAAGGTTTCATGAAACAGGTAATGTTATCAAAGTGGAGTGTTAAATTTTGCGCAGTTAAAGTGATATTTGAATGAAGATGACATCTAAACAGAATAACAACTGAGAGATTAAGGTTCGTACATGCAAGCACTGGGTTCAACAAGTAGAAAGTTGTTGATGGCAGAAAGGAATCTCTCAGATCGCCATAAATCATTTTCACGTGTATGATATATATATACACTGGTTTCCATAAATTAAGGAAAAATGAGAAAAATCGCGATAATTCGCCAAAGCATTGTGCGATCCTCATCAAACTCGTTATGTAAACAGTAAACTAATGCCGAGTGAGCACATCGTATGCAAATTAGCCTAGGTTGCGTAAATTTGCGTCACTTTGCGTAATCGGATAGCGACACAAAAAAAGTGTGTTTTGGAGTGAATCGTTATTTTGTGTTGTAAATGTGAGTAAAGAAATTCGAAATAGCCATTTTATAGGAATGACCTCGAGACATCATTTGCCAAATGAATTGCAGGGGAGAGGTATTGGCGGCTCGATGAAAGCCAAAGTTAGTCAGACGTGACACGATGGCTGAATGTGAGTCCTTCCTGTTATCCATAGAATGTGGAATCAATTTCTTAGCACGGATTCCGCTCTCGGAGGTTTAACCGAGGAAGAGGCAGAGTTACGACCGCTGCACAAGACCGATATCTGCGATTAACAGCACGAAAGAGCAGGACATCTATTCCCTCTCAGGGGATAGATGTCCTGCTCCTTCGTGACGTCTCCTTACAAGACGATAACTCTCATCCACACAGAGCTCGATTAGTGGAACAATACCTTCAAGAGAAGACCATTATGTGCATGAAGTGGCCAGCTGGATCTCCCGACCTAAATCCGATTGAGCACATGTGGGATGCTATAGAGATGTAAAAATGTTTCTGGTGTAAAAAACCCGCCACTTGAAACAAAGGGGGGAGCTTATTACTGCTTTGAAAGAACAATAGTCTTTACTCCCTACTGAATTGATTCACAACATCACAAACAGCATGGAATATCGCTGTCGTGCTTGCATTACTGTAAGGGGTGACCACACTCCTTATTAAATAACTTTGTCCAATGCATTCTGACACCTCATTTTTGGACAAGTTCCTGGAAGTTTTTTGGACATGTGCTGTTTTTTAACGAAAAATGTTCCTAGTGTAAAATATTTTATGCCATTCTGAAACTAGCATTGTAATTCATGTTTTCGTCAAATTTCATTAAAATCATTCATATTGTTTTTTGCTTATCATGATATTTTGAGTTTTGCTTAATTTATGGAAACCAATGTATTATATATTTCTTCACTTGCAACAATAATTATAGAGAGGCAGTTTATTTTATCAGTTTGTTCCAAATACATTGATTTTCAAGACATGTTTTGTTCTTTTAAAAATCCTATTGATACATGATTTATTTTGGAATACATATATTTTCTATTTGCCATATTAATAACATATTTGTTAAATTCATCTACTATTATTTTAGTTTCTTTTTTTTATTAGGATCAAAATGATTAATTGAAGAAGTCCCTGCAATTTCATTAAAGAATTTCCAACGTTCATTATTCTAACGTTCTTTATTACAGTTATCAAAAAGTATTTTTAAAATACTTTTGATTGACAAATTTTATAATTTAAGGTTTTTATTATATAATTTATATTCACTTTCATATGAATGAAATAAAGAATTTTGTTTACTTTTTTTGGAGATTTTCCTTCTTATTAATTTATTTCTAATGTATATATAATTTTCTTAGGATTTTTATTATTAATATTAGAATCAGGAAATGCAATAATAAATTTACTAGTTTCAGTTGTTTTTGCACCATTTTCAAGAATTATTTATAAGCAATATTTACATTTTTGCTTATAAACAGCATTGTCTTTTAGTTTCTTTTATTTGTTTTACATATTTTAAACAGCTTATCTTAGTATTAATTTTGAATTTATTTTCTTTCCTGATTTTAATATTTTGTCCCTTAAAACTAACAATAATAGGTAATGACCAGTTATATTAATTTCATAAATCACTCTTTTATTTAAAAACTTACAATTTATAATTCTAATAAAAATATAATGTATGCAATTGACTGTCATAGATGCCATTCTCGTAAAAACATTTTTATGCAAACTAAAACCATAAGATGATACGATACTTATTTAAAATTTTCATTATTTAGCTAATTTATATCTAAGTTCATACCACCAATGAATTATACATATTTGCTTTTAATTTTCTCAAGATAATTATCCAATTCATTTAGAAATTCATTAATAGTATATTTGTGTGATCTATGTAAAAAATTATGAAAATATCTTTTAATTTATCATATCAATATATATATATATGTATGAAAACCCTCTGTAGTTATAAAGCTTTGACATTGTATACAATCCTCTAAATATATACTTTCTTTAATATGCAATATATTACCTCCTGATGTGTTGTAATGTTAAGAATTACAGATTTACTGATGAACACTGTATTTTAAAATATAGCAGTTATTTTGATTTTAAATAAAAGTTTAAATATTTATGGTCCTTACAGCTGTGACCTGTAGTTCTCTACTTCACCACTTCGCTTTCATTTATTAATCAGTATATATAACTTAATAGTTCATGACTTAACCCTTAAATTTACCGCTCATCCTTAAAATTAGACCTAGCTTCAGGTATGGCAACACTAATCGAAAACACAACTAAATTATTAAAATAAATTATATTATTAACAAAAACAAAAATATTGAAACTCAAAATAAAAATAACTGTAACTTACCTTTTAGTAATACAATTCTTTTTGGTTTGTTAACACAATTTTAATGCGTAATACGCGAACACAGACAGCTACATATTGTTATGAAGTAGCACTACTTGTGTGACGTCACAACTAGACTTCGGCGAAACGTTTGGGCCTGCTAGGTATATAGATGGCCATGATTCTGGTCGCTTTAGTATTTTCCGATCATTGTGAGGAAAATTTTGCCACTTTTTATCCATAGAAATCTATGGTTATATTTGAATTTACATTATTTTGCATCATAAAACAGCTTTTTGTAAGTATCGAGATAAATGCTCATTTATATAAACAATTGTACTAACAGACTTTGTGGTCAATTTCATTTCCTTTCATTATTTTTTTGGATTTAAATGATTTTATCCATTCATCTTTTCTAGTTTTATTGTAAAGCTAGGTGATTAATAGTTTTACTTGATTTGTTGGTGATAGACACTCTTGTGCTGTTACAATATCTTGTTTTTTCACATTAAGAGAGTTATTACAGATGGTTTCAGTTACATTTTCTCCCAAAGATTCTAGTATTCCAGTAACTTCAACAAAAAGCATTTAAGAAGAATAGTTTTCTAGTTCGGTAATTTGATCTTGCATTTAATTTAATTCCTAAGTATTTGGAAGAATTTCTAAATCGCTATATGGGCCAATTACAATTATTCCACAACTCACAATTTTATTCATGATAGAATAATTCCGATTTCTGATTTCCCAGCGACTTTAAACGCAAGTGTTTTCTTTTCAAACTAAAGAAAAGTACGCTAGACTTTTAATGGTTAGAGTTGGCGAAATGTTGCAATTTGCTAATTAGTTTCAAGTCTTTATTTTCACAAGAAAAAATATACGATATATCTATCCGTGTAAATTAAACTTTATCAGTTTTAATGCTTAATTGTTAATGTTGTCAGCAGATAGGGTTAACATTTCCTTTAAACTAATAGCATCCAAGTCATTAATATATAGAATAAACAGCAAAGGTCCTAGGACAAATCCTTGGGGCATTCCAAACATAAAAATTTTCCCACGAACTATATATATATGTATAATTTTCTGCTGAGGCCCTGCCATCCTCTCAGATCCTTCTACTATGGCATATAAACTGACAGACCTCTGTGGCAAGCAGCTGCTTGAGTGGGTATTTATTTATTTTTTTATAATTTATTTTAACTTGATGAGATCTATTTCCTAAGTAACCCGCCAAGCCATTTTTGAGCAACACCTTGAACTCCAGTTGCTTTCAGTTTTTTCAAATAATTTCCTAGGATTAAGCTTCTGAATATCTAAATAAACAGTTAAAGCGTAATTGCTATTGCTAATCGCAGTATATATTCTGCCAGGGACCTCCTATAAAGCATTGCCACTCCCATTTTCTTCCTAAATCCAAACTGTCTCTCAGTAAAAGAAATTGTTTTATAGGAAATCAAAAAGATTCTCTTTAACATTTTTTTCAATAGTTTTGAGATTGACAGTAGAGCTATAGGCCTATAATTTCCAGGTTCAGTTTCACTGTCATCTTTATAAATCAGCACAATTATTGTTCGTTTTTTAAGTGTTCGTAAAATTCCCTTCGCGATTGATATTTTAAATGATTTAACTAAGAGCAGAATAAACTTAATATAAAATATTTATCATTTTTATAATTACATCATCACACCTGAGTGCTCCATATTTTGGTAACATTTTAATTTGATTTGTAAGATGGTTACTAGGGAGAAATAAAGACAGTTTGTCGTTTTAATTGAATTCTTGATTCTTTCCCGATGAGGATCTGTACCATTCAACTTTTCATTTAATTCTTTTCGTATATTTACAAAATATTGATTGGATAGATCTGCAAATATCTATTATCATTCATACTATTTGAACAACTGACTATTAAAGCTAAAGTTGTTATTAACATACCTTTCATCAATAAGTACTCAATTATCCTTTATTACATCTTTCTGCTTCGTAATATCACATTCCACATCTGAAAATTTATTCATAAAATATTTTATATTGCACTCTCTGATAGTACATCTGACAAAATTTCTAATGTCAACAAATATCTGCCCTCACGATGAAAGTCTGTCTTTTCATAATTCTTTACATAATTTATTAGCATGTTCTATTTAATATTTAATAATACTTAACAATAATGAAACATAATATACTTAACAC
The DNA here is from genome assembly GCA_038380435.1 of Ryuthela nishihirai. Classification (NCBI taxonomy): domain Eukaryota; kingdom Metazoa; phylum Arthropoda; class Arachnida; order Araneae; family Heptathelidae; genus Ryuthela; species Ryuthela nishihirai. The sequence goes on from JAWZYU010000019.1 coordinate 6,051,125, forward strand.
ATTATGAAACTTATCATCATTTGCAAAGTCAAACCATCGAATGCCCAAGATACTGAGTAAACATCTAGAATCAAAGGCATCCAGCATCGTGTTATCCTGTTATTTCTCTTATCTTCCTTACAAAGGGTCCATGTTTTTCTACCCTAACTAAGTTTACAGAGAACCTATTGTATAGCCTAATTTTGGTCTTTAGCTGTATACACCTATTTTTCCACATTCTCCATAAATTCTTAAAAGTCCCAGCAACAATTCCTATTCTTCTGTTTATCTCATACCGCACATAACTAATATCTGTTACCTAGCTCCCAAGATAATTACACTGAGACACTTGCTCAAGAGGGCAATCATTAAAAGCAACTGAAGCATCACCCTGAGCAATTTTCTTCATTTTAGTTTTCTCTCTGTTTATCACCGAACCTAATCTACTACCAGAGTATCATCAGCAGAATGGAATTTTAATCTATTAATGAAAGAGTTCCTGTCATCAATATCATCTGAATCAGAAGTTTTCAGATATCCAGATCATTTAAGCCCAAAACCTTCCACTTGCAGTGAATTCCGTAAAACACAATCATAAAGGAAACGAAAGAGAAAAGGAGACAAAAATGCACCTCTGTTATCAATGATGAACAAATTGTTACAAGCTTTACCCATAGCAACTAAGTGTTATTATAAAGAACTTTCATTATGTTATAACTTATCAGGTATTCCATATGATCGCACAATCAACCTCAAATTGCCAACAGATTGGAAAAATCTTTTTGAAATCAACAAAGCAAGTAACCACAGGTTTATGAAACTCTTAAATATTTCTCAGCAATCAGCCTAAGTGAAAATATTTGATCAATACATTCCCTACCACTTTTGAACTCACACTGTTCATCACGCAGTTGTCCATCAACTAAATTCTTAATTCAATTAAGAAAAAGAGTCAAAGTACTTTTCCTGAACAGAAAGACTACTAATTCCCCTCTTGCACAAAAACTGCGATAACGTTTTTTAAACAATAGGCATGATTATAATAGTTCTGTCAAAATCATCAGAGACAACACCTTTATCATAAAAGATATTCATGAAAACCACAAATCTTAATGTTAATTAATGAGTGAAACAAACATTACGTGTACGTTATTACGGGAAATAATTATAAACTGATTAGTTTTGATTGGAGGTATATTAATTATATATATGTGCCCAGCGAGGATTGTTTTTCAAAGTGGGCCGCAGATGAAATTAGGCGGAGGCCACTGATATCAATTGAACATAATTTAATAGTCAGGATAAGAATTTCTTAGAAATTATAATTGCACTGCATATTATTTATAATCAAACTGCAACTCAGAAGAAAATTTATATTTTATTCTTTCCGGCACGAAATTTTTATATTTTTGCTTCACATTTAAATTGTAAGAAAACCATACTTCATGATTCTTTAAATTCAATATTCATAATTATCGAAGGAAAATAGTTTCAACTCTTTTTTTGAAAAACAACCGCATAATCGTGAGCCGATTAAATCACCGTTCTGGGCTCTAGAGAGGTGTCATCCGTATGCTTGTCTCTGCTGGGATTTTTTCAGCCGTGTGTCAGAGTGAGTGAAGAAGGGTACTTGTCTCTACCTTGTCAGGATGTTACTACTACCTAGGTGGCCGATAAACACAAACTCAAGTGTACTATTATATGTACATTTTATTTACAGGGTATATACAATTTATGATATATACAAAAAAAGTAGTGACTGCCCACCACGTACAGTCACTCGCTATGTTAACAGCAGGCTGCAAGGAGCCTGAGCGATCCAACCGCTAGGTTCAAGAACAAAATGATTAAATGAAGCCTGAGACAATCCGCTTGACATGCGGAAAGTCTCGTTGTCGACCCCAATTGTCTGTTTCCAAACTGTTCTCTCCAGTTCGAAAAAACCCGCCAGATGTGATCACGTGATATTTTCTTCGTTTAGTGGGGGGAGGGGAGCGTTAGGGTATCTCGACCAATGGGACATGGACACAATTCCCTCTGCCACGTCGACTCTCTTGTTACCACAAAAGGAAGCGCTGGGGCTTTAAAAACACACATGTTTCATTTCTTCACCCAGTCCTTCAAACGGGATCAACTGCTGGCGCTCTGTTGCTAGGCAGAAAGAGTCCTGCTGCCAAAATGGCTCTTCCCCTTTCGTCCCAGCTGACCAAGTCCTTACATGGGATCTATTTCCCGTTCTAAGGGATTTCTGTGTTCAGATTCTCTCTACGCAGAATTATATACGCTTTTAAAACACCTCGGCGGCAAAATATTAAAGTTAACGCGTAAAGCGGATAAAATCGAGAATTTGATAAGAATAACAAGCACATCGGTAAACATTACTGCATTAATGACGGCTGATATGGGTAAACATTACTGCATTATTGATGGCTGACATGAGTCAGCAACACTACTTAAGAAAATGAAAAAATAACTTATTTAAAATTTCAACGGTGATATTCGTTTTAAAAAAACATTGGAATAAAAGCGGCAAATTAAAAAAATCTGTATGAATGAAGTGATCTTTCTGCTGAAAGAGAAGCATTTTATTTTAAAAAAATACTCCAGTGTGGTGTAGAAAACTGGGTTTAAATCTCTGAGCATTTTCTTCGTGGAGATCACAAAGTTTGTATTGTGAAAAGTACAGGAAGTTACTGGGCACTGAAATGGAATATCGTCCTGTAATTGCAGATAAATGCATTTTAAAAGAGCAAAATTAACCAAGAAGAATTATATTTAGATAAAATTTGGCCTAATATTTAGCAAGAATAAAGGTTCACTATTTTATCACAGTACAATTCTTCAGTTAATTATTAGTCTTTAATAAACCATTACACTGATTTCTTTTACTCTCAAACAGGCATCGGATCACACAAATTTTCAAATCCTCAACACTTATTAAATAGCCAATTAAATAGCCAGCCACTTATAAAGTTTTAAGGTTGCGGAGAAGATCCCGTGCATAAAAATTTCGTTATAAGCTCAGGGCTCTAGTTATAGACATTCTTGAACTTCTAAGAAGGCCAGGATCTAGAAAAAGTCTAGGGGGAGAGGCAAGAAACACAATCGAACCGAAAAATTGTAAAGGGAAGAGGGGATTACGGATTTTTGAAAAAATTCTTGAAAAATGCAAGAAATATAAAAAAAGTTTCAGACTTTTTTGTCTCTTTTATTCTTACTTGCATTATGAAATGGGGGCTGTGGCCCCTTTGCCTCCTCTTTGGATCCGATCCAACTTTTAAGCATTGGTGAAAAGCAAGGAACATTAAAAAGAATCAGTAGTTTTAAAATCATCGAAGATTCCAAATGAAATTACGCCTCTTCAATGAATTTAAAAGCAGAAATCTTAAAAAACCATCTATCATCATTTCAGCGATTTCAAATAACTCAGTCGGGCTTGTTATTATTTGTGCACGTGCTAAAACGAACATTAGTAGTGTGAAGAGAACGAAGAAACGCAATTCTTGTTAAGTGTTTTCCGTCGCTGCGAAGTTCTTTGAAACATTCAAGAACGCAGAGTTGGAATTGGGCCAATGCTGACAACATTCGAGAAAGAAACAAAGACCTCGCCTTGTTGCAACTGAGAGCAGAAGTAAAAGGGGTTTAGATAAAAGCAATGCAAAATCGATTTGATGCGCGAATAGAGTACATTAAGAAAACCGAACAATATAACTTATCGAATCTTATTGCCGTTTTATACGTTTGCTTCTGACCACAATTCACAATAACTTGAGAAAACTACAATACAGAAATACACTCCGAAGTAGGAAAGTAAAGATCGCAAAAAAGAAAAAAATATTGCACTTACTTCACCAAAACTTTTACAGTTCTTCAAAGTAATCCCCTCCAGCGTCTATGAAAAGTTGCACACGTCTAAGCCAATTCTGGAACCTTGGTGGTACTTCTGTTGGGCAATACTCCGCAACTCTGAATGAACGTAATTTGAGAGGTCTTTCACTGTTGAAGAAGGCTTACCAGCAAGTCCCATTCTAATATTTGAAACAACCAAAAATCGCATTTTGCAAGATCGAGTGAATATGAAGGATGGTGTTGGAAAACTTGACGCGCTTGTTGTGGTAGTTCAAACCTCTACAACACGCGTGTCTAGGGTTCTCCTTCTTCAAGCAATGCGAGTGCTCACAAAACCCGGCAAGTTATTCAAAACCGGCATAACTTGCCGAGTTTTGTAAGCTCATGAGGAAGGACCTTGACTCGTCTGTTGTTGGCCGCTCTCCTTCATCTCCTAAACCTTTTCGGCAAAACAATTTTGCTGTAGTATTGGACATTTATAGCAATTTTTCAGGTAAAGTGTCCATGGCTACCATTCCTCGGGAATTAAAAATATTGTGAATATTCTCTACCTTGAGCGTAAGTCTTGTCAGAGGATTTGGGGAAGCGATTCATCTTTTGCAACTCAAACATAGTTGTCGATCTTTCTGGGAGTTGCATAGTAACAAAACCCCGCCTCATCACCTGTGACAAATCTGTTAACAGTTTGGAGCCACTAGATTCAAACATTGCCAGCATCTTCTTGCACGAGTTAATTTAGCCCTTTTTTGCTGTTCTCTCAGTTTGTGGGGTACCCATTTGGCACTGGTCTTTCGGAAGCTTAAATGTTGATGAATAATTGTTTCCACACTGCTAATCGATACACTAATATCTAAACTTATTACTTGAATGGTGATGTGTGGGTTTTCTTAATAAGTTCACGAACAGCAGCGATGGAGGTCTTCGAAGCTCTGCTGTCCTTCTCTGAATTTGCGCATCTATCCCGTAACAGTGCCACATGAACAGGCATGATCTCTATACCTGTGATAAATCGACATGAACTTTTTTCGCTTCGTTCTCAAGCTGCATCCTTGCGAAAACGTAAAATCTTTCACCGTCTTTAGTAGGCTTCACGACAAAACTGCACAGATTTCGCAGGCCGAACTTTACGCGCCAACAGCGATGAGAGTAACAATGATAGAGCCTTGGTTTTAACACGCAATGACAAGTTTAGAAAAGGTTTCAAACAAGTCGTAGCTCGTTAGCTTCAGAGGAACGAGTGCAAATGTATAGAGATGTGTAAAGAACTTTTTCGAACGCCTTCTTATATACGTTGCTAGCGCAGTGAAACGTCAGTGTAAGGAAATCGACCGGTTGACCAAAATGCATTCATTACACTGATATACAGCAAAATAAGTGCTATGATAATTCTATACTACAAAATAATTATTATTAAAGAAATTTACCATGTTTTGGAGTGTTCTTCTTAATAAAGTTGATAATTACTTTTTTAACTGTCTGTTCCAACAATCATCTCTCCGTAAACTCTTAAATGAAGTCGGAACTCTGCAAAATATTGTCCGGAATATCTTTCCGTATCTTTATTAAACGGAAAAGATTTCTCGCCATATTGGCTACTGATCACGAAACTAAACTAATTAACGAATTTAACTGAAACAATAATAATAGCAAACGGCTGACATGGGATCACACTAATTCTAACTGTGATGCAGAAATAACAGACCACTGGAAATTTGCACCTAGGGGTAATTCCGGTCGTATATTTCTGGAAAATTCCGAAATTTAATTTCCGACGTGTCCTTGAAGGCCAAATAGATATCACGTAAAGGTCAAATCTTGATCGACCACTGCCAGAAACGTGAAAAGTGGTGTTTGAGGATATTTTGAGTTATAGATGTCGGAAATGTTAATAGGTCAAATTTAGATCTGTTGGTGCTAAGAGAGCTAATTATTGGTGGTTGGGATTATTTTGGGTTGTATATCTGAGAAATGTTGCGAAATTATGGATGTGATGGGTCCTTCGACGTCAAAGATCGAATGTAGATATACCAGTGCTGGACAGCTAAAAATTGGTAAATAGTGTTATTTTTGACAATAGAACTCAGAAATCAGAAAAATTCGAAGTATTCACATTCGAATCAAAATAGGGGTCGCAATGACGGGCTGAAAATGGAAATTTCTAGAATTATATAATAGCAGTAATTCCGACAGAATGAACGAAACGGCCGGCCACACGAATGATATCACTGGTGGCAGAAAATATCAGTTTCTCTGCGTTTCTGCGGACACTTGAACGATCGGGCCCAAATTTGGTGGGGTAATCCCATTTAGATTTAGCCATGTTGGAGTAACAGATCGGTTTCCTAGCTGCTGGGGGGGGGGAGAGATTCCATGAAAAGTGTCCGAAAAATATGGGGGTGCTGTCATCGCCTACTTTGCGAATGGAGTTGTACGTTGTGAGTAATACGGGTGGAAAGATGTGAATGGGGTTACATAAAACTGTGAAAGAAAAGCGTAGAAACTGTGCAACAGAAAACTCTATGAAACTGTGAAAAGATTTAGAAGGCTGTGAGTGGGGTTACGGAAAACTGTGAAAGAAAAGTGTACAAGCTCTGTAACAGAAAACTGTAATAAAACTGTGAAAAAAGCTGTAGAAAACTATGAGTGAGGTTATTGAAAGCGTTAAAGAAAAGTGTAGCAAATGTGTAACAGAAAAACTGCATAAAGCTGTGAGTGGGATTATTGAAAGCGTTAAAGAAAAGCGTAGCAAATGTGTAACAGATATAATAATATTTTATATCTGTTAAAGAAAAGTGTAGCAAATGTGTAACAGATATATTAATATTTTATGTTATAATATAATATTATATTTACATAATATTTTAGCACACCATGGGGTAAACGCCCAGGTCACAAGGACCCCGAAGGCTCAGAAAAGGTTGGGGGAGGGGACCCACTGGAGCAGCTGTTGGGAGACAGATGCCAGTTTCCCGTTACGGCCATCCAGTGTGTTCTTTAACGTGCAAAGCATACGGGGCCATGGCTTAACTTCCCATCCGCAGGACGGTGGCCTTTCCAAACTCATCGGTATGAAGTAAAAAGCTCTGACGGCATCTTTTCCATTAGGATTATAGCAGTTTGCTATTATGGTATTTCTGTCTGGCAGAGGAATAGAAATTATTTGGATATCACCAGATCCTGTGTCCACATTCGATAGAATAGGTAAAAGTGCGCATGAAATATCTTTCGGTTCTGCAGGAAGAATTCCTCCTCCTCCTCTCCCTCCTGGACGCTCATTTCGAAATATAAAATGGTTGTGTATATAGAAATGAAGATTTGGTTGTAGCCAAGTCTCTTGCAAACAAATTACAGTTGGCGTGTGAGTAACTTGTAGCATACGTAACAGTTTATCATTGGCACGAATGCTGCGAAGATTCCATTGAAAAATTCGTAACATGAAAAGAAAAAAATAATAGGGAGCTTTCTGAAAAAGGAATAAGCTACTAAGATTTAGTTTTCCTGTCAGAGAGAGAACTCGATTTTTTTATTCTTGAACAGAGTTACGAGACTCTTCCTGGATGGAATGAATGTCAGATGTAAGTGAGACATTCATTGCTTCGATATTTTCTTCGTGTTGTGTCAGTGTATGCTGGAATTCTTAGAAGTAGTCTTAAATTGCGAATTGGTTATGAAGACATTGAGGAATGATGGAAGGTGTGTCAGAACACTGCTAAACCACAGTTCTCGAGGTTGAATGTCTGATAAGTCCAAACCAATCCGAGGCTAAATCAATGTTCTCGAGGTCTTGAATTTCTGCTAAGGTGGTTGTTTTGGAGATTTGAGGCACAGCTAATTCTCCTGCTTATGGAAATGATGAGATAGCTGTGGATAGTAGTGCTGTGAAACGAAGTTCTAGTTTTTCCAATGCTGTTGAGGTATAATCAGTAATGGTTCTCTGGAAGTTAGTGAGAAAATTTTCCACGGATCCCTTCGAAAGTTCTGGGGTCGCATGAGAAGATTTAGTAACAGATGCACAGGTAGGTTCTGTGGAAAATAGTTTAACTTGTCCCTCTAGATAAGAAACGTGATCTTAAGAAAAAAAATTTCTTTAATCCATTGAGGGCACATCTTGTCATTTACCTTATGATACCCTGAGCAGAGGCAACAGGTAGGAGCAGCATTTGTACACACAAATCTGCATGTTCGGCTTCGCATCGACTGCAGCGTTGTTTTCTGCGGCAGTTTTTCGCGGTATGTCCAAAACGTTGGCATTGAATACAATTTCGAGGTTTATCAACAAAAGAGAGTCGTTTTCTGAAGCTGCCACCATACACGAACATCGTTTGGGCAATCAATAGTCACAAGAACAGTGGATGTAGGATTTGTGTAGCAGAGCCTTCACGTTGCGAGAACCGATGCAACTCCAAAACAATGAGTTTATCTGATTAGAGTTCATTACGTAATTCTTCTATTGTGAAATCATTGTCTATATCATAAAGAAAAAAACACGAGGAGATAACGTATGAGTAAATAAAATAGCTATTACTTCTGTTGAGATTAAATTTGCAATGCGAAGAATGTCACACACACAAGAAGCTGAAGCAGTATGTGTAATAAGATAACTGTTTCTTGCGAGGTGAAGAGAAGTAATGTCTTCTGGAACTTCCAGTCATTTAGATAAAGCTCTCTTTAATGCTTGAGGCTTACTGGCTGGAATTGGATGACTCTTCCCTTTGAGCAAAACGGTGAAATTTCTTCATCCTGGAGGAAAGTTGATCCGCCTGCAAAAGGTGCATTGATATAAGGAGGTATTGCCTCGCTAACTCTTTGCCTCTTTGAATCACTTGGTGGTTTCGCCATTGCTTAGTGAATCACGTTTTATTTCACTTTAGTGAATAAAATGTTTCTACGAATTTTTCCCCAATGAAGTGCAAAGCTTGAACTTGAAATAAATTTATACCCTGAAGATAAATAAATTAAATACCAAATGTCACTCAGTCCTGTGATACTGAAAAGCAGTTCGATAACTAATTTTGTTAGTCAACTATTTTAATTAGTTACTAACAAAACTAATTTAATTAGTTTTTAGTTCACTACACCTTAAATTATATTTATCTCAAAGTAAAATGCAAAAACTCTTAAAACAAAGCACAAGAATCTTACGAATTGAAAGGCTGTGAAACAGGTGCATTACCCTGAAGATCTCCGCGGAGCACCACTACCAGACGACCGCACAAGTGCATGCTACTTTGCATATCCCGTGCTTGGGATAGCCTTTTTCAAAAAATGTGGGTTTCCATATTGTTTAAGGATTTTTTTTATGAATTTCATTATACTGCTCTTTTTTTTTTGCATCAGAATAAATTTTTATTTTGTTAAATTGATATTTTCGTTGTACAGGCATTCCTTAAAATGAAACATTTTTACATAGATATACATTGTAAATTGGCAGGGATCGGAAACAAAATTAGTTATCCTAAATATTTTGTTATTCTGGAGTTCGTAAATTTCATATCTACATTTTAGGTTGCAATTTTTTTCACTGTCAGTGTGGCACGAGAGGTTATTTTAGACGATTTGAATAACAATAAAAAAGATAACTCATTTCAAAGAGATTTAGCATTACTGTGCAGTGTTTTTGTTCAAAAGATGTATATTTTGCAGTCTGTTTTCACTTAACTTGTTTTTTCAGTTTACTTCATGAGGGAATCAATTTCTAATTCGATCTAATCAAGATTTACAAATTGCCAGAAATAACCACGAAAGTTTCAAATGCCGATGTTACTGATGTGTTGCGCTGAACGTAATGAAATTGACGTTTAAAACACGTAAGATTTGCTGGGTTGTTTTACCTCTGAGCGGCACGTTCTTGCACACAATGGGCTAAATGTCCAGGTCATAAGGACCTCGAGGGTTAAGAGAAGGTTGGGAGAGGGAATCCGTTGGACGGCTGTTGAAAGACAGATGGTTAGCCTCATGTCAAGGTCATCCAGCGTGTTCTTTAACTTGCACAGAGCCTCCTGCACATGGCCACAGTCCAATCCAATGGATGGTGGCGTCTCGAAGCCCATCGATCTCCCCTACTGACCTAGGGAAGGGCGGGAAGATTTGCGGAGAAAAGTCTCAACGCTGGCTCAGGCGAAACTCGAGCGTAGAAACTGCAGATCACGATCCTGGCGTGCTACCGACTTAACCATCCCGCCCCACATGGAACAGTTGTGAGTTTTGTGTTAGTTTCTCACCCTGGAAAAAACTTTCTGTACACATCTATATTAAAGGATGACTAAGCAAAATAAAAATACACTACTGAGCAGCATGCAATTTGTGTGAAAAGGTTTCATGAAACAGGTAATGTTATCAAAGTGGAGTGTTAAATTTTGCGCAGTTAAAGTGATATTTGAATGAAGATGACATCTAAACAGAATAACAACTGAGAGATTAAGGTTCGTACATGCAAGCACTGGGTTCAACAAGTAGAAAGTTGTTGATGGCAGAAAGGAATCTCTCAGATCGCCATAAATCATTTTCACGTGTATGATATATATATACACTGGTTTCCATAAATTAAGGAAAAATGAGAAAAATCGCGATAATTCGCCAAAGCATTGTGCGATCCTCATCAAACTCGTTATGTAAACAGTAAACTAATGCCGAGTGAGCACATCGTATGCAAATTAGCCTAGGTTGCGTAAATTTGCGTCACTTTGCGTAATCGGATAGCGACACAAAAAAAGTGTGTTTTGGAGTGAATCGTTATTTTGTGTTGTAAATGTGAGTAAAGAAATTCGAAATAGCCATTTTATAGGAATGACCTCGAGACATCATTTGCCAAATGAATTGCAGGGGAGAGGTATTGGCGGCTCGATGAAAGCCAAAGTTAGTCAGACGTGACACGATGGCTGAATGTGAGTCCTTCCTGTTATCCATAGAATGTGGAATCAATTTCTTAGCACGGATTCCGCTCTCGGAGGTTTAACCGAGGAAGAGGCAGAGTTACGACCGCTGCACAAGACCGATATCTGCGATTAACAGCACGAAAGAGCAGGACATCTATTCCCTCTCAGGGGATAGATGTCCTGCTCCTTCGTGACGTCTCCTTACAAGACGATAACTCTCATCCACACAGAGCTCGATTAGTGGAACAATACCTTCAAGAGAAGACCATTATGTGCATGAAGTGGCCAGCTGGATCTCCCGACCTAAATCCGATTGAGCACATGTGGGATGCTATAGAGATGTAAAAATGTTTCTGGTGTAAAAAACCCGCCACTTGAAACAAAGGGGGGAGCTTATTACTGCTTTGAAAGAACAATAGTCTTTACTCCCTACTGAATTGATTCACAACATCACAAACAGCATGGAATATCGCTGTCGTGCTTGCATTACTGTAAGGGGTGACCACACTCCTTATTAAATAACTTTGTCCAATGCATTCTGACACCTCATTTTTGGACAAGTTCCTGGAAGTTTTTTGGACATGTGCTGTTTTTTAACGAAAAATGTTCCTAGTGTAAAATATTTTATGCCATTCTGAAACTAGCATTGTAATTCATGTTTTCGTCAAATTTCATTAAAATCATTCATATTGTTTTTTGCTTATCATGATATTTTGAGTTTTGCTTAATTTATGGAAACCAATGTATTATATATTTCTTCACTTGCAACAATAATTATAGAGAGGCAGTTTATTTTTTTTTCGGTTATAATGGAGAGCAAAGGTTTTTTGCTTGTGCTGAGAACCTCAGAAAATTACTATATGCGGAATGAGAGTAATTCATTTACAGAATCTGTAAGTCCAGTCATACTTTATTATTCTTATTGAATGGAAAAGAAGTTGACGACTATTCTTTTTCGAGAACATATTTTTATCTTTTGCACGAAAAACAGGTTCAGTTTCAAGACATTTCCGATTTTGTGCGACTTTTTTTCTGTTAAGGTTTTTGAACGATGATGTTATCGAAACTTTGCAAATGAAACCAGTTTGGCAATGTGTGGAATACGAAAAATAGTTCAATCGCTTTCATATTGGGTCATTTTTAATAATGGAGGCAACACGAGGTACAGAATATAAAGTAACATACTGATTACGTTAAATATTCACAAAAATGTTACCTTTAAATTCAATGGCAATTCGAAACACGGGAAAATATTAATACGCATCTGCGTAGGTTCGGCAACACATTCATCTCACTTCCCTTTCCTGCTCTGAAGAAATTGTGAATTATCTTAATGACCAGTATCATATAACTTGTCGTAAATTTGAACCCCTTAAGCACTTTGCACTTGCGAACGATAGAGATGACTGATGAAGTGATTCTTAATGGTACACTTCGTTCCTTTGATGTCTCCATTCCTTAATCCGTATATTTTTCGAATTAGAACCTAATATTTTTGCTTTTGCTCAGATATTGTAAGATGAAACAGTATTTTGCGATTCGTCTCCCACGGCTCCACAGTCCGTGCGATAAAATGTTATCTGCCTTGGCACATTTCTTTCGCCGGCTGAGCCGATGCCAATGTTTTGCTTTCTTGGCCTTTGCCCAAAGTGTACACTGAACACGGTTCGCGTCCTCCAAACAGCTGTTCCCTCAATTCGCTTCAATTTCATCCAAAACATTTTTCTTAAATTGTTTCCTCTTTTCTTTGTGTTACTTACAATGAAGGTACGGAGTGGTAATTTTAAGCGAAAATAATGTTTCATAAGCTTCCGATTGAAGGAAGAGAAGATTCGAAAGCAGGCTGGAAGTCAGAAATCTGCAAAGACTGTGATGTCTTTGTCTGCTATTTCGAAAGAGTTTACAAAGGAGACGATTAAACAAAAAGTCTAGAGTATCAATTGGAATCAGTGGCAGTGAGTTCTCTTATTACGAAATGATGAACTTAATGCGACAAGAGAAAAAGTGAACGATGATTTTGGGCAAGGGCCAAAGCCACGCTTCGACTTCTTTCGTTGCAGAGATGAAGGAGAGAAGAGGAAAAACAAGAAACGATGCTCGAAGGTCATTCCCCAAAGGAGACATGTAGCAAATGCATCGACCTTGACGATTTCGAGAGGAAGAGTCAGTAGACGTCGACTCTGAAGTGGAAGACTCAGACGGGGAAATTCAAGTGCAGACGGATAACGGAAATACAAAGGCACGATTTCTCCTGTAAGCTCTGAGTCTTTCTCTAAAGCAAATTCAAATGCTCCAAATAGATTGTCAGCCATTAACATGAAGTTATCGTTATAATTCCTTATTTCATACGTATTCATATGTATTCTGCTCTGCAGTAAGATTTCTGTTAGGTGATATTTCCATTGCTTTTACTCTTTGATTAATGGATGTGAAAATAAATAGAAAGCAATTAAAAGATTAAATGAGAAGTGCATCAGATCATTAAGATTAGTGGTTGGCATAAACCAAGATCATTATCTATATTCGAGTGTGTGAAGAATGCAAAAGAGCAAAAAAATGGGATATAAAACAGAGACAACTGCATGTTCTCAAAGAGATACAATCAATAGAATCGAAGATAATTAAGGCATAAAAATCAGTGATAAAGGTTTACTTCTGATATTTTAAAATAAAACAGTTTAAACAGGATGTCACCAAACTGATTTACTGTTTAGATAAGCACGATGTTTAGGTTAAAGAATTCTGAACTTAATTTTTTCTCACTCGAATGCTGAATTATGTTTCATCACTTTGCCTTATTAAATGGAATCATCTGGAAGTATTTCGTATTTAGGCAAAGAAACTCATTTTCAGTGATAGTCAAAACACACACGTGAGTTTCAACAAACAACACAAGTGTGAAAAGAAAGTTTGCAATCCGCCTATTCAACCCACTGTGTTATTTAACCAACCTACGTCTTCTGTTTTCCCATTATAGTTACGAGCATTCATATTTTTTTCTGCAGCTTTCGGGATACAAGACTGAAATTTGTTTATGTACATTGGTGTCAGATTTAAAGGAAAATAAGGGGGTGACATGACATGTGGTGTAGAAGTTGATGTTGCAATGTAGAAATAGAAAATGCGTTCACATTTGACGGGTTGCGACTACGGGTCATAGAAATTAGGGATGCTATAAAAGAGCGCGTAGCTGCGGTGCCATTCATTTCCTTTTCAAAGAGATTGGCGTAAACTTGTATAGCCTAATGTCCATTACTGGCAATGCAAAACAATCCTGAGATATAATTAATAGCATAGATGGGACGAGCAAAAGTTCAGTGGATCATATACTTAATCACATGCCCAAAAACCTGACAAAGTTCCAAATTCCTACGAATTTTAATGCTTGTTTTGCACATTTGGTTGATACATTACGGGTGCGGCATAAACGAGCCCCTTTCTTTCAAAACGAGCGATGCACACACACCTATTTTTTTAAACGAGTCTCTCATAACGTCTTCCATGCATTATAAGAATATTAGATACCAAAACTCTTTCGCTAGTGTTCAAATATTGCGAAGCTGCTTTAGATGAAAATGATCTAAATGGTAAATGAGTCTTGTTTCAACCAAAATGATTTCCTTGCACGTTGTTATGAACTTTAGAAACGAAAAAACAGGCTACCAAAAGCACCACTATTGAAAAATCTCTCTATCTAAAACCTGTTGAGCCTCAACCGTCTACATAAAAAAATTCGATTGTTTTGGGTGAAGACGAGAAAGACTCTTCACAAACTATCAATAATTGACAGCTTCCTAAACCTTATCAACAAATTTGTGAACAGTAAGGGAACGCGTTTCGTGTGTTGCATGGCTGTAAATGATGGTCATTAGCCATATTAACATATCTTGTACCTTAATTCCTTAATCGCAGCACCTCCATTATGTGAACTGATGCTCCTATATTCAGCACTCAACTATATTAGAAGATTTTGTGATATTATCATTTGCTCTTACTTACTCATATCACCCTACCTTTTCATTCGATATTTAATTGTATTTGTTGAAAACCATTTTGAGTTTTGTACATTTTCATAACCTTTAATTTTGACCACTAGTGTATTTTATTGCCCGTGCCTGTTACTTACTTCTCAGTAAACCTTTTGTTTTTTTAAATCTATGAATTGCTCTTTAATCTCTTTTAAGCACAATATTTTTGTTGCTATGAACTACGGTTTCGACGCTCATAACCCCAGCATAACGAAGTCATCGGATAACGCATTTTCGTTTAACGGATTTGTAGGACCACATTGACTGACATATGAATTTTTTCTCAGACGATGAATTGCTTGCGAAATCCAGAGTTCTTATTATCCAGAGTTTCACCAATTTCTGCCAATCAGAACGCTCCTAAGTATATTCAGCAGAAATCGGCCAATTAACGATGCCCATTTATGAGAGTTTGAAGTTCGATTGCCTTTTTCTGCTTAAGTCTGCATTGTTTGCTGGGTTTCAGGTTGTCGAAAGAGCTCTATTGTGGACTCTGTCAAATTAAATAGTGGTGGGTTATTCCGTAACCTTCGAGACTCAAGGCCTTTGCAGTCTAAATTGACGTTACATCCGGTGGATCTACAGTGCTTCCTGGGTACGTAGTATTACCGTCGCAAATCGAGCAACTTTTTTTTATAAGGTAGGTGGGCATTTTTGTTTGATACTGTGCTCAATAACTGATTGACATAGTATGATTATATTGTATATATGTACATTAATGTAATATTTCTATGGCAAACTTTAAAATAAGGAAGACGTTGAAACTAAAATAGATATTAATTTGTAATTGTGCTAAATTGATGACTGAAAATACAGAGTAATCGTCGCTTAACGTTCTCTGAACATGTTTAACGATATATAAATTACCAGGAGCGTCATAATCGGTTCTACATATAATTACAATGACACAATATGTTTAAAAATAAGGTAAAATGCGAATAATTACTCGATTATATATTAACAAAAATAAAATCATTTCCTTCACATATTTTTCCTGATAAATGCTGTCAATAATTGATCTAGTTTTTTATACCATTAACAATATAATCATGACATATTAATTGTTATGCAAAACTAGTGTGTTATATTAAAAGGGAAAAAACACACACAAAAATTCTTCAGAACAATTTTATTGACAAATGTGAACTACAAATTAATGATATACTGTAATAGCTTTAACTGTAACAATTGCAGTTATGATTTAATTGAAATACTTTTTCTTAGTGATTAGACTGAATTTATAGGACATGGATAAAACCTTTCGATGGAATACATATTCAAAAACTAGCAGGAAAAGTGCATCTGAACTTTACAAACTACAAATTACTGCAAGCACATGTACATTTTGGTTTACAAAGCTACCTGTAAATCTATGACTTAAGATTTGATAATATATCGCTCAACTAACCTCCCAAATGTAAACAAAATAGTCTCTAATCAATCTTCAATTGTTAAAAATATAATTCTATGCAGCCTGGTAAAGAAATATTAAATCATTTAGGTATATATCTTTCCAGATATAATCCAGTGGTGTAAGACCACTAAACTAACAGACTCTGTCTTTTTTCCGCTAATAGAACTTATTAGTTTAGTGGTCTTAGAACACTGTGGCCTATACCTGGAGAGATATGGTTCAAATCCCACATGCCAACAAAACTATCAATTTCAAAGCCAACTGTGGTTTTCTATTTAACATATACAGTGGTATTCTCTTAATTTCAAAGCCAACAGTGGAGTCCAACTCTGTGGATACTATTTATTGAGGGTAGACAACTTTTTTTGGCACTAAGACATTTTTTCTTATTTTTCAAATTCTCTAACAAACAATCGTTTTTTTTAAATATATTTGTTGAATACCAGATAATCATTTCCAGAGTTTTTCCAATACAGTGGCCAAATTCACAACTCGAATGATAATCAAGTAATTCTGCATCATGTTAAAGACTGGTTGTGATTAAAGTAACAACATTTCTTTGATTTGCCATATCCATAAATTCTTCTTCAAATTCAGTACACAATTTTTTCATAGCAATATAATTTAATAATACAACATTAATTACCATCTCATTAGGGCAAAAAAAAGACTGTCTCTATCAAATTTTTGTAAATACTTAAATTTTACATCCAATTCTATATTTTTTATCAAGTAATAGTAAATGATTACAATGATCACATTCCAAACTTTTCAAAACTGAAATACACAATAACCTGCTATTTTACATTTACAGTATGCCACCATGTTAAAATGAACTTAATGAAATCTGATGTATCTTGGTAGTGTAACAATTTGTGCTTTTTTTTCTATTTCTAAAAGTCCATTAACTAAAAATCATTAAAAATATTTAAGACTAATTTAACATTTTGTCTCTCAAGATTACTTGGGTTCAAAGCTTTATGCGACAGATTAAATCCATATTTTAACAATGAGTTTGCTTAAATTCTATGCAGTTCTTTAAGGGTTGACAAGGATGCAATTTTGAACGATGAAATACTATATTTCATCTAATAATATCCATTATTTACAATACTAATTCAGTCTAATAATATCCATTATTTACAAAATGTGGATAGTACATACATTTTTCAAAATGGTTTTGATTTAGCCAGTTATTTCTGATACACTTCAACAAATGAACTGGGTCAGTAAGAAAAAAATAAAGGTTTTCATTTATCTGATGGATGAGGACATACAATTTGAACTTTAGGGGGAGAAAGACATAATGACATACTCTTATTTGATATAAATTTTTGTGAACTACGACACATATCATAAAAAAAATCATTTACTTCCCAACCAATGATAATTTTTTTAAAAAATACTGTAAAGAATATCGGCATTTATTGCTTTAGCTGGTAATATATGAACTACATCTTTATAGTTGGAAAGCCAACTAGTTATAAATACATGGGCACTGGTTGCCATGTTTTGTATGTTAAATGACAGACCAACAAGGTTACCACATTTGAAATCCAAATACTGTTTGAGATGAATTTCATCAAGCATTAAAATCACTTTTTTATCTGTATCCCTCAAAAGCGAATATTTTTGCCTGATACATGATAAAAAATTTGAATCTGCTTTCTTTACAGCAGGATTGACATTAAACCGAAGACAAATACGTCGAATTGTACTAGGATGTGGTAATCTAATGTTTCCACTTTCTCTAACAAAATTATATGCATGAGGAGCCATGCTAAAAAAAGTGATGCAAAAATCATCATATCTGATGAATACCTTTAACCACACTTATTTAACCCAAATAGTATCAACTGTTCCTCAATGAATTTGAAATGATTGTTATTACTTTCATCAGATGTGCAAAGTACTTTCAAAAACTTACACATTAAATCAATATTATGTCTAATATTACTTTCAGGAGTTTTAACCCTTATTAAACAATTTAAATGATCATTTAAAACATCAATATGACTGATGTTTTAGAAGAAAAGTATATTTTCCAAATTTGGAATGCTCATTATCTTTTTTATATGCTCTCACCATAAGCTCAGAATTAACAACAAAAAATATTACTACAGGAACTGCAGTTTTGATGGAATGCTACCAGGAATTAGTCTGGGGACTTTCAATTGCACAGTAACCGTCTTACCAGTTTTCTCATCGAATGCACTTGAACATCTTTGAAAATCACTCTCTTTGAAGTGTAATTCACAAACCTAGAGAGAAAGATGAACACCATTAACCGTGTTGTGCTTTATATGTTAAATTTTTTTTGTCTGATTGTTACTGATCAATTAAGCTTAATCTACAACACTGTTGTGTTATTCCAGTTATATATGCTTTATAAAAAATAGTAAGAAAAGTAAAAATTATTTTAAATGGTCAAAAGTCCAAATATGTCAACAAATCAAGTTTCTCTGTGTTTCGAGAGATGCAAACTTGAATTATATTGTTCAAGTGAGTAGAATAATTGCAAAAAATATTGGACGCATTAAAATATATCTTGAATTACAAATATAAGGCAATGATGAATTTGTATTATGCATTAGTTCATTCGTACAGTATTTATGATATCTGTTTAATGAAACACCAATACTAGAAATTTGCTATATCTTGGCAGAAACCTAATTCGAGACATATTTTACATTTGACTTATAATGATCCAGTAAAACATTTCGTGGGCAATAACAATTTGCCTTTTTCAACTCTATCATTTCTGTATATACACAATTCTGTTATGCTATGTATGTTTGCAGGTGAAATGATCAATCACTACATAATTTATGTTACACAAGCATTCATGAAATAGAAATTTATTCATAATGCACAAATGTTACCCGACAACTATGGCATTCAAACATTAAGTACTGAATGGTATATAACGTGTTCTCTTGAAAATGATTAAAACTAACTAACACATTAAAACTCTGAGGAAACTGTGAAAATCAGATTTGCACAAACCTGAGACACTTTCAAGTAAAAGAGATATGGGTTTCTAGATGCATAGTTCATTATTGTTATTTCCCAAAGGTATTATGAAAAGAAACCTGAAATTTACATGTCATCCAAACTATTAACGAGTGACTAATGCTCTGTACTCTATATATATATATGTTGTTTTGTGATCTCTATTTTTTTAAAACTATATTTCACATAACTGTATAAAAATCTCATATTCAATACCCTCCTTCAGCAAAAACAACCACGATGCAAATAGAATAGGATAAACAAACCACTAATTGTGACTAAACGTATAGCAGTTAAGTTATATGAATGTATGGCACAATATACTCTTCACAATTATCATTCAAACGATTTTATATACTCTTGCCAAATATTGCAATTTTGCTAGGATTTCAGCAATCTCAAAATTTTATCACAAATATACTTGCTATTATAAAAAGGCGAAAAACAAAATTGACATACCTTGCTAAATTTTGTTACTGTGAAGTTTTCTCTTCTTATTGCTAGAAGCCATTTTCTGCACAACTCTTCATCCTGCGGAAAACTGTAAACGCGAACTTTTCTTGAACTTTTATAGTTTCCTCTACAGCCAGGAACAGAACAAGGATGAGGCATTTCTTCAAAAACTGATTCACAAGTAAAAACTTAATCATAGAAAAATAAAACGTCACTTCGAAGATAACACAACATTAGAAAATCCCGCCAACACTAGCAGCTACGGGATGTCAAGATGTTAGATCCACGAATGCTGACGTCAGAACATATGACGTCATAAGTGAAATGGCCTTGAGTCTCGATGGTTACGGTTATTCCCATTACCTCAATAACCATGAGTCCATAGATTTAAAAAAACAACAATATTTTATAAATTTTAAAAAACATTTTATCTGATTTTTTAGTTTAAAATTTCAGTGAAACTTTGATAATGCAAAACCCTTTGAATGTGGTATAACACTTTGAAAGTAGAATTGTTATTTTGCTTCTGAGTAACAGTTTGGAACGTACAATGGCTAAATATTCAGGGCCAAAAGGGTTCAGAGCTGGATAGGAGTAGGAAATCCAGTGGTCAGCTGTTGGGACACAGAAGGAATTTTGTTCCTTTATATGCACAGGATATTATCTTGGGCATTACGATTTTCAATTATATTTTAACTAATGCTTATAAGCTCTTGCTAAACAGTTTTCTCTTTTAAAACTTATTTTTAAAAAATATAAAATAAAGAGATTAATATTACGACAGCAAAATAAATCTAAAGCGCGAGAGCATTTTATTTTCTGAATGAATCAACTAAAACTGCTTTTTATATAAACTTAATCACTTTTGTAAAGCGCATGGTTCTTAACAACCTCCCCACTCCCCTTTTTTTAAGGAGCCGTACTGGACCAACAAATTTGCAGATTCTTTATGTTCCCCAGCAAATTTAATTCTTTACTAAGAGCAAATTAATATTTTCATTCCCAGTCATACTAACATTATTATTATCAATTATATTTGAATAGGATTAATTATAAGAATTTAATTATAAGAATTTTAATAATTGGAATGAAGACGGAGTATTAGTAAATACATATTTTACTTATTTTGCAAGAACATTTCTTTAAAATATCATTAAAGCAGATAAAAATTATATTTCTGAGCGTCATTCCTGTCATTGTGCTTCAACCTGAATACATTTGCCAATTCTTACCTGGTGTTATTTGCTTAGTGTACACGAATTAAATTTGGAAATAAAATACCACAAAATTGTGTGCTCACTTCTAAACGAAATCTTGAACAAAAAATTGAAGTCTTGAAGAGAAAATATTTACATATTCGAATTTTTTTTTTATATTTTGAAGCAACAAAAAAATCCTTGAAAATTTATGGTTTTGATGACTGTAACACAAATTACGTGAATATGTAAAAAAAATAAGTTTTACATTTGAAATAAGTTTTACAGCTTTATTAAATAACTAACATTCGATTTGCAAAGAGCTTTTTTGCAAGTATCACAGAGTATGACTGCAGTTTTATCACAGAGTATGACTGCTGCGGAAATTGTGAAAAATAACATTGTTTCCTAAAAGAAATAATTGTGCTCGTTGAGATGGTAAAGTGATATAAGTGATAATTACCTACAGATTTCTCTACTGTAATTTATATACTTCATAAAATGCAAATTTAGTTGTGTATTATGTCCCCGTTACGTCCTTGATTGTGGGTGTTTAGAGTATGAATTTTTTTTCTCCTATAAACTTATTATGTAAAAATATAATCATTGTTCTCTCATGGGGAAAACGGGGATTTTTTTAAATATAGTGTCCATCGTTGCCGTTAGATGCAAATAGCTTTTTAGGATGGCTGTTTATGGTGTAACGTTCACCGGAATGATGTTAACTTATTTCTGGTTAACTTTTCACTTTCCCCAGTTTAACTTTATACTGGATTCTGATGTTAACTTACACCTGTTTCAGATGTAGGATAACACCAGAATTACACTCCCTCTGGTGTAATCATACACTAGAACATGGTATTATGTTACACCATATAATGGTGGTAACCTAACTGCCACCATAAACTGGTGTAACCTTATACCGCTTTTTTTACAGTGTAGTACAGTGTGTGTAGCTGTAGTAATTTCTTATTTAAATGTTTTTCAGGAAAATTATAACCACTATATTTGCTCGCTTAATTTCGATTAAATTCCTTTTCCTCCTACTATTTCGTAAATTTGCGATTTTAAAATATTTTATCACAGACAAAAAATAACTATATGAATATTTTGATAACAATAAATTACATATTTATAAATGAAAACATTTCATTTTGCAGTGTATTTAATTGCACTGCTATGTAGCTATTCCAATACTGTTCAGGTGGACTTAACGTTCTTTAACAGCTGTGCTTTGTGGATTATTCTTCTGGATATTAGACCTCTGGTATTACTAAAGGAGATACGCAAAAACGTTTAGTATTTTTAATATACTGGCGAGTTAATTTAACTCTCGTGGTGAATTGACTTAAATATATAATGCAAAATTTTGATTCTGAATAATAATAATATTATATAATAATAGGGTAGAAAAAAGGGCGCATGTCTTTGTTCAGTTCCTCTTTACACACCCACTGGTCCTGGTGGCTTAAAAATAAAAAAAATACTTCTAATCATAATTACGTTAAACAAATATTGTCAATGCTTAAGTGTGGCATAAGTACAATTCACACCATATGAGATAGGGGTCATATAAAGTGTCACTCGAATGGAGAAACCCCCCTAGGCATCGTTGCTATGAAATCAGCAGTAAGCAAGCCTTCACATTTTTCCTACTCTGCTGAGGAGTGGTCAATCACAGAGTCCTGGTGCTGACCATATATACCAACCTGAACGGAATAATGGCTCTGAGATGATAATGGACCTGAATTTCCTATACTGGTGGACTTCTGTAGAGGAAAACTCTTCCGCTCTGTTTTCTGTTTGTTTATAGGCTGACTGTCCCATGTGAATAGATTCACAGGATATGTTTTATCATCTGGTGGATAATCCGGAGCAGAGGTCATCGCATGCACCTGAACTCGTGCTTCTATGGGCATCGTCAAATCCAGCATTGGAGGAAGTCTCCCAGTGTAGATGGCTTCAGCCTTTAGTGGTGTGGGGACGGGTCTTTGCCCATGCCAGGGATTTGGGGGTTGTCTGATATTGTCGGCATTCTCTCTCTCTCAATAAACATAGTTCCTTTAAACATCTCACTAACCATTTTTTCTATATAGCTAAGAAGCAGACCCACGGCATGGTGATGTTTATTATCTTCTCTTCCTCAAAAGAGAAATTTAAGATTATTTTTAGAATCTGACCTTTATCTGTCCATCTGGTCTTTTGCAAGCCTAGAATATCTAAATTATAACGGTGGAATTCTTGTGTGAGGACATCAAGATAATAATATCTCTGCAGAGTTCTCACATTCCAACTAGAATGTGAGAACTAGAATGTGACTAGAAATGTGACTTTTCAACTATAATGTGAGAACTCCGCAGAGATATTATTCTCTTGATGACCTCACACGAAAATTACGCTGTTACAACTTAGATATTCTAGGCTTGCAAGAGACCAGATCGACAGATAAAGGTCAGATTCTAAAAATAATCTTAAATTTCCCTTTTCAGGAAGGGAAGATAATAAACATCACCAAGGCGTGGGTCTGCTTCTCAGTAGACACGCTAGTGATGCTCTTCTGGATATGAGTGCATTAATGAAAGGTTCCTTACAGCAAAATTTCAAACAAGCAATAAAGACTTGAATGTTATCTGCTGTTATGCCCCCACTGAGGATGCCGATGAGGGTGAGAAGGATAAGTTTTACGCACAACTTCAGGATATTTTGAATTCTGTCAAGAAAGGAGATATTACCCTTGTTTTAGGTGACTTCAATGCCAAAGTTGGTACTGATTCTGAACTTTGGGGAGGGATGATAGGCCCTTTTGGTATAGGTAGCTGCAATGGCAATGGGCAACGTCTCCTACAGGTAAAAAAACTTAGTGGTTTGAGAATATCTAACACATAGTACAAGCACCGTGACATACATAGCATAGGGCTGTACCAGATAATTAATGTTTTGTGTGGTAGAAAACGGACAGGTATACAGGTATTCAATGATAAATAAGGTAAGGTTATAGAAGCTGAGGATTCTGTCATGGCGAGGTGGGCTGAGCATTTCAGTGATATTCTCTAAACAATGTGGTTAGTTCTACTCATTGTTTGCAATGATGATAGATGGTGGCTTTAATGTTGGCTCTATAACACAATCTGAAGATACTTTGGCTATTTCTAAACTTAAACTTCAAATCCCCAGGGGTAAATGTAATTATTACTGAAATGCTTAGAGCTGAGAATGTTTAGGTTACCACATGAATGACTGAAATTTTCAATATATTTTATGACAAAAACATTGTTCCTAATGATTTTATCGAAGCTATTATTATATTATTATCCCTATGTCTAAAAAAGATGATCACAGTTCTTCTGATAACTATAGGGGTATCAACCTACTTTCTGTTCCAGATGAAGTTCTCTACCTGATTGTGTTTAATAGAATTATAAATATGGTTGACGGACAATTGTGTGATGAGTAGTGTGGATTCGGAAGTTGCAGGGGATGTATAGATCAGATTTTTTCACTTAGGCAGATTGTTAAGGATCATTTAGAGTTTCAGAAACCTTTGGTTGCTAGCTTTGTTGATTTCAAAAAGGCTTTCGACACTGTTGATCGTCATAATTTGTGGTTGATTGTGAGATCATATGGTATACCAGACAAGTTAGTTAACATAATGAAAGCTCTCTATAATAACACAGAGTCATGTGTGAGAGTTGGTGAGGCTGGTGGCAATTGGTTTAGCATTGCTTCTGGTGTTCCTCAAGGATGCATTTTGTGTCCTTTTCTCCTTAGTTTGATTATTGATTATATTATGTGAAATTCACTTCAAGGGAAAGATTTTGGCCTGAAATGGGCTGGAAATGCGAATATTTCTGATTTAGATATGCAGATGATTTGGTCTTGTCGTCTAATAATGTTGATGAGATTAACTCTTTCATTCGAGCTGTTGATGAGACTGGTAGTAGACTGGGTTTAGTGATAAAGAGAGAGAAAACTAAAGTAATAAAAACTGTTCTGGCGGGCTGTGATTCAATTAAACTGAACAGTTCCACTCTTGAGCCTGTGAGACATTTTCATTAGCTTGTGATAGATATTGGTGATGATATCACAGATATTGGTGATGTGCAGCATGAAATTAACATACACGAGGGATTGTTGTCGGTACGTTTAAGAATTTATGGAGAGTGTCAAGGTTAGTGGGAGAGTGTGGAGAAATTGGGGTATACACCTAAAGACTAAAAACTAATAATTAGACTGCATAATAGTTTGGTTCTTTCTAGTTATGGTAGTGAAACGTGGACGCTTTGTAAACAAGGAAACAAGAAACTTGTTGCTGTTGATTAGATGCTTAAGCAGTATCTTTGGCATTAGGTGATTCAACTTTGTAAGTAATGATGAGGTTAGGCAAAGATTCGGCAACCTGCTTTGAGCAGCATATTGTGCAGAGGGAGACTCCGTTTGGCCATGTTGATCATATGGATAATTACAGATTGGGTTATGGAAAGTGTGTCAAAGACCTCAGAAAAAACAGGTGACCTAGGAGGCAGTGGCAGACAATGTCAAACAGGACTCTGTTAAAATTGGTGGGCAGTGGCCAGATGCAGCAGATGTAGCTGAGAACAGATATGCTTAGAGAACTACGTATATTGCAGCTCTGGTTGGACCTCTGCAGCCCGCGGATGCTTGAGGATTTTGATGATGATGATGACAGATTGCCACCTCATCGAATGAATGCCTTGCAATAATAAAATATTCAGGTTATATTAAACTGATTGGAGAAAGTATACAAAAACATCGATAAACCATTAATTTCTGTGAAATCTTGAGCGTAATTTCTGTGAAATCTTGAACGTAGCTAAGTCCCACAAAATTGAGCACATTCCCATACGTACATACACTACATGATCAAAGTTTTTGGACACCCACTCATCCACAATCCATAGGAATTAATATCTCGTTGGTACACCCTTTGCTGCTATCACAGCCTCCACTCTATGGAGAAGACTTTTCACTAGATTTGGTACGCTGCTGTTGAATTGCCTGCCATTCTCCCACAAGAGCATTAGTGAGGCTGGTCACTGATGTCGAGCGGTTCGTCTTGGCTGCAGTCGGCTATTCCATGGGGTTGAGATCAGGGCTCTGTGCAGGCTAGTCAAGTTTTTCCACGCCCATCTCATCAAATCATTCTGAATGGTCCTGGCTTTGTGGACAGGGCTTTGTCATGTTGGTACAGGAAAGTGTTTCACCGAACTATTGCCAAAACGTTGGGAGCACAGAATTGTCAAGAATGCCATTATATGCTGCGGCGTTCAGAGTCTTGTTCACTAATAGAATTTGATGTCCCTACTCGAATCATGAAAAACAGACCCACAGCATGATGCCTCCTCCACCTAACTTCACAGTTGGCACAACATAGTCAGGCAGGTAGCGTTAACCTGGCATCCTCCACACTCAGACTCGTCCGTCGGACTGCTAGATGATGAAGTGTGATTCATGACTCAAAGTAATGTGGTGCCAGTGCTCAAGAGTCCACTGGCGCCGTGATTTACACCACTCCAATTGACGCTTGGCGTAATCTTGTTGATGAGGTTTGTCTGCGAATGCTCCGTCATTGAAACCCATTTCCTGCATCTCGCGATGAACTGTCATGGTGCTGGCGTTGCTTTCAGATGCATTTTGGAATTCGATGGTGAGTGTTGCTACCGAGGACAGGAGATTTTGTCCCACCACTTGCTTGAGCACTGTGCCATTTTATATGACCTACTGGATCACGATTGTATTGTGGTTACTCTTAGGCATTTCCACTTCACAATAGCATCACTTAAAGGTGATCGGGGCAGCTACAGAAGGACCAAAATGTCCCGAACTGACTTGTTGCTAAAGTGGTATACTATGACTTTGCAGCATTGAAAGTCAGTGAGCTCTGCCATATGGTACATTCTCCTGTTCATGCATGTCTATGATGTTTGCCAGGTAATGTGGATCTTTTTATACCTGTTTGGTCTATGGTTCTGACCTATATGGGCGAATCCACTACTCAGAAGGGTTATCCGGATATTTTGATCAGATAGTGAATATGTGTGAGTGTAAATAAACAGTGCCATCCTCTACTATGGTGCATTCGTTCATTTACTCTTTCTACACGACATTTGGCACAACATTTTTCACCGCTGCTCAACTAAGCACCGGTGTAAAATCCTAGTTGTTTCACCGAGGATAACGGGCGAATAGCAATTAATTGGATACTAATTACTCGTCGTCTACAAAGTGCATCGGAAGAGTTTGCTTCTTTAATCCGTCTACGTCAATGACAGTCACTGAACCACCAAAAAAACAGGTTCAAGTTCCACTCTGGTTTCCTGATTAAAAAAAAATTCGGTTGGGGGTTTTCAATAAAAATAAAATTTAGTTTGAGTTATTTTTGTATATTAATTTTTATAATATATATTTTTAGTAAAATGGAAAATGTTGGTTAAATAGCGCATTTTCTTAAAAATACATAAATTTAGAAAATATTATTTAACTGAATCAATTTTATGGCATTTCTGCACAGACACTAGATTGCTGGAGTATTAAGATAAATTTAAAGACAGAAATAAATTTCTGAACTAACTTGGTAGCAGAAACTACTAGAATATTTTTAGCATTATCGTAAAAGAATTTCTATTGAATTTGAACAGAAACTTTTTGCCTTAGGACTTCAATCCGAATCTATAATTGAACGCGATTTCGTAGCCTAGAAACACTTTTTCCTCCATTCCTTTTAGTTCGCCATTTAGAATTTTCAGTTTTCGCCCGTCGAATTTCTACAGGCTTTCTGCTAGTGCATCTAATTGTGGAAAATAAACAATCATTGCTATAATTATATATTCTATTAATACAAAGAATATTATTTTAAAACTTCTTTAAAAAATTTGATTTTTAAAGTTGAACCGAATCTTTCAGGAAATTTAAATGCTTCAGGTTTAAGTCATGTCTCTCGACAAGAACAAAATATGTTCAGGTTCGGGTCACATCTCTTTACAAGAACAAAATGTGTTCAGGTTCGGATCACGTCTCTTGACAAGAACAAAATGTGTTCAGATACGGATCATGTCTCTTGACAAGAACAAAATGTGTTCAGGTTCTGGTTTCCTTTCAAGTTAAATGGTTGATTCGAAGCAATTATTATTTCAGGATCGGATTAGGTTTGAAGTCCTGGTTTTGAACATTTGTATTCAATAATTATTTTTCCATTACGTTATCGTTGAAGATTTAATGACTTATTAGGATAATGATTTTTCGCATTTGATCAACAAAAAATAATGTCTCGAACTTTTGAAAATGAGTGAAGTGTATTTATTTTAATATTAATACATAAATTATTTTGCATCACCATTCCATGATTATTAGTGATAAGTTTAAACTCGAATATATCATAAACTACAAATGCCTGGACTTGAGTCCTTTGCCTGCTTAAAACAGCTACTGCTACTTTGCGAGCGATTCCAAAATCGGCTTCCCGGATTTCTAGCGGAGTTCGGCCGCCGGTAGGGTCAGCTTTCTTCGTGCTACTGAATACCGCGGCTTGCGGATTTTAAGAATTAATAAAATTTGACTTAATCGGTAATTACCAACAAGTAGGTATAATTCATCGATGAACATTAAGATACAGAGGGAATAGCACTCGGCGGTCCCACTGAAGCTATATGTTCCATGGCAGAAGTATATGTTCCAAGATAATGCACGTTATCGCATCGAATTTTTTCCTCCCATTTTCCTTCGAATTCGGTCGGCAGGGATTTTAAAACATTCTGTAATTTTTCGTTGAGTTATTACAAGAATTCATCAATGAACAGCCAGTCCAAAACATTTTAATAGCAATAACAAAAAAAAACTTGTTCATAGAGCTACTTCACTGACAACAATGATATGTGACCAGTGTAAAGCAAAATTTTGGATAGTAAGCTTTGAATCGACATAGCTTTCTGTCTATATTAACCAGCTGCCATTTGATTGGCTCTTACTTGTGTTCCGTTTGGACAGAATATAAATCGAACCTGTTCCAGTTGACATCTTGCTGTGGCTTGTGGAGCGAAAATGATACTTGACTACCGACTCCAGAAGATGCGCAGTCTTCGAAACTTCGTCCACTGATCAGTGGGAAAGTGTGAAGGCATCTTACGTCCATTCTCCATGGTGGCACACATGCTAAAGCAGAAACACAGAAGCATCATATGTTATACAACATGTGTTAAGGATACTGTATACTTTACAGTGTACACTCTACATAATCCGAAACATAAGGAGGATGCTTATGTGTGCAGACATGGGGAACTATTCATGAGCTCATGCTTAGGATTAGCAGTTGTCTTCATATTGAGACAAAGATTTTTTATTGAGGATAAATCTGGAGATTGTGCTGACCATGACAATACTTCAACATGTTTCAAACATTGTCTGGAGACCTTAGCAGTGTGTGCACGGACGTTGCCATGCTGGAAAATGGACTGCTGCATGCCTCCCAGGAATGGTAATAAAACTGGCTGCAGAACCACGTTAACGTATCATGCAGCTGTCAGTGTCCCCATGATGCGGAGAAAGAGGTGACCTGGGTTGTTGGGTTGTTGGGTTGTTTTACCTCTGAGCGGCACTTTTTTGCACACCATGGGCTAAATGACCAGGTCACATGGACCCCAAAGTCTCAGAGAAGGTTGGGGGAGGGGACCCACTGGAACAGCTGTTGGGAGACGGATGGTAGCCTCCCGTCAAGGCCATCCAGCGTGTTCTTTAACGTGCACAGGGTAAGACTCTCCAGCACACGGGGCCACGGCTTAACGTCCCATCCGACGGACGGCGGCCTTTCCAAGCCCATCGGTGTCCCCTACTGACCGTGGGCAGGGCGGGGAAATTTTGCGGAGATAAATCTCAACGCTGACCCAGCTGGGACTTGAACCTGGGAACTACAGATTACGAGCCTGGCGCGCTACCGACTGAGCCACCCCCGCCCCGAGACCTGCTGTCATATACAATAGCACCCAATACCATATGCCTGGTTGACGGGCGATGGGCCACGAACGAACAAAACTTGATCTGTCCACTCCCCAGGTTGTCACCATACACGGAGACGTCGATTGTCAGCACTCAGACAGAAACGGGATTCGTCACTAAACACAACAATGTACCATTCGTGACCCCAGTTCGCACGACTTCGGAACCACGCCAGAGGAGTGCTGCGATGGTTTGCAGTCAATGGCAGTCGATGTAACAGTTGCCTAGAGCGCAGGTGTGCCTACAACCTTCAGTTTACTGTTCGGGGTCATAATGGGTATGTCCATGTCTGCTGTCAAAGTCTGTGAAGTATCACTTGCAGTGCTCCTGTGGTGACGAATGAGCATGTCTAACAATGCGCTTATCAAGCCGTGCTGATGTCTGTCGGACAGCACCACTCCCTCTGCGATGCACACTAGAACCTTCATTTCGCCACTGTTACCAACAGTGTCCAACAACTCGTGCATCCCGATGAACATGGGCAGCGACACAACGTGTAGTCCATCCAGGTTCACATAGGCCTATAATTCTTTCTCTTTCAAAAGCATCCAAATGACGATAAACCTGCCGATGCATGTACCTGGCATTTCCGGCCTTTTCTGAACAATTTCCAAGCAGAACCACCTAATCTCAACCATTCGCACGACTTCCACCTGCATAAACACAATACCATCCCACTTCCTTCTTGCACCTTTTGTCTCTTGAGTCACACATGTCATTGACTCCGGATTATCATCATTTGCATATCTCAACTGAGCACACCCACACTTCTATTTGCATGTATGTACGATATGTTCTTCTGGGTGGGGCACTTTCAATATCGAGCAGTGTACTTTAGATCAAAACTCTGAGCTATTGGATACCTTAAAATATTTCACACATACACCGAAGAGCGAAAAAATTGTGACCAGTGCGTCTTTATGCAAATCGAAGCAACTGCAAGTAAACAACAGCATTTGCGAAGATCATGAAACAGTATAAACAACACCTGATACTGAGCTGTGTCAATCAGTGCTATTCTTGTTCTTCAGGTGGGAAAGGAAGCGGACTTAAGTGAATTTGACAAAGGCCAAATTGTAATGGCCAGACAACTGTGTCAGAGCATTTCCGAGAGAGCAAGGCTTGTGGAGTGCTCATGGTCAGGAGTGGTTCCAAAAGTGGTCCAAGGAAGGAAAAAACCATGAACCAC
The DNA here is from genome assembly GCA_038380435.1 of Ryuthela nishihirai. Taxonomy (NCBI): domain Eukaryota; kingdom Metazoa; phylum Arthropoda; class Arachnida; order Araneae; family Heptathelidae; genus Ryuthela; species Ryuthela nishihirai. Next base: position 6,082,126 of record JAWZYU010000019.1, read on the forward strand.
TGGCAAGGTGTGACTCATTGGTGCTAGAGGTGAACGAATGCTATCCTATATGGTACGCGCCAACAGAAGGGATACTGTGGCGCAACACGCCCGTAATTTCAATGCTGGTGACGGTAGTAATGTGTCAGAACACACAGTACATTGAAACCTGCTGAAAATGAGGCTGTGTAGTCACAGGCTGCTCCAAGTGCCCATGCTAACCTTGGTTCACCATCGAAAACTCCTACAATGAGCACGAGATCATCAAAACTAGACCTTGAATGATTGGAAGAAAGTCGTCTGGTGTGACGATTCTCATTTCCTGTTGCACCATGTGGATGGCCGTTTACGTGTGCGTCGTTTACCTGGAGAAGTGCTGGCACCATGATGCACTGCGGGATGAAATCAAGCCAGTGGAGGAAGTATAATGCATTTGGAAATGTTCTTCTGAGAAACTCTGGGTCCAGTCATTCATGTGCAGGAAACTATGATGTCTACCACCTACCTAAGCTTCATTGCAGGTCAGTACATCCTTTCATGGCAACGGTATACCCTTCTGGTAGTGCCTTCTTTCAGCAGGATAAAGCGCCATGACACACTACTCGGATTGTTCGAGAATAGTTCACGGAACATTAGAAAGACTTCCAGGTATTGTCCTGGACTCCACATTCCCCAGACATCAATCCAATCAAGCATCTGTGGTTTGTGCTGGAACAGCATATCCGATACGTGGCAGCTCAACCACATAACTTACAAGAATTAAAGGATCTGCTGGTAACGTGTTGGGTATCAGATGCAAGACACCTTTTGAAATATTGTAGCTTCCATGCCTCACAGGTAAGAGCTGTTTTGATGGCACGTGGACGACCAACATCACATTAGGCAGTTTGTCATGATGTTTTGGCTCTTCAGTGTATTGAATCAGCTATTATGCATTTTGACACATCAAGCATAGACATCTCAAAACTCCTGACCACTGGTTCTGTTTAGTTTAAAAATTGTGCCCATCAGCTGCTTAATTGTTCTGCTGCAATAAGCCAGGTTTGCAAGTTATTGGCACCAATCTGTCAAGTCCTCAAAACCCAGCATCTGAGTCAGGTTGAGGAGAAAACATTTTTTCATTGAGGAGAAACATCAAAAATGAATACTGGGGCTTTATAAATTGTCATTGTGTTTCTGGGTGTCTGATCACAGTGCTGAGCTGTTAATTGATGTCACAGCCAGAATATGAATTAGAGAATTTAAACGTTAATACTCGAATAAAAGATCAAAGGCAAATGTTTCCTTCAGAATACCAGTGATGTGGCCTTTTCCACCAAGAGTTCTTTCGTCCCCTTTTTGTTCTCCATATTGTGCACATTTAACACAGTCTCGAACAAGGAACACCATGTGGTACGTGGACTCCGAAACGCATTCAGCAGAAGGACACAGTCATCATTGTGGTCTCATCTCAACATGCGTTAATGACCTTTTGCACAATTTAGCAGTCTTTCCACATCGAGAGGACTTGAGAGCGCCTTTGGCTTTTATTTCATAACCGAATTATTTGATTACAGGATGAGTATCAAAGTTCAGAGACTGATACCAATTCATGGAGCAGTGTCGCTTAATGCCACTTGGTTCAACTATTGTTCCTTTGTTTCAGCTTCTTGGTTGCATTACTGCACATGGAATGCCTTTTTTATTCAGTAATGAGGAAGGCAAGAAGTAAATGACAGACTCTGGTCCTCGCTTGAGAGTGCAACATGCCCATATCACATAAATCTTTCTTCGTGACGAAATTTCATTGATCGTGGAGGAGACCAGGTACTGCCTGGCACTGTCTTTCTCAAAAAGGCTGAGCCTGTCAGATTCCAAGAAGGTTGTGCTTTCTTGGAAATGTCATGTATTCTGGCAAATGTAATGCTGGAGGGGGAATCCTCCAGGATTGCTGGTGTTGCACACTGATTTGTATGGTTTTGCAACTAGGTTATGTAAGGTACAGTCCCAAAGCCATGATCGTAGTCATTTTTGCGATACCTATTTTCCCATCTCCATTTTCAGTTCGTCGAGTCATGTAGCTTGTGAAGAAGGAGTCAGCAGTGCAGCTATGGCACTAATTAACCACCCTTAGTATCAAATAGTTGTTTTTACTTCAATAGAGCATTTGAAGCATCAGGAGTTTGGGAAGATCATCACATGATTTCAATGTGAAGTGCATATTCAAATAGAGATGCAAAAACAAACAACACGATGCAACAATCAAGATCCTGTAAACTCTTGTGACACAATGACGAAACAATGGAGGTTTACAAAGCACACAACAATTAGAGTAGCCCTAAAGTCATATGGTAAGCCGATGAGCAACCTTTAGTTGTTTGAGCCATGGAATTGGACCATAAGCAAGGCATCAGTCTTCCTCATTCAAGAGTAGTTGAGCGAACAGTCGTGCAGAGGACGGGACAAATAACTACGTCATGCACGAGATATACCCTCATCACCCATCAATCCAATGCGCTTGTCTTAGAAGGAGCAACAGAGGCTGATGGTCAAAGCTCAGAGCAGAGGTCAGAGGAGAAGTCGAGAGATCACCATCGAGCTGGTTTTGTCAGGAGGATCGAGGAGAGTGGGACAGCATTATAAACATTAGGGGAGCCGAACGGAATGAATAAATCCCCAAAGCACCATTCACTTTCTTAGCTTTGCGAACTGTTTAATCCCATTTTGTAAAGAAACATTATCTACAAACTTTGGAAATCAAAATGTATGATCACGTATTAATTACCGGTTTTGGTTGCAAAATATCGGAAACTTGTGTAACTTTCAGCATAACGTAGGGTCTGCCTGGGATTAGGTTTATGCTTCCTAATGGGCCCAGCTCCCCCAGAATCACCCTCTCTCGTTGTATCAGAAGGTAGCACATGAAAGCTAGATTAGTGACACCATTTCAAAGCTAACAGCAGTTTTACCCCAACCCAGTTTTGTGGAAACGTATTGAAAATCTAGCTGCCTTCTTCGAAATACTTTTGGATCCTCATGAAGATTCAACACGTAGGAAAGGAATAGGAAAACCTCGAAGTTCATGCATCGCCATATCCGTCACTGGGAAAAGTATCACAGTAGAGGCGTAACCATCGAGACTCAAGGCCATTTCACTTATGACGTCATATGTTCTGACGTCAGCATTCGTGGATCTAACATCTTGACATCCCGTAGCTGCTAGTGTTGGCGGGATTTTCTAATGTTGTGTTATCTTCGAAGTGACGTTTTATTTTTCTATGATTAAGTTTTTACTTGTGAATCAGTTTTGAAGAAATGCCTCATCCTTGTTCTGTTCCTGGCTGTAGAGGAAACTATGAAAGTTCAAGAAAAGTTCGCGTTTACAGTTTTCCCCAGGATGAAGAGTTGTGCAGAAAATGGCTTCTAGCAATAAGAAGAGAAAACTTCACAGTAACAAAATTTAGCAAGGTATGTCAATTTTGTTTTTCGCCTTTTTATAATAGCAAGTATATTTGTGATAAAATTTTGAGATTGCTGAAATCCTAGCAAAATTGCAATATTTGGCAAGAGTATATAAAATCGTTTGAATGATAATTGTGAAGAGTATATTGTGCCATACATTCATATAATTTAACTGCTATACGTTAAGTCACAATTAGTGGTTTGTTTATCCTTTTCTATTTGCATCGTGGTTGTTTTTGCTGAAGGAGGGTATTGAATATGAGATTTTTATACAGTTATGTGAAATATAGTTTTAAAAAAATAGAGATCACAAAACAACATATATATATATAGAGTACAGAGCATTAGTCACTCGTTAATAGTTTGGATGACATGTAAATTTCAGGTTTCTTTTCATAATACCTTTGGGAAATAACAATAATGAACTATGCATCTAGAAACCCATATCTCTTTTACTTGAAAGTGTCTCAGGTTTGTGCAAATCTGATTTTCACAGTTTCCTCAGAGTTTTAATGTGTTAGTTAGTTTTAATCATTTTCAAGAGAACACGTTATATACCATTCAGTACTTAATGTTTGAATGCCATAGTTGTCGGGTAACATTTGTGCATTATGAATAAATTTCTATTTCATGAATGCTTGTGTAACATAAATTATGTAGTGATTGATCATTTCACCTGCAAACATACATAGCATAACAGAATTGTGTATATACAGAAATGATAGAGTTGAAAAAGGCAAATTGTTATTGCCCACGAAATGTTTTACTGGATCATTATAAGTCAAATGTAAAATATGTCTCGAATTAGGTTTCTGCCAAGATATAGCAAATTTCTAGTATTGGTGTTTCATTAAACAGATATCATAAATACTGTAGGAATGAACTAATGCATAATACAAATTCATCATTGCCTTATATTTGTAATTCAAGATATATTTTAATGCGTCCAATATTTTTTGCAATTATTCTACTCACTTGAACAATATAATTCAAGTTTGCATCTCTCGAAACACAGAGAAACTTGATTTGTTGACATATTTGGACTTTTGACCATTTAAAATAATTTTTACTTTTCTTACTATTTTTTATAAAGCATATATAACTGGAATAACACAACAGTGTTGTAGATTAAGCTTAATTGATCAGTAACAATCAGACAAAAAAAATTTAACATATAAAGCACAACACGCTTAATGGTGTTTATCTTTCTCTCTAGGTTTGTGAATTACACTTCAAAGAGAGTGATTTTCAAAGATGTTCAAGTGCATTCGATGAGAAAACTGGTAAGACGGTTACTGTGCAATTGAAAGTCCCCAGACTAATTCCTGGTAGCATTCCATCAAAACTCCAGTTCCTGTAGTAATATTTTATGTTGTTAATTCTGAGCTTATGGTGAGAGCATATGAAAAAGATAATGAGCAATCCAAATTTGGAAAATATACTTTTCTTCTAAAACATCAGTCATATTGATGTTTTAAATGATCATTTAAATTGTTTAATAAGGGTTAAAACTCCTGAAAGTAATATTTGACATAATATTGATTTAATGTGTAAGATTTTGAAAGTACTTTGCACATCTGATGAAAGTAATAACAATCATTTCAAATTCATTGAGGAACAGTTGATACTATTTGGGTTAAATAAGTGTGGTTAAAGGTATTCATCAGATATGATGATTTTTGCATCACTTTTTTTAGCATGGCTCCTCATGCATATAATTTTGTTAGAGAAAGTGGAAACATTAGATTACCACATCCTAGTACAATTCGACGCATTTGTCTTCGGTTTAATGTCAATCCTGCTGTAGAGAAAGCAGATTCAAATTTTTTATCATGTATCAGGCAAAAATATTCGCTTTTGAGGGATACAGATAAAAAAGAGATTTTAATGCTTGATGAAATTCATCTCAAACAGTATTTGGATTTCAAATGTGGTAACCTTGTTGGTCTGTCATTTGACACACAAAACATGGCAACCAGTGCCCATGTATTTATAACTAGTTGGCTTTCCAACTATAAAGATGTAGTTCATATATTACCAGCTAAAGCAATAAATGCCGATATTCTTTACAGTATTTTTTAAAAAAATTATCATTGGTTGGGAAGTAAATGATTTTTTTTATGATATGTGTCGTAGTTCACAAAAATTTATATCAAATAAGAGTATGTCATTATGTCTTTCTCCCCCTAAAGTTCAAATTGTATGTCCTCATCCATCAGATAAATGAAAACCTTTATTTTTTTCTTACTGACCCAGTTCATTTGTTGAAGTGTATCAGAAATAACTGGCTAAATCAAAACCATTTTGAAAAATGTATGTACTATCCACATTTTGTAAATAATGGATATTATTAGACTGAATTAGTATTGTAAATAATGGATATTATTAGATGAAATATAGTATTTCATCGTTCAAAATTGCTTCCTTGTCAACCCTTAAAGAACTGCATAGAATTTAAGCAAACTCATTGTTAAAATATGGATTTAATCTGTCGCATAAAGCTTTGAAAGCAAGTAATCTTGAGAGACAAAATGTTAAATTAGTCTTAAATATTTTTAATGATTTTTAGTTAATGGACTTTTAGAAATAGAAAAAAAGCACAAATTGTTACACTACCAAGATACATCAGATTTCATTAAGTTCATTTTAACATGGTGGCATATTGTAAATGTAAAATAGCAGGTTATTGTGTATTTCAGTTTTGAAAAGTTTGAAATGTGATCATTATAAACATTTACTATTACTTGATAAAAAAAAATAGAATTGGATGTAAAATTTAAGTATTTACAAAAATTTGATAGAGGCAGTCTTTTTTTTTGCCCAAATGAGATGGTAATTAATGTTGTATTATTAAATTATATTACTATGAAAAAATTGTGTACTGAATTTGAAGAAGAATTTATGGAATGGCAAATCAAAGAAATGTTGTTACTTTAATCACAACCAGTCTTTTGCAAAATGCAGAATTACTTGATTATCATTCATGTTGTGAATTTGGCCACTGTATTGAAAAAACTCTAGAAATGATTATCTGGTGTTCAACAAATATATTTAAAAAAAACGATTGTTTGTTAGAGAATTTGTAAAATAAGAAAAAATGTCTTAGTGCCAAAAAAAGTTGTCTACCCTCAATAAATAGTATCCACAGAGTTGGACTCCACTGCTGGCTTTGAAATTAAGAGAATACCACTGTATATGTTAAATAGAAAACCACTGTTGGCTTTGAAATTGATAGTTTTGTTGGCATGTGGGATTTGAACCATATCTCTCCAGGTATAGGCCACAGTGTTCTAAGACCACTAAACTAATAAGTTCTATTAGTGGAAAAAAGGCAGAGTCTGTTAGTTTAGTGGTCTTACACCACTGGCTTATATCTGGAAAGATGTGTACCTAAATGATTTAATCTTTCTTTACCAGGCTGCATAGAATTATATTTTTAACAATTGAAGATTTATTAAAGACTATTTTGTTTACATTTGGGAGGTTAGTTGAGCGATATATTATCAAACCTTAAGTCATAGATTTACAGGTAGCTTTGTAAACCAAAATATGCATGTACTTGCAGTAAATTGTAGTTTGTAAAGTTCAGATGCACTTTTCCTGCTAGTTTTTGAATATGTATTCCATCGAAAGGTTGTATCCATGTCCTATAAATTCAGTCTAATCATTAAGAAAAAGTATTTCAATTAAATCATAACTGCAATTGTTACAGTTAAAGCTATTACAGTATATCATTAATTTGTAGTTCACATTTGTCAATAAAATTGTTCTGAAGAATTTTTGTGTGTTTTTTTTTTCCTTTTAATATAACACACTAGTTTTCCATAACAATTAATATGTCATGATTATATTGTTAATGGTATAAAAAACTAGATCAATTATTGACAGTATTTATCAGGAAAAATATGTGAAGGAAATGATTTCATTTTTGTTAATATATAATCGAGTAATTATTCGCATTTTACCTTATTTTTAAACATATTGTGTCATTGTAATTATATGTAGAACCGATTATGACGCTCCTGGTAATTTATATATCGTTAAACATGTTCAGAGAACGTTAAACGACGATTACTCTGTATTTTCAGTCATCAATTTAGCACAATTACAAATTAATATCTATTTTAGTTTCAACGTCTTCCTTATTTTAAAGTTTGCCATAGAAATATTACATTAATGTACATATATACAATATAATCATACTATGTCAATCAGTTATTGAGCACAGTATCAAACAAAAATGCCCACCTACCTTATAAAAAAAGTTGGTCGATTTGAGACGGTAATACTATGTGCGCAGGAAGCACTGTAGATCCACCGGATGTGACGTCAATTTAGGTTGCAAAGGCCTTGAGTCTCCAAGGTTACGGTAGAGGTGCAGACATCAGGCAAGGACCTTTCGCAATGATTTAAACCCTGTAAAAAGCGGAAATAGCTCGTAAGGGTCAAATTCTAATTTGTAATGCTTTGCTCTCTCTATTATACCTAGATATAGTTTTAGAAAAGTACGAGTTAAGACTTGTTAGACTTGTTAGACGTATTAGATATGTGTGACTAGAGAATTGCCTTAAGCAAGGAACATTTCTAGAAGGAAGTGTATGTCTCTTTGGCTTTATAGGAGATCATCAATTGTCTAAATTGCAATAACTATTAATAATCTTGGATTATTACTTGTAGTTAGGGACTTAACCCCTTGAGTTTGAAACCATAAATAAATTCAGCATCATTACTTCTTAAACTTAGTTACCAGACTTACGTTGTGATTTTCAGTACATTTTTATTTGCCCAGTGAAAGGGTTTTTGCAGAACTAAGTGGCTGCTATCCAAAAGAAGGGTGAGAGAGATTTGTGAGCTCCTGAAGCTTGAGTGTTTTATTAATAGGAGGAAAGCTCTTAGGGATAAGGAGGATTAGACAGGTGTCCCTATCTTATGCGAGAGGCAGTTAAATAGTCTGCTTTTGCTACTCTCAACTAACTGGCATACTTGAGTCTAATTGCCTGTCCTTTGAGTGAAAAGCATCATATTGTAGCATTAGAATATTTTTTAAAGTTTCATAGTTACATATTAAGAGGGATCCTATTTTATTTTATCAATGGTTCCCAGATTAAACTATGGTATTTAATTATGTGTGGGAAAGGGGTACCTTTAGCCACAATCTCCACAGTCTACCTGACTTCCATTCAGGCCTTATACAGCAACCATAACTTCTTGGCGCTCAGTATAAAACTATAACAACGCAATCCACTTTCGATTACACCCTGACCTAGAGCTCTACGTGACTCAGCTTCTGGGAGAGTGCGACACTCGCTTGAGATCTGGGAAATAACCAAATGGCAAATTAAGTTGAAAGTAATGGATGTTTATTTCTGGTCAGATGTGCCCATTTCTAGTGGTGATGCTTATGCTGAAATTTCTCTTTTCATGTTGTTTGAATTTATGTTGAAGTTTAAAAGGGCAGTAAACTAATGAAATATAAAATAAAAATGAAAGGATGCTATAAAATAATGTGTTTTTAGTTAAAAGAGTACAGGGAGTCTATAAATATTAGCTTGTGTTTTTACATGCACTAGGATGAAAAAACAATATGGGGAAATAAGTGTAATTAATTTGAAAGTAATTGGAATCATTTACCAGCTATATGTTAGTAAAGTTTTCTAAATTCATATTTGAATTATGCTACTCTATCTGTAATTATATCTGATGCAATGTTGTGTTTAGTCGAAATTTGAAATCATTGTTCTGTTAATGCTGTTGTTCAAAAAGTCAAAAATATTGGTGAAAACTGCAGAAAATTATTTAAAACAACAAATAATATTTCTGTCGAAATTTTCTTATAAAGTGGAATATTTAGTAAACAAGCTGTGCTGCTTTAACACTGAACAAGTACATTGTTTGCTCCACGTTAAACTAAATTGCAAGGTCATAAAAGAACCCCACGCTGGAGAAGATTACGAGAAAGGTCTTCGAAACATCTCAATTGCGTTGATTGAACGAAATGAAATGCAACAGCGAATGTTAGATTTCTGACAACGATTTCTAATAACAGATTTCGAATCAGACACACCGATCAAAACTGAAAACGGGATTCTGATGATGAAACAAACGGAAAGTGTAGCAATTCAGAGACATGGTCATTTAAGAGGAAAATGATAATAAACTGAAAATTTTTAAATACACCTGCCTTCCTATATGGCCCTAAAAAGTAGAAAATCAACCTAAAGCACATCGATTAGTCACTGAGTTCGTATTCACTTCAAAGGAAGATAGGGCGCCGACAATCTTCATGTGTAGGTAGTAGGTACATTAGCTCCCTATCTTCCTTTGAAGTGAATATGAACTTAGTGACTGATTGCACCATCGATATGCTTTAAGTTTATTTCCTACCTTTTAGGGCCATATAGGAAGATAACTATTCTTTATTTCTTTATTTATTTACATTTGTGTCGCTAAAAACACCTATCTTCCAAAACTTTCATTTGATACATGACTCATAAACATCGATCACATTTTACCTACCTTTTCGAATCATATTTGAGGTAGCCTAAGACACTGGAGACGTCACAAGCCTTATTTTGAGATATGATTCTTTAAAGTCGAACCCCGCGAAATCCCCCCCCCCCACTTTTTATCAGGGGGTAATAATGGGGGAAAAATTCAAAATTGTTTATGACGGTCATTATATAAGCTTTCATTTGACACCTAACTAACACCATTTGACATCTAGTTTGCTCCTTTCCGCACTTGCGTTTAGCAGATATAGGGGAAGAATCATTTTCATATTTCCCCTCTTTAGGGGGGAAGAAAGAATGGGGATCAATTTTTTATAGCCTATGACACTCCCCGCGTTACAAGCTTTCATTTGATACATAACTAATTAAGTTCTCCATCACGTTCGAAAGACATGGGAGAACAATGTTTCTCAAATCCACAAACCGACAAATTGTCAAAACCAAAAGGAAGATAGGTAATAAAAAGTATTAGTATAAAAAATATGTTTAAGTTTCTAATCTATTTTATATAAAACTTTTTTTACATTTACTCTCTTTCAAATTAACGACAGAGATTGGATTTTCTGTCAGCTAGAAAGGTAAAAAATAATAATTTTTTTCCTCAAACAGCTCTTTGTTACGAAAGCCGGAGAGGAAACTCTCAGTAACAGAAAAAGGGCAAAGAAAAGGCCAGCTATCACGACGAGATCTCAGCAGCAGAAAGACAACATCAGGTCTTAGATCGGACTTGAACCCATGTCCTTGTACTCCACAGCAAAAAATGTTTTGCTGTGGAAACTCGGCCATCGGCGTTGACGGACGATGATATTCGAGATTTGTTCTATGGATACTATAATTATATATTATATATATTCGGAATTCCCTAATATTATATAATTATTTATATTAGGAAATAAATCTTAGACGGTGAATTTGCATTATAGAGAATGTGGAAGTTACGGATGTAATTCAGACTCAATGTAGCCCCTTGGTTTCGATGTCTAAATGTTTGGTATTTGAAGGATGTTGCATTTGTTCTCAGTGCAATGGTGAGGTGAGAAGAATTGCAGAAGAAGTGAAGCGATTATCAACAACTACTGCAAATGATCGTTATCTGAACATTCTGGCAAGGAGTCACTTCCCAAGCGCCATCTCTTCAAATGAATCGTCGCATCGGATCCGTATCTCTCATGCTGTTTGTCTTTCTTACCTTTCGCTTAAAGTTGTGAAGGCTTCAGTGCTTCCGGTAACACATTTCAATGGAAGCTGGCATACGGAGAAAGGCGCTGCCCTGTTAGTAATGCACCGTTTCACTTATGTGTAATGAATATGGGTGTGACGAATAGATTGTCCCTCTTCGATAACGATAAACTTCGGTGGAAGTGGTATACATATCGAGCAGAACCATCTTATACAGATAACACCTTTCTATAATTCTCTATTGTCAACATCTAATCAACTGTCTCGACTCTATAATAACCTTCTGCATTTGAGAGAATTACCCAGATAGAAGGACTATTTAGTTAATTCGATCTCAGTGCTGTAGAATTTGTGAACAACGTTTAGATTGAAGTGAAATAATAAGCGCAAAAGGATCTGGAAACTATTCATTTGGAAGTGCAAAAGATTATTCGGATCATTACCGAGCTTACTATTGCGTGACACTCTCGACATTACCGTTCTTTGACATACTTCATGCTAAGTCGCCGTTATGAAACGTTATCGTAATGCATACTGTTAGAAAAGCATTTTACTTAGAGGAGAATTAGTCGAGGTTTCTTAGTAAACTTTTAGCTAGTTTCTAAATGTCATATACGTTTCCATTAGCTTAAACACCTTTCTTTCCCCATAAAGCTTAACATATTTTAGGATAATATTTTAAATTTGTTACATATTTAGTAAAAGCAATTACAAAATGTATTTTTATTTTTACATGTATTCAAATAAGATTTAAAGTGTTAATCATGTTGTGTAGAGTTTATTTGATGCTTTATATGCCTTTAGTTATTCAGAAGGCAAAAAGAACACATGGATGGTCATCTTTACCAAACCAAAGTCCGCTACGATTACACCCAGACCAGACAACACTTGCGTTACTGCCTCAACTACAATTCTTACGTTACTGCCTAAGTTACAACTCTTATGTTACTGCTTCAGTTCCAATCTTTTGTTACCGTCTCAGTCGCAACTCTTGCGTTACTGCCTCAGCTACAATTCTTATATTACTGCCTAAGTTACAACTCTTATGCTACTGCTTCAGTTCCAGTCTTTCGTTACTATCTCAGTTGCAACACTTGCGTTACTGCCTCAGCTACAATTCTTACGTTACTGCCTAAGTTACAACTCTTATGTTACTGCTTCAGTTCAAATCTTTTGTTACCGTCTCAGTCGCAACTCTTGCGTTACTGCCTCAGCTACAATTCTTATATTACTGCCTAAGTTACAACTCTTATGTTACTGCTTCAGTTCCAATCTTTTGTTACTGTCTCAGTCGCACAACTCTTGCGTTACTGCCTCAGCTACAATTCTTATATTACTGCCTAAGTTACAACTCTTATGTTACTGCTTCAGTTCCAGTCTTTCGTTACTGTCTCAGTCGCAACTCTTGCGTTACTGCTTCAGCTACAATCTTATATTACTGCCTAAGTTACAACTCTTATGCTACTGCTTCAGTTCCAGTCTTTCGTTACTATCTCAGTTGCAACACTTGCGTTACTGCCTCAGCTACAATTCTTACGTTACTGCCTAAGTTACAACTCTTATGTTACTGCTTCAGTTCAAATCTTTTGTTACCATCTCAATCGCAACTCTTGCGTTACTGCCTCAGCTACAATTCTTATATTACTGCCTAAGTTACAACTCTTATGTTACTTCTTCAGTTCTAATCTTTTGTTATTGTCTCAGTCGCAACTCTTTGCGTTTCTGCCTCAGCTACAATTCTTACAACTGCCTCACTTATAACTTTTGCTTCCATCAGAATATTCCTTCTCAAACATAATTTTCAGGAGCTTAATTTACTCAAAATGTTTATCAATTTTAGATAAAACACATCTCACCAGTAGGAGTGCATAAATGAAAAAATGCTTATCTTTAACAACATAAATAGTTTTAAGCATTTTTCTAATAATGTACTAGAATACAATAATAATATGGCATATGGTGAATACCAAATAATTATGCGTTTGACACTTAGAATAGAAATGTGTGTGTTACAATTCCAACAGATATTAAGAGAAATTTGTAGAAGAAAATAACATAATGTAACGATATCTTAGATAACAAAAAATTAAAAATGTTCTTGTCTTTTGTCGAAAGATTGAGAAAGAATTGCGCATTTCGTAGATGGTTATGAGGTTGAGTTCTTAATTTTTGCCTAATAACAGTTTACCCGACTTTATTCTGGTTTTAAAATTCCATTAATAAATTTTTTTAATATCATTAATAATGTTTACCAGTCCATTAGTACTTTTTTAAAACAAATTATAAAATTATTCAAATCAAAAATGTGCAATTCTAAACTGCCTAAAATGTACATTAGATTTGAATAATTTAAATTTCTGATTTATTAATGAAGACGACATTTAGAATTTTACCCTTTAAAAATTTTCAAAATGAGAATTGCACAAAGGGTAATTTTTTTTCATTCCTACAAACTCTTATCATTCGCTAAGTTTGGTTACAATTTGGCTACAATTGGTTCATTTCCCATTAGATTTTCTTCTAGTTTCGAAAGTTTATCAACTGATTTATCATGACAAAACAGACTACTCCAAATTTAGCAATGCACCCATCCCTGATTTACACGGCAGAAAGATTCAGAGAAATCACCGTGTAAACAGAAACCGTGCAAACCTATGGAAAAAGGGGGATTAGGTTCCGGAAAAATTATGGTTATGAATAAAACGTATATTGAAATTTTATTTACACATATTTATCTCAAATGTTAATTCAGCAGCAATAATAAACATTAGCGGAAGCATTATTTTGCACTTTATTTGCACTAATTCATACGGGTTTAGATTAATTTCTCATACATTTCGTTTTGGTCACGAAAAATGTCGCTAATGTAGACGTACACTTTCGAATTTCAAGACGAAATTTAAAACATATTTATGAACTGAATATAAATTAAGCATTTGTATGTAGAGCTGTATTGGGCAAAATTAGCATTTATATGATATTCTATGAAACAGCGTGCGTGAGATTAAGCTGTATTTAGTCTATACAGTATAATATTTACAAAGTCAAACTTGTTGCTAAAAAGGAAACAAAACGCGGTTTTTACTGTTCTGAAAAATTCAGACTGGGAAAGTCAGATCTCGCTGCCGATTCAAAACAGGCTTATTTCATTAAGATATCGCGAGACAAGTTGCATTACAATGACAAAGCGAAAAATATGAATATACTTGTTACAGATCGCGATTTCATTAATATAAGAATTGACTATTACCTATTTATTCTGAAAAAAAAGTTATATAAGTTAAATCCATTTAGTTGATTTTTATTTTGGGGTGATAATCTATGAGGGGCATTCAAAAACGTATTGACATAAATCTGCAGAACAAAAGCCATTGCACTTACCTCGACAAAACTTTAACTGTCCTTCAACCTTCTACCCTCTAGCATATATGCAAAGTTTCAGACTTCTGTGCCAATTCTGGAACGCTTGGTGATACCCTTTTGGGGAATACTCTGCAAATTTGAATGAAAGAATTTTGCATGGTGTATTTCAAGGGTGCTTTCTTGCATCCTTGAAATAGCCTTCCCAGCAAGTTCCTTCTTAATTTTTGGAACAATTAAAAATCGCCTGGTGCAAGATCGGACGAATATGCAGGATGGGGTAGCTGTTTGATTTTTCCTCCGTAACTTGATAGGATTAAGATATACTATAATCAAAAGTATGCAGACACTCGCTCATCCAGTCTCCCGGTAATAGTTAGGAGTTAATATCGTGTTCGTCCACCATTTGCTGCTATCACAGCCTTCACTCTGCAGGGAAGGTTTACCACTAGCTTTTGGATCGTTGCTGCGGAAATTGCTTGCCATTCTCCCACAAGAGCATTAATGAGGCCTTCACTGATATCGGGAAGTTCAGCCTGGCTCGCAGTCGCCTTCCCAATTCATCCTAAAGGTGTTTCATGGGTTGAGGTCAAGGCTCTTTGCAGGGCAGTCAAGTTCTCGCACACCCATCTCATCAAACCATTCCTGCACAGTGCTCTCTTTGTGGACAGGGGTATTGTCATGTTGCTACAGGAACAGATCTTCACCGAACTGTTGCCATAAAGTTGGGAGCACTGTCGAGAATGTCGTTATAGGCGGTGGCGTTGAGTCCCATTCACTGGAACTAGGGTGTCCAGCTCGAACCGTGAAATACAGACCCAGAGCATAATGCCTCCTCCACCAAACTTCACAGGTGGAACAACACATTCATTCAGGTAGCGTTTACCTGGCATCCTCCACACCCAGACTCATCTGTAGGACTGTGAGTTAGTGAAGAGTGATTCATGATTCAAGGGAATGCGGTTCCATTGATCAAGAGTCCACTAGCGCCGTGATTTACACCACACAATTGACGCTTGGCGTTAATCTTGTTGATAAGGCTTGTGTGCGGATGCTCGGCTATGGAAACCCATCATATAGAGTAGGAATAATGTGCCAGAATTTCTGAGCAGTGGCATTGTCATGAAGGAGAACCCTTGACATTCTTATTGTTGGCTACTGCTACTTCATCTCCTTAATCAGTTTGGGCAAAATAATGTTGGTTCAATATTGGCCATTTATGGTCATTTTTTAAAGTAAGGTGTCCACTGCTACCATTTTCTGGGAAATAATAAAAAATGCGAACATTCCCTACCTTGAGCGAAACGTCTTGTCAGAAGGTTTGGGGACACAGTTCAACTTCCACAACCCAAACAGTTGTCAATTATTTTGGGATGAGACGTGGTTTTATAGTAAAAAAGTCACGTCTTTTCACGTAAAAAAGTCCTGTGACAATATTCCGTTAACCGTTTGAGGCCACTAAGTTGAAACACTGCCAGCGTCTCCTTGCAGAAGTCGACTCTAGCATCTTTTGCTATTCTATCAGTGTGTGGGGTACTTATTTTGCAGATATCTTTCAGACCTTAAATGTTGATGAATAAATGTTTCAACACTGACAATGGATACACTGATATCTAAACTTGTTACCTGAATGATGATGTGTATGTGTTCGTTAATGAGCTCACGAACAGCAGCGATGGTTCTCTCATTTACGGTCTCCTTCTGTCTTCCTGCATGAGGGAAGTCTTCGAAACTCCCCGTCAATCTCTGGATTTCCGCATCCGTCCCGTAACATTGTCACGTTGGTTGATTTACCTCTGAACGGCACTTTTTTGCACGCCATGGACTAAATGGTCAAGTCACAAGGATCCCGAAGGTTCAGAGAAGGTTGGAACTGGAATGGCTTTTGGGAGACAGATGGTAGTCTACCGTCAAGGCCATCCAGCGTGTTCTTTAACGTGGACAGGGTATGGTTCTCCAACACATGGGGCCATGGCTTAACGTCTCATCCGACGGACAGTGGTCTTTTCAAGCCCATCGGTGTCCCTTACTGACCTTGGTCAAGGCGAGGAATTTTGTGGAGATAAATCTCAATGCTGACCCACCCGGGACTCGAACCTGGGAACTACAGAACACGAGCCTGGCGCCCTACCGACTGAGCCACCCCCAACCCAACATTGCCATGTGAACAGTACGATCCCCCATATACTTGTGACAAATGGGCATGAATTTTTTTTCCCGTTGTCTACAAGCTGCATCCTTGTGAAAATGCAAAATCTTTCCTTCTTTTTAATAGGCTCCATAGCAACAACGCACAGATTTCGCAGATCGAACTTTACGCTTCGCCATCGAAGAGAGAAATGATGATACTGCCTTTGTTTTTAACTAAGACCTCTAATAATAAGTTTTTAATTAATGAGAAGTTTAGATAAGCTTTCAAATAAGTCGTAGATCGTTAATTATGTACGAAGGATTGTAAATCTACAGACACATGTCAAGAAATTTTTGAACGCCTTCCATAATAATCTCCCTTGACGCTATACTACTGCTACTTCATAATATGTATTATATCTATATACGGCCTTGTTTTTAACTAAGACCTCTAATAATAAGTTTTTAACTAATGAGAAGTTTAATTTTCTCATTGAGTAAATTCTGAGAGAGATCTAATGAGAAGATCTATTGAGAAGATTAATTAAACTTCTCATTAGAGATCTAATGAGAAGTTTAATTATTACGATAAATTTAATTATTAAACTTAAAAAAAATATATAAACTTATTTAATTATTACGATTAATTTAATTATTCTAATGAGAAGTTTAATTAATCGCACTCTGTAAAAATGTGGCCTAAAATCATATAAAACGAAACTGGTTGCATTTTCTTGAAATTGTAAAACAAAAACCGTGCAAATCGAGGCATAGGATCTCTTTATTGTTTTTTTCGAAAAGTAATCTTATTCCAGGTTCATCCCATTTTACTGGCAAATCGTACTCGCTTTCAACATTTAGTCAATTATTCCAAATATCCTCATATCCAAAGTCACTTTTCTATAGATTTTATAAGATTCCATCCAATTCGAGGCGTATCAGATTTTTCTGGTATAAACAAACTCCTTCTCTAGTGTTTCAGCCAGGGAGGATCACTTCAACGATTTTAACGGACCCCATCGACGACTCCCTTGAAGATAAGAAAGATAGATTTTGCAGACAACTTCAGGATATTTTGAATTATGAAAAGAAGATATTACCTTTGTTCATTCGTACAAAATCATGTTCATACATTTGACATGATCTTTAATATTTAAAAAATAATTTTGCATTTCATGTTTACACAGAGTTATTTTTTTTTTTATAAAAATTTGAAATTTTGTAAGTTTAGCCCTAATATCCATTTTCTAAGTTCTTTAACCATTTCAGGACCATAAGGTTTCTAAGAGTAAATATTAGTATGTAACTGTTTATTTTAGTTTGTTTAGACGTAAAATAAATAAAAATCATAAGAAAAATACATAACAATGTATAGTTTTTTTGGAATTTTATGAGAAATATTTTTCCCAATGGACTATAAAGGTAACACAAATTATAGTTAGGCTTATTATGCAATGTCTTTTATTTATTGGTTTATTATATCAAAATGATAACTAAAATAATACAAAATTATGAAATAAAATTACTATACAAAATGATGTGCTAATTATGATATTCTGCGAAGCAAGATGCAACATTATTGCAAAGATGGACATGGACTAAACGTTCCCGTTTACGTAATTGCATTCGGCATACGTTCTATTTCACGATTCTATTTCACGACTAAGGGAAAAATGTTTCCCTCAGTCGTGAAAGGGTTAACCAATTCTTTTACGTTTCTTAAATCCTTTATATTGGAAGCTTTGATGTTTTGTTCATTCCAAGTTTTTTTTTACATGTTTGATTACATTAAAAATATACAATTTTGTCATTTGTAAGATGCCCTATATTTGATAATCCTGAATTATACTTTCTATTCTACTCTTTCTTAGCATGCACCTAATTTCATGTTTTTGGACTG
Source organism: Ryuthela nishihirai (assembly GCA_038380435.1). NCBI lineage: Eukaryota > Metazoa > Arthropoda > Arachnida > Araneae > Heptathelidae > Ryuthela > Ryuthela nishihirai. Next base: position 6,100,624 of record JAWZYU010000019.1, read on the forward strand.
CCTCTATTGGTTTAACATATGTATCACAAACTCCCCTCATGACAAAATATAGTAGTAGTTGTGAAAAGATTTTATCCAAGCATTATAAATAATTTTTAATGATGATAAGTCTGCAAAATTCCTGATATAGTGTATTTTAGGAATTACTGCATTAACCTTTTTACAGATTTTTTATTTGCAAATTCCAAACTAATTTTCTGTCTATAATTATTCCTAAATATCAATAATTCTCTACCTCTTCAATACTTTCACAGCTACATATATAACCACTTCAAGATCTTTGATGATAATTTGGCTTCTCTTTTGAATAATCTGTTTAATTTTCCCTAATTCTAATGTTCATATACTTCGTTTTCTTGATACTTAACACCAATCTATTCTTATGGAACCAGTCTGCTATTTTATATAAATCATCGTTTATTTGTTTAATTAATGTCTTGTCTAATAGAAACAAATATTGTTGTGTCATCTGCACTGTAAATTATTTTACCATTAACCATAAGTCACAAAAGTCATTAATAAAAATTGAAAATAGCACTGGACCCAATACAGATCCCTGGGGCACTCCAAATTGCAATGTAACTTCATCACCGATTTTATTTTTAATTCTTACCCTTTGTTTCCTGTTAAGTAAATAGCTTTGAAGCCATTTCTACATAACCCGCCTATACTCAGCTGCTCGTAATTTGCACAATGAAATTCCATGTGAAACAGTATCGAAAGCTTTTTTTTATATGTAGAAAAAGAATTATTGACTTTTGGTTTTGGTTTAGACTCTTATACATCATGGAAGTCAATTCCAATATTGCATTTTCCGTTCCTATACCTTTCCTGAATCCAAACTGATTTGGAGAAATAAAGCTTTTTTTTATCTAAGAAATATATTATTTTTTGCTTTACAGTTTTTCATATACTTTCGAGACTATAGACAACAACATGGCTAGGAGGGCTGAGCATTTCAGTGATGATCTAAACAATGTGGTTAATTCTATTCTCATTGTTTCTAATGATAACAGATTCGTTACTGGCTTTAATGTTGTCCTATATCACCCTCTGACGTTATTTTGTCTATTTCTAACCTTCAACAACGTAAATCCCCAGGGGTGGATGAAATTATTACTGAAATCTTGATACCTGAATTTCTGTTATCACATGGCTGACTAAAATTTTGAATATCCTTTATTATAAAGGCATTATCCGTAAGGATTTTTACCAGAGTTATTATTATCCTTATTTTTTAAAAAAAGGTGATTGCAGTTCTTGTGATAATTATAGCAGTATCACAGATACTTTTTGTTCCGGGTAAAGCTCTTAATAACTAATAATTAAGTTGTTAGGATAATGTGTTGCATGATTGTGCTTAATATGATTAAGAATCTGACTGATGGACAGTTACATAATGAGCAGTGTGGATTTAGAAATCATAGGGGATGTAGCAATCAGATTTTTTCATTTAGGCCAGTCTGCATTAAATTCATTCATTAACCAGTCTGCTATTTCGAGAAATGTTTAGAGTTTCAGAAACTGTGGTTTTCTACTTTGTAGATTTCAAAAAGGCTTCTTATTCTGTTGACATCATAATTTGTGGTTGATCGTCAGATGGTATGGCATATCAAACAAGTTAGTTAACATAATGAAAACTCTCTATAACAACATTGAGTCGTGTGTGAGAATTGGTAAGGCTTGTAGCAATTAGTTTAGCACTGCTTCTGGTGTTCGGAAACGGTACATTTTGTCCTCTTTTCTCTTTATTTTGGTTATAGATTATGTTATGCGGAATTTACTCCAAGCGAAAAATTTTAATTATCCTGGAAGACTGGTAGTATAGTAGGTTTGGTATAAACAGAGAGAAAACTAAAGTGATGAAAATTGGTCAGGCAGGCTGTGACCAGTTAATCTGAATGGCTGCAGTCTTGAGCATGTATTGATTAATTATCTTGACAGCTATGTAACAGACACTGGTGATGTGCGGCATGAGATTAACAGGCGAATAGAGATTGCTGCCGGGACTTTTAAGAATCTATGGAAAGTGTGGAGAAATTGGCGCGTACACCTAAAGACTAAAATTAGACTGTATAATAGTTTGATTCTCTCTAGGGTTAGTTATGTTAGTGAAACTTGGACGCTTTGTAAGCAAGATAACAGGAAACACTTGCCTTTGATTATTTGAACTTGACCATTAGTTCTTTGACCTTGTAATGTTGCCGTTAGGTAAAAGGAGTCAGCAACCTCCTTTGAAGAGCATATTGTGCAGAGAGAGATTGTATTGGGATGGCTATGTTGCCCGTATGTATAACTGGAGATCAGTGAGTAGGGCTATGAACAGTATGCCTAAAGGCCTCAGAAAGAGAGGGAGACCTAGGATGCGGTGGGTAGACAATGTCAAACAGAATCTTGTTAGACTTGCTCTACAACAGTCAGATGTAGTGGCTGGAGCTCCAGGCAAACATGTAAAGAGAAGTAAATTGCACAGGCCATGGCTGCTTGAGGATTATGTATGTATGTATTATGAAATTACTTCTCTACTTCGAGTTTAATTAATATTATTGTATATCGTGAGCTGCTCTTGCATCTCCATCTTTCATATTGAATAAGATTTTTAAGTTTTTCTGTAGGAAAAACGTAAATTGAATGACAAATATCAAGGATGTGAGAATGTTAATTCTCGCATACTAGTACATCTAGGTAAATTCTCACGGCGAGTCGAAAAATCTTGCTTCGGGGGTCGGATTCGACCTAATACATTGAATGTACACAGTCGTATCAGAATGATGTGACCATCTACAATAGATAATACCCCCCCCCCCCAAATAGGGGACCACCTTGTCGTGGTAGGGCCCAGCAAACCGGTCGAAGGCTGCGATGACCGGACTGGTACCACGTTGGACATAGCCAATGCCATCCGAAGCCGACGATACCGCTGACCGGTCGGAAGACTAGTTGGATGGTGACGGTGTCCGAGGCCTCAACCTCAGGTGCTCTGGGTGAGCAGTTCGAGGGCTCTGCTGAACGGTCTGAGCCCGCCTAGTAGGCACGAGCCCTCAAAAAAGTCTGGGTCTTACTAAGAGTTTCCACCCCGGGGCTCCGATCGAACTTGGATCTATATATCCTTGTTCATGGCTAACCGGGGAACAGATTAAAGTTAGGTTTCTTCCGGTGGTCAGCTTTCCTTTTATAGGACTGTTGCCACGTGAGGCTGGGGTTGAGGTGCGCCTATAGGGCGTATTCCTTGCCCCCGGCTCTAGATAGCACGGCTTCTCGAAACTGGTAGTGCTGTACAAGAGGAATCTGGAATTGCCGTGGTTGCATAAGATCGCAACAAAATAGAACGAATAGATAATACCTAGTAGGTGGTCATATTATTCTGATACGACTGTGTATGATAATAATATATGTATAAAATTAATAACATGCCCTGCATTTTTGCAAAAGTCTGCTGATGTTTTGCTGGTAGAGCTGATTCTGTACAATGTTCCTCGTCAGGTTATTTGACAAATAAATTTAATTATTTAAATTAAAACCTTCAACGTTTGCTCGTTTTGCACATTATTAGCCATTTTTAACACAATTAAAAATACATGTAAAATATCCTCCTGTCTTGGGTTTACATAAAATATAGAAGGGATGCAATATATTCGTAACATTTACGCTGGAAGAAACTTTCCTGTTTTTTTTTTCTTTCCTGAGCTGCTTGTTTGCTCTGAAGTCTCTTTTAGCATCCATCAGTAGTCAGCCCTCACGTTCCCATTTCGCCTTCCTTGGTACCTAGTTTCCATTTCTTTTATGTCCTGGTGAAATCTTCCTCCTTGTTGTTTGATAAAATGTCCTACATTTCTAGGAAAATATTCTGAATTTAGATGCAAGAAAGTGCAACTTCATACTTATTGCAATTCAGTTATCTGAAGTTCCAGAGTATAAACTTCCACAATTCTTTTGTAATTTGGTTTTCATAGTTTCCCAATAAACATTCCAAAACATTTCTGAAACCTGAAATTTTCCTTTTCATTTTGATTCATATTTTCACCAAATTCCTTGTCTAACGCCAGTTTACGGATTTCAGGACCTATAAAATGTTTTCTTTAATTTCCTCTTGTGTATTGGAGGAACCAACCCTCTTCAGAAAAACAGGGATGAAGTTCTTGTTTCTGATACATAATGTATGATGAAGTCTGTAACATAAAAAAAAAACTGTTCCTGTAGAAAGAAGATGCTTTACATTTAGTCTTGCTCCTAGATGCTCAGAAGACCGTTTTGAAAAGTTTATTTTGTGAGAACAAATGTGCTGTGAATTTCAGGTTCATAAATGTCCGTTTTCTTCTCTGAAACAAAGACTTTTGTGTCTGATAGCATGCTTTCCAAAACATCTGATAGCGAGGGTATCAACAACTCAGGTCCATGGGCTCTAGCCTTATAGTAGACGGAATGTTATTGTGATAAAAATGCCCTCTTTGTTTATCGCATTATAACCGTCTACTCCAACTGAGCAAAAGTAACAGTTGTTTACTTAATTTAGAGGTTCCTTTCAATTGCAAATGGCATGGCCCATTTTTTTTACCACACTTCCATAATCTTAAGCCTTCTCCACGTGTACGACACACTTTATGTGGAGGGGATGACTTCTCTTGATCACCTAATTTAATTCTAAAGCAATGCAAAATACACATTTTTCACAAATGCCGAAATATTCTGCCTCTGCTTCAGCACTATATAGCTATCACATATGTGACAAAATATGTCAAGATGAAGCAAATTAGAACTTTCTGGTAAATCACTGAAACAAACTCTCTGAAAATATATTGTATATTAGAGCTCACTTTCAAAAATAAAGCAGAGTTGTTTGAAATGTGAGAAGTTCGTTAGAAGTGTCGTCCCTGTGGCAGAGTGTTTAGCGTTCTTGTCTGAGGTGTAAAGGTAACCCGTGTTTGAATCCCAGATTAAAGCATCGATATTTCTAAAATAATGGAACTCACATTTATGATAATCGAAACAGACATTTAGTTTCAACAATTAGGCCAATTGTGATATGTGTTTACGTTTTTTTCTGCTGAGGTTTCACCTATCTAAGAGGTTTATTTCTATGGTACTATCCTGACAGACTGTTTATCCTTACTTTGAAATCAGCAGAATCGAGGCGAAATCTATTTGTGCTGACTCTGTGTGAAATGAGATTTGGACCGACTCAGTCAGTAGTGCTCCAGCTGCTCTCTTGTTCTCCGAATGGAGTCCCCATCGGGGCAGTGTGGAAATTTTCACCACTCTGCTTTTCGTGAGAAAGGGGACAACGATGGACGGAAAGGATGTCGTTCTATCGGAAGAAGGGACATTAAGCCGTGGCCACGTGAGCAGGAGAGCCATATCTTGTGAATGTCAAAGAACACTTTCGATGGCTCTGACAGGAAGGATCCATCTATCTCTTAACAACTGTCTAAAAAGAGTGGAATAATCTTAATTTCTTAACAACCAGTTCTGTTCATTTTGCCGTCATTTTCGGTATAAAATGATCCGAAATGCATTTATCGACAAAAGTGAATCTTTAAACTCTATCGTGCTGTTGCTTTTCGTTTGTCAAGCGTCTTCAAAAGAAAGCAATAACTACAACGATTCTCTTCAAAGAGGTCTATTTATTTCGTTATCAATAATTGTTGCATATTTTCAATAATTTAAAATTATTTCTTCGTCTTTTTTCTATTAAGAAATCAGAGGAGAAAGTGTTCCATGAGATCTGTTGACCATATATTTCAAAACGAGATGTGTTGCATTTTTCAAGGGTGAGAATATTCGAATACGTGAAGGTATTCAGGGAGGGAATAACAAAAAATACGACATTTAAAGAAATGCTTGTAAATAAATATAGAAATTATATCGGTTTCATAATTCTTCTTTGCGTTTTTCCACATATCAAAGAAGCAAAAAATTGAAAGTATTTCAGTTCTGATATAAAGTAAATTACTCTTGAAGCAGCTACTTGCCAGAAAAGCCTGATAGGAGTTTATCAATATAATACGCCATAAAGAATTTCGTTGAGGAAAGCGAAGCAGAAGTTATAGATTTCTCAAAACGAATCATTACGTGCAGACAAACACGATCGATTTAATCATAATACTCGCAATGTTGGAGGGGATGCCAACAATGGGAATTGCAGAGGTTGCCGGTCGATATATTTATTCCAGTGATTCAAATTAAAGTATTAATTAATTTCACTCCTGCAGATAAGTAGATACTTTGTGGGTCATTTGTTTAACTTTATTGCAATTATTATTATATAGATACGAAAAAATGACCGATCTTCATTCCAAGTGAAGCCTGATAAGCAAAGCAATATTTCTATTAAAAATATCAACAAATCTAAAGGTAAAACAACTGTCCAATAAAATATTCTCTGATTTTCTAAAAACACAATAAGTTTCAAGATAAGTGTAGAGTATACAATGAAAAAAAAATATAATAAACAGGAAGATTACACTTAGTTTCAGTTGGAATGGGATATCATTCTATTATGCATACTACTGTCTTAAACAAAACCACTAGAATAGAGAGTTAAACTTCCAAAAATTGAAATACGATTATAGTGGTAGTTGTTGGAACTTGGGTTGCAGAGAGGGAAAGTCATCGAAATTAGTTGATGTTCTCCAAGTCCATCTTTGCAAATCCTTCGCATTCTCCTCCCAAAATATTTGCAGACCTCTGCTTTACGCTGAAATTTAGTTTGGACACTTCCACGGGTCCTGTTATATTTTCATAGGATTTTTAGTTTAAAATAATTTCAGAACAAAAACTGTTACATTCTTTCATTTTATACTGTTTACTTAGTGCGAATTTAATTGTGCTTTTAACAACTTCAAAGATATTTCTCTGTTGGATATTGAATTTTTTGACAGTTTAGATTTGCTGAACTTTTTTACATAAATAACGAATCTTTTGCTTTGTTTTAGTTGGAATCGGAGATCATTCTATATTGCATATTTATATATTACCTAGAATTTCTCGATAGCAATGATTAACGCAGTTCTTTAAAAGTTATTTTAATCTCATTAAATTCACTAATGTTTCTATAAGTAAATGTTTGTTTACATTGACTTCACCCTCTGCTTTTATGTTGCTCTATTGGACAAAAAATAAATTTGAATTGCTAATAAGTTCTTTACTTTTTTCCATTTTGATTTTAGGTGTGAATGCTTATGACTTGCGTTTCCTATTTGTGGTAAATACCATGTTCGAGTTCCTATGATCAAAAGGTTAAAAAATAACAACATCTAATTCTTTATTCTGATACATCATTTTCACCACGAAATGCAATTGAAATGCAGAAATTAGTATATTTAATAAATGTTTAAATTCGTTTCGCTCTCGAATTTTTGTGCTTCTGTCTACCAAAATGTTCCTCCCCCGCACTGTTAATGTTATTTGGAAATTTTTTAAAATATAAATTACGGTCTCTAATAAAATGTTCAGTAAATCAGAAAAAAGAATTGCTTGCAAATGTACCTGATAGAGAGGAAAATGTGTCTGATCCCAATGAGTTGCAAATGTAGTTGATAGAAATTGAAATGAGTCTGATCCCAATGAGTTGCAAATGTAGCTGATAGAAATTGATATGAGTCTGATCCCAATGAGTTGCAAATGTAGTTGATAGAAATGAAAATGAGTCTGATCCTAATGAGTTGCAAATGTAGTTGATAGAAATGAAAATGAGTCTGATCCCAATGAGTTGCAAATGTAGTTGATAGAAATGAAAATGAGTCTGATCCCAATGAGTTGCAAATGTAGTTGATAGAAATGAAAATGAGTCTGATCCCAATGAGTTGCAAATGTAGTTGATAGAAATGAAAATGAGTCTGATCCCAATGAGTTGCAAATGTAGTTGATAGAATTGAAAATGAGTCTGATCCCAATGTGTTGCAAATGTAGTTGATAGAAATGAAAATGAGTCTGATCCCAATGAGTTGCAAATGTAGTTGATAGAATTGAAAATGAGTCTGATCCCAATGAGTTGCAAATGTAGTTGATAGAAATGAAAATGTGTCCGATCCCAATGAGTTGCAAAATTTAGCTGATAGAAATGAAAATGTGTCTGATTCATGTTTATCGCCCAAATTATACAGATCAAGAAAGTGCTAATGAAATCTGTCATTTCGATGATAAAGAACTTGCACTGATGTCAACTCCCCTAAATCAATCTGTGGATTCTAAAGATAAATCTAAAACTAGAAATTAGAATCATTTTCCCAGCTTGAAAGATTTTCATCTCAAAATGTTACAACAGCAGATAAACCAGATCCTACGAGGTATGTTATATCAAACATTAAAGACAAATAAATCCCCTTTTGAAATAATTTTCAACTTCTCTTAAAAATATAGTTCTTCATGTGAAAAAATATTGAAAACAGAAGAATATTCAGTAATACGTGTGATATTTAGATATTATTTTCCTACAAGCTACCGTCACTTGGCCGAGTGGTTAGCGCGCTAGGCTAATCTAAGGGACCTGCTTTCGAGTCCCGGGTAAGGCATGGATGTATGTGTCGTTTTCCTGCTAAGGTCTTGCCATTCTCTCATGTCTTCTACTAGGGCATATAAACTAAACAGGCTTCTGTCAGACCTCTGTGGAAAGCAGCTGCTTGAGGGGGTATTTATTATTTACAAGCTAATATCGTCTTATAGCAGGGGTGTACAAATGTTACGAAGACTTAACAAAAAGCATATGTGCTGCAGAGATAGGTTGTTTTGTATTCGTATTTAGAGGAACCAGGTCCGGATCTAGATAAAAACATAGGGAGGGGGGCAAGCTACACAATCGAGCAGAAAAAGATTAAAAAAAAGGGAGTGGGCGTGGACGAGATTGTATTTCTAATGCGGTGTAACATTTTGCCCTTCATTTTAGAGGTTTCTAAAAAAAATTGTGTTAAAATGCATTAAATAAAAACAAGTTTAATTAATAAGTTACTTAATTTATGGCCTCCATTACTTTTAAAAAAATTCTTAAATGGAGAGGCCATGGTAATCTTGCCCACTCCCCCTTCCATGATCAGGTCCTGAGAGGAATTATAATCACATGAAAGGCTTTGTAACATTTCTAAAATCAGTTCGGATGGCCAAAGTGACTGTAAAGAAAGAAAAACTTTCTACTGTAAGAAATTTTCGATAGAATGGGTCAGAATTTTACCTAAATAATGGTATATGGTCAGTATGACCCAAAGAGTGCTGCAATATACAAAATGAGAACAGAGCGTTCTAATTAAACAGAAAAACGTCTCCAACGATATCCATAGCGGATACAATTCAATGAGAAAGACGCTTCTCCCCTCACAGACATGTTTATTTTTGCCGACTGATTGCTCTGCCGCAGTTCGTATCGCCAAATACAAAAATGACATTTACATCAGTTTGTGAAGTTTAACAAATTTTGCACCGCATCGCAGACTGCAACGGGGATGGCGTTTGGCATCTGCAACCTCGGCTTGGCTGCGACTGGGATTTTGGTGTTTGTCAGTTTCTGTTGCAGCTGCAACTTGACGCTGACACGGATGGCAAGGGGGAGAGGCTAGGAGGGGGGAGGAGGGGGGAGGCGGCTGCGAGAGACTGACAGACAGAGCAACGTCCTAAAAGGGAGAGGAGGAAGGAAGCGATGCGGTGTTTTTGCTGCCCGGAGGATGGTTCATTATGCTGCACGTCACGGCGGGAGGCAACGGCACGCTAACGGGAGTCTAGGCCCGTGCACGGCGACATACTTCACAGAGGTGCACATGTATCCCAAATATAGAGGTGCCCCATCAAGGGCTATGAATAGCGGGGACAGACGGGTCAAGGGTATTTTTACGTTTGTCTTGCCTAAGATACGACTCACAAAGAATCGGGCGAGTTGGAAAAGATCGCGTGGCAGACGGAAGCGTCAAACGGAAAAGCTACTCTGCAAATGAAATATCGCGCTGTCGCGTGGAAACGCGAGGAGAACTCTTTCATCCTCCTAATGGACCGAAATAATTAAGTTGGCTCGACTCTGTAATCAGAGGAGGACGAACTGAAAATTATTTATTATGAAAACTACTTTCCCTTAAATGGAGAGCTATTGTCTTGCGAACACTTAAACTTCCGACACCTTACACAAAAATATTGTAATAAGAGAAATAGTAAAGGTGGTATTGTGAAAATCAGTATTCTTATGATTGAGAGAAACTTTAGAACCAGCATAAGATTACATAGCTCCACGATTCATTTTGAATTCTAGATTATGGTTACTGTAATGTTTAATGCTAATTATTAAGGTAGAAAAAAATAAATCCAATATTAAACGAGAGTTCGATTGGCCACACATATTTTTCCACATCCAATGGGACTACGAGGACGGCTGGTAATTCTTTGAACAAAACAATATGGAGATGACATCAGTTGAACTTTACGTTTTAAGCCTAAGTTTTACCGGTGAAAGTTCATACCAGAAATCTCTCATCCATCACACATTTCGAGAAATTTTGAGACCATTCATAAACTGATGTAGTTTTGTTCTATTTAGTGGAGTGGCAAATGACGAACACCACTTTTCGTGCATTAATTTAATTCTTCGAAAGCAACCCGCCCTATGCGTGTGCGACGTGTGTCACCTCACTCGCTCTGGAGGATTCAGATTCTTAAAATCACTTGAATGCCATATCAACGGAATTCTTTCTTTCATACGGATTTCTTGCAATTTCAACTAAAATAATACTTTTCATTTTTATTCTTCCTTACCTTATGGCATCCACGTTTTAAAAAAATATTCCATTAAATTATTAGAGCAGAAACTTTTCTAACTATAAAACTAATATGATACTCGTAAAACATTTATATTACTATCTTGAGGCAGAAAGTTGTCGGCTGAAAAGGGTCTTTTTCACAGTGGCTCTGGCAAAGGCAGATGTGCGAGGTATGCCAAGCTACTTCAGAAGCCACTTGCTGAACGCACACCTGGTAGATACTAGATTGTTTGCTACTTTTTGATTTGTAGACGTTTATTTTTTATCACAAGATGAAATTACAAGAATGCGATATCGAGATAATTTTTTTGTTCATACGGAGTTCTTTCAATTTCAACTTCCATAAAACTTTTCGTTTTCTTTACTTCAGATTGTTACGAAGCAGAATTATCCCACGATTTAGTTTCGTAGTAATGGGGGTGATAAGACATGAGTATGGTTTCTCTATTAGAAAGGTTTTACCTGTTTGAATCCTAACTGCAACATTTTAGGGGTGCAGCTGACGCTCATTTCTTTTTTATGGAAGACAGCGTTCATCTGCACAGAGCTAACGTTGTGCAGGAGTACTTAGAGATGGGAGATACCTAACGAATGACTTGGCCAGCAAGGTCGCCAGACCTAAATCTCATTGAACATGTATGGGATGCCTTAGGGAGATACTAAATAGAGCAAAACCGCATCATTGCAATCAGCGTTGCAAACCATCAGCTAACCTCCTCGGTCACACCGTGGAGGTAGTGCTTGTCAGGCACGTAAGCAAGATTTTAGTTTTTTAGTTTCGTGGAAGAATTTAGTCTCGGGGTGGGGGTGGGGGGTCTGAGAATAAGACTTGAGTAAGGTTTCCCAATTACAAAAATATTCCAACGAACACGAAAGGTTAAAAGGTATTCTATATATTATGGAATTTTGCAGTTGTTTTTTGAAATCCATTTTTAGTGTTGGGCATAAAATATGGATAATATAAATTATTCAAAGATAAGTGTTTCGGATTTCAAACCAGGTGGACAAATTGGAGATTTCGTCTAAGAGGCGACAGGACCCCTTGCTCCCTCCAGGATACGTCCCTTTTACGAAGCTATTATACATTTTTCGATTAATATGTTAATTAAGGTTACATGCACTCAATGGCCACTTCATGAAGAAAAGTCTCTTTTAAGTTTATATGTTTCAAAGACACTCAAACTTCTTCAGACCGATAATCTGGCGTACTGAAGCATCCGTGGTTCGTTACTTTTTAAGAAATAAAAATAGTTAAATACTATTGTATTAAAAAATGTAAACCTACTCGTTCGGTAAAATATGTCTTCAGATTTTATTTTAATATATTTTTTATTTCAACCACAAATTATTTCATGCAAAAAAATTCAGTATACCGAAAAATCAACACTGAAATAAAGTAACACCAAAAATCTGAGAAAACATTGAAATGGTGAATGATATGGAGCAGGTAATGTAAAAATAGCTTTTTAATTACCTAAATTAGTAACTAGAAGAACAACACATTGTCTTGGCTAATACGCAAGGTGAATGAAGGAAAGGTGGTGCCACTCCGCGAGGAAGCGTTTCTTGACGATCATTGGCTAGATATTTTGACGTCAGAGCGGGAGACGACGGTAAAAAAAGCTTATAAGAAGAGTATGGTAATGCAGATTTTGTTGGCAGAAAAAGTGTAAAATTATAATTTCAGTGTTTCTTTTAACCGTTTGAGGTCTATCTAATTGCCCTGTAACACAATCTGAAGTTATTTTGGCTGTTTCTAAACTTAAACTTCATAAATCCCCAGGGGTAGATGAAATTACTACAGAAATGCTTAGAGCTGGAAATGTTTCGGTTACTACTTGGATGACTGAAATTCTGAATATCTTTTATGATAAAGGCATGGTTCCTAAGGATTTTTCCAGAGCTATTGTTATCCCTATTTTCAAAAAAGGTGATTGCAGTTCTTTTGATAACTATAGGGGTATCAGCCTACTCTCTGTTCCAGGTAAAGTTCTTTCCATGATTGTGCTTAATAGAATTAAGAATCTGGTTGACAGGCAATTGCGTGATGAGCAATGTGGATTCAGAAGTGGTAGGGGATGTGTGGATCAGATATTTTCACTTAGGCAGATTTTTGAGAAATGTTTAGAGTTTCAGAAACCTTTGGTTGCTAGCTTTGTTGATTTCAAAAAGGCTTTCAACTCTGTTGATCGTCATAATTTGTCATTCATTGTTAGATCATATGGTATAACAGACAAGTTAGTTAACATAATGAAAGCTCTCTATAATAACACTGAGTCGTTGGTAAGTCTTGTAGCAATTGGTTGAGCATTACTTCTGATGTTCGACAAGGGTGCATTTTGTCTCCTTTTCTCTTTAGTTTGGTTATTGATTCATCATCCTCATCCTCACGCAGCCATGGTCTACGGAGGTCCAACAGTGCAGTTTAATTCTCCAAGCATATCTGTCCTGAGCTGCATCTGCTGCATCCGGCCACTGCACACCAATTCTAACAAGGTCCTGTTTGACATTGTCTGCCCACCGCATTCTTGGTCTCCCCCTCCTTCTGAGGCCTCTAGGCACACGGTTCATAACCTTATTCGCCAATCTATAATTATCCATACGGGCAACATGGCCAAACCAGCGGAGTCTCTCTCTGCACAATATGCTGCTTAAAGGAGGTTGCAGACTCCTTTGCCTAACCTCATCATTAGTTACAAAGTTAAACCACCTAATACCCAAGATACTGCGTAAGCATCTAGAATCAAAAGCATCTAGTTTCCTGTTATCTTGTTTACATAGCGTCCAAGTTTCACTACCATGACTAACCCTAGAAAGAACCAAACTATTATATAGTCTAATTTTAGTCTTTAGGTGTATACGCCTATTTCTCCACACTCTCCATAGATTCTTAAAAGTCCCGGCAGCAATCCCTATTCGTCTGTTAATCTCATGCCGCACATCACCAGTATCAGTTACATAGCTCCCAAGGTAATTAAACTGTGACACCTGCTCAACACTGCAACCATTCAGATGAACTGAATCACAACCTGCCTGACCAGTCTCATCAACAGCTCGAATGAAAGAGTTCATCTCATCAACATCATTTGCCAAAAGGGCTAAATGATCAGCATAATCCAAATCAGAAATTTTCGTATCTCCAGTCCATTTAAGGACAAAATCTTTCCCTTGAGGTGAATTTCGCATAACATAATCAACAACCAAACTAAAGAGAAAAGGAGACAAAATGCACCCTTGTCGAACTCCAGATGTAATGCTAAACCAATTGCTACAAGACTTACCAACTCTCACACATGACTCAGTGTTATTATAGAGAGCTTTCATTATGTTAACTAACTTGTCTGGTATACCATATGATCTCACAATCAACCACAAATTATGACGATCAACACTGTCGAAAGCCTTTTTGAAATCAACAAAGCTAGCAACCAAAGGTTTCTGAAACTCTAAACATTTCTCAAGAATCTGCCTAAGTGAAAATATCTGATCCACACATCCTCTACCACTTCTGAATCCACATTGCTCATCACGCAATTGACTGTCAACCAGATTCTTAATTCTATTAAGCACAATCATGGAAAGGACTTTACCTGGAACAGAGAGGAGGCTGATACCCATATAGTTATCACAAGAACTGCGATTACCTTTTTGAAAATAGGGATAATAATAGCTCTGGTAAAATCTTTAGGAACCATGCCTTTATCATAAAAGTTACTCAAAATTTCAGTCATCCAAGTGGTAACCGAAACATTCCCAGCTCTGAGCATTTCTGTAGTAATTTCATCTACCCCTGGGGATTTATGAAGTTTAAGTTTAGAGATAGCCAAAATAACTTCAGATTGTGTTATAGGGCCAACATTAAAGCTGCCAATGCATCTATCATCATTACAAACAATGGGAGTAGAACTCACCACATTGTTTAGAACATCACTGAAATGCTCAGCCCACCTAGTCATGACAGAATCCTCCCCTTCTATAACCTTACCTTGTTTATCCTTCAATCCTTGTATATCTGTCCGTTTTCTACTACACAAAACATTAACTATCTGGTACAGCTCTCAGCTGTTGTGCTGTCTAACTGCTTCCTCGGCTTTGTCAGCCAAACAATCAAGCCAAAGATTCTTATCAGTAGCTAACTGATCCTTTACACGTTTATTAAGCTCTCTGTAATCCTTTCTATTAGGACTAGTAGTGTACTGATTAAGGACATTCCTGCAGTTCCTTCTTTCTGAAATAAGCTCAAGTGCCTTATCACTTAAATAATTCTGCCTCCTCTGCTCCTTTTTTCCTAAAAGAGTAGTTAGTTTCCAAAAAGTTAGTTTCCAAAAAAGCCTGTCTAAAATGGCCCCATTCTTCCTCAACTTCAGTATTAAGCAAACCTTGACCGTCATAATGACTAAGTAACCTATCATGGTAAGCTTTAGCTATAACTGGGTCTTTCAGAGCTTCGGTATTAAAGGTAAATTTTTTAACTCTAGCACAACACTTTTTAAGTTTAAGTTGCAAGACACTTTTAACAAAGTAATGATCAGATCCAATTTCAGCTCCCCTACATGCCCTGGTATTTCTAACAGAACTAGCCCATTTGCTGTTAATTAACGTATAATCAATCATATTCCTATGCAGCCCATCAGGTGAAACCCATGTGTATTTATGAATGTCGCGGTGTTTGTAATATGTGTTAGTTATTTTGAAACTATTGAGTTTACTTACCTGTAGGAGACGTTGCCCATTGCCATTGCAGCTACCAATACCAAAAGGGCCTATTACTCCTCCCCAAAGGTCAGAGTCAGTACCAACTGTGGCATTGACGTCACCTAGAACAAGGGTAATATCTCCTTTCTTGACAGAATTCAAAATATCCTGAAGTTGTCTGTAAAACCTATCCTTTTCATCCTCATCGGCATCCTCAGTGGGGGCATAACAGCAGATAACATTCAAGTCTTTAATGTTTGTCTGAAATTTTGCTGTAAGAAACCTTTCATTAATGCACTCATATCCTAGAAGAGCATCACTAGCATGTCTGCCGAGTAGCAGACCCACGCCTTGGTGATGCTTTCCATCCTCCCTCCCTGTAAAGAGAAATTTAAAGTTATTTTTAAGTGTCTCACCTTTACCTGTCCATCTGGTCTCTTGCAAGCCTAGAATATCTAGGTTATAGCGCTGGAATTCCTGCATGAGGACATCAAGAGAATAATCTCTATGTAATGTCCTCACGTTCCACGTTACTGCAGAGAGAAAATGATTAGTAGGATTTTTAAAGAAATTAGGTTTATTGAAATTGGTAGGGCCAACAATATCAAACAGCCCCCTGATCGCAGGCATGGGGCAAAGACCTGTTCCTCCTCTGCTAAAGGCTGAAGTCACCGATGCTGGTAGGAACTTCAGGCACCACCTTTTCAAGTGGACTTTTTCAAGAGCCACATGGCCTGCCTGAGACACATTACTCCAGTTTAGGCTTGACGATGCCCAACTAGCTAAGTAAGGTTCAGGTACCTGCGATGGCCTCTGATTAAGATTATCCACCAGCTGATATAAGGTATCCCATGCCTCTGTTCACTTAAGAGCTGGCAACCCAGAAGCAAACAGAAAACACAGCGGCAGACTCTCCCTCAACAGAGGCCCACCAGTGCAGCAAGTCCAGGATCAAAAATCAAGCTCAAATCCATAAACAAATCCAGTCTAGTAGGTACAAATGGTCAGCACCAGGACCCTGTGAAGTTGACCACTCCTCAGCAGGGTTGAAAAAAAAGGAAAAAGTGGCCATAGATGACCAGATCAGTAGGCCATACTGAACTGGCAGCCCTCCCCTTCCGTTCCCTTTCAAAAGAGAATATCTCTTTTGAAAGGTGCTAACGGCCTGCACCACGAGAAGGCGGGGTCGGACATTAGGTGCTAGACCTGGCCGGTTCTGTGCATCATCACTAGGGATTGGTGCACAGCTCTCCTTCCAGTTTATGCCTAGCTACCATTTACATGTTATGCGAAATTCACTTCAAGGGAAATTGGCCTTAAATGGTCTGGAGATACGAAAATTTCTGATTTAGATTATGCTGATGATTTAGCCCTTTTGTCAAATGATGTTGATGAGATGAACTCTTTCATTCGAGCTGTTGATGAAACTGGTAGTAGAGTAGGTTTGGTCATAAACAGAGAGAAAACGTGAAAAAGTGATGAAAATTGGTCAGGCAGGCTGTGGTTCAGTTAATCTGAATGAGCAGGTGTCACAGTTTAATTTTCTTGGGAGCTATGTAACAGATACTTGGTGATGTGTGGCATAAGATTAACAGACGAATAGGGATTTCTGCGGGGATTTTTAAGAATCTGTGGAAATGTATAGAAATAGGCATATACCTTAAAGACTTAAACAGGGCTGTATAATAATTTGGTTCTTTCTAGGGTTAGTTATGGTAGTGGACACTTTGTAAACAAGATAACAGGAAATTAGATGTTTTTGATTCTACATGCTTACGCAGTATCTTGGGCATTAGGTGATTCAACTTTGTAACTAATGATGAAGTTAGGCAAAGGAGTTTGCAAACTCCTTTAAGCAGCATATTGTGCAGAGGAAACTCCGTTGGTTTGGCCATGTTGCTCGTATGAATAATTATAGATTGGCGAATAGGGTTATGAACAGTGTGCCTAAAGAACCCAGAAAGGGACGGAGACCTAGGATGAGGTGAGCAGAATATGTCAAACAGGACTTTGTTAGAATTGATGTGCAGTGGCCAGATGCATCAGATGTAGCTTAGGACAGATATGCTTGGACAACTGAATTACGCGGTCTAGTTGGACCTACATAGACAATGGCTGCTTGATGATGATGATTATAGATACACATTCAACAGCCACTTTATTAGGTACAGTTCCGTGTTATGTCAATAGTAACTGAGATACAGAATTCTGGAGCATCTTAAATAATCATTTTTGGAAAAAGTGTGACTAAAGACAATTTAAAGTCTGAAATTTCTTTCAATCTAGATTTTTGACAATATTCGTTTTCTATTTAGAATTAAGGAAATTGTAATACTTAGCAGCAATAATTCCAATTTAAGCAATTCTTCTCAAAAGTTAATAAAAAAAGTTAAAATTAAAGCAATAACTGTTATGCTAAACTTTATTAATTACGTCTAACAGTGTTTTCAGTAGTTCACGTGAAAATTTTGTTAATTCTCACTAATTCTGAATGATGTTTTGCAGAAAGAGTTAACTTGGTAAGCGTTTCAACTTCCATAACTCACATTTTTTATAATTCTTGAAATACTGGACGCATATTATTGGAAATTGAGAGTTAAATAGATTTGATTATCCTGAAAAAAATAAAAATAAAATGTCTTAAAAAATCTTTTCTTATAAATCCTTTAAGTAGATTGATCCTAAAAATATTTTTAGTTATAGATTTTCATAAAAATATTATTTAAGGAGATATATCTGCGTTATTATTAATAGTCCAATATCTGCGTTATTATTAACGTAATGTGGAAACGTACGACTGAATAATGTGGAAATGTATGCACAAAACGACCTTTTATATATTAATATTTCGGATATCATAATTATTTCAGTTTCAATTTATATCAAATTATTATAGAATTTCTATTGGACGATTCGGAGAAATTATTCTGATCTTACGCTTAAAATTAAATTCGAAAGAAATAAAACAACAGATCTTTATTTTAACTTATCTTTTTACCAACTATGTTAATAATCATAATGAAAATAGTAAAAATATAAGTTTTCGCTGCCGTGAGTAATGGATTAAATTTTGTCCCTTCCAAAAAGCATTTAATGTGACTTGGCGTAAATACAGTTATCAATTTAGTAAGAAAATGTTTCCGGAGTTATCCAACGTAAAGTCTGCTTTTTTTTTCTTGTTTTTATTAATTATGAAATATTTATTCTGGCGTATTAATTTTTATTTATGTTTACTCCACTGCTTTTGTTTTCATCTTTATCTTGCTTGCAATGTAGTTTTAATAGCAATTTGAAACTGCTCTTGTAAATTTCTATTGCATACACTTTGACGCACTGACATAAGTTTCTATTCCATGAATCAGTACAGTATAAGGAAATCTCTGTTAATTATCAGTTACCTGAAATAATGCTACTTTTTTATTATGTACACTGTCGTAGTTTTCAGAGCGATCGGTTTCTTATTCGAACTATCATTTCTTTTTTTTCCGAGATAACAAATCGTTTGGTCGGAGTAGAATCGGTCAAGGTAAACAAATAAGACTGAATTTTTATGTGACAGTTTTTTTTTTTAAATCTGGACTGGCATTATCATTTCGTTTATGTTTAATAAATAGTCCTAAGAGTTCGCTTCACAAATCTTACAGGCTGTCGAACTTAATAGGCATCTGAAAGATGTTAACTACCTATCTCAGTATGTGCGCATCGAATTTAACTTCACAATGACACTGCAATACCCATTTCAAACTAAATTTTGCTTCTAATGGGAATGCATACGAAACATTACTTTTCTTATTCTTCGAAGGATTACTCATGTAGTTTGCTACTACACAGTTCGGCATCAGAAGAAAATTATCCGAAAGACTTCGGACACAGAGAGATTCACCAAGCGGAGAACAAAGAAAGACACGAAAGAACAGACGATTATGCAAAACCTTTAGCTGAGCTCTCTCCGATGTGACGTCACGCCCTCTCAGCGACAATCGAATGACCTTGGTAAAACATAGACTTTAAGCGACATCCTATACTCAGCTGTCTAATATGAAACTCCCTTTTGAAAGAGAATGAAGGTCGTCATTTCTGGATTTAGAAATCTCTAAAAGTGGCAATTAGGAGTAATGGATGATTCATAAAATGAAAATCGTAATATGCAAAGCTAATCAATCCAAAAAGAATTTTTCATTTTATCTCTTAAGTCCAAATCGTTGCACTTTCCCCTTTTTACGATCGTAGATGGCGCCATAAGCGACAAGATCGGGAGATTTAAAAGTCACAATTCAGTGAATAAACGACTGAGGTGGTGATAGTTTAGTGAACAGAACATCTAACATGTAACTGGAGGGCCTGAGTTCGAATCCCCTTCATTAGCGAAACTCATTTTTCCACAAAATATTTTCTTAAATTCATAAAGTATGACATTTCCACAGCGTCATAATTTAACGACGATTGGCGGCCATTTCAAACCCATTGATGTTCCCTTCTTCCTCGAGGGTAGAGCGGGGGTTAGTGGAGAAAATGTCAATGCAGGCAGAGTGGGGCTCAAAACTGGAAGCATCAGGTGGAACCATCAGGTTGTGCTAGTTATCGACTGCGCAAAAGAAATAAAGCGACAGAGATATCTCTTCCTATCAGAAACTGATGGGAAAATAGACATAAGGTCGCCTCATTTCTTTAGCTTAAAAAATATTCACGTTCCTCTTTGTTTGAACACACAGAATAATTTGCTTAAAATAAACTGCTATGAGAATTGTGAATCCAGATGGCAAATTCTTTGTTCCATTATCAACTTGAACAGGCTGAAACTGTCAAGAATCTTTACCGCCAATTGAAATAAAATACCATTTACATTAATAAGCAGAAAGGGGATGCTGAGAGAGATTTAGTTCAATCGAAGAAGGACATTGAGGAAGATATTGCTCCTGTTCTCGTCTTCGTGCATGATGGGGCGAGTGGTCAGCCAATCACTCATGTTCATTTCTTTCTCGAATCCAATATATTAAAGAAAAAATTTGTGTGTTATTTTTGTTTGTTTGTAAGTTTGTCTGCTTATGCACTCGGCCTCCAGAAGAGCTAGACATCAATCTTTGCACGCTTTTCTCTCAGCCAAGGGATGAGTATTATAGGCTATGTACGGACCCGCTGGTGTCAATCAAAACTCGGGTGTGTGGCGGCAAATATTGGTGATGTGGGACATGAAATAAACAAAAGAATAGGGATTGCTGCAGGGATTTTTAAGAATCGATTGAGAATGTGGAACTGCAAACTTAATTTTGATAGCGAAACATAGACCCTTTGTAAGGGAGATAACAGGAAGCTTGATGCCTTTGATTTTAGATGTTTACTAAGTATCTTGGGCATTAGGTGGTTGACTTTGTAAATAACGATGAAGTTGCATGATGTTAATTACATTATATTTCATTACGTTTCATTATTGTTAAGTATTATTAAATAATATATTACTAAAATTTGAAAATTAGTGTATTGATGTACTGCATTTCTGTATAAGCTAGCATATATCCAACAGTATGCGCTAAATGAGATGATATTGAGCGATGGCAGCTAGGGATTTTTTTAACTTTCAGAGTGAACTTTTTGTTAATTGCAAATTGTATTTATGTGTACCTCCTCCATGCACTTCTGAGTTGCTTAGGTTGGGTTGCTTTACCTCTGAGCGGCACTTTTTTGCACACCATGGGCTAAATGGCCAGGTCACAAGGACATGAAAGACTCAGAGCAGGTTGGGGGAGGTGACCCACTGCAACAGCTGTTGGGAGACAGATGGTAGTCTCCCGTCAAGGCCATCCAGCGTGTTCTTTAACGTGCACAGAGTTTGGCTTTCATGCACCTGGTACCATGGCTTAATGTTCCATTGAAGGATGGGGTGGCTTTTTCAAACCCATCGGTGTCCCCTAGTAACCACGGGCAGGATGGGTTTTTTTTTCGGAGGTAAATCTCAACGGTGGCCCAGCTGGGACTCGATTCTGGGAACTACAGATTTCTAGCCTGGTGCGATACCAACTGAGCCACCCCCGCCCCTTGCACTTTAGGAGATACAAATAACACACAAATATAAACCAACACTACAGCACTCAGGGATTAGTGGGTCGGGAAAAAACACAAACGCACTTAGATGCCCCTGCCCGGGAACCAAACACTCCTGGGGTCCTGTATTAACGGGTTTCGTAAATCTCGTAAATAATTATAATGACAACGGCGGTTGACGGCCTGGTAAGGCATGGAGAAACGCTTTTTTCGAGCAATTGGAGAGCATTGCCCGTCTGGCAAAATGGCAACCGAGCGAGATAGCTTTCATCGGCCGCTCGAAGCTCACAGGTCTTGCTACCGAATTTGTGAATGTGTCACATGAGCTGTGCTTGGAGGAAGGATATGAGACGTTCAACAGGGCAGTCATAGATAAGTTCTATGTAGAAGAACCGTTATGTATCGTTATCCGTTATGTACCGCTGTATCGGTTCACCACCTGTCAGCAATAGTTGGGTGAAAGTGTACATGCAGTTCGATTGAGGACTCTTGCATGTCAGTTTCTGAAAAAGTGCAGTTTGGAAGGAGAGAAGGACCGAATTTGTGGCGGTCTGCTCCCCAAGCTGAAGAGATGCGTGTTATCCCACAACCCCAGGACATTCAAGGAGGCCCTGAAAGGTGACCTTAGAAGAAAGCAATGAACAGACAGCAAACCAACGACAAAAAACAATCAAATATTTGTATCCTTGTACCTGTTTAAATTCCCAAGAGCATTCAGCATTTTTTGATGCGCATGATGTATTATGGAGTTTCACCATTAAATTCAAAGATTTAGCTTTCAATTCAAATGAAATAAATTTACCATTTTTAATATTCAGTTTAACTAATTAAACCATCTTTTCAAGGTAAATTAATCTGCTTCCAATTTAGTTTTTTTAATTTTGAAATATTATCAGAAGAATAAATTACCCCAGTATCGTCTGCAAAATTAATAAGGTTGCCATTAGCTTCAGGGAACATAAATCATTAACGTAAATGAGAAACAACAATGGTCCTAACACAGAGCCCTATGGTACTCCTGTTTTTATATTCTGAAATTTACATATAGCATTACCCAAAGTAACTACTTGCTGTCTATTATATAAGCAAGATGCAAAACACTGATAACAATTACCTCTCACAACTCTTGTACACAATTTTTTCAGTAAAATTTCATGATTAATGGAATCAAAAGCCTTTTGAATAAATGTAGATGAGGTTTCTCTACTCAAATCAATACTCTTAAAAATCGAGACAGTGAAATCCAAACATGTATGTTTTGCATTTCTCTTTTCCCAAGGACCAAATTAATTTTTACTAAAAAAAAACAAACAAAATAATCGGGAAATTTTATGTCTTTTTTTCATTAATGTTTCTATTACTTTAGTAAAAACTGGGAAAAATCGATATTGGTCTATAATTAGAAAATAAATTTTAATAATTAATAAAATTAAAAAATAATTTTAAAAAGGACTGTGTTCAGGCAATAACACAGTCCTTTTTAAATCATCAATAAATAGTACACTCGTAAATGATATATTTATTATATGAACCATGAAATCTAAATGATAGTTACTAATAATTTGTGTCATATTTTCAGTTATTCTAACAATTCCAACTGCTTTTTTGGCATTTAAATCTTTTATAACATTGTAAACCTCATTAGCTATAGTTTCAACTAAGAACATAGATTTGTGTTGTTGATAATGGTAGTGAGTGAATTATTGGTATTGTCTGAATGCATAATATTTATTGAATTCATGGCATCAGCTGGGTAACATAAGTCATTAGATTTAGGCAAAATTCTTTGCATGCAATCATTACCGAAAGTTTCCTCAATACATTCCCTCTGCTTTCTTGACTCTTTCTGCATTTGTTAAACACTCTATTATAAAATTTTCTTTAGCCCTTTTGATTTGCTTTTCACCAATTTATTTAAACAATTATGCTACATTTTTATCTGAAGATCACCAATATGTCATTTACTTTTCATATACAATGTTTCATTCATATTGATTAACTTAATAATTTCTTTAGTTATCCATTCCTTTTTCCTATAATTTTTTTTTCAATATGAATTTTATTGACACCTTTTAATGGAAAAGCCATTTCGGTAAATAGTTATGAATGTTTATCTGCTGACGTAACCTTTCAGTACTAGAGGGCGCTGTTTGGCGGCATGCAATTGGCTAGAGGGGCGAAGTGGGAACGGAGAACGAATTCGTGTTTGCCTTTGGCACTCGTGAATCAGACACATTATGTGTAACATAGAGTGTTTCACGACTGCTGAGATGGCTGACATGCATCTGGCATATGGGGCTGCCAATGGAAACGGAAGAGCTACTCTGAAGTCGTACCAACAGCGCTTCCCAAACAGATGTGTGTCAAACCACCAAACGTTTGTCCGTTTGCACTGGCAACTGCGAGAAACTGGAACATTCCATGCAAACATGCATGACACTGGTCGGGAGAGAACCAAGCGCACTTATGACATGGAAGAAGAGATCCTACGGTAGATAGAGGACAATCCAGGCACAAGCACGGTGGATTGAGGACAATCCAGGTACAAGCACAGTGGATTGAGGACAATCCAGGCACAAGCACGCGAGCTGTTGCACGTAGCCTCGGTGTGAACCACGCCCTCGTGTGGAGAGTGTTGCACGAGAAGCAATTACATCCGTTTCATTGTCAGGGAGTCCAGATATTGTAACCTCAGGATTACCCTCTTCATGTGGAATTCATGCGCTGGTTTCTGCCACGGTGCAGCTGACTTTCCAGCATATGTGCTCTTCTCAGGTGAGGCCTCTTTCACACGTGAAGGTGTGTTTAATATTCACAATTCTCACGTTTGGGAGCACGAAGATCCACGTGCCACAATGGCGCATGGTCATCAACAATGGTTTGCAGTCAATGTTTGGGCGAGTATCGTCCATGATATTTTGATTAGGTCATATCTGTTGCCTCCCCAACTCAATGGGCAGATTTATCGGTTATTTCTTGAAGAAACGTTGCCGGGACTGCTAGAAGATGTTCCCTGGCTATTCACAGACTAATGCAGTTTCAACACGACGGGGCGCCAGCACACTTCAGCAATGATGTGCGGGATTATCTGAACGCCACTTTTGGGGGCCGACGGATAGGTTGGGGTGACCCGTCGCCTGGCCACCAAGATCGCCGATTTAACACGTATCGATTTCTTCCTCTTGGGATAGAGGAAGAACCTGGTGTACGAGACTCCCAATTGACTCAGATGAAGACTTCCTCGCAAGAATCGCTGTCGCCACTGCAACTGCAGATTTTATGCAATGTTCGCGAAATTCCGGGAATTTTTCAACATGAACGGCAATCAATGCTTCGACGTTGCCATGCATGCAATGCTGTTGCCGGTCGCAACTTTGAGCACCTTCTTTAAATAAACATGTTGTTCACACTTGTTTCCATTCCTTTATGTACCAGCTCCATCGATATCGCTGTCAGAGCTCTCTAGCACCGAAGGATTACGTCAGCGGACATTCATAGATGAAAATGGTTTGCCTTGGTGTTCTCCATCTCCCATTGAAATTTGTACAGAGAGTTTTAAACACCCTGTATAATAAGATAGTGTATATATAGCAAATGTCACAATATGTAATAAACATATAGTAAAGAATTTAAAAGAGAATGTCGTCTGAACAAAGTTTCAAAAAATTTAACATACTCAAAACAAATACACAAAATAGCTTTAGCAATGCAAGTATTTAATATTAAGGAAAAAATTGATGTAGTGGTAAATAAATAGTTTACTAGAACAATAATGGCTCAGGATGTTTGCATTCCAAAACCAAACAAAGAATTATTCAAAAAATATTATGGATATAATAGCTAAAAACTATTGAACTCACTGCCAAATCACCTGAAAATGACAACTAATAAAATAGAATTCTCTAAAGAAGTGGTATTAAGAAGTGGCTCGTAAGAAACTTTTATGCTTCACGTCCCCCCTGGAAATGTGTATGTAACTGGCGTACCCCTTGCATAGATAGATAAAACTATAGTTATAGCATAATAATGATTATTTTTACTTTGTTACTAGATTCAGCGACTTTTGTGCTCTCACGTCGTACCCCCAAAATTTTTACCGCGTACCCCACGTTGAGAACCCCTACCCTAAAGAACTAAAAATTGCTGTTGAATGGTGGAGACTGCGAGTGATGTTTTATTTACTGTATTAATTGATTGCAATGAAATGAGATATTACTCATTTTATGTGTAGTACAGAAGCTGAATTGCTATTTTCTATGTTTTCATATTTATATATTGATGTACTGATGTATTGACTGCAGAATATATATGTTTTGTAAATATTCACTTGTGACTTGTTGATTAACACACTTGTGAGTTAAATACAACTCTTGTGGAAGTTGATTATGTATGGTCTATGTATTTAAATATTGTACGAATACATTGAATTCAGTAAATTGGATTCTTGTTCCTAATGTATATAAATGATTCGTGTAATATTAAATTAAATATTAAAATTATTACATTTAGAGATGACTGTAATAATTCATTTGGGACACGAGTTAGATATTCTAAATAATATGAAAACTGATATGATATATATTCAGAACTGGTTCGAGTAAATAAATAATTTTTAAATATTAAAAAGTCGAAATAATTCTGCACAAAACATGAAAACTGATAATTTTTTTCCCATCTTCAAAATTATATGAAGCATGATTGTTCGTGCGAAAAAAAATCAGGCAATGAAGTTTATATCGGCAATGTAATTTATATTATATTTATATCTAATAATAATATAATAATTATATTAATGTTTTGAAGAAAATTAGTTCTACGATAAATTACATCTATTGCAGATGTTTCTGGCTTGAAAATAAAATAGTTTATAGGTTAAATGATATCCATTTTACGGACCATTATCATGTGGAGATACTTGTTGGTCCAAAATTCAACCACTTCAGTATGTGCAAATCGCATTATTATGTGTATTATGAAAATGAAGAGACAGATAATTTATTTTTATGTTTATTCCATACTAGGTGTATTACAAGTTAGAAAAAGTTATATCTTCCAAACCTTGAATTACTTAAAAACGCATTAGACTATATAAATCTCATTCGGACATTTCAGAATGATACTCTCTTTTCAACAGTGTTATTTTAATCAAAATGTTTGCATAAAAGACATTATGATGTCTTTTATGACGGTGAATGACGGTGAAGAGACACTGCACATACTTACTGAGCAGATTTTTAACGCTCGATCAGAGAAAACAGAACTGATAAATCATGAAAGATAATCTATTGCTAATATGAACGTATGTCTTCAAACCTTAGAAATATTAATTAATTATCCTAAACTATATATGGATAGTTTCCTGAGATCAGCTTACAAATTATATTAAATTAGTTTAAACAATCGGTGCCATAATTGAATAGTTTCAGAAAATAACTGCTTTTTTTTGCAAATACTGTTCTAATTGTATATAAAGTATTACATATATGCTTGTAATAGTTTATACGTTGCCGAAATAAAATTTGTTATTATGAAGCTAAAACTAACTTCAAAATGCTCGCTTTCACTGTTTTGTAGATCAGTGCTGTCCAACTTCTCTAAGACCGTGGGCTATTTTTTTTTCTTTTGCCAATATTTCGCGGGCCAAAAAAAAAGAATAGGATAGGACCTAACCTGTCCCATTTTTATATCACCAAATATTCCCAGCGGAGATCAAAATGTTCTTTTCTTTAGCGATTAGTTTTGTCTGGCAAAATTCCTCGCCATAGCATGCGCAGTGAGAGCGATTCGTGCTGTCGTTAGATGCTTCTTATTACTGCAGCTTCATAAAAACATTTGTTTGATGACGCCGCAACGCTCTTAAAAGGTTTCAGAAGTTTGCCGATCGGCTAAAGAATGTTTTGTAAACTTTATAGAATGAGTAAGTTGTAGATCGTAGATCGTATATTCATATTCGATGTACCGGGTAATAATTTTACCCCTAACCATCTCCATCATAAAGATATGCCTATTTGGCATGAGTAAGAACAAAACATATAAGTAAACCACCCTTAGGTGGGCCCCTAAGGGCAAACAAAAGAAAAGCTAAAAATAGCAGTAAAATTGTATAAGAAATCTACAACGGGTAGGTCTCCTCAGAGAAAGCTAACGTTTTAGGCCTCTTGTACTTGTTCAAAACAGTATGATCGTAAAGAATCAGAGAAGAAATAATCTCATTGGGATTATTGCTTACAGCCTTAAAATATCTTTTTGAGGTGCGTTTTATATGTGTGTATATATATATGGTCGATGCCCAGGTCTTTATGAAGTTGTCTGTTAGTGACAAACCAGGGGGCATCGACCGCAGTTCTCAAAATCTTGTTCTGTAAGATATGAATCTTACGAATATTGGTGGGTGTAGTATTCGCCCATATGGGTGAAGCATAGAGAATCACCGGTCTGATGATCATATCATAGAGTAAAAGTGAGTAAGTTGAAGATTGCATGTCAAGTAAAGTAATGTAAATTGACAAAAAATTATAAGTTGGATTACAGATATTTATTTAAAATTTCAAGTAGAAACTTGATTTTGTTAAACTCGAAATTATTTGCTATTAAAATATAATGTAATAATATATAAATTGAGTAATGTCATATTAATATCATTTTTACATTGCAAAATTATAAAAAATAAAATCTATCTGTATGTCTATCTCTCTATCCATAGGTCTATCTGTCTATCTCTATATCTATCTGGATAAATAGATCCATCCCTCCACCTTTTACACTGGTTTCACAAAATTAAAGAACAACTTGAAAACTTGCATGCATGCATGTGAATTGGAAGATAGTTGTATATAAACACTGTCGAAACAGTTGGAAAATGGAATAGCACTTCTAATTACCCATATTATATTACGAATACACACATGGAAAAGAGGTGAAGGTCAATTGAGACAAGTGGTTCAATACGGATAACATATCTCATGCTGTTGATAAAATTGCCCAGCATCTCTGTTTGCAGAAATCTCCGTTATTCCTCCAAAGCAATGTTGAAGCTCTAGGAGGCGTGCAGGAGTAGGATTCAGAGAAGCAGAGAACCCATCTCCCTAAAGCATCCATGCATGATCTATTGCAGTGGGGGCGAACCTATGGCACGTTCGAAAATTTTGCTGGCACGTGAACGGTTTACAGGTATTACCGTTCACAGCAAACTGGAGCGTGTGCAGTTACTGCACACGCTCCAGTTTGCTGTGAACATTTTGAAATTTTTGAAATTTGTGCTCAATTTATGCGCTTATAAATTATGCAATGTTTTTTAATTGTTACAGTATGTACAAGTAAAATTTTGTTTTACACGAAAGAAACAAATACGATTTTTCCTCGCGTCAGTCGACACCACAGAAATGGAGAAGGTGATAGAAGACGAATCTGATCACATGATGCGTCTAAAATTGAATGTGCCAATTTTTATGCATTGTTGGCGGTGTGCGTGTATGCGATTGCAACATTTTTGATAGTGTTGGCGCGGCCGGTTGATTGTTTTGTTATATTTGCGACCGTACGGAGAATCAGGGTTTCCAATATTAAATACCGGATTTCTGACAGTTCATGAGTTTTGACAACTTGTATGTTTTTGTTTTTCGATTGAGATGCCAGTTTTACATATTGAAAATTATAACAATTTTAATACATAATAAAGTGGTAATATAAATAATTCAATTTTTTTAACTTACTTATTTGTTTGCTATAGTTGGCAACATTAGCCATAATATAAAATTATCGTAATGCCAACTTAAACGATGCGTACAAAATGGCTGCCCTGAAGAGATCGTGCGCGATTAAGCTGCGCCAAGCGTCCTTTCGCCTTCTGTCCACTTCTCTATTTCTGTGGTCGACACATTGTAGATCACTTGCGGCGACTAACTCATGCGCAGGATTCCCGGTTTGTGTTGTTGTGTTGTTTTACCTCTGAGCGGCACTTTTTTGCACACAATGGGCTAAATGGCCAGGTCACAAGGACCCCGAAGGCTCAGAGAAGGTTGGGGGAGGGGACCCACTGGAACAGCTGTTGGGAGACAGATGATAGCCTCCCGTCAAGGCCATCCAGCGTGTTCTTTAACGTGCACAGAGTATGGCTCTCCCGCACACGGGGCCACGGCTTAACGTCCCATCCGACGGACGGCGGCCTTTCCAAGCCCATCGGTGTCCCCTACTGACCGTGGGCAGGGCGGGGAATTTTGCGGAGATAAATCTCAACGCTGACCCAGCTGGGACTCGAACCTGGGAACTACAGATTACGAGCCTGGCGCGCTACCGACTGAGCCACCCCCGTCCCCAGGATTCCTAGACTTTTCCCGTCTCTAATCGCATACGTTCTTATGTATTTCGCCTTCGCGCCAGGTGTCCGCAAGTAAGCAGAAAGAAGCGGCAAGTGTATTATTGTCGCGTTATGTGCACTGCTTTTGATATATGTGGGAAAAGATAATTTAATTTAGGAATTTAAAAAAAACGTTTGATTTTATTTTTAAATAAATTTGATATACTTTATATAAATTTGATATATTTTATATAAATTTGATATGGCTAGTGAAAATAAAAAAAAAAAAATTATCAGAATCAAGCAGCAGAGAGTTCCAAAGTTGGTGGACTGAAGAGTATGCCATGATTAACAAAGGCAGTAAAGCAGTTATGTGTTTTATGTTCCGGGACAGTTGTATGCAGAAAGTCGTCAGTAAAACTGCATTATGAGACAAACCGTAAATCGCTCCTTGAGAAAAGCAAGGACGAACAAAAATAATTTATTGCTCGGGAAATTAAAAATAGAAATATTGAATCAACATCCCTAATGAAATTTATCGGCAGTCGTTCAAATATAACTGCTGCTAGTTTTTATTGCCTTAAGCATAATTGCCAAACACGGGAAACCTTTTAGTGATGGGGATTATATGAAAGAAGCATGGTTAAAATGCTCACCATTTCTTTTTGAAAACAAGGAAAAAATTATTCAAAGAATAAAAGATATTCCTTTTGATGGAAACACGGTGAAAGACAGAATCTTGGAAATCGCTAAAAATATAACTCATCAGCAAAAAAAAAGATATAAACTCTTCTTGTTCACTTTCTCTCTGCCGTGATGAGAGTTCTGACAAAACTGGATCAGCTGGTTTAGCAATTTTAATTCGTATTGTGTTGGGAATAATATCAAAGATGAACTGATCAGTTTAGCATCATTAGCAACAACTACAAAAGGAATAGATATTTGCAACGCAATTGTAAATACATTCGCTGAAAGAGAAATAGATCTTTCCAAAACTGTATCAGTAACTACTGATGGTGTTCGCAGTATGACTGGAAAGGAAAATGGTTTTGTCAATTTATTTATCGAACAAATTGTACATTCAGTTCTGTGTTTTCATTGCATTATGCATCAGCAGGTTTTATGCGCATAGGCCAGTTTGAAGTCTTGTAACAAAATTGGTGAAATTTATATCTACACGCGCTTTAAATAAACGAAAATTTCTAGAATTATTAATCAGTGTACAATGGTTTACTTGTGTGCAACAACGTCCGATGGTAAGTCGTGGACAAGTTCTTCAAAGATTCGTTGAGTGTTTAGATAAACTTAGACTTTTTTACATAATGAGAAAATAATTGAAACATAAAATCAATTATTGGACGTCGAACGGCTTTCCAAATTAATGTTTTTACTGAATTGTGCTTACATTTAAATTAATTAAATGTTAAACTGCAAGGTGTTGACAAGACAGTTATTGTCATGTTTGATTTAATCAAAGCATTCGAAGCTAATTACAAATTTTCAACCGTGACGTTATTTCCAACACCTTCAAATATTTTACAAATACAAACGTAATTCTTTGCAGATTTAGAATCTCATGATAAACCAGATCAAGTTAAATTGACACAAGAGTTTTCTGCAGTTACTCAGTCGATAAACAACGAATTTTCTTCGAGATTTACACAGTTCAGGCAATTTGCAGAAACATCAAAATTTATTTAACATCCGGACACAACATCAGCAGATAAACTCAATTTGGAGATTTTCGAGTGGCTGAATTTGGAAGATATAGAAATGAAATTAATCGATTTTCAGTCCAGTTCTATATGGAAACAAAAGTTTGTCGATTTAAGAAATGACTTGGAAATAATCGAAAATGATCGATTATTGGGCGTATATAAAAAGAATGCAGATAAGGAAATAGTGAGTACTTGGAATGCCATTCCCGAAACCTTTAGTTATATAAAAAAAAACTAGCGACGGCTATATTATAAATTTTGGCCTTTACATATGCTTGTGAGTCATTATTTTCCGAAATGAATATTATAAAAGACAGTTTAAGAAATAGAATGACCGATGAATCGAGTTCATCATGTGCATTGCTAAAAGTGACGAAATATGAACATGATATAAAGGATTTGGCATACAATGTACAGCAGCAAAAATCTCATTAATAAATAATTGATTTTGATCTTTATGTGAGAAACTTAATGACAAGTTATGAGTACGCCTTTATGAAATTATGTGTTAATTTTTAAACTTGTCTCAATAAAATTCTGCATAATTATTTTTTTATTATTTTTTTCCTCTATTAAAAACTGCTGGGCACATCAGCAACTCGATAAATATTATTTGTAAATTTTTGGCATGCGCACATAAAAATGTTCGCCACCACTGTTCTATTGGATTTAGATCAGGATACTGGGCTGGTCACTCCACACGATTAACAGTGCTTTCTCCAGTGAGGAATTGATAAAGGTGTGGCTATTATCATCCTGTAGGAGGAAGGTATCACGTATTGCATCTGTATGTGACAAATCCCCAAAGATATCCCTTTTGAAACCATGACACTACCACTCCCTTAGACATCCTGTTCATGGATATTTGTAGCATGAGAGTGTGTTTCTGTTTCCCTCCATATCAACTGATGATGAAAATCAATGTGGAGGGCAAATCTTGATTCATTCGTGAAGACCATGGACCGCCATTGCTCCTGGGTCCAATTGACATGATGTCTGCACTATCATGTTGTTATGATGATCCTACGGTTGATTGATGGCGGTCCATCTTGTGGTGTTCGGTCAGGGCTCACACACTACTGGCCACCCAGGACATATGCACACTTCATGAAGACTTCGGCTTATAATGATAGCAGATGCTGCCATTCCACTCGCTGCTGCATGGTCCATTCCCAGTTGACGTGATATTAACATCCTGCTCATCCACGTACATAACACCAGATAGTGGGGGTTGTCGCCCGTTGTCGTCCACTATTGAATCATCTGGATTAAGTCATCAGGCAACATCTGTTTCACTTCGACCTATCTCAAGCCTACCTATAGTTCGTCATCGCACTTCTTCCAATAGATGATATTTGCCAGACATACTCAACAAATTTGCTATGAGAAATGTTCAAAAAATTCTTGATATGCATCTGCAGAACAAAAACCATTGCTGGGAGCTTTGCTGATATATGTCCGCAAAACTCCCCGTCCTGCCCAGGTCAATAGGGGATACCGATGGGCTTGAAAAAGCCGATGTACGTCGGATGGGACGTTAAGACTTGGCCCCGTGTGAGAGAGAGAGAGCCATGCCCTGTGCATATTAAAGAACCCGATAGATAGCCTTGATGGGAGACTTCACTTCTTAACTCCATCTGTCTCGTAACAGTTGCCAGGGAGTCGCTCAGAGATAAAGCAACCTAACCCTCTGTCATTAAAGTAGGGCATAAAATATGTAATGAGTGTTAGGGTTGGGATGTTTTACCTCTGAGCAGCGCTTTTTTGCACACAATTGGCTAAATTGCCAGGTGACAAGGACCCAAAGGGCTCAGAGATGATTGGAGGAGGGGACCACTGGACAGCTGTTAGGAGACAGATTGTTGCCTCTCCGCACACGGAGCCATGGCTCAACGTCGCATCCGATGTGCGTCTGCCTTTTCAAGCCCATCGGTGTCCCATATTGAGGAGCCAGGGCGTTTTGAAAAGATAAATCGCAGTGCTGACCCAGCTGGAACTCGAACCTGGGAACTTTAGATTTCAAGCCTAGCTCGCTATCGACTGAGCCCTCCCCCCCAACAAGTTTTAGGTTCTTCACATAACAAGAGTTCAACTTTCCAAAATTGGTCCACAAAATACCAACCATAATTGCCCTACCGAAAGAGAGAATTACCATATTATGTCAATGCGAATCAAACTTCGATTATATGCATTTAATGAAAAAAACGTGACTGATGATAAATTAAAGATCATAATTAATTTGTTTTTTTAAATCTCAATTTTCAACAATACTTGTTCAGTATTTATAGAGGCACGGAAGCTGGATAGTTTAAAAATATTGTGTTTTCATAAAAATCATTAATGATTGCCTAATATTGAAATGATCATTACGCATATTTTTAAAATGCATATTTTTTTAAATGGTTTGAAACAATATTTGTTATTTAAGTTTTAATTTCTGAGGTAAATTTTTCTGACGCATGTTTAACCTCTCTAAATCTAAATCTAAATTATTGTCTGTAGAAGTCATTTGAGCACAGATGTAGAAAGTCAATAAAACTACATGTCTGATACTGCGATGAATTGACGTCGCGGTGAATTGACGCTGCGATGAATTGACGTCGTGGTGAATTGACGCTGCGATGAATTGACGTCGTGGGGAATTGACGCTGCGATGAATTGACGTCGTGGGGAATTGACGTTGCGATGAATTGACGTCGTGGGGAATTGACGCTGCGATGAATTGACGTCGTGGGGAATTGACGCTGAGATGAATTGACGTCGTGGTGAATTGACGCTGCGATGAATTGACGCTGCGATGAATTGACGTCGTGGTGAATTGACGTCGTGGTGAATTGACGTCGTGGTGAATTGACGTCGTGGTGAATTGACGCTGCGATGAATTGACGTCGTGGTGAATTGAAGCTGCGATGAATTGACGTCGTGATGAATTGACGCTGCGATGATTGACGTCGTGATGAATTGACACTGCGATGAACTGATGTTGGATGAATTGACGTGGAACCAGGAGTGCTTACAAAACTTACCTTTCTGCAGTGGAAATAATAAACAGATTAAAAGTGATCCAGCATTCGGCGGATCACTTTTACCGTGCAACGCCGAGTGCCGTTAAGCTAGTAAAAAGTAAATTATAATTGAATATAAAACTATAATCGAATATAAAAAATAAATTACAATCGAATATAAAAAATTAATTAATATTCAGAATAAAAAAAAGAAAAACTTTATTAATTGTAAAGTTTCGCATGCTCTCATACCGGAAATGATTTTCGAAAATACATTTTATACATTTGACCTATGCATTTTTCATTAATACAAAAAAAAGAGTTCCACTGCCACTGTTCCCGTATACGCAAAGGGAGAATAAAAAAGCCAATGTCTCCTGCATGTAGCACAACAATTAAATCTTAATTATTGTACCTTTACTCAGCTAAATTAAAAATATATATATATGATGCATTTTAAATATACTTATTATTAATTTAGCATTATTTCCTCGAATTCTTAATAGTTGCAGATTTACTCATCAAATTTGTTCTTGAATTTGTCTGGCAAAGCCCATTGGTGAGACGTGGGCTAGTGGAAGAGCAGCCCGGGGTGTTGATTTAAGGAGTAATTTCTATATTATTTTTATTATGTACAAAAAACTTACCTGTTGAAAATGGCGCCATTTTTACTTACGTTCTTTTTCGCTTGACTTTTGTATCCGGTGTGTCGTTTTTTTTGTAGATTTGTCAAAACTGTTGTTCTGCCATATTTCCACAAATTGACGGATGATTGCAACGGGCTATGTACTAATGAATGAAAGCTCTTGATATGAGTAACGTTACAGTATATGGAAATATTCATCTCCCTTATTTCTCCTCCTCTAAAACGGAAAAATGTTTAAACGATTATACCCTTATACCTTCCGAACACAAAGGCCGAGTGAGTAACTAGTCCTAGGTGAAATGAAAGCTTAAAACGTGGGAAGAGTCATTGGCTACAAAACGTTTGCCCCCATGCTTTCTTTGTCATTTCATTTGTCATGCTTTCTTTGTCATTTATATTTGCCCCTAAAAAGGAGGAAATACGTGAACCATTGGTGGTCAAATATTCCCATGCTAGCGGGACAGCCTCAAGAAACTTGGAAAGAGGCTGTCTACAAGAGTCGTGCAGCGGACCATTCCTCTGGAATTTAGTCGCTGATACTGCTCTGGAGTTGACCCTGCCCGAGGGGGTCTGGCTCCAGGCCTATGCGGATGACTTGCTGCTTGCCATAACAGCATCCTCCAGAGCTAAGCTGGAAGTTGCTGGCAACGCAGCAATTAAAATACTAGAAGGATGGTGTCTTCGCAATAAGCTTGGGTTCAGCGTTGCGAAAACAACATCAATGACTATTGCAAAAGAGGGTGTCCTCAAGAAGAGGTACCCTATTTTTAAACTAAAAGGCGAAAACATCGGCCATATGACAACTTTAAAGTACTTGGGGATCAATCTGGATGAGAGGATGAGCTGGATCCCACACCTGCAGGACTTGAAAGCTAAATGCACCAATGTTATGTGCAAGCTGGGCGTATGGCTCGCGTCTCATGGGGACTCAGAAGCGTGGTCCTCAAGGAAATGTATCTTAGGGGAACGGAGTGGATCCTAACCTATGGTGCGGGCGCCTGGTGGCGCCCGACGGACCACTCCATAATGTGTAGAAAGCTGCTCGCTGCCCAACGACCGGCTTTACTGCGAATCACCAGGGCCTACAGGACAACATCTACGGATGCCCTCCTGGTGCTCGCAGGGATCCCTCCGTTATTTTTGACTGTCGGCAAAGAAGCGACCATATTTAGAGTCTAGCAGGCGAAGGAGAAAGCAACATTCCTCGGAGTCCAGTTTGACCCCGAGGATTATGAGCAAAATACCGCTAAGTGGGAACTCCATCTCACGAGAAGACTATGTGTGCCCTGGTCTATGGAGTTACAATCAGGAATTGGAACTGAAATATACACCGATGGTTCCAAGAACGAGGATAGAGTGGGCCTAGCCTACACTGTCTTCCGTCAAGGAGCCAAGGTGCATGATTATCAGAGGAAGGTTTCTAATAATAATTCAGCCTTCCAAGCAGAGCTGCTCGCTATCAGAGAGGCCCTTAACTGGGTCCTCAATGACAGCGGTCTGGACAGCGACATACGGCTGTACACGGACAGCGAGGCGGCTCTGCATGCACTTGAAGATGCAAACAACAGGCATCAGATTGTGAAGGAGATCAAGTACATCCTGGGCAATCAGAGCATGCCCAGGATTTCCTTCTCCTGGATCAAGGCGCACGTAGGGCATGAAGGGAATGAGCGGGCCGACCAACTGGCCCGTTCCGCAGGTAATAACACTCAACCTGTATAGCGGTTAAGACTTCAAAACCTACCCTAAAGTCTATAATTGGCCAAGGTACCGTTAAGGAGTGGCAGAGGCTCTGGGATACGACTGAGAATGGTCTTCAAACAAAGACACTCTTGAAAAGGGTCAGTCTATCCCTGATGTCCTCTGACCACTATTTGACTCAGGTCCTAACAGGACATGGGAGTTTCCCCAAATACCTGGAGCGGTTTAAAATCTCTGCCCGCAGTTACTGCGGCTGTGGGGCTCCAGACGCAGATGTCGGGCACTACATCCTCAGGTGCCCGATCACAGAAGGGTTCGGTAACGAACTCAGGGACTCCCAGGTGATCAATGAGGTAGCAGGCGAATTGGTCTCAGTGTCCATTGAGAGTGCCCGTGTCAGGGTGCACTTGAGGGACATAGGCTGGCTCGTCTGCCGGCTCCGGGACTCGCTCCTTTGAGGTCCGTAGCTGCTTTCTCTCTCTTACTTATTTTCCAACTTTCCTCCCGGGCTGCACTCAGCACCCCCTTTAACACCACCCATACTCCAAGTCCCTACTGGTCTCCTCTGAGACAAACCTCATCTTCTACTTCCAGGCTTCTCTTTGCTATGCACGTGTAGTGTCGTGAGACGGAGCACGTGCTTTCCCCATGGGGAGTGGGTCCTTCAGGACCCACTCCCCACCCCGTATTAAAGAGAGGTGTCAGCCTACGGCCCGTGGGCCTGATATGGCCGGTGAATAATGTTTATATAGCCCGCGAGGAAAGGCAACTAAAACAACATTTAAAATTTTGTTAATTTCTTCAATAACAGTGTACATTCGAGGAAATAAACGAATTTAAAAGACTGTGGAGCTCACTGAGACGAATATGTGAGAGTGTTGAAGTTACGAAGCCACGTGTTGGTGTCGTGAATTCTGTTTCTTTTATCTATGTTTGTATCAAAAATGCGCATGTTTGACTAGAAGTGTTCCAACTGTAGTTCAGTGCAGGAATATTTAAGCTAAATACGGTTATTTTTAACTGAATACAGTTACAGACTTCCTTTTACACGCAAAAGGTATGGAAAATGTAACACACTAATTTTTCTCAAATCACTCAGAATGGCCCTCCAAACAAATCTAAATTTAAAACATGGCCTCTGTACGGGAAAAGACACTATTGATATAAACCATTGTTCCACTCTGTCGTCTACATAATGAGATTTATGCGAAATGAAACTTGTAACACGGAAAATGTTATAGGGCACAACAAAACTATGTTCCCCACCTTTTCTTCTCTCGAAAGAGGGAGAGGAGAAAATTAATGGGGTCCAGTCGTTAAAATTTATACATAAAATGAAAGTATATGACGTGAGGAGTAACATAGGGAATGTGACAATTCCCTATTCTTAAACAGAGGGAAAAAACAAAAGTTGTTTTTGGGAACAAAGCATCCCGGCGCTAAAAGAGGGAAAAGGAAAAAATATGGAATAAAAATATCTTCCTATGCGTGCTTTAAAAAAATAAAGGAAATAAAAAAATGATGACAAAGATGAAATAAGTTACTCAATTAATTCAAAGGACGACAGAGTATCAAAATGGTTTCTCTTATCAAATGACCAAAAATTACCGGGCCTCTATTTCCTAATATGAATTGAACAAGTAATTTTATAATTGATATCTTCATTTTTTCCGACCCCGCCTTCTCGTGGTGCAGACCATTAGTACCTTTCAAAAGAGATACTCTCTTGTGGAAGTGAACGGAAGGGGAGGGCTGCCAGATTAGTGTGGCCTACGGATCTGGACAACTATGGCTATCTTTCTTTTTTTTCTACCCTGCTGAGGAGTGGTCAACCACACAGGGTCCTGGTGCTGACCATATTAACCTACTGGACTGGACAGATATATGGCTCTGAGCTTGATTATGGATCCTGATTTAGCTGCAATGGTGGGCTTCTGTGGAGGGAAAATCTTCCGCTGTGTTTTCTGTTTGTTTGTGGGTTGACAGCCCCAAGTGAACAGATTCACAGGATATGTTTATCAGCTGGTGGATAATCCTGATATGAGGTCGTTACAGGCACCTGAACTCTTTGCTTCTATTGGCATCGTCAAATTCTACATTGGAGGAAGTCTTCCAGTGTAGATGGCTTCAGCCTTTAGTGGTGGGGGAACGGGTCTTTTCCCCATGTCTGCGATTAGGGGGCTGTTTGATATTGTCGGCATTCCCTCTCTCAATAAACATAGTTTCTTTAAACATCCCACTAACCATTTTCTCTCCATAGGTAGTTAGAATGTGAGGACTCTGCACAGAGCTTTTTCTCTTGACGTCCTCACACAAGAATTCCACCATTATAATTTAAATATTCTTGGCTTGCAAGAGACCAGATGGACAGATAAAGGTCAGATTCTTAAAAATAATCTTAAATTTCTCTTTTCAGGGAGGGACGACAATAAGCATCACCAAGGCGTGGGTCTGCTTCTCAGCAGACACGCTAGTGATGCTCTTCTAGGATATGAGTGCATTAATGAAAGGTTTCTTACAGCAAAATTTCAGACAAGCGTTAAAGACCTGAATGTTATCTGCTGTTATGCCCCCACCGAGGATGCCGATGTGGATGAGAAGGATAGGTTTTATGAACAACTTCAGTTTATTTTGAATTCTGTCAAGAAAGGAGATATTACCCTTGTTCTTGGTGACTTCAATGCCAACGTTGGTACTGACTCTGACCTTTGGGCAGGAGTAATAGGCCCTTTTGGTATTGGTAGCTGCAATGGCAATGGGCAACGTCTCCTACAGGTAAGTAAACTCAATGGTTTCAGAATAACTAACACATATTACAAACACCGCGACATACATAAATACACAAGGGTTTCACCCGATGGGCAGCATAAAAATATGATTGATTATATATTAATTAACAGCAAATGGGCTAGTTCTGTTAGAAATACCAGGGCATATAGGGGAGCTGAAATTGGATCTGACCATTACCTTGTTAAAAGTGTCTTACATCTTAAACTTAAAAAGTGTTGTGCTAGGGTTAAAAAATTTGCTTTTAATACTGAAGCTCTGAAAGACCCAGTTATAGCCAAAGCTTACCATGATAGGTTACTTAGTCATTATGACAGTCATGGTATGCTTACTACAGAAGTTGAGGAAGAATGGGATCATTTTAAACAGGGTTTTTTGGACACTAACAGTACTCTTTTAGGAAAAAAGGAGCAGAAGAGACAGAATTATCTGAGTGATAAGGCACTTGAGCTTTTTTCAGAAAGAAAGAACTGCAGGAATGTCCTTAATCAATACCCTACTAGTACTAATAGAAAGCATTACAGAGAGCTTAATAAACGTGTAAATTATCAGTTAGCTGCTGATAAGAATCTTTGGCTTGATGGTTTGGCTGACAAAGCCGATGAAGCAGTTAGACAGCACAACAGCAGAGAGCTGTACCAGATAGTTAATGTTTTGTGTGGTAGAAAACGGACAGGTATACAGAGATTGAAGGATAAACAAGGTAAGGTTATAGAAGGTGAGGATTCTGTCATGGCTAGGTGGGCTGAGCATTTCAGTGATATTCTGAACAATGCGGTTAGTTCTATTCCCATTACTTGCAATGCTGATAGATGCATTGGTGGCTTTAATGTTGGCCCTATAACACAATCTGAAGTTATTTTGGCTGTTTCTAAACTTAAACTTCATAAATCCGCAGGGGTAGATGAAATTACTACCGAAATGCTTAGAGCTGGAAATGTTTCGGTTACCACTTGGATGACTGAAATTCTGAATATCTTTTATGATAAAGGCATGGTTCCTAAGGATTTTACCAGAGCTATTGTTATCCCTATTTTCAAAAAGGTGATCGCAGTTCTTGTGAAAACTGTAGGGGTATTAGCCTACTCTCTGTCCCAGGTAAAGTTCTTTCCATGATTGTGCTTAATAGAATTAAGAATCTGGTTGACAGTCAATTGCGTGATGAGCAATGTGGATTCAGAAGTGGTAGGGGATGTGTGGATCAGATATTTTCACTTAGGCAGATTCTTGAGAAATGTTTAGAGTTTCAGAAACCTTTGGTTGCTAGCTTTGTTGATTTCAAAAAGGCTTTCGACTCTGTTGATCGTCATAATTTGTGGTTGATTGTGAAATCATATGGTATACCACACAAGTTAGTTACCATAATGAAAGCTCTCTATAATAACACTGAGTCGTGTGTGAGAGTTGGTAAGGCTTGTAGCAATTGGTTAAGCATTATTTCTGGTGTTCTACAAGGGTGCATTTTGTCTCCTTTTCTCTTTAGTCTGGTTATTGATTATGTTATGCGAAATTCACTTCAAGGGAAAGATTTTGGCCTTAAATTGGCTGGAGATACGAAAATGTCTTATTTAGATTATGCTGATGATTTAGTCCTTTTGGCAAATGATGTTGATGAGATGAACTCTTTCATTCGAGCCGTTGATGAGACTGGTAGTAGAGTAGGTTTGGTTATAAACAGAGAGAAAACTAAAGTGATGAAAATTGGTCAGGCAGGCTGTGATTCAGTTAATCTGAATGGTTGCAGTCTTGAGCAGGTGTCACAGTTTAATTATCTTGGGAGCTATGTAACAGATAATGGTGATGTGCGGCATGAGATTAACAGACGAATAGGGATTGCTGCCGGGCATTTTAAGAATCTATGGAGAGTGTGGAGAAATAGGCGTAAACACCTAAAGACTAAAATTAGACTGTATAATAGTTTGGTTCTTTCTAGGGTTAGTTATGGTAGTGAAACTTGGACACTTTGTAAACAAGATAACAGGAAACTAGATGTTTTTGATTCCAGATGCTTACGCAGTATCTTGGGCATTAGGTGGTTCAACTTTGTAACTAATGATGAGGTTAGGCAAAGGAGTTTGCAACCTCCTTTAAGCAGCATATTGTGCAGAGAGAGACTCCGTTGGTTTGGCCATGTTGCCCGTATGAATAATTATAGATTGGCGAATAGGGTTATGAACAGTGTGCCTAAGGGCCTCAGAAAGAAGGGGAGACCTAGGATGCGGTGGGCAGATAATGTCAAACAGGACCTTGTTAGAATTGGTGTGCAGTGGCCAGATGCAGTAGATGTAGCTCAGGATAGACTTACTTGGAGAACTAATTTGCACGGTCTGGTTGGACCTCCGTAGCCCATGGCTGCTTGAGGATGATGACGACGACGACGACGACGACGACGACGATGATGATGATGATGATGATGATGATGATGACATTCTAAGAAATTATTTCCAAAAACTAACTACTGAACAGGGTTCAAAATAACTCGATTGCCTGGGCACGAAATTATTTAGGCGGATCTCTCATCATGGGAATGATATTATGAATAGCTTCAGTGAATTCAGAGATCTTAATCAAAAAATAAATTTATTGAATTAATATATTTTATTGAATAAATATATTTTCGCAGTTTTGAAAATTGACTATTGTTCTAAAACCGGAACTAAATGCATTTCGATTTCGCTACCGCTCATCCCAGCACCAAAGAGCATGATTAGCAGAAGAAAAACATCTCCGTGCCTTACAACGAATCCGCCATCAGAAAATGCTCCCATCATCCATCCGAAACCATTGCGCTGTTCCGTTTCGTGCCACCCGTGATTCGAAGCGAGACTCGAGCTGCCGCTTCAGTTGTTCAAGTGATGCCACGGAGGCAAAGGATACGTAAGAGAAAAAAAAGCAAAGTTTTTTTTAAGAAACTCACTTGTTGTGATCATTGTTGTTCAAACAGACGTTTGGGGATGGTAAAAAAAGAATCAAATGCTTTACGGACTTTCATTTTCGCACCTTCTTGTGGTGGATTCGTCTGATCGATGATCCTTCATTGCAAATCAGTGAGGTTGCTATTTCTATGAAAAATGTCCGAAGAGAATTGGGAGGAGATTATAATCATTCTCATGCATGTCCAAAAATAATCCAATTAGTTATTAACGTCAGTCTAAAAGCACAATAAATATTGACGACATTCCGTAGAAAAGATTAACAACGTTATGTAAACAAGTGTGATCAGCAGATCATCTTAGCTCGATTGATAGCGTAACTGGCGATGAAGTAGGAACATCAACTTCCGTATCCGGGGGATGGAACGGTTCTTCAATAAATTGGATTGGGAGCACGACATGTTTTCTCAAAGAGGCAGAAAGATCTGGTTGAAAAATCAAATTATCTACTATTTCTAAGTGCGCCTAAATCAGTTATTTATTGCATTATGAACTTAAGTAAAATTTTTCTGTTTTTAATTTATGTCCCATTAACGATGCTTTTAGACCATGTTCCATTAATTGAAGTAGCTCTAGCGTCGATGAAAAAATCTAAATTGGCTTCGTGCTTATAATTGGATACTGAAAGAGCCAAATAAGAATTTCGTGATTGGTAGTTTGGTAGTTTCAACTTAAAATTTGTTTCTGATTTTAAGATGAAGTAAAAATGGATTCTTAATCTAAGCTTCTCTGAATTAGAGCAAATAAACTGCATTAATGCTTATTATTTACTGCTGAACTGAAATTTGAGAAAAATATATATAAATGTAACTTTCAAATTGCGTTTTATTCATAACCTATTCCCCATTTTTCCATAAGTTGTTTGTTTCGATTTACACAGTGATTTCTTGAAACCTATCTGCCGTGCAAATACAGGGATGGGTGTACAGACAATAATTTTTCAGTTTCTGCGAAAGAGATTTCCTTTTTAAGCAAAATATTAATTCAATTTATTCTTTTCTTCCTTTCGCGAAATACCGTCTCGTGGCATATTTTTCGGAAGCATTTGAGACGGAGGAAAATATTTGTGATTGAATCGAAACATTTTTTCTTGCTTGCTCGGTTGGTTGAATGAGAAAAAAAATATTTTTCACAAAAGCGAGGAAGAATTTGTTTGAAAAAAAAAAGAAAAGACATTTTTCGCAAAAGCAAGGAAGAATATATTTGAAAAAAAATATATTTCTTTTCTTAAAAGGGTATTAGTTATGCGATTCAAAATTCTTTTCTTCCGTTCTTTCTTTGCAATGAGATTGATCAGAGCAACTTCAAAGCTAACAACAGTTTGATGTAGTTTTGGGCTCAATCTACATTCTCTTCTGATCTTTTGCATATTTCATTCGATGTAATCGTAAACTTCTCTAATTAAAATTAACTGCAAAATCTTCTCAGGAGAATTAAATGTCGCAAAAGTTAAGTTTTAGCTGAGTTATTTGACGCCTATTATGCCACTGTTGATCTGATAATCATTTCAGACTGTGTCTTGTGTTTCTAATGAATGCGTTAATTTCATGAAGTTCGACTTGGAAAAGACACAACATTATCAGGATACCACAAGAGAGAGAAATTCCATGATATCTGAGATTCGCCTTGTGCAGGTAAGTTTTGATTTCAGATGAGGAGATTTTCGAGTGTAAT
This sequence comes from Ryuthela nishihirai, assembly GCA_038380435.1. Taxonomy (NCBI): domain Eukaryota; kingdom Metazoa; phylum Arthropoda; class Arachnida; order Araneae; family Heptathelidae; genus Ryuthela; species Ryuthela nishihirai. The sequence goes on from JAWZYU010000019.1 coordinate 6,144,848, forward strand.
ATCCGACCAGACTTTTGACTATATGTGCAATGCGAGTGAGACCGAAACGAAATATACGAAGAAAGAACTATTGCTCTCCTCTTCAAATGCAACGAAAATACAAAATTGACATCATAATATTCGAATTTAAATTGTTGCCATTCCCTCGTTTGATATCGGACAGAGTTAGGTGGTCAGTGCACAAGAAGAAAGCAATTGGTCGAGGCATCGATAAAACATTCTAACGCAACACTGTTTATAAAAGCAAATGTGTGATCATTGTTACACCAAAATAAATATTATCCAATTTTTCTGTCCGTTACGTAATGAATAGGCCACTTGCGAAGCGAAGCGTGACGAACGTTGTTGCTTAGCATATCGATTCGAGGGGAATAACAGAATGGCGAGATTTCTTTTTCTGCTCGAAGCATGACCGAGCAAAGACGAAAATTCACCTGACGTGAAAAGCGAACATGAAAGCTCCTCTTAACGTCGCTAATTGGTCCTCGAGAAACGCGACGCTAAACGAAAAATGGGAAGTGAAGCTTCATTTCCCTTCGGAAACAATGGACAAATGGAAAGGAAAAAAATTGACAAAGACTTTTTCATCTCATTTTCGGACAGTTTCGTTAGTTTTTTTCATATCTGATGCACAATATTGTTACGACAGTTGAACGAGAAATAATGAAACCATGATGTGATGAATAATAGAATGGATAATCTGAATAACAGAATGGCGAGATTTCTTTTTCTGCTCGAAGCATGAACGAGCAAAGACGAAAATTCACCTGACGTGAAAAACTTCATTTTGATGCTCGCATTTACTTCAGCGTGGGAATTACTCACTAACCACTTCGAACGAACTTAACTTAGATATAAAAAATAAGAGAGTTGTAATTAGGAAAAATTTGTGTGAAGGAAAACGTAGTTTCCTGAGATTGATCAGAGCAACTTCAAAGCTAACAACAGTTTGATGTAGTTTTGGGCTTAATCTACATTCTCTTCTGATATTTTGCATATTTCATTCGATGCAATCGTAAACTTCTCTAATTAAAATTAACTGCAAAATCTTCTCAGGAGAATTAAATGTCGCAAAAGTTAATTTTGTAGTTTCGTTAAACTACGTTTTCATTTTGCATTTATAACATAACATTATTGCATTTACAACACTGTTGTGTTAGTCTGTGCACTATAGTATACAGAAGAAATGTTTTTATTTGGTGTGTTCGCGATAGGTTAAATAAGTTTATTTAGTATGAATCTTGTTAGTGAACGAGTAAGAAAAAGAAGAATTCATCGTTTTGTGTGTGGTGATCAACGTCTGAAAAGCCGTCTTAGCCGCAATTTTCGAGTACTTGATGAATAAAACCTTAGAAGGAAGTCATTTAGTGTATATAATTATTTAGTTTTGTTTAGGAATTGGTAAGGTTATTCTCGATAGATTGCAGGTTTGTTGACAAATATGATTGTGCCACTTATTAAATGATGTAAAAAGCCTTATTTTATGCTTTGAGTGGAGATAGTAAGAATTATAGAGGAAACAACTCTTTGTAGGAATAGTGATAAGGTGCTATGTTCTTCTGAAGGTTTGCTTTTTTTTATACTGATGAAGAATTGTGTTGGTTGAATTTAGTTTATACAAATGTTTTCATTGATGCTTTTTTAATAAAATACATCATTTTAGAATTATTGTTGCTATATATTATTTTTGAACTCACCTTCAGTTTCCATCCGTTTAAATTCATATGAATATAATAATTAAGTAGATCCCCAGGATAACATCACTGCTTTTAACATTCGTTCATTTTAACCTCGTTCCCTTAGTCTCATTCAGTCATAACTAAACAAAATTATGGATATTTCTGGACTATGCCTTTACTGGATCCCTGCAATATTACTCTTTCCTCTGAAAAGAAAGTTTTTTTTTACTATACTCCAATTACATTGATAAGTCTTCAGTTATATTAAATTTTTGCAACTTCTTCGTAACAGATTTATTCGAATGGAAATATTTCAATAAATTATTGAAATGATAACTCTCTTCCTGTGAATATTCATTTATCTTCCATCATAATCTAACTGAGGAAAATTTAACAGAATAAAATACAATTTCTTTCATAAAACAGTCGAGTTCTCAAAGTTGGGAGAATCTCTAGTCTCTAGCTCAAAGTCGGGAAAATATTTATCCGTTCTTCCATGAAACAAAAATTTAATAAAGTAAATCCTGTCTGGAGCCTAATGATGGTGGTGTGATGAAAGTTGGAAAATTCAAATCCACAAAAGGTGAAAGTTTTCCTTCTGTAAGTAATAAATCTAAATAATGCCGGTATTACTAATCTGAACTCTTTAGTTGACTAAATCGTTAAACGATAAGAAATCCTCTTGCAGAAGCATACCCTGTAATTGCCTATTAATCAGCATAGCATCCTTACACTTGATGTTGGCTAAAAAATAACATTATGCCTCTTGACATGTGCACTAACCTGAAAGGTGCCATCTAAATCAGAATCTTCAATTGCAGTCAGATACATTCACAATGACTAACTCTGTGGCATAAGGCTAAAGCACTAATAGAGGATATGGTTCGGCCACCGGTAGCTCAACGGACAGAGCACTTCGGATGCCACTAGGCTAATAACAATTTCTTCTCTATAATTATTGAAGTTTTCTTCTATAAATTTAATAAAAGATACACAGTGGATAAAATCACATCAAAATGGTGCTGTATATTAAAGCGTAGATTTCCATATTAGCCGACTGTTGTGGTTGAATCATTTCTTAACGTTTAACGATTTAGTCAACTAAAGAGTTCAGATTAGTAATACCGGCATTATTCGTTTTAACGTAGCCTCAAATTCGCATTCAAGTCATTTGATTCTGCGCCGGAAATGAAAGTGTTCATATGCGCATCTTCGTGAGCACGTGACACTAAGTCAGTGAGTGGCTCTTCGCTGTTGAAGGTCGCCATTTTGCTGGTGATGGATTCTGTCTTTTGGACTGATTATTTATTGGTGATTTTTTTTTTCTCCAGAAGGAATACTTGTTCTCCGCTGGAGGTTTAGGATTCATGGAACTCCAAGAGATGAAATTATTCCATTGTAAAATGGTATGAATAATAATAGAAATGGACTTTAATTAGTTTTCACTTTTCCATTATAGTCAAGACAGTAACATTTTTAATTGCGTAAATCTTCTTGGTGTACAACCTCAGAATTGGTGTGAGTTTGGAAGAATAGAATCTGTTTCAGACTCGACTTCGGGTTCTATTATTGGTACGGACTTGAATGTTTAATGTTCCACAGGTTGTGCTAGGGAATCATTAGATATAAAGTATGATGGTTCCACGATGTCTAGCAATCTCTTGGCAAATTTTTCAGAATCTCACTTCAACCCTCAAATTTTCCTAAATTTCAATTCTCCATTTACTCTAAATCCCAATAAAATCTCAGCAACTTTTTAAATGTTGTGAAACTGAAGATTTTATGAGTACTCCTAATACTAATGTTAGCTTTTATACATTTATCATTATTATTTCTGCGATACTTATGTATCATTTTTTAATTTATATCCTTACGCTCAGATTTGAAAGATGTCTTTAGGAAGCACAATTACGTTGTTAAAGTCGCCATTTTCAGAGCTTCCAACCAGAAGTTTTGTAATTGATTATAATTTGTGACATTGCGTTTCATGGGAAATGAGCTCCGTTAAGCATTGTTTCGCTTAAAATTACATTTCTCTAAAAAGAATCAAATTTATTAAATGGAGCATTTTTGTTAATTTTTAAAAAAAATTGAACTGAAGCTTCAGCTAATAACGTAATTGAGACATGAAAATTTAAATCTAGAGATTAATACGCGCCTGACATTGATTTGTTTCTGGTTGCATTGTTGAAAGGAGTTGTGCATAGAGCATGCAGAGCGGCATCGCTGCTGTGAGCCCAACCTGCGAAAAGAGGTCAAGAGTGGTATGATGACAGAGAAGGTCTCCCTTCTCTCTTCCTACGCGAAAAGAAACAGGTTCCAAACGGGCTCATTTTGCTGGTGGGAGAATGTTTATAGTTCGTTGCTTTGAGAAACGATGGAAGAAAACGAAGCAGCCATTAATGAAATTAAAGAAATGGCCAATTAGGAGCATTCCGAGCAACGCATGGAAGGAAGATCAGGCCAACAAGGCAGAGAACATAAATGCGCAACAACCGTGCGCTGCGGCCGCGAAATTGAAAATGTTCATCAGGTGCAGTCTGCCAAGGTTAGGAGGCGTCCCAAGGGCAGGCCACGAATCCATCGCCGCGGGGCACCGCCGACACCGATGCAGGAACGATGCGTGGAATTCGGACGGCCCACGGTGGCTTTGAAGAGGCAGACATTTGCTCGCTTGGCAAATCGTAATTAATCATTTGAATTGATCTCCTCTCCTGTTTCCTTCGAAGTCTTCAGCTTTGTTATTTAGCATTGGACGCTGACATTTTGAGTCATAAAAGTCGAAAAATTAGTCGAGCTGTGATAGAGGTCAACGAAACCAGAAGGTCATGTGACGGCAGAATGAATCACTTAACGTTACTACGTCGCTTGACTTTACAGAATGAAACCGAAACTGAAGAAATGGGAAAATGATTTAATTTTGCCGAGTGTACCTGAAACATAATAGGTAGCGAAACAGTTCAGAAGCCTTCAAATCAATGCATTAAACTTGGTGCATTTTTGTCCTCGAGGACAGTTAAGAAATTTTTTTTGCTGCAGTGGATCCAGTTTTTCTCTTAATTCCCAGAGAAGAACTTTATCTTCTCGTGTGAGACGCGCTCTCTCTAAAGTGATCTAAATGGGGGAGCCGATTTGGGATTACCGACCACTTTCGGTGCGACTGCGAATCAGAATTGTACAAAAAATGCAAACATTTGTTTTAACACTTAAATTAATGAAGAATTAGGATTCGAGGCATTTGGACGATGTAAACGTAACAGAAGAGAAAGATTGATCATTTCCATCATTTCGCTCCTTTAGCCGATGTCGATCTATGTCCGAGTCACCGTGCATGAGGAAATTTTACTATAGTAACATTCGCAGTCAATTCTTCCAATAAACAAGTTGTTCATCGATTCGTTTACCTTTCTCGTCTAAAAGACTGCAATATTCTCTTCAGTTCTAATTGTTCATATGTTTTTACCCCAACATGTGCGACCACAATGTTTTATTTTATGTAACTGTCTGCGCTTTGCTTGTTAAGATGAATATAAATTCTTTCTCCAAAAGGGTCTCAGAGAAAGAATAATTCAAACTAGAATCCAATTCAGGCCGTATAAGGGTTGACTTGTTTTACCTCTGATGATACTTCTGTGCACATATGTGCTAAAGGTCACATGTGTGCACAGAAGTATCATCAGAGGCTCAGGGATGAGTCTGCTCGCAGCACAAGGGATTCTTGTAAAAATACAGATTCGGCAAATGATCAGTGTTTGTGAGATATGCCAACCTTAAATTCATCAAAAAAGATAACTTCATTAAAGAACAAATAGAAAAGTAGAAAGTCCAGATGATTGTGGAGAATATGAACGATCTTTTTCTCTCTGCAAAAAGCAAAAATGCTGAGTTATTCTCCTTGATTCCAGGAGAGAAGACAACTTGTGACTGGAAACGACACTCTACCACCCAAAATATGAAATCTAGTAGGAATAGAGTGTTAAAAATATAAAATTGTTTTCAATCCTCAACATCAGCAACCGTCATCAGTTGAAGTTCAAACTATTGAAAATTTTGAAATCAGAAGAGTAAAATTATATTATTCTCACCTATAGAACGAAGAAAGAATTTCTCGCTCCTCTCTTTTCAACAAAACAAGTTGAATGTCTACGGAGAGAAAAAAAGAAAACGAAAATAACAATTGGATTAAAAAAAAAGCAAAATAAGTTATTCCTGTGCTATATAAATGCGGATTTTTTTTATCTTTTCGTTACTAAATTCTGATTTCGATTTTGCAATTGATGACTTTTAAAGCGGGAAACAAAATTGCGGAGTAAACGAAATTATAGCGGAAATTATTTTAACAGCCAAAAACATCTGTCATTTTCCTTTTTCTATTGATAGATATGTTAAATGTTTTGTCGAGAAGGACTCGACTCAGAAGAAAATCGCTTTTATTGCATTAAATGAGGAAGGAAGACAGAAACCTAATAGCTAGATAAAGCGTCTAAGTTTTTCTCTTTGGTTCGTGTAGGAATTACCTTATTTCCTTTTAAAAAAATGAAGTTGTTACTGAAAGTTATATCGCGCAAGTGAAAATTTAAAACGAGATTTAGATGTTTCGTCACTCTCGCCATCTAACTGACGAAAGAAATGGAAAGTTTCTTAAGTGAGCAACTCGCGGTGGTTTTAAGAATAGGTTCCGTGCAAACGGAAGGTGAGAAAGAGTTGATTTATGGACCAGAGGACTGAGCAATGACGAAACTCATATATAAGAGTTTCATTGGTCATAAAACGTTTTGGGCTGATGCTTTTGTGAACGAAAAACATCTGAAGAGACGGCTTCTTATTGGCTGGCTTCAGAGCTAGACGCAGACAAAAATAGAAGCTTCGCCGCTGGTGGTTGCCACAATAAGAAAATCACGTGATGATTGTCGCATTTGTAGCGGGTTCAACGCACTGACGGCTCCGTGGCTCTCTGCTGCGACCAATTCATAATTTGAAACATCTCTTGAAACGTTTTGCTGACTAATTACTCAGTGACGAGCGCATAGAATAATTCACAGGAATGAGGAAAGATAGAAAGAGGTGGAAGGAGAAACTTTTCCTTCGCACCCGATGCATCAGGCTCATTGAACTGTTATGTCATGCCTCATCAGATTATCTTGTCCAGTGGACAGATTTCCTCTCAGTTTTTTCAGAGGCTTTCCTTTTCCTTTTTTCATGCCATTAACTGCTTGCAAAAAAAAAATAGAGCCGCCTCTGATAATCTCATTTGGCATGCTCGGATAATCTCCTACTTTCGATCCCAATGACCCATTCTCCCCTCCCGTATGTCACGCGAAAGCAATATCCATCAAGACAGGGGATTGGAATCATTCTGTTCTGATGATGACCATCTAAGCATCCGACCAAGGGGTCTTATTTTCTAAGGAGGTGTTGAAAACAATTTTCAGTATTTTTTTCTTCACCGTTTTCTGGAATATAAGACCTTTGCATAGAGAGCGTTGAATTGAATGAAAACACAGATTTTGTTCTTTTCTATTTATTGAAAGAAATAAACAAAAGAGTATTTCGATTTTATTACTTAAATTATTAAACTATTTTACACTTTGGCAAATATTGAAGCAGAACGCTTTGGATTTCTTGGTTAAAACCGAAATCATTTGTTTCGTTGTTGTAATTTCGTAGTATGATTTATTATTAAGTCATCAGTGACATCTACAGCATTCGCTTCCGATCTAATCTTTATAGCATCTGCCCCTGCCATCTGCAATTCATTGCGTCATATTATCATATATCTAGTATGGTTTATATTATCTGCCATATTGGCTGTGTGTTATGTTTGTGATTAAGCATAGTGTATAATATATATTCATGTAATAACAGTTATATTCTACTATCATTAGGTAAATAACTATGTTATTAAATGACCTTTACAGCTGTTCTTCCATTTGTAAATCGATTATATGTAAATTCAAATTAATTAATTGGTTCATTAAACAATTCAAATGACTTAATATTCATTATATTTTCATTTAATTCTTAGCTGTTCTCGAACCTGCATTAAAAAAATCGATTATCGCCTTCAATGAGCTGATTATTAAAGAATTTCCCTAAATTTGTTGCTCTCGAGAAGATTTTGTCCTAGTAGACAAAGAGCGAACAAAGCTTTTGGATTGAGTGTCGCGAGTCCTCTCGGTTACTTTGGCCAATGATGCAAAAGTTCAGTTCGAAAAATCATCTAGCAACAGATGGATCACGAGGAATTGGAGCGCTCGGTCAGATAATATTCATACAAAAAGAAGGTCAAAGAAAACAAATTTTAAAAGTTAGAGAAAACTGACGAAAGGAAGGCATAATGGCGGATCCACCAACCCTTGACTTCAGAATTAATTAGTTTTGATGAGCAGTCTTCATCATCGAACAATTTTTTTATCATCACCTGCAGCAGCAGTACATGTTGCACACACATTTTTAGGTTCTTAATCAAAACAGTTTCAGAATTGAGCTTTTGTTGACTCTTTGTACTGGGCAACTGTAACTGTTGAACTCAGAAAGTTAGTTGAAAGTACACTAGTTTCCATAAATTAAGGAAAACTCAGAAAAATTATGATAAACAGAAAACTATATGAATGATTTTAATGAAATTTGATGGAAACATGAATTACAATGCTACTTTCAGAATGGCATAAAATATTTTACACTAGAAACATTTTTCGTCAAAAAATAACACTTACGGGAACTTGTCCAAAAATGAGGTGTCAGAATGCAATGGGTAAATTTCTTTAATAAGGAGTGTGGTCACCCCTTACAACAATGCAGTCACGACAGCGATATCCCATGCTGTTTATGATGTTGTGAATCAGCTCACTAGGGAGTAACGACCATAGAGCATTCCTTTAGAACTGTAATAAGTTCATCTTTTGTTTCAGGTGGCGGGTTGAAGGCAGCAACACGTTTCCCTAGAGCATCCCACACATGCTCAATCGGATTTAGGTCGGGATATCGAGTTGGCCAGTCCATGCGCATAATGGTCTCCTCTTGAAGTTATTGTTTCACTAGTCGAGCTCTGTGTGGACAAATGTTATCGTCTTGCAAGATGAATGTTTCATCTATTGCACCAGGGTAAGGATGTAGATAAGAGTCCAAGATGTCATCTCTATACCTTTGAGTATTGAGGTTCCCACTCGTCAACACATAGAGGTCTGTGCATCCACCTAAAGAAATGCCACCCCAAACACACACGCTACATCCGCCGTAACTGTATCTTTGACGGATGTTACTGGGATGATAGCGGGTTCCTCGTTCTCTCCATATCAAGCAATGTCTAGAATAACTCTGGAAGCAATATCTGGACTCATCTGTGAAGAGTACGAACTTCCATTGCTCTTCTGTCCAGTTAACATGCGTGCGTGCCCAATTCAACCGCTTTTTCCTGTGACGTGACGTGAGGGGTATACAAATTACTGGCCTTCTAGCGTACAGGCATCCCTCATGAAGCCTTCTATGCACAGTGGAAGCTGATACAACTCTCCCAGTGGCTGCTCCATGAGAGGATTGCAGTTGAGAGGGAGTAAAACTAGCTCTCCACCGCAGTTCATTTGACAAATGATGTCTCGAGGTCATTCCTACAAAATGGCTATTTCGAATTTCTTTACTCACATTTACAACACAAAATGACGATCCGGCCGTTTTAGATCTAAACGATCTAGATAAATGTTTATATAGTTTATAGAACAAGCGTTTTATATATAAATGATTTCAGATCGGAAGTTTTTATGCCGCTATCTAATTGCGCAAATTGACGCAACCTAGACTAATTTGCATGCGACATGCTCACTCGGCATTACTTTACATGTTACATGAACAAGTTTGGTGAGGATCTCAGTATCGTTTTGCAGATTTTTTCGATTTTTCCTACTTTCCTTAATTTATGGAAACCAGTGTAATTATGTTGTCTTCTGAATCTGAGTTTTCAAACTTTTTTGACCGTGACCCACAATAAGAAATGCATTTTACATCGCTACCGTGTACGCACACACACATACATATATTGTATTTCATTATAAAAAATGTTGGTCGCGATCCACTAAATAGATTTCACGACCCATTAATGGGTCGCGCCCCACAGTTTGAAAAACCCTGCTCTAAATTATAGGTGTAGCAAAAAGGATAATTTTATTTTGTGGGAAGAATATAGTGTCTTCCAGCTCTGTAGTAATGTTTGTGATTATAAACCTTATAAAAAGGTAAACTCTTAGGAAAATTATCACAGACATTTGATAAAATTGCTCTGAGGTAAGAATCGTTCATTATTGCATCACATAATTTCCTATTCCCTACTCAGAGCGGAGTCTACCTGAATGGAAAACTGCCTCTGAATAAATTGAACCATTTCGGTCGTTGTAGGCTCCGCACAAATCGACCATCTGGCGCCTTTCATAGGATTTGTAAAAAACGCTTTTCGAGTTCGGGGACGACAACAGCATCGTGCTCCTGATGGAAAATTTCTCGATGTGTGTTTCGACGATCACAAAACTTCCTCGTACGGAAAAAAGTTAAAGTGAATCGGGAGATTGTCTGTGAAGACGCAATCGTTTTTGAATTGCTATCACTCAAGAAAAATCCCATGCATCAGACACTTGTGTTTCATTAACAGTAATAAATTTCATTTTCTATCATCCATAGATTTTATTGATGTAGATAGAGTTCCTAATTGTTCTGGTTTTGGTCAAGTTAGCGTGGCTGCGCATTGTTTACTCCCACAAACCACAGGCAAAGTATTTGGAAAAATAATAGCATGATTTTAAAAGAGGTTCATTTTCTTCATTGGAATCCATTTTTGTTGAACCATTGCTGTAAGTAGAAATAAAAAAAAATCAAAAATTTATCAATAGTTTGAGGGCAAGTTATAGAATAAATTATTAACAATTAAACTATTTCGAGACTTTCAATTAATCATTAGACTTATTATTAATGTACTCTGTAAGATCCAATGGATAATGAAATTATATGATACTATGTACTTACATTCCCGATAATAAGGGGTAATTACAGAAGGGAAACTTTCTCCGGTACACCAAATGCACGATACTCGATTTCGCATTAGTCCCTATGGAATCTGATCTCCTCATACATACATTCGTTGGCAGATCTCCCAGCGATTGACTGCGGTCATGACGTCACACATAAGTGACACATAGGAACATTGTCACGACGACAAGAATCGATAATAGCGATGACAGCTTAACTCTGTATATTCAGGTATTCCTCAAGGCTGAATACTGAGACCAAAGTTATTATAAATGTTTATTAACGATATCACTTTAATTTTTACTAACAGGAAATTATACTTATATGCAGATGACATTGTTTTATTATATAGTCATAGAGATCTAAATCAGGAGTATAAAATATTAAAGAAGATTTTAATATACTTGTCGTTTACTCTTATATACGAGGACGTGTTGAGATAGTCGGGTAGGAGCATCTATTAGGTACACAATGATCGCAGGTGGCCGGAAATGCATACTACGCAATTGATACTGTTTACACCATTTATTCTACAATCAAATAATGCCGTCCCCGTGGCCAAGTGGTTAGCGCGCTGATATAAGCTACTGACTTATGGGACCTGGGTTTGAGCCATGGGTAAACATAATTTTCGTGTTCTTTTTCTGCTGAGGTCCTGCCATCTTCACAGACCTTCTACTATGGCATATAAACTGACAGACTCCTGTCAGACCTCTGTGGCAAGCAGCTGCTTGAGGGGGTATTTATTTATTTATTTTATATTTACACAACCTAAACCAGACCAGACCTCGTGCACATACTAAACAATAACGCCAGGCACAATCTCTGGGGCTCCGGACCTTCAAGGTCCAAGAAAGGGACCAAAAACGGATGGCTGTCGTTCCGTCTATGCCGAGTTGCAGCTTCTCGCAGATTACCCTTTGTTTCAAACCTCCCGCGCTTCATGGTCAGCTCATGGGGAGGGGTGAGAGGACTGCGCGATTAGTACAGCCAATCATCTGGGTCGCTGACGGATCTCCAATGCGCTGGGCTTCGCTGAAGCCAGACTTCATTTTTGGCCAGACACATTTGAAGCCAGACACATTTAGGCCGAATAAGTTACCCAAAACGATTCAATACAATTATACAATAACCTAAATAAAATAGTTTGCCTTGGACTGGAATTGCAAACAAAAATCATTCTCCAAAAAATACGAAAGTAAACGAGGAAGCTGCCCTAACTGATGCACGAGCACTTGTCCCGCTTGTTTTGTCCCACTGCCACTAGTATCGTTGAGATCGGCACAGCGGTCGCTCAACACCCAATTGGTTAAGCCGATGTGTCCTATCTGTACCTAGTTACTTTAATCTGTGTTAAATAATCTGAAAGTGCAAACACAGCTAAGGCCGCAGAATTAAACTCATTCCCATAATTTGTATATATGTATGTAGAATGCTTTCGCCAACAATTAGCAGCTTATGAGTTAATGCATGACATATGGCAATACAGTGACTCTTCAAGGGCATGAAAAAATATGGGGAAGTTGAAACACGGTGCGATACGATCGCACGTAACAGCAGAAAGTGCGCAGTCAGTCTCTACCGTTTTCCCGTTTTGGAAAGGTGTTAGTCTTTGTTGTGTATTTTGTTTTGAGCCTGAAAAACCGTATATGATCCGTTACTGTATTCTGCGAGGCTGAAGTGGTGCTCAGACAGTCGCAGAAGTGACACGAGGGTAATTGGAGAAGAGCGTTTGGAACGGAACGCGATTTTCAAGTGGCACAAACACTTAACAGACAAACACATTACTGTGGACAATGACCTAAAATCTGGCAATGGAGCACTTCCATCAATGCCCCACAAATCAACCCATTCCAGTTGTAGATTGTCACCCAGTGTAATCTGCAGAATAACCCTACGTGCACTAGCAGCAAGGATGGGCCTTTCCAAGCCAATGTTCATTCCATAGTGACGGATCACTTCAAAACGTCATGAATTCATGTCCGTTGGACCCCACGCAACCTGTGCCGAGAAAGAAAGCAAAAATGTGTTGATGTGTGCCTGAAGTGGTTGGCAATGTTTGAGAAGGAAAGGGAAATTTTTTCACATCATATCGTGACCGAAGAAGAAATTTGGATTTTCCACTGTGATCCAAAACAAAATGCCAATACAGCGAATGGAAATATGAAGCTCATCACAGTCTATGAGTATTCGAGCTGTGAGGTTAGTCGGGGAAGAAATGGTTCTGGTGTTTTTTTTTTTTGAAAAGGCTTCCTGGTTATACATATTATGACACGGGGGTTAACAATTTATAAGGAAGCTTACTCAGAAGTCCTTCGAACAAAATTTCATTAAACAGTTCACGAAAAACGACCAGAATTTCAGGGTAGGGGGAGGTTTCTGCATCATGATATTTAGTTCAAAGTGTTGTCACGAATATCGATGCTGAGATGCTACATCATCCAAAGTTGAATGCAGTGTTAAGAGGTCAGCGCTTTGCAAATGACGAGTGTCAAGTCTCTTGGAGTTCCCATGCATTCTCCTGATACTGAAGTTGGTTAGGTGAGAGCCATGTGCTGGACACATGACCTAACTGACGTGCGAGCACTTGCTCCTCTTGTTTTGTCCCATTGCCACTAGTATCGTTGAGATCGGCATAGTACTCCAATTGTATCGTTGAGATACGGCTCAGTACCCCAATTGGTTAAGCCGATGTGTCCTATCTGTACCTAATTACTTTAATCTATGTTAAATAATCTGAAAGGTCTGGCGGACTGCGGGATTCAGACTCGTGCGCTGCAGGTATAACAGAAGGATCTCTAATAAGGTCTGAAGCGTTTGTGCAGAATGAAGGGGAGAACGAAGAGAGGAACACTTCTTCCTTTACCACCGAATGGATCAGTAGGAGCTCGGAACATTGACTCTGGGAGAGAGCATAGTGAAGGAATTTTAGTAGAGTCTGGTGTCAGCATTCAGGCAGGGAGTGCGTGCCCTTGTTATCTTGTTGGGACAGTAGATTAAGGCTGCGCCCAAGTAAAGTACGTTATATCTAAGCTAGAGATACTGAGTACCTGGTTTTCTTAATGAGAACATTAAAGATTCTCTTAAGAAAAGAAATCTTTGCATCGAGCATTGCTCAAGCGACAGAAACGACGTTGCTCCGAACACTTGCACAAAATGTCTTGAGGAATCATTCGATTCGTGGGTTAGGCGATGGTGTAAGTGTATAGCTTTAAATGGGGAACAATTACAGAAGATGAAAAAACACTTGCAGACTCCGACGATGAAGATTAAACGTAAGATATGATCAATTCAAGAATTTAATGACCCATTCTTGCATATGCAACTGCATGTAGTAATGAATGTCTGTGTCGTCCTGTATTTACTTTAACACTTACTTGTTTACATAGCGAATACACATTGGCAACACACATTTGGCGGACATCGAGGCACGGGTGTAACAATCTGTGAACCTGTGACTCCACCTGTAACCACAGGTGGAGTAGAACCGAAGATAAAAGAAAAGTTGCAGGTCTCTACCCTGGGAGGCCATGACAGTTAATCTGAGATACAAGTTATTATCTGTGTTAGATATTTACATAAAATGATCGTATATATTAAAATTTCGAGCATATTGAAGGTAGTATATCCTCCAGAGTTATATCAACCCTTTGAGCTACGCAATAGTCTGAGTTGTCCAATCGGAATTAGAATCTTAAGTGTAAGTATTATTTAATTAGCCTAGGAAATTTACATGATATATACAAACAATATAAGGGAAGTAGATATTGACATTTTACAATTAACAGACAATGCAATTTGGCATCATTATTGAAATCACGAATCACGGTAATCAATAAATAACAAACATCTGACAGACCACTTCTTGCACTTGAAAGATGCAGATTAATTTTCCTTTTGTAGTCTGAGAAACAGATCAGTTCCTGAGCCGATGGTTGAGTCTCGCCAGGGTTCCTGTTCTCAAAGCGTGTGTCATTCCTGCACAGCAGATAATGTCAGGAAAGTTATCAGTGTTTGCAGCACTGAAAGTGTCTCTGACCTTATCTGCTGTGTAGGACACTATTAACTGGGGTCAGCTAACTGTTACACTCACGCTATTAACTGGGGCCAGGTAACTGCTACAGTCACGCTATTCACTGGGGCAAGGTAACTGTTACAGTCACGCCATTCACTGGGGCCAGGTAACTGTTACAGTCACGCTATTCACTGGGGCCAGTTAACTGTTACAGTCACGCTATTCACTGGAGCCAGATAACTGTTACACTCACGCTATTCACTGGGGCCAGGTAACTGTTACACTCACGCTATTCACTGGGGCCAGGTGACTGTTACAGTCACGCTATTCACTGGGGCCAGGTAACTGTTACAGTCACGCTATTCACTGGGGCCAGGTAACTGTTACAGTCACGCTATTCACTGGGGCCAGGTAACTGTTACACTCACGCTATTCACTGGGGCCAGGTAACTGTTACAGTCACGCTATTCACTGGGGCCAGGTAACTGTTACAGTCACGCTATTCACTGGGGCCAGGTAACTGTTACAGTCACGCTATTCACTGGGGCCAGGTAACTGTTAGAGTCACGCTATTCACTGGGGCCAGGTAACTGTTACAGTCACGCTATTCACTGGGGCCAGGTAACTGTTACACTCACGCTATTCACTGGGGCCAGGTAACTGTTACACTCACGTTATTCACAGGGGCCAGGTAACTGTTACAGTCACGCTATTCACTGGGGCCAGGTAACTGTTACAGTCACGCTATTCACTGGGGCCAGGTAACTGTTACAGTCACGCTATTCACTGGGGCCAGGTAACTGTTACAGTCACGCTATTCACTGGAGCCAGGTAACTGTTACCCTCACGCTATTGACTGGGGCCAGGTAACTGTTACACTCACGCTGTTCACTGGGGCCAGGTAACTGTTACACTCACGCTGTTCACTGGGGCCAGGTAACTGTTACAGTCACGCTGTTCACTGGGGCCAGGTAACTGTTACAGTCACGCTGTTCACTGGGGCCAGGTAACTGTTACAGTCACGCTGTTCACTGGGGCCAGGTAACTGTTACAGTCACGCTGTTCACTGGGGCCAGGTAACTGTTACAGTCACGCTATTCACTGGGGCCAGGTAACTGTTACACTCACGCTATTCACTGGGGCCAGGTAACTGTTACACTCACGCTATTCACTGGGGCCAGGTAACTGTTACACTCACGCTATTCACTGGGGCCAGTAACTGTTACAGTCACGCTGTTCACTGGGGCCAGGTAACTGTTACAGTCACGCTATTCACTGGGGCCAGGTAACTGTTACACTCACGCTATTCACTGGGGCCAGGTAACTGTTACACTCACGCTATTCACTGGGGCCAGGTAACTGTTACCCTCACGCTATTGACTGGGGCCAGGTAACTGTTACACTCACGCTATTCACTGGGGCCAGGTAACTGTTACAATCACGCTATTCACTGGGGCCAGGTAACTGTTACAGTCACGCTATTCACTGGGGCCAGATAACTGTTACAGTCACGCTATTCACTGGGGCAAGGTAACTGTTACAGTCACGCTATTCACTGGGGCCAGGTAACTGTTACACTCACGCTATTCACTGGGCCAGGTAACTGTTACAGTCACGCTATTCACTGGGGCCAGAAAACTGTTACAGTCACGCTATTCACTGGGGCCAGGTAACTGTTACAGTCACGCTATTCACTGGGGCCAGGTAACTGTTACAGTCACGCTATTCACTGGGGCCAGGTAACTGTTACAGTCACGCTATTCACTGGAGCCAGGTAACTGTTACACTCACGCTATTCACTGGGGCCAGGTAACTGTTACACTCACGCTGTTCACTGGGGCCAGGTAACTGTTACACTCACGCTGTTCACTGGGGCCAGGTAACTGTTACAGTCACGCTGTTCACTGGGGCCAGGTAACTGTTACAGTCACGCTGTTCACTGGGGCCAGGTAACTGTTACAGTCACGCTGTTCACTGGGGCCAGGTAACTGTTACAGTCACGCTGTTCACTGGGGCCAGGTAACTGTTACAGTCACGCTATTCACTGGGGCCAGGTAACTGTTACACTCACGCTATTCACTGGGGCCAGGTAACTGTTACACTCACGCTATTCACTGGGGCCAGGTAACTGTTACACTCACGCTATTCACTGGGGCCAGTAACTGTTACAGTCACGCTGTTCACTGGGGCCAGGTAACTGTTACAGTCACGCTATTCACTGGGGCCAGGTAACTGTTACACTCACGCTATTCACTGGGGCCAGGTAACTGTTACACTCACGCTATTCACTGGGGCCAGGTAACTGTTACCCTCACGCTATTGACTGGGGCCAGGTAACTGTTACACTCACGCTATTCACTGGGGCCAGGTAACTGTTACAGTCACGCTATTCACTGGGGCCAGGTAACTGTTACAGTCACGCTATTCACTGGGGCCAGATAACTGTTACAGTCACGCTATTCACTGGGGCAAGGTAACTGTTACAGTCACGCTATTCACTGGGGCCAGGTAACTGTTACACTCACGCTATTCACTGGGCCAGGTAACTGTTACAGTCACGCTATTCACTGGGGCCAGAAAACTGTTACAGTCACGCTATTCACTGGGGCCAGGTAACTGTTACAGTCACGCTATTCACTGGGGCCAGGTAACTGTTACAGTCACGCTATTCACTGGGGCCAGGTAACTGTTACAGTCACGCTATTCACTGGAGCCAGGTAATTGTTACACTCACGCTATTCACTGGGGCCAGGTAACTGTTACACTCACGCTGTTCACTGGGGCCAGGTAACTGTTACACTCACGCTGTTCACTGGGGCCAGGTAACTGTTACAGTCACGCTGTTCACTGGGGCCAGGTAACTGTTACAGTCACGCTGTTCACTGGGGCCAGGTAACTGTTACAGTCACGCTGTTCACTGGGGCCAGGTAACTGTTACAGTCACGCTGTTCACTGGGGCCAGGTAACTGTTACAGTCACGCTATTCACTGGGGCCAGGTAACTGTTACACTCACGCTATTCACTGGGGCCAGGTAACTGTTACACTCACGCTATTCACTGGGGCCAGGTAACTGTTACACTCACGCTATTCACTGGGGCCAGTAACTGTTACAGTCACGCTGTTCACTGGGGCCAGGTAACTGTTACAGTCACGCTATTCACTGGGGCCAGGTAACTGTTACACTCACGCTATTCACTGGGGCCAGGTAACTGTTACACTCACGCTATTCACTGGGGCCAGGTAACTGTTACCCTCACGCTATTGACTGGGGCCAGGTAACTGTTACACTCACGCTATTCACTGGGGCCAGGTAACTGTTACAGTCACGCTATTCACTGGGGCCAGGTAACTGTTACAGTCACGCTATTCACTGGGGCCAGATAACTGCTACAGTCACGCTATTCACTGGGGCAAGGTAACTGTTACAGTCACGCTATTCACTGGGGCCAGGTAACTGTTACACTCACGCTATTCACTGGGCCAGGTAACTGTTACAGTCACGCTATTCACTGGGGCCAGAAAACTGTTACAGTCACGCTATTCACTGGGGCCAGGTAACTGTTACAGTCACGCTATTCACTGGGGCCAGGTAACTGTTACAGTCACGCTATTCACTGGGGCCAGGTAACTGTTACACTCACGCTATTCACTGGGGCCAGGTAACTGTTACAGTCACGCTATTCACTGGGCCAGGTAACTGTTACAGTCACGCTATTCACTGGGGCCAGGTAACTGTTACAGTCACGCTATTCACTGGGGCCAGGTAACTGTTACACTCACGCTATTCACTGGGCCAGGTAACTGTTACAGTCACGCTATTCACTGGGGCCAGGTAACTGTTACAGTCACGCTATTCACTGGGGCCAGATAACTGTTACAGTCACGCTATTCACTGGGGCAAAGTAACTGTTACAGTCACGCTATTCACTGGGGCCAGGTAACTGTTACACTCACGCTATTCACTGGGCCAGGTAACTGTTACAGTCACGCTATTCACTGGGGCCAGGCAACTCTTACAGTCACGCTATTCACTGGGGCCAGGTAACTGTTACCGTCACGCTATTCACTGGGGCCAGGTAACTGTTACAGTCACGCTATTCACTGGGGCCAGATAACTGTTACAGTCACGCTATTCACTGGGGCATGGTAACTGTTACAGTCACGCTATTCACTGGGGCCAGGTAACTGTTACACTCACGCTATTCACTGGGCCAGGTAACTGTTACAGTCACGCTATTCACTGGGGCCAGAAAACTGGTACAGTCACGCTATTCACTGGGGCCAGGTAACTGTTACAGTCACGCTATTCACTGGGGCCAGATAACTGTTACAGTCACGCTATTCACTGGGGCATGGTAACTGTTACAGTCACGCTATTCACTGGGGCCAGGTAACTGTTACACTCACGCTATTCACTGGGCCAGGTAACTGTTACACTCACGCTATTCACTGGGGCCAGATAACTGTTACAGTCACGCTATTCACTGGGGCCAGAAAACTGGTACAGTCACGCTATTCACTGGGGCCAGGTAACTGTTACAGTCACGCTATTCACTGGGGCCAGGTAACTGTTACAGTCACGCCATTCACTGGGGCCAGGTAACTGTTACACTCAAGCTATTCACTGGGGCCAGATAACTGTTACAGTCACGCTATTCATTGGGGCCAGGTAACTGTTACAGTCACGCTATTCACTGGGGCCAAGTAACTGTTACAGTCACACTATTAACTGGGGTCTTGACGAGTTAATTGTAGCTTTCCATTCTTGCTCCGACCCAGCTCTCAAATCGGCAATGAATGCCGATCCACTTGTAACAACTTTTTAAGGAAAACCTGCTTCACGAGGAAACGTTTTTAAAGAGAAACTCGAGAAGAACTGAAAACCGTTGGCCTGGGTCAGAGGAGATCAGTTCCTAACAGATAGGAAGAACGTGATATCTGGCAGTTACTGATATATTCTGATCCAGGATGAAATTGATGATTTAAACAAATGTTCTAAATGCAGCAATTTTTTTTAATTGGTATTGTCTATTCCTGTATTTGTCTATTCCTGATAAAAACATCGTTATTTTATTTCCCTAAGATTCCCATTATTGTAACATTCAGCATTTTCTAATTCTCGCTGTCCTCCTGTGGCAGAGTGATTAGCTACGATGCAAAGAAAGCCGAGAAATAATCAATCATTTCTGGGAGCATTTAATATAGATCAATCATTTATAAACGATGAATTATTTATTATTTTATTGACTAATTGAGAAAGCATTTACCTTTTATTAATTGATTGTCAAACCATTTATCCCATCGTTGATTTATTCTTTTTGCTAAGGGGCGGGGGGAGATAATAATAAAAATTAAAAAAACTTCTGACAGACCATTTCTTGGACTTGAAGGATGCAGAGTAATTTTCCTTTTGTAGTCTGAGAAACAGATCCGTTCCTAAGCCGAGCGGTAGCGCCAGACTCGTAATTCTCCAGTTCCCATGTGGGCCAGCATGAGACTTATCTCCTCAAAATTTCCCGCCCTGCCCTCGGTCAGTAGGGAATATCTATGGGCTTGGAAAGGCCGCCGTCCGTCGTATGGGACATTAACCTGTGCATGTTAAATAACATGCTAGATGGTGTTGACGGGAGGCTACCATCTGCCTCCCAACAGCTCCCCTCCCAACCACGCCTGGCCATTTAGCCCATGGTGTGCAAAAAAATGCCGCTCAGAAGTAATAAAACAATTGTTTTGATAAATTATTGGAATCCTACAGAATGTGTATTTTAATATCCTTTCATATTAGTGAAAATTATGAATACAAAAAATATTGTGAAGAACAGAAAAATAAAACAACTGAAAATTGATGGCAGAGTCCGGTTCATAGGAAGTAAGCAGGTTTGAGACTTTTTCACACTTGTCTACTTCCAAAATTCACTGGTTTTCCAACTTATTGCCTCACGAAACATTGCATTTGCCTCTTTTGACACTCAGAAACAAATATCTATGAGTTGACAAGGTTGAATTAATTTGCATCACTTGCATCTTTGGTATTGAAATTCTGAAAGATCGCTTCGAATTGAAACTTCTTAAATGAAGTGCTCTCTAGTGCTAAGAAGCTTCCCGAGTCTATCGAAGTTGTCCGAAGTCATCGTTACTTCTCGTAACTCGGTCGTACTAATCAGGCCAGAAATAGATAAAGTCAGAAAGTGAGAAAAAAAATTATTTATTAGCAGCAATAGAAAAATTTAAACCTGCAATAATTATGTGTTGGGAAAACAAAATCATCAGCGGGATGAGTCATGCTCCAGAATCATCTATCGTCGCTAATTCCAATCATTCATTGCTCGTGGCGATAAGCCAATACGAATAATGTAAGAGAGGGAATATTTCTCTTCCCTTTAGAGTTGAATCACTCTTTTTAATTTATAACATATCATTTATTTTATTTATTAATACTTTAATCCTTTCTGTTTCTTATCGCAAAGGATGCGTATAGCATTTCGTTTAGATTTCTTGGAAGCCGCCCACGTCTGGCCCCGCCTCTAAGTAGCAAAGATATATAATTTTAGCATCGGAGAATCGGAGGGATGGAGTCGTCGTTTTGCTCTCTCTAAAATTGGGATCGGTCATGAAGAGGCAACGCCTTAACCCCTCCTCAAAACTGGCAAAAACATTTATATCTCCATTAACATGACGTCTCCTCTGGTACATTTCCTAAAATATTCCCTTTGCACTCAGAAATTTAGTTACTGGCTGCCAATGGCTTCATTCACTGTTAATGTTAGATGAAGGTCGAAATTTACGTTTCACTCGAACCTACACAATGTTGTTCAGTTTCGTGAGCGGAGATTTTAAAAGGCAACAATTAGGACCATGATTTTAAAAGGCAACAATTAGGACCATGATTTTAAAATGCAACAATTAGGACCATGATTTTAAGCACCAACTGACTGATAAGTGCTTAAAAACAACCCACCAATCAGATGCAGCATTAGCAAATTGTTTTAAGAACAGCAATGAATTTCACTAAACTATTTTAACTTTTTTTCGCACACAAGATCACGTAACATCAGATCACTCTAGGCAAATGGTTCAGGTTTCACTGAAAATATTTTCATATTGTACGAGAACTAAATTCATCGCTTTTCCCTCTTTATTAAACCCTTATATAATCTGATGACATTATTTAAATACTAGCTGTGTCTGGCTTGTGTTTAGCTGTTGTCTGACTTGTGTAAAATGCAAATTTATATCATCACTACGATTCAAAAGTATTATTAGTGAATATCCTTTTGAATGGTTGGCTTGAAGTAGGCAAGTAATACTAAATGAATAATGGGAACTGAATTATTATTATTTTTTTACAGTAAAACATCTCAAACATTGAACAGAAACTGAAATTCTGTTAAGCAGTATGATCACTGCATGACGAAACTGTCACAACTGCAACAGAGCGTGACTAATAAATAGTTTCGCTGCTCGCCACGTGCCTCTAAGTTTATTTCGGTATGAGCTCGGGGGGGAGGGGTGAGAGGGAGGTGAATATTCGGAGGAAGTAAACAACTCAACAAGACTGAAGGGAAGAGTGGGAGGGGGGAGCGAAGGCTCGAGGTGCTCCGTTTCCCCCATTTGCATCTTGTAATTCGTTAACACCTTAAAGACTCTCTGTGTATTTTTAGGGATAGGTGTATTTTATGACTTTATCTGTACATGATATTTTTAAATTAAATTTGAATAATAAATTTAAAATTGTTTTAAGGAAGTTAGAATGATCACCTACGTTGTCATCCTTTGGAGGGAAAGCAAGAGTTTTTCGTTCATACCCTACGAATGGAATTTAAATTAAAATATAAAAAACAGAGACCGTAAAGTTTAAAATAATAAAAAGGATGTCAATATCCTGCTTCGATACAATCGTTTGGCGAATTTGATTACGGTATCTCGTCGTTTCTAACCGTTGTTTCATGTCAGCCTCGATTGTAACCAGATGACACGAGTTCGTGGAGGGAGAATTCGCGATGAATTTTTCACACTTTCCTAATGTTGATTTTATTTCTTTTGATAAATTAATGTTAGAGGAAGATGCTTCCATTGATGAACGATAATTAAGGATTCTGGCCTATTTTTGATCAAAGTGAAAAACGGATACAACACGTTCTCTGTTGCTTGGAATTTCGTTTCCAGGAAGTACTTCCTACGAGACAAGATATCAGGAAATAGGAGCTCGTATTCAATCAATTTAAAGCGATGTTTTCAATAACCTTAAAAAAAGTTCGATTAAATCAATCATTTAACCAATTCATTAACTTAATCATAAAATTGATCTAAATATGTTTGCCTGTGAATTAATCCTGTGCTAATCCGTGGCCATTGAGATTTCCATAGAAATCTTTAATTGCAGTGGCAACAGTTGAGATTTAGAAGATATATTGAAAGGCAATCAAATATGTTGGCGAGATCTCAGGATTTCTTTAATCATGGCAGCACTTGCAAAGAAAGAGAAAAAAAATCGATTGGCATATTCGAAAGGTCACAAGGAAGCATAAGAGGTTTTTTTCATGATTTGGATTAAAATACCTCTAATTGGAATTTTTTTTCTCTTTTTCTTCCCAACGTAAATGTGGAAAAAGGTAATGAAATGTTGAGGAAAAAAAAAGTTTTCCACAAGACGAGAGAATTAATGGCGTAAAGAGAGGTTAACTCAGAATATTTGGAGAGAAAATAAAAACAATAATAAAAAAAGAGTTGAAGTG
Organism: Ryuthela nishihirai; assembly: GCA_038380435.1. Classification (NCBI taxonomy): domain Eukaryota; kingdom Metazoa; phylum Arthropoda; class Arachnida; order Araneae; family Heptathelidae; genus Ryuthela; species Ryuthela nishihirai. The sequence goes on from JAWZYU010000019.1 coordinate 6,168,290, forward strand.
AAATTTTAAATCTATAATAAATTCCTACTTATCACTTTTTACATTTTCTTTATGGACCAGTGAGTTAGAATATCCTAGTGAGTTTGCGATACCATATGTTTTAAGATAGGATTTCAGTCTGTCATCTTTTGGTGTTTCGAATAGTTTGCTAAATCTCCATTCAATGTTCTCGGTCTTCCCCACCATCATCGAAATGCATCGTCGCTGGTGTCCTCCACTCTCAGTCGATGTAATATTCAAATGACTGCAACTCTATTTAATGCATCGGTAGGAAGACTTCGATTCCTGGAACAAGCAATTTCGAGAATGGATTCCTTGAACTCAGCGATTAACATCGATTTGGTGTCATCATCACCAGCTGCATCAGAATGAGGAAATGGAAGCTAAAATGCCAATTATGACATTAAAGGCATCCTGATGACAAAGCAATTACGTATCGAGTGGATGTTTCATATTGTGTTGGTTAAATTTAAATCAGTGAATAGCAATGATCAGCTAACTAGTCATCAATGACTAGATGGGAAAGCCCTTTAAATTAACGGGAGAAACGGTACATTAATTTTGCATTTACCTTAACACTGAAGTTGGAGACACAATATGAGTTTTCTGTGATCTGTTGCTCGTCATCAACAAAATACAGCTCAACATCCAATATGATATTTCTTTGAGCAGTCAATGGTGTAGTAACTCAGTGAGCAACTAGCGCCACTCAACGGGTGGATGCAATGAATCGGGGCAGGGTCAATTCGGAACGGAACTTAAAATCTCTAGTTTACATTAGCTAAGTTATTTGGGGGATCCCACCTGGAAGTTTCTGCCACGTGCCCGAAATACGAAGTTACATCACTGCTTATGATGTTACGAAATGAGCTACTTATTCCGTGCGTAACCTTTCCTCGCATTTTTTTTTTGCTATAGTGGCCATGTATTATGTGCAATGATGTTAATTGTTTATCTACATATTTGTTTTTTGCTTCTGGTGAGATTGTTCGCGGATTCTTTAGGAACAAAAAGGTGTAACGACCATATCTTCGAAACGTAGAGGGAGATCATGAGTATAAGTATCTCAAAAGGAAGTCATTTGTTCACTTTTAAGACACATAATGCAGAAAGTGTTTTTTTTTTCAACTTTTTGTCTTATAATGTTTTACATTTAGTTAAAAATTATTAACAATTTCCGTTAAAGAGTATGAAAATTAAGTGATATACGTAGAGTGCGTATATGAAGCGCTTAGAAATAGAAACAATAAAAAACAAATATTCTTTTAAGGACATGAGTGAAGGAAAACAAATATCCGATTAGAGAATAAAAGTATTTTTTATGCAAAATTCTTTACATTTACCAAATTATTTTCAGAACATTTTTCTAAATCTTCAAATGGCGATCAAGCAAAGCTCTCGAAAAAGTTCTTCGTCCATAAAAGGCATGATGAAAGAATTGCTCTTAAATTTCCTTCTTCATTGTGTTGATATCCTTCAGGTGCAGCTCGGTGCAAGTTTAGTCTTGCCCTCAAGAAAGTATCGCCACTCTTTTGAAATCTCATCGCTTTGGTATTGAGCTATTTCTTAATCCTTGAACCTTTTCCTTCAAATACATTTATCTCTTCAGGAAATGTGTTTCGGTTTCGGTTATCATGCTTGCAAGTGAGAAGTAAAGGGAAGGGGAAGGGAGCGCACGAAGAGGAAATGGATGAAGGAAATAAGTTTTTGTATCTAAAGCCTTTATCATTTGGAGCTGAGAATTATTTTTTCCTGAAGCGAAAGAAATCAAATAAGTGGAACAGAGAGAGGAAATATCACAATAAAGCCTACCCACGCAACTTCCTGATCTTGTAGGAGCTCTGTATCGCTGCATGAAAGAACGTCTGTTGAATTTTATCTTCATCTTGGGGGTCATTTATGATGGCATTATTTTTTTAATATCTATATCCAGACGGATATTTACTACGCCAAGTGATCCGATTATGTTCTCAGCAGAGGTAATTTTCCACCGAATTAACGTATACTGGGCTAGGTAAATAACTTTTTTGCTCACCCTGCCAAATCTTAAGATAAACAATCTCCCCCCCCCCCCAACCACTGCCACTCTCGTTCAGTGCCAAATTAACTAATAGACAGGGATAAATTTGATGCATGAGCGATTACATGCAAGAATAATGAACATCAAATATTAAAATTTTCATTATGAGGGAAAATATATTTCAGAGATTTACTAAGTGCAATACTTTTTTATTATTTATTTTAATTCAATTTCCTAAAAATTTCGTCTACAATTTCACTGAAGAATTACACAAAATAGTCAATATTATTTATGTGATTAAAATATTAATTAAGTTATAAAGAGTTGCAGTTTTTTTGTAGCTAATATTATCTACTGTCGGCACGATACGACAAATAATATTCGGTATCTTATAGAGATGAGAGCTATTTATGCAGGGGAGAGTTCATTGCCTTCAAAATTGTCATTCTTTCTTTCTTCTCTCTGCTTCTTTCTCCTTTTCCTGCGATCTTTCCTAAAATAGTTTAAATACTTGCCTTCTTATAAACTTAAATCGTATATATTTAATCTTCTAATATCGATAACTTTAAATTTCAGTTTGAATATAAAGGCTAAATGTATACAACTATTTTAAATATAATACTGGAAACATAAGATATTTTTAATTTCGCCAATTCATCAAAATAATTGGATTACAGACCACTGTTAGCGTAAGAATTAAACTCAGCTTCCAAAGAGAAAAATGCTCACTTGTAATGCCTAAAGTTTGACGCGACATTTATCTCTAAGACGATCGTGAAGTGCATCTCGAATTTCTCCAAACTGTGTTTGTCCCGTCATGCATCGCTGTTGTGAGCGGCGCAACAGGAATAGTGCAGCCTCCGAGCAGTGGTGCATCTTGGGAAGTAAGAGAAGTTCTTGATACTTGGTTTCATGAAATCTATTGACTTTTAGATGGAAGAAAAAAATAATTCAGATATCTTCTATCTAAGGCAGCATCTACAATGTTGAATGGTACACGACAGGTTTCAGCAAATAAAACTCAAGTCATGGTTATTTCATTACAAGAAAAAGTTAAATTTCAAACTCAAAATCTTGAAGAATAGACTTTACGATAATGAGACTGAAGTTAATAAAACATCTACGTCTATCCAAATCTTCGATTTAAATAATAATAATAGTTCAGTATTTGAAAGGTTAGGTTTTGGTTGCTGCAATATTCAAAAGCTCCATAAGAATTCATATTTCAAGATATTTTCTAATTCTGAGGCAGAAATTCTTTCTTAGTTCAGTAGTTTCGCATTCGTTGATTTAAAGTCTGAAATGACGCAGTTGATAGTTCGCTAGCGACTTCAATTTCGCTTCAGAGCTTCGCATCATTTGACTAAAATATTACAAAATGAAATCATTTGAATAATTGGAATCGGTCTAACTGATCTAATGTAACGAAACATCTAATAAATAGGGATTCTTTTTCAGCATTCATTTAAATACATGAAATAAAGGCTAGGAATAATTCTCTGTAGAGAGGTTTTAATTTTGCCGTCAGTGGTGGTCATGACATACCCACTGGTATCGTGTCGGCTTATTCAATGATATAATTCGTAGCATAATATATCAGACGCATAAAGCACAGCTATGTAATGCACGTTATGCAGATATATTTGGTTTGAATTTCCGGATTCGAACTCAATGTTCAGATATTCAGTGAAGGTTCTTGGGACTTCGGTATTTTGCATTTCAATTTTGTAAAAAAATGATCTTAAAAATCTTTTGAAACTCTATTCATATAGATTTACTCATGAAAACCCTTTTGGATCCACTGGAATTTTCTCCTTAAAAACATATCTATTATTTAGTACAAATTTTAGGAATCCCACGAGATGATCAAACTTCTTCGTCACCTCTTATTCATGACTCAGTTGCACCAGAAAAAAGGTGAAAGGAGGGGAGAAGGAGAGATTTCGATTGCAGTATGCATTTCCCCCATCCGATAGTCTTTAAAAAAATTAATGAGAAATGCATTCAATACACAGAAGTTTAGTAACTTTTTTACTTTTCTTTATTACCCGTATTAGCATTCTCAAGTGGGAGGGGAGGACCCCTCGTCTCTCTCCCCCATATCGACCCTACTCTTATTATTTACGAAAGGGTGTATTTACGAGAAGAAATTGTGGCATTATCTTGAATTATTATTTAATATTTTAATGCAATCTTCTGCACTTAAATCAGACATTATTAGGTAACAAAAAATCAGGAACGAAAAGCCAACTTTTCCTTTCCACTTGCGAAATTGCCTTCAAGTAAACAGGTTCTGAACATTGGAACGTTTTGCCAATATCATCTGCCGGAAGCTACAGACCATGTAGCGCCATCTGTTGCTGGAGAGCAGAAATTCCAAACTCTGAATTCCGCTGTTTGTGTGTTTCGCTGCACAGCAGGACAAATGTTTGTTTTTTACCCAGGTCTTACCTATGATTATTTACACAAACATAACCCTGTCCAACTTTGCAGCTACTAGTTAAGACGTCATGATTATTTCAATTTTTATTGCACAGAATTGGGAGGATGGTTTTGAATTCTATGATAAATACGTTTAGAAACTATTTATAACAGAAAAATATAAAAAGTTAAAGAATATTCCAAACATTATAAAACACGGAAAAGTAAAGAATGTTTAAAGCAGAAAATATTTAGAACAGCAATGAATGGGAATTAGTGGTTAAGCTGAAATTAGATGTATTTACTTCTTTAATTAAATTGTGATATTCTTGAAATAGTTACTCATACCTAGAGGAATATCACCTACGGCAGGGTCGAGTGTGCGCAGTGAGTTTTTAAGAGAGACTTTTAAGATTTCTTTTCTCCCAGAAAACAGTCATCCCCTCTTCCATATTAATGCGAAGTAACGAAATCTCTCCCCTTCTCTGGAGGTACTGGTAGTTTACGAAAAAATAAAGGAAACTGAGATAAAAATCAAAAGAATCCAGTGAGACTTTTAAGATTTCTTTTCTCCCAGAGGACAGTCACGAATGAATCGGATGAAATCAAATCTCGGGACAGATCGATGATCAACCAAATGCAGACTCTAATACTCACTGAACAGACCTAGCTTAAGATGTCACCTTTACATTGAGGAATAAAGCTTTCACTTTATATCCAGAATTACATTAATGCAGAAAAAAAGGGATGTTTTTGCTTACTTAAGAAAGAATTAAACTCCCACAATCTTTTCCTTCTTGGCATATTCTGTGTAGATTAGAATAAAATTAAAAGTTGCATCATGAACCAATTAATATTAATATTAATTGGTTGATAATTATTATATTCATTATCAACCAATTAATATTCATGTACTAACTACACCGCCATACTGGCATAGTAATTCAGAGCGTAACAACACAAGGTAAACACTAAAAGTTCCAGTCTATAACACCACCAGGTAAAACATTCAGGGAGACCAACAGCTACACGGTTTCATTCATTACGGTGATTTAGTGCAAATGCTTTAACTTTAATATTAAAGAACTTAATACACTGACATGTGGGGAGGGGTTATAGGTGACTTTGGTAATGATAGCTGCAATGGCAATGGGCAACGTCACCTACAGGTAAGGAAATTTAATGGTTTGAGAATAACTAACACTTATTACAAACACCGCGACATACATAAGTACACATGGGTTTCACCAGATGGGCTGCATAAGAATATGATATTATATATTAATTAACGGCAATTGCGCTAGTTCTGTTGGTAATACCAGATCATATAGGGGAGCTGAAATTGGATATGACCATTACCTTGTTAAAAGTGTCTTACAACTTAAACTTAAGAAGTGTTGTGCTAAGGTTAAAAAATATACTTTCAATACTGAAGCTCTGAAATACCCAGTTACAGTGAATTACAAAACTTATCATGATAGGTTACTTAGTCATTGTGATACTCATAGTTAACATAGTTTGCATAGTGTTAACATAGTGAAGTTGAGGAAGAATGGGACCGTTTTAAACAGGCTTTTTTGGAAATTAACAGTACTCCTTTAGGTTAAAAGGAGCAGAGAAGGCAAAAATATTTGAATGACAAGGCACTGGAAAAAACTGCAAAATTGTTCTTAATCAATTCATATTAGTCCTAATAGAAAGCTTACAAAGAGCTTAATAACTTGTAAAGAATCAGTTAGCAGCTGATAAAAAAGCTTTGGTTGATGGCTTGGCTGACAAAGCTAAGGAAAGAGCCAGACAGCATAACAGCAGAGAGCTGTACCAGATAGTCTATGTTCTGTGTCAGAAGAAACGAACAGGAATACAGGGATTGAAGGATAGAAAAAGTAAGGTTATTGAAGGTGAGGATTTTGTCATGGTTAGGGGCTGAACATTTCAGGAATTTTCTGAACAATGTAGTTAGTTCTTCTCCCATTGTATGTAACGATGATAGATGCATTACTGGCTTTAATGTTGGCCCTATAATGCAGTCTGAAGTTATTATGGCAATTTCTAAATTTAAACTACATTAATTCCCAGGGGTAGATGAAATTACTACTGAAATGCTTAGAGCTAGGAATGTTTCTGTTACCACTTGGATGATTGAAATTTGGAATATCTTTTATGATAAAGGCATTGCTCCCAAGGATTTTACCAGAGCTATTACCCACCCAATTTAAAAAAAAAGGGGGATCGCAGTTCTTTTGATAACTATTGGGGTATTAGCCTACTTTCTGTTTCAGGTAAAGTTCTTTGCATGATCGTACTTAATAGTATTAAGAATCTGGTTGACGGGCAAAAAAAAGGTCCTGCAGATGAAATCAGAGTTGAGAGCATTCTTGAAGAATTTAACATATGGCGCAAAAATCTCGTCTTTGTATCAGTGAGCAGTTAGAGTGCTTCCCTGAAAGAGAAGATCTGTGTGGCCAGACATTATGAATTCATATTGCCATCCCACATAATCAGACCACACCCAGAAAAATGATTCTTTTCTCTGATGCTACAGTAGCATAACGAGTTTCTTGATCTCTGGTGAACATGCACCGAGAATAAGAAATCACACTGAATCTGGACTCATCTGTGAGGAGTATATTTGTCCACTGGCCTTGGCTCTAAATTTGATGTTTTCTGCACCACATTAAATATGCTCTTCTGTTGAATGTGGATGACGGGTTCAGAGACCATAGGTCTTCATACGTACCGATCTCGTTCATGCAACTTCCTGTACACATTATCGCCCCTTGGCTGCTAACAACTCATAAGGAAGTAGCCTAGCTGTCATTTGCCTATATCGTCTTGCTGTTAAAGACAGACAGTGGCCGTCTTAAGTAGTTGTTCTAGGACGATCTTGTTCCTTTCTACTAACCTCTCATGTTTCATGAAATTATCTTCGTGGTTTCGAAAAGGACATTATTCCAGTATAACTCGGTCTGGGATCGATCTTCTTCCATCCTACTTATCGCTTTTCATCCAACACAATCATCCACTTGTCCTCTTTCTGACTTGAAGAAATCGAATTTTTTAAACAAGGTAAAGTCAGGCTCTGGAACGGAATCGGTGCCGAATTTCGTGAAGTGTGCATGGGGTTTAGAGATCGGGTTCCTAGCTGCAGTGGGTCGGGATCAAACCTCCTAAAAGGTCCGAATTCTCTGGGGGCGCTGCCGTAGCCTTCCTTATCAATGGAAAGTTGAAAGTTATGAATGGAACAGAAAGTTATAATGGAAAAACGTTTCGTGGACAACGTTTGAGGGAGAGCCCAAAATTCGGAAGTCGAAACCTTAACAGTGCACTAAATAATGGTGAGATGCAGTTGTAGACCATGTCTGGTGGTCTTAACTTTGGCTATCTATGAGGAAATGTCGAACAAAGAGACAGAGAGACAAAAGCGCTAAAATATGAAATAGATTTGCCAATATTGATAGTTACAATAGCGTTAACAAAAAATAAGTACAATTTACCTCACAATACAATTTACCTACTAATTACCTCCAAGGTAATATCCATTTGTAGCGATACACTTCTGTCAGAGTTCAATACAAGGAGCGGGAAGCTTTTCAATGGGGAGGTTTAAAGGAATCCACAAATAGGGGGAGGGTGTAGCGACATGCAATATCCTTTCGGAAAATTTTGATAACCGTGATTTTTGAAAAAAAATCTAGCAAGTAAATACTTTATAAGAAGTTTTTGAAAGATTTCGAGAATGGAGGAGTACTTGGCAAAAATGATGTTTGAAAGAAACATCAGAATGATTTTCTGGTCCATCAGTTTCCTAACACTCTTTTTTCTTCTGTCTTCGAATCGGCTCAGAGATTTGAATTCGCTATCGTAGGCATCAAAAGCCAAAAATTATATTTAATTGTGGAGTGATTTGCTGTTTATTCCACTTTTAAATCTGGCTTTAATTGGAACCGAATGTGGTATTTGTTACTAATTTTACCATTTGCTGAAATTACTAATTTTTATTTGAATATCAATTTTTGAACGGAAAATGGATTGTTTCGATATTTTCACACCTTGCAATACACTCTTTGCAGGATTGCAGAGCCAAGAGAGATCCAACGAGTCTAGACACTCCATAAATAGAAATTTACAATAATATTTAAAAATCTCGCATATTTTAAATGAAACTGGAAACGGTTTTCTACTAGTTCCTACTGTGTTCTATTATCAACTCTGATACAGAATTGGAGTCTTCAAAGTTTGACTCTAAGTTTCATAATTCCATCACTCCTTGTGAACCTCCTTGTAAACTCCTTCACACAATACGTTACACTCGAATATAAGCCATCAATATCTCTTTTGTCTTCTTCCATTTATATCGGATACTTTTTTAGTAATTTAAATTTTTAAAACTCAGAAGCATGTCCATGAAAGTCATTTTCTTTCATTACCCACATTAGTTTCTTGCTAATTTGGAGGACTTAATCAATCAGTTTTCTCTATTTTTTTTTGGAAATCTTCTCTTTTCAATTATACTTCGCCTTTACCATCATTTTCACATTATGGCTTGTTAAAACGTCGTCCGTGCTATGGAATATTCAGCCTTGTTCCAGGAGAGCTACATACTCTGTGGATTTTAAACAACACGATAATACATACATACATATAAAATCCTCATGCAGTCATACCCTTAGGCACACTGTTCATAATCCTCTTTGCCAATCTGCAGCTATGCATACGGGCAACATGGCCAAACCAACGCAGTCTCTCTTTGCACAATATGCTGCCCAAAAGAGGTTGATGACTCCTTCTTCTAACCTCATCATTACTTACAAAGCCAACAAACAATAGCAATGCTAAGCAAATCGCTGCAAGACGTATCAACTCTCACCACGACTCAGTGTTATTATAGAGAGCTCTCATTACACTAACCAACTTATCAGGTATTCCATATGATCTAACAATCAACTACAAATTATGTCGATCAACAGAGTCAAGAAGTTTTTGAAACACCTAATGTGTAGTAAGCATCTAGAATCAAAGGCATCAAGTTTCTTGTTATCCTGTTTACAAAGGATCCATGTTTCACTACCATAACTAAACTTAGAAAGAACCAAATTATTATACAGTCTACTTTTAGTCTTTAAGTGCATACGCCTATTTTTTCATACTCCCCATAGCTTAAAAGTTCCAGAGCAATCCCTATTCTTCTATTTATCCCATGCCGCACATCACCAGTTTCTATTACATAGCTCCCAAGATAATTAAACTGAGACACTTGTTCAATAGTACAGTCATTCAAAGCAACTGAAGCTCCATCTGCCTTATCAATTTTCATCACTTTAGTTTTTTCTCTGTTTATCACCAAACCTACTATATTACGAGTCTCATCAACAGCCCTAATGAACGAATTCATCTCATCAACATCAGTAACCAACAGGGCCAAATCATCTGTATAATCTAAATCAAAAATTTTGAAATCTCTAGACCATTTAAAGGCCAAAATCTTTCCCTTGCAAACAATTTCGCATTACATAATCAATAACCAAATAAAAGAGAGAAGGAGACAAAATGCACCCTTGTCTAACTCCACTAGCAATGCTAAGCAAATCGCTGCAAGACATATCAACTCTCACCACGACTCAGTGTTATTATAGAGAGCTCTCATTACACTAACCAACTTATCAGGTATTCCATATGATCTAACAATCAACTACAAATTATGTCGATCAACAGAGTCAAGAAGTTTTTGAAACTCTAAACATTTCTCAAGAATCTGCCTAAGTGAAAATATTTTATCACTACATCCCCTACCACTTCTGAATCCACATTGTTCATCATGCAATTATCCATCAACCAAATTCTTAATTCTATTAAGTATAATCCTGCAAAGAACTTCATCTGGAACAGAAAGTAAACCAATTACCCTATAATTATCATAAGAATATGATAAACTTTTTTTTAAAAATTGGGAAATTAATAGCTCTAGTAAAATCCTTAGGAACAATGCCTTTATCATAAAAAAAATTCAAAATTTCAGTCAGCCATGTGGCAACACAAATGTTCCTAGTTCTAAGCATTTCAGTGGTGATTTCGCTCACCCCTTTATGCAGTTTTAATTTAGAGATAGCCAATGCGACTTCGGAATGTGATGTAGGGCCATCATAAAAGCCAGTAATGCATCTATCCTCATTACAAACAATGGGAGTAGAAATATTCACATTATCTAGAACATCTCTGAAATGCTCCACTAGCATTTCAAAGATCACAGAATCCTCACCTTCAACCACCTTGCCATATTTATCCCTCAATCCCTGTGTTCCGTTTCTTCCCACATAAAACATTAACAATCTGTTACAACCCCCTCCTGTTGTGCTTTCTATATGCTTCCTCTGCTTTGTCAGCCAAGTTATCAAGCCAAAGATTCTTATCAGCTGTTAACTGATCCATTACATGTTTATTAAGCTCGTTGTAATGCCTTCTGTTAGGACTAGTAGGGTGTTGATTCATATTAATCCTACACTTCCCTCTTTCAGAAATAAGTTCCATAGCCTTATCACTTAAAAAATTTTGTTTCCTCTTTTCCCTTTTACCCAAAAGAATACTGTTGGTTTGAAGAAAAGCCTGTTTAAACTGATCCCATTCCTTCTCGACTTCAACAGTAAGCAAACCACGATTGTCATAATGACTAAGTAGCCTATCATGGTATGCTTTGGTTATATCTGGATCTTTCAGACCTTCAGTGTTGAAGGTAATTTTCTTAACCTTAGCACAATATTTCTTAATCTTCAGCTGCAAGACACTTTTTGACCAGGTAATTGTCAGATCCAGTTTCGGCTCCGCTGTATGATCTGGTGTGACATGACTCCCTTGTATGACAGAAATGACAAAATCAAAAGTGACAGTGACAAATTTAGATGAATAACATAAGCATACATAGATTTGATATGGCAAACAGAAAGCTGGTGGCAAAAACAAGTAATCTGTAGGAAACGATTAGGGGGCTTATTTATCTCCATTCATTTTGCTCTTTTCTTAGAAAAATCAAACAGCAGCTGGCGAACAGAGATGAATAGATTTTTCTAAAATTTCATATATTTGAAATATTCATAATTTTGCTGTCAAGCAATGAATTTTCTTTCTTTTATCCAAACTATTGATCGAGTAGAGAAAGTAAAATATTTTTCCATGAAAATACAAACCAATAAATATTTAACGTTGCATGGAAAATATTTAAAACTTTTTAGTTTCCTCAATCGTAAAGTTCTAGTGATTTATGTGGAAATTTAGCAATAAAAAAATATCCATTTTGATTTATAATAGAGAGTACAAATTTCCGTTTGATGTTTTTGGTAACAGAACACTGCCACATAATAGAAAAAAAGGAAATTTACACAAGATTAACAAATGTTTCGGCTCAAAAGCTACTTAGGACTAATTCTTTTTTTTATTAATCCTGTGAAGTGATATGGATAGTATCTATGATATGTTATGCGGATGAATTTTATTATTTTAAATTGCATAAGACTAATATTAAACTTAATGTTAAACATGGTATTTCAAGATGATTGATTGTGTTGTTAAAAATATTCTTCGAATATTTACACATTTTAAAAAAATCACAGATAGTGACAAAGTTTTAATAAACTCTCAAGGACTGAACAATATTACCTCATTATAAAACTTTTCCCTTTCTTTTTCAAGTAGAGATTTGTCTTAAAGTCGCCAGAGGAAACGGAAAGTAGCATAAAGATGAGAATCGAATCCACCTACCCACAAATTTTTATTATGTGCTTTCGTTTTGCAAGACCAAGGCATGTTTCATAATGCAATAGTTTCTAATGATCTCGACGACTCAACAACTTTGATTCGAACATCAGGATGCTGCGACCCCACCTCCGTTACATTACGCTTTTCAACTGCAATGGGTTCAAGTGATAAGCATAATTCACTTTTGCCCTTTGTATGACATCCCCAATGGACAACTTCCCCAGAAACTTTGGGTCGTCCCAATGATAGCTGTCAAGTGCAATCGAAAACATTCAGCACATACGATCATGTACTAAGCACATTTTAGTGCCTAACTTGTTAACCATGTATGAATAAATCTAACCGGCAAAAAAAAAGCATTCCCTTTTGATATGAGTCATGAAATTGTTCATCTACATATCATTTCCTTTCTCTACTGTCATATACTTAAATCAATACAACAACAAATCATCTTTTCATTTACCTAATCCTAGGCTATGAAAAGTAAAAGTATTCAGCCATCCAGTTGAATAGGTCTTGTGACCTCTTGAGTTTGCAATTATTACTCAACATGTCTTTCCACCATAGTTCGTGTTTATTCAATGGGCCTAGGATGGAAATGGCTAAGGAAGAACTAATACACCATCTTGCTCTTATGCAGTCTCATGCGAGTTGACCGATGCATGAGTATGAATTCTTATGCATGAAAGGGAGGTCTCCCTACTGGCAGAAAGACGCTCAGAGGCTGAGGAATGCGGTCTCTAAGAGAAATGCTGCTTAACATGATCGATTACCTATCGAGGAAAAATTCTTTCTGAAACCATCACATAACCTCTTTGAAATGTATATACTTAGTTCATGTCGTGGGAGCGAAATTAGGTTAAATAGATCGTCAGGCACGATTGCTTTGGATGTGGATGAAAGACAAAACGGGATTGGTCAGTGAAGAGAGTCAGGTGACAAACTCCTACTACAAAGGGCAGCACGATTACACTCTTCAAAAGAAAGGTGCAAATGGCTGACGTCCATTGTGAAACCTTACTTCGTGCTTACTTCGTCCGTTACTTCGTCCATTATGAAACGTTCCTTCGCTCAAGGTAGCGTTATGAACACGATGCAAGAGTAAACACAGTTCTCTTGAAGTGAAAATGACGCCTAGCATTGAAAATGGCAGAATGATTTAGGCTAACAGTTGTTTCTTCACTCGCCTGTAAGTGATTCTGCAATCCTGTTTCATTAAATCCTTCTAAACACGTTAATTGCTTAGAAAGTAAAACAAATAATTGTTAGCCAGAAATTCTTGGCGTTCGCAACATTCCATCTCTAGTTAAGTGCTTTCTTTTCACATTAAAGAACGGTAAACAATCTGAATATCGACAAAATCAGCAATGCAAATTCGAGTATCGACGCTCGTAATTTTTTAAAATTTTAACCTTTTTTTTTATCAAGCAATGAATTTTGTTCAAACAATGACCACACTAATAATAGTCGTAAGAGATATTTAGTTTCAACAGTTGGGCAGATGTGAAATAAAAACCATCGATTCGCCTGTCTTATTCGATGGCTTCCTCTCGTGGAAGTTTCTTTCTCGCCAGTTGAACTAATGCGGCGGCGATTCCCATTTGCTGGAATAAGGTCATTTAGATGAAGGCAGTGCATGCTATCGGGAAGCGATTTAGCGAGCTTTTTAAACCGATGGTGAAGTACACATCTTCATTTTAATTTAATTGCAAATGTGAAATTTAGCTCAAATGGAGTTCGACAACTATCACAACTGGCAAAAACAGTTTTCACATTTTGCCGCATCATTAGCAGAATAATGAAAGAATTCTCGATGGCAGGTCGTCGTCATGACTGTTACCAGAAAGAGCAACAACATATTTATTAATCTAAATCGTACATGAACTTTTAGAGTGCTGGAGGCCGATGCACTTTTTTCTTCTATTGTTTAAACCTAATTATTCTTCTTTCTCTGAATTTATGGATTTTATTTTTCGGAATTAAATACTCTTCCGTTTGTTATGCAACCTGCAATATTATTTCTGATTATTAGTTACTTCAGGATATATATTTCTAACAAGTTTTTGTTTTTCTTGAAAAAGGTTTTAACTTTGATTTTAAGAGTAATGAGGCTTTTGCTTTCAGAAGATGTACCGAAAGCACGATATTCACTAGCCTCATTTTGAGGTGGGAAGAATGCTCGGGTGTAAAAATTGATGACTTATGACATTCCTCGTGTGAAAAACTTTCATTTGACACATAATGACTCGTCGAAATCAGTCAATAGTTTCGGTGGATATGGTGGAACAACCATTTTGAGAAAAAAACAAACAAACCGATAAATGAGAAGCGAAGAGCAAACGGAAAAGAGGCGAAAAATAAAGCTAAGTGATGCTCGGAAGAAAGGGAGTCAAAGTTAGAAAACACTAAATATGGTGTGCCAATGATCACAGTGCATATTTTGTATGGTGTAATGCAACTCTTAAATACTTTTTTTGGTGATCAACATTAAAGGATAATATCATATATCAAAATAAGGCTCACAGGACAAAAATTAGTTATCTCCCGCCATAAGAGGGTTACTTCTATTCGACAGCAGCAGAGGGCGCATCAGCAATAAACGCATCCTACAAATAGCTGTGCCGTGTGCTACAAGGTTCATACAGTGACAGGAAGTGACTGTGTGCCACGTGTGTGTTAGTTGCTCCGTGAAACAAGGGTCGTGCCAAAGATGTGAATGAGTGGCATAAAGGTGTTATTGCGTTTGGCCGTGCCAAAGGGCATAGTGTACAAGATTTTGCTGCCTTTGCAGGTGTGTCAAAAAGTACTGTCCAAAGGGTCTTCCAGCAGTGACATACATCGCAGTCCACCACTAATCGTCGCCAGAACTGCGGCAGAAACACTGTGCTCATCAATAGGGACCCCGCAGTGTGTCACGCACTGCTAAGGCAAACTGCTTTGCAACGAGACAGGAAGTGCTCCATCCAGTCAATGCAGGCCTACAACAAGCTGTTTCCGAATGGACATCATTGGAGTTGTCAATGGCCACAGGGATGACGGTTTGTAGACAAAATGTACACAGAGGCTGCACGAACGAAATCTGAATGGACGAAGCCAATGGTTTGCGACCCCCTTTACCCTCTCTAACAGAAGAGATTGTCTAACGTGGTAAAAATGTTACCTTTAGAGCCAAGGATATTGTCAGTGTGCTCTTTACCAATGAAGATTCAGTTTGAACACCAATTCTAGACATGTGTTCGTCTGGAGAGAACAAGGAACTCTCCAAAACTGTTGTTTTATTAGAGAAAGGTTCCATTTTGATGGTGGTAGTGAGATGATCTAGGTTGACATCATGATGATTTGCTGCATAGAGTTTCACATCTTCTCGTGGTAACCCTGACTGCTCAGCGATACAGAGATGAGATTTCTTGCTTCCTACTTTGGGCTTTTGAGAGGTTCTGCAGGCCCTGATTTCATCTTTATAAATGGTGAGCCATCCCCAAAAGGCTCATGTGGTCAATGATTTCCTTGAAAGGGAAGTTATTCATAGGATGGAGTGGTCAACCAGATGGGAATGAATCCAAGTGATCATATGTCGGACACCCTAGAGAGGCGAATTTCAAGACGTCAGCCACTTCCAGAACCTTCCATTAAGAAGTGGGATTTATTGCCACAAAACATCATCAACAGTCTGGTCAAAAGTAAGCGAACCTATTACGTGAGTTGTATTATGGCTGTCAGGGGTGATCATAGGCTTTATTAATATCTCCTGTTCCCAAATTCCAACTGCTCCATTATGTTGAATTAAGTTCTAAGTACTCGTTTTATTACACGTCATTATTGGTCATTATCCTACTAGCTGTTATGTCGCAATACCTTTTCAAATGACATTGAATTTTACTTGCTGAAAATCATTTTGAGTTATATACATGTTGTTAGTTATCCTTTAACTTTGAACACCAGAATATTGATATCACTTTTCGTATCCAATATTATTTTATCCGAGCAAAATTCAGGTATCAGACGGTGTCCATGGATGATATTTTAGTTTTTATTCATTTCAATATTATTTTACCTGTCTGAGGAAGGAATTGGTTATTTTCCAATCAGCTGCTTAGACATCATCAAATGACTAACAAGCAAACATAAATTAGATTATTCAGCTCCAGTTATTAATTTAAAATCTTCTCCCGACTTTACATTGTTTGCAGCGTCTAAGAACATAACCTCTTCTCACGACACACATTAAAACGACTTACTTGTTTTCGGAAAATAATTTTAAATGGCCTCCTATTGTAATTTTATGTCTCTATAAGGTTTTATCTGGATGCTCCTATGTGCAAAGGTTAATTCTTATTTTCGTTTCATTCAACCATTTGTGGTTGAAATCTTTTCTATACAATGTTTTTGGCGGAAGTGTCATCATCGGAGAAGTCGTGTATTTTAGCAGTTGATGTTTGGAAAGTTTCTTTTTCGTGGGCGTGGACGATGATGTTCACTTGATGGACTTCCTTTTGGATATTTGGGTTTGAGATGAACCGGAAGCGGCGAATGTTGGTCCCAAAGAGAACAAGAATGATGGCAGCATAGAAGATGACGACCACCTAAAGGGAAAAAAAAGAAAGAATCACGAAAGAAATAAAATATTACTAATTAAGATGCCATAAATCCCACCTTAACTAAAATAGAAGAATGCATATCGAGTTCGGCGAATATAAAAATCTCGTTTTCAAAAAAGATTTTCGTTTACTTACTTTTTCACTTCGTGACAGTTTTAATTCGAGCTAATGGATGATGGAGAAAAGGTAAATAGTAGTATTTTATTAATACTTTTAAAATTTTATTCTTTAAAGTGAAAAAACGTGCTTTTTCACATAGCTCTGAGAAAAGGGGACAGATTGTTTTCTGTCAGACTCTACCATCGAAATTTCAGATTTCTATCATAAACAAATCACTTGCAATATACGCTAAACTTTCAAAGTTTCAGCGTGTGAACATTTGGATCACACGCTTCTCCTCTATACTGGTTTATCATCGGATCATACACCTTCAATACCAAGAATAAAAATAGCAAAATACAGTTATTAGATATTCCATAATATGATATTGATCTTCAAGAGACAAAAAACTTTAGAAGATGCATATAATTTGATATACTGCTCTGCTATTACAACGTGTGAAACTCTAGGTTATGAAATAATCAATCAAGTAATTAATAAACTTGATTTTTGAAAATTAAAAACTCTATCCGAAATGGTTAAAAAGGTTAGAAGATAAGATTAAAAGAAATAAGGGGTAAAATAAGAAAACTCTTAGACAATCGACAAGGATGTCATGCGCCAAAAATTCAAAACTTTTATAAATAATATGGTAAAAAATAAATATATATAAATATATATAAAATACATATATAAATATATATAATATATATATATATGTTCTAAAACCCTTGTTATAGTCTGGCTACTTAAATAGCCCCTGTAACGAGGTATACCGCTTGAACGTGTATTTGTTAAATAATAATAATTTATTCAATGCAGGGGGCTACAGTAAAGCCAAGGTTCAGGTAATTTTGGATATTAATTTAAACGTTCAAGTGGCTTGATGCCCCAGTACATTTCAGAAATTAAAAAGAAATATTGATGATAGTACAAAACGACAAACATATTTACAGGAATTGCATAATTATTTGATACATATAAACAAAAAAGACAAGTTACACAGACGAAGACAAACGTATAATATGAAATATGATAAAAAAAACATAGAAAACTTAGGGGGAAGAAAAGGAAGGTTTAAGACAACAGAGAGTAATATTGAATGAATAGGGAAAAGAAAAAATATTGCAGATAATGCAGACAAAGGGCAAAGGTGGGGAGTGGGAATAGGGGGGGGGAGATGTTGTTGGTCAAACATTTCAATATTCTAATAGGAGTGGAGTAATATAGTTTTTGAATTTTGTTTTAGAATTTAAAGAAGTGATATCGCTCGGTAGAGAGTTCCAAGTTGAAGTTGCTTGAAAGGCAAAAGAAATTTCACCGTACTTAGCTTTGTAAATTCTGGGAGTAGAAAACATTTTATTATCAGAGCGAAGGATGTGGCGATGTCGTAATCGAATATAGGGTGTAAGAATTGAATGAAGGGGATGATACTTGTTATAAATAGTGTCGTGAATAAGGGTTATAAACCGCAGCTTTCTTCTAGATTCAAGAGTGGGAATTTGGTAGTTGAAACGAATATCAGTAAGTGTTAGACATTCTCGTTTGTTAAAATAGATTTTGCTGATGATTTTGAGAGCTTCATTTTGAACTTTTTCTAATTCATAAGAGTTCTTTTTATTAATATCAAAAAGAATGGAAGCACAATATTCGAGTTTCAGTCAGATGTAAATTTTGTAGAACAATGGGGCATAGGAGGATATATAGTTTCGAATGTACTTCAATATATAAGTGCTTTTAGAAGCTGAGGCGACGGTTTTAGTAATGTGGGTTCCAAAGTCAAGATTATTATCTATCGTCATACCTAAATACACTGCTGGCCATTAAAAGTGCAACACCAGGAAAGACAAGAGATATCAAAGACATAATTAGTGAATGCATAGCTTATGTTGCAAGGATCAAATGTTTACAAATACAACTCGGTTAGACTTGCGGAATACAAAGAAATCAGTATCTTGTGTAGCCACCATGAGCGGCAATAAACATTGGTACACGGTCCGGAATTGAGAGGATGAGACATCGGATGTGTGTTTGGGGATGTCAGTCCATTCAGTTTCGATACGTAGCCAAAGTTCATCTGTCGCAGCAGCTTCTGGTGTGCTAGTCGTCGTGAGATCATGGACGAGACATGTTCAATTGGGGACAGATCCGGTGAACGCTCAGGTTAAACCAGTGTTACATGGTGGTTATCGAGGAATTGTTGGACGATACATGCCACGTGTGGTCGGGCATTGTCCTGTTGGTAAATAGCACCAGATAGCCCCTGAAAATAAGGTACGACCACAGGCTCCAACACTTTAGTGATGTAATGCTGGCTGTTCAAAGCACCAGTAATGCGTACGAGGCTCGTGCATGGAGTTCAATGGCACCCCATACCATAACACAAGGGGCCGGAACTGTATGGTGTTATATCATATATGCCTCACTGAGCCTGTCTCCGCAGTACCACCAGATACGGATTCGCCCATCATGGTGCTGCATACTGAAGCGGGATTCGTCTGAAAAGACGATGCGATGCCATTCGCACATCCATGCACGATGTTCTTGGCACCATTGCAGTCGCATACGCCTGTGTTGTAGAGTCAAAAGTAGCCGAAGCAATGGCTGCCTAGCAAAGATTCTCCGATGCTGCAGACGACATAAAACCTTTAATGTGGACACTGGTTGATTTAATGTTACACTGGTTAACGTGAACACACACTAAATGTTGAGCTAAGGTGTTTGATATGGCTGTACGATCATTCAAAGCCATGCGCACGAGATGTCTGTCCTATAGTTCGTTTGTGTGACAGGGCCGTCGAGATCCCTCAAGTCGGTGAGACTGTCCCTCCTCTTCCCACTGACGCCATATTCTCATCATTGTGGCAACATTCCATCCAACACGAGCACCGATGTCTGGGTACGATAATTTGCCTTCGCGTAATCACATAATTCTTCCTCGATCAAAGTCGAAAACCTGGTCGTATGGATGTCGTGTTCTTCGACGGGATATACTTGATCCTTTTGTGCGCAAGAACTGCGAGCAAGCACAATTCCAGTGCTTTACACTGGCTCTTTGTAATATCCTCTTATACCACTTCCAGGGGGCCGTACTGTCACATATGATGTGCGTATGTGCTACGCTTTGAATCATATACATGTTCTCCCATGGGCTACCCTCTTGCATATTTCGGGACAATCTGATGAGTTCTTCCTGGTGTTGCATTTTTAATAGCCAGCAATGTACTTCATGGAAGTGGAAACTATAATATGAGTGTTATTAATTTTAATGTTTGTGTCATGCAGGGGAGAATTTGAAGTTAAAACAAAAATAATTTTCTTGACATTGACAGTGAATCCATTTTTATGATTGCACAATGTGTTTTTTTATTATTATAATATAATTTTTTATTATTATTATACATAATTTTATGATTGTTCCAATGAAGCACATCGTGAATATTATTTCCTTTTTCTTGTTTTAGAGAAGTGAATGAACTTGAAGTTAAAAGAAAGAAGAAAATCGTCTGCATACATAAAAATATTGCAGTTGGTGGAGGATTCTAGATCATTAACAAAAAGGTTGAAGGGAAGTGGGCTAAGAATGGTTCCTTGAGGTACTCCCCGATTGATTTCAAGAGGTGTAGAGATCTCATTGGTGCTTAATTTAGTTCGGATAACACGGTCGTTGAGATAATTTTTAAACCAGGAAAGAGCTGAGGGCGATAGATTAAGATTAAGATTATAGCAGAGTTTTTGCAAGATGAGTCTGTGTTGAACTGAATCAAATGCTTTTGAGATGTCAAGGGAAACCAGGGGAAACCACAACCAAGGTAAACCACAACCGTTTTCACTTTGCTATCTAAAGACAATCTCCATTGATTAACAAGAAGTGTTATGAAGTTTCAGTTGACCGATGTTTCCTAAAATCCGAATTGTCTGCACGAAGGTAAATTAAATTTTTCAACAAAAGTCGATAATTGTCTCTCGACAGCTTTTTCTAAAATTTTGCGTAAAGCACATATAACTGAAATAGATCGATAGTCCAGAAGGTTAGAAGGATTTGAAATTTTAGGTATAGGTGAGATGATGGCTTCTTTCCACGGAACTGGGAATTTATTAGAATTAAATGAGAAATTAATTAGATCACAAAGGGGTGCAGAAATTAATGGGGAAAGAATTTTTAGAAAATGACAAGGATTCCATCTGGTCCGACACTGCGAGTGTTTTTTAGCGAATTTATGAGGTTAAGAACTTCGATTTCGGTAACATTTTGGAGTTTTAAGGTTTCCAGATTATTAAATGATTTACTAGAATAGGACAATGACTCGTTTGAGTTTGCATGATTTTCTGTAGAAGTGCAGAATTTACAGAATACATTATTCAAAACATTAGCAATGCCTTTACGATCATAGATGGAATTGTCATTGTAAACGATCATATTAATTTTGATTTGGTTTCTTAGGTACCAGTAATAGAATCAAAAATTCGAAATATTTCATCACTATTTGGATAAATAACGGAAAGTAAATTTATAAAATATAAACGCTTGGCATTGTCAAATACTTCTGTTGACCAGATTACGGAAAGTTTTATAGTTCTCCCATGTGTATGGGTGATTAGGGTTAATAGCATTCTTAAAGTGTTTGCTTTTTAATGTGATCATTTTCAGAAACTCTTTTGCAACACAAGGCTTTCGAGAAAGGCGAACTCTGAAAGTTTTATAAGGAGCATAGGTATCAAATGCAAAATTCATTAAACAGGAGAGATGTGCCTTTGAGGTATGAGTTGTGCATTCGGAAATACTCTAATGGAAAGGGAGTGCAAACTCAAAAAACTCATCATTGATGAAATTCTTAAAGATATTTTTTAAATTAAAACTTTAGGTGCACGAGGTGAATAATACAATACAGATGTGCTAATAATAAAATGATCACCAATGTCTTCGAAGAGAGGAAGTGTATGCTTGTGAAGTGAAGGGCTAGTGGAGAAAATCATATCAATGAGAGATTCACTGTGATCAGTAATGCGAGTGGTAAATTTATTTAAACCAATATGGCCGAATGATTTTAAACGGATTTCAAGCTTCGAATGCGCAGAATTATGTTTTAGAGCATCGATATTAAAATCTCCCGTAAGAATGGAAGTAATGTTGCAAGGGAAACTTTGAAGCGCTGAGTACAATGAATTAATAAAATTTTCTATGTTGGTGTTCGAAGGATGGCAAAGTGTGACGATAATGATAGTAAGTTTTTTTTATTGATAAGAGAGATTTTGACCCAGAGACCTTCGAAACAAGAGAAAGAAGGAATAGGCATTACTTCGACATTAAATGTTTCCCTGACATATAAATGCAAGTCCTCCTCCTCGCTCACTAGATCCGTTGATGCGGAATAGTTTATATCCTCCGAGTTCAAAAAGATCATCTCGAAGGGAGATATTGAGCCATGTCTCTGTAAGAGCAATTGCATCCAATTTCAAAATATCAGAACTCAATAGATAGAAGAGTTTAGATTTAACAGAACGAATATTGATGACCAAGGTTTAACCAACAGCGATCCTGTGAACGATATATATTTGAGAGAGTTCAATATAAGACAGAAAGAAAAATTTTCTTAGCGGTAGATAAGGGCATGAAGTTATAAATATGTACAAATGAAAAACGAATAGAGAATAAAAAAGTAGGTAAAAATGATTAATGGGTTTCTGTTAGTTATGTTAGTTTAGACTAATGGGTTTCTAAAAGTCATAAAAGTACACGGAGCAGGAGAGCTTTCACTTTAAAAACGACAAAATATGTGCAGTTTAGCAACAGAAGTTGACAGAGACAGAATTGTGCAGAGTGCGTTACAGATCATAATATATATATATAAACATGGGTGAAATTGGTCTGTAAATGGTAGCTAGGTAGTCACTGGAACGAGAGCTATGCACCAATCCCCTGTGATGATGCATAGAACAAGCCAGGCCTAGCACCTAATGTCCGACCCCACCTTCTCGTGGTGCGGACGGTTAGTATCTTTCAAAAGATATACTCTCTTGTAGAAGTGAACGGAAGGAGAGGGCTGCCAGATTAGTGTGACCTACTGATCTGGAAAAAATTAAGGCTACTTTTCTTTTTTTTCTACCCAGCTGAGGAGTGCTCAATTATACAGGGTCCTTGAGCTGACCATATAAACCTACTAGACTGCACTGATATAAGGATCTGAGCTTGATTATGGATCCTGATTTTGCTACACTGGTGGGCTTCTGTGGAGGGATAATCTTCTGCTGTATTTTCTCTTTGTTTGTGGGTTGACAGCCCCAAGTGAATAGATTCACAGGATATGTTTATCAGCTGGTGGATAATCCTGAGCAGAGGTCATCGCAGGCACCTGAACTCTTTGTTTCTATTGGCATCGTCAAATTCTACATTGGAGGAAGTCTTCCAGTGTAGATGGCTTCAGCCTTTAGTGGTGGGGGAACGGGTCTTTGCCCCATGTCTGCGATTAGGGGGCTGTTTGATATTGTCGGCATTCCCTCTCTCAATAAACATAGTTTCTTTAAACATCCTACTAACCATTTTCTCTCCTTAGGTAGTGGAATGCGAGGACTCTGCACAGAGCTTTTTCTCTTGATGTCCTCACACAAGAATTCCACCATTATAATTTAGATATTTTACTTGCAAGAGACCAGATGGACAGATAAAGGTCAGATTCTTAAAAATAATCTTAAATATCTCTTTTCAGGGAAGGACGACAATAAGCATCACCAAGGCGTGGGTCTGCTTCTCAGCAGACACACTAGCGATGCTCTTCTAGGATATGAATGCATTAATGAAAGGTTTCTTACAGCAAAATTTCAGACAAGCGTTAAAGACTTGAATGTTATCTGCTGTTATGCCCCCACTGAGGATGCCGATGAGGATGATAAGGATAGTTTTTATGAACAACTTCAGGATATTTTGAATTCTGTCAAGAAAGGAGATATTACCCTTGTTCTTGGTGACTTCAATGCCAAAGTTGGTACTGACTCTGACCTTTGGGGCACTTTGGTATTGATAGCTGCAATAGTAATAGGCCCTTTTGGTATTGATAGCTGCAATGGCAATGGGCAACGTCTCCTACAGGTAAGTAAACTCAATGGATTCAGAATAACTAACACTTATTGCAAACACCGCGACAAACATAAGTACACATGGGTTTCACCCAATGGTCTGCATAAGAATATGATTGATTATATATTAATTAACAGCAAATGGGCTAGTTCTGTTAGAAATACCAGGTCATATAGGTGAGCTGAAATTCGATCTGACCATTACCTTGTTAAAAGAGTTTTGCAACTTAAACTTAAAATGTGTTGTGCTAGGGTAGAAAATTTACTTTTAATACCGAAGCTCTGAAAGACCCAGTTATAGTCAAAACTTACCGAGATAGGTCTAACCAGATGGGGCAATTTAGTTCTCCAACAAGTCTGTCCTGAGCTACATCTGCTGCATCTGGCCACTACACACCAATTCTAATAAGGTCCTGTTTGACATTGTCTGCCCACCGCATCCTTGGTCTCCCCCTCTTTCTGAAGCTTTTGGTTGTTTGGTTGTTTGGGGTTTTTTGGCGCAATAGCAACTAAGGCTATATTGCGCCAAACAAACGATAAAAAGGGTAAAAGACATGAAAACCCACAACCAAAGTTAAAAGAGACACAAATAACACATAATAAAAACGAGATGTAGGAAAAGAGTAAAAGAGAGCAACAAGTGGAAAATCAATAAGTATAAAATCAACAATAACAATAGGTGTATAGGACCCATGTAAAAAACAACAGGTAAAACACAGCTAAAAAACCAGTAAAGAGAAAGTTCATAAACGAGTAAAATAACCGGTAAAGCGTAAAAAGTCGAAAACAGTGTTAAAATAGCAATGATCTGATAAAAGATGTCCGAGTGTAAGGGGCTCGGACGTAAAATCGTGAAAGTTAAAAAACAGACGTCTTTCAAGTTTAAAACAAACACAGTCAATTAAAATATGCTTCACAGTTAAAACGGTGTCACAAAACTCGCACTTAGGTACTGCGTCCGCCTTAAGAAGAAAAGAGTGTGTTAAAAACGAGTGACCTAAGCGGAGCCGAGCAAGGACAACTTCCTCCTTACGATTCCTGCGAAAACAAGACTGCCACGGTTTGACAATGGGCTTGATCTCAAAGAGCTTGTTACCAACCTGTTCAGACCAAGATCTCTGCCACTGTGCCCGGAGCTCGATGGTGAAACGCTGCCGGAAATCCACATATGGAACCGGCAACGGAGAGTCGGACAGGGGCGTGGCTGACTTGGCAGCAGCATCTGCCAAGTCGTTGCCCCTGATTCCGACATGACCGGGCACCCAACAGAAGAGAATCGTGGTGGTGGCTGCCAGACGATGGAGCTGCTGGCGGATCTTGGAGAGAACAGGGTGAGGCCGATGCCTCACCGAGATCAAAGCCTGTAGCGAGCTAAGCGAGTCGGTGTAAAGCACACACCGACGATGATGCTTAGCTGCTATATGGTCCAAGGCAATGCTGATAGCATGCAACTCAGCAGTGAAGATGGAACACTGCTGTGGGATCTGGTCTGCAATGATTACATCACAGCAGACCATGGCTGATCCCACTGAAGTGCCGGACTTCGAGCCATCTGTGAAGACAGGCAAGAAGTCCGGGTGCGCAGCACGATGGCTTGCAAAGAGTTGCCGGTACACACAGTCGGGTGTAAAGGCCTTCCCCGTCCTGCACAGGGAAAAATCGCAGGAAGGGGAAACAGCGAGCCAAGGTGGAAGTGGCTCAGCTGTCGACTGTGCGATGCTATCGAGACTGGTGTTGATGTCTCGCAGGTAACCTCGGACACGCAAACCGAAAGGACGAATGGCAGTCGGCCGATTCTGGTATAACATTTCCCACCTGGGACTGAAAACGCAGTCCCAAGTGGGATGGCCTGGCAGGGATCGCAATTTTGATGCATACTGCAGGGACAACTGCTGACGGCGAATAGATAAAGATGGTTCATCGGTCTCAACGTAGAGACTCTGGACCGGTGAAGTGCGGAAGGCCCCCGTGCACACACGGAGGGCCTGATGATGGAGTGGGTCCAGCACCTTCACCACGGAATCCCGGGCGGAGTCATACACCTGGGATCCGTAGTCCAGTTTCGACCGGACAAGTGCACGGTAAAGGCGGAGCAAAGAACATCGGTCCGCCCCCCAAGAGAGGGAGGAGAGGACCTTGATGATGTTCAATGCCCGCGTGCACTTGGACCTGAGATGTCGAATATGTGGTAAAAAGGTCAATTTCCGGTCGAAGATGAGACCGAGAAACTTGGTCTCCGCCACAACTGGAATGATGTTACCCCCGAGCCGCAGCTCGGGGTCCAGGTGAAGATTACGCTTGCGGCAAAAGTGCACACAAGCGGTCTTCTGTGGGGAGAACCGGAACCCATTCGCCGTCGCCCAAACCGAGAGATTGTTCAGGGCAGTTTGCAGTTGTCGTTCAATGACCCTCATGCTGGACGATGAGCAAAAGATGCTAAAGTCATCAACATAGAGGGCATTGCCTACAGTCGGAGGAAGTTGCCGTGTAATGGAATTGATCTTGACAGCGAAAAGCGTAACACTCAGGACGCAGCCTTGAGGCACCCCCTGTTCTTGGGGGAAAGGCCGCGACAGAGTGTTGCCGACACGAACTCGAAAAATACGAGAAGATAAAAAGTTCGCAATGAAGATCGGCATGTGACCTCGCAAACCGAAGCTGTGAAGGTCACGAAGAATGCCGAATCTCCATGCCGTGTCGTACGCTTTTTCGATGTCGAAGAAAACTGACACCAGGTGCTCTCGTCGTAAAAAAGAATTCCTGATCGCCGATTCGAGGCGGATCAGGTGGTCTAAAGTAGACCGGTGCCTGCGAAAGCCACACTGGGTGTTGGAAAGAAGGCCGTGATGTTCCAAATACCAGGCCAGCCTGGTATTTACCATCCTTTCCAACACCTTGCAGACGCAGCTCGTCAATGCAATTGGACGATAATTCGAAGGAATCTTGGGGTCTTTTCCTGGCTTAGGGAAGGCCAAGACGATGGCCTCCCGCCAGGAGTCCGGAAACTGCTCCTCGATGAAAATACGGTTGAAGAGTCGGAGCAGTCGATCCTTACTCGATGGTGAGAGATGTTGGAGCATGGCATAATGGACATTGTCTGGCCCCACAGCAGATGCACGAGAAGTGTGCAGAGCACGGCGAAGCTCCTCCGCTGTGAATGGCCTGTTGTAAGACTCCAGGCCATTCGAATGGAAGGACAGCGGAGAGCGTTCGGCCCTGCTCTTCTGGGCCAGAAACTCGGGGGAGTACGAGGAAGATGAGGAGATGGAGGAGAATGACTCCCCCAGAGTGTCGGCAATTGCACGAGGATCAGCAATTGCCTGTCCATTGTGCTCCAGGATCGAAAATGAGTGGGACGTGTACTTCCCACCCATCTTCCGGACCTTATCCCACACAACCTTAGAACTGGTCGTGCGGGTGATAGAAGATGTATATTTCATCCAAGATTCCTTCTGGCTCTGGCGCCGGACGAAACGGGCTTTCGCCCTGGCGCGTTTGAATGCTTCGAGGTTGGGGGACGTCGGATATCTCCGAAACACCCCCCAAGCCTTGTTCTGAGCCTTACGAGCTGCGGTGCAGTCGGGATTCCACCACGGTTTTGGGACCCGTGGAAACCGAGTCGAGGTCTGAGGAATAGTAGAGGCAGCTGCATGGACGATACAGTCCGTCAACTCCGCCACTGCGACATTGATGGGCTCCTGGCTGACAGAGTGCTCATCGAGCTCAGACAAGAGCTCGAAGCCACTCCAATCAGCCCGATCAAGCCTCCACCGGGAGACACGCGAAGGGCTGCAAGGCCCCCCACGAGAGATGGTACACACCACGGGGAGGTGATCGCTTCCATAGGGATTGTCCTCGACCTCCCATGTAAAGAGTGGAAGGATCGAGGAGGAGCAGATGGTGAGGTCAATGGCAGTGAATGTGCGGGTTGGGGTGTGAAAGTAGGTACTGACACCGGTGTTCAACAGGGAGAGCGATGGATCCAGGAGACACTGCTCCAAGACCCGGCCCCTCCCGTTGGTGTCAGCACTGCCCCAGAGCGGACTGTGGCCATTGAAGTCCCCCATGATGAGGAAGGGGGACGGCAGCTGCGAGACGAGGTCATCAAGGTCATCCCGGAAAACGATGCTTCCGGGTGGGAGATAGACAGAACAGACAGTCAACGAAAATCCCACAAAGAGGCGGATGGCAACCGCCTCTAAATGTGTGGTGAGGGGAATGACCTGGAATGGAGAATGGTTGCTCACGAGGATGGCAACACCCCCGTGAGCTGGACCATCTCCATCACGGTCCCGGCGAACGAGAGAAAAGTGCCGGATAGTGGGATTGTTGGCTGTCTGTAAGAATGTCTCCTGAAGGCACACACAGAGGGATTGGTGTGCCCTCAGGAGGACCTTGATGTCGTCAATATTCCTCTGGAATCCACGACAGTTCCATTGAAGGAGTGTGGCCATCTCAGGTCTTGGAAGAATTGGCGGACGACTTTCTATTTATTTTAACCGTCGCCAGCGACGGTTTTGGAAAAATTGGGCGGTCAGTGTCCATGTCCTCGGAGTCGTCCGAGCAACACGGATCAGAGACCGCCGAACGAGGAG
The DNA here is from genome assembly GCA_038380435.1 of Ryuthela nishihirai. NCBI lineage: Eukaryota > Metazoa > Arthropoda > Arachnida > Araneae > Heptathelidae > Ryuthela > Ryuthela nishihirai. The sequence goes on from JAWZYU010000019.1 coordinate 6,196,846, forward strand.
GTAAAATTTTCTTTTTCGGCCCCGGCGGGGGCCCCTTGGGTTTCGTAGGTCTTGCTGTCTGTGGGCGGGGTGGAGGGGGCCTTCCGGAGGTGGATGTGGAAGGCACAGACACAGGAATAGAAACCGGTGTCGATGTCGAGATGGACACCGACGTCGGCTTCGCCTGCGTCAAGAGGTACTTCGCAGCAGGCGAGAAAGATTCAGCTGGTGGAACGCTGATGTCGGTCTGCACCGCCACGGAAGCCATCTTAACGACGGGCTTTCCGACCACCGCACCGGCATAGGAGACCTTGCCAGGTGGGGCAGGGGGTGCAGCGAGCTTTCTCGCCTCTGGATAGCTAATATTGTGTAGGGTCTTGAGGCGCTGTACCTCTTTCTCCTCCAACCACTTCGGACAGTCGCGGGAGTACGCCGGATGTTCACCACGGCAGTTTACACAGCATGCCTTTTCTGCTGTGCAGTCAGGTTCGAGATGATCCTGACTGCCACAACGAGCACAGGTGGGCTTGCCCCGGCATGCGGTGCGGGCATGGCCAAACCTCTGGCATTGAAAGCAACGCAGAGGGTTGGGGATAAATGGCCGCACCTCGCAGTGTAAGTAGCCTGCCTTGATGGAAGTAGGCAGGTGTGGTGTGTTGAAAGTTAGAATAAGTACCCTGGTGGGCTCTAACTTTCCATTACGGCGTGAAGAAACCCGGTGGACTGCTATCACTCCCTGGGCTGAAAGCTCCGAGAGGATTTCCTCCTCAGAAACCTTGAGGAGGCCCCACTCGGAGATCACGCCCCGGGAGGAATTGAGCGTCTTGTGTGGAGTGACTTCGACTGCCACTCCACCAATCGCTGTAACCTTTAATAGAAGCTCCGAATGTTTGGAGCATGCAGTCTCCACCTGCAAGTCACCGGATCTTAGGCGCTTGACAGATTTCGGTTCTCCCGCAAGACCTTGAATACCCTTGTGTATAAAAAACGGGGACATGTCTCCAAGCACCTGATCACCCGTAGAGTGGATGATCAGGAACTTCGGAGACGGAGACACACACGAAGACGAAGGCAAAGACAGAGAAGTTGGGGGTTCATGGCGAGCCCTCTTCGCAGCATTGATCAAATTGTTATGAGTTGGAGAACTCATGGTTATTTTTAAAAAATTCAGTGCCCGTTGTCCCCACCCACCATGGAGTCCAACAAGGGGACGCCCAGTTGGGCGCCAGGGCTGCCCGCGCACCATACCCATACAGGCAGTGAGCCAAGCCCGCACAACAAAACAAAAAGAAAAGAAAAAGAGAAATGGTGAGAAACTCATCTGAGTTCCCACAAAAGAAAATAAGCAACAAATCAATAAAGTGTGAGGTAAGAGCTGGCCTCACAAAAGAAAGAAAACTACAAATTAGTGAATGTGTGGGGAAACTCGCAAACCGTTGTCCGGACGGTGGACAAGGTTACTCACCGTTCTGCATAGTTGACCCTAGCAGGACCAGCCCACCAGCCGATTGATCCTGAGGGGGCCGCCCCAGGACCTCCCGTTTACCTGAAGCAGAGGCCAAAGCAGTGTATAGCAGCGGCCCCGGAAGTCGCTGCCCAGCCCCGCGACAGACAGGCTCCCCAATGGCAAAACGGCCAAAGGGGACCCCACCAGTCATGAGCTGGGGAGAGAAGACGGGGACCCCTGAGCAACTGCCAGGATCCTCCTTTCCAGGGACACGGGTCTCCGCGCACGGCAAACACGCAGGCGAGCGTTTAGGACCCTGTGAAGGTAACCGAGCCAGCGGAACCTTCACAGGGTGGTCCCCTCACCACGGACAGGCTCTCGCATCGAGGGGTTTCTGAAGCCTTCAGGCACACTGTTCATAACCCTATTCGCCAATCTATAATTATCCATACGGGCAAAATGGCAAAACCAACGGAGTCTCTCTCTGCACAACATGCTGCTTAAAGGAGGTTGCAGACTCCTTTGCCTAACCTCATCATTAGTTACAAAGTTGAACCCTCTAATGCCCAAGATACTGCGTAAGCATCTGGAATGAAAAGCATCTAGTTTCCTATTATCTTGTTTACAAAGTGTCCAAGTTTCACTATCATAACTAACCCTAGAAAGAACCAAATACTTATACAGTCTAATTTTAGTCTTTAGATGTATAAGCCTATTTCTCCACACTCTCCATAGATTCTTGAAAGTCCCGGCAGTAATCCCTATTCGTCTGTTAATCTCATGCCGCACATCACCTGTATCTGTTACATAGCTCCCAAGAAAATTAAACTGTGACACCTGCTCAAGACTGCAACCATTCTGATAACTGAATCACAGCCTGCCTGACCAATTTTCATTACTTTAGTTAGCTCTCTGTTCATAACCAAACCTACTCTACTACCAGTTTCATCAACAGCTCGAATGAAAGAGTTCATCTCATCAACATCATTTGCCAAAACGGCTAAATCATCAGCATATTCTAAATCAGAAATTTTCGTATCTCCACCCATTTAAGGCCAAAATCTTTCCCTTGAAGTGAATTTCGCATAACATAATCAATAACCAAGCTAAAGAGAAAAGGCGACAAAATGCACCCTTGTCGAACACCAGAAGTAATGCTAAACCAATTGCTACAAGCCTTACCAACTCTCACACACGAATCAGTGTTATTATAGAGAGTTTTAATTATGTTAACTAACATGTCTGGTATACAATATGATTTCACAATCAACCACAAATTATGACGATTAACAGAGTCGAAATCCTTTTTGAAATCAACAACTAGCAACCAAAGGTTTTCTGAAATTTTAAACATTTCTCAAGAATCTGCCTAAGTGAAAATATCTGATCTAAACATCCCCTACCACTCCTGAATCCACATTGTTCATCACGCAATTGCCTGTCAACCAGATTCTTAATTCTATTAAGCACAATCATGGAAAGAACTTTACCTGGAACAGAGAGTAGGCTGATACCCCTATAGTTATCACAAGAACTGCGATCACCTTTTTTTGAAAATAGGGATAACAATAGCTCTGGTAAAATCCTTAGGAACCATGCTTTATCATAAAGGATATTTAGAATTTCAGTCATCCAAGTGGTAACCGAAACATTCCCAGCTCTAAGCATTTCCGTAGAAATTTCATCTACCCCTGGGGATTTATGTAGTTTAAGTTTAGAAAGCCGAAATAACTTCAAATTGTGTTATAGGGCCAACATTAAAGCCACCAATGCATCTATCATCATTGCAAACAATGGGAGTAGAACTAACCACATTGTTTAGAACATCACTGAAATGCTCAGCCCACCTAGCCATGACAGAATCCTCTCCTTCTATAACTTTACCTTGTTTATCCTTCAATCCCTGCATAACTGTCCGTTTTCTACCACACAAAACATTAACTATCTGGTACAGCTCTCTGCTGCTGTTGTGCTGTCTAACTGCTTCCTCGGCTTTGTCAGCCAAACCATCAAGCCAAAGATTCTTATCAGTAGCTAACTGATTCTTTACACGTTTATTAAGTTCTCTGTAATGCTTTCTATTAGGACTAGTAGGGTATTGATTAAGGACATTCCTGCAGTTCTTTTTTTTCTGAAATAAGCTCAAGTGCCTTATCACTCAGATAATTCTGCTTCCTCTGCTCCTTTTTTCCTAAAAGAGTACTGTTAGTGTCCAAAAAAGCCTGTTTAAAATGATCCCATTCTTCCTCAACTTCATATCATGTATGAACTTTCTAAGCATATCAGAGAGTTTCTCTTTTGAAACCATGGTTTCATACCATGTATGAAAATACTAAGCATACCATGACTGTCGTAATGACTAAGTATCATGTCGTAATGACTAACCTATCATGGTAAGCTTTAGCCATAACTGGGTCATTCAGAGCTTCAGTATTAAAGGTAAAATTTTTAACCCTAACACAACACTTTTTAAGTTTAAGTTGCAAGACACTTTTAACAATGTAATGGTCAGATCCAATTTCAGCTCCCCTATATGCCTTGGTATTTCTAACAGAACTAGCCCATTTGCTGTTAATTAATATATAATCAATCATATTCTTATGCAACCCATCGGGTGAAACCCATGTGTACTTATGTATACCACGGTGTTTGTAATAAGTGTTAGTTATTCTGAAACCATTGAGTTTACTTACCTGTAGAAGACATTGCCCATTGCCATAACAGCTATACAATACAAAAAGGGCCTATCATCCCTCCCCAAAAGTCAGAGTCAGTACCAACTTTGGCATTGAAGTCACCTAGAACAAGGGTAATATCTCGTTTCTTGACAGAATTCAAAATATCCTGAAGTTATCTGTAAAACCTATCCTTCTCATCCTCATCGGTATCCTCAGTGGGACATAACAGTAGAAAACATTCATGTCTTTAATGCTCGTCTGAAATTTCGTTGTAAAAAACCTTTTATTAATGCACCCATATGCTAGAAGAGTCTCACTAGTGTGTCTGCTGAAAAGCAGAACTATGCCATGGTGATGCTTATTATCGTCCGTGCCTGAATTAACATTTATGATTATTTTTAAAAATCTGACCTTTATCTGTCCATCTGGTCTCATGGAAGCTAAATTATCTAAACTAATATGGTGGAATTCTTGTGTGAGGACATTAAGAGAATAGGCTCTTTGCAGAATCCGCACATTCCAACTACCTATGCAGAGAAAATGGTTAGTGGGATGTTTAAAGAAACTATGTTTATTGAGAGAGGGAATGCCGACAATATCAAACAGCCCCCTAATCGCAGACATGGGGCAAAGACCCGTTCCCCCATCACTAAAGGCTGAAGCCATCTACACTGGAAGACTTCCACCAATGTAGAATTTGACGATGACAATAGAAACAAAGAGTTCAGGTGCCTGCGATGACCTCTGCTCAGGATTATCCACCAGCTGTAAATGGTAGCTAGGCAGTCAATGGAAGGAGAGCTATGCACCACTCTCTCAATCCCCTGTGATGATGAATAGAACCGGCCAGGCCTAGCAGTTAATGTCCGACCCCGCCTTCTCGTGGTGCAGACCGTTAGTACCTTTCAAAAGAGAAACTCTCTTTTGGAAGTGAATGGAAGTGGAGGGCTACCAGATTAGTGTGGACTACTGATCTGGACAACTATGGTTATTTTTTTTTCTACCCTGCTGAGGAGTGCTCAATTATACAGGGTCGTTGTGCTGACCATATAAACCTACTAGACTGCACTGATATAAGGATCTGAGCTTGATTATGGATCCTGATTTTGCTGCACTGGTGGGCTTCTGTGGAGGAATAATCTTCTGCTGTATTTTCTCTTTGTTTGTGGGTTGACAGCCCCAAGTGAATAGATTCACAGGATATGTTTATCAGCTGGTGGATAATCCTGAACAGAGGTCATCGCAGGCACCTGAACTCTTTGCTTCTATTGACATCGTCAAATTCTACATTGGAGGAAGTCTTCAAGTGTAGATGGCTTCAGCCTTTAGTGGTGGGGGAACGGGTCTTTGCCCCATGTCTGCGATTAGGGGGCTGTTTGATATTGTCGGCATTTCCTCTCTCAATAAACATAGTTTCTTTAAACATCCCACTAACCATTTTCTCTCCATAGGTAGTTGGAATGTGAGGACTCTGCACAGAGCTTTTTCTCTTGATGTCCTCACACAAGAATTCCACCATTATAATTTAGATATTCTCGTCTTGCAAGAGACCAGATGGACAGATAAAGGTCAGATTCTTAAAAATAATCTTAAATTTCTCTTTTCAGGGAAGGACGACAATAAGCATCACTAATGCGTGGGTCTGCTTCTCAGCAGACACGCTAGTGATGCTCTTCTAGGATATGAATCCATTAATGAAAGGTTTCTTACAGCAAAATTTCAGACAAGCGTTAAAGACTTGAATGTTATCTGCTGTTATGCCCCCACTGAGGATGCCGATGAGGATGAGAAGGATAGTTTTTATGAACAACTTCAGGATATTTTGAATTCTGTCAAGAAAGGAGATATTACCCTTGTTCTTGGTGACTTCAATGCCAAAGTTCGTACTGACTCTGACCTTTGGGGAGGAGTAATAGGCCCTTTTGGTATTGGTAGCTGCAATGGCAATGGGCAACGTCTCTTACAGGTAAGTAAACTCAATGGTTTCAGAATAACAAACACTTATTACAAACACCGCGACATACATAAGTACACATGGCTTTCACCCAATGGTCTGCATAAGAATATGATTGATTATATATTAATTAACAGCAAATGGGCTAGTTCTGTTAGGAATACCAGGTCATATTGGGGAGCTGAAATTGGATCTGACCATTACCTTGTTAAACGTGTCTTGCAACTTAAACTTAAAAAGTGCTATGCCAGGGTGAAAAAATTTACTTTTAATACCGAAGCTCTGAAAGACCCAGTTATAGCCAAAGCTTACCATGATAGGTTACTTAGTCATTATGACAGTCATGGTATGCTTATTACTGAAGTTGTGGAAGAATGGGATCATTTTAAACAGGCTTTTTTAGGACACTAACAGTACACTTTTAGGAAACAAGGAGCAGAAAAGGCAGAATTATCTGAGTGATAAGGCACTTGAGCTTGTTTCGGAAAGAAAGAACTGCAGGAATGTCCTTAATCAATACCCTGCTAGTAATAATAGAAAGCATTACAGAGAACGTAACAAACTTGTAAAAGATTAGCTGCTGATAAGAATCTTTTGCTTGATGGCTTGGCTGACAAAGCCGAGGAAGCAGTTAGACAGCACAACAGCAGAGAGCTGTACCAGATAGTTAATGTTTTGTGTGGTAGAAAATGGACTGGTATACAGGGATTGAAGGATAAACAAGGTAAGGTTATGGAAAGTGAGGATTGTGTCATGGCTAGTTGGGCTGAGCATTTCAGTGATTTTCTAAATAATATGGTTAGTTCTACTCCCATTGTTTGTAATGGTGATAGATGCATTGTTGGCTTTAATGTTACATCTATATCACAATCTGAAGTTATTTTGGCATTTTTTAAACTTGAACTACATAAATCCTCAGAATCAGATGAAATTATTACTGAAATGCTTAGCGCTGGTAATGTTTCGGTTACCAAATGGATGACTGAAATTTTGAATATCTTTATGATAAAGGCATGGTTCCTAAGGATTTTATCAGAGCTATTATTATCCCTATTTTTAAAAAGAGTGATCGCAGTTCTTCTGATAAATATAGGGGTATCAGCCTACTCTCTGTTCCAGGTAAAGTTCTTTCCATGATTGTGGTTAATAGAATTAAGAATCTGGTTGACAATCAATTGCGTAATGAGCAATGTGGATTCAGATGTGGTAGGGGAAGTGTGGATCAGATATTTTCACTTAGGCAGATTCTTGAGAAATGTTTAGAGTTTCAGAAACCTTTGGTTGCTAGCTTTGTTGATTTCAAAAACGCTTTCGACTCTGTTGATCGTCATAATTTGTGGTTGATTGTGAAATCATATGGTAGACCTGACAAGTTAGTTAACATAATGGAAGCTCTCTATAATAACACTAAGTCGTGTGTGAGAATTGGTAAGGCTTGTAGCAATTGGTTTAGCATTACTTCTGGTGTTCGACAAGGGTGCATTTTATCACCTTTTCTCTTTAGTTTGGATATTGATTATGTTATGCCAAAAATCTCTTCAAGGGAGAGATTTTGGCCTTAAATGGAGTGGAGATACGAAAAGTTCTGATTTAGATTATGCTGATGATTTAGCCCTTTTGGCAAGTGATGTTGATGAGATGAACTCTTTCATTCGAACTGTTGTTGAAACTGGTACTAGAGTAGGTTTGGTTACAAACAGAGAGAAAACTAAAGTGATGAAAATTGGTCAGGCAGGCTGTGATTCAGTTAATCTGAATGGTTGCAGTCTTGAGCAGGTGTCACAGTTTAATTTTCTTGGGAGCTATGCAACAGATAATGGTGATGTGCGGCATGAGATTAACAGACGAATAGGGATTGCTCCCGGGACTTTTAAGAATCTATGGAGAGTGTGGAGAAATAGGTGTATACACCTAAAGACTAAAATTAGACTGTATAATAGTTTGGATCTTTCTAGGGTTAGTTATGGTAGTGAAACCTGAACACTTTGCAAACAAGATAACAGGAAGCTAGATGCTTTTGATTCCAGATATTTACGCAGTATCTTGGGCATTAGGTGGTTCAACTTTGTAACTAATAATGAGGTTAGGCAAAGGAGTTTGCAACGTCCTTTAAGCAGCATATTGTGCAGAGAAAGACTCCGTTGGTTTTGCCATGTTGCCCTTATGAATAATTATTGATTGGTGAATAGGGTTATGAACAGTGTGCCTAAAGGCCTCAGAAAGAGGGGGATACCTAGGATGTGGTGGGCAGACAATGTCAAACAGGACCTTGTTAGAATTGGTGTGCAGTGGCCAGATGCAGTAGATTTACCTCAGGATAGACTTGCATGGAGAACTAAATTGCACAATCTGGTTGGACCTTCGTAGGCCATAGCTGCTTGATGATGATGATGATGATGATGAACATATGCTATGAATCTATTGACTTGTGGCTGTGAACCCACAAATAAACAGAAAACACAGCGGAAGATTTTCCCTCCACTAAAGCCCACCAGTGCAGCAAATTCAGGATCCATAATCAAGCTCAGAGCCATATATCAGTCCAGTCTAGTAGGTTTATATGGTCAGCAAAAGGACACTGTATAGTTGAGCACTCCTCAGCAGGGTAGAAAAAAAAAGAAAAGTAGCCATAGTTTTCCAGATCAGTAGGCCACACTAATCTTGCAGCCCTCTCACCTTCTTCCGTTCACTTCCACAAGAGAGTTTCTCCTTTGAAAGGTACTATCGGTCTGCACCACGAGAATGCGGGGTCGGACATTAGTTGCTAGGCCTGGCCGGTTCTATGCATCATCAGAGGGGATTGGTGCATAGCTCTCCTTCCAGTGACTACCTAGCTACCATTTACAGACCATGGGCTAAATGACACACCACGGACTAAATAGGCAGGTCACAAAGACCCCAAAGGCTCAGAGAAGGTTGGGGGTGGAGACCCACTGGACAGCTGTTGGGAGACGATGGTAGCCTCCCGTCAAAGCCATCCAGCGTGTTCTTTAACGTGCACACGGTATGGCTCTCCCGCACACGGAGCCACGGCTTAACATCCCATCCGACATACGGCGGCCTTTCCTAGCACATTGGTGTCTCCTACTGACCGTGGGCAGGGCGGGGAATTTTGCGGAGATACCCCACCTCTGGCAGGTGTTAGCCGTCCCATGGCCGAGTGGTTAGCGCGCTTTGCTAGAGATCTAGGGACCTGGTCTCGAGCCCCGGGTTCATAGTTCATGGATAAGTGTGTTGTTTTTCTGCTGGGGTCCTGCCATCCTCACAGATCTTCTACTATGGCATATAAACTGACAAGCTCCTGTCAGACATCCGTGGCAAGCAGCTGCTTGAGGGGGTATTTATTTTTATTTATTTAAATCTCAACGCTGACCCAGCTGGGACTCGAGCGGGAACAACAGATTACGAGCCTGTCGCGCTACCGACTGAGCCACCCCCGCCCCTCCGACTGTTGAAGGCTGGAGTCGTTTGCTCTGACATATGTATGTTGCGATTGTACCTTAGACAAAGAATTTTGTACTTATAGATATCTCACAATAAATCGGTGTTCCCACATAGAGTGCACATTGCATATAAGTGACATCAGGGAAAAAAAATAACGTCTTTACAAACTATATTGAACTCTACTCGGAATGAAACATACCGAGAAATGCTCTTTTAAACAATAGAAAAATTCTCTCCATGTACTTCTTAAAATTTAACACTCCCTCTCTTAAAAGTACTGAAAACTCCTACTATTCTTCTCACTTAATCTGAAGAAATGGCACGGAGACGCACACGTGAACTGGAAGCTCTGTTGGCCAAGAAGAAATGAGAAGTGACGAGAGCACGACTCAAAGGTCACAGGTGTCACGTACATACCTGACCAGCAGAATAGGTCCGTGTTTACTTTGACGCGAAAACAGAGAAACTGTAGCTTAAGTGAAGTGCTTTCAATCATGATGACACGCGTCGCCGCACCGTTTTGCTGGGCAGGTCAATGGAAGATTCCGTATGCTGACATCTTATTTTCCATGGGGATCTTTTCAGCTTAATGAAGTATCTCAGCAGTTTACTGCCTGCAAAAGTTGCTGAAAGCGGTCAGCTGATTTTAGAATGTCGTCTTATATTTTACATCGCAATTAAAAAGTGTGTAACAGTTACCGTGGAAATATGGTTTACACCACCAGAAATGGAAATAGAGTGTAAATCACTGTTAGAAGGAACCGAGACAGAAAATTTTACAGTTGTACACCAGAAGATTGTTACTTTAATATCATAAGAATTGTGCATATGTTGCATGTTTTACAAAACGTGTCGTTGTAACAGAATAATTCAGTGTAAAAATGTAAAAAAGAAGCAAAGGAAGTATCGTTTAATGTCGGTTTCACAGGTAATAGAATGTGTAAAAGTTGCAATCCCAGTGTGATAGGATGTAGAAGTAATGTGAAAAAACAAATCTGCAGCAGCATAAATGTTATTTCCCACATCATTTATTAGGTGATGATAGCGTTAACATCCACCAACATCCACGGATTTTTGAATGGCATCCAGAGGTGTATCATTTCCATCGCTTAATTTTTTGCTTCTTTTATTTTTCCCAACCAATAATATTCCGACCCTCATTTTTCCACACGATAGTCTCTTTAATACAGTTTCTGTGGGACAGTCCCTTTCCGGTGGCAACCTCGATGCGAAAATGGCGCAGGGGGCGATCTTTCACACAGTAGCGATATCATAATGCACTTTGCTAAAAAGCAAGTCTGATTGATGATGCAATGCATTTCATTCCTCATAGTCAGAAGAATTAAAATTTTATTTCTCATAGTCATTAGAATGAGCAATGCATTTCTCATAGTCAGGATGCAATTAAAATTTGAACTAAAACGTCATGGATGAAATTAGGAGTGTGTGGAATATTTTCATGCCTGAGCATGTAAAGAATAAACGCCTGGTAAAACGCGATATTTGCACAAACGGTGCCTCTATTTTCGGAAAACTATTCACGTTCTCATACTTTTTCAGGGTTCCGTGAGTATTTCAACAGTTATTTTTCTTGCAACCATCTGCTTTTCAACACACTAGAACGAATATTAAACCTGCCATTTTTGCATAAGTGTGTTCATATATTTCTGTATTGTATAAGTGCGAAAAGGATTATTTTTTATTGCTAGTCGACAATGATATATATTCCCATATGTGTTTCATTACGCGAATAAATCTAACATGTACAATTCATGTTTTAAGTAAGAGTCGGCTTAGTTATTTTTTTTCCGCATGAGTTTGAATATTTTGAATATTGTATAAGAGTAAAAGTAAATATTTCCTGCAAGGATGTTTTTCAACAGCGATATATATTCACATATGTGTTTCATTAATGGAGTAAATCTAACATGCACATTTCATGTTGAAGTAAGAAACGGTTTAAGTTATTTTCCCCCATTAGAAATACATATTTTTATACGTGCGAAACTATTTTCTAGGATTATTACAAGTATGTGCATGTGCGAAATACTGACGATATTTTAACCGCAAGTATTCATTTTTTAGAACTAGGGCGTTAGCGTCACAATTTCGTGTCCTGCAACCACGTTGCAGTGCGATGGAAATCAGCAATGTTATTTTTCCTGCGAGCATTCACTTTTTGTGTAAGCATGTGAATTTCACATGCGCCTTCTCAGTTGTGTGTGAATCAACTCAAGGGTGGGTCAAGTGTTATTTTTTCTTACAAGTCAATTTCAAAATTTTTTGTAAGTACCGCAACCTGCACTTTCTAGCGGCCTTGTAAAGGAAACAAGAGTACGAGTTTCACATGTTCGTTGCAACAAGAGCGTTAATTACGTTCATTTTTGCCTGAAATATAAATCGGCAAAGTTATTTTTTCTTGTAATTATTTATATTCTCGATAGAAAGTTAATTTCACATGTTCGTTTACAGCTGACACGAGAATACTACTCAGTTTTCGTGAGTGTTGGAGTCAGCATGTGTGAAGTCAGTTTCTTACAAGAGAAAGTAAAAGTCAGTAGAAAGTTGTTGAAATTATGGTATTGGTAAAATATTTTTCCATGGATGTGAACTTGAATATTAATTTTTCTACAGGTGTAAGAATTTTCGCCGTTATTTCTTTATATCTCGGAACATCTACTTATTTTCTTCTGCTTATGTTGAATCTGTGGCGGTAAAGTCATTTTGTCTATGCGAGTTTTCTAAGACGTGAAGTGAACTGTTCAATAGGTGTAAAAAAAAATATTCAGGCCTGTTTCCCTGTAAGAGCAGGGTTCTGTGTAGTTTCTCTTAATCAGGTGAAATTGAAAATGATTTTTTGGGGAAAGTGAAATTGATTTTTCCCTAAGTGTTTGCCGTGATGAGTGAATACATGCTCATTTCTCACAAGACAATCATTTTTCAAATATTTCAATGATGTGTGCCTGTATTTATTATGATATGTATTATATTATATTATTTATAATGATATATGCTCTGTAAAAATGTACAAATCGTTTACTTCAACGACTTTGAACGTTGCGTTACGTTTTCTGTCAGCTCTCTCGTAACTGAAAAAACCTTGCTTTCGAGTGTAAGTCTTAAAGGTTGTGGGGCTTTTCTCTTAATAAAATAAACGGCATGACTGTGGAAGATTTACGCAGCTGGAAAATAATCAAATCGGGACTAGTTCATAGCGCGTAAGGTAGAAAATGTCGAAGCGAGAATTTTCAACTTAAACGAGTTTTTTGGACTTAGGAAAAAAAGCGAGAATTTTTGGACTTAGGAAAAATTCATAAGCCTGTTCAGAGCATGAGGTATGCTAGCAACAAAGCGTAGAGGGGTAAAAAAACGGATAATAACCTTAAAACGATTAAAATCATTGTTTTGCAAAGGGGATGAACGAATGCAAAATCATAATATGCATGAAAAGGGGCAAAATCCTTATGTCGCAAACTATCCTACACAACTGGATTTCCCAATTTCAGACTATTGCTATTTTAGCACTCCTCCATAAAACCTTTGCGAAACAACGATTTTATCCCTTTCATTAACCAGTTTGGTGGGCAAGTTAATGGGAAAATTTATGATTTCGTCATGACTGAAAGCTAATAATTATTTCACTTCGGCATTAGGGTTGAAAAGATGGTATCGTAGTAAATTGGATGATTGCAAGCACTTTCCATAAAAAAGGGATTTAGATATGCTATTGTTTCTCTGTTTTCGCGTCGAAGCAAACATGGACCCATTCTGCTGGTCACTACGTACGTGGCCCCTGTGACCTTTGAGTCGTGCTCTCGTCACTTCTCATTTCTTCTTGGCCAACAGAGCTTCCAGTTCACGTGTGCGTCTCCGTGCCATTTCTTCAGATTAAGTGAGAAGAATAGTAGGAATTTTCAGTACTTTTAAGAGAGGGAGTGTTAAATTTTAAGAAGTACATAGAGAGAATTTTTCTATTGTTTAAAAGAGCATTTCTCGGTATGTTTCATTCCGAGTAGAGTTCAATATAATTTGTAAAGACGTTATTTTTTTTCCCTGATGTCACTTATATGCAATGTGCACTCTATGTGGGAACACCGATTTATTGTGAGATATCTATAAGTACAAAATTCTTTGTCTAAGGTAGAATCACAACATACATATGTCAGAGCAAACGACTCTGGCGTTCAACAGCGCGAGCCAGCAAGATGCCACTGAAATGAAGTATGGACAATATGAGACGACCATTAAAATTAAGCGCAAAATTTAGCGGCTTGTGCCGTAGTTCACCTACTGCACGTCCAGGCGTGTGGATGCGGCAATACTTCGCTGATCCAACGGTTTGCAATAATAGGATAAGGAGAGAAGAATTCATCAGTCCAGTAGCATTAATCAAGTAAATGTCTTTGCATGAAAAGTTAATCAGTGTCTTAATTTTTCTTGCAGTCACTGTTCTGAACAAGGGTGAATTCCCCCCCCCCCCCGTTCCCTTTCAGCGGTGTGACTGACAAGGAACCGTAATAGGTGTCCAAAGCTTATTACTTGAAGTTTGGAATTTTAAGACTATTTCTGAAAGTTTTAGTGAGACGCGATTTTTCTGTCACCGATATCGTATCGAAGAAGCTTTCTGACGTAGCTTGTTCCACAGATATACTGATATAATCGATACTCCTTCAATACAGAAGGAAAGCATTTTCTATAATTTGAATTATCAGTCCAATTGCAAATAAAATTTCAACGATTAGCTTAGATACTTTCAGGGATTATCAGTGTATAGATATAATGTGGCTTCTTAAGTGCGTTATATTTTTTACGTTGAATCCTAGTAGCTTAATATATGAGTGATTTATATAGTTTTCATCATCATCATCATCATCATCATCATCATCATCATCATCATCATCATCATCATCATCATCATCATCATCATCATCATCATCATCATCATCAGCCTTTAGGCACACTGTTCATAACCCTATTCGCCAATCTATAATTATCCATACGGGCAACATCGCCAAACCAACGGAGTCTCTCTCTGAAAATTATGCTGCTTAAAGGAGGTTGCAAACTCCTTTGCCTAACCTCATCATTAGTTACAAAGTTAAACAACCTAATACCCAAGATACTGCGTAAGCATCTAGAATCAAAAGCATGAAGTTTCCTGTTATCTTGTTTACACAGCGTCCACGTTTCACTACCATAACTAACCCTAGAAAGAACCAAACTATTATACAGTCTAATTTTAGTCTTTAGGTATACGCCTATTTCTCCACAATCTCCATAGATTCTTACAAGTCACGGCAGCAATACCTCTTCGTCTGTTAATCTCATGCCGCACATCACCAGTATCTGTTACGTAGCTCCCAAGGTAATTAAACTGTGACACCTGCTCAAGACTGCAACCATTCAGATTAACTGAATCACAACCTGCCTCACCAGTTTTCATCACTTTAATTTTCTCTCTGTTTATAACCAAACCTACTCTACTACCAGTCTCATCAACAGCTCGAATGAAAGAGTTCATCTCATCAACATCATTTGCCAAAAGGGCTAAATCATCAGCATAATCTAAATCAGAAATTTTCGTATCTCCAGCCCATTTAAGGCCAAAATCTTTCCCTTGGAGTGAATTTCGCATAACATAATCAATAACCAAACTAAAGAGAAAAGAAGACAAAATGTACCGTTGTCGAACACCAGAAGTAATGCTAAACCAATTGCTACAAGACTTACCAACTCTCACACACGACTCAGTGTTATTATAGAGAGCTTTCATTATGTTAACTAACTTGTCTGGTATACCATATGATCTCACAATCAACCACAAATTATGACGATCAACAGAGTCGAAAGCCTTTTTGAAATCAACAAAGCTAGCAACCAAAGGTTTCTGAAACTCTAAACATTCCTCAAGAATCTGCCTAAGTGAAAATATCTGATCTACACATCCCCTAACACTTCCGAATCCACATTGCGCATCACGCAATTGCCTGTCAACCAGATTCTTAATTCTATTAAGCACAATCATGGAAAGAACTTTACCTGGAAGAGAGAGTAGGCTGATACCCCTATAGTTAGCACAAGAACTGCGATCACCTTTTTTGAAAATAGGGATAATAATAGCTCTGGTAAAATCTTTAGGAACCATGCCTTTATCATAAAAGTTATTCAAAATTTCAGTCATGCAAGTGGTAACTGAAATATTCCCAGCTCTAAGCATTTCCGTAGTAATTTCATCCACCCCATGGGATTTATGAAGTTTAAGTTTAGAAACAGCCAAACTAACTTCAGATTGTGTTATCGGGCCAACATTAAAGCCAACAATGCATCTATCATCATTGCAAACAATGGGAGTAGAATTAATCACATTGTTTAGAACATCACTGAAATGCTCAGCCCACCTAGCCATGACAGAATCCTTACTTTCTATAACCTTACCTTGTTTATCCTTCAATCACTGTATAGCTGTTCGTTTTCTACCACACAAAACATTAACTATCTGGTACAGCTCTCTGCTGTTGTGCTGCCTAACTGCTTCCTCAGCTTTGGCAGCCAGGCCATCAAGCCAAAGATTCTTATCAGTAGCTAAATGATCCTTTACACGTTTATTAAGTTCTTTGTAATGCTTTCTATTAGGACTAGTAGGGTACTGATTAAGGACATTCCTGCAGTTCCTTCTTTCTGAAATAAGCTCAAGTGCCTTATCACTTAAATAATTCTGTGTCCTCTGCTCCTTTTTCCCTAAAAGAGTACTGTTAGTTTCCAAAAGAGCCTGTTTAAAATGGCCCATTCTTCCTCAACTTCAGTATTAAGCAAACCATGACTGTCATAATGACTAAGTAACCTATCATGGTAAGCTTTAGCTATAACTGGGTCTTTCAGAGCTTCAGTATTAAAGGCAAATTTTTTAACCCTAGCACAACACTTCTTAAGTTTAAGTTGCAAAACACTTTTAAGAAGGTAATGATCAGATCCAATTTCAGCTCCCCTATATGCCCTGGTATTTCTAACAGAACTAGCCCATTTGCTGTTAATTAATATATAATCAATCATATTCCTATGCAGCCCATCAGGTGAAACCCATGTGTATTTATGAATGTCGCGGTGTTTGTAATATGTGTTAGTTATTCTGAAACCATTGAGTTTAATTACCTGTAGGAGACGTTGCCCATTGCCATTGCAGCTACCAATACCAAAAGGGCCTATTACTCCTCCCCAAACGTCAGAGTCGGTACCAACTTTGGCATTGAAGTCACCAAGAACAAGGGTAATATCTCCTTTCTTGACAGAATTCAAAATATCCTGAAGTTGTCCGTAAAACCTATCGTTCTCATCCTCATCAGAATCCTCAGTGGGGGCATAACAGTAGATAACATTCAAGTCTTTAATGTTTGTGTGAAATTTTGCTGTAAGAAACCTTTCATTAATGCACTCATATCCTAGAAGAGCATCACTAGCATGTCTGCTGAGCAGCAGACCCACGCCTTGGTGATGCTTTCCATCCTCCCTCCCTGTAAAGAGAAATTTAAAGTTATTTTTAAGTATCTCACCTTTACCTGTCCATCTGGTCTCTTGCAAGCCTAGAATATCTAGGATATAGGGCTGGAATTCCTGCATGAGGACGTCAAGAGAATAATCTCTATGTAATGTCCTCACGTTCCACGTTCCTGCAGAGAGAAAATGATTAGTAGGTTTTTTAAAGAAATTAAGTTTATTGAGATTGGTAGGGTCAACAATATCAAACAGCCCCCTGATCGCAGGCATGGGGCAAAGACCTGTTCCTCCTCCGCTAAAGGCTGAAGTTACCGATGCTGGTAGGAACTTCAGGCACCACCTTTTCAAGTGGACTTTTTAATGTGCCTGAGACACATTACTCCAGTTTAGGCTTGACGATGCCCAACTAGCTAAGTAAGGTTCAGGTACCTGCGATGGCCTCTGATTAGGATTATCCACCAGCTGATATAAGGTATCCCATGCCTCTGTTCACTTAGAGCTGGCAACACAGAAGCAAACTGAAAACACAGCGGCAGATTCTCCCTCAACAGAATCTCACCAGTGCCGCAAGTCCAGGATCAATAATCACGCTCAAATCCATAAACAAGTCCAGTCTAGTAGGTATAAATGGTCAGCACCAGGACCCTGTAAAGCTGACCACTCCTCAGCAGGGTTGAAAAAAAAGAAAAAAGTGGCCATAGATGACCAGATCAGTAGGCCATACTGAACTGGCAGCCCTCCCCTTCCGTTCCCTTTCAAAAGAGAATATTTCTTTTGAAAGATACTAACGGCCTGCACCACGAGAAGGCGGGGTTTGACATTAGGTGCTAGACCTGGCCGGTTCTGTGCATCATCACTAGGGATTGGTACGCAGCTCTCCTTCCAGTTTACGCCTAGCTACCATTTACAGGCCTATATAGTTTTAATTTACTAAAATTAATGTCCTCCTTCCTTCATTAACATACAGTTAAGTTAATGTTGTGCTTGGATGTGGAATTAGAGAGAGATGCTTTAAAATTTTTGAGACGCAACGTATGAATTTTTTTCTACTTTCAGCATTGCCTACTTATTTTTTCCACGAAGTGTACTTTTTATGAAACTCAACAGTCTATAAAAACTCTTTACAGAATTATTTTTTATCCAATGAAAGACAACTAAATAACTGACCCTGTAATCACACTCATGTACGTGTACTAACAAGGAGTCGCAACACGAAATAAAATTTGATAAGTGTGATGAGTTTTCGGGATCACATGTTCGCCAGTAAACGGAGGAAAAGGCGGTTTTTAAAAGTGTAAGCGTGTTTAAAATTGCAGATTATTTTTTAAAATGAAATCTTACTTCCAAATAATTTATTGTTATTAGCGGATTTTTTCTTCTGAGGAAGAAATAATATTTTGTTATAGATTTTAAAAAATTCTGAGAAAAGAATAATATTTCGCATAAAAATATCGTGTGTTGGATTAGTAATTAAAAGGTTAAGATTAACCTTTTAATTACTAATAATTTTAATTACTTAAGATTAATTACTGCATAACAATAATTAATCTTAAGTAATTTAAAGGTTAAGATTACTAATCCTTAAGACCAAATCGCGTAACGGATAAACTGGAATTAAAAATAAGGAATGAAAAAGATAGTCGTTTGGTTATTCTTTTGCTGACGCAATCACAATGCCTTTGAGCCGGTTCAGTAATACAATAAGCTGTAGAAAGAGGAAGGTGAGAGCTTTTTTTTTCTGCGATTCTTGTACTGATGTAATCACGATGTCTTTGAAATGGTTTAGTATTAAGAAGGAAAAAAATAAGTTAATCAATTAGAAGGGGATTGAAAATTGTAAGGAGAAGGAATTTTTTATCTCCGATTCGTGTGGTGAAGTCTTTGAAATGGTTTAGTACTAATACGAAAATACGAGAGTAATTAATTGAGACATGGCAGAAATAAGAATTTAACGGATTTTTTTTTTCACTTCATCTTTCCAAAATAAGTCCTGACGCGGTAAGGTAACATGGAATGGTTGCTGCAGACACATCGGAACATGTCTGAACAGAAATATCTGATGGCGTCACTCTGCAGCAAGATGGATACTAATTTTAATAAGAGACGACACTTGGAGGTTTGGGGACGGCAAGGGATATTCAAAATGGGTTGTCTTCTTCCGATGCTGTACTTTGCTTATTTGCAAAAGAGCTCCTCTATCATTAAGGGAAGTTGGATTAATAAGTTTCGATCAAAGGGTGAAGATTATTCCCAAAACATGTCGTAGCACTCCTTATCTGCTGTGATGGCCTGAAACAAAGGTGGGGTTGACAAAGTGGGTTTGGCAAGAAAGGTTGTTTACTGCCAATGGATGACGTCATCTGACGTCTCTTGGAGAAATTTCGAGATGGGTCAGAAATGGCATTCCAGGGAGTTTTTAATGAGGGGGATGAAGAACATTTCCAAAACATGTTGTA
Source organism: Ryuthela nishihirai (assembly GCA_038380435.1). Lineage (NCBI taxonomy): Eukaryota > Metazoa > Arthropoda > Arachnida > Araneae > Heptathelidae > Ryuthela > Ryuthela nishihirai. Next base: position 6,216,295 of record JAWZYU010000019.1, read on the forward strand.
ACACAGCATGTCTGAATCAATACGTTAACAGAGGGGGGTCGACAGCGTGGTGGGTGACGTCATCCAAAATGGCCGTCGTGTCACTTAAAGAAAATTCGAAAAGGGTTGGCCATCCGAGATGACTGCCCTACGTCATTTGTAACTTGTGATATGGGGGTGAAGAGTTTCGTGTTTTAACACCTCATGTTTGATTCAATATAGAAACAGAGGGGGGTTGAATTTGGAACGCCAATGTGGGTTTGCACAGTGACGTCATCAAGGTGATGGCCTCTGGTCTTAGAATAATTTCGAGGGTTGTTGATGGAGTTGGTCAGTAATGCAATTCAAGATGATCATCGCAGTACTTAGAGAAGGGTTGGCCATCCAAGATCGCTGCCAAGGGGGAAGAGGAGGGGCGATCGGGAAGTTTTGATAGGCATTTTATTTTTTCCGTGGTTTTAATAAAGGGTGGGTTTCTGATGAATAACGAGATTATAAGTTGGCCATCCAAGATGGCCGCCAAAGTTGAAAGGAGGGGGGTGGAACTTTTAGAATGTAGATGAAGAGTTTCCAAATTATGTTGCAACACGTCATGTCTGATGCAATATGGAAATATAAGGTGTGAAGTGGGGCACTGACAATGTGGGTTTGTTCGATGACGGTATTCAAGATGGCATATGGAAATTTCGAGAAGTGTTAGTCATCCAAGATGGCCACCAAGGGGGGTAGAACTTTTGATAAACGTTTTATTTAATAAGCGATTTTAAATAAAGGGGGGGGGCATATTAGTAACTTTTTTTAATGAGGAGCATAACTTTTAATAAATGTGTTAATTAAAGAAGAATGCATATTAATGTAGGGGGCTTTTTAATAAATAACTAGTTTATAGGTTGGCCATCCAAGATCGCCAAATTTGTGTGAGGGCGGAGGGGTGAGGTGGGCAGAACCTTTTATAAGTGTTTTAATAAAGTGACGCACTTTAATAAGTGTTTTTTAATGAAAGAGGCGGAACTTTCGATAATCGTTTTAATTAAGGGGGATGCATAACAATAAAGAGGGTGTTTTTAATAAATAACGAGATTATAGGTGGGGCGAGGTGGGCGGCACTTTTAATAAGTGTTTAAATTAATAAGGTGTTTTAATAAGGATTCTTTAATTAATGAATAGTTTATTAATAAACGCGTTATGAAAATTAATAAGTGAGTGTGGTCGGTTATGAATATTAATAAAGGGGTAGTGGTGGGGGTGCGTAAAAGGGCGTGGCCGGAAGTACTCTAACTGGAAGGGTGATGTCATGGGGGAAAGTACTGCCTGTGGGTGTACTGAGTTGTCTTGCAACTACTAAGGTTTAACCTGGGGGTACCCATCGTAGGGTACGAGGAAAATTTTTTTGGGGTACACCGTGAGAGCTCAAAAGTCGCTAGATTTAGTAAGAAGTCCCTTTCACTGATTATCCAATATAATGTTTATAATTTTATAAGATTTGTTTAATTGTTTATGTCATTTTTTGTGTTCATCGATATATGTAATTTATGAATACAAAATTTAATGTATATATATGTTTTATTTTATTCCCATTGTTATACTATAACATAGTTTTATCTATCTATACAAGGTTGGGTTGTTTTACCTCTGAGCGGCAATTTTTTGCACACCATATGCTAAATGGCCAGGTCACATGTACCCCGAAGGCTCAGAGAAGGTTAGTGGATGGGACCCACTGGAATAGCTGTTGGGAGACAGATGGTAGCCTCCCGTCAAGGCCATCCAGCGTGTTCTCAAACGTGCACAGGGTATGGCTCTCCCGCACACAGGGCCACGGGTTAACGTCCCATCCGAAGGACGGCTGTCTTTCCAAGCCCATCGGTATCCCCTACTGACCGTGGGCAGGGCGGGGAAATTTTGCGGAGATAAATCTCAACACTGACCCAGCTGGGACTCGAACCTGGGAACTACAGATTACGAGCCATCTATACAAGGGATACGCCAGTTAAATACACATTCCCAGGGGGTACGTGAAGCATAAAAGTTTGAGAACCACTGGTTTAACCTCATCGTGGCACAGATAGAATAGGGAATCATACACAGACCACTTTTATTTCCCCTTTGAGCAATCTCCATCTCATTTCGGGATATTACGAAGTGTTGTTCTGCATTACTAACTCATAATTCTGTCCTCAAACCAATTCACTTGTTAGTGTTGCAGTAGAAATTTTACTAATTAATTTTATTACTAATCAATTTACTAAATTAATTTTAATCGATAGTACCATTAAAACGATATCAACCGCTTCTAAATATGACAGCTTCTTCATTTCTAAGAAGATTTTTCAAATTATGTAAATATTTTTTTTACATTTTAGCATAGAACTTTTAATTTGGAGTGGGGACATTATTTTAACGTACTCAAGATTGGCCTTGATAGAACAATTTCCTAGATGTTTCAGTTTTCATTACATAAAGTGTTAAGTCTTTGACTCATGAAAACTTGAAACCTTTTCCTTTCTCTAATTCCTTTAATTCATATAATAATTGTTTATTTTCTAGCGGTGTTGGATCATTTATAAAAACCTTGTCATCAGAGAGCCTCTCGTGTATTTTCTTAGTATACAGGGTGAATCTGAAAAAGTGGGCAAAACTTTACGGGGTGGTAGAACGCAGCTATACGAGCAATATTCGTCATAGAATGTATGGTCGGAACGCAAGCGGTGAGAAGTTAAAAGTAAGTTTTCCACTGTCACATTTAAAGAATGAACACAAGAAGGAGAGGAGATACTTCAGAAAACATTTTATTAACAGGAATGTAATTGAGGTACATGCTCAAAGAAATTGCTCAAAAGAGCTGCCGCCAGCTATAATGCAGGCTTCAAACCTGCTGGATAGGGACCGACGCACATTTGCGAAGACACCAGGCGACCCTTTTATACCATTTCCAACGCCACCTAGCGGCTCGCCGTTTGCGTTCCGCCCATACTTTCTATGACGAATATTGCTCGTATAGCTGCGTTCTACCACCCCGTAAAGTTTTGCCCACTTTTTCAGATTCACCCTGTATAATGTCGTCCTTAATTTCCGACAGTAGATCTAATTTTTCTTGTAGTTTTTCGTTTTAGTTAATTGGATAATTAAGGTTTTAATTTTTTCTATGAATTTACTCATTTATTGTCCACTTTGTGGAGGGTAAAGGCGGGACACTTCACATAAGGGACATTCTTCATTATGTAGTCTAGATATAGAATGAATGAGAGGATGTAGACTTTAGACTCTCAAGTACGCAATGAAAATATTCTGATTTTTATTTTAGATAATAAAATGTATTTAAGTAAAATAATTAGATTAAATAAGAATAATAGAAATATGTAATAAAAAGTGCAATTTTCGCGTCGAACAAGCATTAAAATTATTGGAATGGGTCTCCAAGAGAGATAAAAAGAAGAAGAAATGTCTTCTATGAAGAAAAATGGGCTTCTAAAAAGAGGAATGGGCCTCCAAGAGTGAAAAGATGGACTTCTAGGAAGAAGAACGTGCCTCCAATGGGGGCTTCTAGGTTATCGCCATCTTTTGCGTAGTGGAGTACTTTCTTCCCGTTTTTCTTGAATGGCTTATTTTAAATAAGACTTAAATTATCTGTTCACAACATTTAGTCCCACAGGGTATTCTTTTATACATTTAAATATCGGGTAACGTCATTGTTTATATGGATAAGTTTTCGATTGCGTGGATATAATCCTGTTTTTCAGGATCATACAAAGGAAAATAACAGAAAATTAACGCAAGAATCTTATTGAGAACTTTTGACATTTGTTAACCCGATAAAAAATAATATATTTTCCTCCACTAAATCTTTCAAATCATAGTTTTATGGTACCTAATTTCAAAACCACGTCATATTTTCAATATAACAATTTGTTCCACATTCAGTTTTCAAGAACAGCATCTAGACTGAACAGATTTTGCCACATAATAAATACATGCCTGTAGTTAAACCAGCAATGGCTTTAGATTAATGAAAGTTTAAAACTATGGTTTGAAATAGGAGTATAATATAATTGACCACTTAGAGGTATACAAAATTACTACTGTGGAAAAACTGTTCGTCCACTGATTTTTACCAAAACTGTTATTTTCGTTATATTTTTTACAAATCTGATCGCAGTTGTGATAAATAATATGGGAATTGGTTTACGTTTTGTGCCGGGAACTTTCTTCGCATGTTTATTTTCAATATAACGTAATTAAGAATTCGGTTGATGGACAACTGTCTGATGCACAATGTGGATTCAGAAGTGGTAGGGAATGTTGCGTTCAAATATTTTCACTTAAGTAGATTGTTCAGAAATGTTTAGAATTTCAGAGAAGTGGTGTTACTAGCTTCATAGATTTCAAAAGGACTTTGACCTCTGTTGATCGTCATAATTTTTAGTTGATCATTATTTCATACTGAATACTTGACAAGTTAACATAATGAACGCTCTCTGTAAATAATATTACGTTGTGTGAGAGTTGATAAGGCTTGTAACGATTGGTTTAGCATTGCTAGTGGAGTTACTGAAGGGTAGTCTCCTTTTCTCGAGAGTTGCAAATTTCTTATTAGATTAATCTAATGATCAGTTCCTTTTTTAAAATGATATTGATGACTTAATCAGTATCACTGATATGATGACTGCACTTCGGAAGAAACAAGCGATGATTTGAGGGCATTGTTAAAGGTAATGAAAAAATGGGCTATTGCCTTGTACAAAGCAACTGTTTTGGGTTTCAAACAGGTAGAGAAGTTTGAGATTTCGTACAACTGGTTCGGGGTGGGGGTACTCCCCACCTGGGTACATCCTTGCTTCCAGGAGAGAAAAGTATTACAACTCTATTGTTTAATTAATTTGCGGAATGTTTTAATATAGCTTTGAAATATGGGAAAAAAGTTGTTGCTCTATTTGTGTCAACTTTAGTAAAGCATTCGATACATTGTATCACAATATATTTTTTTCGGAACTTGAAAATTATGGAATAAGAGGAACAGCTACTATATGGTTCAACCATTACCTAATAAAAATATTATAACCACAATTTCAATGTAATAAGTAGCGAAAGAAAAGCTACTGTAGGAGTTCCACAAGGTTCTATACTTACACTCTTGTTGTTTTAAACAGCAACCTTGACTTGGATGCTGCTATAAGAGCATCCAAGTCAAGGTTGCTGGTATATTATAACCAAAATTTTAAAATGCAATAAGTAGCGAAGGAAAAAAACAACTGTTGAAGTTCCACAAGATTCTATACTTGGACCCTTGTTGTTATTTTAAACAGCAACCTTGACTTGGATGCTGCTATAAGAAAATTGTAAGATGACTATAATTGCTTGGTGTGATGGCTGAATCTTAAATTAATACATATAAACAACGATGAAATAAATGGACGATCTTTCACTCACTGGATACTTTGAACACATCCAAACATATAATTACGACCATGTAATATAAATTGCATTTATATAAATCTGAAACTTATAAAAAATATTTCTGATTATCATAGCATTGAACTGGTCGATTATTTGAAGTACCTGAGTTTATATTTGGAATAAACTTTCCAATGGTATTTTAATTAGCTGTAGAATTGCAATATATGGGACAACTGGCAACACTAGCCTCACAATCTATTGCGAAAAATATAATTCCATATAGGTTTAGAGATATTTTTAAACCTCAAATGAAATATTTACCATTCTTAAATATTCTCTCAGTACAAAACCTCTTAGATATGGCATTATTGGACAACCCTTTTAATGACACTTAAAAAGTACAAATTGTAACATGATAATGTTATTTCTGCACTTCAGATCAATATTTCGCATCCCGAATTTCCTTAATATTTGTGGTAAAAATCTTAGTAGTACAAAATGCCCGAGCTATTTAACCAGTTACCAAGAACAAACTTGTATCTAAACACTTTTTGTGAGATTTAAAATTATTTAAAAATTATTTAAAGAATGTCTCTTAATATGAATTCCGGAAAATCCGCTTGGATGTTTATTTCTTGTGAAAATTTGTGTGTTACCATGTATATTTGTGTTTCTACATAATTTGTTCAATTTTTGTGTCAGTTTCATTATCAAACGACTAGAATTGTTCCATTTCGATATATGAGATAATGTCATAATATTTTAAGTATATACTACTGTTGTAACATTTTATGTTTTTATGTTTTTTTTTAAACCAATGCGCATCTATATTTCCTGCAGACAAGTACTACTACCTTTGAGGTTCAAATGTAAAAAATCTCTGTGTATTTGTGTTATGTGAGATGATGATAAACAAAATATCTATCTACTGAAGCATTTGAGTGTGAATGTCTTTTTAGAAAGTTGCAGCTGGTTATGATGATTCCAAAGAAATAACGTTACAAATGAAAAGCGAGTGATAAAACTTGAGTTCTGTGCAGCTGTTGGTCAGCGAAAAAAACTGCAAGCAATCATGAAGGAAATCCGCTTATGTATACCGCTCATGGCCGCATATGATGCCATTGAAATTGGGTTTTAATTTGGGGATCTGTACTCGAAAATAATTGATGTCTCAGAAGTGAAGAAAACGTAACCGGGCGAAATATTGAGTATTTGCATTCCTGTGTTAGCACACACGTCTCATTTGCATATGGCATCATTCATTGAAAGTGTCAACATTGATATGTCTAAGCATTGCAAACATTATGGATTATAAAGAACATAATATATAAGATTCCTACTACAGTTCCCCGAATGAATGGTTTGCTTGCTATGTAAGAAAAGACTGGTTGCATAATTATTTCTATCCAGACAGTGATTTATTTGCATAATTATTTCTATCCAGAATAATAATTTTGATTAGGATTAATTAAATCAGCTTAGGAGACATCAGATACTTAAAACTGCAAAACGAAGAGTTCAAAGTCACATTCTCCTAGATATCTGTAGCAGAGGGGTAAAGTTCGATCTCTTGCTTTCCCAATTAATTCCACTCCAATTATTTTAGCAATGGTTCAGGAGGTGATATATGCCAGAAAGAGGATATACAAGGGGAAGTTCCAAGAACGAAATATGATAGTCCTAGAGGCTAGTGGTGATGCTACAGAACTTCAAATATCATAACACGAAGTTTTTGGTCTACAACTGGAAAAAGCTTTCAAGGAAGTTAAGCTTTCAAGGAAGTCAACCATACTCGGCTATGCGTGGAAAAAAGTATATGCAAATAAGGTGGGATTACACTTTGAACAGTGATTATCACAAAATGCTGAAGTTGGATAGGGAGAAACCGGAAATTGACGATATTAAAGGTTGATTTTATGAAGATTAAGATGAATCAGAATATGAAGAAGAAATGGCCGATGCTTTTTCTGAAGCAATTCAGATTATGATATTGATGAGCCTGCAAAAGAACCCGAAAAAACTTTCTAAGACTAGGGAGAGCAGGATCATGTCATAATATTCATCAGACCACCTGTCAATCCATGCAGTCTTATTATAAGCATTTAAGGACTGTGCAAAATAGTGATTTGTGAGCAGATCTGTGTCTGCAGAGCCTCCACTCAGATCCCAGTACATCGTCTCCTGCACCATCTGTTTCCCACCTATCAGACAATAGCAAGATTTCTTCAGAGCTTCATTTGGCAATCATGGACAGCGACTCCGATTGACTAGTAAGTATCATTAAAATAGGATTTTTACTGCCAAGTGTTATATATTAGCTTTAAAGTATGATTTTTGCTATGTTGTAATGCGCTCTCTCTCACGTAAATCGGGACTTTCGCCAAATCCAAACCATACTTTACCCCATATACCCCGGATTAACGAGGGTTTACTTCGTTAATTATCGGAAACCATGAAACCAACTCCAGTACTTTATATAATTTTATAAAATACAGGCCGAAAAAATTTAGGTTTTAAAAATTTTTATAGAACAGGCCGAAGCACAATCTGTCTATGTGAAACGGTGACTAATCTTTTGCTTTATAATGATAATTTCAGGAAGTACAGTATCTTTTTACCCATAAATATAAACATAAATTGGTATAATAATTTTTGCAAGACATCTTTTGAAAATTTCAGATAAAAAACAGAAATTTTCTCTACTTAATTGCCCCCTTTCCTTCTGCTAACCACTCTTCGTACCTGGGTAATGATCGTTTTCCTATTGCCCTTAGTATAGGTTTTTACATTCTTTTGGGTGCAAGTTGTTGGCCGCAATAGCAACGTCGATGCTATGGATAAGCGATAGTCCTGGATTGGCTATTGAGAAAGATTCCGGCCTCGATTGAGATGGCCTTTAAGTGCCTCAGATACGTCATAATTAAATATAGCAAGTAAACGTAGAAACCAATAAAAAATTGCCATCTTAACAGGAGAAAGTGACGAATTAGCAAAAGAATCCGGGATAGGGAATTATCATAGTAAATAATAGATGTGTTGTAACGAACGGATGGAAGGGAGAACCGAAGGAAGGCCGCTGATAGGAAACTGCATGCATTTTTTCTATGGCGTACTGACGTCAGTACTTGCACTAACTTAGTTACTACGCAAACTATTGAGAAAGTTTTTTTGACATATTTGCATCACCTGTTATTCCCTAGATAGTTTACCGGTTGATTTCATGTTTTGTATCCCCTCCGTGTGAACCTATATTTGGTTAACAAAAAAGCGGGTCCTTATCTGTGAAGGGACACGATTGATTCATTTGCGAATGTGAGAGATCTGACTAGGTGGATGGCGCTGACATCGTCTCGGTTACTATACGTTTTGAATGCAGAAGAAAAATATGTTTCGCGCCAAACTTTTGACAGGCTGCGACAAGCGTTGTCATGTTTCTTGTCCCATTTTCCTAGTCGATGAGATTGGGCCCTTTGGAAGGTTTCTATCTCACCACTTTAAATAAAAGAGAGATGCGGCTTATCGCCATTGAAATGAAGGGAGTTATTTTCCCTTCCATCATAACGAGGAAGCTATTATAGTTTTAACAGAATTATCTCTCCATGGTCCTGAATCATTTTTTGCGAGGCAAGATGGAAGTTTAAATGCAAAGGGATGTTTTTTTTCGCGAATAAATTGGGACAGCTACAAGATTATACTTTTCCTGTTGGTGATGCAATTTGCCTGAAGTTTTCGCAGCAAATTTGCGTTATAAGCTCTTGCATTTCTTTTTCTCTTTATTTACTAAATAAATTAGAAAGAGCCAAAAGCGGCTACACAATGTGGTCTTATATTCCTACTTTACTTTATGCTTCATATTCCGATGCATTTCGAACGTTATAAGCGACTGATTGAATCAATAGAAAAAGTAATACTTACTGTGATGTAGACAATGGCATCAGTTGACTGTTCAGGGAATACCAGTCTGAAGCTCTTGTCCGAGTCAAACTTTCTGTGACCAGATGTGAGAGCGCTTGACGTAAGGGTTTCGTTGCAGAGCCCACCGATCGCAAGCCTGTGTGGAGATACAGATGTATGATGCATTAAGAACGGAAAAATATTATATATACGGATGTATGGTTCGTTAAGGATGAAAAAATATTACATATACGGATGTAGAGAGCCTTTCCTCTTCGTAGAAACTGTCAATAACATCGTTGTAAATTACGTTCATTCAATGTGTGTTTTTGAAAGTACGCATAAAAAGATTATAACACAAATCCCATCTGAAACAAGTTTTCCATGAAAGTTCTTTGGTTGACATCGACTTTGGTTCTATGAGTAGCTGACTTCATTAAATCTAATTTTTTTTTCTCACCATCAGAAACAGCTTGTTAAAATTAGTTGACATATAACTGATGAAATAATAAGTTCCATGTCTAAAGGACTTATCCTGTGATTCTCTACTACTCATAGTTGCATATAATTTTTATTAGCACAGTGCTTTCTGACATCCTTCAGAATCTGAGAAAAAGATTAAAAAATGAAAACTGGTATCAATATCTGTCAGAAGTCGTCAAAACTTCAGTATTATGCTTTATTTGTAGATTTATTTTTAGATTTTCTGATAAGCTGAGCTTATATGTCTTTGAATTGCAGTGATCCCTCTCCCTTATACTACATGAATTTTGAAAAGTTGACCAATTAATTTCATCGCGATAGTCTCGTTCGCTGTTTAACTTTTCGCCTTAAGCGACCATTACTAACACAATCGTATTCACCTTCAGAGTAAGCGATTATTATTCGCCTTTAATCTCACGCACTGCAATATTTTTTTTTCAGTTCAGTTCAGTTTTATTATTATAATAAGGTTACAAACAACATATATTTGTAATACTATTATTAACCCAAGAGCATCTAAGCTCATGTAGGTTAATTTACAAATTATTTAAATACATAATTTTGGTAACACTGACACTCAACTTTACATAAAGAAAAAAATATATATATATACAAAAACAACACAGTATTTATAAAAACGAATTAATTTTTTTTTACTTTAACACTGAAAACAGGCTGTCAGCATTTGTAATGGTCATTAGATAATTAGCAGTGAGAGATCTGAAATGCATAAAATTAGTTTCATTTCGAATTATAATCGGTAAAGAATTAAAAATTTTAGGAGCCAAATAATCAAAGTGCTTGTGCATAATTTCTTTATTTGCAAGTGGTAACAGAAACCTTTTCCCATTATCTCGCATAGAATAATTTCTATAATGCAGCACTGCATTATTGTTTTTAATGAAGTAATTTAATGTTCTATAAACAAATAAATGTCTCAGTGGAAATACACCTGAAATGGTATACTTACAAAAGATGGTAACAGTTTTATATTTATTTGGTAAAATATGAAATATAAATTTATTTTGCATTGAGATTAGACTCCTTAATGATGAAATGTATGTTCCTCCCCAACTTGTAATACCATACTGTATAGCAGACTGGACCCAAGATTTGTATAACATTACTAACATTTTATTACTGAGGATTTTTTTTAAATAATAAAATTTATATAACATCTGTCTAAGTGTGTTTGTAAGTTTTCCAATATGCATTTTCCAACTATATACTATCAATATAAACGCCTAGGTATAGTAGACTTTGAACCTGATCAATTTCTTCACAGGAACAAGCTGAGTAATTATTGCATGAAAATGTATGCAATTTTAATTTAATCAAACTTGGATTGTATGATTTCTTTTTTAGGTTAAATAGAATATACTTAGTCTTTTTCGTATTTAAATGTAATCCATTTAAATCCAACCATTTCATCACACATTTTAGATCAGTGTTCATGTTATAAAGGAGATTTTCCAGAGAATCAGCACATAAAGTTAATGATGTGTTATCTGCAAAAGTGTTAATATAGCTATTTATTTTTAATTTACATAGATCATTTATGAATATCAGAAACAAGGTTGGTCCCAGGACTGAACCTTGTGGAACGCCACATGAAATTTTTTTGGGTTACTAAGTGCATTAAAAAGACTAACACATTGCGTTCTGTGCTGTAAGTAGTCTTTAAACCATTTTAATACAACACGACGAATGCCAATATTTTCTAGTTTGCTAATTAAAATTTCGTGATCAACGGTGTCAAAAGCTTTCTCTAAGTCCATAAATACGGATAGAGTAAATTGATTATTGTCTATGGAATGAAACACCTTTGACGTATAATTCAACAATGCAGTTTCCGTACCTCTACCCTTCCTAAACCCAAATTGGTTTTCAGAGAGAAAATTAAAACTATCTAAAAAATTTATCAGTCTATTATTAACTAGTTTTTCTAATATTTTTGAAAATATTGGGAGAAGAGATATCGGTCGATAATTCTTAAAATCATTTTTATTTCCCTTTTTGTAAACTGGAATTACAATAGCTTTCTTCTTTAAATCTGGAAAAGTGCCAGTTTCGAAGGAAAAATTACAAATGTGAACCAATGGTTGAATCAAGTTAAAAGAACATTTTTTAACAACAATAATGGAAATATTGTCATACCCAAGAGATTTTTTATTTTTAAATCCTTTTATAATGTCAGTCAATTCCTTTCTACAAGTTGGAGCTAAAAACATGGATTTGACATTTTTACTCGTATGGCTATTTTGATTTCTTACAATTCTATTCTTTGACAGATTTACTGCTATATTTACAAAGTATTCATTAAATTGGTTTGCCAATAACTTAGCATTTTCAGTTGAATCAAAACCACTTTCTAATTCTGGATATTTATTTTCTACCTTCTTCTGATTTATTATTATCTCTCTTATCAATTTCCACTGCTTTGATATATTTCCATCACAATTTTGAAACTGAGTTGCAAGGAAACTGTTTTTTGCATCTCTTATTTTATAATTTATTTGATTTCTAAAGTTTTTAAAGCTACTTTCGTAAGTTTCATTTAAAGGGTATTTTTTGTGTTTTTTATATAGCTTATCTCTTTCTTTTAATAAGTTCAGAATTTCGGAAGTAATCCATGGCTTTGCTGATTGTGATTTATTTTGAATTTTTCTTTCTCTAGTTGAATTTTTAATTATGAGATTAAATGTGGTTAAAAATTTATTTTAAGCTTCATTGGCATCAGTAAGAGTTAATATCTCGTCCCAGGAACATTCACTTAAAAGCCTGTTCAATAAAGTATAGTCTATGTAGTGATAAAGAATAGGCTCTGTATAATTATCACACTGAATATTCATATTATTGTTAAAATTAACTGTTAAGGCAATGGGATAATGATCAGTCACTGCTAATTTAACAATACTACTCTTGAATGAACTTTCGATTTTGCTTTTAACAAAAATATGATCTAAACAAGTAGAAGATATCATACTTTCTCTGGTCGGTGAATTTATGAAACTTTGAAAGCCATTTGATGACAACAAATTTAGATATTCATTTGTGTAGTGATCATTTCCTAGTATATCTATATTTAAATCACCAATTACAACAACTTCGCTTTAATTATCAAATGATAAGAATAGTTCCTGAAATTCTACTAGGAAGGTGGTAAGTGGGATACAAAGAGATCTATAGATACATACGAAATATTGCTGATAATTTTCCAGATAAATAGCAATATATTCAGCTGAATATATTGCTGATAATTTTCCAGATAAATAGCAATATATTCAGCTGAACTTATATCATTAAATGTAATTTGCTTGACTATTAAAGAACTTTTAACGTAGCAAAGTATCCCACCAGATTTATTGTAATCTCTTCAACAATGGAACATATGATAACCATCTATTTGATACAAATTTAACTCATATGGTTTGATCCATATTTCAGAAAGTATTAAAATATCCGTCTTACTATTTAAATATTCAAGAATAGCTTCTAGCTGTTCAAATTTATTTCTTAAACTTCGAATGTTAAAATGTAAAATTTTTAAACTTGAATAATTTCCAGAACGTCCGTTTCGAGATAACAAGAAAAGCAATTGGCGAGAACTAGAGATATAAATATTTGTACAATGTAAATAACTAGATTTTATTTTCAATCAGTTGACAGAATTAGCAAAAGCATTTATATAAAATGGTGAATTATAGTGTCATATTATGGGTTGTCACATCATTTCGCATGTCCCCTTTTTCCGTGTATTGACGTGAACGTGCATACTAAGATAAATTTTAAGAAAAAAATTTGGCAAGCCGAAATTAGGAAGTTTTTTCACATCTAAACCTTGGGACAAAAAAGTTGACAAAACCATAATATTTATGTACAAACAACTGTTGTGGTTAAAAAAAATATCGTTTGTGAAAAGGTTTTAAACAGCAGATTTCCTTAGAACACTTAAGAAAAAAGATTCTGCGGAAGAATACAAAATTAAGGTGTTATCAACATTTTAAACAGCTGAAAGTTTTGAGTGCAGTTCGAATTTTTTGTGATGTTTGTACATTGTTAATAATAGAAGCAACAGTGGCGCACCCAGAGGGGGAGGGGGACAAGGGGCCCTGGCACCCCCAAAAGAATAAGAAAAAAAAAACACTAGAAAATTTTCCAAAAATCTTTTCCTTATTAAAATTTATTTTTTTATATTTATGTTGTAACGTGTCTCCTATTTCTATACTACTTATGAATTAGCGGTCATATAAGGTGGGAATACCTTATAGCTTTCTATACTACTTATGAATTAGCGGTCATATAAGGTGGAATACCTTATAGCTTTCTATACTACTTATGAATTAGCGGTCATATAAGGTGGGAATACCTTATAGCTTTCTATACTACTTATGAATTAGCGGTCATATAAGGTGGGAATACCTTATAGCTTTCTATACTACTTATGAATTAGCGGTCATATAAGGTGGGAATACCTTATAGCTCTCGGGAATCACGGCCGCTGTGAACACAAGGCGAACGAAGTAGTGCTCGGGCGGACCGAGCGCTATTTCGTTTGCCCGAGTCGAGCCAGTGGAAATCACGGGTGTCATGTATTGGCGATCATTGCAGATGCTCAGTCATAGATCGTATACTTATTCTCAGATCATCTACTCAACGCTCGATTCTCAAATCATCTACTCAACGCTCGATTCTCGAATCATCTACTCAACGCTCGTATTCTGTGCTATTTTGCATTGAGTTTATTGAAAAGCATATCTTGAACTTGAAACTTAGCTTTCCATCTCTGAAGAGTAACCTTTACCGCACGTAAATTCTTCAATAACATTTTAAAATTAAATTTGTAAAAGTTTTTATTTTATTTTTTAGATTTTGTGCTTCAAATTATGGCTGAAAGACGTAAGCAGAATATTTTATTGAACTATTAAAAAAAAACTGAAAAGGGATGATTCAAATGTTAGTAGCAATATCGACGCTATTAATATTGTCAATACCGATTTGGATTTGGTTTCCCCAGTCGCAGGTCAGACAAAACCATCGAATTATCCAAAAGAAATTACTTCCTTAGTTATTAATAATTCTCACGACATCGCATTGCTGAAAGAACAAACATTTATTTCTGACAATAATTTAGATATTGTGGAAAAGTTGTAGAAACCAGAGCGAAATTTTAATTTTCCCGCAACCTGTGCTGCAAGTCACAACCGAAGTTTTCAATACATACGGTTTGAAAAATTTGAATGGCTTGTGTACTCTCAAGTTGAAAACAGTGCGTACTGTAAATATTGTGTGTGTTTTTCGCACCCGCTAATGTTGGAAAATCTAAATCTGAAGTACCTGGGCAGTTAGTTACGCAAAATTATAATAATTGGAAGAAAGCCATTGAGAAATTTCATATTCATCAAAAAACAAAATGTCATATAACGGCTGTTATGAGTTACGAAAGGCTACACAACAGCTTTCGTAAGTTAATCGGAAACGATTAGAACAGATTATAAAAACAGTAATTTTATGTGGTCGGCAAAATATACCCTTGAGAGGACATCGTGTTATGGAGAATTTTAATTTGAACAGGAGCCAATCGCCAATGAAGGCAATTTTCGAGCTGTTTTAAAACAAGAATCGATGCGGACGATGAAGACCGCACTGAACATTTTAAGCATTCTACCAAAAACGCTCCTCCATTAGCTGGAACATACAAAATCAAATTATAAATGCATGTAACGAAATCGTTTTGAACCTTTGGTCGAAAAAATTAATTCGGCGAAATGTTTCTCAATTCTTGGCGATGAAACTTATGACATTTCTACCACTGAACATCTACTTTCCTTGTGTGTCAGGTGTATAGACGAAGAAAATGACAACAAAGTTTGTGAACAACTCTTACATGTTATTCCTCTAACAAGCACTACAGGAAAAACCACATCCGACAAAATATTAGACAGCTTAAATAATTATGGCATCGATTTGTCCTATTTACGTGGGCAAGGTTACGACGGAGCCGCATCAATGAGCGGAAAGTTTAATGGCGTCCAATCTCACATATCAGCTGTATATCCACAAGCTTTATATGTTCATTGTGCATCACATGGTTTGAATTTGGCAATTGGAAATGCTATATCTGTGACTGAAATAAGAAATTGCATTGGCATAATTGAAAAGGTACACAATTTCATCAATATCCCGTAAGAGACTGGACGTCCTTGTTGACAACATTGATAAACATACACCGGATACTAAGAGACAGAAACTACGCCAAGTTTGTCCGACTAGGTGGGTGAAACGCCATGAAGCTGTCATGACCATGGTGGAATTATATGATGCAGTGATTCATAGTCTTGAAACAATCATTTCTTGGGAAGACAGAGACTCGTCCTCTAACGCAAAACTTTTGAATAATTCGTTGTGTGAATCTGGTTTTATAATATCTTTATTTAGCTTGCAAAATATATTTGCGTACACCAGGCGTGTCCAACCCGCTTCCCGCATGCGGCCCTGAACAGCTAGTAATGCGGCCCACAAAATCATAAAGTTTACTGTTTACGACATAGCTTTCAACATGATTATGTGATTTTCAGCGAGTTTTTGATATCCCACTATTTTTATGTTGCCCCTTTTTTAATTTTATAATAAAAAAACATAAGAAAATAAATGAAGTTATTATCCATATACATTAACTATATTTATATTTTATGTGCGGCCCAAAACAATTCATCTTCACTCAATGCGTCTCAGGGAAGTCAATTTTTCACTCAATGCGTCTCAGGGAAGTCAATTTTTCACTCAATGCGTCTCAGGGAAGTCAATTTTTCACTCAATGTAGCCCAGGGAAGTCAAAAGGTTGGACACGCGTGGCATACACCTTACCATTGTCTAAAATAATGCAAAAATCTGACAGTGACCTCTTAGTTGCCTAAATTTTGTTGATGATGTTGTGGCTACGAACGGTACTTAATTTAAGTACCGTTCGTTTAACACCAGATTCTTCTTTTAAAGATATTTACGATGAAGCATGTATAAAAGCGAATAATTTTAATCTTGACATTAAAAAGCCAATCAAAACAAACATTATAGTCCAATGTTCCAGCAGATTCTGTAGAAGAGGACTAACTATTTTCATTCTATTTATTGACCAAATATTGACTCAACTTCATGAACGTTTCACTCGGTACTGCAACATTCTGAAATATTTTTTTACTCTTCTACGAAATGGAAAAGATGCTCCAACAGCAAGTGCAATGTAGGATTTTCGTCAGTTGTGTGAATTTTATGCCCGCGATTTGCCTTCTACAAATCCAGCAATTTTGAACGCCAAATTCAAGTTGTGGTATAAAAGAAAATTGAAAAAAAATTTGTAATATCTCCATGCAAACATGTCATTGATGCAGTTTCGAAGTGTGACAAAATGATATATCCTAATATCTATAATTTATTAAAAATATTTGCGACGCTTCCGGTAGCAACATGCGTCAGTGAAAGGTCATTTTCTACTTTACGCATTTTAAAAAACTGTTTAAGATCTACCATGACACAATAACGATTGAACGGACTGGCTTTGCTGTATATACACAGAGAGATTAATGTAACAACGACTGAAGTAATTCAAGAGCTTTGTAAAAAGAAAAGGAAACTGGATTTTATTCTTTTAATAAATTTTTGTAATGACCTAATGAATTTTATTGAATTTCCATTAAAAATTATTTTTATCCGTTCAACTCGGCTCCCACCAAGATTAATAAATCCTGAGTGCGCCACTGGGAAGCAATATGAACATATTAGTAAAAACGAGTCCATTTTAAGGTAAGCTAAAAATTGGAAATGAATATTTTTCCTTAACTTTCAAAAATTTAACTATTCAGTCTCAAAAATATATGTAGTAAATCAAAAATATAAATACCCTGCGTAGACGCCCGTCAACTAATCAATTATCACCATTTCCCTCGGTGAAGTGTGAAAGGAAATAAGCAATAAGCATAAGCAGACCCCGTCATTCAGTTATCCTGAGCACAAGCACTCGTCTGCGAAGCGAGTAGGGACACACAATTTCCTTGTCACTGGTTATTCACGTGGCCATTCTTCGTCGATGGACCCATAGATATTCGCAGATGGGAACCATCTAAATTGTAACTATAATTGTTAAATCATCGGAGTATTTAAAATGGCTTTTAACTGGCTTGGTTTAGTGCTCTGGTATAGAGCACTAACCAAGCCACTTAAAAGAGGACAGTTTCAAAGGATCATTTTGGAACACATGATCGAACCGGTTGCACTGAGAAAGGTAGACTGTCTCGGTGTTTCACTTCTCCTATTGAGCATTAAGTTAAGTGGCCGAGTGTTAGCGTGCTTGGCTACTGATTAAAGGGATCTGAGTTCAAGCCCTAGGTGTGTGCTGTCTTCCTGCTGAGGTTTCTGTTTTCTCACGGATCTTCTCCATATAGCGTATAAACTGACAGATTCCTGTCAGACCTCTGTGGAAAGTATCTGTTTGAAGGAATATTTATCATAAACTGACAGATTCCTGTCAGACCTCTGTGGAAAGTATCTGTTTGAGGGAATATTTATCATTTATTTTATTTTTAGAAGTTCAAGAGTAGTGCAATACATGATAGTGCAGTTGTTTGGTTTTCTTTCTCTACGAAACAGATTGTCGACTAAAGTCGGGTAATGAGAATACAACCATCAGCAGAACGGTTTCTGTTATTTTTCAAATAAAACCTATTTAGTTTAGTAATTGCCCGACATACATGATCTTTTCAGTCCTTTTTCTATTTTCTAGTGGAGAACGGCATACAGAGCGAAATGGCCCCTTCGTAAAAGCGAGGGAACCATTCGACTATTGGTATCGCCAACACTTAGATCCCAGAGTGGGGATTGCAATGTAAATGGATCTGTATGGGAAAAGAGGTTTATCTCAGTAGGATTTCTCAGTCACCTGGCGAAAGGTAGCCAAATAGCTTAGTCACTTACACAGCTCAGGTCATTCTGACAGGGGCTATTTGACCAGTCCTCACAGGCATTAGAAGTAACAGTTAAGAAATTGATGATAATTTGCAATAGTGACGATCTTTAAACTAAAGTTAAGAATCGTCCACATAGTAAATTTTATACGAGGGATAGCTGGTGGGATACGCAAAGAAGATAATGGGAAAGGAAGTCTCAATAGAATATTCGCAGTTATCTATCTCTACTCAGTCCCTACACAGCAGCCATACACCGAAGAGCCAAAACTTTATGACCACCTGCCAAATATAATGTTGTCTCTCCACGTGCTGCCAAAACAGTTCTTACTGGGCGAGGCATGGACACTAAAAGATTTCTAAAGGTGTCTTGTGGTATATGGTACAGTCGCTCAAAAAAGTATCCGAACGCCATGGTTGATTACAACATTCAGATAAAATATCTGGCAACGATTTTTTCAGAAATTAGTGATCTGGCATCCTTCGTGTACTGCACACGAAGGATGCCACATCATCAAATTCTAAAAAATAGTTGCCAGATATTTTTTCTGAATTTTGTAATCAACCATAGCGTTTGGATACTTTTTTGAGCGACTGTACCAACACGTTACCAGTAGTCCTTTAACTCTTGTAAGTTGCGTGGTTGAGCCGCCGCAGATCGAATATGCTATCCCAACACAAACCACAGACGCTCAATTTGGATAGATGTCAGGGGAATTTGAAGGCCAAGCCAAAACCTGAAAGTCTTCCTCATAGTCCGCAAACCATTCTCAAACAATCCGGGCAGTGTGGCATGGAGCATTATCCTGCTGAAAGAAGGCATTACTAGAGGGATATACCATTGCCATGAAAGGATTACCTGGTCTACAATAATATTTAAATGTCTATTTCCCTGCACATGAATGACTGGACCCAGGGTTTCCCAGCAGAACATTGCTCAAATCATTACATTTCCACCACTGACTTGTTTTCATCCCAGGTGCATCCTGGTTCCAACACTTCGCCAAGTAAACGACGCACATGTACCCGCCCGTCCACATGGTGCAACAGGAAACGAGATTCATCGGACCAGACCACATTCTGTGCCTTCTGCATCTCTTGATTTCCAGCCCGTCATTTCTGACCACTATTTGACCTTGAATGCGACACCAGATCATAAAATTCCTCTGAAGTCTAAGTTGCACTGCCTGAAATAATACTATTCACCAATTTTTAGCCCTCACACACCGGCAGATCTATATTGAATCTTTCATCTCGAAGGACCTAGTACATCCAAAATTCCTCATTTCTGAGATCTACTACTCAAAATTCCTCCAGGGATTAATTTTTAGCCGTCTATCATTGGTAGATCTAAATTGACCTTTCACCTCGAAGGAGCCTCTGAATCCGCAGTTTCGTAACATTTCCCAGATCTCATCATCATCATCATTATCCTCGAGTTGTCATGGGCTACGGAAGTCCAACCAGACTGTGCAATTTAGTTCTCCAATTATATCTATCCTGAGCAACATCTACTGCATCTGTCCACTGCTTACCAATTCTAACAAGGTCCTGTTTGACATTGTCTGCCCACTACATCCTAGGTTTCCCCCTCTTTCTGAGGCCTTTAGGCACACATTGTTCATAATCCTATTTGCAAATTATGATTATCCATACGGGCAACATGGCCAAACCAACGCAGTCTCTCTCTGCACAGTATACTGCTAAGAGGAGGTTGCCAATTCCTTTGCCTAACCTCTTCATTAGTTACAAAATAGAACCACCTAATACCCAAGATACTGCATAATCATCTACACACACACCGCCCACTGAATTAGAAACTTTTATTCAATATCGAGTTGGACCTCCTGTAGCCCGAATTACAGTACGTATGCGGTTTGGCATAGATTCCACAAGGTGTTGGAGTGCCTTTACATCTCCAGCATACCAGGCGTTTACCAGACAGTCCTTTAACTGGTCCAGATTTGACGGAAGAGAACTTTCCTCCTGGATCTGTTTTTCTAACATGTCTCATACATTCTCAATGGGGTTCAGATCAGAGTTTTGTGGTGGCCAGGGAAGATTGTGGAAGTCGCTGTCATGCTCGCTGAACCACTGCTGAACACATCTTGCGTGATGGACAGTAGCATTGTGTCCATGAAACAGCCGCCACCTGCTGGATAAAAGTCCACATTGCAGTGTGGACTTGATCGCAACAATGTTAAGATAGTCCTTATAGGACACCTAACCTTTCAGCAATATCAGAGGACCCACCCGTACCAACAGAACGTGCTCCACACCATGACACTGCCTCCAGAACCTCGAGTTGTGTTTACAACGTACGTTGGGTAATGCTTCATGCAGTTATACTTCATGGCACCTGCTTCATGTGACTCCCGCCAAACTCTCTGCCTACCGTCGGTTAGAACAAGGTGTACCGCGACTCATCGGACCACGACTTTTTTCCAGTCTTCCGGTGTCCAGTCATGGTGTTCCTGACACCACTGTAGACGAACTTTCCGGTGCTTCACAGAAATCAGTGTTTTCGGTATAGCATGCGACTGCTAATACCGATTCTAGTCAATTCACTGCGCATAATTCGCTGAGATATGGGTTGGGAACAGTCTTCATTGAATGCTTCGATCAATTGCTGCGCTGCACACAGGAAGTCCCGTTTCTCTGTTAAAGCCTTCTCAGATGAAGACGATCTCGTTCCTGAGAGATTGTCATCACACCATACTTATGCCTCTTAGATAAGTAATGTGGGTTATTTTTCCACCGATTAAAAACCTGAGATATCTCACCTTTTGAGAAACCAGTCAGCTCTGTTGTTTTCATAATCGTCGCTCCAGCCATACGAGCAACCACAATAAGCCCTTTATCGAACCCCTAAAGGTCCTTTGTTTTTCCCATTGTGATCAACCCTACTGGCGATTACTGATGAGCAGCAGTCTTAATTAGTTGCCTAGATCATGTGGCGTTGCACGCAACCACTTATTTTGCATATACTCTGCGCTAGTGACGTTTATATACATTATGCATAAAGGTTTCTAATTCAGTGGCTGGTGTAGAATCAAAATCATCTTGTTTCCTGTTATCTTGTTTATAAAACATCCACGTTTCACTACCGTAACCAACCCTAGAAAGAACCAAACTGTTATACAGTCTGATTTTAGTCTTTGCGTGTATACTCCTATTTCTCCACACTCTCCATAGATTCCTAAAAGTCCCAGAGGTAATCCCTATTCGTCTGTTAAACTTATGCCGCACATCACCAGTATCTGTTAAATAGCTTCCAAGATAATTAAACTGAGATACTTTCTCAGCGTCGCAACCATTCCAAATAACTTAAGCGCCATCTGCCTAACCAACTTTCATCATTTAATTTTACCTCTGTTTATCACCAAACCAACTCTATTACCAGTCTCATCAACAGTCCTAATAAAACAATTCATCTCATCAGCATCATTACCCAACAAGGCCAAATTATCTGCATAATCTAAATCAGACATTTTCAGATATCCAGACTATTTAAGGCCAAAATCTCTCTCTTGCAGTAAAGTTCGCATAACATAATCAATCACTCCCCCCCCCACCCCTGATAAGGGACCACCTTGACGTGGTGGGGGGGCTTAGTGGTGCCTCTGTGAAATAGGGTCACAGCTCGTTATTTTCTCATTTGCACGATGGGATGTTGCCTTTGGTGGCAGGGCTTGTGAGGGTCTGC
The DNA here is from genome assembly GCA_038380435.1 of Ryuthela nishihirai. Classification (NCBI taxonomy): domain Eukaryota; kingdom Metazoa; phylum Arthropoda; class Arachnida; order Araneae; family Heptathelidae; genus Ryuthela; species Ryuthela nishihirai. Next base: position 6,238,708 of record JAWZYU010000019.1, read on the forward strand.
AGACTGGATTGTGGTTGGCTAGTCTTGTGGGCTTATTCACTTGCTCAGGGAAGCTTTAGGATGCAGCCCCGACTGTGGCTGTGGCTAAGGGTTTTGCGGACCAGGCTTGGGACACACGGTCCAGTGGGGAACATCGGTGCACACTCAACTAAGTTGGGGTACAGACTGCTTCTGGGGGGCAGTGGTACGTGGCACTATGTAGAGGGCGAAGTTGAAGGCTTGCGACTTGGATATGGACAGGTTGACAGGCTTATCGATGGATAAGCCAAACGAAAAATCTCCACCCCGGAAGCCCAGTCATCTTAGATCTACATATCTTTGTAGCTAACCGGGGAACAGATTAAATTTAGGTTTTGACCGATGGATGAACCTTCCTTCTATAGGATTGTTCACCATAGGTAGCCGTGGATGAGCTGTGTCCTTGTGGCACTGTCTTGCCCCGGCGTAGGTAGTGGTGTTCATGGCATTCTCCCCATAGATGGTGTGATGCTGCGGTACATCTGGGACTTGCCATTACTTAATGTATAATAACATAACCAATAACCAAACTAAAGAGAAAAGGAGACAAAATGCACCCTTGTCGAACATCAGAAGTAATGCTAAACCAATTGCTACAAGCCATACTAACTCTCACACATGACTCAATGTTATTATAGAGAGCTTTCATTATATTAACTAACTTTTCTGGTATACCATATGATCTCACAATCTACCGCAAATTATGACGATCAACAGAGTCGAAAGTCTTATTGAAATCAACAAAGCTAGCAACCAAAGCATTTAATTTATCATTAAATTAAATAGCAATTATAATATTTATTATTTTCATTCATCATCTTTTTTTTATACTACACCTGTGTCCTTTTTACTTCATACAAAAATAATCTGAGCTGTTCATAATGAATTTAAATTTTTGACATCCTCCAATCATCAAGGATCAATTCTCTTCTTTTTCAGAATTTTTCTTTTCATTTTATTTATAAATACTCTAGGTTTAAGACCCTTCATCTTTACCCCCTCCAGACATCTCATACTAACATTTTCATTAAGACTTACAATTTGAACAACAATTATTATCTCTAATTTACTTATAAAACCTAATGTAATAATAGCCCATCTGGTTCCGCAAGGGACCCCCGCATTCTTATTCTTTTTTATAGTAGTAATTGAGTCCATCAGTAATTTAATTCGCCCTGCAACACTAGCAGTGCGATTAGCCGCAAACATAATTGCAGGGCACCTTCTACTGCCGTTAATCAGAGGTATTGCAACTCTTCAATTTAAATCTGCTTTAATTTCTATTACACTACAGTCTTTTTTAATTTTACTAGGATCAGCCGATGCTCTAATTCAAGCCTTTGTTTTGTCATTTTATCTCTTTTATATAGAATCGAATAATGACAAGTCACACCCACCCATTTCACATAGTTAATCAAAGTCCATGGCCCATTACAGGGGCCATTAGTGCTATACTATTAACTAATGGTTGAATTAAATGATTTCACTTCAATTCTGCTCCTATATTCATTTCTCAAGAAACCTCTGAAAACTTCTCTCTTTCTTTTACTTCTGAAACTCTAAACATTTCTCAAGAATCCGCCTAAGTGAAAATATCTGATCCACACATCCCCTACCATTCTGAATCCACACTGCTCATCACGCACTATTCTTTTTTTCACTTTTTTCTTACTTTTTTTGGGGGGTAGTCGGTAGCGCGCCAGGCTCGTAATCTGTAGTTCCCAGGTTCGAGTCCCAGCTGGGTCAGCATTGAGATTTATCTCCGTACAACCCAACCAACTCATCATGCAATTCACTGTCAACGAGATTCTTAATTCCATTATGCACAATCATGCAAAAAACGTGACCAAGAACAGAAAGTAGGCTGATACCCCTATTGTTATCACAAGAACTGCTTTCAAAGTTTTTTAAAAATAGGGATAATAATAGCTCTTTTAAAATAGCCGCCTTTATCGTAAAAGATATTCAAAATTTCAGTCATCCATGTGACAACACATTAACTGATCCACAGATGATTTCTTAAGTCATTAAGTTTACTTACTTGTAGGAGATGTTGCCCTTTCCCATTGGAGTTACCAATACCAAAAAGGCCTATCACCCCTCCCCAAAGGTCAGAATCAGTACAAATTTTGGAACTGAAATCACCAAAGCAGTAAGTAACAACAAAAGAAGTTACCTAGAACAAGGGTAATATCTCCTTTCTTTGCAGAATTCAAAATATCCTGAACTTGTCCATAAAACCTATCGTTCTCATCCTAATCGGCATCCTCAATGGCATAACAAGGGGCATAACAGCAGATAACATCCAAGTCTTTAATACTAGTCTGAAAATTTGCTGTAAGAAACCTTTATTTAATGCGCTCATAGCCAGAAGAGCATCACTATCGTGTTTGCTGAGAAGCAAACCTACGCTTTGGAGATTCTTCCCTTCCTTTCTCCCTGAAAAGAGAAATTTAAGATTGTTTTTTAGAATCTGATCTATATCTGTCCATCTGGTCTCTTGCAAGCCAAAAGCATAAAGTTTATAACGGTAGAATTCTTGTTTGAGGACATCAAGAGAATAATTTCTGTGCAGAGTCCTCACATTCCCCCTACCTAAGGAGAGAAAATGGTTAGTGGGGTGTTTAAAGGAACTATGCTTATTGAGAGAGGGAATGCCGACAATATCAAACAGCCGCCTAATCTCAGGCATGGACAAAGACCCGTTCCCCCACCACTAAAGGCTGAAGCCATCTACATAGGAAGACTTCCTCCAATGTAGAATTTGACGATGCCAATAGAAGCAAAGAGTTCAGGTGCCTGCGATGACCTCTGCTCAGGATTATCCACCAGCTGATAAACATATCCTGTGAATCTATTCACTTGGGGCTGTCAACCCACAAACAAATAGAAAACACAGCGGAAGATTATCCTTCACAGAAGCCCACCAGTGCATCAAATCCAGGATCCATAATCAAGCTCAGAGCCTTAATCCAGTCCAGTCTAGTAAGTTTATATGGTCAGCACCAGGACCCTCTGTGGTTGACTACTCCTCAGCAAGTTAGAAAAAAAAAATAAAAGTAGCCTTAGTTGTCCAGATCAGTAGGCCACACTAATCTGGCAGCCTGCCTCTTCCGTTCACCTCTACAAGAGAATATCAATCTCTTTTGAAATGTACTAACTGCTTGCACCAGGAGACTGCGTGGTCGGACATTAGATGCTAGGCCTGGCTGGTTCGATGCATCATCACAGGGGACTGCTGCATAGTTCTCTTTCCAGTAACAGACCAGATATACATCCTAAAATGCCACCAGACACCAATTTCGACGTTTCTACTGGTTGTAGATCAAGGTTGACCTCCAGGTGACCTTTATTTGACCATTGAAGGACACTCGGAAGTCAGATATTGGATTTTTCCTTAGATCTGCGACCCGAATTATCCTAAGGTGCAAAGTTTAAGAACTCTACTATTTTTGCTTCATCGTTAGAATTGGCGTAATATCCTGTGAATCAATCAGTCAATCAATCCAAATCGTCTATATTCAGGGTGCCCCATACATTCTTATTCACAGGCACTGGTGTCAATCAAGGAGACTGGTTCGGTGACAGATAAACATAGACCAGGTCGTGTGAGTAGTACCACAGATGAAGACCACACGTGGATGTGTATAAAGTTTAAGTTAGCCGTCGCTGGTCCGTAAGAAAAATTACACAAAATGTGAGAGCCGGGAAATCACCTGTATTCAGAATCCAGAGAGTTTCACCCATTCAAAATGCAAATGGTACGATATTTGCATGGGGATGATATGGACCACAGACAGCAGTTCTATGATTGGGCACTAGAAAAATTTCAAGAACAACCGTCTCTCTAGGTTAAACGTAATCTTCAGTAATGAAACAAACTTTTACTTGAACAGGACAGTCAACCGCCACAATTGTCGTTACTGGTCTACGACACAACTACAATGGTCGGAAGATGCACATGGTGTAGAAAACTATCTTAGGGTATCTTTTTGGTGTGTAATTCATGGTGACAACATCATAGAACATTACTTTTATACCGACACAATTACCAGCGACTCCTATTTGCAAATGTTAAATGTCATTTTGGTACCTTACTTAGAAGACATACCCTTAGCATGTTACTGCAGAGTTTTCTTCAGCAGGTTGTCATACTATATCCGAACTTAGTAGGGTGAAACACTACTCCAAAAATGGATAGGCTGACAAGGTGCGGTGGACTGGCCACCTAAAAGTCTAGATTTGACTCCCTTGGATTTTTTTTCTGTGGGTCTCCTACAAATCTCATGAGTACCCAGAACACCCTCGAATACTGGATGAATTAAAGAAGACTATCCATAGTGAATATTATAAGAAAATGCATACGTTCTCTGTAACTTGAGTTGGTCACTCAGAGACAGGATTGCCATGTGCAAGCACCTCAGGGGACTCAGTTTGAACATTTGATGTCTTAGTATGGAATAGGTAGTGTTCAATAAAGTGAATATAAAAGTTGAATATATGTACAGTTCAATATTATTACTTTGCTTGTGTATAAAGACTTATGGACACCCTGAATATTAGATGAAATAGTGCACTTCAGAATCAGCTGTATTTCGCCTAATATATACAGGATGATTCAGTTAAGCGTGTACAACCTTCTGGGAGGGGTAGGTTGCACAAAGACGAATCGGAATCATATAGCAATGCAGGGTCGGTAACGGTATCAACATGTGCTAATATACAGAGAGGATGTGAATGAAAGAGCAGCACGTAAGTGAACAAAATGCTTTTTATTAATCAAAATAGGTACATTTGCGAAATGCACAGAGTTCAGAGAAGGTGTTCGAAGTTGCGACCACGAGCTGTAACACAGGCCTGACGTCGTCGGCGCATGGAATCACGTACATTCTGGAAGATTCCTGGCTTGTCTCGGACTTCCGAGGCAGCTAGGAAGATGCGTTCGACAAGGTCCTCAGCACTTTCAACGGGGGTGTCAAACAAAAGTTTTTTGATGTAACCCCAGAAGACGTAATCAAGGCATGATAAGTCAGGCGATCTTGCAGGCCAATGAACGGGACCACCACGCAAAATCCACTGTTGTCCAAATGTCACGTTAAAACGTTTTAAATCCAAATGTCACGATGAATTTCATAGCTGAAATGGGCGGGCGCCCCACGTGCTGGAACGACATTGCATGGTGCAGCGACTGAGGGATCTGTTGTTCATCCAAAAGTTCTGGCAAGATGTCCTCCAGAAATATCCGGTAACTCCTTCCATCCAGACAAACAGGCATGAGGTATGGACCTATTATGTGGTCCCTGACAATGCCGGACCAAACATTTACAGCAAAACAGTTTTGTGCTGCACGTGTTCGTGTAGCATGGGGGTTCTCCACCGCCCATGCATGCGCATAGTGTTCATTGAAGCTACCTTCCCGTGTAAAGCATGCCTTGTCTGTGAACTGCACAGAAGCAGGAAATTGGGATTCTGCCACACTCTTCTGCAGGTACCATTGAGCAAATGCAATGTGCTGCAGGTAATTCTCAGGCTTCAGTGTCTGGACGTGCTGCACATGATATGGATGCAATTGGTTATTGTGCATAATCCTCCATATGGTGGATTGGGAAAGACCGACCCGGTGGGTGATTGTTCGAGTGCTGGCACTTGGAGTGTCTTCTGTATAACACTCCAAGTGCCAGTCATGGACTGGCACTTGGAGTAAAAGGTTTTGGAAAAAAGTAGTTTATTGATAATTATCCTCCATGTCAGGGGTCCGTACCCATCGTTCCCGACTCCTGGCAGGTCTCTGGAAGGAACCAGTGTCACATAACCTCTGATGCAGTCATGCAAACATCTGGTGGTTGGGAGTATGCCTCATCGGGTACCGTTTGTGTACAATGCCATCTACCATGTCGAACAACGCCATCTATCGCGTGAAGATGCCGTTACCGACCCTGCATTGCTATATGATTCCTATTCGTCTTTGTGCAGCCTACCCCTCCCAGAAGTTTGTACACGCTTAACTGAATTAACCTGTATATATAAGCACTGAAGAGCCCAAACATTAGGATCATATAGAGTCTGAAGAGCAAAAACATTATGATCATATAGAGTCCGAAGAGCCAAAACATTATGATCCGAAGAGCCAAAACATTATGCCTTTATGTAAATCGAAGCAACTGCAGTATAAATAACATCTGATATTGAGCTCTGTTAATTAGTGTTATTCTTGTTCTTCACAAAGGTAGCGGACTTATGTGAGTTTGACAAAGGCCAAATTGTAATGGCCCGAAAACTGCATCAGAACATTTCGGCGATGGCAAAGCTTGGGGTGCTAACTGTCAGCCGTGGTTTATACCTTCAAAAATTGGCCTGAGGAGGGAAAAACCACGAACTGCCGGCAAAGGAGGGGGCCAACCACAGCTCATAGATGCTAGAGGTGAGAGAAGGCTATCCTGTATGGTAATAGCCAACAGAAGGGTTACTGTGGTGCACATTGCCCGTAATTTGAATGCTAGTGAAAGTAATGTGTCACGACATACAGTACATCAAACCCTGCCGCTCCGAGTGCCCATGCTAACCTTGGTTCACTGTTGAAAGCACCTACAATGGGCATGTGAGCATCAAAACTGCCCCTTGAATGAGTGGTAGAAGGTCACGTGATTCGATGAATCTGGTTTCCTGTTGCATCATGTGGATGGTACGGTATGTGTGTTTTGTTTACCTGGGGAAGTCTTGGTCCAGGATACACCGTGGGACGAAAACAAGCTATTGGAGGAAGTATAATGATTTAGGAAATGTCTGCTGGGAAACCATGAGTCCTATCATTCATATGCAGGAAACTATGATGTCTACCACCTACCTCAACATCATTGCAGACCAGGTACATTCTTTCATGGCAACGATATATATCCCTCTAGTAGTGCCTTCTTTCAGCAGGATAATGCGCCATAACACACGGTCGGAATTGTTTGAGAATGGTTCGTGTAACATGACGGAGATTTCCAGGTATTGCCCTGGTCTCCAAATTATCCAGACAGCAATCTAATCAAGCATCTGTGGTTTGTGTTGGCTCAACAGGTATCTTACAAGATTTAAAGGATCTGCTGGTTACATATACCACATGATACCTTTAGAAATCTTGTAGTGTGAACTAGTGGGTCTTATCATTATGTATAATTACCTGTAGCATCCATGCCTCACCGGATAAGATCTGTTTTGGCGGCACATGGAGGACCAACATCTTATTAGACAGGTGGTCATAATGTCTTGGCTCTTTGGAGTGTATACTGAGTCTATAATACGAATCAGTATAACCGAGATAGGGAGCTGACGTTCCCATGGAGGTAGGAAGATGGGTAAGCGCCCTACCACGTGAAAACTGCAGCCGACCGTCACCATATGCTCCTACTCCTAAGCCTATTATCACTGTGCTAACGAACGACACATTCTGTTAAATAAATGGGCTCATGCGTAGCATACGGATGCGCCAATAAGCCTGCGGAAAAAAATCAAAGGGATAACATTTTATAGGTAAGAAGTAATGCTAAAGTATTTCTTTGTAAATTGTGTTTTTTCTTTATTTCAAATCATTTATGAAAGCGTCGTTAAGACTTGCTGAAGGATGTTGCGAAATGTTTGCAGTGTTTTAGTGTAAACTGATGAAATAAAGATTATTATAAATTCATCGAAAGAAAAAACAACAAAAGAAACTGGAGAGATAACTTAAAATATACATTATTCGTCATTTCCTATGCTCCTGATATACTCTATCGAAACACTAGCAATTTCCAGGTCATGTGAATGAGAAACTAATTTCGAAGCTTTATTACTTCTAAAATACGTATTTAATGGAAAATATGACTGAAGATGCATTAATGAACATAATTAAATTGATTTAAATCCCGATATGAAACAACATTCGTTCAATATTTAAAGAGTTATGAAAGCTTGAATATTTAACAATAAATTATTTTCCATGTAATGTCGATGGGAAACTAACTTCAAAGCGCTATAACTTTAAAACTATTCATTTAATGAAAAAAATGTGACTAAAGATAAATTAAAGACATAATCAAATGTATTTAAAATCTGATTTAAAACAATATTAGTTCAGTATTTAAAGAGAAATTGAAGTATTAACATTTCATAAAAGAAATGCATTGTGATTTTTCATCATCATCATCATCCTCAAGCAGCCATGGGCTACGGAGGTCCAACCAGACCACGCAGTTTAATTCTCCAAGCATACCTGTCCTGAGCTACATCTGCTGCATCTGGCCACTGCACACCAATTCTAACAAGGTCCTGTTTGACATTGTCTGCCCACCGCATCCTAGGTCTCCCCTTCCTTCTGAGGCCTCTAGGCACACTGTTCATAATCCTATTCGCCAATCTATAATTATCCATACGGGCAACATGGCCAAACCAGCGGAGTCTCTCTCTGCACAATATGCTGCTTAAAGGAGGTTGCAGACTCCTTTGCCTAACCTCATCATTAGTTACAAAGTTAAACCACCTAATACCCAAGATACTGCGTAAGCATCTAGAATCAGAAGCATCTAGTTTCCTGTTATCTTGTTTACAAAGTGTCCACGTTTCACTACCATAACTAACCCTAGAAAGAACCAAACTATTATACAGTCTAATTTTAGTCTTTAGGTGTATACGCCTATTTCTCCACAATCTCCATAGATTCTTAAAAGTCCCGGCAGCAATACCTATTCGTCTGTTAATCTCATGCCGCACATCACCAGTATCAGTTACATAGCTCCCAAGGTAATTAAACTGTGACACCTGCTCAAGACTGCAACCATTCAGATTAACTGAATCACAACCTGCCTGACCAATTTTCATCACTTTAGTTTTCTCTCTGTTTATAACCAAACCTACTCTACTACCAGTCTCATCAACAGCTCGAATGAAAGAGTTCATCTCATCAACATCATTTGCCAAAAGGGCTAAATCATCAGCATAATTTAAATCAGAAATTTTCGTATCTCCAGCCCATTTAAGGCCAAAATCTTTCCCTTGAAGTGAATTTCGCATAACATAATCAATAACCAAACTAAAGAGAAAAGGAGACAAAATGCACCCTTGTTGAACACCAGAAGTAATGCTAAACCAATTGCTACAAGCCTTACCAAGTCTCACACACGACTCAGTGTTATTATAGAGAGCTTTCATTATGTTAAAAACTTGTCAGGTATACCATATGATTTCACAATCAACCACAAATTATGACGATCAACAGAGTCAAAAGCCTTTTTGAAATCAACAAAGCTAGCAACCAAAGGTTTCTGAAACTCTAAACATTTCTCAAGAATCTGCCTAAGTGAAAATATCTGATCTACACATCTCCTACCACTTCTGAATCCACATTGCTCATCACGCAATTGCCTGTCAACCAGATTCTTAATTCTATTAAGCACAATCATGGAAAGAACTTTACCTGGAAAGAACTTTATACTGGAATAGGCTGATACCCCTATAGTTATCACAAGAACTGCGATCACCTTTTTTGAAGATAGGGATAATAATAGCTCTGGTAAAATCTTTAGGAACCATGCCTTTATCATAAAAGTTATTCAAAATTTCAGTCATCCAAGTGGTAAACAAAACATTCCCAGCTCTGAGCATTTCTGTAGTAATTTCATCTACCCCTGGGGATTTATGAAGTTTAAGTTTAGAGATAGCCAAACTAACTTCAGATTGTGTTATAGGGCCAACATTAAAGCTGCCAATGCATCTATCGTCATTACAAACAATGGGAGTAGAACTAACCACATTGTTTAGAACATCACTGAAATGCTCAGCCCACCTAGCCATGACAGAATCCTCACCTTCTATAACCTTACCTTGTTTATCCTTCAATCCCTGTATGCCTGTCCGTTTTCTACCACATAAAACATTAACTATCTGGTACAGCTCTCTGCTGTTGTGCTGCCTAACTGCTTCCTCAGCTTTGTCAGCCAAGCTATCAAGCCAAAGATTTTTATCAGTAGCTAACTGATCCTTTACACGTTTATTAAGCTCTCTGTAATCTTTTCTATTAGGACTAGTAGGGTACTGATTAAGGACATTACTGCAGTTCCTTCTTTCTGAAATAAGCTCAAGTGCCTTATCACTTAAATAATTTTGTCTCCTCTGCTCATTTTTTCCTAAAAGAGTACTGTTAGTTTCCAAAAAAGCCTGTTTAAAATGGCCCCATTCTTCCTCAACTTCAGTATTAAGCAAACCATGACTGTCATAATGACTAAGTAACCTATCATGGTAAGCTTTAGCTATAACTGGGTCTTTCAGAGCTTCAGTATTAAAGGTAAATTTTTTAACCTTAGCACAACACTTTTTAAGTTTTAGTTGCAAGACACTTTTAACAAGGTAATGGTCAGATCCAATTTCAGCTCCCCTATATGCCCTGGTATTTCTAACAGAACTAGCCCATTTGCTGTTAATTAATATATAATCAATCATATTCCTATGCAGCCCATCAGGTGAGACCCATGTGTATTTATATATGTCGCGGTGTTGTAATATGTGTTAGTTATTCTGAAACCATTGAGTTTACTTACCTGTAGGAGACGTTGCCCATTGCCATTGCAGCTACCAATACCAAAAGGGCCTATCACCCCTCCCCAAAGATCAGAGTCAGTACCAACTTTGGCATTGAAGTCACCAAGAACAAGGGTAATATCTCCTTTCTTGACAGAATTCAAAATATCCTGAAGTTGTCCGTAAAACCTATCCTTCTCATCCTCATCAGCATCCTCAGTGGGGGCATAACAGCAGATAACATTCAAGTCTTTAATGCTTGTCTGAAATTTTGCTGTAAGAAACCTTTCATTAATGCACTCATATCCTAGAAGAGCATCACTAGCATGTCTGCTGAGCAGCAGACCCATGCCTTGGTGATGCTTTCGATCCTCCCTCCCTGTAAAGAGAAATTTAAAGTTATTTTTAAGTATCTCACCTTTACCTGTCCATCTGGTCTCTTGCAAGCCTAGAATATCTAGGTTATAGCGCTGGAATTCCTGCATGAGGACATCAAGAGAATAATCTCTATGTAATGTCCTCACGTTCCACGTTCCTGCAGAGAGAAAATGATTAGTAGGATTTTTAAAGAAATTAGGTTTATTGAAATTGGTAGGGCCAACAATATCAAACAGCCCCCTGATCGCAGGCATGGGGCAAAGACCCGTTCCTCCTCCGCTAAAGGCTGAAGTCACCGATGCTGGTAGGAACTTCAGGCACCACCTTTTCAAGTGGACTTTTTCAAGAGCCACATGGCCTGCCTGAGACACATTACTCCAGTTTAGACTTGACGATGCCCAACTAGCTAAGTAAGGTTCAGGTACCTGCGATGGCCTCTGATTAGGATTATCCACCAGCTGATATAAGGTATCCCATGCCTCTGTTCACTTAGAGCTGGTAACCCAGAAGCAAACAGAAAACACAGCGGCAGACTCTCCCTCAACAGAGACCCACCAGTGCAGCAAGTCCAGGATCAATAATCAAGCTCAAATCCATAAACAAGTCCAGTCTAGTAGGTATAAATGGTCAGCACCAGGACCCTGTGAAGTTGACCACTCCTCAGCAGGGTTGAAAAAAAGAAAAAAAAAAAAATGAAAAAAAGTGGCCATAGATGACCAGATCAGCAGGCCATACTGAACTGGCAGCCCTCCCCTTCCGTTCCGTTCCAAAAGAGAATATCTCTTTTGAAAGTTACTAACGGCCTGCACCACGAGAAGGCGGGGTCGGACATTAGGTGCTAGACCTGGCCGGTTCTGTGCATCATCACTAGCGATTGGTACACAGCTCTCCTTCCAGTTTACGCCTAGCTACCATTTACAGGCCTGTGATTTTTACCTCAGATATTAAAACTTAATGAGTGTTGTTTCAAACCATTTAGTAAATATATATTTTTGAAATTCTCATAATTGTTTTTCCAATATTGAAAATTATTAATGTTTTTATGTATTAAGATAATTTGTTAAATATTCCGGTTTCTCTCAGTTTTTGTAACTTTTTAAACACCAAACGAATACTGTTGAAATCCAGTTTAAATATATTTCATTGTCTTCTGTCACATTTTTTTAATTAAATTTATCATTCATAAGTTACAGTTCTTCGAACTTAGATTCCCATTGGCATTACATGGAAATTTGTTAATATTTTAGTAAGTAGTATATAACGAAAACTTATATGTATGTACATCACCGGTTGAACGGATCAAATACATTTGTTCTAAATTTTAAGTTTCTAGCCAAATAACATCTCTAGGAAAAAATATATGTATATGATCGAATTTTTAAACAGGATTAAATATGCATTTAATTGTCAATAAAGGATGCTACATTACATTTGGTTTTTATATACCAAATGTAATGTAGCATCCTTTAGTTTTCTGCTTTTTATTCGCAAAGAGAATTTATTATCTTTGTAAATAAAAACATTATGTCCTACATAAGAGATTCGGCGTTTTCAATTTATTCTCAGCAATAGAAACTTTTGAATAAACATCGATACAACTTTGAAATTGTATGTGTGTTGAGGGGGGGGGGGGGGAGATTCTATATCAAGCAGCACAGTCAAGTTTTTCATTTGATAAATTTGTCACAAATTATAGGTTAGTTTTACATAGTCTACGTAAAAGATAATATGTGTCATTTGATATATTCCAAGAATTTGTGTATTAAAACCTTTTGTCGGGAAGAGTTTCTGTCACAGAGTTCTACTGGTTACATTTCTACAACCAATTATTGTTTTATGAAAAATATGCTGCTTAGCTTTCATTTGATATGCAATTTATTATGAATAACCTTAACTGGGGTTAAACAACTGTGTTTAAAACCAAACGAACGCGAAATTGAAGCGAAAAAAGTAGTTTTTTGATAATTATAAAACATTTCCTAGCCTTCCAATGAAAACAAATCGATATTATTTAGCAGTATTCGACGAAATAATATTTTAAATTTAATAAAACATGTTCATCGACTATTTCTACAAATGGAAAATAAAAAACTTTAAACGCTGAATAGGAATATTTTTGTACATGAAATTGAAATTTGAAATTGAAATTTTATTAGCCATTGCTCATTTTTATACATATATATTGCATTAATAGTAACTTTCCAAAGATAATTTATATAAAATTGTAAAATCCGAGAAAGGCAAAGAAAAGTGTAATAAAAAGAAAAGCACAAAATAAAACTGATCTCAGTATGTATAACCAAGGGCCAATCGCCATACCAGTTATTAAAAGAAATTTACACTATCTTCCATAAAATAAAAGTTTAAAACTTCAATATTCAAACATTATATAATATATACAATTATGAATGGTAACATATAAATAATTAAAATTATATATATAATAATACAGTTGAGTATCAGCGACTCCATTTTTCATGTACTAAACTAAACAAAGACATATCTAATACATTTGAAGCACAATTTGATATTAGAAACAAATATACAATACAGTGCTACACAATTCAGAGATATGTACACATGCACCACTATTATAAAGTGTTTCTTTTAGCAATTGTTGCTGTCCGTCCAATTGAAAATTCTACCGTTCAATTTCCACCGAAGTAATCAATAGCAAAAAAAAAACTAATAAAAGCATAAAAAATTATAATTAAATAAACATAATAAATTATTATCCCCGCTTAAACAAGAAAAACTGGATTTGTACGGGCAACTAACCATATACGAAAATAATCACACCGTATGTAACGACGAGGTATACCAACCTCTACTCCCGTGGAAGCTCATCACAGACGAAATAAAAAGAAAAAAATTAACAAGTACAACACCAGTACAAGAGTACAAGAGCACAAGAAAACTCAGTCCCCGTAACAGCAGTGGGTGTGCCAACCAAAACAACGGCTCAACCACAACAAGAAAAGCCTGGACACCAGACCTCTTCACCCCAGGTATATAACCACCGTTCACGCGGGTCGAGAGTAGTGTCTTGAAAATGAAGCTACGCTTCTGAAACGCGTCGACACCGTGGTTCGTGGAATTAGTCTGCAGAGTGAAAAGTGACTCCTTTATGCGAAAGGCAATCAGCAAACGACCAGACAAAGGTGAATGCCAGTGAAAACAACTGCTGGAAGCGTGGACGAAGCAAGTGGATCGCCCAAAACGTAAATATCATACTGCATAATAATTTTATGAATATTAGTTATTGTTTTGCTATTGATTACTCCGATGGAAATTGAAAGGTAGTATTTACATATCTCCGAACAATTTGATATCTTTAAGATTCATAACATAATTCCGTAAATTTCTTTTAAAAATATGTGATGATACAATGGGATTCATTTCCTTTTGCAATTTGTTATAGTTACTAATGGCTAAATATTCAAAAGATTTATGAAAATTTCACGATTGGCTTTAGGAACAACTAAAGTATTTTTAGCACAAAGCAAATCATACTTTACATTATAAGTAGGAAAATTAGTAATATTAGTGTGCACATGTAATAAACAATAGTATAAATATAATTTGCGAATAGGAAGTATATCAAACAATATTTATAATTCACTAACTGAAAAAGAACCTGATTTTACATATTGTCCTGACTGCTCAATTTTGCACTTTGATCAACGGTTGCTGTAGTGTCTCCACCCCAGGTGGTAGTTCCATATTTAAGAGTTGAATTAAACCAAGAGTAATACAGACATTAAAGAAAAACACTGATTAACAATTTTTTTTACATAATATACTCTGTTTATCAGGTACCTTAATTTATTTACCAGAATTGTCACATGTGATTTCCATTTCAAATCGCTATCAATCTGTATGCCCAGATATTTAACTGCGTTAATTTTTTTATTGGATAACATTTGCAATTATTCCTTTCTGTACAATTAAATTCATGCAATTTTAAGGAAAGACAAATAGCAAATTTGCTAATTAAACTGAAATACATATAATTTGTCTTATCTAAATTTATTTGAAGACCATTATTATCAAACTATTTGTTTAATATCATTAGGTGTTGATTTATATGGTTTTCTAAAATTTCAATATTTTCTTCACGGTAAATAAGCATCGTGTCATCAGTAAAGGATATGATTTTACCATTAAATTTACCACACAAATAATTTACATAAATTAAAAACAGAATTGGCCCTAGCACAGATCTTTGTGGAACGCCATATTTTATTGTTTTTATCTCACTTTTACAATTATTAAAAATTATGAATTTTCTTTTTGTGTTCCAAGTAAGATTTACTTTTTGAAGACGGCTGGTACAGCAATTGTACCAGTGAGAAAACTTGGCAAAAAGACGGCTCTGGTACAAGTTCAGGTTCAGGTCAGGTTCAGGTCAGCCGATAATGGCAGGGAGTGGTGTCTGCCGCGAGCAGAGAGGGAGTGTGAGTCGAAGCTGAGAAGAGGGTAAAGGTCACACTAATTGCTTTGTCTCGTGTCAGTTGCTTATCCGACTAATAAATAAAAATAAATACCCCCTCAAGCAGCTTCTTGCCACAGAGGTCTGACAGGAGCCTGTCAGTTTATATGCCATAGTAGAAGTTCTGTGAGGATGGCAGGTCCTCAGCAGAAAAACGACACATATATCCATGCCTTACGCGGGGCTCGAACCCAGGTCCCATAGATCAATAGCCAAGCGCGCTAACCACTCGGCCACGGTGCAACAAATTTTTTTTTTCTTTCTATCTCTGTTAATTTATCGTTTTAGAAATGGCGAAACATAAGAGAGTTCTGATCGAGGAAGAAATCCTAAGACAGTTGTTTCAAAGTGATTAAATTATTTGGTGATTCGGATTCTGATTGCGAATATGACGAAATTTTACAATTGAATGTGTAACTATATTTCTAAAATCTAATTATTTCAATTACAAATGTCACTGTTTATTACTTTATAAATGTTGCAATCAGTCAAACTATTAAGGTTTAAAATTTTCTTTTGATAATAAATATCATGAGCATGGCTATTTTAGTAAAATAATTAAAATAATTTATTCTGAACAATATTCTACACACACACACAAACATAAAGGGGCGCTACACTACTCAGACTCAAAGGGGGCGGGGAGACATGGGCGCATGCTTCCCCACCCCATTTGTGAGGATTACTAAATCTAAAGGAGGCTGAAAATTATTAGTGTTGTATATATTTCGTACAATTTTCAAGAAATGTTTTAAAGACCTAAAACGGAGGAGAAACTGTTTTAGTGCAATGGAAATACAGTCTTTTACCCTCCCCCCAACTTTTTTGCTGGCTGGATTGAGTTTTTTGTTCCCCCCCCCATCTCTTTTATTTATTTCCTGTATCAGGGCCTGCATAAATTATAAATATAATATGTGAGCATCCCTTCTATCATATAACTCTCAGATGAAAACATTTTCCCTTATAATTCCCAGGCATTCATTTTAGCAAAGATCGATCTAGAGGATGGAAGCAAAAAAATAATCTAATATTTGTATTTTATGTGCATATATTTGTGAAATATTTTTTAGAGATAGAGAGAAATTATGGGAAACTAAAAAACAGGGAAAATAATGTCAGACTCTGCTAGATAATACCCCCCCCCCCCCTCTACATACAGAAACGTATTTATATCTAGTTAAAATTTGCATCTTATTTCAGTGACGCATTTTTTTTTGAAAGTTAAAAAAGGACCTGGGTTCGAGCCGCGGATTAGGTACGGGTGTTCGTGTCGTTTTTCTGCTGAGGTCCCGCCATCTTCATAGACCTTCTACATAGCGTATAAACTGACAGGATCCTCTCAGACCCTGTGGCAAGCAGCTGCTTGAAGGGATATATATATTAATACAGTAAACATTATATTAGATGGATAAAATAATGGAAAATTTCAGTGTTATACCAACGGCAATGTATGTTCATAAGCAAGGGCGGATCTAGCGGGATGGGGGGGAAGCGAGAGAGCCAGGCCCCCTTTTCAGATTGCTAATAATGGTAAAAAAGGCAAAAAATGGTGAAACTTGTTGATATTTCATACATTTTCAAGAATTTGTTTTATAACTTGTAAAGGGAAGGAGAAATGCTATACTGCATTGAAACTGCAGTCTCTTCCGCTCCTTCCCCCGTTTGCATTTCTTCTGCTTGGTTGTATTTCTTGCACCCCCCCCCCCCCCTCGTTTTTTTCTAGATCCAGAGATATTCAGAATTCAGAAGTTTAATTAATCTTTATAGATAATATTATGGAAGTTAAATATCTCTAAGCTTTCCAACATCAGTTTTTCTGCACTGTTTTCATCTGCATGATTTTTGAATATTTAAGGGCTAAATCTCATGGACTTAAAACAATTTACAAAAACTAAAACTAAATGTCTTATAAAAATTATTTGACTCAAACTGTTATTATTGATTTTTAATTTATTTTCAACACTTAGGAGACTTTGAACTTTCCGTTCAGAAACATTCGAAATCTTAAATTATTTTGTCCAACCTCTGTACATAACTTGATATTAGGTAGTTAGTTGGAGGAGGGGAGAGAAAGCGCCGCAGGAGGATTGTGGGTTCTTCCCAGCTCTGGCTACCCGTGGTGAGTGGAGTGGGCTATAAACCGTTTATCTGCAACACAATAGTGCTGGTGGGGGTGGAATTCAACTGAAATCCGCCGTCCTTTTAGGTTAGAAACTTACCAAGACAGCCGTCTGCAAAAGGTTAAAACAATAATTCACAACACCTATAATTCCATACCTAAACATTTTTCGAAATAAAAGATCGTGTCGAGTGCAATCAAAAAATTGTCGAGATATCAAGAAAAACAGGTATTATACACTTTCTCAAATTAATACTATTATGCGTAATTTCCGAAAATTTAAACGAAATTGATTACAGGAATAAAAATTGGTTTTATTCAAAAGTTCATTGAGTCTATTCTTCATCAAAATTTCAATAACTTTGCAAACTGTTGATAATATTGATATGGGCCTATAACTTTTAATATCATTCATGTTACCTCCCTTAAATGACAGCATCATTATAGTAATTTTAAGATGATCAATAAATTTCCAACTTCCAAACGATTTGTTAATAATATAAGTAAAAAATGTAATTTGTACTTAATCAGATTTTGTAGTTTTTTCACATTTGTTTCATCAAAATCCGATTTCTTACCTTTTTTAAATCATTTACAACATCCTTTACCTCATTCTCTTCAACTGCATACAAGTACATTGAATTATTATTTGATGGCAGTTGATTAATGTAACTATTCCCATCTAAAAATTTATAATCAATATCTCCGTAATTTGTAAACTGATAATTCATTTCATTAAGCAGTACAGTCTTATCATTACCAATTGGAAACGCAGATTTTTTTTTTTATCAGTACCTATAACGTTATTAATTAACTTCCATTCCTTATCTCGATCATTCAGGCAAAGAATAAATTGTAATAATAAATAATTCTTTTTAGCATCTTTTTATCTTTATCTTTAAACATTGAGCATAATTGATATACTCATTTTCCAAAAATATACCATAAGGATTCTTTTTTATGTTTTTGCTATAATTTCACTTTAATCTTTATCATATTTTTTAATTCTGCAGTGATCCAACTATTACGGTTTTTCATTCCCGCATTAACCATTTTGCCATATTTAGCGCGCATATCAGCATTATCGATCATTTATCACCATACAGTTTATTCACGTCCATGAAATAATTATATGATATTTCATAACTTTTTAAACATAAATCAAACTTCTTGTAACTAATACATGTGCAAAACTTGTCAATATTAGTATTTAATATTAATTTGTTATTATTGTTAGTATAAGTGATATTTAATAATATTGAACGATTATCAGTTATATTACTGATATAAATTGCAGAAGATATATTGTAAACCAAAGTATTCCGAATAAAAATATGATCGATACAACTAACTGTATTGTTTATTCCTCTGGAAGTTCCATTAATATATAATAAAAACCCATTAATATACAATAACTTTTTATAATCCTCTTCTAAACTATAACTTTCATATAAGTCCAGGTTTATGTCACCTACCAATGTAATATTTTTATAATTTAAGGAATTTAAAATAGTTTCTAGTTCTACCAAAAATGTATTAACTGATCCATCTTGAGCTCTATAAATCAATAATATACATATATCTAAAGTCACATCATAAACCATGAAACACTCACAATTTTGCATTTTTATATTAGTTTTAACAAAACCAATATTACTTTTTTAATATATATCATGACTCCATCTGAACGATCCTCACAATCATAATACATTTCATAATTATTCAACAAATATCGATGAATCTCATTTTCTTTAATCCATATCTCACTTAGCAACAAAACATCAACAAGCAAATTTATTCAGAAAAAAAAACAACAACATAAAAACTATCAAAATTCGATCTTTTTGATCTGATATTTAAATGATGCAAAATTAAAACATTATCAGTGGAATTCAATTTATTATCATAAAAATATTTAGCTGAATTCAAATTCCATAATTAGTCATAAACAAACCATTGCGATTGTATTGCGAGGTATTCATATAAAATTTTCGAATATATGACAATTCCTGTGTAGCGCGCGGCTTTCTGAGTGGAGCAACATGACCACTGCTGTTTTCCGCGGCTACACTAGCGATGTATGCTAAGTGATAGTAAAGGCGCCTCTCCCTCTTCCCACTTCCATGGACGTCCCTTGCTTGCTCTTCCACTTTTCGATTCATGTCCGGAAGTAGAAAGTGTTTATTCGACGCCATCTTGCATATATAGTTCAAAAACAGTCTTTACGTGACTAAAGAAGAATAAACAGTCTTTAGGAGACTTGAAGAAGATGGAAGATCCTTCAATCCAACTATGCTTCACGGCCTTTCACCTGGAAATCGATTTTATCGACATCTTGAAAGATATCGTCAGAATCTGTGGGATAGGAAAAATTGACTTCGCTTAGGACATTAATCGTCAAATTTCTATTTTTCTCTTCAGTGACGACGTTGCAGCTGAAATGCTCCTTAAAAGATGTGAAAATTGCTGGGAAATCAATCAATAAAACTCAATCAAATCGAAAAGACGATTAAAATTGTTAGAATTTCAAAACATTCCTTCTGTGTAACTAATTAGAAGATCGGTAATATCATAAAACAATGCGACGAAATACAAAGCACAGAATTTGAATTCCATCACTTTGAAAACTTGTAAAAAATCAGAACTGGAATCCGAATCTTCAAAATAGTCCTACATCAGTGTATTCCGAATTTTCTCAGAGCGGGGCCTTCTGGACTAGAGGAAACTATAAAGGTTTAGTGAAAGTTTGCGGAAAAATGCAAAATATCAGATCACTTTTGTGACAAAATACTCGCTAAACAAAAGAATGAGGGAGAAAAGAAGAGATAAATCGCTCAACACTGCATCCTTCGCAAACATCCTTACGGAAAAGTTTAGAGAAGAGAAAGAGAAGTAAAAAAAGTTGATAAAGAAAATCGCAAACAAGAAGAAACTCTGCAAGAAGAAACATTTAGTGAAAAAGCAACAGCACAGAAAAATACATCCCAAAATGAAATTCTAGCTGTGATGAAACAGATCAAGTGAAAGAAAACTCGCATAATTTGGAATCACTAGAATCGTCTCCTTGCATGCTAGAAAGCGATCTAAATAACAATTTAGAAGAAAATGCTAATGATAACTCAGGTTACGAAGAAAAGGAGGCGTATGAAGAAACTGTGGCTATACACCAAACAAATTTCTAAGAGAACTATAAATTTTAATAGTTAAAACATTTTTTGTTAACTTTTAATGTTTTTAATGGTTAACAAAATTGTCACCTTTGATGAATGCTTAAATGAATTTCTTCTGTACGTGAGTGAGTATAGCGTGATAGAAAGTCAATGGTGACATCTTCAAAAAAAAAGTGTACATTCAAATGGACCAAATATGATAAGTTGAAAAATATTTTGGCACTAGTTGTGGATAGATGGCTAAATTAAACCAAGATACAGAAAGTACTGCCACCGTGAAAAGAAACATCGTGAGCCCGATGCGAACTTAAGAACATAATAGATTGACTCTGCGAACTTCTCGGAGGAGATTGCTGAGTTACTTGCTCTATAAATGAGTTTTGCGAATCGCCTTCTCTTTACTCCTTGACTCTTCTAGGTATAATTCTTTTCACTAAAAATTCTTCCAAAATTTAACTTTTTTTTTCTCTTCTTTTGGTCCTTCCTTGGACCACTCCCTGCATTTATTCCCCTTCTCTAAAGTTACGTGGGCATACGTTAAGTTACGTTTCACAAAACAAAACCACATATTTTTCACCAATTGTTGTTTTTCCGAAATTTGATGTTGTGTTGGCTTGTTGAGATATTTTCATCTAAAATCATGTTGTATTTATTTCTTTAACTATTGTACATTTCTTCAGTAGACGTGGTGACTTGTTCAGTATTCCAATTAGTCCTAATTATTGAATTAATAATATTTTTATGATCATATTTGAAATATTTTTCATCACCTGTTGTATATTCGCATACTGATTTACGTGGTTGAGTCGCCTCAAATTGGATATGCTGTCCCAATACAAACCACAGACGTTTGAATTGGATTGATGTTTGGGGAATTTGTAGATCAGGACAATACCTGGAAGTCTTCCTCATGTTCCGCGAACCATTCTCGAGCAATCCGGGCAGTGTGACATGGCGCATTATCCTGCTGAAAGAAGGCACTACTAGAGGGATATACCATTGCCATCAAAGGATGTACCTGGTCTGCAATGATGTTTAGGTAGGTGGTAGACGTCATAGTTTCCTGCACATGAATGACTGGACCCAGGGTTTCACATCAGAACATTGCCCAAAGCATTACACTTCCTCCACTGGCTTGTTTATATTCTATGGTGCATCCTGGACCAACACTTCCCCAGGTAAACAACACACACGTCAACATGGTGTAACAGGAAACGAAATTCATCGGACCAGACGACCTTCTTCCAATCATTCAAGGTCCAGTTTTGACGCTCGCATGCCCATTGCATGCGCTTTCGATGGTGAATCGAGGTTAGCATGGTCACTCAAAGCGGCATGCGGCTACGCAGCTCCATTTCCAGCAGGGTTCGATGTACTCTGTGTTGTGACATAATACTCCCATCACCAACATTCAAATTACGGGCGAGTTACGCCACATTATCCCTTCTGTTGGCTACTACCATACTGGATAACCTACGCTCACCTCTAACATCGAACACCTCTAACATCCTCTAACATCCTCTAACATCTAACACCTTGCCGGCGGTTCATGGTTTTTACTTCCTCCGACCAATTTTTGAATGCACTAACCACGGCTGATTGTGAGATCCCATAAGCCTTTACATCTCGGAAATACTCTGACCCAGTCGTCTGACCATAACAATTTGGCCCTTGTCAAACTCACTTAGGTCCGCTGCCTTTCCCATCTGAAGAACAAGAATAACACTGATTAACAGAGCTCAGTATAAGATGTTATTTATACCGTTTCATAACGTTCAACACGTCGCTTACCTGTAGTTGTTTCGATTTGCATAAAGACGCGCTGGTCATAATGTGTGACTCTTTGGTGTGTGTGTCTCAGAGCTATTACAGAGAGTTTTCATTGTGTTAGAATTTGTTTGCTGTGTCATACGATCTAACAATCAACCACTAGTTATGACGATCAACAAAGTGAAAAACCTTTTTTAAATCTAAGAAAAACGTTTCTGAAACTATAAACATTTCTCTAGAATCTGCCTAAGAAACAAAATATGATCTATACCAGTGGTTCTCAACCTTTTATGCTTTACGTACCCCCTGGAAATATGTATGTAACTGGCGTACCCCTTGTATAGATAGATAAAATTACAATTATAATATAACAATGGTTATTTTTATTTTTTTAGTAGATCTAGCGACTTTTGAGCTTTCGCGGTGTACCACAAAATGTTTTACCGCGTACTCACGTTGATAACCCCTAATCTATACATTCCCTACACTTCTGAATCCACACTGCTCATCACGCAATAGCCCATCAACCAGATTCTTAATTCTATTGAGCACAATCATACAAAGAACTTTATCTGGAAGAGAAAGTAAACTAATTCTCCTATAATTACCACAACAACTGCTGTCACCTTTTTAAAAAACAAGGATAATAATAGCTCTGTTAAAATCCTTGGGAACAATGCCTTTATCATAAAAGATATTCAAAATTTCAGTCATCCATGTGATAACAGAAATATTTCCATCTTTAAGTATTTCAGTAGTAATTTCTTGCACCCCTGGGGATTTAGTAGTTTAAGTTTGGAAATAGGCAAACTAATTTCAGACTGCGATATAGGGCGAATATTGAACCCAGTAATGCATTTATCACCATTATAAACATTGGGAGTAGAACTAATAACCACATTGTTTAGAACAACTCTGAAATTCTCAGTAGCCATGATACTTTCAACAACCTTACCATGTTTATCTTCAATCCCTGTATGCCAGCCTGTTTCTTTTTTTTGGAAAGGTTAACTTTCTGGTATAGCTCCCTGCTGTCACGCTGCTTAGCTGCTTCCTCTGCTTTGTCAGCCAAGTTATCAAAACAAAAATTCTTATCAACTGTTAAGTTATCCTTTACACATCGATTAAGTTCTTTGTAATGCTGTCATTTGGGACTAGAATGGTGTTGATTCAGATTATCGATGTTGCTCCTTCTTTCAAAAGAAGTTCCAGTACCTTATTACTCAAATAATTTTGTCCCCTCTGCTCCTTTTATCCAAAATGGTACTGATAGTTTCGAGAAAAACCGATTTACACTGATTCGATTATTTCTGAACTTCAACAGTGCACAAACCGCAACTATCATAATAACTAAGTAACCTTTCATGGTGAGCTTTGGCTTACATTGAAAGTTTTTCTGAGATTCAAAAAAGAATAAAAAAAAACTGTCAAAAAAAAGGAAAAAGAATCTCTTTCAGAGATTCAGTGTTAAAGGCAATTCTCCTAACCTTAACACTACATTTCTTAAGCTTTTGTTGTAAGACGCTTTTGACCCGGTAATGGTCAGAACAAATTTCGGCTCCCCTATATCTGGTATTCTTACCGGACTTACCCATTTTCTGATGAATATATAATCAATCATACTCCTATGCAACCCATGAGGTAAAAACTAATGTGTATTTTAAAATTATTCCAGTGTTTGTAGTTAGTTATTCTTGAACCATTTAGTATACTTACGTATAGGAGATGTTCCTCATTCCATTGCAGCTACCAATACCAAAGGGACCTATCACCACTCCCCAAAGGTCAGGGTTAGTATCAACTTTAACATCGAAGTCGTCTGAAACAAGGGTGTTGGTTGTAAAAACAAGGATGAAGTTGTCCGTAAAACTCATCTTTCTCATTCTCATCGGCGCCTCATTGGAGGCATAACAACATATAACATTGAAATTTTTAACGGTTGTTTAAAATTTACCTTTCATTAATGCATTTTTATCTTAGAAGAGTACCACTAACGTGTCTGTAGAGAAACAAACCTACGCCTTGGAGATGCTTTTTATCTTCTCTCCCTGAAAAGTGAAATATAAGATCATTTTTAAGCATCTGACATTTACCTGTCCATTTGGTCTCTCGCAAGCCGAGAATATTAAGGTTATAACGATGGAATTCTTGTTTGAGGACATCAAGAGAATAAGCTCTGTGCAGAGTCCTCACATTCCAATTCCTGTGCGGAGAAAATGGTTGGTGGGATCTTTAAAGAAACTATATTTATTTAGTTGTCTGCTCATCTCATCAAAACCAGAAACAAACAGGTTTCGTAATCGCAGACATGGGGTAAAGACCTATCTCCCTCTAACTAGTAAAGACTGAAGCCATCTGAACTGCTAGGACTTCCTCCAAAGTAGGTTTGATGATGCCCGTAGAAGCAAGGGTTCAAGTGCCTGCGATGACCTCTGCTTAGGATTATCCACCAGCTGATGAAATGTATCCTGTGAATCTATTCACTTTCAATCCCTGCGATGACCTCTGCTTAGGATTATCCACCAGCTGATGAAATGTATCCTGTGAATCTATTTACTTGGTGCTGTCAACTCATAAACAAACAAACAAACAAACAAACAAACAGAAGACACAGCGGAAGTTTTTCCCTCAACAGATGTCCACCAGTGCAGCAACTGAAATTCACGATTGATAATCAAGCTTAGAGCCATTATTCAATCCAGTTGATGTATGTGGTGATCATCAGGACCCCTGTGTGTCTCATCACTCCTGAGCAGGGTAGAAAAAATGAAATATTGGCCATAGATGACCAGATCAGTAGACCACACTGATATGGCAGCTCTTCCTTTACTTCCATAAGAGAGTATCTCTTTTGAAAGGTACTAAAGGCCTGCATCACGAGAAAGACTGGGTGGGCTTTAGGTGATTGACCTGGACACCTCTGTGCATTGTCATCGTAGGGAATTGGTACACATCTCTTCTTCCAGTGTGTGATGAGCTACTATTTACAGTTCGACTCTTATCTCCCTATAAATACTAATTCTTTCTTGGACGTTCTTCTTGAATTAAGTAAGTGATTTCACCATTTATAGTACGTTTCAATTTAATTTTCGTACTTGTTAAGATATGCACACATTTTCTAATAATTTAAATTACATTAAATCTAGTAATAGTTTGCCTCCTCGGTGGCCCATTGGTATCGCGTTGGTTTGTGGTAACACTTCACCTTCTGGAGTCCAGGTTGAGCGCGGGATAACATGTTCGTTTCTTCTGTCATAACTTAGAGGAAAGCCAGTTAGCTTTTCTGGTTACAAATTAAAATAAAAAGTGTTCTTAGTGTAATTGAACATTCATTTCCGATCTTAGTTGATTTTTCCTCCTTGTTTCATTTCTTATAAACCGCAGCTTTTATCAAGATGACTGCGATCATTATTTGAAAGGATATTTTTCTCTTACCTTGCTCCACGACACAATCGTTCTCTTGCAGTGTCGATATAAAGATACGGCATAATGAAGGAGTCGTCGCCTGCTGTCGATTCAGTCAGCGAATTCTTCTTGGCACCATCATGATGCATTGGAGAGATGAGCTTGAAAGGAACTTCATTTCACTTGTAGAAAATGGAACCGTGAAAACGTTGCCACAACCCAAAATTCGTCGTCCAAGCTTTGCACCTGTCGACAGCCGATGGAGTCGCACAAACGATGACGTCACCATTGTTGTGGATCACAGCTCTGAGTGCCTGTCATGCAGCGACCTCTCGTGGCATCATTTCTATGTGCGTTCAACATCTTCGGAGTGGCCTCCAATTCTCTTCGTCCGATTCTATATGCCTTCAACGATTTTTGCGGGGACAATTTTACACTTTGCCAACATGTGTGGCAGCGATGGTTCATCTTTCTGAACATTATTCAAATGCATTTAATTTCTTGCAGTTATAACGGAATTTATTTCCTTAATGAAACCTATATTCTCCTTTGTTCAGCACTACTCTCAGTTTTGTATTTTACCTATATACCTATATATATACTTGTACGTGCTGCGATGTCATCTGCGATAGCAAATTCTCCCCTCCCCCTTTCCCATTCTGGAAAGAAAACGTATCCCTAATCATGTTTTGATTATTCCCGAGATGGGTTTCTCCTAAAACGATATGGGTTGTTTGGGTTGTTTTACCTCTGAGCGGCACTTTTTTGCACACCATGGGCTAAATGGCCAGGTCACATGGGTTGGGTTGGGTTGTTTTACCTCTGAGCGGCACTTTTTTGCACACCATGGGCTAAATGGCCAGGTCACATGGACCCCGAAGGCTCAGAGAAGGTTGGGGGAGGGGACCCACTGGAACAGCTGTTGGGAGACAGATGGTAGCCTCCCGTCAAGGCCATCCAGCGTGTTCTTTAACGTGCACAGGGTATGGCTCTCCCGCACACGGGGCCACGGCTTAACGTCCCATCCGACGGACGGCGGCCTTTCCAAGCCCATCGGTGTCCCCTACTGACCGTGGGCAGGGCGGGGGAGTTTTGCGGAGATAAATCTCAACGCTGACCCAGCTGGGACTCGAACCTGGGAACTACAGATTACGAGCCTGGCGCGCTACCGACTGAGCCACCCCCGCCCCAGGTCACATGGACCCCGTAGGCTCAGAGAAGGTTGGGGGTGGGGACCCACTGGAACAGCCGTCAAGGCCATCCAGCGTGTTCTTTAACGTGCACAGGGTATGGCTCTCCCGCCCACGGGGCCACGGCTTAACGTCCCATCCAACGGACGGCGGTCTTTCCAAGCCCATCGGTGTCCCCTACTGACCGTGGGCAGGGCAGGGCATTTTGCGGAGATAAATCTCAACGCTGACCCAGCTGGTAAAACGATGTGGAAATTGCCTAATAAGGTAGGTGGTTGTCTCTGAAATCTTGTAGAAAGCCTTTCATCAATTACATCTGTTTTTACTTTTGATATCGTAACAGTGAGAAAGGGAAAATATTTAATATTGAGTTTCACGGCTAATTTCCACAAGGTGTAGAATTCACACCAAAGTTAATTTTCCATAAAAAAAAAGCATCTTAATCACTTAAATCCGTGGTCATTTATCTGTAACATATGAACGATTTCTGTATCAGGTACTTTGTAACTATTGACTACTGTCTCTAAAATGTGATCTCTTTTTCGCTTGATTCGTGACTCTTTCACACCTGGTTGAAAATCTTATGATTCGCTGGGAAATAAAGTGTTCGACTGTTAATCAGTAGAAAAAGGAATAAGAAGAATTATGAAAAACCAGAAAAAATGAAAAGATGAACAGCAATAATAAAACGGTATCTTTGGATGCGAAATTCACCTTGGTACGATCACGGAAATGAAAGTTAAACTCTACGATTAAACACAAGACAATAGAGCGTCGAATCAAATTCTATTGAGCAAATAAAAAGTATTCTTTGAACTGGAAATCTCTCACCTTGTGCAAGTTAAACCAAAGGCTGGATGGCGAACTCGAGACATCTGGTTCGCAGAGCCTTCTTCAACTCTACTCTGCACTCACGTTGTCTGGAAGGTTTGCGTTCGCTGCTCTAAGCGGCTTGTTCATTAGGACTTTATGGGAGTAGAAAAAGAAATTCTGCTAAGGGGAGAAATAATCCAACTGAAATAGGTAATCTCGAAACCGCCTAATAAAAGTCATTCAGCTTGGATTAACAGTGAAACTTCCGGTTTTAGAATAATAATAATTTAAATTTATGAACATTATTATAACGTCAACTTCAGTTTCGGATGTTAAGCTAGCTTTTCACTATTTTGGATGTGACCTCAGTTCGTCCAACTCAGGCGTGTAACTTTCACACGAACAAACGACTGTTGATGTAAATACTCTTAGGAATTTTCTTGGGCCTCTCTCGACACTTGTTAAATTTAATTGGTATTTCTTTCCGTGCAGAATTAGTCCACATTTCTTTTTGCATTAATGACTCCTCGTTAAGTGCGTGTCTCGCTGAGCATTCAAGGGACGAGATCGACACCTGGGAGGACGAAGCAGCGAACTGCTCTATAGGATTACTTATCGGCAACGCACAGCGCCACCTTAGTGAAAAAGGAGAGCTAGATTTCTTTCCATTGTAATATCGGTACCTTTCACTGATAGCGAACAATTTGGAGGACGTCAACATCAAACTAATCATAATTACAAGAAGGAAATCGGATTGATTCAGTAGAAAATAATATTTTGAAGAATTACCGATGAATCATAATTAAACCGATTATTAAAACAAAGAAGTGGCTCGGTTTAGGACACAAAATATAAGATGTTGTCTTCCGTTTATCACGATCCATTAAAGGGATTTTCTGGTATAAAAGATCTGATGCGCAAAAATGGATTAAAGGCAAAAAAAAAAAGATTTCTGGAACAACAAGACGTTACATAAACCTGTTTTCAAAACTTTCCAAACCAGATGAGTTATATATTGAATGCAGACGACGAGTGGCAGAATAAGTTAATCGATATGAAAAAAATTAAATTTCAATATATCCACATGAAAAAAAAATCAAAAACTGATCGATAAATTATTCGTCGGAGAAAGGAAAAAAAAACAGTTTTAGATTTTTTTTTATCATCACGTTTTTAACGAATTATGAATGTTGGCACCCCAATTTATTACATTCAGAGTTACGTTCCGACTCCAAAAGACATCCGACTTCAGTTTAGTTATATTATATTCTTCAATATGCTGAACTAGCGAGAAATGTTGCAGATACAAATGGATCACGCAACAGAAACAAAGGGTTGGGTTGTTCTTACCTCTGAGCGACAATTTTGTGCACACCATGGGCTAAATAGTCAGGTCACATGAATCCCGAAGGCTCAGAGAAGGTTGGGGGAGGAAACCCACTGGAACAGCTGTTGGGAGACAGATGGTAGCCTCCCGTCAAGGCATCTAATGTGTTCTTTAACGTGAACAGGGTATGGCTCTCCCGCACACGGAGCCACGGCTTAACGTCCCCCGACTGACGGCGACTTTCCAAGCCCGTCGGTGTCCCCTTCTGACCGTGGGCATGGCGGGGAAAAATCTCAACGCTGAGCCAGCTGGGACTCGAACCTGGGAACTACAGATTACGAACCTGGCGCGCTACCGACTGAGCCATCCCTCAGAAATAAAGAGAGAAATCTTTTATGTAATTTTATGCATATGCTGTTGCAAAACCACACGATTTTTTATTAATCGATAAAAAAAACCAAACAAATGTCTTAAAGTATTGGAAAAAATTTGGAAAACAGAGATGAGTTTCTTGACAAAGTTTGGCGTCATCAGTTCAGAAAAAGGTTCGGAAAGAGGACTTGTGGAAATTCCTGGGGTAGGTTTCAAGTAATAAAAAAATTGTACCTGACCCTGAAGATGGTTCGGATTCTGTGACAAAGCAATGTCTACAAGAGCAGTCTATGACATTGAATCGAACTGGTAACTATGATGCAAACGCTTAAAGAATATCAATGATAGCCAGACCTATAGAAAATGATTAACGTATTGAATGGTACATTCAATACGTTAATAATACTCTTTTAACTTTTCGTAACGATCAGTACGATGCTTGAAACAAACAAATAATCAACGTCACTGAACCCGATGCCGATTCTGGAGTAGTTACGAAACGATATTTAGAAAAAAAGAGCACTTTGCAATGATGATATCGATTACGATGCGAACAATAAACGGATTACAAATCTTTCTGAACCGACCGATTCATTAAATGCCACTACAGAACTTTATGTCGACAACTTGACCACTGCTCAGAATAGTCCAACCAATACAATGATGAGAAATTATGATGCCTTTACGTTCAGCGAAACATTGCATTCGAGGCCATAGTTCCAATGCAGAAAAAAAACAAAACATTTATATTGCTGATCCCGAATCTGATTCTGTTGCTGCCTGTAACTAAGATAGAAAAGTTGGATTTGCAAACATTTTATAATCCAGACATGTATGCAAACGTTGAACTAACCGGCGAGGATTTCTTTGACGCAAATAATAAGAAAATAAGAAACCTTGTAAATAAGAAACCTTGTAGAACCGTGGCACAGCAGAAATGCAGCAACAAAAAGTTACGTTGATCGCTTAACAAAGTTAGATTCTAACTCAACCAACGCTTTATCAGGAAATGGAAACGGAGTCTTTTGTATCAGGTGGAACCCCCCCCCCCCCCCTAACGGGTCGTAACGGGGTGTAACGGTTCGTAACTTGGTGTACGTAACGGGAGGGTCTGTTGAAAGGGTTTTGGTTAGTGGTCCGATTAGGCAGACTCATCCTGGCACCTGAGAAGGTTAGCTGCAATCCCGCTATGGGTGCACTCTGTGCGCTGGGAGGGCTGCGGCTTGTCTTTATGGAGAGGTAGAAGTTGAAGGATCGACTGGGAGTGAGATCCCCGTTTGACTGGCTTATCGATGGAAAAGCCAGACTAAGAGTCTCCACCCTGGGAGCTGAGTCAATTTGGTTCTATATACCATCTTTGTCGCTAACCGGGAAACAGATTAAATATAGGTTTTGACCGATGGATGAGCCTTCCTTCTATAGGATTGCTCGCCATAGGTAGCCGTGGATCAGCTGTGTCCATGTGGCAATGTCTTCCCCGGCGTAGTTAGTGGAGATTATGGCAAACTCCCCACAGTTGGTGTGCAGTCGATGTACTGCGGTACAACTGGGATTTACCTTCAATGTATTAGGTGGAAGCAGTCTCAATGGCGATGCAAAAGGACAACGCATTACGAATGTTAACATCCCAATTTATTACGATGCTTCTGCTGATAAAAAAATTGTTGATAAAAAAAATACTCTAATTTGCCTTACCCACGGTGATAAAAAAGAAGACTTATTGGAATCTCATCCTATCATGCAGATAGTTACAAAACTCGACCTATTAACGTCCATATTTTCAAAGATTATTACCATCGCTGCATTTCTAAATGGATACATAAGCAAATTAATATGTTGCACAAAAAACCCTTTTTAAATATAAATTATAGTATAAACTTAGACGATCAAAAATTCATTGAAATAGCAAGACCACAACATCAACAATTTTAATCTGTTATTTCTGTCAATAAAACATTTGACAGATGCTCGCTGGCCACTGTTCAGATCACAAAGAAGGTATTGTACCTGGCATATTCATATGCAATAAAAACATATACCAAGTAATGAAAGTCTGAAAAATATCTTGTTTCGGACTTTCATCAGTTGGTATATGTTTTTATTGCATATGAATAAAGACGAAAGATATTCAGCAATTACATTATATTACAGACGAAATATTGAAATCGAGATCTACTACAAAACCGAAAACTGAAGACAATAGTATGGGCGAGGAACGGGTTAAGGAAACGCTCGCTCTAAGGTTTAAAACATAAAACATTTTATGCTATTGTATGAAAGAGAGACTCGATTTCCGTACAAATCGAAAGCATCTTATTGAAATATATTATAATTCAGGTTTCATTTACGGTGAGGAGTTCTATATAGGCCGGCATCTCCAATCTCTAATCCTGGCGTAAATCAAGGGGCTTGTGTATGCGAAAAATTATTGCTCTTGGTTGCCAGTAAATGAATAGGAAACACCAGTACTGAAAGAGTAAACGAAAGTTTCTACATTTTGGACATTTTGTTAAAAAATAAATGTTATTGGCAAAAACAATTGTTCACTAAAAAATATCGATGCTATTTAAAAATTTCTACCGGTTTCGTGCTGTACTCAGGTCTATTTTAACAGCTTATTCTGATAAGAAAGAGAAATCACGGCAAAAAAATTTGAAAAAACTGCTTTCGGGGAAAAAAATTGAATCTAGCAGCCTATAAATAATATCGAGCAATCAGTTCTTATGTAAAATTTTATTAAACAGTATCTTGTTCCTTAGAAATTCTTATTGGATATGTGTTTGCTAATGTTTATTTTTAACAGCTTTCGTGACAAGAAAATTTCATGGAAAACTTTAAAAAACTAACGAAAAAAATTCTAGAAAATTTTCGCTCAAAAATGTTTACAATAAAAATTTAAATTTTGCAGCCTATAAATACGACCGAGTAATGAGTTCTTTGACAAGTAAAATAAAGAGGGTACAATTGCGAACTCGAAGATGAGCCAACTATCGAATTTGGAAATATATTAGGAAATCTAATATGAATCTTCATGTAGAAACTTCTTGAAATATTCGCATATTTGAAAAATGTGAATTTTGTGATTCGTTTTAATAAAAAAGACAATTATGATCATCATCTTAATCCATGTTATATAAAGAAAAATAATGCTTTTTGGAAAACATCTTTATTTCACAGATCTACCAAAAAAATTTCAATTTACAAAAGGAATAGTTAATGTTCAAAATTTTGACAACAATTGCTTCTTGTGGTCAATATTATCAGCTTTATATTCTGCTCATAAGCATCCACAACTTGTTAAAAAAAATTCGTAAAAAAGTCTGAGACGCATCGTCAATAACATATCCAGTAACTCTAGATCAAATCCCGAAGTTAGAATTCTTAAATAATCTTCCTATAAATGTATTGGTTTTCCAGAAAAAAAATGTGAAACGTTATATATTTCAGAGCATAGTGTTAAAGAACCAATAAAACCTCTAATCTTAGAATACAACCTCAATTCCCACTATTTGTGGATTTAAAATTAAAGCCGGGTTACATCATATCGTTAAAAACAGAAAAGTAAATCAGTTTCACCCGTGACGCTTTATTAAACAATCACATATATAATTGCAAATCTAACACGTTTCAAACTATTACGTTTCCCGAAACAAAGAGTAGGGAATTTTATGCAATTAAAAACAGTTTGAGACATCCGCATATTATTTATGAAGACTTAGAATGCTTTTCAAAACGCTGCACGGTGCGAACTCAGGGGGCGAAAAAGTAACATGGTGCGAACTCAGGGGGCGAAAAAGTAACATGGTGCGAACTAAGTATTTAATACCGTTAGGATTTGCATATATTATAGTTTGACCGCAGGATAATCTGGTAAAAACGAGAAAGTTCTGAGATGAAAAAGTAACAGAATAATTTTGAATCAAATGATCGAGGCCGAAAATTTGATCCAACATTTAAAGAAAGAAAATTAGAAAATTGATTTTGATTGACAAAATTTCAATGATACAAAATATTGCATCATTTGTGGTAAAATTCTAAGCACTGATCAAGTAAGGGACCACGACTACTTAATGGGAAAATACAGAGATGCTGTTCACAACAAACGCAATCTGCAACACAAATTTTCACCAGCAATACCAGTGTTGTTTCGAATCTCAAAGGATTTTTTGATGGACACTTTATATTAAAGGAATTATGGAAATTTAATGATAAGAGGAAAATGTCTTACATTTGTCAAACTACAGAAAAATATTTATACATTAAATTGGGTCAAATTAGATTTATAGATTCATTCATGTTCCTCAGTTGTTCACTGGATTCACTGTCGAAGAAGGTAGGCAATTTCTACATAAGCAGTCAATACTGTAACCAACATAATCTGAATGACTCACAAAAAGAACTTTTGAAAAGCAAAGGAAGTTTTCCATATCAATATTTGTCACCGTGTTCATTCACGTCACTTCCATCTAAAGAGAATTTTCAAAACAATAAAGGATAAGAAAGAGTTTAATAAGAAACCTTTTCCATTATGGTTTCAATCATTATGGTTTCCAAAAGGTTTCTTATTATCCATATAATAAGAAACCTTTTCCACCTGAAAACCTTTTCCATTATGACCTTCGGTGAATATCACGATCTGTACATGATCACTGATTTATTACTACTAGGAGATATACACTATATGAACAAAAACATCCGGACACTCGTTCATCCACAATCTCCCCGTAATAGGAAAGGAATTAATATCCCATTGGTCCACCCTTTGCTATTGTCACAGCCTTTACTCTGCGGGGAAGGATTTCCACTAGGATTTGGCATTTTTGTGCAGGAATTTCCTGCCATTCTGCCACAAGAGCATTAGTGAGGCCGGTCACTGATGTCGGATGATGTGGCCTGGCTCGCAGTCGGCGTTCCAATTCATCTCATGGAGTTGAGATCAGGGCTCTTTGCAGGCCAGTCAAGTTCTTCCACACCCATCTCATCAAACCATTACTGCACACTCCTCGCTTTGTGGGGAATGTCATTATAGGCCTCGGCGTTCAGAGTCCCATCCATTGGAATTAGGGGGCCCCAGCCCGAACCATAAAAATAGTCCCAAAGCATGATGCTCCACCAAACTTCACAATTGGCACAACATAGTCAGACAGGTAGCGTTCACCTTGGTATCCCCCACACCCAGACTCATCCCGTCAGCCTGATTAATCAGTCCAGAGAACATGGTTTCACTGGTCAGGAGTCCACTGGCACAGGCTTCAAACCACTCCAAACGACACTCGGCGTTGACCTTGTTGATGTTAGTTAGACTTGTGTGCGGCTGTTTCGACATGAAAACCCATTTACTGCAGATCACGACGAACTTTTATGGTGCTGGGATTACTTCCAGAGACATTTTGGAACTACGTGGTGACTGTCGCAACCGAGGATAGGCGATTATGTCGCACCACCCACTTTAGAACTCGGAGGTCCCGCTCTGTCATTTTACGTGGTCTACCGGGTCGTGATTGCGCTGTTGTTGTTCCTAGGCGTTTCCACTTCACAATAACATCACTAACAGTTTATCGGTTGAAATATCCCCAACTGACTGTTGCTAAGATGGTATCCTATGACCGTGCCACTTTGAAAGTTATTGAGCTCTGCTATATGGCCCATTCTCCTGTTAATGCGCCTATGAGGTTTGCCAGGCCATGTGCGTCCTTTTATACCTGTTTGGGGCATGACTGTGTTATATAGCAACGAATTCATTTATTAGTATATAGCGACGAATCACTATTCAGAAGGGGTATACGGATACCTTTAACCAGATAGCGTATTTGAAATTACAGAACTGGTGTATGAATAATCACCAATTCGATTCTTGCCATTGTTTTACCCTCCAGGCTTATCCTTTGCTGCATGTTTAAAAAATGACAAAAATTGAACTGTGAGTTATAAAAGACGCCATCTACTTTTTCACACAAAAAGCACTGCAAGGAGGAATAACTTTAGTGTCTGAGATATTAAAGGCTAACAATCGTTTAATAGAGCAAACCACAAAACTTTATTATGTACTCTGATGCAATTTATATGGCTGGGGAATGTCTCAGTTTCTTCCGATCACCGGTAATTTCAAATGGGTGAATAATATTGACATCAATCCATAGTAAATACACAGATTGCCTGCAGGGGTAGACTTCAAACATTAGTTAAAAGCTTCTGAAAAAATTCATCGCCGACACGGCGGAGATCGAACCCGCAACTCACCATAGTGAACTACCATTACACCATGCATCGGACAAAGAAATCTTTCAGAATAAGACCTTATAAATCTTCACTGAGACGTGGCTGACACAGCGCCATCTATGATGTTACATCTCCTTGAGTATTGATGGCGCTGTGTCAGCCAGACCTCAGTGAAGATTTATAAGGTCTTATTCTGAAAGTTTCTTTCCCTGATGCGTGGTGTAATGGTAGCGAGCTCTGGCATGAATCTGGAGAGTTGCGGGTTCGATTCCCGCCGTTTCGGCGGTGAATTTTTTTCAGAAGCTTTTAACTGATATTGACTTGTTTAATTTCCAGAGGACAACAAAAAAGTTATTTCTTGGAAGTTGATCTAGAATATTCGGAACATCTACACGATTTACATAATGATTTACATAATTACGATTTACATAATTACCCTTGGCTCCTGAAAAATTCAAATTCTCTTATTGTAATGTATCATTCTTAATTTCATTGGTACTTCCGACAAGCAAATTTATGTAGTTCACTGTAGGTTTTTGAAACTGTATATGGAACTGGGACTGAGAGTGAAACACGTGTACAAAATATTGGAATTTGATCGAAAACCATGGCGAAACCTTACGCAGATTTTTAGTACAAATGAAAGAATAAATGGAAATCAATAATTTTGAAAACGGCTTTTTCAAACTAATGAAAAATGATATATATGGTAAATGTTTATAAAATAGGGGAAAGAGAATAAAGTTGCCCATTGTAAACTCCGAAAAAAGCTTAAAGAATTAACTGCAAATACTAGATATATTTTTATTGTGTTAAACTTGCAGAAAATTTCGTATTTCTTCATATGAAAAAGAAAATTATTATGTGAGATAAGCCGTATTGTATTGATGTAACGATTTTGGAATGGAGTAAATTACACATGTATAGTTTGTGGTAAAATTTTCTGAAACCAAAATTTAATTCAGAATAGTTATTTACTGATACTGCTTGCTTCTGCGTTGAAATGTTCATCCACACAGATGAGATAGATGAAAATTTTAACTCGGATTACTTTGATTTCTCAAATAATCCCTCAAACCATGCATTATAAAATGAATCAAATAAAGTAGTTCCAGGAAAATTTAAAGTTGAATTAAAAGGTCTTCCAATTAAAGAGGTTGTTGCTTCATGTCCTAAATTGCATTCCATAGACGCTCCAATTCCTTAAAAAAACAGCTCC
This sequence comes from Ryuthela nishihirai, assembly GCA_038380435.1. Taxonomy (NCBI): domain Eukaryota; kingdom Metazoa; phylum Arthropoda; class Arachnida; order Araneae; family Heptathelidae; genus Ryuthela; species Ryuthela nishihirai. The sequence goes on from JAWZYU010000019.1 coordinate 6,275,733, forward strand.
CGGAGTAAAATATTGATTTTGTGACGAAGATTATCGGCAATGTCTCTTTGATGAAAAAGTCCTACATACATGACAAACAGAATATCAATCGGAGCAACATGATATGCATGTGTACTAAATTACAAAAATGGCCCATCTCAAGAATACACAAAACGGTACGTTAATTGAATTCATACATAGGCTTTTGCAAATTATCCAATTTCGGATATGTATCGTAAAGTAAGTTATACTATGCCTTCTAAATATCTCATATAATTAGATGCCAATAATTTATAAGGTTGGGCCATGTCTCAGTATCTCCCAGTGAGTGTGAGTTGTTTCTGAGCGATACGTTTCTTGCACACAATGGGCTAAATGGAAAAATCACAAAACCCCCGAGGGCATACAATTTGGGGGGGGGGGGGATTGACTTCCTGCGCTACCACTCCTATCTTAGCACGACCCTGTTAAAAATTCCGAAAAGGCGATGCATGGAATTCAAGAGTCTGTACTGCACAAACGGAGGTTATTCTGCACATTCTGTTGTTTCCTGCACTAGAGATTATTTAGTAGTCCCCCCCCTCCCCAATTTATCCCAGTTTGAACAAGAAGATTTTCCCGTTGTTGCAAAGGCCATTGCTGACTCGGCGCGAGCTCTCAGAGCCCGTCGCAAACGATCAAGATATTTATTTAATCAGATTTTGGCATTCTGTAATTCTCGACATACTTCATCTAAAAGTCCCAAATTTCGTAGGCGGGTTCCCCCTGCCCGACTCCATGTTTGGTTAGAAAATCAGGGCCCAGAAAAACTGGGCAATTTTGACGTTACCACAGTTACTGATAACTCCGAAACAGGTTTTATATTAGAGGTTGATTTAGACTATCATGCACCGCTTCACGATATGCATAATGACTACCCATTTGCTGCAGAGAAATTTCAGATTGATGCACAAGTGCTCTCGCCTTACTGTTGTGAACTGATTTCCCACTTAGGATTAGCTGTTTCACACAAATCAACGAAACTTGTTCCTAATTTATATGCGAAGGAGATCTATATAGCACTATCGAAATCTCAAGCAGGTTTTAGTTCTTGGTATACAGCTGAAACATATCCATCGCATTTTAGAATTTAAACAGTCGCCTTGTCTAAAACCATGCATCGAATTTAATACCTGCCAAAGAACAGAGGCGAGAAATGATTTCAAAAAGAACCTCTTCAAATTGATGAACAACGCAGTATTTGGGAAGACAATGGGGAATTTAAGTGCGAAATTTGAATTAACGTGCGAAATTTGAATTAACTCAAGATTAGAAGAGACTCCGGAAATAAATCGCATCAGCTACATTTCATGCCTTCCAACTATTTGATAATGATCTGGCCTGTATACAGTCAAAACATAAGAAATGAAGCTTAACAAGCATTTTCGATATTTGACATCAGCAAAACTCTGATGTATAACTTCCGCTGTGAATTTATAGTGCGTAAGTATGGAAATAGAACAAAATTATTGTTCTCTGATACTGACTCCTTGTACTACGAGATGAAAACAGAAGATGTATATGAAGATATGAACGATGATGCCGACCTTTTCGATACTTCGGATTACCCAGAAAACCATTTTTATATGATACACGAAATAAAAAAGCACTGGGAAAATTTAAAGATGAACTCCTCGGTGAATCAGGAGAATGTTGTGCTGGTCTTCGCTCGAAGATGTATAGTTTTCGGAGTAAAGCTGGTGAAAAGAAAGCTGTTAAAGGTTTGCCAAAGCAAATCATTAAAAATAAAATATGCTATGCATGTTACGAAAACTGTCTGCTGAACAAATTTATGTCTCGAGTCAGTGCTGTGAAAATCGAGAGTCATCGCCATCGCATTTACACTGTGTCTTCAACGAAAGCCGGGCTTTGACCTTATGATTAGAAAATATTTATACTTGCTAATGGATGTAATACTTTGGCATATGGACATTATAAAGCTGTTGAAAATTGTTAGAGCAACCCTTTTTCAGCAGATCTCCTGTCTTTGAAAATCCATAGACTTTTTGCGGAAAACGGGAGACAAATATTTTTTCCGTTGACTTTTATCTCTGAAAAAACTGCTGTACAAATGTCACCGATGTTGTACGGAACTGGGAAGATCAATCTTCAATTTCTCAAGAATAAAGTTTATTGTGTTGGAGAAACCTGCAACACGTAATGGGATATTTCTTTGAATAAATACTTGTTTGCCCTATAAAAATCGTCTCAGTCTAAGTCACTGTGTTAAGAATCTTTCTTGAAATCTGTACTACACATGCAGTACTGCATAAATCTAATTTGATTCATTATAAAATCTGCATTTTGCGTCAACATAAAAAAGAATTCGTACGTGATAACGCTACTGAATGTAAAGATTACATGTCATTTTACATACTAGTAGAAACAATTACCAACCATGCAAGCTTTATTTACTATCATGAAAATCTAACGTAGAATCCATCTCTTATTCATTTTCAGTCTTAAACTAGTGGATGAGAAGTAAACAGTTAACAATCACGTGTCAAGAATAGACATGCAAATCACTTTCTAACCCCATCCATTTGATACGAAGGGAGGCGACCTGAATTCTCATTGCTTCTCCAGCTCGGCAAAATTAATAGGATTTTGGGAACCAGTAATGTTTCATCGAATTAGCTGTTAACTCTCATCCTCACATCTTACACATTTAGTTAAGGAGTAAACATGATAATTATAAATACGCGTGAAATGACTTCGATATGATTTGTATACATCTCAGTGAAAGAGTTGGAACAACAAAATTTTCTCTAAAAATGGTATTGACCCCTCTGAATGAGAAATACTCCTATAGTGTTAACTTTCATCATCATCATCATCATCATCATCATCCTCAAGCAGCCATGGGCTACGGAGGTCCAACCAGACCACGCAGTTTAATTCTCCAAGCATATCTGTCCTGAGCTACATCTGCTGCATCCGGCAACTGCATCTGTCCAGACCAGATGGACAGGTAAAGGTGAGATACTTAAAAATAACTTTAAATTTCTCTTTACAGGGAGGGAGGATGGAAAGCAATCACCAAGGCGTGGGTCTGCTGCTCAGCAGACATGCAAGTGATGCTCTTCTAGGATATGAGTGCATTAATGAAAGGCTTCTTACAGCAAAATTTCAGACAAGCATTAAAAACTTAAATGTTATCTGCTGTTACGCCCCCACTGAGGATGCTGATGAGGATGAGAAGGATAGGTTTTACGGACAACTTCAGGACATTTTGAATTCTGTCAAGAAAGGAGATATTACCCTTGTTCTTGGTGACTTCAATGCCAACGTTGGTACTGACTCTGACCTTTGGGCAGGAGTAATAGGCCCTTTTGGTATTGGTAGCTGCAATGGCAATGGGCAACGTCTCCTACAGGTAAGTAAACTCAATGGTTTCAGAATAACTAACACATATTACAAACACCGCGACATACATAAGTACACATGGGTTTCACCTGATGGGCTGCATAGGAATATGATTGATTATATATTAATTAACAGCAAATGGGCTAGTTCTGTTAGAAATACCAGGGCATATAGGGGAGCTGAAATTGGATCTGACCATTACATTGTTAAAAGTGTCTTGCAACTTAAACTTAAAAAGTGTTGTGCTAGAGTTAAAAAATTTACCTTTAATACTGAAGCTCTAAATGACCCAGTTATAGCTAAAGCTTACCATGATAGGTTACTTAGTCATTATGACGGTCATGGTTTGCTTAATACTGAAGTTGAGGAAGAATGGGGCCATTTTAAACAGGCTTTTTTGGAAACTAACAGTACTCTTTTAGGAAAAAAGGAGCAGAGGTGGCAGAATTATTTAAGTGGCAAGGCAATTGAGCTTATTTCAGAAAGAAGGAACTGCAGGAATGTCCTTAATCAGTACCCTACTAGTCCTAATAGAAAAGATTACAGAGAGCTTAATAAACGTGTAAAGGATCAGTTAGCTACTGATAAAAATCTTTGGCTTGATAGCTTGGCTGACAAAGCTGAGGAAGCAGTTAGGCAGCACAACAGCAGAGAGCTGTACCAGATAGTAATGTTTTATGTGGTAGAAAACGGACAGTCATACAGGGATTGAAGGATAAACAAGGTAAGGTTATAGAAGGTGAGGATTCTCTCATGGCTAGGTGGGCTGAGCATTTCAGTGATGTTCTAAACAATGTGGTTAGTTCTACTCCCATTGTTTGTAATGATGATAGATGCATTGGCAGCTTTAATGTTGGCCCTATAACACAATCTGAAGTTAGTTTGGCTATCTCTAAACTGAAACTTCATAAATCCCCAGGGGTAGATGAAATTACTACAGAAATGCTCAGAGCTGGGAATGTTTTGGTTATCACTTGGATGACTGAAATTTTGAATAACTTTTATCATAAAGGCATGGTTCCTAAAGATTTTACCAGAGCTATTATTATCCCTATTTTCAAAAAAAGTGATCGCAGTTCTTGTGATAACTATAGGGGTATCAGCCTACTCTCTGTTCCAGGTAAAGTTCTTTCCATGATTGTGCTTAATAGAATTAAGAATCTGGTTGAGAGGCAATTGCGTGATGAGCAATGTGGATTCAGAAGTGGTAGGGGATGTGTAGATCAGATATTTTCACTTAGGCAGATTCTTGAGAAATGTTTAGAGTTTCAGAAACCTTTGGTTGCTAGCTTTGTTGATTTCAAAAAGGCTTTCGACTCTGTTGATCGTCATAATTTGTGGTTGATTGTGAGATCATATGGTATACCAGGCAAGTTAGTTAACATAATGAAAGCTCTCTATAATAACACTGAGTCATGTGTGAGAGTTGGTAAGTCTTGTAGCAATTGGTTTAGCATTGCTTCTGGTGTTCGACAAGGGTGCATTTTGTCTCCTTTTCTCTTTAGTTTGGTTGTTGATTATGTTATGCGAAATTCACTTCGAGGGAAAGATTTTGGCCTTAAATGGGCTGGAGATACGAAAATTTCTGATTTAGATTATGCTGATGATTTAGCCCTTTTGGCAAATGATGTTGATGAGATGAACTCTTTCATTCGAGCTGTTGATGAGACTGGTAGTAGAGTAGGTTTGGTTATAAACAGAGAGAAAACTAAAGTGATGAAAATTGGTCAGGCAGGTTGTGATTCAGTTAATCTGAATGGTTGCAGTGTTGAGCAGGTGTCACAGTTTAATTATCTTGGGAGCTATGTAACTGATACTGGTGATGTGCGGCATGAGATTAACAGACGAATAGGTATTGCTGCCGGGACTTTTAAGAATCTATGGAGATTGTGGAGAAATAGGCGTATACACCTAAAGACTAAAATTAGACTGTATAATAGTTTGGTTCTTTCTAGGGTTAGTTATGGTAGTGAAACTTGGATGCTGTGTAAACAAGATAACAGGAAACTAGATGCTTTTGATTCTAGATGCTTACGCAGTATCTTGGGTATTAGGTGGTTTAACTTTGTAACTAATGATGAGGTTAGGCAAAGGAGTCTGCAACCTCCTTTAAGCAGCATATTGTGCAGAGAGAGACTCCGCTGGTTTGGCCATGTTGCCCGTATGGATAATTATAGATTGGCGAATAGGGTTATGAACAGTGTGCCTAGAGGCTTCAGAAGGAGGGGGAGACCTAGGATGCGGTGGGCAGACAATGTCAAACAGGACCTTGTTAGAATTGGTGTGCAGTGGCCGGTGTAAACTTTAGCCTCCTAAATTCTCTTTTTGAAAACCCCCCATAGGATTAACATTAACTACCTTCGATGCTCTTGATTAGAAATCTTCCATAGGATTAACCTTAGCTTCATGTGAGTCAGAACCCTCCTTTTTATCCTACTTCCACTTATGCTACTCCTCCCTTGTATCTCCTTTGATATAGAAATCAGGAGGGTGGTGGGGGGGAGGAGTAAACTTCTATTTTTCTTTTCACGGTATTATTTCCTCTCGTATTTCCTATTTTATTGTTCACTAATTTTGATTTTTGGTTGTATGTTGTAGCGCATGTCCCGGGGCAGCGGTCCCTGTCGTCTAGTGTCTGCCTGTTTCGAATGAAGAAGTAGCTTTCTGCCACAAACTACAAATTAGCAAAAATAAATCCAAATATGTTGCCAGCTGATATTAGAGAAGTAGTGGGAAATCTTAGTCATAAATTGATTGCCATTGAATGTCATAAACTGATTGGTATTGTTATGAATTTTTAATAGGAAATCTTGAGCGTGAGTTCAAAAGAACGTTTAGCAACAAAAATTCTAAATGAATTAATTTAATTTCATAGGCATTCAGATCACAAACGAACAACAATGTAATCTAAACACAAAGTTGTCTACTATCAGCACGAAGTCAAACCATGAAGACAAAACTTCACATTTCTTGACTACATTTAAAATAGTTGTATTACAATTCTTTCAAATTCTATTCAAAGTATAAAGAATTTTTGTACTATATTAATCAAGCGACACAATTCCTTTGTGAATGAATTTACAAGCTACCAAGTTTCATCTTACAAATTATTTTTATTCATTAAGGTCACCACACATTATACGATGACCTCTTCTATGAAGAAATTAAAGCCAACCAACCACTTACTCGAGTAGCATATCGCCTCTTCAGTTTGATTGCGAAGTTTCTTGAGCAACCGTCACTAAGATTAACGCAAAATATGCACTTTCAGTTATAACCGTAAACGTTTTTTAATTATCTCTTTTAAACATCGTTAAATGTTCAAGTTTCGTCTGTTCCAATCAGCTAGCGATGCAAGTTTCATGCTGAACCAAAAGATAGCATCAAAATAATACGTCACATCATGGTTTTAATGTTGCTCGCTCATCTTTCGTAACACTGCCCCCTCCACAGGTCTTCTTCGTCCCGAACAGTTCTGGATTCCAAAGCTTCTTCAGTTCTTCGATGAAATGGTGCCAAGCGATCCACTTGAACCACATTGAACTTTGCAGTCGGACGTCGACGAATGCCATACGCCACGTCGTTAATCCACCTAACTACCATATATGGACCTACCAACCCCCTTCCCCCCGATAGGTGACCACCTTGACGTGGTGGTGGGGGGCATACTGGTGCCTCTGTGAAGTAGGGTCACGGCTCGTTGATTCTTGGTTTGCACGAGATCTTGTAACCTCTGGTGGAAGGGCCTGTTGAGGGCCTGCTGACAGGTGGGCTTATTGACTTGTCCCATGAGAAGCTCCGGGTTGCATCCCCAGTGGAGGGACTCTGGCTGAAGATCTGCGGACTGGGCTTGAGGAACCCGGTCCAGTGGGCTCATCGCTGCAGTCTCGGTGAAATTGTGGGTCGGAAGACTGCGGCTTGGGGCCATTGGTCGGTGGAACTATGGAGAGGACGAAGTTGAAGGCTCGCGGCTGGGAGTGGAATCCCTAGTCAACGGGCTTATCGATGGAAAAGCCAAACTAAGAGTCTCCACCCCGGGAGCCGAGTCAACTTGGTTCTATATACCATTTTTTGTAGCTTTTTGTTTGACATTTTTGTAGCTAACTGGGGAACAGATTAAATTTAGGTTTTGACCGATGGATGAACCTTCCTTCTATAGGACTGTTCGCCATAGGTAGCCGTGGATGAGCTGTGTCCTTGTGGCACTGTCTTGCCCCCGGCGTAGTTAGTGGAGATTATGGCATTCTCGCCATAGTTGGTGTGCAGCCATATGTTGCGGTATACTGGGATTTGCCTTTACCTAATGTATATATATAATATATGAACCTACGAAAGGTTTCTGAAGGTTTGGAGAAAGTATCTTCTTTCTATGTGGATCGTATAGCCAGACAAGATTTCCTTGATTGCAAACAGTTTCATTTGTTTTATTGATTTACCTCGTTTGACTTCTCTCGCTCGCCAAGTTGATGTTATGTCTGAAGGAGTGGTGGATTTATTCTAGTCGTTGTAATTCTTGTACGCATTGTGGAGTGGAGACAGGCATTGCTTTGGGCCGATCGTATAAAAGGCCAATGGGAAGACGTAATTCTCTTCTGTTACATTTTAATCATTGATCATAAGCTTTTACTCTATGATATGATCATCAGACCGGTGATTCTCTATGCTTCACCCATATGGGCGAATACTACTGTAAGACTTTCAGGTCTTACAGAACAAGATTTTGAGAACTGCGGTTGATACCCCCTGGTTTGTCACTAACAGACAACTCCATAAAGACCTGGGCATCGACCATATATAAATACACATATAAAACGCACTTCAAAAAGATTTTTTGAGGCTGTAAGCAATAATCCCAATGAGATTATTTCTTCTCTGATTCTTTACGATCATACTGTTTTGAACAAGTGCAAGAGGCCTAAAACGATAGCTTTCTCTGAGGAGACCTACCCGTTTTAGGTTTCTTATACAATCTTACTGCTTTTTTTAAGCTTTTCATGGTTGTGTGTTGTTTTTCTTTTGAGGTCCTGCCATCCTCTCAGACCTACTACTATGGCATATAAACTGACAGGGTCCTGTCAGACCTCTGTGGCAAGCAGCTGCTTGAGAGGGTATTTATTTTTTCTGTTTGCTCTTAGGGGCCCACCTAAGGGTGGTTTACTTATATATTTTTTCCTTACTCATGCCAAATAAGCATATCTTTATGATGGAGATGGTTAGAGGTTAAATCATTACCCAGTACATCGAATATGATTATACGATCTACGATCTACGTAATTCTCTTCTGAAGAGCGTCATGGAACGTGTCTGTCCAGTTGTTCCATAAACTGCTGTCCTGTATGCCAACAAAAAGTGTGGTACTTGTCGATCCCAGTACATTTGTACAGCATTTATTTTTTCACGTTGATCCCAGCACGTTGATGGTCATCAGCAAACAATGCTAGATGTGTCCAGTTGAAACAATGCTGCAAAAAACAACGTGAAAAAAAGATGCCTTTAATCACATTGGATTTAAAATTCCGTCCTTGGTGTGAGTGGAGTTACAAAGGTACTCCATACGTATTAATCAAGTTATTTACTATCATCTCTGCAAATGTTGTTGCCTTCTGATTTTAGATGGGATATACTTTGGGCCACTTCGCGAAATAATCCATTACCACCAATACATAGCGATTTCCATCATCAGTCCTAGTAAACGGACCCACTACATCAAAGGATATTCTCTCAAAAGGGGCACTAAGGTTATATGCATGCAGCTTACCGCGACTCCTAGTCTTAGCCTTTCTTTGCTGCAGAGACCTCACATTTCCTACACCCTCTTTGAAAGTTTGCCCTACTTTACAACCAATGAAATCGTTCCATGGCTTTGGCTAATGTCTTATTAACACCGAAGTGTCCTCCAGTGGCACTCTCACACACATCTTTCATCACTATTCCACTCGAGAGCGAGGAAGGATTATCTGCCAGGGACGGATCAGTCGTCCAGTGGGATTCTCCCATCTTGTGTACAGTACACCGTTTTTCGCTTCTAAGGAGTCCCACTATAACAAATGGCTTTTAATATTTGGGCTATTGCACCCAATTAGGTCTTATAGATTTGCTCCCATTTAGGTCTTATATCAGATTTTTCAATCAAATCTATTATTATATCTTCATCGTCTTGTTGGGTCTTTGAAAATTCTATTGTGCTCCAGATATTGGAAGTATCACCGTTTACTTGTGTCGATGTTAACTGTCTTATTGGCATTATATCTTTAGTATCATATTTCAACTGCATTATAGCAGTGCTTACAATTGTCAATGCATGGATGTATGGAAAGGGTATCTGCATTCCTGTGTAACTTTCAACTTTGATACTAAATGGAGAAATCATACTCCTGTAACTGCTGCATCCACCTGGCAATTTGTCCTTCAGGATTTTTATAGTTTGAACATGCTTGAACTTCGCACCAACGTTTTGCAGTTGGCTCGAATATGTACAGTTTTGCCACATTTCCAACAATGAAGATCTTTTAACCTCTGTTAAAACAGATAATATGGCTTTGGTTAATTCTTGCATATCACTATTCTTTTACACAAATTCTTCGGCATTCACAAATCTCACTGTGCGTTTGTTTGCTCTGGAAGAAAGCTTGGATCATTCATACTTCATAGCATGTACCGTAGCTGACTTCTAAGATTCACCTTCCAACATTCTCAGGGAATGTTGAGTCTCAGGTTCTGCAATAGAATAAATAAATTGTTGTTGAGCTAAGCTATCCTGGACATCTGGTGGACAGTTACTCTAAACCAATCCATCTAGGCGCTCAATATCACTGGCTAGTTTTTGCAAAGTTTCACCACTTTTATGTATTCGATGTTTAAATTGTGTCATATAGTATTGTTTCAAATAACTATCACCTAATCCTAGTTCTAATGCAGATACTAAACTTTGATAGTCAAGTCGTTTTTCTGTTGGAATAGACTGTAAAACTTCAGCAGCAGCATTTCTTAAGGAAGCTGCAAGAAAATTGCCTTTTGCAATTCATTCCACTCATTGGCTCTAGCGATGAATTCAAATTTTGTTTGAAACACTGCTCAAGATGATTGGCCATCATATGAGGAATATTTAGTTGTATTCCTAGCGATATGTGTAAACACATTATTGTCACTAACATTACCATTATCACAAGAAGAGGATAGCGTTTCATTTCGTAAAACTGGCTTAATTTAATTGAACAATTAATTGATAGTGTAAAAATTGATACAATTTAATTGATAGTGTAAAAACAAATTATAAAAATTTTAAAAAGCAATTTATAATTTGTTTTTACACTATCAATTTGATGCTTACATCTAACTTGACATTCTCATGTTTGATATTAAAATCACAAGTGATTTCATTTAAATTACACTTTACACCATCATAATATCATTTCTATACCTTCAATTTCAATCTTTAAAATCACAGTTCGGTCTTTATATCATTATCAGTTATTTCACTTCCTCTCTCTGCTGTTTCAGTTTTTAAATCATCATTCTGACTAGCAATATCACCAATTTTACTGCTTATAGCACCATTTCACTTCTTATATGAGCTATAACCTTTTACCTACTTATCCATGATTTTAGTGAAATATATTCAATATATTGTACCGCTTTTGACACCAGTTATTATGAATTTTTAATAGGAAAACTTGAGTGTGAGTTCAAACGAATAACCCAAAATAATGTTGTTTTTATGCCTGAAGATGTAATCAAAGAATCATTAAAACTTGTGACGGGACAAAAGTTAAACGATGTTATCCGTAAAAGACAAAATGACGATACTTCAGGAAATATACTGTTAAAAAAAAGTAATGTTTTATTTTCGTTATCATCCCTTACCCGCTAATGTGGTTGTTTCTAAAGACATTCCAAATCAATTCAATGTTTTTTATGTCAGCATTTTGGATATAATTCCCAAAATTTGCAGAGCATCCCCTTTGTGTCGATTCTGTGGACAAGAACAAATATCTGTTGCCTCTTTAGCTGCCGTGAAAAGAGAAATTAATGTTAAAAGGACACGTGTGATGATCTCCTAATAAGGTAAGGATATTCTTTTCTTGTGTTGTCTTTATTTTTGCTGATGTTTCGAGTTCCTGACAGGTCTTCTCTAGTTGTAATTAAACTGACAGGCTCCTATCAGACTTCTGTGGCAAGCAAATGCCTCAAAGGCAATTTATTTATCTATTTCTTTAACGTATGCTACAAATGCGGCATCATTTGGAAAATGCACATTTAGAATAAAAATAATAATAGCAAAAAAAAAAAAGTGTTACTCTCTTAAGGTGAAACTGCAATGACGCATTAAAGAACCTTTTACAATAATGATGTGTATCTACCAACAAAACTTCGAAAGACATCTATTCAAGTCCAGTTTCGGCCACTTCTTTGGGTTGGGTTGTTTTACCTATGAGCGGCACTTTTTTGCACACCATGGGCTAAATGGCCAGGTCACATGGACCCCGAAGGCTCAGAGAAGGTTGGGGGAGGGGACTCACTGGAACAGCTGTTGGGAGACAGATGGTAGCCTCCCGTCAATGCCATCCAGTGTGTTCTTTAACGTGCACAGGGTATGGCTCTCCCGCACACGGGGCCACGGCTTAACGTCCCATCCGATGAACGGCGGCCTTTCCAAGCCCATCGGTGTCCCCTACTGACCGTGGGCAGGGCGGGGAATTTTGCGGAGATAAATCTCAACGCTGACCCAGCTGGGATTCGAACCTGGGAACTACAGATTACGAGCCTGACGCGCTACCGAGTGAGCCACCCCCGCCCCAGCCACTTCTTTGGAGTTCCCTACTTTGAACAACATAAAATGTGAAACAATAATAAATCTTTTTTGGAATATATCTGAACCACCAACAGATCTCCTTAACTTTAGTTCCAAATCAGGCAGACAAACTTCCATGAAAGCTCAAAAAATGCCTCAAGAAACAAGTTACTACTAAGTAACATTTGAATAACAAATTTTTACACAGTTTCCTAATTGGGTGTCTCAACTCAAAATATTTAATTTGCCATTCTATGCTGTGGAAAAAACCTTGTCTCAATATCGAAAAAAAAAAGTGAAGTGGGCAGATCATCTCACCCTCAGCTGGGAATTTTATAGGTAAAATACCCCCAGCTGGTATTTTATAGGTATAAGATGGCTTTCTACCTAATTATGTTTTCCATTGCCAGCTGTGATGTTTACTCAGCAAACACAGATACCAATTTATCATGAGATTATCCCAGCCGATGGAGTTGAATGGTGATTGGGAAGTAGCACTTTCGGTGATCCTACAAGTTGGTACAATCTCGACGATCAGAATAACATTCTTTCTGCGCGGTGCAGTCTGTTTCCTACCACTCCAAAAGATGCGATTAAAATATCACAAATAATTTCGCAATGCATTTGAAAGCAGATAAGGCGCATGCGCATTATAAAAAAACATATTCAGAATCAAATAAACATTAAAATGTTTAAAAAGAGATGATTTGTTAAGGAAGATATCACCCTGAATTTAACGTCGATCAATTTTAGAGGAAAAATTGTCTTGAGCTGCGTGGGTTACGAACCCACGACCAGAGGCGAAGCTAAGTGTTTGGCGCCCTTGACAAATTTGTAACTGTCCACCCTTGTTCAGTTATTGATAAAAAATACACATGTTTTTTTATATTATAAATATTTATTTTCATTATTGGAATACAGGTACATGAATAAATGTTAATTACACATAAATTATTGCGAAAGAAATTGCAATTAATTATGCTAGTAATTATTTTTTAAAGCAATTTCATTTTTCCTATTTTTTCGTTGGCAAAATCGTTAATATTCTCATCAAAATTAATTTTTGAGTCAGTTCTCGCTCGATTGATAGGAAGCAAAGTGATGATGCACGCTCCTGCCCTGATGATGTTGATCTTAAACAATCCCGGGGTTTATAAACATAGTAATTCAATACAATGTACAAATTATGAACTCCCGTCCAAAGAAAGATATACCTATGTAACAAAATTTTATTTTGTAACGGCATGATTTGCAAAAGCAATATGAGCAGTTGGAAATTGCGTCCCAAAGCTGTTTTATGGCATGCGCGGTGCAGGGTGGTGGTGGTGGTGGTGGTGGGGGGGGGTACGGCTAATTGTCCGCCGATAAAAGGAAAAAAATATTTTTGTAGGAAATAGCGAAAATCTATAATATGCTGTCTTGATCATACGACAGTATAAATGTTACCGGCAATGTATGAAAAGCCGGCATTCTATAGAATACCCGGCGTTTTTAGGCAATGTATGAAATATGAGAATTATTACATACTTTCCCTAGGCATTGTATAGAATACCTAGGCATTATATAGAATGACAAATACTATTTCGGCAAAGTATGAAAAAGGCTTTTATTGAAAAGATGCATGTGAAAATGTAAGAAGTACAAAATATAAGATACGGGATTTTTCTACAAAAAGAGAAAAATACCTTTGCTGAACTACCGCCAGAAATATTAACATCATAACCTGTAATAAATCTGTCGTCCGCATTATAAAAAACGCCCCAAATGAGGTCAAGCCAAGTGAGAACGAATCAGTAAAGTGTTGAATATTCGAAGTTTGCAATTCGAGTTAGGATACTCGTATTTCACTTTACTACTTGTCAAATCTATTTCAGTGGAGTTCCGAGATGCTTGTGATATGTCGTTTTTTGATGACTTTTTAATCTGTTTTTTGACCTTAACTCTCTTTCTATGGAAGCTAGGGTTCTCAAACTTTGGGATCCCTATTGAGGCAACCCTCTTTTACACTCTTACAAAACTAGGGGGCGCTTTTCCGAATGGAAGGGTGTCTTTTTGGTGACCAAAGTGACCAACTACGCCGCTCTTTTTTACCAAAACTAGGGACTGGCGGATCTGGCAATCAGGGTGAGCCTATAGAGGACCCAGGGGAACATTTACTGGTCAATTCGAATTGGACTGAGTGCTCTGGCTCTCTGTTTGAGGCCAGCGTCGAGAGTCACGTGACTCGCATTGCGACATTAAACATCACTGCCGGGAGTATTTTATACTTTGCCGATTTGCCTTTTGCATTCTATAGAATGCCTAGGAAATGTGTGAAATATGAATCGTTTCATACATTGCCGGCTAGTTTTAGGCATTCTATAGAATGCCGGATATCAAACTTTGCCGGTTGAATTTGAATTCAATACGTATTAAATTCAACGAAACTACGGGCAGCTAATCATTCGATTTTATTTTGCGCATAAACGTCAGATATCGTGGAACGGCTGATGCCGCCCCAGCACCGCCCTGTGATTCCGGCGCCCTTGGCAACTGCCCCGATGTCCACGACCTTCTGATAACACGTCGTCTGCTCTGGACCACTGAGCTACCGGCCGCCGATCAAGAGTTCCTCTAATTGATGCTATGAACTTTCTACCAAAGTACACAATTCTCCGTGTCTCATGAAGGTATTGTCCCAGCTGCTCTCCTTCAAGAAACAATGACAAGCATGTCATGAAGATGGCAAATATATTCTGAGTATACAATTATTTAAATTGAAGAGATTTTTTTCGACGTATTTATTCATATATTAAGGCAGATATCACTCTGAATTTAACGTCGATCAATCAAGAATATCGACGTTAAATTCAGAGTGATATCTTCCTTAATAATCCAAAACAGATGATTTGTGGTTCAAGATTGGTGCCTGGAATTATGTTTGATGTTTAGAAAGTAGGCGAGTGTCTCATTGCCTTCTTGAACATCGGGGAAATGTAAATGAAGACTCCTCACTATGCCACTTTTTCCAGCAATGTAAAGTGTAATGATGAGTTTTTTATTCCCGATGACATTTTATTTTTACTTGGTTGTACGCTTGTGATATGCTGACACGTGCACCACATTCCTCTGTACGTTACTAAAATGTGGAAGCTGTTTTCTCTTCTGGGTTTAAGTTATACCTGTTGAAAATAGAACACATTATGCGCCCCAGAGACTGGTTAAAAAATCTCACACAAATCATCAACTATGACAGATATTACCTCATGTTTCCATTTCTTCCAAAAGTTTGGAAGAATTATTAGGAATTGACAGATTCAGCAATCTGTATATGTCCAAGTCTTTATGACTAGTGAAGTAATCGACATTAATGCAGGTACATCTGGCAGTTATATCTAATCTAATCTTACTGCTCCTTGATTATTATCCTCTGGCACACAACATGTTTCAGAGTGTCATAATATTTCTTTGCATCGACAAAAGAGAGCATTATCTATTAAGTATGTTAAAGTTCTAGTCAAGCTCTAGTTCTGATATGTGCGAAGTAAGGTAACAGAGCTTAGTCCTGCAAGCCACCTATCCCAAGACTTAGATGGGAGCAGAGTTGTTTAAGAGCCCATGACATAAAACAACAGGGAGGTGTTAGTTCCTTATTTACAAGTATCGGATGATTCACATTTCCTATTGTAAAACCCTTGTCATTTCCTCCCTGAAAACAAGCAGTTACATCAGGAATGAAATTCGCATCAGGAGTTGGATGAGTTCGCTTTCTAAAACAAAAAACGTTTAAAACGAATTTGAAGGAACTGGCAATTTGTTGGAAGAAGCTGGACAAAATTTGCGACGGAGAGGCATAAAATAAAAAAACAAAAAATCGAATTTGTGTGAGTTTTATCACTTTCGTTCTATGTGAATTTTCATATTCAGTTATAATTGTTTCGAGTTCCTGTCTTCAGCTCCCCGCTGACATTCTGGCGTTATGAGAAGGATTATCTCGGCGGACAATTTCGTTTGATGCACCGCATAGCAGGGAGAAGCCATTTATCTGCCTTCCCGCCAGTTATAATCCGGAGAGCATGCACTAAAGGAGGCATGCTCTCATCCGCGAAAAGCCTCTGTTAGAGTGGCGCCTGGCGCCATATCTGACAGAGGGGAGGATCCCCCTTGAACCACTGCTCAACGGTTCTCACGAACGGACAGCCTCGTGATTTCGGGACAAGAGCTTCGAGAAATATCTATTTTCGTCCTTTACCACTTCTCCCTCTCCTCAACGATAAAATTATGGGGACCAATCAAACTCTTTGGATGGTTTCTTGTTTTTGTGTGTATTCGAGAGAGCAAAGGACACTACTCTTGACTTGGACCTCGACTCTCTGCACAACGTACTTCAGTCTTGCACTTCGGAGAGAGAAGTCTTTTCTCTCCGTCAGCGATGTTAGCACCTTTTTTTTTGTAAGTTGGTCAGAGGCTTAGTTGTCATATAGTCAGGAGAGCGCCTTAACATCTTAAAGCATTATGTGAGTTGTTGTAAGAATGTAATGTAAACTGTGATAATAGCACCGTAAATAAATGTTTTTGTTAAGAAAAAAAACCATTACCTGCCTTTGGTCACTCCTTTTGGTGCGGGAGGATGCCTCTGTTCCCCAGTAGGACACTGAATTATTAATTATTTACAACGTAAGGCATAAAGATACGATCACTGCTAAACTAAATACGGAGCGGGAGGATTATATGTAATAATGTGAATATTTTTGTATTTTTCCTCTCCCGCTGTAAACACCTCATTCAAAATTGTCAAAGACACATTGTAGTATGGAGCATTACTTTTTGAAAATGAGAGACAGAATGCATGGATCGTGTAGCGATTGTGAGTTGCCGGAGCTCGATTTGTTTGCTACACCTCCAAACACATCACCGAGTGCAAAACCTACTTACGATGTTTACCAACCCTCACTTCATTAGAAGGAAATCTGCCTTTCGAATTTAACGTCGTGAGTAGAGATGAATATATTGATTCATTAAGATGTGAGTTAAGAATAAGGCAAGAGTAACAGATGCAGCATGGAGAGCAATCCAATCCAAATCCAATCCACAAATGAAAATTCCTACATCTAATAACTTGATAGATGTAGACTCATTCAGACAAAATTTTAGTGAAAAGAAAATTTCTCTTTTTTATATATATATTTATTTTCTATTTTTTTTGTATTTTTTCCATTTTTTATCTTTTTTTATCATCTTTTTTTTCTATATAATTATTTTTCATTTATATAGGTATATTTCTATTGTTTTACAATTTATCTAAAATATTAATATTTCTAAGAAATTGAATTAATAATTTATATAGGAGAGGTTTAAGATTCTTACTGGTAGGTTCTAAGATATTTTTAAAGTTATATATATTAATATTATAGGCTTTTAGTTTATTAAAATAAGATTTTCTTTCTGGTTCGTAATTTTTACAATTAAATATTATGTGTTCTATGGTTTGTTTTACATTACATTTATTGCAGTTTGGAGAATCAATTTTTTAAAATTTATATAAAGTTGAGTTCCTGAGAGCTAAGCTAGCTTTTATTCTGAGTATTATAATTATAAAGTGATGAAAATTGGTCAGGCAGGCTGTGATTCAGTTAATCTGAATGGTTGCAGTCTTGAGCAGGTGTCACAGTTTAATTATCTTCGGAGCTATGTAACAGATAATGGTGATGTGCGGCATGAGATTAACAGACGAATAGGGATTGCTGCCGGGACTTTTAAGAATCTATGGAGAGTGTGGAGAAATAGGCGTATACACCTAAAGACTAAAATTAGGCTGTATAATAGGTTGGTTCTTTCTAGGGTTAGTTATGGTAGTGAAACTTCGACACTTTGTAAACAAGATAATAGGAAACTAGATGCTTTTGATTCTAGATGCTTAAGCAGTATCTTGGGCATTAGGTGGTTCAACTTTGTAACTAATGATGAGATTAGGCAAAGGAGTTTGCAACCTCCTTTAAGCAGCATATTGTGCAGAGAGAGACTCCGTTGGTTTGGCCATGTTGCCCGTATGAATAATTATAGATTGGCGAATAGGGTTATGAACAGTGTGCCTAAAGGCCTCAGAAAGAAGGGGAGACCTAGGATGCGGTGGGCAGACAATGTCAAACAGGACCTTGTTAGAATTGGTGTGCAGTGGCCAGATGCAGTAGATGTAGCTCAGGATAGACTTGCTTGGAGAACTAAATTGCACGGTCTGATTGGACCTCCGTAGCCCATGGCTGCTTGAGGATGGTGATGATGATGATGATGATGATGATGATTATAATTATTTCTCTTTTGCTTAAACCATAGTTTGAAAATTTTTCAATTGTATTTGATATTTGATAACGATGTGTATTAATCGCTTCGTTGTTATACCAATTCTGTGTTTCAATTAATATTTTAGATCTATTTGATTTTTTGTGTAATATAAAACGAAAAGGGGTAGTGATTGTATTATTAAGATGTTTTGCATTTTTAGCTAATAAATCTACATATTCCTTATGTTTTATATTCACATGAGAGGGTAGCTAAAGTTATTATATTATTTCTATTTAGGTGATCATATGTCAGTGAATAAATATCATTTAAAAAATGGGAAAGTTATTTTGAAATGGGTTATGTTGAAAGATGTCTAGAGTACTTTTACAATCAGTGAAAATGACTATATGTTTATTACTAAATTTCAGGGACCAATTTATTGCAAATATAACTGCTAGAAGTTCTGCTAGAAAATCAGGTTCATTAATTTTAAATTTTAATTGTTGTTCGTATTTTTCAATTGGGCAGTATATTGCTCCAGAAATAATGGTTTTATCAGATTTAATGATCCATCTGTATAGATTTGAACAAAGTTATTATATTTTTCATTGTTATAATTCTCTGATAATATTTTTATAATAATTGGATCAAATTGCTTTTTAAAATCAATTCCAGGAATTTTATCAATAATAATCGGAATTGTTGAAATCCATCATGGGAATTTAGGAATCAAATCTCCACTGAGGTTATTGTTAAGCATATATAGTAATTGTTCTTTTTCATGAAAGTTATATAAGGTTACAACTTGGAAGTTATTAATAAATTTTTCGATTATAGGGTGTGAATGATTTTTGCTAATTATTCTAAATATTAAATTTGATAATAAATATTTTTTTTATTTCAAGTGGTGGAATTAATGTTTCAGCATATATGTTTGAGTTATTTGAAGTTTGAATCTGGCCAAGACAATATTTTAAAATCTTTGTTTGAATTGTTTCTAATTTAATTAGTTTGGTTTTAAAGATTTGATTAATGAGTTCAATTCCGTAGGTGCACTTTGGTAATATTATAGAATTAAAAATTAGTAAAAGATTTTTAATGGAGTAACCCCATTTTGAGCTACCTAAATATCTCATGAAGTTCAATAGTTTAGTGGCTTTATTTTTAGCATTATTGATATATTGATTCCATAGAAGTTCAGAATCTATATGTAATCCTAGGAGTTTTATGTTGTCAGTGATATTGATTTCTGTATTATTTAAATTCATTTTTAATTCATCTGTAATTTTAAATCTTTTATGAAAATATATGATTTTAGTTTTTTCAGTTGATATTTTTAGATTTAAGTTGGAACAGTAAATTGAAAATTTATTTTTTTTTGTAGAATTTTATTTATAATGTCTAGGTCTGTGTGTATAGTCCAAATTATAATATCATCTGCATAAGTACGATATGTAATTTCTGATGAAAAAACTAATTAATATCATTTAAATATATATTGAAAAATAATGGAGAAAAGATATCTCCCTGGATAATTCCATTTTGAAAGTTATATTTTTTTGAAATGTTATTGCCAATAGCCGTCCCATGAGCCATAGCCGTCCCATGAGCCATGTTATTGCCAATAGCCGTCCCAACGAGTGGTTATCACGCTTGACTACTGATCTAAGGGACCTGGGTTCGAGCCCCGGCCGTCCCATGGCCGAGTGGTTAGCACGCTTGACTGCTGATCTAAGGCACCTGGGTTCGAGCTCTGGGTAAGGCATGGTTGTGTGTGTTGTTTTTCTGCTGAGTCCTACCATCCTCACAGACCTTCTATGGCAGGCTTCTGACAGGCTTCTGTCAGACCTCTGTGGCAAGCAGCTGCTTGAGGGGGTATTTATTATTTATTTTTTTTATTATTGCCAATTTTCACTCTGAATTGTTTTGGTTCAATAATTTGTGAAAGAAAATGATACATGTTGTCACAGATTTTAAATTTTCTAATTTTTGAGATAAGATTTTGATGTGAGACACAATCAAAGGCTTTTTCCAAATCAAAAACGACAGCAACCAAAAATAAACCATTTTTGATGGCATATTCGGCATCGGATAGAAAATTGAGTAATAGATCTTTTGTAGAACGTCCAGGTCTAAATCGAAAGAAGTTTTTATGAATTAAAAATCTCTCAAAGTGCCAATTCAGTCTGTTAAAAATTAATATTTCGTATAGTTTAAGAACGTTAGAATTAAGACAAATCGGACGATAAGACAATAAGTTGTCAGCCGGTTTGCCTTCTTTTTTAATAAAAATCAAAATTTTCATTCCAATTTTTTGGGTATTCTTTTTGAGTCCAAAAGTCATTGAACAATTTAGTAATTTAATAATCCATTTATTAGTAAGGTTTTTTAAAATTTTATTTGTAATCCCATCCGGGCCTGATGTAGTGTTTTGTTTTAAAATTTTTATTGCAGCTTTTAATTATTTTAAAGTAAAAGGAAGATTTAAGTATTCTGTAGTTTTAGCACTAACTGATGCGGCAGTTGTCGCATCAGTTAGGGCTAATTTTTTAAACAACTTGTTCAGTCAAGTATACGTAATTGAACGAATAATTAGTGAGCAGAAGTCAATCTATTCATCCAGAAGCTATCTGGAAACTTTACTGAACTGTGATCTGAGTAGAGAAAAGTCATTTAACATGCTATTGGCATCTTGATCCTGCAAGCGAAATGCAAGAATCCGGAGATGCTAATCTCGTATAGAAAATGAGGAAATTGTTTGTATGTTCCCACTACATCTAATTAATCAGATGGATGCATGAAGCTTTATTCTCTCTTGAACAATATTTACTGAATTGCGTAGATCTTTGATTATGGATTGAAAGACGAAAGCACAAATTTTGTGTCACCACTCCTGAAGTAAATCCAACTTACAGCGTGAAATTTGAAAAGGCAACTTTCTACGCGGGAAAAATCAAAGCCAATAGTTCGACATTACTCTCACAGGCCTCGATGTTACACATGGCTTTGGCCAAATATCCGCTAGGTGTAGAAGTCGGATCTTTCATTATCTGTCCCGAAAATGTTTCGTGCACGAGAGATAATTTATGCAGTTCCCAGATGCCCAGAGGAGTCATCTGGTATTCTTGATTCAGCTGTCATGAATGCTAATTTTGCTAGAAATCCATAACTATCCAATCATTACAATCGGAAGTATATGGTTCTGTATGTTGACACCGAACAATTTCTATCTCAACCACTCACCCCTGATTATCAAAGTAACCAATATAAATGTGTTTATCATATCACATATCTATATCATTAAAAATCATATCTGTATCATAAAAAGTGATTATGTATTTAAACTGTGCTTGCCCAAGGATTAAAAGTACTAAAACAATAAAATATTTAGGAGTTAATTTCGACTGTTATCTAACCTGGCAGGATCATATTCAAAAAGTAGTATATATCCAAAGACCAAACAAATAATTCCCAAGATGTATCTTTCAAGAGATATGATAATTTTAAAGAACATATATTATGCATTAATCTATTCCAGAATAGAGTATGCAATTCTAATTTGGGGAGGAACATCTTCATCTTGTTTAAATCAATTGCAGTAATTGCAAAAATGTAAAGATATGACATTTAAAAGAAAATACGACTCGTCTGAACGAAGTTTCAAAAACTTTAAATACTCAAGTTAAAACAAATACACCAAATGTCTTTACCAAAACATGTATTTCATAACAAGGACAAATTTGATGTAGTGGTTAATAAATATTTTGCAAGAAAGGTAAACGGCTCAGGATTTTTGAATTCCAAAACCAAACAAAGAGTTATACAAAAAATATTATGGATATTAAAACTGAGGCTTTTAAAACCATTCAACTCACTGCCAGAAAACATGAAAATTAAAATAATAAAATACATTTCTCTAAAGAACTTAAAAAAAAAAATGGTTGTTGAACGGTGGAGATTGCGACTGATGTTTTATTTACTGCATCAATAGATTACATTGAAATGAGTAGTAGGAGATATATTACAGAGGCTAAAATTGCTATTTTTCTGTTTATATATATTGATGTACTCAGGACTGCAGGTTACATATATATATATGTTTTGTAAATATCCACTTGCGAGTTAAATACTAACTTTTGTGGAACTTGATTATGTATTTAAATATTGTGCAAATAATTTGAAAATTGAAAAACTAAATATTATTGGAATTACTAGTCGTTTGGAAAGACAACATTATCAGTTCAGTTTGGATGTTCAGCTTATCCAAAAGGGTACACATTAGAAGAGTTTGAACTCTACCCTGACGAAAAGCTGAATAATTACTGCATTCTGATCAAAACGGCAAACTGCTAATTAGAGATAAATTTGGAAGCTTCCTAACCAAAGCCATGAGTATGATTCTATATGTGGAATTCGAAAAAATCAGAAGAAATTCGAGAAAAATCGATTCACCAGACGAAACAGTTCAGGACTGTTTTGACTCAACGGGCGTCAGGACAAGATATTACCGACATGACTATTTTGCCATTTTAAAAGAAAGATTCAAGAAAAAATTGGGATTCGAGATTTCGACTTCTCAGATCGATTCGTCGAATAGAATATACGGTCAGAAAAAATGAAAAATCCGCTTTTCATGACCGTCCCTGGACAGAAAAAAAAATTCATAAGCAAGTGGACTGGAATGTTTTTAAAGTATCCTGATTTTGCTGCACTGGTGGGCTTCTGTGGAGGGAAAATCTTCCGCTGTGTTTTCTGTTTGTTTGTGGGTTGACAGCCCCAAGTGAATAGATTCACAGGATATGTATATCAGCTGGTGGATAATCCTGAGCAGAGATCATCGCAGGCACCTGAACTCTTTGCTTCTATTGGCATCGTCAAATTCTACATTGGAGGAAGTCTTCCAGTGTAGATGGCTTCAACACTTAGTAGTGGGGGAACGGGTCTTTGCCCCATGTCTGCGATTAGGGGGCTGTTTGATATTGTCGGCATTCCCTCTCTCAATAAACATAATTTCTTTAAACATCCCACTAACCATTTTCTCTCCATAGGTAGTTGGAATGTCAGGACTTTGCACAGAGCTTTTTCTCTTGATGTCCTCACATAAGAATTCCACCATTATAATTTAGATATTCTCGGCTTGCAAGAGACCAGATGGACAGATAAAGGTCAGATTCTTAAAAATAATCTTAAATTTCTCTTTTCAGGGACGGACGACAATAAGCATCACCAAGGCGTGGTCTGCTTCTCAGCAGACACGCTAGTGATGCTCTTCTAGTATATGAGTGCATTAATGAAAGGTTTCTTACAGCAAAATTTCAGACAAGCGTTAAAGACCTGAATGTTATCTGCTGTTATGCCCCCACTGAGGATGCCGATGAGGATGAGAAGGATAGGTTTTATGGACAACTTCAGGATATTTTGAATTCTATGAAGAAAGGAGAAAATTACTCTTATTCTAGGTGATCTCAAAGCCAAAGTCGGTACTGGCTTTGACATTTACGGAAGGTTGATAGGCCCTTTTGGTATTGTTAGCTACAATGGCAATGGGCAACGTCTCCTACAGGTCAGTAAACTCAATGGATTCAGAATAACTAACACTTATTACAGACACCGCGACATACATAGGTACACATGGGTTTCACCTGATGGGCTTCATAAGAATATGATTGATTATATATTAATCAACAGCAAATGGGCTAGTTCTGTTAGGAATACCAGGTCATATAGGGGAGCTGAAATTGGATCTGACCGTTACCTTGTTAAAAGTGTCTTACAACTTAAACTTAAAAAGTGTTGTGCTAGGGTTAAAAAATTTACTTTTAATACTGAAGCTCTGAAAGACCCAGTTATAGCCAAAGCTTACAATGATAGGTTACTTAGTCATTATGACAGTCATGATATCCTTACTACTGAAGTTGAGAATAATGGGATCATTTTAAACAGGCTTTTTTGGACACTAACAGTACTCTTTTAGGAAAAAAGAAGCAGAAGAGTCAGAATTATCTGAGTGATAAGGCACTTGAGCTTATTTCGGAAAGAAAGAACTGCAGGAATGTACTTAATCAATAACCTACTAGTCCTAATAAAAAGCATTACAGAGAACTTAATAAACGTGTAAAAGATCAGTTAGCTGCTGATAAGAATCTCTGGCTTGATGGTTTGGCTGACAAAGTCGAGGAAGCAGTTAGACAGCACAACAGCAAAGAGCTGTACCAGACAGTTAATGTTTTGTGTGGTAGAAAAAGGACAGGTATACAAATATTGAAGGATAAACAAGGTAAGGTTATAGAAGGTGAGGATTCTGTCATGGCTAGATGGGCTGAGCATTTCAGTGATGTTCTAAACAATGTAGTTAGTTCTACTCCCATTGTTTGCAATGATAGATGCATTGGTGGCTTTAATGTTGGCCCTATAACACAATCTGAAGTTATTTTGACTGTTTCTAAACTTAAACTTCATAAATCCCCAGGGGTTGATGAAATTACTACCGAAATGCTTAGAGCTGGGAATGTTTTGGTTACCACTTGGATGACTGAAATTCTGAATATCTTTTATGATAAAGGCATGGTTCCTAAGGATTTTACCAGAGCTATTGTTATCCCTATTTTCAAAAAAGGTGATTGCAGTTCTTGTGATAACTATAGGGGTATCAGACTACTCTCTGTTCCAGGTAAAGTTCTTTCCATGATTGTGCTTAATAGAATTAAGAATCTGGTTGACAGTCAATTGCGTGATGAGCAATGTGGATTCAGAAGTGGTAGGAGATGTGTGGATCAGATATTTTCACTTAGGCAGATTCTTAAGAAATGTTTAGAGTTTCAGAAACCTTTGGTTGCTAGCTTTGTTGATTTCCAAAAAGCTTTCGACTCTGTTGATCGTCATAATTTGTGGTTGATTGTGAAATCATATGATATACCTGACAAGTTAGTTAACATAATGAAAGCTCTCTATAATAACACTGAGTCGTGTGTGAGAGTTGGTAAGGTTAGCATTACTTCTGGTGTTCGACAAGGGTGCATTTTGTCTCCTTTTCTCTTTAGCTTGGTTATTGATTATGTTATGCGAAATTCACTTCAAGGGAAAGATTTTGGCCTTAAATGGGCTGGAGATACGAAAATTTCTGATTAAGATTATGCTGATGATTTATCCCTTTTGGCAAATGATGTTGATGAGATGAACTCTTTCAATCGAGCTGTTGATGAGACTGGCTTGGTTATAAACAGAGAGAAAACTAAAGTGATGAAAATTGGTCAAGCAGGCTGTGATTCAGTTAATCTGAATGGTTGCAGTGTTGAGCAGGTGTCACAGTTTAATTATCGTGGGAGCTATGTAACAGATAATGGTGATGTGCGGCATGAGATTAACAGACGAATAGGGATTGCCGCCGGGACTTTTAAGAATCTATGGAGAGTGTGGAGAAATAGGTATATACACCTAAAGACTAAAATTAGACTGTATAACAGTTTGGTTCTTTCTAGGGTCAGTTATGGTAGTGAAACGTGGACACTTTGTAAACAAGATAACAGGAAACTAGATGCTTTTGATTCCAGATGCTTACGCAGTATCTTGGGCATTAGGTGGTTCAACTTTGTAACTAATGATGAGGTTAGGCAAAGGAGTTTGCAACCTCCTTTAAGCAGCATATTGTGCAGAGAGAGACTCTGTTGGTTTGGCCATGTTGTCCGTATGAATAATTATAGATTGGCGAATAGGGTGATGAACAGTGTGCCTAAAGGCCTCAGAAAGAAGGGGAGACCTAGAATGCGGTGGGCAGACAATGTCAAACAGGACCTTGTTAGAATTGGTGTGCAGTGGCCAGATGCAGTAGATGTAGCTCAGGATCGACTTGCTTGAAGAACTAATTGGACGGTCTGGTTGGACCTCCGTAGCCCATGGCTGCTCGAGGATGATGATGATGATGATGAATTATTGGAAATATTAATATAATCGTGTATACGTATTAAAATTGCAATACTTTTTGTGTAGTTCTTCTCATTCTTTCACCACATCGAGTGAAAAATCACGTGAGACCATTTGCCCCCAGCTTGCAAGTAACTACTTGGTGTCCCCTCACTCACATCTTCCACTCCATTGGTTGCAGATTTCCCGCTAGATTTGTAGCCTCACTCTCAACTGGATGTTTGCAGTCATGAGTTTTACTTTTCAACAAGAAAATTTTTTCTTTATGACCTCAAAGATACAGGTATTGCTATATAGTATTATTTACTTCAAAGATACAGGTGGTTTGATTGTTTTTACGATCTGCAGCCGAGGGCAAGATCTCCAAAGTGTCTGAAGGTGTGGGTACATGCACCTTCACCCATATAATATGGAGAGGTCAACGTTATGTGGAGATGAATGCTCCAAACAGGATCATCATCCTTTCATTTGGGGAGAATGCGTGGGACATCTTTTGCGGCATGGAGTGTTGTCAGTGTTCATGTCACTTTGTGCTACAGCCCGGGTCTCCAAAGAACCCTGTCAATGCAATCTGCAGCTCTATTGCTCACTCTGAAGCCCATCCTCTTTCATCGTCAGAGTTAGAGACTGAGATTCAGTTGTTGTTGTTACCATTGCCTCCTCTGCCTTATTCATCCCCTACTTTGATACAGTACACCCTACCAATCATCCACCTCATCTAGATTCTACATCATCCCCACCATCACGAAGATGATATCAATTTAGGAAATTTTATCCTCTGACAGAAGATGCTCCCACCCAAAAGACAGTACCTGTTTTCTCCTCTGGTTGAAGATACTTCCACCCCAAAGATGCACCCATTTCCTCCTCTGAGAGAAGATAGCTCCCTTCCAAAGACTCTGCCCATTTTTCCCTCTGACAGAAGATAGTTCCTTTCCAAATATGCTAGCCAATATATGCTTTCCCCTCTCAGAGAAGATAATTTTCATCCAGGGACGTTGCCCATTTCCCCCACTGAAAGGAGATAATTCCTTCCCAAAGACGTGTAACATTTTCTCCTCTTTGTTTCAGCCTGACGCTTCTTTGTTCAAATCGGTATTTTTTCAAAGTTACATAGATCTGGAAAGTGTTGCCTAATCAAAAATGTGTGTATTTCTTCTGTGTGTGAAACAATTTGCTATTTTGGTTTTACATTCCGTGTACTCAGGAGTGAGTTGGGTAAGTGTATTTTCTGATTTAAGCCTCAGAGTTTTCTTATTTTGTAATCGTTTTTTGCTACTTATAATTATGCTGGGTTTTCCGATTATTTACTCTAAATTATTGGCCATACAAAGGAGGTACCAAAATGCGTTGATGTTTGATTATACAGAGTGTTGTTATAATTATGCTGAGTTTCGATTCCTTATTCGATTAACGGAATGTACAGTGGGTTACCATAATTTCTTATTCGATTAGTTTCTTATTCGATTAGTGGAATATACCTAGGGACACTAATGTTATGCAGAGTTTTGACTTCTTTTTTGATTAAATCGTTATGTATCCAATAATTCCTACTTTAAGTGACTGCACAATAGCATTTAAAAACTTTTTATTCGTGTACACATGTACAGGTGTTTCGAAAAGGACGCAACCCTCTATTGTATTTTTCTATTTAAACTTGACAAAAGACACAAATTTCAAAAGATGCAAATTAGACATAATCTACCTTACAACAGATATTGAATGTGATTTCCTGCAACCTGTACTCAGGTTCGTACCCGTTTCATGACATTTGCAGCCACCTTTCGTAATATTTGTTTTCTTATGTTTAAAATCTCTCTTTCAATGTTAGCCTTCAAGTCTTCAAGTGTATGAGGATTGTTTTGAAACACTACACATTTGAAATATCCCCAAAGGAAAAAATCTGGAAGAGTAATATCTGGGGATCTTGGTGGCCACAAATATTTTGAAATCAAATGATCATCAAAAAATTCCTGTAACATGACCATTGTGTCATTTGCAGTATGGGTGGTCGCGCCATCTTGTTGAAACCAACCCTCTCGTTCATTCACATCCAAAACTGAAATAAACTGTTGGATGAGGTCACGATAAACTTCACCAGTTACAGTTGAGTCAAAAAGTGAAGGCCCTATCACACGGCGAGGGGAAATTGCACACCAAACACCTATTTTCCGTGCTTGTAATGGTCGTTCGTAAAAAGTGTGAGGTTTTTCAGTGCTCCATATTCGACTGTTTTGACTGTTCACATACCCATTCAAGTGAAAGCAAGCATCGTCACTGAAATAAACATGGTCCAACACCTCAATTCCATTTTCATCAACAAAAGAACGAAACCAACGACAGTACCGTAAACGTTTTTCATGGTTTAGTTCTTTCAGTTCGTGAACGACACCAGTGCGGTAAGCATGAAATTTTAACTTCTTTTTAGCCCTGAAAACAGTAGCTGGTTACATTCCAACCTGTGAAGATAACTTTCTACGAGATTTTCTTTGTGAGCGAGTTAAACGCTGAGACACATCATC
Organism: Ryuthela nishihirai; assembly: GCA_038380435.1. Lineage (NCBI taxonomy): Eukaryota > Metazoa > Arthropoda > Arachnida > Araneae > Heptathelidae > Ryuthela > Ryuthela nishihirai. The sequence continues at coordinate 6,304,611 of JAWZYU010000019.1, forward strand.
AAGAACTTCGGCAGTTAACAGTGATGGCCGGTCTGGGCTCTATCGATCCTGTACAGACCCAGTTTCACGAAATTTATCAATCAAACGAGATATTGTCGACTTGTTGGGAACTGCAGACTGAGGAAACTTCAACTCAAACTCCTCTCTCATATGTTTGTAAGATTTGCATGTACAATAAGTCTCAACAATAAACACACGTTCGTTTTTGGAAAACGACATAGTTGACAGAACACAAAGGAATGAATGCTCGAGTGAGACTAGTGCGTGACAAGGTCATTTAAATTGCTAAAGGCTGTTAACCTTGAGTACAGTAATGACAACTGACTAATATTATGGCAATAAATGTACATGCGTGTAAGTTCTACTCTTTTATATTAAGGGTTGCATCCTTTTTGAAACACCCTGTATTACACAGAATATTGATTTCGACGTCGCACTCCTAAATTATAGAGAACAGATAAGGAAAACCCTGTTTACACTTTGAAGTCAAAAGGAAATGTGAGGCTTTAACCTGGTTTAAACATTCTCTTATTAAATTTAATTAAAGGACGGTTTTTCCAACAGGAGTAGTTTGTGAGCATTGACTTGTGTTTGTGTAATTTAATATTAAATGGGACTGCAAATGTGATAGGAGGACCACCCCATAATCAGTTTTTTAAGTAGTGCTGTTTGTTGTTTGCGCTCCATGTTTTTCACGTTAACGTGAATCCTTTCACTCAATAAATGATCTCGCCATTGAATTGTATGAAGATGCAATTTTTTGGTGCGATCGAAATATATTGTCCCATGGTTATAGAAATAGAGGTGCTGTCTAGAGTAAAAATATCAATCCCAGACATCTTAAAAACACAATAGTCTGTGTCTTCGAAAAGTGTACATTCTTTTAATTTTGAAAGCACATCTTACACTAAGTCCCATGACAGAATGCCGACGAAAAAACGCTGAACACAAGCGCCACCCACAAAATGCTGAATGCAAAAACGCCTCCTGAGTAATACGTCCTCAACAAACATATTGCTCAGGTCAAACGTATGCAAAACCGCCGCCTTTACAAAGGGCCGTGAATGAAAACGCCGCCAGTACATAACGCCGTAAACAAAAATGGCGTGGAGAGCAAAAACGCCGCCCAATAATTTGCTTCGAGTAGCTTGTTACTGATCTTCCTATTACTTTTCTCTCTTTTGTGCATGGAGTAAAATATTTTAAGAGATAAAAATTCTTATTTGGGTCGGATGCGTATCATGAAATATTGTGATTTTCACCTTTCGAATCTTCCAAAAGTTTAAATTGCGCCCTCTAACGGCGGAAATATTCGGAAATCACGAAATTTTGAACGAATATTACAAACGATATACACCGAAGAGCCAAAACATTATTATGACCACCTGCCTAATATGATGTTGGTCCTCCACATGCCGCCAAAACAGTTCTTGCTCGGCAAGGCATGGACGCTACAAGATTTCTAAAGTTGTCTTGTGGTATCTGGTACCAATACGTTACCAGCAGAGATTTTTAACTCTTGAAGTTATGTGGTTGCACCGCTGCAGATCGGATATGCTGTTCGAATACTAACCACAAACACTCTATTGGATTGAAGTCTGGGGAATTTGGAGTCCAGGGCAATACCTGGAAGTCTTCCTAATGTTCCACGAACCATTCTCTAAGAATCCGGGATGTGCACATTATCCTGCTAAAAGAAAGCACTACTAGAGGGGTATACCGTTGCCATGAAAGGATATACCTGGTCTGCAATGATGCTTAGAAAGGTGGTAGACGTCATAGTTTCCTGCACATGAATGATTGGACCCAGGGTTTCTCAGCAGAACATTTCCCAAAGCATTACACTTCCTCCACCTACCTCTTTTCGTCTCACAGCACATCCTAGTGCCAACATTTTCCCAGGTAAACGACACACACGTATCCGGCCATCCACATGGTACAACAGGAAACGAGATTCATCTGACCAAATCCAATCATTCCAATCATTCAAGGTCCAGTTTTGATGCTCGCGTGCCCATTGTAGACGCTTTTGACGGTGAACCGATGGGCAACAATGAGTTGGGCTGTTATCACAAGGCGCGTGGGAAAATCCAACATTTTATGTTTTAAGAGATAAAATATATGTAAAATATAAAATTACTACACATCTGGCAGTGAGTTTAAAGCACAATAAAACTGAATTTATTAACAATTCAAAACAAAGGAGTTAGCCCCCTGAATCATCATCATCATTATTATCATCATCATCCTCAAGCAGCCAAGGGCTACGGAGGTCCAACCAGACCGTGCAATTTAGTTTTCCAAGTATATCTGTCCTGAGCTACATCTGCTGCATCTGACCACTGCACACCAATTCTAACAAGGTCCTGTTTGACATTGTCTGCCCACCGCATCCTAGGTCTCGCCCTCTTTCTGAGGCCTTTATAACCTCTTCATAACCTTATTAGATAATCTATAATTATCCATAGCGGGCAACATGACCCAACCAACGGAGTGTCTCTCTGCACAATATACTGCTTAAAGGAGGTTGCCGACTACTTTGCTTAACTTCATGATTACCATGGCGAACCACCGAATGCCCAAGATACTGCGTAAGCATCTAGTTTCCTGTTATGTTGTTTACAAAGCATCCAAGTTTCACTACCGTTCCAGGTTCGAGTCTTAGCTGGGTCAGCATTGAGACTTATCTCCGCAAAACTCCCCGCCCTGCCCATGGTCAGTAGAGGACACCAATGGGCTTGGAAAGGCCGCCGTCCGTCGGATGGGGCTTTAAGCCGTGGCCCCATGTTCGGGAGAGCCATACCTTCTGCACGTTAAAGAACACGCTGGATGGCCTTGATTGTAGGCTACCATCTGTTTCCCAACAGCTGTTCTAGTGGGTCCCCTCCCCCAAACTTCTCTGAGCCTTCGGGGTCTTGTAAACCTGGCCATTTAGCCCATGGTGTGCAAAAAAGTGCCGCTCAGAGGTAAAACAATCCAACCCAACGTGTCTGCTGAGAAGCAGACCTACACCTTGGAGAAACAGGTATACATCCGAATTTGCAATGTTTCACAGTTTTTACCCTAGTTGGCGATTGATGATCTCCTGTTACAGCCGAACAGAAAACTTAACAATACTATCCTACTAACTGTTATTACTAATGGAAACACCTTTGAATAAATGCATAAAATTCAACTTCTGACAAATCAGAAAAGGTCCCTAACTGCCTTGTAAGGTACTTTATCCTAATCCTAACTCTTAGCTAAACTATTACTCCTACAATGCTACACTAACTCTATAACTTACAAGATGGCGTGTAATATATGAAAGATTCACGATGGACCCTTACCGACTATTCCACCTTCCACAGGTTTGCGCACTGCCGAAGAATCCGTGTTGACTTGAACATTGACGTGCATTTTGAAGCACAGTTCAGGTACTGTAGAGCGGATGAAAATGCTGAACAATTATCGGAGTGGATAGTTTATTGGACTCTGGCTAATAGGTTCTTCCTGTGGTCCAACTTAGGCACTAAATCGTCCAGCTGGGGAATCGTCTAATCGTGAAACTGGCGTGGGAAGCGGCAACTTTCCAAGCGGATCAAGTCACACTTCCTTTATTTGTTATGCTCTTTCCTAGGTTGCCATAGCGGACACAAACCAAACATAAAGGCGGGGGTGGGGGATTCTGAGATAGCACGTGCCAGGTAGAAAGGATATCTAGCGAAAGCCCCAAAAATGACGGCGACTCTGGACAGCCCTCTCATTAGCTTGGCTGACTAGGAAGTTGTGTTGGGGTACGAGTCTCTATCGCCCCAACAGGATAAAGTTCTCCAGTATTGTCTGCTGAGGAAACTTGTCGTTCCTTAAAGTTGAAAGTGGCCTGCCCTAGCTCTCCTAGAAAATGTTATATAGGTTGATGTTTTAACTAAGAGAGCTCCCTGCACAACATCCTACAGCGCCCAGCGTAATCTTCCGTGTCTTTAGCGACGCTCTCACCGCTGAACGGCATCTCAATGCTGCAAAAACTCAGTCGGAATCTCCTCACTGAACGGGTGGGCGTCGGGGGTATATCCACCAGTGACGTCATATGTTTTGCAATCCGTATTCTCGCCGTCACCTTCGTCACTGTGCCTGAGTGGGGGACATTGGCCACTAAAACTCCTTTATGATGCTGTCATGTACATAATGTCAGTGTTTTGATTACGTTGTTATTGCTCCATGGCACTGTTTGCCGTATCGCTGACTTTGGACAGTATGCTCGAGGGAAACCTCATGTTCTATGAGCGTCCCTTTCATACGAACCGTTGCTTGTAGATGCATTCCATTGTTCGGATGTTTATTCCACATGATCGATTGCTCGACAAACACTCTTGTTTTTGCCAATAGGGGCCACCTGACGACCCACCTGCACCCTGCCTGTCTCTTCCTTCCATGCTGCAAACCCTTTCGGTGATGAAAATGACGAAGGGCCCATGGTGGAGGGGGGGGGGCAGGAATGTCTGCGACCGTGGTCAAGAGAATCGTACCCTGCATACCTAAATTTGCTGATGATTTCCTGTACTGGTGAAATGCAACTGACGTGCTTAGAATGGACGTGTTCGGAAAAGTGAATTTCCTGGTCTGATTGACTTTATATAGCCTTCGAAGATTATGGAAGAGTAAATTATGTATACATCGGAAACCTTAATTGCTTAATAACTTCAGGGATACAAAAAGAATTTAAAAAATGTCATCATAATGTATTTCCTAACACATATGTCTTAGATTAATGTGCTTTATACATATTCAGTCTTATTTTGTTTTAAGCAAAAGTAAAAACTGCGTAATGTTTCGTTGTAATAGTTTGACGACTCGATCCAGAATGTTTCTGTATAGCATAAAATTTACTGACTATTTAAACCAACATGAACATTGAACCATTGGATTTATATCCAATTGTAAAGTAATATCGTACTTTTAAGTGAAAGAAAATTATGCAATTCAAAGCGGAGAAATGTATCGTATTTATTTTGTTCCTACAATCTTGGATTTCCTTACGAAAATTGATGAATTGTTAGATAATTCTGCTTGTATAAAATTTTAAGAATTTTTTATTTGCATTTGAGAAATTGAAATGAAATGTTAATATTTTCAAAAATATTTAAATAACCTGAGTGCCGGTTTCTTAAACCAAGAGAGCGAAAAATATTGAACGAAGCTGAGTAATGTTCATTTTTACGTGAGTATTACATGAGTTGTTTCAATTTCGGAGGCGATTTAGGAACAAAATGAAACGGGATTGAAATCTCCGTAAAAGTTTCGATCACTCTCTGCGTCGGTGTTAACGCTGAGCTCTGCTCGACAGTTTTAAAGCTCACTGGTTTACGTCGAGCCTCCGCGCAAGAGACAGCCACAGGAGAAATGGATCTGAAGCAGCAAAGAATTGCCAAAGGGAAATGAAAAACACAAAAATGAACAAATTTCTATTTTTCAGAAAACAGGAGAATAATCATCAAAAATGTAACATGTAAATCGGCGTTGTCCAACCTTTTTAAGGGCCGAACTGAGGGATTCGAGAAAAAGCTGTGGTTACATTTTTCATACCTTGTTACATGTAAAAGGATTCCAAAGACTTTTATGAGAAACAAATCTATGTTAGTGATTTATTTTTTAGATTTTATTAAAATTATAAAAATATGCCTTATTTTTGTTTTGTTTTTTGATCTTTAGTTTTGTGTTTAAAACACAATACCTAACTTTTGCTTTTAAATGCTCACTTAAAAAATATACGACCTGAAAAGGATCACTGCTCTGCATTATTAATGTGGTCTGGTCGGCACGCGCCTATTTGATACAAGACGTAGACAAAAGAAACAGAATTCACGACACCAACACGTGACTTCGTAACTTCAACACTCTCAGATATTCGCCGCAACGAGAACCACAGTCTTTTAAATTCGTTTATTTCTACTTATTTCAGCGTCGAATGTATTGCCATTCTTGAAATAATTAACAAAATTTAAAATGCTGTTTTAGTTCACTTTCCACGCGGGCCTTATAAAATTTATTCGCGGGCCGTATATTGGACAATAAATAAATAAATACCCTCTCTGTGGCAAGCAGCTGCTTGCCACAGAGGTCTGACAGGAGCCTGTCAGTTTATATGACATAGAAGAAAGTCTGTGAGGATGGCAGGACCTCAGCAGGAAAACAACACAACATTCATGCCTTACCCAGGGTCGAACCCAGGTTACTAGATCAGTAGCCAAGCGCGCTAACCACTTGACCACGGGACGGTGGTCGACTACTGGTCTAAATAATAATGCACTATTATGAAGGGCGTTACAAGGAGTTTTTACTACAGTACATGGTTTAGTCTAATATTGAATTGAAAATTTCTTTCGAGAATTTGCAGATTTCTCTTAATATAATTCATTCTGTTTGAAAACCCCTCAAGATATTTAAAATGCATATCATTTTTTTTTTTTAATTTCTACACTTATCAAACAATTTAGGTTCGTAACCTGCATAATTCTCAAGCAGCTATAGATTATGGTGATCCAACAAGATTGAAGTTTTGCATGTGTTTAAATGAAATTATTTAATCACTAGATGGATTACAATATTCATGTGTGTTGAAGAAGGATTTAGCATTCATTTACACGTTCTTTCTCTTTCGCAACACTACCCTATGCTGATGAAAGATACAATTATTTTTACAGATTGTGATATTTTGATGCCCATCTACATTGTATTGTCAAAAAGAGAAAGCGAATGAAGGCGATTCTGTTAGATTGTGGGGAGAAGGAAAGAGGTTTCGTTCCTGTCGATACAAAAGGGGACGTTTCGTTCTCTTTCAAATGATCTGCTCCGTTGGTGAATCTTATCAGAGATCGGGAACGTAAAAAGGTTTCACTTAACTCGAGTTACCGCAATCTAACTCGTGTTTCCAAAACTTTATTTCTCGAGTGTAGAAGACATGACGAGGCCCAGTGCGAGGTAGCAGAGAATAGTCGAAGTCTTCGAGGTCTGCTCGCTGGAAGTGGCATCGCGTCACGGTCGATAGCCCTCCGAGAGTTGCCTTTATTTCTCCCCTAGGAAGTCTGAATCGCTTCTTCGAGGAAATTTAAAAGTTGAGTTTAATGTAGCTCGAACGTCAAAATGATTGATACAATGTTCTGGAGTTTCGGTATTTATTGCAACCCAGGTGGCAACCCCACCATCTCTCATTCTAGTACACGTGCGCCTTTCACGACTCGAGTCACGCGCTACGCTCTGTTGGACCCCGTTGCAAAGGTGCAATGACAAATAGCTCAGACTGGTGGCATCATTTGGTCGCATCTGGTGGGTGGGAAAAATGCATTTCGGATAAAACCCTGCTTTTTATTTCAGCTGAAGAAAAACGGTTTTAGTGATGAGATGGGTAAAAAAAATAACGCATCGGTTTTATATCATCTTAAGCAGCGTATTAAAAGTTTTATCGTCAACGTCGTTTACTTATTTCTATTTTTTATCCCTACTTTACCCATATTTTATTTTTAAATATCAGAGGAAACCTTTAGATGCGCGATTTTCAACGACTGCTCTCAGCTACCTCTGTCATTTAACACCTCAGTGGACAACATGGGCGTCGCAGGAAATTTTTCTAGGGTGGAGGCAAAAACGGTTTCAAGGGAGGGGATGCAAAGAACATATTGCTTTTGAAGATAACGTATCTAGACCGAACCGTTTATTAATGAGCTCAGTTGCTAATATAGAAATCATGCTGGAAGTGGCTGATAGGCTCAAAGGCTACCTTTGCAATTCTGAGATTTCCTACCAGAGCTAACACTCGAAATTACTGAATTTTAGATTTCCATCGATGTATTGATAGATGCTTACTTATAGTTTCCTTTTATACAATTTATTGTAGCACTTCAGCAATTTATTTGCATCTTTTCCAAAATATTTTGCCTCAAATCGCGACTGAATTATGTGCCGATCTCATTATGAATCATTTTGTAACTCTCTGAGTCACGTAACGTTGGGAAGAACAGCTTCAATGGCCTAAAGTCTGAAATAGGTGACGTAATCGATTCATTTGCTATTTGACTGTGAAAAGTCAACTTTAAAGTTTCAAACTGTTTCTTCTTTGAAATGCGATCAGCAGTTTGACCTCAACGCTTTAAAAGAGTTAGTATACCTAAGTATTGCTATTTAACTACATTTCAAAGTATCACGCAATGTTACTTTGTTAGCAAGGTCCTCTTTCCCTTCGATAAAAGCAACGGAATGCCTTTCTTAAATAGATATCTGATGAATGTCATTAATGTTTTCCATTGTCTGTTTCGGGGCATTTATGTAAACAAGACAATTTCTTTGATGTTTCCGACAGAATGCAGTTCAGTTTATATTAATGCAAGGTTTCACTACTTCGTTTCAATAATAATGAAATTAAAATTTTATGCTCTCACATATCTTATGATAAAACCTATAATATCAATTTAAAAAAGTACTGTTATTTCTCTAAAGATGAAAATTCCTCAAATCATAACAGAAATTTAATACGATTAGAAAAATCAATCAATAGAGAACTGATAGTTATATTAATTTCTGTGATGAGATTAATCAAAGTGTTTAGGAAGCATTTCTTTTGGCGTCTATCATTTCGTTTGCTGAGCACTTTCAATGAAATACTTCCTTAATGTTTATAGGTCATAAAATAAATTAACGCAGAAAACTACAAATGAAACGGAACGTAATGAAAATTTCAAATCAGTTGAAAAAAAAAAACCTTTTACGTTTAATAGTTCAAAAAGTTTCATAAATCTGTTATTTTATTCATACTCAGTTTAGTTCCATATCTTAACACTTGATTCAGCTAAAGATAATTAAAAAGACGTTTTTTTCTCAAAGTGGAATATTTTTCGATCAGTGAAAGCGAAGCAGGGGGGAGGGGGTAATATAGACCTCTCCAAAAGGATAGATCGACATGCAGGTGATAGACAACAGACCTACAATCCTAATCAAATTTGTTTGAATCGCCCGAAGATTTGTAGTATCCAATGTATTCATTTGTATTCCCAAAAGTAAATAAATAAAATTACACAGAGCTTGGTAATAACAGAGGCTTATTAATTTACATATTATTTTTTGGAGGGAGGGGCGATTTTTCGTAATATCATAACGTTACAGAAACGAACTAGAGATAAGAACTTAGAGATTTTCTTTGTCCGAGCCAACCTATTGATTATAAGTGGTAATCGGAAAATTCAGAAATGGAGACGAAACAATATTTACCTCTTGTTTTGGGATCACGATTTTGTTTCCTTTTCCTGTTTCATCTGATCTCTTTCGTCTTGCAGCATCCTCTCTGGAAGAGGTTCGTGTTGCATGCGTGGGAAGAGGCAGGTGATGAAGACGAGGAGGATACGGAACGTGAGATCGCCGATCTCGGTGAGCGCTTATTCATCTGCGCGGAGAACAGTTCTATCTTAATCGAACGGATTTGTGGGAGAAACTGAGCACACTAGCATTACGAGGAACAAAGGGTTGTTTTGTGGAAATATCGCTGACAATAGTACAGCGAAGTAAATTTCAGCATTTCTTTGACTGCTATTTAGGAAAATATACCACTTATTTCTTTTGAATGGATTCCAAATTTTCGTAATTTGATCACTTCAGAATTGGAGCAATGGCTAAAAGCAACGTGTTCAGTAAATGGTTTTTCACATGTATGCAGAAAATTTTATAAAATCTGTAGATTTAAAAATTCTTGCAGAAAGATGCTTTCTCTGGCCAAAATGGACTTTACCTTAGAGATAAAAAAAGAGTTGGTGAAACAATAAAAATGTTGACCTGTTACAAAGCGATGCCGAAGGATATAACTGACCCCTTTCTGGTGACAGTTATCTCTTTGAAATATCTTTCGAATGAAATTTCTTGAAATATCTTTCTGATGACTGTGAAATGAGAGTGAAGTAAACTTTAAAGTAATATAGAAAAATTGGAAGAATCTTGAATGTACTGTTTTAATATATCCTTAGGAAGGAATTAATATCACTTACTTATGATAGAACTCATACAAAATATTTTCCACATTTGCGAAATTATCATATGATGTTTTAATGCTCTGACTCGTTGTTGATTTCCCATGGAGGGAGTATCATGAATCGGTAGTGGTTCAAATATCGAAGTCCATTGATCTGGTACGATTTTCTTTCTAAGTTTCCTTTTAATTTTCCAGATCAGCTATTTCAATGGAAAAGCAGTGAGGAAAGTGATCAGTGTTAGACTGGTGAGATCTATGAAGAAACAATTAAAACTCATCACTCTCATCCTCAGCCAGAAAATATTACTTCAGATTCACTTGAGGAATCGATAACTTAACGGAAGTTGAAGGCCGAGATAAGTAGAAAAAAGATCACAGAACATTGGGGAATTCCCTTCGTTGATAATGCTGCCTCGAAACTAACGTTTTATGCATTGTTTTTATCTCAAATTAGGAAATACTTGTGATATTGAGTGTTGGTTAAACATTCTGAAGCCTATCTCTCATTCCATTGATAGATATTTCAAAATTTCGGCGAGTACAAATGAAAGAAATGAAAGTATCCAGAAAGAAATGGTAGTTTCCAGACTCTGGAGAAAATATAAGGATAGGAGTGAAACCACAAAAGGCCAGTCACCCAAGAATCACAACTTCATGAGAAGGCTTGTATCTGGTAGTAGTGGCAAGTGGAACAGTAACTGGGATAAGTGCAGCCTGCTTCGTCCTGAGAAAGGAAAATTTCAAGGTGTAAATTTCCAGAAGGCTTCAGGAGAGGGAGCTCCATGAAAGACGAAAAATGGTATGTGTCCCCTTAACTATTTCTCTTACAGAAGAACCAATCTGAATTGGTCTCAATAACAAGTGCATGATGGGCGAAAAGTGGGCGACTATTCATTTTATAGATCTGTTGAGATTCTTCTTATTCTATTCGATGGATTTTCGATGAACATTCATCTGAAGAGAATATGGTGTAAGGACTTGGTCAGGCTGGGATGCAAATGATTCGTGATTAATGATGGGCAATTAGAACCTCGATTTTTATTTTAGTTTGGCCGTTTCGGCCAAACTAAAAGTCTTAAAAAACCTAAACTAAAAGTCTTAAACTAAACTATGTTTAAACTAAACATCTTAAAAAAGGAATAATTTAAGGTTTTATGTTGTTGAAAGGCGAGCGAAGTGGAAACATAGGTGTTTCACTGGAGTTCAACTCCTTCAAAACTACCTTCTAGAGGGTGTGTCCATGGCAGATAGACCATTGGCGAACCAGATTTGACTGAGAGAGTCTTATATGTCCATAAAAGCATTACGTGATCATAGCAAGTTGTTTTCTTTAATGTAGACGAAAATTTTCAAAAAGAAACACTTGCGATTCATCTTTAGGGAATTCCGGTCGTCAGGATCGATTACCTGGATTTTCTTTTAGTCATTATAAATCTTGGATTGATGGTGAGGACTCATATCAGTATCAATCGTAACAACAACTTCTATATGTTCGATACAGGATTCCTGACTGCCCAGTGGTATTGGGATGAGATTCTCGAATCATCTTTGAACTTTGAATATTTCGATTGTGTGACACAATAATTTCGTTCTGGTTTGGATAGAATTTTTCTAAAATATGCAATAACTTTTTTTTTGTTCTTCTTGTTGTGAAAGTACAGCACCAATTCCTACGTTACTTCCGTTAGTATCAAACATGAACTATTTTCCAGCTTGTGGATATGCTAACGCTGGTGGCGTGGAAAGAGCTTGCTTCAACTGTTTGAAGGACAGTTGACATTCGGTGGTCCACATGAACCGTTTGTCCTCCTCTGTCAGACGATGTAGTGACCTTGCGATGTTGGAGAACTTTTCACAAATTACTACAATATGTGCAAAGTCCAATAAAACTACGAAGTCGATGAACATCTTGTGTTGGAGGCCAGTCGCTTACAGCCTCTATCTTACTAGGATCAGTTTTAATCCCTGATGTAGTGATGACATGACCAAGGTAAATGAACTTCTTGCTGGAACAGTTTACACTTAGGCGGTCCCAATTTTAGCTTGGACGCAAAAATTGGGACCTTTTCAAACACTTGACAAAGATTTCTCAAATGTTTCTCAAAAGTCTTTCCAAGAGCGATGATGTCGTCCAAATAAACCAGGCAGACCTCCCAAGATAAACCTTTGAGCACCGACTCCATTAGTCGTTAAAACGTTGCAGGTGCGTTGCAAAGTCCATATGGCATCACTTTAAACTGCCAAAGTCCATTTCCTGTAGTGAAAGCTGTTTTCTCACGGTGTTCAGGATGTATACCAACTTGCCAATAGCCGCTCTTCAAGTCTAGTGTTGAGAACTATTCTGACCCAGATAGAGTGTCTAGTGTATCATCAATCCTGGGTAAAGGAAAACAGTCTTTCTTTGTTATATCAATTAATCTGCGATAATCTACACAAAATCGTTTAGATCCATTCTTTTTCTTGACAAGAACCACTGGTGATGTCCAGGGACTCTGTGATGGTTGTATAATGTCTTGAGCTTCCATATCCTTTATGAGTTGTTCTTTTTCCTCTCGTTTTGCTAATGGAAGCCTTCTTGCTGATAGATGTACGGGAGGAGAATCACTGGTGTTGATATTATGCTCTGTCAAGTTAATATTGCCATAGCCATTTGATGTGGCAGAAAAAATGTCGGAAAACTCTTTCAGTAGGTTCTCTGCCTTAGCATCTTGGTCTTCAGTTAATATTCTTCTTATTTCTCTCCATAAATCAGTAAGATTGACTTTGTGCTGTGATTTCTGTGTCTTCCATCACTAAATCTGTGGTCACACTTGATAAAGAATCAGATGTTCGGCTAAGTAGAGGGATCTCTTCTGTCTTATAGATGAGTAGGCTGTCACTGGGTCTAATGCTGAATCCATGCTTTTTTAGGAAATCAAGGCCTAATATGCATTCATCGTAGATGTCAGCGATGAAACAGGATGATCAACTCTGATGTTGAGTTCTATCATCCCATGGACTTTAGCACGATCTCCAGTGGCTGTTTGTAAGGTTATATTAGACTGTCTAGCATTCCAGTTTGAGTGAGATATTATCTTCTTTATTACATCTGTTCTGAATAAAGTTACATTTGCACCAGTGTCTACTATCATACGGCAAGACACTCCATTCATGGTTTCATCAGCTACCAATCAGTTATCTCCACCATGCAGTGCTGAAACGTGGGCGACTTCCCCTGGGGCCAGCCAATCAACAGCCACCAGCCTTTGCCCTTCACGTTGCTTACGCTGGTTTTGTTGCCTGTTAGACGTGCCTGAACTTTGTACCCACCACTTTTTGCAGTTGGCTCAAATATGTCCAGTCTTGCCACAATTCCAACACTGTCTGTTTGTACAAGTCCTTGTTGAGGAATCTTTAATCTCTTTGAAAACGGATAGTATGGCATGGTTAGTTCTTGCATTTCACTATTCTTTTCTACAGTTTCTTCTGCATTCCCAAATCTCACTGTGCGTTTGTTCACTCTGGAGGAAAGCCCGGAGTACTCGTACTTCCTGGCATGTACAACAGATGACTTTAAGGATTCATCTTCTAACAACCTCAGGGATTGTTGAATCTCAAATCTCAGTGTGGGCAATAGCATCAACAAATTGTAGTTGAGCTAAGTTATCTTGAATATCTGGTGGATAGTTATTATAAGCTAATCTACCTAGACCCTCAATGTCACTGACAAGTTCTTGCAAAGTTTCACCACTCCATGCTTTAGATGAAGAATGCTTAGATTAGAACTCCATGCATAGGATGTTTAAATTCAGTCATATATTATTGTTTTAAATAACTATCATCAAATCTGAGTTCTATTGCAGATACCAAACTTTGATAATCAAGTCGTTTTTCTTCTGGAACAGACTGTAAAACTTCCGCAGCGGAATTTCGTAATGAAACTGCAAGGAAACTGGCCTTCTGAAATTCATTCCATTCATTAGCTCTACGATGATTTCAAATTGTGTTTTAAATACTGTCCAAGATGATTGATCATCATATGTGAAGGTTTAGTTGTATATCTAGCGATATGCGAAAAAACATTATTGTCACTAAATTTACCATTATCACAAACAGAAGGTAACATTTCATGTCTTGAAATCTGAAACTGGCGTTCACAATTAGTTTTTACACTATCAATTTGATGCTTATAATCTATCTTAACACTATCACGTTTTGTATTAAAATCAATGTGATTTCATTTACATTACACTTTACTCCATCTATATCATTTTTTACACTGTCAATATAATTTTTACGCTATAAATTTCAACCTTTAGACTAGGGGTTCTCAACGTGGAGTACGCGGTAAAATTTTTTGGGGTTACGCCGTGAGAGTTCAAAATTCGCTAGATGTATGTTATATATATATGTTTTATTTTATTCCCATTGATATACTATAACTGTAGTTTTATCTATCGATATAAGGGGTACGCCAGTTACATACGCATTTCCAGGGGGTACGTAAAGCATAAAAGATTGAGAACCACTGCTTTAGACTATCACACTGTCTGTTCAGTTCGGTCTTAATGTCTTTATACTAGTCAGTGATTTCTCTGATATTTTTGTTAAGATCATTATTCTGACCAGTAATATTACTAATTTAAGAAGCAACTGCAGCTCTCAAATCGTTATTTTGCGTAGCAATTTCGGCCTTCAAGTCATCATTTTGAGGCTATTTCAGATCTAATGCCAGCAATTTTACTGCTCGTGTCATTATTTTGACTGCTATTTCAGCTCTCAAGTTATCATTTTGAGAGGCTATTTCAATTCTCATGTCACCAATATTACTGTTTATGTCAGTTATCAGTTTTTTTATCAACTTATTCATATTTCTAGTGAAAGGAATTCAATAAATAATCTCGATCCTGGCAGCAAATGTGATGAATTTAAACGGATGGAAACTGAATGTGAGTTCAAAATTAATAATTAGTAACAATAATTTTAATATAATGTAACTTTTTTAAAAAGTATCACTGAAAACATTTATATAAACTAAATTCAACCAACACAAATATTTATCAATATAAAAATAAACTTTTAGAAGAACATAGCACCTTTTTATTATTCCTGGAAAGAGTTGTTTCCTCTATAATTCTTACTACTCCACTCAAGGCATAAAATAAGGCTTTTACAACACTTAATAAGTTGTTCAATCATAACTGTGAACAAACCTGTAATCTACCAAGAATAACCTTACCAAATCTTGTAAACAAACTAAAGACAACTATGCATCAAACGATGAACTCTTCCTACAGAAAAGTCCAGATCGGCTATGATTGTTCGACTAACATATAACCTCCTCAGTCACATCTTTAATTGAAGTTATTAAATTTAAATCTTAATCTTAAATTAAAGTTTAAGCATCCTTCTTTTTTCTATAGCAGTCCACTAACAGGATCAACATTAATAAACATATTTAACCTCCCGCACACACACCAAATAAAAAACATTTCTTCTTTTAGATTATCTGGCACAGACTAAGTCAAACTACTTTTCCCTTCACACTCCAATTCCTCTTAATGAACTCTCTTATTCTTTTGTTTTTAAGTTACGTTCGTTCGAAGTATTAGTTACAAAATTCTCACGATAGTTCACGCAAGCATCAGACCAGACATCACATCACGATTTCATTATTGCTCGTTCATCTATCGTAACAGTACAATATATAAAATCTTAAACATCTTCAATGATAGTTGAATTTGCATTTACGAATGGTACATAATCCTTTTCTCTAAGAAGAGTAGCAAAATATATAAGGAACTAAATTTTTCTCTACAGATTATTTTTATTTTTGTGCTCATGTACACAGAAAATTGAAACATTTAGCAATTAGCTTAAATTATGTAAGTGTAGTTCCATATTAGTTATATTTTGGAGGAACTGCTTTAGTTTTCCTTTATATGTGAAATATCCACAACTGTAATTTCTGAAATCAGGTAGTAAAGAAATAAATAACTTAGGTGCAATATATAAAGAGTGTTTGTGAACAATTTGTTTTTGTCTTGGGAATCATGTATGTCATTTCTTCATTTGACAAACAATATTTATAAGGTTTCATTTGAAACTCAGAATTATGTTTATAAAGATAAAGCATAAGCTTGTCATCATCATCATTATCCTCAAGCAGCCATGGGCTACGGAGGTCCAACGAGACCGTGCAATTTAGTTCTCCAAGCAAGTCTATCCTGAGCTACATCTACTGCATCTAGCCACTTCACACCAATTCTAACAAGGTCCTGTTTGACATTGTCTGCCCACCGCATCCTAGGTCTCCCCTTCTTTCTGAGACCTTTAGGCACACTGTTCATAACCCTATTCGCCAATCTATAATTATTCATACTGGCAACATGGCCAAACCAACGGAGTCTCTCACTGCACAATATGCTGCTTAAAGGCAGTTGCAAACTCCTTTGCCTAACCTCATCATTAGTTACAAAGTTGAACCACCTAATGCCCAAGATACTGCGTAAGCATCTGGAATCAAAGCATCCAGTTTCCTGTTATCTTGTTTAAAAAGTGTCCAAGTTTCACTGCCATAACTAACCCTAGAAAGAACCAAACTATTATACAGTCTAATTTTAGTCTTTAGGTGTATACGCCTATTTCTCCATACTCTCCATAGATTCCTAAAAGTCCCGGCAGCAATCCCTATTCGTCTGTTAATCTCATGCCGCACATCACCATTATCTGTTACATAGCTCCCAAGATAATTAAACTGTGACACCTGCTCAAGGCTGCAACCATTCAGATTAACTGAATCACAGCCTCCCTGACCAATTTTCATAACTTTAGTTTTCTCTCTGTTTATAACCAAAACCTACTCTACTACCAGTCTCATCAACAGCTCGAATGAAAGAGTTCATCTCATCAACATCATTTGCCAAAAGGGCTAAATCATCAGCATAATCTAAATCAGAAATTTTCGTATCTCCAGTCCATTTAAGGCCAAAATCTTTCGCTTGAAGTGAATCTCGCATTACATAATCAATAACGAAGCTAAAGAGAAAAGGAGACAAAATACACCCTTGTCGAACACAAGAAGTAATGTTAAACCAATTGCTACAAGCCTTACCAACTCTCACACACGACTCAGTGTTATTATAGAGAGCGTTCATTATATTAACTAACTTGTGTGGTACACCATATGATCTGACAATCAACCAAAAATTATGACGATCAACAGAGTCGAAAGTCTTTTTGAAATCAACAAATCTAGCAACCAAAGGTTTCTGAAACTCAACACATTTCTGAAGAATCTGCTTAAGTGAAAATATGTGATCCACACATCCCCTTCCACTTCTGAATACACATTGCTCATCACGCGATTGACTGTTAACCAGATTCTTAATTCTATTAAGCAAAATTAGGGAAAGAACTTTACCTGGAACAGAGAGTATGCTAATACCCCTATAGTTATCACAAGAACTGCGATCACCTTTTTTGAAAATAGGGATAACAATAGCTCTGGTAAAATCCTTAGGAACCATGCCTTTATAATAAAGATATTCAGAATTTCAGTCATTCAAGTGGTAACCGAAACATTCCTAGCTCTAAGCATTTCCGTAGTATTTTCATCTACCCCTGGGGGTTTATGAAGTGTAAGTTTAGAAACAGCCAAAATAACTTCATATTGTGTTATAGGGCCAATATTAAAATCACCAATGCATCTATCATCATTGCAAACGATGGGAATAGAACTAACCACATTGTTTAGAATATCACTGAAATGCTCAGCCCACCTGGCCATGACAGAATCCTCCCCTTCTATAACTTTACCTTGTTTATCCTTCAAACCCTGTATACCTGTCCTTTTTCTACCACACAAAACATTAACTGTCTGGTACAGCTCTCTGCTGTTGCGGTGTCTAACTGCTTCGTCGGCTTTGTCAGCCAAACCATCAAGCCAAAGATTCTTATCAGCAGCTAACTGATCTTTTACACGTTTATTAAGTTCTCTGTAATGCTTTCTATTAGGACTAGTAGGGTATTGATTAAGGACATTCCTGCAGTTCTTTCTTTCCGAAATAAGCTCAAGTGCCTTATCACTCAGATAATTCTGACTCTTCTGCTCCTTTTTTCCTAAAAAAGTACTGTTAGTGTCCAAAAAAGCCTGTTTAAAATGATCCCATTATTCTCAACTTCAGTAGTAAGGATATCATGACTGTCATAATGACTAAGTAACCTATCATTGTAAGCTTTGGCTATAACTGGGTCTTTCAGAGCTTCAGTATTAAAAGTAAATTTTTTAACCCTAGCACAACACTTTTTAAGTTTAAGTTGTAAGACACTTTTAACAAGGTAACGGTCAGATCCAATTTCAGCTCCCCTATATGACCTGGTATTCCTAACAGAACTAGCCCATTTGCTGTTGATTAATATATAATCAATCATATTCTTATGAAACACATCGGGTGAAACCCACGTGTACTTACGTATGTCGCGGTGTTAGTAATAAGTGTTAGTTATTCTGAATCCATTGAGTTTACTGACCTGTAGGAGACGTTGCCTATTGCCATTGCAGCTATCAATACCAAAATGGCCTATTTCTCCTCCCCAAAGGTTATAGTCAGTACCAACTTTGGCATTGAAGTCACCAAGAATAAGGGTAATATCTCCCTTTCTTGACCGAATTCAAAATATCCTGAAGTTGTCCATAAAACCTATCCTTCTCATCCTCATCGGCATCCTCAGTGGGGGCATAACAGCAGATAACATTCAAGTCTTTAACGATTGTCTGAAATTTTGCTGTAAGAAACCTTTCATTAATGCACTCATATCCTAGAAGAGCATCACTAGCGTGTCTGCTGAGAAGCAGACCGACATCTTGGTGATGCTTATTGTCATCCCTCCCTGAAAAGAGAAATTTAAGATTTTTTTTAAGAATCTGACCTTTATCTGTCCATCTGGTCTCTTGCAAGCTGAGAATATCTGAATTATAATGGTGGAATTCTTGTGTGAGGGCATAAGAGAAAAAGCTCTGTTCAGAGTCCTCACATTCCAACTACCTATGGAGAGAAAATGGTTAGTGGGATGTTTAAAGAAACTATGTTTATTGAGAGAGGGAATGCCGACAATATCAAACAGCCCCCTAATCGCAGACATATGGCAAAGACCCGTTCCCCCACCATTAAAGGCTGAAGCCATCTACACTGGAAGACTTCCTCCAATGTAGAATTTGACGATGCCAATAGAAGCAAAGAGTTCAGGTGCCTGCGATTACCTCTGCTCAGGATTATCCACCAGCTGATAAACATGTCCTGTGAATCTATTCACTTGGGGCTGTCAACCCACAAACAAAGAGAAAACACAGCGGAAGATTTTCCCTCCACATAAGCCCACCAGTGCAGCAAAATCAGGATCCATAATCAAGCTCAGAGTCATAATTCAGTTCAGGTTGGTATATATGGTCAGCACCAGGACCCTGTGTGGTTGACCACTCCTCAGCAGGGTAGAAAAAAAAAGAAAAGTTGCCATAGTTGCCCTGATCAGTAGGTTACACTAATCTGGCAGCCGTCGTCTTCCGTTCACTTTCACCAGAGATTATCTCTTTTGAAAATTACTATCGGTCTGCACCACGAGAAGGCAGGGTCGGACATTAGGTGCTAGTCCTGGCCGGTTCTATGCATCATCACAGGGGATTGGTGCATAGCTCTCCTTCCAGTGACTTCCTAGCTACCATTTACGTACGTATAAAGGTGTCTTAAAGGAAATATATTTAATTCAAAGTATTTTTCATATATGTTTAAATTATTATTTTGCAGAATGGTTATGCTTTTATTATTTTGGTTTGCAACCTAAACATTTGTTTGCCCATTTCCATGTGCAATTGGGTTCGCTTCATAAGTATTAATACACAGTAATCTCTACAATGAGCGTAGCTATGGGGGGAGAGGGAGGCTCCACCAAAGTAATCGAAGTTGGCAAAATTTGAAACGACTTACTCACAATTCACTAGATTTTGTAAAGTCTAGGTGAGTTGTGAAAATTTGGATTTGTTTTTGGTAAAATTAAGGGCAGTTAGCAAAATTTAGACAACTTGGCAAAATCTAAAGTAATTGTCAAAATGGAGGCAACTTTGCAAATTCTCGGACAGCTGGTAATATTCGAAGCCACTTAGAAAATACAGGTGAGTTGGCAAAATCGGAATAACTTGCCGAAATCTTGGGGAGTTGGTAAAATTCAGTTGACTGTCAACCTGTCTGCTCTGACCTACAGCTTCTGCATTTCGCCACTGTAAGCCAATTCTATCAAGGTCCTGTTTGATATTTTCTGCCGATCGCATCCAAGGTCTCCCCCTTTTCCTGAAGCCTTTAGGCAAACTGTTCATAATCGTGTTTACCAATCTGCAGCTATGCAGACAGGCATCATGGCCAAACCAACGCAGTCTCTCTTTGCACAAAATGTTGCTCAAAAGAGGTTGCTGACTCCTTCTTC
Organism: Ryuthela nishihirai; assembly: GCA_038380435.1. Lineage (NCBI taxonomy): Eukaryota > Metazoa > Arthropoda > Arachnida > Araneae > Heptathelidae > Ryuthela > Ryuthela nishihirai. The sequence continues at coordinate 6,325,057 of JAWZYU010000019.1, forward strand.
TAACCACATCATTACATAGAAAGTGAAACCACTTACTGCTCAAGGTACTGCGTAAGAATCTAGAATCAAAGGCATCAAGTTTCTGTATATATGACTCGTTAAAGTCGAACCTGCAAAACTCCGCACCCCCTTTTTATCAGGGGAGAATAGTGGGACAAAATTCGAAATACTTTCGACTGTCATTATATGAGCTTTCATTTGACAACGAACTTGTAACTGTAGACCATCGCATTTGCAAGGTACAGTAGAACAACTTTCACAGTTCTCATTTTCAGGGGGGAAGAAACCATGGGGGGGTCAATATTTTACAGATTGACATTCCTCGCGTCAGAAGCTTTCTTTGACATATTACTTGTTTCTTTCCGTACTTGCATTCAGCAGATATAGGGAACAATCATTTCCATATTTCCGAACTTTTTTAGGGGAAAGAAATGTCGAGATTTTATAGCTAATGACATCTGCGCGTCAGAAGCTTTAATTTGACGCATCTTCAGTACTGGTGTTCTGGAGATACTGGGAGGGGGGAGACAATCGTTTTCACATTTCGTCCCTTGTTTTAGGAGGGAAGAAAACAGGGTGTGCCAAGTTTTCGTAGTCTATGACATTTCCTGCGTCAGAAGCATTCATTTCATTTATAGCTTATTACTTATATAGATATATTACTTAGAAGAGAAATAGATTAAGAACTGTTTTCATATTTCCCCTTTTTTATGGGGAAGAAAGAATTGGGGTGGTCAATATTTTATGGCCTATGACACTCCCCGAGTTATAAGCTTTCATTTGACACAAAAATCATTAAATATCTCCGTCGCGTTTGAAAGATATGGTGAACAACTTTTTATCAAACCCAGGAACCCAAAAACCGCCATGTCAAAGCCAAAAGCAATAAAAGTCAGGGAAAAATGATTTTTTTTAAATTAAATAAAATTGGCACAATCGAGAAACTTGACAAAATCTTGTGCAGTTGGCAAAATTCGAAGCCGCTTGGTTAAATACAGGCGAGTTGTGAAAAATGGGATTTGATTTGTGAAATCAAGGACAGTCGGCATAATCGAGAAAACTTTGCACAATCTTATGAAGTGGCGACATTCATCGGGACTCGTTATAAAATTTTAGGATAGGTAAATGAAATGAAATAAGGAAATATTTTTGAAAAATCATTGCTACGTTGCAAAAACGTTGGAAGCTCCCCCCGCCACACCCACTAAATGAAATTGTGGGTTAATATATGAAAAGTACCTATTTTCCCAGTTGGTAAAGTTAGAATTCCGAGTTCGAAAATTTTCGATATCTACCCTCCCACCCAACCTTAGTTCCTTCACTATGCTCCTGATCCCTACCTGTATAGGACTCATCTTGCGGACCACTACCTTGAAAGCGAGATTATTGTGAACGTATGAAATGGCCTGCAAGATCTCTTTACTTCTATTCTATGAATAATGTCTGAATATCTTGGGAAACATATTGCGAGTCTCAGCTCACCTCCCCAAAAACTTCCATAATCTGAGAACAACCTTTTTGTAGCAAAAGACTTTACTCTCTTCGGAATTGTTGGCTGTATGTGGATACGTTGTCAGTCCTGAATTGCGCTCAGGGATGGTCTCACTCCTTATTAAAATAATTTTTCATTCACTCTCTGGGTTTATTTTCTTACCTTCATATAAACATGATAATTTTATCATGCAATTATTCATTTTTAATACTTTATTCTTGTGTGCAATATATATATACTAAAATCCACAATAACCTTACATTGGCATCTGACATAATGACCAACATAACATTTTCGTATTTACAACTTAACTTTTGAACTTGAGTTATTTAGCAAAATGGGAAAACCCGTACAGCTGACCATAAAAGCCAGTTACGTTAAAAATAACTTCCTGATTATTATTGTTATCAGCCCTGAATCAGGAGAAAGAATTGGAAGCGCTGAATACATTGAGAGCTGTAATTTCCCCCAAAATATTATTTTAAAGTAGGACATTATTAGCAGTCTTTTTTAAAACGTTCTTGAAAAATATGTGTAATGCTTATAATTTTTCGTTTCCGTCCCAGCTACTAAAATTGAGAAAAGGGCGATTTCTCTTCTGGCCTCTGCTATGCGTGATGTATAATTCTGCGGTGAGTGTTAAGAAGGGACGGGAGACCAGCTTAGAACGAAACAAATACGTTTCTCTTTCGAAATTAATTTCCATTTAGTAACGCTAAATACTCAGAGGAATATTCCATAACGCAGTTTTATCAAAAATACTTAACATGACTTTAATATTATGAAATTGCATGCAGACAATGAAACAAAACATAATATTATTTAAACACAATCAAATACTTTTATTTCAGAAGCCGAATTTCATACTAAAAATATCTAAATAATTTTTCTCCCTCATGTGAATAAATATTGTTACGACAGATGAACGACCAACAGTGACTTCATGACTTAACGTGACTTGAACACTCGTGTGTGCTTCTTCGTGAGATTCAATTTAGTCAACGAATTAGAACTGAGAACGATTCGGAAGAATGAAAAAGATGGCAGTGCAGTGTGTTAAAAGTTGTGAGATCTGAAAGGACGTTCAGATGGTCTGATTCAGTGCGCGTTAAGTGAATATAATTAGTATATTTATTAGTGTGCGCGCGGGTGTTTGTTTTATGTTGTTAGTAACAAAAGTTTAGTGAACTAGCACAGGACGAGAGTTTGTTTACGTCTGAAGCTATTCAAGTGACATGGTAAACAAAGTGAAGAGGTAGTATTTTATTACAACAGACAGAGCTGATATTGTATGGTCTATACAAAAAGGTTAATGACTTATGTATGATAGTAGTTAATTTGTTTATAAAATACTTCATCCATATTTTTGTAACAATTTGCATTGTATTTTAATTGGTTTGAAAATATACTATTGATACTCACGCTCAGTGCTTATCCATTTTTAAATTCGCAACAATATGATACCTAAAATTCTAGCGAAGAAAAAATGTTAAAATAGAGTCTCTGGTAACCGTAACCTACTGATATTTTGCCTAAATTGTTGGCAACGCAACCTCTAACGTTGATGATAGAGGCAGCTCTTTATGGCGACATAGAGTGAAAGAGATGATATCATCATTCAGCAGAGCCCATCACGCTACAGCCAAATGATCCATCAGCGTTAGAATAGTTAGGGTTCTTTGAAAATGGGCATGAAGAGGACGTCTCAGTACGTGATTGGCAACAAACCCGGAGAGAGTGCCAGGGCGTGATGTTCACATCATGTTGAACTCACTTGTGATGATCGCATGCGGCGTTTTCCTGAAACGCCGCATGCCTTTACACTTTTACACTCTGTTGTAAAATTCACCTTTGTTGTAAAGTTCAAAGTTGAACTACCTAATGCCCAAGATACTTCGTAAGCCTCTGGTAAAAAGCAAAAAAAGTAAAGATAATCTATCATTTCATGAGAGTCATTATCTCTTGTAATGAACACCAAAGCAGATCGGCAAATGCAACTAATATCAACCCAAATCATTACTCCCTTTGCCCATTCAGGCGATGGATGGTCGAAAGTTCAGATTTCTAAATCATCATATTTCAACACTGATTTTGGTGATTGTCGCATCCAGACAAAAGCAGACTTGTTATTTAAAGTAACAAGATGCCAGTCATCCCTCCATATATGTCTAGTTTATCATCATTCCAATTTCAGTCGATGTTGAGAAGAACTCAGTGGCAAGTGGTACGATAGGTGTGTTGAGTGCAGTTCTGTCTGTCCGAGTCCTTTGTTAATTGTCCTCTTTGTTAAGAGGAACCTCAAGTCTGGTATTACAGATTTCAAAATGATAAATAATTTTGTGATTGAATCAACCATAGTCTCTCTCTAGATCAAGCATCGGCAACCTATGACCCGCGGGTCACCAAGTGACCCATTTGATAATTTCAAGTGACCCACTTGAGTTCCGCAAATAAAGTATAATATATAAAAATAAATTATAAAACATAAACATGAAACAAACACTTTGAGAAAGTATAAATAATAAGATTAACATTTTAGTTTGATTGCAAAGTTGCAGAAATGAACATAGGCGGAATACAGCGACATTGTCCGAACGAATCTCATCATTACTCGACGAGTGATGATTATTCACATTAAAGACGAAGTAGATGTGAACAATAGTAGATGTGTGATCAGGGCTCCTATTGGGCGGCTGGGCTCTCTGACTGCATGCCACCTGCAGCCGACAATTAGGAGCCCTGCCCACCTGCTGATCACGCATCTATTCTTGTCTACGTTTACTTCGTCTTTAACGTGAATAAACAGTAGCTCAGAAGTGTGAGAACAGTTACCTAAGCGAAATAATTATTATTATTATTACCATGGACAAACAAAAAGCAAAAAAGAGATTATTTCAAGATGTGTGGACTGAAAAGTATGGATATATGGAAAATGGTGACAAATTGATATGTACTTTATGTACAGATATAATTACCACCAGGACTTACAATATTGAGCGACACTTTTCTTCAAAACATAAAGATGTGAGTGAAATGCTAAATGATGAAAAATATGAATACATTGCTAAACGTGTATTAAATTATGGTAAACAAAATAAATTTTTGAAGAGATTGGTTACCAGCCACAATTACGCTATATCTGCCAGCTTTATTGCAGCTCTTAGTATTGGTACCAACGGAAAACCGTTTAGAGACTGCGAATTTTGGAAAACGCATTCATAAATTGTTCCGAACACTTATTCAATGACTTCGCAAATAAAAAATAAATAATTGAGAGAATTAATAAAATGCCATTGTCGGCCAGAACAGTTCAGCGTCGCATTGAAGATATGGCAAAAAATATTGACGCACAGGTCAAAAATGATTTGTTATCTAGTGACGTAATTAGCCTTGCACTCGATGAAAATACCGATGTAAATAGTATGGCTAGGCTGGCAATTATTATTAGATTTGCATCAATAAATAGTTCGAACGTCAATGAAGAACTATGCGTTCTTGCTTCAATGAATGACACGACCAAAGGCATGGATACTTTCCGTCAAGTACAAGAGTTTACAAATTTCAAAAATGGGAAAATATTGGATTTAAAAAGTAAATTATTTTTCATAACAACTGATGGTGCTCCAGCTATGAGAGGAAAAAAGTTGGATTTGTGAAACTAATGGAAAATGAACTTGGCCGCTCACTTTTATCATTCCATTGTATCATACATGAAGAAAATTTATTTGCAAAGGCATCTACGCAACTACTTAAGGATGTAATGGAAAAGGTTGTTAAAATCGTAAACATAATAGTTGCATGATCTGCATTAACACACAGGCGCTTCAAAGCTTTTTTGGAGGAAATTGAATCGAAATATGGAGATTTACTGTTACATGCTGAAGTACGATGGTTAAGTCGAGGCAAAGTTCTTAATAGATTTGTAGAGTGCTTTGATGATATACAAATATTTCTTTACGAAATTGGTGAAAATGATCTCGAGCTCAATGGTAAACAATGGTTTTTAATAACTGTATATATATATTGTTCTTAACAGACGTAATGAACCATTATAATGATTTCAACATACGACTCCAAGGAAATAACCACACAATTTTGAAAATGTACGAGGAATGGAAGAGTTTTTGTTCGAAATTAATATTATTTGAAACTGACATAAAAACTAAAATATTTCTTTTCTTTCCCTTACTAAAAAACTAACATGAGAAAGAAAATATCAATGAAAGCAATCTAAATATGTTCGGAAGTTGTATTTTGAAGATTAAAAGTGAATTTGAAAGTAGATTTCAAAGTTTTAAGAAGCACGGCGAAATGTTTACATTTATAATAAAGCCCGACGAAATAGAGGAAAATGTTTTAGATTTGCAGTATTTTGAATATCTTAAAATTGACAATTTAAGTTTAGAAATGATTGATTTTAAAAGTTCAACGTTGTGGACAGACAAATTCAAGACATTGCGGAAAGATTTAGAAAACACGGAAGATAATCAACTTCTCATGATATCATCGTGTTGGGCATCACTTCCTACGAAGTTTTTATCTTTGAAAAAAATTGACTTTGCCATTTTGTCCGCGTTCGGTTCTACTTATAAATGTGAAAAAATATTTTCACACATGAAATTTATTTTAAGTAAGAACAGGAACTGGAATTTAAGTTTACTACCGAAAATTCAGACGCTTGTATTCGTCTTAAGGTGACTAAGTATGAACCAGACTTGACTAAATTGACGTCACAAATTCAGCATCAGGGGAGCCATTGATAACGAAGAGAACGCTTATAAATAAGGTTCATAAATTATTAATGAACTAAAACTTGAGAATTATATTTGTTTTTATAATAATTAGAATTATATATATATATTTTTATGTTTTGAGTTTAAACGCATATTGTAATAGTTTTCTCAATAAAATTTATCTTATTATTCACTAACGGACTGTTTTAAAATGAAAATACCCATTGACCCGAAATGTCTTCTTAATAGTCACATTTTGGTTGATTTTGACCCGCAGCCAAAAAAGGTTGCCGACGTCTGCTCTAGATTATGCTACCCATTTTGTGATTTGTTCAGTTGCTCCAGATCGTGCCAGATATCTATGGGTGCTATCCAGCAATCATCGTAACCATCACCAGCGAATTTTCATCGCATCCCTCCCTTCTTTAACAGAATAATGATGAGCTGGTAACCCATCCTCACAGACTGTTTCATCCTCACTGAAACATACAGTATATCCAACTCGAGATACTGCAAGTGACCATTTCGACCTTGGATTCTGCAGCTATGTCTTTAATATTAATTTTATCTGCATTGATACAAGAATGGCCACATGCATCCCTCTAAAATCAACACTTGGTCGCGATATCTTCGATGTTTTTCCATCATACGTGATCATTTACATTATACCGCCATGTTATAAGAGTGCACTGAGTGAACACAATGAAATGTGCATTTCTTGGTCTTGACTGATTTTGAGGATGAACGACTTCTTCTTCACGTTTGTAATGTAGGAAAAATTGGCGTTCTTTTCGGAGTTCTGGCTTCTTAAACATGGTAACCGAAACAGGCGAAACGTTTCTCAGATATTCTGAACAGAAAAATAAGCATTGGCCAAGAGATATCGAGAAAAATATCAAAAACAATAAAAAAAAGCCAAAGCCGAGCTATATTCTATGTTTATCTGAAATGTCCAGCTGTAAAGATGGATCACTTACATTTTCGTTTATTTTGATAACTTAGTTCAAATTTAATTAATCTCATGTCAAGTTTTGGTGTCATAACAAAGTGCTTCAGTTTTAAAAGCACAGAAGTTATGAAGAGTTTTTCCTTTTGAAGTGCTCTAACTAACTTGGAAGAAATTTTTCAGTGGCTCGTGATGTGGTATTTGAGAGAACTCAACAAAACATTACACGTCTTGTCAGTTTGCGTGAGCAAGATGTTACAGACTGCGACTGAGCTTCTCCTTCTCGCGAGGCCTTCAGAGAATTTTCGAGACTTCAACCTCGAGAAGTAGTGGTGGCTTTGTGTTGCCAACGCCATCTGTGCTCGGTGTCCCTGTCACATCGACGACGACAAGCATCTTTAATTAAGTGCGATTCGTCTGCTCTTTCATTAGCTTTCATTAACGCTTGCTAAGCACCCGTCCGATGTCGTTTGCAAAAGCCACCTTACTGACTTGTGAACTATTCGTGATCGGTTTGTCAGTGAGTAGCGATTAAATCGTCTTTAAGTACATTGCAGTCGATTGCCTTCTTAAAAAAGAGGATCGAGTATCCTTTATTAGCATTGGGAGGGAGAGGGGAGTGCCTTCATCTGTTTCTCGGCATGGTGTTTTCTTTTTCTCCTTTTAATTCCCGTTGCAACAGAAAGGATACACAAAAATGAGCAAAACATAATTATATTTAAATTTAGGCATTACGAGCTTAAGGTAGAACCATAAGAGATCTGCAGTGTATGCTTCACTTGCTGCTTATTTGTTAATTCAAAGAGAATAGGAGAAACCGTCAAGCTGTTACATCCCTCGTACGTGTAGTTATTTCTTTAGTTTAAAACAGGATAGGAAAAAAAAGCGTTTCAATAGCAGGAAGGGATGCACATGAATTAGTAATCCGAAGTTATCATGTAAGATTACACAGAATGAATTTCCGTAGTGCATCAATTAAAACTAATATTTATTATTCAAACAATAGTTTTAATGCAGAGAGCAAGTTTCGTAAGACGTACTATTTCAAAAATGACTGAGTCTCAGAGGAGGCTGTAAGGCTGTCTTCCCAGAGCGAACTACTGTTTAAATCTTTAATTTAGTTGATATACAGGTACAAAATCATCCTGTAGCCATGTGCTGTGGAGGTCTAGCCAGATTGTCAAATTTAGTTCCCCAAACACCTCTGTCCTCAGCTACAACTGCTGCATTTGCATTTGACTATTGAACGTCAGGTATCTACTCAGGTGGCAAGTGCCACCAATTCTAACAAGGTCCTGTTTTAAATAATTTTGTAAAGTTTTTGTAACAATTATTAGTGAGATGCAAAGAGAATTTGCGATCATGAATACTAGGTCAGATTATATTACATAAATAAGAATTCTATGCATTTTCCACTAGCTAGTAACGATGTTGCCATCATCATCATCATCATCATCATCATCATCATCATCATCATCATCATCATCATCATCATCATCATCATCATCATCATCATCATCATCATCATCATCAAGCGGCCCATGGGCTACGGAGGTCCAACCAAACCGTGCAATTTAGTTCTCCAAGCAATTCTGTCCTGAGCTACATCTACTGCATCTCGCCACTGCATACAAATTCTAACAAGGACCTGTTTGACATTGTCTGCCCACCGCATCCTAGGTATCCACCTCTTTCTGAGTCCTTTAGGCACACTGTTCATAACCCTATTCGCCAATCTATAATTATTCATACGGGCAACATGGACAAACCAACGGAGTCTCTCTCTGCACAATATGCTGCTTAAAGGAGGTTGCAAACTCCTTTGCCTAACCTCATCATTAGTTACAAAGTTGAACCACCTAATGCCCAAGATACTGCGTAAGCATCTGGAATCAAAAGCATCTAGTTTCCTATTATCTTGTTTACAAAGTATCAAAGTTTCACTACCATAACTAACCCTAGAAAGAACCAAACTATTATACAGTCTAATTTTAGTCTTTAGGTGTATACGCCTATTTCTCCACACTCTCACTAGATTCTTAAATGTCCCGGCAGCAATCCCTATTCGCCTGTTAATCTCATGCCGCACATCACCATTATCTGTTACATAGCTCCCAAGAAAATTAAACTGTCACACCTGCTCAAGACTGCAACCATTCAGATTAACTGAATCACAGCCTGCCTGACCAATTTCCATCACTTTAGTTTTCTCTCTGTTTATAACCAAACCTACTCTACTACCAGTTTCATCAATAGCCCTAATGAAAGAGTTCATCTCATCAACATCATTTGCCAAAAGGGCTAAATCATCAGCATAATCTAAATCAGAAATTTTCGTATCTCCAGTCCATTTAAGGCCAAAACATTTCGCTTGAAGTGAATTCCGCATAACATAATCAATAACCAAGCTAAAGAGAAAAGGAGACAAAATGCACCCTTGTTGAACACTAGAAGTAATGCTAAACCAATTGCTACAAGACTTACCAACTCTCACACAATTCTCAGTGTTATTATAGAGAGCTTTCATTATGTTAACTAACTTGTCTGGTATACCATATGATCTGACAATCAACCACAAATTATGACAATCAACAGAGTCGAAAACCTTTTTGAAATCAACAAAGCTAGCAACCAAAGGTTTCTGAAACTCTAAACATTTCTCAAGAATCTGCCTAAGTGAAAATATCTGATCCACACATCCCCTACCAGTTCTGAATTCACATTGCTCATCACGCAATTGACTGTCAACCAGATTCTTAATTCTATTAAGCACAATCATGGAAAGAACTTTACCTGGAACAGAGAGTAGGCTAATACCCCTATAGTTATCAAAAGAACTGCGATCACCTATTTTGAAAATAGGGATAACAATAGCTCTGGTAAAATCCTTAGGAACCATGCCTTTATCATAAAAGATATTCAAAATTTCAGTCATCCAAGTGGTAATAGAAACATTCTCAGCTCTAAGCATTTCCGTAGTAATTTAATCTACTCCTGCGGGTTTATGAAGTGTAAGTTTAGAAATAGCCAAAATAACTTCAGATTGTGTTATAGGGCCAACATTAAAGCCACCAATGCATCTATCATTGCAAACAATGGGAGTAGAACTAAACACATTGTTTAGAACATCACTGAAATGCTCAGCCCACCTAGCCATGACAGAATCCTCACTCCTCACTTTCTATAACCTTACCTTGTTTATCCTTTAATCTCTGTATACCTGTCCGTTTTCTACTACACAAAACATTAACTATCTGGTACAGCTCTCTGCTGTTATGCTGTCTAACTGCTTCCTCGGCTTTGTCAGCCAAACCATCAAGCCAAAGATTCTTATCAGCAGCTAACTGATCTTTTACACGTTTATTAAGTTCTCTGTAATGCTTTCTATTAGGACTAGTAGGGTATTGATTAAGGACATTCCTGCAGTTCTTTCTTTCCGAAATAAGCTCAAGTGCCTTATCACTCAGATAATTCTGGCTCTTCTACTCCTTTTTTCCTAAAAGAGTACTCTTAGTTTCCAAAAACGCCTGTTTAAAACAGCTCCATTCTTCCTCAACTTCAGTAGTAAGCATACCATGACTGTCATAATGACTAAGTAACCTATCATGGTAAGCTTTAGCTATAACTGGGTCTTTCAGAGCTTCAGTATTAAAGGTAAATTTTTTAACCCTAGCGCAACACTTTTTAAGTTGCAAGACACTTTTAACAAGGTAATGGTCAGATCCAATTTCAGCTCCCCTATATGACATGGTATTCCTAACAGAACTAGCCCATTTGCTGTTAATATATAATCAATCATATTCTTATGAAGCCCATCGGGTGAAACCCATGTGTACTTATGTATGTCGCGGTGTTTGTAATAAGTGTTAGTTATTCTGAATCCATTGAGTTTACTTACCTGTAGACGTTGCCCACTGACATTGCAGCTACCAATACCAAAAGGGCCTATCACTCCTCCCCAAAGGTCAGAGTCAGTGCCAACTTTGGCATTAAAGTCACCTAGAACAAGGGTAATATCTCCTTCCTTGACAGAATTCAAAATATCCTGAAGTTGTCCATAAAACCTATCCTTCTCATCCTCATCGGCATCCTCAGTGGGGGGCATAACAGCAGATAGCATTCAAGTCTTTAACGCCTGTCTAAAATTATAGATCACTTAAAATATAACGCATCTCCTGGATTTGACAATATTAAACCAAAATACATAAAGGAAAGTAAATGTAATTTTTTTCATGTAATATAATCCTTATAAAAAAAAATTTTGAAAATTCGCAAAACCCAATAGCTCTGAAAATTGGAATTGTTCATCCGGTATATAAAAGTGGATCAAAAAAGAATTTTAATAAGTATAGACCAATCACTCTAGTAGTAACATAAATGATAGTTCCGGCACAGTAAAAGAGGCTCGAGAATTCTATGAAAAATCGATGGGAAAAGTTTACCTCATCCCCCATAACTTTTCCCATTGGTTTTCGTAGAATTCTCGAGCCTCTTTTACTGTGCTAGAACTCCCATTTATGCTACTATCACTCTATTGACAATTTTTGATAAGATAATGGAGAAATACGTTGGAGATCGCTTGCAAAATGTTTTGAATAAAATAAATTTTTTGCCAAGTAAGCAATTTGGGTTCCGTAAAGGTATGGGAACGCAAAGTCTTTTGGAAGATCTTATTAATAATATAAATATTAATTTAAATATAGGAAAGAAATACGTTGCGGTATTTATGGACTTCAAGCATTTGATTCAGTTGACTTTGACATCATGCTACAGAAATTATATTTACTTGGCATAAGAGGGAATATTTTTGAATGGTGTAAAAGCTACTTATTACATAGAGAAATAGTTATGAAAATAAATGATTATTTTAGCAATGAATTACAGATGAATTTTGGAGTTCCACAAGGATCTATTCTCGGCCCTATGCTATTCCAAATATACATAAATGATTTGGCTAACATTAATTTCGATAGTAAATTATATATGTATGCTGATGATACAGTGCTAATCAACTTGCACTCTGATTTAGAATACGCTATTTGCAATCTACAAAATGATTTTAATAAAGCAGTTAAATGGTTTGCTCTTAACAAACTGAGTGTAAACGAGAAAAAAACTAAATTTATGTGTATTGGTTCTCAACAAACTACACTTAATAGAAGAAATACTAGGCATCGAATAAGTTGTACTATGCTGGATGGTTTATCCCCTGGTATGTGCAATTGTCCTAAAATAGAAGAAATAAACGAAATAATTTACCTAGGCTTGAAAATGAAATGGAATAAATATATTGATTGGATGTGTTCAAGACTACGATTTGTAGCATTTAAAATTAGGAAACTTAACTTGTTTGTTGATACACAGATAACTATTTTAGTATAGAAAGCACTTTTTGAATCTATAATTAGATATGGGATAACAGTTTATGGGACAGCCTATAAGACAGAATTAAATAAAATTAAAAGAATACAAATTAGTCTGCTAAAAGATTGTATAATTCAGAAGTTAAAAATTCCCTTACAACAAAAGATGATATATTTAGTTTGTTCAAGAGTTTACCTATTGAAAGTTTATATGTGTTTGTTTCTGTTATCAATAACTTCTTTGATGATACCTATAAGCAAAATATTTTCCACAATAAGTTTACTAGAAAAAAGCTATGGTTTTTTTTGAAACAACCAAAATTTTATAATAATTACGGAAGAAATTCCAAAGAATATCAAATTCCCTACCTATTTAACTTGCTTCCTAGAGAAATAGTTAACTGAAAAAAAAAATTGTGATGTTAAAGAAAAATTATTTCATTGGTTGATGAAAAAGTAATGTTTTTATTTGGAAACTTTCATCATTTTCTCGGTTTTCTTTTTCATTTATTCCTTTTTTTCCCTCTCCTTCATTTTTTGTACTACTGATATAATCTACATCATATCTGTAGAACCATATATGTACATTCCCGCTGATAAGCTTCGGCTTAGCGGAATTTTTTATGCAAAATAATTATAGATAATACTTATTGAAAATAAATTTGAATTTGAATTTGAAAACTTTGTCTGCCCACCGCATCTTAGCTCTCCCCCTTTTCCTGAGGCTCTTTAGGCACACTATTCATAAGTCTATTCGCTAATCTATAGTTATGCATATGGGAAACATGGTCAAATCAACGAAATCTATCTTTGCACAATATGCTGTTCAAATGAGGTTGCCGACTCCTACACCTAATGTAACCATTACTTACAAAGTTGAACCACCTAATGCCCAAGATACTTCGTAAGCCTCTAGAATCAAAGGCATCAAGTTTCCTGTTATCTTGTTTAGAAAGGATTCAAGTTTCACTACCATAACTAACCCTAGAAGGTACCAAACTATTGCTTTTCAGTCGTCGTTTGTCGGTTTATGGATTTGTCAAAATAGTTGCTCCACCGTACCTTTTGAACGCCTAGATTAATAATAATACTTTTTGTGTCAAATGAAAGCGTATGACACGGGAAGTGTCATATGATACAAAAACCTGACCCCCATGCTTTCTTCCATCCTAAAAAAATTGGAAATATGAAACCTATTGTTCTGCTGTATCTTCGGAATCCAATGTCCGAAAGTAACGGGCAATGCGTCAAATGAAACTTGTGAGATGTGGAATGTTGTGGGTCCGTCCTCCTTTCCTTCTTCCCTCCTAGAGAAGGGGAAATATGGAAACGATTGTTCTGCTACATCTTCATAACGCGAGGGCTGAACTCAACAAGCTGTATGTGATAGCTTATGACGTTGGAAATGTTGTGGGTAATAAACAAATATTCCCTTGACTTCTTGCCCCCTAAAAAGGGAGAAACGTGAAAGTCATTCTTCTACTATATTTTAAGAACGAGAAATCCTACAATTACGAGTTAGGTATCAAATAAAATCTCATATGAGAATCATCGTAGACTCCTTCGAATTACGTTCCCTACTATTTTTCCATCCCCCCAAAAGGTAACGGAAATTTAGGGGTTGACCTTAAGGTGTTTTACACTGCTCGACATTGAAAGTGCCCAACCCAGAAGGACATGTCGCACAAATATGCAAATAGAACGGTGGGTGTGCGCAGTTGAGATATGCAAATGATGATAATCCAGAACCAATGATATGTGTGCCTTAAAAGACAAAAGGTGCAAGAAGGAATAAGGATTATATTGAGTTTATGCAGGAGGAAGTCATACGAACGGTTGGGATTAGGTAGTTCCGCTCGGAAATTGTTCAGCGAATGTGGAAAATGCCTGGTACACGCCGTTGGCAGGTTTATCGCCATTTGGATGCTTTTGAGAGAAGAAAAATCATAGGCCATATGTGAAGCGTGATAGATTGCACGTCGTGTCGCTGTCCATGTTCATCGGGATGCACGAACTGTTGGATTACTGTTGGTAACAATGGCGAAATAAAAGTTCTAGTGTGCATCGCAGAGGGAGTCGTGCTGTCCGATGGCTTGATAGGCGTATCGGATCAATCTAGCTAGAATCAAAAGCATCTAGTTTCCTCTTATCTTGTTTACATAGCATCCAAGTTTCACTACTGTAACTAACCCTAGAAAGTAGCAAACTATTATACAGTCTAATTTTAGTCTTTAGGTGAATACGCCTATTTCTCCACAGCAATCCCTATTCGTTTGTTAATCTCATTCCGCATATCATCATTATCTGTTACATAGCTCCCAAGGTAATTAAACTGTGACACCTGCTCAACACTGCAACCATCCAGATTAAGTGAATCACAGCCTGCCTGAACAATTTTCATCACTTTAGTTTTCTCTCTGTTTATAAACAAACCTACTCTACTACCAGTCTCATCAACAGCTCGAATGAAAGAGTTCATCTCATCAACATCATTTGCGAAAAGGGCTAAATCATCAGCATAATCTAAATCAGAAATTTTCGTATAAGTCCATTTAAGGGTAAAATCTTTCCCTTGAAGTGAATTTCGCATAACATAATCAATAACCAAGCTAAAGAGAAAAGGGGAAAAAATGCACCCTTGTCGAACACCAGAAGTAATGCTAAACCAATTGCTACAAGCCTTACCAACTCTCACACACGACTCAGTGTTATTATACAGAGCTTTCATTATGTTAACTAACTTGTCTGGTATACCATATGATCTGACAATCAACCACAAATTATGACGATCAACAGAGTCGAAAGTCTTTTTGAATCAACAAATCTAGCAACCAAAGGTTTCTGAAACTCTAAACATTTCTCAAGAATCTGCCTAAGTGAAAATATCTGATCCACACATCCCCTTCCACTTCTGAATCCACATTGCTCATCACGCAATTGACTGTCAACCAGATTCTTAATTCTATTAAGCACAATCATGGAAAGAACTTTACCTGGAACAGAGAGTAGGCTAATACCCCTATAGTTATCACAAGAACTGCGATCACATTTTTTGAAAATAGGGATAACAATAGCTCTTGTAAAATCCTTAGGAACCATGCCTTTATCATAAAAGATATTCAGAATTTCAGTCATCCAAGTGGTAACTGAAACATTCCCAGTTCTAAGCATTTCTGTAGTAATTTCATCTACCCCTGGCGATTTATGAAGTTTAAGTTTAGAAATAACCAAAATAACATCAGATTGTGTTATAGGGCCAACATTAAAGCCACCAATGCATCTATCATCATTGCAAACAATGGGAGTCGAACTAACCACATTGTTTAGAACATCACTGAAATGCTCAGCCCACCTAGCCATGACAGAATCCTCACCCTCTATAATCTTACCTTGTTTATCCTTGAATCCCTGTATGCATGTCCGTTTTCTACCACATAAAACATTAAGTATCTTGTACAACTCTCTGCTGTTGTGCTCTCTAGCTGCTTCCTCGGCTTTGTCAGCCAAGCCATCAATCCAAAGATTCTTATCAGCAGCAAACTGATCCTTTATTGGTTTATTAAGCTCTCTGTAATGCTTTCTATTAGGACTAGTAGGGTATTGATTAAGGACATTCGTGCCCTTTCTTCTTTCTGAAATGAACTCCTCAAATAATTCTGTCTCCTCTGCTCCTTTTTTCCTAAAAGAGTACTGTTAGTATCCAAAAAAGCCTATTTAAAATTGCCCCATTCTTCGTCAACTTCACTAGTAAGCAAACTATGACTGTCATAATGACTAATTAACCTATCAAGGTAAGCTTTAGCTACAACTGGGTCTATCAGAGCTTCAGTATTAAAAGTAAATTTTTTAATCTTAGCACAACACTTTTTAAGTTTAAGTTGCAAGACACTTTTAACAAGGTAATGGTCAGATCCAATTTCAATGACCTGGTATTCCTAACAGAACTAGCCCATTTACTGTTAATTAATATATAATCAATCATATTCCTATGCAGCCCATCAGGTGAAACCCATGTGTATTTATGTATGTCGCGGTGTTTGTAATATGTGTTAGTTATTCTGAAACCATTGAGTTTACTTACCTGTAGGAGACGTTCCCCATTGCCATTGCAGCTACCAATACCAAAAGGGCCTATCACCCCTCCCCAAAGATCAGAGTCAGTACCAACTTTGGCAATGAAGTCACCAAGAACAAGGGTAATATCTCCTTTCTTGACAGAATTCAAAATATCCTGAAGTTGTTCATAAAACCTATCCTTCTCATCCTCATCAGCATCCTCAGTGGGGGCATAACAACAGATAACATTCAATGCATTTGTCAAACTTTGACATAGCCTCAACACTAACTTTTCTGCTAGTTTGAATACTGTCATGTTTATTATTCTCCAAGCTACTAACAACATGACTCTTAATAATATGTACAGTATTATCTAATACTTTCCTCGTAGTACCTTTAGATTTATTACACAATTTGCCTTTCTCAGGCATATAATTACTTTCATTAAAACAAGATTTACCACTTTTCACAAACACTTTACTTTTATTATTCTTATGATTAATCTCATTAAATATACTCTCACTATCAGAGTAGGTATCACCTCCTGCATTATCTGCATTAAACCTTGGAAATCTATTCGGTCTTGTCGGATTATCCTGACAATCAGGTACACATCTAAATTTTAATTTCTGTTGGAAGTTATCTTTACTTGCAATTTTAGCAGAATTTTCACCTTTGTTTCCCACATTTGTCTTTACCTTCAACACTGTTCTTTCTCTTGCCAAGCTAATTCCTTAGCTTCCCTTTCCTTTTCTAATATCCTCTTCTCTACCATCCAGGCCCGTTTCTTTTCTTCTAGCGCTAATCGTCTAAGCTCTACTTCCCTATCTTTTTCTTCTTCCTCTCTTCTATATTCTATTTCTAATCTTCTTTCTTCCCTTCTTTCTCCCCTATCTCTTTCTTCTTTCCTTGTCTTATATTCCCTATCTCTTTCTTCTTTCTCTCTTTAATATTCCATCTCCCTCTCCGAGACTGATTTCAGAACAGAATCACTCATTTAGACCGGATTCGAACCACATCCACAAGCACCCTGTTCTACTCCAAAAACGCTTCCATTCTTATCAATTTCGGTAACTTTCTCACTTTCCCCAGCCTCAATGTGTCTGGTTAAATCAAGACTGCCGTGCTGCTCAGTTCCACCCTTAGTTTTATTGCGACTCCTCAGCATCACTGGCAACTCAAATTAATTTAAAAATGAAAAAAGGACAGAAAAACCACAGATAAATGTTCCTTTCCGCAAAGATTGGCTCTAATCACTTGCGTGCTGCACATGGAGTCTCCTTCCGAAACTAGGAACATCTTCCACAGCACACGGAACCTCAGTGAAGATCTCGATGAGGTAGCACTCGGGGAAATTGCACTCTGTAGAACATTGCATTGGATGCAGCTTAGACCACTCACTTCTTGCAGCTTCCTCACTTTCATGGAATCACTGACACAGAAACACAAATTCTTCTAAATTTCTTGCACTTTTTTTTCTTCTCTCAGCGGAAATTTTCTTCTTCTTTTTCTTTTAGAACAATGGACATCTTCTTCGGCATACGAACGATAATGCTGTCGCGGACTGCGCCAAATGTCGTGCGCAGTGGTATGTCCGACGATTAACCGCACGAGAGTTGTATAGGGAAGGTACAGTTTATTCACACTTGTATACAATTATGTGCTGGGATTGCACTCGACTCCGTAGCCTTTTTCTGCTGCAAACAATTATGCGATGAGGTGGAGAATCGCATTTTGAAGATTATCGCTTTACCGACCTCAAACTAGACGAAAGGATATTTAACCTTTGCCTACAATGTGGTTCACACAGAACTCATTTCAGTTCCACAGAACTGTATTTGATTCACCAAAAATCTTGATTCTCACATAGAATTAAACCCTCTCCTTAAGGGGTTTTCTTTGAGTAAGAGTGGCATCCCTTGACACGCGTTCAAACGTCCTTCCCATTTGACAGCGATGCTCAAGATTGTTCTTAACTCTCGCTGCCGTAGTCTCCAGCTCCCGAGCTCGTGCCCCAGGCTAGTTGTAAATGGCCATAAAAGGGCTTTTCGGGCTCGGCATGTGCAGGCAGCCAGCTCAGCCCGAAAACAACATCTCTGAGTCACATCCCCACAATAGCACTTCCAAAAACACACTTAATGCATAAAAATATTTACAACAACAAAAATACAATTAAAATGCAACAATAAATAAAATGAATAAATTAGAGGGACATGACACACATGTTTTGACATAAAAGTAAAAGTATTTTCAGAACGTTAATAAATTTATTGCAACATAAATTTTGCATTTATATAATATTATTTAGAATTTCCTGTTATATTACACTGTGTAAGAAATTGAAGCACAATTTGCCATGCTAGTCGAGCTACGAGTGGTATGAAAAATCTCGCGTAATTACTACGGCACTGAGAATCATATCGCTCAGCCCATTCCCCATATTCAACCAGCAATAATTTCTCTTGAGGAAACCACTATTTAGCTGCTTTATAGCGTTACGTATATTTTATACCACCTTCACTCTTCGCTAGAGGCTGCTAGAGGCAGACTATTCGTAAAGGTCCTGTAGAGTTAGAGGCTGGCCATCACATTGGTTGATTGAGTGACATGGTTTATGGGCGCATGTTTTGCCGTACCGTTAGACTAAAGCCTATGTGTTAGTATTTGTATCTAGTTAAGGCTTTTCAGTATAGTTTTACATATTTCTACCACTTTCTTAGCCTTTAAAAACTCCCATATTTTACAAATGCCTCAGTGCGCTACATTTGGGTGTAATATATGTATTATATATGCAGATTTTCCCATGAAACCACTTCAGAAAATAGCAATGGGCTGCAAAGGTAAAACGAGATAACTGAAAACCAACAAACAATTTCTTTTTAGTTCTTTGCAAAAAAATAAAAGGATATAATGTTTTCTCTTTGTCGTCTGTCTATGCCAATGTTTGTTTTTCTGCTTTTCGGTCTGTCTTTCCACCAGTCTGTTTGTCTTTAGAAATTCAACTTGTCTGCTTTTAGAGAAAAATGAAAAATTATTTTCGGGTTGGATATATGTCAACGAACTATTAATATTCGCAACTTTTAAATCTTCCAATAGCTTTAATAACGCTCTCCAGCGGTAAGAAAAATGAGAAATGCTTAATTTTAAACCAGTCTTGCGAACGATCTACTTACACTGGAAATTGAAATTTTGGTCGTAGAGCGTTGTAGTCAGGAAGTTTGCAATGGCAACAATGCTTTGCCCTCTTACATCCAGGGGGGGTGACGAAATGAAACTTTTTTTTATTTTAACAGTTAAACGAAAATTTCTTTTGCCATTTTATAATAAAAATAAATAATAAATACCCCCTCAAGCAGCTGCTTGCCACAGAGGTCTGACAGGAGTCTATCAGTTTATATGCCACAGTAGAAGGTTATATAGGTACTGATAAAATCTAACTATTTAAACTTTTCCAATCCACTATAAGATGCAATTTCCACTGTGAGAGAATGCTAAAGGTGAAAAATGAAAACTCAAAAAGGGGTTTCTAGCGGTGAAAAAAGTTGGAAAATACTAAATCCTTAAACGATTATTGCAAACGACCTATTTATGGCAGAAATTTAAAACTTTGGTGATAGAGTGTGATGAGAAAGTTTACCTTAGCAATAATGATTTGTTCCCTTGTACACAGTGCTAAATCACACCAGTTAAATATTAACTAATATTAAATTAGCCAGGTATCCAAGGGTGGTAGGGGGATGGTGGCAAAATATATATCTTCTGTTTGCAAGAGATGAATTTTTGTGTTATACTAATAAAATATTAATTTGTTATTTTCCCTTGTACATTAGTAGTACATAGATAATATTACTTTATTATGACATTGATGTAATATTTTCTGCTTACTGGCATTAACCTTGTTTTGAATAAAGTAGATTTTATTCTTCAGTTGATTTCCTTTTTTTTAACATTTTTATTAAATTTATATGAGGTAAGATTTACACAAAAGTAGAGCAATGAAAAAAATCTACATCGTCTCCCATTTAATGAAAATTTCGTAATTGGTTTTAGATCGAGAAAGGTAACGAAAGAAAAGGGACAACTCTTTCGCTCTGAAACTACAAGTTGAGATATCCATTGCAACGATATGTGTTCCGTTGCAACGAAGAGTACTCCATTGCAACCAATTAAACTCTAAATGCTACGATATAGTACTCCAATGCAACGAATTGTGCTCCAATGCAACGACATTATGCTATATTGTAATGAATTGTATTGCATTGTAACGAATTGTATTCCATTGAATTGCTCTGTTTGTTTGAGTAGCCATTCTATAAGATTAAGTCGGGTAAACGAAAAGGAAATCGTACAAAGACTAGAAATACGTCTAAAAATTATTAGGATAATGAAATGTATGCATACTAATATCTTAAGAAGCAAGACTAGAGTGAAATTAAAGAAATTGATCAGTTACAGAAAATAGTGTATAGCAATATCAATTCATTTTTGAACAGAATTATATTTCTACTCAGAAGAGCGATAGGTAAAGAAAGGAAAGAAATAAAGTTACATAATTTAAGTGTGAGTAGGAAATTCTAATATATGCACGATATGATCATAACTAATTCATCTACTAAGCTCTTGCTTATAACTTAAGGAAGTTCAACAAAAATGCAAATATTTCAAGATAGGCTTTTAGAATTTAACGACAGTTTCAGAGGATATTTAATATCATAAATATTAATCATTGTAAATAAATAAGATATCGAAATACTTCTGCGATTTCCAAATTAAATTTTCGATAAAAGAATGTATCGGAATTTTTTTCCAATTATGGAAAATTTTAGATCACCGCAGATATTGAAGTTAACGTTATTTAGTAAAAAGTATGGTTATCCCTAACAGCAATAAAGCTTGCACAACGAGCTCTCATGCTTCTAATAAGGTCATCCGATAATGCAGAGAGCAGCAAATCCCACAGTTCAGCAAATCCCACGGCAAAATATAACAGCGTTTTTTTCAGCTGATTTGGAGGTGATCGATAACTTACAACTCGCTTTCCCAAAGCATCCCATGCATGTTCAATGGGATTTAGGTCTGGGGACCTCACTAGCCAATCCATTCTTTGAATATCTTCACTAACAAGGCATTCCTCCACTGAGCTCTATGTGGACGATCCACTTCTGAGTCTCTATCTCCACTTCTGAGTTCTATGTGGACGAGCGTTATCATCCATAAAAATGAATTCTAACCCAATGTTACCTCTAAAAAGCCTCACATAAGTCTTTAGGACCTCATCACATAAGTCTTTAGGACCTTAGAGGAGTTATAGTTCGTCCTGAGAAGATATGCAAGTCAGTGTGGACATTATTATGTTTTCTATTGGTAGTGTACCTTCCCAGACCAACAAACCACTTCCACCAAAACGGTCTCTTTCGAATATATTAAGAGGTTGATAACGTGTCGCACGCTCTCTCGAGATGCCACGGCACCGAGAATCCCTACTTACTCTATATCGTGAGTCATCTGAAAAGAGATCCTCACTAACCATTTCGACCCAATGTCCATTGACTATTGGTCCCCACTGACCATTGTTGCAATTGAGGTCTGCCTGTTCCATTCCAATCATGCCCTCCGATGAGCTGAGGTTAGTGGCATGCGCATTACAGGTCTTCTAAC
Source organism: Ryuthela nishihirai (assembly GCA_038380435.1). Classification (NCBI taxonomy): domain Eukaryota; kingdom Metazoa; phylum Arthropoda; class Arachnida; order Araneae; family Heptathelidae; genus Ryuthela; species Ryuthela nishihirai. The sequence continues at coordinate 6,347,305 of JAWZYU010000019.1, forward strand.
ATATCACTCTCTTTCATGGAGTCGTCAGGATACACTTACTCTGGATACTGTCCTTCCTGTGGCAGCTGATAGCTCCGATGAAATTAAGGCACCGACATCGTTCTATTGCGCCTTGCAGTTAGGGACAGGAAATGATCATCATGAACTGTTGTTGCTCTGGGCCTACCTGCCTCGTTTCCTAGAGCATGTTCCAGTGCATTGAAAATATCTACAGAGTCTTGAAATTACACTTTACGACATATTCATGTGTCTGGCAACCTCTCCACATGACTGTTCTCTTCTCCACCTCTGACTGTCATCCGAATGGTTCCTCCTTTGAAATTTAATAAAATTGTAATCCGAAACGCTGTATAAAGCAGTTCTTAATCCGAAACGAGAAGTGCCCGTTCTTGAAGCTGCTTTCATCGTCAGCGTTATTTCCATGTCGCCGAGTTTTTTGCAGTGAGATGTCAAAATTTAATAGCCAATAAATGTGAGTTATTTCATGCTGAATACCTTTCTTTCTGAAACGTTTTCTGAAACGTTTGTTAAATTCCAAAAAAGATTTATTGAAATATTTCAAATTTTGTTCAACATTTTCAAATTATGAGCAATAGTGTATTTGATGATGGAGAAGTAGTTATGAGGTTAACCAATTCACGTTAAGATTATTAGACTTTGGTAAACAAGTTGCAATTCAGTGATGAATATAAAAAATGAAAGTGATATCTGCCTACATAAGCAGAACAAATATCAAATTCAGTACGGAAAATAAAAAAAGATTACCTGAAAATACGTGACTAGCTACGAGCCATATTACCTTCGAAAGCATTTCTATTCGAGCAATGTTAATTGGAGGCCGAACAGAACAAGCAGACTTTAATCAATATGAAATTCAGTCTACAGTTAAGAATCGTGGTGTAAATGTTCAAAATGAAGACTAGTTTTATTTTTGAATCAGTTACGACTTCTTCATTTCTTATAATTTATATTGCAGTCGATATGAATATGAAATCGTAAATGGAATATTATTTTTATTTATTTCCCCCCCATTTCATTTTGCATAAATGAAAATTCTGTTCCTGAAACAATTTTCCGTTTCGTTTTCCTGTTTTGCTACTCTCGAATTTATGTTTTGGCAGCATTATTTTGTTTCTGTCATCTGCTCCTCTTCAACCTCCATCATCAGTCTCTTCTAATGATTTCTGTCTTCTTTAATATCCGATATGCTGCCAACCTCTCATTCCTCTCCCAGTTGCGGAAATCGTCATCGTTATCTTATTTATCCTCTTGTCTCTTCATCCCCCCCTATCAGCGCTACCCCTCAAATATCTTGTTTATTTTTGTGTACAAGAGTCATTCACCGGATGTAACTGCTTCCTGATGTCGTTACGCGATCTCATTGGTTTTCGCTTTTCGACTCGACATGGCTTCCTTCTCCTCGTTCGCCGTTCACAGAATTAACTCGGCATTTGCAACTACTTCATCCGAGGAGAGGGATTGGAATTATTCGAATCATGAGAAAAATCTTAGACTGAAATGAAATCTTTGAAGCAGAACCTCAGGAGCATTATTGATCCAAATTTTTGTTGATTTCAAGTTAACTGCATTCGGTTATGAACGATTATATACGACGATATTGGCAGAATACTTTCATTGAGCAGAACTCTCCTCATTTGCTTTGGATTTTAAGGTTCGTCTGGTTCTGGTGTCGAGAAACGGCGGCTCTCAGCACTCTAGAAATGGCTCTTGACCCTTTTTGGTTCAGCATTCAACTTTTGAAATCTTTTAGTAATTTTCATTAAAAGCAAGCAGTAGAGCAGGATGGCAGGTGATAATTTGAAAGACAGATGAAATTCAGATACACTCTTAAATTTGATTAAGTTGTCCGAGAAGCCTCAAACTCAAAAGTCATACTGATGAATGGCAGATCTTTTAATCTTCTTTTCAACAGTCTTCTTATGCACTAAAATAAGAATATAATTATAAATTGCACGTTAAGTATTATTTTTATAATAAAATAATCTGCTTTTTTTTTCCTAATGGCTCTTCAGATTATAATTTGTGACTCTCAAAATTTATTAGTTTACCTTTTTTTGCTGTTAAAAAAAAACTTAACCCAAAAGAGGCTCTTAACCAAAAAGAGGTTCCCGACCCTTGGTCTATCTGAATATTTCTTACAGAACAATCTTCTTCCTTTGACTCTGCACTGAAAACGATTTTGGTGTTCATGTTTTGGCATTGTGAAGAAGACTCCAGGCTTCCATTGTTTTGGCAACAACTGAAGACCCCACGTGCCAAAGGTTCGGAAAGTATCCAACTGTCCGGAAGTGGCGAAAGGTATGCTTCATCTTAATCTTAATCTACAAAACTTTTGCAACGCACAAATGAAAAAAAAAATATATGCAGCAAGTGAAATAAACTGAATTACAGAAATGCATAAATAGGAAATTTAATGTGCATTATAGTGGTCGAGTGGTTAGCGCACTGGGTTCGAGCCCCGGATAAGATATGGACGTTTGTGTTGTTTTTCTGCAGAGTTCATGCTATCCTCACAAGCCTTCTACTATGGCATATAAACTGACAGGATCCTGTCAGACCTCTGTGGAAAGCAGCTGCTTGAGGGGGTATTTATTTTTTTTAGTGGTCAAGTGGTTAGTGCGCTTGGCTACTGATCTAAGGGACCTGGGTTCGAGCCCCGGATAAGGTGTGGACGTTTGTGTTGTTTTTCTACTGAGGTCCTGCCATTTTCACAGACCTTCTACTATGACATATAAACTGACAGGCTCACAGACTTTCTACTATGGTATATAAACTGTCAGACCTCTGTGGCAAGCAGCTATTTGAGGGGGTATTTATTTTTTTATAGAAACAAGCTGTAATCTGCGAGATAACTACTAAATTGCTACCCAACTCTACACTGAGATGCCAATTTATTAGGTACACCACCCTTGTCGAAGAAATGATTCTTTCCAACATCTAATACGTTACTTGACCGCAGTGTGCAGTACAAATGAGGCAGACCAGCTCTTCGAGCATCAGTTAGAGTTGAACTGAGCGTCAGAATGGGAAAAACTAGCGAACTGAACGACTTTGAACATGACATGATAGTTGGTGCTAGGCGTGCTGGTCTACATAGCATCTCCCAAACGGTCGTCCTCCTCGGCATTTCATGCGCAAACATTTTCAAATTTACCGAGAATGAAAGCGAAAAACAACAAATTACCAGGGAATGGCGATCCTATGGATGAAACAGCTTGTGGATCAGAGGGGTCAAAGGAGACTGGTGAGAATCGTTCGAAGGAACAGATGAGCCACAACCAGGTAAATCACAGTAGAATTAAACCCTGTTGTGCAGAAGGTCATCTCCGAATTCATCACGTGTCGGAACTTGTCGCAAATGGGCTGCAACAGATGCCGACCATGTCGAGTGTCGATGTTTTCTGCGAAGAACACGAAAGCTTGTCTTCAGCGGACACAGGAGCATCGGCACTAGACCGTTGAGGATTGGAAAAATGTAGCCTGGTCGGACGAATCAAAGTTCCTTTCGCATCATGCTGATGGAACAGAATTTGGCGCAAGAATCATGAGGTCACAGAGCCATCATGTCTGGGGTCAACAGTACAGGCCGGTGGTGGCGGTCTGATGGAACTTTTCTGGAACACATTAAGCCCCCTGATACCCATCGAAGGGTATATGTGAACGCCAGAGTTTATTTGAACGTCGCTGCTGACCAAGTTCATACCCTTCACGGCTGCAGTTTATCCTCACTCGGATTGATACGTTTAGCATGATAATGCACCTGCTCAAAGGTACCGAATGGTTCCAGGAACATGCCGACGAGTTTTCCTTGCTTCATTGGTTTGTGCAGTCCACAGATCTAAACCCTATCGAGCATCTTTGTGAGCAGTACAGTCTCTAATAACGAGTCTCTGCAATAAAGGATTCAAAAGCATCATAAGCTCTAAATTAGTTGACCATTTCCTTGTTGTAATTTCATTCCTGTAAATTCCCAACTTCACAACTCAAATTATGGCTTCAGCTAGAAAAGGTATTTTGAACAATGATTAATAAAAACACAAAACTTTTGTATTTGTTTTTCGTTCTTAATTAAATTCGAGAAAAAGATCCGATTATCTGACCTCCAGATAACGGGCACCTGCAGTGATCCGACTTTTGAATCGACTCTTATGACATAAAGAGAGCGCGTTCTTTCGTTAAATCATTTTGGTTGTGGATCGGACGAAATCTCTTTATCACAGAATTTTAGCAGTGGTTGCAATTTAGCCCTTTAAATTTAACAAAAGGTATCCATTCAAATATCCAAATATAGTTATTAAGTGTTTCGGTAATCGATCGGTTGGCAATTAATTAAAGCATTGCATGCGGATCTATTAGAATGAAGATCATTAGTGAGTATTACATCGGTAGAACTACAGCAAATATTTTAAAGTTTAAAAAAACTTTCAAAATTTTATTCAGACGCTTAATACGCTAGATTATTACTAGACGCGTTTAATGACAACTAATAACTAGATAATTTTTGCTCCTATATGAGAGGGTAAATTTGTGAAAATGAAGTCTTTTTGGAGTAGTACACGAAATAAAAATAGGTCAAGGGACACATCATGTGATTAGCGCGAAATCGTGCCAAAAATTAAACTGATATTTTTCTTTTATTCAAAACAGAATTTAAGTTTCATTAATTTGAACAAACTACAGAATGACTATTCCCGTCGGTTTATTAAAAACCAGCAGCTTATCATGAATGCATCCAAATAGTCCACCGTTTCCATACCTCATCAATGTAGGACAATCGGTCTTTTAGGAAAAAAATACAGATAAAAAAAAGCGGATTACTAATTGAAGTGCACGTTTCTATGAAATTGAAAAATAGTTGTACTGTGCCACCATTATGACATCTGCATTTAACGGAGTTTATGTTGATTTATCGCTTAAGAATTCTCTGTCCCATTCAAGTGTAGAATTGCAATCCACGTCACATGTTGACTCCAATGAACGAACTTTGTCTTCTTGTGATGAAAAGTCATGTGACCTATCTTCTGCTGGGATGATCACAGGGTGACTTCGGGGCAATACCGTCCACTCTTCATAGTTCACCGATCATCACCGTCTTCAAGTAGGTCGTCGTCTCCTGAATGATGCTACATCGTGCCTCGTTCTCTGGGTTTATTTGTCATCTCAACAATAACTGCATGCTCTTCAACTCCCTGTCCGACAGACAGGGAGTTGAAGAGTATGCAGTTATTGTTGAGACCAATACACATATTCTTAGGAAACCACTACACATATTCTTCTTGAATTTTTAATCATTTGGAATTAATCGCAATCTTCTTTTTAAAGAGAGAAACTGCAGCTCGAGCACCTGACATCATAGCTCTATCAATTCTGCCATCGACTGATTCTTTCCAGAGAGTGCATTTTCATAAAGTGGAAATCTCTTGGATTATAAAAATCTGCCAGGTGACATTTCGGTTTGTTCTGCTAAAGGTAGCCCCCGACACTCTCTCCGCACTAAACACTGATTCATGTGCATTCCTAGCTCTATAGCAAAATGTTTACACTGGTACAAGGTGAATCATTTAATTCGTTTTTTAACTGACGATTTACCTTTAATCTTCTTCGCCGGACTCAGCAGGTGTTCCTCACTGAAATCTATGCGCTTATGTCATCTCCTAATCCTAACATCGAATGCTTTTGCGAAAATTTTTGGAGCTCAAGACCCCTCATCTTTTCCAAAGCGACGGTCTTTTAACGCTGCTTTCAGCTTTGGAAACAGGTGAAAATTGCAAGATGCAATATTGGGGAAGAAAGGGGATGCTCTAGCATCTAAGTACTGTTGTTAGTCAAATAGTTTGATCAAAGCTGTAGTATGGGTCATCCGGTTGTTGTGCTGCAGAAACTATTTTCACGAACTGTACGACGAAGTTAGAAGGACTGCTGAGTAAACTTTCTTGTTTATTGTTGATCACTGTGGCATTAAATATGTTACGGGAACGTTTTTGCAATCAAACAGCACCAGAGCCATTTGTTTCCGCCAACTCCTCAGTTCGAAATTTCCTAGGCCGAGGTGAACTTGAGGCTTCTCTTCATTGGATTCGGGTTTTGTTTTCAGATCGTAATGAAAAAATCAAAGTTTCGTCCTCGGTCACAATACGCTCTAAAAATCTTTCACTTTCCTCCTCAAACATTATCAATCAGTTCCGACCCATATCAACACATTTCTTCGTTCTCTCTGAGCTCAAGTTGTGTGGGATCCAACATACATGAATTCCTGAAATTTTCAAGTGCTCTATCACTATTGAATGAACACTGCCTTAGAAAGGCCCATTTGTGTTGCTAGTGCATGCCGGGTTATTCTGCAGTCTACACTGGGAATATCCTGAGCTGGGTTGATTTGTTGGTTAGGGTGCTTCGTTGCCAAATTTCGGGTCGTTTTCGACACACAGATGCGGATTCCCGATCATATCTGAAGGGTTTGTGCCATTTCAAAATCGACTTCGTCTCAAGCAGTGAGACACTTGAGTTATTCTCCGCCTGTCTTACGATAACTGTGAGACAGATTTTTTTTTCTTTAGGTGACTGCCTTAAGATCAGAACACAGGTCTGAAAGCTTTTTATGTTCTGGGTTTTCTGTCTCAGATACCCTAATGATGATCATTTTTTCATTGCAGCGACGGCAATAATTGTGTATGACCTATCACGGCATTTAAAGTGACTTGTGGTTTCCCATTCAAATTAAACGTATTATCCGTTATTATTAAAACATTACTACACTGGTTTACATAAATTAAAGAACAATCCAATGTTATGTCAACGGGAAGCTAACTTCGAAGTTCTAGAATCTTATATTTATATCTAAAATATATTTTTTTAATGTCAGAGCAGATAAATATCTCAATCAATATAGGAATATCTCGCTTTTCAACAATATTCGTTCAGTAGTTAATGAATTATGCAAGTTAAAATATTTAACAATAACAATGTCAGTGTCAAAAATTGATTTCAGAAGCTAATTATGTAATAATATAAAAATAATGTTTAGCAAAAATTAAGACTGAATTTTAGAAATCTGTAAAAATTTCTTTCCCTATTCATCAGTTTTGTATAAGTTTCTTAAGACTGGCATTGCTGTTGTTCAGTAGTCAAACACCATAACTCATTACATATTGAACGAATATTGTTGAAAATCGAGTTAGATTTTTCGAAACAAAAAAAAACTTAATTTGGAAGTTATAAAACTTCAACTTTAACTACCCATTGACATAACATAGTTAATACATAACATAGTTCTTTAATTTATGGAAACCCTTCTGTTGCATTTGTTTAACCCTTCCCGTGATATTCGAGGCGGCTTTCGATAATACAAACTCATGACATAAGTAACATAAGACATAATATAACTAAAATAAGTCAAAACAAAAGTTATCCCTCCATTTAAAAAAAACGTTTCGCTATCCCTGCACTAAGGTTTCCCTTTATCTCCTTATCCGACGTCTATTTTTGAAATTGTTTCTTTTCCCCTCAGTTTTGGGATGCCTTTGAAGAATTTCTTGAAAAATACGTGAAATATGCACAAGTTGAATCGTTTTCGGTCTCCATTAAATAAATAAATAAATACCCCTTCAAGCAGCTGCTTGCACAGAGTTTTACCCTTGCTAAAAGTCTCAAATGCGGGAGGAGGAAGGCATGGACTAGCATAAACATAATCTATGAACATCCCTAGCATAAATATAACCTATAAACATCCCTAGCATAAATATAATCTATAAACATACCTAGCATAAACATAATTTTCTTGGATCAAAAGTTTCATTTTATTTTCATTTTATATTAGAAACGATTAAATTTCCTGTAATTTAAGTGCCAACATAAACTTTTTTATTTAAAATATTAGTAATGAGGAACATTCTCTCACTATTTTGAAACGACTTAAGATAATCTAAATTTTCACTTTTTTTTATAAAGTTATTAATATTTTATCTGTTGTTTTGATGATTGATATTTGATATGTAATGTTTCAACCCAAGCAAGCTATTGCTTTTTGGGTATAAACAGCACTTCACATGCAAGATTAAGTATTTCTTTTTCATCTGCGTATATGTGAAATTCGTAAATGTAGTAATAACAATCCTGTCTTATATTCAATTCTGATTACTTTAATTACTGATCTTACATAAAAATAATGTTAATATTTAAGTAATAAATGTGCAACAATTAAACTGGAACAGGGGCCATCTGACACTCCTGTTATGCCTCATCGTCAGAATTTCATCACTAATCTTTTGGAACGTAGAGACTTTGAATAATAATGGAGATGAGTGAACATTGGAAGTCTACAGTAGCCAAAAGAGTTCACCTGTTGTTTTACTGGTGTTGGTGTTATGTGATTCTAAGTGAGAAGTTTGCTTATATTTTTTCCAAGTTGAAGATTAATTCCACAGGGGATAAGAACTCAACTGGGAAAGCAAAGAGGAGTTAGTGTCAGTGAAGTACCTCCTAGTGTAAAATATAGAATTGACAAGGTAAAAGATTCACAGGATAAGTTTTATCACCTTGTAGATAATCCTGGGCAAAGGTCATCGCCGGCACCTGAACTCTTGCTCCTAAGGGCATCGTCAAATTTTACATTGGAGGAAGTCTTCCAGTGTGGATAGCTTCAGCCTTTAGTGGTGGGGGAACGAGTCTTTACTCAATGACTACGATTAGGGGGCTGTTATATTATCGGCAATCCCTCTCTCAATAAACATAGTTTCTTTAATGCAACTACCATTTTCTTTCCATAGGTAGTTGGAATGTGAGGACTCTGCATAGAGATTTTTCTCTTGATGTCCTCACACAAGAATTCCACCATTATAATTTAGATATTCTCGGCTTGCACGAGACCAGATGGACAGATAAAGGTCAGATTCTTATAACAAAATCCTAAATTTCTCTTTTCGGAGAGGGAAGGTAAAATAAGCATCACCAAGGCGTGGGTCTGCTTCTCAGCAGACATGCCAGTGATGCTCTTCTAGGATATGAGTGCATTAATGAAAGGTTTCTTACAGCAAAATTTCAGACAAGCGTTAAAGACCTGAATGTTATCTGCTGTTATGCCCGCACTGAGGATGTCGATGAGGATGAGAAGGATAGGTTTTATGAACAACTACAGGATATTTTGAATTCTGTCAAGAAAGGAGATAATACCCTTGTTCTAGGTGACTTCAATGCCAAAGTTGGTACTGACTCTGACCTTTGGGGAGGGATGATAGGCCCTTTTGGTATTGGTAGCTGCAATGGCAATAGGCAACGTCTCCTACAGGTAAGTAAACTCAATGGTTTCAGAATAACTAACACATATTACAAACACCGCGACATACATAAGTACACATGGGTTTCATCTGATGGGCTGCATAGGAATATGATTGATTATATATTAATTAACAGCAAATGGACTAGTTCTGTTAGGAATACAATGTCATATAGGGGAGCTGAAATTGGATCTGACCATTACCTTGTTAAAAGTGTCTTGCAACTTAAAAAGTGTTGCGCTAGGGTAAAAAAATTAACTCTAATACTGAAGCTCTGAAAGACCCAGTTATAGCCAAAGCTTACCATGATAGGTTACTTAGTCATTACGACAGTCATGGTATGCTTAGTGCTGAAGTTGAGGAAGAATGGATCATTTTAAACAGGTTCTTTTGGACACTAACAGCACCCTTTTAGGAAAAAAGGATAAGAGAAGGTAAAATTATCTGAGTGATGAGGCACTTGAGCTTATTTCGGAAAGAAAGAACTGCAGGAATGTCCTTAATCAATACCCTACTGGTCGTAATAGAAAGCATTACAGAGAACTTAATAAATGTGTAAAAGATCAGTTAGCTGCTGATAAGAATCTTTGGCTTGATGGTTTGGCTTACAAAGCCGAGAAAGAAGTTAGACAGCAGAACAACAGAGAGCTGTACCAGACGTTTATGTTTTGTGTGGTAGAAAACGGACAGGTATACAGGGATTGAAGGATAAACAAGGTATGATTATAGAAGGTGAGGATTCTGTTATGGCTAGGTGGGCTGAGAATTTCAGTGATGTTCTAAACAATGTGGTTAGTTCTATTCCCATTGTTTGCAATGATGATAGATGCATTGGTGGCTTTACTGTTGGCCCTATTACACAATCTGAAGTTATTTTAGCTGTTTCTAAACTTAAACTGCATAAATCCCTAGGGGTAGATGAAATTACTACAGAAATGCTTAGAGCTGAGAATCTTTCGGTTACCACTTGGATGACTGACATTCTGAATATCTTTTAAGATAAAGGCATTATTCCTAAGGATTTTACCAGATCTATTATTATCTTTATTTTTAAAAAAAGTGATCGCATTTCTCGTGATAACTATAGGGCTATCAGCCTAATTTCTGTTCCAGGTAAAATTCTTTGCATGATTGTGTTTAATAGAATTAAGTATCCGGATAATCGGCAATTGCGTGAATTGTCGAATCAATGTGGATTCAGAAGTGGTAGGGGATGTGTAGATCAGATATTTTGACTCAGGCAGATTCTTAGAAAATGTTTAGAGTTTCAGAAATCTTTGGTTTTTTACCTGATTTTTCGTCATAATATGTGGTTGATTGTGAGATTGTATGGCATAGTAGACAATTTAGTTAACATAATGAAAGCTCTCTGTAATAACACTGAGTTTCGTGGGAGAATTGGTAAGACTTGTAGTTTTAGCATTGCTTCAGATGTTCGACAAGGGTGCATTTTGTCTCCTTTTCTCTTTAGCTTGGTTATTGATTATGTTATGCGAAATTCATTGCAAGGGAAAAAGTTTGGCCTTAAATGGTCTGGTGATCTGAAAATTTCTGATTTAGATTATGGTGATGATTTAGCCCTTTTGGCAAATGATTTTGATAAGATGAACTCTTTCATTTGAGTTGTCGATGAGACTGATAGTAGAGTAGGTTTATTAAAAACAGAGCGAAAACTAAAGTGATGAAAATTGGTCAGGCAGATGGTGCTTCTGTTACTTTGAATGGCTACACTTTTGAGCAAGTGTCTCAGTTTAATTATCTTGGGAATTATGTAACAGATACTAGTGATGTGCGGCAAGAGATTAACAAATGAACAGGCATTGCTGCCAGGACTTTCAGAATCTATGTATAGTGCGGAGAAATAGGCGTATACACCTAAAGACTAAAATTAGACTGCATAATAGTAGTTTGGTTCTTTCTAGGGTTAGTTATGGTAATTTTAAACGTGGACGTTTTGTAAACAAGATAACAGGAAACTTGATGCTTTTGATTCTAGATGCTTACGCAGTATCTTGGGCATTAGGTGGTTCAACTTTGTGTGTAGTAATGAAAAGGTTAGGCAAAAGAGTCGGTAACCTCCTTAGAGTAGCATATTGTGCAGAGAGGGACTCCGCTGGTTTGGCCATGTTGCCCGTATGGGTAATTACAGATTAGCGAATAGATTTATTAACAGTGTGCCTAAAGTCCTCGCAAAGAAGGAGAGACCTGGGATGCGGTGGGAAGACAATGTCAAACAGGACCTTGTTATAATTGGCCAGATGTAGCAGATTGAGCTCAGGACAGATATACTTGGAGAACTAAATTGCACTGTCTGGTTGTACCCCCGTAGCCCATGGCTACTTGAGGATGATAAGAAGATTCTTGAATATGCATCTCTTGTCTGGTCTCCTTACGTGATCTGTGACATCAGTCTAGTTGAACGTCAACTCAGATGGTTTAGTAAGTTACTACCTGGACTTCCAACTCAAGCTATGAAGAGCGACTGAAAGCGCTCAACTCGAAAACATTTGAAGTTTAAGATGAAAGTAAAGCAAGGTATTCACTCGAATGGAAAAGGTTGGTTCTCGATCAAAAAATCGGTTATAAATCATTAACAACATTCTGTATTCAAATCCGGTCGGGCCATTAATTTATGTCTTGGACTCAAGAAGAACAAGGAGGCATCCTCAGTGTATACATATTCCTCATGCGAGAACAAACTGTAAATGTCATTCCTTCATATGCCGAGTTGGTCGAGTTTGCAAATCTCTTCCTCCTGATGTATTATTCCCAACTCTGAGTATTTTCAAAAATCGACTAAATACAGTCGACTTAGCCAAATTTCTGAAGTGTTTTAAATTTTACCCTTCTTTATGCATAAAGAAGGCTTCATAGCTTGAGTTGGAAGTCCAGGTAGTACTTACAAAATTTAACCATAGTGTAAACCAGAACAGGTGTTAATCACATTGTTAACATTTGTTATGGTATGGTAAATATTTCTCTGCTTTTTAATAAAAAAACGGAAGAAGGGATTTCCCTACACAAAGGACGGAGACAACTTAGACTTGTCCTGATTTCTCATACAACATACAAACACTTACACAAGGACTTGCCCGGTGGTATTAGTAGTCAGGCACGCTAACCACTGTACCAGGTAGAACTATTTTTGATGTCTTGAGCGAAGTTAGATTATCTTCCTCTCAATAAATAAATGAATAATATTAGTGAATTGTTTTCGAACAATGAACAACTTCTATAAATGGTCATTCCTTCTTCTAAACTTTACATATATATTTTTTTACTTCTAAACTATACTGTTTATATATATATCGCATTTTCAATAATGCAAAACACAGCGATCGAAATGTCGAGCAATGAACCAATTAACTACTATATTCCATTGTATTTACAATTTTCGTTCCCTGATGCTTCTTAGTTGTCTTCACATTCTATCAATGTACATAGACTGACTCTTTTAATGTTGTGCCACTCTTCAATTTCCTTTAGTTAGGTCTTCGCACTCTCCAGGCAGCACCAAGTTCAATCGCAGGGGAGAAGTCATTGAAAGATCTCTGAAAGATCCGGTCATAATGGGTCGCGAAACAGGCACAGAAACTATTGATGCAAAATTTCAATTTCAAAAGTCTAAAGCGTTTGGCTTTCATCATATCCTTGCATTTGTCGCTAGCTAATTGTACTTACAGTATTTTAGATTTCTCGTTTTCAGCTCAGTCTCATAATAAATACAACCGAGCAGCTTATCTGTGATTGGTCGACACTTCCTAACCACTTCAGCCTGCTGAGTGACAATAGCTATAACAGTGATTTAGTTTTCAATTTAGTTGTAGCTTTGGAAAAAATCGTTTATTATGCTTTGGATTTTGCGTTTAAAATTTTACGTTCGAAAATCAATAATTTAAATATTTGGCTACAACTTTTTTTTACACTGAATAAAAAGTAAAATGCAAGTGTTAAAATTACTTTGTTCCAGGATTGGGTTGTTTTACCTCTGAGATGCATGTTTTTGCACACAAAGGACTAAATGGCCAGGTCACGGGGATCCCAAGAAGATTGGGGGAGGGAACAGATGGTATCATCCTATCAAGGCCATCCAGTGTGTTCTTTAACGTTCACAGAGTTGGGTTTTATGGCTTTTTCCGCACACGGGGCCACGGCTTAACGTCTATCCGACGGACGACGGCCTTTCCAAGTCCATCTATGTCTCCTACTGACCGAGGGCAGTACGGTAGTTTTGAGTCCAGTTTCGAGTCCAGCTGGGACTCGAAACTGGGAACTGCATATTACTAGCTTGGCGCGTTACCGCCTGAGCTACCTCACCCCAGGCAAACTGTGCGCAGGTCATTTCAAGTTGCAACATGGAAATGTTTCTGTGCGCTTAGGGATAGAGAAACGACATCTATCTAACAACTATCCTTTATTAGACGGAGTGAATGGATAGTAGAATTCCATCAATGTCTGAGTCAGCTGTGATGAGTGAATGGTGCAGAATTGCAGCAATATCCTCATCAGCTGTCGTGGGTGAAGGGGCAGAACTGCACCAACGTCCTCATCAGATATGGTGGGTGAAGGGGCAGAATTGCACTGGTACGTATGTATCTGATGTGCCAAATGACTGGCGCAAATTTGCCTCTCAGTTTCCATTCTCTGACCATGTCCTCTGGTTTCTGAACTCATCGATAGAGGCGCTGCGAACAGAATTTAATCTCATTTGCATATAATGGGCTTTGGAATCGGTGGGTGCATCTCATCTGCAGGCATCGGGATTGGCTTTTTATGAGATGCTTGCCTCTGGCGCTTCCCAGGAGAAATCTCATACTTTTTCATTAGTTGAGCACTGAAAGAAGTGTTGCGGGTGCGGAGAGGTAAGGAGTTGCGAAGAAGCGACCGAAAAAGCGTCTGTTTTCTCTTGAAAGGTCATTGATCGATGAAGAAGCCATTGTGGGAAGTGCAGGAGAACCATCGAAACATTTTCTGGTTAATTCCTTTAAACATTAAAATTTTCTATTTTTTTTAACAAAATCGAAATGTTAAAATTAACAAATCTATGATGAAAATAAAATAAAGAAATTTCATTTATTACTCAAACCCGATGACTCAATACTGAGTAGATTTCAGCCAAATCAAAAGAAATTGAAAGTTGCGATAATAGGAAAGATGGATTTTTCTAAGAAACTAAAAAATCGGGTTTGAATTATTGAAACATAACGAAATAAATAAATTGAAAGGAAACATAATATTTTTTGAGGATTTAAATATTTTTTTAGTTTTTAATTAAACTTTCAAAGTAGTAAAATACTTATATTTTAAATAGTTTTAATTAAAATACGTCAACCGTTAATAATTTAAGCTAGCCACGCCAGTTAGTTAAATTTATAGATTTAAAAAAAACGTACAGTAGTGAAATTGGATAAGTTATTGAATCATCTGCTGAAACCTACAAATTGCAAATTTTTTCGCACATTGAACAGAAAACGAATGAATAATCGACTGCCAGATATGCAGATTTCTTTTCCTGGTCCCCTTGGTGCTACAGAGTGCCAGTCCTTATTAATCGATTCAGGACAAAGAACGAAGGAATAGGACAAGCTAAGATCATAATTTTAACAAACGAAAAAACAATTAAATAGTACCTAGAAGTTAAACCAGATTCCAGGTAGATGAGAGAAAACTGGTAATTTTACGTTATTTTAAGGAGTAATTGAAGTATTTCCGTTATTTACAGTTTTCAGGAGAGGAATAATCTCCCCCCTCCCCCTGGAAAGCTTTTAGTCCCCCATGTGCCATAATGAAACTAAGCATGAAGGAAAGAAAAACCTTTACGTAGCATTAACCTTATGCAACTAAAATCTTCAGAGCTTAAAAGTACATATGATTAAAACGTAACCAAGGCTGTTCAAATTATATTGGAATGCACGTTGTTCTACGTTTATCAGATTTGTGACATAATCATTCGAAGAATGAATTTTCTCTGCCCATTTTCAGTACCCAACCTATTGCCTTGCATCATTAAAACAAATTTTCAAAAAATAATAAATAATGATTTTGGATCCAAATAAGAACATATTGCAAAGTTTATTCGTTATTGATTTTGAAATTGGGAATTCGCGTAAGAAGAAAAAAGTCTGTTCAAAACGAAATTTTTGTACATAGGAAGTGTTGCTACTAATTAGATACATACACTGCTGGTCATTAAAAGCGCAACACCAGAAAAGACAAGAGATATCAAAGCCATATTTAGTAAATACATAGCTTATGTTACAAGAATTAAATGATTACAAATACAACTCGGTTATACTTGTGGAATGCAAAAAAATCAGTATCTTGTGTAGTCACCATAAGCGGCAATAACTGCTGCTACACGGCCCAGCATTGAGAGGATGAGACGTCGGATGTGTGTTTGGGGAATATCAGTCCATGCAATTTCGATACGTAGCTAAAGTTCATCTGTTGTAGCAGCTGCTGGTGTCGTCGTGAAATCATGGACCAGACATGTTCAATTGTGGACAGATCCGATGAACGTGCAGGCCAAGGCAGAAGTGTCACATGGTGGCTATCAAGGAATTGTTGGACGATGCATGCCACATATGTTGTTGGTAAATGGCACCAGACAGCTCCTGAAGATAAGGTGCGACCACAGGCTCCAACACCTCAGTGATGTAACGCTGGCTGTTCAAAGTACCGGTAATGCCATTGTGGGAAGTGCAGGAGAACCATCGTAATGCGTATGAGGCGCGTGCGTGAGTGGAGTCCAATGGCACCCGATACGATAACACCAGAGGCTGGACTGTATGGCGTTGCATCATGCAAGTCCCACTGAGCCTGTCACCACGGTGCCGCCAGATACGGATTCGTCCATCATGGTGTTGCATACTGAAGTGGGATAATACGATGCGATGTGGTAAATGGCATCGTATTATCTGAGAATAACGATGAGAATAACGATGCAATGCCATTCGCACATCCATGCGTTACATTCTTGGCACTATTGCAATCGCATACGCTTGTGTTTTAGAGTAAATGGTAGACGAAGCATTGGCTGCCTAGCAAAGATGCCCCGATGCTGCAGACGATGTCGAACCCATACGTGCGACACTGGCTGATGTACAACACACCCTAACTGTTTGCTAAGGTGTTTGATGTGGCTGTACGATCATTCAAAGTCATCGTACGAGATGTCTGTCCTCTCGCTCGTTTGTGCGAGAGGGCGTTGAGATCCCTAACATCGGTGAGTTCGTTCGTCCTCTACCCTCTGACGCCATATTCACATCACTGTGGCTGCATTCCATCCAACACGAGCACCGATGTCTCGGTACGATAATCCGCCTTCCCGTAATCCCACAATTCTCTCTCGATCAAAGTCGAAAACCTGGTGGTATGGATGCCATATTCTTCGTTGGGGTATACTGAAACCTTTAGTGCGCAAAAACTGCGAGCAAACACAATTCCAATGCTTACACCGGCTCTTTGCAATTTCCTCTTATACCACTTCCAGGGGGCTTTACTGTCACATGTGATGTGCGTATGTGCTACGCTTTGAATCATTTACGTTTTCCCATGGGCTACCCACTTGCATATTTCGATACAATCTGATGAGTTCTTCCTGGTGTTGCACTTTTAATGGCCAGCAGTATATGAAGGGAATGAAAAGAATATATCATGTTTCCTGTATCACATACAGTTTTCTAGAATTCAAACTACCGACCAATTTATGTACTTGAATTAAAAGTTGGCTTTTCATGCAATGCGTATATCCCCACTGTCACAATACAGCCATAATAAGGCAACAGAAACATTTGAGATAACATATAAAAATGCGAAGAAGTAAGTTTCAGTATTTGTACTAGATATTATTTAGGTGTGCAACCTGTAATGATAGCTAGGTATGTCTGTAAATGGTAGCTAAATATTCACTGGAAGGAGACTACGTACCTATCCCCTGTAATGATGCATAGAACCTGCCAAGATGTTTCAGATGACAGGCAGGAATTCATATTCATAAATATGGCGGTGGTTTAATTTCTAGAAAACAGGCATAGCATCTAAAGTCCGAACCCAATTTCTCGTAGTGCAGACCATTAGTACCTTTCAAAGGAGATACTCTCTTGGGAAAGCAAACGGAAGGGAAGAACTTCCAGATCAGTATGGCTTATTGATCTGAACTGTTTTGGCTACTTTTTTTTTCTGCCCTGCTCACGAGCGGTGAACCACATAGGGTCCTCGTGCTGACCATATATACTTACCTAAATTGAATAATGGTTTGAGCTTGATTATGGATTCTGAATTTACTGCACTGTTTCTGTTTGCAGGGGCGAAGGGACAATTGTGTGTGGGAGGGATTTTCCTATTCGGAAATCAATTTAATATTTGTAAAATATGATTTAGTTCCGTGGGGGGGAGGGGACATCTTCCATAGATTTTGTCAACTCGCCAAAATTTAAAAAAAATTACATCTGACCTGAATTTTACCAAGGCATTTCGAATTTTGCCAACTTCCCAAGATTTTGCCAACTCCCCAATATTTTGCACAGTTGCCCCGATTTTTGCAACTCTCCCTAATTTTACAAAAACAATCCCATTTTCACAACTCACCTGTATTTTATGAAGTGGCTTCGAATTTGTTAATGCCTCTTAGAGTTTGCTAAGTTGCCTCGATTTTGCCAACTCGCTATAATTTTACAAATTAAAAAAAGCAATTTTTGCATCTCACCTGAATTTTATCAAGTCACTTTGAAATTTGCCAACTCCCTAGATTTTGACAACTTTGATTTACTTTGGTGAGCCTTCCCCCCATAATCCCCATAGTTACGCCCTGTCTTTTTGTTTATGAGTTGACAGCCCGAGGTGAATAGATTCACGGGAAAAATTTTGCCAACTGGTGGATAAAACTGATCAATGGTCATCGAGTGTACCTGAACCCTTCCTCCTACGGGCATCGTCAAATCTACAATGGAGGAAGTCCTACCAGTGTAGATGGCTTCAGCTTTTAATAGTGGTGAGGAACTGGTCTTTGTCCGATGCCTGCGATTAGGGTTCTGTTTGATCTTGTCAGCAGTTCTCTCAATAAACATAGTTTGCTTAAAGATTCCACCAACCGTTTTCTCTGCACAGGTGAGAAGGACTGCCTTTCCAAGCCTGTTGGTGTCCCATAATAAAGGAGGGTAAGGCAGGAAGTTTTTAGGAGATCAATTTCAATGCTGTTCCAGGCGGGACTGAGACCTGGGAACTGCAGATTACGAGCCTGGCGCGATACCCACTGATCCACCCCCGCCCCTATAACCGGTTAGTGTATTCCAGCTTTTTAATGTAATAATATAGCCACACAGGCATTGAAGATACTTTATACAGGGTGATTCAAAACTTATCGTTCAAATTTCGTGGGGTGGTAGGGAATACGTCAGGAAACCGATTTCACATGGGAAAGTATGTCCGCAAACGTTATCTACATGAACAAAATGGACAAGTAAAGTGAACACAAGGAAACAGTACAGTTAAGTGGTAACGAATGTGACTTTTATTCCAACAAGATAAAGTACAGGTTCACAGTAGGTGCTCAAAATTGCGACCATTTACACGGACACAGGATTCACAGCGCCGTTGCATTGACGCCGAACATTTTCAAAAACGCCTGACATATCACGGACAATGCCTGCGGCGGCCACTATTCGTGCAACAAGGTCCATTTCACTGTCGACGGGGGTCTCGTACACATGGTATTTCATGGCCCCCCACAAAAAGAAATCCATGGGCGATAAATCAGGTGACCTGGGTGGCCAAGCGATCGGTCCACTCTACTGATCCATCGAGCTCCGAATGTTCGGTTCAGGTAATCACGCGCAACAATTGTGCTATGGGCTGGAGCCCCGTCATGCTGATACCACATATCTCGGCGGATATGCGCAGGAACAGCGCCCAGAAAAGTCGGTAACACTGTCTCGAGAAATATTAGGTATTTCCGGCCGTCCAATCGGGGCGGTAGCAAGTAAGCTCCCAACAAATAGTCACCAATGATTCCAGCCCACACATTTACGGCAGAACGATGTTGCGCAGCGTGACCTCTCGTACCATGCGGGTTGTCGTAAGCCCACACATGTGAATTGTGTGTATTGAACACACATTCACGAGTGAATGAAGATTCATCTGTAAAAAGGACAGAAGCTGGAAAACTGGGGTCCACGGCACCTTTCTGCATGAACCATTGTGCAAATTCCACACGCTTAGGATAATCGTCAGGATGCAGTAACTGCACCATTTACAGATGGTAAGGATGCACACGTTCCTCGTGCAGTATCCGCCACACTGCTGACTGAGAGACCCCAAGCTGCTGAGCAATAGCTCGTGTGCTGGTATTCGGATTATCTTCGATGGACTGTAGGACTTGTTCTGCGACGTTGACAGTCCGCGTCAGTCGTCTTCTCCCCGTATCCTGCATGTTGCTGCGCAGTGAACCACGTTCGCGCAGATTGCGATGCACACGTGCAAACAGTTGATGCTGCGATATTCTTCTGTTGGGGTATTGGTCTTCGTAAACTTGCCTAGCTCGGCGGCCGCTTTCGCCAGCTGCCCCATATGCGAGATGCATATCCGCTAGCTCTTGATGCGTAAAACGATTCATCTTATCACTAGTAAGTCAGCTCGTACACTGATGACAGTGGGAGTGGTCGGGCGAGCTGTACACTGGTTGGGTACACACAGCGCCCTCTACATACGCATGCGTACATTTGCGGACATTCTTTCCTATGTGAAATCGTTTTCCTGACGTATTCCCTACCTCCGCACGAAATTTGAACGATAAGGTTTGAATCACCCTGTATAACAGAGCAAGGTTTAATTGATAAAATCAAACGTTTTCTTTGCAATTGTAAGTGAAGACGGAACAGTGCATGCAAGGAAATTATTGATAGTGGTAACTGAAGATATTGTACCACTCAGGATCAAGACTTTGAAGCTTTGCATTCTTTTGGAGGAAAAGCCAACAATCTTCGTCTCCTTTATACTAAACTTGATGGCTTTACTGATCGATTATTTCATAAACACAAAAACTTGGTTTATGTCATATATACATCGCAGTAAAACTTCATGTCAGTCGAATAATATTCTACATACATGGTCTGCCTAGAAGATAAATAAAGGCTTTGTAGGCGGTTATTTAATTTCTCGGTTGGAAGAAAGACAGATTGGTCGACCAAAGTGATGTTTTGAACTTATTCCATGAGAGAACAATGTTTTGTGTCAACTGAGATCGGTTTTACCAATTCACCTTAATTTTACAAAAACAATCTCAAATTCCACACTCGCATTGATTTTACCAAGTCGTTTCGAATTTTACCGAGTTGCCCCGATTTTGCCAACTACCTTTAATTTTATTAACAACAATCTCAGTTCCTTTGTCGGGCTGCTCGCCTTGTTCTCTCTCGAACAGAATCGACATCTTGCACCGACTTAAGGATTTTAGCCCTGAGGCTTCTTCTTCATGAGGACTAGCGCTGGAGAGCAAACCACTAGAGGATAAGGCAAGGTCAGTGCTTGGAGTGACGAAAACAACGAAACGGAGGGATAGATCGAGTCCCAAAATAGTATGTTGAACCTGCATTCCATGAAATGTGGGCATGGAAAAATCTCGATTTTTTACACCTCACCTGAATTTTACCAAGTCATTTCAAAATTTAACAAGTTGCCTTCAATTTACCAACTCCCCTTAATTTCCCAAAAAACAATTTCAATTTTCAAACTCACCTGTATTTTACCAAGTCACTTCGAATTTTGCCAAATCGCCAAGGTTTTGACAAGTTATCTCGTTTTGCCAACTTCCCTTAATTTTAAGAAAATAAAGTAACTTTCCACAATTCACTTGGAGCTTCGAATTTTACCAAGCTACCTCGATTTTGTCTAATACACCTAATTTTACACACACACACACACAAAATCAAACAAATACACACAATTTCCGCAACTCACCTGTATTTTACCAAGTCTCTTCGAATTTTGCCAACTCCCAAGATTTTTTCAAGTTGCTTCGATTTTTCTAACTTCCTCTTAAACCTACAAAAACAATTTCAGTATTACAATTCAGCTGGCTTCATATCAACTCGCTCCGAACTTTTCCAAGTTGCCTCTATATAGATATCTCCCCTTAATTTTTTTTAAAAAACCCTCAATTTTCATAACTCGCCAGGATTCTTTCAAGTTGTTTCGAATTTTCCCAACTCTGATTTCCAATGGGAGGAGGGCATCCCCCCATAGCTATTGCTTGAGGAAGTGGGGAGGGATTTGGGGATGTCCATGCTTTTATGATAAAGGCATTGTTCCCAAGAATCTTCCCAGAGCTATTATTATCCTATTTTTAAAAAAGGTGATCTCAGTTCTTGGGCTAACAATAGAGGTATCAGCCTACTCTCTGTTCCAGGTAAAGTTCTTTGCATGACTGTGCTTAATGGAATTAAGAATCTGGTTGACGGGTGTGATGAACAGTGTGGATTCACAAGTGATAGGGGATATATTGTTGAGACTTTTTCACTTAGGCAGATTCTTTAGAAATGTTTAGAGTTTCAGAAATAGTTGGCTACTACCATTGTAGATTTAAAAAAGGCTTTTGACTGTCATAATTTATGGTTGATCGTGAGATCATATGGTATACCAGACAAGTTAGTTAACATAATGAAAGCTCTCTATAATAACACTGAGTTGTGTGTGAGAGTTGGTAAGGCTTGTAGCAATTGGTTTAGCATTACGTCTGATGTTCGACAAGGGTGCATTTTGTCTCCTTTCCAATTTAGTTTGGTTATTGATTATGTTATGCGAAATTAACTTCAAGGAATAGATTTTGGGCTTACATGGTCTTGAGATCTGAAAATTTCTGATGTATATTATGATGATGATTTGGCCTTTTTGGTTAATGATGTTGACGAGATGAACTTTTTCTTTAGAGTTGTTGATGAGACTGATCGTAGAGTTGATATGGTGGTAAACAGAGTGGTATCAACTAAAGTGATATAAATTGTTCAGGCAGATTGTGGTTCAATTAATCTGAATAGTTGCATTCTTGAGCATGTCTATCATTTTAGCTATCTTGGGAACTATGTAACAGATACTGGTGATGTGCGGCATGAGATAAAGAGAAGAAGAGCGATTGCTGCTGCGACTTTTAAGAATCAATGCAGAATGTGGAGAAATACACAGATGTATAGACCTAAAGATAAAATTAGGTTGTAAATTAGTTTGGTTCTTTCTAGAGTTAGTTATGGTAGTGAAACGTGGACCCTTTTTAAATAAGATAACAGGAAACTTGACGTTTGATTCTAGATGCCTACGCAGTATCTTGGGCATTCGGTGGTTCAATTCGGTGGTTAATGATGAGATTAGGCAAAGGAGTTGGCAACTTCCTTTGAAAATATTGTGTATAGACACTCTAGGTTGATTTGGTCACGTTGCCCTTATGCATAATTACAGATTAGTGAATAGAGTTATGAACCTTTTGCCTAAAGACCTCAGAAAGTGTGAGAGATTTAGGATGCGGACTACAGTGACCAGATGCAGCAGATGTAGCTCAGGACATATAAGTTTAGAGAACTAAATTGCACAGTGCTTGGTCTTCCGTAGCCCATGTCACCTTGATGATGATGATGATGATGATGATGATGATGATGATGATGATGATGATGATGATGATGAAAGAAAAATATATATTTTGTTTCTGTTTAAACTAAAACGAAAATTGAAACCTTCCTTTTTCGATGTTTCCATCATGACATGCCACATGCTGTTTTATAGAGTTAATTGGGTGAAATAATTTGCAGCAAAGCATTTAATCTAGTGTACATGTCCCGTGTTTCATATTTTCTGATATAGTTAGTCCACTGGACAACTTGTCAAAGAGCGGTAATAAGGAAAGCTCCGTTCTGGTTTATGGTTTCGTATCCCTCACCTTTTAAGAACTGATTTCCATCAACAAGTGACTGCAGCAATGGTTTCTGACAATAACGTCGCTCTCGCAATGAGAAACATTGATGTGTGAATATGTCACTTCCTGCATTGGATATTTTGGTAACAGTCAACATGTTTTATATTTCCAGAGAGTGAGAGGTATTCTGATATTAATTCGTTGAAAGTGAGTGCTTTTAAATATTAATTTATTGGAAAGTGTGTATTAAGATGTTCAGGAGTTACAAATACAATCCTGATATGATATTTTAACTTTCACTTCGAGTAATCAGAAGCTGAATGTTATGAAATGCTTTAGAAATTTTACAATGTTTACTTTGGTTGCAAACTAGGAATTCAAGACAACTCTGGGACCCTTGTAATATGTGTGCAACAATGCATAGAACTGCTCAGAAAATGGTTTAAGCGAAAAATGAGTATGCAGTTCGGTAATCGAATGCTCTGGCTAGAGGCTAAGAACCATCATAATGATTGTCACCTTTGCTTAATAAAAGTGAAATGTTTTACCACAAAGACGAGGCACAAACTGGAATATACAAACCTCCGAATCTTCTACACCTGATTAAAAATTTGAAAAACTTCGCCCAAAAAAATAGATCCAGATTCCGATGACTTGGATGAAATTCTGCACCTAATTTCACAAAGTGAACTCAATGATCTGTAACGCACAGGCTGTAAGTGAAGAGAAGGGGTGGCAGAGTTCATCAGGTCATCATACAGATGATACATCGATATCAGGAACAATGACCATATAAGCAGGGTCACCGTAAAAGATCGTGCAAGGTGGCCACATGATTGTCTTTCAATTTTAATGCGAAATATTAAAAAATTAATTTTATTTTCAGTTGACTCTAAAATGATGAAGTAATCATGAACTGTTTTAATCCCCAAGCGCATTCGAATCAGTTATATGGGTAGGTAGAGTTTCGGTTCTCAAAGAATTTCCCTCGAAGTATCTCTCAAACACAAGTCACCCTCCTGTCCCTTGAGAGCTGTCACCTCTCAAGGAGATGTGATGATCAGTTCTCAGTGTTTAGCTAAATTTGCCAATGTTTCGCTCTAAAGGCATTCACGTAGAATAGCGATAATTATAATAGGTGATAATGCAGTAGAGAGATTTATGACACTCAAAAATACATTGTTACTTCCAAAGCGTGATCGCTTAAACCCTTGGAAACAGATATCTGTAGACCAAGTGGGAAGCTGGAGCACTCCAAGCTGGGAGCACGGAAATATTCCTAAGGGGGGCTCGAGATGTGAAATTTTTGTATGTCTTAATTATGAATTGAAATTTTTGTTCATAATGGAGTTAGCTGTTGGTAAAGAAGAGGTAGGAAGGAGAGAGGGTTTTTCAAAAATCGAACGAAGGTGTGGTGCTGCAAAGTTTGAGAACCCTAGCTGTAGACGGTTTTATGCCAGGTTTTCAATCATAGCATTATTCAGTAACAATGACAGTTGCCCAAATCTTTTCAGAACAGATGATTTCGCTACTTGACATTCTAACGACATCCTTTAAATTTTGTTTGGTTGAGTAATTTTATTAAAAAGAGTCAAATATCAGTCAATCAGGGTTTTTTTTAAAATGAATTTCCTTGATTTGAACTGGTTGAAGATTCTTAATTTCCTTTCCTTCCCGGTGGCAGAGGTGGTTCAAGCGCTTGGATACTGATCAAAAGACCTGCGTTAGAACACTGGGCAAAGCTAATTTTATGCCTTGCCTGGTGGGCATGCTTATGTTGACTTTCTGCTGAGCATGCGCAAAATAAACATGCAAAAGGAATGTTTGTGTTGTCATTCGGCTGAGGTCTCGCCTCCTCAGAGATCTACTCTATGGCATATTAAATTTGCAGGCTCCTCTAAGACTTCTGTGACAAGAAGTTGAGGGGTAATGTATTTATTATTATAAGATCCATGCAAACACACCTTAAAGACGACTTGTGTGGTAATTACTCATGGTTTGATTTGAGAGGTAATAGGGTGAGCTGCCGTTAAAAGAGGGAAGCTAACGGTTAACTTTAGAGAAAGTTGTGATTCGTTTAGATATCAGTAGTTCTCATATTTCGCATGCAGCAATCAATCTTCACTGATAACAGATCCGCAGATAAGTAACAATATAATTATATGAACAAACGCTGCATAAAGGTAAATAATTTTCACACTGGGCAACAGATTTTCATAAAAGTCATGCCTCTGAGATAAGAGTAGCCATTTCTTAAAAATTTCAAGGTGCTGAACACAAATATGACAATGAAAATGAAAAATTGGCTACGATTTCTGAGAAATCCGCAAGAGTTTCTTATATAATAGAGTAATACGTACATATGACATGTATCGGTAAAACTCCCCTTCTACTTCCGACGTTGCTTGTACAGCTGCTCAGGATCATCTCTGGTGAGCGTCCAACAGTAGTCAGCCAACATTGAAGTGGACCAGTTTCCCTGGTATCGTTCCTCCATCATTGCAATGTCCTGGTGAAAACGTTCACCACGTTCATCACTAACCATGCCGCAGTTGTTGGGGAAGAAATCTAAGTGGGAATGGAGAAAGTGTATCTTTAAAGACATATTGCAGCCAAGTTTGTGATACAGAAAAAACATGTCCTTAACCAGTTTCTTGCAGTTGTCTGCCCTGACATTCACGAGGAATTTAGTTGACACTAGACAAAACGTGTCCCAAGCCTTTTTCTCGTCACACTGAAGCATGTTGTCGAACATCTGGTCTCTGAACAGCTCGCGGATCTGAGGACCCACAAAACTTTCCTTCTTAATTTTCGCTTGGCTGAGTCGAGAGAAATTGCCAGCCAAGTACTTGAAAGCTGATTCAGTCCGATCCATGGCTTTTCGAAGTTTTTCATCACACCGAGTGTGATGTGTAAGGATGGTAGCAAGATTTTGTGCGTTTCTGCCAGTGCTTGGTGTTCCACATTCTTCTCTCCGACCTTCAGAGATTTCCTCTGAGGCCAGCTTCTCTTCACGTAAGTGCAAGGTCTTTGCTCGGCTGTCCCATTCACAAAAGAAACAGCAGTATTTTGTATATCCCAGCTGCAGACTCATCAACAGAGCCACCTTTTACACTTTGGACGACCTCTTGTCATGTCGAGTTAAGATGACCGAATTCCACAGATGATGACTACAATTTCCACAGAAAGGTGGTAGTGTGAAATATGACCTCACTCTTAGCTTGAAAAGTCCAATGTTTACCATAAGAAGGCAAAACTGAGTGGGATGTCGAGAAGACGATATATTTTGTAGGGATTTTCAGAAAACCATCATTTTGAGCATTAGGATGATATCTATGCATTCTTCTTATAGATTTAACATTATATTTCGACAGAGCATCATGGAGGTATTCGATAGAATATTTTACATTCACATCTGTAATAAAACGTTGTGTGAGATTGGTTTCTGGTAATCTATAGAATACGTCTATATCCAAGAGTTTTTATAATGTTTTAACTTTTTCGAAATCTTTAATTGTGGTTGGAGACAAGATTAAGTGAACTTGTCTTGCATAGTTTCCATTAATTTATTTATTAAGAAATTTAAAGAAAAAGTCGGTTATATCACCATCATCCAGATCAGACAGTTTTAGTGTATTATATAATACAATGGCTAATTTTGATTTGTCCTTATAGTTGGATTGATTACCTAGATTAAACTGATTAATTAGTTCTAAATTATCATCTTCTTCCATAGAGTATGAATCTGAGAGTTCTGAATTATAATCGTCGTCAGATATTTGACTATCTTTAGAATTTTTATCTTTAATATCATCATTAAGAGTTGGCAGTTTGTCAGTTCTACCAAAAAATTCGTTTGTCTCTAAGCAATTGAGATTATTTACTGATAAAGATCTTTGTATATGCGACAATTTCATTTTAGTAATATGCTTGGCTAATTTACTGGATTGTCCTTTATCCGAAGATTTAATAGGAATTCCTGGTGTTTTTTTCCATATAGATTTTTTAGTCTTTGTCTTACCCATTGCTCCGAGATGACAAAATCTTCAATCCACAAAAGTCAGGAAAGGGAATCAATCCTCGGGAAAAACAGGAACAACAGAAAATAAAAATCTTTCCAACTGCGACCATAACTTGGTTTCAGACACGAGTTTCTGACAACGATTCTTGTTGCCAGATCTCGCAGTCGCATTTTACTTCTAATCGTTCTGTTTTCCCAAAGTTTTGTGTAACGTTCAAAATTTTAAAGCATGAAACTGACGACTTTTCAACTTAAGTGCATCGAACAATCGAATGAATGAATTTCTAATTATATATATGAAAATGTGCTGTAAAATATTTGGGGAATAGCTGCATTAGTAGACTATTAGTCGAAATTTGCAATTGAAAGATGTATCGTACTAGAAGATTAGTTTTCATTGAATGGCAACTTGACTGCATCATCACAGTAGGTTGTTCATACGTTACGTTCTAATGGCTTTAATACAGTTTATTATAATAGTGCATTGTGAGCTACTTTCAGGGATCGCTGCAATTTTAAACAAATTGTTTTGTTTTAATTACAAACTCTTATGTGATGGACAAAATATTATCTTTCAATAATGTTCTGTGCAACATTCGAAAATTTCAAGCAAGCTCCCCCCCACCTCCACTGGTAAGGGGATTGATGAGGCACTACTCTGGAAGAAGCGAACAAAGCGAGCCAACAACGGGGGGGGGGGGGCAGGAAGGTGGAGTTGGCGGCCTAGGACGTTGAGGCAAAATATCTAGTATAGATATAGTGAATTATTATGTACAGTAAAGATGAATAGTATTAATGAATATTGATTTTTGAATTTTTCCAATTCTTCCGTTAGTTTTAATTTCTACTACTGGATGCTATTTTGCGAAACATTCCTAAATATTTTCTCTTGAACAACGAGTTTTCCTTATTCACCAGAAAGGACTGGTCATGTAGTCTGCAATTTTTCTTCAGGGCACAAATAATTTGATCCCTGAAGGGAAATTGATAAATTGAGTGAACCAATTCATCGAGGCTTGAAGAGTCTGGTTTTCTTATCTACGATCGGCACCTTTTTTGTTAATAATGTACTGGGTACTAAAAATATCGGGTGTTCAGGGAAGCAAAAAAATTGCCTTGCAGAGCAGAATAAACCAATTTTCTTCAAGCAGAGAACGTGCGTATTGACAGCAACAACAGAAAGTTAGCATTTTATATATGAGTATGTTTTTTACTTGTAACTCAAAGGTCTCCGGTTTGATACCAATTGCTCTCATAAGTTTTTTCTTCAGTTAATTCATTGCGAAATAAATTCATATATGAAGAATATATATGTATAATATATTAAAAGTGTAAATTAAATATCGCCAAATGGACAACTAATAAAATGATTATTTACTAGGAGTTTATTTTTTAATAATGAATTACTAGGAGTAATTCATTATTAAAAAATAAACAAAAATTTACAATCGTAACAGAGTAAAGTACAGTACTGTGCAAATTAGTTGGGACAATGGGAAAATGCAGTAACAAAGACACAACTAAAATATTTATCTGTTTAATAGTGTAGTTAATAGTGAATGTGACCCCCTTAGCTTTAATTACTTCTTTCACCCTCTCAACCATTGATGCCACTAGCTTTCCACACATCTCCTTCACTTCAGGGTCATGGTACCACACTTTCATGACACTTTCTATTATTTTGGTTTTCGTCGTGCAATCCATCTTAGATATGCGCGTTTTAATAATGGCCCACAAATTTTTAATGGGGTTTAGATCGGGTGAATTTCCTGGCAACTCCAATACCTTCAAATGTTGCTGGGTAAAGAAGCTCTTAGCAAGCTTAGAATTGTGGCATGGAGCCAGATACTGTTGAAATACCCCATCGCCGTTATCGCCATTGTCCCCAACCATTGTCCCCATCGCCGTTAAGAAACAGCTTCTGCAGTGTTGGGACCATTTTCGCCTCCAGAACGCCTATGTACTTTTTGCTGTCCATCATTCCTTCAATGGGGTGAAGCGTCTGTGGCCCGGAAGCCGCACGCGCAAGTTTAGAGTTGTAGCAGAAGGTTACGAACAAGTTTAGACATGCAGCAGTTTAGACTCTGCAGCGGAAGGGACTTAGCTTGTCCCAACTAATTCGCACAGTACTGTAAAACAGTAAACTTATATATATTGGACATATTTTTCACAGAAAGTTTTTAAAGTACCTCTAACAGGGAGAGGAAAATATTTCATTAGCTATATATTGATCTGTAAATGGTAGCTAGGTAGTCACTGGAAGGAGAGCTATGCACCAATCCCCTGTGATGATGCATAGAACCGGCCAGGCCTAGCACCTAATGTCCGACCCCGCCTTCTCGTGGTGCGGACCGTTAGTAACTTTCAAAAGAGATACTCTCTTCTGGAAGTGAACGGAAGGGGAGGGCTGCCAGATTAGTGTGGCCTACTGATCTGGACAACTAAGGCTACTTTTCTTTTTTTTCTACCCTGCTGAGGAGTGGTCAACCACACAGGGTCCTGGTGCTGACCATATAAACCTACTGGACTGGACAGATATATGGCTCTGAGCTTGATTACGGATCCTGATTTTGCTGCACTGGTGGGCTTCTGTGGAGGGAAAATCTTCCGCTGTGTTTTCTGTTTGTTTGTGGGTTGACAGCCCCAAGTGAATAGATTCACAGGATATGTTTATCAGCTGGTGGATAATCCTGAGCAGAAGTCATCGCAGGCACCTGAACTCTTTGCTTCTATTGGCATCGTCAAATTCTACATTGGAGGAAGTCTTCCAGTGTAGATGGCTTCAGCCTTTAGTAGTGGGGGAACGGGTCTTTGCCCCATGTCTGCGATTAGGGGGCTGTTTGATATTGTCGGCATTCCCTCTCTCAATAAACATAGTTTCTTTAAACATCCCACTAACCATTTTCTCTCCATAGGTAGTTGGAATGTGAGGACTCTGCACAGAGCTTTTTCTCTTGATGTCCTCACGCAAGAATTCCACCGTTATAATTTAGATATTCTCGGCTTGCAAGAGACCAGATGGACAGATAAAGGTCAGATTCTTAAAAATAATCTTAAATTTCTCTTTTCAGGGAGGGACGACAATAAGCATCACCAAGGCGTGGGTCTGCTTCTCAGCAGACACGCTAGTGATGCTCTTCTAGGATATGAGTGCATTAATGAAAGGTTTCTTACAGCAAAATTTCAGACAAATGTTATCTGCTGTAATGCCCCCACTGAGGATGCCGATGAGGATGAGAAGGATAGGTTTTATGAACAACTTCAGGATATTTTGAATTCTGTCAAGAAAGGAGATATTACCCTTGTTCTTGGTGACTTCAATGCCAAAGTTGGTACTGACTCTGACCTTTGGGGAGGAGTAATAGGCCCTTTTGGTATTGGTAGCTGCAATGGCAATGGGCAACGTCTCCTACAGGTAAGTAAACTCAATGGATTCAGAATAACTAACACTTATTACAAACACCGCGACATACATAAGTACACATGGGTTTCACCTGATGGGCTGCATAAGAATATGATTGATTACATATTAATTAACAGCAAATGGGCTAGTTCTGTTAGGAATACCAGGGCATATAGGGGAGCTGAAATTGGATCTGACCATTACCTTGTTAAAAGTGTGTTGCAACTTAAACTTAAAAAGTGTTGTTCTAGGGTTAAAAAATTTACTTTTAATACTGAAGCTCTGAAAGATCCAGTTATAGCCAAAGCTTACCATGATAGGTTACTTAGTCATTATGACAGTCATGGTTTGCTTACTACTGAAGTTGAGGAAGAATGGGATCATTTTAAACAGGCTTTTTTGGACACTAACAGTACTCTTTTAGGAAAAAAGGAGCAGAAGGGGCAAAATTATCTGAGTGATAAGGCATTTGAGCTTATTTCGGAAAGAAAGAACTGCAGGAATGCCCTTATTCAATACCCTACTAGTACTAATAGAAAGCATTACAGAGACCTTAATAAACTTGTAAAGGATCAGTTAGCTGCTGATAAGAATCTTTGGCTTGATGGTTTGGCTGACAAAGCAGAGGAAGCAGTTAGACAGCACGACAGCAGAGAGCTGTACCAGATAGTTAATGTTTTAACGTAGAAAACGGACAGGCATACAAGGATTGAAGGATAAACATGGTAAGGTTATAGAAGGGGAGGATTCTGTCATGGCTAGATGGGCTGAGCATTTCAGTGATGTTCTAAACAATGTAGTTAGTTCTACTCCCATTGTTTGCAATGATGATAGATGCATTGGTGGCTTTAATGTTGGCCCTATAACACAATCTGAAGTTATTTTGGCTGTTTCTAAACTTAAACTTCGTAAATCCCCAGGGGTAGATGAAATTACTACAGAAATGCTTAGAGCTGGGAATGTTTCGGTTACCACTTGGATGACTGAAATTCTGAATATCTTTTATGATAAAGGCATGGTTCCTAAGGATTTTACCAGAGCTATTGTTATCCCTATTTTCAAAAAAGGTGATCGCAGTTCTTGTGATAACTATAGGGGTATCAGCCTACTCTCTGTTCCAGGTAAAGTTCTTTCCATGATTGTGCTTAATAGAATTAAGAATCTGGTTGACAGTCAATTGCGTGATGAGCAATGTGGATTCAGAAGTGGTAGGGGATGTGTTAATCATATATTTTCACTCAGGCAGATTCTTGAGAAATGTTTAGAGTTTCAGAAACCTTTGGTTGCTAGCTTTGTTGATTTCAAAAAGGCTTTCGACTCTGTTGATCGTCATAATTTGTGGTTGATTGTGAGATCATATGGTATACCAGACAAGTTAGTTAACATTATGAAAGCTCTCTATAATAACACCGAGTCATGTGTGAGAGTTGGTAAGGCTTGTAGCAATTGGTTTAGCATTACTTCTGGTGTTCGACAAGGGTGCATTTTGTCTCCTTTTCTCTTTAGCTTGGTTATTGATTATGTTATGCGAAATTCACTTCAAGGGAAAGATTTTGGCCTTAAATGGGCTGGAGATACGAAAATTTCTGATTTAGATTATGCTGATGATTTAGCCCTTTTGTCAAATGATGTTGATGAGATGAACTCTTTCATTCGAGCTATTGATGAGACTGGTAATAGAGTAGGTTTGGTTATAAACAGAGAGAAAACTAAAGTGATGAAAATTGGTCAGGCAGGCTGTGATTCAGTTAATCTGAATGGTTGCAGTCTTGAGCAGGTGTCACAGTTTAATTATCTTGGGAGCTATGTAACAGATAATGGTGATGTGCGGCATGAGATTAACAGACGAATAGGGATTGCTGCCGGGACTTTTAAGAACCTATGGAGAGTGTGGAGAAATAGGCGTATACACCTAAAGACTAAAATTAGACTGTATAATAGTTTGGTTCTTTCTAGGGTTAGTTATGGTAGTGAAACGTGGACACTTTGTAAACAAGATAACAGGAAACTAGAAGCTTTTGATTCCAGATGCTTACGCAGTATCTTGGGCATTAGGTGGTTCAACTTTGTAACTAATGATGAGATTATGCAAAGGAGTTTGCAACCTCCTTTAAGCAGCATATTGTGCAGAGAGAGACTCCGTTGGTTTGGCCATGTTGCCCGTATGAATAATTATAGATTGGCGAATAGGGTTATGAACAGTGTGCCTAAAGGCCTCAGAAAGAAGGGGAGTACCTAGGATGCGGTGGGCAGACAATGTCAAACAGGACCTTGTTAGAATTGGTGTGCAGTGGCCAGATGCAGTAGATGTAGCTCAGGATAGACTTGCTTGGAGAACTAAATTGCACGGTCTGGTTTGACCTCCGTAGCCCATGGCTACTTGAGGATGATGATGATGATGATGATGATATATGTATATAGCTAATGATTACAGGTGAGAGGAAATTACGGAATTGAAGTAGAAAGGACGAAAACACCCCTCTGAGAGAATTTTTTTTTCGGTTTCGGAATTTTTTTGTTAAATAATGAGTTCGGAGAATAGCTGGAAAAACAATACATGTATTATGAAACATATTTTCAGTAGAATTAAATTGAATTCAATATCAGGCATCTCCCCAACTTTTTTCCTACATCCGGGTCCTGCCTCTGCTAGGCAAAGTACTGAACCAAACATTTTAGTCAGGAGTTTAGTGGTGAAAATGTTTATAAATATAGGCAGTATAATAAATCAAAATGAAATTTAATATATGCTAAGAACTGTACACATATAGTTATAAATGATGATATAAAGATGGAAAGAGCAGAATTATCGTGCTTGACACAGCTACTGTTATCTTTACCTGTCTGACTTTTACACATGAGATCAGTTTATTGAAAAAGTGGATAGAATCATGTAATCCTTGTTTATGTTCCTGAGAAATCCACATTAAGTGACATCCACCTTCGCCGGGATTAAAATATATAGATGCATTTCAACGAAATAGGGTATCAGCTGCATGCCCAAGAGTAGTACATATGTCCGTGCGGAGAGAACCTCTCGTATTCCTACAGCATCTAACGTTCCCGATCTGACTCTGCCATTGGTGAGGAGATTTCAAAGTCTTAGCCAAAGTAAGTCGGGAAGGAAAGTGTGATTATAGAACCTCACGCATGCGCACAGTATCTATCGCTGCAGTTTTGACTCTGTTGTTGTTTGCCAAACTAAGTCGGGAGGGTAGAAGTGTTTGTTGGAGTTCATAGGCCGGGGAGAAAATAATACCAGTGGATGTACAATAGGTTTAGCGCACATTGCACTTAGGAACCGCGAATGCGATAGAAGTCAATAAGTATTCAAACAATGTTCTTTATCCTCAGGCCCTATAAGCCTAGTCCCGGGAAGCAAGGTTTGAATTAGATCGTGCACCACAATGTCCGTCAATAGTTGTATCAAATGTCCTTGACCCTCCGATGGGGGAGTCAAAAGAAACGCTAGTAGAAGGTCTCTCTGTTCCGTGATGGCTTGTCGAAGGCGAAAATTAACATCGGACCTGCGGTGACGATCCAGACTGTTCTTCACATCGTCGCGACGGTTTCGCATTTCCTCCCACTGGGCCGCGGCGAGGTTAACGCCGCAAGATGTCGAACCAGGTAGGGATTTGATGATGTCGAGTCGCCGATACCCATCAATATTACAGTAAGCGCACAATTGTAGGTTACTCGTCACGAACCAAGTCTCTCTTTCGGTGGAATTAGCGACATCGATTCTGTCCGACACCGCTAGTAATTCCTGTCACTCCGGAAGGGTTTGAGTGATCCCTTCCTTCATTGAGTAAAGTAGGCCTCCTTCACTGAAGCTGCGGTAACGGGAACAGGTTCTGGAGCCGTTCACGATACAATCTAGGCACGACGAAAATCTCGCCTCCGAGAGGGTAGGAGTGTTCACTAGCAGGTTGCATGGCGACATCTGTTGTGTCTACAGGTTTTTCAGACGCTTAAAGTAGGGGTTCTCAATGTTGGGTACGCGGTAAAATTTTTTGGGGTACGCCGTGAGAGCTCAAAAGTTGCTAGATATATGTTATATATACAGGGTGTCCCTGAATTCATGGCCCAAATGTGAAGGGATGGTAGTACACACCGAACCCACCAATATTCGCCATAGAATATGCGGCCGCAAACGCAGTGAGGAGTCAGAAATGAAGGACAGACACAAAGGTTTCCAGTGTGACATTTATTGGAGATCATTACAACAAATGCTCAAATGTCCGCCCACCAACGTTGATACAGGCGGCACAATGGCGGAGTAGTGATCGGCGTACCTGCTTGTAAACACCGGGCTTGCCGCGCACATCGGCGGCTGAGAATGCTGGGGTTTGGCCGATCCAGCGCTTTTAAGCCATGCCGCCTTGTCTGCGCCCACTACCAGCACTGGGCTGCATTTGCGGCCGCATATTCCATGACAAATATTGGTGAGTTCGGTGTGTACTACCATCCCCTCTCGTTTGGGCCATGAATTCAGGGACACCCTGTATATATGTTTTACGTTATTCCCATTGTTATACTATAACTATAGTTTTATCTTTCTATGCAAGAGGTACAGTCGGTCAAAAAAGTATCCGAACATTGTGGTTGATTACAGAATTCAGAAAAAATATCTGGCAACGACTTTTTAGAAATTAGTGATCTGGCAACCTTCGTATCACGTGACACGAAGGTTGCCAGATCAATAATTTCTAAAAAAATCGTTGCCAGATATTTTTTCTGAATTCTGTAATCAACCACAGAGTTCGGATACTTTTTTGACCGACTGTACGCCAGTTATATACACATTTACAGGGGGTAAGTGAAGCATACAAGGTTGAGAACCACTGGTCAATATTATGGTTTTTGTGTGCCACATAGTATCATCTTTCCACGTTATTACGTAAGGCGAACTATTTCTAATCTTGCTTTATTTTCCGCTAATTCCATTTGAACGGTAGTTTGCAATGGCTGTCTAGAGCGTTATTAAAAACAACGTATTATAGAACTTCCTTTTTGCTCTTGGACGTTAATTCTGGTAATTAAATTTTGCAAAAAGCTTCATTGGATTGCCGACTTTGGTTTTCTAATAATTCGCAACACTTCGGACAAAGAATCCTACTCCTAGATTTTCTAGGACTTCCAGTACAAGGACATGCCCTATCATTAACTATATACTGTTCAAAATATACAAAGCATACTTTCAAGTGTATACAAAGCATACTGACTATTCTCATCAAACTTTAGAGTTTGTTTGACCACTGCATCAATCACAACTAAAACAATGCTTGGCAGTGTAAAGGAATTGGAGGCAAGGTTACCTAATTCCGTGTTATTTTGCTTTACCTACGTTGTTTATTGTTAAAATTAAATACAATTATTCGAGATGAAAGACTACACCATGAACTAAATATCCGTGAAAGGTTTTTGACTAAGCAAATGATACATCCTGACTTAAAATCTTTTTAATGCATATTCCGCGCAATGGTTTCTAAATCCTTGATAGTATTTCGTATTCCGTTATAATGGTGTCTTAACTCAGTGACAGCGTTCCTAACAGTGACGTAGCAAGGTGACTGGGCCTTCTCGCGATACTTATTTTTTGAGCCCCTTCCCCCTCCTTAAAAACATATTTTGGAAAAAAAAATTAGGAAATCATTTTTTTTAATGAAATAGAAACACCTTTGTTTTATAGTTTTCTTAATTTAATTTTGCAGTGTACACATATAAATCACGAGATATCATATCAGTATCATTCAAGCCAGGATCTGAAAAAATATAAGGATGGAAAAAAATGGGGGGGGAGCGAGTGCAAGTGACTCAACGGAGCCGAAAAAGGTAAAAAAAAAAGGGGGGGGAAGACAAGAGACTGGCTATGCATTGAAGTATAACATTTTCCCCTCCGCTTTAGAGGTCTTTAAAATTTTTTGAAAAATGTGTGAAATATGCTCATACGGGCTCTGATCTAGAAAAGGGGGAAGGAGCAGGAAATACAATCGAGTCAGACAAACGTAAAGAGGGAGCAGGAAGCTGGTTTTCTAATGCAGCATAAAATTTTTCTCTTATTTTACAAGTCTTTAAAAATTTCGTAAAAAATGCAATGAAATATAAATAAGTTTAATAATTTTTTTGCATCCATTACACATACTCATTCTCAAAGGGTGAAGATATGGCCATATATCGAACACATTACTGTAGTTTGCTCCCACCTGAATCAGAGTAATTTTTCAGTTGCTCTATTAAGCTTTTTTTATACATCCTAAGTATACTTATTAACTTAGTGTTTTTTTAAGATTTCTATGATTTTTTTTTTTTCGTTATTAGAGTAAGAACAATAATTTTAATCTCCTCAACGTAGCAAAACTTTTGAGAGTTAAAAATATTTTTATTTTATAGACAATCTTCTAGTAACGAAAAAAGAAAACAGACACCCATATCATGTTATTGTAAGGTAGGTTTTAAGGAGAGTAAGATTACATTTGTGTTTTCAAACTAGCAGATGAGTCTGCGAATTTAGATATCGTTTAACGATACATCAGAGCATTTTATTCTGATATGTGTGAATCTTTACAGAATTGCAGGGAAAATATTTGCCTTCTATTTCAGCCACTAAGGTCTTTGGATATATGTTTGAGATTTATCTAGCATAGTTTCAGAATCTGACATATGAGAATGACTAAAAATAAATTATGAATCTGAACTTCTAATAAACCTGTTTTTCGTTTTAAAAGTCATAACAAAGCGATAATCACTTATTTGATTTCGTCAAATAATAATTTAAATATGAAAATAATTTTGAAATAAGCACTGAGATCTACCATAGCAAAGGTTTTAAAACAGAAAACTATTGAACACATCAGAGCAGTTTTGAAGACTAGAGGTGACACT
This sequence comes from Ryuthela nishihirai, assembly GCA_038380435.1. Taxonomy (NCBI): domain Eukaryota; kingdom Metazoa; phylum Arthropoda; class Arachnida; order Araneae; family Heptathelidae; genus Ryuthela; species Ryuthela nishihirai. Next base: position 6,384,804 of record JAWZYU010000019.1, read on the forward strand.
GCTCTTCTCTGTATATCGAAAAGGATGGGAAGGGGAGACGGGAAGATTTCTGCCTGAAGGTCGGACACAAGGAGTGGCGTTGCGGTTGGTTCAATTAGCGGCTGCCTATGATCGGGGGCAAGGAAACAAGCAGGAGAGAGTTGAGGCGGCAATCGGCCGGACCGGCGTTTTGCATGACGGCCGGCAAATATACGGAATGGCTTTCAAAAGGTTAAGAAAATAAGCGCAAAATTGCGATGGTATCAGTTAATGTCGGATTGAAAGGGATCAATGGAGTAAATCTACCCATCTTGGACAAGTTTGAACTGGCAATCTAAGTGATAGGAGCAAAATTTGTATACTCTCTCATAGCAGTAGACAAGGAATTTAGTGGAAAATATGAAGCCATATTTGGTTATGATTTGTTGAGAGCTCAAGGTTTTGTGTGGGATTTGAAGAATCAAATGTTAGAAAGAGAGAGCGAGTCATGCCCCCTTCGCTATGCCCCTGAGCCCAAGGGAGATCTACCCTGTCATAATTTGGAAAATGAGTCACGGAATTAATAGTGAAGCCATTTCGGCCACGATGGAAAAAGCTGTAAATAAGATAATGATAGCCCCTCCTACTGAAAGAATTGTTTTGGTGAGGAGCACTCAAGGAGACCTCGCTTCCAAAACAGTCTTAGCACAGCAATGGGAAGGAATAAGAAACGAAACAATAAGATTAGCAAGGTCCTTAAATGTTGTGGATAACAATGGACTACTAAACATTAGAGTCGCGAATGTCTCGCAGCAGCCAGTGTGGATAAACAGGGGTATGAAACTGGCAACTTCAGAAACCCTGCAGGCGATGCAGGTGAAATATGTAAATGCAATTGAGAAAACTAAGTCTGAGCCCCTGTTCATTGATGACTTTGATTTAACACATGTCTCACACAAGATGCGCAAACCCTTGGGAGCCCTTCTAATGAGAAATAGAGATGTTTTCGCTGGAGATATAAGTGAGCTTAGTAGCACAGACGTTATCTATCATGAGATACATTTAGAGGATGATAGACCTGTTAGACGCTCTGCATATCGAGTGCACTATGCCATGCATTCAGTATTGGATGAACAAATAAAGGAACTCCTCGACAATGGCATAATTCGTGAAAGTGTCTCGCCATATGCTGCGCCTATCCTGCTAGTAAAGAAACGTGATGGAAGCTACTGATTTTGCGTTTGATTATAGAGCCCACAATGCCAAAATCATCCCAGACTCCTACCCCTTACCTTTGATCAATGAGGGCATTGATTTATAGCAGATGCGAGCTATTTCAGCTCATTAGACATGACATCTGGCTATTATAAAGTGCCTGTACATCCAAGGGATATGGAAAAAACAGCATTCATCAGTAAAATGGTCTGTATGAATTTACACGACTTCCGTTTGGCTTTAAATGTGCACCCACCAGCTTTCAGCGCTTATCAATGCGATGTTCTTGGACTGAAAAGTGATCAGATTTTGATATACCTTGACGATATCATCGTGGCATCAAAAACATTCGAGCAACATTTGTCTAAATTACAGACCGTCTTTGATACGTTGCGAAAATTTAAGCTCAAGCTCAAGCCTCAAAAATGTCAATTCTTAAGAGAATCTGTATCCTATATGGGACACCTGATTACCTCCCAGGGAGTTAAACCCAATGCGCGAAATCTTGATGCAATCAAAAACTTCGCCATTCCGAAGTCAGTGAAGAAGGTGAGAGCCTTCCTGGGTTTGACTGGCTACTACCGCAGGTTTATTGACAAGTGTGCTGAGATCGCCCTACCTTTGATAAGCTTGATAAAGAAAGATAGATCCTTTGTGTGGACCGCTGACGCAGAGAGGACTTTTTAAGAACTGAAATTAAAACTGATGACGGAACCCGTGTTGATCTATCTCAACTTCGAAAAGATTTTTTTTATCCATTGATGCCAGCGGAGAAGCTGGGGCTGCAGTAATTGAGCAGGAATGAAAAAGCGGAGTTAGACAAGCAGTTTCCTATGCTAGCCAGAAATTAAAGGCAGCAGAAACCCGATATTCCACCATTGAAAAGGACGCTCTGGCAGTTAAATTCGGCATAAATTATTTTAAACTTATTTATATGGGAAGAAGTTTACAATCATCAGTGACCACGCCCCACTGTCATACCTCTTGAAACTAAAGGACACGTCAAGCAGGTTCGCAAAGTAGAATTTAGCCCTTCAGGGCTATGACTTCTATATTATTTATAGACCTGGGAAACATAATATCCCCGATGATATATTACCTCGTAATAAAAATACCAATGAGGAGAATGTAATTTTGTCTAACAAGTTCGCAGACAAGCAACAGCTTCGGGATCTACAGAGGGAAGACACCCAGATAAGGGATTTAACAGAATTTTTAGAGGGAGCTAGCAGCAAGCTTCAGCAAAAGATGCCTGATTTACCTGGAAGACGGGATGCTTTTCCATTATTCAGGCCACACAGGAAGGATGTCAGAAATGAGCTCGCACAACAACTAGTTATATCCAAGAGTTTAGCTGGACAGATTTTAGAACTCTGCCACGACCTGCCATGCTCTGGTCATTTGGGGGAACTGAAGACGCTACAACACATTCGATCTCAATATTTCTGGCGGGGAATGTATGCAGATGTACGGAAGACTTGTGCCTCCTGCTTCGAGCGACGAGGCTACGTGGCCAGGCGAAAGTCGAATCTAGAAAGAGTTCCACTTGCTTCCCGTCCATTCGAAAGAGTTGCAATGGATTTCCTAGTGCCGTTAACCATGACGGAAAAGGGTAATAAATACATACTGGTAATTACTGATTATTTTACGAAATGGCCCGAAGTCTGTCCTATGCCGGCTCAGACAGCAAAAGGGGTAGCGAAAATATTCGTGGAAGATTACGTTGTCAAAAGCATCTCGCAGTTTGTCATCAGTGACAATGCAAGAAATTTCACTGGAAAAGTAATGACTTCCGTTTATGAAAAGCTAGGCATTTGCAAGTGCCGAGCAATTCCATATCGGTCCCAAAGCAATAGATTATGCGAACAGATGAATGCAAACATTCTCAACATAATATCGCATTATGATTAGATTCCGCGCAAGTACACTGGGATGAGTTTATACCCTTTATATTATTGGCTTATCGGAGCGCAGCTCATACTTCCACCAAAGAATCCCCTTATTATCTGACCTATGGATGCGACTTGGTACTTCCTTATCGGATTTGGGCGACGCAGAGGGCACCCCTGTATTTCGCATCAGAAAACTATGGAAAATACATCATGGCAAAGATGCAGACGACGTATAAAATCGTAAGACGTCATCTATGACGTCACACATCCGCTTACGTCATAGGTACATTATAAGCAATTAATTTTTTTAATTCCTTATAAGCAAAATATTTGCATCATGACATTTGCTTATTAAACGTGCATGTTTTTGTTTTTATTAATTCGTTTAATTATATGACTTTGTAACAATATCAAAGGCTTTATGTTATTTCGATATGCTCCTCCTATCCCAAGAGAGTACCGTATTTCTTCGATTCTAAGACGCACTTTTTTCCCACATAAACGTCTCTAAAAACGGGGTGCGTCTTAGAATCGATGGCGTCTTAGAATCGCAGAAAAGACGGCTCAGAAGAATCAGACTCTGATATTGATTCAGAAGGAAGTGATGAATAGAATACTTACTGATAAATAAGTACTATTGTTGTTAGTAAATTGAATTCTATTATAATAAAAATATTTGTTAGATATATTTTAGCAATTTATTTATTTTTTATTTCTTAGAAGCAAAACTTTTTGTCTGTTGGTGGTGCTGAAATTAAAGTGCGTCTTAGAATCGATGGCGTCTTAGAATCGAAGAAATACGGTAATACACAGTTAAGGTAGAATTTAACCATAAACTTTAATCTAAACATTTCTGTTCCACTGAAGTTAAATTCCCGGAGTCTCCCCCAAACTGAATTCTCGGACCCCCCTACCGAAACTTAATCTTGCGCACCTGCCTGGTTGGACTATACATCTCTCCCCTCCCTCCTCCGCCGTCCCATAGATCCTGCCTGGGGCCCGTTATACTTAATATAAAATAATAATAATGTAAAATGGTTTAGAACATATTTTTACCACAAATTTCAAAAAATAGCAAAGACCTTCATTTTCCATTAATATTTTCCAATCCATATCAATAGTATGTTGAATATTATTCTCAAAAATGCAACATTCCACAAATGGCTTATCATTCAATTTTTCCATTCAAATTCAATATATCAATTATAATTTCCAGGTCAGAACATCGTATCTTTGTGATGAGAAGTTTGCGTCGGCACATGCTACTTATGAATAAACAGCAAAAATCACTCTTTGAGCAGTTGACCAAAATTAGTTAGATGATTCTTCATCTGAATTTCGAGAGAGTCTCAGCTATTTAAAGAGTGGGGTTGCACAGATAAGTGGAGTTTGAACTGTCCCTAAGGCTCATTTCTCATATTAGATCTAATGCACGTCATGTGATCGACAGTATTCTCGGATCAGTCAATGCGGTGTCCCATATGGCTTTGGTACGACAAGCAGGATAAATATTGATGATGCGGGACAGTTGGCAACACTAGGCGTACCCAAGTGTGCTTATGTTGGGGGGTGTTAAGGTTGTGAATCTGAGTATCATACGTTTTTTAATGGAGTCTCCAGAAATGAAACACTCAAGCATACAATAAAAGAAATTACAAATAGACCAAAACATGTTAACTCTCATTGAAAGTTTCTGAGTATACCTTTGGCAACGCAGATAAGACTTTGTAAATAACTAAGACATCAATTGCGTTGACTTCACTATTGTTATACGTAACAAACCAAGTCGTAGAATAGTGTTGTACCCAACAGAATAATTCATTACGAAACAATGAAAAATACGTTAACGTTGGAGAAGAGGCCATGTCTCTCTGTTAGAATTGCCTACAACTCCTCGTCGTCGAGGTCGTTCTCCTTCGCATCCTCATCTAATCAAAGTAGGTCTGAACTTCAATATACCATTTATCTAGTTAGGGAACTTATGTGTTTATGCAGTAGTGAATTTATGTTAGTGCATACTTGTTGTATTTCTTTTAGCCAATATCCTTGCTGTTTGTCGAGCGTTGGACGCTCAGAAGATTGGTTGCACCGCATTAAGTGCGACGTCTGTAAAATCGCGGTGGTAAGAAATGGTAATATATTGGGAGTTAAATGGGGAATAAGATTTCTGTTATTGTTTAGGTATACTTTAGCTCAGGAGTTATTTGTTATGTGTTCAGTTACATGTTATATCTATGTGTTAACCGAGTAGACGGAGACGTGCAAGGCTTACACCCTTGGTAATCAAACCTTCGTTTAGCCGGTTAACAAGACGTTCAATATACTAAATAGTAAGTAAATATATTCGGGTCGATTTGTAGTAACCCAGGTGGATCTGATTTATACCCTCCATTCACAGAAATCGATATTTCATTACATCTGGTCTGGAAATCGGGTTTCAATTATTTTAAACATCTTTCTGTTCTTTATCATTTAACAACAGATAAAAATGCCCAATTATTTTTTACCAAATGTTTCGAAATATATTCAATTATGGCAAATTACATTAATAACAATTGCATTAATTATATTAGTATTAATAATATTTACATTAATATTAATAAAATTGCATTAACCTGTAAATAATGCTTTTCCTTTTCATTGTATATTACATTATTAAATATAATAAATAATAAATACCCCCTCAAGCAGCTGCTTGCCACAGAGGTCGAGTACGTACAAATTTTCTGCACAACTTAAACCCACCATAGCACAATTTGCCCATATTTAATTTTATTTCGTTATAGAATTTTCTATGACTGACAAATTGTATCCAAGTGCTGGAACTTGAATTGAAATACGAAATTATTTGAAAAATTCCATTTTGTGAATGAGACAATATTGTTTTTTCGGGTTTAGAAACTTCTGACGTGGAGACTATGTTCGGAATCCCAAAATACATCCATTATTTCCTCCCCAAAAAGAGGGGAGGCAAAATTTTATTAGTAGAGGAGAATCAATCGTAAGCGTTTTATGCGAAATGAAAGCTTGCGACGTGGAGAGTGAAATCCCATATACTTTAGAGCAGTGGTTCTCAAAGGATGTGCCGAGAAATTTGGGATGGAATTGTAGATAAAAGGAAATTTAGAAACCATTTTGTTGCTCCTTCCTGAAACTGATTCTTCATTTAACTTTTTTCCGTTTAATAAAAAACTTATCCATATGAAAATGGGATAACATGCAGGGCACAAAGCGGGGACGGATCTAGGGGGTGCAAAGGGAACCCCCCCCCTTCCTTTCAGAATACAATAAGGGTAAAAGAGGGAAAACTTATTAAATTTATTTATATTTTATGCATTTTTGAAGATTTTTTTTAAAAACCTTCAAGTAGAGGATGAAATGTTAGAGTGCATTGGAAATGAAATCTCTTGGCCTCCCCTTTGACATTTCTTTTTTTGACTCGATTTTGTTCCTTGGGGCCTGCCTCGATTTTTTTCTAGATACGGGCCTTACACAAAGCATACCGTTAATACACACAGCGTAGTACTAACCTTAATACACGTCAGAACTTAAAAAAAAGTTCTCTGCGTTTACAAACGACTCCATAAAAATGGCTATTATTGAAGACAAATTGCACATGTGCGAATTTCCCGTAGTATTACCACCAAATTTTTAGTGCCAGCAGTATTCACGGCGAAATATACGATGTGCCGTGAGCAAAAAAAAAGTTTGAGTATCACTGCTTTAAAGAAAGAGAAAAACCCGAGCAACAGAAGATAAATTTGCTTGTTAATCATAATGCACGAAAATGTGAAGTTCTACAATAAACAAAAGATTATATATAAATAAGTCAGAGGACCTAAAGATATCCTAGCTTTGGGTTTCAAGTAAGAGTCATCTGGCCCAGACTGAAAGGTTATAGTAGCGTCCAAAGGATAATTTGCTTTTGATAGAGTCATAAGCGAAAGGCTTCCTCTGGGAGACTTTTTTTGTTCCTTTTCAGAAACAAAAGAGCGAATGCTTCACTTTGTCGTCAGTCTGTCAAATTCTTTGTTTTTAGAAACGGATCAAAAATTCTTTTGTGTTGGTTAGGTATTGTGAAATAGTACGATTCGTACTTGCGAAATCTCCATGCAACTAATTGCGCCATCAAACAGTGAAAAAAGTTGAAAATGGCAAACATTTCAATATTGTAATCGATGTAATTATATTAGAAATTTTTAATATTAATGGTAACATTTCACCATCAGCACAAGCACAATTTTTCTTGTTTTTAGTGATAATATTTATTTCCAAAAGCAAAGAATTATTTTTTCGTTGAATAGGTATTTGATAAACTATTATGATTCATAGTTTTTGAATCTCCCAAAAGTTTTAATTGCAATCTCTGACGGTGGAATAATTCCAAAATTTCAAACATTTAACATATATTGCTAAAGATATGATGTTTTACTGATAAAATATCACAATCAAGGACTTAACACGTGCAGCAACGATTTGTCCCTTCACTTCGGGAGGGGGGGGGGTGCAGGGAGTGACGAAACGTTTTGTTTTAAGAGATTAATGAAAGTTCTTTTTGAGTTGAACAGGTACTAACGAAATATGATGATTCATATTTTTCAAACCCTTCAAAAGGCTTTAATTTACATCGTTTCATTTTCACTGAAATGATCTTATTAGTGACGGTAATTGATATGTGCTGGAGTCATTCGGTCTAATGTTCAACTGCTATTAGGGACAAGACTACAGTATTAATTTTTTTCCCGTCAATTAGGTGAAAAAAATGAATAGCCTTAAAGTCCAGCCAGAGTTTTACCTCGCTGACAGAGAAACTGAAAGAATTAACTGAAGCTGAATTTTGTTGTGGTTTGGGTTGTTTACCTCTAAGTGACACTTTTGTGCATTCAATGGGCTAAACCGCCAGGTCATAAGGACCACAAAGGTTCAGAGGAGGTTGGGGAAGGGGACCCACTGGATTACACTTGGCAGACAGATGAGAGCTTTCTGTCTGGGCCTTCCAGCATGTTCTGTAACGTGCACAGGGTATGGCTCTCCTTCATACATGGTCAGGGCTCAACAACCCATCAGAATGACCGCGACCTTTGTAATCTCATCGGTGTTCCCTTTCACACCGAGAGTAGGGTGGAGCTTATGAGAGATAAATCTCAACGCTGATACAGTGGGAACTCGAAATTGGGAATATCGCATTACTAGTCTGGTGCTGGTGATTATGATTCAGGCAAGACATGGTGGCTACCTCAAGTACCAAAGTTTCAGTTTATGCTTCTGTTCAGGAGACTTCAAAATAGCTTGTTCCCTTCAATCGGGTTAGCTAGATAATCAGCGTTATCTGCTCTCTGATTGGCCCATTCAACACACCGAAATTGTCTTTCATTTTGAGAGTTTAAACTCTCTAGATCGCTCCTTGAGCTGAGTTTGGTTAAATTGACATCGAATGTCAGAGAATACACTGATGATCTTTAAGCTGATCGCAGTGCTATGACTTTACTCTTTTTACCTACAGGGTACCGAGATTTATGAAAATTACATGATAAAATTCAAAGCAGTATTTATATAGCTTAGTAGTTATAAGAGACAAAAAAAGTAACATCAAGTACCAGGTTACCAATTAAAAACCCATTAACACCTGATAAATAATGAATAATGACGTAACTCAGATAAAACATGGCGATATGTTTTGGCAGTTCCGGAAGGTGGTCATTCTCAAGTGTAAAAGATATATTTCGAAAGACATGGAGCTGGCCATTTCGTTGCAATCCGAGAACACGGTGCAATTCCAAGTTATCATGCAAACTGCCTTTGTGTTTCACATAAAGAATACGTTATTTTTATTTACTTTTTATTGCGTGCAAACTTTAACAGCTTTAGTACAATACAGTGTTAAGATGATTTTCAAATATGATTTAATACACAAATTCCATGTGATTAATTTTTTAGAGAATGCGTTTAATAACAAGTTAGTTTACCTCACGACTGTTTATGTAGTGCGTACTCAACATCTTCTCATGTAAGAAAAGTTGAGGGGTTTTGATACTTTGGCGACTAGGAGCTACCATATTCCATAAATACTTCTCTTAGTATGCATAAAGTATATATTTAAGTGGGTAATAGAGAATTACAACTTGTATCCTAATCCTTGCGTACTCTACCAACACGTTACCATATGGAGACAATAAAATCTTAGAATTTATATCTTGGGATGAGTTACCTGTTTTCGTTTTACAATTATCACTTACAGATCCACAAGGGTTGATAGGAATGGCATTCTGTGTAGGTTAAATTTCTTCAGAACAATCTGAAATATATTCCATAAGACTGGAATCAAGGATTGAAACTGCCAAGATAGATACAGCAGATCACTGGGATGCTCCCGAAATCACTCATGACCAGTTGAAATATGGACGTGATCATGACTACCATTTGAAAGGGAACCACGTCGATCTCAGTCCTTAATAACTGCCATTTTGTCCACAGATACAATGGATTCCAATAGAAACTTCCCATGCTATAATATCCCTACCATCAGCCAGAGGTTTGGGATTGAAACAATCCGAGCGATGCTTCACTTCATCTGCAACACACTTTGGACGTTCTTTATGAGATTTTTTTTCCATTATGAGAATTTGAAATGAGAAGTGATAATGGCTGAATTAACAACGCTGCATGCAATCAATTGGTCACTTGAAGGGATTTAAAGCAATTTACTAAAGAAATTCGCAGCCCACTGCAAACGGTTGCCTAGTTCCTTATCTAAGTGAGCTCTTTACGGTAAATCCACGGCGAGAACTTCATTCACTTTGGAGATGGCGAAATCATTTCTTCTCTTACAATATTTAAATGTGGGCTCAGATAGGAAAGATTTTGTGCAATAATATTAGAATGATATCATTGGTGGTCATTGCATCTCTTTCGTCCTCATAATCTATCTGCAGAATCATCACATTGCTTACAAAATCACATTAATTATCTTTACCTATTGTAAGAGATATGCAAACGATTCAACCCTTCGCTTGAAAAAGCGTGATCACAGAGCCAGGATGGGTCTTTCTCCTGATGCTTTAATGGGATATTAATTATTTGAATAAATGTTTTCGTACTAGGGGTTGTGTGCATGACTAGGTAAGTGTCATTTGAATACACATTGTGTATTCAAATGACACTTATAAGTCAGATTGGTTTACACTTGCTTCATCGATTCGACTTTTTAAAAAATACTTTTAACAGATCGGGGATGTTTTGCAAGGGATAGCCGAGATTAGATATTTGTTACAAATCATCGACATCTATCGAAACTACAATGATTATTCCCTAAAATAATGATGATGCTTATGGGCCTAGAAAGACTGTCATCCATCAGATAGGACGTTAATGCAAGGCCCCGTATGCAGAACAATATTCTGTGCACGTTGAAGAACAGGGAGACTTCCATCTATTTCTTAAGAGCTGTCCAAAGGATCTCTTTCACCAACCTTCTCTGAATCCTTTAGGTCTTTTGTGTCCTTTAGGTCTCTGTTCATTTAACACATTGTAGGAGAAAAAGTGTCTTTAGGAGGTAAAAAAAATCGAACATTTCTATGTTTACATTTTAGGAAAAATAATTATTTCAAAAATAACCCTGGTGTTCGTTTGAGGAAATACTTGAGATTTCTTCTCGTGTATCATGTCTTCTTTTAAAGTTTATATCTTATGATGAATGATTTTTCTTTAATTAGTAACATACGGCAAGCAATTATAATCTTATTAGTTCTGTTTGCGATTTATATTCACTTGTTGCCGAATGTGAGACTCATTATTATTTACTATTAAATTCTGACAGATTGAGCAACATTTCATTCTCTTTCTCTGTTTTATGTAGGTATGATGTGAAGAAGCAGCACGAACACCCCGAGCAGTCCGGGGCGAAAAGGACTTGCCACTGGAGGAGAGCAATGAGCGTGCCTCCGGACGAACGCCAGCCATACGAGCACTTGACGAGGAAACCCCTGCTAGGAACACAGAGTCGAACCCTCTGCCCCAGCTACAGGATCTGTTGGCAGCCTTTCCGCTGTGTCAGATCCAGGCAGATCTAGTACGTTTGGGGGAGCGCCTCCACCAGATTGAGGGACAGCGAGAGAGGAGCCATACCAGTCAGCCCCAGCAACAGCGGCACCCCTTGGCGGATCACCAGGGTGTCTCGTGCTTTACGTGCGGTGGAGTGGGCCATTACGCCCGTCAGTGTGCGTCGCCCTCGACCCTACGCCCACGTGACCCGCGATACCAAACAGGACGAAACCGGCAGCAAAATCGAGACCGAGCAACTCCACGGATTCCAACCTCGGACTTCAAGATAGTAAGACGTGTTCGCTAGTGCTCTCTGTTTTCCACGTGTTTGTGAATTCAGCTAACAATGGATATCAATAAGGACTCCAGATTAAATCGTTGTTTCACGGAGGACCCGCTGGACGAGAGAGAATGGATTCCCCTTTACACCCCCTCAGCGAAACTCGAGATCAGGGTAGTAGTAGTAGAACACATAACATAAATTGAATATTCTTGCTTTATAAAAGCAAACTCATTCAGAGGCTTTTTGAATCTGAATTAAGTTAAATAGATGGTATAGTATTAATGATGGTATAGTACCCTGCTGAGGTGTGGTCAACTTCACAGGGTCCTGGTGCTGACCATTTATACCTACCAGACTGGACTTGTTTATGGATAGGTGAATTTTCATCACTGCATAGTATGGCACACGGGGCAATGCGGACGGCTGACGCTTCGAGGGGACTCTGGGAAGTGCATCCGGGGCTTCCCTCCCGTTCTAGTTTAAAGGAGCCGTATGGTGGTTGGCTTGTCGTAACTCTTCTCTACCCTGATCCATTCCTTACTGGACAACATCTTTTCCGCCAATGTTTAATAAAATCCCAGGTTTCTCTAATAAAAAATCACATGACTCCACAATTATAAAAGAATGTCGCGGTGTTTGTAATATGTGTTAGTTATTCTGAAACCATTGAGTTTACTTACCTGTAGGAGACGTTGCCCATTGCCATTGCAGCTACCAATAACAAAAGGGCCTATCACCCCTCCCCAAAGATCAGAGTCAGTACCAACTTTGGCATTGAAGTCACCAAGAACAAGGGCAATATTGTTGGCCCTACCAATCATGGAGGACACGGAGGTGTCGGCCCTTGTCGATACCGGCGCCATTGTGTCCGTCATGAATAGCCAGTGTTTTCAGCGCTTGAGAGGCCGAATCCTGCACAAAACGGTCCCCCTCCAACATAATTTGAAAACTGTAGATGGCCACCCCCTTCCAGTGATAGGCAGATACATGGTGACCCTCACATTTGACGGGATTAGATTTGAACACCCCATAGTAGCCCTTGACATAGACACTCCACGATACGACATGATAATGGGACACGATATCCTCAAAAAGCATCGATTCATCATAGATTGTCATTCAGGCACACTGCACAAGAAAAAGGACGAGGCAGCGGGCATACAGGGTGCCGTTCGCGCTGCAGGGCGAATTGGACCGACAAGTGGATGAGTTGTTAGAGCAAGGAATAATAAGAGAAAGCGCCTCTCCTTTTGCGTCACCCATCGTCTTAGTGAAGAAAAAAGACTCCACCTACAGATTCTGCGTCGACTACAGGGCCCTAAATGCGAAAACAGTCCCAGATTCGTACCCCCTCCCCCTCATAAACGAAATTATCGACCAACTAGCTCACGCCAAATATTTTAGCTCACTGGATATGGTATCCGGTTATTGGCAGGTTCCCGTTCACCCACGTGACGTGGAGAAAACTGCGTTCATCAGCAGGAAAGGGTTATTTGAATTTAACTACTTACCATTTGGACTGAAGAACAGTCCCGCTACGTTCCAGCATTTATTGGACCACGTATTAATGGGAATGCGACAAGAGCAAGTTCTCGTCTACCTCGACGACATAATGGTGGCCTCCCAGACATTTGAACAACACACAGAACGGTTACAGAGGGTATTTGACCGCCTAAGGGCCTACAATTTAAAGTTGAAGCCAGCAAAGTGCCAATTCACGAAGGAATCCCTCACTTACTTGGGACATTTTATTTCCGCAGAAGGGGTCCAGCCTGACCCGTGGAACGTCCAGGCCATTGAAGAATTTCCTCGCCCCCGTAGTGTCCGGAACGTTCGAGCCTTCCTAGGCCTAACCGGCTACTACCGGCGTTTTATCGATCGCTACGCCGATCTTACAGCCCCCTTGGTCCATTTAGTGAAGAAGGACACCCCTTTTAGATGGTCTCCAGAAGCGGAGGAAGCGTTCGAAGTACTGAAGAGGAAATTAATGATCGAGCCCCTTCTCCTGTACCCCGACTTTGGACGGAAATTTTTCCTGTCAACCGGTGCGTCGGATATTGCGGTAGCCGGCGTACTCGAGCAGGAGACGGACGACGGTTTCCGTCATCCGGTAGCTTACGCCAGTCGGAAATTGAAGCCCCCGGAAACACGCTGTCTCAGTCACGTCTCAAGAAGAAAAACTTAAAAGGTCAAATTCTGAAAATATTCGTTGTCCGACGCGTGGTGCAAATGGTTAGCACGCTCTGGCATGAATCTGGAGAGATGCGGGTTCGATTCCCGCCGTGGCGGCGATGAATTTTTTTCAGAATCTATTAATTATTGTTTCTTAACAGGGAATACTGTGCATTCACTTTGGATTTCAATTATATATTTAACGCGGTAGCGTTAGCGCGTCAAATGTATGGTCACCATGTATCTGCCTATCACTGGAAGGGGGTGGCCATCTACAGTTTTCAAATTATGTTGGAGGGGGACCGTTTGGTGCAGGATTCGGCCTCTCAAGCGCTGAAAACACTGGCTATTCATGACGGACAGAGTGGCGCCGGTATTGACAAGGGCCGACACCTCCGTGTCCTCCATGCGGCCAGACACAATAGGTGAATTTTCATCACTGCATAGTATGGCACACGGGGCAATGCGGACGGCTGACGCTTCGAAGGGACTCTGGGAAGTGCATCCGGGGCTTCCCTCCCGTTCTAGTTTAAAGGAGCCGTATGGTGGTTGGCTTGTCGTAACTCTTCTCTACCTTGATCTCGAGTTTGCTGAGGGGGGGTAAAGGGTAATCCATTCTCTCTCGTCCAGCGGGTACTCCGTGGAGTTGCTCTTCTTCTTTCACATCCCTCTAAATGCTGGTCCTATTTGTAAAGCAAGCCTCGGCCTGCTTATCATCAGGACCACGAGCCAATGTCTTCTGTGGGTGATAGAGTGAGGGAGAAGATGTTAAAAATTGGAATTTTAATTTTTAGAGGCAAGGGTGGAAGGAAAGGCCGAAAGTTTGCACAGATCTTATTTTGCTCCAAAGTTGGTAAGTGTCGCGAAAATCGTGGAATGAGAGAGAAAAAAGGGGGAGAAGGGTATAATTTAGTGATAATTTAGTGTTAAGTAGGCTAAACATTAAAATTGTGGACGGGGGAGCAATAATTTGAAGGGGGGGGGGGAGAAATAAAGCCAAAAGTAGCGTCAGAGCAGCGAGATGATGGAAATCGATCGCTGACGTCACAGCCAATGGGATTGAAGGAATTTTGGCATTGGCTGAGAGCGGGAGCTGGAAGTTGGTTAGGTTTGACGCTAGCGGAGACGAGTGGGCAAGAGGGGTCTCAGCCAATGAGGATAAAGGAATTTTGGGATTGGCTGAGAGTGAGGAATGGAGAGGAGGCAGAATTTTGAGCCACTCACACACCTCACTGCCCCTTTGCCTTTCCACCCCACTTTCTTTTTATTTCCCATTTTGCTGAACACCCATCTCCCACTCACCCCCATTTTACTGACACAATACCCACCTTTTCCCCATTTCCTCACTTTCTTATTCATTTTGCTACTTTTCCTAATGATTTTAGTAAGGTCCTTGGTCTGGCCTTTCTTCACCCTACCCCTATGCTTAGTTTTCTCTGCACTACGGTGCACGTGGTTTTGCTTTGTTCCCAAATGTTAATTTCCCCTTCTCCTCCTATTTTTTCCTGATTATTCCCTCATTACTTTGGGACTGCCACCTCCCCCCCTTCCCCCTACCCACCAAGATTCACCCCTTGGGCAAGCCCTGCCTGAGGAGGTTGAAACTTGGTTTATTTTGATTTTTATTATTTTTATGGAAAAAAAAATTTTTTTTTTACAATTAAAAAAAAATATTTTTTTTATTAACTTTGTCCCCCATTGCTGAACCTTTTGGTTCTCTCCTTGTTGCCCTCTCCTTACTCCACCTGCCCCCTCCTCCCCCCTCCCTTTTACAACCCCATATTATTTCTCTCCTATGAGATGGAAATTTTTTTTTGTTGTTGCTAATTTTTTAATTTTTTTTTTTTTGTTTTTTTCTTTCTCCCTCCCCTGAAAGCCCACACTGAACACACGCTCTTTTGACCTGTTTCTGGGAGATTGTGAACACTCTTTCCTCTCCACCTCTTTTCATTGGACCTGAGTCACTACAGCCCATCATTGTTGCCTTTCCCTCTCTCATCAAAAGGCGGCCTGTGGCCAAACGCCTTCGCCAAAATGTAAGTACACTGTGCTACGCTACGCTAGCTTCTGTCTTGCATTCCATTCAGCCTCCTCTGACGACCCTTGCATATGGACCAGATGATCCTAATTCCACTGGAATGTGGTACAAAGTGGTCCAGATATGATGGAATAGGTTTATGTTTAAGCAGAATTTTGAGACGCTAGCTTCTGTCTTGCATTCCATTCAGCCTCCTCTGACGACCCTTGCATATGGACCAGATGATCCTAATTCCACTGGAATGTGGTACAAAGTGGTCCAGATATGATGGAATAGGTTTATGTTTAAGCAGAATTTTGATCGCTAAATGAGTAAAAAAGATGGAAAAGGGCTAATTTTGAACGGAAAATAATTTAAAAACGGAAGAATAGTGAATTATTTAAGAAGAGGGAGGAGATTCTTTACTAATTGGAGGAAGTCCCAAATAGAAAAGCACTCTCTCTGCGGGCATTTGCCTAAAGCAGAGAGGTAAAGGTCTCGATACTTCGGCAAAATGCAACCGTCCTTGGATAGCGTTATTTTAGGAGCTTTAAGGTGGGGAGGGATTTCCCATTCGGAGGAGGCTAATTTAGGGTTAATAAGAAATTTTAGAAAATCAAGGAGGTCCTCAAAGTTTTCAAGAAAATCAGGGGGGTCAGAATTTAGAGTAATAGAGGGGGAGGTGGATCGATCTATGATGAAATTTTGAATATTACCTATTAATGAGGAAGGCGAGTCAGGAGCTGGCTGTTTTTTCTTCTGATGGGCAGTAGACTCAGAGGCAGAAGGTGAATCCGATGGAGAGGGAAGGTGCTTTCTTTTTTGTTGAAGGGGAGTAGAAGGAGCTGACTCTTCAGGAGCGGGAACTTCTTTTGGAGCATCCTGAACTTCTTCTCTTTGAATGGAGGTTGGTGCCAGCAGTTGCGAAGAGTTGGTGGTCGAGATAGAGTCCGAAATTATGACCGATTTTGATGCGGGAGGTGGCAGGTTCTTCTTGGCGAAGGCTTCGCAGTCCTTTATGATGTGGCCTGGGAGTCTGCACCACTTGCAAAGCCGGATCATGCCAGAGTATTTAATTGTAGCCGAAAAGGTAGAGATGTGGAGGAAATTGGGTACCATTTTCTTCATCTCCATGTGGACTACCCTCGTACCCGTCCGGATGGATTCCAATCCCGGGAGGTTCAGGAACTCTTCTGCAATGCTTTTTACAATGCCATATGGCTTGAGGGCGTCCACGATGTCACAGTTAGGGATGAAGAATGGTAGTTTAGAGATGAAAACTTTTTCTGGGGATATCCTAGGCGCTTGAATGGTCCGTGGGAAACACCAGGTTCGGATCAGCGGCAAAATCATCCGCAGCGTCTTCAGAGGCAAAAGTAATAATAGTGATATCTTTGGAAATACTTTGTGCGACTTCAATAGCAGCTGGGTCCTTATTGTTGGCCAATATAGTCACGAAAGTCTCATAGCTGAGATCACGATGTAAAAACTTGAAACAACGATTTAATCTGGAGTCCTTATTGATATCCATTGTTAGCTGAATTCACAAACACGTGGAAAACAGAGAGCACTAGCGAACACGTCTTACTATCTTGAAGTCCGAGGTTGGAATCCGTGGAGTTGCTCAGTCTCGATTTTGCTGCCGGTTTCATCCTGTTTGGTATTGCGGGTCACGTGGGCGTAGGGTCGGGGGCGACGCACACTGACAGGCGTAATGGCCCACTCCACCGCACGCAAAGCACGTGACACCCTGGCGATCCGCCCAGGGGTGCCGCTGTTGTTGGGGCTGACTGGTATGGCTCCTCTCTCGCTGTCCCTCAATCTGGTGGAGGCGCTCCCCCAAACGTACTAGATCTGCCTGGATCTGGCACAGCGGAAAGGCTGCCAACAGATCCTGTAGCTGGGGCAGAGGGTTCGACTCTGTGTTCCTAGCAGGGGTTTCCTCGTCAAGTGCTCGTATGGCTGGCGTTCGTCCGGAGGCACGCTCATTGCTCTCCTCCAGTGTAGCTTTTGCTAAAGCCTCCTCAAATGTGCGGGGGTTATGAGACAGTACGAACCGTTGAGCCGCGGGTCCAGGCCCGCCAGAAACTGGGCAAGGCGCATCTGATCGCCGATTCCCTGATCCTCGCTGTCCATGTTTCTTCCTGCTGTTCACAAAAACTGATAGGCCCAGGTCCGAATGCGGGCAGCATACTCCCGGACACTCTCATTCTCCGTTTGCTGACAGCTTGTGAATTTGTGTAGGCGGGTGGCTAATGGCGCCTCACTATCGACCCTTTTCAACACCGCCCTTTTGAAAACTCAAACAAGAAGAAGAATATAATGAACACTTGGAGATTACAGCAATTGTCGCCAGATCCTTCTACCAAGACATTTCTTAAACCACCACATTTGGAAATAGGACATCTTGGTAGTATTCAAAATCCTGCAACATAGAACAGTGTAAACAGTGAAAAAGATAAGATAATGATGAGTTGGAAAAGTGAGATATTGTCAACAGATCCTTCTACTAAGAGAGTTCTTAAACAGCCTCCTCCAAAGCTTGGAAAAGTGTATCCTGGTACGATAAAAGTTCCTGCCGTGATAACAAAGGAATGAGTGCCAAGGAGAAGATCTTAAAGAGCTGGAGCGGAGAAACATTGCCAAGAAATCCCTTCTGCGAAGAGACCTATTAAATCGCCTCCACAACAGTTCCCAAAGGTACCTTCTGGTATGATAGAAGTTCCTACCCCAGAATACAGCAGAATGAGTGCCAAGGAGAAAATTATGAATATGTGGGGAAAGGGAGGACAGGAAAGTTCAGACAATTATACTAGAGGACAGGTCAAACGGCCAAGTAAGATGAGTGAAATGGACTATAATGCACTCTATAAGTCGATATTCGTCCCAGTGCCCTTGAAAGGAAAGTCCCAGCAGGTTCCTAGATTAAAAAAGAAGGAAACTCTTTGCTCCAGTTAAGGCGGTTGACTCCATGATGAAGACATCGAATAAATGGGATGGAGAAAGGAAAGAAAACTGTTAAGAAAGCTTATTTATGATCCCTCTTTTTCCTTCCACATTAGCTGCCTATGTGTGGAGGGGTTTTCTCCTGGGTTAGAGCAAAAAAATAAAAAAATACCCCCTCAAGCTGCTGCTTGCCACAGAGGTCTGACAGGAGCCTGTCAGTTTATATGCTACAGTAGGAGATCTGAGAGGATGGCAGGACCAAAACACTCTGACATATCAATAATGACATTTAATGGAGCCGGTTCCCTCTTTTTCCTTCCACATTAGCTGCCTATGTGTGGAGGGGTTTTCTCCTGGGTTAGAGCAAAACACTCTGACATATCAGTAATGACATTTAATGGAGCCGGTTCCCTCTTTTTCCTTCCACATTAGCTGCCTATGTGTGGAGGGGTTTTCTCCTGGGTTAGAGCAAAACACTCTGACATGTCAGAACCGGTTCCCTCTTTTTCCTTCCACATTAGCTGCCTATGTGTGGAGGGGTTTTCTCCTGGGTTAGAGCAAAACACTCTGACATATCAGTAATGACATTTAATGGAGCCGGTTCCCTCTTTTTCCTTCCACATTAGCTGCCTATGTGTGGAGGGGTTTTCTCCTGGGTTAGAGCAAAACACTCTGACATATCAGTAATGACATTTAATGGAGCCGGTTCCCTCTTTTTCCTTCCACATTAGCTGCCTATGTGTGGAGGGGTTTTCTCCTGGGTTAGAGCAAAACACTCTGACATGTCAGAACCGGATCCCTCTTTTTCCTTCCACATTAGCTGCCTATGTGTGGAGGGGTTTTCTCCTGGGTTAGAGCAAAACACTCTGACATGGATGGTGCCTTGACGTGGCGTCAGAGCTTTTCACTAAACCATCCGGCAGATAAATGTTGCAGTGAGAGCTGTAATCATAAAAAAAATTCTACTATGAGTGAACATATAGTCGAAGGGGGACACCAACCGCCAATTCTTCCCTAAATTATAGTATGGGGGGGAAAAAAGGACCGGAACTAAGAGGCTTTCGGCAAATTGAACAGTTCATTCTGCAAGAATCATGACCTCGCCTTGGAGCAGAAGACAACTTGGATAGACGACAGCGATCAGCGTCAGCTCTTGCAGTGCATCACCTCGGTCGAAAGTTTGGGCGAGACTAGTTAAGCTTAGTTTTATTGACTGTTTTGATTTTCTCTCAGTGTTATTGTGCAGGGGCATAGCGAAGGACTATGGTTGTAGGGAGGGGATGGAAATAAAAAAAATTCCAACTCGGAAATCAAATTTTGCCAACTGAGCAAATAATGTATAGATTTTCGCTCGGGGGGGGGGGGGGGGGGGGATTTTCACGTCTCTATTGAATTTTGCCAACTAGCCATAATTTCACGGAAATTATCCCAATATTCATATCTCGTCGGAATTGTAGCAAGCCAGTGTGAATTTTGCCTGATTTGGCCAAATCTCCTTAATTTCACAAACCTAATACCAGTCCTATCTTTGTATCTCTCCTTCTTTGTCAAGTGACTTCAACATTTTCAAAGTTCCCAATATTTTGCTAAGTTTTCTCTATTTTGTCAACTCTTTTTAATTTCACAAACCCAATCCCAATTTTCATACCTCGCCTATATTTCATCAAGTGGATTCGCATTTTGCCAACTACCCTAGATTTTGCCAACTTGCCTATATTTTACCCAGTGGATTCGAATTTCGCCAACTCCCCTAATTCGCCATAATTTTACAGAAAAAAATCGCAATTTTTACATCTACCCTGTATTTGCCAAGTCACTTCGAATTTTATCAACTCTCCTTAATTGCACAAGAAAGGCACAATTTTCACAAATCCCTTGTATTTTACCAAGTTGGCTTTGAATTTTGCCAACTCCCCTAAATTTTGCCAAGAGTTCTCGATTTTGCCAACTCTCCTTAATTTCACAAAACCAATCCCAATTTTTACCACTCACCTGTACTTTACCAAGTGGATTCGAATTTTGCCAAGAGTTCTAGGTTTTAGCACCTCTCCTTAATTTCACAAAACAATCCCAATTTTACATCTCTCCTGAATTTGCCAAATCATTTCAAATTTTTCAAACTCCCCAAAATTTTTCCAAGTTTTCTCGATTTTGTCAACTCTCCTAAGTTTCATAAAAACAATCCCAATTTTCGGAACTCGCCCGTATTTTACCAAGTGGATTCGAATTTTGTCAACTGCCCTAGATTTTGCCAAGTTTCCTCGATTTTACCATCTCGCCACAAATGTACAGAAAACAAAATTCAAATTTTTACATCTCACCTGATTTTTGCAAAGTCATTCTGAATATTGCCAGCTCCCCAAAGATTTGCCAACTCTCCTAAATATTGCGAAGTTGCCTCGATTTTGCCAACACGACATAATTTTATAGAAAAAAGATTGCAATTTTTACATCTCACCTGAATTTTGTCGTCTCCACGATTTTGTCAAGTCACTCCGAATTTTGCCAACTTTCCATAATTTTACAAAAAAAATCCCAATTTTTATCTCATCTGAATTTTGCCAACCCCCCACGATTTTGCCAACTCCCTACGTTTTGCCAACTAGCAATAATTTTACAGAAAAAAATCCCTATTTTTATAGCTCACCTGAATTTTGCCAACTCCCTACGATTTTGAAAAGTTACTCCAAATTTTGACAACTCCCCACGATTTTACCAAATCACTCTGAATTTTGCCAGCTTCCCCTAGATTTTGTCAACTCCCTAAGTTTTGTCAACTCGTCATAATTTTACATAAAACATCCCAATTTTTACATCTCACCTGAATTTTGCCAACTCCCCACGATTTTGCCAAGTCGCTCCGAATTTTGCCAACTTTTCATAGATTTTTGCCAACTTCCTAAGTTTTCTCAACTCGCCATAATTTTACAGAAAAAAATCCCAATTTTACATCTCACCTGAATTTTGCCAACTTCCCACGATTTTGTGGGCGGGGGTGGCTCAGTCGGTAGCGCGCCAGGCTCGTAATCTGTACTTCCCAGGTTCGAGTCCCAGCTGGGTCAGCGTTGAGATTTATCTCCGCAAAATTCCCCGCCCTGCCCACGGTCAGTAGGGGACACCGATGGGCTTGGAAAGGCCGCCGGTCGTCGGAGGGGACGTTAAGCCGTGGCCCCGTGTGCGGGAGAGCTATACCCTGTGCACGTTAAAGAACACGCTCGATGGCCTTGATGGGAGGCTATCATCTGTCTCCCACAACTGTTCCAGTGGGTCCCCTCTCCCAACCTTCTCTGAGCCTTCGGGATCCATGTGACCTGGCCATTTAGCCCATGGTGTGCAAAAAAGTGCCGCTCAGGGGTAAAACAACCCACCAACCCAACTCCCCACGATTTTGCCAAGTCACTCCGAATTTTGCCAACTCCTTAAGATTTTGTCAAGTTGTCCCAATTTTTCCAACTCACCTGTATTTTGCGAAGTGGCTTCGAATTTTGCCAACTGCTCTAAATTTTGACGTCTCTCCATTTTCCAAACTCCCTAGATTTGCCAAATTGCCTCGATTTTGACAAGTCCCCTTAATTTTGCAAAAAAAGATCACAAATTTTCACAACTCATCTAGATTTTACGAAGTCGCTTCGAATTTTACCAACTCCGAGTTATTTTGGGTGGAGCCTCCCCCCATCCCCCCCGTGGCTACGCCCCTGTACATAACAATATGCAAATGGCCACACAGGTTATTCTGGTGATGTAATTTCACAGCTCGCGGAGTTGCGCGCAACATGGATTTAACTATAAAACCCTTCACAACGTTCCGACCTATCATTTTTCAACTGATAACGAACATCATTATGTTCGTTATCAGTTGAAAAATGTATTGACGTGTGTACACCCATCAAAGATCATCTGATTTATCGGACGTTGAGCCTGCAGATATCTCATGCAATAGTTATGAAGCATGATGGTATAACCATTGCCATCGGCCAAATATATTTTGCTAATGATTGGTACGGGTCCTATGCATCCTCAGAAGTCATTTCTTCCGCAAAAATATTCCTTGAATTCTATTGCAACAGGAAATCTCTGCATTTGCTACTGATTGATAGAGCAGCGTATTGAAATAATGATAGGCAACATTAGTACACACCATAGATTGCCTGTAGAAATAAACTTCAGTAATTTTTCATCTGAAAAAAAAAAAAAATTATCGGTCACGCGGGGGGGGGGGGATTTAACCCGTAACTTTCTAGATACATACATGCCAGAGCGCTCTACCGTTAAACCACGCATTAGAAGCTAATGATCTTCCAGGATTTATCCAGCTCTCCTCTATAGGTCTTAAGGATCCCAAAGTCTCCGAGAAGGACACCAGACAGCTCTTAGAAGACATATGGTGGCCCTGTGAACAAGAGAGCCATCTCCTGTGCATGTTAAGGAACACGCCGTCTTGACGGGGGGCTTCCATATGTCTCCTAAGAGCTGTCCGGTGTCCTTCTCGGAGCCATTGGGGTCCTTAAGACCTATAGAGGAGACCTGGATAAATCTTGGAAGATTATTAGCTTCTATGCGTGGTTTAACTTCTAATGCGTAACTTTAGATCCGACCCATCGAACGGCGGCTTTTCCAACCCCATCGATGTCCCCTTTCTCACCTTGGGGAGGGGGAGGATTAGCAAAGATAATTCTGAATGCTCTCATAGTCGAAACTACGAAGTGCAGATAACGAGGCTTACACGCTTCCGACTGAGAGACCCTTCTCTTCTATGTATCAGTGAAATATCCGGTGCTGCCAAGGAACAGCAAGAAGCAGATGGCCTTTATGGTTTATAACCGGTGCGTAAAATGCTTATTTTTACTTGTTCTGTATCATCATTGGTGTTTAAAATACTGTTGCGAATTACAAAATACGGATATGCACTGGACGTGAGTAATAATAACTATATTTTAAAGCCAAATGTAATGCAATGCAAATCGTTACAAAGAAAATATGGATGTAGTTTTTCATAAACAAATCGACTACTAACATGCAAAAGTCATTAACATTCCTGCACAGAGTACACAACTCAGTCTATACTACTAAAATTTTACCTCTATAGTGTCTGTCGTGTCTCTTGAATACCTTATATACCAGGTATAAAGAATCCTTCTTCTTGTTAGATCACTAGACGTATCCTCTAGCAAAACATAACTACCGCCCGTGCACACACCAATACAAGATACTTCTTGACTTTTACTTATCGCGCACAGACTCAAACCATCTGAACAACCTTTCAGATCTCAGAACTTTAACACACTGCACACTGCTATATTTTCATTCTGCTTCTTCTGAACTGTTCTAAGTTCCAAATCGTTGGCTAATTGAATCTCACGTAGAAGCACACACGAGGGTTACAATCACGTTAACTCGTGAAGTCACTGTAGCGCGTTCATCTGTCGTAACACTGCCCCCTCCTTAGGTCTTGTTCGTCCCGAACAATTCTGGATTCCGAAGCTTCTTCAGTTCTTCGATGAAACGGGGCCAAACGATTCATGGGAACCACCTTGCACTTTGTAGTTGAACGTCGACGAATGCGATACATCACGCCGTTAATCCTGTTAACTACTGTGTAAGGACCTCCCAAAGTTCTTTGTAGTCTCGGTGAAAGTCTCCTCTTTCCACGTGGAGTAGTTGGACGTCGACGAATGCGATACATCACGTCGTTAATCATGTTAACTACTGTATCAGGACCTCCCCAAGGTCTCTGGTGTCTCGGTGAATGTCTCCTCTTTCCACGTGGAGTTATTTTCTCTACAGCAGTAGGTGAACACGTATTTTGTTCCACTGTATTCAAAATACGGACGGCTGTCTTCTTTAGGAAGGTGACGAGTTTATTGCTTTTGTTTTGCTTCTGGTGATAAAAAGAACATTTCATTATCACGTGTTTCCTCAGTTCATCCCACATGTTTGTGTCAAAATGGAAGCGAATCACATTATGACGTAGATTTTCTTTCTCACTGAAGCCTCGTCCACAAGCAGAATACGTGTAAGGCCTATAGCCCTTGTGAACACGTTTATGTCTGCGCAGGGAGGAGAATCGACTAACAGTTTTCGTGCAAAACCTGTAAAAAGTTTTCTTCTTTGTCGAAAGTTTTCTCCTTTGGATTTTTAATTCTATCAACAGTAACAAGGAATGAAAGTCATTAGTGACATAAAATCTAGGGAGGAGTTTCATCCTCCAGTCTGACCATTTTGTCAGTTGACTTTCACTTAATTCAGAACTGTCGTGATGAACCTTCAGCCATATTTCACCCGATTCAATTTGATCCCCAAGGTGCTTCACAAATATAATATCAGCTCCATAATTCTTTTTAGCGCTTCGGTCCATCTCCTCCTTCCATACTCTTGCTAGAACTGCAGCTTCTAATCCGACAACCTTACCTGTTTCTCCTGTATAAGTGAAATCAGTGATGTGTCGGGCTGCTAGCAATATTTTTTCTGTTTTACCTTCACATAGCCAGCTTGCAACATCTTCAGATACTCCTTGTTCTATTAACATGTTACGAAACTTGTTCAAAGCATTGCCGTTATGCAGAACCTTGCGGGCACGTGATGCTTCATCTACCCTATTATCCACAATGTTCACCAAACGCAGAAGTTCTCCTCCTAACTCTTCGACGAGCTCTTGCAGTTCCAAGGATCCGTTACCAAGGAAACACTGAACAGCTTCCATCACTTCCAGAGAGTTGTCAACAGAGTTTTCAAGAGGTGAATCCATGTTGCTGATAACAGCTGAACAACTCAAACTCTTCATTCCACGAGTTTGTGATGCTGCAACCATTTTCTTAACTAAATAAACAGCAACATCTTCTGTACTGATGAGATCAATAGCTCCTTTTCCGAATTCAACATCATAAACCAAAGCGCACACTCCTTCAGCCAGCTTTTTGGACACAATTGAGCATCTCATTAGAGGAACGCTATCTACGGTAGCCGTCAGATCCTTGCAGCGGTAAATCTCCTTATCTGTTGGCACCAGCTCCTCTGTCTGTCCTACGATGTCTTCCATCATCTGCTCCGACGTCTTCCATCATCTGCTCGATTTTATCCTACGATGTCTTCCATCATCTGATCCGACGTCTTCCATCATCTGCTCGATTTTATCTTTAGTGCAGTCGACTGTGAAGCCAGGGACGGATTCCAATTTGTCCAGAGTATCTCCCGTCAATTGGAGAGCACGACCGGAGATCATAGGGACCTTGAGACCTAAAGCAGCAAGTGCAGGAGCCAAGACAAGACTCACTTTGTCGCCGACACCTCCTGTGCTGTGTTTATCTACCATCCGATGGCGACACTCGGGTCTCCAGCAAAACACATGACCCGAGGAGGTCATAGTTGCTGTTTCTTCCGAATTCACTTTCTTGGAGCTCTCATTGTAATTAGCCAGGCCCCCCCAATAGGGGACCACCTTGTCGTGGTGGGGGGGCCTAGGGCCCAGCAATCCGGCTGAAGGCTGTGCCAGCCGGATTAGGGTACCGGTTGGACATGGCCAAGGCCAACCGAGGTCGAAGACGCTGCTGGCCGGCTTGATTGCCGGTCGGGTGGTGACGGCGTCGGAGACCTCACCTCAGGGACCTTGGGTGGTCAGTTCGACGGCTCGGTCGAAAGGTCCCTCCTGCCTAGTAGGCACGAGCCGTCCAAAAAGTCTGGGTCCTACTAAGAGTCTCCACCCCGGGTGCCGATCGAGCTTGGATCTTTATATCCTTGCACATTTGCAAACCGGGGAATAGATTAAATTTAGGTTTCTTCCGGTGGTTAGCTTTCCTTCTATAGGACTGCTGCCATGTGAGGCCGGGGTTGAGGTGCGCCTATAGGGCGTATTCCTTGCCCCCGGCTCTAGATAGTCATGGCTTTTCTTTAACCAGGTAGTGCTGTCAGGCGGAACCGGGAATTGCCGTGGTTGCACAAGATCGCAACATAGAGATCAATTGTAATTAGCCAGGGAAATATCAGTCATGATTGCCAAATTGTTCATTCTGGAGATCAGCGACGAGTTTTGTAACATGAGCCACTTTAGAGCTCTTGTAGTCGTGATAACATGAGTCCACTTTAGAGCTCTTGTAGTCGTGATTAAACTTTTCTATATCCTTATAATCTAAATGGTTATAATGTCCAAATCTGCGCATTGACTTTTCAGAAAAGAAATTCAGCATGGCTACGTTGAGATTGTCTGAGGGCTTCACTTCTCTCTGATCGTAACTCTGAGGCTTAGTTTCATCCAGAAAGTTAGTCTTTGAAGTACTGTCTCTGCGTGAAGCTCCTTTACTAGCATCACCTGTTACGCTTCTAAGCCATTCTTCGGAATTCTTCTTTCTTAAATCCCCACTTTCTATAAACGATTCGAGTGTGGCTATATGCTTCGGAAAAATCTCTCCGACTTCCCCAGTAACGTCGAATGGCACTTTGTATCTATGATGAATGGACGCCTCTTCTTTACTCGGACCACTCTGCGAAACGTAATCTCTGTTTCGTTCCCCCTCATTACCACTCGTTACTCTGCCTTTGCGATAATTGTCCATGACGCATTTTGCTGACGGCGAGGAATAGAATACCTTTCGGGTGGATCTCTCTTCAGATCTGCCAGACTTGTATACCTAGGTATTTTGAAGTGCAAAGCGTACTGTATAGTCTCACAGCTCTCTGATCTGTGTGATTGTTCTTCACAGTTCCTAGACATGTCACCAGCGACATAGACACTCTGTCATGCATTACCAGTAGTTGCGTGGTCAAAGGCATTATCTGCTCTATCTCTACGTTTCTTGATTTCCAGTAGCAGATCCACATTTCGAGATTCTCCTTTCTTGCGAAGATTCGATTCTTTTGTAGTCTTCCTCTCGCAGTCCTCTCGCACTTTCTCCATCTCTCTTGAGATCTCTTCAATCCATATGAAGGCTTCATCAGAACGCCGCTGCCCCAGCGAGCTTCTCCTGTCCGTCGAATTTTGTAAAAACGAATTGAATCTACATTGCTTCTTTTTCAGATAGCGAAGAATCCCGGAATGTTTTCTGGTTCCGCATCGTTTCTTAAATTGCTTCTTTTTCAGATAGCGAAGGATCTTGGAATGTTTTCTGGTTCCGCATCGTTTCTTTCCCGCATCAGCATTATGTTCATCTGTACTATAGCTCCCACTGCTGGAGATATATTCACCTTCAACCAATTTCGTTGTCTTAACTGTAACAACATCTCTACCAGCTCTCGCTTCTTGCATAATTTTGTTCCTATAATTTTTATACTGCCCAACAATATTCTTATGGTTAGCATCTTTAAAACATTGTTCATCTATACTGTTACCTCCAGTGCTGTTAGTTTCGCAAATTTCACCTATTGGTTTTGGATTCACATTTTGACATGCGTTGCCTTTCTCTTTTCCATGTTTACAATCTAACTTAACACTATCAAGATCATCTTTTTCACTGACAAATTCAACATTTAAGCCATTGCATTGTCTATTGAGTTCGGTTTTAATATCCTTGAACTGATCAATAATCTTACCAACTTGAGAAGCCACTTCAGCTCTCAACTCATTATTTTGTGCGGCCAGGTCACCTATTTTATTTCTCAACTCATTATTTTGTGCGGCCATTTCGCTTCTCTGGGCAGCTATTTCACCTTTAATGTATGTTTTCTGTGTAGCCATATCGGCTTTCAGGTCAGTCATCAGCTTTATTAACTCATCCATACTTCTAGTGAAAGGCATTCAATTAAATGATCCCACTCCTGACACCAAATGTTGCGAATTACAAGATACGAATATGCACTGGACGTGAGTAATAATAACTATATTTTAAAGCCAAATGTAATACAATGCAAATCGTTACAAAGAAAATATGGATGTAGTTTTTCATAAACAAATCGACTACTAACATGCAAAAGTCATTAACATTCCTGCACAGAGTACACAACTCAGTCTATACTACTAAACTTTTACCTCTATACTGTCTGTCGTGTCTCTTGAATACCTTATATACCAGGTATAAAGAATCCTTCTTCTTGTTAGATCACTAGACGTATCCTCTAGCAAAACATAACTACCGCCCGTGCACACACCAATACAAGATACTTCTTGACTTTTACTTATCGCGCACAGACTCAAACCATCTTAACAACCTTTCAGATCTCAGAACTTTAACACACTGCACACTGCTATATTTTCATTCTTCTTCTTCTGAACTGTTCTAAGTTCCAAATCGTTGGCTAATTGAATCTCACGTAGAAGCACACACGAGGGTTACAATCACGTTAACTCGTGAAGTCACTGTAGCGCGTTCATCTGTCGTAACAATACTCTCTATCCACCACTGCTTTCTATATTCAAAACTCGCATCATTTAAAGTTCCAAATCATCATACCATGTAATGATTTCTGCTTTTGAGCTTGGAGAAATGGATTAATGTTTTGTTGCTTTGTTTGCAACTTTTATACATATTGTCTTTCTGACCTGTCCGAAAAGTATACAATTACTCAGGTTTAATTTGAACTTCTTCGTTTAAAAAATCAATTAAATGTTAATGAACAGAATGAACTGTTGTGAATGATTATGATGAAAATAATGGGATAGTATAACAAAGCTTTCATGACAAATGTTCTTAGTTCCTACTAATAGTAAACTACGAAAAGGTGCACTGTGGCCTGTGCATTATTCCAGAGGATTCCTTTTTGTCTCATAATATGAATGAGGAATTTTAAGAAGTCGCAAATTATGATGCTATTTAAAATAATGATCGTTTACCTGAAATGCATTTCTCTGTTCTGCTTGAAATAATGATTGTTCGATGGCAATAAATGAATGACCTATCAGAGTTGATAATTTTTCCTTGATTTTGAAAAATTTTTCGATATCTTTGGTTAATGGTTTTAAGCGTTGATCTGTCGACTGTTGTACGTTATACGTTGAATGCATTCAATTAAAATTATCTGTAAGTCTTGGGCACAGTAAACATTCTTCAAGAAGGCATCTTAGGTGAAAAGGGTCATATATGAGATCCTTGGATAGTCAGCCGTAACTATCATTACTGGCAGTTTAGATGCAATGAGCAGATATTTAATGGATTAGAAAAACCGCAAACGCTATGTGTTCCATTTCCCGAGCTGAAATAGTTTTTTTTTTTACTGCAACTCATCAAACTTCGAAAATCCAATAGAAATAACAGTTGAATTCATAACACTCTTAGAATAAGTATTTAAATTCAATACAGGAAAAATATAACTTTATTTACTTGTGATTTCTATCCCTGACAGTGATCGTTCTCCGAGGAAGTTACAGTCCTGTTGGAACTCTCTTCTTTCTTCCAACAAGACTGAAATTCCTCGGAAAGCGATGCCAGTCGGGGATAGGAATATAAGGAGTAATTGTTCACAAGTGAATAAAGTTATTTGCTAAGTGTTACCTATATTGAATTTAAATCCAACAGAGAGATATGGATTATTCTTTCTAAAGAGTGGTCAGAAGGCAGGGATGGCTCAGTTGAAAGTGCATCAGGGTCGTAAACTGCAGTTCCCATGTTCAAGTCCCAACAGACCAGCGTTTAGATTTATCACCGCCATGGCCACAATCAGTAAGGTCCACCGATGGGCTTGGAAAGGCCGCCATCCATCGGATGGACGTTAAACCTTGGCTCCGTGTGCAGGATAGCCATACCTTGTGCACGATAAACAAAGTATTGTCTTGACGGGAGGCTACCATCTGTCTCCTAACAGCTGTCCAGTAGGTCCCCTTCCCCCAACCTTCTCTGAACCTTCGGGGTCCTTGTGACTTGGCCATTTAACCAATTGTGTGTAAAAAAAAAGTGCCCCTCAGAGGTAAAAAAAAACAAATTTAAAGAATGCATATAGTTATTTAAAGCAAGCTTTTCTAAACATGCTGTATTTTACCTTCCTTTCTAATAAATACAAAAGAGTTTCTTCATTCATGGTTGTTGGGTTGCTTTTACCTTTAAAGCTACCCTTAGAACTGTTTTGCACACAATGGTTAAATGGCAGGTCAAAAGGACCGCAAGGGTTCAACGAATGTTGGAAAGGAGCTCACTGGACGGCTGTTAAGAGACAGGTGGAAGCGCCTGTCAATGTCATTCACCGTGCTCTCTAGCGCACACAGTGAATGAATCTCCTGCCACATCTTTGGGTCTCATCAAAGGAGGGCGGCCTTTCCAAGCCCATCGGTGTACTTTTTCTGACTTAGGGAAAAGGGGGGGGGGGGGTAACGCTGGCCCAGGTGGCACTCGAACCTGGAAACTGTAGATTACGAGCCTCACGTGCTATTGAATGAGCCAACCAGCCCCTTTACTTTCATGACATAATCATTTCTCTTTCACAATCTTTGGCATTTCTTATCTGGACGTTTCCAGATAAGAATTATTCTTACTGGACGTTCCAAACTCTTCTTGAATTTATCTTATGCTCCATTTCTTTGCCAAATTGAAGTTTTTGTATTCCACTTATTGTTCAACAGTGTCACTTGTCATAGATTTCGTATTGTTGTTTTTGGTCAGATACACCATCCATTGTAAGTCAGGTCTTAAACAATTTCTTACATCATGTTTTCTTCTCTAAATGGGTTATAGCAATGTACAGGGTGATTATAATTAAACTGGTATTACTCAGAGCGATGTAGAGAAGGATCTACTCGGCTGATCACAGCGAAAAGTGGTGGATACCTTAATAAAAACATAGAGTAGAGAATTTTCGAATAAAAAATAGTTATTTTTAATGCCATCAGGTGGCGTGGGTGTGCTAAAATAAAGAACATACGAAGTTGAACAAACACAACCTTTTTTAAAAATCAAGATTCTCATAATGTGAACCCTTCGTATGCAACATGTGCTGGAAACGTTATACGGCATGATCCACAGTTGCTTGAAACATTGGCTGCAGCATGCTTTGCTATTCTTGCGTTAATTTCAGCAAGCGATTCAACATTGCTTTAGTAAATTCGTCTTTTCAAATAACCCCATAACCAAAAATCGCATGTGTTTATGTCGGAGGAATGTGGTGGCCAAGCATTGGAAAAAGTTCGAAAAATTATTTCATTTGGTGAAGACCACGGAAGTCTTCACCAAATGTGGTACGCAACAATTGCGTTGCCGTAAGTGCAGTATGGGGTGGCTTTTCTATGGGTGAATTTCTTTCTTACAAAGCCGGAATAATCTTGCGGTGGAGAAGGTCTGTGTCACGTGATCCACTCACCGATCGACGCACGGAGGCTTAAGGCGTGATCTCCTCAACGAAAAATGACTCGATTATAAATTTTGCGGTAAACCTGAACCATACAGTTACATAGTCGGAATATAGGGACACATCATACACAGCATGCGGATGTGTAGGTCCCCATATTCGAAAGTTGTGCGTATTCACTGTTCCATGTACGAAAAAATGCGCCTCATCGGTCCATAAGACTTTCGAAGGGCACATTTCATCCACCTGCAACCTCGCCAGAAATGGCAAAGCGAAGTCGGCGCCTTGTTTTTTGTCACGTGGTTGCAGCTGCTGCACCCTATACATTTTTAAAGGATACCATTTCAAGATGAACCGTATAACTTTACAGACAGTTGACCACGGAAGTTGCAGTTGCCGGGATACCTGTCTTGCACAAACTACGGATAGTTCCGATTGTGACTGGATTTCTGCAACGGTAAGTGCGACGTCTTCCATATTGCTTTTTGCAACAGGTCACCAGCCTCTACCCGGAGCCACACCCTTGCCTGTTCGTCCTGGTCCACACCCTTGCCTCTTAATGCTGCTTCAGCTCATTTGTTCGCGCTGTAATGCGACAACGAGAAAATATCTCCTCTTGACTACTACTATAGATGCTGAAGTGTCGGTGGTTTGACTAAGCAAATAATGATGTGGTTAGAAGAAGGAGACATCAACAACTTTTGACTAGCTTCTTGTGTAACGAGAGAGACAGGGACATACCCAGGGGGCTCGGAATATTGTATTGTTTTGTGCGTACAAATTTGTATTGTTATCCACCCATTCCGTTTTCCGTGGTCCCTGGTCTTAGGTTGGTACACGCTGACTCTCCCCCTCCCCTACACACACTCTGCCATGGTTACTGGCTTTAGGCATGGGCCATGCTCTTGTCCTTTTCCATCCTCTCTGCTTGTTTTAGTCATTTGCTTAATTGAATCACTTACTGAATTACTTTCCAATGTAATTCAAAAATAATGATACACAATTTCATTCTTTGAATTTTTTCATTTCTTGGAGGCTTTTCACCCTCCCAAGTTCAGGTTGTGTGGTCCAGATCAACTCTCTCTCTCTCCACTTATTTATCTTTGCAATCTTGGTCTTGTATTATTCATATCTCAGACTTCTCTACCTGCTTTGAAATCCAAAACATTTGTATTTGGAACTAAAAATAGATAGAGTTGCATTTGGAACACTAAAAGTAGATTAAAAATAAACTAAAAAAAATTTATTATTATTTATTAGCATGTTTGTCTACTGATCAGAGGGACCTAGGTTTAGAGCCCCGGATAAGGCATGGATGTTTGTGTTGTTCTTCTGCTGAGGACCAGCCATCCTCACAAATCCCTTCTACTATGGCTTATTAAACTGAAAGACTCCTGTCAGACTTCTGTGACAAGCAGCTGTTTGACGAGGGTATATAGATAATATCTACCCTGCCCTCGGGGAGAAAATATGACACTGAGGGGATTGGGAAGGCCGACGTCAGTTAAATGGGAAGTAAAATTTTAGCCTTGTGTGCAGGATAACTATAGCCTGTGCCATTAAAACAGTAAGATCGAGGCAGGCTTCCATCTGTCTCCTAACAGCTGTAATGGGTCTTTGCTGTGACCAGGACATTTAGCCCATTATGCAGAAAACAGAGCCGCTCAGATGAAATATGTTAACTCAAGCATCATTCCATCCTCCTCACCCCAATAGACATGAGCAGACCCGGATCTGAAAAAAAAATCGAGAAGAGAGGGAAACAAGAAACACAATCGAGCAGAAAAAACGGAAAGGTGGGGGGGGGGGGGGGGACAAGAGGCTGTATTTCCAATGTAATATATCATTTCCCCCTTGTTTTTTAAATTTTTAAATTTTTTTGAAAAATCCATGAAACATAAATAAGTTTAGTAATATTTATTTCTATTACCCTTACTATGATTCTGAAAGGAATAGGAGATGCCCCCCCCCCCCCCCCTCCCTAGATCTTGTTCATGGACTCGAGTATGTCCACCCATAAGACTTTTTAGGCACATTACTGATATCTGAAATGTAAAATAGAACAGACTACTTTTGATTTAATCATTTGCTGAATTGAATCACTTACTCAATTACTTAACAATGTATTCTATAAAAAGTATAATGATAGAAAATTTTATTCTTTTCACCCTCCCAAGTTTAAGCTGTGTGGTCCCAGTCATCTCTCTCTATCCACTTATTTTTATCTTTGCAATCTTGCTCTTGAAGTCCTCTTTTCGGCATTCTTTTTTTCATACCATTTTTCCATCTCTTTCACCGTCTTCTTCCAGCGGGTTCTAATTTCCATATTAAATTTAGCCCTCTTCCTTTATCCATCATATTCATAAGTCTTTCTCATTTTGATAATATATTTTACACCTCCAATATTTTTATGTAATCTCTGATTGCTTTAGTTTCTTTATTTCCCATTTTATCTAGTCTTTGCTTCCTCGGATATCTTTTGCAATATCCACTTCGATTACTTTTATCTCAGATGCAAACCTTTCTCACAAAATTATTTTTGATTCTTATGTTAGAGTACTATCTACAATTGTATTAAAATCTATTCTTTAAAAATCAATTCAGCACTCTTACTGCTTTCTATTTTTGGTCTTCTATTTTAATAATCTTTCTTTAATTTTTTTTCATCATACATTCGACTATTAATAACAGCTTTCTTTTTGCTGGGTGTTAGAAAACTGACATCAGAATCCAAAAAATGGAAACATTGGAAACTTTTTTCTTTGAAAAATTTCAAATCATGACATCTATTTTATGTAAAAAGATGTAATCCAAGTAATTACAACCTTATGCCAGTTTTTAAGTAGAAAAACAAATTTAAATAGCTTTTAAAAGTTATTATTAAAAAATAATAATGAAAAAACTTTTCAAATATCGACAAACATGCATGCGTTTTAAAAACTGTTTTGGGAAAGGAGTTAAGAGTAAATGTCACAGGAGTCTGATATCTCGTGTTCAATGGGTAGTAGCTCATGACCATATGGGTTTCGAGGTGAAGGGATGCTCAGCTTAATGAGAGGCAATTTACGGAGTGGAAGGGAGCTCTGCCTGGCTTGGCTGCGGTTAACTCCTTCGCCCTTCGGGTGAAGGAAGGGGGGACGACAAACTAGGAAGAGTCCATTTCAAAAGTCGGCCGGTTTGGTATTCTGAGGTACTTCGTTTTCCAAGGTCTGTGGTAGTTAAAGGGTTAAGCCTCCGTCGTGCAGGGGTGACGTCACGTTTCTCCCTCCTAGGTTGTGCAAGTTGCGCCTCTAGTGGAAAATCCTCGTACTGGGGAGGGACTGGCTTCCCCGCCATTTTCCGTCTAGGTTTTGGCTTGAGGGCTCATTGGAAACGGGGAAGGTGGTGGAGTCACGGGTGAGACGGACGGTTCTGGTGCCCACCGCCATCGTCGTTTAACACGCACTGGATTTGTTCTGCGTGAATTTGCATAGTTCATGCAGAACGGAATTCAAGTATCAGACAGCAGTTTCCTTTCCATCGGAAGCGGCGCCATGCGAGGGATTATCTCGAAGGACCACTCCATTGATGCAACACCTAGCTAAGCCAACCACTTAACTGTCGGCAGCCAGCGTAATCCCGGGCAGCGGTTACAAAGGAAAACGCCCACGCCTCAGCGATACTCCTTTGAAAGAAAGAAGTATGACGCCAGAACTGCTCCTGTCTGACAGCCCTGAGAGAGAATTCCCTCGGCTCTCAGCAAAGTGGACTCATGAGGGACAATCACGTGGTTGTGACCAAGGACATGGACTCTGGAAGTTTCTAATTTTCGTCCGGCACCCTATCCCCCCCCCCCCCCCCGGTGGAGAGTTGAGAGAGCCAATGAGAATTCTCCACGATAGCTTCCTTGGTGACTATGAGGTGAGAGAGGAGACCCTTTGGAGTCAGTCATGCACTTCAGTGAGTTTTTTCTTCGTTTTCTGCGAGAGTCGCTTCTTCTGATGATGACTGAGAGAGGAGGGTAGATAGTTGGCTTACGATGGACCCGAAAGAGTTTAGCTTGGTAGAGAATGGGGCAGTTCAGCAAACGATGTGATCACGACAACCTACTGAATCTGTAAGTCTGTTGAGCATGCTATTCAAATTGAAATATTTGATTGGGAAATATGTTATGGAACCGAGTCAGTGATGTTTTAATTTGTAAATAAATGTCCTTTTTGTGTTTTTGAGAAAATGTCTTTAACTGCTATTGCAGACCCCTTTTGTCTGGGGAGGATGACTTTGGCTCCCAGTGGGATACTGGGCCATTAATTAATTAATTGATACTATACGATCACGGTAAAAACCAAATATAGGGGGGGGGCTAAGAAAATCCTTAATGTTAAGAGATATGTTTATCCTAAGTTATTCTCTTATAACTGTTGGCACAGTGAGCAAGGATGATTTATTGTAAAACCCCTATAGAATATTGGTGCCATAAGATGCTAGGATGTTCGCAACCACCAAAACCAACCCCCCCCCCCCTATAAAATGGATTTTCTTCACTAAAAGCTGCATGTCTTCAGTAGACTCCATATCGTTCATAGGAGGGATGTCTTCATTCACAGAAGGTATGTCTTCAACAGGCCTCGGATCTTCAGTCCTAGGTGGGTCATCCTCGTCGAACAAGTCCCACAAGTTCATCAAAAGAATAGCCTCTAATTGCCCGTGCGGTTGACCAATTAACGACCTGTCCATTGCGTAAATTGCTTCTCTATATACTCGTTCATCCATGTACTAAATGCTGCTGTCTCGGCTTATGGTATTTAGGAAGGTTAGGTATTTTAGGAAGGTCTTTGAAACGCGGACAGCCAATTTTTTCTAAATCAAGTGAGGCTATACCAAGTCTAGCTAATAGACGCTTCTCGTAGAATCCTCCCTTGTAAAGCGATGACAAAAGCAGAAGGCTTGCGACACTTTTCGTGGATATGACGTACAATATCGTCCACGCACCCGTACTCCCACACCACGTCACCGACCCGAGGATAAAAGGGAAGGCCCATAATGTGTTTGGGCACGTAACGAATTGTTTTTCAGTCGTTCTGAGGAATGTTCGTCACAAAGGAAAAGTCGAATCCGTAGACACCTGTCAGGGCCCTACAAGTCCGAATAATCTAGTTCACGGAGCAGGAATTTACCCTTCACGGTGAAACCGTCTAAATCTAACACACAGCAGACGTGACGTATTTCACACTGATCTGGAACACAGATGATGTCTATCATACCACGGTGATGTCTAGCATACCGCTGATGAGGATGTTGATCACTGAGAGAGGTTGGCGGTCACTTTCATAAAGTTTCACTAAGTCACATTTCATTAAGTCTTCAAAGTCGACACGGTCAAGTCCTTCAAGCACAGGGTAACCATATTTGTGGGCTTTCAGTATGAACGTCAGCACCACTTTCTCTACAGAAGGATCGGGCAGTCGACTAATAATACTGTCGCACACTAGCTGCTACAAGAGACCGGGAAACATAGGTACTAATTACTCCTCGGGCTGACCACACCAATACTGTTGAACAGATTCGAAGATAACGTCTGCAAAAGCCATGACTGTGGCTCCGGAACCGCTGCAGCGCCTTTTCATTAGAAACCTCCACCAAAGAGCAACACACCCAATCAGATTCCAGAAAAATGAGGTCATCCAATTAAAAACTGAGGGCCGAAGGGGTTAATGACCAATCAAACCAACAGACTAAAGAGGTAACAACCAACCAGAACCACGTCTCTGTGAACAAAGATCAGGGAGGGATGGAACGCTAGATACTGTGCGCATGCCTGAGGTTCTGTCTGAGGTTCTATCCGCACGGACACGGACAT
This sequence comes from Ryuthela nishihirai, assembly GCA_038380435.1. NCBI lineage: Eukaryota > Metazoa > Arthropoda > Arachnida > Araneae > Heptathelidae > Ryuthela > Ryuthela nishihirai. Next base: position 6,422,363 of record JAWZYU010000019.1, read on the forward strand.
ACTACTCCCAAGTAAATAAAATCTCTCTCGCTGCTTATCAAAGCCTTAAGTATTGCTCTTTCTTCGACAGGAGTCCAGGATCCACTACTGACTATTTTTTCTTTTGGTAGGTAATATTTGTTTATCTCACTCAGGCATGTCACAAGTACTCATCCCTTCAAACACTTCACATCAATTCACAGGTAAGAGTGCCGTTTCACTGCACTCTTTTGTGTGAAATCCTCTCGCTCAAGGAAACAATTCATTATGGATACACTGCTTCACCAGTTATTCGTATATGTCGTTTACACTGTGAAAAAAAATTATTCGAATTGTTTTTCTAACACTTTATTATTAAAAAAAAAACGAACATCGCTTTGGCTATAGCACATTAAATGGGAGTTATCTCTTATTGGTAAAGTGGATACAAAAATATACTGTTTACTGCTGACAAATATTGGCTGCGTAATAGAGAAAGAGATGTAGATGACTATTTGTTAATGATGTAGAGATACGGTTTTCAATCATGTTTGAATGAAATAACCAGAAATGCTCAGGCCAGTTTTTCGAGTTTGGATCACGCATTTGAAAAACGAAATTCTGCTAGAAATATGAAAACCTGGAAAAAGAAATTCTGCTAGTAATAGTGTTTTCAGATATTTTTGTTACTTATCTAATTCGTATTAAAACTGATTCAAGTGGAAAAAAATCCAAAGTAACTACGGACAAAAATAATTTTACATGTGGAATAGAATATACACTATTTATAAAATAATTGGAAAAGACCAGTTGGGATGACATTAAACTATCGGTGATATAAATTTGATATATAAGAAATTTTTCGATAAATTTTCTGAGACAATTAATAAATTCAAACAATTAATAAGTACAAAGAATCGGTCTACCCTCTTATTAAATTATTTCCATTAGGAAGCTTTTAGCAGCAAATGCGTTAACCGCACTGCACTTTGTAACCTGCTTGCCTTGTTCTGTCCCCCCCCCCCACCCCTTGCAGAGAATCATTTACCAATAATAAGTGTTTGTAAAACTGAAATGTTTCGTCTCAGCCATCTTCTTTGGTCATTATCTATGAAGAGAAAAAGATTTTATCTTTCGATATATTGAGGCTACGGGAGGGTTATCCTCAGTGCTATAACGTTCGTAAACTCGCAGAAACATAATGTTTATTTGTCCCTAGGCTACTTTCTTCATATCACTCTGACGTCTATCTTCCCTGCAGTGGTCCCGGGGCTGGGTGGCCACACAAGTATTGAAATGGTAGAAAATCTACCTAAAGTTGTTAAAATAAATGGTATTATTTGGACGGAGTTAAAAATGTGGACTTCAACAGGTTCTGTACTGCAGGCGAATTTGTTCTTTATATACATTAATGACTTTTGTCGGATGAGCATATCAGGGGGATTTACTAGTTTTCTTGATGACATGTTATAATTTTTCCAGCTCAAAATGTAAAAATAAAAATAAAAATCGTAGTAGAAAATGAATTGAAAGTTATTGATATTTGATTTAATACTAATGAATGATACTATTGGAATGGTAATTAATGTTAATCACTTGGGTATAGAAATCGATTGAGTATAAAAATCATTAATCCTTTGGGTGGCATTTTAAAATGCCATTTCAAATGGTGTTTTCTCAGATGAATTAACGAAAACATTTGTTGCTCCTGTTCATGAAATTAGAATATGACACTAAATCCCGGTCAATATTTATTATTTTAGTTTTTTCAAATATTTTTAGAAAGCTGTGTGAAACAGGATTAATTAAAAATCATTATGTTTGATAAAACGACACAAAATTTTGATTAAGGCAATGCAAAATTCATTATTTAATAAGATTAATAAATGAAGAAATGATGGTAATTGTATAACTCATCGTGGATACAGGCTGCATTTATTACGGGCTATTCTTGTAACAAGGAACCTATATGACAATTCTCGAACAACTAATCGCTATTCAAGACTAACAAAAGCAAAGTTTACATTTATTATACACTGGTGTCCAAAGCCTACCCATAGTGAAAGAATAACAAAAGGTACGCACAGATAACAGCGTGCACATGAAAATACGGGAGTAATTATTGCAATCGCAGGTTAAAACGTATAATATTTTATAAGGAAAAAGAACTGCAAACATGTAATGAAGAGGCGAAGCTTGAATTTTTGAACAGCGAAAGCAATTATCAAAACATATCTTAAATTATTTCGGAACGCAGTTCCTGTACTTATGTTTCCAAATCATCAAACCAGAGCTCATCTCCAGTATTTATGTCGCCAAATCACTGAGCTGTAATACCGTTTCGGTTCTTATTTATTCAAATCCTTTAACCAGAACACCTTTCCAGTATTCATGTTCCCAAATCATAGCTGGAATGCCATTCTAGCACCTACACCGAAGAACTAAAACATTATGACTGGCGCGTCTTTATGCAAATCGAAACAACTGCAGGTAAACGACAACGCGTGTGAAGGACATGAAACGGTAAATAACATCTGATATAGAGCTCTGTTAATCAGTGTTATTTTTGTTCTTCAGATAGGAAAGACAGCGGACTTAAGTGAGTTTGACAAAGGCCAATTTGTAATGGCCAGATGATTGACAGGGTCAAAGCATTCCCGAGATGGCAAGGCGTATGGGTGTTCATGGTTAGCCGTGGTTAGGACCTTCTAAAAGTGGTCTGAGGAGGGAAAAACCACGAACGGCCGGCAAGGTGGGCCGACCACGACTCATTGATGCTAGTGGTGAATGAAGGCTATCCTTATGGTGTGAGCCAAAGGAAGGGATATTGTGGCGCATCTTGCCCGTAATTTGAACGCTGGTGACGGGAGTAAGCTCACAACACACAGTACATCGAATCCTGCAGAAAATGGAAATGCGTAGCCGCATGCTTCTCGGAGTGCCAATGCTAACCTCGGTTCACCTTCAAAAGCGCCTAAAATGAGCATACGAGCATCAAAACTGGCTTTGCATAATTGGAAGAAGGTCGTCTGGTCCGATGAATCTCGTTTCCTGTTGCACGATGTGGATGGCCGGATACGTGTGCGTCGTTTACCTGGGGAAGTGTTGCTATTAGGATATACTGTGGGACGAAAAGAAGCAGGTGGAGGAAGTGTAATACTTTGGGCAATGTTCTGCTGGGAAACCCTGGGTCCAGTCATTCATGTGTAGGGAACTATGACGTCCTAAACATCATTGCAGACCAGGTACATCCTTTCATGGCAATGGTATATCCCTCTAGTAGTGCCTTCTTTCAGCAGGATAATGCGCCATGCCACACTGCCCGGATTTTTCGAGAATGGTTCGCGGAGCATGAGGAAGATTTCCAGGTATTGCTCTGGCCTCAAAATTCCCCAGACATCAATCCAATCGAGCATATGTGGTTTGTGTTGGAACAGCATATCCGATCTGCAGCGCTCATCCATGTAACTTACAAGAATTAAAGGATCTGCTGGTAACGTGTTGGTACCAGATACTACAAGACACCATTAGAAATCTTGTAGCATCCATGCCTCTCCGGGTAAGAGTTGTTTTGGCGGCACGTGGGGCCAACATCATATTAGGCAGGTGGTCATAATGTTTTGATTCTTCGGTGTATGTCTCCAAATCATTAAACCGGAACACATTTCCATTATTCACGCATCATTCCTGTACATATGTTTCCAAATCATTAAACCAGAACTCCACTCCAGTATTCACTTCCCCAAATCATTCAGCTTGAATGTCGTTCTGGTACTTACGTTAGTTCAGTAGTTTTTAAAGCAAATATTTCTGTAATATGGTGATGAATATTTCTGTAATATGGAAATAAGCTTACCATATTTCTATAGAATAAAATAGGGATATTTAGGGAAAAAAATTAATGGAAATCGCCTGCTTGTTTCGAGAAATATAAAAATAAGGCTCTATGGAATAAACAAATGATTTATTTAAATCCATTTTATATTTTAGAGATTTTCTCTCGCTGTTGGTTCGACATCTCCTCCTAGACAGTCAGAACTAAGACCGCTAAACTCCCTCTGCAACTTTATATCGTCGTAACTTAGTGCACGTTATAGGTTTCAAGCCAGAAAATTAAGCCCACCCTCAAAAGCTGATAGCGAAACTTTTAAGGCTTCAAAGATAAGGTAGGTAACGGAGCGTCCCTAGAGTTTTGGGACGCTTGCGGCGGATTCAATTCCGACCGATCTCGAAATGCTGCATATCAAGAACTAAGTGAGATCACCACTTCAAATTCGGGACATCAGTCAATTACCTGCGTAATCACGGCGAGCCGAAAACTTCCGCCACCGTTGACGTCACCATGGATAGGAACGAATGTCCACGAACCCGCTACGAATACACCTGCTACTCTGAGTCATTACAACGAAATCCTAGCGAACCCATTCAATTCTGCTAGTTTATTATATATACCCCCTCAAGCAGCTGCTTGCCACAGAGGTCTGACAGGAGCCTGTCAGTTTATATGCCATAGTAGAAGGTCTGAGAGGACGGCAGACCTCAGCAGAAGAACGACACATACATCATTGCCTTATCTGGGGCTCGAACCCAGATCCCTTAGATCAGTAGCCAAGTGCGCTAACTACTCGGCTACGGGATAAAATGCAAAAAAAGGTTTTGTTTTTTTTTCAATTTTGATATTTTATAACAATATATATATTTATAAAAACATATGTTTTATATAAAATAAATTTTTTTATGATTCTTAATTCTTTTTAAAATTATTGATTAATAAAATTCCAGACCTGTTAATTCAACATTAATCTTGCAAACAGAATAGATTGAACAGTACTTACTGGCATGAAACTTTGACTTGTGACCAAACATTATTCATGATTGAGAACTGTCTTTCAACAGGAGTTAATGTTCCAGTTAAACAAAGATACATTTAATAATTTGAAAAAGATTACCAACCCAAACATCATCTTCGCAAAAATTACTAAAACGTTCTACTCATTTTTTCTTAACCTGTGGTCCCTTTCTTCTTCCAATGTTTCTATCCCAATGAAATGTAAATCTCTGTTTCCCAAATTGTCTGCCAATCTTTCGGATATGCAAATTGTAAAACTTTTAAACATAACAAGAATGCGAGATTTCTGCTGCTGAATAAGAAAGTTGCAAACTGAAAAGAGAGAATTAAAAACTGGGACAGGTTTACTAAGTGGCTGGGACAAGAGCTGAAAATCTGGACGAAAGGTACGCCTATAGATAAATATACAGTGCAGCAAGAGCGATTGAGGGTTTAATCCCCACCCCTTTGGAGGAATGTATTTTGAAGAAACCATTAATTCATCAGTTTTCATTAACAGTACTATAAAAAACAATTCAAAACCACATACTTGCAAGAATTCTAGCTAAACTTACCTATTCCGCTGATTATGTCATTATCATCATCATCCATAAGGAGCCGTGGTCTACGGAGGTCCAACTAGACTGTGCAATTTAGTTCTCCAAGCACATCTATCTCTCTTGAGCTGCATCTGTTGCATTTTGCCACTGTAGACCAATTCTAACAAGATCCAGTTTGACATTGTCTGTCCGCCGCATCCTAGATCGCACCCTCTTTTTGAGTCCTTTAGGCACTCTATAATTACGCATACAGGCAAAACGGAGCCTCTCTCTGCACAATCTGCCACTCAAATAAGGTAAATAAGTTTTTATCCAACCTCATCATTAGTTAAAAAGTTGAATCACCTAATACTCAAGATAATGCGTAAGCTTCTAGAATCAAATGTAGCAAGCTTCTTGTTATCTTGTTTACAAATTGTCCACATTTCACTACCATAACTAAATCTAGAAAGAACCAAACTGTTATACAGTATAATTGTAGTCTTTAGATGTATACGCCTATTTCTCCATACTCTCCATGGATTCTTAAAAATCTCAGCAGTAATCCCTATTCATCTGTTAATCTCATGCCGCACATCATCAGTATCTGTTACACCTGATCAAGAGTGCAACCATTCAGATCAACTGAACCACAACTTACGTGAACAATATCCATCACTTTAGTTTTCTCTTTGTTTATAACCAAACCTACTCTACTACCAGTCTCATCAATAGCTCGAATGAAAGAGTTCATCTCATCAACATCATTTGCCAAAAGCTAAATGGTCAGTGTATCTAAATCAGATATCATATCTCCAGACCATTTAAGGCCAAAATTTTTTCCTTGCAGTGAATTTCGCATAACATAATCAATAACTAAACTAAAGAGGAAAGGAGACAAATTGCACCCTTGTCGAACACCAGAAGTAATGCTAAACCAATTGCTACAAGTTTTACCAACTCTCACACATGACTCGGTGTTATTATAGAGAGCTTTCCTTGTGTTAACTAGCTTGTCTGGTATGCGACATGATCTCACAATCAACCACAAATCATCACGATCAACAGAGTGGAAAATATTTTTAAAATCAACAAAGATAGCAACAAAAAGGTTTCTGAAACTCTAAACATTTCTCAAGAATCTGCCTAAGTGAAAATATCTGATCCACACATCCCCTACCACTTCTGAATCCACATTGCTCATCACGAAATTGACTGTCAACCAGATTCTTAATTCCATTAAGCACAATCATGCAAAGAACTTTATCTGAAACAGGGAGTAGGCTGATACCCCTATAGTTATCACAAGAACTGCGATCACCTTTTTTAAAAATAGGTATAATAATAGCTCTGATAAAATTCTTAAAAACCATGCCTTTATCATAAAAGATATTCAAAATTTCAGTCATCCAAGTGGTAACCGAAACATTCCCAGCTCTAAGCATTTCCGTAGTAATTTCATCTACCCCTGGGGATTTATGTACTTTAAGTTTAGAGACAGCCAAAATAACTTCAGATTGTGTTATAGGGCCAACATTAAAGGTAATAATGCATCTATCATCATTAGAAACAATGGAAGAAGAACCAACCACATTGTTTAGAAAATCACTGAAATGCTCAGCACACCTTGCCAAGACAGAATTCTCACCTTCTATAACCTTACCTTGTTTATCCTTCAATCCCTGTGTACCTGTTCGTTTTCTACCGCACAAAACATTAACTATCTGGTACAGCTCTCTGCTGTTGTGCTGTCTAACTGCTTCCTCAGCTTTGTCAGCCAGGCCATCAAGCCAAAGATTCTTATCAGTAGCTAACTGATCCTTTACACGTTTATTAAGTGCTTTGTAATGCTTTCTATTAGGACTAGTAGGGTACTGATTAAGGACATTCCTGCAGTTCCTTCTTTCTGAAATAAGCTCAAGTGCCTTATCACTTAAATAATTCTGTCTCCTCTGCTCCTTTTTCCCTAAAAGAGTACTGTTAGTTTCCAAAAAAGCCTGTTTAAAATGGCCCCATTCTTCCTCAACTTCGGTATTAAGCAAACCATGACTGTCATAATGACTAAGTAACCTATCATGTTAAGCTTTAGCTATAACTGGGTCTTTCAGAGCTTCAATATTAAAGGTAAATTTTTTAACTTTAGCACAACACTTCTTAAGTTTAAGTTGCAAGACACTTTTAACAAGGTAATGGTCAAATCCAATTTCAGCTCCCCTATATGCCCTGGTATTCCTAACAGAACTAGCCCATTTGCTGTTAATTAATGTGCCAAATTTCAGTTAATTTATGTGCCAAATTTCAGTTTGTAATAAGTGTTAGTTATTCTGAAACCATTGAGTTTACTTACCTGTAGGAGACGTTGCCCATTGCCATTGTAGCTACCAATACCAAAAAGGCCTATCAACCTTCCCTAAATGTCAAAATCAGTACCAACGTTGGCTTTGAGATCACCTAGAATAAGAGCAATTATCTCCTTTCTTCATAGAATTCAAAATATCCTGAAGTTGTCCGTAAAACCTTTCCTTTTCATTCCCATCGGCATCCTTAGTTAGAGTATAACAGAAAATAACATTCAAGTCTTGAATGCTTGTCTGAAAACTTTCTGCAAGAAAACTTTCATTAATGCACTCATATCTTAGAAGAGCATCACTAGCGTGACTGCTGAAGAGCAGAACGCCTTGGAGATGTTTATTGTCTTCCCTCCCTGAAAAGAGAAATTTAAGATTATATTTAAGAATCTGACCTTTACCTGTATATCTGGTCTATTGCAAGCCGAGAATATCTAAGTTATAAAAGTGGTATTCATATGTGAGAACATCAAGAGAATAATCTCTGTGCAGAGTTCCTACATTCCAACTCTCTGTGGAGAGAAAATGGCTAGTGGGATGTTTAAAGAAACTGTGTTTATTGAGAGAGGAAATGCCGACAATATCACACAGCTCCGTAATCCAGGCATAGGGCAAAGAACCTGTTCCCCCACTACTAAAGGCTGAAGCCATCTACACTGGAAGCCTTCCTCCAATGTAGGATTTGACGATGACCGTAGAAGAAAACGTTCAGGTGCCTGCGATGACCTCTGCTCAGTATTATCGATCAGCTGATAAAACATATCCTGTGAATGTATTCACTTGGGGCTGTCAACCCACAAATAAAGCGAAAACACAGCGGAAGATTCTCCCTCCACAGAAGCCCACCAGTGCAGCAAATTCATCATGGAATCAGGATTCATAATGAAGCTCAGAGCCATTATTCCATTCAAATTTGTGGATATGGTCAGCTCCAGGACCCTATTTGGTTGAACACTCTTCAGCAGGGTAGAAAAAAAAAGAAAAGAAAAGTAGCCATAGTAGTCCAAATGTAAAAGAATTATGCACAAATAGTATAATATTAGGTATAAATAATTCTAAAATTACAATATTCCCTTGGTAGGTTTCAAATAATTATCATTGATACAATAATATAATTTATCAGATATACACTTGGTAGTAGTTTGTTAGAATAATATTAGAGGGAAAATTGTCATTAGCATGATGGGATCCGAACCCACGACCTCCTGATAACATGTCAGGTGCGAAGGGTCAGGTCTACAGTCCCTTCGCATTTATATTATATTATATATATCATATTATTCTAATTATCATTGCGTTGTGCACTTGAATAAATGCACAATTATTATCAAAAGAAACAATACAAATTCTTTTATCTGATGTTGAATTCTAGGGTAGAGATCTGTGGACTGGGGCGTAGCGAAGGGCCTGTCATTGGGTGGGAAGGAAGAGTTCGAAAATTTTAAAACTCGAAAATCAAATTTTGGCAACGGAGAAAATAAGTACTTTACATAAATTTATTTATATATTAGTCACGGACGTACCCAGAATTTCATTCGGTGAGGAGTGTATGGGTGTGGGTGTGGCGGGGGGGGGGGGAGTAGAAAAATATTTCATTTTATTTACCTCTATTAAATTTTACCAAGTCACGTCGAATTATCAGTCATGCGAACTCTACAAGATTTTGCCAAGTTTTCTCCATTGTGCCAATAACTGCACAAAACTAATCCCAATTTTCTCAACTCACCTTTTTATTTTGCCAAGTGGCATCGAATTTTGCCAAATGTACTACATTTTTCAAAGTTGTCTCGATTGTGCCAACTCTACTTAATTGAAAAAATAAAATTCCATTTTTACCTATCTCTATATTGCTTTGACATTTATCGGTTTCACGTTCGTGGATTTGACAAAATGTTGTTCACTATATCTTTCGAATGCGATGAAGAAACTTAATGACTTATGTGCCAAATTAAAGCTTGTGATCGGGAAGTGTCATAGGCTGTAAAAAATGATCACCAATGCTTTCTTCCCCCCTAGAAAAGTATATATGAAAAGAAATTGTCTCCCAATATCTCCAGAACACCAGTGTTGAAAGTAACACGCTATGTGCCAAATGAAAGCTTCTGACGCACCGAATGTCATAGGCTATAAAACATTGACCTCTCCCTGCTTTCTTCCCCCTCTAAAAACGGTGGCGTAGAATATGAAAATGATTGTTATCCTATATCTCCTGAACGCGAGTGCGGAAAATAACATGCTATGTGCCAAATGGAAGCTTCTGACGCAGTAAGTGTCACTGGCTATAGAAAAATGACTCCCCATGTATTCGTCCCTCGTAAAAATGAGAACTGTGAAAGATGTCTACTATACCTTGGGAATGCGAGTGACTACAGTTACGAGTTCGGTATCAAATGAAAGCTCATATAATGACCGTCGTAAACTATTTCCAAAATTTTCCCACCGTATTCCCCCCTGATAAAATAGGGGGGCAGGTGGGATTCCGCGGGGTTCGACTTTAAAGAGTCATATTACAACTTAAAGCTTGTGGCATTTCCAATGACATGGTCTACCCCAAACTCGAAAAGGGAGAAAAAATGTGATCTATGTTTATGAGTGATAGCAAATAAAAGTTTTTGAAGGTAGGTGTTTTTAGTGAGGAAAAAATAAATAAATTAAAAATTTTAAAAATACCTATCTTCCTTTATGACTCTAAAGAGCAGAAAATAAACCTAAAGCAAGTCGATGGTGCAATCAGTCACTGAGTTCGTATTCGTTTCAAAGGAAGATAGGTGGACGATTTACCTTTACACAAAGTTTGCCCGCTCCCTATCTTCCTTTGAAGTGAATACGAACTCAGTGACTGATTGCAAAATCGATATACTTTAGGTTTCTTTTCTACTTTTTAGGGCCATATAGGAAGATAGATATTTTTTAAAATTATTAATTCGCAACTCACTTGTATTTTACCAAGTAACTTCGAATTTTGCCAACTTCACAAGATTTTCCAAGTTTTCTTGATTTTGCCAATTCCTTTAATTACACAAAACGAATCGCAATTTTCACAACTCACCTGTATTTTACCAAGTGGCTTCGAAATTTTCCAACTGCCTTAGATTTTGCAAAGTTGCCTCGATTTTGCCATCTCGCCGTAATTTTAGGGAAAAAAATCCAAAATTTTTACATATTTCTTCAATTTTCCAAGAAGCGTCTAATTTTACCGAGAAGTTGGTAAATTTCGAAGCCACTTGGTAAAATATAGGCGAGTTATGAAAAATGGGCTTGTCTTTGTACAATAAAATCCTTAATAAAATTAATCTTTCGAAATTTGCCAACTACCCTAGATTTTGCCAACTTGCCGTAAATTTGCTGAAAAAATCGCAATTTTTACATCTCACCTGAATTTTACGAAGTCGTATTTTGCACGTTTTCAATATTTTGCCAACTTTCCACGATTTTTTCATCCTCCCAAGATTTTGCCAAGAGTTCTCCATTTTGTTAATTCTCCTTAATTTCACAAAACCAATCCCAATTTTCCCAACTCACTTGTATTTTATCAAGTGGTTTCAATTTTACCAACTCTCCGTAATGTCACAAAAACAATCCCTATTTATATCTCTCTCCTGAATTTGCCAAGAAACTTCAAATTTTTCAAACTCTCCAAGATTTTGCCAAGTTTGCCCGATTTTGCTGACTCTCCTTAATTTTACAAAACCAATACCAATTTTCACATATTACTTGAATTTTGCATAGTCACTCTGAATTTTAACAGTTCCCCAAGATTTGCCAATTCTCTTAGATTTTACCAAGTTGCCTCGGTTTTGCAAACTCGCCACAATTTTACAGAAAATAATCCCAATTTTTCATCTCACTTGAATTTGACCAAGTCACTCCGAATTTTGCTAAATTGTTTGCCCGATATTTCCAAGTGCCCCGGTTTTGCCAACTCCCCAAGAATTTGTTAATGCCCGTTAGTCTTACAAAAAAAAATCAAAATTTTCACAACTCACATGGATTTTATAAAGTTGCTTCGAATTTTGCCAATTCCGATTCATTTTGGAGGGGAGCCATCCCTACCCCCATAGCTACGACCCTATCTGAGGAAGATACATATTTTTTAAAGTTGCTTCGAATTTTGCCAACTCCGATTCATTTTGGAGGGGAGCCATCCTCCTCCCTACCCCCATAGCTACGACCCTATCTGTGGAAGATACATATTTTTTAAAGTTTCTTCGAATTTTGCCAACTCCGATTCATTTTGGAGGGGAGCCATCCTCCTCCCTACCCCCATAGCTACGACCCTATCTGTGGAAAATACATATTTTTTAAAGTTTCTTCGAATTTTGACAACTCCGATTCATTTTGGAGGGGAGCCATCCTCCTCCCTACCCCCATAACTACGACCCTATCTGTGGAAGATACATATTTTTTAAAGTTTCTTCGAATTTTGCCAACTCCGATTCATTTTGGAGGGGAGCCATCCTCCTCCCTACCCCCATAGCTACGACCCTATCTGTGGAAGATACATATTTTTTAAAGTTTCTTCGAATTTTGACAACTTCGATTCATTTTGGAGGGGAGCCATCCTCCTCCCTACCCCCATAGCTACGACCCTATCTGTGGAAGATACATATTTTTTAAAGTTGCTTCGAATTTTGCCAACTCCGATTCATTTTGGATGGGAGCCATCCTCCTCCCTACCCCCATAGCTACGACCCTATCTGTGGAAGATATATATTTTTTAAAGTTTCTTCGAATTTTGCCAACTCCGATTCATTTTGGAGGGGAGCCATCCTCCTCGCTACCCCCATAGCTACGACCCTATCTGTGGAAAATACATATTTTTTAAAGTTTCTTCGAATTTTGGCAACTCCGATTCATTTTGGAGGGGAGCCATCCTCCTCCCTACCCCCATAACTACGACCCTATCTGTGGAAGATACATATTTTTTAAAGTTTCTTCGAATTTTGCCAACTCCGATTCATTTTGGAGGGGAGCCATCCTCCTCCCTACCCCCATAGCTACGACCCTATCTGTGGAAGATACATATTTTTTAAAGTTTCTTCGAATTTTGCCAACTCCGATTCATTTTGGAGGGGAGCCATCCTCCTCCCTACCCCCATAGCTACGACCCTATCTGTGGAAAATACATATTTTTTAAAGTTTCTTCGAATTTTGCCAACTCTGATTCATTTTGGAGGGGAGCCATCCTCCTCCCTACCCCCATAGCTACGACCCTATCTGTGGAAGATACATATTTTTTAAAGTTTCTTCGAATTTTGCCAACTCCGATTCATTTTGGAGGGGAGCCATCCTCCTCCCTACCCCCATAGCTACGACCCTATCTGTGGAAGATACATATTTTTTAAAGTTTCTTCGAATTTTGCCAACTGTGATTCATTTTGGAGGGGAGCCATCCTCCTCCCTACCCCCATAGCTACGACCCTATCTGTGGAAGATACATATTTTTTAAAGTTTCTTCGAATTTTGCCAACTCCGATTCATTTTGGAGGGGAGCCATCCTCCTCCCTACCCCCATAGCTACGACCCTATCTGTGGAAGATGCATATTTTTTAAAGTTTCTTCGAATTTTGCCAACTCCGATTCATTTTGGAGGGGAGCTATCCTCCTCCCTACCCCCCATAGCTACGACCCTATTTGTGGAAGATACATATTTTATAAAGTTTCGTCGAATTTTGCCAACTCTGATTCATTTTGGAGGGGAGCCATCCTCCTCCCTACCCCCATAGCTACGACCCTATCTGTGGAAGATACATATTTTTTAAAGTTTCTTCGAATTTTGCCAACTCCGATTCATTTTGGAGGGGAGCCATCCTCCTCCCTACCCCCATAGCTACGACCCTATCTGTGGAAGATACATATTTTATAAAGTTTCGTCGAATTTTGCCAACTCTGATTCATTTTGGAGGGGAGCCATCCTCCTCCCTACCCCCATAGCTACGACCCTATCTGTGGAAGATACATATTTTTTAAAGTTTCTTCGAATTTTGCCAACTCCGATTCATTTTGGAGGGGAGCCATCCTCCTCCCTACCCCCATAGCTACGATCCTATTTGTGGAAGATACATATTTTATAAAGTTTCGTCGAATTTTGCCAACTCTGATTCATTTTGGAGGGGAGCCATCCTCCTCCCTACCCCCATAGCTACGACACTATCTGTGGAAGATACATATTTTTTAAAGTTTCTTCGAATTTTGCCAACTCCGATTCATTTTGGAGGGGAGCCATCCTCCTCCCTACCCCCATAGCTACGACCCTATTTGTGGAAGATACATATTTTATAAAGTTTCGTCGAATTTTGCCAACTCTGATTCATTTTGGAGGGGAGCCATCCTCCTCCCTACCCCCATAGCTACGACCCTATCTGTGGAAGATACATATTTTTTAAAGTTTCTTCGAATTTTGCCAACTCCGATTTATTTTGGAGGGGAGCCATCCTCCTCCCTACCCCCATAGCTACGACCCTATTTGTGGAAGATACATATTTTATAAAGTTTCGTCGAATTTTGCCAACTCTGATTCATTTTGGAGGGGAGCCATCCTCCTCCCTACCCCCATAGCTACGACCCTATTTGTGGAAGATACGTATTTTATAAAGTTTCGTCGAATTTTGCCAACTCTGATTCATTTTGGAGGGGAGCCATCCTCCTCCCTACCCCCATAGCTACGACCCTATCTGTGGAAGATACATATTTTATAAAGTTTCGTCGAATTTTGCCAACTCTGATTCATTTTGGAGGGGAGCCATCCTCCTCCCTACCCCCATAGCTACGACCCTATCTGTGGAAGATACATATTTTTTAAAGTTTCTTCGAATTTTGCCAACTCCGATTCATTTTGGAGGGGAGCCATCCTCCTCCCTACCCCCATAGCTACGACCCTATTTGTGGAAGATACATATTTTATAAAGTTTCGTCGAATTTTGCCAACTCTGATTCATTTTGGAGGGGAGCCATCCTCCTCCCTACCCCCATAGCTACGACCCTATCTGTGGAAGATACATATTTTTTAAAGTTTCTTCGAATTTTGCCAACTCTGATTCATTTTGGAGGGGAGCCATCCTCCTCCCTACCCCCATAGCTACGACCCTATCTGTGGAAGATACATATTTTTTAAAGTTTCTTCGAATTTTGCCAACTCCGATTCATTTTGGAGGGGAGCCATCCTCCTCCCTACCCCCATAGCTACGACCCTATTTGTGGAAGATACATATTTTATAAAGTTTCGTCGAATTTTGCCAACTCTGATTCATTTTGGAGGGGAGCCAACCTCCTCCCTACCCCCATAGCTACGACCCTATCTGTGGAAGATACATATTTTTTAAAGTTTCTTCGAATTTTGCCAACTCCGATTCATTTTGGAGGGGAGCCATCCTCCTCCCTACCCCCATAGCTACGACCCTATCTGTGGAAGATACATATTTTTTAAAGTTTCTTCGAATTTTGCCAACTCTGATTCATTTTGGAGGGGAGCCATCCTCCTCCCTACCCCCATAGCTACGACCCTATTTGTGGAAGATACATATTTTATAAAGTTTCGTCGAATTTTGCCAACTCTGATTCATTTTGGAGGGGAGCCATCCTCCTCCCTACCCCCATAGCTACGACCCTATCTGTGGAAGATACATATTTTTTAAAGTTTCTTCGAATTTTGCCAACTCCGATTCATTTTGGAGGGGAGCCATCCTCCTCCCTACCCCCATAGCTACGACCCTATTTGTGGAAGATACATATTTTATAAAGTTTCGTCGAATTTTGCCAACTCTGATTCATTTTGGAGGGGAGCCATCCTCCTCCCTACCCCCATAGCTACGACCCTATCTGTGGAAGATACATATTTTTTAAAGTTTCTTCGAATTTTGCCAACTCCGATTCATTTTGGAGGGGAGCCATCCTCCTCCCTACCCCCATAGCTACGACCCTATTTGTGGAAGATACATATTTTATAAAGTTTCGTCGAATTTTGCCAACTCTGATTCATTTTGGAGGGGAGCCATCCTCCTCCCTACCCCCATAGCTACGACCCTATCTGTGGAAGATACATATTTTTTAAAGTTTCTTCGAATTTTGCCAACTCCGATTCATTTTGGAGGGGAGCCATCCTCCTCCCTACCCCCATAGCTACGACCCTATTTGTGGAAGATACATATTTTATAAAGTTTCGTCGAATTTTGCCAACTCTGATTCATTTTGGAGGGGAGCCATCCTCCTCCCTACCCCCATAGCTACGACCCTATCTGTGGAAGATACATATTTTTTAAAGTTTCTTCGAATTTTGCCAACTCCGATTCATTTTGGAGGGGAGCCATCCTCCTCCCTACCCCCATAGCTACGACCCTATCTGTGGAAGATACATATTTTTTAAAGTTTCTTCGAATTTTGCCAACTCTGATTCATTTTGGAGGGGAGCCATCCTCCTCCCTACCCCCATAGCTACGACCCTATCTGTGGAAGATACATATTTTTTAAAGTTTCTTCGAATTTTGCCAACTCCGATTCATTTTGGAGGGGAGCCATCCTCCTCCCTACCCCCATAGCTACGACCCTATCTGTGGAAGATACATATTTTTTAAAGTTTCTTCGAATTTTGCCAACTCCGATTCATTTTGGAGGGGAGCCATCCTCCTCCCTACCCCCATAGCTACGACCCTATTTGTGGAAGATACATATTTTATAAAGTTTCGTCGAATTTTGCCAACTCTGATTCATTTTGGAGGGGAGCCAACCTCCTCCCTACCCCCATAGCTACGACCCTATCTGTGGAAGATACATATTTTTTAAAGTTTCTTCGAATTTTGCCAACTCCGATTCATTTTGGAGGGGAGCCATCCTCCTCCCTACCCCCATAGCTACGACCCTATCTGTGGAAGATACATATTTTTTAAAGTTTCTTCGAATTTTGCCAACTCTGATTCATTTTGGAGGGGAGCCATCCTCCTCCCTACCCCCATAGCTACGACCCTATTTGTGGAAGATACATATTTTATAAAGTTTCGTCGAATTTTGCCAACTCTGATTCATTTTGGAGGGGAGCCAACCTCCTCCCTACCCCCATAGCTACGACCCTATCTGTGGAAGATACATATTTTTTAAAGTTTCTTCGAATTTTGCCAACTCCGATTCATTTTGGAGGGGAGCCATCCTCCTCCCTACCCCCATAGCTACGACCCTATCTGTGGAAGATACATATTTTTTAAAGTTTCTTCGAATTTTGCCAACTCTGATTCATTTTGGAGGGGAGCCATCCTCCTCCCTACCCCCATAGCTACGACCCTATTTGTGGAAGATACATATTTTATAAAGTTTCGTCGAATTTTGCCAACTCTGATTCATTTTGGAGGGGAGCCATCCTCCTCCCTACCCCCATAGCTACGACCCTATCTGTGGAAGATACATATTTTTTAAAGTTTCTTCGAATTTTGCCAACTCCGATTCATTTTGGAGGGGAGCCATCCTCCTCCCTACCCCCATAGCTACGACCCTATTTGTGGAAGATACATATTTTATAAAGTTTCGTCGAATTTTGCCAACTCTGATTCATTTTGGAGGGGAGCCATCCTCCTCCCTACCCCCATAGCTACGACCCTATCTGTGGAAGATACATATTTTTTAAAGTTTCTTCGAATTTTGCCAACTCCGATTCATTTTGGAGGGGAGCCATCCTCCTCCCTACCCCCATAGCTACGACCCTATTTGTGGAAGATACATATTTTATAAAGTTTCGTCGAATTTTGCCAACTCTGATTCATTTTGGAGGGGAGCCATCCTCCTCCCTACCCCTATAGCTACGACCGTTTCTGTAGAAGATACATATTTTTTTCCTCAGCCGACATTGACACACGAAAGGAGACACGTTTTCTATCTCTGCGAAGCGAAAGTACAAAGGCAGTTTTGATCCCTTTTGATTGATAGATCACAGAAATATTTCTGTGATATGAAAAGAAAGATCTTAGTCCAGGTCTCAGCAAACATTTTAGCTGAAGGCCAGGATAGAAAAATATAAATGGAATGGCC
This sequence comes from Ryuthela nishihirai, assembly GCA_038380435.1. Lineage (NCBI taxonomy): Eukaryota > Metazoa > Arthropoda > Arachnida > Araneae > Heptathelidae > Ryuthela > Ryuthela nishihirai. The sequence goes on from JAWZYU010000019.1 coordinate 6,440,047, forward strand.
AGCCGCCAAAGAATTACAAAATCAATAACTGGTATACATAAAAGATATTTTGAATATAAAATTAAAAAGTGCTATTTATCTATATGACGACGACATTGTTTTAATAAACAATCCCAATTATTTAAACGATAGCATTTCAGAGATTCAAACTGATTACAATAATATAATAAGATGGTTAAATCATAATAAAATCTACTTAAATCAGAAAAAAACGAAATGGATGATTATACACTCAGCAGGATTTAATATTCATCGAAACCTCTTTATCAAAACACATAAAACAAATTGCAAAAAACGGATGCTTCTAATTGTGAATCATTATGTAGTTGCCCACTTGTTGAGCAAGTAAATCAAATGAAATACTTAGGAATCATTTTTGATGAATATTTTAGGTGGAATGCCCATATATCTCACATATGTGAAAGCTTGAGAATATCAGCGATAAAAATGCAAAAATTAAAATTCGTGCTAAATATGGAAACCTGTGTATTATTTTATAGAGCAATATGCGAATCGATTTTAAATTATGGAATAATTGTGTGTGGAACAACTAACTTAACTAACATAAATAAAACAGAAAAATTGCAGTCTATAATAGCTAAGATATTATTCCGTTTAATTTGCAAAAAAATATAAAACTTCAACAGATAGATTAATTTTTTAACCTTTTATCCTACTGTAATTTATATAAATATAATTTAATAATAAAAAGTTTTTATCGAAATATGCAAACTAAAATTTCAACCAAATAAAAATAAAAGACTTTAGAACCAAGGGAGTTACAAAATGTCTACTTTACGAAATAATTGCGGAAAACGTATCTCCGAATATCGAGTACCATTTATATTTAATGCTAACCCAAAAGAAATATTAAACATTAATTCTTTTAGAAGACTGAAAATATCGAATTGAAATGAATGTTTGGGAATTTCTAATTAGCTAACTATTATGTGTTGTGTTTTGTGAATTTATTTGTTGCTTACCATTTTTGTGGCTGAATGACTAATGTTTAATTTAATTTATTAATTTTCCTGCAGATAAGCTATTTGTTTTTGCAAGTCAAATGGTAAATATACTGTATTCTTTACTTTTATGAACAAAAATCTACATTCTTCTTTAAAAAATAAGTTAGGTATATGAAAAAAAAAACAACAACACTGAAGTATAAATAATATAATTTTGATTAAAATTAAGTATTTTGATGAGAATTCAGTTCGCAGAATATGTTGGACTCTCTGGTGCTTATGTGTTCTTTTTCTATTTTACAAAATATTTTTCATCAGTAGCTCTCGGGCCGACAAATAGAGGTGCCGGGCAGAGTTTGGCCCCGCTTGGTCTAGTGAGACACTTTTATTTGATTGTGTGTTTAACAATTAACAGAGTAAACAAAAACTTATTCATTTCATTTTAATTTTATTCGGTCAAAATTTAATACTATGAGCTATTCCAGAGAAACGCCTTATGCGGCAAATGTTAAATAAAATTTCATTGTGTTAAATAATTGACAAGTCAAAATCATTTTCGTTAGAATGCAAACAAGGAAAATGAATAATAAAATTACCATCATCATCATCCTCAAGTAGCCATGGACTACGAAGACTACATGGACTATCATCATAATCCTCATGTAGCCATGGTCCACCCGGACAACAATTTAGTTCTCGAAACATATCTGTCATGAGATATGTTTCGAGAATAGCTACAACTATTACATCTGGCCACTGAACACCAGTTCTAACAAATTCCTGTTTGACAACACATCCTACGTCTCGCCCTCTTTCTGGTGCCTTTAGGCACACTGTTCATAACCCTATTCGCAAATCTATAATTACCATGCAGGCAACATGGCCAAACCAACGGAATCTCTCTTTGCACAATATGCTGCTCAAAGGAGGTTACTGAATCCTTTGCCTAACCTCATCATTGCTTACAAAGTTGAACCACCTAATTTCCACGATATTGTGTAAAGCATCTAGAATCAAAAGCATCTAGTTTCCTGTTATCATGTTTACAAAGCGTTCATGTTTCACTACCATAACTAACCCTAGAAAGAAACAAATTATTATAAAGTCTAATGATAGTCTTCAGGTGTATACGCCTATTTCTCCACAATCTCCATAGATTCTTGAAAGTCCCGGCAGCGATCCCTATTCGTCTGTTAACCTCATGCCGCACGTCACCAGTATCTGTTACATAGCTCCCAAGATAATTAAACTGTGACACCTGCTCAAGACTGCAACCATTAAGATTAACTGAATCACAGCCTGCCTGACCAATTTTCATCACTTTAGTTTTCTCTCTGTTTATAACCAAACCTACTCTATTACCAGTTTCATCAACAGCTCGAATGAAAGAGTTCATCTCATCAACATCATTTCCCAAAAGGGCTAAATCATCAGCATAATCTAAATCAGATATTTTCGTATATCCAGCTCATTTAAGGCCAAAATCTTTCCCTTGCAGTGAATTTCGCATAACATAATCAATAACCAAAATAAAGTGAAAAGGAGACAAAATGCATCCTTATCGAACACCAGAAGTAATGCGAAACCAATTGCTACAAGACTTACCAACTCTCACACACGACTCAGTGTTATTATAGAGAGCTTTCATTATGTTAACTAACTTGTCTGGTATGCCATACAACCTCATAATCAACCACAAATTATGACGATCAGCAGAGTCGAAAGCCTTTCTGAAATCAACAAAGCTAGCAACCAAAGGTTTCTAAAACTCGAAACATTTCTCAAGAATCTGCCTGAATGAAAATATCTGATCTACACATCACCTACCACTTCTGAATCCACATTGCTCATCATGCAATTGCCCATCAACCATATTCTTAATACTATTTACCACAATCATGCAAAGAACTTTACCTGGAACAGAAAGTAGGCTGATACACCTATATTTATCAGAAGAACTGCGATCACTCTTTTTAAAAATAGGGATAATAATAGCTCTGATAAAATCCTTAGGAACCATGCCTTTATCATAAAGATATTCAAAATTTCAGTCATCCATTTGGTAACCGAAGCATTACCAGCGCTAAGCATTTCAGTAGTAATTTCATCTGCTTCTGAGGATTTATGTAGTTTAAGTTTACAAAATGCCAAGATTGTGATATAGATAATGTCAGATTGTGATATAAATGTAACATTAAGGCCAACAATGCATCGCAAAATTCCCCGCCCTGCCCACGGTCAGTAGGGGACACCGATGGGCTTGGAAAGGCCGCCGTCCGTCGGATGGGACGTTAAGCCGTGGCCCCGTGTGTGGGAGAGCCATACCCTGTGCACGTTAAAGAACACGCTGGATGGCCTTGACGGGAGGCTACCATCTGTCTCCCAACAGCTGTTCCAGTGGGTCCCCTCCCCCAACCTTCTCTGAGCCTTCGGGGTCCATGTGACCTGGCCATTTAGCCCTTAGTGTGCAAAAAAGTGCCGCTCAGAGGTAAAACAACCCAACCCAACCCAACAATGCATATATCACCATTACAAACAATGAGAGTAGAACTAACCATATTATTTAAAACATCACTGAAATGCTCAGCCCACCTAGTCATCACCGTATCCTCACCTTCTATAACCTAACCTTATTTATCTTTTGATTCCTCTATTCCAGTTCGTTTTCCATCACACAAAACCTTAGCTGTCTGTTACAGCTTTCTGCCGTTGTGTGTCTAACTGCTTCCTCGGCTTTGTCAGCCAAGCCATTAAGGCAAAGATTCTTTTCAGCAGCCAACTGATCCTTCACACGTTTATTAGGCTCTCTGTAATGCTTTCTATCAGGACTACTAGGGTATTGATAAAGGATATTCCTGAAATTATTTTTTTCTGAAATAAGATCATATACCTTATCACTCAAATAATTCTGCGTTCTCTGCTCCGTTTTTCCTAAAAGATTACTGTTAGTTTCAAGAAAAGCCTGTTTAAAATAGTCCCTATATGACCTGATATTCCTAACTAGCCCATTTGTTGTTAATTAATATATAATAAATCATATTCTTTTACAGCCCATCTGGTGAAACCCTTATGCATACTAAAGTATGTCGCGGTGTCCGCAATAAGTGTCAATTATTCTCAAACCATTGTGTTTACTTACCTGTAGGACAAGTTGCCCATTGCCATTGCAGCTACCAATATCAAAAGGGCCTATTACTCCTCCCCAAAGGTCAGAGTCAGTACCAACTTTGGCATTGAAGTCACCAAGAACAAGGGTAATATCTCCTTTCTTGACAGAATTCAAAATATCGTGAAGTTGTTCATAAAACCTATCCTTCTCATCCTCGTCAGCATCCTCAGTGGGGGCATAACAGCAGATAACATTCAGGTCTTTAACGCTTGTCTGAAATTTTGCTGTAAGAAACCTTTCATTAATGCACTCATATCCTAGAAGAGCATCGCTAGCATGTCTGCTGAGAAGCAGACCCACGCCTTGGTGATGCTTATTGTCGTCCCTCCCTGAAAAGAGAAATTTAAGATTATTTTTAAGAATCTGACCTTTATCTGTCCATCTGGTCTCTTGCAAGCCGAGAATATCTAAATTATAACGGTGGAATTTTTGTGTGAGGACATCAAGAGAATAAGCTCTGTGCAGAGTCCTCACATTCCAACTACCTATGGAGAGAAAATGGTTAGTGGTTTATTTAAAGAAACTGTTTATTGAAAGAGGGAATGCCGACATTATCAAGCAACCTCCTAATCGCTGGGATGTGGAAAAGCTTCGTTCCCCCACTACTAAAGACTGAAGCCTTCTTCTCTGGAAGACTTCCTCTAATGTAGAGTTTGACCATGCCCATAGAAGCAAGAGTTCAGGTGTGTGCAATGACCTCTGCTCAGGATTATCCACCAGCTGATAAAATATATCTTGTGAATTTATTCACTTAGGGCTGTTAACCCAACAACAAACAGAAAACACAGCAGAAGATTTTCCTTCCACAGAAGCCCACCAGTGTAGCAAATTCAGGATCCATAATCAAGCTCCAACGTTATTCCAGTCCTGTTAATGTATGTGATCAGCATTAGGACCTTTTGTGATTGACCACTCCTCAGCAGGATACAAAAATAAAAAAAAAAACAAATTAGCCATAGTTTTCCAGATCAGTAGGTCACATGGAACTGGCAGCACTCCCCTTCTGTTTCCATTCCACAAGAGAGTAACTGTTTTGAAAGGTACTGACTGCCTGCACCACGAGAAGGTGGGGTCAGACATTAGGTGCTACACCTGGCGTGTTCAATGCATTATCACAGGGGATTGTGCATATTCACCTTCCAGTGACTACTTAGTTAAATATATGTAGTATTCTTCATGATTTTCATCCATTGGTTTTTCAGAGTTTGTTTTCAAAAAATAGGCTGAGACATGGATGTTTGTGTTGTTTTCCTGCTGAGGTCGCGCCATCCTCCCAGACCTCTACTATGGCGTTTAAACTGACAGCTCCTATCATATCTCTGCGTCAAGCAGCTGCTTGAGTTGCTGTTTAAGATAAGATTTCAAGTAAATAATTCTATCACCATTAGTGAAGTTTCTATAAGGTTCTTTTGAATAATTGCTCTTAAATATTTCAGCTTTTATTACTCTTTAAATAGTAAAAGAATAGTATTGAGATTGAATATTTAGCTACAATAATTGATCTTCATTTAACTCATTTAACATCTTACCATGCAAATCATATTTTCATGGTATTATTTTTTTCAACTTAGATAACTTGAAAAGTTAGCATCCCTTTAATATGGAAATTCTTTAATATTTCTATATAGGCGGTGTATATATATATAAGTACTAAACAGAAAAATTTATTGTTTTTTCAATATAGATACAGATTCAGGTATCGGTCACTTCTTAAATAATATTAATGTGGAAAAATGTGACTGAAGTTATATTGCTTATTGCTTATATAAGAGATACACTGATAGAAATTAAATATCATGATGTTAATTGCCTTCGTAATCAGAATTGTGTATGCCCGAAATTAGAAAAGTATATAATTAAAATTATATGGGAGTCTAACTGGATTCTTCTTTAAAATGGAGAACTCATGCAAATAAGCTAACAAAGTGGTTAAGATACATATTATTTAAATTTTATCGTTCTAAAAAAATAGATACTGAATTTGAACAGTACATTATTATGCCTGAGTTTACTTCAATATACAGTACGGTTTGTGTAGTTGGGAAAGTGATAACGATATTAATTATATAATTTATTTATGGTGCATGAAACTGTTTAATGTTCGTTTTTCTGCTTTGCACTTATCTACTTCAATTCGTTTTCGTCACATTTTATACATCTCCATCAATAAAAGTTTATTGTTTTAATAAGAAATAATCAATGTCTAAAGAGTAAGCGCAATGAATGAAGTTTACGAAAAAAGGGAGTGATGTTTGACTTACCACTGACAAGGATGATTAAACCTACTTATATTTCAAGCATTTTTCAAGAAATTGTTTGAAGATTTATGAAACGGAGGGGGGGGGGAAGGTTTTACTGCATTGAAAATCCAGTCTATTGCCCTCAACCCACTTTTTACAATTTTCCCGGCTCAATTGTGTTTCTTGCCTCTCCCCTTCACCTCGATGTTTTCTAGATCCGGGCCTGATGCAGAGGAAATTTGCTTATTGGCAACAAACTTTCAATTTGCTAAATAATGGATATGAGAAATAAATCAATTTGAATATTTTCAAAAGAAATAATTAACTGCAATGAGTCCTTCTTAATGACCCCTTTCTTACATTATTAATGGATCAGCATTATATTACGAATTGAATGTTCCCATTATTTGTTCTCTAAATATAACGTTGAAAATTGAGCTGGACTTCGACTGTTTGTTGCATTGGTTGAATCAGCCGATTGGCTGATTCAACCATCACAAACACCATTTAAAAACCATCACAAACCATCACAAACACCAATTTAAAAGGTCCATTGCCTGGTTGAATCAGCCGATTGGCTGATTCAACCAGGCAATGGACCTTTTAAATTGGTGGCTTACGACTTGTAGTGTAACATATAATATGTAACACATAACATACAATGTTAAGATTTCTTAGTACCTATAAGAGATAAATTAATATCGTGTAATCAAAGCAGACGATATAAAACTGATTTCCAAAAGGAATGCTGGGATTATCCACATAGAAGAACAAATAAAGATTACATAAGTGCAAAAACTTCAAGCAGCAATGAGCAATGGAGATATAAGCTTGCAATTTAATTCTCCAAACACGTGCTCCTGAGCTACATCAGCTACATTTCGCCACTGTAGACCAATTCTAGCAAGGTCTTGTTTGACATTGTTTGCCCACTTTATATTAGATCTCCTTTTTCTGAGGCTTTTATGTACACTATTCATAATCCTATTCGCTAATCTACAGTTATGCATACGGGCAACATGGCCAAACCAACGGAGTGTCTCTGCACAATATGCTGTTCAAAGTAGGTTGTTGACTCCTTCGGCTAACTTCAGCATTACAAGGCAACATCATTTAATGCTTACTATATCAACATCTAGAATCAAACGCATCAATTTTCCTGTTATTACAGAGTCCATATTTCGCTACCATAACTAATTTTAGTGAAGACCAAACTATTAGTGACCTAATTTTACTTTTTAGGTGTATAAGCCTATTTTCCACACTGTTCAATGATTCGTATGGCCTGAGTTTATTTTTTAACTATATGATTTATTTTGCCTCACTCTCTAATGATATTTTTCAATTAAATTAGAAATACGTACTTGGATTTTGCTACCTCATCTCGTAGGCTGCCATATCTCTCTCACATATCTCTCTGACTGGTTCTTAATAATCTGGCTTAAAACTCTTAATTTCGATTAATACATTTTCCTCTGCTTATCATTAAATCCAGTGGCGTATCGAGAAAGCTCTAATTTTGTTTCTGACATTTTGACCCTGATATTGAGGGTTTTGGCATGAGTAACTGCAAGAAAGGGAGTGGGCAGGGTATGACCCTACACTTCTGTACGCTACTGACCTGTTATCATGTCATAAACAGAAAGTTCATCTAATAAATATCACTTGAAAAGAGAGCCAAAATGTCAACTTAAGCTAAATCAGATAGTTTTAGATGTCTACTTATAATTTTAATTTCTCCCATCGAAAGCTTTCCTCATAACGTAATCGATCACCGAACTAAACAGAAAATGTGACTTACACAAATACTTACTCTACATATAGGAAACGAAAACACTTTCAGGGAAGCTGTTTTGATCTAGAACAAATTTGGTATAAAATATCGGTATAAGATTAACGTTGAAAAACAAATGTTAAATATCATTGGTAATGCAAAAATTGAGTAAGATATAAATCTAAATTCTATTCAAAAAGTTCAATTATGTAGCTGAATGGAAATATTCTGAATATCATTTTTTTCTCCTTTCTTCATTATAGATCAGAATTCTGATCGGTGAATCATTATTGATTCTTAGATGAAAGGCAACCGAAGCAAAAGCGACAGGAAGAAATACCGGAAAAAAGAAAACAATTAAAAAGAGTGCAAAGAGCACTTAAGTCTGATAATCGTTTTATGATGTACAGACTTGAAAGGCTTCGAAATATCGCTTCTCGGTGTTTTCGCCTTTGCCAGGCGCAAGTAATCGCTTTACTGAATGGCTTCGTGTCCATTATGTCCTTAAAAGAATCTCAAAAGGGCATAACAGCAATAATTACATCTTTTGAATTCTTCTTTAATTATAGATGCTTGCAAAGGAGAATTATTTATTCTAAAGGCGGATATCTCCAGAATCTGCTGCTAGCCTCCTCTACTAAAAACATCTTAGATATATGCAGTAGACTTCAGCTTAAACTTTCTAATTCGTTTCGTAATAATGTGTCATTGAGCTGAATTTTGGAATCAGATTTTAAGGTTTCCACAGGAATTAAATAGAACAAATTTTTATTCGTTCAAACATTTAACATATTGTAGTTATTCATTACATTTAGTACACGTATAAAGTTAAATAAACATTTACACATAAATTTGTATAAGCAGGACTAAACCTATTATTTAATACAACTGAAAATTTAACTTTTACATATACATGGGTTTATCAAAATAATGGAAACACTTACTGTTTGTGGAGAACATTTTATTAATAAGCTGTAGGCCCACCTCGGGCATTCAAAACAGACGCAATTCGACATGGAATAGATTTATACAAGTCATGCACATACAGTAATAGAATATAAGATCATTCGTCCTGTAAAATATGGACCAACTGTGCCAGTGATGCTGGAGGTGGAAAGTGTGATCTGACCTTGAGCTCCAGATATTCTCACAAATGTTCAAGGTCTGGAGATTGAAGTGGCCAGAGTAGTTGCTGTTTCTCATCCTCAAGCTCTGGAAACCACAACTTGACACGTTTGGCACAATGCACGGGTGCATTATCTGCTTGAAACTAGGGATGGTCATTAGGGAACAATGTCTGAAACATTGGGTGCAGTGGTCCCCGAGAATGGATTCGTACGTTGCGGATGTGACATGACCCTGCAGAAGAACTAAAGGCCCTAAGAAATGCCATCATATGGCACCCCACAGCATTAGGGATTCACCTCCATTCTTCACAGTCGGGGTGGTATGCTTCTGCAGGTTTCCGCCAGACATATACTCTACTAGTGGTGGGAAATAATGCGTAGCACGTTTCATCAGACCAGATGACACGCTGTCAATTTTTAGCATCCCAGTTTCTATGTGCTTTGCACCATCTTACGTTCTGTTGCACTGATGTTGATAATTTGTGGATTGAAGCATTGCCATAAATACCGGGACGATGAAGTTCGCGACGAATTGTTATGACGGAAACGGGATCATTCCGACTAGTGTTAAACTCTGCTGCTATTTGCGGTGCTGTGATCTTGTGCTTCCATTGTACAATCCGTGCCAACATTAGCCTATCCCTATCTGACAACTTCGTATGGCGTCCACAATTTGCACGTTTTGGAGGCGACGCCCGGTGCTTTTTGATAGGTAGTCATAATCTTCGATACAGTTCCTCTTCTGCCACACCAGTTGGAATGATCCCGTTTTCGTCATAACAGTTCGTCGGGAACTTCATCATGTCGGTATTTATCGCTCGTGTTCCTACTATTTCCACCGTTACTGAAACTCCTGCAAGATGCGCACCAACGATCATGCCTTTTTGTAGGTCACTGAGATCTGACATTGTCGACATTTACACCACAGCAGCTAGTCCACCTACGCCTGTTAGGCTGCTACGTGATATCCGACGTCCCTTTATATACCTCACATTCCGGATGACGTCATCCCTGTGATATGCATACGGCGCATTGCTTGTACTCCAGTCGACGACGGTATTTCCATTATTTTGATAAACCATTCTATGTAAATGGCCTAAAATGGGCTTCAAAGGGACTCTTCCTCGAAGTGGAAATCTACCATTTCCAAAGGATTGTAGCGATTTCGATGCTTATGTTTTGAAGAGGAGAAAAAATCTCCAATGAAAGTTTCTTTGATACATTCACCTGAGTGGTGTAGAACTTCTTGTAACGTGCCATTTTCAACAATTCTGGAGACATTCAGAGATCTCTTAGCATCGATGGTTCTAGACCAGAGGTGCTACACAAGGTGAAGAGGATGCAGCAGTGGGGCGCGAAAACTCGGATGGATTGTTACAAAATGCGTTGTCGTTCCTAGAGAATTTCAATGGTGAATTCTTATTTAAAGTGCGAACAATACTGCACTGCCTTCTTATGGGAAGGAAGTAAACAACAATATTTTCATAAACGTTGAATAATTTATATTTCAGTAATGTATTTTAAAAATCACTAAATATTTTGAGGTATAAATATTTAAGCAGTTATAGCATTTTTGAATCTATTTTTTATCATATTAAAAAATTTAAACAAATTTTTCACTTCAACACTTCTTCAAATCAACACTTTTTATTATTTGTAATGTTTTTTTTTTTCGTTTTTGGACAAATGGTAATATGTGGTTTCTGTAAAAAATAAACTGAATTTCTAATGTATTACAAATAGTAAATTGATTCCACTCTTAATTATTCTGTGATCATGCATAGTAGCTGCCAAATTTAACGCCTCAAGTCAGATGCCACCTTCTCGTAGTGGAGGCCGTTAGTGCTTTATAGAGAGATGTTCTATTCTCATAAGGACAAAGCTGCCAGATCAGTTTGCCCTAGTAATTTCATTTTTGTGATAACATTTATTTTTCTTTTTTACTTCTAATGGGGAGTTGTCAACTGCATGTTTTTTTTTTTTGCTTAGAATTAGTGTTAGTAATCGCAAATCCTCTCTAACCATTTTCTTTTTCCACCCAATTGTCATACCTTCCCAATTGTCTTTCACCCCATTGTCGTATCAACCCAATTGTCGTCCACCCAATATCGTTACTCCCAGTTGCCGTCCATCCAATTTCTTCCACCTAGTTGTCGTAAACCCACATTGGACAAATGCAGCAGCTGTGGCTCGGGATAGAATTGTCTGGAGAACAAAATTACACCGTCTGCTACGCCCTCCGTGCTCCACGGCTGCATGAAGATTTTGTATGTGTAGATGGAATGTTTATTATTACTGCTGAACTGAACTGCTTAACAGCAAATGGGCTAGTTTTGTTAGGAATACCAGGTCATATAGGGGAGCAGAAATTGGATCTGACCATTACCTTGTTAAAAGTGTCTTGCAACTTAAGCTTAAAAAGTGTTGCGCTAGGGTCAAAAATTTTTCCCTTAATACTGAAGCTCTGAAAGATCCAGTTATAGCCCAAGCTTACCATGATAGGTTACTTAATCATTATGACAGTCATGGTATGCTTACTACCGAAGTTGAGGAAGAATGGGATCATTTTAAACAGGCTTTTTTGAACACTAACAGTACCCTTTTAGTAAAAAAGGAGAGGAGGAGACAGAATTATCTGAGTGATAAGGCACTTGAGTTTATTTCGGAAAGAAAGAACTGCAGGAATGTCCTTAATCAATACCTTACTAGTCCTAATAGAAAGCATTACAGAGAACTTAATAAACGTGTAAAAGATCAGTTAGCTGCTGATAAGAATCTTTGGCTTGATGACTTGGCTGACAAAGCCGAGGAAACAGTTAGACAGTACAACACCAGAGATCTATACCAGATAGTTAATGTTTTGTGTGGTAGAAAACGGACAGGTATACAGGGATTGAAGGATAAACAAGGTAAGGTTACAGAAGGTGAGGATTCTGTCATGTCTAGGTGGGCTGAGCGTTTCAGTGATGTTCTAAACAATGTGCTTAATTCTATTTCCATTGTTTGCAATGATGATGATAGATGCATTGATGGCTTTAATGTTCTCCCTGTTACACAATCTTAAGCTATTTTGGCTATTTCTATACTTAAACTTCATAAATCCTCAGGGATAGATGAAATTACTACGGAAATACTTAAAGCTGGGAATGTTTCGGTTACCACTTGGATGACTGAAATTTTGAATATCTTTTATGATAAAGGCATGGTCCCTAAGGATTTTGCCAGAGCTATTATTATCCCTATTTTCAAAAAAAGTGATCGCAGTTCTTGTGATAACTATAGGGGTATCAGCCTACTCTCTGTTCCGGGTAAAGATCTTTGAATGATTGTGCTTAATAGAATTAAGAATCTGGTTGACAGGCAATTGCGTGATGAGTAATATGGATTCAGAAGTGGTAGGGATGTGTAGATCAGATATTTTCACTTAGGCAGATTCTTGAGAAATATTTAGAGTTTCAGAAACCTTTAGTTGATAGCTTTGTTGATTTCAAAAAGGCTTTCGACTTTGTTGATCGTCATAATTTGTGGTTGATTGTGAAATCATATGGTATACCAGACAAGTTAGTTAACATAATGAAAGCTCTCTATAATACACTGAGTCGTGTGTGAGAATTGGTAAGGCTTGTAGCAATTGGTTTAGCATTACTTCTGGTGTTCGACAAGGGTGCATTTTGTCTCCTTTTCTCTTTAGTTTGGTTATTGATTATGTTATGCGAAATTCACTTCGAGGGAAATATTTTTTCCTTAAACGGTCTGGAGTAACTGAAATTTCTGATTTGGATTATGCTGATGATTTAGCCTTTTTGGCAATTGATGTTGATGAGATGAACTCTTTCATTAGGCTGTTGATGAAACTGGTAGTAGAGTAGGTTTGGTTATAAACAGAGAGAAAACTAAAGTGATGAAAATTGGTCATGCAGGCTGTGATTCAGTTAATCTGAATAGTTCCAGTCTTGAGCAGGTGTCACAGTTTAATTTTCTTGGGAGCTATGTGACAGATACTGGTGATGTGCGGCATGTGATTAACAGACGAATAGAGCTTGCTGCCGGGACTTTTAAGAATCTAGGGAGAGTGTGGAGAAATAGGCGTATACACCTAAAGACTAAAATTAGCCTGCATAATATTTTGGTTCTTTCTAGGGTTAGTTATGGTAGTGAAACTTGGACACTTTGTAAACATGATAACAGGAAACTAGACGCTTTTGATTCTAGATGATTACGCAGTATCTTGGGCATTAGGTGGTTCAACTTTGTAACTAATGATGAGGTTAGGCAAAGGAGTCGGCAACCTCCTTTAAGCAGCATATTGTGCAGAGAGAGACTCCGTTGGTTTGGCCATGTTGCCCATATCGATAATTATAGATTGGCGAATAGGGTTATGAACACTGTGCCTAAAGGCCTCAGAAAAAGGGTGGGACCTAGTATCCGGTGGACAGACAATGTCAAACAGGACCTTTTTAGAATTGGTGTGCAGTGGCCGAATGCAGCAGATGTAGCTCAGGACAGAGAACTAAAATGCACCGTCTGGTTGGATGCTTGGAGAACTAAATTGCACCGTCCGGTTTGACTTCTGTAGCTCATGGCTGCTTGTGAATGATGATGAATGATGATGATGAATCATAATTTTGAATGAGTGATGCTTACACTCAATCCAAATTATTAAAGTATTTCTTAATTAGTAATGTTTCGTCGGCAAAGATTAATCGTAATGTTTTCATTGACATACTATCTAACCTAATTGCCTCGATTCATATTTACCGAAGAGATTTATAACTTTATTACTACGTTTAACTGTTTTTCTCATTAACGTGTTAACTAGAGATGTCTTTATTACTACTATAGGAATAACAAAAAATATAAAAAAACATTGATACAATCTGTTGGAGATAAAGTGGAGCAGTTACTAATACAATTCGTCATGGCTTACTCAGAATTCGAAAAATATAACTTGTGAAACATTTCACTCACATCTAAATTATAACTAATGTTTTATCGTTTGCTAATCTTAATGCTGTATCTCTGTACCCACTCTGTTGCACTACATTCAAATGTATGTACTTCGGGTTCAGAGTAATTTAAATTTCAAATATTTTTTTAATTTTGAAAAGCAGAAATATAAAATATTTCTGATTATAATTTCAAACTTTTAATCAGTGTTTAGTAGTTTACTCCACGTAGCCTTTATTTTTTGCGTATTATCTTTTTTTGATAATTTAATGGCTGTTTTCATTATTTTTTTTTCAAATTTTCTTATTTATTTCAAAGAATTTTTTCGCGTGGTTTCTGGTGCTGGGATAATTCGCGTGGTTTCCCTGTGCTATCCCTTAGAGTAGGGGTTCTCAACGTGGGGTATGTGGTAAAATATTTTGGCGTACGCCGTGAGAGCTAGATCTAGTAACAAAGTAAAAATAACCATTGTTATACTATAACTATAGTTTTATCTATCGATACAAGGGGTGCTCCAGTTACACATACATTTCCAGGGGGTACGTGAAGCATAAAAGGTTGAGAACCACTGCCTTAGAGACATAAAAATTCTAGTTTCTAGCTTGCTATAATAGATCCGGGTATATAGTATAAGATAGCATTATTTTTCCTTCTTGTGCTGCCAGAGGAGAAATTCTTCAGCAGCACAAGGTCCTTAAAAGCCCAATTTTAGCTTGTAATGTGTTCGTAAATGAATAATATGTGACATGCGTGTTTTATTCGCATATAGCTCATATGCGATAATTTTCACAAAGTCGTTAAAATTTACATAAAAAAGCAGAAATACTAATATCTGCAACTTCTCCTCCGTCTCCTGGATACGGATATATCTGTTTAAGAAACGCTAATACGAATTCATCTCTTATTTCTAGGTTCGTTTCGTTAACACAGAATACATAACTACCCTGAGATGTCAGTTTATTAGGTACAACTCCTAGTAGCGTGTTGCGCCTTCTTTGGCCTTCAGTGCAGGCCGAATTCGTCGGGGCATGTAACTTACATGATGCTTGTGTTACGCCTCAATTATTCTTTCGGCATAACGAATAAAATTAATTTGAATCCAAATTCTTCCCATGCATAGCATCCAACCAAGAAACTTCTGCTTTTCTCCTCAATAGAAGCTTGGCGATGACACGGCCGCTGCTCACAAGAAATAGGACTCTCACATGCACGACACAACAAGGAGACCCCCATAAAGTCACCTCTCTTGACACTAGAGAGCGGACGATTGCAGAGCACTTCGCTATGTCCGACTCTGTGTCAAGATACTGCTGGACACGTGTTATGCGAGCCCCTTGAAGGTCAGCTCGCCGACCCGCGCTGGTCACCCTACACCGCCGCTAGTTCCATGTGAACAACAACCAGGAGATCATGGGAAGTTTTGGGGAGTAACCGGGCAACCACATTAATCTACGTGTGGCAGTATAATAATAGCAGTATAAAACGGGGGACGAACAAAGGAGCGAGAGAGATGCCCACACACACTCAGAGAGACACAGAGATGCTGAGATAGCCTTCGAGACTTACTTAGAGCTCGGTGTGACACAATGGGCCTCGCGCACGCCGGTGATCTCGAGTTGTGATGGACCGCTAGAAAGGTGACAGAAGTTGAAATACTCGTGCACTGAATAATCATCGATTGCGAGATGCGAATCACTCGTCTCCGAAGCCTAATGAAGCAACCTGCAGACCCGGAGTAATGGCGAACGACTTCGAGTTGCCCTCGGCAATTTTCGCCGAAGGAACAACGAGAAGATGCCATACCCACCCCCTAATGACGGACTGACATCAGCAGTGGGCCCCCCCGAATGAATCTCCTAATACGAGGTATGAAGTATAGTTTATTAAATTTTATATTAAAAGTGTTGCACATCTACATTAGAGGATGTAAATTAAGTTTTGGCAGTGTTTTCAAATAGTGAATTAGTGTGTTCTAAGATAACCAAAATTATGGCCATTTATCACATCGTTAAATGGTATTAAATGTTATATTTATGCCTATGCAAAACCAGAGTGAGTATCCAATCTACTCACAAAATCCTTACACCTCCTCCACAAAGGGGAGGGCTTAGATATATGCGGCTTCTCTTCCCTAACAGATATGACCGATATCAGTTGGTGAAGAGAAGAGAACACAATGCGATCACATTTGCTTGCATTTTATTGCACCACCAACTAAGGGGGTGCGTAACACTTGATGCGTTGTGCAGGAATGTTGCACCATGCGGAAATTATTGTGTCGCGCAGTTGCTGCAAATTGCAGAGTGGCACAGTCTCGCTGCGAACAGCTCTTTGCACTTGATCCTAGTGATGCTCAATAGGGTTTAGATCTGGGGACTAAGCATGCCAATGAAACAAGAAAAACTCGTCGCATGTTCCTGGAACCATTCGGTGACGATAGGTGCCTTGTGAACAGGTACATTGCAATGCCGAATGTCCCTATCCGAGTGAGGATAAACTGTAGCCAGGAAGAGATGAACTTAGTCAACAAAGATTTTCAAACGTGCCGTTGCGTTCACATGTCCGTTGATGGATATGGGGGGCCTAATGTGTTCCAGTAAATCATTCACCATCACACCGCCACCACCAGCCTGTAGTGTTCACACTATAGACAAGATGGCTCTATGGCCTCATGATGCGTGGGCCATATTCTGATACTTCCATCAGCATGATGGAAAAAGAACTTCAAAAACTTTTCGAACCAGGCTCATTTTTCCAGTCCTCAATAGTCCAGTGTCGATAATCCTGTGCTCACTAAAGACGCACTTTCCTATCCTTCGCTTGGCAACATCGGCACTCGACATGGTCAGCGGCTGTTGCAGAGCATTCGCGACAAAGTCTGATTCATAGTGCGTTCGGTGATGACCTGCACATCAATTTTAATTCTGCTGTGATTTCTCTGGTTGTGGCCCGTGTGTTTGTTTAAACGATTCTTACCATTTTCCTTTGATTTCTCTGATCCACAAGCTATTTTTCCTTCCACAGAATCGCCGATCACTGGTAGGTTTTTACTTTTCGCACCATTCTCAGTAAACCCTTTAAACAGTTGCGCATGAAACGCCCAGGAGGACGGCCATTTTTGGGAGATGCTAGAACAGGCACGCCTCGCAACAACTCTCATGCCACGTTCAAAGTCGTTCATATCGCTTGTTTTGCCCATTATGACTCTCAATACAACTTTAACCGATACTCGAAGATCTGGTCTGCCTGATATGTATAACATGCCACTGTCACGTGACATATTACATGCTGGAATGAACCATTTATGTGACATGGGGTGGTGTACTTAATAAACTGGCATCTCAGTGTATATGAAAATTTTATTACCCCTGTATATATATGTTCTTTTCCAAGCCAATAGATGTTCCTTTTCTCACCGAGGACAGCGCCGGGATTAGCGGTTAAAATCGCCGACGTAGCGCACTACGGTCTGAGCCATCACCGCCCCTGCCTAGTTATTTTCTCTGTATACAATATTATGCTGACTGCACATATTTAGAAACTCACGAGACGCCACCGATATATATATATAAACCATTTAACATCTTCACAATACAGAAATTTTATATATATAATACATCTAAATTGGAAAACATTGAAAGAACTCACGTTGGCTGAGAAAGCAAAAAGCTCTCTCAGATGTTACAAATCGAAACCATAAGCTTAATTATACTCTTGGCGAAACCCGGATCGGGAAAAATTATACGGGGGTGGAGGGCAAGAGACGCAATCGATCCGAAAAAATGTAATGTGGAGAGGGGAGGGGCAAGAGACGTGATTTCCAGTGCGGTATGACAGTTCCCCTTTCGTTTCACATGTTTTTAAAAATTTCTTGCAAAATGCCTGAAAGATAAATAGCTTTAATTTTTTTTGTTTCTATTACCCTTCCTAGCATTCTGAAGGAGGATGGCCATAGTTCCCTCCCCTAGATCGGATCCTGATATTGGCTATAGCTTCCAATCTTTAAGGTAGCACGCCACCTGCTGTCATTGTCAGATACAAAACCAAACAGTGCAGGGATGAATGGATTGCAAAGAAGGAAACTAAAATACAGATTGCTGATTTTTTGAAGGATAGCTTGCTACTTACATATCAAAGAAAACTTAACAACTGCAAAACTTTTTTGGAGAGAGAAAAGATTTGCCAAGGAGAACGATGTTAAATTTGTTTGGTGCAAGGATGGAAAAATTTACATCAGAAAATCAGAATCTGAACGTGCAAGGAGAATTGACTTCAACACTAATCTTCAAACTCTTTAACCTGCATTTACAGAACTCTTAATATTTTTGCATTATGGATCGTAAAAATTCTGAACTGTGCAACGTGTTAGAACTTGACTGTTTCACACAACATACTTGGGTAATTGGCTCAGTGAAATGTTTAGCGAAGAATCTTTTTCAAAAGAAAAAAATTAATATTTTTCATATTAATATTCGTAGTCTAAAAAACTGGGATCAATTCATTGTTATTTTAGATGATTTTCTGCATTATATTGTTTATATATTATTTCTTCTGAAACTAATATTAACCATATAAAATATGATTTTTAAGAGATTGCTGATTTCACTTACATTATGTTGATAATGATTTACTTACTACACATGGTATGTTAATATTTTACAGAAACAAATTTAAATGTAAAACATTGCAGGATCATCACAGGATCCTGTAATCAATTCCATCAACAGAAATGATACACCTATGTATCAATGACCCAAGTTACTACATACATATCATGCTTTACATCTATTGCCTAGTACAGATGCTCATGTATTCTATCATGATTTAAAGCTTTGGTTAACTAAAAATGAAAACCTGAAAAATATAATATGCTATAAATGGCGACATCAATATAGATGTCAAACATCTCTCAAAATCAGGTGTAGACGAATATCTAGACATACTAACTAACTACAGTTATTTTGTATATATAATAGCTTCACAAGAGAAGAATATAGAAACAATATTCTTACACAAACATGCATTGATCATATTAATGCCAAAATAACTAATTTGTCCCTGACAACACTCACCTACCAAACAAAAATTGCCGGTCATTATTCTGTTATAGCAATATTAGACAAAATATTTAAAAGAAACGCAAAAACGATTAGTAACAGCATGAATCATATAAACAGAATCCTGCCTTTATTATAATGAGGAAAAATTTAAATGGAATTGCAAAGTATTGATTGGAATGTAATTAGCGGACATTTAAGTTGTCCAATTAAGATATATATAATGCAATTGTAAGGAAAATAAATGAAATTAAACATGACTTAAAAATTCACTGTACTACTCCCATTAAGAGGAGAAAAATAACAGATATAGCAAAGAATGGATTGCAGCAGAAATAAAGGATTTGATCGAGCAAAGAGACAAAGCATGGATAAATGTTACGAACAACAAAACTAATGACCAATATAGAACAGCTGATACAACATTAAGAAATGAAGTCACAAATATGATTGGCAGAGCAAAGAAATACTTTTACTCAAACAAAATTATTCAATGCAATAACTCCATGAATTCGACATGGAAGATGATTTCATTGGGCACATAGTTTGTTACTTTTCACACTCGCATTCAGGAGATATAGGGGAACAATCAGTTTCGTTTCCCCCTTTTAAGGGGGGAAGAAAACATGGGAGGTAAATTTTGGTAGCCTAGGCGAGGGGTTCTCAACGTGGATACGCGGTAAAATGTTTTGCGGTACGTCCGTGAGAGCTGAAAAGTCGCTATATATATGTTATATATACAGTGTTACGACAGATGAACGAGCAACAGTGACTTCATGACTTAACGTCACTTGAACCCTCGTGTCTGCTTCGACGTGAGATTCAATTAGCCAACGAATTGGAGCTTAGAATAGTTCGGAAGAAAATGAGAGAAATGTAATGCAGTAGTGCGTGGTATTGTGAAAGATGAAGAAGTTCATCTGAGTATTTACGCGTTAAGTGCGTTAAAGTTGTGAGATCTGAAAAGAACATTCAGATAGTTTGAGTCAGTACGCGTTAAGTGAAAACAATAAGAAGTATTTTTATTATAGTGTGTGCGCGGTTGATTATTTTGTGTTGTTAGTAAGATAAACTGATCTATCAGAAGATGAAGGATTGTTTACGCCGGAAGCGGAGGATTTCAAGAGATACGACAGACAGTGAAGAGGGAGTCATTTAGTAGAACAAACAGACTGGTCTTGTATGCTCTGTAGAAAAAGTGTTATTGATTTATGTAAAATAGTAGTTAGTTTGTTTATAAGTTATTTCATCCATATCATTGTAATTTGTTTGAAAATACACTATTCGAAACTCACGCTCAGTGCTTATCCATAGTTAAATTCACAACAATATGTTTTATTTTATTCCCATTGTTATACTATAACTATAGTTTTATCTATCTATACAAGGGGTACGCCAGTTATACAGTATACACATTTTTAGGTGGTACGTGAAGCATAAAAGGTTGAAAACCACTGGCCTAGGCCATTCCCCGCATCAGTAGCTTTCATTTGATGTATAGCTTTTTACTGTAGCTTAAGAAGAGTTTTCATATTTCCCCCTTTTTGAAGAGGGGGGAAGAAAGCACAGGGGTCAGTTTTTAATAGCCCATGACACTTCCCACGTCACAAGCTTTTATTTGACACATAAATCATTAAGTTTTCCATCGCGTTCGAAAGATATGGTGCAGCAACATTTTGCCATCCACAAATCGACCGAACGGCCAACCGACAAATGTTATAACCAAAGCAAAATAGGAAGATATGCTAAAAATAATGGAAAGGCATGTTGCTAATGTGTATGCATTACCTAGAAAAATACCAGCTTATTTTTAAAAATCAGTTTGACTTCCAAAGAAACACAGGAGCGCTAAATTTACTGGAGCACTTTTCTGATGAAATCAATGCAAGCCTAAACAAAGACGACATTGTGAAAGCATTATTCCTTGATATCCAAAAGGCATTTGACACATTAAATCATAAGGTCTTACTTAATAAACTGCATAACATAGGAATTAGGGGATATTTATTTTACTTAATTCAAAATTACTTAAAAGATAGACTTATTGTAACAAAAATTAGAAGCTTCACTAGTGAAGTCAGACAAGTTCGCTACGGAGCTCCCCAAGGCTCTATATTGGGACCACTACTTTTTCTTATCTATATTAATGATATCAACAATCTAAAGATCTATTTATATGCTGATGATACTGTGATATTAAGCAGAGATAAAAATTTTGAAAAAGTGAATAGTGACCTACCAAAAGGTTTCGATACTATTTCAATATGGTTACAAAACAATTGTATATATATGTAAACACTAAGTCGTCTAAGGCCATTTATCTACCAAATATCTCAATTCCTGATATCAATCAAATTTTACACCATTCACGTAGTTGCCTAACAAATGTGAACACTAACATTTCAGGTAATTGCGAGTGTAATGATATTATTGAAAGCATTTCATCAGTGAAGTATCTAGGTCTGATTGTTGATGATTTATCCAGGTGGAAGAAACATGTAAATTGTGTTTTTGGCAAATTAAGATACTGCTCTGTAATTCTGTTCAGACTTTGTATCATTAAATGTATTTCAAATAGTTTATCATGCAATTGGGAATCAGTCATAAGCTATGGTTTAACTATTTATGGTATAACCTACAATTCACATATAGCTAAAATAAGAAACATTCAAATTAAAATTGTTAGACATTGTACCAACCAACACAAAAATAAGGGTTACGTTATTTTGAATATATCACCTATTAGTTAACTATATAAAAATGAATCAATACTTAGGTATTATTTTGATAATAGTTATAAATTCATGATTAATCATAATAAAAATATTAGAAATAAATCTAAAGGTAAGTGCAAATTATCACATTCTAGGACCAATTATGGAAAAAATTGCAGAAATTATAAGAAATTCCCTCTGTGTTCAACAGCATCCCTGAGGAGTTTTTAAATTTAAAAAAAATTAGAGACGTTAAAAAAAAGTGTTCAGGACATGGCTTCTGGTAAATATTTAAAAACTGTTTACTCTGTGGTAACTTTTAAATGTAATATTGAGTTCATTTATGAAATTTTAACTGTTAATTGCATATTGTATTCGGATTCCTGCGGACAAGCTATTTACCTGCATGGGACTTAATTTTCTACTAAAAAATCATGGAAAATAAAGGAAATTATGAACTAAAAATTAAAAAGAATTTGATTCATGCATAAGAATTCTAACACGTTAGATTAGATACCATAATATTTTGTCAGTAATTGCAGCAGAGGTATTGAAGATAGTTTAAATCATTATTTAAATACCATATCAGCTTTTATTATAGTAATAAAACTGACATTTGAAATATTTTAACGAAATGCAATTTTGTAATATTTGTAGAATAGTTTACTAACGTTTTCAAGGAGGGTTTGGTAAGTTTGAATTGTGGTAAATAGGTTTGCTTCAGAAAGGTAAACGTGCTTACAGAAGAACTTGCATGGATTATCATTAGTTATAGAATTAGGAGATATTTTTGTAAACGGAATCATTATTCTGTAGAATCCGATTAATTCAATTCCTAGTCAGCACCGCTTAGTCTATGGATATGTGTGCGGTTTGGGAGTTGATGTAGGTGCATGGATATGATGCAGTATTGATCACTACTACAGTTGCTTTGAGTTATAAGGTTGCTAATGGTATTCTGAAAATTCGTGTTCGTTGTCTGTAATGATAAGACAATTTATTCATTAGAACAATCTATTCTAGAAAATTGTTAATAAGGTTTAGTGATGTTTATGTCTCCATACCACGTTTAGTCTCCATTGCCGTCTTAATTGCCAAAAGGAAGTGTCTTGTTCACGAATTTGCATCGTTTCACTAGTTGTCTCTGGATTATTCTAATATAAGGTTTCACAAGGCAGCTCCGTTTCACCCTCAAAATTACCGAGACTAGATAATTTAATCTCTTGGACTTAACGATTTTTCCGAATAAGCTCAAACAACTTCATGACTGGCAATCTTGAATGATCCTATCCATGCCATTTCACTAATTCATATCCCAGGCAGCAACAGTTGTTTGCGTTTGATTTCTTTGAATTTCAGCTCTGCATTTAAAACAAATTGATTTTCAGAACAATTAAGATGATATCGATAAAAAACAAGTTGGTCCGAACAGCAAATAAGTGCACCGGAAGACCAGTCTAGAGTTATTAACCTCCTTTGTGAAGAAGCTTACTAGTCTTGTATTAAGAGCAAATTTACAGTTGAAATTCAATAGATCCCGTGAATACCTCCCTCCACCAAAGTAAAAATAAAACCTCCTCAAGCAGTTGCCTACCACAGAGGTCTGATAGGAGCCTGTCAGTTTACACGTCATATCTAGGAGGAAAGTGAAACCTCTACAGAAAGATGGTGGTGATGTGCGGCATGAGATTAACAGACGAATAGGGATTGCTGCCGGGATATTTAAGAATCTATGGAGAGTGTGGAGAAATAGGCGTATACACCTAAAGACTAAAATTAGGTTGTATAATAGTTTGGTTCTTTCTAGGATTTGTTATGGTAGTGAAACATGGACGCTATGTAAACAAGATAACAGGAAACTAGATGCTTTTGATTCTAGATGCTTACACAGTATCTTGGGTATTAGGTGGTTTAACTTTGTAACTAATGATGAGGTTAGGCAAAGGAGTCTGCAACCTCTTTTACCACCACCACCACCATCATCCTCAAGCAGCCATGGGCTACGGAGGTCCAACCAGACCGTACAATTTAGTTCTCCAAGCAAGTTTTTCCAAGCAAGATTTTCCCTCCACAGAAGCCCACCAGTGCAGCAAAATCAGGATCCATAATCAAGCTCAGAGCCATATATCTGTCCAGTCCAGTTGGTTTATATGGTCAGCACCAGGACCCTGTGTGGTTGACCACTCCTCAGCAGGGTTAACCTCCTTTAAGCAGCCATATTGTGCAGAGAGAGACTCCGTTGGTTTGGCCATGTTGCCCGTATGTATAATTATAGATTGGCGAATAAGATTATGAACAGTGTGCCTAGAGGCCTCAGAAGGAGGAGGAGACCTAGAATGCGGTGGGCAGACAATGTCAAACAGGACCTTGTTAGAATTGGTGTGCAGTGGCCGGATGCAGCAGATGTAGCGCAGGACAGATATGCTTGGAGAGTTAAACTGCACGGTCTGGATGGACCTCCGTAGACCATGGCTGCTTGAGGATGATATGAGAACACTTGTACAACTAGGACTAGTTCCTTAATTCATTCGCTGTCTTTATGTCGGAAAAAAATAAATAAAACTGCTGTAACTTTCATAGCTACATCTATCCGTGTGCGGAAGCAAACTTTTATGCAACTTTCTTAAAGCACATACTTTTTTTTTCAATCTGGCATGTAAATTGCAAATATTGAGATTACGGAAAAATAGTAACTTTTGCAACATTAACCGAATCAATTTAGCATTCAGTATGTGCATTTACAGTAAATTAATTCACGGTTAACGGTATATTACAGTGATGAGTTCAAGAAATTTAAAAATTGAAAATTCCAAAAAATGAAGGCTTTAAATTTAGTCTAAAGCATGTTATGAGTTTATGCGAAAGGAAGGATATTTCATGTTTTTCCAAAATTCAGAGACCTTTTGGAGGACGTATCGTAACCCTATACTATGCTGTGCATACTATGCAAATTTGTATGGGTTGTTTTACTTCCGAAATGGGGGCGAGGATGGCTCAGTCGGTAGCGTGCTAGGCTCGTAATCTGTAGTTCCCGGTTCGAGTCCCAGCTGGGTCAGCGTTGAGATTTATCTCCGCAAAATTCCCCGCCCTGCTCACCATCAGTAGGGGAAACCGATGGGCTTGAAAAGACCGCCGTCCGTCGGATGGGACGTTAAGCCGTGGCCCGTGTACGGGAGAGCGATACCCTTTGCACGATACCCCTTGCTAAAGAACAAGATGGATTGCCTTGACGGGAGGCTACCATCTGTCTTCCAACAACTGTTCCAGTGGGTCCCCTCCCCCAACTTTCTCTGAACCTTCGGAGTTCATGTGACCTGTCCATTTAGCCCATGATGTGCAAAAAAGTGCCGCTCAGAGGTCAGCTAGAAGTAATGGTATTAAGCATTAGTTACAAATTATGTTTAATATGTATTGTATATTGTAATCAGTGGTTTAGAGCTGCTCATAGATTACATATGCAATCCATGTTGGCTGTAAACAGATAGCATTGTGGCAAACCATTTGATGGTTGAAATTTGACAGATTGATTTTGACATTTGATTGGTCCATTTGAAAGATCAAAGGGACCTGGATTCGAGTCCCAGTTAAATTATGGATGTTTCTTTTTCGTGTTGTCTTCCTGCTCTCTTGATTACCTAACAGATCCTCTTATGTTGTATTGCACTGACAGGCTGAGGAGTAATTTATTCTTTTTTATGACTGTTATATATGCAGATCTTGCGATAAAAGTTTGTAGACATATTTCTAGTGAGGAATGTTTCAATTCTGATGTACTGATGAAGTAAGAATAATCAAAAGATGTTTGATGGTTTTAGTCCAAAATTTCATCACAAGACTCTGAACTTGTAATAGTCATATGTTAACCTCGGCTAAAGGACACTGCTATCCCTTTACAGTAAATGTATTTATATATATATGTGTGTGAATAACTCTAAATTACCAATTACTGGAATGTAGAACTTTTAATAGATGTTTTAATCTCATTATTTGTAGAGTGTTATTATTTAATTTAGTCTTTCATAACCCCTGAAAATCAGACTGACTGAAGAATTACTCTTCCCTCTCTTAAACTCAAAAAGTCAAATTATTCCATGGTATGGCACTGCAGGTGCTATAAGATTTAGTTGCAGTAAAATTAATGTTTTAACTATCTAAAATTGCTTTCATTAGAAAAACATTCGTTATATTATATGACAATGATGAAGAATACTGAAATGCTTGAATTGAAAAGAATGAAATTGTTGAGTAATAAAATAATTTTTAACCTAGTTATTCTTGCCTCAGGGAAAAAGTAAGAAAGTATCTGAAAGCTTTGCATTTTGGTTCTCTGAGACTTACTTAGAAGGTAAAATATTTCCAGTAATTTATAGGTCTGTGATCAGTTATAAACATATTGGACTACTAATTTCCTTTTTAAACTAAAGAAGATTTCACTTCAGATTTCACTTCTTAATTTTCCAAAACAATGTCAATATGAAAAAAGATGTTATAAATTATATAGTATGATAATGAAAGTAATGAAAATTTAGTAGAAGTTAATTTTCAGAAAGAACAACATGAATTTTATCCCATTTTAATGCAGATGTCTGGATCAATTGAAGGATCAACGTTAAATTTCGAACTCTGCATTTATGTATATGGAAAAAGACTTTTAGCATTTAAATACGAAAAAACATTATGGTGGTTCATTTCTGTGTCAATTCTATCAGACCAAAATACCACTCATTTTAATGAAAGCGGGACGAAATATTACTATATATGTTACCGTTAAAGCTCGAAAGCCGTTAATGTGCACATTACCCAGCTAATCTGCAGATTAACTGATTTGCTCCGTTAACGTGCGGAATCAAGAGTTTTCCGCATTTTACCTAGGTAATGTGCACATTAACGGCTTCCGTATCGTTAAAGTTCAAAAGTTTGTTTCTCTCATAGTGGTGAATCTCTCGAATATGAATCTTCGTGTCACGTGATTTACTCGTCCGCATTATAAAAAACGCCCCGGATGAGCGGAGGCCAAGTGAGAACGAATCGGTAAAGTGATTCATTCTTGATAACGAACCACTAAAATGATTCGTTCTCACTTGGCCTGCTCATTTTGGGGGCGTTTTTTATAATTCGGACGACTGATTCATGTTGACAGAGGGATGACCCTGGTTTCAACTCTACTCTCGGACACTAGATAAATAACATTATGTTAATTTAAGCGTACAGAAACGTTCCTGTTGTTCCAGCAAAGATCTTATTTTCACTTTAACGAGTGCCTAGTAGGTAATGTGCAGATTATCCAGGTAATTTGCAGGTAATTTGAGGTAATTTGAGGTTCATTCCTAGGTAATTTGAGAAATGAAACAATTTTCCGCACGTTAACGGATCACCCTAGTTAATCTGCACAATACCTAGATAATCTGTAGAATAACTGATTTCTGCACTTTAGCGGTAACATATGTTATATATATATGATATGTAATTTCTCAAAATATTAAGAGTTATAGAGTTATAGAAGTTCATGAAAGAAATTATAGTCCTTTAAAGTAATATCAAAATTTATGTATTTTTTTGTTATTATTTTTTCTTTGTTTCTATGGTAGATGAAAAAAAACAAAATTGGTATACTAATGTAATGTTTTATTCATGAAAGGTTTCAATTTAAAAAAAATTATATAAAAAAATCTCGTGTCTCCACAGAAAAAAAATTTACAGGTATTATAATTAACAGTCTATTGGACCTTTGTACATTATTTTAGGTGTGATCATTTCTTTGAAATGGAGAAAAGAATTAGCCTTTTATTAAGTCGTTGATAAACCATACATCTTAGTGGACCACATGGTCTGACTAAGACGGTGAACCACATGGTCTGACTGAAGCAGTCGTCTAAAGTGTATGTTTATTAATGATATAGGAAAAATGTCATTGTTTACAAGATATCCATAAAATAATCATACTTTTTAATTATTTTGTAAAGGTTAGAGTGTAACAGGGGTTTTTAACCAATTTTTCCGGTCTGTCATTTTTTATTAACCATTGTCAGGTCCAGGGAAAAATTGAAATTACTCAGGGCCACACTCTTTTTTAACAGTGTTTAGCAAAAACAAAAAGACTTGAGAATTATATCCAGAGGTTAGTAACAAACACAGGTGTGTCACACTGCATGTCAAATTAAAATGATATATACTCTGCTTACTGGTAGTATGCCAGGCTCGTAATCCGTAATTTCCAGCTGGGCAAAGCGTAAAACATTTTCTCTGTTAAACTTCCAGCCCTGCCCACAATGAATAGGGGTCACTGCTGGGCTTGAAAAGGCTGTCTTCCGTCGGTTGGGACATTAAGCCGTAGTTCCATGTGTGGGAGAGCCACACACCAAGCACGTTAAAGAACATGCTGGATGGCCTTGATGGGAGGCTGACACCCTTTTCCCAACAGATGTCCAGTCGGTCCCCTCACCCAACCATCCACTAAACCACGAGAGCTTGGAACTTGGACATTTGTCCCAACTATCTTATATTTAGGTGGCGAAAAATCATTTCTTTTTTTTTATAACAAAACGCTCGAATTTACCCTTTAAGTAAAGGAAGACGTTCGGCACAATTCATTTACAGACTTACAGTATAAATTTAGACCATAATGCTACCTAACCATATTGTCAATAAGTCCTTCGCAAGGTTCAAAATTCCAAAAGTTCCCCTATTCCAGATCAGAATGTAGAGACTGACAGAATTAGATAACATTAGATTAATGTAGATTATTCGACAGGTACATTCTGCGCAGCTTCGCAGCTTTAATGTCAGTTTACTTTTAGGTATCAATCAGCACACGAATGTGACTTGTGGTGACATCCATCAGATGTAGTACTGTGTTGTATAGTGGAGCGCCGGATGGCATCATTTCAATCATACTCCAGCACTCTGCTTAATAAATGATAGAAATTCTAAAAATAGGAAAGTGAAAATACTCGATGGTGCCATTGGTCTGTGAAGGGTTTGGTTGCAACTGACAGGCCAGAACACTACTCTATTATACTGATTAAGCGTCATAAAAGTTTTCAAATAACAGTGAAACTTTGTTTTGATATAATTAATATTTAACAGAATTTAGGATGATACAGAGAAAATATTTGTATGAAATTTGTGACCAGACTGTCAAATGTGGGAAATTATGGAGTCCAAACCTGGTGAGTCTGCCAACAGTTAACTAACATTCTGAGCATGTCATGCGAAGAAAAATTATTCAGTGTGATATCAGTTACTGTTGGAAAGGAATTTGCTGGTATCTGCCCACCCAGAGTGAATCACCACTATTATTTTTATTAGTTGTACATAATCAATCAACTGTGAGCAAGGCTGAGTGAATTTAGAAGTTTCTCAATAGTTTCTATATAGGGGTATCAGCGTACTCTCTGTTCCAGGTAAAGTTCTTTGCATGCTTGTGCTTAATAGAATTAAGAATCTTGTTGACAGACAATTGCATGATGAGCAATGTGGATTCAGAAGTGGTAGGGGATGTGTGGATCAGATATTTTCACTTAGGCAGATTCTTGAGAAATGTTTAGAGTTTCAGAAACCTTTGGTTGCTAGCTTTGTTGATTTCGAAAAGGTTTTCGACTCTGTTGATCGTCATAATTTGTGATTGATTGTTAGATCGTATGGCATACCAGACAAGTTGGTTAAAATAATGAAAGCTTTCTATAATAACACTGAGTCATGTGTGGGAGTTGGTGCATCTTGCAGTGATTGGATTAGCATTGCTAGTTGAGTTGGACAAGTGGGCATTTTGTCTCCTTTTTTCTTTAATTTAATTATTGATTATGTTATGCGAAATTCACTTCAAGGGAAAGATTTTGGCCTTAAATGGTCTGGAGTAACTAAAATTTCTGATTTGGATTATGCTGATGATTTAACCTTTTTGGAAATCGATGTTGATGAGATGAACTCTTTCATTAGACTGTTGATGAAACTGGTAGTAGAGTAGGTTTGGTTATAAACAGAGAGAAAACTAAAGTGATGAAAATTGGTCAGGCAGGCTGTGATTCAGTTAATCTGAATAGTTTCAGTCTTGAGCAGGTGTCACAGTTTAATTATCTTGGGAGCTATGTAACAGATACTGGTGATGTGTGGCATGTGATTAATAGACGAATAGAGCTTGCTGCCGGGCCTTCAAAGAATCTAGGGAGAGTGTGGAGAAATAGGCGTATACACCTAAAGACTAAAATTAGACTGTATAATAGTTTGGTTCCTTCTAGAGTTAGTTATGGTAGCGAAACGTGGACACTTTGTAAACAAGATAACAGGAAACTAGATGCTTTTGATTCTAGATGCTTACGCAGTATCTTGGCCATTAGGTGGTTCAACCTTTTAACTAATGATGAGCTTAGGCAATGGAGTCGGCAATCTCCTTTAAGCAGCATATTGTGCAGAGAGAGACTCCGTTGGTTTGGCCATATTCCCCGTATGGATAATTATAGATTGGAGAATAAGGTTATGAACAGTGTGCCTAAAGACCTCAGAAAGAAGGGGAGACCTAGGATGCGGTGGGCAGACAATGTCAAACAGGACGTTGTTAGAATTGGTGTGCAGTGGCCGGATCCAGCAGATGTAGCTCAGGACAAACATTCTTGGTGAACTGAATTGCAAGGTCTGGTTGGACCTCCGTAGGCCCATGGCTGCTTGATGATGATGATGATGATGATGTATGGAGTACCTTCGCAACCCCACTCTGATCAAGAACGGAATTTTGAATCCAATGCTATCCCGTGGCCGAGTGGTTAGCGCGCTTGGCTACTGATCTAAGGGATCTGGGTTCGAGTCCCGGATAAGGCATGTTCGTTTGTATTGTTTCTCTGCTGAGGTTCTGCCATCATCACAAACCTTCTACTATGGCATATACACTGACAGACTCATGTCAGACCTCTGTGGCAAGCAGCTGCTTGAGAGGATATTTATTTTATTATTTAATGTGTTTAAAGGCATCTGCCAACTATTAGGCATTCAGAAAACCAGAACAACTCCCCTACACCCTCAGTCGGATGAGATCATCATGGTTGAGAAGATTAATCATGTTCATGAAGGTTCATGTTTGAGAGATTTAATAGGACAATTGCACAACATCTAGCATTGTTTATCGACGACCATCAACGTGACTGGGATCACCATATACCATTTTTTATTCGTACAGACCAGCAGTGCACGAGACAACTAGACAGACACCTTCCATGATGCTCTTTGGAAGAGAGATACATCTTCCCTGTGACCTTTTATATGGTTGGCCCGAAGCAATACCTGTATCCACTCCACAATAAGTACAAGAATTACAATTACGACTAGAAGAAATCCATCACTCCGTCAGACATAACATCAACTTAGCAAACGAAATAACCAAACCGAGATACGACAGTAAAAAAAATAGGAAATCTTGTCTTGTTCAATCAATTTTATCAATCAATAGAGATCTTGTCTTGTTTAATTTCAATCAAGGAGATCTTGTCTGGCTTTACAATCCACATGGAAAAAAGAGACTTTCTCCAAAACTTCAGAAACCTTGGGAAGGTCCATATACGGTAGTTAACAGGATTAACGTCGTGGTGTGTGGCATTCGTCGACGTCCAACTACAAAGTGCAAGATGGTGATTCAGGTGGATCGTTTGGCCCTGTTTCATCGAGAAACTGAAGAAGCTTCGGAATCCGTGACTGGTCGGGACGAACAAGACCTATGGAGGGGGCAGTGTTGCGACAGATGAACGTGCTACAATGAATTTATGATAAACGCGTCATGAACGCTCGTGTTTACTTCAGCGTGGGAATTTCGTCACTAATGACATCGAACGACGACAAAAAGAATAAGAAATGAAATTTTATTATGAAGCTCAGTTTAAGTACCTAAGGAAAAGTAGTTTGTCTATGTTTTTACGTGACAAAATAATCTAAAGAAGAAGTATTTTTATGTGGTGAATGCGCGGGAGGTTAAAAGAGTTGATTAGTGTAGAATTTTGTTAGTAAAACTAATAAGAAAAGACAAAGGATTGTTTACGCTGAAGTGAAGGTTATACAAGAGACATGGCAATAAAAACGAAGAGGAAGTATGTTAGTCGAGTAGACAGAGCTGGTATTATTTTTTCTGTAAGAAAAGTTCATCAGTTGGTACATAATGACATTAAGTTGTTTGTAAGATTCTCGATAAATTGTAGATTTCTTCACATGTATGATAAGCACTGGTTGAATTTAGTTTGTATAAATGATTTCATCCACATTTTTGTAATAAATTACATTGTTTTAGAATTGTCATTGTTATATACTATTTAATTGAACTCACGCTCAGTTTCATCCATTTAATATGTAACAATGTATACTAATAGCAGATGCACATAATTTCTTGTAAACATAGAATCAATAAAAATATTTTTTCTTATTTTTCTCTATGTTTCCTTTCATATTTGTTAATTCTTATTTTGGGGAAATGCATAGATTATGTGAAGAAATGATTATGCCCAGTTTCATTAAAATATCTGATAAATGGCGAACTTTTCGAAATTGCTTGGTCCATTTGACAAGGATTGATTCAAAGCAAACTCCAGGTTGCAGGCATTATTAGAGAATGGAGGTTGTTGGTTAGATGAATCCGCCGGTTTCATGGGAAATATTTTAATAGAAATTAAATACTAGGTGCAATCTGTTATACAAGCTATAGTTGAAATAAAAATGCAGTTAAAACAATGATAATAAAAATTTAAAGGGTGTAATGCCCTCAATTCTTCTGTGAAAGGGGCGGGGGATGACTCAGTCGGTAGCACGCCAGGCTCGTAATCTGTAGTTCCCAGGTTCGAGTCCCAGCTGGGTCAGAGTTGAGATTTATCTCCGTAAAACTTCCCCACTCTACCCACGGTCAATAGGGGACACTGATTGGCTTGGAAATTCCGCCGTCTGTCAGATGGGACGTTTTATTAGTGGCGCCATGTGCAGGAGAGTCATACCCTGTGCACGTCAAAGAACACACTGGATGGCCTTGACGGGAGGCTACCATCTGTCTCCCATCAGCTGTTCCAGTCGGTCCCCTCCCCCAACCGTCGGAGTCCTTGTGACCTGGCCATTTAGCCCTTTGTGTGCAAAAAACTACCGCTCAGAGGTAAAACAAATGAAACTTTTGGGAAAACCTTGATGACCTCATCTCACAGCTTTTGTCCTCCTTCCTCATCATGGGGGACTTCACCAGATTCTGTGTTCTGTGGGGCAGTACTGACACCAACGGGAGGGGTGGAGTCTTCGAGCAATATCTCTTGGATCTTTCACTCTCCCTGTTGAACGGAGGGGGGGGGGCGCTCAGTCGGTAGTGCGCCAGGCTTGTAATCTGCAGTTCCCAGGTTCGGGTCCCAGCTGGGTCAGCATTGAGATTTATCTCCGCAAAACTCCCTGTCCTGGCCACGGTAGGGGACACCAATGGGTTTGGAAAGGCCGCCGTCCGTCGGATGGGACATTAAGCCGTGACCCTTGTGCGGGAGAGCCACACCCTGTGCACGTTAAAGAACATGATGGATGGCCTTTACGGAAGGCTAACAGCTGTTCCAGTGGTTCCCCTCCCCCAACCTTCTCTGAACTTCGGGGCCCTTCTGACCTGGCCATTTAGCCCATTGTATGCAAAAAAGTGCCACTCAGAGGTAAAACAACTCAACCCTGTTGAACACTGGTGTCAGTACATACTTTCATTCCACAACCTGCACTTTTACTGCCATTGATCGCACCATCTGCTCCTCCTTGATCTACTCATTACACGGGAGGTCAAGGACAACCCTTACGAAAGTGATCACTTTTTTTGAGTTGAGTATCATCTCCCATGGTGAGTCTTGCAACCTTTCATGCCAGTTGCGGACTGGCAAGGGGTGCTGAGCGCTCTAACATCGTGGGCCCTCAGTGTTGCAGGCTTGTGGAACTAAATAGGAGCAGCAAGTTGAATAAAAATAGTTGTTATTTTACACAAATTGCACAGATTTGGGAAAAATCAATTTTATGCTCCATGTACGGACTAATAGAATAAGTAATTAAAATTGCAGAAAAGAGACTGAATGTTTTTACTACAGTCCGCCCCTGCTTCACGCGATCACAGAACCAACCAATGTTGCAATGGCGCAGATGATGGACTCTGTCGTCCATGCTGCTGTCTCGACCATTTCTCAGACTTGGTTTCCACGATTTCTGAAACCGTGGTGGAATCTAAACTACATGGCAGCGTGTAAGGCTCAGAACAAGCCTAGGGAAGTGTTTTGGAGATATTAGACATTGCCCAACCTTGGAGAATTCAAACATGCGAGAGCGAAAACACATTTCATACTTCTGTACAGCAAGAATGAGTCTTAGATCAAATATTACTTCTATCGTCGCATGACCAGTTCTAAAGTCATGTGGGATGAGGTCTGGCAGATGAGTGGGAACTACACTTTCCATTCATTCTCGATCCTGGAGCATAATGGACAGGCAATTGCTGATCCTCAAGGAATTGCTGACATTCTGAGGGGTATCTTTTTTCTCCATCTCTGCCTCGTCCTCTTATTCCCCCAAAGGTTTTGGCCCTGAAGAACAAGGCCGAAAGCTCTCCACTGTCTTTTCACTTAAATGGCCTGGAGTCTTACAACAGGCCATTAAAAGAAGGGAGAGAAAATGTAATAAAAATTATTTTTAATGATACATTGAAATAGTCTTTTCAATTGTAAAAAAAACGATTTTATTGGATAGTATTCGTAGAAATAATTCAGAAATTTGATCATGGTGTTCAACTACAGTTATTGCAAACACATTGAAACACAAAATAGAAACCAAAAGGAACAGAAAAATAAATTCTTATGTGCCTATTAATAGTATCTTTACCTATAGGAAATATTGCGATTTAGTATGTACTAGTATCCGTACAAAGCATTCACACATGCGATGACAACTGACTTTCAGCACGAGTTTCAAGGTAGGGGTAATGTGGCAGTTGCGATTACATTAGCAACTTATGCTAACTGATAGTAAAGGGCCTCCCAGTATTCCTACTTCCATGGTCTCCTACTGAGGAGTGGAATCGTAGCCCACCCATCTAGAGACAATTTTTCCTCAAAATTTGATACCGACGTGAAACAAAGTGTGATTGCATACATTTATGTTGTAATTAACATCAAGATTTTTATTAAAAGTAAAAATAAAAAAAATACCCCCCCAAGCAGCTGCTTGCCACAGAGGTCTGACAGGAGCCTGTCAGTTTATATGCCATAGTAGAAGGTCTGAGAGGATGGCAGGACCTCAGGAGAAAAACAACACACACATCCGTGCCTTACCCGGGTTGTGAATCCAGATCCCTTAGATCAATAGCGAAGTAAAGTAAAATGACTTTTGTAAATATTCATAAGAGTTTAAAAAAATCTAATTTGGCCTTAAAAAATATTTGAATATCTCCTTAGGCAGCTGCTTGCCACAGAGGCCTGACAGTAGCCTGCCAGTTTATGTGCCACAGTAGAAGTTCTATGAGGATGTCTGGTCCTCAGCAGAAAAACAACAAAAACATCCATGCTTTACCCAGGGCTCATATCCAAATTCCTTAGATCAGTAGCCAAGTATGCTAACTCGGCCAATTTTGGCCTTACCGTTGATCAACCCAAATATCTAATTAAATCAAATACTTTACATATATTTATCTCTGCAAAACTTATCAAGTCACCCGTAAAATAACAATGCATTTGTAATTTTTTTGTTACAAGCGCTTTTTTTTTTAAACAGTTTTAAAAAGTTTAATTTTTGTAACAGATTCTGATTATATTCCTTTTGTTTTTCAGAGACTTTACCTTTTTCAGTATAGGTCTGTTCATCATCACAGGGATTGATACACAGCTGTTGGTCGATTGGCTGTTTGAGATTTTATGGTGTAAGAGCAACAAAGGCTATGTTGCACCAATCGAGAGTAAATAAAAGGTAAACGAAATTGAACCCACAAACAAAATTAAAAGCAATACACAAAAATAGGAACAAAAATGGAGAGAATACAAGAAAGAAAAGTGTATAACAAACAATGCGTATAAGAACCAGAGTAAAGAGTCAACAGTGGCTCTCTTTACCCTTTTTTACATGACTCGTAAAAGCAAGTCTAAATTATCAAAAGATAAAACCAGTAAAATATAAAAAGTCAAAGACAGAAATTGAAAATGAATCATGAGGTAAAAAATGCCCATGTGTAAGGGGCAGGCAAAAAGTTGTGGAAGCGAAAATATAAATGACGTTCGACATTAAAGGCAATACACTCAATTAAAATATGTTAACGTTTAAAATCTTGTCACAAAACTCGCACTTTGTCGTCATCCGCCTGTAAAAGAGATGAATGCGTGATAAATGAACCTGATAGTACACACCACAAAGAGGTGATCACTTCCTTAAGGTCCTCGACCTCCCATTTAAAGAGTGGAAAGATCAAGGAGGTGCAGATGGTGAGATCAATTCCTGCAGAACAGAGCAAATACAACTTCCTCTTTCTGCGAGAGGAAGGGGCATGGTTGACTTTGGCGTGACCACAGGGGTGTGGCTGACTTGGCAGAAGCATCTGCCAAGTCACTGCTCCTAATCCCGATGTGACGAGGCACCCAACAGAAGAGAATGGTGGTTGTGGTTGCCAACATTGGAGGTACTAGCGGATCTTATTCGCTTGTAATGCTGGCGGATTATTATTTGAACAGGATGAGGCCGGTGCCTCTCCAAGATCAAAGCCTGTAGCAAGTCAGTGTAGAAAACACACCGACGCTGATGCTCAGCCATTATGTGGTCCAAGGCGAGACATAGTGATCAA
The DNA here is from genome assembly GCA_038380435.1 of Ryuthela nishihirai. Classification (NCBI taxonomy): domain Eukaryota; kingdom Metazoa; phylum Arthropoda; class Arachnida; order Araneae; family Heptathelidae; genus Ryuthela; species Ryuthela nishihirai. The sequence continues at coordinate 6,476,831 of JAWZYU010000019.1, forward strand.
ATCTGCAGTAAAGATGGAACATTACTATGGGATCTGGTCTGCAATGATTACATCACAGCAGACTATGGCTGATTCCACTGATCTGGTCTGCAATGATTACATCACAGCAGACTATGGCTGATTCCACTGATCTGGTCTGCAATGATTACATCACAGCAGACTATGGCTGATTCCACTGAAGTGCCGGACTTCGAGCCATCTGTAAAGACAAGGAAGAAATCCGGGTGCTCAGCACGAGTTGTTGGAAAATGCAATCGGAAGTAAAGACCTTCCTCATCCTGCACAGCGAAAAGTCGCAGGAAGGGAAAAATAGCTAGCCACGGAGAAAGTGGCTCAGCTGTCGACTGTGCAACACTATCAAGACTGATGTCTCTGAGATAGTCACAGACACACAAACCAAAAGGACGAATGGCAGTCGGGCGATTAGTGTAAAGCACTTTTCACTTAGTAGTGAAAACGCAGTCCCAAGTGAGATGACCCACCCGGGATCGCAATTTTAATGCATACTGTAGAGACAACTGTTAACGGAAAATAGATAAGGATGAGTCGTTGGTTTCAATGTAATAACTGGACTGATGAGACGCAGAAGGTACCCATGCAGACACAGAGGACCTGATGACGGAGAGGATCCAGCATCTTCACCACCAAATCCCAGACGCAGTCATACACCTGGGATCCATAGTCCAGTTTCGACTGCACTGATACAAGCAGAGCTAAGAGTAGAGGGAGCAGAACCTGCTAACACTTAGACTGCAGATGATGAATTTGTGATAAAAAGGTTAATTTCTTTGTCAAATATGAGATTGAGAAACTTTGACTCCATCACAACTGGTATGGTGGTTCCCCCGAACTCGAGAACCGAACCGAAGCTCGAGGTCCAAATGAAGATTACGATTGCTTGTGGCAAAAGTGCATGCAAGCGGCCTTCTGTGGGGAGAACAGAAATCCATTGGAAGTCCCCCAAATCGAGAGACTGTTCAGGGCAATTTACCATTGTCTGTCAATAACCTTCATGCTGTACGAAGAGCAAAGGATGCTAAAATCGTCAACATAGAGGGTATTGCGTACAGTCGGAGGAAGTATTCAAGTAATCGAATTGATCTTGACAATGAAACGCGTACCACCTGATAATGGTAAAAAAAAACTGCGATAGAGTGTTGCCAATACGGACACGAAAGAAAGGAGACGATAAAAAGTTGGAAATGAAGATCGGTATGTGAATTCTCAAGCCAAAGGTATGTGGAGGTCAGAAGGAATGCCGAATCTCCAAGCTGTTAGCACACCTTTTCGATGTCGAAGACGATTGACACCGGGTGCTCTCTACATAAAAAATGAATTCCTTATTGCCGATTAGAGAAATCAGATGGTCTAAAGTAGACCGTTGCCTGTAAAAGCCACACTGTGTGTTGGAAAGAAGATTATAGTGTTCCAAATACTACACGAGATACTATTATTTCCAACACCTTGTGCACACAACTTGTCAATGAAATTAAATAATAATTGGAAGAAATCTTGCAATTCGATGGGCTCCTGCTAGGAGCACAGAAACTACTCTTCAAAAACCTTTGGGGGAATAAGAGGACGAGGCAGTGATGGAGGAAAATGATTGTCTCCGATTGTCAGCAATGGCTTGAGGATCAGAAATTGCCTGCCCATTGTGCTACAGGATCGAGATTGAGTGAAAAGTGTAGTTCCCACTCATCTGCAAGACCTTAACCCACATGACTTTAGAACTGGTCGTGCGGGGGCGATAGAAGTAGTATTTGATCCAAGACTCCATCTAGCTCTAGAGCCGTATGAAATGTGCTTTCGCTCTTGCATGTTTGAATTCTTCAAGGTTGGGGAATGTCTAATATCTCCAAAAGACTTCCCAAGCCATGTTCAGAGCCTTACAAGCAGCGATGCAGTCGAGATTTCACTACGCCTTCGGAAATCGCGGAAACCAGGTCTGAGGAATGGTCGTGACAGCTGCATGGACGATAGAGTCCATCATCTGTTCCACTACAACATTAGTTGGCCCCATGATGAGGAAAGGAGATGGCAGCTCAGAGATGACGGTACCAAGTGTTCATTAAACTCACAAAGGGGTTGATCCAGTCTGAGTTAGTCCAGTCGGCCGGATCAAGTCTCCACCATGATCACATGAAGTGTTGCAAGGTCCCCCCCCCCCCGATGGGAGATGGTACAGACCACAAAAAGGTGATCACTTCCTTAAGGGTTAAATGATGTCGCAATCCTGCGACACATTATCCGGAATACTTTTACGTTTCATTAAGAAATCGCAAAGATTTCAAGCCATATTGAACTCATGCCTCCTAGTTACATGCCAAATGTTTAAACCACTAAACTACCACCAGCGCGGCATTTTATCCACTAATGGGTGACTTTAAAATATTCCCGACTTGACCCACATGGTGCCATCTATGATTGAGAAAGGCAACTTTTGTAATATTGCTTAGATTGAAGTCACTTACTCTAAAGCGCTATTTAATGGAAATATCAGTGAATAAAAAATACACAGATTAACTGTTGACGTAGAATGGTTGACAAGAGGTAATCGGAATATTTAATATTGACTGATTATTCCATTAAAAACTCTTTAGTGTGAATGACATCCTTATTGCCAAATAATGATGATCTTTCTAAATTTGGAAAGTTATCTTTCCCGATAGGTAAGGCACGAAGGACAAGGTTCGGAATATTTAAAGTTCAGAATTAGTGGATAAATTAATGTTGGTGATATTTTAATAACTAGCATACCTGGGGCGGGGGTGGCTCAGTCGGTAGCGCGCCAGGCTCGTAATTTGTAGTTCCCAGGTTCGAGTCCCAGCTGGGTCAGCGTTGAGATTTATCTCCGCAAAATTCCCCGCCCTGCCCGCGGTCAGTAGGGGACACCGATGGGCTTGGAAAGGCCGCCGTCCGTCGGATGGAACGTTAAGCCGTGGTCCCGTGTGCAGGAGAGCCATACCCTGTGCACGTTAAAGAACACGCTGGATGGCTTTAACGGTAGGCTACCATCTGTCTCCCAACAGCTGTTCCAGTGGGTCCCCTCTCCCAACCTTCTCTGAGCCTTCGGGATCCATGTGACCTGGCCATTTAGCCCATGGTGTGCAAAAAAGTGCCGCTCAGAGGTAAAACAACAACAACAACAACAACAACAACTAGCATACCTGACACGTAATTGGGAGGCGTGGGTTCGAGTACCACTCATCGATGAAACTAATCTTTTCCGCATAAGTATATTTTAGACATTTCGAATAACCTGCTTAATGTGGAATATCTGACCATATGTGGAATATCTGACCCATGAGTATCAAATGTGGAATATCTGACCATATGTGGAATATCTGACCCATGAGTCTCAAATGTGGAATAACTGATCCATTATATATCTTGCATATATGTCCCATGAGTTTCAGATATGGAATATCTGACTCATAAATTCTCTTCCATATGTGACCCATGAGTTTCGTATATGGAATATATGACAGATAATTTCTCTTCCACATATGACCAATGAGTTTCATTTATGGAATATCTGTCCCATAAATTCACTTCCATATATGACATGAGTTTCATATATGAAAATAATCTCTGACACATGTCTGATATATGGAATGTCTGACCCATGAGTCTCATATGGAATATCGGACCCATAAATTATCTTCCATATATGACCCATGAGTTTCACATATGGAATATCTGACCCAAAATATCTCTTCCATATATGACCCATGAGTTTCATATATGGAAAATATGACCCATAATATATCTTCCATATATGACCAATACGTTTCATATATGGAATATCTGACCCATAATATCTCTTCCATATATGACTCATGAGTTTCATAAATGGAATAAATGTCCCATAATATCTCTTCCATATATGACCCATGAGTTTCATATATGAAATTAATCTCTCACACATGTCACATATATGGAATATCTGACCCATGAGTCTCATATACGAAATATCTGACCCATGAGTCTCATATATGAAATATCTGAGACATAATATCTCTTCCACATGTGACCAATGAGTTTCATATATGGAATATCAGACCCATTATATCTCTTCCATATATGACATGAGTTTCATATATGAAAATAATCTCTGACACAGTCTGATATATGGAATGTCTGACCCATGAGTCTCATATATGGAATATCGGACCCATAATATATCTTCCATATATGACCCATGATTTTCACATATGGAATATCTGACCCATAATATCTCTTCCATATATGACACATCAGTTTCATATATGAAAATAATATGTGAACCATGTCTCATATATGGAATATCTGACCCATGAGTCTCATATATGGATTATCTTACCCGCAATATCTCTTCCAGATACAACACAAAAGTTTCATATAAGGAGTATCTGACCCATAATGTCTCTTCCTTTCATGACTCATGAGTTTCATATATGTAATATCTGACCCATAATATCTCCTCAATTATTGACCCATGAGTTTCATATATTAAATTAATCTCTGACACATGTTTCATATATGGAAATTCTGACCCATAATATCTCTTCCATATATAACCCATGAGTTTCATATATGGAATATCTGTCCCATAATATCTCTTAAATATAAGATTCACGATTTTCATATATGGAATATCTGACATATAATATTGCTTTCATATATGAAACATGAGTTTCACATATGAGAAAAATCTCTGACACATGCCTCATATATGGAATATCTGACCCATGAGTCTCATATATCAAATATTTGACCCAAAATACCTTTTCCATATATGACCCATGTGTCTAATATATGGATTATCTGACCCATAATATATCTTCCATATATGACCGATGTGTTTTCATATAAAGAATATCTGTCCCATAAATTCTGTTCCATATATGATGGTAAAGGTTTTCATATATGAAATTGATTGTTTTCTATATGAAACTCATGGTTCAAAAACCATGAGTTTCATATATGAAAACAATCCCTGACACATGTCTCATATATGGAATATCTGAATCATGAGTCTCATATATGGAATATCTGACTTATAATATCTCTTCAATATATATGACCCATGAGTTTCATATATGGAATATCTGACCCATAATAATTCTTCCATATATGACCCATGAGTTTCATATATGAAAATGATATCTGACATATGTCTCATATATGGAATATCTGATATATTCTCTTCCATATATAACCCATAAATTTCATATATGGAGTATCTTGCCCATAATATCTATTCAATATATAACCCATAAATTTCATATATGGAGTATCTTGCCCACAATATCTATTCAATATATAAACCATAAATTGCATATATATTCAAACTCTGGCCATAATATATCTTCCATATATGACCCATGAGTTTCATATATGAAAAATCTGTCCAATAATATCTCTTTGACATATGACCCATGAGTTTCATATATGAAATATCTGACCCACAATATCTGTTCCATATATAACCAATGAGTTTCATATATGGCATATCTAACCCATAATAAATCTTCCATATATGTCCCATGAGTTTCATATAAGGAACATCTGACGCATAATATCTCTTCAATATATGACCCATGAGTTTCATATATGAAAATAATCTCTGATCCCAGTCTCATATGTACAATATCCGACCCATGAGTCTCATATAAGGAAAAACTGATCCATAATTTCTCTTGCATATATGTCCCATGAGTTTCATATATGGAATAAAAGTGTCTTGCAACTTAAACTTAAAAAGTGTTGTGCTAGGGTTAAAAAATTAACTTTTAATACTGAAGCTCTGAAACACCCAGATATGGCCAAAGCTTACCATGATAGGTTACTTAGTCATTATGACAGTCATGGTATACTTACTACTGAAGTTGAGGAAGAATGGGATCATTTTAAACAGGCTTTTTTTGGACACTAACAGTACTCTTTTAGGAAAAAAAGAAGCAGAGAGACAGAATTATCTGAGTGATAAGGCTTGATCATATTTCGGAAAGAAAGAACTGCAGGAATGTCCTTAATCAATAACCTACTAGTCCTAATAGAAAGCATTAAAGAGAACTTAATAAACGTGTAAAAGATCAGTTAGCTGCTGATAAGAATATTTGGCTTGATGGACTGGCTGGTTTGGCTGACAAAGCCGAGGAAGCAGTTAGACAGCACAACAGCAGAGAGCTGTACAAGATAGTTAATGTTTTGTGTGGTAGAAAACGGACAGGTATACAGGGATTGAAGAATAAACAAGGTAAGGTTATAGAAGGTGAGGATTCTGTCATGGCTAGTTGGGCTGAGCATTTCAGTGATATTCAAAACAATGCGGTTAGTTCTATTCCCATTGTTTGCAATGATGATAGATGCATTGGTGGCTTTAATGTTGGCCCTATAACACAATCTGAAGTTATTTTGGCTGTTTCTAAACTTAAACTTCATAAATCCCCAGGGGTAGATGAAATTACTACAGAAATGCTTAGAGCTGGGAATGTTTCGGTTACCACTTGGATGATTGAAATTCTGATTATCTTTTATGATAAAGGCATGGTTCCTAAGGATTTTACCAGAGCTATTGTTATCCTTATTTTCAAAAACGGTGATCGCAGTTCTTGTGATAACTATAGGGGTATCAGCCTACTCTCTGTTCCAGGTAAAGTTCCTTCCATGATTGTGCTTAATAGAATTAAGAATCTTTTTGACAGTCAATTGCGTGATGAGCAATGTGGATTAAGAAGTGGTAGGGGATGTGTGGATCAGATATTTTCACTTAGGCAGATTCTTGAGAAATGTTTAGAGTTTCAGAAACCTTTGGTTGCTAGCTTAGTTGATTTCAAAAAGGCTTTCGACTCTGTTGATCGTCATAATTTGTGGTTGATTGTGAAATCATATGGTATACCCGAGAAGTTAGTTAACATAATGAAAGCTCTCTATAATAACACAGTCGTTTGCGAGAGTTGGTAAGGCTTATAGCAATTGGTTTAGCACTACTTCTGGTGTTCGACAAGGGTGCATTTTGTCTCCTTTTCTCTTTAGCTTGGTTATTGATTATGTTATGCGAAATTCACTTCAAGGGATAGATTTTGGCCTTAACTGGACTGGAGATACGAAAATTTCTGATTTAGATTATGCTGATGATTTAGCCCTTTTGGCAAATGATGTTGATGAGATGAACTCTTTCATTCGTGCTGTTGATGAGACTGGTAATAGAGTAGGTTTGGTTATAAACAGAGAGAAAACTAAAGTGATGAAAATTGGTCAGGCAGGCTCTGAATCAGTTACTCTGAATGGTTGCAGTCTTGAGCAGGTGTCACAGTTTAATTATCTTTGGAGCTATGTAACAGATAATGGTGATGTGCGGCATGAGATTAACAGACGAATAGGGATTGCTGCCGGGACTTTTAAGAATCCAGGGAGAGTGTGGAGAAATAGGCGTATACACCTAAAGACTAAAATTAGACTGTATAACAGTTTGGTTCTTTCTAGGGTTAGTTATGGTAGTGAAACTTTGACACTTTGTAAACAAGATAACAGGAAACTAGATGCTTTTGATTCCAGATGCTTACGCAGTATCTTGGGCATTAGGTGGTTCAACTTTGTAACTAATGATGAGATTAGGCAAAGGAGTTTTTAACCTCCTTTAAGCAGCATATTGTGCAGAGAGAGACTCCGTTGGTTTGGCCATGTTGCCCGTATGAATAATTATAGATTGGCGAATGAGGTTATGAACAGTGTGCCTAAAGGCCTCAGAAAGAAGGGGAGACCTAGGATGCGGTGGGCAGACAATGTCAAACAGGACCTAGTTAGAATTGGTGTGCAGTGGCCAGATGCAGTAGATGTAGCTCAGGAGAGACTTGCTTGGAGAACTAAATTGCACAGTCTGGTTGGACCTCCGTAGCCCATGGCTGCTTGATGATGATGATGGTGATGATGGTGTTGGTGGTGGTGGTGGTGGTGGTGGTGATGATGATGATGATGGTGGTGGTGGTGGTGGTGGTGGTGGTGGTGGTGATGATGATGATGATATGACCCATCAGTTTATATATGGAATATCTGACCCATTATATATCTTCTATACTGGACCATCAGTTTTTTATATGGAATATCTGACCCATAACATCTCTTCCATATATGACCCATCAGTTTCATATATGGAATATCTGACCCATAATATCTCTTCTATATATGACTCATGAGTTTCACATATGGGATATCTGACACATAATAACTCTTCCATATGTAACACATGAGTGTATGGATTATCTGTCCCATAATATCTCTACCATATATGGTCCACGGGTTTCATATATGAAAACAATCTCTGACACATGTCTCATATATGGGATGTCCTACCCATGTGTCTCATATATAGAATATCTGACTCATGAGTTTCATATATGAAAATAATGTCTGAACTATGTCACATTGGAATATCTGAACCATGATTCTCATATATGGATTATCTTTCCCAATAATTCTTCCAGATATAACAGAAAAGGTTCATATATGGATTACCTGACCCTTGATATCTCTTCCATATATGACCCATGAATTTCATATATGGAAAATCTCACCCATAATATCTCTTTCATATATAACCCACGAGTTTCATATATAGAATATCTGTTCTATAATATCTCTTCCAAATAAAACCCTTGAGTTTCATATATGGAATATCTGACAAATAACATCTCTTCCATATATGACCCATGAGTTTCATATATGAAAAATAATATCTGACACCTGTCTCATATGTGGAATATCTCACCCATGAGTCTCATATATGGAATAACTGACCTGTAATATCTTTTCCATATGTGACCCATGAGTTTCATATATGGAATATCTTATCCATAAAATCTCTTTCATATATGACCAATGAGTTTAATATATGGAATATCAGTCCTATAAATTCTCTTCCGTATATGACACATTAGTTTCATACATGAAAAGTGTCTCTGACACAAGTCTAATATATCAAATATTTGACCCATAATATCTCTTCCATATCTGACCCATAATATCGTTCCATATTATGACCCATGTGTTTCATATATGAAAATAATATCTGACACATGTCTCATATATGGAAAATATGACCCATGAGTCTCATATATGGAGTATCTTACCCACAATATATGTTCCACATACAATCCATAAATTTCATATATGGAAAATCTGGCCATATATATATCTAACCAATAATATCTCTTCCACCTAAGTCCCCTGAATTTCATATAAGGAATATCTTACCTATGATATCTCTTCCATATATAACCCATGAGTTTCATATATAAAAATGATCTCTGACACCTGTCTCATATGTGGAATATCCGACCCATGAGTTTCATATATGGAATATCTGACCCATAATATCTCTTCCACATATGACCAATGAGTTTCACATATGGAATATCTGTCCCATAAATTCTCTTCCATATGTGACACAAGTGTTTTATATATGAAAAACATCTCTGACACCTGTCTCATATATGGAATATCTGACCCATGAGTTTCATATATGGAATATTTGACCCATAACATATCTTCCATATATGACTGATGATTCTCACATATGGAATATCTGACCTACAATAACTCTTCCATATATGTGACCCATGTGTTTCATATATCGATTATCTGACCCACAATGTCTCTTCCATATATATCCCATGTGTTTCATGAATGAAAATAATCTCTGACACATGTCTCATATATTAAATATATGACCCATGAGTATCATATATGGAGCATCTGCCCCATATATATCTTCCATATATCACCCATGAGTTTCGTATATGAAAATAATGTCTGACACAGGTCTCAAATATGGAATATCTGATACTTTAGTCTCACTATATGGAGAATGTTACCCACAATATCTCTTCCATATATAACCCATAAATTTAACATATGGAACTCATGGGTGATATATGGAAGAAATATTATGGGGTAATATCTTTTCCATATATCACCCATCAGTTCAGGAATATCTGAACCATAATATTTCTTCCACATATGACAATTGAGTTTCACATATGGAATATCTGTCCCATAAATTATCTTCCATATGTGACAAATGAGTATGAGTCTCATATATGGAATATTTGACCCATAATATCTCTTCCATATATGACATATGATTTTCACATATGGAATATCTGACTCACAATATCTCTTCCACATATGTTTTTCATATATGGATTATCTGACCCATAATATCTCTTCCATATATGTCCCATGTGTTTCATACATGAAAATAATCTCTGACACATGTCTCATATATGGAATATAAGTCCCATGAATTTCATATATTGAATATCTGACCCATAATATTTCTTCCATACCTGGCCCATGAGATTGATCTAAGAAAATAATCTCTGACACATGTATCATATATGGAATATCCGACCTATGATTATCATACTCATAATATCTCTTCCGTATATGACTCATGAGTTTCACATATGGACCATACCCATAATACCTCTTTCATATATTACCCAAGGATTTCCTACATGGAATAACTGGCCCAAAATATTTCTTCCATAAATGACCTATGAGTTTCTTATATAGTGTATCTAACCCATAACATCTCTTCCATATATGTCCCGTGAGTTTCATATAAAGAATATCTGACAAATAATATCTCTTCGATACATGACCCATGAGTTTCATATATGAAAATAATTCCTGATACCTCTCCCATATGTGGAATATCCGACCCATGAGTCTCATGTATGGAATACCTGACTCATAACGTGTCTTGCATATATGTCCCATGAGTTTCAGGTATGAAATTTCTGTCCCATAATATCTCTTTCTTATGTGATTTATGAGTTTCATATATATGGAATATCTGACAAATAATATCTGTTTCACATATTTCCATTAAGTTTCATATATGGAATATATGTCCCATAAATCATCATCATCCTCAAGCAGCCATGGGCTACGGAGGTCCAACCAGACCGTGCAATTTAGTTCTCCAAGCAAGTCTATCCTGAGCTACATCTACTGCATCTGGCCATTGCACACCTATTCTAACAAGGTCCTGTTTGACATTGTCTGCCCACCGCATCCTAGGTCTCCCCTTCTTTCTGAGGCCTTTAGGCACACTGTTCATAACCCTATTCGCCAATCTATAATTATTCATACGGGCAACATGGCCAAACCAACGGAGTCTCTTTCTGCACAATATGCTGCTTAAAGGAGGTTGCAAACTCCTTTGCCTAACCTCATCATTAGTTACAAAGTTGAACCACCTAATGCCCAAGATACTGCGTAAGCATCTGGAATCAAAAGCATCTAGTTTCCTGTTATCATGTTTAAAAAGTGTCCAAGTTTCACTACCATAACTAACCCTATAAAGAACCAAACTATTATACAGTCTAATTTTAGTCTTTAGGTGTATACGCCTATTTCTCCACACTCTCCATAGATTCTTAAAAGTCCCGGCAGCAATCCATATTCGTCTGTTAATCTCATGCCGCACATCACCAGTATCTGTTACATAGCTCCCAAGATAATTAAATTGTGACACCTGCTCAAGACTGCAACCATTCAGATTAACTGAATCACAGCCTGCCTGACCAATTTTCATCACTTTAGTTTTCTCTCTGTTTATAACCAAACCTACTCTACTACCAGTCTCATCAACAGCTCGAATGAAAGAGTTCATCTCATCAACATCATTTGCCAAAAGGGCTAAATCATCAGCATAATCTAAATCAGACATTTTCGTATCTCCAGCCCATTTAAGGCCAAAATCTTTCCCTTGAAGTGAATTTCGCATAACATAATCAATAACCAAACTAAAGAGAAAAGGAGACAAAATGCACCCTTGTCGAACACCAGAAGTAATGCTAAACCAATTGCTACAAGACTTACCAACTCTCACACACGACTCAGTGTTATTATAGATAGCTTTCATTATGTTAACTAACTTCTCTGGTATACCATATGATTTCACAATCAACCACAAATTATGACGATCAACAGAGTCGAAAGCCTTTTTGAAATCAACAAAGCTAGCAACCAAAGGTTTCTGAAACTCTAAACATTTCTCAAGAATCTGTCTAAGTGAAAATATCTGATCCACACATCCCCTACCACTTCTGAATCCACATTGCTCATCGCGCAATTGACTGTCAACCAGATTCTTAATTCTATTAAGCACAATCATGGAAAGAACTTTACCTGGAACAGAAAGTAGGCTGATACCCCTATAGTTATCACAAGAACTGCGATCACCTTTTTTGAAAATAGGGATAACAATAGCTCTGGTAAAATCCTTAGGAACCATGCCTTTATCATAAAAGATATTCAAAATTTCAGTCATCCAAGTAGTAACCGAAATATTTCCAGCTCTAAGCATTTCTGTAGTAATTTCATCTACCCCTGGGGATTTATGAAGTTTAAGTTTAGAGATAGCCAAAATAACTTCAGATTGTGTTATAGGGCCAACATTAAATCCACCAATGCATCCATCATCACTGCAAAAAATGGGAGCTGAACCAACTACATTGTTTAGAACATCACTGAAATGCTCAGCCCACCTAGCCATGACAGAATCCTCCCCTTCTATAACCTTACCTTGTTTATCCTTCAATCCTTGTATGCCTGTTCGTTTTCTACCACATAAAACATTAACTATCTGGTACAGCTCTCTGCTGTTGTGCTGTCTAACTGCTTCCTCGGCTTTGTCAGCCAAATCATCAAGCCAAAGATTCTTATCAGCAGCTAACTGATCTTTTACACATTTATTACGTTCTCTGTAATGCTTTCTATTAGGACTAGTAGGGTATTGATTGAAGACATTCCTGCAGTTCTTTCTTTCTGAAATAAGCTCAAGTGCCTTATCACTCAGATAATTCTGCCTCTTCTGCTCCTTTTTTCCTAAAAGTGTACTGTTAGTGTCCAAAAAAGCCTGTTTAAAATGATCCCATTCTTCCTCAACTTCAGTAGTAAGCAAACCATGACTGTCATAATGACTAAGTATCCTATCATGGTAAGCTTTGGCTATAACTGGATCTTTCAGAGCTTCAGTATTAAAAGTAAATTTTTTAACCCTAGCACAACACTTTTTAAGTTTAAGTTGCAACACACTTTTAACAAGGTAATGGTCAGATCCAATTTCAGGTCCCCTATATGACCTGGTATTCCTAACAGAACTAGCCCATTTGCTGTTAATTAATATGTAATCTATCATATTCTTAGGCAGCCCATCAGGTGAAACCCATGTGTACTTATGTATGTCACGGTGTTTGTAATAAGTGTTAGTTATTCTGAATCCATTGAGTTTACTTACCTGTAGGAGACGTTGCCCATTGCCATTGCAGCTACCAATACCAAAAGGGCCTATCACCCCTCCCCAAAGATCAGAGTCAGTACCAACTTTGGCATTGAAGTCACCAAGAACAAGGATAATATCTCCTTTCTTGACAGAATTCAAAATATCCTGAAGTTGTTCATAAAACCTATCCTTCTCATCCTCATCGGCATCCTCAGTGGGGGCATAACAGCAGATAACATTCAAGTCTTTAACGCTTTTCTCAAATTTTGCTGTAAGAAACCTTTCATTAATGCACTCATATCCTAGAAGAGCATCGCTAGCGTGTCTGCTGAGAAGCAGACCCACGCCTTGGTGATGCTTATTGTCGTCCCTCCCTGAAAAGAGAAATTTAAGATTATTTTTAAGAATCTGACCGTTATCTGTCCATCTGATCTCTTGCAAGCCAAGAATATCTAAATTATAATGGTGGAATTCTTTTGTGAGGACATCAAGAGAAAAAGCTCTGTGCAGAGTCCTCACATTCCAACTACCTATGGAGAGAAAATGGTTAGTGGGATGTTTAAAGAAACTATGTTTATTGAGAGAGGGAATGCCGACAATATCAAACAGCCCCCTAATCGCCGACATGGGGCAAAGACCCGTTCCATCACTACTAAAGGCTGAAGCCATCAACACTGGAAGATTTCCTCCAACGTAGAATTTGACGATGCCAATAGAAGCAAAGAGTTCAGGTGCCTGCGATGACTTCTGCTCAGGATTATCTACCAGCTGATAAACATATCCTGTGAATCTATTCACTTGGGGCTGTCAACCCAGAAACAAACAGAAAACACAGCGGAAGATTTTATCTCCACAGAAGCCCACCAGTGCAGCAAAATCAGGATCCATAATCAAGCTCAGAGCCATATATCTGTCCAGTCCAGTAGGTATATATGGTCAGCACCAGGACTCTGTGTGGTTGACCACTCCTACTATTCCATATATGACACATGATTTCATATATTAAAATAATATCTGACACATGTCACATATATGTAACATCTGACCCATGTGTTTCATGTATGGAATATTTGACACATAATATCTCTTCCATACATGACCCATGATTTTAACATGTAGAATATCTGACCCAAAATATCTGCTCAATATATATGAACCATTAGTTTCATATATGGATGGTCTACCCATAATAACTCTTCTATATATTTCCCATGTGTTTCATACATGAAAATAATCTCTGACACATGTCTCATATATGTTTTATATGACCTATGAGTTTCATATATGGAATATCTGACCCATGATATCTCTTCCATAAATAACTCATTAGTTTCACATATGAAAATAATATCTGACACATATCTGATATATGGAATATATGACCCATGAGTCTCATATATGGAGCATCTTACCCACAACATTTCTTCCATACATAACCCATAAATTTCATATGTGGAATATCTGACCCATAATATATTTTCCATACATGACTCATGAGTTTCCTATATGGAATATCTGATCAATAGTATTCTTCCATACTTGACCCATGAGTAGCTTAAATGGAATATTTGACCCACAGTATCTCTTCAATATATGACTCATCGGTTTCATATAAGAAATATCTGACCCATAATACCTCTTCCATATATGACCCATGAGTTACATATATGAAATTAATCTTTGACACATGTCTCATATATAGAATAACTGACCCATGACTCTCATATGTGGAATATCTAACCCATAATATCTCTTCTCTACATGACCCATTAATTTCGTGTATGGAATATCTGACCTATAATATCTCTTCTATATATGACCTATGAGTTTCACATGTGGAATATCTGACCCATAATATCTCTTCCATATATAACCCATGAGTTTCATATATAAAATATCTGAAACATAATTGCTCTTCCATATATCACACATAATTTTCACATACGGAAATTCTGACCTCTAATATCATTCCATATATGACCCACAATTTCATATATGTAATATCTGACAAATAATATCTCTTCCATACTGGACCCATGAGTTTCATATATGGAATATCGGACCCATAATATCTCTTCCTTATATGACCCATAAATTTCATATATGGAATATCTGACACATAATATCTCTTCCATATTTGACCCATGAGTGTCATATATTAAAATAATGTCTGACACAGTGTCTCATATATGGAATATCTGACCCATGAGTCTCATATATTGTGTGTCTTACCCACAATATCTCTTCCATATATAGCCAATAAATTTCATATGTGGAATATCTGACCATAATATCTCTTCCATACATGACCCATGAGTTTCAGGTATGGAATATCTGACCCATAACATCTCTTCCATACTTGACCCATGAGTTTTATATATGGAATATTTGACCCATAATATCTCTTCCATATATGACTGATGAGTTTAATATATCAAATATCTGACCCACCGCGACATACATAAGTACACATGGTTTCACATGATGGACTGCATAGGAATATGATTGATTATGTATTAATTAACAGCAAATGGACTAATTCTGTTAGAAATACCAGGGCATATAGGGGAGCTGAAATTGGATCTGACCATTACCTTGTTAAAAGTGTCTTGCAACTTAAACTTAAAAAGTGCTGTGCTAGGGTTAAAAAATTTGCTTTTAATACTGAAGCTCTGAAAGACCCAGTTATAGCCAAAGCTTACCATGATAGGTTACTTAGTCATTATGACAGCCATGGTATGCTTACTACTGAAGTTGAGGAAGAATGGGATCATTTTAAACAGGCTTTTTTGGACACTAACAGTACTCTTTTAGGAAAAAAGGAGCAGAAGAGACAGAATTATCTGAGTGATAAGGCACTTGAGCTTATTTCGGAAAGAAAGAACTGTAGGAATGTCCTTAATCAATACCCTACTAGTACTAATAGAAAGCATTACAGAGAACTTAATAAACGTGTAAAAGATCAGTTAGCTGCTGATAAGAATCTTTGGCTTGATGGTTTGTCTGACAAAGCCGAGGAAGCAGTTAGACAGCACAACAGCAGAGAGCTGTACAAGATAGTTAACGTTTTGTGTGGTAGAAAACAAACAGGTATACAGGGATTGAAGGATAAACAAGGTAAGATTATAGAAGGTGAGGTTTCTGTCATGGCTAGTTGGGCTGAGCATTTCAGTGATATTCAAAACAATGCAGTTAGTTCTATTCCCATTGTTTGCAATGATGATAGATGCATTGGTGGCTTTAATGTTGGCCCTATAACACAATCTGAAGTTATTTTGGCTGTTTCTAAACTTAAACTTCATAAATCCCCAGGGGTAGATGAAATTACTACAGAAATGCTTAGAGCTGGGAATGTTTCGGTTACCACTTGGATGATTGAAATTCTAAACTTAAACTTCATAAATCCCCAGGGGTAGATGAAATTACTACAGAAATGCTTAGAGCTGGGAATGTTTCGGTTACCACTTGGATGATTGAAATTCTGGTTATCTTTTACGATAAAGGCATGGTTCCTAAGGATTTTACCAGAGCTATTGTTATCTTTATTTTCAAAAAAGGTGATCGCAGTTCTTGTGATAACAATAGGGGTATCAGCCTACTCTCTGTTCCAGGTAAAGTTCTTTCCATGATTGTGTTTAATAGAATTAAGAATCTGGTTGACAGTCAATTGCGTGATGAGCAATGTGGATTCAGAAGTGGTAGGGGATGTGTGGATCAGATATTTTCACTTAGGCAGATTCTTGAGAAATGTTTAGAGTTTCAGAAATCTTTTGGCTAGCTTTGTTGATTTCAAAAAGGCTTTCGACTCTATTGATCGTCATAATTTGTGGTTGATTGTGAAATCATATGGTATACCAGACAAATTAGTTACCATAATGTAAGCTCTCTATAATAACACTGAGTCGTGTGTGAGAGTTGGTAAGGCTTGTAGCAATTGGTTTAGCATTACTTCTGGTGTTCGACAAGGGTGCATTTTGTCTCCTTTTCTCTTTAGTTTGGTTATTGATTATGTTATGCGAAATTCACTTCAAGGGAAAGATTTTGGCCTTGAATGGGCTGGAGATACGAAAATTTCTGATTTAGATTATGCCGATGATTTAGCCCTTTTGGCAAATGATGTTGATGAGATGAACTCTTTCATTCGAGCTGTTGATGAGACTGGTAGTAGAGTAGGTTTGGTTATAAACAGAGAGAAAACTAAATTGATGAAAATTGATCAGGCAGGCTGTGATTCAGTTAATCTGAATGGTTGCAGTCTTGAGCAGGTGTCACAGTTTAATTATCTTGGGAGCTATGTAACAGATAATGGTGATGTGCGGCATGAGATTAACAGACGAATAGGGATTGCTGCCGGGACATTTAAGAATCTATGGAGAGTGTGGAGAAATAGGCGTATACACCTAAAGACTAAAATTAGACTGTATAATAGTTTGGTTCTTTCTAGGGTTAGTTATGGTAGTGAAACGTGGACACTTTGTAAACAAGATAACAGGAACTAGATGCTTTTGATTCCAGATGCTTACGCAGTATCTTGGGCATTAGGTGGTTCAACTTTGTAACTAATGATGAGATTAGGCAAAGGAGTTTTTAACCTCCTTTGAGCAGCATATTGTGCAGAGAGAGACTCCGTTGGTTTGACCATGTTGCCCGTATGAATAATTATAGATTGGCGAATAGGGTTATGAACAGTGTGCCTAAAGGCGTCAGAAAGAAGGGGAGACCTAGGATGCGGTGGACAGACAATGTCAAACAGGACCTTGTTAGAATTGGTGTGCAGTGGCCAGATGCAGTAGATGTAGCTCAGGATAGTCTTGCTTGGAGAACTAAATTGCACGGTCTGGTTGGACCTCCGTAGCCCATGGCTGCTTGATGATGATGATGATGATGACGACGACGACGATGATGATGATGATAGGTTTTCTTGGTACTCTAGACACATTCATTACAATACCCAATCAGTAATGTTTCTCATTGCACTCATACAAAGTACAGTAACAAAGCTGGTGTCTCCAACACATGCAAGTGCTATACAAAGTGAATGTGTTGCATTCACACTCTGTGGTTAGGGAAAGGCATGCTTAGAAACACATGCAGAGTCTAGCTCCTTGCTGATCCCTTTAAAAAGAGATAGTATAAAGTGGGGAGTGATGCCTAAGTTAAAGCACTAGATGCTTTTGATTCTAGATGCTTATGCAATATCTTGGGCATTAGATGGTTCAACTTTGTAACTAATGATGAGGTTAGGCAAAGGAGTTTGCAACCTCCTTTAAGCAGCATATTGTGCAGAGAGAGACTCCGCTGGTTTGATCATGTTGCCCCTATGGATAATTATAGATTAGCGAATAGAGTTATGAACAGTGTGCCTAAAGGCTTCAGAAAAAGGGGAGACCAAGGATGAGGTGGGCAGACAATGTCAAACAGGACCTTGTTAGAATTGGTGTGCAGTGGCCAGATGCAGCAGATGTAGCTCAGGACAGACTTGCTTGGAGAACTAAATTGCACTGTCTGGTTGGACCTCCGTAGCCCATGGCTGCTTGAGGATGATGATGATGATGATGAATAGCTCTTACATATATGACCCATGAGTTTCATATATTGGCTCTCTCTCCCATTATTACTCTTCCATATATATTCCATGAGTTTCATATAAGGAATATCTGACCCATAATATTTCTCCCATATATGAGACATGTGTCAGAGATTGTTTCATATATTAAACTCATGTGTCATATACGGAAGAGAATTTATGGGACAGATATTCTATATATGAAACTCATTGGTCATATGTGGAAGAGATATTTTTGGTCAGATATTCCATATATGAAACTCATGGGTCACATAAGGAAGACACATGTCTCAGGTATGGAATATCTGACCTGTGATTCTCATATATGGATTATCATACCCATAATATCTCTTCCGTATATGACTCATGAGTTTCACATATGGACCATACCCATAATATCTCTTTCCTATATTACCCATGGGTTTCATACATGGGATATCTGGCCGAAAATATCTCTTCCATATATGACCCATGAGTTTCTTATATAGTGTATCGAACCCATAACATCTCTTCCATATATGTCTCATGAGTTTCATATAAAGAATATCTGACAAATAATATCTCTTCGATACATGACCCATGAGTTTCATATATGAAAATAATTCCTGATACCTCTCCCATATGTGGAATATCCGACACATGAGTCTCATGTATGGAATAACTGACTCATAACGTGTCTTGCATATATGTCCCATGAGTTTCAGGTATGAAATTTCTGTCCCATATTATCTCTTCCTTATGTGACCTATGTGTTTCATATATGGAATATCTGACCAATACTATCTGTTTCAAATATGGCCAATAAGTTTCATATATGGAATATATGTCCCATAAATACTCTTCCATATATAACACATGATTTCATATATGAAAATAATATCAGACACATGTCACATATATGGAACTTCTGTCCCATGTATGGAAGAGATTTTATGAGTCATGTATGGAATATTTGACTCATAATATCTCTTCCATACATGACCCATGATTTTCACATGTGGAATATCTGACCCACAATATCTGTTCCATATATGAATCACGAGTTTCATATATGGATGGTCTGACACATAATATCTCTTCCATATATATATCCCATGGGTTTCATATATGAAAATAATCTCTGATACATGTCTCATATATGTGTTATATGACCCATGAGTTTCATATATGGAATATCTGACCCATGATATCTCTTCCATAAATAACCCATTAGTTTCACATATGAAAATAATATCTGACATATATCTGATATATGGAATATATGACCCATGAGTCTCATATATGGAGCATCTCACCCACAATATTTCTTCCATATATAACCCATAAATTTCATATATGGAATATCTGACCAATAATATCTCTTCCATACTTGACCCATGAGTAGTTTATATGGAATATTTGACCCATAATATGTCTTCCATATATGACTCATGAGTTTCATATAAGAAATATGTGACCCATAATATCTCTTCCATATATGACTCATGAGTTTCATATAAGAAATATCTGACCCATAATATCTCTTCCATATATGAGTCATGAATTTCATACAAGAAATATCTGACCCATAATATCTCTTCCATATATTATCCATGAGTTACATATATGAAATTAATCTTTGACACATGTCTCACATATAGAATAACTGACCCATGATTCTCATATATTGAATATCTAATCCATAATATCTTTTCCCTATATGACCCATGAGTTTTATAAATCGGATGTCTGACCCATAATATCTCTTCCATATATGACCCATTAGTTTCATATATGGAATATCTGACCTATAATATCTCTTCCATATATGACCGATGAGTTTCATATATGGAATATCTGACCCATAATATCTCTTCCATATATGGCCCATGAATTTCGTACATGATAATAATCTCTGACACATGTCTCATATATGGGATATGTGACGTATGAGTCTCATATATGGAATATCATACCCATAATATATCTTCCATATATGACTCATGAGTTTCACATATGGAAATACCATACCCATAATATCTCTTCCATACTTTACCCATGAGTTTCACATATGTAAAATCTGACCAATAATATATCTCCAATATATAACCCATAAGTTTCATATATGAAATATCTGACCAGTAGTTTTCATATATGACCCATGAGTTTTATATATGGAATAATGGAATATCTGATCCATAATATCTCTTTCATATATGACCCATGTGTTTCATATATGAAATATCTGATCCATAATATCTCCTCCATATGTGATCCATGAGTTTCATATAAGGAATATCTGACCAACAATATCCCTTCCATATATCACCTATGAGTTTCATATATGGAATATCTGTCCCATAATTTTCTTCCTTATATAACCCATGAATTTCAAATATGGAATATCTGACATATATTATCTCTTCCATACATGACTCATGAGTTTCATATATGGAATATCTGATTCATAATATCGCTTCCATATATGACCCATGAGTTTCATATATGAAAATAATCTTTGACACCTGTCTCATATATGGAGTATCTGACCCATAACATATTTTCCATGTATAACCCATAAGTTTCATATATGGAATATCTGACCCATAATGTCTATTCCGTACGTGACCCATTAGTTTCATGTATGGAATATCTGACACAATATTTCTCTTCCATATATGACCCATGAGTTTCATAGATGAAAATAATATCTGAAACTTGTCTCATATGTGTGATATCTCACCCATGAATCTCATATATGGAATAACTGACCGTAATATCTCTTTCATATATGACCGATGAGTTTCATATATGGAATATCTGACCCATTATATCTCTTGCATATATGACCCACGAGTTTCCTATATGGAACATCTGACCCATAATATATCTTCCATATATTATCCATGAGTTACATATATGGGATATCTGACCCATAATATCTCTTGCATTTATGATCCATGAGTTTCATGTATGGAACTTCTGACCCATAATATCTCTTCCATTTGGTTATTGATTATGTTATGCGAAATTTACTTCAAGGGAAAGGTTTTGGCCTTAAATGGACTGGAGATACGAAAATTTCTGATTTAGATTATGCTGATGATTTAACCCTTTTTGGCAAATGATGTTGATGAGATGAACTCTTTCTTTAGGGCTGTTGATAATCCTGGTAGTTGGAGTAGGTTTGGTTATAAACAGAGATAAAACTAAATGATGAAAATTGGTCAGGCAGGCTGTGATTCAATTAATCTAAATGGTTGCAGTCTTGAGCAGGTGTCACCGTTTAATTATTTTGGGAGCTATGTGATAGATAATGGTGATGTGCGGCATGAGATTACCAGACGAATAGCGATTGCTGCCGGGACTTTTAAGAATCTATGGAAAGTGTGGAGATATAGGCGTATACACCTAAAGACTAAAATTAGGCTGTATAATAGTTTGGTTCTTTCTAGGGTTAGTTATGTAGTGAAACTTTGACACTTTGTAAACAAGATAACAGGAAACTAGATGCTTTTGATTCCAGATGCTTACGCAGTATCTTGGGCATTAGGTGGTTCAACTTTGTAACTAATGATGAGGTTAGGCAAAGGAGTTTGCAACCTCCTTTAAGCAGCATGTTGTGCAGAGAGAGACTCCGTTGGTTTGGCCATGTTGCCCGTATGGATAATTATAGATTGGCGAATAGGGTTATGAACAGTGTGCCTAAAGGCCTCAGAAAGAGGGCGAGACCTAGAATGCGGTGGGCAGACAATGTCAAACAGGACCTCTTTAGAATTGGTGTGCATTGGCCAGATGCAGCAGATGTAGCTCAGGACAGACTTGCTTGGAGAACTAAATTGCACGGTCTGGTTGGACCTCCGTATCCCTTGGCTGCTTGAGGATGATGATATGACCCATGAGGTTCATAATATGGAATATCGGACCCATAATATCTCTTCCTTATATGACCCATGAGTTTCTTCCAGTTATGAGTGGGAGGGGAAGTTCTGTGAGTTTCTGCCCTAACCCTAAAGGTTTCGTCATCATTTTTTTAAATTTTGATAAGTGGAATCGAAGTATAGAATTCTATGGTTTATTTCCTTTTAGGTGGCATTCATCCCGTCTCCCGATTTTCTCGTGGAGGAGGAATAAAGATTCGACTGAACCCGAATCCAGCCCTTACGATACCTGAAGTAACGATGTAAGCAAGAAATGTTACCTTTTAGGTGACATTTGCATGTCGGAGAAATAAAGAATCGAACCTTTATTCCTCCCTCATGAAAATTTCACATTAAAGCGAATTTGGTCATCCTAATTATAAATTTAGGAGGACTTATTTCACGTTGATTTTTGGAGGAATTTTTTTCAGAATGGAAGGTATATTTTATCTCTTCCTTATTACATCCGAGCGGCACTTATTTTGCCTACAATGTAGTAAATGGCCATGTCGCAAGGACCCCAAAGGCTAAGAGAATGTTGGGGGTGTGGACCCCAAAGGCTAAGAGAATGTTGGGGGTGTGGACCCCAAAGGCTAAGAGAATGTTGGGGGTGTGGACCCACTAGACTGCTGTTGGGAAATAGACGGTAGTCTCCCGTCAAGGCCATCGAGCACGTTGTTTATCGTGCACAGGGTATGACAACCGCTCATGGAGCCACGGCTTCACATCCTATCCGATGGACGGCGGCTTCTCCAAGTTCATCTATGTCCCTTACTGACCGTGGGTAGGGCAGACAGTTTTGTGGAGATAAATCTCAACACTGACCCAGCTGAGACTCGTACCTGTGAACTGTAGATTGCGAGCCTGGCGCATTACCAACTGAGCTACCCTCACCCCTTAGGAGGGAAGGATAAAAGTTTCGGACAAAATTATGATATTAATTTAGCTGAGAGGAAGCTTCATACCATTGGAGTTGTTTTTGATAGTTCTTTTTTCTGCACAGAATGAGCTAAGTGGCCACGTCTGAAATACACCAAGGGCTTAGAGAAGGATGGAGGGAACGTCCTCTAAATCTCCACTAGACTGCTGTTAAGAGACAGATGGAAGAATCCCATGAAGGTTATTCAGAATATTCTATAAGGTGCTCAGGATATGACTCTATTGCACAGAGATCACGGCTTAATCCCTTCTAATGAACGACACACTTCCTATGCCTCTCGGTGTCTTCTCCCTCACCAAGAGCAAGGGGAGGGAGAAGGAGGAAAGAATTCTCAATTCTAGAACGTTTGGAACTCGAACCAGAAACTGGAGCGTTATTGAGTCAGTGTCCGCCTCTCTTCGTACATGAATTTATTAGTGCTATCTGCCGTCAGTTAGGTGGATGGCATAATAATATAATATAATATATGGAGCCCATAATATAATATATAAAGCACCCACAGCCCATAACCAATATAATTATGTCTATGGGCTCTGGGATAGAATTGATGTAAACGAGCGCCTGTGCCCTTTTAGTTATAATAAGAGGAAACTGATACCGAAGTTGGTGCTCCCAGTTCTTACAGTTTCGAAGGAGTTCTTAATAAGACAGACAAAGGCTTTCTGAAACCCCCAGTAGATTTAGCTAATGTTAAATCTGATTCATATTTAAGTGATAATTTTAAACGAATGGCAAAGAAAATTTATTCAAAGACTTATCTGGTGTAATGTTCTACAATACGTGATCGGCGAGAATGTGAATCAGCATGTTAGTTTTTTTCTGTATGTGTTAGTATGTCTGTTGTATGTCTGTCTCTGCGTATGAATGTTAGTGTGTTTGTCTGTCTGTATGTGTGAAACAGTATGTTAATTTTTCTTTCTTTGTGTATATTATTTTGTTAATATGACTGTCTCTACGTATGGATGTTAATGTGTTATTTAGTCTGTCTGTATTTGTGAATCAGTGTGATAATTTTTCTTTCTCTATGCATGTTATTCTGTTAGTATGTCTGTTGTATGTCTGTCTCTACGTATGAATGTTGGTGTGTTAGTCTGTCTGTCTGTATGTGAATTAGTATATTAGTTTTTCTTTCTTTATGTATGTTATTGTGTTAGTATGTTTTCTATTATATCTAAGATATAAATAAATATATTCTAGAACACTCTTCGAGACTAAATTCTGGGCACGTGGCTGTCTTGAGGTTCTTATTATGACTTGGTCATTTAGCCCCGCTTGTGTAAAGAGAAAATGCCGCCAAGAGGTTGATTGCAAGGAAGAATTTAAAACTGATTTGGAAAAATTAGCTCTCCAACAGAAGAAGAAGAAAATAATATTTGTTTTTAATTTTAATACGTCGAAAAAAATATGCCAACGTTTATATTGAAAATACTGTTAAACATGTATCTTTCTCAAGTAAATTAGCTTTGCTGATTTGTCATGTTCTAGGAACACAAACCTGGAGTTAGGCTTCGGGCAATATCCTTGAAAATTAGTAAATAGGTTTCATATAGTGTGTAAATACATGGTTTAACTTACTTCTGAGAGGTACGTTTTACACACCATGAGCTAAATGACCAGGTCACAAGGAGTCAGAGAAGTTAGGGGTATAAAACCTACTGGACAGCTGTTAGTTTGTTCAGTTGGTCCAGTGGACAAGCAATAGTGTAGTTTTAAATTAGTGTGGAATGCTCATTTTCGGTCCATTCATTGCGGTGACTCAGTAGACCTTCCTGATCTCGAGCCACTAATGGCGAAAGCTGTAGTGGACAATCGCTTGCCGAGAAGCGAAGGTGCAAGTGGAGGTTTTTGACTATTGGAGCAAGGTCTAATTTTTTCCCTTTTTTATATTAGATCTTGCGCAAGATGCCATAAAATATTTCAATTAAATTCACTTAACAGATAATTCTGATTCACACTTTAATGGATATTTTATGGTACTTGAAGCCCTACATTTCCTTCCACACTAGCTGCCTATGTTTGGAGGGGTTTTCTCCAGGTTAGAGCAAAACACTCTGACATGGATGGTGCCTTGACGTGGCGTCAGAGCTTTTCACTAAACCATCTGGCAGATATCTGTTGAATGTTGCAGTGAGTACTGTAATCATAAAAAACTCTAATATGAGTCAGCATATAGTCGAAGGGAAACACGAATCGGCAATTCTTCCCGCAATTGTAGTATGGCAAAAACAAAAAGGAAAAAATATGACATGTTCCCAGAATTGCAAAAGCATGCATTCTTTACCTGTTGATCTATGTTAGACATTTAACTGTCAATCTTCTTCCAATACTGATTAATAAAAAGTTATGTTTACCAGACCAGGCCCGGATTTAGAAGAAAAGAAAGGTGGGAGAGAGGTTATTGACTTGATCGAGGAGGAAAAAAGTGGGGCAAGAAGCTGCAATTGCATTGTGGTGTAACAATTCCCCCTACGTCTTAAATGTGATTAAAAAGTTTTAGAAAGATCTATAAAATAGATACTAACTTTCAGAACGTTTTTGCACCGTTACATTATTGAGCATTCCTAAGTAGAAGACCAATCCTCACACACGCAGACCCAGTATATGTGACCCTATTGTAGGCTAATTTGAAATGCAAGAATATCAAAACGTGTAATTTGAAATCAGCAGATAATAATCTCAACTCTGTCATTATACAGAGTGTACAAAAATAATGCGACAAAATTAAACAGTTATAACTCATGATATAATGAACGTATCTTTATACAGATGCTCTTATAAAGTCACAAAATATAGTAGCTTTTAATGCAACAACTGGGAATACGCAGAGTAATGAATTGAGACATGACAGAAATAAGAATTTAACGTAAGTGAAGGCGTCATCCTTCAGCCAGATGGAGACTAATTTTAATAAGAGAGGCACAAAACTTGGAGGTTTGGAGGCGCCAAGGGAAATTTCAGAAAGGATTATCTTCTTCCGATGGGGTAGTTTGTTATTTACAAAATAGCTGATCTATCATAAAAGGGAGATGGGTTAATAAATTTCGATAAGAGGATGAAGATTATTTCCAAAACAGTGTTTCCATACCCTATCTCCTGTGATGGTCTGAAACAAAGGGGTTTGAAGTGGGGGGGGGGGGGGGGTGAGAATGCGGGTTTGATCAGAAGGGCTGTTTACTGTCAACGTGTGACGCCATCTGACATTACTGGACTTAGAGAAATTTCGAAATATGTCAAGGGTGTCAAGGGTGTGAGGGGATGAACTTTTCCAAAACGCGTTGCAACACATAATATCTGATGAAATACGAAACCGAAGGGGGGTAAACAGCGTGGTGGGTGGCGTCATCCAAGGTGACCGTCGATGGAAATTTCGAGAAGGGTTGACCATTCAAGATGGCTGCTCGGAGTGGGGATGAAACTTTTGCTAAGAGTTTTAATTAATGAGGGTTTTTTAACAAAGGGGGATTGGGAGATTTTTAATGAATAACGAATTTATAGAACCATAGAAGATGGCTCCCAAAGGGATGAAGGGGATGCCCTGAAAGTTGCCACCGAAAGTTTAGTTGGACTTTGCAATGATTTTGAGGATTGCATCATCCATTCTGAGAGGGGATGCCCTAAACTTTGGCATCGAAAGTTTAATTGGACTTTGTAATTATTTTGAGGATTGCGACATCCATGATAGCATTTGAGAGAAGGGTTGGCCGTCCAAGGGGGTGGGGAACTTTTGATAAGTGTTTAATAAAAGGGGCCAGAACTTTTGATAAAGGTTTTTTTTTTCCCAATGAATAACGAGATTATAGGTTTGCCATCGAAGATGCCCTCCAAAGGTGGAGGGGGGCAAAATCTTTGAAAAGTGTTTAATAAAGTGGGACGGCATATTAATAAGGAATTTTTAAATGAGGGGGTCGAATTTTGATAAGCGTTTTAATTAAGGGGGCGTATATTAATAAAGGGGGCGTCACTTTTGATAAGTGTTTTATTAATAAGGAATAAAAAATAAATAGATGAAATAAAAATATAATTCATTCGTAAGTTAATTAATAGGGAATAAAGAAAAATTATAAATATTCCCAAATTAATGTGATTTACAAAGAAAAATATAATTTATTCGTAGGTTAATTTATAAGAAAGAAAAACAATATCATTCCCAAGTGAAATGTGATTTCAAAAAAAAAAAATATATATATAATATAATTTATTTGTAAGTTAATTAATAAGGAATAAAAGATAAATACAAGAAATAAAAATATAATATATTGGTAAACTACTGTATAAAAATAAATACAAAAAGTAAAATATAATTTATTTGTAAGTTAATTAATCTATGTAATAAAAGAAGATGTCTGTCTGTGGCCGCCATAACTCATCGGGAAATCAACGTAAACGCTCCAAATTTTCAGAGAACATTTCTAGTTCTGGTCCGGATTTCAGTGCCAAATTTCAGGTCGAAAGTCCAAAAGTGGGGGGGGGGGGGCTTGCTAGAACCAAAAAAATATATACCATGCTATTCCTACGGGAAACGATAATCGCTGTCGAATCTATTGTTGCCATTTTCTGCTCCCTGTGAAATTTAAAATTTAAAATAGCTTTAAAATCTATTGCCGTTGCCAGATTCCCCACATTTTCAAAGGCATTATTGAGGCATTTCATTTCAGCTAGGGACCTGATTTCCGAATCAAACATGGGGTCGAGCAGGGGAAACCCGCATACGAAATTTGGGATCTTTTGGTGAAGTACTTTGGGAATTACAGAATGTCAAAATCTGACGAAATAAATATCTCGATCGTTTGTCACGGGGTTCTCAGAGCGCGAGCCGAGTCACCAATGACCTTTACAACACCGAGAAATTCTTCGAGTTCAAACTGTGATAAAATGTCGGGAGGGGGGGGATACTCACAAAACTAACTTTAGTGCAAGAAACAACAGAATATGCAGATTAAGAGTGAGATACGAGCTGTCACAATTTGTGTAGAAACGTAGCCACAGGCCAAGTGAGAACACACTGGGGATTTGGGTTAGGTTGCTTTATCTCTGAGCGGTACTTTTTTACACACCAAGGGCTACTGGCCAGGTCACAAGAACCCCGAAGGCTCAGAGAAGGTTGGGGGAGGGCACCCACTGGAACAGATGCTGGGAGACAGATGGTAGCCTCCCGTCAAGGTCATCCAGTGTGTTCTTTAACGTACACAGGGTATGGCTCTCCTGCACACGGGGTCACGGATTATCGTCCTATCCCATCGGTGTCCCTTACTGACCGTGGGCAGGGCGAGGAGTTTTGCGCAGATAAGTCTCAACGCTGACCCAGCTGGGACTCGAATCTGGGAACTATAGATTACGAGCCTGGTGTGCTACCGACTGAGCCACCCCTGTCGTACCACACAGAGAACGCTGTGCAGGAAATATGGACCGTGCGAACGAATATCACGGGAGCCATAATGTAGCAAAATCTGTCATAACGGAAATAAATCATCAGCGAGCACTCCTCAGAGACACCAGCTATGAGGAGTGCTCACTGATGTTAACAACGATCTGGGCCAATTTCTTCCTGTTTAAAATCTATTCTAAAATGTGTGTGTGTGGGGGGGGGGGGGTACTTACAAAATTTATCTTTAATGCAGTGAAAATAAGAATATACAGGTTAAAAGTGGCACCCAGGCAGCGCCAGTTACGTTCAGCTTGTAAGGAATAAAAAAAAAAAATGTGGGATGATTTATAAAAAAATAATATTCGGTTATTCTTACTTCATCTACCTTTAGGCACTTTAAGCATATACTACCCTTGGCATAAAGGATAAATGTACTGCTAATGTGAGGGACGTATGTTCGCGTCGAGCTGTGGATAATGTAAATATATATTTTAAATGTAGTACGTGTGTTAAACACTAGATGTCGCTACAGGTAGACGGACTTATAATATTTCGACTATACTCAGTTAGCTCACCTGACACCAGAAGCTCTGCTTGCGCTTCTCAAAGCTTTCAATCATTCCTGGATCACCTGCACAGTACCTGAATCATGGAAGGCAACACACATTTTGCTTATCTTGAAGCAGGGAAAACCTGCCACTGACCTGTCCTCTTACAGGCCCATTGCTCTATCATTTTAACTCTGAAAGATCCTAGAGAGACTGGTCCTTGGATGCCTGGAATGGTATCTAGAGTCCAATGGACTCCGCCCTGACAGCCTCTCGGATTTCCACAAAGGGAGGTGCACGTCTGACAATCTCATCGACTTCACCTCTGCTGCTGATCGGGCATTGTCTGTGGGACAGACTACTGTCACTGTCTTCTTCGACATTAGGAAAGCATTCAATTCCCTGTCCCACTCGGATATTCTCTGTAGGCTCCAGGATCTCGGCCTCAGAGGCAATATCATCCATTGGATCACAGCATACCTCCCCAATAGAACAGTTTCTTGTGAAGCTGGGCAACACGCTAAACGTCTCCCACACCATCAATCATGGAGTACCTCAAGGGGGTGTCCTCAGCCCGATGTTACTGAACATCTTGCCTACCCTCTCGACTCGAGAAAAAAGTGGGTATTTCCATTTATGTAGAAGATATCTGCATCTGGTCCCCTACTATGCTCGGCTCATGATGAAATGAGCTGCAGCCATGGTCGTCAAGTTCTTCGACAAACTAAGCCTCATTCTTTCCACTGATAAGACTGTGTCCATGGTTCTCACGAGGAGATGTCTTCCACCCACCTTCCCTGGCTTCATGCTTGGCCACACATCATCAAGGTCGTCCATAGGCATATGTTCCTTGGTATGGTCCTGGACAGCAGGCTGAGCTGGGGACCTCACATCCAGCATCTTAAGACTGTTGCCACTGTGAGGAGCCACTGTGATTTCCTTGCTGGTACCCACTGGGGAAGTTCCTGCAAGACACTCCTGGTCTTGTACCAGCACTTGATCCTCTCTCGTGTGGGACTTGCACTCTAGTGGTCTCTAGTAGTCTCGAGTGGGACTTGCACCATGGTCAGAAACCAAGATGGCGGACTTAGGGGTTATGGATATTAATTAGCGAGATGTGAATATTAGTAGAGGGCGTGGTCAGTTATGAATATTAATAAGGAGGGATGGTAATGGAGACGCATATGGGTGATGTCATAGGGGGAAAGCACTGTGCGTGGGGGTTCCGTATAGTGTCTTGACACTACTAGCTCTGTACTTTGACAAAAAGAGAAGTAAAATGAGGATATTCTCCAGTGAAAGGAGGAGGTGGATATCCTATTAGGGCTCCTTTAATCAGTTGAAATTAAGAATCTATGTGTAGTAAGGATTAAGTGTCACAAGTCCAGAAATATACATTTGGTCACATTTAATTTCTATTTGAAGTCAGTGTTTTTAGTTAATAAGATTTGTTTAACTAGTAGTTAAGGATTTGAAGAATGCTATTTTCTAGTGTATTATATCTTGTGGGGAGCGAGTAACGCATGCTCTCCGTTTGCTGCTCCTGTAATGCAACCACAAAAGTGGCTCCATTTCACTGACGAATCAGATCGACCTCCCCAATTGTCCAACGAAGTTTGTCTAATTGGCGTTCGTTGCATCGACCTTGAATAGGGAGTGAGAAACAATAACATCCTTATCAAAGAAAGAATAAAAATTTTCTGGTCCTAAAGCAACCACACATCCGAAAGCTGGAAAAGTTTGCTGATATCAAAATTTCTAGATCTGCACTAAATTTGGTGTGGACACTTTCGCAGATCATGTGTAAGTATTTGATATTACTGTTAATGTGCCAATTTTTGAAAAGCGTTCTAAATTGTGATAATGCAACATGATTCACCGTTACTGACATGTTATGTCTAATGTGCGATTTTTGTATTGTTCCCAAAGTAAAGCAATAATCTTTTTTGTACATAGAAAAGGGTTTGCAATCGATATCCACCTCTTAGATGTATGCTGGAGGGTTATTCAATGGCAACTGTCAAATTGACCCCTTAACGTCACTTCTTCTTAGGCATGGGGGAGGGGTTAAATTATAAGACTTCGCCCTGATTTCAGTTATGGAAGAAAGTACTGATTGTATGTTGCATTTGCCTAGAACAAGGTCAGAATATAATATGAAACCAAGTGTTGCTGAGAAAAAAAATCATGGTTATTTCTACCATGACATACTTCAAGAGTAATACAAATGTGTTAATAGATTGCCATAATTGCTGTTTTAATGACTGAAATATTGAATACAATAAAAATTGGAATGAATGCCTTCGATATATTTTTATTTTATTCATTGCGATTAAAATTATTTTTTTCGCAGTGAACTTCCCGTTTTTAGGAACCATAATTTAGTTTAAGTGTGAACTGCCTTTGGCATTCGCTATCAGCAATCAGAAACATGAACTCAAAATAATTCACTGATCGAAAATTGCAGTTAGTTTTTTATTTTTTGACTCAGATCGCCAGACTACACAGTTATTATTTCTTCGTTTGTTGATTGAATCGCTGTGGATGTCAAATGAACTCAGAACGTAACGTGAGAAGAAATTGTTGACGATTGCATATAAAGGTAGAACGCAATGGCCTTGAATGAAATTCAAATGCGGCATGATATGTTGAATATCTCAGCGCTGACTCTGCTGTTGTTAGATGAGGAAATAGTCTCGATTGATTTCTTGTTAGGGATTTGATGCACCAAACTCGAGTATGAAAAAATGAATCCAGAAAAACAAAATAACAGAAGCTTTGCAAAGTAACTAAAGGTATTCCTGGTATAGAAGAGAGCGAAAGAGAATATAATTATTTTCCCTTTGTACAATATTGTGCATGCACAATTAATAAATTAATTGCCTATTATCTACATAATTCGTTTAATATGCGTGAATATAAACCTATCTCTTAGAATACAATGGAGTAATTTTCTGTTTCAACAGAATACGAAAGCATATTAAAGGCGGATGCAAGAACAATTCAGAAATCTTGTTCTGTGATTACAAACTTTGTGTGTAACGACCGCATTAAACCAAATTCGTTTAAGCAGGATTTCACCACAGCTGAGAAACACTTGTGAGACTAAAGCAGCTGAAAAGAATGTTCCACATATAGTTTTTAAATAAAGTTTTTTTAACAGCATTTTCTTTTGGAATTTTCTCGTCCGATACTACTTCCTAGTGTGCATGCCACCTTCGTTATTTTGAATCCCATGACTCTCGTGCAACCTATTGACTGCCCTACGTGTCTTCACTAGTGATGGAGTTCTGTCAGTCGCACTCAGCGCCACGCGTGACAAGGCAACCGGATGGATGTGAGAGACGAGTGAAGATTGAAAACATTCCTCTGAAATGCTCGGTCCTGCATTCCCTCCATCTATTCATCTCCAACAGACAGGAACATCAAGCGTCACAGACGCGGCTTGAAGAGTTCGTGCTCTCGCGGCACTCATTCTGTTCGAGCCTGCATGGAATGTGCGGCTCAGCGCCACCTGGTGCTGCAGAAAACGAGGCCATTAGTTAAGGCAGAGGTGTGGCGAGATGTCAATAACGACCCGATGAGTTTGGAAAGCAGCATCCTGGCCGAACATCTATCTGGCAATGAGTGGACAAGACTTGTGATAATCATTTCGCGCAAAGCTTTCGAGGCATATAATCTTTCCATTAAGTTATTAACCGATGTGCTAGATCTTTAAGATGTATCTCCACAGCTGTACAATTCACCGGCAAAAACATAATACATCTCTTCATTTCCAAACTGAGAATTAATCTATATTCGAAATGCTATCCAAATCTCAGCAACGAGGTTGGTTTTCATTTCATTGCAGTCCACACTTTGCTGTTTGCCTTTTTTAATTCGTAGTAAGGGCCACTGATTTTTAATTCTGATTAGGGAAAAACGACACAAAAATGTGTTACAGTTAGATAAGATAATTTTTATTTCAGATAATGTTTTACAGTATACAAAAACTTTTGAAGTCTCACAAGAGTTCGTGAGATCTCAATATAGAAACAATTTCAATTGAAAACATCAGTCGTCGCATTGAATAATACACAAAAAAAAAAGGAAAACAACTCAAAACAAAAAATTTCTAGTAATCCAGAAGTGTGAAAGTCGGAAAGTCAGAAAAATTGAATATCGATGTTACATATAACAGTTATAGTAGATTAATGCAAAAAAGTTTCCACATCATCCAGTTTCAAAATGTATTTCTTGAGAACTTTAGAAAACAAATGATAATTCGTGATATTTTTCATGCTGACTGGGAGAGAGGAAAGAAATTTCGGTGCTAAATACAAATAATAGTGCCTAAAAATTTCCTTATGTAATGCAGGAATTTCATAATTTATGTTTTTATCTCGTCGTAATTGGTAATTATTCGTGTCAGTTTTAATGCTATCATTTCTAAAGTAAAAGTATTTAATTATTTCGAAAAAATAATCATAGCGTAAAGGCAAAATTCCTGTTCTCGAAACAAAGGTAATGAAGGTTGCGTTTTTGGGCTTTTAGTTAATAAGCGAATAAATCTCTTTTGCAGCACTAAAAGTTGTTTAAAATTATTGAAATACATGCCTCCCCAAGATTTTATACCATATGTTAGTTGAGAATGGATTAATGCATAATATAGTGTACACATAAATTTAAATGAAACTAAATGTCTTACAAGATATAAGCGGGCCAGGTTACGGATGACCTTTCTTTTTACCCATGTTACATGCACTTTCCTAGTTAGGCCTGCATCAATCCAAATACCTAAATATTTCACTGACGGCACAAAAGGAATTTGAGGACAATTACAGTGACTTTTCGATGAACAATTCGTATCATGATATTTCAATTGATTGCGGTGCAAAATATCGGTAACAGAACTATTTTTCTTTAAGTAGAAATAAACTGCATTTGTCTTTGTCAGATTAATTGTTAAAAAATTACTCGTGGTCCAGTTTCTAATTAATTCTAGATCACTATTTGCTTGTTTAAAAATAATCGAAGAATCAGAACCAGTATATGTCAGGCAAGTGTCGTCAGCAAAAATAGTTAATTTACCTGTTAGGTTAATGGAATCTAGATCATTAATGTAAATAATAAATAATAAGGGACCCAGAACAGATCCCTGTGGCACTCCGTATTCAACTTTAGTCCAAGCACTGTATGTATCTTTTATTTTTACTCTTTGCCTTCTGTTAGCTAAATAACTGCGAAACCAATTCAATGCCACTCCTTAACTCCAGCAGCTTGTAATTTTTTATTAATTTTTGATGATTTACTGTATCGAATGCTTTTTTAATGTCCAGAAAGATTGTTAATGCATGATTACTG
Organism: Ryuthela nishihirai; assembly: GCA_038380435.1. NCBI lineage: Eukaryota > Metazoa > Arthropoda > Arachnida > Araneae > Heptathelidae > Ryuthela > Ryuthela nishihirai. Next base: position 6,511,774 of record JAWZYU010000019.1, read on the forward strand.
TTATTCATAGCTGTGTAAATCGTATTTGTTACCTGCAATAATGCATCATCCGTACCCATTTTTTCTCTAAACCCAAACTGATTGCTACTGAGAAAACATTTTTTTCCAGATATTCATATAATTTATTTTTCACTATTTTTTCAAAAATTTTAGATATTACTGAGAGTAATGCAATAGGTCTATAATTCCCTAATTCCTTTGGGTCACCGTCTTTAAAAATAGGAACAATAGTAGCTTTTTTCAAAACATCAGGGAAAATTCCTTGCTCAATGGATAGATTAAATAGATTTACAAGTATTTCGATAAATTTTTCTCCCAACAGATGAATTATTTCTGCGGTTAAGCCATCAAAACTTGGAGATTTATTTTTTGGTAGAAATATAATTTGAGTCCTAATATCTTTAGCTATTATTGGCGTTAAGAAGAAAGAACTTACCGCAGTTGAAGGTTTTCCGTCTCCTTCCCAATCAGCATTTGTTTGAACTAAATCTTTGTTCAAATTTCGTGCATTTCCGGCAAAATAATCGTAAAAAAATTTGCAAATTTACAAGGGTCTTCATCATATTTAATTAACTCGTTTTTACTTTTAATTGCACGGGGATAGTTTTCTTTCTCTTTAAAGTTACCACATATTTCATTTATTACATTCCACTGCTTTTTCTGATTTTTACCTGCTTTGGAAAATTTATTAGTAAAGTATTGTGTTTTTGTTTCCCTTATGGCACTAGTAACAAAATTTCTGTATCGGGAAAATGACAGTTTAAGCGACATATCTGTAGGATTCTTCTTCATTTCCTTATACAGAGTGTTACGATAATTTATTAAAATTGCTAATTCATTTGTCATCCACGGTTTAATTTTCTTAAAACGTTTTTTCTTTACTTTCGTTGAATCATCAATTAAATGGCTTAGTGTATCAATTAAATTTTTAAAAGAAGCATTAACAGAACCGTCAATATATATATCATCCCATTTTATATTTGCAATTAAGTTCGTTAATCTTTTTAAATCCACCATTTTTATTTCATCATTTTTTAATTTTTGTTCAATTTTAATATCTAAATTAACCTTAACTAAGCAGTGGTCTGTAATTCCAATGTCATCCAGAAATATATTACAGTTATATAATTCTTTGGTTCTAAGAAATACATGACCAATACATGTAGACGAGTTCTCCGTAATTCTGGTTGGCTCTTCTATCATATTAAGTAAACCATTTTCTGCTAATAGTCCTAGATATTCATCAGTGTTTGTGTTGTCATTTAATAAGTTAATATTAATGTCTCCAAGATAGAGAATATTAAGAGTATCAAGTGATTCTAGGATTCCGTTTAATTCGGAAATGAAATTAGATACATTTTCAGAAGGAGATCTGTATACAGCCATTAATGTCCATTCTTTGTTTTCAATTTCAAGTTTTAAAACCGCAATGTCTGCGCAATTCATTGTGATTGGTTGCTGTATAGCATCGATGTCGCAGCTAACATAAATTAATACTCCACCTGATCTGTAATCATCCCTACAAAATGAGAAGCACTTGTAACCGTCTATTTTGTACAGCGAGACTTCCCAGGAGTAGATCCAAATTTCTGTCAATATAATTAATCTGGGTCTTTCCTGAAAAGTCCCCAAGTACGTCAAAAATTCATCAAAATGTGCTCTAGCACTGCATATATTTAACTGAATAAGAGAAAAATTACCAACAAACATCACAGAGAAAAAGAAATAAATACAAAAATACAAGTCGGTAACTATCAAACCTGAATAGCATTTAGGTCTTCTAAGAATCTAACACGTATTACAGGGCTAGTATCACTACGTTGCAAAAATATTTTGCAATCCCTAGTCCACACGTATTTGAATCCATTCGCTCGTTGAAACTTTTTAGTTTCATATAACACATGCTTTAGTTCAGGGATTAAATGTTCATTGACGAAAACCAATCCTGCACCATCGTCTCCAATCAACTCTTTTCCGTTTAAATTTTTGTTTCGTTTAAATGCTTCGACCCATTTATTTCTATTCCGTCGCGAATCCAATTGCGCAATGATCGGTCTCGGTTTATTTTTATTTGCAGATGGCACTCTGTGTGCGACTTGAATTTCGTTGTCACCAACAGTTATCTTTAACTTTTCCCCAATTGTTTTAATTAATTCTGGTAGATTTTCGTTTGGTGTTTCTTTTAGTCCTACAATCTCTATATTCATATTTCTGGACACTTGCTGTAAATCCATAATATAATTTTTCAGTCTAGCTACATTTGTTTCCAACGAATTAACTTTTTGCGTTAAGATGGCATTTTCTTTCTTAACGTCAGAAATAGTCTTCGTAATCGAGTCTATGGTTCTAGAAAAATCATCGATTTTGCAGGAGCAGAAATCAGCTGATTTCTTAACTTCAAGTAATTCTTTCCTAACATCTTTTAATTCTGCTTTAATAATTGCCAATTCACCCTTAACTGCAAGATTGTCAGTCCTCAGAATTGCAACAATATCTTCTTTCAATTGACACAAATCACTGTAACTGATCTGTTCACCCACAAAATCTCGCGCTTTTTGTTCTGGCAGCTTCGTGTCGTCAGTTCCCTCGCTCTGTGTTGCCCGCTTTTCGGCTGCATTTTCTACGTGGAGCACTTGTCGCAGGATTGCCTTCCGCTTCTAGGCTTAACATATTTGAAGACCTTTGGTTCCGGCATTTGTAGCATCTCCATCTACCTTTGGCTTCAGATGACATCTTTTTAAAAATTTTTTCAGTCATTCCGATACAAGAGAAGTGAAATAGCCTTTTACATAGACTATTGCACATTATGCTATCACTGTCGTTTATAGCTGGGGAAGAGCATACGACACACACATCTCCGTTCGCCTGAGGGGATGTGCAGATGGCTTGACTGGTCATCTAGTTATTAGCGTGTTTCCGTTTTTAATATCACTTTTTTCCCAAACTGAACAATTTCCTGCACCGGATGATTGGAAAACTTCAGTTACTTAACCTAAAACAATTTTTGCTACTTTCAACTGATGCTCAGGTTGTATCATATCAGGAGGATCCTCGTTTAATCACAATTAATCGATTCGTATGGTAGGCTCGATGTACGAAAAGTCGAATGGGAAAGAGCAGAAACGGAACAGTTTAGAAAAGTTGGAGAATCGTAAAACATATTAATAAGGAATTTAATTTAATTAAAAATTAAACCTCGTGAAATAATCCACAGTGAACAGCTGTCATGTATATTTGAACGCACCTAAATATTGTTAATTCAGTAGCATGAAGAAAGCAGTGTAATGAATGATCTTTTATTTCAGCACAATTCCTCACCATTTTCAGATCTATTGGTTCAGTGGTGTAACAACAAGGAGAGATCATGGTGTTATAACTCGCTTCTGCGCGGATGCAGATATGCGCATTTACAAGCGCTCCGTGGGAAAAAATATTTACGTTAAGGCGGACACCTGATAAAATCTGCTGGAATACAGGAAAAATATTAGTCAATAAATTTTTATTCATCATCATACACGATTTCCAATACAGAAAAAGATGAACCAAAAATCACAAGTATTGTCTGGGACATTAAAATAAATTAAAACTAAAATCGATTACGTAAAAATCTTACTCACTACAAAGATCGCAAGCAGTTTTTCCATTCAATTGATTATTCCATTTTGCAATTTATGCAATTTGCATTTCATGCAAGTTGCGCTCGGACATTTAATTTATTTCAGTTGCACAAATTTTATAATGCAATTTTTATATGTGGTTAATTATATACTATTTGCTAAATAATAAAAATATAAGATAATAAAATGTGTAATATTTTTTAATATTCATTTGTTATTTAAATCAATATTGAAATACCAACTAATACAAAAGCTATCAAACTTGCCCATGGAATCACAATTTTATGAAAAATAATAATATTGTTGCAAATTTTTAAATGGATGAGCACTGAGCGTGAGAATAAATAAGTATATTTTACAATACAAATTACAATACAATGCAAATTATTAAAAAAGCATGGATGAAATAACTTATAAACAAACTAAATACTATCGTTCATAACCTTTTTTTACAGAACAGTTAAAACCAGCTCTGTCTGTTCAACTAAAATATTGCCTTTTCACTTTGATTGCCATGTCTCTGGAACATCTTTACTTCAGGCGTAAACAATTCTTTCATCACACTAGATTTTACACCAATAAAACTAAACAACCACCGGCGCACTCACCACATAAAAATATCTCTTCGTTTTGACTGTCGTGCACTGACTGAGGCTATTTTATGCCTCCTTTTTAGTTCTCCACAACTCTAACATTGTAATTCTATCATTCTTAATCTTCAGATCGATTCTATGTTCCAACGATTTGTTACATAAATCTCACGCAAAATCATAGGCGAGTGTTCATGTCACGTTTTAAATAAAGTCACTACAGCACGTTCATCTGTCGTAACAATATCATAAAATTTATTTTACTGATAAATGAGAATTTTACATTTCACCATTTAAAATATTAGTGATTCATAAACAGTAAAAATATCAATCGCACTTATATACACAGTAAATGTACAATATTTTTATCATTTTTATGAAGTGACTACCATTTCGATATCAATAAATTCATCAATCCTATTTGTAATAATTTTGAAATTTACATGTTTTAATTTTATATTTTATGATTCCTGGCAATTATTAAATATTTTTGTTCTTAATATATATGTAATGCGTCAGTGTTATACATTTCCTAGGGTGCGGAACAATTAGTTTGGTAGAATTAGGCGATCTTTTATTATGATTAGAGGTTTTAACATTACTTACTGTGTAATATTTTTAATACACAGGGTGTCTCAAAAATATAGGTACAAATTTTTAGGGGAGATAGATAACATCTAAAGGAATGAGAATTGCATAGGAACCCATAACCGGAAACGTCACCGTAAGTCAATAGGCGGCGCTGTTCATCAGTGCGCTAGAGGGGAAATTTCGGATTTCCTCATTCGAGCGGTAGTCGACTGACGAAGAGTATGCAAAGGTATCATATAAACATAGAAATTTCTTTAGTTGAAGAATATGTAAATAATTATAATGAAATCAAATACTGTCATATTTTTTCCTTTTTAATACACATCTAATTGATTCATTTTGTGTAGTAATAAGTTGTTTAATATGAGTGTAATGTGATCTTCCTGACGATATTAATCAATATTTCAAATATGATATAATCCTTTATATATTGATTTTAAAAGTGTAATGTTACCAAAATTTCTAAATATAATAGAAATTAGGTATAATTGCATTAACCATTTTTATCACGTATTCAGTTTGGTTTTTCCAAGTTAATCAACTATTAATATGCAATCCTAAATATAACTATCAGCACCTTCAATTGGTTCGCATAAGCAATCAGAAGCCGTACATTTAATTGAATAACGGAATAATGTGTTTTCAAATGTATCTGGACAGTTGCATTTCAAGCTAAATTATAAATATTTGGTTTCTGCTACATAGAAAAATAATCTATTTTTCAAATCCACAGTCTAATTTTCTTTAAATCTCATTTATATCAATTATTAAAATGTCTTTTTTTTAATCTCGTTTCCAAAAAGAACGAGATAATGGCTTCACTTTTTTCCGTTTTTCTTTTTGCCTGTCGATCCGTAGACATCGAACCTTTTTTGTTTTCAGAGATAAAAATTTTTTTTCGGATAGATAGGTGGCATTGATTAAATATTACGATTCGCACTTTCGAAAAATCCCAAGAACTACAATTGCGCCCTCTAATGGTGGACAAATCTGAAAATTCCGAACATCCAATGAATATTGTAAACGATGTATTTATGCTAGACATTTGGAATTTTGGTGGTGGAATGTGAATATCATGTAGTTTCCATTGGCAATAATAAGTTGCTCACTTACCCTCAGAGACGTGGAAAAACTCTTTTTTTTTGTTTTAAGAAATAATTGTTCGTTTTTAGAGATAAATTAAAAATTATTTATTTTTATTGAATAGTGTTATGAATGAAAGATTATGATTAAACTTTCTGACTTTTCCAAAAGTTAAAATCGCGTTGTCTAACGGTGGGAAAAAAGTCAAAAATTTAAACGAATATTTCAAACGACGTGTTTATGCTAAAATTCTGATTTTTTAGTGGTGGAATGTGACGATCTTGATCATTCCACTGGCAATAAGTTGACCTCTTGCGCACAGAGGGTATGGGAAATGCAACTTTTTTTTAACTCATTACCGAAAGGAATGCGGGTCTATAGATCCCTCTATATCGGATGATAAGGGAGTAGGATATAAATGAAGTCCGGGACAGTAAATGCAGAAAACGCATATTCTATTGGTTGAGATCTAGGAATGGTATTAAAATATAGTTAAAAAATTGAAGGAGAGGCCAAAAATAAAACAATTAGTGAAAAGTTCTAAAAGCTTAAATTTAAAAAAATTTTGAATATAAAAAGATCACGTGATATTAAGATCGCAATATCGAGAAAAAAAAAACCTATGAGGCAGAATTCAGCGTGTCGAAACATTTATCAGACAATAGCAGTCCCAAGAGCAAAATGCTATTGACCTACCTCCAAAGAAAGGCAAGTCAAGAAAAAGGAAGAATATTTTGGCTCTTATCTAAAGTTCCAAATAAAGAAATCAAGAAAAGAGATGGTGTCCACTTTGGAGTTTCTATTGGTTTTCTCATTTTGGAGGGAATTTTTATTCTTATTTTTTGTTTCCTCTTCTGTCCAATACAAATTCAAGTGAGAATTACTTCGTGTAGTTTACCTAATTGTTATTTAGTGGTCTAATGGGATCTTTGGCAAGAAAGATGAGATCGTCTTGAAGTTGCGATTCAATAAGTTTGAAGTCAGATAAGACTGAAGTTCTACTTTCTTTAAAGGCATTATGGCTGGTAGTGATTTCCTTATCTGAATGGTTTTGAATTGTATTATTCAAGTCTTCGAGATTGGAATTTTCGACTTGTAATTTTTTTTAAACGTCTTCGACATCTATTGTCGTTTTAAGCGATATTTGGAAATCCTTTTTTTTAGTTGGATTGAGACTAATCAAATATTTTAATTGGCATTTTTAATCGTTAAGTAGTTTTAATTTGCATCGTTATCGGTCACTAAATATGGGAAAGGCAGACCTTTTAACGAATGTTTCGAGTGATCTGTATGTGGTAGAAATTGGAAATTTCGGTGGTAGAGCATCAAGAGATATTTCCCTGACATCAATAATCCGCCCCCATTTCTCAGAGGGGTGTTTGAAAAACAACTTTCTAAACTGAAAGATAAAAGCGAAATACTTTTTATTTTGTATAAGTACTAAGAAAATACTACTGTGTGCATTTTCCCCACCATCCATTTGTTCGAATTAAAAATTTTTAGGAGTGAAAAAGTAGGCAAACGAAAAACTTCATTCTCATCGAAAATGAGATTATCATATGCGACAGAGGCGATAGACGTTCTTCTGGTTAGATGTATACACCGAGAGCCAAAAGATTATGACCACCTGCCTATAAAGATGTTGGTCCTCCACGTGCCGCCAAAACAGCTCTTACCTGGCGAGGAATGGACGCTACAAGATTTCTAAAGATGTCTTCTGGTATCTGGTAACAACACGTTACCAGCAGATCTTTTAACTCCTGCAAGTTACGTGGTTGAGCCGCCGTGGATCGGATATGCTGTCCCAACAAAAACCACAGATACTCGATTGGATTGATGTCTGGGGAATTTGGAGGCCAGGACAATACCTGGAAGCCTTCCTTAATGTTCCTCAAACCATTCTCAAACAATCCGGACAGTGTGGTATGGCGCATTATCCTGCAGAAAGAAGGCACTACTAGAGAGTCATACCGTTGCCATGAAAGGATCTACCTAGTCTGCAATAATATTTAAGTAAGTGGTAGACGTCAAAGTTTCCTGCTCATTAATGATTGGACCCAGGAGTTTCCAGCAGAACATTGTACAAAGCATTACACTTCCTCCACTGGCTCGTTTTCGTCCCATGGCTCATCCTGGTGCCAACACTTCCCCAGGTACACGGAGCACTCGTACCCTGCCAAACCTGGTTCCCACTTGACCCGTGGCTTCGTTTCTACACAAATTGTGACATCTCGTGTCTCACTTTTAATCTGCATATTTTGTTGTTTCCTGCCCTAATAGTTAATTTTGTGAGTATCACCTTCCGACATTTTATCGCAGTTTGAACACTAAGAATTTCCCGGTCTTGCAAAGGTCATTGCTGACTCGGCGCGCGTCCTCAGAACCCGTGGCAAACGATCGAGATATTTATTTCGTCAGATTTTGGCATTCTGTAATTCCCGAGGTACTTCACCGAAAGGTCCCAAATTTCGTAGGTGGGTTCCCCGTGACTGACCCCGTGTTGGTTAGAAAATCAAGTCCCTAGCTGCAATGGAACGCCTAAATAATGATCGTGATCGGAAATGTGGGGAATCTGGCAACGCCAGCAGATTTGCAGCAGATTTAAATGCTATTTGAACTTTTTGCTTTCACAGTTAGGGAGCAATATATGGCAACAGTGAATTTGACAGTGATTCCCGTTTCCGGTAGGGATAACATGCTAAATATGTTTGCTTCTAGCAAGCTCCCCTTTTGGACTTTCGACCTGAAATTTGGCACTTCAATCCAGACAACAACCTGAAAACTTTTCTGAAAATATGGAGCGTGTACATTGATTTCCCGATGAGTTATGGCTGCCACCGACAGACATCTTTTATCATATAGATATCAAGAATATAATAATAACATCACAAGAATATCTGTAATATATAACATCACAAGAAGATCTGTAATATATACCATCACAAGAATATCTATAAATAATATTCTTTTGATATTAATATTAAACAGTGAAGTAACAAGGAGGGAAATTAATGCTTTAATGCTTCTATCTTTTGAGGAATTTTATTTTTAGGAACCACTATTGATCAATTTCCATTAAGAAAAATAAATGTTTAATATTTTTATAAGAAAAATATTAAACATTTTTTTTTTCAAAACTCAATATGTCCAAGAACTTTAGTTAATCTTGATTACGCCATTGATTATGTAATGTGTAAGAATTATGCATAATTCCCAAATTATATTATTTCCTTTTTAGTTTTCATCAAATTGTCATTGTGTTCTGTACTCGAAATAAAGGCATTATTATTAATAAATAATACGTAACATTTCTAAGGTTTGGTGTAATTTGTTCGATGGAAACTTATTCGACTGAAATTTGTTCGAAACGCAATTTTGTTCGAAAAGCAAATCTGTTGAATGGAATTTGGTTCGACCGAATTTTGTTGAAGAAAATTCTGTTTCGAACGAATATCCATCGAAGAAGTTTCTAATGACCATAATTCTGCAATCCAATATTGAATTCTGTAACAGACATCTATAAAAGATGCATAATTTTTCACTAACCGACATTGGCACATAAAAAAAAACAAATAGTATTCTATCATTGCAATGTTCGAATTACAAATTATGAGCTTTTGCAAAGGATATTTTGATTGGCAGGTTATAGAGAAATAAAAAAAAATAAATACTCTCTCAAGCGGCTGCTTACCACAGAGGTCTGACAGGAGCCTGTCAATTTATACGCCATAGTAGGTCTTGAGGATGGCAGGACCTCAACAGAAAAACAACACAAACATCCATGCCTTACCCAGGGCTCGAACCCAGGTCCCTTAGTTCAGTAGCCAAGCGCGCTATCCATTCGGCATACGATCAAAAGAGATCGTCAAATCGTTTGGAAGGGAACGGAAGAGGAGGGCTGCCAGATAAGTGTGGTCTACTGATCTGATCATCTATGGCCACTTTTTTCTATTTTTCCTACCCTGCCGAGAAATGGTCATTTTCACAGGGTCCTGGTGCTTATGATTTACACCTATTCGATTGGACTGGTTTACGTCTTTGAGCTTTATTTGTATCCTGGGCTTGCTGCACTGGTGGGCCTCTGTTGAGAGAGAATCTGCTGCTGTGTTTTTTGTTTGTTTATGGATTGACAGTCCTAAGTGAACAGAGGCACGGGATACCTTATATCAGCTGGCGGATAATCCTGATCACAGGCCATCACAGGTACTTGAACTCTAGATTCTACGGTCATCGCCAATTCTAAACTGGAATAATGTGTATCAGGCAGACCATATAGCACTTGAAAGCGTTGTACCTGAAGTTCCTACCAGCATGGGTGGCTTCAGACTTTAGAGGTGGAGGAACTTTAACCTTCACTTATCTAGTTGGACAATGCCAATCCTAAGCTGGAGTAATGGTGTCTCAGACAAGATCATATGGCTTTTAAAAAGGTCCACTTGAAACGGTAGTGCCTGAAGTTCCTACCAGAATGGGTGGCTTCAGCCTTTAGCTTTGGAGGATAAGGTCTTTGCCCCCATGCCGGTGATTAAGGGGCTGCTTGTTATTATTTGCCATACAGCTCTAAAAAAACCTAATTTCTTTAAAAACCTACTAATCATTTTCTCTCATCAGATAGGTGGAATGTGAGGATGTTACATAGTAACGTCCTCACATTCCACCAATGATCACATTCCATAGGTGGAATGTCATCGCATTCCACCTATGATTACATAGTAACGTCCTCACACTCCTCGTGCAGTCGTCCTCAGACAGGAATTCCAGCATTATAACTTAGTTATTCTAGGCTTGAAGGTGGTAAGATGGACAGGTAAAGGTTAGATACTTAAAAATAGTTTTAAATTTATCTTTCAGGGAGGGAGGAAGGAGAGCATCTCCAAGGGGTAGGTTTTCTTCTCAGCAGACACACCACTGATTCTCTCTAGTATATAACTGCATTAATGAAAGTTTTTTCACAGCAAAATTTAAACACAAATTAAAGCCTTGAATGTCTTCTGTTGCTATGCCTCACAGAGGACTCTGATGAGAACGAGAAGGATAAGTTTTATAGACAGCTTCAGGATATTCTGAATTCTGTGAAGAAGGGAGATATTTCTCTTGTGCTAGGTGACATCAATGCTAAAATTAGTACTGACTGACCTTTTGGCAGGGGTGTTCGGTCCCTTTGGCATAGGTAATTACAATGGCAATGGGGAACGTCTTCTATAGATAAGTAAATTCAATGGCTAGTGAATAATTAATCCATACTACAAACTGGGGGGCATTTATGTACGTGGGTTTGACCTGATGGCTAGCACAGGAAAATGATAGATTTTATTTCAATTAACAGCCAATGGGCTAGTTCGTTAGGAATACCAGATCATACAGATGAGCAGAAATTGGGTCCGAACATTTGATATTCAGGTGTCCCGTCAATTCATCGCGCTTAATTCATCTCAACATCAGTTCATCAGAGCGTCAATTCATCGCGACGTCAGTTCATCGCAGCCTCAATTCATAGAGACGTCAGTTCATCACAGCGTCACTTCATCGCAACATCAATTCATCGCAGTGTTAGACATGTTGTTTTATTGACTTTCTGCATCTGTAGATTGTTTAAATGAATTCTGGAGACAATAATTTAGACTTCAAAAAGGTTAAACATGAGTCAGAAGAATTTACCTCAGAAAGTAATTGAAATTAGCATAACCAGGATTGTTTCAAACCATTTAATAAAATATGCATTTAAAATGTTGGCCTAATATTGAAGTAATCATTACGCAATCATTAATGATTTTATAAAAATAATTCATTGTTAAATATTCCAGCTTCCTTGCCTCTTTAAATACTGTACGAATATTGCTAAAAATCGAGATTTAAACAGATTTGATTTTGATCTTTAATTTATCATCAGTTACATTTTTCCATTAAATGCATATTTTAGAAGTTATAGACCACCAGTAATCAATAACATATGTATAACCAGTGTAAAAAAAATATATAGCATATAATTTTATTAAAATTTATCATTTTAATGAAAATTTGCACATAAAATTATTCACATAAATCAACATCTCGATTTTTAACAATATTCGTTCAGTATTTAATGAGTAATGGAAGTTTGAATGTTTAGCAACAGCAATGCCAGTCTTAAGAAATGTATACAAAACTTAAGAATAGTGAAAGAATTCCTTGCACAAAGTTCTAAAATACAAACTTATTTTATTAAACACTTTGATGGAATACTTATTACTAAGTTTTAATTAATTTCTGAAGTAAATTTTTATGGCTGGCATTGCTATCGCTAAGTATTCAAACTTCCATAACTTATTAAATACTGAACGAATATTGTTGAAAATCGAGATATTGATTTATTTGTTTGAGATCTTTATCTGCAATCACATTTAAAAAAAAGAAAACACACTTAATTTAGAAGTTATAGAGCTTTGACGTTAACTCTCAAATGACTTAACGTAGGGTTTTACTTAATTTATGGAAACCAGTGTATATTGATCAGATCTAATACTCTATAGCAGTGAATTAATTAATTTCTACTATAGCAATTGTTATTATTTAATTCACTGCTATAGAGTATCAGATAGTTTCACTCAGGGAGATTATTGAGAGATGTTTAGAGTTTCAGAAACGTGTGGTTACTTGCTTTATAGATTTCAAAACGGCTTTTGACTCTGTTGATCGACATAATTCTCCCTATAATTGATTCCCGTATAATTTGAGATTCCCCTATAATTATGACAAGAATTATGATCACCTTTTTCAAAAATAGGGATAATAATAGATCTAGTAAAAAACTTAGGAACAAGACCTTTATCAAAAAACTATTCAAATTTTCAATGAACCCTGTGACAACAGAAACATTCCCAACTCTAAGCATTTCAGTTGCAATTTCATCTACTCCTGGGGATTTATTCAGTTTTAATTTTGAGATAGCAAGAGAAACTTCAGAATGTGATATAGGGAGAACATTAAATCCAGTAATTCATCTGTCCTCATTAGAAAAAAATGGATGTAGAAATAATCACCTTATTTTGAAATCTCTGAAATGCTCTGCCCACTTAGCCATCAGAGAATCCTCACCTTCAACCACCTTCCATGTTTATCCCTTAATCCCTGTGTACCTGTCTGTTTCTTCCCACATAAAACATTAACAATCTGGTACAATCCCCTGTTGTTGTGCTGTCTAACTGCTTCCCATGCTTTGTCAGCCAAGCTATTAAGCCAAATATTCTTATGAGCTATTAACTGATTTTAAGACGTTAATTAAGCTCATTGTAATGCTGTAGGTATGGACTAGAAGGGTGTTGATTCATACTGTTACTGCACTTCGTTGTTTCAGAAATACGATCTATAGCATGATCACTCATATAATTTTGCTTCCTCTGTGTCTTTATACACCAAAGAGAACTGTTGGTTTCAAAAACAAAGCCCGTTTAATCAAAAAACGATTCCTTCACATTTTCACTTCATTTTCATGATCATAAAATGATTCCATTCTTTCTCAACTATAGCAGTAAGGAAACCACGATTGTTATAAGGACTAAGTTGCCTATGATGGTATGCTCTGGCTATATATGGATCTTTCAGAGCTTCAGCGTCAAAAATAATTCTTTTAACTCAAGCATAACATTACTTAAGCTTCAGTTGGAATATACGTTTGACCAGTTAATGTAATTGGACTCAATTTCGGCAGTCCCGTATGATCTGGTATGACTGCTGCTGTTTTATTGATATTTGTACCAGCCCATTTGCTGTTTAATTGAAATAAAATCTATCATTTTCCAGTGCTACCCGTCAGGTCAAACCCACGTACATAAATGCCCCCCCCCCCCCAGTTTGTATTATGGATTAGTTATTCACTAGCCATTGAGTTTACTTATTTATAGAAGACGTTCCTCATTGCCATTGTAATTACCTATGCCAAAGGGACCGAACACCCCTGCCAAAAGGTCAGTCAGTACTAATTTTAGCATCGATGTCACCTAGCACAAGAGAAATATCTCCCTTCTTCACAGAATTCAGAATATCCTGAAGCTGTCTATAAAACTTATCCTTCTCGTTCTCATCAGAGTCCTCTGTGGAGCGTAGCAACAGAAAGACATTCAAGGCTTTAATTTTTGTTTGATATTTTGCTATAAGAAATATTTCATTAATGGAGTCGTATCCTATAGTGTATGGGTTCTCAACGTGGGGTACGCGGTAAAAAATTTTGGGGGTACGTCGTGAGAGCTCAAAAGTCTCTAGAACTAATAACGAAGTCGCTAAGTTGGCAACACTGCTACTGTTTAATTTCTGAGAACAGAGTGACAAAGCGCGGCGCTGTAGTTCCATGTCTGTACATATTCACAAATGGCTATGTCCACACTTGTGCGCTTTCATCTTCAACTTCACTTTCAACTTTCAATTCCGCTTTTCAACACCGAGGTAGTCTAGCGCATGCCTTAGATGGAATACGTTGGACACATGCCTTCAACTGTCTACACCTGTGCGTCAAATAGTTTTTTTTTTTTAACCAGTGTAGACGTGAAGTTGCAATGGACGTAACTGATGCTGCTATGTTAGCGGGTATAAGTGCTGCAATTTTAGTGCTGAAAAAGTGAGAAAAAGACGTGAAAAATACCGGCGATCGATATGGATGAAAGATTATTTTAAAGCACGGAATTTTGGAATAATGAGGGAATTGGAATTAAATGGAAACGATCTTTTTAAGAACTTTACGCGAATGTTTAGAACAAACTTCTACGTGCTTTTGGGAATGGTGGAGCCGAATATTGAAAAAAATAATAATAATCGTTTCAGAGAAACAATACCAGCTGAAGTGAAATTAGCGATCACACTTAGATATTTGGTTACCGGTGATTCAATATTCATTTAAACCTATAATCTGATGAATTATTTAATTAATTATTTTATTTATTTAAATTAATTTAATAATTTATATCTTTGATGAATTATTTAACCTATAATCTTCAATAAACGCCAATGTTTGTTCTGACGACATGGTGAACAAAAAACACAAGCTCAATAATTACAAAAACAGAACGAAACCTTCCAGACAAACTACGAAGTTGCACGGAATGTTGAACAAAAATCCACTACTGATGAAAGTACATGCGCTACTGCATGCGTCACAGGAAACGGCGCCGTTCAACTGATTTCAGGCATGCATTTGCGCATGCGTCGCAGCGCGTGCGTCTAGCGCACGTAAAACGCACAAGTGTGGACATAGCCAATCATTATATGAAACTAGTTGTTCGTCTTTAACTGCTTTAAAAAATAAATATAGGAACAGGCTGGATGTTGAAGATGATTTGCGACTCTACCTTAGCAAGATAACCCCAACCATTGATGAACTGTGCAAGCGTAAACAAAGGCAACCATTTCACTGATTGCCCAGTAAAGTGTTATAATTTTATAAGATTCGTTAAATTGTTTATGCCATTTATTATGTTTATCGATATATGTAATTTATGAATGCAAAATTTAATGTCTTATATACGTATATATTTTATTTTATTACCATTGTTATACTATAACTATAGTTTTATCTTTCTATACAAGGGGTACGTCAGTTACATACACATTTCCAGAGGGATGTGAAACATAAAATGTTGAGAACCACTGCTATAGAGTATCTCTGGCCTGTCTGCTGAGAAGCAAACCTACCCCTTGGAGATACTTTCCTTCCTCCCTCCCTGAAAAGAGAAATTTAATATTATTTTTAAATATCTGACCTTTACCTGTCCATCTTGTCACCTGCAAGCCTAGAATAACTAGGTTATAATACTGGAATTCCTGTCTGAAGACTTGAAGAGAATAATGTCCATGTAACCTCGTCACATTTCACGTACCTGCAGAGAGAAAATGAATAGTAGGAGTTTTAAAGAAACTAGGCTTTTTGAGAGAAGTAGGGCATTACAGTTATCAAGCAGCCCCTTAATCACAGGCATGGGGCAAAGACCTGATCCCGCACAACTAAAGGCTGAAGCCACCCATTCTGGTAGGAAATTCAGGCACCACTCTTTGAAGTGAACCATTTCGAGAGCCAGATGACCTGACTGAGACACATTACTCGAGTTTAGGATTGGCTTTGCCCAACTAGCTAAGTCAGGGTTGACTTAGCTAGTTGACTTAGCTAGTTAGTAGCTTACCCGCAATGGCCTCTGATCACGGTTGTCCACCAGTTGCCTCTTTCACCTAGTGCTGGCTACCCAAATGTAAACAGAAAAAGATGTTCCCACAACAGAAGTCCACCAGTGCAGCAAGTCCAGTATACATAATTAACTCAAAGGAGTAAATCAGTCCAGTCTAGTAGGGATAAATGTTCTACGACCCTTTGAAGTCGACCACTCTTCAGCAGGGCAGGAAGAAAGGAAAAAAAGTTTCCATAGATGATCAGATCAGCAGGTAACACTGATCTGGCAGCCCTCCTCTTCCGTTCACTTCTGAAAGAGAATATCTCTTTTGAAAGGTATTGAGGCCTGCACCACGAAGAGGCAGGGTCGGACATCAGGTGGTAGACCTGGCCGGTTCTGTTCATCATCACTGGGGATTGATTCTACTTTATGCCAAGTAAATAAATCTGTCTCGGAATGTAGTTAGAAGTATACAATCTTTGGTATAATATTTTTAGCTACTGAGGACTGAATATGTTTTATTTTTCTAATATTTACTAAGTTGGTTCCAGCATGTATCATTATTCGAGCCCGATTCCACTCGTTCCTCTGTTAACACGCTAACCTCTCCGCCAATTTTTCAATTTTACGATATGAGTCAAAGATAAAAAAAATTCTAATCTTCATTTTAACCAAAAAAAAAGAATATGCACTGTACCAAATAAAGTTATAATGTTTACTTCTTTGGGTAAATCTCTCTTCCCCAATTATTACTGCACATCCTTCGGTAAAGCTCCTACTTCTCCAATTATTCCCATTTCCTACTTCCCCAATTATTTCTAGTTCTTACTTACCCAATAATTCCAGTTTTGTCAGTTCCGAAAGGACGAACCAGTAATTGCTTGGGGAGATCTTTTCAGTAAAAAAACAACCTAATTGCATTTTTTAACCGTTAAAACAGAGATTAAAACAGTTTTTGTATTCGAAGTGAAGAACATGTTTTAATTTAAAGTATTTTGTTTAGTCACAACTGGTGTAAAAGGAAGTTTTGTTCCCTGAGGCCTTCCTGTCTCTTAATTTGTGTTGCAGGGTTTGTTTCCAATGTTTCTGCAGGCGTCCCCTCTGATTTTCATCCATTATCCCAATGTTCGCTAATAACGCTTTTCCCAATCGACGCACCGTAAAATGTCCTGTCGTAAAAAGAAATCCTTTCTTTGAGAACGGAAAAGACTTGTCACCTCCAGCTCCGCAGGTGCGTTTGACGGATCATGAGCAAACATTAAAGTGGCTTGTTAGGCTAGCACTCCGTCTCGTGAATGGCAGAGAGGCACGCGCAAAATGGAGGATGAGAATCCACTTCGCTCGTTTATTGGCCTCTAGCGAACGCAGAGCGAGCAACCATACGATACGCGCCACAAATCTCTAGTAAGGAGGGATCGGTAATGGATCGCATCCTGTCACCGAGAGCACCACGCACAAGGCAAAACTCCTCGTCTTGCTATATAAGGAGGAGGAGTGTTGTGTGGGGAAAGTCATTATGCAATTCGTGCATTAGGAACAAGGAATGACTAACAGATACTTCCAGTAGCCAAAGGAATGTTCTGATGGGGTCAAAGAAAAGGGTCAGTTTTTCCTCCTTTTGCTGAAAGGAAACCATTAGCATCCCTTTTACCATTAAGGAATATCCGTAGCCAATAATTTCACGTCCACTTCTACTCCTTTCCTTCTTTCATCTCGTATCCTGGAAACTAAATATTCTAGTCTCTTGAGCATCAACTTTGAAGTGAAACTGATTACTGCGTTTTATTAATTATTCAAAACTGCTTTAAATTTCATTTCTTTTAAAAGGGAGACAGAAGATTTACCGCTTCCTTTCTAATCTCTTTCATATAAGACGATCATTCTATATAAATGAATGAAATAAAAATGAAGTACAGAACGGCCATTGAAAGAATTACCCTAACTGCGTTATTGGATGTTCTGATTAATAAGAAAAATACTATTTGTAATGCACAATTTATCCCATTATGTTTTTTTTATTGTTGTTGTTGTTAAGCTTAGTAGCTATCTTGTACATATTATTGCATACATATTATTTATGTTCTGCATGCATATTATTTGCATATGATTATTTGCCTTATATATATACAGTCGTATCAGAATAATATGACCACCTACCATACATATGCTATGGTATATCATATTATATGTATGGTATGGTATACCACCATACCATACATATAATATGATCACCTACAATACATATACTATGGTAAACAATATGACCACCTAGTATATGTATGGTAGGTGGTCAGATAACATGACCACCTACCATACATATACTATGCGGTCATATTGTTCTGATACGCAGTGGCGGATTAAGATCATTTGGGGCCCCTAGGCACAAGCAAAAGAGGGAAGATGACTTTGTAAATTGTAAAAAATATATTAATGAAACAAACAAAATTTTATTTGTGATAAAAAACATAGTTTTGCAAATATACACAATACATATATAAAACTATATTTTAACTTTGCGTACTTTTGAAGCAGCAAATTTGCTGATTATTTCTTTGAAATCTATGTCTTTAACAAATTCGTGCTCTATGCATAAACAAACTCAAGGCATTTAGGCGATTTTGGGACATGGCGTTTCTCTTTTGAGTTTTTATTAATGATAATTTGGAAAATGATCGTTCTCCTTCACAAACTCCACAAGCTAAAGTTAAATACAATCTAAATGCTATAGCAACATTTGGTTGGTTTTTATTGGTTGGATTTTAAAACTTTTTTAATAATTCTTAAAAGATCTTCTCCTGTGCCGATATTTGTGTTTTAGAGGATTACTTTTATATGCTCATGACAGTGTATAATTTCGTTTTCTAATTCATTTTCCAGATCCAGCGGATATTTTTTCACAAGTCTTTGAGTTGCAGATCTTTTTCCATTTAAATCTGTCATTTCATAATCGAAAATAAATGAAAAATATAAATGTAATTCTTTATAACAACGAGATATTATTTCCATTTCAGCAATTAGGCTATCACAAATTACTAAAAAAACTTCTGCTTTAAATTTTTGTTTTGAAGAAAAAATTTTCGTGCAACCGGATTTACCATCGAATAATTTTCTTTTAATTTGACGTGTTTCATCGCTTTTATAACATATGATTAACTCAAATTCGGATGAACATTTTTTTAAAATCCTTTTTGCTTCTTCTTCATAATAGTCAAAATTTTGGCGAATTATTTTCAGACATTCTGTCAAAGATTGTATTTGATCTACAACTAGTTTTAAAATAAGCCCTTCCGTTTGAAATGTCAAGTTTATTTATCCTTTCTAAAACATCATACCAAAATAAACTGAGAATACATGCCTCTAGTTTACATAGTTTACTCAAGATATCTGTCCCTTCATTTCGCGTGTCATAACTTTGGTCAGAATCCTGAGATAAGATTTTTAAAGTTGACATAATTTCCATGTAGTTTATTTTTAATGATTTTAAAGCATCATATCTAGCTGACCATTTTGTGTCATAGAGAGACTCAACAACTTTGTGACTTCAACTTTGTCATAGAACAAATAGTCTCTCATTAACTTTTAAATTCAATGATTGCTTCTTGGATATCTCTTCTTTAATCAAATTCCACCTATATGTCGAACCAGACAAAAAATTGCATAATTTTTGTACAACCCCAAAAATGATATCGCCTCTATACATACACTGGCTGCTGTCTGTCCAACAAGATTCAGGGAATGAGCACTACATGGTACAAACTTTGCAAAATCATTAATTTCCTTGATTCTACTTTGGACACCCTGATATTTTCCAGACATATTGGCCGCATTATCATAACTTTGAGAGCGGCAGTTTTTGATGCTTAGATCTCACTCACTTAAATATTGCACAATTTCTTGAGCTAAATCATTTCCTTTGTGGCTTTTTAAAGGCAAAAATTTTAAAAATCGTTCTGACACTTCAAAAGTTTGCGAGTTTACATATCTAATTTTAGTTGATCAACATGTGTCACATCAGGAGTGAGTCAACTATAATTCCAAAATATTTTAATTCTTTTACTTGTTTCAAAATTAAATTAATTACATGGTCTCCTAGCAGTTGAATAAATTCATCACAAATTGTTGAAGACAAGTAAGATGTTTTGCCACGCCCGATATTTTTAAATTTCTCAATATGATTTGCTAGAAACGTGTCATATTTAGCTAAAAGCTTCAATACACCTAAATAATTCCCATTATGTACTGATCCAAAAATTTCATCTTTACCTCTTAATGGAAGCCTGCGTTGACACAAAAAACATATGACATCAATAATTCTTTGTAAAACTTTTTTCCAGTACTCACATTCATTTTCATACATTTTAGAGAAAAGAGACAGGACTTTGAATGTGAAGCACTATTTTCATGTGATAACAGCCTGGATGTGGCATTTTTCCAGTCATTGAAGCCTGTGATAAACGTATCTTGAAATCCT
Organism: Ryuthela nishihirai; assembly: GCA_038380435.1. NCBI lineage: Eukaryota > Metazoa > Arthropoda > Arachnida > Araneae > Heptathelidae > Ryuthela > Ryuthela nishihirai. Next base: position 6,532,256 of record JAWZYU010000019.1, read on the forward strand.
TCTAATAAAAATAATTTGCAGGGTACGCAATATAACTTACATTCAGTTGGATCATTGCTAATTAGGTCACAATTGTTGCAAGATGCCGTTGGTACTTGTTTATCATTATCCGAATTATTATATACATTTAAATTAAGTAATTTGTTTTGTAAATTATAAGCTTAATAGGCTTCTTTTAAAACACCCAACCAAAGGTTCTTGAGATGGGGCCCTTATGAGACTGGTGCCACTAGGCACGTGCCTAACATGCCTTATCCGCCACTGCCCGTATCCGCCACTGCTATATACTGGTGATGGTTCTAATGAGTCACTTTCGATTTTGACAATTTCGTGTTCGGTTGGTGATAACGTGGAATCCTTTTGAACATTATGTGAAACTGACGAGGAAACCTTTTGTTTCTGTGACTCTAAAAATTCTAATACAGATGTTTATCCTTTAGGAGATTCTTTTACCATTTTTTGCATGCAATTTTCTTTTTTCTGCTCCACTGCGATATTGCCTTTTCATTGCGGTATCTACGATTAAAACAAAAATTAAAGCAAGTTATTTTAAATTAAAGAATTAAATCAATGAGCAAACTTACTTTTTGGAAGATATTGGAAATTTTTATAAGTTTTAACTCTTATGCGAGTGTTGCGAACAGCGCAGTATAACGCCGGGAGTGCGAGCGATCAAGTGTTCTGCAATATGTTTTTGATGTTTCTGTCCGCTCTCCGAAGGATTGCCAGTAAACGGTCGCCGAGTTGGGGTGGTGGAGGTGGTGTATTACTAGTTATACTATGCTATTAGTACACATAATTGTTGATTGAAATGCCTATCTCTAAAGTCAGCAAAACATATAAAAATGATTTTGCATTTAAATTAAGTAATTTATTTTGTAAATTATAAGCTTAATAGGCTTCTTTTAAAACACCCAACCAAAGGTTCTTGAGATGGGGCCCCTATGAGACTGGGGCCTCTAGGCACGTGCGTAACATGCCTTAATGGATAATCCGCCACTGCTGATACGACTGTGTATATCTAAGCAATATAAAGGAGTTCAATTAAGGGAAGGAAGCTTTCTTTTTAATTAATAATAGGATTGTGTTTTAATAAAGGAAGGGGAACTTTTTAGTTAACATTAGGGTTTTAATAAAGATCTAATTTTTTAGTGAGGGAGGGGGTTAATAGAGAGTTATGACGAATGAGTGCAACGTTTCTTCCTCTGGCGTTTATGTGGAGGCGAAGTGGTTTTTTCGCCTTTTGTCATGTGTGAATAATTACTCACAATTTAATTGAACATAATTTCAGCCTAAAACCCCCACAGGAGCTAGCCTATATGGTTCGATATTGGGGAAATTAAGCCTCAAAGAAACAGAGTTCTAACTTGTCGGACCTGTAATGATCGGCCACCGTTTTGAAACACATGGATGGCGAATCCCATAAGATTAACATTGATTTACCACTGGAATAGAACTCTCATTAACCTCCTACTCCTAACATCTAACTGTAGGCCCTCCCGTTTGGAAGATATAGTAAAACGACTTTCACATTTCCCGTTTTCCAGAGGGAAAGAAAGGATGGTGAATCAATTCGCATTTTAAAGATAAAGCGGAAGAATATTTTTTATGTTTTCCCTTCTTTAGGAGGAAGGGGGGTGTCAACATCTATGAGTCACATCCCCCAAAATAGCACTTCCAAAAACACACTTAATACAGAAAATAAAATAAAAATGCAACAATAAATACTCAATTTACAGCTTATGATACTCTCTGTCTCACAAACTTTCATTTGAGTCATAGCTTGTTACTTTTCGCACTCGCATTCAGGATATATAGGGGAACAATTGTTTTCATATTTCTCCCCTTTTAGGGGCAAGAAAGCATCAAGGGTTAAGTTTTATAGCTTGCGCAACAAGCTTCCATTTGACGTATAGCGAAATTTGACATGTTACTTTCGCCACAATTGGCGTGTTTCCATTTGTGAACACGTCAATTCACGTGCACCATTGGCATGTTTCCATTTGACGTGTTACTTTCGCACTCGCGTTCTGAAGATAAAGCGGAAGAATATTTTTCATGTTTCCCTTTTTTAGGAAGAAGAAAGCATGGGGTGTCAATTTTTGATAACCTATGACATTACCCCCATCATAAGCTTTCATTTGACACATAAATTATCAAGATTCAGTAGCAAAGTCCAAGTAATAATCTTTATCCAAAACCAAAGATCAAGATTCAGTAGCAAAGTCCAAGTAATAATTTTTATCCAAAACCAAAGTTCAAGATTCAGTAGCAAAGTCCAAGTAATAATCTTTATCCAAAACCAAAGATCAAGATTCAGTAGCAAAGTCCAAGTAATAATTTTTATCCAAAACCAAAGATCAAGATTCAGTAGCAAAGCACAAGTAGTAATTCTGCTATCAAACCGAAATTTTTATCCAAATCCAAAGTTCAAGATTCAGTAGCAAAGTCCAGGTAATAATTTTGCTATCAAACCGAAATTTGTATCCAAAACCAAAGTTCAAGGTTCAGTAGCAAAGTCCAAGTAATAATTTTGCTATCAAACCGAAATGTTTATCTAAAAAACCAAAGTTCAAGATTCAGTAGCAAAGTTCAAGTAATAATTGTTATCCAAAACCAAAGTTCAAGATTCAGTAGCAAAGTCCAAGTAAAAATTTTTATCCAAAACCAAAGTTCAAGATTCAGTAGCAAAGTCCAAGTAGTAATTCTGCTATCAAACCGAAATTTTTATCCAAATCCAAAGTTCAAGATTCAGTAGCAAAGTCCAAGTAATAATTTTGCTATCAAATCGAAATTTTTATCCAAAACCAAAGTTCAAGATTCAGTAGCAAAGTCCAAGTAATAATTTTGCTATCAAACCGAAATGTTTATCCAAAACCAAAGTTCAAGATTCAGTAGCAAAGTCCAAGTAATAATTTTGGTATCAAATCGAAATTTTTATCCAAAACCAAAGTTCAAGATTCAGTAGCAAAGTCCAAGTAATAATTTTGCTATCAAACCGAAATGTTTATCCAAAACCAAAGTTCAAGATTCAGTAGCAAAGTCCAAGTAATAATTTTGCTATCAAACCGAAATGTTTATCCAAAACCAAAGTTCAAGATTCAGTAGTAAAGTCCCAATAATAATCTTTATCCAAAACCAAAGATCAAGATCCAGTAGCGAAGTCCAAGTAGTAATTCTGCTATCAAACCGAAATATTTATCCAAAACCAAAGTTCAAGATTCAGTAGCAAAGTCCAAGTAATAATTTTCCCAGCAAACCGAAATTTTTTATCCAAAACCAAAGTACAAGATTCAGTTTTGATTCTGTGGAGTATTTAAGAAGGTCTGAAGCGATTCCAAGTCACTTTGATTTTCCCCTCCTGAAGAGTAAGCAGTTATTTTTGCTTTTTCAAAGTTGTTTGGTTGAATCGGTAGTCGCCGATTGGCGCGGGCGGCCGTCAATTTTTCCAGTCCAGATAGAAGTTTGAAAAAAATGTCTCCTGAAGTGAAAAAAAATCCTTAAACAATCTTAATGATCAGAATTTTTAGGATCTTCAACAATATTTCAAATGATTAATTCAAATTTTCTCTTAAAACATTTCATCAGATTCAATTAGAAGTGGAGAACATACATATTTTTTTTTCAAACGTGCAAATAGATGTAAATTTTGATTGTATTTAAAACAGTTTTTTTAGCCAAAAACTGAAAGTTTTCCCTCTAGTCGTTGTAAAGTTGCTTTCCGTTCTGAGACAATTACGCAAATCCGTGATATAATTCGTTTGGCGGTCTATTTAATTTGAATCGTATTTCGATATCAGCAGTTGCTGATAATTCATATAGACGTGATTCGTATTTGCTGACAGAAAAGTGGAATATCGGATACGGTTTCATAAAATCTTGGTAACTGACTTGTGTACCCAAGTCGATATCCATATTTTTTGCAGCTAAAAAGCTTTTGTAAACTCGCGCATAGTCTAAAGTGTTGGGTTGAAAGTTCCACTCGAATTCTTGTTCAGGAAACTGTTTGCTATTCACTCTAATCTGAATTCGTTCTAGTAACATGTGATCAAACACCATATTGTTTCTGGTTTGATTATTTTTGTAGGACGACATAAAGATGGACGGGTTTATTTTGAATTGTACTAACCCGCCAAATGACATGAGAGTCAATTCGAGTATCAGATTGTACACGATTCCCAAACGATTTCATGTGGATTGCCGCTTGCTAACTGAGATTCTAGTTTTGCAAGTACTTGTAGTGATGCTTCCACTTTTGGAATAAACCAAGATACGTGAGATATTTCAAATTTATACAACGTAGCCCCAACTCTCTGAATAATGTCTTTGTCGTCACTTTTTTCTAGTTTTATGGTATGTTTTACACCGCGAAACACTTTACCCACGTCTCAGCAGAATCCAAACAGCCGATTCAGTGGTAAGAATAAACTTACGTTTTGACTATTTTTTGCAATTTCATATCTGTCCGAGAATCCTTGATTGAATTCAGGATTTTTCTTCAACGCTTGTGCAAAATCCTTTATCTTGTTATTCGTGTCCACTTTATCTTCGCCTCCGTCGTACAAATACTTATTCATTTTCTAACTGTCTGCGGTATCTTTGAACCACATCATACTTGTGGCAGCACTGTGTGAAAAGTCTTCGGTAAAATCAATTAAATGGTGAATCGTGGACGTCACTCCTGGCAATTCAATATCTTCCAATTCTCTGTTTTCTATATAATATTGAGCTCTCTTAAAAATGTTGTACCCTTTATTAACCATCACAACTACATCATTGCCACCGATATCAGACCCATCTAATTTCAGCATTTTGCCTCTGACGTGTATATATCTATTGTGCGGATGTAGAAAAATGTCCATATCTTTTGTAAATATTTCGTATTTTTCGAGATTTTTAACATTCACATTGGTTTCTCGATATTCCAAGTACTCGTATTTTGTCGTTGAATTATCGTCTATTGGATCTTCGAACAATTCCAGTAAGTAGCTTCAACGTTCATCCTATACTTACTTTACGATTTTATGATTTTTAGGCCATTTTCGTAAATTAACCGATTAAGAATATTTCTGCTTTTAGGGGATATTTTCTCGTTTTTTTGAACGATAGGCGACGGTTTTGTATAAAATATTTTAATTCGCTTTCTCAGTATCTTCATCTTTATTTGGGTCTGATGTGTAACATATAAGTCACGTTTTCCTTGTTCAAGTCAATTAATTTATTGTTCTGATCGGTTACTTTCATTCTAACGTTGTAAATGTAATCAGTTTTATTCAGCGGTAAATATATGGGGAAGAAAGGATGTGTGTCGATTAAACTGCCAGGCGGTGTTTGAGGCACGAAACTGTACAACACGTCGCTCTTCTGGTTATTGAGATAGGAAGATTCGACAATAGAACAGTGAATTAGAATGCGATCGACCCCTCTCGTTATGTTGGGGGGGAATATATATATATCTACATACTTTTTGTTTTTTACGTCCATCTTTATGTCGTCTTACAAAAGTCTAACCGATTAAATAATCAAACCAGAAACAATATGATGTTTGATCACATGTTAGTAGAACGGATTCAAATCAGGGTGAATAGCAAACAGTTTCCTGAACAAGAATTCGAGTGCAACTTTGAACCCAACAGTTTAGATTATGCGCGAGTTTACAACAGCTTTTTAGCTGCAAAAAATATGGATATCGACTTGGGTACACAAGTCAATTACCAAGATTTTATGAAACTGTATCCGATATTCCACTTTGATGTCAGCAAATACGAATCAGGTCTACATGAATTATCAGCAACTGCTGATACCGAAATACGATTTAAATTAAATAGACCGCCAAACGAATTATATCACGGATATTGCGTAAAAAACTTTTTACTTTTTGTTTTTATTTCAAAAAAAAACAAATAATCAATGTTACTGAACCGGATGCAGATTCTGGAGTAGTTAGAAAACGATATTTGGATAAAAGAGCACTTTGCAATGACGATGATAATTACGATGCAAGCAATAAAATTTAAGTTACAACAATTAAAGTTGCAAACGGATAAGGGAACTGAGTTTATCAATAAAGAAACTCAAGCATTGTTAAATCAACGAGATGTCCATTGGTTTGCCACTGAAAATGAGACTAAAGCTCAAATTGTGGAACGATTTAATAGGACTCTAAAGACAAAAATATGGAAATATTTCACTGCCAAATAACACTAGAAAATGGATCGATGTCCTACCAAAACTCGTTAAGAATTACAATACTTCTTATCACAGATCAAAAAGAATGACCCCAAAGGAGGCAAACTTGCAGAAAAACTGAGATATTGTGTATTTTAATCTGTTTGGTAAAAGAATGAAATCTATTACAGCACCAAAATTTAAAACTGGCGGCAGAGTGAGAATCGCCAAGTACAAGACACCGTTTAAAAAAGGTTATCTGCCGAATTTTACAGAGGAGATTTTTGAAATTGCTCAAGTTCTGAATACAGATCCCATAACTTATAAGATGCAGGATCTGAAAGGAGAACCAATCATTGGTAGTTGTTAGACCCAAGAAATGGTGAAATACGAAAAACAAGATGACATTTAAAAGTTGAAACCTTTCTGAAAACTTGAGTGAAGAATAATAAAAAGAGTATTATGTTAAATGGTTTGGTTATGATAATACATTTAATCCCAGGGTCAAAGAAGATGATCTTTTCAAATAAAGAAAATGGAGATTCAAAAATTTGACTTTGAAGAAGATGAGAAATTCTTGAACAGAAACGTATTAGCACCTCTCTGGCCTTTTAGACTTTTAATCTGTGGTCCATAGTGCTCCGGGGAAGACGAACCCCTTTTGTTGAACTTAATATATAAATATCCCTACTATAAAAAAATCTTTTTATATGCCAAAGTTTTAACCGAGCCGAAATATCAGTTTATGCAAGAAATATTCGACGATTTGCACGAAATTTTGGAGAAAAAATTTGCGAAAAAATTTCAATTGCAACTTTCTCTGCCAGTAAAGAAGATATCGCCAAGGTCAACGAAATAGATCCCGACATGCAAAATTTAATAGTTTTCGACGATTTCGTAAAGGAAAAAGATCAAAAACTCATCGAAGAATTATTCGTCAGAGGAAGGAAAAAGAACGTATCATTGATTTACCTGACACAGAGTTATTTTTCGACTCCAAAAGACATTCGACTACAGTGTAATTATTTTCTATTCTTTAATATGCTGAACAAGAGAGAAATGTTGCAGATATAAATGGATCATGCAACAGAAATCAGGAAAGATATTTTTATGCAGTTTTATGCATATGCAGTTTCAAAACCACACGATTTCTTATTAATCGATAAAAAAAACCACGCACATGCCTCTCAAGTACAGAAAAAACTTTGGTAAATAAAGATGAATTACTTGACAAAGTTTGGCGTCATCAGCTCTGAGACCGGTTCCGAAAGAGGACCAGCGGGAATTCCAGATGTCGGTTTTAAATTGACACACGATGGGGACTACGACGTGAGTAATAAAAAATTGAGAAATGTCACCAATCACGAAGAGGGTTCGGACTCTGTGACAAAACAATATCTGCACCTAGAGTTTATAACACTGAATCACACGGAAAATTATGACGCAAACACTAAAAGACTATCGAATGTAGGCAGACCTATAGAAAATGAAGATGCCGCTACCATTCAATACTTTAATAATAATTCGTTAATTTTTCGGAACAATCGCTACGATGCGCGAAACAAACAAATAATCAATGTTACTGAACCGGATGCAGATTCTGGAATAGTTACAAAACGATATCTGGAAAAAAGAGCACTTTGCAATGACGATGATAATTACGATGCAAGCAATAAACGCATTAAAATCTTGCATAACCGATCGATTCATCCAATGCCACTACGAAACACTACGTCGACAACTTGACCACTGTTCAAAACAGTTCCATGAATACATTGGTGAGAAATAAAGATGGGCTTTACGTTCCACGAAGCATTGCATTGGACGGGCATAGTTTCAATGCAGAAAAAAAGCAAATCCTTGATATTGCCGATCCCGAGTCTGATTCTTCTGCTGTAACTAAGGGATATTTGGAAAAAGTCGCATTAACTGGCGAGGATGTCTTTAATGCGAACAATAAGAGAATAGGAAATCTCGGGGAATCGAGGCACAACAGAAATGCGACAACAAAAAGTTACGTTGATGGCTTGAAAAAGTTAGATCCTAACCCATCTAATTCTCTATTGAAAAACGAAAATGGACTTTATCCATCAAGTTGCAGCAGTTTTAATGGCGATGAAAATGGAAAACCAATTGCGAATGTTGGCACCCCAATTCTAAACAATGATGCTGCTACAAAACTATACGTTAATAAAAAATACTGCGATTTGCCTTACTATGGTGATAAAGAAGTGAAAAAAGACATATTACAGTCTCATCCAATTATACAGATAAAGACAAAATTCGACGTACTGACGCCACCTATTTTCAAAGATAATTACCATATATGCGTTTCTAATGGATATATAAGCAAGGTAATCTGCTGCACAACAAATCCCTCTTTTAGTATAAATTCTAGTATCAACTTGGACGATCAAAAAATCATTAAAGTAGTAAGTCCACAACTTCAGCAGTTTTTTTCTGTTATTCCAGTAAATAAAAAATTTGACAGGAGTAGCAAGATTAGTGTTTCACTTGCTAGACACTATCCAGATCCAAAAGAAAGAAGAAAAGTGCTTGGAGGTCTTGTTTCAGACTTTCATCACTGGGTATATGTTTTTATTTTATATGAATAAAGATGAAAGATCTTAAGCAATTACACAGTATTATAGATGAAATCTTGAAATCGCGAGCAACTACGAAATCGAAAAATGAAGACATTATTTTGGGAGAGGAACGAGTTAAGGAAACGCTCGAAGAATTTCCCAAGCCAGTGGTCGAACGGTTAAAAGGTCTGGAAACTGTGCGTGAAGAAACCATGAAAAACATACTAGATGTAGTGAAAACGTTAGAGCCAGAAGAGCCCACTGAGATGCCAGAAAAAACGTTCGTTTATAATCCAGATTCCAACTTGCAAGATGAAATATTAAACCCATATAAATTAAAACTTCCGAATGATATCTTACTGGCGAGAAACCCCATTCCTCAGCTGAAAGAAATGATTTACCAAACAATCAGTCATCTTCTGAAACTGGGGGGAAATAAGGCTATAGAAACCAAACGCTATGGTAGAACTACTGAGAAATATCGAATTATCGATAATCACATTGAGGCACTTAGAAAATATTTAAAGTCGATTAAAATGATGCTCACAGTAATAGAAAGTCAACAGTGTGGTTTTGGACTATACAAGAATTTCGACGACATATGCGAAAAATTATCAATTTTGGTTTCCAGTAAACGAGCTGGAAACACCAGTACAGAAATAGTAAATGATATTGTCGACATTTTGGATATTTTGTTAAAAAACGATATTATTGAGAAAAAGGAACATAAGCTTATGTTCAATAACATCGGTATTGTTTAGAAATTTACTCTTGGACACACAATACATTCATGTCTTTTTCAATTTCCGATTATTGCAAAAAAAAATTCCGATTTTTTTTAACATTTGTTGTTTTTAGTTCAATGTTTTGTAAATGGTATTTCCTACTTTACTATACACATTCGATATTCGATAGTTTCGAAAACCGTAAGAATAAATTCCATTGATGACATATCGTTTGTATATTCTTGGGATAAAGCAATTTTTTTAATTTGGTATACGTGTATATCATGTTGCTCAGATCCAATTTCTGTTTGTTGCGTATATAAGATTTTTTCATCAAATAGACTTTGACGATAATCTTCGTGACTAAATTCATTTTTAATTCCAGTAGCTGCTTTTTTGGGAATTGACGCGATTGTAGAATATAATTTTGGTCTTAACGCAACAACCTCTTGTTTGGAAGACCTTTTAATTCGTCTTTAAATTTTCCTGGAACCATTTTATTTGATTCACTGTATAATGCATGGTTTGTGGGGTAATTTGAGAAATCAAAGGAGTCTTAATTAAATTTATGATATATGTTTTCTATCGGGATGTCGACGCATAAGAAATCAATATGTGTAAATAACAATTCTGCATTGAATTTTGGCTTCAGAAAATTGTAGAAGTAATTATACACGTGTAATTTACTCAACTCCAAAATCGTTACAACAATGTAATATGGTGTGTCAAATATAATATCTTTCTTTTTCATATGGAGAATTGCGAAATTTTCTGCAAGTTTAACTCAAGAAACGTACCTAGGATGTGCAATTAATTTTTTAAGCATTTCTTCAGAATTCACAATGTGGCATTTTATTCTCATTCTCTTATTTTCTAAACATTTGCCATATATAGCATTGTTCATCAGTTTGAAAAAGTCTTTTTCAAGATTGTTTATTGCTTTAATTCGTTTTATTGTATTAAAATCTATGTAAGGTTTCAGCATGGTTTTTGATCAAATTCCAAGATTCTATGCACCTGTTTCATCCTCAATCCCAGTTCCACCTAGAGTTTAAATAACCTATAGTGAACGACATAATTTTGTTTGTCCAACAGATTTGGAATCGAGAATGACACAATACTATCAGAGAGTTTCAATTTTTCAGGAGCCAAGGGGAAATCATTGTGTAAATCGTGTAGATGTGCCAAATATTCTAGATCAACTTGGAAGAAATAACGCTTTTTGTTGTCGTCTGGAACATTAAACAAGTCAATATCATTTACCCATTTGAAATTACCAGTTGGAAGAGGTTGAGACATTGCCCAGCCATATAAATTGTTTGCATCAAAGTACATGATATAGTTTTGTGGTTTGCTTCTCTCATATGGATCTCCTAAAGGATTGTTGGCCTGTGCAAACCTCTTAGACACTAAAGATATTCCTCCTCGCAGAGCTCTTTCCATGAAAAAATACATATCACCTTTTATAAGTTCCAGCTCAATTTCTGTGATTTTGAAACAGTCAGCATAAAATAACGACAAGGTTCGAATTGGTAGTTATTCACACACGAATTTCTGTAGTTTTCAAATATATCTCCTAGCAGTAATACATCAGTGATCATGTACAGATCGTGATAATCCCCGAAGGTAGCAATAGAAAATGCTTTCCACAAAATTTGAGCTCTTTCGTATTTTTCATTGTTTTGAAAATTCTCTTTGGATGGAAGTGACGTTTGCAAAAACTGAGCACTCTGTTGCAAGTACTCATATGGAAAACTTCCTTTGCTTTTCAAAAGTTCTTTCTGTGAGTCATTCAGATTATGTTGTCTGTAGTATTGACTTAGGATGTAGAAATTTTCCACATTTTTCGACAGTGAATCCAGAGAAGAGCTGAGGAACATGAGTGAATCAATAAATTTAATTTGACCGAATTTGACGCATACATTTTTTTTGTAGTTTGTGGAATACAAGAAATGTTCTTCTTATCTTTAAATTTCCACAAATTTTTTACTATAAAGTGGCCATCAAATCCTTTGAGATTATGAAACAACACTGGTATTTCAAGTGAGAATTTGTATTGAAGATTACATTTGTTGTGAACAGCACCTCTGTATTTTCCAGTTAAGTGATTGTGGTCCCTTACTCTATCAGTTCCTAGAATTTTCCCACAAATATTACAATATTTTGCTCCAGGAAAAATTTGCCAATCAAAATCAGTCATCTTAACATTTCTTTTCTTCATATCATTGATCAAAGTGTCGATTTCGATCATTTCATTCAAAAATTGTTCTGTTACATTTTTCCCTCTGTACATTCTGGTTTTGATCAGTTTACCTTCCGGTCCAACTATAATATATGCAAATCCTGACGGTACTAAATACTTAGTTCGCACCCTACATAGAGTATTCCCAATTCTTCTACATTTCGAAAAGCATTCGAAGTCTGCATAAATCACATATGGGTGGTTCAAACCGTTTTTAATTGTATGGAATTTCGTACTATTCGCTTCGGGAAAGTTGATAGTTTGAAAAGTGTTTGATTTGCAATTATCTACGTGATTCTTTAATAAATCGTCACGAGTGAAATTATGAAGACAGTATGGGCAGGGATAAGATTTACCATTATGTCTTGAAAGGTATGCTGTAACCCTACAAATATTTTAAATCCAACAATAGTGAGAATTACTGCCGTTTTTTAAAAGTAAACGTTGTATGGAAAATAAAATTATTACAGAGAATCCTGTTAATAAAAATTATTTTAACATGATTCTCTGAAATATATAACGTATGCAAACCATCTTTCTTAGAATTAAAAACATTTATAGAAAGATTATTTAAAACCTCGAAATTCGGGATTTTATCGAGGGTTACTGGATAAGTCAATGAAGATGTGTTTAAGGCGTTTTCAAATATTTTATATTTTTCCACACGTTGCGGATTGTCTTTAGCAGGATGTAGAGCTGATAATATTGACCACAAGAAACATTTGTTGTCGTCGTTTTTAACATTCACTATACCTTTTGTAGATTTCAAATGTTCTGGTAAATTTACGAAAGCAGATGGTCCAACTGCATTATACTGAGACATTTGAATTTCCATAGAAATTATTTTGTCAAACACCCATCCACTTCCCTTTTATATAAAATTTTCAAAGTCGTTATCAATTTTCTCATAAGCATTTTTTAGTAATTCATTGAGATAGGTAGGCAAACTGATTATTTCGTTACATGTCGAAAAATGTGCATGTATTTCTTCTGTCCTTCAGGATCCGTTTGCTTTTTAAATTTTATTTGTAATATGAATCTAACTTTTAGAGGCTGACTGAGTTTCTTGCAAATTAGTTGTTTCCATTTATTGTAATTTTTCTCCAGAAAACATTTTTTGTCTTCTCTGACATTTATGTTATCAATTTTATATGTGCGAAACGTTTTCCGAATAGCACTGCTTTTATTTATATGATATTGATTCAGATGATGATTGTAATTGCCTTTTCTGCTAAAGGTGGAATTACAAAATTCGCATTTTTCAAATGTGCGAGAAGTTCATGCAGTTTTCATATGACGGTTCATATTGGATTTGAGAATAGATTTCCCACATTTGGTACATTGAATAGTTGCGCTCATCTTTGAGTTAGAGTTCTTCATCTTTGAGTTTATACCTTCTTTATTATATATATATTAGGTAAAAATCATGGTTAAATAATGCAAAAAATTGAAATTTTTCATTACGCGAAAAATTAAGCGAATTAATTAAATTATTGAAATTAATTAATTTCACTAGTGAAACATTGAAAATTTTCTCTTAAAGGAGATCCCACCCTGAGCGCTCTAAAAATAGTGAAACTTTGAGAATTATTTTGGGTACAATAATCAATGCGATGACTCCAAACTTTTTGCGTGTTGTTAAGACATGTTTAATGCATAAAAAATAATTTTTTAATTAAAAATATTGTAACGGTCGTTTTGTGGCTCCTCATTGATTGACCTCAGCGTGAAAGATGCTGCCTTCTGGTAGAGTGCACCGGACATCGCAGGAACATCTGAGAACAAATTATTAACAGTTATAAAACGTTGAGATATTGGCTATAGCGTAGTGTAGGATTTTTTCAAAATTCGAAAAATTGACAAAATGACGGCATTTTGAAGAAAAAATGATTATTTTTTTCCTTAAAAAAAGGCAGTAAAATCCGCACTCTACCAGTTCAAAAAATGTTGTTTCGAGAAAAACGCGTTAAAAAATTTAGCTGCCTTTTTACCAGGATTGACACGACCTCGTATTTCACGCTGTAACTTCGGAGGGAGTTCGAATTTTGAAAAACTGTTTCAAGACCATATTCTACACTTCATAAACTTCCGTAAAATGCAAAAAAAAAAAGAAAATTGATTTTTTTTACAAACCATCTGTTTGGGGTCCCCCCTTAAATAAAAAAAACTTTGCTTGAACGAACCTTAGTATTTAAAACAATTTAATTCCGTTCAAAAAGAACATTTGCTATAACTCTACCCAATTTGTCATTACATTCATCAGTACTCAGCTGTGTTTATTTCCATAACATCCTGGAGTACGTTTTGTGTCTCGTGATATCTCACTTTGACCTGATTACGAAACTGAAGATAAAGTTACATCCAGATAACGTGTGCCACGACATTTCCAAATTCTCGATAGGATATTACTGACGTTGCGGCAGCTGGGTGCGGTCAGTTATTATTAGTTAACGTAAGAGTTTCAATTATTCTATCTTTAGGATCGTTTTTTTAACCTTCTAATTGAATCTGATGAAATGTTTTTAAGAGAAAATTTCAATCAATCCGTTCAAATGTTGTTGAAGATCATTAAAATTCTGATCCATTCAAATCTTGTTTAAGGATTTTTTTTTTCACTTCAAGATACATTCTTTTCAAACTTTTCTAGTGAATGCTGGACTTTGAAAAGCTGGCCGCCCGCGCCAATGGGTGATCAGCGATTCAACTAAGCAACTTTGAAAAAAACATACAAAAATAATTACTTACTCTTCAGAAGGACCAATTCAAAGTGACTTGGAATCGCTTGAGATCCTTCTTAAATACTCCAGAGCACCAAAACTGAATCTTGAACTTTGGATTTGGAAAAAAATTTCGGTTTGATAGCAAAATTATTACTTGAAATTTGTTACTGAATCTTGAACTTTGGATTTGGATAAAAATTTCGGTTTGATAGCAGAATTACTTCTTGGACTTTGCTACTGAATCTTGAACTTTGTTTTTGGATTGAAATTATTACTTGGACTTTGCTACTGAATCATGAACTTTCGTTTTGGATAACCATTTCGGTTTGATAGCAAAATTATTACTTGGACTTTGCTACTCAAACTTGAACGTTGGTTTTGGTTAAAAAATTTCGGTTTGATAGGAAAATTATTACTTTGACTTTGCTGCTGAATCTTGAACTTTGGTTTTGGATAAACATTTCGGTTTGATAGCAAAATTATTACTTGAACTTTGCTACTGAATCTTGAACTTTGTTTTTGGATTGAAATTATTATTTGGACTTTGCTACTGAAACTTGAACTTTGGTTTTGGATAAACGTTTCGGTTTGATAGCAAAATTATTACTTGAACTTTGTTACTGAATCTTGAACTTTGGATTTGGATAAAAATTTCGGTTTGATAGCAGAATTACTACTTGGACTTTGCTACTGAATCTTGAACTTTGTTTTTGGATTGAAATTATTACTTGGACTTTGCTACTGAATCATGAACTTTGGTTTTGGATAAACTTTTCGGTTTGATAGCAAAATTATTACTTGGATTTTGCTACTCAAACTTGAACGTTGGTTTTGGTTAAAAAATTTCGGTGTGATAGGAAAATTATTACTTTGACTTTGCTGCTGAATCTTGAACTTTGGTTTTGGATAAACATTTCGGTTTGATAGCAAAATTATTACTTGAACTTTGCTACTGAATCTTGAACTTTGTTTTTGGATTGAAATTATTATTTGGACTTTGCTACTGAATCTTGATCTTTGGGTTTGGATAAAGATTATTACTTGGATTTTGCTACTGAATGTTTTCATCCGAAACTTTGGTTTCGGATAAAAATTTTGGTTTGATAGCAAAATTATTACTTTGACTTTGCTACTGAATCTTGAACTTTGGTTTTTGGATAAAAATTTCGGTTTGATAGCAAAATTATTACTTGGACTTTACTATTGAATCTTGAACTTTGGTTTTGGATAAACATTTCGGTTTGATAGCAAAATTATTACTTGGAATTTGCTATCAAACCGAAATTTATTTTTATCCAAAACCAAAGTTCAAGATTCAGTTTTGGTTCAGTTGAATATTTAAGAAGGGTCTCAAGCGATTCCAAGTCACTTTGACTTTCCCCTCCGGTATAGAGTCCCAATGTAAGGTAAGTACGATTTAAATAGATTTAATTGTAAAGCTGGACGGGAATTATTACGTTGACTTTAGTTAGATAAAAGTTGTAATATTCTTATAGCAAAATTATTACTCGAACTTTGATTAGATGAAAATTTTAATATTCTTCTATGATAAGAAATGTATTCAGTTTTAGTTTTTTTAAATTTTGGTTGAGTATTTAAGAAAGATCTCAAGCGATTCGAAATCAGTTTGAGTTCCCCCTTCGGTATAGAGTCCCAATCTAAGGTAAGTACGATTTAAATACATTTAATTGTAAAGCTTTAATTGTAAAGCTGCAACGGGAATTATTACGTGGACTTTCGTTAGATAAAGTTTTAATATTTTTGTAGCAAAATTATTACTTGAACTTTGATCAGATAAAAATTTTAATATTCTTCCATGTTAAATTATCATACACTTCACAAAAAGTCGGTTTGATAACAGAATTATTACTTTGGACTTTTGTTAAATAAATTTTTAATATTATTGTTTAATAGCAAAATTATTACTTAAACGTTGCTTAGATAGAAGTTTTTAATATTCTTTTACAAAATAATTACTTTGAACTTCGATTAAAAGTTTTAATATTTTTTCTATGATGAGAAATTTATTCAGTTTTGGATAAAACTTTTAATATTCTTCTTTGATAACAGAATTAATACTTTGGACTTTGCTTAGAAAGTTTTGATTCTGCTGTATTCAGTAAATGTACGATAACTCAACAAACCACATCATTTTCTATCTCTTATACACATACCTCTTTTCAAACTAATCCATTTAAACTAATTCATAAATTAATTTAAACTTCATCTTCCCAAAAAAACTTTAATTAGTTTTTTACATGCTAACCCCCCCCCCCCGGTTTTTTCTAATTTTCACGCATATTTTCACAAAAACCACAAGAAACATACTTTTTAACTCATTCCCCATAACTTTTCCCATGTATTTATATAGAATTCTGTGGCCCCTTTACTGGCCCAGAACTCTCATTTATGCTACTACTAACACTATGGTTGATTACAGAATTCAGAAAAAATATCTGGCCACGATTTTTTTAGAAATTAGTGATCTGGCAACCTTCGTGTACGTACACGATACACGAAGGTGCTAGATCACTAATTTCTAAAACAAATCGTTGCCAGATATTTTTTCTGAATTCTGTAATCAACGATATGTTCGGATACTTTTTTGAGCGACTATACACACATAAAAATTCTACTTGAAGTGGGTGGGAGGAAATATTCCTACATTCCTATATACACTTTATACAGGCAATAATATTTATGTAATATTCCGATAATATGGTTCATTCTTTTCAGGAAAGTATCAAACCAGAGTGAGGAGGGGAATTGCTCCTCCCCCCACTTCAATACACCATAATGCAATTCATGGTGATAAGATAGGAAAAAATGCATTTTATTCGAGTCGGTTACTTTTTTTTGATGATTTTTTGAATGAATATTTTGAATACCAAACGTCATTTTAACACCAGTAGTTAAATTTTAAAGGCAATTTTTTCAATGAAGAACAAAACTTAAAGTGAAACTAGAAGGAAACTACCAAACAATATCTGTGTGACGTAACAGTATGTATTTCCGTTATTATCGAAAGAAACATTGTTCAGCAGTTTTCGTACACATTTCCGTCCTGATGCAGTCATTGCTTATGGCAGACATGTGTGTTTCCTCAGATAGAACTTATTTAATGATTGGAGGACGGTAAGGAGACATGATGGCAAGCAGTTAAGAGGTAGGAATCGATTTATAAAACACACTTTAAAAATTTAGAATTATAATGATGATTTGGCTAATTATTAGGACTGATGGTCCATTGCAAGTTAGTGTTCGTCATTACTTTTTACATTAGTATTTGAGAGGTGAAGGCTTGTTCTAAAATTTGTCATGGTACCTAGAATGTTTGAATGGATTTTTGTAAAAATTTAGAATGTTTTAATTGATTCCAGTTAATTATTACAATTTGTCAAACAAGATGGTTTATCAATATTTAGTCATAAACTTAAAGAAAATTGAAAGGCGTAATTTAAACATGCTACATATTAATTGTTACTTAATAGCAATAAGCTCTCATAATTTATTAATTTGCATTTAGATATAGCACCAAAATTCCACCATCTTCATCCATCACTTGCTATTTCGGGTTTGACATGAGCGAATGTTTTCTTTCGCAAGTATTAACATTCCACTGTTACCGTAAACCGGAATATTATCAAAGGGGAGTAGTATAGTGAGAGATTGTGTTGCGCCAAATCAGGTAAGGGAATTACAGTTGGTGCTCGAAACCATAAAAGCACTGCAACATACTACTACTACGAGCACAGTTTATGGCCTCGTTTAATGTTTATCGCCTTCAAAGTAGTTCCTGTGTATTATCATTAGTCATTTTAATGTTGACAAAAATTGGCGTAAACGGCATTATGCTTGGGAACGACAATTGAAATTGGTTATGCGCTTTATGCTTGAGGAAGAAAATTTAAATTTCTCACATTCACATCTATAGAGCACATGACGCTTAGTAAGCCAGGATAGTTTTCTTATTTTAGTTGAAAAACATCTTTTGGACTAATTTGTGTTTGTCAGCTTTAAAATTGCTAGTTGTTCTTGTCAGCTTTATCAGTAGATCTTCTTGTCAGCCTCATTGCTAGTTGTTCTTGTCAGCTTTATCAGTAGATCTTCTTGTCAGCCTCATTGCTAGTTGTTCTTGTCAGCTTTATCAGTAGATCTTCTTGTCAGCCTCATTGCTAGTTGTTCTTGTCAGCTTTATCAGTAGATCTTCTTGTCAGCCTCATTGCTAGTTGCTCTTGTCAGCTTTATCGGTAGATCTTCTTGTCAGCTTTATCGGTAGATCTTCTTGTCAGCTTCATTGCTAGTTGCTCCTGTCAGCTTCACTGCCTGGTGCTCTTGTCAGCCTCATTCTCAGTTGTTTTTGTCACTTGTAAATATTAATATTAATTATTGCAATTTAACTTGAAAGAAAATTATAGACATTACGGAGCTCAAGATATCTGTCCTCTGAAAAATTAAAGGCCACGATTTTCCTGTGAAGGACGGATATTTGTAAGTTTAATGGTGATTAGTTCGTTCGTAATGCTAGTGTGATACTGAATAATCTTGCTTCACTTTGATGATGCCGTTCCTCCATGTCGTGGTGTGATATTGAGTAAATTTGCTTCGCTTTGTTAATGCCATTGCTCTGTGTGCTGGTAAAATTTCCAAATATGAGACAGAAATTGCGAAGGAATGTCGACAGAGAAAGAGTGAAAAAGTGTTTTTGTTCGTGATGTTAAGTCAGAACTGGTATAATTATTTCAGTCCTGAGAAGGACTTTTTATATCAGTCCTGAGTGTCCTGTGGACGGAATATTGTTCTGGAGGTTTTCATGTGTATGGTTTGGCCCTGAGAAAGGCTTTTAGGTGCGAGTCCTAACAGGACTTTTTTGTTGCTGTTGCTTATCTACGTGTTGTGGGATCTGTGTGATGAAGAAATTATGACATTCTAGAAGCTTTTTTGTTGCAAATTTAATTATCTGCCTGCAAGCAAATAGCTTTGTAACATAGGGAATGAACAGCTAACACAGAGGATTATTAGGTGTTAGTCTGAGTTTTATAGATTTAATATGTTCGGTAAAAAATGAAAATTCGATGTCTTTCAAGTTTGAAGGTAGCTGATAGTTAATGCATGAATGATATCCCCTTGTTTGCCTTGTGAAGAGTGTTTCGAAGTTTTTTTTTTCTTTGAGGGGTGGGGGGGGGGGCATTTGTATCTAATTGTTATAGGTGGGTTTTAAAGATTTTAAGTATAACACTTAACTCTTAATGCGTTAATAAGGTACTCTATAAATCGGTGCTTTACAAAACGTATAAAGTAATAAAAGCCTAGAGAGTGAACGATATTACGGGCCTCCAGAATTCGGTCCTCTAAAGAGAGAAAGAGGAAAATGTTAAGACAAGTGACAGATATTGTAGGGCCAGACTTCGTCATATAAAAAAAGTAAAGACAGAAGGCAACGCGCAGAAGGGTTTCGAGTTTATGGAGCTCCAGAAATCGGTCCTTTAAAACACGCATATAAAGTAAAAAAAATGGCTGCAAAGGGATCGAGTTTACGGGACACCAGAAATCGGTCCTCTGAAAAATGAAAGAGGGAAAGAATAGAAAAGCGACTGAGAAGTAGGGCCACACTACAGAAACCCGTTATGTAAAGAAAAGTAAAGAAAGAGAGAGCAACGCGTGCAAGGGAATCGAGATTTTGGAGCTCCACAAATCGGTCCTTTAAAAAAAATTGCATGGAAAGTGAAAAAAAAAAAGAAAGCAGAAAAATGACTAGAAAGGAATCTAGTTTACGGGGCTACAGAAATCGGTTCTCTGAAAAACGAAAGAGAGAAAGATTAGACAAGCGCCTGAGAAGTAGGGCCAGACTACAGAAACCCATGAATGATTTAAAGAAAAGTAAAGAGAGGGAGCAACGGGTGCAAGGAGATCAAGTTATGGAGCTCCAGAAATCGCTCCTTTAAAAAAAATTGTATGGAGAGTAAAAAAAAATGGATAGAAAGGGATCGAGATTAAGGGGTCCAGATATCGGTCCTCTGAAAAGTAAAAGACGGAAAGATTAGACAAGCACCTGAGAATGTAGGGCCAGACTCCGGAAACTCGTGATATAAAGAAAAGTAAAGAGAAAGAGCAACGCGTGCAAGGGGATCGAGTTTACGGGGCTCCAGAAATCGGTCCTATAAAAAAAATTGTATGTAAATTACGAAAAGAAAAGAAAACAAAAATAAAATGGATAGAAAGGGATCGAGTTTACGGGGTTCCAGAAATCGGTCCTCTGAAAAATGAAAGAGGAAAAAATTAGACAAGCGCCATAGAATGTAGGGCCAGACTCCAAAAACCCGTCATATAATAAAAAGTAAGGAGAGATTATTTGATTCCAGAAATCGGTCATTTAACACATATTAGAAGTTGAAAAAAAATTGTTTGAATGGGATTGAGATTACGGGGCTCCAGAAATAACATAAACTGTTAAACAATGATTATAGGGTTATTTCGTACAGAATTCGATTTGCATGTTTAGAGTGTTAATGTAATAATAAATTTTTTTTAAAGTAAACTGAAACCAAATGACTAACAATGAAAGAAATTAAATTTTTATGTTTGTTCCCCAATTGTATTGTACCTCGTAATACCAGACCATTGTATCTCGTAATACCAGAAGAAAACTAAACAGTACTGAAACAGATATCTTGAGTAGTAAAGATAATATAATTTGGCAGAAATAATCTTAATAGAAATCATTTTGGTGGAATTTCTATAGCTCATTTCTAGAGTCGAAATATTACTGGATTGTCCTTCATTTCACGGAATGTTTAATTATTTTTTTGTTCATTTGAATAAATAAGATAAGAAGATTCCTGTACTCTACTCCTAGCTTTAGCATGCCTTCTCGTATGAGCACATATCGTTGTATGACCGTAATCATTGCTGATTAGAAAGGGTAGATTTATTGCTAAGCGTACTAAGTGGACCTTTGGCGATTCCGGCGACCTTGTGGTACCCAAATTATTAAGTGAATTGCTTTCAGAATATTAATGAACGTTTTAACTATGCACCATAGTGCTCCCTTAATTATTTCCGCTTCGGGATCCTAGATCTCTAGATCCGCTACATTTCACCACTGCCTAAGTACAGAATGTTTCCTCTCTGGAAAAATAGTTTGTCCCCCAGCTATTCTTCCAGTTAAGGCTAATTTAGTAGAATCAGGAGTAGAATACCCAGGAGTTGAATAGCTACTCCTGGGAAACAAAGAGTTAGGTTCAAGAAGTAAAAGTTATAGAATAATCAATAACAGAGGCTCTTACACATGACAGATTTTATGGGTGGAGCACAAGTCGCTCAGTAATTAGGATTTGTAATAAAAAAATTTTTGTTTCTTTAGATTTATTTATCTTTACTGATCTTTTAGAGTTAGGCAATATCTTCTCTAGTTGTTTTCTTAGAAAGAAGTCTTGTAGCTACCACTGTTTTAATTCCACTTAGACGATTTCTTAATTTCTATATTATTTTTTCTTGGTTTTCTAATAGAAATATCCTATCATTTATCAATTCTTAAAATTTGAATATGGTCACAGAAACAAGGAGGATTATGTTGACTTGTAAAACATCATCCCCCCAGCATAGGTAGGGGGAATAACGAGTCAATTTCTTGAAGGGACCCCTATCTGCTTATACGCTGGAATGGCTAGTGGTGGGCAAAATACAGTTTTCGATTAAGATATAGTTGTTTATCGATATTTATTATAATATATTTTTAAAGTTGCAGAAGCTGCGAAATTACCCTTTTTGTTCCACATGGCGACATCCACGAACGTAATAGGTGAGCTGAAGAAGATGATAGGAACTTTTATTCTAATGAATTGCAAACTCATCTACCCAAGGAACATCATGAATCATTCAACTCTCTACATACCTAGGCAGAACCTTCAGATTTACCCTGCCGGTGCACTGAACACTACGACTTCGAAGACATCTACGTTTACTTTTGAGTTTTATCTAATATGAAGTACGTTTGCTACAGTGTGAAGTTTAGGGCAAGGAGATTGGAAGGGACACTGGTTAAAGAATTTATATTTGCTTTAATAATGTCAATGTCATTAATTTGCACATTAAATATTTGTATTAATTGTATGAGTTTAATAAATATTGAACATTATTTTATAGATTGTCTCTCAATTATTATTTTGTGTTCGTTGTTCATAATATCATTGTGGGATTCTACAGTTTCGTGGCCAGTGTAGCTCAGCCGGTAGTGCTTCAGGCTCGCAATCTGCAATTCCCTGGTTCGATGAGTTGTTTTAACTCTGAGAAGCACTTTTTTTTGCACACAATAGGCTAAATGATCAGGTCATAAGGACCCGAGGTATCAGAGAAGATTGGCGTAAGGAGACCAATTGATCAGCCAACACCATTTATAATGGAATGCCAGTGGACCAAACCATGGCGATACCATTGGTAGTTCTAAGCTCGCACTTCAAATATTTTCTTCTCATTTCTGTGCAGCTCCTTCAGTTCTGTTCACATCACAGATTTTATTAAAATGTTATTTCAGTTTTTCGTATTTTTGAGTACCATTTGCAGTTTTATATTCATATTATGGAAGAATGCGATGTGAATATTTCTAACAAGTAACTGAATCTGTTGCTTTTATGGCCACTTTTCTCATCAAAATGATAATTTTAAAGCTCTGTTTCTAATAATTTTGATGAAAAAAGTTGCCATAAAAGCTACTGATTCAGTTACTTGCTAGAAATGTTCATTTCGCATTCTTCCATAATGATGCTTTTAATTTCCATTAAATGTTAAATTCAACGCTCTGTTCTAAACGTTTAATGGAAATTAAAAGCATCATTTTGTGCAACAGCTACAGTATGTGATTACCGCAAAATTTAGTATAATATAATACCTTTCAATTTTTGGTAATGTTAAAAAAGTTGCTAACAATCTTAATCATAGTTACATTTTTTAAATAATGTGAAGAAAATTTTAAAATGCAATATATATATATATCTTTTTATATATTGGTTATATAATAATACATTTCCAAAAAAGGTGTAATTTTGGCATAGAAGGTT
This sequence comes from Ryuthela nishihirai, assembly GCA_038380435.1. NCBI lineage: Eukaryota > Metazoa > Arthropoda > Arachnida > Araneae > Heptathelidae > Ryuthela > Ryuthela nishihirai. Next base: position 6,555,752 of record JAWZYU010000019.1, read on the forward strand.
ATAAGGAAGGTTAACATGGCGCAAACTTCAGTTTTGTTAAATTGCTACTTAAATTTTTATTAAAATAACTCGATTAATATTAAGATATTGCTTACTTATCGTTATAAAGAACCATAAAATAATTTGAGAAATTTTATTCCTTACTACCTAATATACAATGCACTGCACGCATAAATTTGCAGTAAAATATCTATCTTCACATTGATTAATTATAACTATATAATCATAGTGTTTTTACATTCGAAAACATAATGCCAAACAAAAGTTCAAACTCAATGATAAATATGATTTTCTCAGAAGAGAAATGTAGTATGAATCTGGAAAGCATCACCAAGGTATAGGTTTACTTCACAGCAAACTAAGCAAAGCAGAGGAAGCAGCTAGACAGCTTAACAGCAGAGAACTTAACCAGATGATCAATGTTCTGTGTGAGAAGAAACGGACAGGTATACAGGGATTGAAAGATAAACGAGTTAAAGTTATTAAACGTGGCAATTCGTCATGGCTAGGTGGGCTGAGCATTTCAGTGATGTACTAAACAACGATGAAAGAAGGGAAATGTTCAATTGATAGTTAATAAAACATTCGAACATTTCTGCATTTGCTAATGGCAAATTTGTTATACCCCAGTTTCCGTTCATTCTGGATAATAAAATAATTTTTAAATTATGTATCATATTCCTCAGGTTAATTCCCAGAAAAATAATAATGCATATCTGAACTCATTCCCTACCACTTCTGAATCCCATTGCTCATAACACAATTGTCTGTCAACTAGATTCTTAATTATATTAAGCACAGTCATGCAAAGAACTTTACCTGGAACAGAAAGTAGGCTGATACCCCTATAGTTATCACAAGAATTGCAGTCGCTTATTTTAAAAATAGAGATAATTATAGCTCTGGTCAAATCCTTTGAAACAATGCCTTAATCATAAAACGTATTTAAAATTTCAGTCAGCCATGTTGTAACAAAACATTCCCAGCTCAAGCATTTCGGTAGTAATTTCATCTACCCCAGGAGATTTATGTAGTTTAAGTTTAGAAATAGCATTAAAGCCAATAATGCATTTATGATCATTGCAAACAATGTGAGTAGAACTAACCACATTGTTCAGTACATCACTAAAATGCTCAGCCCACCTAGCTACGACAGAATCCCCACGTTTAATAACTTTAACTTTTATATCTTTCAATCCCTGTATACCTATCCGTTTCTTCTCACAGAGAACATTGACTATCTAGTACAGGTCTCTGGTGTTAAGCTGTCTAGCTGCATCCTCTGCTTTGTCAGCCAAGCTATCAAGCCACGTTTCTGATCAACTGCTAACCTTTACACGTTTATTAAGCTCTTTGTAACAATTTTTGTTAGGACTAGTAGGGTCTTGATTAAGAACATTTTTGCAGTTCTTTCTTAAATAAACTCTAGTGCCTTATCACTCAAATAATTTTGCCTTTCTTTTCTCCTTTTTACCCAAAAAGAGATTGCTAGTTTCAAGAAAAGCCTGCTTAAAATGGTCGCATTCTTCCTCAACTTCAGTAAGCAAGCCATGACTATCATGATGACTAAGTAACCTTTCATGGTAAGCTTTAGTTACAGTTGGGTCTTTCAGATCTTCAGTGTTAAAGGTAAATTTTGTAACTTTAGCACAACACTTCTTAAGTTTAAGTTGCAAGACGCTATTAACAAGGTGATGGTCAGATCCAATTTCAGCTCCGCTATATGTCCTGGTATTCCTAACAGAACTAGCAGCATTTGCTGTTAATTAATATATAATCAATCATATTCTTATGCAGCCCATTTGGTGAAACCCATGTGTACGATGTTTTTGTATATTGCGGTGTTTCTAATAAGTGTTAGTTATTCTCAAACCATTAAGTTTACTTACCTGTAGGAGACGTTGCCCATTGCCATTGCAGCTACCAATACCAATGGGACGTATCACCCCTCTTCAAATGTCAGAGTGAGAACCAACTTTAGCACTGAAGTAACCTAGAACTATAATAACCTAACCTAATATTTCTTTATTCACAGAATTCAAAACAACCAGAAGTTGTCCGTAAAAAATATCTTTCTTATTCTAATTGGCATCCTAAGTGGGGGCATAACAACAGATAACATTTAGTTGTAAGAAATTTCGTTAATGTACTCATGTCCTAGAGAACATCACTACGTGTTTGCTGAGAAGCAAACCTATGCCTTGGTGATGCTTTCCATCTTCCCTCCCTGAAAAGAGAAATCTAAGATTACTTTTAAGTATCTGACGTTTATCTGTTCATCTGGTCTCTTGCAAGCGGAGGCTATAGTTATAATGGTGGAATTCTTGTGTGAGGACATCAAGAGAATAATCTCTGTGCCGAGTCCTCATATTCCAACTACCTGTGGAAAGAAAATGGTTAGTGTGATGCATAAAGAAATTATGTTTATTGAGAGAGGGAATGCCGACAATATCAAACAGTGCCCCAATCGCAGGCATGGGGTAAAAGACCTGTTCCCACACTTCTAAAAGCTAAAGCCATCTGAGCTGTAAGATTGGGTTTGGAAATTTGTTTTACCCATTCAAATTTGTTTTACCCATTCTGTTATTAGTTAATTTCAATTAATCTTTTACAGTGCAACTGGGATCTGAAAATATATCAGAAGAAAGCGGTGTAGGGAAATTGGATTTGGAAATGTATTTTATCCATTCACCCCGTTTTTAGTTAATTTCAATTTATCTTTTAAAATGCAAGTGGGATCTGAAAATATATCAAAAGAAAACGGTCTAGCGAAACTGGATTTGGAAATGTGTTTAACCCATTCACCCTGTTTTTAGTTAATTTTAATTAGTCCCTTACAATGCAACTGGAGCTGAAAATATATCAAAAGTAAGCGGTCTAGCGAAAATGGGTTTGGAAATGTGTTTAACCCATTCACCCTGTTTTTTAGTTAATTACAATTCATCTTTTAAAATGCAACTGGGATCTGAAAATATATCAAAAGAAAACCATCTAATGAAATTGGGTTTGGAAATGTGTTTAACCCATTCACCCTCTTCTTAGTTAATTTTAATTAATCTTTTACCATGCAACTGGGATCTGAAAATATATCAAAAGAAAGCGGTCTAGGGAAATTGGGTTTGGAAATGTGTTTTATCCATTCAACCTCTTTTTACTTAATTTCAATTAATCTTTTGCAATGCAACTGGGATCTGAAAATATATCAGAAGAAAGCGGTGTAGGGAAATTGGATTTGGAAATGTATTTTAACCATTCACCCCGTTTTTAGTTAATTTCAATTTATCTTTTAAAATGCAAGTGGGATCTGAAAATATATCAAAAGAAAGCGGTCTAGCGAAATTGGATTTGGAAATGTGTTTAACCCATTCACCCTGTTTTTAGTTAATTTTAATTAGTCCCTTACAATGCAACTGGATCTGAAAATATATCAAAAGTAAGCGGTCTAGCAAAAATGGGTTTGGAAATGTGTTTAACCCATTCACCCTGTTTTTAGTTAATTACAATTCATCTTTTAAAATGCAACTGGGATCTGAAAATATATCAAAAGAAAACCATCTAATGAAATTGGGTTTGGAAATGTGTTTAACCCATTCACCCTCTTAGTTAATTTTAATTAATCTTTTACCATGCTACTGGGATCTGAAAATATATCAAAAGAAAGCGGTCTAGGGAAATTGGGTTTGGAAATATGTTTTATCCATTCAACCTCTTTTTACTTAATTTCAATTAATCTTTTGCAATGCAACTGGGATCTGAAAATATATCAAAAGAAAGCGGTCTAGCGAAATTGGGTTTGGAAATGTGTTTTATCCATTCACCCTGTTATTAGTTAATTTCAATTAATCTTTTACAATGAAAGTGGGATCTGAAAATATATTAAAAGAAAGCGGTCTAGCGAAATTGAATTTGGAAATGTGATTTATCCATCCACCCTGTTTTTAGTTAATTTCAATTAATCTTTTACAATGGAAGTGGGATATGAAAATATATTAAAAGAAAACCATGTAATGAAATTGGGTTTGGAAATGTGTTTTACCCATTCACCCTCTTGTTACTTAATTTTAATTAATTGTTTACCATGCAACTGGGATCTGAAAATATATCAAAAGAAAGCGGTCTAGCGAAATTGGATTTGGAAATGTGAATTATCCATCCACCCTGCTTTTAGTTAATTTCAATTAATCTTTTACAATGCAACTGGGATCTGAAAATATATTAAAAGAAAGGGGTGTAGCGAAATTGGGTTTGGAAATGTGTTTTATCCATTCACCTTGTTTTCAATTAATTTCAATTAATATTATACAATGCAAGTAAGATCTGAAAATATGTTAAAAGAAAGCCATCTAATGAATTTCGGTTTGGAAATGTGTTTTATCCATTCACCCTGTTGTTAATTAATTTTAGTTAATCTTTTATAATGCAATTGGGATGTGAAAATATATTAAAAGAGAGCCATCTAATGAAATTGGGTTTGGAAATGTGTTTTATCCATTCACTCTATTTTTAGTTTTCAATTCATCATCATCATCATCATCATCATCATCATCATCATCATCATCATCATCATCATCATCATCATCATCATCATCATCATCATCATCAAGCAGCCATGGGCTAGGAGGTCCAACCAGACCGTGCAATGTAGTTCTCCAAACAAGTCTATCCTGAGCTACATCTACTGCATCTGGCCACTGCACACCAATTCTAACAAGGGCCTGTTTGACATTGTCTGCTTACCGCATCCTAGGTCTCCCCTTCTTTCTGAGGCCTTTAGGCACACTGTTCATAACCCTATTCGCCAATCTATAATTATTCATACGGGCAACATGGCCAAACCAACGGAGTCTCTCTCTGCACAATATGCTGCTTAAAGGAGGTTGCAAATTCCTTTGCCTAACCTCATCATTAGTTACAAAGTTGAACCACCTAATGCCCAAGATACTGCGTAAGCATCTGGAATCAAAAGCATCTAGTTTCCTATTATCTTGTTTAAAAAGTGTCAAAGTTTCACTACCATAACTAACCCTAGAAAGAACCAAACTATTATACAGTCTAATTTTAGTCTTTAGGTGTATACGCCTATTTCTCCACACTCTCACTAGATTCTTAAATGTCCCGGCAGCAATCCCTATTCGTCTGTTAATCTCATGCCGCACATCACCATTATCTGTTACATAGCTCGCAAGATAATTAAACTGTGACACTTGCTCAAGACTGCAACCATTCAGATTAACTGAATCACAGCCTGCCTGACTAATTTTCATCACTTTAGTTTTCTCTCTGTTTATAACCAAACCTACTCTACTACCTCATCAACAGTGTTTATAACCAAACCTACCCTACTAGTCTCATCAACGGCTCGAATTAGAGTTCATCTCATCAACATTATTTGCTAAAAGGGCTAAATCATCAGCATAATCTAAATCAGAAATTTTCGTATCTCCAGTCCAGTTAAGGCCAAAATCTTTCCCTTGAAGTACATTTCGCATAACATAATCAATAACCAAACTTAAGAGAAAAGGAGACAAAATGCACCCTTGTCGAACACCAGAAGTAATGCTAAACCAATTGCTACAAGCCCTACCAACTCTCACACACGACTCAGTGTTATTATAGAGAGCTTTCATTATGTTAACTAACTTGTCTGGTATACCATATGATCTCATAATCAACCACAAATTATGACGATCAACAGAGTCGAAATCCTTTTTGAAATCAACAAAGCTAGCAACGAAAGGTTTCTGAAACTCTAAACATTTCTCAAGAATCTGCCTAAGTGAAAATATCTGATCCACATATCCCGTACCACTTCTGAATCCACATTGCTCATCACGCAATTGACTGTCAACCAGATTCTTAATTCTATTAAGCACAATCATGGAAAGAACTTTACCTGGAACAGAGAGTAGGCTGATATCCCTATAGTTATCACAAGAACTGCGATCATCTTTTTTGAATATAGGGATAACAATAGCTCTGGTAAAATCCTTAGGAACCATGCCTTTATCATAAAAGATATTCAGAATTTCAGTCATCCAAGTGGTAACCGAAACATTCCCAGCTCTAAGCATTTCGGTAGTAATTTCATCTACCCCTGGGGATTTATGTAGTTTAAGTTTAGAAACAGCTAAAATAACTTCAGATTGTGTTATAGGGCCAACATTAAAGCCACCAATGCATCTATCATCATTGCAAACAATGGGAGCAGAACCACCTACATTGTTTAGAACATTACTGAAATGCTCAGCCCACTTGGCCATGACAGAATCCTCAGCTTCTATAACCTTACCTTGTTTATTCTTCAATCCTTGTATGCTTGTCCGTTTTCTACCACATAAAACATTAACTATCTGGCACAGCTCTCTGCTGTTGTGCTGTCTAATTGCTTCCTCGGCTTTGTCAGCCAAACCATCAAGCCAAAGATTCTTATCAGCAGCTAACTGATCTTTTACACATTTATTAAGTTCTCTGTAATGCTTTCTATTAGGACTACTAGGGTATTGATTAAAGACATTCCTGCAGTTCTTTCTTTCCGAAATAAGCTCAACTGCCTTATCACTCAGATAATTCTGTCTCTTCTGCTCCTTTTTTTCCTAAAAGAGTACTGTTAGTGTCCAAAAAAGCCTGTTTAAAATGATCCCATTCTTCCTCAACTTCATTATTAAGCAAACCATGACTGTCATAATGACTAAGTAACCTATCATGGTAAGCTTTGGCTATAACTGGTTCTTTCAGTATTAAAAGTAAATTTTTTAAGCCTAGCACAACACTTTTTAAGTTTAAGTTGCAACACACTTTTAACAAGGTAATGGTCAGATCCAATTTCAGCTCCCCTATATGCCCTGGTATTCCTAACAGAACTAGCCCATTTGCTGTTAATTAATATGTAATCAATCATGTTCTTATGCAGCCCATCAGGTGAAACCCATGTGTACTTATGTATGTCGCGGTGTTTGTAATAAGTGTTAGTTATTCTGAATCCATTGAGTATACTTACCTGTAGGAGACGTTGCCCATTGCCATTGCAGCTACCAATACCAAAAGGGCCTATTACTCCTCCCCAAAGGTCAGAGTCAGTACCAACTTTGGCAATGAAGTCACCAAGAACAAGGGTAATATCTCCTTTCTTGACAGAATTCAAAATATCCTGAAGTTGTTCATAAAACCTATCCTTCTCATCCTCATCAGCATTCTCAGTGGGGGCATAACAGCAGATAACATTCAAGTCTTTAACGCTTGTCTGAAATTTTGCTGTAAGAAACCTTTCATTAATGCACTCATATCCTAGAAGAGCATCACTAGCGTGTCTGCTGAGAAGCAGACCCACGCATTAGTGATGCTTATTTTCGTCCCTCCCTGAAAAGAGAAATTTAAGATGATTTTTAAGAATCTGACCTTTATCTGTCCATCTGGTCTCTTGCAAGCCAAGAATATCTAAATTTTAATGGTGAATTCTTGTGTGAGGACATCAAGAGAAAACGCTCTATGCAGAGTCCTCACATTCCAACTACGTATGGAGAGAAAATGGTTAGTGGGATGTTTAAACAAACTATGTTTATTGAGAGAGGGAATGCCGACAGTATCAAACAGCCCCCTGATCGCAGACATGGGCAAAGACCCGTTCCCCCACTACTAAAGGCTGAAACCATCTACACTGCAAGATTTCCTCCAACGTAGAATTTGACGATGCCAATAGAAGCAAAGTGTTCAGGTGCCTGCGATGACTTCTGCTCAGGATTATCCACCAGCTGATAAACATATCCTGTGAATCTATTCACTTGGGGCTGTCAACCCACAAACAAACAGAAAACACAGCGGAAGATTTTCCCTCCACAGAAGCCCACCAGTGGAGCAAAATCAGGATCCATAATCAAGCTCAGAGCCATACATCTGTCCAGTCCAGTGGGTTTATATGGTCAGCACCAGGACCCTGTGTGGTTGACCACTCCACTGCAGGGTAGAATAAAAAGAAAATTAGCCATAGTTGTCCAGATCAGTAGGCCACACTAATCTGGCAGCCCTCCCCTTCCGTTCACTTCCACAATAATCTCTTTTGAAACATATTAACGGTCTGCACCACGAGAAGGCGTGGTCGGACATTAGGTGCTAGGAATGGCCGGTTCTACGCATCATCACAGGGGATTGGTGCATAGCTCTCCTTCCAGTGACTAACAATTAATCTTTTAAAATTCAAGTGGGATCTGAAAATATATTAAAAGAAAGCCATCTAATGAAATTGTGTTTGGAAATGTGTTTTACCCATTCACCCTGTTTTCAGTTAATTTTAATTAATCTTTTACAATGCAACTGGGATCTGAAAATATATCAAAAGAAAGCGGTCTAGCGAAATTGGGTTTGGAAATGTGTTTTGTCCATTCACTCTCTTTTTAGTTATATTCAATTAATCTTTTACAATGCAAGTGGGATCTGAAAATATATTAAAAGAAAGCCATCTAATGAAATTGGGTTTGGAAATGTGTTTTGTCAATTCACCCTGTTTTTAGTTAATTTTAATTCATCTTTTACAATGCAACTGGGATCGGAAAATATATTAAAAGAAAGCCATTTAATGAAATTGGGTTTAGGAATGTGTTTTACCCATTCATCCTGTCTTTAATTAATTTTTAATTAATATTTTATAATGCAACTGGGATCTGAAAATATATTAAAAAGAAGTGGTGTAGCGAAATTTGGTGTGAAATTGATTGATCTATTCACCCAGTTTTTAGTTAATTTTAATTTATTTTTTATAATGCAACTGGGATCTGAAAATATATGAAAAGAAAGCCATCTAATGAAATTGGGTTTGGAAATGTGTTTTACCCATTCAACGTGCTTTTAATTAATTTTAATTAATCTTTTACAATGCAAGTGGTATCTGTAAATATATCAAAAGTAAGCGGTCTACCCAAATTGTGTTTGGAAATGTGTTTTACCCATTCACCGTGTTTTTAGTTAATTTCAATTAATCTTATACAATGCAAGTGGGATCTGAAAATATATTAAAAGAAAGCCATCTAATGAAATTTGGTTTGGAATTGTGTTTTATCCAATCACCCTGTTTTTAGTTACTTTTAATTAATCTTTTATAATTCAATTGGGATCTGAAAATATGTTAAAAGAAAGCCATCTGCTGAAATTGGGTTTGGAAATGTGTTTTACCCATTCACTCTGTTTTGAGTTAAATCCAATTAATCTTTTAAAATGTAAGTGGGATCTGAAAATATATTAAAAAAAGCCATCTAATGAAATTGGGTTCGGAAATGTGCTTTACCCATTCACCCTGTTATTATTTAATTTTGATTAATCTTTTACAATGCAACTGGGATCTGAAAATATATCAAAAGTAAGCGGTCTAGCGAAATTGGGTTTGGAAATGAGTTTTATCCATTCACCCTGTTTTTAGTTAATTTTAATTAATCTTTTACGATGTAAGTCACATCAAAAAATATATTAAAAGATAGCCATCTAACGAAATTGGGTTTGGAAATGTGTTTTACCCATTCACCCTGTTATTAGTTAATTTTAATTAATCTTTTACAATGCAACTGGGATCTGAAAATTTATCAAAAGAAAGCGGTATAGCGAAATTGGGTTTGAAAATGTGTTTTGTCCATTCACCCTCTTTTTAGTTAATTTCAATTAATCTTTTACAATGCAAATGGGATCTGAAAATATATTAAAAGAAAGCCATCTAATGAAATTGGGTTTGGAAATGTGTTTTACCCATTCATCCAGATTTTAGTTAATTTTCATTAATCTCTTATAATGCAATTGGGATCTGAAAATATATAAAAAGAAAGCGGTCTAGCGAAATTGGGTTTGGAAATGTGTTTTATCCATTCACCCTGTTTTTAGTTAATTTTAATTAATCTTTTATAATGTAAACTGCGATGTGCAAATATATTAAAAGAGAAGCCATCTAATGAAATTTGGTTTAGAAATGTGTTTTACCCATTCGTCCTGTCTTTAATTAATTTTTGATTAAGATTTTATAATGCCACTGGGATCTGAAAATATATTAAAAGAAAGCCATCTAATGAAATTGGGTTTGGAAATGTGTTTTACCCATTCACCCTATTTTTAGTTAATTTTAATTAATCTTTCATAATGCAATTGGGATCTGAAAATATATTAAAAGGAAGCGGTCTAGCGAAATTGGGTTTGGAATTGTTTTATCCATTCACCCTGTTTTTAGTAAATTTTAATTAATCTTTTATAATGCAACTGGAACTTGAAAATATATAAAAAGAGAGTCATCTGACGAAATTGGGTTTGTAAATATGTTTTACCCATTCACCCTGCTTTTTCTTAATTTTAATTAATCATTTATAATGCAATTGGGATCTGAAAATATATTAAAAGAGAGGGGTCTAGCGAAATTGGGTTTGGAATTGTGTTTTATCCATTCACCTTGTTTTTAGTTAATTTTAATTAATGTTTTATAATGCAATTGGGGTCTGAAAATATATTAAAAGAACGACCTCTAACGAAATTGGGTTTGGAAATGTCTTTTACACTTTCACCCTGTTTTTAGTTAATTTTAATTAATCTTTTATAATGCAATTGGGATCTGAAAATGTATTAAAAGGCAGCGGTCTAGCGAAACTGGGTTTGGAAATGTGTTTTATCCATTCACCCTGTTTTTATTTAATTTTAGTTAATCTTTTATAATGCAAGTAAGATCTGAAAATATATTAAAAGAAAGCCATCTAATGAAATTGGGTTTAGAAATGTGTTTTACCCATACACCCTGTCTTTAATTAATTTTTAATTAATATTTTATAATGCAAGTGGGATCTGAAAATATATTAAAAGAACGACCTCTAACGAAATTGGGTTTGTAAATGTGTTTTACCCATTCACCCTGTTTTTAGTTAATTTTAATTAATCTTTTATAATGCAATTGGTATCTGAAGATATGTTAAAAAGTTGCGGTCTAGCGAAATTGTGTTTGGAATTATTTGATCCATTCACCCTGTTTTTAGTAAATTTTAATTAATCTTTTATAATGCAACTGGTGCTTGAAAATATATAAAAAGAGAGTCATCTAACGAAATTGGTTTTGTAAATGTGTTTTACCCATTCACCCTGTTGTTAGTTAATTTTAATTAATCTTTTAAAATGTTACTGGGATCTGAAAATATATTAAAGGAAAGCCATCTAGCGAATTTGGGCTTGGAAATGTGCTTTACCCATTCACTCTGTTTTAGCTAATTTTAATTAATCTTTTATAATGCAATTCGGATCTGAAAATATATACAAAGAAAGAACTCTAACGAAATTTGGTTTGGAAATGTGTTTGATCCATTCACCCTGTTTTTAGTTAATTTTAATTAATCTTTTATAATGCAATTGGGATCTGAAAATATATTAAAAGAAAGCCATCTAGCGAAATTGGGTTTGGAAATGTGTTTGATCCATTCACCCTGTTATTAGTTAATTTTAATTAATCTTTTACAATGCAACTGGGATCTGAAAATATATCAAAAGTAAGCGGTCTAGCGAAATTGGGTTTGGAAATGAGTTTTATCGATTCACCCTGTTTTTAGTTAATTGTAATTAATGTTTTACAATGCAACTTGGATCCGAAAATATATTGAAAGAAAGTCATCTAACGAAATTGGGTTTGGAAATGCGCAGTATCTTGGGCATTGGTAGTTGAATTTTGTAAGTAATGATGAGGTTAGGCAAAGGAGTCAGCAACCTCCTTTGAGCAGCTTTTTGTGCAGAGACTCTATTGGTTTGGCCATGTTGCCCGTATGGATAATTTTAGATTAGTGATTAGGGGTATGAACAATGTGCCTAAAGGCCTCAGAAAGAGGGGGAGATCTAGGATATGGTGGGCAGACAATGTCAAACCAGGACCTAGTTAGAATTGGTGTGCAGTGGCCAGATGCAGCAGATGTAGCTCAAGATATATTAAGAATCTGCAGCAGATATGCTTGGAGAACTGAATTGCACGGTCTGGTTGGGCCTCCATAGACAATGGCTGCTTGAAGGTGATGATGATGTTGTTGTTGTTCATGACACAAATTGAAATATTTGAAGTAGGTTTCGGCTGCCCAATCCTGACATGTTGATCTATATTTCTGTCAAGTTTATCCAAAAATAAATTATTTCATTGTTCTTTTAACGATCAAAACCCATGTAAAAAATCTTCCGAAATAATAATAGTTAAATTTTTAAAGGCAATTTAAATAAATTATGGAAGTAACTGTACTGAAGTTGTAGTTTATGGTAGGTTTAGCAGTAAAAGTGTCCCAAATTTTTCTTGGCGTCCGGACACCTCTCTCTCCTTCTTTCTCCTTAATATAATGCTTTATGTGTTACAGCAAAATCAAAACGACAACAATAAAATGGAGGGGAAACATCTATACCGAAATAGCGTCCTGTTAATTCTGGATCGATCTTGCCACCCTGTCCCCACCATTCACTCAGACCATATGGCTTTCCCTCCTCCTTATTTTGTTCTACATCTGGGCACACAATTAGTGATGTACTCAATTTATCTACGAACATAGAACATTGTTTTCCATAATGGTCTTCCAATAATAACTAAATAACAATGACGGAAAAAGTAAGAACCTTAATCAGCTGTGACCCACTCCAACATCATCCTTCCTTGTGGATACTTCCCGAAACACATAAAAGAGGATCCTCACAATACTACAAATCGTAATCTCTAACACATACAGAATATGTTTATTCCATTTCACTTCGAAATAGTCAATCTATCGAATATCGAATCGAATAGTCAAGTCTAGGTATATTATTTCACATATTCCTTCTAATCTTGGACTAGTGCATTTATCATATAACAGTACATCCAACCTGGGAAAACTGATTTAATGTGTAGTAATAATTCAAATCTTCTTCCTTAAAGCGTTTGTATTATTTAAACTATAACTGATTTTATGGTTTACTTCGATTCTTCGTGAAAAAATCCTCAAGTTGGAATATATAAAAGTAATTGCATTTACGAACTATCATGATGTTTTCATTTTAAGGGTTTACTTTTAAAAATCTCGAAAGTCTCCAATTAAATTTATCTTGCTTCATTTTACCTTAAGATATATTTTCGGAGCAGATAATTTTAAAATGTAAAATATACTGAATATTGACATTTTAAATGCGTTACAGTTGTGACGAATAACATTTTAAATGCGGGTCGTGTAATTTACGGCTTGTGCAATAGGTCTGTGCTGCCTGGTGAATGAATGAGTGTCAGTATTAATATTTTTCGGATGTTAAGTATATGTGAATTAGTTTATGTTTGTTCTGAAATATAAACTGTATTAATGCATTGATTCAATTAGCATATGAGGGATGTAAGTGGCTATGCACACAGTTCATGATAGTGGCATGTTACTATGATGTTGAACAAATATTATAAACTTTTTGCACCACTTAAAATAATCAGTCTAATGCTTTAATGCTTTGGCTCACAAGTTGATTCCATTATAGAAAAATGTATCGCCATTGAAACAATCCTCTCTTAGATGATCCTTTCCTTCCTAAAGGTGAGCGTGCAAATGCTAAAATTCTTATTTGCGATAAATTGTAACCCAAAGAAAGTGTCTTCGTTATCATGAGGGCGACTTTTTACTTTGTGCAACATAAGCAATTAATTTTATGATAGAAGACATTATTCTTGCGAGGTTTTAAGGACATATATGATAAATTCAAGAAATCAAATTGGATTTTCCATAGCCGTTGAATTTCGCCCTTGTGATGTGCTCATGGCAAATTCCAGATGTCTGTTACTGCCTGCCGTTCATCAAAATATCAAATGATGGAAAAGTAAATCTAGAATGTACAAATCTGTTCAACTGGATGGGCTTAAGATATCAAATGCTGAAAATGTATATTAAATGTTTGTTCTAGTTGCCCAGGCTCTAGCAAGATGAAGAAATTTCCAAGACTCTTGAACAGGAATAAAATTTAAAGTGAAAGTTTGAGAAACGGTTGTTAAAACGAACTGATGTATGTAATTTAATCACCTTTGATTAGTCAAATCTCTAAATAATTCTAAATTCAAGAAAAGACAAAAATATGTGAATTGCATTGCTCTAAAGTAAGTAAACTATTTCTGTGGATCTTCAATTTACTATACTAACTATGCTACAGAGAATTTGTATTATTGTGTTAATTAATATGGGTAAGTAGTTTGCATAAATTAAATTTGTTATGGATTTTTATGTAGATATTATTCTTGAGCGTTATTGAAACATGGATACTAATCACGAAATAAATTGACGGATTATTCTTATTGCCTATTTTTTATTAACTCTCAAAGGTCTTGGCAGATTTGCAAACGCATTAACCTAATGTTGCTTTCGTAATTCCATCGGAAACGATGGCATTATAGATAATAGACACATCACTCGTTAGTTTATCAATAATGCTGCACAGAACAAATGGTTGGAATTCGAAATAACGAAAGCATGTTTGTGTGTGTCAGTGTACGAAGTAAGCAGGTTGTAGTATCCACAAAGATATGAACATTGTATCAAAGTAATCAAACATAATGCGAGGAAAAAAAGAATTGTAAAATGAATCTAATATCGCAAAGAGATTTAACCCGTTCATATTAACATCAGAAAAACATAAATTATGCTGTTTTATGGGGTTTTTTTGTTTTGTTTTTAATAGAAAAAATGTGTCATCTACAGGACTATGTGCTAATACTGCAAAAAAGTTCAAATTCCCTACGATACAAAAAATTACCAATATTTTAAAATGATGTATGACTGAATTATAATGCTATTCTGACAGGCCAAGGAAAAATCTTTAACCCCCGTGTTATTGTTCAAGCGAACTGCAGAAGAATATGTCGCTTTAAAAATTGTCTAATCTTTTGACAGGTTCTCTGACAATATCAGGGGCACTTTGGCTCTTCTCGAAGCTCAATCGAGCAGGTGCAGGATCCGAAGACTGCCAGCCCTAATTTAGCATTCCTGGCCCGAAGGAAAACAAACAACGAGAAGCACTTTCAGCTTTCTGAGAGTTTTCCAAAATCCATTTGGAATCCTCCTTTTTCTCTAAAGCTTTGGGATCATATTTCATTTTTTTTGGGGGGATCATTTCTCCGTCTCCTCAAAACAATGCGATCCAACATTCTTCTGCTGCTCATGCTCCTTAATTCTCGTTGAACAACAGGAAATAAAAAATTGGTTAAGTAAGTTTCTTGCAACTGACATTAAAATATATTTTAAGATTTATCGCAATATAATAGAGAATGATTCCTAAAACTCTTCAGTCTAGTGTGATATTTGAATTTACGAAGTTTTTTTAAATCTAAAAATATTCATCGGCTTTCAACAATTTATGAACTTAGTTTAAGGAACAGAATTTTGTTCATTGATGACTATCGTTTCCGTCTGAAATTTTCCTTTGCTCTTGGTCTGAATGAGTAAACAGAATCGACAATTATTATTTATAGCATGATTTTTATATCCCTATCATTGCTGTGCTTTAAGCAAAGGCAAATTTGTCTCATCTCTAAAGCAAGATGGTTATAAAAGAGGGATAAAGTAATTATTCTTCTGATGATCACTGACTTCTTTCATGTATCCCCTATAACCACAAACGTTGAATTCAAAAAAATAAAAGTGCAAGCGTTATTAAAGTAGTGTTAGTAAAAAAAGTGAAAAACTTTTCTTTAAGTTTGCCAAATATTACAGCCAAATATTTAATATCTTTTTCCGCTACTTTTTTCACTACGTTTCAATTTGTAGCAAATTTAAATTTTGTTATAACGTTACTTTAACGTTATTACGATATATTTTTAGTACAAATGCAAAATAACAAAGTTATAATTTTTAATATATCAGGTGATCCAAAAGTAACAGAAAAAATAAAAATGCAACAATTCGAAAAATATAGACAGTAGCACGATGCGGTTTTCACAGAAATGCACAGAAAGACATGGGATTTTTTTAATAACGAAAAATTTTGCTGCCAGAATAGTTACATTTGTCACCGACAGGTGGCGCTGTAGCGGTCCCGGAGCTGCTGCCTGTCTCTAAACAGATCCGCCGGCCGCCGCTCCTCATACGGTGCGAGACTGCGAACATTGATCAATCTGACTTTGCTGTGAGGTACGTAAATTTCAGGTGTAGTGAATACTGAAGTTAAACTTTCAGTGTTTAACGCTTATTACCGAGGTTAAACGTTCTGCCAAGGTGAGGCATGTTATCGTTACGAGATAAAGCACCTTTAGTTAAGCTGTATTATCAGAACTCCGAATGTGCAAGTGCGGCTTTGCGCACCTATCGTTCGATGCGGGTATTAGAAGTGGATAGGGACCGATGTCTTCTTCCCCACTGATAGTTGTGATGAAACGGTTTGAGGACATTGGCAGTTTGGAAGCACGTGCAAGAAGCGGGAGACCCAAAAAAATATTGCAGTTGTGAACGAGGTCGAACACGAGGCCGTCACACAATCGGCAGCTTAATGGAAGTGTAAATGCACACAACCGCCACATCTGGGCGAGAGAGAACCCACAGGCGATTGTGGAAACCGCTTTGCATCAGCCAAAAGTGACAGCATGGTGTGGGTTCACTGCGTCATTCATTATAGGCCCCTTTTTCTTTGAGGAAGTCCACAACAGTACATTTTGAACTGTTACTGTCACAGGCGAGGGTTATGCAGCGCTTTTAAGAGAGAGCATCATTCCCTCCTTGCAAGAGAGGCAAGCGCTCCATAGTGTAAAATTCATGCAGGATGGAGCGCCTCCGCACATCACAGGTCCTGTCCAGCACCTGTTGCTATCGACATTTGGCGATGACCGTGTCCTCGGTTGCTCTTTCCCGCACGAATAGCCACCAAGGTCTCCAGACCTTACACCTTGTGACTTTTGATTATGGGGCTACTTGAAGTCACAGGTGTACAGAGGTCAGCCGATGTCATTGGCCATATTGAAAAAAGCTATTCGCCATCATGTGACAGGAATTACAGCTGAAACCATCTTCAGTGCTGTGCAAAGTGTCATGCCACGTCTGTGACGGCCATTCTCATGAATGACGGCCGTCAAATTGAACATTTGTAATCCTGGCTACGTTGCTAACTGTGCTGCAGCACTGTACAAGGTTCAAGGTGTTGTAAATATGGTGAAATTAGCCTCCAGAGAAGGGGCTCCCTACACCAGTCACAACGGAATAGTGAGATAGCAGAAGCAGAAGAATCTGCCTCTGAGCTATCCCTCAAAATTAAAAAAAATGCTCTATTCAGGACAATGTAAAATGTAGGACATTAGACCTTGCAGAGGGGGTCAATGTTCTGAAAGAAGTCAGTGACCATACGGAAGCACTCTCGCTGCAGCTTCGCATTGTCATTGTTGCCAAGAAGAGTGGTAATGGTGTAGTCAGTGGTTCCGATAGCATGAAGCTCCCGGAACAAAGCTTCTCGTTCGGCATTGTAGCGGAAGCAGCTGAGCAGAATGTGTGATATAGTCTCAGGTGTGCTGCAAGTGGCACAGTCTGGGTTGTAAACTCTGCAAAGAGTGTGAAGTGTAGAGTTGCTGTAGATGACACCAACTCGGAGACGATGAAGGAGGGTATCTTCAGATTTGCGGAGATTACTGAGGTTAGGAAGAGTGAGAGAAGGTTCAACCAGATACCTGAATGAGTAACAGCTTCTGTCCTTCTGCCACTGAGCAAGACGAAACTGGCTCATCAGATGTGAGACAGAGCTCTTGCAGTCACTGAGAGAGAGAGGGTAATAAGTTACACACCTCAGACTCTCCAGCGCTTCCTTCGTGGTGTGATCAGCGAGCTCATTGCCAGGTATTCCTACATGGGAAGGGATCCACTGGAAATGGACCGTGATTCCGGCAGAAGTAACCATGGTGCAAGTCTCCATGATCTTCTGGATGAGGAAGGGGTTGCAGCTCTTGCTGTCTCGCTTCTGGAAAGCTTTCAAGGCTGCCTTGCTGTCACACTTGTATCAGGATGACAAAGTTGCCACTCTCGAGTCTGAGGATGAAAAGTACAGCCTGAAGAATAGCATGAAGCTCTGCACAGGTGGAGGAGGTTAGGTGCGGGAGACGGAAACCTCTGGTGATGCCAGTATTGGGGATGGCAATGGCAGAGACAGCACGTTGTCTCTCCCGGTCCACAGATCCATCAGTGTAGACCTCAGTACATCTATCATATCGTTCAGTGAATAGGAGGTGGAGAGCAGTCTGATGGCCAATGGATCAGAGTCGCTCTTCCTACCAAGTGAAAGAATAGTGACATTGATCATAAGATCACTGTTCCTCCAGGGTTGGGGAATAGCGTATTGCCAGCATCTGTTCCCGCCAGCTCGAGCATCTGAAGCTGGCAGGAATCACTCGGTCATAGAAGTCTTTGGCGGACAGGGCAGCACCTTTTTTCCAGCACCTACTGCGATCGACATTTGGCGATGACCGTGTCTTCAGTCGCCCTTTCCCGGTCTCCAGACATTGACTTTCCCGGTCTCCAGACCACCAAGGTCTCCAGACATTGCACCTTGTGAGTTTTGGTTATGGGGCTACTTGAAGTCACAGGTGTCCAGAGGACGGCCGACGTCATTGGCCATGTTGAAAGAAGCTATTCGCCATCATGGGACAGGAATTACAGCTGAAACCCTTTTCAATGCTGTGCAGAGTGTAATGCCACATCTGATGGCCATTCTCATGAATGACGGCCGTCACATTGAACATTTGTAATTCTAGCTGCGTTGCGAATTGTGCTGCGCCATTTTACAAACTACTGACACAACTGAAGCGCCACCTGTCGGTGGCAAATGTAACTATTCTGGGAATAAAATTTTTCGTTATTGAAAAAATCCCATGTCTTTCTGTGCATTTCTGTGAAAATCACATCGTGCTACTGGCTATACTTTTCGAATTATTGCATTTTTACTTTTTCTGTTACTTTTGAATCACCCAGTATATATTTCAGGTTTATTGTCTAAGTTTTACGGTGTTTATAAGAAGGTCAGTTTTTTAAATTTATTTTTCATTTTCATTATATCACAAAAAGATGCAGAAGACAAATCCTACCCACAAAAATTTTATTTCGTTTTACTCCATTGTAATCAGTGGAAAAAAAATACATTTGAAATCTTCATAAAATAATATCACATAATTGACATAAAGGTATGAAATTGATCTTGGAAAGTCTTTCAGTCGGAAATAGCTTGATTTCTCAATAATCCAGCTTTAGGAATAAAAACAACGAGGTTCATATTGTTTTTTTTTAAAAAGAATAGCACTCGATTTTAAACTTTTTCCCCAATATTTTTCCGTTTTGCGTTTGACTTTGGCCCGTGCCTACGTAATGGGAATGCCTGCCAATTACCGCGAATCTCCGTGTTAGCAAGCGCACATAGAAGCTTCAGAACTTGCCACATGAGGACAGCACTGTTCCACGATAAGCTAACCTACGCTAGCGTTAAGTTTATAGGGATCTGGTCGAAGTCATATGGTAAAGATTCAGACAGATGGTTAATCAAATACAATAAACTAGAATCTTTCTTGGAGATACAACGAGAATAATGATTTAAAATCTCTCTAACGAAAACCATGTTTAAAAATAATCATGTTACAACTGAAAATTATTATCCATTTAAAACCGAAATTTTCTAGTGTTTATTCAATAATATTATTTTAGTGTAATTCTTTAAAGAACAAATTGTAATTATTTAAATTATTATTTCCATAGAGCTTATTGTTAAAGGAAATGCATAAGTAATAGATTTAAGCAAGATTATTTTGATATTAATACCCGATTTTTTTAATTAAGCGTGAAGTGGAAAATTTGCTAAAATATTAATGATTAAAAGTAATAGTTTTCAAATGCAATAGGCCCAAAGTTTATGCTGCAGTACAGAACTGACTCTTTATATGCTAGCCTTTTTATTTCAATTACTTCTCCGGACCTACAGAGCCCTCTTCTTTTTTTTTTCTTTTCCTTTTTTTAAAGCAATGTTATTTTTTATCACGTCAATTGACGATTTAATACAAAGTTCAATTTCCGTTATTGTTCAGTTTAAAGGGATAAAGTGGCTCCATTTAGAATATAGCTCTAAGGCTTTTAATTAGAATATTGTTCCAGGGCCCCATTTAGAACTTGGCTCTACGTCTCCCAATTGCTTAATGTGCTCTGGTTCATACATATCTCTGTGCAGTTTAAAACGATGACAAAATGTTATAAACTTCCACATTCCATTAGTCATATACAAGTCTGGTTTAAAAACAGATTGGAGAGGGGGGAATTTAACCAGGTCACAAGAATCCCAAATTTAAGAAATGGTTAGATTGAAATGTCCTGTTCTGAAGAAAATGAGCGACATTTTTACTACTATTATCTTGCATTATTTTTTAAGGTAACACATTATTTGAATTTGTGAAAAACTTTAAATTGGTAATAACAGTATTATGTTCAAAGAAAGCTATAGCATTTTCTTCCCATGTTTTTTCAAAGGGAATCTAATTTCGAAGCTCTATAACAGGGAGAGCCAAACTTTTAGACTCTGCCATCGACTTTTAAGACAGAAAATTTTTCGTGATACATCATGTTACATAAGTCATAATAATGATTTAACACTGTTTGACCAGCTAAGCATAAAATAACAATTTAGCATCAACCATATTAATCTGACATTGTTGCATTAATTAAAATACAATATTTTCCACCTAAAACTACGCAAAAAGAACAATCTTTTCAACCTAAAACTGGTATCTGCGCGATCGACATCGACTGTTTGCCCATCTCTTATCTATAACATCTAAAATATGCATTTAATAGAGAAATGTGATGAAGATAAAGATTGCAGACTGGTAATTGTAGACCCGCCAGGGCTAGATTCTTTTCGAGCCGCGAGTGTGTGCAGTAGGGTATTTGTCTGTACCTTGTCAGGAAGATACTGCTATCTAGGTGGCCGATAAACACAGACTCAGATTTTACATATACGCATTTGATGCATTTAATGAAAAACTGACTGAAGTTAACGATAACCAAATTTATTTAAATCTCGATTGTAATCGTTCAGTATTTAAAGAGTTATTGAAATGGAATGTTTAATAATAAAATTATCATGCTGCTATAAAATTCATTCATAATTATCTAATATCGAAATAATCATTATGCAAACTTTTAAAATATATATTTTATTACATCATTTGAAACTGCGTATTATTTAAGTTTCAATTAATATCTGAGGTAAATTCTTGTGACCCATTACTGTTGTGAAATATTCTAGCTTCCGTAATTCATTAAATACTAAACGAATGCTGTTGGAAATCAAGATTTGAATAGATAAGATTATGATCCTCAATTTGTTTTCAGTAACATTTTTCCATTAAACGAATATTTGAGAACTTATAGAGCTTCGAAGTTAGATTCCCATTCGCATAACACGGAAAATTCTCTAATACTTTGGTATGGCAATGTAATTCAGTTCGTTGTATTGTAAAATTAGTCGCGTTTTGAACTAATGGGAATAACTTTTCCTTGCTCACAATTCTTGCGATTCCAAAATATTATTTATTGGAAAGTGATCTCTGATAATTTTTCCCATTGATCATGCCAACCTTATGTTACGAAGCCGACCTATTGATTTCAGCCACTTGTCTCGCAGATCGAGCGTGGAAGGGATTCGATAGAAACTGAAATTTGTTTCATAAATTTCGCTTCTGCAGAACATCACACAGCAGTACACCGTCTCTCAGACTTCTAGTTAAAACGGCAGAAAGTAGACAGAACAGTAAATAAATTACATATGAACAAAACCGTATCAGAATCCAATTTTAAAACTAGCGGTAAACAGCGTAATAACATATAGTTCTACGAAGCAAGTAGCAAGCAAAACAGTGGATCGCCAGCGCCACAGCGGACGAAAATGTAACTAGCGCTGCTGCCGCTTCACGTCTTGAAATCGGCAGGCATTCCCATTACGTAGGCACCGCTTTCACTTAGAAAAAGTTGATAACTACTTATCTATTCCATGATTTTTCCGAAATGTTAGAGCAATTTGCAAGTGGACTAAATATTTTGTTTACAATGCTGACCAAAAATTAAGCTGTCTAAAAATCTAATAACATGCTAGATTGAAATTTTGTGAGGAGCAAAAAGGGAAAAATATATTTTTTTATATTATATATTATACTAATCGGAAATAGTGATGGATAAGTAACGTTTGAAAAGCTTTTAAAATATTAATTTCTAAAGATATAATTTGCCCATTAATTTATGTTAATTGGAGCGTTACTAAATATTTTACTTCCTTATTTCCTTTTCCCACTACCACATTCATTTGGGAAATTTGGGAAGTTCTATATCGCCATGAAATTAAAACATATAATTCTTAAAACTATCAAACTTTAAATTAAAAAAAAATTATTTTAAAAATATTTTAAGAGAAAAAAATAAATCTTAAGAAAATCTGAATGCTATTTCTCTTCTGATAAAGATATAGTAAGCGTTAAAATAATAATCTGAAAATCGCAAAGATCGATAATCCACTAGCAGAAACATTTTGCAGTGTTTGACTCAACTTTCCTACAAGCTTCTCTCTCACTCCCCTACCCAGCTTTGCCTCTGGTGGCAATTACTACCGAACTCATACTGCACAACGGGATGCAGACGTATATTGTCAGTGACACTTTACCGCTCCCCCGAGGGAAGGATTGTTGACGCCCCTTTTTGCCAGCCTCGTTCAGCCCTCATTGCTAATCGTTCAGAGGGGGAAAGTAATACTGAAAACACTCGGCCAGTAAGCTGGGTCCTGGCGACAGAAGTTTTCAGACACCTTGGTATCCAAGAGGTTAAAACTTGGACACGACTGTCGGCGTGGAAAGCCTCAGATGCCGATGTATAATCACTAGTGCCAACCTACTTTACCTCCATTTTGGCGCCCAGCTCGACCAGAAAAGAATGCTGCCGCCGGCACGAAGCCATACAATGTGGTCCAGTGCTCCCCCAGATGGCAGGTGATGTAAGTGACGTTGCAGTAAACAAACCATGCCAGATGGGTCGAAGATTCACACCTCAGCATACGCGAACCAATGAGGAATGCCCACGCGCGGACTTGGGTGACCTCTACCAGGGAGCCAACGAAGAATAAAACTGAGAGGACACAATTTCTAAGCGTTTTTTTGTCTAAAATATTCTCGTCTCTGAACTGCAGAGAGAAAACGTGGGTAGTCGTCTCTGGAGAAGGAAAGGAGCAGAGCTGGACGTAAGCATTCACGCGAGGTGTAGCAGGAACCTCTAACTACGCGATATCCACCTCTAACTACCCGGTACCGTATGAGCCACCGGCAGCAGCGGACCGACGACGATGTCATCTCTTGCGATCAACCCTCAACGAACGAGGTAAGATGGTCAAATCCGTTCTGGTCTAGCAATGCTTTTCCCACATAATAATGTATCACTTATCGCCGTTGCGCTGTTCCCGCGTGAGCATAAAAGACTAACTAGAGTCCTCTTGTCTCTTGAGCGTTGACTCAGACTGATGAACTACAAATCGGCTTATCGCTTCACTCTATAAAGTTCCCTCAAGATTAAAAGGAACCGCGCCAAATGAGCTCGCCCGAAATGTTAAAAAGATTAGTAGACAAATTTATAATTCGCCTAGATGTTAACTGTAAATAAATGTTGATATTTGTTATATATGATCAAGCTTGATATTTTCCTTGTTTACTGATATATGTGTTCGTCGAAGTTAAAATCAATATCAGAGCCTGTCTCAGTTTGGCAGTAAGAAATATCACGACCACAAAAGGTTGGTCACGACAATACGTGTGGCCACCCCTTTCACAACTCTAGAAAAACTTTTCACCCACGAATGGGAAAAAATGCATGCATCAGGATTAAAAAATTAATTGCTGAAATGTCTTTATGGAATTTTAATTTGTGTTATAAAACACTTGCACATTCTTAAAAATAAACAAACATTTAATTGTAAACGGAAATAAATATCTATTCATTTTCGTGAATTCAACAAAACTCACATCATATTTTGGAATTCACCTAAGTTAAAACACGAGATGTGTAGGTGAATAGTAGATACTCTTAACTTATTCAGATAATGAAAATGAAATTATGCAAAAATTAAATTGTGATTTACTAAATTTGACAATAAATCTAAACAAAACAGAAAGAAATGTTTCTAAACCTTTCTAAAGGTTTAGAAACAGAAGGTTTAACAGAAAGAAATGTTTAACAGAAAGAAATGTTTCTAAACCTTTCTAAGATTTTCAGATTTTCAGATTCTAGATTTTCTTTTTCAGATTTCTTGATTTTCAGGTTTAACAGAAAGAAATGTTTCTAAACCTTTCTAAGATTAAATTTTACATTAAAGTGTAAATATAGAAGACTTTTTCGAAACATAATTATATGTCGTAAGTTAAATTGTAGGAAAAAATATTGCCGTAGTTAAAGAATTGAGGGAGCTGATACTACTATGAAAGACCTCGGAGTAATAACGGACAATATTCATATCAAGGAAACCACAGGTAGCTGATATTTTGAAGAAATTAAATTCGATTATTCCAAAGTTTGCTTTGTTAGAAATTTTGTTGACATTTCAAACTTGTTAATAATTTGCAAAGCGTGGGTTAAATCTTATCTTTCATCTTTTTATTCTATCACAGAGAGGAACGTTTTATTCCCATATTAAGCCATTCCAGTACGCCCAAAATAATATAGTTCAGTGTATGGATAAATTAAATAAGTATGAGCAAGTAACAAAAGAATATTATAATTTAAGAATTTTACAACTTACAAATCTGTATATTTTTATTACCCTAAAGCAGCTGAAATCCAATTGAAATCCATAATAAATTAGAATATTTCCGAAAGATTCTCGACAAACTACGGATTCATTTAAAAAATATATTACTTTTAGTAAAAATATAATTACTAAGCATTACGTTTTTGTTTTGACCCTAAACGTTTTAATGCATTGCCAAATAAAATAAAACAAACAAGCAATATTAATGCATACGTTAAAGAAGTTAAAAATGGATACTAAACTATGATAATGTTGATGTATCGTTTATTTAATGAAATGTTTTTGATTTAACTGCAGCCTTTCGATTAAATTAATTTTAGTCTGGAAACTATTTTACTGAGCTGTAATCAAATTCGTTCATATATGTAGGCCCTGTTGTGTAGACATGAATTTTATTTTGTTAATAACATCCATATGCAAGTCATAATTGGAGTAACAAATTGGACTCGATAAATGTATGTGCAGGCATTGCTACCAAATATTTAGTGTTGAAAAATTCTACATCTATGTTAATATTATATGACTTATCCAGTGGCGGCTCGTGAAATTCTAAATAGGTGGCGGACAGAGAAACCACATATGCAGGGGCGTTGATGGCAGTGGGCCAAATATGGAATCTCATACTTCTAGATTTCAGTCCCAACTTGAGCCTGAACTGTTATTTTCGTCGATAACACCAACTGTTCCCTCTATGAGAAAAGGAACAGCTATTGACTGGACATTAGTCAATAGCCTTTGCTAAGACGCCGATTTTTCAATTTCCTCAGATGGAATTAGATGATATGCTTGAACAGCGCCGAATGTGGTGGCCAGCGATGGGATATGATAAACCACTCTATAGTAGAGGATAATCATTTAGTCCCTTGATTATCTTCACCCTTATTTCGGTGAAATAACAGGTTTGCGGATTGTTACTCCCATACCGATGTATGCCTCAGACTTTGCTGCACCAAGTGATGTACAAAACTATGTCCAACAATTCACGCATGAGAGTTGTATAGGGATGACACAGTTTATTTACATTTATATACAATCATGTGTTGGGGATGCTCTCGACTCCGTAGACCTTTGCTGCTTTGCTACTGCAAACAATTGTGTAATGAGGTGGGGAACAGCACTTTCCAGATTCTAGCTTTACCGACCTCAAACTCTGCGAAAGGATATTAACTTTTGCCTAAAATTTGGTTCACTAAGAACTCACTTCAGTTTCACAGAACTGTATTTTATTCACCATGATCCTTTATTCTCTTTTGTTTGAGTAAGAGCAGTGTCCCCTGACGTGTGTTCAAACATCCTTCACATTTGACAGCGACGCTCAAGCCTGTTGTTTACTCTCTCTGCCGTAGTATCCAGGGCCCGAACTCGCGCCCGAGGCAAGTTGTAAAAGGCCATGAAAGGGCTTTTTGAACTCGTTGGCACGTGCAGGCAGCCAGCACAGACACAAAAATAACATCTGTGAGTCACATTCCCACAATAGCACTTGCAAAAACATACTTAATGCATAAAATATTTGAAACAATAAAAATACAATAAAAATGTAACGATAAATTAAAATAAATAAATTAGAGGGACATGACAATTCACTAGTAGAGTTACGTGGTAGTATCATTTTTTTCAGATAACCATTCATGAATCCCACATTCCAATCAGACCTTTTTCTCTTGATGTCCTCACACAAGAATTCCACCATTACAATTTAGATATTCTCGGCTTGGAAGAGATTGGATTGGATTGTTTTATCTCTGAGCGGCACTTTTTTGCACACCATGGGCTAAATGGCCAGGTCACATGGACCCTGAAGGCTCAGAGAAGGTTGGGGGAGGGGACCCACTGGAACAGCTGTTGGGAGACAGATGGTAGCCTCCCGTCAAGGCCATCCAGCGTGTTCTTTAACGTGCACAGGTTATGGCTCTCCGGCACACGGGGCCACGGCTTAACGTCCCATCCGACGGACGGCTGCCTTGTCAAGCCCATCGGTGTCCCCTACTGACCGTGGGCAGAGCGGGAAAATTTTGCGGAGATAAATCTCAACGCTGACCCAGCTGAGACTCGAACCTAGGAGCTACAGATTACGAGCGTGGTGTGCTACCGGCACTCCAGGACCGAGGGTAACCCCACCCCTCAGCTTGCAAGAGACCAGATGGACAGATAATGTCAGTCTCTTAAAAATAATCTTAAATTTCTCTTTTCATGGAGGAACGATAATAAACATCACCAAGGCGTGGGTCTGCTCCTCAGCAGACATGCTAGTGATGATCTTCTAGGATATGAGTGCATTAATGAAAGGTTTCTTACAGCAAAATTTCAGACATGCGTTAAAGACTTGAATGTTATCTACTTTTATGCCCCCACTGAGGATGCCAATGAGGATGAGAAGGATAGGTTTTACAGGCAACTTCACGATATTTTGAATTCTGTCAAGAAAGGAGATATTACCCTTGTTCTTGTTGACTTCAATGCCAAAGTTGGTACTGACTCTGACCTTTGGGGAGGAGTAATAGGCCCTTTTGGTATTGGTAGCCGCAATGGCAATGGG
Source organism: Ryuthela nishihirai (assembly GCA_038380435.1). NCBI lineage: Eukaryota > Metazoa > Arthropoda > Arachnida > Araneae > Heptathelidae > Ryuthela > Ryuthela nishihirai. Next base: position 6,583,053 of record JAWZYU010000019.1, read on the forward strand.
CAACGTCTCCTACAGGTAAGTAAACTCAATGGTTTCAGAATAACTAACACATATTACAAACACCGCGACATACATAAATACACATGGGTTTCACCTGATGGGCTGCATAGGAATATGATTGATTATATATTAATTAACAGCAAATGGGCTAGTTCTGTTAGAAATACCAGGGCATATAGGGGAGCTGAAATTGGATCTGACCATTACCTTGTTAAAAGTGTCTTGCAACTTAAACTTAAAAAGTGTTGTGCTAGGGTTAAAAAATTTACCTTTAATACCGAAGCTCTGAAAGACCCAGTTATAACTAAAGCTTACCATGATACTTACTCTGACCATGATACTTACTTAGTCATTATGACAGTCAAGGTTTGCTTAATACTGAAGTTGAGGAAGAATGAGGCCATTTTAAACAGGCTTTTTTGGAAACTAACAGTACTCTTTTAGGAAAAAAGGAGCAGAGGAGGCAGAATTATTTAAGTGATAAGGCACTTGAACTTATTTCAGAAAGAAGGAACTGCAGGAATGTCCTTAATCAGTACACTACTAGTCCCAATAGAAAGGATTACAGAGAGCTTAATAAACGTGTAAAGGATCAGTTAGTTACTGATAAGAATCTTTGGCTTGATGATTTGGCTGACAAAGCCGAGGAAGCAGTTAGACAGCACAGCAGCAGAGAGCTGTACCAGATAGTTAATGTTTTGTGTGGTAGAAAACGGACAGGTATACAGGTATTGAAGGATAAACAAAGTAAGGTTATAGAAGGTGAGGATTCTGTCATGTCTAGGTGGACTGAGCGTTTCAGTGATGTTCTAAACAATGTGGGTTTTTCCCCTCCCCCCTACCTTCTCTGAGCCTTCGGGGTCCTTGTGGTCTGGCCATTTAGCTGATTGTGTGCAAAAAAAGGGCCGCTGAGAGGTAAAACAACCCAACCCATTGTGATTTCAAACTGTACGTAATATTGCAACAGCAAGACTTCAAGGGATTATCAATATTACAATAGTAATGTATCACAGGAGATGTCCTGTATATAGAGGACTCATGAAATAGTCAGCTGAAAAAGTTTAATTTTGCCGTGGGTGGGATTTGATCCCACATCTCACAGCAACATGCCAGGAGTGCTCACCATTACGCCGTCAAAGACTAACCGACTCGCGGCAAAACTAAATTTTTTCAGCTAACTATTCAATCGATATTAGTTTTAACTTCAGCCTGTGCCGTATTTAAAACAATTTCAAAGAATCATTCAAAATTTCTTAAAGAACAAACCAAACTTATCATAAAGATGAAAAAAGTCAACGTCTGCTAATCTTCTCGACCCCAAAAGAGTGAAAGCTCTGCTCCGAATATTCATCTAATCACTTTTCAACACACAAGATAACGAGATTTATTTCGTCATCATGAAAATTGCAATCGCTGAAAAGTGCATTCGGATGAAACAGCAGTCACCCCCCCCCACACACACACACACCAAATTAATCACTTACCGCATGTTCCCAGCAAGAAAGTGGGGCGGGGTTGGGGGGAGTGGGTGATGTTCTAAACAAACTACTTCCATTGTTTGCAATGATGATAGATGCATTGGTGGCTTTAATGTTGGCCCTATAACACAATCTGAAGTTATTTTGGCTATCTCTAAACTTAAACTTCATAAATCCCCAGGGGTAGATGAAATTACTACAGAAATGCTTAGAGCTGGAAATGTTTCGGTTACTACTTGGATGACTGAAATTTTGAATATGTTTTATGATAAAGGCATGGTTCCTAAGGATTTTACCAGAGCTACTGTTATCCCTATTTTCAAAAAAGGTGATCGCAGTTCTTGTGATAACTATAAGGGTATTAGCCTACTCTCTGTTCCAGGTAAAGTTCTTTCCATGATTGTGCTTAATAGAATTAAGAATCTGGTTGACAGTCAATTGCGTGATGAGCAATGTGGATTCAGAAGTGGTAGGGGATGTGTGGATCAGATATTTTCACTTAGGCAGATTCTTGAGAAATGTTTAGAGTTTCAGAAACCTTTGGTTGCTAGCTTTGTTGATTTCAAAAAGGCTTTCGACTCTGTTGATCGTCATAATTTGTGGTTGATTGTGAAATCATATGGTATACCAGACAAGTTAGTTAACATAATGAAAGCTCTCTGTAATAACACTGAGTCATGTGTGAGAGTTGGTAAGGCTTGTAGCAATTGGTTTAGCATTACTTCTGGTGTTCGACAAGGGTTCATTTTGTCTCCTTTCCTCTTTAGTTTGGTTATTGATTATGTTATGCGAAATTCACTTCAAGGAAAATATTTTGGCCTTAAATGGGCTGGAGATACGAAACTTTCTGATTTAGATTATGCTGATGATTTAGCCCATTTGGCAAATAATATTGATCAGGTGAACTCTTTCATTCCAGCTGTTGGTGACACTGGTAATAGAGTAGGTTTGTTTAGAAACAGAGAGAAAAGTAAAGTGATGAAAATTGGTCAGGCAGGCTGTGATTCAATTAATCTGAGTGGTTGCAATCTTGAACAGGTGTCACAGTTTAATTATCTTGGGAGCTACTAACAGATACTGGTGATATGCGACATGAGATTAACAGACGAATAGGGATTGCTGCTGGGACTTTTCAGAATCTATGAAGAGTGTGGAGAAATAGGCATATACACCTAAAGACTAAAATTAGACTGTATTATAGTTTGGTTCTTTCGAGGGTTAGTTATGGTAGTGAAACTTGGACTAACAAGATAACAGGAAACTATATGCTTTTGATTCTAGATGATTACGCAGTATCTTGGGCATTAGGTGGTTCAACTTTGTAACTAATGATGTGCTTAGGTAAAGTAGTTGGCAACCTGCTTTAAACAGCATATTTTGCAGAGAGAGAGTCCGCTGGTTTGCCCATGTTGCCTGTATGGATAATTATAGATTGGCGAATAGGATTGTGAATAGTGTGCCTAAAGGCCTCAGAAAGAGGGGGAGACCTAGGATGCGGTTGGCAGACAATTTCAAACAGGACCTTGTTAGAATTGTTGTTTAGTGGCCAGATGCAGCAGATGTAGCTCAGGACAGACTTGCTTGGAGAACTAAATTTTATGGTCCTGTTGGACCTCCGTAACTCATGGCTGTTTGAGGATGATGATGATGGTGATAAAAATCTGATATTCGATAATTCCCAAAAGCATAATCCTGTATTCCGTATGTACTTCATTGTTCCATACATACTTCATGCGTATTCCATATTATATTCATGTGATAAGCCAATTTTTTTTACTTCATAAATATATGTGTCCTGTTCTTGGAATCGAAATTCCGTTTGCTGTAAGATTCTTCCATCGAAGAGACATTGTCGATGTGTTCATGGTGGAATTCACTTTTTTCACTATTAACTACTCTCTTTTGGAACTGAATCTATAGAATAAACTTAGGACGTAAATCAATAACCTCGTTAATTGAGAAACATTTCAATTCATCCTTAAATTTCTCTGAGACCATTTTATTTCACTCACTGAGCAATGCGTGGCACGTGGAAAAATCTGAGAAGTCAAAATAGTCAATATTCAACTTTTCGTATATATCATTTGCGTGGATGTCAATGCAAAATGAATCAGTGTCAGTAAATAACAATTCTGCGTTAAACTTAGGTTTCAGAAAATTGTAGAATAATTATACATTTGTGATTTACTCAGTTCCAGAATCGTGACTCCTACATCATCATCATAATTTTTTCTTCTTCTTCAAGCAGTCATGGATTACGGAGATTCAACCAAAGTGTACAAAACAGTCCTTGAAGCACAACTCTCCTGAGCTGCATCTGCTGCATCTTGCCACCATAGACCAATTCTAATATGGTCCTGTTTGTCATTGTCTGCCTACCGCATACTAGGTATCCCGTTCTTTCTGCAGACTGAAGGCTCATTGTTCATAACCTTATTCGCTAATCTATAATTATGCATACGGGAAACATGGCCAAACCAACGGAGTCTCTCTCCGCACAATATGCTGATTAAAGGAGGTTGCCGACTCCTTTGCCTAACCTCATCATTACTTAGAACGTTCAACCACCTAATGACTAAGATACCTGTTATGACAACGTAATAACCGAGAACCAAAGGTCACGACACCAATTTGTTATTACACCATAATAACCAAGATCCAAAGGTCACGGTACCAATTTGTTATGACCCCCCCCCCCCCCCTAGTGTATTTTAGGACGGCACAACTTTTAGGCCGTGATGCATTCATTGCTGCGAAAATCAAGGCAAATTCCTGGACCCACAACCAAATCAACAGACATTTGCAATAATGAAAACTGGGATAATTTTTCAGTTAACAATAAACTACACATTTATTAACAAAATTACTTTCAAACATTCTACATATATGTAATTCCCACTTTTGGGACAGATTCAACAATGCTCTAGCATGGCCCTTTTCAATTAAGGGAACTTTGTAAGTTTATTAATCAACAGTTATTAATCAACAATTGATGATGAAGAGCTACTTGATCGTGACTCTAACAGTCCTTAACAGTTAAGACAGTTCTACTCTGGTCACCGTGACGGCCGTTCACAGAAATACATTCAAATGCAAAAGAAAAGTGGAGCCAGTTTCATTAAAGTGCCCCCTTACCTCGTCAAGTCAAGTCAGGAGTCCCTCGGGAAGGCAATCACTGGGCCGTTGTGCTCCAAGTTGTTGGGAGCCTGGGCTGCTTAGCACTTCCCCCACACATACACTGTTCACACTTCGGGATTCTGCTAACCGGAGAGGACCATTGCTCTCAAACACACAGTCTGGACGAGAAGAAGAGACTCCCTGTCTTCGCCAAATCATTTCTTGTTCTTTTTCGCTGGTCCCCTTTGTGGAGGTCACCTACGCTCATGCGTGGCCGTACAGGATTGGCCAGAGTAGCCGAGGTGCGAATCCCAGCTCCCCTCCGGCCAAAGTTGTTTACCAGGCATGTCACGTAGTTCCTCTGCCATCTGGGGTTCCAGGCTCAATCTGGAAAGTTCAGCGCCTGCGGCCGAGATCCTCTTCGTTGAACTGGACACAAAAATGGAGGCAGTCGAAAATGTCACTATTAAAATGGATCCTAATCTAATGTCGTCCCGAAGCCCATGAAGTCTTGACCATGTATTAAAATTACGTGGACATGACATACCGCGTAAGCATCTAGAATCAAAAGCATCTAGTTTCCCGTTAACTTCTTTACAAAGCGTCCATGTTTCCCTACCATAACTAACCCTAGAGAGAATCAAACTATTATACAGTCTAATTTTAGCCTTTTGGTGTATACACCAATTTCTGCACATTCTCCATAGATTCCTAAAAGTCCCGGCAGCAATCCCTATTCTTCTATTTAACGCATGCCACACATCACCAGTATCTGTTACATAGCTCCCAAGGTAATTAAACTGCGACACCTGCTCAAGACTGCAACCATTCAGATTAACTGAAACACAGCCTGCCTGACCAATTTTCATCACTTTAGTTTTCTTTCTGTTTATAACCCCTGAGGACTTAATCAATGCAACCATTCAGATTAACTGAATCACAACCTGCCTGATCAATTTTAATCACTTTAGTTTTCTCTCTGTTTATAACCAAACCTACTCTACTACCAGTCTCATCAACAGCTCGAATGAAAGAGTTCATCTCATCAACATCATTTGTCAAAAGGGCTAAATCATCAGCATAATCTATATCGGACATTTTCGTATCTGTAGATCATTTAAGACCAAAATCTTTCCCTTAAAATGAATTTCGCATATCGTAATCAATAACCAAACTAAAGAGGAAAGGAGAAAAATACTCCCTTGTCGAACCGAACACCAGAAGAATGCTAAACCAATTGCTACAAGCCTTACCAACTGTCACACAAGACTTTCATTGTGTTAACTACTTCTCCGGTATGCCATACGATCTCACAATCAATCACAAATTATGGCGATCAACAGAGTCAAAAACGTTTTTGAAATCAACAAAGCTTGTAATCAAAGGTTTCTGAAATTCTAAACATTTCTCAAGAATCTACCTAAGTGAAAAAATCTCATCTGCACGTCCCGTACCGCTTGTGAATTCACACTGCCCATGATTCCGTTGTCCGTCAAACAGATTCTTAATTCCTTTAAGCACAATAATGCAAAGAATTTTACCTGGAACAGAAAGCAGATTAATACCCCTGTAGTCATCACAAGAACTGCGATCACCTTTTTTAAAAATGAATATAATAATATCTCTTGTAACTATACCTTTATTTGTAGGAATAATGCTTTTATCATAAAAGGTATTCAAAATTTCAGTCTGCCGTGTGGTAACAGAAACATTCCCAGCTCTAAGCATTTCAGTAGTAATTTCATCTACCCCTCAGGACTTACGCAATGTAAGTTTGGAATAGTCATAATAGCTTAAGATTGTGATATAGGGCCAACGTTAAAGCCCCTAATGCATGTATCGTCATTACAAACAACGGGTGTAAATAGCCGATTTGTTTAGAACATCTCTGAAATGCTCAGCCCACCTAGCCATGACAGAATCCTGATTTTCAATATTTTATCCTGTGTATCCTTCAATTCCTGTATACCTGTCCATTTTCTCGCAAGCAAAACATTAATTAAATAATTCTCTGCTCTGAAGCTGTCTAGGTGCTTTCATGGCTTTTTCAGTCAAGCCATCTAGTCAAATATTTTGTCAGCTGTTAACTGATACTTTTTCCGTTTACTAAGTACTTGTAACACTTTCTGTTAGAACTAGTAGGACGCTGATTAAGGATATTCCTACAGTTCTTTCTTTTAAAATAAGCTCCAATGCCTTGTCACTCAAATAATTTTGACTACTGTGCTCCCTCTTACCTCTTAAAAGAGTAATGTTAGTTTCAAGAAAAGCCTGTTCAAAATGATCCCACTCTTCTTCAACTTCAGTAGTAAACACCATTACTATGATAATGTCTACGTGAACTATCATGGTCTACGTGAACTATTATTTAACTATAATTAGGTCTTCCAGCTTCGGTGTTAATAGTAACTTTTTTGAATTTCACAACACTTCTTAAGTTTGCAAGACACTTTTAATAAGATAATGGTCAGATGCAATTTCAGCTCCCCTATATGACATGGTATTCTTAACAGAACTAGACCATTTTACTGTTAATTAATATATAATCAATCATATTCTTTTGTAGCCCATCTAGTGAAACCCACGTGTGCTTATAATGTGGTTTATCCAATAGAATTTTTTTTTCATATGAACAATGCAAATATTTCTGCAACACAAGAAATGTATCTAGTATTTCCAATTAATTCTTTAAGCTATCTTTCAGTGGTTACATTGTATAACTTTATTCTATTTCCCCTGTTTTCTAGATACTTACCGTATCATTCTGAAGAAAGCTTTCTTAAAATTACTGATGTCATTCGTTCTTTTAGCGGTAATAAAATCTAGGTAAGGTTTAAACCAGGATATCTGATCAAATTCCAATATTTTATGCACCTTTTTTAAATTCAATCCTAGTTCCACACAGAGTTTAATTATCCTACAGTGAACCACAATTGTTTTCTTTCTCGAATATGTTTGGGATTAAGAACGATTTTTCAAGAGCCAAGGGGAAACCATTATGGAAATCGTGTAGGTTTTATGGATATTCTAGATCAACTTCAAAAAATAACCTTTTTCACTATGTTCTGGAATATTCAAGAAGTTAATATCATTCACCCATTTGAAAGTACCCACTGGGAGAAGTTCAGACATTACCCAGCCATATAAAGTGTTTGTATCCAAGTATATGATATAGTTTTGTGGTTTACTACTATCGTATTGTGCTGCTAAAGGATTATTTGCTTGTGCAAATCTCTGACACTAGAAACCAATTCGTCCTCCCAGTGCTCTGTCTATGAAAAAATACATCTGGTCTTTTATAAATTCCAGCTCTTTGTCTGTCATTTGTATATAGCAAAAGATAAGCAAGGAGAGCTAAAGTAGCGACAAGGATCGACTTGGCAATTATTCATACTTGAAGACCTATAGTTTTCAAATATATCTCCGAGAAGCAATGCATCAGTGACCATGTATAGATCACAATATTCACCGAAGAGCTTAATGGCAAATTCCTTCCACAGAGTTTGCGCTCTTTCGTATTGTTCATTGGTTTGAAAATTCTCTTTCGTGTGAAGTCTGCAAAAACAGAGCACTATTTTGCAAGTATTGGTATGGAAGCTTCCTTTGTTTTTCAAAAGTTCTTTTTACGTATCATTCAGACTATGCTGTCTAGAGTATTATTCAAATGTTTCGCCTGTGAATCCAGTGAAGCGCTGAGGAACACGAAAGAATCAATAATTTTAATTTGACCAAATTAATGCATAGATATTTTTCTATATTTTGTGGAATGCAAGAAATTTTCCTCTTATTAATAAATTTCCACAATTGTTTTAACTATAAAGTGTCCATCGAATTCCTTGAGGTTACGAAACAACCCCGGAATTTTTTTAGAACTTGTATTTACAGATTACATTTGTTTTGAGAAGCACCTTTTAATTTTTCTCGTTAAATGATTGTGCTCCCTTACTTTATTAGTTCCCAACGATTTCCCCCAAATGTGACAACACTTTGCATCAATGAAACTCTGCCAAAGTCATTTGAATATTTTTTTTCTTTAAATCTTTAAAGATATTTTCATCTTTGATCATCTCGTTCAAAAACTGTGTGTTACGTTTTCACCTCAGTACTTTCTGATTTTTATGTGTGCCCTCCGGACTAATTATAATATATGTAAATCCTGACGGTACTAATTACTTAGTTCGTAACCTGCATGGGTTAATCTCGAATCTGGAATATTTTCAAAAGCACTCGAAGTCTGCAAGTATTACATATCGATGTTTCAACTGTTTTTAATTGCAGGAAACTTCATACTTTTTGCTTTCGGAAACTTGATAGCTGAAAAGTGTTTGATGTACAATTACCAACGTGATTCTTTCACAAATCTTCACTGGAGAAACTATGAAGATAGTATGGGCAAGCACAAGATTTACTTTTGTGTTTGAAATGATATGCTGTAACCCTGATAAAATATTTAATGAAGCAATAATGGGAATTTTTCCCATCCTTTAAAAGTAAATGTTTTATGAGTTCTTCATAAAATGTTTTATGAGTCCTTCAAATGCATTAATAGAGAAGTTATTTAAATTATCAGATTTTCGGATGTGATTCATAGTTACAGAATAAGTCAGTGATGATGTGTCTAAGACATTTTCGAATTTTTCTACATTTTTCGATACGTTGCAGATCGTGTTTAGCTGGATATAAAGCTGATAATATTGATCACAAGAAGCATTTGTTATCAGTGCTTTATACGTTCACTATTACTTTTGCCAATTTTAAGTGTTTCTGTAAATCTATGAAAGAGGATGCTGCAACTGCATTGTGCTGAAACAATTGAATTGCTATTGAAATAATATTTTTAACATCGATCCACATCCCTTTTGAATAAAACATTCGAAATCGTTATCTATTTTCAAAGATGCATTTTTAAATAATTCACTGAGATTGGTAGGCAAACAGATTATTTCGTTACGGGTCGAAAAGTGTGCATTTCTTTCTTCCCGACTCTCGTGATTTGTTTCCTACTTAAACCTTACGTGTAATATGAGGCTAATTTTTAGAGGTTGACTGAGTTTCCCGCCGATTACACTTTTCCATTTACTGTTATTTTTCTCCAGACATTTTTTATATCTTATCGTACATTTATGTTATCAATTTTGCATGTAAGGAAAGGTTTTCCGAAAACACTGCTTTTCTTTACATTATACCGATGGGGATGTTGATCGTAATCTCTTTTCTGTTAAAGCTGAAACTGCAAAATTCGCGTTATTCAAATATCGCAGTTTTCATGTAATGATTCATATTAGACTTGCAATAGATTTCCTACAGTTGATATATTCCACAATTGTGTTCATCTTCAAGTTCTCAGTTATACGCTCTTTATTTTAGTAGCTAAAATTCATGTTCTTCACGGACCGCAAGATTTAAACTGATTTTTAGCATACAGAAGTTGAAATTGACATCAGTTAGTATGTATCTAACAGTAATTTCTAAGTAATGCCGAGTTATTAAAAATACCTTATATTCGTTTTTGTCGATGACATCATTTTTTAGCGAAATATCCAAAATTTCAACAATTTCGTTTACAACTTCAGTACTGGTGTTTTCAGCTCGTTTACTGCCAACCAAGAATGACAATATTTCGCATATGTCGTCGAAACTCTTGTATAGTCCAAATCCAGACTGCTGACTTTCAATTATTGTCAGTATCATTTCAATCGCCTTTAAATATTTTTTAATAGCTTCAATGTGATTTTCGATGATTTGATATTTTTCAATAGTTCTACGAGATCATTTGCTTTAGTTTCTTTGTTGTCACTTCTGTCAATTCAGTCTTGGGATTGCTGGCCTATGAGATTTCACTGGGAAGTTTTAGTTTATATTGGTTTAGTATTTCATCCTGCAAGTTAAAATTTCGATTATAAATAAACAGTTTTTCGTATATCTCGGCTTGCTCCTCTGGTTCTAAAGTTTTCACTGCTCCTTATATGATTTTCGTGGATTTTTTCACAGACAGTTCCCAGACATTTTAACTGTTCCATAACTGTTTTGTGAAATATTTCGAGCGTTTCCTTAACCAGTAACTCGACAAAAATATTGTCTTCAATTTTCTGTTTTGTGGTGGACTGCAATTTCAATATTTCATTTATAATATTATGTAATTGCTAAATATCTTTTATCTTTATTCATATACTATAATACCCAGTGATGATAGTCTGCAACTAGGTTTCCACGTGACTTTCTTCTTTCTCATGATCTGGATAGTGGTCAGAGAGGGAAACACTAATCTTACTGCATCTTCCAATTTTTTTGCTTACTGGAATAACAGAATAAAATTGCTGATCTTGTGTTCTTGCTACTTCAAATAATTTTTGATCGTTTAAGTTGATACTGTAATTTATACCAAAAGAGGGATTTGTTGAACAGCAGATTAGTTTGCTTATAGTTGCCATTAGAAATGTAGATGTAGTAATTATCTTTGAAAATAAAGGACGTTTATTGGTCGAGTTTTCTGATTCTCTGCATAATTTGATGACATTGTATTCTGTGTTCTTTCACCTCTTTATTACCGTTAAGCAAATTACAGTATTTTTAACAATACATAATTTTGTAACAGCGTCATTGCAATAAATTGGGCTGCCAACATTCCTAATTCATTGCCCTTTTTGCACAGCCGTTGAAACTGCTTCCACTTGATACAGAGAGTTCATTTCCATTTCTTAACAAGAGATTGGTTTGGTTCGGATCTAACTTTATCAAACCCACCAACGTAACTTTTTATTGACGCATTTCTGCTGTACCTTGGTTTCCTGAGGTTTCCTATTCTTTTATTATTTACATTGAAGATATCCTCTCTGGTTAATGCGACTTTTTTCAAATATCTCTTAGTTACAGCAGCAGAATCAGATTCGGCATCGGCAATATCGACCATTCGTTTATTTTCTGCAATGAAACTATGGCCGTCGAATGCAGTGTCTCAAGGGACCTCAAGCCCGTTGTCATTTCTCACCAATGCATTAGTTGGACTATTTTGAATATCGGTCAAGTTGTCGACGTAACGTTTTGTAGTGGCAATGAACGAATCTCATGTCTTCTTCAAGATTTTTAATGCTTCTCTCGCCTGCATCGTAATTGATATCTTCATTGCAAATTGCTCTCTTTTCTAAATATCGTTTTGTAACTACTTCGGAATCTGCATCGGATCCGGTAACGTTGATTATTTATGTTTTTCGCATTATACTGATTACTACGAAAAGTAAAAAAAATATTAACGTATTAAATAGTACCAGCATCTCTATTTTCTAAACGTCTGCCTATATTCGATATTCTTTTAGTATTTGTGTCATGGCTACCCTGTAGATGGCTACCTTGTAGATTTCATTCAGTGTCAGACTATTCTTATAAATATTGCTTTGTAGAATCTGAATCATCTTCAGGATCAGGTACATTTCTCATTTTCTTATTACTCATAACATAGTCACCATCGTGGGTTACATCGTGGGTACATCGTCACATCGTGGGTTAACATCGTGGGTCGACCTCAGGATTTCCCGCAAGTCCTCTTCCGGAATATTATTTTAAACTTATGACACCAAACTTTGTCAAGTAACTCATTTTTATTTTCCGCAGTTTTTCCTATATTTTAAAGACATTTGCTTGATTCCTTTATGAATTACTAAAACATCTTGTGTTTTTGCAACAGCATATGCATAAAATTATATGAAGATTCTCTCTTTATTTCTCTTGCATAATCGATTTGTATTTGCAACATTTCTTTCTTGTTCAGCATATTGAAGAAAATAAAATAGTTACACCAAAATAAATTATTACACCAAAATAAATTAAACGACGCAATAATAACGAAAACCCGTATGATTTATTTAGGAGTTTGAACAAACTCAAAACATTCGGAATGAATTATTGATAAGTACTAGCATCTGTAACACAGTACTGTACCACAATAATAAAGACAGAACTCATAACTATCAACTTTTCTACCATCACTGTGTGCAACTCAGAAGATCTGAAAATTAATTATAAAACTCCAATTATATTCAATGGTGAATATGAGACAGCATTGACTGGTACCAATATGTGGTATTCGGGATACAACATCAGTGATGATTTTAACAATTACACTGAAATATTTCGATGGATGGCAATGGAATAAAATTACCTCTCCAAATGGAATGTACTATATTCATCATTCTCAATCAGCCATGAGTTATGGAGGTCCAACCAGATTGTACAATTTAGTTCTCCAAGCATATCTGTCCTGAGCTACACCTTCTGCATATTCCACTGTACACCAATTCTAACAAGATCTTGTTCGACATTGTCTGCCCAACACATCTTAGGTCTCCCCCTCTTTCTGAGGCCTTTAGGCATACTTTTCATAACCCTATTCGCTAATCTATAATTATGCACACGGGCAACATGGCCAAACCAACGGAGTTTCTCTCTGCATAATATGCTGCTCAAAAGAAGGTTGCTGACTCCTTTACCTATATTGTTTACCTATTTGTCATTTTCCCATGGTGTGTACCATCTCTCGTGGGAGCCTTGCAAACCCTCACGTTTCTCATGGTGGAGGCTTCATCGGGCTGACGAATGTCTTCAAACTCCTTTGTAAGTTTGATGAACACTTGTTTCTTCAAAGTGGTTCAGCGTGGTCAGCCAGGAGCCAATCAATGTTAGAGTGGTGGAGATGATGGACAATATCATCCAAGCAGCTGCTGACCCAGTTTCCATGGTTTGCAAAACAGTGGTGGAATCCCAATTGCACCACAGCTCGTAAGGCTCAGAACAAGGCTTGAGGGGTGTTTTGGAGATATCTTATATCCCCCAACCCTGCAGCATTCAAAGGTGCTAGGGCAAAATCCTGTTTCATCCGCTGTCAGAGCCAGAAAGGAATCTTGAAACAAATATGCATCTTTTACTGCCCGAATTACCAGTTCTAAAGTCCTTTTGGAAAAAGTCCAGAAAATGGGTGGGAACTTATGTCCCATTCATTACCGATCCTGAAGCACAATGGACAGGCAATTGCTTAACACCCTGGAGAAATCCTCTTTCTCCGTCTCTTCCTCCTCTTATTCCCTGGGGGTTCTGGCCCTGAAAAGCAGGGCCAACAGATCTCTGCTGTCTCTTCACTCGAATGGCCTCGAGCCTTACAACAGCTCACTCGCAGTGAAGAAGCTTTGCCTTGCTTTGCATACTTCTCATGCATCTGCCAATGGTCCAGACAATGTGCATTACGCCATGCTCTAACATCTCTCATCTCGAGTAAGGATTGACTCTTCAACAGTATTTTCCCCGAGGAGCAGTTTCGGAACACTTTGTGGGAGGTTATCGTTTTGGCCTTCCCCAAGAGAGATAAAGATCCCAAGATTCCTTCCAATTATCATCTGACTGCATTGACGAGCTGCGTATGCAAGGTGTTGGAAAGAACGGTAAATACCAGAGTAGTCTGGTATTTGGAACACTGTGGTCTTCCTTCCAACACTCAATTTGGTTTTCTCTGCCAGTGGTTTTTTCATGTTTTCTTTTACCTTCGACCACCAGATCTGCCTTGAATCGTCAATCAGGAATTCTTTTTCACGCAGAGAGCACCAGGTGTTAATTTTCTTCGACATCGAAAAACTGTACAGCAAGGCGTGGATATTCAGCATTCTGCAGTACCTCTATAGTTTCGGCTTGAGATCTCTCTTGCCGATCTTAATTTTCCATCCTCTCATTTTCTCGTTCTTTTCGTGTCTGTGTCTGTAACACTCTGTCAGCCTTTCCACCAAGACTAGGGGGTGCTGCAAGGTTGCATATTGAGTGTTATACTTTTCACTGTCAAGATAAATTCCATTATACGAGAACATTACACACAACACACCATCATTCATACCCGAATCTCCAACCCATTTCACTCTCCGTTTCTTAATTTCTCACATCATTTCACTCAGTTTTCACTTAACCCACGTCGTCGTCATTTTTAAAAAACAATTTAAATCTCATCTAACAAAAAAAACTCTGAATTTGTTTTTATGCACTGAAAAAAAATCTCTAGGTCTTATGTCACTTTTAATAAATTTTATACCATGGCATCAAGGAAATTAATTTCCAATTGTGTACGCAAATTTTCCCATAGATCGACATTGATTTCCCTAAAGTTTAACACTGCATCAGAACCCCCAAATAAGGTAGTAATGATAGTAAATTAGGCTCGAGAGCATCGCTAATGACTATTTGACTGTTTCTCGCAATAAACAGGGATAGCTGTCTAATCCTTCGTTTCCCTGGGGACTTACGTGATGTCAACAAGATACACAAAGCTTTAGGATCTTACAGGGCTAAGAGATGGTGCTTCGGCAGCCAAATGTTTGCTCCCACGCTTCATTTGTATAGCTGGTCACTTAGCTCGTCAAGACTCCTTCCACTGGACAATCAAATTAACCCTGCAATTATGACTAAGTCTGGCAAATAAGTTTAAAACTATATATTAATCAATTTATTAAGCTTTAAACAACCGGCCAGGCCTAGCACCTAATATCCGACCCCGCCTTCTCGTGGTGCGGACCGTTAGTAACTTTCAAAAGAGATACTCTCTTGTGGAAGTGAACGGAAGGGGAGGGCTGCCAGATTAGTGTGGCCTACTAATCTGGACAACTATGGCTACTTTTCTTTTTTTCTACCCTGCTGAGGAGTGGTCAACCACACAGGGTCCTGGTGCTGACCATATAAACCTACTGGACTGGACAGATATATGGCTCTGAGCTTGATTATGGATCCTGATTTTGCTGCACTGGTGGGCTTCTGTGGAGGGAAAATCTTCAGCTGTGTTTTCTGTTTGTTTGTGGGTTGACAGCCCAAAGTGAATAGATTCACAGGATATGTTTATCAGCTGGTGGATAATCCTGAGCAGAAGTCATCGCAGGCACCTGAACTCTTTGCTTCTATTGGCATCGTCAAATTCTACGTTGGAGGAAATCTTCCAGTGTAGATGGCTTCAGCCTTTAGTAGTGGGGGAACGGGTCTTTGCCCATGTTTGCGATTAGGGGGCTGTTTGATACTGTCGGCATTCCCTCTCTCAATAAACATAGGTTGTTTAAACATCCCACTAACCATTTTCTCTCCATACGTAGTTGGAATGTGAGGACTCTGCACAGAGCTTTTTCTCTTGATGTCCTCACACAAGAATTCCACCATTAAAATTTAGATATTCTTGGCTTGCAAGAGACCAGATGGACAGATAAAGGTCAGATTCTTAAAAATCATCTTAAATTTCTCTTTTCAGGGAGGGACGAAAATAAGCATCACCAAGGCGTGGGTCTGCTTCTCAGCAGACACGCTAATGATGCTCTTCTAGGATATGAGTGCATTAATGAAAGGTTTCTTACAGCAAAATTTCAGACAAGCGTTAAAGACTTGAATGTTATCTGCTGTTATGCCCCCACTGAGAATGCTGATGAGGATGAGAAGGATAGGTTTTATGAACAACTTCAGGATATTTTTAATTCTGTCAAGAAAGGAGATATGACCCTTGTTCTTTCCAAAGTTGGTACTGACTCTGACCTTTGGGGAGGAGTAATAGGCCCTTTTGGTATTGGTAGCTGCAATGGCAATGGGCAACGTCTCCTACAGGTAAGAAAACTCAATGGTTTCAGAATAACTAACACATATTACAAACACCGCGACATACATAAGTACACATGGGTTTCACCTGATGGGCTGCATAAGAATATGAACTGATTACATATTAATTAACAGCAAATGGGCTAGTTCTGTTAGGAATACCAGGGCATATAGGGGAGCTGAAATTGGATCTGACCATTACCTTGTTAAAAGTGTGTTGCAACTTAAACTTAAAAAGTGTTGTGCTAGGGTTAAAAAATTTACTTTTAATACTGAAGCTCTGAAAGATCCAGTTATAGCCAAAGCTTACCATGATAGGTTACTTAGTCATTATGACAGTCATGATTTGCTTACTATTGAAGTTGAGGAAGAATGGGATCATTTTAAACAGGCTTTTTTGGATACTAACAGTACTCTTTTAGGAAAAAAGGAGCAGAAGAGACAGAATTATCTGAGTGATAAGGCACTTGAGCTTATTTCGGAAAGAAAGAACTGCAGGAATGTCTTTAATCAATACCCTACTAGTACTAATAGAAAGCATTACAGAGAACTTAATAAATGTGTAAAAGATCAGTTAGCTGCTGATAAGAATCTTTGGCTTGATGGTTTGGCTAACAAAGCCGAGTAAGCAATTAGACAGCACAACAGCAGAGAGCTGTGCCAGATAGTTAATGTTTTATGTGGTAGAAAACGGACAGACATACAAGGATTGAAGGATAAACAAGGTAAAGTTATAGAAGGGGAGGATTCTGTCATGGCTAGGTGGGCTGAGCATTTCAGTGATGTTCTAAACAATGTAGTTGGTTCTGCTCCCATTGTTTGCAGTGATGATGGATGCATTGGTGGCTTTAATGTTGGCCCTATAACACAATCTGAAATTATTTTGGCTGTTTCTAAACTTAAACTACATAAATCCCCAGGGGTAGATGAAATTACTACCGAAATGCTTAGAGCTGGGAATGTTTCGGTTACCACATGGATGACTGAAATTTTGAATATCTTTTATGATAAAGGCATGGTTCCTAAAGATTTTACCAGAGCTATTGTTATCCCTATTTTCAAAAAATTTGATCGCAGTTCTTGTGATAACTATAGGGGTATCAGCCTACTCTCTGTTCCAGGTAAAGTTCTTTCCATGATTGTGCTTAATAGAATTAAGAATCTGGTTGACAGTCAATTGCAGGATGAGCAATGTGGATTCAGAAATGGTAGGGGATGTGTGGATCAGATATTTTCACTTAGGCAGATTCTTAAGAAATGTTTAGAGTTTCAGAAACCTTTGGTTGCCAGCTTTGTTGATTTCAAAAAGGCTTTCGACTCTGTTGATCGTCATAATTTGTGGTTGATTGCGAAATCATATGGTATACCAGACAAGTTAGTTAACATAATGAAAGCTCTCTATAATAACACTGAATCGTGTGTGAGAGTTGGTAAGCCTTGTAGCAATTGGTTTAGCATTACTTCTGGTGTTCGACAAGGGTGCATTTTGTCTCCTTTTCTCTTTAGCTTGGTTATTGATTATGTTATGCGAAATTCACTTGAAGGGAAAGATTTTGGTCTTAAATGGACAGGAGATACGAAAATTTCTGATTTAGATTATGCTGATGATTTAGCCCTTTTGGCAAATGATGTTGATGAGATGAACTCTTTCATTCGAGCCGTTGATGAGATTGGTAGTAGAGTAGGTTTGGTTATAAACAGAGAGAAAACTAAAGTGATGAAAATTGGTCAAGCAGGCTGTGATTCAGTTAATCTGAATGGTTGCAGTCTTGAGCAGGTGTCACAGTTTAATTATCTTGGGAGCTATGTAACAGATAATGGTGATGTGCGGCATGAGATTAACAGACGAATAGGGATTGCTGCCGGGACTTTTAAGAATCTATGGAGAGTGTGGAGAAATAGGCGTATACACCTAAAGATTAAAATTAGACTGTATAATAGTTTGGTTCTTTCTAGGGTTAGTTATGGTAGTGAAACTTGGACACTTTGTAAACAAGATAACAGGAAACTAGATGCTTTTGATTCCAGATGCTTACGCAGTATCTCGGGCATTAGGTGGTTCAACTTTATAACTAATGATGAGGTTAGGCAAAGGAGTTTGCAACCTCCTTTAAGCAGCATATTGTGCAGAGAGAGACTCCGTTGGTTTGGCCATGTTGCCCGTATGAATAATTATAGATTGGTGAATAGGGTTATGAACAGTGTGCCTAAAAGCCTCAGAAAGAAGGGGAGACCTAGGATGTGGTGGGCAGACAATGTCAAACAGGACCTTGTTAGAATTGGTGTACAGTGGCCAGATGCAGTAGATGTAGCTCAGGATAGACTTGTTCGGAGAACTAAATTGCACGGTCTGGTTGGACCTCCGTAGCCCATGGCTGCTTGAGGATGATGATAATGATGATGATGATGATGATGAAACATCAATATGTAATGTCTGTGAATTCTGAACTAACAACCAAATGACTGTTGTCGTCCTATAGACGATTGGTGTAGCAATCTATAGAGAGGAGAGAAATAACACGATAATTACATCCTGCACTAAAATGGTACTGAATTATGCTAACTTAATTATCTTACTTAAACACTACAATTGTCTTGAAAGTACAGAGAGCAAGGTTTTCTGTACTTTCAATTCTTTAATGCACGTACTGTACTTCAATGCGCCTACTGATTCTTCACTTTCATACCGTGCGAGTCGCTATGGAATATAACTCAACTCCTGTCCAGGTTCACAATCGCAATAGTCCTCGGAATGGTACTATAATAATACATGTGTGCTGTTTTAACAATGAGTTGGCCTCGAGCTTAACGTATTTATTTCTCACTATCAGACAGTTCTAAATGTTTCCTTAACCATGGGAGGGTGAATGAGACAATTCTTTTCTTAAGATATCTTTGTGCAAATTAGCTGGAAGAATGAATACGTAAACGACTGACTTGCCAAAACTTCAGCGCTGCTATTGTCATCTCATCACTTGTTAAAGCTGGAGACTGGAGACTGGAGATTGGAGGTATTGTTCAAGGTCAGAAGACATCGTGCATCTGAGGGAGCCAGACGCCCAGTTCCAGGCAGACCCTGTGATTGATTCCATATTTTTTCGTGTTCAACTATCTCCGAAACGTGCAAATAACTGCTTTTTAGCAAAGACTGAGGATTTGTTACTCTTCAAAGTGTCCTAGTGCTTCTCTGATAAGGCGTGCCCTGACTTAGGTAAGGAATTATTCTTTCTATCTTAACTATCAGTTCTAAGCCTCCCAATGGCTACGTTACCACTAACCCAAGCTCGAAGTTGCAAATGAGCACCAAAACCTTTATTTCACTCTATGATGGCTTGCTCTGTCTCTCTCTTTCTTCTTTACTTTGGCACTGGGTACGGTTGGTAGGCTGGTGACGTCATTTGTTTGTGAATGCACCTGCGTCTGATCTGGTTGGCCTAATCTGAAAGGAGAACATGGGCAAAGGCCTGGCTCCTCACGCCATGGTCCATGCTGCGGAGGTTCATTTTGATGGCCATAAACCACTTGGACGTCTCTGGCTCTCAAGTGGGTTCACATGCCATTGTATTAACTTTGTGATTTTCTACATTTAGCATCTTGCATCTCATGGTATTGCTCTGCTATAGTCTCTTCTCTTTCATATACTCTTTCATCTTCGATCAATATCGATAACTAATTACGTTTTTCAGAAATAAAATGCAAGAAAATGTCCTGTAGACATGAAGCACTGGAAATAATTAGCTGAAAAAAATTTGGTTTCGCCCTATCTGGCACCACGTCTCCCAGACGAGGGTTTGAACTCCCTCAGAAATCCCTCAAAAGATATGCTCCCCCCGGTTCAGAAAGAAACCAAATATTTTCAACAAATTATTTTCAAGTGTTCCTTATCTACAGGACATTTCTTGAGATAATTTATTACTGAATTATTTATATAATTCTGTGAGCTTGAGTGACAAATACTACTTTCATCATAAATGGCAGCTTGGTTGTTAAATTTCCGACAAAGCTAGCGCCAGTGGCGAATCAACAAAATATGGGGGGATACCTTTATGTGGCATTGTTGAATAAAACGGTTAGTAACGTTTAGTTTCTCACTTATTTATTTTTTTTCTTTTCTTTATTCTGTTGAGAGGAAGGTACAAAAATGCACACTAACATACAAAAATGTACTACCCAATACATATAAAAAATATGAAATATAAAATGGGTGGTTATGACGTTTGGTATGCTTCTTGGAGACGTGGGTTGGAATCCCACTCAGGAAGAAGCCAAATTTTTGCCACAAATTACTTTCAAGTATTTCTTATCTACAGGACGTTTTTGCGATACTGTATTACTGAATTATTTATATAACGCTTGAGCGTGAGTGACAAATACTACTCTCATCATACGAAGCAGCTTGGTTGCCCGATTCGCGACATAGATGTCGCCAGTGGAGAATCAACAAAATATGAGGTGATGCTTATATGTTACATTACTGAAGGAAACGCTTAGTCTCTGATGGTCTAGCAATGTGTGTCCGTATCTTTGGCATTTGCGGCACTTTAGCATTATTACTTTTCACGGCAATTTTGAAGTGGAGTAGGACAGTCATATTAAAAATCTTCTGATCTGTGTAATTTTTCGGTAATTCCATGAGCAAGATGAGTATCATTATTTTCTTTTCCCCTTTTAGGTTGGGTTGATTAACATTGATAATTTGAAATCTGTCACTTCAAGTTCAGTTTTTATTAAACAGGTGTAAGGTCAAAGATCTAAGGGACCTGGGTTCGAGCCCTGGGTAAGGCATGGCTGTTTGTGTCGTTTTTCTGCAGAGGTGCTGCCATCCTCTCAGACCTATTATGGCATATAAACTGACAGGCTCCTGTCAGACCTCTGTGGCAAGCAGCTGCTTGAGGGGTATTTATTTTTATTATTTTTTATTTTATTTAAGGTCAAAGACAGCTTTTAAAAGTCACTTTCAAATTATTATAAGCTTTCAGTTGATAAGTGGGAAATGAGAATTAAGAGACTTGAAATTTATTCCCAAAGCCGTATAATCTTGTGAGCATCTCGTTTGGACGATAATTGTTTCACCGGAGATTTTAACAGTAAAACTTTCAACTGCCAAGGAAGTAAGCTCACATTCCTCTTTCCTTCTGAGAACAACTGAATGAGAATATCTTTTTTTGAGACAGCTGTGATCTTTATAAGCACAGCTGTCTGATCATCGTCTTCATTCATATCAGCTAAGTTCTCTAGCTCTACCTGGAGTGTTCCTCCATTTCTTCCAGAACTATGACACTGCTCTATTTTATCAAATTGAAACTTCTTCAGAGAGATAGAGAGACAGAGGCCTTTTAGAGACTCTTTTCACATTCGTTAACTAGTCAGGAGCTTTTCTTTCGTCCTTAGTTTGGATCATCCACGCGTTTGCTTGCTATCGTTGGCACTTCTTGTTTTTGAAACAGAAATAATGATTACTTACTGAACACTGTTTCATTTACAAGTTCGAATTCCTTACAAATCCAAATCACCATCACCTTATTCGCTAGTTTCATGTATTTCTGAGTAACTTGGAAATTTTCTTTAATTTTCTTAATATTAAATTTATACAGGTTGCGAGGATATCCTATTTTTTTTTTAATTTGAAAAGTAAGCAAATCTATGTATGTATGTATGCACTTTTAAATGTTTTTTCGTGTTGAGGAATGCATGTTAATTTTTCTATTATCTTGTGTCACTTGGAATTTGCTGAAAATATTTGTGCTTCTCTGTAAATTAATAGAATAACTTACCGACGACAGCAGACTGTATGAATTCTTACAAATAAATCGTGGAGAAATTTCGCCCTTTAACGGACAGGGAACCAACTGACATAAAGAGTTCTCCTCGGAAACGGGAGCAGCTTTCAGCGCCAGAACATGAATAATAAGTTGTTGAAAGAATTATAGTCCATATGGTGAATCTTGCTAGAGAAAGTATAAAAGCTCGTGGAAGATTTTTAATTAGTCAAGACGAAACATAGTTAGAACTCATTTGGACTCATTTGGACTGTTCATAACTTTAAAGGGTATCATTTTAATTGCAGTTTCTATTTAGACTTTACGACCGTCTTGAAAAATACTTTATGGGACTACTTCTGTTAAACTACTCTCTTTCTCAGTGAAAACTAGAAGAATTTATCTTCGTTTCTCTATTGTTAATAATAATCTTGTCATTTCGTATTTAAAACAGATTTGCATAAAGTAAGATTATCTTTGGACAAGTGTAAATGTTCTAGTTGTAGCGTAAAGAAATTTTGCTCTAAATTTAAATGATTATTATTCTCTGGTATAAAGTAATGTCTGTAATGGTCTGTAAATGGTAGCTAGGTAGTCACTGGAAGGAGAGCTGTGCACCAATCCCCTGTGATGATGCATAGAACCGGCCAGGCCTAGCACCGGCCTGGCCGGTTCTATATATATATAGTCGGACAGTAGCCATAGTCCGACCCCGCCTTCTCGTGGTGCAGACCGTTAGTACCTTACAAAAGTGAACGGAAGGGGAGGGCTGCAGATTAGTGTGACCTACTGATCTGGACAACTATGGCTACTTTTCTTTTTTTTTCTACCCTGCTGAGGAGTGGTCAACCACACAGGGTCCTGGTGCTGACCATATAAACCCACTGGACTGGACAGATATATGGCTCTGAGCTTGATTATGGATCCTGATTTTGCTGCACTGGTGGGCTTCTGTCGAGGGAAAATCTTCCGCTGTGTTTTCTGTTTGTTTGTGGGTTGACAGCCCCAAGTGAATAGATTCGCAGGATATGTTTATCAGCTGGTGGATAATCCTGAGCAGAGGTCATCGCAAGCACCTGAACTCTTTGCTTCTATTGGCATCGTCAAATTCTACATTGGAGGAAGTCTTCCAGTGTAGATGGCTTCAGCCTTTAGTAGTGGGGGAACGGGTCTTTGCCCCATGTCTGCGATTAGGGGGCTGTTTGATATTGTCGGCATTCCCTCTCTCAATAAACATAGTTTCTTTAAACATCCCACTAACCATTTTCTCTCCATAGGTAGTTGGAATGTGATGACTCTGCACAGCGCTTTTTCTCTTGATGTCCTCACACAAGAATTCCACCGTTATAATTTAGATATTCTCGGCTTGCAAGAGACCAGATGGACAGATAAAGGTCAGATTCTTAAAAATAATCTTAAATTTCTCTTTTCAGGGAGGGACGACAATAAGCATCACCAAGGAGTGGGTCTGCTTCTCAGCAGACACGCTAGTGATGCTCTTCTAGGATACGAGTGCATTAATGAAAGGTTTCTTACAGCAAAATTTCAGACAAGCGTTAAAGACCTGAATGTTATCTGCTGTTATGCCCCCACTGAGGATGCTGATGAGGATGAGAAGGATAGGTTTTATGAACAACTTCAGGATATTTTGAATTCTGTCAAGAAAGGAGATATTACCCTTGTTCTTGGTGACTTCAATGCCAAAGTTGGTACTGACTCTGACCTTTGGGGAGGGGTGATTGGCCCTTTTGGTATTGGTAGCAGCAATGGCAATGGGCAACGTCTCCTACAGGTAAGTAAATTCAATGGTTTCAGAATAACTAACACATATTACAAACACCGCGACATACATAAGTACACATGGGTTTCACCTGATGGGCTGCATAGGAATATGATTGATTATATATTAATTAACAGCAAATGGGCTAGTTCTGTTAGAAATACCAGGGCATATAGGGGAGCTGAAATTGGATCTGACCATTACCTTGTTAAAAGTGTGTTGCAACTTAAACTTAAAAAGTGTTGTGCTAGGGTTAAAAAATTTGTTTTTAATACTGAAGCTCTGAAGTCCCAGTTATAGTCAAAGCTTACCATGATAGGTTACTTAGTCATTATGACAGTCATGGTATGCTTACTACTGAAGTTGAGGAAGAATGGGATCATAACCCTAACAGTACTCTTTTAGGAAAAAAGGAGCAGAAGAGACAGAATTATCTGAGTGATAAGGTACTTGAGCTTATTTCGGAAAGAAAGAACTGCAGTAATGTCCTTAATCAATACCCTACTAGTACTAATAGAAAGCATTACAGAGAACGTAATAAACGTGTAAAAGATCAGTTAGCTGCTGATAAAAATCTTTGGCTTGATGGTTTGGCTGACAAAGCCGAGGAAGCAGTTAGACAGCACAACAGAAGAGAGCTGTACCAGATAGTTAATGTTTTGTGTGGTAGAAAACGGACAGGTATACAGGGATTGAAGGATAAACAAGGTAAGGTTATAGAAGGTGAGGATTCTGTCATGGCTAGGTGGGATGAGCATTTCAATGATATTCTAAACAATGCGGTTAGTTCTATTCCCATTGTTTGCAATGATGATAGATGCATTGGTGGCTTTAATATTGGCCCTATAACACAATCTGAAGTTATTTTGGCTGTTTCTAAACTTAAACTTCATAAATCCCCAGGGGTAGATGAAATTACTACAGAAATGCTTAGAGCTGGAAATGTTTCGGTTACTACTTGGATGACTGAAATTCTTTATATCTTTTATGATAAAGGCATGGTTCCTAAGGATTTTACCAGAGCTATTGTTATCCCTATTTTCAAAAAAGGTGATTGCAGTTCTTGTGATAACTATAGGGGTATTACCCTACACTCTGTTCCAGGTAAAGTTCTTTCCATGATTGTGCTTAATAGAATTAAGAACCTGGTTGACAGTCAATTGCGTGATGAGCAATGTGGATTCAGAAGTGGTAGGGGATGTGTGGATCAGATATTTTCACTTAGGCAGATTCTTGAGAAATATTTAGAGTTTCAGAAACCTTTGGTTGCCAGCTTTGTTGATTTCAAAAAGGATTTCGACTCTGTTGATAGTCATAATTTGTGGTTGATTGTGAAATCATATGGTATATCAGACAAGTTAGTTAACATAATGAAAGCTCTCTATAATAACACTGAGTCGTGTGTGAGAGTTGGTAAGGCTTGTAGCAATTGGTTTAGCATTACTTCTGGTGTTCGACAAGGGTGCATTTTGTTTCCTTTTCTCTTTAGCTTGGTTATTGATTACGTTATGCGAAATTCACTTGAAGGGAAAGATTTTGGCCTTAAATGGACAGGAGATACGAAAATTTCTGATTTAGATTATGCTGATGATTTAGCCCCTTTTGGCAAATGATGTTGATGAGATGAACTCTTTCATTCGAGCTGTTGATGAGACTGGTAGTAGAGTAGGTTTGGTTATAAACAGAGAGAAAACTAAAGTGATGAAAATTGGTCAGGCAGGCTGTGATTCAGTTAATCTGAATTGTTGCAGTCTTGAGCAGGTGTCACAGTTTAATTATCTTGGGAGCTATATAACAGATAATGGTGATGTGCGGCATGAGATTAAGAGACGAATAGGGATTGCTGCCGGGACTTTTAAGAATTTATGGAGAGTGTGGAGAAATAGGCGTATACACCTAAAGACTAAAATTAGGCTGTATAATAGTTTGGTTCTTTCTAGGGTTAGTTATGGTAGTGAAATCTGGACACTTTGTAAACAAGATAACAGGAAACTAGATGCTTTTGATTCCAGATGCTTACGCAGTATCTTGGGCATTAGGTGGTTCAACTTTGTAACCAATGATGAGGTTAGGCAAAGGAGTTTGCAACCTCCTTTAAGCAGCATATTGTGCAGAGAGAGACTCCGATGGTTTGGCCATGTTGCCCGTATGAATAATTATAGATTGGCGAAAAGGGTTATGAACAGTGTGCCTAAATGCCTCAGAAAGAAGGGGAGACCTAGAATGCGGTGGGCAGACAATGTCAAACAGGTCCTTATTAGAATTGGTGTGCAGTGGCCAGATGCAGTAGATGTAGCTCAGGATAGACTTGTTCGGAGAACTAAATTGCACGGTCTGGTTGGACCTCCGTAGCCCATCGCTGCTTGATGATGATGATGATGATGATGATGGTGGTGGTGGTGGTGGTGATGATGATGATGATGATGATGATGATGATGATGATGATGATGATGATGATGATGATGATGATGATGATGATGATGATGATGATGAAGTAATTTAAAGCCATTTCCCAGCAAAAAAGTTTTAATTATCTTAAAATCGTAACGTCCTGCTCAGAAAAACATTTTCGAAGTCAGGATATCCAAATGTAAGCTTTTAAAGATATCTGTCGGACTTATCAGTCATGATTATGATATCATGTCATGATTATTACTTATCATTATTAATTTAACTGAATATTGATTACTGTGCTATCCAAATGTCAGAAGATGGGAAACTGCCCCGCATCAATGGATACATATGAAGAAAAGAAATATTCCCTTTCGAAACTGCGTAACAGATCTCCGTCACTTCCGTTGCAGAAACTTTGGAGGGTGACAGGTTTATAATTGGATTAGGTATTACATTTTCAAAGGGAACCATCAACTCGTGGAACCTTATTGTCACAATTATAAATTTTGTTCTTTATCGCTACAAGGCAATCACAATTTTTGTCCATCATTTTTCATTATACTTTTTTTTTAAACTTTTTTCTCCATCTTTCCCTAATTTTTCAGAATTAAACGTTATTAACATCGATATGTAAAAGGGTTTATAAAAATAAGGGGAACACGTTCTGTTTGTGGAGAGCATTTTATTATAGAAGCTATAGGCCCACCTTGGGCATTCAGAACAGACGCACTTCGACGTGGAATATATTTATACATGTCATGCAAATATGATAATGGAATGGGGGGCCATTCTTCCTGCAAAATATGGCCCGACTGTGCCAGTGATGCTGGAGGTGAAAAGTGTAATGTGACCTTGCGCTCTAGATATTCCCACAAATTTTCTATAATATTGAGGGCTAGAGATGAGGTCCTCATCCTTATGTTCATCATATCACAACTTGACACGTTTTTCGCAATGCACGGGTGCATTATCCGCTTGAAACCAGGAAAAGTCATTAAGGAACAATGCCCGCAACTTTGTGTGCAGGTGGTCCCTGAGAATAGATTCGTACGTTGTGGAAGTGACACGACCCTGCAGAATAACTAATGGGCCTAAGCAATGCCATGATATGGCACCCCACAGCATCAGGGATCCACCTCCATGTTTCGTAGTCAGAACCAAACATTGCTTCTGCAGGTTTTCTCCAGACGTACACTCTACCTGCGGTGGAAAATAATGTGTAGCACGATTCTTTTTTTTTTTTTTTTTTCAGTTTTTATGTGCTTTGCACCACCTTACACATTTTGTTGCATTGGTGTCGGTAATCAGAGGTTTGTGGATTGCAGCACAGCCATGAATACTGGCACAATGAAGTTCCCGATGAACTGTTATGACGGAAACGGGATCATTCAGACTGGTGTTCAATTCTGCTGCTATTTGCGGTACCGTGGTCTTGTGCTTCAGTTGTACAATCCGTGCCAATGTTCGCTTATCCCTATCTTACAACTTCATATGGCGTCCACAATTTGCACGTTTGGAGGTAACGCCCTGTCCTTTTTGATAGATAGTCATAATCTTCGATACAGTTCCTCGTGATACACTTACTATTTCCGCCTTTCTGGCTATTGAAGCTGCTGCATTCATGCTGCTGCATCATGATTTTTTTATCTTTTAAGGTCGACAATGTCAGATCACAGATCTGACATTGTCGACAATTAAACCACAACAGCTGTTTCGAACTTTTGATAGCCGACATCATACTTCTCCCCTTTATATACTTTACAACGCGGGTGACGTCGTCCCTGTGATATGCATAAGGCGCATTGCGTGTATTCCAGCCGCCGTCGGTATTACCATTATTTTGATAAACCCTTGTAGATCGAGAAGAGAAGCAAATTTCTTTTCAGCAAAATGGAAACGGATACCACTACCTCATGAAAAAGTCTCTCTTTGACAGCGGCTAACAAACAATGAATCAGACTGAATTGAAACTTTGTGGTTGGGCACACATTAATGTCATCCCATTTACTTTTATAGCCAAAATATTTTTCAAATCTATTCGTCAGTATATTAAGTTTGTTTTGAAATTTTATGCTTCATTTTGCCAATCTATTACTGATAATAATATTAGCTAAACATGCGCCTTAAATTTATAAATGAGAATTGTGATTTTTCAAAAAAATATACAATTCTTTGAAAATAAGATATTTTTTAAGTTCCTTTACTAAACGCGATATAATGCGCAAGCTACCGTTGCATACGAAATTCACCGAGAAATTGTCCATCATCGAAACTGTTTTCTTCTTCACTTCAGTGATAACCTTTCTGCTATGCGATGTACAACGGATCCTTTTCTCTAACTTTCTTATTCTGTTATGGAACAGGTAAACTTGCATTCTTGCATTACATCAAAATAATACTAAACTGAATTCGGATATAATGAATTTTGAAAGACATCAATTTGATAAATTCATAATTCTTAATGAGAATTTAGAATTCTTAATTATAAATTTATGGGAACAATTGGTGCACAAAAGTGGAGATTGTGAGTGAAATTAGTATTTTGGGGGAAAAAATAATTAAGGTTCCAGACGATGCTGCTTAAAATTTGTGTTTGGATTTGGATTTAAGTGATATATGAAAGGATGTTGGGAAAAATGCTGATGATTTGAAGCAAAATATCTCTAAAGCTTTTTTTCTCTGATTGACAGAAAGTGAATTGAATAAATGAGTTAGGGATGGAGTTAGGAAATCGTACATCTTCGGTGCTAAAATGAAAAAAAGATTGTATCACTGCAAACTCATCTGCTTCGAGTATAAAGTTTTTGCTTTCTTTCCATTCTCTCCTTCTCTGTGCAAATCTTGAATCGCATTTTCCTGCCATTCCTCACCTAATTTTGCGCGAAGAGCGTTTCCAGAGACAACAGATTGTGAAGCAGCTTTGTCCCCCTATTTACAGTCTTGTCTCCCTTCTCCAGCAAAACAAACTCTCCTCGTTCAGCTGAGCGCCTCACGTACAAAATTCTCCTCGTGGAGTGAGTGAGGACTGGTGCGTGGCCGTGAGCGAAAGATGAGCTCTGCAGATATTGGGCGAAACCGGGATTATTGCTTTACGTGAACGTCAATAAAAGTCGCGGAGTCCTGGAGGCCTCTGACGCAGGCGATGTTTTTGCTGGCTGAGACAAAATGTAGTAGGCCTGTAAATGTCCAGGTCACGGCAATTCAATCAGAATATATTGGATGTGTTCGTCTTCACTTCTTCGTTACTTATTTTTGTTTCTACGAATCGAACCAACTGTAAAGCCGCAAATGTCGTTGTTCAAGTTTTGATAGATGGGCAAGAAGCGTGCGCGTGCATTCTCTAAGTAGCGTCAGAGTTCAGAAAAGTCAAATACCTCATCCTCGTTTCATCCGGTTCTTTAGGAACACATCCATCTGAGATTTTTTTTCTTCTAATCATGAACAACGAATCAGGGACAACTACGTTATACCAACTAGTTAAAAAAGTTGTAGACCCACCTTGTTTATAAAGCTGTAGTCTTACCTGGTTTCAAGCTTTGCAGCGAGAAATAAAGCCAATTAGGAAGAATTTACTCTTTAGACTAATGTAATCTGTCTGAATAAAAAAAAAGTGAAAAATGTTTTTTATGAAGATTTTGAGTACCCCTAGTAGTCGCTCACTCGGATAGAAATATTTTAAACTATACCGAACATTAAGTGACAAAATGGATCTGAACTATGCATTTCAGTGAAAAAGTTATTACGCGTGTAAGCAGTAATTATGATTTAAAAACTGTACTTTAAATTAACTACAAGTTCATTTCAAATGACTTTTTTTTTCAAATGACAGTTTGGTTAATTTAAAGTACAGTTTAAAAACTGTACTTTAAATTAACTATAAATTCATTTCAAATGACTTGGTTTTGATTTCTCACTACTCTAATCTGTTAAAAAAATAGAGACAATTTCCAGGTGTTTACCAAATCCAGCTTACGAATAAATGATGAAGTCCTAAACAAATTTCTGACAGAAACAAACAAATGTAAGATTATTAGTGAGACTCAGTTTGTTTTCCAGAAATGGGAAAATGAAATTACGTTTTTATCGTAATTTTCTGACGTCATTAAAGAACCTTTAAACAATGGAAATGTGAAAATAAATAAATGCGTAAAATCTGGCGAATATGGGATGTTAATTTCAAAGAAAATGAAATTTTTCATTCTCTGAATTTTGCATCCTTTAACGATAGTAATTCGTACTAATAAGTGATTCGAAACGTAAAGGGTAAATATATATTATCAGTCTACGGGACCTGGGTTCGAGCCCCGGTTAAGGCATGGATGTTCGTGTTGTTTTTCTGCTGAGGTCCTGCCATCCTCTCAGACCTTCTACTCTGGCATATAAACTGACAAGCTCCTGTCAGACCTCTGTGGCAAGCAGCTGCTTGAGGGGGTATTTATTTATTTATTTATTAAACAACACAAAAAAAATCCTCATTTATCCCTTAAAGTGAAAAAGGTTGCCTTTTTTCCTTCCCTAGAATTAAATAGCAAATCTGTTAGTGAATACAAAATGAAATAATTGTTTTATTACTACTAATTAAAATTTAAATAAAAAATTTCAAAGGAAAGCGCAAGCTTTTTAGAAATAAGAAGCAATCTGTCAAATTCAAAAATATAATTAATGCTTTTTTTAGCAAGTGCTTTGGATATCCGTTCTTCATCAACGCATTCTATTCACAGAATTTCTAATTTCTAACATAACTAAATCGTTTGTAGTATCACTTCAGGTTTCACATTTTCTACATTTAGCGCCTTCTAACGATGGTAAATTCAGGTCATTTGGAGAATTTGGAAACTATGGATCATCCCATTTCGTTAGCACCTATTCAACTCAAAACAAAAACGGTTCTGTTTTCCCACCCACCCTGGAAATGAAAGGACAAATTGTCATTTCCAATGTAAACCCCTTGATCATCGCACTCTACCACTAAAATATCAGATTTCTAGCTCAAATAGATCGATTTCAATCTCAGTTCCAAATGTTTAAAAATTTCAAATTTTTTCTCATTCAGAGTGCGCAGTAAAAACTTTTGTATGATTCTAATAGTTTCCCAATACCTATCCAATCCAAACATAACTTTTTAATTCTTCTGTAAAAATGAACAATTAAAACTCAAAAAAATGCGTAGGGGTAAAAGTAGAAATCTTTATTGCCAATGAAAACTTCGTGACATTCACATTTCGCAACAAAATGTCGAATTTCGCTTCAAAAATGTTTTTGAAATTTTGAAACTTTCAAATTTTCCACAGTAACATGGAGCAACTATAGTCACTACGAAATTCCTAAAGGGTGAATCTTAATACCTAATCAATTCCTATCCAACGCAAAAATAATTTTTAATTTATTTCTAAAAGCAAAGAAGTTGAATGTGTACAGATGGACAGACACAGACGATAAAGTGAAATCTATGGATCATCCCATTTCTTTAGCACCTATTCAGTTCAAAACAAATTTTTCCTAAATCACTCAAAACAACAACGATTCTGTTTTTCCAGACACAGACGATAAAGTGAAAACATTATCTTGTTTTCCTGAAAAGGAGCTAAAATCATACGTATTTACCCATATGCGACCTAGAAAGTAAAAACAAAATATATAAATATAGTATATCAATGACGAAATCACTTTCAGAATTCGCATTTATTTCAAAGGAAGGCAGAGCGCCAGCGATATTTGTGATGAGAAATCAGTTTTGGTAATATGTGAATTTTTTGGTTTCCTCTGAAGTTATATGAATTCAGTGAATGTGTTCATCATTGGTATACCTTTTTAATATGTTTTAATATATATATATTCGTTTTTGCTCTTTACTCCCAATTTCGCAGAGAACATTTTCAGTAACTAGAAGAATGCATATCGCTTCTGGCAATTATAAAAAATAAATAAAATTTTTTCAATAAAATTTTCTCTCTAAAATTTTCGCAGCTGTTTGCCACAGATGTCTGACAGGGGCCTATCAGTTTAACACTCCACAGACGAGGTCTGTGATGAAGGCGAGACCTCTGAAGAAAGACAATACAAATATCCATGCTTTACCCAGAGTTCGAACCCAGGTCGCTGTGACCAGTAGTCAAGCGTGCTAACCACTCGACCATAAGAGCACTTTCTGGCAACTATGGCGATCTATTCTGTTGTACGAAATTTCACTCCACAAAACTTTTAATTCTAGCTAATGGATGATGCGGAATATGTAAAGAGTAGTATTTTATTAGTACTTCTAAAACGAAAATGTATTTGGCACTTGAAAGTTGCTTTTCTCATATACCTCTGAGAAAATGGGTAGAGATTATTGCTGGAAGTGGAATATCTCTTGACACTCTGCCACCGAAATTTCAAATTTATACCATGAACTGATCACTTGTAACAATTGTTAAAAGTTTCGCCGTTTCCATATTTAGAGATTTCTAGCGATATAAATTAAAACTACTGAAGGATTTGGAAACTGCGAATTATATTTTTTCATTCGTACTAATCCGACTAAAAAAGTGATTTACAATTGCCTCTTAAAGCAAAAAAAGGTTGCATTTTACCATCCCTCCAGGCTTAAGAGGTTAACTCATTGTTGCCAATGAAACCTTCATTACCTTTATATTTCATTACCAAAATATCCAATATCTAACATAATTACATCGTCTGGAATATGTTTCGAATATTTGGAATTTTCAGATTTATCCACCATTAGAGGGCGCAATTATAGCTCTTGGGAGATTCCTAAAGTGCGAATCGTAATATTTAATGAATACCTATGAAAAAAAAAGAAGAATTTGTAATTTATCTCTTAAAAACATAAAACATATCAAAAAATTCGATGTCTACAGAAAGACAGACAGATAAAGTGAACACATTATCTCTTCTTTTTTTAAAAAACGAGATAAAAATACCTTCTGCTGACTTTGGAAGGAAAAAACTGATGCATTCCTTACCTGTGCTTCTCAAACTGTATGTCTGTTGTTTGATGACTTTATCTGATGAGAGCTTGTAGAAAACTCGGCTTCTATGATCCTTTGACCGCTCATGCGCTTGGAAATTCTAGCCACATGTTGCCTGAAGAAACGAGGTATGTCTGTACATATGATACTTTCCCCACCCTTGAACCGAGATGACGTCACCTGGAGTGTTGGACCATACAAACTGTGCGCTATGGCATATCAATGATATGCTTTTAGAAGTATATTTTTTAATTTCCTAGCAGATCGCTGTGGATCGGCGACTGACGGCTTCCCGAAGTGATGTTTCGTGGACCACCACTTTCAAAAGCACCATCCTAAACCACTCTACTAGTTCTAAGCTCAGTGGCGAAGCGTGACGTTGAATAGGGGAACAATTTTCAAAACATTGCCCAAATTCAATCGGAATGCCGTTCCTGTACTTATGTTTACAAATCTTTAAACCGGAACTCTGTTTTAGCACTTACCATTGAGCCAGAACGCCTTTACGTTACTTATGTTCGGAAATCATTAACGAAACTCTATTTTCTGGCAACCTATAAGCAAACAGAAAACACAGCAGCAGATTTTCCTTCAACAAAAGTCCACTGGTCAGTAAGTCCAGCATCCGTAATCAAGCTCAAAGTCATAAGCTACTCCAGTGGATATAAACGGTCCGCATCAGGACCCTGTGAAGTTGACCACTCCTCAGCAGGGCAGTAAAAAAGAGATACGGTGGCCATAGGTGACCAGATCAGTAGGCTACACTGATCTGGCAGCCGTCCACTTCCACTCCCTTTTCGAAAAGAATATCTCTTTTGAAAAGCACTAATGACCTGTAACACGAGAAGACGGGGTTGGACATTTGGTGCTAGGCCTGGCCGGTGCTGTGCGTCATACCGGGGATTGGTATCCAGCACTTCTGCCAGTGTATGTTTAGCTACCATTTACACAATATGTTATTTAAGAATTTATAAAATATTCGGATTAAAGGTACAGTCTAGGTTATCTTGAATCCAATTGGATTCAAGATAACCTAAGAACAGAGATAGTGTAACAAAAGTAAAAATAATTTTTATTTATCAAACATTTTCTTATCATTGCGTCCCACAGTGGGTCCATACTTGGACTCAGGCTATTTCTCATATAAATAAATTGCATTTTAGAAATTTTCATTCCATTCCAAAATCCTTTTGCCGATGATATAGTTGCAATGTTTAACCGCAGATTCTTTAACGACAATAAAGATACTTAAAAAAAAAAGCAATTGAAAGAAACTGCAGAATGCGGTAAATGAAAAAAATTCATGGCTTTGGGAAAGTAAAATCTATATTAATACCAAAAAGACAAAGGTTTTTTATTTCCAGTCACGTTATAAAGTAATATGAAAGGTATCAAATATTAATTCCAATTCCATTAATTGTATTTAGTTTAAAGGTCAATAATTTTCGAAACAGATCACCTGGTAATGTGCACGTTTGAAAATGGTAAACACTAAAACATGTTCACGTGCAGCAACTGAAAACGTGATTATTGGTATTACGAGAGATACCGCAAGTACTGTGGAAATACTTCGTGTTTGGAATAGGACAGACAAAGGTTAAATGTGAAGAGAGTTGTAGAGAAGAGAAGAAGTAGTTTTGAGTGACTTTACTTATTCGCGGTTGTCGGAAAGATTGCCTTTATTCGTTTATTAATTTCTTTTGTTAAGAATCGTAGTGACTTCGGTTGTTTAAAGGAATTATGTCCTTATTAAACATGTGTAATAAACAAGAAACCTTTTTGGTAAGAGTCAATGATATAATTTTTTTTATGTAGAAAATGTTCTAATTCAACTTTCGAATGTTCTTTTTTTAGTATTTGACATCAAAAGATGTCAAAAGTAATTAGTCATTAGTTTAGCTAGTCCATTTGTATAAAAAGGGAGAAGTAATTGAAGTTTTGCTTTTTTCTTTTAAATCAATTGATTTATTAATTAAACGAGTTCATTTATTATCTCTTCAGTTTTTTTTTTCAAATTCACGCATGGTGTTGTCAAACAAATATAGCTAAAAATCTGTAACCGTTTGATGTCAGGAGTTTAGATTTTTAATGCCTTTTACTAGAAGTATTGAGGAGTTGGTAAGGCTTTTCTTGCACACAAAGGGCTAAATGGTATGGTCACAAGGCCACAAGGCCACAGAATTGGGAACCCAGTGCAGATAAAAACATCTCCCAATGTGTCACTTAACATGCACAGTGTCTCATGACGTAACTTCCTGTCTAACGGATGTCATCATCATCATCATCATCATCCTCAAGCAGCCATGGGCTACGGAGGTCCAACCAGACCGTGCAATTTAGTTCTCCAACCAAGTCTATCCTGAGCTACATCTACTGCATCTGGCCACTGCACACCAATTCTAACAAGGTCCTGTTTGACATTGTCTGCCCACCGCATCCTAGGTCTCCCCTTCTTTCTGAGGCCTTTAGGCACACTGTTCATAACCCTATTCGCCAATCTATAATTATTCATACGGGCAACATGGCCAAACCAACGGAGTCTCTCTCTGCACAATATGCTGCTTAAAGGAGGTTGCAAACTCCTTTTCCTAATCTCATCATTAGTTACAAAGTTGAACCACCTAATGCCCAAGATACTGCGTAAGCATCTGGAATCAAAAGCATCTAGTTTCCTGTTATCTTGTTTACAAAGTGTCCAAGTTTCACTACCATAACTAACCCTAGAAAGAACCAAACTATTATACAGTCTAATTTTAGTCTTTAGGTGTATACGCCTATTTCTCCACACTCTCCATAGATTCTTAAAAGTCCCAGCAGCAATCCCTATTCGTCTGTTAATCTCATGCCGCACATCACCATTATCTGTTACATAGCTCCCAAGATAATTAAACTGTGACACCTGCTCAAGACTGCAACCATTCAGATTAACTGAATCACAGCCTGCCTGACCAATTTTCATCACTTTAGTTTTCTCTCTGTTTATAACCAAACCTACTCTACTACCAGTCTCATCAACGGCTCGAATGAAAGAGTTCATCTCATCAACATCATTTGCCAGAAGGGCTAAATCATCAGCATAATCTAAATCAGAAATTTTCCTATCTCCAGCCCATTTAAGGCCAAAATCTTTCCCTTGAAGTGAATTTCGCATAACATAATCAATAACCAAGCTAAAGAGAAAAGGAGACAAAATGCACCCTTGTCGAACACCAGAAGTAATGCTAAACCAATTGCTACAAGCCTTACCAACTCTCACACACGACTCAGTGTTATTATAGAGAGCTTTCATAATGTTAACTAACTTGTCTGGTATACCATATGATCTCACAATCAACCACAAATTATGACGATCAACAGAGTCGAAAGCCTTTTTGAAATCAACAAAGCTAGCAACCAAAGGTTTCTGAAACTCTAAACATTTCTCAAGAATCTGCCTAAGTGAAAATATCTGATCTACACATCCCCTACCACTTCTGAATCCACATTGCTCATCACGCAATTGCCTGTCAACCAGATTCTTAATTCTATTAAGCACAATCATGGAAAGAACTTTACCTGGAACAGAGAGTAGGCTGATACCCCTATAGTTCTATAGTTATCACAAGAACTGCGATCACCTTTTTTGAAAATAGGGATAACAATAGCTCTGGTAAAATCCTTAGGAACCATGCCTTTATCATAAAAGAGATTCAGAATTTCAGTCATCCAAGTGGTAACCGAAACATTCCCAGCTCTAAGCATTTCCGTAGTAATTTCATCTACCCCTGGGGATTTATGAAGTTTAAGTTTAGAAACAGCCAAACTAACTTCAGATTGTGTTATAGGGCCAACATTAAAGCCACCAATGCATCTATCATCATTGCAAACAATGGGAGTAGAACTAACTACATTGTTTAGAACATCACTGAAATGCTCAGCCCACCTAGCCATGACAGAATCCTCCCCTTCTATAACCTTACCTTGTTTATCCTTCAATCCTTGTATGCCTGTCCGTTTTCTACCACACAAAACATTAACTATCTGGTACAGCTCTCTGCTGTTGTGCTGTCTAACTGCTTCCTCGGCTTTGTCAGCCAAACCATCAAGCCAAAAACTTTTATCAGCAGCTAACTGATCCTTTACAAGTTTATTAAGGTTTCTGTAATGCTTTCTATTAGGACTAGTAGGGTATTGATTAAGGGCATTCCTGCAGTTCTTTCTTTCCGAAATAAGCTCAAGTGCCTCATCAGTCAGATAATTCTGCCTCTTCTGCTCCTTTTTTCCTAAAAGAGTACTGTTAGTGTCCAAAAAAGCCTGTTTAAAATGATTCCATTCTTCCTCAACTTCAGTAGTAAGCAAACCATGACTGTCATAATGACTAAGTAACCTATCATGGTAAGCTTTGGCTATAACTGATCTTTCAGAGCTTCAGTATTAAAAGTAAATTTTTTAACCCTAGCACAACACTTTTTAAGTTTAAGTTGCAACACACTTTTAACAAGGTAATGGTCAGATCCAATTTCAGCTCCCCTATATGCCCTGGTATTCCTAACAGAACTAGTCCATTTGCTGTTAATTAATATGTAATCAATCATATTCTTATGCAGCCCATCGGGTGAAACCCATGTGTACTTATGTATGTCGCGGTGTTTGTAATAAGTGTTAGTTATTCTGAATCCATTGAGTTTACTTACCTGTAGGAGACGTTGCCCATTGCTATTGCAGCTACCAATACCAAAAGGGCCTATTACTCCTCCCCAAAGGTCAGAGTCAGTACCAACTTTGGCATTGAAGTCACCAAGAACAAGGGTAATATCTCCTTTCTTGACAGAATTCAAAATATCCTGAAGTTGTTCATAAAACCTATCCTTCTCATCCTCATCGGCATCCTCAGTGGGGGCATAACAGCAGATAACATTCAAGTCTTTAACGCTTGTCTGAAATTTTGCTGTAAGAAACCTTTCATTAATGCACTCATATCCTAGAAGAGCATCACTAGCGTGTCTGCTGAGAAGCAGACCCACGCCTTGGTGATGCTTTTTGTCGTCCCTCCCTGAAAAGAGAAATTTAAGATTATTTTTAAGAATCTGACCTTTATCTGTCCATCTGGTCTCTTGCAAGCCGAGAATATCTAAATTATAACGGTGGAATTCTTGTGTGAGGACATCAAGAGAAAAAGCTCTGTGCAGAGTCCTCACATTCCAACTACCTATGGAGAGAAAATGGTTAGTGGGATGTTTAAAGAAACTATGTTTATTGAGAGAGGGAATGCCGACAATATCAAACAGCCCCCTAATCGCAGACATGGGGCAAAGACCCGTTCCCCCACTACTAAAGGCTGAAGCCATCTACACTGGAAGACTTCCTCCAATGTAGAATTTGACGATGCCAATAGAAGCAAAGAGTTCAGGTGCCTGCGATGACTTCTGCTCAGGATTATCCACCAGCTGATAAACATATCCTGTGGATCTATTCACTTGGGGCTGTCAACCCACAAACAAAAAGAAAACACAGCGGAAGATTTTCCCTCCACAGAAGCCCACCAGTGCAGCAAAATCAGGATCCATAATCAAGCTCAGAGCCATATATCTGTCCAGTCCAGTAGGTTTATATGGTCAGCACCAGGACCCTGTGTGGTTGACCACTCCTCAGCAGGGTAGAAAAAAAAAGAAAAGTAGCCATAGTTGTCCAGATCAGTAGGCCACACTAATCTGGCAGCCCTCCCCTTCCGTTCACTTCCACAAGAGAGTATCTCTTTTGAAAGTTACTAACGGTCCGCACCACGAGAAGGCGGGGTTGGACATTAGGTGCTAGGCCTGGCCGGTTCTATGCATCATCACAGGGGATTGGTGCATAGCTCTCCTTCCAGTGACTACCTAGCTACCATTTACAGACCCTAACGGATGTAGCTTTTTCAAATCTGTCATATGATCTTGAAAGCGGTTTGTAGGTAGCCCAGGCCTATTGAAATGGAGAGGACGAAACATTTCAAAGAATAAATATCAAAAATTAAAATAAATAGCTTACATTATAATAATTTCACAGTTTAATTGCTTAAAATGTTTAATTACTACAGTATCGCTCTTGATAATGATCAATGGTGATATTGTACTAATTATATATTTTAGTGCTATGGCTTACATTAAAGTGTGATGCTTTGTACACCACACTGTTTACATTGCTGGCATTTACAATGAGTACATTTCGGTCTTCGATTTCCTAAATCAAACCCAGTGAGAGTCTATTGATCTAAAAGACAGAGTTTATTGATCTAAAAGTGATTCCTTTGCTTAGTCAAACATCTGACTATTTAACAACTGTGATCACAGTATTAGTAAAGACAGATACCGACATTCCAGCATGAAGTATGGTCGTAGTAGGTGGATATCGGACTGAGACTTCTGGAGCCTTGCATTAGCGGTCACCAATACCACTGGTAAAGAAGATTTGGCTCATGGCATCATGGTTGCAAAGACTGTAGTTAAAATAGATCAAGAAAAGATATCTGTTAGAGTAATGAACTGCAATAAAAATAGTAGATTATTGAAAAGAGAGGAAGAACTAGCAATATTTGAATCTGTTACATGAGTAGCGTGCAAATACAATATAAATTTATGATGTTCACCAAAATAAGAGAAAAATCCCATATAAGTTACTTGTGGGAAGGAACAAGAAAGTTATTAATCCAAGATCAAGCTGCTAAGGCCGAATGAGGTTGTAAAATATTCCAACATCTACTCAGCTACATCGAATAACTATGGCTGGACCAAACTGACAGAGCATAACATCAATACTTGTTGATGTTATGCTCTGTCTGTTAACCCCGGTACTGACAAGTACAGCAAATAAGGGACATGGAAACCCAAGACTTTATAGAACTGCATCCAGTCCCTAGATATCAACAGTCATATTCGTTAACAAAAAGGATGACTCAATTAGATTTTGTGTTGACTATCGAAGGTTAAATGATATAACCAAGAAAGACTGCTTTCCTTAACCTAGATATTATGACACACGTGATAGTAGCATAAATGAGAGTTCTGGCACAGTAAAAGTGGCTCAAGAATTCTACGAAAATCCATGGGAAAAGTTATGGGGGATGAGGGAAAAAGTATATTTCTTGTGGTTTTTGTGAAAATTAGAAAAAATTGGGGTGATTTTTAGCATGTGAAAAACTAATTTAAGTTTTTTTGGGAAGATGAGGTTTAAACTAATTTTGTGAATTATTTTAAATGAATTAGATTGAAATGAAGGCTGTGTATATGAAACAAAAAATGATGTGTTTTGTTGAGTTATCGTACACTTACTGGATTATTCGGTTGTAAAAGTCATGTAAATCGGTGTGTTTTTTTCTGAAAATATGTGTGAAAATCAGAAAAAAAACGGGTGCTTCATGTGAAAAAAATAATTTAAGTTTTTTGGGCAGACGAGAACCAATTTGTTTAACTAATTTTCAGAGAAAATGAGGTGTGTGTGTGAAAGAGATAAAAAACGATGTGGTTTGTTGAGTTATCATACACTTCACTGCATTATTTGGTTGTAAAATCGGAGTAAAATCAGGTAAATCGGAGAATTTGACAAAGTCAGACAGTTTTGCGAAATTTGTTTGAAACATATGACAAAATCAACAGGTGAAATGACGTTTTCGGGGGGTCTGATGAAAAGACTTTTGAATATCTGTGAATGTATGAAGAGAAGGTACTAGATGAAAAAAAATTTTTTTGGAAGTGAAAAGTGATTTAGGTTAATTTTTTAAACAATTAGAAAGAATTTGAAGTAAAAAGTGATGTAAGTTAGAATAATTTTGAGAATGTGTGAAGTTTGTAAAGAGAGAAGAGTTTTATCGTGCTAAACGGAAATCAGTCTCGTCAAAAGAACAACGGTCTCGAGATTTAATTTCATTGAACTAAATCTCTTATTCACTGAACCTCAGAATTAAAGCTCAAAAAATACTGGTTCGGAAACATACATATTTTTTAAAACGTGCAAATAGATGTAGATTTCGTAATGATGGTATTTAAAACATTTTTTTTTATCCAACAACTAAAAGTTTTCCCTCTAGTGATTGCAAAGTTGCTTTTCGTTCTGAGACAATTACACAATGTACGTGGTAAAATTCATTTGGCGGTCTATTTAATTTAAATCGTATTTCGATGTCAGCAGTTGATGATAATTCACATAGATGTGATTCGTATTTGCTGACATCGAAGTGGAATATCGGATACAGTTTCATAAAATCTTGGTAACTGACTTCTGTACCCGAGTCGATATCCATATTTTTTGCAGCTAAAAAGCTGTTGTAAACTCGCGCATAGTGTTGGTTCAAAGTTGCACTCGAATTCTTGTTCAGGAAACTGTTTGCTATTCACTCTGATTTGAATCCGTTCTACTAACATGTGATCAAATACCATATTGTCTCTGGATTGATTATTTAATCGGTTAGACTTTTGTAAGACGACATAAAGATGGACGGGTTTATTTTGAATTGTAGTAACCCGCCAAATGACATGAGAGTCAATTCGAGTATCAGATTTGTACAGTTTGCACGATTCCCAAAAGATTTCATGTGGATTGCCGCTTGCTAACTGAGATTCTAGTTTTGCAAGTACTTGTAGTGATGGTTCCACTTTTGGAATAAACCAAGATACGTGAGATATTTCAAATTTATACAACGTAGCCCCAACTCTCTGAATAATGTCTTTGTCGTCACTTTTTTCTAGTTTTATGGTATGTTTTACACCGCGAAACACTTTATCCACGTCTCGGCAGAATCCAAACAGACGATTCAGTGGTAAGAATAAACTTACGTTTTGACTATTTTTTTGTAATTTCATATCTGTCCGAGAATCCTTGATTGAATTCAGGATTTTTCTTCAAAGATTGTGCAAAATCTGTTATTTTATTTTTCGTGTCCAGTTTATCTTCGCCTCCGTCGTACAAATACTTATTCATTTTCGAACTGTCTGCCGTATCTTTGAACCACATAATACTTGTGGCAGCACTGTGTGAAAAGTCTTCGGTAAAATCAATTAAATTGTGAATAGTGGTCGTCACTCCTGACAATTCAATATCTTCCAATTCTCTGTTTTCTATATAATATTGAGCTCTCTTAAAAATATTGTACCCTTTATTGACCATCGTAACTACATCATTGCCGCCGATATCAGATCCATCTAATTTCAGTATTTTGCCTCTGACGTGTATATAACTGTTGTGCGGAAGTAGAAAAACGTCCATATCTTTGGTAAATATTTCGGATTTTTCGAGATTTTTAACATTAACATTGGTTTCCCGATATTCTAAATACTCATATTTTGTCGTGGAATTATCGTCTATTGAGTCTTCGAACAAATTCCAGTAAGTACCTTCAACGTTCATCCTATACTTACTTTATGATTTTTAGGCCATTTCCGTATATTAACCGATTAAAAATATTTCTGCTCTTAGGGGATATTTTCTCGTTTTTTCGAACGATAGGCGACGGATTTGTATAAAATATTTTAATTTGCTTTCTCAGTATCTTCATCTTTATTTCGGTCTGATGTGTAACATATAAGTCACGTTTTCCTTGTTCAAGTCAATTAATTTATTGTTCTGATCAGTTACTTTCATTCTAACATTGAAAATGTAATCAGTTTTATTCAGCGGTAAATATATGGGGAAGAAAGGATGTGTGTCGATTAAACTGCCAGGCGCTGTTTGAGGCACGAAACTGTACAACACGTCGCTCTTCTGGTTATTGAGATAGGAAGATTCGACAATAGAACAGTGAATTAGAATGCGATCGACCTCTCTCGTTATGTTGGGTGGGAACTTTCCTTCGTTTTTTGCTGCATCGATAATTTTCGATTCGAACCCTAGTATTTCTCGCAACTTTCCTTCAGAAAAATCTATTTTATATCCTCTTGCCAAACGAAAAACAAATCTTAATGTGGGGAGGTTGCTTTCTAGTATTATAGGGCTAGGATTCCCAAAGAGATATTTCAAAACATCATTAAATCCGTCTATATCGTACATTCCATTCGGGAAAGGTATTTTATTCCATTGCCTTCCATTGAAGTATTTCAGAGTGTTATTGTTACATTTATCACTGATGTTGTACCAGGAATACCACATATTGCTACCGATCAGTGCTATCTCGTATTCACCATTGAGTGTGTTCGGCGTTTCATAATTAATTTCCAAATCTTTGGGATTGTGTGTCGTAATAGTAGAGGAATTGATAGTTATAAGTACCATCTTTATTAATGTAGTGTAGTACTAGGTGGTACTCATATGCTAGTTGTTACCAACAATTCATTCCGATCCTTAGGAGTTTGTTCAAACTGATACCATACATCATATGGGCTTATGTTATTATTCCTTCGTTTAAGTAAAGTCATTTCCTTCGTAGAGTAACCGCATTTTACAGAGTAATTTGCTTGAATTTGCGAAGAGTTATACACGATTGGCTTTGAAGATGTAAGTAAATAGTGTTTTATTTCTTCTGGTGGCGATAAACCGAATGGATCAAAGTACAGTACTGTGCGAATTAGGTGGGACAAGCGAAAGAACACTAAGTTCCTTCCGCTGCAGAGTCTAAACTGCTGTAAGTCTAAACTTGTCCGTAACCTTCTGATGCAAGTCTAAACTTGCGCGTGCAGCTTCCGGGCCACAGACGTTTCACCCCATTGAAGGAATGACAGACAGCAGAAAGTACATAGGGTTCTGGAGGCGAAAATGGTCCCAACACTGCAAAAGCTGTTTCCTAACGGCGATGGGGTATTTCAACATCCATGCCGCAATTCTAAGCTTGCTAAGAGCTTCTTTACCCAGCAACATTTGAAGGTATTGGAGTGGCCAGGAAATTCTCCCGATCTAAACCCCATTGAAAATTTGTGGGCCATTATTATTTGTGGGCCAGCATATCCCGCAGCTCCAACTGCAGCTGCTCTTCCCAATGCTACGAGTGCAGTTATTAAGAACGGCAGAAATCCACCTAGCTGAGTTTTACTGAAACGAAGTCTAACTGGCGTTGTTGATTTTTTCAGTTTAATGATTTGTCTCTTTGTCAGTTTCAAAGTAGCGTTACCTTTCTTCTGTGGATCAATAC
Source organism: Ryuthela nishihirai (assembly GCA_038380435.1). NCBI lineage: Eukaryota > Metazoa > Arthropoda > Arachnida > Araneae > Heptathelidae > Ryuthela > Ryuthela nishihirai. The sequence goes on from JAWZYU010000019.1 coordinate 6,627,221, forward strand.
TTAAAGTTATAGAATTCTTATTTACAAATGCACTCTTCAATTTCTGCTTTTGTCCAGGCGTTAATCTAGTCAGATAACTGTGATACATTATACTTTATTTTATAAGTGTCACGTACTTAAATTTTATATATAAAAATTAAGCATGTATTGTGTAAAGTGTAAAACGAAAACTTTAACGGATAACGTCGAACATGTCACTTCAAAGAATAAAAGAGTAATGATGAGAGGAAGATGTCGAACGTGTGGAAAAATGAAATATAAATTTGTGAAACAGAAAGGAAAATTTGCAAAAGGTGGAGATATAGTAAGCTGGATTCAAGGAAAGTTTAATCCACCCGAAATGAACATTACAGGTTACCAGTATTGTGGACCTTTTGCGAAAATGGAAAAAAGGTTAATGCGAAGATATCCTGGTATTAACCGTGTGGACAAAGCCTGCAAAAATCACGACATTTCTTACAGCAAATCTACAGAAACTAAAAAGAGACACGAAGCCGACCAGAATCCAACTCTAGGAGAAGAATTTCAAGAACGATAATCAAACCTATCATTAAAACAAAGAAACGGTTCAGTTTAGGACACATGAAATAGGATGCTTTCTTCCGTTTACTATGACCCATTAAAGGGATTTTCCGGTATAAAAGATCTAATGCGCACAACTGGATTGACGGAAAAAGAAGTAAAAAGATTTCTCCAACAACAAGATGTGTACACGTTACACAAACCCATTTTAAAAAAATTCCAAACCAGACGGGTTTATGTCTCGAATGTAGACGACCAGTGGCAGAGTGATTAAATCGGCATGCAAAAATTAAAATTCAAAATAACCACACGAATTACATTTTAACCGTGATTGACATTTTCAGCAAATTCGCCTGGGCAATACCTATTAAAAAGAAAACGGGTAGCGAGATTACCAAAGCATTTGTAGAAATTTTTAAACAACGTAAGCCATCCAAGTTACAAACGGATAATGGAACTGAGTTTATCAATAAAGAAACTCAAGCATTGTTTAACCAAAGAGGTGTCCAATGGTTTGCCACAGAAAATGAGACTAAAGCTCAAATTGTGGAGCGATTTAATAGGAGTCTAAAGACAAAAATGTGGAAATATTTCACTGCACACTAGAAAATGGATCGATGTCCTACCAAAACTCGTTACGAATTACAATACTTCTTATCACAGATCAATAAGAATGACCCCAAAAGAGGCAAGCTTGCAGAAAAAAAAAGACATTGTGTATTTTAATCTGTTTGGTAAAAGAATTAAATCTATTACAGCACCAAAATTTAAAATTGACGACAGAGTGAGAATCGCCAAGTACAAGACACCGTTAAAAAAAGGTTATCTGCCCAATTTTACAGAAGAGATTTTTGAAATTGCTCAAGTTCTTAATACAGATCCCATAACCTATAAGATCAGAAATCTGAAAGGAGAACCAATCATTGGTAGTTTTTACACCCAAGAAATGGTGAAATACGAAAAGCAAGATGACATTTATAAAGTTGAAACCATTCTGAAAACTAGAGTGAAGAATAATAAAAAAGAGTATTATGTTAAATGGTTTGGTTAAGATAACACATTTAATTCCTGGGTCAAAGAAGATTATCTTTTTAAATAAAGCAAATGGAGATTCAAAATTTTGACTTTGAAGAAGATGAGAAATTTTTGAACAGAAACGTATTAGCACCTCTCTGGCCTTTTAGAAGTTTAATCTGTGGTCCATCGGGCTCAGGGAAGACGAACCTTTTGTTGAACTTAATATTCAAACATCTCTACTATAATAAAAAAATTTTATATGCCAAAGATTTAACCGAGCCGAAATATCAGTTTATGCAAGTAATATTCGACGATTTGCACGAAATTTTGGAGAAAATATTTGGCGAAAAAATCTCAATTGCAGCTTTCTCTGACAGTAAAGAAGATATGGTCAAGGTCCACGGATTGGATCCCGACATGCAAAATTTAATTGTTTTCGACGATTTCGTAACGGAAAAAGATCAAAAATTCATCGTAGAATTATTCGTCAGAGGAAGGAAAAAGAACATATCATTGATTTACCTGACACAGCGTTATTTTTCGACTCCAAAAGACATTCGAATGCAGTGTAATTATTTTATATTCTTTAATATGCAGAACAAGAGAGAAATGTTGCTGATACAAATGGGTCATGCAACAGAAATCAGGAAGGATATTTTTATGCAGTTTTATGCATATGCAGTTTCAAAACCACACGATTTCTTATTAATCGATAAAAAAAAACCAAGCACATGCCTCTCAAGTACAGAAAAAACTTTGGTAAATAAAGATGAATTACTTGACAAAATTTGGCGTCATCAGCTCTGAGACCGGTTCCGAAAGAGGACCAGCGGAAATTCCAGGTGTCGGTTTTAAATTGACACACGATGGGGACTACGACATGAGTAAAAAAAATTGCGAAATGTAGCCAATCCCGAAGAGGGTTCGGACTCTGTGACAAAACAATATCTGCAACAAGAGTCTATAACACTGAATCACACGGGAAATTATGACGCAAATACTAAAATAATATCGAATGTAGGCAGACCTATAGAAAATGGAGATGCCGCTACAATTCAATACGTTAACAATGGTTTGTTAATTTATATGAACAATCGCTACGATGCGCGAAACAAACAAATAATCAATGTTACTGAACCGGATGCAGATTCTGGAATAGTTACAAAACGATATTTGGAGAAAAGAGCACTTTGCAATGACGATGATAATTACGATGCACCAACAAATGCATTAAAAATCTTGCAGAACCGATCGATTCATCCAATGCCACTACGAAACACTATGTCGATAACTTGACCACTGTTCAAAATAGTTCAATGAATACATTGGTTAGAAATAAAGATGGCCTTTACGTTCCACGAAGCATTGCATTCGACGGGCATAGTTTCAATGCAGAAAAAAAACAAATCCTTGATATTGCCGATCCCGAGTCTGATTCTTCTGCTGTAACTAAGGGATATTTGGAAAAAGTCGCATTAACTGGCGAGGATGTCTTTAATGCGAACAATAAGAGAATAGGAAATCTCGGGGAACCGAGGCACAACAGAAATGCGACAACAAAAATTTACGTTGATGGCTTGACAAAGTTAGATCCTAACCCATCCAATTCTCTATTGAAAAACGAAAATGGACTTTTTGCATCAAGTGGCTGCAGTTTTAATGGCGACGCAAAGGGAAAACCAATTACGAATGTTGGCACCCCAATTCTAAACAATGATGCTGCTACAAAACTATACGTTAATGAAAAATACTGCGATTTGCCTTACCTATGGTGATAAAGAAGTGAAAAAAGACATATTGCAGTCTCATCCAATTATACAGATAAACACAAAATTCGACCTACTGACGCCACCTATTTTCAAAGATAATTACCATATATGCGTTTCTAATGGATATATAAGCAAGGTAATCTGCTGCACAACAAATCCCTCTTTTAGTATAAATTATAGTATCAACTTGGACGATCAAAAAATCATTAAAGTAGTAAGACCACAACTTCAGCATTTTTTTTCTGTTATTCCAGTAAATAAAAAAATTTGACAGGAGTAGCAAGATTAGTGTTTCACTTGCTAGACACTATGCAGATCCAAACGAAATAAGAAAAGTACCTGGAGGTCTTGTTTCAGACTTTCATCACTGGGTATATGTCTTTATTTTATATGAATAAAGATGAAGGACCTTAAGCAATTACACAGTATTATCGATTAAATCTTGAAATCGCGAGCTACTACAAAATCGAAAATTGAAGACACTATTTTGGAAGAGGAACGAGTTAAGGAAACGTTCGAAGAATTTCACAAGCCAGTGGTCGAACGGCTAAAAGGTCTGGAATCTGTGCGTGAAGAAACCATGAAAAACATACTAGATGTAGTGAAAACGTTAGAGCCAGAAGTGCCCACTGAGATGCCAGAAAAAACGTTCGTTTATAATCCAGATTCCAACTTGCAAGATGAAATATTAAACCCATATAAATTAAAACTTCCGAATGATATCTTACTGGCGAAAAACCCCATTCCTCAGCTGAAAGAAATGATTTACCAAACAATCAGTCATCTTCAGAAACTGGGGGGAAATAAGGCTATAGAAACCAAACGCTATGGTAGAACTACTGAGAAATATCGAATTATCGATAATCACATTGAGGCACTTAGAAAATATTTAAAGTCGATTAAAATGATGCTCACAGTAATAGATAGTCAATAGTTTGGTTTTGGACTATACAAGAGTTTCGACGACATATGCGAAAAATTATCAATTTTGGTTTCCAGCAAACGAGATGGAAACACCAGTACAGAAGTAGTAAATAAAATTATCGAAATTTTGAATATTTTGCTAAAAAATGATATCATTGACAAAAAGGAACATAAGATTATGTTCAATAACATCGGTATTGTTTAGAAATTTACTCTTTGATACACACTATAGTCATGTCTATTTCAACTTCAGATTATTGAAAAAAAATCGATGTTTTGCATTATCGGACCATGATTTTTTGACCATGATTTTTAGCTACTGTATATAATAAAGAGGGTATAACTACTAACTCAAAGATGCGCGCAACTATTCAATGAACCAAATGTGGGAAATCTATTCGCAAATCCAATATGAACCGTCATATGAAAACTGCATGCACTTCTCGCACATTTGAAAAATGCGAATTTTGCAATTCCATCTTTAACAAAAAAGACAATTACAATCATCATCTGAATCAATATCATATAAATAAAAGCAGTGCTTTTCGGAAAACGTTTCGCAAATATAAAATTGATAACATAAATATCAGAGAAGACATGAAACGTTTTCTGGAGAAAAATAACAATAAATGGAAACAAATAATTCCCAAGAAACTCAGTCAGCCTCTAAAAGTTAGATTCATATTACAAATAAAATTTAAAAAGCAAACGGATCCTGAAGGACAGAAAAAATACATGCACATTTTTCGACATGTAACGAAATAATCAGTTTGCCTACCTATCTCAATGAATTACTAAAAAATGATTATGAGAAAATTGATAACGACTTTGAAAATTTTATATAAAAGGGAAGTGGATGGGTGTTTGACAAAATAATTTTTATGGAATTTCAAATGTCTCAGTATAATGCAATTGGAGCATCTGCTTTCGTAAATTTACCAGAACATTTGAAATCTACAAAAGGTATAGTGAATGTTAAAAACGACGACATCAAATGTTTCTTTTGGTCAATATTATCAGCTCTACATCCTGCTAAAGACAATCCGCAACGTGTGGAAAAATACAAAATATTTGAAAACGCTTTAGACACATCTTCATTGACTTATCCAATAACCCTCGATCAAATCCCAAAGTTCGAGGTTTTAAATAATATTTCTATAAATGTTTTCAATTCTAAGAAAGATGGTTTGCATACGTTATATATTTCACAGAATCCTGTTAAACAACCCATACAACTTTTACTTTTAAAACACGGCAATAATTCTCACTATTGTTGGATTAAAAATATTCGTAGGGTTACAGCATACCTTTCAAGACATAATGGTAAATCTTATCCCTGCCCATACTGCCCATACATAATTCTATACGATTTAATAAATCGTGACGATTTATTAAAGAATCTCGTAGATAATTGCAAATCAAACACTTTTCAAACTATCAAGTTTCCCGAAGCGAATAGTACGAAATTCCATACAATTAAAAACGGTTTTAACCACCGATATGTGATTTATGCAGACTTCGAATGCTTTTCGAAATGTAGAAAAATTGAGAATACTCCATGTAGGGTGCGAACTAAGTATTTAGTACCGTCAGGATTTGCATATATTATAGTTGGACCGGAAGGTAAACTGATCAAAACCAGAATGTACAGAGGGAAAATGTAACAGAACATTTTTTGAATGAAATGATCGAAATCGACACTTTGATCAATGATTTGAAGAAAAGAAATGTTAAGATGACTGATTTCGATTGGCAAATTTTTACTGGAGCAAAATATTGTAATATCTGTGGGAAAATTCTAGGAACTGATAGAGTAAGGGACCACGATCACTTAACTGAAAATACAGAGGTGCTCTTCACAACAAATGTAATCTTCAATACAAAATCTCACTTGAAATACCAGTGTTGTTTCATAATCTCAAAGGATTTGATGGCCACTTTATAGTAAAAGATTTGTGGAAATTTAAAGATAAGAAGAAAATTTCTTGTATTCCACAAACTACAGAAAAATACATATGCATTAAATTCGGTTAAATTAAATTTATTGATTCATTCATGTTCCTCAGCTCTTCACTGGATTCGCTGTCGAAAAATGTGGAAAATTTCTACATCCTAAGTCAATACTGTAGACAACATAATCTGAATGACTCACAGAAAGAACTTTTGAAAAGCAAAGAAAGTTTTCCATATGAGTACTTGCAACAGAGTGCTCAGTTTTTGCAAACGTCACTTCCATCCAAAGAGAATTTTCAAAACAATGAACAATACGAAAGAGCTCAAATTTTATGGAAAGCCTTTTCTATTGCTACCTTTGGGGAATATCACGATCTGTATATGATCACTGATGTATTGCTGCTAGGAGATATATTTGAAAACTACAGATATTCGTGTATGAATAACTACCAACTCTATCCTTGACATTATTTTAGCTCTCCTGGCTTATCCTACGTTGTCTGTTTAAAAATGACAGAAATTGAGCTGGAACTTATAAAATGTGATATGTATTTTTTCATAGAAAGAGCTCTGCGAGGAGGAATATCTTTAGTGTCTAAGAGGTTTGCACAGGCCAACAATCCTTTAGTAGATCCATATGAGAGAAGCAAACCACAAAACTATATCATGTACTTTGATGCAAACAATTTATATGCCTGGGCAATGTCTCAACCTCTTCCAACTGGTAATTTCAAATGGGTAAATGATATTGACTTGTTTAATATTCCAGACGACAGCAAAAAGGGTTATTTCTTCCAAGTTGATCTAGAATATTTGGCACATCTACACGATTTACACAATGTTTTCCCCTTGGCTCCTGAAAAATTGAAACTCTCTGATAGTAATGTGTCATTCTCGATTCCAAATCTGTTGGACAAACAAAATTATGTCGTTCACTATAGGTTACTTAAACTCTAGGTGGAACTGGGATTGAGGGTGAAACAGGTGCATAGAATCTTGGAATTTGATCAAAAACCATGGCTGAAACCTTACATAGATTTTAATACAACAAAACGAATTAAAGCCATAAACAATCTTGAAAAAGACTTTTTCAAACTGATGAACAATGCTATATATGGCAAATGTTTAGAAAATAAGAGAAAGAGAATAAAATGCCACATTGTGAATACTGAAGAAAAGCTTAAAAAATTAATTTCAAATCCTAATTTATCTCCTCTTTCTTGTGTTAAACTTGTAGAAAATTTCGTAATTCTCCACATGAAAAAGAAAAAAATATTATATTAGATAAACCATATTACATTAGGGTAACGATTTTGGAGTTGAGTAAATTACACGTGTATAATTTCTTCTACAATTCTCTGAAACCAAAATTTAATGCAGAATTGTTATTTACCGATACTGATTCCTTCTGTGTCGATATCCAGACAGATGACGTATATGAGAAATTTAACTCAGAGTACTTTGATTTCTCAAATTACCCTACAAACCATGCATTATACAGTGAATCAAATAAAATGGTTTCCAGGAAAATTTAAAGACGAATTAAAAGGTCTTCCAATCAAAGAGGTTGTTGCATTACGTCCAAATTTGCATTCTATTGATGCTCCAATTCCCAAAACAGCAGATAATGGAGTTACAAATGAATTTAGTCACGAAGATTATCGGGAATGTATATTTGATGGAAAAATCATATATACGCAACAAACGGAATTTCGATCGGAACAACATGATTACCAAATTAAAAAAATTGCTTTATCCCAAGAATACAAAAACGACATATCAAAGGAATTCAAACTTACGATTTTGGAAATTATAGACTCTCAGATGTGTATGGTAAAGAAGGCAATACCATTTATAAAACTTTGAACTGAAAACAAATACAAAAAAAAAATAAAGTAATAATAAAACATTTTGAAAACTGTACTAATTTGTAATTCTTTAGAAATGCTAATAATCAGTGTTTATTCTCTCTCTCAATTAGAAGAGGAGACATAGGGATTTAAATTTAAGTGGTCTCGATTCAATTTCTGTGAAATCATATGGTCTGAAACCCTTTGCAATAAAATTAAGAATAATAAACTGCTTAGAACAACCTTGTACAAGCGACAAAGGATTAAATATCCCAGCAGTTTATCTAGCTAAAGTCAAATATATTTTTTTTTATTCGGCCAACAGTAATTATCTTTTTGTCAGATAAGAGAATTTGATAAATCATAACTGTCAATGTTAAAACCAACTTCTAGCTCGATTAGAACAAAAGTTATTGTAACACAAAATCTAAAAGTACCGGACCTGCAAAACTTAAAATAATACGTCGAGACCGCTTCCAATACATTTAACGTATAGTATTTGCCGAATGGAACACAATGATATTAGTTTGAGTTCTGTAGCTCTATTAGAAGCTGAGCTATGAAGCCCCAAAATGTAGAGGGGTTCGACCCACTTTATCGGCTAGAAAACGGTTTCAGACCGATTATTCTTTCGTCAGATTATAGAACTAGGTAATTGAAACCAAGATCTTAGCACAATTAGAATGGACGTTATAATTCGACAAGAAAACGGTTTCAGACCGATTATCGGCTATATGGACGTTATAATTCGACAAGAAAACGGTTTCAGACCGATTATTCTTTCGTCAGATTATAGAACTAGGTAACTGAAACCAAGATCTTAGCACAATTAGAATGGACGTTATAATTCGACAAGAAAACGGTTTCAGACCGATTATTCTTTCGTCAGATTATAGAACTAGGTAATTGAAACCAAGATCTTAGCACAATTAGAATGGACGTTATAATTCGACAAAATCTTAAAGTTTCGAACCCAGAAAAGTAAAACTAAGAGATCGAGACTACTTCCAATACGTTTAACGTATAGTGCTTCCCGAATGTAATATTCACACATTAGTTTGAGATGTGTGGCTCAAATAGAAGCAGAGTTATAAGGATGCAAATTTAAGACGGTTCTACCCAGTTTTTAGGAAACGGGTCCGACACCGTTTCCAGTTGAATTAACGAAATGAGTTCCAGTACTAGAACGTGATGTTGATGAAAAAACCGAAAACATTGCGAAATCTTAAATGAGAATCAGCAATGTGTAGTATGCAAAAGGTTTTGAACCCAGAAGTCCTTAAGTAACGGGGTCGAGACCAATACCACATGTTCAAAGTGTAGTACACCCCAAATGTAATCCAATAAGATTAGTTTCAAATCTGTAGCTTGATTACAAGACACATCTAGTACCCTCTCTTCATACATTCACAGATATTCAAAAGTCTATCTTTTTCATCAGAACCCCCGAAAACGTCATTTTACCTGTTGTTTTTGTCATATGTTTCAAACAAATTTCGCAAAACAGTCTGACTTTGTCAAATTCTCCGATTTACCTGACATTTTACAACCAAATAATGCAGTGAAGTGTATGATAGATAACTTAACAAACCACATCGTTTTTTATCTCTTTCACACACACCTCATTTTCTCTGAAAATTAGTTAAACAAATTGGTTCTCGTCTGCCCAAAAAACAAATTTTTTTTTCACATGAAACACCCGTTTTTTTTTTCTGATTTTCACACATATTTTCAGAAAAACCACAAGAAACACCGATTTACATGACTTTTACAACCGAATAATCCAGTAAGTGTACGATAACTCAACAAAACACATCATTTTTTATTTCATATACACAACCTTCATTTCAATCTAATTCATTTAAACTAATTCACAAAATTAGTTTAAACCTCATCTTCCCAAAAAAACTTAAATTAGTTTTTCACATGCTAAAAATCATCCCCATTTTTTCTAATTTTCACGCATATTTTTCACAAAAACCATAAGAAACATACTTTTCCCCTCACCCCCCATAACTTTTCCCATGTATTTTCATAGAATTTTCGAGCCCCTTTTACCGTGCCAGAACTCTCATTTATGCTACTACTCACGTGATACTCTATCTAGATCAGAGAGTTCTCGACTTTAGATTTGAAGAGCGGTTATTGGCAAGTTGGTCTACATCCTAAGACCGAAATTAATGTAATTAAGTGAGAAGAGAGTTTTTACTACAACGAATGGACTTTTGCATTTTAAGATGATGCCATTTGAACTCTGCAATGCACCTGCAATGTTTGAACGACTGATTGAGTCAGTGCTCAAGGGCATATCTTGGGAGATCTGTCTCGCGTAATTAGTCGACATCATCGTCCTTGGAAAGAATTTTGAGGGGATTTGAAGAATCTTCATCAAGTGTTTGTGAAACTCAGGACAACCAAGATAAAACTAGGACCGACTAAGTGCAAGTTGTTCCAATGACATTATTGGTTGACAGGTAGGTAGGTATTCGTATGCCATCGATATATATTATTATTTCTAAATATATTTAGAATACATTTAAAAGACGAAAGCAGAAAACATGAATATTTTATGCATCTTACAGCAATCGAGTAAGAGATTTAAAGTTTTAAAACCGCAAATCAGTTTTCCCACTTCTGCCTCTAGTGGTAATTACCGAATCCATACAGTTACGGTGGATGTGAACGTGCATTATCCGTGAACACTTAATGATTACTCTATAGAGATGCCTTTGTCTGTCTAGTTCTGCTCTCTTTACACAATCTACATGATAATCGTTCAAAGAGAGAAAGTATTATTTACTCCCCCATGGCACTCCCTATCAACAGAAATAGAACCTCAAGTAAGCGGTTTTCAAACAGTTTGGTATTTATAGGGTTAAACTGTAGTAGTGTAAAAAAAAAATTGAGAAGTCCTTCTTAAAAGGGACACCAATTCTAACAAGGTCCAGTTTGACATTGTGTGCCACCGCATCCTAGGTCTCCCCCCTCCTTCTGAGACCTCTAGGCACACTGTTCATAACCCTATTCGCCAATCTATAATTATCCATACGGGCAACATGGTCAAACCAGCGGAGTCCCTCTTTGCACAATATGCTGCTTAAAGGAGGTTGCAGACTCCTTTGCCTAACCTCATCATCAGTTACAAAGTTAAACCATCTAAAACCCAAGATACTACGTAAGCATCTAGAATCAAACGTATCTAGATTCCTGTTATCTTGTTTACACAGCGTCCAAGTTTTACTCCCATAACTAACCTAGAAAGAACCAAACTATTATACAGTCTAATTTTAATCTTTAGGTGTATACGCCTATTTCTCCACAATCTCCATAGATTCTTAAAAATCCCGGCAGCAATGACTATTCATCTGTTAATCTCATGCCGCACATCACCAGTATCTGTTACATAGCTCCCAAGATAATTAAACTTTGACACCTGCTCGAGACTGCAACCATTCAGATTAACTGAATCACAGCCTGCCTGACCAATTTTCATCACTTTAGTTTTCTCTCTGTTTATAACCGAACCTACTCTACTACAAGTTTCATCAATAGCCCTAATGAAAGAGTCCATCTCATCAACATCATTTGCCAAAAGGGCTAAATCATTAGCATAATCTAAATCAGAAATTTTCGTATCTCCAGCCCATTTAAGGCCAAAATCTTTCCCTTGAAGTGAATTTCGCATAACATAAATCAATAACCAAGCTAAAGAGAAATGGAGACAAAATGCACCCTTGTCGAACACCAGAAGTAATGCTAAACCAATTGCTACAAGACTTACCAACTCTCACACACGACTCAGTGTTATTATAGAGAGTTTCCATTATGTTAACTAACTTGTCTGGAATACAATATGATTTCACAATCAACCACAAATTATGACGATCAACAGAGTCGAAAGCCTTTTTGAAATCAACAAAGCTAGCAACCAAAGGTTTTCTGAAATTTTAAACATTTCTCAAGAATCTGCCTAAGTGAAAATATCTGATCCACACATCCCCTACCACTTCTGAATCCACTTTGTTCATCATGCAATTGCCAGTCAACCAGATTCTTAATTCTATTAAGCACAATCATGCAAAGAACTTTACCTGGAACAGAAAGTAGGCTGATACACCTATAGTTATCACAAGAACTGTGATCATATTTTTTTTAAAAATAGGGATAATAATAGCTCTGGTAAAATCATAAGAACCATACCTTTATCATAAAAGATATTCAAAATCTCAGTCATCCAAGTGGTAACCGAAATATTCCCAGCTCTGAGCATTTCTGTAGCAATTTCATCTACCCCTGGGGATTTATGAAGTTTAAGTTTAGAAATAGCCAAAATAACTTCAGATTGTGTTATAGGGCCAACATTAAAGCCATCATTGCATCTATCATCATTACAAACAATGGGTTGTAATGATGCAAACAACAACCAACCACATTGTTTAGAAAGATTACTGAAATGCTCAGCCCACCTAGCCATGACAGAATACTCCCCTTCTATATCCTCACCTTGTTTATCCTTCAATCCCTGTATACCTGTCCGTTTTCTATAACATAACACATTAACTCTCTGGTACAGCTCTCTGCTGTTGTGCTGCCTAACTGCTTTTTCAGCTTTGTCTAACCCAACCATCAAGCCAAAGATTCTTATCAGTAGCTAACTAATCCTTTACACATTTAGTAATTCTCTGTAATCCTTTTTATTAGGACTAGTAGGGTACTGATTAAGGACATTCCTGCAGTTCCTTCTTTCTAAAATAACTTCAAGTGCCTTATCAGTCAAATAATTCTGCCTCCTCTGATCCTTTTTTCCTAAAGGAGTACTGTGAGTTTCCAAAAAAGCCTGTTTAAAACAGCCCCATTCTTCCTCAACTTCAGTAGTAAGCAAACCATGACTGTCATAATGACTAAGTAACCGATCATGGTAAGCTTTAGCTATAACTGGGTCTTTCAGAGCTTCAGTATTAAAGATAAAGTTTTTAACTTTAGCACAACAATTTTTAAGTTTAAGTTGCAAGACACTTTTAACAAGGTCCCCTATATGCCCTGGTATTCCTAACAGAACTACCCCATTTGCTGTTAATTAATATACAGGGTGATTCAAAACTTATCGTTCAAATTTCGTGGGGAGGTAGGGAATACGTCAGGAAACCGATTTCACATAGGAAAGTATGTCCGCAAACGTCATCTACATGAACAAAATGGACAAGTAAAGTGAACACAAGAAACAGTATAGTTAAGTGGTAACGAATGTGACTTTTATTCCAACAAGGTAAAATACAGGTTCACAGTAGGTGCTCAAAATTGTGACCATTTACACGGACACAGGATTCACAGCGCCGTTGCATTGACCGCCGAAGATTTTCAAAAACGCCTGGCATATCACGGACAATGCCTGCGGCGGCCACTATTCGTGCAACAAGGTCCATTTCACTGTCGACGGGGATCTCGTACACATGGTCTTTCATGGCCCCCCACAAAAAGAAATCCATGGGCGATAAATCAGGTGACCTGGGTGGCCAAGCGATCGGTCCACCTCTACCGATCCATCGAGCTCCGAATGTTCGGTTCAGGTTCACGCGCAACAATTGTGCTATGGGCTGGAGCCCCGTCATGTTGATACCACATATCTCGGCGGATATGCGCAGGAACGGCGCCCAGAAAAGTCGGTAACACTGTCTCGAGAAATATTAGGTATTTCCGGCCGTCCAATCGGGGCGGTAGCAAGTAAGGTCCCAACAAACAGTCACCAATGATTCCAGCCCACACATTTACGGCAAAACGATGTTGCGCAGCGTGACTTCTCATACCATGCGGGTTATCGTAAGCCCACACATGTGAATTGTGTGTATTGAACACACCTTCACAAGTGAATGAAGCTTCATCTGTAAAAATGACAGAAGCTGGAAAACTGGGGTCCACGCACCTTTCTGCATGAACCATTGTGCAAATTCCACACGCTTCGCATAATCGTCAGGATGCAGTAACTGCACCCTTTGCAGATGGTAAGGATTCACACGTTCCTCGTGCAGTATCCGCCACACTGCTGACTGAGAGACCCCAAGCTGCTGAGCAATAGCTCGTGTACTGGTATTTGGATTATCTTCGATGGACTGTAGGACTTGTTCTGCGACGTTGACAGTCAGCGTCAGTCGTCTTCTCCCCGTATCCTGCATGTTGCTGCACAGTGAACCATGTTCGCGCAGATTGCGATGCACACGTGCAAACATTTGATGCTGCGGTATTCTTCTGTTGGGGTATCGGTCTTCGTAAACTTCCCTAGCTCGGCGGCCGCTTTCGCCAGCTGCCCCATATGCGAGATGCATATCTGCTAGCTCTTCATGCGTAAGAATCAAGAGCTAGCAGATATGCATTAAAATTAGCATGATTCATCTTATCACTAGTAAGTCAGTTCGTACACTGATGACAGCGGGAGTGGTCAGGCGAGCTGTACTCTGGTTTGGTACACACAACGCCCTCTTACATACGCATGCGTACATTTGCGGACATTCTTTCCTATGTGAAATCGGTTTCCTGATGTATTCCCTACCTCCCCACGAAATTTGAACGATAAGTTTTGAATCACCCTGTATAAGCAGTCATATTCTTATGCAGCCCATCAGGTGAAACCCATGTGTACTTATGTATGTCGTGGTGTTTGTAATAAGTGTTAGTTATTCTGAAACCATTGAGTTTACTTACCTGTAGGAGACGTTGCCCATTGCCATTGTAGCTACCAATAACAAAAGGGCCTATCACCCCTCCCCGAAGGTCAGAGTCAATACCGACTTGGGCATTGAAGTCACCTAGAACAAGGGCAATATCTCCTGTCTTGATAGAATTCAAAATATCATGAAGTTGTACGTAAAACCTATCCTTCTCATCCTCATCGGCATCCTCAGTGGGTGCATAACAGCAGATAACATTCAGGTCTTTAACGCTTGTCTGAAATTTTGCTGTAAGAAACCTTTCATTAATGCACTCATATCCTAGAAGAGCATCACTAGCTTGTCTGCTGAGAAGCAGACCCACGCCTTGGTGATGCTTTCCATCCTCCCTCCCTGAAAAGAGAAATTTAAAATTATTTTTAAGTATCTCACCTTTACCTGTCCATCTGGTCTCTTGCAAGCCTAGAATATCTAGGATATAGCGCTGGAATTCCTTCATGAGGACATCAAGAGAATAATCTCTATGTAATGTCCTCATGTTCCACGTTCCTGCAGAGAGAAAATGATTAGTAGGATTTTTAAGGAAATTAGGTTTATTGAGATTGGTAGGGCCAACAATATCAAACAGCCCCCTGATCGCAGGCATGGGGCAAAGACCTGTTCCTCCTCCGCTAAAGGCTGAGGTCACCGATGCTGGTGGGAACTTCAGGCACCACCTTTTCAAGTGGACTTTTCAAGAGCCATATGGCCTGCCTGAGACACATTACTCCAGTTTAGGCTTGACGATGCCCAACTAGCTAAGTAAGGTTCAGGAATCTGCGATGGCCTCTGATTAGGATTATCCATCAGCTGATATAAGATATCCCATGCCTCTGTTCACTTAGGGCTGGCAACCCAGAAGCAAACAGAAAACACAGTGGCAGATTCTCCCTCAACAGAAGCCCACCAGTGCAGCAAGTCCAGGATCAATAATCAAGCTGAAATCCATAAACAAGTCCAGTCTAGTAGGTATAAATGGTCAGCACCAGGACCCTGTGAAGTTGACCACTCCTCAGCAGGGTTGTAAAAATAAAGAAAACCTGGCCATAGATAACCAGATCAGTAGGCCATATTAAAGTGGCAGCCCTCCACTTCCGTTTCGTTCCAAAAGAGAATCTCTTTTTAAAGGTACTAACGGCTTGCACCACAAGAAGGCGTTGCCCATTGCCGGACATTGGTCGGACATTAGGTGCTAGATATGTCCGGTTCTGTGCGTCATCACTAGGGATTGGTACACAGCTCTCCTTCCAGTTTATGCCTAGGGTGGTTATAATTAAACTGACAGCACTCAGAGCGATGTAGAGAAGGATGTACTCGACGGATCACTGTGAAAATTAGTTAATACCTTAAAACCTGCATAGGGTAGAGAATTTGTGAATTTGTGAACCCGAATCTTGGCAGTTCGGCAGGATAATGCGTCATGCCACATGCCCAGATTGTTCGAGAATGGTTCACGGAGCATGAGGAAGACTTCCAGGTATTGCTCCATCCTCAGACATCAGTCCAATCGAGCATCTGTGGTTTGTGTTGGAACAGCATATCCAATCTGTGGTGGCTCAACACTTACAAGATTTAAAGGATCTGCTGGTAACGTGTTGGTACCAGATACCACAAGACACCTTTAGAAATCTTGTAGCATCCATGCCTCGTTGGGTGAGAGTTGTTTTAGCGGTACATGGAGGGACATCATATTCGGCAGGTGGTCATAATGTTTTGGCACTTCGGTGCATTTTAGACATGTGTAGATACTTAAGTACGTACGTATGTACATATGTATGCATGAATGTATGTATGTATGCATGCATGTATGTATGAGGATCATGATCCCTTGGCTATTAAAGAAGCTGGATTAATAAAGAAATGCAAGACCGCCGAAGGTAGTTAGATAAATGAGAATTTTTGACATTCTGATTGTGCTGAAGAATTTTTCCAGATTATGAATGTCAGTGAGCACTATTATTTT
This sequence comes from Ryuthela nishihirai, assembly GCA_038380435.1. Classification (NCBI taxonomy): domain Eukaryota; kingdom Metazoa; phylum Arthropoda; class Arachnida; order Araneae; family Heptathelidae; genus Ryuthela; species Ryuthela nishihirai. The sequence goes on from JAWZYU010000019.1 coordinate 6,643,920, forward strand.
GGTAGGTTGCATTCGCTGTCTTAATTGTTACGGTTACTGCAGGGTAACTGTTCTTGAACTGTGGTACAGTCGCTCAAAAAAGTATCCGAACACTATGGTCGATTACAGAATTCAGAAAAAATATCTGGCAGCGATTTTTTTAGAAATTAGTGATCTGGCAACCTTCGTGTCACGTGACACGAAGGTTGCCAGATCACCAATTTCTAAAAAAATCGTTGCGACATTTTTTTCTGAATTCTGTAATCGACCATAGTGTTCGGATACTTTTTTGAGCGACTGTACGGTAACCACTGGGACTAATGTCTGGTACGAAGTCCGTGAATTTCAATTTTTTCAATATCGAAATGGTAAGGAATATTTAAAGTTCACTGGCATATTTTTTGAGAAACAAACCAAGGCCAGGAAGATGCTTTCCATCATTCCTCCCTGAAAAGAGAAATTTAAGATTAGTATATACTCAGTTGGTGGCTTCGGAGCATTTTGATTTCTTGAACATCTCTTCGACTTCCGTTTGACCTTAAACGCTATAAAAAATCTTAAAATCCTTATATTGCGAGTTCTGCTACCCGGAGCAGTCCTTTTCACGTGAAAATTGGTGGTGTAGGCTGTTTTTGTCAGAAATAGGGATGAAGGTTTTAGAAAATTCTCTCACAATGTTTTATAGAAATCTCACCTTTGACCTCGAAGAATCTGTCGCATCCATAATTTCACAACATGTCTCACATGTACGACCCAAAATACCTCCAGACAGCAATGTTTCTTTCTCTAACACCGGCGGATCTATATTTGCCCTTTGACCTCGAAGGACTGATTAAGTCAAAACATTTTCCATTTCTGTGCTCTACCACCCAAAATACCCCCAAGCCACCAATAGCTCTCTAACACAGGTAGATCTAAATTTTATCTTTGGCCTCGAAGGAACGACCGGGTACAAACAGACAGAAATTGTGATGTTTCTAGCACTCGTAGAACAAGTTATAACTTTTACGTGGTCTCCATTTGAGCATGAAAGACACGTCGGATTTCAAATTCAGTTTTTTTTCCTATCTCTACAACCTGACTCAGAGTATCCCTAGGTGCAAATTTTTATAGCTCTACCATCTCTGCCTCATAGTTAAAATTAGCATGATCCCCTCCCTATCACTCAATCAATCACTCAATAACTCATAATCATCTATAAATATTAGGTATGAAGAGATCGCATTGATTTGGCCGTGTTACTTACATGCCAAACTACAGGTTAGTGAACAGAATTTTGAACTGTATGCCTAGAGACTTGAAGAAAGTTGAGAGACCAAGATTGTGATGGCTCAAACCTAAAAACGTTCTGTTCACACTGTAAACCAAGAGCCCTTTAGAATTGACTTTCAATGTAATGAATTCCTTAAAAATTATCTAACCATGTTATATCTAAACTTTGCCTTTTTCATGTTACACGTGTTGGGCCACCCTCTGGTTGGACGTCCCTCTATAGCTTATGGCTGCTTGAAAATTTACGTATACATGTAAGAAAGACATTACGTCCGATACCTCCTTTGTGTACTTTGCTACGGGAGGTGTTCTTGACTCCTTCTGAGTTCGTTTCTATCAAGGTTGTATTTATTACTGAAGCTTCTTTTTTTCATTTTGAAACCAAGACAGTCTAGTGCACTCAGCTGTCAGCTCCATTTCACAGCAGTGTCTTGTTGACTATACAAACTCTCCTTCGTCTCCTTGCCAATCTCCATCGCTCCATCATTACATCAGACACTTGAAGAGGAGCGGAAGGGAAAGGGGAAGGAAGTATTTTCAGCCTCGGTTTCGTAAACTGCTTTCGCGCTCGTTTACATTCAGGATAGAAGATTAGTTTTCGACCTTTTTCTTCTTCTAAAGGACCACAAAGAGGTCTTCAGGGGATTAGCTGCCATATTAAGGTATGGAAGGGCATTCGCCAAGGCAGAGTGGATAGTCTAATCCATCATTTTCGCTTTACAGGGTGTCTCAGAGAGAAATATTGCTGTATATATTTATTGCTAATATTCTGTCGCATATTCTGTACATTTTTTACTATTAAATTTGCATGCATAAAGGAATTGAGAAATACAGTTGAAACGGACTGATAGCAATACTAGCAAAACCCCATTTAAATTTGCGTTTCAATGGGAACTGCAGATATCTCTAAATCAAGCTTCGATGCAAGCCTTTTCGAGGGGGAGCATGAATACGGCTAAAGATGGACTAGGTGAGAACCGGCATTTTCGGGAGTCTTTTACCCCTCTCCCCTCACCATCCAAGTTGGGTTGGGTTGTTTTACCTCTGAGCGGAACTTTTTTGCACACTATGGGCTAAATGGCCAGGTCACATGGACCCCGAAGGCTCAGAGAAGGTTGGGGGAGGGGGCTCACTGGAACAGCTGTTGGGAGACAGATGATAGCCTCCCGTCAAGGCCATCCAGCGTGTTCTTTAACGTGCACAGGGTATGGCTCTCCCGCACACGGGGTCACGGCTTAACGTCCCATCCGACGGACGGCGGCCTTTTCAAGCCCATCTGTGTCCCCTACTGACCGTGAGCAGGGCGAGGAAATTTTGCGGAGATAACTCTCAACGCTGACCCAGCTGGGACTCGAACCTGGGAACTACAGATTACGAGCCTAGCGCGCTACCGAACTGAGCCCCCCCCGCCCCCACCATCCAAGTAAAACTGTTATAATGGCATTTAAAGTTCTTGCACTTTAACTGCTTTTCTTTTAAATATCAACTGGATCGCAGTGATAGTTTAGTTAATAGTTTGAAATCTAAGTACTTTTTCAACATTGTTGCCAAAATATGAAATGAAAACTATCTTTTTTTTAAATAAAAGCTGCAACCCGTGAAAATCTTCACGGTTTATAGTTATGTTGTCCCACACTCCTGCGCTACCCTTTGTTGGCAACTTATATATTGCAAGTGTTGTGGTTAAATCTTTCGTGTTCTTGTATACTTATAATTATTGCTTTGAAAAACGGAAAACACACGAAATCTCAGTTTTTTGCCCTTTTCTTTTTCGCTAATATGGAATTCTCAAGGAAAAAAATTCTAAACAGAATTAATCTATATTTATATTTTACGAGTGTTTCCTAAAATGTAGGTTTTTTTTTGTCGTTATTATCTTAACGAATACCTTCACTCACTGAATATTTCGTACCCATGCAAGAGTGATATAAAGCTGAACATGCGTAAAAACAGGTTTTGGGATTTGTACGCATTTACAGACATTGTCAAATGCTTCTCCTGGGATTTGTTAATTATTACCGAATAAGAAAGCTTGGTTAAAAAATATTTTTAAAGTCCCCGAGTTACTTTAACAATAGGCGAGTGGGAGCACCATACACTTTTGAGTGCATGCACTCGAAAGAAATATGACAATTAATTACAAAGATTCTATAGCTAGGAATATGCATCGCCATAACAGGGAGTAAAAAGTAAGAAAAATAGAAGTTCACGTTTTAGATTTTGTGCGAATGATCTAAGAGAGAGATTTTTACACTTATTACCATGAGTTAAGGAGCAACCTGAAAAACCTTTTGGATCTGCTGCATGTGAATTGGAAGATAGGTGTATATAAATGCCGAGCCTAAAATTAACAGTTGAAAAAGAGAATCTTTTAAGTCTCAAAATGGTAAATAGAAACACACATGGTAAAGAGATGAAGTCAAGTGAGATAGCTGAAGTAGTTCAATATGGAGTGTGATCATTTCTAACTGCTATTAATGCCTCATAACGATATGTTGATATGACTGTCCAGGGGTATTGTGGAATAAGGATTCTGGGAAGCAACCCATCTTCTGAAAGCATCTCATTCATATTCTATTTGGGGTGGGGGTGGCTCAGTCGGTAGCGCGCCAGCTCGTAATCTGTAGTTCCCAGGTTCGAGTCCCAGCTGGGTCAGCGTTGAGATTTATCTCCGCAAAATTCCCCGCCCTGCCCACGGTTAATAGGGACACCGATGGGCTTGGAAAGGCCGCCGTCCGTCGGATGGGACGTTAAGCCGTGGCACCGTGTGCGGGAGAGCCATACCCTCTGCACGTTAAAGAACACGCTGGATGGCCTTGACGAGAGGATACCATATGTCTCCCAACAGCTGTTCCAGTGGGTCCCCTTCCCCAACCTTCTCTGAGCCTTCGGGGTCCATGTGACCTGGCCATTTAGCCCATGGTGTGCAAAAAAGTGCCGCTCAGAGGTAAAACAACCCAACCCAACCCAACTCGTATTCTATTGTATTTAGGTCGGTAGACTGAATTGATCACTTCATAATGTACACTTCAATAGTGCTATTTTCCTGATAGCGATTGACGAGGCATAACTCTATGGCCTGGTGTAGTAATCCTATGCGAGGAAAGTAGTACTTATTGCATCTGCATATGTTCTCACAAAGTGGTATAAGATTTCATTCCAAAATCGTGACTGGTGACATATCCTGTTGGAAGCACAGTATTTGGAAACATAGCTGCCCAAAGACATCCCTCTCCAAACCATGACACTGGCACAACAGTAGGTGTCCAATTCATAAATATTTGTAGCATGACAGAGTGTTCCTTGTTAATTTCAGATCAACTGATGCCACTAACAGTTGTGAAGGGCAAATCTCGATCCGTCCATGAAGACCGTGGAGTAGCAAGCTCATGTGTCGACTTGATATGATGTATGCAGTAGTTTAGAGTCCCTTCCGTGGCGTCAGGGACACACACCAATAGCCGTCCAAAATAACAGGAATATCTGAAATTTTCGGCACATGGTGGTAGGAGATATCGCCATCACACCTACTGCTGCAAGATCCAATTGCAGTTGACGTGGTGTTGACATACGGTTCCCTTGGTCGCATAACACCAAACGGCCGCCTTTTGGGGTTGTTACCCGTCATCTTTCACTATTGAATCGTCTCGATACATTGTGATGAAACTGAAATTCGTATAAATCCTTCTGGCAACGTCTGCTTCACTCTGTCTGCCTCGAGCCGACCTGTAGCTCGCTATCGCACTTCTTCCGATAAATGATGTCTGATAGACATACCCAACAAATCTGCTATCTCGAAAATTCTGCTTTGCACTTCGGAGGACAACTGGAGAAGGCTTCCAAATGTCAGCTTTTAACACTTGACACTTTTACATATACAGCTTCCAGCGCCATTCATTTGCATACCATATCTGAATCCTTAGTCCATTTTACATATTGTTACAAATTAAATGGATGAAACTGAGCGTGAGTTCAATTAAATAGTAATATGTAACAATGATAATTCTAAAACAATGTACGTTATTACGAAAGTAGTGATGAAATGACTTATGCGAGCTAAATTCAACCAGTGATTATCATATATGTGAAGAAATCTACAATCTATCGAGAATAACCTTACCAAATCTTACAAACAACTGAATGTGACCAAGTGATTAACTTTTCTTACAGAAAAAATAATACCAGCTCGGTCTACTCGACTAACATATTACCTCTTCATTTTGATTGTCATGTCTCTTGTATAATCTTCACTTCAGCGTAAACAATCCTTTGTATTTTTCTCACCAGTTTTACTAACAAAATTCTACACTTATCAACTCTTTTAACCTCATGCGTAATCACCACATAAAAATACTTCTTCTTTTGATTACTTTCTCACGTAAAAACGTAGACTAACTATATTTCCTTATGCACTCAAACTGCGCTTCATAACACAACTTTATTTCTTATGCTTTCTTGTCAAGTCGTTAGATGTCGTTGGTAACGTAATTCTTACGCTGAAGCATACGCGAGCGTCCATGACGTGTTTATCTTAAATTCATTGTAGCACGTTCATCTGTCGTAACACCGCCTCCTCCATAGGTCTTGTTCGTCCCGAATAATTCAGGATTACGAAGCTTCTTCACTTTTCCGATGAAACGGGACCAAACGTTCTACATGAACCACCTTGCACTTTGTAGTTTGACGTCGACGAATGTAATACACCACGTCGTTAATCCTATTAACTACCGTAATGGACCTTCCCAAAGGTTTTGAAGTTTTGGAGAAAGTCCTTTCTTTCTATGCGGATAATATAGCCCGACACTCCTTGATTGAAAACAGTTCCATTTGTTTTACTGTCATATCTCGTTTTGGTTCTCTTGCTTGCTAAGTTGATGTTATGTCTGACGGAGTGATTGATTTCTTCTAGTCGTTGTTATAATTTTGTACGTATTACGGAGTGAATACAATCATTGCTTCTGGCCGACCATATAAAAGGTCACAGGGAAGACGTAATTCTCTTCCAAAGAGCATCATGGTAGGTGTGTGTCCTGATGTCTCGTACACTGCTGTTCTGTATGGCAACAAAAAGAACGGTATATGGCGATCCCAGTCGCGTTGATGGTTGTCGACAAACAAAGCTAGATGTTATGCAATTGTCTATTAAATCTCTCAGCCAAGCCATCCAACTGAGAATATAGAGAAGTTGTTCTGGTTTTCTGAATGCCTTAGAGTTGGCAATTGCCTTTAAACGCATTGGATTCAAAATTCCGTCCTTAGTCTGAGTGGAGTTGCTTTGCTGCGTGGAGTTGCATATTTATTAATCAAGTTATTTACTATCATCTGTGCAACCATTGTTGCCTTCTGGTCTTGGATGGGATTGACCTTATGCCACTTCGTGAAATAATCCATTATCACTAATAAACAGCGATTTCCATCATCAGACCCAGGAAACGAATCCATTACATCAATGGCTATTCTCTTAAAAGGGGCACCAACATTATATGTCTGCAACTTACCCCGACTCCTAGTGTTAGGGCCTTTCTTTGCTGCACAGACCTCACATTGCCTATACAATCTATCAACGCCTGTCTTACTTTTCAGCCAATGAAATCGTTCCCCGGCTTTCGCTAATGTCTTATTAACACCTAAATTTCCTCCAGTGGCACTATCATGTACATCTTTCATCACTAGTTACACTCGGTAGCGAGGAAGGATTATTTGCTAAGGGTTTAGTCGTCCAGTGGGATTCTCCCATCTTCTCTATAATACACCGTCTTTCATTTCTAAGGTGTCCCACTGTGCCCAGTAACTTTTGGTAGCTAGGTTACAGTCGAAATTTGCTCACAGTAAGGACTACATCAGATTTTTCAATTAAATCCATTATTGGCTTTATATCTTCATCGTCTTATTGGGCCTTTCTAATCTCTATTGGACTCCAGATGTTAGGAGTATCACTGTTTGCTTGTGTCGATGTTTTTTTGTTTTACGGTCATTATATCTTTAGTACTATATTTCAACTCTGCATTATAACAATGCTTACAGTTGTAAATATATGGGCATCTGGAAAGGGCATCTGCATTCCTATGCAGTTTGCCACTTCGATGGTCTATGGAGAAATTGTATTCTTGCAACTGCTGTATCCACCTAGCGATTTGTCTTTCAGGGTTTTTAAAGTTTAGTAACCATCGGAGTGCAGCATGATCAGTACGTATAGGAAATTTCTGGCCATAGAATTATTATGATGAAAATTTTTTTTGCTTTTACTATTGCTAACGGTTCTTTTCGTGTTACACAATAATTTCGTTCTGGTTTGAACAGAATTTTTTTAAAATATGCAATAACACTTTCTTGTCCGTCTTGTTGCTGTGAAAGTACAGCACAAACTCTTGTGTTGCTTCCGTTAGTTTCTATTATGAACTGTTTTCCAGTTTGTGGATATGCTAACACTGGTGCTATGGAAATGGTGGTCCACGTGGAGCGCTTGCCCTTCTCTGTCATACGAGGTAATGGCCTTGCGATGCTGCAGAAACCCTTGACAAATCTTCCATAATATGTGCTAAATCCAATAATGCTACGAAATTGATGAACATCTTAGGTGGATTCCAGTCTCTTACAGCTTCTATCTTAGTAGTATCAGCCTTAATCCCTGATGTAGTGATGACATAACCTGATTTTTAATGACTGAGTTAAAAATAATATGCTTTCCTGTATTAAATACAATGAAATGAAAATTAACGAAATTCGCCACGTAATTACAAATTTCAGCTTTTGATATCAAGAAACATAGATCATTTCCTGATTTTAACCTTGTATATAAGAAAGAAAAAGAACTAATGAACTTATCAACATATGTTTACCTCTGAGACTTAGATATCGCATGTTCTGTGTTCCAGTTCTACGCTTTTTTTTAGTATTTTACGCATTAATTACAAATTAATATCACTTTCTCATTCAACAGTTAAATACCCATTTAGAAGTAACGCGAGAAATATTATCTATTAAAATGCATGTCTACACAAACCATGTCAATTCTTTAAAAGATAATTCCCCCCTCCCTTAAATTATAAGAAAATAGAGAATTTTAATTGGATTTTAGCACTATCCACTTAATATGCTGTCATCAACGCATTCTATATGCAAAACGAATTAATACAGCTTAGTTAGTGGAAATTAACATGATATTGAAGTACTTTCTAGCTACAAGCAACAAATTAAAAATTGAATTCTTTAATTTTTAAATACATTTTCAACCACCAGATGACAGTCAAACCCTGAGCGTCGAGCCATGGATGTGAAAGATAGTTTGAGGCTTTTGCTCAGAGTGCCACCTAGCGGGATTTTCTAGTAGAATTGGCCGAGGATAGGTTTCCCCACCAAGGTACTGAGTTTCATAAATTTCTAGGGAAATTTTTGGTGACATCATCGGCCATGCCTACCGGAAGTGGGGCTTTTAATTAATAAAGGGTGTGGTTGAATATTATTAAGCAGGTGAGGCCAGTTATGAATATTAATTAGGGGGAGTGACAGGATGATTGTGGCAGGATAACAGAGAGGGGCCTGGTCGGTGACATCATAGGGGAAAAGAACTGTATGCGGAGGGACTCATCTTGACCCATACTACTAGAAAATCCCGCTAGGTGAGCTCTGAGCAAAAGCCTCAAATTTTCGTTCATAATCATGGCTCGGCGCTAAAGGTTTGACTGCCATCTGGTGGTTGAAAATGTAATTAAAAATTAAAGAATTAAATTTTTAATTCGTTTCTTGTAGGTAGAAAATATATCAATAGCATGTTAATTTCCATTAACTGAGCTGTATTAATTCGTTTTGTATATAGAATGCGTTGATTACAGCATATTAAGTGGATAGTGCTAAAATCCAATTAAAATTCTCTATTTCCTTATAATTTAAGTGAGGGGGGAATCTTTTAAAGAATTGACATGGTTTGTGTAGACATGCATTTAAACAGATAATATTTCTCGCGTTACTTCCAAATAGGTATTTAACTGTTGAATGAGAAAGTGATATTAATTTGTAATTAATGCGTAAAATACTAAAAAACGCGTAGAATTGAAACACAGAACATGCGATTTCTAAGTCTCAGAGCTGAACATATGTTGATAAGTTCATTAGTTCTTTTTCTTTCTTATATACAAGGTTAAAAACAGGAAATTATCTATATTTCTTGATATTAAACAGCTGAAATTTGTAATTACATGGCGAATTTCGTTAATTTTCATTTCATTGTATTTAATATAGGAAAGCATATTATTTTTATCTGTCATTAAAAAATCAGAATTTTTGTATTTTTTACTAAATAGTTGAAATAAGTAATCAAGTGGTGTAATCGCTTAATTTTCGCTTCAATGCATTTTTTGAAGGAAAACAGCATTTTCACCTCTGTAAATGAAAAAATCTTATTTTTTAGGGTATTATCTGTCTTTTTTTTATTAAATCACTTAAATTATATGGTGAAATTCCTTAATTTTCATTTGAATGCATTTAGAAAAAACATTATTTTTAATTAAACAATCATACTTTTTTTCACTGGGAAACATTCCAAAGTAAAAACAATTATCAACTGAGTAAATTGAATAACAGTAAGAAAATCGAATTTTTTTTTACGATTTACTTACTCCTAGGAAAAGTACATAAAATTCATCTATACTCCTCTGCGTTACATAATGCAGAGAAATTGTCCTTTTCCTTGTAGGTCATTATTGAAAAGTATTAATATTCACTAAACGGTGAAATCTGCTATAAAAAAAAGATAAAAAATTCCTTTATCACCAAATGGCTGATGCAAATATTTCAATTATTTCTCTGTGTGTCAGAGTGAAATTCAGGGATATTCTGTCTCTGCAAAATAAAAATTAATTTAGAATTTCATCGTGAGCTGATAAATTTCTCATAAACACAGCACCCGGAGCATTTATTGAAGTTCTGCCACTTTTGAGAAGTGATTGCTTAAAAGCAAAAATACACTGATTTCGAAGAGGCTCGACCCGGTAGCGTAATAACCTATGAGCAAGCAAGCAAGCGATTCGAATTGCGATAACTTCGAAAGGAAATCGTATGTTTTCATCACTTCTTAATATTTGAAAACGTCACTCGATCGCGAAATTATAAGTAATGTTTACTAAACCATGAAAATTCAGAGAATTACCTTCCTTTTATTATAAGTATCATCCCAGGAATGCTTGTATTTAATAGACTTGTCTCCGAGCATGACCTTCGAGTGAAATGGCTCCCCAAAAGAGTTGCAACTTGTGCTATGACACAGGCACATATGCTCTGGGAAGGTCAAAGAGGAGCAAGTGGCCACGGGAGGAGTCACAATAACATCTACGCTGTTTACCTTCCCACTTGCTAAAAATAAAAGACTCGACTCAGAAATTCAACAACACACATATATTTAATGTTAAAATTTTTATTGATATGAAAGTATTGAATTCGGAGAAACAATGAATAAACATTGACAATGCGTAAGTTTCACATAATATTTTACACAAGTAATGATTTCCATTGCTTTGGAATTTTTACGTTTCACAATGATGCTTTTTTTGGCATTGATTACAGATATATTTTACAGCCTACTTACAAAATGCAGCTAAACAGAAAGAATGGTTTTACATACAGTTTTTTTACATACAAAAATGTATTTTACATACAATGGTCTACATATTATGGCAATTACGTGCGATATTTTTGCATATACAGGAGCTACATAAAAATTGTACATACATTCAGATAGAATCATCTTTTTTATACATATTAACAGAGTATAGCTCAAACATAATAAAAATCACAGTGAATTTACATGTTTAACAAAATATTCGTTTTCTGTTACATTGTTTTTTCATCGTTTTGTAGCGTCCGTACGAAAGTGTGTCATAATCATTTTCTAATATATACCTTTTGTCATCGAATGGTGACAGACCTCGAATCGAATGGTGAAAGGTTTACATCTCTCACTGTATAAAGATGGTGGTTGGTATTTTGAATCCTTGTCAAATCTACTGGAGAAGATAATTTGTTTATTATCTCTGTGGCGAAGAGTTCTTTTTACAATGTATTTGGGGACTCCTTTTCCTGTCTTCTTCTCTTGTAAACTCAGAAGAGAGTACATCTTACCTTTCAACCCAACAAATTCGTTTGCAGGCAGTCCTGAAAGTTCGTCTTTCAATTTACCCAGTGCCTTTTTATTATATATGCTATGCAGGAAGTGGCTGTAGGGTCGAAATGGTCTTTATCATCTTTCATATCGGCATGCACATCCTCTGTTTAAAGCTTGTAAGAAAGTGAATCTGCGTCAGTGAATAATAATTTAGCCTTTGCTCTATATTTCGGAATAATATAGTCATAATGAAAGTTGTACATCAGTATTTTACTAATATCTAGAATACTGAATCCAGCATAAATAGGTCTGTTGAATTCAATTTAGTTTGATTTGATTGTACACATGTGAGTTCGTTGTCAAAAACACGAAAAGCATCAAAAGCAGGCGATGTTACGAATCTCTCTTTGTGCTCTGAGTCAATTCAATTTTCACCAGATTTCTCAAGTTCTCCATCGTTTTTCCAAACACAGCATTATTCATCCGTTTGAACAGGTCCTTTTCAAAATCGTTTCTAGCTTCCTTACGCTGTCCTGTATTAAATTCTATATATGGTTTTTGTCGTGCCCACGTTTGTTTTAAAATTTGGACACGACTGTTGGGGAGGAGGGCCTCAGATGCCATTATTTTGACCACTACTGCCATTTTACTTTGCTTCCATTTTGGCGTCCAGCTCGACCAGAAAAGAATACTGCCGCCGGCAGGACCCATACAACGTGATCCGGTGCTCCCCAGATGGCAGGTGGTATAAGTGACCCACCATGATAAACAACCCATGCCAGATGGGTCAAAAGATTCGCACCTCGACCTGCATGGGCCATTGAGCTACAGTCACGCATAGTCTCAGGTGACCTCTGCCAGGGAGCCGACAAAGAATAAAACAGAGAAGGCACAATTGTTCAAAAAGATTCTTGTCTCTGAACTGGAAGGAAGAAGATGTCCAGCAGTTGTCTCTAGAAAAGACAAAGTGCTGAGCTGGACGAAAGTATGCACATGAGGCGGGGCAAGAACCTCCATCTACCTGTAGGCGTATGAGCTACCGGCAGCAGCAGGCCAATGACGATGCCTTCTCTTGTGTTCCGTGCGCACAGAACGAAGTAAGGGGTCAAATTTGCTCTGGTCTGGTAATACTTTTCCCACGTAAGATTGTGTCACCTATTGCCACGCGCTGTTCCCGGATGGGACTAAGAGACTATTTGGTGCCTACTCTCCCTTTGAGCATTAGCTCAGACTGATTTACTTGAAATTGGCTTATCGCCAGGGATGGGCCTGGAATTGTTTAAAAAAAGTTAACACTTAAATGTGTAACTCACCTAGAAATTATCTGTTGAATAAATGCTGTTATTGGTTATATGTGATTTATCTTGATGCTTTATGATTATTGATACATCGAAGCTAATGGTGATCTCGGAGCCTGCCTCAGTTTGGCAGGAGGAAAAATCACGGCCACTAGACTGAGCGACGCTCAAATAATAATAAGAGTTGGTTACTGCAAAATATGTGTGACCAATTTAACATTTTAGCCAGCAAGATTGTTTTGAATTCTAAAATGCAATGAATTTTCTTCAGCTTTATACCGAAGGCTAAATGTTGTTTGATATTACGGTAATGTAGGACATATTTTTCCTTAGAATACAATTTGGGAACTAATTTCACCACTGATTGGATGGTATTTATCCCAAGGTTGTGATGAGCAAGCACTTGGAAATATGGCGATAGCATGCTGTTGGTAATCTGAAGTTTCTCAGGGGCTAGTGGATAATCATTATGCGTGTCGTGGAGAGAAACTGGGTATTTCAAATCGACTTCCAATATTTTCTATTTCTCCTTTATTAAGCCATCGAAAACGCTTTGAGGAAGGAATTGTGACATTGCCCATCGGTAAAGATTGTTGGTATCATAGTACATAATGTATTTAGAGGGTAGCTGAGGATTATAGGTATCTAAATATTTGTTTCCGTGCTAAAACGATTGCATATCACTGTAATTTCTTCTCGTATGCCTTTTTCCAGGAAAAGGTACATTGTAGAGTCTATTATTAACTCTAGATTAACATTGTCATTTTCAGGCATGCTTGCCATGCTAGTCCAGGGGTTGTGTAAACATGACAGGGATCAATTTCATAGTATCTGACACATAGTTTTCCGAAATTCTCAAACACGTCAGCTAAGAGGAGCACGTCAGTCTTCAGGTATAAGCAAATCACGTAAGGAATGGGTTGCTGGAATTTGAAATTTGTGAATTTAAACCATTTCTCCTCTTCAGTTGCAAATCTATTCTCTGGAGTCCATGTTCTTGAAAATAGGGATGTGGTCTTTCAAGAATGATTCATTCGTGAAACGGTGAAGGCAGTAATCATAGTAGAAATGCACACAGTTATGTTTAGTGAGAGGGCTGAGAAGTCTTCTCATGTTCTTAATGGAGCAATAATGCTGCTTTTCACCATCTGATAAAAGTAGGAAGTAGTATAGGAAATGAGAGTTCTGGGCCAATGTTAAAGTATAGGGGATCCCATGTTAACCTATTGGACACTTTTGGGGAGATGAGCGTTGACGTGGTTTTTGGGCGAGATGTTTTGTGTGAAAGACAGGATATGAGGGGTTTTCTTGGAAAAATGTTGCAGTTATCAACACTTCACTGAATTATTGGGCTGTTGCGGTGTAAAAATTAGTAAAATAGGAGAAATCGAGAAAAGCATGAAAGGTTGGGAAATTAGTTTAAAAAATATGACAGTCCAAAATCAATAGGTAAAATGAGGTTTCCGACGGCTGCGGGAGAAATATATGACGGAAAAAATAGATTTTTGATTGCTCTCTGTGAATGTATGAATTTTTTACGTTCCAGTAAGGAGGAGGACTAATCATACTTTTTAGATTAATTAGACATTAGTAGGAAAAAGCCCCCTGTTTTCGGTCAAGAGGGTCCATCTCATTTTTTCCCATCCACAGGGTCTATTGCAGCATCGATGCAGGCTGTTGTTTTCAGTATACATTGCAGAGGGGGTCATCGACTTCAGGCATGAGGTCTGCAGATAATATTATTAATAAGATCTGCTGATAATCTGTTCGTGATGAAGGCTTCCAAGACAGATGATATATCTATTGCTCCAAATGTGTTTGCGTTGCTGTGACACTGGGTGCTGACTGAAGCTCTGTTAGATACCTCTTTATATCAATTAATAGAGACTTTAAAAATCACTCAGGCGTGGAGGAAAAAAAATGCTGAATTCATGTGTTTCTAAACTCTTCATTTCTTTTTCTCCTTGCTTCTCTCCCATTGTATCTAGTCCCTTTATATACACTTATTTCGTGCGCAGAACTGTGAAAGCGATGTTTTGCTTATGATAGCGATGATTCCTGTTCAAATCTGCTATATGACGTAATGAATGTATTCTGAGAGACTTCATGTTGACGCTAACAGAAGTCTTGTTTGGCGCTGAGCAATGGCTGGCTCACTCGGTTCAAAAAGGAGATATAGATATGAAAGTATTATTGGGATGTGTCTCTTCGCAATGCAACTCCATTCGTGATTACTCAATTGTGGGTTATTGCCATCATAAGCGTGATGAGTCTGTATGCTTAGTATTCGTCCGAATGATTTTCTGCAAAACTTGAGTTATTTTACCAGTCACCAGGAAATAACACCATGACCCGACCTCTTCCGGTGTAGGATCTCGGTTGGCTAAACATTCGTGATTTCTAAAAAAAAAAGTATTGCTGGATAAAATGTTGGGGAACTTTTGTCTTTTGGTAGAAAATATATTATTAGTGCTAAGTTTTCTAATTAATTTTGCTATTTCTATAATTGCAGATTTATTTTTTTTTCAGCTGATTGTTTTATAAATGGTATCATCTATCTTGTCATACATATCTGAAATTCGAAAATTCCAAAAGACATACGTTTTAATGCCATTTGTATCAACTATTCTTTTGGTATATTCATGAGACAATCCAATTTTTGTAATTTCACATATTTCCATATCGTGTTGTAGAGATCGAAATTCTCTTTGTTTGGTACTTAAAACTTCTTTTCTGAAAGAGACAGTGACAATAATTTTCGTGAATAAATTCATTTTTAACACCATTCACTGATTTCTTTGAAATTGGGTCATCTACAGCATATAATTTTGAACGCAGTGCAACGACCTCCTTAATTGCAAAGCCTTTTAATTCATCTTTAAAAAATCCTGGAACCATTTTATTTGAGGTATTGAATAATGGGTGGTCTTCGGGAAAATTTGAGAAATCAAAGCAATCACAGGTTAATTTTTCGTAGAGGTTATTTGTCTTAATATCTACGCAAAACGAATCGGTGTCTGTAAATATTAAATCTGCATTTAACTTTGGTTTCAGAAAATTGTAGAAAAAGTTATACATGTGTAATTTGCTCAATTCTAAAATCGTCACACCTGCATAATAAGGTTTGTCTAATGTAATATTCTTCTTTTCCGTATGAACAAATACCAAATTTTCTGATAATTTAACACAAGAAATGTATCTGGGGTTTGCAATTAATTCTTTTAACTTCTTTTCAGTAGTAACAATTCGCCAATTTATTCCGTTTCTTTCGTTTTCTATCGTTTTACCATATATTGCATTATTCATCAGTTTAAAAAAATCCTTCTCAAAATTATTGGTGGCGTTCATTCGTTTTGTTGTATTAAAATCTATGTAAGGTTTCAGCCACGGTTTTTGATCAAATTCTAATATTCTGCGAAAGTTTTTCACCCTTAGTCCCAGTTCTACATAAAGTTTAAGTAACCGGTAGTGAACTATATAATTTTGCTTATCAAACAGATTTAGTATTAGGAATGAGATGTTACGATCACTGAGTTTTAATTTTTCGGGAGCCAAAGGGAAATCATTGTGTAAATCGTGCAGACATGTTGGATATTCTAAATCAACTTCGCAAAAATAGTCTTTTTCATTTTCGTCTGGAACACTAAGGAAGTCAATGTCGCTTACCCATTTGAAATTACCGATTGGGAGAGGTTGAGACATTGTCCACCCATTTAAATTATTCGCGTCGAAATACATAATGTAGTTTGTGTTTGTTACTGTCGTATTGCTCTAGTAAAGGATTATTGGCTCGCGCAAACCTTTTAGACACTAGAGATATTCCTCCTCGTAATGATCTTTCTATAAAGAAAAACATGTCGTTTTTTATAAGTTCTAGCTCTACCTCAGTCATTTTCAAACAGGCAGAGAATGACAAAGCAGCAGAGCTGAAGTAATGGCAAGGGTCGATTTTGTAATAATTCATGCACGAAGTCATGAAATTTTCAAAAATATCTCCGAGCAGTAATACGTCAGTGAGCATGTATAGATCGCGATATTCATCGAAAGTTTTTATGGAAAACTGTTCCCACAGATTTTTTGCTCTTTCGTATTGTTTGTCATTTGGGAAATTTTATTTCGATGGAAGTGCTGTTTGCAAAAACTGAGCGCTATTTTCCAAATAGTCGTAAGAAAAACTACCTTTGTTCTTCAAAAGTTGCTTTTGAATTCATTCAAATTATTTTCTTCACAATATTGATTTAATATGTGGAAACTATTTGCATTTTTTGCCAGAAAATCCAGTGAAGT
Organism: Ryuthela nishihirai; assembly: GCA_038380435.1. Lineage (NCBI taxonomy): Eukaryota > Metazoa > Arthropoda > Arachnida > Araneae > Heptathelidae > Ryuthela > Ryuthela nishihirai. Next base: position 6,660,852 of record JAWZYU010000019.1, read on the forward strand.
GGTGAGAAACATGTACGAATCAATAAATTTATTTAGGCCGAATTTTATAGATATGTATTTTTCATTAGTCTGGGGTATGACCGAAATTTTCTTCTTTTTACCAAATTTCCACAATTCTTTTACTATGAAGTGGCCATCGAATCCCTTGAGGTTATGAAACAATACAGGTATATCTTCTGAAAATTTGTATTGCAGATTACATTTGTTGTGAGCAGCACCTCTGAATTTTCCCGTTAAATGATCGTGGACTCTCACCTTATCGGTTTCCAGTATTTTCCCACAAATGTGGCAACACCTCGCATCATTAAAACTCTGCCAATCAAAATAAGTCATCTTAATATTGTTTTTCTTTACAGTTTTTAAATCGTTTTCGGCGTCGATCACTTCATTTAAAAATCGCTCTGTTGCGTTTTCGTCTCTGTACTTCTTGTTGTTATTAGTTTTCCATCTGGGCCAACTATGATATATGCAAACCCAGATGGTACTAAATATTTAGTTCGTATCCTACATGGGTTAATTTCGCATCTGGAATATTTTGAGAAACATTCAAAAACTGCATATATTACGTAAGGATGTCTCAAACTATTCTTAATTGCAAGGAATTTCATAGAATTTTGTGTCTAAAATTTAATATTTTGCAGTTTTTCGATTTGCAAATATTGATGTGATTATCTAATAAATTTTTTCTGCAGAAATTGTGAAGACAGTATGGACAAGGAAAAGATTCACCATGGTCTTTGGAAAGATATGCTGTAACTCTGCTGAAATGTTTTATCCAACAGTAGTGGGAATCGATACTTTTCTTTAAAAGTAACAGTTGTATAGGTTTTTTTAGCACGATTCTTTGAAATATATAACGTTTCTATGCCATTTTTCTTAGAAACCATTACGTTGATAGTTTGTTTAATTCCTCGAATTTTGGAATTTGATTGATGGTTACTGGATAAGTCAGCGATGATGTGTCCAAATCATTTTCATAATGTCTATAGTTTTCCACACCGTGAGGATGATCATTAGTCACACGGTGAGATTAGCTGGATGTAAAGCAGATAATATTGACCACAGAAAGCATTTATTGTCTGAGTTTTGAACATTGACTACTCCTTTGGTAAATTTTAAATGATTTGGCAAATCTATGAAAGATGCTCCAACTGCATTGTATTGTGACATTTGAATTTCCAGTGAAATAATATTGTCGAACACCCATCCGCCTCCCTGTTTTACAAAACGTTCTATTTCTTCATCTATTTTTTTCATACCAATATTTCAGAAATAAACTTAAATTATCAGCCAAAGTGATTATTTCGTTACGTGTTGAAAAATATCCTGAAACTCTTTCTTCCTGCCTTTCGGGATTCGTTACATTTTTAAATTTTACGTGCAATATGATTCTAATTTTTAGATGTGGGCTGAGTTTTTTACCGATAATACATTTCCACTTATTGTTATTTTTCACCAGAAAACTTTTTATATCTTGCCACACGTCTATGTTATCTATTTTGTATATACAAAACGTTTTTCTAAAAGCATTATTTGTTTTTAAGTGATACTCTTTCAGATGACTTCTATAATTATCATTTCTATCAAAGTTGGAGTCGCAATATTCACATTTCTTAAATAGACGAGAAATACACGCAGTTTCCCTATGACTTGAAAGGTTAGATTTACAAACAAATTTGCCGCAGTTAACGCATTTTCTTTAGTGCTCATCCTGGGAGTTCACACTTTATTATGCTAGAGTAACCACCGTATTTATAGGCAACAAGGATTTAAAACAAATTTCGGAATCTCGTAACACTTGCTAAGTCAGTACTAAGATCTTTTGTCTATTGCTATCTGTACAGGAAATAGGAAACGCTGAAACAGGATATCCTGTCTTCGAGTCGTCTCCGTGAAGTCACGAATGGAGTTTTTCTTTTAATTTCTTACAACGTTTTTATTATGCTTTCTTATAACGTTCATTTAATGCTTCATAACTAAAATTTACAAAAGCAGAATTATTTGAGTACTACCTATCTTCTTTAAACCCAACACAAATTACAATCTCTACGTAACATCTATAAGATACCGAAGATGACCCATGCATGTCTGCTTCTCATCTTAGATATCTTATATACGTTCTGTGGAGATTGTGCGAACTTTTTAAAAGAAACCGTCAGCGACATTTTGCTAAACACATCTATGGAGCTTTAAAGGATGATCCTTTCACGGGAGTCTGTCATGGGACTTTCCGTATTCAGAACTCTATTGCTTACATTCGATCGCGATTACTGTACCGAAGAAAGAGACATATCTATGAAACTACAATCCTACTTGCATACATCCATGCATATCTACTGCTCATTCTTAGATATCTTATAGACGTTCTGTGGAGATTGTGTGAACATTTTTTGAAGAAACCGTCAGCGACATTTTGCCAACAACGTTTTTATTATGCTTTCTTACAACGTTCATATAATGCTTCATAGCTAAAATTCACAAAAGCAGAATTATTTGAGACACCGAATATTATGTGATATGTGGCAAAGTTTTGAGAAATCAAAGCAGTCCGAGTTTAATTTTTCCTACATATCTGAATATCGACCGGAAAAGTATTGGTAAACATCTGTTATTCTGAACTTTGGCTTTAAACTTTTTAGCTGACGACTAACAGTTTTCCCTCTAGTGGTTGCAAAGTTGCTTTTTGTTCTGAGAAAATTACGCAATATACGTGATATAATTCGTTTGGCGCCCTATTTAATTTAAATCGTATTTCGATGTCAACAGTTGCGGATAATTCATATAGACGTGATACGTATCTGCTGACATCGAAGTGGAATATCGGATACAGTTTCATAAAATTTTGGCAACTGACTTGTGTAACCGAGTCGATATCCATATTTTTTGCCGGTAGTAAGCTGTTGTAAATTCGCGCATAATCTAAACTGTTGGGTTCAAAGTTGCACTCGAATTCTTATTCTGGAAACTGTTTGCTATTCACTCTGATTTGAATCCGTTCTAGTAACATGTGATCAAACACCATATTGTTTCTGGTTTGATTATTTAATCGATTAGACTTTTGTACGACGATATAAAGATGGATGGGTTTATTTTGAGTTGCAGTAACCTGCTAATTGACATGAGAGTCAATTCGAGATCAGATTTGTACAGTTTGAACGATTCCCAAAACATATGTGGATTTCCGCTTGCTAACTGAGATTCTAGTTTTGCAAGTACTTGTAGTGATGGTTCCACTTTTAGAATAAACCAAGACATGTGAGATATTTCAAATTTATACAGCGTAGCCCCAACTCTCTGAATAATGTCTTTGTCGTCATTTTTTTCTAGTTTTATGGTATGTTTTACATCGCGAAATACTTTATCCGCGTCTCAGCAGAATCCAAACAGTCGATTCAGTGGTATGAATAAAACTTACATTTTGACTATTTTTTGTAATTTCATATCTGTCCGAGAATCCTTGATTGAATTCAGGATTTTTCTTCAAAGCTTCTGCAAAATCCTTTATCTTATTATTCGTGTCCAGTTTATTTTCGGCTCCTTCGTACAAATACTTATTCATTTTCGAACTGTCTGCGGTATCTTTGAACCACATCATACTTGTGGCAGCACAGTGTGAAAAGACTTCGGTAAAATGAATTAAATTGTGAATTGTGGTCGTCACTCCTGGCAATTCAACATCTTCCAATTCTCTGTGTTCAATAAAATATTGAGCTCTCTTGAAAATGTTGTTCCCATTATTGACCATCGTAACTACATTATTGCCGCCGATTATCAGACCATCTGATTTCAGTATTTTGCATCTGACGTGCATATAACTGTTGTGTGGATGTAGAAAAACGTCCATATCTTTGGCAAATATTTCGGATTTTTCTAAATTTTTAACATTCACATTGGTTTTTCGATATTCCAGGTACTCGTATTTTGTCGTGGAATTATCGTCTATTGAGTCTTCGAACAAATTCCAGTAAGTAGCTTCAACGTCCATCTTATCCCTCGAAATTTGGGTACAACAGCACCAGTTCACTAACTAATTTTAATTTTAGAACCTGGAATGCGTCTTCTGCTTGAGGAGTCCACTGATTTTTCTTGTCTTTTTTAATCAACTCTACCAAGGGAAGAGTAATATCTCCATATTTGTCTATGAATTTCCGATTATAACCTGTTAATCCTAAAAAGGCTCTCACCTTCTTTATTGACTGGGGCCTTGGGAAATTTTGAATTGTCTCTAAATTCCGGGGATCGGGTTGTATTCCATTGGGTGTAATTAAATGACCTAGGTAGGATAATGATTGCTTCAGAAATTGGCATTTTGCTGGCGTCAGCTTAAGGTTGAATTTTCGCAGCCTGTCAGAAACCTTTTGCAACCGATCTAAATGCTGATCAAAAGTTTGAGATGCCACAATAATATCATCCAGGTATACAAGGACCTGTTTACGTTTTAACCCCATTAGAACATTTTCTAAATAACCTTTGAAATGTCGAAGGTGTTCCGGAAAGTCCAAATGGAAGGGAGCAAAATTCGTATAGTTCGTTCTTACTGATAAAGGCCGTCTTTTCTGTATCTCTAGGGTGTACTGGGATTTGTCAATATCCTGAAACTATGTCGAGAGAACTGAAAAAGTTAGCGTTCGATAGACAGTCTATAATTTCACTAATTAGGGGTAAGGGGTAGGAATCAGGGATAATTTTCGCATTCAGTGCTCGGTAATCAACACAGAACCTATAGCTAGAATCTCTTTTCTTAACTAAGACAATGGGCGAAGCAAAGGGAGATGCGCTTTTTCTGATTATATCATTCTCCAAATGTTCAGCTATTTGATTATCTAGCTTCTCTTTGTAAAGCATATGGAACTCTATAGGGTCGTTGTCTCACAGGCCGGTCATCTTTCAAATGAATTTCGTGATATACTGCGTCTGTACGGCTTAGTTCACTTACATCTCTGTCAAAGACATCTTTATTCCTTATCAAAAGTGATCCTAGCCGTTTTCGGAACCTGTGAGGGACATGGTCTAGCTGAAAATCCTCTAAGGTTAAGGGTTGCTTATTCTTTCGGGGACTAGTATTAATATTGTTTATTTGGGCTTTATCCACCCCTTCTATGTTTCCTTTAATTAATGGGGTATGATCATCGTCGCCAATAATCGTACAAGAAGCCACATGAGCGCCTGGAAATTGTCTGGGATATTGAGAAACCGCGCCCTGTTCTCATCCCCTCTAGTTTAAAGTAGGTGTTCTCGTAATCCTTCTCCCCCTATTACCAATGCGAGTGTTCTGATTATTTGGTGGTTGCCTAACTAGTTAATTTTGATTTCGTTGTCCACTTCAACGATTATTATGACTTACCACAGGCTCTTTCGGTGGGATCATGTCTCTGGGGTGTGGATAATAAAGTTGATTCTTTGGGATGTTAGATCTCCCATATGAAATGGAATTACTCTGACAGTGCCTCGCCGGGTGTCCAATTCTACCACAGGTATAGCAAGCCCCTCTCCGATCATTATACACATTCGATGGTGTAACCGTTGGGCTATATCCGCCTTACTCCCCTATCGCGATTTTTCGAGAAAATTTCTACCTTTCGTACCTTCTCAGCTAAATTATTTAACTCCGTGCCAAAATTCTGTAACACGATTTCGTTTTCATGAGTTTGTTTCTTTAATAAATCACAGAGTTCTTGTATTGGCTCTATGTTACCAGACCTACGTTCATCATATTGCGAATCGGTACCTATAGCGCAAATACTAACTGATCTATCGGAAAGCTGTTCATTACTTTCCTCCAAGATAGATCTTTCTACAGCCTCATCAAACGTTTTAGGGCTATGGCTTAACACAAATCTCTTTAGTTTGGGCAACAAACCGGCTACAAAATTGGAATAAACGGACTTGATCTTGTATAGCTGTGAAATCCTCTGAATTCGAGTCATTCCCTTTCAAAAATTTGTATGCTAATGCCCTTACCCTGGCTGAATATTCTCGCACACTCTCACCTAGTTTCTGTCTGCATGCAGAGAACTTCTGTAACGTACAGCAAGCGGTTCTTCAACATCGAACCTTTCTATTACTATCTTCTTAAATCTGTCGTAATCTGTTTCGATCTTTAATTCATGGGATTCACTTAAAATTCCGCTGCTATTCCTTTAAATTTAGATTTGGCGATTATTGTCATATCCGTTTTCTTCCAACCTGCCAACCTTCCGATATCTTCCAACTGCGCAAAAAACGAAACAGCTGTCTTATCCCCCTGGTAAAAAATAAGCGAAGTGACAAAACCAGCCAAAACGGGAGTGCCATTTTTGTTTGTGGTACCTATAGGTGACTTCGGTCTTAGGAGGCATGTACTTGTATGAGAAGGCCTGTAAAAGTTAGGAGTAGCTTCTAGGATTCTTCTCTGTCCTATATGTCGCAAATCAAAAAAAAAAAATCCTTAGAATTACCTTAAAATCTATGCCTATATTCTTACACAATATCTTCACTCTACACAATCTATATACTTAAACATAAATTCAGAACACAAGATTTCTTGGCACTTCACAAAAAAAATTCTTCTAATTAAGTATTTTCCCTCTACGACATTTTTCAATCTAACTTTGTACTTTCATTATCACACCAACCTCGTTAAGCACATACAGATATTTAAACTTTCGTCATAAACCTGAGCAGGGTTTTATTAAAAAATTACTAACACAATACTTGCTCCCAATAAATCAATCAACTAAAATAATCTAAATTATATTTACACAAAAAATAATCTTAATGTACATTTCCAACCTGTTGAGAGTAACTATTAATTAAAAGAATATAATCCTTCGTCACAGCACCAATCTGTGGTGATTAGCCAATTAAAAATAAATAAATCCTGGCACACGGCACCAATCTGTTGGGCGCACCTCGCGGTTGCAAGCACTATTCAATTTTTATGTAGAAATATGCCAATTTAAATCTGTGGCGTTATGTTTCCCACATTGCCCAATTACGGATTATTCCCTTAATTAGACAATGCGGGACGCAAAAATCCCAGGCCGTCTCCTTAGGGGAAGACGTTTTTATTAATATGAACAATGATGAGCGCAACTCAGGTTTATGGAAACATAAAACAATAACAATATTTATTGAGACAGAATATTTAAAAGTACAGGCAGAACAATTAATTTTTCTAATAATCAATCGTCTATCGTGGACTTAAAAGAAAAGAACTTAAAGAATTAAATGGACTATAGAACTGTGAAACCCATTTACAATTAAATCTAAAATTAAGGATAGCAACTTATAAGTTAAAGGAAGGGTGAGCATACCGTTCTAAGTGTTCAGTTCGTCTGTCAGCTGCATCGGATTACGGCCACGTCATCGTCACTCTAGCATCGGGTGGGGACCATCTCCTTAATTCGTCCTTTAGCCAATGACTGGGAAATCATCTCTGTCGCACTGTTGCTGATGTGGAGACGGGCCCTTAGTTGACCATCACATACGCTGTTGGGTAATTTGGCTTCGGCGAAGAGAGGCGGTCGGCTGCATCATCATGGTTATGTTGGAAGGGGTAGCAAATTTCAGTAGCAAATTTCAGTCTCTCTGCTTCTAGAGATGGTTATGTTGGAAGGGGTAGCAATTTTCAGTAGCCAACTTCGGTAGCAAATTTCAGTCTCTCTGCTTCTAATTTTAGGGAACCACTCATTCATATGGATGTCGTTGCATTAACGCAGCAAATCACACTGCTTTTGATTCAAAGTCCTGCACTCATTTCCAATGATTCCAATATCCCGATACTGAATCTAGCCCGCCCAGAGCTCTGGCCGTCCCATCCCACTGCTCTCTCTAAAATCTCAGTGCTGTCTGCTCTGTTCAAAATCTCGGTCCAACTAAATCCCTCCCTGCCTCGTTACTCTACCCCACGTTCCTTTCCCCTTGTTTTTCCTGAAAATGGTATGTTCACCATATGTAGCATCTGCAGGGGAACTTACGAGAAATAAATTTCCCCCAGGAGGTCTGTCGCTGCGCTTGAGGTTGACATCGCTGCCTGGGAAACAGAATTCTTCGTTCGCTACTGTAAACAACTGGAAGATGTTGTCCAGTCCTACATCTGTATTTGATGTGGGGGACGATTTCCCGAATACAGCTTCCCGTGTGAGATCGCACTAAAGCTGTCAGCAGTCTTTCATTCTTTCACAGATCCCCAGACCATTCCGGCCGGACCTCATACTGCAAGAGAATAAATGGGGAATCTGTCTGTCATCCATCCACGGGCGCTATGTCGTGTCATCTGGGTGCTGGGCGTTCTCTGTGTGTGGCCCGTTGGGGCAGTTGCGAATCCGACCCCCTCCTAACGTGTCCACCCTGTTAGTCTGTTCGTGTATTCCCTCTGTGTTGAAAAAAACTCAATGAATTGAAAAATTAATTAAAAAAAATAAATCGTTATGCCTGATGAAAAATCAGCGCATAAGAATACCAATACAGAAGTTGTAAATGAAATTGTTGAAATTTTGTATATTGTGATAAGAAACGATATCATTGACAAAAAAGAACATAAAATATTATTCAACGATATTGTTGCTTTTTAGAAACCATGAATATTTTCAGTCCAGTTCTATCCATATAATAAAACAGTAGAAATAGCAACTGTAGAAATAGCAAAATTAACAAGAAAACTTAGTACTAATAATATATTTTCTACCAAAAAAAAAAGTTTCCCAACATTTTATCCAGCAATACTTTTTTTTTCCGGAAATCATGAATGTTAAGCCAACCGAGATCCATATTCCTACTCCGGAAGAAGTCGGGTCGTGGTGTTATTTCGGGGTGACTGGCAAAATAACTCAAGTTTTGCAGAAAATGATTCGGACAAATACTAAGCACGTGTCATGCTTATGATGGCAATAACCCACAATTGAGTAATCACGAATGGAGTTGCATTGCGAAGGGATACATCCCAATAATACTTTCATACCTATATATCCTTTTTGAACCGAGTGAGCCAGCCATTGCTCAGCGCCAAACAAGATTTCTGTTAGCGTCAACAAGAAGTCTCTCAGAATACATTCATTACGTCATATTGCAGATTTGAACAGGAAGCATCGCTATCATAAGCAAAACATCGCTTTCACAGTTCTGCGCACGAAATAAGTGTATATAAAGGGACTAGATACAATGGGAGAGAAGCAAGGAGAAAAAGAAATGAAGAGTTTAGAAACTCCCACACATGAATTCAGCATTTTTTTTTCCTCCACGCCTGAGTGATTTTTAAATTCTTTATTAATTGATATAAAGAGGTATCTAACAGAGCTTCAGTCATCACTCAGTGTCACAGCAACGCAAACACATTTAGGAGCAACAGATATAGCATCTGTCTTGGAAGCCTTCCCCACGAACAGATTATCAGCAGAGCTTATTAATAATATTAACTGCAGACCTCATGCCTGAAGTCGGTGACCCCCTCTGCAATGTATACTGAAAACAACAGCCTGCATCGATGCTGCAATAGACCCTGTGGATGGGAAAAAATGAGATGGACCCTCTTGACCGAAAACAGGGGGCTTTTTCCTACTAATGTCTAATTAACCTAAAAAGTATAATTAGTCCTCCTCCTTACTGGAACGTAAAAAATTCATACATTCACAGATAGCAATCAAAAATCTATTTTTTCCGTCATATTTTTCTCCCGCAGCCGTCGGAAACCTCATTTTACCTATTGTCATATTTTTTAAACTAATTTCCGAAACTTTCTTCCTTTTCTCGATTTCTCCTATTTTACTAATTTTTACACCGCAACAGCCCAATAATTCAGTGAAGTGTCGAATACTGCAACATTTTCCCAAGAAAACCCCTCATAACCTGTCTTTCACACAAAACGTCTCGCCCAAAAACCACGTCAACGCTCATCTCCCCAAAAGTGTCCCATAGGTTAACATGGGATCCCCTATACTTTAACATTGGCCCAGAACTCTCATTTCCTATACTACTGTACGATATTTGCGTACTCTTCAAATCTTTAAAATGATGTGATGTATAATTGAAACACCTCTTTCTCATATCCTAAAACAATGATGGAGATGTTATTCATTTTTTCGAATTTTGGTATTTCATTTATTGTTTTAGGGAATGTTAGACCAGATATGTTTAATTTTTCTTCTAAATGTCTGTAGTTGCTACGGCGCTCTGTGTTTCCCTTAGCGGGATAACAGAGAGGTTGAAACAGACCAGACGAAATATTTTTGATCTTAATTACATCGATTAGCAATAGCACGTTTTAATAGTAATTCTCTTGGAGTAGGGACTTAACTGGATCCTGCAAGAGGAAAATATTTTCCAATATTCATTTCACCGTGGAGTACAGCATCCAGTATCTATCGACTTTGTGGCCTTTCAAATTCTTGAAATGAAGTCTTGATCTTCTTGCATGCTGAATCCAATTCTCTGTTTAGGGGCGATGTAGGAAGACTTGTGAAACAGTTGCTTCGGAAAAACGGGGTGCAGTGTTCGAAAGAAAAAGAGGAAACTTTTCGCATGAAGCGCACCTGCACAGCAAGGTACCATTTAATGGTACCTTTCGGGGCCAATTTTTCTTTCAGACGAATTAGGATTGAATTTTGTGAGGACTCGAGGAAAATGGTGATTCATTCGCCATCATCTCACGTGTTGACAAGGTCCTTTTCATTCCTTCTGTAAACTGACAGGGGTCTTCAGGGTCCGGTTTTTGCTTCTTCTGGGGAATCTTTTCATTTTCAGAACGTTTTCGCTTATTATTGTGTGGCTTTGTTTGATGTCGTAAAAGACGTCTTTTCTTCCAAACTCCATTGCACATTCTTCACATTTGCAGGTTTTCCTGGAGGTGTGGGATAACTCATGGCGTTCTTTGTCATCTTTCCTTGAGAATGTAGATTCACATTGAGAACACTTAAACAGGTTCTTTCCATCATGATATCTCTTATGATGAATGAGATTCGTTTCGAGTGTGAAAGTCTTCTGACATATATCACATAGATGCCTTACAAAACAGTAACTTGTGAGGTAACTGGAGATGATTTATACTATACGAGGGCGTCGAGAACTATCACTATTTTCTTCTAGTAGTGGAAAAATCACACAGCGGTAGCAGCAGAGAATTGTCACTTTCAACGTCTGACAACAGAATGAGAATTCTGACTGATGGAAGCCGTATTTATATTAGAAGAAGGACTATCCCGCAGAAACTGAAATAAAAAAAATGGCTGTGCTACAGAAATGAAAAAAAAAATGCTATTTGGTAAAAATAATTTAAAAGGTGAAACTAATAATAGGTGACGTCATCCGACATCTCTGGACTTAGAGAAATTTCGAGATAGGTCCGAAAATGACGGTCAAGGGTTTGAGGAGAATGAACTTTTCCAAAACATATTGTAACACATGATGTCTGATGCAATACGGAAACAGAGGAGGGTCGACAGCGTGGTGGGTAGCGTCTTTGGAATTACGAATGGGTTGTTTACTTCATCCAATACCATCTGTCATATATCAATTATTACCTCCAATTTAACTAAATAATATAATTTCAGGTTAATACATCACTGGAGGGAGGGAGGTATTTTATTTGGCATTGTCCGACTTCAATATTAATACAGTGAGAGTTCTGACCAATGTGGTTAAAAATAATACACCTCCACTCTAAACACATGGGTGGCATATCCCATAGGATTAACATTGATCCGCCACTGAGTTAGAAACCCCATTAACCTCTTACTTCCCTCCTGCCAACCCCTATTACCCTATGCTCTTTGCGGTCAGTGTGCTTTCATATGGGTTCTTTCCTGTGAGTTCTAGCCATTGTCAGGAAATTGTGCCTAACTTGTGGTTTGAATCTCGAAACAATGACTGCGGATTAAATATTTAATTATACAACATATATTTACACACACATATACAAAAGAACGATCAATACTGTGGTCTCGAATCTAACTCAGTTTCCTGTCATAGATACTGGTGATGCTGCACATCACCAGTATCTATTACGTAGTTCAAAAGATAATTAAACTGATACAACCGTTGAAGATTGCAACCATTCAGATTAAATGAACCACAGCCTGCCTGACCAATTCTCATCACTTTAATTTTTCTCTCTGTTTATCATCAAACCTACACTACCAGACTCATCAACAGCTCGAATGAAAGAGTTCATCTCATCAACATCATTTGTCAAAAAGGTTTAATTATCAGCGTAATCTAAATCAGAAACTTTCAGATCTCCAGCCCATTTAAGCCCAAAATCTTTCCCTTGCAGTTTATTACACATGACATAATTAATAAACAAACCTAAAAGAAAAGGAGAAAAAATTGCACAATTGAACACCAGAAGCAATGGGGTGGGGATGGCTCAGTCAGTAACGCGCCAGGCTCGTAATCTGCAGTTCCCAAGTTCGAGTCCCAGCTGGGTCAACGTTGAGAGATATCTCCACGAAACTACCCGCTATGCCCACGGTCAGGAGGGGACACTGATGGGCTTGAACATGCCGCCGCCCGTAGAATGAGATGTTAAGCCGCGGTCCCGTGTGCGGGAGAGCCATACCCTGTGCACGTTACAGAACATGCCGCTTTGACGGGAGGCTACCATATGTCTCCCAACAGCTGTTCCAGTGGGTCCCCTCCCCCAACCTTCTCTGACCTTCGGGGTTCTTGTGGCCTGGCCCTTTAGAACATTTTGGGCAAAAAAGTAATGCTCAGAAGTAAAACAACCAACCAACCAACCAGAAGCAATGCTAAACCAATTGCTAAAAGCCTTATCAACTCTCACGCACTACTCAATGTTATTATAGAGCGCATTCACTATGTTAACGAACTTGTCAGGTATGTCATACGATCTCACGATCAACCACAATTTACGATGTTCGACGGAGCCAAAAGCCTGTTTGAAATCGGAGAAACTAGTAACCACAGGTTTCAGAAACTCGAAACATTTCTCAAGAATCAATCTAAGTGAACAAATCTGATCTACACATCCTCTACCACTTCTGAATCCATACTGCTCAGCACGGAAATGTACGTCAACCAGATTGTTACTTCTATTAAGCACAAAATATGCAAAGAATTTACCTGGATCATAAAGTAGGATGACATTCATATAATTATCACAAAAACTGCGATCACTTTTTTAAAATAAAAAAAATAGGGATAATAATAGCTACCACCTTAGCAACCATGCCTTTATCATAATAGATATTCAAAACTTCAGTCATCTATGAGATAACCGAAACATTCCCAGCTCTAAGCCTTTCGGTAGTAGTTTCATCTACCCCTGGGAATGTATGAAGTTTAAGATTAGAAAAAGTCAACATAACTTCAGTGTGTGATATAGGGTCAATAGTAAAGTCAGTAATGCATCTATCACTATTACAAATAATGGGAATAGAAATAACCACATCGTTTAGAACATCACTGAAAAGCTCAGTCCACCTAGCCATGACAGATACTTCACCTTCTATAACTTTACCTTGTTTATCCTTCAATCCCTGTATACCTGTCCGTTTTCTGCCACACAAAACATTAACTATCTTGTACAGTTCTCTAATGTACTGTTTAACTGCTTCCTTGGCTTTGTCAGCCAAGCCGTCAAACCAGTGAATTAATTAGTGATTCTTATCAGCATCTAACTGATCCTTTACACATTTATTAAGCTCTCTGTAATACTTTCTGTTAGGTTCGTGTGTAGGATATTGATTAAGGACATTTCTGCAGTTATTTCTTTCTGAAATAAGCTCAAGTGCCTTCACATTCAAATAATTTTGCCTCCTCTGTTTATTTTCCCCCCAAAAGGGTACTGTTAGTTTCAAGAGAAGCCTGTTTAAAATGGCCCCATTCTTCCTCCACTTCAGTAGTATGCAAATCATGACTGTCATAATGAGTAAGTAACCTATCATGGTAAGCTTTGGCTATAACTGGGTCTTTCAGAGTAAAGGAAATGAAAAGGTTAAAGAAAAAAATTTCAGTGAAAGGAAATTTTTAACCTTAGCATAACACTTTTTAAGTTTAAGTTGGAAGACACTTTTAACAAGATAATGGTCAGATCCAATTTCAGCTTCCCTATATGACCTGGTATTCCTAGCAGAATTCGTCCATTTGTTGTTAATTATTATATAATCAATTTTATTCTTATGCAGGCCATCTGGTGAAACCCATGTTTACCTATGTATGTCGCAGTGTTTGCAATAAGTGTTAGTTAGTCTCAAATCATTTCGATTAGTTACTTGTAGGAGAAGTTGCCCATTACCATTGCAATATCTCCCTCCCTGACAAAATTAAAAATATCCTGAAGTTGTTCGTAAAACCTATCGTTCTCATCCTCATCAGCATCCTCAGTGGGGTCTGCTGAGAAGCAAACCTACGCCTTGAAGATGCTTTTTATCTTCCCTCCCTGAAAAGAGAAATTTAAGATTATTTTTAAGTATCTGGACTTTTATCTGTCCATCTGATCTTTTCAAGACGAGAATTTCTAAATTATAATGGTAGAATTCTTGAGTGAGGACATCAAGAGAATGATCTCTATCCAGAGTCTTCACATTCCAACTACCTATGGAGAGAAAATTGTTACTGGAATGTTTAAATAAACTATACTTATTGAGACAGGGAATGCCGACAATATCAAACAGCCCCCTAATCACAGTCTAATCACAGGAAAAGACCAGTTCCCCCACCACTAAAGGCTGAAGCCATCTACACTGGAAGACTTCACCCAATGTGGAATTTGACGATGCCAGTAGAAGCAAAGAGTTCAGGTGCCTGCGATGACCTCTGCTTAGGATTATCCACCAGCTGATAAAAATATCCTGTGAATCTATTCACTTGGGGCTGTCATCCAACAGGCAAACTGAAAACAAAGCGGAAGATTCTCCCATAACAGAAGCCTATCAGTGTAGAAAATTCATTCATAATCAAGCTCAGAGACTTATTCCCGTCCAGTAAATTTATATGGTAAGCACCAAGACTTGTGTGGTTGACCACTCCTCAGCAGCGTAGAAAAAAAAAGAAAAGTAGTCATAGTTGTCCAGATCAGTAGGCCACACTAGCCTTCACTTCGCTTCACTTCCACAAGAGAGTATCTCCTTTGAATGGCAATAACGGACTGCACCACGAGAAGGCGGGGTCGGAAATGAGGTGCCAGGCCTGGCTGGTTCTATGAATCATCACAGGGGATTGGTACATAGCTCTCCTTCCAGTGACTATCTAGTTATCATTCTACAGCGGATGAAAATATAACTAGCGCTGCTGTAGCTTCACGTCTTGAAATCGGCGGGCATTCCCATTACGTAGGCATCGAATTGCCTATCAAAATTTACTCTCAAACTTTCAAAACATTTTCAGCTGAGAAGGTAGGGATAACATAGTCAAGTTAGTTTCGTTATCCACGGTTGCGATGTCCTTTGATGATCCAACTTCGCGCTGTTTGGTTACATTAATAATGAGGTGAATCTGGGAACGATAATGAAAGACGACGCGATTGTCTTTAATTAGCTGTGAGTGGGCAAATCAGATCTCTTTTAACGATAGGAAATGCAAAGATATGGTAAGCATTACTCTACGTCATTGACCGTGATTAGTGTTTACTCAATCAGAAGGATTGTCTCCATTAAATGACATTCTCCAGTTTGATGGCCTCAGATCAGAATTTACCTGATTATAAAATACAAAGCGAAATTTTCTTTCACGAAATAAAAGTTTCCATTGCATAAGTTTCGTTTATTTTGGCCTCAGCATATCGTCAATATGATGAGGTCTTGATCGTGGCTTGCAGCTTTGTCAAAAAATAATCATTTCAAGAATTCCTGGTATATTACTTATTGTGATGCTTCGTTTCAAGTTATTTTCCCGATTTCTCTTATTAAATTTCAGGCCAGGAACTTTCCACTGAGTAATTGTTTACCTTCAGCAGAAAGCAAGGTACAAATTTCATGGATTATTTCCTCTATGAGCTGAGTTCATTTGTTGACTCCCGTCGGAATCAGTCAAGACTAACAGAAATCGCTTTCTTCTTTTGTTAAAGTATGAACTGGGAAGGGAATTATTATATTATCTATACTTTATTAGTTGGTATCAAGACTGCACTCTGGCTTTAACAACTGCCTTCTTATGCTTCTAAATTCTAGGGTTGGTGCAATTAACATAACTTACAAGAAGTGCGAATGAATCTGTAAGTTATTTGCGTCGAGTAATCCTGTTTGATCTCTGACAATTGGTAGGCTATTTCTCCAGTGGGACTAAAGATCATAGGGATCCTTATACACGTGACACTGTCCAAAAAATGTCCGTTTGCCTCCAAATAAAAGTCTAATTTTCACTTTTCCAGCTTGATCTGAGCAGAAAGACATGGGGCCAGAAGCTAATTCTTGGAGGACAGAAGTGTACAGACAGCAGCAAACATTCAAGTAGGGCATGGCCCGTGGTTAAGAATTTCGTTATCGGTAAAGAATTTTTTCGTTAGTGATCTTCGGCAAATCCTTACTCATTGTTCTTGTATTCATTGAATTTGTTTTGCTCTTGAGGGATTAAAAGCCAGACATATGAGATATTGTCACGTCTATAAGTTGAGTGAACGAAAGTAATGCTTTTTATATAATTAATAAACGAAGAAGAAATTTAATAAGACAAGAAGAAATTTAATAAACCAAGAAGAAATACAATAAGACAAGAAGAAATTTAATAATAATACAAGAAAAAATTTAATAAGACAAGGAGAAATTTAAAACAAAATAAACATCCCCTCAAGCAGCTGCTTGCCACAGAAACCTGACAGGAACCTGTCAGTTTATTCGCCATAGTACAAGGTCTGTGAGGATGGCGGGATCTCAGCAGAAACATAACACCAATGTCCCTGCCATATCCGGGCCTCGAGAGCAAGTCCCTTGATCAGTAGCGAAGCACGGTAACCACTCGGCCACAGGACCGTGATTAGTGTTTACTCAATCAGAAGGATTGTCTCCATTAAATGACATTCTCCAGTTTGATGGCCTCAGATCAGAATTTACCTGATTATAAAATACAAAGCGAAATTTTCTTTCACGAAATAAAAGTTTCCATTGCATAAGTTTCGCCTATTTTCGCTCAGCATATCGTCAATATGAGGTCTTGATCGTGGCTTGTAGCTTTGTCAAAAAATAATCATTTCAAGAATTCCTGGTATTTTCCCAGGTTGGTTTATCCACAAGAAGTCTGGAAGAATTTTTCGTGTTTGAAATGTGCACGATAATAGTTCAAATAAAAATTTCTTGGAATATGAACTTTCAACAGAAACAAATCAAAGGGTAAGGAGGCAATAAACGTTGCAAATTAATTAATGTTTTTACCATTTATGGAATTGTATCGCTGTTATCTGATCCATATTATCATTTGAACGTAGGAATTAGGAAAGAAAAGCAGTCAGCTTTTCCTTTGAGGGAGATGCTGGCGTAGAGTCTGACATAACCAAGTTAAAAGTATCAGCAGCTGCTGGTCAGTCGTGAAATACCCAAGAAGGACAAAGTCAATGTGTGTGATCGTATTAGCTGAATGTGAGCTTGGAAGGTCAGCCGGTAGAAATCAGGAACGAAGTCGTTGTCATCCACGTACCAAGAAGCGGCAAAGAATCTGAGGAGATCGATGTTGAAGCAGGTGCAACTCGGCTCCTTTCCCTTGCTTGCTATTGTCGCTCCTCGCCCACGAAGCGTGAGAGACACTTTTTGCCCTTAAATCCTCGGAATAAAAATAATAATGCGACTTCGAGACATATGTCACGTTTCTCGGATCTGATAAAACGGTATCATAATAATATCGGAACTGATAAAAATGGTGCCATAATAATATCGGATCTGATAAAAATGGTGCCATAAAAATGTGCCCAGCATATAATTGAGAACTGGGAAATGAAGATTTCTTTTTTCATTAGAGCATTTGTAAAAATAAAAAAAAAACAGTGAAAACATGAGCCACGAACCACAGAAGAGAACAAATAACAGAATTTAATAGCTGAAATTCCTTTTGCGTCATCCAACTGTCTGCTGTTATTGATAAATGAAAAGTGTTTGGTTCTTCCAATATTGACCTCTTTCAAACTTCATAAACCTCTTGCAGACTGATTTGTTTCTTATGCTTCATAAGCGTGTCCTGTCAATATAGCTAGCTGAGAATATTTTTATCCACAGGCTACATTTGAAAAAAAAAACATGGCAGTGTCCCAAATATCATTGGAAATTAAATTAAAAAAATGATAATAAATACCCCCTCAAACAGCTGCTTGCCACAGAGGTCTGACAGGAGCCTATCAGTTTATACGTCACAGTAGGTCTGAGAGGGGCGGGACCTCAGCATAGAGGGAATTAATTAAATTATTATTAGCTAAAAATTAAAATATTAAATTAAATTTAGATACATTCAAAGACAAGCATTGACATTTCCCTCTCTGCATGTTGTCCATAATGTATATTTGACTTATTTAATACTTAAGTAATGAAATAGAGTAATATGTTAGTATTAAAATATTATGTATTATTTAAGTAATGTGTTAGATTTGCGATTTTTGCAAATTCATGATTTCATTTAGACTTAGGAAAAGAAAGAAAGCAGGAAAACTTTTACTCTCTCAAGAGAATAAAAATCATCTGTCAATTCAATTCGGCATCTAATTTTCTTGCCTCTTGTATATTTATAATAACTCGAAAGTTAAAAAAATATGATATTTTTATCGAAACATTCAAGACTAAGTCAAAATTTTTCGTTTTGGGCAAATAAATAATTGTCTCATTCACTCAAGCGTGTATAATCAAATTCACGATTGAGAAAGATTTCCAGTATTAATATAATTTTGCCATTTAATTTTACATCACTAAGTATCGACAAATTCCTTTTTATTTATTTCATCATTTCAGCATATTCATTGTTTTAGTTGAATTTTGGTTTTCTGTATAAAATAACAATAATTTTCGCAAAGTTCATTACACGAAACAGATGTTTATTGAATATTATCATATCCAGTTATTATTCTACTCAAAGGTTCATTTCAGATTCGTTTACTAACACTTAAATATTAGAGTCAGAAGGAAATTCTTCGTATTTTTAGGAATAAACAGCGTTGTTAGTTTATATTATTTTCTTATTTCTGTGAATAAATTACGAAACTTTTATGATGTAAACAATAATATTAAGGGAATTTTATACCACATTTAGAACAAATTCAAATTTTGACTGGGTTAATTTTCATCCTTAATGATATTTAAGGGATAAGTACAATTATTTGTATTTTTATGCCTATCAAGTTTTTTAACACCTGAGTATATTTTTAACAAAATGGTTCTTATTTGATATACGTAGAAGTAAGGTATCTAATGTTCCATAAATTATAGAACATCGTCTCTCTCCTGATCATGACACATATTTTACACTGGTTGACCGAGTGGTTAGCGCACTTGGCTATTGATCTAAGGGACCTGGGTTCGAGCCCCGGGTAATGCATGGCTGTTGGTGTCGTTTTTCTGCTGAGGGCCTGCCATCCTCTCAGACCTTCTACTATGGCATATAAACTGACAGGCTCCTGTCAGACCTCTGTGGCAAGTAGCTGCTTGAGGGGGTATTGATTTATTTTTTTTGACATTGAAATTGATCTACCCGTATGGCAAGCGCCGAAATCTTCTGAAACCATGACAAATACAGATCATCAGTTGGGTAGGACATGGTTTCGTTTACAACTGAATGCAACGAGTTGAACGAATTACAGTAAAATATTGTTGCGGATTACAAAAATGGATAGCCACTGAGCGTGAGTATTAAAAGCTATATTTCAAAACCAAATTCAATACAAGGTAAATTGTTACAAAGGAAATATGGATGAAGTATCTTATTAACAAATCAACTATTAACATGCACAAGTCATCAATCTTCCTGCGTAGAGCACACAATATCAGCTCTGTGTATTTTACTAAATACTACCTTTTACTTGATTTACCAGGTCACCCGAAGATCTTCACTCGTAAACCAATTCTCGTCCTGTGCTAATAACTTTTCACACACTAGCCGAACAAAAAGACAGTCCGTGTAGACATTCGAAGTTAGCCATAAAAGTTCCCACTTTTATACTTCCGCGTATACACAACACATCAAGTTACTTCTTGATACTTAACGATAAAAGATCCCACTTTTATCCTTCCGCGTATACACAACACATCAAGTTACTTCTTGATACTTACGCGCACTGTCTCAGAACAGCTCACCGTCCATTTTCGAACTCTCCGACCGTTACAACACACAACGACCGATACAATACAAAAATGACCGTTAACGCTCCACTCTTCTTCTCCAAATTCTCCCAACGTTCTTATTCGTTGGCTGAAACTTTTTGCTTTCGGTTGCCAGATTCATTCTGTCGTAACACTGCCCCCTCCCTAGGTCTTGTTCGTCCCGAACAATTCTGGATTCCAAAGTTTCTTCAGTTCTTCGATGAAACGGGGCCAAACGATCCACGTGAACCACCTTGCACTTTGTAGCTGGACGTCGACGAATGCGATATACCACGTCTGTGTCAAAATGAAAGCGAATCTCATTATGACGTAGATTTCTTTTCTGACTGAAGCCTCGTCCACAAACATAATACGTGTAAGGCCTATAGCCCTTGTGAACACGTTTATGTCTCTGCAGGGAGAAGAATCGACTAAGAGTTTTCGTGCAAAACCTGTAAAAAGTTTTCTTCTTTGTCGAAAGTTTTCTTCTTTGGATTTTTACTTCTATCAAGAGTAACAAGGAATGAAAGTCATTAGTGACATAAAATCTAAGGAGGAGTTTCATCCTCCAGTCTGACCCTTTTGTCAGTTGACTTTCACGTAATTCAGAACTGTCGTGATGAACCTTCAGCCATATTTCACCTGATTCCATTTGATCCCCAAGGTGCTTCACAAATATAATATCAGCTCCATAATTCTTTTTAGCTCTTCGGTCCATCTCCTCCTTCCATACTCTTGCTAGAGCTGCAGCTTCTAATCCGACAACCTTACCTGTTTCTCCTGTATAAGTGAAATCAGTGATGTGTCGGGCTGCTAGCAATATTTTTTCTGTTTTACCTTCACATAGCCAGCTTGCAACATCTTCAGATACTCCTTGTTCTATTAACATGTTACGAAACTTGTTCAAAGCATTGCCGTTATGCAGAACCTTACGGACACGTGATGCTTCATCTACCCTATTATCCACAATGTTCACCAAACGCAGTTCTCCTCCTAACTCTTCGACGAGCTCTTGCAGTTCCAAGGATCCGTTACCAAGGAAACACTGAACAGCTTCCATCACTTCCAGAGAGTTGTCAACAGAGTTTTCAAGAGGTGAATCCATGTTGCTGATAACAGCTGAACAACTCAAACTCTCCATTCCACGAGCTTGTGATGCTGCAACCACTTTCTTAACTAAATCAACAGCAACATCTTCTGTACTGATGAGATCAATAGCTCCTTTTCCGAATTCAACATCATAAGCCAAAGCGCACACTCCTTCAGCCAGCTTTTTGGACACAATTGAGCATCTCATTAGAGGAACGCTATCTACGGTAGCCGTCAGATCCTTGCAGCGGTAAATCTCCTTATCTGTTGGCACCAGCTCCACTGTCTGTCCTACGATGCAGCATCCGACGTCTTCCATCATCTGCTCGATTTTATCTTTAGTGCAGTCGACTGTGAAGCCAGGGATGGATTCCAATTTGTCCAGAGTATATCCCTTCAATTGGAGAGCACGACCGGAGATCATAGGGACCTTGAGACCTAAAGCAGCAAGTGCAGGAGCCAAGACAAGACTCACTTTGTTGCCGACACCACCTGTGCTGTTTTCATCTACCATCCGATGGCGCCACTCGGGTCTCCAGCAAAACACATGACCCGAGGAGGTCATAGTTGCTGTTTCTTCGGAATTCACTTTCTTGGAGCTCTCATTGTAATTAGCCAGGGAAACATCAGTCATGATTGCCAAATTGTTCATTCTGGAGATCAGCGACGAGTTTTGTAACATGATATTGTCCACTTTAGAGCTCTTGTAGTCGTGATAAAACTTTTCTATATCCTTATAATCTAAATGGTTATAATGTCCAAATCTGCACATTGACTGTTCAGAAAAGAAATTCAGCATGGCTACGTTGAAATTATCTGAGGGATTCACTTCTCTCTGATCGTAACTCTGAGGCTTAGTTTCATCCAGAAAGTTAGTCTTTGAAGTACTGTCTCTGCCTGAAGCTCCTTTACTAGCATCACTTGTTACGCTTCTAAGCCATTCTTCGGAATTCTTCTTTCTTAAATCCCCACTTTCTATAAACGATTCGAGTGTGGCTATATGCTTCGGAAAAATCTCTCCGACTTCCCCGGTAACGACGAAGGGCACTTTGTATCTATGATGAATGGACGCCTCTTCTTTACTCGGACCACTCTGCGAAACGTAAACTCTGTTTCGTTCCCCCTCATTACCACTCGTTACTCTGCCTTTGCGATAAATGTCCATGACACATTTTGCTGACGGCGAGGAATAGAATACCTTTCGTGTGGATCTCTCTTCAGATCGTGCCAGACTTGTATACCTAGGTATTTTGAAGTGCAAAGCGTACTGTTTAGTCTCACAGCTCTCTAATCTGTGTGATTGTTCTTCACAGTTCCTAGACATGTCACCAGCGACATAGACACTCTGCCATGCATTACCAGTAGTTGCGTGGTCAAAGGCATTATCTGTGCTATCTCTACAATTCTTGATTTCCAGTAGCAGATCCACATTTTTATATGCGTTGCCTTTCTCCTTTTTCTTTTCCATGTTTACAATCAAACTTAACACTATCAAGATCATCTTTTTCACTGACAAATTCAACATTTAAACTATTGCATTGTCTATTGAGTTCGGTTTTATGATCCTTGAACTGATCAATAATCTTACCAACTTGAGAAGCCACTTCAGCTCTCATCTCAGTATTTTGTGCGGCTATTTCGGCTTTCAAATCACCTATTTTATCGCTCTGGGCAGCTATATCACCTTTAATCTCAGTATTTTGTGCGGCCAGATCACCTCTTTTATTCCTCAACTCATTATTTCGTGCGGCCATTTCGGCTTTCAAGTCACCTATTTTATCGCTTTGGGCGGCTATATCACCTTTAATCTCAGTTTTTTTGTGCGGCAAGGTCACCTATTTTGTTAGCCATATCGGCTTTCAAGTCATTATTTTGACTTTTAATGTCATTCATCTGTGTAGCCATATCGGCTTTCATATCAGTCATCAGCGTAGTCATATCGGCTTTGAAGCTATTTATCAACTTTACTAATTCATCCATACTTCTAGTTAACGGCATTCAATTAATTAATCCCACTTCTGACACCAAATGTTGCGGATTACAAAAATGGATAGCCACTGAGCGTGAGTATTAAAAGCTATATTTCAAAACCAAATTCAATACAAGGTAAATTGTTACAAAGGAAATATGGATGAAGTATCTTATTAACAAATCAACTATTAACATGCACAAGTCATCAATCTTCCTGCGTAGAGCACACAATATCAGCTCTGTGTATTTTACTAAATACTACCTTTTACTTGATTTACCAGGTCACCCGAAGATCTTCACTCGTAAACCAATTCTCGTCCTGTGCTAATAACTTTTCACACACTAGCCGAACAAAAAGACAGTCCGTGTAGACATTCGAAGTTAGCCATAAAAGTTCCCACTTTTATACTTCCGCGTATACACAACACATCAAGTTACTTCTTGATACTTAACGATAAAAGATCCCACTTTTATCCTTCCGCGTATACACAACACATCAAGTTACTTCTTGATACTTACGCGCACTGTCTCAGAACAGCTCACCGTCCATTTTCGAACTCTCCGACCGTTACAACACACAACGACCGATACAATACAAAAATGACCGTTAACGCTCCACTCTTCTTCTCCAAATTCTCCCAACGTTCTTATTCGTTGGCTGAAACTTTTTGCTTTCGGTTGCCAGATTCCTTCTGTCGTAACAATATACATAATTTAGTATGTAGTGAAACTGCCATGGTTCGCGATATATTCAGCGATACATCGCCGCTTAGAAATATCTGATGATATCCTGAGGGATGTACCACAAAGCCACGGGCACGTGGTCCCATAGCACAGCTGCATTTTGGTCAGGTTGAGGATGAGTAGATATGGTATTGCATGGGTTAAGGATATCCTCCGGATATAGTTGTATGAATGGAAGTAGGAAGCCATCGACACATTGGAGATTGCACGTACTAGAGGTGATCTGCTGTCAAAACTGATGGCTCCTCCGAAAGGGATACTGTGTGGGTTAGCTATGTGGCATTCTCAGATGATGACTGGATACTCGCTCTACTTATATCGTCTCCTGATATGGATTTGACGATTATGAGCACCTTGCAAGGAAAAGGATTTGATGCTGAAGACAATATTTTGTTATTAACCTTATTCCACGCAGCTCTAATCCGACACCAGTCCAGCCGAGCCAAACAGTGATATGAAGTCAAGGACTCTCTATGCAATGGATGCCAGGCCTCAGACTTGCAGCTATTAATATCCTACAATGAACTTGGTCATGATGGGAATTTCCATGGCACCAGTTACAGTTCGTCGAATGGTAGCTGTGGTTACGGTTCGATTGATACTACTATCCATGAATCCAGCCATTCAAGCCATGCTATCGTGCGTCTGATAGTGCCCTACCCTATGCGATGACTCTGACTGCCTTCTTGAGATGATTGACGCCAATAAGATCCAACCATCGCTATAAACAACTACTCAGACCTAAAGCAACTACGTATAACTGAAGTAAAAAACATTTATTGTATTAAATCAGGAAAATGTTTACAGTAGCTAAAATTGATTTTTGTTAAATAGGAAACACTGTAATCGTGGCCCACATGGGCGGCGATACAGTGTGTGTAGATATCCAGCTTCATACAGCCCTACAATTCAACCATGCAGAAACTTGTCCAGCTAGCTGCTGATATATTTGGCGAAAGGGTCGTCCTAGTATCTCCTACCCTCTTCATCAATATCTTCTACTATCAACGCTCTTTTGTAGCTTGTTAAAGGCATCTATAGCGCTTGAATTATTTGGCTTAGCCACTCATTTTTCGTCCTGTGATCTCCCACAGATACCATGTGTTGGATGCAAACGCAATCTTTTGCATATATCATTGTCCTGCCTCACATGTTGATTTGCATGGAAATCGGACCACTCCTACACAGTGGGTAGAATTTCGATGTCAAGCAGTGTATATTACGATCTCTCTAATTAAAAGCTTTGCATTTTTGTCTTAAAGTTTTCGATATAAATTTTAATTCAAAGAATAACTCAGTGATGATTTTCCCACAGGAACATTCGCTATAACCAACTACTCAGAGTCAAAGCAACTATGCATAACCGAAGTAAAAAAAAGTTTTATTGTATTAAATCTGGAAAAAGTTTAGAGTAGCCAAAATAGATCCTTGTTATATAAGAAACACTGTAATGTGAAATATCCTATATATATAACATGAAATTCGCTTTTCAATTAAAAATTTTATTTTATTATCAATGTTCTATATTAGTGCCATTAATTTCATTGTTAAATATTATAAATTTCATATTTCAATATCAAAATTACATTTATTATACATATGTCTATGTCAAAAAATATTAATGTCACATGAAATGAAAGAAGGCTGTCATTGCAACAATTTATAAAGGCAATTATTCTATATGCTGCAGATAAGCTTTAAGATTTGCGGGCCACCTATAATAAAAAATTTTGTACTACGATCAAAAAACAATAAATTAATAAATAACAATAAAAAAGAACCATTCGGTAAATTGCGCTGTACTTAGTTGGCT
Source organism: Ryuthela nishihirai (assembly GCA_038380435.1). NCBI lineage: Eukaryota > Metazoa > Arthropoda > Arachnida > Araneae > Heptathelidae > Ryuthela > Ryuthela nishihirai. The sequence goes on from JAWZYU010000019.1 coordinate 6,686,670, forward strand.
AGAAAAGAAAAGAAATTCCTAGGTATACAGAACTAAAGTGAAAAGACTCTTCTTGTCAGTTTCCATAGCTGAGAATAGGGTTTAGCATGGGACAAGATAGCCCTCACGGAAAAAGGACAATGTCACTAAAAGTATATTTAGTCTCTTGCTTTATAACGTTTACAAAGGATAACATTTTTTTGGTACACAAAATACTGTACTAGGACACTTGCTGTATGTTTTATATATTAATGAGTTGGATAATATTTATTAAAAGGGCAAGTTGGCTTTATTTGCTAAAGATAAAAGTGTATTTACGCAGAGAGTTATATCTTACATTTTTTCGTGTTTGGATATTTGTAGCTTTTGTTTGTAAAAAAAAGACTTAATTTTAAACTCTAAATGAGTTTAGAGGAAAAATTGTCATTAGCATGTGGGATGCGAATCTATGACCTCCTGGTAACATATCAGGTACTCTAACCGCTGATAAAGGTATCCTCTCTTTGTGGCTATAAGCACCATAGAATCAGTCATTGGAAGCTACTTGACTTTAGCTGAAATACTCAGAACTGGAAGCATTTTTGACTTTATACTTTAAACTTTCCAAGTAAAAGACAGAAGAGATCCCTCTGCTCAACCAAACATATGTTTCTTTATCGAGTGTGACCACAGTATTAGTGACAGAAGACACAGAGATCCCAGCACAAAGTGAAGTTATGAACAGGACATCGGGCGGAGAATTCTGGGGCCTTCCGATTGGCAGTCACTGATGCCTCTGGAAAAGGAGCTTTAGCTCATTGTATCCTGGTTGCAAGGACTTTGGTCAAAGTAGATAAAGAACAGATTCCTATCAGAGTGATGAACTGTAACAAATACAATAGATTATTGAAAAAGGGTGAAGAATTAACAATATGTGAACCTGTTACATGGGTAACAAGTGTAAACATAATAGAAATTACTGACTCAAACCAACACCATACAGACATCCCCTCTCATCTTACTGACTTGTGGAGAGAAACAAGGGAGAAATTAACTGAAGACCAAGTTGCTGAGAACCTACGTAAAGAATTTTCTGACAATTGTTTTGCTATGTCAAATGATTATGACCGTAATAATCTGACAGAACATAAGATCAATACTGTCGATTTTCCTCCATCTACCAACAAGATGGCTTCTATTAACAAAACGGGAGGAGGCAGAACAACTCATAAGGGACATGAAAGCTCAAGACATTATAGAACCGTCATCGAGTCCCTGGACATCACCAGTGATTCTTGTCAAGAAAATGGATAGATTTACCTTATTTTGTGCTGATTACCGCAGATTTAACGATATAACAAAGAAAGACTGTTTTCCTTTACCCAGGATTGACGATACACCTGACACTCTATTTGGGTCAGAATGGTTCTCTACATTAGATTTGAAAAGTGGATATTGGCAAGTTGGTATACATCCCGAAGACATGAGAAAACAGCTTTCAGTAGAGGAAATAAACTTTGGCAATTTAAAATGATGCCATTTGGACTTTACAACGCAACATTTAAACAACTAAGGGAGTCGGTGCTCAAAGGCTTGTTTTGGGAGATCTGCCTGTTTTACTTGGACGAAATTATTTGTCTTGGAAATGGTTTTCAGAAATATTTGAGAAATCTTAGTCAAATGTTTCAAAAACGTAGGGCAGCCAAACTAAAATTGGGATTGACTAAGTGTAAACTATTCCAGCAAAATGTTCATTACCTTGGTCATGTCATCACTACATCAGGGATTAAGACTGATTCTAGTGAGATAGAATTTGTAAGAGACTGGACTGCACCACAGGACGTTCATCAACTTCGTAGTTTTATTGGCTTTCCACCTACTAAGAAGATTTTCTTCAAGGGTTTCTGCAACATCGCAAGGCCATTACATCGTCTGAGAGAGAGAAGGGCCAGCGGTTCATTTAGACCACCGAAAGTGAAGTCGCCTTCCAACTGTTGAAGCAAGCTCTTTTCACGGTACCAGTGTTAGCATATCCACAAGCTGGAAAACAGTTCATAATAGATACTGACGCAAGCAAGACAGGAGTTTGTGCTGTACTCTCACAGCAACAAGACGGACAAGAAAGAGTTATTGCATATTTTAGAAAACCTTTATCCAAACCAGAACGGAATTATTGTGTCACACGAAAAGAACAGTTAGCAATAGTAAAAGCAATCGAAAATTTTCATCATTATCTCAATGGACAGAAATTTCTTATCTGTACTGATCATGCTGCACTCAGGTGGCTACTAAACTTTACAAATCATGATTGACAAATTGCTAGATGGATACAACAGTTGCAAGAGTAAATTTTTCCATCGAGCATCGAAATGGTAAAATGCATAGGAATGTAGATGCCCTTTCCAGACGTCAATGTAGTGACAACTGTAAGCATTACTATAATTCAGAGTTCAAATATAAGAAATAATAATATAATAAGAAAGATATAATGCCCATAAGACAAATAACATCGACACAAGAAAACAGTGATACTCCTAACATCTGGAGTCCAATAGAAATTAGAAAGGTCCAACTAGACAATGAAGATATAAGGCTAATAATGGTTTGATTGAAAATCAAACCATTATTAGCCTTATATCTTCCTTATATATATTCCTTATATCCTATATATATATCCTATATATATATTCCTTATATATATTCCTTATATATATTCCTTATATTATATTATATCTTCCTTATATCTTCCACCCAGCCCAACTACCAAAAGTTATTGGATGCAGTAGGACTCCTTAGAAGTCAAAGACGGTGTATTATACAGAAGATGGGAGAATCCCACTGGACGACTGATCCGTTGGCAAATAATCCTTCCTCGCTTCCGAGTGGAACTAGTGATGAAAGATGTGCATAGTAGTGCCACTGGAGGACACTTCGCTGTTAATAAAACATTAGCGAAAGCCGGGGAACGATTTCATTGGCTAAAAAGTAGGACAGACATTGAAAGATGGTGTAGGCAAGGGGATATCTGTGCAGCAAAGAAATGGCCCTAAGACTAGGAGTCGGGTTAGGCTGCAGACGTATAACGTTGATGCCCCTTTTGAGAGAATAGCCATTGATGTAATGGGTCCGTTTCCTTGGACTGATGATGGAAATCTCTATTTATTAGTGGTAATGGATTATTTCACGAAGTGGCCTGAAGTCTATCCCATCCGAGATCAGGTGGCAACAACAGTTGCAGAGATGATGGTGAATAACGTAATTAGTAGAAATGGGGTACTTTTGCAACTGCATTCAGACCAAGGACGGAATTTTGAATCCATTGTATTTAAAGTTATCTGTCAATATTAGATATTCAGAAAACCAAAACAACTCCCCTTCATCATTAATCGGATGGTATGTTTGAAAGATTCAATAGGACAACTGCAAAACATCTAGCATTGTTTGTCGACGACCATCAACGTGATTGGGATCACCATATATCATTTTTTTTGTTCGCATACAGAACAGCAGTGCACGAGACATCTGGACAGATACCTACCATGATGCTCTTTGGAAGGGAATTACGTATTCCCTGTGACCTTTTATATGGTCGGTCAGAAGCAATGATTGTATTCACTTCATAATACGAACAGAATTATAACAACGACTAGAAGAAATACATCATTCCGTCAAGCTTTTCCAAAACTTCAGAAACTTTCGGAAGGTCCATATACGGTTGTTAACAGGATTGACGACGTGATGCATCGCATACGTCGACGTCCGTCTACAAGTTGCAAAGTGATTGGCGTGGATCGTTTGGCCCCGTTTTATCGAAGAACTGAAGAAGCTTCGGAATCCAGAATTGTTCGGGACGAACAAGACCTAAGGAGGGGACAATGTTACGACAGATGAACGTGCTATAATGAACTTGTGATTTGATATATCATTTTGATGCTTGCATGTGCATCAGCGTGAGAATTACGTCACCAACCATTTCGAACGAACTTAACTTAAAAAAAAGAAAAATAAGTTGTTTTAAAAGGAATAAGAGTGTGAAGGAAAATGTAGTTTGTCTTTGTCTGTGCACTGAAGTATAAAAAAAGAAATGATTTTATTTGGTGTGTGCGCGTGAGGTTAAATGAATTTATTAATATGGATCCTGTTAGTGGACTGGTAAGAAAAAGGAAGATGCTTAGTACTCTTAAGATGTGGCTAAGGAGGTTATATGTTAGTCGAACAAGCAGAGCTAATCTGAACTTTTCTGCAGGAAGAGTTCATCGTTTGATATATGGTTATCTTTAGTTTGTTTACAAGAATTTGTAAGGTTATTCTTGGTAGATTACAGATTTGTTCACAAATATGATCGTGTAACTTATTGAGTGTTGCACAAAGCTTAATTTATGCTTTGAGTAAAGATAGTAAGAATTTAGAGAAGCAACTCTTTGTAGTAATTGTGAGATAGTGCTATGTTCTTCTGAAGGTTTATTTTCATACTGCTAGTCGAATTGAGTTTATATAAATGTTTTCATTCATACTTTTGTAATAAATTACATTATTTTAGAATTATAATTATTAAATACTATTTTTGAACTCACGCTCATTTTCCGTCCGTTTAATTCATAACAATATTAATCCTGTTAAGAATTTACCCATCTTGGTACGGATGCCATTGCTCAACTTCAGAGCGCAAATTTTGCAAACTGTTAAGAGTTATTCCAAAGACCCTTTCATCCACTAGAAGTTACAAAATAAATATAATTATGCTGCATTAAATGTATTGTAAAACAATATAATAAAATTCTATGGGCTTTAATATTATTTTTTAATACTTATTATTTATTATTTTTAAATTTTTATTACTATATTATTTAATACGGGAATGAAATTTTATGTTTGAACTTGTTTATTTATATCAAAAGCAAAAATATATTCATTAGAATAGTTTATCGGAATATCTTTTGCATCCAATGCAAAATTAATATCTTGATTTTGTCTTCCTTATAAAAAGTTATTCCCTCTCTGAATTAATTTTCTTCAACTGATGACTATAATTTCCAAAACGATGTGAAGCTCATTGTGAGGAATGTACACGACTGCAGCCTCGACTTTTAGCCTTTATAATGTACATCTCAACAACATTCGTATTTTTTAAATAATTATTGTTGTGAATATGATAACCATCACAAATCTTTTTTTTTTCTGATCTTGATTTTCTCCCCAAAAGCATTGAAAATATCTTAAAAACTAAGTCTCCTCATATGGCATGTTTAATGAGTTGATGACATATTATAGCCATTTGCTACAACCATGAAAAACAGCCAGAGTAGTCCAAAATGAAAATTCAACAGGAAGAGAAAAAAAGCTGTTAAGAAATCACGAAAAAAGAATTCCCTATAACTATTCATCTCTTGTGTGAATCTGCAGTTTTCTCGAAATTCGCAGCTGTGCTACATTTGGGAAATCTTTCCTTGAGGAGACGAGTCACAAACATTATCACCAGCGTGCACCAGCTCGTAATGTTGCCCCAACAGGCCATTACGGCACGCCTTCTACCTCTCCCAATGACCTAAGTTACTCCGCTGATATAAGTACTGTGCTCAATGAGACCATCGCGCCAATGTGAGAGGATAATGGCTCCTAGCTCTGCGGTCGTACACAGACCCGCCAGTTTGTCTCGTTCCTTCCTTGTGCCTATCCGTTGCTAAGAGCAGAGAGCACATTTAATGAACTACATCCACGTTTTCCTCCTTAAGGCATCCACACTTCAGAACAATTATTCGTTGAAAAAAAAGTAACTTTGTAGAACTTCAATTATTCAAGCATTGTGAGGCGGTAGTCTTAATTGTAGAAATAAATTGAATCATTTCATGCTTTAAATGTTTCAGTTTCTACCACGAAGTGTTTAGTTTTCATTTACAAATTATCACAGGTTCTTCATCTCTTGTCTGAATCTGCAGTTTTCTCGAAATTCGCAGCTGTGCTGCATTTGCGAAATCTCTCCTCTTGAGGACACAACGAGTCATAAACACTCATTATTTCAAATTTTCATTCACAAGAAAAATACCTGTTTTTTTTATATTTGAAGGTTCGGAAGGTTTCAAGGTAACGTAAGCAAAATATCACAAGTTTCTTGATTTTAAAAATATGTGGAGAACTAAGTATTTTTGATGACTATACTTTCTTTGGGAATCTCTACACAGACTACGAAACTAAATTCGTCAAATTTGAAATTAATAATTTCGCAAAATGGATTGGATTGTTTTACCTCAGAACGGCACATTTGAACGTGCAATGGATTAAATGACATACACGGACCCCTAAAGCTTCAGGAGGGAACAGGGGAGGGGGATTCACGGACAGCTGCTAGGAAAGGAAAGAAAGCTTCGGTCAAGACCATTCAGCGTGTTGCTTAACAAGTATAGGTTATGACTCTCCTACTTAAAAGCAGCTGTTTAACTTCTCACCTGAGGATGGCAACCGTTCCAAGACTATTGGTGTAGTCAGATCTGGTTCTGGAGGGGGGGGGGGATGCTAATAAGGGTAAAAGAGGCAAAAATTATGAAACCCATGCAGTTTTCAGGAATTTTTTTAAAGACTTGAAAAAAGGAGGGGTAAATGTTATACTGCAGTAAAAATACAGTCTCTTGCCCTCTCCTCTTTTTACATTTTTCCGACTCGATTGTGTTCCTTGCCCCCCCCCCCCCCCCCCTCTTTCTCTCTCTCTCGATTTTTTTACAGATCAGGGCCCGGTGTAGTCTTCCAAGATTTATAAGTAAGCGCATTTAATCTGTAAAAGGAAAACGCGTTTAATTAATTTACTGAAGACCTGCAAAGTAATATTTTTTCTGTATTAATGAATTCACAAAAGTTCACAAAAAGTATTCTCTTTCGATGTTGCTTTAGTTTGTGATGATATCCACAAAGGGAAAATAGAATGAAAGTAGATTCACAGCAATAGAAGATAATCCCGTGTGAATAAAATTTCTTTCAAAAGCTTGCAAACACCCTCGAAAGAATGAAAAATATATAAGAGTACAATTTATAAACTGTTTGTATTATCAAGCCTTCAAAAAATCAATATTTAAAAAACAGCATTATACATAATTTATAATTATCAAAATATTGAAATATTTCTCGATCTAACCCTGTGAATGCTGTCAGGAGATTTGCTAGATTTTTTAAACCCTAAGAATATAAAAAACTTTCAGATATACATTCACACATAATCCTTAAGCTACCAGGGGTTACAGAGATCCCATAAAAATCTTGGAGAATATACCACAAATCAGTTGGCTCCTTTTGGTTTCTAGACCATGACTGCGGCTCCTTTTTTTAGACCTTGAACGCGACACTGGATCACATCTACGATTCGAATACCCACCCCCCACCCCAAAAATCGATATTTTCCTAACGTTTCCGACATACACAGCATGAAACACCCCTAGACACCATTTTTCACGTTTCTAACTCTCGTAGATCAAGATTGGAAAATTTTTCTATATTTTCCTAACGTTTCCGACATACACAGCTTGAATCACCCCTAGACACCACTTTTCACGTTTCTAACTCTCGTACATCAGGATTGGAAAATTTATGCAAATAATTGCTCTCTTGCAGACTCTGCATGACAAGGGAGGATCTGCGACAGTTCGTGTGACTGAAAAGAGACTATGTGAAATGAGGTTGTATGCCTATGAGGAGTGATATCCCAGGATCATTGTCAGGAGAGGTTCTAGATGTTTCTTGTGCTTTTATGTGATGCAGCTAGGATGGATGCTCAAGGAAGCCATATTTGTATGCTCTGCTCTCTCTGCCCTGTATCTTTTGATTACGAAACCTACCCTAAGTAGCGACCTTAAGTGTTTAAATTATTGCGTTACCATAGTAGTGCCCAAACATACAATCTTGGACAAATCAAAGCCCCCACAAATGTATTATATATATTCCATTGACTCCATTCAACTCTACATTGAAGAGCAATAAATGTGCTTTATTGAGCAAACCTTTAATAATTGGTAGTGATATATTTTTGCATTTTTTTCCTTATATTCTTCGAAAGAAATCATGCTAACTTTCACGAGGTCCCAAGCAAACACCATTCGATAAGTTACATCGTTGTTTAACGTCTGCTTACCTGTTCTACATGTAGCTTAATACTTCAAACAGGGTTGCAGAAAATTCGAAGTATCCCCTTCGATTATTTTACCCCTTGTGGTCCTCCTCTCCCTCGCCCCCCAGAGCAGGGTGTTGGGGTAGGACACTAGAACGTTGTAGTAAGCATACTTTGTGCTCTTGCACAGAAACGGCCATCGCGTTACACATTCAAGGTCGGAAAACGTTTACAATTTTCTTCAACTGCCGCCCTGCTACTGCCATTACATAATCCATAAACGTAATGAGCATAATTTTATTAAGTGGGAGTAAACTGTTGGTTCATTTTGTGATCAAATGGAAAAAGTAATTACGATTTTGATCTTTTTGTCCAACTGGGTCTCGTGTAACTCTGAGCATCGGTGGGAAGCACTTGAGAATCAGTGGTGCTTATGTGCAACGGAAATTGTCACCACTGCTGCCTTCACAACGTCGCACATTTTAAAATGCTCATAGCTCCTTAAGAATTCGAAATAGGACCACAGTTAAAATAATTTTTTTATTCTAAATTACCAACTGTATGAAATAAGACCACTTCTTATATTAATTTTTTTACTCTAAATTACCTCCTTCACAACCATCTCCCGAAGTATAGCAGACTGGTTCGTAAATACCCTGCATACTTTTTTTTCTATCAAATACTGCAGATGTTTATTTTCTTTTGGGCAGTTTTAAGAATTTTATCCTGCAATTGGTGAAATAGTTTTCTCTTTATTACGTTTGTATTTTGGATTTAATTCTAAGAAATAGGTGTTAGATACAGTTTTTACACGAAATATCTAGAAGAACGTATATCGCCTCTGGCGAATATAGGTAATCTCGTTTTCAAAGAGAACGAAGTTTTTTGTTTACCTAATTTTACACTAATGAAAACTTTTAATTCGAACTAATTGATGATAGAGAAAATACAAATAGGAGTATTTTATTTGTGCTTATAAAACATACAAATTATATTTCTTTTGTTCTTTAAATAAAAAAAATTACTTTTCTCACAATCCAATCCAAATCCAATCCACAAATGAAAATTCCTACATCTAATAACTTGATAGATGTAAACTCATTCAGACAAAATTTTAGTGAAAAGAAAATTCTTTTTTTTTTATATAGATATATTTTCTACCTTTTTCTTTCTTTTTTGTATTTTTTTTCTAATTTTTTATCTTTTTTTATCATTTTTTTCCTCTGGATAATTATTTTTCATTTATATATGTATATTTTTATTTTTTTACAATTTATCTCAAATATTAATATTTCTAAGAAATTGAATTAATAATTTATATAGGATAGGTTTAAGATTCTTACTGGTAGGTTCTAAGATATTTTTATTGTTGTATATATTAATGTTGTATGCTTTTAGCTTATTAAAATAAGATTTTCTTTCTGGTTCGTAATTTTTACAATTAAATATTATGTGTTCTATGGTTTGTTTTACATTACATTTATTGCAGTTTGGAGAATCAATTTTTTTAAATTTATATAAAGTTGAGTTCTTGAGAGCTAAGTTAGCTTTTATTCTGAGTATTATAATTATTTCTCTTTTGCTTAAACCATAGTTTGAAAATTTTTCAGTTGTATTTGATATTTGATAACGATGTGTATTAATCGCTTCGTTGTTATACCAATTCTGTGTTTCAATTAATATTTTAGATTTATTTAATTTTTTGTGTAATATAAAACGAAAAGGGGTAGTGATTTTATTATTAAGATGTTTTGCATTTTTAGCTAATAAATCTACATATTTGTTATGTTTTATATTCAGAAGAGAGCTAAGGTTATTATATTATTTCTATTTAGGTGATCACATGTCAGTGAATAAATATCATTTAACAAAATGGGGAAGTTATTTTTAAATGGGTTTTGTTGAAAGATGTCTAGAGTACTTTGCAATCAGTAAAAATGACTATATGTTTATTACTAAATTTCAGGCACCAATTTATTGCAAATATAACTGCTAGAAGTTCTGCTAGAAAATCAGGTTCATTAATTTTAAATTTAAATTTTTGTTCGTATTTTTCAATTGGGCAGTATATTGCTCCAGAAGTAATGGTTTTATCAGATTTAATGATCCATCTGTATAGATTTGAACAAAGTTATTATATTTTTCATTGATTAATTCTCTGATAATATTTTTATAACAGTTGGATCAAATTGCTTTTTAAAATCAATTCCAGGAATTTCATCTATAATGATTGGAGTTGTTGAAATCCAACATGGGAATTTAGGAATCAAATCTCCACTGAGGTTATTGTTAAGCATATGTAATAATTGTTCTTTTTCATGAAAGTTATATAAGGTTACAACTTGGAAGTTATTAATAAATTTTTCGATTATAGGGTGTGAATGATTTTTGCTAATTATTCTAAATATTAAATTTGATAATAAATATTTTTTTTTTATTTCAAGTGGTGGAATTAATGTTTCAGCATAACTTTTCCCAGATCTCTCTGATAAAAGAGGGCAGTTGTAGCTGTCAGTGGAATATTTCTTTGCAATCTACCATCGAAATTTCAAATTTCTACCATGAATAAATCATTCCAATATTTGTTAGAAGTTTTGCCTTTTCCATGTGTAGTAATTTTTATCGATGTAAATTAAAAGTCTGCAGATTTGAAAAGTGCGAAGTATAATATTTCGTTAATACCAATCCTACTGAAAAAATATTTCAATTATCTCTTAAAGCAAAAAAGTTGCATTTTGCCAACCACTCTGAGGGTGAAGGGGGGGGGGGACGAAATGTTGAGAACGCAAACTTCATTACTTTCACATTCCATCAACAAAATTTCGAATTTCTGGCATAAATATATATCGTCTGCAATATTAGTGTAATATTTTAAACTTTTAATCTTTTTCTCCGTTAGAGGGCGCGTTTATGGATTTTGAGCGATTCGGAAAGTGCGAATCGCAGGGTTTCACAAAATACCTATCAAACATAAAAATAATTTTAAATATTTCTCTGCAAACGAAATATTTCTATATCTACAGAGTAACATAGACACACAGACAGATGACAAAGTAAAAACTTGTATTAAAAAGAACTTGTATTAATTTAATTTAATAAGAACAAAATAACAATACAATACAAAGACTTGCAGATCGCACCTTAACCATTCACGAGCCCCTAATAGGAAAGCCATTTTTACATAATGAACTTTTAAAGTCGTTCATTATTCATTACTTAGTAGCATTTCAAATATATACACTACAGGAAAGAAAAAAATGCAACATTGCAAAAGGTTATGGAAATGTGACGAAATTTAGGATGGCAGTAGTATATGGAAATACAAGGAAATTATTAGGTTTGCAAGAAGATTGAAACGATTGGACAGGAACGAGCTGACGTCACAGGTGCGGAGCATTCAAACATAGATAAAGGCAACCAAAGCTCCTTGGTTGAAAAAACATTGTGAAATTGTTCTAAACCGCTACAGATGCCCCTACGCAGACGTCGACAGACGTTCCAGCAATTAAAGGACTTTGAGCGTGGAAGAATCATCGGCCTTAGAGAAGCTGGTTTGTCGTACAGAGACGTGACCAACCTTGTTAGCCACAATCCCAACACCATTGTACAGATATGGCGCCAGTGGGTTCAAGAAGGATCCAGCACATGCTGACAAGGATTAGGAAGACCACGGAGCGACAGGACCGCCATTTGTGACGCATGGCATTGCGTGATAGATTCGCGACAACAACGCAACTGCAAAGGGGCTGGCAACAGGTAACATATCGAATATCTATAAGACGGATGGTAAACAACAGTCTTTTACATTTTTCATTTGCGAGCCTGTTGCCCAGCACTGCGTTTACCTCTCACGTCTGCCCACATGCAAGCACATCTTCAGTGTTGTCACCTCAGACAGAACTGGAACGAAGATGAGTGGAGTACCCTGGTGTTTAGTGACGAATCTCGTTTTTGTCTTGGTCATCACGAAGGTAGACAACGTGTTCGCCGTCATCCAGGGGAAAGGAATGCCCCCAGTGCGTGCGGCATCGTCACACAGCTCCAGCATCTGGTGCCTTGGTGTGGGATGCCATTAATCACACAACTCGGTCAATGTGATGACTTCTCGATCATCATAAGGAGATCTCTAACTGCCAAACGATATCTTACCAACATTTTGCAGCTACGTGGTTGACCCATTTGTTCAGCAGCACAGAACCTTTTACCAACAAGATAACGCCCGTCCCCACACAGCTCACATTAGTCTGCAGTATCTACATGAGTAAAAACGTTCAGGTACTACTGTGGACAGCACGCTGGCCGGAATTTTCACCTATTGAACACGTCTGGTACATGATGGGCCGCCAGCTCCAAAACACCCAAGAGGTGCGCCAAACACTGTCGCAGAAATGGAACAGCGATTTCGCGCTATTTGGCGTCCCATCCTTCAGGATGATATTGTAGATCTGTATGATAGCCTTTCCCGCCGTGTTCATGAATGCATTGCTGCACGAGACGGTTCAATATCATACTAATTATACCACTTTATCGGGCAGGTAAAGTGGTAATTTTCTATATTTGTGTTTTGATAATGCAATCAATCGCACATCTCAGTGTATGTTAGCAGCTGCCTGCGTTTCAATAAATTGACATTAATCCTTCCAGGTGTTGCAATTTTGTTTCCCGTAGTGCATATTGATCAGGCCAGGATCTAAAAGAAATCGAGAGGGAGGAGGGCAAGAGACTGTATTTCCAATACCAGATCCCCCTCAGCTTTAAAGATCTTCAAAATATTTCTTGAGAAATGCATGAAATATCACCAAACGTCCATGGAAGCAAGGGAAGCGATGGTTCCCTTAAAATTCTCATTAAAAATAAGAATATAAATTAAGTATATATAAATGTTTTGACATAGAAGAAAAAGTATTTTCATAAGTGCAATAAGTTTATTTTAACATAAAGTTTACATATATATAATATTCTTCGTATTTTTCTATTTTGTTATACTATTAGGAATTTAAACAGATGAAAACGGAGCGTGAATTCTAAAGTATATTTACCAAAAGAAAGGATGAATGAAGTAATTTACTACAAAAGCGCAAAATCATACAAATAAACAATCTTATCTAAACACAAATATTTCTCTCCCTCTTAGCTTAAAGTCAAACCATAAAAAGAACTAATTACTATGCTTAACTAATTTTCAATGTTTAAACTACAGTGCTGTCAATATTCACCTCCTGTGACAAAATAGAACCTATTACCTTGTAACATTCAACAAACAAACCAAATTATATTGAATTTCATTTGTGATACAAAACTACCTTAACAATACTTTATACCTTATAGATGCCAAACATATCTAACATTGATCTTCCCTGATAGAGGACCCAAGAATAAACTTTATTATTGAATCCCTTTCACCACCGGAACCAGGTTTCATCTTGAATCAAAAAAGAGCAGTCTTCTTACACAACACTAATTTAAAACACTGTGTCTTTCTTCCTTTACTACTCCACTATATCTTTCGTTTTTCCTCCACAATTCCAATTATTCAAAGCGTCTCTCCGTTCCAATCAGTTGATAACCTAATTGTCACGCTGAAGCATACGCGAGCGTTCATGACACATCTACCATAAGTTTATTGTAGCAGGTTCATCTGTCGTAACAATACTGTATAATAAACAGAAGCATCATTCTGACAGCCTACTGGAGCTAGGAAGTGTACGAAGAATCTCGGTTCATCGCTACTACATCGGCTATCGTATTGTTACGACAAACGAAAGTGCTACAATGAACTTATGATAGATGTGTCATTGACTCTCGCGTATGCTTCAACGTATATGCATGACAGTGAAAGAGAAGTAAAAACAAAAGCTAATAAGTTAATCGCTATTTATTCATTTTAAAAATTTTAATTTAAGGATCTTATTAGAAGAAAATCCGTCAAAATATAGAGGGGATGGAGATGCATATGTCATTCGGCAGTCACAAAATCGAACTCGGCTTTTCTATTACAGCTCTTTAGACAGGAGAACGGTAAAAAAATGCGCTCTAAAATTCTATATCCGGTTCTATTAAAGATAAATACTTGATTTTGGAACGCAATACTGTTACCAAAGGAAACCTCGTACGGAAAATGTGGGACTAATCAGGCAATTTTCTGCAAAGTTCTGGGGTTCCCAAAATTTGTTAAAGTTTTGTAAATGAAACTGTAATATAACTGGCACTGATAGCAAACAACAGCTTTCCCTTATTTATTTATTTATTTATTTATTTATTTAACATTACATACAACTGAGCTTCTCCGCCTCTAGAGCGAAACTGAGACACTATAAAAAGTTTTTTTTTTTACACTCAAAAATCTAAGAAATTTAGGAACAATTTGATAATATTAGATTCAATATTTAGAAAAATTTTAATTACAATTTATTAAAAATAGGAAATTTTAATAAAAGCTAATCAAGATTGACCAGCAGGTTTCTTTCATATTTTCATTTAGATGACTGAATATATTCTGGATAGTGATTTTTAGTAGATCTTCAAAAAAATGTTTTCTTTCTTTTTCCCATCTTATATAATTCAATATTAAATGATTAATTGTATCTGGAACTTACAAACGCAAGAGTTAGGTAAATTAAATTTATTAATATAAGTAATAATTTAATCCTATATTTCCAGTTCTCATCCTACAAATAACTTTAAATGATGTATTTCGGATTTTAGGTTTTTTAATATTCGATAGGTTATTATTTATAACAAATTTAATAAGTTTTGAATACCATTAATTTTAAAATAATTATTTAATTTGAGTAATTCTTGTTTTTTAATTTCTTGTGTTCGTTGATAATAAAAAGAGTATGTTTTTGTGATAATATTAAGGATTTTTGCTTCCTTCGCTCAAGTGATCAACTATGTCATTTTCTGAGATGTTGCAATGGCTAAATACTTAACCACTGCAATTGAAAATATTCCTGTTTTCAATACAAAGTATTGCAATGCAGAAATAAAAAGTTTCAACATATGCATTAAAATTAGAGTAATTTGGATTTTGTTCCAAGATTTGTAATGCTGCTTTACAATCAGATAGGATTAATATTTTTTTTTTGGTTATGATTTCTGACAAAATTGCAAAAAAGTTCATCATGAATAATTTTGTTTCCTTTTCGTAGTTTAAATTTTTAAGTTAAATCATATTTAGGAACGTAGAATGTTGCTGTATCTGAGTCAGGAAACAACACTCCATCCGCATAGATGGAAACAGAGTTTTTAAATGGTCGAAGAGCTCTTTCAGGAGAGTCAGTTTTTTTATATATGGTTGGGATTCTGTAAACGTTTCTGGATGCAAAACATTCCAAAAGAGAAGCTTTTTTACATCACCTCGTTCACTGTTGACGCTGACAAATGCTAACCACGAGGGGTACACTCAATGTCTTAGAAAATATGGGCATTCGCTACAGCTAGTTTACAAAAAAGCTATCATTTCCCCTTTTCGTCTGTTCATATGCAGGTACTGTGCTTTATTTTGTTTTAAGAAATAAAACTTTTTTTCATGGTCTTTAGATGAAATAATATATTGCGATTTGCATTATCCGATTCATCCATTAATTGAAATTACTGTTATTAGTTGTTATTCAAGTCGCAAAACTGTATAAACTTCATTCTCTTTGAAAGCATGCGATATCGTTGAAATATTTTTTATGATCTTAATAGTTATGTAGATGGTATTACAAAGTAAAAAATGGACTAGAATCCATGCATTCAGGGAATAAGATTTCAAGTAATACAGATCATTGTGACCTGCATTACTTGAAACGTTTAAAAAAGTTCAGAAAATAATCTCTCATTTGTAAGTTATACAGGAAATTATTTTATAATGAAGTTTGTTCTCATGTGTCGTAATAAACATCATCATCATCCTCAAGCACCCATGGGTTACGGAGGTCCAACCAGACTGTGCAGTTTACTTCTCCAAGCATATCTGTCCTGAGCTACATCTGTTGCATCCGGCCACTGCACATCGATTCTAACAAGGTCCTGTTTGACATTGTCAGCCAATCGCATCCTAGGTCTCCCCCTCTTTCTGAGGCTCTTAGGCACACTGTTCATAACCCTATTCTCCAATCTATAATTATCCATACGGGCAACATGGCCAAACCAGCGGAGTCTCTCTCTGCACAATATGCTGCTTAAAGGAGGTTGCATACTCCTTTGCCTTACCTCATCATTACTTACAAAGTCAAACCACCTAATACCCAAGATACTACTTAAGCATCTAGAATCAAAAGCATCTAGTCTCCTGTTATCTTGTTTACACAGCGTCCAATTCTCACTACCATAACTAACCCTAGAAAGAACCAAATTATTATACAGTTTAATTTTAGTGTTTAGGTGTATACGCCTATTTCTTTGCTATTTCCATTAAAAAAAAAGAAATCAAACGGATTTTGCGTGAATGGAAAAACCAACATATTCATAAAATTATATGCATTTGAAAGGTTTACAATTTTCACCCATTTGCTTTTCACAGTTCGTTTTCAAAAATATGGTTCTCTTTTTGTAAATATCCGAATTTTTCCTACCCCGTATCCGAGTGGTTAGCCTTCTTGGCTATTGATTAAAGGGACCTGGGTTCGAGCCCTGGGGTAAGGCATGAATATGTGTGTGTTATTTTCTTGCTAAGGTCCCGCCATCTTTCTGTCTGCCCTCAGAAAGCTGCTGCTTAAAGTGAGGGGGGAAATTTTTTTTATTTTTCTTTACCCTATTAGTCCTAATAGAAAGCATTACAGACACTTTAATAAATGTGTAAAGGATCAGTTAGCTGCTGATAAGAATCTTTGGCTTGATGGCTTGGCTGACAAAGCCGAGGAAGCAGTTAGACAGCACAACAGCAGAGAGCTGTACCAAATAGTTAATGTTTTGTGTGGTAGAAAACGGACAGGTATACAAGGATTGAAGGATAAACAAGGTAAGGTTATAGAAGGTGAGGATTATGTCATGGCTAAGTGGGCTGAGCATTTCAGTGATGTTCTAAACAATGTGGTTAGTTCTATTCCCATTGTTTGCAATGGTGATAGATGCATTGGTGGCTTTAATGTTGGCCCTATAACACAATCTGAAGTTATTTTGGCTGTTTCTAAACTTAAACTACATAAATCCTCAGGGGTAGATGAAATTATTACAGAAATGCTTATAGCTGGGAATGTTTCTGTTACCACTTGAATGACTGAAATTCTGAATATCTTTTATGATAAAGGCATGGTTCCTAAGGATTTTACCAGAGCTATTGCTATCCCTATTTTCAAAAAAGGTGATCGCAGTTCTTGTGATAAACTATAGGGGGTATCAGCCTACTTTCTGTTCCAGGTAAAGTTCTTTCCATGATTGTGCTTGATAGAATTAAGAATCTGGTTGACAGTCAATTGCGTGATGAGCAATGTGGATTCAGAAGTGGTAGGGGATGTGTGGATCAGATATTTTCACTTAGGCAGATTCTTGAGAAATGTTTAGAGGTTCAGAAACCTTTGGTTGCTAGCTTTGTTGATTTCAAAAAGGCTTTCGACTCTGTTGATCGTCATAATTTGTGGTTGATTGTGAAATCATATGGTATACCTGACAAGTTAGTTAACATAATGAAAGCTCTCTATAATAACACTGAGTCGTTTGTGAGAGTTGGTAAGTCTTGTAGCAATTGGTTTAGCATTACTTCTGGTGTTCGACAAGGGTGCATTTTGTCTCCTTTTCTCTTTAGTTTGGTTATTGATTATGTTATGCGAAATTCACTATAAGGGAAAGATTTTGGCATTAAATCGGCTGGAGATACGAAAATTTCTGATTTAGATTATGTTGATGATTTGGCCCTTTTGGCAAATGATATTGATGAGATCAAATATTTCATTAGGGATGTTGATGAAACTGCTAGTAGGTTATAAACTGGTTATAAACAGAGAGAAAACTAAAGTGATGGGGGGTGATGTGGCTCAGTCGGTAGCGCGCCAGGCACATAATCTGTAGTTTTCAGGTTCGAATCCCCGCTGGGTCAGCGTTGAGATTTATCTCCGCAAAATTCCCCGCCCTACCCACGGTCAATAGGGGTCACCGATGGGCTTGGAAAGACGCCATCCGTCGGACGGGACGTTGAGTCGTGGCCCCGTGTGCGGGAGAACCATACCCTGTGCACGTTAAAGACCACGCTGGATGGCCTTGACGGGAGGCTACCATTAGTCTCCCAACAGCTGTTCCAGTGGGTCCCCTCCCCCAATCTTCTCTGAGCCTTCAGGATCCATGTGACCTGGGCCGTTTAGCCCATGGTGTGCAAAAAAGTGCCGCTCAGAGGTAAAACAACAGCAACAACTAGAATGATGAAAATTGGTCAGGCAAGCTGTGATTCAGTTAATCTCAAAGGTTGCAGTCTTGAGCAGGTATCACAGTTTAAATATCTTGGGAGCTACTAACAGATACTGGTGATGTGCGACATGAGATTAACAGACGAATAGGGATTGCTGCTGGGACTTTTCAGAATCTATGGGGAGTCTGGAGAAATAGGCATATACACCTAAAGACTAAAAGTAGACTATAATAGTTTGGTTCTTTCGAGGGTTAGTTATGGTAGTGAAACTTGGACACTTTGTAAACATAATAACAGGAAACTTTATGCTTTTGATTCTAGATGCTTACGCAGTATCTTGGGCATTAGGTGGTTCAACTTTGTAACTAATGATGAGGTTAGGCAAAGGAGTCGGCAACCTCCTTTACGCAGCATATTGTGCAGAGAGAGACTCCGCTGGTTTGGCCATGTTGCCCGTATGGATAATTATGGATTGGCGAATAGGGTTATGAACAGTGTGCCTAAAGGCCTCAGAAAGAGGGGGAGACCTAGGATGCGGTGGGCAGACAATGTCAAACAGGACCTTGTTAGAATTGGTGTGCAGTGGCCGAATGCAGCAGATATAGTTGAGATAGTTGAGGACATACATGCTTGGAGAACTAATTGCACAGTCTGGTTGGACCTCCGTAGCCCATGGCTGCTTGAGGATGATGATGATGAATTTGCATATCATGCGGGCATACCTAATATAATAATAACACAAAATGTTCGTTAACTATTTAATTTTACTCTCTCTCATGTGGCAGTGAAACACAACAATTTATCAAGTTTCGACATATCTAGAACCGTTCACATATAAGATACAAGCTAACTTGTATTCCGAACTGTTCAGTCCTGAAACTTTTGATTAGACATGGAGGCAAAATAGTGATGTTTGTAGGGTCCTTAACAAATTTATAAAGCAGAATTGTGCGTCGTTTAGCTCTCTTCTGTATTCACGAATTTACTTGTTGAGTGAACATATTGCAGGGATTAAAATTCTTTCCGTATCGCGTGCAATATCGTATATAATTGTTTCAAAACATATATGAAATTAGGGGTCTGGATTATTCCCCATTTCCTATTCAAGCAAGGTTTACTTATACCGATGTTTTCCAAGAACGTATTTCACAGTATAAGCCACATTGAATTGTGTTAAAAATCCAATTCTTTTTCTGTAATATAATAAAGGTTCCAACTCGAAATTAATTTAAATCATGATGCAAATTCTAAATACAAACTGAGAAACAAAGAGCGGAAATAATGGAATGGAAAAATGTTTTTAAGAAGTTCGTATTGAAAATTCTGGCATGTTTCGAAATGATGGTTAGAGTAAAATATATTTTTATTAATGTTTATCAGAAATTTCAACATCCATTCGACTAACATAATTCAAATTTGAATAATAAAAGCGATGAACAAAAAAGCTTAGTCGCGGAAAACTGCTTTCATTGGCCATTGCAATGATAAATAATGTATGGTTTACTCTCATCTCGTGAACATAGGGAACAAGAATGCATAATATATTAATCTTTAACTAATTTATGTCAAGGTTACTAAAGTAGCTGACTGCAGCCAGGCCCGGAGTTCCCATTAGGCACGTTAGACACTAGCGTAGGGGCGCCAAAATACCCGAGGCACCATCATTTAAATGCTACAATTTGTTTATTTAAGTAACAATAAAATTGTGTCTTTTCAATTGTAACTACCTGCAAGTATCCATGGAGAGCAAGTACTCTCTTTTCAAAGTACTCTTCTTCTCCTGATAATCGAAAAATCTTAAAAGAAATCAGATTGTGAGACTATTCAAAGCTCCGTAATTTTGAAAATAAGCTGTGTTTTATTTCAGGAAAAATGTTGCTGAAAATAAATTGCAAATCTCAAATTTTTCAAAAGTTAGATTTAAAAAATATTAATTTATTATTTAAAAGAGTTGTTGAAGCTGAAATATTTGATTTCAAATACTGCTATTATATTCGTTCTAAACACTGTTTGAAAACTGATGCAAAGTGAAAATCTTTATCCAAACTTTTAAGATTACATTTATTTCAGCAAACGATTTGTTGTAATTTTAAGATAAATTCTTACGAGTAGATTTTCTTTTAGATTTGCTTTTAGATTTTCCATTTCTTGTAACATTTTGCTACAAAACTTAATTCAAAATTAAGGAGATTAAAACGTTTTCGCATAATGTGAAAGTGTCTTTAATATTTTTGAAAATTAAGTGTAATTTAATCATTCTAAGAGTGCTAAAACGAGGAAATATTTTTGGAAATTTAAATTGATAATTTGATTGTGTAATATTACTCCATATTGAATATAACTAGTTATATGTTATCCAAAACATTAATTTATTAGATTAATTTCACTATTTATTAACAAAACTCTATTATCATTACAATTTCTATATTCATTTATTTCGATGCATTATTTCCATTCTTCGTGGTTGTGAAAGAAAGAAAATATTTTTATACCATATTGAAAGAAGAAATGTTGATAAAGGAGGACTACCACATCGTGCGCCTAGAGACGCATGAGGTGTCAATTCGGCCTCTTTCAAAAAATGAATAGAAATCAATAGCTCCCTGAAGCAGCTTCCTGTCACAGAGGATTGACAGAAGGATGGCGGGAACGAGGCAAAAAAAAAACCCAACCCAAACATCCATGCCTTAACCGAGCCTCGAACACAGGTCCTTTCAACAATAGCCAAGCACGCTCACCACTCGGCTACGGGGCTAAAAAGCAAATGGGTGAATATTGTAAAACATTAAATACATATCATTTTATGAAAAATGCTGGTTTTTCAATCACTCAAAATTGCTTTTAGCTTTTAACTATTTACATAATGCAAGTTTATTCAACATTATCGACATAATAGTGCTTTTGTACAGTAGTTAAATCTATTAAGTTTATGAGATTTAATTTAGGCTAAATTAAATGAGAATCAAATTACTTCTCTGTTAGTTCTTCGTTTTAGAAGTATGGGGTTCTCTAAAATTTTTAACGTTTTTATTAATAGCAGTTAATGAAAAAACAAATTTCCCCTCAGACAGCCGCTTACCTCCAGAAATCTGTGCCCGTCAGTACAATAAAGGAGGTTTGATGAGAAAGGTGAGACCTCAGCAGAAATAGAACATTCATGTATTATAGCTCAGGCTTGAACCCAGGATCCTAAAGTTAGTAGACAAGCACGCTAACCACCCGGCCATCGGAACGCCAATGATCAGTTTGTTAAAAATAACCTTTCTCTCAATGACGGGAAAACTGCATTCTCAATTCCCACTATTACTTCGCTCCTAGACTGTATATACAGAATACTACTAATATTTTGTGACAGCCACCTGGCGCCAGCACCTATTATCTTATGCTATTTGCGGTCAGTGCGCTTTCATATGGGTTCTTTCCTGTGAGTCTAACTATTTTCAGGAAATTATGTCTAACCTGGTGGCTTGAATCTTGAAACAATGACTGCATATTAAATATTTAATTAAAAAATATATATTTACATATACATACAAAAGGACAGCCAATACTGTGGTCTCGATCTAACCCGGTTGCCTGTCACGACAAACTGACCTCAGGCCTACACAGGCCTCCAAGTGGGATACAGCCTCGATAATTCACACAAAGAATAATTCACAGCAGTACCTGACTCGACTGCCACAGCCGAGTACCAAAGGGCTCTCTTTCCTTCAAAATTCCGCGGCAGCTGCCAGCGACCACATATCAGGTGACCTCCGCTGACCTCATCAATCACCTGCTGCCACCAGTGTCCATTTCTGTATCAACGGCTCCCTTTAGTCGCCGGACATCCCCTTCTCGAGAAGTCCAGTTCCGAGCACGGTGGGAACGGCTGTGCCAAGAAGCTCTGTGTTCCATCGATAAGAGGAGAGCATCTACACCTTACACACCCTCCCTAGACTGGGATTCAGAACAGAAGTTAGCTGTCCATAATCCTGGGATAACTTCATCATTTTTACTGTTCGAGCCTCAAAAGTGAAAGTCTGCAAAGAAATCCGTTACTTATTTAAAATGAATTCACAAATGTTTGAATTCCCCCTTTTTTGTGCTCACACACTTCCAGTTCTTGTGTATCACTCCCGAACGTCTGCAATGAACCTTGTAAAAGTTTACACTTTTTTCTTATCACTCGTAAATCACACAAAGTTCTTCCCTGCCAGATGGAGCCACGTACTAATGATGTTCAGTTACACGTGAACCTCACTGATCGATGACGGACGGCGATGCAGAACTTCCTGAGCAGGAACCTCCAGTGAATCTATTCGGCGTCCGTCGTTGCACCGCACGCCAAAGCGAAACGTTTATATCCCCCGTCCCTGATGTTCCCCACTCGTTTCGCCTGGCAGAATTTTCACTCGTGAGATTCTAGTGGGTGCTGCCTCGCTTATAATGAACGCTTGCATTATATTGTGCCATCGCCAATGCTCAGCGCTGTAACTTACTGCTTATTGATGAGCCTGCTGTGAGGTAGCTCAATGAGTTATGGTCTGAGAAGATTTCGATCCAGACCCATTTAACCAGGTCGAAAACCTTCCCAGGGCTCACATAACTGCAAGGGCCTCACGTTCGATTGTTGCCCATTTCCGCTGCATAGCATTTAATTTACGAGACGCAAATGCAATGGGCCTCTCCGATTTGTTGCCATCCACCTCAGATAACCAAGCTTGAACCACCCTCGCAGATGCGCCGATGCGCAACAAAAATAATTTGCTGTGGTCTATCGAGGCGGTAGTCTGCTCCTCAGCGAACTCGCTACTTTCTTGCTCCGCAGAACCGGTCCCGCTCGCTGGCGCACTCACACAATCGGCTTGTCACACGTTGTGCATCTCGGCTTACTCGCGTGGAGCCAAAGTTTTCCAGATGTCGATGCTAATAATTGCATCTGTATTTAGTTGTCTGTAAGCGCTAAAATCAATTTCAACTCAGGGTGATATCTACCAATTGGGACTACTCCCACGCGTCGCAAAGGAACATTAATAAAATCGGACTCGACTGTGGATCCAAAAGCCCCTTTCAACATGATCCTACCTATCGGCTTCAAGAACCGCGCCGGTACATGCTCCTTCTTAAAAATAAATTTCCAGATCCTGAATCTAGCACTGCTGTGCAATTTCGGCCAGCACAATTGATGTTGTAGGCAACTGATGTTCACTGCCTGCAACTTATTTCTGCATAGCGCTGATGTTCGCGCTGCCCGCAAGGTCTCGCTCCGTATCTGCAAAATGATGCTAGTTGACACTCTCGCACATAGTATAGTATCTGCTGTTTCTGCTTTGCCGCTGCGTTGTATTGTGAACGAATGAGCACTACCAACATGTCGCTTTTGTACTCGTTTGTATTTGGCAGTTTTTCTTAAAACGTTCAAAAGAACCACATTCGTAACAACCTCTTTGTCCAACAGCTGCGTCAGTCTCTCTAACTCTAGCTTACTTACCTGGGGCTCCTTCTCATGTCGTGTCTCACGTTTAGGGAGAGGAACGTATCGGTAGCCTTCTGTGCAGGATCGTACTGCCTTATCGATCACCCGGTTACTGGCTAAGGGGTGCTCAATACACTAAACCAGTAAGTTGGGTCTGAGTCAATCTGTCCATTCTTGCGAGGAAATATATTCCTATGTGGCTGTCGGAGATTCTGACTTCAGTCGATGTGACAAGAAGGTCTACAAAACCGCTAAGATCCGTGACTTTCCGACTTTACTTGTAACATTACCACTATTACGCACTTTCTCCCCAAAAGAAGTCCAAGTGTCATCGGGTAACTTTTTAGCTCCATCCAAACGTCGATGGTATTCAACTGCTGAGACCTTGTACTTAACGAAAATTAATTTAAGCTTATCATAATGAATCTGTTTCCATGAAGTTCTCGATGAATCACAGTAGATGGCGCCAATGCTTAACACATGGACCAATTTTTTATTAAAAAAAACACCAACTCACATTTCTCTTTACGCTCCCCGTCTGATACCAAACTGTGAAAGCCACCTCCTCCTGGCACCTATTATCTTGTGCTATTTGTCAGTGCGCTTTCATGTGGGTTATTTCCTGCGAGTTCTAGCTATTGTCAGGAAATTATGCCTAAACTGGTGGTTTGAATCTCGTAAAATTGACAGCGTAATGGGAAAGGTGCGGGATTTAGATGCATTTGACAGAGGGCAGGTCGTAGGTGCCCGACGGATGGGACACTCGATCTCCGAAATTGTCAACGAACTTCGATTTTCTCTTACGACGGTTTCAAAAGTGTTCCGGGAATATGAAAATTCGGGATAAAAACAAGCACCCGGACAAACTGCAAAGGACAACCAGCCTTGAATGATCGTGGGCTTCGCAGTCTGACCTGCATCGTACAGACCGACAGGGGCCAGACATTATCTGAAATCACCTCCCATCTGAACGCGGGTGCCAGCCGGGAAATCAGTGCGTGGATCGTGCAACGCTCACTTCATCGTCTTGTCTTTGGGAATCGTCGACCAATGAGAATCCCACTTCTAAAAAGCAGTAAGACTCAACGCCTTGCCTGGGCTAAAGAACATCAAAACTGGACCATCGAAAATTGGCAACGGATAGCCTGGAGTGATGAATTCAGATTTTAATTTCACGCCAATGGGAGACTGAGGGTATGACGACAACCAACCTCATGAAACCATGGATCCTGCATGTCAGGTCGGAAGAGTAGAAGCTAGTGGTGGATCAAGATCAGTGATGGCCTGGGTTGTCTTCAGTTGGACGTCTGTGTGACATTTCGTACGTGTACCGACGACTCTCAATGTATCTCGGTACGTAGAACTCATAGCTGGCCATTTATATCCATTTATGGGCATCATACATCCCAATGGAGATGACGTCTACCAGCAAGACAAGAGTTCATCTCACAGGTCAGGTTGGATACTGCATGGTTGCAGGAGCATTCTGCTGACTTTGAAATAATGAATTGGCCACATAGAAGTCCAGATTTAAATCTCATCGAAAATCTTTGGGATACCATCGAGCACTGTGTTCGGACCCGTGTTTCATCAGTGAAAACCTTGAGAGAATTGTGGACAGCTCTGGAGAATGCATGGGTCGCCATACCATACCATACCATTTACGCAAGCTTGTGGAGACCTTGCTTTGTCGTATGGCGGCCGTTATCAGGGCAAGACGGGGTCCAACATGTTACTAAGTTGCTATCCCTAATTAAATGGTACTTCAGTGTATGTTTCACATGTTATTTCGTAAAAGCTGAAAGAAGGCACTGACGATCGCTTTTCATGAATTTAAAACTTGCTTTTGCGTTGCTTATAAGCTGCATTGTACAACTGAAAGAGGAGGAATTAACAGTTCCATATAAAACCAGTGGTGGCATATACGGTACAAGGAAGAAAACAACTGCGCACTAATTAAAAACCTTTCTTCAGTTCAATCGTAAGAGCAAGCAGAATGTTTAAATTCTCTCCTTCGTAAAGTTGCTTTAAAAGCGATACTTGTGTGATACGCAAACAAACAGATTGCAATAATAAAAGAGGAGAGAAATAAAAAGGAAGGTAATCGTGCCATCGGAGAAAAGAGAATCAAAAGAGACAAAGAGCTTCTACGAGCCAAAGAAAGATGTTTCGGCTCTTGCCATATCTAATTAAAAAGAGCCTTAGGCTTCCTGGGCTTAGTCGCTTCTAGGCCTACACGAAATGCCAAAATCGTCTGTTTGCCTAGAAATCGTTTCATAGTTATTATTCAGTGCGATGCGTGTCGCCACCGATTACGCTCATTGCAAATAATTCCCATTTTGCCTCAAGCGCAGAGTGACGAATGAAGAGCTGTCTGTTTTCTTATTCTCGATGGAAAGGAGGTGCTGAAAGCGCAAGGAAATTCACTTCTCGGGCAATGTTAACAAAACCTCTTGCCTCATTCTTTCTCAGCAGAATTATGTTTATAATGGAAGAGGGTTCTTATTTTCTCACTTCAAAACATCCGTTTTCCTTTGTCAGAGGTTTGATGCAGAAAACACACAGCAGAGAAACAAGACTCTTCAGGAAAAGGGCATTTCCTTTTTTGTCTCCACAAGATCTTCGAGATCATCGCTTGTAATGGAAATGACTCCTGCTTCTCTTCGCGGCTAAATTTAGCAGAGCCCACGGCAATTACTTAAGAGAGGTAAGAGGGTGTCGAATTGTTGAATCTCCTTAAATGGATCCTTCTGAAAAGATGAAATAAGTTTTGCATAATAGCTCTTTGCAATCTACTGCTGTCTGCTCTCTGCACGCTCCGTTGAACTTTTTTCAATTACCCGAAATTGACGGCATGTGCACATGACAGTGACCTTGTATATAATGTTACTGTGAGGTCACCGGTGATGCCACGCCAGCTGTACTCGAAACGCTTCACTGATTTCAAACAACATGACTTCGTGCTCATTCATTAAGGACCACAAAAGAAGAATAGCGAAGATAGGAGAGGCGATGATAATAGAGATCAGCCAATTGAAAACTTGCAATTCGATCTTATGATAGCATATTCCACTAAACCTTTGCACAAAAGATAAAATATTTTTCATGTTCATATTTTTCATATTTAACTTTTCGGAAACTGCTTTTCGATATTTTGAATCTTATCTTTTATTTAACTTTTGAATGCATTTGATTACTTCATAGCAAACCATCTCATTCTGTTTTTTATTCCTCCAATTAGAAACAGAGTGACTTTGCCCAACCAAAATCTTTTCTTACATGAATGTTTGGAAGATTAGAGCACTTCCTTTGTAATCATACTACTTTTATAAAACACCTTCGTTTTGAAATGAAATTGATTTATTCCCAATACTCAAAGTACGTGTACAAATCACAAATATTCATACAGTATGCAATATTTTCCTTAAATATTTAGAGAACAAATCAAAACAGGAAAAAAAAAAGAAAAATGAAAAACGGTAAAAAAGAAACTAATTTTTACACATTCAACACCAAGGACAATTTCATTTCCCGTCCAGGTGTTAGAAAAAAATTACTACTGTAGTTTTGCCTTCAAAAAAATATATATATTATAACAATAGTAAGAGGGAAAAGTTTAAATAAATGTGAAGGCAACACCAGAACAAGTTGAGGTAAAAACTGACGCAAAAATATAAAATTACGACCTCAAGAGTTGTTTCATATTTTGAACACGAAAAGTATATTTCTTCAAACCTTTTTTTTTTAAAAGCTATTAGGATTTTTTTTAATTCTTAAAACTAAGCTACTCAAATATTTAGGTGCCAAATAAATGAAATGTTGTTTTGTAATTATTTTGTTAGGTAGTGGATGATGAAATAAAAGGCCAGATTTTCTAGAATTATAAGGTAAATACAAATGAACCATCCAATGCTTATTTAAATCGAAAAATAATATTTTAAACATATAAATCTTCCTAACAAAACAAAAATGATCAGTATTTATTAAATTTACAGTAGAAAGTGTGTTTATTTTTTAAAAAAGTTTGTAATGAAATTTACAAAAGCTGAATACGAAACAAGTTATTTAAACTGACCTCATACGTAACCTTCGAGACTCAAGGCCTTTGCAGTCTAAAGTGACGTCACATCCGGTGGATCTACAGTACTTCCTGCGCACGTAGTACTACCATCGCAAATCGAGCATTTACTTTTTTATAATGTCGGTGGGCATTTTTGTTTGATACTGTGCTCAAAAACTGATTGACATAGTATGATTATATTGTCTATATGTACATTAGTGTAATATTATTATGGCAAACTTTAAAATAAGGAAGACGTTGAAACTAAAATACATCTTGATTTCTAATTGTGCTAAATTGATGACTCAAAATGCAGAGTAATCGTCGTTTAACGTTTTCTGAACATGTATAACGATATGTAAATTACAGGGAACGTCATAATCGGTTCTACATACAGGGTGATTCAGAATTCATCATCAATATTTAGTGGGGAGGAAGGGAATAAGAAAAGAAAGAGATTTCACATAGGAAAGTATGGGGGCAGACGAACGCATGGTGGTGTAGAGGGCGCTGTGTGTACACACCTCTCATACAGAACCACAGCTGTTTGACGCGTGCAGTCAGTTGTCATTCGACAAGGTGAATTTGCAGAAGTAACATGAACCGGTAAACATGGTGAATGTGCAGATTTGCATGTAACTTACGGTGCGGCAGGAGAAAGATGTCTTCGAGCCAGGCAGTTGTATGCAGTGCGCTTCCCAAACCGCCGTGTGCCACAGCATCAAATGTTTTCACGTATTCATCGCCAACTGCGTGAAACAGGATTCTTTGTATGGGGTGCTATGAAAAACACGGTGTATGAGACCCCTGTTGATAGTGCTATGGATCTTGTAGCACACATATCAGTTGCTGCCTCAAACATCCGGGAAATGCCAGGCATCTTCCACAGGGTCCGGCTGTCCATGCAACGCCGTTGTGAGTCATGCATTCTAGCACATGGTCGGCAGTTCGAGCACCTCTTGTAAGTCTGTACAACCAATGCAAAGTAATGTTACATGTAAGATAATAAATGTTTTTTCCTTACCACTTCCTTCTTATGTGTTCTTTCCATCATTGAACTGGGGTCATTTTGCCCTACTACATGGCATATGCGCCCATGCTTTCCTATGTGAAATCTCCTTCGTTTCTTATTACCTACCTCCCCACCAAATATTGATGATGAATTCTGAATCACCCTGTATAATTACAATGACACAATATGTTTAAAAATAAGGTAAAATGCGACAATGACACAATATGTTTAAAAATAAGGTAAAATGCGACAATGACACAATATGTTTAAAAATAAGGTAAAATGCGAATAATTACTCGGTTATATATTAACAAAAATAAAATCATTTCCTTCACATATTTTCCTCATAAATGCTGTCAATAATTAATCCAGTTTTTTATACCACTGATAATATAATCATGTCATATAAATTGTTATGGAAAACTAGTGTGTTATATTAAAAGGAAAAAAAGCACAAAAATTCTTCAGAGAAATTTTATTGACAAATGTAAATTACTGATATACTGTAAGAGCTTTAACTGTAACAATTGCAGTCATGATTTAATTGAAATACTTTTTCTTAGTGATTAGACTGAATTTATAGGACATGGATACAACCTTTCGATGGAATACATATTCAAAAACTAGCAGGAAAAGTGCATCTAAACTTTACAAACTACAATTTACTGCAAAGCACACACACATTTTGGTTTACAAAGCTACCTGTAAATCTATCACTTAAGACTTGATAATATATCGCTCCACTAACCTCCCAAATGTAAACAAAATAGTCTCTAATCAATCTTCGATTGCTAAAAATATAATTCTATGCAGCCTGGTAAAGAAAGATTAAATCATTTAGTCATATAAGCCAGTGGTGTAAGACCACTAAACTAAGACTCTGCATTTTTTTCCACTAATAGAACTTATTAGTTTGGTGGTCTTAGAACACTGTGGCATATACCTGGAGAGAAATGGTTCAAATCCCATATGCCAACAAAACTATTAATTTCAAAGCCAACAGTGGAGTCCAACTCTGTGGATACTATTTATTGAGGGTAGACAACTTTTTTCTTGGCACTAAGACATTTTTTCTTATTTCCCAAATTCTCTAACAAACAATCATTTTAAAAAATATATATTTGTTTAACACCACATAATCATTTCTAGAGTTTTTCCAATACAGTGGCCAAATTCACAACTTGTATGATAATCAAGTAATTCTGCATCACATAAAAGATTGGTTGTGATTAAAGTAACAACATTTCTTTGATTTGCCATTTCCATAAATTTTTGTTCAAATTCAGTACACAATTTTTTCATAGTAATATAATTTAGTAATACAACATTAATTACTATTTCATTTGAGCAAAAAAAGACTGCCTCTATCAAATTTTTGTAAAACTTAAATTTTACATCCAATTCTACTTTTTTTATCACGTAATAGTAAATGTTTACAATGATCATATTTCAAACTTTTCAAAACTGAAAATACACAATAACCTGCTATATATGCAATTATAGGAAGAGAGTTATCACAATCAGACAAATCTGAAGGAAGCACTGTTTTTGTTTATTAGCTTAGAATTTAACTTCTAAGCTAATAGTTAAATTCTAAGCTAATAGACATAAAATTCATTTCCTTAAAATCATCTTTAAAATCCAAATCGGTTATTTTAATTTTACCACTTGACTTAGTGGGAAGTTTCAACAGTGACTGCACTCTTAATTTTGTTTCACATTCAAATAATTGACGTACTTATATTATATTGGCTTCCAGCTAACTGCCTGTAGAGTATGTGAGTCTCTCTAACTCGACTCTCTAAATTTTCAGTTTGAACAGTTTGATATACCTGGTAAAATATATTTTGAGTTCAGAGGTACAATATGAAGCAATTTCAAGCAATGAATATGTACTGTCTTAACACAGAATGGGTTTCTTTCGTTAGCATACTAGTTGTGCAACTCATCTGCTCCCATTTGTCTAGCCAACAATAAAGCAAAATAAATACCTCTTCAAGCAGCTGTTTGCCACAGAGGTCTGACAGGAGCCTGTTAGTTTATATGCCATAGTAGAAGGTCTGTGAGGATGGCAGGACATCAGCAGAAAAATGACGCATACATTTATTCACGAAAGTATTCAGAAATGAGACATTTTCATCTGACTCTGAACACGTTAATGGCATTTGGTGTTTGTTATTCAAGCATTCACCTTTAAAAGGTGATTTTACATTTACAATATGCCACCATGTTAAAATGAACTTAATGAAATCTGATGTATCTTGGTAATGTAACAATTTGAGCTTTTCTCCAATTTCTAAAAGTCCATTAACTACAAAGTCATTAAAAATATTTAAGACTAATTTAACATTTTGTCCCTCAAGGTTACTTGGGTTCAAAGCTCTATACGATTAAATCCATATTGGAGATTAAATCCATATTTTTACAACGAGTTTGCTTCAATTTTATGCAGTTCTTTAAGGGTTGATAAGGATGCAATTTTGAACGATGAAATACTATATCCATTATTTACAAAATGAGGATAGTACATACATTTTTCAATATGTTTTTGATTTAGTCAGTTATTTCTGATACACTTCAACAAATGAACTGGGTCAGTAAGAAAAAAAATAAAGGTCTTGATTTATCTGATGGATGAGGATATACAATTTGAACTTTAGGGGAGAAAGACATAATGACATACTCTTATGATTGATAGCATTATTGTCAGCTACGACACATATCATAAAAAAAAAACAATTTCTTCCAAACCAATGGTAATTTTTTTAAATAATGCTGTAAAGAATATCAACATTTATTGTTTTGGCTGGTGATATGTGAACTACATCTTTATAGTTGGAAAGCCAACTAGTTATAAATACATGGGCACTGGTTGCCATGTTTTGTGTGTCAAGTGACAGACCAACAAGGTTACCACATTTGAAATCCAAATACTGTTTGAGATGAATTTCATCAAGCATTAAAATCACTTTTTTATCTGTATCACTCAAAAAAAATATTTTTGCCTGACATATGATAAAAAATTTGAATCTACTTTCTCTACAGCAGGATTGACCGAAGACAAATGCGTCGAATTGTATTAGGATATGGTAATCAAATGTTTCCACTTTCTCTAACAAAATTATATTGCATGAGGAGCCATGCTAAAAAAAGTGATGCAAAAATCATCATATCTGATGACTACCTTGAACCACACTTATTTAACCCAAATAGTATCAACTGTTCCTCAATGAATTTTAAATGATTGTTATTACTTTCATCAGATGTACAAAGTACTTTCAAAATATTACACATTAATCAATACTATATCTAATATTACTTTCAGGAGTTTTAACCCTTGTGAAACAATTTAAATGATCATTTAAAACATCAATATGACTGATGTTTTAGAAGAAAAGTATATTTTCCAACTTTGGATTGCTCATTATCATTTTCATATGCTCTCACCATAAGCTCAGAATTAACAACAGAAAATTTTACTATAGGAGCTGGAGTTTTGATGGAATGTTACTAGGAATTAATCTGGGGACTTTCAATTGCACAGGAACCGTCTTACTAGTTTTTTCATCGAATGCACTTGAACATCTTTGAAAATCATTCTCTTTGAAGTGTAATTCATAAACCTAGAGAGAAAGATGAACACCATTAAGTGTGTTTTGCTTTATATGTTAAATTTTTTTTGTCTGATTGTTACTGATCAATTATGCTTAATCTAAAACACTGTTGTGTTATTCCAGTTATATATGCTTTATAAAAAATAGTAAGAAAAGTAAAAATTATTTTAAATGGTCAAAAGTCCAAATATGTCAACAAATCAAGTTTCTCTGTGTTTCGAGAGAAACAAACTTGAATTATATTGTTCAAGTGAGTAGAATAATTGCAAAAAATATTGGACGCATTAAAATATATCTTGAATTACAAATATAAGCAATGATGAAGTTGTATTATGCATTAGTTCATTCCTACAGTTTTTATGGTATCTGTTTAATGAAACACCAATACTGGAAACTTTCTATATCTTGCAGAAACCTAATTTGTGACATATTTTACATTTGACTTATAATAATCCAGTAAAACATTTAATTTTTCAACGTGGCAATAATAATTTTCCTTTTTCAATTCTAATATTTCTGTATATAAACAATTTTGATATGCTATGTATATCTGTAGGTGAAATGATCAATCACTAAATAATTTATGTTACACAGGCATTCATTATTTATTCATAATGCACAAATTTCACCTGACGACTATGGCATTCAAACATTAAGTACTGAATGGTATATAACCTGTTCTCTTGAAAATGGTTAAAACTAACACATTAAAACT
Source organism: Ryuthela nishihirai (assembly GCA_038380435.1). Taxonomy (NCBI): domain Eukaryota; kingdom Metazoa; phylum Arthropoda; class Arachnida; order Araneae; family Heptathelidae; genus Ryuthela; species Ryuthela nishihirai. Next base: position 6,719,903 of record JAWZYU010000019.1, read on the forward strand.
CTGAGGAAAATGTGAAAATCAGATTTGCAAAAACCTACGACACTTTCAAGTAAAATTTATGAAATATGGGTTTCTAGATGCATAGTTCATTCCTGTTATTTCCCAAGGTCATCGAAACTATTAATGAGTGACTAATGCTCTGTACTCTCTCTATATATATATATGTTGTTTTGTGATCACTATTTCTTAAACCTATATTTCACATAACTATATAAAAATCTCATATTCAATACCCTCCCTCAGCATAAACAACGACGATTCAAATAGAAGAGGATAAATAAACAACTAAGTGTGACTAAATCTAAAGCAGTTAAGTTATATGAATATATGGCACAATATATTATTCACAATTATCATTCAAAGTATTTTATATACTCTTGCCACATATTACAATTTTGCTAGGATTTGAGCAATCTCAAAATTTTATCAAAAATATACTTGCTATTATAAAAAGGCCAAAAAATTGACATACCTTGCTAAATTTTGTTACTGTGAAGTTTTCTCTTTTTATTGTTAAAAGCCATTTTCTGTACAACTCTTCATCCTAGGGAAAACTGCAAACGCGCACATTTCTTGAACTTTCATAGTTTCCTTTACAGCCAGGAACAGAACGAGGATGAGGCATTTCTTCAAAAACTATGATTCACAAGTAAAAACTTAATCACACAAAAATAAAGCTCTACTTCGAAGATAACACAACATTAAAAAATTCCGCCAACAAACACACAAGCAGCTACGGGGTGTCAAGATGCTAGATCCACGAATGTTGACGTCAGAACATATGACATCATCAGTGAAATGGCCTTGAGTCTCGATGGTTACGCCTCATATCACCACCCCAACTACAAATCCCATGTTATACAACAGAAAAGATCCAAGCATAATAAAGCATGTTCAGTATTTTTTGAGGAATAATTTTCTTAAATAATAAAATCTTTACAACATAAATCTAAATTTTCTTCTTAAGAGATTTGCACGAATTTCCGATTTCAAATTCTGATCTATAATTACACTCAGGTATTTAAAGTTACTCATTCTTTCTATAGATGGTAAATCAAAATAAAGATAATTTTCACAATTAATATTATGATCTTTGAGGGTGATTTCTGTACCATCAAATTGAATAAGATAAATTTTGTTTTTTGGACATTTAATTATTTTTTATTTTAAAATAAACAGTAATATATTTGTTGTAGATATTGTTCAACTTAAGTTCAGTTATATCTCTAGCAGAGTATACAATGGCTGAATCGTCTGCATAACAAGTTAGTGAACTATTCAACTTTAAATTACAAAAATCGTTGAAAAAACAAAAAAATATGACAGGATTTGAAATAGAGTCCTGCGTAAACTATTTACTAACAAGCATGCAATTATTTGTTTTAGATTCTACCCAAACAGCTAGTTTTTATTTGTCAAGTAAGACTAAAACCAATTAAAACAAATATTTCTAATACTACTTATATAAAGTTTATCCCAGATAATTTTATTTTACTGTATCGGATGCTATTCTTTTCTCAAGAAGAACGATTTAAGTTTTCTTTACTTCATTTATACTATTAATTATACTGGATTACAAGGTTTTTATAAAATGAGCAATTGTAGTGCCTTTAACTATTTTTTCAGGTGCTGATTTCAAATCTGATCTTAAAAAAATGGCTAGCACGACACGTTTTCATGTAATTGGTCATTTTGACTCCTATTAAAATCTTCCTATACCAACACCTTCAGGCAACTGGGAGGATACTAGATATTTCACTTTTTGTGGCTGGTAACACTGATTGCCAAGTGGGAGAAAACATGCAACAGTAACATAACCTCAAAACGCCATTCTTGTTGTTTTCGTTGTACGAGGAACACGTGCTGTACGTTGAAGAGTGAATTTTGGCATTTAGATGGCACAAAGGCAACGTCGCGAATGTGTTAATGTTCCAGTTAAGTTTTTCTATGTATATGGAAATTATGTTTTAAAATCCCAGGGTTGTTCTTTGACAAAGATTGTGAAGAAAACCTATAACTTGTATTTTATATGTCATGTTGGAGATCAGGACAAAACACGGGCTCCACATGTGTGCTGCATTTCGTGCTTTGTTGGCTTCAGTGAATGGTTGAAAGGTAAAATAAAATTCATGCCCTTTGCAGTTACAATGGTTTGGCCTGAGCCAACTAGTCACTTGAATGATTTCTTTTTTTGTTTAACTGAAGTGTCTGGCTTTTCAAAAAAGAACAAAAGCAAAATGCAATATCCAAATGTTCTTTCAGCCATAAGGCCAGTTCCTCATGGAGAAAATCTTCCTATACGAAAATCTCCAACCAACTGGGAAGTGATGGATTCGCATTCATCAGAGCAAGACTTTGAGGCAGATACATATCCTGATCCTACAAAGTTAGGCGAGCCTCATCTGAATCAACAAAATGAACTAAATGATCTTGTTCGAGACCTAGGACAAACATCAAGCTGAGGTTTTAGGTTCAAGACCTCAAGAGTGAAATCTTCTGGCCAAGGATACCAGAATTTTCACTTTATCTGCTTATTACGAGATGCAAGATGGTTTGTGCTTCTGCACAGATATTTCAGGGCTTATGGAAGAAATTGGAACAACTCACGACCCTAAGGAATGGCGTCTATTTATAGATTCGTCTAAATTAATCAAAATTAACCTTAAAAGCTTTCCTTTTGCATAAAGGAAACCAAAAACCTTCCATTCCAGTGACATATACTGTGGGAATGAAGGAAACTTATGATAGCATGGATAAAATACTCACTGCCATAAAATATGACGTGGTGACGTAAAAATCACATCTCTCTTGCTCGGCTTCAAGGAGGCTTCAAAAAACTTTGCTGTGTTCTGTGTTTGTGGGACAGTAGGCCCAGAACGGAAACAAAAGACAAAAGACTGGCCCAAAAGAGATTTTTTTATTCCTGGAAAGAGTAATGTGAGATATAAGCCTCCAGTTGATCCCTCTGATGTTCTGCTCTCATCACTACACATCAAACTGGGGCTTACAAAAAACTTTGTAAAGGGTACGGACAAAACTGGTAAAGGGTTTTTTCACTTGAAGGAAAATTTTACAAAACTGAGTGATGCGAAACTCAAATAAGGAATCTTTGTTGGTCCTCAGATCAGGAACCTATTAAATGATACTGTCTTCAAAGAAAAACTGAATATGAAGATGCGCCCTGGATGAAAACCCTTCACGTCTGTGGTACAGGGTTTTCTGGGGAATCACAAAGAGAAAAAGTACCATAATCTCATTCAAGATCTTCTCAAAAACTATTAAATTCTTGGCTGTTTAATGTCTTTGAAGATCCATTTCTTGCATTCGCATCTCGACTTATTTCCCAAGAACTTAGGAGCTGTCAGTAACGAGCAAGTGGAAAGATTTCACCAGGATATCCAAACCATGGAGGAGAGATACCAAGGCAGGTGGGACCAGCAATGATGGTTGACTACTCTGGTTCTTCCAGAAGAAAGATACCTCAGCCTATAAAGGACAAAAATGTACTTCATGAAATTTGAAATAAATCAATCCGCAATTTAAAAGAAAAATTGTACATGCTGCAGATTTTGCACAGCCATATTTGAATTCAGCACACCAAATTTGGTTAGAAACATCCTACTTGACCAATGTTATAAAAAAAGTTTCAATTTGTTGTTTCGTGTTATCTTTCCAGTAAGACCTAATATGGCCTGTTCTGTATATCTACTTTCCCTAAATGCAAACTGTGATGATGGATGAAATTCTGTTTCTCATAATAATTGATAATCCTAGGCTTCACAATCTTTTCAATAACTTTGTAAAAGGCTGGTAAGATGGAAAATGCTCTTACCAGCCTTTTACAAAGTTACATAGCTCCCAAGATAATTAAACTGAGTAAATAATTAAACTTGCTCAATAGTACAGTCATTCAAAGCAACTGAAGCACCATCTGCCTCATCAATTTTCATCACTTTCGTTTTTCCTCTCTTTATCACCAAACCTACTCTATTACCAGTCTCATGAACATCCCTAATTAACGAATTCATCTCATCAACATCAGCAGCCAACAGGGCCAAATCATCTGCATAATCTAAATCACAAATTTTGAAATCTCTAGACAATTTAAGGCCAAAATCTTTCCCTTGCAAAGAATTTCGCATTACATAATCAACAACTAAACTAAAAAGAAAAGGAAACAAAACGCACCCTTGTCTAATTCCACTAGCAATGTTAAACCAATCTCTGCAAGACGTGCCAACTCTCACACACCACTCAGTGTTATCATAGAGAGCTTTCATTACACTAATCAAATATTCCATACGATCCAACAACCAACCACAAATTATGTCGATCAACAAAGTCAGAAAACCTTTTTAGAATCTATAATTCTCAAGAATCTGCCTAAGTGAAAATGTTTAATCAATTCATCCCCTACCACTTCTGAATCCACACTGTTCATCACGCAGTTGTCCATCAACCGAATTCTTAATTATGTTAAGTATATTCATACAAAGAACTTTACCTGGAACAGAAAATAAACTAATTCCCCTATAATTATCACAAGAACTGCAATCACCTTTTTTAGAAATTGGGACAATGATAGCTCTAGTGAAATCCTTAGGAACAACACCTTTATCATAAAAAATATTCAAAATGTCAGTCAGCCATGTGACAAAACAAATATTCACCAGCTCTAAGCTTTTCAGGGTGATTTCGTCCACCTTTGGGGATTTATGCAGTTTTAGTTTAGAGATAGAAAATGCGACTGCGGATTTGATATAGGTCTATCATAAGCATCATAATCTGCAGCTAAATATGATTCCTATTTTAATATGATTGATACTTCCATACATTCTAACCAAGCAGCTCTTAGATATTCTCAAAATTCAAACCTCTTTACAAACAATGGGAATAGAAATAATCACATTATTTAGAACATCTTTGAAATGCTCAGCCCACCCAGCCATCATAGAATCCTCACCTTCAACCACCTTGCCATATTTATCCCTTAATCCCTGTGTGCCTGTCTGTTTCTTCCCACATAAAACATTAACAATCTGGTACAACCCCCTGATGTTGTGCTGTCTAACTGCTTCCTCGGCTTTGTCAGCAAGCTATCAAGCCAAAGTTTTTTATTACCTGATCTTTTACATGTTTATTAAGCTCGTTGTAATGCCTTCTATTAGGACTAGAAGAGTGTTGATTAATATTAATCCTGAACTTGCTTCTTTCAGAAATAAGTTCCATAGCCTTATCGCTCAAATACTTTTGTTTCCTGTCTCCTTTTACCACAAATTGGTAAAAGGAGGTTTCTATTGGTTTCAGGAAAAGCCTGTTTAAACTGATCCCATTCTTTCTCAACTTCAGCAGTAAGCAAACCACGATTATCATAATGACTAGGTAGCCTATCATAGCATGCTTTGGTTATAACTGTATGTTTCTGACCTTCAGTGTTCAAGATAATTTTCTTAACCTTAGCACATTTCTTAAGCTTCAGCTGCAAGACACTTTTGACCAGATAATGGTCAGACCCACTTTCGGCTCCTCTGTATGATTTGGTATTCCTAACTGAACTAGCCCATTTGCTGTTAATCAAAATATAATCTATCATATTCCTGTACAACCCATCAGGTGAAACCCACATTATTTTTAACAATTTATATTATAACAATATATATATATATAATTTGTTATAATATAACAATTTATATATATTGTTGCGGATTACAAAAATGGATAGCCACTGAGCGTGAGTATTAAAAGCTATATTTCAAAACCAAATTCAATACAAGGTAAATTGTTACAAAGGAAATATGGATGAAGTATCTTATTAACAAATCAACTATTAACATGCACAAGTCATCAATCTTCCTGCGTAGAGCACACAATATCAGCTCTGTGTATTTTACTAAATACTACCTTTTACTTGATTTACCAGGTCACCCGAAGATCTTCACTCGTAAACCAATTCTCGTCCTGTGCTAATAACTTTTCACACACTAGCCGAACAAAAAGACAGTCCGTGTAGACATTCGAAGTTAGCCATAAAAGTTCCCACTTTTATACTTCCGCGTATACACAACACATCAAGTTACTTCTTGATACTTAACGATAAAAGATCCCACTTTTATCCTTCCGCGTATACACAACACATCAAGTTACTTCTTGATACTTACGCGCGCTGTCTCAGAACAGCCCACCGGCCATTTTCGAACTCTTCGACCGTTACAACACAACGACCGTTAACGCTCCACTCTTCTTCTCCAAATTCTCCCAAAGTTCTTATTCGTTGGCTGAAACTTTGCTTTCGGTTGCCAGATTCTTCTGTCGTAACACTGCCCCCTTCCTAGGTCTTGTTCGTCCCGAACAATTCTGGATTCCAAAGCTTCTTCAGTTCTTCGATGAAACGGGGCCAAATGATCCACGTGAACCACCTTGCACTTTGTAGCTGGACGTCGACGAATGCGATATTCCACGTCTGTGTCAAAATGAAAGCGAATCTCATTATGACTTAGATTTCTTTTCTGACTGAAGCCTCGTCCACAAATATAATACGTGTAAGGCCTATAGCCCTTGTGAACACGTTTATGTCTCCGCAGGGAGAAGAATCGACTAAGAGTTTTCGTGCAAAACCTGTAAAAAGTTTTCTTCTTTGTCGAAAGTTTTCTTCTTTGGATTTTTACTTCTATCAACAGTAACAAGGAATGAAAGTCATTAGTGACATAAAATCTAGGGAGGAGTTTCATTCTCCAGTCTGACCCTTTTGTCAGTTGACTTTCACTTAATTCAGAACTGTCGTGATGAACCTTCAGCCATACTTCACCTGAATCAATTTGATCCCCAAGGTGCTTCACAATTATAATATCAGCTCCATAATTCTTTTTAGCGCTTCGGTCCATCTCCTCCTTCCATACTCCTGCTAGAACTACAGCTTCTAATCCGACAACCTTACCTGTTTCTCCTGTATAAGTGAAATCAGTGATGTGTCGGGCTGCTAGCAATATTTTTTCTGTTTTACCTTCACATAGCCAGCTTGCAACATCTTCAGATACTCCTTGTTCTATTAACATGTTACGAAACTTGTTCAAAGCATTGCCGTTATGCAGAACCTTGCAGACACGTGATGCTTCATCTACCCTATTATCCACAATGTTTACCAAACGCAGAAGTTCTCCTCCTAACTCTTCGACGAGCTCTTGCAGTTCCAAGGATCCGTTACCGAGGAAACACTGAACAGCTTCCATCACTTCCAGAGAGTTGTCAACAGAGTTTTCAAGAGGTGAATCCATGTTGCTGATAACAGCTGAACAACTCAAACTCTTCATTCCACGAGCTTGTGATGCTGCAACCATTTTCTTAACTAAATCAACAGCAACATCTTCTGTACTGATGGGATCAATAGCTCCTTTTCCGAATTCATCATCATAAACCAAAGCGCACACTCCTTCAGCCAGCTTTTTGGACACAATTGAGCATCTCATTAGAGGAACGCTATCTACGGTAGCCGTCAGATCCTTGCAGCGGTAAATCTCCTTATCTGTTGGCACCAGCTCCTCTGTCTGTCCTACGATGCAGCATCCGACGTCTTCCATCATCTGCTCGATTTTATCTTTAGTGCAGTCGACTGTGAAGCCAGGGATGGATTCCAATTTGTCCAGAGTATCTCCCGTCAATTGGAGAGCACGACCGGAGATCATAGGGACCTTGAGACCTAAAGCAGCAAGTGCAGGAGCCAAGACAAGACTCACTTTGTTGCCGACACCTCCTGTGCTGTTTTTATCTACCATCCGATGGCGCCACTCGGGTCTCCAGCAAAACACATGACCCGAGGAGGTCATATTTGCTGTTTCTTCCGAATTCACTTTCTTGGAGCTCTCATTGTAATTAGCCAGGGAAATATCAGTCATGATTGCCAAATTGTTCATTCTGGAGATCAGCGACGAGTTCTGTAACATGATATTGTCCACTTTAGAGCTCTTGTAGTCGTGATAAAACTTTTCTATATCCTTATAATCTAAATGGTTATAATGTCCAAATCTGCACATTGACTGTTCAGAAAAGAAATTCAGCATGGTTTCGTTGAGATTGTCTGAGGGCTTTACTTCTCTCTGATCGTAACTCTGAGGCTTAGTTTCATCCAGAAAGTTAGTCTTTGAAGTACTGTCTCTGCCTGAAGCTCTTTTACTAGCATCACCTGTTATGCTTCTAAGCCATCCTTCGGAATTCCTCTTCCTTAAATCCCCACTTTCTATAAACGATTCAAGTGTGGCTATATGCTTCGGAAAAATCTCTCCGACTTCCCCGGTAACGACGAAGGGCACTTTGTATCTATGATGAATGGACGCCTCTTCTTTACTCGGACCACTCTGCGAAACGTAAACTCTGTTTCGTTCCCCCTCATTACCACTCGTTACTCTGCCTTTGCGATAAATGTCCATGACACATTTTGCTGACGGCGAGGAATAGAATACCTTTCGTGTGGATCTCTCTTCAGATCGTGCCAGACTTGTATACCTAGGTATTTTGAAGTGCAAAGCGTACTGTTTAGTCTCACAGCTCTCTAATCTGTGTGATTGTTCTTCACAGTTCCTAGACATGTCACCAGCGACATAGACACTCTGCCATGCATTACCAGTAGTTGCGTGGTCAAAGGCATTATCTGTGCTATCTCTACAATTCTTGATTTCCAGTAGCAGATCCACATTTTTATATGCGTTGCCTTTCTCTTTTCCATGTTTACAATCTAACTTAACACTATCAAGATCATCTTTTTCACTGACAAATTCAACATTTAAACTATTGCATTGTCTATTGAGTTCGGTTTTATGATCCTTGAAGTGATCAATAATCTTACCAACTCGAGAAGCCACTTCAGCTCTCATCTCAGTATTTTGTGCGGCTATTTCGGCTTTCAAATCATCTTTTTGAGAAACTATCTCCGTTCTCAACTCATTATTTTGTGCGGCCATTTCGGCTTTCAAATCACCTATTTTATCGCTTTGGGCAGCTATATCACCTTTAATCTCAGTATTTTGTGCGGCCAGATCACCTCTTTTATTCCTCAACTCATTATTTCGTGCGGCCATTTCGGCTTTCAAGTCACCTATTTTATCGCTTTGGGCGGCTATATCACCTTTAATCTCAGTTTTTTGTGCGGCAAGGTCACCTATTTTGTTAGCCATATCGGCTTTCAAGTCATTATTTTGACTTTTAATGTCATTCATCTGTGTAGCCATATCGGCTTTCATATCAGTCATCAGCGTAGTCATATCGGCTTTGAAGCTATTTATCAACTTTACTAATTCATCCATACTTCTAGTTAACGGCATTCAATTAATTAATCCCACTTCTGACACCAAATGTTGCGGATTACAAAAATGGATAGCCACTGAGCGTGAGTATTAAAAGCTATATTTCAAAACCAAATTCAATACAAGGTAAATTGTTACAAAGGAAATATGGATGAAGTATCTTATTAACAAATCAACTATTAACATGCACAAGTCATCAATCTTCCTGCGTAGAGCACACAATATCAGCTCTGTGTATTTTACTAAATACTACCTTTTACTTGATTTACCAGGTCACCCGAAGATCTTCACTCGTAAACCAATTCTCGTCCTGTGCTAATAACTTTTCACACACTAGCCGAACAAAAAGACAGTCCGTGTAGACATTCGAAGTTAGCCATAAAAGTTCCCACTTTTATACTTCCGCGTATACACAACACATCAAGTTACTTCTTGATACTTAACGATAAAAGATCCCACTTTTATCCTTCCGCGTATACACAACACATCAAGTTACTTCTTGATACTTACGCGCGCTGTCTCAGAACAGCCCACCGGCCATTTTCGAACTCTTCGACCGTTACAACACAACGACCGTTAACGCTCCACTCTTCTTCTCCAAATTCTCCCAAAGTTCTTATTCGTTGGCTGAAACTTTGCTTTCGGTTGCCAGATTCTTCTGTCGTAACAATATAATATTATTAACAATTTATATATATAATTTTATATTACAAACACCGGAACATTTATAAATGCTCCGGTGTTTGTAATATGTATTAGTTATTCGTAAACCATTAAGTTTACTTACCTGTAGGAGACGTTCCCTATTGTCATTGGAACTATCAATGCCAAAGGGACCTAAAACTCCTGCCTAAATGTCAGAGTCAATACCAACTTTAGTATTGAAGTCACTTAGCGCAAGAGAAATATTTCCTTTCTTCAGAAAAATCAAAATATTCTGAAGCTGGCTATAAAACGTATCTTTCTCGTTCTCATCAGAGTCCTCTGTGGGGACATAACAACAGATGGCATTCAAATCTTTAATTTTTGTTTTAAATTTTGCTCTGAGAAATTTTTCATTAATGAAGTCATATCCTAAAAGAGCATCACTGGCGTGTCTTCTGGGAAGCAAACCTACACTTTGGAGATGCTTGTCAGGCAAAATAACCAGGTGCATGGTAATAGCTAGAACTAGTCTAGCATTAAAATCAAATGAAATAGAAATTTACTTAACTCAGTTATTATAGGTTGCGATCTTAGACAGACAGGTATCATCTTTGGCATATCCTACTAATGATAGTCACAATCAGCATCGTAGAAAAAACTCACTTAGTACATCTAATTTCAATATCACTGGCATATGTTTCGATGGTGATAGGTGATATTCAAAGCACTTTAACCAAATAAAAAATTGCATTAATTAACCTTAACTATACTAACTCAATTGACTATTCACTGATAAGCAAATACTTTAACGTAACTGAATTCTACATTAATCTGTTTAATAAGTCTTAATTAGATTGGCAAGCGAATTTGATTCTATATGATGCAGCAGAGGTAAAACAACCTAACCCAGCATACGTTTGGTGGATCCGAATAGACGTCCAAGCCAGTAGGAAATGCATTCACCGAAAGGAAATTCCCAGTGGTTCAAAAGTACAAGAAAGCGGATTCGAGAATGAGGAACAGGTATACTCTGTTACCACTCCTGAAAGATGGATTTACTGCTCAGGTTCGCTATACCTGCTCATTATTCTCGAATTCTATTTCTTGTATTTTTGGATCATTGGGAATTTCCTTCGGGTGAATGACATTTCTCTCTGGGCTTGGACGTCTACTCGGCTCCACCAAACATATGCTGGATTGGGTTGTTTTACCTCTGAGCTGCACATTTTAAACACATTGGGCTAAATTGACAGATCACAAGGACCCCGACTGCTCAGAGAAGATTGGGGAAGGTGACCCACTGGACAGCTGTTAGTAGACAGATGTTAGCCTCCCATAAAGGACACTAGCATGTTCTTTAAATATGCGCAGGACATGGCTCTCCTGCACACATGCCACAGCTCTAACATCTGATGGCGGCCTTTCCAAGCCCATCGGTGTTCCTAATGACAAGAGTTCAGAGTGGGAGGTTTTGCAGAGATAATTCTCAACTCTGGCCACACTTGCTCCCAAATGTAACCAGAATCACGACCTTCACCCAAGGTGCAGGCGCTCCTCTACTTGCCAGCAAACTGGTTAAGTCGCAATTAGGTTGAAATATAAATCAACTGACACTCTGCTCCTGCTTCTCATTTCTTCCTTGGGAATGGGCATTGTTAAGCATTCCTCTGTGGGAAGATTTGCATAATCTTCTCGCACACTGTTCATGCATTCGCTGCTGCTTCGGATTAATATCTTTGCTGTTGCACGACCAAGGGCTGTGAGGATTTGGTTACAAGATGTAAAGTTCCATGGCACGAAACGGTTATGGTTGTCGTTCTTGACCAGGTCATATCCAATTCAGTATCTTTTTAAGTAATATAACTTTGGCAGCATTAATTTTATTACGGTAAACTCCCCGTTATCTGGCATTTATGGGGAATGGGGGTTATCAGGTAGATGAATCTGCCGGTTGCATTGAGAAATATGTTGGTCTATAAACGTGAATATGAGCTCTCCTAAGCTCGCTTGGCGACAGTCAGCATAACGACCAAAAACGGTTTACGATGTGTCTTTGGCCATTTTACTAATATCCAACGGATTGATGACGCAAACAAGGGAGGCTGTTAATGTGACATCATTGGGGTTTCGATGGGCATTCGCACAACTTGTCTACTTCGCTGGTGTGTTCAACGGGTGGTTTTACTCAAGCAACCCAATCTCTCATTCTGATACTGTTGGTTGATATCCTATTGTCCAGCAGACTTGAAAGTCCCAAAAATAGGAACATTTGACCACGAGTTATGGTGCTCTTGACAAGGCATATTAGGCTTACCTGGATTAAGCACTCTGGATTGCGAAATCCGGGTACAACTTCATCATTTGATTTAATGTATTATGATTGAATTGCTGCTTTTGTTTCTTTTTTGAAATATTTTTATCACTTATAGAAACATGTATGTGGGTCTCATTACACTGATCTTTAACCTCTTTGCTTTCTATTTCTAACAAATCTGGTAAATCTATTTCTTTATAACTTCATTTAATTTAGTCTATGTGATTTATCAAAATCACTATTTTTTGGTGCGTTATTTCAGTATCACTTAAAGTCATTGTGTGTTCGTATTATTGCTTTTGTGTATGCAATATACATCAACCACTGCTGCGCAAAAGTTTTTATTTTATGCATTATTTATCTCACTTGAGAAAGCCTATATTTGCGATTCTATATCACTAAGTTTCATCTGAATCACTAATAAGTACATTCTTCGCATATTTGCATTTCTGAAAGCCTATGAATACCACTTACCTCTTTGTGTAGTCTAAATTTATGACTTATTAATTTAATTATAATTTATTCCTACTTAATTTCTGAAAGCAAATATGTTTCTCCCATTACATGGTTTAATATATGAGTTATTTATCTGTAATTACTCGTATTATTACTTAGAATGACTAATTTTGGCACATTCAGCACGTGCATTTTGATATACCTGAAAGTCTTCACTTGGTCGAGTGGTTAACCTACTTGTTGATCAAAGGAACCCGGGTTCGAGACCCGGATAAGGCATGCATGTTTTCCTTCTTGTGTTGTTGTACTTCTGCTGAGGTTTCGACTTCCTTACAGATCTTCTCTGTGGCGCATTATACTAACAAGCTCTTGTCAGACTGCTGCGGTAACAGCTGCTTTCAGGGGGAATTTATCCTTTACATATGCATTATTTCATTTAGTATTCACAATGTGTCCAAATTATTGCTTATCAGCTTTTATTTTATGGTTTTTTTCTGGATATGGCATCGCTTGCTTTAGTGTACATAATTATCATTTATGGGAAAGTATATTTAAGACTTTCCACATTTGGTTTAACATACATGATTCAAATGATTTGCTCATCTTGCTATTTTTAATATCTTTTCGCACTTGAAGGGAAGTAAATTTTTGTATTTTTTTACTTCGTTTATTATGATGTAAATTTATTTAAATATTTTTGTATTTGATAAGTTTTAAATGCATGAAATAATGTTGTTTCTTGTGCGTTATTTAACCTTAATTCCTACTTTTGTTCATTTGGTTGTATTGTTTCATGGATACACCAGGGATGCTCAAAAGTTTTTGTCATATAGCCGAATAGAAAAATATTGTGATTGCTGTGGGTCAATGTTGGGAAAAGGAAAAAAAAGTTGCATTTTACTTCTCATATGTATATGTACAAATGATAAGAAAAAAATTAAATATTAATGTAAAGTTTATTTTAAGTCAATTTATTGAAATGTCAATCTATTGTAATATGCGATTGCAATATACAGAAATTAGTGTTAACAAAATTAATGCAATAATCACAACTTGCTCTAAGTACTAAATCCTTCCTGAACCTGCAAGCTCGCAGAGATTTTACCTTTTTACAAGATTAATGCCACAGAATATTACAGAGTAATTCCCGAATAAAAAAAGCTAAACCGTCGTTAATGTTCTTATGATAGAGCAAACACACTAAAAGTCTAATGTTTTTTAACCGGTGTTCTGCGAAACACTTTTGCTCAGTGAAATGCCATACAGAAAATTGGATTTTTCTATCAATTTAGATATTTTATTAAATATGTTGCAAAAAGGTCGATTTCTCGCCGAATAGCAACTCCTCTTAGTCTTCAAGTATGGCAGCCCGGACTTCGCCCTTTGTGTGTATGAGAAGGCAACATCTATCACCACCGCTATATAACGAACAGCAGACGTTAATTTTACCTTCTTTATCTTCATAAAATTGCTTTAATTACAATATTTTTTTCTAGTTATGATGCAAATATTTATTTGGTTTAATTTATTTTTGCATAATACTGTACTTTTACTGAAATAAAGTTTATATTTAACGATATACGCATATGTTTATGAGTGTTCGGTCAAATTAATTTTACATTAGAAACTATTCCTCCACTCAAAAAAGGAGGAAAAACACACAAGACGTAGTCACCTCGGCTAGCATTTAATGCAAATAAGAGTTGTCACTCTTTCCCTGTCGTTGTCTGATTGCATTCCGAGTAACGTTAGCAAATGATTCATGTTACCACATAACTTGGCAATTGCCACAAGGGACATGCTCAGTACACGTGCGCATTGTTTCACCTTGAAAGACTGCTCTCTTTTCTCCAAAAAGATTTCGATTCTCATCCTTTCTCAAATACTTGGCTGCCCAGTCCTAAATTTCCCATATGAATTTCCCCTGTCCTAGTCCGTGTTGAAAGCGGGGATTGGCTCAGTAAGTAACCAGCATAGGCTCCCATTATGCAGTGCCAAGTTTCGAGTTCCAGCTGTGCCAGCGTTCAGATTTATCCCAGCTAAATCCCACCCTGCTTTTGGTGAGAAAGAACACATGGATGGGTTTGGAAAGCTCGCCGTCCGTCGGATGCGATGTTACGTTGTGCCTCGTGTGTAGAAGAGCCATAAGCAGTGCACTTAAAAGAATGCATTGAACGGCCTTGACAGGAGGCTGCCACCAGTCTCTTGTCTAGTGGATCCCTTTCTCCAACCTTCTATGAGCCCTTGCGGCTTGATCGTTTAACCAATTATGTACGCAAAAGTGCTGCTCACTGATAAATAACCCAACCCCTTGATGCATCAAAAATTCTATTCCCCAATCAAAATAGAATTCTCTTTCGAACCACAAACCACTTTTTCTCTCAAATTTTATATTTAATTTGTTGAAAATTTTAGTTTGACACTATTTGACCCCTCTATAAGTTCTTAAATACTTTACCATATGATCCGTAATTCCACTTATGGGTTTGCACTTGTCACCTACCATCCGTTGCATTAAAAAGCAAAATCTTTAAATTAATTGTGTAGCCCAGTTAGATAGATTTGCAGTCAGAATGATAAGACCCAACTGGAATTTAAAACCATTTTTTCTTTTCCACTTCAGAGACCCGTTGATTTTCATTGGAGAAATTGCTAATATATAATTACTCTTATAGAAATATCCCCACCTTTAGACGTTGCACTACACAGAGAACTGAAGGGACTGCTCCTACTGTTTGCAGGTGTAAAAGTCAGGCCAGGATATTAAATTATCCGACTGTGCAAGGCAAGAAAGATCTGCTCTAAGTACTAATAACATAATCTTTATTCATCATCCTGTTTAATTTCAACATGATTTATAATACAAAGCTTTGGAAAAACATTTAGTCTAGATGTGAATAAGAACATGAAATAATAAAAACAATAATACAGCTAAGGAAAAATAAAATAAAATAAGCACAACCAAAACTAAAAGTATTGTTTTTAACATTTTGTATCAAGGGATTTAAACTCGTCCAGGCTACAAAGTTAACTTCTAAGGGAAATTCAGGCAACAAATCACAGCTAGATATGACACACTACATAAAATTATCAATTAGAGTTGATAATCCCAAAATATGCTATTTACCAAAATATGTAGCTGAACTGAAAAATTATAACAATAAAGCTTTCAGAGTCATTAATATTACTAATGTATTGTTTTCAATTCTTTATTAAACAAAGAATAGCTTTTTTCATTCCTAAGGCTATAATTTAAAGCAGTGGTTTTAACCTTTTATGCTTCACGTACCCCCTGGAAATGTGTAACTGGCGTACCCCTTGTATAGACAGATGAAACTATAGTTATAGTATAACAATGGGAATAAAATAAAAAATATATATACAGTCGTATCAGAATAATATGACCACCTACCATACAATACTATGGTAGGTGGTCATATTATTCTGATACGACTGTCTATATACACATTATTTTGTATTCATAATTACATATATCGATAAATACAAAAAATGACATAAACAATTTGACAAATCTTTAAATTTTATAAAACTTTTACTGGGTAATCGACTTTTGAGCTCTCACGGCGTACCGCAAAATTTTTACTGCGTGCCCCACGTTGAGAACCTCTAATCTAAAGAATTAAACAGCTTTGGTGCTAGGAAAAATGCATGCAAATGCATCATATTTTACATCAAAATTGTTTATAATAAAATTAAATTATGTGAAAGAATTGGCCTTGCTTTCAGCTGTACGAATCACCGAAAAAAAAAAAAAGAACTAAAGAAATGCTATTTCACTGGTGTTATTACAGGGTATCCGAAAAGGAATGGATACATTTCACAGGGAAATAAATAAAGTGAGGACAATACAGTTTTCATCATACAAAAATTCAACGCAAAATGAAGATGAAAAATTACACAAGAGTACGGTTTTCACACATGACAACGGCACTCTCCTAATTTTACATGCTGCCTATTCCAGCGAGTGAGTACGCGCATGTGCAAGTTTAACCCATTTCTTCCCAGTGTTGCGTACACGCAACATGAAGTTTATGAACATAATGCAGTCAAAATGAATTTAGTATACAATGAAGTTAAACTTCACATAATGCAGTCAAAATGAACTTAGTATACAAAACTCATCATGCATATGTTAAAAGCCATTCACAAGCTCTCTGCCTATGTGTTTATATTTCACAATTAGTCTAACACTTCGTGAAAAAAATTAATTACTGAAAACATGTTTTTTTCAATATTTTTCAATAATTTATTTCAAGTGATAAAATATATTTAGTTCAACTTTTATGTGCATATTCCTGAATGCTATATATGTGGGATACACATGGATATTTTTTTTCTTGAACATATGACACAGCAGTGAATGATTTATATATCCGTTGCGCTGACGCAACGTTGGGAGTTGCCCAGGTCAAGTTCGTTCTGTGACAAGTCATGACCTGTGCAGTCAAAAATAAGAACTCGAATTGAATGTTTGGTGCTAATGAAGTGTTCTGCAGTCTAAAAGCTTTGTAAGTTTAAGAATATATCTGGCTTTCTGTTTTAACACGAATACTTTTGAAGCATCGGACCTCTCTTGTAAGTACATTGTATTATAATATTCTATTATGACTTTCGTATTTCTTATGATATTTAGTTTTTCGTAAAAACAATGTTGCATTTTTAGAATACATTCTTTGCCCTATTTTTCAATTATAGAACTTAGAAATGGCTTTCTACAAACAGAGATTACAAACAGCTGAGGAAATTATAGCTGTTCTTGAGGAATTAGAGGCAGAAGAAGCCATTGATGCAGTCATCATACTGAAGTAGACGAACTTACTGATGAAGAAGAAATAGAAGTTGGACGTATGATTATCAATGACGGGGGTGATGGATTACCAGTAGATGTGGTGGATACATTTGAAATTCATGCTACTTTAGACGACAAAACAGATATATTAGTACCTGAAACTATACAAAATACTTCTGAAGAACCAAAACAGAAAAACAAGAAACCTATAACAAAATGGATGAAGTGTGCCCCAACTTATACTGACACTCCTAAAAACTGTGAAGTTAGATGTGTCGAAGAAATAAAGAATAAGTTTGGGAGTTTGACACCCATACAAATGTTTGAACTTTTCTTAGACAAACCAATTTTGGATGAAATAGTAGAGTTTTCAATCAAATATGCTCAAAGTAAAAACAACCACACATTTGCTACGTCACGTACTGACTTGGAAATATTTATTGGTATCCTTATATTCACTGGTTATCACTCTCTCTCTCAAACAATATTTTACTGGAGTTTAGATGAAGATAAAGAGATCCCTCTCATACGCAAAACAATGTCACGGAACAGATTTGATGAAATAAAGAAGTACATTCATCTTTCTGATAATGATAAGTTAGACAAATCTGATACGTTTTCCAAGCTAAGACCTTTTTTCAATGAACTAAATAAACGGTACATTCAGTTTGCTGTATTTTCCCATAAGATATCGATTGATGAAGAGATGGTGCCTTATTTTGGACGTCATTCTGCTAAGATGTTCATACGAGGGAAACCAGTAAGGTTTGGATTCAAACTGTGGTGTATAGCCTCAGCTGGAGGATATGTGTATCAATTTGACCCTTATGGTGGAGCTTCACAGAAGACTAATGAAAACCTGGGTTTAGGTGAAAGGGTTGTAACAAACTTGTTGAAAGTTGTTCATGATCCTGAAAATCATATCATATTTTTGATAACTTCTTCTCAAGCCATTACCTTCTTACCTTGTTGTCAGAAATGAAATTCTTTGCAGCTGGTACAGTGAGAGAGAACCGAGTGGCTTCCTGTCCACTTCAAACAACAAAAGCCTTAGCGAAAGAACCAAAAGGGAACTTTGATTATAGATTTGATGGCAACAACAAAGTATTTGCTGTTAGGTGGCATGACAATTCTGTTGTAACAGTTGTTACCAACTTTGGTACCCTTGAGCCAATAATGAATGTAAAGAGATACAACCGGAAGGAAAAGAAGCACAACATAGTCCCTCAACCAAATGTTATCCACCAGTACAACCAAGGCATGGGAGGTGTGGATTTACATGACAATGCCATTGCAAACTATAGAATCAGAATTAGAGGCAAGAAATGGTGGTGGCCATTATTCTCCAATGGAATTTACAGTGCTATTGTCAATGCCTGGAAAATGTACCAACTGGCAACAGGCTCTACTATCAGTGAAATTGACTTCAGATCCCAGATCGTATTATCTCTATTGAAAACTGAAGAAGAATCTGAACTGGAGGTAAACCACCAATCTCAGAGAAAAAACATCAACCTTGGAGGCCCCAGCAGAAACAGAATGCCAGGAGCAGTGAGGGAGGACAGGACTGACCATATTATAATCCGCAATGAAGAAAATGCAAGGAGCAGATGTAAGATTTGCAAAAGCCAGACGATCCACATATGCAAGAAATGTCAGGTTCACCTTCGCACAGTGTTTTTCAAAATTTCGTGAGTGATGCCATCAACTTTGGTCAGTTTTTTCATATAATCAACAATGTTGTACATTTTGAGCAAATAAAAGCATGTGATCGAAAAAATAAAATTTTTTTATTTTTTTACCAGGAAACTCCCGACGTTGCGCCAGCGCAACATTATGTGTGGTGCAAATGACAACACATACTGCTAGTTTTTAATATTTATAATGTTATTTCAATTATTTTAAAGTGAAATTGATGACAAAATACCACATTTTTTCACAATTTTTATTTTTGGGAAGAAACGGGTTAAGTGATAGCTGCATTGCAGAGAACAATCGCCAGTTGGAGAAAAGCGACCTATCAGCAGAATTGTATGCGTTATTGGGGGGCAGAATCAAAGTCGTTTACCACTGTTCAAAGAACGTTCAGAACAACGTACGGCGGAGAACTTTCTTTTCTTAACAGAATTCTGCGATGGGTTGAGATATTCAAGACAACCGAAGCGTGAAGATGCAAATACAGTGTCCGAACCGCCATCCATGTCATCACGTGATGCTGAAATCGTATGGCCAGCTTTCTTTCGAAGCCCGAGAAAATCTGTACAACGTGCGAGCCGGCAACTCGACATCTCCCGATTTACTGTTATACCGCAGCTTCGATTACACAGCAAAATGCGAGTTTGCTTTTCGTATGCTACATGAAGTGGATGTTGACGAAGGTTCTCAGACAGGCAACATTTTTACGTTAGTGGAAATGCGAAGAGACACAACTGCCGAGTATGGGGTTCGGAACTACCCCATGCTGTCATTGACCATGAAAGAGCGAAAGCCAAAGTGTGGATGTCTGGTGTTCTACAACATACAGTCGAGTGATTGGTCCTTTTTTTTGCGGAGAACACTAGCATCGTTTACCTTGACATGCTAGAAGTGAATATAGTTTCAGAAATTCGTGAACTCCAGCAAGATGGAGCCATGCCACATTGGGATGTAACAGTCCTGCAATTTCTGGACACAACTTTTCGCAGCAGATGAATCAGCAAGGATGGTATCTCCATGGATCTCTTCTTGTGGAGATACACAAAAGAATCAGGTGTACCGTACACCAGTCACATCTTTATAAGTCCTGGAAGACCGCAATCTCCGTGCCACGTCTTAAATGTATGCCAACTCTTTCTGGGTTTTGATTACATCATGGATATTTGTGAGAACGACAAACGGTGCTCAGGTTGAAGTGCTCTAAACGTTTTGAGTTGTATGTTCATGTGGTGAAAACTGCATTCTTCTAATTTTCTTCATTTCCTCATGAAACATATTTGAAAGGTATCCATGATTTCTCGTACAATATATTTTTTCTTAAGAGATGAAAAATTTAATATAGTATTAGTTAAAATGACGTTCTTGATATTATTGCCAATTTCAATGTAGAATAAGCGAAACGATAGAAGCCTTAATTGTATTAGTATTCGGAATATAGTCTAAGAATTTTGTGTGTCAAAATATTCATCAGTAGGAAAATAATAATTTGAAATCGCATTAGAATTGTTTTTGTTTTTTTTACACTACAAGTGATATTTTCCTGTAACTTTGTTTTTTTAATGCTGTTACACGAAATTTAGAGTTAACTTATTTTTCAACATACATTTAATTTCATGTCGCAAAAAATGTGAAAATGTGATATTTCAAAAATCTCTTAGTTTTTTCTTAATGTGTGTTTTTAGGTTTCGGTGACTTGTAAAGTTTAGGTGATTTGTGAAGCTTAGTTTTAAACGATTTACAATTTCTTGCAAATACTCTCACTATGAAAAAGCGATCAGTTAATCTTCATTTGACCTACACTTCTTTCTAATTGACTGTTTTTCTTGAACATAACATGGATTACGAGGTCATTCAGTCGAATGGCGAACGATTTCTTTCCTCTGTAGTGATCTCGTGTGGTGCATTAGAGTTAAAACTAATCTTTGCTAACTCTTTTATGTTATTTACGAACAATTTACTGCTGCACTCTAACACTAAGGTGCAGAAAATATCACCATTGCATTGGGTAATTGTTGTGAGCATCGATTCGCAAATGTTATGGCTTCAACTAAGCCATATTTGTGATGCCTTAATGTGGTTGCTCAGCGGTGGCTCGTGAGCTTCTAAACAAGAGGGGGGGGGGGGGGGGGGGCATATACCATAAAGTGAAACCAACTCTCATCAATGTAGGGAAATAAATTTATGGTTTATATATATAATGTTTTAATATTGAAATTTTAAACTTATATTTTATTTCTCTGTAAAATATTTTAGTTTTCTTTTAATAACCAGTATGGCTGTGACCCTTGGTTAAACAGACTGAGATAAGTTTTATTTATTTTGTAATTTTTTCCTTCTTATTTAAGTATTTTTAGTCTTGGATTTTTGCATTTATATGTACTTCTCTGTGTAAAGCTACTAATAATGTAATATATTCTTCTTATTGTCTTCACGGATTAGAAGTGTGGATTAGAAGTGTGTGGGATTTAGAATTAGTGTAGGATTAGAAGATAATATATTTCTTCTTATTGTCTTTACGGATTAGACAGCACCCCGCCTGTTCCGTTCTCAAAGTCCTCTTTCCATCTTATCCTTGGTCTTTCTCTTGACCTGGTTCCTCTAGGGCATAGATTCCCAACGGGGGCGATACCGCCCCCCAGTGGGCGCTGGAACCTTCCATGGGGGCGGTAGCGGATCCAGAGGCAAATGGGGGGACGTTGAGGCAGTCAAGAGGGGCGGTCAAATAAATAAATAAATGTAATGGGATTTTCAGTGACAACCTTTTTATCTCTTCTATTCTGTGGTGTCTTCCTGGTGATTCTGGTCATCCACTACCTCATCCGTCATGTACAGCTTTTCAACTGCAGCTTGGACAATAAGTTCCCTGCTACCGCCTACTAGCGTACTGGTACGTCTGAAGTCGACTGAGTTGCTCTCAAAAGTTCTCTTCAAGATCACAGATTGGATATAAGCTTCAATATGTTTTCCCATTCCAAGTCGCTTTGAGTATGCTTTATGGTACGTAGTTACAATACCATCCCACATCAGAACATAAGGTATAATATTAACATTACACTTGTGAATTAGGCTCAACACATTAGCCAGCAGATCATACTTCCTCTTCTTTTCAACCTCTACTGTCTGCAGGTTATCCTGAGATGTTATTCCTACTTCAATAATTGTAATCTCATTCAATACCTTTCCATGCACTACTATATCAGGCTTATTATGTTGGACATGTGTGTCCGTCCTGATAGGCAAATCAACCTCGATGCAATAATAATATAATAATAATAATAATAAATTTATTATATTTAATATTTTTTTACAATTATTTTTTTAATATAATAAAATACTTTGAAAATACCTGTTTTCATGAATAAATATTTTATCTAGCTATGTAAATTATCTTATTGTTATCGCGTTAAAAGCATTTTTAAATTAAAGGTTTTTATTCCATTTAAAATTTTAATCCAAAGGTGATATTTGTTTTAGTTTAGAATAAATTGACGGTGACAAGTCCTTGCAAGTTGGTAGGCAAACACGCGGTTCATGCAATTTAACATGTTTCGACAAGAATATGGGAGCTTGAAATGACTTGTTTACGAGCAAGTGCGCCGGCATCGCAAACATGCAAGTTAATGCGTGCACAAAATCAAATCTATAAAAGCGATAGCTCTAGGAATGTTTTATTATTTTTATGTGCTTCACCGTGATAAATAGTTGTGAGTGATAAGTGTTAGAATTCATTATAAACATTATTTTTATAACTATCTATAAATCTGTTGAGAAGTTAATTTGTATTTGAAAATGTCTGAATCTACATCTAGAAAGAAATGCCGGTAGTACAGTACTGAATATTTGAAATATGGATTTACGTACTCTCCTACAATCTATATAAATGAATCTATATACAAAATATAATACGAAACTATAATACGAAATCTATATAAATGATGAATGTAACAAATACTTATTGCAAAATCTATCAAAAATCTTCGGTTTCCAAAGGTGATATTTAGTCGTTTTGGAATTCATTGATTTTACCGCTTCGCATATGGAATATGTATCTGATATATAAGGCTTATAAATAGTTCCATGTTATCCGTATACAAAGGCTTACCATATTTTCATACATCCAAACCGGGACATTTAGGAAAATCGTAGAACCAAACTAGGTAATGACCTAAGTGTTTAATTTGCCGAAAAGTTTTTTTCAAATGAAGCTATGAAACCTTCTAGGCTACAAGAGCATTTAAATAAAATGCATGCTGATAAGAAGAACAAAGATTTATCCTATTTTCAAGAACTGGAAAAGCAATATTTAAAACAGCCAACTATGTCAAACCTTTTTGCGTCGTCTTCTAAACAAGATGATGATGGACTACGAGCCTCATATAACGTTTCATTGTTAATCGCAAAAGCAGGAAAACCACACACAATTGGCGAGGAATTAATTTTGCCGGCAGTCAAAGAGATATTAAAAACTGCTCTTCATCATAAGACACCGTCAGATATCATCAAAAAAATTCCTCTCAGTAATAATTGAGTGCAAAGAAGAATAGATGAAATGGCAAAAGACGTTGAAATATCATTATGTGATTACTTAAAGACTTGCAAATTTTCCATTCAACTCGATGAATCAACTCTACCAAATAACGAAGCTCTACTCTTATCATACGTACGATTTATAAAAGAAGAAAAAATTCATGAAGAGTTATTATTTGCTAAAAATTTGGAATCTGATACAAAGGGAGAATCTATATTTAATATCATGCAAAAGTTTTTTGAAGAGAAAGAAATTCCTATTTGCAATATTTTGTCTGCTGCTACTGATGGTGCTCCAGCAATGACAGGGCGTCATAAGGGTTTCATAGCGCATTTGAAACAAGCAGTACCAAATGTACTCGCTGTACATTGTATTATTCATCGTCAGCATTTGGTTGCAAAAAGTTTTAATGAACGCCTGCATACGTCGCTCCATTACGTTATTAAAGCAATCAATAAGATTAGAAGCAATTCATTGAATGACCGATTATTTGGTAAGCTTTGTAATGAAAATGATGAAGATTACAATCGCTTGCTGCTGCACACAGAAGTACGTTGGCTCTCTAAAGGTGTTTGTCTGAATCGTTTTTTCAATCTATTTGACTCAGTACTGGCCTTTCTTGAAGACAGAGACGAAAAATTGCGCGAAAACCTGATTACGTCAAAAAATGACATCGCTTATTTGACAGACCTGTTTAAAATATTTAATAAAGTTTATTTACAATTGCAAGGTGATGAGTTGAATTTAATTAAAACAAAAAACGTCATAGCTGCTTTTGCGAGAAAACTTCTTCTATTCAAACGAAATCTAGGTAGAGGTGAATACAACCACTTTCCCACATTATCAGCAGTCTCTGCAAAACCGGAAGATTTACTTACTTACTGCCAACACTTGGAAGTTTTTCATGTTGATTTTACGGAGCGTTTCCAAGATATTTTAAACATGAATATATCGAGTTGGGTTTTAGATCCTTTCACAAACACAGATACTGAATAATCATCAAATTTGGAAGAGGAACTCTTAGAACTCACAACTAACGAAGGCCTCAAAGTAAAATTCAAACATGGATACCAAGAGTTCTGGCTTCAAAAATCAATACCAGTTCTCTACAGAAGTTTTTAATCGCATTTCTTTCGTCCTATATGGCTGAGCGTGGATTCAGTGCAGTAGCTAATTCACTGTCAAAGAAGAGGAACAGACTACACATCACTGAACGTGGCGATTTGCGATTGATGTTAACGAAATTGGAACCCGACATTAACAAATTGTTAACACTCCACCAGCCTCAACCATCTCATTATTTTTTTATTTATTATTAATGTTGTGTTTATCTCATTATTTTTATTTCTTATTGATTATGTGTTTATTTTTAAAATTTTAATAACAATTTTATTGTACATTTGGATGTCGTTTTATTAATTTCTGCTTTATGATTTTTAATAGATAAATAAACAGATAAATTAGGTACAGATAATATGCAACAATATTTTAATATTCATATAAAATTAACTATTATGGACTAGGGGGCGTTGAAATTTTTGTTCTCTTCTAAAGGGGGCGATGGTCCAGAAAAAGTTGGGAATCACTGCTCTAGGGGAAACAGGTATATTGCCGTTTAAGAAATTGGCACACACTTCACATAGAGCATACATCTGGGGATCCGAGATGTGCTTCAACAGCGCAGCACGCTGCTTTCCCCCTGGTTTCGGTAAACACTGAAGGAATGGGTCTTGAGATTTAACTTTCATTTGGAACGTAAAGTATTTCGGGTTCTTCTGATGGAAGAATCTTGGCACGGAGCCTTTCGCCGTCCAACCTTCTGGGATGAAGGTCAATACACAAATACCCACAGGTAGCCTGTGTAGCTAACCTATAAGCATCTGTTAGGAGTTTAGAATGATGGGGGAACACTTGTCTTGCCAGGTGCGTTATTTGTGAAGCATCCCAACAGTTGCAAAATAAAAACATGTAGTGAGCATTGAGTGATATAGTCCTCAAATGTCTTCCCTTTAAAAACAGTTTTTGTAAGATCAGGACAATCGTGATATTTTTATGGTGACCGCCACGAATAAACAATTGTGATATGCGTTCGCTGGCTACAGACTGTTCCATCAAGTCATCCAGTACCAGAAGCGTAGGTCTGAGGGGATCAATTCCAGATCTACAGGTAGTCCTTCATAATATTCCACAGTTTTCTTGAAGGGTTCAAAGGCAGGTTGCCTCTCCCCATAGCAGTAAATGACACGTTGGGGTGGGTGGTCGAATACTTGAGCGGCTTCTTTGATGAGTTTCAAAGTGAAAGTCGTCTTTCCACACTATGAAGGAGCGGCAATTATAATATTTGAAGGAGTTCGGAGAGCCATCATATACAGTCGTTAAAGTCTATTCGACACGTGTAATCGCGATGCAGTACTGTGGGAAGAGTCGAACCACACGCTCTTCTAAACAGGAAATACAGACAGTGAGCATCGCAAGTGTCTCCCATGGGGTCCTGCAGAGGTATCGAAGGATGTAAGATGTAATGTATACGTAGCCGGCTATAGTATTCTTGCATGGAGACATCGGGACTGGTGCCCAAAGGGTCAAAGTGATCCACGTGCATCCCTTTCTTGTAAACCGCTAACTAGTGGGTTCCGGGCAGGGAGGACGGGTCGGTATTGTAGATAAACAAGGCTTCTGACCTGTCGATTCTGCGGGGTAGTCTGTCACGGAGGAACACACCGACACTTGTAGGTAACATCGAAAGGATGGATTCTAGCTGATAGGTATTCATGAGCTGTAGTCAAACAGGACTTTACGATCCAATGGGATTTCCAGCAAATTCTGGTATTCGGCATACAGGATCACGGTGACAACTTGGCAAACTTTAATTCGACTCTCACACTTCCGCTCTTTATTAAAGAAAACACTTGATTGCATTCACGTTGCTCGGGGATCAATTGGAATCCAAACAGTGTAAAACCTTCTCCATTGGCTTTTCGCGATAAGTTAATACCGCTATCGGATTTCCAGGCATCCACAGACTCCAATAATCCTTGGTATCATCAGAGATAACGTCCATTCGCAAAGTCGGGGGTGTAGGACTGCTGATCGCTGTCAATGTGAAGGCTGATGTAGTTTAAGTCGAAATGTTGGAATTTGAAGAGATGTTTTTCGTACGATCCATTCAGGCTGGTTCTTTCCACCATACCTAGTACCAGACGTACTGGGAGCTGACCGAGAAATAAATTGCCATGGTTCACACTCGTCAGGCCTGAAGCGATGGAGAACATACGTAAATCCCTTCTTCGCAGAGGGTACTTGGCACTCTCTGAACTCAGTAGGCGAGCGTGTGCGAGGATGACACCGTAAGTGGGTTTGACTTTACGCACGAAAAATTCAGCTTCATGTATCTGTACTTTGTAAGAGTGGTCCGCTTCACCTGTCACGAGACAGAATTCGGGTTTGGACCTTAACAAACACAGTCTCAGGTGGACTTGATTGAGTAGGTAACGATCATGATTAAACAGGTCGGCATGGATCCACGAGATGAGTTCGATACCTGTTGACTTGATGTACCCCCTGCTCTGATGCCATCCCTCGTTCTCTCTACCAGTCAGTTCCATTTTACCAGGGGTGTCGAGGTACCAGAGCGACGTACCGAGCTGACTTCGCCTGGCATCAGTGCCGTAATTCAATAGAGTCTCCAGGTACGCCCTGTAGGGGTACAGGGTGTGAGAAGCACTCACTAGGTGATCGTTGAGGAAGACATCTACCTGGCTGAAGAGGGCGTGGAAATGATTGTAGGGAGCAATCACTTCCGACGGTGCTGTATCATTGGATTTTACAATTTTCAAGATGAGGCACAGGTGATATCGGGATAGATCAATGTAATCGTCCCTTCCCTTCACGATGAATTCAAGTGGATTATGACTGAAATCCATGCTGCCGACTATAACACGTAGCTCAGAATAAATGCTAAACCTTTTTCATCCGTTATATACAGCCAGAACCGTGACCTTTACACATCACCCCATCAGATAAACATGCGATACAGTCAGAGAACGCATGATACAAAGCAAAGTACTTATTACTACAACAACCGATCGCTGCCACCCATGCAATTATTCTGAGGCTTGCATCAGCCGATCGTTACCATACCGAGGGATTTATTCGGAGATTAAGGGAGCTTAAAATATAGGTGGGTCAACCAGGGGAAATATAGAAAAATCGGAGTTAAAATAGGGAGTTTTTCCGAAAATAGTACTCCTCATAGGCACCAGATGGTGCCAGGTTTTTTTTTAATAAGGGGGAGGAATTTTTTAATAAGGGGGATGAATTTTTAATAAGGAAGGAGTCAAAAAACGGGAAATTAGAGTTAAAATAAGGGTTTTTCCGAAAATAGTACTCCTCATAGGCACCAGATAGCGCCAGGGTTTTTTTTAATAAGGGGGAGGAATTTTTTATAAAGGGGGAGTCAAAAATCGGGAAATTAGAGTTAAAATAGGGGTTTTTCCGAAAATAGTACTTCTCATTGTCACCAGATGGCGCCAGGTTTTTTTTTATAAGGGGGAGGAATTTTTTATAAAGGTGGTCAAAAATCGGGAAATTAGAGTTAAAATAGGGGGTTTTCCGAAAATAGTACTCCTCATAAGCACCAGATGGCGCCACGGGTTAAAAAAAGGGGGCTGATAAGGGATGTGAATTATTAATGATCAATTATGAATTATTAATTACGAATATTAATAAGCGGGCGTGGTCAGTTATGTAATAGGGGGAAAGCACTGTGCAAAGGGGGATTCCCCTGGTGGTAACAAACTACTATCGTGACTTTTATAAGTATATTGTACATATTTTTTCACTGGTGAGCAAACTATCCTAACAAGCAACTTTACTCCAGTATATGACTGAAGAAACTTCCTATGCTTACCACAGAGAAACAATGGTATACATAGAACTAAAAAAAAATCCTGATTTCATGTATCATGTTAATTTATATGGGAGAAATCTTATTCCGGTAAAGTGTGGAAATTTTTAGTCCTTTTTTCTTTAAAAAAAAAGGGGCTCCGGAAAGCGGAATGGTCTACAATGCCACCGGTAGGATGGGATTGGAATTTTTTTTAGGAACGGTACAAAATCGAATTATTTTAAGCTCTCAATAAAATTTTTAAAAAAAGAAATAATTTCACTCTGGTTCCAATCGCCTTTATAGGGTTTCCAATTTCTTACTTTTTTTCTTGAACTAGCCCGCGAGTTAGTGATGTTAATATAAGAACTTAATCCACTTGGCGTCCGTCCTTCTATCCAACCTAACAAACAGATGTCGTGGACGTCAACAGTGAAGACCTAGTTTGTGTGATATCCGATTCATTTACGAGAATCCTTTAGGGTGATAATATATAGGCATCTGCTTATCTGCAGGAGAGAAGAATTAGATGAAAATACCTAGATATAGTTTAAAACAATGTCATCGAATTATGTGAAATTTCAATGAAAGCTCCATTGATTTATTTCAAGCAATCTATGCTGGGCAGCATTTCACTTTAAGCAATCTATGACGGGCCACATTTTACGTTAAGAAGTCAGTAGCCTACAAATGTTATTTTAAAAAATTCTAAGATCATCGCAATCGCCAAGTTAGTATGTCACACTTCCCTAAAATGATTAAGACTCTACTTGCATCCAGTGCTTTCACAGCAGATTTCTAGACCCTTGGTCCAGGGTTGGACAATCATAATTCAGTGTCTACTGGAAGCAGGCCCGGATCCAGAAAAAAATCGGGTGGAGGATCTAAAATCACTGCTGCTAAAATTTATATTCTTTTTACAAAATTTTCTGAAAAATACATGAAATATGAAAAACTTTTAAACATTTTGTGCCTCTTTTACACTTACTAGCATTCTGAAAGCTGGGGCCATGGCCCCTAGCCCCCTACTTAAATCTGGCCCCGAAATGGAACTATATGAATTTTTACAATTACCTTATTCACAGAAGAAACCCTGTTTAGATTATGCTCTAAATAGATATATATCAGGAAACGCTCCCGCTTTAGAAATAAAAATATTATTTTGCTGAAAGATGAAAGTAACGGAGGAATTCGAATGAATGGTAAAATTGTTTAATGAAGTTATCTTAGAATTAAAAGTAAAATACAAAAAAGTTTTCTTCACACTATAAGGTTTTTCATAAAAGAGGGTTTTTCTTCATACTATACATGAAATTCTGTTGGTAATTCATTCTGTTTTTCGGAATGGAAATTTAAAAAAGTGTTTCAAAGTATTCTATAGAAAGATTGTTGCATTTTCTTTCAACGGTTATTGACCTTTCTGAACTAAATGCCTTACTCTTCAAATTTCTTCTGCCACTGACGTTATGGAACCAAAAGTTGATACCATATCTGTCAGTGCCTAGCAACCATGATAAAAGAGGTTGCTATATTCGGATCCGAATCTCTAAGGATAACAAAAACCGATGTGTAGGATTTACAGTTTTAGAATACTGAAATACCCGCGAGCAACAAACCCGAGCTGAATCGACCAATTCATGAGTCACAGTTATAAAAAGGAACTGGCGATTCACGACCCAAGGAATGAGATCATCTCGCTTCGTTTAGTTATGAATGATCAAAATTCAGACGATTCGTGCAATCCTTTGCCTTCCATTTTTCACAAACACCATCCACTGAGGCCATGCAACCAAAATAAGGTAACACAGCGGTGCCAAACCGTCGGATAACTACGCCTAACGTGGTTGCTCCCCAACTCACATTTTTCTTATGAAAAGAGTTGACAATTCGACCACGAAAAGGTTCATCTATCTCTCAACCCATTGACATTACCGCGTTATTTCGATCAAACTTCTTGGTGATTTTTCTTTTAAATTCAAAACCTTCAGAATGGGAACTTTCGCTGCCCTGTCGCCTGAAGCCCATTAAAGAGCATCCAAGCTGTGTTACTAATAAAACTCTTATTTGGAGAATTTTTTTCAGATTAGTTTGGTAGTTTCGGATAAATTACCCACAGAGAACATAAAGATCCGATTGAGATTTCCCGTTTCCGAGATGACTTAAGCGATCTAAGCTTAAGACGGAAAGTGCCGGATCCCTGCAAAGAACCCTTTTTTAAATGTTTCCGGCAATACACAAGTGATTGTTACAAGACTGACTTTTTTTTTTTGGCAAAATCCATTGTTAAAAATGTTACTCTGAAACCACTGTTTGGCAGCAAATTGATTGTTATGCCGGAAATGTTAAGACTCAATTATTTAACAAAATGTTTACGACGATTAAGGACAAAAGGTTTTTCTTATCGGTAGTCATTTGGCTGAGTGGTCCCAAACAAGTGATTACGATCAGGACCGGATGTAGTCTTTCTTCACTATGATGAAATCATTTTCTTTAATTGTATGGAATTATATTTTTAACAATGGATGATTGAATACTTTCTATTTTCTTTGTACTTGTGAGCTTAGTTGAGCGGTATATTGGTCAAACCATAAGTCAATGTAGATTCACAGATAACTTTGTAAACCAAAATGCACGTATGTGTGCTTGGAGCAAATTGTAGTGTGTAAAATTTAGATGCATATAGACGAATTTCCCTGCTAACTTTTTAATATATGTATTCCATCGGAAGGTTGTATCGATGTAAAGTCCAATATATTTATGGCTCTCAACCAATACCTCTTATAACAGAAAGCCACAGGACCAAATTTATGACGTCAACTTAAGTTGTCGTACAATATAACTATTTCTTTTATTTTTAATTTTATTATTATTACTGGTGGACTCTGATCTAATTTTTATATTAATGTTTATCAATAACGTTTCATGAAATAATTTTTCTCCTAAATAACATATAATCTGTATTAATTAGCATTATTATATTTGATAATAAATATGAATAATTTTCAATGATTGACTTCAAATTGCAATTTAAGTTTATTAGGTATGTTTCCTGTAGGTGAACAGCGTGCAATTTGTGAAGCTGGCGTCTCTCATCAGCTTCACAAATTGCACGCTGTTCACCAGCTTCAATTTCGCGCAATGTCTCCAAATTGTCGAATAATTCGGTCACGCTTCTCTTTCAGAGCATCCAGCCGTTTCACTCTCAGGCTGTCTTCGGCTTCCTCTTCGAACACTTCGAACACGACGTTCTTGTCTTCGCTCCACGAACACGTCTTGTTCGTGGAGCGTTTGTAGTGAACTGTCCACGCTATGATCCGACGAAGTACCGTTTTTCACACTTAACCATGTAGTGTAGTGGGACATGATACACTAACAAAATGGCAGAAGCAAGAACAAATTCAAAGCAATTGGGTCTCACCAAGGCGATCTGCTCAAACGATGACACATGCAAAAATATGAATCACACCACCCTTCATGTGTAGTGAGATGATACTACTCATGATGCCTTTGATTCTCGATGCATATGCAGTATCTTGGGTATTAGGTGATCTCACTTTGCATGTAATGATGAGGTTAGGGAGCTTATTATGCAAAGAGAGACTTTATTGGTATGGTCATGTTGGGCTTATGCATAACTTTAACTTGGCAAATAGTGTTATGAACATCATGCCAAAAGCCTCAGGAAAAGGGGAGACTTAGGATGCGAGCTTAGACAATGTCAAAGAAAACCTTGCTAGAACTGGCCTACAGTGGTCAAATGCTTTAGCTGTAGCTCAAGACAGAAGTGTTTGGAGAACAAAATTGGACAGTCTGGTTGGACCTCCGTAACCCATGGCTACAAGAAGATTTTGTATGTATGTATAAATGTATGTATGCATGCATGCCTATATGTATGTATGTACCAGACTAGTTTTCTGCCACTATACAATATTCATCAAAGAATAATTAAAAATTTTCGTGAGGTGCTGTAGTAAAGGTGTACCAAGAATGGACCATCAGCACACCAAGCACCTCCAGACATCACAACTGTGAAGCCGCAAAGTCCATCGACCCCAGAGGAGAATGTTGCCTCCTCAACTGGTAAAGGGCAATCGACACGCAACAGTGCAGCAATTGACCACTGAAATGAATGCTTGGGGACCCAGGTACGTGTCCCTGATAACAGTAGAGCGAACCCTGTTACACATGGGTCTCTGGAGTCAATGCTGAGTAAAGGCGCCCATGTTAACCAAGGTCCATCGGCAAATGAGGCCTGCAGTTAGGAAGGGACTACCATCATTGGACAGTGGAATAGTGGAAAAAGTTTGCCTTCTCCGACGAATCCAGGTTTCTACTCTACAAAGTGATGGGTGGTGGCAGACACAGTGTCAGACTGTATCTGCAACAAACACCTGGACATGCTTGTTGGTCAAGGCAGTGGCAGTGTGCTTGTTTAGAGGATGTTTTCCAGGTATGACCTGGTACCGCTGGTACCACTGTATGGATCTCTGAACGTCAATGGCTACCTGTCCATCCTTGCTGACCACATGCATCCCTTCTTGTCGGACGTTTACTTTGGTGGTGATGGTGTCTACGAACAGAACAATGTGCCCTGCCATGTCGCTAAGGTGGTGTGTGACTGGTTACAGGAACACAACAGCGATGTCTCCGTTCTCCCTTGGCCAGAGAAATCTCCCGACCTCAATCCCATAGAGCACTTGTGGGACCATTTGGACTGACAGGTTCGGCATGCGGACCGACAAGCACGTCATCTCCAGAACCTCCGTGTTCTGTTGGAGCCTGAATGGGCACGTGTGCCGCTGGCAACCTTCCAGGGCCTCATTACGTCCATGTCATGATGTCTCGCCACTGTCATCCAGGCCAAGGGTGGTTATTCCCATTATTAGGTAGGTGGTTATTCTCATTATTAGGTAGGCGGTTATTCTCATTATTAGGTAGGTGTTAATATTATTCTGATACGACTGTGTAGAATCTTGCAGTTTTTATTTTCTAATCAAGATTGAGTTAAACTGAAAGAAATAAAATTTAATTCCATAAAAAGCGGAATTTTCTTTCATGTTCAAAAGGCCAACAAAAATATTTTGCAACATCATTTTATTTTCATAGCACCAAAACTGTTTAATTCTTTAGATCAGTGGTTCTCAACCTTTTATGTTTCGCGTACCCCCTGGAAATGTGTATGTAACTGGCGTACCTTTTATATAGATAGATAAAACTATAGTTGTAGTATAATAATGCCAACTTATTGACTTTTTACTAGATCTAGTGACCTTTGAGCTCTCACGGCATACCCCAAATATTTTTACCGGGTACTTCAAATTGAGAACCTCTGCTTTTGATTATACCCTTAGGAATGAAAAAGCTATTCTTTGGTTAAAAGAGAATTAAAAAAATATATTCGTAATATTAACGATTTTTAGAGTTTCAGTCTTTTTATTTTTGATTCAACTCAACTGCATATTTTGGTTAATTGTATATTTTAAGATTGTCAAATGTATTTGATAATTTTATGTAGTGTGCCATATCTAGCTACGATCTTATTGCTTGAATTTCATTTAGTAGTAACTTTGTACCTTGGATGGGTTTAAAGCCCTAGGAATAAAATGTTAAATAAAATATCTTAAATTTTGGTTTTACTAATTCTATTTTATTATCTTGTCAGTTGTAGTATTTTCTCGTTATTTTGATGTTCTTACTCAAATCTAGACTAAATGTTCTTCCAAAGTTTTGTACAACGGAGGGTGTTTAAAAAGATCTTCTCTCGTGTCTATAGATTTGCACTCGTTCCTCCTAATTTAACCAGCTATGAGTTGTTTGAAAGTTTGTCCAAATTTTTCATTAAATGTTAAAAACAAAGGCCGCATCATCATTTCATTCTTCTCTGTCTGTGATAAAAATTCAGTCTGTGAAATCTGTGCGTTGTTTTTATGGAGCCTACTAAAGATGGGAAAATATTATACATTTTCACAAGGATGCAGCTTGGGGACGACAGGAAAAAAAATCATGCCGATTTATCACCAGTATATGGGAATCATGGTCTGTTCATATGGCAGTGTTACGGGATGGATTCGCAAAATCAGAGAAGGACGGTAAAGCTTCGAAGACCTCTCTCGTGCAGTAAGACCAGAGGAGGCAATGAACGAGAGAACCATCGCTGCTGTTCGTAAATTGATTAAGGAAAATACACATATCACCGTTCGGGTAATGCGTTTAGATGTCAGTGTGTCCATTGGCAGTGTGTAAACGATTATTCAATTTTTCCTCAGCATATAAAGTTCTGAAAGATCTCTGCTAAATAGGTACCCTAACAAACTGATAGAACAGCAAAAGAGGCTAAACTCGATTAGTGCAAGGAGATGCTACCAATGTTTGAATCTAATGGTCTCAAACGGTTAACAGACATTGTCACAGATGATGAAGTGGTTTTATTCCTCCCATAAAGGTCGACAACAATGTTTGGATTGTGGAAAATGAACCGACAAGACTTTTTTCCTACGACAAGATTTGATCCTACGACAAGACCTTTGCTCAGGGAAGAGTTCACTATTTTTTTTTCAATTCCCATGGTGTGGTAGCCGTGGACCTTACCTAAAAATTTGACTAAAAGTGGCCAATACTATACCAACATTATTTTGACTTAAATCATTAAGGAGACGCAGGAGCATGGTCCAACAACAGGTGTATCAAGTGTTCTCCTTCTTCATGACAATGCAATTGCTCATAAAACCGCCAAGTTACGGCCTATTTGTAGCATGTAAAAATCAAATTGCTACCCCATCCTGCATATTCACCCGTTCTTGCACCATGCATATTTTGGTTGTTTCAAAAATTTAAAACGAAACTTGCTGGTAAGCTTTTTCCAAGTGTTCTAGACCTTGCAAAATGCGTTCATTGGTTTTGCGGTGTATTCCACATTAAGCGTTCCAGAATTCGCGGAGACGTCTGCAACTTTGCATAGATGCTGGAGAGGAGTTCTCTGAAGAATAGTAAAAGGGTTATTGAGGTGAGTGTAATTGGATTTGTTCTGCAGATGCATGACAAGAACTTTTTGAATGCCCCTCGTATAAATTTGTGAGAAATATCTGTTGAACAAGATGATGA
Source organism: Ryuthela nishihirai (assembly GCA_038380435.1). NCBI lineage: Eukaryota > Metazoa > Arthropoda > Arachnida > Araneae > Heptathelidae > Ryuthela > Ryuthela nishihirai. The sequence continues at coordinate 6,755,630 of JAWZYU010000019.1, forward strand.
AAAAATATTATAATTATTATTATTTAACAAATACACGTTCAAGTGGTACAACTCTTTACAGGGGCTACTTAAGTAGCCAGACTGTAACAAGGGTTCAGAACATCTTCCTAGAAGAACAATTCTGGCAAATATAAATATAATTAATAAAGTTCGAAATAATGAGTACATAAAGTCTTCAAAATATGAAATTACTTAAATAGATATTTCGTATTTGAATAAACAGTATCTAATCTTCAAAAACATAGGATTCCGTGTCACATAATTATACATCCCAAGTAAGTCTATGAAGCAAGGGTTAAATGGGTTCAATCCAACCATTAGCCGAATGTGAATCCTGAAAGTCTTCACAGTTTCAAAATACGTAAAGAGACACTTAGTATATAGTGATCAAACAGCACACTATAACGTCCAGCATGATAGATTCTGCTATTACGGATTAATAGTCCCTGTTGTTCAATGTAAGAGCTATGAAAATAGGTGTCCAGTCAGTCCAGCAATGTAAATCGAAAATGTGTTGAAAATACATATTATATAACATAAAACACAGACTGAATAAAACTTCTTCAGTTTAAGAATTTCCTTATAATTCTTGCTGTATCTAATGACATTGTTTTTTGCATGTTTGATATTAATTTATGATTAATATTTAAAACTTCAAGGCAGTTCTTCAATATCTTTGTAACCAAACCATTTACAGATATCACTGTTGGAATGATTGTAATGTATTTTAAATTAAGTTGTTGGTGCAATTCATATTTTACCTCTCCACAATTTCTGATTTTTTTCGACTTCTACTTTATTTAAATTATCATCAAAAGGTACTGAAATATCTATTATAATAGCTGTTTTTCCTGTAAGTTAATATGAACTATATCTGGTCGATTATTAGTAACCGCTCTATCATAATAATAGTTCTATCCCAGTAAATTTTATGAAATTTGTTTTCAAGGATTGTTTCAGTTTTATATTTGTAATAAGTTTTTTCATCTATTACATGAAAATTATATTCCAGTTCTTGATGAATAAATTTTGAAACATTATTATGCCTTCATAAATATTTTGCATTAGTTAATAATGGGTATGCGAAGGATATACATATATATATTGTATAGTTTCAATAGGTAATTTGTATAATCTACAGTTATCGTCAATGTTGCTTCCAATAATTATTTGTTTTTCATAATTTCTTGTCACTATAACTTGATATTGAATTGCTTGGATAAAACCTTCATTCTCACCGAAAATATTACTATGTTTAAGCCATGCTAACGAAGTCTAACGAGGTCTGTATTATCAATGTCGTCAGAATAAAGACTATTTGCATATCTTTCATGTAATGGCTTTTGCTTCCATTAATCTTTTCTTTCAGTAATGGTTCAGTTGATGTAAATTCAGATGATGTTATTATCCTTCATTTGTAGAGGAATATAACTAATATCACATTATATTAAGAATTGAATAATACGGTTGTTGGATTTAGTAAGAAAACATTGACGTAAATTCTGGATTTTTTTGTTGCAGAGATATTTCAATCCAAAAGTCCTCTCCTACCAGAATTACGTGGTAGATAAAGTCTAATAACTGAGCCATGTGGGTGATGTAGTCTATTTCTGTGAGTACGTTTTGAGATTTAAGTCATCTGAATCAGTTTTTGTCGAGTTTATTATTCCAAACGAATATGAAATTGAAGATATAGGCCACATACTTCTTGCTTTTATTTTGTTTTAGTATAAAGTTCTGTTTTAAAAATATTCTCCAAACGTCTTATATAATCCTTATAAAAAACATCTTTCACTTCTTTATAGTTTATACTTAATAATTGATTTATACCAAGATATATAAAATTTTAGTTGATTGATAGTTCTGTAATACATTTTGTATCCATAAATGTCATGTTATCTATTTTTTGAATTTTTCTTGATTTGATATTTAATATTGAACATTTTTCCAATCCAAATTCTAAGCAAATTGCTTTACTAAATGAATTAACAATTTCTAATAAGTTTTATAACTGAATATAATTAGAACTGTTTAATTTTAGATCATCCATTCAGAACAAATGATTTATATTTTCTGTACCGCTTTTGCCTTAATTTTATATCCATAAGTTTAATCATTCAACATTTTACTTCATGGATTAAGAGCAAGGCAAAACCATAAAGGACTTAAACAATGTCCTTGAAAAATAGCTCTGGCTATCACAATTGGATCAGACTTGTAAGAAGTACTGTTTGAATTAAGCAATAAGTTTGTTTTCCATTTTGCCATACAACATTTGAGAAAAATCAATTAGAGTGCAATCAATTTTATATAATTCAAGCACTATCAAAAGACGTGAATGAGGAATACTGTCAAAAGCCTTTTTATAGTCTTCCCAAGAAACTGAAATATTTCTTTTCACATTTTACTTGGCTACAGATAATATTATCAAACCATTATTTCTCTTTGGTGCCTCTGGATTATTTTCTGCAACCATTTTGTTCAAATGTTAGTACATTATTTTCTGGTAAATGGTGTTTTGTTTTCCTTTCTATAATAGATGTTTATAATTTACAAAATATTGAACACCTGTGACAGGTCTCTAGTTCTTCGGGTTATCGAATATCTGGTTCAAAAATGTTTGACCTGTCATGAAGAAATTTGGAAATAAATCAGGATATTTTAAGGCTTGTTGATACTGTGTAATTAATAAATTATGGATCGGTGTGAACTGTTTAATCCAGAAATTCTGTATTTTATCATTACCAAGGCATTTCCAATTATGTGCCTTTTTTAGTGCATCTTTCAAATCATTTATTGTTTTCTGTATTGGAGTCATTTTACTAATATATTCATTTGATTCGATTTCATCATTAAGCCTAGACGCATTTTCATCATGAAACGTAGGTATTGACCAAACACTAGACCAGAAATTTACAAGATCTTGTTCATCTGGAATATTGTCTGCTTTAAGTACATCAACAATGTCAGTTAATAGATTAGTGTAGAATTTTTTTTGATTATATAAAAACAGTTTATTCTGGAATATTCTCTTACTCTGTAAATTATATCAGTCTATTCTTTTGTCCAAAGAAAGGATAGTCTGCTTTAACGTATCAATATATAAACCAATATGTTTCTGTAAGTCAGGCTGGGATAACTCTAACTTTAATTTTTTAACAGTTTCTATATAAAATTTTTGAATTTTAGGAGCATAGCATCCTTGTTCCTAGGTTAAGAGTTTACTAATTTTACTTCTGATTTCGTTAATTTTATCTTCTTACCTCTTTAACCATTCTGGCGATATTTGTTTATTTCTTAAATCACGTTCATTAATTGCTTGACTGATTATTTCATAACCTAGAGCTTCACAAGTTGTAATAGCAGAGCACTATATCAAATTGCATGGATCTTCTAAAGTTTTTGTCTCTTGAATATATTGAATAAATAAGCCATTCATATTACGAATTATCTGATAGCAGTTTTTTGTTATTTTATTATTTGTATTTTAGGTCTGTGGGTCCGTTGATATACTATAAAGGAGAAATGTGGGCTCCAAATTTTCCTTAAATTCAAAGTTCTGTAAAGTATTAGTAATAAGTACTTCATTATCTCGTGAAAACGTTGCTTGTTCAGATAAAGAAGGAGTAATGATAGAAGTGTATCTTGTTAGAGCTAGCAAACATTTAGTGCTATAGATGCATCTTTTTCCAATAGGCCTATTTCGGCAGTAGATAAGAAGTTTCTTTTAATAATAACTCTAACTTGATCACATAATCGTTGTTCTCTAACATCAATATCTGGTTCTAAAATTATCCATTCTACGCACAGTCAAGATCTATAGACAGTTTTATCCTTCTGCTTAGTAGTTTTATAATAGACTCGTAACATTTTTATTTATAGATTTAATCCATTTCATGTGGCCCGATTTGCTTTTCAACAAAGCATCGGTACCATAGTTAGACTTGTCCAAGCTACTATTGCAAAGTCTTAGATCTTGAATCAATGACATATTTAAACCTGAGGCAATGCTATGCCCTAAATGTTGTGTTTTACTAGCTCTGATCCTGTTCTTTGGAGAACGTATCAAAATATTTGATGATTGTGCTCTGTCTTAACAGGTGACATAATTGATTGCTATCATATGAGGCAAGCGAAATATTTTTCAAAATTGCATTGTTATTTATATCCATAATTGGGAAACTACCAATATCAGAATTATATTTGAAAGAGCAGATGATTAAAATTATCTTAAGTAATTCTAGGATAAGTAGAATAAATGGACAGCAGGCAAGTAATATTTAAAACATGCGTAATACATTCGTTAACTTCAAATACTGTTGTTAAAATAAAATAAATAAATAAATAAATACCCCTCAAGCAACTGCTTGTCACAGACGTCTGACAGGAGCCTGTCAGTTTATTTGCCAGAGTAGAAGGTTTCAGAGGATGGCAGGACCTCAGCAGAAAAACAACACGAACATCCATGCCTTACACGGGGCTCGAACCCCCCAGTAGATCAGCAGCCAAGCTTGCTAACCAGTCAGCCACGGAATATCTTATACTGTTGTTAGGCAACCATTAAGTTCTATAATGTCAACAATAAATTTTTTGCTGGAGACATTAGGAATGGATTTTGGAATGGATTTTGAATGCTTCAAATTCTAGGAATGGGTTTTGAATGCTTCAAATTATGAAGGAATAACAGTTGAACTCAAATTAATAAACAGTTCAAGAGAAAGCAAATATGCATATTTTTTAAAATAAAGATTAGATATCATTTATATGACTAAACTTTATGCAATAATTATTTATGAAACGAGCAAGTAGCACACATAGACAAAGATGACAGATTATTATTATTATTATCGCCGTCGTCGTCGTTGTTGTTGTTGCTCCTGTTGTTAATTGATATTTAATACAAATTTAATTTTTAATCTAGTTTTAACATTCCATAAATGTTCCTATATTTTGTTAATCAAACTTTTCTTGTTTTCAGCTGTATATACGTATCATCATCATCATCATCATCATCATCATCATCATCATCATCATCATCATCATCATCATCATCATCATCATCATCATCATCATCATCATCATCATCATCATCATCATCATCATCACCATCATCATCATCACCATCATCATCATCATCATCATCTCCACCACCACCACCACCACCACCACCACAATCATCATCATCAAGCAACCATGGGCTACTGATGTCCTACCAGACTGTGCAATTTAGTTCTGCAAGCATAACTGTCCTGAGCTACATCTGTTGCATCTGGCCACTGCACACCAATTCTAACAAGGTCCTGTTTGACATTGTCTGTCCACAGCATCCTAGATCTCCCACTCTTTCTGTGGCCTTTAGGCACACTGTTCATACGGGCAACATGGCCAAACCAACGGAGTCTCCCTCTGCACAATATGCTGCTAAAAGGAGATTGCAAACTCCTTTGCCTAACCTCATCATTAGTTACGAAGTTAAACCACCTACTACCCAAGATACTGCATAAGCATCTGGAATCAAAAGCATCTAGTTTCCTGTTATTATGTTTACAAAGTGTCCAAGTTTCATACCATAACTAACCCTAGAAAGAACCAAACTATTATACAGTCTAATTTTAGTCTTTAGGTGTAATCGCCTATTTTTCCACAATCTCCATAGATTCTTAAAAGTCCTGGCAGCAATCCCTATTCGTCTGCTAATCTCATGCCGCACATCACCATCATCAGTTACATAGCTCCCAAGATAATTAAACTGTGACACCTGCTCAAGGATGCAACCATTCAGATTAACTGAATCACTACCTGCCTGACCAATTTTCATCACTTTAGTTTTCTCTCTGTTTATAACCAAACCTACTCTACTACCAGTCTCATCAACAGCTCGAATGAAAGAGTTCATCTCATCAACATCATTTGCCAAAAGGGCTAAATCATCAGCATAATCTAAATCAGAAATTTTCACATATACAGATCATTTAGGGCCACATTTTATCCCTTGTAGTGAATTTCGTTTAACAAAATAATAACCAAACTAAAGAGAAAAGGAGACAAAATGCACCCTTGTCGAACATCAGAAGTAATTCTAAACCAATTGCTACTATTCAGTATTATTATAGAGAGCTTTCATTATGTTAACTAACTTGACTGGTATACTAAATGATCTCACAATCAACCACAAATTATGACGATCAACAGAGTCGAAAGCCTTTATGAAATCAACAAAGCTAGCAACCAAAGGTTTCTCAAACTCTAAACATTTATCAACAATCTGCCTAAGTGTAAATACCTGATACACACATCCCCTACCATTTGTCAATCCACATTGCTCATCCCGCAATTGACTATCAACCAGATTTTTAATTATATTAAGCACAATCATGGAAAGAACTTTACCTGAACAGAGATTAGGCTGATACCCCTATAGGTATGACAAGATCTGCGATCAACCTTTTTTGAAAATAGGAATAATAGCAGCTGTCGTAAAATTCTTAGGAACCATGCCTTTCTCATAAAAGATATTCAAAATTTCAGTCATACAAGTGGTAACTGAAACATTCCCAGCTCTAAGCATTTCTGTAGTAATTTCATCTACCCCTGAGGAATTATGAAGTTTAAGTTTAGAAATATCCAAAATAACTTCAGATTGTTTTATAGGACAAATATTAAAGCCACCAATGCATGTACCATCATTACAAACAATGAGAGTGGAACTAACCACATTGTTCAAAACATCACTGAAATGCTCAGCCCACCTAGCCATGATAGAATCTTCACCTTCTATTATAACCTTGCCTTGTTTATCCTTCAATATATGTATGCCTGTCCGTTTTCTACCACATATAATATTACCTATCTGGTACAGCTCCCTGCTGTCGTACTGCCTAACTGCTTCCTCGGATTTGTCAGTCAAGCCATCAAGCCAAAGATTCTTATCAGCAGCTAACTGATCGTTTACACGTTTATTAAGCTCTCTGTAATCATTTCTATTAGGACTAGTAGGGTAATGATAAGGACACTCCTGCAGTTCATTCTTTGTGAAATCTGCTAAAGTGTCTTATCACTGAAATAATTCTGCCTCACCTGCTCCTTTTTTCCGAAAAGAGTACTGTTAGGTCCAAAAAAGCCTGTTTAAAATGGTCCCATTCTCCCTCAACTTCAGTAGTAAGCAAACCATGACTGTCAAAATGACTAAGTAATTTATCATGGTAAGTTTTACCTATAACTGGGTCTTTCAGAGCTTCAGTATTACAGGTAAAATGTTTAACCTTAGCACAACATTTTTAGGGGGTAAGTTGCAAAACACTATTCCTAAAAGAACTAGCCCACTTGCTATTAATTAATATATAATCAATCATATTTTTATGCAGCCCATCAGGTTAAACCCATGTGTACTTATGCATGTCATGATGTTTGTAATAAGTGTTAGTTATTCTGAAACCATTGAGTTTACTTACCTGTAGGAGATGTTACCCAATGTCATTGCAGCTACCGATACCAAAGGGGCTATCATCATCATCATCATCATAATCCTCAAGAAGCCATGGACTACGGAGGTCTAACCAGACCGTGCAATTTAGTTCTACAAGCAAGTCTGTCCTGAGCTACATCTACTGCATCTGGCCACTGCACATCAATTCTAACAAGGTCCAGTTTGACATTGTCTGCCCACCGCATCCTAGGTCTCCCACTCTTTCTGAGGCCTTTAGGCACACTGTTCATAACGCTATTCACCAATCTATAATTATTCATACGGGCAACATGGCCAAACCAACGGAGTCTCTCGCTGCAAAATATGCTGCTTAAAGGAGATTGCAAACTCCTTTGCCTAACCTCATCATTACTTACAAAGTTGAACCACGTAATGCCCAAGATACTGCGTAAGCATCTGGAATCAAAAGCATCTAGTTTCCTGTTATCATGTGTACAAAGTGTCCACGTTTCACTACGTTTCACACGTTTTTCCACAATCTCCATAGATTCTTAAAAGTCCTGGAAGCAATCCCTATTCGTCTGCTAATCTCATGCCGCACATCACCAGCATCTGTTACATAGCTCCCAAGGTAATTAGACTGTGACACCTGCTCAAGATTGTAACCATTCAGATTAACTGAATCACAGCCTGCCTGACCAATTTTCATCACTTTAGTTTTCTCTCTGTTTATAACCAAACCTACTCTACTACCAGTTTCATCAACAGCTCGAATGAAAGAGTTCATCTAATCAACATCATTTGCCAAAAGGGCTAAATCATCAGCATTATCTAAATCAGAAATTCTCGTATCTCCAGTCCATTTAAGGCCAAAATATTTCACTTGAAGTGAATTTCGCAAAACATAATCAATAACCAAGCTAAAGAGAAAAGGAGACAAAATGCACCCTTGTCGAACACCAGAAGTAATGCTAAACCAATTGCTACAAGCCTTACCAACTCTCACACACGACTCACTGTTATTATAGTGAGCTTTCATTATGTTAACTAACTTGTCTGTTATACCATATGATTTCATAATCAACCACAAAATATGGCGATCAGCAGATTCGAAAGCCTTTTTGAAATCAACAAAGCTAGCAACCAATGGTTTCCGAAACTCTAAACATTTCTCAAGAATCTGCCTGAGTGAAAATATCTGATCCACACATCCCTAACACTTCTGAATCCACATTGCTCATCACGTAATTGCCTATCAACCAGATTCTTAATTCTATTAAGCACAATCGTGGAAAGAACTTTACCTGGAACAAAGAGTAGGCTGATACGCCTATAGGTGTCACAAGAATTGCGATCACCTTTTTTTTTTTATAAATAGGGAAAATAATAGCTCTGGTAAAATTCTTAGGAACCATGCCTTTATCATAAAAGATAGTCAGCATTTCAGTCATCCAAGTGGTAACTGAATCATTCCAAGCTCTAAGCATTTCCGTAGTAATTTCATCTACCCCTGACGATTTATGAAGTTTAAGTTTGGAAAAAGCCAAATAACTTCAGATTGTGTTATAGGGCCAACATTAAAGCCACCAATGCATCTATCATAATTCCAAACAATTGGAGTAGAACTAACCACATTGTTCAGAACATCACTGAAATGCTCAGCCGACCTAGCCATGACAGAATCCTCACCTTCTATAACATTACCTTGTTTATCCTTCAATACCTGTATACCTGTTCGTTTTCTACCACACAAAACATTAACTCTCTGGTACAGCTCTCTGCTATTGTGCTGTCTAACTGTTTCCTCGGTTTTGTCAGCGAAGCCATCAAGCCAAAGGTTCTTATCAGCAGCTAACTGGTCTTTTACACGTTTATTAGGTTATCTCTAATTCTTTCTATTAGGACTAGTAGGGTATTGATTAAGGACATTCCTGCAGTTCTTTCTTTCCGAAATAAGCTCAAGTGCCTTATCACTCAGATAATTCTGCCTCTTCTGCTCCTTTTTTCCTAAAAGAGTACTGTTAGTGTCCAAAAAAGCCTGTTTAAAATGATCCCATTCTTCCTCAACTTCAGTAGTAAGCATACCATGACTGTCATAATGACTAAGTAACCTATCATGGTAGGTTTTGGCTATAACTGGGTCATTCAGAGCTTCAGTATTAAAAGCAAATTTTTTAACCCTAGCACAACACTTTTTAAGTTTAAGTTGCAAGACACTTTTAACAAGATAATGGTCAGATCCAATTTCAGCTCCCCTATATGACCTGGTATTCCTAACAGAACTAGCCCATTTGCTGTTAATTAATATATAATCAATCATATTCTTATGCAGCCCATCGGGCGAAACCCATGTGTACTTATGTATGTCATGATGTTTGTAATAAGTGTTAGTTATTCTGAATCCATTGAGTTTACTTACCTGTAGGAGACGTTGCCCATTGCAGCTACCAATACCAAAAGGGCCTATTACTCCTCCCCAAAGGTCAGAGTCAGTACCAACTTTGGCATTGAAGTCTCCAAGAACAAGGGTAATATCTCCTTTCTTGACAGAATTCAAAATATCCTGAAGTTGTCCGTAAAACCTATCATTCTCATTCTCATCGGCATCCTCAGTGGGGACATAACAGCAGATAACATTCAAGTATTTGACGCTTGTCTGAAATTTTGCCGTAAGGAACCTTTCATGAATGCACTCATATCCTAGAAGAGCATCACTAGCGTGTCTGCTGAGAAGCAGATCCACGCCTTGGTGATGCTTATTGTCGTTCCTCTTGAAAAAAGAAATTTAAGATTATTTTAAAGACTCTGACCTTTATCTGTCCATCTGGTCTCTTGCAAACCAAGAATATCTAAATTATAATGGTGGAATACTTGTGTCAGGACATCAAGAGAAAATGCTCTGTGTAGAGTCCTCAATCCAACTACCTATGGAGAGAATATGGTTAGTCTGATGTTTAAGGAAACTATGTTTATGGAGAGTGGGAATGCCGACAATATCAAACAGCCCCCTAATCGCAGACATGAGGCAAAGACCCGTTCCGACACCACTAAAGGCTGAAGCCATCTACACTGGAAGACTTCCTCCAATGTAGAATTTGACGATGCCAATAGAAGCAAAGAGTTCAGGTGCCTGCGATGACCTCTGCTCAGGATTATCCACCAGCAGATAAACATATCCTGTGAATCTATTCACTTGGGGCTGTCAAGCCACAAACAAACAGAAAACACAGCGAAGATTTTCGCTCCACAGAAGCCCACCAGTGCAGCAAAATCAGGATCCATAATCAAGCTCAGAGCCATAATTCCGTTCAGGTTGGTATATATGGTCATATGGTATATATGGTATCATTGGTATATATGGTCAGCACCAGTTTTTATATATGGTCAGCACCAGTTGGTATATATATGGTCAGCACCAATTGGTATATATATGGTCATCACTCCCTGTAAAGAGAAATTTAAAGTTATTTTTAAGTATCTCACCTTTACCTGTCCATCTGGTCTCTTGCAACCTCGAATATCTAGGTAATTGTGCTAGAATTCCTGTGTGAGGACATCAAGAAAATAACCTCTATGTAATGTCCTCACTTTTCACGTTCCTGCAGAGAGAAAGTAATTAGTACGATTTTTAAAGAAACTAGTTTTATTGAGATAGGTAGGGCCAACAATATCAAACAGGCCTCTGATCGCAGGTATGGGGCAAACACCTGTTCGTCCTCCGCTAAAGGCTGAAGTCACCGATGCTGGTAGGAACTGCAGACACCACCTTTTCAAGTGTACCTTTTCAAGAGCCATTATGGCCTGCCTGAGACACATTAGTCCAGTTTTGGCTTGACGATACCCAACTAGCTAAGTTAGGTTCAGGTACCTGCGATGGCCTCTGATCAGGATTATCCACCAGCTGATATAAGGTATTCCATGACTCTGCTCACTTAGGGCTGGCAACTCTGAAGCAAATAGAAAAGACAGCGGCAGATTCTCCCTCAACAGAGGCCCACCAGTGCAGCAAGTCCAGGATCCATAATCAAGCTCAAATCCATAAACAAGTCCAGTTTAGTAAGTATAAATGGTCAGCACCAGGACCCTGTGAAGTTGACCACTCCTCAGCAGGGTTGAAAAAAAAGAAAAAAGTGGCCATAGATGACCAGATGAGTAGGCCATATTGAACTGGCAGCCCTCCCTTCGGTTCCCTTCCAAAAGCGAATATCTCTTTTGAAAGGTACTATCGGCCTGCACCACGAGAAGGCGGGGTCAGACATTAGGTGTTAGACCTGGCCGGTTCTGGTCATCATCACTGGGGATTGGTATACAGCTCTCCTTCCAGTTTATACCTAACTACAATTTACAATCCTATCATCAGTAAGTGTTACAATTTTTCTCTTATTTCAAGATTAAACAAAAGCATTTGCAAATACCTTAACTAATAATAGTCCCCGACACAGAACCTTGTAGAACTCCTATTTCATTCTCATTCCTGTACTAAAATAGTCTCCTACATTTACCTTTTTGAATCCTATCTTTTGAATATATTTTCAACTATTGCAAAAGATTTTCGCGAATTTCAGCAATTTCGAGATTTTTGTTAACAAATTATGTGAAACTAAATCAAATGACATTTTTGATGTCTGGAAATACACTACAGGATACAAAATTGCAACACCTGGAAGAATTAATGCCATTTTATTGAAGGGCAGCTGTTAGCATACATTTCAATGTGCGATTGATTATATTATCAACTTTTTCTTAATGGAAAATTGCCACTATACTTACCCGGTAAAGTGGTATAATCAGTACGATATTGAACCGCCATGCATGAACAGCAATGCATTCATGAACACGATGGGGAAGACCATCGTATAGCTCTATAATGTCCTCCTGAGGGATAGAACACCAAATAGCACGAAGTCGCTGTTCCATTTCAGCGACAGTGGTTGGCGCATCTCTTGGGTGTTGTGGAGCTGTCGGCCCATCCACGTACCAGACGTGTTCAATAGGTGAAAAGTCCGGCGAGCGTGTTGCCCATAGTAGTACTTGAACGTTTTGCTTGTGTAGATACTGCAAAATAATGTGGGCTCTTTGGGGACGGGAGTTATCTTGCTAGTGAAAGGTTCCATGCTGCTGAACAAATGGGGCAGCCACTGAATGAAAAATGTTGGTAACATATCGTTACCAACATTTTTCATTCAGTGGCTGCCCCATTTGTTCAGCAGCATAGAACCTTAGGCAGTTAGAGATCCCCTTATGATGACCAGTTCTGACCGAGATGTCCGACTAATGACACCGCACACCAAGATACCAGGTGCTGGAGCTGTATGACGAGGAACTCACTGAGTGGCGTTCCTTTCCCCTGGATGATGGCGAACACGTTGTCTACCGTCGTGCTGACCAAGACAAAAACAAGCTTTGTCACTAAACACAACGATACTCCACTCTTGTTCGTTCCAGTTCTGTCTGAGGTAACACCACTAAGGACGTGCTTGAATGTGGGCAGATGGGAGGGGCAAACGCAGTGCCGGACGATAGACTCGCGATGAAAATTGTAAAAGCCTGTTGTTTACCATCCGCCTGATAGTTGTTACCGTCCCTGTTTCCAGTCCCTTTGAGGTTGTGTTGTAGTAGGGAATCTGTCGTGCAATGTCATGCGTCGCAGATGGCGGTCCTGTCTCTCCTTGGTCACACGTCGTCTTCCTGATCCTTGTCAGCGTGTGCTGGATCCTTCTTGAACCCACTTTCGTCATATGTGTACGATGGTGCTGGGATTACGGCCAAAGTTTGGCCACATCTCTGTGCGACAAAGCAAGTTCTATAAGGCCGATGATTCTTCCACATTCAAAAATTGTTGGAACGGTTGTCGAGATCTGCGTAAGGGCATCTTTAGCGATTTAGAACAATTTCCGCAACGTTTTGTCAACCAGGGAGCTTTGGTTGTCTTTATCTCTGTTTGACTGCTTTGCACATGTGATGTCAGCTCGCGCCTGTCCAATCGTTTCGATCGTCCTGCAAACCTAACCATTTCCATGCATTTCTCTATACTACCGCCTCCCTAAATTTTGTCGCATTTGCATAACTACTTGAAAGTGTTGTATTTTTTATTACCTGTAGTGTATTACGAATATGGTCTGTAAATGGTAGCTAGGTAGTCACTGGAAGGAGAGCTATGCACCAATCTTCTGTGATGATGCATAGAACCGGCCATGCCTAGCACCTAATGTCCAACCCCGTCTACTCGTGGTGCAGACCGTTAGTACCTATCAAAAGAGATACTCTCTTGTGGGAGTGAACGGAAGGGGAGGGCTGCCAGATTAGTGTGGCCTACTAATCTGGAAAACTATGGCTACTTTTCTTTTTTTTCCTACCCTGCTGAGGAGTGGTCAACCACACAGGGTCCTGGTGCTGACCATATATACCAACCTGAACGGAATTATGGCTCTGAGCTTGATTATGGATCCTGATTTTGCTGCACTGGTGCAATTCTGTGGAGTGAAAATCTTCTGTTGTGTTTTCTGTTTGTTTGTGGGTTGACAGCCCCAAGTGAATATATTCACAGGGTATGTTTATCCGCTGGTGGATAATCCTGAGCAGAGGTCATCGCAGGCACCTGAACACTTTACTTCTATTGGCATCGTCAAATTCTACATTGGAGGAAGTCTTCCAGTGTAGATGGCTTCAGCCTTTTAGTGGTGGCGGAACGGGTCTTTACCCCATGTCTGCGATTAGGGGGCTGTTTGATATTGTCGGCATTCCCTCTCTCAATAAACATAGTTTCCTTAAACATCAGACTAACCATATTCTCTCCATAGGTAGTTGGGATGTCAGGACTCTGCACAGAGCTATTTCTCTTGATGTCCCCACACAAGAATTACACCATTATAATTTAGATATTCTTGGTTTGCAAGAGTCCAGATGGACAGATAAAGGTCAGATTCTTAAAAATAATCTTAAAAGGTCAGATTCTTAAAAATAATTTTAAATTTCTCTTTTCAGGCAGGGACGACAATAAGCATCACCAAGGCGTGGATCTGCTTCTCAGTAGACACACTTGGGTCTGCTTCTCAGTAGACACACTAGTGATGCTCTTCTAGGATACGAGTGCATTAATGAAAGGTTTCTTACAGCAAAATTTCAGACAAGCGTTAAAGCCTTGAATGTTATCTGCTGTTATGCCCCCACTGAGGATGTCGATGAGGATGAGAAGGATAGGTTTTACGGACAACTTCAGGATATTTTGAATTGTGTCAAGAAAGGAGATATTACCCTTGTTCTAGGTGACTTCAATGCCAAAGTTGGTACTGACTCTGACCATTGGGGAGGAGTAATAGGCCCTTTTGGTATTGGTAGCTGCAATGGCAATGGGCAACGTCTCCTACAGGTAAGTAAACTCAATGGATTCAGAATAACTAACACTTATTACAAACACCGCGACATACATAAGTACACATGGGTTTCACCTGATGGGCTGCATAAGAATATGATTGATTATATATTAATGAACAGCAAATGGGCTAGTTCTGTTAGAAATACCAGGGCATATAGGGGAGCTGAAATTGGATCTGACCTTGTTAAAAGTCGTTTTACCTTGTTAAAAGTGTCTTGCAATTTAAACTTAAAAAGTGTTGTGCTAGGGTTAAAAATTTTACTTTTAATACTGAAGCTCTGAAAGACTCAGTTATAGCCAAAGCTTACCATGATAGGTTACTTAATCATTATGACAGTCATGGTATGCTTACTACTGAAGTTGAGGAAGAATGGGATCATTTTTAACAGGCTTTTTTGGACACTAAGAGTACTCTTTTAGGAAAAAAAGGAGCAGAGGAAGCAGAATTATCTGAGTGATTAGGCACTTGAGCTTATTTCGGAAAGAAAGAACTGCAGGAATGTCCTTAATCAATACCCTACTAGTCCTAATAGAAAGCATTACAGAGAACGTAATAAACGTGTAAAAGATCAGTTAGCTGCTGATAAGAATCTTTGGCTTGACGGTTTGGCTGACAAACCCGAGGAAGCAGTTAGACAGCACAAGAGCAGAGAGCTGTACCAGATAGTTAATGTTTTGTGTGGTATAAAACGGACAGGTATACAGCATTGAAGGATAAACAAGGTAAGGTTATAGAAGGTGAGGATTCTGTCATGGCTAGGTGGGCTCAACAACTTAACTGGGCATTTCAGTGATGTTCTAAACAATGAGGTTAGTTCTACTCCCATTGTTTGCAATGATGATAGATGCATTGGTGGCCTTAATTTTGGCCCTATAACCCAATCTGAAGTTATTTTGGCTATTTCTAAACTTAAACTTCATAAATCCCCAGGGGTAGATGAAATTACTACGGAAATGCTTAGAGCTTGGAATGATTCAGTTACCACTTGGATGACTGAAATGCTGAATATCTTTTATGATAAAGGCATGGTTCCTAAGAATTTTACCAGAGCTATTATTATCCTTATTTATAAGAAAAAAAAATGATCGCAATTCTTGTGACACCTATAGGCGTATCAGCCTACTCTCTGTTCCAGGTAAAGTTCTTTCCATGATTGTGCTCAATAGAATTAAGAATCTGGTTGATAGGCAATTACGTGATGAGCAATGTGGATTCAGAAGTTTTAGGGATGTGTGGATCAGATATTTTCACTCAGGCAGATTCTTGAGAAATGTTTAGAGCTTCAGAAACCTTTGGTTGCTAGATTTGTTGATTTCAAAAAGACTTTCGACTCTGTTGATCGTCATAATTTGTGGTTGATTGTGAAATCATATGGTATACGAGACAAGTTAGTTAACATAATGAAAGCTCTCTATAATAACACTGAGTCGTGTGTGAGAGTTGGTAAGGCTTGTTAGCAATTGGTTTAGCATTACGTCTGGTGTTCGACAAGGGTGCACTCCGTCTCCTTTTCTCTTTAGCTTGGTTATTGATTATGTTATGCGAAATTCACTTCAAGGGAAAGATTTTGGCCTTAAATGGACTGGAGATACGAAAATTTCTGATTTAGGTTATGCTGATGATTTAGACCTTTTGGAGAATGATGTTGATGAGATGAACTCTTTCATTCGAGCTGTTGATGAAACTGGTAGTAGAGTAGGTTTGGTTATAAACAGAGAGAAAACTAAAGTGATGAAAATTGGTCAGGCAGGCTGTGATTCAGTTAATCTGAATAGTTGGAGTCTTCAGCAGGTATCACAGTTTAATTACATTGGAAGCTATGTAACATATAATGGTGATGTGCGGCATGAGATTAAGAGACGGATAGGGATTGCTTCCGGGACTTTAAAGAATCTATGGAGAGTGTGGAGAAATAGGCGTATACACCTAAAGACTAAAATTAGACTGTATAATAGTTTGGTTCTTTCTAGGGTTAGTTATGGTAGTGAAACTTGGACACTTTGTAAACATGATAACAGGAAACTAGATGCTTCAGATTCCAGATGCTTACGCAGTATCTTGGGCATTAGGTGGTTCAACGTTGTAAGTAATGATGAGGTTAGACAAAGGAATTTGCAACCTCCTTTAAGCAGCATATTGTGCAGAGAGAGACTCCGTTGGTTTGACCATGTTGCCCGTAAGAATAATTATAGATTGGTGAATGGGGTTATGAACAGTGTGTTTAAGGGCCTCAGAAAGAGGGGGACACCTAGGATGCGGTGGGTGGACAATGTCGATCATGACCTTATTAGAATTGATGTGCATTGGCCAGATGCAGTAGATGTAGTTCAGGACAGACTTGCTTGGAGAACTAAATTGCACCGTCTGGTTGGACTTCCGTAGCCCATGGCTGCTTGAGGATGATGATGATGATTACGAATATTTTCAAATTATCTTTAACAGATGTATATATTGCAGAAGACAATTCTAATATAATATATGAGCTTCAGTATTTTTCCCCTAAAGTTATGGTGATAAACGGAAAAATAATTATTGTTATTCAGAAAATTTGAAATATAGTGTTCATCAATTATTTCAATTTTTTAAACAAATTGATAAAAAATATCCGTCTCTAATTTTCACTGTTTAAATGGGTAAGATTCTATAATTTCAAATATTTAGATGAAAGCGGCATTAGATAATTTCAGATCAAGAGATAAAGGTCATACACCACAATCTCCAGGGGAATCCACAATCTTCGTATCAGCAGTAGCAGGTTTTGTTCATTTCTTGATTCCCAGTTTTCGTACTTACACAATTTACAATTACCCTGTTTAGTATCACTAATATTAATAAATAAATAAAATAAATAATAATAAATACCTCCTCAAGCAGCTGCTTGCCACAGAGGTCTGACAGAAGCCTGTTAGTTTATATGCCATAGTAAGAAGGTCTGAGCATACTAATTACATTTCTTCACAGTGCTGCGAAAGTTAAAAATTTTATTTAAGAAATACTAAGCTAAGTTTTATTGTAAAAAAATCGTGAGAAATCGTAACTGTTGAAAAGTGTCTGCAGGTGAAGAATGTAGGAACAAAGAGATTCCTGTTCCACATTTTTACATTTGAGAAAATAACACAACTTATGTTTTTATTCTCGGCGGCCACTTGTTATACCAATGGCGTAACTTACACCTGAGGTCTGCTGGAATGTGTTCTTGACACATTCACAAGTAGTAGGCAGTTCTCAATGGGTATTTAGCCGATACACGGTTGAAACGTATTTTTTATGATGATGACGATCATTATCATCATCGTTATGAATGTTACAATAAAGCCGATATGCAGATAATGTTTTAAAGGACAGTTAAGATGTTAAAATTGCTTGATTCATCTTTTGTGTCTTCTGTTATACATCAGTCTATAACATTATTATCAATGTCTTACATTAATGTAAAATCATATGAAAACATTCCACGTCATTTGCGTTTTGCAGTAATTTTAAGCTCATACAATTCTGTTCTAGCCATTGTTTTTCAAAGCAAAAATAGAATAAGAAATGTGCAATAAAATTGATTTTGGATTCAAATGAGACTTATGTGTTACAATATTTACCTTTAAAGAGTGAAGATCAGAAGGCTTACAGAAGGTTTCATCGCTACTATATTTCTTCTAAGCACAAAATTATGAGAAATAATTATCCGCATAATTTTGAATAATTAAACGAAAAACATTGGGATGCCGCCTCGGTGACGCAGAGGTATCGCATTGGCTCGTGGAGATCTTAATGGAGCCAGCCTGTATCGCGTCTATCAGCTTGCTCATTAGCTGACAACTTTGGAAGTGAATTCCAATACCAAAAAAACGTTTACTGAGAAAAAACGGTAAATTTTAACAAACTATTCAGGAATCGGTATGGGTATCATCATTCAGATGGATATGTGGCAGAATTGTAAGATACACTTCAAAGTGGATGTTGCATCTTGAGATCAGCAGGCTCGGGATGGAATTGAGTCATTGTTGAGACTTGAAGCGTCCAAGTCCTGATGACGGGGAGCTGTTACCGTGCTTTGTGGCACTCTGAGACTGCTTCACTAATAAGAAAATGAAGGTTTATGCTGAAGATGCCGCAATCAGTTTTCCATCGTCCATTTCGTAGAGCATCGAAATGTGATTAACAGCCTTCCCAAAGGTGGTGCTGCATTTGTCTGGGGGGGGGGGGTGCAGCATCACGGACCTGGTTGCCCTGACAGATGACAGTGACAAGGAGAACGTGCTGTATTATTGGAGATGACAATCGATTATCGGAGCAGCAAGAGGAAGTCAGCACCATGTCCGATGACAGTAAATCTGCTCGTGGCAAGCCCAATGTTATCTGTCAAGCTGACGTCACAGGCACTCACCAACGGGGGCGCCACCGACGTTGTTTCGCTTTTTCTCCTTTTTTGCTCTTGATTAGTTTCCGTTCAGCACTCTGATGTCTAAAGCCTCAGAGATTGATTTAGAGTAGACAGAAGAGGAGATGCTCGAGCTTGTTCACCACAATGTAGACGCTTGAACCAAGAAGCAGATGCAAACGAAGTACACTCAAATAAAGAAAAAAAAATACAGCTAGCAAGATACAATAGTGGTGGTGTGAGGGAGGAGGATAAAATAATATATCATCGATTCTAAGGCTGATACCCAATACTCGAAGGGTGTAGAATACCAAAACTGTACAACTAGACATACTTTTCAGAAAAATGCAACCTTAGAGCGTTGTATTTGAGAAAGCCTTACAGCAAACGTTTTTGTATCTAAATGGATTATGTTCTAGAAACCTATTCTAGAAACAGCAGAAACTTAAATTACGAGTATATTGTAGCTATCATCTTCTCATTTCGTGTAAGAATAAGAGCTTAAAGAAAGTGTTGAAACATGAAAAAGTAACGTTTAGGAAAGAAAAAGAGTTGTAACAATTTATGTGAGCAAGACTACATTTAAAATCCGCGTATAAAGAAAGTTAGGGTTTCATAACACGAAGGAAAGGGATAATTAAGCTCTTCAATTAAAGCTCTTTCAATCTTACCATGTTTCTCATAAAATAGGTAATTAGCTACACAAGGACAATCCAACTAGTTTAGTAGTTTTCTTTAGTAGTAATTTTCTTTTGCAATTGTAGCTCTACTAAAACGTAGAATGCATTTTATTCAAAAATTATTAAAACGTCATTTTTGTCATTAAGTCGAAAACACGATAACACTCAAGAGCTCTTAAGATCCATTTCAAAAGTCGTTAGATTTATTGTCGGTAATAATAAATCTCCATGATTTTCACGTAATCGTCGTCAGTTGATTGTAAACAGCTGATTTCATCGTGAACAAAGTTGTTTGTTCTGCTATGATTTTAATAAAAATATAAATAAATTCAAAAATTCAAATATAGTTAACTTCCTATATGAGTCCTAAAAAGTAAAATAAACCTAAAGCATATCGATGCTGGTCATTAGTCGCATATCAGTTGCTGAGTTCGTATTTATTTCAAAGGAAGATAGGGTGCCGCTAATCTTTTTTGTGGAGTAGGTAAATCGGCGCCCTATAGTACATTGAAGTGAATACGAATACAGTAACTGATTTCACCATCTATATGTTTTTATTTTATTTTCTGCGTTTCAGGGCACATATGCAAACATAGATTTTTCTTTTTAATTTATTTTATTTTTTCTTTGTCACTAGAAACACCTACCTTCAGAAACATTCAGTTGATACATTACTCATAAGCATCGACCATATTTTTACCTCCCTCTCATTATGGACTCATGTTTAAGGATGCCTATAGAGACGTCACAAGGAGATGTCACAAGCATTAATTTAAAATATAACTCGTTAAGGTCCACCCCGTAAAAATCCGCCATTTGGAGGTTGGGGGGGGGGGAATGGTCTGTGTGGAAATTTTCAGATATTCTACCACGGTCCTGAAGCTTTCATTTCACACCTAACTGGAAGTTGTAAGGCCTCGCATTTGGAAGATTGAGCGACAAATCGTTCACATATTCCCTTTTTCAGGGGGGACGAAACATAGGGTGCCATTTCCTTTAACCTGTAACATTCCCTGTGCCACAAACTTTCATCTGACGTGTAGCGTGTTACTTTCGACCCTCGCTTTCAGAATATATAGCAGAACAATCGTTTTCATATTTACCCTCATTTGGGGGTCAAAAATAAGGTGTAGAATTTTTTTTTAACAGCAATATTCCCCACAAGAATCACATCACAAACTTTCACATGACGCATAGCTTGCTACTTTCTGCACTCGCTTTCTGTAGATATAGGGAACAATCGTTTTATATTTCCCCTTTTCAGGGAGAAGAAAGCATGGGAGTTCAATTTTTATATCCTATGACACTCCACACGTCACCACACACTTTCATTTGACGCATCGCTTGGTATTTTCCGCACTCGCATTTAGGAGATATAGGGGAACAACCGTTTTCGTATTCCCCTATTCTAGAGGGAAAAGAAAACATGCGGGCCAAATTTTTTAAACCTATAACACACCCCGCATCAGAAGCTTTAATTTGACGCATAGCTTGTTCTTTCGACACTAGCGAATGGAGATGTAGTAAACCAAACGTTTTCATATTTCTCCTTTTTTTAGGGGGAATATGACACTCCCCGCATCAAAAGCTTTCATTTGACATATATATCATTACGTTTCTTTATCCCGTTCGAAAGATATGATGGAACAACTGTTTTGACAAATCCACAAACTGACAAATGTCAAGCGAAAAAAGCAATAGGAAAATAGGTAGTTAAATAACACTATACACCGAAAACATTTCCAAACTAAATTTGAAATTATAAAAGTAATATTAATTAAAGAGAAATAATATCATGTGTTAATAATAGTAATTAATAACTATTTATTTCCTTTGCATTTAGATACACAGAGTTGATCATAGCATGCTCTAAGATCTTGACTCTAAGAATGAATGCTACACACACAGTCCTATCAGAATAATATGATCACCTACCATTCGTATTATTATGTATGTGGTCATATTATTTTGATACGACTGTGTATATACTGTATACTCTTTACAAATATTACAGTTAAGAGAGAAAATATAAGAAACATTAAAATAGAGTAACAATGTTAGCAATTTCCCGCGAAGTTTGGTGTAGTTTCTCCACAGGAAACGTTAAATACATGCAGTTACAAATAGTTGCTATACATCAGTTACATATTGCTACCACCGATTACATATCATAATACATTCATGAGAAGCTGCGTTAGGTAGCTAGCTACTGTTCAAACAGGCAAAATTTGTGCGTTGTGTTAGCTATAGCTGAGGAAGTGGTCAGCAGTGATATCGGTTTTAGTAGGACATGTTCTTGTGTAATTGTATGATAAGGTTTGGAGAAACTCCGAGTAGCTCCTAGGATTCTTCTCGCTCCTATATGTTCAAATGGAAAAAATAATCTGATTTTTACCTATCTTCCTATTGCTTTTCGCTTGAAATTTGTCGGTTTGTGGATTTGTCAAAACAGTTGTTCCACCATATCTTTCGGGTGCAGCGAAGAAACTCAATGACTTTTGTGTCAAATGAAAGCCTGTGACGCGAGGAGCGTCAGAGGCTATAAAAATATTAACCCCCATGCTTTCTTCCCCACAAAAAATGGAAATATTAAAACTATTTTTCCCTATATCTCCAGAACGGTAGTGCCGAAAGTAACAAGCTATATGTCAATTGTGAGGCGGGTAGTGTCACAGTATATAAAAAAATGACATCTCGTGTTCTCTTCTCTCTCTATAAAAAGGGAATATTTGTAACGATTCTTCCCTTATATCACCTGAATGCAAGCACGGAAAGCAACAAGCTATGCTTCAAATGAAAGCTTCTGACGAGAGGACTGTCATAAACTATAAAAATTTTACTCCCCATGCATTCTGTACCCCTAAAAAACAGGAAATATGAATGTCATTTCCCTGTATCTTCCGAACGCGAGGGCCTATAGTCACGAGTTAGGTGTCGAATGAAAGCTCATATAATGATTATTGTAAGCTATTTCGAATTTTGCCCACACCATTTTCCCTCCTCCTACCCTAACGAGTCATATGTCAAATTAAAGCTTTTGACGTCTCCAATGTCATGGTTACCTCAAACACGACCCGAAAAGAGAGGGAAAATATGATCGATGTTTATGAGTCGTATATCAAATAAAACTTTCTGAAGCTAGGTGTCTTTAGTGACAAAATAAAAAATATAAATAAATTTAAAAAATTAAAAAAAAATCTTATATGGGCCCTAAAAAGCAGAAAATAAACCTAAAACATATCGATGGTGCAATCGTCACTGAATTCGTATCCACCTCGAAGAAAGATAGGGCGCCGATTTACCTACTCAACAGGATTTCCGGCGCTCTATTTTCCTTTGTAGTATTTGACGCATAGCTTGTTCTTTCGGCACTCGTGGACCAAAAGTTTTCATATTTCTCTTTTTTTTAGGGGGGATATGACACTCCCGCTAAAAAAAAGTGGAATATGAACCTCCCGTGGAATATGAAATTCAGTGACTGATTGTAGCATTAGGTTTATTTTCTACTTTTTCCTGATAATTGGTCACAAGATATCGATGCCCATTTAAACCACTCGGCTATGATTTTTAATGTTGTATTGGGTATTTATTTTTTTTTTATTATTATTTTGGACATCATTGAACAGGTGATACTTTATTAAAAGATAATCTATTGATGTGTTTTCTGTTTTTTTGGGGGGGAGGTGGGGGGTTGATATCACCAAATGAAGATATATATGCATGCTAATTTATATTAATACTAGCTGATAAATGATTCTGATCAGAAGTCATTGCAGGTATCTGAATCATTTATTCTAATTTTGGCATCACCGATCCTAAAGTGGATTAAAGTTTTCAGATGTCAGGTTTCTGTAATAAAATCTTGCTGCTGGTGCTCAATATCGCACAAAGTGTTCTGGTGGTAAACATTCCATAGTTGTCTGATGTTTCTACCAGAATAGTGGCTTAAGTGTCTAAACAGATGAAAAATTGTGCCTCATCTTTTGCCATACTGCAAGTGGCACAGCTTTGAGCAGCTCTGACAAGAAGTCTTTCAGGATTATGTACTGTAGTTCAAGTTAGTCAATCTATCACGAAGAGGACATGGTTCTATGGGAACGTTTCCCATGATGCCAATGATAGGTTGATGCGCCAGTGGACCTGATGGCTCTGCTCCCGGATGACATCATGTGACTGCGAATAATTGTTGTTATTGTTAAGCATCACTGGCCTTGTGGTCCACTTCATCGATGCACAGTATCCATTCTATGTAATTTGTATCCTCTGTCGATGCACCAACCATGCACAGAAACCAGAAGACATCGAATTCTCTTCAGCAGTGTTCAGAAAGCATGGAATTCATTTCATGCAAATTTGCATTTATGGGTAATTAGTGTCAAAATATCTGAAAAATCGGGAAATTTCGACATAACGATAGGGATCAAATTCAAATTAATTATAAACCAAATACCTAGGTACCTGAAACTTGATGTAGGAGGTAATCAATGTTATCGAGCTATACAAAATTGTGTTTATCATTGAAGAAGTATCCGCTCTTACACATTTTGACAAATATGAAGTCGACCTTTTTATCTTTAGTACCAAATTTTATATTTTTTCATGATCTTAATGCAATAACACTAACCTCTATCTGACAATAAGATTATTCTATAATCACGTGATTGCATGATATATATATATATAACACTAAGTATGCAAAATTTCAAAATCATTTATTTGCATTGCATAAAAAACACATTCAAATCAGAAATAATTTTTTTATTCAAGCAACTCATTACTGATATTCACTCACGGGCCACATCGTTATGATCTCCTCTTTCCACAAGTGGACGCATCCCACAGCACGTAGCAGTGACGTCAGCGGCCGGCGCGGAATATATGCAAACAGCATTGGTAAGGCGCGTCAGTTTCTCAACAGGATGCCCATGTAATGAAATAAAGGGAAGGACTTGTGAAAGTTTGAATGGGGGGACACAAATCCACCCCATGTGATGGAAAAAAGAGACCACTTGTTGATAGTTAACCCGGTTGACGCGTACAACCAACTGGCAGGCAGAGCACACAATCACACAATCAATTTTATTATTTTTTACTAACATGAAATTCGAACATATACGAAAAAAAAAACACGAGAGTAAATCCTCGCATGCGGAAGTGGCTTTCCTCATTTGCATATGCTAATTGAAATTTCTTACTGACAACAGAAGCAAAATTTCTAGTGAACTCAGTATTAATTTGGTACATATTTAGCCTCATATCAAAGTTCACATACAATTCACATAAAATATAAATTCAATAAGTCTCAAAATTGTGTGCAGGAAAAATATATAACAAGAAAAGGAAATTTGACACAACCTATTTAAATGATTGATCAATATTATTGTACTGCAATAATCATTCTTTTAAATTTCTTATAAAAGTTGCACCAGTAATATTCAACATTAATTATTTTGGTAAAGCATTGCACATTTGTTTGCAAGATAAATGTAATGAATAGTAATGATAAGCTCACCGGACAAAAAATTAGTCATCCCTGGCTGAATGTCACCTAATAGCACGTAATGCCTCCGTCTGACCGAATAACAGCTGAATAACATCCTGTCTGGAATGGATGCTACCAGTGTGCGGATGTAGTAAAGATCAATATTCATCCAGTCTTCCAGCAGCAAATGCCACAGTTTGACCAGATTGGCCGGATGGCTGGGAAGGCACTTCACTCGTCGCCCCAAAGAGCCCCACAAGTTTTCTATGAGATTCAAATCCGGGGATTTGGCGGGCCAGTCGAGATGTTCGAAGGCTTCAGAATGCACGTCTTGCCAATCCGGCACACTTCGAGCCCTGTGCACGTGACAGTTGTCGTCTTGGAAGACTGGGGTATCCTTCTGATGTTCACGGTGGAGATCCTACACAAAAGGCAACATGTAGTCGTCCAGTAACTCCACATAGCCCTTCTGGTCCAAGTGCGATGTCACCGCAACCAAAGGATCCATTTTCTTTTACGTGAAACACCCCAGAACATCACAGAGCCTCCTCCAGCTTGAACAGAACCTTGCACACAGTCCGCATGAAAGACTTCATGTGGCTTATGATGTACCAGTCGCTTTGCATCATTTGAGTACAAGCAAAAACGTGACTCATCCGACCAGATCACACGCTTCCAAGAGTCGACAGTCCAGTCTTTGTGGTGCCGTGCCCACTGTAGATGTGCAGCCTTGTGCAGAGCAGTTGACGTGGGTCCTCTTCTGTGGTACTCTGCTCCAGATATCCATGGCATGCAGTTCCCTTTGGAATGTCCGTTTGGAAACAGCTTGTTTTAGGCCTGCATTGACTGACTGGAGCAATTCCTGCCTCGTTGCAATGCGGTTTGCTCTAATAATGCGTGACACACTATGGCGGTCCCTATTGCTTAGCACAGTCTTTCTGCCGTAGTTCTGGCGGCGATTACTAGTGGACTGCGATGTACGCCACTGCTGGAAGACTCTTTGGACAGTACGTTTCAACATACCTGCAAAGGCAGCAATGTCTTGTACACTACGCCCTTTGGCTTGGCCAAACCCAATAACACTTTTCTGCCACTCATTCACATCTTTGGCGCAACCCATTTTTCATGGAGCAACTAACACACACGTGGTACACAAACACTTTCTGTCACTGTATGAACCCAGTAGCGCAATGCACAGTTATCTCTAGGACATGTTTATTACTGGTGTGCCCTCTGTTGCTGTCGAACGGACGTAACTCTCTTACGGTGGGACATGACTAATTTTTTTGTCTGGTGAGCTTAGTTTTCCAATATCGACCAGTAGAATTTCCTGCGATACACGAGTATCTTTAATACAGGTTCTAACGAGTTCAAATTCCAATTTTTCTTAATATTTTAATAACCTGAAACGGCTACAATTTCCTAATGTTTAAGATACTCATGGCAGAGATAATTTCTGTCACAGAATCATATTTCTTCAGTTTCATAATATATTTGGCAACATAATTTTGAACACATTGCATTGGTTTTATTGTGGTATAATAAGTTCCAAGGTTAAAGTCCATATAACAAATAAGACTTAACCCATGCAAAATAAATAGTTTTAAGCAAAAAAAGATCAACAATATTACTTAGTACATCTCAGAGGTAAAACAATCAAAATGTACTTCATTGTTCTTTAATCATTGCACCTGACTTCAAGAGCCAAATTTGGTGATAAGAAGGTGAGAGTGAAGTCTGTGGTACCAATATGTCTGACGTACCACAACACTAACGTGAACAATGCATATTGCCTTAACTAAATCTGTTGCTATGATTAAATTGTCTACGTCAGTAGTGTGTTCGCACTCCAGTCCCACCCACGCACTGTGCTTTCCCCCTACGACGTCACCAGCCACGCCCCCTTTTTGATATTCATAATTAATAATTAATTAAAAATTTATTAATTCCCCTTTATAAAAACCTCCCTTATTAAAAATTCCTCCCCTTTATGAAAACCCTGTGGCGCCATCTCGTGTAGAGATTGAGTACTATTTTTAGAAAAACCCTCTATTTTAGTCGTAATTTTTCCAGTTTTTGACATCCCCTCATTAAAAAACCCCCCTCCTCAAAGGTGCCCTCCCCCACTTTATGGAAAAGCCCGTGGCGACATCTAGTGTATAGGATAAGTATTATTTTTAGGAAAACCCTCTATTTTAGTCGTAATTTTTCCAATTTTTGACACCCCCTCATTAAAAACCCCCTCAACAAAAGTTTCCTCCCCTTTATGAAATGCTCATGGCTCCATCTAGTGTATAGGTTGAGTATTAGTTTTAGAAAACCCTCTATTTTAGTCGTAATTTTCCCAATTTTGGACTCCCCCCTCATTAAAAAAACCCTTATCAAAACTACACCACTGGTTGACCCACCTGTATTTTAAGCCCTCTCTCTAAAGACCCCCCTGGTTGACCCACCTGTATTTTAAATCCTCTCTTTAAAGACCCCCTGGTTGACCCATCGCGTTGTAAATCAGTTTTTTCTATGCGCATTTAATCTAATTGTGGTGTCATCCAACATCTGTACTATATTTAGTACATCTCCTGTATTTAAAAATAATTCCTACCGACACAGTGATTTGAACCCGGTACCTTGGTGTCAATAGCTGGACGTTATTGCACTCGACTATGCCTTATTTCCTAACCACTGAAAAAGATTTTTGGCGGCGTCATCTAGTGTACACTTTAGCAAGATTTTAACCGAAATTATTCCCAGAATCCCCCTCATTAAAAATACACCTTATCAAAAGTTCCCTTTATTGAAACTTCACTGATCACAAACTCCCTTGGTATCCACGTTCATCTGAAATTTGCCAAGTCCAACTAAACTTTGGGTGGCAAACCCGTCTCAGAATGGCTGATGCAATCCTCAGAATATTTACAAGGTCCCCGTATTTTGCGAATTCGACCTTCACTAAAATAACGACTTTCCCACAGTAACTGTTTTAAAAGACTGTCCCGCAAAAAATAAAAATATGCTATTGGGTAAAAATAAAAAAATTAATAAAAGGAAAACAGCGAAAAAATCTGATTTAAAAACATTCGTTATTATGAAAAATATTGAAGGGTAATATTAACCTGTATGGGCGAAATAAAAGACCTATGTTCGGAACCTCACCCTGGACCACGTTTTACGGATGGATGGTTTTAACAAAAGTCCTGCGAAATTATAAAATATTATTCCAAACGGGGAATCAAAAGGGTTTTATTGATGGATGAATCGTGGATCACCCCCTGCACTGTCGATACCCCTTTGCTTCCATATCGGGTCTTACAACACATGAAAACCCACTCGCAGCCTTGACCACTACTTTAAAGACTTGAAATTTTTCTAACTCCAGAGATGGATGACACCCCCTCTGACTAAACCCATCCTCATTTGAGTCTTCTTTCGTTTCAGGCCATCACAGGAGATGGAAACAATGTTTTCTCTTACCGAAACATCCCATTTATGATAGGTAAGGTATTTGTTTACCCCTTCAGAAGAATTTCTCTTCGAGACCTTAAACCTCCAAGAGTTGAGTTTCTCTTATTTAGTCTCTATCGGATTGATGCCATCAGATAATTGTGCTTCCGCATCAGGTCTTATTTTGGAAAGTGGTTTTACGTTTATCTCAATTCATTACTCTCCGCCGTTACGCGACATGATTTAAAAATACTTATTACCGCTGTATCCTCAGTACATGATGAAAACTCTTTCCTAGGCAGTAACGCTACTCATAGAAAAATCAGCTAAGGGAGTAATTTTTTTCTAAAATCTACAGTTGTAAACGCTCTTACAATTTTTAAAAATCGTCTCTTCCACCATTTACGGGTGTGCCTGTGACACTGATGAAATTCGCGTTGCAACATCAGATACACGCTTTGCAAGGTCAATTGTTTTCATCGGGTAAAGAAACGCGGCAGAATGCTAAAAGTGGAATTCATACCTTTCCGCTTGCATAAAAAACTTCAGTTCCGACACGAATGCGTGTTAATAGGGGACAATAGTCAAATACACTAACCTACTATAAAAAATAACACATAAGTCTCACTCGAACGCACCCTCTCAGCATACCTGAACTAATCCACCGAAATGAGAAAGTTTCGGCGCCACATAAAAATCCACCTAACTATGCTTTGACGTATATGTTCTGATCGGGCCTGAAAAATTCTGTACTTATGCCGTTGTTCTGACGTAGAGCGTACAAGAAGCGACATGTCTTTCCAAACTAAGAGCGTGAAAAATCCTTTGTCTCCCGCTTCCACTCTGTTACAAAACCTACAATAATTGTCACGTGATGTGCTGAAACGACACATCATGGCAACAAGCTGCCCACCCGGTGATAAAAGGTCACGGGTCAACTCACACGCTGACCTACAGAAAGCTGATAAGTATTGGGAATACAATTAATCTTCTTATTTTTGATCATTCCTTGTAGATGGCTGTCCTTTAGGTTATGAAATATAACTGCAATCTTATTTGGAAGCTTAAAACACATTATGACCGCTCCTCGGAGAAGCGCTAGGAGAAGCGCTAGGTGAAAAAGACTATACCCATGTAATGAAAGTATTCATTCGGCTTAAAAAACCTAGGCCAATATCACGTACACTGACATGCTCCTCTTAGATGATGTGTTTGGTGGCAGACCCTATGAAATTAATCCCTGTCATGTTTACACAGCTCCTGCTTTCATACCTGAAGTTGACAAATATAGTTGGTAAACTACAATGTACCTTTTTGGGAGGCATATGAGGGGGAATTTCAGTGATATGCAAACAACAATCATTTGGAATGAAAAACTGATTGCAAGTTTGTTTCACTGTCATACAATCCTAGAGATAAACTCATATCTTAATCTTCAGATGCATGTTTCTCAATATCTATGCATTTTCTCATACATCTCGCAAGATAATTAAAGTAACTTCATCAATCACTGATTCATCTTCCACATATGTATATTTACTTTCATCGCACCATTTGCTGAAAAAGGTAAAATCGCAAGCATCATCAGATTATTATTTTTTCCATATATCTGCTTATATTGAAAATCTCACAATAACCTATTCAGTACTTTACCCATGATACAGCTATAAGTTACGATAGCCAACATCTATCTCATAGACAGTAGGTTAGTTACTTCTAAGATCCATGGTATGACATGACTGTTGCTGAGCACCTATGTCGTCGGTAACCGTTAAGACAGATAGTTGCATTTTAAAGATACACCGAATTCACTCTTACATGCAATCAATAGATGCACAAACATTCCATCTCGTAACGTATGAAAAGTTTGTCTGTTTTAATAGCACGGACAGTCATTCTTTCACAATAAGTCAACGTTGACTGCATTAAATATGATTCGTGTAAACGGAAGAAAATCTGAATAGGCGCTTTTGTTTGGAAATTAAAAATCTGAAAACTCACTGTTTATAAGAAAACAACAATATTTTCAGTATTTCCATGAAAAGTACTGATTACTTCACGATTCTGAAAGAGTTTTGGCTCCCAGAATCGATCCGCTAGACCTAACTTTGCATTCTCTGACTTCAACCGCCAATAAAACGTAACGTAAGAAACGTAAGCTCTCTCTGCGGTTATTCCAAAACGCTATCTCATGCTCTTTTCAAAGTTCCTGGTTCTACAGTTCCCCTGTACGTTTGAATAAGTGCATAAGTGTGTGAAGGTGGCTATTTTTAGCTGCAAGCACAAGTTTTTTCGACAATGATATGGTGTTTTACTACGTGAGGAAATCTAACACACACATTTACATGCCTCAGAATCGGTTTAGTTAATTTTCCTGCATGAGAATATTTCTACACTAGTGTGGAATTCTTAGAACAAGTGGTACTATGTTCGTGTGAAAGTGGTTCTGGCAAGCACACGTTTTTTGATAATATTATGTATCCTGTTTGGAAATCTGAAAGAAAACTACCTGTAGAAAGTAGCATTACCCAAGTAAGCTAGTACTGATTACTTCTCGATTCTGAGGGCACCCATAACTGATAGACAATACTTTGCGTTTCAAACGGACTTTGAAAGGTTATTTCACACTTTAAATCACGACAATCAATATTGCAGAAGTAAGATTTAAAAGGAGAAGCGAAAGAAAAACACCCTACCCAGCATTCTCACATTAAAAGAAAACGTAACGTAAGCATTCATCGCCTCAAAACAGTTAAGACAAAGGGCGCCATGTTCCAGCAAGGAGAATATAAGCAGTAACCATAGTTTAAACACAAGTATTAAGTATTAGGTATTTCTTACAACAACGTTCATTTCTAGTGAAGATGGAACATTCACTTTTTGGGCAAGCATGTGAATATTACATTTCAGTTGTATGTGAAATTCACTTTTCTGAACATGGGTGAAAACGCTCCAATGGAGTGAACTAGAGTGAAAGCACACACAGGACAAGGCACTCACGTTGGAAATAGGTGATAAATCTTCGAGATCAATGGCTGAAGGTTGGCTAGAAGATTGGGGGGAGGAGACTGGTAGAAGGGTTGGACTGGTAGCGGGCAGCGATGGGTTTGACCAGTAGCGGGCAGCGATGCTATTTATTGGTGAATTACCAGTACTAGCAGAGTTGTAAGAGCTGGTACAAGGCAAATCGGTTCATACATATGTCTGATTCTTCATATACTATTCTTTCGAGCAGAAATGTTAAAAGATTTCATGCTAAGAAACAGTAAGTGATTTTCTGCGTTTTGGACATTTAACCAGCACCATCTATCGGGTACAGGAATCCTCAAAAACTAAGAAACAAATATGTCTTTACTAGTAACGGGGAAATCTATGAACAGTATTAGAAAAATCACTGTCCATAACATTTATATCCATGTATTTCATTTTCTTGTTACGAGGCATCTGACAGAAAACGTAAGACAGGCGTGCTCAATATTCAAACGTGTTGAAAAATACTTACTGAAATATGAGTTTTCAAAATCAAGAGATGTATGGTACAGTGTACATGATATTGGCCTAGGTTTTTTATGTCGAATGGATACTTTCATTTCACGGGTATAGTCTTCTTCACCTAGTGCTTCCCCTAGCGTTTCTCCAAGGAGCCGGTCATAATGTGTGTCATCAAAATTTTAAGCTTCCAAATAAGATTGCGGTTATATTTCATAACCTAAAGGACAGCAATCTACAGGAATGATCAAAAATAAGAAGATTAATTGTATTCCCAATACTGTGGAAAACAGCATTCTCCCATGGAACTTTGAATTATATAGATTCTTATCAATTTTTAAGTGCATCTCTTCTAATTTATCGGCAGACGAATCCCTTATTTTGAATTGCTGCATTTCGTCATGCCAGTATTTAACTTTCTCATTAGGGCATCCTGGAGGAAGATAAAGCACTGAGCGGTTCTCAGAAATAAAGGATTTAGGTAAACAGTACCATATCTTTCGCATTGACTTATCAGCATTCCTTAGGTCAGCGTGTTAGTTGACCCGTGATATTTTATCACCGGGTGGGCAGCTTGTTGCCATGATGTGTCATTTCAGCAGATCACGTGACAATGATAGTAGGTTTTGTAACAGAGTGGAAGCGGGACAGAAGGGATTTTTCACGCTCTTAGTTTGGAAAGACATGTCGCTTCTTGTATGTTCTACGTGAGAACAACGGCATAAGTACAGAATTTTTTCAGGCCTGATCAGAACATATACGTCAAAGCATAGTTAGGTGGATTTTTATGTGGCGCCGAAGCTTTCTCATTTCGGTGGATTAGCTCAGGTATGCTGAGAGGGTATGTTCGAATGAGATTTATGTATTATTTTTTATAGTAGGTTAGTGTATTTGACTATTGTCCCCTATTAACACGCATTCGTGTCGGAACTGAAGTTTTTTATGCAAGCGGAAAGGTATGAATTCCACTTTTAGCATTCTGCCGCGTTTCTTTACCCAATGAAAACAACTGACCTTGTAAAGCGTGTAGCTGATGTTGCAACGCGAATTTCATCAGAATCACACGCACACCCGTAAACGGTGGAAGAGACGATTTTTAAAAATTGTAAGAGCGTTTACAACTGTAGATTTTAGAAAAAAATTACTCCCATAGCTGATTTTTCTATGAGTAGCGTTACTGCCTAGGAAATAGTTTTCATCATGTACTGAGGATACAGTGGTAATAAGTATTTTTAAATCATGTCGCGTAACGGCGGAGAGTAATGAATTGAGACAAAAGTAAAACCACTTTCCAAAACAAGCCCTGATGCGGAAGCACAATTATCTGACGGCATCAATCCGATAGAGACTAAATAAGAGAAACTCAACTCTTGGAGGTTTAAGGTCTCGAAGAGAAATTCTTCTGAAGGGGTAAACAAATACCTTACCTATCATAAATGGGATGTTTCGATAAGAGAAAACATTGTTTCCATCTCCTGTGATTTCCTGAAACGAAAGAAGACTCAAATGGGGATGGGTTTCGTCAGAGGGGGTGTCATCCATCTCTGGAGTTAGAAAAATTTCGAGTCTTTAAAGTAGTGGTCAAGGCTGCGAGTGGGTTTTCATGTTGTAAGACCCGATATGGAAGCAAAGGGGTATCGACAGTGCAGGGGGTGATCCACGATTCATCCATCAATAAAACCCTTTTGATTCCCCGTTTGGAATAATATTTTATAATTTCGCAGGACTTTTGTTAAAACCATCCATCAGTAAAACGTGGTCCAGGGTGAGGTTCCGAACATAGGTCTTTATTTCGCCCATACAGGTTAATATTACCCTTCAATATTTTTCATAATAACGAATGTTTTTAAATCAGATTTTTTCGCTGTTTTGTTTTATTAATTTTTTTTTCTTTTTACCCAATAGCATTTTTTTATTTTTTGCGGGACAGTCTTTTAAAACAGTTACTGTGGGAAAGTCCTTATTCTAGTGAAGGTCGAATTCGCAAAATACGGGGACCTTGTAAATATTCTGAGGATTGCATCAGCCATTCTGAGACGGGTTTGCCACCCAAAGTTTAGTTGGACTTTGCAAATTTCAGATGAACGTGGATACCAAGGGAGTTTGTGATCAGTGAAGTTTTAATAAAGGGAACTTTTGATAAGGTGTTTTTTTAATGAGGGGGATTCTGGGAATAATTTCGGTTAAAATCTTGCTAAAGTGTACACTAGATGACGCCGCCAAAAATCTTTTTCAGTGGTTAGGAAATAAGGCATAGTCGAGTGCAATAACGTCCAGCTATTGACACCAAGATACCGGGTTCAAATCACTGTGTCGGTAGGAATTATTTTTAAATACAGGAGATGTACTAAAAATAGTATGGATGTTGGATGACACCACAATTAGATTAAATGCGCATAAAGAAAACTGATTTACCACGCAATGGGTCAACCAGGGGGTCTTTGAAGAGGGGGCTTAAAATACTGGTGAGTCAACCAGCGGGGTGTTTAAAGAGGGGGCTTAAAATTCAGGTGGGTCGACCGGGGGGGGGGTCTTTAGAAAGAGGGCTTAAAATACAGGTGGGTCAATCAGTGGGGCAGTTTTGATTTTTTTAATTTAAGGTTTTTTTTTAATGAGGGGAGTCCAAAATTGGAAAAATGACGACTAAATTAGAGGGTTTTCCTAAAAATAGTACTCAACCTATACACTAGATGGCGCCACGGCCTTTTCCATAAAGGGCAAGGAACTTTTGATAAGGGGGGTTTTTAAAGACGGGAGAGTCAAAAATTGGAAAAATTATGACTAAATTAGAGGGTTTTTCTAAAAATAGTATTCATCCTATACATTAGATGCGCCACAGCCTTTTTCATAAAGGGGAGGGAAATTTTGATAAGGGGGAGTTAAAAACAGGAAAAATTACGACTAAAATAGAGGGTTTTCCTAAAAGTAGTACTCAACCTATACACTAGAGGCGCCACGGGATTTTTCGTAAAGGGGAGGAATTTTTAATAAGGGTTTTTTTTTTATCAAGGGGGATTAATTAATTTTTAATTAATTATTAATTATGAATATTAATGAGGGGGTTTGGACATAAGGGGCGTGGCAGGTGACGTCATAGGGGAAAGCACAGTGTGTGGGGGGACTGGAGTGCGAACAGACTACTTACATCTATCCCTGCTTAATGCGCGGTTATACACAGTCATATCAGAATAATATGACCACCTACCATACATATACTATGGTAGGTGGTCATATTATTCTGATACGATTGTGTATTTTCATTGCTACAACGAATTATTAAAGAACTGATGAGAACGTTTTATGTTACAACTGGAAAGGAATTTTAATTGGCATCATGTCCTTTTGAAACTGGATATTTTTTGACATCCTGGGAGGAGATCGGCTCAATCGGTAGCTCACTAAGTTCATAACCTGCTCTTCTTAAACTTGAATTCGAAATTCAGCTCTGTTTGAGATTTTCTTCGGGAACTCCTTCTCTGAGCTCAGTGAGATACAAGATACCTATGACGTCCATCGGATGAGATATTAATCCATGGTTCCATTTACAAGAGAGTCATACCATATGAACGTTAAAGAACCCACTGGATGGCTTTGACCAGAGGCATTCATCGATCTCCTAATATCTGTCCATTGAATCTCCTTTCCCAACATTCTCGAGGAGTAGAAGTTTCGTCACCTTATCATTTAACTGTATCGGAATAAAAAAAATGCCTCTCAGAGGAAAAATAGCTAACTTAAATTATTTCTTCTTCGTCGCCTGTTTCCCTTGTCGCTCTTCTTTGCTAGTAGTCGTATCTGTGTGTTCATCGAAAACGATGATACGATTCTTACCACAATGAATGATCTAAGTTGTCTTGGCGTGTGTTAACAAAGATGTAGAATAATACTGTAAGTTTCAGGCCTTGACCACACAACAATATCAAGCCTCCATCCAATATAATAGGATTGTGCATTTGGTAGATATAACTCTTTAGGGTCTTTGTTATAAACCCTATCATAGAGAATAGACCTTTTCCATCGCAACTTCGTCAAACAAAGCAAGGGGCCAGGGCATTATTTTCATAATAAATTTTACTTTATTCACACTGAACGGTCATTGAATTATGACTACTCATTACCATATTATGTCAATGGAACGCTAATGTCAAAGTTATATAACTTCTAAAATAAGTTTTCTTGTTTTGAAAATGTGATAGCAGATAAAGAACTCAATCAAATATATCAGTACCTTGAATTTCAATAATATTCATTCAGTAGTTAATGAGTTATGGAAGTTTGAATATTTAAGAATCAAAATGCCAACTTATACAAAACTGATGAAGAGTAAAATACTTCTTCACACAAACTTCCAAAATACACATATATTTTATTAGACACTTTGATACAATATTTATTACTAAATTTTAATTAACTACTAAAGTCGATTTTATGAATGGCTTTGTTATTGTTAATATTTAAACTTCCATAACTCTTTAAATATTAAACGAATATTGTTGAAAATCTATATTTAAATAGAACTGATTTAGATCTTAATTTACCTTTAGTCACATTTTCCCATAAAAAGTTATTTTAAAAGTTATAGAGCGACGAAATTAGAGTCCCATTGACATAACATAGAGTGGGGTGGTCGTAATTCAATTTTCATTCAGTGTATAATACAATACCAATACATTACATCGACAAAACTAAAGTAGACTACCTGTAGATAATTGAATGAAATATTCGTAGTACATAAACAAATGTTCTCTCAAACATCAATTTTGTATAAAGAAAAAGATAAAATGCAAAACAAAATCACAAAATATTCGCCGAAATTTCAATAAAGGCAAATAATTTTTCTCTAAGGTATTCTTTCGGTTTTATTTATAATCTGTTATAATTATTTACATTTAAAATTTCAATCGGAATTAATTTAAAAATGATTGGTAGTTTGTATTCTCTGATAATAATTGTTTTTAAATTTGAGTAGCATATGATAATATTTAGTTTCTAATCTTGCATTTTTATGTACCAAATTCACTTTAAATGTGTCATAAAATAAATTTTTAGAGTGATATTGTAAATATATACGTTTCTGTATGATAATAAATTCAAGTAATGTACTCTCTCCCTTAAAGTCACACAACGTTGCTAGTGTTATTATTTTCGCTATTACAGATTGAATATTCTCAATTTTCTTTAGATTTGTTTAATTTGTTACACAAAAATGACTATATTATAAGTTATAATTGATTTACAAACAGATTTGCAAAATAAATAAATGTTTTTGTATTAAATATTATAGGGGTTCTTCGTCCCTTCGTCAGGTTGGTACTATTAGTTTGCTTATTTAAATGGACTCTACTATTTATATATACCGAAGAGCCTAAACATTAAGACTACTTGCCTAATATGATGTTGGTCCTTCACGTGCTACCAACACAGCTCTTACCCGGTGAAGCAGGGATCCTACAAGATTTCTAAAGGTGTCTTGTGGTATATGGTACCAACACATTACCAGTAGATCCTTTAACGCTTGTAAACTACGTGGTTGAGCCACCGCAGATCGTATATGCTGTTCCAACACAAACCACAGATGCTCGATTCGATTGATGTGTGGGGTATTTGGAGGCCACAGCAATACCTGGAAGGCTTTCTCATGTTATGCAATAAATAATTCCTCATGTTCTTCAGGTAAGGGGAATGATCTGTTGTATCAAAAGCATTCTCGAACAATCCGTGCAGTGTGGTATGGCACATTATCCTGCTGAAAGAAGGGACTATTAGAGGGCAATACCGTTGCCATGAAAGGATGTACCTGGTGTGTAATGATGTTTAGGTAGGTGGTAGACGTCATAGTTTCCTGCACATGAATGACTGGATCAATTGTTTCCCAGCAGAACATTGCCCAAAGCATTATAATTCCTCCTCCAGCTTGTTTTCGTCCCATGGTGCATCCTGGTGCCAACACTTCTCCAGGTAAACAACGTACCTACCCGGCCGTACACATGGTGCAACAGGAAACGAGATTATTCGGACCAGACGACCTGCTTCCAATCATTCAAGTTCTAGTTTTGATCTTCGAGTGCCCATTGCAGGTGCTTTTGACAGTGAACCGAGGTTACCATGGGTACTCGTAGTAGCTTGCAGCTTTGCAGCCCCATTTTCAACAGGTTCGATGTACTGTGTGTTGTGACATATTACTCCCATCACCAGCATTCAAATTATGGGCGAGTTGCACCTTCTGTTGGCTCATACCATATGGGATAGCCTTCTCTCACCTGTAGAATCAGTAAGCTGTGGTCGGCCCACATCTTGCCAGTGGTTTGTAGTTTTTCTGTCCTAGGACCACTTTTCGAAGTTACTAACCACGGCTGACTGTGAGCATCCCATATGCCTTGCCTCTCGGAAATGCTCTGACACAGTTGTCTGGCCATTAAAATTTGACCTTTGTCAAACTTACTTAAGTCCGCTGCCTTTCCCATCCGAAAAAAAATCTGCCGACCACTGCTCATCAATGCTAGAGATGAGGCTAGCATTGATGAGCAATAGAAAGGATACTTTAGCGCAACTTGCCAGCAATTTGAATGCTGGTGATGGGAGTAATGTGTCACAACACAAAGTACATCGTACCCTGCTGAAATTAGGGCTGTGTAGCTGCAGGCTGCTCCAAGTGCCCATGCCAACCTCGGTTCACCATCGAAAGCATCTACAATGGGCACACAAACATCAAAACTGGACCTTGAATGATTGTAAGAAAGTCGTCTATTCCGAATAATTTCGTTTCCTGTTGCACCATGTGAACTGTCGTGTACGTGTGCGCTGTTTACCTGGAGAAGTGTTGGCACCAGGACGCACCATGGGACGAAAACAATCTGGAGAAGGAAGTATAATGCTTTGGTAAATGTTCTGCTGGGAGGCCCTGGGTCCAGTCATTCATGTGCAGGAAATTATGAAGTCTACTACCTACCTAAACATCATTGCACACCAGGTACATCCTTTCATGGCAACGGTATTCCCCTCTAATAGTCCCTTCTTTCAGCAGGATAATGCGCCATGCCACACTGCACGGATTGTTCGAGAATGGTTTGCAGAACATGGGGAAGCCTAACAGGTATTGCCATGGCCTCCAAATACCTTACACATCAATCCAATTGAGCATCTGTGGTTTGTGTTGGAATAGCATATCCGATCTGCAGAGGCTCAACCACGTAGTTTACAAGCGTTAAAGGATCTGCTGGTAACATGTTGGTACCAGATACCACAAGACACCTTTAGAAATCTTGTAGCATCCATGCCTCGCTGGGTAAGAGCAAATATCATATTTGACAGGTGGTCATAATGTTTTGGCTCTTCGGTGTATATACATACACTTTATTTTACACTTCAAAGAATAAAGTGCGCAGTCACACAGAGGATTACCAATTCTACTAACAAGGCTATAACGAAGCTTTCTGATGTTCCAACACCTATGCCAGAATGAGAAATGGTTGATGCCTAATAGGGTGACATCTTCACAACTGTCCCCTATCAGAGTCCAAGGCGCAACTGTTTGTTTCAAAATTCGTTTTCTTTGTTGGAAATACTGCCAGTACTGTCATGTGATGTGTTTCAGGGGGTGTAAGACTCAATCGACTCAATGAGTTATGCCCATTTTCCAAGCTAGTGCGGACTATTCTAGAATGCAACTCCGAGCATATAACTTTATTAAACACTTTTTCATCCTGCGCGGAGCTGTCTTTCTTGTTGCTAGAT
This sequence comes from Ryuthela nishihirai, assembly GCA_038380435.1. Classification (NCBI taxonomy): domain Eukaryota; kingdom Metazoa; phylum Arthropoda; class Arachnida; order Araneae; family Heptathelidae; genus Ryuthela; species Ryuthela nishihirai. The sequence goes on from JAWZYU010000019.1 coordinate 6,795,633, forward strand.
AAAATACTGCAGGAAATGACGCTCCTGACTAGTCCTAGCTGATCGAGTCCTTACAGAAATCAATCTTAATATATGAGTTTTTGAAGAAAATAATCTGATATTTTCACAATTTAAAGATGTGCATATTCCATCTAAAATGTGTGTAAATATATATGCCTAGATATCTTATGTGGTGTAACATGTCCAAGTTTATGACATTTACAAGCAATTATTTTTTCAGGGCAAATTATTTTATTTTATAATATTATTATAATCCAATTTAATTTCTTGAATGCACTTATTTCCTCGTTACTATTCATTATTAAATTGTCATCTGCCTTTAGAAAAATATATGTTTTAAAATTTAAAAATCCTGGGCAATTTATATAGAAAATTGCAAAGACCCAGAATTCCGAATGAAAGAAAGAAAATGAATTTCGAATTATGAGAATTGCCCGTTTTAGTTATGGGAAATCTGTTTATTAAATAACTTTTAAATCAATTTAATAAGACACCTAGATGTCCATCATTTTATAATATTAAATAAGGGGAAAAGACCTGTTGTATGAAAAGTTTTTTCAAGATTTAAGATGTCGACACCTTTTCTCCTTTGTTCAATGAATTACTTATTTTATCAGAAAATTTTGATAAAAGTTGAATAACTGAAGTACCCATGGGTTTCACCTGATGGGCTACATAAGAATATGATTGATTATATATTAGTTAACAGCAAATGGGCTACTTCTGTTAAGAATACCAGGTCATATAGGGGAGCTGAAATTGGATCTGACATTACCTTGTTAAAGGTATCTTGCAACTTAAACTTAAAAAATGTTGTGCTAAGGTTAAAAAATTTATCTTTAATATTGGAGCTCTGAAAGACTCAGTTATAGCTAAAGCTTACCATGATAGGTTACTTAGTCATTATGACAGTCATGGTTTGCTTACCACTGAAGTTGAAGAAGAATGGGACCATTTTAAACATGCTTTTTTTGGAAACTAACAGTACTCTTTTAGGAAAACATGAGCAGAGAAGGCAGAATTATCTGAGTGATAAGGCACTTGAGCTTATTTCAGAAGGAAAGAACTGTAGAAATGTACTTAATCAATACCCTACTAGTTCTAATAGAAAGCATTACAGAGAGCGTAATAAACGTGTAAAGGATCAGTAAGCTGCTGATAAGAATCTTTGACTTGATGGCTTCGCTGACAAAGACGAGGAAGCAGTTAGACAGCACAACAGCAGGGAACTGTACCAGATAGTTAATGTTTGGTGTGGTAGAAAATGGACAGGATACAGGGATTGAAGGATAAGCAAGGTAAGGTTATAGAAGGTGAGGATTCTGTCATGGCTAGGTGGGTTGAGCATTTCAGTGATGTTCTGAACAAAGTGGTTAGTTCTATTCCCATTGTTTGCAATGATGATAGATGCATTGGTGGCTTTAATGTTGGCCCTATAACACAATCTGAAGTTATTTTGACTATTTCTAAACTTAAATTTCATAAATCTACAGGGGTAGATGAAATTACTACGTAAATGCTTAGAGCTGGGAATGTTTCGGTTACCACTTGGATGAGTGAAATTTTGAATATCTTTTATGATAAAGGCATGGTCCCTAAGGATTTTACCAGAGCTATTATTATCCCTATTTTCAAAAAAATTATCGCATTTCTTGTGATAACTATAGGGGTATCCGCCTACTCTCTGTTCCAGGGAAAGTTCTTTGCATGATTGTGTTTAATTGAATTAAGAATGTGATTGACAGGCAATTGCATGATGAGCAATGTGGATTCAGAAGTGGTAGGGGATGTGTAGATCAGATATTTTCTCCTAGGCAGATTCTTGAGAAATGTTTAGAGTTTCAGAAACCTTTGGTTGCCAGCTTTTCTGATTTCATAATTGATCGTCATAATTTGTGGTTGATTGTGAGATCATATGGCATATCAGACAGGTTAGTTAACATAATGAAAGTTCTCTATAATAACACTGAGTCATGTGTGAGAGTTTGCAAATCTTGTAGCAATTGGTTTAGCATTACGTCTGGTGTTCGACAAGGGTGTATTTTGTCTCCTTTCTTTTTAGCTTGGTTATTGATTATGTTATGCGAAATTCACTTCAAGGGAAAGATTTTGGCTTTAAATGGGCTGGAGATACGAAAATTTCTGATTTAGATTATGCTGATGATTTAGCCCTTTTGGCAAATGATGTTGATGAGATGAACTCTTTCATTCGAGCTGTTGATGGAATTGGTAGTAGAGTAGGGTTGGTTATAAATAGAGCGAAAACTAAAATGATGAAAATTGGTAAGGCAGGCTGTGATTCAGTTAATCTGAATGGTTGCAATTTTGAGCAGGTGTCACAGTTTAATTATCTTAGGAGCTATGTAACATATAGTGGTGATGTGCGGCATGAGATTAACAAACGAATAGGGATTGCTGCCGGGACTTTTAAGAATCTATGGAGAGTGCGGAGAAATAGGCGTATACACCTAATTACTAAAATTAGACCGCATAATAGTTTAGTTCTTTCTAGGATTAGTTATGGTAGTGAACCTTGGACACTTTGTAAACATAACAGGAAACTAGATGCTTTTGATTCTAGATCCTTACGAAGTATCTTGGGTATTAGATGGGTTAACTTTATAACTAATGAGGAGATTAGGCAAAGGAGTCGGCAACCTACTTTAGGCAGCATTTTGTACAGAGAGAGACTCCGTTAGTTTGGCCATGTTGCCCGTATTATTTGTTAGATAGTAGTTATTGATTGGCGAATAGGGTTATGAACAATGTACCTAAAGGATGCAGAAAAAGGAGGAAACTTAGGATGTGGTGGGCAGACTATGTCAAAGAGGACCTTGTTAGAATTGTTGTGCAGTGGCCGGATGCAGCAGATGTAGCTCAGGACAGACATGTTTGGAGAACTAAATTGCATGGTCTGGTTGGACCTTCGTAGCCCATGGCTGCTTGATGATGATGATGCTCGCCATTAAAAGTGAAACTCCAGGAAAATCAAGAGGTATCAAAGCCATATTTAGTGAATACATAGCTTATGTTACAAAGATCAAATGATTACAAAAACAATGCGGTTAGACTTGTGAAATACAAAGAAATCAGTATCTTGTGTAGGCACCATGAGCGGCAATAAGGTTGTTACACGGTCCGGCATTGTGAGGATGAGACGTCGGATGTGTATTTGGAGAATGTCAGTTTATGCAGTTGCGATATGTAGCCAAAGTTCATCTGTTGTAGCCGCTGCTGGTATCTGGTGTGCTAGTCGTCGTGAGTTCATGGACCAGGCATGTTCAATTGGGGACAGATCCATTGAAGCGCAAAGACCAAGGCAAAAGTGTCACATGGTGGCTATCCAGGAATTGTTGACGATGCATGCCACATGTGATCGGGCATTGTTCTGTTGGCAAATGGCACCAAAGTGCCCCTGAAGATAAGGTATGACAACAGGCTCCAACACCTCAGTGATGTAACGCTGGCTGTTCAAAGTACCAGTAATGCATACGAAGTGCATGCGTGAGTGGAGTACAATGGTATAACACCAGGCGCTGGACCTGTATTGCACTGCATCATGCATGTCTCAATAAGCCTGTCACCACGGTACCATCAGATACTGATTCGTCCATCATGGTGCTTCATACTGAAGTGGCATTCGCCTGAAAAAACGATGCCACTTCAGTATGAAGCACCATGACATCCATTCACGACATTCTTGCCCCCATTGCAGTCGAATACCCCTGTGTTGTAAAGTCAATGGTAGCCGAAGCAATGGCCGCCTAGCAAAGATGTCCAATGCTGCAGACAACATCGAACCATACCTGTGGACACTGGTTGATGTGCGGCACACCCCAACTGTTGAGCTAAGGTGTTTAATGTGGCTGTACGATCATTTAAAGCCATGCGCACGAGATGTCTGCCTTCTCATTCGTTTGTGTGACATGGCCGTTGAGATCCCTCACATCGGTGAGTTCTTTCCTCTTCTACTCACTGACCCCATATTCTCATCACTGTGGCAGCATTCTGTCCAACAGGAGCACCGATGTATCGGTTCAATAAACAGCCTTCCCATAATCCCACAATTTTCCCTCAATCAAAGTCGGAAACCTGGTCGTATGGATGACATGTTCTTCGATGGGGCTTACTTGATCCACTTGTGAGCAAGAATTGCGAGCATGCACAATTCCAGTGTTTTACACCGGCTCTTTTTAATCTCCTCTTATACCACTTCCAGGGGGCGTTACTGTCACACATGATGTGCATATGTGCTGCGCTTTGAATCATTTACATGTCCTCCCATGGGCTACCCATCTCGCATATTTTGGGGCAATCGGTTGGATTTTTCCTGACGTTGCACTTTTAATGGCCAGCAGTGTATTTCCCAACACAAACTATGTTGTAATAAAGCTGCGAAATTGAAAACTACGATATTTTCCCTGAGTTTTATTCCACAATGTATTTCCACTAGTGGCTTTCCTTTTTCTTTCCTTCGCACTGCAATATTACAGAAATACTTGCCTTCTGATCCTTTAATAGACGTTAAGCCATCCTCAAGTTATTTCTCGCAAGTAATTTTGGATTCACTCCCTAAACCAGATGATAGAGGGACTATTCACTGAAAGTTGACTGAACAGATTATGCTCTGTGATGCATTGTGCAAAAGTCTTATGTCATGAGTTTATCGCTTATTGACTGCACTAGGCTGCCTGGATACATAGGGATACGCATTCCAGAATGCTTGGATAGCTGGAACAGCCTGCCATCTCACGGTACGTTTCTAAAACTTTGACAGGAAATATCTCTGCTGCTTTATCTTGTACGGTTATGAAGTTATAAGTAAAAAATTAAAATGGTTGCCACTTTAGTTTATATTAACTTATAACCTTTCCTCTTTTTCTTTTCACAACAAAACATACAAGGAAAAAAAGTGATTTTTCTTGTGCTCTGCATTTTATATTTGAAGTCAATTTTTGATAACCTGAATGGTTGCGGACTCATAAGGTTAAAAGTCGAAAAAGGGTATTCATTTGAATCTCATAGTCTACATTCTAGTGGAATTTTACTATGTCCATTGGGAAGCCTCGTACTACAACTCTCCAAGTTTCATGCTTATACTAATTGTTAGGAGATTTCGATTTTTCTGACGAAACTTGCCGGTACTATATACTGATAATGCGTAATACATAAAACTCAGCCCTTTTTACTACATAACACTACTGAAATAGTCTGCCAACACATTTACGAATGAACTGGTTTTGAGTTTCAGCTCCCAGTGAGTTATAAAATATTTTTCTAATAATATATATATTCCAAATGGAAAATATGCTGAATATAGATTCTGAATATAACCAGTAGACCTCGAGTTAAATGGAAAGAAAAGAAGAGTGTGTCTACGCAGTTTTGTTTCTTTTTACATTCAGTTATGTTGACCTTGTCAGTTTGATATCTTTCGAACTATTCATACGCTTTGTAAGCAGTTTTCGCTTCTGAATTTCTTACAGACTTTACTTTCAAATTGTATATCCTTTTCCTTATACTAATGGTACGGTTTGTTTCTAATAACTATCGCAATACTACAATATGAGATAAAAGTTTGGACACTTCTGGTAAACATATTTTTGCCTGCTTGAGTTTTATTATTCATTTATTAGTTACTAGCATTCATTACTAAGCATAATTTTAATCATTATTTGATACATGGTTTTATGATACACTAGTGTACAAACGTTAAGTGTAGTTGACAAAATGGGCTATATAGAACAAATAATCGTAGAATATAGCAATAATAGTTACGTGCACATAATGGCGGGCACATGCAAATGTGGGAGTAATGACGCAATAGCTTGGGACTATACATAATTTGTATAAGAGATAAGAACCGCAAACCTGTCATGGCATAAATAACGGGATAGATGTGTAAAGCCTAATTTCTTTTCGACAGCGCACAACTTCAGTTGAATAGTCCGTTTGTGTTCGAATCAATTTCTTTCTCTGACAATATGCCACATAGACAGAATATGGATGTTCTTACACGTGGTCGGATATCGGGATGTTGGAACAGGCCTAACACAGAATGATGTTTCCAGGGCAATGCATGTGCACTAATCCGTGGTGTCAAGGCTGTGGAGAAGGTGTTGTGCACCCCACCAGCTCTGGGTGATTGGGTGGCTACAACTAGGGGAGAAATCACCAAATGCATTCGATTCCCCAAACAGGTGTACATTTGCGTTGTGTATTTTTTTGTATTATCATTAAACCAGGTTCTATTCAACAGCGAGTGTTTCGCCAAGATGGTCACATTGGACAGTCGATTCTTATTGCCTTCGATCCTGTGTTTGCGTGCAACTTAACCACACCTGCAGCTCAAGGTTACAAATAATCATTTTTATTTGAACAAATCCACAATTAAGAATAACAGTTACACAAGCATGATAATCACAGAGGTCATCTGCATCCCCATCCGGAATGTTCCTGGACATTCGAGTTCCACTCACTCGATCACCTCGACCGCGACTGACTTCGAGTTCGTTGGCGCCGAAAAGTTCGTTAAAGTCTCTTTTTGACAAAAAATTAGGTTTTGGGCGCCCAGTCCGTTATGGGAGTACGACGACGAAGGCTAGCAACTGTTCATGTGTAAGAGAACCCTGAATGTTGAAATAGTCCCTACCTCTTTCTTGCTGGAGCCGAAGTTCTGTAGACACCATCGCTCTTTGTTCTCGGTGCTCGCTGACTCTCACGAACTTTTGAGAGCACTCGCAGGACACGTCAGCCCACCTCGCTGACCCGGACAAGAAGACGAGCTCGAAGAAAACTCATCACGTCAGGCAAGAGAAGTTTCCTTTCTTTGTTTCTGACTCTGGAGTCGTGTGTCACCAATCGGTGATCACCGGCGAGAGGTGTCCCTACCTCATTGGCCCGGCATTTGAAAACAAAAGGGGAAAGCCCCCCTCTCCGGGGTCCTTGATGTAGGTCATGGCAGGAGCATCACGCGCGCTCTACGCCGCGAGGAGGGGGAGGGGGTCAACTTGACCTCCGCTGCAGTCCGTTGTCCGCTGAATTTTCAACATGGAGGCTGGCTCATCAGTTTGGTCGTTCGAGAATCTTCCAGCTCCCAAAGTCGTGTCCACAGGATGAACTCGCTGTGGGCACGACTAAGGTACCGAGAGACTTGAAACGTTAGTCATCCACGTGCTCAGGATCGACCACGACTTACATCTCGGGATGATTGCTATGTGGCACTACAGTGAGCCGCAACAGATACATGTCAGCGAGAGAGCTCACTATAGAGCTGTCTGCGGTTCGCGAAAAAAGAATTTCGAGAAAACAGTATACAGAATGCTTCATCATCAAGGACTTTATGCGAGACATACTTATAACAGTTTGCATTACACTAACTCCATCAGGGAGAAGAGGGAAATTGTTGTGGTGCAGACAACATCACGATAGGATCACAAACCAATAGGCTAAGGTCTGTTACCAATCCAGATTCAGCTTACAAAGTGATAGTCCTTGTTTTGTTGTCAGAGAACCGAAGCTCCGTTATAACACCTCAAACATCAGAAATATACACCATTACAGAGGTGGTTGTTTACTGATCTGGTGTGCATTATGTCACAGGGCTGTGCGCTGCTCGCTATTCCATGTCCTTTCTGGAAGAACTTTGACTCTCAGATAGAGACGAAATCCCCGAACCATATGTTTTCGTGGTGTTGTTGGCCAACAGTTCCTGTTTTATGATGATAGTGTGCTTTCACATAGGGTTGCTTTTAGTGAACAATTTCCTTGAAAATAAAGGTATCCAGCATATGCCATGGTCAGCATATTCGCTAGATCTCAACCCTATAGAGCACGTGTGGGACGTATTTGGGGGGTGGATTTCATCTCGTTAGTCACCTCCCAGAAATCTCTGGTGCTCCGATATGCTCTTGTACAGGAGTGAGATTTAATGCTACAGGACTCTCTTGCTGCCCTCGTCAACATCATGCAACGTCTATGTGACACTTGTATCACTGTCAGGGATCATCAGACACCTTACTGAACTGTCGTGCACGAGTGAATGCGTCTCCAGGTAACTTCTCCAATTGCTATCCTATTGATGTGCATTGTTGCAGTTTATCCTGCTTTTTATATCAGTTATACGCATATATGTTTCTTCCTTCCATATTCCATCTGCTCTATATCGCCCTTGTCATTCTACAATATTGTAGTTTTCATTTTATATACATTTCATCAAATATGTTTTACTTTTGGACACCAGTGGATATCAAATAAGATGTAATCCAGAAGTAATTTTGGATTTTTAATCACTAATACCCGAATCAACCTTGGCAATTAATTGAAAATTAATTCTTTGGTAGGGTGGAACTTCAAAGCAGCCCTAGATCAGTAGATACGATTGTTCACTAGAAGTGTTGCCGACATATAGTCGTTACCTGACCCTTGATAGATTTAAGTCACCTCTTAAGTTACTTAATTAATTAAATAATTAATGGCAATTGAAAGATAAGGAATTTTCCTTGACCAGTTCTAGGAAACGGACCCCGGACATTAATCACAATTCTTTCAAGTGGGGTTGCGGCATTATATCTCATATTCTTGCATCAAATCGCCGATAGAAATGCCTCTTGGCCTTTGCTAATGATATTTTTGTGACTATGGATTCATCAGTCGGATTTCTATCATCAACAAGATCCATTTCAACGAAGAAAAATGTTCTGCATGTCTGAAAATGGCCATCTGCATTTTTCCATTTCCTCTTCAGCATCTAATTTCTGATCTCGAATGAGTTCCACAGGGGACAAAATGGCACTACATTGTGGTAGTTGTTCCCAACTAGGGGGTTTGCAGCTAATTCCCTCCATTCTACGAATAATAAAGATTTGATTCGGCTTTTCCTATTTACTCTACACTACAAACATCGTGCACTATTGTCACGCTGTGAAGTTATCACTTGTCGAATTAACAATTTCGCTATTATTCTGTGCTTTGTGCATTAGAGCACTGCAGTTTTTATTGCATGGGCGTGTACAACAATTTTATTCGGTTTGGTTTGTTTTACGTCTAGGCGGCACTCTCTGTATATAATGGGCTAAAAGACCAGAGCACAATGATCCCAGGAGCTGGGGAGGATGATCCATTCTACTGTACAGCTGTTAGGAGACAAATCCAAGTCTCCCGTCTAGGCCATCCAGCGTGTCTTTTACCGTGAACAAGATATCTCTTTCCTGAAAACAATGAAACAATGATACCGCATAACGTCCCATTTGATGGACGACGGTCTTTCCAGCTCTATCAGTGTTCCCTATATCATCAAGAGAAAGGTAAGGGTTATTGGAAATAAATCTCCACACTAGCACAATTGGGATTCGAAATGTAGAGAAACTCCTGCTTTCTCATGGGACTTGTGATTTCCGTATCAGATGATGAAATCGCTCTGTTGTTGACAAGTTTGCTGACAGTTTGCTCTTTTGGATTTCAGAAAGTTAGCAATCACCTAGGAGTTGCATGACGGTTCAGAGAAGAAACTCGACACAAAAAATAATGAAAGTGTTCCATGCATTTAACTAAAGCTAACAGTTCTTTTCTGATCACAAAGTTTCTTTTTTTATGGTTCAGACAAAATATCTTGCTGAAATTACTCTCTCGTGCATCTTGCACTTGAGAATAATCTATTTCAGTGTAACATAACCTATTTCAATGTTACTTGCATCAGTGGGCGATATAACGCGTTTGCGATCCTGTGGATAAGTTTAATACTGATTTGATGTGGAGAGAGTCTGTTGCGGTTTCTGGAAGACAGCGTCGCAATTGGTGGTCTACATTAATCGCCATCTCCTTTTCGATAAGACGTGCAGTGCCTTTGCAATACTGGAGAAAACTGTTATGATCTTTGCGCAATACCTGTATAGTTCGAAGATATTTCGAAGTGGGTGTAACGTTACCATCAATAAACAGCTCCGACCTGAGGGTCGAGCCTGATTCCCGCTGGTTGATGAGATGTACGAGGTAGCACATTTCTTGTTGAAATTGTTCCAATTTGACTGCCCCGATTTCTTGAAACATGTGGCGAAAAATCCGACGGTTCTTACCGAAGGCGATGATGACGCCCACCGACATCTTACACTTTCCAAGATAAACCACGGAACAACAATTCCATCATCGTTCATCATCATTGTTCATTCATCAGAAGATGTATTACAGACACCGAATATCTCCATCTTGAACTATCACAATGTGCCTCGTGTAGCGAAGTCTTTTTCTATTGTTCTGAAAATTACAAAATAAATCAAAGAGCGTAAAATTCTCTATGAAAAGGAGTAATGAACAATATTTTCGTAGAAGAAGTATTTTTGTCACATAATCAAGATGTCTGTAAAGCTATCCTAAATGCTCATCTTATTTTTTGTCATTTCTCGTTTACAGCGTTTTTCTATCAACTCCTATGAGTCTAAAACGAACAGATGGATCCAAATGATAATCGCAATTTAAAACAGAATAATAAAATAGCTAACAAAAATATTAATAGGTCTTCTAATGTACATTGTAGATATATAAATGTGGATGTCTTGCCTTTATTGCATGTGTAAAAACGTTCTTTATGTGTATAAAAACGATCTTTTGTGTATAAACTAATGATATATGTATGTAGAAATAGCAATTATTTTCAAAAAAAAAAATATGTGAAAGTCATTTGCGTACTGAGAGGAAAGAGCATATTGTCCTATTAGTTAAAAGGAGATTGTACATAAATATTTAATCTATTCAGCCCCCAAAATGTTCAATAACTTACCTAATGAGTTAAGAAATTTTCTGGTAATATTTTCTTGTTCAAAAAATAGTTAAGGTTTTCCTTATGGAGTTTGCAGCTATTTAATTTATGCGCAATATACTAAGGTAAATCATGTTGTCTACATCATGAAGCTACGAATTATTTTCAATTTGAATTATGATAATATTTGAAGATTCGGATAACTTGAAATGTTTCATGTGTGTATGTGTATATGTTAAAATTTCTATGTGTAATTTATGTTATCTCTATACAATGTGATATGTAAATTAACAACCCAGAAAAGCTTAGCTTGTGAATTGTTTATAGGAAAAACACATTGGATATTTATTAGTGAAATAAAGTTGAAATTGAAATGAGTTCAAAAAGCGTATATTTAGTGGCAAGACCAAGAGAACGGGTTGAATTCTTTTCTGTTTCAAGTGAACAGATTTCGGTATTATATCACTCAAATAATAAAATATGTAATCATAGAGTCCGAATCGCGATTTTGCTTCGCGAGATTAAAGCCTAATTTACAAATTCAGTTTTTTTAAACACAGATTCTTAACTGCACGACTTCTTTTGGGAGTTTCATGTTCATAATTCGATAACAGATTTTTTTTCAAAATACTGATAAAATAATAAAAATAATAAAATATACCCTCAAGCAGCTGCTTGCCATAGGTCTGACAGGAGCCTGTCAGTTTAATACACCACAGTAGCAGATCTGTGAGGGTGGCGGGACCTCAACAGAAAATCAATACGGACATCCATGCCTTACCCGGGGCTCGAACCCAGGTCCCTTTGATCAGTTGCCAAGCACGCTAACCACTCGGTCACGGGACGGCTAAAATACTGATATTTTTCAGTGAATCAAGAATGCCAATATCAGTTGAGAGCATCATCTACTCTAAACTGAATAATATACTTCAGACCACAGAATAACTAGCTGGCAGAGATGGAAGACAGAACACCATTGCTTGCAGCGTCACCTTTAGCAGCCAGCTGTAATTCTCATTTTCCAACCAACTTTCAAAGTGTGTCTTGTTTTGCAGTTCCGTATCTGGCTATTTTTTTGCTGTTTATTCCCTTAAATGTTTATTGCCTTTCAAAATAAAAATGAACTAGAACAATATATTTATTACGATTACATAATAATATTCGGAATAAGAATTCTCGATCAGTAGGGGACACCGATGGGCTTGGAAAGAACGCCGTCTGTTAGATGGGATGTTAAGCCTTGGACCCGTGTATGGGAGAAACAGACCATGTGCATGTTAAAGAACACATTGGATAACCTTGACAGGAGGCACCATCTGTCTCCTAACAGCTGTCTAATGAGGGCCCCTCCCCAACCTTCTATGAACCCTTGGGGTCCTTGTGACCAGACCATTTAGTCCATTGTGTGACCTGGCAATTTAACCCAACAACCTAACCTGGCATGAAACTAAGCTGTTACAAGGGTATGTATGATATTAAACACAATTGTGGGAAATGAACACTTTATCAACACGTAAGATTCCTTTATTTTGGGACTATGCTTGTTAGAGAGATCGAAAAGTACGGTTTATGGTATCAACTTCCATTTTTTAAACTGCACAATCATTCAAGAAAAACCCTTACAGATTCTAGGAAGGAGTTGAAGAACTGCTTAGAGAAATCTGGTGACCTCTCAAACCCTTCTGTCTTTACAGTGATCATGGATCAAGAGCGATCCGAAACGCCTCTGTCTGTTTCCTAATATGAAGTAGAAATGTGTCTACTTTCTTTTGTCCGTAGTGTATCAGATGACTTCTGTTGGTTGTTCACAGCATCGAACCGTTGCAGAGCCGTGTCATGAACCAGCGGTAACAACGAGCGCAGGAGAAAACGTTGTCTCCTGCTCTCGTTGGTCAACAACAATAACCTCCGCAAGCCTCCCTGCCAGAGACTGAGAAGGAGACCACTAACTGTGGTAGCAACAAACCTAAATAGGAGTATACCACAGCAGGTTTTCTACAAAATGGGAGGACAGTGAAATTTGCATTAACATTTAGAGAACCCAGTGTTATAAGTTTAATATTATTAGTAGATAATTATGCTGTACACTAGGGTTATTTCATTACGTTTATCTATAGACTAGAGATACACAATTACGATTATACTATACAGCAGAGATACAATACTTAATTACTGGTATTTTATTCACCAGAGATACTCAGTTACAATTTTGTCGATGATGTTATACGACTGATGCATTCAGTTACGATTTTGTCATAGAGAAAGATAATTGGATTTAATAAAACATCGCATTTTCTCATACTTTGAATTTCGGGGTTTTCCATGAGACAAAAGGGAAGTCAAAACCTTGTCCTGACGTAAGGCGAACAAATTACACAAACAAATATGAAGAGTAGGGAAAAAAATACATGGCCAAAAGTTAAGATGACAAACTCATATTAATATTTGAACAGCACGCTTCAATTGTTTTATCTGCCAATTTATTTTCCGGAAAGGAATATATATATATATTTGCTTTACTTTTCGTGTATTGTATTTGCACACATTCCCAGTGGGGACATAACATCTTTTTCGCTAGCAGTCATTTCAGTAACCCCATTATACACCGATTCTTTGAGGGATGAAAGTTGACCGTTGTCTAATAAGATAAGTTCCTTGGTCGATACAATGAATACGAGTTTCTACTGAAGTGTTTGCGAAATCTTGCTGGATATAACAGACATTGAAACATAGCCCAGATAACTTGTTATATGTTTAGTAAGAGTTCCTCCATGCATCCAATTTAATTTTTTGTTCTAAATTTCTTATAAATCTGTAACTGGTTAGCTTTCAAGATGAGTAGAGAAAACCACTAAAGAACCCCCAAAAAATGGAAAACTATACTGAAGGAAGTTTTTTTTCTCCTGCTTCAGTTTGAATACAAAGATTAAAAAATTGATTTCCACTTTTGGCTTCAAGTTGGCCAAAACGAACTAGTGTGACCTAAAAGTAATAAACTTTTCTGAGATTTGTATCATGAAAGTGATCTTTATCGGACCTGTGTCTTATTCTATTTACAACCTGAACGAACTAAGAAATGCAATTTAATTCGGTCATACAAAGATTTCTAATAATAACTGTTGCTTCCAATGATAATGCGATAACTCTGAAAGCAACTGCTTTTTGACTACACGATGCATATTTCAATTCTTCATTTTATTTCTTTTCTTTTTGTTTCCGCGCTTTTTTCTGGGTGCTCTGGTTCGTGTCTCATCCCTATAGCGCTACTGCGCCCACGTCATTAGGAGTTTTTCAGTTCCACCAATCTTGAACACTCGAAAAATGTATCTCTTAAACTGTGCCCTGCGGAGAACCCGTTGGGGTTCCACGAAGCCATTGAAAAAACTACAATAACTAGCTAGAGTTATATTACTTAATTGAAATTAAATATTATGCTAGACCTTGAATGTATTGTTAAATTGTTTTTCCGTTTGTTACCATATTTTGTCTACTGTTTTATCAAGAAAATTTCCTTAGGCGTTCCACATAAATATACAGGGTGATTATAAAATACGTTTCACTATGTGCCGCGAAAATTGATAGATAGCTTAATTAGAACATGAAGATGCAATTTAGCAGAGGAAATAAAAATAGTTTCGACTATCGCCACCAGGGGGACAACGGGCGCTTCAGGTACGCTATTCACGTTCGTTTGCATTATAACACTTTTTCGACGCAAAAGACGTCGTATAAATGTTAGAATCCCCACGCTGCAAGCAAACAGCCATATGGCTCTCACAAAGGAGGAACGTGCCCTGTTAATCGAGTTATTCTACCAGAATCATAGCAATGCAAATGCCACACTGCGAGAGTATCAGCATCTGAAAAGTCTGTGAAGAGGACCTCTGACGTCAGTGGCATTAAGGAAAATGGTGAAGAAGTTTGTGGCAATGGTGATTTTGGAGTGGCACCAGGAAGAGGACAGTTATCCATTGCACAAGGCATAGCGGATGAGACGGCGGTTGTCATGACAGCTCATGCGGAAGTGACAGGTGGTCAGTCAGCACTGCGAAAGCAGTGTCACGACAGTTGAACTTTCAGTAGCAACAGTCCTTAAAGTGCTACATGAGTTGTGCAATGGTACCCATACAGGATATATTGGTGCAGTTCTGGGGTGTAGTGGTGAATCTCCAAATGTCACCACTGCACCATATGGTAGAGTAGTGCCATTTTCCATTGGTCACATGATTGGTCGCATGGATGACACATGGCCATGGAAGATGTTGTAGTCCGAAGAGGCTTACTAACCCTCACTAGTGCCATCGACACAGAAACGTCACGTAGGAGGAGGTCACCAGCATCTACTGTGCATGAATGGCTTCTCCAGGCCCCATACATGGCAGTGTGGTATGGCTTCAGTGCAGACTTCATCATCGGGCCATTCTTCTTTGAGGAAGCTACACCTAATGGTCCAGTGCAGTATACCATAACAGGTGCTTGTTACTGTCCTCTTATCCAACGTTATGTGATTCCCTCGTCCAGGAACGGGAATGTCTGGACACCAGTGTTCATGTAAGATGCTGCACCCCAACCTATTAGTCTGCAGGTAAGGTAGTTACATACCTGCTCACTAATATGTTGTTACAGTTCAGTGATGAACTGCCAACATACAACATTCAATGATGAGAACTTTGTCTCTTAAGACTTTCCTGAAACTTGGCTGTCATGATCACTGGACCTGAATCCTTGTAATTTGTGGCAAGCAGTTGCTTGCTACTATAAAGGCCAGCATTACACAGAATGGGACCAACATTCACAATGATATGCTTCAAACAATTTTGGCCGATGTAGTGCTGATAGAGAGCATATGGACCAGTTTCTGTAACGGACATATGCATGAAACCAATAGACATCATTTTCTCACCAGTAGATTGCTTTATTGTGTTTGAAACGGCCGTTTTCCCCTTTATGGCAACAACTGCAGCTATTTTTTCCTTCGATACATCGTTTCTGCATATTCTCATTAAACTACCTCCAGTTTTCGTGGCGCTATCTCCGTTCATTACTATTTCAGAGACTACAGAATAGGGAAACCCATTTCATAACCTCCCTACATATATACGTACAGTGGGAAAAAAGAATACCATTAACAATTGGAAAAATGAACACCATTAACAATTGAAACGTAACCTATGAGATTTATTTAGTATAAACAACTTGTTGAGAAAGGACAGTGATCACACCTGTGAAGTGATTCAATGTTTATTGTACCTTTTAATGAGTATTACATTTTACAGAAGTCCAGAAGGCACATTTTAATGAGGTGTTGAACCTCCTCGAGCAGCAATACAAGCTTCCAGTCTGGCATGCAATCGGTCTTACAAATGCTGGATATCACACTAGGGGATACCATTCCATGCGCTTTCAAATTTGACGTGTAATTCAGCGATGGTCATAGCCTGCTGTGGTCTGCGGAAGAGTCTTTGTCCAATTCAGTCCCAGATATGCTCGATTGGAGACAAGTCCGAAGAGCGTGCTGGACAAGGGAGTTTGTGCACTGCATGAAGAGTTGCAGAACTGCAGACTGCTGAATGTTGAGATGCCCAGGCGGAATGTGGGCGGGCGTTAACCTGCTGGAATATTGCATTTGGGATTACACTCAAACATGGCATGACGACCGGCTACACGATGTCGCTGATGTACGTATTGCTATTCAGTGTACCTTGTACAAACACCAGACACGTACGAGAGTGATAGCTAATCTCTTCCCACACCATGATGCTCGGCGTGGGCCCTGTGTGTCGCTGGCGGATGCACGATGGAAGAAGCCGCTCACCTTGTCGCCTTCAAAAGCGTAAACGACCATCAGACACTCCTAAGCAGAATCGGCTTTCATCACTGAAGACCACAGACTACCATTCTTCCCTCCAATGAACTGGATCTTGACACCACTGCAAACGTGCTGGACAGTGACAGTGGTAACAGCCTGCGGCACGCATGCCCATAGTCCTGCTTCCAAAAGACGATTGTGTATCGTTCTTGTAGACACCCTTGATACGACAGAGGATCGAATTTGTGATGCCGTAGCCACCACTGCCCTCCTGATACGCTGATCATCTAGTGCATATATAATTTTGTGTTGCCCAGAACCGCATCTGAGAGTGTGCGAATGCTCTTCTGACCATCGACGCCACCATTGTACCACTGCCGATACCTCTCGGCCAACACGGTGTGCAATTTGACGAAAAGACCAACCTGCTTCCCAAAGACCCACTATATGACCTCGCTCAAACTCCGCTAACTGAACAAATGTTGCGTGCATGTGTCACCAGGCATGGTAGGTTCTTCAAAGAGCACTGAACAACACAACACAAGACGAATAACTTCTTTCTTCACGCCCTAGTCCTTAAATACGCGCTGCGTACATTTGCATGTTGTCGTCCTCAGTGACGTCATTATTTCATCCAATGACTTTCAATCTTGGATCATGGTTTCTGCTGCCCTTCACTATTAACATATTATAATATGGCGTTCCTAAAGGAACGTCATATTATATATATATTCCTTCTGGGTGTTCTTTTTTCAATTTCCGCCAATGTATATTGCTTGAGCTTTCGTAGTCTAAAAAGTTTAAGAAACACTGTCTAAATAGCCCTCCTTCAAAACCAGCTGTACATATGTCGATTCACGATCGTTTGATTCGTTGGGTTGGATACGTCTTTAAGATTAAGAGATTAAGAAATAAGACTAAGCAACTAAGAAACTTAGAAAACATTTTTAACTCAGGATGAGAAATGCTCACCCCATTAAAATTTTTCGTTTTTCCTTCCCTGAGTTTCAGAAAAGAAAGTCGCAGCAGTAAGCATCTTTTGCTCTGCCGTCTGTATTGGTGACTACATTAATCTGAGAAATAAACAGCAGTTTTTGGAAAGTTTTTCTCACTTGTAGTAGTTCCTATTGTCAGGGCCTGATCTAGGGGCTGGGCGGGGGAAGGTAGTCATGCCCAAAGACAATGCCAGTAATAGTATAAAGCCAAAAGTTACTAGTCTTTTGCATAGTTCACCCATTTTGTCAAGAATGTTTTTTAAATTTCTATAATGAAGGAAAAATGTTACACTAAAATAAAAAAATCCAATTTGACCCTTTTTTTACCTTTTTTTCGACTCGATTACATCGCTCCCACCCTTTATTTTTTTCTAGAACTGGGCCGCTATTCCGCATATATCTTTTGTGCTGTATGGCCAATTTAGAATTAGCAAAATACGATAGAGTATTGGACAGCATTGTGTTTTGATAAAATTTTAATTTATCATAGTACGGATTCTATGAGTGTTTGAATAGTGGTATTTGAGAAGAAATTGGAAGGTATTTGAGGAGAAATCTACACGGGTTGTTCGATAAATAATGACAACATAAAGTATGTGGTACTTATTGAACACTTTATTTCCACGTGAAATTAATATTCCATTCCCTTTAATATAATCACCGGCTAGATTAAATACTTTATTCCAAATCTGTGAGAGCCCACTAAAACATCAGCAGAACTGTTTTTATTCAACACTGTGCTGGACCTCCCTATGGCTCGCAACACCTCAGTCAAACTTGAAACCATTGTCCACGAAATGGTTCCTTTCCCTTAGGAAATAAGTCGAAGTGACGATTCATGTCTGGGGAGTAAGGCGGATGTTTCAAGGTTTCCCATTGTCACCTTACCAAAAGCTTCTCACCACATGGCAATGGGCATTATTGTGAATGAGAAGTGGTGGATCCCCTGTGACGAAGTGTCGAAACTTTCATCGTAAGGACACAGATGATATACAAGAAACCGTTGGTAGTACTAGGCATTCAGAGGTTGTCCCTGAAGAACTGCATGATGGAAGAGAATGCAATCGATGTCATAAGTAACAATCAGCATCACTTTCATGTTGCTGAATTCTTGCCGCAATTATTTTGATGGGAGACCTAGGATGGCGTCATTTGTTGGACTGGAGTTTCAGTGTCTGCTCGTCTTCCTCTGCCCACGTTTTATCGATGGCAATGACGAAAAAATGCATCACCCTCATTGCGATACTTTTCCAGGTAGAGGTCGAAATGGCGTATTTATGCCACTTTTGCATCTCCTTGAGACGGGGTGGTATCCACCGTGCTGCGATTTTTCTCTCCTTCAGAATGTGGTGAATGGTGGAGTTAGTGAGTCCAACTTCATTTGCCAATTGATGCGTTGTCTAATGTCTGTGAACATCCAGCAACAGTGTACGAGCTGAACCTTTGCCTGTGGGATTGCAGGAGATGCACTACATTCCACGAGCATGGGAAGCAAGGCTTTGGAATTCGTGTTATACAATAGGAAGGAAAGCGAATCTAGACATGTTAGTATGGGGATACATTCTTTTTATTAAGGCGATTACTGAGACTACATTAATATTTCCGATGTTTACATTAAAACATTTTCCAATTCATTTGCTGTATAAATTCCTTCTGCCCGAGGATGTCGGGTTTTCGATTTTTTCTGACTGTTTCTGTGAGAAAGTCGGGTAGATTCGCATCTGGTATGGCTCTACCGTAATTTAAAAGTCTGCCCCTTGAATCCCATCGAACTGTTTCGGGTAAAGATTTCATTTTTTCTTGAACCTTGCTTTTGAAGTGACGAGGAGACAAGTCAATTATGTCTCTTACTGATAACCCTGGAGTGATTGTTATTTCGTCTGGCGCCTCGATTTTTTTCGAATATTGTAAATATTTTCGTAAAGCGGTCGGATATGCCTCTGCTTTCTTATCGGGATTTCCAGGAGATTTCAAAATACGTTGCATGTCGCTATCGAGATCATCAGTTTTCGCTTTTAGATGGCACTATTCTATGGCTTTAACTGAGAGACTCATCGCTGGAATAAATTAGCTATCAGGGAACCACACTTGAGAGAAGAGGAAGCAGAAATCCGGCTCCTTTCTGACGTATGTATGCACGTTTAGATTTCACACTAATGTTTTTTGCAGCTAGCTTTCGTATAATGCACTTGTGTTTGGACAATTTTTTTCAGTACATTTGAAGAAACTGGTAGATTGGCTCTTACTAAATTGAAACAAATTTCTCACAAAGCGAGTAGCTCAATGTCACTTGTGGCTTTCAACAGCCCCGAACGTTTCTTAGGGGATGCGTTCAACAGATTACGAAAAAACGGTTCCTTCGTTTTAATCTTCATTCCTCATATAAATAATTTCAGGAGATTCAGAAAGAAGTATTCTACTTCTAAGCCGCTGTTCATCTGGTGTTTTCACACCACAGTCCAGAACCAAATAGCCATGAGGTCTCAGTGTAGTTAGCTTAAATGCATCCAATAATAATTTCGTCTCTCCGGGAAACATTTGTCTTGCTAAATAAGTAATCTGAGAAACGTCCCTGGGGTTTTTGAATAAAACTAAATAATGCGAGTTGAGACTGATATTCCCTTGAGCATTTACCTTGAAAAAATAAATTCTGAGTGATGAGGACGACCGTGGCATTTAGATGATGAGACCCCTTTGTGAATAGATCAGATACCCTTGTATCATCTGCAGCTTGAACAAACATATCATCCAGCACGAGCAAAGTACGTTGCTTTGCATTCAACTGTAGGTAGGGTAAGCCTTCCACGAATTCTACTTTTCGTTTGAAGGATTCGAACGCAGGCTGCCACAAAAAATAACAGTAGAGGATTCTGTCGGGATTCGGAGAGAACACTTCATCTGCGTATGAGTTCCAAAACAAAAGTGGTTTTCCCACACTGACTGGGTCCACTAACAAGAATTGTACCTGGGGATTGCATAGTGGAAAAAAAACTGGCTAATAATCGAGCATACCATTAAATAGCGTTATCAAGAGCTCATTAAATCCCAGGTGGCAAGAATAACGTTCCTTCAGGAACGTTTCAAGGACACGCCTCTCGATCGTAGAAAGAGGAAATAGACAGTGAACTCCACATGTGATGGAAACTTGCGACTGTAGTGGTAACGTTGGGTACAATATCAGGTTCATCCCTATCTTCTTATAATGTTCTTCGATGCCAGGCTTCCATGCCTAGGGGGTCAAAATGTTCGACTGTTCTCTTGTTCACGTAGACAGCTATCCAGTGTTCTCCAGTAGAGGTCGAAACATTGGTGTTAAAGATAAAAAACATGCTTCTTTGTAATGTTTGGTAGAAACAAAGTATGAGTAAAGAAGTCATTACGAAGAACGTGAGATAGTTGAAGGGTATCCATCACGCAGAGAAATCAAATAAAATTTTACTTTGTTGCAACTATCTTCAAAAGGTTCTCGAATTCCACATATAGAATCACGCTCACTGCTTCGATTAGAGGGGTTCCGAATTTGATCTCTAATCTACAATTTGCACTCTTCACTAGATTAAAGTAATCTTCACATTGTTTACCATCTGCAGACAGTTCGAATGCGTACAATGTGTACCCTTTTGTGCGTACAAACCCGAATGCGTACAATGTGTACCAAATTGTACCCCTTTGTTGTCTTTCCAGACGTCTAGTGATTCCAATAACGTTTGATAAGAGCGTATATATTGGATAATTTGGATAGCCAGATGTGAGCAGTTGAGAGGGGAATTGCTCGGTGTCAGTATGCAGAGATATATAATTTAGATTGTAATACTTGAAGTTGTATGGATTTCTAGCAAAATCCCCGTTCACGACAGCTAAGTCGACGATCCCTACAATGACTCTTTTGGGCATCTGAGAGCTGAATAAATTATCTCTCGTGCACGAAGTAATTCCAGGGCTGAGAGTGAACGATCTGACTTCCACACGTCTTAAAGGATATTTGGCCGAGGTCGTGTGTAGCATCTGGGCCTGAGCGAGTAGCGTTGGACTGCTGACTTTGACTTTCCCTACATAGAAAGCGACTGATTAACCCCTCTACATGAACACCCAACAACGAGGCTATAGTGAAAACTTTTACGAGTGCTGATTATTACCCTCTGGCAAGTAACGTGTACGAGAGTCTGAGAATATTTCTTCGCACAGATAGTGGGGAACCGTTATCTTTTAAGTAAGGTAAAGTTTTAGTCAAGCTGTACTTTCGTCATTCGAATCAAGTACACAGAGCCTAGCCCCTCCACCTACCTGACGTACTGTAGGGCTCAGACGGACGCAGGGGTGTTCAGGGGACCCCGGTATCAAAGTGGAGGGGGGCTCGGATCCTTATTTAGAAGTATCGGCCGTTTCGTACCCCGATTCTAAAACCCATGGCGTTTTCTCTAGGAAAGCAAGCAGTTAGATCAGGAAATAGCTTAATCAGTTAATAATTAATCGAGTTCCGATAGAGCGCAATCACCAGACGAACCGTGGATTCTTTCGCTCATTTTGCAAAGACGTCCTTCACTCTACAGTGTCTCTTTGACAATCTGGAAATTTTATTTTGTTTCTTACGCTTTATACCTCTCCCACGCAAGTTTTTCCCGGCTTCTTCTAATAAGTTAGCTGCACTGTCCTTCAAATTCGATTTGAACGCTTCTTTTGGGTCGTGTGACCTGATGCAACTTCCGAAGGGAATTTAATTCTGATCTAGCTGCTTGCTTTCCTAGAGAAAACGCCATGGGTTTCAGAATCGGGGATACGAAACGGCCGATACTTCTAAATAAAGATCCGAGCCCCCCTTCCTCTTTGATACCGGGGTCCCCTGAACACCTCTGCGCCCGTCTGAGCCCTACAGTACGTCAGGTAGGTGGAGGGGCTAGGCTCTGTGTACTTGATTCGCATGACGAAAGTGCAGCTTGACTAAAACTTTACCGTACTTAAAAGATAACGGTTCCCCACTAACTGTGCGAAGAAATATTCTCACACTCTCGTACACGTTACTTGCCAGAGGGTAATAATCAGCACTCGTAAAAGTTTTCACTATAGCCTCGTTTTTGGGTGTTCTTGTAGAAGGGTTAATCACACGTAACAGCGCTCCATAAGTGTCGCGTAATAAATGAGGCGCTACCAGGTCGAAGTACACAAAAATAATAGATATACCAGCGTTAATATCAATGGCATACTTGGACACGGAGGTGTTATACAAATATTCGAATTTGTCAAAACCTACTAATTCTCCCAACCCTTTGGAGGAGGTAGGCAACATGAGATAATAACTATCACTATCGGTGATTTGTATATGATTATTAGCCAGTTTCTTGAGGCCGTAATGTTTTCTATCTTCGGAAGGCATAGTTTGAAGCATAGTAGAGAAAATAGCTTACACATTTTCGTAACGACCGTGGGGTATCTGGTTCTCGTTTCCTCGTATCACAGGATGGGGTTGTAAGTAAAAATAAAATGATGAATCGGGGGTGAAGAAATCACCGTCATCCTTTCTGACCTTGCTGGCAAAGTTGCCGTAGTGAGGAGTTTCCATGTACGCCACGTCGATATTGAAGAATGTATTGAAACTCTCTGCCTCTTTTGTAAAAAAACAAGGCGTAATTAGGAGCTCCAATCTGGAACAACCATAAATCATCTCTTTTCATCACTTTAATATCTATATCTGTAGGAATTTGATGCTGAATATTTTTTACAATTCCCGCTCTCTTCATATGCTTTCCAAAGTTTTGCGAACTTAGCGAGATCTCAATGGCATCTTTAGGAAAGGAGGGGAACCATCTGAAATGTGTGGAGAAGGAACTATTCGAATCGTCGATATTATACCAACTCGTAGGAATGTGAATCTCGGATAGCGCTACCTCCCATTCGCCATTCAGCTCGATTGGCTGTGCCAGTCTCGTAGTATAATCGCTCTGAGTGTTAGAAGGGTAAACGTCAATGCTGGCGGAGGAAGGGAGAGTTAAGTAGAAAACATTTTCTAGGTATCCAGCTGGAGTAGGATAATCTCTCCACTTCACTAAGACACCTTTTTTACGGTCCCTGGCCAAGATCTTTTCCACTGTGTAGAGTTCAGGAAGATTTATTTTCTGTAGTTCTCGGCAATAGAAATTTCCACGTATCTTGTTACCATCGCTATCTGTCACTTCGTAAACGGGAGGTGTTCTAGGTACGATTCTTTTCACTTGAAATATCTCTCGAGTCCACTATTGCGATGCACCTTTCTTGAATGGAAGCTTCAAACTGCTGAGTCTCACGTGATCTCCCTCTTTAAAACGGACAGGTTCTGCCTGCTTTGGCGCTCCGTATAATCTCTCCCAGACGACACTCTCATTAAAGAGATCCACGTCTTTGGGCGCAAAGCCGTGAACTCTATGTTTGGAAGCATTATAACCCTTCATTATGGAATCCAGAACGTATAGGAATCTAAAATTTTTATGCTTAATGAAATAACGCCATATTTTTTTTTTCAGGGTTCGATTCAGTCTTTCTACCAATGCAGCATTCTTATCACTATAAGACACGAAACAGTGAATGTTTTTTTCTTTTAGGAATTTTGGAAAAACACGGTTTGTGAATTCTGTCCCCTGATCG
Organism: Ryuthela nishihirai; assembly: GCA_038380435.1. Taxonomy (NCBI): domain Eukaryota; kingdom Metazoa; phylum Arthropoda; class Arachnida; order Araneae; family Heptathelidae; genus Ryuthela; species Ryuthela nishihirai. The sequence continues at coordinate 6,819,805 of JAWZYU010000019.1, forward strand.
GTGTTTAGAGTCATGGGTTCACGACCCTGTGCTAGAATCTGCTCAAATGCATCTTTCACAGCAGTTCCTGTTTCCTTTTTCACAGGAACAGCCCGCGCAGAGCGAGATAAAATATCGATGACGACTAATATGTATCCATAGTCATCATTAAATCGTGTAATACTTTTCACGAACATTAAATCCGCCTGCCATTGTTGATCCAGACCTGTCACGTACGTTTGGTTCCTTCTGAATTTGCTCGTTGTCGGTCTGTGGAGAGTGTACGTCTCTTGACCCGCTAACCATTCTCTGACTGACTTTGGATCCTGTCCAATACTCTGGGATAATCGAGTCACCCCTCCATAGCTGCTAGGTGTTCTTGGGATCGTAATAAGGTTTTTCCAACGCGTCGTTCATCGACCAGCAGTAGCTTTCTCTCTTTAATCCAGACCTCGATAGGAAGGGAGTCAGGTACGTCTATAGAAGTACGGTCTGCAGCCTCTTCACACAACTCTGTCGATGTATAAATGACTGGATGGTCATAGTACATCGCTTTTGTTCCCACCTCCAACAGACAGAAACAGTAACTCGGAGCCCACAACATTTTTCTCGACCTAATCGTCCAGAGTAGCGAGTTTCTTCCACTGAGAAAAAGATAAGTTAATTCCTTTCACCGTCGGTTGTTTACGTAAAAATAATCTGATATCCACTGTTTTATTACACACGCTCAACCAAATATTTCCTCCCAAATGCCTAGAATCTCGGCAACGTGTGGGTAAATAATTTGGAGATAACGTAACCCCACAAATCACAGCGACCCCTATCAGCGTACGGAGAACAGCTGTTGCTGATGCTGTCTTCACACGATTCATAACGTAAATGAGTACACAACACAGTAATTTTAGGTAATATCGGACTTTTATTTACAAAACCAATTTTCGCTAGTATGCAGGTTGTCGTTCGCTCTCTTTAACACGTCACCAAAGGACAGAGAGGAAAGAAAAGCGTCATCTACATAACAGAGGAGGCCTCGAGACCACGCCGTGTCAACAAATGCATTTGCAATAGCGTCAATATCCAACGAACGTACTGCATCGTTCAAATAAGTATTCAAACAATGTTCTGTATCCTCGGGCTCTATAAGTCTAGTCCCAGGTAGCAAGGCTTGAATTAGATCGTGCACTATAATGTCCGTCAATAGCTGCATCAAATGTCCTTGACCCTCTGCCGGGGGAGTCAAAAGAAACGCTAGTAGAAGGTCTCTCTGTTCAGCGATGGCGTGCCGCAGGTGAAAATTAACATCGGACCTACGGTGATGATCCAAGCTGTTCTTCACATCGTCGCGACGGTTTCGCATTTCCTCCCACTGGGCCGAGGCGAGATTCACACCGCAAGATGTTGAACCAGGTAGGGATTTCATGATGTCGAGTCGCCGGCACCCATCACTATTACAGTAAGCGCACAATTGTAGGTTGCTCATCACGAACCAAGTCTCTCTTTCGGTGGAATTAGCGACGTCGATTCTGTCCGACACCACTATTAATTCCTGCCACTTCGGAAGGGTTAAAGTGATCCCTTCCTTCGTTGGATAAAATAGACCTCCCTCACTGAGGCTGCGGTAACGACACACGTGGACCTGCAGATGTTCAAGGTACAGTCTAGGCACGACGAAAATCTCACCTGCGAGAGAGTAGGAGTGTTCACTAGCAGGCTGCATTGCGACAACTGTTCTGTTCTACAGGTTTTTCAGCTGCTTAAGTCTCTGACGTGCGGGGGTGATGTCACGTTTCTCCCTCCTAGGTTGTACAGGCTGCGTTTCTAGCGGAGAATGCTCGTACTGGGGAGGGACATGCTTCCATGTCATTTCCCGCCCAGATTTTGGCTTGAGGGGTGGGGGATGCATTGGAACCGGGCAGAGTCACGGTTGAGACAGATGGTTCCTTGCGTCGTTTAACACAGGGAGGGTTTTCCTCATCACTAATAGGAGGGTTGGCTTCATTCACAGTTGGGATGTCTTCTTCATTCACAGGAAACTGTCTTCTTCATTCACAGAAGGGTTTTCTTCAACAGGGAACGGATCTTCAATCATAGGTGGAGCGTCCTCTCCAAAATAGTCAGGTTCGTCGAACAAGTCCCACAAATTAATCAAAGGAAAAGCCTCTAATTGTCTGTGTGGTTGACCAATTAACGACCAGTCCATTCCATAGAGTGCTTCTTGATATACTCATTCATCCATGTGCTAAATGCTGCTGTCTTGGCTTGTGAACAATGCACTCCAAACTCTTCGTGATAACCACACTCAGTTCCAGATATTTTAGGAAAAATAAAAAAATAAAAATCTAAAGGTCTTTGACACGTGGGCAGCCAATTTTTTCTAAATCCAGCGAGGTTATACCAAGTCTGATCAATAGTCGCTTCTCGTAGAATCCTTCCTTGGAAGCGATGACAGAAGCAAAAGGCTTGCGACACTTTTCGTGGATGTGACGTACAATATCGTCCAGACACCCGTACTCCCACACCACTTCACCGAAACGAGGGTAAAAGGGAAGGTCCATAACGTGTTTGGACACGTAACGAATTGTTTTCCAGTCCTTCTGAGGAATGTCCATCACAAAGGAAAGGTCGAATCTGTAGACACCCATCAGGCCCCTACAGTCCGAATAACCTAGTTCACGGGTCAGAAATTTACCCTTCACAGTGAAACCATCTAATTCTAAGACGCAGCAGACGTGTTGTACTTCACAATGATCTGGAACACAGCTAATATCTAGCATACCTGACTTCACGCTGATGATGATGTCGTTCACTGGGAGAGGATGCTGGCTGCCTTCACTGTCTCAACCAAGTCTTCAAAGTCGATACGCTGGGAGAGGATGCTGACTGCCTTCACTGTCTCAACCAAGTCTTCAAAGTCGATACGCTCAAGTCCTTCAAGCACAGGATAGCCCTATTTGTGGGCTTTCAGTGTGAACGTCAGTGCCACTTTCTCTACAGAAGGATCGGGTAGGCACCTGATGATACTGTCGCACACTAGCTGCTCCAGGAGACCAGGAAACACAGGCACTAATTGGTCATCCGGCTGAACACACCAATACTGCTGAACAGATTCCAGAACAGATTCCAGAATCTGCAAAAGCCACTGCAGAGCCTTTACATTCGAAACTTCCACCAATGAGCAACACGTCTAATCACATTCCAGAAAAATGAGGTCATGCAATTAAAAATTGAGGGTCGAAGGGGTTAATGACCAATCAAACCTAGAGACTAAAGGGGTAACAACCAATGAAACCTAGAGATTAAAGGGGTAACAACCAATGATACCTAGAGACTAAAGGGTTACAGTGGGGGTCGAAGGGCTGCACCCCTTAACATAGCAACAGAAAGCATCCATCGATGACGTCATTTCGGACACGCACCTGCCAAAGAGTATTCACGACTACTGTCATATTTTCATTCCGGAAGCCGACCTGTGGCAGAGTGGTTAGTGTGTTTGGCTACTGATTTCTTCACAGATCTTCTGCTATGGCATATAAAATCAACAGGCTCCTGTCAGACCTTCATGGCAAGTAACTGCTGGAGGAGATAGTTATTTTTTTTAGGTCCGAAATTGTTTTTCATATTATGCACAAAAGCACAGAGGAAGCATCGATATTATAAAACCGAGAACAGAAAACCCATTATTCACTCTACACGACTTGTTAGAGCTAAAACAAAGATCAAAATCAATCATCAATTGTTGTGCATATAGATTCGCGGAACCCCCTTCCCCCCACATATACACACAACTGCAATCAGCAGATAATATACATAATATATTTACGATGACCGATGGATATCCGCTGGTTATATTAGATATATTATAGATGTATTTTGGAGATTGTGGTTGTGTGGGTCAGCAATGACTCCGCAGGCCACGGGTTGAGAACCACTGCTCTAAGGTACATAGTAGATGGCACTACCCACGTCGCAAACTTTCATTTGGCATCAAATGAGTGGCGGTGGGGTATTTTTTACTTTCCTTTAATTCTGCCGGTTTTTTTTCTCTTCTGTTAAATGGTGTGTATTTGATTTCGTGTGAAAATGTGGATAGCCATGGCGATAAACTCACCATCACGCTATGTATCGATATGCAATAAGAGGTTTTTTGGAATAGTATGTATGGGGCAGATGAAGCTCTCCGATTTGTAGTTTTCTCTTTGAATTTAGGAAACTATGATCATAATAATAACTATTAATGTACTAAAATATGTTAATGATATATATCAATGTATATTTGTGTAAAACGTTTGAAAGAGCACAAAAATGGAAGAAAAAAAATTATATTCTGGAACTGCGTTTAAGTTCTTTCTGCTTTGATCTGCAACTTGGCCTTCTGCCAAAACTCAAAATGTATATTTATATATTCACTAGATCTAGGCTATAAGAAAAGACAAACTCTGAATAATCATTGAAGTCAGTGCAATTGTTCGAAATTAGCGTCACATTGACATAACGTAACCACCATATGTTATACCAATGGGACACTAACATCAAAACTCTATAACTTCTAAAATCAATTTTTGTGAGAGAATGTGGCTCAGGGTAATTTAATGGTCTGATTCAAATCTATCTAAATCTCGTTTTTTAGCAATATTATGGCAGTATTTAAGCAAGCATTGAATTTAAACTTTTCAGAGCAGCAATCTGTTCTAAGCAATTTTTCAAAGAAGAAAAAGAATATATAAGAAATTATTTGCATACACTTTTAAAATATGTAATTTCATATGAACTGATTTTAAATAATACACTGTCGTATCAGAATAATATGACCACCTACCTAATAATGGGAATAACCACCCTTTTCCCGGATGACAGCGACGAGAGGGCGTGGCATGGACGCTATGAAGCCATGGAAGGTTACCAAAGGCACACGTGCCCATTCGGACTTCTGCAGAGCATGGACGTTCCGGAGATGACGTGATTGTGAATCCGTACGCCGAACCTGTCGATCCAAATGATCTCACAACTGCTATATGGGATTGAGGTGGGGTGAGTTTCCCAGCGAAGGGAGAACGGAGACATCACTGTCGTGTTCCTGGAACCAGTCACACACCAACTTAGCGACATGACGGCGCATTGTCCTGTTGGTAGACACCATCACCACCAGGGTAAACGTCCAACATGAAGGGATGCATATGGTCAGCGAGGATGGACAGGTAGCCATTGGCGTTCAGGCATCCATCCAGTGGTAACAGCGATCCCAGGTCATACCAGGAAAACATCCCCCAGACATGCATCCCCCAGACATGCACCCCAGACATGGTCAGGTACAGACTGCCTGTCTGTACCTGACCAACAAGTGTGTCCAGGTGTTGGTTCTCGTGTGTCTGACTCTGTATCCGCCACTGCCCGTCACTTCTGTGGAGTAGAAACCTCGATTCATCGGAGAAGGCAACCTTTTTACACTCTTACACTGTCCAATGACAGTAGTCCCGTGCGAACTGCAGGTGTGCTGATGGGCCTTGGTTAACATGGGCGCCTTTATGCAGGGTCGACTCCGGAGATCCATGCATAACAGGGTTTGCTCTACTATTATCGGGGAAACGTACCTGAGTGTCCTAGCGTTCATTTGAGTGGTCAATTGCTGCAGTGTTGCTCATCGATTGCCCTTTACCAGTCGATGGAGGCGACGTTCTCCTCTAGAGTCGGTGACCTTTGGAGATCCACAGTTATGACGTCTGGAGGTACTCGGTGTGCCAATGGTCCATTCTTGGTACACCCTTACTACAGCACCTCGCGACAACCCACGAAGTTTGTTGTTTCCGAGAAGCTTCCACCCTTGGTGCGGTAGCAGATAATCATTCCTTTTTGAACGTTCATCAAACAAATACCTCTGCCCATTGTGCTCATGTTACGCACTATGACTCATCTCTCATGGGCGACCTCTTATATCTCCATGTGGTCGACCTTGTCATGTGCACTCTGTGACGCGCCTAGGCGGGTACATTGTGATTCCGTGGGTGGTCATATTATTCTGTTACGACTGTCTGTTTCCTATTTCACTTTTAAATAACTTACAATGTATAACACTGCTATTGTTATATGTTCAAACTTCCATAACTCTTTAAATACTGAAGGAATATTGTTGAAAATAGATATTTATTTCGAAGTGTTTAGAACTTCAATTTACCTTTTATCATATTTTCCCATATTTTCAAAGTTTTTTTTAGTAACAGATTATTTAATGGCTATGAAAGGCCAATTAGAAAATGATACTTATATAATATTATGAAGAAAAAAAATCTTTTCAGCTTATTATTTCATGAGTTCCATGTCTACAGGACACATCCTGGATTCTTTACTACTGATATATATATATATGTAATATATTTTTGAAAATAAAGACAGCCCTACCTGGTCTAGTGATTAGGATACCTAATGGTTTGAGGGAGTTTCCTTGGGTGAGTGTTTGAATGAGAAACCAAGTAAAGCTTCTACGTTAATCTCCGTCCTTTGTGTAGCGGATTAGTTTTTTAATTTAAAAATATTAATATTGAAAAATGTTAGGTATGCAGCTCTGTTGAAAACAAAGTAATTAAATATATTGTTTAATAATTACATAGGAATCGCAGAACACTTCTATATAGATTCCTAATATAAACTGAATGACTGCACATTTAAAAAGTAAACGACAAAATATCAGATTTGAAATAGTTTTGTAAATACTTCCTAGATTGACCAACATTGCTGTTTTTTCTTTCACAACTCTTAAAGTATTGAACTAACATGGTTATAAAGTACAGTCGCTCAAAAAAGTATCCGAACACTATGGTTGATTACAGAATTCAGAAAAATTACGTTTGATTACAGAATTCAGAATTAGTGATCTGGCACCCTTCGTGTATTGTACACGAAGGGTGCCAGATCACTAATTTCTAAAACAAATCGTTGCCAGATATTTTTTCTGAATTCTGTAATCAACCATACTGTTCGGATATTTTTTGAGCGACTGTACGATTAAAAGGTTTGATTTAAAATATTAAATTACCGTTTATAGATAATATAACCCGAAAACTTTGCAGAAGTTACACGGCTTCGAATATCACTTTTTTTCAAGAAAAACACTTTTTTTTAAACAAGGGAAAATATCCGATGTATGGTAAAGTCGAATTGGAGAAAATAGATGTAAGTGTTTATGAAATGCCAAATAGTAAACAATAGATGAAAACGTTCAATATTCCAGTTTTCTGTACTCCATTTCTTTCATTTTAGATTGTTTCTTTAGAAAAATACGTTTAAGAATAAAATCCTTTAAAAATCAAAGTGGTATTAGGGAGAATAGAAGGAAAGCTTCCTGCAATGAATTTCTTTCATTTTGAGATACTTTGTTTAGTGCTTTTTGCACTTGCACTAAAGTGTCGGATTTCAGAGAATAGATGTAAATATCGCGTCTTTCCTCTTCCTCCAAAGTGTTTCGTTAATTTCCTATTTTTCTTGAAAAAATAAATCAATAAATAGAAAAAAATTATAAATGAATAAAATAAAAAGTATAACTAAATGAAAAAAAAATGCGTTTTATTCTCTGATTAGTGAAAATAATAATATCTTGTGCAGTTCAGTTTCCTGAAGAGCATTCCTTTGAAAAACAATTATTCCATGTAGTAGGAAGAGAAAGAGATTAAAATATAAAATTTTGGTTTAAGAAACGTCGGATTGTTGAGTATAGAAGTCATTGACAATCGTGATTAAAATGTTTAGTGAGTCTCTTTGACTACTACCGTCAGGCCCAGATATAGGGAAAAGAAATTCGGGAGATGTGAGGTATTCAGTTTAATCGAAAAAGACTGAAGAGATGTTTCGTAATGCATATAATATTTTTTTTTTCTTTCAGCTGTTTTCAAAACGCATTATTAAACAAAACATTTCCGAAAAAAACCCGAGGAACAGTTTTTGCTTGTTGCACTTTAATATTTTGCCCCCTCCACTGTATTAATTACCTATATATATATAGGTATTATTCACTTCCGTTCTCGTGGTATTTTAGAAACCTATTCATGAAAACTATGTCTAATGTATAGGATTACTATTTTTTTTAACTCTCTCTCTCCTATTATAGATTTATGTTTACTATTTGAAACTGAATTAATCATCGCATATCATCACGTATTGAAAAGCTGTATATTTTACTTATATTTAATTTACAATATTAACTTATTATATATATATATATATCTTATTATTAGTTTTACATTTATTAATTGATTTTACTACAAATTGCAAATAGAGTGACATGGTAATATAATGAATTATAAAGCAAATTAATGAAAAAATAAAATGAGAGTTGCTACGATCGAACTAGAGCCCTTTGAGATACAAGGAAAAATAAAGGAAAAAAAAACGCATTTAGTCGACTGAGCGAAGTTTTACTGATGTAATGCGATCTTAAAATATATTATTAGTATTCTCTCTTAAATCAAATGTTTGACGCATTTTATATTTTCCTATCTAATATTGCTCTTTAATTCTTCATACATAAGCTTTTTTACTCAGCAAAATAAAAAGTTAGCAATCCAGTTCAAACACATCTTGTCAGAAAGTTTAGATTTGTTGATCATGTTCTAGTAAACTGAAGATATTCGCTAAGTAACAAGATCTTCGATTATTGGTTGCTTTCGTTGACTCAACCAATCAACTGTCACTACAAAATGGGGACCTGGCTCCTACAGTTCATGGCTACCGTATTCCGGCTCATGTACATTTGTGTCATCTAAGATTGTGAGCGGTGGCCGTAATGGAAAAATTCTTATGGACAATACGAAAGCAGCCGAAGTAGCTCTGATTCGCGAAGTAAAAAATAATTGCAAAACGAATATAAAAATGGTATTATGTTGATTTTGATATGACAATTAATGCATATTAAATTCCAAATTCATTTATCATTTTCTATAATTATTTTGTTCCCCCCTTTCCCTTTCGTCCAATGTGTTCCGTTAATTTCCAATTGTTTCGTTCCGATAAAAAAATTCATTGTATTCTTTGTCGGATTAATGAGAATAATGATAGTTTTGTGCGAGTTTGTTCCATGACATGGTTTCCTTAGTTTTCCGAATATCCCCTTTAGAAAGGGACAAATTTATAAATATCCGGTTTGACAAACGTCGGATTGCTGTGTATTGTTATGAATATCAGAGCTTTCCTTTTTCTCCAATATGCTCCGTTAGTTTCCTATTTTTTATGTTAAAAATAGGATTATTAAAATTAAGTTTAATTTTGTTTCGGAATAGTAAGATTAGTTATAATCCTGTGTGGTTTATTCCCCTTAAGTATCTTCCTTTGGCTTCCAAATGTTCCATTTAGTACGAAGAGAAATATATTAAAATATAAAAAGCCGGTTTAACGAAAGTCGGATTAGAGAGCATAGAGGATAATATCGGATCTTTCTTGTAATGCTCTCCGTTAATTTCCCCTTGTTTCGTTGAGTCAAATAAAAGTACGAAAATTTCATTGAGCGTCGGATTAGTGATATAATGATAGTCCTGTCTGGTTTAGTCCTCTGAAGTGTGCTCCTTTGAATTCCAATAATTCCATTTAATAGGAAGAGAAAGGAATAAGAATATACAAATCTCGTTCAAGAAACGTTGTATTAAAGAGAATAAATGTAATTATCGCCTATGCTGAATTCTTAACAATACATAAAAGAGCAGACTTCCGAGAAATGTTGGTTTTGTTCGCTGATAGACACTATTTTATAATTAGGTTTGGTAATTTAAAAAAAATCTCTAAACATTTCTATCGAATTGTTATATTCACTGAACTGTTATATCCTCTGATGTGTCTTTCACCGAGTTGTCATATCTTCCAAATTATCTCATATACCGAAATGTGGTCCTCCGAGTTGTCGTCCACTGAATTGACTTCAACTGAACTGCCGCACTCCACTCTATTGCAAGGCTCATCAACAGCTCTAATGAAAGAGTTCACATACACGATTTAAATCAGAAACTTTCAATTCTCTGCACCATTTAAAGCCGAAATTATCCCTTTACAGTTAATTCTGCATAACAAGAACAACTAAACTAAAGAGATAAGGGAACAAAATGAAACATTGTCCACCTCCATTTAGCAATGTTAATGTCACACGCTTCCAGAGGTTGGGTCACATTGAACTCTAGACCAAGGTATAATCGTAAAGGAGTTGTGTAGCTCTATATGGCTCATCAAGAATTTATGGTTGCTGTACAGAGACCGCATGAAGAATAGCAGAAAGTAGAGATCGTGGCTGAAAGTTCCCGTTTCCCGCAAGCAATCATATCCCACCTGGGCACCAATGATGAGAATTAAATACTTTTAATATTAACTGTTACTTTATGAAATAAGATTATAAATGCTACGAATGGATGTAATTATGAAATAATGTTTTTTAACTCGAGTGACAGACAATTAGGTTCGAACGCGATGACTAATGGAGACTAGCAAAGGGGACTATTTGACTGTCTCTCGCGAAATATAAGGGCACGTTCCTGCTCCTCTTTTTCCCTCAGGGGCTCTCCTCCTACATAACAATACACAGAGCTGCAGGGTCTCACTGGCCTAAGCGACAGTTCTTCGGCAATTTAATGCCCTCACCCAACCTTCGTTTGGTTGGCTGGTCACTTAGCTCGGCAACACTTCTTTCAATGGACAAAGAGAAACTCTAATAATATGATGTAAGTCCTGCAATGGATTAAAATAATGAGACTAAATTTATTGAACTTCACGTGCTAACTAAATTACAGAAGCTCTCCTGTAGACAGTTGTAGAGGCAACCTATACAGAGCCATTTAAAATGGCACTAACAAAATATCACAAAAAATTTGCTTTAGCTTAATTATTCTAACCTAAGTCTAACTTATTTGCAGACTAAGGAGAACAAAGGATTAGAGAAAAAGACGTCTACTGAAAAAATCCACTTGCTTAGGGAGGGAATCACATGTAGAAGAAATAGTTCTTTCACTGTAATTTACACTTTTGGTTGATTCTATGATCTTGAGTAACGAAGGTAGTTCATTGAGTGATGGATGGTTTCCGTCTTCCAAGCAAACGAGAGGGAATTGAGACAAACAGTTCCTTCTTTTCACAAGCACTAATCGGTGCAAGATGACAGACAAACTGGGTGGGGGGGGGGGGGGGGAAAGCTGCCACGCTTTTATAACTACTAGAGGGAGAGTTCGCATTCTAGTAATATTGCATCAGGGGAGAGTAAGAAGCCAAGTCCCAGGCAGATCCTATCGTTAAGTAAAGTTCCACTTTCACAGGATTCACTCTGATTCTAAAGTTCTATGCGTCACTAAGGTCTTCCAAATTTTAGTGATCTGCGGACGCGTTTTTCTATATGATGCTGAATTCTTAATAGGAATAGCCTGCTCTGACTTAGGGAGAGATTCCTTTCTTCTGCTGGCAAATATTAGACATGAGCTCTATGATGGCTAACCACTACCGGGACTCTGTTCAATTCTCAGATGACCCCCAAACGACGACCTCACACTAACAGTATCTCATTCTGTCTGCTCTGTTGTGCTCCCAGACTATATCAGAACGATGACGTCACAGGCTATTCCGTGCACCTGTTTCAATACCCTCTTGACTCTATCTTTGAGGGGGGATATCCGTATAGGAGATGATCCTCTGTGGCTTCTTTATGACTCATTTCAGGGGTTATAAACTCTCAAGTACATCTAGGCTATCAAGCGTGTGCTTAACACCATTGTTTCCACTCTCTGCTCAATCTAAATTTATCATCTCTCATCCAGTGGTATTGGATTGCCCTATTATATTTTCTCATAAGGTTAGCTATATCTCTGTGAAGGTTCACCACTCACTTTTATGTTCCTCAACCAATTTTAATTTTTTTACGCGATAATTATTATTTTAGGGCCTTTCACTTCTTTTGAACCATCACTTCTCTCTGCCCATAGTGTTGCTGATAGCACAATTCCATTTTGATTGATCGATGTGCCTGGAAAGGCCTCTGTCCGCCAGATGGGACATTAAGCCGTGGTTCTGTATGCGGCAGAGCCATACCCTGTGCATGTTAAAGAACACACTGGATGGCCTTGTCGGGAGGCTACTATCTAGCAGCTGCTTATATTGGGTCCCCTCCCCCAACCTTCTATGAGCCTTCGAGGTCATTGCGACCTGGCCATTTAGTCCACTTTGTTCAAAAAAGTTCCGCTCAGAGGTAAAGCAACCAACAACCAACCGTTTCGATTGACGGCCGCTAACCTCCGCAAGCAAGGTAACAGCCGCTTACGTCAACATCATCGCACGATCATCATATGCAAATGTGGCTTCAGGCGTGATGCAGACACGTGCCACATTTGCTTTAAGCCAGTGTGAGGCTGAGTAATGGAGGAGCAGACGGTAGAAAGTAGAGACGTTTAATTGAGATTTGTGAATTGTGTTGATGAATGATTTCGAGGAGTCGTTTTGTAGAAGCTTTGTATTGGTGAGTCAATAATCCAATAAACTTCTTTAATTTTATGAAACTTTATTTGTTTTTGATTTTTTCTCTTAAGACTATTATTTTTGTATACTTATTAATTTAATTTCTTCCTTATCTTACGTTTATTTAAATAAGCAACCCTTACTCATTTTTTTGGCAAGATTAATTGCCTGCTGCCCGAATTCAGCTATCTGGCAGAAGTTTAATAGCATATTTTTCGAGCGTTCCATCTCCTCTGATGTTACTCCTATTACATTAATTCGGCCTCTTCATTTGCCTCTAATTAGGACCATGTTTAATAACAACATGTCGAGTTGTTTACCGTTTTGTCTGCATCTACCATTGTTGTTCGGTTGGCTTTTGCTACATGATTCGATCAACTGTGAAAATGGCGACAGGTAAAAAGGAGAACAAAAATGGCTACGACCTTGGCCAGGGATCTGTAACCTGCACCAAAGTTGCATGAGGATGCAAATCAGAGTGCAACACTAAATTAAATTGTTACAAGCCTTACCCATTCTCACACATGACTCAGTATTATTGTAGAGAGCCATGATAATGCTAATTAACTTGTCATATGTGCGATATGATCTCCCAATCGATCAAAAATTATGACGATCAACAGAGTCAATTCCCATTTTGAAATCTATGAAGTTAGCAACCACAGTGCATAAGTATTGAAGAAAAAATTGTCATTAGCCGGGTGAGATCCAAACCCACGACCTCCTGATAACGTGTTATCCTGGTTTCGAACCCACCCAGCAAAACAACAATTTTTCCTCTCTACTTAACTAATATATATCACCTAAATGGTGGCTACTTCTTATTGTTTATTATTCAAAATAGTAACCACAAGTTTCTGAAACTCTAAACATTCTCAAGAATCTGCCTAAGTAAAAATATTAGATCATTTCACTTTTGAATGCCCATTGATCATCACGCAGTTGCAAATCAACCAAACCCTTAATACTATTAAGCACAATAATGCAATGAACTTTACCTGGAACACAAAGCAGACTGTTTTCCATAAAATTATTACAAAAACTGAGATCATCTACTTTAAAAATAGATATATAATGATTTTTTTAACATAAAAGAACTTTAGTTATATTGCATATAACTAAATCTTTGGTTTTGGAAGAGAAATACTTAGTTTCTGTTACGTAAAGTAAAATCCCGTAACTCAATATTATGCATCCGAATTTTAATCAAAAGTCCATTGTCCCTTGAAGTTTAATTATCCAAATGAGCTTCACCGATTGAATTCATAAACGAGAGATTCCAAATAGTTTGATTCGAGGATTGTTACTAACGCTGCGAAAGATTAGTTTGTGAGCTACAAACTGTAATCTGTTCATCTAAGTACACTGCTGAAAGAGGAAATCACAACACGACGAAGGAAGTGATGTATACGGCCGAAACTGACAGGACGGAAGCTGTGAGAGTAGATGTGCAAATGATCAAGAAACGGAACGTGAGAACTCAAGGTACGTGAATTTATTGAAGATTCATCAGTATATATAAGTCCATCTCGGGCGTTTATACAAGCCTGTGTTGGTCTCAGTATTCCATCAGTCAGGTGGTTAATGATGTTCTGAGGCATGGCGTTCCAAACAGCATCGAAATGGGAACGCAACTGTACAAGGTTCGCTTCTGGAGAAAGTTGGCGAAGGTGACCCATAAGATCCCACACATGCTAAATGGGCGACAAATTCGGGGAGTATGGCAGCCATAGGAAAATATCTACATATTAGAGACTGTCCATCATTGCAGGTGCAGTGTCCTGCTACAGAATCAGTCCAGTCATGGTGGTAAGGAAGGGTAGTGCCACAGGATTAACAAGGTCATCAATGCAATGTCTCGCCATTAGCGCACCAGAAACATGGAGCAGAGGTGTCCAGCCGCCATATGTGATGCCACTCCATACTATTGTACCACGGCAGGGAGCCGTATGGCGGCTAATGGAATAGGCTTTTTCGTGTCATTGATCGAAATAGAATCAGGACTCGTCTGCGAACAACACTCCCCTCCATTCCATAATCCAAGTTACCTCGCTCGACACCAGAAAAGAGGGCGTAACTGGTGATGTTGCTGCAAAGGCAGATGCCGGAATGAACATCTCGCCCTCATTCCTGCATCATGCAAATGCTGTGTAATGGTTTGCGTGGTGACCACAGTGCCCATAGCAATCGCAAATCATTCTGCAGCACAATCGCAGTGACGAAAGGGTAGCAAACGGCCTTCCTCTGCAGCATGCGATCTTCATGTCCTGTGGTGTGGTGTGCTGGTCCCATACCCATCCTTTATGTCATTTGGTGCTCCATGATATTGCGTGAGACGCACCGTTGCACTGTGCTCACATTGGGCCCCATGTGTGCAGCAATCGGAGCGTAATCCGAGCTCCGATTCCGACCGGAGCTCAATCTGAGCTCTCGCATATCGGCAATTCGATTTCTCAGAAAGCTTCAATCGATCGCTCTCTTTCTCAGAACGCTTCAACTGTACATAAGGATCCTGCCGGCGTCTCCAAAGCATGTTCCGAACATTTTTGCAGCATGCAGTCCCACCTCCCTGTCGATCGTAAAAATTTATCTTTTTATATCTGATCCAGTTTCTTCCTTTGACGAAAGTATATGAAAACTTGGTAGTTTGAACAAAAGCTTTGAGTTTCGGTTTGGAAATATTGCACTTAACTTTTTTCTTATTTAAAAACCTTGTTTTTCTTTTTCCTGCGTCATTGCATAAAGAAAAATTGTCTGTATGATCCTCCGCTGCGGAAACTTATCGATAAATAAAGCCTCGTGGAATAATAAACTTTGATGCTCCGAGACTGAAATTTTGATGACAAGTCTGACAAGCCTTTAAGTGCACCATACATCAGTGTCATATTCAGTAAGCACTTCCCGGATATAAGATATTTATACAAATATTCCGTTTTGCTGTGTTTTGTGAATGCGGCTTTTAAGGCTGAATAATGCTTGAACATTGCTCTCCGCTATGCATCAGCTGAGGGTAATAATCGGAATCGCTCAGGAATGCCTCTGTCTGCCTCTTCCGGTTTTAAACGGTAAGGCGCAATTTTTGCTTCTGCAGAAAGTGAAAAAGTAGAAAATAAAAAGGAAATAATAATAATTTCCTAGGAAAATTTTTAAAGATATGGATTGCAAAATATTTAATGACGGTTTTGGAGTGGGAATAAAATTCGTAAATAAAAAATAAAAGAGTTCACAAAGATTTAATAAAATTTCATTTCTGATGAAGAACAAAGGCAGACAGCCTTTCAATTGAAATATTTAATACTGAGTCCTAAATATAGCAAATCGTAGGACAAGAAATTTCTAAGATTATAAAAATGTGGCAGCTTAAATGATTTATTGTGTACTGAATTACATTGCAGCAGGTCAGACTACAGTTTTTAAAGTATTCTTCGGTGTATTTTTATATAATGGGATCTTAAAGCCGCTGATTACATTAAGAAACATTTTTGCTCAATCGAGCTGGAATTATGGCAATCACAGATTCTTACACTTGAAGGAACTGTAATTGTTTTTGCTACGAGAAATCAATTGCAAATCTGTTTCAAAAGTTAGTTCCATCTGTGCCCAGAGAAATCGCTCTGTTAGAGGAAGAACTGTCAGGTATTTTTTTTTAATTTATATTTATTTATACTTATCTTCCTACAGGGTCCTAAATACGGAGAAAATATACCTAAAGCTTATCGATGGTGCAATCGGTTGCTGAGTTTTAATTTGATATATGACTCGTTAAAATCGACCCCCATGAATATCCGCCTTTCCACATTTTATCAGGGAGGAATAGTAGGGTGAAATTCGAAATAGTTTACGACCGTCATTATGCGAGCTTTCATTTGACACCTAACTTGTAAATGTAGGCCTTCGCATTCCGATGATATAGTAAAATGACTTTCAGATTTCCCGTTTTCTAGGGCGGGAAAAGCATGGGGAGTTAGTTTTTTTTTATAGCCTGCGACACTCCCCCCCTCACAAGCTTTCATTTGACACATAGCTCGAAATTTTCCTCACTTGCGTTCAGGACATATAGAGGGAATAAACAAAGCACGGGGGTTGCATTTTCATAGCCTACGACATTCTCCGCGTCAGAAGCTATCATTCGACATATAGCTTGTTACTTTTGGCCTTCGCGTTCTGATGACATAGATTAAGAATAATTTTCACATCTCCCCTTTTTTAATGGGGAAGAAAGTACGGGGCGTAAATTTTTATAGCATATGGCACTTTCCGCATCACAAACTTTCATTTGGAAACATAAATCATTAAGTTTCTCCATCGCGTTCGAAAGATATGGTATAACAACGAAATCAAATCCACAAACCGACCAACCGACAAATGTCAAAGCCAAAAGCACTAGGAAGATAGGTAATAATAATGGGTTGTGTTGTTTTTCCTCTGAGTGGCACTTTTTTGCACCCAATGGATTAAATGGCCAGGTTACAAGGACCCCGAAGGCTCAGAGAAGGTTGGGAGGAGAAGATCAACTGGACATCTCTTATGAGACAGATGGTAGTCTCCCGTCAAGGCCATCGAAAGTGTTCTTTAAGGTGCAAAGGGTACGGCTGTCCTGCACACTGCAGCAGCCACATATTAACTTCCCATTCGACGAACGGCGGCCTTTCCAAGCACATCGGTAACCCCTACTGACCGAGGGCAGGTGGGGGAAGTGATGAGGATGAATGGAACTGTCAATTAATATGTAGGGATGTTCCTAAAATTTGTAATAAATTTTAAATATTTGTTGCCTTTTTTTGCATTGTGTTTTAAAAAATTGTCTTTAAATATCCATTTAGGCTTAGAAAGTCCACCTCCGTAATCCGTCATTCCTTAATCCGGTACTTCCCTAATACGGCAAATCGATAAGTACATCATGATTCCAGTGAGCAGCATTTAATACCTGTTGATCATAAAATTATCTGTATTGTAAGCCTAATACATGTATTGTGCTGTATGCTCTATATTATATATTATGTATGCCCTTATTCCTTTTTGACTAAACTACGACCTACCCCATTATTTAAAAACCAAAAAATTTAAAATTTTAATAATATGGAAATAAACGTCCTACAAAATGTAATTTTAATGCCATAGAATAAAATGTGCTATATAATAAATTTCTCGAAAAACAAGTGAAAAACACGTCTTAAAATATAAAATAGTTAATATTATTGGTTCATTATACCAATTTATAATACGTAAATTGTTTAGCACGATTAAATATTGAAATTATTATTTTATACTGTCTGAAAAATTACAATTTTTGGAACAAATGATTACTATTTAACTTTTATACTTTTTCGCCTTCTGCAGATGCAAAAAAAATTGGCGATTTACCACTGAAAGCCGGAAGAGGCAGATGGAGGCATTACTGAGTGATTCCGATTAGGCTTAAGCTGATGCATGGGGTTGGGGAGGAGAGCAATGTTGAAGAATTATTCAGCCTTAAAGGTCGCATTCACCCAACACAGCAAAACGGAATATTTGTATAAATATCTTATATCCGGGAAGTGCTTGCTGAATAGGACACTGATGTCATTCTTAAGTCTGACATTCAACGGATCGAAAACTACTTTGGCTCGAGAAAATTCTCGAAAATATTTCATTATAAAAAAAAACTCTAGTGATTCGCTATTTTTGTGCAACTACCGCTTCGGCTGCTTAGAGTTCCGATTCGCATCTAGTCGAGTCACAGAGTTGGTTTGCAATTTGCAGTCGCCAGTAAACATCGCTTCAGAAAAATACTTCTCATGCAGTAATAAGACTTTACTTGTCTTTCCTATGATCTTAGCACTTTACCTATATATATACATATAATGAAACAATATAGTGTTTTGCCCACCTTATTTCATAATATAAAATACTTTTATTAACAAATGGTATTAAATATAAAAAACTTTAATTGTAATTGCAAAATATATATTATATACACAGTCGTATCAGATTAATATGACCTCCTACCATTCGTATCATTAGGTAGGTGGTCATATTATTCTGATACTATTGTGCACATGCATAATAAAGTTTTATTTGCAATAACAAATGCGCATTACATATAATAACATTTTATTGTTTTATTTAAGCTACCAATGGAATAACATTCTCCAGTATCTTGTGCAACGTTTTTAGTTTAAAAGCTTTTGTACCTTTCAGAGTCCAAGGTATCTCCCATGATCGGCGGCCACATCCCATATTGCGATACAGACTAAAGGAATATCTTTCTCCTTCAATTCAGTACAAAACGATTTAGTTACCGCAAAATTAAAATTCCGATAATTATAACTGAGAGAATTGTTTTCATTAGTTAAAATATTGTACGACAGCGAGTAAATAAATAAGGTAGCGAGTAACGACAGCGAGTAAATAAATAAATTTACACTTCTTACAAACTTATGTACCAACTTACATAGCCAATATTGTCATTATTGCTTGTCTGAACATATAGTCCTCGAAATTTTCTTATAAAGTTAGCAATGATGCAACTGAAAGTTTGAAAACTGACTGTCACTGGCAATAGTAAAAACTGACTGTCAGTGGCAAAAGACACAAAACAGGATTTCAGACTGCATCATAATTGAACAGCGAAATAACATACGATTTCCGCTATCAGATGAAGTTAAACCAAATGAAATTAACCATTGAATGAGTGCACAATATGCATAAGTGTAAATATGTGTCTACGTGGTGTGAACTATTCAAAAATTGTCGCACTAGTGTAGGGATGCACATGAACCTCGTTGATTTGAGTAAAAGCGACGCATCACATTTGATGGAATTTATGCTGAATTAAACATTGCCCATGCGACAGCTGACCCCAGAATGCATTACAATCTATTGTACCGCTACGAGTGCTCCAGATGATCCCCAAGCAGCGATAGGGGCTGATAAAGACGTTCAAAATGGAGTGCATAATTGAGTGCTCTCGTTAGGTAAAACTTCACTCTCTGATGGAATTAAAAAGCTTGTAGTCTCTGCAACAAACGTTTCGAAGTAGGAAGTGATTACATCAAATAATAGTGTTATGTTTTCGTTTTTGGATGTAACTTTTTTGAAGATATACTTAAATTCGCCTCTTTATTGACTCCTCATTTAGTTACAATATTCAACACAGTAGAAAATAAAAAATGAGAAGCATAAAAATCATCAATTATTTACAATATTTCTACAGTTTAGGGCATGAGTGTTAATAGAGACGAAAATCACTTTCATCTTCCGTTTATGAGTTAGCTTTGGTCAGGTGGAGAAACGAATTGTGTATATCTATTATGCAATATTGCACAAATTCTATCTAAAATAAAAATTAATTTTTATTAAAACTCTCTTTGGTAAGTTTTCCTTTGCAAATGGTTTTTTAATCTTATTTTTAGACTGGAATGAAGACCTTATTCAAAAACAATTCTCTTTTCATTTGTTTCCCAGCATAAGAGAGAAGATGACGACTCACAAATGAATGAAAAATGCATCCGTAATTGATACCTGTGATGAAGTTAACTTCTGTTCTAGCGATTCTTCTTAGAAGCTATCCCCTGGAAGAGATAAAAAACAAGATATTTTAAATAAAGGTTTATCTAAATATTTATATATAAATGAGAAGATTTATGACTATTGGGTTTTGGTTCATATAGTGAAGTGCGTGAAAATATAGATTGATCTTTATAAGGAGAAGGTTGCAATTAAAGTTTACTTCACTCTTAATATATAGTACAATATATATTTCATAAATATAAAACAAGGAAGGGAAGAATAAAAATAACGCATCAAATTCATAAGGCAAACAGCTGGTTGCATAAAAGTAATAGCTCATAAGTTAAACTGGCCATTAAACTTTCAGAATAACAAATGGTCAATGGGAGGTTTTATGGACATTATATGACTTGAGACGTAAAATAAATGATCCCTATATTTCTAAAATGATACGTAATTCAATGTTAAATGTCAGATTATTCTTCAATGCATGACAAAGTGTCAGTAAGCATTAAAATATCGTTTTATTTCATTTTTTGACGTAGGTCTATTAATCAGCAGCATTATATTCTTGCATTAGATTGCCTTTCACAATATCAAAGTACACCAAAAAAGTTGGTTGTTCAAGCATTTTGTTTTCTAATATATTTTATGTCGAAAATGTACGTTAATATCATCTTGTGAATAGAATAAAGTTAAATTTTAAGAAAACAGAACAAAGTAGTTGATTGGAATGAGTTTGTGTACAACTTGAATGTGTCCGCCAAGATTACCTTTAAGAGTTATTAGTTTACTTGTGAAGAATTAGAATGACTTCGGTCATTTATGGGAAATGTTCTTAGTGAGCACATTGTATATTAAATCAAAAGCATCATTGGAAAGACTCGGTATTATGATTTGTATGCAGAAACCACGGTGGTTAAGTCTCAAGTGTTCTTTTATTATTCTATGTCGATGCATGACAAGAGTAAATAACTATTACTTTAGAAAATCCTTTTACATTTGTTGAATTCTTGTAAATTGATTGTTTTATTTATTCAATAAGTTAATTCAATATCTGTTTAGTTATAACGAATTCACGCACGGTATGTCAAATAAAATATTGCTAAAATTCTGTAACAATATTTAAAGACAAATGATTCGTAGCGGACAAGACGGCGACTAAGGTACTATAATTAATTTCTTATTAATTATTACCATCAGTAATGCGTTGATAAGCTATAAAGAGTTCGACAAATAATTGAATACACATTACACAAGATAATCAGCATCACCACTACTACAACCACCATCATCCTCAAGCAGTCATGGGCTAAGGAGATTCAACCAGATTCTGCAATTTAGTTCTCAAGCACATCTGTCCTGAGCTACATCTGCGGCATCTGGTCATAGTAGATCAAATGTGACAAGCTTCTGCTTGACATTGTCTGCCCACATCCTAGGTATCTCCTACTTTCTGAGGCCTTTAGGTACACTGTTCATAACCCTATTCGTAGTTCTACAGTTATTCACAAAGCAATGTGTCCAAACCAATAAAGTCTCTCTTTACACAATATACTATAGAGTAGGGGTTCTCAACGTGGGGTATGCGGTAAAAGTTTTGGGAGTACGCCGTGAGAGTCACAAAAGTCGCTAGATCTAGTAACAAAGTAAAAATAACCATTGTTATACTATAATTATAATTGTATCTATCTATACAAGGGGCACGCTAGTATAGATACACATTTCCAGGGGGTACGTGAAGCATAAAAGGTTGAGAATCACTGCTACAGAGCATCTTGGGAAAATATATGCCCAAGATATTGCGTAGGCATCTAGTATGGAAAGCATCAAGTTTCCAGTTATTTTGTTCATAAAAGGGTCCAATTCTCACTGCCGTATCTAACTCTAGAAAGAACCAAGCAATTATACAGCCTAATTTTAGTCTTTAGCTATATACGTCTATTTATTCACACTCTCCATAGATTCTTAAACGTCTCAGCAGCAATCCCTATTCTTCTGTTTATCTCACGCCGCACATCATCAGTATCTGTTACATAAATCCCAAGATAATTTAACTGAGACTCATGGGTGAAACTATTTAGATTAATTGAACCACAACCTGCCTCAACAATTTTCATTGCGGCGGGGATGGCTCCGTCGGTAAAACGCCAATCTCGTAATCTGTAGTTCCTAGGTTCAAGTCCCAGCTGGGCCACCGTTGAGATTTATCTCCGCAAAACTCCTCGCCCTGCCCTCGGTCAGTAGGGGACATCGATGGATTTGGAAAGTCCGCCGTCCGTCGGATGAGACATTAAGCAATAGCCCCGTGCACGGGAGGGAATTATACCCTGTGCACGTTAAACAACACGCTGGATGTCCTTGACGGGGACTACCATCTCTCTCCCAACAGCTATTCCAATGGATCCCATCCCCCTACCTTCTCTGAGGCTTCGGGGTCCTTGTGACCTGGATATTTTACTCATTATGTTCAAAAACGTGAGCGCTCAGAGATAAAACTACCCAAGCGAAACAATTTTCATCTCTTTCGTTTTCTCTATGTTTATAACCAAACTTATTCTACTACCAGTCTCTTCAATAGCTCGAATAAAAGAGTTCAATAAGAGTTCATCTCATCAACATCATTTGCCAAAAGGATCAAATTATCAGCATAATAGAGGCGGGTGGTTCAGGCAGTAGCGCGCCAGGCTCGTAATCAGCAGCTCGCAGTTCGAGTCTCAACTGGGTCAGAATTGAGTTTTATCTCCCCAAAACTTTTAACCAATCTCGGTAAGAAGGGGACACCAATGGGCTTGGAAAGGCCGCAGTAAATCGGATGGCAAGCAAGCCGTAGTCCATCGAATAATATCGTGGCTCCGTCTGGGAGAAAGCCATACCCTGCACACTGTTAAGGAACATGCTGGATAGCCTTAACGGGAGATACTATCTCCCAACAGCTGTCCAGTGGGTCCTCTCTCTCCAACCTTCTCTGATCCCTCAGGGTCATTGTGACCTGACACCATTTAGCACATTATGTGCAAAAACAGTGCCGCTCAGAGATAAAGCAACCCAACCCATCATCATCATTCTCAAGCAGACATGAGCTACGAAGGCCCACCAGACAGTGCAATTTAGTTCTCCAAGCATATCCGTCCTGAGCTACATTTGCTGCATCTGGCCACTGTATCGATTCTAACAAGGCGCTTTTGACATTCTGTCCACCGCATCCTATGTCTCTCCCTCTTTGTGGGGCCTTTAGGCACACTGTTCATAACCCTATTTGCTAATCTAAAATTATCCATTCGGGCAACATGGCCAATCGAACTGTCTCTCTCTCTGCATAATATGCTCCTTAAAGGAGGTTGCCGACTCCTTTACCTAACCTTATCATTACTTACAAAGTTGAACCACCTAATGCCCAAGATACTACATAAGCATCTAGAATCAAAAGCATAAAAATTTCTGTTATCTTGTGTATAAAGCGTCCCCGTTTCACTGCCATAAGTAACCCTAGGAAAAACCAAACTCTTATATAGTCTATTTTTAGTCTTAGGTGTATACGCCTATTTCTCCACACTCTTTGTAAATTCTTAAAAGTCCTGGCAAAAATCCCTATTCGTTTGTTAATCTCATGGCGTACATCACCAGCATCTGTTACATAGCTCCCAAGATAACTAAACTGCGACACCTACTCAAGACTGCAACCATTCAGATTAACTGAATCACAACCTGCCTGACCAATTTTAATCACTTTAGTTTTCTCTCCGTTTATAACCAAACCTGCTATACCACCAGTCTCAACAACAGTTCGAATGAAAGAGTTCATCTCATCAACATCATTTGCCAAAAGGGCTAAATCATCAGCATAATCTAAATCAGAAATTTTCGTATCTCTAGACCATTTAAGGCCAAAATCTTTCCCTTGCAGTGAATTTCGCATAACATAATCAAGAACGAAACTAAAGAGGAAATGAGACCAAATGCACCTTTCGAACACCAGAAGCAATGCTAAACCAATTGCTATAAGCCTTACCAACTATTGCTATTATTTGCAACTAATTGCTATAGCCTTAACAAACTCACACACGAGTCAGTCTTATTAGAGAGAGCTTTCATTATGTTAACTAACTTGTCTGGTATACCATACGATCTCACAGTCAACCACAAATTATGACGATCAACAGAGTGAAAAGCCTTTTTGAAATCAACAAATCTAGCAACCATGGTTTCTGAAACTCTAAACATTTTTGAAGAATCTGCCTGAGTGAAAATATTTGATCTACACATCCCCTACCACTTATGAATTCAAATTGCTCACTTTACATGAGTTTGCTTAATATAATTAAGAATCTAGTTGACAGGCAATTGCGTGATGAACAATGTGGATTCAGAATTGGTACAGGATGTGTAAATCAAATTTTTTCACTTAGGCAGATTCTTTAGAAACGTTTGGAGATTTAGAAACCTGTGGTTACTAGCTTTTCAGATTTCGAAAAAGGTTTTTGAATCTATGTTAATCATCATAATTTGTGGCTGATCGTGAGATCATATGGTATACGTGACAAGTTAGTTAGCATAATGAAACCTATTTATAAGTTTGTAGCAATTGTCTTAGCATTGCTTCTGGTCAGCGGCGTACTATGGGGGATATGAGGGGAGTAATTGTCCATCGTTTACCCCCAAAAGTAATTCGGAGTCTGCAAAATTCGGAGCTACTTTGTAAAATCCAGGTGAGCTAAGAAAATTGGAACTTTTTTGTAAAATTAAGGGTAGTTAGTAAAATCTAGACAACTTGGTAAAATCTAGGATAGTTGTCAAAATCGAGATAATTTGGTAAATCTTTACCACTTTGTTAAGTATAGTCGAGTTGACAAAATTGGGATTGGTTTTGTGAAATTAAGGAGAGTTGGTAAAATCTTGGTAATATGGCAAAATTCCGAGTGACTTGGCAAAATTCAGATGAGATATAAAAATTGGGAATTTTTTCTGTAAAATTATTACGAGTTGGAAAAATTAACGTAATTCGGTAAAATCTAGGTGAGTTTGCAAAATCGAGGTAACTTGGAAAAATCTAGAGCAGTTGGCAAAAATCGAATCTACTTGGTAAAATACAGGCGAGTTGTAAAAATTGAGATTGGTTTTGTGAAATTAAGGAGAGTTGGCAAAAAGAGGACAAGTTGGGAAAATCTTAGGGAGTTGGGAAAATTCGGTGTGACTTGCAAAATTCTAGTGAGTCGTAAAAATCGGTATTTTTCTTTTGCAAAATTATGGCGAGTTGATAAAAATCGAGGCAACTTCGCAAAATGTAGGAGAGTTGGCCAAATTCGAATGCACTTGGCAAAATACAGACTAGTTGTAAAAATTGGATTGGTTTTGTGAAATTAAAGAGAGTTGGCAAAAAATGAGACAATTTGACAAAAGATAGGGCACTTGGCAAAATTCGAAGTTATTTGGTAAAATTGTGGTCAGATGTAAGAATTGGGATTTTTTCTATAAAATTGTGGAAAGTCGGAAAAATCTAAGGGAGTTGACAAAATTTGAAACCACTTGGTAAAATGCAAGTGAGTTGTGAAAATTGTTGTTGGTTTGGTGAAAATAAGCAGAATCGGCGAAATCCAGAAAACTTGGCAAAATCTAGGATAGTTGGCAAAATTCGAAATGAGTTGACGAATTCAGGAGATATGTAAAAATTGGGTTTTTTTTCTGCAAAATTACGACGGGGTGGCACAATCTAGGGAAGTTAGCCAAAACGAGGCAACTAGGTAAAATGGAATTTGTGCAATCGATGCAAGTTGGCGAATTCTAGGGCAGTTGGCACAAACGCGGCAACTTCACAACATCAAGGGCAGTTGGCAAAATTTGAAACCATCTGGTAAAATACAGTTAAATTGTGATTATTGTGATTTGTCAGAAGAGTCGGATAATCGAGTAAACTTGGCAAATATCCCAGTGATTTGTCCAAATGTAGATACGATTGTTTTTGTAAAATGATGGCTAGGCGCTAAATCGATGCATTTTGCAAAATGTTTTGCAGTTATGAACCCACTCACTCCACACTGAACGAAAAACTGGTAGTTACTTCCGTATTTAGCATAATTTGAAATTCGAGTTTAAAATTATCGTCCTCTCCCCACTCGAACCATATTCTCTTCGCTACGCCCCTGCTGCTGGTGTTCTACTCGATAAGGATATATTTTGTCTACTTCCCTCGTTAGTTTGGTTATTGATTATGTTAGGCAAAATTCACTGTAAGGCAAAGATTTTGGGCGTAAATGATCTAGAGATCTGAACATTTCTTAGTCAGATTATGCTGATGATTTAACCTTTTGGCAAATGATCCTGATAAGATGAACTCTTTCATTAGAGTTGTTGATGAGACTGGTAGTAGAGTAGGTTTAGTTATAAACAGAGAGAAAAGTAAAGTGATCAAAATTGGTCAGGCAGGCTGTGGTTCAGTTAATCTGAATAGTTGCACTCTTGAGCAGGTGTCATAGTTTAATTATCTCAGGAGCAATGTAATAGATACTGGTGATGTGTAGCAAGAAATAAACAGAATAAGGATTGCTTATGGGGCTTCATAGAATCTCTGGAGAGTGTGGAGAAATAAGCGTATGCAACTAAAGATTAAAATTAGACTGTATAATAGTTTGGTTCTCTCTAGAGTTAGTTATGGTAGTGAAACTTGGACCCTTTGTTCGCAAGATAACAGTAAACTTACTTCTTTTGATTCTATATGCTTATGCAGTATCTTGGGCTTAATCCACCTAGACATCACAGAATCCTCACCTTCAACCACCTATTTTGTGAAATTAAGGAGAGTTGATAAAATCTTGGTAAGTTGGCAAAATTCCGGGTGACTTGGCAAAATTTAGATGAGATATAAAAATTTGGAATTGTTTGGATAAAATTATTAAGAGTTGGAAAAATTAAGGTAACTTGAGGTAAAATTGTGGAAAACTGATGGTGATTCAACTTTTTTGTAAGTAATGATGAGGCTAGATAAAGAGTCAGCAACCTCCTTTGAGCAGCATATTGTGCAGAGACAGACTCCGTTTGTTTGGCCATTTTGCCCGTATGCGTAAATGTAGATTAGCGAATAGGGTTATGAGCAGTGTGTCCTAATTCCTCAAAGAGAGAGGGTGACCTATATGCAGAGGGAAGACAATGAAAAAGGAACTTTTTATATTTGGTCTAGAGTGGCGAGATTCATCAGATGTTGCTCAGGGGAGATGTGTTTGGAGAACTAAATTACATCATCTGGTTGGACCTCTGTAGATCATGGCTGCTTGATGGCGATGACAGATATTACTAACAAACATTAAAATATTTTTCGCATGAATTACAGTATACTATCAAATTTCAATAGTGAACAATGCTTTACAAGCATTTAATTAAAAACTTTTCGATCAAAAATCATCAAAGGGTTTTATTGCGAGCTTTTCGTTTGTTGAACCCATAAATTAAATCATCACCATTTTGAAGAATTTGTCAATTCACATTGACTAATCTATAAAGCCAATTTTGACGTTTTAGTTTGCGCTAGTGAATATCTTAAATAATCTCTTATCCGTTTTAGAACCGAAAATGATCTTTCACCACCTGCATTGGCTACAGGCGTGGTAAGAAACATACTAACAACTGTTTCCACATTTGGGAATGTCGATCTACAATCCTCGTTAATGGTTTTATACATGTCCATAGGGTTGAATATATTCTTTTTAATAAAACTTAAAAACTGATTGCCGTCAATATTGGATTTGTATATATCTATTAATTTATTAATAAATAAATGAACGGTTTCATTCAGAATTTTATCAAAAATAGATACTTGAGGTAATTTTATTTATTTATGGTATAAAATAATACCTCAACAATAAATGATATGAAATCTTGAGTAATTATATTTATCAAGAATAACAAATTGGAATATTTAAATAACAATGCATACATAATGTAAATACAGCAGGTGATAGATAATACATATACACACGAAGAAAAAAATATATTGTACTTTAATATGCATAACCAAGAAGCTAGAATAAGCTCATTCTGGTTATAGTATAATATTTTTGATACGTTTTGTAGAATTAAAAAAAATGATAACAATTAAGAAATAATCAAGAAAAATAAAGTAAAAATAAAGTCAAAAAATAGAAATAAAATGAAAATGAAATGCTTGCAGTTGCTTATTGAGTTAAGTTCAATCTTCAGCAGCATTTAAATTTAATATTTTTATTTTTGTATATCATAAATACAATCAGTTTAGTCAATTGTTAACAAATATTCGTTTAACAGTTTTTTGAATGTTCTTAAATATTTTTCGTTTCTTATATTAATATTTAATGTGTTGAAAATTTTTTGTACTGTGAAAAAGAAATTTTTGTGGAAGATTTCTTTGTTGAATTTTTCAATGATATTCCAAACCTAAACTTCTGGAATTAAAATTCAATTTTTTAATGGTATTAAACTTCGATATTTGTGTAAGAAAATTAATGAATGATATATATGTATAAATTTATGATATTAAACATACTTAATATGTTTTCATATTCTTCTACTCGTCGATTTGGTTCTGCATTCAATGTGTCGCAAATAACTTAATTGTATTAACTAACAATAAATTTTTGCCACGCAAAACCATATTATTTTCCATTGTATCATTAAATTTTTTTTTGGATTTATTCATTCGGTATTGATCGTTTTCATATCGGTTTTCTTGTGTTTAACGACGTGGCTTCCACTTCGATTGATACAAAATAATTTCTTACCCTTAGAACAGATTCTGTTAACGATTTCAGAAAGCTGACGCTTTGTAATAGATATGTTTTTGGGCCCTGCAAACATTTACTTGCAGCATTTAATTGTATATTTACTTGTATACTTGTGTTTTTATTGTTGTTTTCAAATTGTGCTTCTTTTGTTTACTTGTATATTTTATTCCAAAAAACAGTCAAAAGGGCTGTTTCGCAATGATCTAAATGCTTCAACAAGTTCCTGAGATTATAATCAGCATTCTGTTTTTTTTTTTTTTTGACATGATGCCATTTTAATCAAAACATTTTAATACGTTCATAACCATTTTCCCATGTCAATGCAGCATCAACCCTCGTCGACCTCAATTTTTTTTCAAATTTTTCCATCTGTCCCCTTTCTCACGAAGGACGGAGTGCAGGTTAATCAGAGAAAATTCTCCAGCTAAAAACAATTCGCACTTTAACCTGGGAACATTAGATTACGAGTCTGGAGTGTTACCGATTGAACTCTGGAAGTTGAAAAGCCCACCCTTCGAGAAAGAGAGCAAAAAAAGCGATTCGTTGATAGAAATGCATATTCCACAGAAAGTATTCGTTGGAATCAAGCCCGGATCTAGAAAAAAATTCGAGGTGGGGGAGGGCAAGAAATACAATCGAGCTGAAAATATGCAAAGAGACCTTATTCCAATGGATTATAACATTTCCTCTTCCATTTTACGGGTCGTTAAAATTTTTTTGAAAAATGAATGAAATATCGATCTTTTCTCTTTTGCAAAATTAGTTTAATAATTTTTTTCGCGGTCATTGGTTGGAATATATGTGTTATAAAATAGTGATGAAATTCGCTATATTATCCAATCACAGAAGATGGTTGGATTTTGGAATTATATTTTGTCTTAAAAGAACTGTGTTTCAAAATAACCGAAATGTAGAATATTTATTTTTGAAAATTTTCAACTAAACGATAACTGTACTTTTAATTTGTTGAAGAATAGAAAGTTTTTTAAAAGATCTAAAATTTCAGTTTTTTCACTCTGTTCCACAAAAGGCAAAAAAAATAAAGATAAGGATTGTGAAGAAAAAGCCTTTCGATGAATTGTGGCTCTGTTTTTTTCCCAAGAAAAGGCATCTGACTGCAACAGCGAATGACATTGCATTTTGGTCACGTGACACACGGTGCATTGCAATCCTTACCGCGTGTTAGGGGAAGAAAGATTGATATCCAAGAGGTTGCGCTGCTCTCCAGAGCTAAATGGTGAACAAATAGGAGGTTCGCAGCTGCGGGATTTCTCCCCGGGGAACGAATTCTGGAGCGAAGCACGAGGAAGTGAGCGAGAGGAGATTAGAAAGTTGAAAACCGATATATATTGGGATTTGCAAAATAATTTTTTGAGAAACTTCATGTTTCCGTCTTTTGGCTTAATACAAAAGTGTTGTGTTTAATGGGGAAAATATACTTCTTCCACAGGAATGAACACTTTGTAACACTTCCCTGTATTCCAAATTTACAGTTTGCATCGTAAAACGAAAAATATCGTTGAAGCCTCCTATATGTCATATGATTTAGAATGATGAACTAATTTTTAACTAGCAAAACTGTTCTATTTTTTGTAGATGTGTCTGGAAACACAATCTTTGCCAGTTGATCATATTCGAAACTAAATTCAACTTATAACAAATGAAGTTTCTTGCTCATGCGGCACTCGAGATAAACAGAGGGAACTCTCACTGCTAATGTTCTTCACACCTAATTTGGGAAGGAAATTAAACTAATTATTAGGAATGTTTATATCAAGATTATGATTCATAAAACTACTTCAAATTCTCTGAATAGTCCAATGGGCTGGAGATCGTAATGATTGACATTAGAGATATATATTAAAGTACGATCTCCTTAAGCCCATTAGCCTAATCAAGTAATCGCTTTCAAGTAATTATTTGTATAAATCATAATATTGATATAAATAATCCTAATCTGTTAAGTCACTTAGTTACCAAAGAGTTTTAACATAAAAATGCTTTTTATAATTTTCTCCGAATATAGTACCTAAATGATGCAAAGGTGTGCGGACTGTTAATACATTTAAACAATATATGTCAATATTACTTAAAAGTATTAGCAGTCCGGACACTCTCGGACCATTAATCTCTTTACCATTACAGAATAAAACAATAGTAATATGATAAATGAAGCCTCAGGGTTGCCTCCATCCTTTCTTTCACCTAGCCTTTGATTACTTGAGGATTTTCTACCTTGATGTGTATGCATATTATGCAATACAATGTCAGAATAATTGTACAGTATATGGTAAATACTGAAAACGAAAAGATAACTTACGATCTCTAAAATTACGAAAGTCAATGCAAATAAAATGATATGGATTGAATTGTTAGCTGAAAAAAAATAGAAATTCGTCTGGAGTGCAAAACAGAATCTACGACTTTCTTGAAAAGGCACTCTTCAGACTGGGTAATCCCAAGGCTAGCTCAAATATAGTTAAGGGGTGAATAGATACATAGGCAGGGGCGACTCATCATTAAGGGCCATAGGGGTCAGACTCAACTAATATTTTTGTAATATGCTAAAAATGTTAATACTAAACTAAAATGAATAATAAAAATCATAATTCATATATTTGTTTTTCTTCTATGAATCATATTCCCTGCTTTATTTCTATTCAATTCACATTTAGTAAAGTAATATGCTCAAAACCGCCAAGTGTGCCCAGAAATTTCCATCATTTACCATGCAAGTGTCCAATCATTTGCCAAACCTCTTGTAACAGTTTATTAGTTAAGGAGTGGTTTGGGCCAATTCTGAAGCAACCCCAGAACATTACCACATATATAGATCGTATCATTGATTACAATGCCATCTCTAGGTGATTATTTAAAACCCATTAACCGTTACTATGATATATGTAGCTTAAGATCAGCCATTACCCGTGGATAGTCACCGGTAACTTTAGGTAAAACATTTTTGTATTGTACTTAAACAGAATTACATTAGTTGACATAATGTGTGTATTATCGGGTTAGTTTACATTAACGAATGAATTTACTTTACAATAATAAATTTGAAGCTGATTTATAACAACGACAAGTCAGTGTGAAGACACTCACCTCAAATATGGATTTATTACAAAGAAAAATGAAAAAATTAAATTTTTTTTTCAATTCTCGGGGCCATCAACTTTAGCACTACAATACTAACATACTATCAAGAGTGACATTAATAGAACGAATAATTATATGTATTATATTAATAAGATTATTTTTTCTCCAATTTTTCTACAGCATCTAAAAATGTTGTGCACCTCTTTGTGATCATTGGAACTTCGTGTGTTTATCAAATGTGTTTTTCAACTTCTCAACAATATGTAACTGTGTCCTATCTCTTCTGTGGTGTAGGATTGGGTTGGATTGTTTTATCTGTTAGCGGTACTTTTGTGCACACACTGGGCTAAATGGTCAGGTCACAAGGATTCCAATGTATTAGAGAAGGGGATCTACTGGACAGTCGTTAGGTGACAACTGTCCAGTGTCACTATAAAGTGATAAATTTTTGGGGTTTTGAGAGTTGGGGAAGGGGATCCACTGGACAGCTGTTAGGTGACAGATGGAAAACTCTCCTTCAGAGCCAGCCAGAAAGTTCTTTAAGTGTACAGGCATTGCTTTCCTGCACATGGGGCTACAACTTTACATCCCATCTGGCAGCCTTTCTAAGTCATCGGTGTCGCCTTTCTGATCAAGGCAGGGAAGGAGGGGGGGGGGGGGGCGTTTGCGAAGATAAATCTCAACGCTAGCCCAGCTGGTACTCTAACTTCTAGTTTACGAGCCTGGAGCCCTACTGACAAAAATAACCCCCACCCCACATATGGTGAAGGAAGAGGATTATTCAGTTTCCTTTTTTGACTTCTTCTTGAACTTTCTCTTGTTTTTCATTTTGACCTAAGCGAACTATATCACGCCTAATAATTCAATAAAAAAAGAGACCTCTCTGCCTAATATTCGCTTCAAAATTGGAGTTAAGAGACAAAAATTGTCACTTTCTTATCAATGTAAAAACAATATCAATTGAACTCTTGAAGAAGAAATTAACTTCGGATTCAGAAGTTTACACATCAAACAGTGATGATTACTGTTACCAGTTTACTGGATGATAAAGTAATTGGGGTGATAGTGAAAATGTAATCATGAGTTTTTTTAAACTTTTAACAAATATTTGGTAAGGTGTTTGAAGTGTGTTTTAAAAGAAATGAAATGGAACAAGAAAAACGCATATTGCCTCTGGCGCATATAACAGTTTCGTTTTTAAAGAAAATGAAGGTTTTGTTTAAGTTCATTTTCACTCGTTAAAAGTTGCAGTTCGAGTTAATGGATGATGGAGCAAATGCAAGAAATAGTATTTTATTAGTAATTATACAACATGAAAAGTACTTGTCTTCCATTCCTTAAATTTAAAATGTTGCTCTTCTCACGCCCCTCTGAGAAAAAGGGTCGATTTTTGCCATCATTGGAATATCTCTTGATATTCTATCACAGGAATTTTGAACTTCTACTATAAACAGATCACTTGCAATATTTGTTAAAAGGTTCACCCTCTCTATATTAATGATATATAACGATATAAATTAAAACTGCCTAAGGATTTCAAAAATGCAAATTATAAAATTTCATTAGTAACAATCCAACTAAAAAATAGTTTTCCAATTGTCTCTTGAAAAAGAAGGCCACAATTCCTCCCACCCTGGAGACAAAAGGGTCAACTCATTGCTGTCATGGAAACTACACGACCTTCACATTTCACCATCAAAAGTTCAAATTTTTATCTTAAATGCTTTATTTGCAATATTTGTTAAAAATTTTGAAATTTTCAACTTTCCATCTTTAGAGAATGCAATTATTACTACAGGAAGATTCTGATATTGCGGATCGTAATATTTCATCAATGCCTATCCAACACAAAACTTTTTTAATATATCTCTAAAAACAAACAGTTATCTTTTAAACCAAAAAGTTGCATCCCTCCCCCTGAATCTAAGGGGTCACCTCATCGTTCCCAATGGAAACTTCGTGACCTTCACATTCCACCAACAAACTGTCAGATTTCTATCATAACTAAATGGTTTACAATTTTGGTTTGAAATTTTGTAATTTTCGATTTTTTCCACCGTTAGAGGGTGCAATTATAGCTTTTAGGAGATTCGGAAAGTGCATATCGTAATATTTTATCAATTGCTAGCCAAGCTTAAAAGAATTTTTAATTTATCTCCGAAAACAAACAAGTTTTCTTTTAAACAAAAAAGTATTTCCCCCCATCCCTGCGTCTAAATGGTTAACCTATTACTATCTACGGAAATGTCGTGACACTAAAATTCCACCACCAAAATGTCAAATTTCTAACATACATCGTTTGCAATAACCATTTGAAATTTCGCAATTTTTCAACTTGTTCTAATATAGCAATAGGAAGGTTTCAAAAGTGCGAATCGTAACATTTCACTAATACATCTCCGTCATAAAAAAAATTCAATTTATCTGTGTAAACAAAAAATGTTCGATCTCTACAGATGGACAGACAAACGGCAAAGTGAAACTATTTTTTCGTTTTTTTTTTTTTGTTGAAAACTAGATAAAACTTCATTGTCATCGTACTTTAAAGGCTTGTGTCTGATACTGGCCATCTTTCACTAAGTTCTACAATCTCATACTCTTCTTTGAGCTACATAAAGTATTAAGAGGTCTTTTGATTTTTTCGATCAATATTGTTCAATAACTCCAGCTACAGTCTTGATTTAAACACTGATCATTTGTTAAATTTTAAAACTTAATGTTATTTCTCACTTATTAAGGGAACGAAAATTCTTACTAGACTAACAAACAAATAAAGGTTTTCCTTCTAACGGTTTCAAAGGTACTTTCGTTTCGAAGACTATATAGCAGTAGACGTGATAGAATTTATTTTGTGATTTATTAAATTTAAATCTTATTCCTATTATCTTCAATTGCTGATAATTCATGTAAACATGATTCGTATATGTTGACATGGAAGTGGAATATCGAATGTAATTTCATAAAATCTTGGTAACTGACTTATGTACCTGAGTCGATAACCATATCTTTTGCCACCTAAAAAGCTGTTAACCTAAACCTAAAAAGCTGTTATTAACTTGCGCATAATCTAAACTATTGGGTTCAAAATTGCATTCTAATTCCTGTTCGTGAAATTATTTGCTATTTACCCGGATATGAATTCATTCGAGAAACATGTACTCAAACACTTCACTGTGTTTGCTTGATTATTTAATCTGCTAGATTTTTGTGAAACGACGTAGAAGTAGACGGGTTTATTTTGGGTTGTACGTAACATGCCGACTAAAGCCAGGGTCAATTCTAGTGCCTGATTTATATAGTGTGCACGATTACCCGAACATTTTGGTGTGGATTGCACCTTGATAACTGAGATTCTAATTTTGCAAGTTTTTTTAGTGATTGAAGTTTTGGAGTAACCTTGAAATAAACCAAGATACGTGAGAGATTTCAAATTTAATTTATTTACTTTTTTATTATTTATATATTATTAATTATATTTAATATTATATAATTTATATTATTATTTTTAATTAATTTATATTTTTATTATTTAATTAATTTTAATTTTATTAATTTTCATTTTTGGTGTGTTCCACAGCCCGAAATACTTTATCCACGTCTCGGTAGAACCCTAGGAGCCAATTGAGCGTCAAGAATTAACTTACGCTTTGAGTTTCCTCTTGTGATTTCGTATTTGTCTGAGAACTCTTCGTTAAGCTCGGGATTTCTTTTCAAGGCTTGTTCAAAATCTTTACCTTACTATTGGCATCTAGTTGATCTTCCCTCCGTCGTAGAAATGCTTATTTATATTCGAAATGTCTGTTATATCTTTGAACCACATCATTATGATTGCAGCACCCGGAAAGGTTTTATGAAAAACCACTTAGATCGTGGTTTGTGATCGACACTACAGGTGATTCAATATATTTCAATTATATGTTTCTGATAAAATATTGATGTCTTTTAAATATATTGCATCCGTTATTAACCGTAGCAATTGCATCTTTGCCACCTATATAGATCCATCCGATTTCAATATCTTGTCTCTGACGTATATATAACTATTGTACTGATATTGGGTTGCTTTACCTTTGAGCAGCAGTTTTTTCACACAATGGGCTAAATGGCCAGGTCACAAAGACCCCGAGGTCTCAGAAAAGGTTGGGGACCCACTGGACAGCTAATGGGAGACAGATGGTAGCCTCCAGTCAAGGTCATCCATCGTGTTCTTTAATATGCACAGAGTATGGCTCTCCCGCACACGGGGACCACAGCTTAATGTCCCATCCGACGGATGGAGGCCTTTCCAAGCTCATCGTGTCTCCTCTGACCAAGTGCAGAGAGTTTACGGTGATGAATCTCAACGCTATCCCTGGCGGGATTTGAACCTGGGTACTGCAGATTATGAGCCCGGCGCATTCCCGACTGAGCTCCCCCCCCCCCCCCCCGCCTCTTTGTACAGATATAGAAATACATTCATGGGTTTAGTAAATATTTCCTATTTTTCGAGATTCTCTACTTCCACATTAATTTCTCTATATTCTAAAATCTCATATATAGATGTAGAATTATCGTCGATTTCGGCTACGAACAAATTCCGTTAGAAGCTTCACCTTGCATGTCATACTTATTTTATCATTGTATAATTTTGAAAACTTTTCCGTAAATTCTCTGGTTAAGAATATTTCTGCTTTTCGAAGCAATGTTCTCGTTCTTCCGAACTATAGCGAAGGAACTGTATAAAAAATTTTAACTACTTTTCTTTTGATCTTCAATTTATTTAACGTCGTAATATGTAATACAAGTCACGTTTCTTTTGTTCAAGTTAATTATTTTGATCTGTTACTTTCATTCTAATGCACATGAATACGATCGGCTTTATTTTGCGGTAAATATGTGGGGAAAAAAACATGCCAATGAATCCACTAGGTTTGTATTTGAGGCCAGCAATGCACAATATCTTCTGATTATTGAGATATGAAGAGTCAGCGATAGAACAATGAATTAGAATGCGATCTACATCTCTCTGTAGGAACTATCCTTCGTTTTCAGTTGCATGAATAATTTTCTGCTCGACCAGAGTATCTCTTGCAACGTACATTTATAAAAATCCGCTTTGTATCTCTTGCCAAACGAATAATAAATCTTAATGTAGGGAACATTAGTTTCTAGTATTTTAGGGCAAGGATCCCCAAAGACTCTTTTTAAAGCTTCATTAAAATCCATCTATATCGTACATTCCATTTCGAAAATTTATTTTATTTCGTCTCATTCCATCGTAATATTTCAGAGTACGTATTATTGTTAAATATCATTGATGTTGTACCACGAGTACCATATATTGCTACCAATCAATGCTATCTCGTATTCAACGTTGAGTATAATTGGAGTTTCATAATTATTTTCCAACTCTGGGCTGTATGCTGTAATAGTAGAGGAATTGATAGTTATGAGTACCATCTTAATCAATAGGGCGAAGTACTGTATATTGATATACACGAATAATTCATTCCTATCGTTAGGGTTTTGTTCAAATTGATACAATTCATCGCAAAGATTTGTATTGTTTATTCCTTCGTTTAATGTAATAGATGCAATAATTGGCAATGCAATAAAATGCAGTTGCAACGAATTATATGAGATTGGTTTTGAAGAAGGGTTGAGTTGTTTTACCTCTGAGAGGCACGTTTTTGCAACCATGGGTTAAATGGCCAGGGCACATGGACCCGGAAGGCTTAGAGAAGGTTGGGGACCCACTGGAACAGCTGTTGGGAGACAGATGGTAGCCTTCCGTCAAGGCCATCCAGCGTGTTCTTTAACGTGTACAGGGTATGGCTCTCCTACACACGGGAACACGGCTTAATGTCCCATCCGATGGACGGCGACCTTTCCAAGCTCATCGGTGTCCCCTACTGACCGTGAGCAGGGTAGGGAATTTTGCGGAGATAAATCTCAACGCTAGTGCAGATAGGATTCGAATGGGAACTACAGACTGGCGCACTACCGACTGAGGCACCCACGACCCTTTTGAAGAAGCTTAAAATCTTTTTTTCTTTTTTTTTCTGATGGAGATAGACAGAATGGATCAACGAATTCGATGTAAGGAAGCAATCTGATACTCATTCTTTTGTGTAAATGGATTCGAAGATATCGTTCCCCAGCCATGATCGCCGCCATCTTTCTTCCCTTAGCCCCCATCGATATGTTTTGGTTAGTCAGAGTACATGCCCAAGCCAAACACCAATAACAAATGCATCCTTGTGGAAAACGAACTTCTCACAGAAAAAGCAATAACTAGCCGCAATATGGCATCAAAAGTGGAAGAGCATTACACAAGTAAAGAAAAAGTAATTATATCATAAGTGATAAGTGAGATGTACATAGGGCAGGTTGAATAAAAGACATCCTATGATATTGAACCCTCAGAAGCTAAGGTCACAGATGGTGCCCACAAAAGGCAAAGGGCAAAACGTGAGTTTGGCTGATAATGAAAGTGATGTAGTTTAGGAGGGGCAAATTCAATACTGAGTGGATCCAGAATAACACACAAGGCGTAGGCACACCCCACCCAAGCAACTAAGCCAGGACTCGAAATGCAATTAACGCAGGTGGAGTCAACATTATCTGACATCATAGTCAGTAACCTATACCAAAAATTCCCAGTGCAGCGTAGAGATCGACGCCGACATTCATTGTGAGAAGGCACGTTTTGATAAAGTGAAGCAGCTAGGTAGCTTTAAGCTGTTGCCAAATAAGATTGGGGAACCCAGATAGTGGGATTAACAGCAGAAGCTCAATATTTCCCTTAGATTGGGAAAGGATATTTGCAAAGTACTCATTCCCCTCTTTGGAAGGAGAGAAATCCCTAGTATGAGTAACTCGCAGTTTTTAATTGAGCAGTAAGATAATTTTCAACTCAGACCAGTGCTTATGAAAAGGACATTACACCCGAATACATGGTCTGCATGGAATTCGGCTTCTAGCTCCCCAGTCATTCTATTCGCTTACGGAAATCACCCTCTCTTGGTAATGTCAGGGTGTTATATTGCGCATAGTACCAAGAACTCTTTGCCATTTATGACTTCCCTGGGCATGTTGGCCAACAATAATAGTATTGTTATAAATTTAATAGATGAAAACTGAGCATGAGTTCAAAAGCATGCTTATCAAACATAAATGTAAGTGAAACAATTTATTACAAAGGTATAAAACTGTACAAATAAAACAAAGCACAAGCTTTTGTCTTCATCAGTATGAAGTTAAACCATAAAAGGAATGATTTATTATGCTTAACTAATTTTCTAATATTTACACTGCAATATTTTCAATATTTACACCTAGTACAAAATAGAACCTTTTATGTCATAACATTTAACGAACAACGCAAATATCTGTTGAAATTCCTTTGTTATCACCATGGTTACCTTAACAATTCTTTACACCTTAATTATGCGAGGCATCAGACGATGATCTCTCGTTAAACAGGACCTAAAACAAACTTTTTCTGTTGGCTTATTTTCACCAGTGGAACTAGGCTTCTTCTTGAACAGAACCTTTTCACTCAGAATCACATAACACTAACCAAAAAACATCAATGAACCACGTCCTTTTTTATTAAACTAAACCTACTCGTTTTACCTCCGCAATTCTTGTTTTTTAAGGTCAATGACACATATAGCGTGAGTTCATTGTAGCACGTTAATTTGTAATAACACTACCCTCTCCTTAGATCTTTTTCATCCCCAACAGTTCTGAATTCCGAATTTTCTTCAGTTCTTCAATGAAATTGGGTCAAACGATCCACGTGAACCACTTGCACTTTGTAGTCAGACGCTGACGAATGCGATTACACTACATCGTTAATCTTGTTAACTAACGTTATAGACCTTCCCAAGGTTTCTGATGTTTTGTAGCAACTTCTTCTTTCTATATGGATTGCATATCCAGACAATATCTCCTTGATTGAAAACACTTCCATTTGCTTTACTGTCGTATCTAGTTTTAGTTTTCTCGTTCGCCCAGTTGATGTTATGTCTGACGGAGTGGTGCATTTCTTCTAGTCGTTGCTGCAATTATTGTACATATTGTGGAGTGGACACAGGCATTGCTTTGGGCCGACCACAAAAGTCTGTCCAGTTGTTTCGAGCACTGCTGTTCTGTATGCCAACAAAAAGAATGGCATATGACAATCCCAGTCATGTTGAATTTCTCAACCATACCATCTGACTGAGGGTATAGGGGAGTTGTTTTGGTTTTCTGAATATCTCATAAGCCTAATAGTCTGCAAAATCTGATAGTTTCTAAATGGTAGCTAGGCATAAACTGGAAGGAGAGCTGTATACCAATCCAAAGTGATGATGCAAAGAACCAGTCA
Organism: Ryuthela nishihirai; assembly: GCA_038380435.1. Lineage (NCBI taxonomy): Eukaryota > Metazoa > Arthropoda > Arachnida > Araneae > Heptathelidae > Ryuthela > Ryuthela nishihirai. Next base: position 6,859,939 of record JAWZYU010000019.1, read on the forward strand.
GGTCTAGCGCCTAATGACCGACCCCGCCTTTTCGTGGTGCATGACGTTAATACCTTTCAAAAGAGATATTCTCTTTTGGAAGGGAACGGAAGTGAAGGGCTGCCAGTTCAGTATGGCCTACTGATATGGTCATCTATGGCCACTTTTTTCTTTTTTTTCAAAACTGCTGAGGAGTAGTCAACTTCACAGGGTCCTGGTGCTGACCATTTATACCTACTAGACTGAACTTGTTTATAGATTTGAGCTTGATTATGGATCCTGGACTTGCTGCACTGGTGGGCCTCTGTTGAGGGAGAATCTGCCGATGTGTTTTCTGTTTGCCTCTGTGTTGTCAGCCCTAAGTGAACAGAGGCATAGTACGTATAACCTATATCAACTGGTGGATAATCCTGATCAGAGGCCATCGCAGGTATCTGAACCTCACTTAGCTAGTTGGACATCGTCAATCCTAAACTGGAGTATTGTGTCTTAGACAGACCATATGGCTCTTGAAAAATTCGACTTGAAATGGTGGTGTCTGGAGTTCCTACCAGCATCGGTGACTTCAGCCTTTAGCGGAGGAGAAATAGGTCTTTGCCCCATGCCTGCGATCACGGGGTGTTTGATACTGTTGGCCCTACCTATCTCAATAAACCTAGTTTCTTTAAAATTCCTAGTAATCATTTTCTCTCTGCAGGAACGTGGAATGTGAGGACATTACATAGAGATTATTCTCTTGATGTCCTCATGCAGGAATTGCAGCGCTATAATCTAGATATTCTAGGCTATCTAGAGACCAGATGGACAGGTAAAAGTAAGATACTTGAAAATAGCTTTAAATTTCTGTTTTCAGGGAGGAATGATGGAAAGCATCTCCAAGGTGTGAGTTTGCTTCTCAGCAGACACGCCAGTGATGTTCTTCTAGGATATGATTGCATTAATGAAAGATTTTTAAGAGCAAATTTTAAAGCAAAAATTAAAAACTTGAATGTCATCTGTTGTTATATCCCCGCAGAGGACTCTGATGAGAAAGAGAAGTATAAGTGTTACAACAGCTACAGGATATTTTTAATTCTCTGAAGAAAGGAGATATTTCTCTTGTTCTAGGTGACTTCAATGCTAAAGTTGGTAGACTCTGACGTTTGGGCAGTAGTTTTAGGCCTCTTTGGCATTGGTAGTTCCAGTGGCAATGGGGAACGTCTCATACAGGTAAGTAAACTTAATGGTTTACGAATAAATAACACATACATCAAACACCGGGATATTTCTAAATATACATATGATTCACCTGATGGATGGCACGGGAATGTGATAGATTATATTTTAATTAACAGCAAATGGGCCAGTTCAGTTAGAAATACCAGATCATACCAGGGAGATGAATTGGGGCCAGACCATTACTGGTCAAAAGTGTCTTGCAGCTGAAGATTAAGAAATGTTGTGCTAAGGTTAAGAAAATTGCCTTCAACATTGAAGGTCTGAAAGATCCAGATATAGCCAAAGCATGCTATGATAGGCTACTTAGTCATTATGACAATCGTGGTTTGCTTACTGCTGAAGTTGGGAAAAAGTGAAATCAGTTTAAAAAGGCTTTTCTTGAAACCAACAATACTCTTTTGGGTAAAAGGGAACAGAGGAAACAAAATTATTTGAGTGATAAGGCTATGGAACTTATTTCTGAAACAAAGAAGTGCAGGATTAATTTGAATCAACACCCTACTAGTCCTAACAGAAGGTATTACAACGAGCTTAATAAACATGTAAAGGATCAGTTAACAGCTGATAAGATTCTTTGGCTTGATAGCTTGGCTGAAAAAGCAGAAGAAACAGTTAGACAGAACAACAGCAGGGGGTTGTACCAGATTGTTAATGTTTTATGTGGGAATAAACAGAGAGGTACACAGGGATTGTGGGATGAATATGGCAAGGTGGTTGAAGGTGAGGATTCTGTGATGGCTAGGTGGCCTGAGCATTTCAGAGATGTTCTAAACAATGTGATTATTTCTACTCCCATTGTTTGTAATGAGGATAGCTGCATTACTGGCTTTTATGATGGCCCTATATCACATTACGAAGTCGCATTGGCTATTTCTAAATTAAAACTGCATAAATCCTCAGGGGTGGACGAAATCATCACTGAAATGCTTAGAGCTGGGAACATTTGTGTTGTTACATGGCTGACTGAAATTTTGAATATTTTTTGTGATAAAGATATTATTCCTAAGGATTTTACTAGAGCTATTATTGTCGCAATTTTTAAAAAATGTGAATGTAGTTTTTGTGATAATTATAGGGGGATTTAGTTTACTTTCTGTCCAGATAAAGTTCTTTGCATGATTACACTTAATAGCATTAAGAATCTGGTTGACAGGCAATTGCGTGATGAACAGTGTGGATTCAGAAATGGTAGGGGATGTATTGATCAAATATTTTCACTTAGGCAGATTCTTGAGAAATGTTTAGAGTTTCAGAAACCTGTGGTTGCTAGCTTTATAGATTTCAAAAAGGCTTTTGACTCTGTTGATTGACATAATTTGTGGTTGGTTGTTAGATCATATGGAATACGTGATGAATTTAGTTAGTGTAATGAGAGCTCTCTATAATAACACTGAATCGTGTGTGAGATTTGGTACATCTTGCAGCGATTGGTTTATCATTGCTAGTGGAGTTAGACAAGGGTGCATTTTGTCTCCTTTTCTCTTTAGTTTAGTTATTGATTATGTAATGCGAAATTCTTTGCAAGGGAAAGATTTCGGCCTTAAATGGTCTAGAGATTTCAAAATTTCTGATTTAGATTATGCAGATGATATGGCTCTGTTGGCGACTGATGTTGATGAGATGAATTCGTTCATTAGGGCTGTTGATGAGACTGGTAATAGAGCAGGTTTGGTGATAAACAGAGAAAAAACTAAAGGGATGAAAATTGGTGAGATAGATGGTGCTTCAGTTGCTTTGAACGGCTGTACTATTGAGCAAGTGTCTCAGTTTAATTAGCTTGGGAGCTATGTAACAGAAACTGGTGATGTGCGGCATTAGATAAATAGAAGAATAAGGATTGCCGCTGGGACTTTTAAGAATCTATGGAGAGTATGGAAAGGTAGGCGTATACACCTAAAGACTAAAATTAGGCTGTATAATAGTTTGGTTCTTTCTAAGGTTAATTATGGTAGCGAAACATGGACCCTTTGTAAGCAGGATAACAAGAAATTTGAAGTCTTTGATGATTCTAGATGCTTACGCAGTATAGCATAATATACGCAGTATCTTGGGCATTAGGTGGTTTGACTTTGTAAGTAATGATGAGGTTATAAGAAGGAGTCATCAAACTCCTTTGAGCAGCATATTGTGCAGAGAGAGGCTACGTTGATTTGGCCATGTTGCATAGCTTCAGATTGGCAAAGAGGATTATGAACAGTGTGCCTAAGTGTATCAGAAAAAGGGAGAGATCTAGAATGCCGTGGACAGACAATATCAAACAGGACCTTGCTAGAATTGGCCTAGAGTGGCCAAATGCAGCAGCTGTAGCTCAAAAGAGACGCGTCTGGAGAGGAAAAGTACATAGTCTGGATGGACCTCCGTAGCACATGGCTGCATGAGGAGGCTGTGCTCATGATGGCTGCATGATATGTATGTATGTATGTATGTATGTATGTATGTATGTATGTATGTATGTATGTATGTATGTATGTATGTATGTATGTATGTATGTATGTATGTATGTATGTATGTATGTATGTATGTATGTATGTATGTATGTATGTATGTATGTATGTATGTATGTATGTATGTATGTATGTATGTATGTATGTATGTATGTATGTATGTATGTATGTATGTATGTATGTATGTATGTATGTATGTATGTATGTATGTATGTATGTATGTATGTATGTATGTATGTATGTATGTATGTATGTATGTATGTATGTATGTATGTATGTATGTATGTATGTATGTATGTATGTATGTATGTATGTATGTATGTATGTATGTATGTATGTATGTATGTATGTATGTATGTATGTATGTATGTAATAGTTGATAGATAACTTTAAACACATCGGATTCAAAATTCCGTCCTTCGTCTGAGTGGAGTTGCAAAGGTACTCCATTCCTATTAATTGAGTTATTCACTGTCATCTCTGCAACTGTTGCTGCCTCGTGATCTTGGATGGGATACACTTCAGGCCACTTCGCGAAATAATCCATTACCACCAATAAATAGCGATTTGCATCATTAGTCTTAGGAAACGCACCCATTACGTCAATCGTTATTCTCTCAAAAAGGGCACCAACGTTATACGTCTGCAGCTTACCCCGACTCCTAGTCTTAGGGCCTTTCTTTGCTGCACAGGCGTCACATTGCCTACACCATCTTTCAACATCTGCCCTAATTTTCAGCCAATGAAATTGTTCCCTGGCTCTTGTTAATGTCTTATTAAACGCCGAAGTGTCCTCCAGTGGCACTATCATGCACATCTTTCATCACTAGTGCCAATTGGGAGCGAGGAAGGGTTATCTTCAAACGGATCGGTCATCCAGTGGGATTCTCCCATCTTCCATATAGTACACTCTCTTTCACTTCTAAGGAGTCCCACTGCGCCCAGTAACTTTTGGTAGTTGGGATTTACCTCGAGTTAGCTTGAATTAGGTCTTATATCAGATTTTTCAATCAGGGCTATTATTTCTAAGGTTATATGGTAGCGGTAATTATGGTATTTTCATCGTTCAGTTTGTCTTTTCTCATTTCTATTTTGCTGCAGATGTTAGAAATATCATTGCTTTCTGTGTCAATGTTATTTGTCTTATGGGCATTATAGTTTTAATATCATATTTCAATTCTGCATTATAACAATGCTTACAGTTGTGAATATATGAACATCTGGAAAGGGCGTCTGCATTCCTGGGTAGCTTTCTAATACGATGCTCAATGGAAAAATTATAATGGCAATTTGCCCTTTATCCACCTAGCAATTTGTACTTTAGGATTTTTAGAGTTTAGTAGCAACCTGAAAGCAGCATTATCAGTACGAATAAGAAATTTCCTGCCATTAAGGTAATGATGAAAATGTTCTATTGCTTTTATTATAGCTAAGAATTCTTTTCGTGTGACACATTAATTTCGTTGTGGTTTGGATCAGCAGCTTTAATGGAAGAGTTTATCGCATCGACACCATTTGCATAAGGGTCAAATTATCAGCATAATCTAAATGAGAAATTTTGTGATCTCTCGATTATTTAAACCCAAAATCTTTCCCTTGCAGTGAATTCCACATATCATAATCTATAACCAAACTAAAGAGAAAAGAAGACAAAATGCAGCCCCTGTCAAACCCAGAAGCAATGCTAAACCAATTGCCACAAGCCTTACCAACTCTCATACATAACTCGGAATTATTACAGAGAGATTTGATTACGTTAACTAATTGTCTGCTATATCATAATGATCTCACAATCAACCACAGATTGTGACGGTCAACAGAGTAAAAAGCATTTTTGAAATCAACAAAGTAGTAACCAAAAGTTTCTGAAACTATAAACATTTCCCAAAGATCTTCGTAAGTGAAAAAATATCTTATCAATAAATCACCTACCACTTCTGAATCCACGCTATTCGTCAAGCAATTACCACCAACCAGATTCCTAATTTTATTAAGCACAATCATGTAAAGAACTTTACTTGGAACAGAAAGTAGGCTGATGCCCCTATTAGCAGGGATGGCGAACCTTTTGGAGTTCGTCTGCCAAAATTACAGATATGAGAAGAAATTTTCTAGCTCGCCTGTCAACGTTACAAGAATACTTTAAAACGTTGTTTATTCGAGGTAAGATTACATATCCATTTATCATACAACACAAATTAAATGATGTAAATACCACTGATTTAAGTATACGGACAGATAATGTTAAACTTCAGATTCCATCATAAAACAACAGATCACTGCAAACTCACTTTCAACAGCTTCGGAATACAGACCTTCGAGTATGAAACGTAATTTGCAGTTTAGCTTCACTCGCACAGGTCTTCATCACCGCCCTCTACTGCAACTTTTCAATGCAACAATCAAAACACCTTTTATCTATGGTGTTCTACTTCTAATATCTGCTCCAACCAGTTGTTGGAATATCGTTCTCTAAGCCCTAGCTCGGTATCAGGTTTACCTGGAAGTGTAGCAGTACTCCAATTGCACATTGAGCTAGCAAAGATCACGCTAAGGAAAGAGCACTGGAAAGAAGTCACGAACTTCAAATGGCAGGGATCCGAGCGACTCAAGTAGAAGGCTTTCATTTGAGACGCCTATCTGTGTCGTCCGAATCGGATGCAGGAATGAAGGAAATCGAGAGGATTCAACGATACCTCAAATTCCTGAGAGGAGCAGACTCGAAACCCCCAACAGATCTAAGGAAACTCCCATTATTTTTCAAAATGGTGGAGGCAATTTTCGAGACGCACAACATATCAAAGGAGTATGGGGGACAGGAATTTGACCCCCATACTCGGAGAACGGCTACATCCGATGCTGACGAGTCTGACTCCCGAGGACGCACGAGACTATGATAAATTAAAGTTAGCCGTGCTCCGCGCTAGCAGACTATCGGCACTGGAGTGCAGCAAGCGATTCGATAATGCGAAGAAGCGACCTACAGAATCTTGGTCTGGGTTCGGTTTCCACCTCCAGGTAATCTTAGATGAATATCTGGAGAGTAGAAAAGCGCTGGATACATCAAAAATTAAGAAATTGTTTGTGTCGGATCGCATAAAAGAAGAGTTGTCACCTGCTGCGAGCGAGTTTATTTTGCAGAAAGAAGCAGTCAACTGGCTAGCTCCGCAAGAGTTAGCTGAATTAATCGAGATCAATGCCGATAGCCACAGTCATCCAGGGCGCGATCGTCAGAGGCGCGAGGAACCATCTCGACACGTGACCCCTGCAATGCGCGTCGAGAGAGAGAGAGTTCTAGGAATCGACACGAGAAAAATCTTTTTTCGGCACGTTTTGGAGGGAGCGGGTATTTTCGATGCGGTTCGAAGGGCCATTTAAAGCGTGATTGTCCCAAGAATGTGCGGACGATCTCGGAAACCCAGGTTGCCAACATCAGACAGGTAGAAGCTGCGCAGCTTAGCATCAACGGTGAAGGTATTTGTGAGCGCGTGACACTGACGGCCTTTTGCTTTGAAGGGAGAAAGAAAGCGCAATTGCGGGTAGAACTATCACTCTGAAAGCTGGAAAAAGTGCACATTATATGTGATTCTGCAAGGTACTGGTGTTGATTCTGGGTGGAGATAAGCAAAATACGCTCCTGTGATGTACCACCAGAATTCCGAAAGACTTGCGGCAAATTTTTGCTATGGTCTGCTTTTGGGAAGCCAATTACTACTTCCTTGAATAAAGCAGGGGTTCTCAACGTGGGGTACGCCGTGAGAGCTCAAAGGTCGCTAAATCTACTAACAAAGTCGCTAAGTTGGCATTATTATACTATAACTATAGTTTCATCTATCTGTATAAATGATACGCCAGTTACATACACATTTCCAGGGGGTACGTGAAGATTAAAATGTTGAGAACCACTGGAATAAAGTATTTATGCGCAAGGAGATCATATGAGGCTGGTGACATTGAGAACAATCCATGGGTCGTTATTATTTGTGCTGTGGTAAACAATCTTACAGTCCCAGTTTTGGCAAACTGGCGATGCATTTAAAGCATTATGCGCGCGAGATTCTGGCAGCGAGAGAAGCAGGGAAGAGCTGGGCGGAAGTGAAGGTGAACGCGGCGCGCGCGGATAAAAACGAGGCCGCAACAGCAGCTATCGTTTTGGCTGCTACCGGAAGTGACGCTACGGCAAGCAGCAGTAAGAGCGAGAATGCAATGAATTGAATAAGTTCATTTCAGCAAAACATACATATATTGGTACATAATACACAGACAAGTACACAGGTGAAAAAGGAGAACATAACAAGCCGTAGCTTTTGAATAAATGTTTCCTGAAATACACTTAAATTTAAAACATTACAGGTGACTTAAATTTATACATTTATTTGAGCACCTGAGTTTTTGTGGTCTGACTCTATCATTGACTTGATAATAAGTATAGTTTATATTTATCTTTAAAAGTTCTCTATTGTTCCATTGCAGCAGTATCATCTGGAATCTCATCATTCTAAATCTTAATGCCAATGTACCGTATTGATGCTTATGGATTTCTTATAAAGAGGCAACATGATCTTGTTGCTAAGTCGAATATCATAAGTGAAAGTCTTCGTTCTTTCTAAGCAGCAGTAAAGTTCAGAGTGCTGTATCATTTTATTCTTCACTCTGTACACAAAATTCCCCATAACATACATGCAAATATTAAATATATTTAGTATTCCATTTTCTGCCATCAGGTGTTGTACTGGATTTCTGTAATTTAATCTTAGAATATATCTCATAATTCTCTTTTGCAGACAAAATAAACTATTGAAATTGGCTGAATTAGTATCTCCCCAAACACTAATTCCATATATTAAATGTGGGTACACTAATTCATAACATAAATTTATCAAAGTTTGTTGATTTACATAATTTTTTATCCTCCCAATCTATCCAACATTTTTTGAAATAGTAGCTCTTAGCTGGTTAATATGATAATTCCAAATTAATTAGAAATTTTATATATTCGCATTTTCAATCTTTTGATCATTCATCAAAATACTTATTTCATTATAATTCAATTTTTTATTCTTGTTCTAAAAGACCATACACTTTATTTCAGAAATATTTATAGCTATGCATATTTCCAATTAGAGTATTTGTTTCTTCTACTAAAATTCTTCCATTAGTATGGAAAGAAATGACATTTATATCAACTGCATACGTAACTAGTTTAGCTGCTCCCTTTTGTGATTGAATATCATTTATGTACAGTTCTGTGCGAATTAGTTGGGACAAGCGAAGCCTGGAGAACCTCTTTGATCCGGCCACATCCAGCAATCCCCCAAACACCCACCCAAGGTCATGTTTTGGGGATGTTTCACAGTTTCCGGGCCACAGACGCTTCACCCTATTGAAGGAATGATGGACAGCAAAAAGTACATAGTTGTTCTGGAGGCGAAAATGGTCCCAACACTGCAGAAGCTGTTTCCTAACGGCGATGGGGTATTTCAACAGGGTCTGGCTCCATGCCCCAATTCTCAGCTTGCTAAGAGCTTCTTTACCCAGCAACATTTGAAGGTATTGGAGTGGCCAGGAAATTCACCCGATATAAACCCCATTGAAAATTTGTGGGCCATTATTAAAGCGCGCATATCTAAGATGGATTGCACGACGAAAACCAAAATGATAGAAAGTGTCATGAAAGTGTGGTACCACGACCCTGAAGTGAAGGAGATGTGTGGAAAGCTAGTGACATCAATGGTTGAGAGAGTGAAAGAAATAATTAAAGCTAAGGGGGGTCGCATTCACTATTAACTACACTATTAAACAAATAAATATTCTAGTTGTGTCTCTGTTACTGCATTTTCCTATTGTCCCAACTAATTTGCACAGTATTGTACAAAAGGAAAAATAAAAGTCCCAGCACAGAACTCTGGGCTCTCCCCTATTGAATTTGATTTGTTCAGATATAGTCCTATTGACTTGTACAAACGCTGGTCTTTTAAATACGTAGCTTTTAAGCCAATTATTTACTTTCCCTCGAAGCCCATAATGTCTAATCTTTTCCAAGAGAATTTCATGATCTACACAATCGAATGCTTCAGATAAATCTAAATATACAGCCAAGCCAAATCGCTGATGTTCAAGATTATTAACAATATAATCATAAGTATCAATAATAGCACCTTGTGTAGATTTACCATGTCGAAAACCATATTGTTCTGGTATAATTAGCTTTCTGTTTGATATAAATTCATATATACATATATACATTAATTTCTCGAAAATCTTGGCGAAAACTGAGAGTAAGGAAATAGGTCTGTAATTCTTTATGTCTTTCAAGTTTTTACTCTTGTGAATAGGTATTATTTTTGCTAGTTTCATTTCATTTGAAAAAATTTCCTTCTGATGTGACAACTTGAAAATATATGTGAGAGGTATCTTAATTTCATTTTTAACATTTTTAATTATGTTGGAGACGTACTCTTTTTAGAGAAGGAGAGCTGATAAATTCAGAAGACAACAACTTGATGGCGTCGATATTATGCAAACTTCGCGCGATCCACATTGCAGACGTAATAATTTCCGTCATCGCAATCATTTGTGTGCGTCAGGCGCGAGAATTTTCCAAAAGCGCGAAGTTTCGAAGGTGGTCACTGGCGCTCAAGCGATGCCAGGTGGAACTGAAATACCAGAAGGGTAAGGAAAATGGGAATGCCGATGCCTTCAGACCTTTGCCGATCGATTAGGACAGGGAATGGTGGGACGAACCACTTACCTGCCATCACTGGGAAAGATTCTCCGGGTTCGACTCTGGGCCTACTGGCCTACGATTGTTGAAACTGCGAGTGTGTCGGGAGATATGGGACATTTTCAGTTACAGGTGCTCCCGTGATTAAGTGATAGAAAGCATGACAGGATTTTATGCAGTCTCCAGAAGCGTTTTTTGTGCACGTGTTTCTTCAAGGTGTAGTCATGTGCGGGGTGACTGAAGAACACAAATATGAACATTGCATTTTTTCAGCTGAAATTTTTGCAGACTATCGTGTGTCATTTTTTTGTGTGTGCGTTATCAGTGCACGACAGAGTGCCACGGCGGACATGAGGAATAGACTGCATGATAGAACATGTACCCCTGGTCGCTCCTCTGCAGGGGGACTTGGAATTAATATCGTACAGCAGCAACTGGGCGATATGAATCTTGGTAGGGGGTGTCAGGATCGACCAGATCAACTGGGACAGTATGCGTCCTAAACCCCATTTTTCTTTCCGTATCTACAGGAGCAAGGAAGGTCATGCCCTACCTGCATTCCAAAAGTATTAGCTCTGCCGTGCTGATTGAGCAAGCAGAGCTGGACTGCCCCGATAGCGAGGGCAGAAGGGACAAAGGGAAACCCCTTCTATGAACAATGAAAAAGGGAACTTGAAGTTCAGTTTGCTGGGTAGTCGTGCCCAGCAAGGTCAGCGATGGAGATCCTACGTACGAGCGTCAGGTAAAATTTGTAATAAATAGAAATTAGCGCGAAACCTGTGCAGAGAATATTAATTTCTGGCAGGATAATTTATTTTGTATCTTGACAAAGGAAAATAAATTGTTTTGTTATTGTTACTTAAGAAAAGTGGTTTCGAATCTGATTAAACCAAGATACCAGAAAGGAGTAACATTTAGCCAAATTCGTGTAAAACGTGAATATGCCGCCCCGTCCAGTATTGCATACCACTCGGCAGTTGAGTTTACGACCCAACAGTAGACCTGGCTGCATACATAGACTCTGGTTGTACCAGAGAGTTAATGTTTTGTGTGGTAGAAAATGGACAGGTATACAGGGATTGAAGGATAAAGATGGTAAGGTTATAGAAGGCGAGGATTCTGTCATGTCTAGGTGGGCTGAGCATTTCAGTGATGTGAGCTACATTTGCTGCATCTCGCGATTGCAGACAAATTCTAACAACTTCCTGTTTGAAATTGTCACACCACTGCATCCTAGATCTTCCCCTCTTTCTTAGGTCTTTAGGCACACTGTTCATAACCCTATTCGTTAATCTATAGTTATGCATATGGGTAAAATGGCTGAACCAACGGAATCTCTCTCTGCATAATATGCTGCTTGAAGGAGGTTGTCGACTCCTTTGCCTAACCTTATCATTACTTACAAATTGATCTAATGCGAAAGATACTGCGTAAGCATCTAGAATCAAAAGCATCAAGTTTCCTGTTATCTTGTTTATAAAGCGTCCAAGTTTCACTACCTTAACTATAAACGTAGAAAATACCAAACTATTATACAATCTAATTTTAGCCTTTAGATCTATAGGCCTATTTCTCCACGCTCTTGGGGCGGGGGTGGCTCAGTCGGTAGCGCGCCAGGCTCGTAATCTGTAGTTCACAGGTTCGAGTCCCAACTGGGTCAGCGTTGAGATTTATCTCCACAAAAATTCCCCGCCCTGCCCACGGTCAGTAGGGGACACCGATGGACTTGGAAAGGCCGCCGTCCGTCGGATGGGACGTTAAGCCGTGGCCCCGTGTGTGGGAGAGCCATACCCTGTTCACGTTAAAGAACACGCTGGATGACCTTGACGGGAGGCTACATCTGTCTCCCAACAGCGGTTCCAGTGGGTCCCCTCCCCCAACCTTCTCTGAGCCTTCGGGGTCCTTGTGACCTGGCCATTTAGCCCATGGTGTGCAAAAAATGCCGCTTAGAGGTAAAACAACCCAACCCAACTCCACGCTCTCCATAAATTCTTAAAAGTCCCAGCAGCAATCCCTATTCGTCTGTTAATCTTATGCTGCAAGTCACCAGTATCTGTTACATAGTTCCCAAGATAATTAAACTGTTACATCTACTCAAGAGTGCAAGCATTCAGATTAATTTACAGGCTTCCTGATCAATTTTCATCACTTTAGGTTACTCTCTGTTTATCACCAAGCGTACTCTACTATTACCAGTCTCATCAATAGCTCTAATGAAAGCGTTCATCGCATCAACATCATTTGCCTAAAGGTCCAAATCATCATCTCAATTTAAATCAGAAATTTTAAGATCTCTTATATGTTAACGATATTATTAACATTTCGAACAATTATTCTCAGATATTATTTGCAGATATTATTTACTAGTATATTTTATACAGGTAAAACTGTTGATAAATTAATTGACATTAATTGAACGATTTAAAATGTATGCAAAATGGTTGAGAGCTAATACACTCCAGTTAAATATTAGCAAAAGTAAATATATCTTATTTGGTCCAACCGTAAAGACTGCAAATCTTTTCGTACAAGAAGTATGCATTGATGGAAATGTAATCGAAAAGGTTAACAAAAATAAATTTTCAAGAGTATGGCTTACTGGAAACTTAAAATGGAATGAACACGTTACGTACATTAGGAAAACAATTTTCAGAAATATTGGTCTTATTGGAAGCTGCAGATTCATGTTTCCTTTTCGAATTCAATTGCAATGCATAACTCCATTATTTATCTTTATCTATATTATTGCATTTAATATAGGGTAACATTAGTAATCAGAATATTAATAAATTACTGTATCTTAAAAAAAAAACTTTCGTGAGAACTCTGTATAACCTAAACTATAATGTGCATAGTAAAGATTTTTTGAAAAACACAAAATTCTACAACTTCCGGATCTATGCAAATTAAATATAGCATTATTTATATTCTGTGCATTAGATTAAAAAATATAATATAAATTTCCAAAGAAAGTGTTATCATTTCCCAAGTCGACAGAAACTTGACCTAGAATTACCATTATGTAGAACAAATTATGAACAGGTATCATTAACCTTTCAAGGTGCGAAAGTTTGGAATGATTTAGTTGATGATTTAAAAGAAGCTGAAAAGAATTCTGCACTCAAACGTGGATTGTTAACTACTTTAGTTCATTAATATTTTGTGAATGCTTAAAACGCTGAAAATTCTGGTGTGTCATACAGTCGATATTTGCCACAAGTTTATTAATTAATGTAATTTAGTTAAGATGCTCAGTCCTGTCCAATTCTGCATTGAATGTTTTACATGAATGTCGCTCTGCTGTTTTGTGTGAATTGTATTATATTAGCTAACATAACATCTTTGAATTTTCAGAATGAAATGGAAATAAATTATTATTACTATTACCATTTAAGCCCAAAATCTTTTCCTTGAAGTGAATTTTGCCCAACATAATCAATAACAAAAGTAAAGAAGAAATGAGACAAAATGCACCCTTGTCGAAAATCAGAAGCAATGATAAACCAGTTGCTACAAGCCTTACCATTATTATAGAGAACTTTCATTAGGTTTCATTAGGTTCACTAACTTGTCTGTTTTCATTAGGTTAACTGATTTGTCTGCCGTACGATCTCACAATCAACCACAAATTTTGGCGATCAACAGAGTCAAAATCCATTTTGAAATCTACAAAGCTAGTAACCACGGGTTTCTGAAACACTAAAGGTTTCTCAAGAATCTGCCTAAGTGAAAAAAAATATGATATACACATCCCCTACCATTTCTGATTCAACATTGCTCATCACGCAATTGACTGTCAACCAGTTCTTAATTCTGTCAAGCACAATCATGCAAAGAACTTTACCTGGAACAGAAAGTAGGCTGCTACCCCTATAGTTATCACAAGAACTGCGATCACCTATTTTACAAATAGAAATAATACTAGCTGTGGTAAAATCCTTAGGAACCATGCCTTTATCATAAAAGATATTCAAAATTTCAGTCAGCCATGTGGTAACAGAAACATTCCCAGCTCTAAGCATTTCAGTAGTAATTTCTTCTACCCTTGAAATTTATGAAGTTGAAGTTTATCAATAGCCATTATAACATCAGACTGTGATATAGGGCCAAAATCCAAGCCAGTAATGCATCTATCATCATTACAAGTAATGGGAGTAGAAATAACCACATTGCTTAGAACATCCATGAAATACTCAGCCCACCTAGCCATGACAAAATACTCACCTTCTATAACCTTACATTGTTATCCTTCAATTCCTGTATACCTGTCGGTTTTTTACCCCGCAAAACATTACCTATCTGGTAAAGCTCTCTGCTGTTTGTTGTCTGCTTCCTCTGTTTTGTCAGCCTCTGTTTAATCAGCAGCTAACTGATCCTTTACACGTTTATTGAGCTCTCTGTAATGCTTTCTATTGTGACTAGTAAGGTATTGTTTAGGGACATTCCTGCAGTTCCTTCTTTCTGAAATAAGCTCAATTGCTTTATCATTCAGATAATTCTGTCTCCTCTGCTCCTTTTTTCTTAAAAGGGTACTGTTAGTTTCCAAAAAAGCCTGTTTAAAATGGTCCCATTCTTCCTGAACTTTAGTAGTAAGCAAACAATGACTGTCATAATGACTAAGTAACCTACCGTGGTAAGCTTTAGCTGTAATTGGGTCTTTCAGAGCTTCAGTATTAAAGGTAAATTTTTTAAACCTGGCACAAAACTTTTTAAGTTTAAGTTGTAAGACACTTTTAACAAGGTAATGGTCAGATCCAATTTCAGCTCCCCTATATGCCCTGGTATTCCTAACAGAACTAGCCCATTTGCTGTTAATTAAAATATAATCAATCATATTCTTATGCAGCCCATCTGGTGAACCCATGTGTGCTTATGTATGTCGCGGTATTTGTAATACGTGTTAGTTATTCTGAAACCATTGAGTTTACTTACCTGTAGGAGACGTTCCCCATTGCCATTGCAGCTACCAATACCAAAAGGGCCTATTACTCCTCCCCAATGGTCAGAGTCAGTACCAACTTTGGCATTGAAGTCACCTAGAACAAGGGTAATATCTCCTTTCTTGACAGAATTCAAAATATCCTGAAGTTGTCCGTAAAACCTATCCTTCTCATCTTCATCAGCATCCTCAGTGGGGGCATAACAGCAGATAACATTCAAGTCTTTAATGCTTGTCTGAAATTTTGCTGTAAGAAACCGTTTATTAATGCACTCATATCTTAGAAGAGTATCACTAGCATGTCTGATGAGAAGGAAACCAACTCCTTGGAGAATGACCTTTAGCGAAATAGAGTTATTTATAAAATCTAGTTGTGTTGAGTATTTTTTTATTACATCTAAACCTATCAAACTTTCGTATAACAATTCCTTTATTATCAGAAGTTTCACTTTTATCTCCATATTATTGAATATTATAAACAATTCAACTGCTCCTTCCAGAAAACAAAAGCTAAGTTCAAAGTCCACGGAACCACGGATGCAATCCCAATTTATTACTTTTGCTAATCTTAGCCCAAACTTTCGTACATAGAGAGAGAAATGTCGGTTGCAGTGTCCATGCGATCTATAAATTTAGTTTCATGATGAAGTTTCACGTAACGGAAATCTAGAACACTCTGTGTGTGCTGACAGTGTCAAGATAAACTTAGGATAGTGTTTTGCTTGAGGAGCTTTGGCATCTCAATGTAAAGATCCTAATTCAAGATTCCCGACTTGCCATTTTGTCTCTAGGAAAATCGTTTAGTATGCCCTACTCAGCTCCGAAACATTAGATTTGAAATGTTCCTTGGTTTTCGTAGAGAAAGTTTGGGCCTTGTTTTTTCATTTGAAGCTTGTCATGGAGCATAAACTCTACCGCTTTCATTCTGCAGAAATTGTTTGGTTGCATTACTACGGGAACACGTTTGTACGTGTTGCTAAGGTAAGACGCTCCGCGTCTTATTCCTGCCTTGTCGGGAATTGCAGACATTGTTGAGTTGGTAACACCGTTTTGGCAGGTTCTCTTCTAACTGTATATAGCGAGCCAATCTGACTAAATTTGCAATCGAATTTACACTTTTAATTCTAACAATTTCCTCAGTGGAAATGCTAATTGAGATATTACACAAATACTAAAGTCAATTTCAACGGCATCAGCATTGTACAGTTGGTACTGCTCTACTGTGCCCTAGATAAATGTTTTGGTGTCGTCTCCTTCCCGTTGTTTTCGTAAAAAGAGTTCCGTGGCCAGATATTTATAGTCATCATAAGAGGAATATATTTCCGAAATATTTTTTTAAAAGTTCTCCCAATATTCTATCCCTTGACGACATCTAACGTTATTCCACCATCGCTTGGAATACCCACTTAAAAAGATACAGCGCAAATGACCTTTTTGTTGAGTGGCAATTCATACAAATGGAAGTGCTCTTCCATGGTCAATGTTCAAATGTTCATGATGATGATGGACATTTCAACTGCCAAAGGTTATATTAGGTAAAGTCCAATCAACAGTCGGCTTAGATCTAATAGCTAGGTCAGCAAGTCGTCTTTGAGAAGTGGTCAATAGTATTACTTTCTGTCACTCGTTTCCGACGGACTCTCCGTTCAAAGTCTAAACGTTCGTTTTCTGATCTAGCACTATCAGCAAAGTTCGTATTAGGGGCTGTTGCTGTTCCCTATGCAGGACGAGATTCGGTAAGCAGCCCCTTCACAACTTCTGCTTCCATTAACATATCCTGCAACCTTTCCGCTACTCTTAACACAATTGAAGAAGTCATAATGGCGAAGTCAACCAAATTTGTAGCAGACATGTTACCAATCTGCAAAATTTGAAATCTATGAAATTTAGATACTTCTCTTGTCTATTGCGGATCTCAAAGGTACTGTTATGCAACTAAACACTACAATTTTCTAAAGTAATATTAAGCATGGTGATAGATTGCTTATCAGAAGTTTGTATGCATCTTTGTTCAGACACTTCCAATCACTCCAAAATAATATAGTTTTATTATTATAATTCAGAAATAGCAACGCTGAAACATCAGTGCCTTTGAGTGCCATCCTTGCCTAATTCTTGCTAAACAGTGCATGTCGCCTTAATATGCCGTTAAATCTAAGGTCACTAGAACTAATGTATTTCCGCATAACTCCCCGCCCTGCCCGCGGTCAGCAAGGGACACCGATGGGCTTTGAAAGGCCACCGTCCGTCGGTTGGGACGTTAAGCCGTGGTCCCGTGTGCGGGAGAGCCATACCCTGTGCACGCTAAAGAACTCACTGGATGGCCTTGACGGGAGGCTATCATCTGTCTCCTAACAGCTGTTCCATTGGATCCCCTCCCCTAACTTTCTCTGAGCCTTCGGGGTCCTTGTGACCTGGCAATTTAGCCCATTGTGCGAAAAAAAGTGCCACTCAGAGGTAAAACAATCCAACCCAACCAATGAGCTCTCAAAAATGTTTTTCAAATTGGAAAATACCTTTATTAACATACACTTCTAAACTCCATAATCTTAAACAGAAAACTTTGAAGTTCAAACTCTTAACACAAAAATTTAAACACAACAAAATGATCAAAAATATCGATCTGGGAATCACTACTAAATCTGTTTTTAAACGCTCCAAAGTACGCTATTTCAAACTACGATAGCTTGTAAATCGGGCGCCAGGCAAAAAAATTATTGGCAAAAAAATTAATTAGGTTTCTTTATTAGAAAGCGCGTAAGATGAAAAAAAAACAATAATGACTGCAAAAAAATAATGTTAATCCAATAACACTAAACTTATCTCTGCTCAAGAGCAAAAAATAAGGTCAACTACAATTTCTTAAAAAATAAACGTTTTAATTTGAGTATTAACTCACCAAATTATTGTTTCTACAAACCACTTCTTATGCCGCTTTCCTCCTCTAACTTCTCCTCTTACTTCCTCTCTCTCTCTCAAAACTCTAACGTCGTCTCCACTCCGCTCTACTGACTCTTAGCCCCACATTGGCTTAAGTCAAATGCGAAATGTGTCTAACATCACGCCTGTGAGCCACATTTGAGTATGAGTCCGTGCGTCGATGATGATGATTGTAACCCAGAAGTTGGCGGTTATCCACCATTAATCGAAGAGATGGTAGAGAGAAAATGAAAGGTCCCAAAATATTAATTATAGTTTAAATAAAGTAAAATGGTTAGAGAATGTAAAAGTGAATGGTTAACCATAACAGGGTTTCCTCAGATGGGTTGAAAAACACTCATCATCAACCTCAAGCAGCCATAGGCTACCAAGGTCCAACCAGAACGTGCAATATAGTTCTCCAAGTATAGTCTCCTGAGCTACATCTGCTGCATCCGGCCACTGCACATCAATTTTAACAAGGTCTTGTTTGACATTGTCTGCCCACCGCATCCTAGGTCCCCCTCTTTATGAAACCTTTAGGCACACTGTTCATAACCCTATTCGCCAATCTATAATTATCCATATGGGCAACGTGGCCAAACCAGCAGAGTCTCTCTCTGCACAATATACTGCTTAAAGGAGGTTGCAGACTCCTTTGCCTAACTTCATCATTAGTTACAAAGTTGAACCACCTAATGCCCAAGATACTGCGTAAGCAACTAGAATCAAAAGCATCTAGTTTCCTGTTAGCTTGGTTACAAAGTGTCCACGTTTCACTACCATAACTAACCCTAGAAAGAACCAAACTATTATACAGTCTAATTTTAGTCTTTACGTGTATACACCTATTTCTCCACACTCCCCATAGAATCTTAAAAGTCCCAACAGCAATCGCTATTCGTCTATTAATCTCATGCCGCACATCACCAGTATCTCTTACATAGTTCCCAAGATAATTAAACTGTGATACCTGCTCAAGACTGCAGCCATTCAGATTAACTGAGTAACAGCCTGCCTGACCAATTTTCATCACTTTAGTTTTCTCTCTGTTTATAACTAATCCTACTCTACAACCAGTCTCATCAACAGCTCGAATGAAAAAGTTCATCTCGTCAACATCATTAACCAAAAAGGCCAAATCATCAGCATAATCTAAATTATAAATTTTCGTATACCAAGACCATTTAAGGCCAAAATAATTAACTTGCAGTGAATTTCGCATAACATAATCAATAACCAAACTAAAAAGAAAAGGAGACAAAATGCACCCTTGTCGAACACCAGAAGTAATGATAAACCAATTGCTACAAGCCTTACCAACTCTCACACACGACTCAGTGTTATTACAGAGAGCTTTCATTATGTTAACTAACTTGTCTGGTATACCATATGATTTCACAATCAACCACAAATTATGACGATTTCACTGCAAGTGAGTCGAAAGCCTTTTTGAAATCAACAAAGCTAACAACCAAAGTTTTGTGAAAATCAAAACATTTCTCAAGAATCTGCTTAAGGGAAAATATCTGATCTACACATCCCCTACCACTTCTGAATCCACATTGCTCATCACGAAATTGCGTGTCAACCAAATTCTTAATTCTGTTTAGCACAATCATGGAAAGAACTTTACCTGGAACAGAGAGTAGGCTGATACCCCTATAGTTATCACAAGAACTGCGATCACCTTTTTTGAAAATAGGAATAATAATAGCTCTGGTAAAATCCTACGAACCATACCTTTATCATAAAGGATATTCAAAATTTCAGTCATCTAAATGGTAACCGAAACATTCCCAGTTCTAAGCATTTCCGTAGTAATTTCATCTACCCCTGGGGATTTGTGAAGTTTAAGTTTAGAAATAGCCAAAATAACTTCAGATTGTGTTATAGAGCCAACATTAAACCACGAATCATCATTACAAACAATGGGAATAGAACTAACCACATTGTTGTGTTCATTAACTTGTTAAACCTATCTTGCACGTTTCACAAGTTGCAAGTTTTTCTTAAAAGTACCATGCTAAGGCTAAAACTCTTACCTTTAACAGTGAACTACTGAAAGGCCCAGTAATAATCAAGGGTTACCATGATAGGCTACCTAGCCATTATGAGAATCGCGATTTACCTACTTACTGCACAAGTTGATAAAGACTGGGATCATTTAAACAGGTTTTCCTTGAAACTAACATTCATTGAATATAACTTTTATATTCGTATGATATTTAACATCAAATAAATCTTTTTTTTTTCTTCGGTCATGTACAATTTCTTTGAGTTGAGAAAATTGGTTATAGTGAAAGTTTTTGTTTGTTTCTTTGAATCTATTTTTATAGTATCATTTATAAGTAGTCTTCTGGATAAAAAGGGGCAGAGGAGACCAAAATATTTAAGTGATAAGGCATTGAAGCTTATTTTTGAAAGGGATAACTCGGGTCACTGCAGAAATAGTCTTAATCAACACCTCCTAACAGATGGCATTGTAAAATGTTGATTAAATATGTACACTGAAGTGCCATTGAATTAGGGATAGGAGACGTTATCCAAATTCAGTACCGTAAGTCCCGCATTGCGCGCATGCGTGGCTGAAACTCTGGTCTTTGGCTTCCCCAAGCATTCGTCGTGAGAAACGTAATGGGAATGGCTCGGGATTCAGATGCATTTCACAGAGGGCAGATCGTAGGTGCCCGACGGATGGGACACTCGATATGCGAAATTGCGAACGAACTTAGATTTTCCCGTACTACAATTTCAAGAGTGTTCCGGGAATATGAAAAGTATGGCAAAAAACAAGCACCTGCACAAACTGCAAAGAACAACCAGCCTTGAATGATCGTGGACTTCGCCGTCTGACCCGCATCATACGGACTGATAGGGGCCAGACATTATCTGAAATCACTTCCCATCTGAACGTGGTTCCAGCTGGGAAGTCAGTGCATGGATCGTGCAATGCTCACTTCATTGTCTAGGCTTCCCGAGCCGCCGACCTATGAGCGTTCCACTTCTAACGGCACGACACTGCATTCAACACCTTTTCTGGGATAAAGAACACCGAAACTGAACCATCGAAAATTGGCAACGGATAGCTTGGAGTGATGAATCCTGATTTAAACTTCATCGCGCCGGTGGGAGACTGAGGGTATAACGCCAACCCCATGAAGCCATGGATCCCGCATATCAAGTCTGAACAATAAAAAACTGGTGGTGGCTCAGTGATGTCTGGAGTGTCTTCAGTTGGACGTCTGTGGGACCTTTGGTACGTGTACCAACTACTCTCAATGCATCCTGATACGTAGAATTCATATCTGATCATTTACAACCATTTATGGCCATCATGTGCATCCAATGGAGAGGGCATCTACCAGGAAGACAACTGTTCATCTGACAGGCCCAGGATGGCTACTGCATGGTTGTAGGAGCATTTTGCTGACTTTGAAATAATTAATTGGCCACCTAGAAGTCCAGATTTAAATCCCATCGAAAATCTTTGGGATACTGTCGAGCAGAGTGTTCGGGCCCGTGTCCCATCAGCGACGAACTTGAGAGAATTGTGGACAGCTCTGGAGGATGCATGGGTCGCCATACCTATGGAACATTTAAGCAAGCATGTGGAGTCCTTGCCTCGTCGAAGTGGCGTTCGTTATCAGGGCCAGAGGGGTCCAACACGTCACTTGGTTGCTATCCCTAATTCAATGGCACTTCAGTGTAAATGATAGTTTGAAAGCAGATAATAATCTTTGACTTGATAAGTTGGCTGACTAAGCAGCTAGATAGCATAACAGCAGAGAGCTCTATAAGATGATTAATATTTCGTGTGGGAAGAAACAGACAGGTATACAGGGATTAAGGGATAAACATGGTAAGACTATGGAATGTGAGGATTTTGCAGTGGCTAGGAAGACTGAGCATTTCAGTGATGTTGTATACCATGGGGTCTTAACGTATATAACAGCCAGCACTCTTTTTATTCTCCAAATATGTCCACGCATCCCTTCCAAAAAAATCATTAAATTAGATAAGTTCTTTATATTTATATATTTATGGAGAAATCTTTTTTCAGAACAAATAAAAAATACTCTACACTGAATGGAAAAATTATTATATACACCTACCTAACAACCTGTTGCTCTACCTTTTGACCTTGTAATAAACAGCCAGACGTCTTGGTAGGACCTGAACTTTAAATTTTATTTTTATTTTTGATATAAATGTACATTATTGGTATGTAAATAACCCAAGAGCATATGTTCATCCAGGTTATGGTAATAACACAGGAATATAGTAGTAACAACATATAATATATATGTATAATCTTAAACATTTTCAATGATAGTTGAGTGTGCATTAACAGAAAAATATACAAATCCTTTTCTCGAGCAACAGTTTCATTATTCTATACAGATAATTTTTGTGATCGTGTTGACAAAAGAGTGAAACTTCAAGGAGCTAACTTAAAGTATGAAACTAAGGCTCCATATCAGTTATATTTTGGAGGAACTGTTCAGTTTTTCTTTATATGTGGAATATTCACAAATGTAATTTCTGAGATCAGGTGGTCCGCCCATGAAGCGAGGATCGCCTGTCGTAGAGCATCCACAGCTGCCGGTGATGATTGGCGAGTTCGAACAGATCTTTCCAATTCGTCCCACAAATTCTCAATGGGGTTGAGATCTGGCGATAGAGAGGGCATTCGAGTGTAGTAAACTCACTTGAATGCTCCTGGAGACAATCAGTCGCCACTCGGGAAGTATGCGATGTGGCGTTGTCCTGTTTAAAGATGGCGTCATGGTGTGTAAAGAGAATCGTTACGAACTGGTGTAGATGGTAGGCGAGGGTGTTCCCATATCTTGTGCCGATGACGGAGGTGTCGACTGGTACAAAGGGCACCAAGGCCTGTATGACCCCAACTTCGCAGCTGGGTCCATTGTTTCGTGTAGTTTACGCCACACATGCACCTTCCCATCGACGTGATAGAGTTGAAACCGTGATTCGTCAGACCAGGTGGCGTTTCCAGTCCTCCACACTCCAGTTGTGATAGCCCTATGCAAACTGCAACCTAATCTTTCAGTGCCTTGAAGTCGACAAGGAGCCACGATGTGGACGTCTACCGCCATAGTCTAATTTTCCATGGTACGATGGATAGTCTTTGTGCATAAGCTTGTGGACGCGCCCTCATTCAGTTCCGACATTATCTGCTCCACGGTAGCCGTGCAATTTCTTGTAACAATGCGGACAGTCTGCGCTCACCTCGAGAGTCAATCTCACGTTTACGTCCACATATCTCTGGCTGATTGGAAGTTTTGCCATATTTCACATAGTCTTGGTATACACATGTGACATGGAAATCCCAACAGTTCAGCATTTGCGGTGATTGAACAACCTGCCTTCCCCGCACCTACTATCTCGCATGATCAAACTCACGTTGCCTCCTTTACCCATGATTACTTATCCGGGACTGGTTTGCAATGCGTACAGATCTGCTCCATTTATAGGCATTGCCAGTTTCAGCGTCCCACGTGATTGGATGCGATACTTCTGCTTTGCATATTGTTATCGGGGTGTATATAATAATTTGTCCATTCACTTTATATTTATTTTTTATTTAAATGTAATATTAAAATAAAATTTTAGGCTCAATGACACTTGCTGTTGTTTGTGTTTAATAATATTCATGAAACTATGTAGTATTTTTGATATAGGAAAACGCATGTCATCACACATATGTTTTTATACGTATGTAGCTTCTCTCCTTTGTTTTTATACGTATGAGTGATAAAAAATCCCATCTCGCACAAATATAAACTGAAGAACGTCTCTCTATTCCATTATTGATCGTAGAATTATTGACAATGTCTCGCACCCATAGTGTGTGCGTGCAGCACCAATTAACAACCACTGTTCTAAACAATGGGAGCAAAATACTCCCATGTTTGTAATGATGATAGATGCATTACTGGCTTTAACGTTGGCCCTATAACACGGTGTGAAATTATTTTGGCTGTTTCTAAACTTAAACTATACCCAAAGGTTGATGAAAATATTCCTGAAATCCTTAGAGTTGGACTGCTTTACCTCTGAGCGGCACGTTTTTTGCACACAATGTGCTAAATGGCCGGGTCTCAAGGACCACTAGGGCTTCGATAAAGTTGAGGGAAGGGGACCCACTGGGCAGTTGTTAGGAGACAGATGGTATACTCTGTCGATACCATCCAGTGTGTTTTTTAACGTGCACAGAGTATTGCTGTCCCGCACTCGGCTTAACATCCCATTCAACAGACGGCGGCTTTCCAAAGCCCATCGGTGTCCGGTACTGACCGAGGAGAGGGCGGGGAGTTTTGCGGAGATAAATCTGAAAGCTGGCCCTAGTGCGACTCGAACTTGGGAAATGCAGATGACGAGCCTGGTGCGCTACCGACTGAGTCGCCCCCGCCCCACTGAAATTCTTAGAACTGGGAATGTGCTTGCTTGAGTGAAATTTGAATATCTTTTATGATAATGGCATTCTTCCTAAAGATTTTACTAGAGCTACTATTTTTTTTCCATTTTGAAAAAAAAAAAAAAAAACAATTACAGTTCTTGTGATAACTATAGAGGTAACAGCCTACATTATGTTCTCAGTCAAGTTCTTTGCCTGATTGTGCTTAATAGAATTAAGGAACATATTGATGGACAATTGCGTGATGAATTGTAATGCGTAGCAATTAACTTAGCACTGCCACTGTAGTTATAAAAGGGTGATTTATATCCTTTTCCTTTTAGTTTTGTTATTGATTATGTTATACAGAATTCACTGCAAGGGTTTTTTAACCATTGATTCACTGTAAATTTTTTTTTGTATTAAATGATCTAGAGATTTTAAATTTCTGATTTAGATCACGCTGATGATTTGGACATTTTGGCAAATGATGTTGATGAGAGGAACTATTTTATTAGAACCTGTTTATGAGACAGGTAATAGAGTGAGTTTGGTGATAAGCAGAGAGAAAACTATAGTGATGAAAATTGGTAGGAATGAATCTGAATTGTTGCACCCTTGATCTAGTTTTTCAGTTTAATTATCTCGGAAACTAAATAACAGATAGTGATGATGTGTGGGATGAGATAAGTATAAGAATGGGATTTGCTGCTAGAATGTTTAAGAATCTATGAAGAGTCTGGAGAAACAGGTGATACAGCTAAATGCTAAAATTCAGCTATACAGTACTTTGGTTCTCTCTAAAGTAAGTTATCTTAGGGAAGCATGGACAGTTTGTAAATAAGATAAGAGGATACCTGATACCTTTGACTCCAGATGTTTACGTAGTATCTTCGACATTAGGTGATTTGACCTTGTAATTAATAACGAGGTTAGGCGAAGAGCTGTTCCTTTGAGCAGCATATTGTTCAGAGGGTAGCTGTGTTGGTCCCTCTGAACAGACAGAATTTTCAAGCAACCATGAGCTTTGGATATCCAACCAGACCGAGCAATTTACCTCTCCAAAGATGTTTGTCTTGTGCTACAGCCACGGCATTTGACCTCTGTAAGCCAATTCTAACGAGGCCCTGTTTGACATTTTCTTCCCACCTCATCCTGGTTCTTCACTTTTTTGATACCTTTAGGCAAATATTAATTATCGAGCAGGATTATTAATAGTGTGCCTAAAGGCACCAAAAAAGTGAAGAACCAGGATGAGGTGGGAAGAAAATATCAAACAGAGCCTCTTTAGGAAATGGCTTACAGAGGCCAAATGCCGTAGCTGTTAGCACAAGACAAACATCTTTGGAGAGGTAAATTGCACGGTCTGGTTAGATCTCCAAAGCTCATGGCTGCTTGAAAATTCTGTGTGTGTATATATATAATAGTAGATAAACCTAATTTTAGGAAGTCAACATTTGGCATTATTACTGGAATCAATACTAATTAGATGAAGATTATATTCTGGAAATGGTCATTAGCCAAAATGTAATAAGTATTAGAAGGATATTCAGATATGAACCCAATGATCAAAGCAAATTTGTGACTATTTGTATCCCTACAACTAGAGTTTGATTGGAATTTAAGCTTTAACTGGCATAGTGGTTAAGTCGCTAGCTACTGTTATAGGTGGACAACTTTGTGTGCTGCCTTAGCTCTAACTGAGGCAGTGGTCACCAGTAACTTCCATCTTACTAGGATATCTATAGGTCTGTAAAAGCTAGGAGTAGTCCCATCACTCTGTCTAATGTCCTTCTAAAATCTTAGAAAGAATTGTTAAACAGAGAATTGATTGGCTATCGATAAATATCAACTTCTACACCAAACAAAATGCCAGGTTTTTGCAGAGCTCACTGATACATGGATAACATAACTGAATTAATTATTGATGCACTAGCAGGTCTGGCTTTTGGGCATCTTGTGATTGCCGTCTTCCTTGATATCAAAAGTGCCTTCGACACTATTGGACAACAAGGTCTCTTTCAGAAGCTAAAACAAAATGGGATTCTCAGGAAATATGCTTCAGTTAATCATAAATATCATATCCGACAGAAAATTTAAATAACACAGTCTGAAGAAATCACAACAAACTATGGCTTTCCACAAGGACGTTGCTTAGCGCCGATTTTTTCCAAATATTCGTATTCGTTGAAATTTGAAATACAACAATGCATAATTTAAAAAAAACATTGTATGTGCTGCAGATAGCCATATTTGAATTCAGCACCCCAAAATTAGTTAAAAACATCCTATTTGACCAATGATATAAAAAGTTTCAATTTGTTGTCTAGTGTAATCATAGATATAAAATTTCGAATAACAACATATTAAGGTCTGATAAAACTTTCAACTCTCTGCCTACAAGTCATCAAAATATAATAAAAAGATCCAGAATTGGTGACACCCTTTTGAAATATATTATCTTTAAATGGAAAAAAGTCCCTTCTCCTCTCTGTGGCGGTGAAATGGATGATGAAAATGCACTACATGTACTTCTCCACTGCACCAAATACCAAATCCAAAGGAAAGAATTCCTACAATACTTAATTGAAATTAAAATACGGAACCCCACTTTAGAAGACATCCTCATAAAAGAACACCGCCAAACTTCGATTACTTATCTGGAATCTGCTTATTAAATATTTGCGAAATTGTAATTTACTCCAACGTATTTAGAAAAAGAAAAATGCTTGCATCATTAAGTTATTCATTTGAGTGGAATTTTCATTAATGCTTTATTGAAGATAAATCTGGTACATAAATTTCTATCTGACTGGGATTCCTCTCAGTACGACAAATGAAATTAGAAAATTATTCCACGTGCCTAAAACTAGAAAACAAAAATCAGTCTGAAATTATTTTCGATCCTTTAAATATATGTTTAATTTGTGTACTTCTCAATAGTGAATCTCGCTCTACTTTTCATTCAGTGCGACACCTTTCAAGCTGCCTGCATAAAGAACAATGAATCACCAGTGCAAAAGAAACTAATGCTACTCAAAAAATATGTTTATATACTCTACCAAACCTGTGAAGTTTTAGGTGAACGATCATAAATGGAAACATCCAAAAGCTACAATTTCAAGAATCGAGAGATAATTCTTTAAATTTCAAAATACGTGCAAAATGGCACAGAAACTTAGGCAGAAGAACATAAACCAGTTATTGTAAACATTTACTTAAACTTTCTTTTATTTCCTACCGGGATAGAGGGCTCGAGATAGGCCTGGCATTTCAGCGTCGGAGACAACAACAATAAAATAGCTTTTAGGATTCTTCTCTGTTCTATATATCGCAAATCAAAAAATAAATTGTGTCACTCACTACCTCCAATGTTTTAGTTGGGCTCAATAGAGAAAATGAGAGACAATATGTGATATTTCCTAGAATATGCTAAAGGTGCTCTAAATTTGGGCATCTGCAATGTGCAGAAAAATGCATTGGTGTCCATAAATTAAGGAAAACTCAGAAAAATTATGATAAACAAAAAATTATGTGAATGATTTTAATGCAATTTGATGAAAACACGAATTACAATGCTAGTTTCAGAAAGGCATAAAATATTTTACACTAGAAACAATTTTCGTAAAAAAATAACACTTACAGGAACTTGTCCAAAAATGAGGTTCAGAATGCAATGGGCAAAGTTCTTTAATAAGGAGTGTGGTCACCCCTTACAGCAATGCAGTCACGACAGCGATGTTCCATGCTGTTTATCATGTTGCGAATCAGTTTAGTAGGGAGTAACGACCATTGTTCCTTTAAAGCAGTAATAAACTCCCCCTTTGTTTCAGGTGGCGGGTTTTTTTACACTAGAAACATTTTTACGTCTCCCTAGAGAAACCACACATGCTGAATCGTAATTAGGTCGGGAGATCGAACAGGCCACTTTATGTACATAATGGTCTCCTCTTGAAGGTATTGTTCCACTAGTCGAGTTCGGTATGACGAGCGTGATCGTCTTGTAAGATGAGTGTTTCACCAATTGCACAACCGTAAGGATGTACATAAGGGTCCAGGAAATCATCTCTATACCTTTGAGCATTGAGGACATTTTGACGAATGTTGCTGGGATGATAGCAAGTACTTCGTTCTCTCCCTATCAAATAATGTCCAAAATCACTCTGCAAACAATTTCTGGACTCATCTGTGAGTACGGACCTCCATTGTTCTTATGTACAATTAACACTCGTGCGTGCCCCATCCAACTGCTCTCCCCTGTGACGTGACGTGAGGGGTATACAAATTATTGGCCTTCTAGCATACAGACTTCCCTCATGAAGCCTTATACGCGCAGTAGAAGCTGATACAATCCTACCAGTGGCTACTGCAAGGGAAGATGGTAGCTGAGAGGGAATAGATGTCCTGCTGCTTCCTGCTGTTAATCGCAGCGGTCGTAACTCTAAACTTCCTCGGCTAAACCTCCGAGACGCGGAATCCGTGCTAAGAAATTGATTCCACAGTATATGGACTAAGAAGGACTCACATTCAGCCATCGTGCTACGTCTGACTGACTTTGACCTGCTTCGAGTCGGCCAATACCTCTCAACCGCAGTTCATTTGGCAAATGATATCTCGAGGTCATTCCTAGAAAATGGCTATTTCGAATTTCTTTACTTACATTTACAGCACAAAATAACGATCCACTTCAAACACCGTTTTATGCCGCTATCCGATTGCGCAAATCGATGCAACTTGACTAATTTGCATACGACATGCTCATTCGGCATTACTTTAATGGTTACATGAACATGTTTGGTGAGGATCGCAATATTTTTCGGCGAATTGTCGCGATTTCCTCAGTTTTCCTTAATTTATGGAAATTAGTTTATGTGCAGGAAAGTTAACATGCAAATGATGTGGTGATGAACATCCTGAATGAACAGAATTCTGAAATGTCCCAGTTATGCAGGAGCACACCCTGCTAATTATTTGAATTGTTCTAAAATAATAGCATGCAATGCTAAGGCTCTACAACAAAAAATATCAACTAGTATCAAGCATTGCAGAAAGTAAGGATTTGAATGAACTCTAAAAAACTTTACCTAACAATGACAATAAGTTAAATTGTTTTAAATGATCAATCGAATATACAAAGCATGCATCAATTCAAACTAAATTCAACAAATTATAACGATGCAGAAGATTTCTCAGCTGTCACCTTAATGTCCATCAATTGTAATACAACAATTAGACAAAGAGCTGAATCTTCTGGAAAAAAAAATAACATATGGTAACACAGTGAAGAAACATGCCATTGGCACTAGGTCTTTAGACAATTCAAAAAAGGAAAACAAACACAATGCCTTTAACTCAAGTTTTAGAATTATACCAGAAGAACGATTGGCATTTGTTATTAACTTTAAAGGTCAAATTAACATTCCTATTCTCAATCTTAAATCTCATCTGGCCATCTGAACTTAATTTAATCAATGACATTAACTTCCCCAGAATTATATCACATGAGTAAACAACTTATCATATTGCAATGAAATATAAGAGGAATCAAGACAAAAACGCATATAATATAATACTTAATTAAAATTCATAATACACAAGTAATTAATATACAAGAGGCACAGACATATACTATATCAAAATCAATAACTATATTTCATACTTTCACAGAAATAATCTTAACTTTAGAGGAATCATAAAAAAGTATATTAATAAGTGATTCCTCAGAGGAGAATTAATATCCCTATCATTAATCCTCAACTCCAATGTATTGCTACACAGATTAATATCAACAAGGAAAAGCTGATAATCCTTAACCTGCACAACCCAGTGTACGTATTGAGAAATCAACCTATTTTAATATTTTTAATTATTTCGCTGTGGACATTATCATATGTGGGATAAATCATATTAAATGATAATAGAACTACATATATAGTATAAAAAATCAAAACTTACATTCTATTATAGACTTATCCTTAATATCTAAATATATTGCTGATAAAATCCATTGCTCAATATATTGTGTCTCTTTAAACAGTGATCACTTTCCTGCATTTATTTCCCAGCTGGGTCAGCGTTGAAATTTATCTCCGCAAAATCCACCGCCCTGCCCACGGTCAATAGGGTACACCGATGGACTTGGAAAGGGCGCCGTCCGTTGGATGGGACGTTAAGCCATTGCCCCGTGTGCGGGAGAGCCATATCCTATGCACGTTAAAGAACACGCTGGATGGCCGTGACGGGAGACTACCATCTGTCTACCAACAGCTGTTCCAGTGGGTCCCCTCCCCCAGCCATCTCTGAGCCATCGGGGTCCTTGTGACCTGGCTATTTAGCCCATGGTGTGCAAAAAAGTGCCGCTCAGAGGTAAAACAACCCAAGAACCCAACCTGCATTTATTTATCTCCTTTCCAATTACATAAGACAACCTCACATTAATTAACTAACTGGACAAAATGTTCTAAAGAAATTCAACTCGTTGATCCTAACGAAAAAAAAAACAGATTATAATTTTGTAATAGATACTATTAATAATAATAATAATAATAATAAAGGAAAATTTCAAAGGATAATATTCATGTAATATTTACTAATAAGTTAATTGCCATTAATAGAAAGTCAGAAGAGATCATGTACAGAAATAATACATTTATAAATGAAATACCCCCCTCAAGAAACTGTTTGCCAGAGAGGTCTTGCTGGAACCTGTCAGTTTATACGCCATAGTAGAAGATCTCTGAGGAAGGAGGGACCTCAGCAGAAACCAAGTCCTTTTGATGAGAGCCTCTAAACGAGGCCCTTTGATGAGTCGGCAAGCACGATAACCACTCGCCACGGGACAGCTGATACATTTAGTGACGCTTAAATTACAGAAGACTCTTTGCTGCAAAGAAAAAAAAAATGAAGGAGAAAAAAGCAAAAGCATTCGAGAACAAAATTTGAATTTCTTTACTGAAAAATTATGCCCCACCACATCTACATCAAATTTATGAAAAAGTTTAATAAATTGCATAATGATATAATGTAACAATTGCATTAAAAACAATTAAACTACAAAGGGCACTGAAGAGATTTTTGCAAATCATTCCATAACCATTCAAAACAAACGTTTTTCTAATACAGATTTTAAAATTTACAAAATCGAACTTCTTACATTTGTGTTACAAATCCCATAAAACGATTATCTAATTCTACCATTTAACATGCAAAAATTAAATTTGTCTATAAAATCTTCCAAAAAAAAAATTAAAAATTAAAAACATCACCAGGCCCTCATGGCATAACAATTATAAGATTCAAACATTTACCTTAAAACTTTCCAGTTATTAACGTCCAGTTAGTTAATTGAATTAGAATTATTTAAAAAAGTTTGGAAAATGTTCATCACAATGGCTTGAGAACCACATGGCTTTCATTCCAAGAAAAAATCATTATATTAAGGAAGATATCACTCTGAATTTAACGTCGATCAATATTAGAGGGAAAATTGTCTTGAAACTGGTGGGATGCGAACCCACGACCTCCTGATAACATGTCAGGTGCTCTGGACCACTGAGCTACCGGCCACCGATCAAGATCTCCTCTGAATGATAGTATGAACTTTTTACCAGTGTACAATTCTCCGTGTCTCATGAATTTATTGTCCCAGCTGCTCTCAGCCTCAAGAAACAATGGCAAGCATGTCATAAAGATGGAAAGTATATTGCCATCTTCGAGATCGGCCGCCGGTAGTTCAGTGGTCCAGAGCACCTGACATGTTATTAGGATAATAACTATTATTATGGTTAGGAGGTCGTGGTTCGACTATTATTTATTATAGGGTATTAATAATTATTATTATAGGGAGAGGTGGAGGATTAGGAGGTCGTGGGTTCGTATCCCACCCGGTGATAAATACATCGAAAAAAATCTCTTCAATCTAAATAAATTATTTAAAATCCTATACGTCAATTTGCTTAGCTAAAATGCGAAAAGGTTTAGTAAACAAAAAAAATCATGGCATTTAGAATATAATGGTATATTAATATGACAGTTTTTTGGATCTCAGTCTGGTAGATCACCCGACGATCTCCTGTTAAACCTCATTTCGGATATTGGAAATATTTTCGAAAAATAAAAAAAAATCTATTTGCTACAATCATTGATATCAAAAAATCTTTAGATTCTGTATGCCACAGTAATCCAATTCACAAAATTAAAACAAATGTACCCGTAATTTTATGGCAACATATTTATTCTTATATTTTGTAATTTCAAACAAGAAATTTAAAGTTATAATTGATAATACTTTCTCTAAAGAATATGTCTTTGAATCTGGTGTGATTCAGGGGAATATTCTTTTCCTAACATTATTCATAATTTCAACTCCCTTTAAATTTAGATATATTTCATTCTTCCAGAAAAATATCCAGAAATTTTGAAATGAAAATAAAAAAAATGCAGCAATCAAGCATTTAATCAAATTTATAGGGTTACATTTAGACTCCAAATTACAATAGAATTTTAGATAAGGAAAGTTTATTGACTCTGGTAACAGAATGTTTAACTTTCTTAAATTTTGGGAAGGGAAAAATGGGGATGTAGAACAACACAATTATTTTTCATTTTTAACAATCCTATAAGTCAGGAACCGCAATATGGCATAGATATCAGTAATAATATCCCAAAATATAAATTAAAAATATTAGAAAACATTCGGACTCAATCAATTAGATTCTGTTTAGTTCTACCAACTGGCAGTAAAAATTTTTATTTGAATACTGAAACCTAATCTTACGTTTAGAATTGTTTCGTAAATTAAAAATCGCCTCACATTCAATAAAATCCTTACCAGCTATAATAATGCCTCAATCAGAAATTATAATTCCAAATTTAACATTTCTTATTCTAATAATAATATAACAGATTTATTTGAAATTATTGACCTGAGTATGGACACTATTTCTTAAATTCCGATGTGGACATCCAGTTTATATGTTATTAATGCTAACTTTCTTGGTATATTGAAAATAAAAATAGATTAGAGGAATATGTACTTGAAAGTTTTAAAGACAATTACGTTGATCTACATTTTGCAGATGGGTCAGTGAATGGCACACATAACATTTCGTCAGGGGCATTTTTATGCTCACAATACAATTATTCAAATCTTTGAAATTTACAAAATATAATCCCATCATTGTCGTAGAAATAACTGCTATTATTTTGGTTATTAATTGGGCATTCAAATTTCGAAATGCAGAAATTGCAATATTTTCAGACTGCAAAGCAACAATTCAATCTCTATCAAAAAACACACTAAAATCAAAATTTCGTATTTTTACGAAAGATGCATCAGTTTTAGTTTTTAAGCACATTTGGAAAGCAATATTTTATATATTCAATGGCCATCACCACACGTCGACATTGGAATAATAAAGTAGTATTCTTACTTGTCAAAACAGGCCAACTAAGCGAAACAACACTAATTACTCGTCTTTCCTCATACGTCTACACAAAGAAAATAAAAATAAAAAAACTTCTGCTTTAAGACATTCAAAATTATTTTTCAACAAATGTTCTAATTTCACATACATATATATTATCAAACAATATTCAAATACGTAAAGACTATAGTTTTTTCAAAGAAATAACGAATTTAATTTCCATAAATTAGAACTAATTATGCTTTGAGAACTACAACTTTAATTAAATTTAAATCAGTTAATTTTCCCAAATATTTGAATTTTTGACCAACCCTTCATACCTTTAAGCATATTATCTTTGATTGCAATCACTTTTCTTCTGAAAGAAATATTTATTATGAAAAACTCGATAAAAACAACGTTACTAACTTTAAATTTACTATCATCATAGAAGCGGATAAAACTAGGCTAAAACCTATTTATACAAGCATCTTAATTATATTCTGCAAACACTGCAATTTTATCAACAATCTATAAATTAAACCTTTTACGTTTTTAAAAAGAGATTCCCTTCAGTATAATCCTTTAAAAAAAGAAGAAACCGCACATGTACATTTCTAAAAATATTTTTCTTTCTCTTGTCGAAAACGTTTCTGACTTTTATTTCAAAGGAAAAAGAATTAAATAAATAAAGTATAACTGAAATAATAATAATAAATTTAAAATAAACTGAAACTGAATTTTTTTGTAAAAGTTTTCTTAAAATGACTTCAATGTTTTGAATGAGTTAGGGTCTCCAAATGTGCAAGGACGATTCATTTTGAACATTTGTCTGATTGAATGATTGATCTCAGGTACTTGACCGATTGTTTCCAAACTCCCTTGTGTATGCCTGTGTTGGGTTAAGAGAGCGGGTGCATAGTTTCGTGGGTCGGGATTAAACCGCTGCAGGTGTCCGAAATCTCATATGCCGCTGTCATCGCTACCTTGAATTTTATGAATGATCCATGAGGCAGCCCTCTCCATCAATAACATTATCGATGAAGAGGGCTGCCTTACAACCTATGATTGCAGTATTCTCGATGTGAAAAGTTATCCGTGGACCGACGCTTTAGGCCAAACATTTGGCAGGACGCAGCTAGTATTCCAGTAATACATTAATAAACATCAGTGACTGATAGGCCGATCTAGAAATGTACAAAGTGTGTCGGGGAGGGGAGGAGTGACCTGATGGAGCCGGAAAGAAATAAAAGATGGGGCCAAGAGAGAACTTCCATTGCAATGTAACATTTACCCTTCCGTTTTAGAGATCTTAGAATTTCTTTAAAAAAAAGCTTAAAACTTTTAATAATATTTTGCTTCCTTTACCGTTACTGGCATTCTGAAAGTGAGGTCACAGCCCCTTGCCCCCCTCTACCTAAATATGGGACTGGTAATTAGATTATTTATTATAGTGCTTCTTTTTAAATGCGAAACTGAAGTGTCTTGTTCAGGAATTTGCGTTATTTGAACAAGTTATCTTTAATTGGATTATTCTGACATGATGTCGCAAAGCAGCTCCGTTCCGCACTTAAAAAAACCTGCCAAAACTAAATAATTCATTAGACATTCTTTGGCTTTGCGGTCTTGGTGAGAAACGGTTCTTTGCGAGCAGAAGACCAGAGGGTGTTAGCATTTGTGGTTTCGACTGTTCCTAAAGCATTCTTTATCTTTCTTTCCGAGTGCTAACAATAAGAAACTAAATAGATTCAAGGCTGTGTATTAATTTGCTTTCCGTTTCCTAAGAGAAGTTTTATTGATTTAATTGGCATTTGCAATAAAATATTCTGTTTAAGAGACGTTTGCAATCTCATACAGAATAAACTCATCCACATAGTTAGGACAAAAAAAGAATAGTCTGATCAGTCTGGTTGGACCTCCGTAGCTTATGGCTGCTTGAGGATTTTGTAAGCCGTCCCATGGCCGAGTGGTTAGCGCGCTTGGCTACTGATCTAAGGGACCTGGTTTCGAGCCCCGAGTAAGGCATGGATGTATGTGTCGTTTTTCTGCTGAGATCCTGCCATCCTCTCAGACCTTCTACTATGGCATATAAACTGACAGGCTCCTGTCAGACCTCTGTGGCAAGCAGCTGCTTGAGGGGTTATTTATCTGTTTTTATTTATGTAGTAGGACCAATAATTGTTTGAACAAAGCTATTTTGTGCGGGCTGGGTACGGTCGTATTTTAACAGCTGTCGTGTCATTTGAAACTTAAGCTCTCATAACTTCTCTAAGAATAAAAATAGCTGCGTGATTATACTGATATATTTGTTCTATTGATAATAGTTTTGCAAAATCTGTTTTAAGTAGCATTTTCGTTCAGACTATTTTTCAAAAAATTATATTAACAACATTTTAGAAATACTTTCACTTGTTTAAATTTGTTGATTCTGGTAGGGAATATTCCCCTATTAATTTATATGCTTTTGAAATAAACTGTTTGCAATGTGGTAAATCGGTTGAGTCACCAGAAGTATCAGTTGTTATATACATTTTAAATTAATTTTACTAGAACAAACATTTGTTATAACAATTTGAATGATACAACAAGAATATTTTAGTAATAATGCAAAAAGCTTGCGAAAATCGCGATACAAAAGCGAAAGGATTTTACTTATTCCTTAATATCATTCTCCGACATGCGCTGGAAAAAATGCGCAGAAAACAATTTATAATCCTTAATCGGTGAAATATTTGAGGATATTTTCTGATTTTGATACACTTTAATATTAATAATATGATTTTAGATGGTTTCGAGCTCAAATTTTCGAGTTCGAGTTCCTTTTTTATCAGAACCAATGCACATTTTGTAAAATTATGACAACGATAGCCAATTATAAATTTAGAAGAAATAAACAATAATCCTCCACCAGAGTAAATACTCCGTGTTGGAAGAAATAATGAAGATAGTATTACAAACATTAGTAATTCATATAAAATCAACAAAACTAATAGAATTTAAGACTTAAAAAAATTCAATATTATTGTATTTAACATAACCATGACAACTTTAATATTTTTAATATGAAGTGTCACACTTTAAATCGACTTTATATCTTCTGGCAAAGAATTAAAAAGTTTTCGTGTCATGAAAAAAAAATGTTTCTTACTCAAATTTTTCGAGTGAGTAACTAGGATCCATCTGTAAATATCTATAAGAGCGAGTATCTCTCAGAAATGTTTTCTATACTTGCACACTTAGGATTCGTTTTCAAATATTCTAACTCTTGTAGATACATATAGCTTTCTGATTTGCAAAATTTCTAGTTTTTTACAGTTACGTTAGCTAGACATAAACTGGAAGGAGAGCTGTGTACCAATCCCCAGTGATGATGCACAGAACAGGCCAAGTCTAGCGCCTAATGTCCGACCTCGCCTTTTCGTGGTGTAAGCAGTTAATACCTTTGAAAAGAGATATTCTCTGTTGGAAGGGAACGGAAGTGGAGGGCTGCCAGTTCAGTATGCCCTGCTGATCTCATCATCTATGGCCACTTTTTTTTTCAACCCTGCCGAGGATTGGTCAACTTCCCAGAGTCCTGATGCTGACCATTTAAACTTACTAGACTGAACTTTTTTATAGATTTGAGCTTGATTATGGATCCTGGACTTGCTGCACTGGTGGGCCTCTGTTGAGGGAGAATCTGCCTCTGTGTTTTCTGTTTGCCTCTGGGTTGTCAGCCCTAAGTGAACAGAGGCATAGTACGTATAACCTATATCAACTGGTGGATAATCCTGATCAGAGGCCATCGCAGGTATCTGAACCTCACTTAGCTAGTTGGGCAACGTCAATCCTAAACTGGAGTATTGTGTCTTAGACAGACCATATGGCTCTTGAAAAATTCCACTTGAAATGGTGGTGTCTGGAGTTCCTACCAGCATCGGTGACTTCAGCCTTTAGCGGAGGAGAAATAGGTCTTTGCCCCATGCCTGCGATCACGGGGTGTTTGATACTGTTGGCCCTACCTATCTCAATAAACCTAGTTTCTTTAAAATTCCTAGTAATCATTTTCTCTCTGCAGGAACGTGGA
Source organism: Ryuthela nishihirai (assembly GCA_038380435.1). Taxonomy (NCBI): domain Eukaryota; kingdom Metazoa; phylum Arthropoda; class Arachnida; order Araneae; family Heptathelidae; genus Ryuthela; species Ryuthela nishihirai. Next base: position 6,898,050 of record JAWZYU010000019.1, read on the forward strand.
ATGTGAGGACATTACATAGAGATTATTCTCTTGATGTCCTCATGCAGGAATTGCAGCGCTATAATCTAGATATTCTAGGCTTCCTAGAGACCAGATGGACAGGTAAAAGTAAGATACTTGAAAATAGCTTTGAATTTCTGTTTTCAGGGAGGAATGATGGAAAGCATCTCCAAGGTGTGGGTTTGCTTCTCAGCAGACACGGCTGCTGAGAAGCAAACCCACACCTTGGAGATATGATTCCATTAATGAAAGATTTTTAAGAGCAAAATTTAAAGCAAAAATTAAAAACTTGAATGTCATCTGTTGTTATATCCTCGCAGAGGACTCTGATGAGAAAGAGAAGTATAAGTGTTACAACAGCTACAGGATATTTTGAATTCTCTGAAGAAAGGAAATATTTCTTTTGTTCTAGGTGATTTCAATGCTAAAGTTGGTATTGACTCTGACGTTTGGGCAGTAGTTTTAGGCCTCTTTGGCATTGATAGTTCCAGTGGAAATGGGGAACGTCTCATACAGGTAAGTAAACTTAATAATTTACGAATAAATAACACATAGATCAAACACCGGGATATTTCTAAATATACATGGGTTTCACCTGATGGGTGACACAGGAATGTGATAGATTATATTTTAATTAACAGTAAATGGGCCAATTCAGTTAGGAATACCAGATCATACCGGAGAGATGAATTGGGGTCAGACCATTATCTGGTCAAAAGTGTCTTGCAGCTCTTCAGCTGCAAGACACTTTTGAATATAACATTAAGAAACTATGCATTAAGAAATGTTGTGCTAAGGTTAAGAAAATTACCTTCAACACTGATGGTCTGAAAGATCCAGATATAGCCAAAGCATGCTATGATAGGCTAATTATTTATTATGACAATCGTGGTTTGCTTACTGCTGAAGTTGGGAAAGAGTGAAATCAGTTTAAAAAGGCTTTTCATGAAACCAACAGTACTCTTTTGGGTAAAAGGGAACAGAGGAAACAAAATTATTTGAGTGATAAGGCTATGGAACTTATTTCTGAAAGAAAGAAGTGCAGGATTAATTTAAATCAACACCCTACTAGTCCTAACAGAAGGTATTACAACGAGCTTAATAAACATGTAAAGGATCAGTTAACAGCTGATAAGATTCTTTGGCTTGATAGCTTGGCTGAAAAAGCAGAAGAAACAGTTAGACAGAACAACAGCACGGGGTTGTACCAGATTGTTAATGTTTTATGTGGGAATAAACAGAGAGGTACACAGGGATTGTGGGATGAATATGGCAATGTGGTTGAAGGTGAGGATTCTGTGACGGCTAGGTGGGCTGAACATTTCAAAGATATTCTAAATAATGTTATTATTTCTACTCCCATTGTTTGCAATGAGGATAGATACATTGCTGGCTTTAATAATGGCCCTATATCACATTCGGAACTCACTTTGGCTATCTCTAAATTATAATTGCATAAATCTCCAGGAGTGGATGAAATCACCATTGAAATGCTTAGAGCTGGGAACGTTTGTATTATCACAAGGCTGACTGAAAATGTGAATATTTTTCATGATAAAGGTATTGTTCCTAAGGATTTTACTAGAGCTATCGTTGTTCCACTTTTTAAAAATGGTGATCGCAGTTCTTGTGATAATTATAGGGGAATTTGTTAATTCTCTGTTCCAGGTAAAGTTCTTTGCATGATTATATTTAATAGAATCAAGAATATGGTTGATGGACAACTGCGTAGTGAACGCTGTAGATTCAGAAGTGGTAAGGGATGTATTGATCAAATATTTCCACTTAGGCAGATTCTTGAAAAATGTTCAGAGTTTCAGAAACCTGTGGTTGCTAGCTTTATAAATTTCAAAAAGACTTTTGACTCTGTTGATCGACATAATTTGTGGTTAATTGTTAGATCATATGGAATACCTGATAAGTTAGTGTAATGAGAGCTCTCTATAATAACACAAAAGTTAAATATCATGAGTCATGTGTGAGAGTTGGTACGTCTTGCAGCGATTGGTTCAGCATTGCTAGTGGAGTTAAACAAAGGTGCATTTTGTCTCCTTTTCTCTTTAGTTTGGTTATTGATTATGTAATGCGAAATTCTTTGCAAGGGAAAGACTTTGGCTTTAAATGGTCTAAAAATTTCAAACTTTCTGATTTAGATTATGCAGATGATTTGGCCCTGTTGGTTACCGATGTTGATGAGATGAATTCATTCATTAGGGCTGTTGATGAGACTGGTAATAGAATAGGTTTGGTGATAAACAGTGAACAAACTAGAGTGATGAAAATTGGTCAGGCAGACTGTGATTCAGTTGCTTTGAATGGCTGCACTCTTGATCAAGTGTCTCAATTTAATTATCTTGAGAGCTATGTAACAGACATTGGTGATGTATGATATAAGATAAATAGAATAATAGGGATTGCCGCTGAGACTTTTAAGGATCTATGGAGAGTATGGGAAAATAGGCGTATACACCTAAAGACTAAACTTGGCTGTATAATAGTTTGCTTCTTTTTAAGGTTAGTTATGGTAGCGAAACATGGACCCTTTTTGAGCAGTATAATAAGAAACTTGATGCCTTTGATTATAAATGCTTACGCAGTATTTTGGGCATTAGGTGGTTTGACTTTGTAAGTAATGATGAGGTTAGAAGAAGGAGTCATCAACCTCTTTTGAGCGGCATATTGTGCTGAGAGAGAGACTGCGTTGGTTTGGCCATGTTGCCCGTATGGATAGCTGTAGATTGGCAAACAGGATTATGAACAGTGTGTCTCAGGGTTTGAGAAAAAGGGGAGTTACCTAGGACTTATATATCATTAATATTATATAATAATAATAATAATAATAATAATAATAATAATAATAATAATAATAATAATAATAATAATAATAATAATAATAATAATAATAATTTATATTATAATTACCTAGGATGCGATGGGCAGACAATGTCAAACAGGACCTTGTTAGAATTGGCCTATAGTGGCCAAATGCAGCAGCAGTAGCTCAGAAGAAATATGTCTGGAGAGGAACATTGCACAGTCTGGTTGGACCTCCGTAGTCCATGGCTGCATGAGGATTATATAATCTGAATCAGCAGATTAAAAAACACTTTGGGCCATCTGATCCACTATTGCCTTAGATTTTTATACGTTTCTTGCACCTTTCAAACAATCTTATTCTTTTCAGGAAACGCATTAGATGATTGTGAACATACTTCAATAGTTTCAATGTTGATGAGCAAATATGTTCGCTTGATAACAATCCGTATATCAAGTACAATTTTACCAATAAATAATTTTTAGCAAGGAAATATTAGCAAAAATTTCAATTTAATTTTCTTGTATTAATATTTAACTTTTAACTATTTCGTTTACATGTGTTTTCCATGAGATTTCGGTCAATTAGAGCTACATATTTTTAATCCTCTACTCCTTTTATGCTGTCATAATTGAAAGCATACAAGTAATGTAGAGAAAAATGGAAACCGTAACGTTTGCGCCCTGCTTTCAATTTATGTTAAGCAGCGGAGTCTACGTGTCACTGACGAAGGCATGAAACATGCAAATGACTTCCCAGTAATGCAGAGTATCATGTCTATGAAGGCAAACTTGGCGTAATTGTTAAACTGGCAAAATAGGACGTACCTGTGCCGTCGGCTGCTAGTGGTTCTCCACAGACTCTTCAAGTAAAGAACCTGTTCATCGCTTTCAATTCGCCTGTCATTTTATACCCCCCAGCACTATGGCATATGTTCTTGAAAAACTCTTTTACCAGTCTGGGGTAGTGATCACACACCCATTTTATTTGATTTACAAACTGGAAATGTTCATAGTTCTTCTACCTGCTCTTTTTTTTTCTACGGAAATAACCAAATGGGAAGAAGTCTTTGCTAATTTTCTGCACACTCAGTTTAATTGGCAAACATTGTCATATGAAGATATATGAAGATTTTATCACAACTTTACAGGCGGCCTGAAATAAATCTACTTCGACATATCAGCTACCAACCAAATGTTCATCCATGTGGTGGACAGCTTCCTGCAGACAAGAACTTCATCTCAAGCGCCGTGCATTTAACACTGCCAGAAGATGATTGCAAAAGCATCCAAAAGATAATCAAATATATTTCATCCTATTCATAAAAGCGGATTTTCCTGTTTTTCCACATTTTGGTCCTTGCGTAACTGATGATCTGCAATCATTGATTAAGGAAAAAAATTGAAATGTCACCGGATTTCCTGCATGGCAGTACATTTAATTCCTTTACATCAGATGATCAGAAATTTAGGTTATTTTTACGTTTGAACTTGCAACTGATTTGTTTTTTGTGTAGAAAAAACTTAATGAGCAAGAGTTTCAGAATGCGGTGCACAAACGTCTTCATGATGCTTAAACAGGTAATGAACACGAAATGTGCTCTCATAAGTCTGAATTTTCACTGAGCTTCTCGCTAGGTGTATTTGTAATGGCTTAATCTCTAATGCTAATACTACCTAAAATATTAATTTTATTGGACTTTATGGTGCCGATATATTTTGGGACATGTGTCCTATACAGAAAATATTCAAGTCCCACTCTCTGTAACTAGGAAACATTCGCTGAACATCTTTAAAGATTATTTCAGAGAAAATTGCTCTATGGCAAGTACTTTTAATTATTTCATCGCAAAATCCATATTCGAAAAGCCACCGGTCCTGCTAGAAATGTGCCAAAATATGGCATTTGAACTCAATACCTGCAACCGTTGAGGTGCTAGATGTCTGCAGAGACAGACGTCGTTGCAAAAACCCTTTATCATGGGTAGGATTCCTCTTTTGATTAAAGAATCCCGAAACGCGAAATCGAAAACTTTGAGACCGATCTTTTACGGAATCACAATAATTTCTTCTTACTACGCATGCGAAAGTAGAAACGGAAAACTGTTTTTCCCCACTCGAGATATATTTCCCGCTCCCCCATGCATTGCACTCTGGGTAAAATGACACTACGTTCATATTGGAAAGTCTTAAAGGCGGATGTCGGAGGGAGACGTAAAGATAGGGGCGCCTCGCACCAGAGAGTGCATGTCATGTTTTTTACATGTCTCTGCCATGAAATCCCCATATTCCCTGAACAGATTCTTTTAGGTCTCCTTGCCCTAACTTGTACCACGGTCTTGTACCACGTTCTTTGTGACTTCATCATCATGTGTATTAAAACAGTACCGATCAGATACAAAAAACACGTTTTTTGCACAAAAAACACGTTTTTTGCACAAAAAACAAATCAGTTGCAAGTGATCAAAGGAAGAACGTTCAAAATTCAAATTCTTTTCTTATTCGGAAAATAATTTTCTTTTTGTCTTTGCTTCACATACAGGTTCAGAGGTATGGGAGCAACTAACTTCGCTTCTGTGGAATATTTTACAGATAAAATCCATAAATGGAAGTATTATAATCCCAAATGAACGAAGAGTTCAATTTAAATAAAAATAGACACAATCACAGAGTATCACGTTTATGAATATTTAACAGGTTCTCCGAGAACTTCAACAATTCTGGTTCCTTAAGATGAAATATGCATTCTTCATAAACAGAAAAAACAAGAAGTGTAAGATGTACGGGACGTGTTTATTCGCTGTGCAGCTTCACTCTATTACCTCACACTTCGCGGAAACATCTCGCGAGCTTAAATGATATTTGAATATAGAGCGAAGAGACTAACGTGCTGGCATGAGGTAACTATTTTCTGGCCGTATCGATGACCACGAATATCGTATTCTTTACTCATATTGAAATCAGGTATTAGATATTTTATAAAAGAATAATAGAATTTTCTAACAAATATTTTATAAATGTCTCTCACATTAATTGGACATTGCTTGTTTAAGATTGCTAACGAATTTTATCATTCTAATCATTTGAGTTTTATCATTCTAATGAAAAGGAACTTTCTGTCTGAGTGGGACGCAAAAAAATGATATTTTAATCGAATTTCATTAAAACGAAAAACTGTTCAGAAATTCAAATGAGAAAGAAATGTGGAAAAAAGTCCCACGTATAAGAGCGATCGATGCTGTTGGTAGGTGTCGCTGGTGTCTCGGAGTAAAGGGATCGTAGTAGCTAGCAAGCCCCGCCAGTTGCTCCACGAGGAGGGATGCTGTGACGACTTACATGAGACCGTGCTCTCTTCTAACCTGTTGGATGTAAGCACAGATTGGAAAGGTAATATCAACTGACAACATGCCGTATCTGTACATCGAGACAGCCAGGGAACGACTCTGTCGTGGCAGCAGGTGAGTGAATTTTCTGTCTCTGTGTTCCCCATTGCAGATGATCAGCATCGGATGATGATGCGATCATCCGCAGACGATGTCAGTGTTTTGATACTGGAATGGTCTTTTCGTTCTTCATTTGGTGACTAAATGTTAATAAAAGTTTTATATAATAATTTGCATCTACCTAATTTGCATATTAAAAAAATTAAGAAAATAAAAATAGATGGTAACTATAAATTTCGTAAAAATAATACTGTTAAGTGTTGAGATATATGCACAATATTAATAGTATCATATTTAAAAATATATTCACTACAACGTCAGTTTCCGTTATGATTCGCAACACAGGAGGAATGAATAAAATATCTAAAGAATATTTATCCCAAATAAAGAGATTTTTCTTTCTTCATCTATCCTTCCTCACTCACTAAATTCTTTCCTCAATTTTTCATTATTTCCCATTTTTTCGTGTTGTTTTGTTTGTTTTGTTATTTCATGTTTTAATGAACTTCCTAATTTAGTATATTCATTTTTTCTATGATGTATTTGTTCTCGCATTCACTCGGTGTATATTTTGTTCGCTTAGCACATAAATATCGCTGCTTCCGGTTTTAACCTGAATATGGGTTTTCAATGTTTTCGCTTTCATTTCATTCATACTCTTGCCCAGTTATAAAAATTTCTCATTTCAACTTCGCATAAATGACATATAAACATTTACTTCCACGAAGAATTAAAAGAAGACGTTATAACGGATCTATTTCACAAACCTTTGAGATCAATATGCTCATTTATTAATTACAAACATCTAAGTAACTATTTTCAACAGATTTTGCTGAATACAAATTTCAAAAGTTTAAAAAGAGTTCTTAACATTCATGATTTTTTTTGAAAATTACTTAAAAATCAATTGATTTGAGTTGTTCTTATAACTAAATAATTTCGAGAAACATACTAAACAAACATCTGCACAACTTATATGTATTTCCAGTAGTTCGATGTAAATTTGTTTTCCTTTTCAGATATACAATTTTTACATTTTCCTTTCTTCAGAAGCCTTGACCACCATTTGTATAAATATATCACTAAGAGAGCTTTATATACGTTATCTATTGATTTGTAGTGGTAAAAATAGACCACACGGAGATAAGCATATTTTGAAATTTCTGTACAAATATTCAGAGATATTTCCCTTCTGAACGCAAGTGTTGAAACAACTTGAATTCCACAAAAACGAGTATTTCTTTTCGTTTCTCTTACTATGGTCAACGACAAATGTTCCCATCGAACGTTTTTACCTAACGTATTAGGTAAAAAGCTTTTTATGTGACGCAAGAGATAAGAGTTTCGAAAACGCTCCGCTGACATGCATTACCTCCGAAGAGAGTTTGATAAGCTTGGATTTCTGAGATTTCAGAGCACTTTGGAATTAAGTATTGGAAGTATTTTGCTTTTTCAAAAGTTCAATACATTTTTCCAACTTGATCAAACTAAAGAGGAAGTTTATATTTGGCATTTGAGTATTTTATGTTCCTGCTGTGTTCCACTTAACGCGTTTCTCCAAGAGGAGACCTTTTGAAACTTCTTTACACGGAAAATGAATTTAAATTGAAATACTTATACGGCATTCAAAAAAGATAAAAACAAGTAAATAACTCGAAAGCATACGTTTTATATTAGACCTTCCAGCAATATCAGGGGACCCGTTCCATATCAACAGAACGTGCCCCTCAAAACACAACACCTTGAGTTGTGTTGTAAACACAACACAACCTTGAGTTGTGTTTACAAGGCAAGCTGGGTCTATTGCTTCTTGGGGTCTCGCCAAACTATCTGCCTATCGTTGGTACAGAACAAGATGTACCGCGACTCATCGGACCACATGACTTTTTTCCAATCTCCGGTCACGGTGTTCCTGACACTACTGTAGACGATCTTTCTGGTTCTTCGCAGAAATCAGTGGTTTCCGCATAGGCATGCGACTGCTAATACCGATCCTCTGATACAGGTCGGGAAGAGCGTTCATTGAATGCTTCTGTCAATTGCTGCACACAGGAAGTCCTGTTTCTCCGTAGAAGCCTCATCTGACGACGGCGATCTTATTCCTGACAGATTGTCGTCGGACCACACTTACGCCTCTTAGACAAGCAATGTGGGTTATTTTTCCACTGATAAACCCTTTCACGACTAAGGGAAACATTTTTCCCATTTTCAAATTGGTGATTGTAGTATTTAATTATAACCTTATCTGCATTTTTTATACAGAATGTCAAAATAGAACGTATGCCGAACGCAATTACGTAAACGGGAACGTTTAGAAAACAAAAACAGAACTGTCAGGACGCATAATATATGTACTATGTGCAATGTCCATCTTTGCCTCACTACCAAAAGAAATTGCTTCGCAGAATATCATAATTAGCACATCATTTTGTATAGTAATTTTATTTCATAATTTTGTATTATTTTAGTTAACATTTTGTTCTAATAAACCAATAAATAAAAGACATTGCATAATAAGCCTAACTATAATTTGTGTTACCTTTATAGTCCATTGGGAAAATATTTCCCATAAAATTCCAAAAAAAAACTACACATTGTTATGTATTTTTCTTATGATTTTTATTTATTTTACGTCTAAACAAACTAAAATAAACAGTTACATACTAATATTTACTCTTAGAAACCTTATGGTCCTGAAAGGGTTAAAACCCCGAGATATCTCACTTTTTGAGAAACCAGTCAGCTCTGCTGATTTCAAAATCGTCGCTCCAGCCAAAAGGGCACCCACATAAGCCCTTTATCGTACCCCGAAAGATCCTTTGTTTTTCCCACAGTGATCAACACTGCTGACGATTACTGACGAGTAGCAGTTTTAAATAGTTGCCTAGATCACGTGGTTATGCACGTGACCCCGTATTTTGCATATACGCTGCGCTAGTGACATTTACGTACATCTGCATAAAGGTTTCTAATTCAGTGGCCATTGTGTATATAACACAATTCACATCTCCGAAGTGGATTAGACAGTACAGATGTATTCTCCGTACAGTTTCAGAATAATACATGTAAAGTGCTATACAGGTTTTTTGATAATTCGACAAATACGAATTTATGCTATCATAAAGTGGAGCTTATAAAAGGATGTCATATATTATTTTATCTGTTGATTGAGATGCTCTTAAAGTATGCTCTTAGAAGATTAATATCTTAGATATATATGCGTATCTTGATGTTCTCTATAATATATGGTTATTGGAATGTGCTTGTTTGGTGAAATATATTAACGCATACCAACAGCATAATATTAATTATATACGGGAAGGATCTCAATCTATTATTATACATGTATGATATCAAGATAAAAGAATATTGGGATATTATTGAACAGCACATAGGGTAACGGATATTTCAAATTAATTATTGCTTTTTCAATTTCTTTACTTTTATTGTATTTCTGCTGTGGTCTCTCCTTCCTCACAGATCTTATGGCGTGTTATACTGACGTCTCCTGTCAGACCTCTGTGGCAAACAACTGCTTGAGGGAGTATTAATTTTTTTACATCATCATCATCATCAAGCAGCCATGGGCTACGGAGGTCCAACCAGACCGTGCAATTTAGTTCTCCAAGCAAGTCTATCCTGAGCTACATCTACTGCATCTGGCCACTGCACACCAATTCTAACAAGGGCCTGTTTGACATTGTCTGCTTACCGCATCCTAGGTCTCCCCTTCTTTCTGAGGCCTTTAGGCACACTGTTCATAACCCTATTCGCCAATCTATAATTACTCATACGGGCAACATGGCCAAACCAACGGATTCCTTCTGGGTGTTCATTTTTCAATTTCCGCCAGTGTATTTATAACTAAACAACCCTTTAGCAAATAATAATAGCATAAATTAAAATAACCATTTAAGAAAATAATAATAATGCAAGGATACTACCATTTCAAAGTTTGACTTATGATGAATACATTAGGTTATTTTGCATTTAATTCTAATTCGACTTTCGAAGAAATAATCGATTTACAGAAATTCGTCGTAAAGAAACCACATTTACATTAAATTTAACGGCAGCTTTGGAGGGAGGGAGTCTTGAATCCGACTTACGAAGAACATATGTATATATTCAACTTATAGAAGAATTTCGGTCTAGCAAAATCAAACTACTGAATTTTATTTTCATAGCGCTGTTGATCAACCAAGACTGAGAAGAGTTCAATACCTTGGTAGAATCAATTGTAAAGGTTTCCCAGCAATTTTGTTTTATTGCAGAATCGGGTTTCAAGTAGATGATGCTTCTTCTTATATTTATCATGAAACTGAAATATTTTTCATTCTTTCCACAAAATATTATTCATGAGGAAGTGAATTAATTCTGAATTTAAATTACAGTTTTGAGCTACAAGTCTCTAGTTCATATTTAAATCATAACTGAAAAATTTTCTCAAAGGACCGAAATCGTTTCAATACGTACACTTTCTTGAAAGATGGTGTTAGTGGGTGTCCTCGACTACATTATCATTATCCTTCCCCACTTTATTTTATTTCGTTATGTAAATACGTTTTGAAGTACATTTGATTTAGTTTTTCATGGTTCAGGAATATCTGCAGTGAAAATTCTTTAATATACTTACATTATTCGTCTGCTATAACAGTTAAAGATGTAATTGGCAATATCATGAATTCCTTAAGTTTCATTCCTCAAAATCCATATACAGTATTTAGATATTTATGTAGTTTCAAGCAATTCAGATAAAGAACGTGATGCACTATCCTATCACAGGTGAGCCAGCAGTTGCAGCTAAAGTGATTTCCACAAGATGGCCCATGTGGTCAAATGCCAAACTCTCTACTGTTTCCAACAGCAGTTTTCCTAAACCTCTCCTGTTTATGGTAATATATTTTCTACAGCATGCTCATAAAGAGACTGTAATGTGTCGACGATGAGTTGTGACCATCTTTGAAGGATATTCAGCTTGTATCAAGATAAAGTTAATGACTCTGTTAATTCCATAATATCTTGGGATGATTTTCCTGTCATCGTCCAAAACGTAGTTGGACGATGACAGGAAAATTTTGGCGTCATCTTATGGAAACCACTTTAGCTGCAACTGGCAGTTCTCCTGTGATTGGATAGTGCATCATGTTGTTTAGCTGAATTGCTTGCAACTATGTAAAAATCTAAATATATGAATATAATATGTGTTTAAATAAATTTAAAATAAAATTCTCACTTTTGCTTTGTGTCTTGCGGAAGGCCCATGTAACATTTATAAACCCAAAAAGTGGCATTTCTTAAACAACGGTCGTGCAAGGTTACAGAATTTACCCCAGCGATTAAACGAAAGCGATCAACTCGCCTGTGCAAACTAGAAACTCTTTAAAATGATTTATCGTCACCAAGCTAAACGTTAAAAATATGCTTTCTTTTTAAAGATCCGTATCAAATGTTGTATACATGCAGGTAAGTGTGTGCTACTGTAACAGAGAATTGGTGTTATTTTATGATATTACATATAAGAGGGGCAAAGTATTTATACACTAAGGCAGGCGTGTCCAACCCGCAGCCCTGGACAGCTAGTAATGCGGCCCACAAAATCGTAAAGTTTACGTGTTTACGACATAAGTTTTCAACATGATTATGTGATTTTCAGCGAGGTTTTGATATCCCACTAGTTTTATGCTGCCCTTTTTTTAATTTTATAATAAAAAACATAAGAAAATAAATGAAGTTTTATTATTCATATACATTAACTGTATTATACATTTTATGTTCGGCCCAAAACAATTCATCTTCACTCAATGCGGCCCAGGGAAGTCAAATCTTCACTCAAGTGGCCCAGGGAAGTCAAAAGGTTGGACACGCCTGCACTAAGGCGACGTTTCCAAAATGGTGTTTTGCTGAACCCTATGTTCCGTGAAGTGAAAAAGAGAGCTTCGCAATAAAAGTTTATCCAAATATTTAAAAAAATTATAATTTAAAAATCTCTTCATTTTTCGTGTAATGTGATTTTTGCTCCTTAATATGTGCAATTAAATAATACGTTGATCTGATATCCTTGCTTAAAATTAATTTATTATTATACATATTTGTGGTCTATATTTTTAGCATCATATGAGTATACAAGAATTTTGTTAAGTATTCCGCATAAATATTGAGAATGTCAAACGGTTCGTGGCGATATTTTGTTGGGAACCATAAAGTGCTGCAATTCTAAACTCTATTTTTTTTCAGTGTATAAAGCACCTGAGATGTCGTCATGAATTAGTGAGTTCGCATTCCACGAGATTTCAAGGCAATTGTTCTTTGAAATTGTGCTAGAAGTTAGAATTACACGGAATCAATTCGGATTAAAATAGGACCATTCTAGGGAGATTTAACTAACGTTTATTATAATATTAATATTTTAAAATTTTCAAATAAATTTTTGCATTTAGGTGGAAAAAGTCACAATTACGCTATTAAAATGTTAAATAATAAATATTTACTCCAAAAGTATTAAAACTTTGAAATGAACTACTAAATTTTAGGTTGAATTTCAGATGTAATATTTAGGGACCTTGTAATGCATACATTTCACACGTTTGAAGACCTTGTGAATGCTCACACATATATTGTGGATTTCCATAACAAATATTATGTTTCCACAAACGCCATCGAAAGAAAAGGGAGACTTCTGACGGAATTAAACTGAATTACATATAATAATAGCGGTTTTCAACTTATATATATTTCGGTAACCTATTTTTCTGTTTTGAATTCATCCTTCGAAATTTTTACAAGTGAGATGGGAATTTTCCATTAAACATCACTTATTTTTTTATTTTACACTGATTTTTTTTAAATATTCTCTTATATTACCGCATTCTACGTTAAAAATTATCCTGTAATATTTTTCTGCTTAAACATCACATTTCAAGACTGCCTCTGGAAACTAGTGATTGAAAGCGAGTAATTATTTCCTTTGAGATTCGTCATTAGGGCAGAAAAGATCCTCAAGGAACTTCTTGAATGATGTCGCGGACGGTCAGCGTTTCGTCACACAAATGTCACTCTTTCTGTAAGTTAAGAGTTTAGAAACGCTGCGGACTTTATCTTTTTTTCTCACCTATTTACACGTGGACCAGTTTGACTGGCGACTGCAGTGCAAATGTATACAAATGTTGTCATCCTTGCTTGTAGACGAATTCTCTGCATTTCGTCGTGCATCGACGAGCTTTTGGGGTATGAAAGTACCTGGGAGAGAGACCTCTGCGCGGCTGAACTGCTGTATTTCTTTCGGTGTATATTTTTTCTGTCATCTCTTCAGGTTAAGTGAGAAATACCCTGGTATTTTTTTCCCTTAAAATAAGAATGCTTTTAATAAAGTGATAGTTAAAATTAAGTGAAGTATGAGAGTGTACAGAGGAAATTTTTCTATTATTTAAGAAGAGCATTCCTCGATTTTGAATTTTTACCTGTGGGTGAAGCTCGCTGGTTCTCTCGACAAGTGCTGCCTTGGCTAAAGTTGTTAAGCATTATTTATTCGGATGACTAAGCGACTAAGAAATATTAAGCGCAAGATTTAATTTAGAGGTATGTGGCATTGTTGGCCAGTTGCAAGTCCTGGGTAAACAATATTTATTTCAGTAATAAATATTTATTTCAAAATTATTATTAAAACGTTAAAATGAACTGCTAAATTTTAGGGTGAATTTCAGATGTAATACTTGGGGACCTTGTAATGCATCATTTCACACGTTCGACGTTCGTTTCGTACGTCGACGAGCTTTTGGAGTATAAAATTACTGAATTGTATTAAACACTTTGCCTTCAAAAATGAAGGCACACAACAGCAGCAATGAATTACTGTATATAAAAATCTCATTAGACCTAAAATTGATTTGGCCTTGAATTTATTTCTGGTGCACTTTTTACTAAATTTAGAAAACTTAATTCCTTACAAAACCAATGTCTGAAAATTGCCCTAGGGCTTGTAAAATGATGCCCTACAATTTCTGTAATAGAAGAGACAGCCAGACCACCTTTCGAAATTCGACATAATATTTTACTTACCAAATACTTCTTTAAATTACATCATAAACTTCCGTCACACCCTTTTTATAAACATTTTCATCGACTCCCATGCATTAAAGTAATCTACAATAATGAATTCCTCTCCAATCTCTATGATGAATATTTTAGCAGAACGCTCAAAGGGGACATTCCCGACATCATTGCTGATTGGTGCTATCCTTCACCATTAATAATTACCGACATTCCTTTACTGCCCTAAAAAAAAAGACATTTCTGCGGAAGCAGCATTAATTCTATTTAAATAATATTTTGCTGAAAATTTTGAAAAAACACTTAACATATATACAGACGGCTCTTTAAAAGAAACAGGATCCTCTGCTGCTGCATTTCATTTCCCTTTACCTAATGTTTCTAAATCCTTTAAATTTCCAAAGAATACAACAATCATTCAAGCTGAATTAATAGCTCTTTGTGAATCTTTTAAATGGATATTGAATAATTTAGAAAATCAGAATATAGTAATATTCTTTGATTCTTAGAGTGCTCTGCAAGTTGTTCAACAAGAAATCTATTTTACAAATTATAAGTATTTTATTTCCAAAATTTATCAATTAAACGTATTAAATATCACTCTCAAAAACAATAAAATCAGCTTACAATGGATCCCAAGTCATATTGGGATCCAAGAAAATGAATTGGTTGATACCCTAGCTAAAAATGCTCATAACTTAGAGGATATCACCCCAACATACATTTTTGTTTTACACCTTTAAGCAAGAACTCACTAAACTAGAATTTTCTCTCACAGAAAAATATTTTCAAGCACAAGCAATATGCAAAAACAACTTTAGATTTCATTTATCCAATAAAATTAATTACATTAAAAAATTACCTTCTCACGTAAAGAAAACAGATTAATATATAGATTAAAAACAGATAAAATAAATTCAAATAAACAAAAATTTCAAATGAGGCTCATAAATACTCCAAATTGTGTTAAATGCAACCTTATAGAAAATACCAATCACATACTTTTAAATTGCAATTTATATACTAAACAAAGAGAAATTCTATTCACAGAATTAAACAAATTAGGAATCTCAGACTTTAACATTCAAAACCTGCTAAACTATCATATTTTTGCAACTAAAATAACAATCTATAAATTAATTCTCAACTTCCTCATTTCCACTCCATTGTGGCATAAAACATAAAAAGAAAAGAGTTAAAACTTGAAAATGAAATCGAAATAATTGGAAAAAATATAATAGGGGAAAAAAACAAATAAAATGAAAAAAATAATATAAAATTTGAATAAAAAAAAGATATATAATTTAAGGATCTTTTTGTTTTTATTGAGTGATTATGCTCACCCTTTGTTCAAAACTTTTATTGGGAAAGCCTGAGTAAGAACATCCCATTTCTTTTGTAACGTTGAGAAGAAGACTTGATGCGCGGCTGAACTGCTGTATTTCTTTCGGTGTATATTTTTTCTGTCATCTCTTCAGGTTAAGTGAGAAATACCCTGGTATTTTTTCCCTTAAAATAAGAATGCTTTTAATAAAGGGATAGTTAAAATTACGGCTATAAATAATAATATCGACATATTACAGTCTGTTTATGAGCACGCTCTAGAAATTATATCACCACAAACAGGAGAGGTTTAGGATAACTGCTGTTGATAAATGATGCAATTCTTTCGTTGATCAGCCTTTCGTGAGAATAGGGTAGGAAAAAAATCATCATCTGCATTCGTGAGATTAATGAGAAAATAATTTGTGTTTTAATGTTTAGGTAAGTTTTATTACAATATCGGATTACTTTAAATGTTGAAGGGACTTGTAAAAGAAATCAATTTAGAATAAAATTGTAAGGACTAATATTTCCAGCCTAAGAGTCGTGTAGTGGTTTGCGTTTTAGACAACGGAATTAAAAGGGAAAATAAAGAGCTGAAGTTAAAAAAAGTAGGTGAATTTTTAAATTTCGAATAAAATTATAAGCGAGAAGTGATTTGCGTGGTGTTTTTCTGTTTTAATCACGATGTCTTTAAAACAAAATGATCGAATTTAGAATTATAAGGGAAATAAGGAGTTGTAATAAATAGAGGAAGGTTTAATGAATTCGTAGGGAATTTAAATTTAATGTGGCAATAAAGAGAGACTTTTGTACAGTGTTTTTTTTCTCTTTGTCGTTCCGAAACAAGTCCAGACAAGGTAGAGTGACGTCAGATCTCGGAATGTCTACTACAATATTCAGTGGTGGGATGGGGGGGGGAGAGAAAATGGCATGTCTAAACACGAATATCTGATGAAATACTGCCGCCGATGGAGTCATAGTGTAAAAAGATAGAGGCTGATTTTAATGAGCGGGTGAAGGAAGAAGACACCGTGTGTTTGCCAAGATAAGCTAAGTGGGCGGAAGGAAGTCGAGTCCGTGGATTTGAAAGAAATCTAGTTGAGAAAGGTTGTTTACTTCGAAATACCATATGTGATTGTTTCGCCATCCAAGCTGGACAATTCAGAAAATTTCGAGAAGTGTTGTTTACTTCATCCTTTGGGAAACAAGATGACCACCAACAGACTTTTGGTTGTTACTTTCAAAATGGTCGCCATGGGCGATTTTTGATGAAGGGAGAGGAACATTTTAATATGGTGGTGATTAAATTAATAAGAATAGTAATAATAGGGTTTTACATGGGTTTTTGAATATTAATAAGGAAAGTGGAAGGGAGGTTAAGAATATTAGGAATATGGAGGGGGCATGAAATCATAGGGGAAAAAACTGCCTAAGGGGAGTACTAGGGGGGCGATGACACTCCTAATATCCTATAACTCGTAAATGGTGAATAATAAAGATACCGGGTTTGCATTGTTTTTAATAATATTGTTTATTTTTTATGGAAAATTTTTAGTTTGGACACATAGACAAAAATTCTTTTCATGTCGGATAGGGGTTAATATAACATTTCGATTCGCATTTTAAGAATCTCCAAATAGTTTGATTTCCACTGTCAGAGATCTCCAAAGTTTTAAAATGGTAAGCTTAAAGTGGATATTTGAGCATAACTAAAATTAGAATTTTGTCTTTGTAGCAAGTGATGTGAATATATAAAAAAATTATCAGAGAAATTTGAATTTTTTGTTGTATACTGCGGCAATCGAGTGGATATATTCATAGATTCTTGCCTCGTTACCTAAGGGATGGGCTGGTAATGTTTTTAAAGAGATAAATGAAAAATTCTGTCTGGGTTACTTCGCAGTTATCAAAAAATGTATTTCGCATTTTCTTAATTTTCCATTAGTTCTAATTTCCACCTTTAGAGAACGTTACTGTTGGAAACTTTGCAAAATTTTTTGATTTGAAAACTAGTCTTCCATGTTCACTAGAGGTGACTGAAATTTCTAGTTATATTGCCTAGTCGCGTATTTCAGCTTATACCGCGGTCGGGTTAAGGAGAGACAATAATATTTAACACCGACCAAATGCAAACTGGAATGTTTGGGGAGTTGATAAAATTCGGAGTGACTTGGCAAAATCGTGGGGAGTTCGTAAAATTCAGATGAGATGTAAAAATTGAGTTTTTATTTTCTGTAAAATTATGGCGAGTTGTAAAATTTTGGAGAGTTGGTAAAATTCTGAGTGACTTTGCAAAAATTAGGTGAGATGTAAAAATTGGGGATTTTTCTTCTGTAAAATTATGGCGAGTTGGCAAAATTGAGGAAACTTGGCAAAATCTAGGGGCAGTTGGCAAAATCTTTGGAAGTTGGCAAAACTCGGAGTGACTTGGGAAAATGTTTGGGAGTTAGTAAAATTCAGGTAAGATGTAAAAATTGTAATCTTTTATCTGTAAAATTATGGCGTGTTTTCAAAATCTAGGCAACTTTGAAAAATCTAGGAGAGTTGGCAAACCTTGGGAAGTTGACAAAATTCAGAGTAACTTTGCAAAAATCAGATGAGATGTCAAAATTGGGATTTTTCTCTGTAAAATTGTGGCGAGTTGACAACATCGATAAAACTTGGCAAAATCTAGGGCAGTTGGCAAAATTTGAATCCTCTTGGCAAAATACGGGCGAGTTGTAATAATTGGGATTGGGTTTGTGAAATTAAGGATAGTTGACAAAATCTACAAAGCTTGGCAAAATTTTGGAGAATTTGAAAAATTTGCAGTGACTTGGGAAATTCAGGAGAGATGCAAAAATTGAGATTGTTTCTGTGAAATTATGGACATGTGACTAAATCGAGGCAACTTAGAAAAAGCTAGGGGATTTGGCAAAATTGGAATCCACTTGGCAAAATCCAGGAGAGTTGTGAAAATTGGGATTGGTTTTATAAAATTAAGGAGAGTTGGCAAAATCGAGAACTCTTGGTAAAATCTTGGGGAGTTGAAAAAAATATATGGTAATTGGCAAAATTCGAATCCACTTGGTAAAATACAGGCGAGTTGTGAAAATTGGGATTAATTTTGTAAAATTAAAGCGAATTGCCGAATCGAGACCACTTGGCAAAATCTTGGGGAGTTTGAAAACTTTGAAGTGACAGGCAAATTTAAGAGAGATGTAAAGATTGGGATTAGTTTTGTGAAATTAAGGAGAATTGGTCAAATCAAAGGGAGTTGGAAAAATTCACACTGATTTGCTATAATTCAGGCGAGATGTAAATTTTTGGATTCTTTCTGTGAAAATATGGCTTGTTGGTAAAATTTGAAGTTACATTGCAAAAAAGCAGGATAGTTTTGTTAATGCCCCCCCCCCCTCCCCACGAATCGAAAATCTAGGTACGGAACTGACAGAGACATTATTGTTAGCAAAATGAAATTTTCAAGTTGGAAAATTTTCGATTTCTCCCCCCAACCATATTCCTTCGCTACGCCCCTGCTCACTGATGCCCCTTGGTAAAGGAGCTTTGGCTTATGATATCCTGGTTGCAAGGACTTTAGTTAAAGTAGATGAAGAATAGATTCCTATCAGAGTGATGAATTGTAACAAATCCAATAGAATATCGAAAAAGGGTGAAGAATTAGCAATATGTGAACGTGTTACGTGGGTAACAAGTGTAAACACAATAGAAGTTTCTTACTCAAACCAACACCATAAAGACATCCCCTTTCATCACTTGAGTAAAAGTAAAAAAAAAAGTTTGAATAAAGTAAAGGGGAACAAGAGATTGGATTTCCACTGCAGTATAACATTTTTCTCTCCGTCTCTGAGATCTTTAACAATTTGTTGAAATATGCATGTAATATGCACAAGTTTAATTAATTTTTGCTCTATTATAATTATGATCATTATCAAAGATGGGTCCATGGCTCCCTTGCCACCTCACGATAAAATTCTTCTTAGATCCGGCCCTGTAGAGAACCAGTATTATATTAATTAAATTATCTGGTATATAAATATGATCTCAAAATCAAGTTCAATGTATGATGATAAAAAGAGTCAAAGCCTTATTTTAAGTCTAGAAAGCTAGGTAACAGAGGTTATTCAAAACGCTAAACATTTCTCAAGAATCTACCAAGCAGAAAAGCTTGGTATATGCAGCCCCTACTACTTCTGAATCTACAGCGTTCTTCTCGAAGTTGTCTATCAACCAAATTGTGATAGACAACAGCAATAATTAATTTAGAAAATTCAAATCAGTCTCAGTTTTTCTCTTTACAGATGTTCAACTCTTACAAATATCGAATGATATCTGCTAGAGAAGTTGATATGTAAATATAGGTTTCGATTTTGAGCATATTAATAGTTCTTCTTCACTGTTTCCAAACAAGATCATGAACTCATAATCGTCTTAATCTTTTCTGTTTGACACCTTTTCTTGGACAGACCATAACTCACGAGATATATTTCTTTCTACAACATAAGATATCGTCGTAACATCAATTTAATTACAATACGATGGTGGAGTCGTCGAACCATGAATAATTTAATCCCTCTAATTACTTTACGATCGGATATTTGATAACCTTCATTGTTTTATTCTTGATTACGTCCTGATAGGGTTTAACTATTAACACAATATCGTCTAATGAATGATGCAGCTTCATGAAAAGGAAAAGTTCTTTTGGTTTTAAACATCATTTTAGATTATGTACGTTGTCAGGTAAAGCTTCTTTCGTCGAATTTCATAGTCCTGCTGTTGTCATATTTGGTTGCAGCAGAAAAGAACCAAAGTCCAAATCCCGCTAAAGGAATGGAATAATGTGAATTATCACTAAACCTTTAATGTAAAGAACACTATCAGAGCTCCACAGCAAAGATAGCAGATCTACGTTTGCATATTTCATGAAAGAAAAGAACACAGCTTCGTACATTTATATTGTTTTAATGGTAGCGAATGAACAGTTATTTCCCTCAGAAAGCTTTTTACACTCTGATAAATCTCATGTAATAATATACATACTTACTGATGTTAAATATTACATTTTTCTGAGAGATGCCTTTGACGTAAAATTAACAATGTAATATACAGCTTTAGCTGATGCTAATTAATACTTTTTTTCAGTCTTCATTTAATGCATCTTCCATTCGTGGACTCTCGATGAATATATTTTTCCCACTGCAGTGTATCTTGACTTTTAATATTGGTGTAGACATCCATACCCTGTGCACATTAGAGAACATCCTGGAGAGCCTTGACAGAAAGCTACCATCTGTCTCCTTACAGATGTCCAATGTGTCCCCCCCCAAGCTTCTCTGAGCCCTTGGGGTCCTGGTGACCTGGACGTTTAGCCCATTGTGAGCAAAAAAGTGCTGTTTAAGGTAAAACAACCAAACTCCAAAGCACTGATCGCTCGATATAGAAGGAGGAACGTCGAGTCGAGAGGGTGTGTGGGTTCACTGGTACGGGAACCGAGGTCTTGCAAGGGACTGGATTCCTGAAGCATGTTATATTTTCCATAGACAATTTTCCAGTTCAATGAATATTGGAAGAAGACCAGGTGAAGAACTTCACTTTTCCGTTTTCATAAGTAGGAAAAATCCTGACAACGAACTTTATATAAAATTGTGTCCGAGAAGAAACTGCTGATTACAATTTAACTGGCTTAACGCTGCTTCACTACAGCTACACACATGCAGTATAAAAAGTTTCGATAACATGTTTCTTTTTTTTTTCATGCCAATTCATTGTGTGTTTTCTAATCTCCCTACAATGTAGCAGTCTCTTAGAGAACGGTCTCGATGAAAATTGTATATAGATAGCTGTGTCTTAGAAAACTCATGATTAAAATGGGGGCGCGAAAACATATTGTCCCTGTGCCTGAGCTGGCTCTCAATGCCCTTGATCCGAATCGCGGAAAAGATCAGATAAAAAAATGGACAAGCAAGATATTCGTATTGTACATCACTCATTAGATACACTGCCGCACTGCACCCCAAAAAATAATAAACACATTTCAAATTTAGTATTTATTATTTGTCATATCTAAATCAACGTAATATGATTTTTAAACATGCTTTGTAATCAGCGTTTGCTGTGTTACATAGACAATCACAGCATTTACTTTGATAATCAGGGCGTCACCTGCTTTTGTATTGTCATTACTAATTTTAATATTACTGACATCACCCGTAATCTTACCATTATCCATTATGGCGATGACAAATGCACATGCGCTGAAATACAATGGCTCTAGACTGAATGAGCCAGGTCATCATATTCAGTGGCTCATGACACTTGATTGGCTGATTCCACCAGTGCAACCAATAGTCGAAAATCTTCTTACTTAGCGAACATCTTTATTTGACTGCGGCAGGCCAGGAAATCGACACTTTCCTGACAATATGTGTTTGAACTGGATTGCCAACTTTATATTATGCCATGGAAGAATACTTTATTTTTATGCATGAAGAACTTAAGAACAACAGTAGATAGGAAAATATAAAATGGTTGAATATTTAGTCTTCAAGAGAATGTTAATACTATTGTTCTGAATTAAACAGATGGAAACTAAGCGTGAGTTCAAAAATAGTATTTAACAGATATAATTCTAAAATAATGTAATTTATTACAAAAGTAAGAATGAAAACATTTATATAAACTAAACCAACACAAATCTTCATCAGTATAAAAAAAACTTCAGAAGAACATAGCATCTTATCACTATTTCTATAAAGAGTTGTTTCCTCTACAATTCTTACTATCTACACTCAAAGCATAAAAAAAGACTTTTTACATCATTTAACAAGTGGCACAATCATATTTGTGAACAAACCTGCAATCTATCGAGAATAACCTTACCAATTCCTAAACAAAACTAAATAACTATACACCAAATGACTTATTTCTGAGGTTTTATTCATCAAGTACTCCAAAACTGCAACTAAGTATACCGATTTCTCAGAACCAATTCTGTTCAGACATCGATCACCACGCTTCACACGATGAATTCTTCTTTTCTTTTACCAGTTTAATAACACGATCACACTAATAAACTTATTTAACCTCCCGCGGACACACCGATTAAAACTATTTCTTCTTTATACTATAGTGCACAGACTAAGACAAACTACGTTTTCCGTCACGCAAAATCTTCCTAATTGCAACTCTCTTATTCTTTATTTCTAAGGTAAGTTCGTTCGAAGTGGTTAATGTCGTAATTCCCACGCTGAAGTAAATGCGAGCGTCAAGACGATACATAACATCACAAGTTCATTCTAGCACATTCATCTGTCGCAACAATGTACTTTAATAATTCCTTAAAAATGTTTAGTTCAGTCGTCTACATGCATCGTCTCATTCAACTTATAGGTCTCCGGTCCGATCCCACCCACTGCCATTAGAGCTGGTGTTTTTTTATAATTAATTTTATTACCATATAATAATTATGGCGATGACAAATGCACATGCGCTGAAATACAATGGCTCTAGACTGAAGGAGCCAGTCACCATATTCAGTGGCTCATGACACTTGATTGGCTGATTCCACCAGTGCAACCAATAGTCGAAAATCTTCTTACTTAGCGAACATCTTTATTTGACTGTGGCAGGCCAACTCAAGAAATCGAAACTTTCCTCACAATATGTGTTTGAACATCACTTATTTACATCTCGTTGTAAAATAAAATAATTTACAATGCATAATAATATATATGTATAATAAATTAATATTGTAAATTAAATGTAACCAAAATAAACAACTGTTCAAGTGATAATATGCTACGAGTAATTTAGTTTAAAATAATCAATATGAATTTATATTCGGAACGGAGTGAAAAATATAGTAAACCTATGTATTTGACATATTTTTCACGATCACCTTTTTAAAATAGCACTATAACGAAGAGGAAAACTGCATCTGGACTAGTATTTTTATAGGGGAGGGGCAAAATACTGAATTAGTGTAGAATAGACAAAAAACCATTTCCGAGTTCCTTTCTTCCAGAAATTTTTTGTTAAATAATGCGTTTTGAGAACATCTGAGAAGCAACGAATATATTGAAACATGTTCAGGTGCAGCAATTAAAGCGTAATCATTGCGTTGTCAGATGCAGTATATAATGTAGAAGTACGTCATATTCGATATGGAAGATACAGTTTAGTTTGGAAACAATTTATAACTAGAAGAACACATATCGCCGTTGGAGTATATCAGAATCTCGTTTTCAATGAGAATGGTGTTTTTCCTTTACCTACTGTTTTATTCTTTAAAAGTTTTAATTTTAGCTAGAGACTGATGGGAAAAATCATCATCATCATCCTCCTCAAGCAGCCATGAGCTACGGAGGTCCAACCAGACCGTGCAGTTTAATTCTCCAAGCATATCTGTCCTGAGCTACATCTGCTGCATCCGGCCACTGCACACCAATTCTAACAAGGTCCTGTTTGACATTGTCTGCCCACCGCATCCTAGGTCTCCCCCTCCTTCTGAGGCCTCTAGGCACACTGTTCATAACCCTATTCGCCAATCTATAATTATCCATACAGGCAACATGGCCAAACCAGCGGAGTCTCTTTCTGCACAATATGCTGCTTAAAGGAGGTTGCAGACTCTTTTGCCTAACCTCATCATTAGTTGCAAAGTTAAACCACCTAATACCCAAGATACTGCGTAAGCATCTAGAATCAAAAGCATCTAGTTTCCTGTTATCTTGGTTACAAAGTGTCCACGTTTCACTACCATAACTAACCCTAGAAAGAACCAAACTATTATAGTCTAATTTTAGTCTTTACGTGTATACGCCTATTTCTCAACACTCCCCATAGAATCTTAAAAGTCCCAGCAGCAATCGCTATTCGTCTATTAATCTCATGCCGCACATCACCAGTATCTCTTACATAGTTCCCAAGATAATTAAACTGTGATACCTGCTCAAGACTGCAGCCATTCAGATTAACTGAGTAACAGCTGCCTGACCAATTTTCATCACTTTAGTTTTCTCTCTGTTTATAACCAATCCTACTCTACAACCAGTCTCATCAACAGCTCGAATGAAAAAGTTCATCTCGTCAACATCATTAACCAAAAAGGCCAAATCATCAGCATAATCTAAATTATAAATTTTCGTATACCAAGACCATTTAAGGCCAAAATAGTTCACTTGCAGTGAATTTCGCATAACATAATCAACAACCAAACTAAAGAGAAAAGGAGACAAGATGCACCCTTGTCGAACACCAGACGTAATGCTAAACCAATTGCTACAAGACTTACCAACTCTCACACATGACTCAGTGTTATTATAGAGAGCTTTCATTATGTTAACTAACTTGTCTGGTATACCATATGATCTCACAATCAACCACAAATTATGACGATCAACAGAGTCGAAAGCCTTTTTGAAATCAACAAAGCTAGCAACCAAAGGTTTCTGAAACTCTAAACATTTCTCAAGAATCTGCCTAAGTGAAAATATCTGATCCACACATCCCCTACCACTTCTGAATCCACATTGCTCATCACGCAATTGCCTGTCAACCAGATTCTTAATTCTATTAAGCACAATCATGGAAAGAACTTTACCTGGAACAGAGAGTAGGCTGATACCCCCTATAGTTATCACAAGAACTGCGATCACCTTTTTTGAAAATATGGATAATAATAGCTCTGGTAAAATCTTTAGGAACCATGCTTTTATCATAAAAGTTATTCAAAATTTCAGTCATCCAAGTGGTAACCGAAACATTCCCAGCTCTGTAGCTAAGTAGATGAAATTTCTGTAGTATTTCTTCTTTATACTATAATGGGGTTTTTTTTTCATCTACCCGTGGGGATTTATGAAGTTTAAGTTTCGAAATAGCCAAAATAATTTCATATTGTGGTATAGGGCCAACATTAAAGCTGCCAATGCATCTATCATCATTACAAACAATGGGAGTAGAACTAACCACATTGTTTAGAACATCACTGAAATGCTCAGCCCACCTAGTCATGACAGAATCCTCCCCTTCTATAACCTTACCTTTTTTATCCTTCAATCCTTGTATACCTGCCCGTTTTCTACCACACAAAACATTAACTATCTGATACAGCTCTCTGCTGTTGGGCTGTCTAAGTGCTTCCTCGGCTTTGTCAGCCAAACCATCAAGCCAAATATTCTTATCAGTAGCTAACTAATCCTTTACATGTTTATTAAGCTCTCTGTAATCCTTTCTATTAGGACTAGTAGGGTACTGATTAAGGACATTCCTGCAGTTCCTTCTTTCTGAAATAAGCTCAAGTGTCTTATCACTTAAATAATTCTGTCTCCTCTGCTCCTTTTTTCCTAAAAGAGTACTGTTAGTTTCCAAAAAAGCCTGTTTAAAATGGCCCCATTCTTCCTCAACTTCAGTATTAAGCAAACCATGACTGTCATAGTGACTAAGTAACCTATCATGGTAAGCTTTAGCTATAACATAGCTATAAACCTTAGCTATAAATTGCAAATAGTATTTTATTAGTAATTATGCAGCATAAAAGCATTCGTCTTTTAATTCCTAAATTTAAAAAGTTGCATTTTCCACACCTCTCTCAGAGAAATGGGTAAATTATTGCTGTCAGTGGAATAACGCTTAAAACACTACCACTGGATTAATTTCTATTTTATATATTATTAGCAAAAATCATTGACAGCTCTGCCGTTTCCATATTTAGTGGTATGTAAAGATATATTAAAACTACCTAAGTGTTTGAAAAATGCAAATTATAATATTTCATAAGTACCAATCCAACTAAAATAGACTTTACTCATTATTACTTTGCATTCTTTCCAATGGAAACTTCATGAAATTCACATTCCACCACCAAAATTTCAAATTTCTATGATTAAATACATCATTGCAATATTCGTTTGAAATTTTTGAATTTTCAAACATTTTCACCATTAGAGGGCGCAATTATAGTGTTCGAAATATTTTCCGAAATATTTTCATTTTTCTCTAAAAATAAATAATTATCTGCTAAAACAAAAAAAAAATTCTTTCTCTCCCACTGGGTCACTCATTGTTGACAGTGGAAAATTTGGGACTTTCACATTCCACCATCAAAATTTTAAATTTTTAGCATGGATATATCGTTTGCAATATTCGTTTGTAATTTTGGGATTTTCAACTTTTCCACCGCTAGAGGGCGTAATTATAGCTTTAGAGATGCATATCGTAATATTTCATCAATACCTATGCAACACAAAATTGATTTCTAATACATCTCCGTAAACAAAAAATGCCTGTCTGTGCGTCTCTCGTTTTAAAAGAAAATGAGATAAGAAAGAAAGTTAAAGTTCTTGTTTAAAGTGACTTGTGCGTGGTGTGCGGATTTCGGCTAAGATTGTTTATTTGTTAGTTTTTTTCTGTGAAACAAGCATCTTTGACTGTTTTAGAAATATCGTTCCCAATAAACATGTTGTGTGGATAGTAAGAAAGATTTTTTTGTAAGAGTTGATTCTAGGATTTGTTAATAAGAAAATTTTATATTTGACAACTGTATTTAGCCATTAATATATATTAAGTGGTGAACAGTTTAGGTTTTACTTATTTCTTATAAATTAATTGCTTTACTTATTAAATAATTCATTTGTATCTGTTTGGTTATTTCAAATTCATTCACGGTGTTGTCAAATATAACATAGCTAAACATCTGTAAAAATATACCTTGAGAAACGTCTTTTTAGACACTAAAATGGACAAAATATTATATAACCTTGATAATAATATGCAAAGCAGAAGTATCGCGTCCAGTCTTTTGGGACGCTGAAACTGGCAATGACTATAAATAGAGAAGGTCGTTAGGTATTTGAAACCAGCCACAGAGAAGGCAGCGACGCCGTGTGTTTGATCGTGGCTGGAATGGAGATGCGAGGAAGGCCAGTTGTTCAATCACTGCAACTGTTGAACTGTTGGGATTTCCACGTCAGACCATCGCACACGTATACCACAACCAACTACATGAAATATGGCAAAACTTCCAACCAGCCACAGAAATGTGGAAGTAAACTTGTAAATGACTCTCGATGTTAGTGCAGACTGTCCGCATCATTACAAGGAATCGCATGGCTAATGTGAGCAGATAATGTCGGAATTGAATGAGGTCGCGTCCACAAACTTATGCACAAAGACTATCTGTCGTATCATGGGAAAAATAAGCTATGGCAGTCGACGTTTACATCGTGTCTCCTTGTTGACTGCAAGGCACCAAAAGATTAGGTTTCAGTTTGCAGAGGCCTATCGCAACTAGAGTGCGGAGGACAGGAAACATGGCATCTGGTCTGACGAATCACGGTTTCAACTCTATCACGCCGATGGGAGGGTACGTGTTGCGTTAACCACACGAAGCGATGAACCCAGTTTGTAAATTTGGGGTCATACAGGCAGGTGGAGTCGGTGTAACAGTTTGGGGGTGAGGTTACATCGGCTTCCTTAGGGTTCTTCGTACCCAGGGATACGTCCGTCACCACATAAAGTACGTGATTATACTCGCTGATTATCTACAGCAGTTCGTAACGATTTTCTTTACGCACCATGACGCCATCTTTCAACAGGGCAACGCTGTAGCACATACTTCCCGAGTGGCGACCAATTGGCTCCAGGAGCATTCAAGTGAGTTTACCACTTTCGAATAGCTCTCTCGATCGCAGGATCTCAACCCCATTGAGAATTTGTGGGACGGATTGGAAAGATCTGTCGGAACCCGCCAATCACCACCGGCAACTGTGGATGCTATATGACAGGTTATCCTTGCTGCAGGGGCGGCAATACCACCTTCGTGCTTTCAACACATCTTTGTTATTTTTCAGATATTTTCAGAGATAGCAGCTCTCTTGTGGAAGTGAATGGGAGAGGAGAGCTACCAGATTAGTGTGGTCTAATGATCTGGACAACTATGACTACTTTTCTTTTTTTTCCACCCTGCTGAGGAGTGGTCAACTACACAGAGAACTGACCATGTAAACCTATTGGACTGAAATAAGGCACTTAGCTTAATTATGGATCCTGAATTTGTCCACTGGTGGGCTTCTGTGGAGTGAGAATCTTCTGCTGCGTTTTCTGTTTGTTTGTGGGTTGACATCCACAAGTGAATAGATTCACCACCGGCAACTGTGATTCACAGGATATGTTTTATCAGCTGGTGAATAATCCTGAGAAGAGGCACCTGAACAAACCTGAGAAGAGGCACCATCGCACAGGCACCTGAACTCTTGCTTCTACTGGAATCGTCAAATTGGAAGACACTGGAGTCCTTCTTCCAGTGTAGATGCCTTCAGCCTTTAGAGGTGGGGGAACGGGTCTTTGCCCCAGGCCTGTGATTAGGGGGCTGTTTGATATTGTCGGAATTCGCTCTCTCAACAAATACAGTTTTTTATACATCCCACTAACCATTTTCTCTCCATAGGTAGTTGGAATGTGAGGACTCTGCACAGAGCTTTTTCTCTTGATCTCCACACAGAAGAATTCCACCGTTATAATTTAGATATTCACAGCTTGTAAGAAACCAGATGGACAGATAAAGGTCAGGTTCTTAAAAATAATCTTAAATTTCTCTTTTCATTGAGGGACGACAATAAGCATCACCAGGGCGTGGGTGTGCTTCCTCAGCAGACACGCTAGTGATCTAGGATTTCAGACAAGTATTAAAGATTTTAATGTTATGTGTTGTTATGCCCCCACTGAGGATGCCGATGAGGATGAGAACGATAGCTTTTATGGACAACTTCAGGATATTTTGAATTCTGCCAAGAAAGGAGATATTACCCTTGTTCTAGGTGACTTCAATGCGAAAGTTGGTACTGACTCTGAACCTATGGGGAGGGGTGACAGGTCCTTTTGGATCCACCCTTGTCGAACACCAGAAGTAATGTTAAACCAATTCCTACAAGCCTTACCATCTCTCACACACGACTCAGTGTTATTATAGAGAGCTTTCATTATGTTAACTGGGGCGGTGGTGGCTCAGTCGGTAGCGCACCAGGCTCGTAATCTGTAGTTCCCAGGTTCGAGTCCCAGCTGGGTCAGCGTTGAGATTTATCTCCGCAAAATTCCCCGCCTTGCCCACAGTCAGTAGGGGACACCGATGGGCTTGGAAAGGCTGCCGTCCGTCGGATGGGACGTTAAGCCGTGACCCCGTATGCGGGAGAGCCATACCCTGTGCACGTTAAAGAACACGCTGGATGGCCTTGACGGGAGACTACCATCTGTCTCCCAACAGCTGTTCCAGTGAGACCCCTCCCCCAACCTTCCTTGAGACTTCGGGGTCCATGTGACCTGGCCATTTAGCCCATGGTGCGCAAAAAAGTGCCGCTCAGAGGTAAAAAAACCCAACCCAACCCATTACGTTAACTGACTTGTCTGGTATACCATATGATCTCACAATCAACCATAAATTATGACGATCAACAGAGTCGAAAGCCTTTTTGAAATCAACAAAGCCAACAACCAAAGATTTCTGAAACTCTAAAACATAACTGGGTCTTTCAGAGCTTCAGTATTAAAAGTAAATTTTTTAACCTAGCATAATACATTTTAAGTTTAAGTTGCAAGACACTTTTAACAAGGTAATGGTCAGATCCAATTTCAGTTTCTCTATATGACCTGGTATTCCTAACAGAACTAGCCCATTTGCTGTTAATTAATATATAATATATCATATTCTTATGAAGCCCATCTGATGAAACCCATGTGTCGTAATGTTCGCTGTGTTCGTCTGTGTGAGTCGCTGTGTTCGTAGTAAGTGTTAGTTATTCTGAAACCATTGAGTTTACTTACCTGTAGGAGACGTTGCCCACTACCATTGCAGCTACCAATACGAAAAGGACCTGTCACCCCTCCCCATAGGTCCAGGGTCAGTATCAACTTTGGCATTGAAGTCACCTAGAACAAGGGTAATATCTCCTTTCTTGGCAGAATTCAAAATATCCTGAAGTTGTTCATAAAACCTATCCTTCTCATCCTCATCGGCATCCTCAGTGGGGGCATAACAGCAGATAACATTCAAGTCTTTATCGCTTGTTTGACATTTTGCTGTAAGAAACCTTTCATTAATGCACTCGTATCCCAGAAGAGCATCACTAGCGTGAAAGCTGAGAAGCAGACCCACGCCGTGGTGATCTTTATTGTCTTCCCTCCCTGAAAAGAGAAATTTAAGATTATTTTTAAGAATCTGACTTTTATCGTCCATCTGGTCTCTTGCAAGCAGAGAATATCTAAATTATAACTGTGGATTTCTTCTGTGAGGATATTAAGAGAAAACGCTCTGTGCAGAGTCCTCACATTCAAACTACTTATGGAGAGAAAATGGTTAGTGGGATGTTTAAAGAAACTATGTTTATTGAGAGAAGGAATGCCGACAATATCAAACAGCCCCCTAATCGCAGACATGGGGCAATGGTCTGTTCCCTCAACACTAAAGGCTGCAGCTATCTACACTGGAAGACTTCCTCCAATGTAGAATTTGGCGATGCCAATAGAAGCAAAGAGTTCAGGTACCTGCGATGACCTCTTTTCAGGATTATCCACCAGCTGATAATCATATCCTGTGAATCTATTCACTTGGGGCTGTCAACCCACAAACAAAGAGAAAACACAGCAGAAGCTTTTCCCTCCACAGAAGCCCACCAGTGCAACAAATTCAGGATCCCTAATCAAGCTCAGAGCCTTATATCATTCCAGTCCAGTAGGTGTATATGGTCAGCACCAGAACCCTGTGTGGTTGACTACTCCTCAGCAGGGTAGAAAAAAAGGAAAAATAGTAATAGTTGTCCAGGCTACACTAATCTGGCAACGATGATAATTTACCCTTTTGGCAAATGATGTTGATGAGATGAACTCTTCCTTTCGAACTGTTGATCAGACTGGTAGTAGAGTAGGTTTGGTTATAAACAGAGATAAAATTAAAGTGATGAAAATTGGTCAGGCAGTTAGTGCTTCAGTCGTTCTGAATTGTTTCATCTTTGAGTAAGTGTCTGAGTTTAATTATCTTGTAAGTTTTGTAACTTGTGCAAGATAATGCTGATGTGCGGCGGCATTAGATTAACAGGCGAATAGAGATTGCCTCTAGGACTTTTAACAGAAAGAGGCGGAAGACTAGGATGCAGTGTGCAGACAATGTCAAACAAGAGCTTGTTAGAATTGGTGTGCAGTGGTGAGATGAGAAAATATATCTAAGGACAGATATGCTTGGAAAAGTAATTTGCGCGGTGTGGTTGGACCTCCGTAGCCCATGGCGGCTTCAGGATGATCATAATTATGATGTTTTGTGATTCAAATACGATATAGTAAATGCATTTTATGCAATCAGGAAATACAGAAAAGAGCAGATTGAAACAGAAGAGATTCCTGTTAAGTGTTAGAAAAAGTTTAAAGACGAAAGAATATTAAAGATCATGGAATGCAAACATTCATCGTTTGTTTCTTAAAATTTTTAGTCAGAATTAGGGATTGAGAGATGGAATAAATTTTTAATTGTTTTCACAACCGAACTACTGTTTTGAGTTTCACGTCTGTAAACCCTTCAACCATTAGAAAAAATAAATAGAAGTATTTCATTAGCACCTATCCAACCGAAAAAAAATTTTTTCGTATATCTCTTTAAACAAAAAAAAGTTGAATTTTTCAATTCCCTCTTAAAACAAAAAAGGTTGAATTTTTAATTTCCCCTGGAGGTAAGGAATTAATCAAAATGGCAAGTCCCAGATGTACCGCAGCATATGGCTGCACACCATCTATGGGGATAATGCCACGCTCTCCACTACCTACGGTCGGGGCAAGTCAGTGCCATAAAGAAACAGCTCATCCACGACATCCTATGGCGAACAGTCCTATAGAGGAAAAGTTCATCCATCGGGTAAAACCTAAATTTAATCTGTTCCCCGGTTAGCCACAAAAATGGATATATAAATCCAAGTTGACTTGGCGCCTGGGATGGAGACACTCAGTTTGGCTTTTCCATCGGTAAGCTTCTCAACCGGGGATCCCCCTCCCAGTCGCAAGCCCTCAACTTCGTCCTCTCCATCAGAGCCACGAACCCGCGGCCCCCAGCA
This sequence comes from Ryuthela nishihirai, assembly GCA_038380435.1. Classification (NCBI taxonomy): domain Eukaryota; kingdom Metazoa; phylum Arthropoda; class Arachnida; order Araneae; family Heptathelidae; genus Ryuthela; species Ryuthela nishihirai. Next base: position 6,930,772 of record JAWZYU010000019.1, read on the forward strand.
GCAGTCATCCGACCCACGACTTCACCGTGAGGGGGGGCACCGGTCAAGTGTGTCACCTTCACCGTGTTGGGGGGCACAGGTCAAGTGAGCTCATCGGCTGCACCAATGAGCTCACTTGACCGGTGCCCCCCAACACCAGTCAGCAGAACCCTCAGCCACAGCCCTCCATTGGGGCTGCAACCCTGAGCTTCTCAGGGGACAAGTTAATAAGCCCACTTGACTAGAGGCTCTCTTACCAGTCAACAGGCCCTCAACAGGCCCTTCCACCGAAAGTTACAAGCTCTCGTGCAAACCAGGAAAGAATGAGCCGTAGCCCTACTTCACAAAGGCACCTAGGCCCCCCACCACGTCAAGGTGGTCCCCTATCGGGGGGGGGGGGGGCTGGAGGTAAGGAGGCAAATCGCCACCACACTAAACCATCCCAATTAAAACTTGTAGTAGTATAATATCATCTTTTACAACAGTCTTTTGAAGCTTGGCCATTTTGCAGGTTTACTGCCTCGTAACAGTGGAACTTAAAATTATTGGGAGATTCCGAAATGTGATTCTTAGTATTTAATTAGTACCTATTGAAATAAGGCGTCACTGGCGCTGCGTCAATTTGGATTCTTCTGTTTGGAGCGACCCCGGACGAAGAACTGATTTAGGTTTTGCAAATGGCGGGACTTGTCTGTCTAGCTTTACTATCTAGCCTGACGGTGGATAGAAGTTATCATGGCACTATCCCGTATAGATGTAGTACAGTCTCTGAATTGCGGAGCATCTGGGCTTTGTCATTCATTATATTACCTATTGAAACAAAATACTTTGTCATCTTCTTTGAAAGCGAATTGCTCCCTTTACTCCCAGTGAGTAGGGGAAAAAACACACTTAAAAAAAATAAACTAATGGAATATTAGTATATTTTACGAATCATCCATTAAATCGAATTTTCACCCTTAGAGGATACTAAAGTCAGAAAATGTCGAATTTCATTCTCTTTGAACACGAGTATCCCATATTCTTGAAAGGCGATATGTTTCTTGTTTTTATTCCTAAGAACGAAACTTTTCAAAATTCGAGATATCAAAATGTCACGTTTATGTCTCTGACGCGGATATCCAGGCTATTCAATTTTTTTACATTCTATTACTTATTTCAACTTTCAGTTTTACTAAAAACAAAATACTAACGATGAAGTTGAAGCTTCAGCTGTTTTCTTGAAATAAATTTTTAAAATTAAACTTTGTTGGAGAACAACGTCAATGTGTTTCGTTAAAATGATTATTGCACTCCTTCCGAAAACTATTAATATGATCTTCAGCAATTAATTAGCAAGTCATTACGAGTCATCAGAATAGATAAATTCTTGGTAAAGATAATCAAATGTGATTTACTGCTGAAAGATATTGCCTTTTCTCAATATTCTGTCTGTTTCACAACCATCACAAAAAACTTAAAAGCGTTCAAAATATACTTTCAATTGAAGACACAACGTGCATCATATAGAAGCTTTTCAGTTATTATACAGTGAGAGTTTGAAAAACGAGTCAGTTCAGAGTTATACCTATTAAAAACACAACTCGAAAATAGTATTTTAATTTGCCTAAGAATAATTTTGATATCAACAAGAGTCGTCATTAAATTAAATCAGAAACAAAATGCCCACGAGATGATACTTGGGTTGGGAAATCTTTCTGAAATAAGACGTTGTTTTAAAGGACAATTGTAGGGGGAGTCCCATTTCTTTAGAAATGCAACACGAACTACCCAGATAAACGAAACCAAATTCCCCTAAAGTTAGTCGTTTAATGCAACAACTTATTCTCTGGTAAACACAGATAATCATGTAATTATTTACTTGATTTCATTGGCGAAACTGGAATGCAGAAGACATTGCTGATGTGAGGATGAGGTTCCGGAGCTCAAGAATTAATGCAGCCGATCTTCTAAAAATGAACTTTGTCAACGAGATGTTATGGAAATATATACATTTTTCATTTCGATAGATGTGTGATATTTATAAAAAGAAGAAAATTTGCAAATATACATTCTATAATATATGAGGGAAAAAAATTATTCTTCCTCATATAGTACATCAGGAAGGATGGATTGGCATTTCAAGCTCCCCTAGACACGGGCACAACAGATATTCTTAAATTTGCAAAAAAGTATTATAAATTTATTTTACTTATTTTTAAATAATAAAGAGACGAAAATATGATCGACGCAATGATGAAATTTTAATCAGAGGTAAACTAACCAATTTTTAACACGAATGTAAAAAATTAATAATATTTATATAATTTAAAATAATAAATATACAATAGCATGTATAAATCAAACACTTCATTTTAAAAAATTTTCTGTCTCGTTTTTAGCTCTGAATGAACAAACTATATTCTCGCAATCCATATGCATTAAATGTTCACTCTAGATCAGGCATGGCCAACTGTTTTTGCCCCCGGGCCGGATTGGAAAAAAATATTTTCACGGGCCGGATGAAATATTAAAATTGAAAAATGTTAAGCAAAACACTTATTTCTTTAAGTAAACAAAATTTTCTTATGAAATTTGTTTATGAATAATTGTAAGTAAATCAAAACAACAAATTAACATAATAACTAATGCGACGTGTTGAGGCGGTTTGCATCGCTTATTATTTTTTTAATATCTGGTTCTATACTTGTAGTAGCTATTCTTAACACAGCCTCCAAATGTAAATCATTCAATCTTGATCTTGTTGTACTTTTATTTAGATTCATTAAAGAAAAGGTTTGTTCACAAATATAAGTTGAGCTAAAGATTACGAAATACGTCTTGGCAAGTTTTTTTTAAATTTCTATATTTTTCATTATTCAATTGCTTATAAAAATTACACAAATTTTCTTGCTCTTCTCGATATTTCTCATGTAATAATTCATCACATTGGAAATTAATTATTTCTAATTGTATATCAACAGGAACGTCATCAACTTGTACAGAAAATGGATTTCGGATAATAGATAAAATTTTATCAATTTTTTTGAAGCAATCGAATCTCTGCTCGAAATCTGTCATTAGTGCAAGGATGTTTTTATTAAATATTTTAACCTTTTCTTTTAAAACATTTAAAGATATGGTCTTTAACGTTGGAAAATGATCAAATTTACATTCAGCCAGATTTGTAGAAAAAAGGCTAAGCTTCATTTTAAAAGCTCTTAATTTCTGTATTAAATCATGAGCAAATAAATTTTTTCCTTGTAAACGTGTTAAATTCGTTCAAATGTGTGAGAATATCCAAAGAAAATGCTAAATCACAAATCCAATTTGGATCTGATAATTCAGGAAAATCCTCATTTTCTTTAAGCATTAAAAATATTTTTATTTCCTCTTGAAGGTCCCACACACGTCTTAAAACTTTTCCCAAACTTAACCAACGGATTTTATTGTGATATAGTACATCTAAATGACCGGTATTTAGTTCTTCAAGGAGAGCAATAAATTGCCTGTGATTTAATCCTTTTGATCGTAGGAAATTCATTAATTTCACAACTACATTTGCAACATGATCGATTTTTAAAATATTTTTGTATAGTGCGTGTTGATGAATAATGCAGTGTATGGGTATAATTTTATGATTTGGATCGATTTCGAAAATTTTATCTTCAATGCGTTTGATGAGCCCAATTTTTTTTCCGATCATGTTTGGTGATCCATCTGTTGCAACATTCACCAATTTTTTCCAGTCAACATTGTACTCCAAAAAACACTTTTCAATCTCTCGGAAAAGATCTTCTCCCTTTGTTGTACTTTTCATCGGAACAATTGATAAAAGTTCTTCCGAAATTTGAAAATCTTCGGTGATATCTCTGATAAAAATTAACAACTGAGCAGTATCTTTTACATCGCAACTTTCGTCCAGAGCTATTGCATAAAAATTGGCCGATTTTAAATTATTTAATAACTGATTATTTATATTAGCATTTAAATTTTCTATTCTTCTAGCAATAGTTTGCCGAGACAGGCTTATATTTTCAAATTTATTTTTAACTTCTGGACACATCACATCGCAAACATCCAACATGCACTGTTTTACAAATTCTCCTTCAGCAAAAAGTTTTCCACATTGAGCAATACGTTTTGCTACTAAAAAACTTGCTTCAGTAACAGATTCTTGTAAGCGATTTTGCTTTAAAAATACATTTTGCTGTCGAGTCAATTTTACTACGAGATCTGCGGTTTGTTTTTTTCGGCTTTCTTCGTTTAAATTTTGTGCGTAACTTGCATTTTTGGTTTCAAAATGTCTTCTCAAGTTGCATTCTTTTAAAACTGCCACACTCGAGTTACAAATAAGACAAACTGCCTTATTATTGTACATTGCAAAAAAATATTTCCACCTCCATTCTTCATTAAATATACGGCATTCTAAATCTACTTTTCGTTTTTTGGAAGCCATCCCTGGAGTGAAAAAGTTTCTTAATATACAATATTTTTAAAAACAAAAATAAAATAACACACCGTTTAATAATAAATTACCTGACTTTGGGTGCTGCACAGCAAGCTCCGCCTAAAGAGTGGGGTTTCACATCAGTGGACTGAATTGTGCGCGCGCAGCACCTGCCTCTCGTTCCAGTCAACTCTCCTGCTGGCAACGTCGCTTGAACATCAAACAGATCATATCGAGTACAGATGAGTATAAAAGTTTTAATTCTTTATAACGGAATCTTTTTTAAAAAATATAGAAGTATCGAGAATTCATTCGATTAATTACTAGAAGTTAAATGCTAATATTGAAAAATTGTTCGCGGGCCACATAAATTCATTCCGCGGGCCGTATGTTGGCCATGCCTGCTCTAGATGGTCAAGAGAAAGAGTGCTTTTACTTATTTACGAGTAGAGAGATAATTATAGCAAATTCTGACAGCACTCCTTCTGAAGTCTCTTAATATGATATGGTTAATTTGTGGCAACTAATGCTGTCGAAGAAATGTAATCATGTCACGGTCATGTATATGCATAGGTTATTTTTTATTCTTATAAAAGATTCGAAAGATTAATTTTCTTCATTTGAATAAATAAAATCTTAACAGTAGGATTCTGTCGCCCATTCTAAGTTAGCGCCTCTAGTCAAGTGTCTCACGTGACTTATAGGAAATCCGGCCTTGGTACTAAGCATGATTATCTGGTTCAATATATATTATTCATATTAATTTCATCGAAAAATATCTGCATTATTTAATATTTTATGCATTTAAGACTATATTTAATGTAAACAATATTTTAGTAATTTTTTTCTCTGACTTATAACCACATTTATAAAAAATTAAGCACCTTTTTATGAAATATGTTTCATGTGCAAAATAAGTTCAATATATTGTAGGAGTCGCTGAAAAATTTACTCTGATAAAATGGTAACTTTTCTTTCCGCCACTGCACGAAACAAATAAAAATTGTTTCAATCATTATTCCAAATATGGGTTGGTCGACATTGCTGAAAGGTTTCTCTGAATGTAAATGATATTCACTCAGCGGTGAAGTGGGCATTTTCTTTACGTGAACGAAGAAAGCACACTATCGTAATGATTGTGTATCAACTATAACAATTAATATACTGAAGAATTAAGGCTTGAAAATATATTCGAAAAATTTCGAAATATGATAACAATCATAGATGTAATTAAAGAAAGAGAGAAAAAAACCTTCGTTCTGTGGTAGATTCCAACAGCATGAAATGATTTTCAGTTTTATTGCAAAAACAGAAATAAAGCCACGCAAAATAAAACGGAAGGCCGAAGAACAGAATTGGCCTTTCAGCCCCAAAAGTTTTCAAGAGAACGATGCTGCAGCTCGCGAGAGAGGTGAATTTGAATATGATCTTCTCAGGAAGAATGTTCGGGAAGAAAAGAAGTCAGCTCTTTGGTCGATGCTGCTGCTGCTGCGTATATCAAGTAATGCAGCAAAGACGATGTGACCATGGCGCAGCTAACGATTCATATGCATACTGAATAATGCACGAGGTTTGGTGCAGGTGTCAACTAATGACAGAAATTTGCCATTACACTTAGTGTGCCGGGTGTGGGATTCATGGCGGGAATGAGACACACGGTCTTGTTTCAAAACAAGATTAGAACGTGCATTTGATCTCTGCTAATTACTTGGAATGAAGGATAATTAGCTTCCACATTAGAGAGTTTTTTCGAAAGTGCTTCGATCATGACAAAACAGGTTACAGTTAGCTGTTCTCAGAAATTATATTTAATGCGCTATTTATCTAACTAAATATCAGTTCAGTACCACCCTAATGAATTAAACGTATAAATTTCATGAGTCTTAAATAAGCTATAATGTTCCGTGAATCCAACTATGAAAATTTAAACAGGTTAAAGTAAGGGCAAATAAGATATTTTTGAGTTTTTTTATGCGAAAAGGAGACTCAAACGATTTCTCCCTCCAAGTGAAGAAGCAAAACAAAATGGTCACGGTCTTAACCTAGGAGCAAAAGCGCGTGTTTGACCTTTAGGCTCACCCACGTGAATATATGATGGTTATTAATTAATTATTTGATATCAGCACCTACGCTTCTGCCAAGTGGCCTTCAGTGATTGCGCTACATGAACATGCAAAATGCTGCCATTTGAAAGAAGTATTTGGTTGTGGCAGCGTGGTAAATGATGTATAATCGAAAGGACTATAGGTAAAACAGGTCTTGCTGGAATATATCATTAAGGATACCGCTAGAAATGATAGTGCGACTGACCTTAGGACGTCATCGACTTATCTTTGGGTGTTCATATCACCTATTACGTGTATCAGAGATGACCATTGTCGCAACTGATGGCTCCCTAATAAGAACCATAACAGAAGAGTTAAAAAATTAACAAAAAATTGAAAAATATTTATCTTCCCATATACGCCCTAAAACGTAGAAAATAAACCTAAATAATATGGATGTCAGTCACTGAGATCGCATTCACTTCAAATGGAAATAGAGCGCTGGCAAACTTGTTGATTAGGTGAATCGGCGTCCCATCTACTTTTGAAGTGAATACGAATTCAGTGATTGATTGTACCATTGCTATGCTTTAGGTTTATTTTCTACTTTTTAGGGCCCATATAAAAATATGGGTATTTTTTTTTTCACTAAAGACACCCACCTTCAGAAATTTTTATTTAATATATGACTCATAAACATCGACCACATTTTTCCTTCCCTTGCTTTTGGAGTAGTTTCTAAGGTACCCGATGACATTGAAGACGTCACAAGCTTCCATTTGAGATAACCCATTACCTCTTCCGAAAATCCATCCCTTTTGTGCGGAGGGAGCAGAATATTGGGGTCGAAATTCACAATAGTGTACGACGGGCCTCATATGACGCGACGGTCTTCATCCCTCGCGTTTCGAAGATATAGTAGAATAATTATTTTCATTTATTTTCCCTTTTGTAGGGGTGAAAACGAAGGGGGTTGGAAATGTTTTAGCCTGTAACATTCCCCACGAGCTTTTACTTGAAGCATAATTTATTACTATCTGCCGACGGGTTCCGAAGATACAGCGGAACAATCAATTTCGTATTTCCCTTTTTTCAGGGGGGGTAGAAGAAATAGGATAGAAGAAAATTTTGTATAGTCTATGATATTCTCCGCGTCACAAATTTTCATTTTTTGACACACAGCTTGTTACTTTTCGTGCTCGCGTTCCGCAGATATAACGGAACAATTATTTTTATATTTCCCCTTTTTTAGGGTGAAGAAAGAATGAAGGATTAATTTTTTGGTAGACTTAAAACTTAACTTTTTTTTTTAACTTTTCTGCGCGTCATAAATTTTCATTTGACACATAAATCATAACGTTTCTCCTTCACGTTCGAAAGATATGGTGGAATAACTGTTTTGACAAATCCTCAAACCGACAAAGATCAAGTGAAAAGCAAGCTCTAATCTAAAAAGCTAGCACCTGTGTTACAGGGGCCGGACAAAGGTGGTGTATGCAATGGGTGCTGGCTCTGCAGTCTTGCATCTACCAGTCTTCTGAAAATTGTTCTAGTCGAGATGGGAGCAGTTTCAGTTCTGACAATGCCAACAGACAATGCCAAGGGGAGATGCAGAGTCGTCACATTCCAACTACCTATGGAGAGAAAATGGTTAGTGGGATGCTTAAAGAAACTCTGTTTATTGAGAGAGGGAATGCCGACAATATCAAACAGCCCCCTAATCGCAGACATGGGGCAAAGACTCGTTCCCCCACCACTAAAGGCTGAAGCCATCTACACTGGAAGACTTCCTCCAATGTAGAAGTTGACGATGCCAATAGAAGCAAAGAGATCAGGTGCCTGCGATGACCTCTGTTCAGGATTATCCACCAGCTGATAATCATATCCTGTGAATCTATTCATTTGGGGCTGTCAACCCACAAACAAAGAGAAAACACAACGGAAGATTTTCCCTCCACAGAAGCCCACCAGTGCAACATATTCAGGATCCATAATCAAGCTCAGAGCCTTATATCAGTCCAGTCCAGTAGGTTTATATGGTCAGCACCAGGTGGTGGTGATAGTATAAAAAGGAAAAGTATATATAAAAGGAAAAGTAGTAATGGTTGTCCAGATCAGTAGGCTACATTAATCTGCAGCCGTTTCCTTCCGTTCAATTGCACAAGAGAATTCCACACCATCTCTTTTGAAAGGTACTAACGGTCTGCACCACGAGAAGGCGGGGTCGGACATTAGGTGCTAGGCCTGGCCGGTTCTGTGCATCATCACATGAGATTGGTGCATAGATCTCCTTTCAGTGACTACCTATCTACCATTTACAGACCACAATACTGTATTTTAATGAAATTATGTGCAGAAAACCTGCATGGTCAATGACTTCAAGAACTGGGATTAGAATTGTGTCAGTCGGTAATGGCCCAGCTTCGTAATTTGCAGCTCTCAGGTTTGAGTCCCAACTGTGCCGGTACTGAATATTTTCTCCATTGATCCCCGTTTTACCCTTAGTTGGGAAGTGAACACAGATGGACTTGGAAAGGTCTTCATCCGTTGCATAGGAGAAGAAAAGGTCATCATCCGTTGTAAGGAGGTGGTTCAATATTCAGCAGACCTTTGCACATTAAAGAACGTGCTGAAAGGCCCAAATGTGAGGTTTCCATCTGTCTCCTAACAGGTGTTCAGCGGATACCTTTTTTGAACTCTTCGGGAATTTGTGATCCCGAAGGCCCATTTGTTTAGCCCATTTGTTGCGAAACATGAAAGTGTTGGTCAGAGGTAAAACTGCGAAATTAAGCAAAAAAAAACACAGGCTTTTTTTGCAAGTTATATCTTAATTGATATCTGCGAAAAAATGTACGAAATTTACCATCATTTTCAAATAATGTATACATTAATATATTTCTATTAGAAAATGTTGTGAGTTCCACATAGTCTTGTGAAGCATGTAGTTGAAAAAAGAATTATTAAAACAGCACAATGTATTTCGTCGCTTATGTTTATGGTTCCGGTGTCCTGCAGAGGCAGTTGAGAGGCATTTGCAGAAAAGTCATCGAAAGAGCAGAGCAAATTCATTCCATGGCTCATGATTAACCATTACAGACATTCTGTCATCCATTCCACCTCCATCTCCAAGCCAAAAATAGCGCTTGTGGAATGATACTCTGCACTGTATTTTAATTCCTGTATGTTTCGTTCAATATTCTTATTTGTTGTGGCAACTAATTTAAAATGTTATGTTACCAGCGTTTTTTCTTGAATCGCTGTGCTTTCAAGTCTAGTATAAAGGAAATTTATTTTTCAAATTAATTAAGGTCAATAAATTAGTCATGAGAACAATACAAGTTTCAGGTAATATTAGTGCTCTTAACGTTTTAGGTTTCTTATACAATTTTCTGCTATTTTTAGCTTTTCTTATGTTTGCCCTTATGGACCCACCTAAGGGTAGTTTACTTATATATTTTGTTCTTACTCATGCCAAATAGGCATATCTTTCTGATGGAGATGGTTAGGGGTAAAATTATTACCCGGTACATCGAATATGAATATACGATCTACGAATTTTCTTAACTTTTCCCTCTTTATATATTATACTTATTTTGCATTACAAATATTGTACACTGCTGTTCACGAAAATCAGAACACCGAGAAGGAATAGAGTAAGGTTCGTGACTTGTATGGGACATGTTTAGCACCTTCTACTGAAAAAGTGATTAGAATTTGAAGGTCATCGGTGCAGTCGTGTTGGCTACAGGCCAATGAGAACATTCTAGAAAGGGTTTGACTGGACCCTCCCCCAGGTATTTAAAGGGGCAGTAGATGTGTTCAGCTTATTAGTCCTTATGTGTGGTGTCGTTAAGCTATGCCATCGGTATGGTGCGATCTCCATATCTCCCGGTAAGCGAGTTCGACAGAGGGCATATTGTTGGCAATCTTTCATATCGTATCGAGAAATTGCGGCTTGTGTACGATGTTGTGTATCTCTTGTGCATCGAATATGCAGAGAAACGGACACGCGGGGAAAGGTCCCGGACCTCGTCAACAGACAATGCCAAGGGGAGATCACCCTATTCGAAGGCTGGCTATAACAGATTGTCTACTCTGTCTACAGTCTTGGCCCAACAATAAAGGTCAGTGACACATCTTGTAATGTCGGCAGTAGCAGTTCGACACCGTTCATTGCAATTTGGACTGCATGCCATTGCTAAGACTACCTCTGATACCCCAACACAATGCAGCCAGAATACAATGGTGCATCGAGCGACGTCAGTGGCATAATGAATGGTACATCATCTTTCCCGATGAATCTCACTTCTGTCTGTTCAAATCTGATGCAGAATCCTTGTCCGTCGATGGGTGGTGAGAGGCATCGAGAGGAGTATATTCAGACAAGGCATAAAAGTAGTAGTATAAATGATAGTGGGGCAGGGGGTGGCTCAGTCGGTAGCGCGCCAGGCTCGTAATCTGTAGTTCCCAGGTTCGAGTCCCAACTGGGTCAGCGTTGAGATTTATCTCCACAAAAATTCCCCGCCCTGCCCACGGTCAGTAGGGGACACCGATGGGCTTGGAAAGGCCGCAGTCCGTCGGATGGGACATTTAGCCGTGGCCCCGTGTGCGGGAGAGCCATACCCTGTGCACGTTAAAGAACACGCTGGATGGCCTTGACGGGAGGATATCATCTGTCTCCCAACAGCTGTTGCAGTGGGTCCCCTCCCCCAACCTTCTCTGAGCCTTCGGGGTCCATGTGACCTGGCCATTTAGCCCATGGTGTGCAAAAAAGTGCCGCTCAGAGGTAAAACAACCCAACCCAACCATAAATGAGAGTTCTGGGCCAGTAAAAGGGTCTAGAGAATTCTATGAAATTCTATGAAGCGCCAATGCATGGGATTGTGATATGTGGTGCCATCAGTTCTGAAAGCAAATCCGTCCTAATACGCATCCACACCAACATTAACAGAGCTCTTTTCATCCGGGACATTTTACAGTTAACAGCTCTTCCGCACTTACAGACTGTCTCACATGCCATATTTCAGCAGGACAACGGAAGACATCATGCAACAGCTGTCCCTGCTGAATACCTGAAATGTGCGCAATCTTCAGTGGCCTGCTAGATTCCCGAATTATCAGCCAACCAAAATATATGAGTTGTGGTGAAACGGAGGTTATGACAAATGTAAACGAAGTTCCGGCACGGGTGCATAGTGCTTGGACGGTTATTCCACAATCCAGCATCAATCACTCTTTGATGTCATGCCTTGCAATGTACAGCAGGTCATACAAACAAGAGGTGGGCTAGGTGGTTTTACCTCTGAGCGGCACTTTTTTGCATACAAAAGGTAAATGCCCTGGTCACAATAGCCCCGAAGGTTGAGGGAGGGAACCCACTTGAACAGCTGTTGGGAGACAAATGGTAGCCTGCTGTCACGCACACAGAGCCACGGCTTAACTTCCCATCCGACGGACGGCGACCTTTCCAAGCCTGTAGGTGTCCCCTACTGACCGTGGGCAGGACGGTTTATTTTTAATCGTGTTGGTCATTGTTATACTTCAAACTTACAAACTTGACATCATTGTTATATAACTTGGTATCCTGTATAATAATGGTATCATTGTAATGGTCCTAGCCAATACGATTAGATTTTATATGTCTGTATGGAGGGAGTAGTAATGATGAGAGGTGTACTCCAATATATATTGGCACAAAAAGAAAAGCAGATGTTAGTTTAAACAATGTTGAATTCAATATCTGGTATGCCCATCACCGTCTTTAAATAAAACAGCAATTCTGTATGTTTCCAGTCACTTCCCAGAGAGATGCTTCTTATGAAGTCTCTCGAATTTTGTGCCATTCCTTCTTCAGGGCAGTAGCTTGTTCATTCATAAAACAGTGGCTTCTTTCGTTAGTGACTCCTAAACATTGCAGAGATGTTCGAAGGATTAAAATCTGAGCTTTTGGGAAAAAAAAGGCTTTGAAAGTTAGAGTCAAGTTTCCAACATTATTATTTCCAAACTCCTCTTTCATATACCGGAAAGAGTAACAAGATGTATCGTCATGACGATAGGGAAAGAGACTTCCTCAAGAGGACGGGCAAAAATCGAAATGTCCAGAATACCACACTAAGCTTTGACTTTCAGGGTTCATGTGCCACAAGTAAGGGCCCAGATCAAACTATCAGAAACAACCCTACAGAATAAAGCTACCTCCACCGTTCTCTTCGGGTAAAATGTAATTTACCATAAAACGTTCTGTGGCATATGCTGTTTTCCTCTATCAGTTTGCGCAAAAATTTCAAGCGTGACTCATCGCTCTAGAGTAACTTCTGCCACTGCTGTGAGGTTCATGTTTTTGTTATTTGCAACATGGCAGTCGTTGAATGGATATAGTATCAGACGGTTGAGAGCAGTGTTCTAAATGAAGAGAAAAATGTGTCGTTGCGTTTATCGTTACAACCAAAAATTTAATATCTTTTTTTGTTACGTGCTTCGCTATAGCAAAGTTTAAATTTCATTATAACGTTACGTTTTAGTACAAATGCAAAATAATAAAATATATGTATCATTTTTATTATACATGTTTTCAGTAGCGTCGTCCAACGGTTCGTACCAGTTCAATCATTCATTCATTAAAGCACAAATAAAAATTTTGGAAAAAGGAAAATATCAATATTAATAATAATTATTAATAACGAAAAAATGCATGAATGCAAATAGAATTGTTACACTTTCTTTTTCTGTTACTGATTCTTAAAAATTGTGTTATTTAAATATCGAAATGAAAATTGCAATTAGGTAACCCATTTATGAATAAATAGGATGACATCATTCTATGTATTCTAATAATATATGTGAGCCATGCAATTGAAACTACTTAAGAGATTTATGTAAATACCTAGAACTGTTCAGTACATTGTTTGAATTTTGTTGAAATTGTTTATAATTACAAAGGTATAACTTAAGTTTTTATTTTCCTGAAATCTTTAGTTAAAAACTTTTTATGCAATAAAATACGGCATACACTGAAGTGCCATTGAATTAGGGATAGCAACCTAGTAACGTGTTGGACCCCATCTGGTCCTGATAACGACCGACACACGACGAGGCAAGGACTCCACACGATTGCGTATTTGTTCCCCAGATATGGCGACCCATGCATCCTCCAGAGCTGTCCACAATTCTTTCAAGGTCGTCGCTGACGAGACACGGGCCCGAACACTCTGCTCGACGGTATCCCAAAGATTTTCGACGGGATTTAAATCTGGACTTCTAGGTGGCCAATTAATTATTTCAAAGACAACAGAATGCTCCTACAACCATGCAGTAACCAACCTGGACCTGTGAGATGAACAGTTGCCTTGCTGAAAGACGCCATATCCATTGGGATGCATGATGGCCATAAATGGGTCTAAATGATCAGCCATGAGTTCTACATACCAGGATGCATTGAGAGTCGTTGGTACACGTACCAATAGTCCCACAGACGTCCAGATAGACGATTCTGCTGCGGAAGTTTTGCAGTATGTTCCAGAAGAAAAACGACTTGATTATCAAAGTCTAGTTTCTGCATTAGAACTTAGGTATGGTGATAGTAAATTTAAAACAATATTATGTGACTCAATTTAAACATCGCATGCAGAATGGTCAAATTTGGAAGAGCTTGCTAATGATATCGAGCGTCTAGCTAGATTGGCTTATAGTAACTGTCCACCAGAAATTCAAGATAACTTGGCTCAGTTACAATTTATTGATGCTGTTGCTGATGCTGACACTCAACAATCTCTGAGGATATTGGAAGGTGAATCCTTAAAGTCAGCTGTAGTACATGCTATGAAGTACGAGTGCTCCAGGCTTTCCTCCCGAGCGACCAAACGTACAGTGAGATTTGTGAGTGCAGAAGAAACTGTAGAAAAGGATAATGAAATGAAAGAACTAAAAAAAGCCATGCTATCCGTTTTGAAAGACATAAGAGGTTCTTCTTCAAAAACTACCACAGACCTTCGGTGTTTTAATTGTGTCAAGTCCGGACACATTCGTATCAACTGTAATAGGAAACGAATTAGGAGTCCGAGTCCATCTAATTGTAGAAAAGGATAATGAAATGAAAGAACTAACCAAAGGCATACTATCCGTTTCGAAAGACATAAAAAGTTCTTCAAAAACTACCACAGACCTTCAGTGTTGGAATCGTGGCAAGATCGGACACATTCGTACCAACTGTAATAGGAAACGAATGAGGAGTCCGAGTCCATCTACTAGACAACAGGATCAGGTAAACAGAAAATTAGTCAGTCTTGCGGGGCAAATGCTGGCTGTTAATTGGTTGTCCCCAGGGGAAATCGCCCACGTTTTAACATTACACGGTGATAATAATGGATCAGTAGCTGATGGAGCCATAAATGGAATACCTTGCCGAATGGTAGTCGACACTGGTGCAAATGTAACTTTACTCATAACGGACATAATAAAGAAATAATACCTCACCCAAACTTGAATACTATACAGTCAAAAATAAACCTATAAACAGCCACTGGAGATCGTGCAAAAGTCCATGGAAAAATAGAACTTAACATCCGAATTGGTAGCTCTCTGTTACACCACCTACTTTACATCGCTAGCATCTACGATGAATGCATATTAGGCCTTGAGTTTCTTAAGAAACATGGATTCAACATCAGACCCGTGACAACCTACTGATCTATAAGACAGAAGAGATTCCTCTGCTTAGTCAGACATCTGATTCTTTATCAAACGTGACTCCAATATTAGTGACGGAACAGAGACACAGAGAGCCCAGCACAAAGTGAAATTATAGTCCGTGGGCATCGTGCGGAGACTTCTAGGGCCTTCTGATTGGCAGTCACTGATGCCTCTGGTAAAGGAAATTTGGCTCATGGTATCCTGGTTGCAAGGACTTTAATCAAATCCCATCTCATCTTACTGATTTATGGAGAGAAGCAAAACGAATATTAACTAAAAACCAAGCTGCTAAGGCCGAGAACCTATTGAAAGAATTTTCTGACATTTTTTCTGCCACATCAAATGATTATGGCATACTAACCTGACAGAACATAAAATCAACACTGGTGATTCTCCTCCAGTCCATCTGCCGGCAAGAAGGCTTCCATTGTCAAAAAGAGAGGAGACGGAACAACTCATAACGGACATGGAAGCTCAGGGCATTATAAGAACCATCACAGAGTCCTGGACATCACCAGTAGTTCTTGTCAAGAAAAAAGATGGATCTACACGATTTTGTGTAGATTATCGCAGATTTAAAGACGTAACAAAAAAAGACTCATTTCCTTTACCCAGGATTGATGATACACTGGACACTTTATCTGGGTCAGAATGGTTCTCAACGTTAGACTTAAAAAGCGACTATTGGCAAGTTGGTATACGTCCTGAATACCGTAAGAAAACAGCTTTCACTACAGGGAATGGACTTTCGCAGTTTAAGGTGATGCCATTTGGACATTGTAATGCACCTGCCGTATTTGAACGGCTAATGGAGTCGGTGCTCAAAGGTTTCTCTTGGAAGGTCTGTCTGGTTTACTTGGACGACATCATAGTTCTTGAAAGAACGTTTGAAGAACATTTGAGAAATCTTCGTCAAGTATTTGAAAAACGTAAGGCAGCCAAGCTAAAGTTGGGACCGATGTTGGGACCGACAAAGTGTAAACTGTTCCAGCAAGAAATTCATTACTTTGGTCATGTGATCACTACATCAGGGATTAAGACTGACCTTAGTAAGATAGAAGCTGTAAGAGACTGGCCTAAACAACAAGATGTTCATCAACTTCGTAGTTTTATTGGACTTTGCACTTATTACAGAAGATATGTCAAAGGTTTCGCTAACATCGCAAGGCCATTACCTCGTCTGACAGAAGAGGGTCAGCGGTTCATGTGGACCACCGAATGTGATGTAGCCTTTCAACAGCTAAAGAAAACTCTTTCCACAGCACCAGTGCTAGCGTACCCACAAACTGGAAAACAATTCATAATGGATACTGACGCAAGTAACACAGGAGTTGATGCTGTACTTTCACAATAACAAGACGAACAAGAGAAAGTTATTGCATACTTTAATAAAACGTTATCCAAACCACAGTGGAATTATTTTGTAACACGCAAAGAACTGTTAGCAATAGTAAAAGCAATAGAACATTTTCATCATTATGTCTATGGCCAGAAATTCCTTATACCCACTGGTCATGCTGCACTTAGATGGTTATTAAACTTCAAAAACCCTGAAGGACAAATCTCTAGGTGGATACAACGGTTACAAGAATACGATATCTCCATCGAACATCGAAGTGGTAAAATGATAGGAATGCAGATGCTCTTTCCAGACGCCCATGTATCGACAACTGTAAACATTGCTCTAATGCAGAATTGAAATTTGGAACTAAAGAGATAATGCTCATAAGACAAATAATATCGACAGAAGCAAACAATGATACCCCTAATATCTGGAGTCCAGTTGAAATCAGAAAGGCCCAACTAGATGATGAAGATATAAAAACCAATAATAAAATTGATTGAAAAATCTGATGTAAGACCTAATTGGGAGCAAATCTCGAGGTATAGTCCAATTACTAAAAGTTACTGGGCACAATGGGACTCCTTAAAAATGAAAGACGGTGTATTATACAGAAGATGTAAGAATCCCATTGGGCGGCTGATCCGTTGGCAGATAATCATTCCTCGCTCCCGAGTGGAACTAGTGATGAAAGATGTACGTGATAGTGCCACTGGAGGACACGTCGGTGTTAATAAGACATTAGCCAAAGCCAGGGAACGATGTCATTGGGTGAAAAGTAGGGCAGACGTTGAAAAATGGTGTAGGCAATGTGAAGCCTGTGCAGCAAAGAAAGGCCCTAAGACTAGGAGTCGGGGTAAGCTGCAGACGCATTACGTATGTGCCACTTTTAAAAGAATAGCCATTGATATAATGGATCCGTTTCCTAGAACTGATGATGGATTATTTCACAAAGTGGCCTGAGATCACAACAGTGGCAGAGATGATAGTTAATAACTTGATTAGTAGGTATGGAGTATCTTTACAACTCCACTCTGACCAAGGACGGAATTTTGAATCCAATGTGTTTAAAGGTATCTGTCGATTTTTAGGCATTCAGAAAACCAGAACAATTCCGTTACATCCTCAGTCGGATGGTATGGTTGAAAGATTCAATAGAACAATTGCACAGCATCTAGCATTATTTGTGAACGACCATCAACGTGACTGGGATCGCCATATACCACTCCTTTCGCTGGCATATAGAACGGCAGTGGATGAGACAACTGGACAGACACCTTCCATGATGCTTTTTGGAAGAGAGTTCCGTCTTCCCTGTGATCTTTTATATGGTTGGCCCAAAGCATTGCCTGTGTCCGCTCCACAATACGTACAACAATTACAACAACGACTAGAAGAAATCCATCACTCCTTTAGACATAACATCAACTTAGGAAGCGACATAACCAAAACAAGATACGACAGTAAAATAAATGGAACTCTTTTCAATCAAGGAGATCTTGTCTGGCTATACAATCCACGTAGAAAGAAGAGGCTATCTCCAAAACTTCAGAAACCTTGGGAAGGTCCATGTACGACAGTTAATAGGATTAACGACGTGGTGTATCGCATTCATCGATGTTCAGCTACAAAGTGCAAGCTGGTACACGTGGTTGTCCCCGTTTCATCGAAGAACTGAAGAAGCTTCGGAATCCAGAATTGTTCGGGACGAACAAGACCTAAGGAGGGGGCAGTGTTACGACATATGAACGAGCAACAGTGACTTCATGACTTAACGTGACTTGAACACTCGTGTGTGCTTCTACGTGAGATTCAATTTAGCCAACGAATTAGAACTGAGAACGATTCGGAAGAATGAAAAAAAAATGGCAGTGCAGTGTGTTAAAAGTTGTGAGAACTGAAAGAATGTTCAGAGAGTATGAGTCAGTGCGCGTTAAGTGAAAATAATTAGCATATTTATTAGTGTGTGCGCGGGTGTTTGTTTTCTGTTGTGTAATAAAAGTTTAGAGAACTAGCACATGACGAGAGTTTGTTTACGTCTGAAGGTATTCAAATGACATGGTAAACAAAGTGAAGAGGTAGTATTTTAGTAGAACAGACAGAGCTGATATTGTATACTCTGTACAAAAAAGTTAATGACTTATGTATGATAGTAGTTAATTTGTTTATAAAATATTTCATGCATATTTTTGCAACAATTTGCATTGTATTGTAATTGGTTTGAAAATATATTTATTAATACTCACGCTCAGTGCCTATCCATTTTAAAATTCGCATATTTCGGCATATTAATATACCGAATATTCGCATATTCATTGTATTATACAGTATATTCGCTATACCGCTGTACGATATCCTGCACTATATCTTATCACTAAAATATGAAAATCTTTGGTGGACAACTGCCATGTTCTGCTTCAATGGTTAATCTGACGTTCAAGAATACATCACTCATAGCCTATCTTATTCTCTCAATTGGTATATTTTTCGTTTTATATAACACTAGGTCATACTTAGACCATATATATATATAAAGTCCTTTTCGTGATAATTGATGAGCACTTTCTCTTCAATATGTCTAAGAGCTATCTGCGCCTATATAATGTAGTGATTTTCATTAACACAATTTCCTTTAATATATGTTTTAAATAAATAATTTCTTTTAATATTTTCAGTTATAATTTTATTTCGATAAGTTGACGAATTAGTTGAAACCTGTAAAGATAGCAGTAACGTTTTCGTTGGTATATAATAATTTTGATATTGGGGTTTCTTGCTCTTATTCTCCAAAGAATAACCACATAAAGTAAACGCTTCTGGGAAAGAAAGTCAATACGACCATGACTCTACTCTCTTACACAGGAATAAAAACTTCGATGCACAAAGGTGGAGCGTGGAAATGAGTTTCTTTTTCTGAGCTGCAGAATCCCATTGAAAGCAATCGAGTCTCGCCTTCCATTTGGATTTATTCGCAGAGCAAACAAGAGCAATGACCACGAGATGTGATGTAGCGAAGTCACCCATTACGAGGCATGAAGGAAGAGACGCTCGCGTTCAGAATACCTTGCCAATGAGTAAGGGATGCGTCGTGCACCGCACATGTCCCAAAGGATGGGAAACGGAATGGAAAATGGCCACAAGACAACGTGTCTGGAGTGAGCTTGAGAGGGATTGTAAGAGGTTCGAAGAAAGATACCGAAGATCAACTGAAAAAATATTTTAACCTGACGGAGCGAAACTTTTGTTAAATATAAATACTTTTGGAAAGAAAACCCAGACGATTATATATTAAACTGTATCGACGACGACAACGCTGACGCTTATGAGTTCAGGAGAAAGCCGAATCGCAGAGCATTTTACTTGAATCCAATTTAATATCATCTATGTTGTTACTGGAACCAGGGTCGTACTCCCGGAGTGGGGAAGACCAGGCGTTCGAATCCCCCTTCCGAAAATCCTGTCGTCTCATACAAAATCTCAAATTTGTCTACCTGATTTCAAATACAAAACAGTTGTTTTTGTATAATTTCATTTTAGTCCTATAGGCCTAGTGGTTAGCGCGCTTAGCTACTAATCAAAGGGACCTGGGTTCTAGTCCCGGGTTTGTGGACGATTATGTGTCTTTCTGCTGAGGTCTCGCAATTCTCACAGACCTTCTCTATGGCGTATAAACTGACAGACCTCTGTGACATGCAGCTGCTTACGGTATATTTATTAAACACATTTTTATCTATTTTATGCTAGATACTAAAAATAGATTTTAAAAAAGCTATAGCACCGTAATCCGTATAGAATATCACTTTAACCTTTCCTGTTCGGTGAACATATTTTAGTAATTCGGAACCCCTGCTCACATCTTAAACTAAATCTCGGAGAAACCCTCCCACCCCGAAACTAAATTATCAGAACTTCCCATCCACCCCCGTAAGTAAATCGTGGGTACGTCCCTGATTGGATTAAAGATTTCTATTAAATATTTGCCCAATTACCTAATTATTCGCTGATATTTCATTGATAATGCTGCTATTATAAATGAGAACACCTGTCGTTTCCTACTCAGTGCTGTACTAATTCCAAAGATGTGTTACTTAGTCGTTACATTAATGCTTCCGAGAGCGGAAATACGAAGCCATTTTCAACCAGGCAGTTAACATTCTGCTTAAGAGTACGTTAATTATTAACCATAACATATCCACAGGGCTCTTACCGCGATGGCATCATACATCAATGGCTGTATATGGACATCCTTACGATAATTGAAATTTCAACCTTCTGCGAAATGTAACTGCCACTTGCTTAAACTACATGTGGCGTTATAACCGTAGGTGGTCTCGGGTATTTATTTGCCTTAGTTGTTTTGAAAATTACAGTTGGTTCTAGTTAGAACTAACTGGGATTTTGTAACTAATAAAAATAATTCGTAATCATTTTTGTTATAAAGGATAAGATAAAGAAATGAAGGAAACATAGCGCGAGATGATTCGTTTCAGTATTTGTACAAGTGCTACTTGACTTTGGTGATGATGGTTTGCGTTTCATAATTTCCTGATTCTCTATTCGAAATTCAAAAAGGCATTTCAATATACTGATTCGCCAGATTTGTCATTTTTTCCACTTATCACTTCTATTGCCAAGTGTCAAATATTATTGAACGGTATGTTGAAATTATAATAGTAAAAATCATTTATATTTCAGTTAAATTAGCCGAGAGATAAAAGATAAAAGAGTATCATTTAAGTAGTACAAGTGGCATATTTGCTATATTTCATCTTGTTTCTAGATACTGTAGGATGAGAGGGGAGCCAAATTGCCCTGCTTCGAAGTTCGATTTCCTGCTTTCCAATGGATTAAATAGTCAGAGAGGAACACTCGGATGTCTACCTACACATTAAGTGTGGGGGAGGGGGGGGAGTGTCCCCGGAGCGTTCTTCAAAGTGCCCCGTATGACTTGAGATGGTTTCTCGTCCCACTGTGGACGACGGCATTCATCGTCTTTTTCTTCATTACTGATAAGATGGATGTTTAAACGCACTCTTAACGGTAATAAGAAACGATGGAAAACTTGAGATTTTAGTTGACACTCCTACGATCAAACTATGTCCCACTGACCTCTTAGCGGCAGTCTTGCAGTGGCAGTCGTCCAGGGAACAGTTTTCTCTTTCTTTTTCTTTTACGGAACAGATTTATTATTAAATGTGGGGGTAGGTCTCTGAGCAAAAATGGAACTTAGTAAAACTGTGCTCTCCAAAAAGAAAGTGAAAAGGGATGTGAAAAAAGGGCACCGTTCCGGTTAAATTTAAAAACAGAATATGCAGGGTAATTACAAAGTAGCTATAAACTCTTAAGCATAATATCTACCTTTACAGTTTCCTTGTGTTGCTAAGGGATATGATAACAGACATTTGCTATGTTCACTACTGATCGCAATAATTACTTCTCTTCAAGGACGATCACTCAAATATGAAACAGAGATGTCAAACTGGTTTCGCAATGCGTCTCACCTGCGAAATAGAGCAATGGATAAAACCTTCTATGGCAAGATTATAAAGACCCCAAAAGCTTAGAGAACTTTGAGGTATGGACCTACTGGGAAGCACTTAGGAGATGAAGGAAGATTTGAAAGTCAAGGCTATCAAGTGTGTTTTCTAATATATACAGCGTAAGGATTTGATGCACACAAGACAGCAGCTTAACTTCTGATGGACGGCAGCCTTTCCAATCCCATCGGAGTTTCGCAGGGAACATCTGGTATCAACTTCTATTAACCTTTCCCTTTCCCAGAGAAAAACTGAAATCGCACAAGGTCCAACTCCTTTTTTCATTGTGTTCAGCAAAACAAAGAACGTGAATTTAGAGCCTTATCCTCAGGTTACTAACAAACACAGCTATCCCATGTTACGTATCAAATTGAAGAGCAGTTTAGTCTGTACGACAAAATATTAAAAAGTATGAAGTCAATAAAGTTAAGTGCAAAAGCTCATAGGAGCCTAAGTTTCGGAAAGGCTAAAGCATGGTTTTCCACTTGTGCCCCATCTCCCAATTTGAGAACCCAGGAACCGATCTATAAGGTCCCCTGGTTCCACGCGACACATTTGCGACCTAACATGTGTAATGTTTTAGAAAAGATTGGTCATCCGTAAGTTAAGGGAGGCTGTGTCCACTCTGTCATTTTTAGCGCAGCCTTGATCCTCGTAATGCGGCATAGGGGGTGTTTTGTACGTACTGAGATGATTTAATAATAAAAATAAAATAAATAAATAACCCCTCAAGCAGCTGCTTGCCACAGAGGTCTGACAGGAGCCTGTCAGTTTATATGCCATAGTAGAAGGTCTGAGAGGATGGCAGGCCCTCAGCAGAAAAACGACACAGACAGCCATGCCTTAACCCGGGGCTCGAACCCAGGTCTCTTAGATCAGTAGCCAATCGCGCTAACCACTCGGGGTACGGAAAGGAAAAAAAAAACGTGTCGTCTTCAGCTGTCGCTGTAAGTGTAAATGTGATATATGCATAGATCATAAGACGATAAGAGAGAACGAATTATTTAAAACTTTCCGTGTGTGATTCTAAGGAAAATAATTTATGGAAAAATTATGATTCACAATAGAAATCATAGACTCATTCCTGACTTACAAATTGGGATTGAAACGAGGCCCAGCTAATCTGTTTTCATCCGTAAGAAGTTATTCTGTTTTCTCTCTCTCAGAAATTTGAAGGTTGAACTTTCAGATTGAAAAATGTCAGAAAGTGAGGTTTTCTAAGCTCTGAAGATATCTAATCCTACCTGGCCAACGTTTCTCTTTCGCTGCATATATTGACTAGTGTATTCAACCGATATGTACAGCAAATTAAACAACTTCTCTTCGTCTCACAGAGCGCCACAAAATTGTGATTGAATGATGCAGGATGACCCCCTTGGCATCTTCAGTTGAAAGTCATATCGCTTAGTGAGCACCAATAGCGATTTCGAAATGAAATAAATAGCCTGCAGTGCTTTAACCTTTCGCGTCGTCTTTAATTAATTGCGAATTGTGACAAATGGCAATTGGAATATGAATCGTTCAAATTCAGAATAGAATACATATTTGTGAAGAGAGTTTTCGAACAGGATATGAAGCCATCAGTTTCTTTTAAAGCAAAGAATTGAATTTTATTCAAACTAGCAGAGAAGTGAGTCTGCTGCGGTAGAATATCACGTGACCTCTCTGTAGCAAGAAATTGTCTCGTCATGCATTTGGCCTGTTTCGATTCGGATTTTCAAATAATAAAAAATAACGTTCGTTAATCATTCATTTGAGCTAATTAAATATTGTACGGAATAAAAACACTACATAAATCGGCTTAGATAATTAATTAGTGAGAAAATATTGATTAAGCCAATTAAATCTCAGTTTCAGCTAAGTGCCGGTGAAAACAATTAATGTTCTTTACGCTTCGTTACTAATTACGCTTAGTGCATTTATCGCAAAGGCATATCAAAGAGAAAGATTTAGCATCGAAGACATCGCAACTTTCAGATTAAGCAGCAGGAATAAGAATCTGTCTGATGCATTCATTCGACTTTCAGAGTGCCATTGAAGATTAATCATTTTGACCTTTAGAACGTTCTTTATTTTGGCTCCATCCTCTTTGAAAAAAACAACACGTCCTTAACACATCTTGAAAATGTCTTCTCCAAACATCTACTCTTGTTTTTTCATTTGCGAATAATATTGCTATAAATTTAAAGAAGGCGTCGGCAACCTATGACCCATTTAATAGTTTCAAGTGACCCACTTGAGTTCCGCAAATAAAGTATAATATAAAAAAAAATTATAAAACATAAACATGAAACAAACCCTTTGATAAACTATAAATAATAAGATTAACATTTTGGTTTGATTACAAAGTTATTCGTTTATTCACGTTAAAGACGAAGTAGATGTAAACGAGAGTAGGTGTGTGATCAACACGTGATCAGGGCTCCTATGGTCGGCTGGGCTCTCTGACTGCGTGCCATCTGCAGCCGACCAATAGGAGCCCTGCCCATCTGCTGATCACACATCTACTCTTGTCTACGTTTATTTCGTCTTTAACGTGAATAAACAGTAGTTCAGAAGCGCGAGAACAGTTACCTAAGCGAAATAATTATTATTATTACCATGGACAAACAAAAAGCAAAAAAGAGATTATTTCAAGATGTGTGGACTGAAAAGTATGGATGTATGGAAAATGGTGACAAATTGATATGTACTTTATGTACAGATATAATTACCGCCAGGACTTACAATATTGAGCAACACTTTTCCTCAAAACATAAAGATGTGAGTGAAATGCCAAATGATGAAAAACATAAGTACATTGCTAAACGTGTATTAAATTATGGTAAACAAAATAAATTTTTGAAGAGATTGGTTACCAGCCAGAATTACGCTACATCTGCCAGCTTTATTGCAGCTCTTAGTATTGGTACCAACGGAAAACCGTTTAGAGACGGAGAATGTTTGAAAAACGCATTCATAAATTGTTCCGAACACTTATTCAATGACTTCGCAAATAAAAAACAAATAATTGAGAAAATTAAAGAAATGCCATTGTCGGCCAGAACAGTTCAGCGTCGCATTGAAGATATGGCAAAAAATATTGACGCACAGGTCAAAAATGATTTGTTATCTTAGTGACGTAATTAGCCTTGCACTCGATGAAAATACCGATGTAAATAGTATGGCTAGGCTGGCAATTATTATTAGATTTGCATCAATAAATAGTTCGAACGTCAATGAAGAACTATGCGTTCTTGCTTCAATGAATGACACGACCAAAGGCATGGATACTTTCCGTCAAGTACAAGAGTTTACAAATTTCAAAAATGGGAAAATATTGGATTTAAAAAGAAAATTGTTTTCCATAACAACTGATGGTGCTCCAGCTATGAGAGGAAAAAATGTTGCATTTGTGAAACTAATGGAAAATGAACTTGGCCACCCACTTTTATCTTCCATAAAGAAAATTTATTTGCAAAGGCATCTACGCAACTACTTAAGGATGTAATGGAAAAGGTTGTTAAAATCGTAAACATAATATTAGCACGATCTGCATTAACACACAGGCGCTTCAAAGCTTTTTTGGAGGAAATTGAATCGAAATACGGAGATTTACTGTTACATGCTGAAGTACGATGGTTAAGTCGAGGTAAAGTTCTTAATAGATGTGTAGAGTGCTTTGATGATATACAAATATTCCTTTACGAAATCGGTGAAAATGATCTCGAGCTCAATGATAAACAATGGTTTTTAAGACTTTTGTTCTTAACAGACATAATGAACCATTATAATGATTTCAACGTACGACTCCAAGGAAATAACCACACAATTTTGAAAATGTATGAGGAATGGAAGAGTTTTTGTTCGAAATTAGTATTGTTTTTAAACTGACATAAAAACTAAAATATTTCTTTTCTTTTCCTTACTAAAAAGCCAACATGAGAAAGAAAATATCGATGAAAGCAATCTAAATATATTCGAAAGTTATATTTTGAAGATTAAAAGTGAATTTGAAAGTAGATTTCAAAGTTTTAAGAAGCACGGCAAAATGTTTACATTTATGATAAAGCCCGACGAAATAGAGGAAAATGTTTTAGATTTGCAGTATTTTGAATATCTTAAAATTGTCAATTTAAGTTTAGAAATGATTGATTTTAAAAGTTCAACGTTGTGGACGGACAGATTTAAGAAATTGCGGAAAGATTTAGAAAACAGGAAAGATAAATATCTTCTCATGATATCATCGTGTTGGGCATCACTTCCTACGAAGTTTTCATCTTTGAAAAAAATTGGCTTTGCCATTTTGTCCGCGTTCGGTTCTACTTATAAATGTGAACAAATATTTTCACACATGAAATTTATTTTAAGTAAGAACAGGAGCAGATTAACACCGAAAATTCAGACGCTTGTATTCGTCTTAAGGTGACTAAGTATGAACCAGACTGGACTAAATTGACGTCACAAATTCAGCATCAAGGGAGCCATTGAAAACGAAGAGAACGCTTATAAATAAAGATCATAAATTATTAATGAAGTAAAACTTGACAATTATATTTGTTTTGTAATAATTAGAATTATAATTTTTTTATCTTTTGAGTTTAAAAGCACATTGTAATAGTTTTCTCAAAAAAAGTTATCTTATTATTCAATAACGGACTGTTTTAAAATGAAAATACCCATTGCCCCGAACTGTCTTCTTAATAGTCACATTTTGGTTGATTTTGACCCGCAACCAAAAAAGGTTGCCGACGTCTGATTTAAAGGATGAAAATTGAGTGTGAGTTCAAAAGATTATTTAGCAATAAAAATTCTAAAATAAGGTAATTTATTAGAAAAGTATGAATAAAAATATTTATATGAACTAAATTCAACCAACACAAATTCTAATCTTCATCAATATTAAACTAAACTATTTATAAGAATATTCTATCTTACCAATATTACTATAAATAGCAGTTTTTATAATTCTCACAGCCTCCATTCAAAGCATAAAAGACGTTTTAAAGCACTCAATACATGACACGATTATCTTTCCGAATATACCTGTAAATTACTAAGATTAATCTTGCCAACTCTTTTACAAATAAAAATAACCACCCATCAAAACACTTTAGTTCCAGAATTTCAGCCATCCAGTACTCCAAAACTGAAGCTAAGTATACTGGGCTTTCAGAATCAATTATTTTCAGACTTTGATCATCACGCTTCAGACGATGAACTCTTCCTACAGAAAAGTTGAGATCAGCTCTGCTTGTTCGACTAACGTATTACCTCTTCGGCCATATCTTCAAATGTCTTGAGTGACTTTCCTGAGAATAATTTGATGCTAAATCACTTAAGAGAAAAGGAAGGACTATATACACTCCATTATTACCAACATGTTTCTTCTATTATCCCTCTTAAAGAACGTTAATATTGAAGTTTTTAATGTTCCAAATGTCTTCTGACATACTTCACATGCTAAAGCACACGCGAGGATCAAATTGATACATCACATCACGATTTTATGGTTGCTCGTTCATCTTGTCGTAACAATATATTTTTTATGTTTTTATGGAGCATGAAAATATATAAATAAGCAATTGAAGAAAATCAACGTGAATGGTTGATCACAAAATTTCGTAAAGTTTTACTATAATGCTGTCGGTAAAAGTACCTATATACGGTAGCCGTTGGCGTTGTTAAAGTGTCCAAAGGAAATTTTGCAGAGACATTTGGCAAATGATGTTGATGAGATGAACTGTTTCATTCGAGCTGGTCATGAGACTAAAGTGATGAAAATTGGCCAAGCAGGCTGTGGTTCAATTAATCTGAATGGCTACACTCTTGAAAAGGTGTCTCAGTTCAATTTTCTTGGCAGTTATGTAACAGATACTGGTGATGTGCCGGATGAGATTAACAGACGAATAGGGATTGCTTCCGGGACTTTTAAGAATCTATGGAGAGTGTGGAGAAATAGGCGTATACACCTAAAGACTAAAATTAGACTGTATAATAGTTTGGTTCTTTCTGGGGATAGTTATGGTAGTGAAAATTGGACATTTTGTAAACAAGTTAACAGGGAACTAGATGTCTACGCAGTATCTTGGGCATTAGATGGTTCAGCTTTGTAACTAATGATGAGGTTAGGCAAAGGAGTCGGCAACCTCCTTTAAGCAGCATATTGTGGAGAGAGAGACTCTGCTGGTTTGGCCATGTTGCCCGTATGAATAATTATAGATTGGCGAATAGGGTTATTCATAGTGTGCCCAAAGGCCTCGGAAAGAGGCGGAGACCTAGGATCCGGTGGGCAGACAATGTAAAACAGGACCTTGTTAATATTGGTGTGCAGTGGTCAAATGCAGCAGATGTAGCTCAGGACAGATATGCTTGGGGAACTAAATTGCACCGTCTGGTTGGACCACCGTAGCCCATGGCTGCTTGGGGATGATGAAAGAAGCACTTACCTAGAGTCGTCGTTGCCGTAAGTCAGCTTTTGGTTCTCTTTCCTTGACGGTTGTCGTATGTACGGGAAGCACACGACCAGTTTCGATGCTTACTCGGCAGCAGCTTTTCCAAGTGTAAGGTCGAAGTTTGTGGCACATGGAAGTGGTTAATTGTCCGAAGGCGGTGCATGTGCACTGGTGTATTCATGACTCAGATGTTTCGGTGGACCATTGCGCATGCACCGCTTTCGGACCGTTAACCACTTCTAAGTGTCCCAAACTTTGACCTTACACTTGAAAAAGCTGCTGTCGAGTAAGCAGCGAAACTGGTCGTGTGCCTCCCATGCATGCGACAGCCATCAAAAAAAGAGGAGAACCGAAAGCTGACTTGACCAACGCCGACACATTGAAGTCAACTGTAAGTAAGTGCTTCTTTCATTCCTCTGCAAAAAAACCTTTGGACACTTTAACAACACCAACGGCTGCCGTATATACGTACTTTCACCTACAGCATGAGAGGTTGATGTTCAGTTTTGTGATTCAATCACGAATTCATGCGCATAAATGCGTATACATTATGAATTTTTTAGTAACTTTTCCTTAACATTTTGCTTACTAGTGAAATATTAGTTATTGATTTCATTTCCCCTTCGTGATATACCCAAGCTCACAGAATTGAAACTTAGATGAAATCTGCATAAGAAATAACCGATGTTCATCTATCAAAGTAAATACTCGTTTGTGGGGATTATTTATAAAGATATGCGGTAAACATTCAAATGCAGGGCCCAATCTAGGGAGGGGGATGTAAGAGGACCATGTCCCCACCCCCATGGCAATGCCCCCACCCCATTGGCAATGCTTGTAACGGTAATGAAGGCAAAAATATTAAACGTACATATTTCACGTATTTTACAAGGAATTTGTTTTAATTCTAAAACAGAGGGGAAAATGTTACATTGCTATGGAAGTCTACCTTTTTTCCCCCTTACTTTTTTCGAATCGATTGCACCTGACTAACGCCCCCCCCCCCCGCCGTATTTTTTCTAGACTTGTCCAAATGCAATCGTTAACTAATTTACATTTTCGTAATGATTACATTACGCATATTCACAAGAGGAAAACTTAACATATTTCTTTTTAGTTTTGAAACATGATTCAGTGTTGCTAAGATTACATTTTATCCATAACCAAAACAAATATCCCTAACCAAATATTTTTAGTGCTACACTTCATTTGACTTAATATATTTTAACAAATAATTTAAAGTTTCCCAGTTCAGAAAAAAAAATCCAAATACTTCTCTGCATTAATTTTTGAGTAAAGAATTTAATCATCTGCAAACATTGATCTCCAAATATTTCAGCAAGTGGATCCTTTAATTCTTACTTTGAAGCTCATATGTCGGATTTTAGTATACGTAAAAAAGAACCAAATTTTTATCAGCTAAAATTTAAAAGAATTAAAATGGAAATTGAATGTCAAATATTACTGTGTATTTTTTATTGTTCTCAGAAGTATTCGGTTGAAAAATAATCAAGAAAAATTTTCTTTCACAGCGTAAATTTAATTACAGCTACGACACGATTTTCATGAGTCGTTTTTTCCCCATTTGAGCCTCAAGTTAGGATTATTAGAATTGCTTGCATATGCTATTAGACAAACAAATATATGTTTCGATTTTACGTGTTTCATTTTGGAACATGTCTTTTCACCAATGTTAAGAATGCTGAAAATTGAAACCATACTGCGTACAAAGTTCCTCGCCTTTTATTATTTCAATATAATTATTCTGCATATTATTTGTAGAAGTTTCAGTAATATTTTTGTATTTTTCGTGGAATGTCAATTATTCCCACTTCTAATTTAGTTCGTGGTAAAATCAAATGATGCATTTTTGGTATAATTTCATTTCTTCGGACTGAAAAAACTTCGAAATAAAAAAAAATTCTTTAGACTTTTGCAAAAAAGTTGGCGAAAATATCCTGAATTGTAGTTTTAAATCAGAAGTAATTTACAGGAAAACATTACATTGGCCATCAAACTTATAGAAGGGGGCACCAAGACGACTTATCGAGATTCCTAATGTGAATTTGGTAATGAAATTTGGCTAGAAAACAGTTTATAAGGAAGATTTGGCAAGAAGGTGCATTTATGCCTTAGATGACACTAAATTTACAGTAAATAGGAATGCAATTTCACAAGGAAGAAAATCGGAAATAAAAAGTAAAATGGCGGTGGAAATCTGATAGAAAATTGGTCGTCAGCAGGGACTGTTGTGCCCTCGAATAGCAATGAAGCCTGGGAGCGTCGATTCATGCCCTCAGTAGACAATACTCTGAACCAAAGACTCAGGGTACAGATAGGCTCAAGTGCTGATTAAAGCATTCTTGAGAGCATTTATGCTTTGTGCTGGGGATTAAAGGGCATATAGCAGTCTTGCTGAGATGTTTGCTCTTATGCAGTTTTGAGATCAAGAAAATTAGATAGACTGTTTCATGATGTTCAATACCTTGATTTTCTCGATATTAGTCGGTGAGTGGCCCTTCCTGTGGATGAGCATTATCATCCATTACAGACAAATTCTGCTGCACTTGCACAGGGTTTAGCATAGGCGTCTAGCATTCCTATATCTCTGAATCTATAGCACTGCTATATCTCAGTCCTATATCTCCGAACATTAACAGTAATTCATTGTAGCCATAGAGGTCTATAAAAGTTACTGCTGAAAATCTAGTCCAGATTGTCAGACAGTCATCATAAACACTTCTCTCCATGATGTGCAAGGGTCGGTTGCAGTTCTTTCCAGATGAGTACACATCATGAAACAGTTTCTAGGAAAATTAGTCTTCTGTAAAATGGAACTAACTCGAATGATCGCTAGCCCAGGTTACATGTTCTTAATACTATTTCAACCGTGCTTGTATGTGTCATAGTATTATTACAATATACACGAAAGGTCAATTACCATAGAATATGACATAGAGAGTGGTGAAAGATTTTGATTATAGTTAATACCGACACCTCTTTTCCCATGACTGTTATGAGGATTAAACGTAAAGATGTATCTGTTGTAATCCTGTGTCTTCTAGCTTCTAGTCAAAATAGGTGTTCTCTAGTGATGTTTTAACTGTGAATCCCCCTCGGAGAGAGCTTCTGTACGCGGTAAGGGAACCAACCTCTGAAGGTTCCGCTGCTCCAAGTACCTTCACATGTCCTGAACGATCACTTGTATGTTTCCCATTCACTGCAACCAATTTCCTTAGAAAGGGGAATCCTTGTAGTTTGCTCAGGGGTCGTCTTCTGCTCTCCTCAGCTCATGACTAGCAGGGCAGCTTTGGCCTGTCTTTCCAATGAGTAGCCAATGAGTAGCATCTAATGAGTACATCCAATGAGTAGCATTGGGGGGGGGGCTGAGAAGCACCTTAGAGAGCAACACGTACTCACTGCTATGACCTCTGATCGAAGTAAGTGATCAGGTCATGGGGTAGCTCCCCCCCCCCAATTCCTGGATCAACTGGCAGGTGGACTAGACCTGTTAGGGCAACTGTGCAGTGTGGTGAGTTCCTTACTCATGTGTCTGGGTACAGGTGGTTTGCGAGTCTTCACACTCTTATTAAGATATTTCTTCTAATTCATTTTTATTTTTGAAGAATCAACTCACTGATGCGTGGGTAAAGTGCCCATGCAGCCCTGGGGACCGACTGGGCACCCTTGTTGGGTTCCATGATGGGTTGGGACCACTGGAACTAAACCACAAATATTATAATCATGAAGAAATCGAAGAAATTTCTCGACGTTTTTGTTCAACGGTCAAGGAAGATATCACTCTAGTTTAAGGTCGATGTCAATTTCAGAGGCAAAATTGTCTTGATTCGGGTGGGAGACGAACTCGCGACCTTCTGATAACATGATAACAGATCATGGATTCCTCTCCCGGCTCAAGACAATTTTTTTTATCTAAAATTGATATCGACGTTAAACTAAGTGTGATACCATCCTTGACATTACAACCATGAGCTCTTTTTTATCTGGAGTACGTCCTCGAGCACTAAAAAAACTCTTCTTCCTCGAGCACTAAAAGGGCATGACGAGAAATCCCACCAACTTCCACTTTTTCATCACCTTCGTCTGTTTATGCTGTTCCACAATTCCAGTATCCAGAGATGATCAGAAAATGCGAACATGTCCCACTTTTTAGCTAACAAAGGTTTGGAAGATATTGTTATGAATTAAACGGATGGAAACTGAGAGTGAGTTGAAAAATAATATTTAATTAGTTTAATTCTAAAATAATATAATTTATTACAAGAATGAAAACATTTACATGAACTCAACTCAACTAACATAAATCTATATCAGTATGAAAATATATCTTCAGAAGAACATAGCACTATATCACTATTTCTACGAAGAGATATATCTCTATAAATTCTTACTATCTCTACTCCAAACATAAAATAAGGCTTGAACATCACTCATTAAGTTACACCATCATAAATGTGAACAAACTTGTAATCTACCAAGAATGACCTTACCAATTCTTGTAAACAAACTAAAGATAACTCTGCATCAAACGATGAACTCTTCCTTACAGAAAAATTGGGGATCATCTCTAATTGTTTGACTAACATATACCTTTCTCATCTTTAAGTGTTAGTACACATAAAGATGTGGCTGAGGAGGAAATTGACATCGGCGTTAAACTACGAGTGATATCATCCTTGACCGTTGAACAAAAACGTCGAGAAATTTCTTCGATTTCTTCATGATTCTAATATTTCTGGTTTAGTGCCCATGGTTCCAACACATCATGGAACCCAACAAGGGTGCCCAGTCGGGCCTCAGGACAGCATGGGCACTTTACTCACGCAGCCAGTGAGTTGAGTCTTCAAAAATGAAAATGAATAAGAAGAAAAGTTTTGATAAGAGTGTGACGACTCGCAAAAACCTTATTTTCCTTACCAGTCCACTAAACATACATTAAATTGCATTAACATTATTATTATTATATCATTATTATATAATTATTATTATACATTAATAAACTTATTTAACCTCCCGCACACACACCAAATAAAATCGTTTTTTTATACTTTAGTGCATAGGCAAAGGCATAGTACGTTTTCTTCACACTCTAATTCCTCTTAATACAACTCTCTTTGTTTCTCAGTAAAGTTCGTTTGAAGTGGTTGATGACGCAATTCTCACGCTGAAGCACATGCAACCATCAAAATGATACATCAAATCACAAGTTCATTGTAGCACGTTCATCTGTCGTAACGATATTGTAAGAGATCCGAAATCAGTCAAACGGCTAAGATCTGGCGACTCGATGGTGGAAATAACTTGCTAGAAGCATTCTGAGCTACTCTTTTCCGTACAGTGATTGGTGGGGTTGTTTTTGCTATGTCATTCCACAAATACTGAATTTCTCCTGAGATGTTAACTCCGAGTGGGACGTACTCCAGATTTCTGAGGAGGAGTCTTGAGGAATCTTAAATTAAATGTAATTCTCAGTCACCTTCATGGCCAATTCTAAGGTCGTGTAGGAAAAAGTGCGAAAAATAGGCAAGAACTGCTTGCCCCACTCATTGTCGATTCTGAACCACAATGGACAGGCGATTACTAGTCCCCAAGCAATTGCAAACAGATTTTGAGAAACGGTTTCATCAATCTCTTCTTCTTTTGCATATTCTGGAGTTTCTGGCCCAGAAGAACTAGATTCTCCACGGCTTAGAGTCTTACAACAAGTTATTCACAATGAAGGACTCACACTCTGCACTCTTCTCCTGCTTCGGCTATCGGGTCAGACAATATCCATTATGCCAATTCCAAGATCCTCCAGCGAACAAGGACCGAGTGCGCTAACATTTCGATCGCAATTTTCTCGAAGAGCAGTTTATGCACTCCTGGTGGGAAGATATAATATTGGTCTTCCCCAATCCAGCAAAGAATGCAAAGATTCCTTCAAATTGGGCGTTCATCGCACTAACTACCTGCTTGTGCAAAATGTCATATCACAATGCATGAATAGCTTAACTGATACAGTGGTTAAGAAATTAGATACTTTCAGCAGTCATACTTTATGTGTTGTTAGCTCAAATTGAGGGAGAGGTCAGCAGTGAGTTCAGTCCTAGTGAGGTTTATGAAAATGCTTCATTTCAACAATATTTGCCAGTAAATTTGTTTCTGTACTGTTACATTAGATATAATCTTCAGTCATTCTTTAGTCTTAAGTCCGAAAAATGGGCAGGAACTACTTGTCCCACTCATTGTCGATCCTGTACCACAATAGACAGGCAATCGATTACTGATGATTTGGAACGTCAATTTCAGAATTGTGATCCTTTGCCAATAAACGTGTTACTGTAATGTGGTTTGAGATATTATTTTCCCGATTGTCAGTATAAATTAGGTTCGATACATTCAAATCTGTGGAGCAGTAGTGGCATGACAGATTTAAGTTTCACTCTGAGCCAATAGGAAATCAACCAACAGAATTTGATTCGCCTATAAAGATATAAAATTATATTCTGCCTCTATCATAAAAGTGACAACATCCTTGCAATAAAAAGAAACGTGAAGGACATGGTATTGACTTTGAAGAAAACACATAATTTATTTTAGTGTTAATTCATGCTTCTTTATTGGAACAATGCACTCCAATATAACATTTCAAACACATGACAGTAGATCGCATGGTTAACCATGAGATGACGATAAAAGATTGATCAGACTGTAGCCATGAGATGAAAATAAAAGATGAATAAGATGGTAACCATGAGATGAAGATAAAAGATTGATCAGACTGTTAGCCATAAGATGAAAATAAAAAATTAATGAGATGGTAACCATGAGATGAATATTAAAGATTGATCAGACTGTTAGCCATGAGATGAAAACAAAAGATTAATAAGATGGTAACCATGAGATGAAGATAAAATTTTAAAATCGAGAAATGATATACTTGTCTAATATGAATTGCGTTTCATAGCGAAATAAATCATACACTATCAACATCAGACTGTTACGAGACAAACAGGTTGGTTGTCATTGCTTAGTTCTGTGGTTTTCAAGTGCGACCAGCAGAAAATTTCAATATTAAAATTAAAAAAATGTTAATGATAATTTTATCATACAAATTCTCCACAAAAAGAGTATTTCCAAACAAGCTTATCAGCATGTATTCAAAATCAAAGCATTCATTATTTTCTTAGAAAAATCTTTCCTTCAACCAAAGAGGTATAAAGTCTGGTAATAAATGACTAATTACGTGTTGAAAATGCAAAATACAAGCTATTAATATTTAAAAAAAAATGTTTTACTATTATGAGTTCACATGTCAATACATATATATTTAACATTTAAATTTAAATAATATACTGAGATGCCAGTTTAGTAGGTACCCCTACCTAGTAGCATGTTGCGCCTCCTTTGGCCTTCAGAACAGACATAATTAGTTGGGCATAGAACTTACAAGATGCTCGATGCGTTGTGCAGGAATGTTGTACCATTCGGGAATGTTTGTGTTGCGCAGTTGCTGCAAAATGGATGGTTGCACAGTGTCTTTGCAAGCAGCCCTTACCACCTCATCCCAAAGATGCTCGATAGGGTTTAGATCTGAGGACTGAGCTGGCCAATGAAGCAAGAAAAACTCGTCGGCATGTTCTTGGAACCATTTGTGATGATATGTGCCTTGTGAGCAGTTGAGTTATCATGCTGAACGTGTCCATCCAAGTGAGGGTA
Source organism: Ryuthela nishihirai (assembly GCA_038380435.1). Taxonomy (NCBI): domain Eukaryota; kingdom Metazoa; phylum Arthropoda; class Arachnida; order Araneae; family Heptathelidae; genus Ryuthela; species Ryuthela nishihirai. The sequence goes on from JAWZYU010000019.1 coordinate 6,966,948, forward strand.
ACTGTAGCCCTAGAACTTGGTCAAAACGACGTTCAAATACGTTGTGGCATTCCGATGCCATTCGATGGGTATCAGGAGGCCTAATGTGTGACAGAAAATCTTTTCCACACCATCACACCGCCACCACCGGCCTGTACTGTTAATATCAGACAAGATGCCTCCATGGCCTTATGTTGCTTGCGCCAATTTTAATCCTTAAATCAGCATGAGGCAAAAGGAACCTTGATTCTTCCTTCCAGGCTACCCTTTTGCAGTCAATGGTTCAGTGTCACTGCTCCTGCACCCATTAGAGATGCATTTTCATGTTCTTTGCTGAAAACCTCAGCACTCGACATGGTCGGCGCTTCTCGTATCCCACTCGCGACAAGATCCGATACTCGGTGCCTTCGGAGATGACCTTCTGCACACCAATGTTTAACGCTCCTGTGATTAGCCTGGTTGTGGCTCCGTCTGTTCGCTTGCACGATTCTCACGAGTTTCCTTTTATCCTTCTGATTCACAAGCTGTTCCCGTCCACAGGATCGCCGATTACTAGTATTTTTACTGCTTTTCGCACCACTCTGGGTAAACCCTTGAAACAGTTGTGCGTGAAAAGCCCAGGAGAAGGACCGTTTGGGAGATGCTAGAACCAGCATACCTAGCACCAACTATCATGACACTTTCAAAATCGCTCAGGTCGCTCATTTTGCCCAGTCTGATTCTCAATCCAACTCTAACTAATACTCGAAGAGTTGGTCTGCCTGATTTATACCGCACACCGCGCCATGTGACATATTACGTGTTGGAATGAACCATTTATATAACGAAGGGTGCTGCCACACGTATTGTTCATGGCCGGTAATGCTCTAACAAGGAAACGAATCACTGCTCTAGAACAAATCACGACACAACTTCCCATTTCTGCAGGTTTTTGGTTAGCATAATCACTTGTAATTGCATAGTAATAGCATAATCACTTGTAATTGCATAACACTTGCATAACATAAATAATAAATATAAAATATTTTCTTGCCAATATATTAATTCCCAGTGGGTTACTGATAATTCAAATATAGTGCAACTTAATGGTTTAAACTATTACTTTTAAGATAGTTAATTCCTAAGGCGAAAAAAATTCTAGTTCTGCAGTTTATTTTAAGTAGTTCCCTGTATGTAAATTAGATTTGCAGACTTTTTAAGTCTAGCTGATTAGTCGCATTTTGAACTTTTTTATCCGCATTAGAACCAAAGGTTTTATTTCGATACAACGAGCTCAACGAAAGAGAAATGAAACATTCCCTTGAATTTCTGGCTGAGATGATTTCATCCCCAGAAGCATTGTGTGCACCAGCAACCAATTGTCTTTCCAATAGTATCGTTCATTTAACATTTGCGCCGATAAAAGTTAGGGAAGTTAGGGAATCCGGATACCGCAGTGCCGAAATGGCCGTCTGCCGCTCATTTGTGGGTTGGAACGAAGGCGATCAATACCCGCCAGGAGAGCGAGTGACCGGCAGGCCCCACGCGCTCCGAAGGGCACAAGGTGTCCTTTTGTATCCAGCGAGTAGTTGAGGAGGTTGCTTCCTCTTCACGATCTCGCGGTATCTCATAGAGTCTCATTTGGCAATCATCACATGTTCGAAGTTTTGAAATGGAAGTTCGGCCGTCATCGGAGCCACAATGACTCTAACTTTGGAACATTAAATCTTCGTGGAACTCAAAATACAGAAGTTCACAGGAAGTGTGTCACAAAAAGTCATCCACTTCAGAAGTGAATTTAAATGCGCATCAAAAAAGTTAAAATATCGGCCAAATGCTTTGCCAACGGAACATTTGTTCAATAATAAGTAACTTTGTAAACTACGGTTCGATAGAAATAAAAAATCTGGCATGTCCCTAAATCTTGATTTTCATCAATATTCTTCCAGAATAGAAAGAGCTATAAAATATAACGTTTTAAATAAAGTTATATTATATATATATATGGAAATATAACTTATAAATAAATTTTCTTACAATTAACACATTTATAGTGTTCTAGTCTAAAAACAAGCGAGCAAATTATAGCAAGCTTAAAAACTGTGTACTAATAATAATAAAAAAAATTCACCCACATTCTTTAAGTCTTAGGTTTAGAGATGTTGAATAATAAGATCTTTAAGTTATTTTGAGTATGACGTTTTTGCCTAAAAAAACTGGTTTTCAAAGTCAAATAGCTTCGTATCATATTTTCTCCTTGTCATGCTACAAAGTGTTTCATTCCATACAATTATCGCTGTGTATAGAATGTTTCCGAAGTCGCTCACCAATGTTCACTTAAGTGCTTCAGTATCATGAAACGAAGAGAAAAATATTCAGGGACAGAAATTCTGCTCCGTCCCAGTCACCGAGTTATGTGCCATGAAACTCCGTCGAGCTCAACCAGTGTCTTAATAAGCTGTCCTAAGAAACAAGTCAATGCGACATACAGGTTAGTTTTAAGTTAGAAAAGGAAACAATTTTATTTCCTTAAGTGGATTTACAAAACATGTTCAATATGCTCCCTCACCACTACTGAGATGATGGAATCTCTTGTGGTGAGAGACTCTGATCTGCAATTCACTCGAAACTCTGTCCAAAACATTGGATTTTCCTGCATTCTGCGGTAATTTTATTCTGTAGTGATCAATATCTGTAATCTTCACTAAGTGAACCACATCTACCAAGTGACATCAGAAATAATAAGAATCTAGAGTAAGGTAGAGAAAAGGTAAGAAACTTTAATTATTAAAGGATTAATAATTCAGAATTAGCTACTGAATTATTCAATTACTATGTGTCCTAACTTAAAATCTCAACTTAATGTGCTTGAAATGACTTCCTCTCATTTATAAACAAAAATGCACCGATGCATGGCTGCTGTCAACCTATCAACGTACTATATAGTAACGATGATTGCAATGAAACTTCTTTTTGCCATTTTCATATCTTCAACATAACTGGCATGTTCAAACCTCATAACTCCTGCTTCAGAGAAAGCTAATTTCACCTCGTTCTCGCATCGCTTCAGTGTCGCATCATCTATGACTGAAAGTTATGGATAATTCAATTTACTAAATGCAACGAAAACCCAATTTAATGTATCTATGGAGAAAATGACACTAAATAGTGATCTTCACTAAATGCGGCGTTATTCAAAATCACATCTCTCTCAATAAACCCAATCTCTTTAAAAGTTCTACTTGTCATGCTCTCTCCACAGGTAGGTGGAATGTGAGGACTTTGCATAGAAATTATTTTCTTGACGTCCTCACTCAAGAATTCCAGCGTTATAACCTAGATATCCGGGTCTTGTAAGAGATCAGATGGATAGATAAAGATCAGATACTTAAAAATAGTTTTAAAGTTTCAGAGAAGGAGGATGGAAAGCATTTCCAAGGTGTAGGTTTGTTTCTCAGCAGAGACGCCAGTGATGCTCTTTTAGAATATGATTGCATTTCCTGGTCCTTCTCTCTGCTTCGTAAGCGCCAGAGTAAGGCTTGAGAAACGGTTGTCTGTGCATCTTCAAGTTCCTCTTAAAAATAACTTAGTAAGTTCTGCCACATCGGATGTTTGCAAATATTTACACGTTAAAGCAAAAGAAAAAAACAAGTAAAAGCAAAGTTGGGGGAAAAAAATTCGCCATACTGGGAATCGACCCTTTACCTTTAAAAAAGCCGAAAAACCACTACGCTAGCAACTGTTTGTTTGTTAAAGTATTAAAATAGTACACTAAGATTTTATATTACAACAATTGTTCAATGCAAATATTCTCATATTGTGTTTGATAATGTAATAAAAATTTTTATGCATGTAAACTGAAAAGAAATGTAAAGCAACTAATTGATAGCATTATTTTGTTTCTTGCTCTTTCTGAGCTTCACGGCAACTGACATATTGTTACTACAGATGAACGAGCAGCAGTGACTTCATGACAAAACGTGACAACGCTCGTGTGTGCTCCTGCGTGTGATTCATTTTAGCCAACGAATTAGGACCGAACAGTTCGGAAGAATGAAAATGGGAGAAATGTAATGCAGTAGTGTGGTATTGTGAAAGATGAAGAAGTTCACCTGAGTATTTACGCGTTAAGTGTGTTAAAAAAAGTTGTAGAGATCTGAAAGGACGTTCACATAGTCTGAATCAGTGCGCGTTAAGTGAAAATAGGAAGTATATTTATTGGTGTGTGCGCGGATGCTTGTTTTTGTGTTGCTAGTAGCATAAATTTAGTGATCTAGCACAGGAAGAAGGATTCTTTATATCTGGTATATAAGGAATTTAAGAGATAAGACAGACTAAGTGAAGAGGTAGTATTTTAGTAGAACAAACAGAACTGGTGTTGTATGCTCTATGGAAAAGGTTAATGACTTATGTTTGATAGTAGTCATTTTGTTTATAAGTTACTTCATCCACATTCTTGTAATAATTTGCATTGTATTGTAATTTGTTTGAAAATATACTATTGATACTCACGCTCACTGCCTATTCATTTTAAAATTCGCAACAATATCATCGTTAGGCTTAATGCCTCTAGGAGCAAATTCGCTATATGAAATGAATCCGTTCAATGTAATTACATTATTGCGATTAGTAAATACTATGAGCTTTTCCATATTCTTTTAATCTAACAAACGAACATACCCCGAAGAGCTAGAACATTATGACCATCTGCCTAATATGATGTTGGTCCTCCACGTCCGCCAAAACAGCTCTTGCCTGGAGAGGCATGGACGCTACAAGATTTCTAAAGGTGTCTTGTGATATCTGATACTAACACGTTACCAGCAGATTTTTTAACTCTTGTAAGTTACATGATTAAACCGCCGCAGATCAGATATGCTGTTCTAACACAAACCACAGATTCTCGATTGGATTACTGTCTGGGGAAACTGGAGGTAAGGGCCATACTTGAAAGTCTTCCTCAAGTTCCGCCAACAATTCTTGAACAATCCGGGCAGTGTGGAATGGCGCATGGGGAAGGCTGTCCACATGGTGCAACAGGAAACGGAATTCATCGTACCAGACGACCTTATTCCAATCATTCAAGGTCCAGTTTTAATGCTCGCATGCCCATTGTTTTGTTGGAGATGCCACAGTTGGAGTGGCCTGCTGCCACGCAGCTCCATTTTCAGTACTATTCGATGTATTGTGTGTTGTGACACATTATTTCCGTCACCAGCATTCAAATTACGGGCGAGTTGCGCCAAACTATCCTTTCTGTTTGCTCGTACCATACGGGATAGCCTTTGCTCACCTCTAGCATCGATGAGCCGTGGTTGACAACACCTTGCCGGCGGTTAGTGGCAAAAAAGTAGATTCTCGGACCACTTTTTGAATGTACTAACCACGGCTGACCATGTGCATCTCACAAACCTTGCCGTCTTGGAAATGCTCTGACCGAAGAGAGTGAAATTCTCTAACTCAGTCGTCTGGCCATTACAATTTGGCCTTTATCAAACTCACTAAGTTCGCTGCTTTTCCCATCTGAAGGATAAGAATAACATTGATTAACAGAGCTCAGAATCAGGTGTTATTGATACTGTTTCATGACCTTCACACGTACCGTCGTTTACCTGCAGTTGCTTCGATTTGCATAAAGACGCGCTGGTCATAATGTTTTGGCTCTTCAGTGTATTTTAAAACTGAACCTCGAAGATTATCCTAGACTACGTAAACCTCAAAAGGTTCCAACTGAACAGCGCGTAAACTACTAAGCTATCGACCGAGTCAGAACACGATCTGAGTAGCTAACCCTGGTACCGATAGGAGAAGCACTCTCGCTAGTCCTTAGTGTCGTATCTTTACGTAGATATATTTATCTATGTCGCGTGACAAAGCCATTGTTCAGTTTATAAGGAGCACGAGCGTTTCTGTGGAAATTGAAGTCGTTCTAATTAAGCACGAAACGTGATTCTTTGTTGAAGTGAAAATTCGAAAATTAAAAATTAATATCGGACGTTAAAATAATTAACTTGATTAGAAAAATATGTAAAAGTTAATAAACGAATATATCATAAAATATGTTACTTCATCAATAATTTAAATATGAAATTTAATAAAAAGATTTAAATATGTTATTAATAAATGATTTAAATATGTTATTTAATAAAAGGTTTAAATATTGTTACGACAGATGAACGAGCAATAATGAAACCGTGAAGTGATGTATCATTTTGATGCTCGATTTTATTTCACCATGAGAATTACGTCACTAAAAACTTCGAACGAACTTGAAGAAATAAAGAATAAGAGAGTTGTAATTAGGAAGAATTTGTGTAAAGGAATACTTAATTTGTCTTAGTCTGTGCACTATAGTATAAAGAAGAAATGGTTTTAATTTTAATTAGCATGTCCGCGGGACTTAAATAAGTTTATTAGTGTGATCGCGTTAGTAAACTAGTAAAGGAAAAAAAGAATTCATCGTCTGAAGCGTAGTGATAAACGTCTGAAAAGAATTGGTTCTGAGAAACCAGTATACTTAGCTGCAGTTTTGTAGTATTTGATAACTAAAATTTTGGAAGGAAGTCATGTGGTGTATACTCATTTAGTTTTGTTTAGGAATTGGTAAGGTTATTCTCGATAGATCGCAGATTTGTTCACAAATATGATTGTGCCACTTGTGAAATGATGTAAAAACCCTTATATTATGCTTTGAGTGTAGATGGTAAGAATTATGAATAGTAAAAATGTGCTATGTTAGTAAGGGGAAAATGAGAGTTCTGATTCGATAGAGTGAAGAATTAGCAATATGTGAAAATATTACATGGTTTATTTTCTTGATGGGTACCATTTCTTGATGGGTAACAAGTGTAAACACAATAGAAGTTACTGACTAAAGCCAACACCCTACAGACATATTCTCTCGTCTTGCTGACTTGTGGAGAGAAACAAGGAAGTTATTAACTAAAGACCATTTTTCTGACAAAATTGCACAAGACGATCACCAGCTCGTTTCTTTCATCTAGACCAAATTTGCCAACTATTCTTGTATCTTCCCCTTCGACAATTTTCGCATTGAAATCGTCCACAACATACACGAGGTCCTTCTTATGTACTTGATATAACACACTTTGAAGTTCACTGTACAATTGTTTGAATTCTTCTTCACTTTGATTAGAAGTTGGCGCATAGATTTATACAATGGTCATGTTCAGTTGTTTGGCGCAGATGCGTATGGATATTATACGATCATTGTGTGCACAGTGATTTTCAGTTCATCTGGCCACCTGTTTGTTTGCAATAAATGCGACTCCCCTTCTTCTAATGTTGTAATTTCCAGAAAAGCAGATGGTAAACTCATCAGATTGAAACTGATCCTGTCCTGTCAAGTGTAGTTCACTAACACCCAGGATGTCTATGTTAGTTCTGATCATTTCTCGTTTGATAATTTCCAAATTGCCAAGGGACATGCCCCTGACATTCCATGTTCCGATTTGACAAAGTTTTGTATAGCGCAAGCTGTTCCTTTTATCATGGGCAGCATTAGTTGATGAGGTTCCTATGGGATTTCCCCCAGCAATGTCATATATTCCCTGACTAGTAGGGGCAAGCTTTTCCTCTTCTCCAGTCACTTGTAGGCTACCATCCATCCTGGAGGGTCCACTGTTGGCATTCATATTTAAAACATTTTGAGTTCTGGCCATGGAGTGTTCTGGTGATATTGCTGCGGGGTAGTTCACCATTGCTTTCCCCGCCTCTCCCCATTTATCCGGGCTTGGGACCGGCACATAGTTGACGAATCAACTATATGGCTGGGTTAAAGAAGATTATACCTCACTCAAACTGGAATGCTAGACAGTCTAATATAATCTACAAACAGTCGCTGGAGATCGTGCTAAAGTCCATGCAAGGATGGAACTCAACATCAGAGTTGGTAGCTGTGTTTAATGCGAGGAATAACTGTATGTGAGGATGTTGCACGCCATCCTGTTTACATCACCGACATATACAATGAATGCATATTAGGCATTGATTTCCTAAAGAAGCATGGATTCAATATTAGATCCAGTGACAGCCTATTCATCTATAAGACAGAAGAGATCCCTATGCTTAACCGAACATCTGATTCTTTATCAAGTACGATCACAGTATTAGTGACGGAAGTCACAGAGGTCCCAGCACAAAGAGAGGTTAAAGTCCGTGGACATCGGGTGGAGACTTTTTGGGGCATTCTGATTGGCTGTAATTGATGCCTGCGGTAAAGGAGCTTTGGCTCATGGTATCTTGGTTGCAAGGACTTTATCAAAGTAGATAAATAACAGATTCCTATCAGAGTGATGAACTACAACAAATCCAATAGATTATTGGAAAAGAGTGAAGAATTAGCAATAAGCAACATGTGAACATATTACATGGGTAACAAATGTAAACATAATAGAAGTTACTGACTAAAGCCAATACCCTACAGACATATTCTCTCATCTTGCTGACTTGTGGAGAGAAACAAGGAAGTTATTAACTAAAGACCATGCTACTAAGCCCGAGAACTGACTTAAAGGGTTTTCTGACATTTTTTCTGCTACATCAAATGATTATGGACGTACTAACCTAACAGCACATAAGATCAACACTGGTGAATCTCCTCCTATCCATCTACCAGCAAGAAGGCTTCCATTAGCAAAACGGGAGGAGACAGAACAACTCATAAGGGACACAGAAGCTCAGTACATTATAGAACCGTCATCAAGTCCCTGGACATCACCAGTGGTTCTTGACAAGAAATAGGATGGATCTACCCGATTTTGTGTGGGTTACCGAAGATTGAATATTATAAGAAAAAAGATTGAAGATATAATAAGCTGAGAAAAAAAAATTCCTAGCTTATTAACTCATGAGTTCCATGTGTACATGACACATCCTGTGATTCTTTACTACTGAAAAGAAAGACTGCCTTCGTTTACCCCGGATTGATGATACACTTAACACTCTATATGGGTCAGAATGGTTCTCGACATTATATTTGAAGGAGCGGCTGTTGGCAAGTTGGTATACATGCTGACAGGTATTAACAATAATATTATTGGCAAGTTGACAACACTACAGTCGTCAAGAGCAGAGATATCACTTTCACTCGCGGTGATACTGCGATTACCAGGACAGGTGGTATCGCTTTGGCTCGTAGCTATTATTTGTTGGGAGGAACGATGACTTTGCGTTGGCTCTGCGACTGCCTTGGGTTTGACTTCAAGTAGATGGCATGGTCGTTTATTCTGTTGCAACATTAAGAACAGTTTCTAACTTTGTAAGTTTGATCAATAATGAAGAAAAAATCATGTAATTCAACATAAGTACTATGATTAGAATCGGTAACAAAAATGTAATAAATGGATAATTTAAATTATATTACGAAATTCAAACTGATTTCTATCTTGCGTTTCATCTGTAAATCGAAGCGAGTCATTCTTCTAATTTTAAAGAGGAAACCAAAATGATACTTCATGTCAAACGTTCTCAAAGAACAAGAGCCAAAAGAAATAATAAGCGTCTCTAACGGGTTTCGTAATCACTTTGGAGTTAGTCCAATATCCTGTGGCTTCAAGGTAACAATTTAAAAAAACAACAACTTGAAAACACTTATGATGATGAACTATACCGCGAAAAGGGGAATGCGGTTAATGATGAATATACCGACAGGAATAAACCTTCCTCTTGCAGCAAGGATCTTTGCTATGTAAGCAATGCAGCAATTGCCACAGGCAAAGCTGAATTTTTTTGGATGCATCGGGACATTCAAATCAGTTCATGCTCCGATATCTCTTGGTTTATTCCAACTTCATTGCATGGCTGACTGAATGTTTCCTCTTTGGCAGCTGCTTCTTTCCTTTGATCTTGAATCCAAAGAATCTTTCAGAAATGTATTTTGAGAAACTTTATAAATTGCAAGAACTGAGCTTGATGTAAAGAAGTTCTAATTATAGCTCAAATATATATTTGCGAAGCAAATGTATATGTTTAAGATTGGATAAATAAAAATAAATAAATACTTCCTCAAGCAGTTGCTTGCCACAGAGGTCTGACAGGAGCCTCTCAGTTTATAAGCCATAGTATAAGGTCTGTGAGGATTGCAGAATCTCAGCAGAAAAACAACACACACATCCATGCCTTACCCGGGGCTCGAACCCAGGTCCCTAAATCACTAGCCAAGCGCGCTAATCACTCGGCCATGGGACGGTTAATAAGATTGGATTTGTAAAGAAAAGAAATTGCAATAATCAAACTCGGTAAACACTAATATGATAATGGCTTTATTATTATTACTGCTCAAATAATAATAGCCAGGTGGATTTTATTTACGTTTAATAAACATGCATTAAGAATTCTGAATAACGTAGATAAGTGTTATTTTCCTTTTTTTTTCTTCCATTAACAATCTATGAGACATTCATATTCTAGATTTAAAGGATTTCTAAAATGTAAAAATGCTTTTTCGAAAGTGTTTCAACTTCAATCAAAGATCGCTAAAATATGCAGAATAAATAAAAAAATATTACCTCATATTAAAAAAGATATTTATAGAAAAGGCGAACTCGCAAGTATTTAAAATTAGTATACAAAATAATCTGATACCAGGCAAAGAATTTTAACCGAATTAATAGAATATTACAGAAACTGTCGCTACTACATTAAACATTTTCAGATAGTTTTAATTCAACATCAGTAAAAGAAGCTACATAAATCGTGCATTTTTCTCTCAATTCAATTTAATCTTCGTTAGAACAAATTAAATAAAAATGCAATCAAGAAAAGTTCACCTGTAATTATATGTTTATATTACTACTACATTTCTTGAGCAATTATGAAGCAAACATCTACTACAAATAACCAAATAAATACATTAAAATTGCCTATGTACATTGCTGCAAAATTAACGAAGCTTTCATGGATCAATGTTCACAAGAAACGAAAACATTTTGCACTTTTTCGTGAACGTTATTAATATACAGGAACGTGTCATAACTTTCTTCTGACAAATACGAAAGAAACTGTAAATGAAATATATCAATAGTTCTTTTCAAGACAACAATGATCACCTTTACTACACGAAAAGTGAAAAGAGAAACAGGAAAATGTTTCAACATTTTTTCGAGTTTTTGTTTAAATATATTTTATATTTACGGTTGATTTTAAATACGCAATCATATTCAGAAAGTATTCGAAAATTATCAGCAGACATAGGGACTACAGTTTCAAGACATATTTGCACTGAAGGATGCATAAACTGTGTCAGATTAACTGCACAGGGGGCAAGAAGCGCGCGCTTGGGGCCTCAGTATTTCAGGGGCCTTAGTATCTCAGGGGCCTCGGAAACTCAGGGCCATCTTCTTTCTATGTGGATTATAGCCAGACAAGATCTCCTTGATTGAAAACAGTTCCATTTATATTACTATCGTATCTTGTTTTGGTTCTGTCGTTTCCTAAGTTGATGTTATGTCTAACGGAGTGATGGATTTCTTCTAGTCGTTGTTGTAATTCTTGTACGTTTTGTGGAGCGTACACAGGCATTGCTTCGGGCCAACCATATAAAAGGTCACAGGGAAGACGTAACTCTCTTCCAAAGAGCATCATGGAATGTGTCTGTTCAGTTGTCTCATCCACTGCCGTTCTATATGCCAGCGAAAGGAGTGGTATATGGCGATCCCAGTCACGTTGATGGTCGTTCACAAATAATGCTAAATGCTGAGCAATTGTTCTATTGAATCTTTCAACCATATTATCCGACTGAGGGTGTAAGGGAGTTGTTCTGGTTTTCTGAATGCCTAAAAATCGACAGATACCTTTAAACACATTGGATTCAAAATTCCGTCCTTGGTCAGAGTGGAGATGTAAAGGTACTCCATACCTACCAATCAAGTTATTAACTATCATCTCTGCCACTGTTGTGATCTCAGGCCACTTTGTGAAATAATCCATCATCAGTTCTAGGAAACAGACCCATTATATCAATGGTTATTCTTTCAAAAATGGCACATACGTTATACGTCTGCAGCTTACCCCGACTCCTAGTCTTAGGGCCTTTCTTTGCTGCACAGGCTTCACATTGCCTACACCAGCTTTCAACGTCTGCCCTACTTTTCAGCCAATGACATCGTTCCCTGGCTTTGGCTAATGTCTTATTAACACCGAAGTGTCCTCCAGTGGCACTATCACGTACATCTTTCATCACTAGTTCCACTCGGGAGCGAGGAATAATTATCTGCCAACGGATCAGCCGCCCAGTGGGATTCTCACATCTTCTGTATAATACACCGTCTTTCATTTTTAAGGAGTCCCATTGTGCCCAGTAACTTTTAGTAGTTGGACTATACCTCGAGATTTGCTCCTAATTTGGTCTTACATCAGATTTTTCAATCAATTCTATTATTGGTTTTTATATCTTCATCATCTAGTTGGGCCTTTCTGATTTCAACTGGATTCCAGATATTAGGGGTATCATTGTTTGCTTGTGTCGATATTATTTGTCTTATGGGCATTATCTCTTTAGTTCCAAATTTCAATTCTGCATTAGAGCAATGTTTACAGTTGTCAATACATGGGCGCCTGAAAAGAGCATCTGCATTCTTATGCATTTTACCACTTCGATGTTCGATGGAGAAATCGTATTCTTGTAACCGTTGTATCCACCTAGAGATTTGTCCTTCAGGGTTTTTGAAGTTTAATAACCATCTAAGTGCAGCATGATCAGCGCGTATAAGGAATTTCTGGCCATAGACATAATGATGAAAATGTTCTATTGCTTTTACTGTTGCTAATAGTTCTTTGCGTGTTACACAATAATTCCGCTCTGGTTTGAATAAAGTTTTATTAAAGTATACAATAACTTTCTCTTGTTCGTCTTGTTGTTGTGAAAGTACAGCACCAACTCCTGTGTTACTTGCGTCAGTATCTATTATGAATTGTTTTCCAGTTTGTGGGTACTCTAGCACTGGTGCTGTGAAAAGAGTTTTCTTTAGCTGTTGAAAGGCTACATCACATTTGGTGGTCCACATGAACCGCTGACCCTCTTCTGTCAGACGAGGTAATGGCCTTGCGATGTTGGAGAAACCTTTGGACACATATTCTGTAATAAGTGCAAAGTCCAATAAAACTACGAAGTTGATGAACATCTTGTGGTGGAAGCCAGTCTCTTACAGCTTCTATCTTACTAAGGTCAGTCTTAATCCCTGATGTAGTGATCACATGACCAAAGTAATGAACTTCTTGCTGGAACAGTTTACACTTTGTCGGTCCCAATTGTAGCTTGGTTGCCTTACGTTTTTCAAATACTTGATGAAGATTTCTCAAATGTTCTTCAAAAGTTCTTCCAAGAACTATGATGTCGTCCAAGTAAACCAAGACCTCCCAAGAGAAACCTTTGAGCATCGACTCCATTAGCCGTACAAATATGGCAGGTGCGTTACAATATCCAAATGGCATCACCTTAAACTGTCAAAGTCCATTCCCTGTAGTGAAAGCTGTTTTCGTACGGTCTTCAGGACGTATACCAACTTGCCAATAGCCGCTTTTTAAGTCTAATGTTGAGAACCATTCTGACGCAGGTAAAATGTCCAGTGTAACATCAATCCTGGGTAAAGAAAGGAGTCTTTTTTTGTTACGTCTTTAAATCTGCGATAATCTATCGTTTTTCTTGCCATCCTTTTCTTGAGAAGAACTACTGGTGATGTCCAGGGACTCTGTGATGGTTCTATAATGCCCTTAGCTTCAATGTCCGTTATGAGTTGTTCCGTCTCCTCTCTTTTTGCCAATGGAAGCCTTGTTGCCGGCAGATGGACTGGAGGAGAATCACCAGTGTTGATTTTATGTTCTGTCAGGTTAGTATGCCATAATCATTTGATGTAGCAGAAAAAATGTCAGAAAATTATTTCAATAGGTTGGTTAGCAGCTTGGTTTTTAGTTAATATTCGTTTTGCTTCTCTCCATAAGTCAGTAAGATGAGATGGGATTTGACTAAAGTCCTTGCAACCAAGATACCATGAGCCAAAGTTCCTTTACCAGAGGCATCAGTGACTGCCAATCAGAAGGCCCCAGAAGTCTCCGCACGATGCCCACGGACTATAATTTCACTTTGTGCTGGGCTCTCTGTGTCTCTGTTCCGTCACTAATATTGGAGTCACGTTTGATAAAGAATCAGATGTCTGATTAAGCAGACATATCTCTTCTGTCTTATAGATCAGTAGGTTGACACGTGTCTGATGTTGAATCCATGTTTATTAAGAAAATCAAGGCCTAATATACATTCATCGTAGATGTTATCGATGTAAACAAGGTGGTGTAACACACAGCTACCAACTCGGATGTTAAGTTCTATTTTTCCATGGACTTTTGCACGATCTCCAGTGGCTGTTTATAGGTTTATTTTTGACTGTGTAGTATTCAAGTTTGGGTGAGGTATTATTTTCTTTATTATGTCCGTTCTGAGTAAAGTTACATTTGCACCAGTGTCGACTACCATACGGCAAGGTATTCCATTTATGGCTCCATCAGCTACTGATCCATTATTATCACCGTGTAATGTTAAAACGTGGGCGATTTCCCTTGGGGCCAACTGCTTAACAGCCAGCCTTTGCCCCGCAAGACTGACTAATTTCTGTTTCCCTGATCCTGTTGTCTAGTAGATGGACTCGGACTCCTCATTCGTTTCCTATTACAGTTGGTACGAATGTGTCCGGACTTGCCACAGTACCAACACCGAAGGTCTGTGGTAGTTTTTGAAGAAGACCTCTTATGTCTTTCAAAACGGATAGCATGGCTTTGGTTAGTTTTTTCATTCCATTATGCTTTTCTACAGTTTCTTCTGTACTCACAAAGCTAACTGTACGTTTCTTCGCTCGGGAGGAAAGCCTGGAGCACTCGTACTTCATAGCATGTACTACAACTGACTTTAAGGATTCACCTTCCAACATCCTCAGAGATTGTTGAGTGTCAGCATCAGCAACAGTATCAATAAATTGTAATTGAGCTAAGTTATCTTGAATTTCTGATGGACAGTTACTATAAGCCAATCTAGCTAGACGCTCGTTATCACTAGCAAGCTCTTGCAAAGTTTCACCATTCTGCATGCGATGTTTAAATTGAGTCACATAATATTGTTTTAGTTTAACTATCACCAAACCTAAGTTCTAATGCAAAAACTAGACTTTGATAATCAAGTCGTTTTTCTTCTGTAACAGACTGCAAAACTTCCGCAGCAGAATTTCTTAAGGAAGCTGCAAGAAAACTGGCCTTTTGGAATTCATTCCACTCAGTAGCTCTAGCGGTAACTTCAAATTGCGTTTTAAATACTGTCCAAGATGACTGACCATCATATGTAGAAGGTTTATTGCATTTCTAGCGATATCTGTAATAACATTATTTTCATTAAAATTACTATTATAACAAGAAGAAGGTAACATTTCGTTTCTTAAAATTTGAAACTGGCGTTCACAATCAGTTTTTACAATTTCAATTTCATGTTTATAATTTATCTTAACGTTATCAAGATCAGCTTTTACACTATTTAGTTCGGTCATAATGTCCTTACACTTATCAGAAATCTTACCAATTTGAGAAGCCCCTTCAGCTCTCATCTCATTATTTTGTGCGGCCATTTCGGATATCAAGTCATCTTTTTGAGAAACTATCTCAGTTCTCAACTCATTATTTTGTGCGGCCAGGTCACTTATTTCTCATTTAATGTGAACTTAACTGAAGTTGAGGAAGAATAGGACCATTATAAACAAGAGATGAACTCTTTCATTCGAGCTGTTGATGAGACTGGTAGTAAAGTAGGTTTGGCTAACAACAGAGAGAAAACTAAAGTGATGAAAATTGGTCAGGCAGGTTACTTAGTCATCATGGTTTGCTTACTACTGACGTTGAGGAAGAATGGGACCATTTTAAACAAGCTTTTTTGGAGACTAACAGTACTCTTTTAGGAAAAAAGGAGTAGAGGAGACAGAATTATTTCAGTGATAAGGCACTTGAGCAGATTTCAGAAAGAAGGAACTACAGGAATGTCCTTAATCAGTACCCTACTAGTCCTAATAGAAAGGATTAAAGAGAGCTTAATAAATGTGTAAAGGATCAGTTAGCTACTGATAAGAATCTTTGGCTTGATGGTTTGGCTGACAAAGCCGAGGAAGCAGTTAGACAGCACAACAGCAGAGAGCTGTACCAGATAGTTAAAGTTGTGTGTGGTAGAAAACGGACAGGCGTACAAGGATTGAAGGATAAACAGGGTAAGGTTATAGAAGGGGAGGATTCTGTCATGGCTAGGTGGGCTGAGCATTTCAGTATGTTCTAAAAAATGTAGTTAGTTCTACTCCCATTGTTTATAATGATGATAGATGCATTACTGGCTTTAATGTTGGCCCTATAACACAATCTGAAGTTATTTTGGCTATTTCTAAACTTAAAGTTCATAAATACCCAGGGGTAGATTAAATTACTACAGAAATGTTTAGAGCTGTAATGTTTCATTTATCACATGGATGACTGAAATTTTGAATATCGTTTATGATAAAGGCATGGTTCCTAAGGATTTTATCAAAACTATTATTATCCTGTAAGCTGTTCCAGGTAAAGTTTTTTCCATGATTGTGCTTAATAGAAATAAGAATCTGTGACAGGCGTTTGCGTGATGAGCAATGTGGATTCAGAAGTGGTAGGGAATGTGTGCATCAGATATTTTCACTTAGGCAGATTCTTGAGAAATGTTTAGAGTTTCAGAAACCTTTGATTGCTAGCTTTGTTGATTTCAAAATGGCTTTCGACTCTGTTGATCGTCATAATTTGTGGTTGATTGTAAAATCATATGGTATACCAGACAAGTTAGTTAACATAATGAAAGCTCTCTATAATAACACTGAGTCGTGTGTGAGAGTTGGTAAGGCTTGTAGCAATTGGTTTACCATTACTTCTGGTGTTTGACTAGGGTGCATTTTGTCCCCTATTCTCTTTAGCTTGGTTATTGATTTTGTTATGCGAAATTCACTTCAAGGGAAAGATTTAGGCCTTAAATGGACTGGAGATACGAAAATTTCTGGTTTAGAATATGCTGATGATTTAGCCCTTTTGGCAAATGATGTTGATGAGATGAAATCTTTCATTCGAGCTGTTGATGAAACTGGTACTAGAGTAGGTTTGGTTATAAACTGAGAGAAAATTAAAGTGATGAAAATTATTCAGGCAGGTTGTGATTCAGTTCATCTGAATGGTTGCAGTCTTGAGCAGGTGTCACAATTTAATTACCTTGGGAGCTATGTAACAAATACTGGTGATGTGCGGCATGAGATTAACAGACGAATAGGGATTGCTGCTGGGACTTTTAAGAATCTATGGAGATTGTGGATAAATAGGCGTATACACCTAAAGACTAAAATTAGACTATATAATAGTTTGGTTCTTTCTAGGGTTAGTTATGATAGTGAAACGTTGACGCTGTGTAAACAAGATAACAGGAAACTAGATGCTTTTGATTCTAGATGCTTACGCAGTATCTTGGGTATTAGGAGGTTTAACTTTGTAACTAATGATGAGGCTAGGCAAAGGAGTCTGCAACCGCCTTTAAGCAGCATATTGTGCAGAGAGAGACCCCGCTGGTTTGGCCATGTTGCCCGTATGAATAATTATAGATTGGCGAATAGGGTTATGAACAGTGTGCCTAGAGGCCTCAGAAGGAGGGGGAGGCCTAGGATGCGGTGGGCAGACAATGTCAAACAGGACCTTGTTAGAATTGGTGTGCAGTGGCCGGATGCATCAGATGTAGCTCAGGACAGATATGCTTGGAGAATTAAACTGCACGGTCTAGTTGGACCTCCGTAGCCTATGGCTGCTTGATGATGATGATGACGATGATATTTCATTTCAAACAAATTGAGATAAAGTGAAATTTAACAGTTTATAAAGACGTTATTTTTTTTAAATTATATTGTAATAAATACCAAAAGATTTGTTGTTCCTTAACGTAACACTAAGTGAATTAAATATCTTAGGAACCAAGATAAAAAACCCTGACATTGTGCAATACCCTCATTCACTTCAGGAAGTCGAACACAATGTTTATAATGTCGAAGTAATGTATGCTTATAATTTAAACCATCCTGGAGCACAGAACAGTTGTAAAGGCGTAAAAAATCTATTTATGGACTGAAGTAGTCGTCGATACCAAAACACCAAGGATGTGAAGAAGTAAAATTTCGAGAGGCAGGGCGTAAGGTCTTAATGAAGATCAGATTGCTAGGTAGGAAAGTGTAAAATATTACAAAAAAATTCCAAGGGGGGATTAGAAAAGGAGGATGAACAATCAAGGGGAAAAAACTGTTCAGAAGAATACTGAAATTAACAACAGTGCATTCTAAAACCCATAAAGGACTTACCAATTATTCTATGCTGTGATGGAAATCACCTATCAACAGAAGAAATCTTGCATCGCTCTCACACGCCAATCCTATTAAACTTTCTTTTCTTCTAACAGCAATAGAAAAATCTCCATGAAGTAATCAACGGATGGCAGAAGCTCTTCTTTTTTTACCATGCAATTCCAATCACTATCCCATCGAGGATGCAGAGGAAACTTTTTTTCCAATCAGTTCTTAGAGAGGAGAATCCTTGATCTTCAAGTTGGAGAGCTTGAAAGTCACTCTGTTCAAGCCGAGTCAAATGGAAGAGAAATCAAGTTGGGGACTGCAATTCACTGCCAAAGACTAAATGAAATCGACGTGCAGTAGACAGACGACAGAAACAAACTGACTATAACAGAAAAAACGAGGAAATATAATTGATAGATAAGATTGAAATATGGTGGGAAGGTTAGAAGCCCCTTACATTTGACCTACTGCAATCCCATAATATAATTGATTATTCTTCTTCTGTTGTTCGAAAGAGAGAATGAGGATAATTGATATTTTTGTGTGCTTCAATTAAATTATAATTAAAAAACCTACCGATAACTATAATTTCAAAAACTTAGCGCTTACTTTTAAAAATTTCGACAATATTTTAATACAATAATAGTAAATAAAACATTTGATTTTATATACACTGACTGACTTGTCCCTTAACCCTAATGGATAAGAAAACACAATTTCTTCATTTTAAGGGATAAATGAGAAAATGTCTACGATCTTTAGGGCTAATAATATATTGCTAATTATACTTTCGAATCATCCGTTAGTTACGAATTACTACTACTGTTAAAGGGTTGAAAATTCGAAAGAAAAAATTTCTTTTACTTTGAAAACGAGCAGCCCATATTCGCCAGAGACGATATAGTATTCTTCTAGTTCTGTCCCTTTCTTGCCATGTACATTTCGAATGCTACACGTCTTAACTCTAAGCCCAATGAAATCTGAAATTGGCACTTCTGATAGTTCGTTTTTCATTTTACCTAGTATCTTTTTATTAGGTGTGCTATGCAGGAAGTGATCTATGGGGAATCAGATGTGTCGAGACAGTCTATATCATCTTTCATATGAGCATATACATCATCAGTTTGAAGCTCACAGCACAATGAATCATAGCATCAGTGATAATAATTAAGCATTTACTTCATAGTTAGTGATGATATAATCGTAATCCAAGTTGTACATCAGTATTTTACTAATATCTAGAATACTGAATCTTGTATTGAATCATAAATAGGTCTCTTCAGTTTCAATTTAATTTGTTTTGATTGTACACATGTTAGATAGTTGACAAAAACATGAAAAACATTAAAAAGCAGGCGAAGCTACGAGTTTGCAAACTCTTTTGAGGCTCTGAGTCAAATCAATTTTTCACTCGATTTCTCATGTTTTTCATTATTTTTCCAAACACAGCATTATGTATCAGTTTAAAGAATGTCCTTTTCGAAATCGTTTATGATTTTATTCCTCTGATGTGCATTAAATTCTATATATGGTTTTAACCACAAGATTGTTGGAATTCTAAAATTCGATTAATATTTTTTTCAGTTGCATACAGAGGGTCAAATATTGTTCCAGATTCTGATAATGTAGAATATATTTTCCTTAGAAACACAGATTGGAAACCAGTTTCACTGCTGACTGTGCGGTATTTATTCCAAGGTTATGCGCAAGTTCTTGGAAATATGATGACACCATACGGTTGATAATCCGAAGTTTCTAGGGGCTGGTTGATAATCATTATGCTTGTCATGGAGAGAAACTGGGTATTCAAAATTGACTTCCAAGAAATAACCTTTATTGGAATCATCAATAACTAGATAATATCTCGATCTCCTATTTTTTCTCTATCAAGTCATCGAAAATCACTTTGAGGAAGAACATTGTCCATCAGTAGATATTGGTTGGCATCATAGTACAAAATGTATTTAGAAGGTAGATCAGGATTATAGGTATCTAAATATTTGATATTTACCGTGCTAAAACTATCGCATATCACTGAAATTCTTCTCCGCATGCCTTTTTCCAAGAAAGAATACATTGTAGGGTCATTTTTCAGTTCGAGATTCGCATTTTTCTTCTCCAGACCTGCTTGCTAGACTAGCCCAGGAGCTCTGTAAACATGACAGGGATCAATTTCATACCTGATGATTGAGAGTTTTCTTAAACTCTGAAACCCATCGCTAAACAGGATAACGTCGATCTTCAGATACAAGTGGATAGTGGCCTAGGTCTTTTATGTCCCATGAGTTTCATACTTACAGTGTATGAATGTAGTCTTCATTCTCTAGAGCAGGCCTGTGCAATCTACCGCCCGGACCACATGCTATCCGCTACCTCTTTTTGTTTGCCCCACTAGCTACTCATGAAAAATAAAATAAATTTGTAAGAACCTCTAGAGGACAAGAAATTCCACTTCGGAGAATTAAATCCTTATTAAAATAATTAATTTAAATAAAACTATATTGTTTATGTTTCACTTCAGATAGCTTTGCATTGGTTACACATACATTATTGGTTACATATTTCTTTGGGTTCGCCCTTCCATTTCAGTTTTGCATGCGACCCGTATTCCATTTCAGTTCTCTATGCGACCCTTCAGCTAAAACGTTTGCCCAGACCTGCTCTATAGCCTCTTTTGTGGGTTGGTTGTAAAATGCATCCAGTTCTAGGTGGGAATAGTTCTCCAATTTTTCCCCTGCTGTGAATCTAATCGTCAGGCAGCCATTCCTTTTCAATTCATAGGCAGAAGGTGTCAGGTTTTCGTCGCGGGTTTTATCGGGAAAAAGTGTATGAACGTATTTTAAGAACATTGGAACGGCATCTGTTTTTGATGATTTATTTTTCCCAAAAGTTATGGCCATTTAAAAATGCCCACTAGGAAATGATGGGTCGAAAACGGCGTGTGTGAATTTCATACAAATATTTTAAAAAAATGCTGTATTCAAATGTTTCTATTTTTTATTTAAGACATTAAATTTGACATGTCAATACGAAAATTATTTGGCTCTTTTATCCTTAATGCAGAATTTGTGAAAAACTATCAGAATAAAATTAAAAATAAAATTTTCGCGAATTCTTGTTACCGCTACACCTCAAACTCTGGCAACACATGGTAAAAATATATTATTTGGAAGAAAACATAATCACCTGTCCAGACAAAAAAATTGCTGTGTTATACATTAAAAATTAGTGCTCAAAACTTTTCAAAAAATTGAAATATGTTTGTTTTAACAAACAATATAGAAAATCTGACAATTACAAATTAGAGACAAAAGAAAAAGGTTTGAGTTAAATAACTTACAAATTAAAAACAAAGGTTTGAGTTAAATAACCGTGGAAAGAAATGTTGAGGTGGTTTAGCAATTAAGTAACATATTTTTTCTACATTTTGATTTTCATTATTAAGCATTACGAAGAAAGTGTATCGAATTTTAACAAAATGTTCTACAAAGAAACTTATTTAATTTGTTATTCATTCTTCTTTGTAGAAATAATAATATAACTTGATTTTGTTGAAAACTGAATTAAACTGAATAAAAAAAAATTTAATCAATTTGCGAAATTCTCCAAAAGCTATTAAGAGGAAAAATGTGGTGTTGTTAAATTAAAAAAAAAGCACAAATTCAGAAAATAATGCAAAATGTATTTTAAAAGTAATATTTGGTTAACATTATCAGGAGACTGATTGTGACCCGATATCTGTACAAATTGCTTTTAAAGAGGTGATGAAAGCACATTTACACGTGTTTCAGTCACAGATCATAGAGTTGCTGTTTTCAAATGTTTCATAAGATGTAAACGTATCATCGCTCCATCCAGCACGTGCTCTGATCAGTATCACGTTTCTTGAAAGTATTGTTAGGTATGTAATTTTTTTACTGCTTTGATGTTGAGCCTATGATGGACATGCTTTTGACGTTTGACGAGGAACATTTGCAATTACAGATGTCTGAAGTGTCGCATATATACTAGGGTTTATTCAAAAATTATCTAAACTGGATGAACTGATCTAATGTTTAACCTATTCATTCAGTTAAAGGAAATGCAAACGAAAAACTGCATACCATCTTAAAAATTGAGTTATGTGGCTTGTTTCAGGAGCTGGAAAGATACCTGAAATCAATCTATACATTCCCAAGGAAACTATTTCGAAGATGATAGCTAATATTAGAAGACTAGCTCATCCAGTTCACTCGTATATGTACAATAATCCGTCAAACGTCAAAAATGTTAGGGAGTAGGAAAACATCTGCTGAATGAAGGGACGATCCACGTTTACATCTTATGCGACACTTGAAAACAGCAACTCTATCATCTGTGCCTTAAACACATATAAATTCTCTTTCATCACCTCTTCAAAAGCAATTTGAATAGATATCGAGTCGAGAAAGGAGGCTAGTATTGAGGATCCTAACCTGGAAGAGGGTCAATAATAATCCTATGCGCCCCTACTCCCACTTGTTTAAAGAGAACGTGGATCGTTGCTTAAACCGAGGTGGATCATAGTTAATCATATAGAACACCGATCCCGGAGTTTAAGCTGGGGTGGGTAAAGGTTGAGTCTCTAGGAAAAGGGTGGCGAACCTATGGCACGCATGCCAAAAGGTGGCATGCGAGCCGATATTTGTTGACACATCACTGAGAAGTGAAAAGAAATCCATGTTTATGGCTAGTGTAGATACTTGGAAACAGTTGCTATAGCAATTCAATGCATGTTTTTGGATGAACCATTGGTATCGAGACGGCGACTATGTAACTATAATTAGTACTTTAATTGTGTGCCCATAAGTTATAAAGATGTCGTCAAATAACCGATTACACATTGCAAAATACGTTGCATCATGAAAACAAATACGCAACAAATTTATCATCTGCTGACTGATTTCCTTAAAACACTTCCATATATTTTAAAATTTCATTATGGTTCGTTTTAATACTATGCTTAAGAGAGATGTTTTCCACTCCCAGCCAATGAAAATTCACTTCATTCTGATAAGGGTGGCGGCGTCAGTGATGTGCTAATCCCATATGAGTATAAAGATACTTATGAATGTGATGAATACAGTGTAGGATTTAGAAGGAGAGACAACATTCTACGTCATCTAAGAAAGAGGCTCACAGTAAAAGAACGAAAACGCTCTTAAGAGGAGGAAATTGCGCAGAAGAGGAAACGTAACCCTGAAGGCCCCTGCCAGTTTACAGAAGAAATGAAAAGACGTTGTTAAGCATAGGTTGATGGCGACTGAAGAAACATCTGTAGATCTTAACGTTTTCGTCGAGTCTCAAGGCACTCGTTCCTAACTCCTCTCAAAGAAGAATTGACCTTGAAAAGTAGCATGAAATGGTATCTAGTGGACAAGTGCACTTCAGGTGAAAAATTTTCCCTTCCACCTTCGAATAATGTTCCCTGTTTTTCCAGAGTAACTTCATAAGATGTCCCACTTCATTCTTTGAAAACTAACTGGATTCGGCTTGTAAGAAAATTGAGACTTCATTTGAAGAATTTGAAGGGCCTCATAGTAGCTGGATACTTGATACTATATCCCATACTGAAATGGAAGATGTATTCCTCCTGTAGGATATAATCATGCTCCTCTCCCAAGAGAGTTACAGTTAAAGAGCACTATTACAATGGGCAAAACACAAAAAGGCTTTGAAATGATAATAGCCAAACTTTACTAATTGCGAGGTGCAGAAACGGAAAATGACAATAAAAGTTGTCGATTGGCTCTTGTTTAGGAGAGATAGAGTTGGTAATGTATTAAAGACTCAGTCCGCAATGAGTACACAGGAAACCATTTCGCAACGCTGTATTTTAAACTCCAGATTGAAACTTATTGCGTTGCATTGTATCACAGCCCGCCATACACACAACCCCCAGAGGTATTGCATCAATGTCTGACTTACAAATTAAAAACAAAGGTTTGAGTTAAATAACCGTGGAAAGAAATGTTGAGGTGGTTTAGCAATTAAGTAACATATTTTTTCTACACTTTGATTTTCATTATTAAGCATTACGAAGAAAGTGTATCGAATTTTAACAAAATGTTCTACAAAGAAACTTATTTAATTTGTTATTCATTCTTCTTTGTAGAAATAATAATATAACTTTGTTAATTAATACTTAATAATAATAATAACTTGTAGTTGAGTCATGACATCACGGCTTTACGATCACGGACGAAAGATGATGCAATCGTTAATAGCGACGTCTCGTAGGGTGTGAGCGACTCCCATTTATCCCTGAGTCATAAGTACAACACAAGTGATCCTTGAAGTTTTAATCCAGCAGTAGTAATGCTTCATGACTGTGTTAATAATGCAGACACATTTTATTACATTTGCGAGAAGTGACGTTTGCAAGCCAGAAAAGGGCCATCACTCCAATAGTGAAAGCTGCGTAAGAGTTTTATTTTGGATGAAAGATCGGGGACCAGGACAAGGCTTGGGCCCTACACAAATGCTGCAGTACGAGTGCAAGAAATTTTCCGAAGTGACTGAAAGGCGAAAGAGTGGCAATGCCATTTGATGTTCCAATGGTTTGGAGAGATCCTAGCAATCACACAAATGACTGTTACTTCTGCATGTTCACCTGCTTCTGGAGCCATCACAAGGAAAAAGAAGTGGACAATAGCGTGTCCGAGTATACAATCTGCTCTCCGACCAGTTCTGCACAGTGAAGGATTTCCCATTCCTGGACCTCCAAAAGAATTCTTCATCAATTCAGACGATGAGGAGTGAGGCAAACCGACGTCGGATTCTAAGGAACCTTCGGTGTCTAATAATGATCCATACATCTGCCACGGTGCATAATCTGCGCCACACATTCTCACCGAAGAAGAAATGAATGATCTTGTTCGCGATTTGGAGCTGTCCAAGGCCAAAGCAGAGTTACTTGAATCAAGACTTAAACAATGGAATCTTCTGAAGGAAAATGCCCGAGTGACTTCGTTTCGAACTAGTCATGAGCAGTTTACATCTTACTTCAGAAAAGAAGATGACCTTGTGTTCTGCTCCAATGTAGATGGCCTGATGAATGCCCTCGGCATTAAACATGACCCTCAAGAATGACGACTATTCATAGACTCTTCGAAATTGAGTCTCAAGGCGATGTTACTGCGTAATGGAAATCGACTTTCATCTATTCCAGTCGGACACGTTGTCTACATGAAAGAAACCTACGACAACCTAAAACAGCTGTTGAACTGTCTTCAATTCAGTAACTATGGCTGACATCTCTGTTGTGACTTGAAGGCAGTGGCTCTGTTGATGGGTCTGCAGCTGGGATATACGAAGTACTGCTGTTTCTTAGGTGAATGGGACAGACGTGCAAAGACTTTGCACTACATGAAAAGAAATTGACCATATAGAAAATCTCTAAAGATCGGAGAGAAGAATGTGGAACACTCAGCACTGGCAGAAATGCATAAAATCCTGCTACTGTCCCTACACATCAAACTCGGTGTGAGTAGTGGAGTCGAATTATATGTCACTTTCGACTTTGACCCTACCACGTAACTGACCATGTCTCCTTACGTAACCGACCACGCCCCCTTATTAATATTCATAATTAACAATTCATAATAAATTATTAATCAAAAATTAATTAATATTTCATAATTAATCCTCCCTAATTAAAAAACCTTTATTAAAAATTCCTCCCCCTTTATTAAAAACCACGGCGCCCTCTAGTGTATATTATGAGTACTATATTTAGAAAAGCCCTCAATTTTAGTCGTAATTTTTAAAATTTTTGACTCCCCCTCATTAAAAAAAAAACCTTTATTAAAACTTTCTACCCCTTTATTAAAAAAAACCCTGGCGCCATCTAGTGTATATCATGAGTACTATTTTAGCCATAATTTTTCAATTTTGACTCACCCTCTGTAAAGACCCCCTGGTTGACCCACCTGTATTTTTAAGCCCCCTCTTTAAAGAGCCCCTGGTTAACTCAACAGTATTTTTAAGCCCCCTCTTTAAAGACCCCTTGGTTGATCCACCTGTATTTTTAAGCCCCCCTCTTTAAAGACCCCTGGTTGATCCACCTATATTTTTTAAGCCCCCTGAATTCCTAACACCTGAAAAAGATTGTTGGTGAAGCCATCTAGTGTATATTTTAGCAAGATTTTAACTGAAATTATTCCTCCTTCATTAAACCCCCCCCCCCTTATCAACAGTTCCGCCCTCTTTTAAGGACTATCCTGCAGTAACAGTTTTAAAAAGACTGTCCCACAGAAAATGAATTGAAAAAATCCTATTGGGTAAAAAATTTAATAAAAGGAAAACAGCGAAAAAATCTGATTTAAAAACAAATTATTCGTAATTAGGAAAAATATTGAGGGGTAATATGGTCTGCTGATCCTAAATTGAGGGTTTAAATAAAGGGGGAGGAACGACAAAAAAGACCCGCTTTAGAACACGCAACAAGCATTCGGAATATCATCCCAGACCACGTTTTACTGACAGATGGTTTTACAATCTGAAAAGTCCAGCGAAATTGAAAAATATTATTCCAAATGGGGAATCATAAGGGGACCACGTTTTATTGAAGGATGAATCTTGGATCACGTCAGCCCCTGTGCTGTCAATACTTATTTGCTTCCATATCAGACACCATGTCTTACAACATGAAAACCCGCTGGCACTCTTGATCTTAGTTTAGGACTCGAAAATTTTCCAAGTCCAGAGACGGATGACAGCCCCTCTGAATAAACCGCATTGTCACCACTCATTCTACCCCCCTTTGTTTCAGGCCATCACAGGATATGGAAACAATGTTTTCTATCCTCTTATCGAAACATACCTTTTATGATAGGTCAGCTATTTGTTTCAAAGTACCCCGTCGGAAGAATTTCCCTTCGAGCCCCTAAACCTCCAAGAGTTGAGCTTCTCTTATTAAAATTAGTCTCCATCGGGTTGAAGGATTTTGCCATCAGATATTTGTGTTCTATTCTACACTTTCCTCGTCAGGACTTGTTTTGGAATGATAAAGTGGTTTTACATTAAATTCTTCTCTCTGCCACGTCTCAATTACTCTCCGTAAGTATATTCGTTACGCGACATGGTTTAAAACTTTTTATTCCTAACACAACAACTTAGTAACAGTGATAACAATTTCTTCCTCCGATGAAAAATCAGCTAACTGTTTGGGAGTAATCAATTTTTAAAGTTATAGAGTTCTAAACGCTCTCAGAGTTTTTTAAAAATCGTCTTTTCCACCGTATATTGGCGAACGTGTGCCTCATCACGCTGATGAAATTTTATTTCGCGTTGCGTCGTCAGTTCGTTCGTTATGCTTTACAAGGTCAATTGGTTTCACAGGATAATGCTATAGAAAATAAGCAATGCTAAAAGTACGTTGCGGGTACCCTTGCATTTCTGCTTACGGTGCGTAAAAAACTTTAGTTCCAACATGAATGTATGTTAATGGGATAGGGGACATTAGTTTTAACAAATACACTAACCTACTATAAAAAATAATACCCCTAAGTCTCACTTGATCGTACCGTCTCGACTTACCTGAGTTAATCCATCGAAATTTATTTGCAACTGCACTGATAGTCAAAATTTAGCAAATACTTCAACGATTATATCAATATATATCTAAGGAACAAGCTACATGAGAAAGCTTCTTCGATGACATAAAAATCCGCCTAACTATACTCTGACATATATGTTCTGATCGGGCCTCAGTAAAAGAATTCTGCACTTTTGTCACGAAAATCAATGTTCTCACGTAGAGCGTACACGAAGCAACAAACAAAATATAATACCTTTACAAATTAAAAGCGTGAAAAATCCCAAGTCCAGCAATACCCATCTAAAAATAGGAAATTCAATACATGCTCCCACTTCTTAAATCGCCTCTGTTAAAAATTTCTGAAAGCTCCTACTATCATTGTCACGTGATCTGCAGAAGTGACTGAGAAACGCACATGCGCACTGGCTGCCCACCCGCTGGTAAAGGTCAGGGGGACACTTACGCACTGACCTATGGACACCCCTTCAACGTGGAAACAGATAAGCCAAAGTATATCTAATTCCTTTGCTTGTGAGCAGACTGCCCTCTCGTGCTTTTATCTTCCTCAACGATCTTTTGAACCCTAATGAGAAAGTTAAATAATTACTCGTTTCATGACGAAATGCAGCAATTCAAAATAAGGAATTCTTCTGTCGACAGATTACATTCTAAAGAGATGCACTTCAAAATTGATAAGAATCTATGAAATTCAAAGTTCCAGGGAGAATGCTGTGTGTTCTTCCATATTATTGGGAATGCAATTAATCTTCTTATTTTTGATCATACCTATTCCTTGCATAATAAGATGGCTGTCCTTTATGTTATGAACTATAACTGGAATTTTATTTAGGCGCTTAAAATTGAGATTACACGCATTATGACTGGCTCCTCGGATAAGCGGTAGGGGAAGAAGAAGACTATATCCATGTAATGAAAGTATATATGGGGCGGGGGTGGCTCAGTCGGTAGCGCGCCAGGCTCGTAATCTGTAGTTCCCAGGTTCGAGTCCCAGCTGGGTCAGCGTTGAGATTTATCTCCCCAAAATTCCCCGCCCTGCACACGGTCAGTAGGGGACACCGATGGGTCTGGAAAGGCCGCCGTCCTTCAGATGGGACGTTAAGCCGTGGCTCCGTGTGCGAGAGAGCCATACCCTTTGCACGTTAAAGAACACGCTGGATGACCTTGACGGGAGGCTACCATCTGTCTCCCAACAGCTGTTCCAGTGGGTCCCCTCCCCCAACCTTCTCTGAGCCTTCGGGGTCCATGTGACCTGGCCATTTAGCCCATGGTGTGAAAAAAAGTGCCGCTCAGAGGTAAAACAACCCAACCCTAATGAAACTATGGAACTCATTCGACATAAAAAAACCTAGGCCAATATCACAGCTTATACACCGATGTGCTCCTCTTAGCTGATGTGTTTGAGAAAACTATTAGTCATATATTATGAAATTGATCCCTGTCATGTTTACACAGCTCCTGGCTTGGCAAGCATGCCTGAAGATGACAAATATTAATGTAAAGTTGATAACCTACAATGTACCTTTTCCTGGAAAACGGCATACGAGGGGGTATTTCAGTGATATCCAAGACGAACTGATTGCAAGTTTGCTTCACTTCACTGTCATACAATCTTAGAGATAAACTAACTCATTATATAGCTTAATCTTCAGATGCATGTTTCTCCATAGAATCGTAAACTCTCAATATCTATTCTTTGTCTTTTCTCATACATCTCACACGATAATTAAAGTAACTTGCTTAAAAGAACACAATCACTGATTCATCTTCCATATGTGTATATTTACTTTCTAATAAACCATACTTTAACGACCAAAGTAGGTAAATCGCAAGCATCATCTGAGTCAGATTATTATTTTTTCCATATATCTGCGAATTCTTTATGTTGAAAATCTCACAAAAGCCTGAAATGCACAGTATTCAATACTTTACCCACGATACAGCTATAAGCTATGATAACCAACAGATTAAAAGATTTATCTCATAGACAGTAGATTAGCACGCTCAGCTTCTGATTTAAGAAACCTAGAGATCCATGGTAAGACATGAGTGTTGTTTTTCTACTGAGTACCTTCCACTATGTCGAATGAAAGGATTCTGTAACCGCTATGACAAATAGTTGCATAAAGCCATGTTTATTTCTAAAGATACACTGATTTCGAACTCATTAAGATGCTTATAGGCAATCAATAGAGATTTGCCCTAAGGATGTCTATATTTTCGGAACCGCCCTCATGCATTTTTCGGGGTTCTATGTGTATTTCTACAGTTCCCTACTACGTTTTAATAAGCGCATAAGTAAACTGCGTGTATAAGGGCGAAAGTGGTTATTTTCAGCTGAAAGCGCACGTTTTTTCGAAAATGATATGTATTCACATACGTGTTTTTCACTATACGGGGAAATTTAACACACGCATTTGATGTCTAAGAATCGGTTTAGTTATTTTTCCTGCATGAGAATATATATTTCTACACTAATGTGGAATTCTTAGAACAATTGCTACTATGTTTTATAAGTGTGAAAGTGGTTGTTTTTCCGGCAAGGACACGTTTTTTTTGGATAATATTATGTTTTCGTGTTTCATTTGTTTGGAAATATAAAATTACACTACCTCCAGTAAATTCCATTAGTATGTACTAAATGCTTCTCGATTATGAGGGCTCCCAGAATCGATCTGTTAGACAATTCTTTGCATTTCAAACGTTTTCTGAACCTAACAAGTAAAGCGCCAAGTCTTTCAACGGTTATTTCACACTTCAAACACTCATCAACACAATCAATCGCCACATTACAGAAGTAAGATTGAAAAAGAAAAGCGATAGGAAAGTGAAAGAAAGGCATCCTTACACCTTCTCACATTAAAAGAAAAAGTACCAAAAACGTAACGTAAGCATTCATCGGTTCGCCTCAAAACAGCTAAGATAAAAAACAGCCCGACAGAGGGCGCACTATGCCAGCAAGGAAAATACAAGTAACAATAGTTTAACCACAAGTATTCATTTTTTTTAAGTATTAAGGTATTAATGTCACAATTTCTTGCAACAACGTTCATTTCTAGTGAAGATGGAACATTATTTTTCCTGCAAACATTCACTTATTGTGCAAGCATGTGAATGTTACATGTAACTTTTCAGTTGTATGTGAATCAAATATTCACTTTTCTGAACAAATGCAAATTCGCTCCAATGGAGTGAACTACAGTGAAATCGATTACTCACACAGGACAATAAAAGGCATAGAACAAGTACTAGCAGGGTAGTGGATGACAATATGCAGAAATGAGAATATACAGTTATACACAGTTAAATTTTTACGTGTTTAAAAACATCCCAGTAAATTATTTCAAACATATATTGTGTCTGCTTCTTAATATCAATATACTATTCTTTCGAATACAAATGTTAAAAAATAGAAATTTCGAAGGAAGATGATACATGCAACAGTCAAAATAAGCGATTTTCTGCATATTTAGAAGATAATCCGTCATCCACCCCGTTAGTACTTTATACATTTTCTGGCCGTTCTTCTATGCCTTTTATTGTCCTATGTGAGTAATCGATTTCACTGTAGTTCACTCCATTGGAGCGATTTTGACTTGTTCAGAAAAGTGAATATTTGATTCACATACAGCTGAATACAGCTGAAAAATTACATGTAATATTCACAGGCTTGCACAAAAAGTGAATGTTTGCAGGAAAAATAATGTTCCATGTTCACTAGAAATGAACGTTGTTGTAAGAAATTGTGGCATTAACACCCTAATACCTAAAAAAATGAATACTTGTGGTTAAACTATTGTGACTTGTATTATCCTTGCTGGCATAGTGCGCCCTCTGTCGGGAT
This sequence comes from Ryuthela nishihirai, assembly GCA_038380435.1. Lineage (NCBI taxonomy): Eukaryota > Metazoa > Arthropoda > Arachnida > Araneae > Heptathelidae > Ryuthela > Ryuthela nishihirai. The sequence continues at coordinate 6,998,710 of JAWZYU010000019.1, forward strand.
GTTTTGTATCTTAACTGTTTTGAGGCGAATCAATGAATGCTTACGTTACGTTTTTGGTATTTTTTCTTTTAATGTGAGAATGTGTGAGATACCTTTCTTTCGCTTTCTATCGCTTTTCTTTTTCAATCTTACTTCTGTAATGTGGCGATTGATTGTCTTGATGAGTGTTTGAAGTGTGAAATAACCGTTGAAAGACTTGGCGCTTTACGTGTTAGGTCCGGAAAACGTTTGAAATGCAAAGTATTGTCTAACAGATCAATTCCGGGAGCCCTCATAATCGAGAAGCATTTAATACGTACTAATGGAATTTACTGGAGTAGTGCTACTTTCTATAGGTAGTGTTATTTTATATTTCCAAACAAGTGAAATACGAATACATAATATTATCAAAAAAAAACGGTCCTTGCCGGAAAAACAACCACTTTCACACTTATAAAACATAGTACTACTTGTTCTAAGAATTCCACATTAGTGTAGAAATATATATTCTCATGCAGGAAAAATACGTAAACCGATTCTTAGACACCAAATGCGTGTGTTAGATTTCCTGTATATGAAAAACACGTATGTGAATACATATCATTGTCGAAAAAACGTGTGCTTGCAGCTGAAAATAACCACTTTCGCCCTTATACACGCAGTTTATTTATGCGTTTATTAAAACGTAGTAGGGAACTCTAGAAATACACATGCCTGAAAAGGGCATGAGAGCGGTTCCGAAAATATAGACATCCTTAGGGCAAATCTCTATTGATTGCCTATAAGCATCTTAATGAGTTCGAAATCAGTGTATCTTTAGAAATAAACATGGCTTTATGCAACTATTTGTCATAGCGGTTACAGAATCCTTTCATTCGACATAGTGGAAGGTACTCAGTAGAAAAACAACACTCATGTCTTACCATGGATCTCTAGGTTTCTTAAATCAGAAGCTGAGCGTGCTAATCTACTGTCTATGAGATAAATCTTTTAATCTGTTGGTTATCATAGCTTATAGCTGTATCGTGGGTAAAGTATTGAATACTGTGCATTTCAGGCTTTTGTGAGATTTTCAACATAAAGAATTCGCAGATATATGGAAAAAATAATAATCTGACTCAGATGATGCTTGCGATTTACCTACTTTGGTCGTTAAAGTATGGTTTATTAGAAAGTAAATATACACATATGGAAGATGAATCAGTGATTGTGTTCTTTTAAGCAAGTTACTTTAATTATCGTGTGAGATGTATGAGAAAAGACAAAGAATAGATATTGAGAGTTTACGATTCTATGGAGAAACATGCATCTGAAGATTAAGCTATATAATGAGTTAGTTTATCTCTAAGATTGTATGACAGTGAAGTGAAGCAAACTTGCAATCAGTTCGTCTTGGATATCACTGAAATACCCCCTCGTATGCCGTTTTCCAGGAAAAGGTACATTGTAGGTTATCAACTTTACATTAATATTTGTCATCTTCAGGCATGCTTGCCAAGCCAGGAGCTGTGTAAACATGACAGGGATCAATTTCATAATATATGACTAATAGTTTTCTCAAACACATCAGCTAAGAGGAGCACATCGGTGTATAAGCTGTGATATTGGCCTAGGTTTTTTTATGTCGAATGAGTTCCATAGTTTCATTAGGGTTGGGTTGTTTTACCTCTGAGCGGCACTTTTTTTCACACCATGGGCTAAATGGCCAGGTCACATGGACCCCGAAGGCTCAGAGAAGGTTGGGGGAGGGGACCCACTGGAACAGCTGTTGGGAGACAGATGGTAGCCTCCCGTCAAGGTCATCCAGCGTGTTCTTTAACGTGCAAAGGGTATGGCTCTCTCGCACACGGAGCCACGGCTTAACGTCCCATCTGAAGGACGGCGGCCTTTCCAGACCCATCGGTGTCCCCTACTGACCGTGTGCAGGGCGGGGAATTTTGGGGAGATAAATCTCAACGCTGACCCAGCTGGGACTCGAACCTGGGAACTACAGATTACGAGCCTGGCGCGCTACCGACTGAGCCACCCCCGCCCCATATATACTTTCATTACATGGATATAGTCTTCTTCTTCCCCTACCGCTTATCCGAGGAGCCAGTCATAATGCGTGTAATCTCAATTTTAAGCGCCTAAATAAAATTCCAGTTATAGTTCATAACATAAAGGACAGCCATCTTATTATGCAAGGAATAGGTATGATCAAAAATAAGAAGATTAATTGCATTCCCAATAATATGGAAGAACACACAGCATTCTGCCTGGAACTTTGAATTTTATAGATTCTTATCAATTTTGAAGTGCATCTCTTTAGAATGTAATCTGTCGACAGAAGAATTCCTTATTTTGAATTGCTGCATTTCGTCATGAAACGAGTAATTATTTAACTTTCTCATTAGGGTTCAAAAGATCGTTGAGGAAGATAAAAGCACGAGAGGGCAGTCTGCTCACAAGCAAAGGAATTAGATATACTTTGGCTTATCTGTTTCCACGTTGAAGGGGTGTCCATAGGTCAGTGCGTAAGTGTCCCCCTGACCTTTACCAGCGGGTGGGCAGCCAGTGCGCATGTGCGTTTCTCAGTCACTTCTGCAGATCACGTGACAATGATAGTAGGAGCTTTCAGAAATTTTTAACAGAGGCGATTTAAGAAGTGGGAGCATGTATTGAATTTCCTATTTTTAGATGGGTATTGCTGGACTTGGGATTTTTCACGCTTTTAATTTGTAAAGGTATTATTTTTGTTTGTTGCTTCGTGTACGCTCTACGTGAGAACATTGATTTTCGTGACAAAAGTGCAGAATTCTTTTACTGAGGCCCGATCAGAACATATATGTCAGAGTATAGTTAGGCGGATTTTTATGTCATCGAAGAAGCTTTCTCATGTAGCTTGTTCCATAGATATATATTGATATAATCGTTGAAGTATTTGCTAAATTTTGACTATCAGTGCAGTTGCAAATAAAATTTCGATGGATTAACTGAGGTACGTTGAGAGGGTATGATCGAGTTAGACTTAGGAGTATTATTTTTTATAGTAGATTAGTGTATTTGTTAAAACTAATGTCCCCTATCCCATTAACATACATTCATGTTGGAACTAAAGTTTTTTATGCATCATAAGCGGAAATGCAAGGGTACCCGCAACGTACTTTTAGCATTGCTTATTTTCTATACGATTGTGCCGCGTACAAATACCATATGAAAACAACTGACCTTGTAAAGCGTAACAAACGAACTGACGCCGCAACGCAGAATAAAATTTCATCAGCGTGATGAGGCACACGTTCGCTGATAGACATTGGAAAAGACGATTTTTAAAAAACTGTGAGGGGCGTTTAGAACTGTAGATCTTTAAAAATTGATTACTCCCAAACAGTTAGCTGATTTTCCTTCGGAGAAGAAATTGTTTTCGACTGTTACTGAGTAATGTTACTTCCTAGGAACGAGTAATATTTTGCATCATGTACTGAGGATATATTTTTATTAGGAATAAAAATTTTAAACCATGTCGCGTAACAGATATACTTACAGAGAATAATTAATTGATACATGGCAGAGGTAAGAATTTAACCTAAAACCACTTTATCATTCCAAAACGCGATAACGCGCGAAAAGCAGAATAGAACACAAAACACGGTGACGCGGAGAAGTGCAGAATAGAACACAAATATGTGATGGCAACATCCTTCAACACGATGGAGACTACTTTTAATAAGAGAAGCTCAACTATTGGAGGTTTAGGGGCTCGAAGGAAAATTCTTCCGACGGGGTACTTTGAAACAAATAGCTGGCCTATCATAAATGGTACGTTTCGATAAGAGGATGGAAAACATTGTTTCCATATCCTGTGATGGCCTGAATCAAAGGGGGGTAGAATTAGTGGTGACAATGCGGTTTATTCAGAGGGGCTGTCATCCGTCTCTGGACTTGGAAAATTTTCGAGTCCTAAACTAAGATCAAGAGTGCCAGCGGGTTTTCATGTTGTAAGACATGGTGTCTGATATGGAAGCAAATAAGTATTGACAGCACAGGGGCTGACGTGATCCAAGATTCATCCTTCAATAAAACGTGGTCCCCTTATGATTCCCCATTTGGAATAATATTTTTCAATTTCGCTGGACTTTTCAGATTGTAAAACCATCTGTCAGTAAAACGTGGTCTGGGATGATGTTCCAAATGCTTGTTGTAAGTTCTAAAGCGAGTCTTTTATTTCATTCCTCCCCTTTATTAAAACCCTCAATTTAGAGTCAGCAGACAATATTACCCCTCAAAATTTTTCATAATTACGAATAATTTGTTTTTAAATCAGATATTTTCGCCGTTTTCCTTTTATTAATTTTTTTACCCAATGGCATTTTTTCAATTCATTTTCTGCGGGACAGTCTTTTTAAAACAGGTACTGCAGGATAGTCCTTAAAAGGGGGCGGAACTGTTGATAAGGGGGGTTTTTAATGAAGGGGGATTACAATTGGGAATAATTTCGGTTAAAATTTTGCTAAAGTATACACTAAATGGCTCCACCAACAAACTTTTTCAGGTGTTAGGAAATTTAGGGGGCTTAAAAAATACAGGTGGATCAAACAGGGGGTCTTTAAGATGGGGGTTTAAAAATACTGTTGAGTTAATCAGAGGCTCTTTAAAGAGGGGGCTTAAAAATACAGGTGGGTCAACCAGGGGGTCTTTAAAGAGGGTAAGTCATATACACTATATGGCGCCAGGTTTTTTTTTTTTAATAATTTTTTAATAAAAATAATAATAATTATTTAAATAAAGGGGGAGGAATGTTTAATAAAGAGGTTTTTTTTAATGAGGGGAGGATTAATTATGAAATATTAATTAATTATTAATTATGTATTGTTAATTATGAAAATTAATAGCGGGCGTGGCCGGTTACGTCGTAGGGTCAAAGTCGAAAGTGACCTATAGTGCGACTCCACTACTCACACGAGTTTGATGTGTAGGGACAGTAGCAGGATTTTATGCATTTTTGCCAGTGCTAGGTGTTCCACATTCTTCTCTCCGACCATTAGATATTTTCTCTGAGGTCAATTTCTCTTCACGTAATGCACAGTCTTTGCACGGTCTGTCCCATTCACATAAGAAACAGCAGTACTTCGTATATCCCAGCTGCAGACCCATCAACAGAGCCACTACCTTCACGTCACAACAGAGATGTCAGCCGTAGTTACTGTATTGAAGACAGTTCAACAGCTGTTTTAGGTTGTCATAGGTTTCTTTAATGTAGACAACCTGTCCGACATGAATAGACGGAAGTCGGTTGTCCTTAAAGATCCACTTTCTCCATTACCACTTAGATTTCTTCCCCGACACCTGCGGTATGGTTAGTGATGAGCACGGTGAACATTTTCACTAGGACATTGCAACGATGCAGAATCGATACCAGGGAAACTTGTCCACTTCAATGTTGTCTGATTACTGTTGGACGCTCGCCAGAGATGATCCTGAGCAGCTGTGCAAGCGACGTCGGAAGTAGAAGCGGAGTTTTACAAATACATGTCATATGTACGTATTACTGTATTATATAAAAGAAAATATTGAGGATGTCTTTAGAAATCGTAGCCAATTTTAATAAATGGCTATTTTTGTCTCTGAGCATGACTTTTATGAAAATTTGTTGCCCAGTGTTATCAATGTTTCTAATTCAGACTGAAAATGCTCTTCTCCTGTCTGTATTCTGTTACAGATAATTCAGAACGTCTTAAAAACTGCATGCATTTGGAAGGAAAATGAAACAGAATTGATTTAACTTTTCTATTGCAATCAATCAAATACCGAAATTCGAAATACTAAATAACATTTCTGTTAAATCTTTCTTGTACGGAAAACAGGTTCTCCCACTTCATATTACGCCCTTCATGTTTAGAAATCATGCTATTCTCCTTGTGTTAAAAGGGAAACCAGCATTATTGTAATATTTACAATATGAGCAGATTCCTGGTACTCTCATCAAATACAAATGTCAGGCTTTCTATTGTGATTACTTATCTTCACCGTTTCATGAATGAATCGCTCTTGAAGGGTATTTCCTGTTGCTAAGAATATGGGCCCCAAAGAATAGTTTCCAACTGAAGAAAAGAAATTGCTGAAGTTCAAAATTTTAAATTTCAACAGTGTATTTCTTATGTATTTACGATGACTTTGAATCATTCTTAGTTAAAGTGGACACTTGTATGCCTGATCCTTCAAATTCTCACATTACAATCACAACAAACCTGTGAATTTGTATATCTTGTTAAACAACAAGATATACAAATTCACATTGATGTTTGCAGCTGTAAACCTCCAATGATTTATAGAGGCCCTAATATGTGGCTTCTAACATAAAAATATCTAGACATAAAACATCTTCTCTCTATAACAACAAATGCACTTTTAAATCGAGAAGAGGAATTTTTTCTCAACCTATTAACTATCATATTTACAAACAAGGTCTGGGAGCATATCGTGTGGAAGATCACGATTATTTAACTGGAATTTTCCAAGGAACAGCCCATAATGCATGCAGTCTTAACTTTAAGCTCACTAATCAGATTTCAGTTATATTTATTAATCTCAGGGTATGGCAGCCATTTTATTTTGCAAAGAATCGGCAGGATCAAAAAGAAATTAAATTGTATTCCTAATAATTTGAAAAAATATAAAGCATTCCTTATCCAAAAAGATAAAGCAATAATTTGAAAAAATTATAAGCATTCATATTTATTAATCTCAGGGTATGGCAGCCATTTTATTTTGCAAAGAATCGGCAGGATCAAAAAGAAATTAAATTGCATTCCTAATAATTTGAAAAAATATAAAGCATTCCTTATCCAAAAAGATAAAGCAATAATTTGAAAAAATTATAAGCATTCATATTTATTAATCTCAGGGTATGGCAGCCATTTTATTTTGCAAAGAATCGGCAGGATCAAAAAGAAATTAAATTGTATTCCTAATAATTTGAAAAAATATAAAGCATTCCCTATTGGGGCTTTGAATTTTATAGACTACTATCAGTGTTTAAATGAATCTGTTCAGGAGCCAGTCAACAATTTATTCCCGGAAGAATTCCATATTTTAACCCTTTGCACTCCATAGGCGCCGCTACGGCGACGTACTAATACTATTTAGCAACTCATGCTAAAAAAACACCTGGAGTGCAAAGGGTTAAAGGAGCATGTTGAACCAAAAGGTTGCATCTACTTTTGAGAAAGTCGATTTTAACTCTGAGCAATACTTGAAAATAGCAACTCTACATCTGTGCCTGAAAGCCAAATAAATTCTCTTTCATCACTTCTACAATAAAAAGTTGGACAAATATTTAGTGATTACCATTCTCGTGATACGGTAAACTGAAATGTCAATCAAGTTGATGTCAAATCACGTAGAGGGTATTAAGTGACCCTCGCGGATTCCAATGCAAAAAATATACGCTAGAGTAGGGGTTCTGAACGTGGGGTACGAGTACCCCACGTTGAGAACCCCTGCGTTAGAGTATTCTTCGCAAAAACATCGAACTCGCATCAGCTTTGGGTCAAATATTTTTCAAAAGTTATGACCAATTAAAACTTAAAAATGGTCGTCAAAAATGATGGATCAAAAAAGGCATGTGTTGTATTCCTAATATTTCGAAAACTATTTATTCAAACATTGTAACTTATTTTCTGTTTCAGAGATCACATTCGGCACACACACACATATATATATAAGGTTATTTTTCTCTTTTCACCTTTAAAAAGAAATTTTTGAAAAATTAACAAAATTTGGTTCGAAACTGAATTGTTTTCGACTTCTTGTTCACGTTAGAAATCAAAATCTCTAACCGATGGATATAACGTCATATTATTTGGTAGCAAATGTAGCTGTCTATATAAAATGTTGCGCCTTAATATTTTAAACATTAGTGCCCGAAAATATTCTGAAAATATAAAATATAGGAAAACTTTTAAAGAAGGCATATTTCAAAGTCAATAAAAACAAACAAAGCCATGTTAAAAAATCTGAAACTTCTGCAAATTGAAGACAAAGACTTAAATAACTGAGGAAAGAAACTCTGAGATATTTCAGTTTAACAAGTTTTTTTAGACCTTTGTAAGTTCCGATAGTTTCATTTTCATTATTAAAGCAGTATGAAGACACTATTGAAATTTTCATAAAATATTCATCTAAGAAAAAAAATTAACTTATTGTTCACTCTTTTTTGCAGAATTAATAATATAATGAGGTTATGCTGACTTGTAATGTTTATGAAACTGAATTATTTAAAAAAAGATTCATTTCTGAAAGACTTCAAAAGTGATTAAGCAGGAAAAATACGGTATACCTAACTTTAAAAAATAATCCCAAATTAGGAAATTGATAAACAATATTGTAGAAGTAACATTCGGTTTACTGTATCACGAGAATGGGAATCATTAAATATATGTCCAACGTTTTATTGTGGAAGTGATGAAATAGCATTTATTTGGCTTTCAGGAACAGATGGTAGAGATGGTAGAGTAGTTATTTCCAAGTATTGCATAAGATGTAAACGTGAAATCATCACCTCATCCAGAAGATGTTTTCCTACTCCTCTTAAAAGCGTTTTCGCTTTTTACAATGTGCCTCTTTCTTGGATGATGCAAAATTTTATCTTTGTTTCTAAATTCTGCACTGTATTCATTACGTTTGTAGGTATTTTTACTGATGTGGGGTATCTCAAGACATTGCTTATCGTCCTTCCTTGCAAATGCAGCCCGCATTGTAAACACTTGAAGAGCTTCATTCCATAGCGAAAGGTTCTGATGAAGGAAGACCTTCTAGCATATATCAGTTGAATACATCAAAGGTAGTAAGGCTTGTAGAACTAACGGAGGATGATATGGAGTTATACTATACAAAGAGCAGAGAACTCGCCCAGAACTAGCTAGCACTGATGACTTCTAACAATTGAAGCCTCTCAGAGATGTAGCAGTAAAGAAGCATCGCTGTCAACATCTGACAACATCACTTCATCCATAAGGAAGATTCTGCCTGATGGAAGCCTTATTTATACCAAAGGAAAGACTATCCTGCAGAACTCGGTTAAAAAGATTGTCCAGCAGAATATCGGAAGTAAATAAATAAAATACTATTGGTTGTAATATTTAGGAAATTAAAAAATAACATTTAATTTGTCAGATTTAAAAGAAAAAAATGAAATTAGGAAAATATTGAAGTGGGAGAGGAGAAAGACGTGTACTCTATCGCCACCTAGTGGATGAACCTGATTTTAACTTTGAGATTGGTGCGGATATTAAAAACTTTTAATAACATCGAAAATCATAACCTACAACTTCCGATGTGCAGGAAAATTGTAAACTGTACATTTTAGAAATTGCATGAATATTTAGGTTCTGCTTTGGCTTAAACCCCCCCAAAAAAATTGTATTTAATTCTATTCAGAGAGACATTTCCAAAACGATGATTATTGCTTATTTCCATTACTGCAGCATTTTTTGCTTATGGTATAACCATTTCACCTTGAGTTAAGGCGCAGGTGTTATAGGGAAAAATTATAGTAGGTACCTTTTGCTTTCGTGTGCCAATAATCGTGATTTGAGGTTAAAAAAAAACCCTAACAAATCTACATCTAGAGGTTCATTCAACTTTACCTACCTCTGCTTTAAACTCCGGGATCGGTGTTCTATATGATTAACAATGATCCACCTCGGTTTAAGCAACGATCCACGTTCTCTGTAAACGAGTGGGAGTAGGGGCCCATAGGATTATTGTTGACCCTCTTCCAGGTTAGGATCCTATTAGCCTCCTTTCTCGACTCGATTACTATTCAAATTGCTTTTGAAGAGGTGATGAAAGAGAATTTATATGTGTTTAAGTCACAGATGATAGAGTTGCTGTTTTCAAGTGTCGCAGAGATGTAAACGTGGTATCGTCCCTTCATTCAGCAGATGTTTTCCCACATTCTGACATTTTTTGACGTTTGACGGGGAACATTTGTGAGAACAGATATCAGAACTGTTTACATATACGAGTGGTGAAAACAAATTTATCAGACTACGGAGGTAAAACAGAACTGGATATGACCATTTTTTAATTTTAGGGATCTTACCAGCTCCTGAAACAAGCCACATAACTCAGCTTTTAAGATGACGTGCAATATTTAGTTTGCATTTCCTTTATTTAAATGAATTTCATCCAGTTCAGAAAATGTTTGAATAAACCCTAGTATATGCGCGACACTTCAAACATCCTTAATCGCAAATGTTCCTCGTCAAACGTCAAAAGCGTGTCCATCATAGGCTCAACATCCAAAGAGTAGAAAAATTACATACCTAACAATATTTTCAAGAAAAGTGATACTGATCAGCGCATGTGACGGATGGAGCGATGATGTTGCGTTTACATCTTATGAAATATTTGAAAACAGCAATTCTATGATCTGTGACTGAAACACGTGCAAATGCGCTTTCATTACCTCTTCAAATGCAATTTGCACAGATATCGAGTCAAAATTAGTCTCCTGATAGAGTTAACCAAGTGTTATTTCTACAATGCTGTTTATATCAGTTTCCTAATTTTCGATTTTTTAAAAATTTAGCCGTACCATATTTTTCCTGCTTCTGGAGTGTTTCGCAAAATGATATTTTTAAATATTGCAATTTAACAAAATTCAAATAAATATTACAATTCAACACAATTCAAATAAATATTGCATTCAACAATATTTGATCCTCGGTTTGCAACTGATAAAAAATCATCGAAATTTAAAATTCAAACAATCTTGCTGATTAAAACTATATATAGAAATTAATACAGGCCAGCGGAAAAAGCCAAAAAACGATTTCTAGAATGATTTCTTCAAACTGATTAATAATGTGTATTTTAAAATGCAATGTTAAATGTCAGAAATCAGCTGAAAATTCAGGTGACTCAGAGCCCCAAAACGGCTTACAAATTTGTAATTTCGTCTGCTTTTCACACGTTTCGTGTTTTTTATAACGAACTAACACGTGTGCAATCAAAGCAGACTAAATTAAAATTGAAGAAACCTATTTACACTGGATTCAGTATTCTATACGTTAGTAAAATACTGCTGTACAATTTCGATTACATTCGTATCATCCCTAAATATGAAGGAAATGCTTAATTATTTTTCACTGATTCTTTGATTCACTGTGCTCTGAGTTTCAAACCGAGGATATGTATTCCCATATGAAAGATGATATAGACTATTTCGACACATTTCATTACCTCGCAGAATAACTTCCTGTATAGCATACGCAAAACCAATGTACTAGATAAAATGAAGCATGAAGGTTCAGAAGTCCCCATTTAAGATTTCATTTGGTTTAGAGCTAAAATGTCTAACATTAGAAGCGTCATGACGAGAAGAAGACAGAAATAGAAAAAAATATATCGCCTCTAGCGAATATGCGATGCTCGTTTTGAAAGAAAATAAAAAAAGAAAGAGGAAGCTCCTTAGCTTTATCAAACAAATAACTTTGTCTCCTGAGTACATTAAAGTACTCCGATGCTACAAGTGGCATCGGAGTACATCTCCTTAACCTTCGGGTATATGCAAAAAGCATGCACCGTGAAAACACAACGATGTTCTCAGTGTGCGGGTAAGCACACTTTTATGGGGCACCCAAAAAACAAAACCAAAGTGTGTTTGATTTCAACACCGCCCCCATACAACACAAAAAAGTTTGCTATTGGCAAAACCCCTGACTGGTGCAAGCTCTTGCGTTGTGTAGCACCAGGCCTGGCAAAGTTCCGCCATCGCATTGCCAGCAAAGATGATAGTGACTCTCTGGATAACATCATCAGAGAAATAGCCAAGTGCATAAACTCTGGTGTGAGAAACCCTTTGGGTTCAAGGAAAAACTCCCAAAAAGGAAGTCTGTACCCTAGTAGACACAAGAGCTCGGTATCAAAAGAAAGCGGGTCCGAGCTTTTAGACGGAGGTATCAAAGGTGTCACAATGTTGAAAGAAGTTCCAGAGAAGAGGTTCAGGCGGAGTACAAACTCACCATCCGCCAAGCCCAGTTAGCCTATTGGCAAAAGTTCTGTAGTGAGATTACTGCACAGAACCCTTTTACTCTGCAGTATAAGCTGACAACAGGGAAAGACATCACGTAACACCCTTGGATATTGAGTATGTATGCAAAGAGAATGGGTCCAAGACCACCTTTTTTTGCGAAACTATCCAGGTGTTACTCAAGGGATTATTCCCTGACTACGATAGGAGCTCTGATGATGCCCAACATCATCTCCAGAGAGAATGCAGCAGGGTTCCACCGGACAAGGAATATGACGTTCCGTTCACGGAAAAGGAGGTGGGAAAGGTGATCAGTGCTATGGCCAGGGGTAAAGACCCTGGCCACGATGGTCTGACAGTGGAGATTGTGATGCAATTGTTCAAAGAACACGAAGATCTGTTCACACAGCTCTTTATCAACTCTCTGAGGCTGGGAAACTTCCCAAAGGTCTGGAAACAGGCCGACCTAGTCCTATTTAATAAGGCGGGTAAAGATCCTGCAGACGTAAGATCTTACAGACCGATATGTCTGCTGCCAGTGATGGGGAAGATTCTGGACAAAATGCTCACAAACAGGATGTATTACACTGTAGTAAGAGCAACTTCCTGAACAGTAAACAATTCGGGTTCAGGACAGACCAGTCCACCATTGCCGCTATCAAACAGACGGTGGACATTATAGAGGTAAACAAAGCCAACAAGTTGAACACCACTCTCATCATCTTGGATGTTACGGGCTCATTTTATAATGTCTGGTGGCCTGTAATTCTAGGCAGGGTAAAAGATTGTTCCTGTCCCAGGAACATTATAAACTGGTGTCCAATTATCTCAGCGAGAGAATTGTCACTTATTCACATGCCAGTGGGCAAGTCTCAAGACTCTTGGACAGAGGCTGCCCACATGGTTGGTGCAGTGGCCCATTTCTCTGGAACTAAGTTGCAGACACGGCTGTGGAGTTGACTATACCTGAGGGTGTTTGGCTCCAGGCTTATGCAGACGACATGCTGCTTAACATTTCGACCTCCTCCAGAGCGAGACTGGAGATTGCTGACAATGCAGCACTGTCAGTGCTCGAAGGATGGAGTCTACGTTACAAGTTTGGGTTCAGCTGTGCGAAGACTACATCAATAACAGTGGCCAAAGAGGATGTTCTCAATAAGAGGTATCCGATTTTTAAATTGAATTGCAATAATATCTGCCACATGATGGCTAAGTTATATCACTCCCCCAAAACAGTGTTATCAGTTTCAAGAAAGCCTGTTTAGACTGATGCCATTATTTTTCAACATCAGTAATAAGGAATCCAAAGCTGTCATAATGACTAAGTAGCTGATCCTGGTATGCCTTGGCTATATCTGGATTTTTCAGAGCTTCAGTATTAAAGCTGTCTTAAATTTAGCACAAATTTTCTCGTAAGTTTCAATTGTAAGACACTTTTGACAATTGTAAGACACTTTACAATTGAATAATTGATATAAAGCTGTTAGGAGACAGATGGTAGCGTCCCGTAAAGTCCGTCAAGGTATCAAACTCGTAAGTTTCAATTGTAAGACACTTTTGACAAAGTAATGGTTAGACCCAATATCGATTCCCCTATATGATCAGGTATTCCTCACAGAACTAGCCTATTTGCTATTAATTAATATATAATCGATTATATATTCCTGTGCAACAAACCTGGTGAAACTCATGTGCATTTATAAATGTCACGGTGTTTGTAGTATATGTTAGTTATTCGCAAACCATGAAGTTTACTTACCTGAAGCAGACGTTCTACATTGCCATTGGAAATACCAATCCAAAGAGACCTTATACCCATAAACAAAGGTCAGATTCACTACAAATTTTAACATTGAAATCATCTAGCACATGACAAATATCTTATTTCTCGAGATAATTCAAAATATCCTGAAATTGTCTGTAAAGCTAATTTTTTCGTCCTCATCAGAATCCTCTGTGGGAGCATAACAACTGATAACATTCAAGTCTTTAATCTTGCTTCTAAGAAATATTTCATTAAGGCAATCATATCCTAAAAGAGCATCATGTCGTGTCTACTGAGAAGAAAGCCTACATATTGGAGATGGTTTCCATCCTCCCTCCTGCAAAGAGAAATTTAAAATTGTTTTTAAGTATCTGACCTTTACTGCGTGTCTAGTCCAACTCTTGCAAACCCAGAATATTCTGGTTATAATGCTGGAATTCTTGAGTGAGGATGTCAAGGAGATATATATATATATCCTACGAAGAGACATACCTACGGAGAGAAAATGATTAGTAGGAATTTTAAAGAAAATAGGTTTATTGAGAGATATAGGGCTGGACAATATCAAACAGCCCCCTAATCGCAGGCATGGGATAAAATCCTGTTCCCCTACCAATAAAGACTGAATAAAAACTACCCATGCTGGTAGGAACTTCAGGCACCACTTTCTCAAGTGGAACCTTTCAAGAACCTGAATTTAGATAGACCTGCCTGATACACATTACTGCAGTGTAGGATTGGCAATGCCCAACTTGCTAAAGTAAGTGTTCGGGTACCTGCAATATCCGCTGATCAGATTATCCACCAAAAATGGCCAGGTTACAAGGAACTCAAGAGCTCATATAAAATTGTGGACAGGGAATCCACTATAGAGTTGTGAGGAGACAGATGGTAGCGTCCCATAAAGTCCATCAAGGTATCAAGTCCCTCTGCTTATTTTGGGCTGGTATCCTATATGCAAACAGAAAATCCAGCGGCAGATTTTACCTCAAAAGAGGACCAGCAGTGCAGTAAATCCAGGATATGTAATCAACGTTAAAGACATTCCAGTTCAGTGGGCGTAAACGGTCAGCACAAGGAACCTGTGAAGTTGACCACTCCTCAGCAGGGTAGGAAAAAAGTGGCTACCGATGACCAGATCAGTAGGCAACACTGATATGGCAGCCATCCGCTTCCGTTCTTTCCCAGAAGAGAATATCTCCTTTGAAAAGTACTAACACAAGAAGTACACAAAAGTACTAACCACAAGAAGGCAAGAATGCACATTTCCAGAAATTTAAAATTTTTCCCATGTCACATTTGTTATCAGCAGCTGATGTGAAATGCGGAAAGTAGTTTCTGCCCATAAATTTAGTTAGTTGGTTGGTTGGTTGGTTTACCTCTGAGCGGGACTTTTTTGCACACTATGGGCTAAATGGCCAGGTCACATGGACCCCGAAGGCTCAGAGAAGGTTGGGGGAGGGGACACACTGGAACAGCTGTTGGGAGACAGATGGTAGCCTCCCGTCAAAACCATCCAGCGTGTTATTTAACGTGCACAGGGTATGGCTCTCCCGCAGACAGAGACACGGCTTAATGTCCCATCCGACGGACGGCGGTCTTTCCAAGCCCATCGGTGTCCCCTGCTGACCGTGGGCATGGCGGGTAATTTTGCGGAGATAAATCCATAAATTTAAACTATTATAATGACGTCAAAAGAATACAGGAATAGTTCATCCCTGAGATAAAAAAAGCATTTCTGTTGTTCGGAAATATAAGGTAAATAATGAAACATCCTTAAAACGATTTTCAATCTAAGGTTATTTAGTTGTTTTACTTCTGAGCGGCACGTTTATGCACACTAAGGGTACTTTTTTGTTTCACACAATGGCGTAAAAATGGCCAGATTACAAGGAACTCAAGAGTTCATATAAAGTTGGGGACAGAGAATCCACTATAGAGCTGTTAGGAGACAGATGGTAGCGTCCCGTAAAGTCCATCTAGCGTGTACTTGCACAGGTATGGCTCTTCTTGCAGGGTATTGCTCTCTTCAACGCTTAGAGTTCCATCCGACCGAACGCTCCCTTAGCAAACCCATCTGTGTCCTTGTTTTCACCGAGAGCAAAGTGGACACATATCATAAATAAGCGTGGCCTGACATTTTCAAATAAGATTTGCTCGAACATGTCTCTAAGGTGAGCTTGAAGAACTAAGTTATATCACCGAGAAAGAAACTGATGTCAGGTAGGATCTAAAATAGCGTTCACATAAACTCCATTAGTAAAGGATTTTTTAGTTTCATTTCAGTTAATTTCGCCATTATATGTATCTGACCTTTACTATGGGTCTAGTCCAACTCTTGAAAACTCAGAATATTCAGGTTATAACGCCGGAATTCTTCAGTAATTAATCTTGAAAACTCAGAATATTCAGGTTATAACGCTGGAATTCTTCAGTGAGAGTATCAAGAGAATAATCTCTATGCAACGCTCTAACGTTCCACATCCACATACCTGAGGACAGGTATATTGATTTTAACAAAAAAATATTTCTTTTGATTTTCCTTCCGAAGTCAAGTATATATCACATTTCGATTTTTTTTCCACTTTAATTGCAACTAAATATTTAAATTCCAATTTTTCGTTAAATTACAGTTATTTCATTTAATCTTCTGATAGTTTCAATCTTCAATTAAAAATTTCATTTGGAGTAACAAAGCTGTGTTGTCTTTCTAAATGAAGCCGCAAAATTAATTGATGCTCGAAGTAGAGAATTTTAATTTTAGTACTTTCCAGCGGAAGTTTTTATCTGTTATAACATTATGATTTCTAAAGGATTAAAAAAAAGTCACTAATTTCTCTGCAGGTTCTCAACGACTAATATTATTCAAGCAGTATTAAGAAAGTATCGCTTTCGCTAACGGATACACGTTCCTCTGATATTAATTCTGAAAGTAAGCTATGGGGATGAATTAAATGTGGAGAAATGAACAGCTGCATAAACAAATTTTATATTAATTAACACATATATTTTAAAATTAATTAAATACCCCCTCAAGCAGCTGCTTGCCACAGAGGTCAGACAGGAGCCTCTCAGTTTATGCGCCACAGTAGGTCTGTGAGGAGGCGAGACCTCAGCAGAAAAACAATACAAACATCCATGCCTTACACGGGGGTTCGAACTCAGCTCCCTTTAAATCAGTAGTCAAGCGCGCTAACCACTCGGCCACGGGACAGCATATATATTAGTGTTATTGTAAAATAAAGACACATCATACTAGGCAATCAGCATATTCTCTGGGCTCTTATCTGTTATCGAAATGCTGATTGAATTGCAACTCCAAATTAGGCATACACAAAAACTTTCCGTGAAATATGAAAGAGTGATTACATCATAATTCGGAGTACATAAATATGTCTATATTTTGCATTAAAAGAAACGTTATTTCAAATGAAAGTTTCTTTGTTAAAGAAATTTTTGAAATGTGCTTTAAAACTAAATCTTTTCCCAGTTACATAATGTGTTTAGTCCGATATAGTTCAACTAATTCATCACGATAGATTAGATCAGTGAAGCCCAACACGTAACACATGTGCCAAGGACAGAAGCACATCGCGATACTAAATATGGTAAGGGAATACTTTTCTAGAAAAAGTAATTTTTTTAATTGAAATCTTTGTCATATACTTTTTAATTTATTGAGTGCAAATGTAATAATAATAATATTTAATTCTATAAAAACTCAAAGAGTACAAAAGACGACATAATTTTGGTAATTACCTATGATAGGGGTTTTAGAAATTACTTTTTGTGGAGTAAAAATGTGCTTACATTTGATTCAACAGCATATCACTTTTTGGCCAACATTTTTGAAATAACGAAATATATGTGAATGCAAGTGCTATCCGAGTGAAGATACATTCATTATTCGGGATTTAAACGTAGACTTGTTTAACAAATCTAAGCAAAGACCTAATTAGTTTTGAAAACATTTTTATTATTCGAATAATAATTCGAAAATAATAAGTGAAAATTTTTTTAAACGCTTTCTCTCATATGAAATTAGAATTACCGGAAGAAATATTTTTCATTAGGCAATGCGTTTGCGATCACGGAAAAATAATTTTGAAATTGCAATATTTGCAATTCATTCGTCCCTCATTGCCCATTTCGCAGCTATTGCGAAATATAAGAACTTGAGAACTTAATCATAAACTCAACATCTAGTTTTTATCAGTTACAAAAGATAAGAAGTCCGAAGATTAAAGAAAAAGAGTAAGGTTTAATTCCGTACTTTTACTTCTCCTAAGATCTTTTCTGTAGGCTATGCTACATACCATCGTCATGGAGCTACGATGAAAGAGTACAAATGAAGCTGAAGTTTACAAAATGCTAACAGCCTACAGCTGTATGCGATGAAATAATACTTAAACTGGTAAAATATTGGATAAATGTTTAAAAATATAAATTTACATTTTTAATACTTAATTTAATAGGAAACGTTATTAGTCATTTGAAATGTGGTATAATAATATTATTTAAAATGAAGAAGGAAAATTATTTGCATGTCAGCTACAGTTGGTGTTTTTTTTTTTGAAAAAATTATTAAAAACTTTTTCAGACAAAAATAACTTTTTTCCCCAAACACATATTAATTTAAAAGGGAATTAAAACTACGAAATGAATGATTCTTAATTTTATTTTTTCTTTCTAAACTGATTTGAATTAAAGTCAAGTAACATTTGACTCTGATTTTGTATATACATATATAAAAGGTATTGAAATTAAATTTTATACTTTAAACCTTTCAAATTGATATTAGAAGTCTTACTGTTGGAACTTATTTTAGAAGTTGCCTTAAAAGAAGGAAACAAGCAATAATTTTAATAAAAGAACATGTTGAAAGAAATATATTTATGGAAGTTACCAAAAGAATTACTCCTGTTCAGTCCTAATTCTGTTTTTAATTATTATTAATGATCTTTCTACGCCTTTATAATAAATGGCTCATTAACATGCGGCGCAGAAGCTTCTGCTACAGTCTATTTTAGCAATAATGCATAACAAATAAGAACTGATGTAGAAGAAGAAAATTCCTGGAATTTTACTTTGCTTCATTTGGTGGGTGAATATTTATTAAATTGATTTCAAAATTTAAACGCAATACAAATGTATTGCAATTACTTACATACTTACTGCATAAACTGGCCTTTAAAGTAAGCTGCTCTGATTTGGACCTGGTAAATTTTTACTGTTTTTTTTTTTTTTGATAAGAGAAAATGCTTAAATGTATAAAATTTTGTTTTTTTACCAACATAAAAATGGTTACTGATAACAACTTCACGATGCAGAACGGTGCTTAACATTTCAAATGTCTTTGTAAAAGTCAAATCTTCTGTGAAGACATTATTTTCTTGGTGCCACAAATGTTTGCAAACTTTGCCAGTTGATCTAATAAACAAAAGAAATACTGCATATAAAATTGAAATAGTTTATTTTGGAGATTCTTAATTTTGAACTTATCGTTAAATCTTAAGAATTTCAATTGCCAATTGTAATTGCTTTAATCGATTTTTTTTTTCTTGCTCAGAGGACATAAATGCTATCAAATTAAATGAAGTAATTAAAAATGGGAAATGGCCTACTTTTAATTATTACTATGATTGATAATTATTACATGTATGATTTATTATTTTTATTTTTAATGTATTCAATAATGTTATACATTATTTATCTTTTTCACAAAAATAAAAGTTTCTTGTCTATATATTTGAATAAACTTGACCTGTTTTATTTACTAAATGTAAATCTACTAAGATTATTTTTAATTATTTTTAATTAAAATTAATCTTAATATAATCTTAAATTTCTCTTTTCAGGGAGGGAAGATGAGAAACATCACCAAGGCGTGGGTCTGCTTCTCAGCAGACACGCTAGTGATGCTCTTCTAGGATATGAGTGCATTAATGAAAGGTTTCTTACAGCAAAATTTCAGACAAGCGTTAAAGTCTTGAATGTTATCTGCTATTATGCCCCCACTGAGGATGCCGATGAGGATGAGAAGGATAGGTTTTATGGACAACTTCAGGATATTTTGAATTCTGTCAAGAAAGGAGATATTACCTTTGTTCTAGGTGACTTCAATGCCAAAGTTGGTACTGACTCTGACCTTTGGTGAGGGGTGATAGGCCCTTTTGTTATTGGTAGCTGCAATGGCAATGGGCAACGTCTCCTACAGGTAAGTAAACTCAATGGTTTCAGAATAACTAACACTTATTACAAACACCGCGACATACATAAGCACACATGGGTTCACCTGATGGGCTGCATAAGAATATGATTAATTATATATTAATCAACAGCAAATGGGCTAGTTCTGTTACGAACACCAGGACATATAGGGGAGCTGAAATTGGATCTGACCATTACCTTGTTAAAAGTGTCTTGCAACTTAAACTTAAAAAGTGTTGTGCTAAGGTTAAAAATTTTGCCTTTAATACTGAAGCTCTGAAAGACCCAGTTATAGCTAAAGCTTACCATCACAGGTTATTTGGTCATTATGACAGTCATGGTATGCTTACTACCGAAGTTGAGGAAGAATGGGATCATTTTAAACAGGCTTTTTTGGACACTAACAGTACTCTTTTAGGAAAAAAGGAGCAGAAGAGACAGAATTCAGAAAGAAGGAACTGCAGGAATGTCCTTAAACAATACCCTATTAGTCCTAATAGAAATCATTACAGAGAACGTAATGTACGTGTAAAAGATCTGTTAGCTGCTGAAAGAATCTTTGGCTTGATGGCTTGGCTGACGAAGCCGAGGAAGCAGTTAGTCAGCACAACAGCAGAGAGCTGTACCAGATAGTTAAAATTGTGTGTGGTAGAAAACGGAAGGCGTACAAGGATTGAAGGATAAACAGTGTAAGGTTATAGAAGGGAAGGATTCTGTCATGGCTAGGTGGGCTGAGTATTTCAGTGATGTTCTAAACAGTGTGGTTAGTTCTACTCCCATTGTTTGTAATGATGATAGATGCATTACTGGCTTTAATGTTGGTCCTATAACACA
This sequence comes from Ryuthela nishihirai, assembly GCA_038380435.1. Lineage (NCBI taxonomy): Eukaryota > Metazoa > Arthropoda > Arachnida > Araneae > Heptathelidae > Ryuthela > Ryuthela nishihirai. Next base: position 7,019,517 of record JAWZYU010000019.1, read on the forward strand.
GTCTAAAGTTATTTTGGCTATTTCTAAACTTAAAGTAAATAAATCCCCAGGGGTAGATGAAATTACTACAGAAATGCTTAGAGCTGGAATGTTTCATTTATCACATGGATGACTGAAATTTTTGAATATATTTTATGATAAAGGCATGGTTCCTAAGGATTATTATCGCTATTATTATCGCTCTTTTTAAAAAGGGTTATCACAATTCTTATGATAACTATAGGGGCATCAGCCTACTTTCTGTTCCAGGTAAAGTTCTTTGCATGATTGTGCTTAATAGAAATAAGAATCTGGTTGACAGGCGTTTGCGTGATGAGCAATGTGGATTCAGAAGTGGTAGGGGATGTGTGGATCAGATATTTCCACTTAGGCAGATTCTTGAGAAATGTTTAGAGTTTCAGAAACCTTTGGTTTCTAGCTTTGCTGAATTCGAAAAGGCTTTCGACCCTGTTGATCGTCATAATTTGTGGTTGAGTGTGAGATCATATGGCATACCAGACAAGTTAGTTAACATAATGAAAGCTCTCTATAATAACACTGAGTCGTGTGTGAGAGTTGGTAAGGCTTGTAGCAATTGGTTTAGCATTACTTCTGGTGTTCGACAAGGGTGCATTTTCTCTCCTTTTCTTTTTAGTTTGGTTATTTATGCGAAATTCACTTCGAGGGAAATATTTTGGCCTTAAATGAACTGGAGATACGAATATTTCTAATTTAGATTATGCTGATGATTTAGCCCTTTTGGCAAATGATGTTGATGAGATGAACTCTTTCATTCGAGCTGTTGATGAAACTGGTAGTAGAGTAGGTTTGGTTATAAACAGAGAAAAAACTAAAGTGATGAAAATTGGTCATGCAGGCTGTGATTCAATTAATCTGAATGGCGCAGTCTTCAGCAGATGTCAGATTTTAATTACTTGGGAGCTATATAATAGATACTGGTGATGTGCGGTATGAGATTAACAGACGAATAGGGATTGCTGCTGGGACTTTTAAGAATCTATGGAGAGTGAGGAGAAATATGCGTATACACGTAAGGACTAAAATTAGACTGTATAATAGTTTGGTTCTTTCTAGAGTTAGTTATGGTAGTGAAACCTGGACACTTTGTAAACAAGATAACAGGAAACTAGATGCTTTTGATTCCAGATGCTTACGCAGTATCTTGGGCATTAGGTGGTTCAACTCTGTAACTGATGATGAGGTTAGGTAAAGGAGTTGTCAACCTCCTTTAAGCAGCATATTGTGCAGAGAGAGACTCCGTTGGTTTGGCCATGTTGCCCGTATGAATAATTATAGATTGGCGAATAGGGTTATGAACAGTGTGCCTAAAGGCCTCAGAAAGAGGGGGAGACCTAGGATGCGGTGGGCAGACAATGTCAAACAGGACTTTGTTAGAATTGGTGTGCAGTGGCCAGATGCAGCAGATATAGCTCAGGACAGATTTGCTTGGAGAACTAAATTGCACTGTCTGGTTGGATCACCGTAGCCCATGGCTGCTTGAGAATGACGATGATGAAATATACTAAAAATAATTCCCTGAATTCTACTTCCTTATGTCTCTATCTCTAGGCAGTTGTGTCACGTTTTTAGGGGCTACTGGGTCTCAGCCCCGCATGAAATTCCTAGTTTCCCTTTTAATTGAGAAAACGAAAACTATGTTAAAGGTTTTCGTAGAAAATGTGGATTTTAATGACTGAATTAATATTTTAAGCAGAAAAATTCAGCCATGGCTACTTTCCAAGTTTAGCTCTTTATTGATAGAGTGAACGTCAAAAGGGAAGATCATTCGGGGCCAAATGCAACTAGCCCTTACGACTGCGAAATCGTAACGAAGCCTCCTCTTTTGCTTGACCTTGTGGAAGCTTTAAGTAGCCAGAGAAACGGGACAGGACAAACACGGGATACCGTCAGGGCTAATATATGCTAGCCCATTATCGAAACTCATCTCTTCGTTTGATAATTATTTCGTGTGCCTTTCAGGAACAACAGAGGTGGGCGAGGGAATCTCTTGATAAGGGAGATGTAACTTGATCGTGTTATGTTATATTGTGGAAAGTATTTCATAGTTTCTTTCGCCAATATATTATTTTCATTTCTTTTATATTAATAATTAAAATTTGAATAATGAATAAAGTTGCCTATTTTTGGAACACCATTTAATAGATTACTAGATGCTCTCAAACGTTTTGACACTGCGACCCCTCTAGAATTGTAATAAATTTATACGATCTCCCAGAATCGTAGATAAAATTATGCGACCTCTTCGGAACAATATAAGGCCTATATATTCGGAAAACAAAATTACTAAAATTATTTTAAATATAAAAGTGTCAGATCTTTACAATCCCCTTCCAAACTGCTCGCGACCCTCTGTTTGAGAATTACTGTGTTAAGCGATCAGAAAAAACTGCAGTGAAACCTATAGAAACATGGCTACTACGGGCATTGGCAGAAATGTTTTTAGGGGTGGGAAAACTGTATATAAATATTTCAACATAGAAATATTAAAGTAATGCTATCCATTAAGGAGCGCAGTTGCGGCATATATCATAACCATAATACAACGGAGTATTAAGGAAAACACAACGAAACAAAGGGAAACTTGCTATTGAACATACAGGTAAAAATGTCTTTTTATATTTCAAAAAAAATAAATTTTATACTTTTGAAAACAAAAGAAAACGTTTAAAAATTCTAAATTACATTCCTTTTCGTGAAAACGATATTACCTTTTAATTCACCTACAGTATTCATCATAAATAATTTTTTGATCAATTGTATTTCAAGAGGGGAATGGGGCTTTCCTCTTCAGGTCACCGAAATATTTCAGTAATTCAGAATGATGAATTTATGTAGAGCGTCTTTTCGCCATTCGAATCAGTCGGTAATCCATAAAACCTTGTCAAAGGTGAAATAAAACTCAGATAAAAATAACCACAATATTAGTGCCAATACGTAATAAACAAACAATGGCTTAGATATTTGCTTATTATGAAATTAATTTGGTGTGAACTCATGACTGATACAGAAGATTTCTAATTTGCTGGGAACTGCAAGATAATACGAAGGAAAATGCTACATTTATTAACAAATTACAGATATAGATCCGTTTTTAAGAATGGTGTCAGTACGATGATTCTAATTCTAAATTGTGTAAATGAAATGTTTTATCCTCGTGAGGCTCAGAAGGTGTTGCAAGTGCCTGTAAGTCAACTCGGACCTTCAGCATTAAGAAATTTTATTTGCACATTGATATTGATCCGAATATTGTCATTAATTTTAATGTGAAGTTCTTTATAAGTAGCAATGCATCTAGGGGAACATATTTCCTAGAATTTATTCATGAAAACTACTCTTTTTTTTGTTTGGTGGTTTGCTTTAATTTTTTAAGTGATAAGGCAATTGAGCTTATTTCAGAAAGAAGGAACTGCAGGAATGTCCTTAATCAGTACCCTACTAGTCCTAATAGAAAAGATTACAGAGAGCTTAATAAACGTGTAAAGGATCAGTTAGCTGCTGATAAAAATCTTTGGCTTGATAGCTTGGCTGACAAAGCTGAGGAAGCAGTTAGGCAGCACAACAGCAGAGAGCTGTACCAGATAGTTAATGTTTTATGTGGTAGAAAACGGACAGGCATACAGGGATTGAAGGATAAACAAGGTCAGAGCTGGGAATGTTTTGGTTACCACTTGGATGACTGAAATTTTGAATAACTTTTATGATAAAGGCATGGTTCCTAAAGATTTTACCAGAGCTATTATTATCCCTATTTTCAAAAAAGGTGATCGCAGTTCTTGTGATAACTATAGGGGTATCAGCCTACTCTCTGTTCCAGGTAAAGTTCTTTCCATGATTGTGCTTAATAGAATTAAGAATCTGGTTGACAGGCATTGCGTGATGAGCAATGTGGATTCAGAAGTGGTAGGGGATGTGTAGATCAGATATTTTCACTTAGGCAGATTCTTGAGAAATGTTTAGAGTTTCAGAAACCTTTGGTTGCTAGCTTTGCTGATTTCAAAAAGGCTTTCGACTCTGTTGATCGTCATAATTTGTGGTTGATTGTGAGATCATATGGTATACCAGACAAGTTAGTTAACATAATGAAAGTTCTCTATAATAACACTGAGTCATGTGTGAGAGTTGGTAAGTCTTGTAGCAATTGGTTTAGCATTACTTCTGGTGTTCGACAAGGGTGCATTTTGTCTCCTTTTCTCTTTAGTTTGGTTGTTGATTATGTTATGCGAAATTCACTTCGAGGGAAAGATTTTGGCCTTAAATGGGCTGGAGATACGAAAATTTCTGATTTAGATTATGCTGATGATTTAGCCCTTTTGGCAAATGATGTTGATGAGATGAACTCTTTCATTCGAGCTGTTGATGAGACTGGTAGTAGAGTAGGTTTGGTTATAAACAGAGAGAAAACTAAAGTGATGAAAATTGGTCAGGCAGGTTGTGATTCAGTTAATCTGAATGGTTGCAGTCTTGAGCAGGTGTCACAGTTTAATTATCTTGGGAGCTATGTAAGATAAGATAATGGTGATGTGCGGCATGAGATTAACAGACGAATAGGTATTGCTGCCGGGACTTTTAAGAATCTATGGAGATTGTGGAGAAATAGGCGTATACACCTAAAGACTAAAATTAGACTGTATAATAGTTTGATTCTTTCTAGGGTTAGTTATGGTAGTGAAACTTGGACGCTGTGTAAACAAGATAACAGGAAACTAGATGCTTTTGATTCTAGATGCTTACGCAGTATCTTGGGTATTAGGTGGTTTAACTTTGCAACTAATGATGAGGTTAGGCAAAGGAGTCTGCAACCTGCTTTAAGCAGCATATTGTGCAGAGAGAGACTCCGCTGGTTTGGCCATGTTGCCCGTATGGATAATTATAGATTGGCGAATAGGGTTATGAACAGTGTGCCTAGAGGCCTCAGAAGGAGGGGTAGACCTAGGATGCGGTGGGCTGTTAGAATTGGTGTGCAGTGGCCGGATGCAGCAGATGTAGCTCAGGACAGATATGCTTGGTGAATTAAACTGCGTGGTCTGGTTGGACCTCCGTAGCCCATGGCTGCTTGAGGATGATGATGATGATGATGATGGTTTGCTTTCTTATTACAACCAGAAATGCGTACATTTTCTCACCATTTAACATCCTAAATAAAAAAAGTAATGAAATTTAGACATCAGTATTCCTTGAAACGAGAATCAAAATCATTTTTATGTTATAAGGCAATATGAAAAGAGGAAATATTTTGGCAGAAAAAATGTGTTTCACCGTGAGTGGGAGTCGAATACAGTATATACCGGGTATTCTGACCAACTATATGTATTGTTAGCTATCAACGGCTAGTTCATTTATCCGCCAGTTGGGACTATAAATATCTCGATCTCATGGCACCATTAATAACCGGGGACAGCAGGCTCTCAATATTGCTCAGAACATGTGTTCAATTGAAGTCTCTCACGCTAAAGCGTTATTAAAGCAACAATCAATTAGTAATAAGCATATAGATTACCATTGCATATAGAATTCATGCAAAATAAGTTTCGCCGTAATTGGTGCCACTCACGACTAAACTCATTACATACATACCTATATACAAAATTCTAATGGAGCCATGGACTACTGAGGTTCAACCAGACTGTGCGACTTAGTTCTCCAAACACGTCCGTTCTGAGCTATCATTGCTGCATTTGGCCATTGCAGACCAATTCTAGCAAGGTCCTGTTTGGCATTTTCTGCCCATCGCATCCTAGGTCTCACCCCTTTTTCTGAAGTCTTTAGCATGCTGGTTTTTTAAATCATTTATTTATTCAAGCAATTTCAAATAAATCATTTCTGTTTACAAATGTTTCGCAAAGCTAACAGCTTATCTGCCGGAGAGAATAATACATTGACATAATAGTATTTTACAACTTCGTTCTGTCTTCATCCGCTAATCTTAATACAGTTACATCTTGTTACATCTGTATAGTATTTCAGTTGAAAATTTTAACATTAAATAATTCGCTTTCTTTACTAAAATGTACATAGATTTACTAAAATGTACATTATCTTTTTTATTTTTTTTCATTTCGAATATTTCAAAATAACATTGGGTTTTTATATTCATATTCAGCACTACATAATTTGTTAGTTAATTTTCTAATTTATTTGTAAAAAAACTTCGTAATCCTATTCTACAATCTACAGCTGGATCTACAATCTACATAGGGCAACATGGGCAAACCAACGCAGTCTCTTTGCGCGATAATCTGCTCAAAGGAGGTTGTCTACTCCTTTGTCTAATCTCATCATTACTTCGAAAATGAGACCATTAAATGCCCAGGATACTGCGTAAGAATCTAGAATCAAAGGCATCAAGTTTCCTGTTATCTTGCTTAGAAAGTGTCCAAGTTTCATTACCATAACAAACCTTAGAAAGAACTAAACTATTATACAGCCTATATTTAGTCTTTAGGTGTATATGTCTATTTTTCCACACTCTACAGAGATTCTTAAAGGTCCAAACAGCAATCTCTGTTCTTCTCTTTATCTCATGCTGCACTTCCCAGTATCTGTTAAACAGCTCCCACGTCATTTAGTTTTTTTTTTGTCACCAAACCTACTCTGCTGCCAGTCTCATCTAATGAAAGAATTCGTCTCTTCAACATCATCAGGTAACAAGGTCAAATCATTTATCTAATTTAAATCAGAAATGTTGAAATCTTTAGATTATCTAAGGCCAAATCTTTCCTTTGCAAGAATTCCACATACCATACTCAATGACCAAACTAAAGAGAAAAGGAAACAAAATGCACCCTAGTGCCAAAATACTCCACTAGCGATGCTAAACCAATCGCTACGAGCCTTACCAACTCTCACACATAATTCAGTGATATTTTCATCATGTTAACATGTTAGGTATACCATATGATGTAACGATCAACCACAAACTATGTTGATCTACAGAGTCAAAATCCTTTTTGAATTTATTGAGTATTCTTTTGAAACCTACAAAGCTAGTAACATGTTTCTGAAACTCTAAACATTTCTCAACAAATAATAAGCTGAAAAAAACTGGTTTTTGCCGTGAGTGGGATTCGAACCCATGTCTCCTGGAAGCATTTTTACAGGAGACTTGGGTTCCATGTCTACTGTTATTTCATGAGTTCCATGTTTACAGAACATATCTTGTGATTCTTTATTACTGAATTATTGATTTAACGCCATGAGCGTGACTGATAAATATTAAATTCCATCTCTATGTGACAACACAATTGTCCACTTCCTGGATACATGGCGCCACTACAAGAATCAAATATAAAAAAATCCGGAAACTTTATATGTCACAGTAACTGAAGAAAACGTTAGCCGATGATGGTGTAGTGGTATGTTTTCAGGAAACATGGGTTCGAATCCCACTCACTGTAAAAATAATTCAACTAATTATTCATGAGTTCCATGTCTACAGGACACATCCTATGATTCTTTATTACTGAATTTCTCAACAATCTTCCTAAGTGAAAATATTTGATTTATACATCGCCGACCATTTCTAAATCCTCACTGTTCATCATGCAGTTGTCCATCAATCAAATTCTTAACTTTATTAAGTTCAGTATTGCAAAATACTTTACCTGGAACCGGCGCCGACTGGTAAGGACTCTGAGCGCTGTAGCGTCCAGGGCCCTTAGTATCGCAGGCACCCTGGGACCTCATAAAAAACAGAATTTTTAAAACAAGAATAATTTTTATTTTACAAAAATCCCACAGAATTGGGGAACACTATTTTAAGCTTCACGTACGAACTCTCAAAACAATAAGTATTGAAATATTGGGAAAAAAATCGAATTATTTATTGCAGTCCGGGGCCCCATCTACAGCTGCGTTCTTGATAAAAAAAAGTGTCAGTCCACGCCTGTTTAGAATATAAAGTAGACTAATATCCCTATAGTTATCACAAGAACTACGATCGTTTTTTTTTAAATAATGATATTGATAACTCTGGTAAAATCCTTAGGTACAAAGCTTTTATCATAAAAGATATTCAAAATTTCCATCAAATATGTGATAACAGAAACATTTCCATCTCTAAGCATTTCAGTAGTACTTCCATTTAGTCACATGAATTTTTGCATTTTTAATTTAAAGTTTACCAAAGTAGCTGCCGATTGTGATATAGGGCCAACATTAAAGACAATGATGTATCTATCGTTATTACAAATGATGGGTAGAACTAACTATATTATTTAGAACATAACTGAAATGCTCAGTCCACCTAAAAAATAAATACCCCCTCAAGCAGCTGCTTGCCACAGACGTCTGACAGGAGCCTGCCAGTTTATATGCCATAGTAGAAGGTCTGAGAGGATGGCAAGGCCCTCAGCAGAAAAACGACACATACATCCATGTCTTATCCGGGGCTCGAACCCAGGTCCCGTAGATCAGTAGCCAAGCGTGCTAACCACTCGGCCACGGGATGGCACAAGGCACATCATTATGGTGTTACCTTGCACCACAAACTGGTGTAAAGTTATGATGTTGCACCTTTTCTGTACTTTACACTACATTGTGGTGTAACCTAACACCAATTCCTAGTATAGTAGTCAAATTGCTGATTATTGTTGTTCTTGTAATGCCTCGTAGTCATGCAAAGAACTCTCTGTAATCAAAATAAATGATTTTGGAAGCTTATGTCCTTTTCAAAGAAAACGAGATAAAAATTTCGCTTTGTCGTCTGTAGATATCGAACTTTTTGTTTATAGAGATAAATTTAAAAATATTTTTGTGTTGGATAGGTATTGATGAAATATTATGATATGAACTTTCCGAATATCCTTAAAGCTATAATTGGGCCCTCTAATGGTGGAAAAAGTTAAAAATTCCAAATTTCAAAAGGATATTGCAAATGATGTATGTATGCTTGGAATTTTAGTGGTGGAATGTGATGCTTACCAAGATTCCACTGCCAGCAATGAGTTGACCCCTTAGACCCAGAGGGGGTAGGAAAACGCACATTTTTAGGTTTAGCAGATAATTGTTTGTTTTTAGAGATAAATAAAAATTTCTTTTTGGGTTAGATAAGAATTGATGAAATATTATGATTCACACTTTTGAAATCCTCCTAAAACTATCATTGCGCCCTCTAACTGTGGAAAATTTTGAAAATTCTAAAATTAAATGAATATGCAAATGATATACTTTTGCTATTAATTTGAAATTTTGGCGGTTAAATGTGAAGGTTAGTAAGTGATCCCTTATTCCTGAGGGATGGAATACACAACTCCATCTTTTTAAAGTGATAATTGGAAAACCCTTTTTTAATTGGATTGATAGTGATGAAATACCACAATTCGCATTTTTCAAATACTTATGTAATTTAGTTATTGCATGTACATGCAAATAACTCAGCAGCCTTGAATGCATTATGCTGTTACTTTCACTTCGAAGCAATTTTAATTCTTTTTAAGTAATATTGTTTACTTCAGTACCGAAAGCTCTAATTGGTAGACTTTTACAATCAAAAGTGATGATAAGAAAGCAAAATATTTCATTAAATGCATATTATCCTAATATTCCATTAAATGCATATTATCCTAATCACAAATATCCAAATCCATATTTTTTTTTAAAATGTCGTAATATATTTCTTGATCGATATTACAAATAAATTGAAATATTTAATAAAATTTAATGCATATTAGTGAAAAAGAAATTTGCGTGTATGCACTAAAGAAATTTTGCAACTTATGCTTTTATGACGAGGGAAGCTGGTAATGTTATTAAATTAATTCTTGACCTTCTGACAAGTTCGCATATGAAAATTTTATTGGTTAAATTTAGTGTATTACATATACCATCAATCTGACACTTTCTACTTACTAACCAAAATAAAACAGTTGCAGAATTTTCTACAAAATGTTATTTATGAATTGTATAATCAAAATGTGTTAAATGAAGTATAAATCCACCAATTTTAGCTACCAGTACTGAATTGTAAAACCTAATTACAGATGTATTAAAACTGCTTTGAATATGCTTCAGAGGAATGTGCGTTCTTCTAGTGAACGATGGTGTAATGATGTGTAATATTTTGCAGAGCCGAAAATTATGAAGCAAAACTCAGTTTCTATCGAATCCTTTCCGAACTCGATCTGCAAGACAAACGATTGCAAACAACCATGTCGGAAACGTAGCGTTGACATGAGTAATTGGAAAACATTTCAGATATCACTTTTAAATAAATAACGTTTCGGAATCGCAGGAATTCTAAACAAGAGAAAGTTATTTTCCAATATCTCAAAACAATGAATATCTTTGCAATACATGGAACTGAGTTAAACTGCCCTAGCAAAATATTAGAGAATTTCCATGTTACATGAATGGAAATCCAACATCGAAGCTCAATAACTTCTAAACTATGCATTTAGTAGAAGAATGTTACTGAAAATAAATTAAAGATCATAATGAAATCTATTTAAACATCGATTTTTCAACAAGTTTGGTGCAGTATTAAAGTAGTTATGGAAGGTAGAATATTTCACAGCAGTAATGGGTCATAAAATTTTATCTCAAATATTAATTAAAACTTAAATAACAAGTATTTTTTAAATCATTTCAAACAATATTCATTTTAAAGTTTGCGTTATGATTATTTCGATATTAGATAATTAATTATGAATGATTTTTATAAAACAAGATACTTTTTTGTTAAATATCCCAACTTCTATAAATTATTGAAAGACTGAAAGAATATTGATGAAAAATCGAGTTTAAATAAATTTGGCTATGATCTTTAATTTATCCTAATCACATTTTTCCATTAAATGCATATTTTAGAAGTTATAAAGCTTCCGAATAAGATTTCCGTTGGCATGACACGGAAAGATAATGCTGGAGCTACTCTGAGCTATTAAATACCGTCACTGTCAAATTCAATACCCAGTCGCCATCAAAGGAAGGTATTCGAAATCTTGATCATGGTGATTTGAAATATCCAACACTTGAAATTGTAAGTGTTTTAGCTGTTAAAAAGTGTTACCTAATTTGAGCTTGAAGAGAAAACTATTAACCCTGTTTCCATTTGTCAAGATTTCGCAAAAATGATTTATTCCGTTGTTCTTTTTACTGTAAAAACCATGTAAAAAATCTTTGCGAATTAATGAGTTAAATTTTTAAAACAATTTTAAACAATTATGACAGTGAACGCACTGAAGATGCTACAGAATTGAATAGGTTAAATTCTACACCCTTGGTAAGAAAACTGCTAAATTGTAACTATTTCATTTGTCACTCTTGACAGCATTGCACCGCTTCATATTATCAGAAATGAAATGTATATAACTGAGTGAATGAATAAAAACACGGATCTTACACTACATTTCTTTGAGCATAGTATTGGATGTTACCAATTTAAAATCCTACACAAGTTCAAATTATGTTTTTTAATTAAATAAATGCTAGGTATAGTAGTAAAAGTGTCCCTCATTGCTGTTGAATCCCGGACACTCTTTTACAACACACACCCTTTGTTCCGCTTTAAAACAGCCCCGTGTATGACTTAATGGAATGTTTAACTTCATAAATGTGCGAGAGTTTAAAAAATCATTTTATCTAATTTTTTAGTTTAAAATTTCAGAGTAACTTTGACAATGCAAAACCCTTTGAATGTGGTATAACACTTTGAAAGTAGAATTGTTATTTTGCTTCTGAGTAACACTTTGGCACATACAATGGCTAAATATTCAGGGCCAAAAGGGTTCAGAGGAGAAGTAAATCCAGTGGTCAGCTGTTGGGACACAGAAGGAATTTTGTTCCTTTATATGCACAGGATATTATCTTGGGCATTACGATTTTCAATTATATTTTAACTAATGCTTATAAGCTCTTGCTAAACAGTTTTCTCTTTTAAAACTTATTTTTAAAAAATATAAAATAAAGAGACTAATATTACGACAGCAAAATAAATCTAAAGCGCGAGAGCATTTTATTTTTTGAATGAATCGGCTAAAATTGAATTTTGTGTAAACTTAGCTACTCTTTTTAAGCACATGGTACCTAATAACCTTATCTTCGCCGCCTCACACTTTTTTATGGAGCAGTACTGGGCCAAAACGTTTTGTCACCGTTTTTTTCCACATTACAACAAATTTACTGATTTCTTTTTGTTCCCCAAAAATTTAATTTTTTACTAAGAACAAATTAATTTTTTTCACTACCACTCTTACTGATACTATCAATTATATTTGAATCAGATTAATTATAAGAATTTGATTTTAAGAATCACAATATTCGGAATGAAGGCGGAGTAATAGTAAATATATACTTTACGAATTTTGCAAGAATATTTCTTTAAAATACCATTAAAGCAGATAAAAAAATAATACACTTAAAAGTCGCTGCGGTCACTTTAGACATCTGCTTCAACCTGAAAACTTTTCCCCATCTTCCGTTTTATAGACTAGTTGATATTTTCTTCAGAAACACGAATTAATTTTGGAAATAAAATATCATAAAATGCTAGCTCCTAAACGAAAGCTGGAACAAAAAAAGAAGTCTTGAAGAGAAAATATCTATGGTATCGACTATTATTTAAAAAATATATATATATTTTTAAATAACAAAAAAAACCTTAGAAGTTTATGGTTTTAATGACTGGTAACACAAATTACGTGAATATGTAAAACAATAAGTTTCGCATATGAATGAAAACTACCGCTTCATTAAATAACTAACATCAATTCGTATATTCAAAGAGTTTTTAAATTTTTTTGGTTTAATCCAAAAATTTCATTTGAAATCACATAGTATGACTGCTGCAAAAATTAACATTGTTTTCTAAAGTAGTTAAATAAGTCAGTTGAGTTGGTGTAGTTCTTTAAGCGATAACTACCTGTAGCGTTTACTGTAGTTTGTGTATTTCATTACATGTAAATTTACTTATGTTCTTGTGTATTATGTCCGCGTTACGTCATTGATTGTAAACGTCTAGAGCACACAGAGATTGTAACGTCTAGAGGATTTTTTTTCTCCTACAAACTCATTACGTAAAAATATAATTATTGCTATCTCATGGGGAAAAAATATGATTTTTTTAAATATGGTACTTCCTTACTACTTGATGGCAGCAAATAGGTTTATAGAGTGGCTATTTATGCTGTAACTTTACACCGGAATATGGTGTTACATTACAACAACTGAATTCGGATTACAGCTACATCGGAATGTGGTGTTACTGTTCGTGGTGTAAAGTTTCACCTCACCCAGTGTATCTTTGCACTGGATTCTGATATTACCTTACACCTGTTTCAGGTGTAACGTTACACTTTCTCTGGTGTAACCTTACACTAGAATATGGTGTTATGTAACACCATGAAATGGTGGTAACCTACCTGCCACCATAAACTGGTGTAACCTTACACAGATTTTTTACATTGTGGCCATGACAAATCCTAACATTCAGCAACCTTGCCAATTTTTATCCTTTGATCCCTGTGTATTGTCTGTTTCTTCCCACACAAAGCATTAATCATCTGGTACAGCTCTCTGCTATTACCATGTCTGCCTGATTCCTCAACTTTACCAGCCAAGGTATCAAGCCAAAGATTCTTATCAGTTGATAATTGATCGTTTACACGTTTATTAAGTTCTTTGTAATGTTGTCAGTTAGGAGTAGTATAGTGTTGATTCAAATTACTCCTGCAAGTCTTTCTTTCAGAAATAAGCTCCATTACCTTATCACTCCAATAACCTTATCTTCTCTGTTCCTTTTTACCCAAAATAGTACTATTAATTTCAAGAAAAGCCTGTTTAAACTGATACCATTATTTCTCAACTTCGGTAGTGAGCAAGCTACGATTGCCATAAAGACTAAGTAGTGATCATGTTATGCTTTGGGTCAATCTGTCTCTCTCAAAGATTCAATGTTAAAGGTTAACCTTAACACAACATTTCTTAAGCTTCAGTTGTAAGATACTTTTGACCAAGTAATTTTCAGACCCAATATCGGCTGCCCTATATGATCTAGTATTCGTCACCGAACAAGCCCATTTGCTGTTAATTAATATACCATCAATCACATTCCTGTGTAATCCATAAACTCATGTGATTTATAAATGTCCCGGTTAGTTATTCTTAAACGGTTACGTTTACTTATCCATAGGAGACATTCTCCATTGCTTTCGAAACTACCAATGCCAAAGAATCCTAAACACCAATTCCCAAAGTCAGAATCAGTATCATCTTTAGCATTGAAGTCACGTAGCACAAAATATATTCCTTCTTGACAGAATTAAAAATATTCTCAAGTTATCTGTAAAACCTATCTTTCTCGTTTTCCTCAGAGTCCTCTGTGGGGACAACAGTGCAGTGTGTGTAACAACAGCTGATATTCAAGTCTTTAATTTTTGCTTTAAATTTAGCTGTAAGAAATCTTTTATTAATGCAGCCATATCTAGTTATATCTTCTTTAATGCTAGATGAGCATTAATGGCGTGTCTGCTGAAAAGCAAACCTCCATCTTGGAGATGTTTTCCATCCTCCCTCCCTGAAAAGATAAATTTAAAATTATTCTTAATTATCTGATTCTTTCCTGTCCGTGTGGTCTCTTGCAAGCCTAGATTATCAGGGTTATAACGCTAGACTTCCTCTGTGAGGACGTCAAGAGAATAATCTCTATGCAACGTCCTCACGTTCCACGTACCTGCAGAGAGAAAATTGTTAGTAGGAATTTTCAAGAAACTAGGTTTATTGAGAGCGGTAGGGCCAACTAGATCAAACAGTTCTCAAGTAGCAGGCTTGTGGTATTCTGGCTTCTTATTAAAAATTCCTTTAAATTGCTTCGTATTTGGATATTTGAGTGCAGTTTTCAGAACTATATGATGCTTTAAAGAACAATCCTGACAGATTCATGCATGAAATATTTTCTGGAATCTCATTACTCAAGCAATTTCCATTTAATAATTATAATTGTTCCCTAGCGCTAAAGGTTGAAGACACCAATTCTGGTAGGAACTTCAGGCACCACCTTTTCAAGTGGACCCTTTCAAGCACCGGAATCTAGATAGATAGTGAGTTGCCTGATACACATTATTCCAGTGTACGATTGGCGAAGCCCATTTAATTAAAGGGTTCAAGTACCTCCGATGGCCTCTGATCAGGATTATCCACCAACTGATATAAGGTATCCTGAGTCCCTGTTTACTTAGGGATGGCAAGCTATAGGCAAACGGAAAATACAGCGTCAGATTTTCAGATTTTCATTTTTCAGATTTTCATTAAACAGAGATAGCAAATGCAGTTCAGCATCTATCAAATGGAACAATCAAATGAATCTATCAAATGAATCAAGGTCAAAGCCATAAACCAGTCAAGTGGGTATAAAAGGTCAGCACCAGAACCCTGTGAAGTTGCCTACTCCTCAGTAGGGCAGAAAAAGAGAAAGGTGGCCATAGATTACCAAATCAGTATGCCACACTGATCTGGCAGTCCCCCCTGCCATTCCCTACCAGAAGAGAATATTTCTTGAAAGGTACTAACGGTCTGCACCACGAGTAGGCGGGGTCAGACATTAGCCGGGTCATGATGACCTGACCTGTTCCGTTCATCATCACCGGAAATTGGTACACACCTCTCCTTCCAATGTATTTCTAGTTACCATTTACAGATCAAAAAAATTATTGTTCATTAATTCTGCCGAATTATTTCTTATATTCTATGTCTACAAATAATCTGTGAATTTACTATTGATAGACCAAAATTTATCATCGTCGTATTTGTTTCATTTGGCATCTTCAAGTTGGGAAACCGAATAAACACTTTTCATTATGATTTTCAAAACCATCAAATGTTCAACGAAATAATTTGCAATTAACTCCAAAAATATTGCAATATATGCAGCAATGTTTCTAAATTTTATTCCTTCCGTTGCGTTTTCAGCAATTTACTCCACTGAAATGTTTTCTTTCAGTTTCTTTCTGTAAATATATTCTGTCAATTGGGTAGTTAAGTTGTTCAAATGTTTCAAAATATCTGCTACAAAAGTCAGAAGACACGTTGCATTTCATTTTCATATGAAAGACGTATATAATTTTCATCTGCTGTTTTCTACTAATTGGCATTAAAAGCAATGATTACAAGAGGCTCTTTCTTGATTCGGTACTTCAACGTGTTCTGCTGCTGCACAACAATAGGATCCCGCACAAAACTTTCCAGGGAGATGCAAAATATTTCCAGCAGGGGGGGAGGGGGAAAATAAACCAGTGTTTCAAGATAGAAATATTCCATTTCTTTGCAGAAAAAAACCGTTTATTTTCGATATATCTCATAATTTAACATAATTTTTTTTTCGATTACTTTTTTCAGGGGAACAAATGCCCTCCACACCCTGTCGGTGCCCGTATGCACAACACACGATTAAAATACACGTTCTGGTTTGAGTGATAAATTCAGCAGGAATAAGAGTTTTTATTAAATTATCCTTTGCAGTTTCCAGAACTAGATCTTTAAAGAAATAAATTAAAGTTCGTTAAAGATAGTTCTTCAAAGAATCTTTAAAGAACAATCCTGACAGATGCATGCATGAAATTTTTTCTTGAATCTCATTACTCAAGCAATTTCCATTTAATAATTATAATTTGGTCCATTTAGTATTAATAGCAACAAATATGAATAAATGGCATATGGCATAAAAAGTATATACATTGTAAAATATTATGGTTGATTTAAATATTTCAGTTAGATGCATTGCTTTCTAATGTTACATTTCAAAATGAAAGGATATTATTATCCACTGATTATAAACGGCGACATTTCAATTATACAAGCTTTTTCTACAAAACATTCAGCAACAACTTGAAGCATTCTTAGTCGTAACTTTATCTGTTAAATGGAGAAGTGTCAGCTCTTTTACTTGGCAGTGGAGTCGCGAGGGTCGGGAGACCGCGCAAAGCGTTTCCTTTGTTGCTCTTGAGATTCTCTTTCACGAACTTTCACAGAGCAAATCCTGAGGTAAAATTTTTTTTCTACTTTTCGGGCAGCAACTTCTCACTACAGAAGAAATCAATTGAGTCACGTAAAACGATCTGTGAGTTAAGAAGCCAGAAGCTTTCCAAACAAGATGTCGCAAAAAGCAGAGGCAAAGTAAAGGTTTTCCTTCAGCTCCACGAGAGTTTCGGTGATAGGACACGTCCAATAAAAAGAGTGGCTGATGGACGACGAAGATAAGAAGGTATTAGAGGGAAACAGGGAGGGATGTGACTGGGGAGGGCTGCTTGTACGCGAAGTCGTCGTCGGTGGTTTGACCAGGATTATGACTCAGGGAGAATCTGAAAAAGAAAACGTCTTTATCGTTTTGAGATAAACTCGGGATAAGATAATCTGATTGGAAGCAGGAACCGAAATACTCAGCTGGAAATATCCCACTCAAAATCATTTTAGGGAGCACAAAAACATTCAATTTACAGTTTTATGGAGTCAAAAAGTTTTCTCTCAACCATGACTTGTAATAGAAACTCATTCTGTTTATTACAGAAGCGCTTGCTAAAGGAAGCAAAGCCTCTAGAGAAAAGCATCTGCAGCAGCCAAATGAAAATTTCACCTTCAGTCTCATACATAGGAAAATATTTTATTTAAGGAGGGCTCTCATTAGCTACGGAAGTAACAATTATTGCCCATTTAAAGGATGGATATGCAGCACATGAAAAATAAAATATGTTCCTTTGCTTATCATGTTAATAGCTGTGCTGCTTTAAATTTAATTATGTTAATTACTTCGCGTCTTAAAAGGACTTTTGTTATCTTAATTATTGTTTTTTAGGGTTCAGATAAAGTATAAATCTAAGATTCAACAACTAGGCAATTTCAGACAGAAAAATTCATCATTTTTAATGAATTTGTCATTATTGAATTCCAAACGGAAACGTTTCGAAGTTCATTTCTTAACACACTTTTTCTTCATTACAAGTAAATCATCTTCCTTTTCATATTTCGAAACAATGGATAGCCAGTTTTGCTAGAAGACGGATGGTGAAGCTTAGACTTTGTGGCACTAGGGAAATTACGACTCTTATTAATAGAATAGAAACCTATAAAGTCGAGTGACTTCTGGTAAACATACGATGATCATTTCATTTTCAAACAAGCAAAAAATAAATGTTTTCTCCCTTTCTCGGGGAGAAGAAACAAGTCGTGGCTGTCAGCAAAATACCAAATTTCTAGATCAAATAGGCTATTTATATTTTTATTTCGTTGTAAAAAATGTTTTCGCATTCCCTTTGTCTATCTTTAGTACACATTCAACGTTTTTAGTTTGTAGAGATAAATTCAGAGGGGCTCGTCATCAGGGGCCAGCCTGCATCAACATTTCTGTAATATAAACTAAAATATTGAATTCTGAATTAAAATGAGTAATAAAAATAATAATTTACATGAATATTTTCTTTTAAAGGAAATTTTGCCAGTTTTAATTCCATTAATTTAGATGAATTTAATGAAATAATACTGTTACGACAGATGAACGAGCAACAATGAAACCGTGATGTGCTGTGTCAATTTGATGCTCACATGTGTTTTAGCTTGTGAATTACGTCACTTGTGGATTCGAACAATAAGAACTCGAACTTTAAGATGTTTTAAAAAGGAATAAAGAAATTGATAGTGTTTGAATATGTATATTTCTTTTGCACGAAGTGAATTAGCATAAAATTAATTTTAGGAAAATTTCTCAAAATATTTATCATTATATTATTATCGTCTGATGCGTGGTGATAAACGTCTGAAAAGAATTGGTTCTGAAAGCCCAGTATACTTAGCTGCAGTTTTGGAGTTGGGTTGGGTTGTTTTACCTCTGAGCGCAACTTTTTTGCACACCATGGGCTAAATGGCCAGGTCACATGGACCCCGAAAGCTCAGAGAAGGTTGGGGGAGGGGATCCACTGGAACAGCTGTTGGGAGACAGATGGTAGCCTCCCGTCAAAGCCATCCAGCGTGTTCTTTAACGTGCACAGGGTATGGCTCTCCCGCACACGCTGCCACGGCTTAACGTCCCATCCGATGGACGGCGGCCTTTCCAAGCCCATCGGTGTCCCCTACTGACCGTGGGCAGGGCGGGGAATTTTGCGGAGATAAATCTCAACGCTGACCCAGCTGGGACTCGAACTTGGGAACTACAGATTACGAGCCTGGTGCGCTACCGACTGAGCCACCCCCGCCCCACAGTTTTGGAGTATTGATGGCTGAAATTATGTAGGAAAATCATTTGATTTTGGTTATTTTTGGTTTGTTTACAGAATTGCTATTATTCTTGGCAGTTTACAGGTTTTTTCGCAAATATAATTGCGCCACTTATTGAGTGTTGCAAAAAGTCTTATTTTATGTTTTGAGTAGGGACTGCAAGATTTCTAAAGAAACGACTATTTGCAATAATAGTGATAAGGTGGAATATTTTTCTGATGATTTATTTTCTACTCATGAAGATAAAGATTTGTGTTAGTTCAATTTATTTTATATTTGTGTTTTTATTCATAGTTTTTTAATAAATTAGTCTATCAAGTTTTGTCACTAAATAGTCTTTTGAACTCCGCTAAGGAATTTTCTATTAAAATTATAACAATACACTCGTAAGAGTTTTGCGTCGCCTTAATTAGTTGCGAGGGATAATTAAGAGACAAGCTTAGAGTGTGCCAAGAAATTTAGCTCAATTTTCCGTATGGTGTCAAGCATTTGTCGCACCATTTACAACAGTGTGAAGTTCAGTGAGGTCTGGGCAACAGTGAAGCATCCCGCAACAATATCCAGAGATCATATCATTGATTACAGAGCTACCACTACGTGATTATTGGAAACTCAGTCGTTTTTATGTACTGCATAATGACGGATGAATCGTTCCAGTGCCTTAGTGGAAGTAATATTTTTTTTTTATTTGGTAAGTAATATTATATTTATTTGGTAAGTAATATTTTATTATTTAGTAGTTAAACAGTATACTGTATTTATTTAACGTAATGCGTGTATTACTGGTTCAGTTGACAGTGAAAATACACAGTCGTAACATAAATAATATGACACCTACCATACATATATTATGGTAGGTGGTCATATTATTCTGATACGACTGTGTATTGCTAAACAGTAAGAAATTTGAAGTTATTTTAAAAGCGACATTGCAGTCTGAAGGAGACACAGTAAATATGGCTTCCCAATAAGAGCTGTCTAAAGTATGCAACATGTACTGTATTTGCATACAGACAAACACATATATACATACATACATACATACATACATACATACATACATACATACATACATACATACATACATACGTACAAAATCCTTATGCAGCCATGTGCTACGGAGGTTCAACCAGATTGTGTAATTTTGCTCTCCAGGTGTGTGTCTTCTGAGCTATAGCTGATGCATTTGGCAATTTTAGGCCAATTCTAAGAAGGTCCGGTTTGACATTGTCTGCCCATCGCATCCCAGATCTTCCCCTTTCTCTGATACCCTTAGGCACACTATTCATAATCCTGTTTGTCAATTTGCAACTATACATAAAGGCAACATGGAAACCACCAACGCAGTCTCTCTCTGAACAATATGCTGCTCATAAGAGGTTGATTCCTTCTTATAACCTCATCATCACCTACCATACAAATATTATGGTAGGTGGTCATATTATTCTGATACGACTGTGTATTGCTAAACAGTAAGAAATTTGAAGTTATTTTAATAGCGACATTGCAGTCTGAAGGAGACACGGTAAATATGGCTTCCCAATAAGAGCTGTCTAAAGTATGCAACATGTACTGTATTTGCATACAGACAAACACATACATACATACATACATACATACATACATACATACATACATACATACATACGTACAAAATCCTTATGCAGCCATGTGCTACGGAGGTTCAACCAGATTGTGTAATTTTGCTCTCCAGATGTGTGTCTTCTGAGCTATAGCTACAGCATTTGGCCATTTTAGGCCAATTCTAAGAAGGTCCGGTTTGCCATTGTCTGCCCATCGCATCCCAGATCTCCCCCTTTTTCTGATACCCTTAGGCACACTATTCATAATCCTGTTTGTCAATTTGCAGCTATGCATAAAGGCAACATGGAAACCACCAACGCAGTCTCTCTCTGAACAATATGCTGCTCATAAGAGGTTGATTCCTTCTTATAACCTCATCATTACTTACAAAGTCAAAACATCTAATGCCCAAGATACTGCGTAAGCATCTAGAATCAAAGGCATTAAGTTTATTGTTATCCTGCTTACAAAGGGTCGATGTTTTGCTAACATAATTAACCTTAGAAAAAACCAAATTATTATACAGCCTAATTTTCGTCTTCAGGTCCATTTTTCCATACTCTACATAGATTCTTAAAAGTACCTGCGGCAATCCCTATTCTTCTATTTATCTCATGCCGCACATCACCAGTATCTATTACATAGCTCCCAAGATAATTAAACTGAGACACTTGCTCAATAGTACAGCCATTCAAAGCAACTGAAGCACCATCTGCTTGACCAATTTTCACCATTTTAGTTTTTTTCTCTGTTTATCGCCAAACCTACTCTATTACCAGTCTGATCAACAGCACTAATTAACGAATTCATCTCATCAACACCAGTAGACAACAGGGCCAAATCATCTGCATAATCTAAATCAGAAATTTTGAAATCTCTAGACCATTTAAAGGCCAAAATCTTTCCCTTGCAAAGAATTTCGCATAACATAATCAATAACCAAACTAAAGAGAAAAGGAGACAAAATGCACCCTTGTCTAACTCCACTAGCAATGCTAAACCAATCGCTGCAAGACGTACCAACTCTCACACACGACTCAGTGTTATTATAGAGAGCTCTCATTACACTAACTAATTTATCAGGTATTCCATATGATATAACAATCAACCACAAATTATGTCGATCAACAGAGTCAAAAGTCTTTTTGAAACCTATAAAGCTAGCAACCACATGTTTCTGAAACTCTAAACATTTCTCAAGAATCTGCGTAAGTGAAAATATTTGATCAATACATCCCCTACCACTTCTGAATCCACACTATTCATCACGCAATTGCCTGTAAACCAGATTCTTAATGCTATTAAGTATAATCATGCAAAGAACTTTATCTGGACAGAAAATAAACTAATTCCCCTGTAATTTTCACAAGAACTACATTCACCTTTTTTTTTAAAAAAGTGGGACAATGATAGCTCTAGTAAAATCCTTAGGAACAACACATTTATCATAAGAAATATTCAAAATTTCAGTCAGCCATGTGACAACACAAATGTTCCCAGCTCTAAGCATTTCAGTGGTTATTTCATCCACCCCTGGGAATTTATCCAGTTTTAATTTAGAAATAGCCAATGAGACTTCGGAATGTGATATAGTACCATCATAAAAGCCAGTAATCCTCTATCCTCATTACAAACAATGGCCAATTATCAGCCAGCTGATATAAGGTATCTTCATGCCTCTGTTCACTTAGAAGCAAACAGAAAACACAGCGGCAGATTCTCCCTCAAGAGAGGCCCACCAGTACAGCAAGTCCAGAATCCATAATGAAGCTCAAATCCATAAACCAATCCAATCTAGAAGGTATAAATGGTCAGTACCAGGACTCTGTGAAGTTGACCACTCCTCAGCTGGGTTGAAAAAAAAAAGGAAATAGTAACCATAGATGATCAGATCAGATGATTGAGTCAAATATTCCGGATAACGGTATGCATCGCTGCCAGGGTGGTTGTACTACGTACTAATCTGTTACGCTTATGGAGCCATTGTTCTGCAATACAAAGCCCTATCGCTGTAAAATTTTAATCACTTCTTTATCTTTACACCCTCACGCTCGTGCAAAGTTTCAGCACGATCGGACACTTGCTTCAAGGTATTTCGATTGTTTTGTCACAGAATGTATGATAAGTTGGATCCAACAATCTCACGAATGTTTTATTCATAGCAGCTGTATTTTTTTTTAACTTAAAAGGTACTTAGTGAAATTTCGTCGTATATTTCGGTGATACACTGACACTCTCTATAAGCTTAGGTTAAATCGATCATTTTTATTTTGTTATGGAGAGCATTTTTTTCTCCTCATTCATGCATAAGGATTCAAACAAGCCAAATGATTGACCAGTAACTGCAGCAGAGTAAAATGCATGTAAATGATTTAAATAACCTTTCAACTTCTATTATATTATAAAATTCACATTGAAAGTATTGTAACATAAGACAATTTTGTAAAATGTTTATAAAAGCTTATTGATATTAAGAAGGGATTTTGTGAGTTCGAAATGTAGTAAATAGTTGTATATCAGAGGAGATAATCATGGATAAAGAGGCGCTTTAATCAATTATCAATATTTATGGAATTTACAAAATATATGAAACGGATTCTTTTTTGCGATAGAATACCGTTAGTTTGATGCGTTTCTGAGAATATGTCTGCTGTTTGGGAGTTGATGTAAGCTCACGGCTATACAGTGCATCTATGCATCTATACAGTTGCTTGAGTGAAAATGTTTCTAATGAAATTCTGTAGATTTCTGTTCGATGTTTGACAAGAACATTTACTCCATAAAATCGTTCACAAGTCTTGGTGATTGGATTATTGAGTATCGGTTATTTTCTGAACTGCGGGAAGAAAGTGTATTGTTAACTAATTTGCATCGTTACCAGTTGTTTCTGAATGTCTTATTCAATATAATCTGCTTTAGCAAGGTCCTCCCAGGAGCAGATTAGATCAGCTAAAGCAGATTATATTGAATAAGACATATAATATTATCTGCTTATATTAAATATTCAATATATTGAATAAGCGAATTAAGCTGCAATTTCTAATGTGGAAGAGTTATTTTT
Source organism: Ryuthela nishihirai (assembly GCA_038380435.1). NCBI lineage: Eukaryota > Metazoa > Arthropoda > Arachnida > Araneae > Heptathelidae > Ryuthela > Ryuthela nishihirai. Next base: position 7,043,377 of record JAWZYU010000019.1, read on the forward strand.
AGTTCGTTTTTGGTAAATGGGTTATTATTTTCAGTCTATGTTCAGATGATAGTGTGAACATTCAATGACGGGGCAGCTGTGAAGGTTGTGCAAAGGCCATTTGACATACAAGGCACAACTGGGCTATTGCAATTGACATCGACATCGAGTACCCTTGTTAACAGCAAGTCACCGGACTATGAAGCTGTAGTGGGAGAAGAAACATTGCCAATGGACCATGGAAGACTGGAAGTGGGAACCTTGGTCAGATGAATCTAGGTTCCAACTGCAATACGCAGATGGGAGGTTTCATGAGTTCGGTTAACCACGCAAGGCCATGAACCCTTACTGTCAAGTCAGGGTGTAATGTTCTGGAGCCTATTTACATGGGGCATCTTGGAACACTTGTACCTATTGAAATAAACATCACTGCACAAGGCTATATTGACATACTCACCGACTATCTACACCAGTTCATGGCTGTTCATTTGCTACAGCAGGACAATTTTTCTACAAGATAATGCTCCGTCCGTGCGTTCTTTATTATATTACGTTTAATTGTAAAAAATTAAATAAAAGCGCAAAGTCTACAAGAGTGCTATTTCCACAACCAAAACAACGCCAAACAATATAAACAAAAGCAATCGAGCTCCAAACACTCATAAAGGACATCGCAATTTGGCTGAGGTCTGCTCATTCAAGAGCGTTTTGATTCGCCAAAATTGGTGAACTCTGGTTTTCGTAAATATTTCGTTACGTGGTCAATGGAGTCCTATGGCAGATATGTTAAGCAAAATTCGTTATCCGATTACTCATTATGGGTGGTCCACTGTAATATGTTTCACAAGTATAATTAATGTAGCATATAACAATCCATAGCTGGTTTTGCTTCTAGTGCAAAATATTGCAAATAAACAAAACATCATGAACATTAAATGGAATATAATTGCACAAAATTATTTTCAAAATTTCACGAAAATAACTCATTTAATTCTTATTGTTTTTGCTACAGAAGCCATCTATGCCTTTAATGTTCCCTCTTCTTTCTCAAGTGAGTAAGTTAACAGGTGTATTGTATCAGGCTACATGATTTCAATTTCTTTTAGAACTTTTTTCAATGCGAAGAAATAACAGTATTCGAGTGATGAAAGGGGTAAGGGTCGAGCCCCAGATAAAGCATGGACAGAGCTATCGCCTTCCTCGCAATCTTTCGTAGCGTATTAAACTGACAGGATCCTTTCAGGCCTCTGTCGCAAAGAGTCTGAAGTGGAGGTCTTGGAACGTTTTCGTGTATTAAATTCTCGAAATCCACTGGCTGACAAAATTAAGGTGACGCTGTGTTTTTCATCAATATTTTATTTTAATAGCATCCCCAAAGTAAAAATATACTGTTATAGGCATCATTACGCCAAATATCGAATATCGAATCGAAGTTGATTTACAACCGCACATTTACTTTGCAACATGCAAAATGCTAATGCTTATAAAAACACGGGTTGCTACCAGATTACCCCATTTCAAAATTGTTGATTGCAAAGAGGATTAATCTCGTTATTTCTACTAAGATAAATCATCGTTTAGATCAGTGGCTCCCAACCTTTTTGAGCCCGAATTTAATATTTTTCCCATTTAGTGTAGGTCATATTTGGTTCATATCATCTGAAAGGAACTAAGTGTTTGAGTGTACAAAGGAAATATCACTCTTATCTATTACAAAGACTCCTGTTTGGTGATAGGTAAGTTAGAATATTCACCCGACATTTTTAAAGAGAAACGTGTAAAAACTTTCGTTGGTTCGCTAACAGAGAGAAGTGAACTCACGTTTCAGCATCTTTCCCATTTTAAGTGTTTTCTTTGAAAGGCTTATATTCTGCAAAATCGAACTCACATTTCTTACGGAGTTTTCCTGTTCATATACAAATACCTCTATCCTTCCTCCTTTCGCTCAAAATATATAGCAGGAACTGCGATTTCCTTTCTCTAAAATTGGAGTATAGGTGAATTTTTGACATACGAACATCCCAGTTGCGATCAGTTCGCACTTTTTTATAGCAATAATAATAACTCTTTATTACTTTTCATTTACAAATGCAGAGTTGATCATAGAAAGCTTTAAGAGCTAGACTGTAAGAACAAATGCTATAAGCATACTCCTTACAAATAACACATACAGTTAATAGAGAAAATAGAAGAAACACTTTACTAGAGTAACAATGTTAATAAAATCCTCTCGAAGCTTGATAGATCTTTTCCACAGGAACGAACACCCTACATATTAAAGAATTGTGATTCTCTACTCAGTTAACGAACATAGATTCCGCACTCATGAACATCTGAATCTGTTTGAATGAGCGATATTAGGTATTTCATCCTCCTGCCCAGCGTTGGCCACGTAACTACTTTTTTGTAGCCAAATTCCACAATTTTTGAAAGCCACCCAGAAATTTATATTTCATAATAGCTAATAACTACGTTTATGCTTTCCTTTGGCAAAATTTATCTATTTTGTATTTCAAGGGTGAGAAATAAGCAAGTTGGATTAATGACAGTTGCAGCTTATCTAACTGATTAATGATATGATTCACAGCATCTATGAACTTAGAACTGCGGAAAGATGCAGGACTTTAATGTTACCCATAAAGGTTGCCTTACCTACATGCTCAGACCTTTGGAAGTTCAGTCAAAAAACACATTATGCACGCTATACAACTAGTATGTGTGGTCCATTTATAATTATCTATTAAAAATAAAAGAATTTATTATAAAAGTATTCACTAACTTTCTCATTTCATAAAAAAAAAAGTTGCTTTTTTTGTTTATGAAAAAACGCGTTTACTGATTTAGCATTATTTCTTATGGGAAAAATTAATTCAACTTACAAACATTCAGTTGAAGAACCCATTTCACGGCGCTCATTACGTTCATAAGTTACGGTTCACCTGTAATGATAATTTTAGTAAAAGCCTTCACAGCAGCATCTGAATCCCAAAAATAGCATTTAATATTTCAAGTAGTCACGTGACAAAAAAAATCAGCTTTTACCATTTCAACAATAAATGCATTTATCTTAACGTATGCAGCTTTAAATTTTAAAACGGCCAAAGTAACTGCTGCTTTTGATATATAGGTAACATTAAAACGAGAAATGCATTTTTTGTCGTTGCAAATGATGGGGGCAGAAAGAGCAACATTTATTCCGAAGGATGAAACTTTCATTCACCCTTGTCATCACAGAATCTTCAGTGTCGCCGTATCTTTATTCTCCAATCTGCTCACCGTTCTGTTTCTCTCCTCCGCGAATGTTTTCTGTTTGGTAGAATTCTCTCTTGTTGTGCTGTCTGCAAGCTTTTTGTGTTTTTCTTGCCAAACTCTCACACCACACATTCTTATCAGCTTTTGGCCGATCCTTTAAAGGTTTATTGAGTTTTTTGTGTTGCTAGTGGGCTGGCTATACAGTTTATTCCCCTCTATTCCTTTCCATGGGAAAGAAAGTGCATTGCCTTATCGATCGAGTAGCATTATCGCCTATTCTTCTTAAGGAAGGGGAGTAGGCTTAGTTGGTAGTGATCCACATTAAGAACCTGATGATCGTAGATTTGAGTAAAATTTCCACTCTGTGTGCACTGAAATTTTCTCCTTTAACCTCACTCTGCTTGCATTGGGAGTTTCTCCGTTAACCTCACTCTGCTTGCATTGAGATTTTCTCCGTTAACCTAACTCTGCTTGCATTGAGATTTTCTCCGTTAACCACACTCTGCTTCCAGGGATGGGGGTGTAGGTAGCGCGCCAGGCTCGTAATCTGTAGCTCCCAGGTTCGAGTCGCAGCTGGGTCAGCGTTGAGATTTATCTCCGCAAAATTTCCCGCCCTGCCCACGGTCAATAGGGGACACCGATGGGCTTGGAAAGGCCGCCGTCTGTCGGATGGGACGTTAAGCCGTGGCCCCGTGTGCGGGAGAGCAATACCCTGTGCACGTTAAAGAACACGTTGGATGGCCTTGACGGGAGGGTACCATCTGTCTTCCAACAGTCATTCCAGTAGGTCCCCTTCCCCAACCTTCTCTGAGCCTTCAGAGTCCATGTGACCTGGCCATTTAGTCCATGGTGTGCAAAAAAGCGTCGCTCAGAGGTAAAACAACCCAACCCACTCTGCTTGCATTGAGGTTTTCTCCGTTAACTTCACTCTCCCATCGGTTCGAAAGGGAATACCTATGGAGATGAAAAGGCCGCGTTTTGTCGGGTGAGACATTAACCCATGACTTTGTGTGCAGGTGAACCATACCCTATGCACTTTGAACAACATGATATATGGGATTGAAAGGAAGCTTCCATCTGCCTCCTAACAGCTATCCAGTTGATCCCCTACACAGCTTTCATGGTTGATCAGCCAAAACGGCCAAGTTCTGATGTTCTGGCTATTTAGTTCATTTGTTCACAATACTGTGAATCACAGGTAAAACAATTCAGACGTTCCCCTAGAGTAATACTGTTAGTTAAAGTATAGTTTATTTTCATTAATTCATTATTATTCAACCACAGTTGTAAAAGCGTATTTGCAATAACAAAAAAAATTTCATCGTGATAAACTTTCACTTCAAAAGGTCCCTCAAAGAATCAAAATTAAAACTGGATTCTTCAAATCAACTCGCATATCTAAAAATTCAGATGTGAAATGCTTTTAGCAAGGTAATGATCAGAACCAATTGATCACTCCTATACTGATGAGTGCTACGAAAAGTATTAGGCCATTTATGACATTACAAAATTATTCATATTCATATCATCCATCGTAAGAAACCACAGAGTATTCAATATATATATATACATAAATCATCATCATCCTCAACAGCCATTGGCTACGGAGGTCCAACCAGACCGCACAGTTTAATTCTCCAAGCATATCTGTCCTGAGCTACATCTGCTGCATCCGGCCACTGCACACCAATTCTAACAAGGTCCTGTTTGACATTGTCTGCCCACCGCATCCTAGGTATCCCCCTCCTTCTGAGGCCTCTAGGCACACTGTTCATAACCCTTTCGCACGGGCAACATGGCCAAACCAGCGGAGTCTCTCTCTACACAATATGCTGCTTTAAGGAGGTTGCAGACTCCTTTGCCTAACCTCATCATTAGTTACAAAGTTAAACCACCTAATACCCAAGATACTATGTAAGCATCTAGTTTCCTATTATCTTGTTTACACAGCGTCCAAGTTTCATTACCAAAACTAACCGTAGAAAGAACCAAACTATTATACAGTCTAATTTTAGTCTTTAGGTGTATACGCCTATTTCTCCACACTCTCCATAGGTTCTTAAAAGTCCCGGCAGCAATCCCTATTCGTCTGTTAATCTCATGCCGCACATCACCATTATCTGTTACATAGCTCCCAAGATAATTAAACTGTGACACCTGCTCAAGACTGCAACCATTCAGATTAACTGAATCACAGCCTGCCTGACCAATTTTCATCATTTTAGTTTTTTCTCTGTTTATAACCAAACCTACTCTACTACCAGTCTCATCAACAGCTCGAATGAAAGAGTTCATCTCATCAACATCATTTGCCAAAAGGGCTAAATCATCAGCATATTCTAAATCAGAAATTTTCGTATCTCCAGCCCATTTAAGGCCAAGACCTTTCCCTAGAAGTGAATTTCGCATAACATAATCAATAACCAAACTAAAGAGAAAAGGAGACAAAATGCACCCTTGTCGAACACCAGAAGTAATGCTAAACCAATTGCTACAAACCTTACCAACTCTCACACACGACTCAGTGTTATTATAGAGCGCTTTAATTATGTTAAGTAACTTGTCTGGTATACCATATGATCCCACAATCAACCACAAATTATGACGATCAACAGAGTCGAAAGCCTTTTTGAAATCAACAAAGCTAGCAACCAAAGGTTTCTGAAATCATCAGCACAATCTAAATCAGACATTTTCGTATCTCCAGCCCATTTAAGGCCAAAATCTTTCCCTTGAAATTAATTTTGCATAACATAGTCAATAACCAAACTAAAGAGAAAATGAGATAAAATGCACCCATGTCGAACACCAGAAATAATGCTAAACCAATTCCTACACACGACTCAGTGTTATTACAGAGAGCTTTCATTATGTTAATTAACTTGTCAGGTATACCATATGATCTCACAATCAACCACAAATTATGACGATCAACAGAGTCGAAAGCCTTTTTGAAATCAACAAAAGTTTTCTGAAACTCTAAACATTTCTGAAGAATCTGCCTCTAAGTGAAAATATCTGATCTACACATCCCCTACCACTTCTGAATCCAAATTGCTCATCACGCAATTGACTGTCAACCAGATTCTTAATTCTATTAAACACAATCATGGAAACAGATCCCATCGTGATAAACTTTCGCTTCAAAACCTGGAACAGAGAGGTTACCTGTAACAGAGAGTAGGCTGATACCCCTATAGTTATCACAAGAACTGCAATCACCTTTTTTGAAAATAGGAATAATAATGGCTCTGGTAAAATCCTGCGAACCATGCCTTTATCTCAAACGTTGTTCAAAATTTCAGTCATCCAAGTGGTAGCCGAAATATTCCCAGCTCTGAGCATTTCCATAGTAATTTCATCTACCCCTGAAGATTTATGAAGTTTAAGTTTAGAATCAGCTAAAATAACTTCGGACTGTGTTAAGACATTAAAGACAGTAATGCATCTACCGTCATTACAAACAATGGGAGTAGAAATAACGATATTGTTTACAACATCGCTGAAATGTTCTGCCCACCTAGCCATGACAGAATATTCACCTTCTATAACCTTACCTTGTTTATCCTTCAATATTTGTTCGCCTCTCTGTTTTCTACCACATAAAACATTAACTATCTGGTACAGCTCTCTGCTGTTGTGCTGCCTAACTGCTTCCTCAGCTTTGTCAGCCAAGCCATCAAGCCAAAGTTTCTTATCAGTAGCTAACTAATCCTCTATACGTTTATTAAGCTCTCTGTAATCCTTTCTATTAGGACTAGTAGGGTACTGATTAAGCACATTCCTGCAGTTCTTTCTTTCTGAAATAAGCTCAAGTGCCTTTTCACTTAAATAATTCTGACTCCTCTGCTCCTTTTTTCCCAAAAGAGTACTGTTAGTTTTCAAAAAAGCCTGTTTAAAATGACCCCATTCTTCCTCAACTTCAGTATTAAGCAAACCATGACTGTCATAATGACTAAGCAACCTATCATGGTAAGCTTTAGCTATAACTGGGTCTTTCAGAGCTTCAGTATTAAAGGTAAATTTTTTAACCCTAGCACAACACTTTTTAAGTTTAAGTTGCAAGACACTTTTAACAAGATAATGGTCAGATCCAATTTCAGCTCCCCTATATGCCCTGGTATTCCTAACAGAACTAGCCCATTTGCTGTTAATTAATATGTAATCAATCATATTCTTATGCAGCCCATCAGGTGAATGTGTATTTATGTATGTCGTGATGTTTGTAATATGTGTTAGTTATTCTGAAACCATTGAGTTTACTTAATTGTAGGAGACGTTGTCCATTGCCATTGCAGCTACCAATAACAAAAGGGCCTATCACCCCTCCCCAAAGGTCAGAGTCAGTACCAACTTTGGCATTGAAGTCATCTAGAACAAGGGTAATATCTCTTTTCCTGACAGAATTCAAAATATCCTGAAGTTGTCCATAAAACCTATCCTTCTCGTCTTCATCGGCATGCTCACTGGGGGCATAACAGCAGATAACATTCAAGTCTTTAACGCTTGTCTGAAATTTTGCTGTAAGAAACCTTTCATTAATGCACTCATAACCTAGAAGAGCATCACTAACATGTCTGCTGAGCAGCAGACCCACGCCTTGGTGATGCTTTCCATCCTCTCCCCCTGTAAAGAGAAATTTAAAGTTATTTTTAAGTATCTGACCTTTACCTGTCCATCTGGTCTCTTGCAAGCCTAGAATATCTAGGTTATAGCGCTGGAATTCCTGCGTGAGGACATCAAGAGAATAATCTCTATGTAATGTCCTCACATTCCACGTTCCTGCAGAGAGAAAATGATTAGTAGTATTTTTAAAGAAATTAGGTTTATTGAGATTGGTAGGGCCAACAATATCACAAACCCTCCTGATCGCAGGAATGGGGCAAAGACCTGTTCCTCCTCCGCTAAAGGCTGAAGTCACCGATGCTGGTAGGAACTTCAGGCACCACCGTTTCAAGTGGACTTTTTCAAGAGCCATATGGCCTGCCTGAGACACATTACTCCACTTTAGGCTTGACGATGCCCAACTAGCTAAGTAAGGTTCAGGTACCTGCGATGGCCTCTGATTAGGATTATTCAGCAGCTGATATAAGGTATCCCATGTCTCTATTCACTTAGGGCTGGCAACCCAGAAGCAAACAGAAAACACAGCGGCAGATTCTCCCTCAACAGAGGCCCACAACTGCAGCAAGTCCAGGATCTATAATCAAGCTATAATCCAGTCTAGTAGGCATAAATGGTCAGCATCAGGACCCTGTGAAGTTGACCACTCCTCAGCAGGGTTGAAAAAACAAGAAAAAAGTGGCCATAGATGACCATATCAGTAGGTCATACTGAACTGGCAGCCCTCCCCTTACGTTCCCTTCCAAAAGAGAGTATCTCTTTTGAAAGGTACTAACGGATTGCACCACGAGAAGGCGGGGTCGGACATTAGGTGCTAGACCTGGCCGGTTCTGTGCATCATCACTAGGGATTGGTACACAGCTCTCCTTCCAGTTTACGCCTTGCTACCATTTACAGGTTTATACATAAATACCCATGCATTTTAAATAGGAATATATCACTCTACTCTAATAGAAATAGGAATATACCACTCTACTCTAATTAAGTTTAGTTATTAGTTAGCAGTCTTTCCCATCGATTGCATCATCCAAATTTCAAACTCCGATGAATATATACAGGGTGTCTCAAAAATATAGGTACAAACTTTTAGGGTAGGTAGATAACATCTAAAGGAATGAGAATTGAATAGGAACCCATAACCGGAAATGTCATGGGAAAGTGGTAGCAGAGGTAGAAGATCTGAAAGGACACAAGACAGTGATTAATGGGAAAACATTTATTGGACATAATTATTACAAATGGCGTACTAGATGATACATTTTATAATGTTACATAATAATGCATATCTAAATAAAATGAGGGAAAGAAAAAGGTTTATCAGTTGCGTATTAATCAACTGATCATTAAACAATAATTACTAATATTATTATTACTCCTCTTCCAGTGAAATATAAACACTTGAAAAATGTAATTAAAAAAACTATAAAATATTGCAATGCTTCTATTTTTGCAACTTTATTCAGTTACCGAAGAGTCATTGGAAAAAAATTTAGAATTATTTTTATATTTGGAATCAAATGTAATATAATCTGTTCTTTGATTTGCAAAAGCTGAAACTCCAGTCATATATTGTATAAATGTAATTATAATGCATTGAACATGATGCAATCATATTCACATCAGCCAATAATAATCCCCAAGTTATTAAAGATCGACTTGGAAGATAGAAAAGACAAAACATCTGCCCAAGGACTCTTACACCCTCTTGGAAGGTAAAATATCTCTTCTCACTTTGTAAGGTAAAGTAAGCAACCAAATGGTAATAAGCTGTCACCTCACTCATGCAAATGAGCAATTAAACTGAGAGTAATTATGCAGGTTAAGGCCTGATGGAATTAGGCATTTACAATGATTATGTTATATATCGTTAATGTAACTTGCATAGTAAGATAAGCATTTAACAACAGAAAGAAAGCAAAGATTATTTCAAAATATCTCCTAAAGCTCGAATTTCGCACATACGTTTACTGGTAAAGCAAGATGTGTATGTAGGGAGGGAGTAATGAAAACCATAAAAATTAAATTTTTAAGGAGTTTGTAAGCAGAATAACATAACTACAGGTGCGTTTACAATTTCTTTAAATGCAACTTATTCAGTTCAATGAAATACGTATTCCTAGACATTGTCATTGTATTTCGAAAGAACAGAAATTAACCCCAAAGTAAATCCTGCATAGACCCTGTGATTCGTACCATCACATACAATTATATTAGGTTACAGAAAATGTTTTGTTCATTAACTCCTCTTACCGAAAATTTAGTAATATAGTGCATTTGCTTGACTCCACTTCTCTTTTTTCATCATGTGGAACTAATTTACAACCTCAGAGAATCACTGTAACATCACCCACATGTTTATTACTATACGAGTATAAATTATGATTTCGGCAAATTTTCATTTATAACAATAATATTTTATGTAATTTTATATAATGTCTTCACAAATTTTATATATTATCAATCACGAAAAGAATCAACAACTTTTAAAAATATTTAAAATAATGATTAGTCTCATACTGTTAGAAATGAAATATTCCTACATACATACATACATGCATACAAACAAACAAATATACGAAATCCTCATACAGCCATGGATTAAGGAGTCCAAAGACTATGGAACTTTGTTCTGTAACCACGTCTGACCTGAGCTACAGCTGCTACATTTGACCAGGGTAGGCCAATTCCAGTCTGTTTGACATTGTCTGCCCATTGCATCCAAGGTTTACCCCTTTCCCTGAGGCTTTTAGGCACACTGTTCCTAATCCTATCCGTTAATTTGAAGTTAAGTATGCGTAAACATGACCATCCCAATGCAGTCTCTCTCTGCACAATATGCTGCTCAAAGGAAGTTACTGACTCCTTTGCCTAACGACATTACAAGGTCAAAGAACTTAATGTCCAAGATTCTCCGTACGTATCAAGAATCAATGGCATCAAGTTTCATGTTTTCTTACTTACGAAGCGTCCATATTTCGTTACCATAACTGATCTTATAAAACCAAACTATTATACAGTTTAATTTTAGTTTTTTGATGTATACGCCTATTTTTCCACACTCTCCATATATTCCTAAAGATGCTAGCAGCAATCCATATTCCTCTGTTAATCTCATGCCGTACATCACCAGATTATGTTAAACAGCTCCCAACAAAATTAAACTGAGACACTTGTCCAAGAGTGCAACAGTTCAAAGCAAATGAAGCACCATCTGCCTGACCAATTTTCATTAGTTAGTTTCCTCTCTGTTTATCACTAAACCTATTCTATTACCAGTCTCATCAATATACATGCAAAATCCTCATCCAACCATGGGCTACGGAGGTCCAACAAGACTCTATAACTTTGCTCTCCAGACGTGTCTCTTTTGAGCTATAGCTACAGCATTTGGCCATTTTAGGCCAATCTAGGACGGTCGGTTTGACGTTGTCTTCCCATCGCATCCTAGATCTTCCCCTTTTTCTGATACCCTTAGGCACACTATTCATAATCCTGTTTGTCAATTTGCAGCTATACATAAAGGCAACATGGTAACCACCAACGCAGTCTCTCTCTGCACAATATGCTGCTCATAGGAAATTGATTCCTTCTTATAACCTCATCATTACTTACAAAGTCAAACCCTCTAATGCCCAAGATACTGCGTAAGCATCTAGAATCAAAGGCATTAAATTTCTTGTTATCCTGCGTACAAAGGGTAGATGTTTTGCTAACATAATTAACCTTAGAAAAATCCAAATTATTACACAGCCTAATTTTCGTCGTCAGGTGTATACGTCCATTACGAGTTTTTCATACTCTACATAGATTCTTAAAAGTACCTGCGGCAATCCCTATTCTTCTATTTATCTCATGCCGCACATCACCAGTATCTATTACATAGCTCCCACGATAATTAAACTGAGACACTTGCTCAATAGTACAGCCATTCAAAGCAACTGAAGCACCATCTGCCTGACCAAATTTCATCACTTTAGTTTTTTCTCTGTTTATCACCAACCTACTCTATTACCAGTCTGATCAACAACACTAATTAACGAATTCATCTCATCAACATCAGTAGCCAACAGGGCCAAATCATCTGCGTAATCTAAATCAGAAATTTTGAAATCTCTAGACCATTTAAAGGCCAAAATCATTCCCTTGCAAAGAATTTCGCATAACATAATCAATAACCAAACTAAAGAGAAAAGGAGACAAAATGCACCCTTGTCTAACTCCACTAGCAATGCTAAACCAATCGCTGCAAGACGTACCAACTCTCACACACGACTCAGTGTTATTATAGAGAGCTCTCATTACACTAACTAATTTATCAGGTATTCCATATGATCTAACAATCAACCACAAATTATGTCGATCAACAGAGTCAAAAGTCTTTTTGAAATCTATAAAGCTAGCAACCACATGTTTCTGAAACTCTAAACATTTCTCAAGAATCTGCCTAAGTGAAAATATTTCATCAATACATCCCCTACCACTTCTGAATCCACACTGTTCATCACGAAATTGCCTGTCAACCAGATTCTTAATGCTATTAAGTATAATCATGCAAAGAACTTTATCTGGACAGAAAATAAACTAATTCCCCTGTAATTATCACAAGAACTACATTCACCTTTTTCTTAAAAAAAGTGGGACAATGATAGCTCTAGTAAAATCCTTAGGAACAACACATTTATCATAAGAAATATTCAAAATTTCAGTCAGCCCTGTAACAACACAAATGTTCCCAGCTCTAAGCATTTCAGTGGTGATTTCATCCACCCCTGGGAATTTATTCAGTTTTAATTTAGAAATAGCCAATGCGACTTCGGAATGTGATATATTACCATCATAAAAGCCAGTAATCCATCTATCCTCATTACAAACAATGGGAGTAAAAATAATCACATTATTTAGAACATCTCTGAAATGCTCAACTCACCTAGCAGTCACAGAATCCTCACCTACAACCAACTTGCCATATTTATCCCTCAATCCCTGTGTACCTGTCAGTTTCTTCCCACATAAAACATTAACAATCTGGTGCAACCACCTAACTGCTTTCCTCTTTATTGTCAGCCAAGCTATCAAACCAAAGATTCTTATCACCTGTTAACTGAGCCTTTTTAATTTTATTACGCTCATTGTAATGTGACGGTGTTTTCAAATATTGTTCTTTGACTGTTTTAAAAAAAGTTAAATCTTTTTCGTCGCTATGGACTTTTGTCAAATGTTCCTTAAGCTTAGAAGGTTTCATTGAATCGTTTGACAAAGTTCTATTGCATAGAAGGCACATAGGTAAAGTACTATTTCCTGGTAACGGAATAAAGCCATATTTTAAATATTCAACACTATATTGTCTACATTTTTCCTTCGGCTCACTCATACTGTTATCTGTAAAAAAAGGACACAAATTTAAGATATAACAAAATAAAACAAATTATTTCTTTGCAAAAAAAACACTATTTATTAATATTTTGTTTTATTTTGAAAATGGAATACCACAAAGTAACGCTCGCATCAATTAATTTTTAAGATATAAGGATAAATTTTTAAGTAAGTGTCACATATTGTATAGGTACGCAATTTTTACTAATTTAATTATTTATTTTTCTTGAAAAATAAATAATTGAATTATTATCAAATAAATTAATAACAAAATATAATATTGATAAATATTATATAATAAAACTATTTTATATATTAACTTTAACAAATGTATAACTTTGCTTAAATAAATTTAATATACAAGAAGATATCAATTGTATTAAAAAATACTTACGTAACGTACGCTATCTTCGTAACAATACAAAACATGATACTGCTTTTTGTTCAAAACTAGGAACATTTGTTGCATGCACTTCACATCACGCACTTAACAGAACTAAATTGTTGATTAGATGCACGACTCTTTTATAGTGACATATTTTAGACAAGTTATTGCATGTAGCGGTGAGATACCGTTCCTGTTTCAACCTGCATAGATATATAGATAGACTGTCGCGGTCGACGCTACTCCCACCGTGCGATGCTTACCATTACTTGTATTTTATGTACCTATCTATACTTATATTTTACTCAGGACGTAAAAATCGCTACCAATTTATTTATTACTATTTATTTGAACTTTCATAATAATGAAAATGGGTCACAATTATTTTACTTTATATTAAACCTTTCGCGGACCCCCGACGTTGTCCACGCACCCCCAAATTAATTTGCCACAGACCCTCTCAGCGGTCACAAGGACCCCTAGGGGTCCGTAGGAACCAATTTGGGAACCACTGCTCTAGGGAGACGTGTTGCTGCCTTCAACCCGCCACTTGAAACAAATGGGGAGCTTATTATTACTTTAATGGATCAATGTTCGTTACTCCCTACTGAACTTATTCACATCATAAACAGCACGGAACACCATTGCTGTGCCTGCATTGCTGTAAGGGATGACCACTTATTGCATCCTGACTTTTGGATAAGTTCCTGTAAGGGTTATTTTTTGACGAAAAGTATTTCTAGTGTAAAATATTTATGCCATTCTGAAACTAGTATTGCAATTCATGTTTCCATCAAATTTCATTAAAATCATTCATATTCTTTTTTGTTTATCATAAAGTTTTCTGATAATATCATTAATTCCTTAATTTATGGAAACCAATGTAATTTGTAGTTCCGCTTGTTGGCAAATTAGCTCAATTTAGCAATATTTCCTTTTACAGCATTAAGGAATTTGCAGAGTTAACAGCAAAAAGCTTACTGTATACAACAGGTAAGAATAAAGCTACGTCAAAGATATCCAAAAAGTGTAAAAGACATTAGAGTGGTGATAAGAATTCGTCTTTAACTTATTTATAACTCCTTGGGCATCACATTCCCCTACCCTTCACCATTAGATGTAAATGGAACATATTTTTCCTAGGAAAGAGTGTAAGTGGTCATTCCCACTCCCAGATGCCCACTCTCACGAGAAATGGCTCTGTCAGTAAAAGTGCACTGCGATCGTAATGGAGCACGTTATTCTGGTTCGCTAGTAACATTAGCAACTAAGTGACGTCCGCTTTTGAGAATTCTCAGTGCTCTTAGGTAGATCACCTCGTTTCAAACACCTGCAATTTAAGTGCCACTGCTTCGCAGTTAAAGTTTGACCACGTATCGAATGCTGCCAGGGTGTTACTGATGTGGCAGGAATAATTCGCTCTCCTTTCGTAAAGTGAACCTCGGCTATATATTATATTATTTTCGTTTTTTTTTCACCTTTTTACCATCTCCTATTATCGAATTTAAAAAGTAAAACTACTGGAGCTTTCAGACATTTGCTGCTAATGTGGAAGGGAATATTTATTCACACTTTCTTTTCACCGAATGCGATCAATGATCAGCGCACATCAGAATACCAAAAAAAAAAAGAAGTTGTGCTTTTTCTTATTCGCATTCAATGGGTGAATATAATATGCACTAAAAATATCGTATTTTTTCAGAACGTTTTTTGCAGGTAGGTTACTACCGATTATATTTAAAATAGAATTTTCACCTTCTTACAAACCAAATTTTTATCTATGCACCAAATGTATCTGCAGTGGTGGCTCATTGGCTTCAAAAGATGTGGGGCCAATTTACATATACCGAGGGAAACGAAATATGCAGGGCTGTCGTCTCAGTGGTATCGCGTTGGCTCGTGATGATATTGCCACTGCCAGGGTCCGGGTTCGAGTCCCGGGTATAGGATGGTCGTTTGTTCTATCGTATATGTTGTGATTGTTCCTCAGGAAAAAGTATAGATTGTTCACTTATCGACATGTCAAAAGAAATTTATGTTCTCTCAGATTGGTACAAAAAGCGAATATAAAGTCCCAGAAGCAAATTGAAATTGAATCAATGGTATGGCATTGGTTCGCGGTGATACTGAGACGGCCGTGGTCCAAGTTGGAGTCCGGGAATGGCATGGTCGTTTGTTCTGTCATGTATGTTGTGATTGTCCCTCAGCAAAAGAACTGTTCATTTCTAAATCTATAATAATAAAAGGAGGTATCAGTGTGTATGTGCATGGCCGTCTATATACCTACCAGGTCCGAACATTCTGATTTTGACGTTACGAACGTGGAAGAGTCGTAGACTACAACAAAATATAGGGTTCATCGCTTGCTTTGGCAATAAAAGATGTTTTAAACTTATAAATATATCGAAAAAATGGGGAAATTGGTATTCAACCAATTTTAGTCTTGTTTACTGGGAAAGAAATGGAAAAAATGCATTTTTTTTCTGTAAATCCTATCATATGGAGAAGATAAAAAAATTTTGTAGAATGAACAAAATCTATGGTTCACCGCTTGCTTTCGGCAGAATATTATAAAGACATCGAAAAAATGGTGAAATTAGTATTGAACTAATTTTTGTCTTGAATACTGGGAAAAAAATGAAAAAAAAATGTATTTGTTCTGTAAATCCCGCCATATGGAGGAGATAAAAAAATATCGAAAGTTAGAGGTCTTATTACAAGCAACTGATATGATGATTTGTACTATAATAAAAGTAAACTTCAGAGTTTTAACTTCTCAATTCATATATTTGTATTTTAACTAAGAGAATTTTTAACTAAATTGCATTGCTCTTTTGTTGTCTAGCACTAAAACAGTTTTCAGTAAATTTCTACTTACAACATAAAATGTGATTTCATAAAAATTCTTACATTGCTTATATAAAATACATCATGTACCATGATGATCATTGTATACCACAAGCAGAAAAATTAACCTTATAGCATTTGCTTGCTACAGAAGTCTGATACAGCTTGCCATTATAAGCTGTAGATCTCTCTGGGAAAAACAAAACTTCAGCAGTAATACTTGATAAAAGAAAATTTCATACACTCTCCATGGCTCAAAATGTGGTCACTATATTCCATAGCCAGGCACACTAACCACATAATGATCAGGGGGATTATCTCTCAAATGTTATGTGATTATAAATTACTTTTTAAATGGTTAAACAAAACATGCTCATTTAAACTTGAGAATGATTATTGCTGATAATTCTCATTGAAACTGTAGTCACATTATGAATCATGCAGATTGTTTAAATCATAAAATTGTTTTTTGTTCCAAATAGAAAATTATTGACCAGAAGTGAAATTTATGAGAGAGAATGCATGTGAGATAAAAATGCATGGAAAAGTAAAATTTCAATGCACTTAAACTGACACCAGCATTAGAGGTAATGAGAGAGGGAGAGGGGGGGATATTACAAATATATTGATAGAATCCAAAACCAATATTGGAAAATACTGGTATGATTTACATATTTAATTGCTGACAAATTCTATATAAGGGAATATATTTATAAGGTTTTTTCCTATTTGAAACAACAATAAATATATACTGTTTTTTTAAGGGACTTTTGAGCAAATTTGATAAAAGAATCATCAAAAGAAATTAGTAGGTTTTAATATTGTTAGATATTTTTATCTGACAGTTGAGCAACTGTCTAATCCAATATATTGATACTAACAAAAATTAGAATAGAGGTAATGTGTGGCAATTAAATTTAATTGAAGTTTTTAATTCACTATAAACTTCAATTTAATACTGATACTATGTGTAGCAAAAGAAATCAGTTAATAAGCATTCCATATCATCATTTGTATCTATTTCACTAAATATCTCAAAGATAAAATGGACTTCAATCCTGAAAACTTATCAGTAGAATAAGAGAAGTTGAATTACTATTCATCAAAGGGTGAACAGCAATCAGAAAAATGAATTTAATTCAAGGAGACAATACTGATGTACATCAGGATTGACATTCCATTTTTTTTTAACTAAGTAGGGACAGTAACAATAATGGTAAAAGAAATACTAAAATTTGCCTTCAGCTCTTCCCATCTCTGATTGGCAGAAAAACTACAAATGTGGAGGTTCAACATATTTTAGTTGTTAACACTAATTTCAGGATTGAATGCATCCTTAATTTTTTACCCACTCAAACACCTGCCATATTGAAATGTGATATTGACCTCCAGGAAGTTGCCTGTGTTTCCTAAATCTATATTCTAAACAATCTGTCTGGAATTTCCCAGGCAAAATATATGTAATATAATATAAATGTAATAATGTATAAATGTATATAATGTTAATTATGTAAATTATTACAATAAATTACATTATTGACAATAATAATACAATATTCTGTGAAAGTGGTAAAAAAAGACATTGCTTTTCTGTTAATGGAATTATTCTCACTAACATATGCCTCTGTATCCTATAACTCCCAAAACAATTAAAATTTTAATAAAATCTATACAAAGAACTTCAAATGTTATATTTCTCACAGGAAGTATGTGTACATCTTTAAAAGGAAACATAACACCAGTTTCCAAGAAAACAAAAACTATTTGCAACATTTTTGCCATCAAATGCACATCCATTATAATTTGGTTTAATGTGTAGCTCATCCATCATTAAGATAACAGTTTTGGATGTAAGTGTTTGTAATTTATACTTCAACTGTATGTATGCTAAAGATTTATCGTCAAATTGCTCTGCATGTGGACATGGGTTAAGTGATGTACAAATCTGTCAAAAGAATTGGTGGGTGAGGTAACACTATATTCCCTGTCTTCAGAATCTATATGCAACATGTGCAACAGAATACAGTAGGGAAGAAAAAATAATTAACAAATTGGGACCTTCTACTATGGCAATATAAATTGCGAGGCACTTGTCAGACCTATGTGGCAAGCAGCTGCATGAGGGGGTATTTATTTTTTTTATTTTATTAATATCTAAGGCACAGTTTCTTGCAGTGGTTCCATTTGCACAGTTTCTTACAAGTTATCAAACTGAACTGCATCCATTTAATCAGTTTTAATGTATTGCAAAAAACTCTCATTTTCATCTCATTGTGTTGCTAACTTTTGTTGGCATTTTATCAATATTTCCTAATTTTTTAACTGAACATTATCAATGAATGACAATATTTGAAGTTAAGCATTAATAACCACAGAACATGCTATTTTAAGTGCAGGATCAATTTATAAATTAATGAAACAAACATCATTATCTTTTGATGTGTCCAAAAGTGTGAAGATTAGGAAGTAGAATATATTCCTTAGACTATATTAAGTTTGAAGGAACCCCTGTTTCAAGCCATACTCTTTGGCATGGTGCTCAAGGAACATTTGTTCATTTCTTATTCTTAGATGAGATGACATTTATTGTGAAACAATAGATAAAATCAAAACATAACCTAAACCAAATAGCTAACAATTTAGATTTGATCTTGATATTCGAGAAATTCGAGAGAGAGATATCTTGAAATTCGAGGAGCCACCATATTTCACAAATTAAGGAATGTATATGTCGCAGGGAGATGATAAAAATAGGGATTTGATCAAAACCCTAAGGTATATGATCAATTCACGGAAGATGTTAAAATAACAACTCTGTGGGGTGATTTCCCTGAAGAAAGTAAGTGATTTGATCAAATCCCTTAACTGTTTTAGTGAAAAGATGAAATAAACAAGTCAGGACTCGCACAGCACTATGTTTCGCTTGTAACTGTTTTAGTGAAAAGATGAAATAAACAAGTCAGGACTCGCACAGCTCTATGTTTCGCTTGTTACCACTCCCCTTTACCTCACCGCTCCCCTCTGGCGTCCGTGCCGGCCAGCGCCCAAACATTACGCGAGGAAGGTTGCGCGCATTTTTATTATTGTTTTCTATATTTCGAGTTTTATCAAGTACCTACCGTAGAAAAATGAGTTCAGATATAG
Source organism: Ryuthela nishihirai (assembly GCA_038380435.1). Classification (NCBI taxonomy): domain Eukaryota; kingdom Metazoa; phylum Arthropoda; class Arachnida; order Araneae; family Heptathelidae; genus Ryuthela; species Ryuthela nishihirai. The sequence continues at coordinate 7,062,980 of JAWZYU010000019.1, forward strand.
AAAAAAATCAAACTCTGACCGAATTTGTATCTGAAGAACAGTTTAATGAAACTATCAGGACGTTTTTGAACAAGCGGCATGAAAAAGAAAAACCTTTGTGGACTCGCGAAAGGATAGAAGAAGTTGTCACAATCATTGAACAATTTAAATTAGCACCACTACTTAAACTGCAACGGACACATAAATAGTACTATTATGGAAAAAATACGATGTTATGGAAGTAGGTACTAAAAAAACTTTGATTTTGAAGAGAAAGTCTGAATTCGATCCAGTTGTGAAAATAGTACCAACGGAAAATTTTTACCACATACTTCGGGAAACCCATCAGTCACTGGCCACGGAGGAAGAGATAAAATGCTCTATAGTTTGAAATCGAAATACTTAATACCTACTTCAGTTGTACTGGAGTTTTTAAAGCTGTGCACGGTATGTCAGTCTAAAAAACAATTTCCAAACAAAGGAATCGTTGTTTGCCCAATTGTATCTAGCGACTTCAATCATCGTGGCCAAGTCGATTTAGTTGACTTACAGTCGACCCCAGATAGAAATTACAAATGACTATTAAATTACCAGGACCACGCGACGAAATTCAGCTTTCTTCGACCGTTGACTACAAAAAGAGCTGCTGAAGTAGCAATGGAGCTATTAAAAATATTTTTGGAAGTAGGTTGTCCTCATACACTACAAAGCGACAACGGCCGTGAGTTTACGGCTGCTGTCATGCAAGAATTAACAAGTGGCCAATGTGCAAAATTCTAAATGGTAGGCCTAGACATCCAACTAGTCAAGGATCTGTTGAGCGATCAAATCAAGATGTTGAAGCTATGTTACGTGCTTGGCTAATTGACAATGACACAAAAAATTGGGCTATAGGTTGTTACTTTGTTCAATTCCAAAAGAATTTCTCTTTTCATCGAACCATTAAAACGATCACCTTACAAAGCTTTATTTGGAACAGAACCAAAAACAGGACTCCAATCTAGTCATATTTCGAAAGAGTTGCTTGAAAAACTTGTTACTGAAGAGGACTTGGATCTACTTCTTAATCAGCAGGACCATGACATTATTTTAACACCAGAAGACTTACCAGCAGCTTCCTTAGAGAACAACAACAACGCTTCAACCTCAAAAGATCTACCAGCATCTGAATTAATTGATTACAATGCTTCAACTTCAAATGATCTATTAATAGTTAAATCAACCAACAATAACACTTCAATGTCACACGATCTACCGGCAGCTGATTTACTCACCAAAAAGGCTATAAATTTAGAGGATCTACCAGAAATTGAATCAATTTCTTTATCACAATAAGACAACTCGAACCAGTTAACAACTCTACTTCAACTCCTGCTTCAACAGTTAAAACATCTGTAGTGTTACTTGCATCAGAAGGGGAAGCAGTCGTCAGCGACAGTAAATCATGTTGTGTTGTTGTGGAATGGAATCTACTGGAGCCCATTCATGTGACATTTGTAAAAATCCGGTGCACTTAATATGTGAGAATACAGTAGGAGAAGAAGGATATGGATAAAAAATTGTATGCCAAAAAGAAGAGAGCATTAAAGATCAAAGGGAAAATGCTGCAAAACACCTGAAAAGATCAGCTGAAAAAATGAAAGAAGTTTCTTTGAAGAAATTTAAAGACGTGTTAGTGAATTCCGCAGTTTTGGTGTATGTACCTAGGTAGATAGAGGCCCATTAGATGGAAATAACATCGTGTGGATCGTATTAGATATAAAAAATAATTTATACCAAATTGGACCTCAGTTGGAATTATAAAAGATTAGCTACCTAGAAACGCTCTGCAAATAGCTACTACAACATTTACCGAAACAGTTCCACAGATTTACCTAAGTCTGCGTGAGATTGCAGGAAAATTATTCGTATTTGGAGGTCAAGGATTTAAGAAGTGTGTCTGTGAGCAATCCAAATTACAATGTAAAACAAAAAGATGTGCCTGTAAAAAAAGTAACGTACTTTGTAACTCGAGATGCCACAAATCAACAACGTGTTTTAAGAAAAATGAATAAACATTATTATTTATTAATTAAATTCACGAAAAATGTTTAAAATTTCACTAAAAATATCATTTTTGTTTTTAAAAATATCAGTTTCGAATAAATAATTTGTGTTTCAATGACTATTGTTGTATTAACTATTCTACATTTAATAATGCATGGTTTACTAAATAAATACTTTTAATATGTAAACAATATTATTTCATCTTTTCACTAAAACAGTTAAGGGATTTGATCAAATCACTTACTTTCTTCAGGGAAATCGCCCCATAGAGTTGTTATTTTAACATCTTCCGTGAATTGATCATATACCTTAGGGATTTGATCAAATCCCTATTTTCATCATTTCCCTGCGATATATGTTACACACACAGTATCACATTCAATAAACAAGGAATTTCCTTATGTATACTTCAGACGATTTGCTGATGAACACTGTATTTTGAAATATAGCAGTTGTTTTGGTATTGAATAAAAGTTTAAATATTTTTGATCCTTACAGCTGTGACCTAAAGTTCTTTACTTGAACACTTCACTTTCATATATTAATCAGTAGATATAACTTAAAAGTTCATGGCTTGAAATTTAAATTTACCGCTCATCCTCAAAATTAGGCTTGACTTCAGATATGGTCAGAACTAATCGAAAACAGCTAAATTATTACAATAAATTACATTATTAGCAAATTAAATTTATTAATTAATTATTATTAAATTACATTATTAGCAAATTAAATTTATTAAATTATTAAAAGTTTAGAAACTAAAAATATGTAACTTACCTTTGAGTAATGTAATCCTTTTTAGATAACACATATAGTCAAACACAATTGTAATACATACTACACGCTAACACGGCGACATATTGCTATGAAGTAACACTACGTGCGTGACGTCACAACTAGACTTCGGCGAAATGTTCAGGCCTGGTAGGTATATAGACGGCCATGGTATGTGTGGTCTGTGGCGTCCCCTTCCTTGGGAGTTAAGTATGGAATAAGTAGACTCCAGAGTAGTCTGGATGAATTAGATTCCTGGTATGATACTTGGAAAATGAAGATCAATACCGACAAGAGTAACGCCATACTCTTCAGTGGCAAGGGGATCAATGACCCTCAGCCCTTACAATTTATGGATGAAGACATCAGATGGCAAGACACTGTCAAATAACTTGGAGTCACCTTGCAGAAGAAATTAAGATGGGATCCCCACATTCATGGGATCATTACGAAGGTGAACACCGTCCGTTGCCAACTGGGACCTCTTCTCGGAAGGAACTCTGTCCTTTCGATTGACCACAAGCTTTTGCTGTATGACATGGTCATTCGTCCCATCATTTCCTATGCTTCCCCTATTTGGGCGAACACCACTGCAACCAACATTCACAAGATACAGGTCTTGCAGGACAAGATTTTGAGATGTGCGGTTGATGCCCCTTGGTTTGTAACGAACAGACAAATCCACAAAGATCTGGGCATTGACCATATTTATACTTACATCAAGTTTCTTTCACGTGGCTTCTTTGACAATGTTCAAAGCAATCCACATGGGATTGTATCCTGCTTATTCGACTACAATCATGAAGTCATGAATATGGTTGTTTCTACAAAAAATGTTACCAGCTCAAAGGTGACACCTGGTGTCTCATACGTGGCTGTTGCTGCATCCAAAAAAGAAAAACACAACCAAACCAAAGAATAACGCCAGATCTGCCCCAAGGGCACCCAAAACCTCAGATACTCAAACACCTGCAGGTGATCAGTTTGATGCAAACATACTCAACGACTTGAAATGAATCTTCCTGCTTTTCAAAAGCTTCAATGTTTCGAAGATACTTTCGATTGTCAAAGATCTGATGGCAGACTATCAGAAGGCCAATGGCCTGATGGCCAAACTGACAATAGGTCTAAAAGCTTTCGATGCCCTCATCTCAACCTTCACCTAGATGGCAGTAAGACGCTCCAAAGATCACCTGCAGATTTTCTACTGGAACCGCAATGGAATTCTTACCGATTTGCCTGAGTTCCGCTCTTTTTTGACGGAATCTCAGGCAGATGTTGTTTTGCTAGGCGAAACACATTTGAGAGCTTCAGATGTTCTCAAGATCCCAAAATTCGAGGTTTATCGCAGTGATCGTTTTCACAACAGCGGTGATGGCACAGCCATCTTGATCAAACGATCAATCAAACATCATTTGCTTCTTGCCTTAAACCTCGTCACCATGGAAGCCACTGCTGTGGCCGTACTGGATACCAACCTAGGTACTCTACACCTGGTTGTGGTATATAAGCCACCAAATTCAAGGCTTATGACTGCTGATTTGGACTCAATTTTAGATTCCAACTTACCCACTGTTGTTGCGGGTGACCTTAATGCTAAGAATACTGCTTGGCATTCGAGGGCCTGCAACAGCAGCGGAAAGATTTTACTAGAATATGCTACAGATAAGGGTCTGATCACCGATGCTCCTAGTGAGCCTACATTCTACTCTTTTAATACTTTACATACACCCGATGTACTGGATATGGCCATTTTTGGCAACTTTCTGCCATCTTATGATCTGTGTGTCATAAACCAGCTTAACTCTGACCATCTGCCGGTCTGTCTGACTCTGCACCTTTCTACGCCTTTTGTAACTGGTATGCTCAGCCGGACAGACTGGCAACTTTATAAAATTCTTGTCAGTGACAAGATTCTTGGTACCTGTCGACCATCAAATGACCGGACCATTAATAATATCATTGAAGATTTCACTATTCTGTTATTGACCTCCAAGAGCGAGACCAGTGAAGAATATACCCCCAAGCCTAATTTCTGCGTCCTGCCACCACACCTCACTCGCCTGATCAAAGAAAAGAATAGGGCGAGGCATGTATGGCAGAGACTCAGATTAAACTCGGACAAGGCGATTTACAATCACCTGATACTCGAGGTCAGATCTCGGCTCAGAGATTTCCGAGATGATCAATGGAAGAAAAAGGTGCAGTCACTGTCAACGACTGACTCTTCCATTTGGAAAATGACCAAGGCTTTGAAAAATCCGATGACCAGTTTCCCACCTATACATGGTGAAACTGGTCTCAACTATAGTGATGAAGATAAGGCGGAAGCCTTTACAGATGACTTTGAACTTCAATTCACTGAAAACCATGATCTGTCTGAACTTTCTACATGTGAAATGGTGGAGCAGACTATTCATCACTTCAAATTAGCCGACCGATCCAGGGTAAATTTTACTACACCCATGGAGATCCAACAGGCCATCAAACGCCTTAAACCCAATAAGTCTCCCGATGAAGATAGAATCACTAACAAGATGCTAAAACATCTACCGGCGAAAGTCATAGCGCATCTCTGCTCTATTTTCAACTATTTACTCCGACGTCACCTATTTCCAAATATATGGAAAAATGCCATCGTGAAAGTTTTACACAAGCCAGGAAAGGATTCTACCTTCCCTACAAGCTATCGTCCCATCAGCCTGCTATCATCCCTGAGCAAGCTTTTTGAAAGGATCATCATCATCCGTTTAGATGACTTTCTTATCCACCACCCCATTTCGCCTGAGGCCCAGTTTGGCTTCAGGCGAAAGATATCTACAGAACACCAGATCCTCAGGGTGGTGGAGAAAGTAGCAGAATCCCTCAACAAGAAGGAATGCGTTGCGGCCGTCTTTCTGGACTTGGCCAAAGCCTTTGACCGCGTCTTGTTGGACGGTCTGATTTACAAACTTATTCGTGTAGCCGTTCCATCGGGACTGATCAGCATCATTCAGTCCTACCTTTTTAATAGGACTTTTCAAATACAGATTAATTCTGTCTTTTCAACTAGAAGAGTTGTCTCTGCTGGCGTGCCTCATAGATCCCTTTTGGCCCGACACTCTTCTCTCTTTATTTACAAGATCTACCTTCTTTTGAAAGCATACATCTTGCTCTTTATGCAGATGATCTTGCGATTCTGTCTCCCTCCCTGGGTCCAGCCATTGATGTAAGAAGATTGCAATGCTGCCTGACCCAGATGGGAGACTGGTATGACAAGTGGAAAGTTAAAATTAACTCGGAAAAGAGTTCTGCCATCCTCTTTACTGGCAAGCGCCTTATAAATCCTGCTTGCCTTCAACTCCACGACATTCCCATTGATTGGGAAGACTCGGTCAAATACATCGGTGTGCACTTATACCGGAGGTTAAAATGGGGATAATCATGTCAATCATATCATCTCTAAAGTGAACATGCTCAGAGGCCAGTTAGGTCCTCTGCTTCGGAGAAACTCCATCCTTCTTTTGGATCATAAACTTCTACTTTATGATGCCATTATCAGACCGGTGATCTTATGTGCATCGCCTATATGGGCGAATACCACCGCCATCAATATTCATAAGATTCAGGTCTTACAAAATAAAATCTTGAGAGCTGCGGTCGATGCTCCATGGTTTGTTACTAACAGACGACTTCATTCTGACTTGGGCATCGGCCACATTTACACCCATATTAAGCGCACCTCGAAAAAAAAGTTATTCGAGGGTGTGGCTGATAATCCTAACGAAATTATTTCTCGTCTTTTACTTTATGATCATACTGTCTTGAACAAGTACAAGAGGCCTAAAATGATGGCCTTCTCTGAGGAGAGCTATCCATTTTAGGTCTCTTGTGCGATCATATCTTGCTTTTTGCTCTTTTAGTTAATTGCCTTTCGGGGCCCACCCAAGGGTGGTTTACCTTTTGTTTTTAAACTCATGCCAATTAGGCACAACCTGAGATGGAGATGGTTAAGGGCACTGTATTGCCCGGAACATCGAATATCATTATTGATCTACGATCTACGTGGTCTGTGGCAGTCATAACTCATCGGAAACGTGGTAGACGCTTCATATTTGCAAGAACACTTCTGGTTGTGCTCCGGGTTGCAGTGAACCATCAAGTCGAAATTCCAAAAGTGGGAAGGGTTGTTATGAGCAAAAATATTTACCATACTATTCCTACCGGAAACGATCGGTAATCGCTATTAAATATAATGTTGTCATTTACAGCTCCCTAACTCTGAAAGTAAGCGTCAAAATAACATTTAAATCTGCTTCCGTTGCCAGATGCCCCCATTTCCAAAGGCATTATTATTTTAAGGTGTCCCATTGCAATTAGGGACCTGAATTTTTAACCCAACAGCGGATAAGGCAGGAAGAACCCGCCAATGAAATATGGGACCGTTCGGCCAAGTACATCGGGAACCACAGAGTATCAAAATCTATCAAAATAAATTTTCGATAGTTTGCGACGAAGACACGCGCTATGAGAGCAAGCGCTGACGTCAGAAACGACCTGAGCAAAGCCAGGCAATTCTTCGTGCTAAATCTGTGCCAAAGTGCCGGGAGGATAGAACTCGCAAAACTAACCTTTACTGCAGTAAAAAACAAAATTTACAGATTAAAAGTAAAACCCGTGCAGCGCCGGATGCCATTCAGCTACTGTGACACAAGTGTCAATGTTCTAACATTAGGACATAAAGCAAACATAGCCTGTAAGTCCCATTAACGAAATTGAACGAAATAAAAATGCTGGAGGCATTGATGGCTCGGCTTATATTACACCAGGCGCATATATGAGGTAAGAACGTTGAGTACCAACTGGGTCTGAAATGTAATTTGCTACACTAACCGCCACTCTGCACCTCTATATAAAATTTAGGAATATCGATTGGCTTGAAAAGGTTAACATATGCAATATAGCTTTACGTACATATTTTGCCTTATACGAGTTTATTCAAAAATATTTGCATGTGTTCAGTAGCGGAAAGGGCTGCTCTATATAGTTTATCAATTTAAAATATTTATTATGTAATTTGTGATAGCTCTTGAAATTAAATTTCGAATTAGGTGAAATTAGACAATATTTTATCCATGGCAAGAGAGGGGAGATGTACATGCCCAATGCAACAGTTATTTCGCAACCTTTCGGGCACTTTTTTACGCAGGCATTTTTTTTCTTTTTATGCACATAATAATTACAATGATCTGTAAATGGTAACTAGGTGATCACTAAAAGAAGAGCTATGCACCACTCCACTGTGATGATGCATAAAACCAGCCAGGTCTAGCACCTAAGGTCCGACCCCGCCTTCTCGGGGTGCAGGCCGTTAATACCTTTCAAAAGACATACTCTATTGTGGAAGTGAACGGAAGCGGAGGGCTGCCAGATTAGTGTGCCCTACTGATCTGGACAACTATGGCTACTTTTTTTCTACCCCGCTGAGGAATAGTCAACCACACAGGGTCCTGGTGCTAACCATAGAAACCTATCGGACTGGACTGGAATAAAGCTCTGAGCTAGATTATGGATCCTGAATTTGCTACTGTGGTGGGAAAACCTTCCGCTGTGTTTTCTATTTGTTGGTGAGTTGACAGCCCAAGTGCAAAAATTCAAAGGATATGTTTTATCAGCTGGTTGATAATCCTGAGCAGAGGTCATCGCAGGCGCCTGAACTCTTGCTTCTACGTGCATCGCCGAATTCTACATTGGTAATATCTCCTTTCTTGGTATTAGTTGGAGGAAGTTTTCCAGTGTAGATTGCTTCAGCCTTTAGTAGTGGAGGAACGAGTCTTTGTCCCATGCCTGCGATTAGGGGAATGTTTGATATTATCGGCATTCTCTCTCTAAATAAACATAGTTACTATAAACATCCCACTAATCATTTTCTCTGTATAGGTGGTTGGAATGTAAGTACTCTGCACAGAGCTTATTCTCTTGATGTCCTCACACAAGAATTCCACATTTATAATTTAGATATTCTCGGCTTGCAAGAGACCAGATGGACAGATAAAGATCAGATTACTTTTAAGAATCTTAAATTCAATCTTAATTTTAATAACAATTTTAAATTTCACTTTTCAAGGAGGGAAGATAATAAGCATCTCCAAGACGTAGGGTTGCTTCTCAGCAGACACGCTAGTGATGCGCTTCTACGATATGAGTGCATTAATGAAAGGTTTCTTACAGCAAAATTCCAGACAAACATTAAAAACTTGAACGTTATCTGCTGTTATGCCCCCACTCAGAGGTGCATTCCACCAGCACCCCCACCAAGCGATTTCGAAAATTTTCCGATGTCATTCGTTTGTACTACCTTTGTACCGGATTGTACCGCAAAAATTTTCGTTTGTACCACATTTGTTAAAGAGTTATTGGACTTTCAATGTGGTGGGGCTGGAGAAACGACAGCCCCCCCATCTAGCGATTTGGAAATTTTTTCGTTTGTTCTGTTAACCCGAAAAAGTACAATATTTTGTACGAAATCTCTGACATCTCTGATGTTCAATGAGCCGAAATCTCTGACAGAGATAATTTTGGCTCATATTCGGTCGGACTAATTAGATAGTTAGTGAGCTAGAAACTATTGTGATTTTTTTTGTTGGTTGTTTGGTGTGTCCAGCCTGTCCAAAGGCAAGAATAAAGAAATAAAAATTAATTAATTTTTTTCATTTATTGTAGCACCATTTAGAATATTTACTATACCCTCCCAACTAGGTAGAATCGAGTGGGAGCTGTCAATGTTAATCGCCACATTTTACCACTAGAATAGGAAGTTTCCAGATGAAACTTTATAATATTAATATATATTTGTCCCGCTTTCCAAATTTTTCGCTTTCGAAAGGAGGAAATTTAAATTGATGTAAAGGTTGGCAAATACGAAGAGTCTCATTTTATTAGTACTTATTTTTCCGGAAATTAGTTAAATAAATACTCTCTCAAGTAGCTACTTGCAACAGAGGTTTGACAAGAGCCTGTCAAAGATAACAAAATTTTTTATTTTTATTAGTTGGCAACCAAAAAAAAAAAAACTATCGATAGTACAATGGATGTATCGATTAGTTTTTCAAAAACATCGAAGACTATCGATTGTAAAAAAACTTCGATAGTTCGTATCACTATTCAGAACTGTGTAATCTCGGCGACGGGACGTTCGACGTTTTCATTCAAGCCCTGTCCTCCCGGTCCCTGGGACCGTCATTTGGGCTATACGCTCCAAGATGAAAGGAGCCACGGCGGAAAGAGAACGATTACCAACGATCAGGGGCAATTAACCTGTTTTGCTAATTGTAGCATGACATATCAGTCTTAAGCAGCTTTCGACAATTGTGTGAGAGAGGAGACAGTTTCATATAGAGAGTTACATTTCTGTACAGAGCAAGGTCAAATAAAAAAAATACATAAAATGATAAAAAATAGCAAGTAGCTGCTTGAGGGGGTATTTAATTTTTCTTAATATAACATGAAAATTTGACAACTACCTTATTGATTTTTTTTTAATTTTAATCCCTTATTATAACTGTAGTGATTAGCACGCTTGGCTATTGATCTAAGGGACCTGGGTTCGAGCCCCGGATTAGGCATGGATGTGTGTGTCGTTTTTCTGCTGAGGTCCTGCCATCCTCTCCGATCTCCTATCTGTGGCATATAAACTGACAGGCTCCTGTCAGACCTCTGTGGCAAGCAGCTGCTTGAGGGGGGTATTTATATTTTATTTTACTTAGCGTAATACTTTGTGTTTTATACGTCTGACTACATTTCATACACTTAACTCATTTTTCCATAAACCGAAATGACGAAAGATGCAGAAAAAAAAGCTGCTAAATGCAGTTTGTTTTAATGCTTGCGTAATAATGTTTGTTGAATAATGAAGTTTAAAAATGAGAAATTGAGTTATTGTCGAGTAATGAAGATGAATAACACAATGATTAACTAACATTTAACCAATCAGCGTAAATTTGTATGTACTTACATTGTCATCGTTCAATGGCAATTAAAACGGTCGTTATTGTTCATAAATATGTTTCATGCTATAGCTATTTACACACACTAATTTGTAATAGGCCAATGCGAAAAATCTTTTTGAATGTGTCGAGATTGTGAACTAAATAACAAAGAAAGTATGTATTGTGGTAAATACAACAATACAAACTTTCTTAGGAAAATAGGGGAAAAATCGTTCAAAATCGAATGACCAGTCGAGTTAGTCCAAAACCAGCCCTATCGTGTTAGTTGGGGACTTGGTGTAGTAAATTGAATCTGAAATTAAAAGTATAATGAAAAGCTTTGTGAAATGCACAAAATGTATTTGCACACAACATGGATTGTGAGAAAAATAATGAAATTTGAAATAATGTTGCTTAGGCCGTGCATATGGAGATGAATTAAGATCAAACAATTGTTAACATGTTTTTATGGTGCAAATTATAAACTGCGTTATAGGGCCACTTTCTTGGCATTACAATGTTTAATTTTTTTTCGCTATTTTATTTTACAGTATAAATCACATTTCTCCCCAAAAAAGTAAATAAGATCAAGTTCACACAGTATACACCAGGATTTGACAGGATATCTTTTCTCTTTGGAGTTGCTTGCGTTTACTTTCTAAGTCATTGTAAATTTCCCGTTGGTCATTTGTACGTCTACAAATTGCTATGTAGTGACCAATTTCATTTAGAGATTTTTGTTTTCCAGAGAAAGCTATTATACCTCGTAAACGATATACCTTATCGCGTAATTCGAGTACCTGTGGAATTTCGACTGATGTAGTTAAATTTGTAGATTTTGTTACAACAGTGCCATCGTTCAAATTCTGTAGGCACACGTTTTCATACGATTGCAAGTATGACTTAACCTTTTCCTGCAAAGTTTCCAAATTAGAATTTTCCACGATAATGGAGATTACGGTGCGGTTAAATGATCGATTTGAAGTACAACCGCTTTTACTGCAATGGGAATTTTCCACTGAAGAAGGGTATTCAACAAACATGCTTTCAGCTGCAGTTTTTGCAGTATTTTCATTTTTATTCTATTTATATTATTTTTATTGTATGATATTGTTCGGTAAATGAACAGTTCGGCAAATTTCTTTCAACATCATTGTACGAAGCTGGTAAGTACTTTCAATAATCGTCGAGAATGCTAACTTAGTAAAAATTTCAAACGCTGCTTTGACATTCGTTAAACATTTAACTTCGGCTTGGTATTCTGCACTGTCACAAAAAGTATACGCAAGAATATGAAGCAAGGAATCATAAGAGCAAGTGTTTGTTACTATAAAATTGTCATTTACAACTCTAATTGGTTTTAGATTATTGTTCCCATTTCTCAATATCCCAATAGGTTGGCTCTTTGATTCCGATGTCAAATCAATGTTCCTTAATTCCGATTGGGGAACAAGATAAGAATACCTACTTCGTTTCGTAGGCGGCATTGCAAGACCTCTCCAATTCTCTACAATGCGATCCTCCGGAAAACTCTTTTCCTGAATTTTCTCTTTGTAACATTTTAAACATATTCTTTTTTGGCCGTAACCCTCTTTGAGTGAATCAGTTAATGGATAAGAGCATTCGCTAAATATGTAAACTGCAGTACCACAGTGTCCAGTACTCTGGAGTTTCTCACAGGTTTCAGTTGCAAATTCGACATCTTTGTGTTTCTGCACAAGCGTCGATACAACTTCTCTATTTCTCCCTGTTGATGCCAATTTCATCGTACCTTCCAGAGATTTTAAATGTATATCCAAGAAAACATCAACTCTCATGGGTAAACGTTTATGACAGAGTACCCTTCTCTTAAAGTCATTGAAACTGCTTTCCACAGGAGCATTACTTGCTGTAATGGACCCATAGCCAAATTCCGCCAGCATGACAGCAGACCATAATGGCAATAACTTCGCTATATCAACCAGGTGTTTCACTAATTCGGGCATATATTGCAGATTGTCGTAATCTCCCTCTTCCTCACGTACTATGTTGTAACATTCTTCACTGAGGGATCTTACCCAGACATCAAATCCAAGCGTTGAGATGCTTGTATTATTTTCAGATTCAAAAATGTAAATTTTCATCATTATTAACAGGGTCGTCGTCTTTGATGATGGTAGCTAATAAATCTGAAATTTCTGAGATACCAGAGGAAATGCGTCTTTTAAGTTTTCCTTTTGCTTGCTCGCATTGTGTAACTCTCCCAGTGTTAATATCTACACCTTCAGTTTCACTCAAAGCAACAGTAATTATTGCCTGAAACAGTTCTTTCACATCATTAATATTCGTCGGCTGAATGATTTGAGCCATGCTTCGGATGAACAGATTCCGAGTTCTAAAGCTCTTCTTTCTGAAAACATTCCACGATGCGATAATTTTCATCATATGAGCTACGTCGCAGCGAATAAAGCAAGCAGGAATCGGCACGGACTTAGTGCGAAATAGTATGGCAGAACAATTCTGCAAATATTCATTTAAACTTGAAAACTGCGTCAAAGCTCTAACAATTGCTGATAAAATTGCAATAGAATAATCAGACACACTGTCTCCTTTGGAATACGTGTTCCGCCTCTTTTCCAAACTGCCAACCAATGATAAATACTATTATTATCGTGGCTTTCAGAAAGCATGTTGCTAACAGAATATTGCATTTTGCTTAAAGGGTCACGAACAGTTGCTTCATACAGAAAAATATTCTTAGATTTCGTGTCAAAAGATCTTTTCAGCTTCTGAACAATGCTACTAGTAGCATCTATGCAAATTTTTGAGTGAACATTTTTTTTGCAATAAGTATTATAGACATGCAACTGGGAATGCAACCAATACATGACAAAGAATGGTTCATAACCTAATGACCTAATTGCTCCTTGATACTCTATATCGTGCATCATAATATTGATGGCAATTATCGGATTACTATCGAGTTGATCTTTTGCGTTTTCTCTGCATTTCATGATTCGGAGAGCATTAGCAGAGGGTAAATGAGAGGGCTCAGAATCTCCGTACTGCATAATTCTTCGGGCTTCAAACCTTCGGAAAGTACTGGCTGCTATATTTTTACCATATACAGCAGAGATGGCTGCACTTCTGGTTAAACCAGTCATTTTGCTCTTACCTGCCGACTGGCAATATTTAAAATTTCCTAAATATTTGCAGACAATTACAGCTCTCTGTCTTTCGTCTGGTTTCGTTTTCATACACCCGAAAAACTTGGAATCGCATGTGATGCATTTTGCTGCAATTATCACAAATGGTTCTGAGTCAGGATGCACTCTAGCTCGTTTAAAGGATAACGTGCAAGGGAGGGATGTTACATCCCAAAACTGTTCGTTCACGATAGAAGTCCAAATATATGGTGTAAGAATTTCGTACTTACATGGAAACCTGTCCTTATCCGAGTCCTTATACATTACGCTTTGGGGGTAAACTTGTAGCCATTCGTCAGCAGATAATATGAGGTTGAAATTTAATTTATCCGAAGGCGATGATGAAAAGTCTTGCTCACTTTCACTTCCGCTTTCATCACGGTGACTTCCTATCTGTGACTCATCTCTCGGACGTTCTTCACCTAAAGTTGCAATTTTTTCAATTCCAATTGTCGTCCACAGATCGTACTGTTCTGTTTTATTAACACGTAGAACTATTTTGATGAAAACTTATAATCCAAATCTTTACTTATATTTGACCATACTGCGTTTGAAGGGGGTTGTATATTCCCATCACTATCAACGATATCGTTTTTATGCTTTATGAACAAGTCTACAAGAATATTTCTGTCAAGAGGAGACTTTTTAGGCATTTTAACACTTTTAGAAAATTCCGTTCTTGAAGATCACGTTCTGGCAGAGGAGTGTTACCTATTTTCGGTAGTACTCTGAACGATTGCCAACGAGACTAAGAGGACTGAACGAGGATGGCAAAAGCCGGCATTATCAACGCTTCTCTCAAGGGAGCTGTAAAGTGTCAGCGACAATACAAGTTCACATCCGGTAGACAATCTGAGCTCTGTACTAACTGCCACCAGAGGCAAAGTCTCAGGTAATATTTCAGAATAACAAGATCTACCATGTGTTCGAGCTGATCAGAACTTATTGACCACAATTCTTCATTTTCAGGCACACAACTTGCATCTGCATGACTGCGTAGTTTATCTCCAGAGCAGCGATGTTTATTTATTTATTTATACACCTAACAACCATGGTGATGTTAGGGCCAGGTCCTTCTTAATTAATAGTTTAAGGTTTGAAAATAAATATTTAAGTAATAATGATATATAAAATATGTGCATACATATTACACGTATTCACTATCAAAGTCAGGCTGTGAAGAAACAAATTTAATTAAAAGATTGAAATTAAAGATGGTTAAGTTAAAGATTGAATTTAATAAGTGTAACCATAGAAACTGAAATCTGATTGGTCGAGCTTTCCCATTGTTTGAGGGGAAATCCGGTTATATCCCGTTAAACAACGAAGTCGCGAGCAGGAAGTTAACTACTGGAAAATTCAACATAACTTGTAAAGTAAACTGATTTATTCCTAATTGAGATAATTGCTGAAAATAAATTTTACGTTCTTTGTCATAATGTGAACAGTTCAATAAAATATGTGACATAGTATCTTCACAGTTACAGTAAAAGCAATTTGCGCTATCTGATTTCTTTATCTTGTATAAGTAGCTGTTTAACTTTTCAGTACCAGTTGTAATCTTAATATTTTTCAAAATTTCTTTCCAGACATTTTAATATTTAGCAATGAACATATATTTTAATCAAGTTGATATCTAAAATGATGTTTAACAGAACTCTGAACTTTAAAGTACCTAATTGTTGATGTTGAGTTCTATTTTTTCTAATGACTTAAGATAATTTTTAATTTGTATATTTTATGTATAGGAATATCAGTAGTGTCAGCCTCTTTGGCACATGAGTCAGCTAAAACATTTCCCTTAATTCCACAGTGATTAGGTAGCCATTGACTGATATTGTGACACAGGAATTGTGTCTCCCTTCAGAAACAAATGACTAAAATTTTAACTGCAAGAGAGCCAACTTTGCTTCAGTTAACCTGAAGTTGCTTTCTTAAATAACTTGAAGATTTAAATTGTTCTATGATATTTCGATATATATGAAATACAGTCAAAATATTTATATATATATACTACTGTCGAAACTTTCTAGTATGAAAACTAATGCTCATCTCTATTTCCTGCAGATAAGATATTACCTTTGGGGGTCAATTGTGAAAAAACTCTCTATATCTGTGTTTGTGAGATGAACATGATGATGAATAAATATATAAACAGTTAAAACATTCCCAAGTCACACAAGCTACATTCTCATTCCTGGATATTTTAAATACCGTGTAGTGACTGAGTCACCTGTCCCAGGTGACTAACAACAAAACACCACAAACCAAGACAAAAATTTATCAGCTGTTGTCGAATAACTTTTTAACAAATGCGGTACAAAAGAAAATTTTTGCGGTAATATCCGGTACAAACGTAGTACAAACGAATGGCATCGAAAAAATTTCGAAATCGCTTGGTGAAATGCACCTCCCACTCACGATGCCTATTTGGTTGAGAAGGACAGGTTTTACGGACAACTTCAGAATATTTTGAATAATACCAAGAAAGGAGTTATTACCCTTGTTCTAGGTGACTTCAATGCCAAAGTTGGTACTGACTCTGACCTTTGTGGAGGGGTGATAAGCCCTTTTGGTATTGGCGGTTGCAATGGCAATGGGCAACGTCTCCTACAGGTAAGTAAACTTAATGGTTTGAGAATAACTAACACACTACAAACACCGCAGCATACGTAAGTACACATAGGTTTCACCTGATGGGCTGCATAAGAATATGATTGCTTATATATTAATTAACAGCAAATGGGCTAGTTCTATTAGGAATACCAGGTCATATAGGGGAGTCCCGTGGCCGAGTGGTTAGCACGCTTGGCTACTGACCTAAGGGACCTGGGTTCGAGCCCCGGATTAGGCATGGATGTGTGTGTCGTTTTTCTGCTGAGGTCCTGCCATCCTCTCAGATCTCCTACTGTGGCATATAAACTGACAGGCTCCTGTCAGACCTCTGTGGCAAGCAGCTGCTTGAGGGGGTATTTATTATTATTATTTTTTATAGGGGACCTGAAATTGTATCTGACCATTACCTTGTTAAAAGTTCTTGCAACTTAAACTTAAGAAGTGTTATGCTAAGGTTAAAAATTTTACCTTTAATTCTGTCGCTCTTAAAGGCCTTGTTATAGTTAAAGCTTACCATGATTGGTTACGTAGTCATTATGACAGGCGTGGTTTGCTTAATACTGAAGTTGAGGAAGAATGGGGCCATTTTAAACAGGCTTTTTTGGAAACTAACAGTACTCTCTCAGGGAAAAAAGAGCAGAGGAAACAAAATGATTTGAGTGATAAGGCACTTGAACTGATTTCAGAAAGAAAAAATACAGTAATGTCCTTTAGTAATACCATAGTAGTCCTAATAAAAAGCATTACAGAGAGCTTAATAAACGTGTAAAGGATCAATTAGTTCCTCATAAGAATCTTTGGCTTGATGGCTTGACTGACAAAGACAAGGAAGCAGTTGGACAGAACAACAGCAGAGAGCTGTACCAGATAGTTAATGTTTTGTGTGATAGAAAACAAGCAGGTATAGGGATTGAAGGGTAAACAAGGTAAGGTTTTTTTTAAATTATAATAATAATAACTTTATTATGCTTAGTATGATTATATACAAAGATTACCCCGCTAAGCCTTATGATTTCTCAGTAGGATGCCTTTCAATCACATGACAGGTTAATTAAAGAATAAGACATGTGCAGCGGAATATAAACACATAATTAAAAACAGAAGCTAAAACAATAACAACAACAAAAAACCACGCATTAAAACGCAGACATGACAATCAAACACATTATAAAATAAACCTAAAAATTTTGGATTACAGCACATATTGCACAAAACTATCACCTATTGTAACAAGTCATCATTTCACATTAAAATTGCACTTGCTTAAAACCACACCAGATGCAGGATATGAATTTTTAAACATTACTTTTCAATTATTTACATCTAATAACCAATTCGAAACTTTAGTTTTGATTTCTGAATAAGTGCTCAGACATAACAGATCTCTCGGTAGAGAATTAAAATTTTTTGGTATTTGATAAGATATCCGCACTTTACCATAATTATTGTGAAAAACTAGTTCAAAAAATAATTTTCACACTTTCGTCTTGTATTGATCACATGCAAAAATTTCTCCTTCTGTTCATTTTTAAAGTAATTTCTAAAGATAGTTACATAAATAAGTAACAAGTCAACTGGTAAAATGTTCAGATAATGAAAACTATTGCCAAGGTGATCTTCATTAATTACATGTTTATTAAATTTAAAAATATTATTTAGAGTACTTTTTGTATTCGTTTAATTTTATTTAAAATATATTTATATGTGCATCCATATATACTGATTCCATACCTAATGATTGATTCATAGAGAGCTTTATATATCATTGTTATGACATCCAATGGAATAAGTGTATTCAACTTCAACACTTTGTAAGATGCATACCTTAGTTTATAACAAGTATCTTTTATGTGCGATTTCCATTTAAAATCTTATGCAATATTAATCTCCAAATATTGAATTTTATTAACCTCTTATAATTGATCAGGGACATGCATTTTGGTGAATGTTTAGTTTAAGAGTCGTATCAGAATAATATGACCACTTACCTAATAATGAGAATAACCACACTTGGCCCGGATGACAGTGGCGAGATGTTGTGGCATGGACAAAATGAGGTCCCGGAAGGTTGCCAGAGCCACACGCGCCAATTCGGATTCCAGCAGAGCACGGAGGTTCCGGAAATGACGTAGTTGTGGATCCACACGCCGAACCTGTCGATCCAAATGGTCCACAAGTGCTCTATGGGATTGAAGTCGGGCGATTTCGCCAGCCAAAGGAGAATGGAGACAACGCTGTCACGTTCCTGGAACTAGTCACGCCCCACCATAGCGACATGACAGGGCGCATTGTCCTGTTTGTAGACACCATCACCACCAGGGGTAAACGTCCAACATGAAGGATGCATATGGTCAGCGAGGATGGACAGGTAGCCATTGGCGTTCAGGGACCCATCCAGTGGTACCAGCGGTTCCATGTCATACCAGGAAAACATCCCCCAGACATGTACACTGCAACCTGTACTTGACCGACAAGTGTGTCCGATTGTAGGTTCTCGTGTGTCTGAAGCTGTATCCGCCACCGCACGTCACTTCTGTGGAATAGAATCCTCGATTCGTCGGAGAAGGGAAACTTTTTCCACTCTTCCACTGTCCAATGACGGTAGTCCCGTGCGAATTGCAGGCGTCGTTGCCAATGGACCTTGGTTAACATGGGCGCCTTTACACAGCATCGACTCCGGAGCCCCATGGGTAACAGAGTTAGCTCTATTGTTATCGGGGACACATACTTAGGTGCCCAGCGTTCATTTGAGTGGTCAACTGATGCACTGTTGCGCATTGAGTGCCCTTTACCAGCCGACGGAGGCGACGTTTTCCTCTCCTCTGGGGTCGATGGCCTTTGGAACTCCACAGTTATGACGTCTGGAGGTATTCGGTGTGCCAGCGGTCTATTCTTGGTACTCCCTTACTACAGCACTTCGCGAACAGCCCATGAAGTCTGCTGTTTTCGAGATGCTCCACCCTTGGCAGAGTAGCCGATGACCATTCCTTTTTGAATGTCCATCAAATCAATACCTATGCCCATTGTGCTCACGTTACGCATTATGGCTCATCTGTTCTGGCCGGCCGTTTACATCTCCATGTGATCGACCTTGTCATGCGCACATTGTTACGCGCCTGGGCGGGTACACTGTGATTCCGTGGGTGGTCATATTATTCTGATACCACTATGTATATTGACAGTTATAATTATGTTTTTAATGCATCAGTTACTTACTAACTTGTACCTACTCTGAAAGATCATATATTTCGTTGTTTCTTCATTTAAGAAGAGTTTGTTTTTCTGAAACCTGATTAATATTCCATAGTGATCAGCAATCTTTTTTATAGACTCTTACATCTGCTTTAAAGTTTTAATTTTATAAACCTCATGATCAATTTGAGATTGTTGCAACGTTTGCATAACGACTTCTCTAGTAAAACCCGATACCTTCTGCTCCATACCATACTTCAATAACAGATTCAAATATTGGTCGCTACCACATTTGTCTATATTTGCAGTATCAATATTAAAATCGCCAACCAAGAAAATATCGCTTAGCTTTAAATTTAAGTCGAAGCAATTTTTCAAATTTGATACAAATTCTTTAACCTTTATACTTGGTGATCTGTATAGAGCAATCAAGTTTAAAAAAAAGCCATTAATTTCAATCTGTAGATGAATTACTTCCGCAGGTGTAATCGAAATATTTAGTTCAGAAACATGTGGCTTATGTCAATAGAAAACTATAAGACCTCTGCCACCTGAAATATTAACATCAATTACGATTTTATCAAAAGCAGTTAAATTAATAAGTGACCTTTCCATAGCGTTAGTTGTACTTTCTTTTCCATAGCGTTAGTTGCACTTTCTACTAAAATCCAAATAATCGACAAACAAATTGATATAAACAGTAAAGAGGTCCCAATTTTTTTTAACTGATCTCACATTAATATAAAATAGGCCTAATTCGTCATCATCTTTGCCTTGTAAAAAATATTAGGATTAAACTCTTGTGTAGTATCAGGGCCATACAAATTTAATTCGTTGTCTATTAGTTCAATAACCTCCATAATTGTTTAAAAATGAAAAAAACAACAACTATAATTTAAAAATGGCAAAAATTAATCTTTAGTTAAATCCTCGATAGTATCAAACATATTAATCCTAATCGGCTTATCGTTATCTCCTTCTTTAACAAATATTTTGTTATTCTTGTACCATACATATTTATAATTATATTGTCTTGCCAAAACTCTAGCTCTCCAATAAATTTCTTTGTTCAGCTATGTCAAATTTTCGTTAATGTATATAGAAGGTAAGGATTCTGTCATGGCTAGCTGGGCTGAGCCTTTCAGTGATGTTCTAAACAATGTGGTTAGTTCTACTCCCATTGTTTATAATGATGATTGATGCGTACAGGCTTTAAGGTCGGCCCTATAACACTGTCTGAAGTTATTTTCCTATTTCCAAATTTAAACTATATAAATTCCTAGTGGTAGATGAAATTTCTACGGAATTGCTTAGAGCTGGGAATGTTTCAGTTGCCACATGGACGACTGAAATTTTAAATATCTTTTATGATAAAGGGTTTGTTCTAAAGATTTTACCAGAGATATTATCCCTATTTTTTAAAAAAAGGTGATAGAAGTTCTTTTGATAACTATAGGGATATCAGCCTACTTTATCTTCCAAGTAACATTCTTTGCATGATTGTGCTTAATAGAATTAAGAATCTGGTTGACAGTCAATTGTGTGATGATCAATGTGGATTCAGAAGTGGTAGGGGATGTGAAGATCTGATATTTTCACTTAGGTAGATTCTTGAGAAATGTTTAGAGTTTCAAAACCTCTGGTTACTAGTTTTGCTGATTTCAAAAAGGCAGATTCTTGAGAAATGTTTAGAGTTTCAAAAATCTCTGGTTGTTAGCTTTGTTGATTTCAAAAAGGCTTTCGACTCTGTTGATCGTCATAATTTGTGGTTGATTGTGAGATCGTATGGCATACCAGAGAAGTTAGTAAATATGACGAAAGCTCTCTATAAAAACACTGGATCATGTGTTAGAGTTGGTAAGGGTTGTAGCAATTGGTTTAGCATTGCTTCTGGTGTTCGACAAAGGTGCAGTTTGTCTCCTTTCCAATTTATTTCTGCTATTGAATATTTTAGGCTGAATTTACTGAAAGGAGAATATTTTTGACTTAAATGGTATAGAGATATGAAAATTTATGATTTAGATTATGCTGATAATTTGGCCTTTTTGGGCAAATGATGTTGATGAGATGAACTCTTTCATTACAGTTGTTGATGAAACTGGAAATATAGTAGATTTGGTTATAAACAGAGAGAAAACTTAAGTGATGAAAATTGGTCAGGTAGTCTCTGATTCACTTAATCTGAATGGTTGCAGCCTTGAGCAGGTGTCATAGTTTAATTATATTGGGAGCTATGTAACAGATACTGGTGATGTGCGGCATGAGATTAACGGACGAATAGGGATTGCTGCTGGGACTGTTAAGAATCTATGGAGAGTATGGAGAAATAGACTAATAATAAAACATCTAAAGGCTAAAATTAGACTGTATAACAGTTTGGTTCTCTCTAGGGTTAGTTAGTATGTGAAGCTTAGACGATTTCTAAAAAAATAACTTAAAACTTGGTGTTTTGGATTCTAAATGCTTACACAGTATCTTAGGAATTAGGTGTTTCAACTTTGTAAGTAATGATCAGGTTAGACAAAGGAGTAGGCAACCCCCTTTTCTCCAAAGAGAGACAGTGTTGGTTTTGCCATGTGGCCCGTATGGATAATTCTAGATTACCGAATAGGGTTATGAACATTGTGGCCTTCAGTCGTCGGAGAGGTCGGTCGCACTCTGACAGCGCTCCAAATGGTACTTCATTATGCTGATCTCATTTTGAGTTAAAGTTTGATATTCTATGTTAGAATACTCCACTTGATGATCATCTCAACCAACGTAAGTGTTATTCCACTTTTTGTTGATTTTTTTTGGTTTACATCAAGGCTTTGTTCCGTCTAACAAGCCCCCATCTTTGGGATGAGCTGTGGCCGGGCCTTGACCTTGACCTCGACAGAGCTACTGCGGTCTGCAGAACGCTCTCTTCCGCAACTTGAGATTGGAAACAGCACTTCATTCCCTACGGTGTAAATCGGAAATAGCAGTTAAGAACAACAGCCGTGTAGCGAATGTGAACCTTGCCTGCTCAGAATACAGTAAACAGACGCTAGAAGAAAAGGATTTGATACAGTGCAAAAGCTGCGATGGAAAGTATCACTTCTCATGTGCTAGCATAAGTGAAAATAATTTTAGAAAAATGTCGAAAGAACGGAGAAAAAAATGGATTTGTCATCATTGTTCCAAAGGAAATACAGATTCCGATAAATCGGTTGCAAACAAAAATACTCTTTCGCAAGCATTTATAGCGAAACAGACATCACAGGTCAATACAACGCTTGCCTTTCTGAACTTTCAGGTAGAGGATGAGACTTGTAATAGGGAATTGAAATCCATGTTACTTCGTATCGATACGAAGTTATCCATACTAACCGACATGAAGGACAAAATAGATTCGCTGGAAACCTCTATGAGCTTCTTCTCAGAGAAGTATGACGTATTATTGAACAAATTTATGGACTCTGAGAAGAACAATAACAAGCTCACAGAACTGTTGACCGAATGCAAAACACAGAACTCTGTGCTCGAGAAAGAGATTCGCGATCTAAAAATGGTGAATAATGATCTAGAACAATACAGCCGAAACAAAAATTGAAATACACGGCATCTCATTAAGAAAAGAAGAAGATGAAAGTGTTCTGCATGGCTATGTAAAAAATTTAGCTGATAATTTAGATATTACGGATTTTCAAACGAAAGATATTGATGTGATTCACAGAGTCTCTGTTCAGTATAAGCAAAAATTACTTTATGTTATCGTACAATTTAAGAGTAGAACCATTAAAAATAAGTGGATTGCTCTAATAAAACTAGAATTAATAGTGGTGAGGTTTTTCATGAGAGTATCAATAATTCAATTTACATTAACGAAATTTTGACACAGGTAAACAAAGAAATTTATTGGAGAGCTAGAGTTATATAAACTATACATATATAATATATATAACTATATGTAACTATAAATGTGTATGGTACAAGAATAACAAAGTTGTTAAAAAAGGAGATAACGATAAGCCGATTAGGATTAACATGTTTGATATATCGAGGTTTAACTAAAGATTATTTTTTGCCGTTTTTAAACTATATATTTTTTTTCCGTTTTTAAACAGTTATGGAGGTTATTAAACTAAAAAATAATTAATTAAATTTGGATGGCCCTGATACTACACAAGAATTAAATCCTAATATTTTTTTACAAGGCGAAGATGGTAACGAATTAGGCCTATTCCATATTAATGTCAGATCAGTTAAAAAAATTGGGACCTCTTTACTATTTATATTGATTCGTTTATCGATTATTTGGATGTTATTATTCTAGTAGAAAGTGCAACTAACACTATGGAAAATTCAGTTATTAATTTAGCTGGTTTTGATAAAATCACTGATTGATGTTGTATTTCAGGTGGAAGAGGTGTTATAGTTTTCTATAGACATAAGCTGAATGTTTCTGAACTAAATATTTCTATTTCACCTGCGGAAGTAATCCATATACAGATTGAAATTAATGGCTTTTTATTAAACTCGATTGCTCTATACAGATCAACAAGTATAAAGGTCAAAGAATTTCTAGCAAATTTAAAAAATTGGTTCGACTTAAATTTAAAGCTAAATGATATTTTCTTGGTTGGTGATTTTAATATTGATACTGCAAATATAGGCAAATATAGTAGCGACCAATACTTGAATCTGTTACTGGAGTATGGTATCGAACAGAAAGTATCAGGTTTTACTAGAGAGGAAGTCGTTATGTAAACGTTGCAGCAATCTCAAATTGATCATGTGGTTTATAAAATTAAAAACTTTGAAGCAGATGTAAGAGTCTATAAAAAAAAGATTGCTGATTACTATGGAATATTAATTAGAACAAAAATAAAATCCTCAATTTCTAGAGATAACAATCCTAGAAATAACAATAACGCTTACTTAGGTACATATGTCGATGATAAAAAAACTTTCCCAAAAACTAGGACTGTTATTGGAACTGAGGTTATTAATCCGGAAGTCTTGTTAAAATTGATGTTAGATTAAATTAACGAAATAAGGAATCAGTGTTATTTCAAAGCATCTAGAGTTAAAATATTCAAAAGGAAACCGAAAGAATGGCTAACTGAAGGGATAATTAAGGCTATTGAAGAAAGAGATCTGTTGTGGGTTAAATATAAGAATATTATGCAAAGTACGATATTATATGATGAATATAAAAAAGTAAGGAACACTGTAAATAGTTTGAAAAGGAAACAAAAATGTTTTTATTATAGAAATAAAATCAATTTAAATAAAGATAACAATAAGAAAATTTGGGAGCTGGTAAAAGATATTATTAATGACAAAAAGAAATTATCTGTTGACATGCAAATAAAACGCTATTTTGGTAAAAATAAAGTGATGGAGTTGATAGTGGATGATTTTAACAATTACTTTGCAAGTGTTACAGAAAATTTAATCCTGAAATATTCAAAAAATATAAATATTGCTGTCAACGAGAATATTATACCTTCTGATTCACATTCTATTTTTATACCTGAAGCAAATAGAGATGAGGTAGTACATATCATTAGCAATTTAAAAGCTAGTAATGCAGTGGGCTATGATATGGTGAAAACTTCATATGTAAAAAGAAATGCAGATGTTTTTTCTGAGATCCTGCAACGCTTGATTAATTTGAATTTGAACACTGGCATTGTTCCTAATCCACTCAAAACTGCAATTGTGCGTCCTATATTTAAAATGGGATCAAGAAATATATATAATAATTATAGACCGATCAAGACCTTATCAGTAATTGAAAAAGTTTTAGAAAAATATGTATACAAATATGTTAATAATTTTTTAGAAAAATGTAAAATAATTACAGATAGGCAATACGGGTTTAGGAAGAACAGAGGAACTATTGATTTATTAGAGCATTTCTCACAATACATTAATACAGCACTCAATTCTGGGAAAAAGGTATGTTCTATATTTATGGATTTGAATAAAGCATTTGACACGGTTAACCATGGCATATTGTTGAAAAAGTTATCATTGATGGGAATTCGAGGTTCACTGAATAAATGGTTCAAAAATTACTTGTCTAATAGGACTATCATCACTAGGATTCACAATTGTTGGAGTAGAGATCAAATTTTAAAATCAAAATTGTTGGAGTAGAGATCAAAAATTTAAAATTAATCATCAGTAATTTTAAAATGTACCACATGGCTCAGTTTTGGGGCTAGTTTAATTTACAATTTACCGTATATTTCCGCAGATAAGACGATAGTTGAATCATAAAAAAGGCCCCCAAAATCCGGGTCGTCTTATAGGAGACATACAAAAAACATTAGATTGAAATTTATATAAATTGAAACCATTATTACTAAAACTTATCGAAAAATCTATCATATTATTTAAATACGCTATATGATAATACATTACATTGTAATAGTAAATAATACATTACATTGTAATAGTTAAACAATACTAAAACAAAGTAAATATTAAAAGTTTATTGAGCTACTGAGGAAAAAACGGACAAACCGTAATTATTTACTAGTACAGAGTAGGGTATGTCCACAAAATAAAATAGCCCATACGACGCTTTTGTGAATAGTCAAGGTTGCCCGAATCAAGGTTACCGAATGCCCGAATCAGTGCGAATGTTTGCGAATAGGACATAGGTAATTGCGTATGCGCTATACAGTATTATTATCCAGATGATGATCGCCAATCTAACTAAATTCATAGGCCGTTGATAGTTTGGGGTCATCTTATAGGACAGATATATGCTAAAACTATAAAACTTTGACGAAAATTTATACCTCGTCTTATCTGAAGGTCGTCTTATCTGCGGAAATATACGGTATATAAACGATTTAGCAGAAATAAATTTTCAGGGTAATTTGTTTATGATTGCTGACGATACCGTTCTGCTGAACGCAGAGTAGACAGGTAGAAGAAGCAGTTAGATGTGCACAGAATGACTATAATGTAGCAAATTCTTGTTTTCAGAAAAACAAACTCTTCTTAAATGAAGAAAAAACCAAATATATGATCATTCAGAGTAGGCACAAGTTAAAAAACTTATGCATTACAACACATAATTATAACTGTCAATGCAAATTAATAATTAACCAAAATGCATGTTGCTGCCCAATTGTGGAAGAGGTTAATAAAATTCAATATTTGGGGATTTATATTGACCAAGATTTTAAATGGAAATCGCACATAAAATATACCTGTGATAAACTAAGTTATGCATCTTACAAAGTGTTGAAGTTGAATACACGTATTCCATTGGATGTCATAACAATGATATATAAAGCTCTCTATGAATCAATCATTAGGTATGGAATCAGTATATATGGATGCACATATAAATATATTTAAATAAAATTAAACGAATACAAAAAGTACTCTAAATAATATTTTTAAGTTTAATAAACATGTAATTAATGAAGATCACCTTGGCAATAGTTTTCATTATCTGAACATTTTACCAGTTGACTTGTTATATATTTATGTAACTATCTTTAAAATTACTTTTAAAATGAAGACAAGGAGAAAATTTTGCATGTGATCAATACAAGACGAAAGTGTGAAAATTATTTTTTTGAACCAGTTTTTCACAATAATCATGGTAAAGCGCGGATATCTTATCAAATACCCAAAATTTTTAATTCTCTACCGAGAGATCTGTTATGTCTGAGCACTTATTCAGAAATTAAAACTAAAGTTTCGAATTGGTTATTAGATGTAAATATTTGAAGAGTAATGTTTAAAAAGTCATATCCTGTTATCTGGTATCTTTTTAAGCAAGTGCAATTTTAATGTGAAATGATGACTTGTTACAATAGGTGATAGTTTTGTGCAATATGTGCTGTTATCCAAATTTTACAGGTTTATTTTATAAATGTGTTTGATTTTTCATGTCTGCGTTTTAATGCGTTTTTTTGTTGTTGTTATTGTTTTAGCTTCTGTTTTTAATTATGTGTTTATTTTCCATTATACATGTCTTATTCTTTAATAAACCTGTCGTGTGATTGAAAGGAATCCTGCTGACAAGCCATAAGGCTTAGCGGGGTAATCTATGTATATAACCATACTAAGGCTTAATAAAATTATTATTATTATTATGATAATAATAATGATGAGTGGCAACAGTCTTTAGAAGTTAGGTGTGTCATGTTTCAGATGCTTTAAGATATGTTATTCATTTAATTAATATCGTAAATTTTTCATTGAATTTTCTCATGAAGATATTTTAGTTGGAGAAGAGCAAAGTGTGTCAGTTATATGTTTCGTGATTATTTATAAGTTGACTTATTCACGATAATCTACACTTGCCACGTTACTACGAAGAAGATACGTAGGCTGATGTGCTAATGCGCATATGCATAGAGTGTAACGTGTGATGGTGAAACGCCGAGAATTGTCGTCTGCTCTTACGCTGGAGACTAAGTTAGCCTATCTGCTGAAATACGTAGTTCATTCAAGAAGTGATCTGGCGTCGTCAACTTGATGTCCTACGTTTCTTGCTCCTAAATTGTATTGATTTAGTAGAGTAGTATATATCTTTTGTTAAGAAAATAAATAGATTACTAAGTGATATAAATTAAATATTTTGGGTATATTAAATTATAAGATGGGAATTCCGTGTGCTGAGTGTGGTATAGATATTGTTGATCTGACAGAGACTTTGCACTGAGCTGGAAAGTGTAGTTTAAGATTTCATTTTTATTGTGTTGGAATTGTAGAGACCAATTTTCGCAAAATGAGCTCTGAGAGCAAAAATCGATGGAAATGTCACAGGTGTAGGACAGATTCTACAGGGAAAGGGAAGAGAGGTGAAGCGAATGTTGGCCCAAGATGTTCACGTGACACTGTGACATCGAAAGAGCCAGAAGATAGAGTCATGTCTGTTGAAACGATTCAACACATTGATGAAATGTTCAGTAAACAGATGACCGATCTTAGGAAAGACATGATAGAAATAAATGACAGGTCCAAAAAGAATTATAAGAACTGGAGGAATATAAAAAATGCACTACGTACTGTTCTGATAAATTAGATGATTTTTTGAGAATTTTGACTGAGTTAACTAAACAAATTAAAGATGTCCAACAACAAAATGAAAGACTTATGACTGAAAATCAAACTTTGCAGAAAGAAATTAAGGGATTAAAAGGGAGAATGAATGATTTAGAGCAAAACAGTAGGAATTGTCAGTAAAATTGTGAGTAGGAATTGAGTAAAAATCAACCATTTAATACAAACCTAAATAATTATTTTAGAAAATACAGAAATTCAATATTAATATTAATCAAAGAAGCAAAATTAAAGTATTACATTGCAAAATTTTAGATAGTGACGGTGATACCAAACAATATTTGAAAATATAAATGATTTGTCTGGTAGACAGCAAAATAACTTAATGTCCCCTTCAGAAATAAAAATAAATGATATTATTTATTCTTTTAATGAAAATCCTGTGTTGTTTATTGATAAATTTAATACCTATTATACAGAAATTGTTGGTAATCTTGTAAAGAAAATTCCTGATTATGCTGATAATGAAAGTCATAAATCGATTTCATCTCTAAATTCTATTTTTATTGATTATATATCAGAGAATGAGATTTTTGCAGTTATTGCATCATTAAAATTAGGAAAAGAAGTTGGAAGTGATCAGATATCTGTGGAGGCAATAAAAGAGATAAAAAGTTATATTGTAGATATATTATGTTACCTATTTAACTCATCGTTATCATCTGGATATTTTCCCTCGATTTTGAAAGATTCAACCGTTGTCCCAATATATAAAGGAGGTAAATATTTAGATATCGCAAATTACAGATCGATATCCTTGCTCTCAGTTTTTTCAAAGATTTTCGAAAAGCTACTTAAAACTAGAATTTTAAATTTCTTGAATAGAAATAAATTTTTTCTGATCATCAGTATGAATTTAGAAAAAATGTAGGTACTGAGGATTACAATTATCTTCCACAGTATACAGATGAATATAATTGAAAACAATATGAAAACAATTGATGAATACAATTTGAAAACTGTTGTTCTATTTTTGGACATCAAAAAAGCGTTTGACTCGGTTTCGCATGGAATTCGAGGAAATGTTTTGAAATGGTTGGAAACATATTTGAAAAATAGAATTCAAAGAGTAACAATGGTAAACTTGTTTAGTAAGGGAATTGAACTAAAATATGGAGTTCCACAGGGTTCAGGGCCAATATTATTTAATGTTTTTATAAACGATCTTTGCAATCTTGAACTTAAAGGAAAAATAATAACTTTCACTGATGATACAGCTTTGATATATGAGGCTGACAATGAGAATATTTTAATTGAAGAAATAAATGAAGACTTGGGTAATATTAGAAAATGGTTCTTAAAAATGAATTGTTATTGAATATTAATAAAACGAAATATTTATATTTCAATTTAAAAAGTAATAAAGTCAATAAGTTAAAAAATAAATTATTTTATCATTCTGTAAACTGTATGGGACATCAATGTGCATATGAAGCAATTGAAAACGTAGAATATTATAAATATTTGAGCGTATATATAGACAGTCAGTTAAATTGCAATGAACATATTAAATATTTGATAAAAAAATTAATGCAATAATTCCAAAATTGTTTTATATTAGAAATTTTATGAATCTTACTTTTTTAAAGCTTATATATAACGCTTGGGTTAAGTCATATTTAAGTTATGGAATAATATCTTGGGGAGGAATGTTTTATAATAATATTAAATCCTTAGTTACTATTCAAAATAGAGTAATTAGGTGTGTATTAAGAAAAAGAAAAAAATAAGATAGTATTAAATATTTTTATAATGATCTTGAAATTTTACCACTGCGAAAAATGTATGTTTATAATGTGATCTTATATTTAAAAAAGCACTATAGAGAAAGTGAAATTAAAAATGTAATGCAGAATACCAGAACAAGTGCACATATTAATTTCATTGTACCACTTCCGAAGAAAACTATTACGCAAAAACATTATACTTTTTTGGCGCCTAAAATATTTAACAGTTTACCTGAAACTATAAAGGATGAAATAAATTCTCTTACGTTTTCTCGAAAACTAAGAGATTGGATTTGTAATATAGATGATATAGAAAAATTTATTTAGGTTGGAGGGTTTTTTCCCTATATTTCTGATTGTAAAATTTTCTTTTTTTTTGTTTGCTCTTTAGGATGTTAAATTTTTAAATAAAAATTGGTGTATTTATAATTTATTATTGATTCTGTTACTATGTTGTTGATCTAACCATGACAGAAAATATTAATATGGTAATATACTTAAAATGGTGTTTCTAATGTTTATATATGTTTTTTATTTTAACCTTATACTCCGCGTGCGAGTCTATGAACTCTTGTGGAGTTGTACATTTCCAAAATTTTTGTAAATACTTATATTGCATCATAATTTATTATAAATAGAAATAAAGGATACAACTACTATAACTATTATTAGAAGGAGGGGGAGACCCACGATGAGGTGGACAGAAAATGTCAAAGACAACCTTGGTAGAATTGGTGTGCAATGGCAAGATGCATCTGAAATAGCTTGGGATAGATATGCTTGGATAACTAAATTGAACGGTTTGATTAGACTTCCGTAGTTCATAGCTGCTTGAGGATGATGATGATGATGTTAATTACAATTGCCCGTATGTTATTTAGAATGACACCTTATTTGATTTACGAATCGCGCAGATTCTCCTCTCGCCCCTGTTTTAGCATGGCCTTTAATGTATTTGTAATGATTTCCTCATTCAGGCTTTTACTATGTACCTCTGTCTTGCATTAAAATATCAAGTCTCTACTTATAACAACACTGGGTTCGAGTTTAACGCCATTTTTGTTTTTACACTTTTTAAGATGGGGAAGGAGGGGATTTTCACGGGATCTCTTTGAACACCAATGGAAAATTTGCTATTAATACTACACTATTGAGCTTCTGTCCAAGGGAACTTGGATTGGTCATCCTGTACAAATATATGGTCTAGGTTCCGGGAATTTTGGCTGAAGATTAAAACTAACACGAGGATGTGCAAAATTTATCTCCATAGTTTTTATAGGTAGTCAGAAATAGGTATTTCAGATAAAAACATCTTTCTCCTCAGTTCTACATCCGTAGCTTCTTTATTCATACTTCCCAATAGACAGCCCAAAGGCATTAGTGTATTAAGGCCTCCAATTTCAAGCAGATGATTAATTTCTTAAACTAACACAGGATCAAACAGGGGAAACCAGCGCACCAAATTTGGGACTATTCGCTCAAGGATTTTGGGATTACAAAGGTCCAAAGTTTGGTGAAACGGAAATAAAAATCTCGATAGTTTGATTATCTAATCAGAGGCAAGTCCAAATGATTTAAATTCCTGAATAAAACTCTTTCTTTCGCAGTTAAGAAAACAGATATGGCTAAATAATCCATTTACAAACCTTATTGTTTTTCAAGAATAAATTGTTTTGACGAATATATATATATCCTTGTCGTTATCAACAGCGAAACAATTTTACATAATATCATTAGAAATATAACTGAAGCAACTGTATCAATGCCCAATGCTTTTGGTATCATATCCACGAGCCTATATCAACTTTCAAACAAATAGATCCTTAGACTATGCAACAAATTAGCGGTATTCTACAGCGACAAAGAATGGGTTGCAAAACGTTTCCTAATTCCATATATAAACAAATGATAATATTGCACACTCTCCAGAAGGTGGATAGTATGGACTTCGGGTTAGCCTGAATATAGTGGTGGGTTTAATAGGTAAATCTGAATGCATTGCTTTACATACCCCAAAGCCATAAACCAGAACATATGGGAGTTGTGTTGGGTCGGCTTGGGGATCGAATGAATTATGGTAAAATGGGAGTGGTCCTATCCCACTCCGCCTTATCCCTTCTTAATGTGAATGATACTTTCAGTGCTGACCAAATAACTAAATACATTCTATAGAACTACTCCAGTCTGGCATTTGCAAAAGCATAGTAAAATACAAGGCGATGTTTGTAGATGGTTGTCGACTTCTACTTTGGTTTGTCTAACCTAAAAGAAGACATTTAGCACATATTAATCAGCATTTGGAAATTTATACACTTTACTTTAAAATATAGTGCTTAACTCTAACTATAATACTGATAAGAGAATACACTCTAAATAATCTAGCACTACTTATTTCCAATTATTCAGTATGCTCAGGGGTGAGACAGAAATTCAACAAATTGATCTTATGTTGCCCACTAATGAGTTTGCCAATTCACTGTCCGTTGGCAAATAGCGAATATGGAAGCTACAGGTGCAACAGATTCGAGAAGCCCTACGCACAAAAGATTTGAGAGACTCCCAAATGTCAATAAATGGAGGAGTGTGTGTGTGGGTGGGTATTCATTTATGTTAAAAAGTGCAACTTACGAATGGGAAGAATGCATACAGTAAGTTAAATAGAGTTATAGAAAATTTGAAATGTGTTATATAAATTTGCACATACCAAGAAATAAACTAAAACTTAATTATAAACCAAGATAAATATCTAGTTTAGTTCATTTAACAAAAAATCATATTCTGTTTGGTATTTACCTATAAAAACACGAAATGTGTAATAAACAGTAAAGTATATTGATTGTGAAATATTTTATTTAATAAAATGTTCGAAAAAATATCGAGTTTTTACTATTTCGAGGCCCCTAGTACGGTCGAGGACCGAGGCTAGTGCCTCATGCGCCTTATGGGTAATCCACCACTGCCGTTGGGGAACTTTTTCCAAAAGCACAAATGCACATAATGTCTGAGCGTAGTGTCACGTAATCTTTACTATGCATTCCTCCTCTCTCGCATTGATGAGATACCCTGCGTACTGCGTTTAAGACGTCTGGTGGTTGGCAATGAGGAGAGCCACCTTCAGTCAGCACGCAAAAGAGGATTCATCTCCCCTCTTTTATGATGTTTATTAACCCGTTGCTCTTTTGTATCGAATATCGATAGTTTTAGCTGTCTCACAAATGAGGCGAGTAGGTAACAGCACAGAATTATTCTTTTATAAACTTCAGCTCAGGGATGGCTCTGCCTATGACATCAATTTTTGTAACAGTTTGTGGTTAGTTGGATTCTCGCCGTAACTTCCTATTGTTGAAATGTGCTATTTTGAGACTCTCTCCGTAACTCTGGCCATCTTTCGCTGCTCTTTTCATATCGCTTTTCTCCTTGCTTTGCTCATTTCTCAATGAACTGAACATGCAGGACACCAGAGAGGATGGTAAATAGAAAAGTGCAGGTGTTGGGAATGGGAAAAGAGGAACATCACACTCGGTTGCAAACAAAGCTATTCTAAATAAATTACAAAACTGTCTGCCGTTGCAATATTTTAAGTGCAAGTATTATTGGTATAACAGAAGCTGAAAGGTTATTTAACAGTGATCTAAAGTTTACGCATTTTACCTCTGCAGCATTTACTGCGGAAATGCATATTGTTTTAATTTTTAGCTACTTTGTTTGGCAATAGCGTGAGCGAATTCAAAATAACCAAACAGATAATAAATGAAAGAGAACTGGTTGGGATTCGAACCCATGTCCCCCACAAAAATGCTTGGCATCATAACCGTTGAACCACCAGAGACTGACTATTTCCTTCAACAATGTGACATATAAGCATTCCCGCAGTTCTGTTGATTCACGACTGGCGCCATCTATGTCAGGAATCGGGTAGCCAAGCTGCCGCTTTATGATAGAAGTAATATTTGTCACTCATGCTCACAACGTTATACAAATAATTCAGTAATAAGTATCACAGGAAAATGCCCTGCAACATGAAACACTTCTAATTAACTGAAAAAAATTTGATTTTGCCCTGAGTTGTATTCGCATCCTGTCTCCCAGAAGTGTGCCAGGCATCGGTCTAGCGGTTACGATACCTGGCATTCTTCGGGGAGATGTAGGCTTAAATCCTTCTCAGGACAACCATTTTTTGCAGCTAATTAATTCAAGAGTGTTTCTTGTCTACGTGACGTTTTCCTGTTATATGTTAAACTGATTTCATAAATAATTAAATTGATTTATAAGTAATAAATCAAACTTGAAATATTGAATACTTGCTATACAAATAAGCTAACTAAACCTATGGCTAATTACTATTGACCTTCATTTAAAATCAAATACTACAATATATAACACTGGAAAGCTGAATGATAATCATGGAATTAATTCGTACAAAAAATCTTTTTTTTAGTAACTACTCAAAATGTTTATTGAGAATAATATTCCCTAAAACAACTAAAGATGTTCAGTTTCACTGCACACCAGTTCAAACACAAGTTTCGGGCACTGCACACAAGTCAAAATCCTCTCAACTGTTTGCTTTTTCTTCTGTATTCCTCTCTTCCTATTTAATTGTGTTTCCATCCTCAACGTGATGAACTTTCGCAGCATATCGTAATAGTCACGCTTCAATTGTTGCACGTGAACATGTCAGTTCCATATTATAGCTTTTGGCCTGTTTGAACTCTTAAGCATGAATAAAGAGAGAAAACACTTTCATAAAATTATCTTTTTAACTTAAGCTTATATGTAGTGCATTGGCAAAATATACGAAGGAATCTGATCAACTAATACTTTTTAAATTAAAAAAAATCAGTCCGATATAAATAAAGCATTTGCGCTTTAGTAATGTTATTGTTACAAATGTTTAGTAGAATAAATCGAGGGTGAATTCAAAATGAACAATCAAAGTACAAATGAACCAATTTAATTACAAAGGTAATGAGTTTGCATAAATAACAATTTCAACTAAACACCAATATGCCTTCCATCAGAATGAGGTTGTTCATAATTATTCTGTATAATCTATAATCATCTAAATAACCACACATTTGATATCTGATTTACAGACATTTCTATTGCACAAATCTTACAACCTCAATACATATAAATAAAATTTTATTAAAAACGTTTAAAAAGCAACACAGAAACCTTGTCGATATGCACTATAAGTTTGATTAACCTTATTACCTTTACATTTAGCATTCATCGCCTCGCCGCTCGTACCAAATTTCTTAGCTTTCCTAGTTGGCTTCTTAATATCAGTAGTAACTTTAGGCATCTTTCTAAAAACATACACACTTAAACTTGAAATCTGCCAACACAAACCACACCTTTTAATGACACATCAGCCACTAAAACAATTCACTTTTTTGCTTCCTGCAGATTTTCGACTTTTCACCGATCTTTCGTTTTATTCTTCCAAGCCTATTCTTCGTTCCAACAGATTAGAGACGCAATTCTCACGCTGTGGCATATCACGAGCGTTACAGAAAATCACAGTCACGGTTTTATTGTTGAACGTTTTCCTGTCGTTACAATATTTTCGACATTGACGTTGGATCCATATTAAATTTCAAATGTACTCTTGGCTATAAAAGAACAGTTATAAACATATAATAATACCTAGCCGTAAATACAAATTCAAATATTTACATTAATTTATCATTTAGTAATTAGCTTTTACTTCCTGAACGACAATTTCACTTTAAATTTCTATCATACTCGTAGAAATTCCGGTTTGGAAGCTTTACATCATATTCAATTCTCATCGACAGCTACATAATAGCGATTTTAACCCCATGTTCTCCTTCATGTCAACGTATTAATAAATAGTCAATATGATGGATTTATTAATAGCTGTTACCTGAAAGGTAATATATATTGTAGGCGTGAAGATGGTGCGAGTGAAGAAACCGAAACAAATCCATCGGTTACAGAGGCCCCTGCACTTTAAGGGACTCTTATGTCAAACTACCAATTAACTGTTCTTTATAGCCAAGAGTACATTTGAAATTTAATATTCCTAAATCAAGAGTATATTTGAAGATAGAAATATTCAGATTGAGGCATCCATTAATGACCTCAGTGGCGAATACAGTCATAGTCATAAAACAACTAACAAATGCCCACAAACAAAAGGAGAGCATGCAATTTTGACGTACGTACAACAATGACATTAATATTAAAAACTCTACCTCAAGAAATAAAGGAGGCATTTGAAGTGAAAGATTTACATTAGAGATCTCACTTATCATTATAGATATTTTCTTTAGCCATTTACAAAAAAACCTCCCGCATTACATTGAAATATTTTTTTTTTGCATTTTATTCCTATTTCATTTCTAAAGCTGTATGCTTTATTACATAACAAGGAGGCCATGCCACTGCAAACTGCACAAGAGGGCCCGCAAAAATACCTTCCGGCTCTGTGTTATTACATAATTTCTCGATACTAAAATCCCAGTGTTCGTATAAATTACGCACAATACAATACTATAATTGCAAAATATATAAGTGTCATTAATAAGTATATATTGCATTAGACCCAGTTCTTGTTGAGAAACCATCCTGCCTGACTCCTTCATACTACACTGTCGCTATTAAACTAAGTTCAAATTTTTAACTGCATAATAATATTCTCCCTAATGTCAACTGAGTTAGTAATATACGCATTATGTAAACGAATAATATTAAGGTTAACTGCATATAGTTTCGCTAAATAATAAAACATTATTTAACCGAATGCCCATGTAGCGGAGGCATCATCCTTCGTTATGTGATATATCCTCTAAGTTTCCAAAAATCACCTAGTTGCATCGTTTGCATCGTTGCAATCATTTATATGAGCTCAAGACATTGTTGTCTTCATATTTTGACAGTTGACCAGATTACGCTTTAACTTGCAATTGCAGGCGGTTCAGCAAATGATCGACAGTCTCATGGTGAACGGAAATTTCTGGTTATGCTTGATTACCCGCGCTGATAGTTAAGTCGTCGTAAGGCAGGTTCAGGTGTATTACTTCACTAAATGCTTATTGAGTGGAAATAAAACTGATGTTAATGATATCATGCATATTATTTTCAATTTTAATTAGGGGTTTAATATATTATTAGTATATTTTAGAGCATGTTGGTTGGGCCTGGCCCCTGTGTGTCTGTAATATTTTTACGAAAGGCTGTATGCTGATTTTGATTTTAGAGTTTGCAAATTCGACTGCAAATTCGACTGCACACTGAAGGTCAATGTTTATGTCCTCTTTTCGAAGCGGAAGAATTAAAAGAGCGG
Organism: Ryuthela nishihirai; assembly: GCA_038380435.1. Classification (NCBI taxonomy): domain Eukaryota; kingdom Metazoa; phylum Arthropoda; class Arachnida; order Araneae; family Heptathelidae; genus Ryuthela; species Ryuthela nishihirai. The sequence goes on from JAWZYU010000019.1 coordinate 7,100,847, forward strand.
AAGAATTAAAATCCAAAAGAGGCTGCTTCCTTTTATTCAGAGACAAGACTTCCTTTTCAATCGCTATAACGATCAACAGCTACAATTGTAGAAAATATATGTTTCTTAATAATTGCCATTCATTCTGCCATAATTTCTGAAATTAGCGCGAAATGCATCTACATTCTACCATGCACTGATTGCTCGTGACCCAGCATTCGAATGAGATGGTAGACGTTGAGAAGTTAAAAACTCTATTCTTGGAAAAGTATGTTATCAAGTCCCTTGTTAAATAATGAATTTGTGCAACATTTACATATTGCTGAGATTCGTTATCATCCTTATTCTACCAATGCAAAATTAATGCCTTTAGTAAGCCTTAATATGAATGCTTTGTCGTTAATACACGCAATAGATATTACTGAAATAAGTCAGACCCATCAAGATAGCAGAAGGAATGACATATTGTTTCCAACGTAGAACTAATTAATCATAAAGGTGCTATTACTAATTACCTTAAATACTAAATAAATGTAGATGGACATCACTTACTGAGTAAATATTAATAAAATAAAGTAAAACGACATAATAAACGAGATAAAGATTAAAATTACTTCAGGAATTATATAGTGAAATAATGTTACTCTTCCCAAAATAGCATTTTATAACTAGGCATAACAAATGCAGCGTGCCAACGTTAGAATGTACTATTTGTATTATTAGAGTTATAATAAAATTATTTGGCAAGTGATGCTATATAGAATATTTAAAAATATTTATGCATTATAGGCAGAAAATAAAAAAAAAAATCAAATTTTAACAGAAAAAAAAACTTCTGTTATAGTCGTATTCGAACTGAAGACCTTTCAATCACACATCGAAAACTAAATTGTGCTTGCTGATGTTAGCGTTAAAATAACTTATTAGCCATATAGTAAAGGCCAAATACAGGTAATTGACAAAAAAAAGGATACAACAAGGTTTGCGGAAAGCCTTCTGTTATTTTTAAAGTAATTTGTAATAGCACCTTTATGATAAAACAGCAGTGTCTACGTACTACCGACAAACGCATGAAACATGCAAGTGGCATACTACCATGCTTAGCGTTATGTCTATAAAAGCAAATCCAGTATAACTGCATATAATTATTGGTACCATGTCGTCGAGAGAAGACCTTTGCGATTTCGAAAGGGGCATGGTTGTTGGAATGCTTTTGGCAGGAGCTTCGGTCAGGAATTCTGTCATTAGTTAAATAGCTTCTTCAGTTCGGAAGGAATACTCTAATTTCTTAAGTTGCAATTCTAATAAAGTGCATGCGTTGTCGAATCACAAAACTGAAAATAAGATTTTTAATAATTAACGTCAGGAGTGGTCAGATTGTGCAAGAACATTTTGAAACGATCACATCCAAATAGTTCATAATAGTTAATCACTAATTCATTTCTGGAATCTATGTTTTTGAAACAAAATTCAGCATTGTATTCTTTTCGAATCTGCTAAATGATGTATTTGATGTAATATTACATTAAATTGACATCAGATCATCGGAAGCTTTTACACTTTTAAAGATGGAGCAATTATTGTTTAAACGATCACCGGACCATTAAATATTGAGTTAATATAAAATGTTTCCAAAAAACAGAAATTAACTTCATGGACTCTTATGTAAATAAAGTTATGTAATGAACTGCTTACATTTGTTTACATTATATGACGGATTAGAGAGGTGGGGGTGGCTCAGGTAGGTAGCGCGCCAGATTCGTAATCTTTAGTTCCGAATTTGAGTCAGAGTTGAGATTTATCTCCGCAAACCTCCCCATCCTACCCTCGGTCAATAAAGAACACCATTGGGCTTGGAAAGGCCGCCGTCCGTCGGATGGGACGTTAAGACTTGGCCCCGTATGCAGGAGCGCCATACCCTTGCAGGAGAACCATACACATTGGATGGCCTTGACGGGAGGCTACATCTGTCTTCCAACAGCTGTCCAATGCGTCCCTTCCCTAAATATTCTCCGAGACATCTTCATCCTTGTGACCTGTCCATTTAGCCCATTGCGTGCAAAAAAGTGCCGCTAAGACGTAAAATAACCCATATTAATATGACGAATTTTTATAATATCAATTCATCAAGAAACGCTTTTATCGTAGGAGCATAATAGGGAGTTTGTTAAACTATCCTGAGATTTATTCATATTGATTTTGTTTCCAGAGTAGTATGACTGAGATTATATGTGAAAAGTTAACAAATTAGCTTCACAACGTAAACTGTTAGTAATTATATTTTTCCTTTTCTACGTTTTCAATGCTAAAGTTCTCAATGCAGGGTAGCTTTTTCGTTCCCTTAAGAAATTAAATTTTCAGGAACAGGTTGTTTCCAATCGAATTTCAAAGTAACCTTCATTCACTTAAGGGGCTTAATTAATTAATTGATTCTGTGAGAATGATAGAAACAAAAAGAAATCGAGCGTTAATTCGTTGTCTCCATAATCTACGATTTTTATTCCATTTTTAATAACTTTAACTTAATTTTTTAGTCACTCCTTCGTGTTTGCGCCATCCAATTAGAAATCACCTTTACCTTAACACATGCCCATTTCAGAAAAGAATACGAAATAATCGTGATAGTATCTTATGTTGTATCTCCATAGTCTGCTCTCCATCACGTGGGGGCGGGGATGGCTCAGTCTTTAGAGCACCAGCTACAGCTATTCATACGTCTGTAGAGCACCTTATTCTGTTAGCATATAGAATTATGAAGAGTATGCTAAACTCGAACTCCACTAACAATGCTAAACAAATCGCTACGAGCCTTAGCAACTGTCAACAAGACTTAGGGTAATTAGAGAGAGCCATCTTAATGATACATGTCAGGTATGCCAACGATGAGCCACAAATTATGCTGATCAAGAGTCAAACGGCTGTTTGAAATCTACGAAGCTAGTTGCCACAGGTTTCTGAAACTCTACACATTTCTCAACATATTCATCCATTCAGGGTCGCATCATCATTAGCTTAGGTTCTGATGCAATATTTCTTTTTGGGCCCCCAAAGTCACTTTTTAAAAGTTAATTAGGAAAAATGGAATTGACGATTTAATCTTTGCCAGATTTGTGAAACAGAGTTCTAATTTGGATCTGTAACGAATAATTGGACGATTTTCCTGGAATTTATCCTATTTAACCAATGAGAACGCACGTCTGTATTAAAAATGTATTCGCTCCTGTACGTTAAATAAGCACTGATATAATTTTGGTGGGAATGCTCTCCCCCCCCTCAGAATGCTACTAAGGGTAATAAAGAGAAAAACTATTAAACTTACTTATATTCCATGCATTGTTCAATAATTTGTTTAAAGGCCTGTAAGACCGAGGGGGAAATGTTATAATGTTGTATTGGAAATCCAGTCTCTTGGCTCCCCCCCCCTCGATATTTTTCGTAGATTCGAGGCTGTACTCATCGATAATGCAGAATAATATTTTAGGTTAAAAAATAAATTTGTTTGGAAATGTTTATTGACTTATTAAACAAAGATTACTGTAGATGAATATTTGCTAGTTTTCTTCTACAAAAACTCAGAACATTATGCGCAAATCAGAATAATATATTTGCAACAAATATGCCATTTACAATAAATTAGATTTATTCTATATATATATGCCTTGTTTAAATACAATTTCTTAATGCCCGGATATGCTAATAATAAAGAAATATAAAGTGCAAAAAATTTATGTTTGAAACTAATGTATGTAATATATATTTGTTTTATGCTGAGGTCCTGTCATCTTCACAGACTTTACACAATGGGATATAAACTGACAGACTCTAGTCAGACCTCTGCGCCAAACAGCTGCTTGAAGGTTTTTTATTTTTATTTATATTTATAGTGAGTGATCATTGAATTATTACCACCACCATCCATGTGATATCAATAGTAGTTAACTTCGAAGCTTTATAACGTCTAAAATAAGCTTTTTATGAGTACACATGACTCAAGATAAATTAAAGATATCAATAAAATCTAAATCTCGATTTTCAATAATATTTGCTTTGTATTTAAAGAGATGGAAGTTTGAATATTTAACAGCAGCAATACAAGAAAATTGAAATTATCAAAAGACTTATTTTACACAAGCTTTTTAAATATGCAGCTATTGCATTAAATTGTTTGAAATAAAGCTTCTTTATTCAAATGATAATTAACTTCTGAGATAATTTCTAAGGTTTTGCATTGCTGTTGCTAATATTAAAACTTCCAAAACTCTTCAAATGCCGAACAAATACTGTTGAAAATCAAAATTTAGGTAGACTTGATTGAGTTATTTAAATTATCTTCGTCACATTTTCTTATAAAACGCTTATTTAAGAAATTACAGAGCTTCGAAATTAGCTTCTACTAACTTAACATGGATGGGGTGGTCATAATTCAATGATCACTCAATGTATATCTAATTTTAGGTAATGTAATTCTTTACGTAAATTTATATAGCATAATGACCAACTGAATGTAATTATGATACACTTGGACACTTGAGCTTCCATTTAAACAGTCTATATTATATTGCATTAAAACCAAATGAAAATGAAAAACTTACTTTGGGTAAAGGACATGTAGACTTATCGAAACAAGTTCTGTCTTGCACGAAACATCGAAGCATGATGGAAAAATAGAGGAATGTACTATATATCGTTCGCAATACTAAAATGAGAAAGAAGTTAGAAGCGATTAAGTGCAAATCACTTTATTGATTCGGATATTTTCTGGTGTTTCTTAGCCATTCACAGTTCGCCCTAATTGTTTGTTTGCCGTTAACATGCAGTACGAATTTCATCACGCAGTCCAACAATGGATGTTAGCAATTGCATTAAAGTTTCAAAAAGTCTTTTTTTTTAAATTATATGATAGCTCTGCAGTATGAAACACTAAGTACTTCCAATCCAAGCAACTTTCTACACTGATGAACACTATCCATAAGCACTAGCACATAATTCCGCTATATTACAACCTCGAAACATTTTTCAGACATAGCCTGAAGAGTTTCCCATCTTTTACTGCCTTTAGAGAAAAAGACTACAAATCGTTCCACTAAACTGAAAAACTTTTTTACCTAAACTGATGCAGACATAGTATCATTAACAACCAGATTCAAGTTATGAGCCCAACGGTGCACATATTTTGCGTTGCTATAGTTTACTTTAATCTTAGTCTGCACTACATTATATGCATCGCTCATTAAAACTGCTCCATCATAACTCTGTCCAAGTTTTTTATTTAAATCAAGACCTCACTCTTCAAAATTAGCCTCCAGAAGTTTGTAAAGTCCTGCTGCTGAATGATCAGTTGCTACAGTAAATCCCAAAAAGGATTCTTTCAAGGCCAGTTTGATGGAATTCCGTTCTTGTTATTTTTAATTAAAACATGTCTAATTAATAAGCTCAGTTGTTATCTTTTGGTAATGTCCAGCGCACTATCGGAAATAATAGAAAAAAATGGCGCTCTTCTTATTTCATCACAAATTTAATGCTCGACATTATTCGATAGTATTTTTATTAATATCGTTTTGCTTTGAAGGACTTAAATAATTTACTGTAATTCTTCCTTTCCTTTTCCCAATAATTCTTTTAAAACAGAGTCATTGGTAGAGAGCAAAGAAATAACTGGTGAAAATTCGCCTTGATTTTTGCTCTGAAGGCTTTCATCATGACCTCTGAATGGCAAGTTACCCATTGCCAGGGTCAGAATAACGTTCACCACCCTTTCCAGAACTTTAGTCCAATAGTTGACTTCGTTATGCAGTGCGGCTTCTGCTTCCTCTAACAGTGTTCTATGGCTCCTCCACTGATCGTATACCATACAATAAGTAATATGCAGTGTAGACTCCTCATGTAGATTAACATTCCTCGAAATATGAGTTCGGTATCGAATCCCTGTAACCCACGATACAATCCGTTTTTCTGAAAATAACCAGCAGGCTTGGCAATATGTTGCATCAATTTCTAGAGTGTGGCAGAGCACTTGCATTTTATTTTACTCCAGCTTTATTCGTCGAATAATAATAATAGGCTTTTGAAAAGCACCCATTGTTCAGGTTTGGATCTTTAGGCAATTGGGAAACAGATTGGCATGGACCATGATTCATAATCATTCGTGAGTGGACCTTTGAAATTAATTTTATGGTCGTTTTCCGAAATGTTTAAAATGTTCTTCATACGAGCAATAGTAGGAGCATCATATGCATTTGGCGTTAATTTTTCCGTATCAGCTTCTTTCTCTTGCTCGGAAACGTTTGATTAAGATAGCAATACGAAATCATCATTATCGTTTTCTGCTCTCTCATTTTCAGTTATTTTTACATCAGCATTCATATCTCGATCACCCTCTCCAATATTTGTTCTCGAGACTTCTTCACAAGACTTAAAAAAAGTAAATATTTTGCACACCATTTTAACAATTTCTTTCTTCTCTTTTTTAATTTTTCTGTTTGCCGATCCACTAAGACACTTTGATTTACTGTTCTCTTTTGATATGATGGAGCATAAATTAAGTAACTATTGAAAAAGTAATTAAACTCTCTCAAACTCAAATATTCACTATCAATAACACAAACTGCCACGCGACAATCTCGTATAACTATAACTGGAACTAAGAAATCTGACAGAGGAAGACTGGCCCAAAAACAGGTCTTTGCATTTTGGATCCAACCACAATCCTCCACTGTCATATATCTACTGACTGAAGTTTGCCCATATGTGAACCCCTTAGTTCTGCACGTCTCCTTTAACCTTTTCCGGTCGGCGCTTCTCTGTGAATATTTGACCTTCAGGATGGCATAAGAGTTCAAAATTTTACCCCTCCCACAAGCTGACCACTTGAAAGATTCCCTTTATAAAGGCCGCCAGGCACACACAGGTCTTGCTTCTGCGACAAGCTAACTCCCATCCCCCACCCTAATTTCAGACAGGACATGTGAAAACTAATTCGTTTGGCCATTGATACGAATTATGACTTTCATTTCGATCTCTCTAATTGCACTTGTACTTAGCAACACCTGACAATGGCAGCTACACTGGGTAGCTCTGGATCAACCCTTAAATGTATCTCAAGGGTATGGAAGGGACGGGCGAAGAAGGTAGAGGATTGCTGGAACAAAAAGATTAAGCTTCGCAGTCATCAAAATTGACAGCAAATACTATCAACGGGTTGAGAGAATGGGAAAGTACGGGGATGGGAAGTAGTAGTGTGGGAAAACATCTGTTTGTACATTTTATAAATAGAAACGTAAAATCTCTCCTGCTCTGAAAACTGACAAATTACAAAAATATTTGTAATCAGTGCTTGTCTTTTTGTTTTTGAAAAGAAAAAGTAAACTTTCCTACTTTAATTTTTGGGCTCACCTAAGCTCAGGAACCTGGTGCGGGATGTGTACCGGGACTATATCACAACTGTAAAAACCTGCAGCCACTAGTAAAAATATGGACGTAACCAGGCCACTGATGTTCGGTGAGTGCTGCCTCTCCCATATCGTAACATCATAACAAAAGCCACAGTTCAGATGATAATGTTGGTATTCAATGATGGGGCAGCTACGAACATTTGTACAAATATCATTTGACTTACGATACCAGAACTGGGCTATGGCCGCCGAATCCCACATCAAGTACCCTTGTTAAGATCATGTCACCTGGCTATGAGGCTGCAGTGGGTGAAGGAACAACTTCAATTAACCATGAAGACTAGAAACGGGGAGCTTGGTCCGACAAATCGAGGTTCCAACTACAACACGCCAACGAAAGGCTGTGTGTGTGAGGTAAACCACATTAGGCCATTGTTCCCAACTGTTAGGTTGGAACCAATAGCCTAATGTGGTCTTATGTGTATTCGGGTGATATTGTGGCCCACGACTCCAGGACAGCATTTGTAAAGCGTCAACAGTTGATGGTGGTGGGTTTCGGGCTGTAATGCATCTCTCCACTTCATCGTACAGATACTCAACAGGTTTCCAAATCCTGTTGAGTATCTGTAGGATACTCCGAAGTGGAGAGATTAATAACATAACTGTATGTAATGCAACATAACTGTAATACCCAACTGTTAAGTTGGGATGTTACAGGCCAGTGAAGAGGTGTAATGTTCTTGGGTGTGTTTACGTGGCTTACCTTGGGCCTCTTGTACCTATTGAGATCACCATCACCACACAAGGCTATGTTGACGTACTCGCCGACCACCCTGGTTCATTGGCTCTCTATTTCCCACTGCAGGCAGCTTCTTTCAACAAGACAACGCTGCATCGCATTACTCCCGTTCGTCGAATAACTTCTTGGAGGAGCATTCCAATGAGTTCACAATCAACGATTGGTCTCCTCACTCTTCGGATTTGGAACCCTGTTGAGTGTATGTAGGACGAAGTGAAGAGATGTATTACAGCACGAAATCCACCACCATCAACTGTTGACGCTTTACAGATGGCTGTCCTGGAGTCATGGGCCACAATATCACCCGAACATTTCCAACAGTAGGTAGAGTCCGTGCCACGACGTGTTACTGCTGTTATGAGGTTGAAAGGTCACTTTTTCTTTCACTTTGGAAATTAAGAAATTAGAATAAATTAAGAAAACTATGGGGACATTTCTATCCTGTGTGAATGGAAAACTAACAGACTTTGAGCGTGGAAAAATCATCGGCCTTAGAGAAGCTGGTTTGTCGTACAGAGATGTGACCAACCTCATTGGCCGCAATCCCAGCACCATTGTACACATTTGGTGCCAGTGGGTTCAAGAAGGATTCAGCACACACTGACAAAAATCACGAAGAGTACGTATGAACACGGAGTGACAGGACCGCCATTTGTGACAGATTCGCCAATGGTTCGACACAACGCAACTGCAGAGGGAATGGCAACAGGTAAATAACACATCGAATACCTACCAGGCAGACCATAAACAACAAGCTTTTACAGTTTTCACTGCGAGTCTATCGTCCGGCCCTGCGTTTGCCCCTCACATCTGCCCACATGCAAGCACATCTTCAGTGGTGTTGCCACAGACAGAACTGGAACGAACAAGAGTGGAGTACCGTGGTGTTTAGGGACAAATCTACATTTTTGTCTTGTCAACACGACGGTAGACAACATGTACGCCGTCATCCAGGGGGAAAGGAATACCATCCAGTGCGTGCAACATCGTCACACAGCTCCAGCACCTGGTGTCTTGATGTGGGGTGCCATTAGTCGGATATCTCGGTCAGAACTGGTCATCATAAGGGGATCGCTAACTGCCCAACGACATGTTACCAACATTTTGCAGCCAATGGCTGTGCCATTTGTTCAGCAGTACGGAACCTTTTACTAGCAAAATATCACCAAATGGAACAGCGACTTCACGCTATTTGGCGTTCTATTCCTCAGGAGGACATTCTAGAGCTGTACGATAGCCTTCCCCGCCGTGCTCATGAATACATTGCTGCATGGGGCCTGTTCAATATCATACTAATTACACCACTTTACTGGGTAGGTAAAGTTTTTTCCTGTAGTGTATATTAAATAACAGCAAATAGCCTAGTTCTGTTAAGTATACCATGCCATACAGGGAAGCCGAAATTGCGTCTGACAATTACCTAGTTGATAGTGTCTTGCAGCTTAAATTTAAAAAGTGTTCTACAATGATTAAAAAAGTTTCTTTTTAATACATGAAACTATGAAAGACCCAGATATAGCCAAAGCTTACCATGATATAGGGGTTTATCAAAGTAATAGAAACACCAATGGCGACTGGACTACTCAATGCGCCATATGCATATCAGAGGGATAACGTCCCCCACAATGTGAGGTACATAAAGGGGAGAAGTACGATGTCGATATCACGTAGCAGTGCCACAGGTGCAGGTGAAACAGATGTTGTGGCGTAATTGTCGACAATATCAGATCTCAGTCAGCTCCAAAAAGGTACGATCATTGGTGCGCGTCTTGCAGGAACTTCAGTAACCAGAACGGCGGAAATAGTAGATGTAAATGAGGAAATTTATTGAAGATGACTACCTATCAAAAAGGACAGAGCGTTGCCTCCAAATGCAAATTGTGGACGCCATACGAAGTTGTTAGATCGGGATAGAAGAACATTGGCACAGAATGTACGAAGCTAGCTCAAGACCACGGCACTGCAAATAGCAGCTGTTGAACACCAATCGGAATGATTCCGTTTTCTTCATAACAGTTCGTTGGGAACTTCATTGTGCCGGAAGTTATGGCCGTGCTGCAACCCACAAACCTCTGATTACTAACATCAATGCAACAAAACGTGTAATGTGGTGCAAAGCACATAAAAACTAGTATGCTAAAGACTGACAACGTGTCATCTGGTCTGTTGAATCGTGCTACACGTTGTTTTCCATCACTGTTAGAATGTACGTCTGGCGAAAACCTACACAAGCATACCACCCCAACTGTTTGGTTCCGACTGTGAAGCATGGAGGTGGATCCCTGATGCTCTGGGGTGCCATACCATGGTATTCCTTAGGGCCATTAGTTATTCTGCAGGGTCGTGTCACATCCGCAACGTACGAATCCATTCTTGGAGACCACCTGCACCCAATGATGCGGGCATTGTTCCGTAATGATCAGCCATGGTTTGAAGCATATAATGCACCAGTGCATTGTGCGAAACATATCAGGTTGTGGTTTTCAGGATGAGAGGCAGCATGAGGATGGGGTGCAGCAGCAACCCTGGCCACCTCAACATTATTGAACATTTGTGGGAATATCTGGAACGCAAGATCAGATCACACTTTCCACCTCCAGCATCACGGGCACAGTTTGCCAACAGTACTGTTGTAACCCAACAGTACTACAAACAGTACTGTTTCTATTATTTGGATAAACCCCTGTAGCTTACTTAGTCATTATGACATTCATTGTTTTGCTTACTATTGAAGTTGGGGAAGAATGGGACCATTTTAAACAAGACTTTCTTGAAAATAACAGTACTCTTTTGGGTAAAAAGAAGCAGAGGAGGCAAAAGTATTTGAATGATAAGGAACTGGAGCTTATTTTTGAAAGAAAGAACTGGAGGAATAATCCTAATCAACACCCTAGAGGTCCAAACACAAACGTTACAAAGAACTTAATAAATGAGTAAAAGTTAAGTAAAAGAGCAGAAGAAGCACCTAGACAGCATAACAATAGAGAGCTGTACCAGATAGTTAATGATTTGTGCTGGAAGAAACGGAAATATATAGAGGGATTGGAGGATAAACACGATAAAGTTATTGAGGTGAGGGTTCTGTCATAGCGAGATGGGCTGAGAAATTCATAGATATTCTAAACAATGTGGTTAGTTCTACTCCCATTCTTTGTAACGATGATAGATTCATTACTGGCTTTAATATTGACCCTATATCAGAGTTTTAAGTTATTTTGGCTATTTCTAAACATAAACTACACAAATGTCGAGGGGGAAGATGAAATTACTATTTAAATGCATAGAGCTGGAAATGTTTCTGTTAACACATGGATGACTGAATTTTTGAATACCTTTTATGATAAAGGCATTGTTCCTAAGGATTTTACCAGAGCTATTATTATCCCTGTTTTTCAAAAACGTGATCGCAATTGTTGCGATGACTATAAGGGTATCAGCGTACTTTCTGTTCCAGGTAAAGTTCTTTGCATGATTGTACTTGATATTATTAAGAAACTGATTGATGGACAATTCCATGATGAATAGTGTGTATTAAGAAGTTGTAGGGGATGTATTGACCAGATTTTTTCATTTAGGCAGATTCTTGAGAAATGTTTAGATTTTCGGAAATCTTTGGGTGCTAGATTTGTTGATTTTAAAAAGGCTTTCGGTTCTGTTGATCATCAGAATTTGTGGTTGATTGTGAGATCGTATGGCATACCAGACAAGTTAGTTAATGAAAGCACTCTATAATAACACTGAGTCATGTGTAAGAGTTGGAAGGTTTGTAGCAATTGGTTTAACATTACTTCTGGTATTCGACAAGGGCGCATTTTGTCTCCTTTTCTCTTTAGTTTGGTTATTGATTATGTTATGCGAAATTCACTTCAAAGAAAACATTTTGGTCTTAAATGGGCTGGAGATATGAAAATTTCTGATATAGCTTATGCTGATGGTTTCGCCCTTTTGACAAATGATGTTGATGAGATGAACTCATTCATTCGATCTATTGATGAGACTGGTAGTAGAGTAGGTTTAGTTATAAACAGAGAGAAAACTAAAGTGATGAAAATTGGTCAGGCAGATGGTGCTTCAGTTGCATTGAATGGCTGCACTTTTGAGCAAGTGTCTCAGTTTAATTATCTTGGGAGCTACGTAACAGAAACTGGTTATGTGCGGCATGAGATTAACAGACGAGTAGGGATTGCTTCCGGGTCTTTTAACAATCTTTGGAGAGTGTGGAAAAATAGGTGTATACACCTAAAGACTAAAATTAGGCTATAAAATTGTTTTGTTCTTACTAAGGTTAATTATGGTATTTAAACTTGGATCCTTTTAAACAAGAAAGCAGGAATTTGATGCCTTAATCAATATCTTGGGGATTAGGTGGTTGAACTTTGTAAGTAATGATGAGATTAGTGAATAAAGTCGGCAATCTCCTTTGAGTAACATATTATGCAGAGAGAGACTCCGTTGGTTTGGACATGTCCTACGTATGCATAACTATAAATTATTGAATAAGGTTATGAACAGGCCTCAAAAGGAGAGGGAGAATAAGATGCGATGGGCAGACAATATTAAAGAGGACCTTGTTTAGAATTGGTATATGTGCAGCAACTTTAGCTCAGGATAGATGTGTTTAGAGAACTAAATTGCACCATGTGGTTGGACCTCCATAGCCCATTGTTCCTTTTAGATGAAGATGATAATGACTTAAGTTCTGTCCTCCAGTTCCTCTACTGAACTTAGGCTACTGAGAGAAATGAATCTATCCGTCGAAGAGCACATCTAGAGAGCTATAATCTAACCTCCAGGTAGACTATGGATCAGAGTATACAGTTTATTGAGAGACACTTTCTTATTGACAAAGTCTAATTTTACCCAGCTAGAGGAACTCAGGAATATTGCATAATCTTCCCATCACCAGAAAGGCAGCAAAAGGCGGAATCTGTTCGCAAGATATGGGTATTATTCGGCTACCTCTGAAGATCACCCTTACTGGGACTTTACGAATGGACTACGCTTCTCGATTTCTGATTTTCAATCTATTTTCCATCCCTCAATCCTTTATCCATCTTCACCTTGCTATAATGATGCCACACTTTACTTTTTATCTGCCCCTGTTGATTGATTTTAGAAAGCATAACCAATTGTTTGGGATGGGGGTGGGGGTGTTGTCCTATGGTCCCATGTTCAGTCACCACTGGAGATAGAGTTGGTCCTCACATATCGCGCTGTTCTCATCATGCTGCATTTCCCCGCATCTTCCTATTGTATCTCGCGTTATCGTTTTCCAAATTTAACTATGGGGCTCAAGTCACGAGAGGCGCCTTCCTATATTATCCATCCCGTGTAAATGTCAACCTATTAATTTTGTCTTTATTAAGGTTGAATTGCCTCATGCACTAAAATCCAATTTGATGTCTTTTGTTGGACTTTTATTAATTTTCTCTCTTGTATTTGTTTCTGATCGGTTGCAGGTAGAGTTTACCTTCTTATTTATTCCCTGATTCAAACGAAGGTGGGAAGAAGGGGAAAAAATGGCGACGATCGAGGCTTGGGATAATATCTTGCACTCAAATTACACTAGATGCTAATCAGAGTGCAACAGCAGTAGCCCTCTCATTTTCGTGTGGTAAACAGTATGCAGTGAGTGATTTTTATCAACTTATTTTCACCCCAATGACATTTGGTGTCCAAATAAGTTCGCGTAGATTTCGCATAATTGAAGTTTTCAGGGAAATATTGAAAAATATACAATGCCATGGAATCAGATTCCTTCTTGACACGTCAAACGATTTCAAAAAATTTAATGTGAATGCTTAAACAATACGATTGCTGTGCATAAGCTAGGGAAAATGCATTTAATTTCCAAGCGGGTTCCACACGAATTTACAGCCGCCTAGAAGTATCCAGGATTATCTGTTTTCATTATGATTCGTGACACAATAACGAATCATTATCGATTGGCTGGTGATTTGCAGTAAAACATGTATCTCATACAAGCAACCCTAAGCATTCACATCACTGGTCTCATCCTGAGAACCTGCTCCGCACACACCAAAACCCGCACTTCATCAGAAGAAAAATTTGCTCTGTGTGGTGGCATACAGAAGGAATCGTGAACTACGAACTCTTACTCCCTAACCAAACTAACACAGGGAATGTGTACTCGGAAAAAGCAGAAAAGGGTGCACGATGCATTATTTTCAGTAGAAGCTACCTCGTGAATATTTATGCCGTATGCTGTTTCGTATTATCGTGTGAAACAGCATACGGCGATAGTGACCCACAATAAAATTCACGACCCTGGATGGGAAACTATATCACCCACCTTATTCATCACATCTTTCTTCCATCAGACTATCACTCGTTTTGTCATTAGCTAATCATTTTATCAATAAACAGTTCAGAAACGAAGAGGGAATAAAAACAGTTCTTCACTATAAAGATCGTGATTTTTATAAGAAAAAGGTTGTATAAGTACATTTCTAGTTGGGAGAAAGTCATGGATGGTGAGGTGGTTACATTATTGGATGAATATTTTTTGTTTAAAAGTTTTAAGCTACACCAAAACATAACTAACCTCTTTGGACACCTAATATTTTCAATTCAGGAATGTTTAGAAAATTTCACCTTCAATGTCTTGGAACAGATTTGTCAGAAGAAAATAAGGTTAATAGAGAAGAGAGAATTTTTCTTTTCATCTTTAAAGCTGGAAATGTTTATGGCAATACCTAAAAAAATAATTTCTTATGCAACTGAATTTAAAGGAGCTAAAATCTGGACTCTGCAGGTTGACTCATATACATAGCAAGAATGTATTGATTTGGGATTATGAACATTCCGATTATGCGAATCAAACTACTTAGATCATTCGAAATCATTGGCATAGCCAATTAATTATTGTGTTGACCAAAGATTTCATACACCACTTTTATTTAAAATTTAAGTATAATGGAGACAAGTGAACTTAACTAAAAATGGCTTTCAGCATATCCAATCAAATGCTATACGGGGAAAATAACATGAGAAAACTGAGTAATATAGAAAGGGGGATAATGACGAAATGCAGTAATTTGTATGAAATGTACGAAATGCAGTAATTTGTATGAATTCAAGAAATATGTTTGTGGGAAAAATTTCGCCAATGAGGAGACTCGAATCCACGTCTCCCAGTTACATGTGAGGTTTTCTAACCATTAAACTATTACCAGCTCTAACCCTTATCCACAAATTCTGACTTTTATATCTTCTCGTCCTTATCGTTCATTGCTCTCCCTATGATCGCAAAAAAAAACTTTCCAACATTGCTCAGTATCTGGCCTTGATCTAGAAAAACATCGAGGGAGGGAACCAAGAAACATAATCGGGCCGAAAAAATATGAAAGAGGGGGGCAAAGAGACGAGAGAGACTTCATTTCCGATGCCATATAACATTTTCCCCTTCGTTTTACTGGGGCGGGGTTGGCTCAGTCGATAGCGCGCCAGGCTCGTAATCTGTAGTTTCCAGGTTCGAGTCCCAGCTGGGTCAGCGTTGAGATTTATCTCCGCAAAATTCCCCGCCCTGCCCACGGTCAGTAGGGGCCACCGATGGGCTTGGAAAGGCCGCCGTCCGTCGGATGGGACGTTAAGCCGTGGCCCCGTGTGCGGGAGAGCCATACCTTGTGCACGTTAAAGAACACGCTGGATGGCCTTGACGGGAGGCTACCATCTGTCTCCCAACAGCTGTTCCAGTGGGTCCCCTCCCCCAACCTTCTCTGAGCCTTCGGGGTCCATGTGACCTGGCCATTTAGCCCATGGTGTGCAAAAAAGTGCCGCTCAGAGGTAAAACAACCCAAAACTTTGTTTACTAGTTTTTAAAAAAGTTCTTGAAAAATGCATGAAACATAAGTAAGTTTAATATTTTTTACACTTTTGTCCCTTACTCGTATTTTTACCTTTGTTTTACTAGTTTTTAAAAAAGTTCTTGAAAAATGCATGAAACATAAGTAAGTTTAATATTTTTTACACTTTTGTCCCTTACTCGTATTTTGAAGGGAGGGATGCCTCCTTGCCCCGCACCCTAGAACCGGCTCTTCTGAATATAGATGCAGTAAATAAGGAAGTCACTCATGCTAAGGCCTTATCAATGCAAGAATAAGTCAACAGTAAACACACATATTACCTGTTGACATAGAATTCAAGAAATACTTTTGTGGAAAATTTAATTTTGCCAATGAGAGGAACTTGAACCCACACCTCCCAATCACATGCCAGTTGAAATCATAACCAGTAAACTATTACCAGCTCCATCTTTTATCCACAATATATGAGGGAGATGGTATATATATGCAGAACTGGTGATCGTTTAGTGATTTCACTAATTGACAAAATTCATTTTTTTCACAAAAGTATTTCTTGAATTCTATGTCAACAGGTAATATGTATATTTATTATGATTGATATGTATGAATGTTGCATATGGAAGCACGGGTTTCCATAATGGAAGTGCTATAATTAAGAGAGGTAATTTTAATAAGATGTATGATGACCCCGATAGCCATATGTCTCACTTCAGCGCAATCTCATAATGTTGATGAGAATGAGGTTTGTAGCAATAAATCTCCCTCCTCCACAAGAGCAGATCTGAGCTAATGGAGAGTTATGGGACGGGGCTCTCATCCTATAATTCGTCTCCCAAAGATGTTCCACACATACTCAATTGGAATCAAGTCTGGGGATCTGGCTGGCTGCTCTATCCTCTGAATATTTTCACTTTCAAGGAAATGTCAACTACATGAGCAGTATGGGGACAGGCGTTATTATCGTAAAGGTTAGATCAAAGCCGAGAGCACACCTGAAAATTCTGACAGTGTGAGCACGGGAATTTTGTCTCTGTATGGCTGAGCAGTCAGAGTGCCTCCCATAAAGATGCGAAGCAACAGCGCTTCACGTTGAAGACAACAATGAGTGAACTTACATTCTGGTGCAACTTGTTTTATACGACCTGCTAGTCCTGTGATATAACCACTCATTGCTATTGCTCCGTCAGTTCATACAGAATTACAATTTTTCCATTCAGGGTAGTTTTCAGCAAAAAATGAATCAATCATATTAAAAATATCCTCACCCGTAGTAGAAGTTTTGAGAGGCTTACAAAATAAAATATCTTCAAATATTGCATCCTGGGATTTTCCACGCACAAAAACAAGTAATTGAGCCAGCCCAACTACGTCTGTCGACTCATCCACTTGTATGGAA
Organism: Ryuthela nishihirai; assembly: GCA_038380435.1. Classification (NCBI taxonomy): domain Eukaryota; kingdom Metazoa; phylum Arthropoda; class Arachnida; order Araneae; family Heptathelidae; genus Ryuthela; species Ryuthela nishihirai. The sequence continues at coordinate 7,118,238 of JAWZYU010000019.1, forward strand.
AACCACGGGTTACATTGAATAGCTTGAATGAGTTGGTCCTTAATATTACAGGCCATATCTTTAATATTCCTGGAAACTGTGTCGTTTGACAAAGCAATGGTTCTGACAAGGTTTGCCTCTTTTTGACCAAACATACAAGAAGCTATTTCTTCCGCTGCTGGAAGAATGAGTGACTCGCCTATTGGGTGAGCCTTTCCAACTTCAATAAACAGTTCAGAAACGAAGAGGGGATAAAAACAGTTCTTCACTATAAAGATCATGATTTTGATATTATTATGATCAATTACTGATGATATATTATGATTTTGATTTATAATGATCAATTACTGATGATATATTATGATTTTGATTTATAATGATCAATTACTGATGATATATTATGATTTTGATTTATAATGATCAGTTTGAAGGCTTACTTTGTAAGACGCTATAAATGCACTTTCATTTTCTTCTACACCAGAAAAATTCTTAATTACGGTTTTTCTACTACTCAAGTCTTCCAAAAGACGTTCAAAATAGCTTAAGGGCTTATTATTCAAATGCTCATGTTTTGTTTCAAAGTGTCGTCGTAAAAGAGACTGTTTCATAGAATTTTGTGACAGGACTTCAGAGCAAACAACGCACTGTGGATTTGGTTCTACTAAATTTTCTGTCCATGTAAAGCTAAATTGTAAATATGATTCATGATATTTACGTTTTTCAATATTTTTAATTTTTTATCACTTGATTGTTTAACATTTAACTTTCTTTTAGTTACTGCTGAATCCACCTCTTTACTCAAATGGGATGATGACGTAGTCGTAAATGTAGAAGCAATCGGCTCCATGTTACTTTTCTTCTTAATTATCAATGTTTCAAGGTACTTTAGAAACACGTTCATTTAACTTCCCAGTAAACTGAAGACTAAAAATAACTTTAAGCACAGCAAGTGAAATAAATCACAACAAATACATAGAGCAGTAAGAAGGCACATTCACTCACTTAGAATGGATGTTTTGACTGGGTAAGTTTTGACTGTGTAGGTTCGGCTTCAGGTAGGGATGGGAGGATTGACAAACGTGTACAGACATGAACTACAACGCCGCGCTTCGTCACTCTGTTCTCAGAAATTAATCAGTAGTAGTATTGCCAACTTAGCGACTTTGTTACTAGTTCTAGAGACTTTTGAGCTCTCACGACGTACCCTCAAAAATTTTACCACCTTATCCAAGGGGTACGCGTGCCCGACGTTGAGAACCCCTATCCTAAACTAAAGAGAATAAGATGATCTCGTTCAGACATTTTAAATGAATACTATAATCCAATTTCAAATCTCACGTTCTAGTTCTTCATATCATAATTATCTTAGATAGTTTAAAATAATATATTCCAAAACAAAGACTAAATTAAGGAAAAAAACCAATCTATCGACATCTCAAAGAGCCAATTTTAATAGTTATATTTCTCTTTTTGTTCTCAGCTAATCAGACGTAAGAGGACAAAATCTCTTGCCTTACCCAAGAGATCATTATTCGAGCCATTTACTCTTGGTTTAATTTTAGAAAATTGCCGCCATCTGGAAAGCAGAATATTTTAAATGATTTACGACTGCTAGCACATTCCTTGAAGCAGCCGTCCATCACACGAAGCGGTCGTCTGCAATGGACTGCGGGACGTTGATTGCAGGTTATAACGGCGATCGCTGCGCCACCCCTTTACCCTGGACAGCGCCCAATCATTATGATAATAACGCTTATGCCCCTCACTCACTCCGTGTACTCGAGTTCGCAGTTTCCATAGCAACACTCCAACTGGTCCAGCAAATGGCAACACCTTTAACATCACTATTTCTTGCCCACCTGACACTACGGACCATATGTTCCCTGAGAGAAGCATAATGAAAATGAGGGCCCATACGTTCCGAATTTTAAACATATTTTGCAAGTAGTTTTTCATGTTTCACGAAAAAGAATATCATTTGGGTTCGAAAGCTTAGCCGATTATAAGAGAAAAAAAATTAGGTATTGCTTTTTATGTAATGTATTTCCGAGACGAAAGTACATTTTATGACCAATACATAAAATGCGAATATAGGCGTAACCGTAAGAATTTGGACAATATAAGGAAAAATTGTTACTGCAATAACTTATTTAGACACCTAATATTTTCAATTCACGAATGCTAAGAAGGTTTTAAAAAGGTTTAAGGAAACTGATAAAGTTTAGAATAAGGCTGTTCTGTGGAATAACACCTTATTCCTGTTAAACTATGAAGCAATCAATAAATTTATTACTCTAATTTATTTTTAACGAAGTCACTAATAACTACTGCTCAATGTATGACGCATTCTCTTTGGGTTTATTAAAATTGATCTAACTCTATCGTAAAAGTAAAGAATATAATAAAATTACACACTATAAAGTTAAGTATAGTTTATTCCCTGTAGGCGTTCCTATTTTAGTTAAATTGTGATCATCATTGTTAATGAATCCGTTGATTGACATTGGAAGAATGTCCCAATCTCTTGAGGAGCTGTGAGGACATTACGTTAATTGAATTATTTGTAGAATATTTAATGGCTATTCAGCTAAAGTATATTTAAGTCTTTCAAATTGCAAAAGTAATCTTATACTTTCAATTACCGTTTTTTTAAAATAATAAAATGAAAACAGAAAAACAAATTTTCAAGCAGCTAGAGATGCGGAGCTCCAACCACATTGGACAATTTAGTTCCTCCCTACGTCAACAGTACGAACACCACTTTCTGCATTTGGGCTTGAAAGTCAATTTTAAAAAATCATCTTTTATATTGCCTACCAATTGCATTACAGGTCTTCAGCATTCCTCCAAACAAATGGGCATACTGCTCCTAATAATCCATAGTTCTGCTTGCGGAAAACGTAGTCAAATAAAAGCTATCTCTCCTTCCAGAAGATGCTGTTCAAAGATAGTTGATGACTCCTTTGTCAAACCTCATCATTATTTACATAACTAAACTGACAAATATCCAAGATGGAGATCCACATGGAGTTAAAAGCTGCAAGCTATCTTGTTTTTCATCCTAGTTTATCCACCATACAAAATTGTTTTAAAGCCTGGGTTTCATATTTCGTGTTGTCTCTACCCTTAATAGATAAATGTTTTAGATATGTCAATATTTATTCTTTTGGCAAATGATTGGCATATGATGACTCGAAACAAAGTGGTTTATTTTTTTTGTCTTCACACAAGAATTCCAAAATTCTCAACTTGCAAGTGATCAAAATTGCAAAAAAGTAGAAACATTTTGTTGTCCTCGGAAATTATTGTAGGTTTTTAGGCTTTTATTCTAATTTAGATCGGCAGACTACTTCATAATGATATTTTATATTCCTAGTAATTCATCAGTTGAAACAACAATCTGAATAAAGGACTCCCTAACCAAGTGTTTCGACGGCCTTCTGATGAATCGCTAAAGGCTATTGGTTAGGCCAGTTAATCTCTAGCTACCTCTCTTATTCGCGTCACGAGTCCGCGATTGACTGAAAATCTCTATCATCAAATACTGTACATTGCCTACGCTATTGTTTCTCTTCTGCTAAGTAAGTAATTTTGTCCACTTATTTCGTCTACTTCCATTATAATATTAGACTAAAGTTAGGTAAATCGAGATATGAGTTCATCGATATTAATGCTTTGTTTAAATTCAGCGATTCATTTCTGATGAAGATTTCTTAAACCCTTTTCCTGATAGCAATCAATGAAAATTGATCACATTTTTGTAACCGAGTAATTACTTGGCGTTGTTTACCTGGAGAATGGAATATCCGATTGGATATCTGTATAGTTCCTGCGATACTAATCAAGTATCTGAGTAAGTTCGACTTTCAGCAATATAAATGATAGATTTGTCGCTATGCGCAAAGATGTAATTCTCCTTACGAATGAAACATGAAATGCTTCCAGTAACTTTGGGCCCACTTCAGATAAACGTTTCCTTGGTAATTGATACTAAGGTAGCAGTTTCAAATTTAAGAGAGATGAGGAAAATGTGTTCTGATAAAGGAACAGAAGTGCAGGAGAAAAAATGACTCAATTGACATTTCTAAATTGAGAAAATTCATGGAGAGTGTATTTCCCTAAATCGATGTTTCATATTGGCTGCTTGCTTCACGAAATATCCATTTACGAAATATTGCACAAAGCTTGTATTTTTAAAATATATATAATATATACATATATTTTATTTTAAAATATTCAAAAAATAATTAACCTTGTAAATTCAATTATTATGTCTCACAAAATACACACGATTTCTTTCCAAACCTGTTTTTCTCTTTTATTCCTTTCAATAATCCAATAATGATGAAAATTTACATGTAACTTTTTACAACAATCAGTAGAAGCAAGACACTTCAATCAATTGACTTCTCAAAGTACGAAAAAAATGATTTGTGAATTTTCAACACTTCTGTCAAAAAGGGGCAAAAATGCAGTGTATGGTCTTCTGATGCCATTTTAATTTTCTCATCGGACACCATACAAAAGTACTGAAATGTCCTAGATTCTATTGAGTATTTTCGAAATATTAAAATATCAGAAAAAGGAATTTCAGTTAACACTTTTGAAGCCACCAAAAATAATAAAGTTATTAGGAAGATAGCTGCCGTTCTTTGTTTCAAAAAAATTAAATCAAAATATTCGCTTCCAACAAAGACTCATGGACAACGCATATCGGTAGATATGTAATCTTATTTTTTTATTTGAACTCCAAAACTATATAAGCCTAAGAGAAACAGCATTCTACAATTTTGAAATAATGCTTATTACTAAACATCGAAATTTGGCCCCAAAGTAAAAAAAAAAATTAAGATACCAAAGTCCTGATATACTGATTCTTGGAACAGTTAAAAATAAAGTCCCAAACCTCCCCAACTCCAAAACATCAACAAACTCTACGCAACAGAAACGCAGACCCACCCAGCTGCCAACCACCCCCACCTCCAGTTGTTACACTAACATGAAGCAGAGGGACGCAGAACCAACACATGCGTAGTTGTAAGCATCTGTCATCATGTATATATATATATATCACATATATATCCGGGACATACATTAAAGTTAGGTTTTGACCGATGGATGAGCTTTACTCCTATAGTACTGCTCGCCATTAGATAGTCGGGATGATCTGTATCTATATGGTACTGTCTTGCGCCTGACCGTAGTTAGTGGTGAATATGGCAATACCTTATACTGGTAGTGCTTGAGGCAGAACTCTTGGGTCTTGTCTCATATATATGTTATCCATTGTAGGCACTTTCCACGGTGAACCGAGGTTAGCATGAGCACTCGTAGCGATCTGCGGCTAAGCAGCTCCATTTTCAGCAGGATTCGATGTACTCTGTGTTGTGACACATTACTCCCGTCACCAGCATTGAAATTACCGTCGTGTTGCGCCACAGTACCCCTTCTGTTGGGTCGTATCATACGGGATATCCTTCGCTCACCTCTGGCATTGATGAGCCGTGATCGGCGCACACCTTGCCGGCAGTTCGTGGTTTTTCCCTTCTCAGACCAATTTTTGAAGGTACTAATCGTGGCTGACCGTGAGCACTCCACAAGCCTTGCCGTCTCGGAAATGCTGTGACCCAGTCGTCTGGCCGTCACAATTTGGCCTTTGTCAAACTCACTTAAGTCCGCTGCCTTTCCCATCGGAAGAACAAGAATAACACTGATTAATAGAGAGTATCAGGTGTTATTAATACCGTTTCATGACCTTCGCATGCGCCGTCATTTACCTACAGTTCCTTCGATTTATATAAAGACGCGCTGGTCATAATGTTTTTACTCTTCAGTGTATACATACTTATCTGAAATTTCACTTCAGCAGGAATAATGAGCATTGATGTAACATTATTTTGTACTTTATTTGCACTAATTCATGTAAACGTATTAAATTTCTCATGCATTTCTTTTTAGTCATGAAAAATACTCATTTTTATGTAGATGTACACTATCGAAATTGAAGACGAAATTTGAAAGAAGAATATTTTTGAACTAAACATAAATTAAATATTGAACATTTTTTATACCAATACTTAGTGCTTTATTTTTTAGAAATTTATATTTATATGATATTTTATGAAACAATATACTTTGAATCAGCTGTATTTACCCTATAACAGTCTACAAAGTTAAATTTGTTGCTAAAATGAGATAAAACACGGATTCTACTAGTCTCAACAATTCAGTATAGAAAAGTCAGATCTCGTTGCTGATTCAATACTCGCTTCATTTCATTAAGGTGTCGCGAGACAGATTGTATTACAATGGCAAGAATATTATTATTGTGAACGAAATAAATATAACTTGTAGAAGATGGCGATTTTGTTAATATAGGAACTTACTATATTCTGTTTATTCTTGAAAATTAATGATATCAATTAAAACATTTTAGTTGATTTTTACTTTGGGATGGCAGTCTAATAATCTCCCTTGAAGCTATAGCACTGCTACTTCATTATTATCATATTCAATCTTCACATTCATGTATTATATCTAATATATTTTAAAAAAATTTAATTTGTTCCGTTTTAAAAACGAGTCTCTAATCCTATAAAACGAAACTGGTTGATTTTTTTTGACCGTGTAAACTGAGTACCGTATAAATTGAGGGATAGGTGCAGTTGAGAAGGGTTTTTCTCTTTACGTGAAAGTTCTAGTTCGGTATCTTATTAAAATTGCAATTTAATTGAATAAAAGATGCTTATTTAATGCTTCGTCAGCTACTGTAGGTCGTTAACAACACTGAAAACGGAATTCCTTCTATTAGAGCTTTCTCTCCTTTGAAGTTCAGGAATCTAACTTTCTGAGAACAATGAGATAAAAAGCGTTGCGGAAAGACGGATGATACGGTGAGGATGGAAATGGAGCCATCCTAGCAACTTAGGTAACTGAATAAGTAATCACTTGCAATGACAAACGAGAAAGAGAATTATAATGATCCTGTCTCATTCCTCGTAAGACAACAGCATGAGGTAGAGAAGTTGCCAGGGGATATTGAAGGAAGCGAATCGACGAAATGCGACTGACTCATGAAAATGTTTCCTTGAATAATTCTGACATTTTAATGTGGAATGAAAGGATCACGATTCTTAGCCCAAAGACACACAAATTGCTTTCAACGTTAACCCTTTCACGACTAAGGGAAACATTTTTCCCATTTTAAAATTGGTGATTGTCGTATTTAATTATAACCTTATCTGCATTTTTTATACAGAATGTCAAAATAGAACGTATGCCGAACGCAATTACGTAAACGGGAACGTTTAGAAAACAAAAACAGAACTGTCAGGACGCATAATATATGTACTATGTGCAATGTCCATCTTCGCCTCACTACCAAAAGAAATTGCTTCGCAGAATATCATAATTAGCACATCATTTTGTATAGTAATTTTATTTCATAATTTTGTATTATTTTAATTAACATTTTGTTATAATAAACCAATAAATAAAAGACATTGCATAATACGCCTAACTGTAATTTGTGTTACCTTTATAGTCCATTGGGAAAAATATTTCCCATAAAATTCCAAAAAAACTATACATTGTCATGTATTTTTCTTATGATTTTTATTTATTTTACGTCTAAAGAAACTAAAATAAACAGTTACATACTAATATTTACTCTTAGAAACCTTATGGTCCTGAAAGGGTTAAAGCATGACATTTTTATTTCGCAGTCACTTTGGAATGGATCAAAATAAAGTTTCGAATTTTTGTAAAGATATTTATGAAATAATTCTGATGGCATATACCTGCTCAAAATTTACCTTGTGCCATCAAATATGCAATCAAAATTTGTGTTTGGGCTATTTTAAACGTGTGACAAAAAATTGCAGAAATTAGTCAATAACAATCTATCTTATTAATCCGTACAAAATATCATAATTTGAAATATTATACTACTATAATCTCAATACAACGCTACGGAATCTTTTGGTTACAGTAATAGTTTAAAATAATACGTTTTATGAAATAAAATATGAATTGATTATGGTGTACCCACTACCTTATCGGCCCAAAAAGATTTTCCTCCGATTCGCCCCTCTTCCGGGAGAAAAACGCTAGTTCCAGCAAAATAATTTAGGTAAGAAATGTTTATTTCCAAAATGGAAAAGAAACCTTTCATTAATGCACTCATACCCTAGAAGAGCATTACTGGCGTGTCTGCTGAGAAGCAGACCTACACCTTGGTGATGCTTATTGTCGTCCCTCCCTGAAAAGAGAAATTTAAGATTATTTTTAAGAATCTGACCTCTATCTGTCCATCTGTCCATCTCTTGCAAGCCGAGAATTATAAGTTATAACGGTGGAATTCTTCTGTGAGGACATCAAAAGAAAAAGTTCTGTGCAGAGTCCTCACATTCCAACTACCTAGGGAGAGAAAATGGTTAGTAGGATGTTTAAAGAAACTATGTTTATTGAGAGAAGGAATGCCGACAATATCAAACAGTCTCCTAATCGCAGACATGGGGCAAAGACCCGTTCCCCCACCACTAAAGGCTGAAGCCATCTACACTGGAAGACTTCCTCCAATGTAGAATTTGACGATGCCAATAGAAGCAAAGAGTTCAAGTGCCTGCGATGACCTCTGCTCAGGATTATCCACCAGCTGATAAACATATCCTGCGAATCTATTCACTTGGGGCTGTCAACCCACAAACAAACAGAAAACACAGCGGAAGATTTTCCCTCCACAGAAGCCCACCAGTGCAGCAAAATCAGGATCCATAATCAAGCTCAGAGCCATATATCTGTCCAGTCTAGTGGGTTTATATGGTCAGCACCAAGACCCTGTGTGGTTGACCACTCCTCAGGAGGGTAGAAAAAAAAGAAAAGTAGCCAGAGTTGTCCAGATAGTAGGTCACACTAATCTGGCAGTCCTCCACTTCCGGTCACTTCCATAAGAGAGTATCTCTTTTAGTATTTCAACAAGAGAGCATCTCTTTTACACTAGGCCTGGCCGGTTCTATGCACCATCACAGGGAATTGGTGCATAGCTCTCCTTCCAGTGATTATTTATCTACCATTTACAGAGCCGCAAAATTATACAAAAATTTTAAAACAAAAATCGTTAAGACAACCTAGCTGATGTAAGTAAATAATCAGCATTTTCCAATTTCATAAGCCATTCGAAGATGTTGCTTTATTCATTCTCTGACATTCACAATAATACAATAATACATAAATAATAATACATAAGACATAAAAACAAATAAGCAAAAATAAGAACGCAAAAGAAAGGAAATAATAATCGGTTTTCAATCTTTAAACCAAGGGGCAGATTATCTGCCCGTTCAGGAATCAAAAGTTTGTATTGCTGTACACTTTCTAGCGGCGGTGTGGTATGACTTAAAAACTAGGGAGAAGCAAATAAACGCTAGTTCGTATTTTATATATTCTTCCAAATTCTGAATGTTAAAAACATATTCGCCTAAACCAGGCGTGTCCAACCTTTTGATTTCCCTGGGCCACACTGAGTGAAGATGAATTGTTTTGGGCCGCACATAAAATATATAATATAGTTAGTGTATATGAAAAATAAAACTTCATTTATTTTCTTATATTTTCTATTACAAAATTAAAAAAGGGCAACATAAAACTAGTGGGATATCAAAAACTCGCTGAAAATTACATAATGATGTTGAAAACTTATGTGGTAAACACGTAAACTTTACGATTTTGTGGGCCGCAGGTTGGACACGCCTGGTCTAAACCTTTTTTTAAACATTGAGAGATTTTTTCCATCCTCAAATTATAATTAAGTAAATTAAAAGTTTTTTGAGCGACGTAAAGGAAATGATCTTCATAATACTTTTATGAGGCAAAGGCACAACAAACATTGATCGAACTCTACTTGAATTATAAGGTAAAATTAAATGCCAAATCCGTTGCTGATTAATAAACAGAAATAACAGAATCTGTAAAAATAAATTTGTCTAATATAATAGAAGTGATTAGTACTTAACATATTTATAGAAGAAAAAGACTTTACATTAAAGAATTAATTTATAATTTTTTTAGGTGCAAAACACAAATATTTTAAATTGTGCCCATAATCACCGGACCCCCAGCTACATATACCGTATTGAATAATCGAATATATCAACACAGGAAAACCAAAAATTTTCTTGCCATAATTTTCTTTAAATAGTAAAATCTACACAAGATAATCCCCAGTTTTTTAGTTAAAACATTTGCGGGCGATTTCCATTTCAAATCCTGATATATAATTACACCTAGATAATTTTTAAATAATACTTCGCTATTTAAATATCTGATATTACTATTTATTATACGATAGTCTTATACAAAATTAGGAAGTTTAGGAGTCAGATATTTGCACACTGCAAAGTTAATCCAAAGTAAATACACAGATTATCTCTAGATAAAGAATTCAATAACTACTTATGCGTCATTTTCTTTTTGCCGACTGAGCGAGACTCGAACCCACGACTCTCTTGATCAGTGGTTCTCAACCTTTTATGCTTCACGCACATCTTGGAAATGTGTACGTGTCTTGCGTACCTCTTGTATAGATAAATAAAACTATAATTATAGTATAATAATTGGAATAAAATAAAACATATAGATATAACACATATCTAGTGACTTTTGAGTTCTCACGGCCTACCCCAAAAAATTTACCGCGTACCCCACGTTGAGAACCCCTACTCTAGATACATGCCAGGGTGCTGTAACCTTTAAACCAACCGTCAGCTCCTTAATTTTTTTCCGCAATGTGACCTTTATTACTTTTACTGAACGTGGCGGACCAGACGCCATCTATAATCAGGAAAGGAAAATTATTTTTGAATTATTGCTAAGGAAGAAGATGTAAATGAGAAAGCCACTCACGCTTAAGCGTTATTAATGAAAATTTTTATCCATAGTGAATGCACGGATCTGTGTATTTGCTATTATCCATAATATATAGGTAATCAATCTATAACAAATGCAAAATTTTGTGTATTTAATATGTATTTATTATGGATTTTTCATTACTGAAGCTTAAGCATGAACGATTTTCTGATTTACATCTTCTTCATTAACAACAATTGAAAATAAGTTGCCTTTCCTAATTATAGATGGCGTCAAGTCGCCACTTTCAGCAAAGGTAATAAAGGTCATATTGAGGAAATAAATTGTGGAGCCGATGGTTGATTTAATGGTTAGAGCACTGTGGCATATATCTAGATAGTCGTGGGTTTGAGTCCCGCATCGTCGGCCAAAAAACAAGCATAAGTATTTACTGGAAAGTTGTTTAACATAAGTCAGTAGCAGACACGAATTATAGCATTGTTTTGAGAAAATACTATAAAATATTTGTTTAAAGCGAAAAGTAAGAAGCAGAAACATGAAAGTAAAGCAAATCCACTTAGCAAAACACTCTGTAACAATTTCTTGAATAAACAACTTTGGTTTTTAAAGGAAAAAGCAAAGAGGATTAACTTCAGTTTTAGGTTTTTCGTTGCATCAACCAATTAGGCTTTTCAGTACGGCAGAAGCAAGAGGATTTTCTTCGTTTTTCTTTGAGAGGTTGAATACAGGGAAACGAATTTTCACAAAAGCAGTTGATTTTTTTCCCTTCGCAGTTATGAACAGTTTCGTTGGCCTTTGTTGTTTAAGACTAAGTAGCGTAGTGTTCAACAAAACATGTAAATCGTAACCGAAAATTGAAGAGAATAAAGTTAAGGTAAATATATATTCTACTTAATTGAAACTTTGCAAAAGGTATACAAGTTATAGCAGAAATTATTAATTCATATTTTGGAATTTCAGGAGATTATTGCAACTGCAAGACTTGTTCCGTTAAGGATTTAAGCACGATTTAAATTTAAGAGAACATGTCAAATCGAATATTTTAATTTGAAAGTTTTCTTCTGGTCTGATGACAAACATCTATTCCCTTGAAACAAGGTGAAATTAAATTATTTTCGGCAACTATTCCATTTCTTCTGCTGACATTAGTGTTTCACCATGCAACTTTAAAAAAATTCTACTTATTTAATGATATTATATGACATTTTAATATTTCTGTAACTAAAAGAGAAAAATATTCTAAGTGAAAGTGTGGACCTTCTTTTATACATGTTAGAAACTTATGGGGCTAGAGTACAAAGTCGCAAAACGTGCCACATTCTGAAGTTGGGGTTGTCGATTTCTGGATTTTTATAGTGTGTGCGGAGAATGCAAATATATACATATATGGATGGTATATTTTTTATTTATAGCAAAAAGGTAACAGTTCATAGCCTAAACCGTTGTTAAATGTCATTTAACAATGAAGAAATAAGTAGTTTTATTCATATATCAAAACGAAACATTCAAAACAACATGCAAAGGCCGCAAACTGTTGCATCTCATTCATTGATGTCTATGGCTTGTCTGGTATCAGGGTTCAATTCTAAGAGCTCGCGGTCTTTTCGTGTTTAGTCAGTTTTGGTAGTATCTTTTTATGTGAGGAGCCAAAGTTTATGCTTAGTAATATGCATTGTTTTACAAAGTTATCTTTCAACCGTCTATTTGGTTTAGAAATTTTAAATGCGGAACAAATTAAGTGTTTACCGAAATGAGTTTTCCTAAAAGTGTCTTATTCTGGAAGCGAAAAGAACTGCTTTTATATATTAGCATTGGAAGTAACAGAAAATAAGTCAGCCACTAAAGGTGTGGAGAATTAGCTGATTTACGTTTTCTCTGGCAGATTTAAAAATAGCTAAATTTGAGGTGACGAAACGTGACTATTGGAAGTAATTACCAAACGCATTACTCTACACATTGTAACGTTGCTGTTTGTAAATCATTGTAATCATTCGATACTTACGTTTCCAAATCAATGAAAAGGAACGGCATTCTGGTAATTGACGTTTTAAAATCATTGAAATATAGCACTATTCCGATATTTGGAATTTTTGTGTCCAGAATTGGGATGCGTTCCAGAAAGAGAAGAATTGGGATGCGTTCCAGTATCTGATGTTTTCTAATCACTGAGACCACCCTTTCAGAATGCTAGTAAGGGTAACACAGGCAACAATTATGAAACTTATTTTATTCAGTTTTTAAGAAATTTTATTAAATACCTGTAAAATGGAGGGGGAAATGTTATCCTAAATTGGAAATCAAGTCTCTTGCCCACCCCACTTTACATTTTACTTGCTAGATTGTATTTCTCTCCCCTCCCACTCGTTGAAGAAATTTATGTTTAAAAACACATTTTTTAATCAATTTTCGTTAACAAAATATTTACAAAATTCTTTAAATCATAAATTTCCCGGAATTTTAAATAATTTTTGCCTGTTTAATATATATGCTATATAACAATTGTGTATAATTTCTCAGTTGTAGTATTTTCTTGTTAGATGAAACCGAATTGTGATTGTGTTGGGCACGAAAAATAAAGGCACTATTATTGGAAACAACAGAACAATTCCTCCATCCAATAAACAAAAAAAAAACTCTCTCAAGCTGCTGCTTGCCATAGAGGTCTGACAAGAGCCTGAGAGTTTATAGGCCATAATAGGTCTGTGAGGTTGGCAGGACTCAGCAAATATTGAATTCTATAACAAACGTGGAAGATGCATAATATTTTCCCAGCAAGAAACATTAATGATCTATCAAGATTGTTTAGAACACTTTACATTGGCAGATCGCAGAAACAATACGTACTGAAAGTAATAATAAAAATAATTTATTCATTAATTCATATTTACAGTAGCAATACAATATCAAATCTTTAAGCTACAGGAGTATTACAACTCGCCAGTGGAGTTTAAATACAATGTTTTTGCTCATTTCATAAAATTACAAAAATTAGATATTGAAAAATCAATTAAATAAAAATATTAAAAATGAAATTTCAAAATTGGAATTTTCTAAAAACTATGCCAAATTAGCCAAATAAACCATGCCTTCCCCTCTTGAGGACTTTAATATCAAGATTTTCTAAGACAGTCTTAGAAAAAATAGACTCAAGTGCATCAAATAAGATTACGACATATCCAATCATTATCCAGAAACTTCCATATTGGAAGTTTCTGCGCAGAAAACTATCTATAACATCAAAAGAGACCGACTACCGAGATATTTCTTTCGCGCGAACTCTCAAAGAAACTCTGTGAAACAGCTTACAAGTGTTTGCTATTATCGCTGTAGGGGGAAGACATTTTCAAAGTTAAACAGAACTGACGAAAAAGTTATTGCTTTCCATCTCAGTGAATTTAGCCTAAATGTAATTCATTGAGCTATTGTGAAAAAACACCTTATATAGATAATGTTAAATAGAGTTTTATTACGAGTAAAGAGTAGAAAAAGCCTAAAAAATGGTTTTCTATGACTATGTAATGTAAAAAACAGAATTAATAAAATTACACTTACGATAATTATGCAGCATGCAATTTTGAATATTTTTCTTCCCCACTTTCCTTTGAGAAGGCTAGTACCTGGAACGGACCCGAAAGAATTCTGTTACATTTGTTAATATAATTTAATAGAATTAAGAATATGGTTGATGGACAACTGCGTGATGAACAGTGTGGATTCAGAAGTGGTAGGGGATGTATTGATGAAATATTTTCACTTAGGCAGATTCTTGAGAAATGTTTAGAGTTTCAGAAACATGTGGTTGCTAGCTTTATAGGTTTCAAAAAGGCTTTTGACTCTGTTGATCGACATAATATGTGGTTGATTGTTAGATCATATGGAATACCTGATAAATTAGTTAGTGTAATGAGAGCTCTCTATAATAACACTGAGTCGTGTGTCAGAAAGAGCGTTGGTAGGTCTTGCAGCGATTGGTTTAGCATTACTAATGGAGTTAGACAAGGGTGCATTTTGTCTCGTTTTCTCCTTAGTTTAGTTATTAATTATGTAATGCGAAATTTTTTGCAAGGGAAAGATTTTGGCATTTAATGGTCTAGAGATTTCAATTTCTGATTCATTTCTGATTTCGATTATGCAGATGATTTGGCCCTGTTGGCTACTGATGTTGATGAGAGGAATTTGTTCATTAGGGCTGTTGATGAGACTGGTAATAGAGTAAATTTGGTGATAAATAGAGAACTAAATTGATGAAAATTGGTCAGGCAAATGGTGCTTCAGTTGCTTTGAATGGCTGTACTATTGAGCAAGTGTCTCTGTTGAATTGTCTTGGGAGCTATGTAACAAATACTGGTGATGTGCGGTATG
The DNA here is from genome assembly GCA_038380435.1 of Ryuthela nishihirai. Classification (NCBI taxonomy): domain Eukaryota; kingdom Metazoa; phylum Arthropoda; class Arachnida; order Araneae; family Heptathelidae; genus Ryuthela; species Ryuthela nishihirai. Next base: position 7,133,445 of record JAWZYU010000019.1, read on the forward strand.
CGATAAATAGAACAGAGATTGCCGCTGGGACATTTAAGAATCTATGGAGAGTATGGAAAAATAGGCGTATACACCTAAAGACTAACATTAGGCTGTATAATAGTTTGGTTCTTTCTAAGGTTAGTTATGGTAGCGAAACATGTACCCTTTGTAAGCAGGATAAAAAGAAACTTGATGCCTTTGATTCTAGATGCTTACGTAGTATCTTGAGCATTAGATGGTTTGACTTTGTAAGTAATGATGAGGTTAGAAGAAGGAGTCATCAACCTCCTTTGAGCAGCATATTTGTAGAGAGAGACTGCGTTGGTTTGGCCATGTTGCCCGTATGCATAGCTGCAGATTGGCAAAGAGGATTATGAACAGCGTACCTAAGGGTATCAGGAAAAAGGGGAGACCTAGGATGCCAAGGGCAGACATTGTCAAACAGTACCTTGCTAGAATTGGCCTAGAGTGGCCAAATGCAGCAGCTGTAGCTCAAAAGAGACGCGTCTGGAGAGGAAAATTACACAGTCTGGTTGGACCTCCGTAGCCCATGCTGCATGAAGTTTTTGTATGTATGTATGTATGTATAACTTTGGACAGAATCCAGTAGAGAAAACGATTGGTATTTGAGGACCACATTTTGCGCGCAATATGGCTGAATCATCTTAAGTTTTAGTTATTTTTCTCTTTTCTACTTTGAGCAGCCAAGTAGTAATTGTAACTTGTTCTTGAAAAGTAAACATTTTTTATAGTTTGAATTGCAATTTGAGAGGGTGCTTTGTGTCCAAAGGCTCAGAAAGAGGGGGAGCCCTAGGATGCGGTGAGCAGACAATGTCAGACAGGACTTCTTTAGAACTGGTTTATAGTGGCAAGATGCTGTAGCTCTAGGGAAATGGGTTTGGAGAACTAAATTGTATGGTATGGTTGAACTACAAAATAAGGAAGGTACAGATGTGCAACTCCCATAGGGCCCATGGTAACCGCGAGGCGATGGCAGCGCCATCACCGGTGGATTTCCGAACTACAATGCTGTTACAATCACTTTCTCTTCCTTTGTTTGCGGTTATTTTGAGTTAATATGTACAAATGGGTGTGAACTAATTTGGTCTTTAGTGTATAATTTTTCAAAATATAATTTTAAGTGTTGGATATATTTCATGCTTGATTTTTTTCAAAGTTTTTTTACGATATAAGTTTGTTATTGCTAATCAGTGGTCTAAAGGAAATTTCATTGGTGTAATTTTTTTAATTGAGAATTTTTTAAATATTCGCGTATATTACCCAATTGTTGCAAACCTAACAGTTTCATATTTATGTATTCTTCCTTCATATATATATGGTATTTTAGCAAAACACTAAATTTTCCGACTTTACCCTTTCGCTATAAAACATATTGCGTGAAAGATCAATTTTTCCTAGTTTTAAATAAAAAGTATTTCAATATAAATCGAAAATTAATTTTCTCAGGGGTCGGACAAAAAGGGCATGACCCCCCCCCCCCCACACACACACACAAAATATTATTAAAAGTAATAGAGGCATATATTAAACATTTATATTTCACTTATTTTTCAAAATTTTAAGTGCAGTAAAACAGGGCTGAGGGGGATTTACATTGAATTGTATGTCTAGGTTCTTGCTCTCTCTTACATTTTTATCAGCTCGACAGTTTCGTAGGCTCCCATCAACTGCCCCCCCCCCCCCCAGATTCACGCTTAAATTTTCCTATAAACATTATAATTCTGTTTTAATAAGTATTATGAAGTTATTCGAGAAATTAAAATCTCAGTACTCTGAAATCGTTTTATTTAAAGCAAACGTATTTGAATTTTTTAATACTTAAATTTTGCAGAAATAAAATAGGAATTGAAATGACACTCACAATTAATAGAACTTATTTCTTACTCAAAAAACAAACAATATCCAATATACAGAAATACAGGTACTGGACAAAAAGATGGAAGCAGATCCATGTTGCAATAAATACACACTCAAGCAGCTACTTGACACAGAGGTCTAACAGGAGCCTATCAGTTTAATACGCCAATAGCAGAAGGTCTGAGAGTATAGTAGGACCTCAGCAGAAAAACCTCACAAACATCCATGCATTACCCAGGGTTCGAACCCAGAGCTCAATAACTTCTTTACTCTGATTTTTAGTGAAAAAATGCCTCAAGATAAATTAAAGATCTCAATCTCAAACAATATCTGTTCAGTTTTCAAGGAGTAATTAACACAGGAATCTCAACAAGCTACAAAAAATTAACCTCAAAACTTAATTAAAACAGGGTTGGTTTGTCTTAGCCGTCCCATGGCCGAGTGGTTAGCACGCTTGGCTACTGATCTAAGGGACCTGGGTTCGAGTCCCGGGTAAGGCATGGATGTATATGTCGTTTTTCTGCTGAGGTCCTGCCATCCTCTCAGACTGTCTACTGTGGCATATAAACTGTCAGACCTCTGTGGCAAGCAGCTGCTTGAGGGGGTATTTTTTTCTTTGGGGGGGGGGGGTGTCTTACCTCTAAATAATGGGCTAAATGACCGTGTTACATGGATCCCCAGACAGCTGGGTGAAGGAGACTCACTGGACAGCATCAAGCATGTTCTTTGATGTGCACATAGTATGACTCTCCCATAGACAGACCAATGGTTTAATGTTCCATTTGATGGATTGTGGCATTAAAGCAGATTAATTTATCATAGTTGACTAGAGTACAGTGTATTATACCCTGTGTTGATGTCTTAGCCTATTTCAATGTATTACACAAATTTTGAGGTTAATTTTTTCAGTCTTTTAAATATTCAGCATTTATCTCCCTGAATACTAAATAGATATTGATTAAAATTGAGATATAGAAAGATTTCACTGCATCTATATCTTTAGACATATTTTTTTGTTAAAAATCACATTGCAGTTATTCACTCAAAATGTGATTTTCATTGAGATAACAAGAAACTGTTTCCATTTTTCTGTCCAAAGCCTATATAATATATATTTTCTTGCAAATATGATATTAAATTAATCAATGACAACACATATATACTTTCTTATATGAGATAATAGGATATTAAATTCATGAAAATACAGTATTCAATGTAAATATAGCAAAGAAATATGGCATCCATCTATACTCCTACAAACCTTTTAGTGAATTTGCATGTTATGTCAATGAGAAACTTTGAATCTGTAAAACTTAAGCTTTTTTGTGGAAAAAAATGTTGCATATAATAAGTCTTTTTTATATTTCTCTATAACTTAGAAATTAAATAAGAAATCAAAGATACATTCATATACATTTCCTTTAAGAAAGAAAAAAAATATTTAAACATTGCAAAATAATGTGTTCAGTGATAAATTATCACAGAAGCACACTATATCTATTTGCATATCATGAAATAAACAAATATATCATAAAAATAAAATTATTCAATGCAAAATTGCAACCACTGTGGTTTAGAAAGAGTAGGGTAAATAAGTCAGTTATTATGACCGATTGACATGAAGATTTGGATTGTTTTACCTATGAGCGGCACCTTTATTGGACCCAATGGACTAAATGACCAGTTCCCAAGGACCCAATGGGCTAAATGACCAGGTCACAAGGACCCAATGGCTCAGAGATTGAGGGAGGACACCCACTGGACAGCTATTAGCCTCTCATCAAGGCCATCCATGTTCCTTAAGATGCCCAAGGTGTCTCTCCCACACACAGGACCAAGGCCTAACATCCCATTTGATGGATGGTGTCCTTACTAAGCCCATTAGTGTCCCGTGCTGACTGAGGGCAGACCAGGAAATGTTAATGGATAAATAAAATATTACCAAAAATTTTTTACAATCGTTTGTCATTTTAAGAATAATGCCACAGAATGAACTAGATGCAACAGAAAAAGAATATATAAATATTACAGTGAGAGCTCTCCTGTATGGGAAGAGTTATTAGACACAAGAAAAAAAAACTATTCTTTGTAAAATAAAATGCAAAAATATAATATATATTTTCTTAGAAATGTGATATGATATATAAATTAATGACACATACATTATATGCTTTCCTATACAAGATAATGGGATAGTAAATTCATGAAAAAACATTGTTTAATGCAAATATATCATCTATCTACACTCCTACCAACTTATTAGGAATTTACATCTAATATCAATGAGAATTTATGAAGCTCTATTACTCAGCTTTTTATGAAAAAATGCTAATGAAATAAATAATACTTCAAGCAGCTGCTTGCCACCAAGGTCTGACAGGAACCTGTCAGTTATATATCATAGCAGAAGGTTTGTGCGGATGGCAAGACCTCAGCAGAAAAACAACATGAACATCCATGTCTTACCAGGGCATGGATGATGTGATCAGTAGACAAGCACGCTAACCACTCGGACAAATTATTTTCCAACAAATGAATTACATATGCATGTACCCTTTTCTTCAGAAGCGAAGACTTATCAAAGAGAGAAAATACATTTTTGAAATCATTGCCCAGAAATGCACCATATCTACCTGCAAATCATAAAATAAGTAACATAAAAATAAGCTACTCAATGCAAAACTACACCCACTGAGATTAGAAGAGTACAATAATTTTGAATAAGTTTCATGGAATTGTGAAAACTATTTCTTAAATTAATTTCCTTTAGGGAAGAATAGTTGTTTAAATATGGCAAACCACAAATCAAGTTTATTTTCAACTATATTAGGAGCAAAAAAATTAGACTGACAATAATAAGCAATCATTAAATTTATCTTTTCCTGCATATTGTAGTAGCATAATTTTAACATTAATTCATTTTCTCTCTTTGGGAAATAATTTAATAGTTAATGATAGTTGCAATTTTCGTTTTTCATGAAAGGCATTGTACACAAAGCTTATGAACTCTACAATAACTTAGAGTCAGGGCCAGATCTGACCCCCCCCCCCCCCCACTTCAGGATGTTATTAAGAGGCCAAAAATTATTAAGCAATTATTTCCATGCATTTTCCAAAATGCTATATAAAGACATATAACAAAAAGACGTGGCAATGTTATACTGCATTGAAAATCCAGTCTGTTGACCCCCTCTCTCCCCCACATATTCTGTCTCAATTGTTTCTTGCTCCCACCCTTTGCTTTTTTTCTAGATCCAGGTCTGCTTAGGGTAATACTAAATTTTGATCATTGATGAGTAATGCCATCTTACATTATCACTAATAGAATGTATTAGATATAATGGAAAACAAATTGAAAATTTAAAAAAAATTCCTCTTTGGCAAAGCATTTATTTTAAAATTGTAATTTCGTTTTTCCTTAAGGGGCAGTGATATAAAACAGAAAATGGCAGATATCAAATCCAAAATCATTGTGGCTTAATTTTGTACAGGGCATCATTAACAGTACACCAATTAGAAATTATGCCTGGTTGTGTCATGATATAATGCAAAGCTCCATAATTTAAAACTTGAATGCAAGAAACAATGTTCTTAATTCAAAATTTCTTAATTCAAATTTATGAACAAGTTCATTCAAAACTCGTTCATAAATTTGAATCTTATCACTATTCAACATTATATTTACTTCCAAAATACTTTACATATAACTTCTAAAATAAGAATTGTGTAAATATGTTTTTCAGTTTTTTGATAAATTTCTGAGATCATTTGTACTTACCCTGTATAATACTTTAGAGAAAAAATTAGGAATAACAAATCTGTTTTCTTACCTTATCAATATACGTTGGTACACAAAGGCAAGTGTCAGCTGCAGTGTCAGAAGCTACCATGATCAACCGGAAGATTTTTTTTGGAATAATAAAAATTCTTATTTTACATCAGTTTCATGGAATTGGGAAAAACTATTTCTAAAACCGCTTTCCTTTAGAAAACAAAACAAACATTATTCAATCACTGCAAAATAAACTAAGCACAGCAATACACCACATTTACATACAAATCATTTTCTCTGGATAGGATATTAAGAATTTCAGTTCATCACAGTTGCGGAATTTTTTTTTTCATGTAGGGCATTCTACATAAAGCTCATAAACTTTCGAATATATTATGGTAATATCAGATAAATTTTAAACATTGATGAGTACTACTCATCAATCTTATATTTCGAAAACAAATTAAAATTTTCAATGTAAAAATCCTTTTATATCATCATCCTCAAGCAACTATGGGCTATGGAGGTCCAACAAGACCGGGCAATTTAGTTCTCCAAGCATATCTGTCCTGAGCTATATCTGCTGCATCTCGATACTGCACACCAATCCTAACAAGGTCCTGTTTGACATTGTCAGCCCACCACATCCTAGGTCTCCCCCTCTTTCTGAGGCCTTTAGGCACACTGTTCGCTAATCTATAATTTTCCATACAAGCAGCAGGGCCAAACCAATGCAGTCTCTCTCCACACAACATACTGCCTAGAGGAGGTTGCTGACTCCTTTGCCTAACCTCTTCATTGCTTACAAAGTTGAATCACTAATGCCCAAGATACTGCGTAAGCATCTAGAATCAAAAGCATCTAGTTTCTTGCTATCTTATTTACAAAGCATCCAAGTTTCACTACCATAACTAACCCTAGAAAGAACCAAACTATTATACAGTCTAATTTTACTCTTTAGGTGTATACACCTATTTCTCCACATTCTCCATAGATTCCCAAAAGTCCCAGAGGCAATCCCTATTTCACCTGTTAATTTCATGCCACACATCACCAAACACATTTAATTTTACTTTCAAATTTGTATATTATCCACTTCAAAATGCTGGCCATAAAAGAGAAAAAGGAATATTTGAAACATAAAAAGCAATGCTTACATCATTTGGCATCATCTGCCATGGATATGCTATATTTTATGCATATATATATATAAAATCCTCTCATGCGGCTGCTTACTACAGAGATCTGATCGCAGTCTGCCAGTCTACACACCATAGAGGTGTGACCTCAGCAGAAAGACAACACAATATCCATGCCTTAACCAGGAAGGGGCGGGGATGACTCAATTAGTAGCGCACCAGGCTACTAATCAGTAGTTCCCAGGTTCAAGCCCCAGCTGGGTCAGCATTGAGATTTATCTCTGCAGAATTCCCCGCCCTGCCCACGGTCAGTAGCTTACACCAATGGGCTTGGAAAGGCCGCTGTCTGTAGGATGGGACGTTAAGCCGTGGCCCCGTGTTTGGGAGAGCCATACCCTGCGCATGTTAAAGAACACGCTGGATGGCCTTGACAGGAGGCTGCCATCTGTCTCCCAACAGCTGTTCCAGTGGGTCCCCTCCCCCAACCTTCTCTGAGCCTTCGGGGTCCTTGTGACCTGGCCATTTAGCCCATGGTCTGCAAAAAAGTGATGCTCAGAGGTAAAACAACCCAACCCAAGCCTTACCCAGGGCTTGAAACCAGGTCCATTAGATCAGTAGCCAAGCACAATAACCACTCAGCTACAAGATTGCTTATACAAGTAAAAATGAAATTTTGAAATTTACAACTTAAATGAAGTGCCAGTAACAAACAATAATTATATGCTATTAGTTTCTCAGCTTTAATGCTTATCAATAGACAATAACATGTTTTCCTAAAATAAAATAATAAACCTAGAAAGGGCAGGATTTATCTTTTTCAAATTAATGGTAGTAACAAAATTCTATTTGTGATATTAACTTTCCTGAGGAAAGAAATAAGAAGAGAGTACAAGAGAGGCTGCTGTGAATTTTCATGGGGTTCTAAAATATTTTAGGTCGAATTGTGCAATATTATAAGTTTTTAATTTATTGGAAAATTCTTCTCTTTCTTTTCTTTAGTTTGCTACATATATATAATATATGATTGATAGTTTGGGGGATATTGCAATGGGGACAGTTGGGGGATGAGGCCTTTTTCAAATGATATAACATTGAGTTTGTTAGAGCTTTGTTCACTTTGATACGTATATTACATTAATTTCCTTCTTAGTTAAACCATAGTTATGAAATTTATTAATTATAGGTGTATATTATAGGTGTATTCTATCAGAATTTTGTGCGTCGTATTCATACCAAACTTGTAGATCCTTTAAGCAGTTTAATTTATTTTTGTTTTTATATATGTGAAATATAAAAGGTGCAGTAATAGTATTATTTAAGTCTTTTGCATTCTTTGCCAGATTGCCAACATGCTCATTAAATTCAATGTTACAGTGGGAGGGTATCCACTGTAAATAGATAAAGTTATTGAGATGAAGATGATGAAACATTAGAATATATAAATCATTTAGGAAAATTGCGAAGTTGCTTCTATAAGGATTATTCAAAAAAATTTCCAAAGCAGATTTACAATCTGTAAAAATTACTCTGTGTTTCTGAGAGAACTTTTTAGCCCAGTCAAGAGCTAAAATAATTGCAAATAGTTCAGGAATAATTACAGGGTTATAATTATTAAAGTTAAATTGCTTTTCAACTTTTAAAGAAGGCCAATAAAAAGCTCCTGAAGCAATAGTTCTATCGTTATTAAGTGATCCGTCAGTGTATATGTGTAAATAATCTTTGTAGTAATTATCAATGTAAATTTCAGAAAGTATTTTTAAGTTATGTATATCATGAAGGTTTTTGGCTAAGATTCCAGGAATGTCTTTGCAAATTATAGGTAGTGTAGAAATCCAAAATGGGAAGATAAGAAACCACAAAGATTATTTCTGATTATGTCAATTGCTTGTTCTTTTTCTGGGAAATTAAAAATAGAAAATTTTTGATGATTATTTAGTAATTTATCTATAATTGGGTGGTTATGATTTTTAGCAACAATTCTAAATATTAAGTTTGAAAAGGAAAATCTGGAAGTTTCGGCATAAACATCCAGATTTCTAGTGCATTGCAGGAGACCAAGGCAATGTTTTAATATTTCGTTTTGGTGTATTTCTAGTGATTTTAATTTTGTTTTGGAGGTGGTATTAACTAGTTCAATACCATAAATAATTTTTGGTAAAATTATAGATTTATAAATAAGCAGTAGGTTTTTATTAGAGCAGCCCCATTTAGATGAACCCAGGTATCTTAAGAAGTTGAATAATTTATTTTATTTGTCTTTGGCTATTTTAACATATTCATTCCATATTAATTTTGAGTCGATATTTAATACTAAAAATTTAAAAATTTTACTATTTTAATATTGTTTCCATTTAATGTAATATTAAAATCTTGAGGGAGGTTTTGTTTGTGGAAAAACATCATTAATATTTTTTCAAAAGAAATTTTAAGGTTACAATTGATAAGATATTGATTGAGTTTATTTAAAATTGTTGTAGTTTTTTTGAATTACTTTTAAGTTAGCTGCAGTTGTCCAAAAAATAGTGTCATCCGCGTATGTTCCAAAATTAATTTCTTGATCAAAATTTTTGTAGATGTCTTTTAGATATAAGTTAAAGAGGCAAGAGGATAAAATATCCCCTTGAACCTGTCCATTCTGAAATTTGTAAGTGTTGGAAAAAATATTTCCGATTTTGACTCTAAATGTTTTTTCTTTAATTAGGTAAAAAAGAAAATGATATAGATTTCCACAGATTTTAAGTTCTCTAATTCTAGCAAGTAAAACATTATATGAAATGAAATCGAAAGCTTTTTCTTTATCTATTGCTATTGCGACCATATGTAATTTTTTTTCAGGCATATTCAGCATCAGAAATAAAGTGCAGTAAGAGGTTAAGAGGTCTTTTGTGGATTCCAAATCTAAATCCAAAAACGTTTTTATGTAGGATATTATTTTTTCAATGAAATAATTTAGTCGATAATTTATCATTCTTTCTGAAAATTTTAAAACATTGGAGCTTAAACACATAGGTCTATACGAATAGAGTTCATCTGAATTTTTATTTTCTTTTTTTATAAATATCATAGAGTTATCTGCCCAACTGGCAGGATAAGATCTAGTTGTCCATGAATTATTTAATATACATAGTAATTTTTTAGACAGTTATTGGGTAGGTTTTTTAACAGTTTGTTTGAAATTCCATCTGGCCCAGGAGATGTGTTTGGTTTTAACATTTTTATTGCATTTTTCAGTTCAAGAAGGGAGAAAGGTAAATTTAAATAATTAGTTTTATTGCTTAAAAAGGTTTTGTGAAAAAAGTTTGAATTATTTAATTTTTTGTCCAGCGAATTGTTTGGATTGTAGGTGGAATCTATAAAATTTTGAGCTAAATCTTCTGTTGTTTCTTGTGTGGTTTTATTTTTTTTAGAGCATAAGAAGAAATAGCATTTTTGGGCTTAATTTCATTGCATATATTTTTGTATATTTTCCATAAGTTTGAAGTTTTAATTTGAGAGGAGATTTTTTCTGTAAATATGGACCAATTGATTTTTTGTAAGTTTTTTATTTTTTTGAGATAGCTTTTTCTAATCTACATCTCCTGGGATTTGTTCTGCGTCTCTTTTAAATTTTGTCCATTCAGTTATTTTAATTTTAGGTTTTAATTTTAAATATTGAGAATGTGAGACAAAGATAGGGTAATGATCACTTTCAAAATTATCTGGTAAAATTGACCATTGAAACTTTTGGGTTATTTTTTCTGAATAAAATGTAAGATCAATAATAGAGTTGGTATTATTACGATTTATACAGGTGCGTTGGTTTTGGTTCAGAATTATGAAATTTATTTTTTAAATAAATTTAACAAGGTGCGTACTTTTTTATCGTTTTGATGTGAGTTCCAAAATGGTTATGTGTATTAAAGTCGCCACAAATTAAAAATTCTCCATTTAAGTTATTAATAATGTTAGAATATTGCAAGAAAGTAATGCATTTGCCAGGGTTATATACATTTATTACATTTACAACATAGTTATTTAATTTAGTTTGTATTATTAATACTTCGAGTCTTTCATCAATAATATCTACATGAACCTTTCTTTGGGGAAGAGATTTGTTAGCATAAGTAGCTATTCCACGGGAATTAAGACAATTCTTTTGTTCATATGTCACAAAATTATTTAGTTTAGGTAACTTACCTATAACGGTTTCCTGAATGCACACGATCTGGATATATGTCGTTTTAATCAGGTGCCTTAAATAGTGAATTTTGCTGCTTATGCCCCGACAGTGCCATTGCAATACAAAATTTACTCTCCCCATGGAACAATGTTAAGCAATGATAGAGAATATCCTTTATTAGTGAAAGTTCAGGACCCGAAGGCAAGATGAGGTTCAATTAATTTTATGAGAAGTCCAATTATTTGTGACTTGGGAGCATTAGTAGGCATTTGAGTCGTGTTTTCAATTTGTGGAATATTTTGAGAATTCATTATTTCAGTTGGAGTATGTTTTATACTAGTTTGATTTTTTGCTCCTGTTAGATTTTTTTTAACAGAAGATGCATAGTCAGCAGTTGTAGTTTTTTTTTTAAAGTTAAGATTTGTGTCCATAGTAGTATCAAAGTCGACCTAAGTCGACCTAAAGTGATAAATTTACCAATAAGGTGCTCTCCGATGAGTTTAAAAAAGAATGAGGTTACTTTTGAAATGTCAAGAGAGCTGAGATTGCCATTGATTGCAGTGATAACAAGAGAGAAGTCCTCAGGTTTTTTAGCAGGATCAGAGGAAAATTCAGTGAATTTTAGATTGTTCATATCGAGAGAGGTTATGATAGCATAATTAATCTTGTTACTTTTAGAAGAGTCTGTTTCAATCTGTGGAATATTTGAGTGGATAGTTGCTTCAGGCTCTCCAGTAGAAAGGCTCTTCGAAAGACTTTCATTCTAATCTGATGAAGGTAAAATGTTCAGATTTGTTGGATCCATTAGTTTAAGTGTCTTCTGGTTATTAACTTTTTCAGAGTCTTCCACAGATTTGGTTGGAGAGTTATCTGACTCACTGGACAGCTTGAGGTCATCAGCAAGCTGTGAAAATTCAGAGGAAGGTTTTTCTGTCTCAAATTTATCTCTACAAGACATGTAGTTTCTGTTCCGTTTCACTCTAATTTTTGTGGAGATGGTGGGAGATTTCTTTTTTGTTCCGTTAGTCATTATAGGATTACTTCCTCCTCTGTCGCTTTGAAGAATACTTATGTAATCCAAAAAATCGCACACTGAAGTAAGAAAGCCGTAAACTCACAAGGACGCACAAATTGCCATATAGATAGATATCATTAAACATGATGTTAAGCAATTAAGATATTTCATTTTGCAAAAAGCAAAAGCAAAATGAAACATCATTCAAAAGAACCACTAAAAAGAGTACCCCATTGAAGTTCAATGTATGTTCTGTTAGTCTGCACACATCTAATATTCATTTTTCTGTCAAACATTTTTCAGCACATGATAATTTTTTGTATGATAGAACCTAGGGGTACATCATCCAAAACAGCATTGAGGCATTTTCAACACCCAAACACCATTTCTTATTGAAATATTATATTGTCTAAAAATATGAAAGCTGATATACCAAGTGATAAGAACATAATAAAACTGAAGTGGTCAATAGTTTAACCTTTCAGCATCATTTCTGTCTGAATACTCTGGACGGAAGGAACAGCAGTGTAATTTAATCTTCTTCGAAAAGTATCAAATAGTATCATAGATTCGAGCTTAAAATGCAAGCTGCACAACTTAACTGCACATAGTTTCTGCCAGAATACTTCATTGTATTGCTGCATTCCCATAAAGGTAATCTGTAATAAAGCACAAAATATAGTGAAATTATTTGGTTCCCATCGATAAAACAAAGTCATACTTAAGGATAATAAACACATTATAAATTCATTTTTACTTATTCTGGATTCAACAGCTGTACTAAATTAAGTTTTATTGCATACCACTGGACAAAACTAGTTCATATTTTTTTACTGAAGAAAATGTTACCACAGCCGAATAAAAAAATACTATTAAATACTACCTCAAGTAGCTGCTTGCCACAGTCTGGCACGAGCCCACCAGTTTATACGCCATAGACAGATCTGTGAGAGAGACAAAATACTATTTATAAACACATTACATGCCACATATTATACATATATGTCATACATATCTTTATTCTTTCATTACCACTATAAAATGTAAAAGAAAAACTATTCGAATGGCTAACAGATATCCATTGTATGATGCACAATGGTACCTTCACAGCCAAAAGTGTAATGTAGATTTTACCAAATATACATTACCTTTGACTTTTGTTCGGAAATTTATCAATTGCTTGTTGTAACCTGCAGCAACGAGTAATCTTTTTCTTCATCTGAAAGCACACTACACGTGCTTTCTCAACTCATAGCTCCGGCTTAGCTCTAGCAGCGACAACGGCGCGGGTTTAAATGGGTAGTTAGGCTTTCCCCGAGTGAGGGCGCCACTTTCACCCTTCGAGAGTCTCGCATCTGTTCTAACTAATCTGTGGGTTGAACCTCCTTAGACCATGGCTATATGGGGATTGTGTATCTATGCATGTATATAAGTATATAGGTAGATGGGTAGGTATGGTTAATCTGTGGGAAAATTAAAGATAACATAAGAATCCAGTATTTTAGTTAAGAAATATTTTAAACGTAATTTTCAAAACAAGAATATATGAAATTAGGATTCAAATCCAGCCTGGATGAAGACAATTTCCTTGTTTGCTCACTTTGTCTTACAGCATAACAATGTTCAAAAATTTTTATTATGAAATGTGATTTAAATGTAACAAATGTAACAGATGATATACTGTGTATAATATGAAAATCATTTCGTCAGTGATGATATGTTTTTTTTATTAAACTTGGGATAGATTAAACTTGAAACAGATGATATACTGTGTATAATATGAAAATCATTTCGTCAGTGATGATATGTTTTTTTTTATTAAACTTGGGATAGATTAAACTTGAAACAGATTACTGTGTATAATATGAAAATCATTTCGTCAGTGATGATATTTTTTTTTAATTAAACTTGGGATAGATTAAACTTGAAACAGATGATATACTGTGTATAATATGAAAATCATTTCGTCAGTGATGATATGTTTTTTTTTATTAAACTTGGGTGTACAAAATTAGAAAGCCATGTAGGACTCAATGTTACAAATTGAAACTGACCACATGAATATGGAAGTGTAACAAAATGAATATTGTCGTCTTTGGTTTTTGGGCACAACTACCTATACACCAAAACACTAATATTTTGTTAGTTTCTGATCATTTCTTTGCAGTTGATAGTTTCATTTCCCTACAATATGTTTCTCGAATGTTCGTTAGACGTATTATGTGTTGTTGATGTTTTTCATTCGCAAAGCTTAAAAAACACTCACATTTCTAAACAACATTTTCAGCTTCTTTCGTAACAATAATTTGTTTTACTTTGATTCCTTTTGACTTTGACATGGTTTTTGCTTTCCATACAGTCCATGTTACAGTATTCCATACAGTCCATATACAGTGTTTGAAGATAAATTAAAGTCAGGTTTCAGCAATTAACAGACTTGCTTCCCATCGGTAAGAATTGCTAATACGAAGGTAAAAAAACCTCTTCTTATCAGGGTAGTTATGAAATGATCCCTGCGCAAATAAAAGATAAATGCTAAAGATGACAGCGCATAAACCTACCGGTAAAATAACGATGTTAATGCGATAGCGAATAAATTCTATAGGAACACGGTTAAATATTAATGATAGCTAACATGAGTGTAGAGAACTTTCGATAATGAAAAAAGGTTATTTAAAAATTCAGTGATGATATTCACGTTAAAAAAATAATCAGTTTAAAAGAAAATGAGGTAAAATCAGAAATTTTAAAAGTTTTTGGTGTAAAAGAAGCGATATTTTTGTTGGAAAAAGAAATATACGTGGGTGGTTCAGAGAGTAACATTACAAGGTCAATATGTCATACCCAATATCTTTAACGTACAAAACAACCACAAAAAGTGAAATATTACACAATACATTATTATTCCACAATAGCTGAACGGCATCCGGCGCTGCTCGGGTGTCACTTTTAATCTCTATATTCTTATTTTCACTGCCTTACAGGTAAGTTTCGCAGTCAACCTCCTCCTCCCCAGATTATTTAGCACAGATTCAACACGAAGAAAATTTCCCGGTGTTTGCTTGGGTCGTTGCTCACGAGAGCGCGCTCTCTCGTGGCCTGGAGCTTAGTTTCTACCTAAACTTTCGAGATTTTTATTTCCGTTACGACAGATTTTGCTGCCGTATGCCTCCCGTCATACTTCACCGCATGGTCCAAATTTCTCGCACGATTTCCCCTGTGTACCTGGTGGTTAGTTTAATAAATTAAAAAAAAAATGAAAATAGTTATCTTCCTATCCTATATACTTCCTATTTTCCTATATTGCTGTAAAATTATAAAATAAGTCTAAAGCATATCGATGGTACAATCAGTCACTGAGTTCGTATTCACTTCAAAGGAAGACAGGACGCAGGCAATCTTGTCGTATAGGTAAATCGGCGCCCCATCTTCCTTTGAAGTGAATACGAACACATTGACTGATTGCACCATCTACATGCTTTAGATTTATTTTCTATTTATAGGAAGATAGATAGTTGTTAATTTTTTGTCGCTATAAACACCTAGTTTCAAAAACTTTCATTTGATATATGACTCATAAACATCAACTACATTTTTCCTCCCTTTTGAAATCATGTTTGAGGTAGCACATGACACTGGGGACGTCGCAAGCCTTGAATTGAGATATAACTCATTAAAGTCGAACCTGGACAAAATACTTCCTCCCCTTTTAATCAGGGGGGAAGGATTCGAAACAGTTTACGACGGTAATTATATGAACTTTCATTTGTCACCTAACTCGTAACTCTAGGCCTTTGAGTTCGTTCTTTTTTCGTTCGGAAGATATAGTAGAACGTCTATCACATTTCCCATTTTAGGGGGAAGAAAGTATGGGGGGTGAATTTTTCATAGCTTATGACTTTTCCCGTTTCAGAAACTTTCATTTGACTTATAGCTTGTTACTTTCGACATCCGTGTTCTGGAGAAATAACGGAAGAATAGTTTTCTTGTTTCACCTTTTTTAGGGGGAAGAAGCATGGGGCAGTCATTTTTTTATAGCCTATGACATTCCTCGAGTTAGAAGCATTCATTTGGCACATCATGAAGCTTCTCCATCGCGTTCGAAAGGTATCGGGAACAACCTTTTGTGAAATCCACAAATTCACAAATGTCAAAGCAAAAAGCCGTAGGAAGATAGGTAAATAATCTGGTCCCTATTTGCCCCCTGGCTGTTTCTACACAACTTACCAATGCTCGGGTCTAACCCTTAATCTGCATATTCTGCTTTTTACTTCATTAAAAGTTAGATCTGCGAGTATTCCCCCCCCCGACATTTTAACATAGTTTCAACACGAATTTCACGATGTTTTAAAGGCCATTACTGACTCAGCGAGCGCTCTCATAGGCCTTGGCTTCATCACAAACTATCGAGATTTTTATTCGAAAGATTTTGGTATTCTGTGATTCCCGACGTACTTGACCGAAAGGTCACAGGTTTCTTAGGCGGATTCCCCCTTCCTTATTTGATTCCTTAAAATCAGGTATATTTCCTTACCTGATTTTTTTAACCGTATTCGTTTCAAAAAATCAAATCCCTAGCTGCAATGAGATGCCTTTAAAATAATGCCTTAGGAAATGTGGGGAATCTGGCAAAGACAGCAGGTTTGAATGTTATTTGTCTCTTGCATTCACAGTTAGGGAGAAGTAAATGGCAACAATAAATTTGACAGGGATTATCGTTTCTCGTAGGAATAGCACGGTTAATATTTTTGCTTCTAGCAAGCCCCTCTTTTGCGCTTTCGATATGAAATTTTGCACTGCAACCCGGACCACAACCATAAACATTCTGTGAAAATTTGAAGCATCTACCATATTTTTACCCCATGAATTATGGCTGCCACACACACTCACAGAGAGATACACATACACAGACATCTTCGTTTATTATTTAGATCAGTAGTTCTCAAACTTTTGTGAAGTTTGCTTCACGTACCCCCTGGAAATGTGTATGTAACTTGCGTACCCCTAGTATAGATAAATAAAATTATAGTTATATTATAACAATGGTTATTTTTACTTTGTTACTAGATCTAGCCACTTTTGAGCTCTCACAGCGTACCCCACTTTAAGAATCCTTAATTTAGATAATCACCACAAATATTCAAACACTTGTCGCTACCTGTAATGAGCTTATCGGTTCTGTAAGCATATCAGTCCTGTCCCTGATGATTCAACCAAGAAGTGACGGCACGTTGCACCTCCATCTGATGTAAAACGACGTCCTCCCAAGTGAACCTTTAAGTGCGGAAAGAGGTGGAAATTGCATGGAGCCACGTCGGGACTGTATGCGGATGACCGTGAGCCACCCACTGAAATTCACACAGCAAGTCCTGAGTTATGTCCACTGTGAGCGGGTCACACAGACCGTTACGATCAGACCGTTTCCTCCTAATGGCCTCTCGTAAGCGTTTCAGTGCGTCACAGGATCCTTCAACTGTAATGGTGTGTGCGTGTTCCGAGAATTCCGCCAACAACACACCACAGGAGTCCCGAAATACTGCAGCCAACACTCTCCCGGCGGAAAGTCTCACTTCTTTCGGGTTGGTGACGTTTGTTGTTTCCACTCCATCGACGCACGCTTACTGCTTGGCATGTAATGGTAAACCCATGTTTCGTCGCCTGTCACCACTCAGTAAAGAATGTTTGTTCCCTCTGTTGCATAAAGCTGCAGCAATGTGAAAATGGAGCCTTCGAATAAAATCCAGCAGCTCACTTCTCTCACTGTTGAGGGCTTTCGTAATCGGGTTATTTAGTCTTTCTGGAGAAAAAAAAAAGAAGAGACATTCAGAATAAATCTGCGAACTTAAAATATTACAGCATTAATATTTCTTTCTCTAATTTGTAATAGATTATAAAAGATTTGACAGAGGTAGGTCAACGTGTATTTTTCAGTCTTTTTTTTATTGCATGTACACTTTCGATATATATACATAGATAGAATATACGTAGAAAAATATGTACGTATAGCGCTGGAAGAGATATTTACAGACTGGTCTGTAAATTGTAGCTAAGCAAACTGGAAGGAAAGCTATGTACCAATCCCCAACGATGATGCACAGAACCGGCCAGGTCAAGCACCTAATATCCGACCTCGCCTTCTCGTGGTGCAGGCACTTAGTACCTTTCAAAAGAGATATTCTCGTTTGGAAGGGAACGGTAAGGAAGGGCTGCCAGATCAGTGTCGCTTACTGATCTGTTCATCTATGGCCACTTTTTTTTTTCTGCCCTGCTGAGCAGTGGTCAACTTTATACGGTCTTGGTGCTGACCATTTATACCCATTACACTGGACTGGTTTACGGCTTTGAGCTTGATTACGGAATCTAGGTTGGGCTGGGTTGTTTTACCTCTGAGCGGCAATTTTTGCACACCATGGGCTGAATGGCCAGGTCACAAGGACACTGAAGGCTCAGAGGAGGTTGGGAGAGGGGACCCACTGGAACAGCTGTTGGGAGACAGATGGTAGCCTCCCGTCAAGGACATCCAGCGTGTTCTTTAACGTGCACAGGGATGGCTCTCCCGCACACAGAGCCATGGCTTAACGTCCCATCCGACGGATGGCGGCCTTTCCAAGCCCATCGATGTCGCCACTGACCGTGGGCAAGGCGTGGAATTGTGAGGAGATAAATCTCAACGCTGACCCAGCTGGGACTCGAACCTGGGAACTACAGATTACGAGCCTGGCGCGCTACCGACTGAGCCACTCCCGCCCCTACGGAACCTGGACTTCTTGCACTGGTGGGCCTCTGTTGAGGGAGAATCTGTCACTGTATTTTTTATTTGCTTGTGGGTTGCCAGCCCTACGTGAACAGAGGCACGGGATACCTTATATCAGCTGATGGATAATACTGATGAGAGGCCATCGCAGGTGTCTGAACCCTCACTAACCTAGTTGAGCATCGCCAATCCTCAACTGGAGTAATATGTCTCAGGCAGGTAATATGGTTCTTGAAAAGGACCACTGAGAAAGTTGCTACCTGAACTTCCTACCAGCATTGGTGGCTACAGCCTTTAGCGGCGGGGTGGGGGAACATAGTTTCGCGAGATCAGAGTAAACAATACGATGGCCAATCATTACAATGGCCAATGAGGGACTCTATTCCAGACTAAGTTTTTTTTTGTTCATTATTTTTTCCCAATTTGAATCATATTAGTTGAATGGCTGTTGAAAATTCTGAAAAACATCAGTAAAATTATATAATTTTACTCTGAACAATCTTTCGAAACATACCAAAATTTTCATACAAACTTTTTTTTTTAAATCTTTCTTCATTTCAATATTTCCATTCCTTATTTCACAGTTTGTATTTAGAATTTGGATTGGTTTAAACTAATTTGGAATTAGAACCTGCATTCGATTATCGGTAAAGAGTCCAATTTGTAAGGCAATACGATGTGGCTTATGTTGAAGGTAGCATTACTAGGGAACATCGCTATAAGCAAACCTTGTTTGAATCGGAAATGTGGAATAATCCAGATCCCCCACCTCCATTTCATATATATTGTTACAAATTAAATCGATGAGCACTGAGCGTGAGTTCAAGTAAATAGTATATCGCAATGATAATTCTAAGACAATGTAATTTAGTACAAAAGTATGGATGAAATCATTTATATGAACTAAATTCAACCAATGCAAATCATATATGTAAATAAACCTGCTATATATCGAGAGTAACCTTACCAAGTCTTACAAACAAACTAAATACAACTATATAACAATTGATAAACCCTTCGTACAGAAAGGTTAAGGCCAGCTCTGTCTGCTCCACTAACATATTACCTCTCATTTGTATTGCCATGTCTCTTGTATAACTTTCACTTCAGCGTAAACAACCCTTCGTCTATTCTTAATAATTTTACACTAATCAACTCTTTTTAACCTCCCACACGCACTCACGACATAAAATTCTTCTTTAGATTATTTTGTCACGTAAACACTTCAACTACATTTCCTTTTGCACTCCAACTGCGCTTCATAACTCAATTTGTTTTAATTCTTTCTTGTCAAGTCGTTCGATGTCGTTGGTGACGTAATTCTCACGCTGAAGCATACGCGAGCATTCGTGTCGCGTTTATCATCAATTCATTGTAGCACGTTCATTTGTCGTAACAATATGTTTAAAAAATATTGTTAAATTCTTATAACGACCTGCAATACTCGACATATAAATTCGTCAATATTGAAGAAAGCTAAATGACGCACAATTCTGCTGCTTAGATTTCTTAAGGGTTTTACAAACGTCAGTTTTGCCCTTAGGTCTAACGGAAAGTTTTAGGATTGAACAGTTCGGTATTCAAGTTAGCTTGTGTCTTCTATGTGAACGGTTCTAGATATGGCTTCACTGCCAAATAGGGAGAGTAAAATTATATAATTTACTAATGATTCTGTGTTATAATTAATATTAGGTATGCCAGCATAAGATGCAAATTCGGCTCTGTCTAAAAAAAAATTAAAAATTTTCTCTGCCCCCCCCCCCTCAAACAGCTGCTTACCACAGAGATAATGCAGGAGGAGGGGGGACCTAAGCAGAAAAATAACACAAACATCCATGCCTTACCCGGGGCTCGAACCCAGGTCCCTTTGATGAACTGCTAAACATGCTAATCACTTGGCTACGGGGTAAGAAATATATTCTGCGGCTCTTGAAATATTCATAAATTTGCAGAAACAAAACTATATTTTTCGAAAACGAACTATGAAAATCAAATGGGTGAAAATTGTAAAACTTTAAGATGCATGTAATTTTATGAATATTGCTAGTTTTTTATTCACACAAAATTCCTTTGGCTTTTTACTACGTTATGCTATCGGCGAAAATAAGAAATCGAAAAATGAAAATTACTGCAAGCCTAGTTATACGTTACATATCAAACACCTGGTACTGTATAAATTAATACGTAATTCTTAAGAGAAACTAAAGTTTATACATTAAAATCTCTCGGATGTTTCCAGCGCGCAAGTAAACAGTTAATCAATGAAATGTTTAATACGACACAAGAGAATAAACTTCATTATAAAATAACCTCCTGCAATATTTTTAAAGAGGAGATTAATTTCTCCACTTGCACTCTGACCTGCATTATTTTAATTCTTATTCCCTGAATGTATGGATTCTAGTTCATTTTTTCTTTGTAATGCCATCTACATAACTATGAAGAACACAAAAAATACTTCAGCGATATCGAATGCTTTCAAAGAGAATGAAGTTTACAGTTTTGCGACTTGAATAGCCACTAATAACAGTAATTTCAATTAATGGATGAATCCGATAATGCAAATCGCAATACATTATTTTTATCTTTAAACCGTAAAAAAAGTTTAATTTCTTAAAACAAAATGAAGCTAAGTGCCTACATACGAACAGACCAAAAATGGGAAATAATAACTGCTTCGTAAAACTAGCAATATCAAATACCCATATTTTATAAAATATTCTGTGTGTCCCTCATTGTCAGCGACAACAGTGAACGCGGTCGTTTGCTACCAGCGCCAGTAATATTACAATATAATTCAAAAACTTTTAGCAAATTTTGGGAACCCATAACTTTTCAGAATTTGATCGGTTCCATACTTTCGGTACGGGGTTTCCTTGGATAATATTACACTTAGTTCGAAAGACAAGTGCCTATCTTTAATAGATACGGAGATAGAATTTTAGAGCTCATTTTATTTTACCATTCTTCTGTCTAAAGCTGTAATAGAAACTGAGTTCGATTTTGAGACTAACAAATGGCATATGCATTTCCATCACCTCTAAATGTTGGCGGGCTTTCTGCTAGTTAGATACCTAAATTAAAACTTTTTACATGAATAAATAATCATTAACTTATTAGCCTCTGTTTTCACTTCGCTTTCACTTTCATGCATATTAGAAGACGAACTCATAGGAACATTCTGAACGGCGGGAAAATGAAATTGTCGTATCACCAAAATTTAGGAATGTAAACGTCTTCTGTACCAGTGTCAGCCACCCTAGATTTAACAACTTTCTTCTGCTCTTTTAGGAAAGAGCTTCGCAGATTATTTTAAAAATGAATATTAATTGAACCAGATCACTGCCGTATTTTATTTTCAAATGATTTAACACGAATTTACATAACTTTCCAATTTTAATATTCGTATATTTTTCTCTTATATTTTAAAATTTTTCAATGCATCTAATTATACAGATATGAATGTAGTGCAATACAGTAGGTACCCGTTTAACCTCGTTAATTCGTTCTTTAAAACACAAAGTTAAGCGAAAACATTAAACTTATCGATGTGAGTGAAATGTATCATAATATACACAGTCGTATCAGAATAATATGACCATCCAAAGAATCACAGTGTACCCGCCCAGACCACACGGAGATATAAGCGGCCGGCCAGGACAAATGAGCCATAGTGCGTAACGTGAGCACAATGGGCAGAGGTAATGATTTGACGGACGTTCAAAAAGGAATGATCATCGGCTACCGCGCCAAGGGTGGAAGCATCTCGGAAACAGCAGACTCCGTGGGCTGTTTGCGAGGTGCTGTAGTAACGGTGTACCAAGAATGGACTGCTGGCACATCAAGTCGTCCATCGTCTCCAGAGGAGAACGTCGCCTCCGTCGACTGGTAAAGGGCAATCGACATGCAACAGTGCAGCAATTGACCACTCAACTTAACGTTGGGGCACCCAGGTACGTGTTACCATAAAAGTACAGCGAACCCTGTTATGCATGGGTCTCCAGAGTCGCGCTGTGTAAAGGCGCCCATGTTAAACAAGACCCATCGGCAACGACGCCTGCAGTTTGCACGGGGCTACCAATATTGGACAGTGGAAGAGTGGAAAAAGTTTGCTTTCTCCGATGAATCGAGGTTTCTACTCCACAGAAGTGACGGACGGTGGCGGATACGGCATGAGACACACGAGAACCAACAGCCGGACACGCTTCTCAGTCAAGTACAGACCGACGGTGTCATGTGCATGTTTGGAGAATGCTTTCCTGGTATGACCTGGGACCGCTGGTACCACTGGATGGGTCTCTGAACGCCAATGGCTGCCTGACCATCCTCGCTGATCACATGCATCCCTTCATGTTGAACGTTTACCTTGGTGGTGGTGGTGTCTACCAACAGGACAATGTACCCTGCCATATCGCTAAGGTGTTGCGTGACTGGTTCATGGAACACGACAGCGACGTCTCCGTTTTCCCTCGGCAGGCAAAATTGTCAGACCTAAATACCACAGAGCCCTTTGGGGACCATTTGAATCGACAGGTTCGGCGTGCGGACCCACAACCACATCATCTCCGGAACGTTCGTGCTCTGGTGGAGTCCGAATGGGCACGTGTGCCTCTGGCAACCTTCCAGGGCCTCATTGCGTCCATGCTACTCCATCTCGCTGCTGTCATCCGGGCCAAGGGTGGTTATTCCCATTATTAGGTAGGTGGTCATATTATTCTGGTAGGATGGTGTATATTTTTCTCAGTATACCAAATAAAAGTAGCCTAGAAGAATTGTAGTATTAGTACTCGTAGGTTACTTTATTCAGAAAATATTTCAATTATGTATTTTGCGTATTTTATATTATATATATATAGTAATAACATTATCTTTAGTTATTATGGTGATGAGAACAGTAACACGTAGTTTAAGAAGTTATAAACCACTTCAACAAATATGAATCGGAGAAAATAAGCTGACAGACTATATTACACACAATTATACGTTTACATACGTTCAACGGTAGAGAAATACTATCAACACATAAGAAATTAATAACATTTGGAATGAGAAACCGGGACTTAGTAAAATAAAGGAGAATTCTATCTCGTTTTTACAAATATAATTAAAAAAATACACTTACCTCGACAACGCTTCGTATGTCGACACCATTACTGATGACAGTGGCAACGATTCTAGCGGCCTCTAGTAGTTAGTAAGAGAATGCGAAATATTATGCAAAGCAATGGGAAAAGTGCTTACAACGAAAGAAAGAAATTTATACTCATTGAATTCTGTGGATTGAATATGGAAGATGTAACTGTTGATGTAAGGATACGATAACCAATTGAATTGCGATGAAGCGAGATTCTTCATACACTCCTAGCTCGACTAGCCTGGCAGATTGGTGCTTCTGTTAATTATGCAGTATAATGTGACAGAAAAATTCGAAGAATATTATATAAATGTAAACTTTATGTGAGAATAAACTTATTGAAGTTATGAAAATACTTTTACTTTTATGTCAAATCATTTAAATTTATTTAATTTTTTATTTCTTATTTATTTAATGAGATATTTAAGAGCACCACTGCTCCCCTTGCTTCCATGGACACTTCGCCACTGAAAGAATGGTACTAACCACATTAATTCGTCTTTCCACTTTCACAACTGAAGAAAGAAATCTGTTTCTTTTTTCAAACAATCTGAGTGAAGACATTTTTGCAAAATCTGATTTTGTATACAGAAGCAGAAAAATGAAACCTTGAGGTATATAATTCAATAATAAAAGAGTAAGTCAAGAGTTGTTAACAAATTAATATATGTTAGGCGAATATCTTTCTGAGCCAATAAGCGATAAATCCCAAGAATTATTGTGTCATTAATTTTGCTGTTTTCTCCATTTGTTTCATGGCGGGTTCTGATGCGCTGATAATGCTTTTATCTTTCTCTTTCTCTTGCTGTCTTTTGATTGAGTTTATCTCTTTGCAGAGATACAAAGAACCTTGTTGAGTGGGAGGGAAAATGGAAAACTGATATCTTTTTCGTCCTGTTATGTTTAGCTTTTCATCATAGGCCAGGCAATATATTAATAAATCCCATCTTGGATTAAATCATTCAATTTATCGATCTTTTACTGTCAGTTTGAATAATTAAAAGTTAATCTGCGTGCATATCGCTCGAAAAATTCAGAAATGAATATTAAATCAAACAGATTTTATGACTGGTGTTAACAGCTTGAAAAATTACTTAAAATATTGATTATGAAATATCGATACATCGAGAATTGATAAGCTTTCATTGCATATCCTTGCACCCGATTAATGTTTCCTTTCAATATCATTGAACTTACCATTGACACTGGCTAGGATCACTTTTAGATTGTTTCAGCCATTTTACGAATAATGAACAAATCATTCGCATTTCACTTGGCACCCATAAAATTTTTAAATAAGCATATTGGACTGTTAATATGATTGAAGAGATAGTAGACCTTAAATACATTGTAGTTCCTGCTTTTATATTAGCATTTTTTTTTTGCTAACTGAAGTCCATTATGGTTTTGAAATTTCCAGGAAACTCAATTAATATGACAATTATACTGCTGAATGTCAGCGTAAATTTTGATTGAAAAATAATTCTTTTTATGCAGGAGTGAAGCGTAATCATAACATTATGTCACTAAATAATGATTATTTCAATGCTAATATAATAATGCATTGATTAATAACTAATAACTGATTTAATTCATAATATAATCGATTTTTAAGACTATTGCTTTATGCCCACTTACGCATTATGTATTTTTCTGATTGAAACTAAAAACGTTCAGTAAAAACATTCTTCGAATCACATGCGACTAGAGTGGTTAATGCACTACGTTGAATTAATTTAGTCATGAGCAATACGAAGGACAGAAGAACAGATCACAAGACCCTCAAATTCGTGAGAAAGAAAAGAGATCGAAGAGAGGAAATCAAGCGAAGCCTTGTCTTCAGAGGAAGATGGAAACCTCTTCTCGTGGTCATAAGCACCCTTCAAGAGTTAAAACTGTCACCCAGTGGGCCAACGGTGAAATTCCTATCCCCTGAAAGACAACCTCTTGACGTCTTTCTTCCTTATTGAAGATTTTAAGAAGATAACTTCTCAATATTCGAAGCAGCAAACTTTAGGTAACGAGAATAGTAAGGATACTAAGTAGCTGCCTGCTCTCCTTAGCAATCAATATTACTACTTTGGAGAAATCGAAACTTGATATTGTTTCTATTTTTTTATTAGTTCACATGAAAGTGCTTTTATTATTATTATTATTTTAATAATAAATGGATCTTTATTTCCTCATAATAATTTTGCTTTAAAGTTAATAAAAAATTCACTAATATATATCACAGGAAAAGTCACTGTAGACAAGGAACACTTGAAAAAAATGGGTTGAAAAAAATTGGTGGGCGTGAGTGACCAATATTACTATCACGAAATATGTGGCGGCTTGGCTGCCAAACTCCTGATAATAGATGGCGCCACTGGTTAATCAAACAGGAAGGCTTATATGTCACATAGTTGGAGAAATGGTCAGCTCCTCGGTGGTCTAGCAGTTAAGAAGCCTGGTGTGTTTCTAGAAGACCAAGGTTCGAATCATAGTCAGGGCAGCAAATTTTTTTCAACCCATTTTAACAAAAAATTATGAACTTCTTCGAATTGTAAATAAGAAGAGGAATTGTATAAAGTCAGTTTATAAACTTACGAGAGAAACGTAAGTGAAATCTGGAGCAGGGGTTTTCAGACTGTGTTCTGAGGGATCCACTGATTCCGTGAAAGCTTTACGCGATTCCGTCAGAGACTGACGGACTGATAAAAACTTGATATTTCAACACTGTCCAACTTCTGTACACTTAGGCGATGATTCATGAATCCAATAAAAACACTAGGTCAGTAACAATTCTTTTGATGGATCTCAAAATACCTCTTAATTACAGTTATGCAGCACATAGGTATACATTATAATGATGATGGAGATGATGAGATTACCGCGCATATCGCTTGAAAATTTCATAAGGTTCTATAAGATACACAATATGATCAAAAGTATCCAGACACTTGCTCATCCACGATCTCCCGATAATAGGAAATGAATTAATATCGCATTGGTCCAAACTTTGCTGCTATCACAGCCTCCACTGTGCGGGGAAGGATTTCCATCAGATTTTGATACGTTGCTGCGGCAATTGCCTGCCATTCTGCCACAAGAGCATTAGTGAAGCCGGTCACTGATGTCGGTCGATTCAGCTTGGCTCACAGTCGGCGTTCCAATTCATCACAAAAGTGTTCCATGCGGTTGATATCAGGGCTCTGTGTAGGCCAGTCAAGTTCTTCCACACCCATCTCATTAAACCATTCTTTCATGGTCTTGCTTTGTGGATGGGGCATTTTCGTGTTGGTAGAGTAAAGTGTCTTCACCGAACTGTTGCCATAAAGTTGGGAGCACAGAACTGTAGAGGGGCCCATTCCCAACCATGAAAAATGGCCCCAAAGCATGATGCCTCCTCCACCAAACTTCACAGTTGGCACAATATGGTCAGTCAGGTAGCATTCACCTGGCATCATCCACACCAGTACTAGTTCGTCAGACTGTCAGATGGCGAAGTGTGATCCATCAGTCCAGAGAACACAGTTCCACTGCTCAAGAGTCCAATGGCGTCGTGCTTTGCACCACTCCAACCGACCCTTGGTGTTGATCTTGTTAATGTTAGGCTTGTATGTTGCTGCTCAGCCATGGGAACCCATCCTGCAGCTCGCCACGAACTGTTATGGTGATATTATATTTTTTAATAATAAATTATACTTTATTTTCCCATAATAATGTTACAGAACGATTCACAGTTGTCCCGTGTCGATATTTTACATGTCCAATTTGTGTACACTTAGTCGACGATTCAGGTACCCAATAAAAACACTAGGCAAATTAACAATTCTTTTGATGGATCTCAAAATACCTCTTAATTGCAGTTACAAAGAAAATGAGCAGCTCTACAGCAAACAGGTATGCATTATGATGATATACACAGTGTAGAGTCACATGCGACTAAATGCAAGCAGGTATATATTATGATGATATATACAGGGTAAGGTCACATGCGGAAATCTCTCCTCGTGGTCATAAGGACCCTTTAAGAGTGGTGTTTCAAAACTCTGTACAAATTTCAATGTGAGATACGGGACACCAAGACAAACCTCTTTCGTCTATGAATGTATGCCCGATGACGTAACCCTTCGGTGCTAGAGGGCGCTGACAGAAATATCGGTAGAGCTCGTACATAAAGGAATGGAAACAAGTGTAAACAACATGTTTATTTAAAGAAGGTGCTCAAAGTTGCGACCGGCAACAGCATTGCATGAATGACAGCGTCGAAGCATTGATTGCCGTACATGTTGAAAGATTCTCGGAATTTTGTGAACAGTTGCAACGGCGACAGCGATTCTTGCAACGAGGTCTTCATCTGAGTAAATGGGAGTCTCGTACTGTACACGAGGTTCTTCCTCTGTTCCCAGAGGAAACAATCGATACATTTTAAAACGGCGATCTTCGTGGCCAGACGACAGGTCCACCCGGCCTATCCTTCAGCCCCCAAAAGTGGTGTTCAAATAATCCTGCACAATATTGCTGAAATCTGCTGGCGCTCTGTCGTGTTGAAACCACATTCGTCTGCGAATAGCCACTGGAATATCTTTCAGCAGTCCCGGTAACGTTTTTTCAAGAAATACTCGATAAATCTGCCCGTTGTGTCAAGGAGGCAGCAGGCATGGCCCAATCAAAATGTCATGAAAGATACCCAGCCAAACATTGACGGCGAACCTTTGTTGATGACCTTGCATCCATTGTGGCGTGTGGACTTTCGTGCGCCCAAACGTGAGAATTGTGCACATTAAACACACCCTCAAGTGTGAAAGAGGCCACATCTGACAAGAGCATATGAGCTGGAAAATCAGGTTGCACTACGGTCTGCTGCAGAAACCAGCGCACGAATTCCACATGAAGATGATAATCCTGAGGTTGCAAGGTCTTAACTCTCTAACGATGAAACGGATGTTTCTGCTGCTCGTGCAACACTCTCCACATGAGGACATGGTTCACACCGAGGCTACGTGCAACAGCTCGTGTGCTTGTGCAAGGATTGTCCTCAATCTCTTCTTCCATGTCAGGACTGCACATGGTTCTCTCCCGATCAGTGTTATGAATACTTGCATGGAATGTTCCAGTTTCTTGCAGTTACCGGTGCAAAAGCGCAAATGTCTGGTAGTTTGACACACGTCTGTTTGGGAAGTGCTGTCGCTATAACCTTATATCAGATCTTCCATTTCCATTGGCAGTCCCATACGCCAGATGCATGCCAGCCATCTCAGCAATCGTGAAACTCTACATGATACAAGTGTCTGATTTACGAATGTGAGACGGCAAACACAAGTCCGTTCTTCGTTCCCACTTACCCCCTCTAGCCAATTGCAATGCCGCCAAACAGCACCCTCTTGCATCGCGCTAAACCTTTACATCAGCGGACATACATTCATAGACAAAAAAGGTTTGTCTTGGTTTTCCCTCTCTCCCATTTAAATTTTACAGAGAGTTTTGAAGCACCCCATAGAGACAGATGTGATTATCGCGTTGCTTCCAGAGGAATTTTGGATCTCGGTGGTGAGTGATGCAACCAAGGACACGCTATTTTGCCACAGCACCCGCTTCAGCACTCGGCGATTCCGCGCTGCCATTTTATGAGGCCTACCGGGTGGCGATTGCGCTGTTTTTGCTCCTAGGCGTTTCCACTTCACAATAACATCATTTACAAGTCGTTTGGGGGCAGTTACAGCAGGGCCGAAATGTCCGGAACTGACTTCTTGCTAAGGTGGTATCCTATGACTGTGCCACGTGAAAGCCACTGAGCTCTGCCGTAGGGCTCTCCTGTTCATGCATATATGTGAGGTTTGACAGGGCACCTGCGTACTTTTATACCTGTTTGGGCCATGACTGTGGAGTTTATGGGCGAATCCACTACTCAGAAAGGGTATCTGGATACTTTTGATCAGATAGTGCATCTTAAAATAATAGAATTTCTCACATACTCCTGTTTAGAGATTTGTTAGATAAATATAGAGGAAATTTGTCATTAACCGGATGAGATCTGAACCCCACGACCTCCTGATAACATCTCAGGTGCTCTGACCACCTAGTTACCACCTGCCAAACAATCATCCTCTGTTAGTGGCTTTAGTATTATACCGTAGAATAGTCATTGGAAATGTAATTGACTGTAATTGAAGACTCTGGTCCAGATGGCACCTTCCAGTTCAGTGTCATGATATTTTTTTAAGCCGACACGCCGCTGACATATTATCAGGAGATCATGGGTTCAGATCCCACCCAGCTAATAACAATTTTTCTTCTATATATATAGTGCATCTTGTTGACCATGATGAATGGAAATGTTGTTTCGCATCGTTTCAATGTTTTTTGAGGACATCGAGAGAACTAGAAATTCCATAATAAGTATAAAATTGCCTTATTTCCATTTTGTTTACCTACCCTTGATTAAGGTTTCAGGTAATAAAAATTTAACTGTAAGGGTCCAGAGAGCGAAAAATCAAATGTGAAGGGTTTCAGGAGTTTGAAATTAAATTTAAATGTTCTGTATCTTAGAAAGTTGGAAAACCCTTGATCCACAGTATTGCAAAGGGTTGATTTGCTGATAAAAAATCAACAGCTGCAACTCTTTGCAGCCTACTAGATTTACTCTCTATAAATGACGAACCACTTCAACAAAACTCTGCATAAAAATACGACCCAAAAATATAATTCCTAAATACTTTTATTTTTAATATCTTGGAACATTTGGTGTGATAAAATCAATCTGTCATTGTCTGGAATATGAATGAAATATGAATTAAAATAATTAGCAATTTTCGCTGAGTTATTACTTTCTATTGGATCAGTATTAGGGAAATTTGGAAGGAAAGGTTTAGACTTTTCTTATTATCTATTAAATTATTGATAAATTTCCATTGCTTTCTACTGTCGCCGTTGCATGTAAGGAATTGTGTCCTAAGATAATTATTTTTAGCAGATTTCAATAAAGCTTTAATTTTATTTCTAACTATTTTGTAATTTTCTTCGTATACAATATTGTGAGAATATTTCTTATGCTTCTTATATAATTTATCTTTTAATATAATATCGTTTTTGAGATCATCTGTTATCCATGGATTTTTACTTCTATAGTTCAATTTTAATAGTATATTGTTTAGCAGCTTCCACCAATTCAGAGAATTCATCAATAAACAATTTGTACCACAAATTGACATTATCAGTTTCTTTAAGTTCTTTCCATCTGCAATTTATTAGTTTTTTCCCTTAATGCTACGAAATTTATTTTATACGCTACATTCGGAACTATTTTCTGATTTTCTTTCCTCTTTTATTATATATGCATATATTGTTATAAATGAAATGGATGAAAACTGAGTCGAGTTCAAATAAATTGTATATAACAATTCTAATTCTAAAACAATGTAATTTATTACAAGAGTATGGATAAAACATTCTACATTAACTAAAGTCAACCAACAGCATTTCTATATCAGTTTAAAAATTAATCTTCAAAAGAACTTAGCATCTTATTACACTCAAATCATAAAATAAGGCTTACATATATCAGCCGATGAACAGTACAATCATGGTTGAAAACAAATCTGCAACTATCGAGATTAACCTTGCCAATTCTTGTAAACAAACTGAATGTAACTGTATGCCAATTGACTTCTTACAAAGGTTTTAGGCTTCAAATACTCTAAAACTGCAGCTAAGTATATTTGTTTATATTCTTTTCCAATTCTTTTCAGACGTTGATCGCTACGCTTCAAACGATGAATTCTTCTTTTCCTCTACTAGTTTACTAGCACGATTACACTAAGTAATTTATTTAATTTCCCGCGCACACACCACATAAAACACTTCTTCTTTAGACCATTTTATCGTGCCCAAACTGAGACTATCTACTTTTCCTTTCGTACTCCAACTCCCACTCCTACAATTCTTTCTTCCTTATTTTTTCCTTTAGGCTCTTTGTTCGAAGTCGTTGGTGACGTAACTCTCACGCTGTAGTTCAGTCGAGCCTCAAGACGAAACATCACATCAAGGTTCATTGTAGTGCGTTTATCTGTCGTAACAATATATCAATTCTTATTTCTACAAGTTATGATCAGCAATATCAGTATGTATAACAACTATTCGCACTTTAATATTATAAGTGTATCTTACAAATACATCGTCCAAGCATGAAACTCAAGTTTGAGTCTGTCTTGTAATTGCATCTAAATATGGTTAGAATTCATATGAAGACAGTATATCCAAATAACTGTTGACATAATGATTATCAAGTAAAAGGTCAATATTAAGATCACCAGTAAGTATAACTGTACTGTTTTTAATTAAATTTAAATAGTCATTTAATTCCTCCATAAACTGTTTTGGTGTGTAAAAATGAGATCTATATATTGCGTATAGACAAATATGATAATCCGTCCACGTTAAACAAAGCGATTCAGCAGTCACCAAGTCATTATTTTTGCTTAAAATAAAGTTACATTTAATTTTTAACAATAACCAATACACCACCTGATTTGTTGTAATCCCTATTTTTGCAAAGTTTATTATAACCGTTTAAGTTATATAAGCAAACCTCATCATGCTTTATCCATATTTCAGTCAATGTAAGAATATCAGCTCGATAATTCAAATAATCCATAATTGCTTCAATACTATCAAACTTTAATATCATCAATTTATATTGCCAAATCATAGTGAGTTGACCCCTTTCAAAAGTCATATTTGGCTCTCTTCATTTGTACGTGTCAATTAACCCACTAGCATTGTTATTCGATTATCTGCATATTAAATCAAATGATCTACATGCATATACTTTTCTTTTTATTTTCCTTCTGTTTAATTGGATGTCTTCAATAATTTGCTGTGATATTTTATCGAAATGTTTGAGAGAGAGAGAGTGGCAACACCTGATTGAAGTGCATCGATGAAGAGGACTCTAGATTCATCTCGCACTTATTATATCCGTAACGTTTAAGCATATGTAAACAGATTAGCATTCCATTATAATGAATAGTTTTACATTTGCAAATCCTCCACTTTTCAAAATCAGGAAATAAAACTCAATCTCTCTATCTCATTGAGCAAATTTAACAACAAAAGTTAACAAAAATCATATTTTAATATGTACATCGCATTACTTTAAATAATTTAAAAGAAAACTGTAATATTTTGACGTATTGTTTTCATTTTCTTTTTCCAAAACTGGGTTTATTTGAAATTCCTGTATTCCAGTACCTTTTAAACATTTAAAAATCATCTGTTCTTGTCCTTCTGTCTCAATGTTTTGGGCACTAACATAAATTATCTATTATCAGATTTCTTCATTTAAAAGATTTTAACTTTTAAATGCAATTTCCGTTCCTTATTCTGTTTATTTTAATGAAGTCCTTTTTAAAGACGGGAAATTGCCTGAAATTGATATGTTTAGCTCAGGATAGACTTGCTTGGAGAACTAAATTGCATGGTCTGGTTGGACCTCCGTAGCCCATGGCTGCTTGAGGATGATGATGATGAGGATTTTCAGGTAAATCTACAATTGAATTTCGTGAATGTGTGCAAGTCGAATTCCTTACACCATTTTGATAGATTTTAATTTTACTATATTTATGTACATTGGAGTGATTCCATAATTTGTTCCATTAAGTGTATCCTTAGTCTCAATATCAACAAATTCGTTGGACTCTAAGCCAAAATGACTTATATCCCATTTCAGGCTGACATTGTTTCTCTTATTTGCACGTTTGGAGTAGGGTTCCAAGATTTCTTGAAGGAACAAAGTTTTATGTGAATTTTCACAATTTTGTTTCATTGAAAACATTCATTCAATCAGCGAAATTGACAATTTTTTTTTCAAATTTTAAAATTCATAGAAGTTTTGCATCAATAAAGTTCTGCTGCGAAATTATTCGTAAAATTAAAAAGTTTTAAGCATTCAAAATAATTATCAATAGAAGACGAAAAAGCTTCTAGCCCTAACGATTACTTGAAAGATCAAAATAAATTTTTGGATGAGAAAGTTATAACTGTTTTCGGTTACTCTCCTAATAGCAATCGCTAACGTTTACTTTAAATATTCCACTTTCTTATAATGCATATAAAGACTGCACATATCTAATATGCAATGCTATTATTCTAGAGGTGAGTACCACTACCTGTTTTTCTCTATTTCCGCTGTTTAGCTATCGTGTCCCTTAACCTTTACACGTCTCTTGTATCGCATTCATCATTTGTTCCAGTGGCTCCCAAAGTATTGCACTCGCTTGTAAGGAACGCAAAACAAAACGAAAGAGCTTTGCACGAAGCAAACGTCGAGGCCATGCCTTTTCCCGTTCCGCGACCGAGTATCGGCTCCGTTCAGTGCAATCAGTCGACGGTCGCTCCGGAGGAAGGAAAGGACGGGCAGAGGACGTTGTCACGCAACGGAAGCTGACTACCCTTTCCGACGTAAAGCAGATGTCAGGATAGCACGTCTCAATGCGCTCGCTAATGTCCTCCAACGGGCAAACCAGGAAATACGGAAGATTATTTTACATCTCGTTGGGTCCCTTACTGGTTGTTCGAAGGAGTGCTTTAGGGCGAACAGTCACGAGATGCTGCGTACACGTAATTTTCAATCTCTTCGACTGTCACAGGGAGAAGGAGATGCACAGAAAAGAGCGATGGAGCAAATGAAGAGAGAGGGAATAGCTGGAAGAACGTCCTGAAAAGAAACGCATACACATTTGCGACTATTAGCTGTAAAACACCGACTCGCAAACTCGTGAAAGATCTGTGAAAAGTTTTAGGGAGAAAATCAAAAGAAGAAATTTTAATTCATCTGAAAGTTTATTTCTTCTTATCATCTTGTGAGGCATAATATCAAACTGCAGATTACGAGCCTGGTGCGCTACTGCCAACTCCCATCCCTAATTTTGCAAGATTTCATTTTCTGCAGCAATGGGATGTTTCAATCTGTCTCTAAGTAAATTAAGTAATCAACACCAACATTTATAAACATTATTTTTTTGTCTTTGGTTAGTGTGAAATTTTTTTTCGTGAGCTTGATAACGTAATCAAAGTATTTAGTCCTTTCCGCTGAACGCTTAATTTGTCTTGCTTTCCATTGCTATACACCAACAGATAAGAAACATAACTATAATATTGAGCTGAAGGAAGTTTAAAGATTTTAATGCAAACTGTTTCGTTTAAGGTGAAAGCAACTTTTTTCTTCGGAGATGGAATCACTTTCTCCCCTTTTTCTCGAATAGATACTTCCTCCTTTCATTTTTATTTGGTTTTCATTTTGAACAAATATCACTGCGATTTGTTTGTAGTGCACTCAAACGTCCGCTTCCTTTTGCACAAACTCCGTTGCTACTTTTGTGTTCGGCTTTTTTTTTCTTTCATGTAGAGGTCTCCTTTTGTCATTTGGTTGTTGCTTATTGATGTTGGGCAAAACTTGAGATTACAATTGGTTCCAATCGGATTAAATCAGTTGTGTCTTTCTCACACAAACATGAATGTTTCCCTTGGCAGTAAGAAGAGAAAAATTTAAACCGACGGATATTACTAACCACCGATTAAGAATATGCAACCCACAATTCGACATAACTAACAAGAAAGCCGTTAGCGAACTTTTTTTGGTTTAGAAATGTTCCGTTATTTTTTCGTTTCTTTTTTTAAGAATACCTTGTAATAAGCTAGGTACAATCATCATTATGCATTTGCTTCAAATCTTGAAAACAGTAGAAAGAGTTAATATTACTTAGTCTTTAAATGTTCATTAATCCCTCACATAACTCTATCCTCCGCTTATTCAATAATTTATTTTGGAGAATGTTCCACCGTGTTGCCATTAATTTGATCAACATAACTGACAAAGATTTTATGAGCT
The DNA here is from genome assembly GCA_038380435.1 of Ryuthela nishihirai. Lineage (NCBI taxonomy): Eukaryota > Metazoa > Arthropoda > Arachnida > Araneae > Heptathelidae > Ryuthela > Ryuthela nishihirai. Next base: position 7,169,150 of record JAWZYU010000019.1, read on the forward strand.
GTATGTATATGTCTGTTAATAGTTTTCTCGTTTGTTCCTCTGAGGCGGGGGAATCTCAGTCGGCAGCGCGCCAGGCTCGTAATCTGCAGGTTTGAGTTTCGCCTGGGCCAAACTTGAGATTTATCTCCACGGAAACTCCCGGTCCTCCCATTGGCCAGTAGGGGACACCGATGGGCTTGAAATGCCCGTTGTTAGTTGGATGGGATGTTAAGCCGTGGCTCCCTGTCCGGGAGAGTCATACCCTGTGCACGTTAAAGATCACGCTAGATGGCCTTGACGGGAGTTATGTAGTCTAATTTCAGTCTTCAGACGTATATGCTTATTTATCCATGATCTCCACAAAACCTTAGCAGCAATGCCTGATTTCTTAGTTGCCACATAATGCCAGGGTCTGTATCACAACTCCTGCTAAAATTTAAGCGCGAAAATATTCTAAAGCACAGAAGCACCACCCACAAGACCAATTTTCATGATCCCCTCTCACTACCATTTCTTGTTTTATTTTCTGTTTAAACTGCTTCATGTATTATGTTAAAGAATTTACGACTCACCCTATAACATCAAAAAAGTTTCTAGTTTTGCAAGTGGAGTTGTGAGTGGCGAGAGGACATATGCGTCCAGTGGTGCTTTTTGTCAATAGGAAATAAAAGAGGGCAAATGCCAAAGTGCTTCTAAAGAAACGCTGCTCCTTTAAATAGGAATCTATGGCTAAGATGGCTTTTTGACTTCATTTTTACAACAGAACAGTTTTTGACCTTAAGAAACATAAATTTATTGATTATGCGAAATTGAAATATAGTCAAACGCTAAGAAATCCTACCATGGGATTTTTTTTTCGTATTTATTACAAAGTAAATCGTTAATGGATGCAATGCGGAGTTTTATTTTCTCAGAAAGTAAAACCTCTTTGGATATTAGCAAATGGACATTCAACTTAAAAATAGCCAGTATCTTCAGGGATAGCAGGAATTCATTTAGATCTGCACTGAGACCTGGAAATTAGAGAAAGTGTCTGGGATACTACTTGTGGAAGTCTGTGCTTCGTTGGGTAAGCACAGTTAATCTCCATTGTACAAATCGTATGCAGCATGCATAGCCTGTAGGTTTGTATGCATTTCTTTTGTCGCCTAAGACCTTATCGAACAGCTTAAACAGATTTCACCATTGTAGTACTCATTCCATTTTGGTCTTATTGTTTGCGTAGGTTCATTTGGCTACTGATCCATTCCACTTCAGCGTTATTATCTTTAAGCACAAGAAGAGTCAGAGCAAAGCTAGTAAGTCCAAGTGGATTTAAAGCAGGGGGAGGGGGATCTTGGTATAAGCTGATTTCAGTCCATAACTTAACATACTAGCAGTCTTAGTTCATTTTATCATATTCAGGTTTGTCCACTGCACGTGATGAAAATATACTCTTCTAATAGAGTAACTTAAAGAGACAACGTATGCTGCGTTATATTTTTTTGAAAGAGAATATGAAGAGCGATCTGAACCGAAATAGAAACAGACGGTTATGGATGCATGCTTTATTAAAATATATCTAAACTCGATCGTCCCTCCGTCCGATATGGGATCGGAGGCATTATATCACTGGAATCAAATTCTGCATGAGTAAGAGACATAGGAATTACTCTTTACTCATTCAGTTATTGGACTGGACTTATCAATTTAATTTAAACAAAATTTATTCCGTATAAGAGTAGTTTAAAAAAGTGATCCTTGACTGGAGGCTACCATCTGTCTTCTAACGGCTGTCCAGGAAGTTTCTCAGAGGAAAAACAACATAACCCTCTGTTACTAAGGTGGGGCATAAAATATGTAATGAGTTGCTTTACCTCTGAGCGGCGCTTTTTTGCACACAATGGGCAAAATGACCATGTCACAGGACCCCGAAGGCTCAGAGACTTTCTGTGGAAGGGGATCCGTGGACAGCTGTTGGAAGACCGATGGTGGCCTCCAGTCAAGGCCATTTAGCGTGTTTTCAACGCGCACAGGGTATGGCTCTCCCGCACACAAGGCCACGGCTTAACGTCCCAGCTGACGCACGTCGTCCTTTTCAAGCCCATCGGTGTCCCCTACTGACCGAGATGGGAGTTTCGTGGAGATAAATTTCAACGCTGGCCTTGTTGGACTCGAAACTGGGAACTGCAGATTACGAGCCTGGTGCGCTATCGACTGAGCAACCCCGCACCGATGCTTTTTAAGTTCTTGTCGTGACAATAGTTCATCATAACAAAATAGCTTCCCAAAATACCAACCAAAATTACCATATTATATCAATGGGTATCTAATGTCAAAGTTCTATTACAGGCGTGTCCAACCTTTTGACTTCCCTGGGCCACATTGAGCGAAGATGAATTGTTTTGGGCCGCACATAAAATATATAATATAGTTAATGTATATTAATAATAAAACTTCATTTATTTTCTTATGTTATAAAAAAAGGGAAACATAAAACTAGTGGGATATCAAAAACTCGCTGAAAATCACATAATCATGTTGAAAGCTTATGTCATAAACACGTAAACTTTACGTTTTTGTGGGCCGCATTACTAGCTGTCAAGGGCCGCAGGTCGGACACGCCTGTTCTATAACTTCTAAAATATGCATTTAATGGAAAAATGTGACTGATAATAAATTAAAATCATAATCAAATATATTTCTCGATTTTCAACAATATTCGTTCAGTATTTGAAGAGGCACGGATGCTGGAATATTTAACAATAAAAATCGTTAATGATTGCCTAATATTGAAAAAAATCATTAAGGAAACTTTTAAAATGCATATTTTTAGATGTTTTGGAACAATATTTGTTATTTAAGTTTTAATTCATTTCTGAGGTAAATTCTTCTGACGCATGTTTAACCTCTCTTTTCTCTCTTAAATTACAGTTGTAGAAAGTCAATAAAACTGTATGTCTAACAATCCGACGAACTGACGTTGCGATGAATTGATGCTCGATTAATTGACCCTGCGATGAATTGATGCTCGATTAATTGACCCTGCGATGAATTGACGTGGAACCGATTATCGGTATGAGTTTGTATGTGCCAATTTCGCAATAACTTCCGAAGGTTCGTTTTGATGTTTGTTACACTGATTCTTCATATAAAAGTCCGCCTTATGTTAACGATGAAATGGATCATTTGTTTACAACAGAAATTTCTATGTCAATCATGTGAATACACTACAAAATTCGTAATTCGTCTAACTCTAAATGATAAACCAGCACATATATTTGAAAACGGTTTTCTCTATCGTATATTTCGCTCTTTTCCGATCGTTTAATCTGTTTCCAGTATGGGTAACGTTTTCAAACGCGCGACTTAACAACATGTCAAAAATTTCGTGTTTGAACTGTACATACGTATTAAGTTTGATATTCATTGCCATGTAGTGACATCAATTTTACAGATTATTATCCCCTTGAAATTTTCTACAAATGCTAAGTAAGTAAGAAGAGTTCATTATTTTATCTGCGATTCCTTGGCATTGAAAAATAACTGTAAATCCATGGCGCAACAGTGCGATACGTATGGGAAATCAGAGCATATGCGCAGTGGGTACACGAAGTATTCGTGTACCCACTGCGCATATGCTAAATCGCGTATTTAATAAGATAGTGATATAATAAGATAGCAGATGAAATGATCGGAAAAGAGTGAAATGTACGATAGAGAAAACCGTTTCCAAATATCTGAACTCGTTGAATATTTAGAGTTAAATGAATTATATTATGAATTCTGTATTCAGCTCAGACGATTGCAGCTGGTGGTTTTTGTTTGAACGTGATGAAAAATCAGTCTACCAGATATCATGATTGTCAAAGCAACAGAGTTACTGCGAATAAAGACACACAAATTCATTCAGGCATTCGGAACAATGGATTTAGCAGCATTAACCGCTTTCAGTAGGAATAGCATGGTGAATATTTTTGCTCCGACAACAACAAGAATACCCTGTGGCATTTTGAAGCATCTGCGACGATTTTCCTATGAGTTATGGCTGTCACAGACAGACACATACAGACAAATCCTTTTATTATTATAGATATTCAATAAGAACATTTTCAATATTTCTTTCGATTTTAAGTGTCTGTAAATGGTAGCTAGGTAGTCACTGGAAGGAGAGCTATGCACCAATCCCCTGTGATGATGCATAGAACCGGCCAGGCCTAGCACCTAATGTCCGACCCCGCCTTCTCGTGGTGCGGACCGTTAGTAACTTTCAAAAGATATACTCTCTTGTGGAAGTGAACGGAAGGGGTGGGCTGCCAGATTAGTGTGGCCTACTGATCTGAAAAACTATGGCTACTTTTCTTTTTTTTTCTACCCTGCTGAGGAGTGGTCTACTTGACTGGACATATATATGGCTCTGAGCTTGATTATGGATCCTGATTTTGCTGCACTGGTGGGCTTCTGTGGAGGGAATATCTTCCGCTGTGTTTCCTGTTTGTTTGTGGGTTGACAGCCCCAAGTGAATAGATTCACAGGATATGTTTATCAGCTGGTGGATAATCCTGAGCAGAAGTCATCGCAGGCACCTGAACTCTTTGATTCTATTGGCATCGTCAAATTCTACATTGGAGGAAGTCTTCCAGTGTAGATGGCTTCAGCCTTTAGTAGTGGGGGAACAGGTCTTTGCCCCATGTCTGCGATTAGGGGGCTGTTTGATATTGTCGGCATTCCCTCTCTCAATAAACATAGTTTCTTTAAACATCCCACTAACCATTTTCTCTCCATAGGTAGTTGGAATGTGAGAACTCTGCACAGAGCTTTTTCTCTTGATGTCCTCACACAAGAATTCCACCGTTATAATTTAGATATTCTCGGCTTGCAAGAGACCAGATGGACAGATAAAGGTCAGATTCTTAAAAATAATCTTAAATTTCTCTTTTCAGGGCGGGACGACAATAAGCATCACCAAGGCGTGGGTCTGCTTCTCAGCAGACACGCTAACGATACTCTTCTAGGATATGAGTGCATTAATGAGAGGTTTCTTACAGCAAAATTTCAGACAAGCGTTAAAGACTTGAATGTTATCTGCTGTTATGCCCCCACTGAGGATGCCGATGAGGATGAGAAGGATAGGTTTTATGAACAACTTCAGGATATTTTGAATTCTGTCAAGAAAGGAGATATTACCCTTGTTGTTGGTGACTTCAATGCCAAAGTTGGTACTGACTCTGTCCTTTGGGGAGGAGTAATAGGCCCTTTTGGTATTGGTAGCTGCAATGGCAATGGGCAACGTCTCCTACAGGTAAGTAAACTAAATGGATTCAGAATAACTAACACTTATTACAAACACCGCGATATACATAAGTACACATGGGTTTCACCTGATGGGCTGCATAAGAATATGATTGATTATATATTAATTAACAGCAAATGGGCTAGTTCTGTTAGAAATACCAGGGCATATAGGGGAGCTGAAATTGGAACTGACCATTACCTTGTTAAAAGTGTTTTGCAACTTAAACTTAAAAAGTGTTGTGCCAGGGTTAAAAAATTTACTTTTAATACTGAAGCTCTGAAAGATCCAGTTATAGCCAAAGCTTACCATGATAGATTACTTAGTCTTTATGACAGTCATGGTTTGCTTACTACTGAAGTTGAGGAAGAATGGGATCATTTTAAACAGGATTTTTTGGACACTAACAGTACTCTTTTAGGAAAAAAGGAACAGAAGAGTCAGAATTATCTGAGTGATAAGGCACTTGAGCTTATTTCGGAAAGAAAGAACTGCAGGAATGCACTTAATCAATACCCTACTAGTCCTAATAGAAAGCATTACAGAGACCTTAATAAACTTGTAAAGGATCAGTTAGCTGCTAATAAGAATCTTTGGCTTGATGGTTTGGCTGACAAAGCCGAGGAAGCAGATAGACAGCACAACATCAGAGAGCTGTACCAAATAGTTAATGTTTTATGTGGTAGAAAACGGACAGGCATACAAGGATTGAAGGATAAACAATGTAAGGTTATAGAAGGGGAGGATTCTGTCATAGCTAGGTGGGCTGAGCATTTCAGTGATGTTCTAAACAATGTAGTTAGTTCTACTCAAATTGTTTGGAATGATGATAGATGCATTGGTGGCTTTAATGTTGGCCCTCTAACACAATCTGAAGTTATTTTGGCTGTTTCTAAACTTAAACTTCATAAATCCCCAGGGGTAGATGAAATTACTACAGAAATGCTTAGAGCTGGGAATGTTTCTGTTACCACTAGGATCACTGAAATTTTGAATATCTTTTGTGATAGAGGCTTGGTTCCTAAGGATTTTACCAGAGCTATGGTTATCCCATTTTACAAAAAGGTGATCGCAGTTCTTGTGATAACTATAGGGGTATCAGCTTACTCTCTGTTCCAGTAAAGTTCTTGCCATGATTGTGCTTAATAGAATTAAGAATCTGGTTGACAGTCAATTGCGTGATGAGCAATGTGGATTCAGAAGTGGTAGGGGATGTGTGGATCAGATATTTTCACTTAGGCAGATTCTTGAGAAATGTTTAGAGTTTCAGAAACCTTTGTTGATTTCAAAAAGGCTTTCGACTCTGTTGATCGTCATAATTTGTGGTTGAATGTGAGATCATATGGTATACCAGACAAGTTAGTTAACATTATGAAAGCTCTCTATAATAACACTGAGTCGTGTGTGAGAGTTGGTAAGGCTTGTAACAATTGGTTTAGCATTACTTCTGGTGTTCGACAAGGGTGCATTTTGTCTCCTTTTCTCTTTAGCTTGGTTATGGATTGTGTTATGCGAAATTCACTTCAAGGGAAAGATTTTGGCCTTAAATGGGCTGGAGATACGAAAATTTCTGATTTAGATTATGCTGATGATTTAGCCCTTTTGGCAAATGATGTTGATGAGATGAACTCTTTCATTCGAGCTATTAATGAGACTGGTAGTAGAGTAGGTTTGGTTATAAACAGAGAGAAAACTAAAGTGATGAAAATTTATCATTCAGGCTGTGATTCAGTTAATCTGAATGGTTGCAGTCTTGAGCAGGTGTCACAGTTTAATTATCTTGGGAGGTATGTAACAGATAATGGTGATGTGCGGCATGAGATTAACAGACGAATAGGGATTGCTGCCGGGACTTTTAAGAACCTATGGAGAGTGTGGAGAAATAGGCGTATACACCTAAAGACTAAAATTAGACTGTATAATAGTTTGGTTCTTTCTAGGGTTAGTTATGGTAGTGAAATTGGACACTTTGTAAACAAGATAACAGGAAACTAGATGCTTTTGATTCCAGATGCTTACGCAGTATCTTAGGCATTAGGTGGTTCAACATTGTAACTAATGATGAGATTAAGCAAAGGAGTTTGCAACCTCCTTTAAGCAGCATATTGTGCAGAGAGAGACTCCGTTGGTTTGGCCATGTTGCCCATGTTGCCGTGTTGGCGAATAGGGTTATGAACAGTGTGCCTAAAGACCTCAGAAGGAGGGGGAGACCTAGGATGCGGTGGGCAGACAATGTCAAACAGGACCTTGTTAGAATTGGTGTGCAGTGGCCAGATGCAGTAGATGTAGCTCAGGATAGATTTGCTTGGAGAACTAAATTGCACGGTCTGGTTGGACCTCCGTAGCCCATGGCTGCTTGAGGATGATGATGATGATGATGAGCAAGTCCCCTTAGGGAATTTCGGCTTGAAATTCGTAGTGCAATTCGACAACAACAAGAATACCCTGTGGCATTTTGAATCATCTGCGACGATTTTCCTATGAGTTATGGCTGTCACAGACAGACACATACAGACAAATCCTTTTATTATTATAGATATTCAATAAGAGCATTTTCAATATTTCTTTCGATTTAAAACTGCCTTGGAAGAACATGGATAGCTTTACTTTGGCAGTCGGCCTTTATTCTCAACCGCATTGAAAGATTTCGACAAGCAGAAGTTGAAGAAATGCTGAAACAACAATTTCAAATTTTGAAATGTTCCTGCTGCGCATTGCTCCTGTTGGTATTTGTTTTCTCTTCCACGTTTGCTCTTAATGCTGAAATAGAATCTGGTTTTCTACCATAAGACATCTGAGAGAGAGAGAGAGAGATTTAAGAAGAGCGAAAAATTGACTCATGGTTCCTTTGTGAAATTATTTCTCCTCACAAGATGAATTCATTTCCTTGTGGGGATTTTCATACAAAAGAATAATAATTCTTTCCCACTTGACCAAAGCAGCTCTGAATTCTCGTGCTGTTTTCATTTGCACGATCGACCTAGAGCGGAAAATATTACTCGCATGACGGAAAATAAACTGAATTGCGGTAAAGCGAAGCACAAATATTTTCTTTAGGTCAAACTTGAATTATAAAGCGCTATGAAAATTTCTGTTCTACACACATATTAATAATTCATGACAGTGTTCTTTCACTGAGAAGACTGCTGTTTTAATTTAATAAATTATTTAAAAAACAAGAATCTTTTCTTATTGTAAATTATTGTAGAACTTCAACAAAATGTTGCGCGGTGGTATTTTTTATTAGAAAAATAACTCGTGTTAAAAACCCACGTAAGAAAGACAAATGCAGAAAAAAATGAAAGAGGATTTCCTTCAAAGAGAAAGAAAAAACATTCGGCAGAATATATCCTCGTTTGGTGACCTAGATGCTTTTCTAAATGCCTGTCAAGGTTTTACGAGAGTTGCAGCATCTGTGAAAAATCGATCTTTTTCTCAGTTTTATTCTTTTTCTTTTCTTTTCGCATTCACCAAAACACTTTTAGCACTCACTCACACTCCTTGGTTTTATCACGGCCCATTGTCATTTGCTGCAACGTTCTCTAACTCGCATCTAGAACCAACTTTCGATTATATTTTGGAAGCTCCGAAAACAATTTATACCGCATGAACAGACGAATGAAAAAATGATTTTATCTGGTTCCAGAAAGAAACTATGAATAGGCAAGTTTCATTTATAGTGAACACAGAATTGCATTGATATGCAAAATAATTGTCATACATTTTAGAGCTCTATGTTTTGAAGTTTTCAGGTTTTCAAAAAAAAAAGACGACTCAGATTTTAGCTCTATATCTCCTGAAATAATATCGGAAATGTTGAAAAATATGTAATGTAAAAATATAAATACGTATAAAGAAACCACACTACAAGATTGGCTGTTTTATTAATATACACTGAGATGCCAGTTTATTAGATACACCATCAAACGTCATATAATATGTCCATTCCAACATGTAATGCGTCATTACATGTTGGTTTACAACATTAGTTTGAGTTGGACTTAGCTTCAGAATGGGTACTTCACTAGGCCTGCCTGTTCTAGCATCTCCCAAACGGCAGTCCTCCTGAGATTTTCACGCACAACATTTTCAAGGATAGCGTGAATAGCGCGAAAAGCAAAAACCTACCAGTGATCGGCCATCCTGAATCAGAGTCACGTGCTTTCATTTGATGCATAGTTTGTTAGTTTCGGCACTCGCATTCAGTAGATCCAGGGGAAGAATCGTTTTCATATTTCCCCCTTTTTTGGGGGCAGAAGAAAGCATGGGGGGGTTAGTTTTTCATAGCTTATGACATTTCCCGCGTCAGGAGCTTTGATTTGACGTATAGCCTGTTACGGCACTCGCGTTCTGGAGATATAGCGGAAGAATAGTTTTCATATTTCCCCTTTTTAAGGCGGGAAGAAGTCATGGGGGATCAATTTTTATAGTATGTGACACTCCACGCATTAGAAGCTTTCATTTAACATATAAATCATTAAATTTCTCCATCGCTTTCGAAAAATGTGATGTAACAAAGTTTTGTCAAATCCACAAGCCCACAAATCGACAAATGTCAAAGCCAAAAGCGATGGGAAGATAGGTGAAACATTTGCCTTCAGGATTTCGCACCCCCCCTGTTCCGGAAAAAGAATAAATATATAAATGTTGTTCTATGATATCTTCCGAACGTGAGGTCCGAGATAAACGGATTATCAGGTTATTCTTATTATATTATTTTGTTCAAATGAAATGATTATATTGTTCAAATGAAAGCCCGTGATTATCATGAGATACATCAAATTATCTCTCCCCTTCTTCCCCCCCCCCAAAAAAAAAAAACTCGGAGAAATATTTCACCAGAATTAATTTTAAAAATCATATGTCGAATGAATACCTAACACGAAAAGGAATGAAATAGAGACCATAACGATTTTCGTATAGGCTCTATTTCATTCCTTTTCGTGTTAGGTATTCATTCGACAGGTGATGAGCATTCGTCGTGATTCTTAGGTGTTGAGTGGAAGGGCTTCCAAGACTCCACTGCAGTTCCATGCGAATTATTGCAGATATAAACTCTAAGCTGAACTGTCTACGCGGCATAAAATGTGAACTTATAGAGTTCAGAGACGTAATTTCTTTCTTTTCGAAAGAATAGGATGACAATATCCTAAAACTTTATACTTTCGAGAGGATGCAAAATGATCAAAAAGAAATAAAAAACAGACAAAAAGGCTCAAACAACAAATTGCTGAAAGAAATAACATACTAACTGATTTAAGATCACAGCTAAATAACGTAGAGCAGTTTGGCAGGAATTATAACATTGAGATTAATGGAATACCTGTTAGAAGAAAGAGGAGAAAAAGATTTATCAAAAGTAATAAACGAATCACTGAGAAGTTAAATATCAAATCATTTAATAATGAAAAAAATAAAAATGTTCACAGATTACCTTCAAACTCTAGATCAAAGCCTAAACAAATAATTGCAAGATTTAATAGTCAGATGAATAGAGATAAATGGATGGCGAAAAGTAAAACAGAAATAAAAGAGTCAAAGATTATGGATTGTGAGAAGCAGGGACAAGTATATACACCTCTCAAAGTGGAAATCGCAACAACAAGAAGGAATGGAAGTAGATATATTTAAAACGGTCATCGGAGTAAATGCAAATGATCACAGTTCCATAACGAATGGACACATGACACCCAGCCGAGCAGTGGATAAATACCTGGTGCCCATGTGGTTGCATAATAGCACAATCGACAGTGGGGTTGAAATGCATGCTGCGAAAATGTTCAGAACATGCCTTAGAGACGCCTGCGGGACCCTTATGTGCAATTGATGCTTTCTGAGAGAAAGAGCGAATCATCGATATCCGAGAGATCGAACTGAACCTTAGCGCGATTGCTGCACACATGGGGGTGCAATGTGAGCACAATGCAATGGTGCATCCCAAGCAACATCATGGAGCACCAAATGATACGAAGGACAGGTAAGGGACCAGCACACAGCACCACAGGACGTGAAGATCGCATGCCTCGTCGCGACCCTATCACCACAGCGACTGTGCTACAGAGTGATTTGCGTCTGCAAATCTAATCAATTGAAATCATTTGAATCAATTGAAGTCTAATAGCTTGAATGGAGACCACAGTACCCGTAGTGAGAACACTACGGGTACTGTGGGCTCCACTCAAGCTATTAGACTTCATTTGCATGACACAGAAACGAGGGCGAGATATACAGTTCAGCATTATTGAAATTTGATGGTTACTATGAACTCTGACAAAGCATCGCTTTTAGCTAACATTTTTCTATCAAGTTTATGTCCCGGACTGCACAGCGAGCAATTTATATGTTGAAGAATCTACCCTTGACTTACATTTTGATTGACAGTTTGATGTGCAAAATAATAGGAAATCCATTAATCAAACTCCTACTAATTCTGCCCCAGGACCTGATGTGTTGTCACCAATATTTTTCAAGAACCTCATTAGTTCCATCAGCGATAAATTACAGTACTCCTCAGTATGTTTTTTAAGTAGTGATAATATCCCTCAGTATTGGTGTCATGCAATAATTTTGCCTGTTTTTAAGCGAAATGGTGAAGCATCAAATCTTCGCAACTATCGCCTTATTTCACTCACCAATATAATGCCTAAATTTATGGAAAGATGTGTATTATATATTTCTTACCCTTCTTGCAATCACGAAACATTATACCTAATGAGCAGTTCGAATTCTTGCCTAACCGATCTACAACGATTCAGCTACTCCATAATATGCATTCGTGGACCTCACTTTTAGATAATAATATCCTTGTTGACGTCGTTTTCCTGGACTTTGAAAAGGCTATAAATTATAACGATCCCTTTTGATCCAAAACTTGCTCAGCCTTGGTATGCCTAGCCAGATTGTGAGGCTTACTTACAACCACATTACTCATCGAACACAAGTTCGAGGAGGCAATAGTTTATCCTCCATCAGAACCGTCCGACAGTCGATTCATACAAGGATCCGTTCTCGGCGCATTGTTCTTCACAATCTTCACCTCTGAAATTCCTAATATTCTTTGTCCTATCCAATGTACAGCATATGCAGATGACATTAATTTCTTTTGTACCTCCAGCACTGAAGAAGAAAGTAGCTCATTACAAACTGCTTGTGACGCCATTTACCAATGGAGCTTAAAGCACGAGCTACCTACATCAAAATACAAAACATGAACGGAAATTTGTTTGGCGGAATTTTGTTCGATGGAAATTTTAATTTTGTATCGACCAACATTGTATCGATAATTTTGAAATATTGAGAGGCAGCTAGAGGTTGTACTCCTCGATAATGTCTCTTCTGGCTTTTCACTGGGGAATCACTGGAAAGAGAAGGGGAGGATCTGGGAAGAGAGGCGACAGAAGATGAGGCTCCGTTCTAGATTTGGCAGAATAAAATGTTACTTGTTTTACAGACGATCTAGATACCTTTTACTTCCTCTTCGTTTTCACTATTCGTATAAGAAGTAGAAAAATTATAGAATAGAGAAATTTTGTAGAATAGGATTAATGTTTCATATTTATAACTGGAGTATTTACCTCAACTATACTTTTTTGGTAAACATACTCCGTCCCTATTTTAGGTTGATATGACCTTCTAGCTCGGACAGAATTTAAAGCATTGATAAGTAAAAAGATTGATAGTTTAACGATCATTAGAAATTCTTAGGAAAGGTTTGAAGTAGGGGAGGGGGGAAAGAGCCCATTTGTTCTGAATATTTCATGCTTTGTTTCTATGTGAATTTTCTTCGTGCCCCGGGTAAGGCATGGATGTATGTGTCGTTTTTCTGCTGAGGTCCTGCCATCCTCTCAGGTCTTCTACTGTGGCATATAAACTGACAGGCTCATGTCAGACCTCTGTGGTAAGCAGCTGCCTGAGGGGGTATTTATTTTTATTTTTTTTTTATTCGTGTATATTATTTTTCTTTGTGTTTCTTATGTTTCCTATTTTTTTTTTAGATTTTGTGTTAATTTTGTCTCTGTGATATTTTCTCTTAAATTTTCTGTGCGTCGTAATTCATTATAACATTTTGTCTTTGCTTTCATAGCTTAATTTCCTATTTTTATTAGTATAATTTACTTTTCTTCTTTTTCTTTTGATTTCTTATTTTCGAGGGTTTTATCATTGTATATAAATTTATTTCCAGCGCTTTTTTTATTTTATGTGTGGGTTTTTTTTGTGCAAGTTTCTTGCTTAAGTTCTCTCTTCTGATTGTATTCTCTCAGATGACTTGGGCTGCTGTCCATATCAGTACCATCTTAACAGTGTTGTAGGCCCCTGGGCAAAGCAATGCACTGGAGCCCCTGCCACCCACCAATGGGAATAAAAATGCAAACGGTCAATAAAATTAAGCCTATAGATTTATTGGTACTTTTAACAAAATCAATGTTTAAACATAAAAAAAACATGCTGTAAAGCGAGGATTAATCAACACAAACTTTTGTGAAATTTCGAATCGTGGGACCCCCAAGGCAACTGCCAAATGTGTCCATGCCTTAAGACAGCCCTGGTCCATATCTTGAGGGGTTTCAGCTGCAGAAGTTGATTGTTTCTTATGGATAATACAGATTAGTCTGTGGTAGATTGCTGCTATCTCTGGAATGTTGGAGTGGTGTTGGGATCGTGCATCCAGTATCTTCTGGAGGCTTTAGGCTGAATGGAGTTTAGAGTACTTGCATTTTTAATTTTCTTTGAACCAACTTTGGCTGTAAGAAGTAAACAACATTGATGTCTTTACTTTTTCTATTTTTAATTATTGACGGCCTTCCATACCTGCTTAAATACTGTGAGAATGTTGTTAAAAATCTAGATTTAGTTAGATTTGATTCAGACTTTTAAATCTTCCTCAAACGCATTTTCTCACAATACGCTGATTTTAAAAGTTATAGAGCTTCGAAATTAGCGTCCCATAGGGTTGGTCATATTACGTCATTGTGACGCTAATTTGGTACAAATATACCGATTTCAATGATTATTCAGCATATGACTTTGGGTTTTAGGAGAGAGATAAGATAAAAATATTTTTGGTTTTAGAAGAGGGTCAGATCGAAGAAGAACGAACTTAAACGCAGTTCCAGTATATAATATTTTCCTTCTATTTTAGTGCTCTATCAAAACTTTTATACAAATATATATTAATATATATCATTAACATTTTTGACTGGATTTCCAGTTATTAATAAGGCCACGATCCACTAAATTCAAAGCGAAAAATAAAATGGTGTAGACCTCCCTCCCCCATACATACACGCCATTCCAAAAGATCTGTTATTGTGTACCGAGACTTCGCTTACATGACTGTGAGCTTTATTGCCATGGTTATCCACATTTTCACACGAAATCGAAATACACACCACTTAACAGAAAAGAAAAAAAACACGACAGAATCAAAGGAAAGCTAATATTAACCCATTATAATTTAACCCAACCCTCCATTGAAAACCATGCTAAAATCTTTCGCACTGAAGAAATACAACCTACAATAATCTCGACACTTTTCCTAAAATAACTTTGATTCCCTTTCGAATAACTTTCTGTTTCGAACAAATTTTGTTCAACAAATGTCCGTCGAGCAAAATTTCGTCGAACAAATTTCCGGCGAAGAAATTTCCGTTTCGAACAAAATTCCGTTACGAACAAATTTACGTCGAACAAATTTTCGTCGGACAAAATTCTGCGAACAAATGTTTCCGCAGCAGTTTTCGGATACCGTAAATCGAAATGTAAACAATTTTAACACGTATTTTGTCCAAATTATACTAAAACTTTGAACTCAGTGTGATAATGATAAGATCGTAGTATCAAGTCAAAATTCAAAACCTTGTATGGAAATAATTGTTCTTCCTCAAATCACGCTCGATAAAGCTTTCGACATAATATGATCATTTAAAAATTCAAAACCACGAAGAGTTGATAATATCAGATAAGCGGATCTTAAAAGTTGCTCTCACTATTTTTTAACAGAAATATCTAGACATATAAGTTTATGCGTTAAAACTGCTATTGTACCGCAAAGTCTAACATTCTCGATATTGCATCCTGCGTATAAATGAGGGAAAAAAGAAAAGTTTTCAAAATCACCAATACTCACAACTAGTAGCATAATTTTAGAGAAATTTGTTGGTAATTAAATAATTAAGTAGATGAAGAAATTTAAACTAATTTCAGAATATCAATTGGGATTTCAAAAGGGGAAGAATGCAGCGACACTGTTAGACAATTTTGCTGAATTCAGAAATGGGAAACTGAAGGAAGGATATGCAGTGGGATCAATATTCGTGGACCTTCAAAAAGCATTTGACAACAACTAAATAAATTGTACAATGTTTGGATCCGAGGTTCACTACTAAATTGGATTAAAGATTATATAAACAACAAATGTTTTGTAACAAAAATAATATATATATATATATTTAGTGATCCAAAGCATTCTTATTATGGTGTTCCGTAGGTCTCATCTATATAAATGGCATTGTATTAATCCCTATTTATTCTAAAACGTATATTTCCGCAGATGACAATGTTAAAATGTTTAACAGCATCGACCCTTTAGAATAACACAAAGCAGAACGATTTCAATAAAATAAATGCATCACTATGAGGAAATAAAATCTGTGTAAATACTAAAAGGACAAAGGTTCTTTATTTCCATTCACCTTATCGAGTAATACAGAGAAGTCAAAGATCAAGGCCAATTCGATTAATTGCATTGAACTCAAGGTCAGTAATTTTGAATGCAGAAATATTGCTTTCAAAATATTTGTAATGTGAAGCTTTGTAAATATGAGCTTTTGGAAAAGGTAAACTCCATTAAGTATCTAGGGTTAAATTTAGATTATCACTTTTATTGCAACATACATATTTACTAATTTTGCAGGAAACTAAAGTATTGTTCATCGATTATGCATAAAGTTATTTTGCACTAAATACACGTAGAATTTTTTTCCTTTCTAGCAGAATAAGCAATAAATTATGAATTAACAATATATGGAAATTCTGTAATTTCTGTATTCTTAACAATATATGGAATCTGATTTGAATAATATTATTAGTATTCACAATTCAGTTGTTAGGAACTGTATCAAATATGCTAAAAATGGCACAATTTCCGACACAACGGACAACAATCACATATACAGTTCAATGAAATCCTTCCACTAAATAAATTGTACTTATTTCGAAAAATAATTAAGCATTACTAGAATACATATAAAGAAGAAATAGATCACAATTTAAATACAAGACAGAAAATTTTCTGCAAATTTAAAATCCCATTAAATAGAAATAATCATGGCAAAAAAATATAAAAATTACGAAATCCGCAATTTCGTTTGATTCTACCATCATAGTACGTGGCAGCTTGGCTGTTCGATTCCTGATAATGGATGGAGAAAAAAAATGAGGAAATGCTTATATGTCAATGTAGAAGAAATGGTTAGCTTCTTATTACTTCTGGAAGACGTGGGCTCAAATCCCACTCAGGAAAACAAAGGGTTTTTTTTTCCAATAAATATTTCAAGCATAATTATAAGTTATGCTTATTGTCAGAATATAATATGTTATGCTATATACGTTAAAGAACCAAAACTTTATGACCAGTGCGTCTTTATGGAAATCGAAGCAACTGCAGGTAAACGACGGCGCGTGTAAAGGTCATGAAACAGTATAAATAACACCTGATACTGAGCTCTGTTAATCAGTGCTATTCTTGTTCTTCAGATGGGAAAGGCAGTGAACCTAAGTGAGTTTGACAAAGACCAAATTGTAGTGTCCAGATGACTGAGTCTGAGCATTTCCGAAATGACCAGGCTTATTAGGTGCTCACCGTCAGACGTAGTTATTACCTTCAAAATAGTGGTGCACGACTAATCGATGCTAGAGGTGAGCGAAGGTATCCCGTATGGTAGGAGCCAACAGAAGGATACTGTGGCGCAACTCGCCCGTAATTTGAATGCTGGTGACGGGAGTAATGTCTCACAGCACACAATACATCGAGCCCTGTTGAAATTGGGGTTGCATAACCACAGGCCGCCCCAAGTGCCCATGCTGACCTCGGTTCACCGTCAAAAACGCCTACAATGGGCATGCGAGTATCAAAACAGGACCTTGACTGTTTAGAAGAAGGTCGTCTGGCCCGATGAATCTCGTTTCCTGTTTCACCATGTGGACGGCAGGGTACGTGTGCGTCGTTTACCAGAGGAAGTGTTGGCACCAGGATGCATCATGGGGCAAAAACAAGTCGGTGGAGAAAATGTAATGATTTGGGCAATGTTTCGCTGGGAAACCCTGAGTCCAGTCATTCATGTGCAGGAAACTATGACGTCTACCACCTACCTAAATGTCATTGCAGACCAGGTACATCCTTTCATGGCAACAGTATACCCCTCTAGTAGTGCCTTCTTTAAGCAGGATAATGCGCCATGCCACACTGCTTGGATTGTGCCAGAATGGTTCAAAGAACACGAGGAAGATTTCCAGGTATTTCCCTGGCCTCCAAATTCCCCAGACATCAATCCAATCGAGCATCTGTGGTTTGTATTGGGACAGCATAGATCTACCGACCCTCCGGGGTCAAGGTCAACCCTTGTGGCTCGATCGTTTCTCCCCCGTACTGGGGGAAGTACTAACTTGTTCTACTGAGTTATACAGATATCCTGAGGCTTGGCGTACTGCTCTGCCAAAGGAAGTTTACCCCTAAAAAAATGTTCAATCTGCGGCGGCTCAACCACGTAACGTACAAGAGTTAAAGGATCTGCTGGTAACGTGACAGTACCAGATACCACGAGACACCTTTAGATATCTTATGCTTCGACGGGTAATAGCTGTTTTGGCTGCACGTGGAGGACTAACATTATAATAGGCTAGTGGTAATAATGTTTTGGCTCTCGGTGTATATTTCCGTTCTTTATAAAACACTTTATTTCTGTGTACTGACTTATATCCTGATTGAAACAGACTTTCATCGTTAATATTCAGCGATTGCTATATTTTTATAATAGTACCTTCTGCTAATAATCTACTATTATCTTCGCGGATTTATTATTCTTGTGATCGAAATTGTAAGTTGCAAATGTAACTGTCGTTACAGTAATATCTGGTTTAGTGGTTAGCGCACCTGATTACTTGAATGTTGAATAAGAAATTAGCAGAAGCCCAACAGAGCGTCTAGGTTATCTTTGTATAAGAGAACATCTTTTTCAAAAAAAAAAATAATAAAGCTTTTTATTATTATTATTAACTTAAGTAATAATTATTAAGCGAGAGAACAACAAAAGTGATCACAGGTACCAACTGGGAAAAAAAAAACGTTTGCGCCGTATCTCTCGTTGATGTTAATATTATGTTCTACTTGTATTTTTCTTATTTATTTATCTTTCTTTTTTATTTATGGAGTGTATATAAGAAAATGTATATATATATATATTTTTTAAATTTATATAATTATTTTAAATAATTTTACCTGCAATATATGATACAGCACAGAAGGTATTTCAATTAACAAGGAATGCAAACAGATTCCTAAGGAACGTTATTATTTGAGAGGAGTCTTTTCACATTCAAATATGCTAAATCTGATGAGCCCAGTGTAGTCTAAACTACTACAATCCCTATTCGACCATCCATATTTTTGAAGAATAAAGATACGCACTAATAAACTGAAATCATATAAGATATTTCAGCTATCCACATGAACCATCAACCCATATGGAAATCAAATTATGAAACAATTAGAATTAAGGAGAGCTTAGATTGAGTAAAGGGGTTGTCTTTTCGGTCGGCAAAATCTCTAGTTAACTCTGTCGCCTCAGTGGAGCAGTGGTATCGCGTTGATCCTCAGTGACACTGCATCTATTGGGGTCCGGGTTCGAGTCCCGGATGGCATGTTCGTTTCTTCTAATTTCAGATAAACTAGTAGTCTGAGAATGAATTAAAAACAAAAATATATTTATAGTACTTAAAAAAACATGAGAATTGCTTGCAGATTTCAGGCAAAATCAATAATTGTCGCTAACATTTAATCTGTAACCCATATACTCTGTTTCTTTAAATTTATGTTTTATGCTGTTAACAACTTTCCGCTAAGGAAACAGAAGTTATGTCAATAAATCAATTCTTTAATATTTTAAGATATAAGTTACCTTAAATTTGTCCGAAAAGCAAGGAAACGAACCAAATGAAATTGTGAAGGAAATATCGCTTTCGCCGGCAGCGAAAATAGTTTTGTCTCAAAATGCTAAATATATCTTGGATGGTTCAGTTGCGTTTTTCTTGAAATATCGCAGGCGTCCTCTGCGACGATTTATGCTGACAGGTTTTCTCTCAGCTTGTGACAAATGGATACCTGAAGAAGGATTTCGTTGCCGTTATCCTTTACGTACGAAATGCTTTCCATGCTTCAGATTTTATTTCACAAAAGATTGTACTTTTCCGCGGTCTATTTCTGATAGTGAATATAATGGATTGTTGACGTCACTGTTAAACGAAGTCACTATCGCTCCGAAGCACAACAAAGAAGAGAGGCAATGAACAAAATACAGAGTTCTCTTTAAGGAATCGCATAAGTAATTTTGTTAAATGATAATTGAGGAAATAATATTTATTGGAAGTTCATTTAAAGAGGTAAGCTTAAACTATGGCTTACACAATTTTAAAAATATTAATTTTCTTTATTGTATTTTTTGGAACCAAAGTCTGAAACCAAAGAAATGGCATTCTGAAGGAAAACATGAGCTGTCTGTTAGCATTAATGCGTTGCTATTAGGAAATAGACTTGTAAATACCGTCAGGATATCAGTTTACATAGAAAGAATATACAGATAATGGAAACATTCCCATGTTAAGTCAATGGAGAGACAAATTCGAAGATCCGTAATTTTTGCAATAGGCATTTGACATGAAATTAGGATTAGATAAAATAAAATTTCATTCAAATCTCTCTAAACCTCGATTTTGAAAAAACCCATTCACAAATATAGACGTTTAAAAATTGAACGACAGCGATGTCAGTTATGAGAATTTACCGCAGAAGCTAACTGAAACGTTTTAAAAAATATTATTTCCAACTATTAAATAACATATGTGTATGCTTCAGAATTTTAGTCATTATTTCAATTATTGTCATTTTTGGATAAGTTTCTTAAGAGTGACTTTGCGGCTATTAAATTTTCAAGCTTCCATAGCTCTTTAAATAGCCAACGATAGTGTTGAAAATCGAGATTTAGAGAAATTTGAATCTAACTAATCCTGTTTTTCTGTAAAATTCTTATTATAGAAATTACGGATTTGCAAATTTGACTCTCCATTCAGTTAACTAGAGAATGCTTCCATTTTTCTGTCCATTAGCTGTATGAAGCCCAAATGAGCGGTAGCTATGAGTACCTTTGTTACATAAAGCGTTGTCGAAAACACACTAAATTCGCATGTAAAGGAAGGATCCCGATTTTTCGCTACACAAATATCTTTTTTTATCTTCAGATTCCTGTGTATTTTCTGCACACAGAAATTTACGGATAATGCAAATTGACTGCGACTGAAAACAGTGATTCTGGTTCCTGCTTTTATAACCTAAGGAAAACTTCATGGTCAGGTATGAAAGCTCATTTTTAAGCAAAAGCGAGACAATGTTGTTGCACATTACATGCATTGGCTCTATTCACTAATCGGCGGGATGTGGTAGTTAGTAACGTCATTTAGTATTAATTAATAGCAGCATTTAGTAGCAGTTTGACAGCTCTGATAAGTTCTGAGGGGGGAGGGGGAATCGATCTGAAAAAATGTAAAAGGATGTTCCAAGAGATGATTTCAAATGCAGCATAGCATTTCTCCCGTCCGTTTCAGAGTCTTTCAAATTTTTCTTGAAAAATGCACGAAATATAAATAAGCTTCTTAATTTTTTGCCTCTATTACATTATTAGCATTCCGAAAGGGAGGGAAGGCACGGCCCATGTGCCTCTCTCCCCCTATTGCCCTAGATCCGGTACTGGTTTTGCACAATTAGAAATACGATCGGAAAAGTTTCCACTTGTACATAATTTACGAACCTTACAAGGGCAGTTACAGTAAATCAAAACCGTGGCAGCTCTGTTTAATTTATTGTTAAATACTCCATTTTATTTATTTAATTAAATGCTTGATTTTGTTCTTAAATTCCATCTTGTGGAAAGATTATTTCAAAACACCTTTTCTAACCAATTTCTAGAGGAGGAGGAAGGGTTCAAAGGGGCCACGCCTCTCATTTCAGAATTCTTGTAATGGTAAGAGCGGCACAAAAAATTAAACTTAAATATATTTTATGCATTTTTCAAGACTTCTTTTATAGACTTCTTTTAAAGACCTGTAAAATTTAGGGAGGATGTTATATTCCATTTGATATCCAGCTGTTGCCACATGTCCCTTTTACATTTTCGACGCTCTAGTGTTTTTCTTGTCCCCGTAGTTTTTTTTCTATATCCGTGCCTATTTCTAACCATGAAGTTCCTTAGGATTTGTATGATTTTTATATTATAATTTAATACATACGTAATATGTATATACTAAGAAGAAATGACTAGAAGAAATTGAAATTATATAAGGAAAACGCTTGAAAATCAAACTTCTTAAGTGGATACTTTCCAAATTGGTGTTTTGTGAAATGTAATTACAAGTTTAATATTTTATGTCCATTTTGCTATTGTAATCTGTTGCTTTTTTTCACATTTTTTAAGTTGCATTATTCGTAGGAAAAACGCTGCTTAATTGTACTATGAGACATGACTTTTCTAGACAGGAAAAACTGAAAAAAAAAAGCATCTGAAATAGTGATTCTAGAAAATATTACTTAGAACTGCGACTGTTACCTGTTTTACTTAGTGAAGGAGAATGCCCCATCTATTAACTCATTTCTTCCATCTCCCAAAAAGCTAATATAATCTCCATTTCAGTCTTTGTAAATATATATATATATTTTTAAATAGAAACAATAATAAATTTTAAATGCATGTTGTGCGGCGCACTTAAAAGTTTGAAATATCACATAATCACCACCAGGCGGGGATCTATAAAAAATAAGAGGGGGCGGGCTGAAAGAAGCTCAATCGAGCCGTAAGAAAGTAAGAGACTGGACTTCCATTTGCAGTATACCAACATTCCCTCACTTTTAGAGTTCCCTTAAAATACACTACATACATAAATTGAATTTGTTTTCGCCTCTATTACTATTACTAGCATTTTCAAAAGAGGGTGTGTGGGGGAGGGGGGGGTAGACATGGCTCCTAGATCATCCCTAGATTCGGCCCTGATCATCAGTGTTCTCCAACTCTTTTCTTTCCTCGGGCTGAGAATAGTTTTAAAATGGAAAAGAAGTGGAGGATATCCTCCCTACTTCTTGATACCTATCTATATACATACATACATACATACATGCATACGTGAATAAAAATCTTGTAGTAGCCATGGCTACAGAGGTCCAACCAGACTGTGTTATTTTTTTTTCCAACCATGCCTGTCCTGAGCTGCAAACTGCTGCCTTTGGCCACTGTAGGGCAATTCCAACAAGATTGCCACACATAAGCTGATCTCCATTGGAATTTCCCCACCAGGAAAGAGGAGCCAGAAAAAACTGAAACTTTCATTGCATTACGACATATACTGTGTAATTGATTTGCATATGACGCCGATAGGTGGAAAATTACGGCCAGGACCCTGGCAGTTGTCTCCTTGATATAAATATAATCTTGCGCTATGAAAAGCGGTGTGAATGACTGCTCAAGTAGAAATGTATGAGTAGACCTCTGTGAAGTAGCCATGCCCTTACGATGCCAAAGATGACGCGTTACGTGCACCTCATGGACTTTGAAAGGGGCCGGATTATTGGAGTAGCAGAAGCTGGAATGTCCAATAGACAAATTGCAATACGTATGGATCGTGATGCACGACACGGTGGACTCTATTGGTGACAATGGATAACAAAAAGTTTCGTGACAAGTCGGCCAAGTTTAGTTTCTGTCCATGGAAGAACGTTAGAGTGCGTGGATCGTCGGATCCAGCGACAAACAATAAGTGACAGAACTGCGACGATAAGGCAGATTGCTAGTGCAATAAGCTCCGCTACCTGTTTCGGGGTCTATCGGCACAATCCGACCATGACTGCGAGACGTGCGCCATTATTCATGCCATCCCTTTGCTTGTCTTCCTCCGACTCCATTCCATCGTCCTGCACATGTTAAGTTCCTGGAGACTGATGTGGCATCGTGTCGGCTTCAGTGATGAATCCCATTTTTGTTTAGGTGCTAGTGAAGTATTTGCTTGTGAGGAGACAGCCAAGAGACAGTCTGAGTGTCAGACGTAATACATAATGTATCCTGGGAGCGAGATATATGACCGCCATCAGGAATAACGGTGTGGGGAGCCATTAGTTACAACAGCTGGTCACCTCTGGTTGTTATTGATGGTAGTTTGACTGTGATGCAGTATATTGAAACTGTGCTGCGACCTGTGCTGCTGTCATATCTACATACCATGACTAACACCATTTCCAAACAGGTTAATTCCCTTCCACATACTGCCCAGATCTCTCTGCAGTGCCTCTGTGGCGTGGTTCTCCTTCCTTGGCCAGTGAGTTCACCGGATCTATTGCCAATTGAACCCATATGGGATATACCTACGACTGTCGCCGAACTTAGAGAAAGGATGCAGGAAGCATGGCTCAATATCACACAAGATCACATTCCCCACCTGTTCGATTCACTCCTGAGATGTCTTGAGTCATACTGATTGCTGATGTACCTCTTGTTTTGGCATTTAATTTTTGTAGAGCTGTCCGCCTCTTTAATCTTTGCTTCTTCTTGTGTAAAGCTACCACCACAACTAATTTGTTTCACATGCAAGCATTCCTTCTTAGTGGGACAATTTTAATGAAGAGCAGCCTATATTGTACATTATACCATTGCAGACTCTGTTTCTGATGCACCATAAAACCCCCCAAAGAACCAAACACAAACGAAATTCCCGAGCAGCTAAAGCTATGTGCGCCTAACCACACTATGCAATTCGCTAATTCAGTTCGTCTTTAGTGAGTAATGGCTGCATAATTTTATCATTGCAGTCAAATTCTAATATAAGGTTCTGTGTGAAGTTGTCCATCACCACGACAGATTGACAGGAATCTCTCAGTATAATACCCAAACTGAAGATCTGTAAAGAAATTGAGACTCCAATATAAGGACAATATGCGCAAGGAAGAAAATACCCGTGACTTATCAGGGAGTCGATTTCATGTCCTTTTACACCAAAAAAAAAAAGGTGTCTTTTGCAGAGTTTTTAAACTCTGCAAAAGACACCTTTTTTTTAAAGCCTGCAAAAAATGTTAACGTATAAAAAGGAAGTCGGAAAAATATTAAAATAAATAAAGAGCATTATAATCAAAAACCATTAAAATGCACTTTCATTATGTATGTGCAGGAGAGCACGTAATAAATTACATATTAAAAGTGTTTTAATTTATTTCTTGTATAGCAGAATAACATGAGTCATAGGTACTGCATAACTGAAGAATGCCCCCAGCTCAAATAAAGATAAGAACACAAAGAGTTTAATAAAAAAAATCGTAGACTAATGCTATTTGCGGGAGGTAACGGAATCTCCAATAATGATTCGAACAACAGATGATTCATTTTTCAGTTAATAAGAACATGCCCGAAGCAATCGAGATGCTTAAGGCATCTCATGTTCAACAGCTCTGTTGGGTAAGAAAGAAGTTATGTCAGTCAGTAAACCAGGTTAAGAGAGATACTTTCCTTTCAATAAAGGTAATTTAATCAGCATAATTCAGTTCTCATTAGAATGAGATCAGAGCAGAGGCAACACTATTATACAAATACGACTTTCGAGACGAAAAAGGGAGAAGAAACACCAAAGCTTCTGCCTTAGGGTTTCCTTACGATCATTATCAGGAAAAGCCAAGTCCGTTGAGCATTTTTGGGAATAACAAATTTATACCATGGCAGTGGCGAAAAGTGATTTTTTTTTTGAGTAGGGATGAAATTGCCAAAAGCAGTGCGGCATCTAAATCGGTACACCGTCAGGACCGTTTCGGCACTCGATGTTTACGAATCATTGATCTGGAATGCTTCCTAACCTTTGACTACAAGCTGTTCTATACTTTTTTTAAACAAATATTGCAGAATATTGCCGAGTTTGAAAAGCCAACAAAAGAATGTTAATTTATAAAAAAAAAGACGACATGAAAAATATTCAAGTAAATAAAGAGCATTATTATCAAAAACCACTAAAATACACTTTAATAATGAAATTTCTTCCCTTATTCGGAACTTTCAGCCATAGCTAGTATGTGAAATAGAGGGCGTAATAAATGACCTATTAAATGTGTTACAATCTAGTAACAAAGTAAGGGGAGGGAGTTAAAGTGGAATATCCCCTCATTCAGAAAATTTATTTTTTAGAAAACATTTTAAAACCGGGTATAGATAAAAATATGCTTTTTTGGGGGAAGCGGGGGGGGGGTGAATTCATCGTCGTGTCGGTGACTGAGCGGTTAGCCTGCTTGGTTATATATCTTAGGGACCTGGGTAGAAATCATTAATATTGTTATAAATTTTTAAATGGATGACACTGAGCGTGATACGTATATTTACAATACAAATTACAATACAATGCAAATTATTACAAAAATATGGATGGAATAACTTATACACAAAATAACTACTATCATACATAAATTAATAACCCTTTTTTCTACAGAGCATACAAGACCAGTTCTGTCTGTTCTACTAAACTAATACCTTTTCATTTTGTTTGTCATATCTCTTGAATACCTTCACTTGAAGCATAAACAATCCTTCGTCTTTGATTAGATCACTAGATTTATCATCACACTGGCAAAACAAAACGACCACCGGGGCACACACTACATAAAAATACTTCTTGTTTTCACTACTCGTGCACTGATCTGCACAACTTTTAACATTGCAATTCTATCTTCCTCTTTTTTCAGGTCGGCTCTACATTCAAATTCGTTTGTTGTATAAATTTCACGCAGAAGTATATGCGAGCGTTTATGTCACGTTTTGTCATGAAGTCACTGTAGAGCGTTCATCTGTCGTAACAATATTATCTCTCTTGTGATGTCTTTCTGCCGAGATCCCGCCTTCCTCAATAGACCTTCTCTATAGCGTATTAAACTAATAAGCCCCTATGAAATCTCTGTGACAGGCAGCAACTTGAAGGGAATTCATTTATTTTTTTCGTTAACCGAGTGCAGAATGTGAGTTAACGGAAATAAGTCTCGGCACTCTCACAGTTGGGACTCAAGCGTTGAAACGTCGAAATAGCAGTCTGGTGTGTTACAAAATGAGCCACCGCCAACCATATTCTCGAAACGCAAAGGCTATTCTGATGAGTTTTGATTGTTTAGTGAGAGTATAATATAAAAAAAGACTGTCTAGTGATAAGCTTACAAAATTTGCATTTTATAACTTTGAGTGTGGCCGTTTCAAAATCAAGCAGACTTGAAAGGATTCGTTTGATTATTTAATTTAGCCTAAATTCAATCTCCTACATTTAATATATTGAACTGCTGTGCAAAAGTACTATTTTTTACATTTTATTTTATCTTGAATATTAAAATATATTTCGAATCTTCAAATTCGCAATTTTAATTCCCTGATTAAGCATTCAAAGGATCTATCAGTGCTGTGTGTTAATGAATTTATTGATGATATTAAAGCATTCCGGTTTGAAATACACGGAAAAATACTTATATCTATTACCGGGGTCTAGTATGTTACTGCTTGTATTCTTTTAGATACAGCTCTTCATTTCGTAACAGAAATTGTAGGAAAATAAATCGATGAACAAAAATATTGTTTCAAATAGCGAACTATCGATTCTCATATGCTCTGCAAGAAAACTTACTCATTAAACGCAATTCCATTCCTTTTTTTATATCTATTGGAACGTTAAAATGCCCAGTAAAAATTAGTCATTGTCTGACAATTTAAAACGTTTTATGAACCAAAATGTAATGAGATAATGAAATGAAAAGAAACACACCTTATCCTGTGGCATTTATTACGCGACTGCTAACGAGTTGCTCTAAAGTGTCATGGATGCCGAGTTTCCCGAAAGCACGTATTGATGGCGTTCAAAGCAGTGATATGAGAAGTCTACATATTCTAGGTCGTTGATGCCAGGGCGCCAAAAGGCTCTGTGTTACTAAGGTCGCTTAGACGGTACTACCGTGACGTCTCAACGGGGATAGCTGAGACAGTTGATCTAAGGGATTTACATAATAAACTTCCGTTCTTTCGCGTCTATGTTTGTCCTTGACATAGCGGATATTTCCCTCTGTGAAGTCTTTCAGATAATTTTTATTTTTTTATCCTGCCCAACTGTGCAAAGTATGCAATTACATTTGGAAGATTAAGCAAAACAATGCTTCATATTCATTCTCAATCAGAAGAAAAATTAATAAGATGTTAGTGGTACAATGTCGGCATTAACTCATTTTCGATTTGCAGCATGCTAAGATATCTAGTAAGCATTTTTGTGGTCCTGTGATAATCGTGAAGTGTTAGAACTTCCTGTTAAAGCGTAAACTTAAAGCTAAATCTATTCCAGATGTAAAACTGCAAAAAATTCAGTCTTAGTAACGACGATCTCTTTAACTCTGAACAAACGATTGTTGTCTCGGGGGGGGGGGGGAAATGGAAAAGTGTGTTGGAAAAATAAATCGACGACGCTGAAAACTACGTCAATGTGACCAATAAATAAAGAGCATTATCACAGGTAATTGATAATTTAAATACCTCTACATATAGTGCAACAGCTCAAACGGAAGAGTTCATCTCATCAACATCATTTGCCAAAAGGGCTAAATCATCAGCATAATCTAAATCAGAAATTTTCGTACCTCCAGCACATTTAAGGCCACAATCTTTCCCTTGAAGTGAATTTCGCATAACATAATCAATAACCAAGCTAAACAGAAAAGGAGACAAAATGCACCCTTGTCGAACACCAGAAGTAATGCTAAACCAATTGCTACAAGCCTTACCAACTCTCACACACGACTCAGTGTTATTATAGAGAGCTTTCATTATGTTAACTAACTTGTCTGGTATACTATATGATTTCACAATCAACCACAAATTATGACGATCAACAGAGTCGAAAGCCTTTTTGAATTCTACAAAGCTAGCAACAAAAGGTTTCTGAAACTCTAAACATTTCTCAAGAATCTGCCTAAGTGAAAATATCTCATCCACACATCCCCTACCACTTCTATATCCACATTGTTCATCACGCAATTGACTGTCAACCAGATTCTTAATTCTATTAAGCACAATCATGGAAAGAACTTTACCTGGAACAGAGAGTAGGCTGATACCCCTATAGTTATCACAAGAACTGCGATCACCTTTTTTGAAAATAGGGATAACAATAGCTCTTGTAAAATCCTTAGGAATCATGCCTTTATCATAAAAGTTATTCAAAATTTCAGTCATCCAAGTGGTAACCGAAACATTCCCAGCTCTGAGCATTTGTGTAGTAATTTCATCTACCCGTGGGGATTTATGAAGTTTAAGTTTAGAAATAGCCAAAATATCTTCAGATTGTGTTATAGGACCAACATTAAAGCCACAAATGCATCTATCATCATTGTAAACAATGGGAATAAAAATAACCACATTATTTAGAACATCACTGAAATGCACAGCCCACCTAGCCATGACAGAATCCTCACCTTCTATAACCTTATCTTGTTTATCCCTCAATCCCTGTACACCTGTACGTTTTCTACCACAGAAAATATTAACTACGTATCTGGTACAGCTCTCTGCTGTTGTGCTGTCTAACCGCTTCCTCGGCTTTGTTATCCAAGCCATCAAGCCAAAGATTCTTATCAGCAGCTAACTGATCCTTTACACGTTTATTAAACTCTATGTAACCGTTTCTATTAGGACTAGTAGGGTACTAATTAAGGACATTCCTGTAGTTCTCTCTTTCTGAAATAAGCCCAAGTGCCTTATCACTCAAATAATTCTATCTCCTCTGCTCTTTTTTTCCTAAAAGAGTACTGTTAGTTTCCAAACAAAGCCTGTTTAAAATAGTCACATTCTCCCTGAACTTCAGTAGTTATCAAATATGACTGTCATAATAATGTATGACAGTCACAGTAATATGCACGTTAAATGCATTAAAATGCGTCCTGCACGTTAAAGAACTCGCTGGATGGCCTTGACAGGGGGCTACCATCTGTCTCCCAACAGCTGTTCCAGTGGGTCCCCTCCCCCAACCTTCTCTGAGCCTTCGGGGTCCATGTGACCTGGCCATTTAGCCCATGATGTGCAAAAAAGTGCCGCTCAGAGGTAAAACAACCCAACCCACCACTAAAGGCTGAAGCCATCTATACTGGAAGACTTCCTTCAATGTAGAATTTGACGATGCCAGTAGAAGCAAAGAGTTTAGGTACCTGCGATGACCTCTGCTCACGATTATCCACCAGTTGATAAACATATCCTTTGAATCTATTCACTTGGGGCTGTCAACCCACAAACAGAAAACATAGCGGAAGATTTTCCCTCCACAAAAGCCGACCAGTGCAGCAAAATCAGGATCCATAATCAAGCTCAGAGCCATAATTCCGTTGAGGTTGGTATATATGGTCAGCACCAGGACCATGTGTGATTGTCCACTCCTCAGCAGGGTAGAAAAAAAAAGAAAAGTAGCCACAGATGTCCAGATCAGTAGACTACACTAATTTGGCAGCCCTCCCCTTCCGTTCACTTCCACAAGAGAGTATCTCTTTTGAAAGGTACTCACGGTCTGCACCACGAGAAGGCGGGGTCGGGCATTAGGTGCTAGGCCTGGCCGGTGTTATGCTTCATCACAGGGGATTGGTGCATAGCTCTCCTTCCAGTAACTAACTATCTACCATTTACAGATCCAGTGGGATTTATATAGATACAATCCGATATAGCAGAATAACAACTTCGGAAGTGAAGTGAAAAGGAGAAAGAACAAAACAAATTCTTTCATCGGCTATAACTCCAGGAAAAAGGTTCTTAGTAAATTAAAAATTTTAATTACGCCAGTCAGATTAAATGTCATTCTTCTCTTTTGATTTCCCTTATGATTATTAACATTTGAAAAGAAGATAAATTGTAATAAATTGAGATATGGTGTTTTAAAATCTTGCTCTTAAAATTAAATTTTATCGAATTTAATTTTAAGAGCAATATGAAATAATTACTGATAAATACAAATTCTGTAGTAATTCGATATGAAGTACATAGGGTATAATCATGAATGAGAAGATATTGCGTTTTGCTTTAGCCTCCATAGCTTATATATGTATATGATTATGCGCTGTATTGTTTTCAACTGTATTAATAAAGTATATGTAGCAATGAGTGTTTTAAGCAAATGAGTAGTACCATCCTGACGTCATTAGTAGCGAACGTACCCAGAGGTTAGAAGCTCACGCACACAGGGAGGAAGAAAGAAAGCAAGACCCCTATAGCATATTTGCAGAATAATGTTACTGACATCTGGTAATAGCAAAAATGGTCTATCCTGGTGCTGTCTTAGTTCGCTGTATAAAGAATAAATGTTTTTCTGTTATTTTTACTGTATTCAAGAATGGAAACGATCGCCACTATCTCTATCTTAAAGGTCACACAAGCAAATTCCAGTTCATTCAGATCATCCATCTTTGGCGAAAGACAATAAAAACTGAGGCTAAAAATCGCTCAATGCCAAGTTTATTTGCCTTTTTCAGAGACAATAAATGGATTTGTGGAATTCCCAAGGAATGTATTTGTTGTTTTCGGCGAAAATGAACCTCGCAGAAATCCCGCAACGTGTGTAGGAATGTTAAAATTGGAAAAGTTAACTTTGGCCTTCTGTTCAAAAACAATAATCAGAAATTAATCTAATAAGGCAGTAGATCATTTGAAATGTTTGCTTCTTCTGAGAATATTTTTTTTGTTTTTAATGTTACCTTGTTTACATTAAGCAAAAAACTTTCCTTTCAAATTTTTTAATACTTTAGTCTTTTTAACACCCCAGGTTATCAATGTTAGATATTGTTTATCTCTCGCATAATTATATTTCTTATTGAAATAATTAACTTAATAATTTTATGGATATAAATGTGTGTGTAAGGATTTATAATTCTCTTTGTGATATCTTTTAATTTATTGTTGGAATGTTGAGTCTTTCTCTGTGTAGCATTTTGTAAGATGTCTTTTTTTGTTGTGTACTACCTACCACATACTGATAACAGGTCGATATAGCTACTTCTTGGAACAGAAAGAGAAAGGCTGTGGCGCTTGGCCGCTTGTAATGCAGCTGTGGAGAGTTGATGGCCAAATGTTTCACGTAGCCTTGAGTCGCTTTGCACATATTACATACAGGAACATCACTGGCTAAGGTATGCCTGGAGGATACAGAGAGCACCCAACTAGAGTTTCTCACAAATCCTTTGGAGATGAGAGGAGGGAGTGGCTCAATCGGTAGAGCGCCAGGTTCGTATTCCCAAGGAATCCTGCAATGGGTCAGCGATGAAATTTATTTCCGCAAAACTCCCTGCCTTGCCCTCGATCAGTAGGGGGACACCAATGGGCTTGGAGAGGCCATCATCCGTCGGAGCGGATGTTAAGCACTGATACCGTGTGCATGAGAGCCAATAACCTGTGCACGTTAAAGAACATGGTGGATGGCCTTGACCGGAGGCTGCCATCTGTCTCTTAACAGCTGCGCAGTGGGTCCCCTCACCCATTGTGTGTAAAAAATGGCGTCAGATATAAAACAATCTAACCCTTTGGAGATGGCATTCTGTTTCTTGAAGAGGAGAAATATAGTATCACGTTCTGTTGTTCAGATCGAGGAATTCGATCTGTGTTTTTGACGTGTAACTGATCTCATTGTAAGATGCACAATTATGTTTCAGGTAAGGGAAGGCAATGTAAATCTTACCCTAATGTTATAAACCTACCGAAAGGTCCTATGATAGAGATCAGAAGTTATATATCCTGGTAGAATCTGATGGAGTGTGCTCTAATCGATAGAAGGAGAAAAATCAATGCACTCTCTTTCTTGTGACTGTCTGAACTGTGTATAATATGCTCCAGAGTTAGCTCTGTAGCTTGTTGTCTGCATTTACTCTTCATTGTTTTCATTTGCAACACATAGGATAGTGAAGAATACAAGAAGCTACTCCTAGCTTTTACAGGCCTTCTCATACAAGAACGTACCATACTAAAGTCGAGCTCACTGCTAACCACGGCCTCGGTTACAGTCAGGCTAGGATCTGGAAAAAGGTCGAGGGTGGGAGGGAAGGTAAACACAATAGAGCCAAGAAAATAGAAAGTAGGTGGCAAGAGACTACATTTGTAATGCAATATAACATTTCTCCCCCGTTTTATGGATTTTTAAAAAATATTTGAAAAATATATGAAATATAAACAATTTTTGCCTCTGTTACCCTTACTAACAGGGCTATCTTATCCCCTCCCCATAGATCTAGCTAACACAACATACAAAATATCCTTGCTGAAACAGTAGCTAGCGACGTAAGTACTCCGCCAGTAAAGACTCTTAACTTTTGGCTAATATCAGTCAAATTTCCCAACAAAGAGGCAGCCAAATGAATAAGCGATATGACAAAAGCATAAAAGGTAAAAATACAGGGTGTTTCAAAAAGGGCGCAATCCTCTATTGTATTTTTCTATTTAAACTTGACAAAAGACACAAATTTCAAAAGATGCAAATTAGACATATATCAACCTTTACAACAGATGTTGAAAGTGATTTCCTGAAACCTAGATGCAGGTTCGTACCCGTTTCATGACATTTGCAGCCACCTTTCGTAATATTTGTTTTCTTATGTTTAAAATCTCTCTTTCAATTTTAGCCTTCAAGTCTTCAAATGTATGAGGATTGTATTGAAACACTACACATTTGAAATATCCCCAAAGGAAAAAATCTGAAAGAGTAAGATCTGGTGATCTTGGGGGCCACAATTTTTTTTTTAAATCAAATGATCACCAAAAATTTCTGCAACATGACCATTGTGTCA
Source organism: Ryuthela nishihirai (assembly GCA_038380435.1). Classification (NCBI taxonomy): domain Eukaryota; kingdom Metazoa; phylum Arthropoda; class Arachnida; order Araneae; family Heptathelidae; genus Ryuthela; species Ryuthela nishihirai. The sequence goes on from JAWZYU010000019.1 coordinate 7,202,515, forward strand.
TTTGCAGTATGGGTGGTCGCGCCATCTTGTTGAAACCAACCCTCTCGTTCATTCCCATCCAAAACTGAAATAAACTGTTGGATGAGGTCACGATAAACTTCACCAGTTACAGTTGAGTCAAAAAGTGAAGGCCCTATCACACGACGAGGGGAAATTGCACACCAAACACCTATTTTCCGTGCTTGTAATGGTCGTTCGTAAAAAGTGTGAGGTTTTTCAGTGCTCCATATTCGACTGTTTTGACTGTTCACATACCCATCCAAGTAAAACCAAGCATCGTCACTGAAATAAACACGGTCCAACACCTCAATTCATTTTCATCAACAAAAGAACGAAACCAACGACAGTACCGTAAACATTTTTCATGGTCTGGTTCTTTCAGTTCATGAATGACACCAATGCGGTAGGCATAAAATTTTAACTTCTTTGTAGCCTTCAAAACAATAGCTGGTTACAGTCCAACCTGTGAAGATAACTTACTACGAGATTTTCTGGGTGAGCGAGTTAAACGCTGAGACACATCATCAAGAACTTCAGCAGTTGACAGTGATGGCCAGTCTGGGTTCTTTCGATCCTGTATAGACCCAGTGTCACGAAATTTATCAATCAAAAGAGATAGTGTGGACTTGTTGGGAACTGCAGACTGAGGAAACTTAAACTCAAACTCCTCTCTCACATGTTTGTAAGATTTGTACGTACAATAAGTCTCAAAAATAAATACATGTTTGTTTTTGGGAAACGACATAACTGACACAACATAAAGGAATGAATGCTTGAGTGAGACCAGCGCGTGACAAGGTCATTTCAACAACTAAAGCCTGTTAACCTTGAGTACAGTAATGCCAACTGACTAATATTATGGCATAAAATGTAGATGCATTAAATTCTATTCTCTTATATTTCTGGTTGCGTCCTTTTCGAAACACCCTGTATTATTTCAGAATGAAGTGAAATAAACTTGTTTACTGTAAACAAACTGCCAGTGAAGTATCCAACTTTTACGAGGACTGATTCTTTTGATTCCTTCCGCAGCATGCTACCCCAACGGTTGTTCATCAATGGGATCATATTTTGAGTTTTGGGTTATTGCTCCATTTACAAGCATCGGGTAAATAGTCCGTGACTCTGTAGGGAAAACTATATCATAAATGGTAAAAGTTGCATGTCACTGAATTAATGGCGGTAACCGCGACTGCAGTAATTAATTAGAAGGATGATAATGTATATGAGAGATATCCCTCTGGATTACTATCTCCTCTTTTTAAATTTATTTAAATTTATTCTCTTCTTGTGATTTATTTTCATAAATTTATGCCATTTTTATATGAGGATTTCATTCGGCAATTTATCCCCACTCTTAATTTTTGAAGTTATTATATCTCATTTTAGTTGCTCATTTTTTAAAATTTTTCATTTGAAGCAGACCTTAATTGGCTTTGAAGACTATGGTATTAATTCATAAATACATCAAAGATTTTCCCAACCCATTTTCCACTTTGTCTAATAACCTCTTTATACCAGTGAGACAGTTTATATTGAGATTGTCGCAACTAATGCCTGAAATGGAATGAGAGTTGAACCACTGAAGCAAGGTAACTTTGTTCCCAAAGCATGGCGATTGAACCGACATGTGCAGCTGTCCATCAATGCTTACGTCACGTATCCGCGCAGACAAGCGATATTGGTGCGTCCATCATGCTACAGGCAATTGAGTTAGAAAAGCAAAAATATTAATTTCACTCTGCACTTGGTCTTTTTAATAATTTCCTTCTGCTCAGACAATGTAATAAATATTGAACATTTCTGACATGAAAAACCACGCATGAAGGAGTAATAGTTATGAAAAAGTAATTTAAAAGAAAATCACTTGGAAATATGACTGAAAAATCCAATATTACTTTTTAATCCTGCGAGTGATGCATTATCAGTCCCAGGGAGGGTTGCCAACTCTGCTCCATCAGAAAGAAGGGAGGAACAGACGGAGACAGAGGACCTAAAAATGAAGACACGTGAGAAAGCAGAGGATCCCGTGCTCTTATTTTTTTGCCCGGAGCTGACAGTTTGCTGGCATTCTTTATCGCTGGGCTGTCAAAATATTTGAACTTTTATTGAATATGTAATTTTATTGAGAATGTAAATTTGTCATTAAAACAGTAAAGCTACAATTATATAATACCCATATATTAAATGTTTACCGTAGGAAGGGCTTTTACACTTTTTTTTGTTTTACGTTTATTTAGTTTAATTTGTATTCTCTTAAAGAATGCAGTAAAACAAGTACTGTAAGTTCTCCTAAAGGATTTCAATTTGTGCTACGTTTCTTTTTAAAACGGGAGTATTCGCTGTATTTGTTTTAAAACGGGAGTATACGCAAAAAGATGAACGCCTCGTAGCAGATGATCAGTGCGGAATTTCCTTGAAGCAAAAAGTTTAATAACCTTCACCAATGTTGTTCAGTGTGAATTTCAAAATTGGTCATTCAATTCGCTAATGACGCTTAGGAGCTCTCTGATTCTTATATGAAGCATTTACTCTAAATTTTATCGATATTTAAAAGTTCTGTGACTTTAAAAATAAAAACAATATTTGAAACTTTTACCTCGAAATCCTTAGTTACTAAACACAGAATTCAAAGCACTTTAAAATCTTCAGGGAGCTATCAGACTACTCTTTCTATTACTAACCCTTAGCTTAACTTTTAAGTCGATTTTTTAATACGTACTTATTTTGATATAAATAGGGAGGTCCAAAATTTCAAAATGTTAAGAGAAGCTGGGAGAATAAAAGGGTTGCAATAGGAATATATCGGCTGCGGTGGGTTGGGAAGGAAAATGTAACATTAGATGCAATATATTACATAATTATATGGGACAAATTATATATGCAAAGAACATATGATGTCAAATGGGAAATTGGAATTGGCCTCTTCCGTCCCTGTGACGCACAGGCTTCGTAACGCTTTTGAAAACACAACATAATTGGAAGATTCTTTTACGTATCTACTACCGTGAGACTAAGTCTGTAAATGGAATAAGTCACAATGTTTAAACAACTTTCTATTCAATAAAGGGATGAGCAAAAATGGTCTGTTATACTCATTTAAAAATAAATTATTTCAATTTGCATGTTTGTGTTCAATCCCGTCCTTAGCTCCAAAATGAAAATTTTCGACAAATTTCGACACATTCTGACAAAATGATAAGGTTGTGGTAAATTGTGCAAAAAAAAAATAACGTGTTTTCGCTAAAATCGATTGTCTGCAGCTTCAGCTTAAGTGAATGCAATATTTATGGCTCTATTCTATGTTGCTTACTTTTGAAATACAAATTATATCCTGTCGCAAACCATTCTATTGAATTTCGGGGAACCTGCGAAACACTTTAATGCACAGAAGACTTTCTCCTTAGTTAATGGCAGGTTGGGTTCTCTTCTTTTGAATTCGCCATGGCAAAATCTGTTTACTGATAGAAGACATTTTTTATTGAAAAAGACTTTCAGCAGATACACCTGATTTTGAGCTACAGTTTCGCTAATAAAAGTTTCATAGTCGAATGATTGGGAGGAAAGGGATTTAACTAGAGGCATGTAAAGACAAATAACATCTATCTATATTTAATTTTATGCAATTCTACTGTAATTCTGATTGTTGCAAAGAGTAAAATAAAAGAGGTTTTAAATAAATACATTCTAAAACATTAGTTTTTTTTTTATCTCTTCTCACTAAATATTTTTTAAATCAGTAATTATTTCTGAAAAAATCGCAGTTTGCTTTGGTAGAACACCTTCGAACTCAAATGCGGAGAACATAATTACAGAAGAAATCGGGAGGTTTTGTTACAAGGATAAAATCAGGGCTAGCGGAATTTTACAGTAGAACGAAGTGTGAGTTTTTGATTGGAAAGCACCAGAATAGTCATATTAAAATGCCATTCTGCTTTGACATTACTACAATAAGAGATATCATACAGTTTGCCCTGGTTTATACTAACCTCATTAATATAAAATTCTGCAGCACATAATTCAGTTCATACTAATTTTATTTATGTCGAAAAAGGTGAACAATTATTTATGCAAATAGGTTAAGATTGTCGTTTGATTTTTTTTTCTAAATGTCTTCAGAGAGCACTTCGACGCTGACCAAAGCGACGAAATGCGACGTGCAAACCGATTTCGATTTTCTTCATTGAATTAAAACCACGGAATTTTAGATCCTTAAACAATATTTCCATTTAATTGGGATGAAATTTCTATCTTTCGATCTCGAGCCATGAGCAGCGCTAGAAAATTCCGTTCACCCACTAGCCAATGGCGAGTGAATTTTCAGATGTAACCTGTTATTTAAACAGAAAAATTACTTAAATAAAATGTAAACTGTTATTTAAACAGAAAATTTTTTAAATAGTAAAATGTAACCAGTTATTTAAACAGAAAAAATATTTAAATAGTAAAATGTAACCTGTTATTTAAACAGAAAAATTATTTAAATAGTAAAATGTAGCCTGTTATTTAAACAGAAAAATTATTTAAAAAAATAAAATGTAGCCTTTTATTTAAACAGAAAAATTATTTAGATAGTAAAATGCAACCTGTTATTTAAACAGAAGAATTATTTAAATAGTAAAATGTTTCCCGGAGAAAGAACAACAACACTAATTATTAATTGATTAATATTTTAATAGTATTACCCCATTTAATATTAATGACGTAATATTTTTAAGGCACGGAAGAATAGGAAGCCTTAGAGCAGGAAGTTGTTTTTTCTCTTATTCTTCATTTTGGTATAACCTTTGCTTTGCCTCTAGTAAAAATTATTGGCTGTGTATGATTTTTATAAATTTCCCCATTCCTGGCCATGAGTACCCATGGGAACATTGCACAGAACACTTCACATCATCCTCGAGCATAGGGACGATTGCAACCATATATATATACTTATTGGTTAATTTCTGTTACAGAAACTGGTCATTGAAAATATTTCTTAACCGTGCATAGATTTCATTACCATTTACATTTCGTCTCATTATTTACTTCACTACCTATGCTAAAATACGTATTCTATTGGTTGTGTAATATAAATACTCATGTTGAGGGAAATGGTAAATGAAAATATTAAAGAGCAAAATAAATTATTAATAATAAATTCAAAGTTACATTTTTATAGAATTTCGGATAGGTAAATAGAATTCAGAAAAAGATTAAGCAATATGAGCGAGGTTTCACTTTCAGGTGGGTTGTTTTACATCTGAGAGGCATTTTTGCACACATTGTGCTAAATTGACGGATTGTAAGGACCCAAGGGTTCAGAGAAAGTTGGGGGAAGGGGACCCATTGGCCAACTGTTAGTAATCAAATGGTAGCCACTCGTTAAGGCTATCTCGTGTCTTCCTTAATATGCACAGGGTATGACTCTACTGCATATGCTGTCAAGGATTAACTTCCCACAGGACGGACGGTGGTCTTTCCTATCCCACGGGGTCTCCTTTCTCACCGAGGGCATGGTGGGAGGTAGGGGAGATAATTCTCAGCGCTGGCACAGTTGGGACTCAAACCTGGCAGCTGCGATTACGAGTTTGGCGCTCTACCGATTCAGTCAACTCTCCCCCCTCCCTCTCTCTCTCCTCCGCAGAGTTTCACTACATGTAATTTTAGTATGCATTGAATTTTACACAATGTACTATTTCATTTTAAATCACGTATTGATATTGCTTTAATTATAAATATAACTATATCTATATATATGCTAACCCATCTGGCCGGTCATTAATTACTAACTCTATGGGATAGGTCAGTACGGTGTACTAATTTAATGTTCTCTACTTGTGATTTTGTAAATGAATTTTTTAAAATGAATTTGCAAAGCAATCTTTTTTCTCCTCTGTAAAATTAGGAACAATAATAAATTGATCTCACTCCATTTAAACTCTTTATAAAATTGATTAAATAATTTCTTTATATTGCAGCATTATTAACAAGTTTTATATAAAAGGCTTTTCTAACAGTCTATTGTATTAGTATTTTGTCCTTTCCTGTCCTGCCCTTTAGTAGTTTTAGTAGTTTTCGCCCTGCCCTTTATTTAAAGAAATATTTTAATAATATTGATATATTCCATGTCTTAGTGGTCCACAATATCAACTTGCATATTTGCAAAACCCAGTGGATTCGTATTGTAATGTTGGATAACAATGGATGTTTGTGCTGTCTTCTGCCAGGCATCACTTTCCTCAGTAGTAGCATAAATGAGAGTTCTGGCACACAGTAAAAGGGGCTCGAGAATTTTATGAATATCCACGGAAAAAATTATGGGGAATGAGGGAAAAAGTATGTTTCTTGTGGTTTTTGTGAAAAATATGCGTGAAAATTAGAAAAAATGGGGGTGATTTTTAGCATGTGAAAAATTAATTTAAGTTGTTTTGGGAAGATGAGGTTTAAACTAATTTTGTGAATATATGACAAAATCAACGGGTAAAATGACGTTTTCGGGGGTTCTGATGAAAAGATAGACTTTGAATATCTGTGAATGTATGAAGAGAGGGTACTAGACGAAAAAAAATTTTTTTTGGAAGTGAAAAGTGATTTAGGTTAATTTTTTAAACAATTAGAAAGAATTTGAAGTAAAAAGTGATGTAAGTTAGAATAATTTTGAGAATGTGTGAAGTTTGTAAAGAGAGAAGAGTTTTATCGTGCTAAACGGAAATCAGTCTCCTCTAAAGAACAACGGGCTCGAGATTTAATTTCATTGAATTAAATCTCTTATTCACTGAACCTCAGAATTAAAGCTGAAAAAATACTGGTTCGGAAACTTACATATTTTTTTAAACGTGCAAATAGATGTAGATTTCGTAATGATGGTATTTAAAACAGTTTTTTTTATCCAACAACTAAAAGTTTTCCCTCTAGTGGTTGCAAAGTTGCTTTTCGTTCTGAGACAATTACACAATATACGTGGTAAAATTCATTTGGCGGTCTATTTAATTTGAATCGTATTTCGATATCAGCAGTTGCTGATAATACATACAGACGTGATTTGTATTTTCTGACATCGAAGTGGAATATCGGATACGGTTTCATAAAATCTTGGTAACTGATTTGTGTACCCGAGTCGATATCCATATTTTTTGCAGCTAAAAAGCTGTTGTATATTTGCGCATAATCTAAACTGTTGGGTTCAAAGTTGCACTCGAATTCTTGTTCAGGAAACTGTTTGCTATTTACTCTGATTTGAATCTGTTCTACTAACATGTGATCAAATACCATATTGTTTCTGGATTGATTATTTAATCGGTTAGACTTTTGTAAGACGACATAAAGATGGACGGGTTTATTTTGAATTGCAGTAACCCGCCAAATGACATGAGAGTCAATTCGAGTATCAGATTTGTACAGTTTGCACGATTCCCAAAAGATTTCACGTGGATTGCCGCTTGCTAACTGAGATTCTAGTTTTGAAAGTACTTGTAGTGATGGGTCCACTTTTGGAATAAACCAAGATACCTGAGATATTTCAAATTTATACAACGTAGCCCCAACTCTCGGAATAATGTCTTTGTCGTCACTTTTTTCTAGTTTTATGGTATGTTTTACATCGCGAAACACTTTATCCACGTCTCGGCAGAATCCAAACAGCCGATTCAGTGGTAAGAATAAATTTACATTTTGACTGTTTTTTTGTAATTTCATATCTGTCCGAGAATCCTTGATTGAATTCAGGATTTTTTTTCAACGCTTGTGCAGATTTCTTTATTTTATTATTCGTGTCCGGTTTATCTTCGCATCCTTCGTACAAATACTTATTAATTTTCGAACTGTCTGTCGTATCTTTGAACCACATCATACTTGTGGCAGCACTGTGTGAAAGGTCTTCGGTAAAATCAATTAAATTGTGAATCGTGGTCGTCACTCCTGGCAATTCAATATCTTCCAATTCTCTGTTTTCTATATAATATTGAGCTCTCTTAAAAATGTTGTACCCGTTATTGACCATCGTAACTACATCATTGCCGCCGATATCAGACCGATCTAATTTCAGTATTTTGCCTCTGACGTGTATATAACTGTTGTGCGGATGTAGAAAAACGTCCATATCTTTGGTAAATATTTTCGTATTCTTCGAGATTTTTAACATTCACATTGGTTTCTCGATATTCCAAGTACTCGTATTTTGTCGTTGAATTATCGTCTATTGGATCTTCGAACAAATTCCAGTAAGTACCTTCAACGTTCATCCTATACTTACTTTATGATTTTATGATTTTTAGGCCATTTTCGTAAATTAACCGATTAAGAATATTTCTGCTTTTAGGGGATGTTTTCTCGTATTTTCCAACGATAGGCGACGGTTTTGTATAAAATATTTTAATTCGCTTTCTCAGTATCTTCATCTTTATTTAGGTCTGATGTGTAACATATAAGTCACGTTTTACTTGTTCAAGTCAATTAATTTATTGTTCTGATCGGTTACTTTCATTCTTACGTTGTAAATGTAATCAGTTTTATTCAGCAGTAAATATATAGGGAAGAAAGGATGTGTGTCGATCAAACTGCCAGGCGGTGTTTGAGGCACGAAACTGTACAACACGTCGCTCTTCTGGTTATTGAGATAGGAAAATTCGACAATAGAACAGTGAATTAGAATGCGATCGACCCCTCTCGTTATGTTGGGTGGGAACTTTCCTTCGTTTTTTGCTGCATCGATAATTTTCGTTTCGAACCCTAGTATTTCTCGCAACTTTCCTTCAGAAAAATCTATTTTATGTCCTTTACGGGACGTGTCCACGGACTCTGTCTCCTTATGCAGCTTCATGATGCTTGTCCTAACTAATTCACACATTCCGTAATAGTAGAGGAATTGATTAATCACATTCCGTAATAGTAGAGGAATTCACTGACAATACTGTCAGTGAATTCCTCTACTATTACGGAGACTGTACAATACATTATATGGGCTTATGTTGTTATTCCTTCGTTTAATGTAATAGATGCAATAGTAACCGCATTTTACAGAGTAATTTGCTTGAATTTGCGAAGAGTTATACACGATCGGCTTTGAAGATGTAAGTAAATAGTGTTTTATTTCTTCTGGTGGCACTAAACCGAATGGATCAAAGTACTCGAAGTAAGGTAACTTCGCATCATTGAAATAAGCTACCCAATGAGTTCCTGAACCACGGGAAACGTCAAAGTTCACTATACCATTTTCGTTCTTGAATATTTTTGCTGGCAAAGAATCGATAGAGTACACACCACGGAATCCTTTTTCGTTTTTCATTATATTTTCGATATCTAAGTTACTTAATGGCTCTTTTTTTACATCCCTGAACTATTTGTTTTCCGGGAATGTACAAACCTTTTCCCTTTCTTTTATATTTAGATAAGCCAGCTGCTTTGCATTCCAGGAACGTATAACCCCTTTCCTAATACTTTTTATGCAAGCTTAGTACCAGCATATCCCACAACTCAAACTACAGCTGCTTTTCCCAATGATATGAGCTGTGTTTTACTGAAACGAAGTCGAACTGGCGTTGTAGATTTTTTCAGTGTAATGATTTGTCTCTTTGTCAGTTTCAAATTGGTTCCCGTCTGCCCAAAAAACTAAATTATTTTTTTCACATGAAACACCCGGTTTTTTTCTGATTTTCACACATATTTTCAGAAAAAACCACTAGAAACACCGATTTACATGGTGCTTTTGCAACCGAATAATCCAGTAAGTGTAAGATAACTCAACAAAACACATCATTTTTTCTCTCATATACACCTCACTTCAAACTAATCCATTTAAACTAATTCACAAAATTAGTTTAAACCTCGTCTTCCCAAAAAAAACTTAAATTAGTTTTTCACATGCTAAAAATCACCCCCATTTTTTCTAATTTTCACGCATATTTTTTACAAAACCCACAAGAAACATACGTTTTCCCTCATCCCCCATAACTTTTCCCATGGATTTTCGCAGAATTCTTGAGCCCCTTTTACTGTGCCAGACTCTCATTTATGCTACTACTACTTTCCTGGGTCTGTAAATGGTAGCTACTGGAAGAAGAGCTATGCACCAATCCCCTGTGGTGATGCATAGAACAGGCCAGGCCTAACACCTAATGTCCGACCCCGCCTTCTCGTGGTGCAGACCGTTAGTACCTTTCAAAAGAGATACTCTCTTGTGGAAGTGAACGGAAGGGGAGGGCTGCCAGATTAGTGTGGCCTACTGATCTGGGCAACTATGGCTACTTTTCTTTTTTTTCTACCCTGCTGAGAAGTGGTCAACCACACAGGGTCCTGTTGCTGACCATATAAACCCACTGGACTGGACTGATATATGGCTTTGAGCTTGATTATGGATCCTGATTTTGCTGCACTGGTGGGCTTCTGTGGAGGGAAAATCTTCCGCTGTGTTTTCTGTTTGTTTGTGGGTTGACAGCCCCAAGTGAATAGATTCAGAGGATATGTTTATCAACTGGTGGATAACCCTGAGCAGAAGTCATCGCAGGCACGTGAACTCTTTGCTTCTATTGGCATCATCAAATTCTACATTGGAAGAAGTCTTCCAGTGTAGATGGCTTCAGCCTTTAGTAGTGGGGGAACGGGTTTTGGCCCCAAGTCTGCGATTAGGGGGCTCTTTGATATTGTCGGCATTCCCTCTCTCAATAAACATAGTTTCTTTAAACATCCCACTAACAATTTTCTCTCCATAGGTAGTTGGAATGTGAGGGCTCTGCACAGAGCTTTTCTCTTGATGTCCTCACACAAGAATTCCACCATTATAATTTAGATATTCTCGGCTTGCAAGAGACCAGATGGACAGATAAAGGCCAGATTCTTAAAAATAATCTTAAATTTCTCTTTTCAGGGAGGGACGACAATAAGCATCACCAAGGCGTGGGTCTGCTTCTCAGCAGACACTCTAGTGATGCTCTTCTAGGATATGAGTGCATTAATTAAATATTTCTGACAGCAAAATTTCATACAAGCGTTAAAGACTTGAATGTTATCTGCTGTTATGCTCGAACTGAGGATGCCGATGAGGATGAGAAGGATAGGTTTTATGAACAACTTCAGGATATTTTGAATTCTGTCAAGACATGAGATATTACCCTTGTTCTTGGTGACTTCAATGCCAAAGTTGGTACTGACTCTGACCTTTGGGGAGGAGTAATAGGCCATTTTGGTATTGGCAGCTGCAATGGCAATGGGCAACGTCTCCTACAGGTAAGTAAACTCAATGGTTTCAGAATAACTAACACTTATTACAAACACCGCGACATACATAAGTACACATGGGTTTCACCTGATGGGCTGCATAAAAATATGATTGATTACATATTAATTAACAGCAAATGGGCTAGTTCTGTTAGGAATACCAGGGCATATAGGGGAGCTGAAATTGGATCTGACCATTACCTTGTTAAAAGTGTTTTGCAACTTAAACTTAAAAAGTGTTGTGCTAGGGTAAAAAATTTACTTTTAATACTGAAGCGCTGAAAGATCCAGTTATAGCCAAAGCTTACCATAACAGTTACTTAGTCATTGTGACATCATGGTTTGTTACTACTGAAGTTCAGGAAGAACAGAACCATTTTAAACAGGCATTTTCGGAAACTAACAGTACTCTATTAGGAAAAAAAGGAGCAGACGAGCCAGAATTATTTGAGTGATAAGGCACTTGGGCTTACTTCAGAAAGAAAGAACCGCAGGAATGTCCTTAATCAATATCCTACTAGTCCTAATAGAAAGGATTACAGAGAGCTTAATAAAGGTGTAAAGGATCACTTAGCTGCTGATAAGAATATTTGGCTTGATGGCTTGGCTGACAAAACTGAGGAAGCAGTTAGACAGCACAACAGCAGAGAGCTGTACCAGATAGTTAATGTTTTGTGTGGTAGAAAACGGACAGGTATACAGGGATTGAAGGATAAACAAGGTAAGGTTATAGAAGGTGAGGATTCTGTCATGGCTAAGTGGACTGAGCATTTCAGTGATGTTCTAAACAATGTGGTTAGTTCTACTCCCATTGTTTGCAATGATGATAGATGCATTGGTGGCTTTAATGTTGGCCCTGTAACACATTCTGAAGTTAGTTTGGCAATTTCTAATCTTAACTTCACAAATCCCCAGGGGTAGATGAAATTATTACGGGAATGCTTAGAGCTGGGAATGTTTCGGTTAGCACTTGAATGACTAAAATTTTTAATAATGTTTATGATAAAGGCATGGTTCCTTAGGATTTTACCACAGCTATTGTTATCCCTATTTTCAAAAAAGGTGATCGCAGTTCTTGTGTTAACTATAGGGGTATCAGCCTACTCTCTGTTCCAGGTAAAGTTCTTTCCATGATTGTGCTTAATAGAATTAAGAATCTGGTTGACAGGCAATTGCGTGATGAGTAATGTGGATTCAGAAGTGGTAGGGGATGTGTGGATCAGATATTTTCACTTAGGCAGGTTCTTGAGAAATGTTTAGAGTTTCAGAAACCTTTGGTTGCTAGCTTTGTTGATTTCAAAAAGGCTTTCGACTCTGTTGATCGTCATAATTTGTGGTTGATTGTGAAATCATATAGTATACCAGACAAGTTAGTTAACATAATGAAAGCTCTCTATAATAACACTGAGTCGTGTGTGAGAGTTGGTAAGGCTTGTAGCAATTGGTTTAGCATTACTTCTGGTGTTCGACAAGGGTGCATTTTGCTCTCCTTTTCTCTTTAGCTTGGTTATTGATTATGGTATGCGAAATTCACTTCAAGGGAAAGATTTTGGCCTTAAATGGACTGGAGATACGAAAATTTCTGATATAGATTAGGCTGATGATTTAGCCCTTTTGGCAAATGATGTTGATGAGAAGAACTCTTTCATTCGAGCTGTTGATGAGACTGGTAGTAGAGTAGATTTGGTTATAAACAGAGAGAAAACTAAAGTGATGAAAATTGGTCAGGCAGGCTGTGATTCAGTTAATCTGAATGGTTGCAGTCTTGAGCAGGTGCCACAGTTTAATTATCTTGGGAGATATGTAACAGATAATGGTGATGTGCGGCATGAGATTAACAGACGAATAGGGATTGCTGCCGGGACTTTTAAGAATCTATGGAGAGTGTGGAGATATAGGGGTATACACCTAAATACTAAAATTAGACTGTATAATAGTTTGGTTCTTTCTAGGGTTAGTTATGGTAGTGAAATTTGGACACTTTGTAAACCAGATAACAGGAAACTAGATGCTTTTGATTCCAGATGCTTACGCAGTATCTTGGGCATTAAGTGGTTCAACTTTCTAACTATTGATGAGGTTAGGCAAAGGAGTTGGCAACCTCCTTTGAGCAGCATATTATGCAGAGAGAGACTCCGTTGGTTTGGCCATGTTGCCCGTATGAATAATTATAGATTGGCGAATAGGGTTATGAACAGGTGCCTAAAGGCCTCAGAAAGAAGGGGAGACCTAGGATGAGGTGGGCAGACAATGTGAAACAGGACTTTGTTAGAATTGGTGTGCAGTGGCCAGATGCAGTAGATGTAGCACAGGATAGACTTGCTTGGAGAACTAAATTGCACGGTCTGGTTGGACCTCCGTAGTCCATGGCTGCTTGAAGAGGATGGTGATGATGACTTCCCTCGAAGTTCTTCTTTAAAGAAACCTCAAATGTTTTTTTCCCTCAAAGGCTTTCTCAATGGGAAATTATACTAGGAAACATTCGTGGCGAGTAACTAACTACCTGAAGAAATATTAATTTTTAATAAAGGTTTCGAAATGTAATTGAACATACGACATTAGTAATAGTCGTTAGACATCAACATCAAAGCTAAAATGGGAAAATTTTGAAGAAACTTCTTATCGCATAAAAATTTAGACTTGATATCAATTAGTACTTTGCAGATGGTTGAGTTGTGATTTAGAGATATTTTTAACATACCCAGGCGTCACTTGCCTTGGTTTTTGGAAATCTGACACTAAATGCGCAAGAATGCGTAGAATCATAGGGAATATATATTTTTCAATCGGTAGATAAAAATTATCTTTCTACCATAAAATTTACTTTTGATTCCTATAAATGATTGATTTTTAGCATTTGATGCCATAAAATGCCTGTGGCTAGTTTATTCATGTAGTTGGAAATTTGTTTTTTTTTACAAAGAATTATATGGTATAACCTCGTTTATTATTCACAAAATCAACCGCCGCACACTTGAGGAAAGTAATAAAAGCATGTAGTTGAAGCAATTTGATCGAGTTTGTCAAAGATCGCCGTCACGATTCCATAATGATAATGATGATGATTAAATATTCTAAAGTTTGAATGTATCCTCTTGGTTTATTCGCACATATTCCCACACATTCGCAAAAATGTTTAATTCTTCATCAATTGCAATTCAGTTCAATCCCCGGAGCTTGTCATAGTGACGATTACACGCCTGCCGAGATAATTAACCGGGATGTTGAATCGAAAGAACAATCGAATCAGAATGAGTGATGCAGCGCCCAACTTACTTGCTTTCCTCACCTCTTTTGCGTGTTAGAGGCCACGGATGAACTTTTAATATCGAGACTCACCTTCGCTACGGATAAGGAAATAATAATGAGACAACAAATAAGATAATTACCATTTTACCTCATTACGTATAAGCATGAAGAAACTATGGTAATTATGAAAAATGAAATAATCCCGAGTTTTTTCGATTATGAACATTTTTTTAGTATTACGAACTCGGAGAAATGGTTTTCGCAATGTCGTCGATTCTTCTGTCTGTCCGATTGGGACTCGAATCTCTGAAGATTCAATCTATGTAGTTGAAGGTTTATCATTAGGCCTATTCCTTCCTCCGAGGTATCGGTGTATATGGACTTTGTGGTGCATTAATTAGGGATAATTGCCATAGCTTACAAAATGACGTATTTCCCAAAATGGCTCTAGAGATCGTCATTAAAAGTTTTTTTATGGGAAGAACAGCTCCAAACATTGCAGAAACTGTGTTTTAAAAAACAACTCTAGACACATATAGCATTTTCAATAAAGTTTACCCTTTTCTTAAAATCAGACTTTACATGCGAGACAACACGTTACATTCATTCATTATAAAACTCACAGCATGAAGAACTTGAATGGTGGAAACTTAGTGGAAACTTGAATTATGAGTGAATATTTTACTCTTGTTATTGGTTATCCATCCAAGCATAGGATAAATTTCATGCATTTCATGCTGCATATCTAGTTGTAAATTTTAACGCTTTAATTCCTATGTTATGTTCTCGTATATTCTTTCTGAAGTTACATACACATTCCAAATGATAATAGTGGTGAGGAGCACTGTAGGTAAGTGCAACTGTTGGAGACAATAGTAACATACACACTGAAACAGTTAATTGAAACACATAATCAGAAAAAAAGCAACTTAAACTCTCATCTATTAAAGATAAAAGTGTTCAGTAATTCCATTTCACGACATTCTGTCGTGTCAAACTTTTTACGACAATGGTTTCCAAGCTGTCTCAAGGGTTATCTGAAATATTGATGTAATCTTCGATACTCTAGACCAGGGATGGGGAAACTCTGGCCCTCGAGATGTTTTTTTGTGCTTCGCTGGCAACTAATTACTTAAAAAAACACTCAAATTATTGTGGATTAGTAGGTCAAGAGGGAATTGGTAGAGTGAAGCCATGGAAAAATATTTTAATAAGCAGGAGGAGCATTTTAGTGGTCCGCAGAAAAAAGGGTTTTCCACCGCTGCTCTAGACATTGTTAATAATTCAATTTTAAAGCAAAAATTCCCTGCTATTTTTGTTTCATGTTTTTTTTTTTGGAAAGCTTAAATTTCCAAATGATGATGATTCATAGTTTTCAAATACTCCAAATGGCTTTAATTTACCATCGTTAGAGGGCGTTAAATGTCGAAAGAAGTTTTATACTTTCTACTGAAAATTTTGTAATACTACTTGAAGTAGTATTACAAACGATACATTTATACTGGAAATTTGAAATTCTGAGAGTAGAATGTGCTGATGAAGATATATAGAGATTAAAATGTGGTGGGAAGATTAGAAACCCTTCAACTTTGAGCTTTCTGCTATTCCCACAGAGTATAAGTGTGCAACATAATACATGTGCAAATCACAATGTAGGAAATAAAAATAAAATTTAGAGTTTTTCTAATTTTAAAAGTTTCCACTTATGGAGGGTAATTCTCTCTGTGATCCAATTCTCTTCGATCCCAATTTCCTTTCCTTTCAGAACCAAATTAAAATTCAAAAACAAAAATCAACAGATATAACAATGAATGAAAAAGAGAAAACAGAGAACACTGTTAAATTTAGTTTTAAAAGCGTCGTTATTAAATTACAATTGGTTAAAATTCAAGCAGTCGCTACTTATTTAACAAATTTAAGCTCCATTTCAAATTATCGAACCCAGAGCTCCCATTGTTCACTAATTCCCATATTTCAATATTATAAATAAATGAATAATTTTATTTTATACTCACTGCATGATATACCTTTAATCTTTGGTGATAAGAAAATTCTTCTTTTTCATTTTAAGTGATAAATGAGATATGCTTTTTGCGTGTTATAAGGGCTAATATGTAATATATTATTATTTATATTTACCAATCATCGTTTAGTACGAATTACTGCTGTTAAAGGATGAACTTTTCGGAAAAAGGAAAAACTTCACTTTCTCTGAAAAGAACATCCTATATTAGCCAGAGGCGATATGTTATCCTTCATTTCGTTTGTGTACGCTCGTATTTATTTTTGTATGTATTGCCAATTTTACAAAAATTTCGGGTTCCATGAAATGTTTCAATTTGTAAAAGCTTTTCGCTGTTCAAAAATGGAGAAGCATTGCATTGTGATAGTTGTAGCTGGAATATCTTTAAATAGTTTCCGATTAATGATATTGCCATTTCAGTCAGTCTTCCCTGGCATTTGGTCGAACATGAATAATTAGTTAGAATGGAATGAAGATCACTACAGTGATAGTAATTAGGTTAGTCCAAAAAATCCAGGTAGTCGGAATGGTGTGGTTACGCGCCAGTTGCTCTACTGTTTCAGCTAAGGTGGGACAATTTACGCTTGTTTAAGAAAGGTTGTGAAGGTTGTGCTATAAAACTTTTATCATGTGACTCCAAATGTTGAGGAGCTCATGCACTATTTATACCGACGAGAACCAAGCTTTTTTAACCACATTGCAAGTAATGTACTTTCGGTTATTCAGATGCTCAACATCGAAACTCTGAAAAGAATTAATGTCTCCGCCTTAGACCCGCCACAAATTAGTTAAGAAGGAATGAAGCTCACTACAATGATAGTCATTTGTAGTTATTAGGCAAGTATGAAAAAATCCACCCATTCCCCTTCCTGGACTCGAACTCAGAATAAATAGCGCATGAGCACACTTAGAATCGCATGGTAATTGCTTCACAGCACAACCATTGCAACCTCTCTTAAGCAAGTGTGAATTACCCTTACTTTAGCTCAAATAGTAGGGCGTAACCGGGAGATACCAAGTTGAGTAAGTGAGGTGGATGAGTAGATTCTTTCATTATGTAGTGAATATTAGTCAAATTTTGAATATTAGTCGAATTTTGTATTTCTTATGTATAAGAAATTCAAGGCACTTGACATAAAAATTTATTATGAGGTATGTTTTATTTATCAAATTATATTATATATTAATTAACAGCAAATGGGCTAGTTCTGTTAGGAATACCAAGCCATATAGGGGAGCTGAAATTGAATCTGATCATTACCTTGTTAAAAGTGTCTTGTAACATAAACTTCAAAAGTGTTGTGCTAGGGTTAAAAAATTTACCTTTAATACTGAAGCTCCGAAAGACCCAGTTATAGCTGAAGCTTACCATGACAGATTACTTAGTCATTATGACAGTCATGGTTTGCTTACTACTGAAGTTAAGGAAGAATGGGACCATTTTAAACAGGCTTTTTCGGAAACTAACAGCACTCTTTTAGGAAAAAAGGAGCAGAGGAGTCAGAATTATTTGAGTGATAAGGCACTTGAGCTTATTTCAGAAAGAAAGAACTGCAGGAATGTCCTTAATCAGTACCCTACTAGTCCTAATAGAAAGGATTACAGAGAGCTTAATAAACGTGTAAATGATCAGTTAGCTGCTGATAAGAATCTTTGGTTTGATGGCCCATATGGATAATTATAGTTTAGCGAATAAGGTTACGAACAGTGTGCCTAAAGGCCTCAGAAATAGGGGGGGACCTAGGATTGCGGTGGGCAATGTCAAACAGGACCTTGTTAGAACTGGTGTGAAGTGGCCAGATGCAGCAGATGTAGCTCAGGACAGACTTGCTTGGAGCACTAAATTGCATGGTCTGGTTAGACCTCCGTAGCCCATGACTGCTTGAGGATGAGGATGATGATGATTAGAAAAGAAATATATACAGTATTCAGTAGAAAAAATATACAATATTCGGGGTATTATGAGCGCGTGTTTTTAATCTAAAATACATGCGGATTTCAGGACGTCAGATAAGGGTTGGGTGATTTTACCTCTAAGTGTCCCTTTTTTTGCGCAGAATAGGCTAAATGTACAGCCCACAAGGACTCCAAGCGCTCATAAAAGGTTAGGGAGTAGAGGACCCACTGGACAGTTCTCATGAGTCACGGAAGCCTCCCATTAAGGACATTCAGAATGTTCTTGAGCGTATACATGGTATAACTCTCCCGAATACATGACCGTGGTTTAACATCCTATGGACGACAGACTTTTCAAGCCAATCGGTGTTCCCTTTCTCACCGAGGGCAGAACGGGAGTTAGAGGAGAAAATTCTCAACGTAGGCCAGTTAGGACTCGAACGCGGGAATTGGAAGATTACGAGCCTGACGCGGTACCGACTGAGCCAATACCCACCGAATAAAGGGTACGATACTATAAATGGACATAAAACTCCCTTAGTTCGATCATTGACCTCCGTAAGCTAAAATGTGACGGGATTTTTAAGGGTGACTATTCAATCGTTTTACGTTCACGTTAATGCTTCAGAAGTAAAATTATTGGCAAATTAACTGATCATTAATCTTAATTTTCGTGCACTTCAAGAAGAGTTATTTAATTTTTACTCTGCTGCTTCTCTCTTATATAGAAAACATTCGTTACACGTTTTAACAATAATAGTGAGGATAATCAATTGCATTTGTTTTTTACCACTGCGTCCGTATTTCCTCGTATTTAGGCACATATTTATCTACCACCTATTGAAAAATATGTGATATTGTAAGAGAAGGTTTATAATGCGTAATAAGAAAAGTGAAGAACGATATTCTTAGGCCTCGACACAGCCTTCACATAAACACCTAACATTAAAAATAATTATAGAGCTTGTTCAACTTACCTTCGTCTCGCAGAAGACACATTTTGCAGTATGCTAATTTTCATCATTCATAACAGAGTTTGATTAGTTTTTAGTAGTTAATTACAAATGATTAGTTTTCATTAACTAAACTAGTAAATATAATATTGCGAGTGCAATGTTGTCAAAAGTGCAGATATATAAATGCTTCATGAGGATAACATAGACAGAAAACTAAAAACTCTATCAGACACAAAACTTAATCAGAAATACACTAAAAAATTTTACACAACGCATTACCGTTTAGATATATATTTTTGCAATTACAATTATATGTATGTTTAGGAGGGTTTGTCTGATCCAGATTCCTGCTAAACGGTACACCAAATTCGGTATGCGTCCTTTCTCCTCAAAAGATGGTCCCTCGAAAAGGAAGAGCGGAAGACCCCATTAAATGATCGAGATAGGATCATTAAATTCGGCATACAGTTTCCTCGTATCATAGCATAAAGCAAGGAAAACCGTCTGGAAATCCAAAAACGGAAGGGATTTCTCTTAAATAGTAAGAACTACTATCATTGATTCGGTAATTTAGCTTCTTATGATCCTAAGGTAAGGAAGCGTAAAGGTTTGACTTCCAGCTTTTGCCAACCATCCCGACAGGAAAATGGGGGCAGAATTTCTACTAAATGGTAAGAGTTAGGATCTCCGAATTCGATATAGGGCTTCCTCTCATCATGACGTAAAGCAATAGGATGATTTGATCCCTAACCTTTCCCCTTACAAAAAGAAATGCCCACCCTCTAAAAAAAGGAAATAAGTACACGATTTCAGCTTAACGTTTTATATCTCAAATAAAAGCGTCTGAAGTGTGGAGCATCATGGAGTACCATGAATATTCATATTATGTCCTTCTTTTCTGCTTTCTGCTCCACAAAAATTGGGAGGAAAATTTTCCAGGTCGAGTGGATGACAATTCACATATATATTGATCCTAACTATATATATATGTCAAATTGATCTAAAATGTATGTATAGGAAATCATACATAAACCTTTTTATTATAATGAACTGATAAATTCTAACCTTTTTATCAGAATTAAGTATTTATATATATTAAACTATAATTATAAAAGAGAATAATTTACTAGCAGATTTATAATTTCCATATTTAGATTTATCATTTACTTTGCGGCTTGTAGGGGATGAGGCAATAGTCAGCCGTAGTGATCGGTTTCTGAGTTTTTCTCTCCAGCCTGTAAATAATTTTATTTCTGCAACTGCTTATTTCAAGTTCAGTGATCGGAAAAACCTTCAGGAGGAGACGTAACTATACACCAAACTCTTTGGCGAGATTTTAGCTAGGATTTATCAGTTCATTATAATAAAAAGGCAAGATATTAGTCTAATAATAAATGCAAAATACCTCATTTTATAAACAGTTATGAGACGAATTGCAGAAAATATTAAATTCCCTTTGTTTTCAGTAGTTCCTAAGGAGTTACTTAAACTAAAAAGAATTGTAGACGCTGAATATTCTGTTAGAAACAGCGTCTGAAAAATATTTAATAAGTGTTTACGTTGTGAAAACCTTTTATATTGCAAATATTGATTAAAAATGACTCAGATCCTTTTATAATCTGCTGTATTTTTTTAGATTTCTGCGGCTAAACTTCGTTGGAATGAGATTTTTTGCTCTTAACTTTTGCTAAAGTTAAGAGAAGTGAATAAAAAATTATTATTAATGCAGTACGAATCAGAACATTCTTACATTGTTGTTAACTCTATCTTAAAATCTGATATTATCGCGATTATCCTAAGATGTTCATTTGACTCTTCAGATTTGTAGATTTAGTTCTCATTGAACCATTTCATTATGCGATATACACCCACCCTTCGACTTACACGGTAGATAGGCTCCGGGAAATCAGCGTGGGTTGGGTTGTTTTACCTCTGAGCGGCACTTTTTTGCACACCATGGGCTAAATGGCCAGGTCGCAAGGACTTCGAAGGCTCAGAGCAGGTTGGGGGAGGGGACCCACTGGAACAGCTGTTGGGAGACAGATGGACCATTCAGCGTCCTCCCGTCAAGGCCATCCAGTGTGTTCTTTAACGTGCACAGGGTATGGCCCTCCCGCACACGGGACCACAGCTTAACGTCCCATCCGACGAACGGCGGCCTTTCCAAGCCCATCGGTGTCCCCTACTGACCGTGGGCAGGGTGGGGAATTTTGCGGAGATAAATCTCAACTCTGACCCAGCTGGGACTCGAACCTGGGAACTACAGATTACGAGCCTGGCACGCTACCGACTGAACCAACCTCGCCCCAAAATCAGCGTATAAATCGAAACTGGCAACTTATCGATAATTGGATAGATTCCGAGAAATTCTTTGTTATGAATAAGACATACTTTGAAAGTTTCTTTTATGCAAATTTATCTCAATTTTCAGTTCAGCAGTAAATAATAAGCATTAATGTAATTCATTTACTTTATTTGCTACAACTCAGAGAAGTTAAGATTAATCTTTTGTACATTTATTTTTGATCACCAAAACACTCATCGTTAATGTGGATATAAATAGAATAAATATAAATTACGAATTAAACATTTGCACTAATATTTAATGCTTTAATTTGTGAAATTAGCATTTATGTGATATTTTGTTGAACATGTACTTTTGAATCAGCTGTATTTATCCTATATAATAGTCTATAAAGTTAAACTTGTTGCTGAAAATGATATAAAACACGGTTCTACTAGTCTCAAAAAATTAAATCTAGAAAAGTGCTGCGGATTGAAAACAGACTTGATTTCATTACGATGTCGCGAGACAGATTGTATTATAATGGCAAGAATATAACTTAGCGAAAGAATATAAATATAATTTGTTAGAGATGACGATTTTATTAATATAGA
Organism: Ryuthela nishihirai; assembly: GCA_038380435.1. NCBI lineage: Eukaryota > Metazoa > Arthropoda > Arachnida > Araneae > Heptathelidae > Ryuthela > Ryuthela nishihirai. The sequence goes on from JAWZYU010000019.1 coordinate 7,224,730, forward strand.
AAAATGTTATTTTATATTTATTCATGGAAATAAATGATATCAATTAAAACCATTTAGGTGATTTTTTTTTTACTTTTGGTGATGACAGTCTAATAACCTCCCTTGACGCAATGCCACTGATACTTCACAATATGTATTATATCTACATATATAAAAAAAACTAAACCTGTGCCGTGTAAATTCGAGTCTATAATCGTGTAAAACAAAACTGATCAGATTTCTTGACCGTGTAAAACCGAGTCTGTCACCGTATAAATCGAAACTAATTGCAGTTTTGGACTGTGTAAATCCGAAACCGTGGAAACTGAGTACCGTATAAATCGAGGGATACATATATAGAACAAGATGAACAAAAGCGAAAACATCTTTTGGGAATATTTATTTCTTTGAGATTAACCACCATTAGTGGATTTAGAGTCAAAGATTTTTTCTTTCAACATAAGGTTTACGTTGGCAGAAATGCATAGAGGTTTATGTTAGCTACTAATGAAGAATTTTTGCACCTGACTCCTTATTCATTCATGAGAAGCACGGAAGATGCAAACGGGTAGCGACGAGCAATCCATGTCACGCAATGGCTCGTCAATTAATTGCTCCTGTAAATCTCAAAAGAGACATGGCAATTTCAGATTCACGCAACGTTTGCTTGCATACGTTTCACTAGAGTAATTTTTACACAGATGAAACATTGTTTCTTCGTGTTAATGTCGGTCCTAATTTCCCTTCCGTTATTATTTTATCATAATATTCAACATCATTCTGTACCAACATTTTGATACAACATTTTGTTTCGACTTCACTAAAATTCCGTTCCTAATTTTTCCTGTCAATGCAATCGTAAACCATTTTTGCTGCATTAATAACAAAATACAAAAACTGAATTACAACCTATTTTTCAGCTTCAGAAATTTTAAAAATTAATATTGCTGTTGTTGTTTGATCATTTTGATAGGTTTATGTTACTATTGAAACATTATCGATACCTTGAAATTTACTATTGAAGATTTGAAAATTCCATTTATGTATTCTGATTTAATTTTTTTTTTAATTTAAACTGTAATTGTTGAAGTTTTCTGAAATGCTCAATTATTTTGCACTATATTAATATAGATGAAGTATAAATTAAAATCAGACTAATTGGCTATGTAAAGGTATGGTTAAAAAGCAAAATTTTATCTTATGATTTTAAGAGGGAACTGAAATACTTTAATAACTAAATGCATTAAAAAAAATTTCCAGTTTAAAGAAGTAATTGAATTCGAATTTTATTTACTGCACAGTACCATCTATCAATTACGAATTTGATTACTGCATCGAAAAAAGCTTGTTTTGAAAAATGCAAATGAACAGGTATTCGTATTCGTGATTTGTAAGTAAAATGCAAGATCTAATGTTATACATTTATCTCCCAAATTCAAAAGAAGCGATTATTAAAATGAAAGAAGCCAGACTTCGTCGTTCGTCTTTGAAACTGTTGCCTCACATGGGAACGAATTGAGCCTCTTTGAACGATCGGCTTCTCTTTCCAGAACTGCTCTTTCCGTCCAAGAAAAGCAATGAAGAAGGATGCCAAAGAAGCCAACTTCATTTTTTCGTGCTAAAGCGTCGTCTTCCTAACGCTCAGAAGAGAGTCAGAGTTGTAAGAGTCGATGCGACCGAATCGTTGCGTGCACATCGAGTGGTCAGTACTAGCCAAAGTGCACATGGGATGGCTCCCTTCTGGATGCTGCAGCATCTTCCTTGCACGCGAACGTCGTCACCTGGTTTACAGAGATAATCTCGTGTCGGTTGCTTCATCGGCAGGTGCGCTGAAGTTGATGTAACACAGTTTCCTTTCGGAAGTGCGGGGCGGCTTCCATGTTGCCTCAAGTCATTGCACAACCCACTTTTATTTTCTGCGAAGAGACTTCTTCTTTTCTCCTTCAACAAAGAGAAGTAAAAATATCTTCCTCTTTTTCCCGATATCGTTTTCGTGTCATCTCCTGTTTTCGTTCTGTTTCTTTTTCCTGCCTACGGCTATTTCAGTTTTGGAAATAAAACTAAATTATCTGAAATAGCGGGTAAGGATAATCGCTCGAAGCGTCTGAGGTGTGTTTTTCTCTTCCGTTTATAATAGAGTATTTTGTTTTGAATTGAAACAGGAAATCCCGATTTAGGAAAAACTTTGAGTGAACAATAACAAAGTTAAACTTGTTGCTGAAAATGATATAAAACACCGTTCTACTAGTCTCAAAAAATTAAATCTAGAAAAGTGCTGCGGATTGAAAACAGGCTTGATTTCATTACGATGTCGCGAGACAGAATGTATTATAATGGCAAGAATATAACTTAGCGAAAAGTTTATAAATCATATGTGAAAGGTATTTGAGTGAACAATAACCTTTCACATATGATGCAATAAGTTTGTGGGCGTTAATATATTGATATTTGACGGATTTCCGGTTCGAATTTCACTGCAGCAATAACTGTATAAACACATAATTATTTATACTACTATAATATTATCAATATCAGAATTTGCATACTACCATTATACTACATTTGCATATTGTTTAGCAATGCAAATGTAAATAAGTAGTATGCAAATGTGTTACTGACCAGTGAGGGAGATTTGAGACGTTGCCTTTGTCCTATTCCTTTTCTGCCGCTGACCCTGCTAGTCACTTCCTTCCTCTGACTCTCGTCCCAATGCACGTGCACACTACTCTCTCCTACCATTCACCTGAGGAGGGACATGCCACACTGGAGAGCGTATTCAACTTAAGATAATTCCAGCTTTAAAGCATCCCCGGACCAGACAGCAGAAAGGGGGAAACTACAAAAGTATCACCTCCGAAATTGAGGAATTTGGATAAAAGGAGCGTGAAAGGCACGAGTCATATTAGGACTCTTCTCATTCCTTGTGACCTAAGAGAGCGAGGTGATGCAGTTTCTCGTTTTGGTGCCTCTCCTCTTTTAATTGCTACTTAATTGAAAACCTCATGCGACACTTAGTCTGGCATGAAGCCACACTCGTTCTGTTCATTGCGCATTGTCACTGCCCATATTAACAGTGTTAAAGCAATTATGAAAGAATAAAGTTGTAAGTTGTTGTTGGTTTGTAAATGGTAGCTAGGTAGTCACCGGAAGGAGAGCTATGCACCAATCCCCTGTGATGATGCATAGAACCGGCCAGGCCTGGCACCTAATGTCCGACCCCGCCTTCTCGTGGTGCGGACAGTTAGTAACTTTCAAAAGAGATACCCTCTTGTGGAAGTGAACGGAAGGGGAGGGCTGCCAGATTAGTGTGGCCTACTGATCTGGACAACTATGGCTACTTTTCTTTTTTTTCTACCCTGCTGAGGAGTGGTCAACCACACAGGGTCCTGTGTTGACCATATAAACCTACTGGACTGGACAGATACATGGCTCTGAGCTTGATTATGGATCCTGATTTTGCTGCACTGGTGGGCTTCTGTGGAGGGAAAATCTTCCGCTCTGTTTTCTGTTTGTTTGTGGGTTGACAGTCCCAAGTGAATAGATTCACAGGATATGTTTATCAGCTGGTGGATAATCCTGAGCAGAAGTCATCGCAGGCACCTGAACTCTTTGCTTCTATTGGCATCGTCAAATTCTACATTGGAGGACGTTTTCCAGTGTAGATGGCTTCAGCCTTTAGTAGTGGGGGAACGGGTCTTTGCCCCATGTCTGCGATTAGGGGGCTGTTTGATATTGTCGGCATTCCCTCTCTCAATAAACATAGTTTCTTTAAACATCCCACTAACCATTTTCTCTCCATAGGTAGTTGGAATGTGAGGACTCTGCACAGAGCTTTTTCTCTTGATGTCCTCACACAAGAATTTCACCGTTATAATTTAGATATTCTCGGCTTGCAAGAGACCAGATGGACAGATAAATGTCAGATTCTTAAAAATAATCTTAAATTTCTCTTTTCAGGGAGGGACGACAATAAGCATCACCAAGGCGTGGGTCTGCTTCTCAGCAGACACGCTACCGATGCTCTTCTAGGATATGAGTGCATTAATGAAAGGTTTTTTACAGCAAAATTTCAGACAAGCATTAAAGACGAATGTTATCTGCTGTTATGCCCCTACTGAGGATGCCGTTGTGGATGAGAAGGATAGGTTTTATGAACAACTTCAGGATATTTTGAATTCTGTCAAGAAAGGAGATATTACCCTTGTTCTTGGTGACTTCAATGCCAAAGTTGGTATTGACTCTGACCTTTGGGGAGGAGTAATAGGCCCTTTTGGTATGGGTAGCTGCAATGGCAATGGGCAACGTCTCCTACAGGTAAGTAAACTCAATGGATTCAGAATAACTAACACTTATTACAAACACCGTGACATACATAAGTACACATGGGTTTCACCTGATGGGCTGCATAAGAATATGATTGATTACATATTAATTAACAGCAAATGGTCTAGGTCTGTTAGGAATACCAGGGCATATAGGGGAGCTGAAATTGGATCTGACCATTACCTTGTTAAAAGTGTGTTGCAACTTAAACTTAAAAAGTGTTGTGCTATGGTTAAAAAATTTACTTTTAATTCTGAAGCTCTGAAAGATCCAGTTATAGCCAAAGCTTACCATGATAGGTTACTTAGTCATTATGACAGTCATGGTTTGCTTACTACTGAAGTTGAGGAAGAATGGGATCATTTTAAACAGGCTTTTTTGGACACTAACAATACTCTTTTAGGAAAAAAGGAGCAGAAGAGGCAAAATTATCTGAGTGATAAGGCACTTGAGCTTATTTCGGAAAGAAAGAACTGCAGGAATGCCCTTAATCAACACCCTACTAGTCTTAATAGAAAGCATTACAGAGACCTTAATAAACTTGTAAAGGATCAGTTAGCTGCTGATAAGAATCTTTGGCTTGATGGTTTGGCTGACAAAGCCGAGGAAGCAGTTAGACAGCACAACAGCAGAGAGCTGTACCAGATAGTTAATATTTTGTGTGGTAGAAAACTGACAGGCATACAAGGATTGAAGGATAAACAAGGTAAAGTTATAAAAGGGGAGGATTCTGTCATGGCTAGGTGGGCTGAGCATTTCAGTGATGTTCTAAACAATGTAGTTACTTCTACTCCCATTGTTTGCAATGATGATAGATGCATTGGTGGCTTTAATGTTGGCCCTATAACACAATCTGAAGTTATTTTGGCTGTTTCTAAACTTAAACTACGTAAATCCCCAGGGGTAGATAAAATTACTACCGAAATGATTAGAGCTGGGAATGTTTCGGTTACCACTTGGATGACTGAAATTCTGAATATCTTTTATGATAAAGGCATGGTTCCTAAGGATTTTACCAGAGCTATTGTTATCCCTATTTTCAAAAAAGGTGATCGCAGTTCTTGTGATAACTATAGGGGTATCAGCCTACTCTCTGTTCCAGATAAAGTTCTTTCCATGATTGTGCTTAATAGAATTAAGAATCTGGTTGACAGTCAATTGCGTGATGAGCAATGTGGATTCAGAAGTGGTAGGGGATGTGTGGATCAGATATTTTCACTTAGGCAGGTTCTTGAGAAATGTTTAGAGTTTCAGAAACCTTTGGTTGCTAGCTTTGTTGATTTCAAAAAGGCTTTCGACTCTGTTGATCGTCATAATATGTGGTTGATTGTGAGATCATATGGTATACCAGACAAGTTAGTTAACATTTTGAAAGCTCTCTATAATGATACCGAGTCGTGTGTGAGAGTTGGTAAGGCTTGTAGCAATTGGTTTAGCATTACTTCTGGTGTTCGACAAGGGTGCATTTTGTCTCCTTTTCTCTTTAGCTTGGTTATTGATTATGTTATGCGAAATTCACTTCAAGGGAAAGATTTTGGCCTTAAATTGGCTGGAGATACGAAAATTTCTGATTTAGATTATGCTGATGATTTAGCCCTTTTGGCAAATGATGTTGATGAGATGAACTCTTTCATTCGAGCTGTTGATGAGACTGGTAGTAGAGTAGGTTTGGTTATAAACAGAGAGAAAACTAAAGTGATGAAAATTGGTCAGGCAGGCTGTGATTCAGTTAATCTGAATGGTTGCAGTCTTGAGCAGGTGTCACAGTTTAATTATCTTGGGAGCTATGTAACAGATAATGGTGATGTGCGGCATGAGATTAACAGACGAATAGGGATTGCTGCCGGGACTTTTAAGAAACTATGGAGAGTGTGGAGAAATAGGCGTATACACCTAAAGACTAAAATTAGACTGTATAATAGTTTGGTTCTTTCTAGGGTTAGTTATGGTAGTGAAACGTGGACACTTTGTAAACAAGATAACAGGAAACTAGATGCTTTTGATTCCAGATGCTTACGCAGTATCTTGGGCATTAGGTGGTTTAACTTTGTAACTAATGATGAGATTAGGCAAAGGAGTTTGCAACCTCCTTTAAGCAGCATATTGTGCAGAGAGAGATTCCGTTGGTTTCGCCATGTTGCCCGTATGAATTATTATAGATTGGCGAATAGGGTTATGAACAGTGTGCCTAAAGGCCTCAGAAAGAGGGGAAGACCTAGGATACGGTGGGCTGACAATGTCAAAGAGGACCTTGTTAGAATTGGTGTGCAATGGCCAGATGCAGTAGATGTAGCTCAGGATAGACTTGCTTGGAGAACTAAATTGCACGTTCTGGTTGGACCTCCGTAGCCCATGTCTGCTTGAGGATGATGATGATGATGATGATGATGATGATGATGATGATGATGATGAAAGTTGTTAACCTATTAAGCTTTGAAGTAGTGCAGTATCTCCATGTATGTGATCTCTTATTTGAGCCCAGGAAAGAAGAAAGATCCCTTTATATAAGAAAGTTAAGTCACAAAAAGAAGTTCATTGGGGCTACAGCTTGGCCCTCAGTGGAAGGCTTACCGCGGACCTGTGATTTACAAAACGCCTTTCTTCCCCTTGCTTTCCCTTTTTATAATTTACACTAAACTCTGTCCTCTCCACAACCTGTTGGAGTTTGGCACGAGAATAGCAATCGTTATTTCCAGGTGGTGAGAAAACACAACTTTTTTGTTTTAGAAGAAAATGAAAACTTCTTCTTCGGTTGGATAGGATTAATAAAATACTACTTCTCCCATTTTTCGAATCACCCATTAGGCCGAATTTCTACCGTTAGAATGTAATAAAATTAGGAAAAATGACATATTTAATTCTCTTTGAAGTCGGCCAAATTCGCTAGCTGTGATTTGTCTGTTTAGTTGAAGCATAAATTGAATAATAATTGGAATATACCTGATATAAATATTTTTGATTAAATAAATTTGAAGACTCTTAGCTTAATACAAAGTTGCCATATGGACACACTGTACCTAAAAAATCCTCAAAAATCTAAAGGCTAAAGAGATCAAAACAAATTGCGATTATGCCCAAACAATTATCTCTGAAAGCACAAGTCCTAATTCAAGGCAATAACCAAATGAATATAAACTCTCGTTTAACAAGACGCTTTCCAAAGTTACGAGTGAAAAATACAGATAATAAAACAAACTGAAATAGTGTCAATCCCTCTCAATAGGACAAAATTCGCTATAGGTCCAAAATATTCAGATTTCTTGGTCAGTATATATAGATGGTAACCAATAATTTTGATCAGTGCTCTCCAACTTCTCTGAGACCGCGGGCCATTTTTCCTTTCGCCGATATTTCGCGGGCCAAAAAAAAAGAAGAGGACAGAATAGGTAATTGAAAAGTCAGTTCATGTCACCTCAAAAAATTATTTTATTTATACGAAAAATAATAATTAATAATAAACCAATATAAATTTTCTAAACCTTATCAAATATTTAATAAATTTAATGGGAGCATTGTGTGGTCGTAGTTAAATATTTGGCAATAAAAATAAAATGAGTAAGTTGAAATAATGCAATAATAATTGCAAATAGAATGAGTAAGTTGAAGATTGCATATCAAGTAAAGTAATATAAGTGGACAAAAAATTATAAGGTGGATTATAGATATTTATTTAAAATTTCAAGTAAAAACTTGATTTTGTTGGCGGGCCACAAAAATCCTTGTGAGGGCCGCTAGCTGAACAGCGCTCATTTTGATCATTACCATTTGTTGTAATTTAAAAAAAACGATTAAAGCTCTGGGATGTGTCTTATAGAGGGTGACGTGGAAAGGTATATCACAAATCAGGGAGTGGTATCAGGGTATGAAACTGAATCAAAAAGGTCTAGTAAATATGGTGCTTAAAATGCGTCACTGCGAAGATACAACTCTTTCAAACTACCTGTCCTATGAGAAGGGCTTCCCACACTAACGACACAGAAACCGATGGATATCGTGCAGGTAGAGAGGCGTGACGTGACGTCACGTGCAAATGTAAATTGCATACAACAAACTGTTACACATGAAACCATCAAATGGACTAGACACGTTAGTGAAATGAGACACGAATATAAATTTTCTAGAGAAAAAAAAGAGTTTTTTTATGGTGCACATCACAACAAATGCTCCAAGGTTCCTCTGTTGGCACGAATACAGGCATTGGCAAGCTATCCTAAGGACTGCCAAATGCGATCGGACGCTCTAGAGGTATTTTGGACACGCTCTGTCTCATCTTGCAAGCAATGCCACAACTCTTCTACACTGTTCACAGAGGAGGTGTGAAAGATTGTTTTGGTGAGACTCCACAGATTAAGTGGGTTCAGGTCTGGCAATCGAGAAGGTCAGTTTACAGAAGCCTCACGAGTCTCAGTCCTGATGGTGGTCGCACACACCGACTGTCATGTAGTATTTCATTGTCGTAGATAAACCACATGCAGGAGATATAGTACCACTGGTACATCGTCCATCAACCTGTGTAAAACAGCATTGAGGAAGTGCAGATAAGCCGGTCCCCGAGGAGTGTAGGTATCTGATATGGACCATGTGTCTTCTATGAGGCTGGCACACACGATGATGTTTTACACAGGTTGATGGACGATGTACCATTGGTACTATCACCACACGATGATGGCAAAACGACGTTGGTGCTCCATACAGTGGGTTACACTCTCCCCAGGTGTGCCGGTTGTGGTAATTCGTGATTCCATTCCTGTCAAAAGTCGCCTCATCTGTCATCAGTATGTTTTATGGGAACAAGGGATGCACATCTATATAAGAACTCACAGAAAGCTTATTGTAGAGGGCCATCTGCTGGTGGCAACGCCTGTACCCACTGGTTGGGATATGGGTGTAGTCGGATGTGGTGCAGTGTTTTCCAAACTAGGTTTTCTGACGTTCTGAAGAATGCCGCTACACCTCTGGTGCTCTTTGTCAGATCATTGTGCATGATAATCAGGATAGCATCTTTCGTTTGGGGGATTGGGTCATGCCGTAGATGGCAGCCACAGTCAATGGTCCGAAGTAGCCATGTCCCCATAATTAGCAATCAACCAGAATGTTCCAGCGATGGAGCGCAGATTGATGTGGATAACACTCTCTGCCAATGAGCAGCCACTGCACTGTTCTCTGTATATTCTCCTAACACTAGATGCATATCAGCATAGTCAGCATACGTGCAATCCCTGGTATCACATATGGTTAAACTGCGAAGGTGGATAACCCATGCTGTTTTAAAAGGCGCTATGGTGGTTTCATCACAGTATGCAAATTTTGTCATGCGCAGACCAATGAGGTGATTGACTGCTGATGCAGATGGGTATGTTTGATGTGGCATTTGTACGTGAAATAACGCCGTGCCTCCGTATTTACGGTATTTGCATTGGGCTCTATATCTTTCCGTATGCCAGTGTGGGAAGCCCTCCTCATAGGAAGGGAATTTGAAAGAGCTGTATCTCCCTAACGACGCATTTTGAGCACCGTGTTCACCAGATCTTTTTTGACTCAGTTTCCTGTCCAGATACTGCTCCCTGATATGTGGCATACCTTTCCAGGTCACTCTGTATACTCACCTACAAGACAAGGAATTCTGATAAAAACATAAATTTAAAAAAATTAGGAATTGGCTTATCCGCGAGTCAAGTCTTCAAAAAACAAATTATTTAGCAAAAGAAAAAGAACAACTTATTCAAAGCTGGTACTGATTCTCTACTATAATTTTAGTGCGGATGCCATATCGATTTGTTGACATACCTACTTTGTTTATTAATCACTGATGCTGTAAACGTCTACAGGATATAAAGCAACTACTACGACCATTTCAACGTTTATTCTTCCATCAGTATCTACTCTGATAAATAATACAGGTTTGCTTACAGAGGAATCTTAACATTATCGAAGTAATAGCGATTTCTGGCAACATTTCCTGATGTCACTTTGGAGAATAGAGCTGGCATATTGACTCAGTCCTGAGTGAGTTCGTCTCTAGTGCAAGCTTGGTTTTTCCTCTGTTGTAAAGTGAATTTGATGTGTTAAAGAAGCAAAGTTTGTGTATCAAATTCTGCTGGACAGTTACTAAAGCGTCATCAGAAACGTATGATATGTCAGAACAACCATTCTGAGAAACAGCTTTCAGTCAGTCCAAGATCGTTTCTTTGATGCGAAGGTCTGCTGCATCCTGAATTTCCTCCCCAAGGACAGGTCATGAATCCGGCTGTTTACAAAACCTCACAAATGATCTTCCGTCACCTGGCTTATTCACCATGTCAATGGGATATGCCAAGGGGCTCTGAGGGTCAGGAAATTCTCCACCAGATCTGGTCCTTTGTCAATTCTTCCTCTTCCTCAGGCGGAAAAGCACCCTGAAAGGAAATTAATTTGAGATGTTCTGGAGATACGATTCCATGCGATGCTGCAGCTGCAGATCTACTGGACATGCACTGAAAAATGGAAGCATAGATGAAATCACTGCATGCAATATGTGGAGGGTTAGACCTTGAAGAAAACAACTCAGACTAACTTGTAAATACTCTAGTTTTCCTACAAAATATTCTGACACCAATATTTTTGATTAGAGGGTTTTTTTACAGTTCTGGTGGCATAGCTATCAGTAGTGTCTATTTTCATATTAGTAAATATATACTTAGCTTAAAATATTTTAATATACATTTTTTTCGATAACTTTAATGGATCATGGAGGAGTTTTCCAGAAATGATGATAAAATCATTTAAGGAATATTGTATTAGCATTTCCCTTGATAATTTCAAATAAGACGCCATTTTTGAAAACAGCGAATCCGATCACAGTACCGATGCAGACGATTCAGAGAATGACATTCAGATCTATGAAGATAATTATGCCATGAAGCAAAAGGGATTTTACGTTTAGGGAATCAGATATAGGAGCAGACTTTGAGGCCTTCTGAAACAACTTTTCATTCATTTAGGGGGCGGGGGTGGCTCAGTCGGTAGCGCGCCAGGGTGACGACTTGACGGGAGGCTACCATCTGTCTCCCAACAGCTGTTCCAGTTGGTCCCCTCCCCCAACCTTCTCTGAGCCTTCGGGGTACATGTGACCTGGCCATTTAGCCCATGGTGTGCAAAAAAGTGCCGCTCAGAGGTAAAACAACCCAACCCAACTTTCATTTAGCATTTGAATGCTTTTTTATAAATAAATGACTAAATGAATTGCAGTAATTTTGAAAAATTAACAAATGAAATGGAACTCGTTCATGTCTATGTCGTCCAGAGCAGTGCTACTCAAAGCGGTGGTCCGCATACTGTTGTTGGCCCGCGAGCCATCAGTCACCGTTTCCAGAGCGAGTTGTTAAGGAAAGAAGCATAACACTGATATGTCATAGCCCCACAGTTCTTACTTCCCCACACTGCAGATGTTGTCGTCTTGCGGAGTGAGGAAAGTATCATGCGCACAGACATATCTTGCTTCTTGAGGCAACATGTGGACACAAGCTTAAAACGCTTATGCGGTCAATGGATTGCAGAAGTCCAGTTTCCTAAGAAAGCTTCTGCAAACTGTCTGATGTGTCTTGCCGCCACATCAGACAGTTTCAGAAGCATCCCTTCTAGAGTTACCTAGTTCAATTATTCTGCGGTAGGTGATGCATTTTTGTTCATTTTTCAGGTTTGAACTTTAAAGTTTCACTTTGCAAACTTGTACGTACAGTACACCTAGTGTTTACCTCCGCATAAAAATTAAGTAGAAGGAAAAATAACATGATCTCTTGAAATTAGCAGAACTAATCCAATTTGTCTATCGCAGAATGCAAAGGTTTTTTCAATAAAATGCGAAAAGCTGTTTTTCTTCATAATCATTAGCGGCATGCTTTTGCTGGAATGCGGGACAAAGAGCTTAGCTGAACTGTTGAGCAGTCTCTTCGCTTGGAGATCTCGAGGCTCTCGAGACAAACACAAGTTAGCAAAAAGGGCGTCAAAGAAAAATGAACTTTTCATCTGAAATGGAAAATGTAATTTCTCGTAATTTAATTTGGAGTCATTAATTATAAGAAAATTGATTTTGTACAAACATTATTTAATATACAGATCCTGTTAAATTTCAAGTGGCAAATATTATTTTTAATTGCGCATTGAGGGTGGCGAATGACACTTTTTCTGTTTGAATACGAACGACCAACTGTTTGAGTGTGCATCTCCATATCCTCCAGATTCCCTCCCAGGAGCTTTCGTCTAAAATCCGATGATGTTTATCCATAACAGAAGAGAAAGAGAGCGCATTGAAATTCAATGCAAAGAAAGAAAATAGCCGCGTCCATTATAATGCGAAATTAACACGAAAACGGCAATTTTCGACTTGATTATTTTTATTTTAATGAAAATTGTCGAGTTTGTTCGTCTTACAGGAAAACCCTTCTGAACGGGATATATTTGTTTATGGCTAATGGATTCTGAAAAATTGCTCGTTCACAAAATGCAAAAACAAACAAACTTCTGAACTTCTCCTCTTATCTGAATAGAAATATCTCTGATCCTAAATAAGATAAAAAGATGAAACTAACTTCACTTAACTCTTTTACCGTATTTTCAAGTGAAATTGTAAAAACTAGTGAAAAACTAGCTGGGTGGGGGTAAAAAAGCTTACACTTCTTTCTATATTCACAAGTCACAAAGAATATTAACAAAGTTTGAACTTGCCATCAAAATCAGGGCCGGATTTTATACCTGAAGCTCTCCAGTCAAAAGAAGGTATAGTGCGCATTTAGGTATGTTTCTCTTTTTAATTTTCTGTGAGTAATTTTCTAATTACAGCTATACCCAATCCCCGACTAACACGAATTCTACTAACACGAATTTTAAAAGAGGTCTGGTTTTCAACTAACACGACCGCTCGTTTCCTCTAATACGATTTCTCCATTACTTCTCTACGATAATTATGTAATTTCATTTATCTTATAAGAAAACAATTTGAATGTTTTCCTTGACTCACCCATCTGACCTTCTTCTTCTTTCATTTATCTATACATACCATATATTAAAAGGTATTAATTTCCTAAGAATATTAAGGAAAGTATTTCATAAATTCAGTACTTTCAAAAATATTTTCACATTTTCACACAATCTACACAAATAACTCTACACAAATTAGTGTGTTTAAACAGCTTTAACAATAATAAAATTGTAAACAATAAAGAACATTTTAATTGTTGCTGACCGCTGACAATGCACTGATATAAAAATTCACTATGATCGGTTAAAGATTATAAGGTTTCCCTTGCGGAGAAGAACTTGTTTGTAAACACATAGTCGATCATCTTCATTACTCGACAATAAATTTTACTACGATCAGTTTCTCATTCTAATCTTCATTAATATACAAATTATCTATACATACCATATATTAAAACAAAACGGCATTTAGCGAATTTTTGCTTCTACCTTTGTCTTTGCTTCTTTTCTGAAAAAAAAATGAGTTGCAAGCATGAAATATACATAAAACATAAAAGGCGCAAAGTGTTAACTAAATTATATTTATTATATTATTATGATTATAATTATAATTATAATCACAATAAATCAATAAAATTAAAAATATGTCATTCAGGTATGATTCTTAACGCATTCCCTATGTACATTGTTTCTTATGAGAATTCGTGTTCGGCTAGCACGATTTCACTTACACGAATCTTTTGAAGAACGCATCTCTCGTTTTAGTCGGAGAATGGAAGTATTTCGTAACAGTTTTGTTGCCAAATATTGTAAAACTTAAAGCAATATCATTATACATGGTGTATAACATATATTATTCGAAATAGAGTTCATAAATCAAATTATTCATATTCAAATTGAAACAGTTTGATTCCCAGCTTTTTTTTGGCTCTGAGAATGAAAAACTTACACAAGATTATCAAAGGTATTGGGACAATTAATATTGTGTGGGTGAAAAATTATAATCATGAAATAAGCCGTTTGTAGCAAAATGTCACAGTAATTTAACATCGAAAAAAAAAATAACTTTCATTGAAATTTTGATGTTGAGAAATGTTTATTTACTGTTTAAAAAGTTCTGTAAGCTCAAATATTTAACAGCAGTGTTATTACGCGAGAAACTGATTGTTTAGTTTCCGTCAATTGTGGGACAGTGTTGAGGAAGAAAGTAATAGCAGCATCGGCTGTCAAATATTTCGGCTTCAATAACTCTTGAAATATTAAAAGGGTATTTTTTGATAGAATGGGTAATTATTACGAGCATTTTTTCTATTAAAACGCATATTTTCGGATAAATTGGGGATTTTCGAATGTGGTTTTGAATATGCATAATATGAAAATATCCTAATACGTTTGCTAACGTATAGTATATTCTCACAATCCATAATCTGTTAAACGTTCCCTTTCTATAGCAGAGAGAGAGGAATAGCTCTTTATGTCATGGATACTTGGAACTAGTTTTTTATTCCTTTTGAAGCTGAAAAGGACATAATTTTGTTGATGCTTAAATGAAACAATTTAACTGCATGCGCAGCTATTATTGTCCCTAAGGTGCGTGCCCAATGGTAATCTGTCCCTGATCGCAACCTATAATGATCTCTTAATTTGAATTTGTGCATCGAACTGGAATACTGTTTTGTTAATATTTTAGGGATTGGGTGGCTCAGTTGGTAGCGCTCTAGGATCGTAATCTGCAGTTTCCAGGTTCAAGTCCCTGCTGGGCCAGCTTTGAGATTTATTCGCAAGACTCCCCGCCCTGCCCACGGTCAGCAAGAGACATTGATAAGCTTGGAAAAGCCACTATTCGTTGGATGGGACATTAAGTCGTGGTTCTGTGTAAGGAAGAGTACCTTGTGCACGTTAAAGAATAGACTGAATGATCTTGACAAGAAGTTATCATCTATCTCCTAACAGCTGTCCAGTGGCTGGTCCTTCAGCTTCGTACTATTAGGCAACGAAAACTGATAATTTATACAAACATAAAACAGAAATTTAGAGTCACCCCTTACAGCAATGCAGGTGCCGGCAGCGATGATCCATGCTGTTTATGATGTTTTCTATCAGCTCAGTAGGGAGGAACGACCATTGTTCCTTTAAAGCAGTAATAAGCTTGCTCTTTGTTTCAGATGGCGGGTTGAGGGCAGCAACATGTCTCCCTAGAGCATCCCACACATGATCAATCGGATTTATGTCGGGAGATAGAGCTGGCCAATCCATGCGAATAATGGTCTCCTGTTGCGGGTATTGTTCCATTACTCGAGTTCTGTGGACGAGTGTTATCGTCTTGAAGATGAATGTTTCTCCTATTGCACCAAAGTAAGGACGTACATAAGGGTCCAGGATGTCATCTCTATACCTTTGAGCATTGAATTTCCCACTCGTCATCACATAGAGGCCCATGCGTCCACCTAAGGAAATGCCACCCCAAACACACACATAATCTCCGCCGTAACTGTCTCTTTGACGGATGTTACTGGAATGATAGCGGGTAACTCGATCTTTCCATATCAAACAATGTCTGGAATCACTCTGCAAGCAATATCTGGACTCATTTGTGAAGAGTACAGACCGCCATTGCTCCTCTGTCCAGTTAATATGAGTGCGTGCCCAATTCACCCGCCCTCTCCTGTGACGTGACATGAGGGGGGATACAAATTACTGGCCTTTTAGCTTACAGACTACCCTCATGAAGTCTTCTACGCACTATAGAAACTGATACAACCCTCCCAGTGGCTGCTGCAAGAGAGGATCGCAGCTGAGAGGGAGTAGTTGTCCAGCACCTTCGTGCTGTTAATCGCAGATACCGGTCTTGTACAGCGGTTCTAAACCTAGCCCTTCCTCGGCTAAACCTCCGAGACGCGGAATCCGTGCTAAGAAATTGATTCCACAGGCTATGGACCACAGAAGGACTCACGTTCAGCCATTGTGGTGGAAAGCTATTGGCCTGCTTCGAACCGGCTAATAGCTCACCCCGCAGTTCATTTGTCAAATGATGTCTCGTGGTCATTCCTACAAAATGACTATTTCGAATATCTTTACCCACATTTACAACACAAAATAACGATCCACTCCAAAACACCCGTTTTTATGCCGCTGTCCGATTACGCAAATTGACGCAACCTAGACTAATTTGATTACGATATGCTCATTCGGCATTACTTTACTGGTTACATGAACAAGTTTGGTGAGGATCACACAATTGTTTTGGCGAATTATCGCGATTTTTCTCATTTTTTCCTTAATTTATGGAAACCGGTGTATTTTAGATAACATTCATAAGTGTACCTTTAGATAACATTCTTGAAACTTATTTCAGAACCCGTAATACCCACGCCAAACATTTGGCCTAAAACATTTCGATAACTTCATGCGCAAGCTTTCCACCACTCCAGTCATAACTCCCGCGAAAAGTTTGGGACAGATGTACGTCGATGGATAACTTCATTCTCAGCTCGCAATTCCATTTACAAGGCAGGCGACGGCAGCGACCCAGTAATCTCGGACGCCTTTCGAGGGATCACTCCCGACCCACGGCATCTAGGAACACCATCCGTCATACCAAGAGCGTCAGACCTAAGAGGGAACTCCCCACCAAATTCGGGAACTGTCGCTCAAGCAGCCGCGGAACCAAGGGCAACTGCCAATTGCTGCCACCGATGATGTCCTACTCCCATTCGTTCGTTCTTCGGCAATTATGGCTAATATATGACGGTTCTTTTTTAAATTTTTTTATGTCATTCAAAATTTTCGCAAGAGCTATACGCTATTAGACTATGTTGCACAGATATTTATTGCTTTGCGCAAATTTTCTTAAAAAATGTAGTATACAAGGACCAATGGTCATCTCAATATGACAGTTCTCCTGTTACGTTGTAGTCAATACATATTTGAGCACTTTTTTATGGAAGCATTTTTAGACGATATTTTTGTGATATTCAAAGGAGAAATTTTACTACAGAAATCAAACTTTTAATTTACTCTACATGTGAAACTACAAAAAACTTGAAATTTTAATTTACTATTAACTAATCTGTAAATCGTAGCTAGATAGTCACTGGAAGAAGAGCTATGCACCAATCCCCTGTGATGATGCATAGAACCGGCCAGGCCTAGCACCTAATGTCCGACCCCGCCTTCTCGTGGTGCAGACCGTTAGTACCTTTAAAAGAGATACTCTCTTGTGAAAGTGAACGGAAGGGGAGGGCTGCCAGATTAGTGTGGCCTACTGATCTGGACAACTATGGCTACATTTCTTTTTTTGTTCTACCCTGCTGAGGAGTGGTCAACCACACAGGGTCCTGGTGCTGACCATATAAACCTACTGGACTGGACAGATATATGGCTCTGAGCTTGATTATGGATCCTGATTTTGCTGCACTGGTGGGCTTCTGTGGAGGGAAAATCTTTCGCTGTGTTTTCTGTTTGTTTGTGGGCTGACAGCCCCAAGTGAATAGATTCACAGGATATGTTTATCAGCTGGTGGATGATCCTGAGCAGAGGTCATCGCAGGCACATGAACTCTTTGCTTCTATTGGCATCGTCAAATTCTACATTGGAGGAAGTCTTCCAGTGTAGATGGGTTCAGCCTTTAGTGGTGGGGGAACGGGTCTTTGCCCCATGCCTGCGATTAGGGTTCTGTTTGATATTGTCGGCATTCCCTCTCTCAATAGACAGAGATTCTTTAAGCATCCTAGTAACCATTTTCTCTCCATAGGTAGTTGGAATGTGACGACTCTGCACAGAGCTTTTTCTCTTGATGTCCTCACAAAAGAATTCCACCATTATAATTTAGATATTCTCGGCTTGCAAGAGACCAGATGGATAGATAAAGGTCAGATTCTTAAAAATAATCTTAAATTTCTCTTTTCAGGGATGGAAGAAAATAAACATCACAAAGGCGTGGTTCTGCTTCTCAGCTGACGCGCTAGTGATGCTCTTCTGGGATATGAGTGCATTAATAAAAGGTTTCTTACAGCAAAATTTCAGACAGGCGTTAAAGACTTGAATGTTATCTGCTGTTATGTTCCCACTGAGGATGCGAAGGATAGGTTTTATGGACAATTTCAGCATATTTTGAATTCTGTCAAGTAAGGAGATATTACTCTTGTTCTAAGTAACTTCAATGCCAAAGTTGGTACTGACTGTGACCTTTGGGGAGGAGTGATAGGACCTTTTGGTATTGGTAGCTGCAATGGCAATGGACAACGTCTCCTATGGTTTCAGAATAATTAACGCTTATTATAAACAGCGCGACATACATAAGTACACATGAGTTTCACCTGATGGGCTGCATAAGAATATGATTGATTACATATTAATTAACAGCAAATGGGCTAGTTCTGTTAGGAATACCAGGGCTTACAGGTTAGCTGAAATTTGATCTGACCATTACCATGTTAAAAGTGTCTTGCCACTTAAACTTAAAAAAGTGTTGTGTTAGTGTTAAAACATTTATCTATAATACTGACGCTCTGAAAGACCCAGTTATAGCTAAAGCTTACCATAACAGTTAATTAGTCATTATGACATCATGGTTTGCTTACTACTGAAGTTCAGGAAGAACAGAACCATTTTAAAAAGGGCTTTTTCGGAAACTAACAGTACTATGTTAGGAAAAAAAGGAGCAGAGGAGCCAGAATTATTTGAGTGATAAGGCATTTGGGCTTACTTCAGAATAAAGAACCGCAGGAATATCCTTAATGCAATACCCTACTAGTCCTAATAGAAAGGATTACAGAGAGCTTAATAAACGTGTAAAGGATCAGTTAGCTGCTGATAAGAATCTTTGGCTTGATGGCTTGGCTGACAAAGCCCAGGAAGCAGTTAGACAGCACAACAGCACAGAGCTGTACCAGATAGTTATTGTTTTGTGTGGTAGCAAACGGACAGGTATACAGGGATTGAAGGATAAACAAGGTAAGGTTATAGAAGGTGAGGATTCTGTCATGGCTAAGTGGACTGAGCATTTCAGTGATGTTCTAAACAATGTGGTTAGTTCTACTCCCATTGTTTGCAATGATGATAGATGCATTGGTGGCTTTAATGTTGGCCCTGTAACACATTCTGAAGTTATTTTGTCTATTTCT
This sequence comes from Ryuthela nishihirai, assembly GCA_038380435.1. Classification (NCBI taxonomy): domain Eukaryota; kingdom Metazoa; phylum Arthropoda; class Arachnida; order Araneae; family Heptathelidae; genus Ryuthela; species Ryuthela nishihirai. The sequence continues at coordinate 7,244,112 of JAWZYU010000019.1, forward strand.
AATCTTAACTTCACAAATCCCCAGGGGTAGATGAAATTATTACGGGAATGCTTAGAGCTGGGAATGTTTCGGTTAGCACTTGGATGACTGAAATTTTTAATATCTTTTATGATAAAGGCATGGTTCCTAAGGATTTTTCCACAGCTATTGTTATCCCTATTTTCAAAAAAGGTGATCGCAGTTCTTGTGTTAACTATAGGGGTATCAGCCTACTCTCTGTTCCAGGTAAAGTTCTTTCCATGATTGTGCTTAATAGAATTAAGAATCTGGTTGACAGGCAATTGCGTGATGAGTAATGTGGATTCAGAAGTGGTAGGGGATGTGTGGATCAGATATTTTCACTTAGGCAGGTTCTTGAGAAATGTTTAGAGTTTCAGAAACCTTTGGTTGCTAGCTTTGTTGATTTCAAAAAGGCTTTCGACTCTGCTGATCGTCATAATTTGTGGTTGATTGTCAGATCATATATCTATAACACTCTATAATAAATCTATCTATAACACTCTATAATAACACTGAGTCGTGTGTGAGAGTTGGTAAGGCTTGTAGTAATTGGTTCAGCATTACTTCTGGTGTTCGACAAGGGTGCATTTTATCCCCTTTTCTCTTTAGTTTGGTTATTGATTATTTTATGCGAAATTCATTTTAAGATACCAACAAACGCTTCTGTTCTAATATGAAAAAAAAAAAAAATGCTTACGTCGTAAATAATCTCATCAAAAGAAAGCGGTTTCTAGCCATTATCGATGAATACGTAGTATTTTTCACCATTTGCCTACTCTTCAAAGCAAAATTCCTGCACTAAGAAACTACGTTTTCCAGAATATCTTTCTCTGACTTCACGAAAGTTTCTAGAGGACCGATACTACCCACGGGTCATCCGTCGGTAGTATAGGTCCACTCCCACTACAATTTGCTGTTTTGAGTCTTTGAATATTTAACTTTGAGCTGAATAGTGACTACTTCAACTGTAAGCTTCTTATTGGTTTGCCCACTGTGAGTCAAAACTAAAAAAAAAATATTAAAATGTATTTACCCGAATTATTATTTTCGTATATGTAATATTTCTTTTTACTATCGATTGACGCAAACTGATAGCTGATGTTTAGCGTTAAGCATCATATTCTGCCCGTGCAAAGCCAAAATTGTTTCGCATCATCATAACATTGCACAATATGAAAGAACTAGTGCTGAACTTTTTCTTCCTTTTTTCCCCCAATTTTGAACAAAACAAAAGACTAAAGAAAGCAAATACTAGATTCGAGTAAATATGATATTTATTTATTAATTCTGTTAAAGTCAAAGAGCAAATTAATCGTTAAAAGGAGATTCATGAATCGATTTTAGTTCCCGTGTGAAAATAAAAGTATCACAATTTCAGCTCCTTCAGTATTAAGAGCAAGTTTTTAAGCTTAATACAAATTAATCACTCGGTGACGAAGAACGATTTTTAATTTGTTGTTCGTAAGAAGCAGAAAAGGCAACTAAAATGCATTTTTCCCCTCATATTTCCGCAGCGATTTCATTAATCAGGAACGTGACATGAAACGTGCTCTACCCTTGATGACCTCCGAGATTTCGCGAACTTTAATTAGTATGAAAATGACGTTTTGAAAATGAAATGGGTAATTAAAAAGAAAATCTATGAATTTTTCGTGATTCTTAATAATAATGAATTTTTTATAAATTTCAGTTTTTTTCTCCCAAAGCATGCGTAAAACCGGAGGTGTCAAGTTGGTATTTGAAGTAGGATTTCCCTTTTCATTTATTCTCCGTAGTTCAATCAAAGGCAGCTACTGCATAAGAAGAACACAGGAATTAAGAAACCGAAATGAATTTGACAAAGTTCCGTTATCAGCAATAGAAAAAGAAATTCCAGATGTTTATGAGAGTTGAAGAAGGATTTTCTTTCGCTCAGAATTTTATGATTAATGATCCCGTCCTCTCATCCCCTCCTCTAGGTATTGCTTTTAGTGCAGCACATTGGATGGAGAAAGATCAGGTTATTGGTAACTCTTTCATATTTGCACGTGAGACCGGTGCCTATGTAAAGGGGAATATCTGTTGATTTTCGGGATTTCTCTTGTTAACAAGCGAATATCGGAAGCTTCAGAACTTGCCACATGAGGGCAGCACCGTTCCGCTGTAAACTAACCTATGCTAACGGTGAATATATAGCAATCTGTTCGAAGTTGAATCAGACAGATGTAATGAATCAGACAGATGGTTATTCAAATACAATAAATTAGGATCTGTCTTAGCGATACAAAGGGATTAAGATTCTCATAACGAAAAACATGTTTAAATAAATTGTGTTTCTTGGTTGGTTGGTTGTTTGGGGTTTTTTGGCGCAAGACCACAGGGCTATATTGCGCCAAACAAAACGATATAAACTGATAAAAGTCATTTAACCCACAACCAAATTAAAAGACACAGAAACAAAACCAGAACAAGAAAAATAAGTAAAAAGGGCGAATAAAATGTACCAACAAGTGTAAAAAACTACAATAAAAATGGGTGTATAGGACCCATTAAAAATCAGGAACAAGTGTAAAATCAAGTTAACAAAGTAAAAAGGTTCATAAACGTGTAAAATACCCAGTAAAACGTAAAAAATCAAAGACAGGTGTTAAAAGAGAGTCATCGGATAAAAGTTGTCCGAGTGTAAGAGGCTCGAACATAAAATTATGAAAGCTAAAATAACATTGACGTTCGAAATTAAAACACGGACATTCGACTAAAATATGTTTAATAGTTAAAATGGTGTCACAAAACTCGCACTTAGGTTCGTCGTCCGCCTTGAGAAGAAATGAATGAGTTATAAACGAATAACCTAAGCAAATTGTGTTTCAATTTAAAATTATTATCCATTAAGATCCGAAAATTTCAAGTGTTTACCCAATAATATTATTCAACGGAATTCTTTAAGGAACAAAATTTAAATTTTGCACAAAGAAATTCTTTGCCTAATTTAATAATTTTAATTGCTATAGGAATAGAGCTTATTGTTAAGGAAAATGCATAAGCAATAGATTAAAGCAAGATCATTTTGATAATTATAATTATCGGATTATATTATATATATATATATTAATTTATTCGAAATATATATATATATATACATCCGAATATGTTAATCGGATTTTTTTAATTAGGCATGAGGTGAAAAATTTGCTAAAAATTAATAAATAAAAGTAATAGTGATAATAAATGCAACAGACAGAAAATTTATTTTGCAGCACATATAATATGATTTCCAAATAATAAGAGCAGCTGTTTACTTTTAGAAAATTTTGCTGATATAGTGAATGGCAATTTAAATACAAGTAAATTCGTACAGTGTATCTTTTTAGATTTAGGTAAAGCCTTCGATACCTTGGATTCTGATATTTTGCTCAGGAAGTTGGAAAGAATTGGCATTAGAGGTAAACTTCTCAGGTTGCTCAAAGTTTATTTAAATGATCGATACATTAGCACCAAATAAAAGATTACAAAAGCTATTTTCGGGTTTTACAGTATGGTGTACCTCAGGGTTCAATATTTGGTTAATTACTATTTTTAATATATATTTACGACTTATTAGATATCAAATTTACTGGATCTATCTTTCTATACTCCGATATATTGCATTAGTCAATTATGATTATAATTTGGAAGCAATTATTTGCAATTCCCAACTTCATCTTAACAAAACAACAAAATGGTTAAATAAAAATCACATTTATTTGAACAGTAATAAGACCAAAGTTATGTACAGTACTGTGCAAATTAGTTGGGACAATAGGAAAATGCAGTAACAAAGACACAAATAAAACATTTATTTGTTTACAGTGGACATAGTTAATAGTGAATGTGACGCCCCTTAGCTTTAATTACTTCTTTCACCCTCTCAACCATTGATGGCACTAGCTTTCCACACATCTCCTTCACTTCAGGGTCGTGGTACCACACTTTCATGACACTTTCTATCATTTTGGCTTTCATCATGCAATCCATCTTAGATAGGCGCGCTTTAATAATGGCCCACAAATTTTCAATGGGGTTTAGATCGGGTGAAATTCCTGGCAATTCCAATACCTTCAAATGTTGCTGGGTAAAGAAGCTCTTAGCAAGCTTAGAATTGTGGCATGGAGCCAGATACTGTTGAAATACCCCATCGCCGTTAGGAAACAGCTTCTGCAGTGTTGGGACCATTTTCTCCTCCAGAACGCCTATGTACATTTTGCTGTCCATCATTCCTTCAATGGGGTGAAGCGTCTGTGGCCCGGAAGTATCACGCGCAAGTTTAGATTTGCAGTAGAAGGTTACGAACAAGTTTAGACTTGCAGCAGAAGGTTACGAACAAGTTTAGACTTCCAGCAGTTTAGACTCTGCAGCAGAAGGGACTTAGCGTTCCTTCGCTTGTCCCAACTAATTCGCACAGTACTGTATATCCACTGACCTGGTATAAAAATTACAACGGTAGAATCTATCAAGGCTAACTCCAATACATGAATAAACGAAACTCATTTTCAGTTGAGGAAAAGCGATTACTGTGTCTGTCCAGATTTCGAACAGGTAACATCATTTAATTTTTTAGGTTTAATTATTGATAAACATTTCAGATGGAAGACCCATATTAATAATCTGTGTGATAGGCAAAGAAGATGTGTTTATAAAATCTATAAATTGCAGAGTGTTGTTCCTACTGACATATGTGTCTTAGTGTACAAGTCTTTATGTGAATCTACTGTTCGATATAGCTTATCAGTCTATGGTTCAACTTACTCCTCTCACATTGACCGCATTTCTAGAATACAAAGCAATAGTTTAAAAAAATATGGATTTCTCACCCTATTAGAAACTCCAGCCTCAAGCAGGAAAGTTTTTTTTAAATTAGCCATCCGACCATTCGACGATTTTTACAAGTATATTATAATTCTAAAATATTACTTTGGTAAAGACTTCAAAACTGAAAAAAAGCTCTCTGCATCCATCAACAAGGTTGAGCACTAAGGGATACTACTTATTGCCTAAAATCATTAACAACTATGGTAAAAATACCTGAGCGTACCAAGTACCATTTATCTTTAATTCGATGCCACGATATCTATTATAGCTTAAAATATACAACTATCAAAAATAAGACATAAAAATTGGTTATTTGAAAACATTTCAAATTAATATTTCGATTTTTATATTTTACAAATGAAATGCTTGTTTTCATATTTCTCTACTTATTTTATTTGATAATCATCTACATTCTGTGAAATAACGTACTATTTGTGATTGTAAATTATTTCATTATATACAATAAAACTGATTCATATAATGCAAAATTTCCTGCAGATAAGCCCCTGACTTCTTAGGATCATATTCATTATGTATCTATTAAATCAAGATCATATTCATTATGTATCTATTAAATCAAGATCATATTCATTATGTATCTATTAAATCAAGATCATATTCATTATGTATGTATCAAGTTCATTAAAAAAATATCCAATATGTTAGCTTTTTTATTTCAATTTTACCTCTCCAGACGCATAAGGGCCCCTCCTGTTTTTTTACTTTTTTAAAGTAATGTTATTTTTTATCACCCCTGTCAACGATTTTACATGAAGTAGTTCAACTTTCCTTATTGTTCAGTTTATAAGGATAAATAGGCTCCATTCAAAATATGGATCTAAGGCTCCTATTTAGAATTTTGTTCCAGGGCACCTATTTAGAACCTGGTTCCAGGCTCCCAATTGCTTCATGCGCCCTGCTTCATACATGTATTTGTGCTGTTCAAAACGCTTACAAACTGTTATAGACTTCAGATCGAAAGAAAGGTGTTGTGAGATCGGTGCTTTTATTTATTTAATCAGTTATTTATTTCTGACATTATCAGAAATGAAACATAAATAACTGATATGATAATTAAATAATTGATATGACTCAGATATTTGCAATTTAAGCATTTTTCTTGAGAAAGGTTTAGAATTTAGATTTTTCAGTTCTACAGCTTCTTCAGTACATTTATTGACATAATTTGTTAAAAATGGTTTTAAAAATTTAATAATATCATTTTGCAAATATTGTATAAGGTTTTGATCGTTAAGAGAACAATGAAATAATTTATTTTTGCATAACCTTGACAGAACTGTAGATGGTAACAGGTTAATCATTTTCTCTTCAAGCTCATATTTCGCGAAATGGAATATTTAAAAATAAATTATATTGTTTTATATAATTCATTCATAATTATCTAATATCGAAATAATCATTATGCAAACTTTTAAAATTATTATTTTATCAAATGATTTGAAACAATACTTATTATTTAAGTTTAATTAATATCTGAGGTAAATTCTTATGACCCATTACTGTTGTGAAATATTCTAGCTTCCGTAATTCATTAAATACTAAACGAATGCTGTTGGAAATTAAGATTTAAATAGATAAGATTATGATCTTTAATTTATTTTCAGGAACCTTTTTTCCATTAAACGAATATTTGAGAACTTATAGAGCTTCGAAGTTAGATTCCCATTCGCATAACACGGAAAATTATCTAATACTTTGGTAGGGCAATGTAATTCAGTTCCTTGTATTGAAAAAATAGTCACGTTTTGAACTAATGGGAATAACTTTTCCTTGCTCACAATTCTTGCGATTCCAAAATATTATTTATTCGTAAGTGATCTCTGATAATTTTTCCCATTGATCATGCCAACATTATGTTACGTTACCGACCTATTGATTTCAGCCACTTGTCTCGCAGATCGAGCGTGGAAGGGATTCGATAGAAACTGAATTTTGTTTCATAAGTTTCGCTTCTGCAGAACATCACATAAGCACCACACAATCGTTCACACATCTAGTTAAAAAAGATAGTAAATAGATAGAACACTAAATAAATCACATGAGAAAATCGTATCAGTACCCCAACAGTGTAATAACCTATACTGCTACTGCTACGAAGCAAGTAGCAAGCAAAACAGCGGATCGTCAGCGCCAGAGTGGACGAAAATGTAACTAGCAGAGTCATGTCGCTTCAGTGCCGCTCAGAGGTAAAACAACCCAACCCATGTCGCTTCACTTCTTTAAATTGGCCGGCATTCCCATTACGTAGGCACTGAGGACAATATCGAATGAAACACTGCATCAGAGACCACTAGTCTAATATCAGACAGAAGAGTCCTATTTGGCTGTAATAGAGAACAAAAAATCAAATTTGCATTGTTTTAAACAGTACAGATCCTTGTCTACTGCTGTAATTGAATTACATGAGACTATAATTACTTGCTGTAATGGCTGAATTATAATTTAATACCTAATGTATATAGACAATTCTGAGTGATAGGAGATCACACTAATTCTAACTATGATGTAGAAACAGCAGAGATCTGAAAATTTGGATCCGCGTTGTAAATCTCAGGAAGAATCAAAATTTTCACTTCCGACGTTTTCCTTAAGATCAACTGGAGGTTAAACCTATCTCTACAAATTCCTGAAACGTGAAACTAATGCCCAGTGGTCCTTCGGGTCGTATATCTGAGAAGCATTGCGAACTTTGGGATCCGGTGGGTCAAATTTCGATCTATTGGTTTCTACCTAGAGCTACAAAATGGTGCCTAGGATTATTTCGTATCGTAGATCTCAGAGATATTGTGAAATTTGTGATCAAGTGGGTCCTTCTAAGTCAAAGGTTAAATTTCGAACAACAGCTTTCAGAGAACTAAAGATTGGTGCCCTGTGGTATTTCATGTTCTACATCTCAGAAACGTTAAGAAACTCCGGATCTGATCTGAGGACAGATCAGATCAATTCATAGGAATATTTCGGGATGGGGATCCAAGAAACGTTAAGAAACCTCTGATGCGACGTCTTGTTCAATGTCAAATAAGGGCCGTGGGGACCGTAGAGAAATCCAAAGACGAGGATTCATTTCTCATGTATGAATAATGACAAAACTGTATGAATGATATTCCATTCTTCTGGTATTTTGGACACGTCCACCCATATAATTTGGACTCATAAAATGAATTTTGCATATATATATATATCTGATACTCATAAAATTAATATTTGTCATTGTCAGGGCATTGAATTTGTAAATAATTTTAAATATCTTGGTTTATCCCCTAGATTCTACCTTTGGATGGGAAAATCCAATATACTCATATCTACAAATACACTCAAAACGATGAAAATAAAAGATAATACAACTAGTCCACAAAATATTTTTTTCAGCCTCTCAAATTCCAAATTAGGACCAACGCTTTATCCCTTGATTTCCCCAATTTAAGGATTAGAAAGCTTATCAAGCTAATATTTTGCTCTGCTTTTTCTTCATGAAGCAATATTTTTCTCCATAATGCACTAAACTGCGAGGTCAAAAGGACCGAAAACTCAGAATATGATTGGCTAAGAAAATCTGATGAATAGTTGTTAGGAGACAAATGAGAGCCTGTCCCAATGGATGCCGTCCAGTGGATTCTTCAACATGCATAAAACATGCCTCTCTAAATTTTTAAAATAGTCTGCACTTCACATTCTTTAGAATTAAAATTTTTTATTACACACGCATATGTATCAGGGAGGCTTAGTCAGTAGCATACCAGACTCGTACACTGCAGATCCCATGTCCGAATCCTACCTGTGCCAGCGTTTGAGATTTATCTCCGCTAAAACCCCATCCTGCCCAAGGTCAAAAAGGAGACACTGATGGGTTTGGAAAGGACGCCGTCTGTCGGCTATAATCTCTGCACGCAAAAGAACAACTGGGTGGGCTGGACGAGAGGTTACCATCTGTCTCCTTACAGCTGTCCAGTGGGTCTCCTTACCCCCAGCCTTCTGTAAGCCCTTGGGGTCCTCATGACCTGGTCATTTTGCCATTGTGTACAAAAAAGTGTCCCTTAGAGGTAAAACAATCCAACCCACCAAAAGAACATCTCGTTTCTCACAGTTTGAACATGTCTAATTTGCATTTTACATAATTATTTACGATATATTATTGTATGTGAAATAACATGATGAAATAAATCATATTTGGCGAATATTTATTTTCCTAAATGGGAGAAAAATACAGAATTATTAAACTATTCATACATATACACACATGTTTCATCTTTTTGTTGAGTTGCGTCACAATCATAGATGATTTAGGAAAAACATAGCAATATAGTAAAAACACGTACAGTAAAACCTTGATTGTACGGACCTCGATTTCACTGACAACGTGCACCGCTCTGCGCCAAAATGGTTTGGTCAATCTTGCTCGGTGAAAATGCTGAATCATGTGCAAGCCGACCCTGTTCTCAATTTATTCTGCATTGCTCTCCGAGTTATTGGCTTTGTGACTTCGTGCAGATAAATTGCTATTTTTGTCCCAAATCTGTCTTGTTTCGTTAATAAATAATCGAATGCTTTATATGTTCATAAAGGCTTCAAGATGGTAAGACGTTAGAAGTTGGTTGGTTAGATCTATGATGAATTGCGTATTCCGTATTAAACAAACTGTCTGATTAAAAGAAAATTAATGATAAGGTAAGGGCATTCGCTTCTAAATTTAATATTGGTGCAACTACAAGCTCTTACTAATACGAAAACATAAAGTTACATAAAGATAAAACTTAGAAGAAGTGTTTATAAGTGGTGTGTACCAATAGAGGTCTGCGCTATGTTGAACTTTAATCTGTTGCACGCTGTCAAAACATATGATATTGCCAATTTTACTTTCATCAGTGGTTGGTTGTGGTCAGGCCTGGATGAGGAAAAAAATCGTGGGAGGGGGAAAGAAAGAGTATCGATCCAGAAAAATGTAAAAGGAAGGGCCAAGAGACTGGATTTCCAATGCATTGTATCATTTTCCTCTCAGTTTTACAGGTCTTTCAAATGTTTCTTAAAACAATGCATGAAATATAAATAGGTTTAATAACGTTTGCTTCTATTTCCCTTGCTAGCATTCTGAAAGGGGAGGGCATGCTCCCTGTCCCCCCTCTCCCGCTAGGTCCTGCTCTGTTTCTTCACTTTCATAGGATACGTAGTATTTCTAATAGATTTTCCTATGATGAAGATTTGAGTGCTGATGTTGAGAATATACATAGAATCCTTAAGAAAGAGACTGAATAGTACAAATGAATTGGGCTGTGCTTATATCAATTGTATTACGCAGATTGTAGTAGGTCAATTGTACTATGCAGATTGAACTTTGCTGAAGATCTTTACCTGAACACCCTCAGGAATTTAAAACATGAAGCTTCAACACCAGGAAAAAATCTGAGTAAGGAGAGATCTTTAAATATTTAGATGTGCCAAGCAGAAGAACGTCATCATCTGAAATCTGTATTGCTGATCATATCAAAGCGATCTCGTGTACTTAAAAAAATTGCAGATGAGCTTATGGTAATACACTGGTTTCCATAAATTAAAGAAAACTGAGAAAAATTATGATAAACAAAAAAATTAAGAATGATTTTAATGAGATTTAATGGAAACATGATTTACAATGCTAGTTTCAGAATGACATTGAGTATTTTACACTAGAAATATTTTTCGTCAAAGCGTAACACTTGCAAAAATTTGTCCAAAAATGAGGTGTTAGAATGCAATGGGAAAGTTCTTTAATAAGGAGTGCGATCAGCACTCCTTATTAAAGAACTTTCCCATTGCAGGCACGACAGCGATGTCCCATGCTATTTATGATGTTGTGAATCAGCTCAGTAGGGAGTAATTACCATTGATCCTTTAAAGCAGTAATAAGCTCCTCCTTTGTTTCAGGTGGCGGATTGAAGGCAGCAAAACGTTTCCTTAGAGCATCCCACACATGCTCAATCGGATTTAGGTCGGGAGATCGAACTGGCCAATCCATGCGCATAATGGTCTCCTCTTGAAGTTATTGTTTCACTAGTCTAGCTCTGTGTGGAAAAACGTTATCGTCTTGTAAGATGAATGTTTCATCTATTGCACCAAGGTAAGGATGTACATAAGGGTCCAAGATGTCATCTCCATAACTTTGAGCATTCAGGTCTCGTCAACTTATAGAGGTCTGTGCATCCACCTAAGGAAATGCCATCCCAAACACACACGCTGCCTCCGCCGTAACTGTCTCTTTGACGGATATTACTGGGATGATACCGGGTACCTCGTTCTCACCATATCAATGTCTGGAATCACTCTGCAAGCAATATCTGGACTCATATGTGAAGAGTACGGACTTCCATTGTTTTTCTGTCCAGTTAACAGTCTTCTGTCCAATTTAACCACTCTCTCCTGTGACGTGATGTGAGGGGTATATAAATTACTGGCCTTCTAGCGTACAGACTACCCTCATGAATTCTTCTACGCACAGTAGAAACTGATTACAACCTTCCCAATGGCTGCTGCAAGAGATGATAGTAGCTGAGAGAAAGTAGACGTCCTGCTCCTTCCTGCTGTTAATGGCAGATATCGGTCTTGTACAGCGGTAAAGAAAATCAAATGTATTAACTAAACCTAGCCCTTCCTCGGCTAAACCTCCGAGACGCCGAATCCGTGCTAAGAAATTGATTCTACAATCTGCGGACTCAGGATTCACATTCAGCCATCGTGCTGTCTGACTGACTTTGGCCTGCTTCGATGCGGTCAATACCTCTCCACCGCAGTTCATTTGGCAAATGATATCTCGAGGTCATTCCTACAAAATGGCTATTTCGAATTTTTTTACTTACATTTACAGCACAAAATAACGATCCACTTCAAAACACCCGTTTTTATGCCGCTATCCGATTACGCAAATTGACGCAACGACTAATTTGCATACGATATGCTCACTAGGCATTACTTTACTGGTTACATGAACAAGTTTGGTGAGGATCGCACAATTTTTTGACGAATTATCGCGATTTTTCTCATTTTTTCCTTAATTTATGGAAGCTAGTGTATATTTCAACTAGGGAAAAGGCTGTCTCACTCACGAAATCTCTAGTGATTGGTTTCAACATCACTTCGACTCTAAAATTAGGCGATTGCAGAGAAAAGTTCTCAAGATACTTCTTGAAGATGTGAAGATTCTTTTGCTTCTTTTCAATGCTCCAACAAATAAATTGTGGCGACTGAAAATGTTGCTCAACAGTTGTACGTAAACCGATTTGTGAGCAAGAGCAATTCACTGGACTGTTCAAGTTTTCCATTTATCTAAAATTTGGTCGTTTAAATAAATGAATCCTCTATCCTTTGATTTTCCTTGCATCAGTCATTATAATTTGCTGATATCACATAACTTTGCTATTTTCACAGTACTCTCCTCTAGTTTATAATTAATTACACTCTTTAGGTGGAAAACATTTTAAACATATATAACTTATGGACAAATCGTGCACAGCCCAAAATCCACGGCACGTGGCTAAAAGCTATTAAAATATTTTTTTTTGAGGAAACGTTCTTCATCCTCACCTTTGAACACTCTCATGTGCAAAATGAAGCTGGACAATCAGATTGGACTTTCATAACTTTAGTACAGTTGAATATTTTTTAGTTATATATTACTCCCTATTCCATCTGTGCTAGATCAGCCCCACACAAAGATTGGGTGTCCAGTGTGACTGAATCCCATATAACAAAATATAGTTTCGTATGCAAAGGATTAAATACCTTATGCAATAACTTTTCCTTTGCATTTGCTGTACACTTCATATTCGGGTGACAGGTAGTGGTGACAGGTGAGGTAATGGTGAAACACCATTTAGCAGGACAACTAAGGTGTAAATCAAAACATCAGTAATAGCAAAAGTATGGCACTCCACTTCAATTTAGAATAGCAAAATAAAACGTAGAATTTATTTAAATCTAATCACCTGTTGTTTATCAAGTTTACAGATTTAGCCCGGAGGCTGATTCCTATTCTGCATTCCCAGAATGTGACACAACAACATTGAATTAACTGTTCTATACCCCACCAGATCTAGTTGATGGGGGGGGGGGTAAGAACTAGGGGCAACCGATAGGTCAGGCCCCAAAGTACTGGCTGATGATTGGGTTGTGTTTTGTTTTAATGCTATTTGTGAGGGAGCTTTCATTCTTCAAAATGAGCATTGATACGTACAAGAAGGTACATGGAAATATAATTTATTATTCAAAATACACGACCTGTTATCTGGGGTCGGATCACAACACATCAATATGGTGCAAGCCAGGCAATTTCGCCTTATGGGCAAAATATTCTGTCCACAGTTTCTTTTTCCTTACTTAGCGGTTGCACTTTCCATCTTCGCGGGTCTATTGTCTCTTTGTGCTCAGAACTCACTCCTTATTGTACGTCCACACTCTAGCACACACACTTTTCTTCTCTGTTGGTCGCGCTTGTCGATTTCAAAAAAGGACCACGCTGCCACTTCTCATTGGACGGCAAGTTCGTCGATGACAGAGGTGGCCAAAGTTCATTGGCGCGGTCCGATTTTTATTAGAGGTCACAGCCTCTGGCGTGATCCTGAGTCATCCTTGTCCCGCTCTTGGTGACCAGTGCTGCGCGTATTCGAAAATTCCCTTTCCTTTTTTTATTGCCTTATTTACGCTTTTCTTTGGCGGGGTGCCGTGTGCAAAAAGGCCCAGATGGTCCGTCGCTCTCAACATGGCTGCCCGAGTTGTCTTTTCTTCCGTTTTACTGAGGGAAAGGCCGGGTGGCTGGAACAAAATGGCGACAGATAGTTACGTCGAACTCGGGATTGCAAAATTCCGAGTAGGACAATACCTTGAAAAGAGAAATTAACAAAAACAAAGATTTCATTAAATAAACAAATGGCAACCATCAGAAATACACTCCTAACCAAATAACCATTTAACCAGACCACGAATGAAAGTGGCATATGAAAGACGAATGAGAGAAAAAGGCCCCATCTTAATCAGGTGAAACTAGTTTGGTTACTGTATCATCTTGGCTAATTTGGCAGCATAAACTTTCTGGTATAACTTGAGTTGCTTTGGTCACTATCACGAATCACAAGGTGATGTGTTAGGTTTCTGCGGTACACAGATGGCTATTCCTAAATGGCTGATTTAGAGGTCCAGGAGCCCTAACGGGACAACATTTTACGGCCCTATAGATTTTTAAGGAACAAATAATTGTGAATTCACATAACGATTTAGGGGTCCCTCAGTAATAGTTTATCCGCGGCTACTGAGGGACACCAAATGGCACAGGGAGCCCATTACGGATAAAGCATTATGCATAAGCAGCCATTTAGTTCGCTTATCGGTAAATCCATCCCTATTCCTAAAATCTGCTATTGCCACCAATCGCTTACTTACTGCTTCCTCTTCCCGCTTGGTTGCCCTGGAAACATTACCCGTATGCAACCTGAAACAAAACAGAATTTTCTGTTCTCTGTCCTCTCTCCCCTACCATAAGCCTTCAAGTCACTCCCAGTCTGAATCCTCTTCTAACATTATTACCCTGTCATTAAATTGTATATTACACCAAGTTGTTCTTAGAGCCTTTTTCTACTCTTTATTTAAGGTGTCTTTCGAAGCCCCGAAGAAGTATTATGCTATGGTAAACATTTGAAATGTTTGATTGCAAATTAGATTATGTTCTAATATTTGACTGTGATATTCTGTGCCATATTTAAAAATAATATATTAATATGTGTCGTAATATATATTGTACGTATCTAAATGTTATAAGATACTTGTTATCTTTACTACTTATAACCTGCAATAACAATAAGCTATTTGTAGGTTCTGCGGATAAGCTCCTATTAGCGTTGGGGATTTACTATTTCCTACAAATTTTAAATAGATTTGTGAACAGTATTAATCATTATTATTACTTAGTTTTTTTCTTTGAAAAAAAGTTTTTTCATGGAGTATAAAATATTCTGGGATCAAGTACGATCAGTTCTCTTGCGTTAGGTGGTGAATTCTCGGTTGAACTGAGAGGCGAATATGTTGACAGGCTCGGATTATCACTTCACGCCCCCCTTACACATGAAGGAGTATTGCTCCCTTATTTGCAATCGCTTTGGAAATAATAGTTTATTATTCGCATAATTCTGAAAGATGAAACATTTAGTAGCTCTATTGCTAGTTGAAAGATTTTACTCCAAAATGAATAACACTCCTTTACCGAAATGTAATTTCTGCATACGTTTACGAAACGATTTTTCAGTTTCCATTCATTTTTAAAGATTGTTTAGCAGAAGTGTAACAGCAATGTCTGCTGTCAAATATTTCAGCCTCAATAGCTCTTTAATTATTAAACGGATGTTGTTTAAACTCGAGATTTGGTTAATTTTGATTGAGATCTATAATTGTGCAACATCGATAACAATATTTCCTGTAAAAAATTATTTTTCAAATTTAATGGATTTTGAATAAAGCTTCCTGTTCTGCATAATCTGGAAGTATCCCAATACATTTGACCATAAGATTTATGTTCTCATATCCATATTCTTTTAAAAAAATCACTTTTAAATATCAGGAGAGAGTGAGCTCCTTGAGGAGAAAGTTTTAAACACATTCTAAGTAATGAAAATGGTATAATGTTTTAAAATGATATCTAAATGCTGATTTCCCTATTATGATGCACCCCTAGGCAAATGCCTAACGTGCCTTATGAGAAATCTGGTCCTGTATGTTGTCGTCTTTGGCGGAAATTACTGCTCTGCATAGTAAATGGCGTCAAGGGTTCTGTGACTGCTTTGTCGGCTGCCAATTGTCCTCGTGACATTGACTAACAAACGGAGGATGCGGGTGAGCTTTTCCTTTCAAGGCGGCATGAAACGGTAAAAGATCCGCCCCAGAATAAGCCGAGGTAGCTAATGCAAGTGGCAAAAAGATTGTAGGAATGCTTAATTCTGAGAATTTTCACTATACTTTTTTCTCATATTATATTGTTGCTGACTTATGCCGATGGGCGCTTCCGCCAACTTCCAAAATCAGCACCTCTTTACTCTGCTGGATCAGGTGGAGTGGAACGAAAGACACGAGCTTCGCTGGCCACATGGGTTGAAAGTTTCATAAATTATAGACATCCCCATTTAGTTGTTAAAAGGCTTTTTTGAGATTCTTGATTCGTTAAGGCTTATTGGGTAAAGGTTTATGTTCGCATTTTAATATATGTTTATGCCTTTGGCGAATCTTAGAGCGTTGCTCATGGTTCTCTCTTGTTTTGTGAGCTCTGTTGCTAGGATTATATGCTTGCCACTTTTCCGCCGAAAATAGGATTACTGCACTGCGCTCCAGTATATCTTCGTATCACGTGATGTTGCTGTTATCGCTGTTGGTATGTAACTGAACTTGAGCTGATAAACAAGGGTGGAGGCTAAAAATATTGGCGATCCATGGCAAAAGAGAAATGGTATACTCCATTTTACTAAAATGAGAATCTTTGCAACACTTTCACTGCTCACATATTTTATCAATACTTAGCGGATTCATTTAATTTATGCGTAAGAAGCTGTGAATGTATTCAGAATTAGCACGATTCGACTGTTGCCACAAATAAAAATTTATATAAAGTTGTCTCCTTCCTCTGAACCACTAGACCACAAGTTCCCTTCTCTCATTATTCTTAAACTCTTTAAGCGTCCCTGATCTAAGTTGACATCTAACGCAAGCAATTCATTTGGCATTTATTAGCTGAAGCTAATAAATGCTTCGCTTCTAATTCTTACTTATAATACGCAGAAAAATAGCATGTAATACATTTCACTTATTTTCGCAGTGTGTAGGTATAAATTGTTAAGTAAACAGTTATTTGCTATAATCGCCATATTTGTTGTTCCGTATTCCCAATTTAAATTTAAAAGTGTAATTATTCAGATAACATTAAAGCTCTCCTTGATTAAAATTTTGACTTGAATGCTATAAAATATGCCAGGTCCGAGAAAAATTAATAATATACTATATTTTGATATCGAAGAATAAAGAAACTCTGACGGTTAGAATAATGAGAGTAAAAATTAGAAAGAATGCAACATTATGTTTCAGCGATTACCAGAGCATACTTATGTACTCATATAAATAAAATGACGCTTTGAAAAGAGTAAATGGCTTTTACTACGTACGTATTATTTAGTTTTGGAAATTAAACTATCATTATATGAGCTTGTACAGTCGCTCGAAAAAGTATCCGAACGCTATGGTCGATTACAGAATTCAGGAAAAATATCTGGCAACGATTTTTTTAGAAATTAGTGATCTGGCAACGATCGTGTCACGTGACACGAAGGTTGCCAGATCACTAATTTCTAAAAAAATCCTTGCCAGATATTTTTTCTGAATTCTGTAATCGACCATAGTGTTCGGATACTTTTTTGATCGTCTGTACTACTTGATTTTGTACTAAGAAGTTATGGAAATTAATGATTAAGGTTAAAAAAGTCTTAATATTGGTAATGAAAAGACCTATGAATTTCAACAACGAATGCGAAATTAAGGAGGGGGGGGGGGTCATGATTACGATACTTTCAGCGGTGTTCGACATCTTACTAATGTTTATATGGATAGTGTCAAACAAGGGGTAAAATTCATTTTAATATAATATGTAACAAAAAAATGCAACTTTTAAACCCATTTTTAAAACAGATTTTTATCAAATATTAATTAACACTTGTTAGTAATATTTCAGATAACGGCTATTTTTCTGCGCTTATATCATTTCCTGTTGTTCTCTGCATTCCGATTTCCACTCAGTAGAATCTATTGCTTCTCTATTGAAGAATTTATTTGAATATAACATTAACAAGGAACATGCGTAACTACAAGTCAATAGCAGAATATGTTAACATTCTCAACTAATTTATTCATAAAATGATTTCTGCCAGCAGTTTACCTCTACGTTACTATCACCGCTCGTATGACTTTTTATTTCTCCATGTATTTAATATGTACTTAAAAATGAAGCCCGAAAGCACCGTGAAAGATGAGAGAGCGAAGTTAAATTCCGTGGAGGAGAAAGGAAAAATCGATTTCAGTTTTCGACAATTACTATTTACTTCGAGAAAAATTTATTATTAGCAATAGAAGATATAATGAATTTTAAAAGAAAATTGAAATGTAGAAAAATTTACTTTTTAACTCTTAAGGATTTTTTTGCTATAGTAAAAGCGTTTTTTTTGGGGGGTGGAATTTCGGAAAATGGGTCATTCCTTTCTATATTTCCCCCACCATGCGGCTGCCCCGGAACATATCCAGTGCCCTTCTCCGTATGTTGTGTGATACCGGAAGAGACATGTTTGTGTCATTACGATTCTCCTGGCTTAAACATATTTGTTGAAATGTTTATAAAGAACCGCGTAAGCAATACATATTAAATCTCTAGATTTGCTACGGAATTTCACAGTGTTCCACTTCTCCGGACGTTTATCTTTAAAGCCTTTTAGACTAAAATTTTAAAACCTTAGGTGGAATGGAATTACAGAAGTTAATTTTTAGAAATAAAATCAGCATCCCACAATGATGACTGTTTGCTTCAGTTTCCCTCCACATGTAATGCTCACCTCTACTTTGTTTGCCTGAAGACAAATAGCTGGGTCAAATCTAGTGCGCTGAGCTGCTCGTCGCCAATATAGGAGAGGAAATTACCAAAGTTATTTTCTTTAACGATACAAGTGTGTGCCCTAGTCAGTGGGTACCTGTTAGTAACTAGTTCCACGGAGGGAGTGGAAACAGCAGGCAAAGAGAAGGCGTTGATCAACTTCAGGATTGCACCAGCTCTCGCTCTGAAGAATAATTAGAGAGGTCCTTGGACGCCGCTAATTTTGCGAAATCTCTTCCCTCTTCTGCCTAATCATCAGCTTGTTGCGGGGGCTAAGAAAACTGAGAGCTGCTGCTAATGACAACACATTGTGACCCGTGCACTGGGAAAGTAAGGAATTTAAATCTAATGAGATACAAGACGAACGAAGGAAAAAATGTCTATGCGCACTTTATTGAATTCAACGGTGAATCGTGGTTAATTAATCTAATCTAAATGGCAAACCCAAGAGGCAGCAAATAAGGAAAACTAAATGCCTTTTGAATGCTCTTTTTTAGGTGTTAAGGAGTCGTTCCTTTTTTAAGTTCATGCAAAGACAGCAGCTTAAATCTAAATCAATTTCAAGTGAACAAAACTTAGTTTTAATTAATGAAATCGGAACTAAAATATGTCACTCTATTCTGATGAAGCCAGTGATTGAAGGAAATTTTATAAATCTCATTGTGATTATTTAGTCTTTCATTTTTCGTTTATTCCGTCTTTTAAATCACAGTAACCAGAATAAGGAGGCCTGTAAATGGTGGTTAGGTACACACTGCAAGGAGAGCTACTTACAGCCGCTCAAAAAAGTATCCGAACACTACGGTTGATTACAGAATTCAGAAAAAATATCCTTCGACTGTTGCAATCTGGCAACCTTCGTGTCACGTGACACGAAGGTTGCCAGATCACTAATTTCTAAAAATATCGTTGCCAGATATTTTTTCTGAATTCTGTAATCAACCGTAGTGTTCGGATACTTTTTTGAGCGACTGTACCAATACCCTGTGCTGATGCTCAAAACCGACCACACTGAAGAATCCGACACCATCTTCTCGTTGTGCATGCTTTAATTCCTTTCAAAAGAGATATTGGATGATGGTGAACTTGATTATGGATCCTGAACTTGCTACACTAGTAGTCTTTTTTAAAAGAATTACCTTGCACTGTGTCTTCTGTTCGTTTATGGGATCACAGCCCTGAGTAAATAAATGCATTGCACCAATTTTATCAGCTGGTGGATAATCCTGTCAGAGGCCACCACAGATACCTGAACCCTTAATTCTACGGGCATCGTCAAATCGACATTGGATGAAGTTCTACCAGTACAGCCTTTAGTAGAGAGGGGAACAGGTCTTTGCCCCATTGCCTGCCTTTTAGGGCTGTTTGATATTTTCAGCATTCCCTCTCTCAATAAACATAGTTTCTCTAAACATCCCACTAACCATTTTCGCTCCACAGGTTCTCGGAATGTAAGAGAATAACACATAGATTATTCTCTTGATTCACACAAGAATTCATCGTTATAGCCAAGATATTCCCGGTTTGCAAGAGACCAGATGGACATATAAGGGTCAGACACTTAAAAATAATCTTAAATTTCTCTTTTCAGAGAGGGAAGATGGAAAGCATCTGCAAGGCATAAGTTTGCTTTCAGCAGTCACGATAGTAATGCACTTCTAGGATATAAGTGCATTAATGAAATGTTTCTTACAGCTAAATTTAAAACTAGAATTAAAAGACTTGAATGCTATCTGTTATTTATACTCCCATTAAGTAACTATCTGGTAGAATTCTGGTGGAATTTTCAGTGGGTAGTGCACTTCGAACTGGTTCCCAATGCATGTGCTATCAATGACTACTTCTATAGTAAAGCACTAAAGCTCTGAAATACCTGCCTATAGGTAGTCATGAAAACCGTGGTTTACTTTCTACAGAAGAGAAAAAAATTGGATCATTTTAAAAATACTTTTCTTCAACATCACCCTAGTCTTCTGGGTAAAAAGGGGCAGAGAAGGCAGAATTATTTGAGTACTAAGGTATTGGAGCTTATTTCAGAAAGAAAGAACTGCAGGGATAACCTTAATCAACATCTTACCACTCCTAACATACAGCATTGCAGAGAACTTAATAAACCTGTGAATGATCAGTTGAAGGCTGATAGGAATCTTTGGCTAGAAAGCTTCTCTGACAAAGCTGGAAAAGCAGCAAGACAGCCTAAGTACAGAAAACTGCACCAGATTGTTAATGCTTGTTTGGGAAGAAACAGGCAGATTCACAGGTTTGAGGAATAAACATGGTCGGATTATTGAAGGTGAGAATTTTTTCATGTTAAGGTGAACTGAGCATTTCAGTACTTTCTAAACAATGTGGTTAGTTCTACTCCCATTGTTTGTAATAAGGATAGATGCATATGTTTAATGTTGGCCCTATATCACAGTGTGGAGTTATTTTGGCTATCACTAAATCTAAAATACATAAATCCCCAGGGATAGATTAAATTACTGATGAAATGCTTAGAGCTGGGAATGTTTCTATTATCACATGGCTGACAAAAATTTTGAATACTTTTTATGATAAAGGTGTTGCTTCGGTGTTGTTTCTAAGAATTTTACCATGATTAGTATTATTTATATTTTTTAAAACGTGATCGCAGCGCTTGTAATAACTGTAGAGTTATCGGCTTTCAGTATGTTCAAGGTAAAGTTTTTGTATAAGCTTGTGCTTAGTATAACTAAGAATTTGTTTGATGGATAACTGCAGGATGAAACAGTGTGGATTCAGAAGTGGTAGGGGAGTATAGATCAAATATTTTTACCTCGAGAAATGTTTAGAGTTTCAAAAACCTGTGAGTACTAGTTTTGCTGATTTCAAAATGACTTTTAGTCTGTTGATCGTCATAATGTGTGTTTGATCGTGAGATTGTATTGCATACCACAGAATAATGCATAATGCGTAATAATAGCCAATAACAATGCCAAATACTAGCATAATGCGTTGGTTGTTTTACCTCTGAGCAACACTTTTTTTGCATACAATAGGCCAAATGGCCAGTATACAAGGATCCCGAGAGTTTATAGAAGGTTTGGACCGACTTGACAGCTATCGGGAGACAGATGGTAGCCTCCCGTTAAGGCCACCCAATGTATTCTTAAGGTGCACAGGGTATGTCACTCCCACACAATTGGCCATGGCTTAACGTCCCAACCAATGGACGGTGGCCTTTCCAAATCCATCGGTGTCCCCTACTGACTGAGAGCAGGTGGGGAGTTTTTGCGGAAATAAATCTCAACACTAGCTCAGACGGGACTGGAACCTGGGAACTGTAGATTACGAGACTGGCACGCTACCAACTGAGCCACCCCTGCCCCACTTAGCATAATGAAAACGCGCTACAATAACACTGAGTCGTGTGTGAGCGTTGGTAAAATTTATGTTATGTGTGGTGGATTGGGATAGCTCTGAGAGGCATAATTATGTGCGCAATGGGCTAAATGTCCAGGTTACAACGAACCCAATTGTTCATAGCTGGCTAGAATATCCACTGGATAATGATTAGAAAACAGATAGAAATCTCCAGTAAAGGCCATCCAGTTTGCTCTTTAAAGTGCACAAAATATGACTCTCCTGCAGACAGGCCATGATCAAACCCATCGGAGTCCCTTCTTTCCGGTATGAGAGTTGAGTTAGATGAGAAAATCTCAAACTCTGAGCCAACCTCAGTCTTTTTATTGTTCTGGGGTTTCTATCATGGTACTTGGTTATGATCGCACAGGTATTGTGCTCTGTGGTTAAAGTTCGGGTTGGTTTGCTTTACCTCTCAGAGGTGCTTTGGGCAGACAATGTACTAAGTGAGCGAGTTACAAAGACCTCAAGGGCTCAAAGATGATTGGGGAAGTGGATCCACTGGATGGCCGTTGGGCGATCTTCGATCTCTGATGGGAGATCTTCGTCAAAGCCTTTAGTGTTCACATGGTATGGCTCTCCTGCACCTGCTGCGTATATTAATGTCCCAACTGACAAATGCTTGCCTTTCTTAGTCCATTTTCTGAATGAGAGTAGAACGGGAGTTAGCAGAGAAAATGCAGGCGCAGACGGGTGAATCTCGAATCTGGAACTGTAGATTAAGAGAGAAGCACGTTATTTCCTGACCCAGCACCGCCCTCCCCACACTCTGAGGTGAAGTAACAATATGCTGTATTTTGATATCCAACAAAATATTTCTGAAATTAGTACATGTGAAGTTGACATAAATCAAGGTTCCAATCTGTAATCTAACGACTAAGAAAAGAGAGAGTTTCAAAGGATATTTGATTGGATTACGGTGATCACGAAGTGCTGTTAAATGAGGCGGTTTTATTTCATCCTATGACTGCGGAGTAGTACCGAGTAGCTGCTAATGTAACACTAGTCTTTGTGTTACTACATTTGGAGTTAGTGCGACTAGATGAGAGTGTAAGATCTCAATTTCAGAATCCTTGGGGAATGGACTTTTTTTTTTCGAATGAAATACTCTTTGAGATTTGTCGCTGTTTTCAAAGAAATTTTATATCTGATAGCCTAAAAATGTCATGGAAAAATATGAAAATTGTGTAATGAACTAGTTTGACATACTTACTAACAATAGTGTATCCAGAAACTTCCTATGTAGGAGTGGAGTTTGACGAGTTTAAATCTCATGCAACGTACTTGAAATTATGATATTTGGCCACTGCCTTAGAAAATACACTGGTTGACAAATTTAGGTAATACAGTTTTTCACCGATATTTAATGTTAAACAAAATCTTCGAAGGTACAATTTTGCTATTATAGGCAATATTACAGACAAATTTCGAATATCCAATCGAAATTAATTTATAACATCGCGATTCTTTGCAACGTGCAAATAACTAATGTTCATAAAAACACGGATTGCTACCAGATCACTCCATTTCAAACTTGTTGCGTTCAAGGAGGATTAAGCATGTTATTTTAACTGAAGATGGCAAACCATCATCGTTTAGATCAGTGGTTACCAACCTTTTTCGGCCGAACTTTACCAAGCATTGCCGAATCTAAGGCAGAAGATGACCCCCTTCAGAATTCTAGTAAGGGTACCACAGACAAAAATTATTCAACTTATTTATTATTAAACTTTTATTTAACATTTTTTTAAGAAATTTTTAAAAGACTGTAAAATGGAAGAGGAAAATTATAATGCATTGGAAATCTAGTCTCTTGCCCTACTAATCTAGTCCGCTTACTAATCTTACGTTAATCTAGTCCCTTTTACATTTTTCTTTTCGATCTATTTTTTCTACATCCTAACCTGTACCAAGTTTAATTTTTCTAACCCCCTCCTCTACCCGCCTTCAAAGGAAGGCTATGCTAATATCAAAAGTGTATGATATTCCATTTATCCACAAAGAGTAAGAAGACACCATAAATGTCTAAAACGCCAGATAAGGGGCGTTGGAAACTGTTGGTTTAGACGATTCTTTACAATGGCGGAGTGTTGGAAAAAGCAGTACAGTCGTAGGAAGAGGTGGCAAGATAGCTCAATATGTCTAGAAAAGTGGCATAGACATTTTGGAAACAGTCCCAGGAGACAGGAACCATGACCAGAAGAGTTGGTGAAGGTCATCACAGAGTTACTTCAACCCTTTACTAAACCTGGTTATTATGTCAAGAAGGAACAGTAGATGGCTTCGCTTTGACTGCCTCTCTAGACTTTTGCGGCCACAGGGGAAAAGCATTTACAGCAGAATAGCGTCACGAAGGATTAATGAGGGTGGGTTGTGTGTCAGGAGGCCAGTGGTTTTTATTCCACTAAATCCCAACCACAGAAAAGCTCCTCTGAACTGATGACACCAACATGTCACTTAGAGCCCTAAACAATGGGCTAATATTTTGTTTTCTGACCAGTCTCTGTTTAGCCTGCAGCTAGTTTCTAAACGTTGTTTAATCTAGAGAGATCGAGGAATGTGATTCCATCCCTCTAGTATCACACAAATAAATACAGCGTAGGTGGAGTGCGGATTTGCCCGTCTACATAGAGTTAACCTGGTGCAGGAGTACTTAGAAGCGGAAGATATCCATCTAATGGCAAGGCCAGAAAAGTTCACTAGACGTAAATCTCATCGAACATGAATGGGAAGATTGTGGAAGAATTGGATTTATTTTCTCCGGCCCTTCTGAATAAGCCATGGAGGTGCCTCCCCTCAAGAATTCTAGAGCTGTAAAAAATTTTTAAATTAAGCTTTTAAAAACCGTTGTGTGCATTTACTTGCTTTTAAGCATTTGTTATTGATATAAATTCAAAGAGATGAAAGCTTAGCGTGATAATATATGTAATTATTACATATTAATCAACTTTAAACAAAAGTACTTCTATTCCTCTCAGCATAAAGCCAAATCACTTTGTATTGAATCCCATTTGTGACACTAAATAATCTTAACAATACTTTATACCTTAAACATGTGTAACGTTTATCATTGATCTCCTCTGATAGAGGAGGACCCAATAACAAACTTTACCGTTGATTCCTCTTCTTCACTGGAACCATGTTTCCTCTTAAATCAAATAAGAGCAGTCCTTTTACAACACTAATTAAATACACTACATCCTTCTTCCTTTTACTACTCCACTATATCTTTTTTGCTTTCTTTCGCAATTCTTCTATTTCAAAGCATTCTCGTTCTAACAGTTAATAACGTAAATCGTCACACTGAGTATAGGCGAGCGTTCATGATACACCTGTCACAAGCTATTGTCTCACGTTCATCTCTTGTAACATTATTATGTGAAGTAATTACGTTACCAGTAGTAAATAAAAGGTATTTCAATTTTATACATATTTTCCCTTCCGTTGCCACCCTTTCTGAAGATGTATTTCTGGCTATGTGCTGGAAAATGGATATGAGGTATTCGGGGCGAAAATTCTGCGCTTCGCAGTTGTCTGCAACTGCAGGCAAGTGCGAAGCTCATTTAGTTTTGTCAGGGTTATCTGTGAAACAAAGTTTCATATTTAGTGATTTTATTTCAAAAATGATGTCTTTCATAGGTCTATTTAACTTCGAGGTTTTAAGTGAAGAATTAAGATTCTATATTTGCCGATATTTTCAGATAAATATATCTTATGGTGAAAATGAAAGAACTAATTTTTATCTATTAGTTTGGGAAGTAAACAATAAAATATCAGCGAGTAACTTTTTAGATAATTTAAGAGCTTCTTAGTATTTGGTGATTCAGGAGTGCGGAACGAAAATGCCACTTTTTACAATTTTTAAAAATATGTTTTCAATATCACTTTGCCTTTAAATGTATCTAGTGCGAAAACAAAACAACGAAATAGCACCTCAAGACTCGACACTGCATTTCTGCTCTTATTGTCTGAATAATCGAAAGTTTATAAATTGACATTATTTTTCTGGTTTGAACAGTGAAATTAATTGATCGTAGTATTTTATTTTCGTATTTTATCGGGAACAAATAGAAACAAATATTTATTATTAATTCATTATCGAACGCAATAAAAGGGGAAAAATCGGGAAGAAATCGATTCACTTTACGAAGTGATAATAATCAAATCAGCTTATTTTATTTAAGGCACCTTTTTCGAAAATTGACTTTGCGCAGAATTAATTAATGACGTTTCTGTAACGAAAACGTTTCACGTTAGATGGTCACGAGGTTAAAATACACGTACTGAAAGATTAAAGTGTTTTATTTTATCAATTTTTGCATTTTATGAAGAACTTTGTCTAAGTATCGAAGATTATGTCATTGTATCACCGAAAACTTGACTTTGTGCATAAAAAAAGATTGCTGCCCTTACGCAAGTTTCTAAACGCTCGCATTGTGGGTCTGTTTCCTGTCACTCTCGTGAACAGGGGGAAACGCAATGCAATTGACGAGAAAATATTCGCAATCGGGAATCCTTTTCACAACATGCAAAATGTAAAAAAGAAAATAAATCACGACTCGTGAAAAGAAAACTAAAGTTATTGGTTTCAGAAATGTCTTCCGTCTCACATGGCGATCCACCTTCGTGTAACATGCGCAGTGTTAGTGCTTTGACAGAAGAAGAGGATGGTTCTGGAACTGTAATGGTCTTTGGAGGAGAGATAAGGGAATTCCAAAACTGCTTCAGTATCAGACAAATTACCACAGCCCGCAGGACAAGCGGATGCGGCTGCAGTCGATAGAACAGCCGTGTGCAGAGGACACGAGGGTGGGTTGGGGGTGGAAAGGGTTGCTGAACGTTGTGATGATTGATTAGCTTCCGTTCTCCTTTCGTCCAAAGGCCAATGGGAAGCTTCTTTGGGAATTGTGGCTCTTTAAACGAGGCTCGTGCAAGCACACACTCTTTAATGATGTCATGCCTTCTTCGTCATCAAAGTGCGGCACAATTAAAAGATTACTCTCTCTTTGTGCATATCTCAGCCATAATACTGGTTTGGTATAAATTTAAACATCGGTTTAGTTTTAGAAGTTTTAAACAAAGGACTGCGATGTTACCTCATGTTTTCCTATTCGAAGTTAGAAATCGACATTCTGCTATGAGTTGTGACTGGCAACTGTATTCAAAAATAAATCCTATGCGAGAAGTTCCAGTTGCCTATAAGTTCAAACAAAACAAATTAACTGGAGGTGTCACCTATCTGAATTTGGTACATATTGCATCCCCTCCAAATACCCTAGTGTGGCCCATGTGCAAATTCCGCAGTTCTGTGTGGTTCGCGCTTTCAAAAAGTCGCCGATCCCTGTATTTAAGAACATATAAAAGGTTACCAAAATGTTTCCGACCCTTGTATCAAAGAGCATATAAGACACAGAAAGGGACAGCGGGGAAAACTGTACAGGGCAAACTCTTGCTGAAAAATTTACTTGAGGGTGATATGGAAAAGCTGACATTCAGGGGCTCACATACAACATTAAAGCAATTAAAAGTTAAAAATGAATCACCAAATATTATGTTAAATCTTTCTGGATTTAGGCCTGACATAAAGCGACTCTTTAGATTCAAATCATGGATGAAATTTATTCCGAAACTAATGTAACAAAGCTTTCGATTTTTATTAATGATATCTTGAGATATCATTAACATTTCATTTTGAGTTTATATTAATGATATCTTCAGATATCATTAACATTTCATTTGGAGTTTATATTAATGATATCTTGAGATATCATTAACATTTCATTTTGAGTTTATATTAATGATATCTTGAGATATCATTAACATTTCATTTTGAGTTTATATTAATGATATCTTGAGATATCATTAACATTTTATTTTGAGTTTATATTAATGATATCTTGAGATATCATTAACATTTCATTTTGAGTTTATATTAATGATATCTTGAGATATCATTAAGAACATGATGTCTTAGTGACCAAGATAAAATAAAAAACTAAATCTCTAGATGTAAGAGGCAATAATCGATTCTATGAATTATATAAATAACTTATATAACCAATATAAATTAAAGTAAATCAGGATGAGCCGAAATATTTTTTAAATATCCCAATATGTTTGATTAATTTAATTAGAATATCAAAAATAATTTTTACATGACTAAATTTTAAAATAAAGGTAATGATAAAACTGGGATATACAATAAATAAGATGTGTGGTAAGGAAACGAGTGAGAGCCATTTATCGAAAATTTATTAAAGATCTAAACAAGGAGCATACTTTTCAACAGGATAATAGAATAACAAGATAATGGGAGTAAGGGAAAATTAGCAGCCTGGATTGGCTATTTGCTATCCCAAGCCCGTAGTCGCGAGGAAACAAAACCTCCTAAGCATAACAGTGCAATGAAACAGAAATACTCACTTTGAAAAATAAAAAAAAGGTATAAATAGTTTTTCAAATAAAGTCTTTGAAGATCATCTGATCTTCGAACGTTATGAGAGTTTAAAAGCACCAAAGAATCACACTAAAAGGCTCAAATGGAGCTGAGGGGGCCGGTGTCTTTCGAGTAGTAACAGTTGTAATATTCAGAGAAAATTTTCGAGTAGTAACAGTTGTAATATTCAGAGAAAGAATGAAGAAAACACAAGAAGGTTTGTAGTACAAAAACTCTTAGAAAGCCTTGCTAGCAATCTGCAATGGAGTTCAAAGCAACGGACTTCAGTTCTTGTGGAGGAAGCAGACTTTTCTTTTGAGAAAGAGGAAGATTTGGTTGGATGAAAGGATGAAGAATTTCCCAGACTGGAAATTTGGGAAATAGATCTCCTGTAGACTGGGAATTGATAAACTGAATAAGTGGGTCTTCAAAAGTAAAGAGTTTGTTGATATCTGAACTTTCGCAGTTATAGAGGATTTTGTTCAGGGCGGGGTTGACTGGGAACTTGCCATTTACCTTGCAATCATTTTTATTAGTCTTGATTTTCTTCTAATTTTGAGAGGGTGAATAGAAGCTTCAGTTAGTGAAGCAATAGTGGCTGCCCCTGGAAGCAGCCCCAGGCAAATTCTGGCATCTATCAAACTTTTTTGGTACTTTTCTGAATAATTGAGAGGATGAATGCTTCCATACTCCAAGATGGGAAGGATAAGAACTTTTTAAATTGAGAAAAGGTGAAAAGGATTAACTCCCCATGATGTTCCTGTGAGATATCTTAGAATATTAAGTATAGCATTGGCCTTGGAACATATGTGATTTATTTGAATTTTCAAAGTGAGAATTTGGTCCAAATAAACATAAAAAAACTTATGTTCAGTGACCGAATCAATGTTTTTTATCCTTAGGTTTAAGGTTAACTGGTCTTCTTTTAAATCTGTTTTTACTAATAATGAGATTTTCTTTTCTGTGGGGCAACATTTAGACCCCAAGACTCAAGAAAATCAGCAGTTTTGTTGATGGCAATTTGTAAGTCTCTTTCCAGAGTACAAAGATCATTGCGGGTAGATCAGATGTTAATATTGTCTGCACACACTGAACAACATATATTATTATTATTAAGAAAATCTGGCAAATTATGGAGCAAAATATTAAAGAGATCTGGGCTTAAACTGCTTCCTTGGGATAATGCAACAGAGCAAGTGATGGTTTTGGAGCAGCTGGTTCCAAGTTTCACTTGTACTTTCCTTTCATAAAGAAAAATCTTGGAAATATCGGAACGTAAGTCCTCTTGACACCGAGTTTAAAAATTTTGAACAAAATGCCCTTGATGACAAACATGGTCAATAGCTTCTTGAACATCGAAAGAGACGATAGCCACAACTTGGTTTCTTTTCAAAGCATTTTTGGCTTTCAGCCACATATTCCAAAAGATTGTCATCTGTAGATTTTCCTCTGTGGAAACCCGTTTGGCAAGGTGGAAGCTAGTTGTTCACTTCTAAAAACCAGTTCAGGCGGTAAAGAACTAATTTCTCAAAGAGTTTACCCAGACAGGAAGTAAAGAACTAATCTCTCAAAGAGTTTACAAGGACAGGAAGTAAAGCACTAATCTCTCAAAGAGTTTACCTAGACAGGAAGTAAAGCACTAATCTCTCAAAGAGTTTACCTAGACAGGAAGTAAAGAACTAATATCTCAAAGAGTTTACCTAGACAGGAAGTAAAGAACTAATATCTCAAAGAGTTTACCCAGACAGGAAGTAAAGAATTAATCTCTCAAAGAGTTTACCCAGACAGGAAGTAAAGAACTAATCTCTCAAAGAGTTTACCTAGACAGGAAGTAAAGAACTAATCTCTCAAAGAGTTTACCTAGACAGGAAGTAAGGCACTAATCTCTCAAAGAGTTTACCTAGACAGGAAGTAAAGCACTAATCTCTCAAAGAGTTTACCTAGACAGGAAGTAAAGCACTAATCTCTCAAAGAGTTTACCCAGACAGGAAGTAAAGAATTAATCTCTCAAAGAGTTTACCCAGACAGGAAGTAAAGAACTAATCTCTCAAAGAGTTTACCTAGACAGGAAGTAAAGAACTAATATCTCAAAGAGTTTACCTAGACAGGAAGTAAAGAACTAATCTCTCAAAGAGTTTACCTAGACAGGAAGTAAGGCACTAATCTCTCAAAGAGTTTACCTAGACAGGAAGTAAAGCACTAATCTCTCAAAGAGTTTACCCAGACAGGAAGTAAAGAATTAATCTCTCAAAGAGTTTACCCAGACAGGAAGTAAAGAACTAATCTCTCAAAGAGTTTACCTAGACAGGAAGTAAAGAACTAATCTCTCAAAGAGTTTACCTAGACAGGAAGTAAGGCACTAATCTCTCAAAGAGTTTACCTAGACAGGAAGTAAAGCACTAATCTCTCAAAGAGTTTACCTAGACAGGAAGTAAAGCACTAATCTCTCAAAGAGTTTACCCAGACAGGAAGTAAAGAATTAATCTCTCAAAGAGTTTACCCAGACAGGAAGTAAAGAACTAATCTCTCAAAGAGTTTACCTAGACAGGAAGTAAAGAACTAATCTCTCAAAGAGTTTACCTAGACAGGAAGTAAAGCACTAATCTCTCAAAGAGTTTACCCAGACAGGAAGTAAAGAATTAATCTCTCAAAGAGTTTACCCAGACAGGAAGTAAAGAACTAATCTCTCAAAGAGTTTACCTAGACAGGAAGTAAATAACTAATCTCTCAAAGAGTTTACCTAGACAGGAAGTAAAGCACTAATCTCTCAAAGAGTTTACCTAGACAGGAAGTAAAGCACTAATCTCTCAAAGAGTTTACCTAGACAGGAAGTAAAGCACTAATCTCTCAAAGAGTTTACCCAGACAGGAAGTAAAAAATTAATCTCTCAAAGAGTTTACCCAGACAGGAAGTAAAGAACTAATCTCTCAAAGAGTTTACCTAGACAGGAAGTAAAGAACTAATCTCTCAAAGAGTTTACCCAGACAAGAAGTAAAGAACTAATCTCTCAAAGAGTTTACCCAGACAGGAAGTAAAGAACTAATCTCTCAAAGAGTTTACCCAGACAGGAAGTAAAGAACTAATCTCTCAAAGTGTTTACCCAGACAGGAAGTAAAGAACTAATCTCTCAAAGAGTTTTCCCAGACAAGAAGTAAAGAACTAATCTCTCAAAGAGTTTGCCCAGACAGGAAGTAAAGAACTAATCTCTCAAAGAGTTTACCCAGACAGGAAGTAAAGAACTAATCTCTCAAAGAGTTTTCCCAGACAAGAAGTAAAGAACTAATCTCTCAAAGAGTTTACCTAGACAGGAAGTAAAGAACTAATCTCTCAAAGAGTTTACCTAGACAGGAAGTAAAGAACTAATCTCTCAAAGAGTTTACCTAGACAGGAAGTAAAGCACTAATCTCTCAAAGAGTTTACCTAGACAGGAAGTAAAGAACTAATCTCTCAAAGAGTTTACCCAGACAGGAAGTAAAGAACTAATCTCTCAAAGAGTTTACACAGACAGGAAGTAAAGAACTAATCTCTCAAAGAGTTTACCCAGACAGGAAGTAAAGAATTAATCTCTCAAAGCGTTTACCCAGACAGGAAGTAAAGAACTAATCTCTCAAAGAGTTTACCCAGACAGGAAGTAAAGAACTAATCTCTCAAAGAGTTTACCCAGACAGGAAGTAAAGAACTAATCTCTCAAAGAGTTTACCTAGACAGGAAGTAAAGAACTAATCTCTCAAAGAGTTTACCTAGACAGGAAGTAAAGAACTAATCTCTCAAAGAGTTTACCTAGACAGGAAGTAAAGAACTAATCTCTCAAAGAGTTTACCTAGACAGGAAGTAAAGCACTAATCTCTCAAAGAGTTTACCTAGACAGGAAGTAAAGAACTAATCTCTCAAAGAGTTTACCCAGACAGGAAGTAAAGAACTAATCTCTCAAAGAGTTTACACAGACAGGAAGTAAAGAACTAATCTCTCAAAGAGTTTACCCAGACAGGAAGTAAATAATTAATCTCTCAAAGAGTTTACCCAGACAGGAAGTAAAGAACTAATCTCTCAAAGAGTTTACCCACACAGGAAGTAAAGAACTAATCTCTCAAAGAGTTTACCCAGACAGGAAGTAAAGAACTAATCTCTCAAAGAGTTTACCTAGACAGGAAGTAAAGAACTAATCTCTCAAAGAGTTTACCTAGACAGGAAGTAAAGCACTAATCTCTCAAAGAGTTTACCTAGACAGGAAGTAAAGAACTAATCTCTCAAAGAGTTTACCCAGACAGGAAGTAAAGAACTAATCTCTCAAAGAGTTTGCCCAGACAGGAAGTAAAGAACTAATCTCTCAAAGAGTTTACCCAGACAGGAAGTAAAGAACTAATCTCTCAAAGAGTTTTCCCAGACAAGAAGTAAAGAACTAATCTCTCAAAGAGTTTACCTAGACAGGAAGTAAAGAACTAATCTCTCAAAGAGTTTACCGAGACAGGAAGTAAAGAACTAATCTCTGAAATAGTTTCCCCAGATAGGAAGTAAGATAAACCAGTCTGTAGAATTGCAACTTATTAGAAAACTTTTTATGTTCTTTGATGGGAACAACGTTGGTGATTTTCCAACCTTTAGGAAATTTTTCATTTATCGAAATATCATTAAACAATTGAGGAAGATTAGGAAGGATGCTCTCTGGCAAGGACTTAATCATTAAGTTTGTGATGAGATCGATCCCACGATAGCTTTAGATTTCTTAATATCGTTTTCTAATTCCCAGATTGAGAATTTCTGATCCATGTAAGGTTTGAGTAGGAGACAGAAAAAGTTTCCATAAGTGTGTTGATTCTTGTTAGGTTATCCAGAAAGATTGAAGAGTCAGGAAGTGAAGTAGAGGAATTAAAGTGGTCGACTAGGGATATTAAAGAGATCATCAGTGGAATAGCTGAATGTAATGCAGAGGCTAGTTCAGGCAGGTTGCTATTCTGAAATGGAACCAATATGTTTCATCTTTTTCCATACGACTGAAGATGGAGTTCTGTGAATTAAGATTATTACAGAATGCATGCCACTGGGCCTTTTGTAATGCTTTGATTTTAATTCTGGTTCTTGTTCGGATTTTCTTGTAATTTATATGTCTTCTAAGAGACCACTTATCCGAGCCTTTCTCTCTGCTCCTTTTTCTGTAATATATATACTTTTAATCGTAGATCATAGATAGTGCATGGATATGCGATGTTCCAGGAAAAACTTTGCCCATTACCATCTCCATTTGAGAATAAGCCCAGTTGGCATAAATATAAACGTATAATAAAAAAACCGCCCGTGGGTGGGCCCCTAGAGGCCAATATATATTTTTAAACAACAACCTATGAAATGTGTCAACAAGTTCAGTATTTATTATACGGTAATTATTGATTCACTTTTATTAGAACAAGCTTCTGATTGCATTCCAACGAATGATGATTTCTGTAATCTGACTACCTCAAAGTTTAGTAGTTATTTTTTTATAACTTATGTCTCAGATGTCGGTATCTCAGAAACTCAATTAAAAAGTAACAATACAATAGGTCAGATTCCATCTCATCCTACATATGAAAAATATTTACCTTAAGATTAAAGCTATTTTAATTTACTTAGTGAATCTCACATTAAAATTAGGTATCTTCCTAGATGCTTTAAAAAGACCAATTGTTATTTTAATACACAAGCATGGTGATAGGAATTTACAGGATAATTATCGTCCAATTTTTTGTCATCTGTCTTTTCTACAGGGTGATTCAAAACTTATCGTTCAAATTTCGTGGGGAGGTAGGGAATACGTCAGGAAACCGATTTCACATAGGAAAGAATGTCCGCAAATGTACACATGCGTATGTACAGGGCGCTGTGTGTACCCAACCAGTGTACAGCTCGCCCGACCACTCCCGCTGTCATCAGTGTACGAGCTGACTTACTAGTGATAAAATGAATCGTTTTACGCATGAAGAGCTAGCGGATATGCATCTCGCATATGGGGCAGCTGGCGAAAGCGGCCGCCGAGCTAGGCAAGTTTACGAAGACCGATACCCCAACAGAAGAATACCGCAGCATCAAATGTTTGCACGTGTGCATCGCAATCTGCGCGAACGTGGTTCACTGCGCAGCAACATGCAGGATACGGGGAGAAGACGACTGATGCGGACTGTCAACGTCGCAGAACAAGTCCTACAGTCCATCGAAGATAATCCGAATACCAGCACACGAGCTATTGCTCAGCAGCTTGGGGTCTCTCAGTCAGCAGTGTGGCGGATACTGCACGAGGAACGTGTGCATCCTTACCATCTGCAAAGGGTGCAGTTACTGCATCCTGACGATTATGCGAAGCGTGTGGAATTTGCACAATGGTTCATGCAGAAAGGTGCCGTGGACCCCAGTTTTCCAGCTTCTGTCCTTTTTATAGATTCACTCGTGAAGGTGTGTTCAATACACACAATTCACATGTGTGGGCTTACGACAACCCGCATGGTACGAAAAGTCACGCTGCGCAACATCGTTTTGCCGTAAATGTGTGGGCTGGAATCATTGGTGACTGTTTGTTGGGACCTTACTTGCTACCGCCCCGATTGGACGGCCGGAATACCTAATATTTCTCGAGACAGTATTATCGACTTTTCTGGGCGCTATTGCTGCGCTTATCCGCCGAGATATGTGGTATCTACATGACGGGGCTCCAGCCCATAGCACAATTGTTGCGCGTGATTACCTGAACCGAACATTCGGAGCTCGATGGATCGGTAGAGGTGGACCGATCGCTTGGCCACCCAGGTCACCTGATTTATCGCCCATGGATTTCTTTTTGTGGGGGGCCATGAAATACCATGTGTACGAGACCCCCGTCGACAGTGAAATGGACCTTGTTGCACAAATAGTGGCCGCCGCAGGCATTGTCCGTGATATGTCAGGCGTTTTTGAAAATGTTCGGCGGTCAATGCAACGGCGCTGTGAATCCTGTGTCCGTGTAAATGGTCGCAATTTTGAGCACCTACTGTGAACCTGTACTTTACCTTGTTGGAATAAAAGTCACATTCGTTACCACTTAACTGTACTGTTTCCTTGTGTTCACTTTACTTGTCCATTTTGTTCATGTAGATGACGTTTGCGGACATACTTTCCTATGTGAAATCGGTTTCCTGACGTATTTCCTACCTCCCCACGAAATTTGAACGATAAGTTTTGAATCACCCTGTATAATCATTGAAAAAGTTGTGAAAAACCGTTTATCCTGTTTCTAAATAATTTTAAATTTTTTCAAGCAAACAGTTTGGGTTTAAGAAGCAATCTTGGAATTAGCTTCCAAAGTGTTTTGCAAATTTTTATAACAGACACATATCTGTGGTTATTTTTAGATATAAAAAAGGCATTTGATTCAGTTGCACATAAGATTATGTTGAAAAATTGGATCTATATGCAATTAGATATATCATTCAGATTTGAGAAGTTATATAACAGATAGGAAGCATTGTGTGAGAATTAGTAATGTTGTTAGTACTGATATTAACATTTATTATGATAACCGCAGGGTTGAGTTCTAAAATCTGTGCTTTTTTAATATTTATTAATGATATTTTTGATTTAAAGTTCGGCGTACTTACTGCAGAACTTTAAATCAAAAATATCATTTTTGGTTGTTTTTTTCTGATTACTCTGAAATTATCTATAAAGGTAATCATCGAGATATTTTGCAAATGATTAACAGTGACATGTTAGTTATCAGAAAATTGTTTAGGTCAAATCAATTGTTTTTAAATGTGTAGAAAACCAAAGACATCAATTTTAGATTAAATATATTAATTTCAGATTAAGGGAAAACCATCCTGATTATTTCATAGATAAAATTATTTATCACACTGAATTATACACTGAAATAAATTGTGTTGTCCTGTCATTACATGTACGTGAAATTATAAATACTTGGATGTGGTAATTGATAAAATAAAAATAGTAAATAAATACCCCCTCAAGCAGCTGCTTGTCATAGAAGTCTGACAGGAGCCTGTCAGTTTAGCTGCCAGAGTAGAAGGTCTGAGAGGATGGCAAGACCTCAGCAGAAAAACGACACATACATCCATGCCTTAACCCGGGGCTCGAACCCAGGTCCCTTAGATCAGTAGCCAAGTGCGCTAACCACTCGGCCATTGGACAGGAAATAAACTATTACATTAGGAATTTTGTTGATCTGTGGAATTTGAAAATTATGTATTTTGGCTAGATTAAATTTTATTTGATGCTCGGTTTATTGTCCTGGGGAGGACAATTTATTAATATTTTCTATATCCGGGACGGGGCGTGATATTCAAAGAGCCAAATAGAAGAACCAATGAGAACAAAGGAGATGATGCTATGGTACGTACAGTTGAAGTCACTCCTGCCATCTATCGTTAAACAGAGTTTACATTTGTTTTTGAATTGTTATTAAGAAATAGGTAAAACTAAGCAGGCGTCAACCCGATTACACCATTACTTCCCTGCGAAAATACATTTCGCTTTTTTTTAAATATCTATTAATATTTTTAACTTAAAGTGGAAAGCTGTACTGTGATGGAGAGATTGGCATAGAGAGTTGATCGAATTCATTTCTTCCGTTCTTGAGGAAATAATAATCATGGTCTTAAAACGTAAGGATTATTTTGGTGTAACCCATAATTTCCTTTTTTTTTAACTTTAAAGTTCTTAACATTTAATAAGGGTGCAAAAAAAATTTCAATCAGTTATAAGCATAACTTCGATTTAATTTCTTAATTTGCGGAAATGAGAAATTTGTTTATCATTTAATTACGCTTTTGAGCTTAATGAATTAATGTTCAAGCCATTCACTTCCTACAAGTTTCTTCTTTCCATTTTGTGTTTCATGCTCTTAATTCGTCTGCAGTGCATCTGATGTGCCTACAACTCTGCTTTCTTTTTTAAACTAATAACTTTTATTTGGTGTTTAGAGTTTTCATTACGGTTGTTTGAAAGCTGATTTTTAATATATTTCATAGTACCTTCGTACTTAGTATTAATGCTGAAATGAAAAAGAAAATATTTGAACTTCTTATTCTTTACTGAGAACTTTAAAGGATTTTACTAATTCACAAATGGCAGAAAGAACACAGAATTAGAACTTTCTTTCAAATTTACAATTTAAACGAGCAAAACAAAAAACAGTAACTCTTGATGAAATAAAATAAATCCTATTCGCACTGCGTAATTAAGAAAAAAGGTTTTTTTTATCTGGGTCGATGGAAGGCGCCATTTTCATTAGTTCTTCAATCCTTTGTGATCCTTGTCTAGCGAAGCAAACTCCGACTGCGATCAATCGGATCGATTCGGGAACATATAACATCATTAATGATATTTGTTCCCGAATTGATCCGAATTCAGCTCCACAAGTCTTGGAGAGACAAAGGGGAAAAGTATCCCTCCTGTTGCACGGATAAATTAATGACGCCTCTCTCGCACACCACTGAGCCCTTATGCTTCGTGGAGGAGATGATTTCCGTTACTGCATCCGCAAGGAGGAAACGTGCTTGGCTAATTAGGCTGAATTTTGGCAACACTAACCATTTATCTAACTAGAGGAGGATCTACTGCGCTTTGCTTCAGATGAGGACGTTCAGAAAACTCATTATTAATTACAGACGTGCCCATTGTATATGCAGATGGATCACCATTGATCTTTCAAAACTTCATTTTTTGACGATATAGTGAAGGTGGTACATTCTTAAGTAACCTGATGATGATGCTGAGGACAAGCACTAGACAAAGAGTTTTGTGATCTTCGTTTAGAATATCTGAGGAGTGCTTAAAATATTACTCGTATTCTTTAAATAAGCACGGCTGAGAGCATTATGGATT
This sequence comes from Ryuthela nishihirai, assembly GCA_038380435.1. NCBI lineage: Eukaryota > Metazoa > Arthropoda > Arachnida > Araneae > Heptathelidae > Ryuthela > Ryuthela nishihirai. The sequence continues at coordinate 7,282,259 of JAWZYU010000019.1, forward strand.
TTGCATATATTATTTTTCAGGGCGTTAATGCAGTTGCTCCTTATGCACATTGATATAGATATAATCAATTAAAAACTCAAAAGAAAATAATAAAGGATCTGGTGATGCAATTTTTAAAGCAAAATTCCAACTGTTATTTTCTGTCGAACAAATATTAATTCCGTATAGATAGAGTATGCATTTTTCGGTTTTTATCGGATTCCACCCGATATTTTCCTCCGTAAAAGAGATTTAATATTCGGATTGAATCCAAAAATATCCGGGGATAAAATATGCTTTTCATAATAGTTTGTTGCTTTTTCTTTAGAAAAAGAAAGATTAAATTAGTATGTAGTCGATTTGCGTGAGTTGGCCTTTGCCATCGCTACATTGGCAGGGACAAGGGAAAGAGAACCAATTACACTAGACATCAAATTGAAACTTCCTTTTTTTGTAACATTGCTCAAATAGGATGTTTTTAACTAATTTGGGGTGTTGAATTCACATATAGCTCTGAAAAATCTGCAGCTTTTTTTTTAAAATTACGGATTGATGCATTTCAAATTTCAATGATTACGCATATCTGGGAAATGAAAATTATTGTGACTGTTTTACTAAATTGCAACTTAAAACTCATTAATTAATTGAATGATTACAGGGAAAAAATTAGTAACATCATTGGTGTAGACCATTGAATATAAAATAACAAATGAAATAATATTGGAACACAAAATAAGAAAACATGGGTAACGATATTTTATACTTATAAGAAGTTCATTTTTGTTTTATGTGCTGAGGTATCTTCCTTCTGCAAGAACCAGCAATAGTCACCCATCATTGCTGGGTCCCACTTGCCTTGGTATCTCTCCTCCATGGTTTGAATATCCTGGTGAAATATTTCTCCTTGCTCATCACTGACAGCTCCTAAGTTCTTGGGAAAGAAGTCCAGATGCGAGTGCAAGAAATGAATCTTCAAAGGCATTCGGCAGCCAAGGTTTTCATAGTTTTTGAGAAGATCTTGAATGAGCTGATGGTAGTTTTCCTCTTTGTGATTCCCCAGAAAACTCTGGACCACAGACGTGAAGGATTTCCATGCAGCGAGCTCCTTCATATTCAGCTTTTCTTCAAAGACAGTATCATTCAGTATCTGAGCACCAACAGGGATTCCTTCTTTAAGTTTGGCATCACTTAATTTTGGAAATATTTCCTTCAAGTGCAAAAACCATTTACCAGTTTTGTCCACAGCTTTTACAAAGTTTTTCATAAGTCCCAGTTTGATGTGTAGTACTGGTAGCAGAACATCAGGGGGATCAACTAGAGGCTTATACCTCACATTATTCTTTCCAGGAATAAAAACATCTCTTTTGGGCAAGTCTTTTATTTTGTAGCGTTCCTTTCTGGCCCTACTGTCACACAAACACAGAAAACACCAACATTTTGTGAAGCCTCCTTGAATTCTGTGCAGAGAGATATGACTTTTAGGTTACCATATAGTCCACTTAAGCTGGTCATATTTTATAGCAGTGAGTACTTTTTCCATGTTTCCATAAGTTTCCTTCATTCCCACAGCATGTGTTACTGTAATGGAAGGTTTTTGCTTTCCTTTATACAAAAGAACAGCTCTTAAGCTGAATTTTGATGAATCTATAAATAGACACCATACCATAGGATCGTGAGTTGTTCCAATTTCTCCCATCAGCCCTGAAATACCAGTGCAGAAACACAAACCATCTCGCATCTCGTAATAAGCAGATAAAGCCAAATTTCTCTTTCTGAACAGAGAAACTCTGGTACCCTTGGCCCGAAGATTACACTCTGAAGGTCTTGAACCTAAAATCTGAGCTTGATATTTGGAAAAGTCTTAGTTTTCGAACAAAATCATTTAGTTCATTTTGCTGAATCAGATGAAGCTCGTGTAACTTTTTAGGGGAGTATTTTAGTATCAGGATCTGTATGTGCCACAAGGTTATCCATCACTTCCGAAGTTGAATCCATCACTTCCAAAGTTGAATCCATCACTTCCCAGTTGGTTGGTGGTGTTGGTATAGGAAGATCTTCTCCATTAGGAACTGGCCTTATGGCTGAAGGCACATTTGGACATTGTATTTTGCTTTTGTTCTTTTTTATTTAAACGCCGATACTTTAGTTAACCAAAATAGCAATCATGCAAGTGACTAGTTGGCTCACGCCAAATCATTAAAACTGCAAAGGCCATGTATTTTATCTTACATTTCATCCATTCACTCAAGTCAACAAAGCACGAAATGCAGCACGCATGTGGAGCCCATGTTTTGTCCTGATATCCAACATGATATCCAAAATACAAGTTATAGGCTTTTTTCATAATCTCTGTCAAAGAAAGATCCTGGGATTTTAAAATATAATTTCCATATCAGTGTTGTCAGCCACAAAAAGTAAAATATCTAGTATCCTCCCAGTTGCCTGGAGGTGTTGCTCTAGGAAGATCTTAAAAGGAGTAAAAATGACCAATAACATAAAAACGTGACGTGCTAGCCATATTTTAAGGCCAGATCTGAAATCAGCACCTGAAAAATAGTTTAAAATAGCTACAATTGTCCGTGTTGTAAAAGCCTTTAAATCAGTGTTATTGTTATTATTAATTATTTTAAGCGATGTGGTAGTGGGCGCGTATTACTGATGCAAGACGCAGGACGCAACATTACGTGAAATTAATAAGGCAGTTCTCGGTATAACGAATTAATTATTCCTGAATACCATTCTTTTAACGGAAATTAAATCTTCATTAAGTAAGAGAAATATGTTTGTTCGTTCCTAGCGTATTGCATAGCAGCAAAACATCGAAAAGCAACGGAGTAAGATCACATTTATTAATATTTAAAACAGTGTAGATACATTAAAAACATCATTATAGAGGAATATCTGTTGTAAATTTCAAATAATTAGACGGAAGAATAGGTAGAGAAGTAATCTCGTTAAATAAACATTGGTCGTGCTTATGTAAAAGATAAAATAAATACTTAATACCTGAAAAATTGGACACGTTATTACACGAATCATAAGTTACATTTCTGATGGATTATTTAAGAACATTAAACTGTTGTTTCAAAACTTTTTATTGTGGTACGGTGTGAATTGGTAGATATCGAGTATTCATGAAAGCATGGTTGATGCTTGGAAATACTGAGTGGAAATATACTAATATAATATATTTAACAAAAGGATATTTAGAAGGGACATTATCCTTAAGCGACTTTCGCACATACTGAATTAATCATTTAATTAATTATAAAATAAAAATAAAAATAAATATTCCCTCAACCAGCTGTTTTCTGCAGAGATCTGACAGGAGCCTGTAAAATGAAAAAAGTATATTGAAGGTTCACAATATTTTTGAACATGGTTTTCACTCGTTTGAAAAAACGAACTTTTGTTTTCTCTCTATCGACTATCCGTCAGCATAAATATTTTGTTAAAAAAATTATCTTTTGATTGGATGAGTAATGAAAGTTACTATTCTTATTCATCAAAGCTTCGATTAATTTTAATATTAAAAACTTGAATGTTATCTGCTGTTATGCCCCCACTGAGGATGCTGAAGAGGATGAGAAGGATAGGTTTTACGGACAACTTCAGGATATTTTGAATTCTGTCAAGAAAGGAGATATTACCCTTGTTCTTGGTGACTTCAATGCCAAAGTTGGTACCGACTCTGATCTTTGGGGAGGGGTGATAGGCCCTTTGGTATTGGTAGCTGCAATGGCAATGGGCAACGTCTCCTACAGGTAAGTAAACTCAATGGTTTCAGAATAACTAACACATATTACAAACATCGCGACATACATAAATACACATGGGTTTCACCTGATGGGCTGCATAGAAATATGATTGATTATATATTAATTAAAAGCAAATGGGCTAGTTCTGTTAGGAACACCAGGACATATAGGGGAGCTGAAATTGGATCTGACCATTACCTTGTTAAAAGTGTCTTGCAACTTAAACTTAAAAAGTGTTGTGCTAGAGTTAAAAAATTTACCTTTAATACTGAAGCTCTGAATGACCCAGTTATAGCTGAAGCTTACCATGATAGGTTACTTAGTCATTATGACGGTCATGGTTTGCTTAATACTGAAGTTGAGGAAGAATGGGGCCATTTTAAACAGGCTTTTTTGGAAACTAACAGTACTCTTTTAGGAAAAAAGGAGCAGAGGAGGCAGAATTATTTACGTGATAAGGCAATTGAGCTTATTTCAGAAAGAAGGAACTGCAGGAATGTCCTTAATCAGTACCCTACTAGTCCTAATAGAAAAGATTACAGAGAGCTTAATAAACGTGTAAAGGATCAGTTAGATACTGATAAAAATCTTTGGCTTGATAGCTTGGCTGACAAAGCTGAGGAAGCAGTTAGGCAGCACAACAGCAGAGAGCTGTACCAGATAGTTAATGTTTTATGTGGTAGAAAACGGACAGGCATACAGGGATTAAAGGATAAACAAGGTAAGGTAATAGAAGATGAGGATTCTCTCATGGTTAGGTGGGCTGAGCATTTCAGTGATGTTCTAAACAATGTGGTTAGTTCTACTCCCATTGTTTGTAATGATGATAGATGCATTGGCAGCTTTAATGTTGGCCCTATAACACAATCTGAAGTTAGTTTGGCTATCTCTAAACTTAAACTTCATAAAGCCCCAGGGGTAGATGAAATTACTACAGAAATGCTCAGAGCTGGGAATGTTTTGGTTACCACTTGGATGACTGAAATTTTGAATAACTTTTATGATAAAGGCATGGTTCCTAAAGATTTTACCAGAGCTATTATTATCCCTATTTTCAAAAAAGGTGATCGCAGTTCTTGTGATAACTATAGGGGTATCAGCCTACTCTCTGTTCCAGGTAAAGTTCTTTCCATGATTGTGCTTAATAGAATTAAGACTCTGGTTGACACGCAATTGCGTGATGAGCAATGTGGATTCAGAAGTGGTAGGGGATGTGTAGATCAGATATTTTCACTTAGGTAGATTCTTGAGAAATGTTTAGAGTTTCAGAAACCTTTGGTTGCTAGCTTTGTTGATTTTAAAAAGGCTTTCGACTCTGTTGATCGTCATAATTTGTGGTTGATTGTGAAATCATATGGTATACCAGACAAGTTAGTTACCATAATGAAAGCTCTCTATAATAACACTGAGTCATGTGTGAGAGTTGGTAAGTCTTGTAGCAATTGGTTTAGCATTACGTCTGGTGTTCGAGAAGGGTGCATTTTGTCTCCTTTTCTCTTTAGTTTGGTTGTTGATTATGTTATGCGAAACTCACTTCGAGGGAAAGATTTTGGCCTTAAATGGGCTGGAGATACGAAAATTTCTGATTTAGATTATGCTGATGATTTAGCCCTTTTGGCAAATGATGTTGATGAGATGAACTCTTTCATTCGAGCTGTTGATGAGACCGGTAGTAGAGTAGGTTTGGTTATAAACAGAGAGAAAACTAAAGTGATGAAAATTGGTCAGGCAGGTTGTGATTCAGTTAATCTGAATGGTTGCAGTCTTGAGCAGGTGTCACAGTTTAATTATCTTGGGAGCTATGTAACTGATACTGGTGATGTGCAGCATGAGATTAACAGACGAATAGGTATTGCTGCCGGGACTTTTAAGAATCTATGGAGATTGTGGAGAAATAGGCGTATACACCTAAAGACTAAAATTAGACTGTATAATAGTTTGGTTCTTTCTAGGATTAGTTATGGTAGTGAAACTTGGACGCTGTGTAAACAAGATAACAGGAAACTAGATGCTTTTGATTCTAGATGCTTACGCAGTATCTTGGGTATTAGGTGGTTTAACTTTGTAACTAATGATGAGGTTAGGCAAAGGAGTCTGCAACCTCCTTTAAGCAGCATATTGTGCAGAGAGAGACTCCGCTGGTTTGGCCATGTTGCCCGTATGGATAATTATAGATTGGCGAATAGGGTATTGAACAGTGTGCCTAGAGGCCTCAGAAGGAGGGGGGAGGCCTAGGATGCGGTGGGCAGACAATGTCAAACAGGACCTTGTTAGAATTGGTGTGCAGTGGCCGGATGCAGCAGATGTAGCTCAGGACAGATATGCTTGGAGAATTAAACTGCGCGGTCTGGTTGGACCTCCGTAGCCCATGGCTACTGAGGATGATGATGATGATGATGATGATGTTAAGAGCGTTAACGTTGGTAGATAACAAAACTATAAATTTTAATCGATGTATTTATGCTGCCTGAATTTGTTCTTTAAGCTGCAGATGTTGCAGTCAAAAGCTTTACAACTGATAGCCTGGCCCGGATTAAGTAGAGATCCAAGGGTAGACCAAGTAAGAGAGGGGGGGGGATTAAGGCTTAATTCAGTTTTAAAGAGAAATTGCTGTTTTTACCACTTATGCAAACTTTAGAATTAGTAACAGTAAAATAAATTTATGAAACGTATTTGAACATTTATAAATTGATAAATATGAACTAGCTACAAAGCCTACGATTTTTCTATCCCAGTGCACCATTAAGAGTATTAAGTGACATTCAAGTGTCTTGAGGTTGGTAAACGTTAAAAATAAGATGTTATAAGGATAATAAGATGTTATAATATATATAATTAATGTTATTAACATTATTTATTAATTTACTTATTTACTAATTTATCATGATTCATTTCTGGTTGGAGAAAGGGCTCCAAAATCCTGATGTTCTCTGTGCCCCAGAAATTCTTGAACCGACCCTGCTAATAATTAACTTATCCAGGTCCTCCACGCTGAGAGAGAAAGCTCAACTTTCACTGTACTTTGAAAATAACGATTCTATATTTCTAAGAGGCTATTCGACTTTCTTGTTCAATGCGGGACATTTATGTCGCTTTAGAACGCATAGAGCATTACGTTGAAGAATATGTTAACGGGTTTTGCGACAGTTAGTCCCTTTTTTTAGCTAAACAGATAACGATACCTACATATTTTAAATCAATGTTTATTGCAAAATCGAATGCTTAGTTCTTTTTTCATCTAAAAACAGAAAGAATAATTGTTAATCTCCATGCTCATTATCAGACTGAATTCATTTCTCAACAGAACAGGTAATAATAGAGATAATTAGAACTGTACTGTCTTACTGTCGCAAATCACGAAAAAAAAACAGTTTATTATGTTTCCTGATGTTTGGAATTGTATAGCGCACGTGTAATTATTGCTGTAGTTCATGAAATCAGACCTAAACTGAAATCATCAGAGAGTGTAAGAAATCATGAAAATAGATTCTACAGAGAGTCTAGTCTCTCTGCATAAGAACGGTGAAATTTAATTATTTCAGCAAATTCCGATTATTTGTTAAGCTAAGAGCTACATTGCAAATGAAATATTTTACAAACAAATACCTTGGTCGAATGCGAAAATATTTCTGTGTTGTGGTTATTTTCATGGGAAAGAAAACACCGTACTCGTAATGATCATCAATACAAGCCTAATTCAATAAAACTTAAATGTCCATTAAATAATTCTCTGTTTAAAATGGCATATCTCCCGAAAATAAACGTCTGCATTTTTCTAATTTTCTTTGCCACAGAGGGAAAGACAGATGTCGAGTATGCCTCAAAAGAAACGAACAAGTCGAGTTTTTAGCAAATGAATTCATGTAATTTTAAACAAATTGTTTTATTTTTATGTATTTCAATAATTTGCTGGTATTGATGTCCCCCGTATAGTATATGTGCGAAAAAATCAAAGTAAACTCCGTGACTCAAAGTGGCTGGAGGAGAAGGAAGTATAACGCCTCGAAACACTGAATCAGTCGAGAACGTTTGCTGCACCATCTGCCACACCTGGAAAGGTCTCATCGTTGAGATGGCTCCCGTGGCGGTGCAGACTGATATCTCACCGTCTGAGTCTTTCTTGCCCCACAGCAAAGTGTCTCCTGACGCAGGCGAAACTGAAGTTGGCGTCAGCATCGACATCAAAACCGGTTTGTATTCCTGCCTCAGTACGCTCTGCTTCCATTTCTGGAAGACCCTCTCCATTATGACCACATACAGCCAGACGTTCTAAACCAAAGGGGTCTCCCACTAGGGCCCAAAAAGAAAGTTTTATGTCCTCCTCGTTTGACGGCTTCGGATCCCTGTCCCTCAGACAAATCTGAGGACATGACCGCCCCATTTTCCTGAAAACGTCGCTAGCAAGGATTACAATAAATCATAAGTCGCCAGACCAATCATCTAAGACCTAAGATGATCACACTATTACAATGGAATTGTCATGGATTCCAGAGTAATATTGACGACATCAAGATCCTCCTGAGGTCACACGAGCCCATATGTGTGAGCCTACATGAAATATACCTGCAGATAGCCAATGATCCCACGATCCGACAATTCTCTCTCATTCGCCAGAACTGGGATGGAGATGGTCCAGCTCACGGGTGTCGCCATCCTCATGAGCAACCATTCTCCATTCCGGGTCATACCCCTCACCACCAATTTAAAATGGAATCCAACTTAAAGAAATCGAAAGGTCATACCTGCAATCCATGTTTTGTGGGATTTCGTTCAAAAGTATCATTTTTAGGGAAGATCTTAATATTCTCGTCTCCAAGCTGCCGTCCCCCTTCTTCATCGTGGGGGACTTCAAAGGACACAGTCTACTTTGAGGCAGTGCTGATACCAACGGGAGGGATGGGGTCCTGGAGCAGTGATTCCTGGATTCATCACTCTCCCTGTTGAATACCGATATCAGCACATACTTTCACTCGCTAACCAGCTCATTCATATCAATGGCAGCTCCTTCACTGCCATTGATGTTACTATCTGCTCCTCCACGATCCTTCCACTCTTTACATAAGAGATCGAAGCCAACCGTTATGGAAGTGATCACCTCCCTGTAGTGTGCACCATCTCCTATGGGTGGTATTGCATCCCTGCATGTGTATCATGGTAGTAGCTGGATTGGACTGACTGGAATGACTTTGAACTCCTTTGTGAGTCCGATGAATGCTCGATCAGCCAGGAGACAATCAATGATGCAATGGCAGAAGTGACGTACTGTATTGTCCATGCCTCGACTATTCGTCAGACCTGGACCCGGTTTCAAAAGTTTCCAAAACCGTGGTGCAATCCCGACTGCATTGCAGCTCGTAAGGCTCACAACAAGGCTTGGGAGGTGTTTAGGAGATATCCGACGCCCCTGAACCTTGAAGCATCGAAATGCACCTGGGCAAAAGCCTGTTTTGTCCGGCACCAGAATCAGAAGGAATCTTGGATAAAATACACGTCTTCTATCACCCGCATGACCAGTTCAAATGTCGTGTGGGATAAAGTCCGCAAAATGGGCGGTAAATACACGTCCCACTTATTGTCGATCCTGGAGCACAATGGACAGGATGACACTCTAGCAATGCCACTGTGGAGAAATCTTTTTCCACCATCTCTTCATCGTCCTCATAGTCCCTAGAATTTCTGGCCCTGAAGAAGCAAGGCTGAATGCTCTCTGCTGTTCTTCTATTGGGATGTCCTGCATCCTTACCACAGGCCATTTAAACCAGAGGTGTTCTCGCCTTGCTCTGCACTCTTTCCGTGAATCTGATGTCGGGCCAGACAATATCCATTATGCCATGCTCCAACATCTTGCACCATCAAATAAGGATTGACTGCTCCGACTTTTCAACCGTATTTTCATTGAGGACAGTTTCCAGGCGGGAGGTTATCCTTTTGGCCTTACCCAAGCCTGGCAAGGATCCCAAGATTCTCTCAAATTATCGTCCTATTGCACTTACGAGCTGCGTATGCAAGTGTTGGAAATGGTAAATACCAAGCTGACGTGGTATTTGGAACACCATGGCCTTCTTTCCAACATCCAGTGTGGCTTTCACAAGCATTGTTCTACATTAGACCACCTTATCCATTTCCAATCGGCGATCAGAAATTACTTTTTTTATCTATAGAGCACCTGGTGTCAATTTTCTTTGACATCTAAAACGAAAGAAAAAAATTTTGTTCACTTAGCCTTAGTTATGAACGGACGATCCTCTCTCCTCTCGTTTGGGGTTGACATCTGGGTTGTGTGTTGAGTTGTTTTACCTCTGAGCGGCACTTTTTTGTACACCATGAATTAAATGGCCAGGTCACAAGGACCCCAAAGGCTTAGTGAAGGTTGGGGGAGGGGACCCACTGGAACAGTTATTGGGAGACAGATGGTAGCCTCCCATCAAGGCCATCCAGTGTGTTCTTTAACGAGCACAGGGTATGGCTCTCCCGCACAGGGGGTTACGGTTTAACGTCCCATCCGACTGACGGCAGCCTTTCAAGCCCATCGGTGTCCCCTACTGACCGAGGGCAGAGCAGAGAGTTTTGCAGAGATAAGTCTCAAAGCTGACCCAGCTGGGACTCGAACCTGGGAACTGCAGATTACGACCCTGGTGGGTTACCAACTGAGCCACCCCCGCACCAGGTTGGCACCTGCATTCCCGGATTGTGTCGACTGACCTTCAGCGCTGTAAGTGCAATAAAATTCCGTTTCATTGTCCCCACCCCGAACGAAGCCTTCCGTTTTACTAGTCTTCCCTCCGCCTCATCTGCGAGCCTTCGAGCACAAAGACTAATCTTTACGACGTCTAGTTTAGAGGTCCCCTCCCCACCTACTTGGGATTCGGTGCTGCAGACACATATGTTAAGCATCTGCATACTGTTGAATCCTCTGAGCAATTATCTACCCTTCTCACACCAGTCCCTTGTTTGTCAGCTCCTGCTACAAAAAAACTGTCTTGTGAATTTGTGCCTCCAAGGGTTCTTCAGCCGTCATTTCCACCATTCATTAGCATCTGTTTTGCTGACTTCTTCAGTGAAAGTTCCGTTTACCTTCTGCCTATTGAAATGAAGTACATTAAGTATAAAGATGATATTCCGCTCGGATCTGACTATGTCAGCTGTAACGTCATGTGCGAGGATAAATTACAGTCAATTTGCTTAGGCATTTCTGAGTCGAACTATCCCAGAATGACTCAAGAGATACGAATGAAGTGGAAATGTTTTAATTGCAAAACGATAAAGCCAACATTTAACAAAGATTTAAACGCTAAAGGAGAGCAAACCGAGCTCGCAGTAGGACACATGTCAAAATCGCATGTGAAGCTCAGTGAGGCAAATGAGTCTGAATCATCTACTTCCGATGAAAGCGCTGATGATTTGAAGGCACTGTTAAAGGAATTAAATATAAAAATTCAGGTTATTAATGAATTGAAAGATTAAATTATAGACCTAAGGCGTTCTGTAGAGTTTTTCTCTGAAAGATATGATACATTACTAGAAAGATTATAAATATATGAAAAACAGCAAACTGAGATAGAACACAAACTCGAAACTACTGATAAACTTTGTACAGAAAATATGGCTGAAATAAAAACTCTACAAACTAATCTAAACGACTTACATCAATATGAATGTAACAAAAGACTTGAAATACATGGGATTCCCGTTCAATGCAGGAAGATGGAAATAAGTTGAACGTGTTAATGACAGCTCCTCAAGAGTCTGCTACCACAGTTTGGAAAAAGCTTGAAAGAGGTAATTTTAACTTAGAGCAAATAGAAGCCATCCACAGACTGTCTGTGAAAAATAAAAATAAAATTTCGACAATCATTGTGCAATTTTCATCGAGACGCAAAAGAGAGTGAGACGCATTGGAAGTGGCCACTAATGCTGACGATATTCCAGTTTATCTGAATGAAAAATCTTACGTCTGCGAATAGAGATCTTTTGTGAAGGGCAAAATCAATCGCTCGTGAAAGAAAATACAAATATGTGTGGTGTAAACAAGGAAAATGTTTTTGAGAAAATCAAATGGTGACAATATTATAAAACTCGATATCCATAGCAACTTAGACAGACTGAATTTTCTGTCTGAAATTGCTGCTTCATATCCGCCATGGCTTACAAACTGTAATCTCCACAATGGCCGTCTTTGACGATGCAAACGATCTTGGTGCGGACTAGAATAACCAGAATCCTTATGAATAGGACAATATTGCTGAGGTTAAAAACTGGTTCCAAGAAGATTAAAACGTAACTATGATGCAATAGAACAGTTTTCAATTATACATGTTAATGTCAGAACTTAAAAAAAAAACTGGGATCTCTTACATTGCTATTTAATTAATATCTTAGATTTTCTTAGATGTAATCGTAGTAACAAAAACGAATGTTAAATTAATGCGAAAAATCCTTATAAAATATAAGTAATTTTAACGAAAATTTCTTTAAATAGTACCGATAAGAAAACAAGAGGTGTTATTGTTTTCTACAGAGAAACCTCGGAAAATTAAAAATGCTACCGTACATATCTCACCAGCAGAATCTATGCACTTAAGGATTATCAAAAACAAAATAATATATAAGTTGTTATCTGTTTATCGATCTCCGGGTACTGATATTACTGAATTTCTTTCTTCTCTGACTAGATGGATGGGGGTGAGCCATAAATTTAAGAATACAATACTCATTGGAGATTTCAATATTGATATCTCTAGTCATAGATAGAATGGAGTTCAAAAATATCTTAACGCTCTTTCTGAGTTTGATTTTGTCCCTACAATAAAATGATTTATTAGATAAGAGATTTTGGGAAGCTCCACTGATCACTCGTGCATTTATCACATTAATGTAAAATTAGACATAAATTTTAATTATAAATCTTTGATCTCAAGAATCAAAGTTGCAGACAACTATTTTATTTCGTTATTAATAAGCTCGAATAAATCAGTGTGCGAATATACAACAGGTGATGAAAAATATATGAAATATGATCATAAAAATATTATTAATTCAATAATTAGGAGTAATTGGAGTACTGAACAAGTCAACACGTCAACTGATGAAATGTATAATAGTTTCAAAAATAAATATAACATGATTTTGAATGAAAATATCTCAACCAACCAACACAGCTTCAAATTTCGGAAAAACAGCAAAGAAGGGATCCTTCCGAAATTATGAATATGATTGCACCAAGAAATGCAGTATATATTACTTACAGAAACTACAGAAACGACAATGCTAACAAAAAACTTTATCAACAACTACGAAATTCAGTAACAGATTTTACACGAAAAGGAAAATCTAATTTTTACAAGAAAAAAGCTTCAAATCCATAGCTGGAAATACGAAACAATCCTGGGATATGAGACAAGAAGCAGCCATTAGATAATATAATAATTAATCATATGCCCAAAAATCTGAAAAATTTTCAAATTGCTACAAATTTTAATAATTATTTTGCAGACATGGTTGATAAATTAAGGGAGAGCAATCCAACCCAAAATGACAATTATAAGCCGGCGCTTAATATCTCATTGAGCTCATACATTACGTACCACCTATTTCGGACATTCAATTAAAAAAATAATTACCTCTTTGGATGAACGCAAATCATGTGGCGTTGATAACATCCACGCCAAACATATAAAGGTATGCATGAATCACTTAATAGAATATCTTGCTAAACTAATTAACTGAAGTATTACTTCTGGAAATATACCTTCTACTTTAAAAATTGCAATACTGAGACCTATTTATAAAAGTGGTGTTAAAAGTAATTAAACGAATTATAGGCCTATAGCCATCTTGTCCACAGTAAACAAAATTTTAGAGAGGTACATCAATGACACTCTCCCTAGCTTCTTCTTAAAACACAGCATTATCTGTAATACGCAATATGGCTTCCAGAAGGGAAAAAGTAGTACAACTCTACTGTCTAATTTAGCAGAATGTGTTAATAAAGCCTTCAACTATGGAGAAAAAGTTGCTGCTCTCTTTCTCTTCTTTAGTAAAGCATTCGACACATTGGATCACAATATACTTTTTTCAAAACCTGAAAACTATGGAATTAGAGGGACAGTTCTTATGTGGTTAAAAAATTACCTAAGTAATAGGACTATTATAACCAAATTTGGAAATGCATTAAGTAGAGAAAGAAATTTAAATGTTGGAGTTCCACAATTTGAACCCTTGATCCTCCTCCTGTATGTTAATCATATGACAAATTTAAATTTAAAAAGTAAATTATTTCTTTATGATAATTATATTGTTATTTAAACAGCAATCGCGACGTGAACGCGTCTAGAAGAGAATTATAGGATGACTATAATTGTTTGGTGAGATGGCTGAATCTTAGTTTAATATATAATAATAATGATGAAACTAAATGGATGATCTTTCACTCACCAGGTACTTTGAAAACATCCATCCATGTAATTAAGACCCACAATATAAATTGTATATATAAATCCGAAACTTATAAAGATATTTGTGATTGTCATAGCATTGTATTGGTGGATAATTTTAAGTACCTGGGTTTACATTTGGATTCAACCTTTCGGTTGAACACTAATGTTATGAAGCTATGTGAAAGTCTGATATCGCGCCGTTAAAATTTACAAATTGCAATTCATAGTCGATACCGACGTTTGCCTTATGGTCTAAAAAGGCAATTTGTGAATCTTTAATTAAGTATGTAATTACAATATATTGAACCACTGGCATCACTAACCTAACAAAATTGAAATGGAATCATCTGTTGCGAAAAATATAATTCCAAACAAGCTTAGAGATAATCTTTCAACGCAAGTGAAGGATTTACTTCCTAAATATTCTATCAGTCCAAAATCTCTTCAGATATGGAATTATTCTGGACAACTTTTACAGTGACAATAAAGTACAAATTACACATGATAAGAATACCAGACTTAAGAACAATAATTTTTTTTCAAATCCCAAATTTTGTTAATAATTACGGTAAAAATATTAGAGCATAAAGTGCTGGAGATCTTTAACCAGTTGCCAAGAGAAATCATATATCTAACTAATTTTAACGATGTGAAGTTAGAGGTTAAAATCTATTTAAAGAATGCCTATTAATCCTGAGAAAACCTGTATCTATGTGATTTTTGTGTTCATTCTTACTATGTTCATTTATGTATGAAAACCAATGGTCATCAATATTTCCTGCAGATAAGCTATTAGCTTTGCGGGTCAATTGTGAGATGACGATGATGATGAATAAATATATTCACTACAGAAAAAAACGACACTGCGTGGAGATTCCCCATTATTTGTGACCTCCACAGCTTCAGATTGAGAGGTCACACACCCATCTTCATTTCCAATTTTCTGTCTTCTCGTTCCTTTCGTGTCCATGTTGGTAATCGACGCCTTTTCTCCAAGAACAGGGAGTGCCGCAAGACTGTGTCCTGAGTGTTACGTTTTTCGCTGTCAAGATCAATTCCATTACATGACAGCTTCCTCCGACTGTACGCAATGTCCTCTATGACTTTAGCATCTTTCGCTCATTGTCAGCATGAGGGTCATTGAGCGACAACTGCAAACTGCCCTGAACAATCTCTCGGTTTGGGTGATAGCAATGGGTTTCGGTTCTCCTCAAAGATGACTGCTTGCATGCACTTATGCCACAAGCGTAATCTTCATCTGGAACCCGAGCTGGGGCTCGGGGGTAGCATCATTCCAGGTGTGGTGGAGACCGAGTTTCTCGTTCTCCGTCACACCTGGAATACCTTTTACTCTTTAGACATATTGCTCTTTTTGTATGGGTCCTATTCACCCGTTGTTGATTTTTTTGCTTTACCTTCGCTCATGCCGTCCCGTGGCCGAGTGGTTAGCACGCTTGGCTACTGATCTAAGGGACCTGGGTTCGAGCCCCGGATTAGGCATGGATTTGTGTGTCGTTTTTCTGCTGAGGTCCTGCCATCCTCTCAGATCTCCTACTGTGGCAAATAAACTTTCAGGCTCCTGTCAGACCTCTGTGGCAAGCAGCTACTTGAGGGGGTATTTTATTTTTCGCTCATTCTTTTTACCCTAGTTTTTATGCAATATTAGTTTCACACTTTTCTTTCTTTGTGTTTTCAGTCTCTATTTCTTTTTCATATTTGCATGTTTCTTTTAAATTTTTTAGAGGGTTAAATGTCTTTTATCTTCTTTTTTACCTTTGTTTGGCGCAATATTGTCTTAGTTGCCATTGTGCCATAAAACCCCAAACAGCCAATCACCTTTGTCTTGCCTTTTTTCTTTACTTCAAGCTCTTCTGGTTTTCATAAAGGCTTTTGATTCATTTTTTTATCTTAGTACTGCAGCATGTATTTTTATTTACCCATTTCACTCTATGCCACTCCAGCACCACATTTCATAAACTTCAGTACATCTCATTTTTTAATTTCTTAAGTGTTCAGGTTTCCCGCCAGGAATGCATTTTTATCCATATTTCTCTTAATTAAATTTAATTTCTTAATGGTAATATAAGGTCTCGTTTTAAAACAGTTTCCATTTTGTTAAGTTGATTTTTGTTTATGCCTATGCTGCCTCAAGCTCACTCTATTCAACTTCTTTAGTGGAACATCGATCTCCTTTTGCACGGACGTCCATGTCATACTTAAATTCATTCTCCCCCACTTACAGAAACCCCTTTTCCACACGATTCTGAAACCACAAAGCATCCAAAATGGACGTACACCCATCTGAAGATATCGAAGTTGCATCTGCCATAAAAGATAACAACACGACGTGTTTTAGGCATACAGGTATCCAAAAAAATACCGCGTATACAATCATATGAAAGCCACAGAGGAAACATTAAAGCGGTAACAGACAGCAAATGGCCAGGGAGGAGACATCTACAGTCTTAAAACAAAACAGCAGAAGAGTACCGGGAGTCACGTTAACCCAAGAGGACTGAAGCAAAAGAGAATGAAAGGCAAGACGGGCACAGTGAGGAGCAGTCAGAACAGACCTACATGACCTACAGGGCACTGCAGGTCATGTAGTCAAATTGCAAGTCAGGCTCTGATCTTCAGGTGTGGCACTTCAGGTCAAAGTGTTCAAAGTAGGCAGGAACGCCCTAACCGGCAAGAAATTATTTTCAGGTAAGACTTACTGGTAAGACATTTTCAGGAGTGGTGCAGTTAACGAGACCTTTTATACTTTAATGCTCTTTCAACTGAGCATTTCATTAAAAAAAATCTGATACTTCCTTTTAGAAATACGAAGATGTTTGAAAACCGCATACATGAGGTTCCATTTCTGCTGCCAGGGAGTGCCAAGGGGGAGTAAGTAGTGCTTTCTCTCTTTGAGCAGTTAGCAAGGAGACTAGGTAAAGAGAGCAGAACCTGACAGATAAAGGGAATTCCAAACAAGTCCATCTCTAGGAGAGTCGTTAAGCTTTTATGGACAATGCATGTTCACATCCGCTGTAGCTGTCTATGTTCGGTCTTAATTACCACCAGAGGCAGAACTGGGAAAATGTATTTATGGATTTCAAATTCATATTTTAACTCTCACTAGACCTATTGCGAGATGCGAACATATTCATGTTTCCTACTTCCGTCTTCTAAATATATCTTTGCAAATAGTTTTACGTTTCGTTTAATTTAAAATTCTAACATTTCTGAGAAATACGGAAGGCAATTTAATAGGCGGGGGTATTAATTTTTTTTAGTTTTTTGTTAATATAGTTTCATGAAAACATTTCCTTTTGAAATTAAATTTACCAATTAATCACCTTACAGTATGCTTCTGGAGCAGCATAATACGCATGACACGTGCAGCTGCCACCATCTGAGGGGAGACACATGAGGTCCTCAGGGTGTGCATTGCCATGTGCACTATCATCGTTCTCGTCAGAAGAGAGGGAACATTGAGAACAGAAGACAAAAGAAGAGCTTCACTCAGTCGCTCCAAGGTTTGTTTTAGTGTAGAATTGAAAAAAAAAAGAACTCGAGAGTTCATGGAGTTCAGATGTACAAGCACATTTTGCAGCCCTTAAGCATAGATATGTGCCATACAAAAACTTCTGTCGTGGAGCCAAAAGTACGTGCAGATAGTTGTACGTGCTGTTATCTCAAGTACAGATTTTTCAATAGAAGTTAGTAAGAGCCGACAGATCTATCAAAGCAGTATGCATTAAAGAAGCAAGTGCACTTTCCTTTCATTTAACTAGAGCTGATTACTTCTAAGTCACGGTTAACTCAGCCTACGTTAAATCTACAGCATACTGACTCCAAACAGATGACGCCACAAATGACCTTTGGGTTGGGTTACCTCTGAGCGATAATTATGTGCACATAATGGGCTAAATGGCCAGTTCACAAGGACCCTGAGGACTCAGAGAAGGTAGGGAGAGGGGACTCACTGGAACAGGTGTTGGGAGACAGATGGCAGCCTCCCGTCAAAGCCATCCAGTACGTTTTTTAACTTGCGGAGGTATGATGGCTCTCCCACACCAGACCACGGATTAACGTTCTATTCGACGGACGGCGACCTTTCCAAACCTATCGGTGTCCCCCTACTGCAGTGGGAAGGATTCGCTCTGCCCACAGTCAGTAGGGGACACCGGACTCGCAGAACAACGGGGAGGTCTGCGAGATAAACTTCAACGCTGACCGAGCTGAAACTCGAATCTGGGAACTGCAGATTATGAGGCTGGCGCACTACCGACTGAGCACCCCCCCCCCCCCGCCTCCACAAATGAACTATTTCTACACTCTTTGCAACATATTGATCTCGTGACTGGAATAGTTATTGGATTTCCATCACCGAATACTCACGGACAATATCTTGATAAGCAAGAGCTAGAATCATCGTTGTCAGAAGTGCTCATATGTGAAAGCTGCGAAAATTCATCATCGAAGAAATTTCGTAGTGCCAGTGAGAATCTACCCCGGACGCTCCTGATTTCAGTTAGATGAAAACAACTTCCGCTGAACTGGCAGTCTTGATGCTTCAACGCTTTAAAATAAGATCACGGTCAATGTCGCATTTGCGAGGAATAACTTTGTCATCACATGCTGTAATATATTTATATAGTGGATCTCTGTTCTCATCCATCTAGCTAATATTTTTGCTCTTTGTCGGTGTAAGGAACCCGAAACATTGTGCAGTGATAGAAGTGCAACATCTGCAAAATCGCACTGATAAGATATAATTGAGTGTTTGTGGAAATTGTGTATTGAATATCTTGGGAATTTGAGTGGGGAATAAACATCCTGTTATTTTAAATGAGTATAGAGGAATAATTCTCACAGCCATGTGGATCCGAATTCACGACCTCCTGAAAACATGAAGGTGCTCTGATCGCTGATCTACCTGTCATCGATCAACATCTCTTCTATTGGTGACTTTAAACATTATACCACAGAATCAGTCATTGAAATCTATCGGACTTTGAAGAATACAACATGGCACGCACTTTTCAGGAGTTCTCATGACCAGCATGCATTTTTTTTAGCCAACACGCTTTAATCAAGCATAGGGATGCTATGCTGAATAATACACAATCGCAGGTAAGCACCTATAGGTTATTTACATTAAACGAGTGTAGAGGAAAAATTGTCATTAGCCGGGTGGGATCCGCACCCACGACCTTCTGATAACATGTCGTACATGGCATGGCATAACATGTTATCAGGAGGTTGTGGTTCGAATCCCACCCAATTAATGACAATTTGAATGCAGGAAATGTTTTGGGAAAAACCCATTAGCTTTCAAATACTAAAATTTTACAATTATAATTCATATTGCTACTTTTGCTTTAAGAACTACTGTAATGTTTAATAATTTAAATATTTAGATCCAACAAATATTTTCTTAAAACCAAAATTATTACATTTGGCTGCATAAAATACAAATTATTTATTTATATATTATACAATATATTATTATTCAATTATGTAAGTTTTATGCTAAATACTTATAAGATAATTACCCTAAACTGTAATGTAACAGGAATGAATAATAAGCATTAATATAATGGTTTTTTCTTTAAAGAAAGGCTTTGAGACATTAACCTCAAGTCAGCAAGAAGAGGAATCTCTAATGCAAAAAACGAAGCTGATCGTTAGCAATCCGATACTCCTTCTCCTCCTCCTCCTCCTCCTCCTCCTCCTCCTCAAGCAGCCATGGGCTATGGAGGTCCAACCAGACATTGCAATTTAGTTCTCCAAGCAAGTCTGTCTTGAACTACATCTACTGCA
Organism: Ryuthela nishihirai; assembly: GCA_038380435.1. NCBI lineage: Eukaryota > Metazoa > Arthropoda > Arachnida > Araneae > Heptathelidae > Ryuthela > Ryuthela nishihirai. The sequence goes on from JAWZYU010000019.1 coordinate 7,302,243, forward strand.
TCTGTCCACTGCACACCAATTCTAATATCATGTTTGACATTGTCTGCCCACCGCATCCTAGGTCTCCCCCTCTTTCTGAGACCTTTAGGCACAATGTTCATAACCCTATTCGCCAATCTATAATTATTCATACGGGCAACATGGCCAAACCAACGGAGTCTCTCTCTGCACAACCTCATCATTAGTAACAAAGTTGAACCACATAATGCTGAAGATACTGCGTAAGCATCTAGAATCAAAAGCATCAAGTTTCATGTTATCTTGTTCACAAAGCGTTAAAGTTTCACGACCATAACTAACCGTAGAAGAACCAAACTATTACACAGTCTAATTTTAGACTTCAGGTGTATACGCCTATTTCTCCCCACTGTCCATAGATTCTTAAAAGTACCGGCAGCAATCCCTATTCATCTGTTAATCTGATGCCGCATATCACCAGTATCTGCTACATAGCTCCCAAGATAATTAAACTACGATACCTGTTCAAGACTGCAACCATTCAGATTAACTGAATCACAGCCTACCTGACCAATTTTCATCACTTTAGTTTTCTCTCTGTTTATAACCAAACCTACTCTACTAGCAGTTTCATCAACAGCTCGAATGAAAGGGTTCATCTCATCAACATCATTTGCCAAAAGGGCTAAGTCATCAGCATAATCTAAATCAGACATTTTCGTATCTCCAGTCCATTTAAGGCCAAAATCTTTCCCTTGAAGTGAATTTAGCATGACATAATCAATAACCAAGCTAAAGAGAAAAGGAGACAAAATGCACCCTTGTCGAACACCAGAAGTAATGCTAAACCAATTGCTACAAGCCTTACCAACTCTCACACATGACTCAGTGTTATTATAGAGAGCTTTCATTATGTTAACTAACTTGTCTGGTATACCATATGATCTCACAATCAACCACAAATTATAACGATCAACAGAGTCGAAAGCCTTTTTGAAATCATCAAAGCTAGCAACCAAAGGTTTCTGAAACACTAAACATTTTTCAAGAATCTGCCTAAGTGAAAATATCTGATCTACACATCCCTCTACCACTTCTGAATCCACATTGTTCATCACGCAATTGGCTGTCAACCAGATTCTTAATTCTATTAAGCACAATCATGGCAAGAACTTTACCTGGAACAGAGAGTAGGCTGATACCCCTATAGTTATCACAAGAACTGCGATCACTTTTTTGTAAATAGGGATAACAATAGCTGTGATAAAATCCTTAGGAACCAAGCCTCTATCACAAAATACATTCTAAATTTCAGTCATCCAAGTGGTAACCGAAACATTCCCAGCTCTAAGCATTCCCGTAGTACTTTCATCTACAGCTGGGGATTTATGAAGTTTAAGATTAGAAATAGCCAAAATAACTTCAGAATGTGTTATAGGGCCAACATTAAAGCCACCAATGCATCTACCATCATTGCAAACAATAGGAGTAGAACTAACCACATTGTTTAGAACATCACTGAAATGCTCAGTCCACCATGCCATGACAGAATCCTCACCTTAAATAACCTTACCTTGTTTATCCTTCAATCCCTGTATACCTGTTCGTTTTCTACCACACAAAACATTAACAATCTAGTACAGCTCTCTGCTGTTGTGCTGACTAACTGCTTCCTCGGCTTTGTCAGCCAAGCCATCAAGCCAAAGATTCTTATCAGTAGCTAACTGATCCTTTACACGTTTATTAAGTTCTCTTTAATGCTTTCTATTAGGACTAGTAGGGTATTGATTAAGGACATTCCTGCAGTTCTTTCTTTCCGAAATAAGCTCAAGTGCCTTATCACTCAGATAATTCTGCCTATTCTGCTCTTTTTTTCCTAAAAGAGTACTGTTAGTGGACAAAAAAGCCTGTTTAAAATGATCCCATTCTTCCACAACTCCAGTAGTAAGCATACCATGACTGCCATAATGACTAAATAACCTATCATGATAGGCTTTGACTATAACTGGGTCTTTCAGAACTTCAGTATTAAAGTTAAATATTTTAACACTAGCACAACACTTTTTAAGTTGCAAGGCACTTTTAACAAGGTATTCGTCAGATACAATTTCAGCTCCCCTATATGACCTGGTATTCCTAACAGAACTAGCCCATTTGCAGTTAATTAACATATAATCAATCATATTCTTATGCAGCCCATCAGGTGAAACACATGTGTACTTATGTATGTCGCGATGTGTATAATAAGTGTTAATTATTCTGAAACCATAGGAGACGTTGTCCATTGCCATTGCAGCTACCAATATCAAAAGGTCCTATCACTCCTCCCCAAAGGTCAGATTCAGTACCAACTTTGGCATTGAAGTCACCTAGAACAAGGGTAATATCTCCTTACTTGACAGAATTCAAAATATCCTGAAGTTGTCCGTAAAACCTATCCTTCTCATCCTCATCGGCATCCTCAGTGGGGGCATAACAACAGATAACATTCAAGTCTTTAACGCTTGTCTGAAATTTTGCTATAAGAAACCTTTCATTAATGCACTCATATCCTAGAAGGAGCATCACTAGCGTGTCTGCTGAGAAGCAGACTCACGCCTTGGTGATGTTTATTATCGTTCCTCCCTGAAAAGAGAAATTTAAATTTATTTTTAAATATCTGACCTTTAACTTGTTATCTGATCTCTCGCAAGCCAAGAATATCTAAGTTGTAACGGTGGAATTCTTGCGTGAGGACATCAAGAGAAAAAGCTCTGTGCAGAGTCCTCACATTGCAGCTACCTAAGGAGAGCAAATGGTTAGTGCGATATTTAAAGAAACTACGTTTTTTGAGAGACGAAATGCTGACAATATCAAACAGAACCCTAATCGTAGACATGGGGCAAAGACCCGTTCCCCCACCACTAAAGGCTGAAGCCATCTACACTGGAAGACTTCCTCCAATGTAGAATTTCACGATGCCAATAGAAGCAAAGTGTTCAGGTGCCTGCGATGACCTCTGCTCAGGATTATCCACCAGCTGATAAACATATCCTGTGAATCTATTCACTTGGGGCTGTCAACCCACAAACAAACAGAAAACACAGCGGAAGATTTTCCCTTCACAGAAGCTCACCAGTGCAGCAAAATCAGGATCCATAATCAAGCTCAGAGCCATATATCTGTCCAGTCCAGTAGGTTTATATGGTCAGCACCAAGACCCTGTGTGGTTGACCACTCCTCAGCATGGTAGAAAAAAAAAGAAAAGTAGCCATAGTTGTCCAGATAAGTAGGCCACACTAATCTGGCAGCCCTCCAATTCTGTTCACTTCCACAAGAGAGTATCTCTTTCGGAAGTTACTAACGGTCTGCACCACTAGAAAGCGGGGTCGGGCTTTAAGTTCTAGGCCTGGCCGGTCCTATGCATCATCACAGGGGATTGGTGCATAGCTCTCCTTCCAGTGACTACCTAGCTACCATTTACAGACCATCCGTTATTATCTGTGTTGAAAGCTATCGAAAGATATTACGGGCTGTTCCCTTAAAGAGCTGTATATAAGTTTCCACATTTTTATAAAAATTATTTTTGCAGAGGCCCTTTAAACAGTGGGGGCTCTTCAGCCCTGCGGGGGTTGAGGGCATAACACATAACATCTGACATGTTTATCAGGAGGTCGTGGTTTCGGATTCCACCTGGCTAATGACAAACTTTCGTTGATGCTTAATTAATTTGCCTATTTATTAATGCTTATTATTCAATCCTGTTATAATACATTTTACTCAGGAGTCATCTCTAAGTGTTCTGTTCTTGAGTCTGCTATGTGTTAACCGAGTAGATGGAAAATGCCAGGTGTATACCCTTGATAATCTGACCTCCGTTTAGCTGGCTAACTGTAATTAAACGTGAGGAATGCAAAGGTGAAAGTGGGAACCAGGCAGAAATCCTTCAGTTAAACAACAAATATAGCTGTCTATATGGGTCCCTTCACTGAATCTTAATTGTTTTAAGAATATTGCTGTTGCTCATCCTATTTCCAGCACAATTATTCTTGCTGATATTTGTATGACGTTGATGTGTGTACATCGCTGATCACACTCGTAAGAATATTTTTATTTCAGAAGTACTTTCGAATTTCTCCAAGCGTTTCGTGTGCGACTGTCCCACCTTCCCGGTATCGTTACACCTGGGTACACAATACAACGGGCTATTTCGCCCATTGGACAAGGGTCAGGGGTCTACTCTATGCGACAGGCCTCCACGACACCTTGCTTTCATATCTTCCTTGATCAACCTTCTTCAGTTATTGTTAAATTTTAACATTTTGAGACATTTTTGCCTGTTAAAAACATTTATTCAATATATATTTGATGTCGAATAAAAATATGTTAAGTAACTAAAATAATGGACTAGATTTTCACACGAATCACTGAGATGTTAATTACCTGTAAATTAATTTTAAAACTTTCACGGTAAGTCTTCTTTTCGGTTTACTATCTAAAATTAACATCTTAATGACAAAAATATTTCCTGAACGCGAATAGAAACGAAAGCAACATTAACTTGAATAATGCAAATCACATCAAAGATATTTTAGATGCATAAACTACGATCGCAATTGATTTCAATGTACAAAGCTTCATCATCGCATTATGGCAAAACCAAAGATAAAGGATACCTTGAGTTAGGAAATAGAATTCTCTTAAATGATACTTACAGTGATTTGATGAGACGAAAAGAGAGAAAAGACCACCAATCAGTTTCTCACACTCGGAACTTCTTTGTTACATGCCAGGTGCTCTACCAGTTAAACTAAGGTGGTGGCGATTTATACTTTCCTAATGATAAGAAGGAACCACTACCATTTACTGTAGTTCAAGCATCAGGAGCTATTTAAACCGACGTCGAACCAAGGTTAAAAATACCATTAGTGTACTTTAAAATGACTTTTTCGTGCTTTTCTTTTTTATATACTTATTTTCTCATATGACCATCATCTAAGCACAGTATTATTTACATCAAGCGTAACCGGAGGCCCAGAGTTGGAATCTGGGAGACAAATTGTTCTTTTGTTAACATTTGCCTTCTTATTAAATATCAGCTGTGAGTATCACTTCAGTGAGGTTTATTTCCTATCAAGTACCATCCTATGCTTTGATGCTCGATTCCTCAGAATAACTTCAGAGTATATTAATACTTGATAAATGGTAATTTCAGTCTTAGTTAGCAGTCGTTTTGAAGAGCGCGTGTTGCGCCTCGACACCTTAAATTAAATGGTACCGTTTACTCTTACCTTTGTAAACTTAGTTTGCCAAGTCCGAATCATCACCTTTAGTAATAAAATATCACAGGAAAGAGTCCTATAGACAAGAAACATCATCATTATAGCAGCCATGGGTACGGAGGTCCAACCAGACTGTGCAATTTAGTTCACCAAGCAAGTCTGTCCTGAGCTACACCTACTGCATCTGGCCACTGCACACCAATTCTAATAAGATCATGTTTTACATTGTCTGCCCACCTCATCCTAGGTCTTCCCCTCTTTCTGAGGCCTTTAGGCACACTTTTCATAACCCTATTTGCCAATCTGCTGTATAATTATAAATACGGGCAACATGGCCAAACCAACCTGGTCTCTCTCTGCACAATATGCTGCTTAAAGGAGGTTGCAAATTCCTTTGCCTAACCTCATCATTAGTTACAAAGTTGAACCGCCTAATGCCGAAGATACTGCGTAAGCATTTAGAATCAAAAGCATCAAGTTTCATGTAATCTTGTTCACAAAGCGTCCAAGTTTCACTACCATAACTAACCGTAGAAGAACCAAACTATTACACAGTCTAATTTTAGTCTTCAGGTGTATACGCCTATTTCTCCACACTGTCCATAGACTCTTAAAAGTACCGGCAGCAATCCCTATTCGTCTGTTAATCTCATGCAACACATCACCAGTATCTGTTACATAGCGCCCAAGGTAATTAAACTGTGACACCTGCTCAAGACTGCAACCATTCAGATGAACTGAATCACAGCCTGCCTGTTTTCTCTCTGTTTATAACCAAACCTACTCTAGTACCAGTTTCATCAACAGCTTGAATGAAAGGGTTCATCTCATCATCATTTGCCAAAAGTCTAAATCATCAGCGTAAATAAATATATCTAGTAAAAGGTATAAAGTAAATATATAAATCTAAATCAGAAATCTTCGTATCTCCAGCCCATTTAAGGCCAAAAGCTTTCCCTTGAAGTGAATTTCGCATAACATAATCAATAACCAAGCTAAAGAGAAAAGGAGACAAAATGCACCCTTGTCGAACACCAGAAGTAATGCTAAACCAATTGCTACAAGACTTACCAACTCTCACACACGACTCAGTGTTATTATAGAACACTTTCATTATGTTAACTAACTTGTCTGGTATACCATATGATCTCACAATCAACCACAAATTTTGACGATCAACAGAGTCGAAAGCCTTTTTAAAATCAACAAAGCTAGCAACCAAAGGTTTCTGAAACTCTAAACATTTCTCAAGAATCTGCCTAAGTGAAAATATCTGATCTACACATCCCCTACCACTTCTGAATCCACATTGCTCATCACGCAACTACCTGTCAACCAGATTCTTAATTCTATTAAGCACAATCATGTAAAGAACTTTACCTGGAACAGAAAGTAAGCTGATATCCCTATAGTTATCACAAGAACTGCGATCACGTTTTTAAAAAAATATGATTGTTCTGAGTGGGACTCGAACCCATACTTCCAAGAAGCATGCCGTACATCCTGCCCAGTGGACCATCAGAGGCTGCATTTTTTGTTAAACAAAGTGACATTATATTCATTCCCGCAATTTCTGCTGATCCGCCAAAAAAACCACTTCTTTAGAGTAATGTTGTTTCAGAGTCGCGTTCACTTCTAGAACTTTTTTGCATCTGCATACTTTTGAATGTTCGTTAAGCTACATCTGCTGTTCTGCATTTTGCTCTTAGTTTTTATCGTTAGCACCATTTTAAATACTTTGTTACGTTGCATCACATGGAAAATGGAATAGGGCTACCTGGGGGTTGGACGAATAATATATCACCGAAACAATGCTGCTGAATTATTTCATTAAAATTTTTTTATCAATTAAACTAAGTAGTATACAAGAAACAGTAAGAGTAGGCGGAAATTAACATTTTACTTTTTGGCATTCAGTCGCTCTCAGAATTGTCGAAGTAGCTCCAATGATTCAAAGTAAATTTTTCTCACTGAAACGATTAAAGCAACCTCTGAAGAGATATTAAAAAAAAAACACATTAAGGAAAATTAACTCTTCGAAACAGGTTTTTGCAGTTTTCCCACAAGCTATTTTGGCAACTGAAATGGGATGCTAACATGTTTAAAATTATACGATAAATTCATTTTAAAAGAGAATATTTACCTCACACATTAACCAATGGTGATGCCCAATATTGAATCTCAATTAATCATGATTAGTGTTCTGTATTATTATTTTATAAATATTTCTTTCATTTTTGCAATAAAAGGGAAAAAGTTCAATCGAATTATTTTTCATAATTCGATATCCAAAAATTGTTGCAAAGATAAATTTTAATTCGAATAAAATGGGAAATCTATGGCTATTTATAATAAAATTAAAATATAAAAACATTATTTATATAAAAACCGTGTGTCTGGTTGGCATATTCATTGAAAAGCAATAAGATTTCGCATTCCAAGCAGGTGTTCCTCATTTTTAGTGCCACGTACTTCTTTATGCAGAAGTGTCCTAACGTTCTTACGCCACATATCCTTTTATAACGAATCTACAACATCAAATTATATCAGTTCTTCTCAAAGTAGCGGTCCGTGAGCCATCGGTTGTCGGTCCGCCGTGAGCTGTCAGGAATGAGAGAAATATGTTTCTAGAAGCATAGCATCGATATGCTGTAACCTTTTCTTTTCTTTTTCTTAACTAAATGCAATATCTTGCTTTAATATTTTCGATAAAAAATTAATAACTTTTCGATTCAATTTTTTAATGCCTCCTAAGTTGACAAAGTACAACGGTCCCTGACACACTGAAATAAAATGGAGAGAGACTGGAATAAAAAATGCCGTTCAGCTACATCAGAAAATTTGAGGAGAAGTGAATTAGAATGAATTCATAACTATTTCATTTTCATTATTACCTATTTTCCTATTGCTGTTCGTTCGCATTTGACGGTTTGTCAGAACAGTTATTCCACCATATCTATCTAACGCGAGGACAAATGATTATATATGACAACAACTATACAAAACTAACTTCCACGATTTTCCGTCTAAAAAGGGCAAATATGAAAATGATTGTTCTACTATATCTTTGGAATGCGAGGGCCGAAAGTAACGGGTTATGTGTCAAATGGAAGCACGTGACATGTGGAGTGTCAGAAGTTATAATAATTCGTCACCCATGCTCTTCGCCCCCCCATCCCCCAAAAATGGGGACAATATATGAAGGATTGTTCTATTAAATCTTTCGAACGCGATAGCCGAAAGTAATAAATTGTATGTCAAATGATAGCTTGTGACGGGAGGAGTGTAATGAATTTTCACAATTTACTCTGCTCTTGCTTTCTTCTCCTATGGCCGAGTGGTTAGCACCCTTGGCTACTGATCAAAGGGACCTAGGTTCTAGGCCCGGCCAAGCCATGGATGTTTTTGTTGTATTTCTGCTGAAGTCCCGCCATCCTCACAGACGTAACTACGGCGTATTAAACCGACTGTAAGACTTCTGTGGCAAACAGCTGCTTGAGGGGATTTTTTTCTTAATGAAAAGGGGAAATGTAAATGTCGTTCTTCTACTATAACTTCGGAAGGCGAGGGCCCACAATTGCAAGTTAGTTTTCAAATGGAAGCTCATATGTAGACCGTTGTAAACTACTTCAAATTATGCTTCCCATTACACCCTCCACCAATCGGGGACGGAAATTTCCTGGAATTCGACCTTAACGAGTTATATCTCAATTTAAAGCTTGTGATGTCTCCAATGTCATGGGTTACCTCAAACACAACTCAAAAAACAAGAGGGAGGAAAAATGTGGTCGATATTTTATGAGTCATATATCAAATGAAAGTTTCTGAAGATAGGTGTTTTTAATGGTGAAGAAAAAAATAATAAATAAAAAATTAAAAAATATCTATTTTTCTTACATATGCCCTAAAAGTAGAAAACAAACCTAAAACACATGGATGGTGCAATCAGTCACAGATTTCGTATTCGCTTCAAAGGGAAATAGAGAGCCGGCAATATTCCTGTGTAGGTAAATCGGCATCCTATCTTCCTTTGAAGTGAATACGAATTCAGTGACTGATTGCACCATCGATATATTTTAGGTTTATTTTTTAACTTTTTAGGGTGCATATATTTCGTTTGCCTTGTTGGTTGGATTGTTTAACTTCTGTGAGGTCCTTTTTCGCACACAATGTGTTAAATGGTCAGGTCGCAAGGATCCCGAAGGCTCAGAGAATTGTCTAAACAGAAAGATATAAAATTGTGGGAGTGAACCTACTGGATAGCCTTTGAGAGAAATATGGTAGCCTCTCGTCAAAGCCATCCAGCGCGTTCTTTAACGTTCACAGGGTATACTCCCCGCATAAGGAATCACGGCTTAACGTCCCATCTGACTGACGGCGACTTTTCCAAGCTTATCGGTATTCCCTACTGACAGAGGGAGTTTAGCGGAGATAAATCTGAACGCTGCAGATTCTGGGAGCTGCAGATTATGAGACTGGCACACTACCGACTAAGCCGTCCACGCCCCCGCGTATAAGAAGATGGGTATTTTTTAAATATTTTAATTCATTTATTTTATATTCCAATCGGTTTGCTAATACTGACGTGTTATGTTAAATTATGAAGAAATGAAAAAAATCTGTATATTTTAATGAACACCTTCTTATTATAGGAATTATAATACATACATCAAGTAATAATAAATTATATTTGTTAAAGCAATAGGTAGTTGTCTGGGACATAACTTGGATACAGAACACTGATCCAGGATCTTTTGTGGCTAATATAAACCATCTCATGCTCCCTGACGAAAGAAGCAAGAAAATAAATGGCCTTGAAGAAGAATTATTATTAAGTAATAGATTGCTTCTATTTTTAGCTAAAGCGCCTCACCTTCCATTTTTCTTGTGTATCCCTCGGGGTACGCATGCTACGATTGATCGAAGCATAGCTCTATCATACCAACTGCTTCTGCGTGCGAGCGGTGTGGTGAAGAAGGAGAGGGCTTTAAACAACTTCTGTGATCAAAAACAAACTTCATTAAAAATAATGGTTATAGAGGCTTGTACGAAATATTTAGAAAATCTGATCAAACATACAGGAAGTAAACCGGCTAATGGTTCTTAAAAAGAAGTTAGGTATTAATTTAATTCGTCGACTAATGCCCAGGAAACAAAAGGGATGACGTTTCCTACTTACTAAGAGCAATAAACAGCATCCGATTCATCTCCAATTGTAATCGACATAGCAGTTGTTTGCGATAAGTTAATTAGCCAAATAAACTGGGGTGGAAACCCAGAGGAATTTCAACTACTTCTATTACAAAAATGAATCAACTCTGGCTTTATTAAACTATCCCTTCAATAGATGAGCACTTTAGTAAATAGTGGTTAATGCAGAAAGTCGTTTTGATGCATATAATATGGTGACGGTTCCACGAAGACACTTGAATGAACTACAGTAGAGACATTACAATGCTTACTTTCAATCGGTAAGGTATATATTTCACAGTTAATTTGATATATCATTTGTATTTTCACATGCTGAAAGATTATTTGAAGACTAAAACTAATATTTTTTTTCGAAGTAATTGTACTTTTAAATGCGAAATACCGAGATAAAAATGCCTCAGAAATGCAAAATTGTTAAAAGAGCAAATCATCATTTCTATTTGAGAAAAAAAGACTGATATTCTTCTGGAACATTCAGTTGTAGCCCCACTGGTGCACTTTTAATCAATATTTCACAGTGCTACGTCCCATGGCCGAGTGGTTAGCGCGCTTGGCTACTGATCTAAGGGACCTGGGTTCGAGCCCCGGGTAAGGCATGGATGATCGTGTTGTTTTACTGCTGAGGTCCTGCCAGCCTCACAGACCTTCTACTATGGCATATAAACTGACGGGCTCCTGTCCTGTCTGTCTCTGTGGCAAGCAGCTGCTTGAGGGGGGATTTATTATTATTTTTATTTATGTCCTCAGCATACTTTATGAATTCACTTACAAATGGTTTGCATTGGGTGTTTTATCTCAGATTTATTCATTTTAGTTTTCGCACAATTAACTAAATAGAGAGGTCAGAAGCACTCACATGGTCAAGAAGCTGTGCTTTTAGATTTTCTGAATCGATCTGTACGTTGAATTGATCTATTCGATTGTAAGAAATAAAATTCCTCGTATCGTAGTTGTTGTTTGTGGTTTTGCTTCAAAATAATCTATTTCAAAGCCCATCACCAAAAGCCGGTGGCGAAGCATGGATGAATTATGATCTCAAAGATCAAAGATCATTAGCTTCTTGGCATGTAATGTAATTAAATTGATGGTTTAATTTAGGGATGGGCCAACTTTTGAAATCACGTCCACTTTTATGGTCATTGGTAGCACTCGTCTGAAAGTTGTAATCGAAATCCGACACAAACTCAGTTGTGTTCAAATGAAATAACACCCTTTATATATAAATTTTTAGAACTAAGAGTTATTTTTAAAATATAATCTTTGAAACAGGCCTTTAGAATTCAAATATTCGTCTGTATATAATATAAATGGAGATATACATAATTTTAAAACATAATTTTACTAAGAAGGATGCGCCTGAGACCTAACAGCTAGGATATCCATCTGTTCTGGAAACTGCTATGATGATCTCTGGATCCACATCCAGGCGGAAAAGAATTCTGCTCCTTTAAAGCAGTTGATCTCGTGGAATTATCTTCTCATAGATAAAGTAGCAATAAAAGGGAAGATCACCTGGCCGCCTCGATGGCTCAGTGGTATCGTGTTGGTCGCGGTGACACTGTGACTGCCGGGGTATGAGAAGGTTGTGATTGTCCCTCAGTAAAAGAATTGTTCAGTTCTAAATAGGTCATAAAAGTTTATTTTCTCACATTGGGATATAAAGCGATCATAAACTATAAATCCCATCAATCAAATTGAAAGAACACCTGAGAAGCCCTGATATTTCTTGATATTCTTTCTTTAGTGAGATCAAAATTTTTAAAGCTTTGAATTCCGTTTTCAATGCGAAGTATTTTGATAACTACTAATTTTTCGTGCTCAATAATTTTTAAGTGGATGATTTTTATTTTCGCCTTAAAAGTGTCTGAAATCCAATCCTCTTCTACTTTCAAGTCTTGGAACGTCGCTGAGAGATTCTGGTGGAGAAGTTTGAGGAAAGATTTTATAATAGACTCAGTCTGACTTTGATAAATATTAAAAACTTGAATGAATTCGCTGAGGCACTGAAACATTTCATAAGATCTGGTTCATATTTATCCTTCCGGAGAGCGAGCTTTTCTTGTTTAAATCATCCATTGTTAAAATATTATTGTTTTTTTTAATTGTAACGATAGAATCAGATCGTTACGTTTTTAAAAATTTTCTCTGAGGTAACACAAAATTAGAAAGCCATTTTTCATTGCAGAATGTCTCAGACAAATTTCGGTATGATCCGATGAGGGAAGTTACTGTTTATCATTAAGCTCAAAGAAGCAGCGAAGAACCATTCTCCATTACAACCATTTTACTTCCGTATGCAAACGTAGGTTATCACGTTATGAGCCCATTTCAGTGCAAATTATGGAAAATGATCTGTTTTGTAACAGTCGAACTTACATTTAACTACTTTCACTTTTTTTTTACTTTTATTTAATTCACAAATTTTATTCCATCCCTAGGAACTTATTTCTTTCGGGCTCTTTGCAACAAGACCTTCATGATGAATCATGTAAAGTTGAATTTTGTATGAGGCCCAATGTTTAACACCTTAGCTCTGAAATCCTTTTTATCGCATCTTTGCAGCTGCATCATCGGCACACACATCCAGATTTATACCAGAACATATTATTGACCTTTAAAATGTGTCCACAATATTGAAGATATCTTCTCTAATAGTGTGGCCTCCAAGTTATTTGCACAACAACATTTCTTTTAAGATTTCACCTTGATAATAATATTTAACAAATGCAGTTAACTGGAGCATGTCAGTAATATCAGTGCTCTCATCCATTTGAAAATTTAATACCTTTTTCTGAACCTGATCAATAGTTGTGTTTCAAATGTCCTTAAGAAGATCTGCGATGTGTCTCTTGATCCTATCAGAGACAACCATATACCTTTTAAGACTTAAGTATAACACTATATGATCCTAAGTATCCGAACACTTACTCATCCACAATCTCCCATTAATAGGAAAGGAATTAATATCGCATTGGTCCAAACTTTGCTGCTATCACAGCCTCCACTCTGTGGGGATGGCTTTCACTAGATTTTGGTATGTTTCTGCGGACATTTCCTACCATTATGTCACAAGAGCATTAGTGAGGCCGGTCACTGATGTCGGGAGGTTCGGCTGTATCGCAGTCGGCATTTCAATTCACCTCAAAGGTGTTCCATGGGATTGAGATCAGGGCTCTGTGCACGCCAGTCAAATTCTTCCGCACCCATCTCATCAAACCATTCCTGAACGGTCCTCGCTTTGTGGACAGGGGCATTGTAATGTTGGTACAGGAAAGGGCCTTCACCGAATTATAGCCATAAAGTTGGGAGAACAGAATTGTCAAATACGTCATTATAGGCCGCTGCATTCAGAGATTCGTTCACAGGAACAGCGGCCGAGCCCGAACCATGAATAAAAGCTCCAAAGCATTATGCCTCCTCTTCTAAACTTCACAGTTGGCACAACACAGTCAGGCAGATAGCGTTCACATGGCGTCCTCCTCACCCAGACTCGTCTGTCGGACTGCCAGACAGCGAAACATCATTCATCACTCCAGAGAACGCGGTTCCACTGCTCAAGAGTCCATTGGCACCGTGCCTTTACACCACTCCAACCGATGCTTGGCGTTGATCTTTTTGATTGTATGCTGCTGCTCGTCCATGGAAACCCATTTTTTGCAGCTCGCGATGAACTGTTATGGTACTGGCTTTGCTTCCAGAGGAATTTTGGAACTTGGTGATGAGTGTTGCAACCGAGGACAGCCGACTCTGTTGCACCACCCGCTTCATTACTCGGCGATCCCATTCTGTCATTTTACATGGCCTACCTGGTCGCGATTGCGCTGTTGTTGCTCTTAGGCGTTTCCACTTCACAATAGCATCACTTACAGTTGACCAGAGAAGCTTCAGAAGGGCCGAAATATTTTGAACTGACTTGTTATTAAAGTGACATCCTTATGACCGTGTCACGTTGAAAGTCATTGAGCTCTACTGTACTGCGTATTATCCTGTTCATGCATGTCTATGAGGTTTTCCAGGTCACTTGTGTCCTTTTATACCTGTTTGGGAAATCTCTGTGGAGTATATGGGCGAATCCACTATGCAGAAGGGGTGTTAGGATGCTTTTGCTCAGATAGTGTATCTGCCAACATCACAACACTACCTCTATTATGTGGCATCTCGATGTGTTGAATACGATGGCGTCTCTCTGATGATCTCCAGATCAGTCTACGTGTCGAATCTCTAAGCAGTTCAACTCTAGATTTACCAATAAATAACTTAAACCTTTGTTATTCCTGGGTACAGATTCACATATTTCCAAAGCAAATCCTTTCTCGTTCGTGTGACGTGGAGTGAGTGACACACACTCGCGACACAAATTTGACTGGTCGTCAAGCATGGATATTACCTTATTACCAAATTTCACGTTGAAAATCAATGGGTCAAATAAAAGTGATTTTAAACTCGATCCTGGTTCTATCATAAGTAGAGAATATTAAAACAAAATACGGTTGCAAGGCGGGTATTCGCAAGAGACATTTTTGACTGGCAATTCGAAAAGTGTTAAATGAAGCTTTCAACCGATACATTATAAAAATAAAGAACAAAAAGTGATTTAAATCAGGTTTTATGATTGGTAGGGTTGTGAACGGGGTTGCTGACTCAACACGTGTATTGAAAAGCTGATTGGGGTTGCTGTGGATGTGTATGAAATTCTGGGCTTGACAGTTAAATATTTGGAAAATTGCAAGAGGGGAGGTCCAAAGCTATTTAAAATATTAATCTTTTCAACTGTTAATCTAGCAACATACTTGGGCTTGCCCTGTGAAAACTAACCAAGCTTACTCAACATGCATTGTTTGAAGGAAGTCTTCTGGTATACTCCAGCCCAACTGAAATGAAATACCGCTATTCGTATTATATGCTAATGGCGGTTAGCAGGTATCAATGTTCCAGTGTCTGAACTAAAGACAGACCGCAATGGGACAGTGCTCACTGTCTGCCGATATACGTGTGCCGATCTGCATTTTCTTGTAGCCTTTATGCGTCCTTCAACTGGTCATTTGATAACATCATCCGTCCTTGAAACTAATATCTAGGTCTTTGTACAGTACAACATACGTTTTTAACAGTTGACCTTAATTATGTCTTCTGATATTATTCATACTCGAGACTTCCACTGACTTTTCACCATAAAATTTCAGACAAATGACATTGCTAAGATTTTGACTACCTCGATATGAACGTTTTTTCAGTCACAAACGAAATCATCCGCTACCGTCATTTCAATTTTAACAAATTTGCATATTAGGGGGAGGGAAGATGTCCTTGTCTGCAAGGACTCTGAGATATAGAGAATGAAGCAAATCTACCCTTGAAGACTTTCTTCGCCTTCTGTTACTCTCAAAATTCATGGATTTTTCCTCTCAGAAAACAAAAGTTTTTCTGTTCAAAGAGCCTTTCATATGATGTCATCGGTAAACAACACAAATATTTCCTTTGAGATCTTACAGTTGGGTCTTTTAATCCGTGAACATCAGAACTTCAGCAGGTTTTGGCTGGCCCGATTAAGTCATTTTGGGGTAGTTCGTATTTCGAGTGTTCAGAAAGTATTTGAGAGAGAATGCTTTGAATTTGGCTCCATGAATGCTAACTATACTTTTGCAAAAAGACCCATTTTCCCCTGAATACATCTCCATTTTATAATTCCTTTTTTAGCACTCTATCAGATCATATTATAGAAAATTACTAACAAAACCTTTGTTTCTCGTGACCGTTATTACCGTAATTTTTTTTTAATCTTCCAGTGGATTCTAGGAGTCCAGGTAATGAAGAGCAATAAAAAAATTGATGCAGTAAAAGTGCAGTATTGAGCAGGTAAGTAAATTGATCAATGAGGCCTTATAGAAATGCAGACCTATTCCAACAGAGAAGAGTTTCTCCTACTAAATAAATAACAAATACTTCCCTCCCTCAAGCAGCTGCTTGCCATAGAGATCTGACAGGAAATTCTACTATTAGATATTAAATTAATAAAATCATAGAATCATCCTGTAGCATCAATTTGATGTAGTTCCTTCAAGCAAAATGTGAAAACTTACGAAATAAAACACTGTATCGATCTTTATCAATACTGAGTTTTTTCTTACTACTTCACAGCAATATTTATACTCAGGATCGGGGAGGCAATATTAATTACGGAGCTGTGCAGACAATCCCCACCCTCTATCAATTTGGGATCTTTTACAGAGAAGAACTGAAAGCAATGTAGAAGCTAGAAGATTAACATCACCTGTGGCGAATATAGAACACTCGCTTTCAAAGAATGCTCGTTATCATTTTCCGAATTTTGCACTCTTTAACAGTAGAAATTCGCATTAATGGGTGACTGGAAAATGTAAATAGTAATGCATTATTAGCCCTATACAACACAAAATAATTTTGATTTATCCCCTAAAATGAAAAGTTGCGTTTTTCATTCTCTGGGGTATCACAATCAGTCAGTGTACACTCATCAGCCGTAACATTATGACTATCTGCCTAATAGTGTGTTGGGCCACCTTTTTGCTGCGATAATTTCTTGCATCCGGTGTGGCATAAGCTTCACTAGACCGAAGAAGGTGTTCTCATGTATTATGTACCAGCTGGACAAAATGACATCCCGGAGTTCTGCGATGGAATGAGGCAATGGCGTGGACCGGCGAATGTTACGTTCCAGTGCATCCCACAAATGTTGGACGGGATTCGCGTCGAGGAAATGTGAGGGCCAGGAGAGCACACAAAGTGTTTGGATATGATCCTTGATTATATATAATCCTTGAACCACTCCTGCACAATGCGGGCCTTGTGACATAGGGCACTGTTGTTATGCCTCAATTATTTTTTCGGCCTAACAAGCAAAATTAAATTCAATCCAAATTCTTCCCACGCACAGCTTCCACCCAAGACACCTCTACTTTTCTCCTCAAGAGGAGCTGGGAGATGGCACGGCCGCTGCGCACAGGAAATAGGACCCCCGCGTACACGAAGGAACAAGGAGACCCCCGTGAATTCACACCAGAGAGCGACGTTTCAGAGCACTTCATTATGTCCGACTCTGAGTTTCAAGATACTGCTGGACATGTGTGGCGTAGGCCCAACTTGAAGGCAAGATCGAGACTCCTCCCGGCCACCCTACACTATTGCCCAACCCATGAGAACGACTCCAACCAGGAGATCATGGAGAGTTCCGGACAGCGACCACATAAATTAATAGGGTGGTAACAGCAGTATAAAACGGGGGACAAACAAAAGAGCAAGAGAGATGCAAATAGGGACTCCGGGAGAGATGCCCAACACACACCTAGAGAGAGTGAGAACATTGGGATGTGCGCTTAGAGTCCGAAATCCAGGAAGGACGACAGAAGTCATGTCGCTGGAGCACTGAAATCATCGGGTTTTGCTGCAGGCCATTAGCACCTCCCAAGCTAATAAAGTGACCCAGCCAGACAGATCAGTGGAAAGGAACTTGCCACCCATAGTCAACATGGGACAACAGAAGGACGCTTCAGCCGGAAGTGGACCCTTCGACGGCATCCGTGAATAAATAAGGTACGAACACCACTTTTCCTCTGGTTAGAAAGTATAATCACCTATCCGTTAAATTATGTTTCTTCACAGTGCCTAGTAGTATAATATTAGTGTATATAAATCTCCTTAAATTTATGGCCATCTATCCCATGATAAAACTTCTTTAATAAATTATATGTTAATATTGTTGCAAAATCAGAGTGAGTATCCAATTCATCCTCAAATTGCTTACACCTCCTCCGCCATGGGGAGGGCTTGGGTTCATGCGGCTTCCCTTGAGAGAAGAAATCACAACGCAATCAAATTATCTGCAAGGTATTGCACCTCCAACCGAGGGGGTTTTTAACACTGTCTTGCTGAAAGAGTCCAGTGCCATCCAGATACAGGGTCATCATGTAGGGCACCACATGGTCTGAAACAATGCCAAAGTATGATATGGTGGCGAGGGTGTGTTCAACGTGGGTGAGAGGACCCAGTGATGCTCAAGAGAACAATCATCATACCACAATACCGCTGCCGTAGGCCTATTTCCATCCACACTTGGAGTCTGGTTGCAGCAGATCACTTTGGTGTCCGACTCCACTGTCGTAAATTCACTACAGAATGAATACAGAGAAACCTTTCTCAGCACCTAACCAGTAGACACTCTTGCAGATGGGCCAACAGAATCAGCAGCCTGTTCATGTGCCCATGTTAACCGACAGTCTGCACCAGCTCCACCTACTGTAGGCACGGGAGTGACAACAGCAGGTGGAGCTGGTGCAGACCATCGGTTAACATGGGCACATGAACAGGCTGCTGATTCTGTTGGCCCATCTGCAAGAGTGTCTACTGGATTAGATGCTCAGAAATGTTTCTCTGTATTGTTGTAGTCTGCGGTTAATTGAGGGATTTGTTGTCCCGGACAGCACATGCCAACCGGTGCTTAATTTGATTGTCAACAAGTGATGGTCTTCCGTTTCTGGTACATTCAGTGTATGTGTGTCCCTATTCGGATCATTCCCGCCACATCTTCACTACGGTGGTCCATAACAGCCAGCAATGACTGTTGTTGCTAGAAAGCTGTTCCTCACTTCCCTCGTGCCAATAATAATTCTCCGTTCTAACTCTAACAAGTCCTTCGTTTTCCTCATTGCATGGGCATTGTACTGAAGAACTGACACGGCCTGCCAATTCTGTCTATATATATATATTCTGTGACTGTCGGTGTTGTACTGCTACATGGTGTAGGACTGTCCACTCATTTATTTTCAAGAATAAAATGATGCCAGTTGAATTTTAACCAATTGCATTTAATCAAAACATGTATATACAATATATATACTGCTCACAAAAATTAGGGGATATTTCAAAATGAATATGAAGCAATAATATATCCCCTAATTTTTGTGAGCAGTTTATATTTATATATATATATATATGGTGTCTCAAAAATATAGGTGCAAACTTTTAGGGGAGGTAGATAACATCTAAAGGAATGAGAATTGCATGGGAACCTATAACTGGAAACGTCACCGTAAGTCAATCATCAGTGTGCTAGAGGGGAAATTTCGGATTTCTTCATTCGAGCGGTAGTCGGCTGACGAAGAGCATGCAAAGGTATTCGAAAAGGGAGCTGGCAGACATGCATTTAATGTATGGAATAGCTGAGGGCAACGGACGAGCCGCTCAACGAATGTATCAAGAAAGCTTCCCACACAGACATGTACCAGGCCACCGTTGTTTGCGTGTGCGCATCAAAATTTGTGCGATTATGGGTCATTAAGAGCTGTAACATTATGAAATGTATCATCTAGTACGCCATTTGTAATAATTATGTCCAATAAATGTTTTCCCATTAATCACTGTATTGTGTCCTTTCAGATCTTGTACCTCTGCTACCACTTTCCCATGACGTTTCCGATCATGGATTCCTATGCAATTCTCATTCCTTTAGATGTTATCTACGTCCCGTAAAAGTTTGTACCTATATTTTTGAGACACCCTGTATATGAATATCAATTGCACTTCTGATAGAAAGCAATCTTGGTGTCCGTTCTTCAGCAAATTCTACCATCAGAAGTTCTAATTAGTAGCATAAATATAGCATTTGTAATATTATTTCTACGTTTTCTACTTTTAGCGTCCTCTACTGATGTAAATTAAGGATTTTTGGATGATTTGAAAGCTATGAATCATAATATTTCGTTAGTACATATTCAACTCAACAGTAATTTTCCATTAATCCCTCAAAACAAAATCGCCGTCCCTCCATAGGATTGTAAGGACAAATTGTTGCTGCCAATATAAACCCTTTGATTATCATATTCCATTAGTAAAATATCAAATTTCTAGCCCAAAAAGATCGTTTGCAACATTCATTTAAAATTTTGAAATTTGCAAATTTTTCATTCTCAGAGAACTTAAAAATTTTACGCTACTTCGAAAAGTGTGCATTATAAGGATTTATCAATGCGTATCTAACCCAAAGAGAATTTTTAATTTATATGTAAAAACGAACATTTATCTCTTAAAATAAAAAAATTGCGTTTTCCCACTCCCTCTTTGGATAAAGGTGAAAAATCTTTTTTGTTAATGAAAACTTCGTGAAATTCACATTTCACAATCGAAATTTCAAATTTCTAATATAAATACATCGTTTGTAATAATAGGTTAAAGGTTTTGCGATTTTCAACTCTTGCCACCGTTAGAGGGCCCAATTATAGCTAGAAGAAGATTCCAAAAGAGAGAATATAAATATTTCATCCATTCCTATCCAACACCAAAAGAATTTTAGGTTTGCCTTAAAAACAAAAATGCTGAATGTGTACAGTCAGACTACAAAGTGAAAGCATTAGCTCGTTTCTTCTGCAAACGAGATAAAAATAAATATAAAGGGACTTACTCGGAAAGGTATTTTTTGACAGAATTCGGAGTAGAGCAAAAGATTGCTAAATATTTAACCAACACGGGACTTCTGCAAAAAATATAAATATCCTATTGTGAGAGAATTTTTATATTTTAACTGTTTGGTCGAGAGCATTTTAATATTCAAAGTTTTTGTCGGTATAACAGGTACTAATGACATTGTTGTTGCACGTAGGGTGTGCCGAAAATAACGCCTGCTAGATAGCAACGTCTTTATTGTAATGCATAGAAGTTTGAACTTCACACAATTGTTCGGCTGCAAAAAATTACCCTTCAAAGTAATCACCGGTACACATGAAGCATTTGGCCACCGCTGAAACCGAGATTGAAATCATGTTTGGAAGAATTGTTGTTAGTATCTTCTACACCATGAATGATGAAATGGGCCTCGCACTTCGTGATTTGTCCTCGCTGATTGTTTCCCTTTTGGTAAAACTTTTTATCCCCCTTTCACTCCATACATGTTGACGCCAACTATCTGCTTAATGTACACATTGGTTATCCTGGCATTAATGTAGGAAGCGCTGCAGATCTCCCTCATCAATGACATCTGTTTGTTTCATATCCATGCTTCGTCATCACTGATTTGTTGAAAAGATTATACGAAATACAGAAGGTGTAATTTACATATCTTACAAAGTACATAAACTCACAGCAATTCCTATGACATATCACATCCCTACAGGCATTACTTTGGTACCATCCTCGTATATTCGGTATCGGATTACTTTGATTTGCGAATGATATTCAAATCAATATAATTTACAATATCAGTTCTTATTCCGTGAAGTTTCATCGATCATCTATTAGAGTTGCTTGGAATTGTCTTCCTTAACTTTTTAAGAGGTTGTATATAATTTGGTTAAGAGTGTTAATCCCATTGTCCAAATCAGTTAAAATCTCAGTTGACACTATTTCTGTTTTACTCCCGAGCTAATTTCTTCTTTTTTCTGAGCAATCAACTAATACAGAAATGACAATGGCCTCGAGACTCAGAGCAGATTTCGGAGAAGTATCCGTTGGTAATAGAGACACGGTTTAACATTTCATTCCACGGCCAAAATAGTTCATTCATTATCCTTTTCTCACCTAGGTATTTAGTGTTTTACGAAATGAATCTGAGAACATCAGATAACGAGTCTGTCATGCTTCCGCCTTCCTTCCTTTCCACGTCGGTAGGCGGAGTTGCTGACGACTATTAGCTGGAAGATTTCGATTCCATCTTCAGTATTTGTGTGAGGAGCGACGCTTTCGATGCGAGGCGACTTTAAAGAGAGTTTATGATGATGCCGTTATATTGTGATTAACCCAGTCTGAAGATAAAAGATAATGGGGACTGAAGGTTAAGGTTCTTTCAAGTGGCATCTCAGTGGAAGTGAATCGAGACACATGGAGGAATTAGATCTTGATGGAAATGGAGTCCTCACTGCACAAGAGGCTCTTTGTCCTTCATCCGAAGGTAGAAGTGCGGTCAAACTGAGTTCTAACATATCTAATGGAGTTAGTGGATTTGGGTCTTCGTTAACAGCTATTTTAATAGATATTAAGTTTAATGAAAGTTTCAATGATTCAATGGTTTTTTTTCCTTAGCAACAGCAAATTCCCTCTGCACAACATTAAAAAGACGTCTGTTTATTTAATAGGAGAGGGGAGATTGCCTCTACAAATATTTCTGGCATCATTAAAACTAAATTTTCGTTTCTGAGTAACGTCAAGGACATTAAAATATTTGAATTTATTTGATGCGTTTATGCCATTTTTTTCTGTTGTGAATATATTCGAGGTGATCCAGCGGAGAGAGAGAAATTTTATTTTGAGGATCCGATCAGCCGAAATAAATCCCATTTATTTTTCGCTCCAGCACATTTTTATCTTCTTGCTAGATTACGCCACGTATTTGGCTGACTTGTTTCTGATGTGTTCGATCTAAAGCTCTGTGAGCATCAGGAGTAGGGACCACGAGAATTTCCAATTTCTACAATCGCAACAGGAAATAAGCGGAAACGTCAGAGCACGTATGTTGAGAAATTACCGAGAATTTTGAGCTATCTTACCGAGACGTTGAATGACGCTTTATGCTTGCGAAGACTGCTGAAGGAATAATCCATTTTTATATTTACTAAACAGAGGGATTGTTACAGAAGAATCGATTAACGATAAACGAATTTGTCATACATGATATTAACCGTGAACAAATAATTCAGTATTCTGTAATCTAATATACTATTAATTATAATTTTCATAAACTTAATTTACTATGTTTAATTCGGTTTGTTAACGCTTCTAATCTTTGGACAAAGTTGATGATATAGCTTGAGAGTTTTCGTCCGACATTTATATTTATGAAACGATCGAAACTACGAATGACGACGCTGCAATACAAAGACGTTGATTCCCGTCACAACACTTTTAGAATGACAACATTAAAACGAAGATGAGAGTAAACTCGGCAATTGAATCACAATCAAATCACGACACAACCAAAACGTTTTGCGTAAAAATTTTCGGCACGTAACGCGTTATGTATAGTGGTCTGAGTATGTAGTTCTAATCACGTAGCGAGTTAAGTGCACTTTTTTTTCGGCTTCGTTTGTGATCCAATTTGTAGTTTCGTTTATTCTTCTTCTTAGGAAATTTCTTTTATCCACAACGTTTTCATCGGAATATCAAAGAATGATAAAAAAAAATTCCTACGGTGGAATTTTTACAGATAATTTAAAATTTCAACTAAACTGCTGCGAAACAAACACGAAGCAGAAACTATTTTTTAAATCTATCAGTCTTTCAGGAAAGCTTTCTTCTCTTCTTTAAAATAACAAATGGAGCTTAAAGCCCGAAAATTTGAACTTAAGAAAATGGATACTAACAAACAGATTCAATAATTAATAACCTTAAGAAAATTTTTAATGTAAACAAAGAAAGAAAAATGAAATTAACAACAGATGACAACGATGAATAATTTTGTAAGTTTTCTCTCTCCTAGGGACTTAAAAAGCCGATATGAAAACCAATATCGTGCAAAATAAGGTACATTAAACATAATGTCAGATTTTGTTGAAAGCTGATTTTGTTATAAATAGCTTTAGCTTACAAATTTGTCAGAAAAAAAACGACGACAAATATTTTTTTAAGTTACGTGGTTTTTCAAATTTTATTTTTAGTTCTTATTTTAAACTACTTTAAAACAAAGTTCGTAAACTTCTTCCGAGTGTTTTATCATATTTCCTTAGCTGCAAGCCTTCCACTACTCTTGGGTATGAACTCGGCCTGATTGTTAAGGCCAAGTTCATCGATCCAAAATCTCTGCCTTTGTCATCTTCTTCATTAGCTTCGCTTCCAACTTCCACGCTAATTAAGACTCAAATTTTGCTCCTCATGCTCTGCTGCTCGTGGATTAGCCAGAGATGAGCAGAGGGAAGGAACCAGGCCTAGGAGATTTATCTTTTCAGTCGCGATCAGACGGTCTCCTACTTAAAAAAAAATTATTGCCTTTACAGACCTACTTTGCAACATTTTGTCCTCATTCTCATCGGGAAGAACAGCTACTTGTGCATTGCCAAAAAATTATCTGTGGAGGTGCAAGAACAACAAATCAAGAAAAAACTTTCTTCAATCTCATATGATTCAGGTTATTAAAGTTCAGCATACTTGATGCATTAAGAGATTTTATTAGTTTATGAATTGACTATATCATACCTAAACATAATTTTTCATTTACATGAATTCTTGATAAGCAAACTTTTAATATGAAATTGCTGCATTATTCGCCGACTCAGGAAGGCTTTAAAAAAATGTGTCAAAACAATATCTTCCGCAATATGTAAAGATTATTTAGCTTAACTTCTGCATCTGCATTTACTACTTTCTAATCTGTGGTCTCTCATTTCAAAGATTTCTAATCTGTAGTACTCAGACATTAAAAGATTAATGTCAGTGCTATTATTTGGATTCGAGCCCGGATAAGGCATGGATAATTGTGTTCTTATTCTGCCGAGGTCCCGCCTTACTCACAGACCTTCTATTATGGTGTATAAATTGACAGGCTCCCGTCAGACCTCTGTGCCAAGCAGCTGCTTGAAAGAAACATTTATTTTATTAAAATTAGGGACTGATAATCTGTAGAGAATTTTTTTTTAATTTCAACCTAAATACACTGGTGTTCACAAAAATCATAACACCAAGAAAAACCAATCAGAACACGCTCATATTTGGAGGTTCAATATAGCTTTATTTCAGCAATAAATGATTACAATATGGAGGCAATTGGAGAGTTACATACCGAGTTGTTGAGTAATAACTGTGTCCACACCTGGCTTGTATTGCCTGCTGTACACGTCGAAGCATGGACACAAGAGAATGTTTGATGCTGGAATGTGGAACAGGCATCCAAGCACTGTGAATCCGTGCCCAAAATTCGTCTATATTTGCCGCAATGTACTGGTATTGCCACAACGTCCATTCGACCATATCACATAAATTTTCGATGGATAAGGAATCAGAGGATGCAACAGGTCACAGTTGGATATGCACAATATTTTGACTCAGGTAATCAACAGTGACAGCTGCTGCACGGGGTCTTTCATTGTTTTGCTGATATATGTCGTGTGTGACATTCTCTTCCGTACTTGCAGACTGTCTGTTTGAATCCAATGGCAAACAGTCTGCGGACTGAGGATTTGGACGGAAGAGTTATTGGCTGTAAATGTCCTGGAACTAACGAGCACTGGTAATGGTGGTGTGGGTCAGTACTAGGATGGATTTACTTTCAGAACTGATTGCACCCGAAGCCATAACCTCATGGGTTTTGGTTCTGTATGCCTCGCTGAATATAATCCTCTTGGTGCCTCTGACTCGGTGTCGTCGACGGGTTTCACCCGTCGGCGGACAAGGATTCTTGCCATTGGATTCAAACAGACAGAAGTGAGATTCATCAGAAAAGATGATGTTGTGCCATTCATCGTGCTGCCGTCGCTCGATGCACCACTGTAGTGTGGCGATTTCCTATTGGGGTGTCAGAGGCATGTGGGCATGCAGTCCCACGAGCAATAAACGGCATCTAGCATCGAACTGTTACTGCCGAGATTGGAAAATGTGTTAAAGACCTTCACCCTTGGTCCAATGTTGTAGACGGTGCAGAGCGATCTGTTATAGTTAGCCTCTGAAGATGGCGATGTTCCTGTGGGGTTGACTGTGGACGAGGTCCAGAATCTTCTCGAGTTGTTCTTTGCCCATCTTCGAACAATTCTCTGCATATTCAATGCACTACATCCTAGACGAGCCACATTTTTCGGATACAAGAGATTGCTTTTCTCATGACAGCAATATGCCCTCTGTCGAACTCGTTCACCTGGAAATATGGAGCTTGCACCGTTATGAGTGGCATAGCTTAACAACACCTGTACAAGGACTAATAAGCTGAACACATCTCTCTCCCTTTAAATACTGTGGGAAGAATCCAGTGAAACCCTTTCTAGAATGTTCTCATTAGCCTGTAGCCAACATGACTGCACTGATGACCTTCAATTCTAATCACTTCTTCAGTAGAAGACATGCCTCATACAAGTCATAAACCTTACAGTATTTCTTCTTGGTGTTCTGATTTTCATGAACTGAAGTGCAGTTTGAGAGTCAGAGCATACGATAAAATCACTTATATGAGGTACTTTTATTCCATAAAATGATGATTTTTTTGCAATTTGGAACAGCGTTGCCCTTCAGCCTTCTTCAACTCCTCCATTGATCACAAATTCATTAGAAATATCTTTTAGCCCAATGTCTGGACCTTCTACCAGTCTATAGAAACATTCCTCACCGTTTACAGTTGAATTTTCTAATATCTATAGAAAGCCATTAAGTGCAGGCGCATCAGATGCATCTTCAATATCGTCATCATCACATTGCCCTAAATTGTAATTAAATCCTGCTGTTTGAAAAGTTTTAATTCAAATGGGACTCACCTCATTCCATTTTATGCTATTCCATGCTTGAGCTAGCAAAACATCGATACTTTTATCAAGTTTTGTCGCATTATTTTTATAATCCATTTTAAAATCAGATGTTTAAATAACAAGTTTCGACCTTGAAATTCTGCATGATTACTTTATCAAGAGAAGTGGTCCGGACTGAATTTATCGGGCTGAACACCCATAATGTCACCCATTTTTGAGCTGAACTTTAACAAGAAAATGAAGTGAGAAAATAAAATGATTTTATCTTATAAAATAGTCGAAAAAATATTTTCCGTGTATTGGAATTGCAAAAACGTTCGACAAATTTCTGAAAAAATCTCCTTTGGGAACCAGTGATCTAGGGATGTTTCAGAAATTAGTTGGGACGTTTTTGTTTTTCCTTTGAAAACCAGTGATCTACAGCAGTGGCACTGAACCTTTCATGCTTCACGTACCCCCTGGAAATGTGTATGTAACTGGCGTACCCTTTGTATAGATAGATCAAATTATAGTATAACAATGGAAATAAATAAAACACTGACTTTGTTATTAGATCTATGAACTATTGAGCTCTCACGGCGTACCCGTAAAAAATTTACCGCGTACCCTACGTTGAGAACCCCTAACCTAGAGGATGAGAAATCGATTTGATTTTGGGAAGCAAGAACAATTTTCAGATATCTTAATTTAATCTTTGTATGAGTTGTTGCATTACCAAGAAATAGAATAACTTTTCTGGCAAACCATTTTAAAATTTATCTAGTCAACCGTTCCGTCATTATGTCTCTAGTCATCCATGCCTTATTATTTTTTCTTCAAGAAATTATGACTTTCTTTCGGTCATTACCTGTAAAATGTGCAGTGAGACACACCTTTACTACTGATATTTATCCCCAGCACATATTCCCCTCTTGGACACATTGGTTTTTCCGATTTTGCACGGGAAAACTAACCGGTCCCATCTGATTAAACATTTTTTTCTGGCGAGTATGATTCGAGTATTGATGACAAAATTATCCCCATTCACCAAAAGTTTCCAAATTTATATCTGCAGTCCCTCCAAAAATAGGTTGTATGGGAAATACTATGACATCCACTGAACTTACCCAATCATCCATTTGAGGCTAAAATCAGTTACACCGATTCTTTCTGTCATTTCCAAAAGCTTTTGTTTGAATCATTGGCCAGAGATAGGAATTTTTAACTATATACACGACAAAAACCATTTAAATGTCATTTTATTCACCTACCATTAGAAAATGCACGGTATTTTTTGTCGTTACCATTTTTCGCCCTTGTTTTAAGAGAGTCTCTTGATTTTTAATAATTAATGCTGCTGAAGTCTTTACGTATTTTGAAACGTTCAGTAACTTTCGAACCCACACTTTTCCTTCCCGGCATGCTCTGCCACTTCTTTTTCACAGTTTTCGAGATTATTGTGTCCATAACTGGACCTAGATCTAGAACATTTCTATAAATGATCAAAAAATTCTCTACATACTTGAAATTGATGACAACAACCGCACACTTAATTATAAGTAACTCTACTGAACATTGTGGATTGCAATGCCAGGTTAAATGAGGTTTTAGTTAGGCGAATCATTAACTTTTATACACGTAATAACTATCAGATTATTTAATGGATACAGTTGATTGACAAAATAAAATGCCATTAAACCCAATTTTTTTTACCTAGAAGTGTCGTTTAGAGAGAGGTTAAAAATACAAAAGGGACAACTTTTGAAGTGTCCGCATTAGAGCGGTTGTTAAATATGCAATTTCTAAAAAAACTGAAGACATTTATTAGATTTTTTTTCTTCATCTGTCAAAGAAGGTATCACTTTTATTTAAACGTCGATATCGGTTTTAGAGGAACAATTGTCATGAGTCCGGTTGGATGAGAACCCACGGCCTCCTGATAGCATGTCAGGTGCCCTGACCACTGAGCTACCTGCAGCCGATCAATATTTCCTCTCTGTTTGATGATGTGAACTTTTCTACTTACAGTACATAATTTTCTGTGTCTAATGCTTCTGGCAGGAACCGACAAAAAGTGTCCACAAACAGAAATGTCCATTAAGAGAAGTTTCACCGTACATATATATATATTGTTTTTTTCCGTTTAATTAGAATTTGAAAAACCTATTCATGAAAATATGCGTATAAAAGGTTTACTGTTATTTTCGACTCCTTTCCGATCATAAATTTGTATTTATTATTTAAAACTGAATTACTCGTCGTAAAATGTCTTTCTGATGAGTTTTCGCCTTCCTCACAGATTTTCTCTGTGGCGACAAGCTCCTTTCAGACCTCTGTGACAAGCAGTAAATGTTCACATTAAGGACTATAATAAAAAACCTAGAAATATATGCCTATACAAAAGTATACTATTGCAATTTAGAAAGTAAGTTACTTACTTATATAATACATATATACAAATATTACATTGCATATGTAACTTACGTTCTGACCTTTCTTATAATGTACATTATATTTATATATAACCTACTTTCTGATTCACCCTCGAACTTATGGCGTCTATCCTCACTCCTTAGGAGACTCTATAAAAATATATTTATTTTGAACGCTTCATTGCATGATTGTATCGTCCTAATTACTCCGATCATAGTAAATGTAATATTTGTGTTTAGTATTTCGAATAATGAGGAGCCACATGCACGCAACCAAAGAGCTTCATGAGCCCTGTGAGCCACTCACAGGTTCTCGATCTCTATTTTAAAAACTAATAATTACTTTACATAATATGCAAAAGTGCTTTGAAATTAGTGAACTCTACTCTACTTTCCTGTTCCCAGTGGCGATTCGTGACTAAAGTATTTGGCGAGGCACTTTGACTAACAAAGGCAGGGACCGAATGTAAAATTGGGGCGATGCCAGATATTGAAATGCATTAAATTGAACTGAAAAGACATATATACAGGGTGAATCTGAAAAAGTGGGCAAAACTTTACGGGGTGATAGAACGCAGCTATACGAGAAATATTCGTCATAGAATGTATGGTCGGAACGCAAACGGCGAGCCGCTAGGTGGCGTTGGAAATGATATAAAAGGGTCGGTCCTCGCACCCAACGGCATTTCTACCTTGGATTGCCGAGAGGATGGCTGGTTATACTAACCACGAAATGGCGGATATGCACTTGAAAAACCTAATCTACGAGTGCCCCATTGAAACCGATATGGTTTCAATGGGGCACTCGTAGCCAGGATCGCCGTTGTTGCCGGCGATATTCGGAAAATATCGCCGGCAACGGCGATCCTGGCGACTAGTGCCAGGTGCAACGGCGATCCTGGCACTAGTCGCCAGGATCGCCGTTGTTGCCGGCGATATTCGGGAAATGCCTGGTGTCTTCGCAAATGTGCGTCGGTCCCTATCCCGCAGGTGTGAAGCCTGCATTACAGCTGGCGGCAGCTCTTTTGAGCAATTTCTTTGCGCATGTACCTCCATTACATTCATGTTAATAAAATGTTTTCTGAAGTATCTCATCTCCTTCTTGTGTTCATTCTTTAAATGTGACAGTGGTGGTGTGACATACATTCTATGACGAATATTGCTCGTATAGCTGCCTTGGATAGGGCAGCTATACGAGCAATATTCGTCATACCACCTCTAATGACAATCGGGTATCACGCCAATCGGGTATCATGGGCCACTTTGAATCAGTGACTGCATCTTGCAATTGCATTTCATCAATTGTAATCGCTACTCTATTTCAGCGCATGCGCATTTGTGCCATCGCTATAATAGATAATGCTAAGATTAATAGAGGTTGTTGTAACCGAAAAAATCTTGTATAAACTAAAGAAGACGACGTAACACTGATTCACAGAGTGAATGATGTAATTTTCTTCAAAATGCGGCAAATGATGATTTAGAAAAAAACATAATGCTATATATATTTGTTATACAAAAGGAATAATTAATACTAAATTTCAAATTCGCTTGTTATTTCTTCTGATTATTTTTGGTGGGGTACTGCCCCACCAAAATTTAACAGTTCACCAATTTTTATGCAAATTAGTCTTGCGATATTAAT
Organism: Ryuthela nishihirai; assembly: GCA_038380435.1. Lineage (NCBI taxonomy): Eukaryota > Metazoa > Arthropoda > Arachnida > Araneae > Heptathelidae > Ryuthela > Ryuthela nishihirai. Next base: position 7,333,132 of record JAWZYU010000019.1, read on the forward strand.
TTTGCAACCTTTTCGCTACAGATTCCCCTAAATTACGAGCAAGTATGTTCGTGTTGTTTTTCTGCTGAGGTTCTGCCATCCTCTCAGATCTTCTACTGTGGCATATAAACTGATAGGCTCCTGTCAGACCTCTGTGGCAAGCAGCTGTTTGAGGGGGTATTTATTTTTATTTATTATTTATATTTTTCCTCCAAATAACGCAATGAGCCCAATAAAGTTATTAAACTTACACAGTAAACTTAAAGTGTAGCTAATACGAATTAAAGCTTCAAAACAGAAGGAAGGAAAATAGATCCCTTAATGTTAGGTTTCATGACTCACAGATAAATCGCCACTTGTAATACACTGAAGTGCCATTGAATTAGGGATAGGAGACGTTATCTAAATTCAGTCCTGCAAGTCCCGCATTTGCGCGCTGCGTGGTTGAAACTCTGATCATATATAGCTGTCAGCTTTGGCTTCCCCAAGCATTCGTCGTGAAAAGCGTAATGGGAAAGGCGCGGGATTTAGATGCATTTGACAGAGAGCAGATCGTAGGTGCCCGACGGATGGGATACTCGATCTCCTAAATTGTCAACGAACTTGGATTTTCTCGTACGACAGTTTCAAGAGTGTTCCGGGAATATGAAAATTCCGGTAAAAAAACAAGCTCCCCGACAAACTGCAAAGGACAACCAGCCTTGAATGATCGTGGGCTTCGCCGTCTGACTCGTATCGTAGGCACCGATAGGGGTCGGACATTACCTGAAATCACCTCACAGCTGAACGCGGATTCCAGCCGGGAAGTCAGTGCACAGACTGTGCAACGCTCACTTCATAGTCTCGGCTTCGGGAGCTGCCGACCTACGAGAGTCCCAATTCTAATGGCATGACACTGGGATCAACGCCTTGCCTCGGCTATAGAACATCGAAACTCGACCATCAAAAATTGACAACGGATAGTATGGAATGATGAATCCCGAATTAAACTTCATCACACCGATAGGAGACAGAGTATGGCGCCAAACCCATGAAGCCATGGATCCTGCATGTCAGGTCGGAACAGCACAAGCTGGTGGTGGCTCAGTGATGGCCAGGGGTGAGCGTCTGTGGGACCTTTGGTACGTGTACCAACGACTCACAATGCCTTCCGCTACGTAAAATCCATGGCTGACCATTTACACCCATTTATGGCCATCATGCATCCCAATGGTGATGGTAGACGCCATCACCATTGGATTGGGTGGGTAGAATCCATCAACTGTCATCTCACAGGTTCAGGTTGGCTGCTGCCTAGTTGCAGGAGCATTCTGCTGACTTTGAAATAATGAATTGGCCACCTAGAAGTCCAGATTTAAATCCCATCGAAAATCTTTGGGATACCGTCGAGCACGTGTCCCATCAGCGACGACCTTGAGAGAATTGTGGACAGCTCTGGGGATGTATGGGTCGCCATATCTTTGGAACATTTACGCAAGCTTGTGGAGACCTTTCTCGTCGTGTGGCGGCCGTTATAAGGGCAAGAGTGGTTCCAGTATGTTACTCGGTTGCTATCCCTAATTCAATGGCACTTCAGTGTAAAGGACACGTCTGTTTCTGTGATATTTTTACACACTTTCCTGGTGAAAGGTCAGCGTTTAAACTGATTTACAAACAACTGCTTAGTAAATATACGTTTATTGTAGAAAGTATATACGATGCAATAAGTAGCAAAATACTGTATTTAACAACTCAATGTATTTAACAGAAAATTGCCTAAAATGTATTTTAAATTACTTAATTTACTTAAATATGCGTCTACAAAAATATTTTTGCATTTTAGTGTTAACTAACAACATGAATGTGTATTCATAACACATAATAAAAATACATTCATTTATTCTGCATAGAAACACAGTGTTCATTAATCAATCATAATGGTAAAATAGAATACCACTTTTTTCAAAAATTGTTTTTTTTTCGTCAAAGAAAAATATGATTAGCCGTTTATCTCGTTTTAAAAGAATATTTTCGTTGACTTTTTTTTCGAAATTTTTAGGTACATTTTTAGGTAAATTTTAAAAATACTTGCTTAAAATGTAAGGTTTTTACCAAACGAAAACAAAATTGATCTCTTGATGGCTATTTTAGCAGCAAATTCGGTATGAAATCGTACAGCGGATCTTGTTACGGATATTATGAAAGAATGGCATTTGGCTCTGTTAGTTCGCTGGTCTTGCACGTTACATTCCGGTGGTTGTTGATTTTAGTTTTACCTGGGTGATTGCTGATTTCAGCTGCGTACGGCTGATTGCTAATTTCTCTTTAATTTCAAAGTTTGTTGATCGCTGCTAATTCCAAGGTTAGAGGTTCGAATTATGAACAATTCACCTCTGAAGTAATGCGTCCCTTTGCTAAATGCATTGAGAAGTTAGCTGCTCTTCGAAGGATTGTTTTACACTTTAACTTTTTAGAGGGCTCTAGAACAGAAAAAAAGCAAATGTTTATTTGGAATTATCTTCTCGTTAACAGTACTACGAAAAAACAAGAGATTCCAATCACCTTTGTCGGACATTTTCTAAACTAATTAATTAAATTATTAATTCTAAATTAATTAATTAATTAATTAACGGATTTCTAACATGAATAGATAGTTTACAGTTTTAGTTAGAAGTTTTGTCACTTTTAAATTTGAATATCCTCTAAGAATAAAAATCTGAAGTAATGGAGCATTGGAAAAATCTAAATTGCAATTAGTATATTATGGGGGTATTTATTATTTATTATCATATTTTAATTTATGAAGCAGATTAAAAAAAAAAAGCTGAAAAAAAAAACTGTTCATCAAATTCAATACATAGTATTTTGCAGATGTATCATAATAGTGTGTTATTTCAATAGTAAATTGAATTTTTTTCCTTCGAGTAAATTTCTTTAGTTTCCCCCTCCCCGACAATTTGATTTCATTCTACTATGCAGAAAGAAATAATATCGAAAACATCGAAGTTCAGATATTCGTTCCTTATCTGGAATCGCTGAGCAGAGCGTGTCATCCATGTAAAGTCAACATCCTTACTGTCGATCTCACAGGTGCTTATCGAAATGCATGTGTCGACGCTGCAGTCCTTCATTTGAAACTTATCGATTTTGCTTTTAAATGCTATGTTGACTTCATCATGTATTGGGGACAGAGCTCGAAATGGATTGAAATGTCATTTCTGTTCGTCATAAATAATCAGTAAATTTAATATTCATAGGAAATAATCAGGGTAATGAAATATGATATGAAGCATAAACATTAAAGGCTTCGTAAAATTTGTTTTAATAAAACACAATGAAATTTCTTTTCCTCATATAAAAATGAGAAATAATTTCAAAGTATGATGTATTTATTCCTTATAGAAAACACAATATTCACACAATGTATCGTTCAGTATTTTTTTTCATCTGCAAAATAAATGTCAGCGATTAGGTCTGTTCGAGTTTTGATGAAAGCAAATTGTATTTTGTTGTATGGAACGTATAACCTTTCTTCTGATTTCAAAATATAATTTTGTAAATATAATTTTGTGTGATTTAATAATTTTGTAAATATAATTTTGTGTGATTTAATAATTTTGTGACCAAGTTAGTCCAATATTTCGTTGTCTGACCAAATCAAAGGGTGGAAATTTTGAAAGCAGGACAAGGTTTTTTTTTTGGCTGAGGTTCTTCCCATTGCATATTGTCAGGTTTCCGTTTTGTTGATAATATTAATCAATCGGGCCCAGAAAGAATAATAAGCGATAGAGGAAAGGTTGTTGGAGAATTTATAGCTTCACGAAAGAAGTCACTGTTTCTGATAGTCTGGATGATGTAGGATTTCCCAGAGGAACGTGTTAGTTTTCCTAAGATTTGGGTTGGGTTGTTTTACCTCTGAGGGGCACTTTTTTTTGCACACCATGCGCTAAATGGCCAGGTCACATGGACCCCGAAGGCTCAGAGAAGGTTGGGGGAAGGGACCCACTGGAACAGCTGTTGGGAGACAGATGGTAGCTCCCCGTCAAGGCCATCCAGCGTGTTCTTTAACGTGCACAGGGTATGGCTCTCCCGCACACGGGGCCACGGCTTAACGTCCCATCCGACGGACGGCGGTCTTTCCAAGCCCATCGGTGTCCCCTACTGACCGTGGGCAGAGCGGGGAATTTTGCGGAGATAAATCTCAACGCTGACCCAGCTGGGACTCGAACCTGGGAACTACAGATTACGAGCCTGGCGCGCTACCGACTGAGCCACCCCCCGCCCCAATTTTCTTAAGAGTGGGTGTCTATAATGACAGGTGGATATTCTGAGGAAATGGTTAAGCAGTGTATGTTTGCGTCTAATTTCCAGGGGAGGAAGGTCTGCTTCTACCCTGAGGGAAGGCACTGGGGCTGTAGGTAATAGTCCGAGACATTGTCTAATGGCTTTGTGTTAATAGCATGAAGTTTTTTTTTTTTTGAGTAGCTGAGGCCGTCTCAAGGCCTATGCTTTCATAGTCGAATCTCGACCTAAGTGTAATACAAATAAAGTAATACAAAGTTAGCCTTTGGTTACTAGGGAGGCCCCAGTTTTGTCCACACAGGCATTTAACAAATTTAAAGCTTTCTGACCATAAGTCGTAAGTTTGTTGATTTGAGGCTTCCAGGTCAAGTGGGAATCAAGGAAAATTCCTAAACAATTATGTGTGTGCGTGCAGTATTAATGGAGGTGTTGTAAATATGAAGATGAATGTTTAGAAGTTTGCCTTTGGCGAATGGGAGAACTGTTGTTTTGTCAGAGGAGAGATGTAACCACATGTGTCAAAATAATTCTGTGCTTTATAGTGAGTGCCACTTGCATGCGCCCTTCCAAGGTGTGGAATTTGTGTCCCTTACTCCCCGAGTGACATCTTCTGCATAAATGGTAATATTGATATGTGGGGGTAATATGGTGGGTAATTTGGCCAGAAAAATGTTAAAGAGAGTTGGGCATAAAAATTGATCCTTGTTGTATCCCATGATTTGTGGTGTGTATATCTGAAAGTGTTTGGTCCAGTTTAATGGTTATTTTTCTGTTGGAAATGAGATTGTTAATGAAGGACGAAGTGCGTCTTCCGATGCCATAGTATGCAGGTTTATGTATCTGTCCCTTTCTCCACACATTATTGAAAGCTTTTTTTATGTCTAAAAAGATTGCTATGACCGGCTGTTTGGGTTCTAGGCCCATTTTTACGTCTTTTAATAAGTCTAGGAAGCTATCTATTGTTGATTTGTCTGTCAGGAATCCTGTTTGTTTGGGATGTAAAATTTTATGCTTTTCAATGTGCCAATCTAGATGTATTTTAACTATCTTATCTACAATCTTAAGTGTAGCGTTGGCGAGGGTTATGCGCCTGTATGAGGTGATTTCAGTTTTGTCTATGCCCGGCTTAATGAGTGTGCGATTTGGCTGTGCTTCCATGTGTCAGGGAAAGTTTACGATTGCCAATGATATTTAATGATTTGTAAAAGTCTGTGTGTGGTATGAGGGGAAGTTTTTTAATTGTTTTATTGGTTATTTGGTCGGGGCCTGCAGCAGATTTTGAGTTGGAGTCATGAATTGCTCTGTTCAGTTTTTATATTGTGAAATCCAAATCCACATTTTTTTTCCATTTTGCTTCTTGTGATTTTGTAGGTTTTATTCCAGTTGTCTATATACTTACTTGTCTTTGCTTTGTTGTAGAGCAGTAATTACCAACCTTTTCTGGACCATCGCCCCCTTTAGAAGAGAACAAAAATTTCAACGCCCCCCTAGTCCATAATAGTTAATTTAACATGAAATATTAAAATATTTTTGCATATTATCTGTACCTAATTTATCTGTATATTTATCTATTAAAAATCATAAAGGAGGAATTAATAAAACGACAACCAAATGTACAATAAAATTGTTTATTAAAATTTTAAAAATAAACACAGAATCAATAAGAAATAAAAAATAATGAGATAAACACAAAATTAATAACAAGTAAAAAAATTAATGAGATGGTTGAGGCTGGTGGAGTGTTAACAATTTGTTAATGTCGGGTTCCAATTTCGTTAACATCAATCGCAGATCCTCTTCTTTAACAGTAAATTAGCTACTGCACTGAATCCACACTCAGCCATATAGGACGAAGGAAATGCAATTAAAAACTTCTGTACTATTGCCCACAATCCAGGGTAGAGAACGGTATTGATTTTTGAAGCCAGAACTCTTGGTATCCATGTTTGAATTTTACTTTGAGTTTTTCGTTAGTCGTGAGTTCTAAGAGTTCCTCTTCCAAATTTGATGATTCTTCAGTATCTGTGTTTGCGAAAGGATCTAAAACCCAACTCGATATATTCATGTTTAAAATATCTTGGAAACGCTCCGTAAAATCAACATGAAGAACTTCCAAGTGTTGGCAGTAAGTAAGTAAATCTTCCGGTTTTGCAGAGACTGCTGATAATGTGGGAAAGTGGTTGTATTCACCTCTACCTAGATTTCGTTTGAATAGAAGAAGTTTTCCTGCAAAAGCACTATGACGTTTTTTGTTTTAATTAAATTCAAGTCATCACCTTGCAATTGTAAATTAACTTGATTAAATATTTTAAACAGGTCTGTCAAATAAGCGATGTCATTTTTTGACGAAATTAGGTTTTCGCGCAATTTTTCGTCTCTGTCTTCAAAAGGTCCAGTACTGAGTCAAATAGATTGAAAAAACGATTCAGACAAACACCTTTAGAGAGCCAACGTACTTCTGTGTGCAGCAGCAAGCGATTGTAATCTTCATCATTTTCATTACAAAGCTTACCAAATAATCTGTCATTCAATGAATTGCTTCTAATCTTATTGATTGCTTTAATAACGTAATGGAGCGACCTATGCAGACGTTCATTCAAATTTTTTGCAACCAAATGCTGACGATGAATAATACAATGTACAGCGAGTACATTTGGTACTGCTTGTTTCAAATGCGCTATGAAACCCTTATGACGCCCTGTCATTGCTGGAGCACCATCAGTAGCAGCAGACAAAATAATGCAAATAGGAATTTCTTTCTCTTGAAAAAACTTTTGCATGGTATTAAATATAGATTCTCCGTTTGTATCAGATTCCAAATATTTAGCAAATAATAACTCTTCATGAATTTTTTCTTCTTTTATAAATCGTACGTATGATAAAGAGTAGAGCTTCGTTATTTGGTAGAGTTGATTCATCGAGTTGAATGAAAAATTTGCAAGTCTTTAAGTAATCACATATTGATATTTCAACGTCTTTTGCCATTTCATCTATTCTTCTTTGCACTGAATTATTACTGAGAGGAATTTTTTGATGATATCTGACGGTGTCTTATGATGAAGAACAGTTTTCAATATCTCTTTGACTGCCGGCAAAATTAATTCCTCGCCAATTGTGTGTGGTTTTCCTGCTTTTGCGATTATCAATGAAACGTTCTATGAGGCTCGTAGTCCATCATCATCTTGTTTAGAAGACGACGCAAAAAGGTCTGACATAATTGGCTGTTTTAAATATTGCTTTTCCAGTTCTTGAAAATAGGATAAATCTTTGTTCTTCTTATCAGCATGCATTTTATTTAAATGCTCTTGTAGCCTAGAAGGTTTCATAAGCTTCATTTGAAAAAACGTTTCGGCAAATTAAACACATAGGTAATGATTGGTTTGTAGGAGAGTACGTAAATCCATATTTCAAATACTCAATACTGTACTGTCGGCATTTCTTTTCAGATGTAGATTCAGACATTTCAAATACAAATTAACTTCTCAACAGATTTATAGATAGTTATAAAAATAATGTTTATAATATCTTCTAACACTTATCACTCACGACTATTTATCACGGCGAAGCACATAAAAATAATAAAACATTCCTAGAGCTATCGCTTTTATAAATTTGATTTTGTGCACGCATTAACTTGTATGTTTGCGATACCGGCGCACTTGCTCCGTAAACAAGTCATTTCAAGCTCCCATATTTTTGTCGAAACATGTTAAATTGCATGAACCGCGTGTTTGCCTACCAACTTGCAAGGACTTGTCACAGTCAATCTATTCTAAACTAAAACAAATTAGGTATAGGTATACATAATGCTAATTTAAAAATGCTTATTAACGCGATAACAATAAGATAATTTACAGAGCTAGATAAAATATTTATTCATGAAAACAGGTATTTTCAAAGTATTTTATTACATTAAAAATAATTATAAAAATATATTAAATATAATAAATTTATTTTTGTTATATTATTATTGCATCAAGGTTTATTTGCCTATCAGGACGGACACACATGTCCAACATAATAAGCCTGATATAGTAGTGCATGTTAAGGTATTGAATGAGATTACAATTATTGAAGTAGGAATAACATCTCAGAATAACCTGCAGACAGTAGAGGTTGAAAAGAAGAGGAAGTATGTTCTGCTGGCTAATGAGTTGAGCCTAATTTACAAGTGTAATGTTAATATTATACCTTATGTTCTGACGTAACTACGTACCATAAAGCATACTCAAAGCGACTTGGAGTGGGAAAACATATTTAAGCTTATATCCAATCTGTGATCTTGAAGAGAACTTTTGAGAGCATCTCAGTCGACTTCATACGTACTAGTACACTAGTAGGCGGTAGCAGGGAACTTATTGTCCAAGTTGCAGTTGAAAAGCTGTACATGACGGATGAGGTAGTGGATGATCAGAATCACCAGGAAGACACCACAGAATAGAAGAAAATTCCATTAAATTTATTTATTTATTTGACCACCCCTCTTGACTGCCTCAACGCCCCCCATTTGCCCCTGGATCAGCTACCGCCCCCATGGAAGGCTCCAGCGCCCACTGGATGGCGGTATCGCCGCCGTTGGGAATCTATGTTGTAGAGGATTATCTATAGGGGGGTTGAGATAAAATGTTGGGCAAAGATTTCTGCTAATTCTTTTTCTGTGATATTTTGTTTCAGAATTATGGATTGTTAAACTTTGGATGTTTCTATTGACTTACCTACATGTTTAATCGATTTCCAGGTCTCTGTGAGAGATGTAAAGATATCTATCTGGTTACAGATACTCTGCCATTCTAATTTTCTTATGCATTTAGGTTTTTTTTTTTTTGTTGAAGGCACTGTTTTTTTGCAGTTAAATATATTTACAATATTTTTAGTTCTCTTAGCTCTATTCTCTGCTTGTCGGCGGATAGCAATCAGTTTTCTGACCTAAATAGTGTGTTTGCGTGCATAGTGTGTTTTAAGTGTTTGTACTGTGCTGTGTTGTAAAACGTTATCTAAAGTGGCGTTGAATTCTTTAAGTGAGTTTGAGCTTATGTTTTGGGTAGGGAACATGGTGTATTGCATTTTTTGTTGAAATTGGTGCCAATGAATAACTGTGGTAGTTTGATGGGGGTGTGGGGGTGGCGGAATCCTTTAATTAGAATGGGTGCATCATCACTACTCATTTGATCATGATGCACTGTCCAATTGAGTGAGAAAACTATTTGTGAAGAGGCGAAAGTAAGGTCCAGGACTGATGGAATTTGATGTGGTCTATAGTAGGTGGTGGGTCCATGGTTCAGCATAATTGAATTTGAGTTGCTTACGACTCTTTCTAGAGTTTTGCCTCTTGATGTTATGTTTGTACTTCCCCACATAGAATGGTGAGCATTAAAATCCCCAGAAAGGATAAGTAGTAGGGGGCAGGCTTCAATGAGTTGTAGGAATATATCTTCTGAAGTGTTCTGTCCTGGGTTGTAGATGTTTAAGACTGAAAAGTTTGAGGAGCCTATTCTTACTCTAGTTGCTACTGCTTCTAATTTTGCATTATTTTATGGAGGTTTATCTGTACCTGTAGGAAGTGACGATTTATGAAGAAGGATGTTCCTTTGCTAGATGATTTTTCGTTTTTTTTCTGTGTTTTTTCACAAAGTTAGGTATTCTGATGTTAGGTATAAGTTTTGGAAAGGAGACTTCTTGAAAGGCAACGATCAAAATGTTATGTTCCTGTATTAGCTGATTGATTTATGGGATTTTATTTTGAACACCTCTAGCATTCCAATGAATGATAGAGGGGTTAAAATTAGTAGAAATATTGTAGTTGAATTTAAAGCATAAGGATAGGTGTAGAAGTTTCTAATGACAGCTTTGAAGGAAGCTTTACACTTATATATATTTATTTTGAGCAGTCAGATTAGCTGGGTCTAAAGTGTGTGGTTGAGCGTGTGTTGTGAATGTTTTCCATTTCCTGTGCATGTATTTGGTGAGTTGAATTGTGAAAGAAGTGAGTATCTGTTGTATTTCCTGTTGTACCTTTATTACAAGTTCTTCTAGCTTGAGTTATCATCTGATACTTTGCTACTGTAAAGGGGTGTTGGGGATTGACTTGTGCATGAGGGAAGGAACTTTGGTCCTGAGTGTGTGAGGGAGGAGATGGGCTTAAATTATATGTAGTGTGTGGAGATGAGTTTTCCATGGTTTCTATTTGTTGTCGAGTGAGAGCGTTAGTTTTCTGTACTGTGGATGAATGTTTATGCGGGGGGAGGGGGCGTCTCTGCAGAATGGGGTCCGAGTGTTTGGCTCTTGATAGATTATCTGTACCATGTCTTGTAAGACGATTCTTTGTGTGGCTTGTGCCCAAGTAATGCAATTTCTAACCTGTACTTTTCTCACTTGAAGGGCCCTTTTGTAGGTTTCGCAACCTTTGTACGTTGTCGAGTTTGGACCCCCGCAATTGGGGCAGGACGCTCTCTAAGCATTGCAGTTGGCGTATCAATGCAGACCACTGCAAAATTTACAAGTGAGTCTTCCCCTGCAATCAATGGTTTTATGGCCGAATTTTCAATAATTTTTGCATTGAAGTGAGGTAGGAAAGTAATCGGTTTAATGACCGTAATCGGTTCAGTGTAGTAGTCATCAGGGTTACTTTGTGTGGTACATGACTTTGTGTGGTACATGACTTTGTGTCTGTGCATCAGATATCTGAGTTGGGGAGGAAATGTAATCTGCCGCAACGTGTTCGTAATTTATTTGGTCAAGGAGGAAAGCAGATGCTTCAGGAGTTTCCTCAACAGGGCACTGAACAGTTGTGAGAGTCAAATTCGTAGAAGAAATAATATTCAGATCTGGATCTAGAGTTTAACTTTTTAACGCCCACGAAATCTGAGAAAAAGGTAGAGGGTAGTAAAGACAAAGAAATGGCACTATTCGGACTAGTCTATTTCAAAATCTCGGCCATTTTGGGCCGTTCTGGGTGTTAAAGGGTTTAAACATATACAGGGGAGTTACAACTTATTTCAGGTGAAGTTCCTTCTGCATTTTGTAGTTGATTAGGATATGGTGCTGATAATCCAAGAGGGGTGAGGAGTATGTTAGAAGTGTGTTCTTCAAATTGTTTGCATATGTCAGATGGGGGGGGGGGGTGCTAGAGACATAAGAGGGGATAGAGGTATAATCAGAGGAGGCCTGTATTTCCCGACTTCTGGTTGTAATAGTCATAATAAAATATCTTAATATCATCTATGAAAGCTTTCCAATGAAGAAGCTCTGGATTTAGATCCAAGGACAACGCCACAACAGGTCTGGGCTATTGTAAAATAATATATAACTGAAAACAAAATATGGCAGAAACAGAATACTAAAAAACTATTCGGAATATTATTAAGTTTACTGATATTTTTAGTTGCAAATTGCAAAACGATTGACGACACTAAAACTAAAATGTTAAGATTTATCGAAAATGGCCTCTGAAAGCATCATTGAAATTTTATTTTTAATTTTTAGCTGAAAAAGATTTCTGACGATGAGCTGTGTCAACTATCAACGCATTTATTTTTACAACTAGAGTATGCTTAGCAATATTCCGTTTACAAGAAGCGGATCTCTTCCTTCCAAAACTGCATTCTTTCAAACCGAACTTTAAGCGATAGATAAGAAATGATTATGCAAACAAAAGGTGTGCAAAAATAATTCCATTTCAACAGAAATCTGTTCCAACAGTTACCGCCTTTTTAAATATCTGTTTTCGGCACTAAAGTGAAATTAATCGTGCAAATAACAATATTAAAGAAAGATGTTTGTCACACACAAAACTCTGATAATTTAAAGATCAATAGTTGCGAAGGAAAGAAAAGAACCCAGAAAGCAGATGAGTTGCGCAAATAATGCACTTATTCAACAACACTGAATTCGAATCTCTTCACTGTTGTCAACTTTAAGGCTGAAATATTACTTTTCACGGAACAATAGATCGCGTTTCTGAATATTTAATCAAGCCAAAGATGCTTTCATTTCCATTCTCGGGAAATAATATCCTCGGTACCGGTGATGTTAATACCCAATAATCAGCGGAAGGCTTCCTGACAGTTATAGCTGAAACAAAACTGTCGTTATATCGACGAATCTCTGCACGTTTAATTAAATACACTCTTGCTCGGGGAATCAACGGTACAGATAAATTCCCTTTGGCAATGTTATAAAAAATGAGGATGCGTTGCATCTAAAAGGAAAAGAATAAGGACAAAACATTGATTTCCCTAAATGTCCATCCTCAAAATGAGCTTTATCCATTTAATAGATTTATTTTTTGTGAGACAATTACGTTTTATACTTCTAAAATGCTAATAAAAAATCTACTCAATAATAACCCAAAAACTTAATTCATTGTGAAGTTGAAGACAAAATTGTGTTGATTTTTGAATGGAGAATACGAAACAAGATTATTTTGGATCTGTATTCGCATTTCAGCTGCAATTATTCATGATTCTATTCAACACCTGTTTTAAGAAAAAATATTCTGACATACTAATTCTGTTATCTATCATGATGAATGTTATATCTAAATTTTATAATGTATTTTAGTGAATTCTTTTGAATTTTATATTATTGTAGTTTCTTGGCTATTTTTCCGCTACAGCCCATCATGCTGCAAGAATATCGACTGCTGAAAATTGTCGACATTGATCTTGCGTTCTGGTTAAATTGACTAACAAAATATTACAGATTAGAGTCATGGTTTGTGTTCCTTCAGAGCCATGGTTAATGTTCCTTTAGAATCATGGTTTATGTTCCTTTAGATTCACAGTTTATTTCCCTTTAGAATCAGGGTTTATGTTCCTTTAGAGTCATAATTTGTGTTCCTTTAGAGTCAAGGTTTATGTTCCTTTAGAGTAGGGGTTCTCAACGTGGGGTACGAGTAAAATGTTTTGGGGTACGCCTTGAGAGCTCAAAAGTCGATTACCCAATATAATGTTTATAATTTTATAAGTTTCGTTAAATTGTTTATGCAATTTTCTGTGTTTCTCGATATATGTAATTTATGAATACAAAATTTAATGTATATATATATATGTTTTATTTTATTCCCATTGTTATACTATAACTATAGTTTTATCTATGTGTACAAGGGGTACAGTTACATACGCATTTCCAGGGGGTACGTGAAGCATAAAAGGTTGAGAACCACTGATCTAGAGTCATGGTTTGTATTCGTTTAGAGCATAGATTCCCAACGGGGGCGATACCGCCCCCCAGTGGGCGCTGGAGCCTTCCATGGGGGCGGTAGCTGATCCAGAGGCAAATGGGGGGCGTTGAGGCAGTCAAGAGGGGCGGTCAAATAAATAAATATATTTAATGGAATTTTCTGTGACAACCTTTTTATCTATTCTATTCTGTGGTGTCTTCCTGGTGATTCTGGTCATCCACTACCTCATCCGTCATGTTCAGCTTTTCAACTGCAACTTGGACAATAAGTTCCCTGCTACCGCCTACTAGCGTACTGGTACGTCTGAAGTCGACTGAGATGCTCTCAAAAGTTCTCTTCAAGATCACAGATTGAATATACGCTTCAATATGTTTTCCCACTACAAGTCGCTTTGAGTATGCTTTATGGTACGTAGTTACGTCAGAACATAAGGTATAATATTAACATTACACTTGTGAATTAGGCTCAACTCATTAGCCAGCAGATCATACTTCCTCTTCTTTTCAGCCTCTACTGTCTGCAAGTTATCCTGGGATGTTATTCCTACTTCAATAATTGTAATCTCATTCAATACCTTAGCATGCACTACTATATCAGGCTTATTATGTTGGACATGTGTGTCCGTCCTGATAGGCAAATCAACCTTGATGCAATAAAAATATAATAATAATAATAAATTTATTATATTTAATTTTTTTATAATTTTTTAATATAATAAAATACTTTGAAAATGCCTGTTTTCATGAATAAATATTTTATCTAGCTCTGTAAATTATCTTATTGTTATCGCGTTAATAAGCATTTTTAAATTAGCATTAGGTATACCTATACCTAATTTGTTTTAGTTTAGAATAGATTGACGGTGACAAGTCCTTGCAAGTTGGCAGGCAAACACGCGGTTCATGCAATTTAACATGTTTCGACAAGAATATGGGAGCTTGAAATGACTTGTTTACGGAGCAAGTGCGCCGGTATCGCAAACATACAAGTTAATGCGGGCACAAAATCAAATCTATAAAAGCGATAGCTCTAGGAATGTTATGAAACCTTCTAGGCTACAAGAGCATTTAAATAAAATGCATGCTGATAAGAAGAACAAAGATTTATCCTATTTTCAAGAACTGGAAAAGTAATATTTAAAACAGCCAACTATGTCAAACCTTTTTGCGTCGTCTTCTAAAGAAGATGATGATGGACTACGAGCCTCATATAACGTTTCATTGTTAATCGAAAAGCAGGAAAACCACACACAATTGGCGAGGAATTAATTTTGCCGGCAGTCAAAGAGATATTAAAAACTGTTCTTCATCATAAGACACCGTCAGATATCATCAAAATAATTCCTCTCAGTAATAATTCAGTGCAAAGAAGAATAGATGAAATGGCAAAAGACGTTGAAATATCAATATGTGATTACTTAAAGACTTGCAAATTTTTCATTCAACTCGATGAATCAACTCTACCAAATAACGAAGCTCTACTCTTTATCATACGTACGATTTATAAAAGAAGAAAAAATTCATGAATAGTTATTATTTGCTAAAAATTTGGAATCTGATACAAACGGAGAATCTGTATTTAATACCATGCAAAAGTTTTTTCAAGAGAAAGAAATTCCTATTTGCAAAATTTTGTCTGCTGCTACTGATGGTGCTCCAGCAATGACAGGACGTCATAAGGGTTTCATAGCGCATTTGAAACAAGCAGTACCAAATGTACTCGCTGTACATTGTATTATTCATCGTCAGCATTTGGTTGCAAAAAATTTGAATGAACGTCTGCATACGTCGCTCCATTACGTTATTAAAGCAATCAATAAGATTAGAAGCAATTCATTGAATGACCGTTTATTTGGTAAGCTTTGTAATGAAAATGATGAAGATCACAATCGCTTGCTGCTGCACACAGAAGTACGTTGGCTCTCTAAAGGTGTTTGTCTGAATCGTTTTTTCAATCTATTTGACTCAGTACTGGACTTTTTGAAGACAGAGACGAAAAATTGCGCGAAAACCTAATTTCGTCAAAAAATGACATCGCTTATTTGACAGACCTGTTTAAAATATTTAATCAAGTTAATTTACAATTGCAAGGTGATGAGTTGAATTTAATTAAAACAAAAAACGTCATAGCTGCTTTTGCGGGAAAACTTCTTCTATTCAAGCGAAATCTAGGTAGAGTGAATAAAACCACTTTCCCACATTATCAGCAGTCTCTGCAAAATCGGAAGATTTACTTACTTACTGCCAACACTTGGAAGTTCTTCATTTTGATTTTACAAGTTTCCAAGATATTTTAAACATGAATATACCGAGTTGGGTTTTAGATCCTTTCGCAAACACAGATACTGAAGAATCATCAAATTTGGAAGAGGAACTCTTAGAACTCACGACTAACGAAATACTCAAAGTAAAATTCAAACATGGATACCAAGAGTTCTGGCTTCAAAAATCAATACCAGTTCTCCACCCTGGATTGTGGGCAATAGTACAGAAGTTTTTAATCGCATTTCCTTCGTCCTATATTTCTGAGCGTTGATTCGGTGCAGTATCTAATTTACTGTCAAAGAAGAGGAACAGACTACACATCACTGAACGTGGCGATCTGCGATTGATGTTAACGAAATTGGAACCCGACATCAACAAATTGTTAAAACTCCACCAGCCTAAACCATCTCATTAATTTTTTTATTAATTATTAATTTTGTGTTTATCTCATTATTTTTTATTTCTTATTGATTCTGTGTTTATCTTTAAAATTTTAATAAACAATTTTATTGTACATTTGGTTGTCGTTTTATTAATTTCTGCTTTATGATTTTTAATAGATAAATAAACAGATAAATTAGGTACAGATAATATGCAACAATATTTTAATATTTCATATAAAATTAACTATTATGGACTAGGGGGGCGTTGAAATTTTTGTTCTCTTCTAAAGGGGGCGATGGCCCAAAAAATGTTGGGAATCACTGATTTAGAGTCATAGTTTATGTTCTTTTAGAATCATGGTTTGTACATGTTCTTTAGAAACCATGGTTTATGTTCCTTTGGAATCATAGTTAACGTCCTTTTAGTGTCATGGGCTTATGTTCTTTTAGAGTCATGGATTATGTCGTTTAGAGTCATGGCTTATGTTCTGTTCGAATCATGGTTTATGTTCCTTTAGTGTCATGATTTACGTCCTTTAGAGTCATGGAATTCATGGAGAAATTGTAATATTTTGCTAAATTGTCTGGATTGATTTTCATCAAAACTTGCATGTTTATAAAGAACGGTCCCAAACGTAATAGGTTGGTCTATATTAAAAAAATACGATACCCACGGAAATAAAGCCTTTAATTTTAAAACATGAAACTTTAGTGACCATACAGAATCTTTATTAGAAACACTTCACGATTTAAAGCATGTATGAGCTTAAACATTTTAGATAAAGTGTTCCAACGAATTTGGCTTTTGTCGATATATGATTCAAGAGTTCGATTAAAAAAATTGTAACTAATAAAAGTCTTTCTCAGATATTAAAGCTCAAATTTTGGAACTGATGGTCCACAAAGTTTTACTAAATATCTATTCTTAATGCTATGTTTTTTTAAAACTCTTTGGAGTGTGATCTTATGTTTACCTTAAACATAACACATACCAATAATATTTCTATATTCTGACAGAGTATTTAACGAGCATAGCTGTTAAAATGGATTAAAGAAACCTGAATTCGAATTACAGATAAAGTTACTGTGAAATCATTTTATTTTCTTTCATCGGTGATTGCAACAAAGTGTCGAATATTCCTAAGACGTCAAGCTCTAGGAAGAATGAGAGCAGGCCGAAGTCAGGCAAAAGCAGCCAGATACCTAAATGTGTGCCACGGTATTGTATTGTAATCAGATTCTGGAACCAACTCTCAAATACCCAAAATATCTCTAGAAGATCTACTCAAACTGCATAGGCTCACTTTAATGCAGTAGTATAACTACGATAATTAAAGTGAGCGGTGGGTGGCGGGAAGGTTGAATAATTTTCTTAACTTTATAAATTTAAAATGATGAAATAATAATTTATTAATATTTTATCATTTTCTTATTGGAGGATGTTAAATCTCCAATCCCTATATTCCCTGATTCGCCACCACAAGATTGTCGTTATGTTACGTTACAATGGGTTTATTCGTTTCAGTTGTTTGCCTTCCTACTAGGTGTTGTATCAAGGCATACATCCCAACAGAATAATTCATAAGAGGAATCAATTTGCGGGACAGCAAGCTGTGAATTTTGCTTTCATCCCCTTGAAGAGAAGGGGTAATTGAATTTTTATAGACATCTCGACTGAACCAAGTAGCAATAAGTCAATGTGTTTTTACCGATGAGTTGTATTCAATCTTGAAAAGAATATTCGACGAACATTCATTTGGAGGGAAAGAGAAATCAGATTCCATCGCACTAGCTTCACAGAAAGAAACATTTGTGGAGATGATTGGTGTGATCAGGCATCAGTAGCAATGGCCACAGAAGCTTCCGTGACTGTGGTCTCAGGATGAACTCTAGCATGTGTGAGGTATCAAAATGAGATATTCGATCTTTATGTTTGTCCTTTTGTAGTAACAATTGGTCCACACTTCCTTATACAGGAAAATAATAGCCTTTAACACAGCTCGCCTAATAGATCAATACATTTAGATTGAGACTATGCTAGGTAAAATTGGCCAAGAAGATACTCAGTCTTCAATCCTGTTATAAATTTAACGGATGGAAACTGAGTGTGAGTTTAAAAGAATATTTAGCAACAATAACTCTAAATAAGGTCTAATATTACAAAAGTATGAACAAAAACATTTCTATGTACTAAATTCAACTAACACAAATATTTATCTTCATCAGTATGAAAATAAACCATCCAAAGAATATAGAACCTTTTCACTATTCCTACAAATAGTAGTATCTCTATAATTGTTATATATATTTAAGTGCCATTGAATTAGGGATAGGAGACGTTATCCAAATTCAGTAACAAAAGTCCCGCATTTGCGCGCATGCGTGACTGAAACTCTGGTCATATATAGCTGTCAGCTTTGGTTTCCCCAAGCATTCGTCGTGAAAAGCGTAATGGGAAAGACGCAGAATTTAGATACATTTGGCAGAGGGCAGACCGTAGGTGGCCCGTCAGATGGAACACTCGATCCCGAAATTGTCAACCAACAACTTGGATTTCTTCGTTTTTCGTCGTACGACAGTTTCAAGAGTGTTCTGGGAATATGAAAATTCCAACAAAAAAACAAACAGCCCGACAAACTGCAAAGGGCAATCAGCCTTGAATGATCGTGGGCTTTGTCGTCTGACCCTCATTGTACGGACTGATAGAGGCTAGACATTATCTGAAATCACCTCCCATCTGAACATGGGTTCCAGTTGGTAAGTCAGTGCATGGACTATGCAATGCTCACTTCATCGTCTCGGCTTCAGGATCCGCCGACCTACGAGAGTCCCACTTCTAACGGCACCACACCGGGCTCAGTGCCTTGCCTGGGCTAACGAACATCGAAACTGGACTATCGAAAATTGGCAACGGACAGCCTGGAGTAATGAATCCCGTTTTAAACTTCATCACGCCGATGGGAGACTGAGGGTATGGTACCAATCATGAAGCTATGGATTCTGCATGTCAGGTAGGAACAGCAGAAGCTGGTGGTGGCTCAGTGATTGCCTCGGGTGTCTTCAGTTGGACGTCTGTGGGACCTTTGGTACGTGTACCAACGACTCTCATGCATCCCAGTATATAGAACTCATGGTTGACCATTTACACCCCTTTTTGACAATCATGCATCCCAATGGGAATGGCGTCTACCAGCAAGATAACTTTTCATCTCACAGGTCCAGGTTGGCTACTGCATGGTTGCAGAAGCATATTCTGACTTTGAAAAAATCGAGAAATAATCAAATTTGTCACCTAGAAGCCCAGATTTCAATCCCATCGAAAATCTTTGGAATACCGTCGAGCAGAGTGTTCGGAACTGTGTCACATCAGCAATGACCTTGAGAGAACTGTGGACAGCTCTCGAGGACGCATGGGTCGCTGTGGAACATTAACGCAAGTTTGTGGAGTCCTTGCCTCGTCATGTGGCGGCCGTTATCAGGGCCGGAGGAGGTCCAATATGTTACTAGGTTGCTATCTCTAATCCAGTGGCACTTCAGTGCAATATAATACTCAATGAGTGGCAAAATCATATATGCGAATAAATCTGTATTCTACCAAGAATAACCTTACCTATTCTTTAAACAAACAGAAAATAACTATACACCAAATAACTTTCTTCCAGGATTCTAGTCCTCAAGTAATCTAAAACCGCAGCTAAGTAACTTTCTACTTGGCATTATTTCTTCCGAGAATCTTAGTCGTTCAATTAATACAAGCAAACTTTTTCATTACTCTCAGAACATCGTTAAGATTTAGAGTTAGGCTCTTCTAATCCTTTGGTAACGCAATTTTCATGCTGAAGTACATGAGAGCCACTTTTGGGTGCCAATGGGGTGGATCTATCGCCTGGCATCAAAATAATACGTCACATCACGGTTTCATTGTTACTCGTTCATCTGTCGTTAAATTTCCTGTAATATTTGAATTCTTCTGGGAAGAGGTATTGCCAATTTCAACTTACTTCTAAAATGTTTCGTTTAACTGGGGGAATGTCCTTAAGTTTGAATGAGGATTACTGCCTCTTATCCTTGATTGAGAGCTTCGTTTTCAATATGAGGGAGGAATCGGATAATTGCTGACAGATGGTATCACACACTATACGAGGTGTTTGAAAACTCTCTGTACAAATTTCAATGGGAGATATGGAACAACAAGACAAGCCTTTTTCGTATTTGAATATATGTCCGCTGACGTAACCCTTCGGTGCTAGAGGGCGCGTTTGGCGGCACTGCAATTGGCTAGAGGGGCGAAGTGGGAACGGAGAGCGGATTTGAGTTTGCCGCTAGCATTCGTAAATCAGACATATTACGTGTAACATGGAGTGTCTCACGAGTGCTGAGATGGCTGACATGCATCTGGCGTATAGGGCTACCAATAGAAATGGAAGAGCCACTGTGAGGTTGTACTGACAGTGCTTCCCAAACAGACATGTGCCAAATCACCAAATATTTGCGTGTTTGCAGCGGCGACTGCGAGAAACTGGAACATTCCATGCAAACATGCATGACACTGGTCGGGAGACAACCATGTGCACTCCTGACATGGAAGAAAAGACCCTATGGGGGATTGAGGACAATCCAGTCACGGTGTGAACCACACACTCGTGTGAAGAGTGTTGCACGAGCAGCAGTTACATCCGTTTCATCGTCAGAGACTCCAGACTTTGCAACCTCAGGATTTTTTTGTGCGGAATTCGTGCGCTGGTTTCTGCAGCAGACCGCTGTGCACCCTGATTTTCCGGCTCATGTGAACTTCTCAGATGAGGCCTCATTCACACGTGAGGGTGTGTTTAATGTGCACAATTCTTACATTTGGGTGCACGAAAATTCACATTCCAAAATGTCGCATGGTCATCAACAACGGTCGACACCAATGTATGGGCGGGTATCGTCCATGACATTTTGATTGGGCCATATCTGGTGCCTCTAAGACTCAATGGCAGATTTATCGCGTATTTCTAAAAGAAACGTTTCTGGGACTGCTGGAAGATGTTCCCGTGGCTATTCGCAGACGAATGTGGTTTCAACACGACAGAGCGGCAGCAGATTTCAGCAATATTGTGCGTGATTATCTGAACACCACTTTTGGGGGCTGAAGGATAGGCCGGGTGGACCTGTCGTGTGGCCACGAAGATCGCCGTTTTAAAATGTATCGATTTTTTCCTCTGTGAACAGAGGAAGAACCTCGTGTACGAGACTCCCATTTACTCAGATGAAGACCTCGTTGCAAGAATCGCTGTCGCCATTGCAACTGTTCACAAAATTCCGAGAATCTTTCAACATGTACGGCAATCAATGCTTCGATGCTGTCATGCATGCAATGCTGTTGCCGGTCGCAACTTTAAGCACCTTCTTTAAATAAACATGTTGTTTACACTTGTTTCCATTCCTTTATGTACGAGCTCTACCGATATTTCTGTCAGCGCCCTCTAGCACCGAAGGATTACGTCATCTGACATACATTCATAGACGAAAGAGGTTTGTCTTGGTGTCCCCCTATCTCCCATTTAAATTTGTACAGAGAGTTTTGAAACACCCTGTATAAAGGTATTGTTACCTCAGATGAACGTGCAACAATAAAGCCATGATGAGATGTGTCATTTTGATGCTCCTGTTGTGCCTCAGCGTGAGAATTTCGTCACTAATCTGTTGCAACAGGAAAAGACTAAAAATATAGTGGGTGAAAATTCACCATATTGTAAAAGAGTTTAATTGTTTTTTGTAGAGTTAGCGTAATGAAATCTAATTTTAGTGGAAGTAATATGTCGAAGAAGTCTACTAGTGGAAAAACAATGGAGATTTAATGGCGGAAAGGTATTTAACGTAAAAAAAAGAATTGGAAAAGTAAACCTTGCTAACTTATAGGTTTATTCACAATGATAATTGTGTCGCTTATTGAATGTTGTAAAAAATTTCCCTTTATGCTTTGAATAGAGTCTAAGAATTTTAACATGATTATTTGAAGAATAGCTAAATATTGTGAAATATTCTTTTGATGGTTTAATTTCATGCTGTTGGTAGACATTTGTAATGTAATAATAAACCTCTTTGCCAAATTTCATTGCATTTGCTTAGAAAATACTTTGAATTGTGTACGAAGTAATATATTATCCTTTGATTTTGAGCACCAGTTTTTTACGTGGGGATGAAATGAATTTATATAATCCTCCCGTTCCATAATTATTTTAGCCGTGATCGATTTTTAATATATTAAGTTGTACCTTTTTAAATACTTAGAGCCCAGTGTTATACTGGGGAAAAGAGATATCCTCCCGCATAAAATGGAGTAATCAATGGCAGGTAATGGTTCTTGAACAAAAGACAGATATTTATTTACAGTGCTATCTACATTACACAATTCATCACAATCCGTTCATCTCATCAAATATTTTAAACATCGCTTTATTGGAATCAACTTACATAGATCAGTAGGAGAAATCCTGCTCCTCTCCAAAACTTTTGCTCTCTCTCCTGACTTTAAAAACGTTCTGGCCACTCTCCACGACTGTTGTGTTCTCTCGCCACCCTTACTGCTCCTCGCTCTCTAAAACACAAAGGACACCTAAATCGAATCTCATTGACCAGGAAAATAAAATCAGTTTTATTTTCCTGGTGCCATAGTTAACAGCTCTTAGGACACCGCACATCCACAGCTGGGTAACACTTCCTTGGGCTGCCTGAAGCAGAAGATCCTCGAAGACATGTACATGAAATATTAAACGAAAAACAACGCTGTAAATATCCATTCTTGTGACATAAATACATGACATTATTCAAAGAAAATGTCTCAGATTCAAAGAAAATAAAATTACATTAAGGCTTATCATTCTGCTAAGTCAACTACAACTAAAGTAAACATAAATATAAAACGTGGCGTCACATTAATGGTCAGAATAAGTGATCACGCACTGATCCTGCGGCTACATAAATGACATATGCGTACTAAAGAATGTTACGAACACCTTATTTCCAACAATTATGCTTCTGTGGCAAAATTCTTATTACTCAAGGAGAGCAACATGTGTAACTGTAAGCTCAGCTATCAAAATAAAACTCAGCCGAACGAAACAGGACTTGGCAGCTTATTTCACTTTGTTAATTAACTATGTCAAGAATAAAGAAAGCCTTAGCCACAGTCAAATACTAAACTTCTCTAGTCTCCACAACAGTGCATAATCCGATTTCCACCACCCTCGATTCTGCTCGAGAGCAACTCCGTTCTAGCCATAGGAAGCACAATGCAGCCATTACGTGGCAGTCACGTTTGTTTATACCGACTGCCCTTTACCCACGTGCAGCCACGTGTTTCAGTCACGTGCCTTTATACCCACGTGCACGTGGGTATAAAGGAAGGCTGTATATCGTGTTGACAAACACCGATAAACTGCTACTAACTCAGGTGATTACATTGATCATTGCTTCATATCAAAACAAAGCCATTATTTCCTCTCAAACCAAGATAATAAAATACTCCTATGCTCTTAGTTACATAAGATATGCTTAATAACTTCCCTAATACACGCTTTATAAGCCTATATGACAAAACATTTCTGTGTTGTGAGCTCTTACAACTCAAATCTATTCCACCATAATATTTGAACGTTTACGTCAAATAAACATAAAATGGCATAAAATGTGGAATTACCATTTCTAAAATTTTGGGTACATAGCAATTGAATTTTAAAAAATAGAACTCGTAAAATGAACTTAAAACATAGATCATGACAATACCTAAATAACAGATTTACATCACCTTCCTTAACAAAATTATTTCTGTATAACAATATTCAATCAATAATTAGGTTCAAATTTGAGAGTTGTCACTTTAGTGGCTGCATAGCGTTGACTGAGAACTCCACCTTCCGCACGTAGTGCGGTTTTTCTTCCAAGTTGCTCGAGAAGCATGTGCTCATAATCAATTTATTTTCTTCCCTGCTGCTGTCTGCTGTATGTGTGTCTGGCTTAGTTTCATCTCTATCAGTTCAGATTAGAGGGCTACAGTCACATATGACAAACTATTATTTCATTTCTAGCTTCTGGAGGACTGGACTCTCTCTTCCTCTGTCAGGCTAACATCCTCTGTAACAACTTGTGTTTGAGGGCTACAGTCAGAGACAAATTCTGCTGCTTCAGTTACAGCTTCGGAAAGGGGCGCTAACTCTTCTAATTCTAAAAATGGCTTAAATGTTGTAAAACATTTCCTTTGATGCTTTGAACAGTATCTGTAAAAATTGTAATACGACTATTTGGAAATATAGTTAGATATTGTGACTCGAACTTGGGAACTTCAAATTGCGATCCTGACAGCTACCAACTTAGCCAACTTGCGGCCCAAGAAAATGAAAACTAAATGTAAACAATTGAGTGGCATATACCATCGTAAAATGTTTTAAGTTCTAATTTTTAAATCGAACAGTAATTTGGAAACAGTTTTCAGTATCATATACTATATTCTTTTTTGATTATTTGGTGTTCTTACAGTATTGGAATTTCCTAACAAATGTACCATTTGTCAACAGGTCGATAAATCCATATTAACAAGCGGACAACTTGCAGTAGGGTAAAAGATAGCTGGTCTTGAGCAATAAGGAGTGACATCCAATCTTTTATGCGAACAATAAGAGTTGTTTTACTGATAAAGGCAAAAAATGATTCAATTACTCTTAAATGCCAGAGAAAGACAATTGCTATGAAAAGGAAACTGCTGTTTTTGATTTCAAAATATTCCGCGCTGTTTTTAAGATTCGAAATTTATGACGAATCAAATTAAAACCCAAAATGATGCTTGAAACCATAGAGAATCATTTTATTTTTATTTTAAGCCGATCGAATTCAGCTGAAGAATGGCTGACTGAAAACAAATAACTTTTATATTTCGAGTTTGATACGACACCATCCAAGAATTCAAAATAAATACCAATAGAAGAGGACGATTCTCGACGTGAATTGCACCTTCCCTCAGACATATCTCATTGGTTCAGTGAGCAAAACTTATGCGAGTGGCATTCAGCAAGGCACGACAACCTTCCTCCATTTCTCGTTCAACGCGATACTTCTAGCAAATAAATTACGATGGGCTCCCGTAATCAACGAACGCGCAACGGCGCAGTACCATCTTTATATCCACGATCTTCGCCACTAACGACATCTAACGATCGTTTAGCGCAATAGCCAGGCCTCGTGAGAGTTGCCAAGACAGGCAAAAGGAATTGATTAAGCATTGCAGCAGTCGTTTCGTCAGGCGTTCGTAACGAGGCAGCCACAACGTCTCGCGAAGCTCACTAACCTGGCCACTTCGGTCCAATGACAGTACACGTCCCATGAGCTCTTGTTTTGCACGCGCAGCTTATCCCATCATGCGACTTCGAAGAGCCTCTCGAATCAAAATCGTCGGCAGAGAGCGTAAAGATGGGATCTTCAACAGATCCACGACTTTGAAGTTAGCGTTATCAACTGATCTTTTTTGTTTCCGCTTGTCTGTCTAAGTGGATAGTTTGTCAGTGTGAAGCCTTGGGATGCGAGCGCACAGGAGATGTGCGGGTAATTATTCGACTGCCACATCACAGAGTTAGGGGCATTCGTCTCATGCCAAAGAGGGAAAAAGTAAAGGAACAAAAACTTCAAGTGTTGCGAAAGAACTTTACAAGCTAATTGTATTTTGCGAAACGTTACAAGAAATTTATTCACTTCGATTGAGACAACTAAAAACAGTTTCAAATAAAGTGCTTAGTCCATTTCTGCTTCTTTATTCAAGTTTAAAAAAAATTTAAAGTGTGTAGTAACAGTTCTTAGATAATAAAAAAATAGTGTTCTGATTTTAATATCTGTTCCTCTACGTTATGTATAATGAATATATCTGATGTTTCGTATGAATTAGATTGTTGTTGTTATTCTGATAATTGCCATCGTTAACTGATTAATTTATCTTTTTTTGTCATTCTTAAAAATGATTTTATATTTACTCTTTTTACTATCAATGTGGTCTGTAAATGGTAGCTAGGTAGTAATTGGAAGGAGAGCTATGCACCAATCCCCTGTGACCATGAATCGAACCGGCTAGCCCTAGCACCAAATGTCCGACCCCGCCTTCTCGTGGTGCAGACCGTTAGTACATTTCAAAAGAGATACTCTCTTGTGGAAGTGAACGGAAGGGGAGGGCAGCCAGATTAGTGTGGACAACTATGGCTACTATTCTTTTTTTTCTACCCTGCTGAGGAGTGGTCAACCACACAGGGTCCTGGTGCAGAACATATAAACCCACTGGACTGGACAGATATATGGCTCTGAGCTTGATTATGGATCATGATTTTGCTGCACTGGTGGGCTTCTGTGGAGGGAAAATCTTTCACTGTGTTTTCTGTTTGTTTGTGGGTTGACAGCCCCAAGTGAATAGATTCACAGGATATGTTTATCAGCTGTTGGATAATCCTGAGCAGAGGTCATCGCAGGCACCTGAACTCTTTGCTTCTATTTCATCGTCAAATTCTACATTGGAGGAAGTCTTCCAGTGTAGATGGCTTCAGCCTTTAGTGTTGGGAGAACGGGTCTTTGCCCCATGTCTACGATTAGGGGGCTGTTTGACATTGTCGGCATTCCCTCTCTTAAAAACATAGTTTCTTTAAACATCCCACTCACCATTTTCTCTCCATAGGTAGTTGGAATGTGAGGACTCTGCACAGAGCTTTTTCTCCTGATGTCCTCACACAAGAATTCCACCATTATAATTTAGATATTCTCGACTTGCAAGACATGGACAGATATAGGCAGGATGCATGGACAGATATAGGTCAGATTTTAAAAATAATCATAATTTCTCTTTTCAGGGAGGGACGACAATAAACACCACCAAGACGTGGGTCTGCTTCTCAGCAGACATGCTAGTGATGCTCTTATAGGATATGAGTGCATTAATGAAAGTTTCAGAAAAGCGTTAAAGACTTGAATGTTATCTTCTGTTATGCCCCCACTGAGGATGCAGATGAGGGTGAGAAGGATATGTTTTATGGACAAATTCAGGATATTTTGAATTCTGTCAAGAAATGAGATATTACCTTTGTTCTAGGTGACTTCAATGCCAACGTTTGTACTGACTCTGACCTTTGGGGAGGAGTAATAGGCCCTTTTGGTATTGGTAGCTGCAATGGCAATGGGCAACGTCTCCTACAGGTAAGTAGGAATTAGTTACCTGCAGGACTTAATGGATTCAGAATAACTAACACTTATTACAAACACCGCGACATACATAAGTACATATGGGTTTCACCTGATGGGCTGCATAAGAATATGATTGATTATATATTAATTAACAGCAAATGGGCTAGTTCTGTTAGGAATACCAGGTCATATAAGGGAGCTGAAATTGGATCTGACCATTATCTTTTTAAAAGTGTCTTGCAACTTACTCTTAAAAAGAGTTGTGCTAGGATTAAAAAATTTACCTTTACTACTGAATCTCTGAAAGACTAAGTTATAGCTAAAGCTTACCATGAGAGGTTACTTAGTCATTATGACAGTCATAGCAAACTCCTTTGCCTTTCATCATTAGTTACAAAGTTGAACCACCTAATGCCAAAGATACTGCGTAAGCATCTACAATCAAAAGCATCTAGTTTCCTGTTATCTTCTTTATAGCGTCCATGTTTTACTACCATAACTAATCCTAGAAATAACCAAACTATTATACAGTCTAATTTTAGTATTTAGGTGTATACACCTATTTCTCCACACTCTCCATAGATTCTTAAAAGTCCCGGCAGCAATTCTTATTCGTCTGGTAATCTCGTGCCGCACATCATCAGTATCTGTTATATAGCTCCCAAGATAATTCAAATGTGACACCTGCTCAAGACTGCAACCATTCAGATTAACTGAATCACAGTCTGCCTGACCAATTTTCATCACTTTAGTTTTCTCTCTGTTTATAGCCAAACCTACTCTACTCTCAATTTCATCAACAGCTCGAATGAAAGAGTTCATCTCATCAACATCCAACATTTGCCAAAAGGGCTAAATCGTCAGCATAATCTAAATCAGAAATTTTCGCATCTCTAGTCCATTTAAGTCAAAATCTTTCCCTTGAAGTAAATTTCGCATAACATAATCAATAACCAAGCTAAAGAGAAAAGGAGACAAAATGCACCCTTGTCGAACACCAGAAGTAATGCTAAACCAATTGCTACAAACCTTACAACTCTCACACATGACTCAGTGTTATTATAGAGAGCTTTCATTATATTAACTAACTAGTCTGGTATACCATATGATCTCACAATAAACCACAAATTAAGACGTTCAACAGAGTCGGAAGCCTTTTTGAAATCAACAAAGCTAGCAACAAAACATTGGATACAAGGTTTCTGAAACTCGAAACATTTCTCAAGAATCTGCCTAAGTGAAAATATCTGATCCACACATCCCCTACCACTTCTGAATCCACATTGCTCATCACGCAATTGGCTGTCAACCAGATTCTTAATTCTATTAAGCACAATCATGGAAAGAACTTTACCTGGAACAGAGAATAGGCTGATACCCCTATAGTTATCACAAGAACTGCGATCACCATTTTGTAAAATAGGGATAACAATAGCTCTGGTAAAATCCTTAGGAACCAAGCCTCTATCACAAAAGATATTCAAAATTTCAGTCATCCAAGTGGTAACCGAAACATACCCAGCTCTAAGCATTTCCGCAGTAATTTCATCTACCCCTGGGGATTTGTGAAGTTTAAGTTTAGAAATAGCCAAAATAACTTCAGAATGTGTTATAGGGTAAACATTAAAGCCACCAATGCATCTATCATCATTGCAAACAATGGGAGTAGAACTAACCACATTGTTTAGAACATCACTGCAATGCTCAGCCCACCATGCCATGACAGAATCCTCACCTTCTATAACCTTACCTTGTTTATCCTTCAATCCCTGTATACCTCTTCGTTTTCTACCACACAAAACATTAACTATCTGGTATAGCTCTTTGCTGTTGTGCTGTCTAACTGCTTCCTCGGCTTTGTCAGCCAAGTCCTCAAGCCAAAGATTCTCTCAAGATATACTATACCATCACTCATGATTTGATGCAGTATTTATCATCAAACTACACACTTTCCCACTTTCATTTCTAATTTGAATTATCTAAAAAGTTCATAAAAAGACAGCATTACAATTCTTATATACCTGTTTCTACCATCCCATAAAAAATTATTTTGCTGGGTTACCTCACTTTTTCACGAATTGACAAATAGAGTTAAGAACAGTGTGCCTAAAGGTCTCAGAAAGAGGGGGAGACCTAGGATGCGATGGGCAGACAATGTCAAACAGGACCTTGTTAGAATTGGTGTGCAGTGGCCACATGCAGTAGATGTAGCTCAGGACAGACTTGCTTGGAGAACTAAATTGCACGATCTGGTTGGACCTCCGTAACCCATGGTTGCTTGAGGATGATGATGATGACTATCAATGTAATATGTACTACAACAACCTTGTCAAGCTTTTGCTTTTGGGTTGTTTATATGTTGATCAAATTTAGTGTAGGACTCCTAATGATAATAAACTTGAACTTTACTGATACAGACATATATTTATTGCAATTATTTTTATAAATACCCTTGGATACAAGGATTTCGTTTAAAATCCCTCTATAAGTAGTTAGTTGTTTTTTCTCCTTTTGTAACGTTGTCTTTAATATTTTTATTAAGCATTGCAGCAGGTGATTATTTGGTGGCAAAATTGGTTGCTTTGTGCAATGCTTAATTGATGGGCACAAAATCTGCTGCTCCCATGCCTTATTTCATTTGCTTGAGTGTAAATCTTCTTTCTTATTCGATTCAAATATTTTCTTCTTTCATGTTGAGTGCCATTCAAATCAAAAGCTTCAGAGGCAGAGCGAGACTTTGAATTTTGATCAGCTGAATTTACAAAGGCTTTTTTTGTATAACCAGAATAATATTATTAAATAATTAGCTGAAACAAAATTGGTTTTGCCCTGAATGAGAATTTTTTCACTAATTATTTCAAGTGTTTTTTTGTGTGCAGGCATTTTCCTGTGATACTTTATTACTAAATATTATTGAAAGATTCTTAAACCAGTTGGTTGCACATTTTAGGAGATATGAATTAAAAGAGGATAAAAGGATTATAAAAGGTCATTCACATACTGAAATATTAAGATTTTCCTTAATCATCGGATGCCCTCAAGCCCCACGGAGTCCTGCTTCTGCCCTTACTGAGCGTAGTTATCAATCCTCTCCTGTCAAAATTAGACCCCGAAAATTAGAATACGGAATATATTCTAATTTTCGGGCATAATCTTGTTTCTTTAGGTGAAAGAAGAAAGTCCGAAAAAAGGATTGAACACAGAGCCTATCGAACATTCTTTTGCCGTTACATTCTAGAAAAAGTTATTAAGTCCAAAATCGTTAAATTTGAGTCAAGTGCAATATTGACAGATAAAACTCATTAAGTTTTATCCCCTGTAGGTGCCGAGTAAGAAGTTTTTTACTACTGCTTTTCAATTAAATTTTGATACAAGGAAATGTCAGTAAGTGAAATATGGATTCTCTCATGTCCTTCAAATCAATTGATTTTTATTTATTCTTGCATTTTCACGGTATTTTTGTTGTTGTAAATATTTTTACATATTAAGTGTGTTTTTGGAAGTGCTCTTGTGGGGATATCAGCTGGCTGCCTGCACATGCCGAGTCCGAAAATCCCTTTTATGGCCATTAACAACTACCCTGGGGCGCGAGTTCGGGCGCAGGAGACTACGGCAGCGAGAGTAAAGAACAGTCTTTAGAGTCGCTGTCAAACGGGAAGGTCGTTTGAACACGCGTCAAATGACGCCGCTCTTACTCAAAGAAAATCCCGTAAGGAGAGGGTTCGATTCTATGTGAGAACCAAGATTCAGTTCTGTGTGAACCACATTGTAGGCAAAGGTTAAATATCATTTCGTTGAGTTTGAGGTCCGTAAAGCGAGAATCTGCAAAGTGCGGTTCTCCACCTCATTGCATAATTGTTTGCAGCAGCAAGGCCTACGGTTGTCGAGCGTATCCCCAGCACGTGATTGTACATGATGTGAATAAACTGTATCGTCCCCATACAACTCTCGTGCGTGAATTGTTGGATATATCTCTATACATAACTTGGCGCAGCAAGTCTGAGGCATACGTCGGTACGGGTATAACAACACGCGAATTTGTTATTTCACCGAAATAAGGGTGAAGGTAATCAAGGGACTAATTGAACGTCCTCTACTATAGAGTGGATAAATCGTTTGTCATCTGGTCCAACATCACATTTGGTGCAGTTCAAGCAGAATATCTAATTCCACGTGACAAAATAAATACCAGCGTCGTTCTGGTACCACCGCCCATGACAGGTTCCTCTGTCGTTTAGTCAATATTGTTTAGTGAAAATTTATATATAATCTTTCGAACCTTACTAAGTGTAATTACTGACTATAACATAAGATGTACAGGGTGACATATAGATACCCAGTTATTATTTAATAGTCCGAAATGTTGCTGATAATGCTCCTGCGATGCTTGTTGTGAAACAAATGGGAAATGTGGTAACATTGAAAATGGAACATGTAATTACCTTCCCACTCGATCAAACCGAATAGTGTCAATCAGGAGATTGAATTTTCTGACGTGAGTGCTGAAAACCGCAAATAAAATATCCTACTCTTCCATTGTAATATTGTTTAAATGCCAATTTCAAGCCACGAATAAAATTTCTTGAATCAGGGCTTTCTGCACTGAAGTGCGATAGTTATGTGCATGGCAACTGAATCTGAAAGGAAATTCATGTCCATGTACCATTGGCTCAATGTCTTTAAAGCAACCCGATTTAGGAAGGGAAAAAAAGGTTGCTCATTTGTGCTCCATACAGGAATTTGAGCTCAACGATTTCCTCGACCTCGCTATTTTATCAAAATATTTTCAGCTCAGTAAAATAGAAAGTTTCAGTTATTTTTAAAAATTTAAAGTTCATAGGCTTCATTACGTTTAAAATATAAATCGGGGCTACTTCAGTTTAGATATGGTAATTTAAAGGTCTATTCACAATTCCGTGTCAATGTAAGAGATCAGCCTACAACTTTCTATGTACTCTCTCTGAAGGAAATATAACGACTCGATTCCCTTTTCGAAAAGGGAGTTATTCCATTAGAAAAAAAATGTTAAACCCGAAAAATTAAAAAGGCAAAATGGTGAAAAGGTGGTGTCGATACTAATATAAATACATAGAAGGTAAGGGCTTAGTGTAATGTTATATTTTATGATATATTTTATGTTATAGTTGCAATCAACTTGCCCATTATTCTTTCCTTTTACCCTAGAAATACAGGAACATGTATTTTCAGTTAAAAAGTAAGAAAAAAGAACTAGCTATATGTTAAAATTGTGAAAATAATACATTGAATTTTAAAAACCAATCGTCATCTTTAGTAGCATCAGCAAGCCATCTTTTGGTGACTTCAGTTATTTAAGCATTGCAGAAATTTATAATTATTTTAGCGTAAAATCATCCCAATAAAATAGTTTTAACTTTTTTCTTTTATTGCAGAAAATAGTCATTTGTTGCTTAAGATAGCATAATAATTCACTTAAGTTTAGGTAATCAGCCAGTACATTAAATGTCCATAATATCTCAGCTGACACAGTGTTCGCTATCTAAGAATTAAAAGAGATAGTTTAACAATTAAGGTGAGCACACATGTAAAAAAGAGATTGTGAGTTTTCTGATTTTTTCGTGTGAAGACTTGGTTTTTTCATTATAAAAACTCTGAAAATTAATACTGGCTGTCGCGCGCAGTTCGTATCCTGAAAAGAAGCCAGCATTTTAAAATGATGCAAAGGCGTCAGTAATTTATTACGCCAGAGCTTTTGAAAATCTTCACAGATTCTAGAAAACAGATAGTTTCTTTTTTCCTTTCTAAAACAAGTTCATCATCAGGATGTCCTTTTAAGAAATGCCTTCACTCAGTGGATTTGTCTTCTGTTTGAAGACGAATACAACAAGATCGCTAGAATCGGAAGTGTCTCGTGCAAATAGAAAGATCCGTGTCCTTCGAAACTTACGAGGTTCTCTATAAATTGTTTGCCAAACACAAATCCTAGAGGCAAGTGTGATGTTTTTTGCTGTTGCTTTTGTCTGATACTTTTGGAATAGGGTACTTTTGCTTTATATATTGAGAAATTCGTTCGAATGATCGCTCTTTCAAATGGAAAAACAGATATCTGATAGACATCGGGAATAAATACGAAGCAGTGGAATTTCTCCACTGGGAACAAGGGAAAAAATCATTCTGTTAAAAATTTCATGATTAAAAAGGAAAAAAATATTAAACATATCAGGTGTTTCCAAAAGGTCTAGTAAAACTTTGGGAACGTGTTCTATTGCACATAGTGATAAAAAATAGTCCTGTGAAAACTGGGCCAGTAAAGCTTCCTTTTTAAGTTATAATACATTTTAAGAGTGCTAGTAAGAAATTCGGTGTGAAAGTAATTAGTTTTTATTAGTTATTACAGCACACTGTAAGTGAACGATGATAATCAGTAAATCCACATCAGAGCAAGTGTTTGGAATAGCCTCCCTGAGCATCAGTACACGCCTCAAGGCGTCTTCTCTCTGACTATCGAACACGTTCGAAAAGTCCCGGAGTCTTCTGAATTCTTTGGGAATCATTCACGATCCTTTCGCGAAGAGGTTGTGTATTAGGAACCGGAGAACATATAATGGAAAATGGAATCCTGATCAGTCGATCAGGTAGTCATCAATGATGCCAGCCAAAACATTCAATGAAACCTCTCCTAATGCCAAGACTGCGTAATTTCATGAGGAATTTCCAGTTTCCATTGGTGAATGTTATGAAAATTCCCAATACTATCTCTTGTGAATTGAGATTCATCTGCGAAAAGCAGACAATGTAGAAAACCAGGTACAATACAGTCCTACAGAAACCATTGCGAAAACACGTTTCCTGGATGAAAATTAGCTGGTGAGAGGTACTGCACTCAGTGAACATGATATGGGTGTCGATTGCCATAAATAATGCTCTAAATTAATAGGCAGATGTACAATGATAGTGCTGTCAACAGCTTATCTACACACCGATAATAGTTGATAATGTTGACGACAAATTCTCCGTACAATCGAATGCTATATTTTTCGTGCTAGTTTCAGGATTCTCCGCGATTATTTCTGGCTAGCCCCCCAGTCTAGAAGTAACAGAAGAAAAGGATCTTGTTTCTCGAAGATGCTGATGGACAGCTGTAAACGTGTTCCTGGCTAAACATGTCTGTGCGGAAAACTATCCTGTAGAATAATGAATCATATTACTATCCTGTAGAATATGAATAATAATAATATTGAAAATACGCGTATTTTCAGAACAACTGCCGACTCATATTATGTAGGATTTACCTCACCCAAGAGTGATGAGATTTTGTCCAAAATTTGCATTTATCTACTCAATAGAGTAGATAAATGCATGCAAATGATGCATTTTTTCGTAGCATCATGCTTTTTGACAACGCTTCCTTACTTGCACTCTCAAAATGCACTTTTACTCAGAAGGGAACATTTTTAACTCAATGTTCATAGGAACTGTTTTCATCACTACGCGCAGTAGAACACGATCCTAAAGTTTTACTAGATCTTTCGAACCTTTGTATAATTTTAGCTTTTGGAAACACCCTGTATGCATTAAGAATAAAATATGTAGAAAACTATTGATAATAAAAGTTAGTGTTTCATAATATTTTTATATGAATACGGCAAAGCAACCTTTATATTGATGTAACAGCCCTCAAATTTTCCTCTTACATATCATTTTATTTACGTATAACAAAAACGCGGGACTATCAGTTTGTTGCTAACAGGAAGTGAACGATAAATTTTTCTCATCCTGTTAACAACTTCCATAGCAATCCTCAACGTCTAAGACCACATCTCACAGTACATGTTGAAAACCGTTAGCCAATCACAGTCTGCTTGAATGAAATTCAAACCAACGATTATGTTCTCTTCGTCTATGGCGGCCATTAGTAACTGAGATTTTTGCTCCATACTCTCTAATTGACATTTTTACATTTTTCAAAGAAAATCAAACAGGATTGCATAAATGCTGCAGTGTGTAATTTATTTCCGACATGCTGTAAATGATTTTAAAGGAAATTTTGTACATCTGCCTATTTATTTTGAGCATTATTCATGGCAGTTGCATCAGAAACAAGTTGAGGTCGCTATTCTCTCTATGCCTGCATGTTACAGTGTGCGAAGGCAGTTATAGATTAATGCCAGAACACCTAGTTCCCACTGAGAGCCCAAATATATAATTTTGTTTGCGAATTTAATGAGTTTGTGCCACATACGGGGGCCCAGGGACGTATCCAGACGAAAAGAAATCCGGTCGTCTAATACGAAATCCCAAATTCTTACTTTGAAATCTTAAACAGTTGTCTTTGTATAATTTTAATTTAGTCCCATATGACACCAAAAATAGATTTACAAAAACTATAAAATCTTATTTAATATAGAATATCATTTTAACCTTTCCCGTCCAGTAGAACATTTTATCGAGCTTTGCAACTTATTATCGGATACTTTTTTCGAGCTAGATTTGACTTTTTAGGAGCTATACTGTATACGAAGGTTGCTAGATCACTAATTTCTAAAAAAAAAGTTGCCAGATATTTTTCCGAATTCTGTAATCAACCATAATGTTCGGATATTTTTTTGAGCGACTGTAATTGGGAAACCTTACTCATATCTTATTCTCAGACTCCCCCTCCCCCGAAACTAAATTCTCGGGGCCTTCCCGAAACTGAATTCTCAGATCCCCTCCGTCACAAATTCTCGCCCCCCTCCCCCTAAACCGAATCTTGGATAGGTGCCTGCAAAGGCCTCAAATATTACTTATTCCTAAGGCTCCACTTGCACCTTAATCCAGCTGTGACGAATGCAGGTAATACTCAATACCTTATGTTCTGTAGGTAAGCCTATGTATTCCTGTTACAATTCAGTCTTACCTAGAAATAATACAGGTAATGGACAAAGAAACTGAAACAGCAAAGTACAATCACTAATACCGTTACGGATGCACATGGCAGTTTTGGACCACCAAGTGCGTCGTGTGATAGTCTATCAATGTCTAAAAGTCAGTAGGAAGTGATACAATACCATTCGTCCACAAGAAACGTGATCAATTACTGCTTGTTCTATGGAGCTGGAAAACGCTGCCGGGGACGTCGTTCCAGAAGTTCACATAAATTTTCCAGCGGGTTGATATCTGGGGACTACAGTGACCATGGTATGTGAAAATGTTCAGTCTGATGCTCCTCAAATCATTTGGTGACCACATGTGCTCTGTAGATGGGATCCTGAAAACAGCTCTCTCATGAAAGAAATATTGCAGCATTGGATTAAGATGATCAGTTAAGAAAGTCAAATAGAGATTGGCATTAATTTTGCCTTCTAACGGAATGACTCAACCCACATCATGAGAAAGCACCACACATCATTAGAGACCACTATAACCTTTAACAGTGGGAAACAAGAAATCAAAGTTGTAAACGTCCTTCGGTTGGTGTCACACGTACACTCGTCCATTTGTTGGAAACCAAGTGTAGTATAATTCGTCAGACACATCGCATCCCTCCACTGCTCAAGGCTCCACCTGTTGTGCTCTTTGCACCACTGAACAGGACGACGTGCTTTGAAATAGGAGTTTATTAAATGAAATTAACCTTATATGTATGTCAGTGATAATTTCACTCGCTGAACAATTCAATCTAAGCAAATATTAGATTGCGATTTGTGGCTTGTAGTAAGTACTGTAATATAGCTCTGAAAATGTGATGAGTGGTTGTGAAGTGCAATTCGACCGTGATATGCAATTATATGAAGTTCTCGACGTACAGTCGCTCCAAAAACTATCCGAACATATGGTTGATTACAGAATTCAGAAAACATATCTGGCAACGATTTTTTGGCAACCTTCGTGTACAGTACACGAAATATTTTTTTGGAGCGACTGTACCGTTTTTGACGAAACTGGCCTCTCGCATCCTACATTGAAATTCGTACGCAGTTGGTCAGTTGCAGTCTCCAGTTTCGCTTTTCACATCGCACTAACTTCTAATAAATTCTGGAGTATGCGCTTTCACCCACTGTTTCCTTTTGCGGATTATGTCTTCCCTTTAGATACCCATGCAGACATGACTTTGGGAACTCTTCGTCATGAAACATTAGCGAATTCAGCTGTCTTGGTGATCGAAGCTCCTGACAAAAGCGCTCCAGCAATCTTGTCCCATTCGAAATCGCTCAAGTCTTCCCTCGATGACATGATACCAATAATTACATGCGGTTAAACTAGATTTTCTCTTATAGACATGATGCTAAGCATGATGGGATGTCATTTGCATGCTTCATTCCTTCATCAGTGGAACGAAGACGATGGTGTTTAACAAAAACCGAAGGCGTTCCTGCAAACTTGGAGTTTCCATTTTTCTGTACATTACCAGTAGTTGGCAATTCGTCTTAAACAGTGTAAATGGAAATAAGATAATAGTAGACCAGTTCTGTGTTCCAGAATAAAAAAATGCGTCAATATTAAAACACAAAGTAAATTAATTTTTAAGAAGATTATTGACATACAGCTTCCATTTGCTAAAAATCGCATCATGACCTTTGAAGAAGAGAAAAAGTTTCTAAGAGAATTCTACAGTTGTCAGAATTAATTGATTCCCTCAGTTCTGTGAATTGGTTTTGTTTGATAATTTATTTTTCATTATTATAGAGTATATTATAAAAAAGCAAGGGACATTTTTCGTAATTTTTTAATGGAACTGGCACTATTTAAGAGCAAAAATACTACACTTTTGGAAAACAAAAAGGAATATTATAAATAATTCACAGTTCTACTACTCCTATTTTATAAACGTTTTTCTGATTACCAATTTCCTTTCTGCCTTTTTCTTTGAATTATTTCAAGTGTTTTTAATAAAAAATAAAAAATAAATACCCCCTCAAGCAGCTGCTTGCCACAGAGGTCTGACAGGAGCCTGTCAGTTTATGTGCCATAGTAGAAGGTCTGTGAGCATAGTTCTCGAATAATCAATAGTGAGATCTTGCGCAGCTCATGTAATTTTGCTATAATGGAAAGAGTTTTAATTGCAGTTTTGGAAAACGATTTCATTTTCTGACTCAGAGAAATATATTCTGTTAAAGAACGGAAAAGAGAAAAAAAGGCGTAACCTTTGCTTTTATGTTTCCTTTATTCATTTTTATTAGCAAAAGTCGAGAAAAGCTTAATAAAAACAATAACTAAAACATTCTTCTTTCCACAACAGCTGCAAACCAAATGCTTCTGAATCAAAATCTTGAATTAACGAAAAAGAAATGAAGCGCCACTATTTAACTTAGTACTTCAGGGAAGTACTATGTTGTTGGAATGGGTGGGATGGCAGCAGCCAACTACTTGCATCTGCTGACAACAAAAATGTGTGGAGAGAAGGGGGATGTCCTCCTGCAACTCTCTTTAGTGCCTCCTCTGCATTCCTATCACGTCTTCATTAGGGAGAGGAGTTCGTTCTTAGAAAGAGAAAGTTTAACTTAATTGCTTTCTTTTATTTGACAGTTTATAAAGCCTAGGGCCCTTCTCTTGTCCCGTTAAAATTAAAGGGTGATATATAAAAACAAATTTTCTTTCAGTTCATTGACAAAAATCCTCTATTTTTCATTAACGTCTCCCTCTATATTCATTTCCACTATAGCATGACTAAAATGAGACGTTAAGTCAGGGAATGATCTAAGGATAATATATTGGCCAAGAGTTTGTTTAGTGTGGCCATCGATAGCGAATAAAAAGGTAAAGATGCATTTAAACTTTTATCTTTAAAACTGAAACGTATGAAAAAAAAAACTATTTAATTTGATGACTCATTTCAGCTTAAAGAGTGCGTTAAGTAATTATTTCTAGTTTTAGTATCTGGTTAATAATTTCTCACCAAGTGTGTAAATAAACTCTATAAGAGGATGAAAGCTTTATGACTCCAACGTTACTTAATTAATTGTAAAACGAAGAGAAAAGAGAAATGATGAAAATGAATCTCGACAGCTGAGTGGCATCGCACTGACTTGCAGTGACGGTCTCCTAATCGAAAACGACTTATGGAAAAAAAATGGACTAGTTTGAAGGAATCTCAGTTGTTTTATATGAGAATTTAAAGCATACTTTATGCAGAAAACATAAGGTTTAAAAGAGAGAATAATATTAAGAAACCGTAAGCCATTTTTTGTACAGGCTCTCTCTCCTTTCAGATTACATTTTTATAAACACTTATTCGTAGATTTAAGGCAAGTAAAAAACTAGAACTTCTGAATAGAAGTTTCAGTGTTTGGCCACAATAAATAACTTGCGTACACATGTTAAAAACTGTACATCAGTAAAATGAAAAAATCTTAAGAAAGTCAAAATTTCTGTCATTTGGGATGCTCAATGCCCATTTTATAAACTATATAACATTTAGCATGATCGTTAACCCAAATAATATTTTTGTAAAATAAATAATTTAAAAGGTTTATTGTTTTAGTTTTGACCGTCTATAAATTATTTTGTAGTTGTTTTAAGAGCTTTTTTTTCAGGTTTGATAAGTAAT
This sequence comes from Ryuthela nishihirai, assembly GCA_038380435.1. Taxonomy (NCBI): domain Eukaryota; kingdom Metazoa; phylum Arthropoda; class Arachnida; order Araneae; family Heptathelidae; genus Ryuthela; species Ryuthela nishihirai. Next base: position 7,372,921 of record JAWZYU010000019.1, read on the forward strand.
AAGAAATTACTATTGGCATTTTCTGAATCTTCTAATAGTTTGAATTTGTGAAGTTACGAAGAGCTAAACTTGAAACCATTACGAATTTTAAACGAATCCTATAGCCTATTTGTGCTGGGAATTTCTACCAGTTGCGTTGACCCCATTGACCTTCTCTCTTCCCTCTGGGCGGTGCCGTAATCTCAACGTCCTTCTAAGAAATAAACGAAAAAAATATCTTTTTGAGCTCGATTTGTTTCGATATTTCCAATAGTTTGAATTTCCGCCCTTAAAGAGCGATAAGAAAATCGCAATCACTTTTTTTCTGTTTTGAAAACGAGAATTTCGTATTCACCAAAGACAATTGTAGTCTTAAGAGTTAAAAGAACAGGTTGGACGCATTGAGAGCAATCTCTTGTCGGACGATAAAAATGATGTCACTCACGACTGTGATGATTAACTGATATGTTAACGAAGTTCAAAGGCCAAGCTCAGGCTTTGAGACAATGAATTCTGGCCCACAAAAAGCAAGGAGGAGGAAAACGAAGCTGATCGCTCACGGTCTGTTCAAAGCTATAGCAAAAAAGAAAAGGGCTGATCCTTTAAAAAACTGTATATCAAGTTTCACCATAAATTCCTTTTTTTTTTGCAGGGAGCCACCTAACCGTGACCCTTCCCGCATCGTGGGTTTGCTGTGTCCCATCAGTCCTCTAGCAAGTGGGGTGAACAAAGGGAGAAAGAACTAGACGGCGCTGTGTGAATCTTTTGTTGACCAGTGATCGTGATCCAGGTTCGGCTAGTTATCTTCAGAGCTATATTACAGTACTTACTACAAGCCACAAATCGCAATCTACTATTTGCTTAGATTAAATTGTTCAGCGAGTGAAATTATCACTGACACACATATAAGGTTAATTTCATTTAATAAACTCCTATAGAGCTCACACATAGCAATTGCAGGCAGAGCCCACCATTGGCTGCAAGCATAGCCTGAAAACGGCACTATCAATAATTTCGGGGGTCAGCTTCTACAAGTATAGGTCGGCAGCTTAAGATGGTGACCGAAATAAAGGAAGACACGGGACAGGAGGGATTTTAGGATAAAACGTCCGTTGACCTAACGCAAACCCCCTGCATAAAAGTGTGCTGCTTCTTGAGGGAACTCCTTGTAAATTTCTTGGTAGCACGAAAATCGTTCTGCACCTCACAATGACTTCCTTTACTCCTCCTCATGCATAAAAAAGTTTATGTACTTTGCTGACAAACATGATGCTGAGGAACGTGGCTGCTTCGTTGAAAAAAAGAACGGCGCAGTACAGGCCATTTGCTGCAGTGTCCATCCTCCCTTTGGCACACACAGCTTGACTCTACGAAAGCTGAGGACAAAAGAAGGACTCTGGGCACAAATTTCTGCGTCGCGAAGGTAGAGGCAAGGGAAGCCTCAGGTGTGCCATGTAGGTCTGATTCGTGGACGGGTTTGTGACCTGGATGACTGCACACGTGCTTGTTGTGTGCATCGATGACAGAGGCATGGACGGCGAGTTCTCAGAATCCAAAATGAGGCCTGGCTCCGGTATAGTTCTCAGAGACATAGGCCCCAGGCACTCTCCTTGTTCATTAAAGGTGTTCACTATGATGTTTAGGGTAGGCTTGGGTGGGGAATTTTGCGGAGATAAATCTCAACGATGACCCAGCTGGGAGTCGAACCTGGGAACTACAGATTACGAGGCTGGCGCGCTACCGACTTAGTCCCTCCCGCCCCAGTAACATTGGGAATGCTGCAGCAATGTCAGAACTACATCTTAACAATAGGGCATGACAATAGACAACTCAGCTATTTCTTTGAAAAATATTTTAATGTTACTTTGCATTTATTTGAAAGCTCAAATTAGAGAAACAAAATCTAAATAATAAGCAAAAACCTTAAAATAATTCTTACAGCCTCATTGAAAATCAAATATATATATATATTCAAAATTGTTCTTTCATTGACATTTTGCAAACGGGGACAAGATGGTGGAGAAAATTTAAGCATTTCGTTTCTTACAAAAAATTTTTGCTCAAAGAAAAAAAAGTGTGAAATGTATTTTTTTTAATATTTTGATGGACCCAACAGCTATGAATTTTTAATTAATCGTTAGCTGTAAGTTTAAGCTAAGATGTTTGGCCATATTTTAAAAGTTTCAGCAAATTCTATTAAAACAGGATATTACCAATTCTTTACTAAACTTAAAAGTCATATTTTCCAAAAGCACCGTCCTCCGTATTTGTGTATCTCTGAATGTTAATTAAATTAGCAGATATTATCACTATTTTGATGTCACCACACAACAATTTCAGTGAATTTTGACCCCGCATTCCGGACTTAAGAGAAATCAGGTAGCAAAGTCAAATGACTCTGCATCCATTAGACTCAAACGTCACATTTTCGGTACGCCACTGAATATTTTTATGGTTTGGATATAAACATGACAGATTTATAGAGGGGCGTGTGACTTATGGATAAGTATTTTATCTGGTCAATATGCTGAACCGGACCCATAAGTAATAAGACATAAGATTATCTGAAAACATTTTATTAAATGAAGTATTGGTTACAAAGAGTATATTTACTACCTAATACATATTTTTGGCAAGTAAATTATATAATATGGTCGTTTTTTACATAAAAATTTTGAATCAAAAACAATGTTTTAAGTAGTATCAAGGACTGGGTTGTAAATATTTCTGAGGGTGAGGAATTTTTCGGTATTTATTTTACTATTACAGTTGCAAGGTTTTGCCATTTTTCTTTTGCTCATTATATTCTATTGTATATCTACTGAAAGATCTGCTTGAAATAAAATTTTGCATGTTGTTATAGTTTATGGTTGTTATATATTTCTTAATTTCTAAAGTATTCATAGGGGTGATTCAGTCGGTAGCGCGCCAGGCTCGTAATCTGCAGTTTCCAGGTTCGAGTCCCAGCTGAGTCAGCGTTGAGATTTATCTCCGCAAAACTCCCCGCCCTGCCCACGGTCAGTAGGGGACACCGATGAGCTTGGAAAGGCCGCCGTCCATCGGATGGGACGTTAAGCCGTGGCCCCGTCTGCGGAAGAGCCATACCCTGTGCACGTTAAAGAACACGCTGGATGGCCTTGACGGGAGGCTACCATCTGTCTCCCAACAGCTGTTCCAGTGGGTCCCCTCCCCCAACCTTCTCTGAGCCTTCGGGGTCCATGTGACCTGGCCATTTAGCCCATGGTGTGCAAAAAAAAAGTGCCGCTCAGAGGTAAAACAACCCAACCTAAAGTATTCATAAAAATATTTACATTCCATAAATGAGCATTGTCTCGACTGGGAAAGGTCTGATTGAAAGCATTATATTGTACATTATTTGAGTAAATAATATAATTACAACGAACATTAATTCTTGTAAAAAAGAAATGTTAGTGTTAATATGTTTGTATAGAAATTAAACACTGCATGTTAAATGTTGAATAAAACTTGAACTTAAAAAAGTGGTACCGAGTGAGTGAAATTGATCGTAATATTTTCGTACAGTTGGGAACTGGTTTTAATGTAACGAAGTTTATATGCTATGTAAAATGACTATTAAGTATCGTAATAATAACAGACAAGTCTTAATTTGGCGTTTCTAATATTTTTACGCAGAGTAAGTGTTATAAAAAAAAGTCTGGAATCTAGAGCAGGCATGCTCAAACTGTGAGCTCAGAAACACTGACTGCAGTCTCGCGGGCTCTTGAAAGTGCTCGTTCATGCATCTTTCATTAATGATCGCGAGCACGATCATAAAACAAATTTCGTGTGCCGTTACCGACAGCACTGTATTTAACACTAAAAACACTAAAAAAGGAGCAGAATATTTCATTAAAACAAAGTAGTTTAATTCCCTATTACTATAACGATGTTCAAAACACAGTTTTTTAAATTAAAATGTTGCTTTATCGTAATTGGTAAATAAATAAAAAAAGTTTAATAGCAAAACAATTCATTTTCATTATACTGCTTTTACTAGGAAGAGATATAACGGGGAAAAAAATATTGTTCACCAAGACCGTTTTTGGAAGCCTTAGAGCCCTCCTCTGGAAAGGTTGCAAAATTATACCACGAAACAACTCAAAGTAACTCCATTCAGAATTATGCAATAAAAAACAATAAATCCTTACAAGATACCTACTGAAGGCCTAGCACAATATTTCGGGAACTTGTACAACAAAAAAAATAAAGATTTAGACAAAAAATTTAAAAACTCTAACATATTTCATAAAACATACATATCGAAAAAAGCAGATTATTTAAATTTACCTTTCTCCCACTTTGAATTAAAAAATGCAATAAAGAGTTTGAAAAAAATACAGCTCCAGATCCAGATGGCATAACTAAAAAATTAATTAAAAATCTTCTATTAAACTAGCTAAAAAATTATTAAATTTGTTTAACACTTTTTGGATCTCAAAATCTTATCCATAATCATGATTTGAAAATTTTATGGTTTTTATTAAAAAGGAAACAAATTGGCGCAAGAATTGCAATCTTATCGTCCCATCTTCCTTAGTTCTAACATGTTAAAATTGTTTGAAAGGTTGATTTTTAACAGACTTAATTGGCATCTAGAAAAAACATAATCTCCGAAACAGAATATTCTATCAAACATAAGAAATTCATGGTAGCTGTAGTGGTAGATCTGGAAAAGGCCTTCGACTCTGTTTCACACAACAGCCTATTATCCAAAATTAGACAACTAAAAATCTGTGGAAATCTTTATTACTTCTTATTTCAATTTATCCAAGAAAAAGAATATCAGGTAAAAATAGGAGACAAACTCTCAAAAAGACACAATTTCACAAATGGAGTAATAAAAGGTGACATTCTGTCACCTACATTTTTCAACATCTATCTTAATGATATCTCGAAAATCTTTACATCTGACATATCATACGGAACATATGCAAATGATCTAATTATCTGGACAATACATTCGGACTTGACATAATTAAGAATAGAATACAAAAGACAATAAACAATTAGAAAAATATTGAAATAACTGGAACTTGAAAATATCAACTGAAAAAACAACTGTAATCTATTTTCATAGAAAAATAAAATTATCAAATGAATTTGAAATAAAATTAAACAATAAAAACATAAAAATTTTTGACAATCTAAAATTCCTGGGACTGTACATGGATTCAAAATTATCATGGAATAACTACATAAAAATGCAAAAGGAAAAGCTAATTAACTATATAATTATTTGAGATACCTAGGTATATCTAAATGCGGATGCTCTCAAAAAAACTTAATTCTGATATACAATTCAGTCATACTGTTCTACACCCCACCAGTTCTGGGTGATGGGGTGGAAAGGACGTTGTGTAATTTTAATCATTCTCAAATATTTACTTCACCTAAGTATACTATCCAAACCGTTGATCCAACACTTTAAATCTCCTAAATGCATCACTTAGCACCATAGATCAATTAAACTAATTCTCATATTAGCACTACAATAACATATTTATTCACAAATCTCAACTTAAAACAACAGTTACATAAACTAAATGAATCCCACTTCCGAGAAGTTCTCGACGTGAGCTTTTGGCTCGACCTCTTCCAACAAGGGAAAAATAATGTCTTTTGTGCAGAGAATCACTAAAGTCTCATTTAGAGGGCTAGGATACTGCTCTCAGTTCATTACGGGATTACTGTGGCGGCGGATAGAAAACTGTTCATATGTGGAAATTTAACCATGATGTCGAAAAAGCCCTACCTTCTCTCTTGTAGCCGTTGATACGAAGACACCATCGCTCATTGTCTTCACTGTTACCTTGAACTGACTCTTGAGAAACTTTTCCTACTGGCAGGAGACGTCTGCTCACCTCGCGAACTTGGACAAGAAGGCTTTTGATCGAGAAGGAGAACGACACTGTTCATCTCCACTGAAAACTGCTGAATCAAGCGAAGCCTATCGGAGGTCATCTAGTGAGATGTGTCCGCACCTTATTGGTTCGGACAGCCGAAAACAGGGAGGATGTCCCCTCCCCGTGGTCATTAATGCAGACCGCGAAGGGACCGTCGCCGCGAACAGTCTGCGCTGAAGGGGAAACTTGACCTCCGCTGCAGCCAGGCGCCATCGGGTCTTCCAACTTGGAGGTTAGCTTACCAGTTCGAGCGTTCGAGAATCTTCCGGCTCCCAAAGTCGTGCCCACAGGATAAGATCGCTGTGGGCACGACAATACTACCAAAATGCACATATGGCATAGAACTACTCAATAACCTATCAAAAACAAATTAAAAAGCTTAGAAACTATACAAACAAAAATGCCAAAGTACTTCCTAGGACTTCTACAAAACACAAATAACATGAATATTTATGGAGAGACAGCAATCCCTCCTATAGAATAAAAAAGCAATATTTACTGTGAAACTTAATATTTCGAATAATACTGAAAAATAAAAATCATTGAATTAAAGACAAAATAATAAACAACTTCCCACACATCACATTAAATAACTTCCAGGAGAAACAAAAAGTAACAGAAATAATGAACAAAAATACAAGTGGAGACTTTTTAACCAACTTTCCAATATGGATATCAACCCTTCCAATATTATCTAAGAATATTCCAGGAATTCATTCGAAAAATTCCTCAGATAAATCAACCCTTAAAATTTTATCAGAAACCCACATAGAACATATGTGGACACTGATAGAACATATAGAACACTGATGGATGTCAGAATTTTGAAAGAACAATAACATCTGGGGCATTTTACTGTCCAAAAAACAACTTTGAATATCAATTTAAATTTGATTATCCTACTCCTGTCCTTATTGCTGAATTGACAGCTATCATACTAGCAATAAACTGGGTTCTCCAATTCTCCAGCAAAAATATTGTAATCTTGACAGATAGCAAGACCTCTTTAGACATTCTACAAGATAATCCATTTAAAAGTAATTATAATATTTTCATAAATGACACTTACACATTAATATACAACCATATACAACAACACAACATATTACATATACAATGGATACCCTCACACATTATTCTAAAATGCAATGACATTGCAGACACTTTAGCAAAAAATGCAAAAATCCTGAACCATTCTATGAATTCCCCATATCATTTTCTTCTACATAAAAACTTAAATAAAAAACGCATGAACAATACACTTTAAAATTGGTATTCCACATATGCAAGTCACACACACAGATACTTAATTTCACATAAAATTAATAAATTCAACAATTATGGATTACAAAAAAAGGAAATTAGCATAATATTAAGAATCAGAGGCAACCTAGCATTAACAAAAACCATGCTCTTTAAAATGAATAAAATAAATTCACCAAATTGTCTAAAATGTAATGAACCCCGAACAATAGAACACATAATTTTTCAATGTAAAGAATTTACAGACGAAGGAAATAAATACTTCCAAAAACTCAGAAAACATAAAACTAATCAATATTACTTTCAATCAATCCTTGAACCAAAAGAAAAAGCACTTAAACCCATATACTATAACCTACTAATTAATTTTCTAAATAATATAGACTGTTTAAATTCCTTATAAAAATAAAAAAAATTAATATAAATATTAATATAAAAAACAAAGAAATGAAAACTATCAAAAGTGTCTGAATGTGTCTTCGGGGAAACGAGAGTTTTCCTTGAAGGAATATTCAATTGTTGATGTGTGATATGTATGTACTCCTGACCAAGACAATTTTTGATTCAGCATTAACGTTGTGACCCCTTTACTAAAAACTGACTTTTCAGTGAAAACAGATTGAATGCATGTGATTTATATATTTAGATTAAATGCTAATATTTTTAATGCTTGTATAATGTTATGGCGGCTTTGTTCTAAAGCAATATTAAAAGAAAAAATAACATTGGACGTTTGATAATAATTTATTGGCCATGTTCTAGACGTCCGCTAACCGTGTTTATTTCGACCGTTTCGTGTTCTCTTACAGATTTGCATATTAATACACGATCTGCTTTACGTATGGTGAAAGACTGTTGTTAACTCTTGCAGGCATAACGTTAACAAAATGTACGGACGAAATAAAGGAAAAGTACATTACTAATGGTGATAAATGCTAAACTGCAAAATCTGAAAGAGACGTGTGGATGCAAATTTAATTTAACTATGTAATTGTTAAGATCTATTATTGTGAAAAAGCCATTTTCTTTACGTAGAATTAGTCATAATAATATTTTTTTCAAGTAAGGTAACTGCTACTACTCCTTGGGAATGGAAAAGTATTTGCCAGCATCCTCTTTCTTGAGCGAAAGTCTAGTCGGGGTATTTCGGGAGCGGTTCATTTTCCGCAATCCAAAAATAGTTGACGGTCTTTCCTGGGAGTTGTATAGTAAATAATAACACATCTCATCACCTGTGGCAATATCTGTTAACCGTTTGGGACCGCTAGGTTCAAACACTGCCATCATCTCCTTGCATGAGTCGACTGTAGCTCTTTTTTGCTGTTCTGTCAGTTTGTGATGTACCCATTTGGCACAGATATTTCAGAACTTTAAATGTTGATGATTAATTGTTCCACACTGTCAATCGATACACTGACATCTAAACTTATTTCGTGAATGGTGATGTGTGGGTGTCCATTAATGATTTCGCAAACAGCAGCGATGGTTCTCTCGTTCACGGACACAAGGCAGCGATGGTTCTCTCGTTCTCGTCCATAAGGAAGGTTCTCGAAGCTCTGCCCTCCTTCTCTGAATTTGTGCTACCCCCGTAACAGTGCCATATGAACAGGTATGATCCCCATGTACTTGCGATAAATCGGCATGATTTTTTTGCGTCGTTCCCAAGTTGCATCCTTGTAGAAATATAAAACCTTTCCCCGTCTTTTGTACGCTCCATAGTAACACACAGATTTCGCAGACCGAAATTTACGCGCCACCAGCGAAGAGAGAAATGATGACATAGCCTTTGTTTTTAAACTCATAATGACAAGTTTGGACAAGCTTCCAAACAAGTCGTAGCTCGTTAATGTCGGAGGAACGAGTGCAAATCCACAGACACCTATTAAGAGCATTCTGAACCCCTCCGTAGATTATATGATTATCATGGGTACAAGAAATTTAAAAAATAAAAGTACAAAACACGCTTACTTTAATTTTAATTTAAAACACATTCCTATGAGTTTATACAAAAAGGAGGGCATTTTCATGTTTTTCAAAATGACGGGAGGATATAAATTTCGAGTTTGAAAGGAAGATATGTTCAGCTTTTGGAGGACGTCTGGTAACCCGAGGTGAAACGTAGTATAATAGTAAATTTCAATTATTTTTAGTAATAGATTAGTATAATAGCCCTGCGTATCTTCGGGCAGTGATGTAATGATTCAGAGTAGCAGGCGAATTCCTAAAGGTGAGCAACACTCATTCAGGCGCGAGATGGCATCACCAATGATGGACGTTTTCGGCTCCCAGAAAACAGTTTTGACTGAAAACCCTGAAAATGCTCTAAGCTATGGTGAGATGAATTTGTATGCGAAGTTTAGTGGTATTTGTTCTGACCATCAGAAGGAGATGTAGAACAGACAAACAGACCGACATACGAACTCTTTATTGTATGTAATATGTAGATTAATTAATGTACCATTTAAAATTTAATAAGAGTCCTTTGAACATCGTGTAGTGATATCTTTTCCATTTCCACTCCTATGCTAATTACTAATTACCATAAATATAAACTTTACTATAAATATGTCGCAGACGGCATCCATAGGATAAATATCAGGTAGGAAACATTTTCTGTGTTTAGCGAAAAATGTTTCCAGCTAGCACTAAATCAAGGCAGACTACCACAATAGTGCCTTATTAAGATAAACCTTTATTGAACTTTCACTTTTAATCAAGAGAAAGGGAATTTTTATTTTATAGGGCGTCTCACTCAGTAATTCTATCCATGAGAGAGGACATTCGAGGAAAATCCGCCATCAGCCAATTACAAAACCAAACTTATATTAATGTATATTATATTGATATATCCAAAGGCTGCATTTCTTGAGGATGTGGGGAGTTATACTGTCGAGTCCTCCGCTACTCCTGGATCCGCCCTGATTCCAGTGAGTACTGCAGCTCTCGCGTGCTTACCAGATGTTTTCCCCTGTTCAACCTCTCTGCGACAGTTTGTAAGCTGATTGAAAAACCAGTTTGCGCAATATGACATTTTGCAAAACTTTTTCTTGTACCTTATTATTAGGAAAGCTAACAAAAATATTTTGTGAATTTGTGAATGTTAAATCAAATCCGAAATTATAACCCCCTGTTAAAGGCATAATTCTCAAACAGAGCTGCAGGTTTCGGATTAAGTACACTGTAGTTACCTACACCAGGGGACGGATTCCTCATAAGAGGGGTGGGGGTGACTCAGTCGGTGCGCGCCAGGCTCGTAATTTGCAGTTCCCAGGTTCGAGTCCCGCCTGGGTGAGCATTGAGATTTATGTCCGCAAAACCCTCCGCCCTGTCCACGGTCAGTAGGGGACACCGATGGGCTTGGAAAGACCGACGTCCATCGGATGGGACGTTAAGCCGTGGCCCCGTGTGCGGAGAGCCATACCCCGTGCACGTTAAAGAACACACTGGATAGCCTTGACGGGAGGCTACCATCTGTCTCGCAACATCTGTTACAGTGGGTTCCCTCCCCCAACCTTCTCTCAGCCTTCGGGGTCCTTGTGGCCTGGCCATTTAGTCTATGATGTGCAAAAGAGTGCCGCTCAGTGGTAAAACAACCCAACCCTCATAGACACAATAGGCACTTTTCTGGGAGCAGCAACATAAAAGGGGAATTTAATTAACAATTTATTTATTTAAGTAGCAGCAAAATTGTGTCCTTTTTCAATTCTTAAGAGTAAATTAGAAGAATGCATATCGCCTCTGGCGCATATGGGATCTCGTTTCAAAAAGAGAATGAAGTTTTTCGTTTAACTGCTTTTCCACTTCTTAAAAGTATTAATTCTAATGGGGGGGAAATACAAGTAGAAGTATTTTATTAGCAATTGTACAACATAAGTAACATTTATCCTTCATTCTTTAAATTAAACAGTTATTTTCTGACTCTCCTCTGAGAAAAGGAGGGCAGATTGTTGCTGTCAGTAGAATATCTCTTGACACTCTACCATCGAAGTTTCAAATTTCTGCTATAGACAGATCACTGACAACATTCGCTAAAAGTTTCACCGTTTCCATATTTAATTATCTCTAACGATATAAATTAAAACTATCTAGGTACACTGATTTCAATAAAATAATGAACAATCGTCTAATCTCTATAACTTCTAAAACAAGTTTTTTTTGGTTTTGAAAAACACGATAGCAGATAAAGAAATTCACATATATAAAAATCTGGATTTTCAACAATATTCGTTCAGTATGTAATTAGGTATGGAATTTGAATATTTAATAATAACAATGCCAGTCTTTATGCAAAGTTGAAGAATAGTGATATAATTCTAAAATACACATTTATTTTATTAAACCCTATGATGCAATATTTATTACTAAGTTTTAATTAACTGCTGAAGTTAATTTTGGTGACTGGCATTGTTATTGAGTAGGGTTTCCCAATTCCTAATATATTCCACCAACTAATATTTAAAGGTTACTACATATTGAACAATATAAATTATATGCTAAGTATAACATTAGTTCATCACATTAATTTTTAGAGTATTTGGTAACCGAATTGCAATACTTATCATTAAAATTCGCACGACCATTTCGAATACTTCTTTGTGAAAGTTTTAACAAAATGATAGCCTACCAACCATAATGCCTCATTACCACTTTGAGTGTGTAGGGGGACTCGAGATGTAAATTTGGCCCTGCCTACATATGTAAAGCTTATAAAAGATTTCAGTTTCCTTGCTAAAATTCTGAATATCGGTGAAAATTTAACTGCATTGGAAACGCATTTTTGTTGTGGTTGAAAATTTTTGAACCCGAACTCTGTTCTAATTATTTATGGACAATAGCATCAGTATATATGTGATATGTTTTGATCTGATTGTATGCGATGTGTTAAAATATTTTAGCTTACCCGAGAAGTCAGATCCCCTAATTATTGAAACTTATGAAATGAATAGGACCCTGATAAAGGTAAGAATGTCCACAGAATGCGAAACTCAAACCACAGATATTGAATTGGACCTCGAAAAGTTTTTATTATACTTATCCTATGATAACGTTTATCAGGAACGTACCCAGGATTTAGTTTCGGGTTGGGGATTTGGATGGGATAAGAGAATTCAGTTTCGGGGAAAATTCGATAATTTAATTTCGAGCTGGATCTCAAAATAAGACTTGAGTTGAGTAGGGTTTCCCAATTCCTAAAATATTCCACCAAGCTAGGAAAAATTAAAGGGATATTCTATATGTGGAATAAGGTTTTATAATTATTATTATTGAATCTATTTTCAGTGTTGTGCATAAGTTATTGGGCTACAATAGAATTATATAAGTTAGAGATTTTGTATAAGACGACAAGATTTTCGGGGTGGGTGGGTGGACGTACCCCCTCATCCACCCCTCTGGGTACCCTTATGATACAGATTATTGTACATATGGAAAGTGACTATCGCTGAACTTATAAATGGTAGCTACGCATAAACTGGACGGAGAGCTGTGTGCTATTCCCAGTGATGATGCACAGAACCGGCCAGATCTAGCGCCTAATGTCCGACCTCGCCTTCTCGTGGTACAGGCCGTTAGTATATTTCAAAAGAGAAAATCTCTTTGAAAGAGAACGGAAGAGGAGGGCTGCCAGTTCAGTGTGGCCTACTGATCTGGTCATCTATGGCCACTTTTTTAATTTTCTTCAACCGTGCTGAAGAGTGGTTAACTTCACAGGTTTCTTGTGCTGACCATTTATGCCTACTAGCCGGAAATTGTTTATGGATTTGAGCTTGATTATGGATCCTAGACTTGCTGCAATGGTGGGCCTCTGTTGTGGAGAATCTGTCGCTGTGTTTTCTGTTTGCTTCTAAGTTGCCAGCCCTAAGTGAACAGATGCACGGGATACCTTACATCAGCTGTGGATGATCCTGATCAGAGGCCATCGCAGGTACCTGAACCTCACTTAGATGGTTGGGCATCGCCAATTCTAAACTGGATTTATGTGTCGCAAGCAAGTCATATGGCTCTTGAAAAGGTGATGCCTAAAGTTCCTATCAACATCGGTGACTTCAGCCTTTAACCGAAGAGGGACAGGTCTTTGCCCCATGCCTGCGATCAGGGGGCTATTTGATATTGTTGGCCATACCTATCTCAATAAACCTAGTTTCTTTAAAAATCCTACTAATCATTTTCTCCTCGCAGGAACGTGGAACGCGAGGACGTTACACAGAGATTATTCTCTTGATGTCTTCACGCAGGAATTCAAGCATTATAACCTAGATATTCTAGCTTGCAAGAGACCAAATGGGAAGGTAAATTTGAGATGTTTAAAAATAACTTTAAATTTGTCATTTCAGGGAGGGAGGATGGAAGACATCTCCAAGGTGTAAGTTTGCTTCTCAGCAGACACGCCAGTGATGTTCTTCTAGGATATGACTGCATCAATAAAAGATTTCTTAGAGCAAAATTTAAAACAAAAATTAAAGACTTGAATGTCATCTGTTGTGATGGCCCCACAGAGGACTCTGATGAGAATGAGAAGGATATGTTTTACAGCCAGCTTCAGAATATTTTGAATTCTGTGAAGGAGATATTTCTCTTGTGCTAAGGTGACTTCAATGCTAAAGTTGACCTTTGGGCAGGAGTTTTAGGTCCCTTTGGCATTGGTATTTCCAGTTGCAATGGAGAATGTCTTCTTCAGATAAGTAAACTTAATGGTTTACGAATAATTAACACATACTACAAACACCAGAACATTTATAAATATACATGGATTTCATCTGATGGGTTATACAGGAATATGATAGATTATATTTTAATTAACAGCAAAGCGGCTAGTTCAGGTAGAAATACAGATCACAGGAGAACCGAAATAGAGTCTGACCATTAATTGGTTAAAAGTGTCCTGCAGCTGAAGCTAAAATAATGTTATGCTAAGGTTAAAAAAATTGCCATCAATACTGAAGGTCTGAAACATCCAGATATAGCCAAAGCATACAATGATAGGCTACTTAGTCATCATGACAATTGTGGTTTGCTTACTATTGAATTTGAGAAAGAATGGGATTAGTTTAAACAGGCTTTTCTTAAAACCAACAGTACTCTTTTGGGCAAAAAGGAACAGAGGAAACAAAATTATTTGAGTGATAAGGCTATGGAACTTATTTCTGAAAGAAGGAATGCAGGATTAATATGAATCAACACCCTACTAACCTAAACAGAAGGCATTACAATGAGCTTTATAAAATTGTGAAGGATCAGTTAGCAGCTGATAAGAATCTTTGGCTTGATAGCTTAGCTGACAAAGCAGAGGAAGCAGTTAGAGTTGTACCAGATTGTTAATGTTTTATGTGGGAAAAAACAGACAGGCACAACAGGGATTGAGGGATAAACATCGCAAGGTGGTTGAAGGTTAGGATTCTGTGTTGGCTAGGTGGGCTGAGCATTTCAGAGATGTTCTAAATAATGTGATTATTTCTACTCCCATTGTTTGTAATGAGGATAGATGCATTACTGACTTTAATAATGGCCCTATATCACATTCCGAAGTCGCACTGAGTATCTCTAAATTAAACTGCATAAATCCCCAGGGGTGGATGAAATCGCCACTGAAATGCTTAGAGCTGGGAACATTTGTGTTGTCACATGGCTGACTGAAATTTTGAATTTTTTTATGATAAAGGCGTTTTTCCTAAGCATTTTACTAGAGCTATCATTGTCCCAATTTTTAAAAAAACGGTGATTGCAGTTCTTGTGATAATTATAGGGGAATTAGTTTACTTTCTATTCCAGGTAATGATCTTTGCATGATTATACTTGTATACATGAATACAGAATTAAGAAGTTGGTTGATGGACAACTGCGTGAGGAACAGTGTGGATTCAGAAGTGGTTGGAAATGTATTGATAAAATATTTTCACTTTGGCAGATTCTTGAGAAATGTTTAGAGTTTCAGAAACTTGTGGTTACTAGCTTTATAGATTTCAAAAAGACTTTTGATTCTGTTGATCGCCATAATTTTGGTTGATTTAGATCATATGGAATACCTGATAAGTTAGTTAGTGTAATGAAAGCTCTCTATAATAACACTGAGTTGTGTGAGAGTTGGTACGTCTTTCAGCGATTGGTTTAGCATTGCTATTTGAGTTAGACAAGAGTGCATTTTGTCTCCTTTTCTGTTTTGTTTGGTTACTGATTACGTTATGCGAAATTCTTCGCAAGGGAAAGACTTTGACGTTAAATGGTCTAGAGATTGCAAACTTTCTGATTTAGATTATGCAGATTATTTGGCCCCGTTATCTAATGATATTGATGAGATGAATTCTTTCGTTAGGGCTGTTGATGAGACTGGTAATAGAGTAGGTTTGATGATAAAAAGAGAAAAACTAAAGTGATGAAATTTGGTCAGGCAGATGGTGCTTCAGTTGCTTTGAATGTCTGTACTATTGAGCAAGTGTCTCAGTTTAATTATCTTGAGAGCTATGTAATAGATACTGGTGATATGCGGCATGAGATAAATAGAAGAATAGGGATTGCCGCTGGTACTTTTAAGAATCTATGTAGAGTATGGAAAAATGGACGTATACACCTGAAGACGAAAATTAGGCTGTATAATAATTTGGTTTTTTCTAAGGTTAATTATGTTAGCAAAACATCGACCCTTTGTAAGCAGGATAACAAGAAACTTAATGCCTTTGATTCTAGGTGCTTACGCAGTATCTTGGGCATTAGATGGTTTGACTTTGTAGATAATGATGAGGTTATAAGAAGGAGTCATCAACCTCCTATGAGCAGCATATTGTGCAGTGAGAGATTGAGTTGGTTTGGCAAAGAGGACAATGAACAGTGTGACTAAGTGTGTCAGAAAAAGGGGGAGACCTAAGATGCAAGTGGCAGGCAATGTCAAACAGGACCTTACTAGAATTAGCCTATAGTGGCCAAGTGCAGCATCTTTAGCTCAGAAGAGACACGTCTGGAGAGGAAAATTACAGCCCATGCTGCATGAGGATTTCGTATGTATGTATTCATTACGACGATTCTTCGGTGTCAAGATTACTGTTTGCTTATACCAATTTAATAAATCATTTTATTTTATAAATATAACACCAAGTCCAAAAATGACACTTCATCGAAAAATTATCGTATATAAAATGAGTCATATCTCTTTGTACATTATATTTCTAAATTAGTTTAAAATTTGCGATATTAGTGATTGTTAATGAAGCATATTTATGTTTTAATTTTTAACCACAAACTGTTTCTAAACTAGTCAATGAAATGTGCCATAAATAGCCATAACATTGTTCCCGGTGAAATTTAACAAAGAGACCAACTCTGTGACACTGGTAGGTTTAAGTCCAACGTCGGAAACACTGTACGCAGTGTTTCCGACGGCACCAAAACTGAATTGGATGGCACCAAAAGAGTTGAAAAACATACTGAATGACCTAGACAGGAAAATTCACTCTGAACTTAACTGCTGTTTAGTGAGTATCCTTTCTCAGCTCTGTTCTGAATCTGGGAATTGATAAATTAAATAAATGAATGGAAAAAAAGAAGTACGGTTCGAAGACAAATAATTGTTGTTGAATTCAAAGAAATCTCGCTGTTCACTCACGTTGTTGTATTTCTTCTGAAGTCTTCCCTTCTTCACAGATCTTCTACTATGGCATATAAACAGACAGGCTCCTGTCAGACCTCTGTGGCAAAATGTGCTTTTCCGTTTATACTGTTCAACATAGTTTCCAGAATGCTGTGATTTTTCGCTACAAGATATTTTTACTCACTGCATAGTATAAACTAGATGCCTTAGGCCCTGACGTGATTTATTATTCTTTCAGGATGATGTTAGGAGGATTGTGCAACGGTACTCTTGTTCCAAGTGCCTTGAAAGCTGTAAGAGACAAGACTCACCAACAAACTGTGAGAATCGTTTTCCCCGAACAATCCACAGATGCTGTCATTTACGTAACGGTAAGGTAACCTCCATAGTAATCATTGAACTAACATATTTAAATCAGGTATAATCAAAGCCGTGCTTAAGAAGTTGTATGCCGGCAGGCAAAAATAATTCGGTCGCCCTGCTTATGAGCCATTATACTCATGGGTGCCAGTGGGTGGTGTGAGAGTTGGGGAAAAAGAGAAAGTTCCCCCCCCCTGAGAAATTGGTCTTAAAATTGATTTTGTTAAATGATATCAGGTTTACCAATTTTTTTTTCTTAAAGAAATGTAAATTTTAGGGTGGATGTTTGTGTTGATTTTCTGCTGAGGTCTCGCCTTCCTCACAGACTTTCTACTGTAGCTGTAAAATCAAACTGTTAGATCTCTGTGGCAAGCAACTACTTGAGGATATTTTTTTTTATTTTGTTGTTGGAAGTATTTAATTTATTATTGAGAAAACAATTTACGTGTATTTTCAATAATAAGTTCATTTTTTTTTTCGTTTTGTTTACGGATATCCTTAGTTGTATGATGTATTCAGATACCGGAATTGATTCTTTGAGGCCCTCAGGTAAAGCGATGTAATACAATCATTTACACTCTTTTCGAAGTGTTATGCAACGTTTGGACGACCATCTAGCCTTATCGAAATGAGCGAAAAGAAATATATCTTATTTATACAACAAACCGTTTCGCTACTATTCGTAACTTTTAAACCGATCAGAGGGATTTAGTCCGAGCACTGGTTAAGGCATGAATGATTGTCTTGTCTTTCTGCTGTGGTCTTGCCGTATTCACACATCTTCTACTATGGCGTATAAACTGATTGAAATATTACCTCTATGGTAAATTGTTTATTCTTTTACTGAGATTTGAGTATGGAAATAGTTATTTTCAGATTTTTTTCCAACTTAAGGATGATGTTTTACCCAGAAAGAATAGAATCACAATAATAAATCAAAACAAGATCAAACTCACTGGATAAATGAAGTTCCTAAAAAATAAAAAAAAAACTGGTGTTTTCGATTTCTTCCCTAACTGATGATGATAATAATGATAATAATAATAATGATGATGATGATGATGACGATGCTGCTGCTGCTGCTGATGATGATGATGATAATAATAATAATAATAATAATAATAATAATAATAATAATAATAATAATAATAATAATAATAATAATAATAATAGGGTAAAAATGAGAACAGGCATACAGCAAGAAAACGTTTTAGTGGAGGAGATGATAAAATAAATGTCAAATGAAGCGAAAAAATATAGGCGCAATTATGTTTTTTAATTCTAGTAAAATTTAAAAGCACAATGTAAAAAATTATGAATATCAAAAAAGATGACAATAAATCAATACTCACAGAGTCATTAAATTTTAATTTTAATTTTTAGCCATCCTACAATTTCGAAGGTTGGCGACTTTTCTCATCTCTTACTGCCTCAGAGTTAGAAAAAGGAACTGAATAAGAGGAGTTTTGACTTGGTATATTTCAAGATTAATGGCAATTGACTTTTTTTGGCCATTTTGGATTATTTTCGGCCATGTGAATGCAAGAAAAGTTCTTCATTAAAAAAAGTCTATACATTTCTGACGTAAATTTTCGTAAGACTGCTAGGGAGAAAAATCAAGACATATAAAATGGTATAGCATTTATTAAAGTATCGTAAGATCTTAGTAAATGACCCAATATAAAAATCTTCAAAGGACAACCACAGCTCAACTCCCCTCGCAGCCTCCCATGAGGTCACCAAAAGTCTCGTCATTATATCTGTACTAACTGTTGAGAAAACGTCCCCCATCAAGGAAAACAATATCTGGAAAGTGACCTCTACTAATATAACCTTGCCATTAAAGATTGAAGAGAATCGCTATTCGCAATGAAGGAAGATAGTCTGCTGTAGACACCTTCGTGCAACGTTCGATGTTCCTGAAAGAGCATCGTTATTGCATCCTATCATAAAACAATCTACTAAATCACTTCTCCATGTAGCCGACCATTCGCTGCACATTTAAATGATTCCCGAGGAGTAATTGTAACACATTTGGGTTTTTAAATCTGTGAAAGCTGACTTCTCAGTTCTCACATTTTAAATGTATTGAAACTGCCTATTTGTTCTTCTGCAGGGCTTATCATGTGCCATCCGAAAATCTTTGTTTTCTTCCCTTTGCAGTTCCTTTATGGCCTTCAGGTTTGCATCTCCCCAAACTTTAGTTACTAAGAGGGTGATTTTTCTGAATGCTAATTAGAGACAAACTCTGAGATGCATTTCTTGTTGTTGAAAGAAAACTTAAATATGTGTATGTTTTAAGAAGATGAAAATAAAAAAGAAAACAGATAAAGAAAAACTTAAAAGAATTTTTATAAGCCGGAAGTTGATATATTTTAATTAAAAAATGCAATTTTTAAGTTATTAAGCTTTTACACAAAAAAAGTATTTTTTAGACTTCAAAGGATTTCTAATTCGACTTTTCCGATGTTTTCCATTGTTTGGTCGCCCGCGTTACAAGGCCACTTAGCGCGGCCCTCAATATAATAAACTTAAATTTTAATTTTGGGAAGTTACTCTAAACAACAGGTTAATTAGCTATAAGATGCGTGTTTTGTGATCTTATCTGTATTGTACAAAGGTGGTGAGAGAAAAGTTTCAATTTTCTCTTCTCTCTGCAGAGGCTTAAAAAATCGTTCGTCTTCTCATTCTTGACGACTACGTCTTGCTGGAGGACGACTGAATATTAAATATAGACGTATGTGCCGGCTATTGGATAATTTCTTTTTTCCCATTACAAAATTTTCTCCCTTTTCTTAAGAATACATTCGCATTCTTGTTTCTTTCGTACTCTTCTTTTATACACGCTTGTAGCTTTTGTATGAAGATTGTCTGCATACAATTTAATTTGCGTTGTCATATAAATGAAGAAATGTAAATAATTTTGAGTAGATTTATTTGTAATGGAACTATAAAGTATCATAAAAACTCGGTATGGTAGAGGCAAATTTATTTATTTTATGCACAGAACAAGAATTTTTTGGAGGACGTTTTAAAATGTTTGCTACCCGTCCTCGAGGACTCATAAAGATTTTTCAAAAATTTTAAAATCTTGTTCTCTGCTATATTTTTATGAGTCACATGGAGGAGAGAAACAAACCCTATAAGATAATACTCTTAGCTCACACATAACTCTCTCATAAAATGGCAAGCTCAGCTACAGTGGCAAAGCATCTCTGGATGCAAGAGAAGCAATACTTCCTTTGTAATTCTGCTAATTAAACAAAACTATTAAAATGATTCGTACTGTTCAAATATAAACCTATTGACATAAAAACGCAGATGTTTTCGTTACTAAAAGTATTTGAATGCCATTACAGCTTATTTTCAGCGTCGATTTCAAAAATTGTTTCCTTATTCGTTACGTCATGTCACTAATAAGGCAAAAGCACACTTACCACTACATCAGTCCGATAAATCAGCGGCATAACGCAAGTGGCAACAGGAATATAAGCGAGACTATGAAGCTGTGCAGTTGAGGGTGAACGGTTCTCTTAGATCATTGATTGACGCTTATACACCATTCTCATAGATCATTAGTTCAATCTTACATCATTTTCATCGATCATTGGTTAACACTATTTCATTCATCATTGTTTGATGCTTACATCATTTTTATTTATCATTGATTGACCATTGCATCATTTCTGTAGATAATTGGTTGATGATTACGTCCGTCATTGTTTGACACTTACAGCATTTTCTTTTATCTATCATTGATGCTTACACTATTTCATTAATCATTTTTATTACTTATATGATTTTTATTGATAATTGTTCAATGCTTACGTCAGTATCATAGATCATTGTTTGCTGCTCATATCGTTCCATCATTTTGTCAATCATTGGTTGATGCTTTCACCATTTAATCGATCGTTTGTTGATGCTTACACCATTTTCATTAATCATTGGTTGATACTTACACCATTTTTATTGGTTATTGGTTGACACTTATACCATTTTAATTGATAATAGGTTGACACTTTCATTATTTTTATTAATCATTTGTTGATATTTAAACCATTTTCTTGGTCATTCGTTGATATTTACCTTATTTTTTTGATCAGTGGTTGATGCTTACGCAACTTTCATCTATAATTGGTTGATGATTACAAAATTTTCGTTGGTCATTTGCTAATACTTACATCATTTCTATTGTTCATTAGTTGCCACTTCCACCATTTTCATTCTCCGTTACTATGCCCATCGTGATCAATATGTTTATTCTTTTAACATTAGTAACTACTTTAAATGAGTTTCAAGCAGTTAAGAAACCTTAAATATTTTTAAACATAGGTTTCCTCCTTTCGCACCCTCTCGAACCTCTGAAACTACATCAATTTTACTCAGAATTTTTCTGCTCTTCGCACACCCTAAGCATTGTTTGCAGTTCCGTATTATCTCGAATCATGGTCTTCAATTTTCTCGAGAACCCATTATTGTTATGGTCATCATGCTTTTAGAATGATAATTCTCAAATTTTCTTTAACTTGTGTCACTTCGTATTCAAATCACTACTCATGTTACATTCGTTACTCAAGTGAACTTCAACACTTAACAATAACACTTCCCTCTCCAAACTTCAACACTTAAACAATAATTCATAAATCAGTATATTCAAAACATTATTTATATGAGCGCAGCTGGAATAACAAAATGAAAGTGAAACTGTCAATTAAAATATTGTTACTGGATTCTTGAACAATTAAAAAAAATTCAGCTTCTCAAATTTTCACTTCACCTTCAGACAATTTTTGAATCAATCCCGTCGACAAACAAGTTTGTAAAAATATTACACACTCAAAAGACGGTTGAATTCTTTACTGAAAAAAAAAACAGTACAGATGCGTTTTTCAAACAAAGGAAACTTTATAATTATTTTCTAGAATTAGCAGAATTGTTTGAAACTTTATTAAAAAATATTACTTTATCATTATTTTATCTCTTCTGCATCGTCCTACAGTGGATTGGCTCTCATGTGAACTGCAGTCATCCGCTGATTCCTGTTTCTCAAGATGTTTTTAACTGTTGAAATGTATCTAGTCCCGCGTGTCGTTTTATATTTTGAATAGTTTATTATCTTGGTTTGCCATATTTCCTCTTTCCATAAATTCTATCGCTTATCACCATAACAATATATCTTTCCGAAATCTTTGTTGAAGGCGGACTAAATCAATATTCTTTTTCCCTATTTTCTCCAACTATTGTTTCTTTGGAAGTTTTGTTTATTTTGTTTTCTGTCTAGTTTATATGACAGATTTTTCTTAAACATTTCAAAAGTTAATAGTTTGTCTTCATTTCTTCATTATCGATGTTTCTGAACCATACACGACAGTTGGGATAATCATTCTATTAACACATATAGCCTTTCAATCTATTCTTTGGCCTGTTAATTTTCTATATGTAAATCGTTTCATTGATGTCCATTCCTGGTTCAGTATATACTTAATAATCTCCATGTAATCCAATCGTTCTGTTATAATGATCCCAGATCGTTAAAAATATTCACCTGTTCCGTTGTTTGTATTCAGTTATTCTATTTTTTCCCATTTTAGCTCTCTCTGAATTGATAGAATTTATTTTCTTGTAATATATTTAGCAGATCTCATTTAAATTGATTAGCAGGATTTTCATTCTTCTGAAGCGCCTATTATGGCTCCAATATCATCTACATTATTTGTAATAAAAGTTGCAGCTCAGCAATATTGAATATATGGTTTAAACAAGAAAATTAGCATTGTATCAATATTTTTCTGGTATTTATATGAACCTTAGTTGCAAAAAAAAGTAAATACGTTTGTAATTATATCATGATATCTACTATATAACTTGATTTCTCCAAAAGCGAGTAGCCATCACCGTGTTTGGCTAATGATCAAAGGGGCCTGGGTTCGAGCTATGTTAAGGAATAGTTCTGAGATCCTGCCATCATCTCAGACCTTCTACTATGGCGTATAAACTGACAGGCTCCTGTCAGACCTTTGTGGCAAGCAGTCGCTTGAAAGGGTATTTATTTTTGAAGTGAGTATTACCCTTGTAGAGGAGTGTTTTATTTTTTGTTGTTTCTTTTAGAAATTGCCATCTCATATCTTAATTTTGAAGCTGCAGATTTGCTTTGAAGATCAAATCAAATACTCTGCTTAAAAGAGAGTCATTATATAAAACATATTACATATCCGAAGCTGCTGTTCTCTGGTGTAGGCAGAAATATTTGTTATTACAGAAAGCGCAAAGCAGAAAACATTATCAGAAAATCACATCTTTTGGTGATTATCTTTTAGCCAGCAACATTAGTGTATACCGTACTCTGGTCACTATAACGTCAGATGATATCAGCAACTTAATACGAATCGTTATGTGATTTATTTACGAAAAACGATAAGGATAACGACTAAGCAGAGGTAGACGAAAGGTTGAGCAAAACGAAATGGTAGATTATTTTGTGAGTCTCTCGAGAGATGCCCTTTTCCTCTTCAGTCTTTTCGTGCTCTTCTGGGAGGATAACAAACGTGATCTCCTAAATGTCGTTCCCATCATATTCATCTGCTAATTGGGCGACGGCTGGCGAAGTTCATTCCATTAACGTTACCATAAACGAAAGCATTGACGTCATAAGTGTGTCCAAAATACGCCACATGAACAAATTAAGATTTCCTCTCATAAGAAAAAAAGCTTTACTGAGCAGCATAAGTTTAATGTTGGGCTACAAATAACCTTAAGGTAAATCTGTTTATTTTCAGAATTATGAATAAGTTTTCGTTAACTCTTTCATTTTTCAAGATACAAAGAAATAAATAACTCTATTCTCACAAACACGTAGTAATTCTTTCAAGAACTAGAAAAATTGAGATTATTTTCTTCCTCCACTTACAAACGAACGAACAATAAATATTATACATAAAAAAATCCTCATTCAGCCATAGACTACGAAGGTCCTCCTAACAAGTCTGTCCTGAGCTAAATCTTCTGCATTTGGCCACTGTAGGGCAATTCTACAAAGATCTTGTTTGATATAGTCTGCCCATCTCATTCTAGGTCTCCCCCATTTACTGAAGCTTTTAGGCATACTGTTCATAATCCTGTTTGACAATCTGAAGCCATCATCATCATCATCATCATCATCATCATCATCATCATCATCATCATCATCATCATCACCACCACCACCACCACCACCACCACCACCACCACCACCACCACCACCATCATCATCAAGCAGCCATGGGCTACGGAGGTTCAACCAGACCGCGCAATTTAGTTCTCCAAGCAAGTCTATCCTGAATTACATCTGCCGCATCTAATCATTGCACACCAATTCTAATTAGGTCCTGTTTGACATTGTCTGCCCACCGCATCCTAAGTCACCCCCTCTTTCTGAAGCCTTTAGGCACACTGTTCATAACCCTATTCCCCAATCTATAATTATCCATACGGGCAACATGGCCAAACCAACGGAGTCTCTCTCTGCACAATATGCTGCTTAAAGGAGGTTGCAAACTCCTTTGCCTAACCTCATCATTAGTTACAAAGTTAAACCACATAATGGCCAAGATACTGCGTAAGCATCTGGAATGAAAAGCATCTAGTTTCCTGTTATCTTGTTTACAAAGTCCAAGTTTCACTACCATAACTTACCCCAGAAAGAACCAAACTATTACACAGTCTAATTTTAGTCATTAGGTGTATATGCCTGTTTCTCCACACTCTCCATAGATTCTTAAAAGTCCCGGAAGCAATCCCTATCCGTCTGTTATCTCATGCCGCACTTCACCAGCATCTCTTACATAGCTCCCAAGATAATTAAACTGTAACAACTGTTCAAGATTGCAACCATTAAGATTAACTGAATCACAGTCTGCCTGACCAATTTTCATCACTTTAGTTTTCTCTCTCTTTATAACCAAACCTACTCTAGTACCAGTTTCATCAACAGCTCGAATGAAAGAGTTCATTTCATCAACATCATTTGCCAAAAGGGCTAAATCATCAGCATAATCTAAGTCAGAAATTTTCGTATCTCCAGCCCATTTAAGGCCAAAAGCTTTCCCTTGAAGTGAATTTCGCATAACGTAATCAATAACCAAACTAAAGAGAAAAGGAGACAAAATGCACCCTTGTCGAACACCAGACGTAATGCTAAACCAATTGCTACAAGCCTTACCAACTCTCACACACGACTCAGTGTTATTATAGAGAGCTTTCATTATGTTAACTAATTTGTCTGGTATACCATATGATTTCACAATCAACCACAAATTATGACGATCAACAGAGTCGAAAGCCTTTTTGAAATCAACAAAGCTAGCAACCAAAGGTTTCTGAAACTCTAAACATTTCTCAAGAATCTGCCTAAGTGAAAATATCTGATCCACACATCCCCTACCACTTCTGAATCCACATTGCTCATCAAGCAATTGCCTGTCAACCAGATTCTTAATTCTATTAAGCACAATCATGGCAAGAACTTTACCTGGAACAGAGAGTAGGCTGATACCCCTATAGTTTTCACAAGAACTGCGATCACCTTTTTGTAATATAGGGATAACAATTGCTCTGGTAAAATCCTTAGGAACCAAGCCTCTGTCACAAAAGATATTCAAAATTTCAGTGATCCTAGTGGTAACAGAAACATTCCCAGCTCTAAGCATTTTCGTAGTAATTTCATCTACCCCTGGGGATTTGTGAAGTTTAAGTTTAGAAATAGCCAAAATAACTTATTTTTTTCTGTAATCAATTATCATTCAATATATCGATATCAAGATATTGTTATATCTTGTTTACAAAGTTTCGTTATCATAACTAGTCCCATAAAGCATTAAACAGTTAGTTATACAGCCTAAGTTTTGCCTTTAAGTGCCTATTTCCCACAATCTAAAGAGACACTTAAAAGTTTCAACAGCAATCTCTATTTTGTAGTTTTTCTGATGCCGCATATCGTAGTATCTGTTAAACAGATACCCGAGATATTTAAATTAAAACATTTGCTCAAGTGCGCAGCCGTTCAAAGTAACTGAAACTGCATCTACCTGACCAATTTTCATTACTTTAAATCTCTCTCTGGTATCACCAAACCTATTCTGTTACTAGTCTCA
The DNA here is from genome assembly GCA_038380435.1 of Ryuthela nishihirai. NCBI lineage: Eukaryota > Metazoa > Arthropoda > Arachnida > Araneae > Heptathelidae > Ryuthela > Ryuthela nishihirai. The sequence continues at coordinate 7,399,155 of JAWZYU010000019.1, forward strand.
TCAACAGCCCTAATGAAAGAATGCATCTCATCAACATCATTATCCAACAGAGTCAAATCCTTCGCATAATATATCTCAGAAAGTTTCGAATACCTAGATAATTTTAAGACCCTAATCTACCCGTTGTAGAGATTTCCCATAACATAAAATTAAACATTAAAGGATACAAAATGCATCCTTGTCGAACTCCATTACCATTATTAAGCCAATTGCTACAAACTTTACCAACTCACACACATCACTCAGGGTTATTATGAAGAGCCATCATAATACTAACTCACTTGTCAAGTATGCCAGAAGATCTCACAGCGAAAGTCAGATTATGATGCTCAACAGATTCAAACGCTTTTTGAAATCTATGAAGCTAGTAGTAACCACAGGTTTCTATAAATCTATAAACAATTCTCAAGGATCTGCCTAGGTGAAATATTCTATACATTCCTCCTCCTCATCATCATCATCATCCTCAAGCAGCCATGGGCTACGGAGGTCCAACCAGACCGCGCAGTTTAATTCTCCAAGCATATCTGTCCTGAGCTACATCTGGTGCATCCGGCCACTGTACATCAATTCTAACAAGGTCCTGTTTGACATTGTCTGCCCACCGCATCCTAGGTCTCCCCCTCCTTCTGAGGCCTCTAGGCACACTGTTCATAACCCTATTCGCCAATCTATAATTATCCATACGGGCAACATGGCCAAATGTTGCACAATATGCTGCTTAAAGGAGGTTGCAGACTCCTTTGCCTAACCTCATCATTAGTTACAAAGTTAAACCACATAATACCCAAGATACTGCGTAAGCATCTAGAATCAAAAGCATCTAGTTTCCTGTTATCTTGCTTACACAGCGTCCAAGTTTCACTACCATAACTAACCCTAGAAAGAACCAAACTATTATACAGTCTAATTTTAATCTTTAGGTGTATACGCCTATTTCTCCACAATCTCCATAGATTCTTAAAAGTCCCGGCAGCAATCCCTATTCGTCTGTTAATCTCATGCCGCACATCACCAGTATCTGTTACGTAGCTCCCAAGATAATTAAACTGTGACACCTGCTCAAGACTGCAACCATTCAGATTAACTGAATCACAGCCTGCCTGACCAATTTTCATCACTTTAGTTTTCTCTCTGTTTATAACCAAACCTACTCTACTACCAGTCTCATCAACAGCTCGAATGAAAGAGTTCATCTCATCAAAATCATTGCCAAAAGGGCTAAATCATCAGCATAATCTAAATCAGAAATTTTCGTATCTCCAGCCCATTTAAGGCCAAAAGCTTTCCCTTGAAGTGAATTTCGCATAACATAATCAACAACCAAACTAAAGAGAAAAGGAGACAAAATGCACCCTTGTCGAACACCAGAAAACGCAGTTTTCCATCAACCAACAACTTTTAATTCTATTAATCACAATAATAATGCATAGTTTCTTACCTGGAACAGAAAGTAGGGTGATAACCCTATAATTATCACAAGAAATGCTATAATATACTATTTTTAAGAAAAGAATAATAATAACTCCGGTAATATCCTTAGAAACAACACCTTTATCAGAAAAAATATCCTGAATATAAATCAGTCACTTGATAAAGGAAACATTTTCAGCTGTAAGTATTTATGTAGTAATTATCTCTACTCCTAACGATTTATAAAGTTTTAATTTACAGATAATCAAAATATATTCAGACTGTGATAAAGGGATGATTATTAAAGCTAGTAATGCATCTTTCGTCGTTATTTTTCGTCGTATCTTTCGTCGTTTAATGAGAGCTGAACTAACTACATTGTTTAGAATATCTCTGAAATGCTCATCCCATTTACCCATAATAGGATCCTCACCTTCAATAACCTTAACATGTTTATCCCTTAATCCTTGTTTAGGTGTATGTTTCTTTCCAAACAAAAGATCAACTATCTAGTACAACTTCCTGATGTTGGGCAGTCTAGCTTCTTCCTCTGCTTTGGCAAGCCAAAGATTCTTATCACCTGTTATCCGATATTTTACAAGTTTATCCAGCTGCATATAACGCTGTTTGTTAGGACCAGTAAGGTGTTGATTCAGATGATTCCTGCAATTCCTTCGTTCAGAAATAATCTCCATAGCTTTATCACATGAATGACTTTGTCTCCTCTGCTCTTTTTTACGCAAAAGAGCACTGTCAGTTTCAAGAAATCCTGTTTAAAATGGTCCCATTTTTCCTCGATTTCAGTAGTAGTAAACCACTATTGCCATGATGGCATTTTATATCATGGTAATCTTTGACTATATCTGGGTCTTTCAGAGATTCAGTGTCAATGTTCTTTGAAAGTTTTGAAGTGTAAAGACGTATTTAATTTTGCACTTTCTTTACGCTAACGTTTCGCATTTAGTTATGGAAAGTAAGCGTGATTCACCATTAAAATGGACTATTAAAATAAAGCAAAATATGTTAAACATCGCACAGTTGTTCAAGATTGCAGATAAAATCGGTAAAGACAAATTCGATATCGCTCTAAGAATAAATGGCAAACTGTTGTTACTTTCAATAATGAAGTGCTGATTCTTTCCTAACTGGAACTATCCTGCAATTTAAAACAAACAACTGAATTTAACTCCTTTGAATATACCGATAAGAACTGTTAGTTTCGAAACTACCATTTTTTATTCTAAATGGTGAATTCGTGTTATATTTTTACGTCAAAGCTATAGTCATTATTGATGAACACCTTTCTTATGAAAGTTTAAAAACCATCAAATCTGCAAATTGAGTTGTTAAAGTAGAACTGGAAAAGAACATCCCTCATTTTCCGAAAATTAATGGCTTTACGCAACTATTTCATATGGAGGTATGACTCAACTTTGTAGATGGTGGAAACAAGGACACCTTATGGAAAACTACTCTTAATTCGCTCAAATGTAATAGTGCCAAACCAGTTGCTGAAACTGATTGTGAATGTTATCTCTCATAAGACAAAATGTAAACAAACTCACAATCTTTGCCTCTCTTGGACTTTTCTAATTTGGAAATTTCGTCTAATAGTGAAGAAATCCCACCTGTTTTACCTATTTTGGAAAACAAAAAACGCAAAGTAACTTGCGTAAAAAAGTTACTTGCCAGCATCATAAGTGTCGACAACTAATATAAACCCATTAGAGAAAGTAGCTAAAGAGAACGCTAATATGATCCTGACTGGAACACTTAATGTTTTTCTAAATCACAAATATAATATTGAATTTGTTGAAAGTTATAACGAATGTGATAGAGTTGAAGATGTACTTCATATGCTAACATTTATCGCAGATCCTAAACTTCTTCAAGATGAGTGGGTATTACCAAATTCGTTTAAAATTTTGAATAAGAGCCTTAATAAAAAGGGAAAAATTCTTGACACCTATTCTGAACTTTATATGCTAATTATCTTAATTTTGGTTCAAGCAAGAAAATCTTCACTGCCTGGGATTTGCTGGATAGAGCTATCCAGAATTTTCATAATTTTAGATCCCATCTTAAATAAAATTAAAATTTACTGTAACAGGAAAACGAAAATAAGACTCCGTTTTTTTAACTGTATGATGAAATTAATTTCTGAATGCTGTTTCCAAAATTTAATTTTTCATTTGAGTAGAGCTTGGACTGTCTTGCAAATATACCGGTAATATGCAACGTGGCCATATTTATTTATAGTTTCTAATGTTATTTTGGAGCTGCATAGCAATTGGCGATCCTTTCCAACTTTTATTTCCTCCTGTTCTGAAATTTGTTCATAGTTGATAGCCCCTGCCTTTCGAAGATTTATAAATTTACCAAAACAAACCAATGATTAATACAGTACAGAACTTCAATGTTAACGATTAAGTTAAATCAACTTTAAAAGTTATGTAATAATACGTTAAAGATAATGTTAAAGCAAATTTCTTAAGCTTCAATTACAAGACAGCCTTGGCAAGGAAATGGTCAGACACTATTTCCGTTTCTCTATATAATGTGTTATTCTTAGCAGAACGAGGTCATTTTTCAGCTAGCTAATATACACTGAGAGGCCAAAAGTCATGAGATACGTGCCTAAAAAAGAATTGGTTCTTCTCAAGCGCTCAGCAGTGCAGCCACACGAGGCATGGAGTGAACGAGTTGCTGGTAACGTTCTGCAGGATAGCAGCCCACACATCCTGCAATGTAGACCATAACTGTGTTGCATTGGATGGTGCTGGATCGTAAGCTTGTTTCCATTGTATTCCATAGATGCTCCAAGTAGTTCATATCGGGGACCGTGGAGGCCAATTCATGGTGGTAAAGCCCATGTAGTGTTATTCAATCCACCTCCTAGCAACCAAAGACTTGTGACACGTTGCATTATTTTGTTGGAATACCCCTTCACCATCAGGGTGCTCGAGAGACATGAAGGGGTGTAGGTGATCAGCGAGAATGTTCACATATCTCATGCCTGTCAGCTTTTGCTCCAAACGGACGACAGAGTCCAATGTAAACGTGAACATGCCCCACACCATCACAGAGCCGCCTCAAGTCTCAACAGTAGACAGGAAGATGGAATGCAGGAAGGATGCAGGAAGATGGAATGCAGGAAGGGTCCATGGCTTCACGAGGCCTATGCCACACTCTAACGCGCCATTCAGCATGAAAGAACCGGAACCTTGATTCATCGGATCATGCTACCCGACGCCACTGTTCTACTGTCCAATTTCGATGTCTTAGGGCCCATTCCATTCGTTGAGCTCTGTGATGACGTGTAAGCAATGGGACACGCATGGGTCTTTGGCTACCAAATCAGATGGAATGCAGGTGGTAATGTACAGTCCTTTCAGAAACGTTTTGTGTTTGGCCTGCATTCAAATTGGCAGTGATTTCATGCACTGTATCCCATCTGTTGGTCGTTACCATTTGTGACAGCTGACGCGAGTTCCGTTCGTCAATTGCACTTGGCCATCCCGTTTGCTGGTTTACGTGCTGGTTTATGTGTGTGGAAATGCCATCAGTAGAATACTGATGATAAACTCTTGACACTGTAGAACTGGGAAAACCGAATTCCTGCACGATCTCCGATATTGAATGGCCCATTCTTCTGGAACCGATGATCAAGCCATGTTCAAAGTCAAACAACTCACGACGTGCAGCCATGCTGAATTAACAACTACTCCGAAATGAATGTTGGGGTTTGTAGGCTACTGCAGCGCCATTCTGCGGTTGACGTCCAACGCATAGGTTACAAGTACAGCACGCTAGTTCTATCTAACTGCTATTCCCATGACTTTTGGCCTCTCAGTGTATAATCGATCATATTCCTATGCAACCATCAGGTAAATCCATATGTACTGATAAATATCCTGGTTCTTTAGTAAGTGATAGTTATTCTCAAACCATTAAGTTTACTTACCTGTAGAGGAAGTTCACCATTGTCACTGCAACTTAAAATACCAAAAGGACCTATCACCCCTCCCAAAGGACAGAGTTAATATAAACTTTAGCACTGAAATCTTCCAGCACAGAAGTAATACTCCTTTCTTGAAATAGTTCAAACTATCCTAAAGTTTTACACAAAACCCATCTTTCTCAGTTTCATCGATCCTCCTTGTAGCCATAATAACAGATTACATTCAAGTCTTTAATCCTAATTTTGTTATAAGAAACCTTTCATTAATGCAGTGATATTCTAGAATAACATCGCTAATATGTCTGCTGAGGAGCAGACCTACGCCTTGCAAAAGCTTTGAGCCTACCTTCTCTAAAAAAAGTGATATTAAAAATTATTTGAAGTATCTAACCTTTATTTACTGCCCATTTCATCGTTTTCAAACTTCTAAATTATAAACAATGGATTTCCTCTGTGAGGACATCAAGAGAATAATCTTTATGAAGTGTTCTAACGTTTCACGTACCTGTGGAAAGAAAATGATTGGTGAACTTTCTAGGGAATAATAATATATTGTATTGGGTTGTTGCAAATGAAATGGCCGTTGAATGACGTCAGGTTTTTACTGGTTGCGGAAGAAAGCAAGCGCTGAGGTTTATGCAATTTTTATGTCATGTGGCAACGTCACACGTGGGTGATGCAATTGTAGTATTTGTTTCGTTCAACGAACATTAAACATTGAATACTACCGACATCAAGTCCATCATGGAACCCAGTCAATTAAGGTTGCGATACCTTTACGAGTTCAAATTCGGAAATTTTGTAGCGGCTGCAGTAAAAAACATCAATAAAGGATTTGGTGGAGGAACAACTAAGGAGAGATCCACTCGCCGTTGGTTTGCAAAATTTCGCTCAGGAGATTTGAGGCTACAAAACGAATCCGTCGCCATCGTCCTTCTTCCATTGATTCGAATGAATTAAAGGATTTAATCGAATCAGATCCGCGACAAACTGTACGAGAGATCGCCCAGACACTAATGTACACTTTTCAACTGCTTCACGGCACTTGGCAATAATAGGAAAAGTAAGGAAGCTCAAGTGGGTGCCTCACGAACTCACTGATGAAAACGAAGCACGGCGTTTGGAAGTGTGCTCTTCTCTCTTAAGAGGAAGTAAAGAAGAAAGGTTCCTGCAACGAAATATGACTGTGGATGAGAAGTGGATATTCTACGACAATCGTACACGTTCGTCGCAGTGGTTGGGAGTGAAAGATGCTCCAGGAAGGACTCCAAAGGCACCTTTACATCCAAAGAAGATGTTGTTTACTGTATGGTGGTCTTCTGCTGGTGTTATTCACTACTCATTCCTTCCACGAAGTGAAATGATAAATGCAGCTCGATATTGTACAGATATGCGGCAAATGCATGACAAATTGTGTCTTAAGCAACCAGCACTTGTGAATAGACATGGAGTCTTGTTGCTTCAGGGTAACTCCCGACTGCATACGGCAGTGTCAACCATACAGCAAATCAACAATTTGTGATAAGAAATTGTGCCTCATCATCCATACTCTCCTGACGTTTCCCCAACAGATTACTATTTTTTCTGGCACTTAAGCCATATTTTTGTTCAAGAAATGCTTTGCCAACGACGCATCAATTGATCTGGCAGTGGAGGACTTCATCACTTCCAGAAACACTGATTTTTACAAACGTGGTATAAATGACCTTGCCACAGGTTGGCAACAATGCATTGATACTGCTGGAGATTACTTTGATTAAACAGGCATTCTTCTTCTTTTTCAATCGTCCTTAAAATCAGCATTTTCATTTGCAACAACCTGATACCTAATACTATTTCCCCTACAGTAGGTGTATTTGGGTGCAAGAGGTGCAATTAGTATTACTTGTACTTTACATATTTTGCTTCATTATATTGAAATATGATACCATAGCAAACGCGTAGCTACGTTTTTCGTTTTCAGACGCATGAATGTGTGTTGTTGTTTATAGATTTTTTTGTTAAAAGAACATACTGATCTGAACTCTTTTTTTAAGTTGAGTTTCCAATATTCATAGAACTCCCATTAACTTCCTCAGATCTCGATATTGTTCTCTTTTGAATTAATTTTGTTGTCCTGATTGGGATTCGAACCCAGAAGCATGCCGGGCCACCGAGGAACTGACCAGTTCTTAAACAAAGTTACATATAAGCATTCCTATTGATTTTCCAGTGATAAATATTACTACATCAAAATGTGTCGGCTTGGCTGTCCAGCTCCTAATAATAGACGGCGAAAATTAATGAATGAACAAGAATGCTTATAGGTCACTTTGTTGAAGAAATGGCTAGATCATCGGTAGTCTAGCGGTCTCAACGTTCGGCATTTTTCTGGAAGACCTGCATCACAGTCACAACAATAAATATTTTTTCACGTGTTTCTTGTCTACAGGGCGTTTTTCTGTGATAATTTATTGCTGAATTGTTTTCTTTCCTGATAGTGTTTCAACAATTTTATCTCGTTTTCAAAAAACGAGATGATGTTTTCACTTTGCTGTCATTCCACGGACATCCAACTTTTATGTTTTTAGACATAAATTAAAAAATCTTTTTTTTATTGGGTAGGTGTTGATGGATAAATATTGTTGCTTTCCGAATCTTTCAAAAGTTAAAAATGCGCTCCCTAACGGGAGCGCATTTTTAGATGTATTTTTTTGTCTAGAAATATGCAATATTGATGGTGGAATGTGAAGAACATGGGGTTTCCATTGACGGCAATGAGTTGACCTTTAACCTCCTTCCGGGGGAAGAGAGGAAGTGCAACTGATAGGTGTTAAGAGATAATTGAAAATTTGTCTTTTTAAAGGATTGATACTAATTAAATATTATAATTCGCATTTTTCAAATCTTTAAATAAAAACTCTCCTCAAACAGCTGCTTGCCACAGAGATCAGACAAGAATCTATCAGTTTATATGCCATAGTAGAAAGTCTGTAAGTAAGGCGAGCCCTCAGCAGAAAACAACACATCGATGCTTTACCCAGGTCCGTTTGAGCAGTAATTAAACACGCTAATCACTCTGCTACGGATGGTAGTTTTAACGTACATCGTTAAAGGACACTAAATATTGAAAAAAGCAAACTTTTAACGAATATTGCAAGTGATTTATTCATGGTAGAAATTTGAAATTTCCAATGTAGGGTGTCAAAAACTATTCCACTGAGAGTAACAATATGCAATCTTATCCCTTTTCTCAGAGAAGTGTGAAAAAAAGCAACTTTTTAAATTTAAGAAATAAAAGAGAAATACCCTTTATCTTGTATTAAGCACATGCGAAATACTACTTTTTTGTAATTTCCCAATCATTTATAAATTCGATTTAAATCTTTTAAAGCCTGCAAAAGTAAATAAACTTGATTCTGTTTGAAATCGAGTTTTTCAACTTCTCCAGAGACGATATGCGTTCTTCTAGTTCACGGAAAGAACACTAAGAAACTTTCTATTTTACATTTGATCATTGAAACTAGTGATGAGCTTGACAAGTCGAATTCGAAATCAGGACTCCAAGATCATCTAGGAAGTTTTTCCTTCATAACTACGTAATATACTCGATATTTGCTTCTTTTTCATCAAATATGCATAATACTACTTTACACTCTAATTCATTTGGGATAGGAATTGTTTGAAAGTAGACCGGCTCAAAAAGAGTCACATACTTGTTGTTTTTTCTTAGTTTGAAGAGTGAACCGGTAACCTGACAATTATTCCTTAGTCTAATCAAGCGTTACTAAATTTGCAAAAAGCAAATGCTAAAAGCTCTCCAAAATGTGCAAAAAATATGCTAAACATTAAAAAAGAAATCAATTGGCATAAATTCTGTATGATAAAATAATGAGAAGCTCCCATGCGTAGAAAACAATGTAACCTGCTTTAAATTAGAGTAACTGTCTTGTGCGCCGAGCATCAGCTAGAAACTAGAAAGGGTGAAAATAACGATATTGGAAGCAAAGTGCACGATGCTTGTTCGGATATGATTGCAACAGCCAACCAAAGAAATATCGACCGACTCTTCTATTGTTAGTTTCGTTTCTTTGCATCCAAACACATTCCCAAGAGGTGAGCTTGTTTAGCCTTTACGAATTGCATCTTTTTAAGAAGTGGAGAACACACTAGTTTAGCTTGTCTTTCCTTATTTCCTTAAACGCATCACTTCCCGGTCTCTTTCTCTCTCCTGCTTTTGTTCTCTTGCATCACTTTTATGAAAACTACTTTTGAGATAAGAGAATCTCCATTTCTTTTCAGTTTTATTCAGTATTTTTTTTAAATTTTACAATTGCAAGTTAGAAAATGAATTCCTGCAGAGATGGAAAACCATTTGTTCTGTTGTTATTTGATACAAATATTTAAACTTATACGGTACTTGCTGAATTATGAAAGTCCATTTTTTTTCTCTTTAAGCTCGCGGTAGCTCTCATATTTCCTCTTCCACCATCTTTGCCATCTCCATCTGAATGATTATTTCTTCTTTGCTTTAGCAAAATCAGTTCCTTCATTTTTGTTTGAAACTCTAGAAATTATTCCATAAAAACTTCATAGCAAGTAATGTAATTTCTTTAGACATTGACCTAGAAACGTAAAACTCATTAAACCACGACATGCAACTCTAATTTCCAGTAACTGATCGGCCTTTTAGCCTCCTATTAATTTTCACTCAATGATTTATTCCATGATATCAATGAGAGAGAAAACCTATGTAATAAATCACATCTAAATGCATATTACAATTTCAAATATAAGATTGCTTTTAGTTCTTGGAATAACATAAACACGATGTCACTTTTAGACTGCCAGGCTGTACCTAGTTTCTTGTCATCGATCTTCCACTTCATCTTCAATATGGAATGTATCATATGATAGGAAACGCACGGACATACATATCAATGGAAGGAGAGACAATGAGAGAAAGAGAGATTGAACATATCAATGGACGGAGAGAGAAAGAGAGATTGAACATATCAATGATTGAACATATTAATGGACCGAGAGACAAAGAGAGAAAGAGAGATTGAACATATCAATGGAAGGAGAGACAATGAGAGAAAGAGAGATTGAACATATCAATGGACGGAGAGACAAAGAGAGAAAGAGAGATTGAACATATCAATGGAAGGAGAGACAATGAGTGAAAGAGAGATTGAACATATCAATGGACGGAGAGAGAAAGAGAGATTGAACATATCAATGATTGAACATATCAATGGACGGAGAGAGAAAGAGAGATTGAACATATCAATGGACGGAGAGAGAAAGAGAGATTGAACATATCAATGATTGAACATATCAATGGACGGAGAGAGAAAGAGAGATTGAACATATCAATGGACGGAGAGAGAAAGAGAGATTGAACATATTAATGATTGAACATATCAATGGACGGAGAGAGAAAGAGAGATTGAACATATCAATGATTGAACATATCAATGGACGGAGAGAGAAAGAGAGATTGAACATATCAATGATTGAACATATCAATGGACGGAGAGAGAAAGAGAGATTGAACATATCAATGATCGAACATATCAATGGACGGAGAGAGAAAGAGAGATTGAACATATCAATGATTGAACATATCAATGGAAGGAGAGACAAAGAGAGAAAGAGAAATTGAACATATCAATGGACGGAGAGAGAAAGAGAGATTGAACATATCAATGATTGAACATATCAACGAAAGAAGAGACAAAGAGAGAAAGAGAGATTGAACATATCAATGGACGGAGAGACAAAGAGAGAATGAGAGATTGAACATATCAATGGACGGAGAGACAAAGAGAGAAAGAGAGATTGAATATATGAGTGGAAGGAGAGACAAAGAGAGAAAGAGAGTTTGAACATATCAATGGACGGAGAGAGAAAGAGAGATTGAACATACCAATGATTGAACATATCAATGGACGGAGAGAGAAAGAGAGATTGAACATATCAATGGATGGAGAGAGAAAGAGAGATTGAACATATCAATGGACGGAGAGAGAAAGAGAGATTGAACATATCAATGATTGAACATATCAATGGACGGAGAGAGAAAGAGAGATTGAACATATCAATGATCGAACATATCAATGGACGGAGAGAGAAAGAGAGATTGAACATATCAATGGAAGGAGAGACAAAGAGAGAAAGAGAAATTGAACATATCAATGGACGGAGAGAGAAAGAGAGATTGAACATATCAATGATTGAACATATCAACGAAAGAAGAGACAAAGAGAGAAAGAGAGATTGAACATATCAATGGACGGAGAGACAAAGAGAGAATGAGAGATTGAACATATCAATGGACGGAGAGACAAAGAGAGAAAGAGAGATTGAATATATGAGTGGAAGGAGAGACAAAGAGAGAAAGAGAGTTTGAACATATCAATGGACGGAGAGAGAAAGAGAGATTGAACATACCAATGATTGAACATATCAATGGACGGAGAGAGAAAGAGAGATTGAACATATCAATGATTGAACATAGCAATGGATAGAGAGACAAAGAGAGAAAGAGAGAAAGAGAGATTGAACATATCAATGGACGGAGAGATAAAGAGAAAGAGAGATTGAAGATATCAATGGACGGAGAGACAAAGAGAGAAAGAGAGATTGTACATATCAATGGAAGGAGAGACAAAGAGAGAAAGAGAGATTGAACATATCAATGGACGTAGAGAGAAAGAGAGATTGAACATATCAATGATTGAACATATCAATGGACGGAGAGACAAAGAGAGAAAGAGAGATTGAACATTCTCAAGCACCTAGAGCAGCGGAGGTCCGAACAGACAACTCACTCTTCTTAATTTTCCTTTTCTCTAAAGGGTTTATCGCCATCAAGACTCATTGATCATTGAACACCAATGATATAAAATCTTGTTTGACCTCAGCTGTATACTTCATTCCAGGTCTGATCCATTTCCTCATTGCTTGAGGAACACTTGTTCGCAACACTATTTGCTAATCTGTAATTCTGCAAGAGAGTAACATGGCTAAACCAATACGTTCTAGAACGAACAAGCCTACCAACCTGTTTTTGACGTCACACACACTTGCCCGCTGCTGGTTATTTTCGCACATCGTTTAATTTGAATGAAGTTAAAAACGAAATTATTTCCGATGGTTTCAAATGAACCATTTTTTTAACGCAGATGCATCTTGAATTCATCAGATCATCTATCAATCTTTGAATAAAAATAATTCCTCGACAAAATGTAAATAATGGAAAATATATCTGCCGACTATGCATTAAAGTAAAACAAAGTAGTTAAAATGCAATCGCTGTATCCTTTGCGATAACAATTTCAAAAAACAAGAAGGAACTTTTGGAATATTATTATGTGAGAGAGTATTTATTCAAAATTCCTCTTGTAATAACGTTCTCTCACTGAAAACGAATAAATAAAATCTGAGGTAAAAATAATGTATCTTTCACGATTTCAAACAAAGCAAAATTGCAATATTGTGAAAATTATCAACTATTACAAGTTTAAGTAATTGTTCATAAATATTTACATAATAAATATTCAGCGCAGTTAGCAACTATACCAGGAAAACTAAAACATTAAACTAGCAAAATGAGTGTCCCTTTATAACATATATGCTAAATCGCATCGAATAAATTCATAAAGCTTCTAAAGGTGAGAAGGTGAATATTAAAAATTGCAATATATTTAGAAGTAAATCACGAAATGATATATGTTAAACCAATTGAAGAAATGCATAAATCTCCTAGAGGGTGAGGGGAAAAATATTGAGAAGTTCGCAAAACTAGGAGTAATTAAATTAATTCATATATAGTAAACTAACTAAAGAAATGCATAAATTTCCCAAAGAGAAGTGGAAAAATATTAAATATTGCACAAAATTGGAGTGATTCAAATTTTTTATATATATAATAAACCTAATGCAGAAATGCATACAGTTCTTAAAGTGAGGAAATATTCGCATAAAATTACCCTGAGTGATTTAATGAAATCATATACTAATTCAAACGAAGAAATGTTTAAAAGTCCTAAAGTTGAAGAAGAAAATATAAAGGAAATGGAAAATTAACAGGGGGTAATGAATGATTAATTTAAGACATATATATATATTCAAATAACTTTAAAATACACATTAAGTTTTCTGTAAGTGGTGGAAATAAAAGCTAGTAAATAGAACACAAAATGAGCAAATTCAGTGATACATTTTAATCACATACTTTGAATTAGATGAAGAAATATACAAATGTGCTTTCTTAGAAATGAGAAATGGTTCATTATACATATATATGATAGAGAGTGGATAAGATTAGTGATTCAATTGAATCACACGAACAAATTAATTGTTGATATATCCAGAAAACATAACACAAAAACTGAAGAGTAGTGATTAAGATAAATGGTATACTCTAACACATAGACTATCAGATATGTCAATAAACAAACATAGAAGGTACCTAAAAATGGTGATTAGGATAAAAAAAATGGGGACTATATAATTGACATCTTTGCCTTATCATAATTATACTGTTATCTCTTATATAAATTTAAGCTATTAGCAACACTTATCAAATTAAACTAAAAAACAACTATTTCCTAATATTTCGATCACATTTAATGGCATATACTGTCCCACCCTAGGTATTAATGAAATGCCAGCTTGAACGAAATCATTTTACATTCAAAATGCAATGACATATCAGTTCAAATGCAATGACTATAAAGTCTAATTACTTTATTACTGAAATATCAGTGGTATGTCAACTCTAATCTAAATCAATTTAGCACTAAATTATCAGCGAATGTCAAATTTAAGCCATTTTACCATTTCAATATCAGCGAAATGTGAACAAGTCATTTTATCACTAAGAAATCAACGAAATATAAACTGCAAATCCAAATAATTTTATCACTTAAACATCAGTAAAATGTGAACTATAAACCAAATCATTTTATCACTTAAACATCAGTGAAATGTGAACCATAAACCAAATCATTTTTCCATTACAATATCAGGGAAATATAAACTATAAACCGAACCATTTTACCACTTAAATATCAGCTTAATTTCAGTTATCAATCAAATCAATTAAGCACTAAAACCTCAGCGAATGTCAATTTTAAACTAAATCATTTTACTAATTAAATATCAGCGAATTTAAGTAGTAAAATTATTATTTTAGTGGCAAAATAGTCGATTATTTTACCACTAAAATAATCGGCGAATGTCAACTGTAAATCAAATCATTTTAGCGCTGAAATATCAGCGAAGTATCAGCTATAAACCAAATCATTTTACCACTGAAATATTAGCGAATGTCAAATATAAACCAAATAATTTTATCATTCAGATATCACTGAGATTTCAACTGTAAAACCAAATCACTTACCTATGAAATTTTTCAAAATGCCATTTACATTGGGAGTTCTTGAAAGCGACGATGAAATTCTGATCGAAATGATTTTTAGAAAACATCACTTTGAACAAAAGAGCATTTTCCATAACCGGAGCAATATCTGCTGTTGCACCCAAGCACATAGTACATCTGAGTCGAGTTGTTGTGGTTAGGCCTAACAAAGAACTATCGCAAAGTAGCTCGCACAAAAATTATGTACACAAACTATCTACAATCACACCTGAGGACGTTAAACACTCTAATCAATAACATTTCACGTTGTATTCACCTTAAAAACGTGCAATACATACTAATACAAAAGTTAAAAATTCAAAAATGACGTCACAGCATTACATCGTGGCCGAAACACAGCACTACATCAAAAGTTCCTTCTTGTTTTTTGAAATTATCGGAAAGAATACATCGGTTGAATTTAACTATTTTGTTTTACTTTAGTGCAAAGTACGCAGATATATTTTCCGCTTTTTGCATTTCGACGAGGAATTAATTTTATTCAAAGATTGATAAAGTCTACACAGCGACCATTTAAGTGAGACGAAAAGCTCACGGGGCATTGCGCTGCTTTGTGACGCGGCCTACTAGGAAAAGCCATTGTTGTGACGCATTCCGAAGGTTGTTGGCTTTCAGTTCTAGGAGGTATTGGCTAAACCAACTTAATCTCTTCCAACATAGAATTCTGCTTTATAGGGTGGATACTCTTAACCTCTTTTTGGTGTAATTTGTTCGACATTTGTTCGCTGGAAATTTGTCAGAAATGGAAATTTGTTAGAAACGGAAATTTCTTCCTCGGAATTTTGTTCGACGAAAACTTGTTCGAAACGGAAATCTATTCGATAGAAATTTGTTCGAAAGGAAAATTTGTTCGCCCGACATATGTTGGAAACGGAAATTTTTTCGACTGACGTTTCATTAAAAGTTTAAGAATTTTGAAATATTGAGAGGCAGCTAGAAGGCGTACTCCTCGATAACGTGTCTTCTGGTTCTATGTTTCTGGTTTGCCACTGGGGAATCACTGGATGGGGGAATCTGAGAAAAGATGTGAAAGAAAAGAAGGCTGAGTTCGGAATTTGGCAGAATGAAACATCACTTGTTTTATAGACGATCCACTATTCTTATAAGCTTATAATTCAGAGCTTTGTAAAATAAGAATAATGTTTGAAATTTCAAACTGGAGTATTTACTATACCTATACTTCTTTTTTTTGTGCAACCATACTACTGCCCATTACAGGTTGATATGACATGTCTGGTACAGAATATAAAGCATTCATAAGAAATTGATAATTTACAGATAGTTACAAGGTTTAAAGTGGGGAAGAGGGAAAGCCTCATTTGTTCTGAGATTTTCATATTTCTGCATGTTTTGTTTTTATGTCAGTTTTCTTCGTGTTGTTTCATGTTTTGCTTTCGTTTCGTTTACTTTTCTTCGTGTTGCTTATATTTCAGATTTTTTTTTGATTGGACTGTGATAATTTTGTCTTCGTAATATTTTCTGTTTAATTTTTGTTTCATTATTGCGTTTTGTCTTTGATTTTGAAGATTAATTTCTATTTTTAGAATTAGAATTAAGAATTTAATAAGAAAAGTATAACAATACAATACAAAGACTTGCATATACAAACAGAAAACAATATTAGCGTAAGTCAGAAAAAGAATAAAATATAAACAAAATAAATAAAATGAAATTTATATATTAGCAGACCTTTGAGCAATTTGCTCATTTAGGATGCCAAGTTAAATTATTACCTAGAGAGAAATGTCTTTAGTAATAAAAAAAAATGTGTCATTATGTTAAAAACAAAATATTATTGTATAACTTTACAGTAATAATCAATATTTGAAGAAGTAAAAACAACATTTTTTCATTTTCAAATTAAAAACTCCATGTGAACGGTCATTTCTAATTTCATTAGGTAAGGAATTAAATATTCTAGCAGCTAAAAATAAAAAGTGCTTATGAGCTGTTTCTTTCTTTACTTTAGGGATTACAAATAAAAGGCCAGATTGACGAGTAGCATACTCTTTACATTTAACTTGTAAAAATGTTGGATTCTTTAAAATAAAAACAGCTGTAGTATATAAATAGCCGTCCCGTGGCCGAGTGGTTAGCACACTTGGCTACTGATCTAAGGGACCTGGGTTCGAGCCCCGGATTAGGCATGGATGTGTATGTCGTTTTTCTGCTGAGGTCCTGCCATCCTCTCCGATCTCCTACTGTGGCATATAAACTGACAGGCTCCTGTCAGACCTCTGTGGCAAGCAGCTGCTTGAGGGGGTATTTATTTATTTTTATTTGTAGTATATATAGTACTCTCAAACTAAGAATTTTATAATCACAAATAACTTTAGTCATATAGACTTTATTATGAAATATCATAACTTTTAAGAATTTATATTGTACTTTACTAACACATTCAATAATATTCATATAGGTTGAATGTGTTAGTAAAGAGTAGTACCCCCAGCTGGTCAAAGCATATTTTAAAAGAGATTGTATCCAAGCAAAATAAAGAGTAATTAAAAATCTTCCAGAGATAATTTTTCGTAAATGGTACAATACTTTACAATTACTTTTGTTCTTTTCCTTTTGATTTCTTATTTTCTAGAGCTTTATCATTAAATATATATATATTTATTTCCAGCGTTTATTTTTATTTCATTTTATCTGGGTGGTGTTTTTTTTCTATTTTGGGTAAGTTATCTCTGTTGATTGCTTTGTATGAGATGACTTGGGCTGCTGTCCACATCTTGAGGAGTTTCAGCTGTAAAGGCTGACGTCTTTTGTTTCTTGAGGATAATACAGATTAGTCTGTGGTAGATAGTTGCTATTTCTCGAATGTTGGGATGGTGTTGGTCGCCTTTGTTAGAATGGTGAATCTGATATCTTCTGGGGGCTTTAGGCTGAATGGAGTTTAAAGTCCTTGCATTTTTAACTTTCTTTGAACCAACCTTGGCTGTCGAAAAGTAAAAAACATTGATGTCCAATTTTTTTTCTTCTAGTTTTAATTTTTGATTGTTCTTATTTGATATTTTTTCTACTACAATTATACGCTGAGTTATCATTGAAATATGACCACCCCATGTTATTCCAATGGGAATCTAATTTCTTAGTCTATAATTTTTAGAATAATCGTTATATGGAAAAATGTGATTAGATTAAAATAAAGTTCTAAATTACTTCTATCTAACTATCCATTTTCACCAATATTCCTTCAATATTTAAAGTGTTATGGAAGTTTGAACATATAACAATAGTAGTGTTGGAATATTGGAAGTTAATTGAAACTGAAATAGGAAATATGATTTTCAACCAGTTCATATATAAGTACATATTTTAAACGTTTGTGCAAATAATATCTTAAATATTTTTTTTAATAAATTTCTTAGAGCAGATTGTTGCTCTGAAAGGTTTAACCTTCAAGTACCTGCTTAAAGACTGTGAGAATGTTGTTGACAATTGAGATTAGATAGATTTGGTTCAAACTTTTAAATTATCCTCAGTCACATTTTCTCACAAAACGATGATTTTCGAAGTTGTAGAGCTTTGAAGTTAGCGCCCCATTCACATAACATGGGGTTCGAACAAATTTCCGTTCCAAACAAAATTTCTGTTGCGAAAAAAAATTCTGTCGAACAAAATTCCATCGAACAAATTTCCGTTTCGAACAAATTTCCATTTCGAACATTTCGAATTTCCATTTCCGATAAACCTTAACTTCGTTTAAGAAAAATATAATCATAACTATAAAATAACTATACATCGTTTTTGATAACGAATGGGTTGCAAAATATGAAGAACAAAGAAGGTTGGGTTGTTTTACCTCTGAGCGGCACTTTTTTGCACACCATGGGCTAAATGGCCAGGTCACATGGACCCCGAAGGCTCAGAGAAGGTTGGGGGAGGGGACCCACTGAAACAGCTGTTGGGATACAGATGGTAGCCCCCGTCAAGGCCATCCAGCGTGTTCTTTAACGTGCACAGGGTATGTTTCTCCCGCACACGGGGCCACGGCTTAACGTCCCATCCGACGGACGGCGGCCTTTCCAAGCCCATCGGTGTCCCTTACTGACCGTGGGCAGGGGGGGATTTTGCAGAGATAAATCTCAACGCTGACCCAGCTGGGACTCGAACCTTGGAACTACAGATTACGAGCCTGGCGCGCTACCGACTGAGCCACCCTGAACAAAGAAGGCAACAACTAATGAAAATATGTTACATACATATGAGTTCTAGGAAGAATTCTGCCACAGCAAATAGTTCCCCATCTTATGCAAGAAATAAATCCTTTTTTCTAAAGTGCCTTATTATATGTAGTTTATGGAAGTGATCAATTAAAAATGTTGTTTTTAATTTCAATGAATATTGTAAAGTTCACAATGATGCATAATTTCTTTTACATCTGTATATCAGCGTTCAGAAAAATTGCCCGGTGTTGCTCAGGTTGTTGTTGACATCAGCGCTGTCTCTCATAGTTCATTGCTTCGTTTCTATGCGAATTATCGTAAGCTTTGTTACCGTTTCGACAAATTTTGGTCCCCTGCAATTCTCGAGATACTTGACGGAATGGTCCCAAATTTCGCATGCGGGTTGCCCATTTCTGGCCCCATATTGGGTGCAAAAGATAACAGATTCGTACCTGCAATGGGACACGTAATATAATAATGTCTTTGAGAATCTGAAGGATCTGGAAAAGGCTGGTGGCTTTTGCGTTTAAAAATTGCGAATGGAGAATGGAAAAGAAAGACATTTTATCGAATATAACGATTTCCAACCACCTATTGAAGTTTTCGAGTTAATATTTTGCACTGCATATCCTCATGCTTCTCTTAATATTCTGCCAAATGTTCAGGTTCCTAGCCCCTTTATGTGAAGAATCATGGCGACGACACACAGAGACAATTGAGGGTTGGTACGTTTTCAGGTGTCTCATCCTCTTTTCATTGGTTTTCTGGGTTGATTGAAATAAGTTGCGATTGGAAAGAAACTCTTTGAGGAAGACCTGTCGCTTCATTCTTTATGTGAAACGGAGCATAGTTAACCCCATGACTGGCGCAACGTATGTCTATTGATAATTCTTCTCAAAAATAAGTTCATTGATAGCTTTTCACCGTTAACGCACTAATCCAGTCACCACTGTCGTCGATAACGTACTACTTCATTCACAAGGTAGATGATGGCATAGCCCCAATTTTGGACAATTTCTGAGGATTAACTCCTGACCCATATCAGCTGGAAATCCAATCTGTTACCCAACAGAGCTAAGTGGGACCACCACATCATATTTTGGGCCAATCGCTTAAGCACCCGTGGAACCACACCTACAATTTCTGCTACCGATGACATCATACGTGTCCACCCGCCCGTTTGTTCTTCCGGAATATATTATGATGACGGCTAAATCAATAACAAAATTTATTCATGGAAATAAAATATTATCAAATATTCGAAATCCAAAGACATAAGTAGCCTCATAACCTGGTACACTGTTTGTCATTTACTTTAATATAAAACATATTACAGAAAATCATATCTTTATAGACTGTAACTTTCTACAGTAATATATTCCAAAAGTTGAGCTTTGGTGTGATATAATTCAAAATCTAATAATTATTCGTATGCAAAAAATATTTTTTGCGTGCAAAATCTGATTAAAATGTAAAATTATTAATATAATTAGGGAAACGTTAATATTAAATTAGGCTCAAATGCAACCTGAAAGCTAAAGCAATTGTTTGGTACATATAAGAGTCGTTCTGATCGGCACATTATTGCTGCACAATGGTCATATCACAATCATCCATGGCTGAAAAATTAGATCCATTGACAAATTCCATTCAGCTATTTTATTCTCTCAATCCAATTGAGAAAGATGTCTTTTGCAAGTTTACCGCGTCTCCATTTTTTCTGAAGAGGAAAATCAGTTTAGTTTGTGTTTAAATCCGATCTCTTAGTAACGCAGATTTTTTCATTTTCCTCCTGCATTTTGCTGCCTGCATTTGCTTTTGCATTATACAATAATTAGTACGCCTACTTCTATTGTGTTACAGGTAATGAAATCGTGATGTTCGCCGAGTCATGGGAGATTTAGTCAATATCAACATCTGATCACATCTCTTGTAAGATGTAAGCAGAGATGGTCCACGGAAAGTTGTCGTCCAATACGATCCCAGACACAGTTGCTAGGTGACAGACCAAGGGAACGTGAATGTCATAGCAGATGCCCACACAACACATAGGAAACAAGGTAATACATACAATGTGTGGTGAGCATTACGAAGGACGTTTAAAAAGTTCTTGACAGGTAACTGATGAAAAATCAAAATTGCCTTTTTATTAACAAAACTTTTATGTCATTCAAAGTACTCCCCTCCAGCATTTACGCAAAGTTGCAGACGTCTATGCCAGTTCTGGAATGCTTCGTGGTACTTGTGTTGGGGAATACTCCGCAACTCTGAATAAATGAATTTTTCTAGGTCTTGCACCTTTGAAAAAGGCTCCCCAGCATATTTCTTTTTAATTTTTGGAAAATATCAAAACTCTCATGGTTGCAAGATCGGGTTAATATGCAGGATGGGGTAGCTGTTTTTTATTATTATTTTGCTGCTCCAGATGCGACGTAACTTACTATGTTTTGAGATACTGGCATTGTCATGACGAACCCTTGACATGCCTGTTGTTGGATGCTGCTTCTTCATCTCTTTAATCGTTTTGGGCAAAACATTGTTGGTGTACTATTGACCATTTATAGTTATTTTTTCAGGTAAGGTGTCCATGGTTACCAATCTTTAAAAATTTAAAAAACATTGCGAACATCCTCTTCCTTGAGCCAAAGTCTTGCCGGAGGATTTGGGGACACACTTCACCTTCCGCAACCCAAACATAGTTGACGATCTTTCTGGGAGTTGTAGAGTAATAAAGCCACGTCTCATCACCTGTGGCAATTTCTGTTAACCGTTTGGGACCGCTAGGTTCAAACACTGCCATCATCTCCTTGCATGAGTCGACTGTAGATCTTTTTTGCTGTTCTGTCAGTTTGTGGTGTGTCCATTTGGTACAGATCTTTCAGAAATTTAAATGTTGATGATTAATTGTTCCACACTGTCAATCGATACACTGACATCAAACTTATTTCCTGAACGGTGATGTGTGGGTGTCTGTTAATGAGTTCACAAACAGCACCAATGGTTCTCTCGTTCACGCTGTCTTTCAGTCTTCCTCCGCAAGGAAGATCCTTGAAGCTCTGCCATCCTTCTCTGAATTTGTTCTTCCACGTAACTGTGCCATATGAACAGGCATTATCTCCATATACTTGTGATAAATCGGCATGTTTTTAGCGTCATCCCCAAGCTGCATCCTTGTAGAAATGTAAAACCTTTCCCCGTCTTTTGTAGGCTTCATAGTACAATGTACAGATTTCGTAGACCGAAATTTATGAGCTGCCAGCGAAAAGAGTAATGATGATACGGCCTTTGTTTTCTACAGTTAATGGCAAGTTTAGGTAAGCTTTGAAACAAGTTATAGTTCGTTAACTTCGGAGGAAAGTGTGCAAATCTACAAACACGAGTCAGAACTATTTGGTCGCCCTCCTATCCTGCTGCATCACACTACAGAAAGTTCCACATTAATGGTAGAAGTATGAGTAAGGACTGTACAATGACAGGACCAGATCTAGAGAACACAAAAGGTAGGGGGTAAGAAACTCAGCCAAGCTGAGAAAAGGAAAAGGAGATTTAGATTAAGAGCCTAGATTTCCATTACAGAATATTTTTCCTTTCCATTTTATAGGTATTTTAAAAATATCTAAACAATGCATTAATTATGCACGCATATAAAACCTGCACTACACAGAAGGAATGTTGTGCGTACGATAAAAAGTGAAGTGTTAAAAATGTAGTCGTGTAGGTAACAAATGATTTGCCTATTGGTGAGGTGGATACATAGATATTAAAGTAACGATTTATGAGGTGCAGCCGCCCCCGTTCGCGTCAATAGAGACGCTAATACGGTTAGGAAATGAGATAAATAGGTTCCTAGTAATGTTTTGCTCTATGGTTCTCCAGATTTTCTGTACTGGCGCCTTAAGATCCATCACGTTATGCATTGGAGTCATTTAGTTTTTCAGATGTCGCTGCATGATGTCTCAGATGTGCTCATTCGGTGATATCTCTGGCAATCAGCTGGACATGTTAACACAAGAGCACTTTGCAGACACTGTTGAACAATATGTGCAGTATGTGGTCTGCAATTATCGTGCTGGAACGACACACACTAGTGCATCTGATGAGAAACAGACCTACGCCTTGGAGATAATTTACATCATCCCTCTCTCAATTCATACCTTGATGTAAAAATTGTTGTGTTTCATAATTCATTATGTATGCAAGCTGATTTAGATTTTGTTTTGCACGATGCAATATAAATTGTTTTCTAAAATATAAAATGATACGGTGGTGATAGGATACTTTTGCCTCAGTGTCCAGATAAGCCCAGGGTCACTTGCCTCCATGTCTAAATAAGGCCATGGTTAATTGCCTCTCACCCCCCCCCCCCCTCCGAGGCAAATCCTATGTCTGTGGCAGCAATTGGGTGCTTTGCATGCCTGAATTTGTGGAAATTGTAGTAGATAGTTCGGCTAGACACAGCTGTACCACTGGCTTTCTGAAAGTTTACAACCCTGATTAGCGAAGCTGTCTCACAATGTCATTCAGCAGAATTTGCTATCTTCACGTGCTGTGATCCTCTGTTCTGACCCTAGTGAATGGCAGCACCATGTATTGATGTGTTCTAACCCAACAACGACAACAGTGTTTTCTACAGTTCCCAGGCCTGCCCAGTTTCTGCAACTTGCCCTGCCCTAGATCAGAAATAGGGTACCGATAGCCTCGGAAAGGTCACCTCCATTGCATGAGATGTAAGGCCATACATAGCCTGTGTGCAGGAAGCCATACCCTGAACACATTAAAGAACACTCGAGATGGGTGTGAGTGATACTTCCATCTGTCACTTACCACCGCTGATCAGTGGATCCTTTCCCCTCAAATTTTTCTTAGCCCTTGGGGTTCAGAAAATGATGATTTTCC
Organism: Ryuthela nishihirai; assembly: GCA_038380435.1. Classification (NCBI taxonomy): domain Eukaryota; kingdom Metazoa; phylum Arthropoda; class Arachnida; order Araneae; family Heptathelidae; genus Ryuthela; species Ryuthela nishihirai. The sequence goes on from JAWZYU010000019.1 coordinate 7,423,027, forward strand.
ATCTTCAGTGTACGTCACTTGGATTATCAGTAACCCTAGGTATGTTCTGTTCTTACCACAGCCGAGAAAGAATTGCGCAAACGTCTCCTACACCAACGAGTATGCTTTGTCATCTTTCCTTCCATCCATTTAATCAATCTATAATATCCATTTAATCAATCCATTTAATCAATCTATATATTATATATAAATATGACCATTCGCTGTCGAATAGTAATCATTGGCTAAAATGTGTTGGCACAAATCTCTACCAGCACATTTTGGTACTGTCGCTCAAAAAAGAATCCTAACACTACGGTTGATTACAAAATTCAGAAAAAATATCCGGAAACGATTTTTTTAGAAATTAGTGATCTGGCAACCTTCGTGTCACGTGACATGAAGGTAGCCAGATCACTAATTTCTAAAAAAATCGTTACCAGATATTTTTTCTGAATTTTGTAATCAACCGTAGTGTTCGGATACTTTTTTGAGCTACTGTACGATTATAAGGGTTGTAATTCTGCTTCTTCTGGTGTTGCCATTTTCATGTTGCCCAGAGTGTGTTTCATTCCATCTCGAAAAAGAAATACTACGACCTTGATACACGAGTGGAATAAAACTGAGGGAAATATTTGCTCTAATCTCTATGCAAGCATTTAAATCTGAAGCTGATATGTTTCTAATTTATACACCAAGCACTTCCTTCCTTGCAATTTTCTGCGAGCGTTTTTAAATTGATAACATACATTTTTTTTTCACATAATATACTAAAGAAAAAAAATCTCTCGACTTCCATACCTTGGTTCTCCTCTTTAACCTTCTCGAAGTCATCGCGGTATGCGTGCTTCACAGAGGCACTGGGAATCAGTTTTGGACCAATGCATTTTTTTGTTTAGCCATAATATTTCGCAAACATCTATTAATGAAATGTATTATCATAAAATAAAAAGACAGAAAATATATTAGAGAAATCATCGATGTTTTAATCAAGTACTTTTACCTAGAATTCACAGGCAGTCATCATTGCTGTACTAGAAGAGGTTATGTGACTTTTTTGGTGCAGTGTTTTCCGATAACATATCTGCTTCGAAATAAAATTAAGTACAACGGGAATGAAAGATCAAATAATTGCCTGATAATTGATTTGTAAGAAACTCATGTTTTTTAATCCTCAGCTGAATGCCTTCGTGGAATGCCCAGAGTATATGAAACAAGCGACTAGTAAAATACACTTTTGTTCATAATTTAAGGAAGTTGAACAAAAATACAAATATCTCAAGAAATCGTTTTCATAGAATTTAATGAATGTTTAATAAGATATTTTACATTATATTGTTAATATTTACATTTGACAAAGATAATATATCACAATACGTATCCAATTTTAAAATTAGATTTCCAATCAAAGAATATATCAGAAAATATTTCCAATTATGAAAAATTATAGATCACCACAGATATTGTAGTTAATGCTATTAATAAGGAGTATGATTACCACTATTAGTTTAATATTATTTTAATGTGTTCAGGTATGGCCCTTACAGTAAAGCAGCTTGCACAACGAGATCTCATGCTTCTAATAAGATCATCCAACAATGCAGAGGGAAGCAAATCTCACTCCTCTGTAAGAACATTTCTCATCTCGTGAAGGGTTCTTTTGGAGGGTGTTGACGACTTACAATTCGCATTCCCAAAGCACCCCATTTATGTTCAATGGGATTTTGTCTTGGGATCTCACTGGCCAATCATTCTCTGGATATCTTCATTCTCATGGTATTATCGAATCCAAACGAGCACTATGTGGAGAAACGTGGCCCAAAGAAATGGGCAACTTTTCCTACGGTAACTAAACTTAATGGTTTGAGAATAACTAACACTTATTACTGTACAAACAACGCAACAAATATAAGCACATGTGGGTTTCACTAGATGGGTTTAATAGGAATATAATTGATATTATATATTAATTTACAGGATATGGACTAGTTCTATTAGGAAAACCAAGTCATATAAGGGAGCTGAAATATGATTCGGCCATTGCCTTGTTAAAATATCTTCCAATTTAAACTTAAGAAGTGTTGTGCCAAGGTCAAAAGGTTACCTTTAACACTGAAGCTATGAAAGACCCAGTTATAGCTAAAGCTTACCATGATAGGTTATTTAGTCAATATGACCGTTGTGGATCAGGGTGAATGAAGGAAAGGTGGTGCCATTCGGCGAGGAAGCGTTTCTTGATGGCATTGGCTAGGCATTTTGACGTCACAGTATGAAGCATATACGTAGAAGCGTAAGGGAAGATAGATTTCTGTTGGCATAAAAAGTGTAAAGTTACAATTTCAATTATTTTAAGTGTTTAAGGTTTATCTAGCTATTAGGGAAATATTTATTGTTATAGATAAATACTCAGTAGCTGCTTTATTAGGTACAGTTCCGTGTTATGACAATAACAACTGAGACACAGAATTCGGGAATATCTCAAACAATCATTTTTTGCAAAAGTGTGACTGAAAACAATTTGAAGATCTGAAACCTATTCCACCGTAAATAAAACTCATAAATCATCATTATCATCATCCTCAAGCAGCCATGGGCTACGGAGGTCCAACCAGACCGTACAGTTTAATTCTCCAAGCATATCTCCCCTGAGCTACATCTGCTGCACCCGGCTACTGCACACCAATTTTAACAAGGTTCTGTTTGACATTGTCTGCCCACCGCATCCTAGGTCTCCCCCTCTTTCTGAGGCCTTTAGGCACACTGTTCATAACCCTATTCTCCAATCTATAATTATCCATACGGAAAACATGGCCAAACCAACGGAGTCTCTCTCTGCACAATATGCTGCTTAAAGGAGGTTGCAGACTCCTTTGCCTAACCTCATCATTAGTAACAAAGTTGAACCACTTAATACCCAAGATACTGCGTAAGCATCTGGAATCAAAAGCATCTAGTTTCCTGTTATCTTGTTTACAAAGTGTCCAAGTTTCACTACCATAACTAACCCTAGAAAGAACCAAACTATTATACAGTCTAATTTTAGTCTTTAGGTGTATACGCCTATTTCGCCACAGTCTCCATATATTCTTATAAGTCCCGGCAGCAATCCCTATTCGTCTGTTAATCACATGCCGCACATCGCCAGCATCTGTTACATAGCTCCCAAGGTAATTAAACTGTGACACCTGCTCAAGACTGCAACCATTCAGATGAAGTGAATCACAACCTGCCTGACCAATTTTCATCACTTTAGTTTTCTCTCTGTTTATAACCAACCCTACTCTACTACCATTCTCATCAACAGCTCGAATGAAAGAGTTCATCTCATCAATGTCTTTTGCCAAAAGGGATAAATCATCAGCATAATCTAAATAATAAATTTTCGTATCTCCAGACCATTTAAGGCCAAAATCTTTCCAAGCAAATGTCTCATTTTAATTATCTTGGGAGCTAAGTAGCAAATACTGGTGGTGTATGGCGTGAAATAAATAGAAGTGTAGGGATTGCTGCTACGACTTTTAAGAATCTATGGAGAATATGGACAAATAGATATATATATATATCTAAAGACTAAATTTAGCTGTATGGTTCTTTCTAAAGTTAGTTATGGTGATGAAACTTGGACCATTTGTAAATAAGGTAATACGAAACTTGATACCTTTGATTCTAGGTATTTACGCAGTATCTTGGGCATTAGGTGATTTAATTTTTTAAGTAATGATGAGGCAAAGGAGTCGGTTTAGCAGCTTATTGTGCAGAGAGAGACTCTGTTGGTTTGGCCATGTTGCTCTTATGTATAACTATAGATTACTGAATAGGGTTATGAACAGCATGTCTAAAGGTTTCAGAAATAGTGGAGACCTAGGATGAGGTGGACAGACAATGTCAAACAGGAACTTGTTAAAATTGGTTAACAGTGGATATATGCAGCAGATATAGTTCAGGACAAATGTGTTTGTAGAACTAAATTACCCAATCTGGCGTGTCCTCTTAACTTCCCTACCATGGGTTCGAACCTGATCGGGGTCTAGTGTTTCAATCAGGCCAATCATCGTTTTTTATTCAGCCAAATGGTAGCAGTTGATGGAAGAGCAGTTCAGGAAGCCAGAGTCATTTATTTCATTGACTGATGGCTACTTTTATGAATTCGCCTTCGATTTGCTCTAATGCTTCCTTCTTAACTGCGCCATGGGGCGTTCTATAAGAGCAATCCACACAGTTCATGGGGGGTATGTATAACTCACTCTGTATGCATCTGATGGAGAGGCTTGGGCCCTGGTGCAGCGTTACATTATGGGCCTCCAGAATTATTTCATTACATTATTTTATAGCTTTTAGCTTGCAATTTATTCGTTTCTCAATTTGTCAGTTTATATGTTTGTCAAAACAATTGTTCCCCCATATTTTCGAACGTGTGGACAAACTTATTAATTTATGTATCAAATGGAAACCTGTGACATGCGGAATGTCACAGATTATAAAAATTTCTCCCCAGTCCTTCTTACTATCCCCCTCGCCAAAAAACGAGCAAAAAACGCGAAGAAGGTTTCAAATATATCTTTGGGAAGCGAGGGCTGAATCTAACAGGTTGTATATCAAATGAAAGTTTGTGACGTACGGAGTGTTATGGGCAATAAAAATATAACCCATTGTTTTTTTCCTCCCTAAAAAAAAGGGAAATATCAAAGTCGATCTTCTACTATACATATCTTCCGAATGCAAGGGCTTAGTTACAACTAAGTTTCAAATTTACTAGATTTCAAATTAAAGTTCATGTAACGACCATCGTACACTACTTTGAGTTATATTCCCTGTCCAATTTTTCTCCAACGGGGACGGAAATTTCGCGGAGATCGATCTTAATGAGTTATATCTCAAATTAAAGCTTGTGACATCTCTAATCTCATGAACCACTTCAAAAAATACTCGAAGAAAGGGGAAGAAAAAAATGCGGTTGATGTCTATGAGTCAAATATGAAACGAAACATTCTGACGATAGTGCGAAAATAAAATAAATTATATTTGGAATTATTATTGGAAATGAGTCGCAATATGCTCCTTAAGCTACATAGCTGAAGATCATTCGTAGTAACCTATGTTTAATAAATCAGTAAGCATTTCTAAACAAATTTCATTTTTATTATGTACCTAAAGTATTATTCTATGCTATGAATGTGTAGAGTATGTGTATTTTAAGAGTTCCAATTCCAATAATAATTTTAGTGCGAAAATAAAATAAAATGTGTATAAATTAAACACTTTAGAAAATTCTTCTTGTATGCGGCCTGAAAAGTCGAAAATAAAACGAAAACACATCCGTGGTGCACTCAGTCACTGATTTCGTATTCATTTAAAAGTTAGATATCACTCCAGAAATATTGCTGGGTAGGTAAATCGGCGCCTATTTTCCTTTGAAATGGATAGCAATTCAGTGACTGATTATATTACTTTAGTTTCATTTTCTACCTTTTAAGGCGAATATAGGAAAATAGCTATTTTTAACTTTTCCAAATTTAAAAATTCTTCGTAGATTTGTGAAGGTTCCCATTTGAATCTAATAAATATTTGGAGAATTTTCCTATAATTTATCCTGTTTAACCATTGACAAAACTGTCTATATTAGAAATATAGTCGCTCTCGTAAATCGAACAAGTACTGATACTTAAAATTTTGGTACTCTTAAAATACACGTACTCTACACATTCATAGCATAGAATAATACTTTAGGTACATAATAAAAATTAAATTTGTTTAGAAATGCTTACTGATTTATTAAACATAGGTTACTATGAATGATCTTCAGCTATGTAACTTAAGGAGCATATTGCGACTCGTTTCCAATTTTAAATAATGCAGTACTTTATGCAAATTTATGTAGCCCAATGACCAACCGAATATAATTCTGGTACATTTAGACACTGTTTCGTTTCATTAAAACAGGATTTTATTGTCTAAATATCGATAATTTAAAATCGCTGTGAATAAAAAAGAATAAAACAAAAGAATAGATATTTTTAACTTGTTTTCAGAAAAACGAGCTAATGTTTTCATTTTATCGTCAGTTCGTCTGTAGACATCGAGCTTTTATTGTTTTTACAGAAAAATTAAAAATTCTCTGTGGGTTAAATAGATATTGATGAAATATTACGATTCGCACTTTCGAAATCTCCGTATAGCTATATATTAGCTTTATAAATTTATCACTTAATTTTAAAAACTTCCGTAATATTTCAATACAGTAGTAATAAACAAATTATTTTATATACAGTGTATGATTTGCCCCTTAACCTTAGGGGACAAAAAATCCAATTCTTTCATTTTATGCTATAAATAATTATTCACATTTTCCAATCACCCATTAATACGAATTGTTACTGTCAAAGTTGCAAAATTCTAAAGACGAAAAACTTCAATTTCTCTGAAAACGAACGTCCTATATTCGTCAGAAGCGATATGTGAACCTTCTAGTTCTTAAAGTAAGTGATAAACTAATATAATGAATATGTTAAACTTTGCTTGGGTAAAAGTTATGTAGATTTAGCGTAACAATTTCCATCTTGATGATTGCAAAAATAGGTGAAAATGCTGTAGGTATTTTATGCTATTAAATGAAAATGAACTTAGAAAAGATTAATTGCAAATCACTTTTATAGAATTCGGAAATGCTTCGGGTACTTCTTATCCTTACACGATTAGTTCCAATCAGTTACTTCGGGCGTTAACATGAACTGCGAGGTTCATCATTCAATAAAATAATGGATGTCAGCAATCACATTCAAAAGTTTCTGTTGAATTCCCTGATAGCTCTGCAGAAGGAAATACTTTTAATCCAAAGCAATTTCTCTACTTTATAAACTTCTAGTCCTGATGTAAGATATTATCCACATGAATTTGCACAGAAACATTTTAGCATCCTGTAGTGCTATAGAAATTTTTTTACGAAGCGTTTATAAAATTCACATAAGTATTTGCAAATTATAATAATTTTAATGAAACAAACTTTAATTTTATTGATTCAGCCTAGATTTTTACTTTCATTTCTAAAAACGTTTTAGCAATCTTAATCAAATTAATTAATTTCCGTGCTGGTTCATTTGCTATTGACAAAATGTCAAGTTCTTGATGAACTTTCTTTTGTCATTTTACTTCTGAAATAATTTTTTTATCAATTTTAACTTTGAAAATGAGAGTCCTGGTAGCTTTAAAAAGTATAATCTTGAATAATCAATAAAATTTCCACTTCCCTTATGGTAGAAAGTTTTGTTATTTCGGGTGTCAAGCTAGTTCTAAATGATAGAAGCTTTAGCACTATCATTATCGTAATACGCTTTAAGTCGGATTTATATTCCCTGGTAAGATGGTAGTCTCGTTTAAATCTTCATCAGTTACTACTTATAATGTTTTGTGATGCAGAGCGACGACGTTTTCAGCGATATCATTTAAATTCTTTAACTCCTTTTAAGCTCCATAACGGCTCTGTCGAAGGTAACTTGGAATACCTCGATTTTAAGCCATTTTATGCATTCATAAACCTCTGGTGCTCGCATCTCTCGAAGATTCGCATGGCTCACGATCCATATGTTTGATTTTCGGCACACGAGAAATGTTGAATCTGGCTTCTACGCCACACATTAATGCCATCTTTTGTGCACTTTCATTGAATTTATTAAAATGTTCTTCGATTTCTACAAGCCTTCTAGAAATTGTAGAAATTAAAAAAATCAATAAGTTTAACTTAGAAAAATGCATTTTAAAATAAATTTAATAAAAAAATTAAAAAAAAATATCGAAATTTTTGATAATATTTCTATGAGGAACTTGTGACAAAATAATTGTTCGTATCTTTATCTAAAAATCCTGTTTTCTGGGCACCACCCGCACTGCTTAATCAATCTTTGATATTTATCTTGTACGGCGAAAATGTAAAATTATTCCTTTTTTCTGGGGTGAGGGTGGCTCACTCGGTAGCGAGCGAGTCTAGTAATCTGCTGTTCCCAGGTTCGATTCTCACCTGGGCTAGCATCGATATTATCTCGGCAAAACTCTCTGCCTTCGGTCAGTATAGGACACCGTTGAGCTTGGAAAGGCTGCCGTCCGTTGCATGGTACATTAAGGTGTGACCACGTGTGTGGTAGACCAATACCCTATGCACGTTAAATAACACGCTGGATGGTCTTGACAGGATGCTACCATCTATCTCCTAATAGCGATATTTCTAGGAGGAAACTGCTGTTAGGCTGTCCAGTGGGTCCCGTTCCCCAACCTTCTCTGAACCTTCGGGGTCTTTGTGATTGGACCATGTAGCCCATGGTATGCAAAAATGTGCCACTCAGAGATCAAACACTGAACAACTTTTCCTTTTGTGACTTTTTACCCTTCTCTGAAAACTGACATATAAAAAGATATTTGTTATCAGTGCTTGACATTGTTTTAGAAAAAGGCAAACTTTCTTACTCATATTCCCCCCTCCCGAACAGGTGCACCACTTGCCCATTGGATGGGATGTCTTGATCCTGTGGCCCCAATGTGTGTGGTCGAGTTAACCTGTGTTAATATTCTTACACAGGGGGAAGATGAAATTGGCTGACATTCTCATCTGTGTCTCCGTATTCCTCTCGTCACAACGTGTCAACTTCAAAATCAATGATGAAGTTATGCCCTTTCAATAATCCATATCCTATGATCCTGTCGTAATTTGCAGTATCAATATTCAGGGCCACCATTGGATGTCGAAAAGAGTTTCTAATTGTTTCTGGCAGGTGGTGAAACGATGCAAAAGGGTGGCTACTCATTCTCTACATCCAATCTTATCATAACTGCCTCTTAATTAAAGGTGTGATAATTTTCCTCAGTGCGCGGCTCTTGCCAAGCATTCACAAATTCTTCTGCGCACCTCTTAGCTTCGAGCGGGCCATCACACATGGTTGTCATCTGGCTAGGCGGTCAACACTCTCTAATTGTTTGAAAAAAGCAGTGGCAGTGCAGTCACTGTCGCCGCCAAAGTTATTAACAAGGTTCACGAACAGAATCTACAAGGGAATCTGTTCCCAGGTAGAGATCTCTATATCAGTTGGGTTTTTATTGCTAAAATGAAATCTCCTACTGCTATGGTGTAGCTACTGCTAGTCCTTGGATCAACGCTAACTTATTGCTTCCCGCTTTAGACGGTGGGGCTCATCTCACGGAATACAGAACTGCAATACATGAAACGCACAAATAATCAAAAATAAAATCTCTTTTCTTTCACAGATGTGCCTGAAAACATATACATATATGCCTCACTGCACAAAGTCAGACAAGATTTTATTTTCAATTTCTGTACATACTGTTTCTTAGCACCCCCGCGACGCATCACAGCTGTCGTGTCTACCTTCTCTTCGTCTTGGTTAGCCTTTGTCTGCTTTCCCCCGCCAAACACGAGATGACAAGTCAAGCCACTTGCACATCACCTCATGTGAATGGAGATTCGACTCTTACTCTCCAAGAGTTTATCACCTAGATTAACTGCATGAATGCAATATTGTTCGCATTTCTGAGAAAAGAATCTGCAAGCCAGGTTGATAAAAGTGCGTTTGATACTGCGAAATGCCAAGCAACATCTCTTTTCAAATCCGTTTTACAAGAACATATAATTAATTATTCTCATCCAAATCAATTATAGCCATCTCCTGTCAGTGATGCTTCAAATATAATGGACATGATTGCCAAACTGAGCAGTAATCTTGATGCAAACAATAACCATCTACTAGTTAGGATAGAAGAACAAAATCTCGATATCAACACTATCAAACATCAGCAGCATGCGAATTATTCTAGCCTGTCCATTCAACACAGTTATTCCCAAATACGCCCTGTTGAAAACAACCTAATATCATCTGAATCACCACAAATCTATGCCATAATTGCTAAAAAGAATACTACACTCAGCACATCTGCTAACAATATCATCGCCGATACTAGTAGCAGTTCAAAGGTCCTCCACCATTCGACTATAAACCGCAATAAGCCAACAATTTCTTCGAAAAAATGTTTCATGGGCCCCCCCCCGAGATGTTTTTAATATCATTATTGCCAATGTTCCTAGGAAAAAAAGCATATTGGTTAACAGATTTAATGTCAACACCTCGGCAGAGGATATTGTCAACATGCTAGGATCCAAAAAATTCTCCTAATCAGCATATGAAGATTCAGACCAGGAATGTTGACTTATATTCATCTTTCGTTACATCGTGTAACGACGCACACATGAACGAAATGATAGAACCCGCATTATGGCCTAAAGAACCTTCACTACAGAATTCAGAGGGGCCCCAAGATGCATCATTGCAACTCCAGTTCTCTCTACTGTTGCAAATGAAGATTGTAATGTGCAACCTATTAATAAGTAAAGTTAACAATCAACGAAATCAAGTACCCTCAACATCACAACATATTAATTCCGTCAATAATAACGAATGACTTGCTCAGAATATTAACAAATGCAATGTTGAATTCATGAATTCACGAAGCAAACAATGCCTTGTTGTATTCATCAATTCACATGGTATTTGTAATAAACTTCAAGGTCTACACTCCTACATCGAATCCCATAACGCTGACATACTGTGTATTGCTGAATCTTGGCTCGAGCAAAATATTGAAAATTCGTATATCTGCCCTAGCAAATATATTGCCTTCCGAAAAGATCGCTGTGACAGTAAAGGAGGAGTTTCTATAAAAAAATATATCCAATGTTCATTGACATCTATTCCTGATAGTCCTTACGAAATAGTTGGACTTGACATCTTTGATAACAAATATCTCAAATGCAGAATGATAATTTATATTCCGCCAAATCAGTCCAATAAGTACGAATACATCTCCAACTGCTTTACAGTATTAGCCCCATTCTGGCAATTCAAGTTCCAATTGTTATAGCAGGCGACTTTAATCTAAGTGGAATTGACTGGCATACCTCCACTTCCAAGAGTGCAGCACAACATTAAGCAATATCACAATTCCACCTTCAGGGTTTCCGACAACTTGTTAATTTCCCTACAAGAGGCAATAACTTTATCAGGTATTTTGCACTAATGATGCATTTGCTTGCAATGTACAAGCTTTCGACCTCTTCTCCCACAGCGACTCACCACCTCATATTCTCATCTCATTTAATCTGAATTTCAACACTCAGCAATCTTGTAAACAAACGTGTCACGATTATCATAACGCTAAGTATGGCATTTTGACCAACATAATCACTAATATGTTTTCGCACTTAGATGCTTTCAATTGCAATAACACCAGCAATTTCGATGAAGTTTATTCAGCTTTTCCCCTTTCTATAGAAAAATGCTTAGCGATAATACTTGTTAGTACAAGGAAAATTAATAAAAATACCAAATTAATCTTTAATTTGGTATTTGGTATTTGCAGATCGCAAACTGCAAACTTAAATCATGGAAAAAGTATCGAAATGATCGCTATGATTAAAACAGAAATGAATTCAATATTGCTTCAATGAAGTATACCAAGGTTGTGGAAAATAACGAATCTAAAAAGTTGAAATATTTATGTAATGCTAAAAATCGAAATACTTTCTTCCGCGACATTCGAAATCGTATTAAAGGGTCGTGTAGCATTCCACCATTATTGAAATTTGATGATACCATGGTTACTATGGACTATGACAAGGATTCACTTTTAGCTGAGAATTTTGATCTAGTTTATGTTCCTGATTGCGCAGCAAGCAATTTATCTGTTGAAGAATCTACCCTTGACTTACATTTTGATGGACTGTTTGATGTGCAAAATTTTAGGAAATCTATTAATAAACTCCTACGAATTCTGCCCAAGGACCTGATGGGTTGTCACCAATATTTTTCAAGAACCTCATTAGTTCCATCAGCGATAAATTATCAGTAATCTTCAATATTTCTTTAAAAGGCGCAATATCCCACATCGTCATGCAATAGTTGTGCCTGTTTTTAAGCGAAATATGAAGCATCAAATCTTCGCACCTATCGTCCCATTTCATTCACCAATATAATGCCTAAGCTTATGGAAAGATGCGTATTATATAATTTCTTACCCTTCTTACAATCGCGAAACATTATACCTAAGATCAGTTTGGATTCTTGCCTAACCGTTCTACAACGATTCGGCTACTCCATAATATGTATTCGTGGACCTCACTTTTAGATATTAATATCCCTATAGACATCATTTTCCTGTACTTTGAAAAGGCCTTTGATAAATTATAACGATCCCTTTTGATCCAAAACTTGCTCAGCCTTGGTATACCTTGCCAGATTGTGAGGCTCCTTTACAACCCGATTGCTCATAGAACACAACGAGTTGGAGTTGGCAATAGATTATCCTCCGTCAGAATCGTCGACAGTGGAGTCATACAAGGATCCGTTCTCGGCGCGTTGTTCTTCATAATCTTCACCTTTGAAATTCCTAGTATTCTTCATCCTATCCAATGTACAGCAAATGCAGATGGCATTAATTTCTTTTGTACCTCCAGCAATGAAGAAGAATATGGTTCATTACAAACTACTTGTGACGCCATTTACCAATGGAGCTTAAAGTACGAACTACCTATATCAAAAGAAAAACCAAGTGTTTTGTACCTGGGAAGCAAGAATCTTCATTATAAATACAACTTCACAAATGATTCAATTACAAAAATGCAGACGCAGAAAAACTTAGGAGTGCTATTCTTATTACAGTTAACTTTCGATGACCACTATAAAAACACTATTAGAAAGGATAATCGCACCTTTTCTTAATTCTGAAATGTTATGGTAAATGTGACATTGATTCCCTAATTCGCGCATTTGTGACTTTCATCAGACCCTCATTAGAATACGCCTCACCTGTATGAACACCTCATCTAATATAAGATATCAAAAATCTTGAACGCACCCAGGGATTGTTTAGAAAATACTTCCTGGGTTTACAATACGTTATATGAAGAAAGGTTAAAATGGCTCTTGTTGCATTCCTTGGAGTGAAGAAGACTAATGTTTGACTTAAAAACATGTTATAAAGTTATTCATGGAATAACTTACTCTAACACAGGTACTCAAATATTCAACCTTGTCAACAGAAGAACAAGAGGTCATTCACTTATGATCGATGTGCCTTTTGCTCGAAAGAACTGTAAGTCATTCCTTTATATTCCGTGTTGGAATAGTATGGAACTCCATTCTGAGCGACATTCCCCTTCTACAAGTATTAATGTTTTTATTTTTAGACTGAAGATATTTGACTTATCACCATTTCTCAAATGTTTCAAATTTTGATGTACTTTCCCTTGTCCGGTATCATTAATTCTAGGGACTCCAACTTTGCCTACACTGCTTCCTTGTTTGACTCTTTAATATATATAACGCCGTTTGACACTAGCAACATGCAACAGGATAATTCTAGTAAATTGATCCTATAGCATGAGACCATATCACTCTCAATATTTCTCTGAAACAATAAACCAGGCGAGAACAATCCTGAGCACTTAGCAGCAATCTGTCTCATCCAATCCACTGTCATGGAGAGGGCGGACTTTAGGGGCAAATGAAAAAGAAGGGCAAAGGGACAAAAATGGGCGTTATCTTCCAACGACTTTGTGGTCAGCATTCCGTGGAGGGCACCCCTTAGCTGCAATGTAGTGATGCCATTCCTTTTTGACCATATTTGAGCTGTTACTAAGTGATTGACTTCAACTAGGAAAATCACACTTAAAGTATTTCACTGTTAGCATTTTATTTCACAATTATTTCAATGACCACTATAGTGGCGGGGACAAGACACAATGACAATTGAATTAGTGCAGTGCAGCGTAAGGAAAATGCGGCCAAAAGGCTCTCATTTAACAATAGCAATGTGGGAGAGGGACCGAATTGGAAGTGTTTGTACATCATCCTTATAAGGTCACAAGGAAAGAAATGTATCTTAGTTCACTAGCACCTTTCACGCTTCCGTGGACAAATCCTCAGCTCAACTGACAGTCTCTTTATTCTTCCTCCAATTTCATTGTTGCTCGGTGTTAACTCGGATGCTGACACTTCCTAGGGGTATTTGACTTCTCTACGTGGGGTTGCGGAGATCCTTTGTTTGCGCACTGCTCCACTTTCCACTTTACTGGGGACCACCGGGCACGCATCTAACACAGGCAGCTACAGCAGCAAGAAGAAATTATGGAGTATTGAGGTCAGTTCACAGCACACGGCTACCTGTGCAGGTAGCTTGGAGGTCAGAGTTGGCATCCTTGATTGGTTATATTCTTTGTGCTGCTATTCTGGGAAAATGCTGATGTAGAGTTCCATGGATTCTAGTTTGTTCCGCAAGAACGGATCCTGAAGGAATGGGCACGAACGCGAAAATGGAAGGTGAAGGAAAACGCGAGAAGGGAGGACAAAATGGCGAGAACGAGGTTAGATTCAAAGCCATTCATGTCCATATTTCGTGAAATATGGGTACGGCAGTATTCCTACATTATCTGAGCTCTTGTGAACGAGCATTATCATCCATAAAAATAAATTCTGCCCAATGGCACCTCTGAAAAGTATCGCATAAGACTCTAAAATCTCGTTTCTGTATCTTAGGGCAATAAGAGTCTCTCTTGAGAAGAAATGCGGGTCAGTGAAGCCATTGATTTCAAGGCCAACAAACCACTCCACTAAAATAGTCCTTTTCACGATATTCGGGGGGGGGGGGGGTGATAACTTGTCCTAAGCTTTCTCCAGATGCATTGTGTCCAAGAATCACTGCTTATGCTATATCGTGATTAATCCGAAATAGAACTTTTTTTCCATTGATCATTGGTCCAATTAAGGTACTTCCTACTCCATTCCAGTACACTCTGATGAGCTGAGGTTAGTGGTATACACACTACAGGTCTCCTAGCATATAACCCTCTTTCGTGAAGTCGTCTGTTGCTCTGCTTCTGCGAGAACTGAAAGCTCTTATGCAAATCATCATTCTATTGAGACTTGCAGTTTGGGACAGGAAAAAACTATCGTGAACTGTTGTAGCTCTGGACCTGGCTATAAGAGCTCAGGAGGGACTTGAATTGCACTAAGATACAGAGACCAGATCCTAGAGCAATATGTGACACTTTTTAGAGGTACCATTGGGGAAGTATTTATTTTTATGGATGATAATGCTCGTTAACATTGAACTAAGAAGCGTTGTTCTGGATCTACCCTAGCTCATCCTTCTACAGCATGTTCCATTATCTTGAAAACATCTCCAGAGTCTGGGAATTACACTTTACGACACATTCATGGACATCTGTATGTCCCTCTCCTGCTACAATCCGTCCAATGACTCTCCACCTCTGATCATCATCCAAACTGTTCCTCCTTTGCATTTTAATAACAAAACGGAAATCCGAAACGCTCGATAAAGCCGCACTTAATCCGTATTGAGAAGCGCCCGTTCCTGAAGCTGCTTTTATCGCCAGCTTAATTTGCATATCGCAGATACTTTCGCATTGATAAATGCAAATTTAATAGCCGATAAATAAAGTTATTTCACTCTAAATAGCCTCTGAAACTTTCGATAAATTCTAAAACGTATTTCTTTAGATTGAAATAATAGGAACTCACAGCACCGGTTGATGATACGTTGAATAAATATAAAGGAAAAATTGTCATTAGCTGGGTGGGATCTGAACCTACGACCTCCTGATAATACATCGGTTGCTCTCTCCTCTGAGCCAGGGTCCGCCGAACAATCATTCCCTATTAGTGGCTTTAAGCATTATACCATAGAATTTGTCATTAGAAATTGCAATTGAAGAGTTTGGTCTATAAGGCACTTTTCAGGTCAAGAGGCGTCAACAACCAGCCCACGTCAAGAGACATGGTTTTTAGACAACACGCCAGGGATGGGTTGTTTCACCTTTGAACGGCACTTTTTTGCACACAATGGGCTAAATGGCCAGATCACAAGGACCCCGAAGGCTCAGAGAAAGTTTTGAGAGGGGACTCACTGGAACAGCTGTTGGGAAACAGACGGTAATCTTTCGTCTAGGCCATCCAGCATGTTCTTAAGCGTGCACAGAATACGATGGCTCTCTCACACACGGAGCCACAGCTTAACGTACCATCCGACGGACTCCGTCTTTCCAAGTCCATCGGTGTACCCTTCTGACCGTGTGCAGGTCGGGGAGTTTTGCAGAGATAAATCACAAACTGTCCAACTGGGACAAGAACCAGGGACCTACAGATTATGAGCCTGGCGCACTACCGTTTGAGTCAACCCCACCCCAACACAACAGGCGTCATACATAAGCATTAATATTGATATTATTGGAACTCACAGATATGCACCTGTTAGTGATATGTTGAATAAATATAGGGGAAAAAACTGTCATAAGTCGAGTGGGATCTAACCCACGATCTCCTGATAACATGTCAGATGCTCTGACTGCTGAGCTACTGGCCGACGAAAAATCATCATCTATTAGTCGCTTTATTTCTTCTATTAGCATCTTTTAGCATCCTCTATTAGTGGCTTTTATTTATTCAACATATCACAAACAGGTTCATATCTGTGAATTCCTATTATTTCCACATTAATTCTTATGCCTGACAACTGGCGTGTTGGCTTTAAAAAAAATGCCATGCCCCTTGACGGTCATGTGCACTAACCTGGAAAGTGCCTTCTAGACCAGAGTCTTCAATTATAGTCAAATATATTCTCAATAACTAATTCTGTGGTATAATGCTTAAAGCCACTAATAAGGGAATGATTGTTCGGTAGACGGTAGCTCATCGGTGAGAGCACCCAACGCATTATCAGGTGGTCGTAAGTTCAGGTCTCACCCGGCTAATGACAATTCTTCCTCCGTATTTATTTCTTGAGATATTTTCAAATTTTGTTCGACTTCTTTAAATTATGAACAGAAGTGTATGTTAAAATTACTTTCACTTCACACAGAAAAGTGCAAAGTACCATCATCATCCTCAAACATCCATGAGCTACGGAGATCCAACAAGACCGTGCAATTTAGTTCTCCAAGTATAGTTCTCCAAGTCCTGTCCTGAGCAACATCTGCTACATCTGGCCATTGCACACCAATTCTAACAAGGTCATGTTCGACATTGTCTGCTCAACGCATCCTAGGACTCCCTCTTTCTGAGGGCTTTAGGTACACAGTTCATAATCCTATTAAGTAATCTGTAATTATCCATTCGGGGCAATATGACCAAACCACCGGAGTCTCTCTTTCCACAATATGCTGCTTAAAGGAGGTTGCCGACTCCTTTGCCTAATATACCTAATGTACTCATTATTACTTGCAAAGTTAAATCACCTAATCCCCAAGATACTGCGTAAGCATCTAGAATCAAATGCATCAAGTTTCCTGTTATCTTGTTTACAAAAGGTCCAAGTTTCACTACCATAACTAACCCTAGAAAGAACCAAACTATTATACAGTCTAATTTTAGTCTTTACATGTATACGCCTATTTCTCCACAATCTCCATAGATTCTTAAAAGTCCCGGCAGCAATACCTATTCGTCTGTTAATCTCATGCCGCACATCACCATTATCTGTACATAGCTCCCAAGATAATTAAACTGTGACACCTGCTCAAGACTGTAACCATTCAGATTAACTGAATCACAGCCTGCCTGACCAATTTTCATCACTTTAGTTTTCTCTCTGTTTATAACCACCCCTACTCTACTACCAGTCTCATCAACAGCTCGAATGAAAGAGTTCATCTCATCAACATCATTTGCCAAAAAGGATAAATCATCAGCTTAATCTAAATCAATAATTTTCATATTTCAGATTACGAGCCTAACTACAGATTACGAGCCTGGCGCGCTACCGACTGAGTCACCCCCGCCCCATAAAGACCTAGGCATCGACCATATATATATACACATATCAAACGCACCTCAAAAATATTTTTTGAGGCTGTAAGCAATAATCCCAATGAGATTACTACTTCTCTGATTCTTTACCATCATGCTGTTTTCTTTGCATGTTATGTAAAGTCATGCAAAATCGTTCTCTTGCATGACTTTACATAACAGAATGAATAACCAAACTGAAGCTAAAAAGAGACAAAATGCACCCTTGACGAACACCAGAAGCAATTCTAACCAACTGCCTTACTAACTAACACACGACTCAGTGTTATTAAAGAGAGCTTTTATTATGTTAACTAACTTGTCTGGTATGTCACACGATCACACAATCAACCACAAATTATGACGATCAACAGAATAAAAAGCCTTTTGGAAATCAGCAAAATTAATAACCAAAGGTTTCTGAAACTCTAAACATTTCCGAAGAATCTATCTGAGTGAAAATATCTGATCTACACATCTCCTACCACTTATGAATCCACATTGCTCATCACGAAATTACCTCTCAACCAGATTCTTAATTCTATTAAACATAACCATACAAAGAACTTTACATGGAACAGAGAGTAGGCTGATACCCCTATAGTTATCACAAGAACTGCGATGGCCTTTTTTAAAAATTGGAATAATAATAGCTCTGGTAAAATCTTTAGGAACCATGCCTTTATCATAAAAGATATTCAAAATTTCAGTCATCCAAGTGGTAACAGAAACATTCCCTGCTCTAAGCATTTCCGTAGTAATTTCATCTACCCCTGTAGATTTATGTAGTTTAGTTTACAAATAGACAAACTAACTTCAGACTGTGTTATAGGACCAACGTTAAAGCCAGTAATGCATCTATCCTCATCACAAACAATGGGAGTAGAAATAACCACATTGTTTAGAACATCACTGAAATGCTCAGCCCACCTAGCCATGACAGAATCCTCACCTTCTATAACATTACCTTCTTTATCCTTCAATCCCTGTATTCCTCTCCGTTTTCTACAACACAAAACATTAACTATCTGGTACAGTTCTCTGCTGTTGTGCTGTCTAACTGCTTCCTCGGCTTTGTCAGTCAAGCTATCAAGTCACATATTCTTATTAGATGTAAGCACATTTTTTATACATTTATTACGCTCTTTGTTAGTCTTTCTGTTAGGAATAGTAGGGTATTCCTGCAGATCGCTCTTTGAAAAATAAGCTCCAGTGCCTTATCACTCAAATAATTTTGTCTCCTCTTCTCCTTTTTTTTTATAAGAGTATTGTTAGTTTCAAGAAAAGCCAGTTTAAAACGGTCCCATTTTTCCTCAACTTCATTAGTAAGCAAACCATGACTGTCATAATGACTAAGTAACCTCTCATGGTAAGCTTTAACTATAATTGGGTCTTTCAAAGCTTCAGAATTAAAGGTAAAATTTTTAACCTTATTACAACACTTTTTTAGTTTAAGTTGCAAAACACTTTTATCAAAGTAATGGTCTGATCCAATTTCAGCTACACTATATGACCTGGTATTCCCAACAGAACTAGCCCATTTGCTGTTAATTAACATATAATCAATCAAAAAATGTTGATTAATATATTCTTATGCAGCCCATCTGGTGAAACCCATGTTTACTTATATATGTCGCAGTGTTTGTAATAAGTGTTAGTTATTCTCAAATCATTAAGTTTACTTACCTGTAGGAGACATTGCCCATTGCCATTGTTGCTACCAATACCAAAAGGGCCTATCAGCCCTCCTGCATTAATGACCATCGGAGTCATCAACAACTCAAAAATTTCAATTTTAAAAGTTTCTTCGAAGAACTATTAATGCATAATTCTTTATTCAATAATAGAGTAGCAAAGGAAGTATTTTGTAAACATGGGGCCCATGAATAATTTAGCTGGAAAAATTGAGTCTTGCTAAGACACGTTTACCTGAATATGCCAGGTGTTCTAACTTGACATATCCAGGTAGACGTGTCACGTGCCAGATGAACATGTCAGGTGTTCTCATCACTAAATTATCAGCGGTAAGCTTTGTCTTTTGGCTAATGGTCACTTTCAATTTTACTGATTTTTTCGTCACTCGTAGCGTCATCTATAATCAGGAAAGAACAGCAAGTTGCTTCAATAATAGTGAATAAAAAAATAATCATTCACAATCTCGGCGGTAATCAGTGCAATATCGATAGTCGAGTAGCAGAGGAAATGTCCTGTGAATTGGTCTCCCAAACAGTAGCTTAAAAATTATGTATACATTCAGAATACGAGTTTCATTCACGGCGAAACTAACTTTTTCTTTTGCAAGGTCAGAGTCAGTTTGGCATTGAAGTCACCTTTCTCATCCTCATCGGCATCCTCAGTTGGAGCATAACAGCAGATAACATTCAAGTCTTTAACGCTTGTCCGAAATTTTGCTGTAAGAAACCTTTCATTAATGCACTCATATCCTAGAAGAGCATCACTAGCGTGTCTGCTGAGAAGCAGACCTACGCTTTCGAGATGCTTATTAGCAAAATTTAAGATTACTTTTAAGAATCTGACCTTTATCTGTCTTCCAACCCGAGAATATCTAAATTGTAATGGTGACTTTCTTATGTGAGGATATCAAGAGAATAATCTCTGTGCAGAATCCTCGCATTCCAACTACCTCGGGAGAGAAAATTGTTAGTGGGGTGTTCAAAGATACTACGTTTATTGAGAGAGGGAATGCCGACAATATCAAACAGCTCCCTAATCGCAGGCTTTGGGCAAAGACCCGTTCTCACACTACAAAAGGCTGAAGCCATCTACAGTGGAAGATTTTCTCCAATGTAGAATTTGACGATGCCAATAGAAGCAAAGAGTTCAGGTGCCTGCGATGACCTCTGCTCAGGTTTATCCACCAGCTGATAAACATATCCTGTGAATCTATTCACTTGGTACTGTCAACCCACAAACAGAGAGAAAACGCAGTGGAAGATCCTTCAATCCCTGTATCCTGTCCGTTTTCTACCACAGATATCATTAACTATCTGGTATAGCTCTCTGCTGTTGAGCTGTCTAACTGCTTCCTCGGCTTTGTCAGCCAAGCCATCAGCCAAGCCATCAAACCGAAGATTCCTCCCGTGAAGACCACCAGTGTTGCAAATTTAGGATTCATAATCAAGCTCCAGTTAGGTCCAGTAAGTTTATATGGTCAGTACCAGAACCCTGTATGGTTGACCCCTCCTCAGCAGGGTAGAAAAAAAGAAAAGTAGTCATAATAGTTCAAATTAATAGGAACGAGAAGGTGGTGTCAGACATTAAGTGCTAGGCCTGGCCGGTTCTGTGCATCATCATAGTGGATTGGTACATAGCTTTCTTTCCAGTGATTACCTAGCTACCATTTACAGATCAGTAATAATTTTCAGACTAGTAAACTATAAATTGTTTGAACAATATCAAAATTTTACAAATTCTGAAAAATTTAAATTCCTGGAAATTTCAAAAAACTATAAAATGGGTCAAAATTAACCCTTTCTCCATGATAATATAAGGATTATAATTAGAAGAGACCAAACACACCTTACGGAAACTTTAATTGGTGATTTTGGCTACACATTAAAAACGAGAATGTTCCTTGGAAAATGAGTCACCACTTTTGTTTGAAATCATTTCGTTTCAAGGCAGAATCTATCTCACCCTTGTGTGATAACGATTGCGAAACATTTGAAACACAGATAGTATTTTCATTATCTGCATTTATTTGAAGACCAGTAAAGTCGTACAACACACATTTCATCAATCCATAACTGATACTCTCCCTTTGTATTGATAATATCATGATAAATAAAAATTAATACTCTCGCAAAAGAATTCTATATGCGTTTGGCAACACTGCTTGAGCTTTCTTATTGTGTTATGGTAAAGAATAATGAATTTTCAATGCGAATTTTCTATATATAATATTTCAGAAATGAAATTAATACTTGAAAAAATAGCTAATATAAAAAAGTTTCGTTATTATGTATCAGTATTTATGTATGTTTATGATATGCTTCCTATGTCATTCATAATTTTTTCATATTGTTATAAATTAAACGGATGGAAACTGAGCGTGAGTTCAAAAATAATATTTAAAAATTATAATTCTAAAATAATGTAATTTATTGCAAAAGTATGAATGAAAACATTAATATAAACTAAATTCAATCAACACAAATCTCATCAGTATAAAAATAAACCTTCAGAAGAACATAGCGGCTTATCACTATTCCTACAAAGAG
Organism: Ryuthela nishihirai; assembly: GCA_038380435.1. Lineage (NCBI taxonomy): Eukaryota > Metazoa > Arthropoda > Arachnida > Araneae > Heptathelidae > Ryuthela > Ryuthela nishihirai. Next base: position 7,445,102 of record JAWZYU010000019.1, read on the forward strand.
TTATTTCTTCTATAATCCACTCAGAACTTCCTATCTCCACTCAGAAATCCAGTTCAGGAAATTCTGAGTGGAAGTTCTTTTCTGGAGAAATCCAGAAAGTCAGGTCTCCCTATCTCCACTCAGAACAATAAATAAGGCTTTTTACAACACTCGATAAGCGGCAGAATCATATTTGTGAACAAACCTGCAATCTATGAAGAATAACCTTACCAATTCCTAAACAAATTTCCTGACTTCCTTCCAAGGTTTTAGGTCATCAAGTACTCCAAAACTGCAGCTAAGTATACTGGTTTCTCAGAACCAATTCTTTTCAAACGTTGATCACCACACACAAGGCAATGAATTCTTCTTTTTCTTACTCTTTCACTAACAAGATCCACACTAATAAACTTATTTAACCTCCCACGCACACACCAAATGAAAACATTTCTTCTTTATACTATAGTGCACAGACTAAGACAAACTACGTTTTCCTTCACACAAATTTTTCTTAGTTACAACTCTCTTATTCTTTATTTTTAAGTTGATTCAATGCTCGATGTGATTATTGTAGCACGTTCATCTGTGGTAACAATATCAATGCACTTTTATTGTTCCGATGTTCACACTGTCATTCAATAACGTGTTTTTGTTAATAACCAAAGCCAAGAGATTGCATTTTGTAAGTAGCAGTATCAACGGTGCAATTCAAGTCCTGAATACATTCCCGCCTTTTCCTTTCAGGTGGTGGTAGTCTTCTATGCGGCCATCATTCTCATCTTGGTTGGAACCAACATCCACCGATTCCGTAGGCCCAGAGAAACAGCAGGGACCAATGGGGGTGCGGCAGAGAAGCCGTGCTCCGCGAAGCAGCAGATGGTGGTTCGTCTTGACAAAAAGGAAAAGATTTATCAGACATCCTCGGCGGACGGGAAGAATTCCGATGTGACTTTAGTGTGAAATTGCTCTTACTGTGAGCAGCATATAAAGTGTTAATCACCTGAAACAGCGAAACATATATGTTACAATTTCTCGGCAGATTTTTATGGTTCTCAAATTTGTCCAGCATGGTGGGAACGGAATGGACAATTCGAATAATGAAAATGGGAACATCATCAATATCCCTCCCACTGTGCTGTGAACTTTCTAAACGGGCACAAGGTGAACTTCATCTTTCTAAATGTTTAACATATCGCAAAGTCACCTGCAATGTGATTCAGCTAACCATGAACTTCCATCGAAATTCACTGCTTTAAGTTTGATTGGAAATGACATCACACAAGAGAATGCTGAGGTGTCAATGCTGAGCGCTACTTGGCAGTTATTTCTTATGAGCTTTGCATAATGCCTACTCTGTTAAAGATCAAAAATCGGAAAACAAGAATCATATCAAACGTTTTACATTAAGATATATAATTTTGAAATGTTTTTAATCAAAAGAGAAAAACTGCAAAAAAATGCTGTTGAATTTATTTGGACCCTTTAGGTTTATTTATCATATATATCATGAGCAATGGAGACGCGGTTTTTGTTTGATGTTTCAATCTAAAGCTGAAATTAAATGATTTGTTGCGTAACACGTTCGTCTTATCTGTGGATTATCCGTTTTATTTGTCTTGTCTGTGAGTACAATTAATCATAATGAATTTCTAATATTTTAATGTTCTGTTAATTAAAGTTCGTGAGCTAATGTTCGAAAATATATGTAGCACAAGTAGAACAAACTTGGCATTTAAAACGAAGCCTGTTGTAGAAGCATTTTGTTACCTTCCCATTAGTTACGAACTGACCAATATTTGTAATTTGTGTCCTTTTCAGTCGAAACGGACTGTCCCTCTCTTCCGTGTGTTACGAACTGAAACGGAATGTATGAGTGTCATCAGATGTAGATAAAATAAATATTTTTTCGGTTGTTTCTTGGCTTTGATTTTTTTACGTAAAAAATAATTCTCTTATAGCAAGAAAAGGAACTATAAATTGTTAACTGATGAGCCGAGAACTTTTCTCGCTTCACATCGCGCTGTGAGTTCCCAAATTTTCGGAGAATACAGCATCAAATATTAATTTCTCCATTAGTCAGGGAAATTGTTCGTATGTCTCTTCACTGTTCTAGAAATTGTAATTAGCCAAACGCACCCCTGCCTGTTCTAATTTTGTTCACGAAGGGCGATTTCGAAACATTTTTGATAGAAGGCCTCTACTGGCATTTTTTAAAATTAATTTGGGATTCATGAAAAAAAGAGAACCAAGGCGAAGATCACAAATTTCTGAAACTGCAAAAAGAAGTTTCCAAATAAAAGATGTCCATTCTTCTTCCAAGAGTCACCATCTCCGGGGCGGGGATTGGCTCAGTCGGTAGTGCGCCAGGTTCATCATCTGCAGTTCCAGGTTCCAGTCCCTTTTGCAGGGGCGTTGCGAAAGGATTTTGATTCGGAACAGAGGAGAAAACTTTTTACCACTTGCAAATCAAATTTCACGAACTGAGAATGTTATACATTTAATTATGTCTCTATTACAACAGCATAAATTATTATTTAATAATAAAATATCAGAATTAATTTCGAAATTCATTTTCATTACTAATATTTTATTTTATAACAGTTTATAATTAATAATAATTACTTTATAGCAGTTTATTATCATTAATATTTTTTATTTAATAATGTTTTAATTTATATCAAGTTTAATACTTTGATATAGATTTTATTATTGTTGTTACATAAAGAGATCCTTTGATGTATGAAAGTTCAGTTTAAAAATTTTTGCTAATAGAAAGTTTATAAAATGTACAAAATTCGCTGTTAAAATCCTAAATTTCGTTAGAGCGAAGTTCGTATTCATAATTTATTTAATATTTGCCTGCTGAAGCACTGAAAACTGTTTTCACTCTCTTGTTTATTTAACATTCGTAATTTTATGTTTTAAAGAGAAGTAATCCTTTAGAATGATATACACTGGATGCTCCTTAAATTATGACCACTTCTCCCCATGTCATATCAGTGCAAGCTATCCTCGAAGCTCTATAGCTTCTAAACTAAGCGTTTTATGAGAAAATGTATCGGAAGATAAAATAAAGATCTCAATCAAATCTATCGAAATTTCGTTTTTCAATAATATGTGTTTTGTACTTAAAGGATTCGGAACTTTGAAAATTTAGCAACAGCAATGCAAGTCTTAGGAAAATTGAATATCGAAAAATTATTTACATTAACTTATCAAATATACATCTGTTGTATTAAATGGTGTGAAATAATACTACTTACTCAAATTATAATTAACTTCTGAGTTAAGTTATAAATTCAATAATTGTTGTTAAACATTCAAACTTCAATAACTTTAAACGTTAGGGAATATTGTTGAAAATCGAATTTAGATAGCTTTGATTGAGATCCTTAATTTACCTTCAATCGCATTCCGCCAGAAAATTATTTTTTATAAGTTATAGAGATTCGAAGGTAGCTTACACTGACACAACATGGAGAGAGATGGTCATAATTTAATGAGCACTCAGTGTATGTAGAGGTTTCTCACAACTTTGCGTACGTCACTGCATGAACTGAAAATACTTCTAAATGTATTCTACATCTCACGAGGTTAATATTTGGTCATTGAATTCGATTATGGATTGTAAATAAAATATCAGTGCTTAATAAGTATTTATTGCACTCTTTGGGTTTATTTTACAAGGCCCTATGGTCTAAATTTTACTTTTAAGATAATAATAAGATGTTGGGAAAACCGTTTTGGATATTCAAAATTTCGTATAGAGAAATATTTTTCGGAAATCTTACCTGTACACATATTATTGATATTACATGTTTTAAGTAATATATATAATTTTTAAACTTAATGTTACATATATTTTATTCACTTTTTTATTAATATTTTAATAAGAGAATCGTTAGTATATCCCATATTTTTAATGCGATATTATAGCAACACCTAAATCGAAGCAGCTTCATATAACAGAGTAAGTTTTAATGAAATAAAGATTTCTATGCTGTTAAAATGAAGAGGGAACAGTGCACGCATGCAAATTGTTGATAGAGGTAAATTGAAAGCTATCTTCCCAAGCACCTGCTTGCAACAAAGCTCTGACAGTTTATATGCCATAGTAAGAAGTCTGTGGAGACAGAAAGTTGAGAGCTCGGCAGAAAAACAACCTTGCCTTACCGGGGGCTCGAACCCATGTCTCATTCATCAGTAGCCAAGCACGCAAACCACGGGGTAACAGTGAAGTAACTCTACATAGTAATTCCTCAAAGTTACCAATTTGGCACTTTTGTATTGTCAAAAGCTTAGCATTTTTCTCTTCTTTTTTACCACAAAATGTCGGGTTTTAGCACCTAGCAGTTATTTTATACCCTTTTTGGTTTCTTATGAAACAATCTATCAATTTTTCACTTTTCCATACCGCTAGAAATTCCAAATATTTTATCGTTTCCGAAACTTTTATATTTTTGTGCAAATATTTAAGAAAATCAAACGATTCCCTTCCTGAACCACCCAAGACCTGGTACCTCGAGAGCAGGCAATCCTCTCTCCGAGCCTACGAAGTGGATAAATGAGAGAATATTTCCATTAACCTGCTGTTCTTAAAACGACATCATAAACTCATTTGTCAAAAGGAAAGAAGAGTTCAGAATCGTTATATTGATTTATAAAATTTTGTATTTCGATTTACATTCTTCAGTATTTGACAATAGTGGATTATGTCATACCCCTGACTAAACTCTCATTCCTTTTTTATGCCTTATGTTCAAGCCACTATCTTCACTGTATTCTGCTAATATTGACTATAGGGGAAAATTATTTTGAGCCAGGTGAGATCCCGGCACACTTCCTCCAGTTAACATGTCAAGGCGCTTTTGGGGATCTCGTGGGTTCAGATCACGGCGGGCTCAAGACAACGTTTCCCCATACTCGCAGTATTAGCAGAATAAAGCGAAGATAGTGACTTGAATATAAACCAATGGATCGCTGTGAATACGAAACAATATGATTATTATGTTTTCTTTTAACCTGCCATTGCTTCAATCCAAAACTTATTTACTTATTTCAAAATATGCGTAACAAACTATACATAGTATTGCTGAATAACTGTTTCTGTAAAATTTCCAAACATTAGTACAATATCTGCTTGATCTGAAGTACAATCAAAAGGTCTCTGTAAAATGATTCAGATGGTTTAATGGTAAATACAGTGGCAGCAAAAAACCTGAATACATGTTTTTTTACATATTTCTCTTATTCATACTACCGTATTTCTTCGATTCTAAGACGCCATCGATTGTAAGACGCACCTTAATTTCAGTATCATCAACAGAAAAAAAGCTTTGATTCTAGGAAAAAAATAAAATTCCAAAATATATCTAACAAATATTTTTATTATAATGGAATTCAATTTGCTAACAACAATATTACCTATTTATCAATAGGTATGTTATTCATCACTTCCTTCTGAAACAATATCAGTCTGATTCTTCCGAGCCGTCATATCTTCAACTGAATCAATATCAGAGTCTACTTTACATTCAGAATCTGATTCTTCTGAGCCCTCTTTATCTTCATTATCCCATAATATATCGTCTTCTGAGCCATCGAGAGCGTTGGTGATGCAACATTTTTTAAATGAGTGCTGCAGTATTCTTTTTGGGATTAGCTTCCAAGCTGTTGATGCCCATTCTGCCATTTTTGATGGCGGCGCTTTCTTAATTTTTCCAGAAGGTGTCAGCGGAAGGTTGTCAATCAACAGCCAGGTTCCAACTTCCTAGTTGTCGCTGAGTGAGTCCACTATAATGAAATAACGGTGGCTTCACATTTAGAAAGCGCGGGAAAATACCCACGCCACTTTATTCTGCAATGGAATTGGTCATACGTTTTGTTTTTACGCGGAAACCTGCCTCCAAGTTTGACCGTCAAACTTGGAGACAGGGTTTCCGCGTAAAAACAAAACGTGAACGTGTGGTGCCGTGTGCAAAGCGCGGGAAATTTGAAAGGAAAAAAAAACTGCGATTCTAAGACCCACCCCGTTTTTAGAGAGATATATGAGAAAAAAAGTGCGTCTTAGAATCGAAGAAATACGGTAATTTCTAGTCAAGGAATAATTAAGCATGCACAGCTTTTATTCTCTCTAAAGTATTTTTTTAATACTGATTGTAAAGCTTCATTTAGTTTGTTGCTATCTAAATCGGTTTTCGATATATACAAGTATTTACCGGGATGAATTAAAAATAAATTTCAATAAGCCATATACTCTTATTGGTTCAATGATTATAAGACGTTTATATAATTTTCTCATAATAAACGTCTCTTAGACGTAATTTTGATAGAAGATTTAAAGGTTACATAACGGTTAAAAGCAGAGTAAATTCATCATTTCTCACCCTGCTCCAATACGCAAAGGATATCATTCTCCCAACGGAGGTTTGTCTGTCGTTAATCTTAGTATCTGAAGATGTCCGAGCAGTCGTTCTTTTTCTATCATTCACCATTTTGCAAAGAAAAACTTATGACAGATTGACCTTTACTCGAGTTTGCTTCTCAAGGATCATTAGGATAATTTTATATTGACATTACTTGTTTCAAGGTACGGAAAGAAAAAGAGCAAATCGTTTGTATTTAATTGCAGTGTTTTAATCGATAACATACGATCAGGTATGAATTAGGTTTCCTTAAACACAACGAGTAAAACGAGGACAATATTATTCAGTTTTATATTAAGTATATTTTTATAATTCGCATATTTATATCTGCACTTATTTTGCCAATAGCTGATGTGTATACCAATATGTTGCCAAGTTTTAGTAAAGGGTAAATATTTTTACGAGATCATTGTTCCTACTTCATATCAGCATTCAATGCAAGATATTTTCTCGAGAGATGGAAGAAGAGGATCAGTCTAAAGCTCTTTCATCCATCAACAAACAGACCATGCGGTAATAGTGTTTTGAAAGGTAAATAACCCAAGAGCATCGCGTGGTGCTGAAGTCCTTACTTTTCTTCTCAACTGTAAAGAATAACATGCTAAGAGCAAAAGCGACAATGCAGATGATTAATGGATTCATTTGATGCATGTCAAGCAGCTCTGCCTTTACCATTTCTCTTCGGTGGCAATGGTGTTCTCGCACTCGTCTGTCATGAACTTCTTTGTTGCCTCATGAAGACCAGAAAAAGAAGAAAATGTTTTTTTTTTCACATTTTATATTTATTACACGCTATTGGAGGTTTTCTCTACCATTATGCTTTTGGTGCAAAATGCCATGTATATTGCAAAAAAATTATAAAACTTATTTTTTTCCTCAAGAAAAGGATATATTTTAACAAGCTATATATCAAACGAACTTCAAATCGACAAGTCAGTCTATGGTGCAGATTATCTGTAACAAGAAACTGTGATTTTTCTTACTATATCGTTGGGTTGGGTTATTTTACCTCTGAGTGGTACTTTTTTGCACACCATGAGCTAAATGGTCATGTCACATAGGACTCCGAAGGTTCAGAGAAGTTTGGGGAGGGGACCCACTGAAACAGCTATTGGGAGACCGATCGTAGCCTCCCGTCAAGGGCGTCCAACGTATTCTTTAACGTGCACAGGGTATGGCTCTCCCACACACGGGGCCACGGTTTAACGTCCATCCGACGGACGGTGGCCTCTTCAAGCCCATCGGTGTCCCCTACTGACCGTGGGCAGGGCGGAGAGTTTTGTGGAGATAAATCTCAACGCTTACCCAGCTGGGAGTCGAACCTGGGAACTACAATATCATTTTGTAGTGGGTACTGTATTTGGTCTATGGTCTGTAGTCGATAAAAGTAACAAATAATTAGAAGCATATATATATCGCCTTTTGCAAATACGGAATCTCATTACCAAAGATAAAAAAAATCTTTTCAAAGGACGTTTACGCTATAATTTTGTTACACTAAAATAAATTAAATCTTTTTTTTTCACATTTGACATTAGAATTTTTGGATTTAGACCCATTTCAGCAAAACGAAAACTCTCCATTCCCGTTGTTTTCACCAGGCGGAAAATGCATCACATGGAGGAGGCAAGGACGCTATGTGTGGCCCAATGGCTCCACTTTTAAACGGTGCTAAAATGAGCTCACTGTTGCATCTGCGAAAGAGATCGGCATTTGCTTCTCTCCCTAGCCAAGTATCAGCAGTCTATAAAATGAGCAGTTCGGGGGTGGAAGGGATTCACCTCAAAAGCTTTCAGCGGTGAGAGTTCCATTCCCACCCATTCCCGGGTGTAAGGGGGATACTTATTGTTGTCAATACAAACTTCGTGACCTATTCATTCTACAGCCAAAATTTCAAATTCCTAGCATAAATACATCGTTTGCAATATTCGTTTCAATGTTTATAGTTTTCCTTCTTTGAGGGCTTAATCTTTTGACGATTCGGAGAGTGCAAATCGTAATATTTCAACAATATCTATCTAATACAAAAACAATTTAATTTAACACTAAAAGCAAACAATAATGTCTTAAAAAAAGCGTTTTTCCACCCACTCTGAGGGTAAGAAGACAGCTCATTGTTGCCATGCAAATCACATGATTTTCATATTATACCAGTTCAGAAACCAAAATTTCTAGCATAAATACATCGTTTGCACTATTCGTTTAAAATTTTCGAATTTTTTTCCTCCGTTAACGGGCGAGATTTAAACTTTTGGGAGATTCAGGGAGTGCGAATCGTAGCGTTTTATCAATACCTGTCCAACATCAACGACTACTTACACTGATTCCGTTCTCTCTGCAAAAAAATTATGTTACTCTGGAAGATTAATGCTATAGCTCCCAGTTGTCTTCGCAGGTTTTACTTACCTGAAATTACTGAATTTACTCTAATGAAATTACCTAAATTTACTCCAAAAATTTAAAAGTTTAATGTTTTACAGAAGGAACAGACTACGAAGCGAAAACGTTTTTTAATATTTTTTTAAGGACGAGATAAAAAGATCCTCTGAGTAAATTTAAAAAGTTATTTAGTCATTCCTAGAAATCAGTCTGATTAAAAGAAACATGCAAAATCACGATTAACCTCAGGACGTTTTGCCATCACTGTAGGAATCTTGGGAACAAAAAGCTAGAGGTTGATGTTTAGTTTCAGTTGATGTTGTGTCCAATTTGTCTATTCTTACCACATGCTATCTAAGCACTCTTGTGGAAGATTAGTAGCTTTTATTTTGAATTACTTTTACAGATACTACAAGTTTTTCAAAACTCTCTTAACAGCAAGATATACTTTAGTGGAGCGAGGCTTTTTAAACAAATAAAAAAAATATTAATCATCTTTGGCTAATATAAAAAAAAATGCAGATGGAAATTATTAAGTTTACTTGAGATGAATTTTAATCCAGATACTTCCCCGCCATCACTGTTGGAAACCATTGCAATCTGAGAGAAAGCAATTCGAAATTAATTCTGCTTTGGGGAATGTTTCAAATTTATATTCAAACTGACTTCTCGCTCTTTTTTCTTTGACAGTGCGATTTGGAGAGTAATTTACCTAGCAAGAGATAGCTTCAATAAGCACCCCAGGGAAATGGAAATGGAGGAAAAGCTGAAGTTGTTTAAGTAAGTTGCACGTCGCAGGCCTTTGCCATTATATCAGTGAGCTAAATGATAGCCAAAAAAACAGGGTACGAAAGGGAAATCGGAAAGAGGTGGCTCAACTGCACCTTGGTTGTAATTTCAGATGATCCAGAAGTGAATACATTTAGAGCCAGGTTCAGTGGACGGAAGCACTGTCAAAGCAGAGATTGCAACAGCACGCCGACCCAAGACTCAATAAAAGTTGCTCCGCGGACAAAGGAGAGCGACGTAATTGAAACACGAAACGCGTTGCACATATTCTCAGATCAAGCTTTTCTTTCCGTCTCTCCGTTGATTCCGCATCGGCAGAATTATACAGCGCGGCTGCTTGAGGCGTGTAGCCGTGATCCCAAAACACCTGCTCGCATTTTGTCATTAGGGCCCTATCACGGTTCCTATTTTTTCTTCGTCGGTCCGAAGTTTCCGTAGTGAGAAAGGTGTTCGACGAACGGCATTGCCTTTCATGTTTGCCATAGCACTCTCGATGCCTGGGGGCAGAGTCGTTGATGGGTTTATGTTTCTGTCGGCAGAATTTTCTCCACCTAATGCATGACCCACGTTGCTGTTGCCTAGTGCATCGTTTCACCTATGTCACTTAGCTACTTACTTAGCAGTCATATTTCCGTCTTCCTCGTTCATATTCGATGACTGAGAGAAATGTTTGCTGTCAAGAGTAGGTCTTGTATGCGCTCGGACACAGAAGTTTCAATGTCATTTGGTGCAGATGTAATTAGAAATGAAGAGACGCGAAAGTCAAAGAAGTAATTTCAAAGCATGACTGAACGCTTTGTAATAAGGAAGTATTATACAGCGTAGTTTCGAATATTTATTTGAAAAAACTTTAATAGCTCATCCCAGTAGAAAACTGTGCCAAACATTTAGTAATCTATTTAAAATTTCAGGATAACTTTATTCTCGTGTTCAAATGACATCATAACATAAACGGAATTCGATTCATTATTGATTTAGCATTAATAATATAGAAAAGATATGTAAATTAACTGAAACAGATAAAACTTGCTTCGACATACGCCTTACAATAGCATTGAAGGAACCAAATTCATTCATTCTTCCTCATGCGATCATGTTACGTTCTAGTCCTAACTATGCCAATATTCTAAGTTATTTAGCTACGTAGAGGTTAGCGTGCTAGGCTACTGATAAAAGAAGCCTAGGTTCGAGTCCTGGGTAAGGCTTAGATGTTTGTGTTTTCTTTCTACTGAAGTCCCGGCATGCTCATAACCCTTAAGTTATGGCGTATAAACCGATAGACTCGTGTCAGACCTCTGTGGCAAACAGCTGTTTGAGGGGGTATTTATTTTTTTCAATTCCCACCTTGCCCGCTGTGAGAAAGGGGACATTATAGGGCATGGAAATGTCACCGTCTGTCAAATGGGACGTTAAGACGTAGCCCTATGCACAGAACAGTCGTATCCTGTGCACGGTAAAGAATACGCAGGATGGCCTTGATGGAAGGCTTCCATCAGTCTCATAACAGATGTTCAGTGGGTCCCCTTCCCCTAACCTTCTCTGTACACTAGGGGTCATTGCGACCTGACCGTTCAGTCCATTGTGTGAGGAAAAGTGCTGCTCAGAGGTATAACAATCCAAACTATATATGCCCTTTCATTCTGTGAGCACCACATTCGTCAGAAATTCACTTTAATATGGTGAGCCCTTGTTCAGACATTCATTATCTTAGTGCTTCAACTATCTCCTTATTCATCATTTGACTCCTTTTTTACCTACAACATGGCTGAATAACCTAAACAGGTTTTCTCCTTTTTCTTTATGATTTTCTCATTACTTTAGGCTGTGCATGAAATTCGCAATTTCAGTGCGTGGAAATGTTCTACGTCTCTCTGCACCTTGCAATCAGTGCCAGGGGTTGTGTCAATGAATTTGGGAAGATCATCCTTTCAGTGATTCGTTAACAGTGGCCCGTGTATGCGTGAGAGAGATTCTGAACACGTTAAGAAAATATCGGATAGTACCGATGGAAGGCTGTCATCTTCATTTAGAAAATGTCCGGTGTGTCTCTTTGGAACCCTTTTGACCTGAATATTTAGGTGATTTTTTGCAGAAAAACCTACTGCTCCGAGAAATAATTATCCAGCCCAAATCTAATAATTTTGGTTTATAGCACTCAACTTATAAACATTCCTTTAAATGTAAAGAACCATACAGAATGAGCTGTTCAAACTTCCTATTTTATGCCCCCATTCTGCCCTTGGTTAGAAAGGGGACAGCCATGGCCTTGGAAAGGCCGCATTCAGCTAGATGGAACGTTACGCCATGGTCCCGTGTGCTAAAACACCCCAAACTCTATTATAATTAATGAAACGTGGGACTCCGCAAAACGAGTTGGAGGTACCGTTATACCACCCAATGAACAACACTTACACACCATACATAGGAAAAACAAAAAGAACTGCATTAACGAAGTTCAAAAAAAGTGCGGCATAAAGTGCTGTATACGCTGTGGTCTATTGACCACAGCGTTATAAAAAAAAAAGGCAGGTAACTTCTCATGTAACCTTGTGCAGGAGAGCCATATATCCTGTGCACTTTAAAGAACACATTGAATGGCCTTGAAGGGAGGTAACCATCTGTCTCTTACTAGCTGTCCATTGGGTCCCCTTCCCCCAACTTTCTCTGAATCCTTGGGATGCTTGTGACCTGGCTATATAGGCCCTTGTGCGAAAAAAGTGCTGCTTCGAGGAAAAACAACTCAATGTAATATTTGATCAATACCTATTAAACTCGAAGAGAATTTTCCATTTATAGTTTAACAAAATTAAACTCTATTAATGTAACATTTATGGACAAAAATGTGGAAATTTATAGTGGCTTATCTTGGTCAAAATGGTAAAGATCTTCCTTGGTAATATTCGGATCAATTCGAAGTGACGGCTGTACAGGCAATTTGACTGATTCCTTCACTTCATGGGGTGAAATGGTATGTCGTTAAATCATTTTTGTTCAGCACATGGTATTTCGTGTCTACACACGATAGAAAATACTCGTCAAAGCATAAAACGAAACTCTGATTTTTGGCATAAATTGCTTTAGAATCATAATTTAAATCTTTAAAATGCGATAGCTTTTAGAAATATAAAAATATTGAAAACAATTTGCTTTGTGAACAAGCTTTTCATCATGCAAACAAATCGAGAAAAATGATTTCTGCTTATCAGTGGCGTCAGTTCTTCTCATGATTCTCACAACACAGAAACTTCAAAATACGTTAAGAAATTGGTTGTGCTAAAGCAAGACGAAAAGCTCGATAAAGCAGGTGAAAGACATAAGACTTTTTTTCTCTAGAAACGTTGCGCAGTAGCTGCTTTATTCCATAAGATAGGGTTTGCTAACGATCCCTCCATGTTATGTCAATCGGACTTGGAATCTCTATAATTTCTGAAATGAAAATTTTTGAAAAAGTGTGACAGAGAATAATTTAAAGATTTGAATAAAATCTATCTAAATCTCGATTTTCAGCAATATTCTTACAGTATTTAAGCAGATACGTAAGTTTAAACCTTTCAGAGCAGCAATCTGTTCTAAGAAATTTATCAAAAAAATAAACGAATATTAAAGGAATTATTTGCACACACTTTTATAATATGTAATTATATATGAAATGGTTTAAAATAATGCTTCTCAATTCATTTTCAATTAACCTAAAATGTTCAAACTTCATAACCCTTTAAATATCGAAAGAGTATTGTTGAAAAAAAAAACGATATTTAGATAGAAATGATTTAAATTCTAACGTTAATCACTATCCGAGCTGTTTAGTATCTTTTTAGTTATTTAAAATAACACTTTGGATCATTGGATACAGGATTCCTGTAGGGCCCTAAAAAAGTAGAAAATAAACATATCAATGGTGCAATCGGTCACTGAGTTCGTATTAATTTCAAAGAAAGATAGGGCGCCGACAATCTTGTAAAATAGGTAAATCAGCATCATATCTTCCTTTGAATACGAATTCAGTGACCGATTGCACCATCGATATGTTTTAGGTTTATTTTCTTCTTTTTAGGGCCCTGTAAAAAAATACGTATTTTTTTTAAAAAATTTAATTTAATTTTTTTTTTGTTTTCACTAAAACACCTACCTCTTAAAACTTTCATACCACTCATAAACAGCAAGCACATGTACCCTCCTTTTGTAGTCACGTTTGAGGTACACTACGTCAATGGAGACATCACAATCTGTAATTTGAGATACGACTTGTTAAAGTCGATCCCCGAGAAAATCCGCCCCCAAAAAATGTCATGGCGAATAACGGGGGTAAAATTCGAAAGAGTTTACGACCTTAATTATGCGAGCTATCCTTTGGCACCTAACTCGTTACTTTCGGCATTCGCGTTCTGGAGATATAGCGTGACAAAGGTTTCGCATTTCCCCTTTTTAGTGGGAGAAGAAAGCATGAGGGGTCAATGTTTTGTTGTCTCCATCATCATCATCCTCAAGAAGCCATGGGCTACGGAGGTCCAACCAGACCACGCAGTTTACTTCTCCAAGCATATCTGTCCTGAGTTACATCTGCAGCATCCGGCCACTGCACACCAATTCTAACAAGGTCCTGTTTGACATTGTCTGCACACCGCATCCTAGGTCTCCCCCTCCTTCTGAGGCCTCTAGGCACATTGTTCATAACCCTATTCGCCAATCTATAATTATCCATACGGGCAACATGGCCAAACCAGCGAGTTTCTCTCTGCATAATATGCTGCTTAAAGGAGGTTGCAGACTCCTTTGCCTTACATCATCATTACTTAGAAAGTTGAACCACCTAATACCCAAGATAATACGTAAACATCTAGAATCAAAAGCATCTAGTTTCCTGTTATCTTGTTTACACAGCGTCCAGGTTTCACTACCATAACTAATCCTAGAAAGAACCAAACTATTATACAGTCTAATTTTAGTCTTTAGGTGTATACGCCTATTTCTCCACAATCTACATAGATTCTTAAAAGTCCCGGCAGAAATCCCTATTCGTCTGTTAATCTCATGCTGCACATCACCATTATCTATTACTCAGCTCCCAAGATAATTAAACTGCGACACCTGCTCAAGACTGCAACCATTCAGATGAACTGAATCGCAACCTGCCTGACCAATTTTCATCACTTTAGTTTCTCTCTGTTTATAACCAAACCTACTCTACTACCAGTCTCATCAATACCTCGAATAAAAGAGTTCATCTCATCAACATAATTTGCCAAAAGGGCTAAATCATCAGCATAATCTAAATCAGAAATTTTCGTATCTCCAGCCCATTTAAGGCCAAACTCTTTCCCTTGAAGTGAATTTCGCATAACATAATCAATAACCAAACTACAGAGAAAAGGAGACAAAATGCACCCTTGTCGAACACCAGAAGTAATGCTAAACCAATTGCTACAAGCCTTACCTATTCTCACGTATGGGGCGGGGGTGGCTCAGTCGGTAGCGCGCCAGGCTCGTAATCTGTAGTTCCCAGGTTCGAGTCCCAGCTGGGTCAGCGTTGAGATTTATCTCCGCAAAATTCCCTGCCTTGCCCACAGTCAGTAGGGGACACCGATGGGCTTGGAAAGGCCGCCGTCCGTCGGATGGGACGTTAAGCCGTAGCCCCGTGTACGGGAGAGCCATAACCTGTGCACGTTAAAGAACACGCGGGATGGCCTTGACGGGAGGCTACCATCTGTCTCCCAACAACTGTTCCAGTGTTCCACTCCCCCAACCTTCTCTGAGCCTTCGGGGTCCATGTGACCTGGCCATTTAGCCCATGCCAAGTTTAGTGCAAAAAGGTGCCGCTCAGAGGTAAAACAACCCAACCCAACTCTCACACACGACTCAGTGTTATTATAGAGAGCTTTCATTATGTTAACTAACTTGCCTTGTATACCATATGATCTCACAATCAACCACAAATTATGACGATCAACAGAGTCGAAAGCCTTTTTGAAATCAACAAACTAGCAACCAAAGGTTTCTGAAACTTTAAACCTTTCTCAAGAATCTGCCTGAGTGAAAATATCTGATCTACACATCCCCTACCACTTCAGCCAAACCATCAAGCCAAAGCTAACTGATCCTTTACATGTTTATTAAGGTCTCTGTAATGCTTTCTATTAGGACTAGTAGAGTTCCTGCAGTTCTTTCTTTCTGAAATAAGCTCAACTGCCTTATCACTTAAATAATTCTGCCTCCTCTGTTCCTTTTTTCCTAAAAGAGTACTGTTAGTTTTCAAAAATGCCTGTTTAAAATGGCCCCATTCTTCCTCAACTTCAGCATTAAGCAAACCATGACTGTCATAATGACTAAGTAACCTATCATGGTAAGTTTTAGCTATAACTGGGTCTTTCAGAGCTTCAGTATTAAAGATAAATTTTTTAACCCTAATACAACACTTTTTAAGTTTAAGTTGCAAGACACTTTTAACAAGGTAATGGTCAGATCCAATTTCAGCTCCCCTATATGCCCTGGTATTTCTAACAGAACTAGCCCATTTGCTGTTAATTAATATATAATCAATCATATTCCTATGCAGCCCATTAGGTGAAACCCATGTGTATTTATGTATGTCGCGGTGTTTGTAATAAGTGTTAGTTATTCTGAAACCATTGAGTTTACTTACCTGTAGGAGACGTTGCCCATTGCCATTGCAGCTACCAATACCAAAAGGGCCAATCACCCCTCCCCAAAGGTCAGAGTCAGTACCAACTTTGGCATTGAAGTCACCTAGAACAAGGGTAATATCTCCTTTCTTGACAGAATTCAAAATATCCTGAAGTTGTCCGTATAACCTATCCTTCTCATCCTCTTCAGCATCCTCAGTGGGGGCATAACAGCAGATAACATTCAAATCTTTAATGCTTGTCTGAAATTTTGCTGTAAGAAACCTTTCATTAATGCACTCATATCCTAGAAGAGCATCACTAGCATGTCTGCTGAGCAGCAGACCCAAGCCTTGGTGATACTTTCAATCCTCTCTCCCTGTAAAGAGAAATTTAAAGTTATTTTTAAGTATCTCACCTTTACCTGTCCATCTGGTCTCTTGCAAGCCTAGAATATCCAGGTTACAGCGCTGGAATTCCTGCATGAGGACATCAAGAGAATAATCTCTATGGAATGTCCTCAGGTTCCACGTTCCTGCAGAGAGAAAATGATTAGTAGGAATTTTAAAGAAATTAGGTTTATTGAGATTGGTAGGGCCAACAATATCAAACAGCCCCCTGAACGCAGGCATGGGGCAAAGACCTGTTCCTCCTCCGCTAAAGGCTGAAGTCACCGATGCTGGTAGGAACTTCAGGCACCACCCTTTCAAGTGGACTTTTTCAAGAGCCATATTATGGCCTGCCTGAGACACATTACTCCAGTTTAGGCTTGACGATGCCCAACTAGCTAAGTAAGGTTCAGGTACCTGCGATGGCCTCTGATTAGGATTATCCACCAGCTGATATAAGGTATCCCATGCCTCTGTTCACTTAGGGCTGGCAACCCAGTAGCAAACCGAAAACACAGCAGCAGATTCTCCCTCAACAGAGGCCCACCACTGTAGCAAGTCGAGGATCCATAATCAAACTCAAATCCATAAACAAGTCCAGTCTAGTAGGTATAAATGGTCAGCACTAGGACCCTGTAAAGATGACCACTGCTCAGCAGGGTTGAAAAAAAAAGAAAAAAGTGGCCATAGAAGACCAGATCAGTAGGCCATACTGAACTGGCAGCCATCCCCTTCCGTTCCCTTCCAAAAGAGAATATCTCTTTTGGAAGGTACTAACGGCCTACACCACGAGAAGGCGAGGTCGGACGTTACGTGAGTAGTATCGTCACACCCCACCGTATCCCCACTAGTGCTTTCCCCCTATGACGTCACCGACCACGCCCCTTATGACGTCACCGACCACGCCCCCTCTCCTATGACGTAACATGACGTAATCATTACATAATCGTTACGTAACTGGCCACGCCCCTTTATTAATAATTCCCCCCTTTATTAAACCCCCCTTCATCCCCCTCTCCCCTCAGTGGCGCCATCTGTTGACAGTGAGAAGTACTATTTTCCCAAAAAACCCTTTATTTTCACTCTAATTTCTCGTTTTCGTACCCCCCCCCGGTCGCCCTACCTATATTTTAAGCCCTCCCCCTTATTAAAAACCCTCCTGGCGCCATCTGTTGACAGTGAGAAGTACTATTTTCCCCAAAAACCCCTTTATTTTAAGTCTAATTTCTCGTTTTCGGCCCCCACGGTCGACCTACCTATATTTTAAGCCCTCCCCCTTATGAAAAACTCTCTGGTTGACCATTTTAAGGCCCCACTCCTTCACTCGGCTGATGCAAGTCTCAGAATAATTGCATGGAACGATTGACTGGTCTTAGAATAATTGTACAGAAAGGAATGATACAAAATTCCTTAGTAATTAAACACTCATCAAAATTCCCTTACCTCTATTAAAAATCATCCTACAGTTGAAACTCATTTTACTCTTACTGCTTCCATAGAAAATACCATAGGGTGAAATTAATAATGGTTTAAATTATTCGTAGGGATGGCATGTTAAATCTGCTTTTAGAACACACGTCTGCAGTGGAAAAATTTTCAAACTCCGTTAATCAACTCCCTAGTAATTAAACACTCGTCAAAATATTCCTCACCTTTATTAAAATCACTCCAAGGTCGAAATAAAAATCAGTTTTTCTGTAGATGTGTTTCACCGGAAAAAAAAAAAAATCGTCCCTCGCTCTGTGGATTCCGTCCGACTGTCTTGGGTTCCCGGACTATACCGTGTACTTGCTGTGGCCTTGATGCGGGTCAGGCATTTCAAATATTAACCTAGCTTTTTCTATGTATTTCTTACATCAAAGCCAACACTAGCACTGAACTCTTTTGAATGTAGATCTCAAATTGTAAATCAACTCACAGAGTTGTATTTATTCCTTAGTAATTAAAACTCTTCGCTATTCATTTAGCCAGGACGACTAAACGATTCCTTTATAATTAAAATTCCCTGCTATTAAACTCCCTAGTAATTAAACACTCATCAAAATTCCCTTACCTTTATTAAATAAATCAGTTTTCTGTATATGCGTTTTATCGAAAAAAAAAAAAAAACACTCCGGCCAACGAGAGTCGAACGCACTACCCCAGCTTTACTCTATTCTTGAACAAGAATCAACCTGCAATGGAAAAGGCATTCCTGAAGTCGTACGTGGAGTCATGCCCACACGTGTCCGTTTACCGGTCAGGTAGCAACGAAACATCTCGTGACACAATCGCCCTGGGAGGTTGAGTGTCCAGCGCTCAGTGTGATGATTCATACGATGTTGTTCTCTGAGGGTAGGTGACGTCACAGCAAGGGGAAAGTAACGTGGAGTGACCAGCGAGTGACACGTATCAGAAGGCTGAGCACTGTTTATATATACAGGGGACTTGTTAAGACATGAACATTCTGCTCAGTGTTCTGTCGGTCTCTCGAGCTGTCATAGTTTTGAAGTTTCTGGTAGAATGTCGAGAACGCGTCAATCGTTTTATGTGACTGCACGATGCATATTGGCGTCTGTAGGTATTCCTTCATATCAGAAAGATATAACCTACGAGGAATGCTTGCAGACATTAATGAATGTTATAACCGACAAAATCCTGTATATGCTCAGTACGATGCAAGGTGAGGCGGTCATAGAAACGTACGACATTGCCCATGAGTTTCTATGCCGTGTGTGTTTTGCGGAAGTAGAAGCGTTAAACCACGTCAAAAGGATGGACTATCTATCGGTGGTCGAGGATGCCATGACCTCGATAGAGATTGCTGGCATTGTGGAGGTTGTAGGATAATTAAAAACAACAACAACAAAAGGTTCTTTTCAGAACCACTTCATTTGTGTAGAAAGGATTATCGATCGTACAATTTCTGTTCACAACTCTTCTCTATCACCCCCGTTAACAGAGTAAATTTTATAGGGATGTTTAACCTTCAGTATAATTTTACACAGTGTGTTAGGATTAACAACTCTTATAGCATAGTTATTGCGGGTAGGCTCCCTCTCCCACTTTTAAAATTTAGATCTTACACCGACAGTCTTTTCATATACGTATTTTTATAACCATTTTAAAACCAATACTTATTTCTTTTATCCCTAGCGATTACTGGTTGTTGCATTTTTTATTAGAAGAAACCCTACCCCTGCAGTAACAGCCCCCGCAGAAAATAAAAAAATGCTATTGGGCGAAAAATTAATAAAATCTGATTTTATTCGTCGTGATGAAAAATATTGATGGGGTAATAGGTTCGACTTAAAAGACTTCGTGTTCGGATCCTCACCACGGACAACCTCTCGCTGAAGGACGGTTAAACCCTACGAAATTATTCCAAACGGGGAATCACAAGGTTTTTATTGACGAATGAATCTTGGACCTGTACTGCTTCAGTACATCGTGAAAACCCACTCACAGCCTTGATCCGTGTTCCCAATTTCCTTTACTAAGTCACTTCAAAAAAATATTGTGATTGCAAAAGTATGACTAACAGTTTTATTACGCCACGTTTTAAAAATACTTATTACTGCTGTATCCGCGGTACGGGAGAGTAACACTGTTCGAAGAAAAATCAGGTAAAACAGTTTTAAAAAAAAAAAATCGTTTTCTCCGTCGTTTGCGTATGTCTCATCACGCTGGTGAAACCGGGTGAAAAAATATTTTTTTTTTGTACGAGGTAGAATGTTAAAAGTACGTCGCGTGCAAAAACTTTAGTTCCATCACGAATGCACATTAATAAAGTAGGGAGGTCGTAGTTTAATACTTCAGCTATAAAAAAATAATACAATGTCTCACACACACCTCTCAACTTGTCTACACTAATCCGCTGAAATTTCATTTGCAACGGAGGCTGATACTTCGAATCCGCTATATGTTCCGGAGCTGCAGTGGAATGCAATGGCCCCCTGCTGAATGCTACGCTATCAGAAGTCCATGTGGCTGTCACGTTCTCCAAGCGCTCAGAATATTACTATACTTATAACTGATCTAAAGTCCGTTTTAATCAATACTTATTTCTTTCAACTCTGCGACTATTGGGCCGGCACATTTTCACTAGAAGGACCGCCTCACAGTGGCAATCCCGCAGAAAAAATTAATAAAAGGAAAAAATCTGATTTTATTCCTCCTGATGAAAAATATTGAAGGTAATAGGGTCGACCTAAAAGGCCCGTGTTCGGATCCTTGCCCCGAATGGTTTTTAACAAAAGTCCTACAAAATTAAAAACTATCCCGTTACACGACGGCGTTGTTTAAAAATACTTATTACGATTGTATCCTCAGCAAATTCTTTCCTAGGAAGTAACGCTACTCGATGCAGTCCCAGTTACATGCTTTTACCGGGTAAAGACTGTGCGCCAGAATGTTAAAAGTAGAATTCATACGTTTCCGTAAAAAAAACAAAAAAACTTTAGTTCCTGCTGAAAGGAGTATGGTTCGATTCAGGAAGAATAGGATTTGACCTCGTGCATTAGAAAAGGGAACAAATCCGTCCCCGGTGTCATTTGTTAGGTGGTAGTATTAGTATCCTTATACAAGCTCACTTCAAATTTTCATATGACATTCTGGGGTTGAGTTTCAACCTTTTTATTTTTTCCAACCGCGATAATGCGCAGTTTTCTGCGGAACGCGAGCGACTTCGACGCCAAGGACGACCCGCACTAAACGATACGACCGTGCACTAGAAAACCGTGAACGGACTTGTGTGAAACGTAATGTACAGAGCTTGACAACAGTAATATAGACTGGGATCCTCGCTCACTATACTATCATAACCCTCGAGAAATTATCAAATATGAATAGACCTCTGTAAAGTTCCGACTCCACAATCTTCTGAGTTCATTCCCCGGTCGATGCGATCAGGATCACAAGGGATGTTTTACACATTCAACGACTTTTTCTGACATTCGCTAATCAAAGTGTCTATCTACACATCAGACTTGTCATTACATCGACAAACTACCTGTCCATAGGCTGAGTAAGCATTTAGAATGAAAGATTGAGTCTGCTTCACGACACAGATTCGTAAAACGCTCATTAATTATTTTGTGAGAGAAAGCATGCATAAAGTTCAAACACTAATACATCTTCCCTTTCTAATAAACCATACGATCAAAGTAGATAAATTGCAAGCATCATCGGATCTGATTCCGTATATCTGCTTATGACGAAAATCTCACAATAGCCTATTCAGTACTTTAACCCCCCGATACAGTATGTGACTAGGTCGTTTAACTAAATTACGCGCATAAACGAAAATGTAAAGGGATATCTGTAAATTCGCACAACGGGATAGGTGAATATTTTCACAATTCTTTTGAAGGCAGAATAACTGTGACGAGAGAGAAAGTATAAAAATGCAGTGGGATGGCTGTAAAAACAACAGATTACAGCGCAAATACTGTAAGATAGAAAAAACGACTATTAACAAGTGTCATATAAGGAGCGACCGATAAAAGTCACACCGTAGCGGAAGGAGTAATACAGGAAAAATCATAAAATATTAACCCCCCCTCCCCCACGCTGGTAAATCACGGTCCATTGCGTACACACGGATGAATATCACAAAAATACTTTGCATATAGTAAAGAACCACCGAAGTTTGGAAATTTAAAATCTGAAAACTCACTTTTTATAGTATTTCCGTGAAAAGTCACCCCCCCCAGAAACGAGATCTAGCTCTGTCGCCAGTTATTCCAGCGTACTATCTCTTTTCATTACGTAATCATTACGTAACAGGCCACTCCCCTTATTAAAACACCCCCCTTTCCCCCTCGGTGGCGCCTCCATGGAACACACCTGTGAAATATCACCACGTTTTTGTTTTTAACGTACGGTTGAATCGTTCTACGATGCTAGCTTTGGTTTCATTATGAGTGTGTTTTTAAGATACTTTTGAAATACTCTGTTAATGAATTCAACCCCCCTTATCTGTTTGTAATTTCAGAGATATTCTGAAAGGTTTTTGTGATCAAAAGCTCCCACGATTTCCGTTTTAAAGGAGCACCACATGCATATTTCGAAAGCACGTCTATACAGGCTCGTAAATATTTGTAGACGTCATCATGTTTACTAAGAGATGGCAAATCTACCAGATCTCGACCAATGGGATGGAGTTACAGGGACACGTCACAGGTTTAAGGTATAAGTATTACCCTTCGACGGGCTGTAAGGCATTATTTTTTCCAGTATCGACTTGCTATGGCTTGTGCTAAACGTTCCCTGACCGATGGTGATCTTCCTGCGAAGCGACTTGCTGTTAGAGATGATGATAGCCATATGTTTCAACTCGGATCGGATTTGTTTGCGAGCGTTTGTGAATATCGGTCATATCCTAAAGTGCACATACGTGTGTTCCAGAGTGATGACTCGTTAAAACTATATCCTACAAAGGACGGTGTGATGCTGTCTGAAGAGCAGTGGCATGGACTGGTTTCGTATGCGTCTACAATCGTCGAAGCGTTCGAAGATGTCGAATACGGCGAGTATGAACTGGACGCTATGGTTTGCCTCGTCGTGCTCAAAGGTGGACACGGCGTGGTCATTAAAAAAAGCATCCCCCGTGACGGAGGACTTGTATTTTCGTCATCTGTCGGCTCAGCGTCGAACAGTGGCATCGGTTGACAGATTTATGCGATCCAATCACCTACAGTTTGATGGCTCTGAAGTTTGAAAACGGTAAATTTTGGAATGCAGTGCGGAAGGTAGAATTAGCGGCAAATCTTCCTCGAAGCCCACCATCTAACGATCGACCCCTTGAACAAGACAGCAGTGATTTCGTAAAGCTTATGGACTGTTTAAAGCGGACTTTGAAAACAGATCTCCGAAAAGAACTGTTTACGCTGCTACGTAAGAACTGTTTCGGCTGTGAAGTGGATCATCCGAGTCAACTTCGCCATTCGTGCCTCACCATAAACGCTGAATCAGCTTACGATTATTTCCCCGAAGTGGTAAGAAACGTTAATCTAACTGATATTGCCGTAAGTTTTGTGGAAGAATCATGTATCGAACTAAATCGTCCTGCTAATGTCGCGTTTATATCTAAATTGAACTTTGCAAC
This sequence comes from Ryuthela nishihirai, assembly GCA_038380435.1. NCBI lineage: Eukaryota > Metazoa > Arthropoda > Arachnida > Araneae > Heptathelidae > Ryuthela > Ryuthela nishihirai. The sequence goes on from JAWZYU010000019.1 coordinate 7,468,770, forward strand.
AGTACTAAAAGAGGTGCACGGTGAACTGGTATGTACGAACTAAATATTAATGTGACCTTAATGTAAATAAATATGAATGTCTCTGATATTTTTGTCAATGTGATTTCTTTTGTATAGTTAACGGGGATTTTAAGGTCAGCCTTAGAAGTGTTAATATTGTTCTCTGTATCAAGACCTCGCACAGCTAGCAAGCTATGTTGGGTCGAATGTTTTATATCGGGTGGGTGTAAAAGAAAGGGATGGGAAACCAAAGCTAGCATCGTAGAACGATTCAACCGTACGTTAAAAACAAAAATGTGGTGATATTTCACAGATGTGTTCCTGGGATAGTGATCGTTGTCTCTATAGATTTAAAGTATAGAGTGTGTATTTCTTTGTATGTAATCGCTTATAACGAGACAATATTTCCTTTAAAAGTTGGAATATTATTATGAACTAAAAAAGTGATGATATATACACTATCTGATCGTTAAAATCAAACTTTAGTAGGTTAATATATCGTTCTCTAGCTAGTCGGTAATTAGTGTGTCTTTGCTTTTAAAAATAAACACGACTTCACGTAGCTAATTGTCGTAACAGTTACCTCTCATACGATCCGTAGAAGGGGTCGCTGATGGCAGGTAAACATCGTTCATGTCTTACTATGGATCAAATATCCGAACACTATGGTTGATTACATATTTCTGAAAAATATCTGCCAACGATTTCAACCTTCGTCCCTCAGAATCGTAAAGTAATTAGTACTAGCTTGCAGGGGGGTAATGTTCCACAGACAGTGTTCTTTCAGATTGCCAAACAAGATAATATCAAAAACGTGTGCTAACCCGAACCACTTGTTCTAAGACTTCGGACACTAGTGTAGAAATAGGAGGAAAAAATAACTTAACAGACATCTCCGTGTTAGATTGTAGTGAAACATCCTATCTTTGTCGAAAAGTTTGTGTCTGCAGCTAGCCACCTTCACATGCACTTATTCAAACGTGCTGAAAAGAGATAGTACGCTGGAATAACTGGCGACAGAACTAGATCTCGTTTCTGGGGGGGTGACTTTTCACGGAAATACTATAAAAAGTGAGTTTTCAGATTTTAAATTTCCAAACTTCGGTGGTTCTTTACTATATGCAAAGTATTTTTGTGATATTCATCCGTGTGTACGCAATGGACCGTGATTTACCAGCGTGGGGGAGGGGAGGTTAATATTTTATGATTTTTCCTGTATTACTCCTTCCGCTACGGTGTGACTTTTATCGGTCGCTCCTTATATGACACTTGTTAATAGTCGTTTTTTCTATCTTACAGTATTTGCGCTGTAATCTGTTGTTTTTACAGCCATCCCACTGCATTTTTATACTTTCTCTCTCGTCACAGTTATTCTGCCTTTAAAAGAATTGTGAAAATATTCACCTATCCCGTTGTGCGAATTTACAGATATCCCTTTACATTTTCGTTTATGCACGTAATTTAGTTAAACGACCTAGTCACATACTGTATCGGGGGGGTTAAAGTACTGAATAGGCTATTGTGAGATTTTCGTCATAAGCAGATATACGGAATCAGATCCGATGATGCTTGCAATTTATCTACTTTGATCGTATGGTTTATTAGAAAGGGAAGATGTATTAGTGTTTGAACTTTATGCATGCTCTCTCTCACAAAATAATTAATGAGCGTTTTACGAATCTGTGTCGTGAAGCAGACTCAATCTTTCATTCTAAATGCTTACTCAGCCTATGGACAGGTAGTTTGTCGATGTAATGACAAGTCTGATGTGTAGATAGACACTTTGATTAGCGAATGTCAGAAAAAGTCGTTGAATGTGTAAAACATCCCTTGTGATCCTGATCGCATCGACCGGGGAATGAACTCAGAAGATTGTTGAGTCGGAACTTTACAGAGGTCTATTCATATTTGATAATTTCTCGAGGGTTATGATAGTATAGTGAGCGAGGATCCCAGTCTATATTACTGTTGTCAAGCTCTGTACGTTACGTTTCACACAAGTCCGTTCACGGTTTTCTAGTGCACGGTCGTATCGTTTAGTGCGGGTCGTCCTTGGCGTCGAAATCGCTCGCGTTCCGCAGAAAACTGCGCATTATCGCGGTTGGAAAAAATAGAAAGGTTGAAACTCAACCCCAGAATGTCATATGAAAATTTGAAGTGAGCTTGCATAAGGATACTAATACTACCACCTAACAAATGACACCGGGGACGGATTTGTTCCCTTTTCTAATGCACGAGGTCAAATCCTATTCTTCCTGAATCGAACCATACTCCTTTCAGCAGGAACTAAAGTTTTTTTTTTTTTTTTTTTTACGGAAACGTATGAATTCTACTTTTAACATTCTGGCGCACAGTCTTTACCCGGTAAAAGCATGTAACTGGGACTGCATCGAGTAGCATTACTTCCTAGGAAAGAATTTGCTGAGGATACAATCGTAATAAGTATTTTTAAACAACGCCGTCGTGTAACGGGATAGTTTTTAATTTCGTAGGACTTTTGTTAAAAACCATTCGGGGCAAGGATCCGAACACGGGCCTTTTAGGTCGACCCTATTACCTTCAATATTTTTCATCAGGAGGAATAAAATCAGATTTTTTCCTTTTATTAATTTTTTCTGCGGGATTGCCACTGTGAGGCGGTCCTTCTAGTGAAAATGTGCCGGCCCAATAGTCGCAGAGTTGAAAGAAATAAGTATTGATTAAAACGGACTTTAGATCAGTTATAAGTATAGTAATATTCTGAGCGCTTGGAGAACGTGACAGCCACATGGACTTCTGATAGCGTAGCATTCAGCAGGGGGCCATTGCATTCCACTGCAGCTCCGGAACATATAGCGGATTCGAAGTATCAGCCTCCGTTGCAAATGAAATTTCAGCGGATTAGTGTAGACAAGTTGAGAGGTGTGTGTGAGACATTGTATTATTTTTTTATAGCTGAAGTATTAAACTACGACCTCCCTACTTTATTAATGTGCATTCGTGATGGAACTAAAGTTTTTGCACGCGACGTACTTTTAACATTCTACCTCGTACAAAAAAAAAATATTTTTTCACCCGGTTTCACCAGCGTGATGAGACATACGCAAACGACGGAGAAAACGATTTTTTTTTTAAAACTGTTTTACCTGATTTTTCTTCGAACAGTGTTACTCTCCCGTACCGCGGATACAGCAGTAATAAGTATTTTTAAAACGTGGCGTAATAAAACTCTTAGTCATACTTTTGCAATCACAATGTTTTTTTGAAGTGACTTAGTAAAGGAAATTGGGAACACGGATCAAGGCTGTGAGTGGGTTTTCACGATGTACGGAAGCAGTACAGGTCCAAGATTCATTCGTCAATAAAAACCTTGTGATTCCCCGTTTGGAATAATTTCGTAGGGTTTAACCGTCCTTCAGCGAGAGGTTGTCCGTGGTGAGGATCCGAACACGAAGTCTTTTAAGTCGAACCTATTACCCCATCAATATTTTTCATCACGACGAATAAAATCAGATTTTATTAATTTTTCGCCCAATAGCATTTTTTTATTTTCTGCGGGGGCTGTTACTGCAGGGGTAGGGTTTCTTCTAATAAAAAATGCAACAACCAGTAATCGCTAGGGATAAAAGAAATAAGTATTGGTTTTAAAATGGTTATAAAAATACGTATATGAAAAGACTGTCGGTGTAAGATCTAAATTTTAAAAGTGGGAGAGGGAGCCTACCCGCAATAACTATGCTATAAGAGTTGTTAATCCTAACACACTGTGTAAAATTATACTGAAGGTTAAACATCCCTATAAAATTTACTCTGTTAACGGGGGTGATAGAGAAGAGTTGTGAACAGAAATTGTACGATCGATAATCCTTTCTACACAAATGAAGTGGTTCTGAAAAGAACCTTTTGTTGTTGTTGTTTTTAATTATCCTACAACCTCCACAATGCCAGCAATCTCTATCGAGGTCATGGCATCCTCGACCACCGATAGATAGTCCATCCTTTTGACGTGGTTTAACGCTTCTACTTCCGCAAAACACACACGGCATAGAAACTCATGGGCAATGTCGTACGTTTCTATGACCGCCTCACCTTGCATCGTACTGAGCATATGCAGGATTTTGTCGGTTATAACATTCATTAATGTCTGCAAGCATTCCTTGGGAAAATAGTACTTCTCACTGTCAACAGATGGCGCCACTCTGGGGAAAGGGGGATGAAGGGGGGGTTTAATAAAGGGGGATTATTAATAAAGGGGCGTGGCCAGTTACGTAATGATTATGTAATGATTACGTCATGTTACGTCATAGGAGAGGGGGCGTGGTCGGCGACGTCATAAGGGGCGTGGTCGGTGACGTCATAGGGGGGAAAGCACTAGTGGGGGTTCGGTGGGGTGTGACGATACTACTTACGTGCTAGACTTTGCCGGTTCTGTGCATCATCACTAGGGATTGATACACTGCTCTCCTTCCAATTTACGCCTAGCTACCATACATAACTGGTTTATTTCCGCACTCGCATTAAGGAGATATATGGAAACAAACATTTTAATCCTCCCCCCTTTATTTTAGAACAGAAGAAAATGCCGGGGTTGGCAATCAATGTTTCGTAGCCTACGACATTCTCCGCGTCGGAAGCTTTCATTCGACATATAGCTTGTTATTTTCAGCCTTCGCGTTCTGGAGATATAGCTTAAGAACAGGTTTCACATTTCCCTTTTTTAGGGAGGAAGAAAACATGGGGGTTAATTTTTTATAGCCTATGACACTTCCCGCATCACAAGCTTTAATTTGGCACGTAAATAATTAAGTTTCTTCATCCTGTTCGAAAGGTATGGTGGAACAACTTTCTGTCAAATCCACAAACCGACCAACCGAAATGTCAAAGCCAAAAACAATAGGAAGATAGGTAAAAATAAAGACTTTTTTTTTATAAATTTTGTTGCATTGTAATTTTATTTTTAGTGTCTGTATCAATTTTCATTTCATTAAACTGATATTTTAGTTACACTAGTATTCGTTAAAATAAAGCATTTTTTACATAGAGATACAGGGTAAATTGGACAGGGTCGGAAAAAATTTCATTACACTGAATATTGCGTTATTCAGGCGTTCGTTACACCGATATTTCAATGTATAAGTACTAAAAATTAATCGTGTGATGCGTAGAAAACTGGAATTAAATCTGTGACAATTTCAGTTGTGGAGATCATTACGTTTACAGGAGGAAATGTAAAGGGGATGTATTAGATAATGAAAAGAGGTATCTTCGCGCAATAACGGATAACTGTATTTAAAAGATCAAAATTAATGCAGAAGATTTTGAAAAAATTATATTCTAGTAAATGCGGACACGTGTGACATCATCGGTGGCAGAAATTGGCAGTTCCTTTTTGGTTCCGCGGCTACTTGAGCAATCGGTCCCAAATTTGGTGGAGTGGTCCCACTCTAACATCTGTCACACCAAGAGGATTAGTTCTGACAGGTTCAAGGTTCATGGTGAAATTAGCCTCTAATAAGGGGCTCCCTACACCAGATTAGTTCTGACCCTCTTGGTGTGACAGATGGGGAGTGGGACCAGGGAACTTAGTTGCCTTGGGTCGGGAGTGATCCCTCGAAAGGCATTCGAAATTTCTGGGGAGCTTATTAATTGCAGTACGTTGGTGTGAATGAACTTATCGAAGAGTTTCGCGCCAAACGTTTGGCGTGGGTATTACTAGTATTTGTAAAGCATATGTTTTAAATATAGGCTTTTTTATTACATTATATTTGTTCAATTAATTATTATCAATTATTAAATCTGTAGACTGATTTCTTTTACGAAGCAAACATACTTCAGACTTCAAGCATTTACAAAACCTCGACGGTTATTAAGTAGCCAATAGATGCCGATGCTCATAAAATTTTTCAGTTTCGAATGCGATTGCTGATAAAAAATTTTGCTATCCGCGCAGGACTCTATTGATAAATGCTATCTAGAACTGGCAGTTCATGAAATAAAAATGGCAATGAACAACCAAATCAGTTGGGAAATAAGTCTTAATCAGTAGATAGGAATTGCTGGGGGATTTTGTTAAACCGAAATAGGGGCGCTACCGCCATCGTTTTTTGAACTAGTTTTCTGCCGGAATTTTTTTTTTCATTTACATGAAGAGAGCGTTAGGAGACAATAGCTAGTAAAAGGGGTGGGGGGATTTGAAAACAATGCTTGGTGAAAGGAAAGAAAGTTCGGCTAAACAAAGTTAGAAATCTCTAGGCTAAATGAGGGTTTGTACAATCGAGAAAATTTTAGCATTTTTTACATAGCAACAACCTTGAACAGTTGCTGCACATGGCAAGATATTTTGGTCACAAAATGATAATGCAAGTAGTGTCGGTTCAAGAGGCCAATTGAAGAAAGGAAATGGAAATAGGATTAGTCGAAATGTTTATTATCCTTTCGGCTAATGTATCTAAATATTTCAGGTTTACAAATTATCATACTATTTTTTTCCAACAAGCAGGCTAACTATTTTAAGAAATAACACTCATAGAAAATATATTCGAAGTTATTTATGTCCTTTGGATGTCACTGGCCAATCAGTTCAAGATGTCAGAGTTTCGTGATTCACAAAGAGGGTTAAATGGATGTCGACATTAAGGGTCGAAGGCAAAATAGTGTTAGGGAGAAAGTACTATTTAGAGCAGCGTTGCCATCTGTGGTCCGTGGCACCATCTGAGGGGGTCCACAGGAAATTAACTTTTGAGACGGTTAAGCGGTTAAAATACAATGGATCCCTCCACAGGGGTCCGCCATATTTTTCGAATTAAAATAGGGGTCCTCCGCTTTCAAAATGTTGGAAACCGCAGTTAGAGAGAATTGAAGTTAATTATTGATCAATGAAACTGAAACCTTTTGGTGAATAATTGAACGCAGAAAATTTGCAGTTGATATCATTAATTCAGGTTAGCAATCGATGTTTCGTTGCTAGTGTCTAGAGAAGAGTATCGAAAATAGATGTAGTAAAAAACTTTTATTTTCACTTCTATCATGTGAACCTGAAACAACGCCATAAAAGTTCATGTTTTAGATAAAGCAGTTTTGTGGCACTAATTTTCAGGTGCCACTTTAAATATGTGACAACATGAAACGACTCTAATTTTCATTTAAAGATAAATATGTAGAGCATAAATTTGGAAATTGCATTAGCTTTAATAGAAATATAAAATTTTATAAAATGGGTTAAATCTTATTTAAGGTAGGGATTAATTTCTTGGGTTGGAATTTATTACACCACTATTAAACTATTAATTAGAATTTGAAATGGAAAAATTATATGCATTTAAAGGAAACGACCATAGATAATTTGAAGACATTTTTATAACGAATTGTATATGCTGCCTTTAACAAAATTATACATATACGATACCACTTTATATTTTAAAAAACAATGGATTTAAAGTAATATTGCAAATATAAATTATAAGTTTTGCTAAATATATAAATTGTATTTTACTTCTTCCTAAGAAAACTGTACAAATACACTACATATATATATAGCATCAAAAATATTTAATACTTTCTGGATACCTCAAAGATGAAACAAACTTTCACTCTTTTACATGAAAACTGGAAAACTGGATCACTGAAATTAACTATATCGAGAAACATTTTTAAAAGAAAATGAGGATAGTCATTATTATAGCAGGTGTACTACCTATCACTTTGAATTTTTATCTTTAATTGTAAATTAATTTTTGAAAATGGAATGTGTTTATGAATAAATGAAAAGTAAATAATATCGTATCTATAGTATTCCGTATTAAAATCGTTGCATTTTCCAAATAATTTACGAAGTTGTATAAACCCAAATGCGGGTTTCTTGAATTTTTGGGGATGTTTGCAGTATTTTCAAAGTTCGATGTACATTTTTAGAGGATAATTTTGTCAAATACAACTTTGCATGAAATTAATAACCTGGCTAGAAAATAGGAATAACGTATTACTTATTTACTTACTTAACTTGTTACTGTCACTTTCACAAACTCAGTAATTCAGTAATTAAGTTTTATTTTCAATTTTTCTTAAGCATATACTTATATTTTCGGAACTACATGGAAACTAGAAAGTTCAATCTCCTCTGGCGAATATGGAATCTCATTTTCGGGGAAAAAAACTTTTGTGATTTTTCAAATTTAGGGCCTTTTACGGTGGAAGTTAAATCTAAAGGAAATTATTTCTTTCGGTTATTTTTTCCCAAAAATTTGGGGGGATCACTGCCGTCAGTTCGTCAAATCGTGTCATCAGTTTAAACGCTTGACAACCCACATTCCACCAAGTTCAAATTTCTAGCACGAATATATGTTTATAATATTCGTGTATAGGTTTGCTATTTTCCATATTTACATCCTTCTAATAGTAGAAATTAACACTATTGGAAGATTCGGAAAATACGAATCATAATAATATATTATATTCGTACGCAACACACACAAAAGATCCTTTATTTCCTAAAACATTGAATGTCTATTTGACGGACAAACGTCATTGAAAACAATATTTTTTTTTCTATGGAGACGAGCTACAATTAACCACAGGAGAGCACTCGCATATTTTGAAAAAAAAAATGCGCATTTATTACCCCTTCCCTTCCATCTCCAAAACGTCTTACCATTGATATCCAACTGGTACGTCGAGAAAGCCCTCTATGAATTTTTCTCCCAGTTGTCACTCAGAAGTTTCACCGAGTCATGGTAGAGAAGGGGCCAGCTGTGAAATTTGGTCAAGCTAAGTAGCACTTGAGTCCGAAACGTTTGAACACCACTGGTGTAAATTATACATGTGGAAACTGATTATATATATGAACTGATTACATATATTTCATATGATGAAAACTGATTTAAACACTCTGAGGAATAAGAGTGACAATATTTTGGGAAAACGTTTTACTTCTTTCTTTTCTCACTCTTCTGTTCACCAACACTAATCGATATTTCCCCTTTAGAGAAGAATAATTTAAAAGAAAGTTACTTCGCCTCTGTTTGGAACTGATACGCTTAATAGGTGGAAAAATAATCTTCTTCAACTAGAAGCAACTATTAGAAAATATGTTTTATTTACATCAGCTCTTTTCTGTTATTTTTTTAAAGACAAAAAAAGTTTTTGCACAAAGGAAGAAGAAAGCTTTAAGTTTTGTAGCTTTTGCAGATTTCTATTGCGAACAAAGTGTGTAGCGTATCCGAGCTTCACACTTATTCCCGCTGGGAGCAGTTAAATCATTGACCATTAGAAATATTTGCATTTTTGGGATTTATTTTACAGAACGGTGAGAGAAAAAAGACATTAAACTTTTAAAACAGAAAGGTAACAAAATAAAAATTTCAAGATTAAAATTTAAGTGTTTTTACTTTCAAAGCATATCTGTTATGGCACAAAATATTTCAAATACTCCAAGCTAGAGGAATTTGAAATCGTGTATCAATGCAACAAAATGTTTCGTAGTTTCAAGAATCTTTGGACTTTTTTAGCGAAACAAACTAAACTATTTTGAACAAAATGAAATGTAGGTTTCAATTAGCTATTTCCAGTTATGAAATCTCAATTTAGGTTGATTGAGCCATTTCAGAAAATTAGATGTTTTTCAAACTATGTTAGAATCTCTCCTTCCATCCAACAAAAATGAACTGCTTTCATGAAATATTGCAGTTAACAGACTAGGCTATATTACACTTCTACACTGCCTCATATATTCTTCTAGCGTGATGCAGTTTGAGCAGGAATTGGTTATCCTAATTATTCCTTACTTTCAGAATTAAGACAATCTTTAATAAGAACACTCAATATTTATTAGTTCCTGGAAGCAGTGATGGAAATCTGCCAGAGAAGAGCTCTCATGCCTCATACATCCTTTTAACGTGATGCAGTTGGAGGAGGAATTGGTTATCCTAATTATTCCTCATCTTCTGAATTAAGATCATCTTTATTAAGAACATTCAATATTTATTAGTTCCCCGAAGCAGTGATGGAAATCTGCCAGAGAAGAGCCTGTCATGGTAGAACTGTCTAAAGTTTTTCCGAAATTTGTTTTACTTGCATATTATCCTTGAAAAACGCCCCTTCCACTTGCACTCTTTAAACCTTTATCCCGAAATGGAACTTTTCTGATAGTTCTTGACCTTTTCCTTCCTCTCTACACTGAAAGTCTTCACAGGCTGAAAATCAATTAAGGTTCGGTGTTAAATCATGTTATGTCTCCTAATCTCTGTTTCTAAAATATGGGAATTCTACTGTCGTTTGAACAAAATTCTCCAGGAAAAAATTCTTTCTATCCCCACTACTGACTGGAAGATTACAATTTGCCGAATGATCTGCGAGCGGTTGAATAATTTTAGTAATTAATTTAAGTGCTGAAATACTTTCTATTATGGCACTGTCTCGTGACTTTCAAGTGACTTAATGAAATATACTAAAAAAAAATAACTCTGACATGTTTTCACTTTCAAGATAAAATCAATTTCGTGTTTCCTCACAAACAGAAAGTTATCATCCCCTGCGTTCATTGTTCAGCGTTCATTGTTCGATCATACATTAGAAAGAGTTCCAGCGCATGATCCAGTTATGTTTCTATTCTTATCATCTTATTTATTGCTCTTTTACGTAGGGCATTCAAGCAAACTGGAATGAACCGTGCATGAAACCCTTTTAACGGAATAATTATTAAAATATACTAAAAACAGATTTATCATGCAGAAATCTATCTGTTGTCTCAGATAAACGATAATGATGTAAAAATGCGTTTTTAATCGGAAGTTTTCAAATTAAGCAAAACACCAACAATAGAAAGTTCAATATTTCCTGAAAGATCTTCATTATAGTCCAAGAACAAAACACATCAATATAAGAATCAACAATGTTGCTGTCATACTACTGATTGAAGTTGTTTGTCCCCCTGAACTGATTGCTGTGTGGCCTTTAACTTCCAGATCATGTACAACCACGTGATTATTACCTGAAGACATAAGACCGAACATAAGAGGTCCTCTAGGGAGCACTAACTTTTTTCGACGTGATACTTCTGACCTACCGGAAGCGAGCAGCTCAGGATTGTCAGGTGTAAGAGACTCGTAGCTGTCACAGGGAATAGTCCACGCTTGGAAGAGCTTATCGGCTGCTGTGTTCAGATGGAAGTAATGGCAAGAAGAAGCAGCAGACGAACCATCAAAGCTGAAGACGTGCAGCTGAGAAGACTCCATTGCTGTCCAAGCGACATCTGTATCATCCGTAGCAGAATCCGAAAAATTTTTAGAAAATGAACTGACCTCTGGTAGAACTAAAATCAGTTGGTGATTTCGATCTTGATTGGACGATACCCCGATGGATGGAAAGAAAGTCACTCTCCCTTTGGCTTCCAGTGTCTTGCCTTCGTCGATGTGGAAGGTGTCTTTCAGCAACACAGCTGAAACAACATCCTTGCCAAACAGTACTGAGCTTTCAGTGACGTAGGTGTGAGAGTCACAACTACTGTTTACAAGCATCTTCTTATTTATTTCCATCCAGTTGTGGTCAAAAAATGTTGGAGGCTTTTCTATTTTTCCCTCGATATCATTTTTCTTTGAAGTGAAAACTTTACTTAAAGGTTCAGGAATGTCATAAAAAACACGCCACTTAGGGAAGGCAGCACGCAAAAGCATTAGATCAGTGAGCTCGAGCGTATCGTACTTCCCGCTCCACACTGTGAACGTGCTCTGAGGGAAAACTTCAGCCAGCCATCGGAGTTGAGGAAGGGAGTTTGTCACGAAAACTCCTCTCACAGGGAAGGTAATGGGGCTGTCAGAAACATCCGCACAGCGCAAAGTGTCAGCCATGGAGCGCACGTGATCCCAGCCATAGTGCAACGTATTTTGGGGAAATGTGAAAAACCAGTATGTAGTCCAACCTAAGGAGAGTGTCGCTGCTGGGAAGTATTGGCGGCAGAGACTGAGGAAGATCTCGGCTGGCACAGGGACTGTGGTGGAATTCACTGGACCTGGTAAAATATCAGCGTTCAACCATAACGGGAAGGTCAACTATGGAAGATACAAAAAATTAAGGTTATAACCGAAATTAATAATCATAATAAAAATATTATATTTAAGCACATTAAATATATTGCAATACGAAAATGAAATAAGTCAATAAGAAATTTTTTCGAAGAATATTGTCCACAATTAGAAGAAGATGAAAAACTTTGAATCAATAAAATTCACATTAGTGCATAGTCTGAAACTCAAAGTATATAAGGTCCAAATCAGTTACTTTTCAATATATGGAGGCCGTATTTTATTTTCAGCAGGCATATAGAAGCGAAATACGTTATTTTTCAATATACGCCTGTTCGCATATAAAGCAATAATACCACATATTAATAATCATAATAATCTTTATTCATATTCATGTTAGTTATACAAAAGTTTAAACAAATGACCCGCAAAGCATCTGCTTATCTGCAGGAGAGAAGAATAATAACGTTACATGAAAATACATAAGATATAGTTAAAAACAATGTCATCGAATTATGTGAATTTCAGTGGAAGCTCCGTTGTGGTGGTTCAAATTTTTATATTGATTTTAGTGCCTAGAAGAAATTTTTTGTTCTTCTTTTTAATTTCTTTAAAATTGTTTAATAAAATAATTTCCCTTGGCAATTGATTGAACACGTAAGGTATTGTATATGCCCTTGTACATTTCCCGTAATTGTTTAATATTTTTGGAAGTCGGAGATAATTTTTGGATTGTAACCTTGTGTTTTTCCCATGAGAGATTTTAGATTTAAATTGATTGTCAAAAGATATTTTAAAGTGATGCTGTATTTGTAATGGTTCTGAAAAGAGAGTATGCCTAAATAATTTAGTCTTTCTTCGCTATGATAAAATTAATTTCTTAAGTTGTACAGGATTATATTTTTAGCAATGGATGATTGAATAGTTTCTATTTTCTTTATATTTGTGAGGTTAGTTGAGCCGTATATTGTCAAACCATAAATCAATATAGATTCACAGATAGCTTTGCAAACCAAAATACATGTATGTGTGCTTGCAACAAATCGTAGTTTGCAAAGTTTAGATGCACATAGACGCAATTTCCCTGCTAACTTTTGAACATGTGTATTCAATCGGGAAGTTGTGTCCATGTAAAGTCCAAGATATTTATGGCTCTCAACACGCTCAATAACCTCACAGTCGCAGCAGTCAGGGTCATGAGTTATCATGTTGTGAGGACACAAGGGTTCGTGGTTTTTAATTGCATAAGATGAAAGATCATAGTATCCTGGTGAACGAAAGCTCATCAATTTGGTTTTTTCTGAGTTTATGTAAATACGATTAATGTTAGACCAGTTAACAATTTTGTTAAAATCATCCTTTGTATCTCGGACTGCGTCTCCTATATTGTGATTCACGTTAACCAATGCGGTGTCATCAGCATATATATATATAAGGAGAGCCATTCAGTTTAAGGTTCTAGATCATTAATATAAATAATGAATAATGACCCAAAATTGAATTTTGTGGAACGCCAGTATACACTCTTCTCACTGAAAACGCCATTAATTTTGATAACATGCACTCTGTTTCTTAAATAATTTTCAAACCATTTAAGGGTAATATCTCGGACACCATAGGTATACAATTTTTGAAGTAAAATATCATGATCTAACGTATCAAATGTCTTACGAAAGTCAGAAAGATAGCAGCTGTTTTTTTTCCCCGTTGTTTAAGACTTATTTTTTCACGAAAACTTTCGTCACTTGAATGTGACAGTTGTTCTCATTACATAAAATTTGTTCTTCCAAGGTAAATGTGTGAGAAATATCAGTCTCAATTCACATTACCTCATCTTGTTCAAAAGTCCCAGAGATAATTCTCAGATTATTTATTTAGCAAGACAAATGTTTCCAGGAGAAACGAGAATCCTATTGGATGCATTTAAGCTTGCCACACACAGACCTCATGGCTATTTACTTTTAGATTGCGTTGTGTCAACATCTGATGATGAAAGGCTTAGATGCAGGATACTATACAACGACGCCCCAGAAATAATATTTATAAGGAATGAGGGTTAAGAAACAGTGAACACGTTACCTGTTAAACGCTCCACTTAAAAAACGTTCAACATTATTGAAAAACGCAAGTGATAATGAAGTACTCTCTTTGTGCGAGATTTGTTTTGATTTGGTGAAGGCCAATCTTCCAGTTTTTTCAAACGTGCTGAGAAAATTGTCAAAACACAAATGTATTATAAGAAAATTAGCTTTGAAAAATATTAGCGTGAAATCTAAACGTGCCTACACACGTCAGAAAGGGGCGGGCTTCCTCCTCCCTCTTTTGTCCAGCGTGATTCCTCTGATTACTAATTTATTCAAGCAATGAATTTTACGGTTAAATCTGTCGAGAAACGCCACCTGAAGACAAGGCTAGTGACCTCGATATCGACATGCATCGTATTCTGAAATTCGCCGGAAATTCAGACGAGAAATCGTGGCTTATCTTACAGTTCTCAGAAAATATTTACAATATTCATGGAAGGCCGAAGTGCCAGACGAAGTTATATTAACTCCTGGTCTTTCAGAAAAAGACCAGGAGTTAATATAATGATGCCACGCCACTTTAAAAATAAGTTAGAAAAAAAAATTAAAACTTTGTCGGATATTGTGCGCTGGAATTCACGTGGAAGGCTTTTAAATTATGGAAGACCTATACCAGGCTCCCACATGTTGTATCTACTCGTTGAAACTGAGAAAACAATGAAAATTCCATGTTCCTGGACAAAATGAATTTCAACAACAAATGAATGTGAAATTTTTTAATGTAACCTCTGAAATAAAATTTTTTATCCCCTACTATCGCGTCTTTTTTTCCCTCTCCAAGGGAGGGGACCCACGCTCCAAAATTAGGTCACTCACTCTCATTGGACGACAATCTATAGCATCGCATCTAGCTTTTACGCTGAGAGACATTCTAAAGCAGGCATTTCAAACTCGTTAACCACCGAGGGCCATATTAAGTATTATATATTAAATCGCGGGCCGCAAAACAAAACAAAAAACAAATGGAAATAAAGATGAAGCATAGCTTTTATTCCCTTATATATAAATGGAAATGTTTTCTGAAATACGTTTATTTAATTCATGTACCGTGTACGTACTTATAATTTTAATTAAAGAATCCAGTGTTGTCAAAAGTTAAATAAACGTTTTGGTTATCAATCTTGGCGGGTCGCAGAACAGTTCCCGGTGGGCCGCGTGTCTGTTCTAAAACATCATGTGGTGAGACTGGCAGCTTTTCTTTTTCGACCTCCGTTCATCGTATCCAGAGAGGTAAAGATCACCGCTTCTTTCTTTTTTGCTCCTGCCATTTAGTTCCTGGCCCAGGTCGCCTAATGGACAAAGGATGGGAGTCCACGCACCTCGCCCATCCTGTACGGCGACACGAATATTGAAGTCGATTTCACTTTTGTGCCCAGCGTCCCCAAGACAGACCTTAGATGCAATAAGAGCAGTTGTCAGAATGCAAACTCTGTCATCGCCACAGGCGTCAATTTCGGGAACTGATTCGACTCCTCCCCACAGTACTCCCCTCCAACACCGTATACATCATCTCCTACAGCATCTCATAGTAGTCGTCCTCTCTTCTGATCAACAGGAGGAGGGTAAGTTCTCTTTGATTTAATTTGAGGCTCTTAATTAATCAATCATGTCCCAAGTAGCTTATTTATATAACTGTTATGATTCTTTAGTTAATATGAAAGGTTGATTACTGAGTTAATAATTATAGTTTGTTCAAAGAGAAATAACATTTTAAAAATGTATTTATTTACATAACTGTTACGAGACTACACTCATAATTAATATGACGTAAATCGATTATTTACATAAATATTGAGACTACACTCATATCACTGTCCCTATTGACACGTTAAACCCGAATGGGTATGTGAGACTTTGACCGGGTTCAAAAAAATTCTGTTATCAAGATTAAAAGACAATTTTTTGCGAATCGGACAGTTAGTGAGGGTCGAGGCACATTTGTTTACTCTTACATTGAATGGAACTGCAAACGTGGTCGGGGGACCTCACAGAATTAATTCCTGAAATAATGTTGTAATGTAACGTTTCATGTTTTGCATGCTTAACTTGAAAACTTTAGCACGGGTAATATTCACACCATTGGAAATTTCGAGGATATAATTTTTGGGGGCGATTGAAACATATCGTTCAATGGTTAGGTTGGGAAACCACTGGTCAAGAATTTCATCTTTGAAAAAAATCAATGAATTGTGTGCTCTCTGGTTTGAAAATATCTGATGGAGAAGTCTTAAACATGAAAGAGTCAGTGTGTGCATAAAGCGCACGTTCTTTTAAATGCGAAAATAGGTCATATAATATCAAACGGGCTTGGGTTGTTACAAAGGAAGTCACAACGACGTTGTCTTTTGAATTTACTGGCTCGAATTCTTTTCCTGGCTTACACGAAACGAGGAGTTGGTCAGAGTTGACAGCGTGGAGTTCTATGAGAATTTTCGATTCATCGTTCTTGAGTTCTAATAATTTTAGGTGGATATCGATTAAAAGAGAGGTAGCTATGGATATATCTTCTGAAACTTTACGCCACACGTTGTTACGGAAATATTTACCAGAAGAACGTTTAGAACTGCTACATTCCATCCCCTGTGGGTCAATTCGAACCCTCTCTACCTTGAAAAATATTTTGACAAAAATCCGCCTTTTCGAAATCTGTTTTTATGTGAAGGCGGGTAGCCAGAATTCCTCTGTTTCATCTCTAAGAAAGTATCTATATACTTCCCAAATAAGCCAGGATCGACTAACTTTACTTGATAGCTTTCTGGGAGGTCCTCTGTACAGGCTTTCCCAAATGACGAATCAGAATTCAGAAATAAAAGTTAGGTTAAAGACTGAAAAAAGCTGAAAATATAATAGAAGCGAAAGAGAGAAATTTTGATTTCATTAATTAAGTTTAGATTGAAAAATGTTAATACTTTTAGCTTTATATTAAAGAAAAAAATTAAGAATTTAATTAAGTTCAAAACATAAAAGGAAAAGTTCATAAAAACAAAAGAAAAAGTCAAAAATATAAAACTTTGTTAAAACCAAATCAATAAATTCATTTAAATGAGAAAAACAAAGTCAATCTTTTTTTTAATTATATTCCAAAGGCCTGTTTCTAGAAGAAATTGTCCTAAGAATTAAAAACTAATTTTTCTAGTTTTTAAATCATGAAGAGAATATTAGTAGAAAGTTCCACAATATTTTTTTTTATGATGAAATAAGTTTTTATAGGAGAAAAAAGTTTTTTGAATCAATATAAGGAATATTTAATTGAATATTAGGTCTATGAAAACTCCAATCTGCAATGAAAAAAGAAATTTCACCTGAAGAAGAAAGACTGAAAATTAATTTTAATGCTAAATCATCTAGAAGTTTGTTTTTATATTTTTAAAAAATATTTTTGTTATGAATATAATTAATAATGAAAGGATGAGAGGAACTGATTCAGGTTAGCTGATTCAAGAACCTTACAAGATACACAGTTTGGGCAGTTGCTTTTTTTTAATTCGAAAACAAAAGTGGATTAAGAGCTGGAGTACCAGTTCTCAATCTAAAACTTCTAGTTAACTAGGAAGGGAAAAATTACAAGTATTTTGAATATTTTGGAATAAATGAAATTGAAAGTTATTATACATCATTCCATTAATTTTAAAGAAGTTATTAGTCATAAAAATTCATAATTATTAAAAAAATTTTAAACTGAGAGTAAAAATAAATTGTTTGAAAAATATCAGTTAGATTAGAGACACTCTTTGTCAATTCATCTATCTTTTCATTTTTTAAAATACCACAGTGGCTAGGAATCCACTGAAGAAAAATATAATTATGTAGATTTTTTTTTTATTAAAAGTAGTTAAAATCAAAAGTTGATGAATAAATTGAGAAAAATCAGTATAATACAAATCTTGTGACAGAATGTGTAAAGTACATTTTGAATCGGTAAAAATTACCCAATTTTTATTAATGGAATTATGGGTAATAAAAAAGATAGTTTCGATGATGGCTACAATTTCTCTATGTGTAATAAAAATTATTGGAGGTAATTTTAATGTTTTAGAATAGTTAATAGAAGGAATGTATAATGCAGCTGATGAGCTATTTAATTCTTTTTGAACTGAGACATCTGTATAGATACCTAAAAAGTTTTTGTATTTAATATTGCAGAAAGATTTAGCTAATATTTTTAAAGTTTCAGGAGAAAAAATTTTTTGGATCAATATAAGAAATATTTAATTGAATGTTAGGTCTATTAAAACTCCAATTTGCAATGAAAAAAGAAATTTCACCTGAAGAAGAAAGATTGAAAATTAATTTTAATGCTAAATCATCTAGAAGGTGTTTTTATATTTTTAAAAAATATTTTTGTTATTAATATAATTAATAATGAAAGGATGAGAGGAAATTTTAAGGAAAAGGCAAGAACGATATTTTATCATTAAAATTTTTATTACAGTTTCTAAAGGTGCTATTGCAGTTTCTCCTATGAGAGCAATAGTAGGAGTCCTCTGTAGGAGACCAAGAGCAGATTTAATAAATTGATTCTGAATAACATTGAATTTTTTAAATTTATTATCACTAATTCCCAAAGCAAATTCTAGGTCATATTCAAGTTTTTGCCTAATGAGTGTTTTATACAAAAGAATTAAATATTCTGAGGGAGTATGCCAGTTAGTAGCAATAAAAGGTTTAAAAAATTTAGAAGTCTGCAACCCTTGCCAAATTGTTGTAAATGAAAATTCCAATTTAGCCTAGAGTCTAAATGAATCCCCATATATTTAGTTTAATATAATTGTTTAATCTGCTGTTTATTGATGAAAACAGAAATTTAGGGGAAGTAGATCTTGTTTTTACAAAAGGCATACAGAAAGTTTTGTCTAAGTTAATGGATAAATGCCAAGTTTTACAAAATTTAGAAATATCATTCAGTTGTGTTGCAATTATAGATTGCAATGTTCTAAGATTTTTGTGACTACTCCAAAATATTACATCATCTGCAAAAGTTGTATAATTTATTAATGGGCATGATTTTTAAAAATATCAGAGATATAAACATTAAAGAATAAAGGGCTGAAAATTGAGCCTTGTAAAAGGCCCTGAAGAATATGAAAAGATTTAGAAAGTGTTAATTCAATTTTAGCTTGGAAGAATTTTTTGGTAAGAACAAAATTCAGGAATTGAAGACTTAAGTTTAGGAATCAAAGACCTGGGAAAAATCAAGGAAAACTGCAAAAAAAAACTTGTTTTTGCTTTTAGCAAGTTGGATTTCAGTTAATAATAAAGAAACACATTCATTTGAGGATTTCCCTCTTCTGAAGCCAAAAAAATTATTTCAAAAAATGTTCTGGGATTCAATGCATCATGTGAGTGTCCGAAAAACCAATCTTTCAAAAAGTTTAAAAGAGTTAGAAAGAAGAGAAATTGGTCTATTTTATGTAATAGCTGAGGGTTTTTTTCCTAGATTTAAGAATAAAAATAATAAATAATTTTCACTATTCTAATGAATAAATGTGTTTTTGTCAAAAAAAATAATAATTTCCAATTGTTTTTGTCAAATAAAATTTAAAATTTCCAAGCGTTTTTTCCAATTTACTGAAAGGTGGGCAAACATTTTATTAGAGATTTCATCATGATGAGGAGAAGCTCTTAAATTTACTCTATTAAGTTCAAAAGTTAATTCTTGGTAAGAAAAAGAAGCATCCATGATTGGTGAGTCTGAAGAAAAGGTTTGTAATTTAATAAGGGTATTATTTTCCATCTGTCTTTCTTTAAGAGAAAGAGAGATTAATTCAGAAATTCTTAAGTTTTCACCCATAAGGTTTGCTGATTGGAAAAGAGATAAGTTTTTAGAAAGAGCTACTTACTTCAGATAAAGGAACTTTTTGTAAAGTGGGTGAAGTCATACTTTTAAACAGTCTCCATAAGTTGGAGGAAGAAAAATTTGGAGAAATTGAACTAGCAAAAATTCTTCAATTTTCTCTGTAAAGTTCTTTAAGTTTCTTCCTCACCAATGCTTTAATTCTTTTAAATTTATTTATGTCTGAAATATTTTTTGTTCTTTTTGATCTATTTTCTGTTTTCTTTCTAATAGTTATCTTTTTGTTCATTTACCAGTAATTTTTAAAAAAAATTAAATTTTTGTTTTGGATTTCTGAAAAACAAGATTTGGTTAGATCAAAGAGGTGGTCCATAAAAATGTTATAATTAATTGCATCCTTATTGGAATCATGTGTTTGTAAAATTGATTATTAAGTTTTATAAGGTTGTTGAAGTTATTACATAAATTTGATTGGATTAAAATTGGGTGATTGTCACTTCCCCAGTATGAGGACGAAGTGACCAGTTAAAAAAAGATAGATCAACAATAGATCTTACATTACGTGGATTTTCATGAGTGCAAATTTTGTCGTTTAATGTTATTAAATCATTTTTATTTATAAAGCTTTTAAGGTGAGTACCTGCTCCTGTAATTTGACATGAGCTCTATGCCACAAAATGCATATTAAAATCCCCTAATAAAAGTTATAGTGAAGAAAACTGGGAAATAATTTGAGTATATATATCTTGATGAATAGTTTGACAAGGATTATAAACATTAACAATAGTAAATTTAATTTTGGTTAACAATAGTTTTAATACTAAAATTTCTAAATCTGCCTGACTTGATTGAATATTTGAAATTCTATGTTTTATAGATTTATGTACATAAAATGCAATTTCTTTTGAATTATCATTTACAAATGAAGTATAAAATAAATAAGATGGGATTTTAATACATTTACTGGTAATAATTTCCTGCAAAGCAAAAATACTAATTTTTTTTGTACTTACAGAGTAGGACAATTTCTCTTTTTTTTTTGAGATGATCCCCCTGCAATTCCATTGCAGGAGGGAGAAGTTATTAGCTAAGTTATACTTTGAGATTTGTTAAAATCTCCTCCAATATAATATATTCATCCTGAGATGAACAAATGAATTTACATAAGTGAAGGATCAAGTCCTCAATTAAGTTTTTGGAAAAATTTAAATTTTTTATTTCTTCTTCTATTTTTTGTGAAGTACGAATATCTTTTTTAGAATTATCAACATGTAAAATGTTCATTGTAGCTTGAATATACGATGTTGAAGGTGAAGCACTAGAAGTATAAATTGCCTCACAATTTGAAGATAAAACACCTGAAGGTTGCCTAGAAAAGTTAGTGGAAGGTTTAGGGGTTTGTTTTTTGTTGATTTGTAGCAGGTGATTCATGAAGGGAAGGAGGGTTGTGTAATACAGCTCTCTCCTAAATGTGAGATTTTAATCCAATAGCAATATTTTTAGCTGCATCATTTATTTTTGCTCCTGGAGTATCCAATTTGTTAGATTTTAATGAAGCAATTGGTGAATGGCTGGAAAAGTTATTAAATTCTAACTTAGCCTGTTGAAAAGCTGCATTCCAACTGCATTGATGGAGGTCCTGTATGCGTTGAACCCGGCACGCTAGTTTTTTTTCCAGGACAAGCGAAAAAATGTTGCCGGGTAGGAGCCAGAGCAGTTTTGACAAATGAGTTCAGATGACTGGCATGTTTTAAATAAAGTGCGGTCCAGAACACCTTTTACATCTCACTTTTTTTCGACAAGAACTTCCCAAATGTCCAAGCGACAACATCTGACACAGATGGAGGGAGGAAAGAAATAATTTCGGACTGTTACTCTTGAAAGTCCAATGAAGACAAACTTTGGCAATTTCTCAGCTGCAACCTTTAATACCACACTTACTGTAGGTGTTTTAATGATAGAAGTTTTTTTTGTATTAACGGAGTAGCGCGATATATGCGACGGACATGTATAACATCATACTTTTTGAAAAAGCACTCGATAAGAATTCCTCTGAGTATTTTGTATTAACATTTTGTAAGATATCAAGAAGAAAGACTCTTTGGGGAAATCGGTATTCGACTCTTGTATGAAGAATACGTGTAACTTTTGTCAATATCTTTAAATCTTCTTCCGAGTCAAGGAAAAGAATTAAATCACCTTTTCTAGTGAAGTGACCTTGAATGTCTTTCTTTAATAGTTTGAAAACAAATTTGGTAACCTTAGAATCATCCAAATTAGAGAGTTTAATGTTGTTGTTAAAGAAAATAATAGCAAGAGAATTCTGATTTGTTCGAGATCGAGCACTGTGATCCTAAAAACTGGAAGCCACCTCAACTGATGAATGATCAGATCCATTAGATATTATTTCAAGGTCATCATTGTTTACAATAGGTTTTTTGTCAGCATTTATATCTTGTTCAATCTGTTTTGATAGATTATTATCTATATGGCTTGTAAATGGTAGCTAGGCGTAAACTGGAAGGAGAGCTGTGTACCAATCCCCAGTGATGATGCACAGAACCGGCCAGGTCTAGCACCTAATGTCCGACCCCGCTTTCTCGTGGTGCAGGCCGTTAGTACCTTTCAAAAGAGATATTCTCTTTTGGAAGGGAACGGAAGGGGAGGGCTGCCAGTTCAGTATGGCCTACTGATCTGGTCATCTATGGCCACTTTTTTCTTTTTTTTCAACCCTGCTGATTAGTGGTCAACTTCACAGGGTCCTGGTGCTGACCATTTATACCTACTAGACTGGACTTGTTTATGGATTTGAGCTTGATTATGGATCCTGGACTTGCTGCACTGGTGGGCCTCTGTTGAGGGAGAGTCTGCCCATGTGTTTTCTGTTTGCTTCTGGGTTGCCAGCTCTAAGTGAACAGAGGCATGGGATACCTTATATCAGCTGGTGGATAATCCTAATCAGAGGCCATCGCAGGTACCTGAACCTTACTTAGCTAGTTGGGCATCGTCAAGCCTAAACTGGAGTAATGTGTCTCAGGCAGGCCATATGGTTCTTGAAAAAGTCCACTTGAAAAGGTGGTGCCTGAAGTTCCTACCAGCATCGGTGACTTCAGCCTTTAGCGGAGGAGGAACAGGTCTTTGCCCCATGCCTGCGATCAGGGGCTGTTTGATATTGTTGGCCCTACCAATCTCAATAAACCTAATTTCTTTAAAAATCCTACTAATCATTTTCTCTCTGCAGGAACGTGGAACGTGAGGACATTACATAGAGATTATTCTCTTGATGTCCTCATGCAAGAATTCCAGCGCTATAACCTAGATATTCTAGGCTTGCAAGAGACCAGATGGACAGGTAAAGGTGAGATACTTAAAAATAACTTTAAATTTCTCTTTACAGGGAGGAAGGATGGAAAGCATCACCAAGGCGTGGGTCTGCTGCTCAGCAGACATGCTAGTGATGCTCTTCTAGGATATGAGTGCATTAACGAAAGGTTTCTTACAGCAAAATTTCAGACAAGCATTAAAGACTTGAATGTTATCTGCTGTTATGCCCCCACTGAGGATTCTGATGAGGATGAGAAGGATAGGTTTTACAGACAACTTCAGGATATTTTGAATTCTGTCAAGAAAGGAGATATTACCCTTGTTCTTGGTGACTTCAATGCCAAAGTTGGTACCGACTCTGACCTTTGGGGAGGAGTAATAGGCCCTTTTGGTATTGGTAGCTGCAATGGCAATGGACAACGTCTCCTACAGGTAAGTAAACTAAATGGTTTCAGAATAACTAACACATATTACAAACACCGCGACATACATAAATACACATGGGTTTCACCTGATGGGCTACATAAGAATATGATTGATTATATATTAATTAACAGCAAATGGGCTAGTTCTGTTAGAAATACCAGGGCATATAGGGGAGCTGAAATTGGATCTGACCATTACCTTGTTAAAAGTGTCTTGCAACTTAAACTTAAAAAGTGTTGTGCTAGGGTTAAAAAATTTACCTTTAATACTGAAGCTCTGAAAGACCCAGTTATAGCTAAAGCTTACCATGATAGGTTACTTAGTCATTATGACAGTCATGGTTTGCTTAATACTGAAGTTGAGGAAGAATGGGGCCATTTTAAACAGGCTTTTTTGGAAACTAACAGTACTCTTTTAGGGAAAAAGGAGCAGAGGAGGCAGAATTATTTAAGTGATAAGGCACTTGAGCTTATTTCAGAAAGAAGGAACTGCAGGAATGTCCTTAATCAGTACCCTACTAGTCCTAATAGAAAGCATTACAAAGAACTTAATAAACGTGTAAAGGATCAGTTAGCTACTGATAAGAATCTTTGGCTTGATGGCCTTGCTGACAAAGCTGAGGAAGCAGTTAGACAGCACAACAGCAGAGAGCTGTACCAGATAGTTAATGTTTTGTGTGGTAGAAAACGAACAGGTATACAGGGATTGAAGGATAAACACGGCAAGGTTATAGAAGGTGAGGATTCTGTCATGGCTAGGTGGGTTGAGCATTTCAGTGATGTTCTAAACAATGTGGTTAGTTCTACTCCCATTGTTTGCAATGATGATAGATGCATTGTTGGCTTTAATGTTGGCCCTATAACACAATCTGAAGTTAGTTTGGCTATTTCTAAACTTAAACTTCATAAATCCGCAGGGGTGGATGAAATTACTACGGAAATGCTTAGAGCTGGGAATGTTTCTGTTACCATTTGGATGACTGAAATTTTGAATAACTTTTATGATAAAGGCATGGTTCCTAAAGATTTTACCAGAGCTATTATTATCCCTATTTTCAAAAAAGGTGATCGCAGTTCTTGTGATAACTATAGGGGTATCAGCCTACTCTCCGTTCCAGGTAAAGTTCTTTCCATGATTGTGCTTAATAGAATTAAGAATCTGGTTGACAGGCAATTGCGTGATGAGCAATGTGGATTCAGAAGTGGTAGGGGATGTGTGGATCAGATATTTTCACTTAGGCAGATTCTTGAGAAATGTTTAGAGTTTCAGAAACCTTTGGTTGCTAGCTTTGTTGATTTCAAAAAGTCCTTCGACTCTGTTGATCGTCATAATTTGTGGTTGATTGTGAGATCATATGGTATACCAGACAAGTTAGTTAACATAATGAAAGCTCTCTATAATAACACTGAGTCATGTGTGAGAGTTGGTAAGTCTTGTAGCAATTGGTTTAGCATTACTTCTGGTGTTCGACAAGGGTGCATTTTGTCTCCTTTTCTCTTTAGTTTGGTTGTTGATTATGTTATGCGAAATTCACTTCAAGGGAAAGCTTTTGGCCTTAAATGGGCTGGAGATACGAAAATTTCTGATTTAGATTATGCTGATGATTTAGCCCTTTTGGCAAATGATGTTGATGAGATGAACTCTTTCATTCGAACTGTTGATGAAACTGGTAGTACAGTAGGTTTGGTTATAAACAGAGAGAAAACTAAAGTGATGAAAATTGGTCTGGCAGGTTGTGATTCAGTTAATCTGAATGGTTGCAGTCTTGAGCAGGTGTCACAGTTTAATTACCTTGGGAGCTGTGTAACTGATACTGGTGATGTGCGGCATGAGATTAACA
Organism: Ryuthela nishihirai; assembly: GCA_038380435.1. Lineage (NCBI taxonomy): Eukaryota > Metazoa > Arthropoda > Arachnida > Araneae > Heptathelidae > Ryuthela > Ryuthela nishihirai. The sequence goes on from JAWZYU010000019.1 coordinate 7,494,231, forward strand.
GACGAATAGGTATTGCTGCCGGGACTTTTAAGAATCTATGGAGATTGTGGAGAAATAGGCGTATACACCTAAAGACTAAAATTAGACTGTATAATAGTTTGGTTCTTTCTAGGGTTAGTTATGGTAGTGAAACTTGGACGCTGTGTAAGCAAGATAACAGGAAACTAGATGCTTTTGATTCTAGATGCTTTTGATTCTAGATGCTTACGCAGTATCTTGGGTATTAGGTGGTTTAACTTTGTAACTAATGATGAGGTTAGGCAAAGGAGTCTGCAACCTCCTTTAAGCAGCATATTGTGCAGAGAGAGACTCCGCTGGTTTGGCCATGTTGCCCGTATGGATGATTATAGATTGGCGAATAGGGTTATGAACAGTGTGCCTAGAGGCCTCAGAAGGAGGGGGAGACCTAGGATGCGGTGGGCAGACAATGTCAAACAGGACCTTGTTAGAATTGGTGTACAGTGGCCGGATGCAGCAGATGTAGCTCAGGACAGATATGCTTGGAGAATTAAACTGCGCGGTCTGGTTGGACCTCCGTAGCCCATGGCTGCTTGAGGATGATGATGATGATGATGATGATGATGATGATGATGATGATGATGATGATGATTATCTATATAGCTGCCATTATTAAAATATATTATTATTATCTATATAGCTGCTTAAGTCATTTGTAGAAAGACGTTTGTGCAATTCAGATAGTTCCATTTTTTTTATATGTTTACTTAGTTTGTTTAATTGTATTTTTTCGCTGGATTTAATGGGAATTCCAGCAGTTTGTTTTGGTTTTGAAGTCCTTTTTTATTTTTGCTCTTTCCTATTGCAGCAAAGAACTCCGAAGAAAATCACAGGAAGAAGGAATCCATAGACACCAATCTATCCAGCAATATCCAAAAAAAGAGTCCATAGCAATGACAAAAAAAAAACAGTAAAATCACATTCACACTCGGCCAAAAACGGCAGTCCGACCTGACTGGAATCCAAAGTCGGAATCCTCCGAATAAGCCAGGATTCTGAGTAGAGTAGGATATCGTTTCTGCATAGTGCCAAACATCGTACATTCTAAGGAACTTGTAACCTTCACGAACAGCTCTGTATAGCTCGAGTGAGATATAGGAACCGGCGAAGTCTCTCTGAGCCTCTGTGTGAGTGCAAGGCTCAGTCTATACTAATTGAGCACACATGACACACGGAGGAAAGATAAGTTTATTCCTGCAATGATAGGGAAGTACCGGATTGTGCAAATTAGAAGGGGGGAGGACTATGCAGCATACGATTCCGAAATAGGGGTCTCAACTATAATCAAAATTTTGTGCTAATCTCCTGAGATATTTAGCAGGAAATTTTCCTCGCTTGCACATAAATGAATAAAGGGAATTGAATCGAAATACCTAATCGTGAAATTCTCAATCTTTGAATCACAGAGAAGCGCGTACACTTCCGTCCTACCTCCGTGTAAGTGACATTGACTAGATATTCGCTGAATCTCTTCAGTTTGCTGATAAATGCCTGCTGGAGACGATCGACTTTCACTAATCGATCGAAGTCGTGCTCCCAAAATACTCCCATCTTATGATCTGGCAATAGCTGGGAAATGATCCTTTCCCTATCGAACATTTTTAAATATGTTAGCGCCATGGGTTTTCCTGTGAAAGGGTATAAAGTGGTTGAGAAGTGGCAAAATGTGCAAGCGTGTATCAGGCATCCACAGACCTCAAAGATCTATCTGGTTTGCCTACAGAGACCGTCCAGAAAACAAGGACCGACTTTGGCCTCGCCCTCTGCAGAGCGTGCAGTCTGAAGGGCGAGATGCTCAATCTCTTCTATTTAGAAAACATAGCCTCACAATTTGAAGTCTGTTATTCGATGCGGCATATTCTCCTAAAGGATAAACCCCAAACATCCCTTCAGGCATAAATGTTTACCTGTATACTAGCAAATAAGCAGAGAGATAGGTAATTTTTGTAGACGGGTCCACGTGCGTCATGTGCATAAATTCGGTTCGGAAACTCCCTCACCTTATGCGTAAAACACGGCAATCATCTCGGAAATAAGAAGACATTTCGGTTTTAAAGTCCCAGTGATATAAATGTTTATCTGTATACTAGCAAATAAGTCCCACCTACCGTTTCATACCACTGGTAAAATTCTTTAGCCTCACTTGAGGTCATATGTTCGGGATGAAAAAACTGTGAATTTGGAATTGGACCAGAGTAAATCAGTTTTTCCGGTTTGCAAAATGCAGGGGAAAAAAAACCTTTCTTTACATTTGTAATTCCAAAAGCTCTTAATGGGGCTAGAATTAAAGAAAGAGAATCTATGAACCTTATTTTAAGCCCCGGTAAATTCTAAAGAAGGATTTTGTTCCCATTAAAAATTAACTCAGGCTTCAGACGCTTTTGGTAGAGATAATTCAAAACGGGGAAAAATCGAAACTTCTTTCTTTGTGGGCTAACAGGGTCACGTCTCTGAATTTTTTCCTACAATTCTCTGTAGCTAATAACCAGCCCATAAAATCGGGAACAGTCGGGACATCTTCGTACTTCCACACCCCTTCGTAATCTAGGTAGGTGACAACGCAGAGGATAGAAACCAGCAATCCATATTCATTCTGCGTCGGTTTCAAGTAAAAAAAGTGACAGTTTTCACAAATTTCGGTTCACTTGGTTCGCATTCGTGGGGTTTTGACATACTAAAAACCACGCCACAGTCTGTACACCTGTGACGTTTATTGCATGTCTTGTCGAGTAGATGTGAGACAAGACACTGTTGGCCACAAAAATAGTTCTTGCACGTCTCACAATAAAATTTGGACCCTTCTTTTCAGTCTTTGGTGAGGCAGACCCTGCAAGTGTTTCTGCAGAAGTGCAGTAAATTATACACACGCTTTAGACAAAGGATACAGAATTAATAGCATCGTAAATAACCTGAAGACACATTATAGTGAAATCCATTCATTAGGAGAAAAATGTTATTACATGCCTCTCGTTGTCTGGCAAAGATGATTTGGGAATCGTCAATGACACTGAATACAATTATTCTGTAGTCCGGGAAGAGGAATTGCTGAAATTGATGCAACTTGGGCAGTCCACACTTGCACCTCCAGGACTCCGGTTTCGCGGTGAAGTTCCAAAGCTTCTTTTCTTTGACGCACAGAATCGCGGTGCTGAATATATTTTAAGGCGTCCTCCGACAGTTTCTCTTGTTTTTTTCAGGCATAGCGACCTTGCAACGACGAGGCTACGAGCCAGGCACAAATTATCATCATTGTAAAGGGGAAAAAGGAGCGTTTTAGCTCGTTAAACGCATTAAATTCAACTAGGCGTCTTCGCCTTGGTCCTGGAGCTTTGCGTGCTCCCCCAGATCAGTATATATCCTTCAAGTTCAAAAAGATAATCTGTAAGGAAGATATTGAGCCATGTCTCTGTAAGAGCAATCACATCAAATTTCAAAATATCAGAACTCCGTAGATTAGGAGTGTTTAGATTTAAGAGAACGAATATTGAGATGACAAAGGTTTAATCAACAGTGATCTTGGGGTAGAGAAATATCTGAGAGAGTTGCATATAAGTTAAGAAAAGTTTTGCTAGCGGTAGATAGGGACATGAAGTTATAAATATGTACAAATGAAAAGCGAATACAGAATAATAAAAATATATAAATAAAAGGATTAATGGGTTTCTGTTAGACTAATGGATTTCTAAAAGTCTTAAAAGTATTTGTAGAAGGAGAGTTTTTACTATAAAAACGACAATGTGCAGTTTAGCAATAATAAAAGTTGAGAGAGACAGGATTGTGTAAAGTGCGTTACAGATCACAATATATATATATGTAAACATAAGTAAAAATATATATAAATATACAGGTACACAAAGAAAAATTTTTAAACTAGTTTTAAAGTTCTATTAACTGATTCTTTGATTTAATAAAGCTTTTGTTACCATTTTTCATTTTTACCACTATTGATCCATCTTGAGTCCAAACATTGCACTGACTAAATTTCTCAATAACCGAATGTGAAGCATTTTAAGTCTTTCTGACATTAGACCTTCATGAATAGAGATTCCACTGCCTTTAAGTTTACTTTTAGCACGGAACACGGCTTTTCTTTTCCGATATGAACAGAATTTTACAATGATCGGTCATGACTTGCCGTTCCGACCAATTCCCACTCGATAACTGCGGTCAATGTCATTTACGGAAATGTCAATGTTTAATTTTTGATTGAAAATTTTAATGACTAGGTCATCAGTAGGCGTAGCTACTTCTTCCACTCCAAAAATCCTAATAGAGTTTCTGCGTTGATACTGCATTGTTACGACCCATTTTGAATTCTATTTCGGCCGTCATTTTCAGACGTTTTTTTTTTTCATTTTCGATTTTATTTTCTGTGAATTTGCTTTTATTTTCACTCACTGTTGGTGTCGTAACAGAATTCTTATAACTTTATCTTCCTGCCAAATTTCATTACCCATCTGTCTTTAGTGGTCCAGTTCGGACCAGGATTTAGAAAAAAAATAAAGAAGGGGGGGGGGGGGCAAGCGATGCAATCAAGCCAGAGAAGTGTAAGTCCATTGAAGTGTAATATTTTCTCCTTCGTTTTAGAGGTTTTAAAATTTCGTGGAAAATGCGAACTTATTAATTTTGGCCTCCATTTCCCTTACTAGCATTCTCAGGGGCTTTACTAGCATTCCCCCTTGCTTCTCCTTTCCCCTAGATCTGCCACTGGCTCCGATTAGCATATTTTACTGCCCCGAACTCTACTTCCGACGAGCAGTTATATGTAGGAAACATTACAATTTATGGCAGGTAATAAATCAACCAAAATCAGTTTTTTTAGTCTATTTTTAGAGGCTTCTCTTATCGTAAAATAAATAAAGAACAGAATTAAAGTCACACAACAAAGCCAGAGGCCAACAGAAAGGGGGAGCTGAAATTCAAAGAACCGGTCGTTGATTTACGAAACAGTGAAAATCCTCGAGTGAGAAATAATGCGAAAATGCGGCTTTTTCCTGCACAAAAGAAACTTTTACTCCTGAATATCGGAAGCCGAAGATTCGAAAGTCTCCACTTCATTCGGTCAGCTCTCTGCTTCATTCAGGTGTTTGCCCTGCCAGTGATAACACTGGGGAGTGTTTTCACCTCTTCGGTCATTTTAAATGCAACGCTTCGTAGCATTGATGTGATGACACTTGGATTATTTAATCAAGGCTGGAAAGCTGTGGGAAAAGAACCGACTGTCAATAAGTGGCTATTCACGAATATTGGAAACATTGGACGGTCTTCAATTGTGCAATGCCCGAAGGATATCGAAAAATAGAAAATTTTCTAGGTGAAACGAAGTTATTGAACAGAGACAAATAAAAAGAAATCTACCGACTGACAGACAGAAAAACTTTTATAACCTACAGTTATGCTTCAACTGTCGAACTGGTGTCTCATACTACAACAATGAGAATATTTAAAAATACTTACCTGAAAATCAAACTTGTGTATACTTGCAGATTGACCCTTTACCTAAAAAATCAGTTTTAGCACATGGTTTAATTTGCTATCGTCTTCTCTGTCTTCTACAGAAACTCAATTGAAAAAAAAAAGCTCCATGTGTTTTTATGTTCTTTTTTCTTCCGATTCATAATTGTGAAAGGTCATTTATTTGAATTTCCTGCATCTTACTTTGTTTTTCACACCTGTACATGGATTCTAAGCGGTCGGTAATCTGTATGAATGGGGATGTCTGCATATAAAAGTATTCCGTGGATAAAATTAATATTAACGGGATAGACGAAGCGGTCGGTAATCTGTATGAATGGGGATTCTGCATATGAAAGTATTCCGTGGATAAAATTAATATTAACGGGATAGACGAAGCGGTCGGTAATCTGTATGAATGGGGATGTCTGCATATAAAAGTATTCCGTGGATAAAATTAATATTAACGGGATAGACGAAGCGGTCGGTAATCTGTATGAATGGGGATGTCTGCATATAAAAGTATTCCGTGGATAAAATTAATATTAACGGGATAGACGAAGCGGTCGGTAATCTGTATGAATGGGGATTCTGCATATAAAAGTATTCCGTGGATAAAATTAATATTAACGGGATAGAGGAAGCGGTCGGTAATCTGTATGAATGGGGATTCTGCATATAAAAGTATTCCGTGGTTAAAATTAATATTAACGGGATAGACGAAGCGGTCGGTAATCTATATGAATGGGGATGTCTGCATATAAAAGTATTCCGTGGATAAAATTAATATTAACGGGATAGACGAAGCGGTCGGTAATCTGTATGAATGGGGATGTCTGCATATAAAAGTATTCCGTGGATAAAATTAATATTAACGGGATAGACGAAGCGGTCGGTAATCTGTATGAATGGGGATTCTGCATATAAAAGTATTCCGTGGATAAAATTAATATTAACGGTATAGACGAAGCGGTCGGTAATCTGTATGAATGGGGATGTCTGCATATAAAAGTATTCCGTGGATAAAATTAATATTAACGGGATAGACGAAGCGGTCGGTAATCTGTATGAATGGGGATGTCTGCATATAAAAGTATTCCGTGGATAAAATTAATATTAACGGGATAGACGAAGCGGTCGGTAATCTGTATGAATGGGGATGTCTGCATATAAAAGTATTCCGTGGATAAAATTAATATTAACGGGATAGACGAAGCGGTCGGTAATCTGTATGAATGGGGATTCTGCATATAAAAGTATTCCGTGGATAAAATTAATATTAACGGTATAGACGAAGCGGTCGGTAATCTGTATGAATGGGGATGTCTGCATATAAAAGTATTCCGTGGATAAAATTAATATTAACGGGATAGACGAAGCGGTCGGTAATCTGTATGAATGAGGATGTCTGCATATAAAAGTATTCCGTGGATAACATTATTATTAACGGCATAGACGATAAATACGCGTGTAAAATATTGAATGTTAACCCGCACAGCAGATAAAATCGCGGATAAGATATGCAGAAACATCGATAAATATTATTGCATTATTGATGGCTGACATAACGGAAGAGAACTACTACATATAATGGGAGGAAAACTTGTTTAAAAATTGAATGATGATATTCACTTTAGAAAGAAAAAAAATGCATTTAGATAAAGCCAAAAAGGTAAAAACAACTTATTTTATGTGAAAGAAGTAATATTTTCGCTGACTAAGCAGATATAAGTTCAAAAAAATTACACAAATATTGCGTAGAAAACTAGAATTAAATATGTGAAAATTGCAATCGCGGGATACGAAGTTTACATGTTGAAATTTATAGAGCTGATTAATAAAAATAAGTAAATTATCCCTCAATAAGCTGCTTGCTACAGAGGTCTGATCTGAAGCCTGTCGGTACAATACGCCATGCAGGCAGGACAACCCGAGACAGAAAACATCCTTGTTTTATACGGGGATCGAGCCTGCACCCCTTCGATCAGCAGCCAAGCTTCCTAAACACTCTACTAGGTAATAAAATGGAGTATTACAAAACTAACTCAGAAGAATTTGCAAAGTTTTTATGCAATATTTAATATGACACTTTTCTAAAATACGGACTAATTTTTATTACAGTATATGTGTCGCTTATTTTTAGTTATTAATAAACTATTAGGATGACTTACTCGCAAGCACGAAATGTATTCATGAACTCTGTTGAATAAAAAATTATGGAATAAAACATTGTAAACATAAGACCAGTGGAGTAACTGTAATGGTGCGGAGAAGTCTGACAGCACCCTGGCACAGGCACGATAGGGGCGCTTGCACCTCCCCCCTCCCCTCCTTGTCAGTCTTCACACCATTTCGGTGAATTTCATACCTCATGAAGTGTCTGTATACTGACTCATGATTCTGTCGTCAAATAAATTTACTCTGCCAGTCTTGTAGTATATTTTTTACTAATGATTTGAACTCCATAAGTATTTATTTCTATTAAGTAGCAAAGTATAACTTTAAATTAATTTCATTAATACCGATAGAAGAATATTGTAAACTGTCTCTAAAGGTGATAACTTCTTTTGTTCCTAGGAATATAGAAATTTCGAAGACTTTTTAATTTTTTCATAAACGTACCCGATATTAACGAACTCAATATGCCAAAATTTTTAAGAGCTGGCTCAGGCCCTTAGTCTCAAGGGATAAAATGAACCTCTATGGTATAATTATGATTGGATATATATATACTGATTTCATTTTACATATACCTGTTTGACGATATATTTTTGTACATATTTTTTTATTTAATAGAATTGACGAATTGCGCATGCCTAGGAAAGAGGCTCCAATTATTAGCCTGCACTGGAGCTGTTATAAACCTCTTTCTTTTTGTCCTTGAAACCGAAATTCAAGCATTTGCGAAACCTCGAGGGTTACTAAGTAACCAATATAAGAGGATTCTGACAAAAAATCGAGGATGCGGATAAGACCTTGAGTATGTGAATAGAAATTTTATCATCCTCTCAGGGTTCCGGTAATCTGTTGGATTAATTTGGTTTTTTTTTTCTTCGTTACCCTCCGTCATATTGAGCAAGCTGTCACAGCAATCGGAGAAAAGCGCTACTGATGATTTCAGTTATCCCAGTTCGATTCCGAATATTGTTCTTTTTGAGTGAGCAGAGTCTGAAAATGGCTAGAGTTAACCAATTGTGATTGACACGTGTATTCTTTGCCACGTGCCGTTCATCGAGCATTGCGTTCAAGGTTAAGCTCTTGCTGTTGCACCTTAATTACTGATTCGAAACGTGTAGGAGCTTTTCTGTGTTACTTTCTCGCGGATTAGACAAAATTGGCTTGTTCAATCTAAAATTAGTAATTTTTTTTCCTTTCTGTTCACTGCCATTTACTATCATCGTTACCTTTGAGTAAACCACACCATTGAAAATATCAGTTGTCTTTGCTAGCAGTGCAGGTGGACAACTGACTTGCCTCTCGGAAATGGTTTCTGAAATCTGGGATCTGAATTATCCACAGATACCAAATTTAACATTTATAATAGTTGAATTGAAATATCACTTCTAGTGGAACTTTAAAAAAATTATTCGATGTAAAACTACAATGGTTTCTGAGATCTACGCTGAGATGCCAGTTTATTAGGTGCACCACCACTCGTCAAATAAATGGTTCATTCCGAAACGTAATACGTCACGTTACCGCGGTGTGCGCTCTGACTGATGCTCAAAGAGCTGGTCTGCTTGATTTATACTGCGGTGTGCGGCATAAATCAAGCAAACCAGCTCTTTGGTCATCAGTTAGAGTTGGATTGAATGTCAGAACTCAATCCAACCTGGCGCCTTTGAAAGTTGAAAACCTGAGCGTCAGATTCAGCGACCTGAGCGCTTTTCAAGTGGCATGATAGTTGGTGCTAGGTGTAGTGGTTCTAACATTTCCCAAACGTCCGTCCTCCTGCGCTTTCCACGCACAACCGTTTCTAGGGTTTACCGAGAATGTTACGAAAAAAAAAAGCAAAAAACTACCATCGCCTGCCTTGTAAATGTAGTTGTATGTTGTTAGTATGTAGTACGTTAACGGTGGAAAGCTGTGAATGAATGGAAAGCGTTATCAATGGACATATGTTTCGAATCAAAATTTTGGCGTGGGTTTAACTAATATGGTACAATAGCTCTAATTCTGGACGATGAGCACGTGTGACGTCATAGGTGGACGAAATTGTTAGTCTCCCCGTGGTTTCGCGAGGAAACAAATTCTTTATCGATCGGTCCTATTTGGTGGGGTTGGTCCCATTTAATTCTAGCCCTGTTGGGGCAACAGATAGGGTTCCTACCTGCCGTGGTCGGGAGTTATCCTTGGAAAGTATCCGGACACTCTGAGGGTGCAGCCGTCGCCTATCTTGGGAAGGGAGTAGTACGTGTGGAAAGATACAGGGGTTTATCGAAATATTGGAAACATGAACTTTCGTGGAGAACATTTTATTAAGCTGTAGGCCAACCTCGGGCGTTCAGAACAGACGCAATTCGAGTGGAATAGACTTATACAAGTCATGCACACACGGTAAAGGAATGTGGAATCATTCTTCCAAATGTGCCAGTGATGCTGGAGGTAGAAAGTATGATCTGACCTTGCACTTCAGACATTCTCACAAATCTCAATAATATTGCGGTCTGGAGATTGAGATGGCCAGGGTAGCTTCTGTAACTCATTCTCATGCACTGCAAACCACAACTTGACAAGTTTCGCACAATGCACGAGTGTATTATCCACTTGAAACCAGCGACGGTCATTATAGAACAATGCCCGCAACATTGGGTGCAGGTGGTACTCGAAATTGGATTCGTACGTTGCGTATGTGACACGACCCTGCAGAATAATTAATGGCTGTAAGGGATGGCACGATACGGCATCCTACAGCATCAGTGGGTGCCGTATCATGCATCATCATAGGGGATTGGTGCATAGCTCCCCCTTCCAGTGACTACATAGCTACCATTTACAGAATAAAATGTATTTGTATAAAATTAGAAAACGGAGTAAAAGAAATTTGCATTTATATTTATAACGACGTCAGCGTCCAAAGAGCAACCCGCAAATAAACACTGAAATGAGAAAGATTGAAAATTTTTCATTTTTTTTCTCGTAGAGTTACTGTTTGATACGGATGATTTATCAGGAATAATAAACGTAACAAGTAAATAAGTGAAACTAGTTTTACTCTGCCTAGTCACTGTGTACCGAGCAACCCGATTAATGTATCTCTGCATTTCTGCTTATAATTACAGTTTCAATAAGCACAATGACATTTAAAATGTCGACATAGATTGAATTAAACAAAGCGAAAACTTTTAAATGACAATTAGCTGAATTCCGCCTGAAGCAATTGCCTTTGAGTTTAAATCATTTGACTCAGGAAAGCAGCTCCGTGGAGCCGTTGCTTAATGAAACTTGCGACTCGTCTACAATGGGAATCCATCAAGCAGATCACGCTCTTGATGAAAATAACTGGAGTTAACAATTTCCAAGTATATGCCAATGCAATCACCCTGTGCTCAAAAATACTTCGATATTAAAAGCTTTGCAAAATACTACAGCAAAAATTGTTTCATTTTGCTCTTAAAATATTTAGCTCTTAATTGGATTATTTATTTGCTCAATTGATGCTCCCTACACTTCCAGTTAGGAATTCCCTACATTTTTAATTCGGAACAGCATTCCCTACACTTCCAGTTCGGATTTCGTTAGTTAATTAAAATTAAAACTCTCTTTTTTTTTCTGAGAAGCGAACTAGATGTCCGAAGTGAAAACATTCGGGTCTCAGATCATTCAGTTCCTGGTAACAATAGTTTAAGTATGATTTTTATCTTAGACATAAAAAACGCAACTTTTTGTACATTAGTCCTATTTCCAAATCATTTAGTTAACTGCCTCGTTAAAAGTAAGGATATAACCTAAAGAAAATGGAAACAGGACGAAACCAACGTTTGTTTTCATCCTTGGTATTCTGCCCTTCTAATATGCATTTATTCAAATTAAATTGCTTTCCTAATATTGTAGTCATTTTATTCACTTAACTATTGTTTTCCTTCCATCTCCTGAAAAAAACTTTAAGTCACCAAGAGCTACTTTGTAGCATGAATCAGATGTCACTTAAATTCAGTTGTCTTAACCTTTTTATGCCCTACTTTGGATTTATCGTTGACATGCATCCCTCTCAGTTGAGTAATCTTGTTTCTGAAGAGGGTAAGACCAAATTAAAAAAAAAACATTTGGTACTTTGAGGGAGTGGCATTCTACTCAGTTTAAATCTCTTGCGAGATATCCTCAATACTCTTTCATTCTTCCCTGTATATCAACAGTTCCGGAGAAGGCATTGCCCGACTTACTGAATTAGAAATGTAAGACAGGAAGTTGATTTATCAATTAAAGATCAAAATATAATTTCTTATTTTACAATGAGTAGATCATTAATAGATCTGATTTAATTTATTATTATACAATAAAACGCTTTGATATAGACCGCAGTTTAAATAATTTACCCCTGATATATTTAGTAACTGCAGTTTCACTTTCAAATGGTAAACATTTAGTGGTTCACAGATATCTCATATATCGAAGAAACAAACGATTAGACTACGTACGTTCGACGCCTTAGTCTATTTCAAAATCCCCTACACGCTCTTTATATGGTCGTGCTTAATTTAATATTTCATGTGATCAGAAAATAAGGGGCATGAAAAGTGAAGAGAAACATGTACAAATTCTCATCAGCTGTGAGACAGATTTCCATGCAACATTCTGTGATTTGCTCCTATGGCAGTTCCATCAGGGCATCTGCAGCGGAGAGTGCTTGCGCCAGCAGCGGAGAGTGCTAGCGCCAGAAGCGGAGAGGACGGCCCCCGCCACACCTGAGGGGGTTGTAGAAGCCCGCACGAGCGGCTCCACTTGAAAGAGCATGAAGATAGCCCGGCGGAGAGCGCGAGATCCTAGAACGAGGGCGGCGTGGAAATCACCTCATCAGACGTTACCTTCGCTTCGCTGCTCCGCACAGCTTTTAAAACAAAACAGGAAAATTGCACTGGCAGTAGCAAACTGGGCATGGAGGCGTTTTTTCCGGACTTTCAGAACAGATCTTTTCTCTCGGCTAATCCCGGCATTCACTCTTCGCTACTGCGCAAGTGGGTGATGCGGATCTCAGATAGCAGCTGAAAAGATGTTGCTGCAAATCTTGCAGCGAAATACCCAAGTATAATCCTGTAAAATTTTATATTTCAAAATGTACTCTAAAATAGTTCTTGTTAAGTTAGAAGAAAACAAAGCATTTGATACTCTTTGATAACACTGGGCAACACACAAAAAGGCTTTGAAAGAAAATCATCATCATCATCCTCAAGCAGCCAGGGCTACGGAAGTCCAACCAGACCGTGCAATTTAGTTGAATGAGGGATCCAAGCAAGTTTGTCCTGAGCTACATCTGCTGCATCTGGACACTGCACACCAATTCTAATAAGGTCCTGTTTGACATTGTCTGCCCCACGGCATACTAGGTCTCCCCCTCTTTCTGAGGCCTTTAGGCACACTGTTCATAAGCCTATTCACCAATCTATAATTATTCATACTGGCAACAGGGCAAAACCAACGGAGTCTCTCTCTGCGCAATATGCTGCTTAAAGGAGGTTGCAAACTAATTTGCCTAAACTCATCATTAGTTACAAAGTTGAACCACCTAATGCCCAAGATACTGCGTAAACATCTGCAATCAAAAGCATCTAGTGTCCTGTTATCTTGTTTACAAAGTGTCCAGGTTTCACTACCATAACTAACCCTAGAAAGAACCAAACTATTATACAGTCTAATTTTAGCCTTCAGATGTATATGCCTATTTCTCCACTCTCCATAGATTCTTAAAAGTCCCAGCAGAAATCCTTATTCGTCTGTTAATCTCATGCCGCACATCACCATTATCTGTTACATAGCTCCCAAGGTAATTAAACTATGACACATGCTCAAGACTGCAACCATTCAGATTAACTGAATCACAGCCTGCCTGACCAATTTTCATCATTTTAGTTTTCTCTCTATTTATAACCAAACCTACTCTACTACCATTCTCATCAACAGCTCGAATGAAAGAGTTCATCTCATCAACATCATTTGCCAAAAGGGCTAAATCATCAGTATAATCTAAATCAGAAATTTTCATATCTCCAGTCCATTTAAGGCCAAAATTTTTCCCTTGAAGTGAATTTCGCATAACATAATCAATAACCAAACTAAAGAGAAAAGGAGACAAAATGCACCCTTGTCGAACACCAGAAGTAATGCTAAACCAATTGCTACATGCCTTACCAATTCTCACAGACGACTCAGTGTTATTATAGAGAGCTTTCATTTTGTTAACTAACTTGTCTGGTATACTATATGATTTCACAATCAACCACAAATTATGACGATCAACAGAGTCGAAAGCCTTTTTGAAATCAACAAAGCTTTTTGAAACACCAAAGGTTTCTGAAACCCTAAACATTTCTCAAGAATCTGCCTAAGTGAAAATATCTGATCCACACATCCCCTACCACTTCTGAATCCACATTGCTCCTCACGCAAACGCCTGTCAACCAGATTCTTAATTCTATTAAGCACAATCATGGAAAGAACTGTACCTGGAACAGAAAGTAGGCTGATGCCCCTATAGTTATCACAAGAATTGTGATAACCCTTTTTAAAAAGAGGGATAATAATAGTTTTGGTAAAATCTTTAGGAACCATGCCTTTATCATAAAGGATATTCAAAATTTCACTCATCCATGTGATAAATGAAACATTCCAGCTCTAAGCATTTCCGTAGTAATTTCATCTACCCCTGGGGATTTATGAAATTTAAGTTCAGAAACAGCCAAAATAACTTCAGGTTGTGTTATAAAACCAACATTAAAGCCCCAAATACATTTATCATCATTGCAAACAATGGGAGTAGAACTAACCACATTGTTTAGAACATCACTGAAATGCTGAGCCCACCTAGCCATGACAGAATCCTCACCTTCTATAACCTTACCTTGTTTATCCTTCAATCCCTGTACACCTGTTCGTTTTCTACCCCACAAAACATTAACTATCTGATACAGCTCTCTGCTGTTATGCTGTCTAACTGCTTCGGCTTTTTCAGCCAAGCCATCAAGACTAAGATTCTTATCAGCAGCTAACTGATCCTTTACACGTTTATTAAGTTCTCTGTAATGCTTTCTATTAGGACTAGTAGGGTATTAATTAAGGACATTTCTGCAGTTCTTTCTGTCATAATGGCTTAGTAACCTATCATGGTAAGCTTTGGCTACAACTGGGTTTTTCAGAGCATCAATATTAAAAGAAAATTTTTTAACCCTAGCACAACACTTTTTAAGTGTAAGTTGCAAGATACTTTTTACAAGGTAATAGTCAGATCCAATTTCAGCTCCCCTATATGCCCTGGTATTCCTAACAGAACTAGCCCATTTGCTGTTAATTAATATGTAATATAATCATATTCTTATGTAGCCCATCGGATGAAACCCATGTGTACTTATGTATGTCGCGGTGTTTGTAATAAGTGTTAGTTATTCTGAATCCATTGAGTTTACTTACCTGTAGGAGACGTTGCCCATTGCCATTGCAGCTACCAGTACCAAAAGGGCCTATTACTACTCCCCAAAGGTCAGAGTCAGTACCAACTTTGGCATTGAAGTCACCAAGAACAAGGGTAATATCTCCTTTCTTGACAGATTCAAAATATCCTGAAGTTGTTCATAAAACCTATCCTTCTCATCCTCATCGGCATCCTCAGTGGGGGCATAACAGTAGATAACATTCAAGTCTTTAACGCTTGTCTGAAATTTTGCTGTAAGAAACCTTTCATTAATACTCTCGTATCCTAGAAGAGAATCACTAGCATGTCTACTGAGAAGCAGACCCACGCCTTGGTGATGCTTATTTTTGTCCCTGCCTGCGAAAGAGAAATTTAAGATTATTTTTAAGAATCTGACCATTATCTGTCCATCTGGTCTCTTGCAAGCCGAGAATATCTAAATTATAATGGTGGAATTCTTGTGTGAGGACATCAAGGGAAAAAACTCTCTGCAGAGTCCTCACATTCCAACTACCTATGGAGAGAAAATGGTTAGTGGGATGTTTAAAGAAACTATGTTTATTGAGAGAAGGAATGCCGACAATATTAAACAGCTCCCTAATCGGAGATATAGGACAAAGACCCGTTCCCCCACCACTAAAGGATGAAGCCATCTACACTGGAAGTCTTCCTCCAATGTAGAATTTGACGATGCCAATAGAAGCAAAGAGTTCAGGTGCCTGCGATGACCTGTGCTCAGGATTATCCACCAGCTGATAAACATATCCTGTGAATCTATTCACTTGGGGCTGTCAACCCACAAACAAACAGAAAACACAGCGTAAGATTTTCCCTCCACAGGAGCCCAGCAGTGCAGTAAATTCAGGATCCATAATGAAGCTCAGAGCCTTATATCAGTCCAGTCCAGTAGGTTTACATGGTCAGCACAAGGACCCTGTACAGTTGAGCAGTCCTCAGCAGGATAGAAAAAAAAAGAGAAACCTAACCATAGTTGTCCAGATCAGTAGGCCACACTAATCTGGCAGCTCTCCTTTTCCATTCACTTCCACAAGAGAGTATCTCTTTTGAAAGGTACTAACGGTCTGCACCACGAGAAGGCGGGGTCGGACATTAGGTGGTAGGCCAGGCTGGTTCTATGCATCATCACAGGAGATTGATGCATAGCTCACCTTCCAGTGACCTCCCAGCTACTTTTTACAGACCGAATGAAAATACCCAATCTTTTTTAATTTCGAGGTGGTGAGCACGAAAATGACAATAAAATTAGTCGATTGGCTCTTATTTAGGAGAGACAGAGATGATCATGTATAAACGACTCAGTCCGCATTGCGTGCACAAGTAAGCATTTCGCAACGCTGTATTTTAAACTCCAGATTGCAACATTTTGCATTTTATTGCATCAGCCAGCCGTATACACAACCCCCGGAGATATTGCATCATTGTCTGATGCAATATAGTTAAGTCATGACATTGCGGCTTTACAAACACTGACAAAAGATGATGCAATCGTTAGTTGTATGCGACGTCTGTCTCGTAGGGTGAGCAAGTCTTTTGAACGATTCCCATTTACACCTGAGTCATAAGTACAACACAAGTAATTTTTGCAGTTTTAATTGAGCAGTAGTGATGCTTCGTAACTGTGTTAATAGTACAGGTACATTTGTGGGGAAGTGACGTTTGCAAGCCAGAAAAGGACCATAACTCCAATAACGAAAGTGGCATAAGAGTTTTATTTTGGATGCAAGATTGGGGAACAGGAGAAGGCCTCGGCCCCACAGATATGCTGCAGTACGAGTGCAAGATCTCTTCCGAAGTTGCTGAAAGACAAAAGAGTGGCGATGCCGTTTGCTGTTCCTATGGTTTGGAGAGAGCCAAGCAATCACGCAAATGACTGCTACTTATTCTGCATGGTTCCACTGTTTCTGGAGGCATCACATGGAAAAAGAAATGGACAATACCGTACCCGAATATACTATCTGCTCTCCGACCAGTTCTGCATGGCAAAGGATTTCCCGTTCACGAACCTCAAAAAGAATTTTCCATCAATTCAGATGATGAGGAAGGAGGCGAACCAGCTTCGGGTTCTCCACAGCCTTTTGTGTCTAATGATGATTCATACATCTGTCACGGTGAGCCATCTGCACCACATACTCTCACTGAAAAGGAAATGAACGATATTGCTCACGATCTGGAGCTGTCCAAGGCCAAAGCAGAGTTACTTGGATCAAGACTTAAAAAATCGAATATTCTCAAGGAAAATATCCAAGTGACTTCGTTTCATACTCGTCATGAGCAGTTTGCACCTTACTTCAGAAAGGATGATGACCTTCTGTCCTCCTCTAATGTAGATGGTCTGATGAATGCCCCTGGAATCAAACAGGACCCTCAAGAATGGCAACTGTTCATAGATTCCTCAAAATTGAGTCTCAAGGCGGTTTTGCTACATAACGAAAATCGACTTCCATCCATTCTGATTGGACAGGCTGTTTGCATGAAACCTATGACAACCTAAAACAGCTGCTGGAACTGTCTTCAATATAACAAGTATGGCTGGCATCTCTGTTGTGACTTAAAGTAGTGGGTTCTGTTGATGGGTCTGCAGCTGGGATATAGGAAGTATTGCTGTTTCTTATGTGAATGGGACAGCTGAGCAAAGACTTTACACTACGTGAAGAGAAACTGGCCCCAGAGAATATCTTTGAAGGTCGGAGAGAAGAATGTGGAACACCCAGAACTGGTAGAAACACACAATATCCTGCTACCATTCCTACACATTAAACTCGGTGTGATGAAAAACTACGTAAAAGCCATGGACCGGACTGCATCGGCTTTCAAGTACTTGGCTGTCAAATTCCCTCGACTCAGCGAAGCAACAATTAAAGAGGGAATTTTTGTGGGTCCTCAGATACCCGAGCTATTCAGAGACCAGATTTTCGACAACATGCTTCAGGGTGGAGAGAAAAAGGCTTGCGACACGTTTCGTCTGGTGTCAACTAAATTCCTCGGGAATGTCAGGGCAGACAACTGCAAGAAACTGGTTAAGGACATGTTGTCTCTGTATCACAAACTGGCTGCAATATGTCCTTAAAGATCTCCATTCCCACAGATTTTTCCCCCGACAACTGTGGCATGGTTAGTGATGGGCACAGTGATCGTTTTCCTAGGACATTGCAACGATGGAGGAACGATACCAGGGAAACTGGACCACTTCACTGTTGGCTGACTACTGTTGGACGCTCGCCAGAGATGATCCTGAGCAGCTGCACAAGCGATGGGCAAAGTGATGCCGGAAATAGAAGCGAGTTTTACCGATACATGTCATATGTCTGTATTACTCTATTATATAAGAAACTATTGCGGATTTCTCAGAAATCGTAGCCAATTTTGCATTTTCATTGTCATATTCGTATTCAGCACCTTCAAGTCTTACGAAATGGCTATTTTTATCTCAGAGGCATGACTTTTATGGAAATTTGTTGTCCACTGTAATTAAGACAGAGTGAATATCTCTTCGGTTCAAACTTCCGAGGTTCAGTTGGACGAATAATGTTTTCGGCATAAGTTGTCACTTCTGTTCTCGTTGCTTTAGTTTTTTACGCTCCGGATTTTTTCATTCCGAGCATTAGATTTAAAAGATTACCAACGAGATAATAGTGTCAAGATGGAGAGACGTTTGAGCAATTAAATTTCATCTGTTCTTTTGTAAGAATCCAGATTTATTTTACGACTCCCTTTTATAAAGCTACAAAAGAGCTTGTATTTGGGCATTTCTGCTGTTATCTGAGCTCCGCATCACCCACTTGCGCAGTAGCGAAGAGTGAATGCCGGGATTAGCCGAGAGAAAAGATCTGTTCTCAAAGTCCGGAAAAAACGCCTCCAAGCCCAGTTTGCTACTGCCAGTGCAATTCTCCTGTTTTGTTTTAAAAGCTGTGCGGAGCAGCGAAGCGAAGGAAACGTCTGATGAGGTGATTTCCACGCCGCCCTCGTTCTAGGATCTCGCGCTCTCCGCTGGGCTATCTTCATGCTCTTTCAAGTGGAGCCGCTCGTGCGGGCTTCTACAGCCCCCTCGGGAGTGGCGGGGGCCGTCCTCTCCGTTTCTGGCGCTAGCACTCTCCGCTGCAGATGCCCTGATGGAACTGCCAGAGGAGCAAATCACAGAATGTCGCATGGAAATCTGTCTCACAGCTGATGAGAATTTGTACATGTTTCTCTTCACTTTTCATGCCCCTTATTTTCTGATCACATGAAATATTAAATTAAGCACGACCATATAAAGAGCGTGTAGCTGATTTTTAAATAGACTAAGGCGTCGAACGTACGTAGTCTAATCGTTTGTTTCTTCGATATATGAGATATCTGTGAACCACTAAATGTTTACCATTTGAAAGTGAAACTGCAGTTACTAAATATATCAGGGGTAAATTATTTAAACTGCGGTCTATATCAAAGCGTTTTATTGTATAATAATAAATTAAATCAGATCTATTAATGATCTACTCATTGTAAAATAAGAAATTATATTTTGATCTTTAATTGATAAATCAACTTCCTGTCTTACATTTCTAATTCAGTAAGTCGGGCAATGCCTTCTCCGGAACTGTTGATATACAGGGAAGAATGAAAGAGTATTGAGGATATCTCGCAAGAGATTTAAACTGAGTAGAATGCCACTCCCTCAAAGTACCAAATGTTTTTTTTTTAATTTGGTCTTACCCTCTTCAGAAACAAGATTACTCAACTGAGAGGGATGCATGTCAACGATAAATCCAAAGTAGGGCATAAAAAGGTTAAGACAACTGAATTTAAGTGACATCCGATTCATGCTACAAAGTAGCTCTTGGTGACTTAAAGTTTTTTTCAGGAGATGGAAGGGAAACAATAGTTAAGTGAATAAAATGACTACAATATTAGGAAAGCAATTTAATTTGAATAAATGCATATTAGAAGGGCAGAATACCAAGGATGAAAACAAACGTTGGTTTCGTCCTGTTTCCATTTTCTTTAGGTTATATCCTTACTTTTAACGAGGCAGTTAACTAAATAATTTGGAAATAGTACTAATGCACAAAAAGTTGCGTTTTTTATGTCTAAGATAAAAATCATACTTAAACTATTGCTACCAGGAACTGAATGATCTGAGACCCGAATGTTTTCACTTCGGACATCTAGTTCGCTTCTCAGAAAAAAAAAAGAGAGTTTTAATTTTAATTAACTAATGAAATCCGAACTGGAAGTGTGGGGAATGCTGTCCCGAATTAGAAATGTAGGGAATTCCTAACTGGAAGTGTAGGGAGCATCAATTGAGCAAATAAATAATCCAATTAAAGATTAAAAATAA
This sequence comes from Ryuthela nishihirai, assembly GCA_038380435.1. Taxonomy (NCBI): domain Eukaryota; kingdom Metazoa; phylum Arthropoda; class Arachnida; order Araneae; family Heptathelidae; genus Ryuthela; species Ryuthela nishihirai. The sequence goes on from JAWZYU010000019.1 coordinate 7,514,663, forward strand.
AATAAATACCCCCTCAAGCAGCTACTTGCCACAAATGTCTGACAGGAGCCTGTCAGTTTATATGCCATAGTAGAAGGTCTGTGAGGATGGTAGGACCTCAGCAGAAAAACGACACATATATCCATGCCTTAACCGGGGCTCGAACCCAGGTCCCTTGGATCAGTAGCCAAGCGCGCTAACCACTCGGCCATGGGAAGAGATATATATTTTAAGAGCAAAGTAAAGCAATTTTTGTGTAGTAGTTTGCAAAGCTATTAATATTGAAGTATCACTTCTTTATATTTTAAATCAAAATTCAAAAACTATATTACTCCACTCCTATTAGAATATTGAAACGTTGTTTGACCAACAACATCTCTTCACCCCTATTCCCACTCCCCATCTTTGCCCTTTGTCTGGATTATTCGCAATGATTTTTTTTCCCTGTTCATTCATTTAACATTACTCTCTGTTATCCTTTTCCTCTCCCCCCTAAGTTTACTATTTTTTGTCGTATTTCATATTATACGTTTGTCTTCGTCTGTGCAACTTGCCGTTTTTTTTCATATGTATCAGATATTTATGCAATTCCTGTCAATATGTTTATATTTTTGTACTATCATCAATATTTGTTTTCAATTTCTCAAATGTACTGGGACATCAAGAAGAACGTTTAAACTAATATCCAAAATTACCTGTACCTTGGCTTTACTGTAACCCCTTGCATGGAATAAATTATTATTATTATTTTTGAGGGATGTGGTGTCCTCGAGAAGCAATGCAATCCTGAAAGTGTCGATTCCTATTTTCAATGAAATAATCTAAAGACTAAGAGTGCAGTGAGATCCGAATGTGATTAAAGCATTCTTGAGGGTTCCTGTAAATCGTTTAAGGGCAACTATCCGTTTTTCTAAGCTATCCCATAAGTGATCGAGGGCATTGAAGTTAAAAAAATTGGTGGCCAGTCCTTAGGTTGGATTTTTGGAACATGAAGACATTGATTTCTGAGTCTCATTCGGGATGGTAATTAGCATTATCATCCATCAGCATAAAATCCTGACCCACTGCACTCTCATAGGCGTAAAATATTCTTCTAGGCATCCATCCCTCATATCTCCGAATATTAAAAGTGCTTTCTTCAAACATATGAAAGTATGCACGGTCTCCAACTAAGAACTCAGCCCAAACTGTCAGAATATAACCATACATATTCCTTTCTACGATGTTATGGAGCGGGTTGCTGCCTCCATCTCTTCCTATACATGAGTACAAGTTGTGAATCAGTTTGTAGGCAAAACTGAAATTGACAGGTGAAGAGGACATGACTCTATGGACCGTGAATCCAAGCAAATTATTCTTGGCAGCATTTCACCGTGATTTTCTGTGGAAGCATGAGTTGAAACATTCGAACATTTCGAAACTTTCTCATCACAGATGATACCGTCACCTGCCTTTTTTTAAAGCAACCAAACTAAGAGATTAACAGGTGCAGTCCTATGTCTCCTGACCTGTAGTCCCATGCAATTACTTTTTGTGAAGATGATTACCTTGGACTCCCTTGACTAGTCTACTTAATTGTCTGAAATTGCTTACATTTCACTTCAGATGACGAAGAGGTCGAGCCAAAAACTCTGCCACCTCCATGATCCACTTCCCTGCCTCCAACCTCCCGACATCTCATCGTCGGTCTGAGTCCTCCAGGCGTTTTCTTAGGACATACCGAAACAATATGTTTTTCCGAAATGACGAGTTATGACAGTCATTTTTAAATGATCCCTCCCCACAAATCTTGATAGTTTTAGAGCACGTCGCACCGAATTTTTGCATTGGTATTCGATATCAGCCCCGTTACTTTGGTTTACCGTCCCATTTCCTTTTATTTCTGCCTGACATGTTTTATGTACTGGCTTTTTCTGTAATATGACATTTTAGACGGCCCGTGTATACGTATTTACAATGAAAAATGCAACGTACTCGACAATTCATAAAATGACTGTGTTTATGCTAGTTGCCATGTACTTCGCTTGTATGAACTAGAAGGATAGAAATATAAATAAAGTAGACGAAACGTCGAGAAGTTCCTTGAAACGAAAGAATTAATACAGCAAAACTGTTTTCCTGAAGACTTTTAAACTCTCATGGTAACTTAATCGTCAAGTGACTTCTGTTTATTTGTAACCATTTCGGATGTATAGATTATTTTTACATTAGATTTTTTAGAGCTCGATTTAACGTTTTCAGAGACTGGAAGCATTTTAAAATCTGTCACTTGAATATTTAATCACTTTCTACCTATATTTTTCCTATTTCCATTTGGTTAATATCGGTTGATTTTAACAGAATGAAATTTTGTTTCGCCATTTTAAGCCCATGTTATTATCAAAAATTTCTTCTTAAACATAGTTTTAGTGAACGATTAAAACATACTAAATTTAGTTTACAAAGTTACGCAATATTTCACAACTTACGATGTACTAATATGCACAATATGATGATATTGTACATATAATGGCCATAATTGCGGGCGAACGAACGCGGGTGGACATGTCTAACGTCATCGGTGGCAAAAATTGGCAGTTCCCTTGTGGTTTCGCTGCTGCTCGAGTGATCGGTACCAAATTTCAAGGGGTGGTCTTACGTAGTTCAAGCCCTGTTGGGGTAACAAATCGGGTTCATAACTACCGTTAATCGGGAGTGATACTTCGAAAAGGCTCCAACATTTCTGGGTGCGATGACGTAGCCTACCCTGTGAATGTAATAGTACATTGTGAGTAGTACGTTAATGGTGGAAAATTATTTCTGGACTTGTCGATGGAAAGAGATATCAGTTGAGGTACGTTTTGCGAAAATTTGGCTTGGGTTTAACTAGTACAAAATTTAATCTGCAAACTTCAAATCGAAGGGAATATCTATTTACTCTAAAGTTGACTACAGACGAACTACTAAATAAATTATGCATACGCGTACAGAGCGTTTATATTGAAATCGTGTCACTTCGAATACCTATAAGCGTAAAATGATCAAACGCAGAAAGGTGAAATTTGTAATGAACAACAGGGTTTGAATCATCCTGAAACCAATCCATCACATGACAGATGCACACCATTGCAGAGGCTATAAAAGCAGATCTGTACGAAAAAAAACATAAAAAGTCCACATACCACTTTTTATCAAGGATCGCACATTGTTTGTGAAAACTGTTTCACCAATTGGTAACTTTTGAAAGTTTTTAAACAGCAAATTCCTGGATGCTCTTCCTGTATATCGGTGAAAATGGATAAGAAACGACACCTCTCATAAAATTATGAAAAAATTCGCAGGATGATATTTTTACTTGATTTTGCAAAATTCTTTCACATTTTTATTATTTGAATCATCCAATTTTTCAACAAAACTTGTGAGTTTACATGAGAAACTAGTTTTGAATTTCCCCTGTTTCAAAATTTTAAATGACAACTGTGTGATTAGTAATTAGAAATAATATTGTTTCGTAATGATCATTGCGCAAGCTTCATCAGGGCCGCCGAGAGAATTTATGGGCCCCTATGTAATATTATGCTCGCCGCCCCCCCTTGAAAACTTTTTATCTTTACAAATCATTAATAGCAATTATTCTGGACACAATGATGACATTCAGAGGAAAAAAAGCCTGTTGCGCAGTAAGGCATGCAAAAACATATGCCTACACAGTTTGTGTCACATAAAACTTTTTAGCATTTATTTTAGGGAACATATTTTGCAAAGCTCACAGCAAGATTTAGGATTTTTGAGTAAATTTAATATAGGCTACATAACATATCATGGAGAAAAACTATGCAATTCTGCGAGTCTTCATTTTTAATTGCCAGTACTGAAAAATAGGCAACAATATTTGTTAAACTTCACATTAGCATAATAGCAGATTCAACACTAAATGTGCCGACAAGAGACTTTTAAACTGTTATAATTTGCAACACTGACACACAGACCACAGACGATGTTACTGGAACTCGAAACATGAACAATATCGCACGGGTTGGGTTTGGGAGAGTCCAACCGTTGCTACTGTTGCAGAGGTGGGGTGGTTAACAGGGAAAATACAAGCAAATACTGTAAGTTAACGCGGACAAAAGAAGATGTTAAGAAATGGTTCGTTCAACTACTATTAATGAGATTAATGTCATAATCCAACTAGTGTTTCTTTTTAAAAGCGTATTAAAACAAATAATATTCTTATGGAATTTTATAGGATCGATATATAGCCTAACTAAGAATAATTTTTGTAAGAAAAAGTAAAGAGTCACTTAATCTGACGGGCCCTTATTGCTGACGGGCCCCTATGCACTAGTCCCCCTTGCCCCCCCCCCCCTGTCGGCGCCCCTGCGCTTCATAATACACTTTCCAGCAAGTCATATCAGTTCATACAACTTTATTGGTGAATTACGAAGTTGGAGGTGATCAGCTTAACTTAAAATGTTCAAATTTGGCTAGACGATCAGTATTGTGATTTTCACTTCTAAGCATTAAAAAATGTTTTTTCTCTTTGAAACGACTTTATGTTATGAAGTTTCCTCTTTCGAAAGTTTCGATTTACTTTTCCAATTCACTCATAATATCGTTAATACTCAATGAGAAAAATTTATACTCTGAGGAGCTCAGAAATTTTTCCTTGTTAATCTTGATCTCTGACAATTGTTTTATATCATTTGCATTGACCACGATGTCTATGAATCATTTAAAATTGAAACAGCTGATTCAAACTCTAAAGATTTGAAATTGTAAATGTTGGCTCTGAAAGTGAACTATTTATAAACTATCGTAAATATTAGGTTTTTGGGGGAATGCAATATAGAATTATTTGTCTGTTAAAAAGATTAATTGGGGTTTTAGCAAATAATGATCTCATTAAATTCATTTGGATCACTCATCTGACATTCGTGAAATTATCTCATTATTGCATGAATCTTATTTAGTTTCAATTATAGCATGATTATTTTTGTTCACCCAAGTTTGACAGTAGCTAATTCAGTTTCAAATTTATTAATTACAGTCACGCATTTTATACATCTAAAGCCTTTCCGTTTCAGTTACACGTGGAATGCCTTTCTGTTTCAGTTACACGTGGAAAGCCTTTCTGTTTCAGTTACACGTGGAAAGCCTTTCTGTTTCAGTTACACGTGGCAAGCCTTTCTGTTTCAGTTACACGTGGAAAGCCTTTCTGTTTCAGTTACATGTGGAGTGTTAACTATACATTTTGGGCACGACTGCTCGTTAGAGTTACATTTTTTTAAGTGAGTGAATTTCAACACCTGAAAGTATTGATATATGAAAATACTGTAGTTCTTTGCTTCTTGTTTATTTGAATTTCATTATCACTTTCTAAATTAATTTCTGTTGACACTAAATAAGACGATTAATAAAACCTTTTTTCACCTTTACAGTTATATCTCCATTTATTTAAAATTCATTCTATGAGGAAAACATTAATATAATTCTTTTAAAAACTTTGATCTCCTATATGTATAATGTATTTCGAATCGGAGGTTGTTTCGATTAATAAATTTGCTTGCTAAGTTTTTATCTGAACACCAGGTTTCTGGCCAGCTGAAATTAATGCAGTGGTCAGAGAACCTAACACCTGTTTCAGTGGATATGTCCTTGTGAGAATGAGCCTACTATGTGAAACAAGGAGTAGCTTCTGTATAGGTGCCACCAGTGGCGGCTCGTGAGTTCTAAATAGGTGGGCCAATATATTGTACACACAGAGAAACCAACTATGAAGGGGCGCTGATGCCCAGGTAATAGTGCGCCAATTGCGCCGCAATCTAATGTTTGCAGTTTGAGTCCCAACTTGAGCTTGAACTGTGATTTTCTCCGTTTACACGGACTCTGTCCTCGGTGAAGTAGGATCACCGAATGGCTAGGAAAAGAAAAAAAGTATATATATGTATGTGTGTAATGAAATTTTCACATATGTACATATATTGTGTATTATGTTATACGAGTAATCTGTTTCATGTATTTATACAGATGAATCCACAGTTCATCATTGATTGACTAGGTATTTAATCTCTATTATGCTATTTAAGTAGTAGGATGAATATGGCTGTAGAGACAAATGTGTCTAAAAAAAGCATTTTAATTAAGGAGAGACAATGCCTCATTCAAATCTGCTTCACGAATCATCTCCCTTGTAAAGATACACTGGATCGGAGAGATCGTTTCTTTCAAGAATTTGAATCGCCCTTGCACAACGAGAAAGAATACTTTAAGCTTCGTACGTCGTGTTAATTTCACATAGGATACGTACATTTACAAAGGGAATTCTTTCACGATTCCTTTAAAAACTTTGAATTTTTCCTCTGTTTAATTCGAATGGTAAGTTTATCGAAAAGCATTTTTGCTCATTTACTTATTTGCTTTGATTTCCAACCTGTTCATTCCCATTGTTTCGAAACTTCCATGAGCTCCACGAGTGTTCTTATCTCCTCCTAGTGTTAGCCCAAAACAAATCTTCCACTGGATCGTGATGTGACAGATGCAATCGTTGGCGCGAGAGAACGACATAGTCGCTGGATTTTGTTGATTAATGAAGGCAGCTTAACCTTTATTAATGCCTCTTTCTGTCCATATGCTGCAGCGATACCGTAAACAAGCTCATTATTCTCCGCTTCTGCTTCTGCTAGTGACAGGAAGAGCCAACCAAAGCAGGAAAGGACCAACCCATTGCCCTGAATAGAATCCGTTTGCACTGTGTGCAGCTGGATTGGATAATTCCGATTCTTAGACAGTTCAACACGATTCCTTTGCTATTCACTATTTGGCATGTTTCGATAGGCGCTTCCCAACTGTTGCATTCACTGTGTGTTCTGCTTCCCCTTCGAAAGGATCTTATGCGGACACTACATATGGCGATGGTTTGCCGAGAAAGAGACATTCTGCAGACATATTTTGATTCTGAAACAGTGCGGTTGCCTTCTGTAAAAAAAAAACCGACAGAATACAAGAAATACAATTGCTCACAAAGTCACATTTTTATGCAGAACCTCTTTTAATGTAGATATTCAAGTGGATATGTCACAGAAGAATAAATACGACACGAAACAAGGTTTTTATTTTGTCAGTTATCTATTACTATCGAAGTATTAGTTTCTAATTATTGCAGTTACTTATTTTACTACATTTTATGCGCTAGATTTAATTAAATGTGTCGAGGTACCAAGATAATTAAATTTATTAATGATGAGATTGAGGCAAAAACTTGAGAATAAAATGTCTTCATGACTTCAGACTCAAGTGTGGTCGATGTCCAATTGTTTTTCGCAATCATCGATTTCGTTATTTCTTGAAGAAGTCTAAAACAAATTTTTCTGCATCGTTCTTCATCCCTTTCAATTACAACAGTCTCAGTTTTCGTTCTTCATTCTTTTTCCTCTGGATCGAATGTTCCAATTGAATTGTTCTTGGTATTAAACTTTTATTGGTTTTTCCATCATCTCTATATCTAGACCTAGAATATCACCAAGGTAAAAAGTGCTGTTTCTTAAAACATTCTGTGAATGAATGAAAAATCAGCCACTCGTCCCATGGCCTAGTGGTTAGCGCGCTTGGCTACTGATCTAAGGGACCTGGGTTCGAGCTCCGGGTAAGGCATGGCTGTTTGTGTCGTTTTTCTGCTGAGGGCCTGCCATCCTCTCAAACCTTCTACTATGTACATATATGGCATATAAACTTACAGGCTCCTGTCAGACCTCTGTGGCAAGCAGCTGCTTGAGGGGGTATTTATTTTTTTTATTTCTTTATGTACGAAAAAGTCTTAAATGTATGGAGAAAGAGATGTTTAAGGCGAATTAAAAGTACAATACTGACATATCTGGTGTTTATAGAACAAGTGAGTAAAATCAGTACTCGCTTTTTTCAAAAGTCTAAGTATGGTAAATACCAGAGCAAGAATAACATCTAAGTAAAAAAGTGCTAGTGACAATACGTTTAGTGTTAACACAAAACAAAACTTCACATTGTAGCAGATGGTAGGATCAAATGTATTATTCACAGCAAATTGTTTTCGTCTATAGCTCAAAAAGTGTTTTAAACAGTTATAAATAGTAAAAGAAATGAAACATTAATAACTCACAGGTTTTTCTGTTCAATGAAATGTAATTTGCAAGTATCGATGAATTGATCTAGCTGAATTCAGAGCCAAAGTTTTCAATACTTGCAAGGCTTAAGATGTGATATTTATAATCATCGCAGGGAAACTAACATAATTGGGTTGTTTTAAATTTTGGCGCCAGACCAATTAGTGCTTCAGAATGGATGTAATGACTGATTCAAACGTAATTGAGAGAAAAAAAGAGGATCCAAAGGACATTTTGCAATTTATGATAAAATCCTCTCTTCAAAGTCTTCCAAATATGAATAGTTTTAATGTACAACTTACCAATTAGCCCTGAAATAGTTTCTGTTACAGATATTCCGTCATAAGCTTTTGAAGTCCAGTGCTAGCCATTTTCTGGATAAACTTAAAAATTGTTATATCTGTTATTAATTTTGACAAGGGATTGATATTTTGTTCCCATAGTTCTTTAACAAACACGTTTTGTATTTTAAAGAGATAATCACTATCTGTAGGTGATACAACAGCCATTAAATGTTTGGCCATATGACACTGTTCAAGTAGAAAGGATTCCGGAAATGGAACAAAAGTGAGAGAAAATAGAATCACGTAACGAAGATATGAATGTTTATTATTTTACGCCGTTTACTGGAGCCCACTACAACAGGGATGCATCAGATTGCCACTGGAATGTCGTCAAAGGTTTGGAACCAATACTAATTTCATTCTGAAGCCTTTCAGAAGTACATGACCCCGCAAGAGAAGTAATGTCTCAGAGTCTTTTCTTGATTGACTCAAATCGTATTAAAGTAGTTTCCAAACGAAATTCGAATAGCTTTAGCGAATAAATTTCGAAGATATAAAGCATGTGCTTCACAATTAGCATATATCATACTAATGTTTCATGTACTGCATGTATCTCGAATTTGCATCAGGTACAGTAACCGACTCAAAACGTTTCATCACATTTACTACATATGTACTAGTAATGCCATTTATCGTTATGGCTCGCCAAACACTCATGTTTTATGGAAATTGGCCGCATAGGCTGAAATGTGTTGCAATTAACACAATTCTTTTCAGTTTTGTTCTTAGCTAGATTCCTTTTTTACGCATTAGTTTAAAGTTCAATTGCCTACACCGAAGAGCTAAAACATTATGATCATTTCCCTAATATGATGTTGGTCCTCCACGTTCCAAATATATAATTTCCTCCGCCAAAATAGCTCTTATCCGGCGAGGTATGGACGCTACATTTAATTAAATGTGCTACAAGATTTCTAAAGGTGTCTTGTGCTATCTGATACCAACACGTTAACTGCAGATCCTTCAATTCTTGTAAGTTACGTGGTTGAGCCTACGCAGATCAAATATGCTGTTCCAACACAACTAGAGTTGCTCGATTGGATTTATGTCTGTGGAATTTGGAGGCTAGGGCAATACTTGGAAGTCTTCCTCATATTCCACGAACTATTCTCGAACAATCCGGGCAGTGTGGCATGGCGCATTATCCGGCTGAACGAAGGCACTACTAGAGTGGTTGTACTGTTGCCATGAAAGGATATACCTAGTCTGCAATGATGTTTAGGTAGGTAGCAGACGTTATAGTTTCCTGCACATGAATTACTGCACCTAGGGTTTCCCAGTATAACATTGTCCAAAGCATTACACTTCCTCCACTGGCTCGTTTTCGTGGTGCCAAAACTTCCCCAAGTAAACGATGCACACGGCGTCCACATGGTGCAACAGGAAACGAGATTCATCGGACCAGACGACCTTCTTCCAATCACTCAAGGTCCAGTTTTGATGCTCGTATGCCGGTTGTAGACGCTTTCGATGGTGAACCTGGGTTAGCATGGGCACTTGGAGCGGCCTGCGGCTATGCAGCCACATTTCCAGCAGGGTTTGACGTACTGTGTGTTGTGACACTTTACTCCCGTCATCAGCATTCAAATTGTGGGCGAGTTGCGCCAAAGTATCCCTTCTGTTGGCTCGTACTATATGGGATAGCCTTCGCTCACCTCTAGCATCGATGAGCCATGGTCGGACCACTCCTTGCCGGCGGTTCGTGGTTTTCCCCTCCTCGGACTACTTTTTGAAGGTACTGACCATGGCTGACTGTGAGCACCCCACAAACCTTGCCATCTCGGAAATACTCTGACCCAGTCGACTGACCATCACAATTTGGCCTTTGTCAAACTCACTTAAGTCCGCTGCCTTTCCCATCTGAAGAACAAGAATAGCACTGATTAACAGAGCTCAGTATCGGGTGTTATTTATACCGTTTCATGTCCTTCACATTCGCTGCATTTACCTGCAGTTGCTTCGATTTGCATAGAGACGCGCTGATCATAACGTTTTGGCTCTTCTGTGTATATGTCAGATAATATAAGTTAATTTATTTTTTTAATTTTCTTCGCTGCTAAGCAGAATCGAACGAGAGTATTTTCTCTGTTACAAAATGTCTTCACCTTCTGAACTTTCTTCTGCAGCATCTACATTTATGTATCTTCTGCTCTATTTAAAAAATCAGTAATCTGCGTTTGTTTGCAACATCGTAGAACCCGTTTGTTTCATAAAGCCCGTTTTGAAATTTGTGCTTCTTTCAGTCGAAGGATCTGCATTCAAAAAAATAAGATTCTAATTTCTCGGCTAAGTTTATGCCTTCCCATATGCTTTTTAGTGTAAAATTTGGAATTCAGAATTTTCATCTGTGCTATCATCCTCTGAATTGATTTGGTTTACCTTCAATGATCTTCGCAAGCCTTTTTTTTTATACCAGTAATTCTTGGACATCTTCAGCAGTCATATCGTCAAAATCTTCCCCTCCTATCGACTTAGCAAGTTCTACTATCGCAACGATTCCGTTTTCTGCTGCTTCGACTATATTTCCTGAATGAACAGACTCTGGCCGTAAATTTTTGCAACACGCATTTAATGTCGACGGATTGACTTCTTTTAGCAATAAAGCTATGATTCCGATACAACAATAAATAAAATGTTTTCAATTGTGGATTACATCACTTCAATAGATTCGGAATCAATTTTTTACATACGCCATTGAAACGATTTTCTGATGTAACGGGTTTAAATGTAAATACAATTCTTTAATCTAATGCTGAATTAAAGAAGTAGTATTAGGTGATAGGTACATTACTTCAACATTTTGAGTACTTAAATCTTTTGGATGACATGGCGCGTTAACCAATAGTATTAAAATTTCGAAATCTAGATTTTTCGCCTTTAAATAGTTTTTTTTTCACAGCTGGAATAATATAATTTAGAAACTATTCTTAAATAAATTGACAGTTACCCAAGCTTTTTTATTTGCTTTCCAACATATTTGTAACGCGTTTTTATTTACACCTTTCATTGTACGAGGATTAGAGGATCTATAAACTAGAATAAGTTTTATCATGCAATCTCCTGATGCGTTATTGCACATAAGTAACGTTGCACGATCATTTGATGTCTTAAAACCTGGTGCAGGGTTCCATTTTCGTTTTGAAATTTTTCCACTTTTTTCCATCAAAGATATGTCTCATTGGCAATGAAAGTTGAAATGGTGTGTATCCGTGCTTTTCAAAAATATTTTGAAATTCTTCTGGATACCTTTTGGAAGCTTCATTATCAACCGGTGCAATTTCCACTTGAATTCTTATGTTATTTAATGAGAAGCGGTTTGTAAATCGCTCAAATTAGTCTTTACTGGCAACAAATTTCAGGTTAGCAGAAGATTCTACATTTCATTTTAATGGATTTAAATTTTTAGTGCCTTTTGTTTCATTACATTGCTGTTTAATGGGATCCGCTTTCTGTTGTTATCTTAACAAATACTGAGTGCTTTTTCCATTTTCTCAATTATTGGCGCTCGGGGACGAGCTGTCATATTTGGGAAGTAAGAGATCCCGCAGCAACAGCAGTTCTGATTTTCTATTCAAGTTTCTTTCTGGTTTGGATTGACGCTTCATTTAAATTTGAACTTTTTGCAACGTATGATACCTTTTATCCTTTTTAAGACGATACAAAATTTGTATCTTTGATTCTAGAGAAATAACGTTTCTTTTGTGTGGTGTTTTTTTACTTTCATTAGGTATAATTTAGAGCTGGAATTTAATTCGCAACAAAGGAATTATTCCAATGCGGTTCTTATGAACAAAGCTTAGTAATACCTATTCGGAAAAATCTATGAACGATCAAATAAAAACCAAAATAAACCTTACAAAAAAATGAATCTTTTTTTTTTAATTCGTCTTTGGCTTTTAAAATAGGTTTTTTAATTCCTCTTATTCTTAGAGGTGGCAAGCTTGACTGCAGCGTTTAATACAATAAGTCCCTGAGTATGAATTGTTTTCTTCGCTCTTCGCATAACCTAAAATCTGAAAACTTCATTTTCCGAAAATGTTTCATACTTTAAGCTTTCCTAACTTCTGAAGTGGTATGAAATTAAAAACCGGGCAGTTTGCGATTTTGACAAAAGCAGCCCAAGGTGCGAAGACTGGAATTGGAATTGCACGCTTCGAATTCACAATTTTTAATGGTATCAAAACCCGCACAAAAGCTTAAAAATACCTTGCTGTGCCAGGTTTGCCGCAATTCTCTAACCGTGTTAGAGCGAAACTGTGTTGTAGATGTTCCGTATTATACGGGTATACTTGGTGTATTATACGGCCTGTACTTGGGTGTGGTGATTAATAGGAAACTACCATAGAGATTGCATATTAATGAATACAATGAAACCAACAATTTATTACATTAGAAATTTTCTTGATATGTTGATTTTGAAAATTATGTTCTTTGGTTGGGTTTAATCTTATTTGATGTCGGTTTATTTTCGTGCAGAGGAGCTTACATATAATATCTAAAATTTTTACAATATGCTGAGAATCATATTTAAATCGATGATGAAATTAAGAAAATATGATGGCTGTATTTAAGTTTAAAAAGATTTGCAAATTTTAGGGGTGAGAAGATTGTAAAATTTTCAAATCATCAAACACTGATGGGATTGTTAGATTACTATTATGTTTAAAAACATAAGATTTTCAAAGGTTGGTACTGAATAATATAACGGCTTATAGGTCTTTCATTTAGAAATATTACACTGAGTTGGTTTTGCATTAGCAATATCCCCTTGTAAAGGAATGAATGGAAGGCTGGTGATGGCTGAAGATCGAGAAATGCTGATTTACGATTGTAGAGCGCACATTCGGCAATCACTTTTCGCATTACTTCGAGGAAGAATGATTCGGCTTCGTGATCTTTCCGACTTCGGACGTGGTATGATTATGGGGACACTAAGTTCAGGTGCCAGTATCTCATCAACAATCACCATGGTGAACTGTTCCCATTCTGTGCTGTCATGAGTCTACCGTGATTGGCTAAACACTGGTCAATAGGCGATCCAAAGGTCATATGTGGGACATTAATGTATGGTCAATGGCCATGTTGAGCGACATGTGTTCAGTCTTATAACACATCAGCGATGCAGCACAGTGGCCGAGCTAACCATCCAATACAATGTTGGAATGACAAGATCATTCCAACATTGAATGACTGATTAGAGTGGATCGATGACTTCATGAGACTACCTACCTTTCTATCGCCATCCACCAAATAAACTCCTTCATGACGACAATGTATTCAAATAACTGCAGCATAAATAAACAAGAAAACGCTGCAAGTCACAGGCTCCTTCAGATTGTTAATTGGCATACATCTGGCATACACAACCGGCTACATCCTACCATGGAAAGGAATTCTACATACTTACCTTGGCGAACGCGACAAAGAATTCTACATCCTACCATGGACAGTATGACCATGAATTCAACATCCTACCATGAAGAACATGACAATGAATTCTACATCCTACCATGAATACCATGACAAGGAATTCTGAATCCTGCCATGGAGAACATGACAATGAATTCAACATCCTATCTTGAAGAACATGACAATGAATTCAACATCCTGCCGTGGAGAGCATGACAACGAATTCTACATCCTACATGGAGAACATGACAATGATTTCAACATCCTACCATGGAGAACATGACAATGAATTCTACATCCTAGCATGCGAACACGATAATGAATTCTGCATCCTACCATGGAGAGCATGACAATGAATACTGCATCCTACCATAGAGAGCATGACAATAAATTGTACATCCTACCATGGAGAACATGACAAAGAATTGTACACCCAAGTCATTTGAACTCAACCCAATTAAGCATGTTTGGAAGTGGAAAAAGGCGATTCAATACTCCGATCCCCACCTAGTGGAAAAGGCGATTCGATGCTCCGATCTCCCACCTGGCAATGTGCAGACATTACAGGACACATTTGGTGACACACTATCGCAGGACATGCTGTGTAATAGTTTCTGAAAAAAGAGCCAGTCATGCAGTCTTTTTTGTTTGCGGTGCCAATCGACTGGAAGTAAAGTTTTTTCGTATCCTTTCAGTGCCCATGAATTTTCCGAATAGTAAACAATAGGTGGCTTCAATTTGGAGTCTCCTTCTTCATTGTCAATCAGCAGGATACCCTACTTTGGCAGCTTTGAAACCCGGCCCTGGTTTTTCTTCAGTGCAGACATTTTCTGTTCGGCTTTTTTTTCCCAGTGTAACCCTGGTCTCATCCATATAAACACTTGTTTAGCGGTATATCCACCCTAAGATATCCCTCAGCTCTTTAAGAAATATTTCGGCGGCTCGGAAATCAGCAAATTTATCCTCTCATTTTTACAAAACAATGACTGGCTTAAATTTCGAAAGCCAATCAAGATTTGCAATAAAACGTTTTGAAACAGTCACTTGCTTTCAAATTAGCAAATATACACCAAAGAGCCAAAACATTATGATCACCTCCCTAATATGATGTTGATCCTCCACGTGCAGCCAAAACAGCTCTTATCTGACAAGGCAAGGACGCTACAAGATTTCTAAAGGTGTCTTGTGGTAACTGGTACCAACCCGTTACGAGCAGATCCTTTAACTCTTGTACGTTATGTGGTTGAACCGCAGCAGATCGGATATGATGCTCCAACACAAACCACAGATGATAGACTGGATCGATGTGTGGGGAATATGGAGGCCAGGACAATACCTGGAAGTCTTCCTCATGTTCCGCAAACCATTCTCGAAAAATCCGGGCAGTGTGGCATGACGCATTATCCTGCTGAAAGAAGGCACTCCTTGAGAGGTTATACTGTTGCCATGAAATGATGTACCTAGTCTGCAATGATGTTTAGGAAGTTGGCAGACGTCAGAGTTTCCTGCAAATGAAGAGACCCATGGTTACCCAGTAGCACATTGCCCAAAGCATTACACTTCTTCCACCAGTTTGTTTTCGTGATGAACACTTCCCCAGGTAAACGATGCACACGTACCCCGGCTGTCCACATGGTGCAACAGGCAACAAGATTCATCGGACCAGACGACCTTCTTCCAATCACTCAAGGTCCAGTTTTGGTGCTCGTGTGCCCATTGTAGGCGCTTTCGACGGTGAAACGAAGTTAGCATGGGCACTTGTAGCGGCCAGTGGCTACTCAGCCACATTTTCAGCAGGGTTTGATGTAATGTTGTGCCACATTACTCCCGTCACCTGCATTCAAATTCAGGGCGAGTTGCGCCACAGTATTCCTTCTGTTGGCTCGTACCACATGGGATAGCCTACGCTCACCTCCTAGCATCGATGCGCCATGGTCGGACCACACCTTGCTGTCGGTTCGTGATGTTTCCCTCCCAGACCATTTTTTGATGGTAACTAACCACGGCTGACCGTGAGCAGCCCACGAGCTTTTCTGTCTCTGAAATGCTCTGACCAGTCATCTGTCCATTACAATTTGGCCTTTTGTTAAACTTACTTAAGTCCGCTGCCTTCACCATCTGAAGAACAAAAATAACACTGATTAACAGAGCTCAGTATCAGGTGTTATTTATACCGTTCCGTGATCTCCAACGCGCCGTCGTTTACCTGCAGTTGCTTCGATTTGCATAAAGACGCGCTGGTCAAAATGTTTTGGCTCTTCGGTGCACGTACTTCGTGCCTTAGCCAAACGATAGCTTGGTTTATGTTTGCCTTTCGCCGGCGTTGATCTTTTAACCATGTCGCCAGCATTTTATCCATTATTTCCAATATCTTTGATCCCTTATACGACGAGTTTTGCGAAACTAAAAGGCTTACCTATTTTAATGCTGCTTTTAATTTCTCAACATTATCTCTAATATTTCGCAAAGTACTCTCTCTCTTAAATTAACAGAACAACGTATCATTGCTGTTCTTTGGCCTTCTTTACGTTTAACTTCCTTCCAAATTTATTGATATTCTCCCGCGTTTTTCAGCACTTAGCATCAGCACTTAATGGACACTTGAATCACATCGTTATAGGATATAAAATATTTAATGTATGTAATATTATCTTTTCCGGGGAATTTTTTCGCAAAATCTGATTGAAATAAGAGCAGAGTTGCATCCGGAAGAATAAAATGCGAATTTTTCTTGCAGTGTACTAATGATGGAAATTGGGCGGAAGTCTAAGGTAGTTTCTGAGTTAAAAAGAATTTGCTTTGTACAGCAGCTTGATAAGAAAATTTTCTGTATTTTAAAAACTGAAGGAAAACAAAACAATTTTTCGTTCAATCCTAGTGTACAAGGTTTGGTCTGCTTTTCAAGTAGCAAATCCTAGTTAATTTTGCCAAGAAAATATAATTGTGTTTCCCACTGATCACTTTTTTTTTATATTTCCTCAGGTGCTTTTCCTCTCGTGCTTTTCGTTTTCCACTTGTGTTCTAGTACTTAATGCTGGTTTCTTTTTGTCTGAATGATGCCGATGCCCTGTTTGCTCCAAATTCCTTTGTTTTCAAAACGACTGTTCCGTTCTTTGATATTGCAAATCCCCCTCCTCGCATACATTTATATCTCATGATCTCCCAACACAATATATGGTTTTGAAAATGACTGTTGGATATGAACATCCCTCGAAGCTCTCAATAATTTTCACCAGAATAACCTTATTTTCAACACTATAATATAAGCAATACGCGATTGAGACTTTCAATTGTTTACCACAGTTTAATTAATTTAATTTCAATTTAATTTTAAAAGTGTAACAGGACAACCACAATTTATTTAAGTACCTAATTCAGTGTGATAAATAATTTTATCCATAAAGTAATCAAGATTGCATTTTCTTAATCTAAAATAAATACATTTAGTTTTCTGCACATTAAAAGCAATTGACTTGACCCGAACCATTTTCTAATAACTAACAAATCTGTGTTGAACATTTTGAAAAAATATCCATATCGTTACCTACATAGATAATTCAAAATCATAAGCCAATATAGCCATCTTACCACAAAGCTTAAATCAAAATCGATAATAAATATTTTTTTTAAAAAAATGGTACCAGAACTGAACCCTGTGGTATAATATAATTAACAGTGATTTCATTACTAACGAAATTGTCAATTCCGATATATTGTCTCCCATCAGTTAGATAACGTTTCAACCAGTCAACATTATAGTTCTAATTTCACACATCTCAGGTTCGAAAACACCTTTTGAATGTCCAAGAAGAGAGCTACATATTTATGTCTATTATTAAAACTGGCAAAAACTTTAAAAACTTTGGAGGTTAATTCCAACTTTGGAGGTAATCCCTTACTAAAACCAAAATTGGTTATTTGAAAAACTTTCAATATATCTAGAAACAGTATTTCAAAGCAGCTGGAAAGGTACACGATTGTAAACAAAGATTTATTGAATAAACTATCTTTAATCTCATTGTAAATATGTTTTATATTGTATAGGATGAGATGAAATCTGCACGTGTTGCATTGCTACTTTTTAATTGAGCTATTGCTTCAGAGATATCGATCTCCGATACACAAGAAATGAAATAGGAATTACTAAACATTAATAAGCCGGATTACATATCATTCGTAGGAATGCTATCGAAAGCTTGTTCTAATAGAAGACAATCAATAATTCCAGTAAAATAACTATTGAACTTGGTAACAAATTCCAGTAAAATAACTATTGAACTTGGTAACAAATTCCAGAGGTTGCTGTTGAAAAGTATATTCCTTGTTTATATCTTCAATAAATTTTTGATAAATACTTTCACTACTTTTATTGCCACATATCTTATTTTTCGTATATCCCAGTTTCATTATTAATGAATAATAAATAAACACCCCCTCAATCAGCTGCTTGCCACACAGTAAAAAAACCTTACCAGGAGATCGAACCTAGGTCCCTTAGATCAGTAGCCAAGAGCGCTACCCACTCGGCCATGGGACGACATTACCGTTACTTAAAAAGAAAGTCTTGTAAAAATTATTTTTTGGCACTCTAATTAAATTAATCAATATATTGCGAGGTTTCCTAAAATATTTCACTTCATCCTGATGTAGTACATTTAAGATACATTTCTTATATAATTAATTTCTATAATTTATCGAATTAATAATTTCCTCTGACGTCGAGGGCTTTTTAGAGAAAATTCCTACAAGAAAAAAATATAACATAATTTTTTTTATCTCTGTAGGATTTACTTTCGCAAAATATGCCAAGATAAAATAATACTACTAAAAAAAACCAATATTTACAGGATTTTCTCGAAATTCTTCAGATGTACAAATTTCAAGCATTGTCTTTTAACCTCGTAAATTTTTAACCTCGTAATAAAAAATACTTTAATAAACAGAAATACATCTGTTATCCAGAAGAAGAGCTAAAGGTTTCATGACCTGGTTACATATTTGGATTTGTTTAAGTGATGCGAGAGAAGCATTTTTTGCTAGTGAACTAACATGCAATTGTAGAGCAATGTAACATGCT
The DNA here is from genome assembly GCA_038380435.1 of Ryuthela nishihirai. NCBI lineage: Eukaryota > Metazoa > Arthropoda > Arachnida > Araneae > Heptathelidae > Ryuthela > Ryuthela nishihirai. Next base: position 7,533,589 of record JAWZYU010000019.1, read on the forward strand.
GGTCTAATAATTGTCAGTAACGTTATATTTCTTTAGTTCAAAAATTGTTCTACTTTAAATATAAAGTCAAAAAGCCCTCCCAATCGTAAACTCTACGTTAAAGAGCGCCATTTCTTTACTATTAGCACTTAGTATAAATATAAGGGGGGTGAAAAATATTTTCCCTACAATGAGGAAGACACAAACAGCAGAAAAAGCGTTTAAATTAGGCATATATAATATAATATACTTTGTTCTGGGACGATTTCTCTTTGATCTCTATTTCACTTTTTTGTTAAATAGACAAAATATTCTAATTTTACAAAAGACGGAAATTTTTACCTGCCCAAAAATCGAATATAGGTTTCATTACACAAAGAAAGTTTAGATCGAAAAATTATTGCTTCTCGAACAGATAAAAATCTAGCTTTTCTTCATGCCAAAACGCCCTTTGTTAGCTAGCTTATTTTCCGCAAGTGAATTGGCAACACTGAACGCCAAATTAACCATTTGGGGAAGCTTTTCCATTATAATGTTAAAATGACTATTTCGTTGTTACTAGTGTGAAAACGATACTAAGACAGGTGACCAGAAGTACAATTTTTTAATCAAATGTCCAGTTCAATTATTTAGAAGACAACCAATGTCCCTCCATAGTAAATACACGGATTGCCTGTAAATAGACTTCAACATTTGTTAAAAGCATCTGAAAAAAAAATTGCCGCTGACGCAGCGGGAATCGACTCCCGCAACTTTCTAGATACATGCCAGAGCGTTCTAGCCATCAAACCACGCATCAGACGCTAAACCTTTCCAGAATAAGATCTTATTCTGGATATAATGCTTTTATGGTTTTCGGGGAAAATTAATATTATTCATCGATGATATATATTTTGTTACCATTCATAATTATAAATTAGTTTAAAATGCAATATAAGTAGAAAAATAATTATAAGGAAAGTTTGTATTTAACTGTCGGGAATTTTTCCTCAGATTTGGGAACTTTTCGCCTTTTAATGGATAAACTCAAATGACCAACTTTATACTTGGGAAATCTGATCATCTTACAGTAAGGAAGGGGCGGGCTGGCTCAGTCGGTAGTGCGTCAGGCTCGTAATCTGTAGTTCATATGTTCAAGTCCCAGCTGGGTCAGCGTTGAGATTTATCTCCGCAAAATTTCCCGCCCTGCCCACGGCAGTAGGGGACACCGATGGGCTTGGAAAGGCCGCCGTCCGTCGGATGGGAGGTTAAGCCGTGGCCCCGTGTGCGGGAGAGCCATACCCTGTGCACGTTAAAGAACACGCTGGATGGCCTTGACGGGAGGCTACCATCTGTCTCCCAGCAGCTATTCCAGTGGGTCCCCTCTCCCAACGTTCTCTGAGCCTTCGGGGTCCATGTGACCTGGCCATTTAGCCCATTGTGTGCAAAAAAGTGCCGCTCAGAGGTAAAACAACCCAACAACCCAACCTAGAGTAAGGAAACCAGGCTAATGCTTTCATTCCAATAAGTAATATTATCAGCTTGATACTTTAAATTCAATTAGTAAGACGATCAGTCCAATGCTTCCATTCCAATCAGTAATACAATCGAGCTAATGTTTTCATTTAATTAAAAATAAAATTGTCAGGTTAATGCTTTCATTCCAATAACTAAAATAATCAGGATAATGAATCAGTCAGGTAAAATTTAGCCTTAATTAGCATAGCGGTTAGAGAGCTGCAACTGTTCCAGCAAGACAAACTTTGTGGATTGTATTAGCTCTAACTTGAGACAGTGATCAGCAGTGACTTCGGTTTTAGTAGCGCATGTTCTTGTATGGGAAGGCTTCTAAAAGCTAAGAATAGCTTCTAGGATTCTTCTCTGTCCTACATGTCCAAATGAAAAAAAATATTCTTTTATTCCAATAAGTAACACAATTAGTCTAATGCTTTCATTCCAATAAGTAAGACAGCAAAGATAACGAGTTCATTTCAATAATAAGACAACCAAGCTAATGAGTTCATTCCAATAATAAGACAAGACTAACGCTTTCATTCCAATAAATAAAACCATTATATTAATGCTTTCATTCCAATAAGTAGGACAATCAGACTAATACATTCATTCCAATAAGTGGATAAGACAACAAGCTAATGCATTTTGATGGCTTAACCCAGAAATAATTCATATGTTGGGAGAAATATTTATTGAAATACTTGTAAATCTATTTAATCTACCAATTGAGCAAATAATTTTTCCTGATGTTTTGAAACAAACTACTATTGTTCTTATTTTTAAAGAGGGTGACCCAAAGGAATTAAGGAATTATAGACCTATTGCTTTACCTTCTGTAATATCTAAAATTTTTGAAAAAATAGTGAAAAATAAATTATATGAATATCTGGAAAAGAAATGTTTTCTCAATAGCAATCAGTTTGGGTTTAGAGAAAAAATGGGTACGGATGATACATTATTGCAGGTAACAAATACGATTTATACAGCGATGAATAAGAGTGATAATGCGTTAACAATCATTCTGAACATTAAAAAAAGCAGTCGATACAGTAAATGATCAAAAATTAATGCAAAAAATTACAAGCTGCTGGAGTTAGAGGAGTGGCAATGAATTGATTTCACAGTTATTTAACTAACAGAATGCAAAAAGTAAAAATAAAAGATACATGCAGTGCTTGGATTAAAGTTGAATACAATGTGCCCCAATGATCAGTTCTGGGGCCTTTATTATTTATTGTTTGCATTAATGATTTAGATTCCATTAACCTAACAGGTAAAATAACTATTTTTGCTGACGACACTTGCCTGGCATATACTGGTTTTGATTCTTCGATTATTTTTAAACAAGCATATAGTGATCTAGAATTAATTAGAAACTGGACCATAAGTAATTTTTTCAGAATAAATCTGAAAAAGACAAATGCAGTTTATTTCTACTTAAAGAAAAATAGATCTGTTACAGACATTTTGCACCGTAACAAATTGAAATATCATGATAGTAATTGTTCATCGAAAAGTCACTGTAATTGTCCTCAAATTTCTTTTGTACCGTCAGTGAAATATTTAAGTATTTGGATTGATGCATGCCTAACTTCGAAAGGGCATGTAACATTGGTTAAAAGGAAGGTCATCCGTACCCTGGCCCGCTTATATCTCGTAAGACGCTTAGTTTCATTTAAATTTATGTGTACACTATATTGTGCATTAATCCATTCTCAATTCGCATATGGTATAAAATCTTGGGGGTGGGGCATGTATTTCAATACTTTTAAACAATTTTAGTGCTGCAAAAGAGATTTATTCGCTTATTAACTAAAGACCCAAATCCGCAACCTTTTTTACCTTTGTTTCAGGAAGCAGGAACATTAAGATTAATTCTGAAGTTATGCTCATAAATTAAATTAAGTGGCCTACAATGAATGAATAAATGAATAGAAAAAAAAAATATTTCGAAATTCAAAAGTTGAAGGATTCAATTACGTTTTGTATAAGAAAGAGTGCACGACCACTGTTTCCGAAAGCCTTTATGTCACGATTATTTTTTCGAAATTATTAAATACTTTTACTTTAGAAATGAAAGCATTAAAACTGATACGAATAATTGCCAATTACGACGAGATAGAAACATAAATTATGAAATTCCTGCATTATATAAGGAAATTTTTAGGCACTTTTATTTGTACTTAGCATCGAAATTCCTTTACTCTTTCCCAGTCAGCATGAGAAATATCACGAATTATCATTTGTTATCTAAAGTTATCGAGAATTACATTTTGAAACCTGATGATGTGGAAACGTTTTTGCATTGAATTACTACAACTGTTTATATGTAACATAGATATTGAATGTTTGTACCTTTCTGACTTTCACACTTTCTGGATTACTAGAAATTTTTTGTTTTGAGCTGTTTTCCTGTGTTATATTTAATGTGACGACTGACGTTTTAATTTTAATTGATTCTGTATGGAGATCTCATTAACGATGTGAGATCTCAAAAGCTTTTGTATACTGTTAAACATTATCCGAAATAAAAATTATCTATCTATCATAATAAGTAAGATAATCAGGCTATTGATTCAATTCCAATAAGTAAGACAACAAGCTAATGAATGCATTGAAACAAGTAAGATAATCAGGCTACTGATTTAAATTCAATAAGAAAGATTATCAGGCTGCTGATTTCATTCCAATAAGTAGCACAACAAGATTATTGCATTCATTCCAATAGGTGCCTACATTCCAATAGGGCCTACAATGAATGAATAAATGAATAGAAAAGAAATAAAAATATTTCGAAATCAAAAAGTTGAAGGATTCAATTACGTTTTGTATAAGAAAGAGTGCACGACCACTGTTTCCGAAAGCCTTTACGTTATGATTATATTCATTCCATAAGTTAGGTTAGAAAACTAATGCATTCATTCCAATAAATTAGACAAGCATTTTTACTTCATCAGAAATTTGCTGAAATTTCTGAAAAAGAATGGTATTTGCTTTATTTTTTTAATTCACTGGGAAGAATTTTCTTTAAATTTTTATTGATTTAATCACAATAACTCAGAATACTAATAAAGTATTACTTAACCTTTTAATTTTCTTGTTAGTTATTTAGGACGTTTTCTGAAAAGTCTCTGTATTCTCGATTTCAAGTGACTCATGTTGAATGACGATTAACATATGCAATCGGTGGTTTACTTAGTCTCGAAACAATCCCGAGCAGTGATCGTGCTCTCTTTCTTACACAAGACGTAATTGAATCCTTCAGCTTTTGGATTTCGAAATATTATTAATTTTTTCTATTCATTTATTCTTTCATTGTAGGCCATTTAATTTAATTTATGAACATAACTTTCATAATTAATCTTAATTTATGAACGCAACTTTTAATAGCATGTTTTGAAAATTGAAACTTCATTCTTGAAGAAATTTTAGTTCGTTTATCAGTGTTCAAACGTCATTCACATAACAGATGGCTCAAGATACGCTTCAGTAGCCAACAGTTATAAAGGGTGTTTTCTGCTTATATTATATGTATAATTATATTATATAATATTATTTATATATTATTGGTATGTAATTACTATGTTTACTAGTAAACTGATCCAGATATATGCGTTGATTCTTGGCTAACACAAGGTTCAGCGTCTGTGCAGTCACTCGTAGTGACATTTTTCACCCTGAGATAAAGATTTCGAGTTTGGGTAGCATTTGTGATCTTGCTAAATAGGAGTTAGAAGACATGTAACTCTTATTTAGCAAGATCACAAATGCTACCCAAACTCGAAATCTTTATCTCTGGGTGAAAAATGTCACTACGAGTGACTGCACAGACGCTGAACCTTGTGTTAGCCAAGAATCAACGCATATATCTGGATTAGTTTACTAGTAAGCATAGTCATTACATACCAATAATATATAAATAATATTATATAATATAATTATACATATAATATAAGCAGAAGACACCGTTTATATTATGATATTATTGATAATTATTGATAATTTAGATAGATAAATTATGATATTATTGATAATTTAGATTATGATAATTAATGATAATTTATTATGATAATTAATGTTATATTAAAATGACGTTTAAAATAAACTTTAGAATAGACTTCCTACTCTGGCCCTTCAAGTGAACTTGTGGGTAGGAGTATAAATTGGTACGTTTGAAGGGAATTATAGACCTATTGCTTTACTCTCTGTAATATCTCTCTTACTCTTGAAAGGATGAGGAAGACTCATGGTGGCATTAATATCACACTAGACATTCGTGATACCTATATATATATTTATTTACATCCTACGGTCTCACAAGGACCTACAGAAAAAGGCTGAAATTCAGCCTGAGGTGACAGTTGCCTCTCTGGCTGACGTCCAAGACAACGCTCTTTCTTCTCCAACGCCAGGCCCTCTCTTTGCTTCGTCACGTGACAGTGGTCAGGGTCATGCATACAGTCTCAAATACACGGCGGACCCGTAGCTGATCGTCGATTTCCAGAACTGCTGGCCGAGCCCAAGACTTAGTTTTCAAGAAAAGGAATGCTTACCCAGGCCCTCATTGTCACAATGGCTGCGCTGTTGTCATTTGGATAGGGGAAACCATGGGATAGAACAATGGCCACTCCATCCAGCTCTCCCCCCTTTTCATGCTCTTAGTGAGACTCATATACGCTCAATACCCCTCAAAAATTGAGACAAACACTTGTCTCAATTTTCACTATGAATATCTTAATAAATAAAATGAGATTTGTTGTACTCCTTCGAAAGTTCTGAATATATCAGTTCATCTTGAATATATGCAAATATATACAAGAAATAACAAAACTACGATGAAAGTTAGTCACTATTGACAGTCGTAGAGTCTACTGGTGTAAGGGCAATCAAAGTTTGTGATCATTTCAACTGCGAATGTTTGCTAATCAGTTTGCGACTGTCTGCTAATTTTATTTTGCACAGTTGATCACTGCATAGACACACGGGCACACATGTTTGAAGACTTGGTGTTGGTCAATGCCCACATCTACTCTTCATCATTGATCTGGCTGAGATCAGAGAGTCCAATATATCGGATGGGGGCTGGACGAGAAGTAGCAGAAAGGCACAACTGTTTTGTCTGCTCGCCCATCCCTGTCACAATTATCGCCTTAAGCTACGGCGTATGTGACAGCCCCCACCCCCTTCATATACCTCATACTAGTGGGCCAAAGCAGGTTCAGGCAGACATAAAAGAGATCTGAATTCCAGTGAGTCGATCCCTTCTTATGATGAATTTGCTCATTATATTGGGCTAAAGCTACATCCCATCGCTTGGTTTGCTACTAGATGACGCTGCTGCCGTTATATAGCTTAGAGAGTTGTGGTCTGAAAAAATCTCGACTCGAGACTAATACAACCAGTCGCAAACTTTTCCAGAGGTCACACCATTGCGAAAGCTTCCCGCTCAATAGTAGCCCATTTCTGCTGTGTCTGGGACAGTTTTTTAGAGGCAAAATAACAGGGCGTTCGCACCCCTAAGCATCTAGTTGTGAGAGACATGCTCCGACCTAATTGGCTGATGCCTCAGTATACAATATAAATGGTTGCTTACAATCTGGAATTGAACATTCAGTCACATTGCATACCACTCCCCCCCACCTTTAACACTTCAAATTCTTGCTTCATCACTCCATTGCAATTGCGTTGATGTTCTCTTTTGGGTCATATCCCTGAGAGGTTTTGTGATATCAGAGTAATTGGCCACGTAGTGTCGGAAATAATTAAAAAGCTCCAGTACGCTTAATAGCTCTTTCTTCATGCGAGGCGTTATCATTTATTTGATTACCTTAAGCTTTTCCGGATCAGGAAAAAACCGAACCCACAACATGGCCTAAATATCTGGTTTGCCCTCTCTTACTGCGTGGGCCAATAAAATCAATTCCCCACAACCTGGAAAGGTAACGCAGGTGAAGTGATCTGTTCTATAGGTACTTTGTCGCATCTGCACCCAAACATCACGCGACTGGCAATCTTTACAGGATTCGCACTATTGTTTGATATCACGAACCATGCGTGGACAAGAAAATCATAGGCATAACCATTGATCAGTTTTAACAATACTGAGATGATCACTCCAAACACTTCTGTGGGCCAAAGCCAAAACTTCCTTTTTCCTTTCAGTAGATAACACGAGTTGCCCTTTCACTAAATGGCATCACAAGACATCGCGTATCATAAAATCATCTTTGCCTAGGTTCTTTCAGATACTATCCAATGATGCATTATTCAGTTGAGCTCTAGAGAAGCGCTCTGATTCGCTGAAGTTTTCAAACATCGCTTCAGCAACTGCATCCTTTGCAAGCATAATGCTATCGGTTTGCTCTGTTTCTTTTCCTGTCTCGTTTCATACTATGCATGCTCTGTAGTTATTCCGCACGCCCTGTGGCATCACTCTCTCATCGTGGAATGGCTGCTGAAGCTCCGCCGCGCTAGCGAGCTTTGAGGCGGTTGCCATAATAACCAAGCTATCAGGTATTACCTTCTCACCACATAGCGTCCCGTCTCGTGAAAGTCTGTTATTGACGTCACGTTGGGCTTCTTACTTTCGCTCGCCTCTCCGCGGCATTCCACTCTCACAATCGGAATCTGTGCTTTTCCAACTATTCAGGGCACAAGCGCTTTCGAATCACCATGCTGAGGAAATCTACAGTTAGATTCTTAACAGTTGCAGCGATTAATCGACCTCCGGATAAATTGAACCAAACAGAACTTCTCCCAGAATGCGGACAGTCATATTAATTAAATCGGCTGCTATCGATTTCCCGAAAGCTGCTTGCAGAAAATTTCGTTCTGATGGACTCAAGAATCTTTCTGGAATGAGCTCTCTCTTCACCCTACTCAGCTCCGACCCTGAATCCAGAATGGCTGTACATGTTCTGCCACCACAACTCAATTCCAACATCTCTAACTCTCTCAAGCGAACCTTGCACGGTGCCTTTGGGACACCAATGGACGCTCTTTCCAATGCTCGCGCTGACACCCACGCACTTTGTGTTTAGCAGTGAGTGTTATCATAGAATGTTGTAGCTAAAGACAATTCCTCTTCAAATGTTTGTTGGAGCCACATATATAGCGATTACGTGCATTATTTGTGTTTGCTGTAGATGGAATTTTTATCTGTCAGATGGCGCTTTGCAATCATCGTGAACTATCTTTTGGAAAGTGGAATGCAAGTATCAGGTGCAGCCTTCTTTTCAAGATATCGACACTTATATAGCTGTATGCTTGCTAAATGGTGTATGATACATTCCATTAGTTCACGGGGCTGAGCCAGTCTGTTCATTCTTGCAAAGAGACATATTCTCTGGTGCTAGATGGCGCCTCGGATTTGAGCTTGTCACAATCTAAAAGATTGACGAGAGCATCAAATGTGCTAACCTCACCAGTCTCCAAGTATCACCAACACATTTCACGAATTCTCTCTGATAATGTGTTCTAAGATTAACTGGCTTGTTTCCTCGCTTCATCTGGCTGTAATTTGTATTGGACTGCGATAATCTATACATCACCAAAATACAGTTTTTCAGATTCTCATAATTATCTGCATCCACCACCGGCAAAGAAGCCAACAAATTGGTTAATTTTACCTGAAAAATAAGCAATTCTACCTGCCCTTCTATGCCCTGGGGCAGTATTGGAGAGCGAAGATGAGCACTACTCCCTGGAAAAATATGGGCGTATCACAGAGGTTTCCGGAGGTCTGCCAAGCAATGGATGCAAGATGGGGGTACACTTCGCCAACTCATCCAACAGTTTGCTCGTGTAGTCAGATTCATATGAGCGGGACCAAGGTGAGCCATTTGTATCAGAAATTTCGCTCTGCGATCCACGCACTTTCTGGATCCCCCCACTCAGATCAATCATCTCCAGATATTCATCTAGAGATGATTTGCATTTGAAGCTTTGTTAGCTCAAATTCCATTGCTTTCTTATTTTCTTGTGCTTGGAACTCGAGCTACGCTTTGAGCACAGCCATATCATGGGCTGCGCGCACTTGTTCGCTGGAGCATTCAGATATTCCACTCGCTGGAGAACATCTGTTCTTGGAATTTCCTATCAAAACTCGCCTGCTATCCTCCATGTTATGTTCTGCTGGTTCTATTGTTTCAGTGTTGTGCATATCTTACATACTTTTCGCGTTTCCCCGTGTGTTATACGGCATAGCACGAGGCAACGATCAATAACAGAAACAAGCTTGCAAACTAAATTTCACCACAACGAAGTCGCATTCGCAGATCAACTCCATTCTAGCAGTGATGTCTTGCATCTCTTCCTCCTTCGGCACACAATCACAATAAAACTTCAGAGCCACCATGTACCACTCTTTTTACCTCTTTGTCTGGTTGACACCAGATATAGGCTTACTTCTCTGGGCTCGCCGAATGAACTATGACAGGTAGGAGTATAAACTGATTTATACCTCTTCTCAGGATGAGAAAGATTCCCGGTGGCATTAATATCACACTTGATTTACGTGATATATATACATATCTATTTATTTACTTACATCACAAGGTCCCACACGGATCTACAGAAAAAAGGCTAATACTCAGCCCGAGGTGGCAGTCTGACTCCCTGGCTTACCTCCAAGATGACTGTCTTTCTTCTCCAACCGCTGGCGAGAGTGCCTCCCTCTCTGCTTAGTCACGTGACAGGGGGTCAGGGTGGCGCAAAGAGCTGCCGGCACATTCTAGGACGTAGTTTCCAAGAGACAGGAATGCCTCGCTTGGTCCTCATTGTCGCAATGGCTGCTCTGTTGTCATTTAGAGAGGGGAAGCCATGGGTCGAGCAATGGCCACTTCAACGAACTCTCCCCTCTTTCATGCTGCTAGTATGACTCTAACAATGTGCATGACTTTTCATTTCAAATAAAAACTATAAACGATTTCATATTCATAAATTTTCAGTAAATTTAATTGCACCAATCACCACACCTCGGAACTTCATGTTAAGAAAACGTGCCAATAAAACGAGCACCTAAATGCATCGCAAAGTCAAATCAATTGCATTGCTAGAGAAAAAAACTGAATTTCATTCGCGGTGGCTTTCTTGGAACTTTGATTACTCACTAAAGCGCTGTAAAAAATTTTACAACTGAAATAAACTGATTCCACTCACAACGAAACTGACGAATTATCTGGTTTTTCATCTAGAAATTAGAAGAGTATATATGCAGTATATACACGTCTATCCATTTGATAACGTAGCAAACCGTAATGAATTAACATTTCTGATGGATGGGGAAACGCGACCCAAAATTATAATGGAAGATGATGTCTTCACGCTATAAACCTCAAAGCAATCTAAAGAGGAGGAAAATTAAGAGGAGGAAATCTAAAAAAAAGGAAAATTACCACATTTTTCCTTTTTTTTATATCGTTTTAAGATTTAGTTTAAGGCATGGAATTTTCAGTCACACCTAAACACAAAAGCTACCATCCACGTGCAACAGCTAACAGATCACTTGTGACTGAAAATAACTACTACTACTATTATTTTGTAAGGTTCTGAAAGGGTGGGCCGCGAAATTTTGGATTGTATTGCAGATAAAGGGAAATTTATGAACCAATTCGCTGCTGCTTTTTGCCACTGATTCTTTATTCAACTTTTTCCTTTAATCAAAAACTTATCTATAATAAATCTGAATGTTAAAACAAATATTAACACACACCATACCCATAACACGTACGGCGTAAGCAATAATCTCTATGCACGTCAGAACTTGAACAGAATAGCTATGCGTTAACAAACGACTCCACTGATATGGCTATTATTGAAGGCAAACTGCGCATGCGCGAGTCTCCCGTAGCGTTTCCAACTTAATTTTAGTGTGTCGCGAGTATTCACCTTAGACCATGAATAGCATAGAGGGAGCTTCGCTGTAGTAACGCCGGGAGCCGAAGAGTGCCGATATCGGAAACTCATTTGTCACGTGACAGATGGCAAGAAGTAATCAAACAGCTTATTGCAAGGAGTTTGACTTTTGTTTTTCTATTTCCAGTACCAAATTATTATGATAAGTGTTATAATATGAACGTATTGGTAAATAAAATGCACACAACATATCGGATAAAATCATTATTGAAAATGCAATTCAACAATCAACCTCTTAGTAACATTTACAATAAATGGTGCTCGAATTCTGACTACTCCAGTTCTTGTCATATGAGTAGGAAAGAAATTTTGAATTAGTTTAACAACTAAAATGCGCTTTTTATGAAAAAATGTGACTAAAGGTAATTTCATTCAAATCTATTTAAATCTCGATTTTCAACAACATGCGTTTAGTATTTAAAGAGTTGTGGAAGCAGAAACATTTGACAAGTTACTCGTTCTGCAAAAGAAAATTAACATAATAAATTTAGTATATCGGTTATTACTCTCATTTTAATTTGTTTTTATTAATTTATCAGAGCAATTAAATTGATATTTTTGCTGTTAAATATTCCAAGTTCTGTAACTATATAAATAATTAATTTGTTGAAAAGCGAGTTTTAAATTCATAGATTTGGCTAGATCTTAAATTATCTCGGGTCACATTTTTCCGTAAATATTTTATTTTAGAACCAATAGCTATTCGACATTTCTCTCCCATTCACATAATAGCAATAGGATATCATAATTTAAGGCCTTGGGAAGTGTCATAGGCTATAAGCAAATTACTACCTATGCTTTCTTCTTCCATAAGAAAAAAGGGGTTATATATCAAATGAAAGCTCGTGACACGGAGAGCGTCACAGGTTATAAATCCTCCCCTCCCCTTCCCCCCGAAAAAGATGCAAATATTTGAAGGACTATTCTACTCAGGGCCGGATCTAGGGGGAGCAAAGGTACATATTCTCTCCCCCCCCCCTTTTCGAATGTTAGTAAGCGTAAAAGAGGGAAAAATTATTCAATTTTTTTTATTTCATGCATTTTTGAAACAATTTTTAAAAACCTGCTAAATGGAGGTCGAAACGTTATAGTGCAATGGAAAACTAGTCTCTTGGCCCCCTGTTACATTTTTCTGCCTTAATTTTTGTTCCTTACCCACCGTCAGATCCTCGATTTTTTTTCTAGATCCGGGCCTGGTGAAGTGGCGAATGTTGTCAGTCATAAAAATATACCTCCCCGACCGCCTTATTCCTCCCTAAAAAAAGAGGATATTTGATGAATATTACTGAATCTTTCAAACGCAACCGTTCACATTTACAAGTTAGGTGTCAAATGAAAGCTCATATGAGGACTGTCATGTCCCCCACTATTCTCCCCTCCTCCAAAAGGGAACGGAATTTTCGCGGAGGTCGACCTTAAAGAGTTATTTCTCAAATTAAAACTTGTGACGTCTTCAATGTCATCGGCACCTTCAAAAGTGACACCAAATAAAGGGGGAAGAAAAATGTGTTCCTTGTTTAGGAACATAATGTTTATGATTTGCTTGCTCCGCAAGATTTATCAAAGGAGGAACAATTGCATTTCACAGGTGAATAAAGCAATTTTAACTTAGATCGTAATGATAATTATTTATGACTGTACATATATGACTAAAAAATCCATGCATCAAATGAACGTTTCTGAAGATAGGTGTTTCTAGCAAGAAAGAAAAATACAAATGAAAAACGTATCTTCTTATAGGCACCCGAAAAGCAAAAACTGAACTTGAAACATATCGATGGTGCACAGGGACGTACCCAGCGTGGAGAACTCCCCCCCCCCCCCACCTCCGAAAGTAATTTTTAATCTTTTCTGTCTGGTGAAATATTTCAGTAATAGGAAACACTACTCAAGTCGTATTTCCCCCCCCCCCCCGAAACTAAATCCTGAGTAATAAGAAGAATGTCGCCGATTTACCTTCACAGCAAGATTGCCAGCGTACTATCTTCCTTTGAAGTGAATACGAATTCAGCAACTGATTCCACAATCCATATGTTCATCATTTATTTTCTATTTTTACAATACATATAGGAATTTAGCATTTTTTTAATTTATTTATATTAGCAGCAAGGGGAAAAATTGGTAAGCATATCCTCCAATAAAAAGAGTGCATCATCGTCTTCTTCAAGCAGCCCTGGGCTACGGAGGTCCAACCAGACCGTGCAATTTAGTTCTCCAAGCAATTTTTTTCACCCTAGCACAACACTTTTTAAGTTTAAGTTGCAAGACACTTTTAACAAGATAATGGTCAGATCCAATTTCAGCTCCCCTATGTGCCCTGGTATTCCTAACAGAACTAGCCCATTTGCTGTTAATTAATATGTAACCAATCATATTCTTATGCAGCCCATCAGGTGAAACCCATGTGTTCTTATGTATGTCTTGGTGTTTCTAATAAGTGTTAGTTATTCTGTATCCATTGAGTTTACTTACCTGCAGGAGACGTTGCCCATTGTCATTGCAGCTACCAATACCAAAAGGGTCTATTACTCCTCCCCAAAGGTCAGAGTCAGTACCAACTTTGGCATTGAATTCACCAAGAACAAGGGTAATATCTCCTTTTCTGGCAGAATTCAAAATATCCTGTAGTTGTACATAAAACCTATCCTTGTCATCCTCATTGGCATCCTCAGTGGGGGCATAACAGCAGATAACATTCAAGTCTTTAACGCTTGTCAGAAATTTTGCTGTAAGGAACCTTTCATTAATGCACTCATATCCTAGTAGAGCATCACTAGCGTGTCTGCTGAGAAGCAGACCACGCCTTGGTGATGCTTATTGTCGTCCCTCCCTGAAAAGGGAAATTTAAGATCATTTTTAAGAATCTGACCTTTATCTGTCCATCTGGTCTCTTGCAAGCAGAGAATATCTAAATTATAACTGTGGAATTTTTGTGTGAAGACATCAAGAGAAAAACTCTGTGCAGAGTCCTCACATTCCAACTACCTATGGAGAGAAAATGGTTAGTGGGATGTTTAAAGAAACTATGTTTATTGAGAGAGGGAATGCCGACAATATCAAACAGCCCCCTAATCGCAGACATGGGGCAAAGACCCGTTCCCCCACCACTAAAGGCTGAAGCCATCTACACTGGAAGACTTCCTCCAATGTAGAATTTGACGATGCCAATAGAAGCAAAGAGTTCAGGTGTCTGCGATGACCTCTGCTCAGGATTATCCACCAGCTGATAAACATATTCTGTGAATCTATTCACTTGGGGCTGTCAACCCACAAACAAACAGAAATTTTTTATTACCATTGTTATACTATAACTACAGTTTTACCTATCTATACAAGGCGTACGCCAGTTACATACACGTTTCCAGGAGGTACGTGAAGCATAAAAGGTTGAGAACCACTGCTCTAAGGTATTCACAGAGAAAAATAATGTGCCGTGAACAAAAAAATTCTGAGAATCACTGCTGTAAACTATACGGTTTTTGTGTAGGGTTTAATTTTGTAAATTTCAGTTGAATACATAAATATCCAAAAGACTAATTTTTTGTGGCACATGCCAATATTTGCCTTTCTTCATCAGAATAAGTGTTTCTAAGTTGCCTGAATACTTTTGTGTATATATTACAACAATGATTTAAATTTTAACTAGTAATGGAATGAAACACATATAATAATTCATTTAGGGTTGGGTTGTTTTACCTCTGAGCGGCACTTTTTTGCACACCATGGGTTAATGGCCAGGTCACATGGACCCCGAAGGCTCAGAGAAGGTTGGGGGAGGGGACACACTGGAACAAGCTGTTAGGAGACGGATGGTAGCCTCCCGTCAAGGCCATCCAGCGTGTTCTTTAACGTACACAGGGTATGGCTCTCCCGCACACGGGGCCACGGCTTAACGTCCCATCCGACGGACGGCGGCCTTTCCAAGCCCATCGGTGTCCCCTACTGACCGTGGGCAGGGCGGGGAATTTTGCGGAGTTAAATCTCAACGCTGACCCAGCTGGGACTCGAACCTGGGAACTACAGATTACGAGCCTGGCGCGCTACCGACTTGGGGGACTACCCGCCCCCCAATAATTCATTTATATTTAATATTTTATGTATAAATAAAATTAAAATTCGACCATAACAAAGAGGTCACACTACTTTGTAAAAAAAATTGCTGTTGAGAAAACAGATTGAAATCGAATGTTGCAATCTGTTAATCATTAACTGAGAAAAACTGGGAAAACAAATTTGCAGCTTTATCTTCCTCAACGGTTTAGCACGATGTTATTTGCTATCATCTATTTGAAATGGTAAAATGTTTGGACACTATACATTCGCAAAAGAAAACTTCAGCCATATTATTATTTCAACCTTCAATTTCACCTTTAATCTTCTGGTGGATTTCACCTTTAATCTTTAATTTCACATTTATTTAAGGTAGTGGAATATAATCATCAATTTATATACGGTATAAACGTTGTTCATTTATTTCTAAAACTATACTTTGCAATTTTTAACAAATAGACATTTTTAATAAATCCAAGAAACCATCCAATGCTTCATTTTTGGCTTTATTAAGGATGTATCATTTCTCTCATTCATACCCATTACTATGTATTTGTGGCAGTTAGTGTAATGAGCAACATTAACGTATGGCATTTGCCGTTTGGATCACTTACCCCCTAGATCAATGCATCTCAACCTCTGTTCTGCGTTACACTCCTGTGCCTTGAACGCATCGTAGGAGTTCCTCAATCTTTAGGGAAATAACGCAAAAAACTCATATTTAATCATCTGGGTGAAGTAAGTTGAAAATTTCCAACGAGGTGACAATATTTTCAGAATTTTATGAATGGCAAGCCTTGCGCGTCGATGAAATCCATTCTTAAAATGTAACATGTAGCATGTAATGCTTAATGTGCATGTAACATGTAGGCTTAAAACTTCCATTAAATATGAGTAATATCACTTTAAATTTGAAGTTGTGTGCATAATCATTCTGTATGTAGAGGTTGTCCCAGTAATCTCCCCTAGTCGATCGGTCGTCGAAAGTTACAATATTGAGCGTTCCGATGAAATGTTGCCTCCGATGCTTAGCTAGGGAGAAAAATCAGGCCGAAAAGTACGTGGTGGCAGGCCGTGGTATCTATTACCATGCATGCGTACTGTGTAAGATACGCTAATGAGGTATCAGACAATCGGTATTTAGTCTCCAGAAAAGTAAAAAAGCGGGTATTACAAAATCGCGCTTATATAATCTATTTCAAATCAAACAATTATATATATATTATGTATATAAAACATGTATTGCATATTAAAGAAAACATTGCAGCAAAATATTTAACTTATAAACATTTTTTCAAATAAAATAAAAAATTACGTACCAAATTAACAACAATCGTTTAATACGAAAATATAAGTACCATATAAAATATCCAACACTGAATACCAGTGGTATTGCCTTGCGACCTTAAAACTCGATTTATAATGTAGATAACGCCGCGCGGCACTGTGTCTTCAAATTAATGCGCGGTGAGGGATTTTTCAAAGCATGCTATGAAAGCCGGATAATTTAATAAACGGATAATCAGGCCTTTCTGTAAATATCTCTAGGTGTTCCCGATCTCATAAATATGAGAAACACTGCTCTCCTAATGTCCGACCCCGCCTTCTCGTGGTGCGGACCGTTAGTAACTTTCAAAAGAGATACTCTCTTGTGGAAGTGAACGGAAGGGGAATGCTGCCAGATTACTGTGGCACTACTGATCTGGACAACTATGGCTACTTTTCTTTTTTTTTCTACCCTGCTGAGGAGTGGTCAACCACACAGGGTCCTGGTGCTGACCATATAAACCTACTGGACTGGACAGATATATGGCTCTGAGCTTGATTATGGATCCTGATTTTGCTGCACTGGTGGGCTTCTGTGGAGGGAAAATCTTCCGCTGTGTTTTCTGTTTGTTTGTGGGTTGACAGCCCCAAGTGAATAGATTCACAGGATATGTTTATCAGCTGGTGGATAATCCTGAGCAGAAGTCATCGCAGGCACCTGAACTCTTTGCTTCTATTGGCATCGTCAAATTCTACATTGGAGGAAATCTTCCAGTGTAGATGGCTTCAGCCTTTAGTAGTGGGGAAACGGGTCTTTGCCCCATGTCTGCGATTAGGGGGCTGTTTGATATTGTCGGCATTCCCTCTCTCAATAAACATAGTTTCTTTAAACATCCCACTAACCATTTTCTCTCCATAGGTAGTTGGAATGTGAGGACTCTGCACAGAGCTTTTTCTCTTGATGTCCTCACACAAGAATTCCACCATTATAATTTAGATATTCTCGGCTTGCAAGAGACCAGATGGACAGATAAAGGTCAGATTCTTAAAAATAATCTTAAATTTCTCTTTTCAGGGAGGGACGACAATAAGCATCACCAAGGCGTGGTTCTGCTTCTCAGCAGACACGCTAGCGATGGTCTTCTAGGATATGAGTGCATTAATGAAAGGTTTCTTACAGCAAAATTTCAGACAAGCGTTAAAGACTTGAATGTTATCTGCTGTAATGCCCCCACTGAGGATGCCGATGAGGATGAGAAGGATAGGTTTTATGAACAACTTCAAGATATTTTGAATTCTGTCAAGAAAGGAGATATCACCCTTGTTCTTGGTGACTTCAATGCCAAAGTTGTTACTGACTCTGACCTTTGGGGAGGAGTAATAGGCCCTTTTGGTACTGGTAGCTGCAATGGCAATGGGCAACGTCTCCTACAGGTAAGTAAACTCAATGGATTCAGAATAACTAACACTTATTACAAACACCGCGACATACATAAGTACACATTTGGTTTCACCTGATGGGCTGCATAAGAATATGATTGATTACATATTAATTAACAGCAAATGGGCTAGTTCTGTTAGGAATACCACGGCATATAGGAGAGCTGAAATTGGATCTGACCATTACCTTGTTAAAAGTGTGTTGCAACTTAAACTTAAAAAGTGTTGTGCTAGGGTTAAAAAATTTACTTTTAATACTGAAGCTCTGAAAGATCCAGTTATAGCCAAAGCTTACCATGATAGGTTACTTAGTCATTATGACAGTCATGGTTTGCTTACTACTGAAGTTGAGGAAGAATGGGGTCATTTTAAACAGGCTTTTTTGGACACTAACAGTACTCTTTTAGGAAAAAAGGAGCAGAAGAGGCAAAATTATCTGAGTGATAAGGCACTTGAGCTTATTTCGGAAAGAAAGAACTGCAGGAATGCCCTTAATCAACACCCTACTAGTCCTAATAGAAAGCATTACAGAGACCTTAATAAACTTGTAAAGGATCAGTTAGCTGCTGATAAGAATCTTTGGATTGATGGTTTGGCTGACAAAGCCGAGGAAGCAGTTAGATAGCACAACAGCAGAGAGCTGTACCAGATAGTTAATGTTTTGTGTGGTAGAAAACGGACAGGCATACAAGGATTGAAGGATAAACAAGGTAAGGTTATGGAAGGGGAGGATTCTGTCATGGCTAGGTGGGCTGAGCATTTCAGTGATATTCAAAACAATGTGGTTAGTTCTATTCCCATTGTTTGCAATGATGATAGATGCATTGGTGGCTTTAATGTTGGCCCTATAACACAATCTGAAGTTATTTTGGCTGTTTCTAAACTTAAACTTCATAAATCCCCAGGGGTAGATGAAATTACTACGGAAATGCTTAGAGCTGGGAATGTTTCGGTTACCACTTGCATGACTGAAATTCTGAATATCTTTTATGATAAAGGCATGGTTCCTAAGGATTTTACCAGAGCTATTGTTATCCCTATTTTCAAAAAAGGTGATCGTAGTTCTTGTGATAACTATAGGGGTGATAACTATAGCCTTGTGTATATATTCTTGTGATAACTATAGCCTACTCTCTGTTCCAGGTAAAGTTCTTTCCATGATTGTGCTTAATAGAATTAAGAATCTGGTTGACAGTCAATTGCGTGATGAGCAATGTGGATTCAGAAGTGGTATCAGATATTTTCACTTAGGCAGATTCTTGAGAAATGTTTAGAATTTCAGAAACCTTTGGTTGCTAGCTTTGTTGATTTCAAAAAGGCTTTCGACTCTGTTGATCGTCATAATTTGTGGTTGATTTTGAAATCATATGGTATACCAGACAAGTTAGTTAACATTATGAAAGCTCTCTATAATAACACTGAGTCGTGTGTGAGAGTTGGTAAGGCTTGTAGCAATTGGTTTAGCATTACTTCTGGTGTTCGACAAGGGTGCATTTTGTCTCCTTTTCTCTTTAGCTTGGTTATTGATTATGTTATGCGAAATCCACTTCAAGGGAAAGATTTTGGCCTTAAATGGGCTGGAGATACGAAAATTTCTGATTTATATTATGCTGATGATTTAGCCCTTTTGGCAAATGATGTTGATGAGATGAACTCTTTCATTCGAGCTGTTGATGAGACTGGTAGTAGAGTAGGTTTGGTTATAAACAGAGAGAAAACTAAAGTGATGAAAATTGGTCAGGCAGGCTGTGATTCAGTTAATCTGAATGGTTGCAGTCTTGAGCAGGTGTCACAGTTTAATTATCTTGGGAGCTATGTAACAGATAATGGTGATGTGCGGCATGAGATTAACAGACGAATAGGGATTGCTGCCGGGACTTTTAAGAACCTATGGAGAGTGTGGAGAAATAGGCGTATACACCTAAAGACTAAAATTAGACTGTATAATAGTTTGGTTCTTTCTAGGGTTAGTTATGGTAGTGAAACTTGGACACTTTGTAAACAAGATAACAGAAAACTAGATGCTTTTGATTCCAGATGCTTACGCAGTATCTTGGGCATTAGGTGGTTCAACTTTGTAACTAATGATGAGATTAGACAAAGGAGTTTGCAACCTCCTTTAAGCAGCATATTGTGCAGAGAGAGACTCCGTTGGTTTGGCCATGTTGCCCGTATGAATAATTATAGATTGGCGAATAGGGTTATGAACGGTGTGCCTAAAGGCCTCAGAAAGAAGGGGAGACCTAGGATGCGGTGGGCAGACAATGTCAAACAGGACCTTGTTAAAATTGGTGTGCAGTGGCCAGATGCAGTAGTTGTAGCTCAGGATAGACTTGCTTGGAGAACTAAATTGCACGGTCTAGTTGGATCTCCGTAGCCCATGGCTGCTTGAGGATGATGATGATGATGAGACTACTACTATTTATTATGCACATCTAATAAGAGAGGACAGTTTTGTAAGTGCATCTGCACCTAAAAGAGTGAATGAAATATTTGAAAACGAGAATAGAAGTGATGAGACCTTTTGAAACTTAGTGTGTAGGCAACGTCTACTGATCTCTTTTACAGAGTCAGTAGGTTATCAGATAAATCAAGAAAACTAAATAACAGATAAGAAATAGTATAACTCCTAGCTCTTATGAAACATCAAAAGTAGAAAGGTAGTCAGGGACCCACGCATGAAAGAATAGAGAATGCAGTGAGTATGGCGATCAGAAACTGAAGGAAGTCTCTGGAGTTATCTTGTTATTTGTGGAAAAGTTAGACGTCTAGTCTCGATGATCTGTTAAGTACAGTCATCATTCAAGGTGATTCAATACCCGAAAATGCTTGTAAGCATCAGAAGGCTGTTTCCGCAGACGTTCTGAAATTCCTTGCATTGATTGTAGGAGAATCTGCATCTCCCAACACCATACCTCGGAACAGAATGAAAAGAGAGACTTTATTAAATTTAAGAGAGCAGTTGAGGATATTATGCAATATTGTACAGTAATTTACAGATCTCCAGAAGAGGAGGAAGCAGGCAACATTAAAAGCAACGTTCTTTGAGCAAGTTGAAAATGACGTTTTGAATTTCACACCTGAAGATTAAAGTGAATATATTTAGTTGTTTTTCTTTTGTCATTTTCTTCTTCACTCTATAAACTGGAATGTAACAAATGATATAAATGCATAAGAACTTGTATAAAAGGCATTTTAAGGGTTTCGGTTCGAAAATTCCTCAGGCTGAAAGTAAACTATATTTCACGTAAAAAATGCTCTCTATATTTCTGTCATTTTTACAGTGCATATTAGTTAACAAGCTGAATCCCTTTTCAGCGTGTTAACTAATATGCAATAGAAAATGATCCCGTATGGGGAATCCCCCATACGGGAACACTAACTGTAAAAATATTTTTAATCAATAAAAGGCTTAAACAAAAATATATTTTAGATTTGCAAAATTGTTTCTTATATGAGAATATGTCACATATTTGTAAATGATAAAGAATTGCTGCTTTTTTTTTAATTTTAGTTTTATTTTCCAGGTTTATTTCTTTTCTTTTTTTTTCATTTTCATGCATTAAACGTTTTTTCACAATATTTGTTTATTTGGGTTCAAATAACAATAATATTTTTACGACAGATGAACGTGCTACATGGGCTTATGGCAGATGTGTCATGAACGCTTGCCTATGCTTCAGTGTGACAATTACGTTATCAACTGTTTAGAACGCTGATGCTTTGAATAGTAAGAATTGTGGAAGGAAAACAAAAAGGCGAAGTGGAGTAGTGAAGAAATAAGGATATATTTTATTAAGTTAGTGTTGTGTGATACCACGTAAGAAGACTGTTAACATTTGATTCAAAATGAGTCTGGTTCCGATGGTGAAAGAGAATCAACAGTAAAATTACTTTTGAGTCTTCTATCAGGAGAGATCAACGTTAGATATTTCGCATCTATAAGGTATAAAGCATTATTAAAACAAATGAAATTCAATTTAATTTAGTTTGTTTCTTGGATGTTACAAAGTAATAGATTCTATTTTGTCATAAGAACTGAATATTGATAGCATTGTGGCTTAAGCAATGGGAATTAGTTAAACATAGTAAATTATCCTTTTTATGGTTTGACTTTATAATAAGAGGAATAGAAATACTTATGTTTAGATAAGATTGATTAATTTTTATAATTTTTGTGACTTTGTAATAAATTACTTCATTCATACTTTAGTTTAGTATACATATATACTATTTTTGAATTCATGCTAAGTTTTCATCTCTTTGAATTCATATCAATATCGTGCTCCAAACATCTTAGCTTAACCCGATTAATTAGGAACCTAAAGCGCCAGTACAATACGCTTATTTTTGTAATAATTAAGCATACGTATTATTATTCTCATAATACATTTAAATTTGTGAGCAGTGAATGTTCTCCTGTTTTTCCTGTTAGGCAAGATCCGATTCCCCCTTTCTCCCCACGAGATCCATTGTCGTTTCGGTGTTAGATGTTTGTTTTTTTTTCTTTTTTTAAAGCCTAAACTTCTCTAATCGCCTACCACATATAAATTTTGATCTTTAATTAAATTTAGGCAAAATGCTATTCTTCAATATTTTAATGTGTAACGTAGCTTATTTGGAAGCTTCACATGATTTGTAATGAAATGTAATCGGAAAGTTTTCAGATAAACAGTTCGCAAGAAACTTAAACTTTGGTTGTTAAATCTGGAAAATATAAATTGTTTGATAAAATAATGATACATTGCTGTATAACGTGCATAAAGATTGAATTGCACGAATGCAATTAATCTTAGAACTTTTAGTTTTCCTATCTATAAATCAAAAGCTTTTGCCGATAAATTAAATGATCTAATAACACGTTTTAGGTAAATTGCATCACATGCGATTTCACACTCTTTCGGAATATATTTCTCATTCATGTTATTGATGATTACATGGTTCCGTTCGAGCTAAAATAATTTTGACATGTTTGTGTTTTCTATGTTCACTGCCTTATACAATCTAGTTGATCACCAGGAAACTGAAGGAGATTTCCTTCATTATTCCGCTAATATTTCGTATAATTTTTGTTGCAGTAATATTTTGAGATTTCAGATGATGTAACTATTTCTAAAATATATGTGCTATTAATGATGATAAATGAAATAAATTTGTCTACCTGTTGTAACCGATATATCAGCTATTTCCGCTTGAGAATTTAAATATTACAAAAAAAAAATGACACTGAAATTTTAAAGTTTAGGAAAAATTATAGACTAACAATCAATGCGAAAATAATTGTGGCGAATTTCTTATAATTACACATTTTTGAAAACGCAAGAAAAAGGTTGGATTGTTTTACCTCTGAATGACATTTCTTTCGAGCAGAACGGGCCTAAATGACTAGGTCACGAGGACTCTAAAGGATCAAAACTGGATAGGAAATCCACTGGACAGTAGTTAAGCGACAGATGGAAGTCTCCAGTCGAGACCATATAGCGTGTTCTTTAACTCGCACAGGTTATGTCCAAGTTAAAAGAATAGGCTGAAACACAAAAAAGTCCCTGGAATTATCCCCATTCCAACATTAACAACACCCATATGAAAAACGGTGAAATATATTAAGAAAAATGTTTTGTAATGGGAACAATATACACCGAAGAGCCAAAACATTATGACCAGTGCGTCTTTATGCAAATCGAAGCAATTACAGGTAAATGACGGCGCGTGTGACGGTCATGAAACGGTAATAATATCAGCTGATACTGAGCTCTGTTAATCAGTGCTATTCTTGTTCTTCAGAAGGGAAAGGCAGCGGACCTAAGTGAGTTTGACAAAGGCCAAATTGTAATGTCCAGATGACTGGGTCAGAGCATTTTCGAGATGACCAGGCTTATGGGGTGCTCACAGTCAACCGTAGTTAGTACCTTCAAAAAGGTGGTCCGAGGAGGGAAAAACCACAAAACGCCAGCAAGGTGTGGGCAGACCAGGGCTCATCGATGCTAGAGGTGAGCGAAGGCTATCCCGTATGGTAGGAGCCAACAGAAGAGATACTGTGACGCAACTCGCCCACAATTTGAATGCTGATGACGGAAGTAATATGTCACAACACACAGTATATTGATCCCTGCTGAAATTGGGGTTGCATAACCAAAGGCTGCCCCAAGTGCCCATGCTAACCTCGGTTCATCGTCGAAAGCGCATACAATGGGCATGCGAGTACCATAACAGGACCTTGAATGATTGGAAAAGGTTCGTCTGGTCCGATGAATATCGTTTCCTGTTGCACCATGTGGACAGCCGTGTACGTGTGCGTCATTTACCAGGGGAAGTGTTGGCACCAGGATTCACAATAGGACAAAAACAAGTCGGTGGAGGAAGTATAATGTTTTGGGCAATGTTCTGCTGGGAATCCCTAGGTCCAATGATTCATGTGCAGGAAACTACGACGTCTACTACCTACCTAAACATCATTGCAGACTAGGAACTCCTTTCATGGCAACGATAAATCAGTAACATCATAATCAGTTTCATGGCAACGATAAATCTGTGCCATGTCACACTGCCCCGATAGTTCGTGGAACACGAGGAAGACTTTCAGGTATTGCCGTGGTCTCCAAATTCCACAGACATCAATCCAATCGAGCATATGTGGTTTGTGTTGGAACAGCATATCCGATCTTCAGCAGCTGAACCACGTAACTTGCAAGATTTAAAGGATCTACTGGTAACATGTTGGTACCAGATACCACAAGACACCTTTAGAAATCTTCTAGCATCCATGCCTCGCCAGGTAAGAGTCAAGTAAAGTCAGTAAGAGTCCATGCCTCGCCAGGTAAGAGTCAAGTAAAGTCAGTAAGAGTCCATGCCTCGCCAGGTAAGAGTCAAGTAAAGTCAGTAAGAGTCCATGCCTCGCCAGGTAAGAGTCAAGTTACCAGGTAAGAGCTGTTTTGGCGGCACGTGGAGGACCAACATAGGCAGGTAGTATAATATTTTGGCTATTAAGTCTACAATAAAAATAATTATTTATTCTTCAACATTTACTTTAATTTGGATTCCGTTTCAATTCTTTTCTTTCGCTAGTAAATTACTTGTCGAACAAAACTCATTACATTAATTCATTATAATTTCAATTTGCATCTTTTATTTTAATTTCTGCCACATTCAGCACTTAGTCACTAAAATGTAGCAGTCATCTCAATGGACATTCTCAAATCGTGGTTTGTTTACTACCGAAGCAGAGAAAGAATGGAATCAGTTTAAACAGCCTTTTCCCGAACTTAATGTTACTGTTTTGGTTAAAAAGAAAGAGAGCAAACAAAGTTATTTGAGTGATAAGGCTATGGAGCTTATTTCCGAAAGAAGAAATTGTAGCAATAATTTGAATCCAGCGTGTTCTTTAACGTGCAGAGGATTTGGCTCTCCCACACACGGAGACAAGACTTAACGTTCCATCCGACGAACAGCGGCCTTTCCAAGCCCATCGTTGTCCCTTACTGACCATGGGCAGGGAGGGGAGTTTTGCGGAGATAAATCTCAATGCTGACCCAGCTGGGAAACTACAGATTACGAGCCTGGCGCGCTACCGACTGAGCCATCCCCGCCGGTATATATATATATTAAAATAATGCATTAAAACCTTGCATCTAGTGACGTTTTATTAGCTACTTTTGCGAAGCAAATCGCATCATAAGAAGGAATCCTCTTCTAATGTGATATATATATTATAAACATATATATGTCTATATAATAAAAGAAGATGTCTGTCTGTTTGTGACAGCCATCTGCAAATTTTCAGAAGACAAAAAGGGGGCTTACTAGAAGCAAATATACGTACAGGGTGATTCAAAACTCTTGGACAAAACTTTAAGGGGTGATAAAACACACCTAAACAAGCACTTTTCGTCATCCAATGCATGGTCGGAACTCAAGCAGTGAAACACTAGAGGCGCTTTCATCGATGGAAGCGCCTCTAGTGTTTCACTGGCGAGCAGTGAAACACTAGAACACTTATAAGCGATGGTTTTCGCACTCGTCGTCATTTCTACCGTGAATTGCAAAATAGATGGATTGTTTCACGAATCAGGAAAAGGCGGACATGCATTTCACGTATGGAGCTGTAGACGGGAATGCGAGGGAAGCCCAAAAAACAGAAAAAAAAAACGTTGCGAAAACCAGAGCTTATAAGTTTTCACTGGAAAGCGACCTCTAGCGCTTCACCGCTTGAGTTTCGACCATGCATTGTACGACGAAAAGTTCTTGTTTAAGTGTGTTCTATCGACCCTTAAAATTTGGCCCAAGAGTTTTGAATTACCCTGTATTTACCATGCTATTCGTACGGGAAGCGAAAATCGCTGTCAAATTTATCGTTTGCCATGGAAAATTAAAAGTAGTTTTAAACTCAAACTCAATTATAGGTACAGGCTTGCATTTATAACGCCATACGAGTTAGATTGGAGAAATTCCTTATGTGAAGTTTAAGAGCGGACGGTCAAATATAATGCAAATATATGTAGATTAATAGGCATCATATTAATAAAGATTGGTTGATATACGTTGGTATATATATATATATTTACATTTAGTATATACTAGCTGAACGTACCCGGCGCTGCCGGATGTCACTTTTAACCTGTATATTCTTATTTTCACTGCACTAAAGATAAATTTTATAATTACCCCCCCTCCAACATTTTAGCACATACAGTGCACCCCAATATAACGCGCATGTCGGGCGGGAAAGAACACCCGCGTTATAAGGTGAACCGCGTTATACTGAGCGGCGCTGTGGCGACACAATAAATTTCACACTGTAAGCTTTTCTTTTACTCATCATGCATACAATAATTAAACACTATTCAAAATACATGCAGGAACTCAATACATACACAATTACTCAATACGCAGTAACAATAAAATGCGATACTCACTAACGCCGCACGGACCTGTATAAACATGTTTGAACTTATCGCGAACATCGCCCGCGCTATAACCGAGTGCGCGGTATAGCGAGCAGCGCTATAACGAAGGTCCACTGTATTTTCAACAGGAAGAAATTTGCCCGGTGTTGGCTTGGATCGTTGTTGACGTCATCGAGCTCTCTCATAGCCCGTGGCTTAGTTTCTGCGTAACTATCGAGATTTTTATTTCCGTTACCGCAGATTTTGCCGCCTTATGGTTTCCCTGATATTCGTCCGTACGGTCCAAATTTCCTGCAAAGCGTTCCCCGTGTGCCCCGGTAATTGGTTTAATAATATAGGTTCCCATTTGGCCCGTGGTTTCGTTTCTACACAAATAGTGACAGTTCGTGTCTCATTTTTAATCTGCATATTCTGTTGTTTCCTGCACTAAAGGTTATTTAGTATTCCCTCCCGCCGACATTTTATCACAATTTGAACACAAAGAATTTCCCGGTTTTGCAAAAGCCATTGCTGATTAGGCGCGCGCTCTCAGAGCCCGTCGCAAACGATCGAGATATTCATTTCGTCAGATTTTGGCACTCTGTAATTCCCGACGTACTTCAACGAAAGGTCCGAAATTTCGTAGGCTGGTTCCCCCTGCCTGACCCCATGTTTGGTTAGTAAAATCAGGGCCCAAGCTGCAAAGGAACGCTTCAATAATGTCTTTGGAAACGTGGGGAATCTGGCAACGGAAGCAGATATGCAGCAGAGGATTTAAATGTTATTTTAACTCGCTTACAGTTAGGGAGATGTAAATGGCAACAACAAATTTGGCAGCTATTCTCGTTTCCCGTAGAAATAGCATGGTAAATACGTTTGCTTCTAGCAAGCACTCCTTTTGGTCCTTTGACCTGAAATTTGGCACTGCAATGTGGACCACAACCTGAAACATTCTGTGAAAATTTGGAACGTGTACATTGATTTCCCAATGAGTTATGGCTGCCACAGACAGACAGACAGACAGATACCTTCTCTTATTATATAGACATATATATGTTTATATATATATATCACATTAGAAGAGGATTCCTTCTTATGATGCGATTTGCTTCACAAAAGTAGCTAATAAAACTTCACTAGATGCAAGGAGCATATAAGTTCTAAATGCTCAGATTTTTATACGAGATTTTAGACAGGGAACACAGTCGCGATCGCTCAAATCTCTTGTTTTTGAGACTTCCAAAAAACATTGTGTTAGAACTAAAACCTAGGATGAAAATAAAAATTTTCAGAAATATTTTTCTATGGCATTTTTTTTTCTAAAATAAATATTAAGAAAAAAAATATCTGAATTAACAGCTTAAAAAAGGTAGAGTTGATAAAAGTTTAGAGGTCATCGATAAATATATGACTAGGTTTCTATTTTATTCTGTTTGGCCAAAAAGAAGTGATGCAACATGGACATGTTCTAAATGTTCGCGAATACATATATGTTTTTTCGAATAGCTCATAAACGTTATTCTTCTTAAAATAATATAGAATTTCTATTCAAAATTACATACTTTGTCCATGAAAAGTGAATATATTTTGCTCAACGAAAATGTAAGAGAATTATATTTCTTTAGACGATGCCTGTTAATCAATTCTCTGTTAATAATGGTACTTTGTTTTTTTTTTGTTAGCAATGAAGTGCCCCTATTTAATCTCGGTTTAACAGAGATAAAAGAGGGGCACTTCATTCGTTAACGAAAAAAATATTCCAGTTAAAAAAACATTAATTTGTACTTTTAACTAGAAAGTAAACTAGACAATCTTACTTACTAAGGACAGTCTTTAAGGCAATTTTTGATTCGATTAAAATTTTAAACTAATTAAAAATTGATTTTAAACTAATAAAAGTAATTAATTCAATTTTAATTCAATTTCATCTTAATATCACTGAAGAAGGGGATTCCATTTCTTCATCCATGAAAAATGCACTGAATAGAAGAAAAATCCAAGAGGAAAAACAAAATTCAAAACAGTGAGGCTAAGTATTGCTAAAGCAGTAGAAAAAAAATACGTATTTTGCGCATTGAAAATTCGGAAAATAACTTCTCTTATAAAAAAAGCGAAGAAAGGAAAGGTACTCGGGGGGAATTTGCATGAAAACCACACTCATGTGGCGATGACTTTGAAGCATCTGTACTGGGAGGCTAATATTGATCGGTGGGCAAAATATTATATTTCTTCTTTTCAATATATTTCAAGATTCGATATTGTTCTTAGCATTTACGATAAATATTTTTATATGTTTTTCTTTTTAAAAATATACCAAAACCTATAATTAAATCACTAACATACTTCCCCAGAAAAGATCTTTTTATAGCAAGCAGTTGTTGATAAAAGCCAGAACCAGAAAAAGGTAATACTGGAAGGGTTGGAACCATAGATATAGCAAAGGAGAACTAGACAGTACATTGGCAACAAAACCGTGATCCCAGACTACCTTGCTAGGGACCGCCATTTTGGTGGCAGAAAGATCAGTACTGCAGGTAATTCTCATTGTATTAAACTTGTTGAAAAATTATTATATTCGTTTTCATTGTATTGAATTTGTTTAAATATTATAAAATTGTTGTTAAGATATTCTATGCTGCATTGATTTGGATAATTTTAAAGTAAATATATATATTTTTTAGTCATTTTATTGCGTTATATTTCAACTTTGGCAATGACAGAGAGCATTTGTCATAACAGCTGTTTAACGTTTCCTGGAAAAGCAAACTTTTGAATCATTAATAACAGAACCTCAAACCTAGCAACTTACAATGTTAACAAGTTGTTCATCAAATAAAAGTTAGACACAGAAAGCAAGTCATACATAATAGATGAAAATTCCACAAACCCACCATTACATAAAGAAAAAGAAACCGGATAAATTATATTTCGTGTATATCTCAAAACCACAGCAGACTTTTGAAAGAAGTTATATGTGAAATGAAAGCTTATAATGTTGCAAATACGAAGTTAGTAAAATTATGTCAACCCCCTTAAATATATATATAAGTAAGGTGCGAAGTTTCTGCATATATCTTAAATTTTGGTAGAGTGGCAAAATTTTTACAACAAAACTAAATTTTTAAAATCAAGTAATATTAAGCACTATTTTTTCTCAAATTTACGTTTTTGCAATTCATTATGATGGAAATTTAATTTATTATGATGTTCCTGAATCTATTAAAAATTCTCAGTAGCAGAGATTAAATTGATAAGATTTTAACCTTCATAAAATAAAAATTGCATGAATAAAACCTTATAGTAACCAAAAAAAGTAGATAGATTTTCTTTCCTTTAGAAAATATTGATGCATACGACGTCTCCTACAGGTAAGTAAATTCAATGGTTTTATAGTAACTAACATTTATTACAAACACCGTGACATACATAAGTACACATGGGTTTCACCTGATGGGCTGCATAAGAATATGATTGATTATGTATAAATTAGCAGCAAATGGGTTAGTTCTGTTAGGAATACCAGGTCATATAGGGGAGTTGAAATTAGATCTGACCATTACCTTGTTAAACGTGTCTTGCAACTTAAACTTAAAAAGTGTTGTGCCAGGGTTAAAAAATTTACTTTTAATACTGACGCTCTGAAAGACCCAGTTATAGCCAAAGCTTACCATGATAAGTTACTTAGTCAATATGACAGTCATGGTATGCTTACTACTGAAGTTGAGGAAGAATGGGACCATTTTAAACAGGCTTTTTTGGACACTAACAGTACTATTTTAGGAAAAAAGGAGCATAGGAGGCAGAATTATTTGAGTGATAACGCACTTGAGCTTATTTCAAAAAGAAAGAACTGCAGGAATATCCTTAATCAATACCCTATTAGACCTAATAGAAAGCATTACAGACAGCTTAATAAACGTGTAAAGGATCAGTTAGATGCTGATAAGAATCTTTGGCTTGATGGTTTGGCTGACAAAGCCGAGGAAGCTATTAGACAGCACAACAGCAGAGAGCTGTACCAGATAGTTAATGTTCTGTGGGGTAGAAAAGACAGCATTAACAAGTTGTTCATCAAATAAAGGTAGGTATACAGGGATTGAAGGAGATTGAACAGGGATTGAAAGGGATTGAAGGGAGAAAAGGATTGAAGGATAAACAAGGCAAGGTTATGCAAGGTGAGGATGCTGTCATGGCTAGGTGGTCTCAGCATTTCAGTGATGTTCTAAACAATGTAGTTAATTATACTCATATTGTTTGAAATGTTGATAGATGCATTGGTGGCTTTAATATGGCGCTATAGCACAATCTGAAGTTATTTTAGCTATTTCTAAACTTAAACTTCATAAATCCCCAGGGGTTGATGAAATTACTACGGAAATGATTAGAGCTGGGAATGTTTCGGTTACCACTTGGATGACTGAAATTTTGAATATCTTTTGTGATAGAGGCTTGGTTCCTAAGGATTTTACCAGAGCTATTGTTATCCCTATTTTCAAAAAAGGTGATCACAGTTCTTGTGATAACTATAGGGGTATCAGCCTACTCTCTGTTCCAGGTAAAGTGCTTTCCATGATTGTGCTTAATAGAATTAAGAATCTGGTTGACAGTCAATTGCGTGATGAGCAATGTGGATTCAGAAGTGGTAAGGGATGTGTGGATCAGATATTTTCACTTAGGCAGATTCTTGAGAAATGTTTAGAGTTTCAGAAACCTTTGGTTGCTAGCTTTGTTGATTTCAAAAAGGCTTTGGACTCTGTTGATCGTCATAATTTGTGGTTGATTGTGAGATCATATAGTATACCAGACAAGTTAGTTAACATAATGAAAGCTCTCTATAATAACACTGAGTCGTGTGTGAGAGTTGGTAAGTCTTGTAGCAATTGGTTTAGCATTACTTCTGGTGTTCGACAAGGGTGCATTTTGTCTCCTTTTCTCTTTTGTTTGGTTATTGATTATGTTATGCGAAATTCACTTCAAGGGAAAGATTTTGGCCTTAAATGGGCTGGAGATACGAAAATATCTGATTTAGATTATGCTGATGATTTAGCCCTTTTGGCAAATGATGTTGATGAGATGAACTCTTTCATTCTAGCTGTTGATGAGACTGGTAGTAGAGTAGGTTTTGTTATAAACAGAGAGAAAACTAAAGTGATGAAAATTGGTCAGGCAGGCTGTGATTCAGTTAATCTGAATGATTGCAATCTTAAACAGGTATCACAGTTTAATTATCTTGGGAGCTATGTAACAGATGCTGGTGATGTGCGGCATGAGATTTACAGACGGATATGATTGCTGCCGGGACTTTTAAGAATCTATGGAGAGTGTGGAGAAATAAGCGTACGCAACAAAATATTAAAATTAGACTATGTTATAGTTTGGTTTTTTCTAGGGTTAGTTATGATAGTGAAACTTAGACGCTTTGTAAAACAACATAACAGGAAACTAGATGCTTTTGATTCTAGATGCATCAAGGTGGTTCAACTTTTTAAGTAATGATGAAGTTATTCAAATTAGTAGGCAACCTTCTTTAAGCAGCATATTGTGCAGAGAGAGACTCCATTGGTTTGGCCATGTTGCCCGTATGGATAATTGTAGATTAGCGAATAGGTTTATAAACAGTGTGCCTAAAGGTTTCAGAAAGTGGGGAACACCAAGGATGCGGTGGGCAGACAATGTGAAACAGGACCTTATTAGAATTGGTGTGCAGTGGCCAGATGCATCAGATGTAGCTCGGGAAACATATGCTTGGAGAAATAAACTGCACGGTCTGGTTTAAACTCCGTAGCCCATGGCTGCTTGAGGATGATGATGATGATGATGATGAATGCATATGCACTGCGGATAATTTTTAGTTTTTTCTTTAATGCTGCATATTATTTTTGCTAAATTTATCAGTAATACATAAATAACTTAACTCAGTGTCCAATATAAAAGAAATATTTATATGCACTTTTTCACCGATAGTAATAATGCAGAAGCTGGATGTTATAAATTTTCATATGAAAATGGCTTCTTCACGATAAACACAATACATCATGAAAGTCAGAGTGTCGTTTGGAGCATAACAAGATGAAATTATTTCGTGATATCCCAAAGGTTACAAAGGCAAACATCACTGTTAAAAAGTAAATCATGTTCAGGAAGTGTGTTCTTTGGTACGCTTTATGACATCATGAAACAAATTCATCTTTTTGTACGCTAAAGGACATTGACTTTTTATTGGGTTTATCTTGAAGAGGTCATTTTCATACGAACATTTCTAACAGCTTCTGTGTTTCTGTCAGTGCAAAAGAGTATATATATATATACAGGGTGAATCTGAAAAAGTGGGCAAAACTTTACGGGGTGGTAGAACGCAGCTATACGAGCAATATTCGTCATAGAATGTATGGTCGGAACGCAAGCGGTGAGAAGTTAAAAGGTAGTTTTCCACTGTCACATTTAAAAAATGAACACAAGAAGGAGAGGAGATACTTCAGAAAACATTTTATTAACAGGAATGTAATTGAGGTACATGCTCAAAGAAATTGCTCAAAAGAGCTGCCGCCAGTTGTAATGCAGGCTTCACATCTGCGGGATAGGGACCGACGCACATTTGCGAAGACACCAGGCATTTCCCGAGTATCGCCGGCAACAACGGCGATCCTGGCGACTAGATCCATATCGGTTTCAATGGGGCACTCGTAGATTAGGCTTTTAAAGTGCATATCCGCCATTTCGTGGTTAGTATAACCAGCCATCCTCTCGGCAATCCACGGTAGAAATGCCGTTGGGTGCGAGGACCGACCCTTTTATACCATTTCCAACGCCACCTAGCGGCTCGCCGTTTGCGTTCCGCCCATACTTTCCATGACGAATATTGCTCGTATAGCTGCGTTCTACCACCCCGTTAAGTTTTGCCCACTTTTTCAGATTCACCCTGTATATACACACAGTCGTATCAGAATAATATGACCACCTACCATACATATACTATGGTACGTGGTCATATTATTCTGATACGACTGTGTATATTTTATCATGAACACTTTTACCCAGCCATCAGTGACACACCAGGAGTCACTACAGAAACTTATTCATATGCAAAATTAATTTATTTTTTCATGGTGCTTTATACAAAATCTGTTTGCAGATTTGTCATTTAGTTTTATATGAGGTGTCGACAGTTCTTATATGTTTCATTTGGATATAATTTTAAATTGGATTGTTTTGTGCACACAGCAAGATAAATGGTCAGGTCACAAGGACACTGAAGCCCAGAGAAGTTTGGGGAAATTTGGCAAACTGCATAAACGTAAGTGATAGATGGAAGCTTTCCATCAAGTATGTTTTTAAGATGCACACTTGATGGAAAGGCCACTGTCTGTCCAGTTGGAGGTTACATCTTCCATATGTTGCGCACGTTAAATAACAAGCTGAATGGCCTTGGCAGGAGGCTACCATCTGTCTCCTAACAGCTGTTTCACTGGGTCTCCTTCCCCCAACCTTCTCTGATCACATGTTATTGTTCTCTGACACAAGAGACCATGGCAAAATGTTTGACTTAGCACACAGTGATATTTTCTTCCAAACTTATCAGTGTTGCTTTATTCAATGAACTTTTTTTTGTCTTCTTTCTTTGTCCTGAAAATGGTAACAGCATATACTTGGTGTACCAACTGAAACAAACTCTGCCTGATATTGTTAGCCATCTTACACACAGTTTAGGGGCGGGGGTGGCTCAGTCGGTAGCGCGCCAGGCTCGTAATCTGTAGTTCCCAGGTTCGAGTCCCAGCTGGATCAGCGTTGAGATTTATCTCTACAAAATTCCCGCCCTGCCCACGGTCAGTAGGGGACACCGATGGGCTTGGAAAGGCCGACGTCCATCGGATGGGACGTTAAGCCGTGGTCCCGTGTGTGGGAGAGAGCCATAGCCTGTGCACGTTAAAGACCGCTGGATGGCCTTAACGGGAGGCTATCATGTATCTCCCAACAGCTGTTCCAGTGGGTACCTCCCCCAACCTTCTCTGAGCCTCGGGGTCCTTGTGACCTGGCCATTTCGCCCATTATGTGCAAAAAAGTGCCGCTCAGAGGTAAAACAACCCAATCCAACACACAGTTTATAAAAAACAATATGTTAGCAGAATTATTTTAAGACGTTTTCATATATGTTGAGAGATTGTCAAGAATAATTATATGTAACAAATTTCTGTTTATTAAAAATAGTGTATCAAACCTTATGGCATGTACATGGTGTAAAAAAGCAATTGTATTTGCAAAATTTATGTAGAATAATTATCAATGATTTAGTACAGAGAATTGTATGCTGTTCTCAGAATAATCATTAATATAGAATAATGCTGAATTTTTATAGGTTGCTTTTTTTTCAGTAGGTTTTTATAGGTTGCTGAATTTTTTCATATCACATATTATTAAAGTGTCATTAGTGTTTGAGAGGCATGAAATTAATCTCAACATTGATATCAAATTTAGAGAAAAAATTGTCTTGAGCCATTTGGGATATAAAGCCACAACCATTTAGTAACATCAGGGGGTTATGGGTTCTTATCCCATCTGACTCATCAAATTTGGAAGAAAAATTTTCTTACCAATGTTGACAGTGATTTCATGCCTTTCAAGTAATGAAACATCAAGAAATTTATTAAGTTATCATTAGTATTAATTTCGCTTATTTTCGCACGTTAACGACATACCAAGGATCACTATAAAAAAGAGAATTAAAGCATAATTTATAGTCAAGTTAACAATATTGTTTCACAGTATTCTAAATTTGATTGGCTGATTTGCCCTCTTCTTTATACATGAGATGTGGATAGTTCTTATTGTATATCACTTAAGCAGCACATATTTTTAAATTTGGGTAGCTTTATCTCTGAGCAACAATTTTGTGCACATAATGAGCAAAATGGCAGTTATAGGAATCCCAAAGATGGAGAGGAAAAGGAGACCGACTGGAGAGCTCTTAAGAGACCAATTAAAAGCTCTTATCAAAGTCATCCAGTGCGTTCTTTCACCCTTAAAGTGTCAGAAGATACTCTAAGCTCCCAGAGATTTGCTGTATGCTTTTACATTTTTGCTAAATTTATTTTTTAATTTTTTTAAACATGATGATTAACTGAATATAGGAATAATTGAATAGAGGGAACATTAACATTAGCCGGGTGGGATTTGAAACAACGACTTCCTAATAACATGTCAAGTCCTCTGGCTATTGAGCTATATTTATATTAATTCAACATATCACCACAGGTGCATATCTGTGATTCCTATTATTTCAACATGATGATTCACAAATTTCATTGTGTACAATAACAGGAGCAATTTATGCCAACCATTTACCTCAGGATAAATTTCTACAGCCATTTATAATTTTCATGTTCAAAACTGTTAATGCTCTTTTGAACAACAAGCCATGGTGTAATGTTTCATTTTCTGGACAGGCTCTTTCAAGCCCATGAATGTTCCATTTCTCAATGCAATAACATCAGGTACGTACGTACTTTGACAATGGCAACCCATGATCCGTATTTTTTCTACACCTTACAAACTGGTCACTTTAAAACAATACTCTTCCAAAATTTGCAAATATTTTGAAAGAAGTTGTTCTTAATTGTAACACAATTTCACATACAATAGATCTAAATATAGTTACAGCTAATCTTTAAGACTTTGATTACATTTAATTTTTGGCGGTGGGGTGGCTCATTGGTAGTGTACAAGCTCATAATCTGCAGTTTACAGGTTTGAGTTCTGCCTGGGAATTTAGATTTATCTCTGCAAAATACCTGATCCTACCCTCAGTCAGCAGGGGAAAACGATGGGTTTGGAAAGGCCACTGTCTGTCCAGTTGGAGGTTACATCTTCCATATGTTGTGCACGTTAAATAACAAGCTGAATGGCTTTGGCAGGAGGCTAACATCTGTCTCCTAACAGCTGTTTCAGTGGGTCTCCTTCCCCCAACCTTCTCTGATCTCATGGGGTTCTTGTGACGTGGACATTTAGCCCATTGTGTGAAAAAAACTGCCACTCAGAGGCAAACACAAAAACCTTTAATTTTATTTTTTATAGCTAAAGACCAAGAACATGTAGTGTACTTTGTAAATCATATATTATTTAAAATTACTGCTTAAAAAGCAAAATTTAGAAACAAAATAAAAATTCTTGGAAACACAAAGCCTGAGGATGCGATATTAAGCTGTGGTACTGTGTCCATGTGGGTTATATATATGTTGACTTACACATGGTGTAATTTATATATAAAGAAATACCTCCTGAAGCAGATGCTTGCTACATTATTATTTCACAATGTATAAAAATTATACATTGTAAAATAATACTTCCAATTTTACTGTAACCCTAGTCATTTTTTGGATGAAAAAAAAATAGGACTAATGATATTTTACAAAAAATATGAGATGCAATAACTCTGAATAAATATTTATTTTAATATGTATGTTATATAAGTGATACGCTGTATCATTGTATGAAACAACTATCCAACTTAAATTACTTTTCTCATAATTTGCATATGTTACAATAAAGTGTTAGTAATATACAATTTTTGTCGACTGAAATTTATTACATGATAATTACTATTGACTTTCTCTATCAAAATATACAAAATAATTCTTGTTTAAATTATCCTACAGGAACAGTTTGAACTGGAATGATCTCTGAAAATTCTGCTTTTAGTTTTATTTTACATTATTATGTACTTTACTGACTATCCCTAAAGAAGACGTTTTATAAGCATAATTATTAACAGTGCTATAGATAGTTATTTTTACATACATAATGTAGAAATACTAGTGTGAAAAAAATACGATGGGAATAGAACAGCTGTTTTAGCGAATTGCAGAGAACCTAATTTAAAAAAATAAGATGCTTACATTCACTTGAGAATAAAAATATAAACTATATTAGTATCTAGAAACTAAATAATGAACCACAATGTAATATTCCAATAAATAATGTATGTAATCTAATATTTTTTTTTGTTAAGTATTTATCCTTAAGGTTAATTTACACCGACAGACCACCATCTTGGTGGCTCAAGGTTATAAAAATTTTGGTCCCAAGTTGCCAGCAGAAAATTGCTGGTCGTGAGCTATCTAGTTTCCCTTCATTACATCTGTAGTTGGAGCGAATACTAATCCCTTTCAGTGGCATAATACAGAGCAAGTGAATGGAAACAGGTAGTCAGTGGTGTAATCCTAATTTATTAGAAACTGTTTCTCCTCAATTGCAATCATATTTTGTTACATCTGGATGGTCGAGTGGCTAACATGCTTGACTGCAGACAGAGTAAATTCTCTATTCCCTGAAGGCGAATATGAACCACAATAGATTGTAGTTCATATTCGCCTTGCTGGAATAGTAGCTAGCTCCCTAATCAAGGTTAGGGAGCTAAATACTATTCCAGCAAGGCGAACTTTTTGTGTTGTGTTTTCTCAAACTTAGGCAGTGGTCAGTGGTGACTTCGGTCTTAGTGAGACATGTTCTTGTATGAGGAGACCTATAAAAGGTAGAAGTAGTTTCTAGGATTCTTCTCTGCCCTAAATGTTGGAAATTAAAAAGATGGAGCCCGGGTTCAAGTTCCGGACAGGAAATGAACATTTCTTTTCGAATGTTGATACGCCTTCATCACAACTTTTTCTACTTAGTGTTTTAACACTACTAATACTGGCGCCCTTTTTATGTTTGCGCCCCTTGAAATCCTTCCCTGTGTTACACTGAAAGGTTTCTGTAATAGAAGTGGCAAGCAGCTGCTTGACCGATAATTTATTATTTTGAACATATTTTGATATGAAATGCGTTTAATATGTGTTGGATTGTTTTGCTTCCGAGTGGATCTTTATGTACCCACAATGGACTAAATGTCTAATTCACAAAGATTTCAAGGGATCAAAGCTAAGTAGGCCAAGGTTGTGAACTGGAAGCTATTAAGTGACAGATGAAAGTTCTTTTATGTGAACAGTGTATATCTCTATTGAACTTCGGGCCATGAATATGCAGTAGAGAAAATAACATTTTTTAAAATCATTGAAAGAAGAAGCATCTACAAAAGTTTTCTTTCTATGTGAATATTTGTTTCATCTCAGTCATTATTCATTATTTCAAATTAATTACTTTCCTTTGTAGAGGACCACAGAAAATTATCCTGTGACCATGTCATGACCACTTGACAAGTTAGCTGAAAAAATAATTCTTTCAACATCAACGGGGTTAGTTAATCAGTTCCTTCTCAATGAATAAATGGCGCCACGAGCGACTGCCCTTTGGGAATGTTTAAAGTGCTTGTTAACTAGCAGTGGACTATGATTACGATAGCTCGACA
Organism: Ryuthela nishihirai; assembly: GCA_038380435.1. Classification (NCBI taxonomy): domain Eukaryota; kingdom Metazoa; phylum Arthropoda; class Arachnida; order Araneae; family Heptathelidae; genus Ryuthela; species Ryuthela nishihirai. Next base: position 7,572,952 of record JAWZYU010000019.1, read on the forward strand.
GTTAGAGCACCTGATATGTATATCATCAAGAGTTGAGGGTTCGTATTTCCTCGTAAAATTTTTTTTTTTCACCTAACTTTTCAAGCTAATTTTTTAAAGATTTCGCCGAGTGACAATTGAGTATTAAAATTTTAACACTCATTCGATGAACAGGTGGAAACTGTCTGGAGTGTACCATTGCAAGTAGAACAGCAGCGAACAAGGCTAATGTTAACTCCCTTAGTCTTGAAAATTCGCTCTAACTTAATCAACTTCTTGCGCCTTTGGATACAGAGCGCAGGGGTGAAGGCTTTGAGGGATAATTATTTGTTTCATTTATAAATGTTTCGATAAGTTCTTTCTATGACCATCTCTTTTCATTGAACACATTTCTTAACAGCTTCAATTTCTATTACTGCAAAACATGTCAATCATAATTCAGTGATCGAAACCAACAAGGAGCAATGATAAAAATATTTTTATTAAGTTTTATAAATACAAGTGAATATTTTTGTATTCATTTGAAACCCTCATTATTATTTCTGCATGTACAATGTGCAAGGCAGGATCGAGACTGCCCTGAGACGGAACATTGCACGATACTTCCTAAATTTTAAATACTTTTTTTGGATTACCCACTTGTATCAAGGATATTTGTAACTAATTTTTCTTCTCTCTAAGAATTCAAAGGACATAATTTTGCTGTTACTTAAATAAACAAATTGCAACACTTAAATACTGGCGTCCTTATTACGTTGGCGCCCTTAAATATAGTTCCCTGCCCATAAAAATAATCCAGGGGGAATAGTTGTCAGAGAGAGTTAACATCTTAATGTTGTTAGGAAACTGATAGAAGACAGTGTCATATATTGAAATAGTACTCTTGTTTTAATCAAATGACGTCAGTTCAGGAAAAAAATTACTTCAATTTCACAAACCCCTAATTTGACACTGTAACTATAGTTACATATTTTCATCTGCAAAAACTTTTAAAGAACATTTTAGGATACAGAAAACGTGGGAAAAGTGGTATGTGCGAAATTCACCAGTAAATACATTATTTAATATTCTGTTGAAAAAATTGTACACTAAAATAGGAAAATTTAGTAACCAAATCTATTTTCTTCTAAGAGGTATGCAAAACTGCCATATCGCAGACCAGTTGTGGTCCACTCCCGAACTTCCTTTTAACTTCTCTATTGCTTTATTGCTCCAGTTAAATAATCTTCACCGGTAATTGAGGGTGAAATTACAGATTCGATGGTTTTTACACCCGTACCTAGGGGTGTTCTGTAAATGGTAGCTAGGTAGTCACTGGAAGGAGAGCTATGCACCAATCCCCTATGATGATGCATAGAACCGGCCAGGCCTAGCACCTAATGTCCGACCCCGCCTTCTCGTGGTGCAGACCGTTAGTACCTTTCAAAAGAGATACTCTCTTGTGGAAGTGAACGGAAGGGGAGGGCTGCCAGATTAGTGTGGCCTACTGATCTGGACCACTATGGCTACTTTTCTTTTTTTTCTACCCTGCTGAGGAGTGGTCAACCACACAGGGTCCTGTGTTGACCATATAAACCTACTGGACTGGACAGATATATAGCTCTGAGCTTGATTATGGATCCTGATTTTGCTGCACTGGTGGGCTTCTGTGGAGGGAAAATCTTCCGCTGTGTTTTCTGTTTGTTTGTGGGTTGACAGCTCCAAGTGAATAGATTCACAGGATATGTTTATCAGCTGGTGGATAATCCTGAGCAGAGGTTATCGCAGGCACCTGAACTCTTTGCCTCTATTGGCATCGTCAAATTCTACATTTGAGGAAGTCTTCAGTGTAAATGGCTTCAGCCGACATGGGGAACGGGTCTTTGCCCCATGTCTGCGATTAGGGGGCTGTTTGATATTGTCGCCATTTCCTCTCTCAATAAACATAATTTCTTTAAACATCCCACTAACCATTTTCTCTCCATAGGTAGTTGGAATGTGAGGACTCTGCACAGAACGTTTTTTCTTGAGGTCCTCACAAAAGAATTCCACCATTATAATTTAGATATTCTTGGTTTGCAAGAGACCAGATGGACAGATAAAGGTCAGATTCTTAAAACTAATCTTAAATTTCTCTTTTCAGGGAGGGACGACAATAACCATCACCAAAGCGTGGGTCTGCTTCTCAACAGATACGCTAGTGATGCTCTTCTAAGATATGAGTGCATTAATGAAAGGTTTCTTAGAGCAAAATTTCAGACACGCGTTAAAGACTTGAATGTTATCTGCTGTTATGCCCCACTGAGGATGACGATGAGGATGAGAAGGATGGGTTTTATGAACAACTTCAGGATATTTTGAATTCTGTCAAGAAAGGAGATATTACCCTTGTTCTTGGTGACTTCAATGCCAAGGTTGGTACTGACTCTGACCTTTGGGGAGGAGTAATAGACCCTTTTGGTATTGGTAGCTGCAATGACAATGGCGAACGTCTCCTGCAGGTAAGTAAACTCAATGGATACAGAATAACTAACACTTATTAGAAACACCAAGACACACATAAGTACACATGGGTTTCACCTGATGGGCTGCATAATAATATGATTGGTTACATATTAATTAACAGCAAATGGGCTAATTCTGTTAGGAATACCACGGCATATAGGGGAGCTGAAATTGGATCTGACCATTACCTTGTTAAACGTGTGTTGCAACTTAAACTTAAAAAGTGTTGTGCTAGGGTTAAAAAATTTACTTTTAATACTGAAGCTCTGAAAGATCCAGTTATAGCCAAAGCCAAGCTACCAGTTACAGCCAAGCTTAAAGATAGGTTACTTAGTCATTATGACAGTCATGGTGTGCTTACTACTGAAGTTGAGGAAGAATGGGATAATTTTAAACTGGCTTTTTTGGACACTAACAGTACTCTTTTAGGAAAAAAGGAGCAGAGGAGACAGAATTATTTGAGTGATAAGGCACTTGAGCTTATTTCGGAAAGTAAGAACTGCAGGAATGTCCTTAATCAATACCCTTCTAGTCCTAATAGAAAGCATTACAGAGAACTTAATAAACGTGTAAAAGATCAGTTAGCTGCTGATAAGAATCTTTGGCTTGATGGTTTGGCTGACAAAGCCGCGGAAGCTGTTAGACAGCACAACAGCGGAGAGCTGTACCAGATAGTTAATGTTTTGTGTGGTAGAAAACGATGTGGTAAAAAAGGGGAGGATTCTGTCATGGCTAGGTGGGCTGAGCATTTCAGTGATATTCTAAACAATGTGGTTAGTTCTATTCCCATTGTTTGCAGTGATGATAGATGCATTGGTGGCTTTAATGTTGGCACTATAACACAAACTGAAGTTATTGTGGCTGTTTCTAAACTTAAACTACATAAATCCCCAGGGGTAGATGAAATTACTACCGAAATGCTTAGAACTGGGAATGTTTCGGTTATCACTTGGATGACTGAAATTCTGAAAATCTTTTATGATAAAGGCATGGTTCCTAAGGATTTTACCAGAGCTATTGTTATCCCTATTTTCAAAAATGGTGATCGCAGTTCTTGTGAGAACTATAGGGGTATCAGCCTAATCTCTGTTCCAGGTAAATTTCTTTCCATGATTGTGCTTAATAGAATTAAGAATCTGGTTGACAGTCAATTGCGTGATGAGCAATGTGGATTCAGAAGTGGTAGGGAATGTGTGGATCAGATATTTTCACTTAGACAGATTCTTGAGAAATGTTTAGAGTTTCAGAAACCTTTGGTTCGTAGATTTGTTGATTTCAAAAAGGCTTTCGACTCTGTTGATCGTCGAAATATGTGGTTGACAGTCAGATCATATGGTATACCTGACAAGTTAGTTAACGTAATGAAAGCTCTCTGTAATAACACTGAGTCGTGTGTGAGAGTTGGTAAGGCTTGTAGCAATTGGTTTAGCATTACTTCTGGTGTTCGACAAGGGTGCATTTTGTCTCCTTTTCTCTTTAGTTTGGATATTGATTATGTTATGCGAAATTCTCTTCAAGGGAAATATTTTGGCCTTAAATGGAGTGGAGATACGAAAAGTTCTGATTTAGATTATGCTGATGATTTAGCCCTTTTGGCAAATGATGTTGATGAGATGAACTCTTTCATTCGAACTGTTGATGAGACTGGTACTAGAGTAGGTTTGGTTATAAACAGAGAGAAAACTAAAGTGATGAAAATTGGTCAGGCAGGCTGTGATTCAGTTCATCTGAATGGTTGCAGTCTTGAGCAGGTGTCACAGTTTAATTATCTCGGGAGCTATGTAACAGATAATGGTGATGTGCGGTATGAGATTAACAGACGAGTAGGATTGCTGCCGGGACTTTTAAGAATCTATGGAGAGTGTGGGGAAATAGGCGTATACACCTAAAGACTAAAATTAAACTGTATAATAGTTTGGTTCGTTCTAGGGTTAGTTATGGTAGTGAAACGTGGACACTTTGTAAACAAGATAACAGGAAACTTGATGCTTTTGATTCCAGATGCTTACGCAGTATCTTGGGCATTAGGTGTTCAACTTTGTAACTAATGATGAGGTTAAGCAAATGAGTTTCCAACCTCCTTTAAGCAGTATATTGTGCAGAGAGAGATTCCGTTGGTTTTGCCATGTTGCCAGTATGAATAATTATAGATTGGCGAATAGGGTTATGAACAGTGTGCCTAAAGGCCTCAGAAAGAAGGGGAGACCTAGGATGCGGTGGGCAGACAATGTCAAACAGGACCTTGTTAGAATTGGTGTGCAGTGGCCAGATGCAGTAGATGTAGCTCAAAATAGACTTGCTTGGAGAACTAAATTGCACGGTCTGGTTGGACCTCCGTAGCCCATGGCTGTTTGAGGATGATGATTATGATGATGATGATGCTTAGGGGTGCCTCAGACGTGCTGTGCCTTTGATGAAAGAAATAACTATCCAATGCACTAAACAGAGGACAACGTAATATTCATTTACATTCATAGATATGGGAATATTATATTATTTATCTACATTCATAGATATGGTAATATTGCATATTATTATATATATATTATATATAAATATCATATTATTCACATATATGGGAATGTGTTCGATTCTGTGGGGTCTTAGTTGTGCTCGACACTTCGTTGATAAAATGGTTTTATCGATGTTCTTTGGAGACTTTCCCCAATAAGCTTAACATAACTCGAATGCTGCTTTCTTTTTCAGGCATTCATTTAATGAGGTGTAAATCTTTACTTTCCCGTACAGAAATTGCTTTACAGATCTCAAAAGGCGAGAGAATACCTAATCCATGTCTACATAACCTGGTTAGACAGAACCGAACCCTGCTCCACACACAACCGAACACTGCTCATTTAGTTTTCTTTCTATATGTTGTCCGAGAAAGCGATCCATCACTTTAATGCGCTGAACAAACGTGACTTCTCCGTTCGCAAGCAACACTCGTTCTGTCTTGATTACTTCCTACATCTTCCAGTCGCTCCTCTTGGTAACTAACACCCTAACCCTCTGGCTAGTGATGGAGATGCCACAAAGAGATTTAGTGCACTTGCTTCCCGAACATATGGAAAACTGCCCAACTTGGTCCGAATGACAACTAATGAGCAACATTCCCATCTATGATACTTTTGAAAATACACTCATTACATAGATAATATAATAAAATAAATAAAAGGGACGGAAAACACTGCTTTGAGGGTGCTAGTAAGTGTAGCACTTGCGTCATAAGGTACTGTGCAGAGCCAAAAAAACAATTCAACTGTCAATCGACTTTGGTTAAACCGATCACCTCATGATAGAAATTTAGTTAATAGATAATCGAGGGTTTTCTGTAGTAAAGACTCACAAGATGTGTCCTGTAGACATGGGGGCGGGGGTGGCTCAGTCGGTAGCGCGCCAGGCTCGTAATCTGTAGTTCCCAGGTTCGAGTCCCAGCTGGGTCAGCGTTGAGATTTATCTCCGCAAAATTCCTCGCCCTGCCCATGGTCAGTAGGGGACACCGATGGGCTTGGAAAGGCCGCCGTCCGTCGGATGGGACGTTAAGCCGTGGCCCCGTGTGCGGGAGAGACATACCCTGTGCACGTTAAAGAACACGCTGGATGGCCTTGACGGCAGGCTACCATCTGTCTCCCAACAGCTGTTCCAGTGGGTCCCCTCCCCCAACCTTCTCTGAGCCTTCGGGGTCCATGTGACCTGACCATTTAGCCCATGGTGTGCAAAAAAGTGCCGCTCAGAGGTAAAACAACAACAACAACAACCTGTAGACATGGAACTCATGAAATAATAAACCGCAAAAAATTGGTTTTGCGTCAATGCGATTCATGCAAAAGCAAAAACATCCAAAACTCTTCACCGCGTTTAGCGTACACGAAAAGTGTTCCAAAGACCACACTTTTTACTACCAACGCATACAGATTATAAACAAACATTTCTTCTGAGACTAATGCTCAAAAAGCCAAATATATTTTATTTCTCCTTGACACTAATTCTTCCGAATTACCAACTAAATATTCTTTCCTTTTTAAGTTGATTCAACGTTCGAAGTGGTTAGTGACGTAATTCGCACTCTGACCTATATCTCGAGTGTCACTTGGTACCAAAGTCACGTTTTATTGTTGCGTGCTCCTTCCCTTACAATACGATATTTTTAAAAAGAAAATTGCGATAAATTCTGTGGGATAATATTAAGAATAAATTTTCATTGAATCTTTTATAATTACAAATTCTGTTTTTTCCTATTTGAAATATACTTTCAAAAATACCTATGTATATTAAATAAGTGACATGAAATCCAGTTTCCTGAATAATATGTAGCACATTATTATTAGCAGCCTTATTTCCTTCAGTATATCGGAATCTTCTTTTTAGTTCAGTTAATCCTTCTGTTGAGTGTGCTACATTCTATCAACAGGTCGACTTCCACAACCCCGCTCTGAGGCTTGGTGACCATAGGAACAGATGGGTTAACTCATTGTAAAAGAAATTATTTAATATCCTTTTCAACCACTGAATTTTCTTTTCTACCAGGCTACAAATGTATTAGGAATTTCGAAGTCCGAAACTTCTCATTGAATAAATTTCGTATGTACTAAAGTTATATTTAAATTAGAATATTAATGGACTTTAATGGCATAGAATGATAAAAAAAAGATACGATAATAAGAACTGTTCTTTAAACTGTTTTTATAACAGGTCCGCATGAAGAACAGCTTTACATTATCTGAATGTTAGATTTAATAAAAATGTTCGTTTAGATTCGAAACGATCAAAACAATAACGAAACAAGTTTTAAAATTGAACATTAACTTTCACCTACTCTGCATTTGTCGAAATAGGTAGCAGAAATGCTTTTTTTTTTTATAAAAGATGATAAACTTCAACTAATATTATATTTCTCAATGGTTTTTTTTAAATATACAGTGATTTCACCATAAATCAAAAAATACAGTAATATGAAATCTGCTCTTTACACTTGGGAATTTTCATTTAAAATGAAATTCTGCCCTTTTATTTTCCTATATTTGCCTCCCAATATAATTTTCCATTCATTTAAGCCTTTGCCACGTCACCAATCCATTCGGGAAAATCATCACGTTGTCCATTTCCACCAACTTCTCCGCAATCAGTGTTTTCTAAATGCAGGTCTTAAAGAGCAGATGTTTTTCCCTTTTCCTCTTAGTGCTTCGGTTTAAGTTCGTTTGCGACCTCCGCCATTTTCTTCCGCTCACTGTCAAAACGATTAATTCCAATACATTCCGCCTGTCCAACACCTCCTAAACTAAGGCGACATCTAAAGCTTTAAATAATTTAATTATTCCCGGTCTCGGCGTGATCAACACTCCAATGTACAATCGCAACCGTCGAATGCAAAGCATGTAAAATGGGACGAGCAAATTTCATTACGATCTGGAGAGCCATCGATGAACAGTTTGGCGCTTTCTACTCCAGACGACGTTTTTTGCCTTTAAAATTTATCGACAATCGTAATCTATGGAAGCTTTCGAAAAAAAATATCATTAAAAAATGGTTACAAGTTTTTTGAAGCCACTGATTTTTTTTCTTCGACCAGAGTACGTTTTAACCCAAATTTCGCAGTACAAACAGCTGTGACTGAATAAATTTAATATAACATAAATTCCATTTAAGCCAGAATATTGATTACTTTCAACTACCTAAAATGGTAAAAGAGGATGGGATCACTACCAACGACTTCATTTTAAACTAGTATGTTATTTTTAGTAGTCAAATATTATGAAGAATAGCTAAATACTTTCTTTGCAATTGTTCATTTCAGTTTAACACAATTAAATTTTAAGGATAGAAAAGTTTTCTTCCTGTTCAGATATAAAAAAACTGAATATAAGCAAATTTTGGACAATAAAACTCAATTTGTTTTTTTTTTTTTGGTGTAGCAGATTTAAAAATTTTGATGGTTAAAAATTAATAACGTCAAACACTATATTTAGAATAAGCTCTTATGTATTTATGTCAACAAAAGCATTTTCTGTAGGCGATGGAAATTTTTGCATGTTTCGCATTTTCAAAGTGCCACCTCGTATCAAGGGAATCACTTTTTGTAACGAAATCGCCAGATTCTAGAATATGAGATATCAAAGAGAAGGTGAATCTGCCAAAAAAAGTAATTACTTTGTCCAATGTTGTCGTTCCCTCATAAATATTTTTAATACATGAATGCATACCCTTAACCGTTTCCTTCAGTTCAGCTTTTATTTAACTAGAAACCTCCGAAGTCATCAAAGGGGAAGGCAGAAAGATTTATTTCTCTCAGAATTGGTTCAAAATTCTTTAACGCATTTATTCTTCGATATCTACCCACTGCCTACACCAGTGGTTCTCGAACTTTTATGCTTCACGTACCCCCTGTAAATGTGTATGTAATTGGCGTACCCCTTATATAGATAGATACAAATATAGTTATAGTATAACAATGGTTATTTTTACTTTGACTTTTGAGCTCTCACGGCGTACCCCAAAACATTTTACCGCCTAACCACGTTGAGAACCCCTAGCCTACACTATTTCAGGAAAAATAAATTGAAAGAAAGAAATAAGGAGAGAAATAAAATATATGTTTAGGCAAATATTGGTTTGATATTATTTGTAAGAAATGTCACAAAGTAAAAAAAAAGTAAAAATCGAACAATGCCCAAGTCTTTCTTATTGAAATAAAAACATTGACAGGATTCTGAAGCAAAACTAGATTTTAATAAAATTTCAGTGGTTTATGAACGTACATATCAGCTAATGTGCTAAAAGTGATGCACTAGCAACCATTCAACTGAGAATGGAACTCCTGTGGTGATGACTCACGCATGTGATGCAGGTGATGACTAAAGGAAAAGTATACGGGAATAATAACACTACTCAAAAAGCATAATTAAATAAAGAGATTTGACTCTTAGTTGATATTAGATATTTAACTTTAGATCAAAATTATTAGAACTTTTTCATCAAAATATTTAAATCTTATAGCATGTCGGAAACTACTACTGAATTATCAAAACTAAATGTTATTCCTAAATTAGCATTACGTTGTGAGAGAAATAAGGAAAAAAATGTTATAAAACTGTTGATGCTTCGAAGAAACTTTTTTTTAAAACTGACTTTCATTCACAATAGTAGAAAATGCAGTTCATAAATAGTTCACAGAAACCACATAAATAACATCTTAAAAATGGATTATGAGCAAAGGAAATGAATTGTTCGCAATATGCTTAAAGTTTGATACGTGAAAGGCGAACAACGTGAACAACGAAAAAAAAAAACGCAACAAAATATATTGCAAATCAATAAAAGCCTGAATTTTTCAAGAATTTATAAAGTTTAAAGTGATTGGTTGAGTCCTGTTTGGCCCGACGAGATCAAATTGCACCCTCTTTGATCATCTATAATAATATATAAAGAAGTAAGTTTTTTATGTGTTTCGGTTTGTTTATGTACTCGACTCTTGAAAGAGCTAGAAATACCAGACTTTGCATGAACGTTCCTGTAACGCGCGGGTTCGTTTCTTCGTTTCCCCTCTGTGCCTGAGAGTTTGAGTCAAAACGTTTTCAATATACAGGGTGAATCTGAAAAAGTGGGCAAAACTTTACGGGGTGGTAGAACGCAGCTATACGAGCAATATTCGTCATAGAAAGTATGGGCGGAACGCAAACGACGAGCCGCTAGGTGGCGTTGGAAATGGTTCGGGAAATGCCTGGTGTCTTCGCAAATGTGCGTCGGTCCCTATCCCGCAGGTGTGAAGCCTGCATTACAGCTGGCGGCAGCTCTTTTGAGCAATTTCTTTGAGCAAGTACCTCAATTACATTCCTGTTAATAAAATGTTTTCTGAAGTATCTCCTTTCCTTCTTGTGTTCATTCTTTAAATGTGACAGTGGAAAACTACCTTTTAACTTCTCACCGCTTGCGTTCCGACCATACATTCTATGACGAATATTGCTCGTATAGCTGCGTTCTACCACCCCGTAAAGTTTTGCCCACTTTTTCAGATTCACCCTGTATACGTCAGGATCTATTCAAGTGGCCGATAACTCACTCAACTACACAGGTACGTAGATACAACTTTATTCATCAACTACATGAAAGAGCGACTAAATACCAGACACAGCGACTGCCGGCCGGCCAGTCACCAAACACCTCTGAGTTTCCACTCCACTAAAACAAGGCTAAACCAAGCCTTCAGGTTAAGAAAAGAACCACTTATAGGACGCCAGATGAACGTCAATCACCGCCGTACACTCCCAGAGCTCTCCCACCAATCTCTCTGCTTTGAAACTACAGCAAGTGCGGTCACTGATGTCCTCTTCTTAAACATCCTCTTCCGTTACCTGGACCACTTTGTAAGGGGGGGGGGGCAGAATGCCCCCCTATCATCTGGTCCATGAGCAGTTGGTTCCAGTGGGTGTTGTATGTCAGTCATTGGCCGTCAGCCAATGGGGTATGTCCACATCTTCTGTGCGCTGCCCAAACTTCCCCGAACATAGAAGTCCTTAGGCACATTTCTCGTCCCTCCCTCCAACGTAACTGACCCCGATGCTCTTGCTAGACGAATAGGTCTATCACAGTAGCGCCATGACTTCCCTCCTTCGCCCTAGCTTGATCGAGCCCTTACAGTTCCCTTCACCCAAGGGAAGAGAATATGCTACGTGCAAATCCACCGGGATCAAACAAAACCAGCGTGGGCTGGTTTGAATTTCTCGAAATCCCCATATACATCACATTAACGATTAAACATTATTCCAAATAATTGTTGCCAAAAAATAAATTTAAAGTAAGGTAGCAAATTTCTCACTGATTTCGCGTGACGAAACCATTGTTCAGTTTATTGGATAAAGAAAACGAGATTTTCTTTGGAAATTGAAGTCCTACTAATTAAGCACGAGTGTAACACGAGCATCTTTGTAGAAATGAAAGTTTCGAAAACTAAGAATTCATATCGGACGTTAAAATAATTAACTTAATTTTAAAATGAGCAAACGTTAATAAACACCTATCTCATAAAACATGTTATTTAATAAATTATTTAAATATGTTAAGCATTAAGAATGTTTTTCTTTTTCATTGTACACTGAATTCGTAGTATGTACACATTGTTGAGCAACTTACACCATTATTGGTCCACTATACACCGAAGAGCCAAAGCATTGCAAGGTGTCTTGTGGTATCTGATACCAACACGTTACCAGAAGATCCTTTAGCTCTTGTAAGTGACGTGGTTGAGTCGCCGCAGATCGGATAAGCTGTTCCAACACAACTAGAGATGCTCGATTGGATTGATGTCTGGGAAATTTGGAGGCCAGAGCAATACCTGGAAGTCTTCCTCATGTCCCACGAACCATTCTCGAACAATCAGGGCAGTGTGGCACGGCGCATTACCCTATTGAAAGAAGGCACCACTAGAGGGATATACCGTTGCCATGAAACGATATACCTGGTTTGCAATGATATTAGGTAGGTGGTAGACAACATAGTTTACTGCACATGAGTAACTGGACCCAGGGTTTACCACAGAACATTGCCCAAAGCATTACACTTCCTCCACTGGCTTGTTTTCGTCCCATAGTGCATCCTGATGATAACACCTCCCTAGGTAAATGATGCACACATACCTAGCCGTGCACATGGTGCAACAGGAAATGAGATTCAGCAGACCAGACAACCTTCTTCTAACCATTCAAGGCCCAGTTTTGATGCTCGCATGCCCATTGTAGGTACTTTCGACGAGTGAATCGAGGTTAGCATGGGCACTCAAAGTGCTATGCAGTCCCATTTTCAGCAGGATTCGATGCACCGTGTGTTGTGACATATTACTGCCGTCACCAGTATTCAAATTAGGGGCGAGTTGCGCCACAGTATCCGTTCTGTTGGCTCATACCATACGCGATAGTCTTCCCTCACCTTTAGCATCGATGAGCCATGGTCGGCCCACACGTTGCCGGCGGTTCGTGGTTTTTCCCTCCTCGGACCACTTTTTGAAGGTACTAACCACGGCTGACTGTGAGCTCCCCAGAAGCCTTGCCATCTCGGAAATGCTCTGACCAGCCATGAACATGCCATTACAATTTGGCCTTTGTCAAACTCACCTAAGTCCATTGTCTTTCCCATCTGAAGAATAAGAATCACACTGATTAACAGAGCTCAATATCAGGTGTTATTTATATCGTTTCATGAGCTTCACACGTGCCGTCGTTTACTTGCACTTGCTTCCATTTGCATAAACACGGGCTGGCCATAATGTTTTGGCTCTTCGTGTATGTGCACTTTGATCATATTAAATTTTCTTTTGTCCTTAGATCATGTTAATTTTATTGTGCACTTAGATCATCTTTAATTTTCTTTTGCACTTAGATCATGTTAACTTTATTGTGTCTCCAAGATCATGTCAATTTAATTGTGCATAGATCGTTTTTAATTTTCTTTTCCTACAAAGTTGCATATGCATGGCCAGAGCCGGATCTAAGAGGGAGGAGACCATGTCCCTACCCGCTTTGAGAATGCTAATAAGCATAAAAATTCAAAATCGATCAATAAATGATAAACTTATGCATTTTTTAAGAAATTTTTAAACACCTCTAAAACGGAGGGGGAAAGGTTATACTGCAATAAAAATCTAGTGTCTTAGCTGCCACTTTTAATTTTTTTCCAGCTCGATTGAGTTTCTTGTTCCCTCCATTCTCATCCCTTCCCCCTTAATTTTTGTTACAGATCGGGCCTCTGCCTGGCAAAATGTATCCGAGCAACTCTGATGAATATGAAATGATTTGAAAAGTTAGATTCCTGAGCAGGACAATCCGTTTTTCAGTCTAAAACTTTTGACGTGAGGATGATGATGGGTATCTCGAAAACACGTCCATTTCTCTCTTCCCATAATAAAGGAAGAGAAAAATTTAACCGGAGGGAGAGAGGATCGATCGTAATGCTTTTAATGCCAATTTGAAGCTTTAGTTGTGGGGAGTGCCATCCACCATATAGTTTAGAGACCTTCAGCCCTGCCGTAGAAAAGATGGGGGAAACCTTTTACCGAGAGGTCGATAGAGGTATCGTAATGAGTTTTATGCCAGATGGGAGCTTGAGACCTGGGAAGTGCTACTATATATTTTAGAGGGTTTCATACCCGAGCAATGCAGAGTAAATCTTTTAGTATAGAATATAGGTGAATATTGTTATGGATTAAGCCCAAGAGAGTGATAACCAACGGGAGGTAACAGCAAACATTGATATTCTGTAATTATGATTTGGAGTTGCGTGACATCATTCAGACAAGAGGTGATATTCATTCCACAGATGAAGTGGATCCTTGATGGTCGATCGGTTCCTTACTCTAAATATATTAAAAGAAGAAACTGATACCAAGAGTCTAGATGAATCTGTCTTCTTATTCAGAAGCTTGTATTAAGATCAGAGCTTGAATTAAGGTCAGAGCTTGTATTAACTTGAATCCGTGTTGGATAGGAAACGATGTTAAACATTACTCACGAATGTCTAGATTCTGTTTACAGTGTTCAAATTCTGGAATGGTCTTCCTAATCGCCATTACGTAAACCATTTATGGTGATTAATAACACCAACTTAATCCAATAATAGTTATTAACGATTATAACTTAATGCAGTTGAGAATATATGGGGCGTTCTTAAACTTTGCTTATCTAACTATCCTGAAATCCGAAGGAGACAGCTGTGTAGGGCAAGAATATCAAAATGGATGATAGAAAATGCAACAAACAACTAGCAGAAGGACTGGGGTTCATATTTTGTCTACATTTGCTTGATTAGTGAACTCTGAGGTTACATTTTTATATATAATAACGTTATGAAATACATCAATTGCTGCCTAAGGCAATTTCTAAGTATTGATACATTTATTCTGCAGATGTTTTTGATTTTCTTCTTTAAAGCGTCAGATTCTTCTCGATGCCTTCGTTTGTGAATGACTGAATATTTCAGAAGTAAAATATTTGATTGTACAGGGGGACAACTGATATACATACATCGGTCCGATATGCGTCTGTCTACACTTACTTTACCAGGGAATTAAATGCAAAATCTATATACATCAAAAGGTTTCGGGACTAACCTCGATGCGACGTAAATTCAAAGATATTTTTATATTATTATGCTTTTGAGAATTTCGGAAATTTGAATTAAATAACAAGTGTGCCTCATGTTTCATTTCCCTCTTCCTCAGCTGTAGCTCGTTAACTAAAGAAAAATTGCCCCATGAACAACCAGGTCTCTTTCTTTGACTTTTCTCAACATCCTGACCAACTAGACGGAACAATAATCATATTCTCAAAGCAAGATAAAACAGTTCTTTAAAATGTATTTAAATGTGTTCAAAAAATTCTCTTTCTAGGTTTCTCTCTTTCTTATCTCTTTATCTCTTTAAAATGACAGATAGGTTAGGAACAGGGCCGTGTTTTCCAATTGGCACAATAGGTAATATGCTTAAGGGTGAGGAAAAGCTGTAACAAACAGCTCTTCCTTAACAAATATGATAATGACCATGTTACTGAACAGTGCATACAACAAAAGGCAGAGTCCAGACACATCTATACATTGAAATCGACACACCCATAAAAATGCATCCTTCAAAGACATACGAAACTAAAACTTGTCACCTAAGGCCTACAAGCACACTATATGGTCAAAAGCATTCGGACATTTTCATTCACAATATCCCGGTAATAGGAAAGGAATTAATATCGGTTGGTTCATCCTTTGCTGCTATCACAGCTTCCACTCTGCAGGGAAGGTTTACACTAGATTTTGGTACATTGCTGCGGGAATTGCATGCCATTCTGCCACAAGAGCATTAGTGACGCCGGTCACTGATCTCGGGCGATTCGGCCTGGCTCGCAGTTGGCGTTTCAATTCATCCCAAAGGTGTGCCATGGGATTGAGATCAGGGCTTTGTGCAGACCACCAAGTTTTTCCACACACATCTCATCAAACCATTCCTGCACGGTCCTCGCTTTGTGGACCGTCATGTTAGTATAGGAAAGGGTCTTCACCGAACTTTTGCCATAAAGTTGGGAGCACAGAATTGTCCAGAATGTCATTATAGGCCGCAGCGTTCAGAGTCCCGTTCATTGGAACTAGGGGGTGCAGCCCGAACCATGAAAATCAGCCTATAGCACATACACCAAACATCACAGTTGGTACAATACAGTCAGGCAGGTAGCGTTCACCTGGCATCGTCCACACCCAGACTCGTCCGTCGGACTGACGAATGGTGAAGCGTGATTCATTCCTCCTGATAATGTGGTTCCACTGCTCAAGAGTCCACTGGCGTGGTGCTTTACTCCACTCCAACCGAATTTTGGCTTTGATGTTAGGCTTATGTGCGGCTGCTCGGTCCTGGAAATCCATTTCCTGCAGCTCACGACGAACTGTTATGGTACTGGCATTGCTTCTAGAGAAATTTTGGAACTTGGTGGTGAGTGTTGCAACCGACGACAGGCGATTTTGTCGCACCACCTGCTTCAGAATTCGGCGGTCCTGCTCTGTCATTTTACGTGGCCTACTGGGTCGCGATTTGCGATGTTGTTGCTACTAGGCGTTCCCAGTTCACAATAACATCACTTACAGTTAATCGAGAATCTGCAGCAGGGTCGAAATGTCCCGAACTGACTTGTTTCTAAGGCGGCATCCTATGACAGTACATGTTCAAAGTCACTGAGTTCTGCTGTACGGTCCATTCTCATGTTCATGCGTGTCTATGAAGTTTGCAAGGCTGCGTGCGTCCTTTTATATCTGTTTCAGTCATGGTTGTGGAGTATATGGGCGAGGTTACTACTCAGAAGGGGAGTCCGTATACTCTTGATCAAATAGTGTATATCAAATAAAGCTTGTGATATCTCCTATATGATAGGCTACCTCAAACACTCGCCTCCACAAAAAAGAAGTGAGAAAAGAAATATGGTTGATATTTATGATTCATATATCAAATGAAAATTTCTCAAGAGACGTCAAATTTTCAGTTACAAAGAAAAAAGCAAATAAATTTAAAAAATTTAGATACCTATGTTCGTAAATGCGCCCTAAAAAGTAGCCAATAAACCTAAAGCATATCAATGGCGCAATCAATCACTGAGCGTATTCACTTCACAGGAAGTTAGGGCACCGATTTACTTACTCAACAAGATCTCCAACACTCTATCTTCCTTTGAAGTGAATATGAACTGGGTGACTGATTGTACCATCGATATGTTTAGCTTATTTTAACTTTTTAGGGCGCATATAGGAAGATAAGTATTTTTTGCATTTTTCAATTTAGTTATATTTTTCAATTTATTTATATTTTTCAATTTAGTTATATTTTTCAATTTATTTATATTTTAAAATTTAGTTATATTTTTCAATTTATTTATATTTTTCAATTTATTTATAGTTTCTAACAATCTTGTTCTAAGGTGTGAGAAATGCGTATGAAAAGAAATAAGAATAAATGCGCGATAAATGAGGTAAACAATGTTAGAAATATCTTATATGTTGTTCAAAATACGATATAATTGGTAGATGCAGAGGTCGTCCGATATACGACGAATACGGAGCAGAAAGATGCCATGTTAAGAAAACGACATACCTAGGTCATTTTTTCTTCACATGATTAATGTAAATAGAAGGATACGTCCTGTAACGGCATCAACTTTGCCTATAGTACAGAGAACTCACATTTTATC
Source organism: Ryuthela nishihirai (assembly GCA_038380435.1). NCBI lineage: Eukaryota > Metazoa > Arthropoda > Arachnida > Araneae > Heptathelidae > Ryuthela > Ryuthela nishihirai. The sequence continues at coordinate 7,590,117 of JAWZYU010000019.1, forward strand.
GTCATAAGATCATTTCGCCCATAAGATAATTATGAAGCATCCGTATCCCTTGAGGATACGGATATTTTATTCGCTGCGACATGAACTGTACTTTGTACAGTTCATGTCGCAGCGAATAAAATATCCGTATCCTCAAGGTTCCGTATCCTTCATTCGTTGCGACATGAACTGTACAAAGTACAGTTCATGTCGCAACGAATGAAGTTCGTTGCGACGAATGAAGAATCGTTGCGACATGAACTGTACAAAGTACAGTTCATGTCGCAACGAATGAACATACATGAACTGTACGGCGGTCCAACCAGAACGTGCAATTTAGTTTTCAGTCATGCGCCCATCCCTCGATCATTTGTCTACTAACTCGTGTAAATCGAATCGCATTTCTCTGTCGCTCGTGTAAATCGAAACCATGCAATTAAAAACTAACAACTTATGGAAAAAAGAGGGATAGGTTCCAAAAAAATTCCTTGTTATGAATAAAATCTGCATTGAAACTTTTATTTATACGGATTTATCTCAAATTTTAGTTCAGAGGTAATAATAAGAATTAACATAATATTATTTTGTATTTTATTTTCACTAATTCAAATAAGCTTAGATTAATTTTTCGTGCGTTTCCTTTTGATCAAGAAAAATGCTAATCGTTGATATAGAGGAAAACTAAATTTGAAAGAAGGATATTTACGAACGGAATATAAATTGGAAATTGAGCATTTGTACCAACATCATCATCATCATCCTCAAGCAGCCGTCGATTACGGGGGTCCAACCAGAAGGTGCAATTTAGTTCTCCAAGCATATCTGTCCTGAGCTACATGTGCTAAATCTGGCCACTGCAGATCAATTCTAACAAGGTCCTGCCTGACATTGTCTGTCCACCAAATCCTAGGTCTTCCCCTCTTTCTGAGGCCTTTAGGCATACTGCTCATAACCTTTATTCGCCAATCTACAGTTATCCATACGGCAACATGGCGAAACCAACGGAGTCTCTTTCTGCAAAACAAGCTGCTCAATAGAGCTTGTCGACACCTTCACCTAACCTCATCAGTACTTACAAAATTGAATCACCTAATGCCCAAGATACTGCGCAAACATCTAGAATCAAAAGAATCAAGTTTCCTGATATCTTGTTTACAAAGAGTCCAAGTTTCACTACCATAACTAACACTAGAAAGACTCAAACTATTATAGTCTAATTTAAATCTTTAGGCGTATACACCTATTTCTCCACACTCTCCATAGATTCTTAAAAACCCCACAGCAATTCTTATTCGTCTTTTAATCTCATGCCTCACATCAGCAGTCTCTGTTAGCTCCCAAGTTAATTAAATTGAGACCCTTGCTCAAGGACACAACCATTCAAAGTGACTGAAGCACCATTTGCCTCAACCATTTTGATCACTTTAGCTTTCTCTCTGTAACCAAACTTACTCTACTATTAGTCTCATCAACAGCTCAAATAAAAGAGTTCATCTCATCAACATCATTTGCCAAAAGGGATAAATCATCAGCATAATCTAAATCAGAAATTTCAGTATCTCCAGATCATTTAAGGCCAAAAATCTTTTCCTTGCAGTGAATTTCGCATAACATAATCAATAAACAAAGACAAAAGGTGTCCAAATGCACCCTTGTGGAATACCACAAGCAATGCTAAACCAATTGCTACAAGTTGGGTTGGGTTGTTTTACCTCTGAGCGGCACTTTTTTGCACACCATGGGCTAAATGGCCAGGTCACATGGACCCCGAAGGCTCAGAGAAGGTTGGGGGAGGGGACCCACTGGAACAGCTGTTGGGAGACAGATGGTAGCCTCCCGTCAAGGCCATCCAGAGTGTTCTTTAACGTGCACAAGGTATGTCTCTCCCACACACGGAACCACGGCTTAAGGTCCCATCCGACGGACGGTGGCATTTCCAAGCCCATCGATGTCCCCTACTGACCATGGGCAGGGGGGGATTTGGCAGAGATAAATCTCAACGCTGACCTAGCTGGGACTCGAACCTTGGAACTACAGATTACGAGCCTGGCGCGCTACCGACTGCGCCACCCCCGCCCCATTGCTACAAGTCTCACACACGAATCAGTAATATTATAGTGTGCTTTCATTATGTTACCTAACTTGTCTTGTGTGCCATACGATCTCTTAATCGACCACAAATTATGACGATCAACAGAGTCAAAAGCCTTTTTGAAATCAACAAATCTAGCAACCAAAGGTTTCTGAAACTCTAAACATTTCTCAAGAATCTGCCTAAGTGAAAATATCTAATCCACACATTCCCTACCACTTCTGAATCCACATTGCTCATCACGCAATTGACTATCAACCAGATTCTTAATTCTATTAAGCACAATCATGGAAAGAACTTTACCTGGAACAGAGAGTAGGCTGATACCCCTATAGTTATCACAAGAACTGCGATCACCTTTTTTGAAAATAGGGATAACAATAGCTGTGGTAAAATCCTTAGGAACCATGCCTTTATCATAAAAGATATTCAAAATTTCAGTCATCCAAGTGGTAACCGAAACATTCGCAGCTCTAAGCATTTCCATAGTAATTTCATATACCCCTGGGGATTTATGTAATTTAAGTTTAGAAACAGCCAAAATAACTTCAGATTGTGTTATAGGGCCAATATTAAAGCCAACAATGCATCTATCATCATTGCAAACATCCAAGCCATCAAGCCAAAGATTCTTATCAGTAGTTAACTGATTCTTTACACGTTTATTAAGCTCTCTGTAATGCTTCCTATTAGGACTGGTAAGGTATTGAATAAGGACATTCTTGTTGTTCTTCCTTTTTGAAATAAGTTCAAGTGCCTTATACTGAGATAATGTTTCCTCCTCTGCTCATTTTTTCCTAAAAGAGTACTGTTAGTTTCAAGAAAAGCCTGTTTAAAACGGTCCCATTCTTCCTGAAATTCAGTAATAAGCAAATCATGGCTGTAATATTGACTATGTAACCTAACCTATCATGGTAAGCTTTAACTGTAACTGTGTCTTTCAGAATTTCAGAATTAAAGGTAAATTTTTTAACCATAGCACAACACTTCTTAATTTTAAGTTGCAAGACACTTTTAACAAGGTAATGGACAGATTCAATTTCAGCTCCCCTATATGACCTGGTATTCCTATCAGAACTAGCCCATTGGCTGTTAATTAATATATAATCAATCATATTCTTATGCAGCCCATCTAATGATTCCCATGTGCTCATATGTATGTAGCAGTAGTGTTCGTAATAAGTGTTAGTTATTCTCAAACCAATACGTTTATTTACCTATATGAGAGGTCCATTGCCATTGCCACCTAGCAATACTGAAGGGACCTATACTTCTCCCCAAAAGTCCGAGTCAGTACTAACTTTGGCAGTTAACCTCTGAAGTTTAAGTTGCAAGACAATTTTAAGAAGGCAATGATCAGATCCAATTTCAGCTCTCCAATATGATTTGCCCAGCAACCTGGAATGCAACAATGTATGACATTGCAGCAACAACAATGCAATCGGACTAGGTAGGTACGACAAAATGCGCCTGTCCTCGGTTGCAACACTCACCGCCGAGTTCCAAAATTTCTCTAGAAGCAATGCCAGCACCATAACAGTTCGTCGTGAGCTGCAGGAAATGGATTTCCAGGAACGAGCAGCCGCACATAAGCCTAACATCAAAGCCAAAATTCGGTTGGAGTGGAGTAAAGCACCACGCCAGTGGACTCTTGAGCAGTGGAAACACATTATCAGGAGGAATGAATCACCCTTCACCATTTGGCAGTCCGACGGAAGAGTCTGGTTGTGGAGGATGCCAGGTGAACGCTACCTGCCTGACTGTATTGTGCCAACTGTGGTGTTTGGTGAATATGCTATAGGCTGATTTTCATGGTTCGGGCTGCACCCCCTAGTTCCAATGAACGGGACTCTGAACGCTGCGGCCTATAATGAAATTCTGGAAAATTCTGTGCTCCCAACTTTATGGCAAAAGTTCGGTGAAGACCCTTTCCTATACTAACATGACGGTCCACAAAGCGAGGACCGTGCAGGAATGGTTTGATGAGATGTGTGTGGAAAAACTTGGTGGTCTGCACAAAGCCCTGATCTCAATCCCATGGCACACCTTTGGGATGAATTGAAACGCCAACTGCGAGCCAGGCCGAATCGCCCGAGATCAGTGACCGGCGTCACTAATGCTCTTGTGGCAGAATGGCATGCAATTCCCGCAGCAATGTACCAAAATCTAGTGTAAACCTTCCCTGCAGAGTGGAAGCTGTGATAGCAGCAAAGGATGAACCAATCGATATTAATTCCTTTTCTGTTACGGAGAGATTTGGATGAGCGAGTGTCAGGATACTAGTGTATAACTTGTGAAGATCGACTCCAAGGAAATTTTCGTCTTCTTTTGGGAACGACTTTTGGGGATGGGACATAATTCAAAGTATTCTATGACGGTCCTCATACGAATTTTGATTTGACATCGAACGTTACTGTAGGCCCTCGAGTTCGGAAGATATAGTGAAAGAATGACTTTCATTTCCCCTTCCTTTTTAGGAGAAAAAAAAAACAAGGCCATATTTGTTTATTGTCCACATTCTTCATTTTACAGCTTTCATTTAACATACAACTTGTTACGTTCGGCCCTTGCTTTCCAATTATGTAGTAAAATAATTCTCGCATATTTTTCCCCTTTTTTGTGAGTGGAGGGAAGAAGACATAGGGGATTTTTTTATAACTCGTGACACTCTGTATAAGCTTTCGCTTAATACATAGTCCGCGTACTTTCAGCCCTCGCGTTCCGAAGATATAGCGGAACAAACATTTTCATATTTCCCCCTTTTTTAAGGAGGGGCAGAAGAAAGCATGTTGGTAAATTTCAGTGACACTCACCGGGTCACAGGCTTTCATTTGACACATCAATCATTAAGTTTATCTGTCGCTTTCGAAAGATATGGTGGAAGAATAGCAGAAAAGAATTTTTTTTGACAATTTATTTTCAGTTTTGAGAAATCCAGAAAATGGCAAACCCACAAATGACGTTCGAAAAACAATAGGAAGATAGGTAAAAATAGTCTCTATTTATAATTTGAGAACGGAATATGTTAACTTTAAAGGCAGGAAATCAATATATCGTTCTTTAAATTCCTCTAAGAAATTAGGAAATGGAGGAAACTAAAATATGTGTACATTTGCTATTTTAATATTTTGCCTTACTTTTTAGCCGATATGTTTCGTACAGTCAGCATAACCTTTTCTACCATTACAACGCTTTGCAAACATCTTTCCTTCTTTGTATATTCCATTGATCTCGAAATATTTCTTAAGAGTTTGTTTCATGTGACTAATCTCCGTTGTCATACTTCAGCTACTGAAGCATCTGTTAAAATTTTCGTCTCTTTTTTTATTGTTTCCACTGAACACACAACTGCAAAAGTTTACTTCCTGCTGTCTTTGTAAGCTGTGACATGCCGGTCATTATTCCTCTTAAGATAGCCAAGACGGTTCAATGGTTTTCTCCGTTGATCCTTGATTTTGCCAGTTATCTTCCCCTTAAAGCTAAGGAGCAGGAACAGATGAGACCTCTGTAACAGAAACTTCGTTGTCTCTACCTCTTCGCTCTTTTTCTGCCATTCAACGATTTGCCGGTCTCTCATTGATTCTTACGACTACTCCTTCTTTTTACTGACAACTTTCAGGAAAGTTTCTTCAGGAAAGTTTCATGACCGCTACCTGCCTCCTTTAACACCAACTGCTAACATAAATCAAACCTTTTCGATTCTTTTCGTACTGCACAGTCGTAGAATCCTTATCCTGTTGGAAGAATTCTAGAATTTTATGGGACATCGAACACGCAACGGTTGTAAGATTAACCAACCAATTTGTGAAAAGAAATATTTGTTCTTTTCCAGCTTCGGAATCGGATATCTCAGTTTCTAGTTAGATATTATAATAATAAAATGGACTATGGGACTAAAGATATTCTGAATCAATGGGTTCTCATGTCTCTTTAGAGCCGAACCTCGCTTTAGAGTATAATCAATGATTTTTCTCTGTGATGATTTTCCTCTGTGATGATGCACCGTAATTCAATGAGCTATATAGTTAAAAAGCAAATACGAATATTTAAAGGAAATGTCATTGTTTCCGATACTATATTTTTTATAATACCGTACAACAGCACACGTGTCATCATCTAGCCCAACAATTTTTTTCTCTTACTCGCTATTATTCTATAGAGTCTTTGTTTTGCTTATTATTAAATATTAATCATTTTGATGTTCTTCTATGTTATGAAATCTGTCCCTGATAGAATATATCTGGGACGTAATAGAGAGCAGTATAACCATTTTCTTTCGAACAGCCGAAACTTTCGCTCAACTTCCCGCTAGGGTAGCATGGAGAGTGACGCACAAGACAATGCATTTTATTGGCTCAATGTTGAAGTGTTGTAGCCCTGCCATCAGTACAGAAGCTATAATCGTGCTGTTATTGTTGTTCTTGTGCTGCCGATAAATTTGTTCACTTTGATATGCAATTGCTTTCGTTTCTTAACCTTGCTATCTTTTTATCTCTATATTTCATCAGCAGCATAAACGTCTTCTAGTTGCAACAATTTTAATGACGATTGTGTGCTTACTTACACATACCGATATTTGCAATAAAAACCATATGCACGATTTTACCAGAAACTAGTAATGCATTCTAGTCAATTTTACTCACTACCTGCGCACTACCTATCTTCCACTTGCCACGTGGCGAGGGGGTGGCTTAATTGTTAGTGCGCCAGGCTCATAATGTTCAGTTCCTAGTCCTACCTGTTTCAATTCTGAGATTTATCTCCGTTAATCCCTACCCTGCCCTCATCAGAAAAGGGACATCGATGAGCTTGGAAAGAAACCTGTCCGTCAGATGGGACATGAAGCTGTGGCCCCATGTGCAGGAGAGCAATAACTTGTGCTTGTTAAGGAACACGCTGGATGGCCTTGACGGGAGGCTTGCATCTGTCTCCTAACAGTTATCCAGTGGGTCTCTTTCTCCAACCTTCTCTGAGCACTTGGGATATTTGTCACGTGATTATTTAGCCCATTTTGTACACAAATTGCCACTGAGAGGTAAAACAACCAACAACTTTTCACATGGCATATGACCTTCATACCTAATAAATTCTTAATTAATTGTGAATGAAGTTGCAAGTCACGCGACCTAAGTAAATAATGATTAAGTAATTACTTATCAATTTGCATGATGGCACTGTGCCAGTGACAGAACTAATTAACTAGGTATCGATTACAAATGACGTCATGGTCACTCGATAGAAGTCCAATAACTCCGCATTATTAGTGTTTCGAGTTCAACATATTCATCTGAGGAATCTCTGGCCTCACCTGAAATGAGACCATCCGGCATGTACATATTAGTAGGGGCTAATCTACCATTATTAATTTGTTTTCTTTGAAAATCTACAATTATAATAATAGCATCTGCCAAATTACATCCTTCATATAATGACCTTTAAATATATACATGGTTGCAGAACCCGTTTTACAGAATTGTTTTACTAACATCATTATCATTGATTTTGATTGTTTACGATATCCAAAACGTTGCAGATATTTATCGTGATAACAGTTCCAATGATTCACAGCTTTTAATGACTCAGAATGTTGATCATATATCAAATGAAAGCATAGGCCCTTTAGAGTGGCAGAGGGGATATCAAAATTTTCTCTACAAACTACGGAGATAGAAACATTTTTAGCTGCAATATCTCCTGTGAAGTTGTCACTGAAAAGCAATAAATAATATGAATAAATTAAGATAATTTTCAAAACAATCGATGTCTCCATATGGTACTTAAAAAGTAAAGAAACAAATTGTCAATGATTAACTCACAAAATTCGTACTAATTCCAAAAGAAGACAGAGAGGTTAAAAGTGTTAATTCTACCCACCGAAAAAATCCTCGCCTAATCAATTTTTTTACCATTAATAATCAAGTGAGGTAGTAAAATTATTGCAATTATGTAGATAAGGGGAGATATCTCGAGTAATCGCTTTGACATTTCTTAGTAATTTTCTCATCTCCTGTACCATTCCTGTGACTTCTTGTTAAGGACTTCTCTGAATGCTGCGAGGCCTTGCTTAAATTGTAAACAAATGGTTAATTGTTGTTTTTAACGATAAAGTGGGAAAAGATGGGCCATCTGACTACCAGAGTGCAATATGAGCAACGCCCGTGAAATGGAGTGGCATAGGCGAAGGTGTTAAGTGACCTGAGGAAGGTGTTTCCGAGCTCTCTTCCTCACAGTTGGTGTCCACATGTAGTATGAAAGATGTCGGTGATGGCCTTATGCCCTAGGGCCTGTAGATAGCGATAGCAGCTGCAGATGCCTCACAGATGAAGTAGCTTTCGAAAAGAAAAGTAGAAAAAGGGAGAGAGAGTCATCTCGCCCTGCGATACATTAGTGGGGATTTATTCCAGCCATCACGGAGTAGGAGCAGTGATCTGATCTGAGTTTGCAGAAGTCGAAGGACAGGGCACACGGATTATACGATTCTCAAACTGATTGTATAGAGCTGTTGAGTCAACCGGAAATGTCGAACAAGGAGTGCTCCTTCAGTGTTAATGAATCGCATCACTGACAATTTTTTAAGATGAAAAAGTCACCAGAAGCAGTGTAACGGACGTTGGAAAACACTTTCAAAATGCATAAAATTAGAGTTTTTTGATTTGTTAGAAAAAAACCTTATGTGATTCCATGAAAAGAGACTGAGATTTTAATGATATTCCAAATTATTGGTAAGGGATAAATATTCACCACATTCAAAACTTGATCACTGCTCTACTCGCAATTATTGAATTTAATAATCAGTGGACCAGATGGAAATAAGTGGTTAATGTTGAGTGTCCTTCAACCGATGACCACAACTGTAACTGTAATCATTGATTCGTAAGGATAGGAGGGACGACACAGAACTCTGCATTCCTTATGATCTATTCCCGTCTTTTCCAATATAAAGCTATCATGATGTAACTCTCACTTGTAACCAGGACCAGAACTAGGTGGGGGGGGGGGGGCATGCCTTCACCGAAACTTTGAGAATGCTAATAAGAGAAATAGAGGCAAAACAAATTATCAAACACATGCAGGCCCGGATCTAGAACAAATAAAGTGATGGCCAAGTGACGCAATCGAGCCGGAAAAAATAAAAATTGGGCCAAGAGACTAGATTCCCACTGCAGTAAAACACTTTTTCCTTCGTTTAAAGGTCCTAAACATTTGTTGAAAAATACGCGAAATATGCATAAGTTTCATAATATTTTATCTCCATTACCCTTATTAGCATTCTCAAGTAAGGGGTGGGGGTGGTATGACTGTACCACCCTCAACCCCACTTGAGAATGCTTGAATTCGTATTCACTTCAAATGAAGACAGGGAGATGACTACCTTGTTGAGTAGGTAAATCGGTTCTCTTCCTTCCTTTGAAATGAATACGAATTCAGTGATTAATTGCACCAACAACACTTATTTTCCGCTTTTTAGGGCACTTATAGGATGATAGGTAGTTTTTCAATTTTGTGAATCATTTATATTTTTCCCATTGTCACAGCAAAAATCTACCTTCAGAACCTTTCGTTTCACATATGACGCATAACCATCAACCACACCTTTCTTCCCTCCTTTTTGGAGTCGTGTTTGAGGTAGTCTATTACATTGGAGACGTCACATGCTTTAATTTGAGAATATAACTCATTAATGTCCACACCCTAAATTTTCATCCTCTTTTGGGGAGAGGGGAGAATGCTGGGGTCCAAATCTGACACAATCTGCGATGGTCCTCATGTGAACTTTCATTTGATACTTAATTTTCAACTGTAGACCTTGCATTTGAATTTCTTAATTTGCTTTCCAGTTTTCTCTCTTTCGGGGGAAGAAGGTGAGGTGGGTATATTTTTATTTCCTACAACATTCCCCACGTCACTTAGCGTTCATTTTAAAGTGTTGTATTCTGCTACCGTTTTCAAAAGATATAGTAGAACAATTCTCGCATACGTTCCGTTTTTTTTGGGGGGGGAGAAAGAAGGCATTAGGAAAAATTTTATTAGCCTCTAACACTGCCCATGTCACAAGCTTTCATTTGAAGCATATCTCGTTCCTTTCGGCTCTAGCGTTCCGAAGAGAGACCAGAACAATCGTTTTCATATTTCCCTCTTTTTAAGAGGGAAGAAAGCATGAGGATATATTTTTAAAGCGTATGACAGTTCCCGTTTCATAAGCTTTCACTTGACACATAGATCCCAAAGTTTGTATGTCGCTTTCGAAAAATATGGTTGAAAAACAGTTTTAACAAATCCACAAACTGACAAAACGACAAATGACGAACGAAATGCAATAGGAATATAGGGAAAAAAGGGGGTTAGATTCCGAAAAAATCCTTGTTATACATAAAATTAGCATTGAACTTTTTTTTAAACGGATTTATCTTGAATTTTAGTTCGGCAATGATAACAAGCATTAATGTAACATTATTTTGCACTTTATTTTCACTATTCAGATAAGTTTGGATTAATTTTTCATATATTTCATTTGGTCACGAAAAGTACTCGTCGTCAACGTAGACTTACACTACCGATTTTAACTCTAAGGGCGATTCCTCGTGTTACTTGTGTGATAATGAAGCTGAGCCACACAGATTGATAATAATATTGGTTCTTATTTTTCAAAGTAGACTTTAGTCTGGTATTTTCTGATGCTGAGGCAAAGGACTTTTATCTAAAGATTAGAGGGCACCTAACTTGAAATTTTTTGAAAGATTGCTTCCTTATACTGTAGCCTTTGACCCTTATCCTCATTTCTTATGACATTAGTTTCACATTTCGACTGCATCATAGACTGATAATTATCTCAGGTCCTGGGAAACATTTCCAACTCCATAATGAGGTCATCCTACCAAAATTTCGGGGCTCAAGGGTTTAAAAACTAACCACACCCCGAGACTGAAGGTTAACAATTGCCATCATTCAACTAGGCCACGGTCTTGAATTGTTTTATAGGTGGTGTAGCGGGTCATAAAAAAGGGAAAAGTGATTTCCATAAAAGAAAGTCTACTAGTTCCATTATATAATTTTAAGTGTTCTGACCCAGCAACGACGGGTAAATTTGCTAATTAGGTTACATTGTAAAAAATATCTTCAGACAATTTTAACTTCCTAACTGAAACCATTTTCTTCTGATAAAAAGAGTGAAACCTGCAAACATCCGGTTCCAAACTTTGGCCTATATTAAACGTATTTGGACACAAAAAGGTTAGAGTAACATGAATTGAAGAAGTGAGTTAATCATTGGTAATTTCATTAGATTTTGATCTCTGAATACTTACGACACATACAAAAATACATGCATTTGTAAAAATTTATTTTATTTGTTTTATTTATTACCATTTAAATTTTATTTCACCAAGAGTTGTTATGTAGTACATTGCGAATATTCTCTTTCAAATATTTTGAAACATTTTGAAGAAATTTTTATACCACATAATTGCCTTTTAATTAAATAATCCAAATTTATATCATATATATATACAGAGCAATATATATATATACAGAGCTTCAATTACATTTAAGTAAACGAAAATTAAAATCTCCCTTCAGTAATATTTTAGTTAAACAACGTTCACATTTCTTTTTAAAATAATTTGCATGAAATGCTTTATTAACATTCCACTCCACAGAATTTCATTTTTCTTGCCATGGATGAACTATAATTAGATTACATCGCAGTTGCACTAATTTCACATTACAACTGACTGCCCCACGAAATATAACGCTTCCTTATTTGTCTGCTCCTTACCCTAATTCTTCCGTGATGCGATAAATCTGGATTCCCTTTCATAAAGGAGAACGCAAGTAATTTCCACAGCAATCTTTGATTTCTTCCAGACATTTCCATCATTAGTAGGAAATAATTGAGAATGGCGAAACAATTACAGTCACTGAACAAAAATGCTGGGATGTAATGAATAACAAGTTACACGTCAATTGTTTTCATTACAGCTCCATAATTTTGTAACACCTGAAAGGGATAGAATATCAGTATAGTTCTTGACATTCTAAGACCACCGAATTATGGGGAAAAAAAGTTTAGCTTTTGTGCGGAATTCATAGTTTTAACAAGGATGTACGCGAAGCAAAATCCTTTGACGATTCTTTTAGTACAAAAATTTCTGAATTGTAAGAAATTTTAAGTTTCCAATTTAAAAATAAACCTATCACTCCTTTAATATTAATCGACCTTTAATTACTTAATAGAATTAATAGAATATTAAAGAAGGAGTGAACAAAAGATAAGATAAGCTCTAATTGCAAGAAATCTTACTTAATAAGTATTTAAAAAAGAATTACCTTTTCCTTGTGACGCTGAAGGATCTTTAGCGAAGGTTCAACAATGCTGACACTTTTGAAGTCCAGCTTGATCCCTTTCCCTGTTTTCCTAGCGATAACGATGTCCAACCATCGCTCAAGAGATATATCGGAAGTGACATCAGGAGGATGAGCCATTATCGGGATGGAGTGGCCGCTATCACCTCCTGCAACACTACCCAGAGATACATCGGCTTCCAAGAACCTGACGTCACCTAGGAAGAAAACAAATTCTTTGAGATTTTTTGAAGAAATGTAGTCATTAACTGTAAAAATTGCTTTAAATGTAATTACTCTGAAAGAAATTGACCAACTAAAGAGTTTTCTTTCTTTTCAAATAAATTTCAAACTTCCTTATATATTTAACAGCAGGAATACCATTTAAAATAATTGACTTGCAATCATTCATTATTGACAAATATTAATCTAACTATTTCACAAATTCAGGCTCATGTCTACGGGTGAAGGCAATCTGGTGACGTCATCTTAGTCCTTTCCGGTGGGTGAGTGAGTGGGGTGATATAACACTAATCCAACTATATACGCAAAAAGAGTGGAGCTCTAAACAATTACACCTACGGGGATTTCGAGTCGTAGATCTCGGGAAAAGTAGAAAATTAGAGATCCGACGTGGTCTTCAACGTCAATTAGAGATCAAATTTTGATGTAAATGATATTTATATGTGCTAGAAATGTTAAAATTTATTCCTAGGGACATTTGGGTCGTAGATCTCAGACACAGTTGGAAATTGAGAACCTACAAGGCATTCAAGATCAAATAGGGATCCCAATTATATCTAACTATAATCTATATGGCTAGAATTCTGGATATCATGGTTTGGGGGAAAATATGTACTGTAAATTGCAAAAATGAAAAGTCAAAGAATGAGGTTTCCATATTACTTCAAAATCAAGAAATCAAAAACTGCCATAGACGACTATTAATTTCTCTTCGTGATATGTTTCATTCATTGTATCATTTGTTCCTAGTTCATTAATACATTTATTGCTACGATTTTCGCAACAGAGTGAATTAATATGAAAACAATATAAACAATATATTTACAAACTTCACTCTTGGAATTTCATGATGAAAAATTAATATACCAAAAAATTACTATCATATCCGTAAAATGTTTATTCTGTCATTTGTAACGCTCTGTAACGCTTTGTAAACTGAAGCTTTTTCAATCCTATCGAACTCTAATTTTGCACATAGACTTTTATTATAGTCATCATAAAACAAACATATGTAAATTTTGGTTTCACCTACAGTAGAATGTCCTATTCCACTTTCAGCTTCTTTCTCCATTTATAAGATTTTAATTTCGCAAGAAGCGTATTTTTCCTCTGCCTTCATAACATTCATAGTAACCGAGGAGAGGGTTAGCGACTCCCACTGTTGCCAGGTTTCGGCAATCGGAACAGGATTAATCTTGTCCCATGGTAAGTAAGGATTCGATTTGTTTACCAACACGGGGTCATATACGGGGAACCAGAGTACGAAATTTGGGATCAATTGGGCAAGTGGCTAAGGAATAACAGGGGGATGAAATCTGTCGAAAAGAAAAATAAAATACACATTGCTGATGGTGATTAATCTTTTTATGAAACAAGCAGCAGATCTGAGGGTGGAAGAGGGTACAGATGTAAATGAAGATTAGAAGAGGCCATGAGCAAAAAACGTTTGAGACACACTGAGAAGGATAACATCAGTATAATGACAAAAAAAAGGCGATGAAAAGAAAAAAAAGGCGCAAAACCAATAAAACGATATACTTTCTCATTTAAAACATCACGTTTTAATCAACAAATCAAATAATTTTTATTCCACATCAGAAATTCTTATAAGTTTACATTTTCTACGGGAAAGAAGTTAAATAGGTATTTGCTATTCTTTTAGAATTTCGTCCGTAATTACTACAGAATTCTGGCTATTATTCTTTTAAATGACAACAAAGGTGTTGATTGCAAATTTTGGGAATGTTTGATAATACCAAAAATTAATTTAATTTATTTTCTTAAATATTGATGTCAGTTTAATGATATAAAAAATCATGGCTCTTACAAAGGATTTAATCTGCTAATATGACAAATAATGAATTAATACGACAAATATTCACAACAAAATTCTAACATTTTTTCCATACTCATATTAGCCTAATTTTACCATCTTATCTTTCTCTGCAAAGAACACAAATTCGTACAACTCCACAAAAGCACAATACAGGCATAAATAGGAAACGAAACAAATTTCTTCTTTATTTTTCCTGCAATTAAAGTGTTTCACGCAACCGTTCTATTCAATTCGATCTGTACTAATGTCGAAAAGCTAAGCGTAATATGCAAATTCTGGAAGATATCAAAAAAAAAAGCAACGGTGAAATATTATGACATTTGGAGCGACAATGCATTGTTACATGGCGCAGTAAAAGTAATTTACATATATCAAACCAATTGCACGATTTCTGTGGCTTATGCAAATGAATACAGAAGTGTCCATAAATAAGAGGCCTGCTTTAGCAGAAAATAGATGGCACTATGGAATGATGACCCAACAGCTACAAAAGCATCACAAACACTTCTCATACTGTTCACAAGGGGGTTCATGAGCATCACCGCCACAATCATTTCGCTTCCCCCAAACAAACATATTTTTTGCATCCTCCAAACAAACATATTTTTTACATCCTCCAACCAAATTTACTTTTTCCGCATAAATTAAATTTACTTTTAGCGGCTGCGAGTAAATGTATACCTCAAGCTTCTAAAAGATTTTGCTTTACCACCTACACAAACGTTTCTAACATTATCATCATTTTTCTCAAGCAGCCATGGGCTACGGAGGTCCAACCAGCCACGCAATTTAGTTCTCAAAGCATATCTGTCCTGAGCCACATATGCTAAATCTGGCCACTGCACACTAATTTAAACAAGGTCCTGTTTAACATTGTCAGCTCACCGTATCCTAGGTTTTTAGGGACACTATTCATAATTCTATTCGCTACTCTATAATTACTCATGCAGGCAATATGGCCAAACCAACGGAGTCTCTCTCTGCACAATATGCTGCTTAAAGAAGGTTGCCTACTCTTTTCCCTAACCTCATCATTACTTAGAAAGTTGAACCACCTAATGCCCAAGATACTTATAATACTCATACAGGCAATATGGCCAAACCAATGGAGTCTCTCTCTGCACAATATGCTGCTTAAAGAAGGTTGCCTACTCTTTTCCCTAACCTCATCATTACTTAGAAAGTTGAACCACCTAATGCCCAAGATACCATAAACAGGACCTTGTTTGAATTAATGAAATTTCGCATAACATAAATCTGGCCACTGCACACTAAATGTGGACACGAAAATTGGCAAATGCTAAATGTGGACACGAATATTGGCAAATGCATCAATAACGTAAGCATCTAGAATCAAAAGCATCTAGTTTCCTGTTATGTTGTTTTACAAAGCGTCTAAGTTTCGCTACCATAACTAACCCTATAAAAAACCAAACTATTACATAGTCTGTTTTTAGTATTTTGGTGCATACGCTTATTTCTCCACACTCTCCATAGATCCTTAAAAGTCCCGGCAGCAATCCCTATTCGTCTGTTAATCTCATACGGCATATCTTCAGCATATTTTAAATATCTCCCAAGATAATTAAACTAAGACACCTTCTCAAGAGTGTAGTCATTCAGATTAACTGAATCACAGCCTGCCGGACTAATTTTGACTGACTCTGCTACCAGTCTCATCAACAGCTCGAATGAAAGAGTTCATCTCATCAGCATCATTTGCCAAAAGGGCTAAATCATCAGCATAATCTAAATCAGAAATTTTCGTGTCCAGCCCATTTAAGGCCAAAATCTTTCCCTTGAAGAGAATTTCGCATAACATAATCAATAACCAAACTAAAGAGAAAAGGACACAAAATGCACCCTTGTCGAACACCAGAAGTAATGCTAAACCAATTACTTCAAGACTTACCAACTCTCACACACGACTCAGTGTTATTATAGAGCGCTTTCATTATGTTAACTAACTTGTCTGGTATACCATATGATCTCACAATCAACCACAAATTATGACGATCAACAGAGTCGAAAGCCTTTTTGAAATCAACAAAGCTAGCAACCAAAGGTTTCTGAAACTCTAAACATTTCTCAAGAATCTGCCTAAGTGAAAATATCTGATCCACGCATCCCCTACCACTTCTGAATCCACATTGCTCATCACGCAATTGCCTGTCAACCAGATACTTAATTCTATTAAGCACAATCATGGAAAGAACTTTACCTGGAACAGAAAGTCGGCTGATATCCTATAGTTATCACAAGAACTGTGATCACCTTTTTTGAAAATAGGGATAATATCAGCTCTGGTAAAAGCCTTAGGCCCTTGCCTTTATCATACATAATATTCAAAATTTCAGTCATCCATGTGGTAGCCGAAACATTCTCAGGTCTAAACATTTCCGAAGTAAATTTATTTACCCCCTAGGATTTATGTAGTTTAAGTTTAGAAACAGCTAAAATAAGTTCAGACCAACATTAAAGTCAGTAATGCATCTATCATCGTTACCAACAACGGGAGTACAACCAACCACATTGTTTAGAACATCACTGAAATACTCAGCCCACCTAGCCATGACAGAATCCTCACTTTCTATAACCTTACCTTGTTTATCCTTCAATCCCTGTATACCTGTCCGTTTTCTACCACAGAAAATATTAACTATCTGGTACAGCTCTATGCTGTTGTGCTGTCTAATTGCTTCCTCGGCTTTGTCAGCCAAACCATCAAGCCAAAGATTCTTATCAGCAGCTAACTGATCTTTTACACGTTTATTACGTTCACTGTAATGCTTTCTATTAGGACTAGTAGGGTATTGATTAAGGACATTCCTGCACTTATTTCTTTCCGAAATAAGCTCAAGTGCTTTATCACTCAGATTATTCTGCTTCTTTTGCTCCTTTTTTCCTAAAAGAGTACTGTTACTGTCCAAAAATCCTGTTTAAAATGGGCCATACTTCCTCCACTTCAGTAGTAAGCATACCATGACTGTCATAATGACTAAGTAACCTATCATGGTAAGCTTTAGGAAACGAGCGGCGCGAAATCAGAGCCATCTTTTCCAGCACCCCAGATTGGCTTTTCGAGTCACATAAGGAAATTGTGTTTCATGAGGTGATTTCTGGGAGGTGTACGGCCTTATGTACATTCCATTCCGTTTACATACAAAATAAACATTAATAATTTAAGTCGTTTTTGAGACATTTAACAATTTGTGATTTATGTTTAACTTTTGGGCACCAGTGTATTTATTAAGGAATCTTAACTGATAATAACCTTAGGTATCTAAGTTGGACGCAATACAATTAAAAACAATATTACCTATCGGTAATGAACTTTTCTCTCTTTCACAGTGTTAAAGTCGCTAATCCTGTGTTTTAAATTATTCTTAGAAATTTCTGTCTTTCTAGACACAAGGCAATTAATTATTAATTGCTGAATGTATGGAACAACAGCACCTCTTCTGCCGACATCAGTTTACTAATCTTGTAAGGAATGGGCTATTTTCATCAGTCATAACGTTGAAAATGAAGTAAATGAACAAACTTGTTAAGTTTTTACCAAACTTATCGATGTTGGTTGAACATTAATGCATAATGTATTTGAAACAACATCCATGTTAAATTTCATCAATCATTTCAATGGTTTTTTTCGAGCTCCAGAATATTTTGCTAGTACAAAAGATTTTAAATTTGTATCCCGTAAGCTAATTTAAGCTAATGAGTTCATACACATATGTAGGTCATCCCATTTATAATTTTCCAAATCGTTTCCTTTTTCTTTTCTTCTTTTTAGATTTATTTTGTAGTGAGAGCCTCTTCCTAATTTTTTCGTATCAGTCGGGCTTGAACTGTCAATAAAAAATATATCTCGTATATTACACATTTATGCTTTTGTTCAAGATAAATAATGAAAATATAAAACTATGCACATATATAGGTCTATGGAGCATGATCTTCCACAATAAGTACTGAAAATTTTCAGTGGGAAGGTAATTTAATATTTTTTGGAAACGAAAAAGGAACCAATGGATTACTGTCGGTTGCGTGCAAGTTACAAAGTTTGATGATATTCTCAGATGATTTAGTGATTCGAAGGGTGAATGATTGTACTGAGAGGCTAATGGGATTTTAATGCGATAAGGATCGATTACTGCTAGCACTTTCTTCAAAGGAAGGACCTCCAAGACAACTAGAGAGTGAAGAATTGTGCTCCGAAAACAACAGTATTCCGCGATTTTATGATGTGGAGGAAGAAAGTTTATCTAGTTTTACTGCAGACATTAACAGAAAAGCGAGAAATGCATTCATGGCTATGCCTTAAATGAATTTTGCAAATACTAACGAAACTAAGAAAAAACATTGCGTTTTGTAAAAAATACTTAAACAGAGAAAATATATGAAGCAAATAGCAAAAGAAAAGGTTCAACTCTAATCATACTGACTATTCAAAAACCAGTTGAGTATATAAAAGGTGGCGCCACAAGGCTATGTTTTACCAAGGTCATTCGAATGTCGCTGAGAGGACGTGCCCATGACGTTACAGCAGGGAGAGGTCAGCTAACGTACGCAAATAATCGTACGTTCTTTCGCTTGGTGAATTTCTCTCGCTTTTTTCAGTATTTCAGGCAATTTTTGTTTCTTTTGTATCATGCCGAACTGTGCAGTAGCAAACTACATGAATAATCATTCGAAGAATAAAATAAACAATGTTTCATATACATTCGAATTAGAAGCAAAAATTAGTATGAAGTGGGTGCTGCATTGCCACCGTGAAGAAAAAAAAAATACCCCCTCAAGCAGCTGCTTGCCACAGAGGTCTGACAGGAGCCTGTCAGTTTATATGCCACAGTAGGAGATCTGAGAGGATGGCAGGAAGTGATGTGGTTAAAATTTTTCAGATGCCTTTCAAGATCAATTGCGTATAAGATTTATGAAGCGAACTCTTAGAACTGTCTATTAAGCTTAAATTAAATAATAATGCCATTCCAGATTTAAAAAAATCCTGTCACATAAAAAATTCAGTCTTGTTACTAAGTATCTATTACTATTATCCATTACTATTACCATTATCTATTACTTGTTACTATATACTACAGTATCGTTCTCAAAACTACGTCAGTGTACCCAGTAAAAAAGTAGCATTATCTCAGGAAATTGATAATTTAAATAACTTTGCTTATAGTGTACTGATTCATGGGAATAAAAGCGCATTGGAAAATTACAGCAGCAGTTTCTAATTCCTATTAGCAACTAAATAAACCCGAGGGAAAAATCTCTGATTTGGAAACAAGATTACGATCAGAGCAAAAGCAGTGGAATAAACATAAATAAAAATTGATATAGCAGAATAAAAATTTCCGAATTAATCAAAACAAGAAATAAAAGCAGACTTTTCGTTGAATAACAGTAAGAAAAGGTTTCTTAGTAAATTGAAAACTGGATATACGCCAGGTCACATTAAATTTTTTGGAAGAGATAAAATTTAAACCACTACTCACTGCGATAAAAAATTATATTTTTATTATTTCCATTGTGATTATTAACATAATTGGTAAAAAGATAAGTTGAAATAAAAATCTGGTTCGATCGAATTTAATTTTCAAAGTAAGATCATAATAATCTGTCCATCAAATAGAAATTCTGTGGTAATTCGATATAAATTACCAAAGAATTTCTTTACTAATTTTTATTTATTATATTTATTTCATTTATTAACTTTTTAGAGCAATTATTTAAATTGGAATCATTGCTGTTAAATAATCCAATTTCCTTAACTTTAAATAGAGAACGAATATTGTTAAAGATCTAGGTTGAAATAGATTTCAGATTTTTAAATTGTCTTCAATCACACATTTTCAAAATGTGATTATTTAAGACGTTCTCGAGTTCTGTCTCTCAGTTACTATTGGCATAACACGGAACTGTACCTAATAAAGTGACTGCTCAGTGTGTATTTACTCGTATAATAATAAATATTTCCCTGATGCTAGATAGACCTTAAACAGCTAAAAAAAATACTGCAATTTTAATTTTACACTTTTTCTGCCAACAGAAATCTATTTTACCGTACGCTCCTTATTCGCTTTGTCTACCTTCGTCTCCCTGCTGTGACTTCAAAATGCCTAGCCAATGCCGTCAAGAAAGTCCTCCTCGCGATGTGGCATCACCCTTCCTTCATTCACCCTGATATTAAAATAAGTTTAAATGTTTTAGTTGAAGTTTTCATAATAATAACAATATGAAAAAACTATACATCTATCCAGAAACAGTCCGGGGCTACAGAAGTCCAGTCTGACTATGTAATTGCATCCTCTAAGACTAACGTCGTTGGAGCTACAGCTGCTGCAAATGGACACTGACGGCGAAGTCCTGTTTGACATTGTTTCCCCACCGCATTTATGTTTCTGTCTTTTTCTGAGGCTTTCAAACACTTTCTTCGTTAATATG
Organism: Ryuthela nishihirai; assembly: GCA_038380435.1. Taxonomy (NCBI): domain Eukaryota; kingdom Metazoa; phylum Arthropoda; class Arachnida; order Araneae; family Heptathelidae; genus Ryuthela; species Ryuthela nishihirai. The sequence continues at coordinate 7,611,056 of JAWZYU010000019.1, forward strand.
TAGTTCTGCGTGAAATCAAAATGGACAAACCAATGAAATTTCTCCCAACGTATGACATGCTTAAAGGTGGTTGCTGAATTAGTTTAACCTCATCATTACTTACATACTCTCCTTGCAGTGCACTTCCCTTGTAGTGAAATCCTCACTTCAAAATCGATAATCAAATTAAAGTGAACGGATAGCAAATAAAGCTTTATTTAATTAGTAGTTGCAAATCACTGCGAACATTACCAACTCCCATACACAACTCAGTGTTATTAGGACGACTAGATCAAATTGAGAGAGGATATGGAATACAGAATATTCTCCTCTAGATAAAAAGTCGAACTCAGATTTTGAGAGAAATCCATGTTGGAAGAAATAATGTGCTGTTTCTAAAATTTTGTTCCGTATGTTTTTCTCTTTAATGACTAAACGAGAGTTTGCTGTCTTCTGTATTCAAACTGTGGCAGATTCCAGATTTTCTCTTGTTGTCCTTGTCTTGAACTCATGTGAAAAGAAAAGATGATGACATGAAAAACGCATCATTTACTTTTTCCCTGGTACATACTGTCTAAACGGATCCTGCTCCTTGTTCGGGAAAAGAACCATTGACTAATTTACATGTTGCAAAAAGACTAGTCGGTATGCATTGGAGTCTTCATTCTGATTCTAGCATCTATCTTTACACAATTCTTGAGGCTCTTGTGATTATCCGATTGTCCGGAAAAGAATCACTATCCAAAAACAGAAAAATGTGCTTTTCGTTTAAAGGTTATACTTATTTACTTTTATTTACAGAGAACTGGATCCGAAACTCTAATTCGCACACCGCTAGTGGCTCATGAAGTTTCAGCCAATGGTAATCGAGTTCAGTGCCAGCATTTATTCACAGATGGTTTTGCACAACAATTTAGCATGATGCAAGAAAAATAAATAATTTTTCGGTATTACCTGTTCGATACACGTACCGTGTACGAAAATGCTTTTTCTGTTAGTAAGCCGATGTCTTGTAAGTTCATATTTACCTGGTACTGGTATAAAAAATTGCTTGGTATTTAGCGGTACGCAAAGTTTGGGAACCATTGTTATAAAGCAAACTACGCGGAAATGTTTACCCAGTAACAATTTAGAGCACAGAAGAGTATATCAGAACACTGTGAAATCTTTTAGAACAAAAAAACATCCAATGAAATTATTATCTCCGTTAATCATCAGGGTACAGTTTTTTAATTTCACAATTGTATTTTTTGAAAATATTTTTTGTGCATTCCTGACGGGTGGCTATTTGTCATCTGGTGACACTGTTGGTCGTAAGCGATAATATATTTTGCAGCAGAGCACATAAAATATAACCATGCTCTCTCTTCGTCATCTTTTCGCATCCTCCAATGGCACCCAGGGGCACGGGATGCTGCCAATTGCGAAGCGAGTTTCAGCTGAAGTCTGACTGATCCGCGTCGATTTACTGTCTCTTTCTAAACGACAGCATCTCTGATATCAGATTTCAAGGATAAAGATATTTCTCGAAAAACTGCTCGATACTTTCCATTTCGCTCTTCTTTTAAGCTTATTTTTCATCAAATGCGCATGAGCATTTTTCACGTAAACCAAAACCGAGATCAGTTTAGAGACTTTTAAAGGAAACTAACATTTTACTGAAGTTTTCTCTTAAGCTTTTGTTTCTCGTTCCATAGTAAAATCCTCAGTTGCAGTTTAACTAGCAAACAGCATTGAAGTTCTTAAACTCTACGAGGGCAGTGGTGGTTCAAACGGTAGCGCGCCAGGCTCGTAACCTGCAATTCCTAGTTCGAGTCCCGCCTGGGCCAGCGTTCAGATTTATATCCGAAAAATTCCCCATCCTGCCATCTATCAGTAAGGGACACCACTGACCTTAAAAAGGCCACTCTCTGTCGGATGGGACGTTAAACTGTGGCCCCGGATGATGGAGAACCATACCCTGTGCAGGTTAAAGAACATGTTGGATGGCCTTAAATGGAGGCTACCATTTGTCTCCCAACAGCTGTTCAGCGAGTCCCCTCCCCGCAACCTTCTCTAAGTCCTTGGGGTCCTTCTGACCTGGCCATTTAGCCCATTGTATGAAAAAAGTGCCGCTCAGATGTCAAAACAATCCAACTTAAACTATACATCAAATTGAGTTGTGAGAATTACACTATGTGTTCAAAAGTATCCGGACACTCGCTCATCCACAATCTCCCGGTAATAAGAAAGGAATTAATATCACGTTGGTCCACCCTTTGCTGCTATCATAGCCTCCACTCTGCGGGGAAGACGTTTCACTAGATTTTGGTACGTTATTGCGAGAATTGCCTGCCATTCTGCCACAAGAGCATTAGCGAGACCAATCACTGATGTCGGGCGCTTCGGCCTGTCTCGCAGTTGACATTCCAATTCATCCCAAAGTATTCCATGTGGTTGCGATCAAGGCTCTGTGTAGGCCACTCAAGTTCTTCAACACACATCTCACCAAATCATTTCTGCACGTTTCTCGTTTTGTGGACGGGGGCAGGAAAGGGTCTTTACTGAAATGTTGCCATAAATTTGAGAGCACAGAATTGTCGAGAATGTCATTATAGGCCACGGCGTTCAAAATCATGTTCGTTGGAACTAGGGGGCCCAGTCCGATGAGAGAAAAATCCAGAGATGAAAAATAGCCCAGAGCATTGATGTCTCTTCCATCTTACTTCTATGAGGTTTGCCAAGCCAAGTGCATCCTTCTATAGCTGTTTGGGCCATGGATGTGAAGAATATGATTATGATCAATGATATCAATCCTATAAAACTGAAGTGTTAATGCTCAAATATTTATAATAGACAAGAAGAGACTCGTGCAACTCACTGCTCCAAAAGAATTTCCTGCTGGTAAAACAAATAATCAATATTTTGATACTGGTTCATTTCTCCCATTTTTTGACCAACATTTTCCAGTCAGTAACTAAACGATTTTGCCAATTCAAAGCACAGCTTAAAACTGCATAGTTTTGTTTTTTAACGAGATAGTTTCTTGATTTTATTCATTCCTTAAAAACAGTGTTTTCAACAGTTAATTATTGATTAGGAATGTATGTTTTCGTTTTTTAAGTATAGTTTTTAAGTTAGTCTTTAAGAGTATAGTTGATTTCCTATTGGCTCTTCGTTAAGCGTAGGTTGGACAGTCCTGTTCTAGGGTGTAAAATGTAAGTATATCAGATATATGCTGTACCCTATGATGAAAATATTAAATACACTACAGAAAAAAGAAATTACAACACCTGGAAGGATTAATGCCGTTTTATTGAAATGCAGGCAGCTCTTAGCATACACTGAGATGTGTCACTGATTACATTATCAAAAAAATATGGAAAATTAGACTTTATCTATCCAGTAAAGTGGTATAACTAGTATGATGCTGAATTGCCCTGTTGTAATGTCCCTCTAACTCATTTATTTTTATTTATTGTTCCAGTTTTATTGTATTATTGTTGTTGTAAATATTTTTATGTATTAAGTTTGTTTTTGGAAGTGCTATTGTGGCGATGTATCTCATAGCTGTTGTTTTCGGGTCTGAGCTGGCTGCCTGCACGGGCTGACGAGTCCAAAAGCCCTTTTTACGACTATTTACAACTAGCCTCGGGCACGAGTGCGGGCGTTGGAGACTACGGCAGCGAGAGTAAACAAGAGTCTTGAGCGTCGCTGTCAAGCAAGAAAGACATTTGAATACGGGTCGAGGGATGCCACTCTTACTCAAACAAAACCCTTAAGGAGAGGATTCGATTCTATGTGAGAATCAAGGTTCGGATCTTGGTGAAACAAGTACAGTTTTGTGGAACTGAGGTGAGTTCTATGTGAACCACATTGTAGGCAAGCGTTGGATATCCTTTCGCAAAGTTAGAGTTCGGTAAAGCGAGAATCTCAAAGTGCGGTTCTTCGCCTCATTGCATAATTGTTTGTAGCAGCAAAGGCCTACGAAGTCGAGCGTATCCTCAGTATGTGAATGTATATAAATAAGAATAAACTGTATCGTCCCTATACAACTCTTGCATGAATCGTTGGATATATCTCTATACATCACTTGGCGCAGCAAGTCTGAGATATATGTCAGTATGAGTGTAACAACCCGCGAACCTGTGATTTCATCTAAGCAATGATGAATTTAAATAAGGGACTACTTTATCTCCTCTACTACAGAGTGGGTAATCGTTCGTCATCTCTGCCCACCACATTTGGTGCAGTTGGAAGGATTATCATTCGTATGCCAAAGAAGATGTCCATGGTTCTAAAAGAAAAAGAGGCAGGAAAAGTGCAAGGAATTTAGAAAAATTTGTGATTCTGAGTCAGTGATTCTGTGAAAATTAGGAAGCTGCAAGCAGTTCAGTGGTCTAAGCCTCATCCAGTTCAGTGTTCTACAGAGTGCAATTTCCCTGAGTGCTACGTCATCGAGATCTTCACTGAGGTTCCGTGTACCAAGGTCCGTCACTATGGAAGAGGTTCCTAGTTTTGGAAGGAGACTCCAGATACGGCAGGAGAGTGAGCAGAGCCAATCTTCGTGGGAAGGAAAGGTCTCTGGTTTTTCTGTCTTTTTGATTTTTAGACTAATTTGAGTTGCCAATGATGCTGAGGGGTCGCGATAAAACTAAAGAGTGGAACTGAGCAGGATGGGAGCATTGATTTAACCAGAAACATTGAGGCTGGGGAAAGTGGGAAAGTTAGTGAAATTGATAGGATGGATAGCGATGTTGGGTAGAACAGGGTGTTAGCGGCTGAGGTTCGAATCCAGTCGAAGTGAGTGATTCAGGTCCGAAATCAGTCTCAGAGAGGGAAATGGAATACAGAGAGAGAAAAAAGAAAAAGATTGGGAAGAAAGAAGGGAAGAAAGAAGACTGGAAATGGAATATGGAAAAGGGAAAGAAGATATAGATAGGAAAGAAAGAAGGGTGAAAAGAAGATTAGACAGACAAATAGAACTTAGATGATTAGATATAGAGAGGGCAAATAACAGCAGCCGAGGAAGGCAAAGTTCAGTGGATGCAGGAGATCTAAAATTAAAAATGCTTCAAAAAATTCTAAATCTTAATAACTATCCCTTACCGAAAAACGCAGAAGAATTACCAACTTGTTTCAAGATGATAGAGCATGCTAAGAGAGAGCCTTGCTAAGAGAGAGATCCCTTGCTAAAGGATCTCTCCCTTAGCAAGGGTTGCACTAGCATTCCTTGCAAGTCATCCGAAATAACGGATGACTTGCAAGGAATGCTAGGGCAACCCTTGCTAAGGGAGAGAGTGTGAAACATTTTTACTCTGCTGAATGACGAGGAACTTCAAAACTGCGAAAAAATTAAATATGTGTTAAAAGACAGCCAATGGACTCCGTTGGAGTATGAAAGGAAATTCCAGTTCTCTACAGAAACCTGGACTCAGCTTTCATCTCGAATGAAGAGTCACTTGAACTATTATCTGAAGAGTCAGGAAGTGGATGATTTCCAAAAATTAAAAGAGTTGATGTTAGAGGACAAAATTAAAAGTCTATTACCACCGGATGCGAAAAATCATATCATGTTGCAGGAGAATGGGTCGTGGGAAAATTGCCACGAATTTCCCGAAATTGCAAAGTACTTTCTGCAAGCACAAAGAACTTGCAAGATTAATTATCGGGAAACATTTAAGTTGGGAAATAGAGAAAATAGATTTGGTCAGCCAACTACGAAATTAAATTTTAGTCAAAAGAATTTAGAACAAAATTCGAATTCACAAAACAAATTGGCAGAAAACAAGAGCAGTGATTTTAAGGGAAAATAGAATCGGAGCTTTTCTTCCAGGTCATTAATAACCAGAAAGGTCATTTGGCTAAGGAGTGTAACAAGAATACGAAAGTGGCCAGAGCATTTAAAGTGAGCACTCAGGAGTCGGAGCCCGCAGAATTGGGGTCATTATTGCTAAAGATGGGAGCCAGTTTATGACATTAGAATCAGAAGCAATATTGGCAGGCTGTGACGCAGAAAATAGGAAATTCAGAGGTCCATGTCGAAGCCATGTAGAGCCTTTAATGATAGTTCGCATTCAGTGTGAGGGTAAAATATTTAATGCTGTTGTGGATTCGGGGTTCAAGTTTCCATCATAATGATTCTTTGGTTCTGGAGAAATATAAGAAGTCGGAGGCGAAGATATTACTAATCAATGCTTTCGAAGACCAATTGGAGACTCCATTAATCACTGTCCCGCTCGAACGGGCTATGGATGGAAGTCAGGCAGGAGTATATAGAGGAAAGTGTAAATTTTGTGTACAATGGTGGATGAATTGAGTGTGGATATGTTAATCACTCCCAATTCTTTCGCTGCCTTAGAGAATTTGGCCGAAGACCTGAAATACAAGGTTAAATTTGAGGTATATAACAAGAAAGGATGTAGCAATAATGTACATAGTGTGATTAAATTTAGGATGGAGAAGAATGTGACTAAAATTTGTAAAGAAAATATTTCTATAGATGGTAAGGGTGAAATACTGTGCAATGTATCTGATAAGGAGAAAGATGATAATATTTCTATAGATGATAAGGGTGAAATATTGTGTAATGTACCTGATAAGGGGGAAGATGATAGTAAGAGTATTAGTATCAGAGAAAGAGGTTTAAAGTCTAGTGATTTAACTGAGAGCAAAGTGAATAATAATGTAGAGAGTGATAAAATTAAATGCGAGAAGGGTGAGGATAAAATATACTTAAATAAGGATTTATCTGGTAGAGCGGTTGATTATTCTACCGTAATTGATAAGTATAATAAAATTATGAAGAGAGCACAACTGATGAAATAGCAGGAAGAGTCATAGGAAATAAAGTTGATATTTGTGGAGAAAACAGTAGTCATAATGGAGCCGAAACGACAACTTAAAATCAGGATATCAGGCTCGTAGAGAATAAGGATAGTTTTGCAGCTGTGGTTGGCTCTCTAGTAGAAGGAAATTTGAATAAGTCCGAATCTCGCAATGATTTTCAGATGATAGCATTGTATGGTGACCAATTCTGTGATAAATAAGCAACGTCGAGTAATTAGAATAAATTATCACGATGTAAAATGTGAATTCCGTTGAATGAATTTCCGTTGCATAAAATGTCTGAATGGGATGCCGAAAATAATTATCACTCAGAGGAGGACTCGAATTCTAGAATAAAGATTGATGTCTGTATTAAGAAGGCGGAAGAAATTAGCCAAGTAATGCCACATAAGAACCGGATAGATGACATATATGTATAATTCGGAGGTAACAGATAGGGTACAGCTATTGGATAAGAATAAATCAGAGGAAGTTAGACAATTAATGAAACGTGAGAATCTAACTGAGAACTTGTTCAAGATCGGAAATTGAAATATCCAGGAATTTGGTTTTAAATATAAGGACGACAGTAATATGGAAGATTATGTAAATAGTAGTGATAAGAAAAAAAATGTTAAAGGAGATAGATGAGAGATTTTTAAACAGAAATGATCTTAAGGAAGTGAATTCTATAATCAATGAAAAAGACGAAGTGTTAAATCATTATCATCATCATCCTCACGCAGCCATGGGCTACGGAGTTCCAACCACACTGTGCAATTTAGTTTTCCAAGCATGTTTGTCCTGAGCTACATCTGCTGCATCCGGAGGTCTCCCCCTCTTTCTGAGGCATTTAGGCACACTGTTCATAACCCTATTCGCCAAACTATAATTATCCATACGGGCAACATGGCCAAATCAACAGAGTCTCTCTCTGCACAAAATGCTGCTTAAAGGAGGTTGCCGACTCCTTTGCCTAACCTCATCATTAGTTACAAAGTTGAACTACCTAATGCCCACGATACTGCGTAAGCATCTAGTTTCCTGTTATCATGCTTACAAAGTGTCCAAGTCTCACTACCATAACTAACCCTAGAAAGATCCAAACTATTATACAGTCTAATTTTAGTCTTTAAATGTATACGCCTATTTCTCCACAATCTACACAGATTCTTAAAAGTCCCGGCAGCAATCCCTATTCGTCTGTTAATCTGATGCCGCACATCACCAGTATCTGTTACATAGCTCCAGAGATAATTAAACTGTGACACCTGCTCAAGACTGCAACCATTCAGATAAACTGAATCACAGCCTGCCTGACCAATTTTCATCACTTAGTTTTCTCTGTTTATAACCAACCCTACTCTACTACCAGTTTCATCAACAGCTCGAATGAAAGAGTTCATCTCATCAACATCATTTTCCAAAATCATCAGCATAATCTAAATCAGAATATTTCGTATCTCCAGCCCATTTAAGGCCAAAATCTTTCCGTTGAAGTGAATTTCGCCTAACATAATCAATAACCAAACTAAAGAGAAAAGGAGACAAAATACACCCTTGTCGAACATCAGAAGTAATGCTAAACTATTTGCTGCCTGCCTTACCAACCCTCACACATGACTCAGTGTAACGGACTTTACGGACATTTGAAAAGATTACTCGACTGTCAAAAAACCTTTTCTTACTTGATTTGAAAGCGAACAAAACTATTGTTGAAAAACATTATGTTTATTTGGCGCCAAAGTTTTTTAACTGCTTACCAGACTACATCAAAGGAATAAGAAATGATAACTTTTTCTATAAGGAATTAAGAAATTGGATTTTGAATGTGGTAAATATTGAGACTATGTTTTAGAAATAAAGGAGATTTGAATGTAATAAAATTTCATTTGATGCTGAGTTGCCCTTAAAGTGCCCAACTGAACCACTTACTAACGCACAGTTCAATATAGATTTTTATATTTTTTCGGTTTTTCTACCCAGTAAAGTCTTTTTTATTTTTTTGTATTTCATTTATCCTTAATGATAATTTTCAAACTTATAAATTAGTTAAATATTTACTTAGTTTTTTTATCAAGCTAGCAAAGTGTGAGGAAATGTGAAGCTGAAGCATGATGCCTTTTCATTTTATTACAACATAACTGCTAAATTTCTTCCAAAAGCGAGTTTTTACTCTCGTGGAAGACTCAACATTTTTTCTCAGACTTGTACTGAAAAATGTAGGTAAAATTAAAAAACACTAATGAAATATAATATTAAAATTTTCCAAATATATGGTATGAAGAAATATATGATTTTTATTGGACAAACTATGTATAAAGAAGAATATAGATTAGAAAATGTAATACTTTAAAATTGTGTATCTGAGAAATACAACATTATATATATTTCATTATAACTTCAGTTCTAAGGTAAAGAAACATGTAAATGTAAAGTACTGCATATTCTGAGAATAAATTATCTATCTATCTATCTATCTATCTATCTATTATAGAGAGCTTTCATTATGTTAACTAACTTGTCTGGTATACCATATGATCTCACAATCAACCACAAATTATGACGATTAACAGAGTCGAAAGCCTTTTTGAAATCAATAAAGCTGGCAACCAAAGGTTTTTGAAACTCTAAACATTTATCAAGAATCTGCCTAAGCGAAAATATCTGATCCACACATCCCCTACCACTTCTGAATCCACATTGCTCATCACGCAATTGACTGTCAGCCAGATTCTTAATTATATTAACCACAATCATGGAAAGAACTTTACCTGGAACAGAGAGTAGGCTGATACCCCTAAAGTTATCACAAGAACTGCGATCACCTTTTTTGAAAATAGGGATAACAATAGCTCTGGTAAAATCCTTAGGAACCATGCCCTTATCATAAAAGATATTCAGAATTTCAGTCATCCAAGTGGTAACCGAAACATTCCCAGCTCTAAGCATTTCTGCAGTAATTTCATCTACCCCTGGGGATTTATGAAGTTTAAGTTTAGAAATAGCGAAAATAACTTCATATTGTGTTATAGGGCCAACATTAAAGCCACCAATGCAAACATCATCATTGCAAGAGATCATCTTTAATTTATTTTAATTATTGGAGATATTAATTAATTTTAATAATTGGAGATCCATTCAAATTTCGAATTTTTACAGTAAGAACTGAATTAAAAAGATTGATCAAGTCGTCTCTTGGATTTGAACTCAGGATTTCATTGTTCTTATGTGATCTGAGATCATCTTTAAAATCATGCACAGATATCGATGACATCGCTTGGGTTTAGAACCATTCTCCTCTTTCCATTTAAACAGCGCCCTGATATGAATACTACAGCTTAGAATTGTAATTTCAGCTATGTCGGAATCGTCATCACCTTAGCGAACCTAGTAGGGCAACCAGGAGATCACGCGTCAGAATCAGGTGCTATAAGTTATGACTACTTAATATTCGATACGTTGAAAATTATTAACACGGCGTCTGATAAATGTTTTACACTTATTTCTCCTGATAGACATCCACATCATCATCTCAGTGATGAACATATTTGCTTCTCTTAATCAGACATAAAACCATTTCTTACTCTTGTCGTGATAACGTCATAAAATAACGCTTAATAAAACACTTGGATGTTTTCTTAATCTCTCATGCAGTTGGATTATCGCGATAAAATAAATACTAAATACATCAATGCAAAGTTTAATTGCGATCATAGAAATCTCGAAATAACTTAAAAGTTACAATTAAATCACTTCTTTAAACTTTTCACTTAGGTATTCGATGCTAAGATATTTTCAGGACTTAAAACTTTCAAATTCTTTGCTATTCAATTCACAACTAATTTAGCACTCGCTTCTTAACCATTCATGATATTCAGTTGCGAATTAACCTTTAATTAACTTAGTTAATGAAGGAACGAAAACAGTATTAAATGACTTGCAGTTGTGGTAGTGTCTAATAGTAAATGACCAATCAAAATTAATTAAGAAATATTATTGTTTATGTTTGATATTATCGCAAAGATTAATATTCTACTCTTACGAACGAGATTTTGTTCCGATGGTAAATGACAGATAAATCACTTTATGATTTTCTAAGGAAGTGGAAAACTGTTTTCTAACTGAATTCTTATTTAGTCTTTTCTCGATGCAACTTTTCGATCCAACCAAAATGCGTAGCCTTTAAATCCAGTCCTGATTAAAGAGACCCCTGGAGCTTCACTCACAAAGTAACTTTTTTGAGAAGTTATATCTTATCTTCCTGATGCTGCTACTTGTAAAGAGTGAGAAATGTTGAAGTTCACTTCTCTATTGACCTCAGACGGTTTTCATTTTTGTTTTTCATGTAAGCTAGAAGGGAAAACAAGTAAAAGAGACGTAAGCGTTGACCTGTGCAAATACCAGTGGGTATTGCTCGGCGGCAGCTGTTGCTGCACTGCCCTTTCGACGCTATCCGACTATTTCGCTTCCACCGTAACATTCTTTATTGTCAGCCACAAAGCAGCTATTTGATCTTGAGTTTTATAGTTCTAGCGATTCAACGACTCTCATACCGATAATGGCGATTCCGACAGAAGTTGTTGAATGATGTTAGAGGTTGGCGAGCATATGGAGAGAGAATCAAGAGGTACTTCATTACGTTTGTTCTCTACATTCACTCTGTGAGAGAGAAGCTTTGTCACACAGATATGAGGTGGAAATGGGATGAGAAATTCAATGGTTAATGGAACAAGTTCTATATATTCATCGCGCATTAATGATGAGGTGTCTGTCATGGCAAGATGATCTGCTCATTGAAGAGATTATTTGAGCTTATGCTTATTTCTACACCCATTGTTTTATGAACTGATATTAAATGTTAGCCCTATTCGAAAACGATAGTTACTTTGTCTGTAATGTGTATTTGTGTGTATATGTATATAATACGACTTCTGCTTATACAATTTGTTGAGCAACAGTTAAAATGTTTTTATAAAATTAACCGTTACTCAAAATCAGACACTTACAAATAATACATAATATTATCTGAGATAATAATAAATGACCAATCAAAATTAATTAAGAAATATTATCTATTAACTCTTTTGATTAAAAATTATCGTTTAATGTTTGATGTTATCGCAAAGATTAATATTCTACTTTTGCGAACGAGATTTGTTTCCGATAGTAATCATAGATATGTCACTTCATTATTTTCTAAGGAAGTGGAAAGCGGTTTCTAACGGAACTCGTATTTAGTTTTTTCTCGATTCAACTTTCCGATCCATTCAAAATGAATATCCTGTAAACCCAGTTCCTGATAACTGTTGAGTTTCATATAGCTGTTGATTTCCATAGCAAGTACACTACAGGAAAAAAAAAATGCAACACTTGGAAGGATTAATGCCATTTATTGAAACGCAGGCAGCTGTTAGCATATATACACTGAGATGTACGATTGATTACATTATCAAAAAATATGGAAAATTGCCACTTTATCTGCACTCTAAAGTAATATAATTAGTATGATGTTGAACCGCCCCGTGCAGCAATGTATTCATGAACATGGTGGGGAAGGCTATCGTACAATTCTATAATGTTCTCCTGATGAATAGAACTCCAAATAACGCGAAGTCGTTGTTCCATTTCAGCGACAGTGGTTGGTGCACCTCTGGGTGTTGTTGGAACTGTCAGCCCATCATGTCTCAGACGTGTTCAATAGGTGAAAGGTCCGGCGAGTGTGCTGGACATGGTTGTACCTGAACGTTTTACTCGTGTAAATACTGCAGACTAATGCGGGCTGCATAGGGACAGACATTATCTTTCTAAAAAAAGGTTCCCTTCTGTAAAGGTTCCCTTCTGCTGAACAGATAGGACAGTCACTAGTTTGCAAAATGTTAGTAACATATCATTGGGCAGTTAGATATCCCCTTATGATGACCCGTTCCGACCGAAATATCCGACTAATGGCACCCCACACCAAGAAACCAGATGAGTAGTAGCATAAATGAGAGTTCTGGCACAGTAAAAGGGGCTCGAGAATTCTATGAAAATCCATGGGAAAGGTTATGGGGGAGGAGGGAAAAAGTATGTTTCTTGGGTTTTTGTGAAAATATGTGTGAAAATTAGAAAAAAAACGGGGTGTTTTTTAGCATGTGAAAAATTAATTTAAGTTTTTTTTAAAGACGACGTTTAAACTAATTTGTGAATTAGTTTAAATCAATTAGGTTGAGATGAAGTGTGTGTGTATGAGATAAAAAATGAATTAGGTTGAAATGAAGTGTGTGTGTGTGTATGAGATAAAAAAAATGAATTAGGTTGAAATGAAGTGTGTGTGTATGAGATAAAAAATGAATTAGGTTGAAATGAAGTGTGTGTATGAGATAAAAAATGATGTGTTTTGTTAAGTTATCATACACTTCACTGGATACAAACAGAATCAAAACTTTCTAAGCAAAGTCCACAGTATTAATTTTGTTATCAAAGAAAAATATTAAAAGTTTTATCCAAAAGTGAATAAATTTCTTGTAATAGAAAAAATATTAAAACTTTTAATCAAAGTCCAAAGTGATTCTTTTGCTACAAGAATGTTAAAAACATTTATCTAAGCAACGTTTAAGTAATATTTTTGCATACTATTAAAACATTTATCTAATAAAAGTCCAAAGTAATAATTCTGTTACCAAACCGAAACTTTCTGAAGTGTAAGATAATTTAACATAGAAGAATATTAAAATTTTAATCTAATCAATGTTCATGTAATAATTTTCCTACAAGAATATTAAAACTTTATCTAACTAAACTCCGCGTAATAATTCCCGTTTTCCAGCTTTGCAATTAAATGTATTTAAATCGTACTTACCTTAGATTGGGACTCTATACCGAATGGGGAACTCAAACTGACTTCGAATCGCTTGAAATTTTTCTTAAATACTCAACCGAAATTTAAAACCAAAACTGAATAAATTTCTTATCATAGAAGAATATAAAAATTTTCATCTAATCAAAGTTCAAGTAATAATTTTGTTATAAGAATATTAAAACTTTTGTAAAAGTCCACGTAATAATTCCAGTTTTAGCTTTACAATTAAATCTATTTAAATCGTACTTACCTTAGATTGGGACTCTATACCCGAGGGGAAAGTCAAAGTGACTTGGAATCGCTTGAGACTTTCTTAAATACTCCACAGAACCAAAACTGAATATTGAACTTTGGTTTTGGCTACAAAAAATTTCGGTTTGATAGCAAAGTCCAAGTAATAATTTTTGCTATCAAACCGAAATGTTATCCAAAACCAAAGTTTAAGATTCAGTAGCAAAGTCCAAGTAATAATTTTTATCCAAATCCAAAGTTCAAGATTCAGTAGCAATGTCCAAGTAGTAATTTTGCTATCAAACCGAAATTTTTATCCAAAACCAAAGTTCAAGATTCAGTAGCAAATTCCAAATAGTAATTTTTATTCAAACCGAAATTTTTATCCAAAACCAAAGTTCAAGATTCAGTAGCAAAGTCCAAGTAATAATTTTGCTATCAAACCGAAATGTTTATCCAAAACAAAAGTTCAAGATTCAGTAGCAAATTCCAAATAATAATTTTTATTCAAACCGAAATTTTTATCCAAAACCAAAGTTCAAGTTCAGTAGCAAATTCCAAATAGTAATTTTTATTCAAACCGAAATTTTTATCCAAAACCAAAGTTCAAGATTCAGTAGCAAAGTCCAAGTATTAATTTTGCTATCAAACCGAAATGTTTATCCAAAACCAAAGTTCAAGATTCAGTAGCAAAGTCCAAGTAATAATTTTTATCCAAATCCAAAGTTCAAGATTCAGTAGCAAAGTCCAAGTAGTAATTTTGCTATCAAACCGAAATTTTTATCCAAAACCAAAGTTCGAGATTCAGTAGCAAAGTCCAAGTAATAATTTTGCTATCAAACCGAAATGTTTATCCAAAACCAAAGTTCAAGATTCAGTAGCAAAGTCCAAGTAATAATCTTTATCCAAAACCAAAGTTTAAGATTCAGTAGCAAAGTCCAAGTAATAATTTTTATCCTAAACCAAAGTTCAAGATTCAGTAGCAAAGTCCAAGTAATAATTTTTATCCGAACCTAAATTTTTATCCAAAACCAAAGTTCAAGATTCAGTTTTGGTTCTGTGGATTATTTAAGAAAGTCTCAAGCGATTCCAAGTCACTTTCACTTTCCCCTCCTGAAGAGTAAGTAGTTATTTTTGTATGTTTTTTCAAAGTTGGTTAGTTGAATCGCTGGTCTCCCGTTGGTGCGGGCGACCGTTAATTTTTCTAGTCCAGAGAGAATTTTAAAAAAAATGTCTCCTGAAGTGAAACAAAATCCTTAAACAATCTTAACGATCAGAATTCTTAGGATCTTCAACAATATTTGAACGGATTAGTTGAAATTTTCTCTTAAAAGCATTTCATCAGATTCAATTAGAAGAGAGGAATATACATATTTTTTTAAACGTGCAAATAGATGTAAATTTTGATTGTATTTAAAATGGTTTTTTAGCCAACAACTAATAGTTTTCCCCCTAGTGGTTGTAAAGTTGCTTTCCGTTCTGAGACAATTACTCAATATACGTGATATAATTCGTTTGGCGGTCTGTTTAATTTGAATCGTATTTCGATATCAGCTGCTGATATCGAAATACGATTGAAATATTACTGATAATTCATACAGACGCTGATAATTCATACAGACGTGATTTGTATTTGCTGATATCGAAGTGGAATATCGGATACAGTGTCATAAAATCTTGATAACTGACTTGTGTACCCAAGTCGATATCCATATTTTTTGCAGCTAAAAAGCTGTTGAAAACTCGTGCAGTGTCTAAAGTGTTGGGTTCAAAGTTGCACTCGAATTCTTGTTCGGGAAACTTTGTTATTCACTCTGATCTGAATCCGTTCTAGTAACATGTGATCAAACACCATATTGTTTCTGGTTTGATTATTTAATCGGTTAGACTTTTGTAAGACGACATAAAGATGGACAAGTTTGTTTTGAGTTGTAGTAACCCGCCAACTGACATGAGAGTCAATTCGAGTATCAGATTTGTACAGTTTGCACGATTCCCTAAAGATTTCATGTGGATTGCCACTTGCTAACTGAGATTTTAGTTTTGCAAGTACTTGTAGTGATGGTTCCACTTTTGGAATAAACCAAGATACGTGAGATATTTCAAATTTATACAACGTAGCCCCAACTCTCTAAATAATGTCTTTGTCGTCACTTTTTTCTAGCTTTATGGTATGTTTTACACCGCGAAACACTTTATCCATGTCTCGGCAGAATCCAAACAGTCGATTCAGTGGTAAGAATAAACTTACATTTTGACTATTTTTTGTAATTTCATATCTGTCCGAGAATCCTTGATTGAATTCAGGATTTTTCTTCAATGCTTGTGCAAAATCCTTTATTTTATTATTCGGGTCCAGTTTATCTTTGCCTCCGTCGTACAAATACTTATTCATTTTCGAACTGTCTGCGGTATCTTTGAACCACATCATACTTGTGGCAGCACTGTGTGAAAGGTCTTCGGTAAAATAAATTAAATTGTGAATCGTGGTCGTCACTCCTGGCAATTCAATATCTTCCAATTCTCTGTTTTCTATATAATATTGAGTTCTCTTAAAAATGTTGTACCCGTTATTGACCATCGTAACTACATCATTGCCGCCGATATCAGACCCATCTAATTTCAGTATTTTGCCTCTGACGTGTATATAACTGTTGTGCGGATGTAGAAAAACGTCCATATCTTTGGTAAATATTTCGTATTTTCCGAGATTTTTAACATTCACATTGTTTTCTCGATATTCCAAGTACTCGTATTCTGTCGTTGAATTATAGTCTATTGGATCTTCGCACAAATTCCAGTAAGTAGCTTCAACGTTCATCCTGTACTTACTTTATGATTTTAAGGCCATTTCCGTAAATTAACCGATTAAGAATATTTCTGCTTTTAGGGGATATTTTCTCGTTTTTTCGAACGACAGGCGACGGATTTGTATAAAATATTTTAATTCGCTTTCTCAGTATCTTCATCTTTATTTGGGTCTGATGTGTAACATATAAGTCACGTTTTCTTTGTTCAAGTCAATTACTTTATTGTTCTGATCGATTACTTTCATTCTAACATTGTAAATGTAATCAGTTTTATTCAGCGGTAAATATATGGGGAAGAAATGATGTGTGTCGATTAAACTGCCAGGCGGTGTTTGAGGCAAGAAACAGTACAACACATCACTCTTCTGGTTATTGAGATAGGAAGATTCGACAATAGAGCAGTGAATTAGAATGCGATCGACCCCTCTCGTTATGTTGGGTGGGAATTTTCCTTCGTTTTTTTCTGCATCGATAATTTTCGATTCGAACCCTAGTATTTCTCGTAACTTTCCTTCAGAAAAATCTATTTTATATCCTCTTGCCAAACGACTAACAAATCTTAATGTAGGGAGGTTGCTTTCTAGTATTATAGGGCTAGGATCCCCAAAGATATTTTTTAAAACGTCATTGAATCCCTCTATATCATACATTCCATTCGGGAAAGTTATTTTATTCCATTGTCTTCCACTGAAGTATTTCAGAATGTTATTGTTATATTTATCACTGATGTTGTACCAGGAATACCACATATTGCTACCGATCAGTGCTATCTCGTATTCACCATTGAGTGTGATCGGTGTTTCATAATTAATTTCCAAATCTTCGGGGTTGTATGCTGTAATAGTAGAGGAATTGGTAGTTATGCGTACCATCTTTATTAATATAGTGTAGTACTATGTAATACTCATATGCTAGTTGTTACCAACAATTCATTCCTATCGTTAGGAATTTGTTCAAACTGATACAATACATCATATGGGCTTATCTTATTATTATTCCTTCGTTTAATGTAATAGATGCAATAGTAATCGCATTTTACAGAGTAATTTGCTTGAATTTGCGAAGAGTTATACACGATCGGCTTTGAAGATGTAAGTAAATAGTGTTTTATTTCTTCTGGTGGCGATAAACCGAATGGATCAAAGTACTCGAAGTAAGGTAACTTCGCATCATTGAAATAAGCTACCCAATGAGTTCCTGAACCACTGGAAATGTCAAAGTTCACTATACCATTTTCGCTCTTGAGAATATTTTTGTTGGTAAAGAATCGATAGAGTACACACCACGGAATCCTTTTTCGTTTTTCATTATTTTTTCGATATCTAAGTTACTTAATGGCTCTTTTTTTTTTTAAATCCCTGAGCTATTTATTTTCCTGGAATGTACAAACCTTTTCCCTTTCTTTTATTTTTAGATATGCCAGCTGCTCTTTGCTTTCCAGGAACGTATAACCCTTTTCCTAGAACGTTTTGTGCAAGCTTAGTACCAGCATTTCGCGCAGCTCCAACTGCAGCTGCTTTTCCCAATGCTACGAGTTATTAAGAACGGCAGAAATCCACCTAGCTGTGTTTTACTGAAAAGAAGTGGAACTGGCGTTGTAGGGTTTTTCAATTTAATGATTTGTCTCTTTGTCAGTTTCAAAGTATCGTTACCTTTCTTATGTGGTTCAATACTTAAAGTTATAGGATTCTTATTTACAAATGCACTTTTCAATTTCTGCTTTTGTCCAGGCGTTAAACTAGTCAGATAACTGTGATACATTATACTTTATTTTTATAAGTATCACGCACTTACGTTTTATATATAAAAATTAAGCATGTATTGTGTAAAGTGTAAAAGGAAAACTTTAACGGATAACGTCGAACATGTCACTTCAAAGAATAAAAGAGTAATGATGAGAGGTAGATGTCGAACGTGTGAAAAAATGAAGTATAAATTTGAGAAACAGAAAGGAAAATTTGTAAAAGGTGGTGATATAGTAAGCTGGATTCAAGAAAAGTTTAATCCACCCGAAATGAACATTCCAGTTACCAGTATTGTGGACCTTTTACGAAACTGGAGAAAAGGTTATGCGAGGAGATCCTGGTATTAACCGTGTGGACAAAGCCTGCAAAAAGCACGACATTTCTTACAGCAATCTACAGAAACTAAAAAGAGACACGAAGCCGACCAAGAATTGTTAAATGATTTGGATGAAATTCAGAATCCAACTTTAGGAGAAAGAATTTCAAGAACGATAATGAAACCTATCATTAAAACAAAGAAACGGTTCGGTTTAGGACGCAAGAAATAAGATGCTTTCTTCCGTTTACTATGATCCATTAAAGGGATTTTCCAGTATAAAGATCTAATGCGCAAAACTGGATTGACGGAAAAGGAAGTAAAAAGATTTCTCCAATAACAAGATGTGTACACGTTACACAAACCCATTTATAAAAAATTCCAAACCAGACGGGTTTATGTCTCGAATGTAGACGACCAGTGCAGAGTGATTTAATCGACATGCAAAAATTTAAATTTCACAATAACCACACGAATTACATTTTAACCGTGATTGACAATTTCAGCAAATTCGCCTGGGCAATACCTATTAAAAAGGAAACGGGTAATGAGATTAACAAAGCATTGGTCGAAATTTTTAAACAACGTAAGCCACTCAAGTTACAAATGGATAAGGGAACTTAGTTTATCAATAAAGAAACTCAAGCATTGTTTAACCAACGAGGTGTCCATTGGTTTGCCACAGAAAATGAGACTAAAGCTAAAATTGTGGAACGATTTAATAGGACTCTAAAGACAAAAATGTGGAAATATTTCACTGCTAATAACACTAGAAAATGGATCGATGTCCTACCAAAACTCGTTAAGAATTACAATACTTCTTATTACAGATCAATTAGAATGACCCCAGAAGAGGCAAGCTTGCAGAAAAACAAAGATATTGTGTATTTTAATCTGTTTGGTAAAAGAATTAAATCTATTACAGCACCAAAATTTAAAATTGGCGACAGAGTGAGAATCGCCAAGTACAAGACACCGTTTAGAAAAGGTTATCTGCCGAATTTTACAGAAGAGATTTTTGAAATTGCTCAAGTTCTTAATATAGATCCCATAACCTATAAAATCAAGGATCTGAAATGAGAACCAATCATTGGTAGTTTTTACACCCAAGAAATGGTGAAATACGAAAAGCAAGATGACATTTATAAAGTTGAAACGATTCTGAAAACTAGAGTGAAGAATAATAAAAAAGAGTATTATGTTAAATGGTTTGGTTATGATAACACATTTAATTCCTGGGTCAAAGAACATGATCTTTTTAAATAAAACAAATGGAGATTCATAATTTTGATTTTGAAGAAGATGAGAAATTCTTGAACAGAAACGTATTAGCACCTCTCTATCCTTTTAGACCTTTAATCTGTGGTCCATCGGGCTCAGGGAAGACGAACCTTTGTTGAACTTAATATTTAAACATCTCTACTATAATAAAATCTTTTTATATGCCAAAGATTTAACCGAGACGAAATATCAGTTTATGCAAGAAATATTCGACTATTTGCACGAAATTTCGGAGAAAACATTTGGCGAAAAAATCTCAATTGCAACTTTCTCTGCCAGTAAAGATATTGTCAAGGTCAACGAATTGGATCCCGACATGCAAATTTTAATTGCTTTCGACGATTTCGTAACGTAAAAAGATCAAAAACTCATCGAAGAATTATTCGTCAGAGGAAGGAAAAAGAACATATCATTGATTTACCTGACACAGAGTTATTTTTCGACTCCGAAAGACATTCGACTACAGTGTAATTATTTTATATTCTTTAATATGCAGAACAAGAGAGAAATGTTGCAGATGCAAATGGATAATGCAACAGAAATCAGGAAATTTTTTATGCTGTTTTATGCATATGCAGTTTCAGAACCACACGATTTCTTATTATTCGATAAAAATACCAAACACATGCCTCTCAAGTGCAGAAAAAACTTTGGTAAATAAAGATGAATTACTTGACAAAGTTTGGCGTCATCAGCTTTGAGACTGGCTCCGAAAGAGGACCAGCGGGAATTCCAGGTGTCTGTTTTAAATTGACACACGATGGGGACTACGACATGAGTAATAAAAAATTGAGAAATGTATCCCATCCCGAAGGGGGTTCGGACTCTGTGACAAAACAATATCTGTAACAAGAGTCTATAACACTGAATCACACAGGAAATTATGACGCAAATACTAAACGACTATCGAATGTAGGCAGACCTATAGAAAATGGAGATGCCGCTACCATTAATACGTTAATAATGCTTCTTTAATTTTTTGGAATAATCGCTACGATGCGCGAAACAAACAAATAATCAATGTTACTGAACCGGATGCAGATTCTGGAGTAGTTACAAAACGATATCTGGAAAAAAGAGCACTTTGCAATGACGATGATAATTACGATGCAAGCAATAAACGCATTAAAAATCTTGCAGAACCGATCGATTCATCCAATGCCACTACGAAACATTACGTCGACAACTTGACCACTGTTCAAAACAGTCCAATGAATACATTGGTTAGAAATAAAGATGGGCTTTACGTTCCGTGAAGCATTGCATTTGACGGGCATAGTTTCAATGCAGAAAAAAAACCAATCCTTGATATTGCCGATCCCGAATCGGATTCTGCTGCTGTAACTAAGGGATATTTAGAAAAAGTTGCATTAACAGGCGAGGATGTCTTTAATGCGAACAATAAGAGAATAGGATATCTCGGGGAATCGAGGCACAACAGAAATGCGACAACAAAAAGTTACGTTGATGGCTTGAAAAAGTTAGATCCTAACCCATCCAATTCTCTATTGAGAAATGAAAATGAACTGTTTGCATCAAGTGGGAGCAGTTTTAATGGCGATGCAAATGGAAGACGAATTACGAATGTTGGCACCCCAATTGTAAACAATGATGCTGATACGAAACTATACGTTGATAAAAAATACTGTAATTTGCCTTACCTATGGTGATAAAGAAGTGAAAAAAGGCATATTTGCAGTCTCATCCAATTATACAGATAAACACAAAATTCGACCTACTAACAACACCTATTTTCAAAGATAATTACCATCTATGCATTTCTAATGGATATATAAGCAAGTTAATCTGCTGCACAACAAATCCCTCTTGTAGTATAAATTATAGTATCAACTTGGACGATCAAAAATTCATTGAAGTAGTAAAACCACAACTTCAGCAGTTTTTTTCTGTTACTCCAGTAAACAAGAAATTTGACAGGGGTACCAAGATTAGTGTTTCACTTGCTAGACACTATCCAGATCCAAAAGAAGGAAGAAAAGTGCTTGGAGGTCTTGTTTCAGACTTTCATCACTGGGTATATGTCTTTATTGTATATGAATAAAGATGAAGGACCTTAAGCAATTACACAGTATTAAAGATGAAATTTTGGAATCGCGAGCTACTACAAAATCGAAAATTGAAGACACTATTTTGGGAGAGGAACGAGTTAAGGAAACCCTCGAAAAATTTCACAAGCCAGTGGTCGAACGGTTAAAAGGTCTGGAAACTGCGTGAAGAAACCATGAAAAATATACAAGATGTAGTGAAAACTTTAGAGCCAGAAGAGCCCACTGAGATGCACGAAAAATCGTTCATGAATAATCCAGATTCCAACTTACAAGATGAAATATTAAACCAATATTAGCTAAAACTTCCGAGTGATATCTTACAGGCGAGAAACCCCATTCCTGAGCTGAAAGAAATGATTTACCAAACAATCGGGCATCTTCGGAAACTGGGGCAGAAACCAAACGCTATGGTAGAACTACTGAGAAATATCGAATTATCGATAATCACATTGAGGCACTTAGAAAATATTTAAAGTCGATTAAAATGATTCTCTCAGTAATAGAAAGTCAACAGTTTGGTTCTGGACTATACAAGAGTTTCGACGACATATGCGAAAAATTATCAATCTTGGTTGCCAGTAAACGAGCTGGAAACACCAGTACAGAAGTAGTAAATGAAATTGTGGAAATTTTGGATATTTTGCTAAAAAACGATATTATTGACAAAAAGGAACATAAGATTACATTCAATAACATCGGTAATGTTTAGAAATTTACTCTTTCCATTGATAAAATTTTTTAAAAATTAAAAATTTAATTTAAAATTATTTCCAAATTTGCAAATTGCATTGATGACAGTCGTTTTGTATATTCTTGGGATAAAGCAATTTTTTTAATTTGGTATACGTGTATATCACGTTGCTCAGATCGAAATTCTGTTTGTTGCGTATATAAGATTTTTTCATCAAATAGACATTGACGATAATCTTCGTGACAAAATTCATTTTTAATTCCAGTAGCTGCTTTTTTGGGAATTGGCGCGATTATAGAATATAATTTTGGTCTTAACGCAACAACCTCTTTGATTGGAAGACCTTTTAATTCGTCTTTAAATTTTCCTGGAACCATTTTATTTGATTCACTGTTTAGCTACTGATCTACGGGACCTGGGTTCGAGCCCCGGATAAGGCATGGACGTTCGTGTTGTTTTCTGCTGAGGTCCTGCCTTCCTCACAGACTTTCTACTATGGCATATAAACTGACAGGCTCCTGTCAGACCTCTGTGGCAAGCAGCTGCTTGAGGGGGTATTTATTGTTATTTATTTATTTATAACGTTTGGTTTGTGGGGTAATTTGAGAAATCAAAGTAGTCTGAATTAAATATCTGATATATGTCATCTGTCTGGATGTCGACGCAGAAGAAATCAATATCTGTAAATAACAATTCTGCATTGAATTTTAGCTTCAGAAAATTGTTGAAGTAATTATACATGTGTAATTTACTCAACTCCAAAATCGTGACACCAATGTAATATGGTTTATCTAATATAATATTTTTCTTTTTCATATGAAGAATTACGAAATTTTCTGCAAGTTTAAACACAAGAAACGTACCTAGGATTTGCAATTAATTTTTTAAGCTTTTCTTCAGTATTCACAATGTGGCATTTTATTCTCTTTCTGTTATTTTCTAAACATTTGCCATATATAGCATTGTTCATCAGTTTAAAAGTATTTTTCAAGATTATTTATGGCATTAATTCGTTTTCTTGTATTAAAATCTATGTAAGGTTTCAGCCATGGTTTTTGATCAAATTCCAAGATTCTATGCACCTGTTTCACTCTCAATCCCAGTTCCACATAAAGTTTAAGTAACCTTTAGTGAACGACATAATTTTATTTGTCGAACAGATTTGAAATCAAGAATGACACTTTTACTATCAGAGAGTTTAAATTTTTCAGGAGCCAAGGGGAAATCATTGTGTAAATCGTGTAGATGTGCCGGGTATTCTAGATCAACTTCGAAGAAATAACCCTTTTTGCAGTCGTGTGGAATACTAAACAAGTCAATATCATATACCCATTTGAAATTACCAGTTGGAAGAGGTTGAGACATTGCCCAGCCATATAAAGTGTTTGCATCAAAGTACATGATATAGTTTTGTGGTTTACTTCTCTCATATGGATCTACTAAAGGATTGTTGGCCTGTGCAAACCTCTTAGACACTAAAGATATTCCTCCTCGCAGAGCTCTTTCTATGAAAAAATACATATCACCTTTTATAAGTTCCAGCTCAATTTCTGTCATTTTTAAACAGACAGCGTAGGATAAGCCAGGAGAGCTAAACTAATGACAAGGGTATAGTTGGTAGTTATTCATACACGAATTTCTGTAGTTTTCAAATACATCTCCTAGCAGTAATACATCAGTGATCATGTACAGATCGTGATATTCCCCAAAGGTAGAAATAGAAAAGGCTTTCCATAAAATTTGAGCTCTTTCTTATTGTTCATTGTTTTGGAAATTCTCTTTGGATGGAAGTGACGTTTGCAAAAACTGAGCACTCTGTTGCAAGTACTCATATGGAGAACTTCCTTTGCTTTTCAAAAGTTCTTTCTGTGAGTTATTCAGATTATGTTGTCTACAGTATTGACTTAGGATGTAGAAATTTTCCACATTTTTCGACAGTGAATCCAGTGAAGAGCTGAGGAACATGAATGAATCAATAAATTTAATTTGATCGAATTTAATGCATATGTATTTTTCTGTAGTTTGTGGAATACAAGAAATTTCTTCTTATCTTTAAATTTCCATAAACCTTTTACTATAAAGTGGCCATCAAATCCTTTGAGATTATGAAACAACACTGGTATTTCAAGTGAGATTTTGTATTGAAGATTACATTTGTTGTGAACAGCCCTCTGGATTTTCCAGTTAAGTGATCGTGGTCCCTTACTCTATCAGTTCCTAGAATTTTCCCACAAATATTACAATATTTTGCTCCAGAAAAAATTTCCCAATCAAAATCATTTGTTTTCTTCAAATCGTTGATCAAAGTGTCGGCTTCGATCCTTTCATTCAAAAATTGTTCTGTTACATTTTTCCCTCTGTACATTCTGGTTTTGATCAGTTTACCTTCCGGTCCAACTATAATATATGCAAATCCTGACGGTACTAAATACTTAGTTCGCACCCTACATGGATCAATCTCAATTCTTCTATATTTCGAAAAGCATTCGAAGTCTGCATAGATCACATATGGGTGTTTTAAACCGTTTTTAATTGTATGGAATTTCGTACTATTCGCTTCGGGAAATTTGATATTTTGAAAAAGTGTTTGATTTGCAATTATCTACGTGATTCTTTAATGAATCGTCGCGAGTGAAATTATGAAGACAGTATGGGGAGGGATAGAATTTACCATTATGTCTTGAAAGGTATGCTGTAACCCTACTAATATTTTTATCCAACAATACTGAGAATTACTGCCGTCTTTTAAAAGTAAAAGTTGTATGGGTTCTTTAACAGGATTCTGTGAAATATATAACGTACGCAAACCATCTTTCTTAGAATTTAAAACATTTATAGAAATATTATTTAAAACCTCGAACTTCGGGATTTGATCGAGGGTAAGTTAATGAAGATGTGTCTAAGGCGTTTTCAAATAGTTTATATTTTTCCACACGTTGCGGATTGTCTTTAGCAGGATGTAGAGCTGATAATATTGACCACAAGAAACATTTGTTGTCGTCGTTTTTAACATTCACTATTCCTTTTGTAGATTTCAAATGTTGTGGTAAATTTACGAAAGCAGATGCTCCAACTGCATTATACTGAGACATTTGAATTTCCATAGAAATTATTTTGTCAAACACCCATCCACTTCCCTTTTGTATAAAATTTTCAAAGTCGTTATCAATTTTCTCATAAGCATTTTTTAGTAATTCATTGAGATAGGTAGGCAAACTGATTATTTCGTTACATGTCGAAAAATGTGCACATATTTCTTTCTGTCCTTCAGGATCGGTCTGCTTTTTAAATTTTATTTGTAATATGAATCTAACTTTTAGAGGCTGACTGAGTTTATTCTTAATTATACGTTTCCATTTACTGTTATTTTTTTCCAGGAAACATTTTATATCTTCTCTGATATCTATGTTATCAATTTTATATGTGCGAAACGTTTTCCGAAAAGTACTGCTTTTATTTATATGATATTGATTCAGATGATGATTGTAATTGTCTTTTCTGTTAAAGGTGGAATTGCAAAATTCACATTTTTCAAATGTGCGAGAAGTGCATGCAGTGTTCACGTGACGGTTCATATTGGATTTGAGAATAGATTTCCCACATTTTGTACATTGAATAGTTGCGCTCATCTTTGAGATAGCAGTTATACCCTCTTTATTATATATATAGTAGGTAAAAAGCATGGTTCAATAAAGCAAAAATCGAAATTTTTCATTAAGCGAAAAATTAAGCGAATTAATTAAATTATTGAAATTAATTAATTTCACTAGTGAAACATTGAAAATTCCGTTCAAAAAGAAGATTTGCTATATCTCTTCCCAACTTATCATTTCATTCACCAGTTCTCAGCTGTGAATGAAATGATAAGTTTGCATAACATCCTGGCGTTCATCTCGTCTCGTGACCTCGAACTTTGACCTGATTACGAAACTGAAGATCTGCTACATCGAGTTCCAAATTCTAGATAGTTCTGACGTGGCGGCAGCTGGGTGCGGTCAGTGATATATTTTTAACGTAAGTGTTTCAATTATTCTTTCTTTAGGAAAGTTTTTTTAACCTTCTAATTGAATCTCATGAAATGTTTTTAAGAGAAAATTTCAATTAATCCGTTCAAATGTTGTTGAAGATCCTAAAAATTCTGATCTTAATTTTAACCATCATTTTCACATCACGAGACATTATTTTCAAATTTCTATAGTGAATGCTGGACTTAGTTGAATCACTGGCCGCCCACGGCAACGGGCGACCAGCGATTCAACTAAGCTACTTTGAAAAAAACATACAAAAATAACTACTTACTCTTCAGGAGGGTGACTTGGAATCGCTTCAGAAAGTGACTTGAAATCGCTTCAGACTTGTCTTAAATACTCTACAGATCCAAAACTGAATCTTGGACTTTGATTTTGAATAAAAATTTCGGTTTGATAGCAGAAATTATTACTTGGACTTTTTTGGTTTCAAGTTTCAATTTTGGTTCTGTAGAGTATTTAAGAAGAGTCTGAAGCGATTCCAAGTCACTTTGACTTTTCCCTCCTGAAGAGTAAGTACGATTTAAATAGATTTAATTGTAAAGCTGGAACGAGAATTATTACGTGAACTTTAGTTAGATAAAAGTTTTAATATTCTTGTAGCAAAATTTTTACTTGAACATTGATTAATAAAAATTTCAATATTCTTCTATGATAAGAAATTGATTCAGTTTTGGTTTTAATTTTCCATTGAGTACTTAAGAAAGGTCTCAAGCGATTCGAAGTCAGTTTTAGTTCCCCCTCCGGTACAGAGTCCCAATCTAAGGTAAGTACGATTTAAAATTATTACTTGAACATTGATTAGATAAAAATTTTAATATTCTTCTGTGATAAGAAATTTATTCACTTTTGGTTTTAATTTTCGATTGAATATTTAAGAAAGGTCTCAAGCGATTCGAAGTCAGTTGTAGTTCCCCCTCCTGTACAGAGCCCCAATCTAAAGTAAGTAAGATTTAAAATTATTACTTGAACATTGATTAGATGAAAATTTTAATATTCTTCTATGATAAGAAATTTATTCACTTTTGGTTTTAATTTTCGATTGAATATTTAAGAAAGGTCTCAAGCGATTCGAAGTCAGTTGTAGTTCCCCCTCCTGTACAGAGCTCCAATCTAAAGTAAGTACGATTTAAAATTATTACTTGAACATTGATTAGATAAAAATTTTAATATTCTTCTGTGCTAAGAAATTTTATTTACTTTTGGTTTTAATTTTCGATTGAGTAATTAAGAAAGATCTCAAGCGATTCGAAGTCAGTTTTAGTTCCCCCTCCGGTATAGAGCCCCAATCTAAGGAAAGTATGATTTAAAATTATTACTTGAAGTTTAAAATTATTGCTTGAACATTGATTAGATGAAAATTTTAATATTCTTCTATGATAAGAAATTTATTCGTTTTGGTTTTAAATTTCGGTTGAGTATTTAAGAAAGATTTCAAGCGATTCAACTAAGCAACTTTGAAAAAACATGCAAAAATAACTACTTACTCTTCAGGAGTGAAAGTCAAAGTGACTTGGAATCGATTGAGACCTTCTTAAATACTCCACAGAACCAAAACTGAATGTTGGACTTTGCTACTGAATCTTGAACTTTGGTTTTGGATAAACATTTCGGTTTGATACCAAAATAATTACTTGAACTTTGCTACTGAATCTTGAACTTTGGTTTTGAATAAAAATTTCGGTTTGATAGCAAAATTACTACTTGGACTTTGCTACTGAATCTTGAACTTTGGTTTTGGATAAAAATTATTACTTGGACTTTGCTACTAAATCTTAAACTTTGGTTTTGGATAAAGATTATTGCTTGGACTTTGCTACTGAATCTTGAAATTTTGCTTTTGGATAAACATTTCTGTTTGATAGCAAAATTATTACTTGGACTTTGCTACTGAATCTTGAACTTTGGATTTGGATAAAAATTTCGGTATGATAACAAAATTATTACTTGGACTTTGCTACTGAATCTTGAACTTTGGTTTTGGATAAACATTTCGGTTTGATAGCAAAAATTATTACTTGGACTTTACTATCAAAACGAATTTCTTTTTATCCAAAACCAAAGTTCAAGATTCAGTTTTGGTTCTGCGGAGTATTTAAGAAGGTCTCAAGCAATTCCAAGTCACTTTGACTTTCCCCTCCGGTATAGAATCCCAATCTAAGGTAAGTACGATTTAAATACATTTAATTGCAAAGCTGGAAAACGGGAATTATTACGCGGAGTTTTATAAAAGTTTTAATATTCTTATAGCAAAATTATTACTTGAACATTGATTAGATGAAAATTTTAATATTCTTCTATGTTAAATTATCATACACTTCAGAAAGTTTCGATTTGGTAACAGAATTATTACTTTGGACTTTTATTAGATAAATGTTTTAATAGTATGCAAAAATATTACTTAAACGTTGCTTAGATAAATGTTTTTAACATTCTTGTAGCAAAAGAATCACTTTGGACTTTGATTAAAAGTTTTAATATTTTTTCTATTACAAGAAATTTATTCACTTTTCGATAAAACTTTTAATATTTTTCTTTGATAACAAAATTAATACTGTGGACTTTGCTTAGAAAGTTTTGATTCTGTTTGTATCCAGTGAAGTGTATGATAACTTAACAAAACACATCATTTTTTATCTCATACACACACTTCATTTCAACCTAATTCATTTTTTATCTCTTACACACACACCGCATTTCAACCTAATTCATTTAAACTAATTCACAAATTAGTTTAAACCTCGTCTTTAAAAAAAAACTTAAATTAGTTTTTCACATGCTAAAATCACCCCTTTTTTTCTAATTTTCACACATATTTTCTCAAAAACCACAAGACACATACCTTTTCCCTCATCCCCCATAACTTTTCCCATGGATTTTCATAGAATTCTCGAGCCCCTTTTACTGTGCCAGAACTCTGATTTATGCTACTATTAAGGTGCTGGAGTGTCATTCCTTTCCCCCTGCATGACGGCGAACACGTTGTCTATCGTCGTGCTGACCAAGACAAAAACGAGACTCATCACTAAACATCACGGTACTCCACTCTTTTTCGTTCCATTTCTGTCTGAGGCAAAATCACTGAAGACGTTTTTTCATTTGGTCACATGTGAGGGGCAAATGCAGTGCCGGACGATAGGCTCGCAATGAAAACTGTAAAAAGTCTGTTGTTTACCGTCCATCTGGTAGGCATTCGATGTGTTACTTTTTGCCAGTCCCTTTGCAGTTGCGTTGCAGTCGCAAATCTGTCACGCAATGCCACAGGTCGCAAATGGCGGTCCTATCTCTCCACGTTCATACGTCGTCTTCCTGATCCTTGTCAGCGTGTGCTGGATCCTTCTTGAACCCATTGGCGTCATATTTTTACGATGGTGCTGGGATTGCGGCCAACAAAGTTGGCCACATCTCTGTACTACACACCAGCTTCTCTTAGCCTAATGATTCTTCCACGCTGCAAGTCTGTTAACTGTTGGAACGGTGGTCGACGTCTGCGTAAGGACATCTTTAGCGGTTCAGAATAATTCCCACAACGGTTTCTCAACCTGGGAGCTTTGGTTGCCTTTATCTGTGTTTGACTGCTCAGCACCTGTTACGTCAGCTCGCACCTGTCCAATCTTTTTGATCGTCCTGAAAATCTAATCATTTCCATCTTAGCTAAATTGCCTAATAAAGCGGGCACTGACTTGTAATACGAAATATGACTTGAAGAAAGCCCACATCGTAGAAGCACTTTCCGTATATTCGGAATTAAAATGAAGTGAGGATATCGATAGATATATAAATGAAACAAAGCTCCATAATGCCGATTACCCAGATCTGTCCTCAACAAGGAAAGTCATTTTCAGATCAACCTCCATGTTCCTTAGTCGTCTCATAAAGGCGAAAAAAGAAAGATTGGAATAATCTAAATGGATAGAGGCTTAAAATATTTAGACGCTGGCAACTGTGATCTTCAACATGCCGATATGATGATTTTCTGAAATTTCCATTAAATCTATGAACTGAATCTGTTTGGCGAACATCATTGTAAACACTAAGTATAATTAGGTACCATTTCATGTGATAAACCAGTTACGTCACCATTGTTTACTGCAATGCCAATGCGACTGTAGCATTTCTCAGTTACAGATATGATCAAGGTGTAGTCAAATCCGTAGTGTTCAAATCGTTAGCACATGTGGAATTAGTGGCTGAAGTTAGTCATCCATTAAGTGCAATCCTATCGAAATATTCCCGCTACAAAAGGCGATGAAATTGAATACAGCAATCCCTCGATAATGCATCTAATGAAATGTACATCGTTTCACCAACTGCATTATCCAGCCTCAAATATCAGTGGTTCTCCGCAAAACAGGGTCTATTTTAAATAAACTGCAATGTGCTGTGTCGGAAAACCAGAGCCCGCGTTAGCAGCCCGTAGCGAAATTGACATAAGCACAACCCTTTCTCCATCTTTACTATTAATCATAAATTTAGCGAAAGTTAATTTCATCTTTTATTAAATTGAACATCACCTTTTTGACAAGTAGGTTGTATTTACCATGATCAACCTTCCATCAACTATGGTCGTTACTTTATTCGCAAATTTGCCTTCCTTATAAAAATGATCTCAGTTTGGTAGCGCCGATGAAATGGGCGGACGATGAAATGGTTTCTAATAGAACCCCATTCATACAGATTCAATTGATCCTGATTTTTGCTTTATACATATCGAAAAAAAATTAGGTTTATTAATTTTAAAAGGATGTCGTAAATCGTTTTGGACAAGTTTTTTCTTCTTCTATTGAATTACATCTATAAGCGGAGTTAATATTTTAAAAGCATAACTTTTATACAAATGAGGATTTATTAAGTATAATATATATTTTAATCTAGGAGCGTTTATTGTAGAACTCTAAAGACCCAATTCCCTAACTCCAAAATTTTCAAAAGCTCTAAACTTCGCAACAGGGATTAAACCAGGAAGGTCATTTCCCTCTTTTGAAGGATTATTTAGTCCCCTGTACATATGACGATATTTTCGATGCGTTTTTCGTTATCAGTTTCTCCATACTTTTCATTAACCTGAATAAACAAGAGCCTATTAATTAAAAAAGTGGCCACAACCCATGGCCAACACACCACGAATTGATCCGAAACAAAATCGTGAATGGCAGGTGGAGCTGTACAAGAAACGCTCTTCATAGACAGATGGACGCTAAAGGAACAAAACTGACTTTGTTCAAAAATAAAGTTATGCTTGTAACAAGCAATAATAGAGGAATAGATTTCGAAAACAGAAAATTTCATTGAGTAAGAAATTAAAATATTTTATCCCACACGTTAAACAACTAATTATTTTTATGTGCTGTGATATATATTTGGTGGTAAACAGCGTGTGCAAAAGTTATAAATTTTTAAGCAAGTTTTCTAATAATGTATATACTTTACGTAGTTCAAAAAAGTTCTGATCCGATACTTTTCACACACAATGGAGAAAAAATATTTCGCGAAAGTTTAAACCTGAAATTTAAATATATTTGCGAGAGTGGCATGCCAAGACTTTTTTGCCTTGACAGTTGATCTGTCTTATAAAAAGATTAGCCATTCGTAATATATTGCATGTCTATATTGTTATTGGTTGCCAGGTTGATACTACACTCCCGTACTACAACAGTGATACATCTCTATGTTATCTCTCTAGAATCGGTAATATGGAAGAAAAGAGGAAAAGTACATCCTCGGAGAACTTACTGGAAGCACAAGAATGTACACTGGTGTTCGCAAAAATCATGACATCAGGAAGGATCAGTCAGAACATGTTAATATTTGGGGGTTCAATGTAGCTTTACTTTAGTAATTAATGATTACAATATTGAAGCAATTGCAAAGTTACATACCGAGTTGTTTAATAATGATTGCGTCCACGCCTTGCTTGTTTGACCTGCTGTACAGGCAATATGCTTGACAGCAATTGTATGTACTTGCTGTACATACAAATGCTTGATGCTGGATTGTGGAATAGTCTTCCAACAACTATGTACCCGCGCCCAAAAATCATCTACATTTGCGGGGATTCTGCTGGGATTGCCACAATCTCCGTTTCACCGTATCGCAAATCAAGTAGGATATGAACGTCTCAGGTATTCAACAGTGGAAGCTGTTGCATGGTATCTTGCATTCTCCTACTGAAAGATGGCACGTGAAACAGTCTGTAAGTACGGAACAGCTATTGGCTGTAAAATGTCATCGATGTAACGAGCACTGGTAATGAAGGTGTTGATCCGTAGTAAGGCGGATTAGCTTTCAGGACTCATCGCACCATATGTATACCATAATCCCATGCACTGATACTTTATGCCTTGTCCGAATACACTCCGCTTGCTGCCTCTCACCAACCCATTGGCAGAGAGGGATTCTGCAATCAATTCGAACAGACATAATCGGAATTCATCAGAAAATACGTTGTACCATTCGTCGCACCACTGCCATCGATCGATGCACCACTGTAGACTGGCGGCTTTCTGTTAGGGCGTCAAAGGCAGTCTTAGAAATGCCCAGCGGGCACGCAGTCCAAATTGCAATAAACTGCTTAGAACTGTTACTATCGACATTGGAAGATGTGTTATTCACCTCCACTGGTGGGCCAAGGGCATGGATGGGGTAGAATGACTCGTTATAGCCAGTCTTCGAAGAAGGCGATCTTCCTATGGAACGAGGTCCAGAACTTTCCAGACGTGTTCGTTGTCCATTTTCGAATCATTCTCTGCATATTCGATGAAAAACAGATACATTACGTCCCACACGATCCATTCGTAATTCAGGATACAAAGAATTGCCCTTTCTCATGCCAACAACATGCCATCCATCGAACTCGCTCATCTGGAGATTAGAGCTCGCACGGGTTTATTTGGCATTTCTTAACAACACCTGCACAAGAACTGATAAGCTGAAGATAAATAAAACAGCAGGATAGAGGAAAGGTTAGGCCTGCTGAGACTTCTACTCCCGAATCTGGTAAGCTAAACACATCTACTGCCCTTTAAACACCCGCGGGAAAGGTTCACTCACACCCTTTCCAGAATGTTCTCATTGGCTTGTAGCCAACACGACTGCACCAATGACCTTGAAATTCTAATCAGTTCTCGAGAAATAGTTGCTAAAGTTGCCCATACAAGTCACAGGCCTTACTCTTTTCTTTCTAGGTGTTCCGATTTTCGTGAACAGCAGGGTATGTGTGAAATCTATGAACTCCATCCTTTCTTGCAGTTATTCAATTGGGTGGAATTGAAAGGGCGGTGTAATTAGTTATTTTCTATCGTATATGCATTCATTATTTGATTTTTCTGTTCACAGTTGAACACTTGTATGCATTTGCGAACGACTTCAATCAGTTAAATTACTTTTTCTTACTTCCTTCTGTAAATAAAGACTAATCTGTTTCATTTTGTTCCAACATTTTATATTACAATTTAACTTTGTTTCAGGAGCGTATCATCATTAGTGGTTGTGCAGCATTTCTTTATTCCACCCCCACCCTCCCAATTCAAATTTTAGAAGTTAATTAGGAAAACATGCTTTGGCGACATAATCCTTGCTAGATTTGTAAAGATTCTAATTTAAATCTGTAGTGAATATTTGGAGAATTTTCCTATAACACTGGGCAACAAATTTTCATAAAAGTCATGCCTCTGAGATAAAAGTAGCCATTTCTTAAAGAAGGTGCTGAACACGAATATGACATTGAAAATGCAAAATTGGTAACGATTTCTGAGAAATCCGCAATAGTTTCTTATATAATAGAGTAACACGTACATATAACATGTATCGATAAAATTCCGCTTCTACTTCCGATGTCGCTTTCCCCGTCGCTAGTACAGCCGCTCAGGATCATCTCTGGCGAGTGTCCAACAGTAGTCAACCAACATTGAAATGGACCAGTTTCCCTGGTATCGTTTCTCCATCGTTGCAATGTCCTGGGAAAACGATCACTCTGCTCATCACTATCCATGCCGCAGTTGTCGGGGAAGAAATCTAAGTGGGAATGGAGAAAGTAGATATTTAAGGACATATTACAGCCAAGTTTGTGATACAGAGACAACATGTCCTTAACCAGTTTCTTGCAGTTGTTTGCTCTGACATTCCCGAGGAATATAGTTGACACCAGACGAAACGTGTCCCAAGCCTTTTTCACGTCACTCTGAAGCAGGTTGTCAAACATCTGGTCTCTAATCAGCTCACGGATCTCAGGACCCACAAAAATTCCTTCCTAAATTTTTGCTTCTCTGAGTCAAGTAAATTTGCCAGTCAAGTAATTGAAAACTGATGCAGTCTGGTCCATGGCTTTTACGAAGTTTTTCATCACACCGAGTTTGATGTGTAGGGACAGTAGCAGGATTTTGTGCGTTGTGTTCCACATTGTGCTGGTGCTGGGTGTTCAACATTCTTCTCTCCGACCTTCAGAGATTTCCTCTGAGGCCAGTTTCTCTTCATGATGTTCAACAGAGCCACTACCTTCAAGTTACAACAGAGATGCCAGCCATACTTGCTGTATTGAAGACAGTTCAACAACAGTTTTAGGTTGTCAGAGGTTTTATTCATTTAGACAGCATGTCTGACTGGAATGGATGGAAGTCGGTTTCCATTATGCAGTAATACCACCTCAAGACTCAATTTCGAGGAGTCTATGAATAGTCCCCATTCTTGAGTGTCATGTTTGATTCCGAGGGCATTCATCAGGCCATCTACATCGGAGCAGAACACAAAGTCATCTTCTTTTCTAAAGTAAAGTGCAAACTGCTCATGACGAGTTCGAAACGAAGTCACTCGGACATTTTCCTTGAGAAGATTCCATTGTTTAAGTCTTGATCCAAGTAACTCTACTTTTGCCTTGGACAGCTCCAGATCTCAAGCAAGTTTGTTCTTCTTCGGTGAGAATGTGTGGCGCAGATGATGCAGCGTGGCAGACATATGGATCATCATTGGACCCGAAGGCTGCAGAGAACCCAACGCCAGTTCACCTCCTTCCTCATTGTCTGAATCAATGTCTGAATCAATTGTCTGAAAATTCTTTTGGAGGTTCGGGAACTGGAATGCCTTGGAACGGGAATGCCATGCGGAACTGGTCAGAGAGCAGATTGCATATTCGGGTACGCTATTGTCCACTTCTTTTTCCTTGTGATGCCTGCAGAAAAAGGTGGAACCATGCAGAATAAGTAGGAATCATTTACTTGGCTCTCTCCAAACCATAGGAACAGCAAATAGCATCGTCACTTTTTCGCCTTTCAACCATTTCGGAAGATTTCTTGCACACGTACTGCAGAATAGGTGTGGGGCCCAGGACTTGTCGTCGTCCACGATCTTGCATCCAAAATGAAACTCATACGTAGCTTTCACTATTGGAATGATGGCCCTTTTCTGGGTTGCAAACGTCACTTCCCGCAAATGTAACAAAATGTATCTTCACTATTAACTCAGTTATGAGGCATCACTATTGCTGGATTAAAACTGCAACTGTGTTGTACTTATGACTCAGGTGTAAATGGGAGTCGCTCAAAAGACATCCACACCCTACGAGACGTCGCTTACAACTAACGATTGCATCATCCTTTGTCCGCGATTTTAAAGCCGCGATGTCATAACTAAACAAATTGCATCAGAGATACAATACCTCCAGGGTTGTGTTTATAGCGGGCTGATGCAATAAAATGCAATATGTTGCAATCTGGAGTTTAAAATACAACGTTGCAAAATGGTTACCAATGTACTCAATGCGGACTGAGTCGTTTTTGCATGACCATCTCTGTCTCTCCTGAACAAGAGCCAATCGACCAATTTTATTGTCATTTTCGTGTTCAGCGCCTTGAAATTAGTAAAAATTGGATACTTTCATTTCAAAGCCTTTTTGTGTGTTGCCCAAGTGTAATTTAGCCTGTTTAACCGTTGTGAACTCTTGTCTATGTTAAAAACGTAGTCGCTCTCATACGTCGAATAAATACG
Source organism: Ryuthela nishihirai (assembly GCA_038380435.1). Lineage (NCBI taxonomy): Eukaryota > Metazoa > Arthropoda > Arachnida > Araneae > Heptathelidae > Ryuthela > Ryuthela nishihirai. The sequence goes on from JAWZYU010000019.1 coordinate 7,647,835, forward strand.
ATATAATTTTGGTACTTACAAAATGCACATACTCTACATGCATACATACAAAATTCTCATGCAGCCATGGGTTACGAAAAGTCCAAACAGATGGTGAAATTTTCATCTCCACACGTGTCTCTTCTGAGCTACTGCTGCTGCATCTGACCAGCCAATTCTAACAAGGTCCTGTTTGGCATTGTCTGTCTATCGCTTCCTAGGTCTCCCCTTTTTTTTCTGAAACCATTAGACACATTTTTCATAATCCTCTTTGCTAATCGGCAGTTATGCATACGGTAACATGGCCAAACCAACGCAGTCTACCTCTGCAGAATATGCTGCTCAAAGGAGGTTGATGATTCCTTCTTCTAACCTCATCATTACTTACAAATTCAAACCACGTAATGTCCAAGATACTGCGTAGGCATCTAGAATCAAAGGCATCAAGTGTTTTGTTATTCTGCTTAAAAAGGGTCCATGTTTCGCTACCATAACTAACCTTAGAAAGAACTAAACTATTATACAGCCTAATTTTATGGTATAATATTGCTTTAGGTATACACGCCTATTTTTTATTATAAATTGGTAAAATATTGCTTTAGGTGTACAGTCGGTCAAAAAAGTATCCGAACGCTATGGTTGTATACAAAGTTCAGAAAAAACAACTGGCAACGATTTTTTTAGAAATTAATAATCTGGCAACCTTCGTATACCGTACACGAAGGTTGCCAGATCATTAATTTCTAAAAAAAATCGTTGCCAGATTTTTTTCTGAATTTTGTATGCAACCATAGCGTTCGGATACTTTTTTGAGCGACTGTACACAGATCCATAACAAGATGTATAACAAGATCCGTAATCAAGCTTAAATCCATAAGCCAGTCCAGTCTACTGGGTAGAAATTTGAATAATATTGCTTTAGGTGTACACGCCTATTTTTTTTTTTATTATAAATTAGTAAAATATTGCTTTAGGTGTACACGCCTATTTTTTCACACTCCTCATAGATTCTTAAAAGTCCCAGCGGCAATCCCTATTATTCTATTTATTTCATACCGCACATCACAAGTATTTGTTACATAACTCCCAAGATAATTAAACTGAGACAATTGCTCAAGAATGCAGCCATTCAAAGCAATTGAAGCACTATCTACCTGATCAATTTTCATCACTTAATTTTATCTCTGTTTATCACCAAACCTACTCTGTTACCAATTCTCATGAACAGCCCTAATGAAAGAATTCATCTCATCAACATCATTAGCCAACAGGGCCAAATCAACTGCATAATCTAAATCAGAAATTTTGAAATCTCTAGACAGTTTAAGGCCAAAATCTTTCCCTTGCAAAGAATTTCGTATAGTATAATTAATAACCAAACAAAACAGAAAAGTAGACGAAACGCACCCTTGTATAACTTCACTAGCAATGCTAAACCAAGCCCTGAAAGATGTATCAACTCTCACACATGACTCAGGGTTATTATAGAGAGCTTTCATTAGACTAACTAACTTATCAGGTATTCCATATTATTTAACAATCAACCACAAATTATGTCGATCAACAGAGTCAAAAGCTTTTTTGAAATGAATAAAGGTAGCAACCACAGGTTTCTGAAACTCTTAGCATTTATCAAAAATTTCCCTAAGATAAAATATTTGACCTATACATTTCCTACCACTTCTGAATCCACGCGGTTCATCATGAACTTGTCCATCAACCAAATTCTTAATTCTATTAAGTATAATCATGCAAAAAACTTTACCTGGAATAGAAAGTAAACTAATCTCCTATAATTATCACAAAAACTGCGATCACATTTTTTTAAAAATTGGGACAATAATAGCTCTAGTATAATCCTTAGGAACAACACATTTATCATAAAAAATATTCAAATTTTCAGTCAGCCACGTGACAACACAAATGTTCCCAGCTCTAAGCACTTCAGTGGTAATTTCATCCACCCCTGGGGATTTATGAAGTTTTAATTTAGATCAGATTAAAATTATGCATAGTTTTAATTAGTGTTAAAGATAGCCAAAGCGACTTCGGAATGTGATATAGGGCCATCATTAAAGCCAGTAATGCATTCTATCCTTATTACAAACAATGGGAGTATAAATAATCACATTATTTAGAACTTCTCTGAAATGCTCAGCCCATCTAGCCATCACAGAATCCTCACCTTCAACCACCTTTCCATGTTTATCTCTCAATCCCTGTGTTTCTTTTTCTTGTGTATGTTTCTTCCCACACAAAACTTTAGCAATCTGGTACAACCCCCTGCTGTTGCGCTGTCTAACTGCTTCCTCTGCTTTGTTAGCCAAACTATCAAGCCAAAGATCAACTGCTAACTGATCTAGTACATGTTTATTAACCTCGTTTTAATGCCTTCTGTTAGGACTAGTAGGATGTTGATTCATAATAATCCTGCACTTCCTTCTTTCAGAAATAAGTTCCATAGCCTTATCACTCAAATAATTTTGTTTCCTCTCTTCCCTCTTACCCAAAAGGGTACATATGGTTTCAAGAAAAGCCTGTTTAAACTGATACCATTTTTTCTCAACTTCAGTAATAACCAAACCACGATTGTCATGACGATTAAGTAGCCTATCATCGTATGTTTCTGGCTCTATCGGGATCTTTCAGGCATTTAGTGTTGTAACTATTTTTTTAACCTTAGCGCAACATTTCTTAAGCTTCAGCTGCTAAACACTTTTGACCAGATAATGGTCAGACCTAATTTCGGGTCCACTGTATGATCTGGTATTCCTAACTGAACTAGCCCATTTGCTGTTAATTAAAATATAATCTATCATATTCCTGTGCAATCCATGTATATTTATAAATGTCGTGGTGTTTGTAGTATGTGTTAGCTATTCGCAAACCATTAAGTTCACTTTCCTGTAGGAGACGTTCACCATTGCCATTGGAACAACTAATGCCAAAGGGACCTCACCTCCTGCCCAAAGATTAGAGTCAGTACCAACTTTAGCATTGAAGTCACCTAACACAGGAGAAATATCTCCTTTCTTCACAGAATTCAAAATATCCTTAAGGTGGCTGTAAAACATATCCATCCCGTTCACATCAGAGTCCTCTGTGGGAGCATAACAACAGATGATATTCAAATCTTTAACTTTTGTTTTAAATTTTGCTGTAAGAAATCTTTCATTAATGCACTTATATTGTATTAGAGCCTCACTGGCGTGTCTGCTGAGAAGCAAACTTACACCATGGAGATGCTTTCCATCCTCACTTCCTGAAGAGATAAATTTAAAATTATTTTTAAGTATCTCACCTTTACCTGTACATGTGGTCTCTTGCAATCCTATAATATATAGGTTATAGCGGTGGAATTCCTGCGTGAGGACATCAAGAGAATAATCTCTATATAACGTCCTCATGTTCCACCTATCTGCAGAGAGAAATGATTAGTATGATTTTTTTGAGAAAGAAAAAAAAAGAAACTAGGTTTATTGAATTATTGAATACCAAACAGACCCCTGATCGCAGGCATGGGGCAAAGACCTATTCCTCTTCCGCTAAAGGCTGAAGTCACCGATGCTGATAGGAACTTCAGGCACCACCTTTTCAACTGGACTTTTTCAAGGCCATATGGTCTGCCTGAGACACATTACTCCAGTTTAGGATTGACGATGCCTAACTAGCTAAGTGAGGGTTGAGGAACCTACTATGGCCTATGATCAGGATTATCCACCAGCTAATATAAGGCATACGTACCATGCCTCTGTTCTCTCAGGAATGGCAACTCAGAAGCAAACAGAAAACACAGCAGCAGATTCTCTCTCAACAGAAGCCCACCAGTGCAGCAAGTCCAAGATCCATAATCAAGCTTAAATCCATAAGCCAGTCCAGTTTACTGGGTATAAATGGTCAGCATCAGGACACTGCGAAGTTGATCACTCCACAGCAGGTTGAAAAAAAAAGACATAATGGCAATAGGTGACCAGATTAATAGGCTACATTGAGCAGGAAGCCCTCCTCTTCCGTTCCCTTCCAAAAGAGAATATCTCTTTTGAAAGGTACAGTCGGCGAAAAAAAAATATCCGAACATTATGGTTGATTACAGAATTCTTAAAAAATATCTGGCAACGATTTTTTTAGAAATTAGTGATCTGGCAACCTTCGTGAACTGTACACCTGGCAACCTTCGTGTACTGTACACGAAGGTTGCCAGATCACTAATTTTTAAAAAAATCGTTGCCAGATATTTTTTCTGAATTCTGTAATCAATCATAGTGTTCGGATACTTTTTTGAGCGACTGTACTAACGGCCTGCACCACGAGAAGGCGGGATAGGACATTAGGTGCTAGACCTGTCCGGTTATGTGCATCATCACTGGGGATTGGTACACAGCTTTCTTCCAGTTTATGCCTAACTACCATTTACATATATCTACACATCGATAGAATAATACTGTTACGACAGATGAACTTGTTACAATAAACTAATGGTAGACGTGTCATGAACGCTCACGTATGTTTCAGCGTGACAATTGGAACGGAGAGACGCTTTGAATAATAGGAATTGTGGATGAAAAACGAAAGATATAATGGAGTAGTAAAGAAAGAAAGATACAGTGTGTTAAATTAGTGTTGTATGATGCTACGTAAGAAGACTGCTCTTTTTTGATTCAAGATGAAACCTGGTTCCGGTGATGAAAGGGATTCAATAGTAAAGTTTATTCTTGGGTCCTCTATCAGGGAAGATCAATGTTAGATATGTTTGGCATCTATAAGGTATAAAGTATTGTTAAGGTAGTTTTGTATCACAAATGAAATTCAATATAATTTGGTTTGTTTGTTGAATGTTACAAGGTAATAGGTTCTATTTTGTCACAGGAGGTGAATATTGACAGCACTGTAGTTTAAACATTGAAAATTAGTTAAGCATAGTAATTAGTTCTTTTTATGGTTTGACTTTAAGCTAAGAGGGAGAGAAATATTTGTGTTTAGATAAGATTGTTTATTTGTATGATTTTGCGCTTTTGTAATAAATTACTTCATTCATACTTTGGCTTGATAAATATACTTTAGAACTCATGCAAGAAAGCTCCGTTTCCATCTGTTTGATTCATAACAATACTTTAGGTACAGAATAAAAATGAAATTTGTTTAGAAATGCTTACTGGCTTATTAAACAAAGATTTAGGTGAATAAATATCTGCTAGTTTTCTGAAAAAAAAAAAATTCTTCAAGAGCATATTGCGCAAATCTTAATAGTATACATATGACAAATATACCATTTAAACACTAAATCTAATATTTGTGTTATTTAAACACAATTTCTTAATGCTTTGATATGCTAGCAATAAAGATATACGTATAAAATACAAAAAATAAATATGTAAAATAAATATAAGCGAATTCATATCTGATTTTAATTAATGCAATTCTTCTTGTCAGAGCTCTATGGCAAACAGTTTTTAGAGGGCTCATTTCTTTTTATTTATTTCACAAATTAATGTAGCAAAAGACGGCATTAATGTTTGACGTAGTACAATGATTACAGACTTCTTGTATACCTTAAACAAAACGTGTGGATGGTGGCCTATGTGAAGACTATTGTCTTCAAAATGTGCAAAATGGTTTCAAAATCGAGGTAAAATTGATATGTTAAAATAATTTCTTAGAATTCAATAATAGTTGAAAATGATGAATATGATAAACTTATCTTGGGTAGAAGATATATAGACTTATTGAAACAAGTGGCATCTTGGATGAAACATCGAAGCATGATTGGAAGACAGGCGAATATACTGTAGATAGTTTGCACTGTTTAACTGAGAATCAAGTTAAAAACAATTAGGTACAAATCACTGTTTATTGAATTTAAAAATGCTTCAGGTATTTCTTACCCATACACACAATTTGTTTTAATTGGTTGATTTGCTATTAACATGCACTAAGAGTTTTATCATTCAGTACAATAATGGATATCAGCAATCACATTCAAAAATTTCTGTTGAATTCCATGGTAGCTCTTCAGAAATACTTAGCACTTCCAATCCAAAGAATTTTTTTTCTACTTATAAACTTCTAGTCCTGAAATAAGTTGTTATTATCCACATGAACTTGCACAGAATCGCTCTATTACAGCCTCCAAACATTTTACAGAAGGCATCCTGTAGTGCTGCAGAATTTTTTAAACAAAGCATTTATAAAATTTACATAAATACTTACAAATTATAATAATTTTAATGAAAGAAACAAATTCCCGGTTTCAAGTGCTATATGATAGAAGCTGAGCACCAAATGAAGAATTTAAGTCGGGATTTACATTTCCTGGTGAGAAGTTCTGCAGCTTCGTTTATCTCATCATCAGTTACTGTTTATAACGTTTTATAATGCAGAGCGACGAAGTTGTTATTAAATTGTTAAAACTTCTTTTAAGTTCCATAATGGTTCTGTCGAAAGTAACGTTGAATACCTCGATTTCGAGCTCATTTTATACATCCATAAGCCTCTGGTACTGACATCTGTCGAAGACTCACCATTCATATGTTTGATTTTCGGCACACGAAAAGTGTTGAATATAGGTTTCACGACTCATACTAATACCATCTTTTGTGCACTTTCATTGAATTTATTAAAATAATTATCGATTCCTACAAGCCTTTTCATGCAGCGTACAGCAATTGGGAGGATTTCGGAAGGTCATCATCTGGAGATAGCAGAAATTTAGAGACAGCATTTATGAATTGCAAATTTGTTTATAGTGTAACGTTTATAAAAGTACTTCAGCTGACTTAAAAAGGCTTAGCAGACTTAGAGGGGAGCTGAATCCTGATGCCAAGGATGAATGCGGGACCAGGAGTCATGTGTAAGGGACCAGGAGGTCTGGAGTTCGTCGTCTTATACCAAATCTCAAACTTGTCTCCCTGTTTAGAAATTCAAAACCGTTGCCTTTGTAAACTTTAATTTTATTCCCATATAATAAGTTCTACACTACAAACAGATTAAAAAAACATAGAATTTTATACTGCATAGAATATGACTTTAACCTTTTCTGTCCGGTGTAATATTTTAGAAATTGGGAAACCCTACTCGGTCTTATTCTTGCTCCCCCACCCCCTGAACAAAATCCTGGATGCTTGCATTCCTGATGATAATATTATCCACATCAGGATTCAGATTCCCTTAATTATCATAATGCTGCAGTGAGCAATAAGGAACACAGATATTAAAAAAATGAACCATTAAAAAATTTTTAAAAAATCTAAAAAAAGGGCCCTAAAAAGTAGAAAATAAACCTAAAGCATATCGATGGTGCAATCAGTCACTGGGTTCGTATTCACTTCAAAGAAAGTTAGGGCGCGGTTTACCTACTCAATAAGATTGCCGGCGCCCTGTGAAGTGAATGCGAACTCAGTGACTGATTGCACCATCGACATGATTTAGGTTTATTTTCTACTTTTTAGGAAGATATATATATATAGGAAGATGGATATTTTATAATTTTTTACTATTAATTTATTTTTATTTGTTGTCACTAAAAATACCTACCTTCAAAAGCGTTGATATATGACTCATAAACATATACCAAATTTATTTCGGAAACCTTCCCCCTTTCAGGAGTCATGTTTGAGGTAGCCCATGACATTGGACTATGACATTGGACATGACTCGTTAAAGTTCCTGCGAAAATCCGCTCCCCCCATTATCAGGGGGAATGGTGGGAAAAAAATTCGAAGTAGTTTACGACCGTCATTATACGAGAATTCATTTGACACCTTACTCGTAACTGTAGGCCCTCGCGTTCGGAAGATATAGTAGAAAGACGTTCACATTTCTCAATTTTAGGGGGGAAGAAAGAATGAGTATCAATGTTTTATAGCCCACATGCACTCCCCGCGTCACAAGTTTTCATCTGACACATAGCGGTTTACTTTCCGCACTCGCGTTCAGGAGATATATGGAAAAATTCATTTTCATCCTCTCCCTTTTTAAGGGGGAAGAAAGCATGGGGGCAATTCTTAGTAGCCTAGGACATTCCACGCGTCAGAAGTATTCATTTGATGTATCGCTTGTTACTTTCGGCATTCGCATTCTGGAGATAAGCTTAAGAATAGTTTTTAGATTTCCTGTTTTTTAGGGGGGGAAGAAAGCGTAGAGGGTTAATATTTTATATCCTATGACACTCCCCGCATCACAAGCTTTCATTTGGTTCATAAATCGTTAAGTTTCTCCATCGCGTTCGAAACATATAATGGAGCAACTTTTTGTCAAATCCCCAAACTGACCAACCGAATGTGTCAAAGCCAAAAGCAATAGGAAGACAGGTAATAATAAAATAAGGCGACAATTGTTATTTCGAATGTATTCAGCAGCACCGCAAATGAAGTCTAAAATATTGATTTTCAGTCAAGTTTATTCAATGAAATTTAAGGGGGCATAGGAGTTTCTCGGGTTGAAAAAAAAATCGATTTTTTTCTGCATTTTCTGATAGTTTTTACCCCTAAGAATGAGAATCCAAAACCGTTTTTAAAATAATGAAATATTACAGAAGCTATAACACTTTATGTCGGAGAGTCTGTTTCACAGCAGCGCGTAGGTAGGTACCATCGAATAATGGTTTCTTTTGTCCTTATTCGAAAAGCAATTTATCTGTGTATAAAGCATTCATATTTTTCTCAACAGATGGTGTTGTAATCGTTTTACTTCGTGAATGCAGTTTCTAAACTAAGTTCAAAACAGAATCTCTTATACAGGCTACCCAATTTCTTCAAACTTTCAAATGCGTTTTTCTCGAAACTATGTTTTCAAAGTCGGTACCGGTGATAACACAATAACAAATCACTCAATTGACTTGTTTCTTTTTTCTACTTATAGCTTATAAAATTCCCTATTCCGTATCGGATGCTTTTTTGAAAATTTTAATTTTTTATATTTTTTATAGTTTAAACTGGAAAAAAGTGCTACAAATTGACACTTTGTTTTTGAAATGTCGCAATTTTGTTAAAAATTCAAAATTTAAAAATCCCATCCGTTACGGACTTCAAAATTTAATGTACTTTAAGAACTGCTTTTGTTTTAGAAGAACGTGCAGGGCGATTTTACCGGTACCGCAGACCTCTGTACGGTGTGCAGGCCAGTATTGGCGGAGCTGTGGTAGAGGATTTTTTCAAAAATTTGACTGAAAAAATTTTTTTTATAACTACATGAGATGAACTTTTATTTAAAAAAAATCGTTATTTTACCTTTTTTATTTGCGCCGAAAAAAATTTATGAAAATTGCCTTCTTTTATGGCCGAGAAACTCCTATGCCCCCTTAAATAATAAGTTTTATAATCTAAAATTTTACCAACTCACACCAGAACGTAAAAAATATAAATAAATTAACAAATTTAAAGAGTACTAATCTTCTTATGGGGCTCTAAAATGCAGAAAATAATCGATAGTGCAATCAGTCACTGAATTCGTATTCACTTCAAAGGAAGTGACGAATACATTGAAGTGAATACGAATTCAGTGACCGATTTCACCATCGATATGTTTCAGATTTATTTTCTACTTTTTAGGGCTCTATAGGAAGTTAGGATTTTTCTTGTCACTAAAAACACCTATTTTCAAAAACTTTCATTTGATATGACTCATAAATATCGACCATATCCCCCCTCCGTTTCGGAGTCATGTTTCAGGTAGCCCATGACATTGAAGACGTCGCAATCTTTAATTTGAGATATGACTCTTTAAAATCGAATCCTGGGAAAATCCGCTGCCCCAAATTATCAGGGGGAATGGTGGAGACAAAATTTCAAACATTTTACGACCATCACATACGAGATTTCATTTGACACCTTACTCGTAACTATAGGCTCTCTCTTTCGAGATTAAGAATAAATTCGAGATTAAAAATAAATAAATTTCGAGATACAGGAGAACAACTTTCACATTTTCCGTTTTTTAGAAGGGAAGAAAGCTGCGGGGGTCATTTTTTTATAGCCTATGACACTCCCCGCGTCACAAGCTTTCATTTGGCACATAAATTATTAAGTTTCTCCATCGCATACGAAAGATATGGTGGAACAACATTTCGTCAAATCCACAAACCGAACAACCTTATAAATGTCAAAGCCAAAAGCAATAGGAAAATATAGGTAAAAATAGCGAAACTTGCAAAAACGTATAACGTATAACTAAGAATAAATGTAAAAAAATACTGTCGTTTGCCTAGTATTTATTATGTTTCAAAGGATTAAAATACTAAATTAAAATTAGTTAGGAAACTACAGACACACACATATATATTAAATTGCTTTTGAAATTTGAGCCTAACGTTTGTCTTCACAAGTACCTGGCATTTAAATTCTTTTGCTTGTTGTATTAAATTTTAATTACTGCATCTTATAAAAAAAAACCGTTTCACAATTCTTTTACATATTTTAATTGCACTTTCAGATGTATGAGAAGGAATCTACCTTTCAGCGTTACAAATAAGATCATTAAACTTTACTCTCCCTTCATTAATGAGAACAAATGTCCCTTCAAATTTTTGGAAGTGAATCTTAACTTTTTTCCTACAGTTTAAAATTTGTAGCCTGGTTTAAATTATCTTTTGATTCAGCTTCTATTCATTCTATTTTACCATTAGCACGCACATTCCTATTTTCTACATCTAATAATGGCAGCTGATTGATGTAGAGAAACCGAAATAATTGCTCTTCTCCTTACATTCACATGAGAGTTGAGTATTTTAACCTTTGCCAGCAATATTTTTATTTTTAAAAGCTCCTTTTAGTCAGAACGTGAGCAAATTCTTTAAATTTTACAACAGAGGATAATATGAACTTCAGAACGAAATCTGAAACGACAAAAAAAAGTGATTGTGTTTAAAAAAAAACTATAAAGAGATGACGTGATAGCAAATAATATTTATTTCTAAGTTAGAATAAAAGTATAAATTTCTAAAATATAATATAATTCTTCTAACCAATATTCACATATTTAAGAATTGTCGTATAAGAGGATCTCTCATTGTACTTCTAAACACTATATTTAATCAACGCAACAATGAAATGAAAACGAATTCTCTCAGAAGTGTTATACCGTATATAGCCGTTATCCTGTGATACAAACTGTAACGGCAATAAACGTTCTTTATTCGTGGATTCTTTACTCTCGACAACACCCTTGTATACTTATTGTGCATAATGGCAGAGTAAAATTTCAAGCACTCAGGAGCAGTCAATATCTCGAACTTATTGAGTAGGCACATTCGCTTCATGCGACGTGTCCTTTTGGTTTATATGTCCCTTAAGTTATTTAAGGCTCAAAGGTACATTTCCCCTAATTACACTTCTGTATCTCTGCATTCGGCGAAATGACTAAACCAACCCAGTCTCCCCGAAAATAGGATTCTCCTTAAAGGAACTTGGTGACTTATTCGTCTAACCTCGTCATTAGTTACATAGTAAAACCAGCTATTGGTCAAAGTTATCAAGTAAGCTTCTAGAATCAATAGGTTAAGTTTTTTATTACATCGCTTACACATGATCCAGGTTTTATTATCGTAGAAAACGTTAGAAAAAGTAAACTAATGTATATCTAATTTCAGTCTTTACATATATAAACGTATTTTTCACACTCTCTGTAGAGTCTTAATCAAAGTCCAAGAATCAGTAAATATTCTCCGGTTCATCTCGTGTCACATATTTCCAGTAGCTGTTACACAACTCCCGAGATAAACTGAAAAACTTGATCAATAGCATAGGCTGTCTAACAAATTAGAGCACGGCCTGCCACGAAAACCTATTTATTACCAATCGCATCAAAAGCTCTAATTATAGAGTTCGTCTTGTTAGATTCACTTGACAAAAGGTCCAAATCGTCAGCATAATACTGGGTCATTATAGAAGAGTATCAATATTTTAAAGTCCTATGTTTTCTAAAATAATTAAGTAACAAATATAACTGTGATTTTATGAAACATAACTGTATTTTTACAGTTTCTTGACAAAATGTCAAGAAAGTGTAAAAAATTTTTTAAAAAGTTATGAAAAATGTGTGAAATACAGGGTATTTCAAAAAAGGACGCAACCCTCTATTGTATTTTTCTATTTAATCTTGACAAAAGACACAAATTTCAAAAGATGCAAATTAGACATATATCTACCTTTACATCAGATGTTGAAAGTGATTTCCTGAAACCTGGATGCATGTTCGTACCCGTTTCATGACATTTGCAGCCATCTTTCGTAATGTTTGTTTTCATATGTTTAAAATATCTCTTTCAATGTTAGCCTTCAAGTCTTCAAGTGTATGGGGATTGTTTTGAAACACTACACATTTGAGATATCCCCAAAGGAAAAAATCTGGAGGAGTAAGATCTGGGGATCTTGGGGGCAACAAAATTTTTTACATCAAATGATCACCAAAAAATTTCTTCAACATGACAATTGTAGTATGCATTGTAGTACATTGTAATATACTTGCAGTATGGGCGATCGCGCAATCGTGTTGAAACCAAAATTCTCGTTCATTCCCATCCAATATTGCAATAAACTGTCGGATGAGGTCACCATAAACTTCACCAGTTACAGCTGAGTCAAAAAATAAAGGCCTTATCACATGACGACGGGAAATTGCACACCAAACACTAATTTTCTGTGCGTGTAATGGTCGTTCGTGAAAAGTGTGAGGATTTTCACTGCTCCATATTCGACTGTTTTGACTGTTCACATAGCCATCCAAGTAAAACCAAGCATCGTCACTGAAATAAACATGGTCCAACACCTCAATTCCATTTTCATCAACAAAAGAACGAAACCAACGATAGTACCGTAAACGTTTTTCATGGTCTGGTTCCTTCAGTTCATGAACGACACCAATGCGGTGCGACACCAAGCATGAAATTTTAACTTCTTTGTAGCCCTGAAAACAGTAGTTGGTGACATTCCAATCTGTGAAGATAACTTTCTAAGAGATTTTCTGGGTGAGCGAGTTAAACGCTGAGACACATCATCAAGAACTTCAGCAGCTAACAGTGATGGCCGGCCTGGGCTCTTTCGATCCTGTACAGACCCAGTGTCACGAAATTTATCAATCAAACCAGATATTGTCGACTCGTTGGGAACTGCAGACTTAGGAAACTTCAACTCAAACTCCTCTCTCACACGTTCGTAAGATTTGTACGCACAATATATCTCAACAACAAATACACGTTCGTTTTTGGAAAACGATAAAGCTGACACAACACAAAGCAATGAATGCTTGAGTGAGACTAGCTGGAGTAGACTCCATTATTCCAGCAAACTCAAAGGGGGGAGTGGGCACGACCCCCTTGGAACCCTCGATAGATCTTGCTCTGTTAACGAAAGATTTGATTTCACTGCATACTTTACCAACTTTTGCATCCGTATGGCTGGTCCGATAGATAAAACTTCCTCGTGGGGACATTTTTTGAGAGGGCCACATATTCGGGCTAAAATATCTTTAAATTTAGTTGCTTTATTATCACGCACATCACTCAGTGTTATTTACAGACACCCATCATCATGTTAACTAAGTTTTCAAGTATGCCATACGATTTCACGATCAACGACAATTATGACGATCAAGAAAGTCAAAAGCTTTTTTGAATTCAGCAAAGCTTGTCATCGTTGTTTTTTTTTAACTGTAAGCGTTTCTCAAGAATCTAAGCAAAAAGAAATTATCTCTCAATTCCTGCCATTTCTGAACCCGCACTGCTCATTTCGAAATTATTCTCCTCCAACCAAATATTTAATTTTGTTGAGTACAATAACTCTTTTTGGAGCAAAGAGTAAATATCTATTAAAAAGAGAACCGCAACTCCCTTCTTTTAAAATGTGGATAATAATACTCTAGAGGAAATCATTAGGAGCAACACTTTTATCATAGAAAATGCTCCAACATTTCAGTAAGTCATGTGACAACAGAGTCATCTCCAATTTGTAAACATTCCAATAGTAATTTTCATCTACTGCTGTTGACTGTTATGCTCTGATTTGCAACAGGAATAACGATTCTTCCTATTTCTCACTTAATTGAGATTTTTACCAATACAGAAGAAAAAGACAGAGTGTCACATTAGATTTCACTTCAGGAGAGAAAGACGGAATTCATAGCTGCCCAAATACACATTACACCAAGTGACCATTCTTCATATCTAGGAACCCTATCGATAAACAACACGACACTACGACTCCTCGAAACCAGCACCTCGTGGAGAGAACGACGGGCAGAACCCCAATTTATTCTTTTACAGTGTAAGGTCATACAGGGAATTGTCTGGTGATGCGAATAAATGCAGACAGCTAAAATGCAACTTCACACGGAAAACACCGCCTGAATCATCCACTCTTTATACTCACCAAACTGATATCCCTTCTCCCAGACGGCGATGTCAAAGTCTAGCACACAGACAGACCCTCTGGGTGGAATTTATTACTCTTAAGTTCGTCTGCAGATGATACGGATGGTCACTGCCCATAGCACCTCGCTTCACAGACGCCGGTTAACTTGGATTCTCATTATCCTTTATTGTGCCGACCCAGGACGAAGATTATAGTTAGGTTTTACCAAAAGCTAGACTTTACTTCTATAGTATGTTCAGCCGCGATGGTGGATAATGGTAAAACGTGGCATTATCCCGATAGATGTAGTGCATTCTAGCGGAACATCTGGGTCATAGCACTTATTTGTGGAAGATAGGGGGGAAGGAACGTGGAAAATAGCTAGCGAGGTAGAGGAGGACTTCAGTTAGATTCGAGATTTTGGACAGAGCAGACAGCACTGAGATTTTGTAGGGAGCAGTTATATCGGAATGATTAGAAGCACGGAACGGCCAGAGTTCTGGCCTGCCTTGGGGAGATTGAGTATCGGAATATAGGAATCATCGGAACTGAGTGCATAGAAGTGCAGTGAAGGAAATACATTGCAAAGGATTTAGTAATCGGATGTACTATCGTGAATGAGGTGAATTTGAAATTCACTGCTTGGAGTTCATGACTTTGAATCAGAAACAGAGAAACAGAATTTATGATTTTTCATCGTCTGACCAGTGAGGAGGAAAACTCCCCCTAGGAAGAGTAATGGATAATGCAGCCGCCTCCTTTTCGCAACCAACATTAGGCAACAAAATTTCATATGAGTCATGCCTCTGAGATAAAAGTAGCCATTTCTTAAATATTCCAAGGTGCTAAACACGAATATGACAATAAAAATGCAAAATTGGCTGCGATTTCTGAGAAATCCGCAATACTTTTTTATATAATAGACGTGGAGTGGAGTTTAATACGTAGATATGTACATGTATCGGTTATTAAACTCAACTTCTGCTTCTGACGTCGCTTTGACCATCGCTTGTACAGCAGCTCAGGATCATCTCTGGCGAGCATCCAACAGTAGTCAGCCAACATTGAAATGGACCAGTTTCCCTGGTATCGTTTCTCCATCGTTGCAATGTCCTGGTGAAAACGTTCACCGCGTTCATCACTAACTATGCCACAGTTGTCAAAGAAGAAATCTAAGTGGGAATGGAGAAAGTGGATCTATAAGAACATATTTCAGCCAAGTTTGTGATACAGAGACAACATGTCCTTAACCAGCTTCCATTCCTTAACCAGTTTCTTGTAGTTTCTTGTAGCCAGTTTCTTGTAGTTGTCTGCCCTGACATTCCCGTGGAATTTAGTTGACACCAGACAAAACACGTCCCAAGCCTTTTTCTCGTCACCCTGAAGCAGGTTGTCGAACATCTGGTCTCAACAGCCCGCGAATCTGAGGACCTACAAAAATTCCCTCTTTAATTTTCGCTTCACTGAGTCGAGGGAATTTGTCAGCCAAGTACTTGAAAGCTGATGCAGTCAGATCCATGGCTTTTACGAAGTTTTTCATTTGTGCGTTTCTGCCAGTGCTAGGTGTTCCACATTCTGTTCTCCCACCTTCAGAGATTTTCTCTGAAGCCAGTTTCTCTTCACGTAGTGCAAAGTCTTTGTTTGGCTGTCCTATTCACATAAGAAACAGCAGTACTTCGCATATCCAAGCTGCAGCTATCATAACAGAGATGCCAGCCATACTTGCTGTATTGAAGACAGTTCAACAGCTGTTTTAGATTGCTGTAGGTTTCTTTCATGTAGACAGCATGTCTGACCAGAATGAATGGAAGTTGATTTCCATTATGCAACAATACCGCCTTGAGACTCAATTTCGAGGAGTCTATGAATAGTCGCCATTCTTGAGGGTCATGTTTCATTTCAAGGGCATTCATCGGGCCATCTACATCGGAGCAGAACACAAGGCCATCTTCCTTTCTGAAGTAAGGTGCAAACTGTTCATGAAGAGTTCGAAACGAAGTCACTCGGATATTTTCCTTGAGAAGATTCCATTGTTTAAGTCTTGATCTAAGTAACTGTACTTTTGCCTTGGACAGCTCGAAATCTCGAGCAAGTTCGTTCTTCTTCGGTGAGAATGTGTGGGGCAGATGATGCACCGTGGCAGATATATGGATCATTATTGGACCCGAAGGCTGCAGAGAACCCGACGCTAGTCACCTCCTTCCTCATTGTCTGAATCAATGGAAAATTCTTTTGGAGGTTCGAAAACGGGAATGCCTTCGCCATGCGGAACTGGTCAGAGAGCAGATTGTACGTTCGGGTATGCTATTGTCCATTTCTTTTTTCTTGTGAGGCCTCCAGAAACAGGTGAAGCCATGTAGAAGTAGCAGTCATTTGCATAATTCCTTGGCTCTCTCCAAACCATAGGAATAGCAAACGGCATTGCCAATTTTTCGCCTTTCAGCCACTTCGGAAGATTTCTTGCACACATACTGCAGCATATGTGTGGGCCCAGGCCTAGCCCTGGTACCCGATCTTGCATCCAAAAAAAAACTCATACGCCACTTTCATTATTGGAGCAATGGCCCTTTTCTGGCTTGTAAACGTCACTTCCCCGCAATTGTAACAAAACGTATCTGCACTATCAACACAGTTATGAGGCATCACTACTGCTGGATTGAAACTGCAACTGTGTTGTACTTATGACTCAGGTGTAAATGGGAGTCGCTCAAAAGACTTCCACACCCTACGAGACGTCACTTACAACTAACGATTGCATCATCTTTTGCCCACGATTGTAAAGCCACGATGTCATGACTCAACTACATTGCATCAGACAATGATGCAATACCTACGGTGTTGTGTATATGGCAAGCTGATGCAATACAATGCAATATGTTGCAATCTGGAGTTTAAAATATAGTTTTGCGAAATGGTTACCTATGTACTCAATGCAGACTGAGTCGTTTATACATGACCATCTCTGTCTCTCCTAAACAAGAGCCAATTGACAAATTTTATTGTCATTTTCGTGTTCAGCACCTCGAAATTAGTAAAGATTGCCTATTTTCATTTCAAAACCTTTTTGTGTGTTGCCCATGCAATTTCCCAACTGCCTACGTGACGGTCCACCGAGGGTCCGTCTCCATATCAGCTCCAATTCGACGTATCTGTCTTCCCCTTCTTCGGCAGAAGGGAGCCATAAGGAGGTGACTCCCGGACTGATGCTGGAGTGACGAAACCTGATACCCGATGCCCGGACGAACTGAGGAAGAGATATAAACACGACATGCTCAATTATCCTTCCTTTGATTTAAAAGTTGCTCTCGTCAAAGTGTACATTAAACTTTTAAAGGGGTTTCGTAGTTAATTCAGTTGTATTATGCTATTTTAAGTTCTAAGTTAAAGTCAATGATTTGGGTTCGAAGATTAGTTGTTCTCTGCTTGTAATTTCATATTATTATTTCTCATTAAATGCTTTTATTACTGTTTTTCATAAACCCGAGTTGTGTTTGTCATTGAAATCTAGCAGAAAACGTTTTCCCCTAAGGAGACTGCCTCGGATTACAGCGGCCTTCATTATCTAATTAAGGTAATGATCCATAATTATGTAATACTGGAAGCACAACGCAACACAATCATACATTTAGGTTTTTACACTTCTTCACACAACTAAAAAAGTGTTTGCACACGACATTGACTTGTGCAGTTTTAATTTAAAGATTGTCAAAGTAACTTCAGATCATGGTAACTGTTTGACAACTACCATGAAGTGTATGAAACTAAATTACGTATTATTAACTATAAGAAAGCTAATAATAATACGTCTACATTCTTTATAAACAATGAGATTAGAACTAATCGTATTGTTCAGACATTTCTGAAATGCTCAACCCATCTAATTGCGACAGAATCATCACCTTCAATAGTTTTAAAATCTTTATCACTCAATCCTCGTATCCGTTTTTTTTTTGTTTGTCACACAAAATGTTATTATCTGATACAACTCTGTTTGGTTATCTAGCTTTCTCTACTGTTGCAGCTGTGCTATATAGTTAAAGATTCTTATCAGCTTTCGTCCAATCCCTTAGGGTGTTAATTCAACTTATTCCAGCCCTACTTTCTTTCAGAAATAAGCTTCATTCAAATGACCCATGTCTTTGTCTCTCCATTTCACAAAGAGCAATAAACAATAATATTGACGTTTAGTATAGCCTGTTTAGAATGGCCCCATTGTTCTCAACCTCAGTTGTAAGTAGAGTACAATTTTCATAATGACTAGTAATCTATCATGGTAAGCTTCGACTATAACTGGGTCTTTCATAGCTTCAGTGTTAAAGGTAATTCTTTTAATCTTAGCACAACATTTCTTAATCTTCAGTTGCAATACACTATTAACAAGGTAACCATCAAACTAAATATCAGCTCCCCTATATGGTCTAGTGTTCCTAACAGTTTCTCCTTGTTAATTAATGCATAAATAAACATATTCCTATGGAACGTTACTAGAGTTTGACAAGGCTGAAATGTTTTACTTTTTGCCTTTAGTTTGGTTATGGATTATGTGATGAGGACCATTCGCATTTATATATATTCCGCTGCTTAAAGCAGGTGTTAGTTATTCTCAATCCAATGTTTACTTACCGGTAGAAAAAGCTCCCCATTGTTATTGCTTCCTCATATCACTGATTTACTTTCATTTCACACTTCACCACTGATAGCCAGCAGTGCCAAAAAGGACCTATCACTCCTGCACAAAGGCAACAGCACAAAGGTAAAAGGTCAAACCCATGTGTATTTATAAATATCCTAGTATTGGTAATACGCATCAGTCTCCAACAAAATATAGTTTTTTCCCATTGCAATTGCAACTGCCAATACCAAAAAAGGCATTTATTTCCACTGAAGATCAGATTCAGTTCCAGCTTCGGCATTGAAATCACGCAGCACAAGAGTAATATATCTTTTTATGAGAGAATTCAATATATCTTATAGTTATTCGTAAAGCCTACCTTTCTCGCTATCATCCGAGTCCTCAGTGAAAGCATAGCAACATACACTGAAGAGCCAAAACATTATGACCAGCTCATCTTTACGCAAATGGAAGCAACTGCAGGTAAACGTCGGCGCGTGTGAAGGTCATTAAATAGTATAAATAACACCTGATATTGAGCTCTGTTAATCAGTATTATTCTTGTTCTTCAGATGCGAAAGCCAGCGGCCTTAGGTGAGTTTGACAAAGGTCAAATTGTAAGGCCAGACGACTGGGTCAGGGCATTTCTGCAACGGCAAAGCTTGTGGGATGTTGGCGGCCAGCCGTGGCTAGCACCTTCAAAAAGTAGTCCGAGGAGGGAAAAATCACGAAACGCCGCTAAGGTGTGGGTCGACCACGCCTCATCGATGCTAGAGGTGAGCGAAGCCTATCCCGTATGGCATGAGCCAACGAAAGGGAGACTGTGGTGAAACTCGTCCGTAATTTGAATGCTGTTGATCGTAGGCTTGTGGACAATGCATCGAACCCTGCTGAAAATGGGGCTGCGTAGCCGCAGGCTGCTCCAAGTTCCCATGATAACCTAAGTTCACCATCGAAAACGCCTACAATGGGTACACGCATCAAAACTCGACCTTGAATGATTGGAATAAGGTCGTCTGGTCCAATGAATCTCGTTTCCTGTTGCACTATGTCGAAGGCCAGGTATGTGTGTGCGTCGTTTACCTAACCAAGTGTCGGCACTAGGATGTATCATGGGACGAAAAGAAGCAGGTGGAGGAGGTGTAATGCTATGGGCAATGTTCTGCTGGGAAACCCCGGGTACAGTTATTCATCAGTTAACTATGACGTCTACCACCTACCTAAACATCGTTGCAGACCAGGTACATCCTTTCATGGCAACGGTATATCCCTCTAGTAGTGCTTTCTTTCAGCAGGATAATGCGCCATGCCGCACTGCCCGGATTGTTCGAGAATGGTTCGCGGAACATGAGGAAGATTTCCAAGTATTGCCCTGGCATCCAAATTACCCAGACATCAATCCAAATGAGCATCTGTGGTTTGTGTTGGAACAGCATATCCGATCTGCGGCGGCTCAACCACGTAACTGATAAGAGTTAAAGGATCTGCTGATAACGTGTTGGTGCCAGATACCACAAGACACCTTTAGAAATCTTGTAGCGTCCATGCCTCGCCGGGTAACAGCTGTTTTGGCGGCACATGGAGGACCAACATCATATTAGGCAGGTGGTCCTAATGTTTTGGCTGTTGGGTGTATACTCTCAAGTCTTTAATCACTGTTTAAAATTTAATTTTAATTTTAGATGAAGAAATCTTTCATTAGTACAGATCCTAGAAGAACATCACTAGCTTACCTGATGAGAAGCATAAATACACCTTGTGGGTATTTGCTAACTTCACGTCCAGAAGGGAGAAATTCAAGATAAAAGAAGTTCATTAAAGAACTCCATTAACATAAGTATTTCTTTCAGTTGGAAATGTACACGGAACAATAATCGAAAGAGATAGGTATTCATATAAGAAGTTAGTTTGCAAACTTGGGCACAAATTTCTAGCTTCTAGTCAGACCACCAGTCTGATTCTGTTTACTCAGAGTTTAGCTCCGTGTGACGTCAATAGCTGCCAGGTACAATTTGCTTTCCGAAGGGCGGTAAACTCTCCTTTTATCTGTGGTCGCTCTTCTGTTTCGCAGACTCAGATGGTGGAGAGAGAGGTAGAGCGCGGATCAAAGGAAACTCTGTCACTCACAATGGAGAGAGAAACTGGATGCGAAGGTCTCTGTTTAAGGGAACAAATCCGAAGCAAAATATAACTTTTTGGTCTCCTAAATGACGAATACTTTTATTGTTTCGCTCGTTTTTGTGTCTTGAATTTCACTGAATTATGTTAACTGACCATTTCCTAAGGACACAAATTGATTTTTACATCACGTAATTTATGACTCTTTTGCGTGTTCAATTCCGCTAATTATACAGACTTTTCACTATATAAACCTCCATATATATATATGTCTAAATCGCTAGATGAATATCAGATGTCATATTTAAAACAAAAGTAAATTGCGCCATTTTAGGATAACGGATTTTTTCGTATATTCAGTACATACAGGGACGTATATGTATATATAACAGTTTAATTTTTAAAATATATGCATATGTACTTATAAATATGTGGCATCTTATTAACGCTAAAATGAATAATAGTTTATTTAGATTTATAATACACTGTTCAAAAGAATTACGGGATATCGGACGTGAACTGCGATACCGGATGTGAACTGATGTGTAGTTGAGTTCGGGGATTCAAAAAATGATGGTCTGTCGACAGTAAGATGAATCATAACAATGAAGTAAAGAAAACGAAATTCAATTTTAAATTTAATGCACTTTAAGTGAAAGATATCAACTTGGGATACATGGATGAACAAAAAAAAGACGGAAAAGTGATGAGTAAAAATAAATCAAAGACTTCTAAGAGGGTGTGCGTAATCAATCACCTGTAACTTTCAACACTGCAGCACATTTGTGTGGCATCTATTTGATGTGGTTATCAGGGATATCTTGTGGAATCCTTAGCCACTCCTCCTCGAAGACATGTTCCAGCTCCTGAATGGTTATAGTAAGTGTTTGATCAGTAGCATAACCACTACACGATCGAGTATTAACCAGTGGCTGTGCTGTTTGTATTTAAGACAGCTCAGAGATCACGTGACAGTGATATATATATGTGTGACTTTCGCTTTTGCATATCTTTGTTTCGTATCGCAATTATGGTAAACAGTCCATGATTTATAATTTTTTGGGCAGGCAGTATATTAATAAGCATCATTTATAAACAACATACATAATGGCCACCTTTGTATCGCAGTGGTATCGCGTTGGTTCTTAATGACACTGCAACTGCTGGGATCGGGTTCGAATCTCGGACTGTCATGGTTGTTTGTTTGTGCTCTTAGCTCTAACTGAGACAGTGGTTAGTAGTGAATTCGGTCTTAGTAAGGCGTGTCCTTGTATGAGAAGGCTTCTTCAAACTAGTAGGAGTAGTTTCTAGGATCCTTCTCCATCCCATACGTTACAATAAAAAAACGTTGTTCATATCATATATTTAAATAATTAAACATATTTACTCTTATTATCTCAATAGTTTGAATACTATTAAGAATCTTATAAAACTTTCAAAATCTTGTTCTAATTACCCTCATTTAGGTTCCACTAGAGCTTTCCACTGCCGAAAATATATCCAATAAATGAAATAATGAAGCTCGGAGAGTTTAATTGTCCAAAGAATGGCGTTTCACTTTTGACTGTTGAAGAAATCCCGTGCTTTCTTATGATCCAGGGAATTTCTAGGAATTTTTACTAAAAAGAGCAATAACGTTATATACCTAAGACTTCAGCATAACCCTCTTTAAGATAAAGAATGCTACCTACACTAAACATTTAACAGCCGGCTCTGTGAATAGGAATGAAGGAAGAGTAGCAGTCGCTGTTTGGATCAAAGATTATATAGGTAGCAGTTAGATTATCGTATCAAACAGAATTTGTGGGTTAGAAATGAGACTGAAAAAGTGTAGAATTGAATTCTCGAAAAGGTGTTATTTCATCTGATTGTCGATCATACTTTTACAAAGAAACCCAGGAAGAACAATGAAATCATTTGTAATATTTTACAATTAGAGAATCAGATAACGGAAAGAGAAATTAGAATATACTAGTAATAAATTACTAAGAATAAAGAGTGAGTGCAAGGACATGTGGACATTAGAAGCAACGAAATATTTGGCAGAATAATTAAGAAAGCATTACTACGGAGGGCGTTTAAAAAGTTCTTGACTGATGCCTACAGATTTGCACTCGTTCCTCCCAGGTTAACGAGCTACGATTTGTTTGAAAGCGTGTCTAAATTTTTCATTACCTGTCAAAAACAAAGGACTTATCATCATTTCTCTCTTCGCCGGCGGTGCCTAACTTTCGGTCTGCGAAATCAGTGAAGTGTTGCTATGGAGCCTATTAAAGACGAGGAAAGATTTTACATTTTCACAAAGATGCAGCTTGGGGACGACGCAAAAAAAACCATACCGATTTATTACCAGTGTATGAGGATCATGCCTGTTCATATGACACTGTTGCAGAATGGATGTATAAATTCAGAGAAGGACGGCAGAGTTTCGAAGACCTCCCTTGTGCAGGAAGACCGAAGTATGCCGTGAACGAGAAAACAGTCGCTGCTGTTCGTGAACTCGTTAAAAAATCACCGTTCAGGTAATAAATTTAGATGTCAGTGTGTCGATTGGTAGTGAGGAAACAATTATTCATCAACATTTAAAATTCCGAAAGATCTGTGCCAAATCGGTGTTCCAACAAACTGACAGAACAACAAAAGCTGCTAGAGTCGACTCATGCAAGGAAATGCTGGCAATGTTTGAAAACAGAGGCCCCAAAAGTTAACACTCATTGTAACAGGTGATGAAACGTGGTTTTATTATTATGGGAGTCCCGAAAAGATCGCCAACTATGTTTGGGCTGAGGGCGATAAACCGCCTCTCCAAATCCTCAGACATGACTTTGAGCTCAAGGAAGAGGATGTTCATTTTATTTTTCAATTCCCAAGGAGTGGTAGCCGTGGACAACTTGCTGAAAAAAAGACTAACAATAGCTAATACTACACCAAGATTGTTTAGCCCAAAATGGCTGAGAAGATGAAGGAGCAGCGTTCTTCTTCATGATTTCCTTCTACTTCTTCGTGACAATGCCAGTGCTCACGAAACCTGGCATGTTACAGCCTATCAGGAGCAGGAAAATATCTAGCATCCCGATCTTGCAACATGCGATGTTTGGTTGCGTCCAAAAGTTAAAAAGAAAATTACTGGAAAATCTTTTACCGGAATAAAATACTTTGCAAAATGCGCTTATTCAGAGCTGAGGAGCTTTCCCAACAAGAATATCACCAAGCGCTCGAAAATTGGCGTAGACGTCTGCAACTTTGCATAGATGTTGGAGGGGAGTATTTTGAAGTACCGTAAAAGTTTTGCTGAGATAAGTGCAATGGTTTTTGTTCTGCATATGCAGGTACGGACTTTTTGAATGCCCCTCGTACATGACCTAAATATTCCAAGAGGCTGTGTTCAATTTAAAGCAAAAATAAGCATTCTTTATCTTTCTGCAGTTAATATTTTGTATCTGAATCATGGAAGCATTAGTCTGATTGTTGACACATTTAAAGATTTCAGACTTGCAATAAATGGTATAATAAACATTCCAGACGTAAAACAGATATCAAAAGACTGAGGTATTAAATGTATGAGATGAGCAGAGTTGAGTCTGCTGAATATGAAATACTGATGCAAGAGAATCAGTCACTCATGGGAAAGGCAAGATCTAGGCGGACGGGGGGGGGGGGGGAATAAGGGGACCATGCAACGTTATCCCTTTCAGAATGGTGGTGATGGTAACAGAGGCAAAAAAATTATTAAACTTATGGATTTTATATGCATTTTTCGAAAAATGTTTTAAAGACCATTAAAACGCGGAGTAAATGATATATTGCAATGGAAATCCAGTCTCTTGGCCACTCCGTTTTACTCTTTCCTGGGTCGATTGAGTATCTTCGCCCCCCCCCCCCCCCCACAACCACCCACCTCTCTTTATTTTTTCTAGATATGGGCCTGCGTGCTATCATAACTTACTTAAAAATGATCTGCAGAAGAGCCTCTTTTCCGGAATAAAAGTTTCTTTTAATGATGATGACGGTGGTGATGATGAAGTCTGAATAATTTCTCACTACTCTACTTGCAGTTAGAATCGATTTCGGTATAGGACCACTAAGAGTTCTCACTTTTAAGAATTTCGGAATCTGAAAATTCATCCTCTTATAATTCCTTTGTACTATCCACTTATAATTCCTAACGATTTGTAGTCCTGCTTCTTTTTAAATTGTATAAATTTAAAAAATGTAAAAAAAAAACGGAAGCAAATGAAAATAAACACATTTTTAGACTTCATTGTCTCTGCGTTAAAAGCAAAACACAGAAATTTTCACTGCTTTGTCGTGTGTGCTTTTTACATGTTCTTGACGTAAATATGACATTGCGGTTTTCACTTATTTCAGATTTACATATCTAATTCTACGAGAAAAAAAATCCCGATTTTGCGTTCTAATTTAAAGTTACAGTGCAGTAAATCAGAGAAGCCAAAAGAAAGAATGAAAATGAATAAAAGCATAATGCTCAGTAGAGTATAGAACCATGTGCACATAAATATATCGAATAAAAGTTGGCGACGAGAAGTACCGAGAAACAATTCGCAAAAAATTCACGTTTCTAGAATTTTTTTCTCTAATTTAAAATTCTATAATAACAAAGCATGCTGAAACGTCAAAACGATACTTACTATAAATTACTTAAATTACTGCATTACTAAAAGATTAGTTAAAGCAGAGGGATATAATTGTGCAGAGAACTTTTCAGATTCTTATATTTAATCCGTTTTACGAGAGATTGGAGTTTGAAAATGGCTTTCAGCTTTTTGCTCCAAACTTTGAAATAATGCTTTAAAACTTTTAAATAATACTTTGAAACTTTGAAATAATATTTTACTCCGAAATGATTAAACCATTTGATTTAAATGGAACAAGATCAGTGGGAGTATATAGTTCGGAAAACAATAACAAATTGACGCTTGAGTTTGTTTCCAATTGACTTTGTTAAAGGCTAAATACGTAAACAAGTAAATTTTTTTAGGAAATTTGTTTTTTTTTTTTTTGGGGGGGGGGGGAAATAAATAAATGACGGCGTAAAAAAAAACCAATATGAGTACAATATTTTTTTAATTTTTTAAAATTTATAAATGCAGATAATAGAAATACTAGAAAAGTTCGAAACAAATTAATTAAAAAAATTCGTTAAATCCTAATTTTTTTTGCCGTCTTTCAATTTATGCAGGCAAAAGGCTTGCCTCGTCACCTACTATCTGTGTTACTGATGGAATATTACGAGCATACTAAGATCAATTTTGTTCTAACGAATTTCAAGATTTAAGGCAAAAGGAGTAGACACTTAAGATTAACTTTGCTGTCATTCGCGGTCAGTTGAGGCTTATATAGTAGACGGGATCTTCGTAAAAAGAACTGTATGCATTCCTGATGTTCATTTACATAAGACTTCTAGGGAAAAGATAAAAAAATACAAAATGGTATGATTCCAATTTATTAAAAAATATGAGGAAATATCAGAGAATGAGCCAACATAAAAAAATCCTGTCTGGGATAGATTTGTTTTTTTATTGAATTGATTTTGTATGAACATCGTTAAAAAATAAAAGACAACCACATATGAAGGTTTAACAATACTTCATACTACCATGTTATGTCATTAATGCGAATGACAGTATTTTGTGGAAAACATTCAACTCTGATTTTGTAAAAAAAAAACGTAAAAATCACTATTTAAATTTAATCAGTATATTTAAAGAAATCGAGGAAGAAATTATTACTTATTTACCTTTTTTTAGCGTTATAATTTGCCACCACCAGAATCTTTCTTGTAACTATTAAAAACGATGAAGAATGATGATGATGTGGAATACAACTACCAGAACTATTTCTCTTATACCATTAGGATTAATGATTTTTCACCCACCCCACCCCCACGACTTCCCACTTCTGCCCTGGTCATCCCACAGCCTCTTACGGTCCGTGAATAACTAGCATCATTTGTCTGTTAAGAAAAACTCTCACATCAATGAACACATTACTGGAAATTTGAAACATAGCTTTTAGTAAAATCACTTGGTTGTTGAAGATT
This sequence comes from Ryuthela nishihirai, assembly GCA_038380435.1. Taxonomy (NCBI): domain Eukaryota; kingdom Metazoa; phylum Arthropoda; class Arachnida; order Araneae; family Heptathelidae; genus Ryuthela; species Ryuthela nishihirai. Next base: position 7,674,944 of record JAWZYU010000019.1, read on the forward strand.
AAAAGGGTTGGGGTTTTTTACCTTTGAGCGGCACTTTTTTGTACGCAACGCACTAAACGTCCAGGTCACAAGGACCCTGTAGGATCAGAGACGGTTGGGGGAAGAGAACCTACTGGACAGCTATTGAGAGATAGATGGTAGACAGATGGTACATCAAGGTCATCCAGGTGTTCTTTAATGTGTACAGGGTATGGCTCTCCCATACATGGAGCCAAGGCTTAACGTCCCATTCGATGGACGGCGGCCTTTCCTTGTCCATCAGTGTCCCCTACTGATCGAGAACAGGGCGGGGAGTTTGGCGGAGATAAATCTCAAAGCTGGCGCAGCCGGGATTCAAATTTGGGAACTGCAGATTACCAGCCTGATGCGTACCGATTGAGCCATCCCCACACAGCCGCCCAATTCCCCACACAGTGACAGGCAAACAAGAAAGCGTACTTTGATCCAGTGTCAGTGGTCAATGAACAACGTTGTAATTGACTAGATAGGAGATCGCAATACATTTATCTTTCAAATCCGTTACTGAGTTGACACCTGTTCCCACGTTTCCATCTTATTGAGATTGCCGTATTTATTATTATCACATTCCCTCCAATTACCTTTGTTTTTCACCGTTTTTGATGTGGCCATCACATCTCGATATAAAAAATAAATAAAAAAATAATAAAAAAATAAACACCCCCTCACGCAGCTGCTTGCCACAGAGGTCTGACAGGAGCATGTCAATTTAATACGGCATAGAAGAAGGTCTGTGAGGATGGCGGGACCTCAGCAGAAAAACAACACACACATCCATGCCTTACCCGGGGCTCAAACCCAGGTCCCGTAGATCAGAAACCAAGCGCGCTAACCACTCGGCCACGGGACGGTTCATCTCGATATACTAAGGTTCAATTACTAGGAGAGGGAGTTATTTTGATCACCTCTGGACGGTGAATTTTTTGGTTGCATTGTTTGCTTGTCAAATTAGTGATAAGATTTACACTAAATTGTACATCTGTGAAAGTTAACACTGGTTAAATATTAGTTTACCAATATTTGCAATGGAAATGAAAAGGATATTGAAAATAATATAGATCGATTTGGGTCGATTAAAATCCAATCATACGAAAGCGAAGTTTTCTGGAATGTTGCATACGAAATTTCTATTCAAGTTCGAGTGAAACTGAAGGTCAACCTTAGAGAACGGTCGTTGACTTCCTCTTCTGCCTTCACACCTTAATGATGACTCACGGCGAAGCGGCTCATCTGAGGTCAGATTGAAGACGTCTCATAGATTTATTATTGACTAGCAATCCTGTACAGAATTTGCACAGAAAAATAATCCACTCAAAGAGATGTACTAAATACGAAAATAAAGCAGAGGTTTAGATAAACCTTTTTTTGGGGGTGGGCAAATATTTTTATAATGGGTCACAATTTACTTGAAAATTGTCTCCTACCACTTGCTAATTTTCGTAAATAAATAAATGGCGGATATCTGCGATGACTTCGATTAAGGCGAGAAATCATCTTTCGAAAGATGGACCATCGAAAAGGTCCATCTTTCGAAAAAAAACCTGCGTTGGGATTAAAATCCTGCTTTTCAATATGCGTAGCTGAAATTATTTATATGATCGTATGATGGAGAATTCAACTGTTAAAGCCAACATCTGTTTCAATGTTACATTTATTGTGTTTGATTGTTTCTCACAATATTTCTCAAACCATCTACACTCCCTTTCATATATATCCTGTGGCATAGAGATTTATGCTATTAAGTAATTAACGTATTAAGCAATTAAGTTATTAAGTAATTAAGTTTCACTACTAGTATTGGAAAAAAAAAATCTGTCAACACAAAAATATAATTGTAAAATACGCAACAATAATAAATGATTAAAGCGGTCGCACATAAATTCAGAGGACAATATATTTATGAATAAACAAGAACACAAGGCAGCAAACTCCCAGTTGTCCGGTACTCAAGCACCCGACGGCATTCTCATGCAACCGGCTTAAATTTCAGACTGAACATTTGAACTTGAGCCAGCGTTTTGGGATAAGAAAGGAAGGCATGCAAGCAGGCAGGCATAAAAAATTTATTCAATTAAACTGTTAGATCTAATTTTATGCCTTCACACTACATCTAATTTTACGCCTTCACATACTAGTTCAATGGATGATCCGGATGAAATGCCATTCGAGTTTTTAAAACCTCAACAGTAAATTATACTGAACAAACATTTTTTCTGAAATTAAAATTTACTTAGGTTCACTATTCTCGTGACTCGGAAAGTATTTTTTGCCTTGTGTATGCTTTTCTACAGATTTTACCTTTCAAAAATTATCTTTGACTTCTTATTATAAGGAAAATACGGTACTAAAAGTTGTCAGCGCCATACGACGGTCAAAATAACAACTCTTTCCATGGTGACTCTTTGTGAAGCAGTTTTCAAAAATTTTGTTACGAGGGATATTCAAAAAGTTCTTGACATGCATCATCAACAAAACTTTTATTATCCCTTAAAGTACTCCCCTCCAGTATCTACGCAAAGTTTCAGACGTCTGCATCAATTCTGTAACGCTTGTTGGTACTCATGTTGGGGAACACTCCGCAACTTTGAATGAAAGCATTTCGCGAAAACCGCGTGGTGCAAGATTGGATGAATATGCAGGATGGGGTAAATGTTGGATTTTTTTCCTGCTCCAGATAGACAACTTGTCGGGTTTTGGGAGCACTGGCATTGTCATGAAGAAGGAGAATGAAGTCATGGAGGTGGAGGATGCTCCTTCATCTCCTTAACCATTTTGGCCGAAACAACGCTGGTGTAGTCTTGCCATTTATAGTAATTTTTTGGGTAAGGTGTCCAAGTTTACCACTCTTTAGGAATTGAAAAAAAAATTATGAACATCCTCTTCCTTGAGCGAAAGTCTTGTGGAGGATTTGTTGACGTAATTCATCTTCCTCAAGTCAAACGTAGTTTTTGATCTTTCTGGGAATTGCATAATAATAAAACCATATCTCATCACCATTGACAATAATCTGTTAACTCTTGAGGCCTACTAATTTCAAACATTGCCAGTATCTCCTTGCATGGGTCGACTCTAGATCTTTTTTTGCTGATCTCTCGGTTTGTGGGGTACTCATATGACACAGATCTTTCGGAACTTAAAATGTTGATGAACAATAGTTTCCACACTGACATCAATACCTATTACTTGAACGGTGATGTGGGAGTTTTCCTCAATGAGTTCACGAACAGTAGCAGATGGTTCTCTCATTACGGCCTCCTTTGTTCTTTTTGCACGAGGAAGGTCTTCGAATCACTGCTGTCCTTCTCTGAATTTACGCATCCATCCCGTAATAAAGCCATATGAAGAGGCATGATCCCCATATACTTGTGATAAGTCGGCATTAATATTTTTCGCGTCGTCCCCAAGCTGCATCTTTGTGAAAATGTAACTTGTTTAGCAGGCTCTACTGCACGTCTTTAGCAGGCTCCGTAGCAACAAGACATTAGTTTCTCAGACCGAAATTTACTCGCTGCCAGCGAACTGAGAAATGATGATACTGCCTTTGCTTTTAACACGTAATGACAAGCTTAGACACGCTTTCAAACAAGTCATTGCTCCTTAACTTCGGAGGAACGAGTGCAAATGCACAGACACATGTCAAGAACTTTTTGAACGACCTCCGTAAATGCATGGATTTAAATATTCATTAAGTGTGAAAATGGGCATATAAACTTATATTGGTTATATATTAGATAAAGGTTATTACACTTCATTTTTATTATGATTATTTTTCATTGCATTTTTATTTCTATTTTATTTTTTTATTCTGGTTTCTATAAAAATATTTTTCATGACAGATTCTCCTAACGACTCTCTTACCGGCTTTCACTCTCACCAGCAGATTCATCTAACAGGGAACCTCCATTCTCCATAATAATCTATACAACTACTGGAAAGATCGGTAACTATATTTGAATTGTGGAAGATGAACCGCGTCCCAAATCCTCCGACAAGACTTTTGCTCAAGGTAGAGGATGTTCACATATTTTTCTTTTTCAATTCTCAAAGAGTGGTAGCCTTGGACACTTTACCAGAAAAATGAGTATAAATGAGCAATACTACAACAAAATTGATTTATCGAAAATGGTTAAGAAGATGAAAGAGAAGCATCCAAAACAGACGTGTCGTGGGTTCTCCTTCTTCATGACAATGTCAGTGTTCACAAAACCCGGCAAGTTATAGTCTGTCTGGGGCAGGAAAAAATCAAACAGTCATCCCATCCTGCATATTCATTCGATCTTGCACCATCGATTTTTGGTTGTTTTCATAAATTATAAGGAACTTTCTGGAAAGCCTTTTTGTCAAGGGTACAAGATCTTGCAAAATGCGTTAATTCAGAGTTGCAGAGTATTCCCCAACAGCAGTACCAACAAGCGTTTCAGAATTGGTGTAGACGGATGAAACTGGGCATATATGCTGGAGAGGAGTACTTTGAAGGACAGTAAAACTTTTGTTGAGATAGGTGCAATGTGTTTTGTTCTGCAGATGCATGTCAAGAACGTTTTTGAACGCCTCTCATAACATATGTAGCAGAGTGTTGCTTTGAACTCAATCATAAACACTGAAGAAAATGATAATATTTTTGAGAAATCAAACATTAGTGAACAAGCTATTACAGTATATTGTGGATAGAACGCACTTACTAGGAAATGATAGAATAAATTGTCATGTGAAAACAAGAGGCATAGCAATATGTGAACAAATTTCTAAACGTCACTATTTATCCATATTTAGATACATGCTCATTTAAGATAATTTCGAAATTTTGGCCTCAATTCTATAAAAATTTACTTATACCAGTGGATTCTGTAGTTTTGAGGCTCACTCTAGTCTTTCCATTGCCGTATTTCTACTCGGGTTCGGTTAATATACATCTTATGATTTATGATTCTTTTTCCTCAAAAATTTGCAATATCTAATAATTTCATGAAAATGATCAGCATTATACTGAATTAATTGTTACAGTAAAAAACTGCATATTATATAATAAAATGTGGTTTAATGCAGTGGCATTTCCAAGAGAAGGGTAGGGTTATAACTCCCCACTCCCTTGATAATTCGCAAGCTTTCTAAAGAAGTCCCCGAAAATTAGACTCAAGCGTGTCAACCTCCTACCAGGGGGCGGGGGTGGCTCAGTCGGTAGCGCGCCAGGCTCGTAATCTGTAGTTCTCAGGTTCGAGTCCCAGCTGGGTCAGCTTTGAGATTTATCTCCGCAAATTTCCCCGCCCTGCCCACGGTCAGTAGGGGACACCGATGGGCTTGGAAAGGCCGCCGTCCGTCGGATGGGACGTTAAGCCGTGGCCCCGTGTGCGGGAGAGCCATACCCTGTGCACGTTAAAGAACACGCTGGATGGCCTTGACGGGAGGCTACCATCTGTTTCCCAACAGCTGTTCCAGTGGGTCCCCTCCCCCAACCTTCTCTGAGCCTTCGGGGTCCATGTGACCTGGCCATTTAGCCCATGGTGTGCAAAAAAGTGCCGATCAGAGGTAAAACAACCCAACTCAACCTCCTACCAGAGGCGTACTGATAGACTCCGGAATCCCCGCGATGCGAGGAGATCTCACGTTTAGAGAGACTCCTGCAAAGAATATAATTTATGGTGAAACTTGATATACAACTATTTAAAGAAACAATCCGATATTTTTATCTATAGGTTTGAACAAATAATATCAGATTGTGAACAATCAGCTGCGTTTTTCCAATTAGAAATTCCACTCCATTCTTCTTCTGTGCAGAACTCATTGTCTCAAAGTCTGAGCTTGGCAATGAACGTCATTAACATAGGGCCAATGACAGTCGTGTATGAAATTATTTTAGTCATATTAGCGATTTCTCGAGATAAACCCAACCTCCTGTTCAACTCTTAACACTAGAAATGTCTGCAATAATACCACTATTCCCTATTTCTTTGCTGCTCCTATATCGTTTTAGCTCGTTTTCAGAAAGAAACGAGCTAATGTTTTCGTTTTATCGTTCGTCCGCCTGTCTGAAGACATCAACATTTTTGCCTTTAGAGATGAATAAAAAATTCTTTTTAGCTTGAATAGATATTGACGAAATATTACGTTCGCACTTTCGGAATCTCTCAAAAGTTAAAATTCCGCCCTCTAACGGTGGAAAAATTTCCAGATTGCGAAATTTCAAACTAATATTGCAAACGATGTAATTATATTAGAAATTTTAAATTTTGGTATTGAAATACGAACATCATGAAGGTTCCATTGACAACAATACATTTTCACCCAAGGGGGTGGAAAAATGCATTTTTTTTGTTTTATGCGATAATTGTTTGTTTTTATAAAAAAAAAATTCTTTTTGGGATAGATAGGTATTGATAAATTACTTTTAGAATCTCCCAAAAGTTTTAATTGAACTCTCTGACGGTGGTAAATTATGTAAATTTCAAAATTTTAAGCGAATATTACAAACGATTTATTTCGGTTAGAAATCTGATATTTTAGTGGCGGCGTTGATGATCAAGGAGGTTGCATTGGAAGCAACAATTTGTCCCTTCACCAAAAGGGTAGGTGGGAAAACCCAACTTTTGAGAGATTAATAAAAATTTCTTTTTGAGTTGAATAGGTACTAACAAAATATGGGGATTCATAGTTTTCAAATCCTCGAAATGGCCATAAGCTACCATCGTTAGAGAACTATTAGAAAATGTAAAACTTGAAGTAATATTGCTAATGAAATATTTATGCTAGAAATTCTGGTGGTAGAATGTATTGATGAAGAACGGAATAAGTGATAGTCACATTTATTTCAAATTACACTTGGTCAAAATTCATCCTATTGCTCCTTGTTTTTCAAAATTTAGTATTTAATTTTAAAACTGCCAATAATATTTCACTATAAAACTAACAAATAAGCAATTTATATACACTGGATGATTGCCCTTTAAACCTGGGATATAAGAAAATCCAACTTTTTCATTTTAAGGTATAAATGAGAAATGCTTCTTTGGTTTCATAGGGGAAAATATGTTACCTAATTTACATTTTCCAATCATTCATTAGTACGAATTAATACGGTTGAAGGGGGTAAAATTAGGAAAATGAAAAAAGTTCGTTTTGTCTGAAAACGAGCATCCATATTCGCTGAGGCAATTTTTTAACCCTCTAATTTTTCAATAGAGGGGATTTACTTGAAACTATGTAAGCATTTTAATGCAAATTTTGCTTATGCCCGTTTGAAAATAGCTGAAGCAATAGCAGTATTTTATGAAGAAATCGGAAAAAATAATTCATTCCAGGTCCGGAGCTAGAAAAACAAATAATGGTGTTTGTGTGTGTTTCACCCGGCACAATCGAGCCAGAAAAAAGTAGAGGAGGGGTAAAAGACTGGATTTCCATTGCAGTATAACATTTTCCCTTTCGTTTTAGATGGGCTGAAAAAAGTTCGTGAAAAATGCATGAAATATGACAAATACTCATCATCCTGTTCCTTACCAAATTAATCAACTTTCTGTTAAATGAATTCAGTGGTTTTACCACCTACAAATACATATGAAATTGTAACTATTGTAAAGCCTTTGAAACTGAACATATCTCCTGGGGAGGACAAAATTTCTGCATATACATTTAAAAGAGTTATTTTATATGTCTCTAATGACAGAAAAAAATTACAAATTTGTCTTTTGAAAATGGAATTTTTCTCTCATTTTTTTAAAAATTCATTAGTTACTCCAGTTTTTAAATCAGGAAATGTAACTGATGTAAATAATTATAGACCAATTTCAATTCAAGCTTTATTTTTGAAATTAATAGAAAAGATTAGTTACATATCCCAGCATTCTCAAGAGGTGGGGCCTTGCCACCCCCCTCCTCCCCCTTAGATCCGTCCCTGATTCATTTTAAAATGTTGAATTATGAATTGCGAAATCCTAAATATTTGTCAGATATATTTTATATATGTTTTCAAAAAGTTAAAGTAAATGAAGGTTTACATTAAATGGAACAAAAGGCCTGGAGGGCATTTCTTACGAGAAGGAGAGGCAAAAATTTACAGCATGCCACTGCCTCCCACCCATTGTAAGTTTTTGAGAACATCACTGGTTTAATAGAAGACGTGTACGAAAATTCTGAAATGGTTCATTACAAATTATATTTCCGGCTACTTTAAAATTTCTGTAGTGAAAGTCAGATTTTAAGATATATATTTCCAACGTTTCTCACGAGATGGCGCCACTTGCTGTACGTTCTATCGTCAATCATGGATAATTGCGACGAATATGGAAACCTTTCCAAGTATCACGATCCCTTCCGAAGTTATTTAAGAATTTGAAGATCGGAAAACAGTAATTCAGTTTAATGAAACTGAATACGATTCGAGAATGAAAGAGAAAAATAGAGACTGTCCAGTGGCAAAGAGTGAATGATAATTAGGTAAGAAATTGAGAGACTTTGAGGCTGCGCAGTTGATGATTCAACAGTTTTCATAAATCATTGGTTTATTGACCTATGATCTTTAAGACCTGTCAATGCACATTCTCATATTCTCTCCAGTCCTTTCTCACTTGCTAATTTCTAATATATATCATACATTTATCAACTATGCAACGTTATTTGCTTAAGAAATCAATAGGCCTCAAAGGCAAAACCAAATATTTCGATTCTAATTAGCTGTGAGCCGTCCCATGGCCGAGTGGTTAGCGCGCTTGGCTACTGATCTAAGGGACCTGGGTTCGAGTCCCGGGCATGGCTGTCTGTGTCGTTTTTCTGCTGAGGTCCTGCCATCCTCTCAGACCTTCTACTATGGCATATAAACTGACAGGCTCCTGTCCAGACCTCTGTGGCAAGCAGCTGCTTGAGGGGGTATTTATTTATTATTAATTAGCTGTGGCGACTCGTCATTAAGCGCTAGTGGGGCCTGCCCTCTTTGATTTCACCGAGTCATTGACAGTTTTTAGTGTATTCCTTCACTAAATGTTTATTGAAATGAAATAAAACAGGAAAGATATTTTAGAGAGCAAATATCCATGTAAAATATTATTCTTATTATTTATTCCAATTCGGAGTTTAATGTTTTAGTATGGCTGAGTGGTTAGCGCGCTTGGTTACTGTTCTAAGGGACCTGGGTTCGAGTCCCGATGGCTGAGTGGTTAGCGCGCTTGGTTACTGATCTAAGGGACCTGGGTTCGAGTCCCGGGTAAGGCATGGATGTATGTGTCGTTTTATCTGCTGAGGTCCTGCCATCCTCACAGACCTTCTACTATGGCATATAAACCGACAGGCTCCTGTCAGACCTCTGTGGCAAGCAGCTGCTTGAGGGGGTATTTTTATATATATATATTAAAGAAATGTTGGTGGGCCAGCCCCTCTGGTCCTTAATAACGAGCAGCCACTGATAATTAGAATCCAAATATATGGTTTTGCCTTTGAAGTCCTATTGATTTCTTAAGATTCTATTAACCTATGACTTATGTATATCAATCATAATGTGAAATTATGAAATCTATGACTTAAATTTTAGAGTTAATGCACCTTGTGTTCAAGGACGTAGCGAAGGACTATGGTTGGGGAGAAAACGAAAATTTTCTAACTCGGATGCAAAATTTTGCCAACTAAGAAAGTAAGACCTTTGCATCATAACTTATGTCTCTGTCTAGAATTTCGCTCCGTGTGTGTGTGGGGGGGGGGCATTTCCACAAACAATACAATTCAACAATTTTTCCAAGTTGTCCCAATTTTGCCAACTTCCCAAGATTTGGATTCTCGATTTTCCCAATTTTACCAAGCGGCTTCGAATTTGGCAACTGCCCTACATTTGCCAAGTAACCTCGATTCGATCTCACATAGATTTTGTCAAGTTGCCTCAATTTAGCCAACTCCCGTACATTTTGTCAAGTTGCCTCGATTTTGTCAACTAGCCATAATTTTACAGAATTAATCCCAATTTTTACATCTCCCCTGAATTTGCCAAGTCACTTCGAATTTTTCCAATTTTTCTGAATTGCACAAAAATAATCCCAATTTTTACAACGTGCCTCTACTTTACCAAGTGGCTTCAAATTTTGCCAACTTGCCATAATTTTACAGAAAATATCCCAATTTTTATATCTCACCTGAACTATTCTTGAATTTTCCCCATTTTCCCCACAGTTTCAATGCAGAGACCAGATATTTTGGATATTGCTAATGCTTTTTCTTCAGACCATAGTTCAGTGCTCATGGATATAAATTTAGCAACTAAACAAACATCAGCTGAGACTAATAAAATTACTTGGGACACATTTAAAGTTAATCTTGATTAGTCAATTAACAGTTAGTGTCTGGCTGAGGATTACAATGATATGGATATTGAAGTTAAAACATTCATTGAAAAATATAATAATAATTTATTTCATGCAGGGGTTACAGTAAAGCCAAGGTTCAGGTAATTTTGGATATTAATTTAAACGTTCAAGTGGCTTGATGCCCCAGTACATTTCAGAAATTAAAAAGAAATATTGATGATAGTACAAAACGACAAACATATTTACAGGAATTGCATAATTATTTGATACATGTAAACAAGAAGACAAGTTGCACAGAAGAAGACAAACATATAATATGAAATATGATAAAAAAAAAACATAGAAAACTTAGGGGGAAGAAAAGGAAGGTTTAAGACAACAGAGAGTAATATTAAATGAATGAATAGGGAAAAGAAAAATGATTGCGGATAATGCAGACAAAGGGCAAAGGTGGGGAGTGGGAATAGGGGGGGGGAGATGTTGTTGGTCAAACATTTCAATATTCTAATAGGAGTGGAGTAATACGTTTTTGAATTTTGTTTTAGAATTTAAAGAAGTGATATCGCTCGGTAGAGAGTTCCAAGTTGAAGTTGCTTGAAAGGCAAAAGAAATTTCACCGTACTTAGCTTTGTAAATTTTGGGAGTAGAAAACATTTTATTATCAGAGCGAAGGATGTGGCGATGTCGTAATCGAATATAGGGTGTAAGAATCGAATGAAGGGGATGAGACTTGTTATAAATAGTGTCGTGAATAAGGGTTATAAACCGCAGCTTTCTTCTAGATTCAAGAGTGGGAATTTGGTAGTTGGAACGAATATCAGTAAGTGTTAGACATTCTCGTTTGTTCAAATAGATTTTGCTGATGATTTTGAGAGCTTCATTTTGAACTTTTTCTAATTCATAAGAGTTCTTTTTATTAATATCAAAAAGAATGGAAGCGCAATATTCGAGTTTTGGTCAGATGTAAATTTTGTAGAACAATGGGGCGTAGGAGGATATATAGTTTCGAATGTACCTCAATATATAAGTTCTTTTAGAAGCTGAAACGACGGTTTTAGTAATGTGGGTCCCAAAGTCAAGATTATTATTATCTGTCGTCATACTTAAGTACTTCATGGAAGTGGAAACTGTAATATGGGTGTTATTAATTTTAATGTTTGTGTCAGGCGGGGGAGAATTTGAGGTTGAAAGAAAAACAATATTGTTTTTCCTTTATATTGATAGTGAATCCATATTTAGTATACCAGTGAAGCACATCATGAATATTGTTTTCTATTTCTTGTTTTAGAGAAATGAAAGAACTAAATATAAAAGAAAGAAGACAATCGCCTATATACATAAAAATATTGTAGTTGGTGGAGGATTCTAGAGGATCATTAACAAAACGGTTGAAGAGAAGTGGGCTAAGAATGGTTCCTTGAGGTACTCCCCGATTGATTTTAAGAGGTAGAGATCTCATTAGTGCTTAATTTAGTTCGGATAACACGGTCGTTGAGATAATTTTTAAACCAGGAAAGAGCTGAGGGCGATAGATTAAGGTTATAGCAGAGTTTTTGCAAGATAAGTTTCTGTCTTTGAGATGTCAAGGGAAACCAGTCCCACAACCGTTTTCACTTTGCTATCTAAAGACAATCTCCATTGATTAACAAGAAGTGTTATGAGAGTTTCAGTTGACCGATGTTTCCTAAAATCCGAATTGTCTGCACGTAAGTAAATTAAATTTTTCAACAAAAGTCGATAATTGTCTCTCGACAGCTTTTTCTAAAATTTTGCTTAAAGCACATGTAACTGAAATAGGTCGATAGTCCAGAAGGTTAGAAGAATTTGAAATTTTAGGTATAGGTGAGATGATGGCTTCTTTCCGTGGAACTGGGAATTCATTAGTGTTAAATGAACAATTAATTAGATCACAAATGGGTGCAGAAATTAATGGGGAAAGAATTTTTAGAATAAAGACAGAGATTCCATCTGGTCCGACACTGAGAATGTTTTTAGCGAATTTTTAAGATTAAGAACTTCGATAGGATTTTTGAGCTTAAAGGTTTCCAGATTATTAAATGATTTACTGGAATAGGATAATGACTCATTTGCGTTTGCATAATTTTCTGTAGAAGTGCAGGATTTACAGAATACATTATTTGAAACATTAGCAATGTATTTAGGATCATAGAAGGAGTTGTCGTTGTAAACGATCTTATTTATTTTGGTTTGGTTTTTTAAGTTACCAGTAACAGAATCGAAAATTCGAAATACTTCATTACCATTTAGATTAATAACGGAAAGCCGATTAAGAAAATATAGACGGTAATATAGACGGTAGTTATTAAGTTCGGCCTTCGCTTTTGAAGGATATAGTAGAATTTTGTTTTTGTAGAATTTCCCCTTTTTTGGAAGGAAAGAAGGCATGGGTGATTTTTATAGCCTGCGACACTTCCCATGTTACAAGCTTTCATTTGATGCATAGCCTGTGAATTTCGGCCCTCGAGTTCCGAAGATGTAGCGGAACAATCGTTTTCATATTTTCCCTCTTTTAGGGGGAAATAAAGCATGGAGCTGACATGTTTATAGCCTATGGCACTCCTACCTCACAAGTTTCCATTTGGCATAGAAATCATTAAGTGTATCCATTGCATTCGAAATGTATGATGGAACAACTGTTTTGACAAATCGACAAACTGACAAACCGAGAAATGAAGAGGGAAAATCAAATGGAAGAGGTGATAATTTAGACGATTTTAAAAGACTTCGGAAATAATATTGCAATTAAATTATTGAGTGTTATGCAAAATTTTATTTACGTTTTTCTCTAACACTACAAAAAAGGATTAATTACTTTCACCAAAAAATCGATGTTGAATAGCAATTAAATTACGCAAAACTGAATCAAATTAATTAATGCAATTGCGAGTTTCTCCTTTTCTTCACTTTAGATGCAAATAGACGAAGAATTTGTTACGGATTCCGTCTCTCATTCCTTCTCGAAGCTCCGAATAATTTAAACGCAATACAGAAAGCTCCCTGAGAGTCGCAAAACACTGCGATCGAAATACGCAAATGCTTTTCTCTCTTCCTCGATTCACCTGCGAACTACACAGTATGCTAACTCATTATCTGATGCGGTTCGCAGGTGTTGCTGCTGCCGCGCTTTGAAGTAAAGGATTTACACTCGAGAGGATCATACATCACGATGATAAACAAGTGCTAGCTGATAACACTGACTTGTGTTCTCAAATAAGCGCAACATTGATTTATCCTGCGAAAAAGATTTATCCTGTTCGAGAGCCACACTGACGCTGGTATCGTCAATTTAAAGAAATGATTGTCAAAGGAATCAACCACAATATTCATATCCGGATACGAAAAGTGAAGAAACAAACTTAAATCGTTAAATAAAAGTTCCATTAAAATATAATTTTCTTATCGATTACTGCAATTGCATCCTTTAATGAAACATATCCTTCCTGTAACTTACGTATATTTAAATTTATCAACATCAAAAACCTTAAACCTTCGTATTATCATCTTCCTTGTCTCTAGTTTCTCCACTAAAAGAAAATTTAAATTCACCCTTAATGGGTTGTTATATCTACTTTTATAGGTAAAAGAAGTACTAGATGCAGTGGATTCCAAGTCACGTAAGCGTTGGAGAAAATGAAATTGTTTACGAAATAGCCAAGGAAGCGTTATTACATGAAAACTGGCCCAATATTCCAAGAGGTTTCGGTTATTGTAAAATCAAATATAAGCAAATTTTAAATTAAATTTTTTTAATTATTTTAAAGTTCGTTCTTCCTCACATCTGAATCATAGGAGTTCGATTAATCAAAGCATTGACTCATTTCAAGATTTCGGACTGACTAAAAAGGACATAATAACCATTATCAGGCTCAGAACAGGGACTACAAGACTGAATGATCAAATGCATAAGATGAACAGAGCTGAGTCATCTGCCTGTGATACATGTAGAACAAAAGAAAAAGTCACTCATGTGTTGCTTAATTGTAGTGAATTGGATACTCATAAGAGAGAAAATGCTTCACTCACTGGAAGAAATTCGAATTAAGGAATTTACACTCAAATATCTACCGGGACACCAGAATTTGATAAAAAGAAAATATACTTTAAAATTAATTTTACAATTTTTAAAGGATACAAGACTGATTGACAGAATTTGATTTACTGCCCAAATAGTATCATGATGTTTTTTTTTTCATTAGGAGATCAATCTCCATTAAGATTATAATGATGTCAACGAAGAACTTTCAGTTTCTACTGAAAGTTCTTCATTTCCTTCAGAATCAATCCTCTTCCCTTCAGAAAACTCTGGAATGTTTATTTGACCGCCATCCAAGATTACTGGCAATTTTACGGTTTTGCTTTTGAAATTTTGACTTTCCAGACTCAATTGTTAGGACTCTCCCCACATAGTTCACGGACCTTTGTTAACAGAATTTCCCGACGAGTGGGGCGAAAGGTCAAGAATGGTTTCCAGAATAATAGTTTATTTTGAAGAGGAAGAAGAAAGAAGCTCAATTTTTTTATTCCTAGCATTTCTATATTTAACCTTGCCTTCAATATTCAGCAGATCATTTTTATTAGTGAATTTATTATGTGCTACAATTTTGTTTTTCTAAAATTAAAAGCAGTTGGCAAAATCTTGGGATATGGAGGGCGGAGGGGGGGAGGGCGTTCTCCGCCCTCCAAAGTGATGAAACCCTGGGTACGTCCTTGACAGAACCAACTGAAATTTATGAAAAGTACTTATTTTCTAAGTTGTGAATATTTGATTTCCGAGTTGGAAAATTTTCGTTCTCTCCCACTCCCCAGCTATAGTCCCTTCGCTACGCCTCCGGTAGAACTTTATTCCTATTTTGACTGCTTTTTGGAAGCATCAATGACAGGTGAATCTTTCTAGATGTCTCAAAGCAATTGGGTAACAATATATTAGATCTAAGAACATTGATCTGTTTCCCAGGTTTAAGATGGCCACAGGTATTTTTATCACCGATTCTAATAATTATTCCCTAAAATTTTCCGTTATACCTTTTCAAAACTTAATAAATTTAATTTCACTTATATCAGAATAGGTTTCTGAGTCATGAACCTTCGTACACATGAAAAGAAATTCCTTCAAATGCTAAATAAGATATATTAAATGCATATTTGAAGAAAATTTTATCAAACTGCCCAGGAGCATCAACAGCTCTTGAAGAGGAACAAAACTGTGACTGCACTAACTAGTAGTTGCTCTAGGAAATGAAGGGTATAAAAAAGGGTGTAGGAGTCTACGGCAGTGTTGGCTGAGGTAACCCCGTTCAAAAGATTCATATCGAAGCAAATAGCAGAAGCTAAATGCTTAAGAAGTGAATGGGATATCTTTTTGGGTCAAGAACCCAATTGCTCAAGATTTCTCCCAATTTATGCAGCTTTCTGAAATGTCTTCACCTGTTACAAGGAGCTCATCGTGTTCACCGTGAGAAACAGAAGAAAGTTGTCTAAAATTCATTTCAAGTGTCTCAAAACAACCAGTGACATTAACCTCTACAACCCTAGAAAATGACCAAAGTGGAGCTTCAATATTTCCAGGTAAGTCTGTAAGCATCCCTCTCTTCGTACTTCTATAGATAAGCCTAAATTCCAATCAGGAAATATTTACTTTTAATAAGCAAGACAGCACCAGTATTGAAGGTAAAATGAATTTTTTCTTTTCATAAAATGAATTTTTCTTTTATTGAAGGTAAATGAATTCATCTTCGTTTGATTTATTTTTTTTTGTTTCGTTGCTAGCAAAACATAATTGGAAGTATGGTCTTACCTACTAATAATAACGTAAAAATGTTGTTAAAATGCATTTAGAAACACTGATAATTAGGAAAGAATGAATCTCACTACGATGTATTTATTTGTAGTAATTATTTTAGATCTTTCTTAAAAAAATTTCAAAATTCCATTTTTTTTGTATCTCTGTATCGAATGGATTGGAGTTTTTCCTTGTACTACACGAAAGGTTTCAAGTACCAATAACGGTACATATTTTGTATAGCTGCCGATGTATAGACCGGATCTCCAATGTTGAATGAAAACTGAATATTTTGATACGTCCTCTATCCACCTAAAATGAAGCTTTCATTTTTTAGACCCATTTAGGAATCTGGTGAAAGGAAATCGTATAAAAATTATAGACCTATCGCTATTTTGTTGTTTATTGCAAAAATTTCGAATGATACGTAGCCAATCTAATCAAAAGCTATCTCAGTAAATACAGTATTATTTCTTCGAGACAATGGATTTCAGACTAATAAGAGCACTACAGCATTATTAGAAGATTTTCTGACGAAATATATCTTAATCTAAATGTACTCTATACAAAGTTAGCTTTTCATAGTTATAGACTTAAGCTTTTGATGTGTCGGATCACAATATTTTATTCAAAACATTATATAATACTGTAATGGTAGAAATGATTTATAATTGGTTCAAAAATTACTTATCCAATCGATATTCTTTAATTAGAGTAAATAACATTGATGGTTACTTACAGAAAATCAGATATGGGGTATCCCATGGTTCAATTCTTAGGCCTAGCCTATTTTTAATATATATTAATGACAACAAGCGTTGTAAGAAAGAACAGTATATATCTATATGCTGACGATATCCCAAATATAATAGTTACCGATATTACATAAATAGGTTCTTGTAAAGTAGTAAATAGTAACCGGGATTACAAAATAGCTCTAAATGAATTACAAACATCATTTCAATAATATTATTAGACGGCTTAACTGTAACTCATAAATACCGTATGCCAATAAAGCTAAATTAATGTACATTCACTCTACAAGACCTAATAATTGATTTCTACCTGAAATCAAAGCCCATACGTTTCAGTGTTTGAACCAAGCAGTCTCTGATTACTCTGGATGCTCGAGTATTTCTCTTGAAATCGTTAAACACTATAACTAATTGGGCCTAATCATTGATTCGAATTTCAAAATGACAACACATATTTCAAGTTATTTGACCGAATACGAATTTGTGCAACAATATTTATTGTATAAACTATTTCGCACCCTCTCATAGTGGCATATTGATATATAAAACTATTTGTGAATCTGTCATCCGATATGGAATTACTGTATATCGTAATACTTTGAAAAACACATTTAACCCTCTCATGCATCATGTCCACTGTGGTGGACGGCTACTATAGGTTTATTTCACAGCTCAATGAGACATGTTTTTTAACCTCTAATGCATGCAATCCACCCCAATATACTTCCTCTGCATAGTGGTGCTACCTAATGTACAGGAATGCTACTTCCACAGCCTTATATTGCTCTTAATTTTTACTGTGTAGCCGAGATGGCGGACTTGAAGATAGCAGGTGCACATGGCAGTACAATTGCCACAAGATTATTTTATGGAAAAGCCTCAAGTGTGGTAAGTAAATATATTTCAATTTATTATAGTATCTAACGTTACCTGAAATGTAATTTTTTCATTGAAGCTTTATAACTACGTTGATACCATACAATATATACCTGTCCACTGTAGTGGACTGCATGCATGTTGGGTAATAAAAGACCAAGCCAAAGGTTAACACCCTGGTGCTGCTCAGTGGACCAAATGCGGTTGAATTTTATAGAAATGACTATGTTAATGTATTTGATAGTGTGTAATGGATATGTATGTAATAAAATCCCCAGGGGTAGATGAAATTACTACAGAAATGCTTAGAGCTGGAAATGTTTCGGTTACCACTTGGATGACTGAAATTCTGAATATCTTTCATGATAAAGGCATGGTTCCTAAGGATTTTACCAGAGCTATTGTTATCCCTATTTTCAAAAAAGGTGATCGCAGTTCTTGTGATAACTATAGGGGTATTAGCCTACTCTCTGTTCCAGGTAAAGTTCTTTCCATGATTGTGCTTAATAGAATTAAGAATCTGGTTGACAGTCAATTACGAGATGAGCAATGTGGATTCAGAAGTGGTAGGGGATGTGTGGATCAGATATTTTCACTTAGGCAGATTCTTGATAAATGTTTAGAGTTTCAGAAACCTTTGGTTGCTAGCTTTTGTTGATTTCAAAAAGGCTTTCGACTCTGTTGATCGTCATAATTTGTGGTTGATTGTGAAATCATATGGTATACCAGACAAGTTAGTTAACAAAATGAAGCTCTCTATAATAACACTGAGTCGTGTGTGAGAGTTGGTAAGGCTTGTAGCAATTGGTTTAGCATTACTTCTGGTGTTCGACAAGGGTGCATTTTGTCTCCTTTTCTCTTTAGCTTGGTTATTGATTATGTTATGCGAAATTCACTTCAAGGGAAAGATTTTGGCCTTAAATGGACTGGAGATACGAAAATTTCTGATTTAGATTATGCTGATGATTTAGCCTTTTTGACAAATGATGTTGATGAGATGAACTCTTTCATTCGAGCTGTTGATGAGACTGGTAGTAGGGTAGGTTTGGTTACAAACAGAGAGAAAACTAAAGTGAAGAAAATTGGTCAGGCAAGCTGTGATTCAGTTAATCTGAATGGTTGCAGTCTTGAGCAGGTGTCATAGTTTAATATCTTGGGAGCTATGTAACAGATAATGGTGATGTGCGGCATGAGATTAACAGACGAATAGGGATTGCTGCAGGGACTTTTAAGAATCTATGGAGAGTGTGGAGAAATAGGCGTATACACCTAAAGACTAAAATTAGACTGTATAATAGTTTGGTTCTTTCTAGGGTTAGTTATGGTAGTGAAACCTGGACATTTTGTAAACAAGATAACAGGAAACTTAATGCTTTTGATTCCAGATGCTTACGCAGTATCTTGGGCATTAGGTGGTTCAACTTTGTAACTAATGATGAGGTTAGGCAAAGGAGTTTGCAACCTCCTTTAAGCAGCATATTGTGCAGAGAGAGACTCCGTTGGTTTGGCCATGTTGCCCGTATGAATAATTATAGATTGGCGAATAGGGTTATGAACAGTGTGCCTAAAGGCCTCAGAAAGAAGGGGAGACCTAGGATGCGGTGGGCAGACAATGTCAAACAAGACCTTGTTAGAATTGGTGTTCAGTGGCCAGATGCAGTAGATGTAGCTCAGGATAGACTTGCTTGGAGAAGTAAATTGCACGGTCTGGTTGGACCTCCGTAGCCCATGGCTGCTTGATGATGATGATGATGATGATGATGATGATGATGATGATGATGATGATGATGATGATGATGATGATGATGATGATGATGATGATGATGATGATGATAAAATAATAATAATGAAATTACAATGTCCACTTCTATATTATCTTTCATTAGCTATTGCAGTAATTTATAAATGAGGATTACTTTATTAAAATTTCAGAACATAATAGAAGATATACCCGTGGATTTGACCTGTTCCATTGCAGATGACAGTGACGTGGATGAAGAAGGTATTCTTACGTCTGCGAGACCACGGAATGTTATCATTGCAGAAACAAGTTCCAACTCGGAGGAGGAAATTGATGAGAGTGTGAATGAACTGGTTGATAATCCTCCTATTGTGCCTCGTGCGGTAGAATCGTGTGCTCGGAAGAAAACAAAGAAGACGATGGTGACGCGGTGGGTAGATAATTCTTCTATTCATGTTGCATCATCATGTGCCGGACATCATCCCCAAGACCTAGCTGCACGGTGGAGCAAGAAGGAAAAGAAGATGATCACTATAACCTGCCCGTTTGCTGTAACGTATTATAACACTCATATGGGGGGGTGAATAGTGATTAGAGTGCTACGCACTGATCCATCACTGCGTAGCACTCTATCCACACCGGCGTCGTAATAAGCGATGGTACCTCAGAGTGTTTTTTCATTTCATGGATGTTGCAGTTGTGAATTCCTGGTTTTTACACAGAAAAGCTGCAAGCAATTTACCCCTTCTGAATTTCAAGGCTTCAATTGCAAGAGCACTAATAAATGTCGGCATACACGAACAGAATGGAATCAAAGGAGGACGACCGAGCTCAACCCCCTCCTAGTATGAAAAGACGTGCAGTCACCAAAGCTCCACCGGAAGTAAGATTAAAACGGCGACTTGCAAAATTCAATGCTGAGATAAATTTCGCCGACAGTTAAAAGAACTACTGTGTCTTCTAAGAAAAACAGATTTGTGCACCACAATGTGCTATCTGCGGTAGATATGTAGAGATATGCTATAATTCTTGAATTTGTTTTAAAAAGTGATTACAATATAAATTTAGATAATGCGATGGACACCCGGCTACGTAGCAATTCTTATTACCAAATCCCAAATTTTAACAATAATTACGGAAAACGTATCAGAAACTATAAAGTGCCACTTATTTTTAATTCTTTGCCTAGAGAAATGTTATCGATTCTTATGTTATCAAATCTTAAATCTGAGGCCAAAAAATTGCTTTAAAAAAAGTACCTCTATCCTCAACTTAACATTAACGATCATTTGTAGTTTTATATGTACAATATATCAAGACTTCATATGATGAATGCCAATATGCAACAGATGTATAACAACTGTTTGTAACTGAATATACTTAACGTTTCCTGCGGATAAGCTACACCAAGCTTCGCGAGAATTTTATTAATATTATTTTTAAGTGTTACTCTATTTTCTCTATTAATCGTGTGTGCTATTTCTAAGGAGTATGTAGCATTTGTTCTTACAGTCAAGCTCTCAGAACTTGCTGTGATAAACTCTGTATTTGTAAATGCAAAGGAAAAAAGAATTGTCAATTCAATTATTCGCATAAAAATAGAAAAGGGATGATTGGATATGGGGGACGATCGTAACATACATCAGCTTCAGAACTGAATAAAGTTTGACGTTTAATTATTTCTGCAAATGGAAAATCTACTGCTATACCATTATCCAGTCAGGAAAGAAAAATTAAAACGTTATTTTGGTTGAAGTGGCCTTTCAACTGAGTTTCCCAGAATTTACTTTCTCTAAACACTTGGCTCGTTGCAGTAACATTTATGGCATCATATCCTCTTGTGCAAACAGCACTCTATAGACACAAGTTGTTTAATGATCTTTGCCCATGGTATTAGTGAAACCAGTGTCGTCAGGAGGAATTCTAGTCACGGGGCTATTTTTCTTTCCCTTTCAAGGTTAAATTGTTTCATAATGCTCGTCTTCCTTTAGTGTCTACATGTTCGTCCCAACAACTTGTTGAGTTTGCAATATATAGCGCATTTTTCATTCATGTTATTAAAGATTGTCTCTATAAATAATTACCTGTACTTGTTGATCCGCTATCCCTATGAAACTACTTTGTGACTTCAATGCTACATCACCCTGGACACCGATTATACAAACACAAATGGCCAACTGTATCAGCAGCGTTGCCTGAAGTGACGATTGGACAAGCAATGAAGGACTAAGCTACGCATTAGTTGCTGCGACAGTTTTCATCGATCATAGACCAATGACCTGTCTGTCGATCATCTGTCAGTGAACCAATGAGAGCTTTTGAAGTGCCAACTACGCACTCTCATAATCTTCCCATTGCTTACTTAATCCCACTCACGTTACGCAAACTAATCTGCATTTATATTTTCTTCCTTTGTCACAAATTAACAATAATCGCAGAGAACATTTATTAACATATTCTATCCCCGCCGATCCAGTGGTACCCAATTTGTTCGCAGTATCGGGTTCTGGGTTGAAACAAATATTGGTTGTTTGTGTCTGTCGTAACTTCCAGATTAACTGATAACTTTGAGGATCTTAACACTAATGAAATAGGAAAAGTAAGATAAATTGTTTTGCACAAATTTTTCTAGCAAATGAGAGCTATTAGGATCTGAAACAAAGATTGAAATTTTAGAGTTTCAGATAACACTAAGCCTTCATGACATCGAGGCGAATTGAAGGCCTCGAAGCCTCAACACTGTTACACAATCAATAGTGAGAGCGAGCAACACACGTACCTGCCAACTCACGCTCCAAAGAATCCCTGCTGTTGACGGCATGAGCAAACGTGACGTCGCTGGCATCGGTCATACTTTCCTCGTCGGTAGTCGCCACTAGGAGCCCACTGTCTGCTGCAGCGGGCCCCAGAAGGAGACCGAGGCAGAGCAGAAACAGTCGACTACCACTGAACACTTCCATCTATGATGCAGCAGAGCATTCGTGGTCTTCTGACCGCCAAAAGCAGCACGACGCTTTTAGCTGTGCAAACTAGTTCTCGCACACGAGCCTGGGGCCTACGGGTGTACGGGCGTGCTTGCGTGTGTCGAGTGTACGGTTAAATGAGTAAGCCACATGTTAAGAGCAACGGTTGCTGGGAAAACGCTCGGAGGACAGCAGCTGGACTATTATATGAAGTGGCTTTGGGTGGCTGCTTAGTTGCTTGTAATCGACAACTAACTGCTCCTGCAATTAATGAACCTTATATCGCCTCTCTAATGATCCTTGGAGCATATTGCAAGCGTAATAATACAGGTACCGAAAGAAATAAGTGCTCAAAACCATAGAATGACATTTATGCACTCTGTGTTTATCATATAGATTACTGTAGAATTTGTACTTTTCCCATTGTTTTCTTTAATGGTCAGGGTGTCGACTAATAGGAGACAAAGTCTTTCTGTCCTTCCCGATCGTTTGACTAGAGCAGCACCCATCCAAACTAAAATGAATTATGGTCATATATAGAATGAAACTTTTAAAAAAAAACGATCATTTTGATAACAGATCTAAAATGTATATAGATCAGACATCAGGGAAAGGAATATGTGAACTGCGACTCCTCGGTAAAAAAAATTACGATTTGATTTTTTTTTGCGCATTGATTTGTTAATCCATTTATCATTATATTACATAAAATCATCGGCTTTAACCACAGTGAATGGAGAATATTGCCCTTGTATCCAACTTTTTTTCTTTCATCGCGATTTTTCCTAATTTTGGTATTTCCCTTCCCTCCTAAATATTTTCCGATTATAATGGATCTCTCTCTGTATTGATCAGATGGTCGTCATGCACTGATCTCCCAAAATATTAGAGAATTTTCACCTTATGTCAATGTCAATCGAATTTTGAAATTCTATAACCATTTCATGGAAAAATGTGACTAAAGATAATTAAAGATCGTAATCAAATCTACGGGGCGGGGTGGCTCAGTCGGGCGCGCCAGGCTCGTAATCTGTAGTTCCCAGGTTCTGAGTCCCAGCTGGGTCAGCGTTGAGATTTATCTCCGCAAAATTTCCCGCCTTGCTCACGGTCAGTAGGGAACACCGATGAGCTTGGAAAGGCCGCCGTCCGTTGGATGGGACGTTAAGCCGTGGCCCCCTGTGCGGGAGAGACATACCCTGTGCACGTTAAAGAACACGCTGGATGGCCTTGACGGGAGGCTACCATTTGTCTCCCAACAGCTGTTCCAGTGGGTCCCCTCCCCCAACCTTCTCTGAGCTTTCGGGTTCCATGTGACCTGGCACTTAGTCCATGGTGTGCAAAAAAGTGCCGCTCAAAGGTAAAACAACCGAACCCTAATCAAATCTATTCAAATTCCCATTTTTAACAGCATTCGCTCTCATGAGGTTAGCCTTCCTGTTGGGCTTATAGCCTCTCCTTTGTAAACACGATACGCAGGTTTGAACATAATTCTTAACATCTGTACTCATGCCGTGCCAGAAATATTTGGCTCTAACTTTTTGCAGTGTCTTTAGTTGGTCGAGGTGGCCCGAATAAGGGTTGTCATGACATAATTCAAGAATTTGGCTGTTTAAACTTCGAGGGATGATTAATTGCTGTACGATTTCATTTCTAATCTCGTCCTTGCTTGGGGTCGAGCAATGGAACAACAATCCGTCATTCATATAGAACCTGTCGGAAATTTTGGTCAAGGGTTTGAGACTCGTCCCCTCTAACGCATCTATTATTGATCTCAAGTTCATATCTTCCATCTGTAACTCTCTCAATTGGTTTTTGTCTGAGAATCTATCAGCTAGGATGGTATTAGTGGCGATAGTATTAACATTTCTCGCCAGCACGTCAGCTGGAATATTATGCCTGCCCGGTCTATATTGCACGTTAAATCATAATCTTGAAGGATCAGGTTCCATTTTGCCAATCTGCTGGAAGGATCCTTCAGTTTCATTAGGTAGGATAGGGGGGCGTGATCCGATATAACCATGAATTTTCTCCCATACAAGTATTGTTTGAAGTAGTGGATAGCAAACTTAATCGCTAAAGTTTCCTTTTCTATTGTAGAGTATCTAGTTTCTGGGTTTTCAGTTTCCTACTCACGTAAGCAATTGGCTGTCTAATTCCTTCAGAATTGGGTTGTTCGATAATCCACCGAGGGCAGAGCCACTGGTATCCGTGGTTAAAAAAAGTTGTTTATAGAAGTCGAGGTAAATTAGAAACGGTTCATTTATCAAATTTAGCTTTAGGTCCCGGAAGGCTTCTTCTGCCCGTGGGGTCCATTTAAATTAAGTGTCCTTCTTGATCAGTTCTACTAGCGGCAGGATGATGTCTGCATATCTATCAATAAACCATCGGTAATAACCTGTGAGTCCAAGAAATACCCTAACCTTTTTCACTGATTGGGGCCTTGGGAAATTCTCTATAGCCTTCAAATTTGGTGGGTCTGGCTGCACCCTTTCTGAGGTTATCAGGTGACCTAAGAGTGGTTAGCACGCTTGGCTACTAATCTAAGGGACCTGGGTAAAGCACGGATGTATGTGTCGTTTTTCTACTGAGGTCCTGCCATCCTCTCAGACCTTCTACGATGGCATAAAAACTGACAGGCTCCTGTCAGACCTATGTGGCAAGCAGCTGCTTGAGGGGGTATTTATTTTCTATTTTTTAAGTATGACAAGGATTCCTTAATATGCGTTCTGTTTTCTCGAATATTTTCTTTTCTTTAAATTCAGAATTAAATGCTCTTTGTTTTGGTACATGAAATATCAGTAGTTACATAGCTCTCTGGTCCCCCCACGCATAATGCTTCCCCTATGACGTCATTCTTGCTGTTACGCCATTTTCGGTCATGCCGAATTCTGGTCACATAACTTGTTTCCGGTTACATAACTTCTAGTAACATAACTTGTTTCCGGTTACATAACTGAAATTGTTTTGGAACGAAGTGATTTTACGTTAAATCTCGGGTAACGCATTAAAGGGTGACTCAAAGGTCACAGGCAACTTAGCGTACTGAACTATGGAACAGCCCTTCAATTGGAAAACAGATAAACCGTACATCTAAATCCTTTATTATGGGGAGTGCCGTCCGTCTTCCACTCCGTTAATTTACCTTCCTCGAGGATCTTTTCAACTCTAATGGCGAAGTGAAATAATTATTCGCTTCATGACGAAATGCAGCGTACAAGCGCTTTGCAGTGCAGGTCAACGGATTTTTCTTCAACGAGTTTCAATATTTTTTGAGTGCAACTGTCTTACGTTACGCCTTACTTTACGTTTTCTGTCAGATTATCTCGTAACGAACAAAACGTGTGTATTTTTGTTAATTCAGAAGATGACATACAGCGCGAATTCAGAAGATGATTAATTCAGAAGATGATTAATTCAGAAGATGACATACAGCGCGATAATTTTTCAAACTTAGAATAACACAAAATCCTGTACAGAACACGAAATGCATTAAGAACGAGGCGGAAGGATGCTAACAGTTGAGTCATGATCTGCAACGGACGAAATCCTGTTGCTTCGCACAAGGGGTGAAGGATGATAAAACATGTAATAATCTGAAAAGGGAAATCCAGTTGTTTCAGAAAAGAGGATTGGGCGTCCGTTTTGTGGCACAAGGATTTTGTCTCTTTTCATGAATATTACGTTTTATCACCTCTTCACCCCTTGCGCGAAGCAATAACGATTTCGTCCGTTTCAAGTCACGGTTCACCTGTTAGCATTCCTCCGCCTCGTTCTTAACGCATTTCGTGGCCTCTATAAGATTTTGTGTTATTCTAAGTTTGAAAAATTCTCGGGCTGTATGTCACCTTCTGTATTAACAAAAACACACACGTTTTGTTTGTTACGAGACATCTGACAGAAAACGTAACGTAAGATGTAATGTAAGACAGTTGTGCTACAAAATATTCAAACTCGTTGAAGAAAAATCCTTACACTTGCCGAAATATGAATAATCAAGTTCAAATCAGTGGTGAAATATTTTACAATAACCACCTTTTGAACAAAAAATGCCTCTTCGAAACTCGTGGAAAAAACTGATTTCAAACATGCAAGTTCGAACACTCCGAAAAATATTAGTGTGTGGATTTCACCCTTGTTCAGAAAAGTGAATACTTGTTTCACATATAACTGAAATGGCAAATGTAAAATTCACATGCTTACACAAAAAGTGAATGTTTGCAGGAATAATAACATTGCTGATTTCCATCTCGCTCGAAATGTTGTAAGAAACGAAATTGTGACATTCACGCCCTAATTCTTAAAAAAAATTAATACTTGAGGTTAAACTATTGTTACTACTATACTTCGTATGTGTACATGTTTGTAATAAACTGAGCAAAAAGTATCGAACGTGCGAAAGAAAGGAACGTGCGTATCAAACTGCGAAAGATAATCCACTGTGCCATTTTCGCATAAGGTCACCACCGCAAAGGGACGGTCCGGCAGAAACTGTGCGTTATTGTGGGTTGGAATGTTATTGCTTGGAAGAAATAAAAGAAGACGAAACTAAAGTGATGGAAATGATACACCCCTGAAGGTTATTTGAAAATTCATGGATGTTAGTGCATGTTAACGCTATCACCACCTAACAAATAACGTGGGGATTAATGCTGTAGATTTCTTTTTGCATTACTTCTACTTCATATTACACTGGGGATTGAAACTTTCACACATTCTATTATTCAACGAAACTCGTATTAAATGATACTTTTTTTGCTTGTTTTTCCATTTTTACATTGAATTTTTTTGTTACATCGGTACCGTTTTGTAAAACATGTTGTATTCACGCATTTCTTATGATATTAACAATTTTCTGTCTGTGCTCCTTCTAACAGTGATTTCCACCTTTCTAATGTACTTTATTTCCTTTTCTAGTGGGATAAAACCATATTCTCCAGGTAACTGCTACATACTTTTTTAATTGTGATGAACAGTATAAGAGGACATTTTAAAATTAGCTGACCGCTTGGAGTTTTTGCAGGCAGTAAACTGTTGAGATGCGTCGTTAAGCTGAAAAGATCCTCCGAAGATAAGATGCTAGCATACGGGTCCTTCCGTTGACCTGCACCGCAAAGCGGTTGTACGCTGCATTTCGTCATGGAGCGAATAATTATTTCACTTTGCCATTACAGTTGAAAAGATCATTGAAGAAGGTAAAATTCGCAGAGTGGAAGACGGACGGCACTCCCCATAAGTAAAGGATTTTAGATATGGTACTGTTTATCTGTTTTCACATCGAAGGACTGTTCCATACGTCAGTACGTTAAGTTGCCGTGATCTTTGAGTCGTTACACGACAGCGTTTCCTGTTTGCATGTCTCCATGCCATTTTTTCTGATTAAGTGACAAGAATATTAGGAATTTTAACAGAGGGGATGTTAAATTTTAAGAAGTGGGAATTAAGAATTAGGAGTTTCAAGAATATGGAGTGAATTTCTTATTTTTTTAAAAAGGGCATTTCTGGACTTGGGATGTTTCACACTGAGTGACTCTTAGTTTGTAAAAACATTGTTTTCTTTTTTGTCTATCACTTATATCCAATGTACGCTCTACGTGAGGACATCGATTTTTGTAACATGTCTATAAGTGCGGAATTCTTTTACTGAGGTCCAATCACAACATATATGTCAAAGTAAACGACTCCGTTCCTCGCCAATACGAGCCATCGAAATATCATTGAGGTTGTGAAAAGGCATTAATGGGGTTGACTATGAAAATTAAGCGCAAAATTCACCGAACTGTGACGTCGTTAGCCCGCTGCACGTCCAGGTGTGTGAATGCGGCGTTGATCCAACCGTTCGCGATAATAGGAAAAAAATCATCAGGCCTCCATTATTATACACTTAAGTTCATGTTGTGCTTGGGTGTAGAATTAAATATAGATGTTTTACGCAACGCAAGGGTACCCGCAACGTATGAATTGTTTTCTACTTTTACCATTGCTTATTTTATATAACATTCAACCGTGTACAAAAACTCTTTACAGAATTATTTTTATTCGATGAAAGACAACTAAACACCTAACCTTGTAAACAAGTGTAACGAACACGCATGTACTAACGACGGGTTGCAACGCAAAAATAAAATTTCATCAGCGTGATGAGTCATTGGTCTTGTGATCACACGTTCGCCAGTAAACGGAGGAAAAGACGATTTTTAAAACTGTAAGAGTGTTTACAATTGCAAATTTTTTAAAATGATATCTTACTTCCAAATAAATCAGCTGCTTTTTCTTCCGAGGAAGAAATAATATTTTGTTGTCGATTGTTACTGAGTAGCGTTACTTCCTAGGAAAGAGTGATATTTTGCAAAATAAATCATGTGTTGAATTAGGGATACAGCAACAATAAGTATTAGCAATAAAAAGTTTTAAACTTGAGACCAGGTCGTATAACCGATATACGGGAATTAAAAAGGTTAGTTATATTGGCTAATCTTTTTCTGAGGCAATCGCGATTTCTTTGAGCGGGTTTAGTAATAAACTGGTGAAATAAAAAAAATAAGAAAGTTAGTTTTTTTATCTGTGATTTTTTGTGCTGTTGCAAACACGATGTCTTCGAAATTACAGTATTAAAAAGGGAAAATAATTTAATAAATTGGGAAGGGATTGGATTTCTAAGGAAGAAGTAATTTTTTTTCCTTTGATTCATGTGCTAAGGTTTTTGAAATGGTTTAGTATTAACCTGAAAATATGTAGAGTAATGAATTGAGACATGACAGAAATAAGAATTTGACGTAAAATCACTTCATCGTTCCAAAATAAGTCCTGCGTCGATAGAGGACGCGGAAAGGGCGGTACAGAATATATGATGATATCATCCTTCAACCACATGGAGACTAATTTTAATAAGAGATGGACAACACTTGGAGGTTTGGGGGAGGGGGCTCCAAGGGAAATTTCAAAACTGGTTGTCTTCCGATGAGGTACTTTGTTTATTTACAAAATAGCTGACCTATCATAAAGGGAAGAAGGATTAACAAGTTTTGATAAGAGGATGGAGAATTATTTCCAAATCATTGTTTCCATACCCTATCTACTGTGATTGTCTGAAACAAAGGGGGATGAAGTAGGGAATGACAATGCGGGTTTGCCCAGAATACTGTCAATGGGGGATGTCATCCAACGTCTCTGGACTTAGAAAATTTTCGAGGTGGTTCCGAAAACAGCGATCAAATGGTTTTTCCAAAACATGTTATAACACATCACATCTGATACGGAAACAAAGGGGGGTCGACAGCGTGGTGGGTGTAGCGATCCAAGGTGGCCGACTATCCATTTTTTAGGAATCTACGAAGGTTTGGAATAACCTAAAATACGACCGGTTCCTCCTGACCTTTTCTCTCGATTATTTTCTCGACGCAGTAAAGTTCAGGTTCTGTCGCTTTTTATAGTTCTGATTTGTAAAACGTCCCTTTCAACATTTCCCCCCCCCTCCCGGAATCTCGTACTGTGTAAAAAGAGGGCTGTCGATGCAACACGTGATCCACTTTTAATATTTCTTGTCCACAAATGCATACAGGCCTTCTTGAAAGATACTTTAAGACTGGCTAGCTGGACCTTGTCCCCTACTTTAAATGTTGGTTTTTTTGGGGGGGTAGATTACCGTATAGTCGCAGACACACGACATTTTCGTTGTGCAAGTTGCCTTATCGCGTGCACTACGAACCATTGTGTTGTAGCTTCGCACGACATGTTGCAATACGTCCAAGTATTGGTACATGTTATTGTGCATGTAATTGTAACGTATTTGTACATGTTATTGTTCATGTAATAGCTGCCCAATCTCTCGCGGAATATACGATTCCATCTTTCCACCTTAGCTGCTTTCTTGTCCGAGTAGGTGACAAAGAACCGAATGCCTTTCTTTTTCAGGAATTTCTGAAATACTCTGTTACTAAATTCGGTACCTTTATCCGTGTTTAAATTCAGAGGGTATCGCCCCTTGGAAAAGATTTTATTTCTGACACCATTTCTTTCCCTGTTTTTGTCTTTATGGACAGTGCCCACCCATATCTGGAGAACACATCGATGACCGTTAATATGTAACGATAACAATCGTTGAAACGCGTTAGGTTTTTCACAATCACGAGATCGGCTTGCCACTGTTCATTTAAACCTGTGGCATAGGTTCGGTTTCTAGGAAACTTCCGGCACATGGACTTCTGTAACGTGTAGGCAGGTTGCTTTTCTAACCACATCCAAACACGTTTGAGGGGGAGCCCCATACTCCATGCTAAATGTTTGGTGCTTGTATATCCTCTTTCAGGGTCATAATTAGGGATTTCCAATGTTTCGTCTTCTCGTGTATCCATCCCTTGTAACTGACGAGATTTTGCCATTCCCTCAGGAACAAGTGCAACTGCACTGTGGTGGTATCACCAATAAATTCCTGGACGTCAAGTGTTAAATTCGTAATTTGTAGCGTCTCCCTAATATTTTTTTGGCCTGCAGCAAGAAGTTGTGTTCTAATCTTATTCCAAGTTGTCAGATCATTTGATATTCGATCTTCACCATTCTCTGTTTCCCGTAATGGTTTATATCTAACGAATGGGTGCGAGCAGATGAATTAGACATAGTAATGATTATAAAATATATAAAGTTATATAAATATATGAAATGATGTGTAAATAAGGATCAGATAGTTGCGCTCTTCGTTTGAATAATGAATAAGTTTTCATTCGAAAGACTTTGGATAATTCTTCGATAAGTTTTAACGACGTAGTACCATATACTCTGAACATTTACTGTGAATTCCAATTTCCAATTGCGTTGATTTCTTTCGAAAATACACAATTGTTTGAAACGAATCTACAGTAACGTAGGATTATTACTTTAATAATAATGAACTACATCAAGACCTGCTGTTGTACTCTTATTATTACAAATTGTGGCATCATTTTATATTCTATCCTCCTACCATGGTATCTTCTCGTGCTTGTTTAATATCCATTGAACTATTGAAATCACAATACATAGAGCGAAAGTGGGAAATCTTTATTATTAAGTTATAAAATGAGACTAAGAAAGTTATGATTCGAATTGTTTCAGTCATCGCATGCATTTATAAATTCATCTTTCATCCAGTGTCTACTGTCAGTGTGTGTAATGATCTCCCAAATAATTAAAGGTTGGTCAGGTTAATATCTGACCAACCTTATATAATTAGTGAATAGAGGGTAATATCAGTGCTGAGATGTAAAGAACTCTCCCAAGCCAGCTGTGCTATGGTAGATCACTCAACTGAGATGTCAAAACCAATGGATGGGTCCATTTCTAGTCTAATGATCCCTCTCCCCTTCCAGCCATATGGTATCAGGTTGCAGTACTAAGGGTGGAGATAAATTATGGTATCAAAGTACCTGGGATAATTAAAGGAACACTTCCGATATATAGAGCCCTCCCCCATGCCACCGTGTAGTGTAATGATATAACACGTAGAAGAGATATAAATACCAGTGCTCGGAGTTCGATTTAAGTGTTATGCAATTCCTGAACAAATGAAGGCATAAGTGCCGAGATAGAGATCCCTACACAAACAGCCTAGGTAGAGACGAGATATCTATTCCAATTAACAGGATACAAATTTTGTTCCAAATGATTCTCGGGAAAATAATGGTACAGTCCCAAGATACAAAGCCATCCAATATTTCA
The DNA here is from genome assembly GCA_038380435.1 of Ryuthela nishihirai. NCBI lineage: Eukaryota > Metazoa > Arthropoda > Arachnida > Araneae > Heptathelidae > Ryuthela > Ryuthela nishihirai. The sequence goes on from JAWZYU010000019.1 coordinate 7,707,064, forward strand.
TCTATATGTAATGGTATGGCACGGAAGAGAGATATAAAAAATATGATGATCTAATTATCTTTGGATGTTTAATTATCGTATTAAATTATTCCCATTAAAAAATAGAAACACAGACCCAAAATATATAGCCCTCTCCTTGACACTTGCGCAGTGTTATAACACGTATGTCAGATATCTATAACAATGCATGGGGTTCAATTTCAGTGTCGAAAAATCCCTAAAAATTGAATTCATAGTACACAACTCTAGAGCCCTCTCCATGCAGCCTATGTATAGGTGTACCACAGATGGTAAGTTAATAAAACCAGTGGATGGGGAACAATTTTAGTGTCAAACAATCACTCGAAAATAACAGTCATATTGCCGAGACATAGAGCCCTTACATAGCAACCTGCATAATAGAAGAGAAGAAACGTGAGATGTCAACACCAATGGATGGGGTCCAATTTCTGTGTCAAATAATCCTCAGAAAACTAAAGGCACTCTACCGAGATATAGAGCCCTTCACGTGCAACTTGTAAAGAACGAAGGTCAGATATCAATATCATTGCGTGGGCTCCAATATCAGCGTCCAGCAATCCCAGTGTAGTTAAAGCCATATATCCAAGATAATATAACAAGCTCTCCCCCATTCAACCTGTGCAGTGATTAGCGTGCATATGAGGTTGTACCATCATCGCACCTCAATTCATTGCGTCGTCAATTCATCGTATCTCTAATTCAAAACGTCATTAATTCATCTTAGCCGTCCAGTGGCCGAGTGGTTAGCGCGCTTGGCTACTGATCTACGGGACCTGGGTTCGAGCCCCGGGTAAGGCATGGATGTTCGTGTCGTTTTCTGCTGAGGTCCTGCCATCCTCTCAGACCTTCTACTCTGGCATATAAACTGACAGGCTCCTGTCAGACCTCTGTGGCAAGCAGCTGCTTGAGGGGGTATTTAATTTTTTTTTATTTATTAATTCATCCTGACCTCAATTCATCGCGTCGTCAATTCGTCGTGACATCAATTCACTACAGCGTCAGTTAATTGCAGTCAATTTACTTCAGCATCAATTCATCGCAGTCAATTCATCACGACGTCATTTCATCGCATCGTCCATTCATCATGTCGTCAATTCATCACGACGTCAATTCATCACGACGTCATTTCATCGCAGCGTCCATTCATCATGTCGTCAATTCATCGCGACATCAATTCATACTTATGTCAATTTATCGCAGTGTCAATTCATCGTGACTTTAATTTATCGCGACGTCAATTCATCCCAACGCCAATTCACTGTAGTTTCAATTCAGCGCAGAGTCAATGTATTGCACAGTCAATTCAGCGCAGAGTCAATATATTGCACAGTCAATTCAGCGCAGAGTCAATGTATTGCACAGTCAATTCATTAGAGTATGAATTCAATCCGACATCAATTTATTCATCGCAGAGTAAATTCACCGCGACGTCAATCATCTCAGCCTGAATTCAACGTAGTGGTAGTGTAAATTCATCGGGATGTCAGTTTGTTACATCAATTAACCGCAGGGATACACAAAACATTTTATCGTCTTTCTACATCTTTGCTTAAAGAATTTTTCAGAGACAGATATTTAATTTTGACTTTGAGAGGTAAAACATTCTTCTCAGGATTATTTAAAACTGAAATAACAAGTATTGTTTCAAAGCATTTGATAAAAGTTTACGCAATGTATTATTTGAATTTAAACAATAATGAATGATTTTTTATGAAAGATAATTTATTATTAAATATTCTATCTTCCATAACTCTTTAAATACTGAAATAACATTGTTGAAAATCAAGATTTAAAGAGATTTGATTATGATCTTTAATTTTTCTTATCATATTTTTCTATTAAATGCATATTTTAAAAGTTATAGAGCTTCAAAATTAGATTTCCATTACGATAACATGGAAATCCTCCATTTTGGTAGGTTCTGGTTAAATTGTTCGAATGACGAGTTTTTCGATAGCCAATTTTTCCAATAGCAACATTTTCGAATGTCAATTTTCTGAAAACAACGAGTTTTTCGAAAAATAAATTATATACATATTTCGTAAGAGATATTCAGTTTTTTTAATATTTTATATATAAATTAATTCTTGGGTTGTGTAGGTATTGATGAAATATTACCATTCGAATTTTCAAAATTTCTCACTAGCATAGATTGCGCCCTCTAACGGTGAGAAATTTCGATAATGGCAAAATTTAAAACGAATATTATAGACGATTTACCAATGCCAGAAATTCGAAATTTTATTGCTGGAGTGTCATTCTTAAGATGTCAAGGGTTTTAAACTGATAAGTATGATTTACTCCCCACCCCCTTTACACTGGGGGGAGGGGTGGAAGCTACTGTTTTCGTTTAAGACATAAATTTTTGAACAATTTACCTAGAACCTACCAAAATGGAGAATTTCCTTGTTATCTCAATGGGTCTCTTAACTACGAAGCTCTATAACTTTTAAAATGCGCATTTAATTAAAACATGTGGCTGAAGATAAATTAAAAATCATAATCGTGTTTATTTAAATCTCAATTTTCAACCATATTCGTTCAGTATTTAAAGAGATACGGAAGTTGGAATATTTAACAAATAATTAACTTTCATAAATATTATTCATAATTGCCTAATATTGAAAAAATCATTACGCAGACTTCTAAAACGCATATTTCATGAATGTTTTAAATCAACACTTGTTATTCAATTACTTTCTGAGATTTTTAACCGTATTTAATTTATAAGAGAATTTCTTATGACGCGTGATTTACCTCTGAAAGTCATAATTAAGTAATATTCTCTAGATAGTTCATTTGAGAACAATTGTGGAAAGTAAATAAAATCATTTGTTATCAATGCAATGAATTCATGCTGGGGTAAACTGACGTCACGATGAAATGACATAGAATCACCGATGAGATATCAATATCACTGCATGGGGTCTAATATCAGTGTGAAACAATTACAGGAAAATTAAAGGTTTACTGCCGAGATATAGAGTCCTCTCAAGGAAACCTGTAATGGTGTAGAACGGAAGTGATGTAATAAAACCAACGAATTGGTCCAATTTTACTGTCGAATAGTCCCCAGACAACAGAAGACACTTTGAACAAAGATAATAATAAAAAATAATTAACCAGCTTTATTTAATGCTTAAACGTTTTATTCTTTTTTATTAATAAGAACATTACATATTTTAATATTTGAAGAGTAAAGTTACTTACATGAAGCATTTATATTTTGTTTAATTACTTTTTTAAAATAAAGGAAACTTAATTTTGTTAAGATCCCAAAAAAGTGGAGTAAAACTGCTATTCCTTAATCTTTTAAGTTTCTCTTTTTTTGTTCAGATATCTTCACTGCCCTCAAGATCCGGACAGATGTACCCCGTGAAGGGAAGAAGGCGAAATGAGTGACAACAAAGGTACTTCTTAAAAAATTTTAATATTCAGTCCGAAGTTCAAACTTTTTCCCCCTGAATATAGTTTTGAAATATCGTTCTCTATATGTATCTGTATATGTGTATGTATATATATATATGTACATTTCGTCAATTGATTACTCATATAAAACTATTTCTTACCAGATACAAAGTTGCACTCATACGAACCTCCAAAGAGGTTGATGTAAATGAAGGATGACGGATGTTCTCCCTAATCAAGGTAAGCCTCTCTCATTCGATATCTTAATTGCTTCGTTAGGATTATAATTTTTGATTACTGTTTGTGCATTTGTCATTTTCTTTCGAAAATTTTCTTTCAAAAATGAAAAATGTCCATCTCTCTGGAACTAATTATCCTTCCTTGTTTGTCGCATTTTGGGAACACAGAACAGAAATCAGGTTTCGGGCCACATCTGTAAAAACTGGCTAAATGGTTTCTTAGAGTAAACAAATTTAGTATTTTAATTTTGCTAATGTTTGTTAATTTTGTTTAATGTTTTATTTTGTATTTTTATTTTTTCGTCTCGGTAAGAAAAAAATCATTCATAGTACATCAAGTGGGAAACCAGGTCTAGTGCCCCGCTCGCTTCTCTATTTCCGGCATTGCAGGTTAGGTTCGGTGAAAGATGAGGCCAGTTAAGTGGACAGCTCTTATCGATCCAGCGACTTCAGGAGGTATCTTTCTTAGGGAGCCTTCAGCTTCACATGGGTTGCTGAGCAAACCCATTGTGAAGTCACTAGGAATCGGTGAGTCTGATTGTGATTTAGGTCTAACATTGAAGTCAATAATGGACATATCCTCATTACAAACAATTAGTAATCACATTATTTAGAATATCTCTGAAATGCTCAGACCAACTACGTATGGCAGAGATTTCACCTCGGATAACCTTATCACGTTTATCCCTCAATACCGTATGTCAGCCAGTTTCTACAAGCACAAAAGAATAATTATTTGGTATAACTTTCTGATATTGTGCTGTCTAGCTGCTGCCTCTGCTTTGTCAGCCGAGCTATCAAACCAAAGAGTCTTCTGTAAACTGATGTTTACACGTTTATTATGAAAAAGAAAACAAATTACCCCTCAAGCAGCAGTAGCCTCAAGCAGCAGAAGTCTGACACGAGCCTGTCAGTTTAATACGCCATAAACAAAACTCTGAGAAAGGCGAGATCTCAACAGAAAGACAAACAGAAACATCCATGCCTTACCCAGGGATCGAACCCAGGTCTATTTGATCAGTAGCCAAGCGCCCTAACTCTCGGTCACTTGATTTCAACAAAAGCTTGTTTAAAATGGTCCCATTCATTTCGTATCATGGTAAGCTTTATCTGGGACTTTCAGAGCTTAACTGTTAAGACAATTCTCTTAAATTTAGCACATTTTTCAGCCTCAGTTATAAGACATTTTTGACCAGGTAATAGTCAGTTCTACTATTTCAATCTACTTTAGAACTGGAAACGTCTTATACAACCTGATTGACAGAGTTATTGAGTACTGAATCCACAAAGGGAGGGTCTTTTATCATAGTTATTTACGTATTTCATGTCGAATTTGCGGTTTTAATCATATATTAAATGAGTTCGTCCTACTCAACACCTACACATTCACACATTTCTGTTATAACTATTATAGAAATACAGAAATGCTATTGCAATTGAAATTGCAATTACCAAAATATCGAAAGTAACTGAAATTGTACCATTTGATAATAATAAACTTTAAATGCGCAAACGTGTTTCTATTCTAAAAATTTAAACGGTTAACGGTTTACAAATTACATGCAAAGTTTATTTCCTCTCTTGTTTAAATTATTTTAAAGGTATTTTCAATTGCTTGTTTCTCTGAGAACAATCTGCTTTGCTAAAATGCTGCAATGTCACATCACGTGACACTTCCAGCATAAGTGGTAATGAAACTGTATCGCTTGCGTTTTGTTGCCAGATTTGTTAACCAGCGGTGCACAAAATCGGGGTCACCCTGAAAAATTTCAGAAAATCACTCTAGTTTAGGATGCACATAATTTTTAAATACTTTTCAACATAAATGTCATATAATTTCAACATTTCACCACTCTTGTTAAAACCACAGGTTCTGCTTTATCACACAAAATAATTTTCACACATATTGTGCGATTTCAAACTTTCAGTATTGTTCAATTCCAATTTACTCAATTAAAAACTAAGCTTTTATCGTGTCAAAAACATTTCAACCTATGATTATGCATTTCAAAACTATAAGTTTCTACCCTTTGCGAGATTGAAATTTTGTCTCTTTTGGCAAGTTAGAGTGCGTATTGCCAACTATATTCCTATCGAAACAACCAAGCCAAAAATAAATTCGATTAGCGATTACCGCATAAATCCTGGTCGCGCAGTACCAATATTATATTAAGCACCCCCTCAATTGGAGTGCAATAACTTGCTGATAACTTGATTGCGCTGTGATTTCTTCTCCTCTCCAACTGATAATAGTTATATCTGTTTGAAAAGAAAAGCCACATAAACCCAAGCCCTACCCTTGGCGGAGGAGGTGTGAGAATTTTGTGAATAGATTGGATACTCACTCTATCTTTTGCATAAATATAAACATGACATTTAATACTCAAATTTTATCATGGGATGGCAGTAAAATGAAACAGATTTTATACACAATGGGATTATACTACTAGGCACTGTGAAGAAACATAATTTAACCAATAAGCGACTATAATTTCTAACCAGAAGAGAAGCGGTATTCGTACCTTATTCATTCACAGATGCCGTCAAGGGGTCCACTGCCGGCTGAAGCGTCCTGTGGTTGCCCCATGTTGACTACGGGTGCGAAGTTCTTTTCGCTGAGCCTGTCTGGCTAGGTCTCTTCATTAGTTGGGAGGTGCTAATGGCCTGCAGCAAAACCCGCTGATTTCAGTCTTCATCGCCATGACTTCTCTCATCCTCCCTGGCTCTTGGACTCCAAATGCTCATCTCGATGTATCTCCCTCACTCTCAGTGTGTATTGGTCATCTCCCTATCTCTCAGAGTCTATGTGAGCATCTCTCCCCTCGGAGTGTATGTGGGCCTCTCTCCCTTTCCCTTTGTTTGTTCCCGTTTTATACTGCTGTTACCACCCTGTTGATTAATGTTGTCGCTGTCCGACACTTCCCATGATCTCCTGGTTGGAGTCGTTCTCTTGGGTTGGACCGTGCCGTGGAGTGGCCAGGAGGTGTCTCGATTTGACCTTCAAGCTGGGCTTACTCGACACGTGTCCAGCAGTATCTTGACACTCAGAGTCGGATATAATGAAGTGCTCTGCAAAGGTCCGCTCTCTGGTGTCAAGAGAGGTGAATTTACGGGGTCTCCTTGTTGCTTCGTGTATGCGAGTGTCCTATTTCCGGTGCGCAGCGGCCGTGGCATCTCCTAGCTCCTCTTGAGGAGAAGAGCAGATGTGTCTTGGGCGGTTGCTGGGCGTGGGAAGAATTTGGATTGACTTCAATTTTGCTCGTTAGGCCGAAAGAATAATTCAGGCATAACATTCGTTCAGTATTCAAAGATTTATGGAAGCTGGAATATTTAACAATAAATTGTCTTCTTTTGTAACATTCATAAAGGTCTAATATTGAAACAATCATTACGTAAACTTCTCAAATGTATATTTATTTTTTAAATTGTTTGAAACGATATTACTTACTATTTAAATTTTAATTTCTGAAGTAATGACCCATTACTGTTGTAAAATCTTCTAGCTTCCATAACGCTTTAAATACTGAACGAATGCTGTTAAAAAACGAAATTTAAATAGATTATTTTATTATGAACTTTAATTTATCTTCGGTGATGTTTTTTCATTAACTGCATATTTTAGAAGCTACTGAACTTCGAAAATAGATGCCCATTGACATAACATAAGAATTCAAATATTTTGGCAAGGAAGTGTTTTTCATATGTTTTAAAAGCGTAATCATTTCGTTTAGCAATAGGATGCAGATATCAACAAGAAAAATAGCATATGGCATCAGGGAAATGTGGGATATTCGTTTTCAAAGAGAAAAAAGATAAAAAGATAGTGAAATATGTTTTTTTTTTAATCCGATTTTTGTGTCCTCTAACGATGGAAACTCGAATTAAAGATGGTTATGAAAATGAAAATAATAATATTTTATTAGATCCTATAAAACACAAAAAAATTTTACTTATCTGTTAAACCAAAAGAGTTGCATTTTCTCAACAATTCACTGAGGTAAACAAGCAAGTCGTTGTTTTCAATTTAAATATCTTGGCCCTACATTGAACCACCAAAGTTTCACATTTCTAACATAAATGGGTCGTTTGCAATTTTCGTTTTACAATTTGACCATTTTTAAACTTTTTCCACCGCTGGAGGGCGCTATTGAAACTAGTGAGATATTAGAAAAGTGTTAATCCTAATATTTCATCTAAACATATTCTAACCAAACCCAAAAAGATTTTTTTTTTATTTATCTCTAAAAAGGAAAAAAAAATGAATGCCAAAGAGGACAGATGCGATAAAAATTAAAACAATAGCTTTTTATTTGTTTATTTATTTATTTATTTTATTTATTTCATTTTTTGAAAACGAGCAAAGAATCAAAACGTGGTTATTATGAAAGTATGGAATGTTAAAAAATATAATTTATTGTCAAATATCCCAGCTTCCATAACTCCCTATAGTATATGGTTTTCAATAAATTCTGAGGGATAATGTTTTACAAAGAAAGATTTTATGCCGTAAATAAATGATCTTTAACCAGTCACTCGGGACCACGCGGAGTTCTTAAAAGTGCTCGCAGATGCATTCTTGATTAGCACTTATTTGCACGATATTGCATTAAAAAATCCAAGCCTTTAGTTATAAAACTCGCGTTAAAATTTAAAATAATAATAATTTTAACATTTTAAAATCTTTTGTTTCCCAAAAAAGTTTCATTTTCCCACCCACCCCTCGGAATAAGTGGGAAATCTTTGTTATCAAGTTGAACCTCTTGATCCTTACACTCTTCCACCAGCAACTCACAACTTCCCAACCACTTAACCGTTCAGTCCTAAATTAGATTTATGTTTGTTTTTTTTCCCATGCTACCGTATAGTGTTCAAAAATCAATTCAATACGTGAAATGGAACCCGAATTTATACTTAAAACTGCTTTCATTTTACAATTTCTATTTTGTATGTTTCGACTTTTAATTTAACAGTTCTCTACACACACACACACACAGGGCAAATATAACTTCTCAAATATTTGATCATCTGATCCCAAATATAACATACCTGCCCCCCCCCTCCAATGCCATCCCATAACACATTAACAAAAAGTAGTCCCTACCTAGGGATTTGACGATTTTAAATGCGACATTGAATGCATGGGAGGTATCAGCTATGATTACAACCCGATTTAGGACCTGAAGCTACTTTGTGTTACTAATCTATATAATGAAGATCTATAGTTTTGACGGGTTATCTTTCTTATCCAAGGGTCGAATTCTCCGTAGATGCCCTTGATTACTTACCTTGCATTTTATGGTGCAGCCAGAATTATATTAAATACAGTATTTATATTAAATCATGTTAGACCTATGATGTCTAATTTGTGGAAATGAGTGTTCAAAGAACCCGTTAAAGTTCAACGGGATATTTACTACATTAAAATTCAGCTACAATTGGTTATCTAAATTTTAACAAAATATTTTAATATTTTAAATAAAGATAATCCATCTTTTTTTTTTCCAAAAACGAATTTCCCGTTATAGAATTTATATTTAATACCTAAAAACACCAAGAATTTAACTAACTTAAGGATTTGATCAAAGCCGGGTAAATCTACTAGTAAGCACAGGAAAGTATTTTTTAATGCATCGTTAATTTCGTATCTTTTGGGCTTTATTTTATGAAACCCTGCACTGGAATAAGGCAGAGATTCTCGAACTTTTTCAGTCGCCGCCTCCCTTATCATTGATGAAATTTTTCTAATCCCTTCTTTACTACTGGTGGAATTTTTACTTCACCCCCCAACCTTTTCATTGGCAGAATTTGTCACTTATCCCTTTACCAATGACAAAAGAATAATTCCACAACAGTTGTTGTTATTATTCTCATCGATTCTTAGGAACTGACTGCACCGCAATCTCACTCCTCGCAGCAACCCTTCTAGTGAGTTTCTCTTTTATAATAAAACTGTATATTCTAGGAGTAGAATCCTCCAATCAATAGTAGACGGTACAGCATCGAACTGAGGAAAGGATCGAAGTTTGACGAGGGTATACTATGGGGATGGTTCAGAAGGCGCCAGAGGGTAAGGGTAAGCAAACCCTAGAAACTAGGTGAAAGGGTATTTCACTCACAAAAAAAATATTATTTTAAATTTAATATTTATATCTAAGAGGAATTTTAATAAAATATTTTAAAATCATCGTTCGTATAATATTAAATTATTTTAAATATAGCTGTTCAGAGCTTTGCGACCTGTTGAGGGCTGCCACCCACACTTTCAGATCCTTTGCTTGAGGAATAACCTGATCCGGAGCCCCTATGGTCTCTGTGAGTCTGGCATGCACATTGGGGTAATTTTCTCCTAATTATTTTACATAATCATACCACTTAATGTCTAATATACTATCTGGAATGAAAAGCATCGAGCTTTGTATTATATTGTTTCGAAAGAGTCACGTTGCATTACCATAGGAAACTTTAGAGAAGATATTTAACTATTATTCAGTCTAAGTGTTCGTGTGTGTTTTCTCATTGTCACATATTTTAAAAAAATTCCTGTAGAAATGGCTGTCTTCTATCTCACGAATATATCGCGGAAACTTTGCACAACAGACAACGAACACATTCTCTTCTAAGGAAAGAAGGGACTAAGACAGCAGTATGAATAGGGTGCCAAAGGAATGGGCATAGACCCCACTGATGGAAGCTCAGGACTCAGCTGTGCATGGCTTAATATTTTTTCTTCTCACCGGCCCCCTGAATTTGGCGACAAAAAGGACACGATTGGACATCGATAACCAAATTTCATGAAACGGGACATTAAGTGAAGATTTTGTGAATAAAGTCATATCTTATCCCCGTTAAAAACGCACTCAGAACAGAGTTTACACAAGATTTCCGCTATTATCGAGCGAGACTTTATTATGGTGCCCCGCAATAAAATGGTAATTATGGTGTTGTGTCCGATCTAAAATGCACAATTGGAGAGAATGGCAGAACAATCATAAAAAGAGAAATAAGTATTTTCCAAATAATTTAGCTATTCGGCCACCGCTAATTCATAAATAGTATAGAAATAGAAGACACGACACAACATAAATATAAAAAAATGAATTTTAATTAGGAAAAGATTTTTCAAAAATTTTCTAGTTTATTTTTTTCCTTTCAGAGGCCAGGGCCCCTCCCCCCCCCCCCCCCCTCTGGGAGCGCCACTGCTTCTGAGAGAAATTAGGAAAGTTTGTTTTTCGCATCAAAAAGAGATCCTTACGATTCGTTTCCTGAATCATCTGATATAACTTGCAGCCTGTGTCACTTCCTTCTGATCATCAATTGAGGTTGCGAATGATGCACTGCGAATGCAGACCGGATTTCCTTGCTAGAAGGCAAAGAGGCGAAGGGCCAACAGCAGGAACAACTGGAGGAAGTCACCAACTGATCCTCAGCGGGGAAACTCGAAAAGAATGCTAAAGAGGTATGCCACGTGATCAAGTCGAAATAGTTTCGTTTCGTTAGTTTTTCGGTTTTCGGATTTTTTCTTTGAGGGTCTATAAAATGCATTTTCAGAGGGTAACCAAAATTGATTTTTCTGTCCCAATGTAAAGTAACTGAAGTAACAAAGATATCAATGTTTATTAAAGTAGTAATTATTATTCAAATAATTTTTAATTATTACTTCATTGTCTCCTCGACATATTCTGGATTCATATCGTTTCAATCCTGAATCTAAACTTCATTCGAAACAAGAACTCAGAAAACAATTCTGACTTCTGATTCAACGTTTTCATTCCAAAAATGCTTTTGAATAATTCCTAAGAGGTTTGCATTATACATTATTGATGGAAAAATGCAATCAATGCAAATGTAATTTAAATTAAGTAAAATTAAATCATATAAAATAAAAGTTAAAAGAAAATAAATTGAATAATATTAAATCAAACATGTGGAAGCGATATCTATTTGGAACAATTAAAATGTTCACCAGGACAGAATCTTCGAAATCTTCACAGCACCAGCATTGTTAGAAGTGTTTCGATATATAATAACAATTTATTAAATGTTATTTTTAATATTGTAAATTTATTTGCAATTCTTATAAAGTTTAGAATTGCAATTAAATTAAATTTAATCGGAACTGAGTAATTTTTATACAAACTACATTTCTAGGTTTTTTTAATGCTCATATTTACACTATAATTATTACTACGGGTAGATTATTGCCCTTGTGAATAATTTGACTCTCTAATATAACTATTCACATAATTATATATTTCGACCCACAACATTATCCAACAACAATTCACTCCTGGAATCAAGAGTATTCTATGTCTGAGAGTATCTGATTGACAAAATAGAGAAGCGCCTTGAGTCTACCAGCAGATAATACAAACAGATATGTCTCCAGAAAAGATTTGAATCCTGCGTGACTGCTGCAGTGTGAATGCAACTTGACAGATTACGAAAGCGCCACAGAGCGATGGTCATCTGTATAGAAGAAATACATACTCGTTTCAACGTTGCTTATCAAAGTATACCATGTCATCAATATAACAGTTAGAGCAACTTGTATATTTCGGGACAATCTCATGATTTCTTCCTGGTGTTGCACTTTTAATTGCCAGCAGTGTATAATATAGCCAGGATTTAGTTCAAAGGATTAAGTTCCGAATTTACTAAAATACTCTATCGGACACGAAGAGATTAATCGATATTATACAAGGAGTGTTGGCATGTTTTGGGGTATGTCTGCAGAACAAAAACCATTGCACTTATCTCAATGAAACGTTTACTACCTTCAAAGTACTTCCCTCCGGCATCTATGCAAAGTTGAAGACGTCTATGCCAATTCTTAAACTCTTAGTCGTACTCCTGGGGCTACTCTGCAACTCTGAATGAGCTCATTTTGCAAGGTCTTGCACTCTTGAAAAAGGCTTCCCAACAAGTTATTTTTATTTTATTTTTGGAAACAACCATCATATGATGCAAGATCGGATGAACATACTGAATGGGGTAGCTGTTGGATTTTTTCCTGCTCCACATTGGTGTAGTGTTGGACATATATATTGTAATTTTTTCAGGTAAGATACCAACGGCTACCACTCACTCCTTGGGAACTGAAAAAGCTGTGAACATCCTCTTCCTTGAGCGAAAGTCTTGTCTGAGGATTTGAGGAAGCGGGTCATCTTCTGCAACTCAAGCATAGTTGTCGAGCTTTCTGCCAGTGATACAGTAATAATCTGCTGCCAGTGGTACAGCTAATCTACAATTATCCATACCGGCAACATGGCCAAACCAACGGAGTCTCTCTCTCCAAAATATGATGCTTAAAGGAGGTTGCAGACTCCTTTGCCTAACCCCATCATTAGTTTCAAAGTTGAACCATCTAATACCCAAGATACTGCGTAAGCATCTAGAATCAAAAGCATCCAATTTCTTGTTATCTTGTTTACAAAGTGTCCACGCTTCACTTTCATAACTAACCCTAGAAAGAACCAAACTACTATAAAGTCTAATTTTAGTCTTTAGTTGTATACGCCTATTTCTCCAACACTCTCCATAAATCACTTAAAAGTCCCGGCAGCAATCCCTATCCGTCTGTTAATCTCATGCTGCACATCACCAGTATCTGTTACATAGCTCCCAAGAAAATTAAATTGTGACACCTGTTCAAGATTGCAACCAATCAGATTAACTGAATCACAGCCTGCCTGACAAATTTTCACTACTCTAGTACCAGTTTCATCAACAGCTCGAATGGAAGAGTTCATCTCATCAACATCATTTGCCAAAAGGGCTAAATCATCAGCATAATCTAAATCAGAAATTTTCATATCTCCAGCCCATTTAAGGCCAAAATCTTTCCCTTGAAGTGAATTTCGTATAACATAATCAATAACCAAACTAAAGAGAAAAGGAGACAAAATGCACCCTTGTCGAACACTAGAAGTAATGCTAAACCAATTGCTACAAGACTTACCAACTCTCACGCACGACTCAGTGTTATTATAGAGAGCTTTCATTATGTTAACAAACTTGTCTGGTATACGATATGATTTCACAATCAACCACAAATTATGACGATCAACTGAGTCGAAAGTCTTTTTGAAATCAACAAAGATGGCAACCAAAGGTTTCTGAAACTCTAAACATTTCTCAAGAATCTGCCTAAGTGAAAATATCTGATCCGCACATCCCCTACCACTTCTGAATCCACATTGCTCATCACGCTATTGACTGTCAACCAGATTCTTAATTCTATTAAGCACAATTATGCAAAGAAATTTCCCTGGATCAGAGAGTAGGCTGATACCCCTATAGTTATCACAACAATTGCAATTAACTTTTTTGAAAATAGGGATAACAATAGCTCTGGTAAAATCCTTAGGAACCATGCCTTTATCATAAAAGATATTCAAAATTTCAGTCATCCAAGTGGTAACAGGATCCCCAAATTCTTAGGAACCATGCCTTTATCATAAAAGATATTCAAAATTTCAGTCATCCAAGTGGTAACAGGATTCCCAGCTCTAAGCATTTCCGTACTAATTTCATCTACCACTGGGGATTTATAAAGTTTAAGTTTAGAAACAGCCAAAATAACTTCAGATTGTGTTATAGGGCCAACATTAAAGCCACCAATGCATAATCATCATTGCAAACAATGGGAGTAGAACTAACCACATTGTTTACAACATCACTGAATTGTTTAGCCCACCTAGTCATGACAGAATCCTCCCATTCTATAACCTTACTTTGTTTATCCTTCAATACCTGTATACCTGTCCGTTTTCTACCCCACAAAACATTAACTATCTGGTACAGCTCTCTGCTGTTCTGCTAACTGCTTCCTCGGTTTTGTCAGCCAAGCCATCAAGCCAAACATTCTTATCAGCAGCTAACTGATCCTTTACCCGTATATTAAGCTCTCTGAAATGCTTTCTATTAGGACTAGTAGGGTATTGATTAAGGACATTCCTGCAGTTCTTTCTGTCTGAAATATGCTCAAGTGCCTTATCACGCAAATAATTCTGCTTCCTCTGCTTCTTTTTTCCTAAAAGAGTACTGTTAGTGTCCAAAAAAGCCTGTTTAAAATGATCCCATTCTTCCTCAACTTCAGTAGTAAGCATACCCTGACTGTCATAATGACTAAGTCTATATCTTGGCTATAACTGTGTCTTTCAGAGCTTCAGTATTAAAAGTAATTTTTTTAACCCTAGCACAACATTTTTAAGTATAAGTTCCAAGACACTTTTAACAAAGTAATGGTCAGATCCAATTTCAGCTCCCCTATATGACCTGATATTCCTAACAGAACTAGCCTAATCAATCATATTTTTATGCAGCCCATCAGGTGAAACCACATGTTCTTATGTATGTCGTTGTGTTTTTAATAAATGTTAGTTATTCTGAAACCATTGAGTTTACTTACCTGTAGGAGACGTTGTCCATTGCCATTGCAGCTTCAATACCAAAAGGGCCTATCACTCCTCCCCAAAGGTCAGAGTCAGTACCAACTTTGGCATTGAAGTCACCTAGAACAAGGGTAATATCGTCTTTCTTGACAGAATTCAAAATATCCTGAAGTTGCCCATAAAACCTATCCTTCTCATCCTCATCGGCATCCTCAGTGGGGCATAACAGCATATAACATTCAAGTCTTTAACGCTTGTCTGAAATTTTGCCGTAAGAAACCTTTCATTAATGCACTCATATCCTAGAAGATCATCACTAGCGTGTCTGCTGAGAAGCCGACCCACTCCTTGGTGCTGCTTATTGTCGTCCCTCCCTGAAAAGAGAAATTTAAGATTATTTTTAAGAATCTGACCTTTATCTGTCCGTCTGGTCTCTTGCAAGCCGAGAATATCTAAACTATAATGGTGGAATTCTTGTGTGAGAACATCAAGAGAAAAGCTCTGTGCAGAGTCCTCACATTCCAACTACCTATGGAGAGAAAATGGTTAGTAGGATGTTTAAAGAAACTCTGTTTATTGAGAGAGGGAATGCCGACAATATCAAACAGCCCCTAATCGCAGACATAGGGCAAAGACCCGTTCCTCCACCACTAAAGGCTGAAGCCATCTACACTGGAAGACTTCCTCCAATGCAGAATTTGACGATGCCAATAGAAGCAAAGAGTTCAGGTGCCTATGATGACCTCTGCTCAGGATTATCCACCAGCTGATAAACATATCCTGTGAATCTATTCACTTGGGGCTTTCAACACACAAACAAACAGAAAACACAACGGAAGATTTTCCCTCCACAGAAGCCCACCAGTGCAGGAAAATCAGGATCCATAATCAAGTTCAGAGCCTTATATCAATCCAGTCCAGTAGGTTTACATGATCAGCACAAGGACCCTGTATAGTTGAGCACTCCTCAGCAGGGTAGAAAAAAAGAGAAAAGTAGCCATAGTTGTCCAGATCAGTAGGTCACACTAATCTGGCAGCCCTCCCCTTCCGTTCACTTCCACAAGAGAGTATCTCTTTTAAAGGTACTAACGGTCTGCACCACGAGAAGGCGGGGTCAGACATTAGGTGCTAGGCGAGGCCTGTTCTATTCATCATCACAGGGGATTGGTGCATAACTCTCCTTCCAGTGACTACCTAGCTACCATTTACAGTACCTCCGTATATGGAACAAAATTTTATAGTTGCCTACTTTTTTAATCTATTTCTTGTGCTGGACATCTAAAATAAAATTAGTGTCGTCTTCTAAAATAAAATTAACCAATACTATCTGTAAATAACATCTACGTGAGAAAGCAAGTAGACAACAAGATTTCATGTCCAAGACAACGGGATTTTCGTGGGAATCCGGATTCCCTTATCCCCCACCCCCACCCGCCCCGGGTACCTCCTTGATCCTTTTCATTAATATTGTTGCGAATTTTAAAATGAATAGGCACTGAGCGTGAGTACTAATAACTATATTTTCAAACCAATTACAATACAATGCAAAGTGTTGCAAAACTATGGATGAAATATTTTATAAACAAATTAACTACTATCATACATAAGTCATTAACCTTTTTGTACAGAGCATACAATATCAGCTCTGTCTGTTGTACTAAAATACTACCTCTTCACTTTGTTTACCATGTCACTTGAATACCTTCAGACGTAAACAAACTCTCGTCCTGTGCTAGTTCACTAAACTTTTATTACTAACAACAGAAAACAAACACCCGTACACACAGTAATAAATATACTAATTATTTTCACTTAACACGCACTGAATCAGACCATCTGAATGTCCTTTCAGATCTCACAACTTTAACACACTGCACTGCTATTTTTTTTTTACTCTTCCGAATCGTTCTCAGTTCTAATTCTTTGGCTAAATTTAATCTCACGTAGAAGCACACACGAGTGTTCAAGTCACGTTAAGTCATGAAGTCACTGTTGCCTGTTCATCTGTTGTAACACTGCCCCCTCATTAGGTCTTGTTCGTCTCGAACAATTCTGGATTCCGAAGCTTCTTCAGTTCTTCAATGAAATGGGGTCAAATGATCCACGTGAACCACATGGCACTTTGCAGCTGGATGTCGACGAATTCGATACACCAGGTCGTTAATCCTGTTAACTATCGTATGTGGTCCTTCCCAAGGTTTCTGAAGTTTTGTAGATATCCTCTTCTTTCTATGTGGATTGTATAGTCAGACAGGATCTCCTTGATTGAAAATAGTTCCATTTATTTTACTGTCGTATCTTGTTTTGGTTCTGTCGCTTGCTAAGTTGACGTTATGTCTAACGGAGTAATGGATTTCTTCTAGTCGTTGTTGTAATTGTTGTACGTATTGTGCAGCGGACACAGGCATTGCTTCGGACCAACCATATAAAAGGTCACAGGGAAGACGACACTCTCTTCCAAAAAGCATCATGGAAAGTGTCTGTCCAGTTGTCTCATGCAGTTCCGTCCTATATGCCAGCAAAAGGAGTGGTACATGGCGATCCCAGTCACGTTGGTGGTCGTTCACAAATAATGCTAGATGCTGTGCAATTGTTCTATTGAATCTTTCAACCATACCATCCGACTGAGGATGTAAGGGAATTGTTCTGGTTTTCTGAATGCCTAAAAATCGACAGATACCTTTAAACACATTGGATTCAAAATTCCGTCCTTGGTCAGAGTGGAGTTGTAAAGGTACTCCATACCTACTAATCAAGTTATTAACTATCATCTCTGCCAATGTTGTGATCTCAGGCCACTTTGTGAAATAATCCATCATCAGTTCTAGGAAACGGACCCATTATATCAATGGTTATTCTTTCAAAAGGGGTACATACGTTATACGTCTGCAGCTTACCCCGACTCCTAGTCTTAGGGCATTTCTTTGCTGCACAGGCTTCACATTGCCTACACCATCTTTCAACGTCTGCCCTACTTTTCAGCCAATGACATCGTTCCCTGGCTTTGGCTAATGTCTTATTAACACCGACGTGTCCTCCAGTGGCACTATCATGTACATCTTTCATCACTAGTTCCACTCGGGAGCGAGGAATAATTATCTGCCAACGGATCAGCCGCCCAGTGGGATTCTCACATCTTCTGTATAATACACCGTCTTTCATTTTTAAGGAGTCCCACTGTGCCCAGTAACTTTTAGTAGTTGGACTATACCTCGAGATTTTCTCCTAATTAGGTCTTACCTCAGATTTTTCAATCAATTCTATTATTGGTTTTATATCTTCATTATCTAGTTGTGCCTTTCTGATTTCAATTGGATTCCAGATGATAGGGGTATCACAGTTTGCTTGTGTCGATACTATTTGTCTTAATGGCATTATCTCTTTAGTTCCAAATTTCAATTCTGCATTATAGCAATGTTTACAGTTGTCAATACATGGGCGTCTGGAAAGAGCATCTACATTCTTATGCATTTTACCACTTCGATGTACGATGGAGAAATCGTATTCTTGTAATCGTTGTATCCACCTAACGATTTGTCCTTCAGGGTTTTTGAAGTTTAATAACCATCTAAGTGCAGCATGACCAGTGGGTATAAGGAATTTCTGGCCATAGACATAATGATGAAAATGTTCTATTGCTTTTACTATTGCTAACAGTTCTTTGCGTGTTACACAATAATTCCGCTCTGGTTTGGATAAAGTTTTACTAAAGTATGCAATAACTTTCTCTTGTTCGTCTTGTTGTTGTGAAAGTACAGCACCAACTCCTGTGTTACTTGCGTCAGTATCTATTATGAATTGTTTTCCAGTTTGTGGGTACGCTAGCACTGGTGCTGTGGAAAGAGTTTTCTTTAGCTGTTGAAAGGCTACATCACATTCGGTGGTCCACATGAACCGCTGACCCTCTTCTGTCAGACGAGGTAATGGCCTTGCGATGTTGGAGAAACCTTTGAAAAATCTTCTATAATAGGTGCAAAGTCCAATAAAACTACGAAGTTGATGAACATCTTGTGGTGGAGGCCAGTCTCTTACAGCTTCTATCTTACTAGAATCAGTCTTAATCCCTGATGTAGTGATCACATGACCAAGGTAATGAACTTCTTGATGGAACAGTTTACACTTTGTCGGTCCCAATTTTAGCTTGGCTTCCCTAAGTTTTTCAAATACTTGACGAACATTTCTCAAATGTTCTTCAAAAGTTCTTCCAAGAACTATGATGTCATCCAAATAAACCAGGCAGACCTTCCAAGACAAACCATTGAGCACCGACTCCATTAGTCGTTCAAACGTGGCAGGTGCGTTACCAAGTCCAAAAGGCATCACTTTAAACTGCCAAAGTCCATTCCCGTAGTGAAAGCTGTTTTCTCACGGTCTTCAGGACGTATACCAACTTGCCAATAACCGCTCTTTCAGTCTAATGTTGAGAACCATTCTGACCCAGATAAAGTGTCCTGTGTATCATCAATCCTATGTAAAGGAAATGAGTCTTTCTTTGTTACGTCATTTAATCTGCGATAATCTACACAAAATCATGTAGATCCATCCTTTTTCTTGACAAGAACTACTGGTGATGTCCAGGGACTCTGTGATGGTTCTATAATGCCCTGAGCTTCCATGTACCTTATGAGTTGTTCCGTCTCCTCTCTTTTTGCCAATGGAAGCCTTTTTGCCTGCAGATGGACTGCAGAATCACCAGTGTTGATCTTATGTTCCATCAGGTTAGTACGGCCATAATCATTTGATGTAGCAGAACAAATATCAGAAAATTCTTTCAATAGGTTCTCGATATTATCAGCTTGGTTTTTAGTTAATATTCGTCTTTTTTCTTTCCATAAGTCAGTAAGATGAGATGGGATGTCTGTATGAATTTGGTTTAAATCAGTAACTACTATTTGATTTATACTTGTTACCCAGGTATCAGGTTTACATATTGCTAATTCTTCACCCTTTTTCAATATTTTATTGGATTTGTTACAGTTCATCACTCTGATAGGAATCTGTTCTTTATCTATTCTGACTAAAGTCCTTGCAACCAGGATACCATGAGTCGAAGCTCCTTTACCAGAGGCATCAGTAACTGCCAATCAGAAGGCCCCAGAAGTCTCCGCCCGTTGTCCACGGACTATAATTTCACTTTGTGCTGGGATCATTGGGTCTTCCGTCACTAATATTAGAGTTACGCTTGATAAAGAATCAGATGTCCGGCTATGCAGAGGAATCACTTCTGTCTTATAGATGAGTAGGTTGTCAGTGGGTTTAATGTTGAATCCATGTTTCTTAAGAAAATCAAGGCCTAATATGCATTCATCGTAGATGCCAGCGATGTAAACATGGTGGTGTACCAGACAGCTACCAACTCGAATGTTAAGTTCTATTTTTCCATGGACTTTAGCACGATCTCCAGTGGCTGTTTGTAGGCTTATTTTTGACGGTGTATTCAAGTTTGGGTGAGGTATTATTTTCTTTACTATGTCCGTTCTGAGTAAAATTACATTTGCACCAGTGTCGACTATCATACGGTATTCCATTTATGGCTCCATCAGCTACTAATCCATTATTATCACCATGTAATGTTGAAACGTGGGCGACTTCCCCTGGGGCCAACCAATCAACAGCCAGCCTTTGCCTCGCAAGATTGACAAATTTTCTGTTCCCTGATCCTGTTGTCTAGTAGATTTCACTCCTCATTCGTTTCCTATTACAGTTGGTACGAATGTGTCCGGTCTTGCCACAATTCCAACACTGAAGGTCTGTGGTAGTTTTTGAAGAAGAACTTTTTATATCTTTCGAAACTGATAGTATGGCTTTGGTTAGTTCTTTCATTATCCTTTTCTACAGTTTCTTCTGCAACCACAAATCTCACTGTACGTTTCTTCGCTCGGGAGGAAAGCCTGGAGCACTCGTACTTCATAGCATGTACCCCAGCTGACTTTAATATTTCACCTTCCAACATCCTCAGAGGTTGTTAAGTCTCAGGGTCAGCAATAGCATCAATAAATTGTAATTGAGCTAAGTTATCTTGAATTTCCAAACAACATCAACGCAATACGTCCTTTTTTACTACTAAACAAGACCTTCCCTTCTCCTCCTCAATTACTATTATTCAAAGTCTCTCTCTGTTCCAATCAGTTGATGACTTATTGTCACGCTGAAGAGTACGCGAGCATCAATGACACTTCTGTCATGGGTTGATTTTGGCACGTTCACCTATCGTAACAATAGAAATGTTCTCTTTCGCTAATTATTATGTCGAATGTTTAATTAACTTTGTTAAATATCACTAATGTGATGTGCAAGACCAAACAAAATAACGAAAGCGTAATATTCTTTATTTCGCAATGATGATTATGATGAGCGAGTGAAGTGATGTTGGCGAACTTGGAAATGAGAAATAAGGCTGAAGTAGAAGTTTAAGGAGAATTCATCACTCTAATTAGCATTTTACTTGCTGTTTGGTTAAATTTTGCTTTTTTATTTACACATCCAATACCTAATATTTAGAAATGACTTGTATCAGTTCTTCAAATCGTGTATTTTGACGTCGTTTTAAAGTTTTATTCTTAGCAAAGTTAATCGAGGCTAGGATTGCACTTAAGTTCACCCCACCGTATACCAGCTACGACTAAGAAAGAATAGCATAGAAATGTTCAAATCGCACATAATCAATTCATGAGATCGGCAAACAATTTCGTACATCATTCATAATAATAAAAATTCATAATAATAAAAGCCACTTGGAGAAGGCTTTATTCTATACATTTCATTACATTTTACCCCTCCTACAAGAAAACTTCTGACATCCTTTTTACAAAATCATAATGCAGCATTCGAAACAAAATCTGGCCATACATAAACTCAAAACAATAAATATTTTGCATTGGTATAAGATCTTACGTTTTATAAATGCCAATTAGTGTAATTACTAACAAAAATAATTACGGTGCACTATAAGACAGACTCTGGATTTGTAGGGAGAACATCAGCTGTTACAACCGAAGCTGCCAAACCTGTTCCGCACCCTAGTAGCTCATTAATACAAAACGCAATCGTAGAGCTCGGATGGCAATGAATAAAAAATAAATTAAGATCCGCACATTTCATTAGCAGATACAGAAATAGTTTTAATTTATTCAAGGGGGAATGGATAGGAGAACAGATCAGAGCAAGTGCATCAGCATCACGAAACCGACAAAATCATTCTTACCGACTGCGTGTCCAAAGCTTTTTCTCATAGATACATAAGCCATTTTCAGTTTTTTTGCAAGTCAAATTACAACATTAATACATTTATTACATAATTTACCGTCAACTTAAACCATTAACTTACCATGGGCCCCCTGCTACCTACTGAGACCACCATCATCGCACAAAGTCATGTTGACGTACTAGCCCTACACCCTATAGCCCCTACACCCTAAATGATACCCTTCATGGCTATCCATTCCCCACAGCAGGATGCTTTCTTTCAACATCACCCCATCTCAACTCTCCCATTTGGCAAAGACAGGTTGCAGGATCATTCCAATGAATTCATAACCCTCGAATGGGTCCTCTCGCTTTCCGGATTTGAGCACTATTGATTATCTGTGGGACGAAGGGAACAATGCATTCTAACACGAAACCCACCGGCGCTTTACGAACGGCTGACCTGGAATCATAGGCCATAATAGCAGCGGAACGTTTCCAACACCTGGTAGAGTCCATGCCATGTTGCTGCTGTTGCGAGGGCGAAAGGAGACCCTCAGTTTATTAGGCGGGTGTGTATAATAAATTGTTCTTTCAGTGTATTTGAATATAGCTTTACTTAGGCCTTAACACAATTTTGAAAGTTTGATTTAAATAGTCTGTTAATTGAATCTGTGTCATCGATAGTTATTTCTGAATGATATTCGTATTCGAATTTGATAAAACTATTATATAATAGCATCAAATGACTGGATAATAATTCCGATTACTAGTGCATAAGCATTACATAAAATTCAACGATATTATCAGTAATACTTTGAGATATTTATTCTAATATAATGTTTGATTAATCTTGAAACCAAGATAATTATATTCTCTAAGCTGTTTCGTATCCATTCCATCAAATTAACTCTGTTTTAAAAAGCCTTGTAGTAAAAATTATTTGTCCTTTGTAAAAATCTTTTCAATCTGTTTGTTGGTAGATATTGAATATTTTTTAGTTGTTTTTGAAAGCAAACATTCCATATTCGCTAGAGGCGAAATGTTATTCTTCCGCTTTCATGTCAATTTCGGGAAGTTTTTAACTACCCAATTTTTCCAACTTTGTCAGTCTGGCACCAAGGGCGGGAAAATCGAGTAGATTTCAGCCCATAATTAGAAAAGAAATGAACTAGCAGATGATCGAGATAAAAATTAGTAAGCCAGAATATAATGGTCTGTACATGGTAGCTAAGCGTACATTGGATGGAGAGCTGAGTACTAATCCCGATGATAATGCACAGAACCTGTCAGGCCAAGCAACTAATGTGCCCGACCCTGGTTTCTCTTGGTGTAGGTCGTTAGTACCTTTCAAAAGAGATATTCACTTCTAGAAGGGAACGGTTACCAGGTCAATATGCCTACTGATCTGATTATCTATGGCCACATTTATTTATTATTTTTCCTACCCTACTGAGGGCTAATCAACTTCACAGTGTTCTGGTGCTGACCATTTATACTCACTGGTCTGGTGTATGCCTTTGACCTTGATTACAGATACTGGGCTTGATGCACTGGTGGCTTCTGTTGAGAAAAGAACTGCAGCTGTGTTTGTGTTTACCTATGGGTTGCCAGCCCTACGTGAGCGGCGGCACAGGATGCCTTATATCAGCTGGTGGATAATCGTGATCAGAGGTCATCGCAGGTACCATTTTAAATTTCTCCTTTCAGGGAGGGAGGATAGAAAGCATCTACAAGGTATAGGTTAGCTTCTCAGAACACATACCATTGATGCTCTTCTAGAAAATGACAGCATTAATCAAAGATTTCTTACAGCAAAATTAAAAACTAAAATTAAAGACTTGAATGTTAACTATTGTTACACCCCCACAGAAACTCTGATGAGAGAGAAAAGGATATGTTTTTCAGACAGCTACAGGATATTTTCAGTTCCGTGAAGAAAGGAGGTATTTCTCTTGTGCTAGGTGACTTCAAAGCTAAAGTTGGTACTGACTCTGACCTTTGGGAATGAGTGTTAGGTCCCTTTGGGTTGGGTTGGGTTTTTTTGCCTCTGAGCGGCACTTTTTTGCACACCATGGGCTAAATGGCTAGGTCACATTAACCCCGAAGGCTCAGAGAAGGTTGGGGGAGGGGACCCACTTTAACAGCTGTTGGGAGACAGATGGTAGCCTCCCGTCAAGGCCATCCAGCGTGTTCTTTAACGTGCATAGGGTATGGCTCTCCCGCACACGGGGCCACGGCTTAACGTCCCATCCGAAGGACGGCGGCCTTTCCAAGCCCATCGGTGTCCCCTACTGACCGTGGGCAGGGCGGGGAATTGTGCGGAGATAAATCTCGACGCTGACCCAGCTGGGACTCGAACCTGGGAACTACAGATTACGAGCCTGGCGCGCTATCGACTGAGCCACCTCCGCCCCAGGTCCCTTTGACATTGGTAGTTCAAATGGTAAGTACAGATACCATTTGGTAGTTCCAATGGTAAGTAAGTTACTTGTAGGAGTAAACTTATTCCTACAGGTAAGCAAACTTAATGGATTGAGAATAACTAAGGCATAGTACAAACATCGGGACATTTATAATACACATGGATTTCACCTGATGGGTTGTACAGGAATTTGATATACTACATTTTAATTAAAAACAAATGTCTAGTTCAATTAGGAATACCAGATTATACAGGGGAATCGAAATTGGGTCTGATCATTACCTGGTAAAAAGAGTCTTGCAACTGAAACTTAAAAAATGTTGTGCTAAGATTAATAAAATTACCTTTAACACTGAAGGTCTGAAAGATCCAGATGTAGCCAAAGCATACCATGATGGGCTACTTAATCATTATGACAATCGTGGTTTGCTTGCTGCTGAAGTTGAGAAAGGCTTTTCAATTTAAGCAGGCTTTTCTTGAAACCAGCTGTACTCTTTTGGGTAAAAGGGAACAGAACTAACAAAATTATTTGAGTGAAAAGGCTATGGAACTTATTTCTGAAAGATTCACGGAATCATCAGAAAGAAGGAAGTGTAGGATTTGTATGAATCAACATCCTAGTAGTCCTAAGAGATGACATTACAACGAGCTTAATAAACGTGTAAAGGATCAGTTAATATCTGTTAAAAGTCTTTGACTTGATAGATTGGCTGATAAAGCAAAGGAAGTAGTTAGACAGCACAATAGCAGGGGCTTGTGCCAGATTGTTAATGTTTTGTGTGGGAAGAAACAGACAGGTACACAGGGATTAAGGGTTAAAAATACTAAGGTGGTTGAAGGTGAGGATTTTATGAGAGCTAGGAAGTTCTAAATAATGTAATTATTTTTACTCCTATTGTTTGCAATAAGGATAAATTACTTATTACAAAATAATATTGGGCCATCATTAATATGACCCTATGTCACATTCTGAAGTTTCTTTGACTATCTCTAAATTAAAACTGCATAAATCTCCGGAGGATGGATGAAATCACCACTGATATGCATAGAGCTGGGAACACTTGTGTTTTCAAATGGCTGACTGACATTTTCAATAGTTTTTATGATAAAAATGTTAATACTAAGGATTTTACTAGAGCAATTGTGATCTCTATTTTTTTTTAAAACGTGACCCTAGTTCTTGTGACAATTGCAGGGGAATTAGTTTCCTTTCTGTTTCAGGTAAAGTTCTTTGCTTGATTATACCTAATGGAATTAAGAATTTGTTTGATGAACAACTGAGAGATGAACAGTGTGGAATCAGAGGTGGTAGGGAATGTATAGCTCAAATATTTTATCTTAGGAAGATTCTTGAGAAATGTTTAGAGTTTCAGAAACCTGTGGTTACTAGCTTTGTAGATTTCAAAAAGGCTTTTGACTCTGTTGATCGGCATAACTTGTGGATGATCATATGAAATACCTGACAAGTTAGTCAGTGTACTGAAAGATCTCTATAATAACATTGAGTCGTGTGTGAGAATTGGTATATCTTGCAGCGATTAGTTTATAATTGCTAGTGGAGTTAGACAAGGGTGCATTTTGTCTCCTTTTCTCTTTAGTTTAGTTATTGATTATGTAATGCGAAATTCTTTGCAAGGTAAAGATTTTGGCCTTAAACGGTCTAGAGATTTCAAACTTTCTGATTTAGATTATGCAGATGATTTGGCCCTGTTGGCTACTGATGTTGATGAGATGAATTCGTTCAATAGGGCTGTTGATGAGACTGGTAATAGAGTAGGTTTGGTGATAAACAGACACAAAACTAAAGTGATGAATATTGGTCATGCAGATGGTGCTTCAGTTGCTTTGAATGGCTGTACTATTGAGCAAGTGTCTCAATTTAATTATCTTGGGAGTTATGTAACAGATACTGGTGATGTGCGGCATGAGATAAATAGAAGATTGGGATTGCAGCTGGGACTTTTAAGAATCTATGTAGAGTATGGAAAAATAGGAGTATACACCTAAAGTCTAAACTTAGGCTGTAGAATAGTTTGGTTATTTCTAAGGTTAGTTGTGGTAACGAAACATGGACTCTTTGTAAGCAGGATAACAAGAAACGTGATGCCTTTGATTCTAGATGCTTACGCAGTGTCTGGGCATTGCGTGGTTTGACTTTGTAAGTAATGATGAGGTTAGAAAAAGGCGTCATCAACCTTCTTTGAACAGCATTTTGTACAGAGAGAGACTGCGTTGGTTTGGTCATGTTGCCCGTATGCATAACTGCAGATTGTCAAAGAGATTATGAAAGAGTGTGCCTAAAGGTTTCAGAAAAAGGGGAGACTTAGGATGCGATGGGCAGACAATGTCAAACAGGACCTTGCTGGAATTGGCCTTTAGTGGCTAAATGTAACAGCTGTAGTTCAGAATAGACATGTCTGGAGAGGATATTTACAGTCTAGTAGAACCTCCATAGCCATGGCTGTATGAGAGATTTGTATGTATGTATGTATGTATGTATGTATGTGTACAAAATGTCAGTGAAACTTGACACAACACAGAAGAAAAGCTAAACTTTGGCAAAACCAAAATGTCAACTAAAGTACGCAAGAAGGAACAAGAAGGACAGCAAACGGATGACGAAAACTTCGAAATCATTACCACCTCACCCACAAATTTCCAACTGGATATTGCTGAGAAAATGATTACATACCAAAATAATGGCATTGTTGCAGCGACGAAATAAATGGCCCCCAATAGCATGAAAATTATTACTAGACCAGCAAAGAGATAACTTTACTACGAAAGACGGAATTAACTGCATTACAGTGGCACGAGTCCCAAACTTCACTCACTCCAAAACATCAACAACCCGTGATCAAAAGGATCGCAGACCCACCATCCTGCCTCTAACATGAAGCAGAGGGAGGGAGAACCAAAGCATTCGCAGCTACAAGCATGTGGGTATAACCTACACAAAACTCGAAAAACTGAACACTCTTAAAGAAGACTGCCTAGCAGCCGAAATGTGTTGAGCTGTAACTATATTTGGTGTTTTTTCATTGGATATACGCATATCCCAATACTGTGCAAAAGACCTACAGTGTCCAATTAACTAGTGCAATGTTATCGCAACTCAATAAGGCTCCGCAAACTACCACCAGAAGAAAGACGAAACCCAACTGCGGACATATTTGTAGACATCAGTGCAAAATCATAAAAACTTTCGTTGTGGGATTATATCCTTTAAAGTATTGTGCAAAAGTGTGTTAAAGATGTGGTTACCATATTTTTATCATCTTTTAAACACAGCATGATAGTGATAATGTATTGAATATGCGAAGTAGCTGTGATTATCTTGGAAATTACGGAGTTCGATTTTTTAGTCACAGGGAAAAGTAGAAAAATATCCATGACTACCAAGTAAAAACACATTGTGACAATAACAATGCGTTTATTTATTACGTAGAGAAAGTAGATGATAAATGCATTGTATATTAACTAATAATGAGAAATAAATTAAAGGACTTATCTTTAACGATGGCGATTGAGGAGCTGCAAATCCAAACTGCTTGATGATGTTGGTGGAAACAGAATTTTGCAGCAAATAACCAAACACAAAAAGGCAATTACAATATGGATTATTACCTCAGACCATCCTGGCATCCATATTACTTGGTGAGTTCGCTGACGAACCAAACGACCGACAGTCTGCATAAGAGAATTAAAAAAGAATATGTTTCATGAAAAAGCAGTCAGCGAGCAAAAAGCAGTCAACATTCCTAAATAGGAATGTCATCAATTAATCGTTATTCGTGGCCTAGCGGTGTACATACCAACGTAAGTCTGTTGCTGGATCCAGATTCGCTCGGCAATGAGCACTAACAAAATGGTTTTATGGCAGGTTCCGTCGCAAGCTTTGCCATCCACTTGTAGACAGAAGGGATCAGGGTGTGAATCACCTAGAGAGGAAACGGGGGATGGGAAAATAATGATGTCAGCAAGAGAGTAGATGATAGATTGACAGGAGGTCGTATTCATGTTTAGTCTAAACTATGTGTTGTTCTTTCTCTCAGATCCTAAAAGAACAGGGTTCGGTTCCAGATATTGAACCAGAGTATGTAGGCAGTGATTAGGATATCCTCTCACCAAGTCCTGAGGTCAGTCAAGTGATAGCTGTACGAAAAAGAACAGACTGCCACCTCATTAAGTGAATGCCTATGGAAATGCAGCAGCATTCAGTCTGTGTTAAACTAATGGAAAAAAGTCTCAAAGCGATTAATTAAGCCATTGAGTAGTAGACATTTCATTCAGAGAAGTGTTAAGCACAACTAAGTCCCACAGAATCAAACGCATTCCCATAGTATATATATGTGTGTGTGCATGAATATAAATAGAAAAATAAATGTTTATATTGTCCTCCACATAGTGCAGTGGATATTTGCTTCCTCAGATCGAAAGCCCATTACTCACACCGAAATACGGTTTAATAACTTGCGGATGTATGGCTTCTTCTAAAGTAAGAAAGGAAGAGGAATCAATAGAAATCATAATTAATGAAAAAAGGAGAAAGTTCAGTATCCACCACTACGCGGCAACTACACCCCTACAACCAATGAGATACTACTTTTCATCAGACCGTCTATACAATGGTGGTTGCAAACTCGAAAAAAAGTTCCGTTGCTTTATCACTCGATAGCGTCTGTCAGTTTCAGCCAGATAACGGTCATCTGCTCCTATTGTGACTAGTGTTCCCAACCTGGAACACTAGTCACAATAGATCCGGTACAAAACCGGACATAATCAATCGAAGGTTTTGGTTTTCAACCAAATGTCCGGTTTATGCCATCGACCGAATCCGCTTCGTCAGGTTTTTATTTCTGATGCAAACTGTTTCGCGGTAGGCCAAAATATGTTATTCTGTGGCGTTATCGACTAAAATGTGCCTCTAGTATTTTAAAGAACTACAGTTCTTATGAGGAAACTCGATCAATCCGAGAAATTTTATATGAAGTTTTAATATTATACCTAAAGCAGACTGCGAATATGTCCATATTTGTGAATTTCATGCTTTAGTTATAATGTTTTCATAAAGTGAAGGCCATAACTACCACAGAGGAAAAAGCTATTTTGACAAAAAATGAAATTGTGGAGTTGACCGCTCATTAACGGTGAAGGGCGATTCTTACTCATCTGCACCTGGATCCTTTCAAAACTCATTATGCTCGTGTGTAGAAGGTTCATATTGGAAACAATAGTTACAATAGCAAATAAATGATAGTAAATTCGTCAAACTGCTACTTATTGCAAATATTCATTGCTATGGCAACATAAACCGCAATATAGCAGCTTTTGGCTGTGTATTGTTACATTTACTTACAATACAGATTTTGGCAGTGTGGCAACATTATTATAGAATAGCTTGTATCTATTAAGATATCACTGTAGTGCATATTCTGTTCAGATGGCTGACTTTGTTATTGGAGTGAGAACACAATGTGTTTCGTTACGTATCAATTAGTATCGAATAATTTTAAAGCGTTAAACTAAAGTTAGATGTTCGATAAAATTTGCGTCAAGGGTAGTAAAATGTTTAAGGTTGCTACAGTAATTCCATCACAACTAACCTGTAATACACGAGATTCTTTTCAAATGTAACTTATCGCACACTGTATATGGGTATTGGAAAAGCAAAAACATGATTCAAGTGAAAAAGTCTGCATGCCGATAATTATGTTTAAGGATTGAGCTAATGACTCATTCCACCTAATCCTTTAGTACTGAAGTGAAAATTACTTTTAAAAGTAATTTTCTCAAACTTGACAAGGGTGTTGGATAACTGAAGACTTGACATACAAGAGTTTATCAAAATGTTTTTGAAACACGTACTGTTTGTGGAGAACATTTTATTAAAAAGCTGTAGGCCCACCTCGGGCGTTCAGAACAGACACAATTCGACGTGGAATAGATTTATATTCATGCACATACGGTAATGAATATGGGACCATTCTTCTTGTAAAATATGGCCCAACTGTGTCAGTGATGCTGGAGGTGGAAAGTGTGAACTGACCTTGCGCTCCAGATATTCCCACAAATGTTCAATAATATTGAGGTCTGGAGATTTAGGTGGCCAGGTTAACTAATGTACCTCATCCTCATGCTCTGCAAACCACAACTTGATACGTTTCACATAATGCACAGATGCATTATCCGCTTGAAACCAGGGACGGTCATTAAGGAACAATGCCCGCAACTTTGTGTGCAGGTAGTCCCCGAGAATGGATTCGTACGTTGCGAATGTGACACGACCCTGCAGAATAACTAATGGCCCTAAGGAATTCCATGATATGACACCCCACAGCATCAGGGATCCACCTCCATGCTTCACAGTCGAAATCAAACAGTTGGGCTGGTACGCTTCTGCAGGTTTTCACCATACGTACACTCTACCAGTGGTGGGAAACAATGTATAGCACAATTCATCAGACCAGATGACACGTTGCCAGTCTTTAGCATCCCAATGTTTATGTGCTTTGTACCACCAGAGGTTTGTGGTTTGAAACACGCCCATAAATCCTGGCCCGATGAACTGTTATCAATCAATGTTATGTTAGAAACGGGATCATTCCGACTGGTGTTCAACTCTGCTGCTATTTGTGGTGTCGTGGTCATGTGCTTCCGTTGTACAATCTGTGCCAACGTTCGCCTATCCCTATCTGACAACTTCGAATGACATACACAATTTGCACGTGTGTAGGGCAACGCCCTGTCCTTTTTGATAGGTTATCATAATCTTCGATACCATATTTCGTATTGCACCTACTATTTCCGCCGTTCTGGTTATTGAAGCTCCTAGCAAGACGCACACCAATGATATGCCTTTTTGGGGGTCACTGAGATCTGACATTGCCGACAATTACACCACAACAGCTGTTTCACCTGCGCCTGTGACACTGCTACGTGATAGCCAACATCGTGCTTTTCCCCTTATATACCTCACATCGCGGGTGACGTCGTCCCTGTGATATGTATATGGCGCTTTGCTTGTACTCCAGTCGCCGTCGTGTTTCCGTTATTTTGATAAACCCCTGTAAATAAAAGCTGTAAATGCCAAAAAAAAAAAACTTTGGAAAACTGGGTCTTTTTTAAATAATGTAATGAAAATTCAATAAAACAAAAATTTTATTTAGCCTTTGCAATTAAAACGAACTAGAAACAAGTACAAACATCAATATTTACATTCTGAGGTCGTTATAAGAATTTTAAAAGAAAGCATGTTATTAAACTGAGAAATGCTGAATGTTCACTCACAGTTTCATTTACAAGGATCAAAGTGACAGCTGAAAGCTTCTTGCCAACAATACTCTCCCTGTATACCTATGGTTCAACTACTTATTTATCATATCCAAAAGAAAAATTCTTGTTGGTCTCCTCGTTTTAATGGCCACGACATGTACGAAACCCAGCAAATAATTTGTTTGAGACGAGTAGTCTTTTACTGAATAACAATCTTTAAAATTGATTTTTTTTTATTTAAAGGTACTTCTCTGCATGGATAGCGGCATTTGCATACATCCTGAAAATAAAATAAAATCCAATTAGCACTCTCAAACACTCTTAATGTTAAATAAGTGATGCCTTTATATTTTTCAGGTATTAATTTGGTTTGTTCGACAAGTATTTCCTCTTAATAACTTGAACTTCAAAATAAACAGAATTAAAAATAATATAAAAAAGGAAACTAATTAATGTAGAAAGGATAGACTTGAAATTTATCTCATGTGATAGTGGCTGTTTGGCTCTAACAACTTTCTGTTTTGCGGTGCTATACCTCAGCCCTGATGTTCGTACCAATTTTATTTTTCTTCTGATTGTGTTCCGAACCTTTCTTACGCCTTTTCCGCGATGGAACATTACCAATTGCTTTCATTTCACTGATTTCTTCGTAATCTGTAGTTCCCAGGTTCAAGCCCCAGCTGGGTCAGCTTCGAGATTTATCTCCGTAAAATTCCCCGCCCTGCCCACGGTCAGTAGAGGACACCGATGGGCTTTTAAAAGGCCGCCGTCCGTCGGATGGAACATTAAGCCGTGGCGCAGTGTGCGGGAGATCCATACCCTGTGCACGTTAAAAAACACGCTGGATGGCTTTGACAGGAGGCTACCATTTGTCTCCCAACAGCTATTCCAGTGGGTCCCCTTCCCCAACTTTCTCTGAGCCTTCGGGGTCCTTGTGACCTGGCCATTTAGCCCATGGTGTGCAAAAAAGTGCCGCTCAGAGGTAAAACAACCCAGCTGATTTCACTCGCCATTGTACCATAAACGCACTCTAAAACGACGGAAAAAGAAGAGGTTACAATGCTGCTACCTATAATAACCTTACGATTGCAACGTGGCACATTCAGTCTTTCATGGGAAATGATCTACATACATCTAGCTGATCACCTATAAGGAAAGATTCCAATTAAATGAAACGCTGTGGCAGTTTCAGCCTTTTACTGTACAAATGGTCATGGTATTTTTA
This sequence comes from Ryuthela nishihirai, assembly GCA_038380435.1. NCBI lineage: Eukaryota > Metazoa > Arthropoda > Arachnida > Araneae > Heptathelidae > Ryuthela > Ryuthela nishihirai. Next base: position 7,740,235 of record JAWZYU010000019.1, read on the forward strand.
GGAAAAAAAATCTTTTAATTTTCTTGCACTTACATCCTTATTTATATCAAGTCTTTAATTGTACACAGTGACAATGATTAAAAAGGGTGGGCCAATGACCCTGCTAAACTTGGCACGTGACTTCTTTAAAGGATGTTTTATTTTGTCTGAACATTCATCACATTTCTTCACTGCCTCTTCGTTATTGCATTCTTCATCATTTAAATTTTCTGTTTCTGTCCACAGAGAAGAGAAACTGTGAAGCATAATCTATAAATGCTAACTACTGAGTGCAACTGTTCCTGGCGAATCACACCGGAAGTTGTTCCATACAATTGGTACAGAACAACAGATGCAACTGAATGGAGCATGGACACGTTGCGCCATCTATATATCACTTCAGTCACTACGTATCGATTGAAATGTTACACTGTTGCTAACAAGAGGGAAATTTCACCAAGAATTTTAGTAAGAGTGAGAAAAGTAATTTTCGCTACAACTGCTTCAAAAAGTGGAGATATTTCTCAAAAATGTGATGCATTAAACATTTAAATTTCGAACGGGAACATTTGATTTTTTTACGTTTTTGATCGACAATGATCGAAACGGGAACATTTGTTTCAAATAAGCACTCTACAATAAGCTTTGCAGTAGCTTATTATAGAGTTAACATGATGTTAACTATCTTTGATAGCTATTCAATATCGATTATTTCTCTGGATATAATTTTATATTTATCATTGTTCCGATTTTTTTTGCTTCCATTTCCTTTAGTTTTCGTAGTTTTCTCTGTAAAGTTTTACGAAAATATTTTTGATGACAGAATATTCCTCCCAAATTTACGTACAAAATCCTCATGCAACCGTGGGCTACAGAGATCCAAGCAGCTTTGTAATTTTGTCCTCCAAACACATTGGTCGTGTACAGCTGCTTTATTTGACCACTCTAGGCCAATTCTAGCAATGCCCTGTTTACTACTGTCTGTTTATCGCATCTTAGGTCTCCCTCTTTATCTGAGGCCTTTTGGTACACTGTTTATAACACCCTTTCCCAATCTTCAGGTATGCGTTAAGGGAAAATTATTGTATAGGACAAATTTTATTGTTTAGATGTACACATCTATTTTCCATACTTTCCATAGATCTTAAAAGTCCCAGCAAGAATCTATATTTTTCTGGTTATATCATGAAGCACATCAACAGTATCTGTTAAATAGCTCCCAATATACACTTGTTTCCATAAATTAAGGAAAATCCCTATGTTAAGTCAATGGGAAACTAACGTCGAAACTCTGTAACTTCTAAGATAAGTTTTTTTTTTGTTTTGGAAAATGTGATTGCGGATAAAGATCTCAATCAAATAAATCAATATCTCGACTTTCAACAATATTCGTTCAGTATTTAATGAGTTATGGAAGTTTGAATATTTAAAATAGCAATGCCAGTCTTAAGAAACTTATACAAAACTGCAGAATACTGAAAGAATTCTTTATACAAAGTTCTAAAATACAAACTTATTTTATTAAACACTTTGATAAATACTTATTACTAAATTTTAATTAACTTCTGAAGTCAATTTTTGTGGCTTGCATTATTATTGCTAAATATTCAAATTTCCATAACTCGTTAAATACTGAACGAATATTGTTGAAAATCGAGATATTGATTTATTTGATTCAGATCTTTATCTCCAATCACATTTTTCAAAACAAAAAAAACTTGTTTTTGAAGTTATAGAGCTTTGACGTTAGCTTCCCATTGACTTAACATAGGGATTTTCCTTAATTTATGGAAGCCAGTGTAATTGACCTGAGACACTTGCTCAAGGGTGCAACCGTTCAAGATAATTGAATCGCATCAAACCTGACCAGATTACATCACTTTCGTTTCTTTTTGTTTATCACCAAATCTACTCTACTACAAGTCTCATCAACAGCTCTAGTCAAAGAGTTCAGCTGATCATCATTAAACAACAGGACCAGACGATCAGCATAATCTCAAACAAAAATTTTCAAATCTTTAGACCAGGCGTTTCCAACCTGCGCCCGCGAACCGCATGCAGACCTGGACAGCTAGTAAAGCGGCTCACAAACTCGTAAAGTTTACGTGTTTACGACATAAGCTTTCAACATGATTATGTAATTTTCAGCGAGTTTTTGATATCCAACTAGTTTTATATTGCCCTTTTTAATTTTATAATAGAAAATATAAAAAAATGAAGTTTTATTATTCATATACATTAACTATATTATATATTTTATGTGCGGCCCCAAAACAATTCATCTTCACTCAGTGTGGCCCAGGGAAGTCAAATCTTCACTGAATGTGGCCCAGGGAAGTCAAAAGGTTGGACACGCCTGCTCTAGAGCATTTAGGTCCATAATCTTCCCATTTCAGAGAATGCCGCATAACATAATCAATAATCAAACTAAGGAGAAAAGGAGACAAAATACACCTTACTCAAAGGGAGCAAGCTGTCTTGTAACTACTCAAGTTACAAGACAGCTTGCTCCCATAGAGAGTGCTTTCCCTTATGGCATTACTACGACACTCCCATATTATATTTATAATCCATTCTTATATTTGTTCAACGGTCAAGGAAGGTGTCACTCTTAATCAGGGGAGTAGCAATGGGGGGATGGGGGGAAGGCTCTCCCCCAAAGTAACTCGGAGTTGGCAAAATTCGAAGCAACTTCGTAAAATCTAGGTGAGTTGTGAAAATTGGTAATTTTTTTTGGGGGGGGGAAATTAAGGGGAGCTGTCAAAATCGAGACAACTTGGTAAATCTAAGGCAGTTTTGAAAATCGAGAGAAGGCAAAATTTAGAGCAATTGGCAAAATTCGAAGCCACTTAGTAAAATACAGGTGAGTTGGCAAAATCGGGACAATTTGGCCAAATCTTAGGGAGTTGGCAAAATTCGGAGTGACCTGGTAAGATCTTGGGGAGTTGGCGAAATCGGAACAACTTGGCAAAATATCTTAGGGAGTTGGAAAAATTCGAAGTGACTTTGCGAAATCGTGGGGAGTTGGCAAAATTCAGGTGAAATGCAAAAATTAGGATTTTTTTTCTGTAAAATTACAGAGAGTTGGCAAAATTCGGAGTGACTTGGCAAAATCGTGGGGAGTTGGTAAAATTCAGGTGAGATGTGAAAATTAGGATTTCTTTTCTGTAAAATTACAGAGAGTTGGCAAAATTCGGAGTGACTTGGCAAAATCGTGGGGAGTTGGTAAAATTCAGTTGAGATGTGAAAATTTGGATTTTTTTTCTGTAAAATTGTGGCGAGTTGGCAAAATTTAGAAGAGTTGGCAAAACTTAGGGAGTTGGCAAAATCTAGGGGGAGTTGGCAAAATTCGGAGTGACGTGACAAAATCGTGGGGAGTTGGCAAAATTCAGGTGAGATGTGAAAATTTGAACTTTTTTCTGTAAAATTATGGCAAGTTGGCAAAATCTAATGCCAGTTGGCAAAATCTAGGAATAGTTTGAAAAACTAGAGGCAGTTGGCGAAATTCAGAGTGACTTGGAAAAATTACGGAAAGTTCACAAACTTCCGGTGAGATGTAAAAATTGCAATCTTTTTTTCTGTAAAATTATGGCGTGTTGGCAAAATCGAGGCAACTTCGCAATATCTAGTAGAGTTGGCGAATCTTGGAAGTGTTGGCAAAATTCAGAGTGACTTTGCAAAAACCAGGTGTGATGTAAAATTGGGATTTTTTTCTGTAAAATTATGTCGAGATGGCAAAATCTAGGGCAGTTGGCAAAATTCGAATCCACTTGGTAAAATACGGCGATTTGTGAAAATTGGGATTGTTTTTGTAAAATTAAGGAGAGTTGGCAAAATCGAGAAAACTTGGCAAAATCTAGGGAAGTTGGCAAAACTGGAAACCACTTAGTAAAGTACAGGTGAGTTGTAAAAATTGGGATTGGTTTTCTGAAATTAAGGAGAGTTCGAAAAGCCAAGAATTCTTGGCAAAATCTAGGGGAGTTAGCAAAATTCAAAGCCACTTGGTAAAATACAGGGGAGTTGTGAAAAATGTGCCTTTCTTGTGCAATTAAGGAGAGTTGATAAAATTCGAAGTGACTTGGCAAATTCAGGGAAGTGTAAAAATTGCGATTTTTTCTGTAAAATTACGGCCAGTTGGCAAAATTCGAATCCACGTGGTGAAATATAGGCGAGTTGTGAAAATTGAGATTTGTTTTGTGAAATTAAAGAGTGTTGGACAAATTGAGGAAACTTAACAAAATCTAGGGCAGTTGGCAAAATTCGAATCCACCTGGAAAATACGGGCGAGTTGTGATAATTGGGATTGGGTTTGTGAAATTCGGGGTAGTTGACTAAAATCGAGAAAACTTGGCAAAATCTTGGGGAGTTTGAAAAGTTTGAAGTGATTTGGCAAATTTAGGAGAGATGTAAATTTTGGGAAATTAAAGTTTTTTTTTCGTGAAATTTTTCGTGAAATTAAAGAAAGTTGGCCAAATCAAGGGAAAATTCACATGACTTGCTACAATTCAGACGAGACGTAAATATTGTAATTATACTTTGGATTGGAATATTATATTATTGGAATTATATACTTCGAAATTATGGCTAGTTGGCAAAATTGGAAGTTAAATGGCAAATTGCGGTTAGTTGGAAATCAAATGGCATAATGTTGGAGAGTTGTGAAAATTGTCAAATTGCACCCCCCGGAGCGAAAATCTAAGAAATTTGCTCAGTTGGCAAAATTTCAAATTCGAGTTGGAAAATGTTTGAATCCACCCCCCCAAATTCGCTACGCCCCTGCTCTTAATTTAACGTCGATATTATATTCTATATTCGTAACAGACTTGCCATCTACATGATATTCTTGTCATTTGCTTCTTGATGCTATTTGTGAGCAGCTGGACTAATTCTTTCATGAGACACAGACAAATTGTGTACTGTAGTTATCAAGTTCATAACATCCGTTTAGAGGAGATTTTGAACGGAGGCCGGTAGCTCAGCGGTTTTGACCGCTGAGCTACAGGCTTCCTGAATTCGGTTTTGACCGCTGAGCTACTGGCTTCCTGAATTCGGTTTTGACCGCTGAACTACCGGCTTCCTGAATTCGGTTTTGACCGCTGAACTACCGGCTTCCTGAATCCGGTTTTGACTGTTGAGCTACCGGCGTCCGTTCAAAATCTCCATTACAAAAAAAATATATGCAATACAGGAAAAAAAATTGCAACACCTGAAAGGATTAACGACCTTTTATTGAAACGCAAGCAGCTGTTAGTATACACTGAGATGTGCAATTGATTTAATTATCAAAAAAATAAGGAAAATCACCACTTTACCTACCCGGCAAAGTGGTATAATTAGTATGATGTTGAACCGCCCCGCGCAGCAAAGCATTCATGAACACGGCGGGAAAGCTATCGTAGAACTCTATAATGTCCTCCTGAGGGATAGAACGTTAAATCGTGCGAAGTCGCTATTCCATTTCAGACAATGGTTGGCAAACATCTTGGGTGTTGTTGGAGCTGTCGACCCATCATGTCCCAGACGTGTTCAATAGGTGAAAGATCCGGCAATCGTGCTGGCCATGGTGGTCCCTGAACGTTTTGCTGGTGTAGATACTGCAGACTAATTGCTGGTAAAAGGTTCCGTGCTGTTGAACAAATGGGACAGCCACTGGCTGCAAAATGTTCGTAACATATTGTTGGGCAGTTAGAGATAACCTTATGATGACCAGTTATGACCGAGATGTCCGACTAATGGCGCCCCAACCAAGACACCAGGTGCTGAAGCTATGTGACGATGTCGCATATACTGGATGGCATTCCTTTCCCCTGGATGACGGCGAATAGGATGTCTACCTTCGTGCTGACCAAGACAAAAACGAGATTCGTCACTAAACACCACGGTACTACACTCTTGTTCGTTCCAGTTCTGTCTGAGGTGACACCACTGAAGACGTGCATGCATGTGGTCAGATGTGAAGGTCAAATGCAGTACGGACGACAGACTCGCAATGAAAACTGTAGAGGCCTGTTGTTTACCGTCCTCCTAGTAGGTCTTCGATGTGTTACCTGTTGCCAGTACCTTTGCACTTGCGTTGTAGTCGCGAATCTGTCACGCAATGCCATGCATCGCAAATGGCGGTCCTGTCGCTCAGTGGTCACACGTCGTCTTCCTGATCCTTGTCGGCGTGTGCTGAATCCTTCTTGAACCCACTGGCGTCATAGGGGGTACGATGCTGCTGGGATTGATGCGGCCAACAAGGTTGGCCACATCTCTGTGTGACAAACCAGCTTCTATATAAAAAAAACCTCCTCAAGTAGCTGCTTGCCACAGAGGTCTGACAGCAGCCTGTCAGTTTAATACGCCATAGTATAGTGATCTGTGAGGATGACGGCCGATGATTCTTCCACACTCAAAGTCTGTTAACTGTTGGAACCGCTGTCGATGTCTCCTTAAGGGTATCTTTAGCAGTTTAGCACAATTTCCACAACTTTTAGTCAATCAGGGAACTTCGGTTTTCTTTGTCTGTGTTTGACTGCCCTACACCTGAGATGTCAGCTCGCGCATGTCCAATCGTTTCGATCGTCCCGCAAACCTAATCACTTCCATGCATTTTCATATAACACCGCCTCCCTAAATTTCGTCACATTTGCATAACTTCTTTCAAGCGTTGAATTTTTATTCCATGTAGTGTATAATCAGGTAGTCGTGGATTCGTACCCCACCCGGCTAAAGATAATTTTCCTCTAAATATGATATCACGCTAAACTAAGAGCGATGCCTTCCTTTACCCTTAATAATAACCTTAATTATTCTGTTAATAATTACCGTAGCTAATTACCTTAAATTAGCTATTACCTTTACTTATTAATAATTATCTTAGCTAATTACCTTACGTTATATATTACTTTTATTTATTAATAATTACCTTAGATAATTACTTTAGTTAATTAACCTAATAATTGCCTTATTAAATTACTTTAGTTAATCTCCTTATTAATCAAAAAAACACTGTATAATAAAAAACTCATTAGCACCTCAAAAACCCTTATCAATCCTCTTTATTACTTCATTCCCCTTATCAATTTTAAAAAACCGTAATTAGAAAGCCACTTTATTAAAGAAAATGCCTCCCTTCTTCGCGGGCTATCTTGGATGAAGCAAACTATCTGGAAATTTCTCGAAATCTGGCAACTGCAATCTTGGATGATGTCACCGGCAAAGCCATCGGAAATGAACTACCATTCGAAATTTTAATGGACTTTCATATTGGAGGTAAACAAACTTTCTCGCCAAACCTACGGTCTCAGCCCCCCCCCCCCCACTTCATCCCATCTATTTCAGACTGACGTCATCAGTGTTACATCAGTCATAACATGCTACGTAACGTTTTGGAAAGAAATACCCTTCAACGCATCCCTCTTATCGAAAGTTCTTTTATTGAAATATCCACCACCCCTTATCAAAATATAGCTTGAGGCCATTTTGTAATCATCCACATCATTTCACCAACAGAACCAAATCATCCGCATAATCTAAATCAGAAATTTTCGAATCCCTAGATCATTTATGGACGAAATCTTACCTTTTAGAGAATGCCGCATAACATAATCAATAACCAAACTAAAGAGATTAATATTCCAATTTTCTTTATTATTCACCCACTTTTCTTTATTAATCCCGTTACATGAAACACAGATAAAGAAACACCTTCTCATAATTTTAAGTCCCCTCCCAATTCATTAAAGTTCCTTTTTCACTTTCCCTTTTAATGCTAAATATAACCTTTTCAAAGACATCATGACTGCATCACCGCATGAATCACAGATTAAGAGATATCTTCTCACTTATAATTTAAAACTCCTCTCAATTGATTAAACGTTCTTTTTTATTTTCTCTTTTAATATTAGGTACAACCATTTCAAAGACACCTTGATTGCATCACCACAAGAATCATATATAAAAAATTATTTTCTAAATGTTCTCCTTACTCTTCAGAGCTTGCACAGTGTGATGTTAACTCTTCGTTTGTCGGTCCCTCGGTTCGATCGCTATACGCGACGGGTGAAAGAGTCTTTCGGATAGAATCAAACGGTTTATTCACAATTGCAGAGACTCGATACTGAGGCTCCTCCCCAATAAATTAGTCCAACTTCAGGCTTTACTTAAAAATAACAAAGATTTATTTAACCTTCCAACGTACTTGCTGGACGAGGACATATGCTCAAATACATGGATTACAACAATACCAGCTTACTATGCCTGTTCAGCTGTATTTACAGAGCCAATGCCGCTATTACCAGTCGGCATTTCCCGCTTTACCAATTCTCGTCCGTCTCCTTCCGAGACTCGACCGGCTCTCCCCTCATCGTTGCCAAACCCTTTCTTCCTTTCTTTTCTATGCCTCACCATCTGGGCGTCCGTTAGCCCTCAGGGACCCGGGTCACTTGCCAGCGGACGCTAGCCGTTCCCTGTACACTGCTACTGCAATTAACTTTCCAGATGTCGGGACAGAGGGCCTCCCCGTAGCATATGACTACTTTGGCGACATCTAAAATAAATATACACAGCCTGAACAAAAAAAAATCTAAAAATGCCTCTAGCCTGACACCTCCCTGCCAGAAGTCAGTAGTTAGTCCTGTTAACTGCTGACTAAAAAGTCAAGTTGAATGCTGAAAATCAGAGTTCATTTTCGCATTAATCCTAGAGTTCAATGCCACAAAATACAGAGTTCTAAGTTGCTTCAGGAATTCTATAAATTCTCTGCGAAATGGCACATCTTTTACACATCTATGTACACTACACTTAAATACAAAATAACTCCTAGGTATATACTGGTGCCTGAGTCTAAATATTGTCTTTCTTTGCTTCAAACAAAAAAAACACTGGTGACTGAAGTAGTTGTCCAAGAGTAAACAGTTTATAAATTAATTATCTCACTAATAACTGTCTTGGACGAAGGTATGCCATACCGGCGGTGTTCATCGTTCACAGGTGGCATCCCATGTGAAAGGCTATGCACACCTTTCATGACTACCTAGCTATCACCTTCCCGTACGTACCCTCAGACTCTATAGGCTGAAAGTCGTCGACATTGGCGTCGGCCTGACCCATTGTTACCTCCAATTGCCAAGTTCGCTCCCTCCCCTGCATAATTTTGATCATCGTAGACATCGAGTCTGACAGATTGCTGCACATGTTTGGGCTGGGAGATAGGATGACGCTGATTGGACGGTCTCCATGGAGCATACATTTCCCTGTTACTAACTGGAATTTCTCTACCTCTTTCATAGTAGCTTCCTCGATTGGCCCACGGCTCGTGGATTTTCCTCCTGAGGTTACCAGTTACAGGCCTTCTCTCCTTCTTTCTAATTAACTTACCATATGCTTCCACACTCAGAAGTACCTCCTTCCGCAGCTTTGCTACTACTGCGCATAGCACTTTAATTTCTCCGCCACTCACAGTGCTATTGTCTGTACCCTCAATCAAACTTAAAGGCAGCTCTTTTACCTCTGCCCTTATGGCATCACCAAACGGTCCATGCAACAACAGATGATCTTTTACAGGGTGCTTTTCTTCGTGCAGCATCCCCTTTCTGATTACTGTCAGTTCTGCCCCCGAATCCACGACTGCTCTAGCTGTCTGGTTGCCACATCTGATTCGAACCTCTTCATAATCTACTGGGATACGTATCTCTCCCTGTCCCATTACTCGATTGCTTGGACTTGGCTTTGTATGTGTCGTAACCCTTCCTATTGTTGCCTCACAAACATCTTTAGAATTCTGATCCAAGGTGCTAACTTGGTACACCTGAGTTCGGTTCTCACGGTCCCCAGTTCTCAGTGGGCAATCTTTCATCAAATGTTCGTCAGATCTGCATTTATGGCACCTCCTTACTTTTGGGACATTTCTACATTCAGCTAAATTAACTGCCGATTGATACCTTCTGCTCGAGTAATTTCTCTCTGAGTCTATCCTCTGCTGGGGGGAAACAACACGTTCTGCATATTGCCTATGCCTTACCTCTTTAAAAGTTAGGACCTCTTCCCTTCCGTTTACACTGGCTAGATGGATTTCTGCCCACGTGGCTATTTCGTCTGCTTTTGCCCATGACTCTGCCTCTTTCTGTACTACGTAAGCATGGGTGTCTTGAGGAAGGCTATCACGTAATTTATCCGACACTATCAGGTCCATAAGCTCCTCAAAATTTGTCACCTTCCTACTGCGGACGTAGTAATCCCAGCTATTTCTGAGCCTCGAGGCTAATTGATTGTATGACTCATTCTGTTCTTTCGTGATAGTTTCAAACTTTCTCTTGTACGCAGAGGGAGTGAGCTTAAACTCTTTTAATACGGCCTCTTTAACTTTCTTATAATGAACAAAATCCTCTGCACTTAATTTTCGAAAAACGTGATTTGCATAATTACCATCTAAAAAAGAAATGATGACTTTGCCTCGAAATTCCTCTGGCACTTCATATATCTTAAATCCCCTTTCCGCTGTCTCAAAGAGATTTATCACCTCTTCAGGGTTTTTAGGGCTTCCAGCTAACATATTTCCCAATAATTTTATATAATTAGCCAGCCGCGCATCTGCTGGATTACTAGATACTGCCACCATTCACACATCACCCCGCTCCTCGTTTGCATTCCTCATTTGCAGTTCCAGTATTCTATACTCATGCTCTCTCTCCTTTTCTCTTTCTCTTTCTGCCGCCTCTCTCTCCTTTTATCTTTCTGCTGCCTCTCTCTCCTTTTCCCTTTCTGCTGCCTCTCTCTCTCCTTTTCCCTTTCTGCTGCCTCTCTCTCCTTTTCCCTTTCTGCTGCCTCTCTCTCTTCCCTTCTCAGTTGCATCTCTAACCTCATCCTCTCTAATTCAAAATCATATCCAATCCTTTCTTTAGCTCTCTGCTTTCTGGTCCCGCTCTGCAGTATATCCGCATCGTTGTCATCGTCATAATCCCTCAACCCTCTCATGTCTATCGCAGCATCAGACTCTCTGTCTATTGTCACCTCCTCGCCTCCCAGATCATTCCCTGAATAACCACCCTGCGCGCTATCCCTCTCTGTGAAGCCTCGTCTTAACTCATCCCTTTCCCTATCGCGACCACTCCTAAGCTCCATTTTAGCTCGTACAGGCCTCTGCCGTATCTAACTACTAGCCCCTAGAGTAAGAGGATACTTACCTCCGATGCGATGACAGGAACGAACCGCCTCGTCAGTCTGACACCTGAAGCACACAGCCGGAACACTCTTGGCAGTATCAGCCTTGCGTCGGTCAGCTCCCAGTGGATGTTGAACTTTTCCGTCACCTTCACAGCTTTTTCCACAGTTCGAACGTGATGCACGATTCTTCAGGTACCTTCACAGCTATTCTATCGCCTGAAGCACACCGCAGGACACTCTTGGCAGTATCAGCCTTGCTCTGGTCAGCTCACAATGGATGTCGGAACTCTTCCGTCACCTTCGTCGCTACTTTCACCGCTGTTGCGTACTGTCGACTGCGCCACTTTGTGATGTTAACTCTTCGTTTGTCGGTCCCTCGGATCGATCGCTATACGCGACGGGTGAAAGAGTCTTTCGGATAGAATCAAACGGTTTATTCACAATTGCAGAGACTCGATACTGAGGCTCCTCCCCAATAAATTAGTCCAACTTCAGGCTTTACTTAAAAATAACAAAGATTTATTTAACCTTCCAACGTACTTGCTGGACGAGGACATATGCTCAAATACATGGATTACAACAACACCAGCTTACTATGCCTGTTCAGCTGTATTTACAGAGCCAATGCCGCTATTACCAGTCGGCATTTCCCGCTTTACCAATTCTCGTCCGTCTCCTTCCGAGACTCGACCGGCTCTCCCCTCATCGTTGCCAAACCCTTTCTTCCTTTCTTTTCTATGCCTCACCATCTGGGCGTCCGTTAGCCCTCAGGGACCCGTATCACTTGCCAGCGGACGCTAGCCGTTCCCTGTACACTGCTACTGCAATTAACTTTCCAGATGTCGGGACAGAGGGCCTCCCCGTAGCATATGACTACTTTGGCGACATCTAAAATAAATATACACAGCCTGAACAAAAAAAAATCTAAAAATGCCTCTAGCCTGACACCTCCCTGCCAGAAGTCAGTAGTTAGTCCTGTTAACTGCTGACTAAAAAGTCAAGTTGAATGCTGAAAATCAGAGTTCATTTTCGCATTAATCCTAGAGTTCAATGCTACAAAATACAGAGTTCTAAGTTGCTTCAGGAATTCTATAAATTCTCTGCGAAATGGCACATCTTTTACACATCTATGTACACTACACTTAAATACAAAATAACTCCTAGGTATATACTGGTGCCTGAGTCTAAATATTGTCTTTCTTTGCTTCAAACAAAAAAAACACTGGTGACTGAAGTAGTTGTCCAAGAGTAAACAGTTTATAAATTAATTATCTCACTAATAACTGTCTTGGACGAAGGTATGCCATACCGGCGGTGTTCATCGTTCACAGGTGGCATCCCATGTGAAAGGCTATGCACACCTTTCATGACTACCTAGCTATCACCTTCCCGTACGTACCCTCAGACTCTATAGGCTGAAAGTCGTCGACATTGGCGTCGGCCTGACCCATTGTTACCTCCAATTGCCAAGTTCGCTCCCTCCCCTGCATAATTTTGATCATCGTAGACATCGAGTCTGACAGATTGCTGCACATGTTTGGGCTGGGAGATAGGATGACGCTGATTGGACGGTCTCCATGGAGCATACATTTCCCTGTTACTAACTGGAATTTCTCTACCTCTTTCATAGTAGCTTCCTCGATTGGCCCACGGCTCGTGGATTTTCCTCCTGAGGTTACCAGTTACAGGCCTTCTCTCCTTCTTTCTAATTAACTTACCATATGCTTCCACACTCAGAAGTACCTCCTTCCACAGCTTTGCTACTACTGCGCATAGCACTTTAATTTCTCCGCCACTCACAGTGCTATTGTCTGTACCCTCAATCAAACTTAAAGGCAGCTATTTTACCTCTGCCCTTATGGCATCACCAAACGGTCCATGCAACAACAGATGATCTTTTACAGGGTGCTTTTCTTCGTGCAGCATCCCCTTTCTGATTACTGTCAGTTCTTCCCCCGAATCCACGACTGCTCTAGCTGTCTGGTTGCCACATCTGATTCGAACCTCTTCATAATCTACTGGGATACGTATCTCTCCCTGTCCCATTACTCGATTGCTTGGACTTGGCTTTGTATGTGTCGTAACCCTTCCTATTGTTGCCTCACAAACATCTTTAGAATTCTGATCCAAGGTGCTGACTTGGTACACCTGAGTTCGGTTCGCACGGTCCCCAGTTCTCAGTGGGCAATCTTTCATCAAATGTTCGTCAGATCTGCATTTATGGCACCTCCTTACTTTTGGGACATTTCTACATTCAGCTAAATTAACTGCCGATTGATACCTTCTGCTCGAGTAATTTCTCTCTGAGTCTATCCTCTGCTGGGGGGAAACAACACGTTCTGCATATTGCCTATGCCTTACCTCTTTAAAAGTTAGGACCTCTTCCCTTCCGTTTACACTGGCTAGATGGATTTCTACCCACGTGGCTATTTCGTCTGCTTTTGCCCATGACTCTGCCTCTTTCTGTACTACGTAAGCATGGGTGTCTTGAGGAAGGCTGTCACGTAATTTATCCGACACTATCAGGTCCATAAGCTCCTCAAAATTTGTCACCTTCCTACTGCGGACGTAGTAATCCCAGCTATTTCTGAGCCTCGAGGCTAATTGATTGTATGACTCATTCTGTTCTTTCGTGATAGTTTCAAACTTTCTCTTGTACGCAGAGGGAGTGAGCTTAAACTCTTTTAATACGGCCTCTTTAACTTTCTTATAATGAACAAAATCCTCTGCACTTAATTTTCGAAAAACGTGATTTGCATAATTACCATCTAAAAAAGAAATGATGACTTTGCCTCGAAATTCCTCTGGCACTTCATATAACTTAAATCCCCTTTCCGCTGTCTCAAAGAGATTTATCACCTCTTCAGGGTTTTTAGGGCTTCCAGCTAACATATTTCCCAATAATTTTATATAATTAGCCAGCCGCGCATCTGCTGGATTACTAGATACTGCCACCGTTCGCACATCACCCCGCTCCTCGTTTGCATTCCTCATTTGCAGTTCCAGTATTCTATACTCATGCTCTCTCTCCTTTTCTCTTTCTCTTTCTGCCGCCTCTCTCTCCTTTTATCTTTCTGCTGCCTCTCTCTCCTTTTCCCTTTCTGCTGCCTCTCTCTCTCCTTTTCCCTTTCTGCTGCCTCTCTCTCCTTTTCCCTTTCTGCTGCCTCTCTCTCTTCCCTTCTCAGTTGCATCTCTAACCTCATCCTCTCTAATTCAAAATCATATCCAATCCTTTCTTTAGCTCTCTGCTTTCTGGTCCCGCTCTGCAGTATATCCGCATCGTTGTCATCGTCATAATCCCTCAACCCTCTCATGTCTATCGCAGCATCAGACTCTCTGTCTATTGTCACCTCCTCGCCTCCCAGATCATTCCCTGAATAACCACCCTGCGCGCTATCCCTCTCTGTGAAGCCTTGTCTTAACTCATCCCTTTCCCTATCGCGACCACTCCTAAGCTCCATTTTAGCTCGTACAGGCCTCTGCCGTATCTAACTACTAGCCCCTAGAGTAAGAGGATACTTACCTCCGATGCGATGACAGGAACGAACCGCCTCGTCAGTCTGACACCTGAAGCACACAGCCGGAACACTCTTGGCAGTATCAGCCTTGCGTCGGTCAGCTCCCAGTGGATGTTGAACTTTTCCGTCACCTTCACAGCTTTTTCCACAGTTCGAACGTGATGCACGATTCTTCAGGTACCTTCACAGCTATTCTATCGCCTGAAGCACACCGCAGGACACTCTTGGCAGTATCAGCCTTGCTCTGGTCAGCTCACAATGGATGTCGGAACTCTTCCGTCACCTTCGTCGCTACTTTCACCGCTGTTGCGTACTGTCGACTGCGCCACTTTGTGATGTTAACTCTTCGTTTGTCGGTCCCTCGGTTCGATCGCTATACGCGACGGGTGAAAGAGTCTTTCGGATAGAATCAAACGGTTTATTCACAATTGCAGAGACTCGATACTGAGGCTCCTCCCCAATAAATTAGTCCAACTTCAGGCTTTACTTAAAAATAACAAAGATTTATTTAACCTTCCAACGTACTTGCTGGACGAGGACATATGCTCAAATACATGGATTACAACAACACCAGCTTACTATGCCTGTTCAGCTGTATTTACAGAGCCAATGCCGCTATTACCAGTCGGCATTTCCCGCTTTACCAATTCTCGTCCGTCTCCTTCCGAGACTCGACCGGCTCTCCCCTCATCGTTGCCAAACCCTTTCTTCCTTTCTTTTCTATGCCTCACCATCTGGGCGTCCATTAGCCCTCAGGGACCAGGGTCACTTGCCAGCGGACGCTAGCCGTTCCCTGTACACTGCTACTGCAATTAACTTTCCAGATGTCGGGACAGAGGGCCTCCCCGTAGCATATGACTACTTTGGCGACATCTAAAATAAATATACACAGCCTGAACAAAAAAAAATCTAAAAATGCCTCTAGCCTGACACACAGTCTGAAGCAACAAATTCTTTTTGAAAAATAATTATCAATCATATACTCTCTATGCCAAGATGTAGGCCAGTGTCTCGCAAACATTTTTACTCTGCGGCACACTGAATCTAATTTTTTTTCCGCGGCACACCGAATCTAATTTTTTTTCCGCGGCACACTGAATCTAATTTTTTTCCCGCGGCACACTGAATCTAATTTTTTTTCCGCGGCACACTGAATCTAATTTTTTTCCCCGCGGCACACCTTAAAAAATTTTTGATGGTTACGTAAAAAGAGGAAAATTTAAGTTTCGTTAAATGTATTTTATTTAAAATAAATATAATAATAAATATAATTAATCATAACTCGGTGTTTGTTTTAAATATTTGTCCATTCTATGGCTTGAAATAGTCAAAAATTAATACCAAAATTTGGAAAAAGCTTGATAAATACTTACAAGATCCCAGTTGATAAAATCTGAAAGATTTTTATCGTCGATATTAAATTTTCGTCGATATTAAAGCACGTCGATAACAGAAGTCAAGTCAAAATGAAATCTTTGGAATATCTAGTGTCAATTTGAAAATCTCTCGCGAAAAACAGTTTGCGAGACACTGATGTAGGCTATCCTCAGCACTTCATAAAGAAAGTTCCTCTCCGCCAGAAATAAAATCAACAACTTTCGCCTTCAAGACAAAAGTTCTCAAGCTATGAAATATACATCCTCCATTTTTCACTTTCCAGCTATCAACAATACCATTTACAATATTGTCATGAATTAAAGGGATAGAAACTGAGCGTGAATTCAAATGAATAGCATAAAACAATTATAAATCTAAAAATAATGTAATTTATTACAAAAGTATAAATGAAAATGTTTATACAACAGATTTGTGTTTATATAACACAAATCTAAATCAGTATAAAAATATACTTTCTAAGGAACAAAGCACCTTTTCACTATGTCTACTCAAAGCCAAAGAAAATAAAGCTTCTGTAAGAGTCTGTAAGTGGCTCAATCATATTTGTGAACAAACCTGCAATCCACGAAGAATAATATTACCATTTCCTATATAACTAAACATCATAATGAACTCTTCCTACAGAAAAGTTGAGATCAGATCTGCTTGTAAGACTAATTTAAAATCTCCTCAATCACATCGTTCAGTAACCTAAACATCCTTCTTTTTCTTGTCAGTCCACTAATACAATCTACATTGATAAACTTATTTTACTTTCACGCACACTCCACATAAAACATTTGTCCTTTAGACGAAACTGTCTAGACTAAAACAAACCACGTTTTACTTCACATAAATTCTTCTAATTATCATTGATTCCTTATTCTTTCAGGCAAGTTCGTTCGATGTCATTGGTATCGATACATCACATCACAAGACGATTGTATCAAGACGATACATCATATCACAAGTTCATTCTAGCACGTTTATCTGTCGTAACACTGCCCCTCCTTAGGGCTTGTTCATCCCGAACAATTGTGGATTCCGAAGCCTCTTCAGTTTTTCAATGAAACGGGGCCAAACGATCCATGTGAACCACTTTGCACTTTGTAGTTGGACGTCGACAAATGCCGTACACCACGTCGTTAATCCTGTTAACTACAATATACGGATCTTCCCAAGATTTCTGAGGTTTTGGAGAAAATCTCTTCTTTCTATGTGGGTTGTACAGCCAGACAAGATCCCCTTGATTGAAAACAGTTCCATTTCTTTTGCTGTCGTATCTCGTTTTGGTTCTCTCGCTTGCTAAGTTGATGTTATGTCTGACGGAGTGGTACATTTCTTCTAGTCGTTGTTCTAATTCTTGTACGTATTGCGAACACAGGCATTGCTTCGGGCCGACCATATTAAAGGTCACAGGGAAGACGTAACTCTCTTCCAAAGAGCATCATGGAAGATGTCTGTCCAATTGTCTCGTGCACTACTGTTCTGTATGCCAACAAAAAGAGTGGTATATGGCGATCCCAGTCACGTTGATGGTCGTTGACAAATTGTGCAGTTGTCCTATTGAATCTTTCGACTATACCATCCGACTGAGGGTGAAGGGGAGTTGTTCTTGTTTTGTGAATGCCTATGAATTATTTGTCTTTAAACACATTGGATTCAAAATTCCTTCCTTGGTCAGAGTGGAGTTGAAAAGGTACTGCGTACCTACTAATCAAGTTCTTTATATCATTTCGGCAACTGTTGTTGCCTCCTGGTCTTGGATGGGATAGACCTCAGGCCACCTCGTGAAATAATCCATTACCACTAATAAATCATGGATGGGATAGGCTTCAGGCCACCTCGTGAAATAATCCATTACCATATATAAATAGTTTTTTTCGTCAGCAGTCCTAGGAAACGGACCCATTACATCAATGGCTATTCTTTCAAAAGGGGCACTAACGTTATACGTCTGCAGCTTACCCCGACTCCTAATCTTAGGGCCTTTCTTTGCTGCACAGGCCACACATTTCTTACACCATCTTTCAATGTCTGCCCTACTTTTCAGCCAATGATATCGTTCCCTGTCTCGCTAATGTCTTATTAACACCGAAGTGTCCTCCAGTGGCACTACCATGCACATCTTTCATCACTAGTTCCACTCGGAAGCGAGGAAGGATTATTTGCCAACGGATCAGTCGTCCAGTGGGATTCTCCCATCTTCTGTATAATACACCGTCTTTCACTTCTAAGGAGTCCCACTGTGACCAATATCTTTTGGTAGTTGGGCTATACCTCGAGATTTCTTCCCAATTAGGTCTTATATCAGATATTTCAATCAAATCCATTATTGGCCTTATATCTTCATCGTCTAGTCCAGCGCTGTCCAACTACAGGCCCGCACAAGGATTTTTGTGGCCCGCGAACAAAATCAAGTTTCTACCTGAAATTTTAAATAAATATCTATAATTCCCATTATAATTTTTTGTAAACTTATTTTACTTTACTTGATATGCAATCTTCAACTTATTCATTCTATTTGCAATTATTATTGCATTATTTCAACTTACTCATTCTATTCTTATTGCCCAACAACTACGGCCATAATGCTCCCATTAAATGTATTAAATATTTGATGTGGTTTGGAAAATTTATATTGGTTTATTATTACTTATGATTTTTCGTATAAATAAAATAATTTTTTGGGGTGAGTGAATGAACTGACTTTTCAATTACCTATCCTGTCCTATTCTTTTTTTGGCCCGCGAAATACTGGTAAAAGAAATATGGCCCGCGAAATATTGGCGAAAGGAAAAATGGCCCGCGGTCTCAGAGAAGTTGGACAGCACTCGTCTAGTCTAATTTCTATTGGGCTCCAGATGTTAAGAGTATTACTGTTTGCTTGTGTCGATGTTATTTGTCTTATGGGCATTACATCTTAGTACTATATTTCAACTCTTCATTATAATTATGCTTACAGTTGTCAATACATGGATGTGTGGAAAGGGCATCTGCATTCCTATGTAGTTTACCACTACGACTCTCAATGGAGAAATTGTACTCTTGTAAACGCTGTATCCATCTAGAAATTTGTCCTTCAGGATTTTTAAAGTTAAGTAGCCACCTGAATGTAGCATGATCAGCACGGATAAGAAATATTTGGCCATAGTGATAATAATCAAAATGCTGTATTGCTTTTACTATTGCTAACAGTTCTTTACGTGTGACACAATAATTCCGTTCTTGTTTGGATAAAGTTTTGCTAAAATATACAATAACTCTTTCTTGTCCTATTTGTTGTTGTGAAAGTACAGCACCATCTTCTGTATTACTTGCATCGGTATCTATTATGAACTGTTTTCCAGCTTGTTGATATGCTAACAATTAAAAAAAAAGTTTTAAGTAGGGTCTCGTTTCTTGTCTTTGCACCTACTACGGAGGTTTTGTGAAGGGTTTCTCTGATAGGAATCTATTCTTTATCTACTTTGAACAAAGTCCTTGCAACCAGGGTACCATGAGCCAAAGCTCCTATACCAGAGGCTTCAGTGACTGCCAATCAGAAGACCTCAGAAGTCTCCGCCCGATGTCCACAGACTATAATTTCACTTTGTGCTGCGATCTCTGTGTCTTTCGTCACTAATATTGGAATCACGCTTGATAAGGAATCAAATGTTCGGCTAAGCAAAGGAATCTCTTCTGTCTTATAGATGAGTAGGCTGTCACTGGGTCTAATGCTGAATCCATGTTATTTTAGAAAATCAACGCATAATATGCATTCATCGTAGATGTCAGCAATGTAAACAGGATGGCGTACCAAACAGATACCAACTCTGATGTTGAGTTCTATCCTTCCGTGGACTTTAGCACGATCTCCAATGGCTATTTGTAGGGTTATATTAGACTGTCTAGCATTCCAGTTTGGGTGAGGTATTATCCACTTTATTATGTCTGTTCTGAGTAAAGATACATTTGCACCAGTGACTATTATACGGTAAGGCTGATGGAACCACGAATGGAGATTCGTGGTTCCATCAGCTACCAATCCGTTATTCTCACCATGTAGTGTTGAATCGTGGGCGACTTCCCCTGAAGCCAACCAATCAACACCAGCCATTGCTCTTCAGGTTGTTTATGCTGGTTCTGCCGTCTGTTAGACGTGCTTCAACCTTGTACCCACCATCTTTTGCAGTTGGCACAAAGATGTCCTGTCTTGTCACAATTTCAACACTGAAGTTCTGTGTAAGTTTTTGAAAAGGAACCTTTTATTTCTTTCAAAACGGACAATATGGCTTTGGTTAGTTCTTTCACTTTCACTATCCTTATGATGACCTACTGTGTGTATATAACTCGTTTGCCTGGGGTTGCTCCTTCATTGCCGCTGTTAGTTAGTTATTTTTGTTATTTTAAATTGTCCAATGTATCCGAATTTGACGCAGCTTATTTTGATGATTGAAGATGAAACAGTTTGCTCTCCCAAGTGCATCAGTTAGATGCTGTGGTAAAATGGTCATCAAGCGAAAAATATCTGGAGCCAAAGGGACTTCGTTTTCCATTTCACCACGGAAGTAGAGCTATACAACGAGAAAGAATTGCAGCCAGTACCATAGGGCAAGCTTCTTCTAGCTGTACCTATATCGCAGCTCATCCAACTGATTTCTCTCGTCGCGCTCTATTGGCTAGCTCAAAGGACGTCGCCACACCACAGCACTCCATCATTCCATGGCTGGAACGACCTTTGGTGAACCCTACAGTACCTCACTACAACATAGTCAATATGAGAAACTTTAATTCTGTCAATTCTATGACTCAATTTGTGTCAACAAGTGTGCATCTAGTCGAAGGGATAATTTTTTTGCCGACATTCCAAAACTTTCACGCGAAATTATTACGTAACCATATACCTCAAGACCAGCACTGTCGCATAGGCTTAATGTTTCATTCAGATTGGATAAAAATGTCGTAAATCTCCTTCTACATAAAAGAATAGAACTGACTGAGGATAGATTTATGATGGCCCTAGATAGTATCATATAATTGAATGAAGGAATTGGCCTGCAAAGCAATATGGAATTCGATTTCGTTTGCACCGATCTGGACCGTATTAGCAGTGTGGCAACGCAAACATACACCACCTAAGACCCACAATCGTGCCTATATAAATTCTTGGTTAAAAAGTAAAAGAGCCATCGTATCCATTTAAAACAACGATGGAACTTGTTTGGCTAGACCTCTGGTGGTGGCTAGAGAACTGAATTAAAAAAGTGATTTGTCTAACCATTGCGAAAAAATAAGAAGTCATCATAAGGCACAGCTCATGGACCCCTTCAACTGCATCGCGCTACCAGCATATCCATCAGCTCCTAAGGATTAGATGAAGCGAGGTTATTCCAGGTCCATTTCTCACTCAATATCCGTATAGTGGTATATTCAGTAGAATATTTCTTTTGCTTGATTTCGTAGGGCTTGATGCTCCACACAGTTAATTTCTCCTATACTGTGATCTACATTATGATGTCATTTCTACTCCTGAAGGACTAGTTTGGCGGTCTGTCTTGTCGCAAGATATTGTCCAAAGTAGAGACCTTACCTCCTATGACCTTACTGTAATATGTGCCTGGATGCATGTTGCAAATGAGCGTGAACGCTTTCTGGTTCATTTACAAAGGTTGACGATAAAATATTGTGCCAGGCAAGAATTCTTATTCTTTTTGCTATTTTTTATTGTTCGAAAATAAAATGATATACTATCACACTGTTATCATTTCATATTTTGCAATAACATATTTGAAGTATTATATTTTTTTTTGCGTTTCTTTAGATGATCTGCCATAACTTTTGATTCGGTATATCTACTTTAACTCTGTCTAAATATTTAAAATCTGCATAAGATTTTTAAATGCACTTATGCATATTAATATAAATTATATAGATTATTACATAGATCATTTAAAATTACGCTTCTGTAAAATGAAGAAAAAGAGGTTTGGTATCGTGGTCTTTCTAAATATTTTGAAGTTATGGGGATTAAGCAAATTAGGTTCGCCTTGTATCTCGAGTTCTTTTGATAAATTACACATTTAGCTTTCCCACTGTCGTGAAGCACCTTCACGATTCTCGCTCTCCAGGCAGCAGTCAGATTCGTTGCAGTCATAAGCCAGTTTTATTAGTGTGACTATATATATTATACTCTTAATTTATTATGTATTGTTTGAAGATACCCTTAACTATGGTTTGGCATATTCTTCTTTGTTTCTAAGTAAAAATAAACTCTATTGTTTACTTAATTTCAAAAGAGAAAATATTAATAAGGGTTCATCATCCACGATTGGATGATGCATTTTTTCAACTTCTAGTTGAAGGAATATTTTTCTCTTCTTTCAGAAACTCACAGAAACCTGTAAGTTTAATCAGCAAAATACAAATGGCTTGAAGGGTTTTTTGTATAATTATAACTTACAGTTTTAAATTTTATCTCGTTCGAAAAAAAAAACAGAAAAAGATATATAATAGTTTCACTTTTTCGTCTGTCTGTACATCTGCAAACACCGAACGTTTTAGTTTATAGAGATAAATTAAAATTTATTTTTGTGTTCGATAGGTAATAGAAATGTTACGATTCGCACATTTCATATATTCCAAAAACCCATAATCGCGCCTCCTAACGGTGGAAAAAGTTGAAAATTACGAAATTTCAAACAAATGTTGCAAATGATGTAGTTATACTAGAAATTTGAAATGTTTGTGGTGAATTGTGAAATTCATAAAGTTTTCATTGGCATTGTTGCCAATGGAAACTTCGGAGCTGACCCTTAGTCCAAAGAGGAAAACGCAACGTTTTCGTTTTAAAGAATAACTGTTTATTTTGAGAGATACATTAAAAATTCTTTTTGGGTTGGATAGGCAAAGAGGAATTATTATTTCCCGAATCTCTTAAAAGCTATAATTGTACCCTCTAATGTGGATAAAATCGAAAATTTAAAAATTTAAAACGAATCTTGAAAACGATGTATTTATGTTAGAAATTTGAAATTACGGGGGTGCCATGTAAATGTGATAGTTTTTTTATTGGCGGCAATGAATCGACCCCTTAACTGCAGGTTCGGTGGAAAATGCAATTGCTTTTTTTTTTTTGAGATAATTGGAAGAATCGTTTTTTCGTTGGATTAGTATTAACGAAATATTATACAATTTTCATTTTTCAAATACATAGATAGTTTTAATTTATATCATTACAGATAACTAAATAACGAAACTGCCAAACTTTTAACCAATGTTGCAAGTGATCTGTTTATAGTATAAATCAAAAATTTCTGTGGTAGAGTAGCAGAAGATGTTTCACTAACAACAACAATCTACTCCCTTTTCTCAGAGGGGGGGGGGAAGAAAAACAACTTTTTATATGTAAAAACTAAAATAATCTTTTTCATGTTTTGCAATTACTAAATAAATATTACTAGACCTATTCCTCGATTTGCACGGTTGTCAGTTTACAAGGTTTTTGCTTAACACGGTCAGAAAAATGCAAACAGTTTCGATTTACACGGTCAAAGAAATGAAACCACTTTCGTTTTACACGATTATAAACTCGATTTTACACGTTATGGATTGAGTTTTTTGTTTATTCACTTATGTACAATTCGTATAAAGAAGTAGCAGTGGTATAGTGTCAAAGGAGATTCTTAGACGACTTTTCTAAAGTAAAATTCAACTAAATGATTTTATTTGCTATGATTCATTTTCAAGAAAAAATAGATAATAGTAAATTCCTATATTAATAAAATCGTCATCTGTAACAAGTTATATTTTTACCCTAAAATTATATTCTTGCCATTATAAGGCAATCTGTGACGCGACATCTTAATGGAATGATGCCTGTTTCGAATCGACAGCGGAATCTGACTCTTCTAGACTGATATTTTTCAGACCATTTAAAAACCTGTTTATCTCATTTATAGCAACAAATTTAACTTTGTAGACTATTATATAGGCTAAATACAGCTGAATCGTAAGTACACTGTTTCATAAAATAGCATATAAAGGATAATTTTGCGAAATAAAATGCCAAGTGTTGGTATAAATGGTTAATTGTTAGTTTATATTCAGTTTATAAATATTCTTCTTTCAAATTTCGTTTCAAATTCGATTACCGTAACGACGAGTATTTTCTTGACCAAAAAATAAATCTATGAGAAATTAATCTAAGCTTATCCGAATTAGTGCAAGCGCAAAATAATGTTGCATTAATGCATAATATTACTTCTGTACTCAAATTTGAGAAAATATGTACAAATAAAATTTTCAGTATACGCTTTATTCATAACAAGGTTTTTTTTTTTCGGAACCTGTTTTCCATTATTTCTTGATTTCGATTTGTGTTTTACAAGGGGAAGATTGATATTTATATAATCCTCCCGTTTCGTATTGTTATTTTAGCCGTGATCGATTTTTAATACATTACGTTTTACCTTTTTTAAATGCTTAGAGCCCAGTATTACACTGGGGAAAAGAGATATCCTCCCACACAAAAAAGAGTAAATAGTGGAAGGTAATGGTTCTTGAACAAAAGACATAGATATTTATTTACAGTGCTATTTCCATTTCACATTACATGCTTTCAATAACTAGGGCAGTAGTAAACGTCCTGCCTCTCTCGTCACTAAGACTGTGCTGCTCTCTCCACACTAAAACTGTTCACATCTCTCCTCACTAAACCGTTGTCGCTTCTCCAAACTAGCGAAACGTTCTCTTCACTGTCCCAGACTGTTGTGTTCTCCTTGCTCTCTCAAACACACAAAGGGCCACTATGCAAAGAGTTTGATTGTCCATCCCCAATTCTCTCTGTTAAGGGGGGGGGGGGGGTAAGGGACGAAAATAGATAGTTCTCGATGCAATATCCTTGTCCCAAAACCACGTGTCAGTCCGTTCATGGGAACCGTTGAGCAGTGGTCCAGGGGATTTTCCCGAGGCATCCTGTGTTGTAGTGTCAGAGTCTCAAACTTGGCGACACGCGTCGCTCCGGAAGAGGTTTTGCATGGATGAGAGGGTGCGTCCTTTTGTACAAGTTCCTTGGATTATAAGAGCCATCAAGGCAGGTAACTGGCATTGCCCTGCTCTGCGTCACCTCAGATGGAATTGTCCGCCGAGATAATCTTCCACATGGCGCCAGAATGTCAGACAAGGAAGCTGAAGGCAACGTCGAAACGGTTCTAGGTGAATACGAAAATTCACGTAGAACATTTTATTTCCAGGAACTCGCCGTTCAAATGTAATGTAAATCGACGAATGAGTGGATTTACATTTTTTCTATCATCCATCAGCTCGAATTAAAACTTTCAAAGAGCGAAAATGTAGATACACCAAAAAATCTTTGAAAACGAGATTCCGATATGAGCGAGGCGATATGCATTCTTCTTGTTATAATTGTAAAATAACACTGTAAAAAAATGGGTAGAGAGTAGTTTTATATTAAAATCAGTTTCAGGTGAAAAGTTTGCAATGATTCATTCACAGCTACTTGGTAAACAAAGCTATCATGTGAAGTTACAAGATTCAATCGGAGAGTAAACCAAAACCAACGAGATTAAGAATGAGTGATCCTGTAAACGTTATTTACCACTATAAGGAGCGATGCAATTTAATAAGGGGGCTGGTTATTATGTTTTCAAATTTAAGAATTTTCGACCAAGAGTCCCAATAGCATAATAGGTTTCATTGGATATAATTATTTAAGCCATCATCTTTGCTGCATTCTGAAAATACTGGGTTTAGGGGGGAAATTGTCTTCAGCTGCGTGGTATTTGAACCCACGACCTCCCGATAACATGTCATGTCCCAAGCCACTGAGATATCGACCGCTGATCAAGATTTCCCCTGTTGCTGTTAAATTCCGTCACGGGCGCTAAGTCAACTTGGATTCTCAATACCCTTGTTTGTGACGACCAGGACGAAGATTATATTTAGTTTTTGTCAAAGGCTGGACTCTACTTCTATAGTACTGTTCAGTCGCGACGGTGGATAGTGGTAAAACATGGCATTATCCCGATAGATGCAGTGCATTATTGCGGAACATCTGGGTCTTGTCATTAATCATATTACCTGTTGTTAAATCTCACACCTAGTCTCTAGTAGATGTCATTATTGCAGATGAAGTCTTCATTCATCGGAGCTCCTCATATAAATGAAATTGATTTCTTTGAACCATTTTAGAAGGCTTTTGTGATTTTCCAGAATGTTTAAAAAGTGCCTTTATGTGGATGTTGCATGCTATACAAATTCAGAATGGCATGTTACTGCGATCCTCAAAGCTGGCGTACAATACTGACAAAACCCAAAGCGATCCAATTGGTATCAGCAGCCGATAGTTCAGTGGTAAGAGCATCTGACATGTTATCAAGATGTCATGGATTCGAAATGGCTCAAGACAGTTTTCCTCTATATCCAGTATTAGCAGAGTACAGAGAATATAGTGACTTAAATATAAACAGTTGGATCGCTGTGAAAAAAGAAATATTCCACTGGAACTATTAAAGCTGCTCTAATTGTTTTCTAGACTCACAGGGTAGCGAGAACTTTGCGTTCGCCAAAGTGGATGTCGGAAAAGAGTAAATGTTTCTAACGTTTTTAATAGCAGACTAGTAACCCGGAGCTGCCAGAGTTTTGAAACGCCACATTTTCCACAAAACGGCTCGTGCCTAGCTCATGCCATTCTGTCTCTTTCTCCTGAATTAAATCGAAACAATGGTTTTATTACGCTAAAGAAAAAAAATTGAGCTATTTATTCTTTGAAATTTATTCATGACAATAATTGTTTAAAATAGCCACTATCGTCAAGTCTAGTAATAGTAGTAGTAATCTAGTAATAGTAGTAAGTATCGTGGGAGGCTTCTGTCGATACTCGAATTACAAAAGTTCTCAGTTGATCATTAATTAGCCACATAGAAATTTAGAAACGGAAAAATAAAATCCTGGAGGTATTTTTTTGATTTTTTGGGGGAGATAAGAAAGCACTTGAAAAATTGACACTTGGTGATGAAAATCTTCCGTGAACCATTTTAGAGGCGAAATTCTTCTTCGCTGGAACTTGTTGTAGATGCTGAATATATGTTTTTCAAATCCAAATTCCGCTTGCAAAGAAGTAGAGTTTCCAAAATGCCAATTGGAAGAAAACCGAAGGTGAAAAAGCTTCACATTGCTGACAAACGTGCTCAAAAATCTCCAAATGCAAAACGTTTGTTGTGCTGTTGCAGAATTTGGTGTCCCCTCAGTGTGAAAGGGAAACGTTAGAAAATAAAAACCCAGTTAATCTCAATTAGAAAGTTTTCCCAAATAGCACAGGTGATGAAAAAACAATGGTGGAGATCTCTTTAAAAATTGCAGACATCCTAAAAATTCTTTTAAAATCCGGTGGCTGTTCAGTGAGATGTTTTTTGCAAGTGTTTTATAGGTTTATGTTTTGCGGTATAGGTTTAAAAAGTTTTGGCACATGCTGGTGTATGATTAATCTAGTGTTTTGAATTTTTTGTACTTGAAAATTTTCAAGTCTGGATGTCTTGATATAAAGATTTTTCAGAATGTTTAAAAAGTGCCTTTATGTGGATGTTGCAGGCTATACAAATTCAGTATGACATGTTACTGCGTTTCAATTGATTTGCAATGGGAACAAAGATTAGACTCCGACTTTTTCGTAATATGCATTTTAATATTGAGTCTGCAGTGACCTATCCAAAATCAGGATTTCGAGAATTTCAACCTGGTCTACAACGGTTGTCTTTGATCCCAGCAAGTTCGCTCATAGCCTATAATTTTCCTGTCCATGAAGGGAAAGTTCATGCAACATTTTGGGCCTTAGCTCTTTAAGAGACTTATACATAAGTGATAAAACACTTTATATATTAGGCAAATAAGAAAACGTTAATCTTCCAATTATAAACATTATTTTCTAGGGAATAACTTCGCAGGACTATACTCTTTAAGAATGAAATAGTCGAAACTAATTACCCATTAAGACAAAAGCTGTAGAGGCGAAGTAACTGGGACCTGATAACTTCATCCCACCTCCAACAGTTTCAGAGAAATAACAATATTTAGATGCGTGCTTTAACTGGGAGACGTAAAAAAAAATGATATTTACTCTCGGGGGAAATTCTCGTGGTACAATTTGTTTCTATTTACCTGGAGTTATTCTTTCTTCGAAAGTTACATGAAAACATTTTTATGGCATATCTTCTGATGGTCTAGTTTTTTTAATTTATGAAAGTTTAATCTGCCATCGTGAATATAAAGCAAAATTCAATTTCTCTATGCATCTAAATTACGTAAATTTGTCGTGTTGAAAGCACTTGGTATTTTTGAGATTTGGTCGATCAGAAATATTTTGAAATGTATTAAACCTTCACTGTATTAACTTTATGCAAGAAAATGAAAAATAAAAGAAATTTTATTTCTGAAACAACAACAATAATAATAGACACATTTGTCACATTTGACATTCATTAATATTTCTATAGTTTTTTTATAATATATATTACATTTGTTTTCATGCAAATATTTTGCAATTGTATAGAATCAAAAGAATTTGTATTCTTCAACTCTAACACGCTCAATTCTTCAAAAGTTCTTTTATTCTGGTTTGATTTTGAGTAAAACATGTTACGACATACAAAGCCAATACAGTTGGCTCCTTCAGGAACTGGAAATTTGGCCTTTAGATTCAAGTTTCTACTATATTTTTCCAGTACCATGTAAAACAAGTGTCACTGTATTTGCAGGTGGTTATTGTCTGAGCGCAATTCTGTCATGAAGCAAAGGCATGGCTAAGTGCTGATGGACGGAGGATTGCAACATCCCGGAAACGGACACAGCACTAAGATGCTCTGCCGACGAACTGGTTAACCTAAAGATAGGAAAAAAGAAGTTCAGTTTACATGACTGGTTCTTATTGTCTTAAAAATTATAGTTATTCATCTTTCAACTGTTTGATTATGGCATGAATAAGCTTCATTTAATGAAGAAACTAATTCTTCATATTCAGACTGATTTGTGACCTTATAAGTGGTCTTGGTGGCTCAGTAATGTGGTACTACTTGCTTCTAGTAATTAATGTATAGTTCTGCATTCTATGAAAATATTATCTGAGGTCTTTTAGTCTTATACCTGAGCAGCATAAGAACATTTAAGCAAGCCTATCCAAGATTATATGAAATAATAATTTTTAGTTTTATGGTTGTGTAAGTACATAACCGAGACTGAAAATTTTCAAATCAAATGGCACACAAAGTGTTACTAACACAGCTATTATTTGTAAATTAGACTAGTACATATAATTCTCTGTCTAATCTTGTGTCACCTGTAACTTTTTCTCTTTGAGACATGCGCATGAATTGTGATCCGCGTTAACTAAAATAACTAACTGTTCATAATTACTAATATTCAGGACTACATATTAGTACTTATTGTTGATCTGACCTCGAAAAATGCTTTCTAACAAATATTTTTGGAAGAGTGGGCAAAAGGGATTAAGACTCGAACCAGGACCAATCCACAAGCTAGTAATATGTAGTCCCGTATTTCCTAACTGTAGTTGCGACGATTAAAGGACCAAAATGCAGATTTTGTTTAAAAAAGTAACAAAAAAATTAAATTTATTGAAATCTCAAGTCAACAAAATTCCACCGTAGGCTTAGAGAGGTGGATGATTTTACATTGCAATCATATTTTAGTACACCAACTCCACTTAAACAATCTAAATTAAAGTTAAGTGACAGTTAATGTTAAGTGACAGCTGAAATGAAATGACAACAGTTAGTTATAATTCAAATCAAAGTAACCATACCGTAAACGAAGACTCTTCCCAGGAACGGGAACTGGATTCTGCTAGGACACACGGAAACAAATATAGGAAGCACCCACTTCAGATTTCTCTGGTCGTGGTTTTTCCCTAGCAATGCAAAATTTTGGTAAATTTAGCCTGGCTACAGTTTAAGTATAGATTCAATATCTCTCTAATTCAGAGATATCTATCTTAAATTTTCCCCTGAAATACGGCCTGAAATTAGTCCAGTGTGTCTCCACAAAAATTGAACTTAAGAAAGCAAAAGAAAGATTGGTATTAAGATCAAACTCTGGTTCGGTAAGCACGATCACCCCACACCAAATCTTTTCTCTGGTCTAAGCGTGCCTATATCATTCTGGCGACCCTGGGAATCATTCAACCCAATGGTCCAATCATATGCAATCCCCGGGAAAAAGACAACGTTCATTGCCATATTTGATGAGTGGAACGGAGTCCTGGTGCAAGGAAATGGCACTCCATCCGAAGGTTAATGCTCAGTCTTGCGACAGACGAAGTTATGCCCTACAAGACAGACTACTTGCTGTTTTAGTACCAACGAAGCGATTTCGACAAGTGCATCAAGAGAATCGATGAAACCGAATCCCAGAATGATATATACAAACGGGGTCTGACTAACATCAGCTACTTGAGACGTCTTTGTCAGACATTAAGTGGTTGCACTAGAATAGTGTATCAAAACGAAAAGAAAAAAAATATCAATAGGTCTGCGATCTATCACTTGTATTCCCAAATAAGTGAATACTACTCGGTGCTATACTATTTGCTTCCCTTGTTTCCTGGAGGATGGGGCAACGGAACTTTTGTTTTAAGATAAAAGAAAACTCTTTAAAGTTTCACATTCTAATAAAATTTATTCGTATTCTCACAATTTTAATTTTGTTAATTAGTTGCTTTTAAAATTAGTTCCAGATTTCATTCTTAGAAAGTGCTAAAATTAGAAAATCAAAAATGCTATTCTTTTCGAAAACGTGCATTTTGACAGAAATGATTTTTATCCTTCTAGTTAATTGCGTGATTTGAATTACTATAAAGAATTAGATAACCTCTAGATTATAACGTTGTAATTCTGTGTGAGCATGTCAAGAGAATAATTTCTAAGCAACAATCTCACGTTCCATGTACCTGCGAAAAGAAAATGATTTGTAGAATTTTTAAATAAACTAGGTTTATTGAGAGAGGTAGTGTCGTGCTCACATTTCCCGAAATGTGGACTAGACGCATTTATTGGGTCACGATCTCCCGGCCATCTTGTTGTTTTCATCACTGTAAGCTCTGACCTTGCTTCATCCTCCAAACTTTTGCTTCCCAGTGCTCGTGACCACGAAAACGAAGCCCCAGGGATCAAGAGTTTTTAGAATTGGTGCAAGAAGCCGATGCCGGATGGGAGAGAAAACCAACTGACTCACACCAGCCAGAGAACTGCTGTCAAGTCGCCGTAGCACAGAAGCTGCCGATGAACACACCCATGTCCTTCACAGATAGTCCGATTCCCTCCCGAGGCGGGCCGGGGGTGGCTCAGTCGGTAGCGCGCCAGGCTCGTAATCTGTAGCTCCCAGGTTCGAATCCCAGCTGGGTCAGCGTTGAGATTTATCTCCACAAAAATTCTCCGCCCTGCCCACGGTCAGTAGGGGACACCGATGGGCTTGGAAAGGCCGCCGTTCGTCGGATGGGATGTTAAACCGTGGCCCCGTTTGCGGGAGAGCCATACCCTGTGCACGTTAAATAACACGCTTGATGGCCTTGACGGAAGGCTACCATCTGTCTCCCAACAGCTGTTCCAGTGGGTCCCCTCCCCCAACCTTCTCTGAGCCTTCGGGGTCCATGTGATCTCGCCATTTAGCCCATGGTGTGCAAAAAAGTGCCGCTCAGAGATAACCCAACACAACCCTCCCGAGGCCTAGGGAAGCAACCCAGAAAGAAAAGAATTTTCTCTCTCTTGTGCGGCTGATTCTTGCTCAGGCCGGATGTAAGAAAAAATCACTTCTATCGATCGGGCAAGACTCTCTCACCTATGACTTCTCTAAACCCGTCGGAGCATATAGACTAACTCGACTCCGAGCATACTGAACTTACAATACGCCGACAGGAATAGCTAAGGACGAGAAAAGACAATATTCCGTATTGGACGATTAGACCTCTGAACGAGAGGAGTGGAACGACAGGAGACGAACTGAGATTTTCGACGTCCCTCTTGTGCCGAGGAAAGAGGTACGGATATTTTTCTTGCTCTGGTCCCCTTTATCGCAGTCATTTGAGAGTTATCGCTCAACTAAACTAGGCCACACTGCCCTTGGCCTCACGTATTATTGGATCATTGAAGTCCCTGTACCTGTTACTTTCGCAGAGTTGATGAAAGTATGAGTAAACAGATATATTTAAATGATGAATTTTAGTCGTGTAAAGTTTGCTGCAATTTATCTCTTTGCCCCTGGCTCTGAGGTCCAGTGAGCGAAAGAGCTCGGAATGTGAAACGTCTGTCAGTAATGTGATAAAACTATGTTAATGCGGCCACAGGCGCACTTTCCTCTGAATGCTAATCCTGGAGGTTTTCACATCGTCGTTTATTTTATTTCCCTCCTTTTTTAAAGTTTGCCCCTTATGTCATCCCTCTCCAGTAAACGGGAGTTGGCTACCCATGCCGGTAGGAATTTCCTCAAGAGGTTTGGTGATGCCCATAGAAGGGGTTCAGGTACCTGCTATGGTCTCTGATTAGGATTTTCCGCCAGCGGATATAAGACATCCTGTGCATCCATTCATTCCGGGATTTCATCTCGCAAACAAAAGAAATCATAGTGGAAGATATCCCTCTTAAGACGTACATTACCTGGCTGGCGGAGAAAATATCCCTTCCTAATAGTCACAACTTATTAACCTCAGATTGGTACAATGAAAACTGAACCTCCTCATGCAACTCCTTACCAGGAAGTAAAGGTAGACGCGACACCGGATTGGGAGGACAAGAATCTCATGAGGATTACTTTTTGTTTTAAGTTGGGATATTGGAATGTCATATGTTATTAACAACCTGATTCAACTGTTTACTTGTAGTTCAAATATGCAGCGACGATTTACTGCATATTAAATAGACAATATTCTTGAACACTCGTTAACACACATTACCTAAATCAGTGGTTCCCAACTTCTTTGAGCCGAAATCCCCCTCTTTGGTCTGAATGCCCACTTTTATTTTCCTAATCCTCCCCCTTCATGGAAGACTATGTTAATCTGTAAAGTACTCGATATAATTTTTAATCTTTTAAGTCATGTGGATTTAATTTTAGGGCACAAAAAAAAAAGCTTAAGAAAAAGCTCCAGAAATTTCTAGAACTTGCCCTAGCGGGCGGTAGGGCTTCCGTTTGGCTCTATCCCCCACCAGGAACCACTGTCCTATATGAAAAGTCCAATTACTTACAGTCGACAGATGAATTTCTGTGAACATTGCCAAAGAGAGGATTTCAGCAAACCCAATGTATTGGATCCACACGAGGAACTCCTGTAAAAAAATTAATATAATTACTTTCCAAGCATGTTTGATATACTAAAACAATGTATTAAATTCAATGCAGACTTTCAGAGATATATTTTATGGTTCTAAAGAAACATGGAACGAAAAAATCCCACAATTATTCTAATCTAAGAATAAACACTAGTTTAAAAATTCTCAGTTTCAAACTCAATACATTAAGTAATGAAAATTAATTTCACATAGTGAAATACGGAAAAGTTATTTCTATTGTCGTGCAAGTTTGTTAATAATACTGCTTGGGTTGTTCATTTTCAAACATTTATACAACATGTTAATTTTTCAGCCGTCTGCTATTTGTCGAATTTTTTCGAAATTTCTGTCGTGAAAACCACAATGGTAGGGTCTTCATGTTTACTGGATACCACTAAATAATTACTTTGTGAAAAGATGAACTCAAATGCTATATTTTCGCATATACGTATAGATTTTCTTACAATTTACTTTGTTTTCTCAGTTTAAATGCAATATAAACAGTACGAATAACAGAAATTATTTTAGTCTCTTGTTAAATTGTAAAATATCGTTTTTATAACAGATGTTTTCTTAAAATATTTCAAATGTTCGGTCTACTATCTACGTAATTTTTTGGCCTCCTGAATGAAATAAATTTAAAGCAGTTTCCAGATTTCAGAAATTTTTAAACCTTAAGAGAGTTATGAAATATTATTTTGTATCACAATGAAGCAATATTTATTATCATTTGATTAAAAAATTTCTTTGAGGAAAAAAGTAGAGGCGTTGCAGATTAAATTGTGGCTGGTCTCGGTAAACGAAACTAAGTCATGTGGCAATGATTTTGTTTTACGACTATTGCTGATAGATGGCACCACCATACGTAAATGGTCGTCAAATGCAGTTTCAAGGGTTGAGTTGTTTTACCTCTGAACGTCATTTTTTGCACACAATGTGCTAAATGGCCAGGCCACAAGGACCCCGAAGGCTGGCCATTTAGCCCATTGTGTGTGTTGAAGGTTGAGGAAGGGGACCCACTGGAACAGTTATTGGGAAACAGAGGATAGCCTCCCGTCAAGTCCTTCCAGCGTGTTCTTTAACGTGCACAGGGTATGGCTCTTTCGCACACGGGCCACGGCTTAATGTCTCATCCGACGGGTGAAGGCCTTTCCAAGTTCATCGGTGTCCCCTAATGACTGTGGGCAGCGCGGCGAGTTTTGCGGAGATAAATCTCAACACTTGCCCAGCTGGAACTCGAACCTGGGAACTGCAGATTACGAACCTGGAGCACTACCGACTGAGCAGCTCCCCCCCCCCCCCATATTTTCAAGGGAATTTGGTATTAATTACACGACATTTTCTCGATAAAACATAAAATAAATCCAGCTTTATGGTAAGAATCACTGGTATCCGGAAATATTTCTCCAGGGAGGGAGGTAATAACCTTTCAAACAGTTCCACAGTTTTTTTTTAGATAATGGGCATGACTTCTTAGAATACGTTTCACCATATATAGTGTCGTCTTTATTAATTGTATTTGCTATAGAAAAGATAGCAATTCTATAACTAAAGCGTATAACTTACAAAAATAATTTCCAGGCAAAATAATCCCCCCCCCCCAAGATGCCCATGGTTTTATCTCTGAGCAGCACTTTTTTTGCACCCAATACGCACAAATTGCTAAAAAGACAGGTTACAAGGACTCTGCGGATTTAAAGTTGGGTGGGGAAAGGGACTCCTGGACAGCTGTTAGCAGACAGAGAAAATCAAGGCGATACAGCGTGTTCTTTAACTTGCACGGAGTATGGCTGTCCTTCACCCAGGGCCACAGCTTCAGAGCCCATTTTCAATCATCGCGTTCATCGAAATATCCAGTATCCGGTACATATTCGACAGGACGCACTGATTTTACCTGACACATATTTTTACCCCAAGCGGATAGCAGAAAGTAATAGTTAATAATTATATCTAGTCCGGTGAGATGCTCAGAAGATCGAATAAATGTTACAGTTTTTGATGAAACATTTTTAATGGTTTGTCTGTCAAAAATCTGTTGCAATGAGAAATATTCCTCGAAGTTAGTTTAGAAGCTGCCGTTCCAATTGCCCATATAAGAATTTCTTTTGGGGTTGTATTCTTTTAATAGTGTCTGAACCTGTCAAGAATTACACCATGTGTAAAACTAAGTCAAGTGATGCAATTAAAAAAAAAGAGATATTTCAAGTAACAACGTAATTGGGAAAAGCTTTCAGAGTACATAAAATGATTAATGAAAGCAGACAACGATGATTAAGTGCCTGAATAAACTGCTTAAGACCGATAAAAGCGAAAATAAGTATAAATTCAAAAAATGTGTTTGAAACAATTTTAAAAATTTTAAAATCTCTTAGTTTTATTGAAAAAGTTTAGTTATTCAAAGCATAAATTTTGCTGCATACGGGCAATATGGCCAAACCAACGCAATCTCTCTCTGCACAAAATGCTGCTCAAAGAAGATTGATGATTCCTTCTTCTATGCTCATCATTACTTACCACGTCAAACCACCTAATGGACCTGTTATCCTGCTTACAAAGGGTTCATGTTTTACTACCATACTTAACCTTAGACAGAACCAAACTATTATATAGCCTAATGTTAGCTTTAGGTGTATACGCCTATTTTTCCACACACCCTCCATAGATTCTTAAAGGTCCTAGCGGCAATACCTTTCTTCTATTTATCTCATGTCGCACATCACCACTATCTGTTGCATAGCTCCTATGATAATTAAACTGAGACACTTGCTCCAGAGTGCAGCCATTCAAAGCAACTGAAGCACCATCTGCCTCACCAATTTTCATCACTTTAGTTTTTTCTCTTTTATCACGAAACCTACTCTATTACCAGTCTCATCAACGGCTGTAAGGAAAAAATTCACCTCATCAACATATTAGCCAACAGGGCCAAATCATCTGCATAATCTAAATAGAAATTTAAATATCTCTAGACCATTTAAGGCCAAATTCTTTTCCTTGCAAAGAATTTGGCATAATAACCAAACTAACGAGTAAATGAGACAAAATGCACCCTTGTTTCCACTAGCCAACCAATTTAGCTAAACCAACCATTACAAGACGTACCAACTCTCACACACGACTCTGTTTTTATACAGAGTTTTCATTACACTAGTTAACTTGTCAAATATTCCATATGATCTAACGATCAACCACAAATTATGTCGATTAACAGAGTCAAAAGTATTTTTGAAATCGACAAAGCTGGTAACAACAGGTTTCTGAAACTCTAAACATTTCTCAAGAATCTGCCTAAGTGAAAATACTTTATCAATATATAGCCTACCACTTCTGAATCCACACTATTCATCATGCAGTTGTCCATCAATCAAATTCTTAATTCTATTGCGTATAATCATGCAAAGAATTTTACCTGGAACATAAAGTGAACTAACTTCCAAAAAATACTATCTCTTTTGAAAGTTACTAACTGCCTGAACCACGAGAAGGCGGGATCGTACATTAGATGCTAGTCTTGGCCGATTCTATGCATCATCACTGGAGATTGGCACATAGCTCTCCTCCCAGTTTACTCCTAGCTACCATTCGCAATCAGAAGAAAGTGTGACGTTCTTTTAATGAATTTCAACAGAGAATCTCGAAAACGGATTGAGATTTTTGCTATCTGCTTTTACCCTCTCTTAGGTATAATTTGAACATGATTTCTAACAGGAAGAACAATTTTAAAGTTTTTTTACAACCAACTCAACAGTTACTTGGTAGCAAAAAAATAACCTCAATACCTGTCAACCACATCAATATAATATTTTTATGAATTAAATGGATGGAAACTGAGCTAGAGTTAAAAAAAATAGTATTTAACAATTATAAATCAAAAATAATGTATTTTTTTTTTACAAAAATATGAAAACATTTATGTAAACTCAATTAACATAAATCTATTTTGGCATGAAAATAAATCTTCTAAAGAGCTTAACACCTTGTTACTCTTCTTACTCTCTCCACCAGGCGTTTCGAACCTTTTGACATCCCTAGGCCACACTGAGTGAAGATTTGACTTCTCCTTGCCACATTGAGTAAAGATGAATTGTTTTGGGCAGCACATAAAATAAGTAATATAGTAAATGCATATAAATAATAACATTTCATTTATTTTCTTATGTTTTTTATTATAAAATTAAAATAGGGCAACATGAAACTAGTGGGATATTAAAAACTCGCTGAAAATCACATAATCATGTTGAAAGCTTATGTCATTGACACGTAAACTTTACGATTTTGTGGGCCGCATTACTAGCTGTCCAGGGCCGCGGGTTGAACACGCCTGATCTACACACAAAGCAGAATATAAGGCTTTTTACATCAGTCGATAAGTGGAACAAACCTGCAATCTATCGTGAACAAACCTTAACAATTCCTAAACAGCTAAATATAACTATGCATCAAATAATTAACTCTTCCTACAGAAAAGTTGAGATCTGCTCTGTTTGTTCGACTAACCTATGACTACCTCAGTCACATTTTCAAATATCTAAGCATCCTTTTTTCTTGCAGTCGGCTAACAGGATCAACACTAACAAACTTAATCTCCCGCGAATACACCAAATAAAAACGTTTCTTCTTTTTACTATACCGCACAGACTAAAACAAACTATGTCTTTCTTCACACTCCAATTACTCTTAATTATAACAACGTATTCCTTATTTGTTAAGTTAGGTTCGTTCGAAATAGTTTGTGACGTAATTCTCGCGTTGTAGTTCACGCGAGCATCAAGACGAAACATCACAAGTTCATTGCAGCATGTTAATCTGTGGTAACAAATATTAGTTCTACCATATTTATTGGTAGAACTAATATTTGTTACGACAGATTAACATTATTCCAGGAAATAAGAACCTTAATCTTTGAAATTATAACAATCTGCTAAATGTGAAATACAGTTAATATCGAAAGTTATTTCATTATACATTTGGAATTTGTCACTTACCCATAACCTGTTGATGTAAATAGCGAAGAGCAGCATTTGTATGAGAGTGTGTGCATTGGACACTCTCCAGAACCACATCAGCACCCAAGTTATCGAAGACCGAAGAACTTCGTTCTGTGCTTCCTGAAAATAGAAACAGAGCATCATACAACTGATTCGAATGTGTCTTCAGAAAGCAAACTGAAAACCTTTTCCCGAATGCAAAAGTGTACACCTTTTTTTGAATAGTTATTTGCTTATAAACAATTACGCAATTTGCAAAATAATCAATAAACAAAAATTTTCTTAAGAAAAATATTGATTCTTTAATTTCTTAAGCATTTTCAATTTTTAGATATTTTCTAAGGTAAACGTCAATTCATCATCATCATCATCCTCAAGCAGCAATGGGCTACGGAGTTCCAACCAGACCGTGCAATTTAATTCTCCAGGCATATCTGTCCCAAGCTACATATGATGCATCTGGCCACTGCACACCAATTTTAATAAGGTCCTGTTTAACATTGTCTGCCCACCGTATCCTAGGTCTTCCCCTCTTTCTGAGGCCATTAGACACACTGTTCATAACACTATTCGCCAATCTATAATTATTCATACACGGCAACATGGCCAAACCAACGGAGTCTCTCTCTGCACAATATGCTGCTTAAAGGAGATTGCAACCTCCTTTGCCTAACCTCATCATTAGTTACAAAGTTGAACCACCTAATGCCCAAGATACTGCATAAACATCTAGAATCAAAAGCATCAGGTTTCCTGTTATCTTTTTAAAAAGCATTCAGGTTTCACTACCATAACTCACCCTAGAAAGAACCAAACTACTATAAAGTCTAATTTTAGTCTTTAGGTGTATACGCCTATTTCTCCACACTCTCCATAGATTCTTAAAAGTCCCAGCAACAATCCCTATTCGTCTGTTAATCTCATGCCGCACATCACCATTATCTGTTACATAGCTCCCAAGATAATTAAACTGTGACACCTGCTCAAGACTGTAACCATTCAGATTAACTGAATCACAGGCTGCCTGACCAATTTTCATCACTTTAGTTTTCTCTCTATTTATAACCAAACCTACTCTACTGTCAGTTTCATCAACAGCTCGAATGAAAGAGTTCATCTCATCAACATCATTTGCCAAAAGGGCTAAATCATCAGCATAATCTAAATCAGAAATTTTCGTATCTCCAGCCCATTTAAGGCCAAAATCTTTCACTTGAAGTGAATTTCGCATAACATAATCAATAACCAAGCTAAAGAGAAAAGGAGACAAAATGCACCCTTGTCGAACGCCAGAAGTAATGCTAAACCAATTGCTACAATCCTTACCAACTCTCACACACGACTCAGTGTTATTATAGAGAGCTTTCATTATGTTAACTAACTTGTCAGGTGTACCATATGATCTCATAATCAACCAGAAATTGCAGCAACCAAAGGTTTCTGAAACTCTAAACATTTCTCAAGAATCTGCCTAAGTAAAAATATCTGATCCGCACATCCCCAACCACTTCTGAATTCACATTGTTCATCACGCAATTGACTGTCAACCAGATTCTTAATTCTATAAAGCACAATCATGGAAAGAACTTTGCCTGTAACAGAGAGTAGGCTGATACCCCTATAGTTATCACAAGAACTGCGATCACCTTTTTTGAAAATAGAGAACAATAGCTCTGGTAAAAT
Organism: Ryuthela nishihirai; assembly: GCA_038380435.1. NCBI lineage: Eukaryota > Metazoa > Arthropoda > Arachnida > Araneae > Heptathelidae > Ryuthela > Ryuthela nishihirai. Next base: position 7,780,258 of record JAWZYU010000019.1, read on the forward strand.
CCTTAGGAACCATGCCTTTATCATAAAAGATATTCAGAATTTCAGTCATCCGAGTGATAACCGAAACATTCCCAGCTCAAAGCATTTCTGTAGTAATTTCATCTAACCCTGGGGATTTATGAAGTTTAAGTTTAGAAATAGCCAAAATAACTTCAGATTGTGTTATAGGGCCAACATTAAAGCCACCAATGCATCTATCATCATTGCAAACAATGGGAGTAGAACTAACCACAATATTTAGAACATCACTGAAATGCTCAGCCCAACTAGCCATGACAGAATCCTCCCCTTCTATACCCTTACCTTGTTTATCCTTCAATCCCTGTATACCTGTCCGTTTTCTACCACACAAAACATTAACTATCTGGTACAGTTCTCTGCTGTTGTGCTGCCTAACTGCTTCCTCGGCTTTCTCAGCCAAACCATCAAGCCAAAGATTCTTATCAGCAGCTAACTGATCTTTTACACGTTTATTAAGTTCTCTGTAATGCTTTCTATTAGTACTAGTAGGGTATTGATTAAGGACATTCCTGCAGTTCTTTCTTTCCGAAATAAGCTCAAGTGCCTTATCACTCAGATAATTCTGTCTCCTCTGCTCCTTTTTTCCTAAAAAAGTACTGTTAGTGTCCAAAAGAGCCTGTTTATAATGATCCCCTTCTTCCTCAACTTCAGTACTAAGCATACCATGACTGTCATAATGACTAAGTAACCTATCATGATAAGCTTTGGCTATAACTGGGTCATTCAGAGCTTCAGTATTAAAATTAAAATTTTTAACCCTAGCAAAATACTTTTTAAGTTTAAGTTGCAAGACACTTTTAACAAGGGAATGGTCAGATCCAATTTCAGCTCCCCTATATGACCTGGTATTCCTAACAGAACAGAATAATTAATATATAATCAATCGTATTCTTATGCAGCCCATCAGGTGAAACCCATGTGTACTTATGTATGTCGCGGTTTTTGTAATAAGTGTTAGTTATTCTGAATCCATTGAGTTTACTTACCTATAGGAGACGTTGCCCATTGCAGCTACCAATACCAAAAGTGCCTATTACTCCTCCCCAAAGGTCAGAGTCAGTGCCAACTTTGGCATTAAAGTCACCAAGAACAAGGGTAATATCTCCTTTCTTGACAGAATTCAAAATATCCTGAAGTTGTTCATAAAACCTATCCTTCTCATCCTCATCGGCATCCTCAGTGGGGGCATAACAGTAGATAACATTCAAGTCTTTAACGCTTGTCTGAAATTTTGCTGTAAGAAACCTTTTATTAATGCACTCATATCCTAGAAGAGCATCACTAGCGTGTCTGCTGAGAAGCAGACCCACGCCTTGGTAATGCTTATTGTCGTCCCTCCCTGAAAAGAGAAATTTAAGATTATTTTTAAGAATCTGACCTTTATCTGTCCATCTGGTCTCTTGCAAGCCGAGAATATCTAAATTATAATATTGGAATTCTTGTGTGAGGACATCAAGAGAAAAAGCTCTGTGCAGAGTCCTCACATTCCAACTACCTATGGACAGAAAATGTTTAGTGGGATGTTTAAAGAAACTATGTTTATGGAGAGAGGGAACGCCGGCAATATCAAACAGCCCCCTAATCGCACACATGGGGCAAAGATCCGTTCCCCCACTACTAAAAGCTGAAGCCATCTACACTGGAAGACTTCCTCCAATGTAGAATTTGACGATGCCAATAGAAGCAAAGAGTTCAGGTGCCTGCGATGACTTCTGCTCAGGATTATCCACCAGCTGATAATCATATTCTTTGAATCTATTCACTTGGGGCTGTCAACCCACAAACGGAAAACACAGCGGGAGATTTTCCCTCCACAAAAGCCCACCAGTTCAGCAAAATCAGGATCCACAATCAAGCTCAGAGCCATAATTCCGTTCAGGTTGGTATATATGGTCAGCACCAGGACCCTGTGTGGTTGAACACTCCTCAGCAGGGTAGGAAAAAAAAGAAAAGTAGCCATAGATGTCCAGATCAGTAGGCCACACTAATCTGGCAGCACCTTCCTTCCGTTCACTTCCACAAGAGAGTATATCTTTTGAAAGGTACTAATGGTCTACACCACGAGAAGGCGGGGTCGGACTTTAGGTGCTAGGCCTGCTGGTTCTATGCATCATCACAGGGGATTAGTGCATAGCTCTCCTTCCAGTGACTACCTAGCTGCCATTTATAGACCAACATAATATTAGAGATATATAATATTAGAAAGTTAAAAATTCCCTGCAGCTTAAGACCTGTATAAAATTTTCTACATTCTACGATTAAGACATCTATTTTTACTCTGAGCTACGTCACAAGCACCTTGATTTATTTCGAGATGCTAGAATGTACCAGAAATGAAAAGATATGTGTAGTATTGTTTTCTTTTTTTTTTTGGGGGGGGGGGGGAGATATTAGGGCTATTGATATTTATGCATAACTGAGTGCACGGCAGATCCCGGCAATACGTTCAATAGCAAGCGCAGTGGTAAATGTGTCTATTCATTAATGCGTAAGAACGAGGAAGTGATCTATACTAATTTAATAAAACTCTTCAAAATTGATGCAATCGATTGTTTAATACAGTTATGTTTTTAATTATATTTAAAATTTCCGAGTTTCTCACAGCCGAATAATTTAAACAATCTTGTGTGTCACCTTCCTTGGAGATCTCTATGCCATATTAAAATGAAAGGTTGATGTTAGAATAATGTGGCAAGCAGCTGCTGGCAGGGTCAATAATGTAATGGAATGTAGGAATGCTTAAAAATATAATCAAAGAGAAATTAGAGAGGGGTGAATTCTATAACCGAATGTAAGATGGCTTAAAAATAGAATCAAAGAGAAACAAGAGCGGGGTCAATTCTGTAATCGAATGTAAGATAGCTTAAAATATAAAAAAATAAAAATAAATACCTCCTCAAGCAGCTGCTTGCTACAGAGGTTTGACAGGAGCCTGTCAGTTTATGTATCAAAGTAGAAGGTATGTGAGGATGGCAGGACCTCAGCAGAAATAAGACACAAATATCCATGCCTTATCCAGGGCTCGAACCCAGGTCCCTTAGACCAGTAGTGAAGCGTGCTAACCACTCGGCCACGGGATAATCCAAGAGGAATCAGAGAGGGGCCTATTCTGTAATCGAATGTAATATGGCTTAAAAATATAATCCAAGAGAAACCAGACAGGGGCCAATTCTGTAAGAAAATGTAATATGGCTTAAAAATATAATCCAAGAGGAACCAGAGAAGGGTCAGTCTTCCCAAAATTTGTTACATTGAAGATTAAAAAAAACAAACGGACTATATAAATATTGCTGTAAATTTAAAATGGATGAGCACTGAGCGTGAGTATAAATAAGTATATTTTACAATACAAATTACAATACAATGCAAATTATTACAAAAGCATGGATGAAATAACTTATACCTAAACTGAATACTATCGTACATAAAGTAATGACCTTTTCCTACAGAACAGTTAAGACCAGCTCTGTCTGTTCAACTAAATTATTGCTTCTTCACTTTGATTGCCATGTCTCTTGGATACCCTTACTTCAGACGTAAACAATCCTTTTATCTCACTGTTTTTTACACTAATAAAACCAAACAACCACCCGCGCACTCACCAGATAAAAATATCCCTTCTTTTTTGACTATCGTGCCCTGAAAAAGGCTATTTTATGCCTCCTTTCAGATCTCCACAACTTTTGCATTGTGATTCTATCATTCTTAATTTTCTGATCGGTTCTATGCTCAAATTCATTTGTTACATAAATTTCATGCAGAAGCATAGGCGAGTGTTCATGTCACGTTTTTCAAAAAGTCACTCTAGCACGTTCATCTCTCGTAACAATATTTTAAACTTCTCCTATCTAATATTTGTATTCACAAAACTACAATGACTCTCTCACTTGAAAAATGTTTGTACTGATACCTAATATGTAACTGATAATATAATAATTGAATTTTTCATATATATATATGTCGCAGGGAGATGATAAAAATAGTGATTTGATCAAATCCCTAAGGTATATGATCAATTCACTGAAGATGTTAAAATAACAACTCTGTGGGGTGATTTCCCTGAAGAAAGTAAGTGATTTGATCAAATCCCTTAACTGTTTTAGTGAAAAGATGAAATAATATTGTTTGGATATTAAAAGTATTTATTTAGTAAACCATGCATTATTAAATGTAGAATAGTTAATACAACAATAGTCATTGAAACACAAATTATTTCGGCTATTACGGAATTGTAATAGCCGACATTGTACTTTTTTTCGGTTTTTTCCGAATCGCCTTTTTCACCTCTTATTATCTCCTTTCCGAATCGCCATTTTAAGGTATTCTTAATGTATCTCGATCTACAATACACCGCCTGCCGAATTATTCAAAACGCCCTTCATGAGCGAAGGCCAAGTGAGAACGAATCTGTAAAGTGATGAATCTCTTGAGTATGAATCTTCGGGTCACGTGACTCCGTGGTCCGAATTATAATGAAACGCCCCGAATGAGCGGAGGCCAAGTGAGACCGAATCCGTCAAGTGGTGAATCTCTTGAGTATGAATCTTTAGCTCACGTGACACTACTTTGGACACTAGAAAGGGTCCTTTTTTACCTTTATGGGAAAAATGTTTAAGTAGTGGTGCTAATTTAAATTTTTCAATGATTGTGACAGCTTCTTCTATCCTTTCGCGAGTCCACAAAGGTTTTTCTTTTTCATGCCGCTTGTTCAAAAACGTCCTGACAGTTTCATTAAACTGTTCTTCAGATACAAATTCGGTCAGAGTTTGATTTTTTTCTATATCTGAACTCATTTTTCTACGGTAGGTACTTGATAAAACTCGAAATATAGAAAACAATAATAAAAATGCGCGCAACCTTCCTCGCGTAATGTTTGGGCGCTGGCCGGCACGGACGCCAGAGGGGAGCGGTGAGGTAAAGGGGAGTGGTAACAAGCGAAACATAGAGCTGTGCGAGTCCTGACTTGTTTATTTCATCTTTTCACTAAAACAGTTACAAGCGAAACATAGTGCTGTGCGAGTCCTGACTTGTTTATTTCATCTTTTCACTAAAACAGTTAAGGGATTTGATCAAATCACTTACTTTCTTCAGGGAAATCACCCCACAGAGTTGTTATTTTAACATCTTCCGTGAATTGATCATATACCTTAAGGATTTGATCAAATCCCTATTTTCATCATCTCCCTGCGACATATATATCGATAGAAAAAAAGAATGAGTCTCGGTACATATTTCTGAAATAAAAGAAATAAACAGTTTTAAAATTCCATATTCCGCCAAAGTTATTATTTTTGCATTTTATGTACGTTTAAAAGATTCATAGCAGCATTTGAAAACAAGCCCAAGATGTTATACAGGGTGAATCTGAAAACGTGGGCAAACTGAAAAAGTGGCTTTACGGGGTGGTAGAACGCAGCTATACTAGCAATATTCGTCATAGAATGTATGGTCGGAACGCAAGCGGTGAGAAGTTAAAAGGTAGTTTTCCACTGTCACATTTAAAGAATGAACACAAGAAGGAGAGGAGATACTTCAGAAAACATTTTATTAACAGGAATGTAATTGAGGTACATGCTCCCGCACCGTACACAAAGTGCATATCCGCCATTTCGTGGTTAGTATAACCAGCCATCCTCTCGGCAATCCACGGTAGAAATGCCGTTGGGTGCGAGGACCGACCCTTTTTATACCATTTCCAACGCCACCTAGCGGCTCGCCGTTTGCGTTCCGACCATACATTCTATGACGAATATTGCTCGTATTGCTGCGTTCTACCACCCCGTAAAGTTTTGCCCACTTTTTCAGATTCACCTTGTATAATTGATTCAATATGCTAAAATCTTAATTTTTGTATCCGTCCGATGACAGAAATCACAGAGTTTAAATGACACCGACTGTCGTTCCAGTTCGAAATTTTCGGTAAAATATCTGATAAAAAATTACTTTTTTTCTAATTTCTTAAATCTTTATCGAATTTCCGAAATGGAAAAATTTTTGAAAATCGTTGACGATAGCATCGCACTCTAAGAAAACAGCTATACTAAAGACTAGTATAGCTAAAAGACTCGAGCCTGGGAACTACAAACGAATTCCCAGGTTCGATTTAACTTGAACATTATCCATTTTTTAAAGCCATTCTCTGTCGGGTAGCATAAACCACCGAGAGAGATAGCATTCTGTCCCAACTTTTGGATTACGTTAATAAGAATGTCTGCTGTTCTCTGTAGCTGGATCGGGACAACAGATAAACTTGGCCTAAAATTTTTTACCATTTATTGTTTATTGTTTAAATTTATTAATATAAATTTTATTATGTATATTAAATTTATATTAACTTAATAAATAACTGGTTTGCATTCACGAAGACATCCTATTTTGCAGTCCATGGTACAATTTTATTACCAGACAAGAAATGAATTACGGGAAAAAATTGCAATACCTGGAAGGATTAATGCCATTTTATTGAAATGCAGGAAGCTCTTAGCATACACTGAGATGTGCGATTGATTACATTGTGAAAAAAAAAAGGAAAATCACCACTTTATCTACCTGGGTTGGGTTGTTTTACCTCTGAGCGGCAATTTTTTGCACACCATGGGCTAAATGGCCAGGTCACATGGACCCCGAAGGCTCAGAGAAGGTTGGGGGAGGGGATCCACTGGAACAGCTGTTGGGAGACAGGTGGTAGCCTCCCGTCAAGGCCATCCAGCGTGTTTTTTAACGTGCACAGGGTATGGCTCTCCCGCACACGGGGCCACAGCTTAACGTCCCATCTGACGGACGGCCGCCTTTCCAAGCCCATCGGGTCCCCTACTGACCGTGGGCAGGGTGGGGAATTTTGCGGAGATAAATCTCAACGCTGACCCAGCTGGGACTCGAACCTGGGAGCTACAGACGAAGTTCCCAGGTTCGAGTTCCACCATACGAAGAGTGGTAGGATGAAAGTGTAATCCTACCGTGAAGACATTCGGGGGTTGTCCTAATGTATTCTGAGTGATAAAATTATCCTCTTACATCTAGGATTACCACTTAAATATTCCATCCAATTGACGACACCCATTTTCGTATTCAAAGGGAAATTTCTTTCTCTTAGATAGCAGGATGTGGTGCGGGAGAGAAAGCAAAACTTTGGCATAAGGTTAAACCTGAATTTTCTGACTGAAATGCAGGTTGTCAAAATGAATAATGGAGGGTTTTCCAGAACCAATACGTAGGAAAATAATATGCATATCTAAAAAAATCAATATAATATAATAAAATAAATATAATAAAATACGTACCTCAAATAATTTTCAACGTAATTAGCGAATTTCCACATATGCAGGGTCGTGAACGGTGCACATGTTCAATCGGTGTTTCACTTTTTGAGATATGCTGCAGCATATCTCCTGTTACTTGCTCAGTTTCTTCTCTTATTCTGGCTTCCAAATGATTTAGGTCTCGAATTTTATCCATGTAAACATAATACTTCACAAAGCTCCATAAGAACACAGCTAGGGGTATCAACTGTTGACCATACCTGCCAATCAAATCTCTCAGGAAATGTTAATGGACACCTTAATTTTTTTTCCTGTGGGACTTTGTGAAGAAGAATTATGTTTACATGGAAAAAAGAGTCGAGGCCTGAATCATTTGAAAGCCAGAATGAGAGAAGCAACTGATCAAGTAAGAAGAGATATACTGCTGCGTATATGGGAAGAAGTGGAATACCGATTGTACAAATGCACGGTCATGAACGGTGTACATGTGGAAATTCGCTAATTTCGTTGAAAACTATTTGAGGTACGCGTTCATTTAAAATATTGCTTTCTTGAATATGTATATTATTTTCCTCCTATTGGTTCTCGAAACCCCGCCATTATTTTTCGAACATGTATATGAGATAGGCACGTTACTGAGAGATATTTCAGTTCCGAGAGTCCTGAAATTGGAAACACAAATCATGTTGAAATGCATGGTACTTACTGCTTGGGCATCTGTCGCAGGTTTCGATTCCAGAAGATTGTGATAGGCATTGATGAAATGATCCCAGAAAAAGGCACTTAGCGCCATCTGTAGGCCAAAACAGAGCACCACAAAGAACACTCTCCGCGAATTCCATGATGATGGAATCGAATGACTAGGAATGATTCCATTTTTCTCACTGAAAGTGTCGGACGCGTTGAGGGGAAGGTAGAGCTTGTATTTGGGCACAGCGGTGCGCAGGAAGTGGAAGCAGCCGATTAGGAAAACGGCGAACCCCAGAGCATCAGCCACACCATCCACCACGTAGCCAGTTGTGTTGCGCAGAGACACGTGTTGAACCATGCCAAGCCTGGCACGGGCCACGATGCCATCGAGGGCATCGAACCAAGTCCTCATCTGAAAGAGTCCGATTGCGACGTAATGCAGGATGCGGTTATCCATGGACATGCATTTAGCTGCACCGATGGCGAAGAGCAAACCAATGAAACTAACCATGTTTGGAGTGATGAAGTAAAACACGCTGCTGAAATGGGTCACCTAACAGAAGAAAAAAAAAGAAATGGAGATTAAGAAATGCATTTGAAGAACTCTACACAATATTCATTACCATTAATCCTTACATTTCAAGGTTCCTTCAACTCTTGCTTTTCATATCTTGTACATAAGGAAATCGATAACAATTTTATCGATTTTGGATAAACATTTTTATTCCAATCTCTAACTAAGAACTCTGTATGATCAGAAATTAGCTCCTCCATTAGTTGACGTAATACTGATATGCAGGGTGTCCATAAATTGCAAATAGGATAATTTGCAAATAGAATGAATTAATAGAAAAATGTTTGTTTTATTTTGCAATGATAGCTCATTTCCAGAACCATTGGCATCACATCATTTTGGGAAACAGAGACCACTTTTTTTTTGCTTTTTGATACGGTATATTTGTTAAAATGTGTGCGAAATAACTAGTTAGCCCAAACAAAACATTTTGTAATACCTGATTTCAATAACAAAGCAGAAAAAACATCAGCAAAATTTCAGCAGTTGATAGATGTGTACTATTTAGAAAAAAAATCTGTTGTTAAACATGGCTATCTTTTGACTGAAAATGCATTATACCCATCAAAGGTTCAGAAACAAAATATGAAATTGGTGTCAAAAGTGTTAAAAGTGCTTGGTCCAAAACATGATGGTAATCCTCTATGGGAGGATTGGAAAGGCACTGCAGCATTTCTGTCTATCATAATAGATTGGTGGGAAATAGTAAATGTGAAATCGTGTAACAAAGGGATCAGAAAAAGAAATCAAAATATGTTTCCAATCTATTCGATTGAAGATTCACAACTTAAATTTCTGAAACAGTTCTTGTCATGGTTGTAAAACTGGAAATCAATAGGTATTGGAACACATCATGGAGGGCTAAGCAAAGAGACATTTGATTCTGTTATTCTCACCACCAAATCATTTACACGACTTGTACACTTTGTATTAGGTGACTGAAATGGAATTCCAAAACAGACAAATTGGAAGCCCACTTCGGTCAGTACCGACAGCTAAGTGGCTGCAATTACCTTGTGTCTTTACAGCAAATATATGAGGCTGAAAAAAAATAAAAAAATAACAAACTTACTAAAGCTTAAATCAGCACAATTTAGGGAAATATCTGTTTCTGATCTCTATTCTTTCATTGTACATGATACTACTGATATCCAATTAGATGAGAGTGAAACAAATTTTGTCAAATCATGTGTTAATACACATATTAATTTAGGACTAACACAAGATGAGGTAAATAACGTTATATATATATATTGTTGGCTATGGGTGCCACAATGCAAAAAAGAAAACATTTTGTGTTACCTGTGTTCATCATTTAACAACCAAAAGGGATTTAGTATTTGATGTACCTCAGCACTTAATTAATGTGTGACCATGGAGGGTTAACCTATCCTACTGAAGTTTCAATAAATGTGGGAATATTATGCTGTGATGTTTCTCAAACACTGATATCTAATAAAGTAGAGCAGCAATTTGTGAACTGCAAAAATCAATTATTGACATATGTTAATATTGTAAAGCAGGTTTTGCAAAATGAAAGGTTTAACACATATTTTCAGTGTCCATGTGGGATTAAAATAATTGATTTGTTACACAAAATTATATTAACATGTGGAAATGTGTATATGCGTAATTACACCCAATCGAAATATGCACCCAAAATATCATCCGAAAGAAAACTAAGCACTTTGGTGAAATGATTGAAAATATGCTATGTCTATTTCTTCAATTTTACTGTTCATCGTTTTAGACATGACTAGTACAGTCATGTCTAAAACGATGAACATTGGTATATTTGATGTGGTATTCAATTAATTATTTCTCTTAGTTACTATCATCAGTATGTGGTTCAATGTTATCATTTTCCTTAACAAGCTGCTTGGGTTATATTTCTTTTTAGTATGGAGCATTCTTCAACGTTGGACTGAAATCTGCAATTTTTGTTATTTTACTATGAATTCTGTTAGAAACTTCAGTAAGGCAATAATGTGGGGTTCCCATTGGTGTACTTATTCATTTATGTCTAGTGATATGTCTCAATGATAGATATTAGTTGTCGCAAACCATTTTTAAGCATGCATAGTACTGATTTATCATTGATACATTTGATGTGTCATTCAAATAATTATTTGTCTTAATTACTACCATCAGTATGTGGTATTCAATGTTAGCATTTACTTTAACAAGGTGCATGGGTTATATTTCTTGTGATTATGATAATCTTCTGGATGTTGCACTGAATTCTGCAACTTTTTTATATGCCAATATATTATGGTATAAGCTTCAGTAAGGCAATAATATAGTGCTCATATGCATTAATATATACTTTTCTGAATGTGATATTTTTGATTATGCAATACTCTTGGATGTTGCAGTGAATTTTGTAATTTTTGTTTTATAGTATTACTTCAGTAACACACTGAACTACTTCTCATTCATTCTATTTCTTGAAATTTTATTTCTCTACTGGTAGGTGTCAGTAATAAACATTGGTTGTTGCAAACTATATTTTGAAGCATACAATATGACTGAGTTATATTTGATGTAGATTTCAAATATTTATGTCTTGTACTTACTATCATGAAATCTCAGTCAAGAGCATTCAATGTTACCATTTTTCTGAATAAGCTGTATGGGTTATATTTCTTGTTATTATGGAACACTCTTCAATGTTACATCAAATTCTTTTACAAACTTCAGTAAAGGCGATAACATAGTGCTCAAATGTTGTATTATTAAATTTCACTTATCTACTTGAATGTCTCAGTGATAGACATTGGTTGTCACTAACCATTTTCTGAAGCTTACCACATGATTGACTTATATCTTGTATATTTGATGTGGATTCAAACATTTATTTGGAGAGTATGTGTAGTCACTGAGCAATATTAATTTTTTTATTAATTTAACATTATTTGAAATGATTGTTTGGCAGATTCATACTGACCTCATATCTGAAGCGAAAATTATTTCTTTTGAGGTTTTCAATATATTTAGTTATAAATATTTCAATGTAATCTTTGTAATAATTTCCTCATGTCATATTTGTTAATCAAGTCTTTTTTTTTGTTTGTATTGGCGCTTGTTTGAATTATGTGATACTGAGGATTTTAATCTCAGTAAGAAGATAATTATAGTCTTATTGATAAAATAAATTGCACGGATCATTTCATCAGCTGCGAATGAAATTCTGATCTCAGTAGCTTTCTATTTAGAACCTAAACTACGTGAGATTTAAAAGTTTTATGTGGAAGGTAACCATACTTTTAGTGAGAGATTGTATATGTGATATTTATGATGATTGGTAAAACCTTATTTGACGTAGTATGAATATATTTCGCTAACCTGAGAATAAATAATTTATCTCTACAAATATTTATGGTAATGTTGCTCATATATTACGTTCTAAACTCTTTTGAGAAAATAAAAAAAATTGCTTTAAAATTCAGGTGTATCCCTTTTTTTAGAAATATGGTTTACAATTAAATATAATTAATAAAAAATGTTTAAGTATTTCTGGATAATATGTTTATTGAATATTTTTGACATAGAGAAATGAATTTTTTTTATGTCTGTGCAAAATAATATATTTCCTGCAAGAATGAAATGCTTCTCCGCTTTATTATAATTGATATTTGATAAAATTCAGTTGAATAAATGAAATCATTTAAAAAACGCACACATCGAAGAGAAATTAGTTCCACTGACGGAAAGCTATGATGCGATGCACGGATTCCGCTTCTGACATCAATTGCGGAGCGGGTCACGTGACATGAGGCTTTCTTTTCCGACGGCTTTGGCTGGTCCGTTTTAAATCTAGCCCTGTTGGAGCAACAGATAGGGCCACCATCTCCTACCTAGGCATGACCAAGATTTGCAAGTGGTGCAGGCTTCCAGGACATCTTATCAAGCACTGCGAAGCATTTGCCAACAAGAAACTTCCACTCCTGACCCCACCAGCAACTATTTTGGACTCAAATTTGAACTCTTCCTCGGCCTCCATTCCCCGGCAACAGCTGGCTCCTGTTATCTCCCACTGTGAAGAAACTCAGGCTACTGTACTTCAAAATTCCACACCAGAAGAGACTGAACCTTCCACCCCCTCAAATCAAAAAAGAAAACATCTCTCTTCTCCATCTGATTCGCCTTCCACCACAGAGCCTTCCAACCCAGCTCATCAGAAGAAAAAATTGCCAGCTCCTGATACTCCGTCTTCACTCATCGGTAATATTCAAATTTCATAATTGATAGATCCACCACCCCCTCCTTCTCTCTAAACTCCGTTCCCCCTAAATTTATAGAGACATTTGAGGACTTTCTGAACTTCCTTAAATTTCTTATAAACCCGAAATTAGCTTCTTCCGAATGGAAAATTCCCACCCCTTTAAAATCACTTAAAAAAAAACTATCAAAAGATGGATATGTACTGCCGAAGTATCGAGACCTTTGCCTCTCTGCTTTAGGCAAATATCCGCAGAGAGATTGTTTCACTATCTGGGACTTCCTCCAATTAGTGAAGCAATTCCTCCCTCTATTTTGATAATTCTCACTTTACTTTAACTATTTCTTATCTTTTATCCTCAAAATTCACCCTTTCCCACATTTTCTGTTCCCTTTGCGATCAAAATTCACACTTCTTTCCAATTCCTGCTCTCAGCCAATCCCAAAATTCCTCTTTTCTCATTGGCTGAGACCTCTTCGCTCACTTGGACTCCTTCAGCGACTAAACCTAACAAAACACATACTCCCGCTCTCAGCCAATCCCAAAATTCCTTCATTCTCATTGGCTGAGCCTTCGCCGAGCAGTTTCCATCGTCGCTCTGTTTTGGCTCATCTCCAAATGGATTTTTTAATTACTCCCCCCTCACAAAACCAATTACCACCTACTCTAAATTAAATACCCTTTTCACTAAATTGATTTTTATTAATTCATACCCAAATCCTCCCTTTTATCCTCTCCGTCCACGAATTTATACGACTTTCTACCAACTTTGGAGCACTTTTCGACCTTGGACGACCATCGGCTTTTAGCCTCCTCTTCTAGCTACTAAATTTCAAATTTAGCTCAAATACCTTAGCATACACAGATGACATTTGCTTGTGGTCCAGATGATAAGAGAGCTGAGGCCCTCTTTACAAATTGGACCAGATTAGAAGATAAATGTTTAAGAAGAAGAGCAACAGATAGCGGGTTCTTTCCCGATTCATGGCAGCTAGGAACACTAAGTGTCTGAAATTTCTGGGAATGGTGAAACTTTGTGAACGGATAGTATGTTGTGAGTAGTAGTGGGGAAAGATGTGAATAAATTAAGAGTTATCAATGGACGTATTATCACCCCAAACTCTTGGCATCGGTTTGACTAGTAACAAAATAAAGCTTGAAAAGTTTTGAAATTGAATTTTTTTGGTTATTCTGGCGACATATCTCCCATAGATATAAACTAATTGATAAAAAACAAAGTTATGGGAATAGCGTAAAAACAATTTTTATCCTTTTTTCATGTTTGGCAGTTTTTGCATTGCCTTATGCTCATATTCTCTATCCTTAGCATAAATAAAATTTCCTTCAATATTTTGGGATCGAGACTACGCATATAGTTGTAAATGCTTTACTACATAATTTGTACACATTGATTTAAATCTGCAAAAAAAATAATTACTCATCTCACCTCATTGAAAATATGTGCTGCTGGTGTGTGGATATAATTATTCACTTGGTCCATCATCATCATCTTAACGGAAAGTCCAGTAAACGGAGAGATCATCTGAGACACTGATGTGCTCGTTGCTATTGCATTCCCCGATTGATACTCCGCAGGATGAAAGGATCTGGTGTGCACTTGGTAGAAGAGGGCCACGTCCATCCACATGAAATAGATGAAGAGAGACAAGGTAATCACTACAGTAACCCTGTGTTCCCACATTACTCTTTCAGTTGCAGAGGAATGTTGATTCAGTTCCCTTGATCACCGCCGTCTGGAAATAAGAAACTTTATTAGATCAATGACATCACAGAGGATGGAAGTACAGAAACCACGAAATAAAGGCTTTGCCAATATTCAATTCGTTAAAATATTTTTGTGGTTAGCTTATTTAGTATATTGGGAATAATGGAAAACATAAGAAAAAATTTTTTAAAAGAGCATGTTTTACAGTAACGTTTTCATAATATTTTCAAGGAATTCTCAGTAATTAGCATTTTGAAGCCTGACCTCGTTCATTACCACCAAAGCAAACCGCTCTTTGGTACCGACTGTTTCGTCTCATTCCATTGAAGAGGATAGATTTTTCTCATCTCATGCTTCAATGTAAGGCAATGATGTGCAACGTTTTAGGACACGAATCTACTTGCTTGTCCGATTGGATTGGATTGTTTTACCTCTGAGCGGCACTTTTTTGCACACCATGGGCTAAATGGCCAGGTCACATGGACCCCGAAGGCTCAGAGAAGGTTGGGGGAGGGGACCCACTGGAACAGCTGTTGGGAGACAGATGGTAGCCTCCCGTCAAGGCCATCCAGCGTGTTCTTTAACGTGCACAGGGTATGTCTCTCCCACACACGGGGCCACGGCTTAACGTCCCATCCGACGGACGGCGGCCTTTCCAAGCCCATCGGTGTCCCCTACTGACCGTGGGCAGGGCGGGGAAATTTTGCGGAGATAAATCTCAACGCTGACCCAGCTGGGACTCGAACCTGGGAACTACAGATTACGAGCCTGGCGCGCTACCGACTGAGCCACCCCCGCCCCTTGCTTGTCCGAAACTCACGCTGGACTCCCTCCCATAACTCCGTGAAACACTGGGGCTAAAACTGCGAGAAAACTTCAGAGACTTTACGGGCGTCTCTAAAAGATTTCGGGGAATATCAGGAGCTCGAGAGCTAGGTTGGGCATCGCTAATCGAATGTAATCGTAAGCCCTTTTTTACCGAAACTCAACCTTTTGATATGAATCAACCATTTTGCATAGCAGTTAATCCTCTCGGCCGTCACATTCAGCCAACAAAATTTTAAAACTATAGCATTAGCAATAATTCATTTAATTAAGGTTTACAATATTCATTTAAAGTTTTGCATTTTTCAACTTTAGAATCCTCTGACAACAGAAATTAGAAGTATTGCATGATTCTGAAAATGTGAATCGTAGCATTATTGTAGTATTTATTTTTATTTTATTTAACCCAAAGCGAATCTTTTTCCTTCGTTTAAAAAAACAAAAAAGTTCAATGTATATGGAGATGCAAACAGACGACAAAAGGGAAAAATAACTCGTTTGGTTTTTGAAACCAACTAAGATATTCTGTCTTCCTTCGAAGTCAGTATGGGTTAAATGGCCAATTCACAAGAACCCAAGATCTCAGAATTCAGTAAAGGAATGAGATCCCTCGACAACTATTAGGAAACAGAAGGGAATATCAAACGTCAAGTCCATCCAGAGTGTTCTTTCGACGGATCTACTTGCCTGTCCGAAACTCACGGCGTACATACGTAATTAATACAGTAAATTGACAAAAAATATTTCCTTTAGGAAAAAGATCGTTGCCTAAATAATGACGGAAAACTTATATTTGGAGGAAAAACGTAATTTTGGAGAGTCTTCTTTGTAAGGTGCACAGTTTGCAAAAACGTGCACAATTTGGTTTATTTCTGAGAGGCACTTTTTTGCACACAGTATGTTAAAATTGCCAGATTAAAAAGTACAATGCAATGTATTGGTAAACAATCACGGCTAAAATAATACGAAACGGGAGGATTCTTTTTTTTTCCCCTGTATATCACCAATTTTTTATTTACTTTCAAATTCCCTTCGTTTTGTGAGACATGGGTTGGCTCAGTCGGTAGCACCCCAGGTTCATAATCCGATATATTTTTTTATTCGAGTTCCAACTGCACCTGCGTTGAAATTTAGCTTCGCTGAATCTCCATGTTACCCTCGGTGAGAAATTGAACCCCGATCGGTTTTAAGAGGTCTCCGAATCGTCGTATGGGATGTTGAATCGTCACCCCCACCCTCTTGCAGGGGAGCAATACCATGTGAATGCAATGGATAGCATTGATAGGAGGCTTTCATCTGTCTCCAATTTGCTCTACATTGAGTCCCCTGAAAAGTGGCACTCAAGAGTAGAGCAACCCTTCGTATTATATTTTTTTCCTCGAAATGCCACTTCTCTTCACACAGTGGCTAAATGACCATACAATAAATATCCCAACGGCTCAGAATTGGGTAGGGGATTCGATGAACAGGGGCGTTGCCATGGGGGGGGATGAGGGAGGCTCCACTCCCCACCCACCCACTCCAAGTAACTCGGAGTTGACAAAATTCGAAGAGACTTCGTAAAATCTAGATGAGTTGTGAAAATTTGTAATTTTTTGGAAAATTAAGTGAGTTGTCAAAATCGAGGCAACTTGGCAAATCTAAGGCAGTTTGGAAAATGGAGACGGCAAAATTTAGAGTAGTTGGCAAAATTCGAAGCAACTTAGTAAAATACAGGTGAGTTGGCAAAATCGGAACAACTTGGCAAAATCTTGGGGAGTTGGCAAAATTCGGAGTGACTTGGCAATATCGTGGGGAATTGGCAAAATTCAGGTGAGATGTAAAAATTTGGATTTTTTTCTGTAAAATTATGGCGAGTTGGCAAAATCTAGGGACAGTTGGTAAAATTCAGGTGAGATGCGAAATTTTGGATTTTTTTCTGTAAAATTTTGGCGAGTTGGCAAAATCTAGGGGTAGTTGGCAAAAACTAGGGACAGTTGGCAAAATTCGGAGTGACTTGGCAAAATCGTGGAGAGTTGACGAAATTCAGGTGAGATGTAAAAATTACAATCTTTTTTCTGTAAAATTATGGCGTGTTTTGAAAATCGAGGCAACTTCGCAATATCTAGGAGAGTTGGCAAAATTCAGAGTGGCTTTGCAAAAATCAGGTGTGATGTAAAATTGGCGATTTTTTTTCTGTAAAATTGGGGCGAGATGACAAAATCTAGGGCAGTTGGCAAAATTCGAATCCACTTAGTAAAATACGGGCGATTTGTGAAAATTGGGATTGTTTTTGTGAAATTAAGGAGAGTTGACAAAAATCGAGAAAACTTGGCAAAATCTTGGGGAGTTTGAACAATTTGTAATATGCAGTGACTTGGCAAACTTAGGAGAGATGCAAAGATTAGGATTGGTTTCGTGAAATTAAGGACAGCTGGCCAAATCAAGGGAAAATTCACACTGGCTTGCTACAATTCAGACGAGATGTAAATATTGGAATTATTTCTGTGAAATTATGGCTACTTGGCAAAATTGGAAGTCAAATGGCAAAATGTTGACTCCCCCCCCGGAGCGAAAATCCAAGTATGTTTGCTCAGTTGGCAAAACTTTAATTTCGAGTTGGAAAATTTTTGATTTACCCCCCTCCCCCCTACCATAGTCCTTCGCTACGCCCTTGTCAATGAATAGTTATCAGAAGATACGTTGGACCCTCTCGTCAAGGCCATTCAGGGTATTCCTTAACATTCACAGGTTATGGATCTCTCACGATCACCGTTAGACGGAGACCATTGCAAAGTCTCTGTGTATAAGGCAAACCTCCCGCCATCACATTATGATATCAATAGTGGTCGAATTAACAGAGAATATAACCTTGACAACTACAGGTGAATTAAACACTTTGTTACCTCGAATAAGAAAAAAATAACTCTTGGAACAATTTCTTTAGGCTTATTCTTGAGCAGGGTATATTTTTATTAACATAAACTAGATTTTAACAGTTTATTTAATGAACTGAGTAAATACAAAATTAATCGAGAGATGGCAGCACAGTGCATTCATCGATTACTTGGCCAGATCGAGTCAATGTTTCGATATGTCTCTTTCCACACCGAGAATCCCGATGGATAAAAAGGAAATTATTTTCAGACATATTTCCTGATAACTAAATTCAGCACTTCCGGCAACTTCTTGTGCATTCTTGCACTTATGTGCAAGATATGGAATGTTCTTTTTACACAAAAATCAAAATGGGAAACCGATAAAGGAAAAATCATTTAATATAACTAGCAGTGATACGTTTCATATAACAACAATAAGGATAAACAGTAAAATATAACAATAGGTAAGGATGAACTTTCTTTCATCCTTACTGTTGCATAAGTTACTTTCCAATTTGCATTTTGCAGATACAGTTACACTCATCCATAGTGGTTGGGTTGGGTTGTTTTACCTCTGACCGGCACTTTTTTGCACACCATGGGCTAAATGGCCAGGTCACATGGACCCCGAAGGCTCAGAGAAGGTTGGGGGAGGAGGACCCACTGGAACAGCTGTTGGGAGACAGGTGGTAGCCTCCCGTCAAGGCCATCCAGCGTGTTCTTTAACGTGCACAGGGTATGGCTCTACCGCACACGGGGCCACTGCTTAACGCCCCATCCGACGGACGGCGGCCTTTCCAAGCCCATCGGTGGTCCCTACTGACCGTGGGCAGCGCGGGGAATTCTCGCGGAGATAACTCATCCATAGTAATTCACAGATTACCTGTAGGAACAGACTTCAACAATTGTTAAAAACCACTGAAAAAAATTATCGCTGACGCGGCGGGAATCGAACCCGCAATTCTCTAGATACATGCCAGAGCACTCTACTGTTAATCCACGAGGCAGAGGCCAAAATTTATTATTGAAGTCTATTTCTACAGGTAATCTATATATTTATTATGGATGGATTTTTAATAATAAACGCTTAAGCGTAATGACCTCCTCATTAACATCTAAATCTTTAGCAACAATTGGAAAAGTTGACTCTCCTGAAGAATAGATGGCGCAAGGTCCGCCACATCTCAGTGAAAGATTTATAGGTCTTATTCTGGAAGATTTTAATGCGTGGTTTAATGGTTAGAGCCTCTGGCATGTATCTAGAGAATTACGGGTTCGATTCTCGTCGTGGGATCGATAATTTTTTTTCAGATGTTTTTAACAGTTACACTCATTGCTGAACTGGCCATAGGAGTTAGCCGGTGAATTATACCGGTGTGCCCTAGCCCAAAGTGTATAAAATCGACTAAGAGGTTGTCTAATGGGCAACAAGAATTTTTTTTCCCAGTCTAGTGCAGCTTATACTAGACATTTTACCTTTTTAAGCCATACATCCAATACCATTAAAACACTTAGGCCTATACTGTGAAGCATTTCCAAACCTCTGAGTATGTTTCATACATTGGTGAAATACTCGAGATGACTAAAAGAAATAAACTGAGCCATATTAAATAGCCACTTACAAAACACAAACAGTTTTATCTCAAACTTCTTTTAGACATCACTTCGCAAAGAACGAGCAGATGAGCAGTCGTAATGGCATAAACAAGCCCTGGAATGCGCGCTTCCGCGAAATAAGATGGTTGTTAACAATGATGCCATTAGAGAGATTAACTCAAAATGTCCTTAGCGCATAACCGAGACTATTCAAGACTAATTTGAATTTCATTGGGCAAAAAATACTGGAATTTCAAACGTCTAATTTTTGCTTTAATGTAAGCAACACACTTAAGGTGCACACATTACTTCGGTTAACTGTTTTCTACAGCCTTCAACAACAGGATGTCCACTTTGAATGAGCGAACGTTGGTGCAGTTTCATCAATCGCACTGCACACGACAAGCAGAGGCTGAGTCAGACACACGTGCGGCGACATCGCCTGTCTCTGTTAGCGTCACTTTGTGTCATTGTTGACAGACGGCCAAAAGTGGCCTCCATTTCGTTGCGCTTGTCAGCAGATCGATGCAGCATATGTGCCACGTGCAGCTCTATCCCTCCTCCTCTGCTGTCTCGTGCCCCGATCCAATGCTTCACTTTTTATTGATGCAGATGACAACATTCCATTTATGCACTAGGGACTAAAAGTTACACATTATCAGAAGCAAATGTTGAGACTCTGTAATTATTAAACTTTCTGTGGAAAAGTGCGACTCAAGAGAAATTCAAGATCGCAGTTAAATCCCTCGAAATCTCGCTTATTAAGAATATTGTTTCAGTGTTTAAAGTGCAATGCCAGTCAGAAAAATTTAATCTCAGATAATAAACTTTATAAGTATTATTCCACGCACCTAGCCAGAAAATATTTTCGGAGCGGAGATCAAAGCAAATGTTTGGGAAGCGCATAAAAATAGAGCGGAAGGAAAAGTAATCCATAAGAGAGTAATTTTTACTTTTTCATTTAAAGCACAATGGTGTCTCGTTTAACGATCGTAATTGGTTCCACGAAAACGGCCGTAAACCAAAATTATTGTTAATCGAGTGTATGAAATACATGATAAAGTTTAATCCAAGACAATCGGAAGCGGAAATTTTTCACGAAAAAAACACACTTTATAATAAACAGTATAATATTTTAGCATTTTATATTAGTTGGATTGTTTTACCTCTGAGCAGCACTATTTTGCACATAATGGGCTAAATGGCCATGTCGCAAGGACACCGAAGGCTCAGAGGAGGTTGGGGAAAGGGTCCCACTTGAACAGCTGTTGGGAGAAAGATGGTTGCCTCCCGTCAAGGCCATCCAGCGTTTTATATTAGTAAGTAAATATTTATGCTAACATATCTAATTAAAACAGTAAATTGGCAAAAAATATTTCCTTTAGAAAAAAGATCATTGCCTAAATAATTGATGAAAAAACTTAATTTTGGAGAGTCTTTGTAAAAAATTCTGGAGATTCAGACTTTAGGGTGCTGTGATTGGCCCAAACGAAAGCGTGAATTTTACGTGTTTTGATTGACGAAAATGATGAACTTACGATGCGCTTTCCTTGGCCAAAAATGACGCCCGAATGATATTGTACCAATATCGTTAATTCAGCTTTCATCGTTAATCTTGTTTTTTGAGTCTTATGACGAATTTTTTTTGTCTTACGAGACGATATAGTAGGCATAACGTAGTAGTTACGCAGTAGGTATACTGTGTTCCCCAACCCAGTGTAATTAGACAGGGTTGGAGACAAACCCCATACACGCATTACATAATTACTCATCGTAAACCAAGATATCGTCAATAAAAGATATTGTTAATCGAGTGACCAATGTATTAACAATCATTTCAGTAGCGGATTTAGGCACAGGCAACCTAGTATTTTGCCTAGGTCCTCACGCTTTTAAGGGCCTCACACACCCACAAAAATATGCTTGTTTATGCAAGAAGAATTACTGTAAGAAAGGAAAGAATTTTAATTTTAGGATTTTGAACAAAAATTATCACAAACTGTACCCTGACTAACGTAACTTATATAAAAGGGACATTTACTTTTTTTTTTTCGTTTTATTAAAATCAATTTGACTATTGTATTTATAATTGATCACTTGAAAAGGTAATTGTAACGTGCCGGTGAATAATTGAAGTACTAATTAAGCAACATAGTTACAATCTCTTCCATAAATATGCATTGAATTTCTTGGGCAATTATTTTCTCAACTCTCGACACGAATCATAAACACGTATTTCTCACAGTGGCGTACCAACATAAATCGTTTCTCTTGCCGTAGGTTCGCCATTACTGCTCTAAACCATTTAAGGGGTCTACGCTTCCAATGGGTTGTGTTGGTTTATTTCTGAGCGACGCTTTCTTGCATACCAAGGGCTAAATGGCCACGTCACAAGGACCCCGAGAGCTTAGGGAATGTTAAGGGAAGGGGACCCACTGGACAGCTGTTAGGAGATAGATGGTAGCCTCCTGAAAAAGGCCATCCAGCTGATTTTTGTCATACAAACTCTTACACAGGGGCATGCTGACAGGTTTAATAGTCAGATATGCAATCCAATATACCAGGTTAGGGCTTATTATTTTCAATTATATTTTTACGATCTCGGAGGTTTCACTTTAATGCATATTATTATTATCAGCTTATTATTTAACAGTTGTAATCAATTAGGAAAAATCCTAACTGGCGTTTTTTTAGGGGGAAATATGAAAATTCGTTTGAACTATCCGCCGTAACAAATGTTATGGCTATTGTCTGAAATTGGATACAGCTGGCATTATTAC
Source organism: Ryuthela nishihirai (assembly GCA_038380435.1). Classification (NCBI taxonomy): domain Eukaryota; kingdom Metazoa; phylum Arthropoda; class Arachnida; order Araneae; family Heptathelidae; genus Ryuthela; species Ryuthela nishihirai. The sequence continues at coordinate 7,802,809 of JAWZYU010000019.1, forward strand.
CTTTTAGATATTAGTCGCAACTTATATTTAAAATTACTAACAAATTAAAGTACATACCTAAGGAAAGAGTTTTAGAATAATCCTAAAACCGTAAGGTAAACTTTGCAATAGGAGTCGATGGTTTTCACTTCATTAACGTTGAGAAGCGACGGATCGGAAATTTCTTGACGTCTGTGGTTCAGAGGAAATGGATCGTAATTGGTTTGAATGAGACAGCAGACGAAAACGGAATAAAGGAAGTAATGACTGCAATTGCTTCTCCTAACCATTGCAAATGATATCGTTTCAAATATTTCCGGAAAAGAGTATGTAGTTGATGCATGTGGACTTAGAAGAATCAAAGGCACTGATAATTTCCGTTTTTTTTTTTACGAAGAGTAAGAGAGATAACTTATCAGGAAAGGATATAAAGGCGTTGTTTTAAAAACTGAAATTTTACAATAAAAGTTTCGTTACTATCAACATAATTGACATATATGATCTAAATATTTACAATGCTATATTACGAGGATTGTATTCAAGTCGGTAAAGAAACAAAATCAAAATTAATTTCTTTATAATTCTAGTTTTTTGCCTCGGCCTATTTATCCAATTTCGCATAGGTGGATGGTAATGAAATTTAATAAGATTCTAGATTCATATATACTTGTAGAATTTAAAGTGATATAAATTTTCTATAAATTTCACTAAAATGTATTCATAACAAAAGAAATTTTTCAATAGATTTCGTTTTTAAATAACTACATTGAATTTAAATCTAAAATATGATGTTTCTGACGCATAATCGTCGAAAAAAAAAATTAAAAAATACCCCCTCAAGCAGTTGCTTGCCACAGAGGTCTGACAGGAGTCAATCAGTTTGTATGCCACAGTAGAGGATCTGAGAGGATGGCAGGACTTCAGCAGAAAACAACACGAACATCCATGCCTTAACCCGGGGCTCGAATCCAGGTCCCTTAGATCAGTAGCCCCTTGGCCACGGAACGGCTAATCGTCGAAAGTTAGGTCACATCATTATATGACGATTTCGGACTAAAGTTTGAAATAAGCATTATTTTGACGAAGAACAGATATTCTTTAACACAAAGAAAATGCCATGCGTTTTACATTTATCAATGATTTCTGACATATTCAAAAACTCTGATAATTCCATTGCATAGCATTTAATAATCAGGTTTTGTAATCATCAAAACTATTAAATTTCTTTATTCCTCAGCAAATAAAAAATACTAAAATTTCTTTGGCACTTGGCAGAACCGAGTTTCGGGCATGTTGTCTCTTAATGTAATGTTATTTCACTGACAAGTTAAACATACCCTTTCGCAAAAAATGCTTTTTTCAACAGTAAACAAGGAAGTTTTAATAATAATTCTCAATTTTGTTATGTACAATAAAGGAGAAAATTAAGCATTTTTGTTACACTCTAATGTTTTGCATGTCATATGAAAGCGATTTTGTCCCTTGGCGGTGAAGAGTTCATCGCAGAGGTTCGGCCGCACTCTAGGCTGAGGCCAGGTTAAAATCCCAGAAAGTAGTTACAAAGTTAGGCTTATTACCGCAATTTTAAAAAACATATTTTTCAATACATTATGAAAAAATATTTAAAAATAGAATTAATAAAAGGAAGAAGCGGAGAATAAGAGGATGTTTTTTTTTTCCCGTTGGATCCTAACAAATTGTTATGTTTATAGGATCGCTATCTGATTTAGTCGGTGTTGCTCTAGTCTTTAACGCAATTCAATTCTCTAAGGCATATTACGGACGACACTCCCCGCCTACCAAGTGTTCATTGGTTTTGAAAGTAGCTACGATGAACCCTGGGAAATTTCTCTTCTTTTGTGGGGTGAAGTCAGAATGGAGGCAGAATTTGAGGCACACCATGACACTTAGAGTAAAGCTTACATTTCAGAAATAACTCGCTACTCAAGGTAACAGATTAATCATTCCTCCCTTTCATTTTGAGGGAGGGCAAAAATTACCTTGCTTTAGATAACGATAAGAAGATGAGCATTGAACTGGGTAATCTTCCGTTACTCTCTCTTATCATTTACCAGAAACTTTTCCCTAGTTTTTTAGGAAGTCGTTTTTATGATCTTATTTCATACCATTTCATACCATTCTTATTACAAAGTTCTAGCCTTTGCCATCTCCGATAAGGGCATCGCCAGAGGTTTCCGTCTCCCACATCTCGTTTCATCCACATGTGCAGAGCTTCATGCTATCCTTGAAGCTGTACTCTTCATCCTCAGCCTCGAGAGTGTCAACTTTGTCATTCTCTGTGACTCGAAGTCAGCCTTGGAACTCTCCAGAAGCGAGACAGCAAAAGCTGCAACACCTTCCTCACCCAGAAGATCATGAAGACATGCTCCAAGGTCACTTCTGCCGAAATCACGGTTCATTTCCAGTGGACTCTCTCCTATGTAGGGATATCTGGCAATGAGCTGCTCGCACCGTGAAGAAGGCGCTGGAGAGTCAGAGGTGTGTAACTAATTACCCTCTCTCAGCGACTGCAAGAATTCTGACTCACAACTGCTGAGCCAGTATCAGAAGTGGCAGAAGGACAGCAGCTGTTCTTCATTAAGGTACCTGGTTGACCCTTCTCTCACTACTCCTAAACTCGGTAATCTCCGCAGATCTGAGGAAACCCTCCTTTATCGTCTGCGAGTTGGGGTCATCTACAGCAACTCTACGCTTCACACTCTCGGCAGAGCGTACAGTCCCACCTGCGCCACATGCAGCACACCCGAGATTGTTTCTCATTTCTGCTCCCGCTACAATGCTGAAAGAGAAGCTTTGTTCCGGAAGCTTCATGCTATCGGAACCACCAACTATTCCATCATCTCCCTTCTTGGTAACCACAATACTCTGAAGCTGCAGCGAACGCGCTTCCGACTAGTCATTGATTTCTTTCAGAACATTGGCCTCTTCTGCAAGGTCTAACGTTTTCTTCATTTCTTTCTCGTGATTAGTTTTATGATCTTATTTCATACCATTTCATACCATATTTAATATTTTCGTGAGATAGCTATTATATGAATAATGATAGGTAGTTTCTTCTGTCTCTGCTATTTCACCTTCTATTGTGACTGGTATACTTACCACACCTTGAACCTTTTTAGGGATAGAGTTGGGAGGGAGATTTTTAGGGCTCCGAACCCTTACGTTGCTTTAAGATTCGATAAGATGAAACTGCAAAACGGAAGTTATCGGTGCATTCCTGGAAACCAGTTTTAAATCCTTCGTATTGTAGTTAATAACTTAATTATTATTAAAGCTGGGTTGTTTCACCTCTGAGCGGCACTTTTTTTGCACACAATGAGCTAAATGACCAGGTCACAAGGATCCCGAGGGCTCAGAGAACGGTAGTGGGAGGGGACCCACTGGACAGCAATTAGGAGACAGATGGTAGTCTACCATCAAGACCATTTAACGTGTTGTTTAACGTGCACAAGGTAAGGTTTAACATTCGATCCAACAGTCGGCGGCCATTCCAAGGCACTCGGTGTTCCCTACTGACCAAGGGCAGGGCAAGGGCTTCTGCGGAGATAAATCCCAACGCTGGCCTAACTGCATATTACGAGCCTGGCACGCTATCGACTGAGCCACCGCCGCCCCTCTCAGTGTAGTCTCACGTGCTTGCTAAAATACACAGGCCTATCAATATTAGTCAATTTCCGTTTTATATCAACGGTAAGCTGACGTCGAAGCACTAAATTTCTAAATTAAGATTTTTATGATAAAATATAACAGATGCAAAATTCAAAAACTTTACGAAATCTTTCTAAATCTTCCTAAATTTTCAACAACATTTGTTCATATTTCAGCAGTTATGGAAGCTTGAATTTTAAGCTTGCTTGCTATGCAAAACTCATAATTGGCTAAAATTCAAATAATGATTAGAAAATGTTTCAAACATAGGCATATTTTACTAAATGGTTTGAAATTATATTTAAGACTTAATTAACTTTTGAGCTGCAGTCTGTGGTAGTCTTATGACCGACACTGCTGTTGGTAAATATTTAAACCTTCATAACTCTTTAAATAAAGTAAATTTCCCCTCAAGCATCTGCTTCCCACAGAGGACGTATAAGAGTGTCAGTTTAATATACCATAGAGATATATGATAGATATGATTTATATATATCATATATAGAGATCTATGAGAAAGGAGAGAACTCAGCAGAAAGACATCACAAACTCCATGCTTTGCTCGGGGCTCGAATCCAGGTTCCTTATGATCAGTAGACAAGCGAGGTAACCACGGGGCGTCTATTCTTTAAGTGGTCTAGAGATTTGAAAATTTCCGATATAGATTATGATGATTTGATTCTTTTGGCAAATGATGATGAGATGAACTCTCTTATTAGGGCTGTTGATAAGACTGCTAGTAGAGTAGGTTTGGTGATAAACAGCGAGAAAACTAAAGTGATGAAAATTGGTCAGGCAAGCTGTGGTTCAGTTAATCTGAATAGTTGCGCTCTTGAGCAGGTGTATCTTTTTAACCATCTTGGGGGGCTATGTAACAAATACTGGTGGTCGTTTCTAAAGTTAGTTATAATAATAAAACTGGACTCTTTATAAACAAGAGAAATCTTGATGTCTTTCATTCTAGATACTTACGGAGTACCTTGGGAATTAGATGGTTCAGCTTTGTAAGTAATGATGAGGTTAGGAAAAGGAGTAGGCAACCTCTTTTGGGCAGCATCTTGTGAGGAAATAGACTGTGTTAGTTTAGCCATTTTGACCGCAAAATAAAAAATAAATAAATACCCCCTCAAGCAGCTGCTTGCCACAGAGGTCTGACAGGAGCCTGTCAGTTTATATGCCAGAGTAGAAGATCTGAGAGGATGGCAGGACCTCAGCAGAAAACAACACGAACATCCATGCCTTAACCCGGGGCTCGAACCCAGGTCCCGTAGATCAGTAGCCAAGCGCGCTAACCACTCGGCCACGGGACGGACATAACTTTATACTAGAGAATAGGTTTTAGTCTATTAATGTTTTCTTTATATTAGAGAACACATTTTGAGTGCCTAAAGGTCTCAGAAAGAAGGAAACAGAGGATGCGGTGGCTGGCAATGCCAAACAAGACCTCGTTATAATTGATCTACAGTTGCCAGATGCAGCAGATGTAGCTGAAGACAGACGGATTAGGAGAACTAAACTGCACAGTCTGCTTGGACCTTAGTAGTCCATGGCTGCTTAAGGATTCTATATGTATGTATTAAGGCCAAAATATTATCCTTACATATAATTCTGCATAACATAATCAATAACCGAACTAAAGAGAAAGGAAACAAAATTCACCTTTAATTCCACTAGCCATAGTATACCAATTGCTACAAGTTTAACCAACTCTCATACACGACTCAGTGTTATTATAGAGAGCTTTCATTATACTGTCAAATGTGCCGTAGGGTCTCACTATCAACCACAAATTATGACGTTCAACAAAGTCAAAAACCTTTTTGAAATCACGAAAGCTATCGCCAAAGGTTTCTGAAACTAAACATTTCTCAAGAATCTGATCAATATATACCCTTCCACTTCTGAATCCACACTGCTCATCACCCAATTAATTATCCATCAACCAGATTCTTAATTCTATTAAGCACAATCATGCAAAGAACTTTACTTGAACAAAAAGCAGGCTGATACCCCTATAATTATCACAAGAACTGCAATCACCTTAATTAAAAATAAGAATAATAATAGCTGTGGTTAAAAATTTATTGTAAAAGATTCAAAATTTGAGTCAGCCATGTGGAACAGAAACATTCCTAGCTTTAAGCATTTCCGTAGTAATTTCATCTATCACTGCAAATTTATGTAGTTTAAGCTTAGAAATAGCCAAAATAACTTCAGACTGCTGTATAGTGACAACATTAAGGCCAGTAATACATTTATCATAATTTCAAAAATCGGGAATGGAACAAACCACATTGTTTAGAACACTGAAACGCTCAGCCCACCTATTCATGACAGAATACTCACTTTCAATAACCTTACCTTGTTTATCCTTCAATCCCTGTATACCCGTCCGTTTCTTCCCACACAAAACACTAATTATCTGGTACAGCTTTCTGCTGCTACACTGTCTACCTGCTTCCTCTACTTTGTCAGTCCAGCTACGAAACCAAAGATTCTTATTAGCTGTTAACTCATCTTTTTCACATTAAACTCTTTGTATAGCCTCCTGTTAGTAAGGTGTTGATTAAGGATATTCCGGCAGTTCTTTCTTTCACAAATAAGCTCCAGTGCTATGGCACTCAAATAAGCAAAAGAGTACCGTTAGTTTCAAGAAATGCCTGTTTAGAATTTTTCCATTCTTCAACTTCATTAGTATCCAGGGGCGTTGCCATGGGGGATGGAGGGAGGCTCCCCCACCAAAGTAACTCGGAGTTGGCAAAATTCGAAGCGACTTCGCAAAATCTAGGTGAGTTGTGAAAATTGGTAATCTTTTTTTTTGCAAAATTAAGGGGAGTTAACAAAATCTAAACAACTTGGCAAAATTTAAGGTAGTTGTCAAAATCGAGGCAACTTGGCAAATCTAGGGCAGTTGGGAAAATCGAGACGGCAAAATCTAGAGCAGTTGGCAAGATTCGAATCCACTTGGTAAAATAAGGGTTGTGTTGTGATAATTGGGTTTGTAAAATTAAGGACAGCTGACAAAATCGAGAAAACTTGGCAATATTATTGAGAGTTTGAAAAATTTGCAGTGATTTGGAAAATTCAGGAGAGATTGTTTTTGTAAAATTAAGGAGAGCTGGAAAAATCGAGGGAACTAGGAAAAATTGGAAACCAGTTGGCAAAATGAAGGCGAGTTGTGAAAATTGGGATTGATTTTATGAAATTAAAGAGAGTTGGCAAAATTGAAAACTCTTGACAAAATCTTGGGTAGTTGGCAAAATTCGAATCCACTTGGGAAAATACAGGCGAGTTGTGAAAACTGGGATTACTTTTGTGAAATTAGAGTTGGCCAAATCCGAACAATTTGGCAAATTGGGAATGGGGAATTTGAAAATTCTGAGGTGACCTGGCAACTTTAGGAGAGATGTAAAGATTGGGATTGGTTATGCGTAATTAAGGAAAGTTGGCCAAATCAAGAGGAGTTCGAAAAATTCGGACTGACTTGCTACAATTCAGACTAGATGTTAATATTGGGTTTGGGATTAATTCTATAAAAATATGGCTAGTTGGCAAATTTTGTAGTTACATAGGAAAATGCAGGAGAGTTGTAAAAATCCCCCACCCCCACCCCAAGGAGCGAAAATCTAGGTACGAACCCGACAGACATTATTTTGTCAGTTGGCAAAATTTGATTTTAGATTTGGAAACTTTTCGATTTCTCCCTCTCCCCCCCACAAACCATAGTTCTTCGCTACGCCCCTGTTAATAACTAAACCACGGCCGTCATTATGACTAAGTAACTTGTCGGGTAAACTTTGGTTGTAACTGGGTCTTTCAGAGCTTCAGTATTAAAGGTAGCTTTTCTAACTTTAACACAACACTTCTTAAGTTTAAGTTAAAATTTGCTTGTTTCAAGTTGTAACATGTTCAGATCCATTTTCAGCTCCCCTACACGACTTCGTATTATTAATAGAACTAGTTCAATTGCTATTAATCAATATATAATCCATCACACTTTTATCAACTTGTCTGGTGAGACGCACGTGTATGTCAGAATATTTGTAGCAAATAGTTATTTTCAAACCATTAAGTTTAATTACCGGTAGGAGACCTTCCCTTTTGTCATCACAACTACCAGTACCAAAGGGTTCACTCCTTCCACTCCACCTAGGACAATAATAAAAAAATCTCCTTTCTTCAGAGAATTCAAAATATCATGAAGTTGTCCATAAAATATATTTTTCACATTCTCATCATCGAAGTACTCTGTGGGGGCATAACATTGAAGTCTTTAATGCTTGTTTTAAAAATAGCTGCAAGAAACCTTTCATTGCAGTCATATCCTAGAGAGCATCACTAGCGTGTTTCCTGAGAAGCAAATCTGTGCCTTGAAGGTGTTTTCCATCCTTTCTCCCTGAAAAGACAAATTTAAAATTATATTTCGGTATCTGATCTTACCTGTCCGTCTAGTCTCTTGCAAGCCAAGAATATTAAGGCTATATCACGTGTGAACACTAAGAGAACCATCTCTATGAAGTTTCCTCACATTCCACGTATCTGCGGAGAGAAAATGATTAGTATGATTTTTAAGAAACTAGATTTATTGAGAGTAGAACCAACAGTATCAAATAGTCTCCTAATAGTAAGCATTGGGCAAAGACCTGTTCCCTCCACTACTAAAGGTTGACACCATCGCACTGGAAGACTCAATATAGGTTTGACGATGCCCGTAGAAGAAGGGTTTAGATACCTGCAATGGTCTCTGTTCAGGATTATCCACCAGCTGATGAAACATATCATGTGAATCTAATCACTTGGTTCTGTCAACCCACAGACAAACAAAAAAAAAATACAGCCGAAGATTTCTCCTCAACAGAAGCCCACCAAGTGAAGCAAATTCAGGATCCATAATCAAGCTCAGCACCAGGACCCTGTGCGATTGATCACTCCTTAGCAGGGTAGAAAAAAGAAAAAATAATAAAGCAGTTCAGATCAATAGGCCACACTGATGTAGCAGCTCTTCCCTTCCACAAGTGAGCATATCTTGCGAAAGGTACTAACGGCCTGCCCATATTTCGTGTATACTAAGGGGAACGTTTAAGAAGAATCAGACGGCACTCGGCAAGTTGATGAAATAACGTTGCACTTTCCGCCTGGAGACGACAGCATTTATATTTCGCAGATTCATAAAGTTTGAACACTCTTCATAAGCCCAGATGATGACAAATGGTAACGGTTTAGGAATTCATTGAAAGGAGCAACGTGGAAATTCAACCGCTGAATGAGAACTGACAACCACCTAATCATTGCTTTAGGAAGAGCAGCTACAAATTCTCTTAAAAGCTGCGCAATGTAAAGGAATGAATATTAAAAAATATATGTTTGCGGAATATTTATCTTTATCCTTCGAGAAAGGAGGTCTTCACAGCAACTCTGATATCAGCAGTTCTTTTATCAATTCAGCGTACACTACTCGCTCCGAAAAAAGCCCAGTCCGCAGCTCAGAAACAAACAATCTTCATCAGTAAGCGGCGTCGCTCAAGGACAATTTGATTGGTTACTTTCAAAATGCAGAGTCGGAAAATGTTAGACGCCCACGGAGTAGCGCTGCTCAATGCCGTTCTGTAATCTCAGAAACAAGTGACTCAGTCCGGCGGTATGCTGAAAATAATTTCCAGATATCCCGTTATTAATTTAAACAATTATAATACGAAATAATTCAGGATGGTGTCCTCTACTAGTAAGTCTTGCCAGAAGAAAGTCTTGAAGTCATTTTGTGAACAAAAAAGGAAATGGCTAAATTTAGAGGCTGGGTTCCTTGACCACTCAAAGGTAAAAAAAAATCTTCGAGTGGCACGTTTTCGGACACAATGGGCCAAATAGCCAGGTCACGAGGACCCCAAGAGCTCAGAAGTGTTGGGGAGGCAGATGGAAGTCTCCCGTTCAGGCCATCCACACTGTTCTTTAACGTGCACAGGATATGAATCTTCCACACACGGGTCCACGCATAACGTTCCATCCTACTTACGGCGGCCTTTGTCCAATCCCATCGGCGTTCCCTTTTTGACCGAGGGTAGCTTTTGGTTTGGCTTGTTTTACCTCTGAGCGGCACTTTTCTGCACACCATGGGCTAAATGTCCAGGTCACATGGACCCCGAAGGCTAAGAGAAGGTTGGGGGAGGGGACCCACTGGAACAGCTGTTGGGAGACAGATGGTAGCCTCCCGTCAAGGCCATCCAGCGTGTTCTTTAACGTGCACAGAGTATGGCTCTCCCGCACACGGGGTCACGGCTTAACGTTCCATCCGACGGACGGCGGCCTTTCCAAGCCCATCGGTGTCCCCTACTGACCGTAGGCAGGGCGGGGAATTTTGCGGAGATAAATCTCAACGCTGACCCAGCTGGGACTCGAACCTGGGAACTACAGATTACGAGCCTGGCGCGCTACCGACTGAGCCGCCCCACCGAGGGTAGCATGGTAGTCTAGCAGATGATATATTTGGATGCTGACCCAGGTGAGACTTGAACTTTAGAACTACAGATTACTACAGACTGAGCCAATCGCAATGTCAAATTTATAGGCAGTGAAAAGCATTGAAACCTAGTGTCATGAACTATGCCCAGATCATTTCAACTCTTATTTTACTGTTATTTTTATGATACGACATGTACGAAAACTCATTTAAATCTCTTCCAAAAAAGAGAAATTTTAGATTACTTTTAGTATGTGACATTGAGTTGTCCATCTGGCATCTTGCAATCCCAGAATGTGTAGGCTATTACGCTGAAATTTCTGTTTGAGGACATCAAATAATCTCTATGCAGAGTTCTCATATTCCACGTACCTCTTGTAGGAAATGGTTAGTAGGACTCTTAAAGAAACAAAATTTATTGAAAGGAGGTGATACGGTTGACCCTAACTCTAATTTTCGGCATGCGCCAAAACACATTACCCCACCGCTAAAGGTGTTCCTATCAAGTAGACACTGTTAAAAATTGCGAAATTTATAAAACTTTTATTTTGTTAGTCGTTCGATATAAACGTTAAACTGGCTTCTCCTTAAACATAAAGTATAAGTATACACTTGGTATTAAGTGATTATTCGTCTGTATAATAGTGTTAAGTTAGATGAACGAACGAGCGACAATGAAACCATGATGTGCTTTATAATTTTGATTCTCGCTTGTGCCTCAGGGTGTGGGTTGTTTTACCTCTGAGCGGCACATTTTTGCACACCATGGGCTAAATGGCCAGGTCACATGGACCCCGAAGGCTCAGAGAAGGTTGGGGGAGGGGACCCACTGGAACAGCTGTTGGGAGACAGATGGTAGCCTCCCGTCAAGGCCATCCAGCGTGTTCTTTAACGTGCACAGGGTATGGCTCTCCCGCACACGGAGCCACGGCTTAACGTCCCATCCGACGGACGGCGGCCTTTCCAAGCCCATCGGTGTCCCCTACTGACCGTGGGCAGGGCGGGGAATTTTGCGGAGATAAATCTCAACGCTGACCCAGCTGGGACTCGAACCGGAACTACAGATTACGAGCCTGGCGCGCTACCGACTGAGCCACCCCCGCCCCGCCTCAGGGTGTGAATTACATCTCTAGCCGATTAGAACAATAAAACCTGAACAATAACTATGTTTAAGAAGAGAATGAAAAGGTTGTCGGTAATGGCCGAACGTGTATATTCAGTTTTTTGCTCAGTGAAATATTATTAAGTTAATCTTAGTAAAGTTATTTAAAAGGCTTGAAGATTAAACCGAAGAAGTAATATGTTAGTCGAGCAAGCAGAGCTAGCCTCAAATTCTCTATGGAAGAAGTAAATTTTCGATGCGTGTTCATATTAACATAAAAATGGTAAGGATATTCTTGGTAATTTACAGGTTTATTCGCAAAGATGATTTTGTCACTTATTGAATGTTTTAACAAGTTTTTCCTTTATACTTTGAGTGGAGACTAAATAGTCGTATTTACAATTCTTACAAAGTATTGGTGGATTATATGCAATATTCTTTTGATGGCTTAGTTTCATACTGATGAAGGATTGCTGTTAGTTGAATGTATTTTATATCTGTGTTTTTATTTATACAATTATAATAAATTAGTTCATTTATAAATTTTTGTTGCTAAATATTTTTTTTTAAATTCACACTCAAGATTTCCTATTAAACATTGTAACAAAATAAATAACATAAACCTTCTATATAATATCAACAATACACTCCTAATTGTCCGATATTTATGGGGGGATGCCAGTTAGATGAATCTGCAGGTTGCATGAGAAATATTTTAATAGAAACCAAATACAGTGAGTACAATCTGGTATTCAAGCTTTAGTAGAAATAAAAAGTGCAGTTTGGGTTGTTTTACCTCTGAGCGGCACTTTTTTGCACACCATGGGCTAAATGGCCAGGTCACATGGACCCCGAAGGCTCAGAGAAGGTTGGGGGAGGGGACCCACTGGAACAGCTGTTGGGAGACAGATGGTAGCCTCCCGCCAAGGCCATCCAGCGTGTTCTTTAACGTGCACAGGGTATGACTCTCCCGCACACGGGGTCACGGCTTAACGTCCCATCCGACGGACGGCGGCCTTTCCAAGCCCATCGGTGTCCCCTACTGACCGTGGACAGGGCGGGGAATTTTGCGGAGATAAATCTCAACGCTGACCTAGCTGGGACTCGAACCTAGGAACTACAGAATACGAGCCTGGCGCGCTACCGACTGAGCCACCCCCGCCCCGAAAAAGTGCAGTTATAAACAATGATAATTAAAAGAATGCGTATCGCCTCTCACATATGAGAATCTCGTTTTCAAAGAAATGAAGTTTTCCTTTGCCTAATCTTTCACTCCTTAATAGTTTTAATTTCAGCTAGCTGATGATGAGAAAATGTAAATAGAATATTATCAGTAATTATGCAACATAAGGGTATTTGTCTTATTAATTTTTTAATTTAAAAAGTTGTATTTTCCACACCTTTCTCAGAAAAATCAGTGAATTATTGCTCAGTGGAAAATCTTTTGAAAATCTACCACTAAAATTTCATATTTCTATTTTAGATATACATTATTTGAAGAATATAATAATAGCTATGTCGTTTCGGTCTAAAGCATTTGAAAAATGCTAATTATATAATTCATTAGTATCAATCTAAATAAAAACAGTTTTCAAATTATCACTTTGCATTGTTTCCAGCGGAAACTTCATAGCGATCACATTCCACCACCAAAATTTCAAATTTTTATTTTCGTTTGAAATTTTGGAAATTTAAAAATTTTGCACCGTTAGAAGATGCAATTATAGTTTTTGGAAGATTCCTAAAGAGCGAATTATAATATTTCATCAATTCCTATCTAACCGGAAGGGGAATTTTTCATTTCTCTCTAAAAAATAAACAATTATCTGCTGAAACAGAAATATTGTGTTTTCCAATTCCCCTGGGTCTAAAGCGCCAACTTACTGTTGACAGTGGAAGAAAGATAAAAACAAAAAAATGCAAATTTCGTGACATTCACATTCCCCCACCAAAATTTCAAATTACTAATATAAATACATCGTTCGCCAATACTCGTTTGAAATTTTAGAATTTAACTTTTTTCCACCGCTAGAGGGCGTAATTATAGCTTTAGTGAAATTTGGAAAGTGCATATCGTAATATTTCATAAATACCTATCCAACGCAAAAGAAATTTTTAATTTATCTCTGCAAACAAAAGTGCTCTGTCTACAGACAGACAAAGGACAGACATACAGACTAAGACAGACGACAAAGCGAAACTATTTTCTTGTTTTCTTTGAAAACAACTATAATAAAAATGAAGTACAATTCTCTTAATACAAACGTAATATCTTTAAAGAGAACCATTCACACAACGCACTCTCCAAGTCTGAAGTGCATGAGGCCGTTCTATGCTGTTAATCATTCTCGGATTTTACCAAGAACTCTCGAAGCTTTCCACTCTGCGCTTTAATGTTATTTCCATAATGGGATTTTTATTTTAATAGATCGTCGATGATCCAACACTAAATTCCTGAATAACCGCATTACGATTTTCATCCTTTTTGCATATTCCAAATTTTTGTGTCAAAGTCAAAAGAACACGTTTTCACTTTAGTCCTTTCGTGGTATTTTTCTTTGACAGCAGTACAAAGTTAGGGGTGAAATATTTCCGATAAACCCAACAGCGCAATTCATAAATTCAACCACCTGCTACTTTAATGGGCGTAACGGAACTAGCGTGCATAACGTGAAAGTAACAAATGCGTCAGGGAGAACTACCTCGTGCATTGAAATTTGCCATACCAAGCTCAAATGTTCAGTTTGGAATTTGCCGTACTAAGTTCAAATATTCAATTTGAAATTTATGCCAGTTGCATGAAAAATCCGAATGCTTGAGTTCCGGATAACCGGGAATTTACATAACTCAGCAAAAGTTTAAGCTGCAATAAAATATTTAATTTTTTCATCACAACAGTAAAATTTGACATTCTCCTATTGATTCGAAAAGGTAATGATTTTAATCATTGAAATTATATAAAATTGCTGGCTTTTTTGAAATCATCATCAGTTAAATTTAAACTTTTCATACTAACGTAATTCTATTTCCTTCTTTTTGCTCTAAAACACTGGGTTGAGTTGTTTTACCTCTGAGCGGCACTTTTTTGTACACCATGGGCTAAATGGCCAGGTCACATGGACCCCGAAGGCTCAGAATATGTTGGGGGAGGGGACCCACTGGAACAGCTGTTGGGAGTCAGATGGTAGCCTCCCGTCAAAGCCATCCAGCGTGTTCTTTAACGTGCACAGGGTATGACTCTCCCGCACACGGGGTCACGGCTTAACGTCCCATCCGACGGACGGCGACCTTTCCAAGCACATCGGTGTCCCCTACTGACCGTGGGCAGGGCGGGGAATTTTGCGGAGATAAATCTCAACGCGAACCTGGGAACTACAGATTACGAGCCTGGCGCGCTACCGATTGAGCACCCCCGCCTCCTAAAACACTGGATACATGGTAACTAGGGTAACTAAGATATTACGCAGTTGAATCTTCCACCGTTCATAGTTCACTGACCTATCATATCTACTGGAATTGAAATATGATTCCTGAGTGAGTTTCGAAGCTTCAACTGCGCACTCACACTCTCTGCAGCCGACACCCCTGCTACTCTACCAGAAAGCAGGAATTGTTTCTTTTGTAGAGTATGAGCAAAACTCAAGCGAAACATTGATAGAGAACTTTGCTCGTAAAATATTACTTTTCGCAGTTTCAGTTGATATCGAAATTCAAAACAGAATCATAGGGCACGTGGCAAGAGGAGACTCTGATGTCGGTTTCCACTTCCGATGACCGATAATTCCTGGGATCTTCTCAAAGGAAGTCCCAATTGGATAATTCGCTAGCTGTCGTTCTTGAAACTTTCGCTGAGCTCAGTGCAAGGAACTTTGCTTCTTCTCAGTGCCCTTTCAAAAAATCGATGACTCTGAAAACATCAGCTCATTTCTCCGTAATCAGCCATTCATAAATGTTTTCTTTTCGTGAAGTTTTTCTTAATTCTATAAAAGTTATTAATTAATTGTCTACTAAGTTCTTTTATGGAAAGCAATTGATCTGGTTTTCAGGAACTATGTCTAATCTGAATATTTCACTGAAATTTTTCGCTTCCCAGTAAAGAGTTGCGTTGCCTTACCTCTGAGCTTCACTTTCTGCATACAGTGATTGAAGGGTCAGATCACGCAGAGTCCAAGGGATTCACAGCTTATGAAGAAAGATTCACCCGACAGCTGTTAAGAAACAAATGGAAATCTTTCTCTTCATAGTTATTCAAAATTGACATTAATAAAATTTTATATACTGTATTTCATATCATTTTCAATATTTCATATTTATTTCATATCTGTTTTCATATTCTTAAGATTATCTTCTGCATACGAAACCACCGCTTAATTCCCATTCAATACACGGAAGCCCTTTTAGATCCCATCAGTGTCTCCCTTTCTCATTGACAAAGAATATTGAGTTGTTTGTGCACACAATGTGCTAAATGGCGCGGCCCCAACAACCTCAAGAGCTGAGAGCTTAGTAGCGAAATGGAGACACTGTAATGCCATTAACAAACAGATGGAAACCTCCCACCAAGGTCATCCTGCGTATTACATAAATTATATTTAAAAAAATAAAATTAGTCTTCCAGCATACATTTTACAAATGATCGTTACACTGGTACTGATGGCCCGCAAAGCTTAAGCCTTTGGTATATATATATTTATTACAAACAAATATATTTATTACAAACAAACAATATATATTTATTACATACCATATATTCAATTGCTAGCAACTATGTTAATTTAAATATATACAGAGAGAGTTCATTTGTCTGTTTGGTAGACCTATCCCTCTAGATCAGCCTGGTCAAGCCTTTTAGTTGAAGGGCCGCATAGAAAACTAAAGTGGAATGGATTACCGCTAAAGAAAGATGCAATTGATAATAAATGTAATCAACGCAAAAAGAAAGTGAAACAGTATAATTTAATTAAAATATTTTTATGGGAATTTGCATCGCAGAAGTTGAACTACTTGTCTTCTATGACAAGAAGTTCAGCTTCTTGTCATAGAACAACAATTTCTAAAAGAGAAAAAGACTTCTATGAGCTCTTTTTTAAAAATTTGTGATCATAGCTTCGTGGGCCTCACACTCCAGGCCTGCCCTAGACCGTCACAGATAGGACCACCAAACTTTTGTCTACAGCTTCATCACAGCTTAGTTCACCTTCAGGGTTTCGACTCCACGAGATTAGGCCCTCTCCAAAACATTGGCCGCGAAGAGTATAACCATTGATAACGTACTATTCCATTGATAACTTTCGACTCTCTATCATTAAACGAGTTATTTTCTTTTAAGACAGTAGCACTGCCAGATATTTCGGGCACTTGCGGAGGGTTTAATTCCGACGCACCGCAGCAGGAAGCACGATCTCCAAACTCTGCTTAGCAAGAACTAAATGGGACCACACCACCAAATTCGGGACCAATCGGTCGAATTACTGGGAACTGAAAATTTCAATCATTGGTGACGACACCACGGAGGTCAACGAGTGTCAGTGCAACCTTCGATATACGTCTGCTGCCCTTTCATTACATTTAAGGCCCGAGCAAAGCAGGTCTGTTCTGCTGGTACAACTGTTGATAGTTGTTTTTTTTTTTAAATTTAAATATTCTATGCAGCATCTATTTTGAAAAACTCTAGGTTCATATTTTAAAATAGAGTGACCTTTTATAGATACAACTTGGCAAGATGTAACATGGAAAGGGATAGAATTATTTTTGTTTAATCTTGTTTTCCTTTTATGTTGAATATTTATTTTATGTGTATCGTCATAGAAATTTTGGAATACCAAGTTATATCTGTATAAGTTAGTGAAGTATAGAATGTTTAGGTAATTGAATCTGTCGTTAGGTGTTGTGAAATGAAGGGTTTGCTGTAAGGTATAATGTGTTTTTCTATTGCAGATTGAATTCCTTAAATTTTTAAAATATTTGTTATATTTGTTGTGACAAACTTATTTCATATCCTAAAAATAATTATTGTCCAGAAATAATTATTTTTCCAGAAATATATATATTATATATAATAATTATAAAATCGTAATTATTTTATAATTGATTCATAGACAGCTTTATAAAACTTATTAGCATGAGTCCATATCCATTTTGTATCGTAGTTTGTATAATTTTATTGCACAGTATCTCAATATCTCGTACACCTTTTGTGTATGTGCGTATTCTAACGAAACGTGTTTTTGAACTATAAACCTAAATATTTTATCTACACGATCAATTTTGTCAGAGTTACAATTATTTTCATTTTGAATATTTTCTTTATTAATAAGCTTAATTTTATAACCTGCCGAATGAAAATGCATCCATTTCGTATTTTACTGTTTAGATTTTATTATTGGTGAGCAAATGTGTTTTGTGAACAAGTGTGTAATAATTTGTCTTCCTGTATTACCTATGTTTTAAGTACTTTTTTATTATTAATTGTAATATTTTATTAAGTATTGTTTGCATTCCGAATTCTCGGTTTTGATCGGAGTAAGACAATGTCATCAGCATATAGATTAATTTTTCTTTTTAAGTTTGTAACATCAGTGATGTACGTAGGTTAAAAAAAAGCAGAGGTCCTAGAATTGATCCTTGAGGAACTGCATATTTTATGGGCCATTTGGAACTGTACGTTTTGTCAACTTTGCAATTTTGAGTCTGATTTCTAAATAGCTCCTAAACCATAGCAGAGTTTTCCTTCTAATTCGATAATTTATCCACTTTATCTAGTAGAATATCGTGGTCCAGCGTATCAAACGTCTTTTTTAAATCTAAAAAGACATCGACACATTTTTCTCCCTGGTTTAACGTAAACTCTATAAAATATATTATTAACCTAGCTGCGTTTTTTCGCATTTGAAATCCGTATTGTTATGCGCTAATTGCATCATGTTTTTTTAAGATTTCTACAACACATATATATATATTTTCCCAATGTTTTGTGCATAACCGACAGAATGGCTCCTCCTTCATAAATTCGTCTTAATTATTCTCACTGTATTCGGCTTTACATCACTCACAGCTATAATGTTTTATTTTTATGCTGTCAAAGTCAGGCGATTTGTTCTCATTTAGTGACTTAATTAAGCTCATTATGCTGTTTTATCTGCAAGTTACAAATATAGAAGCGGGATTTGTATAATTAATAATTTATTTCCATTTAATTAGGTTCTCTTTAATTACTTCTGAAACATTTTGTTGTATCCATTTTTAAATGTATTGACAGTTCGCAAAGTCAACAAATGTTCCTGCACATGCTTAGCAGAAATATTTCCCAGTCTTCCACATGTGGGAATCTGCTGCCATAGCCCAATCGTGTCATTGTACGTCGAGCGGATTTTGCACAAACCTTGATAGCTGCCCCATCGTTGAATGCCGACGTTATCATTCTGAAGTAATGATACAGGATTTCTTGATAGCCGCAGATTTTTGCAGTTGGGTTGGTTTTTCCATTGAGCAGCACTTTTTTCACACAATGGGCTAAATGGCCAGGTCATAAAGACCCCGAGAGCCTAGAGAAGGTTGCGGGGAGGGTACCCATTGGCAGCTGTTAGGAGACAGATTAATTCCTCAGGTCCCCCTCCAAGGCCATCCAGATTGTTCTTTAACATGCGCAGAGCCATGACTTTACGTCCTGTCTGACAGATAGTGGCCTCTCCAAACCTATTGGCATCTCCTACTGTTCAAGGGCAGGGTGGGGGGTTGTGCGCAGATAAATCTCAATGCTATCCCAGTTGGGACTTAACACGAGAAATGTATATTACGAAATTAATTTACGATTACTACCAACTGAGTCACCACACCCCTTTTTTCCCCGTTTTCACGTAGTCCTAATACACACATGCAACTGTCGCACATTGAAATTTCCAGCCTTCTGCAGCCCAGGATATTGAACAGCCCATCTTCCTCACATCCGACTATCTGCACACGATAGAACTCGTTTCGGTCGTCGTGTTTACCCATCATAGCATTCACAGGTACGCTATAAGGAGATCAGATGTCTACCTGTTCTATACCCCACAAAGGGTTTCGACTGGCCGTATAATTGTGGCTGGATAGGGCAGATTTATGGATGTGTATAATAAATTGTGCTTACAGTGTATATTCAGTATATCAAAATAGATATTTTGATATATTGAATATACACTGGAATTTTCGAGATTTCAACACCTAGATTTCAACCTTTATATTCTTTGATTTTCTGCCAGTTACTTGATTAGTGGAAATAAAAGTGTTGAAACGCATTACAATTCAGTAAATGCATTTTAATCAACTGTGAATTAGCAGTACTTTAACCTAAACAGTATTTTCATTCAATAAAAGCATCTTTGTAACTTCCAGAATAATGTATTTCTCCTTGACAGTGTTTTGATAAGTTATCAAAGGTTTGTTGATTAGATAAATACTGCTGTGCTTGATAACGCTTATCTTATTCTGGAGTCCACTTGAAGCAGATGGGAACAGAATGAAGGCACCGTTACCTTCCGCCGTTGTAGTCAAAACACGTTGCATTTAACCATTTCGCCTCTTATGACAAGACAGAGCGCTACTGTAATACACACATTTCGCTAATATATGTATATAGATACCATTTACACTTAGAATTCAGGTGGAATTATGAAGAAAGATCCTTTTGGGATACAATGCATTCTTTCATTACGCAAACTGTACAATCACAATTGGATGTTTAGTATCATTTGTTTTCAATATTATTTTTCACACATTTAATGTATGACCTTACTTAAACGCTGTTCTAAACTGTATCACTACGGTATAGTCTCAGTCTTCGTGTAGGAAAAACAACCCATTTTCTCCGCTGTACGTGCGTTGTCCAGGCTTCTAAATTCTGCGGCCTTTGCTTCTATTCTTTCTGTTGGTAGCCGGAGTGGCAGACCTGCAGTTTACGGCCCTCAAGCAGAACGTTCGATTTTCAGACTCTAGCGGCGACGAAAAAAATTTAATTTTTCGAGAATTATACCAAGTTTGTTAAAATTACTTCCCTTAAAGAAAACTAATTATGCGATTTAAACTAGTTAAAAACGTGTTTCAATATCACATTAGAAAAAATATTCAACTCGTTGGAAAATTCTACAAATAATCGTATCATTAGCAGTGAAGAGGCGATACAACGAGAATACGCAGAGTAAAGAATATAATGATAAACACTTATTCCTAAGCATAAAATTTTGTTTCCGGAAATAAAAGAAAACCGCCAGAGGTAATAGTATCAAAGACATATTTTCCTAACTACATATATCGTTTATGACGAATGTCGGTCAGTACCATCGGAAGCTACTTTTTTCAACAGCCTATTGTCACTAACAAACGTTCATTCCGTAACTTAAAAGAACTCGCAAAAATCAATAATCTCATTGAAGCCCCGGAACTAAATGTCATCAGAGGCAACAAGCTTAAAAAACACGAATTATCGTAAACAATGTATCGCCACCTGCACTTAAAAAAACATCCTAGAACAAGATAATCTCATCGGAGACAACCATTTTAAACAGAGCATATCGCTAAAGAAAAATCGCCCCATTTCTCCCTTTAACACAATAACAGGGAATATGCATTAACTAAATAGAATCATTTGTAACTTTCAGTACTTACCTGAGGCAAAATTTATACCTCTATGCTTTTATACCTCTATTTGGATTTAATTCCCAGATAGGTAATATCTGGGAATTAAATCCAAATTTCAGTAAAAGAATACAGTTGCATGAATAGGCTGGCACAGGCCCGCCATTTCCCTGAAAATAAACTCGTAACTTTTATTCACTTAGA
Source organism: Ryuthela nishihirai (assembly GCA_038380435.1). Lineage (NCBI taxonomy): Eukaryota > Metazoa > Arthropoda > Arachnida > Araneae > Heptathelidae > Ryuthela > Ryuthela nishihirai. Next base: position 7,823,829 of record JAWZYU010000019.1, read on the forward strand.
AGGTTATACCTGAAAAAAAAAATCAAGAACCAGAGGCCACATCCAACAAACAGCTCAATAAATCGTTCGATACGATGAAAAGCCTGTATACGTTATTCACTTTACACAATTTGCGACTATTCTGTTGCCACTAGTGGCAACATCTAGTGAGCTGACTAGTGGCACCATCTAGTGAGCTGACTAGTGACATCTAGTGAGTACCACTAGTGGCATCCATGCTAGTGAGCTGAGCGCCGTAAACTGTAGGTTCACCGTCGGTTTGGTGTTGTCTTGATGGATACTTTTTCACTCTCTGCTGATGGCACTATTCCTATCAGTTCATTTTTATCCGATTTATCCTATTTTTTCGAAAGACTGATGATCACTGTGCAAACTCATTCTTAGATTGTTACACCTTTGGATTGCTACTCCTTGGTTATTCAATATATTAAAAACCAGTACTAACCAAAGCACCCAATGCCATAAATTAAGAACATAAAAAAAGATAGAGATCAGAAGAAAACCGATCGCAGGAGTCTACACCATACCACTTTTTAACAAGGAAGAAGACAGAGAACAACTCCACGTAGGAAAAACTAGGACAGGAGAAATTCGCTATCAAGAACGTCGGCTCCCCGCCCTGCCCACGGTCAGTAGAAGACACCTATGGGCGTGGAAAGGCCACCGTCCGTCGCATGGGACTTTAAGTCGAAGCCTATTCACGTTAAAGAACACGCTGGATGGCCTTGACGGAAGGCTATCATCTGTCTCCGAACACACCTCTCTAACCTCCTCTGAGATTTATGGGTCCTGTGACCTGGCCGTTTAGCCCATTGTGTACAAAAAAGTGCCACTCAGAGGTAAAACAACCCAATCCTTTGAAAGTAACGAGAAGTAGGCATTTTTACCCAAAGAAATGTTGCCAAAAAAAAAGTCTGACAAAGAAATCTTGAAATTCAATTTTACTCTCTCATACGTACTCTAGAAAATTTGTGTTGCAACAGAAATTGTTTCTCTAAGGAATACTATTTCCGATATATAGTTCCTACTTTTCAAATGCAATATCTTAAATAGATTTTAGGAATTATGTTTTTGTTCAGTTTTTTTCACTTCGGTCTCTGTGATGATCTGAATGACAGCAATTATTTCAAATAATCTCAATCATTTTCGCAAAGAGAATGCAATAGTGCAACTGGAAAACTGCAGAGTCGGATATTAAAACCCACTATCGGCGATTGAAACGGCTTTCATTTCAACATTTCGACGTTTTTGGGGAGAACAAAAGTTTGGGGACCAAAGAGTTACGTTGCCTAACTTATTATAAGGGGATAGTTTATATCAAATTATAATCATTTAGCTCTACCCTCATTATTCTACTTATTATTATGATTGGGATAGACGGGCCTTTTTAAAGGTAGGTACAAGAGAACCTAAAATGCGAAACATTTACTTTGCTTTATATTTTCATGAGAGGAAGATTTTTCCCGAATTTGGCAGTCTTAACTTTTGCCCTTTAGAGGAAGTTCATTACGTTTTAGTTTTGGAACCTGGTGAAATTTTTGAGGGCCAAACACTTACGCTGCTGGAAGTTATGATCATAGGAATATGTATATTTAACCCACAAAAAAACTTTCCACCAAACAGGAAAAGTTAAATGCCCTTCCATAGAGAACATCATTTTTATTGTTTTTTTTGTTTTTTTTTTCAATCTACTTTTAGAGTCGGACATAAAAAATATGGGGCTAAAATAACATTATACCAAGACAACTGTTTTGGATTTCATGCATATGGATCTAGAAAGAAAAAAAATAAAGGGGAGGGAGGGCACAAGGGACTGGAATTCTTTTGTAGTACAATTTTTCCTTGAATGGAACTTACCTAGATTGCAATTTTAATGTTTGGATTTCCTTTCTTTTTTCTTTTGCAGTTTAAAGCAGGTAGACAAATTTGAGACCCCTTCGCACTAGCTTGATCGAGCCCATACAAATTCCTTAATTTATAACGGTTAAAAATAAATCCTTTAAATTTTCACAAGAATCCACAATGGGTATCACAATGGGTATGAAAATTTTCTTGTGTTCTATGGGAATCAAATGATTCTCCTTTAGAATGATTTACTTAATCACCATGTAATTTCTAAAGTCTTCCTCTTTTAAAACATTAAAAAATGCCTTTAATCTTTTACCCAAATAGTCAAGGTATTAAAGATGCACTCAGGTATTCTGGAGTGCCATACGTTTTAAATGCGTTTTTTCATGTTTCAAGATAGATCGAGTGTTTTCAAGCTTTTTGAGTTGCGAGCGGCACCTTATTTTTACCTCTGAGCTGCACCTTGTACATAATTGGTAAATGGCCAGGTTACAAGGACACAATTACAAGGACACAGAGGTTACAAGGAAACAAAGGCTCAGAGTTAATGAGGGAAAGGGGTCCCACTGCACCGCTGTTAGGAGATATATAGTAATCTCCTTTAAAGGCGATCCAGCCTATTCTTTAACTTGCATAGGATTTGGCTCTCCTACATATGGAACCACGGTTTTACATCCCATCCGACGGACGACTACCTTTCCAAGCCCATCGGTGTCCCCTTTCTGACGGTGTATAGAGTATGGGGTTTATCGGCGATTAATTTCAACGCTGGCGCAGTTGGGACTGGAACACAGGAACTCAAATTGTTATCTTGGGGTCTCTTCCGATCCCGTCCCCTTGAGCGCTTGGGAATCCAGTGTCTCGATGGGATAAGCATTTTGTGTAATATCTTTATCCGATTTTCTCCTGTTTTTCGACTGCTGTTTGATACTTTTCTGATATTTTCCAGATTATTTGTTGCATTTTCATTCTACAACCTAACCTAGATTTTTCATTTTGTTCCTATTTCCTCTCTTTTTCTCTCTCCTTCTTACCTTTCAATTTATCTTATTTCAATTCCACTTATTCACTCGCCTCGTTCCATTTGTTTATGTTGAATTTTCATCCAGTAGAGCGAAAGTCGGAGATTTATCCGCGTTTTTTTTTTAATCTTAGTTTTCCATAAAAATACCATTCTTGATCCCCACTATAATATGACTCGAATTTACTTTAGACCTGACTTCTCTTTCCTTCCTTCTAGCTGAGTCAGCGTTGAGACTTCGCAAAACTTCCCGGCCTACCCACGGTCAGTAGGAGACACTGACCGTGGCAGTGTCTTCTACTGATTCGATGGCTTGATAGTTCAATATTCGATGGCTTGTGGCTACTAAACCATTAATTCGATGGCTTGTGGCTACTAAACCATCAAGCCATCGAACTATCTGTTCGATGGCTTGATGGTTCGATGGGCTTGGAAAGGCCACCGTCCGTCGGATGGGACGTTAAGCCTTGGCTCTGTGTGTGGGTGAGCCATACCCTGTGCACGTTAAAGAACACACTGGATGGCCTTGACGGGAAGCTACCATCTGTCTCCCAACAGCTGTTCCAGTGGGTCCCCTCCCCCAAACTTCTGAGCCTTTGGGGCCCTTGTGACCTGGCCATTTAGCCCATGGTATGAAAAAAGGTGCCGCTCAGAGGTAAAATAACCCAACCTTCTATATTTATCTTACCAGACCTAACTATCAGTCCCGCTTAATTCTTCCATCTCTTCATCTTCCATGTCCCTCCTCTTCGATTCATACTGGCAGCTTAATGAAAATAAACAATGAAAAAATAAAGAAAAACTACCGACCTTTTCTGATGCAACGTTAAGATCACTTTCCACAAATCTCTCCTCAGATCATTACCTTCTAGTTTTTCGAAAAAAACATCTGAATATTATTTAATAACATTTCACTTAACGTCTGTGACATGTAGTAGTACCACTTTCTATATTTCTGCAACTAAACACTGCAGTTCAATCTCCTTTTATTTTAGCAATTCAGCGACAGCCCCAAAATTTGTACTTCCTGCTCTCTTTACGCCATCTTCTTCTTCTTCCATCTTCTGCTTCCATATCCTGGATCTTTTCCTTTCAGCCCTAACCCACGAACCTCCTTCCGTCGCAAGCTCCATCTGTGTTCTGTCAGGTTTCTCCGCAGAATTCACCATTTCATTGCATTGCAGTTGTAAACCCTTGGACGTAGCATGGCAGTCCCATTTGAGTCGAATGATGCTTAGTACTGTATTTCCCATACTAAATCTTAGACTCCAGGCTCGGTTTTTTCTCTATCTTAATAGAAACCTTCGGGTCTTGCCAGGGTCGAACCATTACTCATCAAAAACAACATGCAAGGTATTTGGCAAAGTTTTCCATGTTTGCTTATTACATTTAAACTAGAAGAACGCATTATCTCATCTGGTGCTTATGGAAATCTGGTTTTCAAAGAGAATGAAATTTTTCGCTTGCTTCATTTTCGTTCCTTAAAAGTTTTAATTCAAATTGATGGATGGCGGGAAAATGCAAATAATAGTATTTTAATTGTATGTATGCAATATTAAGAGTAACTGTCTTTCCTTCCTTCAATTTAAAAAAAGTTGTTTCTCACACCCAGCTGAGAAAAGAGACAGAATGTTTAAGTTTTCCCTTGACACTCGACTACTTATATTATGAATTTCTACCATAAACAGATTACCTGAAACATTCATTAAAAGTTTTGACGTTTCTATAATTAGGTAGATTTAATTTATATCGTTAGAAATCAATAAGGATTTGAAATGGAAATTATATTTCATTAGTAACAATCCAACAAAAAGAGTTTTCCAATTATCTCTTAAAACAGTTGCGTTTCCCACCAGCCCTTGAGGGTAAACTCTTGTTTTCAATGAAATCTTCATGACGACCACATTCTGCGACCAAAGTGTCAGAAATGTACCATAAATACATCGTTTGCAATATTTGTTTACGTTTTTGGAGCATTGAAAATTTTTCACCGTTAGAGGGAGCAATTACAGCTTTTCAGAGTAAAATTTCATCAATACCTATCGAGCGCCAAAAAAATATTTTATCTCTAAAAACGAAAAAAATTTGATTTCTACAGACGGCCCGTGGCTGAGTGGTTAGCGTGCTTGGTTAGCGAGTACCAGGTAAGGCATGGATGTTTTTGCCCTCTTTCTACTGAGGTCCTGACTTCCTCATAAATCTTCTCTATGGTGTATAAACTGAAAGGCTTCTCTCCGACCTCTAGGTCAAGCAGCTACTTCAGGAAATATTAATTTTATTCTGCAGACGGACATACAGACAAGGTGAACACATTATCTGGTTCTTAGGGGTTTTTATCTTTTTGGCAACGAGATAAAAATATGATAAAGTGAGGTATAGCAAAACAAGAAAATATCATTTTGTCAATGCTTCTTGTAAAATTTAAAAATAGATAAAAATATGAAATTTTAATATCGGTTTATTACATTCTTGATAGCCTAGTAGTGTCATCAGATGCTCGAATCCAAGCACACTAAGTCATGGATATTTCCATTCTTGTGTCTTCCTGATGAGGTCTCGCTTTCATCAAGATCGTCTCTGTGACGTATTATACTGATAGGCTCTTGTCACATATCTTGAAAAGCAGCAGCATATAATTTATGTACTCTTAGGCTTTATTATAGTTCTCTACAGAATTTGATCTATATCTAATATATAACCGCACAAACAAGAGATATTAAAAAGCTTTCAAGTTTGCTGAAATCTCGTTTTCAGAACACCATGTCTCAATTTCAAAACAAACATGAGTGCTCATTGATTGAACTATGAAAATCGGCTTAGATGCAAAAGGAAACACTTAACAAGCAGCGGTTTAACATCCATGCCTTCATCGAAAGATTTCTTTCGATAACCGCTGCTTTTTCTATTCTGAGTTTCTGAACACGTGTCATGTTTGTCTTTTCGTGCAATGACCTCCAAAAAGAAAAAAAACTTTACATTTTTAATGATTCATATTATTAACATACAGCGAGAGCATATAGATAAATAACCTTAATGCATCCCTTTAATAAAGTATTACTTCTTGTTGTTGCACTACCTTCATAATTGATTCCATTTCATTTATTGCTTAATACTAGAAGACCGCATCCTTGTAATCTTAAAATATAAATTTTACTACGCCTAATCTTAATTTTATAAATTTGTTGTTTCTCAACAGAGAAATTTGTATCATTGCAGCTTAGAACATTTTGAATAATTTAAATATTATTCTATATTTTTGCATTAATTTCAATATTTTTTTTCTATGAAACGAAACTTTATATTTGTCTTCAGGGTTTGGTATGGGACGCAACTGTGTCCATTTCAGTAATTAAAGGTAATTTCAGATTCGACTGCGGTATTTTTTTTTCGTAAATATTCTACAGCAGATGGAGCTGCCAAATACTACTTTTACTGAAATATGAGCCAATTCATGAGGTCAAAAGGAACGCAAGATTCATAGGCCTGAAAGAACTGTGCCGTGCACGTTAATCTGATGTTACCTGGTTCGAGTACCAACTGCGATAGAGCCGAGATTTTTCTCTTCTTTCTTGTGATCTGCACGAGGTCCCCATAGATCTGAATTTCTACTCCCGCACATTTTAACATGTATATTGTTTGTTATTTGAACCCATCTTATTGTGTTTTAGCGTTATTCCAATCTTCGAAATTGAAAGTCCAAAAGAGAGCATAAGTGGGCTAAACAACCCACAGGGTATCTTGAAGACGAGAAGATCCCTTCGCCCTCACAAGACGAGAAGATCCCTTCACCCTCACAAGACGAGAAGATCCCTTCACCCTCACAAGACGAGAAGATCCCTTCATCCTCACAAGGCTTTGGTTTTACTTGACAAAGCACACCTATGGTTCCTCTCTGACGGAAGACAAATGGAAAAAAAAAAAGAGTCAGTAACGCGTCAGACTCGTAATCTGCATTTCGTGTTCAACCTGGGCCAGCGTTGAGTTTTATCTCCGCAAAACTACCCGTCATGCCCTTGGTCAGTAGAAGACACCAATGGGCTTGGAAAGGTCGCCGTCCATTGAATGCGACGTTAAGTCGTGTCCCATGTGCGGGAGAGCCATAACCTGGTACACGTTAAAGAACCCGTTGGATAGCCTTGAAGGGTGCCATCTGTATCCTAACAGCTGTCCAGTGGGTCTCTCTTCCCAACCATCTCTGAGCTCTCAGGATCCTCGTGACCTGGCCATTTAACCCATTTTGTGCAAAAATAAAAAGCTCAACTCAGAAAAAACAAGACAACAAGGAACCCACGAACTCCAGATTAAGAGATTGGGTATCTCGCGCCTGAAAAATATAGTAGCCTTATTTGTTTCGTCATTGCGTTATGAAGTAAAATTGTGAAGGATACCCCTTTGCTTTTTAGGAACATTTGACATCGAAACACGCAATAATTGATAAAGGGCACACGACAACAACGAAATCCATAGAAATAAATGACGGTTTCTTTAGGTCAACATCAGCTGTGTAAATAACAGGCAATGCATGAATCCAAAAGCAAATGTAGTTCTCTTTTGACTTCAAATAGGAAGCTAGCAAACCCATCTCCGTGTTTAACGTGAACAACTGTTGGGGAGTGGTCAGTTAGTAACGATGCAGATTTGTAATCTGCTGTTTCCAGGTTCGAGTCCCAGCTGGTTCAACACTGAGATTTATATCCGCAAAACTATCTGCCTTGCCCACGGTCAGTAGGGGACTCTGATCGGCTTGGAAAGACCACCATCCGTTGGATCGGACGTTAAGCCATACTCTGTGCACGTTAAAGAACACGCTGGATGGCCTTGACGACAAGCTACCATCTGTCTCCCAATAGCTGTCCAGTGGGTCCTCTCCCAACCTTCTCTGAGCCATCGGGGTCCTTGTGACCGTTCATTGTGTGCAAAAAAAGTGCCACTCAGAGGTAAAACAAACCAAATATTATGGAGACTACTGAAGACGGAGAAAGATTTTACATTTTCATAATGATGCCGCTTTGGGGACGATCTTCCTTTCCAAGTCCATCGGTGTCCCCTACTGACCGTGGGCAGGGCGGGGAATTTTGCGGAGATAAATCTCAACGTTGACCCAGCTGGGACTCGAACCTGGGAACTACAGATTACGAGCCTGGCGCGCTACCGACTGAGCCACCCCCGCCCCCACTCTGTAAACGGTAGCATATATAATGCACTTAACATTCTTATATATATTATATATTATAATATTATTGAATATTTTATACAGATTTCCCCCCAACGTTATATATTATGATCTGTAAAACACTTTGTCCAATTTTCTCTCTCTCAACTTCCATTGTTGTTAAACTGGGAATATTTTATCACCTTTAAAATAAAAACTACTTTTACGAGTACGTTTACAAGTTTATAAACCCGTTAGTCTGATAAATAAAAATGCTAATGGGCTTCTATCTACACCGAAGGGTCAAAACATTATGACCACTTGCCTAATATGATGTTGATCCTCCACTTGCCGCCAAAACAGCTCTTACCCGGCGAGGCATGGATCCTACAAGATTTCTAAAGGTGTCTTTTATCTGGTAACAACACGTTAGCGGAATATCCTTCAACTCTTATAAGTCATGTGGTTGAGCCACCGCAGATTGGATATGCTGTTCCAACAACCTAAACCACAGATGCTCGATTGGATTGGTGTCTGGGAAATTTGGAGGCCAGGGCAATACCTAGAAATCTTCACGTTCCACGAACCATTCTCGAAAAATCCGGGCCGTGTGGCATGGCACATTATCCTGCTGAAAGAAGGCACTACTAGAGGGGATTACCGTTGCCAGGAACGGATGTACCTGGTCTGCGATGATGTTTAGGTAGGTGGTAGACGTCAGCTTCCTGCACATGAATAGCTGAACCCAGGGTTTCCCAGCAGAACATTGCCCAAAGCATTACAGTACCTCCACTGGCTTGTTTTCGTCCTACAGTTCATCTGGGTGCCAACACTTCCCCAGATAAACGACGCACACTTACTGGGCAGTTCACATGGTGTAATAGGAAACGATATTCATCAAATCACACGTCCTTCTTCTAATCATTCAAGGTCCAGTTTTGATACTCGTGTATCCATTGTAGGCGCTTTCGATGGTGAACCGAGGTTAGCATAGGCACTCAAAGCGGCCTGCGGCTAGGCAGCCCCATTTTCAGCAGCGTATGATGTACTATGTGTTGCGACACATTACTGCCGTCACCAGCATTCAAATTACAGGCGAGTTGCACCACTGTATCCCTTCTGTTGGCTCGTACAATATGAATAGCCTTCGCTCACCTGTAGCATTAATGAGAGGTAGTCGGCCCACATGGTTTTTCTCTCTTCGGACCACTTTTTGAAGGCACTAACCACGGCTGACCGTGAACACCTCACAAGTCTTGCTGTCTCGGAAATGCTCTGACCCAGTTGTCTGACCATTACAATCTAGCTATTGTCAAACTGACTTAAGTCCGCTGCTTTTCCCATCTGAAGGACAAGAATAACACTGTTAATAAGTTATTCTGAAGGACAAGAATAACACTAACAGAGCTCAGTATCAGGTGTTATTTATATCTTTTCATGACTTATACACGCGCCATCGTTTACCTGCAGTTGCTTGGATTTGCATAAAGAAGCGCTTTGTCATAATGCTTTGGCTCTTCGGTATATTTTTTTTTCATACTTCCTTCTTTTTTCATTTGTACATTTTTCTACCTTCGTGTCCCTCTCTACTATTAACAAACATTCTTATACCAAGCTCTCTCAGATATATCTTTGCCCCAAGATCACTCTTGGTTAAACCTTTGTCATCTCGATATTCATTCTCTTAAAATCGAAACATTCCTATCTGCTGAACTCTGATATTTTGATATATGATGTAATTGCTCTTACAGAGACATGGCACAATACCTCCTTTTCAAAAGCTCTTTTTGAACTCGAATGATATAAACTATTCTGCTTTGACAGACCTAGTGGGACAGGAGGGTTGGGTTGTTTTACCTCAGAGAGTGGGACAGAAGGAGTACTTGTATTATATGTGCGGGAGGCATTTAATGCGAACTAATGACTACTCTTTCTCACTCTTGTTTTGTGGGTCAAAATATCCCCTGGAATTTAACAAAACTCTATTCTTATTATCGTCAAACTTTACCGTCCTCCGAACAGCCAATATTTAAGATTTTATTGATTCATTGTACGCAGTCCTTGAAAGATTTCCTTGCAATGTTACTTGCATTCTTCTGGTGACTTTAATAACGATGCTCTAAAACATAATTCTGCCTATTCCAAACTTGAAATCTGCCTAAAAACATTCGGACATATACGTTTAAACAAATTGCCCATTTGTATTACTGGTCGCAGTGAATTTCTCATGGATATGAATTTCTCCGATAGACCGAATTTCCATCGGAGAGACGGCGGCCATTCAAAGCCCATTGGGTTCCCGTACTCATTGATGGCAGTGCGGAGAGTTTTGCGGAGATAAATCTCAACGCTGGCCCAGTTGGGACTCGAATCTCTTAAATTCACAAAGCTACCCTTTAGTGCACTGTTTAGTGGGAACTGCAGATCACGAGTCTGGCACGTTATCAACTGAAACACCCTCGCCCTTAGTAACTGGCAATGTTGGTGTAATAATCGGGGCGATACTACGCAATGTCCGTCGTTTCGGGTTCCCAGGTGTCACCGAGGTTATTGCCATTCCAAAATGCAATTCTTTCCTTAGTGCAAATAAGCTTTCGAAACATTTTGGGGTTGTATGTTCTGTTTATTAAACATATATCTGGAATTTTAATTATCTCCTGCATGAAATTTCTTAAGAATGAGACTTTCAGTTGTTTCAACAATGTAGGGATATTTTAAAGTTTGCTTCTCTTTCTTTTGGCTGCTGTCAAAATTGAAATGTCTTGACGTTGTTCTACACAAACTGAAGTGAAATTACAGATTTTTTTCTTTTCATTAAGAGTTAGAACACTTTAAAAGAAATATCACTGACTGGAACTCCACGAAAAAAAAGATTTTTCAATTTCGTTGTTTGTGGATGCCTCTTTTGCATGGATAAACCTTTATCTCAACCACTTAAAATCTTTCGCTAAAATATTTTTCCCCGAAAGGTTGATGATTCTGAAGGAAAAAAACTTTCAATCACTCAGAAATGGAAATTCTAACATATTCCAGCATTTCTAAAAGTGGAACAATATGCAGGTCGGGCTGTTTTACCTCTGAACACACCTTTGTCGACACAGTGGGCTAAATGGCTAGGTCACAAAGTCCCCAAATGCTCAGTATTGGGAGAGGAAGGATACAGACTCTACAGCTGTTAGAAGAAATATAGAAACCCCTCATCAAGGCCATCCAGCGTGTTCTTTAATGTGCACTTGGCATGGCTTTCTTACACACATGGCAAGCCTTAACGTCTCAACCGACGGTTGGTTGGGTTGTTGTACCTCTAAGCGACACTTTTTTTGCACACCATGGGCTAAATGGCCAGGTCACAAGGACCCCAAAGGCTCAGAGAATGTTGTGGGAGGGGACCTATTGGAACAGCTGTTGGGAGACAGATGGTAGCCTCCCGTCAAGGCCATCTAGTGTGTTCTTTAATACACGCAGGATATGGCTCTCCCACACACACGGAACACGACTTAACGTCCCATCCGACGGACGGCGGCCTTTCCAAGCCCATCGGTGTCCTCTACTGACCGTTGGCAAGGCGGGGAGTTTTGCGGAGATAAGTCAACGCTGAACAGCTGGAACTCGAACCTGAGAACTGCAGATTACGAGCCTAGCGCGCTACCGACTGGGCCACCCCCGCCCCATCTCATCCGACGGACGACAGTGTTTCAAGTACATCGAAACTCTCACCGAGGGCTAAATGAAATATGTAAGAACCAAATTTAAGTTTTTTAAGGTAGCTTTTAACGAATGAAAGAAGAAATGTCGGTCTCTAATAAAATGATCAAAACGCGATCTTTTTAAAACTGAAAACTTGTTAAATATCCAGCAACTGTTGCTGATATATTGACAAACGTTGAATATCACGAGACGAACACTGAAGCAACTCTATCTTCAATGGCATATACTTACGCGAGTTCGTAAAACTGTCAAATGAATTTACATATTTGCTTATGAATCTGCAGTGAGCACTGATCACGTTGGTGATTTATGGCTTATTAGAATAAGTATCCCTCTGCCGGGGCATCACTTTTAATCTTGTTAATCTACAGATTAAAAGTTTATTTTCTCTGCTAATAAATATATTCCCCGATTTTCTCTGCAATAAAGGATAGTTTTGCGAGTTCAATATCGTGCAACCCAACTACTTACTTAGCAAAGATTCAACACCAAGAATTGCCCGTCGTTGCCGATGTAAGCGTCCGTTCTCACGGCCCATGGCTTCCTTTCTACATAGACTATCGAATATTTTTATTTCTTATTCGACATATTTCGGTCCGCTGCAGTTCCCGAGGTAGGCGACTACATAGTCCAAAATTCCCTACGTCGTATCTACGTATGTAACCCGTGTTGGACTAAAATTTCGGATTCTTCCTGCAATGGAAAACTTTAACATAATAATGCATTTGTCAATTGGAGGGATCTTTTGGGATGTGATGATTATTGGCTTTGTCAATAAGTTACGAATGGCGAACACAGGAGAAAATTGTTTTATCTAAAATACTTTCTAATCAGCTACTGAACGTATCGAGTTAATATTTTGCTCTGCATATTCCCATGCTACTCTTAAATGTTTTACCAAAATTTCAGGTTCCTAGATCCTTTTCGTGAGGACTTCCATAGATATTTTATTTTTCTAGATTCAGTAACAGATTTTTTTTTAAATTATTATCATACAGTTATGCATATACATCCGTTGATACGTATGCAACAAAAAAATTTGTGCGGTTATACATGATTTATCACGTGTTATATGTCACAAAAGGGGGCGGAGTGGCTCAGCGGTAGCGCGCCAGGCTTGTAATCTGCAGTTCCCAGGTTCGAGTCCCGCTTGGGACAGCGTTGAGATTTATCTCCGCAAAACTCCCTGCCATGGGCCATTAATGGGGTTCCGATGGGGTTGAAAAATCCGCCGTCCGTCGGATGAGAGGTTAAGCCGTGAACATATGTGCGAGAGGGCCATGCCCTGTGCACATTAAAGAACACACTGTATAGCCTTGACGGGAAGCTATTCTCTGCCTCCTCACAGCTAATCAGTGAGCTCCCTTCCCCCCAACCGTCTCTAACCCTAGGGTGATCTGTCATTTAGCCCATTTTGTGAAAAAAGTTCAGCTCAGATGTAAAAAAAAAAAAACATGTCACAAATAGTGTGAAATGCAGCTGAACTGTACCCGGCTCTTCCTGCCAAGGACGTACCCAGAGGATTCGGATCCCGAAAATTCCGTCGTCTTGTACGAAATCTCAGACTTGTCTATCTGCTTTGAAAATCAAAACAGTAGTCGTAATTTTAGCCGAATAGTTTTCGTCCGACACTAAAAATAGATTTAAAAAAAGATTAAAATCTTATGTAGAATATCATTTTAACCTTTCCTGTTTGATAGTATATTTTAGAAATTAAGAAGAATTCACTCAAGACAAGAAGTATGAACCCCACTGAAGTTAGAAACCCACTCAAGTCGTAAACTCCCGCCGAAACGAAGTTCTTCGACACCCTCCCCCTCCCGAAACTAAGTTCTCGAAAATTTCCTCCCCATAATCAGGAAACTAAATTCTGGGTACGTCCTTGCTGCCCGGATCTCATTTTCGAGATGCAATCTGCATATTCCGATTTTCATTGCACTAAAGATTAGTTTGTTATTACCATCTTAGTACCCCTTAGCCCTTATTTTACACATATATATTGCTGTTGTGCTAAGGGACATGGACATATATTCACGGAGGAAAGAACAGAATGCTGATGCCTTAAGTCAAAGATTTGTGTCAAGTTTTTTTTAAGAACACGTTCCTCTTGGGATCTCAAGACCATTGCTGCTATGAGTTTGCATTTATTTCTGAATGAACAACTCGCACAAAGTTGCCTTTATAGTCTTCGGATTTCATCACTGATATTTCATTATAAAAGTATTCATCATTTTCAAAGATGAAACAGATCAATTTATTTGAACAAAAATGGCAACTGCAGTCATCTGAGTGGAATACAAAATTCATAACGTAATTTAACTTTAAATGCTAAAGCAGCATGGATATTTGAAAGCATTATCTATCACATATATCACACTTTTCTAACAATTTCATTGCTTGCATCTTACTTAATTTTATCAAATACGCGACTTAGCAACAGATTGAAAATTTCGTGTACCAACTGCACGTAGGTATTGAGTTTCATATTCATTGCACTGTGGCGCCATCAATTTTAGAGATTATTATAAGCCATCAGCTCCCCTAGAATTTTCCTACAAATGCTAAGTAAGAAGAGTTTATTATTTTATCTGCGATTCCTTGCTATTAAAAAATTACTGTAAATTGATGGCGCGACAGGGCAATACGTATGAAACTTAAAACGTATATAGAATTCGTACACGAAATTTTCGACATGTTGCTAATTCGCGTATTTGATAAGATTGTATCTTGCTGTAATCAGATGAAACGATAAGAGTGAAATGTATGATAGATAATACTTTCAAATATTTGTTCCGGCATTTTGAGTTAAAAGAATATGTTATGAATTTTGTACTCTACTCAGAAGATTACCGTTGTCATTTTTCTCCTATTCACTGGATCTACATTTCTTCAAATGTAATGCGTACTTTTATATGAAGAATCAGTGTGCCAAATTGCAAGATGATCAACCCAGCAGTTCGAAAGTTATTTCGAAAGGATCTCACACAAACCCATACATCAATGACAACATTATTTGACATTTCCCACAGTAATAGCAAGGTAAACATTTTTGTTTTTAGCAAGACCCTCTTTGGGAAATTTCGACTTTTAATTCGACACTGAAACTCGGTGACAACAAGAAACACTCTGCGAAATTTTGACGCCTGTACCATCATTCCCAGATGATTTATGGCTGCCACCTACGGAGAGACAGACATATTTCATTATTGCTGATGAGCAACTAGTGGATCAGGACATTGTGGTTCCTAACTTGATTACGGACCAGTTTCATTTCCACTACAATTGACCTTCATCAGGTTACTTCTCATCGAAGACTTCAGAGGTATTTCTGAAGATTGGGTTATTTTACATCTGAGCGGAATTTTTTTGCACACCATGGACTAAATAAATGGCCAGGTCACATGGACCCCGAAGCTCAGAGAAGGTTGGTGGATGGGACCCACTAGAACAGCTGTTGGGAGACAGATGGTAGCCTCCCGTCAAGGCCATCCAGCGTGTTCTTTAACGTGCACAGGGTATGGCTCTCCCGCACACGGGGCCACGGCTTAAAGCCCCATTCGACGGACGGCGACCTTTCCAAGCCCATCGGTGTCCCCTACTGACCGTGGGCAGGGCGGGGAATTTTTGCGGAGATAAATCTCAACGCTGACCCAGCTGGGACTCGAACATAGGAACTGCAGATTACGAGCCTGGCGCGCTACCAATTGAGTCAAGAAATATTCGGTATGCATATATTTGAACTTCGCTGATAATGTAGAGCTGGCGAAATACATTTTATTTCATTGCTGGTTTTGGATAATCGAGCGAGTACTTGACAAATTTCGATGAAATTAGAATTCGAAAAATTAATTTAATTTTTCATTTTAAACATAGAATTTACTGCGATATCCTACAGATACATTTCATTTGAATTCAAATAGGTTAGTCAATATTGTCAACAAATGGTCTTAATAAATGATTGTTTTCGCACGACTGGCTTCATTAGCATGGTGTACGATGAGTTGCATTTATCTCACAGATCATCTCTTCCTGTCTGCAACATCGGTTATCACCGTAACAGAGGCGACCTCTTTCCACTTCGTAACTCTTCCCATTTCCTGGCACAATTCGATGTCAAAACTCCAGGAGAAGGAATGGAAGAATCAGTCCACGGACTTCGTGATGCAAAACGGAACGAAACCTAGAATAAAAGCTTCATAATTCAGAACAAGGTGGTAAAGTTCCGGTCAAGTAAAAACTTGTTTATTATGCATCAAAATATTTATTTCAGAGCAGAGGGGAAAAAAGAGACCTTCTGGAAAAGTTAGCAATATTTGACTGTCGGAATTGCTTGAAATCTGAAGTTGGAGGCGACGTCGAAAGACACATGAAGGCGAAATGAGAATATTTTTTGTGTCAAACATTTGCGAGGAATACGAGACATCGCTTTATTCGCCGAAATTCTATTACTAGGACTCTGTTAGGAAGTCAATGCTCAGATTGTTGAGATGAAATTTCATCTCAACGAAAGAAAATTATTGTAATACAAACAATTAAATGTACACTCTACAAAATAAACACCGAATTCATTATTTGAAAGACATATCGACATCATTACATATTGATATTTATAGAGGAAAAACTGTCTTTTGCCAAATGGGATCGAACCCGCGACCTCCTGATGACTAGTCAGATACTCTAACCACTGAGCTATATTAAAACTGAAAAAAAAAGCCACCGAAAAATTTATTAAGTAAACTTAATTGATAATATACATCTCGAGTGTATAACCATCTATTAAAAGCATGTTTGGAAGCGAAGACATTGCCTTCATGTATGCACATGTTTAAGTTATATACTGAAAGTAGAAAAGTTCATATCATTCAATGCAGGAGTTCTTTATCGGAAGATGTAATCAGTAGTGAGAACCCCTGGCATATCATCTGGAGGCCTTGAGTTCGTAACATCTTCTTCCTCACCTCCGGTTCATAGCAATGTTTGCTCTAAATTGCAAATATAGGTGTTCAACAGTATCTTATAAACTTTCAACTGTAGAAACATCAGAAAATGTTCTAACTTAATCAAATTGATGAATGTTTTGCATTGCAAAAGCAGATTTTAGGATAGAATCCTCATGCTTCACTTCTGTCGAATCATGAAGCCATATAGCCTTTGATGGGGAGAATGCATTCCGTGCAGTAAATGCAATACCAAAAACACAAAGTTCACCTCCAGTGTAAAAAGGTTCCATACAATTATGCTGATTTATGGTTAACCCAAAATTCAGTAACATATAAAAAAAAAACTACGTCACGAAGAAAAATATGAAAACAAGTATTGGCCAATAAATAGTATCTAGGTACATAAAAGAAAGAGCCGTGTACCAATCTTTGATGCACAGAAATGGCCAGGCCTTGCACTAGAGGTTGTTTTCCTGGACACGTTTTCAAATCCAGAATTCGGAAATTGTGAAAGCCAACCTACCCGGATTCCTCGACCAGATAATTTTTTTTAACGTAATTTTTTAAACATGAAAAGTGCTGTAAACCCTATTAAAACGACAGAATATTTATTCAAAATAACTTTTATTAAGAAACGATGAAAATTTAATCAGCATCTTTAATAACACTTTAAACATGGGCGGCGGCGGCGGCGGCGGCGGGGGAGGGGAAAGAGAGGCAGTTGCCTTCACCCCTAAAAATATTTACCGAAAAATTAATGTATGACAAATAATGCAGGCGTACTTCGCACTGTGCTAAGATTTTAAAACATCTTTAATACTGGAGCTCTAAAGGACGCAGAAGTAGCCGAATCATCCCATGATCGGTTCTGCAGTCGTGTTAAAATCCTTGTTTAGCACTGAAATTGTGGGAAAATGACTATTTGAACCAGGTCTCCTTGAAACCAACAGCACACTTTTGGGCAAAAAAGAAAAGTGTCATTTGATTGATAAGAATTTATTTGAAAGTAATGAATGCAAAAATAAACTGAATCAACAACCTATTAGTTTTTACAGAGAGTATTATTTTGTAATAATATACGTATAATTATGTTCTATAAAATAATTATTTAATAATACATTTTATGTTGTAATAGACCATAACTGGTAAGGTAATTGCCATTTATATTTATATTTTATTAATAAAGGTAATTGCCATTTAGTTTTCAAAAGCTATTTAGAAGGAAGAAAACAGGCATTTTATATTGAAAATCTTATAAAGTGATTTTCGCGTTATTGGAAATAACTCAGGTAACAATATTAGGACCTATACTGTTTTGTATATTTGATTTTATATATGAATTTGCCTATTTAAATTTAAAAGGCGCCCTTATATGTTATGCTGACGATACAGCAACTGTTTACTCTGTCATATATTAAACGGCCTTTTAAAAGAAATTGAATATGATCTACAACTGATTAATGATTAATTTTCAGCAAATATACAGAAAACTACATTCCTATATTTTGAGCAAAATAAAATAGTAATAACCCTGTATATATCAAATATCCTAAACAAAACTGTCTTTCTCCAAAACTGCAACCAACTTGTTTTAAATAGTTTTTAGCTATACTTAGACGTGCATCTGGATTTCAACTAGTAAATCATTACTCATGCAAACATTTTGACCAAAAAAGTAAACTCTAAAAAACAATATTTGATATTGTTAAATATTTTTGATTTTCGTTACTCTTGTGTTTGGTGGATATCGCTTTCAAATGGTTATCCGACTTTAAGTTATGATTTTAAAATAAATGACATAATTTTTATATTCGAAACATTGCTAATTACCGTATTTCTACGATTCTAAGGCGCACTTTTTTCCCAAAATAAACGTCTTTAAAAACGGGGTGCGTCTTAGAAACGATGGCGCATTACAATCGCATTTTTTTTTTCAAATTTTCCCACGCTTTGCACACAGCACCAGATGTTTTGTTTTTACGCGGCAACCCCGCCTCCCTGTTTGACCGTTATCGCATTCTCCAAATGTGGGCATTTTCCCGCGCTTTCCAAATGTGAAGCCACCGTTATTTCATTATAGTGGAGCTCTGTGAGGGAATTATAGTGAGCTTGGAACCTGGCTGTTGACTGACAACCTTCCGGAAAAATTAAGAAAGCGCCGGCATCAAAATTGGTGGAATGGGTATCAACAGCTTGGAAGCTAATCCCAGAAAGAATAGTGCAGCACTCATTTCAAAAATGTTGCATCACCAACGCTCTCGATGGCTCAGAAGACGATATATTATGGGATAATGAAGATAAAGAGGGCTCAGAAGAATCAGATTCTGAATGTGAAGTGACTCTGATATTGATTCAGAAGGAAGTTATGAATAGCATACCTATTGATAAATAGGTACTATTATTGTTAGCAAATTGATTTATATTATAATAAAAATATTTGTTAGATATATTTTAGAGTTTTATTTTTTTCTTAGAACTAAAGCTTTTTTCTCTGTTGGTGGCACTGAAATTAAGGTGCGTCTTACAATCGATGGCGTCTTAGAATCAAGAAATACGGTAGAGAGATAAATCAAAGTATGTGTGGCCACATTTTAATATTGTAACGGAGGGAGCATGTGCAACAATGAAGACGTGACTGTGGTACCAGGTGGCACTCGAGATATAGCTTCGAACATTGAATCAACTTCAAAAGGAATGGATATTCAGTTGTTAATTCGGTAGAATTAGTGCGAAGCAGAAAATGAAATATATTTCACTTTGTGGGCATTAATAGAAATATTTACTCTTAGAGTAATCTGTGTTCATCGGTAGTACACAATGTGTTATCTTTAAGACACTTTTAATTTGTGCTAGGAGCGGTGAAAAATGTTTGGGTGTTTAACTGGAAAGTCATGGTTTTAAGTAAAATAGCAATTTATCTGTTTCGCAGAGAAATGCACTTGGTTAACAAATAGTGTGGTAATTGTGATTATCAGGATCAATTTATGCTGAGAGATAGCATATTGGCGTTTTGTGTAAATACTGTAGTTAATAAAAACTACATGAATCAAACAATTTCTTGCCTTTTATTAAATCAGTTCATTTATAGTTTTGCTCATTTATTTTTGACTTTACGCTCGACTGACTACTATTCAAATAACTAGAAATTTTAATTTATAACTACAATTATTCTCGGAACATGGACACGCGTAAGGTGGTGCATCCTGACTCTCGACATTGCTAAGTCCAAATTTTTTCCTTCCGTTTTCTACCTTTTCTTTTTACCATTGATTTTTTGTCATGTTTATTGGTGTTATTATTTTTGTTCTTTATAACTATATTTGTTTTCTAAAATATACGTAATATGACTTTAGGAACAAATAAAAAATGATCGATTAGGAACTTTGTGAGGAAACACAATAGGGTAACAAAATCTCGCTGGATGCAGGATGCTAAAGTTAGAATATGTTCACACTTCACAGCTTGAACCTAAGCAGTGGTTTACGACTCTCAACATGAATCACTGCAGAATAAAGAAATCATGACGATTAGTCGCTCTACCTCCCCCCCCCCCCAATCCTCAATGATAGAGTAAAGGGAGTGTCAAAACTGGTGCAAATGCACAGGAAAATCCGTGACCTTATCAACCGGATATACTCTGACCCCCGCGTAAACAAGAGAAGGTGCAGCACGAAAATATGTTAATGTGAAGTCGTCTTGGTGATAATCTATAAAATCGAGCAGGGACGAAAGGCTCCCCAATGGCCACGCGCTATTTCTTATGTTTATCAGCCTAGACAAGTAATCCCTCCCTAACTCAGAGCAGGCCTTCCCTATGAGGAATTTGACATTATATAGCGAAAAGCACCTCAACACATGGGAATTTTGTGTCCTTATTTTTAATCAGATCTTTAATTCAATTGGGAAGTCTTTTGCTGAAGAAATAATCTAATATGGTATCAGGTTAATATATTTTTTTCTCTCAATTTCTTGGTATGCCGATACTTATATCATCTACCCCAACATCTAGTAACTGCGCTCCATGTTTGGATCATCTTCAATAATGCCGATAGCTTTACCGTCAGTTTACATTTTGGTGGCTCAAACTGATTAGTGGCGTCGTCTTCTTCCTTTTTCTAATTCTAGTAAGTCTTCATTTGTTAATTCTTGTCTGTGCGACTGAAACATATTTTCAATGTTCCTTCATCAACTACGCCCAAATCTACCTTCTACGGCACTTTAACATATTCCTTATTAGTTCTTTTTAAGAGGCTTTAACATTCAAGACAACATAAATCGTCGTAGAATTGGAAGCAAATTTTGTTCCATACTCCATTCATATACACTGCTAGGGACTCGCACTCATGTTGCACGATATTTTTATGATATTAACGGTATTTTAAGTGTTAAAAGCTTTCCAAAACTACTTCACTCTTATTCTGCCTCAGTCCATAACCTTGAGAACTGCAACTAATGTTGACCTCGAATAGTAAGATTTAAAGGTTTTTTTTACACCTTGGTCCATAGGTTGTGAAAGTAAGGTTAGTATTTGAAGTCAGAAACACGATTTTGATATTATTCAAAACATTCTCGATTTCGGAGCGTTATCTAGCAGCTGAAGAATTTTAAATTGAATTGCTTCTAGCATCAGTAATGTTTTAATTCCGAATATAGTTGGTTTCCAAAATAATTTCAGCCAACCATCTAGACTTTTTTTTGCGAACCGATGATCTGGAAGCGAAGTTTTTCGTATCCTTTCAGTGTCCTTTAGTTTTCGAATGGTGCACAGTTAGAGGTTTCTGCATTGCCACCCAACACGAGGGTAAGCCGTTCCTTGGCATCTTTTTAAAACTGGAGCCGTCTTTTCTTCAATAGAGATATATGTTCTGTTCGGTATATGCTGAAAAAAATGCGTGTCTTCTACATTAAACACTTCTTTAGCGGTATATCCATCCTCATCTACGATTTCCCTCAATTCTGCGGCAACGTTTTCGGCGGCTTCGAAGTCAGCAGATTCAGTTTCCCATTCATTTTTTTCTCGTTCTCAAAACAAACAAGATAATTGTTTTTCTTCGTCATCCGTAAACATCGACCAGTTTTATTTATGCATAAAATTTTTTGTTGTTGTATAGGTGTTGACAAAATATTACGATTTGCATTTCCGGAACCTTCCTATAGCTATAATTGCATCTTCTAATGATGGAAAAAAATGTGAAAATTTCGAAGATTGAAACGAATTGTGCAAACGATGAATTTATGTCTAAGGGGTGGTGGAATGCGTATGTCTCCCTTCTCTAACCCCATTAGACCCAGAGAGGGGGGAACTTTATTTTAAAACTGTTTAATATTTTTAGATATAATTAAAAAGCATTCATAAATTCTTTTTGTGTTAGATATGTATTCGTGAAATAGTACGATTTGCATTTTCCATAACTCCCAAAAGCTATAAATGCGCCTTCTAACAGTGGAACATTTTGAAAATTCTTAAACTTCGAACAAGTATTGCGGACGATGTAGTTATTCCAGAAATTTTAAATTTTGGTAGTGAAATGTTAAGGTCATGAAGTTTCCATTGGCAACAATGAGTTGACTCCTTGTGCCCAGGGTCGGGGGGGGGGGGGTTAAACGCAACTGTTTTGTTGTAAGAGATAATTGGAAAACTCTTAGTTGGATTGGTACTAAAAATAGTATTCGAAAAATGCGAAGAATTAATAGTCACTAAATGTGCGAGACTACTAAATATAAGTCACTAAATTAGAGATCACTAAATATGGAAATGCAGCATTCACTCGAATATTCGCCAAGTGATCTGTTTTTCGTAGATTTGAAATTTCGGTGATAGAATGTCAAGAGATATCCTGCTGACAGTAATCATCTGACCCCTTTTCTCTGAGAGGTGAGAAAAGCAACTTTTTTTATTTAAGAAACAAATAATTTTTATGTTGTATAATTACTAATAAAATACCACTATGCATCCCTCCCATCATGCATTAGTTCAAATTAAAATGTTTAAGGAGTGAAAAAGTAGGTAAACGAAAACTTCATTCTATATGAAAAAGAGATTCTCATATGCGCAAGAGGCTCTATGCGTCCTTCTAGTTACATTCTTAAAACCATGACGGGCTTTAAAATTTGAAAGTCAGCAATGACTTGCAGTAATACGTTTTGTATCACTGTCACCTCCTTTCAAATCAGCAAATACACTTCGTGCCTTAGCGCAGACGATAGCTTGGATTAGTGCACATTACGGTGGCTTTATCTTGCAGTCATATCGCCAGCATTTTTAAAATGTTCCCATCATCTGTTACGATGATTTTTGAAAACTAAGGAGCATTAAAAAGCAGGTACACTTTATTTTTTTTTTACCATTATCTCTAATATTTTGCAGAGGTAATAACACCGTGTGTGCCTTTTTCATAGGGTTTTATCACATCTAACTTTCGCTCCATAGTTATTAACTTTTCTGCCGCGTTTTTCAGCATTAGCACGTAATGGACACTTGGATGACATCGTTATAGGACATAAAAAAGCTTTTAAATTACAACAACAATGAATGTTAAAATAACAGCCCAATAATCATCAAAATCATTCACAGAAGTTCCCATGCAAGGAAACAACAGAGTGGTTCACACGATACTGACAAAGGATTGTGGGTATTTCTTTTTACCCGTTCAAGTGATGTAGGAATAGCGTCAACAGTGTACAATTCACTCGGCCAGACAGATTTCAAATTGTGCGATTCTTGACGATTTTTCTTTTTTTTTTGATTCGCATTATTTCAAATTTTGCATACAAAGTGAAACTACATTGATATTTTTTATATTGCATTGTTTCAAATTCGCACAAAATTCAACATCATTGTAATTTTTTTATTTGTAAAATACCAAATTCATTGTATACATTTGTCACTCAAAATTTCTCAGTTTTATCATATATCTAATTGTGTGGTTCTGCACATACTGTAATGGTCTGATTGTAGTAAGATAGACTCCACTCCGCGATAAAAGAAATAGAATAAATATGATTTAATCCAAGGAAGTAAATAATTTTTTATAAAGACATTCATAAACTTTTGAATTTAACTTAGGTGTAATGAAATTAATTTTGTAACAACACGAGATCTATGAATTTTCCAGGACATCTTTCCATCTAAAAAAACATCAACTCTTTGTAGCTTTCAACCCTCAGAATTTGCCACATTTCTAATTTTCTTGCACAAAATTCAGAGTGGTAAATCACCTCATCATGAAAAAAATATTATTCTATTCATCTGATATTAATATATTTTGTCTTCTTTGCATTTAAAAAGAGTTTGAAGAAATTAATCAAACTCTTTTTTTCCTCCTTTATGTTCTCTAAAATTTGTTGTTCTTTACCCGATAAATAAGTGCAGCATCGACTGCAACCGAAATTATTCTATCATTCAAATCCAACTTGCAAAAGTCATTTATATGAGGGGTTCTCAACGTGGGGTACGCGGTAAAATGTTTTGGAATACTTAGTGAGAGCTGAAAAGTTGCTAGATATATGTGATATGTTTTACACTCCGCAAATATGTTTTTATTTCCATTGTTATACTATAACTATAGTTTTATCTATCTATACAAGGGGTACGCTAGTTACATACACATTTCCAAGGGGTACGTGAAGCATAAAAGTTTGAGAACAACTGATTTATATAAAGCAAGAAAAATAAAGGTCCCAAAAAAACCGAAATCTTTGGGACACCAACCTGTACATTCGTTCCTTTACTAATATATTATTCCAATTTCCACTTTTTGCTTATTCAACAAATAACTCTTAATCCATAAAGACAACTTCCCCTAACACCACATGCTTTTTTTACTTTTCTAGAAGTATCTCATGATTCAGAGTCAAAGGCCTTTTTTTCAAATCTAAAAAAATGACTAAAAATAATGATTTAAATTTTTATAGATTTTTGTTGTGATTAATAAATTCGACCTTGAGTATTCTAACTTTTTCGAAATTCAAATTGCTTTTGGGCAAATAAAGTTAACTTTTGGGGTACCCATAATTTAATAATTTTTTTCTAAAATCCTGGAAAAAAACAATAAAAAGTGAAATTATTCTGTAATTTTTAATTTATTTAGTGTTGCCATTTTTAAACACTGCAATAATTAAAGCAGTTTTTAAAATTTCAGGTAAAACACCTATAAAAGAATAATATACAACTTACATATATATATATATTTATTCAATTTCTGGAAAAATATTTTAATACTGATAACTTTAATTTCTTCCATACCAGGTGATTTTTCCCTCCTTCAGTTCCTTGATAGTATCAAAAATTTACTATTCTAGTACATAAGAAAAAATATGGGATTTGGTATTTTGCACTTTAAATTACTCATTACTTCTATTTGAGGCTCATTATGAAGGTTTTGGTGAAAAAATTACGGGATTATCTCAGTAAATTAATTGTTAAATTTATAAACAAATTCCTGCAGTTTTTCCTCAAATAGAAGAAAGTGATTTCCATCCTTGATAATTTGAGGAGGAATAACCTTTACCTGTCTTTCATCACACATTTCATTGATACGTTTCCAAATTTTTTATCTCATTTTCAAAGAAAACGAGATAATAGTTTCACTTTGTGTCTGTCTGTTGACATCGAACTTTGTTTATAGAGGTAAAGTAATTTTTTTTTTGTTGGCTAAGTATTGTTGAAATATTACAAACTGCACTTTCCGAATTTCCCTAAAGCTATAATTTCCCTTGTAATGGTGGAAAAAGTAGCAAATTTCAAATGAATATTAAAAACCATGTATTTATTTTATATATTTGCAATTTTGGTGGTGGAATGTGAATGTCACGATGTTTCCTAAGCACCGCCATCTGTTGGCTGAGGACCGTGAAAAATCCCCGGCGTGGAATTGTTCCTTATATCCTCGAAAACCTCTTTCTTGTCGCATTAATTCTCAAGTCTCCATCCTCGTTTTCATTTTCAGCTCTTTCCTGGGTTGAAGTCTCAACATTTCCCTTTTACACTTTGGGTTATTTTACCCCTGAGCGGAACTTTTTTTCACACAGTGGGCTAAATGGCCAGGTCACAAGGATCGCGAAGGTTCAGAGCTGGATGGCCTCCCGTCAAGGCCATACAGCGTGTTCTTTAATGTGCATAGGGTATGGCTCTCCCGCATATGGAGCCACGGTTTGACGTCCCATCCAATGGAAGGGCGATCTTTCACAATCCCATCTGTGTCCTCTACTGACCGTGGGCAAAGCGGGGAGTTTTGCGGAGATATAAATCTCAACGCTGACCCAGCTGGGACTCGTACCTGGGGAACTGCAGATTACGAGCATGGGGCACCACCTACCGATTCACCCCTCCCCGTTGTTACACGCCTTATATTCCAATTCCTTTTTACGATCTTGCGGCATTTTTTTTGAAGTTAGTCTCTTTTAGACAGAGAGTAGAAAGGGAAATTATATCCACCATTACAGCATTCAATGCAATCAAAGATTCCGAGGTTTTTCTTTCCACAAAAATAGCAATTCATTTTTCTATGTGAATTCCCTTTTAAATCCACAAATATAAATAATTTTTATAACTTAAAAATGTAAAAGTTTGGTGACAAATCCACTGTAATAAACGAAACTTTCCCCACCAAAAAAAAGGTTCAACCGCAAACGTCTATTCACACCTCGGAGCAGTTACCCTGCAGGATTAGACGACAACTCTTGCTAGTCCACGTGGGAAAGCGTCACTCGCGTGTCATTCCTTTCCACGTAAGCAGAGTTAAAAGATTTTTAAATCACAAATTTACAATAACTCATCAAAATTTGAACTTACTCAATATCTTTTGGGTCCATCAGATGTTTACTCACACTGTCAAATGATAAGCCTCCCGTTTAAGAGAAATAACGGCAAAAAAAACCTTTTTTTTACTAACATTCGAAATATCTGCGTCTTACGCATTCAAGCTGTTGCTACCAGTGGTTTTGGTAACAGAAATTTCGTTTTCTGAACACAGAAATTTCGTTTTTCAACCAAAAACTCTATATTTGGTACTAAAAACATTAAAGACTTTCTTGCAAGCAGTGCGAAAAGCAGCCGATATTTCATATTCTTTTTCAAAACAAAGCACTTGCAATCCACATCTTTATAACGATGTTTACTTAATTTCTATTGAATATATTGCGGTACATATTGACAATCACTGCATTAAAAATTCAACTGCAGAAATTTCAATTATCATTTTACTACTTTTAATTTAGATGAGAGGACTGGCGAAAATATGTGGTGACCTCTAAGTTTGTTATTGCACTCCTTGCTACTCTGCAAACGTCGTTGGGTCGTCGTTGGGCTCTCCTCTCAAAGAGGATGTTCTTTGACCTTCTTTAAAGACCCAAAACTAAAAATGACTTATATCAACCCTCATAGTCTGACCTCGCTTCAGTAGAAAAATAATACCGATTCCGTTTCCAAGCATCCAATCATAGTTCGGTCTTTGAAAGTTAGTCGCCTCTGCACCACAATAAGAGGAATTCAGTAACATAATTTGTATTTTCGTTCTGGGAGCTTTTTTCCCTGCTCGTGTTACGGCTTCCTAAGCGATCTCCTATTTCTCTCTTTTTGGCTATTGTAAGCGTGGGCTGGATTCACGACTCATGGAAGAAGGCACGCAACGAAATGCAATGAATGGATGGAGTTTCGAGGCAAAGGCCACGCCCAAGTTTCCCAGCAGAGTCACACGAAACACTGTGTTATTATTCGCAGAGTAATATTTCCTTTGCCCTTGACAGAGAACGGAGCAGTGGGCATAGCGCCAGACCAAGTCAGCAACCGAAAACGTTCATTTTCGTTAACACTTCTTCCGAAACATTATCGACCTCGGAAGCTGAGAGTCGCCGAGCACCGTCACACGATCCATTATCAAGCGTCAAAGATTAAGTGCAAGGGAAGGGAAAGTTAATGAATATTCAAATTACTTTCAGGGGTCTCCTTGCTGGAGAAAGCAGCGATGTGCCCGCAACTTTAAATGCCTTTAAATATCAGTTGTGTCATTCAAGCAATGCTAATTAATGAAAGACAAAACATCAATATATCCTAATGAAAGAGTCAAGCGTCTCAGTTGACTTTAAATTACCGGGTGAATGGGGAGGAAACTAATGTTTCCAAGCATCAGGTTTCCCATCGAAATATTCGATGTCCAGCATACATACCTTCGACGCCACGCACTTTGTCAGGTTTTTTTGTACTTTTGGCTTTAGGTTGGATTGTTTTACCTCTGAGCGGCACTTTTTTTTTTGCACACCATGGGCTAAATGGCCAGGTCACATGAACCCCGAAGGCTCAGAGAAGGTTGGGGGAGGGGACCCACTGGAACAGCTGTTGGGAGACAGATGGTAGTCTCCCGTCAAGGCCATCCAACGTGTTCTTTAACGTGCACAGGGTATGGCTCTTTCGCACACGGTGACACGGCTTAACGTCCGATCCGACGGACGGCGGCCTTTCCAAGCCCATCGGTGTCCCCTACTGACTGTGGGCAGGGCGGGGAGTTTTACGGAGATAAATCTCAACGCTGACCCATCTGGGATTCGAACCTGGGAATTACAGATTACGAGCCTGGCGCGCTACCGACTACCCCTGCCCTTACTTTTGGCTTTAAACCGACACACATTTTTGCTTCAAACGGCTAGAGGGAGTATTAGGGATGAAAGGGCCTAGTGTCCAGGCTTCTCATGTTGTGATTCAACCTTAATATATAACTCCCTGTTATCGTGGTCCATAGTAGTGTCTTGATAATGAAACTATGGCTTCGAAACTCGTCGACACAGTGGTTCACGGAATTAGTGCTCAGAAAGAATAAACTAAAAAATTTCTTGGCGATAAGCAACCACAAGAGACCGAACACAAGTGAACGTCAGTGATAACTGCCGAGAGCGTGGAAGGAACAAGCGGAACTCTAGAAACAAATATCACACTGCACAGTAATTTTGTGACTATTAGGTTTTGCCTTTATTCTTTTGCTATCGATGACTCCGGTGAAAACTGAACAATTAAACTTTCAAATGAAATGGCTAAAAGAAGAACTTAATAATGTAATAGTGTTATATATTTATATCTTAAAATTATTTAGCACTGTTACAAATATCTGTGTTTAAACGTAACTCGAGTTTAGAAATCAGCAATGCCAGTAGACGCAAAAAATTCAAGCAATTTCGAGAGACTCTTACGAGGCTTGTCCACCAACCCATGTGTGGTATCCGGAGGGCCCGGATTTATATTTTAAAAGAAAAGTGGGTGGCAAGTCCGAGGGAAAGGAGGAATGGCAAGATCGAATTGAAAGAACTGGAACTCCCTTCCGATATAAATGTTTCACTTCAATGTTAGTGATTTTTAACATATTTCTCCAAAAATGTGGAATATATATCTTTTTCAATTTTTTTTCGTCTTCCTTCCGGTTACTGGCATTTTCAAAGTGTTTGGTAGTTTTACCTCTGAGAAGAAATTTTTTGCACACAAT
The DNA here is from genome assembly GCA_038380435.1 of Ryuthela nishihirai. Classification (NCBI taxonomy): domain Eukaryota; kingdom Metazoa; phylum Arthropoda; class Arachnida; order Araneae; family Heptathelidae; genus Ryuthela; species Ryuthela nishihirai. The sequence continues at coordinate 7,852,968 of JAWZYU010000019.1, forward strand.
GGGCTAAATGGTCAGTTAACGGGGACCCCGAAGACTCAGAAGGTTAGGGGAGGAGATCCACTGAACAGCTGTTAGGGGAATAATGGTGCCTCCCATCAAGGCTATCCAGCGTGTTCTTTAGCGTGCACATGGTTTGGCTATCCTGCACACGGGACACGGCTTTACGTCCCATCCGACGGAAGGCGGCCTTTCAATGCCCATCGGTGCTCGTTACTGACCGAGGACAGGGTGGGGGGTTTGAGGAGATAAATCTCAACGCTGACCCAGATGGTATTCGAACCTGGGAGCAGCAAATTACGAGCCTGGCGCACTACCAACTGAGCATATCCGACCCATTTTCAAAGGAGGAGAATTACTAGCATTCTCAAAGGGAGGGGATGGAAGTTATTAGCATTCTCAAAAGGAGGGAGAGGAGGGTGACTAGCATTCTCAAAGGGGAGAGAGGAGGGTGACTAGCATTCGCAAAGAGAAGAAAGGAGGGTGACTAGCATTCTCAAAGGGAAGAGAAGGAGAGTTACTTGCATTCCCAAAGGCTGAATTTAGGGAGATGTTTCCAAAGGTGCCATGGCCCCTTCCTCCCCCTCTTCCCTTTGATCTGGCCCTACCTGTGACGTATCCGCCATTAATTTAAATCACGCACTGCAAACACTATTCAAGTAATTAAATATGCCCATTAGGTCACTTGGGCACTGCCCCAACAAAAGCAATTGCAACAAATAATAAACGAAAATCGAATTTAGTCTTAATTATTTGTTTAGTTTTATATTTGTTTTGTAATAATTATTTCCCATACTATGAAGACAGTCACATCGTTCATTATTCAAGTCAGTGCTACACCGTCTGCTTTAGTTTATAAAATGCTAATTTTTCCCATTACGGCCACCACACGGAATCTTAATATTATCTATTTTAACGAATGTTCGCCCCCCCCCCCGAGATACAATAGCATCATTGCTGATAAAGGAGGTGGGCCATTGATTCAAAGTGGCCCGTAACACTTTTCATTGGCCGATTTAACCAATAGCCGAAGTTCTTTTTACCTAGCGAAAATCTCTATTTGGCTGTGCCAGACTCACTAGGCCTAAACTTTCTTGGCAACATGTGTAAGAACTAGACTTGATTTCCAAGAAAGGATATTTATGTATGAGCGTTTAAAAAGAACTTCAGATATGCAAATATTAGAATATATTGAACATTTGCTCTACAAGGGAACACTGATGCTAAATTTTAACAACTCTTTCCGTTCATTTTCCATTTCCCTTTCCTTTCGGTCGGCAATGTCTACAGCTTAGTCGCTCAGTGCATATTGTTTTTTACTTCTTCCATGCGACAGCAGCCGATCTCAATTTTTTTTTATTAAATCATTTTTCATAATTAATTATATTAACTTATCACTTTTCTTACAATTCACCTTAAATAAATTAATATATGTAATAGAATATATATATGTAATAGAATATATATATATAAATTGAATATATGTAATATATATATATGTGTATAATAAATTAATATTTTAAATGAAATATAATCGAAATAGACACTGTTCAAATGATAACTTACTATTAGTAATACAATTTTACATAATAAATTTGTAAACGGAACGGTGTCAAAATAGTAAAGCTATATTTGCTATATTTTTCACAAATATGTACTTTTCTAAAATACCACTAGAAGGAAAATACATTTCATAAGTTATTACAGAGAAGGAGGCAAAACACTAAATTGAAGTAGAAAAGACAAGAATACCTTTCATAGTTTTTTTTTTCGAAATATTTTTTCTAAAAAATGATAAACGTCCTTCGGATGAGATATTTAGTCGTGTTCCGTTTGAAGTTCAAAAAATGAAAATATAAACCAATCTTTAGATTTGTTCGCAAGAATAGTTTCCAACCTATTTACACTGTCTGTTTCTTACGGTAAATTCATCCGAAATTTATTTTCAGCTACTGATGTTATCATAATTTACCAATGTTGGGATAATTGCAAGAAAAAAAAATGCATTATTGGAAAAATCTCAAAAAATCCATTTTAGAAATTAAAAACGTTTCAGAGGATATTTAAATTTCCAATCAGAGAATACGTCGAGAATGTCCCCCCACCCCATTATGAAAAATTATAGATCAGAGAAAATATTAAAGTTAACATTATTTAGTAAGGAGTATTAAACAAAATTGGGGATTACTCCTAACAGCAATACAGCGTGCACAACTGGCTCTCGTGCTTTAGGATTATCCAACAATGCAGAGGGCAACAAATTCCATTCCTCTGTAATTCTGTACTCATATCCTAGAAGAGCATCACTAGCGTGTCTGCTTCTCAGAAGACACGCTAGTGATGCTCTTCTACGATATGAGTGCATTAATGAAAAGTTTCTTACAACAAAATTTCGGACAAGCGTTAAAGACTTGAATGTTATCTGCTGTTATGCCCCCACCGAGGATGCCGATGAGGATCAAAAGGATAGGTTTTACGGACAGCTTCGGGATATTTTGAATTCTGTCAAGGAGATATTACCCTTGTTCTAGGTGACTTCAATGCCAAAGTTGGCACTGACTCTGACCTGTGGAGAGGGGTGATAGGCCCTTATGGTATTGGTAGTTGCAATGGGCAACGTCTCCTACAAGTAAGTAAACTCAATGGATTCAGAATAACTAACACATATTACAAACACCGCGAGATACATAAATACACATGGGTTTCACCCGATGGGCTGCATAGGAATATGATTGATTATATATTAATTAACAGCAAATGGGCTAGTTCTGTTAGGAATACTAGGTCATATAGGGGAGCTGAAATTGGATATGACCATTACCTTGTTAAAAGTGTGTTGCAACTTAAACTTAAGAAGTGTTGTGCTAAGGTTAAAAAATTTGCGTTTAACTCTGAAGCTCTGAAAGAAACAGTTATAGCTAAAGCTTACCATGATAGGTTACTTAGTCATTATGACAATCATGGTTTGCTTACTACTGAAGTTGAGGAAGAATGGAACCATTTTAAACAGGCTTTTTTGGAAACTAACAGTACCTTTTTGGGAAAAAGGAGCAGAGGAGAGGAATTATTTGAGTGATAAGGCACTTGAGCTTATTTCGGAAAGAAAGAGCTGAGGGAATGTCCTTAATCAATACCCTTCTAGTCTTAATAGAAAGCATTAGAAAGAGCTTAATAAACGTGAAAAGGATCAGTTCGCAGCAAACAATCTTTGTTGAATGACAAACTCGAGGAAACAGTTAGGTAGCAAAACAGCAGAGATCTGTATCCGATAGTTCATGTTCTGTATGGTAAAAACGGACAGGTAAGGTTATAAAAGGTCAGGATTCTGACATGGCTAGGTGGGCTGAGCATTTCAGTGACGTTCTAAACAATGTGGTTAATTCTACTCCCATTGTTTGTAATAATGAGAGATACATTCCTGGCTTAATTTTTGTCCTATAGCACAGTCTGATATTTTGGCTGTTTCTAAACTTAAACTTCATAAATCTCCAGGGGTAGATGAAATTACTACGGAAATTCTTAGGGCTGGGAATGTTTCGGCTACCACACGGAGGACTGAAATTTTGAATACCTTTTAAGATAAAGGCATTGTTCCTCAGGATTTTACCAGAGTTATTATTTTCCCCATTTTGAAAAATGTGATCGCAGTTCTTGTGATAGCTATAGGACAATTAACTATACCTGGAATAGAAAGTAGGCTATTTACATGATTGTGCTTAATAGATTTAAGAATCTGGGTAATGGACTATTTCGTGATGAGCAATGTGGATTCAGAAATGGTCGTGGATGTGTAGATCAGATTTTTTCACTTAGGAAGTTTCATGAGAAATGTTTAGAGTTTCAGAAACCTGCTGTTAGTTTGTTGATTTCAAAAAAGCTTTTTACTCTGTTGATCGTCATAATTTGTGGTTGAACGCGAGATCGCATGACATAACAGACAAGTTATTTAACATAATGAAAGCTTTCTAAAATAACACTGGATCTTGTGTGATTGGTATGACTTGTACCAATTGGTTTAGCATTGCTTCTTGAACTCGCGAAACTCAATTGGGCCATTAAATGTTTCTAACTTTTGGTGCTTTCTATGAAATTGTTTTAGACTTTTTTTTACCACATTTATCTGCTTATCGTACATCTGCGTTAATTACTTTTTGGCCGTGAACGTTTATATTCTATACAATAACGCAATTTCGCAAAAATAAAGCTGATCATTTCTATCAGATGAACAAAAATGGTTTAATGATTTGATATGTTTACAAAACCGAGGAGAGGGCATTGAAACAATGAATATAACTTTCCTCCCTTGAGTTAGATCTCATGCTTACTCTTACAATTTAAACGAATTATTACTCTTACAAATCGATTAAGATCGTTCAGGGCTTCTCTCTCGCTCTCGCCCATGACATGAGGGCTTCTCTCGCGCGATCTACAATTACTTTTTTTAAGTTTGGAGCTGATCTAAACAATTATAAGGGCATTCTTTTTAAAAGGAAAAAAGATCATTTCCTTCCTCTTGTTATCATCTCGTCTTTGGCGGTTTTTGATATCACGGAAGCAGGGGACGGAGGACAAGAGCACGTTAGTCCTTAGCTGGCACTTTGCTCATGTTGATTTGAAATAGGATTGCCCCATGCGACGGCACTTGTAGCAGGTAGCGAAGAGCATCACGCAATAGCAGAAACGGATGACCACTATGGCTTCAGCGGCACGACAATCGTTTAAGCGGTTAGCATGTCGATCATCAGGGAGTCTTGTGTCAAAGCGTCGACCGTCCAGCGTCCATATACCTTATCGTGAGCACGACCACCATAGTTCAGAGCAGCTATTCAGCATCTTAGAAGCAGTAATCTTGGAGAGAGCACAGGCACTCTCTCCCCAAAACGAAACAGATTCTTTTCCTACTTGCTCCAAATCTGACTAAAAAAATTTTCAATGTCCAATTCTTTGTTAGTCTTTTTTTTTCGTTTATTGGTCCCCCCCCCCCCCCTAGCATCATCTTCAATAGTCCCGTGCATTGGGACCAATGGAGTGCTTCCACAAATTTGCATAGGCCCACGTGGTCTTGGAATTCCGAGATAACAGCATTCATAGCTCCTAACTATAAATTTTTATTATTTTGCGCCTTTATGGCTCTTAGAAATAGTGCAGGAGAATAGTTCAAACAGAAATAGTCCAATCGAACAGGACGGAGCGATTTGTATTTGCCCTCTTGTCCACTCATTTGGAATGTTTCTGCAGGTGTCGTAACATGAACCATCTCTTGATGTGGTGGTGGCGGCGGCTCTGTTGAAGCATGGATGCGACAAGGGCTTTACGGCTCCTTTTTATTGCTCCTCCTGAAACGGGCGATGCACTAACGGCGTATGAGGTGGACGGGGGAAATCCTGCGGTCATCTCTCGCTTCCACCCGGAGAAAGAAGCACTTCCACATTCCCACAGCATCCCCTCTTTAGGAACGAAAACGAAAACCCGCAAAGGACACACAAAGCACTAATGAGACGTATGAGGTGGACGGCGTATGAGGTGGACGGTGGAAATCCTGCGGTCATCTCTCGCTTCCACCCGGAGAAAGAAGCACTTCCACATTCCCACAGCATCCCCTCTTTAGGAACGAAAACGAAGACCCACCAAGGACACACAAAGCACTAATGAGACGTACAGTCGAATATTTTTTAAAGTTATGAACCGATATTCCAATCCGTTCATAACAGAGGGACACAAATTTGTTTTAGGAGGAAAAACCGCGTTTGGGCTTCTCCCAAACCGGAAATCTATTTCATACTGTTTCTATTACCGAAATGAGTTCAGTAGCGCATATTACAGTTTTTAACACAGACTGTATGATAGCCTGAATCGAGAAAAATAGGAGGGGAGGTGACAAGATCGCACGGGAACACCGTTCTGGTACATATATTATTTTTTCCCGCTCCTTTAGTGCTCTAACAAATTTCATGAAAAAAAAAGATTATATATGTTTAAGATTTGTTTCGCCTCCTTTACGTTTACTAGCATTGTCAAAGGTGGAGGAGGTGGACATGGCCTCTTGCTCCCCCCCCACATCTTCTCGTCTAGATACGGATTCGTGTGTGCATAATCTAGCTTCTGAAAGAAATCGAAGAATCTATGATCAGAGGGTTGCATCTGACTATTCGGTTGCAGATGCATCACTAACTTTTAATATGGGATTCAAGTTTCAATACGATCCCCACGGTTTGTTATCTCTTTTGCCACATTCCTGGTAAATAAATTTAATCTTCTACTTTTAACAGTGTAACTGACTGGTTTTGTGATTAATTTTAATTTTTCATAAGAAAAACAACCAAACGCCATTCCGTCACATATCAGTTCGCGATTGATTGTCTGCCATCTCGTTATTCAGGATAAGCCACTGCCTGCCACCTGTTGACTTGGGTCTGACACCTCACAGCAAATAGAAGAGGGATAGTCGATTTTTTACTTCAACTGAGCCCCGATATTGAAGCAAGTCCAGGATCTGTAGTACTGCTCGAAGCCAATAGTGAATCGGATAAGTTTAAAAGTTTAGCAGACCCTGTGAAGTTCATCTCTCTCCTCAGCATATTGAGAAAATATATTCACAGGCGACCAATCAATAGGCTAAAATAATCTCTCATTCCTCACCTTCTGTTCCCCAGAATAGAGAATATTTCCTTTACAGTCTGCACCACAAGTATGCAAGGTTGGACTTTAAGTGCTATCCCTGACCTGTTCAGTATTGGTGTGCAATTCTCCTTCCAGTGCATATACCTAGCTGCATTCGAAAAATCAAATAAAGGTCTATCTTACTCGTCCCTTAAAATTATTACTATATTTTTCGACAATTATTGTATCAGTAAGTTGCATCGAGTTTAAAATTTTATCGTAAATTAATGCTGCTAAAACGGCACACCATGAGATATGCGACAGTGGCTGAAACTACTTGCAAACACCTTCTCTATATAAATAGTTCTGCTTACCAGAGCAACGATACAATGACAAGATTTAGACACAAAGGTTAGGTAATATCCAGTGTAAATGAATAAGCCTTCTGTTGGTAGTTTGCCTCCCATGCAATGGCATACGTTTCTCTTGTAACATGGACATCACTCATGCATGAAGCATAATGAGTCATATCCGTTTTCGGAAACGCAGAGCTGTCACGACTATCAGAAAACCAATAACGATCGAGCTCGATCGACGGATCCATGCAAAACACGAGTTTTTGCTACTTTTAGTTTCTTACACACCATTGCGTGTTGCAGCTGTTAATGGGAGGAAAACAGATGTAAGGTGAAGAGAGATAGTGCTACTTTTCTCTTTGGTAATGAAAGTATTTTCCCAGCTTTAATGAATAGACTCCTTAATATATGCAATTAATAATGAATGTTAGAATGGAAGTTTCTTGTACGGAAAAATGTTCTGGATATTTTCTAACACACGGTTCTTGAAATGAATTGGTATTAAATATCATTATTATTAATAGAAGTATTTCTTGTTAGGAGCAGCAGATATTTTTCATACATCCGAAAGTTGTTCTGAAAACGAATACCGTATTTCTTCGATTCTAAGACTCCATCGATTGTAAGATGCACCTTAATTTTAGCGCTACCAACAACAGAGAAAAGGCTTTGGTTCTAAGAAAAAAATAAAACGCCAAAATTTATCTAATAAATATTTTTATTATAATGGAATTCAATTTGCTAACAACAATATTACCTATTTATCAATAGGTATGTTATTCATCACTTCCTTCTGAATCAATATCAGTCCGATTCTTCCGAGCCGTCATATCTTCATCTGAATCAATATCAGATTCTACTTCACATTCAGAATCTGATTCTTCTGAGCAGTCTTTATCTTCATTATCCAATAATACAGGGTGTCCATAAAGTCTCTTTACAACTTAAAAAATTTATTGCAAAGGCAATTGAGATATCTTAACCACTTAGAACAAATTTGATTATCAAAGTTTTATTAATCACATTGCATTTCTGTATTTCAGGTACCAAGTTGATAAAAGAGGTATTTTTTTAAAGAAACTCTAAAAAATGATTAGTCCTCAAGAGAAGACACGATGTGCATCATGGTTTATTGACACGAAATCGGATACGCAGACTCGGCGAAACTACAGAACTAAGTATGGAAGAGATCCACCGTCACGTCCGTCAATTCGTGCATGGCAGAAGAATTTATGGAGATAGGGACAGTGTTGGATAAAGGGAGGAGTGAACGACCAAGAACATCTGAGGAAAACATCGATCGTGTAAGACAAGCCTTTAGTCGATCTCCCACAATGTCCATCCGTACTGCTGCCAGACAGAGCTACCATGTTCAACAGTGCACAAAGTCCTACACAAGAACTTGCGACTGTACGCTTACAAAGTGCAACTCTTACAGGCACTCGAGCCAAATGATAAACCAAGACGAAAAGAGTTTGCAGTTAACATGCTCGAACGAATTTCTGAGGATGAAACGTTCCTCACCCGAGTTTGTTTTAGTGATGAGGCAACCTTTCATGTCTCAGGGAAACTGAACACACATAATGCGAGAATCTGGGGATCAGAACACCCCCATGTGACTAGTGAACTTCACCGAGATAGTCCAAAGGTTAATGTGTGGTGTGGGATCATGTGTAATCGAATCCTTGGTCCATTTTTCTTCAACGAGGCATCAATTACTGCAAATGTTTACTTTCACCTTTTGACTGAATATGTGGCACCACAACTAGATGACCTTCAACCAACCATCATTTTCCAGCAAGATGGTGCACCACCACATTGGGGACTGCAAGTCCGCGGGTTCCTAAATCAAACTTTTCCAGACCAGTGGATTGGAAGGGATAGCCCAATTCCCTGGCCACCTCGTTCACCAGATATCACTCCCCTGGACTTCTTTCTATGGGGTTATGTTAAAGATATCGTGTATCGAACAAACATACGGGACATCACTGACCTAAAGCAAAAGGTCACTGATGCCATTGACACCATCGATGAGGCTATGCTACAGCGAACATTGCAAGAAAGCGAGTACAGTCTTGCTGTGCTTCGTGCAACTAATGGTGCCCATATAGAGGTGTATTAAATGATGGAAAAAAACTTCAATATCTACTTCTCATTTTGTAATAATTTCCAAATATTTATCTTTCCATTTGATTTTTTAATAAATTTTTTAAATTGTAAAGAGACTTCATGGACACCCTGTATATCGTCTTGTGAGCCATCGAGAGCGTTGGTGATGCAACATTTTTGAAATGAGTGCTGCACTATTCTTTCTGGGATTAGCTTCCAAGCTGTTGATACCCATTCCGCCAATTTTGATGCCGGCGCTTTCTTAATTTTTCCGGAAGGTTGTCAGTCAACAGCCAGGTTCCAAGCTCACTATAATTCCCTCACAGAGCTCCACTATAATGAAATAACGGTGGCTTCACATTTGGAAAGCGCGGGAAAATGCCCACATTTGGAGAATGCGATAACGGTCAAACAGGGAGGCGGGGTTGCCGCGTAAAAACAAAACATCTGGTGCTGTGTGCAAAGCGTGGGAAAATTTAAAAAAAAAATGCGATTGTAATGCGCCATCGTTTCTAAGATGCACCTCGTTTTTAGAGACGTTTACATGGGGAAAAAAGTGCGTCTTAGAATCGAAGAAATACGGTAATATTTTGACATTAACAAATCAATGATCAGGAAAGAAACAAACTATTGCACCTTTTTGTTTAACGCATTAGGTATTTAAACATTTCATAACTATTGTAAGGAGTCATTATTTGTTGGTGGCTTTCTTTAAATACACAACTTTTCATTAAGGATGTACCCAGGATTTAGTTTGGGGGGGGGGGGGATCAGAGAATTTTTAGGAGGATCGAAGTGTCAGAGGATCCGAAATTTAGTTTCGGGGCCGGGGGATCCGAGGATATTAAGGGGGGATAGCCGGTGTGGGGGGCCGAGAACTCAGTTTCGGGAAGGGTTCGAGAATTTAGTTTCACGAGAACAAGACTTGAACAGGGTTTTCCAATTACTTAATATTCCGCCAAACAAGAAAAGGTGAAAATGTTATTCGATATCGAATAACATTTTATATTTTTTTTAAAATCAATTTAAAATAAAATTATACAAAAACAACTATTTTGGATTTCAAAGCTGGTAGACAAGTGTGAGATTTCGTATGACGTCTTTATTTGTATTTCTGAGAAGGGGCGTGGATATACCGGGGGTGTTCAGGGAGGACCAGGAGTTCCCCTCAGGTACTACACTTTATCAGTCTCATAGTGTTAGGGGAGATTTTAAGACTAAATGTCTCCAAAATAAAATGAGCTCAATTTTGTCCATTATATATTTTTCGGAGAGTAGTATTAAATACTTATATTAAAAAAATAATCCTCAGTTACTGCAAATCGCTAAAATTGTATTTTTAGCACTGCGATATTTTCTGTTCACAACACTAATAAAATGTGCATGCATGGTTACGAATTGGGATCAATTGAAACTGAAGCATTCAAATCTCAAAATATCTGTGAGCAATGTCAACTGCATATATCGCATTGCCATCAAGTCTCCCGCCTGAATATTGCTCATTGAGAAGGATATTATTCTCAAAGTTGAGTTTTTCTGCTATTATGCCATTTCGTGAACCGAAAGATTTATTTTGATTGACAAACTGAACTTTTATAGAAAACTCCAATTTGCGATGCAAGGCGTTTTCCTCACATAAAGTGGTAAATAGGGAACTTTGAGAAAAAATGTGCTTGAAGTCGGCTGCAATTGCAAGAATTTAAAAGAAATATGAAATGTCTTCGTTGTCGCAACAACACAGCGTTACAGAGGAAATCGCAACACCGCGAAAGAAGCGATGTATACTCCCGAAACTGACAGGACGGAAGCTATGAGGGCAGATGTGCAAATGATCAAACACTGAATTTGTGCGTTTCTTGCAGATTCATCAGTACATCATAGGTCCATCTCGGGTGGTTATGTAAGCCTATAGACGTCTCGGCCTTTCATCAATTAATGCTGTCCTGAGGTTGTTGGGTTAATTTACCTCTGAACGGCACTTTTTTGCACACCATGGGCTAAATGGTCAGGTCAAAAGGACTCCGAAGGCTCGGAGAAGGTTGGGGGATAGGACCCACTGGAACAGCTGTTGGGAGACGGATGGTAGCCTCCCGTCAAGGCCATCCAGCGCGTTCTTCAACGTGCACAGGGAGCCACGGCTACTGTGCGCTCCGTGTGCTCTCCCGCACACGGAGCCACGGCTTAACGTCCCATCCGACGGATGGGGGCCTTTCCAAGATCATCGGTGTCCCCTACTGACTGTGAGCAGGGCGCGAAATTTTGCGGAGATAAATCTCAACGCTAACCCAGCCGGAACTCGAACCTGGGAAGTACAAATTACGAGCCTGACGCGCTACCGACTGAGACACCCCCGCCCTCTATGGAGCCTACTAAAGACTGGAGAAGATTTTACATTTGCACAAGCATGCAGCCTGGGGATGAGAAGAAAAACATTCATGCCGATTTATCACAAGTACAGGGGGATCATGCCTGTCCATATGGCACTGTTAGGGGATGGATACGTAAATTCACAGATAGACGACAGAGCTTTGAAAATCTCCCTCCTACAGGAACATCAAAGGAGGCTGTGAACGAGAGAGCCATCGCTGCTATTCGTGAACTCATTAAGAAAACACACACATACAGACATCACCATTCAATTTAGATGTCAGTGTATTAATTTCCAATGTGGAAACAATTATTCATAAACATTTAAATTTCCGAAAGATCTGCGCCAGACGGGTACCCTAAAAACTGAGAGAACAGCACAAAAGGGCTAGAGTCGACTAGTGCCAGGAAATGCTTGAACTTAGTGGCCCCAAACGGTTAACGAACATTGACACAGATGGTTTAACTCTGAGCGGCATCTTTTGCACACAATGGGCTAAACGGCCAAGTCGCAAGGACCCCGAAGGCTCAGAGAAGGTTGGGGGAGGGAACCCACTGGTCAGCTGTTGGGAGACAGATGGTAGCCTCCCGTCAAGGCCATCCAGCATGTTCATTAACGTGCACAAAGTATGGCTCTCCCGAACACCACAGGTGATGAGACATGCATGGTTTTATTACTATATAACTCCCAGAAAGATCGACAACTATGTTTGGGTTGCGGAAGATGAACCGCCTCTCCAAATCCTCTGACAAGTCTTTCTTTCAAGGAAGAAAATGTTCATGATTTTTTTTTTTTTTAAGTTCCCACAAATAATGGTAGCCTTGGACACCTTACCTGAGAAAATGACTATAAATGGCCAATGCTACGCTAACAATGTTTTACTCAAAATGGTTAAGATGATGAAGGAACAGCATCCAAAAACAGGTATTTCAAGGGTTCTCCTTCTTCATGACAATACTAGTGCACAAAACCCGGCAAATTACGACCTATCTGAAGCAGGAAAAAAAAATCAAACAACTATCCCATCTTGAATATTCACCCGATCTTGCGCCATGATATTTTTGGCTGTTTCCGAAAATTAAAAAGGAATTGGCTTTGAAGCATGCCTTTTTCAAGGGTTGAAGACCTTGCAAAATGCGTTCATTCAGTGTTTCGAAATGTTCCCCCAACAGAAGTACCACCAAGCATTCCAGAATTGGCATAGACGTCTGTTACTTTGCACAGACGCTGGAGGGGAGTACTTTGAAGGAAAGTAAAAGTTTTGTTGAGGTAAGGGCGATGTTTTTTATTCTGAAGGTGCATGTCAAAAACATTTTGAATGCCCCTCGTACTTTTAAAGCAATCTGTCTGGTGCTCCTGCATAATATGAAAAATAACAAGCATATATAGTATGCAAGCTGCCCTTGACGAAGGACGACTTCATTCGTTGCAACGGACATCGCAATGGCAGGCTTCATTACGGAGGCAGTGGAGTGTCCGACGCAACCTACATTCGCATGTCGCAAAAAAGAATTCATGGATTTGCTGTAATTGTAGAAATTCTTTTAGAAATGTTTCATCAAAAAGTGGAGCAACTTCATGGATTTGCTATAAAATTGTAGAAAGTCTGTTAGAAATATTTCATCAAAAAGTGGAGCAACTTCATGGATTTGCTATAAAATTGTAGAAAGTCTGTTATAAATGTTTCATCAAAAAGTGGAGAAATTTTCTTTGTATTCGAATAAAAAAATTTTTCTATTACGAAGACGGAAGTTAGGAAACCCACACAGCGGTCGATAGCTTCTCTGGCATGTCAGTTCTCTTAGAAATTAAAGAGAAGTTAATGGTATCAGCGAAATAGAAACAAACTATCAGATTTAAAAAAAACTGCCATATTTTTTTCAGAACGATATGAGGATATGATTATTAAATAATTACAAAGTAACGCAAGCCGATCGTACATAAAAAAAATTAAAACATATCCTTATCTAGTGCTGAAAGGAACAAAGCCATTAACGTAGCAACAACTAAACAATTTAGAATAGTATGGTCGTACTAATTATAACATTGAAATCAAAAGTGTTCCTGAAACCAGTCATGAAAAAGATCTCTCCATATAGCTTCCAAAATAGCTACTAAGTTGCAAGTTAAAAGTTTTGCACAGTATCAATTTCAAAGAATTCATAGATTACCCCAGAAAAATAAGAATACACCCTCTGTTGTTATTGTCAGATTCAAAACCAGAGAGCAGGGATGAATGGATTGCAAAGAAAAATAGAATACAGATTGTTATATTTCCATCAAGTATATCAGCAATCAGAATCCGAAAGTGCAAAAAGAATTGACTTCAACACTTATCTCCAAACTCTTTAACCTGCATGTTACAGAATTCTGAATCATCTTATTTGTCACAAGGACTGTGACAAACAAGAACGGATCAGCTTATTAGAACCTGACTGTTAAGCTACAACAGACTAAAATAATTGGCTCAATGGTGTCAATTCGGTGAAGAATGTTTTTAAAAAGATAAAAATCAGTGTTTTTCATATAAATACTCGGAATATTTATTTTTTCAGATGATTTTATTCGTTATAATGACGTTATTATTGTTTCTGAAATTAATGTTAACCATGTAGAGTATAATTTTTATTAAATGTAACCAAAATTTATGTAGATAACAACTTACCTACTGCACATAGGATGTTAAATCATTTATAGAAACAAATTCAAATGTAAAACATTGCAAGACAATATTCCATCAGCAGATATGATACACTTAAAAAAATAAAACCCAAATTACTACATACATATTACAGATTTATATCGATCACCTAGTATAGATGTTCATGTGCTTTCAATAATAACTAAAAAGTTTGGTTGACCAATAACGCAAGCCTGAAAAATGTTATGATTGGCGACATTAATATAGATATTAAAAATCCCTCAAAATCAAGTGTAGACGAATATTTAGGCATACTAACGACAGTTATTTTGGATACATAAAATGACTTCATGAGAGAGGAATATAGAAACACTTTAACACAAACATTCATTGATCACATTAACGCTAAAATAACTAATTTCTCCCTGACAACACTCATCTCAAAACAAAAAGTGCTCCTCATTATCCGGTTATAGCAATATTAGACAAAACACAGAAAAACACAAATACAGAAGAGAATAACAGCATGAATCATACTAAACAGAGTTTATTATTATAATGAGGGGAAAAAAATTAAATTGTCCAATTGAGATTTATTTTGCAATTATAAGAAAACCAAAATCAATGAAATTAAGAAAGGCTAAAAAAATTCAGTATACTACTCCCATTAAGGGGAGAAAAATAACAGATATAGCAAAGAATTGATTACAGCAGAAATAAAGGATTTAATCGAGCAAAGACAAAGCATGGATAAATGTTACGAACAACAAAACTAATGACCAATATAGAACAGCTTTTGGGTTGGGTTGTTTTGCCTCTGAGCGGCACTTTTTTGCTAAATGGCCAGGTCACATGGACCCCGAAGGCTAAGAGAACGTTGGGGGAGGGGACCCACTGGAACAGCTGTTGGGAGACAGATGGTAGCCTCCCGTCAAGGCCATCCAGCGTGTTCTTTAACGTGCACAGGGTATGGCTCTCCCGCACACGGGGCCACGGCTTAACGTCCCATCCGACGGACGGCGGCCTTTCCAAGCCATCGGTGTCCCCTACTGACCGTGGGCAGGGCGGGGAATTTTGCGGAGATAAATCTCAACGCTGACCCAGCTGGGACTCGAACCTGGGAACTACAGATTACGAGCCTGGCGCGCTACCGACTGAGCCACCCCCGCCCCTATAGAACAGCTGATACAACATTAAGAAATGAAGTCACAAATCTGATTGGCAGAGCAAAGAAATACTTTTACTCAAACAAAATTATTCAATGCAATAACTCCATGAATTCGACATGGAAAATAATTAACGAAATCATTGGTCGCAAGCGGAAGTCATCTGTTGATGATGTAATTATACAGAATACGGGTATTTTTCTTTGATTCTAAGACGCACTTTTTTCCCATATAAACGTCTCTAAAAACGGGGTGCGTCTTACAATCGAAGAAATACGGTATTAAATTACACCGAAGATATTGCTAATGGCTTTAAAGATTATTTTTTTTTAAATGGGCCTAAGCTTCAGGAAACACGTGGTCAACAATATAACATTTTAACTTTCTATTAGATCTCCTCACAGTACATTCCCACAGATAATCTTCTTTCATGATATAACACCTTTAGAAGTACAAAATATTATTACGAGTTCTGATTATAAAAACTTTCCTGGCTTTGATAATATCAGGTACTCAGATCTCCAACCTTATGGAGTTACTCTCTCAGAGCAGCTTTTCAAATTACTAAATAGAATTTTTAATACCCACATAATTATTATTGAACTTAAACCTTCAATCATTAGATCAATTTACAAGTCGGGATCAAAGAAACAATTTGATAACACTGTTCTACAAAAAAAATTTTTTTTTCTAAGTAAGAGTTGTGTGATTCTTAAAGGTTTTTTAGTGCTGACTTCAGATCCGTGCTTAGATGTTTTCTATCATGGATAGTTTTCGAGTTAGACGATTTTTCATTTTTCATTTTATTACTAGATTTACAACAAATAATAATAGGGAAAAAAAAGATTATTCTTAGCTTCCTTAGTATTAAAATAATTAGAGATTCATACAGAAAATTTTACAGAATATTATACAGAAATGAATACAGAATAATTAAATAACAAAAGTACCAAATGTAATTTTTTTTTTCTTTTATGCTTTTCTGTGCCGTCTTTTGAGATTCCAACAAAAATCAATTAACATTGTAGGCATTCACTTCCCTCATATCGCTTTCCAATTGTCGAAATATCTTTGTGAAATCTCTCACCGTGTTCATCGAAGACGTCAACGCAACTTTCCGGAAAGAGTCCGGATGTGAATGCAGGAAGTGCACTTTCAAAGACATGTTACATCCTAAATCCCGATTTTCATGTAGCATCTGGTTTACTATTTCTTTATAATCTTTAGACCTCTTTTTTCCCCAAGAAAATTGCCTATCTTTCTTAAAACATATCCAAGCAAGTTTCTCTTTCTCTTTCTCTGTTAAAAATTCGTGACATATCCAAGCAAATTTCTCTTTCTCTGTTAGAAATTCGTGAAATTTCACATCATTCTTCAACTCTCTTATTTGAGGGCCAACAAACACGCCCTCTTTTTTCTTTGCTTCTGAAAGACGGGGGAATTTTGTTGTTAGAGGATTTGCCTACCTACCAATTTATCCACTGCCTTGACAAATTGCTTCATAAGTCCCAATTTTATATGAAGGGGAGGAACGATCACATTCTCATAAGTTAAAAGTCTCTGCTTCTGTAATACTTTTTGCTCCCACTTCTGAATTACGTTTCGGCCAAGTTTTCTTCAAGTAATGTCATGACAGAGCATGGGATGCTCTGTCATGACTGTCCCATCACAAAGGAAACGAGGAAATTTTGTGTTCCCTTGTTGCATTCCCAATACCATGGCAATGATTTTTTAATCCCAACATATTTTCCAATTGAAATCCGAATATTTAAAGGATTTGAGCATTATACCTAGAATCTTATGATTCTTTTGCCATACTAGGTAGCATAGGCAACTGGAACAGAAGGCATTAAATCAATATTATGTAGTAAAACTGCCTTCAAGCTAGTATTGGATGAATCTATAAAGAGCCTCCAATTTTGTGGTTCATGAATAAAGACTAAAGCTGTTCATCAAACCGGCAATATCATTACAGAAAGTCAATCGGCCATCATGTGAGAAGAATGCAACAAAATTCGTTTCTCTATTTCTATATAAAGTTATACTTGTACTAGGTTGCAGAAGATTCCATTCTTGCAACGTAGAACCCAGCAGTTCAGCATTTTGTTTACTTAGCCCTATATCACGAACCAAATCGTTCAGATCTGCCTGCGTTAAAAAACGTAGAGTTGAATCCATGGTAGCCTCGTAGGAAGGATCACTTATTTTTTTCTGGAGGTGATTCACCTACCTCACTCTTTTCACCAGTACTTTCTTCATCTTCTGTTTCCTGACTTGGAATTAGTGGAACTGGCCAAGCTATAGAATATGGTACTGTTCGTATTGCAGAAGTTGGGATAATCGATATGTCTCCAATTTTCTGCTGGTAAAACCCTGGATACTAATCATACAGAATCATACAATCTGTGGAATGGTCTTTTGGTTCCCTCCATATAATGGGTACAGCAAATAACAAGGTGCTACGTTTACCCTTCCACCAGTTAATTAATTTCACATAGCAAGTTGCAGAACATATGTGACGGGCCCACTGCTTTCTCTGATCTATTTTACATCCAAAGTAATGTTTCTGTGCTCTTTATCGTAGGCGACATTTTTTTCTTGTCTTGCAAAGGTGAACTCTCCGCAAATATAACAGAAGTTGTCTGCCTTATTTTGATATTTTCTCCGCGGAATTTTCTATAATACGAAAGAAAAAAATAAAAATACATGTTTTCACAAATCTGTCATGTTAACTACACAAATATTGTCATTAAATATCTTTACATACCTTAGAATAGAGTTTGAAAAATCTGATGTTAATTCCACAAATATCTTGTCACTTATACGTTTTTTAAAATAAACTTTAGATAAGTACTAGGTACATTATTGCCAACATGTGAGTATAAACTATTGCAAACAAGTCAGTGTTACCAACTTTTTCGATGTAACATTTCCTGATTTTTCATCCCCCAAGTAATATGTATGAAATTGATGTGTTATATTTCCATAACTCTAAAACTAGCCCTGATAGGCCAATTCTGATCTCAGATTTAATTTCCCACACTAAAATATTTTAGGAACACATCAGTTAACCAAAGAAAATTTTCCCTTGTAGCGCAGTGTAATTATAGACCTATTTCTGTACTGCTAGCAACTGAAAAAATAATGATGATGCAAATGTGTTTATGGATAACCTAGAAAAATATAAGCTTATTTCTAAAAATCAATTTGCCTTCCAAGTTTATTGGAGCATTTTGTTTTTGATGAAATCAATGCAAGCTTAAACAAGGGTAACATTGTTGGAGCATTATTCCTTGATTTCCAAAAAAACATTCGACACATTAGATCATAAGATCTTACTTAATAAACTGCATAGCATATGAATTCATCATCATCATCCTCAAGCAGCCATGGGCTACGGAGGTCCAACCAGACCATGCAATTTAGTTCTCCAAGCAAGTCTATCCTGAGCTACATCTACTGCATCTGGCCACTGCACACCCATTCTAATAAGGTCCTGTTTGACATTGTCTGCCCACCGCATCCTAGGTCTCCCCTTCTTTCTCAGGCCTTTAGGCACACTGTTCATAACCCTATTCGCCAATCTATAATTATTCATACGGGCAACATGGCCAAACCAACGGAGTCTCTCTCTGCACAATATGCTGCTTAAAGGAGGTTGCAAACTCCTTTGCCTAACCTCATCATTAGTTACACTTTATTAAATATTACTTAAAATATAGACTTCTTGTAACAAAAAACGGTAACGTCACTAATGAAGTCAAACAAGTTCGCTATGGAGCTCCTCAAGGTGCTCCATGGCAAACTTGTTTGACCTCATTAGGAACCATTATTTTATTGGGGCCATTACTTTTCCTTATCTATATAAATGATATCAACAACCTAAATATTAACTTCCGTCTACTTATATGTTGACACCACTGTGATCTTAAGCAGTGGTGAAATTTTGGAAAAAGTTAATAGCAAACAACAAAGTTTTCGATACTATTTCAATATGATTAGAAAACAACTGTATATATTTAAACACAAACAAGTCTAACATCACGTTCCTGATATTACAGTATAATACCTCAGTTACTGATACCAATCAAATTTTACACGATTCACTTAAGTTGTCTAACAAATGTGGCCACTAATAGTTCAAGTATTGCCAGTGTAATGATATTATTGAAAGAGTTCGTCAGTGAAATATTTAGGTTCGATTGTCCATGATTAATTAAGGTGGAAGAAACATGTAAATTATGTTTGCGGAAAATTAAGATACTGTTCTATAATTCTGTCCAGAATCTGTGCTATCTTACCATTAAATGTCTGTCAAATGGTTTATCATGCAATTGGAGAATCAGCCATAAACTATGGATTAACTATTTATGGTAAAACGAACTGTTCGCATATAGCTAAAATAAGAAACATTCAAAATACAATTGTTCGCCATTGCACCAACAAACACAAAAATACAGTCCTTAACATATTTTTGGCGACGAAAAGGGCTACACTATTGGGAATGTATTACCTCTTAGTAAATATAAATACTTAGATATTATGTTGATAACACTTATAAATTCAAGATTAATCATAATAAGATACTAGATATAAATCTAAAGGAAAATACAAATTACTACTTTTTGAAAACAGTTATGGAAAAAAATGTAGAAATGATTAGATTTCCTTTGTGGTCAACAGTATCTCTAAGAAGTTGTTTAATTTAATAAAAGTAGAGATGTTAAAAAAGTTTTCATATGAAAAATATTAAAAAATTTTACTCTGGCATTATGTAATTTTATATATTGAGTATTTTCTTATTATGATTGTTTGTTGTATACTATTTGGATTCCTGCAGACAAACCTTTTAGCTTCGTAGGGCTTTATTTTGTATAAAAAAGTTACGAAAATAAAATTATAATAAGAAATGAGGGGTTTTTGGAGGGCTCGGCAAATGCGATATTCAACTTTCATCCATACTTCGTTCAGCATGTCTAGTGTATCATTTGCAACACCTGCAGTAATTCTTTATTTTAAATTCTGCCATTGTTTTTTCTCAAAAGATGTCCAATTATGCATCAGTCCAAATTAAGCATTTTCCTTTGGAAACTGCGCACATATTCCACACCACACCATTTAACAAAGCAACTTTCTGAGTTTCTTGATATTTTGTACATACAATAACTTTCGTTATTAATTTTTTTTGTAAAATTAAATAATTTTTTTATAATGACTTTGTATCTATTAATAAATAAATATCAGTATTAGAAGCGTTTTGTTACGGACAGAGTTCGTTACGAAATGAGAGTTCCGAGGGCTATATTGATGATGGCATACATTAGTTCTCATTCATTGCACCGGAGAGCGTTTCAAATGAAAATATGACGTCGTTGTGATCCATTGTCACACCAATGTAAAGCAATGGGTCAATGATGCACGTTCCTAAACCGAAGTTGAGAATTTATTTTATTTCAGTGCTTTTAAAATTACGAAAGAGGATGCTACTTTAGTATTTTAAATCAGTCGTTCTCATTACAGGATGAAAAACTTTAGTTTTTAATATACAAATTCAGGCTAGTTTGTTTTATTACTTTTTCACTACGGCCCTGTTTTTTTTATTAATTTTCGATAAACCGTTTATAGTTGAGAATGATTACATATTAGTATCGATCTTGGTTGATACAGCTATTGCACATATTACCAATAATCATGGATAACGAACCTAGATCGGAGGTTCTCAAATTTTTGAGCCGAGCAATTCTCCGAGGAGCAAGAAACGAATCTCAGTTTAAAACAAATATACGCAGAAATCGATGTAAAGGGCCTATTTGAAATACAGAGTACCCTGTACTTCAAATATTATTTGAACGAATGACATGATCACTACGTTGGAATATGATCAATACCAGTACATTGGAACGGAATATCAGCGTATTGAATCATCTGGACTAATGAAAGTTGCCTATTTCTAACAATTTTCTAAGTTTCTTAACTACAGCCTTTAAAGTTAATTCACATTAAAATTGAAACTCGTTTGATGATAATTATCGATATTATAAAGAAACAAATATAATAAGGATGTGTGTAGCAACGGAGGGGAGCGAGTAGGGACGGAACACTTTTGAAACTCTCGGCGTAAAGCAAAATACAATATGAAGAGTTTTCATTTCAAACGAATTGATATTTAGTTTCGTTATTTTCATATGAATTGTTAGCATAGTTTTAATGAGAGCTTTATCAGCCTTTTCCTTTACAATCGAGTTTCTTCCATCGCCATCATTTAAATTAAATCTGATTTTGATGAATTGTATTCAAAATTTAGCTCTTTAGATGACACGGGCTTGCTAAAGCCTTTTTCTCATTGCATGAAAAAACACAATAAATTTAATTCCAAAACTTATAAAGAAAATACATGGTTATGCAATGTGATTGAAATTCGCAATCTTGAATAAATAGTGGGATAATGTACAAAACGCTTTAGATTGTTTCACTGCCAACCTTACCTTCAGCCGAATTGCAGACTCTGGCACACAGTCAGATTAATTATATACGTTGTTTTAATGCTTTAAATTTTGAAATGAACGTTCTCCTCTCTATTAGTTTGAAAATTCTCCCCCCTCTTCATTATCCAGTGTTTTTATAGCAATTCAATCCCATTTCAGCTTGCGAACAACTAAGCAGCAAACATTTAACTTTGATGTCATTTTTCAAAGGTTACTTAATACAAGCGATGACAACTGATGTGATGACAAACGAGAAGTTCGCAAAAGCAAACACTGGATTTAAATCAAAAGAATTGTCGACTTTGACACAAAATATTGTAAAAACGCTTTTAAACGTAACAAAACTGACTAACTGCATTGAAAACAAAAATATATATATACATACTTAATAGGGGCAGAGAAGTGAATCTAGGAAGAGTCGATAACAAATGGTTCCAAATTCTTTAGTCATTGATGAAACGATAATTCAAATCTTATATATTCGATGAAATGAGTTTTTTCTGATCCAAGTGGAAAGAAAAGAATCTCGCTCGAAATCGTAAAAAAAAAAAAACCACCAACTTGATCTAACAGGCGTAGGCGTAAGAATCGGCGTTCCTTAGTTAACTTTCTCCCAATGTTAAGAAAATTGGCTACAGCTGCTGCTCTATCTTTGCTTTCCTGATAACAAATGGCCAAAGTGCTGCTTTCAGATAATGAAATGAGCAAGTACCTGTCGATGTTTCATTCGCCTTGTTATTTGAATCACCTCTTGCGCAAACTGAAACTGCCCGAAATTGTGTCTCGTGCTGTAAAGATATCAAGTGTGTTCCAAATAGAATTTTGAGTACTAATGAAAGTGTTCACAGAGTCGCATCACTTGACAATGAATGTAAACTGAGATTGTTCGCAAAGCGGGTGAATTCTATCTATTTAGGTCGTTCTAAATGTAAAGCGATTTTTTTCTAGAGCGCTAATCAGCCTCAAACTGGGGTGAATGATGACAATTGTTGCTGTTGCAGAGCACTTCATTAGTTTATTGAAAGTACAATATTTAACTTTGTCATCAATGTCTGCAGTGTAAGAATCGGTGAGCTACAGCTTATCGTAATGCACACCAATATTTGACTCGCTAAAATTTACCACTTCGAGCATTTACCATTCCGAGAAATTTACCATTCCGAGAGGAAGCGGTCGATTCGAGGTTTATGACGGTATCACGCAATGCTGCTAGCAGACCGTTTCGGTAATTTCAAAAGTTGGCACAATAAACCTCAAAAGCTAGGTAAAGAACAGTGGTGACTTGTGACTAAAATTTGAGATACAGCATTTTGACTACTAAGGCAGGTCCGAATGTATGGAAAAGTTTAGGGAGATGCCAGATATTAAATTTAAACGAAATGGACTGAAGAGATGTTTCTTAATGCATGTGATTTTTTTTTTCAGCTATTCTAAAATTATTAACAAAAAATTTCGGGAAAATATTCGAAAAGGGATTCTTGTTCTTTCTACTTCAATTCAGTATTTTACCCCTCCACTGTAATGATTACTATACATATATAGGTATTTTTTTCTTTCCCTTCTAGTGATTTTTAAAAAACAAACTTCGTTAAAAATATGTATAATATATAGGTCTATTTGTTTTAACTCTGTTCCGATTATAAATTTATTATTTTAATATTATTTCGTTGTTAATAATCACTTGCGAAGCTGTCTATTTTGGATATAATTATTTAAAACTATAATAACACATATTAATTTATTTTGCAACCAAATATAACGACAGTGGCTGGGATCGAAGAGAGACCTTTAAGTTGCAAGTGAAATAAATCCATTTGGCCAACTCAAATAACGATTGCTGGAAAAAAGCCGTTCTTGGAAAAACAAAAGTTCAAAGCATTTTATATCTCCTTATCATGGAAGTAGGAAGAATAGGAGGGAGCATGTGAGCAGTTTCCCGTACTAGACACCGACTGCGGAGATGCCACGCCCCCTTTCGTATCCAAGAAAATTTGACAACGATTGCATTTCGTTCACTAGAGCTGTTCTGCATTTTCGATATAAATCACATATGTCGCGTATAGAATACAAAAGAGCATTTCATTCTTCATAGTAGCCTACACATACCTAACAGCTGCTGTAAATAAAATCAATTTACTTATAAAATAAATTACTTTTTTGTATTTTCATTGAGCTGCTTGCAAAATTACTTTTTTTTTACGTATATGACAGAGGTTCTACTTTGTTTCGAATTAATGCGGTCAACGGAAAGGAAACGAAGGACAAATTTTATTAATCTTTTTCGTATTTTTCAACATTTGTTAGGAATTTAGTTTAATTAGATTTTATTTAGATTTTCTTCTTCTGCTGAACTGTTTAAGAAAATAATACTTCAACCTAGCAATTGGAATAATAATATTTTTCTTAGTTGTTTTTTCAGAAGATATTTTTATTCATGTAAATGATTTAATGCAAGATGCTTTGTATTCATCTTTCTTCAGTAAAGTGCTCTTAACATTAACGGCTAAATTTCGTAGGCTTCCAATCCTTTCTTCTGATAGCAGTTATCCAAGCTGCTCTTTGTTTTCCTTTTTCAGCAATTCTGTTGTGTCATACATTTATATATATATATAAAATATTTGTGGCATTGAACATATTTAACATATCAGATTATCAGTTCACTCTTAACAACTGAAAAAATTCCATTATTCAATTTTACAGCGCAAATACTATCATTAGAGTGCTTAATATTTCAGGTGTGATATCAAAGAGTGAGAGAACATGTTCAGAAAAAGTTTTTTGCTAACGTTATCAATTACACAAGCCAAAATATATATCTTGCAAACATATATTGCCAATTTAAATTCCAGAAAGTCACTTACTGATATAGCAAACTTTTTAAAATTTACATTTTTTCATTATAGTATAGTTAAAAAAAGTACATATGCAAAATTTTTGAACTTTACATCACTATGTTAATTATTATGTCAAGAGTTAAAAATTAGGATTTATTTTATAGAAATGTGAGTAGGGTTGTTTTACTTCTGAGTGGCACTTTTTAGCACACAATGGACTAAATGGCCGGATCATAAGGACCCCAAAGGTTCAGAGAAGGCTGGGAGAGGAGACCCACTGGAACAGCTGTTGGGAAGCAGATGGTAGCATCCCGCCAAGACAATCCAGAGCGTATTCTTTAACGTGCACAGGGTATGACTCTTCCGAACACGGTGCCACGGCTTAACGCCCCATCTGACGGACGGTGGCCTTTCCAAGCCCATCGCGATCCCTTCTGATCGTGAGCAGGGCGGGGAGTTTTGTGGAGATAAAACTCAAGCAGACCCAGCTGCGACTCGAACCTGGGAACAGCAGATTACGAGCCGACTGAGCCATCCCCGCAGCCTAGAAATGTTTTAATGAGAGCTGCGACTTTAGACAAAATGTCAATCTTGACAACGGGTTTTAGGTGAGCAACACTGGTAAGACTATTTTACGTAAGCTGGAATAATTTTTCAAAGTATGGGTAGCATATATCCCAAGATATGTTAACCAAGAATTGAGAATAAAAATGTTACACTCAGATACAGAAGTAAGTACTATTCTGCATTTTCCCACCAAAAGGTTTTATACTACATTTTGAAAATATTTCACTTATAAAAAGGAACCTATTCTCTAATAAAAATAATACACTAATTTTTATATTTGTATTGAAAATTTTATGAAAATAACTAAATAGGTTTTCACATAGCTACCATTACTGTAATTCACTGTAATTACTGTAATCACATAGCTACCATTACCAAACTGTAATATACTCATTATGAGTTTGACACCCTGTACTATGTGTAATAGAGGTAGGAATGATGGCATAAACAAAATATAGAAAACCACCCTCAAGCAGCTGCTTACCACAGATATCTGAGGAGCCTGTCAATTTATGCGCTGTAAATGGTAGCTAGGTAGTCACTGGAAGGAGAGCTATGCACCAATCCCCTGTGATGATGCATAGAACCGGCCACGCCTAGCACCTAATGTCCGACCCCGCCTTTTCGTGGTGCAGACCGTTAGTACCTTTCAAAAGAGATAATCTCTTGTGGAAGTGAACGGAAGGGGAGGGCTGGCAGATTAGTGTGGCCTACTGATCTGGACAACTATGCTACTTTTCTCTTTTTTTTCTACCCTGCTGAGGAGTGCTCAACTATACAGGGTCCTTGTGCACACCATATGTAAACCTACTGGACTGGATTGATATAAGGATCTGAGCTTGATTATAGATCCTGATTTGCTGCACTGGTGGGCTTCTGTGGAGGGAAAATCTTCCGCTGTGTTTTCTGTTTGTTTGTGGGTTGACAGAGCCCCAAGTGAATAGATCCACAGGATATGTTTATCAGCTGGTGGATAATCCTGAGCAGAGGTCATCGTAGGCACCTGAACTCTTTACTTCTATTGGCATCGTCAAATTCTACATTGGAGGAAGTCTTCCAGTGTAGATGGCTTCATCCTTTAGTGGTGGCGGAACGGGTCTTTGCCCCATGTCTGCGATTAGGTGGCTGTTTAATATTGTCGGCATTCCCTCTCTCAATAAACATAGTTTCTTTAAACATCCCACTAACCATTTTCTCTCCATAGGTAGTTGGAATGTGAGGACTCTGCACAGAGCTTTTTCTCTTGATGTCCTCACACCAGAATTCCACCATTATAGTTTAGATATTCTCGGCTTGCAAGAGACCAGATGGACATATAAAGGACAGATTCTTAAAAATAATCTTAAATTTCTGGGAGGCCAAAATCTTTAATTCTTCTTTAAATTCTGGAAATCAGAAATCTTTAAATTTCTCGGAGGAGGATTTCAGGGAGGGACGACAATAAGCATCACCAAGGCGTGGGTCTGCTTCTCAGCAGACACGCTAGTGATGCTCTACTAGGACATGAGTGCATTAATGAAAGGTTTCTTACAGCAAAATTTCAGACAAGCGTTAAAGACTTGAATGTTATCTGCTGTTATGCCCCACCGAGGATGCCTATGAGGATCAAAAGGATAGGTTTTACGGACAGCTTCAGGATATTTTGAATTCTATCAAGAAAGGAGATATTACACTTGTTGACGGTTGAAGGTGACTTCAATGCCAAAGTTGGTACTGACTGACCTTTGGGGAGGGGCGAAAGGCCCTTTTGGTATTGGTAGCTGCAATGCCTCCTACAGGTAAGTAAACTCAATGGATTCAGAATAACTAACATTTATTACAAACACCGCGACATACATAAATACACATGGGTTTCACCCGACGGGCAGCATAAGAATATGATTGATTATATGTTAATTAACAGCAAATGGGCTAGTTCTGTTAGGAATACCAGGTCATATAGGGGAGTTGAAATTGTATCTGACGATTACCTTGTTAAAAGTGTCTTGCAACTTAAAAAGTGTTGTGCTAGGGTTAAAAAATTTAACTTTAATACTGAAGCTCTGAAATATCCAGTTATAGCCAAAGCTTACCATGATAGGCTACTTAGTCATTAAGACAGTCATGGTATGCTTACTACTGAAGTTGAGGAAGAATGGGATCATTTTAAACAGACTTTTTTGGGCACTAACAGTACTCTTTTAGGAAAAAAGGAGCAGAGGAGGCAGAATTAGTTGAGTGTTAAGGCACTTGAGCTTATTTCGGAAAGAAAGAACTGCAGGAATGTCCTTAATCAATACCCTACTAGTCCTAATAGAAAGCATTACAGAGAACTTAATAAAAGTGTAAATGATCAGTTAGATGCTGATAAGAATCTTTGGCTTGATGGCTTGGATGACAAAGCCGAGGACGTAGTTAGACAGCACAACAGCAGAGAGCCGTACCAGATAGTTAATATTTTGTGTGGTAGAAAACGAACAGGTATACAGGGATTGAAGGATAAACAAGGTAAGGTTATAGAAGGTGAAGATTCTGTCATGGCTAGGTGAGCTGAACATTTCAGTGATGTTCTAAACAATGTGGTTAGTTCTACTCCCATTGTTTGTAATGATGATAGATGCATTGGTGGCTTTAATGTTGGCCCTATAACATAATCTGAAGTTATTTTGGCTATTTCTAAACTTAAACTTCATAAATCCCCAGTGGTAGATGAAATTACTACCGAAATGCTTTGAGCTGGGAATGTTTCGGTTACCACTTGGATGACAGAAATTCTGAATATCTTTTATGATAAAGGATGGTTCCTAAGGATTTTACCAGAGCTATTATTATCCCTATTTTCAAAAAAATTGATCACAGTTCTTGTGATAACTGCAGGGGTATCAGTCTACTCTGTTCCAGGTAAAGTTCTTTCCATGATTGTGCTTAATAGAATTAAGAATCTGGTTGACAGGCAATTGCGTGATGAGCAATGTGGATTCAGAAGTGGTAGGGGATGTGTGGATCAGATATTTTCACTTAGGCAGATTCTTGAGAAATGTTTAGAGTTTCAGAAACCTTTGGTTGCTGCAATTTGTGGTTGATTGTGAAATCATATGGTATACCAGACAAGTTAGTTAACATAATGAAAGCGCTCTATAATAACACAGTCGTGTGTGAGAGTTGGTAAGGCTTGTAGGAATTGGTTTAGCATTACTTCTGATGTTCGAAAAGGGTGCATTTTGTCACCTTTTCTCTTTAACTTGGTTATTGATTATTTTATGCGAAATTCACTTCAAGGGAAATATTTTGGCCTTAAATGGACTGGAGATACGAAAATTTCTGATTTAGATTATGCTGATGATTTAGCCCTTTTGGCAAATGATGTTGATGAGATGAACTCTTTCATTCGAACTGTTGATGAGATTGGTAGTAGAGTAGGTTTGGTTATAAACAGAGATAAAACTAAAGTGATGAAAATTGGTCCAGCAGGCTGTGATTCAGTTAATCTGAATGGTTGCAGTCTTGAGCAGGTGTCACAGTTTAATTATCTTGGGAGCTATGTAACAGATAATGATGATGTGCGGCATGAGATTAACATACGAATAAGGATTGCTGCCGGGACTTTTAAGAATCTATGGAGAGTGTGGAGAAATAGGCGTATACACCTAAAGACTAAATTTAAACTGTATAATAGTGTGGATCTTTCTAGGGTCAGTTATGGTAGTGAAACATCTACACTTTGTAAACAAGATAACAGGATACTAGATGCTTTTGATTCTAGATGCTCACACAGTATCTTGGGCATTTGGTGGTTCAACTTTGTAACTAATGATGAGGTTAGGCAAGGGAGTTTGCAACCTCCTTTAAGCAGCATATTGTGCAGAGAGAGACTCCGTTGGTTTGGCCATGTTGCCCGTATGAATAATTATAGATTGGCGAATAGGGTTATGAACAGTGTGCCTAAAGGCCTCAGAAAGAGGGGGAGACCTAGGATGCGGTGGGCAGACAATGTCAAACTTGTTAGAATTGGTGTGCAGTGGCCAGATGCAGTAGGTGTGGCTCAGGATAGACTTGCTTGGAGAACTAAATTGCACTGTCTGGTTGGACCTCCGTAGCCCATGGCTGCTTGAGGATGATGATAATGATGTCTGTGAAGAGGCAGGACTTCAGCAGAAAAATAACAGATACTATTACAATAAAAATATTCTTACCACTGCAGATATCTGAAAGCAAACCTGGAGTTGCTTTTAGTACAAAAATTTTCTTATATTTACGAGAAATCCAGTTAAATCACTATATAAAATACCAGATAAATTACACTTGTATAGGCTTATTTGTATTACTATAGGAATCAACCTCAATTTTAAACTTTTTTATATTTTGGTTATATATGTATTTGTGGAAATTTAGGGCTATTACCCCGTGTATACTGGAATATTTTTTATATTTTGAAGCTTTTTTTGTATTTTTAATGGTTAATACAAAGAATCGTGAACAATAAAATTTAATCTAGGGCAATATAAGCTTCTGATGTTCACGAAATTGAGCAATATTTAAAAATTCACCTGTGAAAAATTATTCCTGAAATTTTCTTACTGCAGCGGTTAGTACAACCATATGCAACGTATGACATCTTGAAAATTAAACTAAGGATCCCAATAGGTATTTATGCTATATTAAGCTGTATGCTCCAACGATTGATATGAATGCAGAAATAGCACAGCGAGACCTTTCTAGCGACATATCCCAGAATGCACCGCGCAGTTTGACATCACCGTAATAGCTGCATGCTCCCTCCTGTTCTTTTCTACCTCCATGTTCCTTACCTAATGTTGTTCTTAAATTCTGCATAAAGTATCTTTCCTTGTTAAAGTAATAAGTTGGAAACCCTGTTCAAATACATTTTGTCAGGAAAGTTTAAGCTTGTTGAGACTGCAACAGTCAAATGAAATATTCGCCAGATCACAGGATTTTCTAATATTGGTGGCACTTTCAGAATTAGTCAATCAAGTATCACGGGCCAATACAAAATGGCGACATGGCTCGTTCAGTGCTGTGCTATTGTATTTCAGCAAATGTGCATTTGTGTCATCGCTATAATAAATAACGCTAAAATTCTGGACTGTGGCCGTAATGTTAAAATTCCCATTGGCAATACGATACATATATTACGAATATAAACCTGATATGTTGATTTAGATACGACAAATAATGAATACTAAATTTGAAATTGTTTATTTTTGGTAGGGAGACCTTAGATGGCCTAAAGGACAAGCCGCTCCTGGTAGAGTTTTAATTTACGACAAATTAGTTGTATCGTGTACTAAAATACGCAGAAATATTGTCTGGACATATATTCTTTGTTAATGTTCAATCCTAACTCTTTATAGAACAAATTTTGTGATGTGTGCTGTGTTCTTGTTTAGACAAAATTATCTCTCATGTCAAGTGCAAGGCATGTGTTTATAACTAATGTTGTAACATATGTATAAAATACATGTGTTCCCAATAATTCGGAAGAATCTGTTCTCATTATTTGAACAAATTCACACAATTTTTTATATCTCCTGCCGATTAACAAGTCTCTTCACCATTACCTGTGGGAGGGACAGGTTGGTTGTTTGGTTGTTTGGGGTTTTTTGGCGCAAGAGCAACAGGGCTATATTGCGCCAAACAAAAGGATATAAATTGATAAAAGTCATTTGAACCCACAACCAAAGTTAAAAACACACAGAATCATAACAAGAAAGATAAGTAAAAGCACGTGTAAAATCGACAATAAAATGGGTGTATAGGACCCAGTAAAAAACAGAAACAAGCGTAAAATCAAAGTAACAAAGTAAAAAGGTTAATAAACGCATAAAATATCCAGTAAAACGTAAAAAGTCAACAATAACAAGGGGTGTATAGGACCCATGTAAAAAACAGGTAAAAATCCACTAAAAAGAGAAAATTCATAAACGTGTATAATATCCGGTAAAGCGTAAAAATTCGAAAACAGTAGTTAAAAGTGAATCATCGGATAAAAGATGTCCGAGTGTAAGGGGCTCGGACGTAAAATCGTGAAAGGTAAAAAACAAACGTCGTTCAAGGTTAAAAGCTGGACAAGAAATTAAAATATGTTTAACTGTTAAAATGGTGTCACAAAACTCGCACTTAGGTACTGCGTCCGCCTTAAGTAGAAAAGAGTGAGTTAAAAACGAGTGACCTAAGCGGAGCGGGAGGGACAGGTCTCAGTCAGTAGCACGCAAAGCTCGTAATCTGCAGTTCCCAGGTTCTAGTCCCAGCTGGTCCAACAATCAGATTTATCTCTGCAAACCATCCCGCCTCGATCAGTAGAGGGCACTGACGGGCTTGAAAAGGCCACCGTCCTTTGGATGGACTAAAACCCCGTCTCCGTGTGCGGGAGAACCATACTCTGTGCACGTTAAAGATCACGGTAGATGGCCTTGAAGGGAGGCTACCATCTGCCTCCTAATAGCTGTTCACTGGGTTCCCTCACCTCAACCTTCTCTGAGACCTCGGGGTGCTTATGACCTGGCTATTTAGACAATTGTTTTCCAGGAAAAACAACCTAACCCAAATCTAAGAATAAACCTCAATGTTAAGACAAGGATTGCTAAACTTTTAAGCTTTGTAATTATCCTAAGTTACATAACAATGTAGGCGGCCTTTTTTTGCACACCATGGGTTAATGGCCAAGTCATAAGGACCCCGAAGGCTCGGAGAAGGTTGGGGGAGAGGACCCACTGGAACAGCTATTGGGAGACAGATGGTTGCCAACCGTGAAGGCCATCCAGTGTGTTCTTTAACGTGCACAGGTTATGACTTCCACACACGGGCAGAGCTTAACGTCCCATCCGATGGACGGTGGCCTTTCCAAGACCTTCGGTGACCCCAACTGACCGTGGACAGGGCGTGGAATTTTGCGGAGATAAATCTCAACTCTGACCCAGCTGGTACTCGAACCTGGGAACTAGATTACGAGCCTGGCGCGCTGCCGACTGAGCAACCCCAGGTCACAAGAATTCAAAGGGCTCATAGAAGATTTAGGTAAGGATTCATTGGACAGCTATTCGATGACGAAGCCTCCCGTCGATGCCATCCAGCATGTTTTTTAAAATATGCACAGATTATGGCTTGACGTCCCATCGAACAGACGGAGTCCTTTCCAAGCCCATCAGTGTGCTCTTTTTTAACCGAAGCAAGGTGAGAGTTTAGCAGGTGTCCTTCGGACACGAAATCTCAATCGAGATGTAGTTAAGCCTGGAGGTCAATGATGTAATACACATGTTATTTTCTTTAATTTGAAGTAAATTAAAATTCTGTAAGAAACGAAATATCTATGTTTCTACTGATTAATACGAAATTAAGTCGCTAATAGCACATCAGAGACGAACTTTAACTATGCCTAACCAACGATTCATAAATAATCACCAACTGGGAGACTAATCCGGTTATTTGGCTGTTAATTATCACTTTTGATAACAGAATCGAGAAACGCGCAGCAGTAACGACCCAGGCCTTAGAGAGGTCTATAGAGATCTCCAGGTCATATTTGATGCAGATCGAATCATCAATGCTGCTCTAAAAGCTCTCTTGTGAATAAGGCTGTCTTTCTAAGATCTCAACTTTCTATCTCAACATACTATTAGGAAAACTTAATAATCCTTTTAGAATTAATAATGGAATCTTTTTTCAACAAACTTTCAAAAGACCAAAAATATCTTTCCTGAACTTGGGTTTGAGCTCAGGTTGCGAATCTAGCGTATCATCGATTAAGCTGACCTCATTTCACTTTCAGTGGGAATCTCAACACTTGGTCGCCTATTTAAAGCAGATCTCATGTCAGTCTTACATATTAAAAATTCTTTGTCCTTTGACTCATTTGTGACGATAAAGAGATTAGAAAGCAGTCTCCAAAATAAGAAACTATTAATTTAGAAGAGTAAAATCTACCTAAAATATTTTGTTTTTAAACTTATTCCAGGATACATTTTTATACACTGTTAAAAGTGGAAATAGTAACACCACGAAGGAAGTGATGTATACGCCCGAAACTGACAGGACAGAAACTATAAGGTAGATGTGCAAATGATCAAAAAACGGAACATGAGAACGCAAAGTACGTGCGTTTATTGCCGATTCATCAGTACGTAGTATGACCACGTTACATTCATCAGTACGTAGTCAGACGGTTATACAAGCCTGTAGACGTCTCGGCATTCCATTAATTAGATGGTTAATGGTGTCCTGAGGTATGGCGTTCCAAACAGCAACAACTGGGCACGCAAAACTACCAGGTTCGCTGCTGGAGGGAACTGATGAAGGCGGTGACCCATAATGTCCCACACATACTCAATGGGCGACCAGTCCATGGAGTATGGTAGCCATGAAACAATGTTCGTATCTTGGAGACTGCCCATCGTTGCACGTGCAGTGTATGGGATGGCGTTGTCCTGCTGCAAAAAATCAGCAGGTAAGAGTCGTGCCAAAGGATTAACGATGTCATCGATGTAACGTCTCACCATTAACGCGCCAGAAACATGGAGCAGAGGTGTCCGATTGCATATGTGATGCCACCCCACATACTATTGTACCACGGTGGAGAACCGTATGGCAGCTAATGGAATAGACTTCATGTCATTGACGACGTCGATACCATGAGGACAAATGGCCGTCTGGCATGCCGAAACAGAATCGGGACTCATCTGTAAACAACACTATTCCATTCCGTAGTCCAATGATTCCTCGCTCGATACCAGTTGAGACAGCATAACTGATGATGTGGCTGCAAAGGCAGATGCCGGACTGAACGTATAGCTCTCATTCCTGCGTCAGGTAAACGTTGTCTAATGGTTTGCGTGGAGATCACGGTACCAGTAGCGGTCCGCAAATCACTCTGAAGCATAATAGCTGTGGTGAAAGGGTCCCAATGATCTATCAATTACCTGTCAACCATTAATTTATATAAACTGCCAAAGTGTCATCTACACAATCTCATAGTCTCCCCCATTGTTTATACAGATAATATGTGCATAAAATACTCTACTAAGCCTATGTCTTGTCAGATGTATTAATATGAAACATGTAACTGGTTAAAGAATAAATTCAAAAATGAAAAAAATAACTCGTACGGTAGCGGTTAATAAACCAGAATATAAAACACTACGCTGAACATTATGCAAATGCTAAAATTGACACTTCTATAAAATTATCATTTCGGAATATTTTTCCAGTGGCCAAGAGATTAGCGTGCTTGGCTGCTGATCAAAGGGACCAGGATTCGAGACCGTTGGCGAATGGATGTTTGAGATGTTTGATTGGATGCTCGAGTTGTCTTCCTGCTGTAGTCTCGTCTGCCTCAGATCCCTCTGGCGTATTAAACCGTCAGATCTATGTGGCAAGCAGTTGATTGAGGGGATATTTTTTAAATTATTAAATATTTGCATTCAACAACTTATTGGAAATTTTTTGTGAATAACCTTTCAAGTTTTAAAGTTCGCTCGGCAGCGAATTAAGCACTTTGGGCGATTGATATGAAAGCCTCGAATTGCTGCAATTATTGTGGCAACTTCAGCTCGACAAAAAGAGTCGAAACTCTCGCTGAATTGATTGCACGCAAAATTTCAGTTTTGTATTCATTTTTAATGACTACTAATGATAGTAACAAATATTTAGCAAATCAACTGGGAAAATATTTAAGTAAAGAAAAACTATTGCGAAATTGGTCGTCATTGACTTTATATTTATCTAAAAATTTGTGTTCGTTTGTATTTATTTTAAAGTAGATTTATATATGCATCTATATTCTTGCAATTCACCTTTCCCTATTGCTCACAATATTCTGCTCACTTATTAGTAAAGTTATAGTTAGCATAATATTACAATTATAATTAATGTGGTCAAATATTACAACTGCAGATTTGAATGTACAAATAAACTATTACCAAACGTATTCGAACACTTGATTGTTATGTGAATGGAGAGTCACATTCAAAGCTCAACAACTTTGAAAATAATCTTTTGACGGAAATGCCTCACTGAAAATAAATTAAAAAGTTCACTCTGTTCTTTCTAAATCTCGATTTTCAATAATATTCGTTTAATATATAAACAGTTATTGAAGTTGGGACAGCAAGTTTAGCAGCAGACACTGCTGTTATGCTCCCAATATGTGTCTTCAAAATTAATGTAAACTGAAAGAACAAACTTCTAAAATTGAATTTCTTTCAGTAAGCGATTTGTTGTAACAATCATTATTTGTGTTTTAGCTGACGTTTAAGGAATATTGTTAGTATTTAATGAGGCTACTTTTAAATGCTTTAACCTCCATAACTTACTAAATATAAAACGAAAATCGAAAATTATAGAGACGAGTGAAATCTTTAATTTATTCGTATTGATACTTTTCCATAAAAAGTTAGGAATCTTTGAATGTGACTTTCCATTCACATAACACAGAAGTGTCCGAATACTTTAGTAATATAGTGCAGTTACTAAAATGAATGAATGGGGACGAAATGATAGAGTAACTATCTAGGAAGGATTCCTGGTCTGTTGGGTTGTTTTACCTTTGAGAGGCACTTTTACACAGCATGGGCTAATGGACCCCGAAGGCTCAGAGAGGGTTGGGGGAGAGGACCCACTGGAACAGCTGTTGGGAGACAGATGGTAGCCTCCCGTCAAGGCCATCCAGCGTGTTCTTTAACGTGTACAGGATATGGCTCTCCCGCACACGGGGATTCCTGGTCTGTGTGCGAGCTGTTAAGTCCAAACTATGTTATGTCAAATCGGCTTGTGACTCGGCAAATGTGTGTTCTAACTCATCAAATTATATTTCCCTAAACGAATCAAGCAGACACTTCATTTTCTAACATAATTGAAAGGTGATAGGCAAAGAAAACTGAATTTTGCCTCAGATGATATCCCGATCTGTTTTCTGGAGAAAATGAATTATTTTCACTTCTTACGCTCAACAAGAGTTTTTCAAATGAAAAGTTTTCGGGCTACTAAATATCAACTAGTCCTATAAATGCCCAGATTTATAAAAATAAATAGAAGTAAATAGATACTGGAGATAATTTCGAAAGAGACTGGATATCCAAAGCAGTTTAACATTCCCCCCTCCTTTTATAGGTCTTTAAAAGTCTTTTTTTAAAAATGCAAGAAATATATAGTTAAATAATTTTGCCTCCATTACTCCTTAGTAGCATTCTGAAAAGGAGAGGAGACATGACCCCCCTTGCACACACCAAGATTCGACACTGGTCTTATATTTAATCAACTAAGAATTTCATATATGTAAAAAAATTGTACTTAAAACTTTTATTTAACTAATGATTACGATTCACTTTTAACGCTCGAAAAAATGAAGATTATCTTAACGTTCTGTTTTATTAATCTTAGCCATATTCAGTGTACATTGCAATATCTTCGGAAGAGAATCCATTCCCTCTCCAAGGATTAATTCTTCTGCAATTCTTCCCGATCCCTTGGGCTCATATAGGCTGAATCCATTACACCCTCCAACCCACAGTACGAGTCTGAGATCTGAAATCCCAGCGACGTCGTTACAGGCGGTGAAAAGAGAAAACAACCTTGGCCAATCTCGAAACGACTTCAGTGCTAATGGGTCTCTTCCTCATTGAGCAAGGACAGATGGGAGGAATATGGGCTCCAATGATTTTTTTCAAAGGTTAGAGAGTTCTCTGATGAAGATGATGAATATATGGGTTTTCGGCTTCTATAATATGCGCTTAAGAATGGGAGAAAATCGTGAAAGTTATCTGCTGGAGTTTCTTGCAATTTGTTATTTATTACTCGGTATGTTTTACATATGTAGGAAAATAATATTGATGCTTTGGAATTTACGCAATTAATGAAGAAATTTGTGTAATGGTTCTACACCAGAAAAATATTTCCTGATGTAATATCATTTTCTATGATTTTTAACATGTTTTTTATTTGAAATTAATTTCTTTAAATTGTATTTTATTAGAATAAATAAGTTAATATTGAAAAGTTATTCTTAGGCTATTATATAAGAGTTTATTCTTAGACTAAATATATATCAGATACCATAACTACTTAGTATCATTTATAAAACACAGATTTCGAAAAAGAGCAGAGGTGGTGGGAAGGCGACTCTATCGCCGTTCCACTACAAACATTATCTCTACATTTCAGGTGGTCTTTAAAAACAGTGTTTTGAAAAATGCACGAAATATATATAATATTTTTGCATCTATTCCTGTTATTATCCTCAAAGGGGTGGGGGTGTCATTCCCCCTTTCCATAGATCTGTGTCTTATCAGTACCATTCAAGCGGGGATTCAAATCACCCTTTCAAACAGAACGAAGTCTATTCGATACCAAAATAAAATAACAGTCATCAGAAATAAGAGCCTCAGAAGTTTCGTAATCAGAAAAGCACAATTTTGAATCCCATTTCAAATATGGATCAATGCAAGATTCCAACTGAAGAGCGTCAATGGATCAGGCGATCGAGATTCGAAGAGGCAAAGACAAACGCATCGTCATCGCCACTCTTCCGAGTTCAGCGGAATCTGAAACGAAATCAACAAAATTCCAGATGGATTCTTTTCCCAGCAATACTTTCCCTGTGCTTTGTTATGAAAAGGCGAAGTAGTTGCACTAAACACTTCTTTTCCACATTGGCGATTTCAATGCACGCACACATCCGTATCAGAGCTGTTTGTCCCCGATGCGGATCACAGGAAGTTGTTGATATCACTGTGCAGCATGACTTTTCACAATGACTTCCGCTCAACCATTGCATCAGTTTTCGGTCGTCAGTTGCAAAAATGTCATACTAGGCAAAGGGCAATGACTTTGTCATATGCTAACTCAAAGCTAACAATGATTTCATTTTTATTGACAACCAAAAACCATTTGTAGGACAGACGATATAAAACTAGCAAAACAGATTTACTCATTGGTAGTATATATATATTCGAAATCAAGTGTGCACAAATTACCCGTCGTGCAATTCGGCCCTTTTAAGAATCGTAACCGGCCCACGAGAAAATTGGATATTTTTTTATTTGAATGGTGTTTGATGTTTTAATAAAAGTAAAGACGAAAATTTAAATAGCATTCTGCATTTAAAAAAAATTAAATTTCGTTTTAGGGGCCTTCCATTGACAACGCTTTTGCGAGGGCTTACTCTCTATTGCAGGAGTAACTCAGGGTGTGCCGCAAAATTTCGGATATTACATATAAATGGAAATTTATAAATCATTTTCTGCTACTTTCTGTCACTGATTATTCATTGAAATTTTTCCGTATAATCAAAAACTTATCCCTATTAATTCTTAATGTTAAAACCAAAATGAACGCAAAACATGCCCATAACACATACGCACTAACCTCCAATACACGTCAGAACTTTAACAAATCTGCGTTTACAAACGACTCGACAGAAATGGAAATTATCAAAGGAAACTGCGCGAGTCTCACGTAGTGTTGCCAACTTAAAATTTTAGAGTGCCGCGAGTATTCACAGTGAAAAATGGAGTGCCGTGAACAAAATATGTTTGAGAATCGCTGCTCTAACGCCTCCAGGGATGATGAATATCGCTCAGTCTTAGTTCTCAAACAGTTCTCCGCATGGATTATATTGTTGTATATCCATTATCCTAATAAATGTCCTAAGTATCAGAGTTTCATTGAGCTGCTGTGCTTCAATATCGTCGAGGAATAGAGTCCTATACAGTAGTGAAAAAAACTGATAGGATAGTGTGTAATCAGTCAAATATTGTCGGGGGAATACATCTAAAACTAACACTAGGAAAACAGAATACCAACTGGACGTACCGTAAATTAAAGCCTAGAGGAGTAAAAAAAAATAACTTCAGCTGCAAATAAAAATTTCTTGCTCACTTTTGCACTTCATTAATTTCCTAATCGATTTAAAGCAATTGAACTGAGTTATAAATTGGGACTTTGTGAATAATTAATTCAGTTGCATTATCAACTCCTTCGTTATGTCACCTATTCTTTCGGAACTTAAAGTATATATTATCCAACGAAGGTTGACAACCCTTGATTTCGAACATAAATATATTTAGATCGATATATGTAATATTTCACTGGCTATTTTAAGAATTACAAGTAAAATGTGTAGTTCGTAGAAGTTTTGTATCGCAAAGGCATTCAGTGTGTTTTGGTTGTCACGCAAACTGCTCATTATAACGACCTATATTGGGACTTCCGAGTTCCAAAAGGGCATTTCATTTCTTCATAACAGTATATCATTGATAACTCATTTCTTCTCGTAATACAGAAAACACTTCACTTTACAGTTAACGATTTTTTCCTCTATTTTCCCACTCATGAGATTATCGAAATGACATTCAAATTAGAAATTTTCTTCAGCAAACGAGCAAGCGAAAACAATTCGAATATTTACCTAGATACAGAGACTAATACTTTCATTTCCTGAACGCAGTGGAAATGTACTTCTGAAACTAATTATGTTATTCTGATGCTAAACAAAAAATATGACAAAAACGCAGTTCTTACTTCGCACTAGAAATATTTAACTAATATGCCAGATGAAATAAAAATATTAATATTGCAGATTTTGAAGAATAAATTGGGATTTATTATAAAATATACATAAAAAAATTATATAAAGTGAAATGTCAGTATAATGAAGTTGTGCGAACACAATAAGAGATGTAAATAATAGTT
This sequence comes from Ryuthela nishihirai, assembly GCA_038380435.1. Taxonomy (NCBI): domain Eukaryota; kingdom Metazoa; phylum Arthropoda; class Arachnida; order Araneae; family Heptathelidae; genus Ryuthela; species Ryuthela nishihirai. Next base: position 7,892,770 of record JAWZYU010000019.1, read on the forward strand.
ATATATTACAAAATAATTGTAACGAAAGAAACTTATTAAGAATTAGTGTTCAGATGAATAAAAACTAAACCCAGTATAAATCAAAAAGCATGCAGTATTTCTAATGATTTTTCTTTTTCTAAATTTTGCTATTTAAACATAAAGATACATAGTTATATGGTGATTTAATTTCACGAGTGATCATATGACCTATTAACATTCCATCTCCCTTTAATCCATCACTCGCTACGATCCCCATTGAAACAAGCCACTTGAACATTTGAATTAATTTCTAAAATTATTTTTACGTTGACTGTACTATAATTCTCCCGGCATGAAATCAATATAATAAAAACAACAACAATCTTTAAGGATTATTTGGCTAATATATTATTGATCAGTGGTGTACCAGAAACTTCTAACTGGGGGCCGGGGGCAGCGAGGAGGTAGACATCAACCAGTGACATTATTCTCATTGACAGATGGAATTTCCCTGAGGAACTGCGGCTGTTACGTTTTTGAAGCCTATAGGCAGTACTCTGTATTTCGTACATTTCATTTTCACAACAAGTGCCCTAATATTTTCACGGAAAGGAAGCTTGAAAACTTGCGTTATGCTTTTTTCCTATAAATATTACTGATAAACATTTTCGTCAGCTTGAAACGAAGTCTGAAGCACCAGGTTAACAAAAATATTACCCCTGATGTGACCTTCATTTCCCAGACTGAATTTCAATTCGACATCAGAATCCAGTATTATGATTATTAGAGTTAAATTCGCTAACTGTAATATTGCATTCTGTGCTCTTTCTTTCTGGTCTTTTCCACCTCTCACTCAACATAATACTGACGCAATATTCTTCCCACAATTTTGTGACAAAAAAAGCAATGTCGATTCCATCAGTGATTCTACTAATAGTGACATAACGTAATAAAACGGTAATGACAACATAAGATTGAAAATTATTTAAAATGAGTGTTGCAAATCTTTTCAAAAATTCCTCTTTACTGATCCTTTTTCTATTTTCAGATAGTTTGGTAAAAACAAAAGTTTGGAAATGCTACAAAGGCAATTAACTTAAAATATTTTTTTTAAATGTCACCATCCTAAACTTTTCACTTGATTGATGGTTTCATACGAAGCATTACATCAGTGAATGACCATCTTCAGGTCATATACTGCTGTGACGTATAATTACCTTTTCAGATCACCAAGTATTTTGATCTGAAGATGGTCATACACTGCACCATATTGAAATTGCCCCACCCAGAAGGAGTGAGGTGATAGGGGTGAAATGTTGCACACACACATAGCAATTTATATTGTCATACCATGTTTTAATTTGCAGCCACTTACAGCGTTGGAAGAGATAATTCAGCACAATGTGACTACCTCAGAAAGGTGGTTGCACCGTCATACAGGCAGCAATACGGCGTGACATGGTGTCATACAGTCAACGGATATAGTCGTGAGGAATTGCATACACAGCAGCGTTGACTTGCTCCCATAATTCATCGAGATTCCGCGCCGGCCAGTGAGAGGATTTCACAGGTCGTCCAATGTGGTCCTTCAGATTTTCTATTGGGGATAAATCTGAAGATTGTGCTGGCCATGGCAATACTTGAACATGTTGCAAACGTTGTCTTGAGATCCTAGAAGTGTGTACACGGGCGTTGTCATGCTGGATGTCTCAAGGGAACGGTAACAAAACGGGCTGCAGAACTGTGCTAACGTATCGTGTAGTTGTCAGTGGAAAAAGTGACCTGCTGCCGTATCCAATAGCACCCCATACCATTATGCCTGGCTGACGGGCTGTGTGCCAGTCATGAACAAAAGCTGAATCCTCGTCTCACCAGGTTGTCACCATAAACGGTCCCATCGATCGTCAGCACCGAGACAGAAACGGGATTCATCACTAAGAACAACAGTGTTCCATTTGTGACCACAGTTCGCACGACTTCAGCATCAGGCCAGACGAGTGCTGCGATGGTTTGCAGTCATTGGTAGTCGACGTAACCGTTGCCTAGAGCGCAGGTGTGCATCATGCAACCATCGGTTTATTGTTCGGGTCGTTATGGGGACGTCCATGGCTACTGATACAGCCTGTCGAATATCGCCTGCAGTGCTTTGTGGTGATCAACGAGCATGTTGAACAATGTGCCTATCAAGCCGTGATGACGTCTGTCGGATGGCCCCCCTCCCTCTCTAGTCCCCATAACGACACCTGCGCTCTAGGCAACCGCTACGTCGACTCCCAATGACTGCAAACCATCGCAGCACACGTCTGGCTTGATGTTGAAGTCATGCAAACTGGGGTCATGAATGGAATACTTGTTCTTAATGATGAATCCCGTTTCTGTCTGGGTGCTGACGATCGATGGGACCGTTTATGATGACAACCTGGTGAGAGGAGGATCTAGCTTTTATTCATCAGCTCTGTGACGCACTCAAACCTTCATTTCGCCACTGTTGCCAACAGCATCCAACAGTTCATGCATTCCAATGAACATGGGTAGTGACACGACATGTAGTACATCCAACTTCACATAGGCCTATAATTCTTCCTCTCTCAAAAGCATCCAAATAGTGATAAACCTGCCGACGGTGCGTATCACGCATTTTCAGCCTTTGCTGAACATTTTCCAAGTGGAACCATCTAATCTCAACTGTTCGCACAACTTTCACCTGCATAAACACAATACCATCCCTGTCCCTTCTTGCACCTTTTATCTCTTGAGCCACACACATCATTAGCTCCGGATTATCATCATTTGCATATCTCAACTGCGCACATCCACCCTTCTATTTGCATATTTGTACGGCATGCCCTTCTGGGTGAGGCACTTTCAATGTCGAGCAGTGTATATTGATTAATAACTATTAGTCCCAACCAATCTCGAGTTACAGAGCTTGCATATCCTGATAATCGATGCTGTTATAATTAACATAAGCAGGCAAAATGAAAACATTCAAAATTCCTAAGATCTTTGACGTAACTGTGCATAATTATACAGATCGAGTCTTAGAGGATTAAGTTTTTCGAAATAAAATTTGCACGAAAAAAAGGCATTACCTATAGATCTGAAATTTGAAGCAGTGCCGTGAAAACACTCTGCAGTGATGTAGAATTTTCTTTACAGCAGGGCTGTTCATAATAAAGCCTTAGGAGAACCATATTACTCCACTAAATCTCGCTCGGGAGCCACATCTTATTTAGAATCGTGTGTGTGTGCATTTATCTTAATTTAATCTTAAATATATATTGACTCTTTTCGTTTTTCTAATCGATCGGGATATTTATGAAATAAATGGAAACAGATACAAAATCACATGAAACATTATACCAGAAGCATTGACATCCAGCAATGTAGTTCTTAAAACGCCTTCGTATTTTTTCATTTTATTTTACAATGATAAGTATAAAAATCTTCATAAAGATTTGGAAAATAAAACCTCTATTAATTAAAAAAAATTACTTGTTAAGGACTGACAAAACTTGCATGCACACAAGACATTACACTTTTCCATTCTTGTCAATGATAAAATAATGGCTTTTCCTGTGCGTTCCTGAAATGTTCAATTTTCTTCTTCAAATTTACTTTTTTTCGACTCAGCCTACTCGCAGTTGTACTCATTATAGTAGGCAAATAAACCTAAGAAAAATAGGGGCAAATTGTAAAGTGAAATGTAGCAGATACACCCTGTAAAATTACAAGAAGGGGAATTCTATCTAGCATTAAAATAATTTAGCAGGGACCATAGGACCGCAAATATGGTATCGTGGGGTGAGGAGATTGGCAAGCCCTACCCTAAAATAATCCTAGGAAAGTCTTTGGCTGTACAAGCAAGTTGAATGATTTAACAGAGTAGGAGAGTATTTTTGCGGGGCTGTGTGAATTTTGCCGTCGCGGAGACTTATCATACAGCAAAAAAGGTTAGTAATCGAATCCACAACAAACGTAAAAAGCGTTTCCGTTTATTTCCAGCGTTTCCTTTAACATATGTGCGTCTCTGCACACGGAATCACGGCGTACCAAGGAAGATTTTAAACTTCTTTTATTTTTATAATAATTTTTAATAATGGTAGCATGACGAAACTGTAGCAGAGTTATTAAAAATTAAATTGTAAACTGGATCATTTTGCTTAATTATATATTTTCACGTAATCGTAATAATGATCATGTTAATCTCCATATAACTTTTCTGATTTCAATCGTCTTGATAAACTTATGTCCTGACAAAATAAGCGAGTTAACTTTTCAGAAACGAAATGCAATTTCGTTCCAACTGGGGCGAGGCAATCAATTTTAACGACGACGCACTTCGTCCACAAGACAGATTACAAAAGAGGTTCTTTTAAATCAGGGATTCTTAACCTTTATTTAGGCCCCGCTTCCCGTGGAGCGATATATGGAAGCCTCGCACCCTCATTTAAAAGTCTCCTTAAATAAATAAAATAAATTAACACCACCTCAAGCAGTTGCTTGCCATAGAGGTCTGATAGGAGCCTGTCAGTTATACGCTATAGCATAATGTCTGAGGTTGGCGGGACCTCAATAGAAAAACAATACGAATACGATGTCTTATCCGAGGTTCGAACCCTCTTGCTTGATTAATTTTTGAAAACGGAAAAATCCGATTTTCAAATGTTCCTCTCGTACATCGTAGACCCCTTTTCACATCGCTGGTTAAGAAACCTTGCTTTAAATATTCTGCTCCTGACTTTAATGAAGTTTGTTTGGATATTCTGCGCCAAAGAAGGATATAACAAAAAAGCTTTTTGCACCAAACCGTCTGTTAACTAAAAAACGATGCAAACTTCTGGCCTTCACATCAATTTCTAGTTTAAAGTTTTCATCAAAATCTGATGTAATTCTTAACTTTTTTTCAAAAATTTCCATTCCAGATTTCTGTCGATATTACCGAAGCTTTCCACTCTTTCCTGATCGTTGGCGGAAATATGAAAATATTCCCCGGCGTTAAATCATCACTAGCGTTGAATGTCGAGGATACATTTGTAATATCCATTTCGGAACGACCTTGTGAACTTGAGCATCATACTTTACCTTGCAGACAGCTGTACAACTCGCCTCGCAGCGAAGAGGAAATGAAATGGACTCTCGTGAAATCTGCTACTCCCATTGATGTAGCCCATAACGAAAGAACTCGTTGCTTTCGCAAACTTGCTAAAAAACAAGTTCGTGCATCTATCACTATCAAGTCAGAGGGAGCTGAAAATCTCTGTATGGAGAAATTTATGTCAGTGAGAGAATTTATACTCTGCTGAAAGCAAAATTCTTATCAATCTTGAATTACAAATGACAGCAAAGCAGGAAGAAAATGGGTAGGTTTGCCAACTGCGCGATATAAAAGCCTAGGACAGAATGCTTCGCGCTCCTCTACGCCATATTTCATAAAAGAAGGAACTGGTAGAAAAGAATTCTTTTGCCATTTGTATTGCCGATACTTATAAAGAAGAACAAACATTTTAAGAAGTACTACCTACGTTTATGTTTATTGTAGGATTATTTGAGAATAAAAGTTGTTATAAATATGTTTCGCAGAAATAGCACGGGGATGAGGAACTAACAATGATTCTTTGGGTAATCAACGATTATCATTCAGGCCATATCGCCCTTTTAAGCACTAAGTATGCGTATAGTACTTGACATAGAAATAAACGCTTTTCAGTTTACTAAATTTCTAACTCAGTTTCTAAAAGGTGTTTCTCACAGCACAAAATTCTAATACTGTCTTAGTATTTCGGCAGTAATTTTTCTCTATTCTTTCTCACATCTGCCACGTGCTTTTCCTTACGACGGAAAAAAAAAAAAACGATGTTTTGGACTGTAACGAGAAATACTGACCGTAACGAGATTACGATTTATCTTTTAAAATGGAAAAATCTGATTTTCAAATGTTCCTCTCGTACATCGTTGACTTCCTTTTCTCACATCCCTGGTTAAGAAACCTTGCTTGAAACATTCTGCTCCTGACTTTAATTCAGTTTGTTGACAAACTGCGCTAAAGAAGGATGTCAAAAGCCAAAGTGTCAAAAAACCTGTGGTTCTGGTCACTGTGGTCAACTCAATATATCCAACCAACCTATAAAGTTTAATTTAGTATCACTGTTAATATTGTAATTTGACTGCAGTGATTTTATATTTTCCCCACTGTGTCTACTCTTTACCTATCTTTCTATTGCTTTTCGCCTCATTCGTCAGGTAGAACTGTTTTGACAAATTCACAAACTATCTTTCGAACGCGAACAAACTTTCCGATTTTTTTTCCAAATGAAAGCCTGTGAAACGGGGAATGCCATTGGCTATAAAAATTTACGCCCCATGCTTTCTTGCACCCTAAAAAGGGGAAATATGAAAACGGTTGTTCCGTTATATCTTCGGAATGCGAGGACCGAATGTAACGGCTATGCAACAAATGAAAACATCGGGAGTGTCAAAGGTTATAAAAAAATCTCCCCTCTTACTTCTTCCCTCCCCCCTAAAAAGGTGAAATTATGCGAAGAATTGTTCTATATCTTTCGAAAGCGAGCGCCGAACGTAAGTTTTATGTCGAAATAAAGCTTTTGACGTGGGGAATGTGGGCAATAAGAATCTATATCCCTTACTTGCTTTCTTCCCCTCTACAAAAAGAGGAAATTGGAAAGTCGTCCTTTTGATACATCTTCCTAACGCGAGGGCCAACAGTTACGAGCTAGGTGTCAAATGAAAGCTTCTATTAGGACCATCACACCCTGTGTCGAATTATGCCCCTCCTCCATTCTCTCCTCCCTAAGAGGGCAGAAGTTTCTCGGGGGTCGACCTTAACCACTTATGTCTCAAAGTGTTTGACGTCTCCAGGGTGCTATCTGAAACACGACTGCAAAGGAGACGAATTAATGTAGCCGTGTTTATTAGTCAATAATCAAATGAAAGTTTATGAAGGTAGGAAGTTTTGTGACAAAGAAAAAATATAAATGAATTAAAAAAATTTAGAAATACGTATCTTCGTGTACGAGCCCTAAAAAGCAGAAAATAAACTAATTGATATGGATGGTGCATTCAGTCTTTGAATTCGTATTTACTTCAAAGGAAGATAGGACGACGATTTACCTACTGAACAAGACGGCAGAGACCCTTATCTTCCTTATACGCATATAGATAGAAAATATAGATAAAAATTTAAAAAAATACCTAATATCATTTTGTTTTACATTACAAACAACTTACAGCTTTCAAAACGCAAAATTACCCTCCATATAGATTACCCGTATTACTTAAAAAAAAATAACCCCTCAAGCAGCTGCTTGCCACAGAGTCTGACAGGAGTGTCAGTTTATTTATCATAGGTCTATGAGGATGGGAACCTCAGCATAAAAACAACACAAACGTCCATGCCTTATCCGGGATTCGGCGCTCGAACCCAGACAATTAGATCAGTAGCCAAGCGCGCTAACCATTTGGCCACGGGACGGCTTTTCATTTAATTCAGTTTCTCCTCTGGAGTATACCTATGCACGTTCAGTGTAAGGAAACTATGCATATCGGTGCTATGCATAAAGAAATGCATTTATGGTATATGAAAGTATTTGGACGCAGATATGCGTATTTCCAAAATATTATCAGACACAGCATATTTTCGTATACTTAATAAACCAAGATACTCTTTGAAATGTTATTTTATGAAATATAGTTGCACATCTAGCCTACACTTCACAAAATTCTTTCGAAACGAAACCTTTAAAAAACGTTTGTTATTCTTAGTCGTATTATAAAGAAGACAAAAACTAGGAGAAAATTGCTTTTGCAGGAGGCATAGAATTTCACTCATGGATTCATATTTAAAGATTTCTTATTTGCAAGCTGGGAGAAACTAGTGATGATTCAAAAGGAAACAAAGGGTGAGAGATGAAATCCAGAAGCTGAACGATGTTAATTCCTAAATCTATGCAAAATGACTAAAAACTGATTAGTTAATGCACTATGAAATCTGAAAGATGAACAGAACAAATTTAAAATGTTCATTTTTAAAAATAAAATTTGCATCATTAAAAAAAATAACCTAACATTCCCTCTTGTCCACCTGCCAGAAAAACTGCAATAATTGCTTCTAAAAACCTCACCGTTTACTCAATGACTCGTGAAATGAAGATCCTCATGTCAGATGGTAAAGGGATTTATAATACAGAGGAAATATGGCTCCCAAAAACTTAAAAAATAAGTTTATAAAAGACCGCAGAAACCGAAATAATAAACAAAACAGGAACATAAATTGTTGCCACTTTTAACAACGAAATACCAGAAGCTACCAGAACTCTAATCCTAGTTCTTTTGTCACAATAACCAAGCAATAAAAAGTGCATTTTGAACAAAAATGTCAAATAACGATTTAAAGCAGTTTCCAAACGAAATATGACTTTCTCTGCAAAATTTAAAACCGTGAGTCGCTCGGTAAGTCTAATCATATTGGCTATTTAGTACTAGCAATCGGGTGTCAACTATCAAGAACAAATAGCACATTTAAATGTCTGAAATAGGAAAGCGGGTTTACTTCTGTTAATAGTTTTATGGTAATATTTACGAAAACCATCCAAATGAGATATGTGCAAATATTGCTTGTTTTTCTGTTTACTGTTGAAAGCTAGAAGGCCGATATTGAAGTCTCCTTCCACACATCAGCGAGGTCTCTATTGACTGGAATTCCGGGTGTGGGCTCCTTTATGTGGCGACCAATGCCACTCACCACTACTGCCACAGCGCTCGCGGAACACAGGCAGCTTCTCATCAGCCTAAGAGAACGAAAAAACAAAAACCGTTGCCCTAGTAACACATACCAAACAAATCGCAGGTCTCGCGTGTTTAAAAAATATTGTTCTTCCTCTGTTGTGCGACAAAAGTGCTCAAGTTAATGCGATTTTGAAGAAGAGAAAGAATTCAACATTGCGACCATGGTCCATACTTTCCTTTTCTTTTTCAAATCACGGGACTTTAGTTCTGATGCATTTCTTTCCGACAAATATTTCGATTGTTGGTCTCCGTGACGACGAAACTAGACATGGCAAAATTTGCGTATATTACTGTGCAATATATTTGGAGCAATGAACATATTTCTCCCTCGTGGAACATTAGTGTCGCCAACCCTGAAGAAAAACAGATGATGTGACTGAAAAGCCAGCTGCCATTCTGGCTCATTTTATGGAGAGCATTTTCTGAATGATTGCGACACAGTTCACAACTGCAGTCTATTTTTAGAAGATTTCGCATAGTCTTTAAACCCAGATACTCAGACAACGAGTTTCAATACTGATTCGGATGTTCTTTCACACTTCTAATGAATTTAATTTGCGTTGCCAATTGCTGATTTACAGCCGAAATTATTATATTCATCTGAATATTTTTAAAAATTGGTATTTTGACATATTAAATGACTATAAACGAGTTGAACATATCACATTCAAATATTTCATACAGGATGCCGTTCCCATCTAAAAAAATTGAATTTTCAGAAAGAATTCTTGGTGCTTCCTCCTCCAGTAAATCTTAGTTACAAATCATGCACAGGATGTTTATAAACGAGCTAGAGTGCCTAATCAACATAACTCGGGAAAAAGAGTTATTTTTCCTTAACTGAATAGTTTGTGAGCATAATAAAATTTAACCGAGGCACATGCCCCATCTCGCTTCTCTTTTAACATGGACTAAGCTCAGCAACTGTCAACACAATGTAATCAAAACAAACCGATTCTAGGTGTTATTTTTTATAAAATCCTGTGGGGCAAAAAAGAATCAGAAGGGTTAGGCTGTTTTTCCTCTGAGCGACCCTTTCTTGTCCACAGAATGAATTTAATGGCCAGGCCATCCCAAGGGCTGAATAGTTGGGTAGGGCAGCAGCTCCATTGGATAGTTGTCAGAAGGTAGATGAGTTGTGAGTTGTTTTACCTCTGTGCGGCACATTTTTGCACACCATGGGCTAAATGGCCAGGTCACAAGGACCCCGAAGGCTCAAAGGTGGTTGGGGGAGAGGACCCACTAGAACAGCTGTTGGAAGACAGATGAAGTCTCCCGTCAAGACCATCCAGCGTGTTCTTTAACGTGCACAAAGTATGGCTCTCTTGCACCGAGGGGCTATGGCTTAACGTCCCATCCGACGGACTTTTCAAGCCCATCGGTGTCCCCTACTGATTGTGGGCAGGGCGGGAGTTTTGCGGAGACCCAGCTGGGACTCGAACCTGGGAACTATAGATTACGAACCTGGCGCGCTACCGACTGAGCCACCCTCGCCCCTGCGGATAAGAGGAGAAAATATCAACGTGTCGTTTTCTACATTTATTTCCAAAACTAGGCAAACGACAGCATTTTTTTCTTTTTTTGGCATTAATGATTTTTTTTTATCATGTGCATAAAATGAAAGAAAATGCTTAAAGAGAGAAATTTTTTTATTTTTACCAGTTAATATTATTTTCATTGACCATAAAAATTATTTTCATTGTAATAATTTGAAGGCAACCACATAAAGGTTGGCTCATGGCTCTATTGCACCCCGAGCCACGGATAAATGTCTCATCTGATGGACGATGGTCTTATCCAGTCCATTAGCGATTCCTTTCTCATCGATGACCTGGCAAGGATTAGCGGGAAAAAAAAACTTTCACAAATGCTCAGTGGGAACAGAAAGTGGCTAATTTTCTATGCACCCAGTCATTCATAGTAAAAAAATATTTTTTGGATATTACCCAATAAAGAAGAGAAGTTATGAACTTTAAGTCATGAAATGGATGAATCTAAAATGATTTTAAATGTTGAATAAATAAACGTATGAAAATCGAAGGCAGTCTTTGCCGTATGTTTTAACCTTGTCTACAAATATATGTTATAAACTTTCTGATTCCGGATTTCATTGCTCATCAATGTCAGAGGTCAAATTTTATCTATCTGTGCTAGAAAGGCGAGATCAGTGGATTTTTATCTGAACAAAACCTCTGTGCACACAGTTGCTCCGCCGGTCTTGTTCGCGAGCTGAAATAACCACCCACAAGTTCGGAATCCCGCAGAAGTGATTAACTGAATGACCCTCTGTGGAGCACAAACCATCCTTTGTTACACCCGATCGCAGTGAAAGCACTAGAAGAGAAGTTATAATGGGACACAGCAATGCTTCGAAGTGAAGGGTAACTGAAACTGTACGAGCTAATTATAATCTTTTGATTACACAAATTTTCTAGCTTTGGTTTCGTCGCATGGAGTTTGTGGTTCGATTCAGTAGAAAAACTTAATAACTAAGTAATTTTCACGTGAATATTTCTTCTCCTGAAAATTTCTTAAGGTGGCCATTAAGGCTGCCTTAAGAAAAAAGCGAAAACCTTAACCTCATCCAAACAGGTACAAAGTGACGAATAAGCATCTACACTTCCGTTTTCTCAGTCATCCGACTCAGATAACCTAACCCTATAACTCCCACTTCCCTTCATATACCCACTTCGTTCCATACCTATCAATAGTAAGCCATTGACGACAGCGCTCAGCTTGTTAGAAAAAAATTCCATAAACAATTTTTCATTGCAGATAGGCTATAGTCTTTCATTTTTAACCCTACTGTAATGTCTTTCTTTATGTAACAAAGGAAATAGTTGTATGTATGAATTTTGAGTCCTTCTATCCCTACCATTAGCCTTTTTTCTTATCTGAAAATCGTGCATCATTTACACTACCATTTTTCTAAATGCAATCGATATCCGACTGTATAGTGATACAGATATTCATATCGATTTATTCAAGCTCCGTTGTACATTACTTAATTCGAAATAACATCTCTTTATATTGTCTTGTGGTTCTGAAAAATATTTTTTTATAACCTCAGCAAAACCTCATAGGTTGTTTATCTGGGGGAGCATTCAGACATCTCTTAAAAGAAGTCAGAAATACCTTGGTAAATCTTTTCGTCCTTAACATTTGCAGTAGTCGCTAACATGCTGATCTCCCATCGACCTTAGTGCCAACAATTCTCAAGGCCATCAATCGTATTTTTCATTTGAAGCAAAGTTATTAATTTATTATCAATCTGTTTCAACATCATAAATATTTGACTAGAATTAAATTCATCACCCACTTCAATTGAAATGGAAAACAGCTCTCTCACCTTCCTCTCCATCTTTCCACGTGCGCCACTTTCTCTCCCCTCCACTTCGGCATGTTTTTCTCTGTCAAACTCAATACACTTCCAACTTTTCATTTGCTTTTACTTTCTTCTTATATTCTCTTGAAGGCCGATTCTTCCATGCCACACAATAAAATAGAAATTTATTCCCAACCCAGGGTCCCAAAATTCCTGTACATTCAATTAGCTCTTTACTATCACTATATTTTTTTCATTACAACTTTTACAGCTAACTATGTCTTTTTTGGATCCACCCAAGGTAATGCTTTTTTTTTCTCAACTGAGAGTCAAATCAGGTATTTATCAGATTCCATACTTTTGTATCTTTTTCTCTTCCGAAAAACTTAGGTCTTGGTAGTAGGCACGGCAACAAAAACATGAGATCACTAGCTACACGTGTAAATGTCTCCTCCATACTTTCAAAAGCGTACCACGTGACCGGCAGAGACACGTGTAGCAATCCACAAGGAAATTAACAGAATTCTTCAGATCGCTTCTAAATTCATAACAATACTCCTTCTAACGCCCAATCAAAATTTAAACAAAATAACTTGCTAACTATCAAATATTCAAGATTTAATACGATGTGAAAATTCTTCTCATCTGGCTCATATCTGTAGAGTTAGGTTTGCAGAAATTCTTAACGCGCACCGAGTATGCTTGTTTCACAGGGGACTAAAGATGTAACATTCATTCGATCAATGCCGTAACTCCATTTTTAAGGATAGGGAACATTCCACTTATTATTTGGGCTACTTTAATTAAATATCAACCTTAACACCAGAAAAAAAAATCATTTTAAGAGCATCTTGATCTCTCTCCTCTTCCTCTTATTTGTTCCTCTGCATCCGACAGATTCAACCCTTACGATCTGATAGGGAGCAGGACAAGAGAAATCAAATCCCAAAGTCATCAAGATGAACTTGGAAACCTTGTTTAGCCAATGGCAACATAAATCGATTTTTTTATGCCATCTAGATTAAACCCATTAACCTGAAAGTGATGTAAGCTGTTATTCATCTTCCGTTTCATGGAGGGTGTTGCAGAATTATTGTTTACTGAAATTCCAAACAGTTTCGGCATTTCAGTTAACGGATAAATCCTCCATCTTATGCAACGTCGGCATACACGTTCCTTTCCTCCCTCGCAGCAAAAAGCGTGACTCAGTTGAGTAGAGGAAGCCATTTGAAGATGTCTGTCGTCAAGTGAGCAAATGGAATGGGAATAAATGGATCGTTCCCGTTGCTTCGACAGTTACGAGCTGTGCCGCAATTCCATTCTGATGTCATCACTGTCTCCGTTTCTTAAGTCGGTTTTTCTCCGGCAGCTGCTACGTCACTCGAAAGAAGTACTTTGCAGAAACCGGACTCTAGGTAGTGAGAAAGGATCCCTTGCTTTCTAATTTGTCCTCTTCTAACAAAAACTTCACTGAAATGGCAACTAATATTATTCACAGTACTTTATAGTCGGATTATCGAATTTCATATAAAAAAAAATAAATATTTTAGGAAACAAAGATATTAAAGCCTAATTTGCATTTACATAATATCATATGCGAATTTTGAATCGAATATTCAATTACTGGATGTGTAATGAAGAAGCTAAAATTTCAAAATGTTTCGATACAGTGGCGATCTAATAGTACGCATTATCTTCTAAATGAGTTATCTAGTTTTAAAAAAGGCTTAGCTGTTCGACATCTCACGTTACAGTGAAATTTAGAAACTCTGCGATGAGATTTAATTCAAAGAAATCGCTGTCTTCTCGCTTATCAACTCCACTGGGAACTGACGGAGTACGAATTATAATTTTTTTCAGGGATTGCGAAACAGAAGGGGTAGAATAGGTTCAGATTAAAAACTTAGTGAACTGACTGTGCCGCCATTCCTGTTATTCGATTGTTATTTTTAGAAACCTCTCCAAATAAGACAAGGTTTCTGCTCCTAGAGTCTTGATGGTAAAATTTTAGACTAAAACAGTGGCACACTCTTTGGAATCCCACACTTCCATTCAGATTCCATCCATCGCTGCAATAAAGTTAAAAAGGTTACCTAATCTGTTTGGAAGGAGAATTTGTTTTTTTTTTTTTTACAGAAAGAAGTTTCTTTGTTTTAAAGTCTTTATTTTCCCATTTTTGTATTAGTGTAAGCTCCAATTGGTTCCAAAATTATTGGAAATATACAATTACTTTTTTTTACTTATGTACATCGATTCGTTTCAGAAAATTTTTCTGGTGTACTTGTTGTTATAACGAAGAAACTTGACCTTTCCCTGTAACTGATCTATACCATTATTTATTTTCTATGAATTTAATAAATAGCATGGAAGAAAAAAATTAAATAAGTCTATATCCGAAGCCATTAAGGGTCATTAGTTAAGGGTCATAGCTCTTGCCCTTCCTCAGGTGTCCCCTATATCTGGTTCAGTTAGGGAAAGAGCAATGGAGTTGAAGAATGAAAATTATTAGTTTCTGCCGAATGAAAGAGCTTCTACACATGGGCGGGAGGGTTGGGAGGGGCAGCACGTGAGGCATTTTTCCTCCTTTCAGTTATACAAACCCCGAAATTTAATATTTATCTATTCAAATCTATTGGCAATTAAAAACTAATAAACTCTTAATTTAGGGTCAAAGCAAATTCTCTAAATTTGCAAACTAGTATAGATTTGAAGACAAAAATGGTGAGAAAGTTAAAACGCATTTTATTTCGGCTTCCCGTTAATCTAAACCATAAAATAATATATAATGTTAAGGTAAGTTATGCACACAAGTTCAACTACGAATTTCAATTCATCTCCTTTGTACCAGAAACGTTTCTCTCCGCTACCCCTCGAGCAATTTCTGACGACGCCCATATCAGTAATCCCAAAGCAAAATGCAATCATGTTGCTCCGTTAATTGCTAAGTGTATTTCCTTGTCTCATGATGGATACCGTAACGCAAAAAGTTATTGCGCCTGTCGCATACACGTATTTTCTTTCCAAGGTGTTCTTTTTCAAGAAATATTCTTTATGTTTAGCATGGGTGTCCGTGGCACTGCACTTTTCTAGGAGCCCTACTCGTTCACTTAAATAAGCGAGGCTATGCCCAAAAAATTCGAGGCTCTTCAGCTGCACGGGGACCTATTTCTGAGCGTAACTCGAGATTCATCCCCGATTCTATTGAAAATAATGTTGATCAAGAGACAACCTGCCCAGTTTTGATCGTAAAGAATTTTAAACTTACTAATCTCAACGTCTGGAACGTGTAAAGTTTGCTTCACAGGTTCCAGAAAATCAGTAACTACTCTGTATTATTCATTTCACCACATGGACCTAACATTACAATAGAAGAGTGAAATTGTTTTAACTCCAGTTCTAAGAGGATAATTAATTTAATACAGCAATATCTCGCTTCGTGTCATGACGAGGTTCCTGAAAATCACGACACAAATCAATATACTGTTTTCCGCCAGAAGTAATTATAATACCTGAGATAGAGAACACTGTATTAGCATTGAAAATAAGTAATATTAATTTTTCTTTTTCTCTAAACATATATTTATACAGGGTATGTCAAAACTAACAGTTTCCTTCTATTATCAAATTTGAATGATGATAGGTGAGAACAAATGGTGTGGACATCGGTTAAAATTTGATTCCACATGGCAGTATCAGAATGAGATCTCATTTCCTACAAATGTTATAATTACTTGTACTAGCACTTACCAGCAAAGGGTAATAACTGTAATTGGTAGCACTTACTCTGTACTAGCATTTTTTACAATAGTAGATGTTGCATATACAGGAAAGGGGTAAACCCCTCCCCCCCCCCCAGGTACCCAGTAACTCACACCTAACATTGATGAAATCATATCAGCTTGAAAATATACGCACAATAAAACCCCTGCTAAGAGAAATGCCTTTTGCCTACGATGAAAAAAATCTTGCCAACTAAAGTCGAACACTAATGGAGAAAATAACCCTGGTGGGGGGTGGAAAAAAGTTTTCTTGAGGGATCAGAACACCAAACAGGTAGCAATGATGGAAGGAGAGAGCCAAAATGAAGGACCAAAAAACGACATCGATCCTACCACAGAGGACCAGAAAGGGTAAAAAATCTTTCATGGTACATTCTATTAAAGAGCTCATTTTTACACAGTCATGAAAAATAAGTTTTATTCTTGAGTATTTTTTTTTTACATAAGACACCTTTAGTTCTTCCAATATTTCAGAAGAAAAAAATATGGTCCTGCAAATAAGAGAACGGAAATAAAGGACATTTCCTGAGAATACTGGGTGTCTGACAAACTGATCTAAACACGAATACCAAAGAGCTGGAATAAAAATTTTATAAAGCAATCAGAAACAATTCTTTCTTTTATTGAATATATCCTTAGGAATCTAAACAACTCTTAGGAGTTATCTAGAAATACAAGGCTTTCCAGGATGTTTCCTAATTTTCTTTGTCAATTTATCTATATTTTGAGTTTGTTCTTTTTTGCACACAATGGACTAAATGATTGGGTCAAAAGGACTCCAATGGTTCAGAAGGTTCGGAAAAAGGGACTCGCTGAAAAGCTGTTGGGAGAGAGACTTTCGCCTCCCGCGAAAGCCATCCACCGTGCTCTTTAAAATGCCATAGGTCTAGCTCTCCTCCTCAAAGGGCCTAAACTTAACCATTTGAGGGTCGGAAATTGATTAATCAGTTTTCATAAATCCCTTCAAATGAACTTGCAACGTTTTTTTTATGACTTCCTACCATTTTCTCCCTTTAAGTTTATATTTTTTCTTCAGAATTAGTTGCATTAAATATTAAAAGAAAATGCATTTATTTTATTCATAAGTTGTTTTGTAATGAAGTTACACCATTGGTAGGTTTATTTCCTACTTTTTAGGGTGCATATAGGAAGATGTTTTTTTTTTGTTTTCTAATTTTAATTTATAATATATTTTTGTCACTAAAATCAACTACCTTCAGAAATTTTCATTTGATACATGACTCACATAGACTACATTTTTTACTTCTTTGTTTGAAGGGGGAATCAAAAGGGGAGTTCCTCCTGCAAGAAATTAATGCGGAAGGATTTTGGAAGAAAATATCGGTCCTTAAACCGTGTTTCAGCAGAACTATATCTTCTCCAATTAAGAAACACAACGGATGGTCTTGATTGGAGGCTCCCATAAAATCTTACAGCTCATCAGCACGTCTCCTTCTCTAACAGTTGGGTTGTTTACCTCTGAGCGGCACTTTTTTGCACACAATGGGCTAAATGGCCAGGTCACATGGACCCCGAAGGCTCAGAGAACGTTGGGGGAGGGGATCCACTGGAACAGCTGTTGAGAGACAGATGGTAGCCTCCCGTCAAGGCCATCCAGCGCGTTCTTTAACGTGCACAGGGTATGGCTCTCCCGTGCACGGGCCACGGCTTAACGTCACATCCGACGGACGGCGGCCTTTCCAAGCCCATCGGTGTCCCCTACGGACCGTGGGCAGGGCGGGAAATTTTTGCGGAGATAAATCTCAACGCTGACCCAGCTGGGACTCGAACCTGCGAACTACAGATTACGAGCCTGGCGCGCTACCGAATGAGCCATCCCCGCCCCATTCTCTAACAGTGTTCTGAGCCTTATATTGTTATAATAACATGATCAATTACACTGTAGTGTCTAAAGTTTAGATTCTGTTACCTAGCGAGCTTCCCAATAAAGACTATCCTAAAATTACGACTTAGATGTCAAATAAAAGCTCATAGGAAGACCGTCGTAAACTGTTTCGAATTTTGCTCCCCCCCCCCATCATTCTTCCCCTCAAAAGAATGGACGGATTTTCGCTGGGGTGGACCTTAACGAGTTCAAATAATCTGAAATTCAAACTTACGACTTCTCCATTGTCGATGGGCTATCTCAAACAAGACTCCAAAGAGTGAAGTAGGAAAAATGAAGTCTACATTTATGAGCCATATATGAAAGTTTCTGAAGGTAGGTGTTTTTAGTGAAAAAAGAACAAAATATAAATTTATTAAAAAATATCTACTTCCCTATATGCAACCTAAAACGTGGAAAATAAACCTAAAACATAACGATGGTGCAATCAGTCGTTGAATTCCTATTCATTTCAAATGAAGATAAGGTGGCGATTTACCTGCTCAACAAGATTGCCAGCACCCCTTCTTCCTTTGAAATGAATACGAATTCAGTGACTGATTGCACCAACAATATGCTTTAGGCTTATTTTCTACTTTTTAGGGCCCATATATGAAGATTGAAGCCCAAAATTTGAAAATTCTACATAGAAGATTCTCAAATTTTGTAATTTATTTGTTTTGTATTTAAACGGATTTTTTTTTTTTGAAAAAAATGAGATAACATTTTTATTGTCATAAAAAATGACTTTATATTGTAATTGATTTGTGAGAAATAAGTTAAACTTAGATTTTTATTATTTTGTATAATATTAACTATAACAACCTAGATAAGCAAATGCTTTTGGGTTTATACAGTATTATACTAAACGTGTAAGCTATATGTTGAAAATAAAGTTTTAATTTTTTTTTAAATTACAAATTGGATGGATACTGAAGAAATAAGGAGGGGAGGGGTTAAGATGATTGAATCGCCGTTCTAGTATAAAACTTTTCCTTTCATTTTAGCAACACTAAAAAATTTCCAGGAATAATACTTCTAATATGTTTCTTCATCCCAGTTGCTAACATTATCAAAGGGATAGGGGGGCATAGTCCTCTTGTCCCCCCATCCCGAGTCTTGATTGTACATTATATAATGTTCGCATTTGATGTACATAATATTTATACAAAGATCTCTTCATGTGCGCTACCGGCAACGTAACTGATCCCATGTCAGACGTAACACGTAACTGATCCCGTAACATATCACACGTAACTGATCCCGTGTGTTTGTACAAAATGTTTTTTGAAACTGGTGGGCAAAATTTTCTCGAAATCTGAAATTCCATTTCGACTCACTTTTAATGCTAAAAATAATTTTAAACTCTTGTTGAAATTCGTTGGCATTAATTATTTTTGCAGTAGGAGTGGATTTTGACTGCCAGTATCGACACAGGTTCGCAATCTGCAGTTTTCACGTTCGAGTCGCAACTATGCCAAGCCTGAAACTTATCTCACATTAAACTCTGCCCTGCACTCTGTGAGGAAAATACCGATAGGCTTTGAAAGACTGCCGTCCGTCGGATGGGACGTTAAGCCGTGACACCGTGGGCGAAAGAGCCATAATCTGTGCACGTTAAAGGACACTCTGGATGGCTTTGACGGGAGACTACCATCTGTTTCCCAACAGTTGTCAGTGTCCTCCCCCCTCCAAGCTTCTCCGAGCCATTAAGGTCCTTATGACCTGGCCATTTAACCCATTGTGTGCAAAAAAGTGCCGCTCATAAGTAAAAGATCCCATTCTCTGAGCCGCACGTTTAACACTCAATGGGATAAATGGCCAGATCACAAGAATCCCTAGGGCTCAGAGAAGGTTAGGGGGAGGGGACCCACCCGACAGCTGTTAGGAGATAGTAGCCCCAGTTATCCAGGGTGTTCTAAACATGCACATGGATGGGTCTCTCCCGCACAAGGCTTCTCATCCGACGAGCGGTGGCTTTCCGAACCCATCGCTGTCCCCTACTGACCG
The DNA here is from genome assembly GCA_038380435.1 of Ryuthela nishihirai. NCBI lineage: Eukaryota > Metazoa > Arthropoda > Arachnida > Araneae > Heptathelidae > Ryuthela > Ryuthela nishihirai. Next base: position 7,912,535 of record JAWZYU010000019.1, read on the forward strand.
TGGGCAGAGTGGAGGCTTAGCGGAGATAAATCTAAATGCTAGCACAGATGGGACTCGAAGCTGCGAACTTCAGATTACGAGGCTGGTGCGCTACCGACTGAGCCATCTCCACCACTCACCTATCAGGTCAAGAGAATTTTTTCTCTACATCCACGGCAATCATGATAATTAAATGCTTAGTAAGTCAATGTTGTATAGTGGTTTAATTTGTGCAACCCTTTTACGTAAACCATAGACGTAAGAAAGAACCAATGAGATGAACTAGTTTTATGGACTGATGTTCGTTCATGTTGCATGGTTTTTCTTCTTCATATGAATGGTTTTTCTTCTTTATTCTGAAAATAGGAACGTTTTCAGCCTTTTATAAATAGTTTCTATGCATTATTTATGTCAAGTTTAGTTCACTTCAAAAGCGCTTACCAGGCGATGGTCATTCTAAACAAATATCATCAGTATGAACAAATTTTACATACCATCTAGAAGTTATTTACAATAGGAAAAGTTAAACACCATTCTGAAACTTTTTTTGGAACGATAATGATAAATCGGGGCAGGGTGTAATCCTAGAGGAAATTTCAGTAACTTAAACTCACTCTAAAGTGCTTCCATTTTAGTGACATTGTCCGAACTTTTGCTGTTGAGTTTTAAAACTGAATACCTTACGGAATAAAGTTCGAACAACTGTTCAAAATACCGGAATAGGGGAGAAAGTTCCAAATTTTCACAATGATGTCTAAGCATAGAAAACATCACTGGAATCGATCAAAATATCACCATTTATTGTTACATTGAGGATTTATAAATAAAACAAAAATTAAAAAATAAAATTCCCCTTTCAAGTAAAGCAGTCATGCGTGACTTATGTTGACTGAATGATACATAGTCACTGCAGAAGTATTGCATTGCTGTGTGAACCAACTGCATTAACTTGTTCTGTAGGCATTTAATTACCTTCATACATAAAGCATTCAAAGTTTTACCCTTGAGGGACACTTTTTGCCCCACAATGGCATGAGTCACGAGTATCCCAAGGCTCAGTGCAGGATTAAGGAACACACTGAGCAGATTTTTAAAGGCTGACTGGAGCCTGCCAATCAAGGCCATCCAAACTACTTTTTAGAGAAATAGAGTTTTTCAAACACGGAACAGTGGATTAACAACTCATGCGACGGACGGTGACCTATTCAAATCCGTCAGTGGCTGCTTACTCAACAAAAGTGAAATAAGCACGTCCCTCGGAGCATCAAATATGTGTGGGCTCTCATTAACTGCACTTCTCTCATTCCTCTGCTCGAGTGCGAAACGACCCTCCTTTCGCGAAATACATATTTCCTTTTTTTTTATCAGTACGTCTACATTTAATAATATGAGCCTGGTTTTTCCTTTGAAATTTCTAACATTAACATTGAGATAAGACTCTAAATTGCAATTTTTCCTCCTGAAATTACAGCTCCCTTGCGACAAACATCCTGTTTCGCCATTTCCACTGCCTCGTCCTCCCACAGATTGCTCCATTCGCTCGCTGCCATCGTCAACAAATATATCTGCTAAGTTGACCTTTAAATTCCTTTCCTGATAGGAGTCGGCTGCCAGTCATAACGAGTGTTTCCCAAACAGAACAGTAGACGTCCTTCTGTCGCCTTTAACCTTTCCCTTTCCTATTTCGATTTCCGATTTCATTCTGTCTATTCTTAACTAGGCCCAACTTCCATCTAGAAGTAAAGGTACGAGAATGAGTGAACTGCTTAGCTGCCAAAGAGGTATCCACTAGCGAGACTTTGCTTAAACTTCGTGTTTGCATCGGTGTTTTTAAGTAAGAAAATTATCTCAGAGCTGAAATTCCGGTCGCCGTTACAACCAATAAGAAAAGTTTCCAAAAATATCCTGCATAAATCTAAAATCTTTTAAGGTTTAAAATGAAATATATCTAATCTCTTGCACAGATATTTCTGACTGATTGCTCGCAGAATCTTGCCAGTCTAAATCGCCATAGAGAACAAATGCGAAGAGTTGGGTTGTTTTACCTCTGAGCGGCACTTTTTTGCATACCATGGGCTAAAATGGCCAGGTAAGAAGGACTCCGAAGGCTCAGAGAAGGTTGGGGGAGGGGACCCACTGGAACAGCTGTTGGGAGACAGATGGTAGCCTCCCGTCAAGGCCATCCAGCGTGTTCTTATCGTGCACAGGGTATGGCTCTCCCGCACACTGAGCCACGGTTTAACGTGCCATCCGACGGACGGCGGCCTTTTCAAGCCCATCTGTGTTCCCTACTTACCGTGGGCAGGGCGGGAATTTTGCGGAGATAAATCTCGACGCTGACCCAGCTGGGACTCGAACCTGGGAACTACAGATTACGAGCCTGGGCAAATGCGAAGTAGATTCAGCAGAATGGCAATAGTAAAATATATCCCTACCTCATATGTGGATTGAATCCGGAGTCTCTTTGATTCTTTTGCCTTTTAACCAAACACGCTAGATGTTAACTAAAGCTTTGGAGGGAAATAGATTTGCCGCTCTCATCGGAAAATGAAGGAAAAAAATTTAAATCGATTCCTTCTTCCAAGAGTATTCAGAGATATATTGACAGCTGATATATTATGGAAACGTTAATGAAATTTTCAATCCAGTTAAGTCGTTTCCTCTTTAAACTTTTGCTTCTGATGATATATTATTTTGTCTTTTCGTCGCTGCATATTAACCAGAAGTTAATCAGCGATGTACGAGAAAATTTCCCTCCCACCAAAAAATGCCTCCAGGACCCATTTGTGAAAATCAATTAGTTTTCACTTACCGAAATTTTAAAATTAAATTTCATACTAATACCTTTAACATTTTTTGGAGATTTTTAATTTTAAGAACCCACAGATATTTTATATCAAATCAAAATTATTCCACTTTGCTGCACAAAATATAAATTTGTGCATTTTGGTTCAAATAATTATCTCAGTTTTATAACTATACAAAATGCCTATAAAATACTTACCAGAAGTTAATCATATTATTTAAATTCTATTCCAAGGCTTTGAGGCGACGAGTTTTGGCCCACAGGCAGAAAAGGAGAGGAATTTCCAGAAGGGAAAAAGAAGTTCATTGTTCACGATACGATCCACTATTTTTTTTGAAAGCTATGGAAAACCTTTGGACTATTTCTTTCAATAATGATATATCAGATTTCCCATTAATTTCAAACGTCCCACTAACTCCTCCCCGTAACGAGGGGGGTTGCTCGGCAAATCAGTACTTCTCTGCCCGTTATGAATTGGAATGCTTCGAATAAAATCAATGGTTTAAAATGACATCCTTTAGATTTCTTTATAACTCAAGGTATGGGGGGGGGTTCGAAAGGGGTGGTTGATTGTTTTACCTCTGAGCGACACTTTTTTGCATACAATGGGCTAAATGACCAGGTCACGAGGGCCTCGAAATGCTCAGAGACGGTTGGTGGAGGGAACCCACTGGAATGGCTATTGGGAGACAGATGGTAACCTACCGTCAAGACCGTCCAGCGTGTTCTTTAATGTGCACAGGATATGGCTCTCCCGCACACGGTGCCACGGCTTAACGTCCCATCCGACGGACGGACGGCTGCCTTTTCAAGCACATCGGTGTCCCCTACTGACCGTGGGCAGAGCGGAGAGTTTTGCGGAGATAAATCTCAACGCTGACCCATCTGGGAACGCTCGAACCGGTGAACTGCAGATTACGAGTCTGGCGCGTTACCGATTGAGCCCCTCCCACCCCCTATCTGAAAGGGAAACATAACACCCCGCCCTCTTAAATAATTTTAATAACTTAATGTGAGCGAGAAAAAACAGCAAACATTGTTTACATATACCTTGTGAAAAAAATAACAACGGAGGAAAAAATGCGCATATTACAGCTAACTGTTCATGTTCTTCATTGCTATTGAAACTTACTTTGTGCACAATTTTGCGAGAGAAATTTCTGAAAAAAAAATACGCTGTAACAGAGTGTCGGTTCCGGCCCACACACCTACCTTCGTCTTGTATTGTTTTCTAGATGCAGGTCAGTTTCTTTAAACAAATCTATATCAATGAATAACGTAGCAGCGTTTAATAGCAAAATAAATAGAAATAAATATCTAGTTCACAAAAATTCATAATGCACATATTATTCACGATAGTTTGAGAAAGCAAAATGATACTGAGAGCAACTTCTTTTGCATGCGCAGCGACAATCCGGTTCGTTTTTGAATGAACTAGAAAACATATATCCTAATGGATTACGGTTAATTGATTAAATCAACGTATATTTAGAATACTGTATGTTGGCGGGAGAACGTGATTACTATGCCAGAGGGTGTAGCCTGCGACGGGCGATTTTTGTAGAAAAAAAACAGAACAAGCACCAATACCGATTAAGCTTTGAAGATGTGTTATTTTGTGTGCGTGTTTGTAAGTCGTAGCTTTATAAAAATAAATTAGAGGTCATTAAGCTTCTTTATGTCATTGCTAGAGTTAACAACTTGAAATATGTTCTTCAAAGCAGGAACGTTTACGTCATGATCCTAGGTTCATTTGTATAGCTGTGGACAGGCGCGGGTTTGACTAATGTTAAACTGTCATTGAATGTGGATTTGATATCTGCATTGAGAGTTCTGATAGGAAAATGCAGGAATTTTGGAGAATAATGTTATAGATATGGCAGCTAATTAGAATGGAAACAAAAAAGGGAAAGACCATATCTCTGCCATCCGTTTTCAGTCGGAAGAGAAATCGAAGTAGACTGACTGTGAAAGTTACTTTCGTAACACTGGGAAACGATTCAAAGCACATTGTAAATATACTCCGTTATGACGATGACACAAAATTTTAGTAGCTATTCTAAATTTTTTTCATTATTCTGCGACTGTCTGATGTTATGACAAATTTATATTTTCCAAAAATAGCTTCGAATGATGTGCTCTGAAAACGCAAAAGATAATTAGCGATCTAAATGAAATGTTTTTTATCATTAGTCAAAACAATGAGAAAAATTGTCCTACTTGATATTCATTCCTTTGATGCGCCGACGCAGCCAGGAGGGTTGTGAAACGGCTTCACTCACCTGACTGCCAGAAGCAACGTGACGCGGTCGCCTGGTCGCTGCCATGTGTTCCGCCAGCTGTCGCATGACGCCTGCAAAATCCTATTGCATAATATCCAGCAGAAACACAAGAGAGCGCATGTGCCAAGCCCTACAGATGGCGCCACCAACGGATGCAACACGTAGAGAGAGAGCATGAGGAGACAGGCTGCACTTGTTGAGGGAGGAGGAGAGCGCTTAATGGATCTGCTCGCAAGTGGAAATTCATGAAACAGTCTAAAAATAGCCTCTCTCTCTTTAGACGAGTCGGTTGAGACTTATCAACGTCTGCTCCGAATAACTTATCTCAGCCGTTGTCTACTCCGAAAACGGCAGATCAAACTAGAATATATTTTACCACCTTCTATATTGGGGGCGGGGGTGACTCAGTCGGTAGTGCGCCAGGCTCGTAATCTATAGTTCCCAGGTTCGAGTCCCAGCTGGTTCAGCGTTGAGATTTATCTCCGCAAAATTCCTCGCCCTGCCCACGGTCTGTAGGGGACACCGATGGGCTTGGAAAGACCGCCGTCCGTCGGATGGGACGTTAAGCAGTGGCTCCGTGTGCAGGAGAGCCATACCCTCTGCACGTTAAAGAACACGCTGGATGGCCTTGACGGGAGGCTATCATCTGTCTCCCAACAGCTGTTCCAGTGGGTCCCCTCCCCCAACCTTCTCTGAGCCTTCGAAGTCCATGTGACCTGGCCATTTTAGCCCATGGTGTGCAAAAAAGTGCCGCTCAGAGGTAAAACAACCAAACTTAAATCCTTCTACATTTTGTGATCAATGTAAATGTTACGTCAAAGTACTTAATGCTTGTAGCCCTTATGTGTCATTGCCGGATAAATTGGTGAATTTGATAGATTTGACGTCATTTATCACTGTTATTGGTTATTGAATATTACATATGTTGATACAGGGGCACAACCAGAAATTCATATTGGGAGTGCGAAATTTTGTTTTGTAAATGGATAAATCAATGTATATACCTGTTATATTAATTTATTATAGCCCGCAAAATCCACTACTATTTTAACTTAAAAAATTAAGTCCACTTTCTTTTTTATTTTTTGATAGTATCTTAAAAATTTTATTCTCATACAAACATACACTGAAGTGCCATTGAATTAGGGATAGCAACCTAGAAACGTGTTGGACCCCCTCTGGCTCTAATAACGGCCGCCACACGACGAGGCAAGGACTCCACAAGCTTGCATCAATGTTCCACAGTTATGGCGACCCATGCATCCTCAGGAGCTGTCCACAATTCTCTCAAAGTGGTCGCTGATGGGACACGAGCCCGAACACTGTACTCGGCGGTATCCTAAAGATTTTCGATGAGATTTGAATCTGAGCATCTAGATGGCCAATTCATTATTTCGAAGTCAGCAGAATGCTCCTGCAACCATGCAGTAGCCAATCTGAACCTGTGAGATCAACAGTTGTCTTGGTGGTAGACACCATCCATTGGGATGCATGATGGTCATAAATGGGTGAAAATGGTCAGCCATGAGTTCTACGTACGAGGATGCTTTGAGAGTCGTCACATTGAGAGTCGCATTGAGAGGTGCACATACCAAAGATCCCACAGATGTCCAACTGAAGGCACCACATGCCATCACTGAGCCACCACTAGCTTGTACTGTTCCGACCTGACATGCAGGATCCATGGTATCCTTAAAAGAACGGACCTGCATATCATGGGGTTAACGCCATAACCTCAGTCTGGTGTCGGCGTGATAAAGTTTAAATCGGGATTCATCACTCCAGGCCATCCGTTGCCAATTTTCGATAGTCCAGTTTCGATGTTCTTTAACCAAGGAAAGGCGTTGAGCCCAGTGTCATCACATTAGAAGTTGGACTCTCGTAGGTCGGCGGCTCCCCGAAGCCAGGATGGTACAGTGAGCATTGCACAGTCCGTGCACTGACTTCCTGGCTGTAACCCGCGTTCAGAAGGGAGGTGATTTCAGATATTATCTGGCACCTATCGCTCCGTACAATGCGGGTGAGATGGCGAAGAACACGATCATTCAAAGCTGGTTGTCCTTTGCAATTTGTCCGGATGCTTGTTTTTTTGCCGGAATTTTCATATTCCTGTAACACTCTTGAAACTGTCGTAGAAGAAAAATCCAAGTTCGTTGACAATTTCGGAGATCGAGTGTCCCATCCGTCGGACTTCCGCTTTTGTCCCCCAGTGCATCCTGGTGCCAACACTTCCCCAGGTAACACAACGCACACACATACCCGGCCTTACACATGGTGCAACAGGAAACGAGATTCATCGAACCAGACGACCTTCTTCCAATCATTCAAGGTCCAGTTTCATGCTCGTGTACCAATTGTAGGTGCTTTCGATGGTGAACTGAGGTTAGCAAGGGCACTTGGAGCGGCCTGCAACTACGCAGCCCCATTTCAGCAGGGTTCGATGTACTGAGTGTTGAGACTCCCGTCACCAGCATTCAAATTACGGGCGAGTTGCGTCATGGTATCCTTTCTGTGGCTTGTACCATATGGGACAGCCTTCACTCACCTCTAGCATCGATGAGGCGTGGTCGACCCACATTTTGCCGGCGGTTCGTGGTTTTACCCTCCTCGGACCAGTTTTTGAAGGTACTAACCATGGCTGACCGTGAGCACCCCACAAGCCTTGCCATCTCGGAAATGCTCTGACCCAGTCATCTGGCCATTAAAATTTGGCCTTTGTCAAACTCACTTAAGTCCGCTGCCTTTCTCACCTGAAGAACAAGAACACTGATTAACAGAGATCAGTATCAGGTGTTATTTTTGCCGTTTCATGACCTTCACATGCACCAACGTTTACCTGAAATTACTTCGATTTGCATAAAGGCGCACTCGTCAAAATGTTTTGGCTCTTCGGTGTATATGATGTAATAAATTAATTAAATATAAACCAAAAAATTGACAACTGTTCAAAGATGACTTATGACGAGTAATTCAGTTTAAAATAATAAATTTGTAATCAGAATGGGGTCAAAAGACAAAGGAAACCTATATAATAGACGTAATTTTCACGAATACTTTTTTTTAAAATACCACTTAACTGAGAGGAAAATAGATATATAGATGTAGGCAATTATTACCCTGGAGAGGCAAAATACTAAATTGAGGTAGAAAAGACAAAAGCACTTTTTGAGTTTACTATTTTTCCCCTAAATTTTTTGTTAATCCGTTTTTAGAATAGCTTATATATATGTGTGTATTTCGAGACGTTTTTTTAATCCTATTTGGTTCAGTACAATTACAGGAATCTCTCTAATTTTTTCTCCTAAGTCACGTCACCACTGAACGTTATGTTATGCGCACCTCGCGGTTGCAAGCACTATTCAATTTTTATGTAGAAATATGCAAATTGAAATCTGTGGCGTAGTGTTTCCCACATTGCTCAATTACGGATTATTCCCTTAATTAGACAATACGGGACGCAAAAATCCCTGGCCATCTCCTTAGGGGAAGACGTTTTTATTAATATGGACAATGATGAGCGCAACTCAGGTTTATGGAAACATTAAACAATAACAATATTTATTGAGACAAAATATTTAAAAGTACAGGCAGAACAATTAATTTTTCTAATAATCAATCGTCTATCGTGGACTTAAAAGAAAAGAACTTAAAGAATTAAATGGACTATAGAACTGTGGAACCCCTTTACAATTAAATCTAAAATTAAGGATAGCAACTTATAAGTTAAAGGAAGGGTGAGCATACCGTTCTAAGTGTTCAGTTCGTCTGTCAGCTGCATCGGATTACGGCCACGTCATCGTCACTCTAGCATCGGGGGGGGGGGGGGGGGGGACCATCTCCTTAATTCGTCCTTTAGCCAATGACTGGGAAAACACCTCCATCGCCCTGTGGTTGATGTGGAGACGGGCCCTTAGTTGACCATCACATACGCTGTTGGATAATTTGGCTTCGGCAAAGAGAGGTGGTCGGCTGCATCATCGTGGTTATGTTGGAAGGTGGAGAGTGCCCTTCACTGGTTAGGCACTTCGGAAGCAAATTCCAGTCTCTCTCTTTCTAATTTTAGGGAACCACTCATTCATAGGGATGTCCTTGCATTAACGCATCAAATCACACTGCTTTTGATTCAAAGTCCTGCACTCATTTCCAATGATTCTGATATGCCGATACTGAATCTGGCCCGCCCAGAGCTCTGGCCATCCTGTCCAACTGCTCTCTCTAAAATCTCAGTGCTATCTGCTCTGTTCAAATTCTCAGTCCAACTCAAGTCCGCCCTGGCTCGTTACTCTATCCCACGTTCCTTTCCCCTTGTTTTTCCCGAAAATGGTATGTTCACCATATGTAGCATCTGCAGAGGAACTAACGAGTAATAAATTCCCCCCAGGGGGGGCTGTCGCTGCACATGAGGTTGACATCGCCGCCTGGGAAACAAAATTCCTCGTTCGTTACTGTACACAACTGGACGATGTCGTCCAGTTCTACATCTGTATTTGATGTGGGGAACGATTTCCCGAATACAGCTTCCCATGTGAGATCGCACTAAAGCTGTCAGCAGTCTTTTTGCAGTGTGAGGTCCGGCCCAGACCATTCCGGCCAGACCTCACACTGCAAGATCATAAATGATGATTCCGCCTGTCATCCAACCACGGGCGCTGGGCGTTCTCTGTGTGTGACCCGTCGGAGCAGCTGCGAATCCAACACCCTCCTAACGTGTCCACCCTGTTAGTCTGTTCGTGTATTCCCTTTGTGTTGAAAAAAATACTCAAATGAGAAATTAATTTTAAAAAAATAAATCGTTATGCCTGATGTAAAATCAGCGCATAACAGTTACATCAAAAGAAATTAGGTATGATCTAAGTTGAACAAAATAGGTGCACGTACTATGAATGTAACGTACAGTGAAAAAAAAATATTATTCGTTTCTTAACAGATTATTTAAAACATATATTTGATGAGATATATAGTTTTTTACCTTTAGATATTTTACACTTAAGTTATGATTTTAACTTCTGTTGTGTTACCTGTGAATGGCACATTTTTGCACAAAATGGGCTAAATGTTCAAGTCACTAAGATTCCGAGGGCTCAAATTAGGTTTGGGGAGGGGACCCACTGGACAGCTGTTAATCAGACGGATGGTAGCCTCCCGTCAAGGCCATCCAGCGTGTTCTTTAACGTGCACAAAGTGTCCCATCTGACGGAAGGCAGCGTTTCCCAGCTCGTCGGTGTCCCAACTGATCGAACGGGGAGTTTTGCGGCAATAAATCTCAACGCTGGGATTAGAACCTGGGAAATGCAGTTACGAGCATGGCGCGCTAGCGACTGACCCCATTTTGGCGTCCGATACGCATTCTTAGTTTTCTAATCTCTCATTTCAACAAAGAATCACGTGTCCGCTCGTACTCAATTGGAACAATTTCGAATTCGGCAGAAACTCTCGTGCTCTTTCACCCAATAAACTGAACAATGACTTTATCACGCAAAATCAGAAAGAGATTAATTGATGCATTCCTTCTTTTAAATTTATTGGTAGCAACAGTAATTTTCAATATCTTTAATCCTTAATATTAAGTCTATGGAGATTTCAATAAATTCGGTATGCATCGATTTTAGTTGACTCTCACCAGAGGGACCGCGCCTAGCCTGTATTCTTTCCCTTGATAAAGGGAAAGTTGATGAAAAGTTTGATGTCTCTAGCTCTTCTAAGTTTCAATACCTTTAATTCAGAAGCGGAAAGACACAAAAACAAACTTTCTCTTTTATGAATTAGATTGATGCAACAATATTCCCTGGTGATTCAAATTCAAGTTTATTTTCAAAAGTATTATCTATACAATTATTTTACATAAAAAACCCCATTAAGCCGGAGCTTATCAGCGGGAGTGCACATAGTTTTGACAAATATGATCTAGATTAGATCAATAGCATGACATAAAACGGAGAGAGAAAAAAGAATAAATAAGAAATAAAATGATAAATGTCCGATTAAAAACATCACTTTTTAATCAACCATTCAAATCATTTCTTTTTAACATTGATTTCTAGGTGCGATCACCATATGCAACGGGTAAACGAATTTTTCTTATACTTATTGTGACTCAGATGTAAGCCAGGGGCTCATAGACTCCAGCCTTTGTGGAATAAGAGCTATTTTTAGCGCACAAAATTAGCAACATACAAAACCTAAAGGGTGACAGAAGGTACTTCCTTTATAGCCTAATTGTATAAATATTACAAAAACGTATACAGCTTATTCTCATCGTTCATCTGTGTACTGAGAGCTCAAGTGTCGTAAATACCAGTCGGACATGCAGAGGAGCTAGAAAACGGGTCTCTCCTCGTATGATGACTAACGGGTCTCTCCCCCGCTTCTCTCTCGGCCAATTCCATGATGGCATGGTCTCTACCCGAAGATAAACGGGGTCTCCCTTCCCACTGGCCTGCTAAACACATTAACATTCCTAAGAGGGGATGGTTTTAACAGAACGCTGCATTGACAAAAGAAGTTATACGTACTCACTTGAACAAAATTGAGCATATTTCTATGAATAAAAAATGCTGGAGAGCTTTCTTTACAACCCTAACCAGCCTGACAGAGAGCCCAGTAGTTTCATCTCCGAATACAGCTACACATTCACTTTAATCGCCAATTTCCGCGATATATTTCATAATCATTTCGTTGCACCGGCAACGAATACCGAGGTTGAGAAAGAAGAGATCGATATAATTTTGTTCTGGAATTTTCCTAAAGATGTACATGATGCTGGATCAGCACTCTCCAAATGCGGTTTATGAATGTTGTATCCAGAATTCATTCAAAATCTTAACAACTGTCGAAAATTCCCTTATTCTTTCTTGTTGTTGTTCATCTTCATCTTGGCGCATAGTCGGCTAGGTGTATTGACTGAGAGGACAGTTGCCCTGGGCGTCACGAGACAAGCGCTTAAAGAAACGCACAGAAAAATATTTTCAGCTTTTCCATATCTTTATTTAATCCATATTTATATAATAAAAAGGTAAACAATTTAAATTTTAATGTTGCATTTTTGTTTAATCTCACTCCCTTGCTGACTATTAGACAGTAGGAATGACATCCCTGACTGTAGGAATGGTAGGGACGCTGAAAGTATACTTCGTACGGAGTTGTTCTCTGTTTATCCGACCTGAACCGCAATGGCCTTCAAGCGCTAAACGATTTCTTCCACAAAATGTAACAGTTTTTATTATTGGACTCAATTTGATTTATTTTTCCAGGACCTGTTTTGTGGAACAGTCTCTATCAAACCAGTTACTAATAGATTTTTTTCGTAAACAATATTTTGCAAGTTATCTGTGCACATTAACGAAAGTTCGCGGTAATATATTTCTTGGTGTTTTTTTAATCTCTTGTGTGCGCGCTTGTCTGCCCGCTAACAAACCAGAGTTTGATCGCATGATTGCCCGGTAAATTGGTTAGGAAATAAAATGCAATATTTGCAGTAAACGGTATTTTTAACCTTCGAATCCTGTAGCCAAGAAAAATCGTCTACCGACACATAATTGAATTTCTCTTATTTTTTCTCTTGCAAAATAAAATATACGTTAAAATGAAAAACTGGATGGAACCTCATGGTACCATATGGGATTCGCCCTCTCTGCAGCAGAGTTCTTCACTGTAGCCGACGGCGGAAATGTCAAAGTGGTGCGTAATTCATTAAAAGGAGACTTCTACCTGGAGTGAATAATAATAACACAAAATTAGTAGGATGATTTTTAACTTCATTACCTTTGTTCGAGGCAACAGGAATTTTGCCTTTACAATATGATTATTTGTTCCAAATTACTAAATACTTTTGGTTTACAAATGGAAGTATTAAAGCTGATACCAATAATTAATACTTAAGACGGTATAAACACAAAAGTTTTGAAATTCCTGAATTGCGTAAGGAAATTTTTAGGCACTACTCTTTGCACTTAGCGCCGAAATTCTCTTCCTCTCTCTCCCAGTCAGTAGCAAAAAGATCACAAATTGCGATTGGTTTAGTAAAGTTCTCAAGAATTACACTTTCAAACTAGATGATGTTCAAATTGTTCTTACAGTAAATTACTAAAATTATATATAAGGCAAAGATATTGAATGTTTCTTTTTTCATGAAATCATAAAAAATTCAGAATTAAATATTGAATAAAAAAAAAGTGTCGAGCCATTTTTCAGCGAGTTCAGAGCAGCCGGTTCCCGACCCATGCTCTAGACGGTCTCTTTTCATGACTTTATTGCGATTTACCAATCAAAAGTGGTCAGAATTATTGCTACGTTTCATCATATCAGGGGGAGTGGATCTTGGTTTATAGCGCGTCAAACTAGAATTCTACGCAGACTTTGACCCACACACTGCCATCGGTGAGAAAGAAGAGACTCTTGCGCTTGGAAATGCCGCCGTTCGCTGGATGAAATATTAAGCCGTGACTCCGTGCTCAGGAGAACCCCACCCTGTATACGATGAAGGGCACGCTGGATGATCTTAACGGAAGATTTCCATCTGTCTCGCAGCAACTGTCCAGTGGATCATCTTCCTTACTCAACTCTGAGCCTTGAGGGGTCCTTGTGGACCTTTAGCCTATTGTATGCAGCAGTCAATCTAAATCTGGCATAGCAATGAAGGAGAGAAAATTTCGCACCTTCCATACGTGTATGTTTATAGAATTCAGCATTGGAAATAGAAATTGTACTATATTTCAATAACGATAATGCCATCATTCAAGCACACACACAGTTACAATTATGTATAGAAAATAGTAAGACTAATATTTAGGAATTTTTCGTATACAATCAGTAACGTAAAAAAGATTGGCCGAAAAATTTGAAAGTATGGGAATTTTTAAAAATTTCATTAACATTTTTATTATATCAGTTAATTTACAAATAAATAAACAAATTCTTCTTTTTTCAATTGCAACATTTAAGACAGAGAAGAATCCTAGAAGCTACGCTTAGCTTTTAGGCCTTCTCATACAAGGGCATGTCTCACTAAGACCGAAATCACTACTGAACACTGCCTTAGTTTAGAAGTTCGTCTTGCTGGAATAGTAGCTAGCTCCCTAACCATTATGCCAGTTATCCGCCTTCAAACAGCTGCTTGCCACAGAAATCTGACAGGAGTCTGTTGGTATAGTACGCCATAGAGAAGGTTTGTGAGGATGGAGAGACCTTAGCAGAAAGAAAACATTCATGCCTTTTATCCGGGGCTTGAACCCAGGTCACTACGATTAGTAGCCGAGCAGGATAATCACTCGGCCACCAGAACGCTGATAAACAAATTATTTCATAAAAATAACTTTCCTCAAGGACGAGGAGAATCAACGTCACCCTCGCTGCTAGACAATATATATAATAAATAAGCCAGAATCTAGAAAGAAAAAATAAACAGGATAGGTAGGAGCTAATGACGCAATAAAGCCGGAAAAAAGTTAAAAAGAGGGAGGGGTCCAATAGACTTGATTTCTATTGCAATGTAACATTATCCCCTTTGTTTTAAAAGTTTTTAAAAAGAATTTTTGAAAAATGTGTAAAATAGGTACAAGTTTAATAATTTTCGGCCTTCATTATCCTAAATAGCATTTTCAAAGGGGTGACAATGGCCTCCCCCTAAATGCGCCCCTATACATTACTAATATTTGATCATAGAAAGGATAGACTTCATTTCATTCATTAGTAAACATCCGGGCATCAGAACGGCGTTCCGGTTCAGTGATTTCGAAACATCGAGTGCCGGAATGGCGCTCCGATTTAGTTGCAATGCTTCTTTTGATAAATTGATACCCCTACTCAAAACGTCACGTTTGGCCACTGGTGTTTATGATCCTACGAAGGTAGCAAATAAGAGGAACTTCCACAGGGTAGTCGCCTCACCTATGCACAGAAATTAAACCGATCCTTTTCTCTTTATCACCTTAAGGAAAGACAATTGAATGGAAGCATTTGGTTAGATCTTAGCATCTGTGTTAGTTATTGTCTATTGAAATAGGGTCTTATTTCACTTTGTTGTAATGCGAAACGATCATTGCAGGTTTCAGCAAATAATATTTTATATATATGATACTAAACAATAGAAGTATAATATTTAATCCAATTACTAGATTTTAGTTTGCATATGTTTCTTAAATTTTTAAATAATTCATTGATTGCGTAACTTTTATTTGCCAGATATTTCATTCTTTAGGTATCCTATTATAAAAAACACCCTTTTTGAATCTGTTACTAAATATTTTTTATTATTTAAATATAGCATATGAACGTTAAACGATTTCAAATGAGTCACTATGATTTTTGCAAGAAGAAGTTTTCATTTCTCTTTATACGAAATTTTGATTTTTCCAACCATAATTGACATTATTTTAATGGATATTTCACATTTTGCTGGTTCTGAATCATTTTGTGTAGTGGATTCTGCATATTGAATATCTGTGTCTATTGGATATTATTTTTTATCGGACAAATACCTTAAGCATTTGTTTGGATCTTAGGGATCGGCATGTGTTTAATGTCTATCGAAATAGGGTCTTATTTCACTTTGCTGTAAAGCGAAACGATCATTGGGGGTTTTATCAAGCATTACACAAGAGTCCGTATTGCTATGGAGACCCATCATTATGTTAACTGTTGCAAAATTCCTTAAGATCTCACGATTGCCCATAACTTTTTGTCTATAAATAAAATCGAAAGCCATCTTTAAACTAAGGAAAGGACTAATGACAGAGTTTTTGATTATCTGATTTGGGTGAAAAAAAACCCTTCAATTTGTGAGTCCATCTTGTCATTTAGAAGTTGCGCATATGATTCATTTTCTTTGGCATCAACCAAATTAAGCTCTCATTTTTAATTTAACTGTTAAATAAATCAAGTAGACTCTGTTGTATAATATTGCTATTTTCAGACATATTATTTACAGAAAAAAAATTCAATTCATGCTACAATGAATATAATATTTTTAAAAGGAGGGACAAACACTTTTCGGATTTGGAAAATCACGTAAATATTTCGCTCTCTTAAAGGAATCAGGAAACTATCACTTAAAAGTGAGACACACGAAAAACAAAATTTCGACATCATAATTTACTTTGATTGATAAATAAAGATTTTATTAATTTCACTATAATAAAAAGTGAATGATACACCCTCAATCAAAATAAACCTTTCTTGGTTCATATTTATGAACATAAGAACTTTCCTTGATAAGATCTCGAGATCCTTTTTCTGTACTCTCTGAGCAGAGAAACTTGATCTTCTTATCTGTTGTGCTTTCATCGCCTTTAGAAGACAGAGCATTGAAAGCATTAAACAGCGATTAAATGACTCAGTTATGCATCTGACATAAATGCTCATCATCTTCCCAATGAATCTTCTGAATGTCGGAGATGGGTTGATTGACGGTTATGGTTAAAGTCTGGAAGAGAAAGGAAGAAATTAAAGATACGAATTAACACTCTCAAGTGTACAGATCAATTATAATTTAAAGCAAAAAAAGAACATGTGATGGTCTTTTTTATAAAATATAACTATTGTTGAGACTTAAAATGTAATCTCAGATTTTTGCAACAGTGGATTAAAGTTATATCTTAATAAATGTAAAGCGAAAAATTCCATTATGCTGCAGTGCTGCATTTTTTAAACATTAAAAAAAATTTAACTCCATAAAATTCTGGATTTCTCTGAGAGACGTTTCGAACAACAAACTTTGCTCCACATAGAAAATGCCACAAATGGAAGCATTTCTCGGAGTGTCATGCAAATAGGTGGGTATGTGTAGACAGTTGGGTTATGTAAATGAGTGCAGTTGTGAACCAATCACGTGATAGGTGTACAACAGGGCAAAACGTGTCGGAGTACCTGAGTTTGGTCTTCTTCACTGGGTGTATGGACCATTGCATCGGAGTGATCTCGATGGCAAAAGCATGTGTAAGGAGTGAGAATGCTTGGGAGACGTCATTGGGAATCCTATCATCACACGGACACCTTTACCAGAGGCTTCATCATAGGGCTACGTACTGTAGGTTGATATCGTATCGTCGCGGCGGAAACGCTTGGGATGCAACAACTGTCGGCCCAATTTGGCGATAGTGGTTGAAGGAAGGTAACGTGCAAAAAACAAGATTTCGACATCATAATTTTTTTGATTGATGATGGATTAATAAAGATTTTATTAATTTCACTATAATAACAAGTAAATCATACATCATCAATCAAAATCATGGATCTGGATGTCGTAGATAGTAGTCGTGTAGTGGGACTGGTGCACATAGGAGAACATCTCAACTCCTCGATCCAGTTTCGACCAAGTTGTAGCAGCCCCACAGCAGGCAATATACGACTCATTATACAGGAATCTACGGACATCTCAGTGTCGACATGGACTGTGAATCGCAGATTGGTTGAGGAACGTTTGAACTATCGCTGGCCATTGCGACGCCTGCCACTCCCCGCAGCACATCGTCGCACAAGGTTGCAGTGCTGCCATACCAGACATGTGTGGCAGGACGAATGGAACTATGTCGTATTCAGTGACGAATCTCGCTTCTTTCTCAGCGCCAACAATCGCCGATTGAGAGTCTGGAGATGTGATCACTGGGTTGATCTGGCTGCCATCTATGAGCGTCATATGGCTCCTCAGCCTGTTGTCATGGTTTGGGGTGCCATCAGAGTTTACAGCTGTTTATCGGTCGTATGCCTAATGGGTACAATGACAGCACGACGATGCTGAGATGAGGTGTTATAGTCCATTTTGTTTCCGTGTCACTGTGGTATTCCTGATCCCCAGTATCAGTTTCTTCATGATAACGCCCGACCACACACTGCCAACATCAGCAGACAATGCCTAGAAGCTGTCCAGGTGCTGCCTTGGACAGCGTGATCCCCAGAACTCTCCCCAATAGATAACATGTGTGAATCATTGGCAGACAACTTCACGTCTCTGAACAACCCCCTAGCAATGCCGATGAATTATGGACACAGGTCAACGTTGCATGGCTGCAATACCTTAGCACACCATCCGGGTACTTCTCTACTCGATGCCACACCGTGTTGCCGAATGTATAGCCCAGCATGGCGGTCATATGACCACTGACTCAGGCCACATTATACACTCTCTTCGCCCGTTGCATTCGTGTAATCCCTCAGAAATTAAATCATTTCTTTCCCACCTACGTGTCTACATGTATGGTAGGTTTCGTCTCATTTCCTGCATTTCTTCGTGATGTGGCATTTTCTGTGTCGAGCAGTGTAAATAAATGAATGTAATACTGACTACAACTATTTAATTCCTTAGTTGTTATGACATAAGAGTATTTTCAGGTGCTGTAGCGGTATCAGTTACTTGGCTATAACTCGAAAACAATCGATGGCTTTGGATTTAAATCCTGGGTGATTGCACGAATGTTTCTGTTGCAGTTTCGTAGGAGTAAACTTGTGATGACCTGCAGTACAACTTTTAGATTTCTCCTTTCTGGATGCAAGCAGAAAAAAAATACTTATGAATTTTAACTACTTAATATGTCTCTCCTTACAAAACGTTGTCCGTTAAATTTTCGCTTGTATACAAGAAAATGTCGTTGCGCTCTCCCAGTAGAGAGATACAGCAAACCCTCCTAAAGCTGGACCCCGTCCGGCTTTAATAACAGTAAGAGTCATTCAAAATTTTAAATCGACAAAAATTTCTCGAACGTGGTAGTCGAGATTGCCGTTTCCGTCTCTCTTCTGTGGAGACGAGCGTTGGTGTTTGTCTAGCATCGTTACGGTCAAGACCCGTTTCATGTTCGATCCGCAAACGTTTTCAAAATTTCTTGTGAAGCGAAGGGTTAATTGGTGACAATAAGATCTCTAACAAAGGTGTAGCAGGAAGAAAAAGTACAAAGATGGAAATTCACATCAGCTTAGATGTTATGGATAATTAAAATGTCTTGAAATGTTGGATGCTGATTTCAAACGATTTCGATTCTGATTATGAAGATGATGAGCGTGAAGAAAAAACAAAAGTTCTGATATCAGGGAGAGCCAGGATGATGTTATTAACTTCATTCATCAGACCTCATGAATCCATGCAGTATTATTCTGAGTATTCAAGGATAAAAAGGGAAATACATGAGCAATTCAATTCAAATTCAATTCAATTTATCATTTCATTTTGCATTTCATACAATTTACATTTCATACAATTTGAATTCATACATAACAAATATTTTATTTATTTCAGTTGTACAAATTTTATAATACAAATTTTATAATACAATTTTAATGTTTGTTTAAATATTCATTTGTTAAGCAATGAAATATAACAATAAAATATATGATACTCTTAAACTTTTTTTAGATTAAAAAATGCATATTTTTGTTATCACAAGTAATATTTGGAATATCAACCATTCACAAGAGTATCAAAACTGGCCTGTAGAATTGCAATTTTGTGAAAAATAATAATATAAATAAAATTTATTTATTTGTATATATAACAACAAACATGAAATATTTTAATCCTTTTCCTTAAAGATCATTTCAATATCAATAATTTCATCAATTCATAATTTTAATAATTTTGAAAATTAAAATATTTTAATTTCATTTTTATTATGCCTGGCAAGGTGGTTTTAGGTGCTAAATATGCATAATGTGTCTGTGTGCTATTTTTCTTAAGGTATGCAAGAATTAGATTACTGTAATCAGTCGATCTTGTGTTATGTTTAGAGGTTTAAACATTATTTTTCTGTGCAATGATAATTAATATATAATAGAATGCTATAACTTTCAATTTTCTTAATTGAAGCATATGTAAATCATTATAATAAAATCTACACTATCATTATTAAAAATAATAATAAAAAAATTTTATTCAATCACAGTACATAAAACAAAATAATGAAAAGAATTAAGATGAGAATATTTTTCGTATTGACAGGGACACCGAGCAATTTTCTCTTATTGTCCTGTACAGTAACTGGTCATATCTATATATTTAAGAATGAAACAAAATTAAAATTAAAATGAAATAAAGAAAGGAAAAGGTTAAAAAGATATAAAGATAATTATATATATATGCATAATTTCCTCTTTATCAATATATATCTAATTATTTTATTTTGAATAATAAAAAATGGTTTATTACCACTGTAATATGATCTTGCCCACGATATCAATTCATATTTCAAATATGATTTAATCCATGCATTATATATTAATTTTAAAAGTTTTAACGAAATTTATAATATAATATAAATTTGGTTTATTTTTATAAAGTGTCGCACTCGGAATTTCCAATCCCGAGTCTGACGTATCTGTCAGTTCGCCATTTTTTCTGTCACCCAACATTTCCTCGGTGGGACGGCTGAAGGCACAGCTTCAAGCCACCATCTTTGAAACGGCGAGCCATCTGGGCCTTTTGCACCCGTTACCTGGGCTAGAAAGGCGAAAAACAAAGTCATAAAAATACTCTTCGGAGCGCGCGGCGTTGGTCATCCCGGCTGGACCGGATGTGCCCTGACCAAGCCAAAGGGCCGCGGCTCCAATAAAATGTACCGCACCAATGGGCAGCTCCACCACTATCACTTGGGCCCAAGGGAAACTGACTTTCGCCCAATGGGAAGTGGCGGCGTGTCGCTTTGAGTGGACGAGCGGAACAGAAACAAAGAGGAGCACGTACCAAGTTTTGGGAGAGAAAAGACGTGCGAATGAGAGACGAAAAAGCAGTCAGCGGAACGAGTAATGTGCGAGACAGCGCGGCACCCCTGGGAAGCTAGTGCCTTCTTGCTCCAGAGGATCCTATAGTATCCAAAAGTGCAAGGCCCAGCAATCATCAACAGAGACAATTGTGCTAACCGAAATGAAGGACGGAAGATCCACCTCTTGCACCACAGTAATAGCGTACGAATCAAACTAGCGAAAGAGCTCGTAGCTCCCAAGATGGCTCGAGACGAAGCCCCGAAGTAGAACCTCCCGAGAGAGCAAAGATCGCTACTGTGTAGTACGTGCGAAAGCCGACCTCGCCCTATGGAGAGGTTCACCACCCCTGTTTGAGGAGGCATCCAACAGTAAAGAAGACTCCGGAGTTACCCGCGCACCAGGACAGTCATTGTGCTCCGAGGAATCTGCAAATCTGCCCCGGCCATGAATTTTGTGCCACTGAGAAGTCCGGACGACCAGCTTCCAACGTGTGGACGACTGCAGTTCGCCAGTTGGACAATTGCGTAACCCACGAGGGTACAAAAAGGTCAGCAGCCATTTTCTCTGCTTTTCTCTCTAGTTTTAGCCCATGAGTGTTCCCCCCCCCCCTCTCTGCGTCTTCCCGCCTGTTTCGCCAGTGAGGCTGAGTAGACTGGCGTGTAATTAAGCACGATTGTTAGAGTTCGACCTCGGAGACGGGTCCGTGTATCTTAGTTAATAAATAATTGTTATTCTTGAATTCACCTTTCTGTATGAGGTCTCATTCCACGAGTACGACCAGTTTTTGCAATCAGTTTGTATACTGTTGACGTTTCTCTGACCAGCCCACAGGTGGGTGAAGGTACAGAATTAAAAAAGGACACAACGCAAATCAGAGCCTACTTTTTGGGGGTCTAGACCTATCGGTTGCCTCCTAGTTCTCATTCACCATCAACCAGATCTGGTGGGGTTTAGAAAATAAGGACTCCTGGGTGTCCAGGGTGATATTTGTATTCTCATGAGATATTCACATTTCTCATGACTGAGCTATGTTTATTTCCCAAGTCGAAATTAAATTTCGAGAAATAAATAATTACTTAAACTGGTGCACCACTAACTGACCCTACTAATCGATCTTTCATTGTATGACAATAATGATAGTCAATTAAAGTATGTAATATCAAATGACATGCACCTAAAAGGAGGCTTAGGGAAAATTGACTACGTAAATTATGGGAACCGCTGATTTATATGATCATCGTTCCATCTTACAATAACATCTATCAACTATTTTAAGTGAGATATTGTAACCGCATATTTTTGGACAGTTTAGCTTTTAACAGCTAGAAAACCCTTCCAAACTAAAATAGTTCCAAGTGGTTCACCTGAATAGTTTTTGCCTCCTCAAAAACTTTCAGAATTTGAAAATTCCCACATCTTCATATCCTTTACGAAAAACTAAAAAGAGAATATCACTTGTATAGTTTATTTTTCAGAAAGTGCAGTAACATAAAGATGAAAATTTTCAATAGTTGTGACTCCAAAAATTTCTTTTGAAAGTGTTATATTTGCCTCTAACAGAAAAATGCTGTAAGCTGATCAGATGCTCTATTAGAAGGAGATTTTGCCAGTATTAAAAAATATTACGCGTAACGAAACGAAAGTATTTTTGAATAACTAAACGAATAACTTTATGTTATTTTCAAAAGATTCATAAGATATGCGGTAACGAAAATGGGAAAACACGTTATTTCGTTTTTTCACGGTTTTTTATGTCGATAACATTTAACTTGGTCCATTTTTTTTCCTTTGTAAGAACTTTTAGAAATTTAAACTCTTGACAATTTCCAGAGATGCACAATTTAAATTTTACAATCTTAAATGTGGATCAGCTTACAGCATTTCTCTGTTAAGGCGAGTGTAACAGTTTCAAAAGCGATTTTTGGAGTCGCAACTATTGACGTTTTTCATCATTCTCTTACTGTTCGATTTTCAGAATAAACTAGCTGTAAGGGTACGCGCTCACTGGTCAGCAAAGGCCACACGCATTACTCCAACAGAAAATATTCTCCCCTGCATTCTCTATGAGACAGCACTCACTGGCAAGCAACGAAGGCATCGGCCCCGGCAATGTCGCCCACGGATTGAAGAGGGAGAATCCCAAACGGCATTTCCCCTTCCTGCTAATGACGTTAGGCCTCTTAATCACTTTTGCCACGGCCTTCGCCACCCTTCTTGCTTTGTTTAGATGATGCGCACGCAGCTAGAGAGTGAGCCTTGTTTCACTTTATCGAAAATGAGCTCTGTAACAGCACGTGCACTTTTTTGTTCAGTAAATATTTTCTTAGTCTATCAATTATTTTCCGTGATCACCAAATATATGAATACCGAAAAATTAATTTTAATGGTACAACAGTACAATGAACAGTATAATCTTAAAAATACTAATTATAGTAATCAATTGGGTAGAGGAAAAATTATTGGACAGCCAGGTATGTGTCCACAGACGTGTTCACAGACTATATTCCTTTTTTTAATTCATATTACTTTCGCGATAATACAGTGAATCACGAGTAAGAAATGTGATTATGGCTGTCTTAGGGTTGTTATTGTTTTTCAAGTTCTGCTTCAGAAAACTGAAGAGACGAAAAATTCTTCACTAGGTACATAATCGAAAGATGGTCTTTGGATTGCTTTCATATATTATACCCAAAGATGACAGTTCGAGTTATCCCCCAAAGAATGCCCTAATTAGGGATCGAAATATTAGAACATTTTAATCATAAGTGAATTTTTTTTGTATTTTGATTTTTCTGAAGTAGAATATAACTCCATATTTAAATGGTAATAAATTTAAGATTAGCCCATTTCTTCCCAGTGTTGCGTGTACGCAACACTTGGGAAGAAATGGGTTAATAAAATGCATTTTCTTTGAAAAGGTTTTGGTATTTATTTATTTTTTTCCATGATCTTATTTAAATATTTAGAAATGAAGGAGAGTAAAATATTTTTTTGTTTATAATAACAGAAAAACTTTAAATTTTTGCTTAAAAGATATTTAGGTAGATATTCTTCCGCTCTTCTTTTAAGTAATTAAGTAAAAGGAAGGGCTGAAGAATATCTACCTAAATATCTTTTAAGCAAAAATTTAAAGTTTTTCTGTTATTATAAACAAAAAAACTTTTACTCTCCTTCCTTTCTAAATATTTAAATAAGATCAGCCAAAAAATAAATAAATAACAAAAGTTTTTCAAAGAAAATGCATTTTATTATTCTTAAATTTATTGTTTCCCGAATTTTTCATGAGTCATTCTAAAATAATTGAAAAATTTAGTCATCGTCAACTAGATCTATGAAAAAACAGTGGAATTCCCCAAACTTCATTCGTTTTTGACATATATTATGTACCTAAAATCTTCTAAAAAATAACTCTAAATTTCTCTTTTCAGGGAGGGAGGATAGAAAGCATCTCCAAGCTGTAGGTTTGCTTCTCAGCAGACACACTAGTGATGTTATTCTACGATATGACTGCATCAATGAAAGATTTCTTACAACAAAATTTAAAACAAAAATTAACGACTTGAATGCCATCTGCTGTTATGTCCCCACAGAGGACTCTAATGAGAACGAGAAGGATACATTTCACAGCCAGCTTCAGGATATTTTGAATTGTGAAAAGAAAGGAGATATTTCTCTTGTGCTAAGTGACTTCAATGCTAAAGTTGGTACTGACTCTGACCTTTGGGCAGAAGTTTTAGGTCCCTTTGACATTGGTAGTTCCAATGGCAATAGAGAACATCTTCTGCAGGTAAGTAAACTTAATGGTTTACGAATAACTAACACATACTTCAAATACCGGGACATTTATAAATATACAAGGGTTTCACCTGGTGGGTTGCGCAGAAAAAATCATTAATCTATTAATTAAAATATAGATTATATTTTGTCAAATGGGCCAGTTCAGTTAGGAATACCAGATCATACAGGGGAGCCGAAATTGGGTCTGACCATTACCTGGTCAAAAGTGTCTTGCAGTTGAAGCTTAAGAAATGTTGTGCTAAGGTTAAGAAAATTACCTTCAATACTGAAGGTCTGAAAGATCCAGATATAGCCAAAGCACACGATGATAGGCTACTTAGTCATTATGACAATCGTGGTTTCATTACTGCTGAAGTTGGGAAAGAATGGGATCAGTTTAAACAGGCTTTTCTTCAAACCAACAATACTCTTTTGGGTAAAAGGGAACAGAGGAAACAAAATTATTTGAGTGACAAGGCTATAGAACTTATTTCTGAAAGAAGGAAGTGCAGGATTAATATAAATCAACACCCTACTAGTCCTAACAGAAGGTATTACAACGAGTTTAATAAACGTGTAAAGGATCAATTAACAGCTGATAAGAATATTTGGCTTGATAGCTTGGCTGACAAAGCAGAGGCAGCAGTTAGACAGCAAAACAGCAGGGGGTTGTACCAGATTGTTAATGTTTTATGTGGGAAGAAACAGAGAGGTACACAAGGATTGAGGGATAAACATGGTAAGGTGGTTGAAGGTGAGGATTCTATGATGGCTAGGTGGGCTGAGCATTTCAGAGATGTTCTAAGTAATGTGATTATTTCTACTCCCATTGTAATGAGGATAGATGTATTACTGGCTATTATGATGGCCCTATATCACATTCTGAAGTCGCATTGGCTATCTCTAAATTAAAACTGCATAATTCCCCAAGGGTGGATGAAATGACCACTGAAATGTTTAGAGCAGGAAACATTTGTGTTGTCACATGGCTGACTGAAATTTTGAATGTTTTTTATGATAAAGGTGTTGTTCCTAAGGATTTTACTAGAGCTATCATTGTCCCAATTTTTAAAAAAGGTGATCGCAGTTCTTGTGATAGTTATAGGAGAATTAATTTACTTTCTGTCCAGATAAATTTCTTTGCATGATTATACTTAATAGCATTAAGAATCTGGTTGACAGGCAATTGCGTGATGAACAGTGTGGATTCAGAAGTGCTAGGGGATGTATTGATCAAATATTTTCATTTAGGCAGATTCTTGAGAAATGTTTAGAGTTTTAGAAACCTGTGGTTGCTAGCTTTATAGATTTCGAAAAGGCTTTTGACTCTGTAATGATTACATACTAGACATACTAGATTATGATACTAGAGTATGATACTATAGATAATGATTACAGATACTATAGATAATGATATGATACTATAGATAATGATTAAAGAGAGCATTCATTACTAAAGTAATGAATGCTCTCTTTAATAACACTGTGTCATATGTGAGAATTGGTACGTCTTGCAGCGATTGGTAGTGGAGTTAGACAAGGGTGCATTATTTTTTCTTTTCTCTTTTGTTTGGTTAGTGATTACGTTACGCGAAATTCTTTGCAAGAGAAAAGTTTTAGCCTAAACGGTCTAGAGATTTCAAAATTTCTTATTTAGATTATGCCGATGATTTGGCCTTGTTCGCTAATGATGTTGATGAGATTAATTCGTTCATTAGGGCTGTTGATGAGACTGGTAATAGAGTAGGTTTGACAATAAAAAGAGAAAAAAACTAAAGTGATGAAAATTGGTCAGGCAGATGGTGCTTCAGTTGCTTTGAATGGCTGTACTCTTCAGAAAATGTCTAAATTTAATTATCTTGGGGGCTATGTAACAGATACTGGTGGTGATGTGCGGTATAAGATAAATAGAAGAATAGGGATTGCCACTGGGACTTTTAAGAATCCATGGAGAGTGTGGAAAAATAGGCGTATACACCTAAAGACTAAAATTAGGTTGTATAATAGTTTGGTTCTTTCTAGAGTTAGTTATGGTAGCGAAACATGGATCCTTTTTAAGCAGGATAACAAGAAACTTGATGCCTTTGATTCTAGATGCTTACGAGTATCTTGGTAGTATCTTAGTAGTATCTTAGTAGTTGCTTGTAAATAATGACGAGGTTAAAAGAAGGAGTCATTAACCTCTTTTGAGCAGCATATTGTGCAGAGAGAGACTGCGTTGGTTTTGTCATGTTGCTTGTATGAATAGCTGCAGATTGGCAAACAGGATTATGAATAGTGTGCCTAAGGGTTTCAGAAAGAGGGGGAGACCTAGAATACGATGGTCAGAAAATGTCAAACAGGACCTTGCTAGAATTGGACTAGAGTGGCCAAATGCAGTAGCAGTAGCTCAGAACAGACACGTCTGGAGTATCTCGTTTTGGTTCTCTTGCTTGCTAAGTTGATGTTATGTTTGACGGAGTGGTGGATTTCTTCTAGTCGTTGTTGTAATTCTTGTACGTATTGTGGAGTGGACATAGGCATTGCTTCGGGCCGACCATATAAAAGGTCACAGGGAAGACGTAACTCTCTTCCAAAGAGCATCATGGAAGTTGTCTGTCCAATTGTCTCGTGCACTACTGTTCTGTATGCCAGCAAAAGGAGTGGTATATGGTGATCACAGTCACGTTGATGGTCGTCGACAAACAATGCTAGATGTTGTGCAGTTGTCCTATTATCCCTTTATTTGCATTCAACGATACACTATTTAAGATAACTTTTTCACAGAAAAGCCCTTCTTTTAGAATGATCTCTTCAGAACCCAAAACTAGGATAATTAGCTGCTAAAGGCTGATGAGCTCGTGAGCTTTTTGAGCACAATAAAGTGATTTTTAAAAACAATTTTTTGTTACTGACAAAAGTTATCACCTCAGTGTTTGTGAAAGACTGTTATCACACTACATTGAATTTTTTTCTAAAGTGGCAAAAAAGTTGCGTCTTAAAGTTGCTTTTTTTAGTTCATTATGTTTAAAATAAAAAAAAAGTAATTAATGGAATGTATGAGCAGATCTACAATGACCTCATAATGTATATATTTAGAACCCAATTTTTTTAACATAATCTAAACATCAATAGTTAAACGAGGTCAACTCCTCGTAATTGGGATGGGAATCTCTTGTTGCCTTTTTTTTTTTGGCCTAAAGGGGAACGAACGTTTAAAGTGCTTCGGGTTATAATTCAGTTTTTTACTGTACGATTATTTAATAACAATCAATATTAACAAATTATTAATACGCTCTAATTTTGTAATGAAATCATTTACTAAATATACAATGAGACTAAAATAGTTCAATATAACATATTCGCTGAATATTCAATGAAACTACTAGGTTTCGATTATTCGATGAAGTTCAGGCCAAGCTTTGGAATCTCTAAACTTCCAAAGGGGTCAAAAATGAATAGAGTATGGGCAGCTGCTATAAGACGAAACCTTCCATCACGACCAGGCCCAGATCTAGTGAAGGAAAGGAGGAAGGGGCAAGTGATAAGAGAGATTCGGAGTGCCTTTCACGTAGACATATTTCTTTTTTTTCTTGTGATCTTAAACAATTTCTTGCAAAATGTACATATATGATTAATATCTTTATATTCCAATTCTTAAGTTTTTAAATTATATTTACTTTTTAACAATTGGTTTGATTTAACAGGTGCGAACCACTAAATGCCTCACATTTGGATATTTTCGATGAAAATTTTCAGCATATTGCGGCTTTTAATTCAACAAGCTATCAACAAAGAATACATTTGTTCAAGTAAAGAACATTAGCTCTGTAAAAGAAACAGGCGTATGGTAATAAAATGATTTCATTATTGATTTTTTTTTTGGAAACAAAGGGCAAGGCGTCCAAGGTCACCTAAGAATAATTATTATACTATTTAAAGGATGCATCGACTTCTGCAGCCAATAAATAGATTCTAAATATCGGCAAATGTAAGTCAGAAAATAAAATTAAATTATCCAATCTTCGGGCATTTAATATAATAGAAAGAACCTTTATAAAATTGAAGTGTAAAACATGAGAGGACAAAAAACAATAAAGTTAGATAAGGCCAGGATCTGGGAAAAAATGGGAGGTGGTATGGAGAGAAAGGGACGCGACTGAGATAGAAGAAAGTAAAAAGTAGAGGCAAGAGACTGGATTTCCATTGCAGTATAACATTTTCACCTCGTTTTAATGATCTGTAAAAATCATCGAATATAAATTAAAAAATTTAACAATACCTATCTTCCCATATGTGCCCTAAAAAGTACGAAATAAAATTAAACGTAACGATGGTCTAATCAGTCACTGAATTCGTATTCATTTCAAAGGGAGATAGGGCGCCGGCAATCTTGTAGGATACATAAATCAGCACCCTATCTTCCTTTGAAGTGAATACGAACTCAGTGACTGATTGCACCATCCATATGTTTAAGGTTTATTTCTCACTTTTTACGGCGCATATGAGAAGATGGGTATTTTTTACTTATATTTTTTCTTTGTCACTAAAAACATCTACCTTCAGAAGTTTTCATTTGATATATGACTGATAAACATCGATCACACTTTTTCTTTTAATTGTTTTTGTAGTCGTGTTTAAGGTAACCAATTATATTGGAGATGTCGCAAGCTGTAATTTGTGATATAACTCGTTAAGGCATAACCCCGCGAAAATCCACCCCTTTTTTGGTAATGGATAGTGGAAGAGCAAAATTCGAAATAATTTACCACGTTTCTTTTATGCGCTTTCATTTGACTCCTAACTCGCAATTGTACGCCCTCGCGTTCGGATGATATAGAGGAACAATCGTTTCATTATTTTTCCCTTTTTAGGGAGGAAAGAACGCACGGGGATCAATTTTTTATAGCCTATGACACTCCCAGAATCACATGCTTTCATTTGACACATAAATCATTTTTTCGTCGCATTCGAAAGATGTGTTGGAACAACTCTTTTGCCAAATACACCACCGACAGACTGCTAAACCGCCAAACCGGCAAATAAGGAACGAAAAACTGTAGGAAGATAAATAAAAAGTGCATGAAAAATGCATTTTTTGGACTCGAAGCCGTGGTCCGTTTGCAAAAAAAAAAAGAAATGATACCAGTTTCCTCTTGCAAGATTAATCATTTCTTTTTGCTTCCAATTCCCCTTACAACATTTACAAAGGAGTAAGGGGCATGGTTTTTCTTGCCCCCCTCTCCCTCCTCTAAATCCGGCCTTGGTCCGATATATTAAAAAAGATTTGCCAAATTTAAAAAAAAGTAAGGTGTCCTCTTATTATTTAAAAAAACTCATACTCTTTACAAGACTTTTACTCTAGATAATGGTCGTGTGCTATTTGACTCCGGCCATTTCAATTTATCGATTTTAAGTTTTATTTTTCAATAAATCAGAAAAAGAAAGGAAATCACTGAATTAAAACTTCTCCAGCTTCAAATAAAGATAGATCAAGCCGTTTAATTAGCGAGCTATGTTTCACAAGTATATGCCAAGTGGTTATATAAAGAAATTTTCAGTTTTCACAGTCGAATATTTTAACATCGGTTGCTCCTTGTGCATTCAGATATTGCAGAGATGTTAGCGTTAAAGAATCGTCACCTTCATTTTTGAAGTATTGACATAAAACTGCACATAATCGGCTAAATGAGAAAAGTCACAAGCACCCCAAACACTCAGAGAATGGGACCTTGAACAGGTGTTAGATGGTAGCCACCCATTAAGGCCATCCAGCATATTCTTTAATGTACATAGGGAGGGATTGTCAACATGGGGTACGCGGTAAAAGTTTTTGGGGTACGCCGTGAGAGCTGAAAATTCGCTAGATCTAGTAACAAAGTCGCTAAGTTGGCGTTATTATACTATAACTATAGTTTTATCTATCTGTATGAGGGGTACGCCAGTTGCATAAACATTTTCAGGGGGTACGTGAAGCATAAAATGTTGAGAACCACAGCTCTATATCTGGTGTTCTCAACGTGGGGTACGCAGTAAACTGTTTTTGGTATACGTAGGGAGAGCTCAAAAGTCGCTAGATCTACAATAGTAACAAAATCTCTAAGTTGGCAACGCTTTTGTGCAAAAATGTCATTTTTTGTGTTTATCGATATATGTAATTTATGAATACATAAATTTAATGTGTATATATAGATAACCCATTCTCTGAGTTTTATTCCCAATGTTATACTATAATTATAGTTTTATCTATCTATAACACGGGGTATGTCAGTTACATATACATTTCCAGGGGGTACGTAAAGCATAAAAGGTTGAGAACTACTGGTATAGGGTATGGCCCGCTTGCAAACGGGCCACGGCTTCGAGTCCCATCGGTATCCCCTTTCTCATCGAGGGCAGAGTAGGCGGCACACTTGGTACGCGAACCAGGGAACTAGAGATTACGAGCCTGGCGCTATACTTTCTGGGTCTCTTTCTGCCGTCTATCCGTTAGTACTCTACTATATATATGTAATACATTTCCGAAAAGGATATATCTTAATGGAAAAAATGCAGGATATTATAATGCGATATAAACAACTCAGTTTAAACGTTCGTCATTAAATGATCCATCGAATTAAATCGGTTATTAAACAATTAATATTTCTACATAGGTTGTTCATTCGTATTCCTTTTGGAGATCCAAAATAAAGCGTTGCTTTTTCATTTCATTCATACTTATTCTTTAGCCGTGCTTCACCACCAAGTATAACAATTTGAAAAGAGTAGACAGAACATGAGATATTAAAAGAAAAAAGTATATATATATATTTAGAAAAATGTGTGCATATATTGTCAAACAAATATTCGCTACGTAGTGCATACAGAGTACTGCATTTTCTTTCTCTACGCATCAGCTTAAGACACAGTTTCAGCATTGTGCCATTGAAGGCCAATTCTAATAACTTCCTGTTTCCCTTTGCGTGTCTCGTTTAATCGTTGACCTCTCCACCTCATGCTTTAAGTCACCGTTAATAATTCTAATTCTTAATCAGTCATTTCATGGTGGACAAAGTTGGACATGTGTGAACCAACCAATCCCTACTTATCATTTTCCTTTAGCAACTTGGAGCTCAAACATGGCTTGATGACTGCTTTCAGGATCTTACAAAAACGAATATCGTAAAAATGAGGCATCTAAAGCCTCATATCTGAACTCAAAAATATTTTTCCAAGTTGCACTATCAAAGCAAATTTTTAGAAAGTATTAAAAAAAAATGTTGAATCCTAAGTTTACTTTCAGGTTTATTAGAATCTTCCTCCAAATTCTTCCCAAGTCTAAAAAGTAAACTCCAGTACAGATCGTTTTGACAGTGCTCGCGTATCATATGTATTTGGTAAACATTTAAAAATGAAATAAATACCCCCTCAAGCAGCTGCTTGCCACAGAGGTCTGACAGGAGCCTGTTAGTTTTTATGCCATAGTAGAAGGTCTGTGAGGATGGCAGGTCCTCAGCAGAAAAAACGACAAGAACATCAATGCCTTAACTGCGGGGCTCGAACCCAGGTCCCTTAGATCAGCAGCCAAGTGCGCTAACCACTCGACTACGGGACGGCTTTGGTAAACACTGGCTAATGTTAATTAACCTAAAAAACTGCTTCGAAGAACAACTTTTAGAAAGACTGATGGATCGCACGCTTAAGGATTCGAATTCGCTCGCAAATTTCATTTTCGCAACAAAATCGATAAATAACAAACAAAAGTTTAAAGTATTTTGAATTATGTAAAAGGAAAATTAAACATGAATTCCTCTTTTTAAGAATTAGAAATTATTACAAGTGAAAATGAAAGTCTAGTATAGCTGTCGGCTTCACGTGGCCATGAGGTAGGTTCACAAGCATTCGTTAGTTTGAAAGATTTATTTGTTGGGGTAGAACTTTTAGGGTGTTTAGAAGATATCTGGCCATCGTTATTTTATTGTAGCCTTGATGGTAGTTAGGTAGACACTGGAAGGAGAGCTATGCACCAATCCCCTGTGATGATGCATAGAACCGGCCAGGCCTAGCACCTAATGTCCGACCGCGCCTTCTCGTAGTGCAGACCGTTAGTACCTTTCAAAAGAGATACTCTCTTGTGGAAATGAATGGAAGGGGAGGGCTGCCAGATTAGTGTGGCCTACTGATCTGGACCACTATGGCTACTTTTCTTTTTCTTTCTACCCTGCTGAGGAGTGGTCAACCATACAGGGTCCTGGTGCTGACCATATAAACCCACTGGACTGGACAGATATATGGCTCTGATCTTGATTATGGATCCTGATTTTGCTGCACTGGTGGGTTTCTGTGGAGGGATAACCTTCCGCTGTGTTTTCTGTTTGTTTGTGGGTTGACAGCCCCAAGTGAATAGATTCACAGGATATGTTTATCAGCTGGTGGATAATCCTGAGCAGAAGTCATCGCAGGCACCTGAACTCTTTGCCTCTATTGGCATCGTCAAATTCTACATTGGAGGAAGTCTACCAGTGTAGATGGCTTCAGCCTTTAGTGGTGGGGGAACGGGTCTTTGCCCAATGTCTGCGATTAGGGGCTGTTTGATATTGTCGGCATTCCCTCTTTCAATAAACATAGTTCCTTTAAACATCCCACTAACCATTTTCTGTCCATAGGTAGTTGGAATGTGAGGACTCTGCACAGAGCTTTTTCTCTTGATGTCCTCACACAAGAATTCCACCATTATAATTTAGATATTCTCGGCTTGCAAGAGACCAGATGGAGACATAAAAGTCAGATTCTTAAAAATAATTTAAAATTTCTCTTTTCAGGGAGGGACGACAATAAGCGTCACCAAGGCGTGGGTCTGCTTCTCAACAGACACGCTAGTGATGCTCTTCTAGGATATGAGTGCATTAATGAAAGGTTTCTTACAGCAAAATTTCAGACAAGCGTTAAAGACTTGAATGTTATCTGCTGTTATGTCCCCACTGAGGATGCCGATGAGGATGAGAAGGATAGGTTTTATGAACAACTTCAGGATATTTTGAATTCTGTCAAGAAAGGAGATATTACCCTTGTTCTTGGTGACTTCAATGCCAAAGTTGGTACTGACTCTGACCTTTGGGGAGGAGTAATAGGCCCTTTTGGAATTAGTAGCTGCAATGGCAATGGGCAACGTCTCCTACAGGTAAGTAAACTCAATGGTTTCAGAATAACTAATACATATTACAAACACCAGGACATACGTAAGTACACATGGGTTTCACTTAATGGGCTGCATAAGAATATGATTGATTATATATTAATTAACAGCAAATGGTCTAGTTCTGTTAGGAATACCAGGTCATATAGCGGAGCTGAAATTGGATCTGACCATTACCTTGTTAAAAGTGTCTTGCAACTTAAACTTAAAAAATGTTGTGCTAGGGTTAAAAGATTTACTTTTAATACTGAAGATCTGAAAGACCCAGTTATAGCCAAAGCTTACCATGATAGGTTACTTAATCATTATGACAATCATGGTATGCTTACTGCTGAAGTTGAGGAAGAATGGAACCACTTTAAAAAGGCTTTTTTGGACACAAACAGTACTCTTTTAGGAAAAAAGGAGCAGAAGAGACAGAATTATTTGAGTGATAAGGCACTTGAGCTTATTTCAGAAAGAAGGAACTGCAGGAATGTCCTTAATCAGTACCCTACTAGTCCTAACAGAAAAGGATTACAGAGAACTTAATAAACGTGTAATAGATCAGTTAGCTGCTGATAAGAATCTTTGGCTTGATGGTTTGGCTGAGAAAGCCGAGGAAGCAGTTAGACAGCACAACAGCCGAGAGCTGTACCAGATAGTTAATGTTTTGTGTCGTAGAAAACGGACAGGTATACAGGGATTGAAGGATATACAAGGTAAGGTTATAGAAGGTGAGGATTCTGTCATGGCTAGGTGGGCTGAGCATTTCAGTGATATTCTAAACAATGAGGTTAGTTCTATTCCCATTGTTTGCAATGATGATAGTTGCATTGGTGGCTTTAATGTTGGCTCTATAACACAATCTGTAGTTATTTTGGCTGTTTCTAAACTTAAACTTCATAAATCCCCAGGGGTAGATGAAATTACTACAGAAATGCTTAGAGCTGGAAACGTTTCGGTTACTACTTGGATGATTGAAATTATGAATATCTTTTATGATCTTTTATGATAAAGATCTTTTATGATAAAGGCATGGTTCCTAAGGATTTTACCAGAGCTATTATTATCCCTATTTTCAAAAAAGGTGATCGCATTTCTTGTGATAACTATATGGTTATCAGCCTACTCTCTGTTCCAGGTAAAGTTCTTTCCATGATTGTGCTTAATATAATTAAGAATCTGGTTGACAGTCAATTGCGTGATGAGCAATGTGGATTCAGAAGCGGTAGGGGATGTGTGGATCAGATATTTTCTCTTAGGAAGATTCTTGAGAAATGATTAAAGTTTCAGAAACCTTTGGTTGCCAGCTTTGTTGATTTAAAAAAGCCTTTCGACTCTGATCGTCATAATTTGTGGTTGATTGTGAAATCATATGGTATACCAGACAAGTTAGTTAACATAATGAAAGCTCTCTATAATAACACTGGGGGCGGGGGTGGCTCAGTCGGTAGCGCGCCAGGCTCGTAATCTGTAGTTCCCAGGTTCGAGTCCCAGCTGGGTCAGCGTTGCGATTTACCTCCGCAAAATTCCCTGCCCTGCCCACGGTCAGTAGGGGACACCGATGGACTTGGAAAGGCCGCCGTTCGTCGGATGGGACGTTAAGCCGTGGACCCGTGTGCGGGAGAGCCATGCCCTCTGCACGTTAAAGAACACGCTGGATGGCCTTGACGGGAGGCTACCATCTGTCTCTCAACAGCTGTTCCAATGGGTCCCCTCCCCCAACCTTCTCTGAGCCTTCGGGGTCCATGTGACCTGGCCATTTAGCCCAAGGTGTGCAAAAAAGTGCCGCTCAGAGGTAAACAACCCTATAATAACACTGAGTCGTGTGTGAGAGTTGGTAAGGCTTGTAGCAATTGGTTTAGCATTACTTCTGATGTTCGGCAAGGGTGCATTTTGTCTCCTTTTTTCTTTAGCTTGGTTATTGATTATGTTATGCGAAATTCACTTCAAGGGAAAGATTTTGGCCTTAAATGGACTGGAGATACGAAAATTTCTGATTTAGATTACGCTGATGATTTAGCACTTTTGGCAAATGATGTTGATGAGATGAACTCTTTCATTCGAGCTGTTGATGAGACTGGTAGTAGAGTAGGTTTGGTTATAAACAGAGAGAAAACTAAAGTGATGAAAATTGGTCAGGCAGGCTGTGATTCAGTTAATCTGAATGGTTGCAGTCTTGAGCAGGTGTCACAGTTTAATTATCTTGGGAGCTATGTAACAGATAATGGTGATGTGCGGCATGAGATTAACAGACGAATAGGGATTGCTGCTGGGAGTTTTTAGAATTTATGGAGAGTGTGGAGAAATAGGCGTATACACCTAAAGACTAAAATCAGACTGTATAATAGTTTGGTTCTTTCTAGGGTTAGTTATGGTAGTGAAACTTGAACACTTTGTAAACAAGATAACAGTAAACTTGATGCTTTTGATTCTAAATGCTTACGCAGTATCTTGGACATCAGGTGGTTCGAGTTTTTAAGTAATGATTAGATTAGAAAAAGGAATCATCCTCCTCCTTTGAGCAGCACATTGTGCAGAGAGAGACTGCGTTGGTTTGGCCATGTTGCCCATATGCATAGCTGCAGATTGGCAAACAGGATTATGAACAGTGTGCCTAAGGGTTTCAGAAAAAGGGGGAGGGCTATGGGCAGACAATGTTAAACAGGACCCTGTTAGAATTGGCCTAATGTGGCCAAATGCAGCAGCTGTAGCTCAGAACAGACACGTTTGGAGAGGAAAATTACACAATGTGGTTGAACCTCCGTAGCCCATGGCTGCATGAAGATTTTGTAAGTATGTATTATTTTTTAACGTAGCATAATCAATTTTAAGTGGCATTGAGAATTTTTAAGTACATTTTTGGGTACGAAATGTTGTTGCTATCAATTACTAATACTTAACTACTATTTAACCCACCTCCAAAAGTTTGGCACAAAACTTATGTCCATTGGCAACTCATCTAATCGATAAGTTCATTCACAGTTTTCCACTCTTAACGTACTACTCCATTCACATGGTAGGCGACAACAGCACCCTCAGAAATTTCGGACACTTTTCGAAGGATCAGTTCCTATCTACGGCACCTAAGAACCCGATCTGATACCACAATAGAGCTAGAAATAAGTGAGCCTCCACACCAAATTTATGACCGATCGCTCAAGGAGCTGCGGAACCACAGGGAAACCGCAATTTCTGCCACCGATGACGTCACATATGTATCGTTAGTTCTCCCGGAATTGCAGCTCTTATATAACATGATACTTTATCTTTGAAAAATTTCAAAGCCCCAACAGACATCGCCGTCACCAACTGATGGACTTATGCACTAATTTCTCACAGCAATGATTGAGAAATTTAGGAAGAGAATCTTTTCAGAGCTCGGAATTTCATCAGCTTAATTCACAGCCCACAGCCCGTAGTATACGTAATATACGAAGATCGTTTGACTGATATATTTTGAAATCATCTGTTTTTAACCTCTGTACCAGCCTGAAGAATTGCGCGGCCAGGTGTAAAGCCACGCTCATGTGCAGGACAAATGCGATATTGAGTGTGAGACACCCTTATGCGTCAAAATATTTTTCTTATAAATACGATAATTATCATGCCATTGGCTAGATGGTATAAATTCTTAGATTAATGGAGAAAATAAAACAACATTTCACCTTATGATAGTAATTATCATCATTTTCACCGAAACTGTTTTTAAAATATATGTATTTCGTAAGTGCAACAAACACTTTTAGATAGGAAAGGCACGCATATACACGTGGAGCTTGATGCACTTGCATCTATGGCACAGTCATCTACGTAGCTTATGTCCTGCACAGCAGCATTGTCGCGATTCTTACAGATCGGAAACAAACCCTGACAGTATACCAACTAATCGATCAAGTTCAAAGAACTCTGTAATTTTCAGCTATTACAGTCAGGGCTATTCGCCCCCACTAAACCGGAGAAACACCGCCAGCTGCTGGAATTTACGAATAACTTTTTTCTCAGATCAATTTGTTGCCAACTTTAACAGAAATATTTGAAATTTTTCCAGAAACCAAATGCGCATGCCCAATAAGAAAATAGAAAAATGAAACATTTACTTTGTATGTTTTATCAAGTTTGGGCTTTCCTTTCTCCACTCCGTTGATGAAAACCTTGGTAGCAGTCCTCGCTCTAAAGACAATCACTTCTTTCAATGAAGGCATCTCCAGTTGTTTAGATGGTTTACTCTCGAAGTTTAAAAACAATTGGCACTGGAAAAAAAAGGTACCGCTCATCAGTAAACATTCCTATTTGTCACCTTCTGAATATTAAAATTTGAAGAAAAATTGCCCTATACAATGAATTCGTTTATGATTCAGACAAAAAAACTTTTACATGAATAATATCAATAATAATTGAAACTGTATCAATATTTTAAGGTTTTATTATATTCTTTTTAATAAAATTCTGTATCGTAGTTCTATAAACAAGTATGTAGTAGCAGAGGAAGCAAGGGGGCCATGACCTCTAAAGCTGCAGTTAAAACTTCTCCAATCCGCACTTGAATAACCATTTAATGCACAGGTCTCCAGTATGGTAAAAGCGAAATAATCTTCAAGGACTGCTGGAACAGAGTTTTGAATATGGTACAGTCTGGCAGCGATAGCAGAGCAGAAACAGATCAAGCATTGAAATATTTGTCGCCTTGACGAGGCTATTTAGTCTAAATCAAAGCAGATGATGATATTCGCAACCAAATTATAAGTCAAAGAATATTAACCAATTTATACTCTAACCACTTGTTAAACTACCTCTAGTGCATTTGGTTTGATCGATTACTTTTAAATATGAAACATGATTCAGTCTGTGTTTCTTTGAGAGATCGCTGATGTAAACAAAAGACCAGAGAAGAAAGTTTACAGAACAAGAAATGTGTTTCTGTACATCTTTCTCAAGAATATTAAATTCTACAAGAAATATTATTAAAATCAAATGGGGATAGTGAGGTACATTTTATTTTCAACCTGTTATCATAAAAAAAGTATCAGACGTCGTATACGATATGACCTAGGTATATCAGTGATGTTCAACCTAGTGTTCAAGATTTTTTCGGCAGCTAAGCGAGTATTTATGGATATTAAATACTTATTTTGGTATGTTATAAGCTGGTGCTGAATAGAGATCAGTTTATGCTTATAAAATTCTTTTGAATTACGTCAGCACGTTGTGATTTTGTGATTACAACGCGCTGACACGAAATGACACAATTAAATATTAAGTAAATACACCCTCGAGCAGCTGCTTGCAACAGAAGTCAGACAGAAAACCTGTCAGTTTAGACGCTATAGTATAAGGTCTGTGAGGATGGCAGAATCTCATGAAATAAACAATACCAACATCCATGCTTTACCCGGGACTTGAACCCAGGTTCCTTAGATCAGTTGCCAAGCGCGCTAACCACTCGGCCACGGGACTGCTATTAAATATTATAACTTTACAATTTAACGATAAGTTAAAAAGAAAACCATAAGATGCCCTAAGCCTTTTAAAGCAATGTTTCCCAAAAGATACATTAAATTTTCAAGACATCAATGACACCTGTCATACAGCAATAAAATATGACCTCCTAAATATTCTTTTGTATCCATGTAAAAGCAATCGACATTAATATAGTACTATGCGAACATTTCAATTAACACACTGCCCTATTTTCTACACTGATAATAAAAAATGTTATAAGAATATTTAAACTTAATAATTATTAATACATGATATATTATCCAGAATCTTGTCATTCCGCAGTCTGCAATCTACAAATCTTATTGATCGTTGAACTATTACTTCAAAGCTTTTATACCATTTAATAGGTTTTTATTGTCCACTAATGTTTTGATATTGGCAGGAGTTGCCTCCATAGTAGAATGGCCCACGAATTGTTTCCATTGATGAAGAATGACCCGAGAGTGAGAAATTTTGAACACCATTATCGTATATGATTAACACTGCTCATAATAAGAAATATGAATGACACCTGTAATAGAGTATAAAGTAAACAGATATTCAAAATGAAAAAAAAATCGTGACATTTCAAATTCGTCCTTCAAAAAAACTATCTAAGGCTTAGATAAAACTGCTCAGAAGTAAAAAATATTAGGTTGTAATTTTTAGTTTTATATTAAGCAAAATTATTATTAATATAAAGTGGTAACAAAACATATATTATCGTTACTTAATAAGACATTTTTTTCCGAAAACCAAGGAAAGCATTAAATTTGCCAACCAATTTCAAAAATGAACAAAAAAAAGGAACGAAAGGCATGCCGTTAATAATTTGACTGAACACATTGTGAAAAAATGATAAGTCACACTGACGGAATATTTACAATTTTTAATTTCCAGAACAGGAAGATATTTGCACGTTTTCCTTCCCCTCATTTTAACAGGGATTGGAAAAGTCAGACATATAAAAATGAAAGAATATTTTGTAACATTACAGCAGAAAAGGGAAGGAAAGAGCAGAGACGTTTTCAAAAAGTGAAAAATAAGCATATGAAGTTAAGATTTCGGAGACGTTTATCTTTAAGATATGTAATAATAACCTATTGCTCCTCGTGGCTTCCTTGGAGGAA
The DNA here is from genome assembly GCA_038380435.1 of Ryuthela nishihirai. Classification (NCBI taxonomy): domain Eukaryota; kingdom Metazoa; phylum Arthropoda; class Arachnida; order Araneae; family Heptathelidae; genus Ryuthela; species Ryuthela nishihirai. Next base: position 7,952,807 of record JAWZYU010000019.1, read on the forward strand.
CACTTCCGTGGGAGGAGGGCAACTTTCTTTGTTTTCAAGTGTGTATGTCATTGTGGGAGGACTTATGAATATTTTTTTTTTTATGCTATTACGTGTTTAGAAGGGAAACATGTATTGCCTCCATTTCTTCACGTACCCAATTTTTTAAAAAAATTTGTAAGTTTTAGAATATTAACAAAGTCAGTTATCGAGTTTCAAAATTCATACCATTTTAAAAGCTTTCTTGGAAGTGAAAATTTTGAAATATTATGAATTCATATTAGGAAAATGTAGTAATACTTACATTACTATATATGAAACGTATAAAAAAATATTCTTTTTTTTCAACTGTACCTAAAAACGAAATGAAACAAATTATTTCGAATTGTTAAACTCAAAAATACATATAATAAAATCTTTACTTAATATTTTGTCTTTAGGAGAAGGCTGTAATAAATAAATTATAGCAGATGAATCAGCTACTGATACTCCGATGGCGATTAAGACTGCTCATAAAAGTGTTCAATAGCTAAAACAATTAAGTCTTAAATGAAACAAATTCATGCATTTTTGCTAACCATTTTTTTTTTCTCTCATGAAAAATCCTGCTGCCATCAGAGCTTTTGAAACCTTTTTCAGCAGAGGAAGAAAAGTCTTAAAATGAGTGCTTCATGTGGTCCTGCTTGAATTTTTTTTAATCTGTTTGTTAAAATGGTAGTAATAAATTTTATACAATATTCTGTTGACAAGTTCGGAAAGTTTCAAACAGCGGAAATTTTCTTACACGTTTTTCACGACCATGAGAATTTTCTCCCGCTCATTAACGGTAATCCTGTCGAGACTGCGCCAAATGTCATGTTCGCTAGATGACATAAAGGAATCCGCCCTTAGTAGAGGAGATCGATTAGTCCCTTAATTATATTCACCATTTCTAGGCGAAATCACAGGTTTGCTGCACTAGGTGACGTGTAAGAAAGATGACCATCAATTCAAGCACGAGAATAGTAAATGGACAACACAATTTATTTACATTCACATATAATTACCTACTGGGAATGTCCTCGATTCCGTTGGCCTTTTCTGAGCTGAAGATCGCAATGATTCCGCTTCCTAGATGATCTTTGGACTTCCTCCAATCAGCAGAAATTTAATCTGAATGCTGCTTGGCTTTTACCGGCGGCCATTAAATGAGATGGATATCTGCACTTTACAGAAATCGCTTTATCGACCTCAAAACTCTGCGAGAAGATATTTAATCCTTGCATATTACCTGATTCATAAGAACCGTGCCTTGGTTCACATAGAACGGTACCTTGGTTCACACAGAACTGAACCCTCTTCTTAGGGGTTTGTTTTTGAGAAAAAACTGGGTCCCTTGACGTGCTTAACAAACATCCTTCCTGTTTATCAACCAGCGCTCAGTCTGCTCTTTATTGTTAACGTGCTTCTCTATCTCACTCGCACTAGAGCTCCAGACTAGTTGTAAAAGCACTTTTGTGGATGTGAGCATCTGCAGCCTCCAACTCAGACCCGAATTGTTATTCGGGTCTGAGCTGGAGGCTGCAGATGCTCACAACTCGTGAGTCACATTCCCATCTCAACACTTCCCTAAATACACTTAGCACAGATATATATATATACAACAAGAACAAAAATACAATCATAAATAAATTAGAGAGACATGACAGTGCTTCTTTTGGAATTCTTCAATTGCAGTCACAGTTGCGTCTAATTGGCTATCTCATGGCATAAATGTTTATGGCAGGGGTTCACAAGCATTTCAGCATCAGGTCACCCTTTTGATTTTTGATAAAACCCACGCTTTCCCATCACTCATTTATCATCAGCCAAACCACTGCTAAATACATTTTCAATTTATATTTAGAAATAGAGAAAAAATGCGCTTCCTCGTGCTTTTTCCCACCCTCCAATTTTGGAATCCCTGATTTTGCGTCCATCAATTCGAAACCACGTTAGAACATCGACACATTTTTCCTCGATCATTAAAATTAGTTTATAGATAAATAAAAATAAAAAATAAATACCCACACAAGCAGCTCTTGCCACAGAGGTCTGACAGGAGGCTGTCAGTTTATATTCCATAGTAGAAGGTCTGTGAGGATGCAGGACCTCAGCAGAAAAACAACACACACAACCATGCCTTACCCAGGGTTCGAACCCAGGTCCCTTAGATCAGTAGCCAAGCGTGCTAACCACTCGGCCATTGGGACAGAGAGGATATTATTAACTCATAAGTGGACTACGTGTCATTGTCATCCTAAGATCACAAGTTCGTATCTCACCTGGCAAAAGATAATGTTTCTTCTTCAGAATGAAAAATGGGATTCCTCCACGTTCTTAAAATTTTGGTTCCCAGACAGATCTTTCAGAGAATTTAATTTTGAAACTCCCTTTTGAAAAGGGTGACTCTATAAATATGCTAATGAGACTCTGGAGAAGGGAATGAGCAACTAAAAAACTACACCTAGGTAATGTCCGTTAAGACGAAAATAACCGGATGTGTATGAGATATTCATCACAAAATGTAGAGTTAAATACTTCCTTTCAATTCTTTCAAGACCAATCTCTGAACAAGGACTTCGGCCAGTTTCCTTTCAAGAAATCATCATATATGAGACAATAGCAACAACTGGTCATGTGTCTTAAAACGCAACAGATTTTAATGCAATTAAACACTTGAAAATATTTTTGCAAATATTTTTAGAAGTGCTGGAAAAAGAAAGTGTCCGACCTCCGAGTAAGGCTTAGAATAAATATACCATAGCAAGGATCAGAAATAGCACTGAATGCTATTTCTGATTGCTATTTAGAATTACTCTCGTTATGCAACATCTAGAATGCTATTCTAGATGTTGCATAACGAGAATAATTCTTAGTTATAAATGATGTCGGATTTTTATTCAAACTCATACCATTATTCGTTTGGTCACCTCATCAAACATGTATTCATTTGATGCTCAAATTTTATTGATTAGTACCTCTTGCATTTATCCTGGTGGACAAAAGTCATGAGAGGAACTTCCTTCGAATTCCTTTCTTTCATTCAAATTAGGGTGGAAATTTTGTTTTCCTTCTGTTCCCGTTTTCCCAAATAGTAACTGGTGTTCGCAGGCTGAACTCTCGACTTTGCTAACAAAGAGACTAAGGAGACTTCCTTCAAATTCTGACGAAATGTTGGGTTCCTCTCATTGTTGGAACAAATGTCGTGCTTATGATGACCATGAGAAGGAGGTGCTATTATTTGGGTATTCCTCAAACTCATTTATCTCTTTAGAAAACGTGTCACGAAGTAAATATTCCGATTCAGAATGACGTTTTAATTTGCATGCTTTATATGAAGATAAACTGACAGGCTCCTGCTTGTTTTATCTTCATATAACTAGTAAACCTCTGTGGGTCAATATATATATATACCATATATGTATTTATATCTTCCCGTCGGATGGAACGTTAAGTTGCGCCTTTATGAGTTCAGCCTGCGAACACCAGTTACTATTTGGGAAAACGGGAACAGAAGGAAAACAAAATTTCCACCCTAATTTGAATGAAAGAAAGGAATTCGAAGGAAGTTCCTCTCATGACTTTTGTCCACCAGGATAAATGCAAGAGGTACTAATCAATAAAATTTGAGCATCAAATGAATACATGTTTGATGAGGTGACCAAATGAACAATGGTATGAGCTTGATTAAAAATCCTAGACATCATTTATAACTCAGAATTATGTTCGTCATGCAGCATCTGAGCATTCAGTGCTATTTCTGATCCTTGCTATGGTATATTTATTCTAAGCCTCACTCAGAGGTCGGAAGTGTTTCCCTGGATTCTTCTTCCACCATTTCTAAAATATTTTGCAAAAATATTCTCAAGTGTTTGATTGCATTAAAATCTTTTGCATTTTAAGACACATGGCCAGTTGTTGCTTTGGTCTCATATATAATGATTTCTTGGAAGGAAACTGTTCAGGGAATGGCATTGAGAGAATTGAAAGGCAGTGATTGAAGGCTAATTGAAAGGCTCTTCCAACAGTGCAATAAACTGTTGGAAGAGGTCACGATAAACTTCAACAATTAGTATTGAGTATAAAATAAAGGCCCCATCGCACGACGACGGGAAATGCACACCAAACGCCAATTTTCCGTGCGTGTAATGGTCGTTCGTGAAATGTGTGAGGATTTTCCCTGCTCCATATCAACAGTTTTGACTGTTTACATACCCATAAAAAATGAACCTAAGCCTCATCACCGAAATAAACAAGCAGTCCAACAACTCAATTACATTTTCATCAACAAAAGAACTAAACCAACGACAGTACCATAAACGTTTTCATAGTCTGGTTCTTTCATTTCATGAACGACACCAATGCGGTAGGCATGAAATTTTAACTTCTTTTTAGCACTGAAAACAATAGCTGGTGACAGTCCAACCTGTAAAGAACTTTCTAAGAGATTTCTGGGTGAGCGAGTTAAATGCTGAGACACGTCATCAAGAACTTCAGCAGTTAACAGTGATGGCCAGTCTGGGCTCTTTCGATCCTGTACAGACCCAGTGATACGAAATTTATCAATCAAACGAGATATTGTCGACTTGTTGGGAACTGCAGACTGAGGAAACTTCAACTTAAACTCCTCTCTCACACTTTTGTAAGATTTGTAAGCACAATATCATCATCATCATCATAACAGATTTATTACTTTTATAGAGATCGCAATAAATTTTCAAACTTATTGTTATAATGAGTAGACAAAGCAAAAATACAAAAATATCATTTCAAGCAATTTTTAATAATAGTATTGTCCTAAAGAAATAGATTTTAAAATAAATCTGAAATCAATGAGATACCGAAAAATCAATTTATTTCAATCATTTGCATTTTCAAAGCATTCTTCTTTCAGCGAAATTTGTTTTACTCGTGACTAGTAATTTGAATCCACGTTACGACATCAAATGTATTTCTACCTCGATCATTTATAGTTAGTTATAGTTCCACACAGAGTTTATTTTAGAGAGCTATAATTTACCAAAAATAATATTATTGTTTGCAAAAGGATTTGAGTCATATAATTTTCGTTTTCCTATTTTTCTTCAAATATATATCTCTTAGGATCGATCAGATTTCTTCTCATTTATATACAGGGTGTCCCTGAATTCATGGCCCAAACGTGAGGGGATGGTAATACACACCAAACCCACCAATATTCGTCATACAATATGCTGTCGCAAACACAGCCCAGTGTTGGTAGGGGGTGAAGATGAGGATAAAAGCGCTGGATCAACCAAATCCCAGCATTCTCGGCGTCGACCGGACAAAATATGGAGCAGTTTACGAACGCAGAGAAAGCCGATATGCACATGATGTACAGCCTAGCTTGAGGGCAATGGTAGAGAGGCGCAAAGACTACCATGAGACACTCCTATGCGCCGTGTGCCCGATCATAAAATGTTTGCGCAACTGCACTGCCAGCTGTCTGAGGCAGGCACCTTCCACGTCAGTCAACATGATGCCAGACGAGCACAGACAGTCAGAACGCCAGCTATGAGCGAGGACATCTTGCATATAGTGACAGATAACCCAGGTACAAGCACGCGATCCGCCGCCCAGAGCCTGGGTGTGCATCGGAACAGTGCCTGGCGAGTACTGCAGGAAGAAAGGCTACATCCCTATCATTTGCACCGAGTGCAGGCATTGACAGCTGTTGACTATCCCCTGTGCATGGATTTCGCCCAGTGATTCCTGCAGCAAAGTGCCGCACATCCCGATTTCCCCCGCGCTTGTGCTCTTACGGATGTCCATAATGCGCATTTGTGGGCGGCACAGAACCCCCATGGTACACGTCCAAATTCGAACCAGCAACGGTTCACCGTCAATGTCTGGGTGGGATCGTGCATGACTACTTAATTGGACCCTACCTATTGCCAGACCGCTTCGATGGGCGAACGTACCGTATTTTTCTGCAACAGGTTTTGCCGGAATTGCTTCAGGATGTTCCAGCCACAATCCGCGCCCGTATGTGGTTCCAGCGCGATGGGGCACCCGCCCATTTCAGCATGGACGTGAGTCAGCAACTTCATACCACATTTGGGAACTGATGGATTGGGCGCGGTGGTCCCATCCCGTGGCCTTCCAGATCGTCCGATCTTTCTTGTATCGATTTCTTTCTGTGGGGACATTTGAAGCGTGTAGTGTACGAGACGCTCGTGCAGTCTGCGGAGGATCTGGTGGCTAGACTGTCCATCGCAGTCTTCGATGTGCGCGACAAACCCGGTGTTTACGAGCAGGTACGCTGATCACTACTCCCCCGTTGTGCCGCCTGTAACAACGTTGGTGGGCGGACGTTTGAGCATTTGTTGTAATAATTTCCAATAAATTTCACTCTGGAAACCTCTGTGTCTGTCCTTTATTTTCGACTCCTCACTGCGTTTGTGGCCGCATATTTTATGACGAATATTGGTGGGTTCAGTGTGTACTACTATCCCCTCACGTTTGAGCCATGAATTCAGGGACACCCTGTATATACTTATTCTTCCAAATATACTTTCCTATAATCATCAACTGTTCTTTTTTTACTTCGTTTCAAAAACCAACTATTGTTTTAACTTTGTCGTCTGTCGTTCTCTCCATATGTCGATATTCAACTTCTCTGTTTTAAGAGGAAAAAATAAACATTCCTTTTGGGTTGGAAAGGTGCTAATAAAATATTATTTTCATAATTTCGAAATCTTTCATTCAACTGAATTACAGCTTTAAAAGTGACTTAGTTGGAAAAAAAACTTTGCTCTCTCTGAAATACCAAAAAAAAAGCTTTCTATATTCTCCGGAAGTTAATGAAAGCTCTAGCTTCTCTTACTTTTAAGACCACTCACTTATTTTGTTTCCGGTCTTTCTAGTGCCGAGAATGAATTAGAGAACACGTAATGCTGATGATAAGTAGTGTGTCACTTTGTAAATTATCGTTTTATACCTATTTCTCATTTTTTTTCTATTTGCATCAAAAAATTACTTACCAATGCTTATGCCGTCATCCCAAAATAATTCACCTGCAGCCTCATTGTTTTTAGGGAAAACGTACAATGTAAAATTGCTTTTTATACTGTGAATAAAATAAATTTTATTAAGTATTTACTACATTTGCTCATAAATATACTTATTATGAGTGCTATAAATTTATAAATATATTAATATACATTAGACTCTCAATTATCCAAAATGAATAGGGGAAAAACAATCGAACAAGAGTGTAGTACCGTGGTGTTAAGTGACAAATCTCGTTTTTGTCTTGGTCAGCACGACGGTAGACAACGTGTTCGCCGTCATCCAGAGGAAAGGAGTGCCACATCGTCACACAGCTCCAGCACCTGGTGTCTTGGTATGGAGTACCATTAGTCGGACATCTCGGTCAAAACTGGTCATCATAAGGGGATATCTAACTGCCCAAAGATATGTTACCAACATTTTGAAGCCAGTGGCTGTCTCATTTGTTCAGCAGCACGGAACCTTTTACCAGCACAATATTACCCGTCTACACACATCCCGCAGTAGTTGCAGCATCTATACGAGCAAAACGTTCAGGTATTACCATGGCACGTTCCCCGGATCTTTTACCTATTGAACACGTCTAGGACATGATGGGCTGACAGCTCCAACAACACCCAAGAGGTGCTCCAACCACTCTCTGAAATGGAACAGCGATTTCGTTCTATTTGACGTTCTATCCCTCAGGAGAACATTATAGAGCTCAACAATAGCTTTTCCGCCGTGTTCATGAATGTTTTGTTGCGTGGGGAGGTTCAACATCATTCTAATTATACCACTTTATCAGGTAGGCAAAGTGGTGATTTTCCTCTTTTTTTTTTGATAATGTAATCAATCGCACATCTCAGTGTTTGCTAACAGCTGCCTGCATCATCATCATCATCATCATCATCATCCTCAAGCAGCCATGGGCTACGGAGGTCCAACCAGACCGCACAGTTTAATTCTCCAAGCATATCTGTCCTGAGCTACATCTGCTGCATCCGGCCACTGTACACCAATTCTAACAAGGTCCTGTTTGACATTGTCTGCCCACCGCATCCTAGGTCTCCCCCTCCTTCTGAGGCCTCTAGGCACACTGTTCATAACCCTATTCGCCAATCTATAATTATCCATACGGGCAACATGGCCAAACCAGCGGAGTCTCTCTCTGCACAATATGCTGCTTAAAGGAGGTTGCAGACTCCTTTGCCTAACCTCATCATTAGTTACAAAGTTAAACCACCTAATACCCAAGATACTGCGTAAGCATCTAGAATCAAAAGCATCTAGTTTCCTGTTATCTTGCTTACACAGCGTCCAAGTTTCACTACCATAACTAACCCTAGAAAGAACCAAACTATTATACAGTCTAATTTTAGTCTTTAGGTGTATACGCCTATTTCTCCACAATCTCCATAGATTCTTAAAAGTCCCGGCAGCAATACCTATTCGTCTGTTAATCTCATGCCGCACATCACCAGTATCAGTTACGCAGCTCCCAAGGTAATTAAACTGTGACACCTGCTCAGGACTGCAACCATTCAGATTAACTGAATCACAACCTGCCTGACCAATTTTCATCACTTTAGTTTTCTCTCTGTTTATAACCAAACCTACTGTACTACCAGTCTCATCAACAGTTCGAATGAAAGAGTTCATCTCATCAACATCATTTGCCAAAAGAGCTAAATCATCAGCATAATCTAAATCAGAAATTTTCGTATCTCCAGCCCATTTAAGGCCAAAAGCTTTCCCTTGAAGTGAATTTCGCATAACATAATCAACAACCAAATAAAGAGAAAAGGAGACAAAATGCACCCTTGTCGAACACCAGAAGTAATGCTAAACCAATTGCTACAAGACTTACCAACCCTCACACATGACTCAGTGTTATTATAGAGAGCTTTCATTATGTTAACTAACTTGTCTGGTATACCATATGATCTCACAATCAACCACAAATTATGACGATCAACAGAGTCGAAAGCCTTTTTGAAATCAACAAAGCTAGCAACCAAACGTTTCTGAAACTCGAAACATTTCTCAAGAATCTGCCTAAGTGAAAATATCTGATCTACACATCCCCTACCACTTCTGAATCCACATTGCTCATCACGCAATTGCCGGTCAACCAGATTCTTAATTCTATTAAGCACAATCATGGAAAGAACTTTACCTGGAACGGAGAGTAGGCTGATACCCCTATAGTTATCACAAGAACTGCGATCACCTTTTTTGAAAATAGGGATAATAATAGCTCTGGTAAAATCTTTAGGAACCATGCCTTTATCGTAAAAGTTATTCAAAATTTCAGTCAACCAAATGGTAACTGAAACATTCCCAGCTCTAAGCATTTCCGTAGTAATTTCATCCACCCCTGGGGATTTATGAAGTTTAAGTTTAGAAATAGCCAAACTAACTTCAGATTGTGTTATAGGGCCAACATTAAAGCCACCAATGCATCTATCATCATTGCAAACAATGGGAGTAGAACTAGCACATTGTTTAGAACATCAGTGAAATGCTCAGCCCACCTAGCCATGACAGAATCCTCACCTTCTATAACCTTGCCTTGTTTATCCTTCAATCCCTGTATACCTGTTCGTTTTCTACCACACAAAACATTAACTATCTGGTACAGCTCTCTGCTGTTGTGCTGTCTAACTGCTTCCTCAGCTTTGTCAGCAAGGCCATCAAGCCAAAGATTCTTATCAGTAGCTAACTGATCCTTTACACGTTTATTAAGATCTCTGTAATCGTTTCTATTAGGACTAGTAGGGTACTGATTAAGGACATTCCTGCAGTTCCTTCTTTCTGAAATAAGCTCAAGTGCCTTATCACTTAAATAATTCTGCCTCCTCTGCTCCTTTTTCCCTAAAAGAGTACTGTTAGTTTCCAAAAAAGCCTGTTTAAAATGGCCCCATTCTTCCTCAACTTCAGTATTAAGCAAACCATGACTGTCATAATGACTAAGTAACCTATCATGGTAAGCTTTAGCTATAACTGGGTCTTTCAGAGCTTCAGTATTAAAGGTAAATTTTTTAACCCTAGCACAACACTTTTTAAGTTTAAGTTGCAAGACACTTTTAACAAGGTAATGGTCAGATCCAATTTCAGCTCCCCTATATGCCCTGGTATTTCTAACAGAACTAGCCCATTTGCTGTTAATTAATATATAATCAATCATATTCTTATGTAGCCCATCAGGTGAAACCCATGTGTATTTATGTATGTCGCGGTGTTTGTAATATGTGTTAGTTATTCTGAAACCAATGAGTTTACTTACCTGTAGGAGACGTTGCCCATTGCCATTGCAGCTACCAATACCAAAAGGGCCTATTACTCCTCCCCAAAGGTCAGAGTCGGTACCAACTTTGGCATTGAAGAAACCAAGAACAAGGGTAATATCTCCTTTCTTGACAGAATTCAAAATATCCTGAAGTTGTCTGTAAAACCTATCCTTCTCATCCTCATCAGAATCCTCAGTGGGGGCATAACAGCAGATAACATTCAAGTCTTTAATGCTTGTCTGAAATTTTGCTGTAAGAAACCTTTCATTAATGCCCTCATATCCTAGAAGAGCATCACTAGCATGTCTGCTGAGCAGCAGACCCACGCCTTGGTGATGCTTTCCATCCTCCCTCCCTTTAAAGAGAAATTTAAAGTTATTTTTAAGTATCTCACCTTTACCTGTCCATCTGGTCTCTTGCAAGCCTAGAATATCTAGGTTATAGCGCTGGAATTCTTGCATGAGGACATCAAGAGAATAATCTCTATGTAATGTCCTCACGTTCCACGTTCCTGCAGAGAGAAAATGATTAGTAGGATTTTTAAAGAAAAAAATGGCATTAATCCTTCCAGGTGTTGCACTTGTTTTTTATTGCAGTAAGTAGATGTGATTTTTCTTTTAAAAATACTGAAGTCTCATTTCATTTCACGCTAGACCCTATTATCCATGAAAAGGGAACGAAAAAGTAGAGCAGTTAATAGGAAAATTATTTAAATTTAGTTTTAGTACGTCAACACTTTAGTACTGGCATTTTAAATTGTTATGTAATTGACACTATGGAAATTGTTTTTTAAAATTAGCTGAGTGAGCAGAGATCGATGTTTTAATGTATTTAACCATTAAATACGCTTTTTGTGCGGAGATTTTATAGTGTTTTAGAAACTGGCGCGACTGCATTTAAATATCTTTCATTCTGAAAGAATACAGTTAGTCACAAAAGTATTCAAAACTTTGAAAATAAATGCTTCTTGACATTGCACGCGTCATTTAAAAAAATAGGATCCATGCGCTGTTTATCATAACTGCGATGCAAAATAGAAAGTGGCATGTCGTGGTCGAGTTGGGTTGAGTTGTTTTACCTCTGAATCCACTTTATTGGCACGCAATGGGCTAAATGACCAGGTAACAAGGGGCTAAAATGTTCAGATAATGTTAGGGAAAGATAATCCATTGGAAAGCTGTTAGGGGACAGATGGTAACCTCCCGTCAGGCTATTCAGCGTGCTCTTTAATATGCACATGATATGCCTCTTCCGCAAACGAAGCCACGTTTAAAGTCCCACTTAACGGACGGCGGCTTTTCCAAAAGCATCGGTGCCCTTTACTGAGTACTAAAGGGCGTGTAGTTTTGCGGAGATAAATCTCTAAAACTGGGTCAGGTGGGGCTAGAATCTACATAACTGCAAATTACCAGCATGGCGGGACACAACCATCCCAGCTCCTTCATGGTCACGTGATCACTGAGATTTTGAGTACTCATCTTAGATACGAAAATAATTCGATAATATACAACTAGGATATATCAGAAATGATGTTTGGAGAACTGTAGAGCATACAATTCATATTAGTGTACAGTGTGGTGTACATATCTAAGATGGGAGCAAAGGGACCCCTTTGAGAATGCCAGTAAGGGTAATGGATCCCGCATCTTTCGAGAACATTTTTAAACTTGTAAAACGAAGAGGAATTTGTTTCACTGAAATGGAAACCCAGTCTCTTGCCTTTTCTTTTCTCTGGCTCTATTGTGACATACCACCCCACCCCTTCTTTATTTTTTCTAGCTCCCTGCCAGTTAGAATACTTTTTTAACTAAACAGAAAAGTTTAAAATGCAAAAAAACAAAAAAAAACTCAATGTTTGTGGAATGTAAAACATGTGCATCCTAGCCTCTGGGAACCTCCGGGTCCTGGGACAGTGACTCCATTTTCTCCTCCTCCTCGACGCCCCTGTAAAGAAGTATTATCGTGATCATCACCCTGTAAAACATTGGTGGAGATACATCGTTACACCAAATTTGAACGCCACAACTATTTTGCTGAAGTGCATCGACATTAGACAGTACGCAAAAACTCTACCTGTCGCCATACAACTCGAACCGTTTTTCACCCGACCTAAACTTCAAATGTAAAATCGCCTCAGAACATTTTCAATCTACGAGAGTGGTTCATTTAATTCCCAGACTGCCGTCATCAAATATTAGCAGCTTTCCCTACTAGTTAATACGAGATTTATGCAGACACAGAGACTCTTCGTGAATACGTAGCAGGTAAGATAGGTTGTACTCGTTGAGGTAAGATAGTAACCAACAGCAGAACAATGCACAGTCAGTCTTTTTGCACGCAATGGCTGATCTGCAAACTGATCATCTGTACGTGATACCTTATTGTTTACAACGAAACTAAAATGGTTCACAGATTGTCGCAGAAATGGTTCAAGTACATGGAGAAGTGTTTAAAACGAAGTGCGATTTTCAATTAGCACAAGAGTTTCATTGGCGCTATTCCATGGATGATAACCTAAGATAGGAGCAACCAAACGTTGTTCTCGATACCAGTATAATTGAAATATCAGCTTAACAAAATAAAAATTTATCGCGATACAAAAAGAAGGAATAGTGTAACGAAATTTGTAAAAGGAAAATGATTAAACAATATCTATAACGCATATTTTTTGCATCTTTAGGTGTTTTGGTTTTTAACATCTGGTAAATCTCCAGTGATTTAAATGCTGTGAACTATTCAACCAATCACAGCACAATGAATCACGTGCTGTTGCATATTTCCCGGAACACATTTTTGCCGACGTCTCAAAAATGTTCTCTACACGTCCCGACATAATGTTTTAAAGTGGCGTTGCCACATTTTTCTTAGCCTAAAAACGTATTTTCAAACTTGGACATCTACGTGAATTTCATTGCAAGTAATGGTCGAGTCAACGAAAAGTTCTTTCAAATCAGTTGCAAACTTCAGGTTTTATTATTATCAGTCACTAACTTTAAGCTACTGTTATATTTATTCGTTATTATTGTTGTTTTATTTAAGTTAATTTCGTTTCGCTATTAGCAGTCAAAATGGCACGAAGTCTTCCCCGTTTCGTAATAACACGGAAAGATATTCCGGATAATCTGCTGCAGAGTTGCCACATCATTTAAGAATTCACGGAGAGATGCTTTCGAATCAGAGAGTTTAAAAATATCATAATTACCGGCTGTTTATAGACGACGATAGAGGTAAACCCTAATACACGGTTAATTTTTTCTTAATGATTATTTTGTAGTATAGAACTATCACAGCACGTTTCCATTGCATTTCAGTATAACGAATGTATTTTGGTCACTTCCTCAGTTTCGTTATTCTGACATTTCACTGTACATATACTGTATATATTAAATTTAGATTAGGGGCGGGGGTGGCTCAGTCGGTAGCGCGCCAGGCTCGTAATCTGTAGTTCCCAGGTTCGAGTCCCAGCTGGGTCAGCGTTGAGATTTATCTCCGCAAAATTCCCCGCCCTGCCCACGGTCAGTAGGGGACACCGACGGGCTTTTAAAGGCCATCGTCCGTCGGATGGGACGTTAAGCCGTGGCCCCGTGTGCACGTTAAAGAACACGCTGGATGGCCATTACGGGAGGCTACCATCTGTCTCCCAACAGCTTTTCCAGTGGGTCCTCTCCCCCAACCTTCTCTGAGCCTTCGGGGTCCATGTAAACTGGCCATTTAGCCCATAGTGTGCAAAAAAGTGCCGCTCACAGGTAAAACAACCCAACCCAACCCATTAGAATTAATTCAGTTCAAAAGTTCATTCTGTAAGTCTCATAGTTCATTACGTGGAATAAGTTTCCGAGATGCCATGTTATGGCATCTCGGAAATGGCCAGATGCAGTGTTCTCCTAAAACCCCAGATAAGGCATAATTTCATTTTTTCAATGAAATGCTTACCTTTCTCTGGTGGGAAGGCCAGCCTCTTGAGTAGGAAGAATGGATCCTCCGCGTACATGAACTGGAATTTCTTCTAAATCTGATTCAGTCACAGAACGTCCAGATTGATCCTCTGTGCTCTGTGAAATTCAAAATGGGTAATTAAAGACCTGTAGTGAAGAAACTAAGCTCAGCTATAAAATTACAACTATTTATTACAGTAGACTGTAAAATGCTGCAAGTTTCATCCTAGTTGCAAATTATAAAAGTCATATTTTATAGCTAAGAATATAAATTTCACCATAGTTAAGAAGTTATAAAATGTTGCAATATCTATATGAAAAAATCAGGAAAATATGTGATGTCGTGTACACTTTGGGTAGTTAATTAAGCAGTTGTTTTCCACAGTTTGTCAGCTTCTTGTGGTCGTTGAATCTGCCCACAGTGTATCTCCGTTAGAGTAATAATCACTTTCGTCTTTGGAAGAGGTGGTTCTTAGATGACGTGGTCTTGGCTTTCGAAATATTCGCTCTGCGTACTGGAATTGTCGCCTAAATAAATAGCCATAACCTGAATACCACCATTTTGAGAACATTTGTGGACTTGTAACTTCGCTTCCCTACATTATAGATCGCCTTCAATGAAAGGTAATACCTAATACACATCTACATTCAGTTCTTTGTATGCGGGTATAAAAACAACTTTATTGTTAAGCGCAGAAGAGTAGGAATAGATGGGGTTAATACAGTGTGATTATTTATAATCATATCCCTTTGATGTGATAAAGACACCCTTTTTGCATATTTTGGTAGCATATTCGAATATTTCACAAATTTCGAATGATCGGGGAACAAATGATTTCAATTTGTTATTTAATATCCAATTATCAAAACGATCGAAAAAAAATCTATTGTGATTACCACCAATATATATTTTATCTACGTTTTCTGCATGGTAATATTCATTATACAATTATTACTATACACATTTACACTTATAGGATACTATTACTATTATAGATGCTTAACATCTATTGCCAAAGCTGTAAGAAGCCAATTTAGTTTAAGAATTTCGAAACAATTCTGGCTGTTTCCAATAGCTCTGATTTTTGCAACTTGTTTTCAGTGTAAAATTAATTTTTCTAGATCAGTGGCTTGGACTAATGTTCAGTTACATTTTAAATTCATTTATTCTTTGTGTGATATTACAAAAATTTTAGTTCTAAAGAATATTATTCTTTAAAATTTTCTTTATATAATTTTAATTCTTTTTTTTAACTTGAGGTAGCTTATAGCATGAAAAGTTAAATAATCATTTAATGGCAATTCATTTACATATGTTTATATGTACATGTTTTGGGTCCATCTTTCGAACTAAAGGAGAAATATTAAATACCTGTTAAGTTTTTACTGATTTAATTTATCTAAAGTTTAATTAAGAAATATTTAGTTCAAAAGGATGTGAAATAAAATAATATATTTACTACTATTGCATTAAAATATTATTGAATAATTTAAATCAATTATTAACGTTTTTGAAATAAATATAAATTTGATTAATTTTTATATCTATAACTAAAATACCTATAAATTAACCTTTTATATAAGTATATTTCTTTCTGTTAGTGAGTTATCCAGGCCGATTCCCATCTAGGTAGCTTTGGTTCAGCTAGGCTCAGCACAGTAATCATTGAAATAATTCGGATTCGGAATAGAATTCATTTCCAATAACTAATAACCACATTTAACTGATTCCGAGGATGACACGAATATTACAAGTTACACTGCAAAATTCAATGTATCCCAATTTAGAGCGCTTCGCATTCGAAACGTTTTTATGGAATCCTTATTAAAATTCTTGTATTTGAAGCTAAGAAACTAAACCAAACATGGGTAATAATAATAAACAAATTAAAGAAAGATATGAAATCAATATATTATTTAATTACACATTGTTTAGAAACCAAAGTCATATTTTTAATATTTCATAATTCCAATAATTAAATTCAATGTTTTTTCAATTTTCAATGATTTTTTAATTATTTTTTTCAATTTCGAATACTTTACAACTTTCAAGTAATCAGGGAACCGTATTTCAATTGGATATGTAATGTCCGATCGCAAAAAAATCTATTTGCCTTCGATTTTAAATAGCAATATAAATTTGATCTACATTTTTTACACAAATAATACGACTATACAATTATTACTAAGATATGCAAAGTAGCATGCACCGGTGTGGTCGGATGCTAGCGGTGCTCGCGGAGCTCTTCACGGAATGCACTTGTTTCATCAGCTTTGAATTCGTAAGATTGCTTGTGCCTTATTTTTAGTGCTTTTGCATTTTACTTTGGTAAAATTATAATTTAGCAGGTCGTAAACTAGAAGCGAACTGCTCTTTCAGTACATATAGGACTGAGTGATATTTGGCATTTAAATTTATCTATCGTCAGTGTATAAATTTATTTCAAGTTCAAGCTTTGCACTTCATTGGAGAAATATTCGTATAAACATTTTATTCACTAAAGTGAAATAAAACGTGATTCACTAAGCAATGGCGAAACCACCAAGTGATTCAAAGAGGCAAAGAGTTAGCGAGGCAATACTTCCGTAAATGCACATTTTACATTGAACAGTTAATACTCAAAGAAATTCAGTGAGAGGAGCTGATGAATTCTCAATTGAAGCTATAAAACATCTACTAGAACAACCTTTCAACAATCTACTCCACATCTATAACAAGATGTGGTCATCGGGCAATGTTTCTCAAGCATGAAAAACAGCATTAATCATTCCTATTCTGAAATCTGGGAAGCAACGTAGCACAGTAGCAGTTTACCGAGCAATTGCTCTACTGTCACACTTTGCTAAAATAATGGAAAGTTAATGAACTCCCCAATCCCATCACTTAGATCATCACCCGTTACTCGGTGTTTTCAGAAGCAGTTCATGGATTTCTTCCACATAAAAGCATGCTTCATGTACTGGCACCTATTCATCTTATGATTAGACACACAATAAAACGACGACAGTACTGTATTATAATAAAATAGACCTTTCTCCTGAGTACGATTCTGTAACTATAGAAGCTCTACTAAATAAACTGAAGACTCTTGGATTTCACGGCAAACTATTCACGTGGTTTAAAAATTATCTTGCATCCAGAAACATTATATCCACTGGACAAACACTCTTTCTTTAAATAGAGAGCAAAATGCTGGCTTTCTTCAGGGCAGTGTTCTATCACCTTTTCTCTTTAATATCTATCTTCAACTATCTTTACAGTTCAAATTTTTTCAAGTTTTTAAAGCCAGTCAGTAGACGTTAAATAATATTTTACAATGGACGAAAGAATGGGACTTAAAATTAGGTCAATAATTCGAGTCATAATCAAAGCAGCACCAAAAAGTACTGCTTTCATTATGACTCGATGCCACAATATTAACTCTGTTAAGTTTATGCTTGGATCAGATACCATTCCATGGGTGTCTATATTGAAGATTTTGGAATTTATTTTCCAAGTCAAGCAACATTTCATTAACATAAAAAATAAAAGCCTTCGCTTTCTTAACGTAATCAGAAGCCTAGCCTCTCCCAAAAAATGTCTTAATAGATGCACCTTAATGCTATTAATAACAGCAACCATTAAATCAGTGATGAAATACAGGCGTTCCATTTTTTATCTCAGCTCCCACCTCTTACTGTTGTATCGTTTCTCATATAAATAAAGCAGCTCTAAGATCAGCGACTTGTCTTCCCAAAACCACACCTTAACAACTTATTTATGCTGTAACGGGGACACTTCCCCTCTCTGCACTGGTTCGTCTTATGTCTGATAGGAGCAAAATAAAGGAAGTGACTTCTTCGGTACCATCGGTTCTGCGAACAATCTGCCATCAACCACTGTTTTTTTAATTTCATCGTTGGAATTGGGAGGAAAACCCCTTCCCATTCTTAACACATGCTCAATTGGAATCGTTATATATCAATCACGCTCCTTCAGTCAGACAACTGTCTGCAATTCCGCCCTGGATCTGTCAAACAAAATTCATACTAACTCTCTCAACTTTCAGCAATTATCTTCACAGCCTACTGCCGTGATCAAGCCATATTTCTACTCTGAATTAAAACAAAGATGGCCAGAGCTTTATGGGTCGGAGCCGATGCTTCGGTATCTAATGAGCAAACTGGAATTAGAATTATCTCCCGTTCTCGAGGAATTTTCATATGTGAAATATTTTCAACAGGAGCATCAATATTCTCAGCCAAAGTTACAACACAGATCAGAGCCATCAACTCTGTTATTCAAGAAAATAATCATTTTCTCTTATTATCTAATTCAAAATCGGTGCTCACAGCACTTAACATATCGACAAAATCACATTCGGCAGTATTTGATCTACATCATTCTCTTCAATAAGAAATGTTTCGTGCCCCTCTTCCATTACATAAGAGCTCCAATAATAACATTCTTTAGATTTACGGACTAAACATATATGCTCCTTACATCGGTTGGGAGATTTTCTAGCTACCAAAAAAAAAACCTTCCTTCCGAAGTTTGAAAACTACATCAGATTTCACTTAGAATTTGTTAAAAACTCTCGATTGCAGCAAGAAATACTTTTTAATGTAACTTTTTGATATTTGAAAAAGAAAAATACTTAACCATCCATGTCAATCTCTTAGCAGGTGACTGATATATTGGGATATAAAGCCTTGAACTAAAGATTCCATTAGCTCCAGACAAGAAAAGGCAAGACGAGACAATTATTACTCTACACTTTTACACTTACAGGCTGCTATTATTATTATAGATGCTTAACATTCATTGCCAAGCTGTAGGAAATCTCTTTAGTTTAAGAATTTCCTAATTTCCTGGCTGTTTCCAATAACTCCGATTTTCGCAGCTTATTTTCAGTGTATAATAAAATTTTCCCGATCAGTGATTTAATTATTATATGTTGCTGTTTTATTATTATTACTGTTATTATTTTATTTATTACTGTTATAATACTGAATTAAATACTATTTTAAATTAAATTAACATATCGAGTGTAATATATATGTAGATGATATTAATATAAATTTGTTACACGATAATGCTAACGGTAATGAATATATGGGAATATTGTCTCAAAATGCTTTTAGAAATATTTTAGAACAACTAGTAGAATTATAAATAATAGTTCCACTTACATTAATCATGTATTTATTTAAAGGGAAATAGCTAAGAATTGAAATATATTTGTTCAAGACCTAGAGAATAAAATACAAAAAAATAATAAAAAACAATGTGCCAAAAATGGTAGATTTTTATAAATTTAAGGAAATAAGTGCAAGGTTAGATTGGAATTCAAAATTTGTTGAAGGATGTGTAAACACAGCATTTTAAAATTTAAATAATAAATTACAACGGTTAATAAACTAGGTTAAAATAATCAAAAATAAAAAAATCGTAAAATAAAACCATGGATTACTAACGAATTGGTACAGTTAATTAACTATAGAAACCAGCTATACAGGATGTTTCAAAACTCTCTGTATAAATTTCAATGGGAGATAGGGAACACCAAGACAAACCTTATCGTCTATGAATGTATGTCGCTGACGTAACCCTTCGGTGCTAGAGGGCGCTGACAGAAATATCGGTAGAGTTCGTACATAAATGAATGGAAACAAGTGCGAAAAGTTGCGACCGGCAACAGCATTGCATGCATGACAGCTTCGAAGCATTGATTGCCGTACATGTTGAAAGATTCCCGGAATTTCGCGAACAGTTGCAGCGCCGACAGCGATCAGCAATTCTTTCGACAAGATCTGAGTCAATGAGAGTCTCGTACTCGAGATTCTTCATGAGTCCCCAGAGTAAGAAATCGATACATGTTAAATCGGGAGATCTTGGTGGCCAGGCGACAAGTCCACCCCGGCCTATCCCCGGCATATCCCCAGCCTATTCATCGTTCATATAATCCCGCACATCATTGCTTAAGTGTGCTGGTACTCTGTCGTATTAAAACCACATTCGTCTGCAAATAGCCACGGGAACATCTTCCAGCAGTCCCAGCAACATTTCTTCAATAAATATCCTATAAAACTGCCCGTTGAGTCGGGGAGGCAGCAATTATGACCCAATCAAAATATTATGGACGATACCCGCCCAAATATTGACGATGAACTATTGATGATGACCATGCGTCATTGTGGTATGTGAATTTTCGTGCGTGCGCCCAAACCTGAGAATTGTGCACATTAAAGAAACCCTCACGTGTAAAAGAGGCTTCATCTGAGAAGAGCACATAAGCTAGAAACTAAGGCTGCACACCGGTCTGCTGCAGAAACCAGCGCACGAAATCCACACGAAGAAGGTAATCTTTAGGTTGCAATGTCTGGACTCTCTGACGATGAAACGGATTTAACTGCTGCTCGTGCAACTCTACACACGAGGGCGTGGTTCACACCAGCGCTACGTGCAACAGCTCAAGTGCTTATACCTATATTGTCCTCAGTCCGTCGTAGGATCTTTTCTTCCATGTCAGGAGTGTGCATGGTTCTCTCCCGACCAATATCATGCATGTTTGCATGGAATGTTCCAGTTTCTCATAGTTGCCGGTGCAAACGCGCAAATGTTTGGTGGTTTGGCACACGTCTGTTTGGGAAGCGCTGTCAGTACAAACTCACAACAGTTCTTCCATTTCCATTGGCAGTCCCATACATCAGATACATGTCAGCCATCTCAGCAGTCGTGAAACACTCCATGTTACACGTAATGTGTCTGATTTACGAATGCCGACAGCAATCACAAGTCCGTTCTCCGTTCCCACTTCGCCCTTCTAGTAATTGCAACAAAGCCAAACAGCGCCCTCTAGCACGGAAGGGTAACATCAGCGGACATAGATTCAAAGCCGAAAAAGGTTTGCCTTGGTGTTCGCTATCTCCCATTGAGATTTGTACGAAGAGTTTTGAAACACCCTGTATAAAAAATGAAAAAAGAATTCTTTTCTGAATTTAGAAACTTTGTAACTAATAAAATTAGAGAAATTAAAATGCAATATCAGGAAAATAAACTTTTAATTGCAAATAATAACTTTAAAAAAGTGGAATGCAATAAATGAGGTAAATGGTAGTTATTAAAAAAAGGAAATTTTCCAACCCTAATTAAATATACACTGGTGGAAATTGAAAAAAAGACCACCATTAACAACTGAAGCGTAATCTATGAGATTTATTTAGTAGAAACAACTTGTTGAGAAAGGACAGTCATCACACGTGTGAAGTGATTCAATGCTTATTTTACCTTTTATTGAGTATTACATTTTTCAGAAGGCACATTTTAATAACGTGTTGAAACTATTCGAGCAGCAATTCAAGCTTTCAGTCTGCCATGCAAATGGTCGTACAAATGCTGCATATCACTCTGGGGGATACCATTCCATGTACTTTCAACTTGGGCGCATAATTCAGAGATGATCGTTGCCTTCCACGGTCCGCGAAAGAGTCTTTGTTCGATCCAGTCTCAGATATGTTCGATTGGGGTTGGTGCCCTGCCTGAAGAGCATGTTGAGTTGCCCGGGTGGAGTGTAGGCGGGAGTCATCCTGCTGGAATATCGCATTTAGGATTACACTCAAATATGGCAGGACAACCAGTTGAGTACCGCTGACGATATCGCTGACGTACATATCGCTGACGTACGTATCGCTGACGTACAACCAGCTGACGATATCGCTGACGCACGTATTGCTATTCAGTGTACTCTGTACAAACACCAGACACGTGCAAGAGTGATAGCTAATCGTTCCCCACACCATGCTGCCCGGCGTCGGCCCTGTGTGTCGCTGGCAGATGCACGATGGAAGAAGCCGCTCACCCTGTCGCCTTCGAACGCGTAAACGACCATCATATGCTCCTAATCAGAATCAGCTTTCACATAGACTGCCATTCTTTCCCTCCAATGAACTCGTTCTTAGCACCACTGCAAACGTGCTCAAAAGTGATGAGGTGGCAGTGGTAACTGTGCCAGTGGCACACGTGCTTGTAATCCTGCTTCCAAAAGACGATTGCGTATCGTTCTTATAGACACCCTTGGTACGACACAGGATTGAATTTGTGATGCTGCTTTGCCACCACCGCCCTCCTGCTACGCCGATCCTCTCGTTCATCCATAACTCTGTGTTGCCCAGAACCATGCCTGCGAGGATACAAATGCTCTTCTGACCATCAACGCCACCATAGTGCCACTGCCGATACGTCTCGTTCAGCGATATGCAATTTGACGAAAAGACCAACATGCTTCCCGAAGACCCACTACCCTATCTCGCTCAAACTCCGCTAACTGAACAAATGTTGTGCGCCTGCGTCGTCCAGGCGTGATAGCTTCTTCAAAGAGCACTGAACAACATGACACAAGATGAATAACTTATTTCTTCCCGCCATATAATTTAAATACAGGCTGCGTACATTTGCATGTTATCATCCTGAGTGACGTCATTATTTCATCCAATGACTTTCAATCTTGGATCACGGTTTCTGCTGCCTTAACTATGACGTTCCTAAAGGAATTCCTTCTGGGTGTTCTTTTTTTTTTCAATTTCCGCCAGTGTATTAACGAAATTTTTAGGTATAATGATGAACCACATAAATTTGTAGATTTATTTAATGAGTACTTGGGAACTATTCTTAAATACTAAATAAAAATTCATATCATATTTTAATTGCAGAATTAAGAAAAAAAAATTGACATTTCAATAAATTTTTTTATCACCCTTAACTATCTTATAAATTAAAATTCAAATAAGGCTATTACCTAAAAACAAATCTCCAGGTTTCGATAGGATTACAAGTGATTTATTACAATTATTAGATGAATAATTCATGAAATTTCTGGTAAGATTATTTAATATATCTATTGAACAAGGGACATTCCGTGATCTGTTATGTAAAACAAACAATAATTATTCCCATTTTCAAAAAGGGAAATTAAACTGACATGGGAATGTATCTGACACTGGTTTAGAAGGCACTTTCCAGGTTAGTCCACATTAAACATCAAGTGGCATGGTATTTTTTTAAGCCAATACGCCTGGTATCAAGAGTACGCATTATTGTTGAAACAATAGGATCTCACAGATTAAAATATCAACTGTTGGTGATGTGTTAAATAATAATTTTTCCTCTATATTTATTTAATATATCACCAACAGATCTGTGAGATTCTATTATTTCGACATTTGGCTAACTTATACTAGCAAGAACTATCCTGATATGTTTTCAGACGCAAATTCTGGTTTAAAATTAATTCATAACTGGTATAATAGTAATTTATTAAACATTATTTTTAACAAGAAAAAAATATATTCTTCTATTTAAAGAAAAACAACTTAATATCAAGCACATTAGACAATAATAAATTAATTTCCATGAAGAAAACTGTCATAATAATCAAAAAGGAAATTGTCCTGAAATACCCATGTCAAGAATTCAGGTATTTGGTTTGATGCTTCTTTAACTTGGAAAGAACATGTAGCATGGCTTACAAAGGAAAGGTTTTACTGTTTAGCTCAGCTGTCATCATCGTCATCATCCTCAAGCAGCCATAGGCAACGGAGTTCCAACCAGACCGTGCAATTTAGCTCTCCAAGCATATCTGTCCTGAGCTACATCTGCTGCATCTGGCCACTGGCCACAAATTCTAACAAGATTCCGTTAGACATTGTCTGCCCACCGCATTCTAGGTCTCCCCTTCTTTCTGAGGTCTTTAGGCACACTGTTCATAACCCTATTCGCTAATCTATAATTATCCATACGGGCAACATGACCAAACCAACTGAGTCTCTCTCTACGCAATATGCTGCTTAAAGGAGGTTGCCGACTTTTTTGCCTAACCTCATCATTACTTACCATGTTAACCCACAATACTACGTAAACGTCTAGAATCAAAAGCATCAAGTTTACTGTTATCTTGTTAACAGTCTCCAAGTTTCACTACTATAACTAATCCTAAGAAGAATCAAACTATTATACAATCTAGTATACTCTATTATACTCAGTAAAAATATAGTATCACCTAAATTTATGCATATATTATATTACACATTAAAACATTCCCGATTAACCTATGGAATAAAATCATGAGAGTTATGTATAAACTTTAAACAATTATTCATTCTTCAAAAGCGATTTATTCGTTTAATAATTAATAGTTCATATATTCAACATGCATTACCATTATTTCGACATATTCAAATTTTACCACTAAGACACGATTTACATTTTTGAAATTATCAAATACTTTAATTTTAGAAATGACAAAATACTTGATTCCACAAATCAGTATCAATTAAAGTCAAATGACAATATTAATTATAGGATACCAAAATTGTATAAAAAAATATTAAGACATTATTATTTACATTTAGCACTGAAAATCTCCTTTATCCCGAATGAGATCAAAGCAATTAGAAATTACCATTTATTCTGCAAAAATTTAAAATTAAAATTTCAAACCTTGATGACATAGAAAAACGTTTCATTACTAATTTATGTCTATTATTTCAATTGATCTAAATTCTTTCTGCATATGTTATTCTTATCTAGATAAATGTATTTATATTTTAATATATTTATATATTTTAAGCATTTAATTTCCGATATATTTTCTATATTTATAAATATATTAATTTTCACTCTGAAAACTCACGCACGAGAGTACTCTTGTGAGCTTTTCACTATATTTACGCATGTAATTGTTTGTAGAAAAATGAAATTCTGATTTGGATTTGGAAAAACATTTCATGTATGGGAAAATTTGAAGAAAAATTAAATTATTATTTTCTTTATTGTAATTCAGTATTCTTGAGGAAATTTTGTTTTCACTTCACGTAACCCAGGGGGTTTCACAGAACACCATTTGAGAACACTGCTTTAATTTATTGTGTGAACACTAAAAAAATTATGATGCAACTTAACCTTAACTTTTGTTGTCGACTTACCTTTTCGTATTTAAACTTATACCAAACATCATTAGGCAGATAAAACTGTAAAGTCTTCTGGCCCTTAAAACACGAAATAAAAGAAATGTAAAAATTAATTCCATATCTGAATAAGAGAAACACTAAAATGCAAATAATGCTTTTATCTTTTAAGTGACGAAAAGGTTTTAACGAACCAAATTCAGCGACAAAATGATGCTTCACATATTAATATCCAGGTGCAGATCTAGAAAAAATGTGATATAATCGAGTGGGAAAAAGAAACAAAAAGAGAACAAGAGACTGAATTTCCATTGCAGTGTAACATTTTCCCCACCGATATAGATCTGGATAAATAAATTTAACTGTTTCATAAGTCTTAAAAATTTACTGAAAAATGCGTGAAATATGCACAAGATTATCAAATACTTTAATTTTAGAAATGACAAAATACTTGATTCCACAAATCAGTATGAATTAAAGTCAAATGACAATATTAATTATAGGATACCAAAATTGTATAAAAAAATATTAAGACATTATTATTTACATTTAGCACTGAAAATCTCCTTTATCCCGAATGAGATCAAAGCAATTAGAAATTACCATTTATTCTGCAAAAATTTAAAATTAAAATTTCAAACCTTGATGACATAGAAAAACGTTTCATTACTAAATTGCTCTATGTCTATTATTACATAATTATACTAAATTGTATAATAAATAATTATACATAATTATACATATTATTACATAATTATACTAAATTATTTTACATAATTACTACTAAATTGCTTTTTATGTCTATTATTTCAATTGATCTAAATTCTTTCTGCACATGTTATTCTTATCTAGATAAATGTATTTATATTTTAATATATTTATATATTTTAAGCATTTAATTTCCGATGTATTTTCTATATTTATAAATATATTAATTTTCACTCTGAAAACTCACGCACAATGTTTGGTCTCTGTTACCTTTACTACCATTTCCAAATAGTAACAAGGGTAATGAAATAATTTTCGCTACATTTTGACGATTAGGTGGAGCTCCAGATAGGTCTGAATAGTGATTTTCCATTACAACAACCCTGTATATAATAATATTGAAGATTTATTAACAGTAATAAAAGAGAGCATAAAGTAATTACATATATATGTATACTAGATTCGGCCCTGTTGCAACAGTAAAAGAAATTGCTCATAAAATACAATTAATCATGAAAGAGTGTGGGATAATAAAGGAAGAAGAGTACCTCATTCAGAACAGGAGATATCAGGAGCGATGATCCCCAGAAAAACTGAGTATCAATGGCCCAAGTGTTATTGTCCTTTGGAAACCTATTGAAAAAGAAAGTGAAGTCAGTTAATGATATATCTAACACTAATATGAATGTATAGTGTACATTTGTTTTAAGTGAATATTTAATTTGATCACCATCCCCGTGGCCGAGGATAACGAGTTTGGTTACTGATCAAAGGCCCAAAATAAATAAAAAATAAATACCCCTCAAGCAGCTGCTTGCCACAAAGGTCTGACAGGAGCCTGTCAGTTTGTATGCCACAGTAGAAGATCTGAGAGGATGGCAGGACCTCAGCAGAAAAAGCGACACATACATCCATGCCTTACTCTGGGGCTCGAACCCAGCTCCCGCAGATCAGTAACCAAGCGCGCTAACCACTCGCCCACGGGATGGCCACTTAATAAATACTCTCTAAAGCAGCTGCTTGCCACAGAGGTCTGAGATAGAGCATAAATGCTTTCTTCCTTGCGTTGCTCCGTTGTTCAGATCTCGCCTTCTTCACAGATCTCTACGACGCATTATACTGACAAGCACTGATTGAGATATAAAAAAACTAACTTTATCGACGAAATGTGACAATTTATTTCTTTGTTTTCCTATATGAGGAAACTTGATACTTTTGGTTTGTTTCCAAAAGTGTACATGGCTTGAAAGTATTTAAAACCACTGTTAAATTAAACTGAAAAAGAAAACTCAACGGTTCTGTATAAAAGAAAAAGATATTCAATGAAGGTCTTGAAGGCACCAAGTCAGCTTTATGTACGAAGGCCCAGAGATTAACAATTTCTTCTTGTATATAAAAATTGTGATGGCATTCAAAACTTCTCATAACCCAGTATATTGTGTCTCATATGTGGAAATGCATGGTTATTATTGAACAGTAGCTCAAATCCATGGAAGATTTCGTTTCCATAACCGAACGCCAAAGATTTATCAACTATAGAAGATTAAAATAACATCGTTTCTACCGATCGACATAACCCAGAGACGTTTCATTATTTTATCTTTCTTTTAAACATTACCAGCCTCAAATATAAAATAAAATATTTAACTGGAATTTTAATTTTGAAGTTAAATTAAGAAATTAAATATATACCATTTCATCAATTTCAAGATTTTGCTATTCTCATACTTACTCATGAAATAATGGCCTAATGACAGTACTTCCATTAATGTGCGCTTTATAGAACAGAGTGTACAGGTAGGGCAACAGAGTATATCTACGGAGAACAGCTGCACGTGATGCTTTGACTGCATCTGCTCCTAAAGCAGCAGGATCTTGGTCCTGAAAAAGTCACGCAAGCATATTAAAACTGAAATAGGAGTAAGATCTTTATCTATGTAACTAAAATATATATACCTATGTATATACAGTCGTATCAGAATAATATGATCACCTACCATTATTCTGATACGACTGTGTGTATATATATATATCCACTAAATACATTCCCTATCATGTAATGACATTAGAACTTATATTAAGGTTTTTCTAGCATCAAATTGTTAATTCAATCTTAATTAAAGCAAACACCAATCAAAGTTAAATTAAATAAGCAATGAGCTATTTTTCTGTAAGTTTAATCTGTAGCTACTTAATCTCAAACTTAATGTTGCTTATTGTGATTCATTTATAACATTTCGCTCAAAAGTTCAAGATTTTCGCTTAAAGCATAATTCGTCATTCAACTAATTAGTACCGCCCACAGCATAAGATAATTTCTAAGACAGGTGACATCGCAAAGGTTACTTAAAGTAACCTTTCGAAATATGCTGCAATTGTGCAACATTTATTAGTAAAGAAAAATTACCATCAGAGTTTTTCTCTAGTAATAAATGTAATAATAACTAATACAAGAAACGTTATGATAGTGTGCACCTGGATATAGAACACAGAGCGCAACGAACGAGTTAGATGATGGTTAATCTTTTCTTTTTGTTCGTTTAAAAATTATTGTTTCCACGAAATGATTTGGTGGAAAAAGTGAGTTTCGCCGTTGAGTGGGATTCGACCCATGGCTCCCAGTTGCATGCCAGAAGCTCTAACCTGAAAGCTATCACCAGCTCTGTCCTTTATCCATTAGTTTTGGTTCCCTTAGCGTAAGTTGGAATCTCACTTATCGGTGAAACTTATTTTTTCCACAAAATTATTTTTGAATTATATGTGAACGGTAATTTGTGTATTTATTATTGATTAATTCTTGTATTAATAACGCTTTAGCTTGAGTAACGTTCTTATTTAACACCTATATGTTGAACAATATTGGATAAGTTGACTTTCCTGATCATAGATGATGCCATGAGCGAAAATGTCATTGAGATTTAAAAGTCACAACTAAGTTGATAAAAGACAGAGCTGGTGATAAATAATTGTTAGAGCACCTGTCACGTAACTGGTAGGTGTTAGGGTCGAAACTCATTTCTTCCACAAAATTATTTCTTGAATTATATATGTCAACAGGTAATCTATGTATTTATTTCTGATTAACGTTTTGACTTTGCCGTTTCTTCTGCAGACATTCAAATTTTTGTTTTACAGATAAATTAAATTTTTTGGAGTTGGCAGGTATCGCTGAAATAGTAGTCAATCATCATCAAGTGTGTACAGATTGTGTAAAGCCACCATTGTTTGTATGGCTTTCATTCAAGGAACGGCTTTTTATAATAAAATAACGAATCCTATGAATTTGAATTATATATAACACTGATGAGAATATTTCGTTTTAATTTTATATGGACAATTTGTATGATAAATAAAAATTATCATTAACACTCTCTCTTTACGCAATTATTCAAACTTTTCATTGCTGCATTTGAGAACCACTCTTCTAGCACATTTTGTACGTCATATAAACACACACCAAATTTCGCTCCATTTTGATGATTAGGTGGATCTCCAGATAGGTCTGAATAGTGATATTTCCATTACAACAACCCTGTTTATGATAATGCTGAAGATTTATTAAGAGTAATAAAAGAGAGTAATTATATATACACCAGAAATCAATAGGTGCTTTCGACATCACTTCATATCTAGTCCGTCACTGTGATCCCTATTTGACCTTGAATGCGACTCCAGAACTAAAACTTCCTCTTATTTCTGAGCTCTACAGCGTGAAATAGTTCTATTCGCCGATTTTTAGCTCTTCAGAAAGTATATCGAAATTTTATCGTTGATCCTCGAAGAACCCATAATATCCTTAATTTGTAACCGTTCTGAGATCTACACCAAAAATAATCCTAGACACTAATTTTTAGTTCTCTAACACCGGTTTGAACTAAATTTAACCTTTGACCTTCTGAATCCAAAATTTCCTAATATTTCCGCCATCAGTCTTGAAACAACCCCAGACACTAATTTCACATTTCTAATAGTTTTAGATCTAAATTTACCTTTGAACTCGAATGTCTCTCCGGATGCAAAATGTCATAACGTCTCTGAGATCTACAGCCAGAAAAACTCCCAGACAACAATTTTTTTAGGTTTCTAACACAGGTAGATCAAGGACTGACTTACAAGTGACCTCTATTTAACCTTGAAAGATACGTCAGAGTTCTAATTTCGGATATTCCTTTATATCTATGACCCACATGACTCCTAGGTGCAAATTTTCGGATCTCTACCATTTCTGCATCATATTTATATTTAGCGTGATCCCCTGTCAGTCATTCAGCCGGTCATTTACTCACAACCATCTATATATATATAGACGATTTTCATTAATCAGTGATTTAATTATTCTATTGCTGATATATTGTCACATCTGCGGACGTAATAATTATTTCCTTTGAAAAAAAATTGATATAGAAATTAACTTCGCACAGTTCTATTAATAAATATATATCAGAGATGAAGTGATCATTAGATATTACACAGATGAGTAATGTTCATATATATACAGGGTGAATCTGAAAAAGTGGGCAAAACTTTACGGGGTGATAGAACGCAGCTATACGAGCAATATTCTTCATAGAATGTATGATCGGAACGCAAGCGGTGAGAAGTTAAAAGGTAGTTTTCCACTGTCGTATTTAAAGAATGAACACAAGAAGGAGAGGAGATACTTCAGAAAACATTTTATTAACAGGAATCTAATTGAGGTACATGCTCAAAGAAATTGCTCAAAAGAGCTGCCGCCAGCTGTAATGCAGGCTTCACACCTGCGGGATAGGGACCGACGCACATTTGCGAAGACACCAGGCATTTCCCGAATATCGTCGGCAACAACGGCGATCCTGGCGACTAGATCCATATCGGTTTCAATGGGGCACTCGTAGATTAGGCTTTTCAAGTGCATATCCGCCATTTCGTGGTTAGTATAACCAGCCATCCTCTCAGCAATCCACGGTAGAAATACCACTGGGTGCGAGGACCGACCCTTTTATATCATTTCCAACGCCACCTAGCGGCTCGCCGTTTGCATTCCGCCCATACTTTCTATGACGAATATTGCTCGTATAGCTGCGTTCTACCACCCCGTAAAGTTTTGCCCCCTTTTTCAGATTCACCTTGTATAGACGATTATGAATGACTGACGATTGAAGCCTGTCTAACCGACTGACAAATAATTCTAAGTATGATGCAGAAATGTTAGAGCTCTGAAAATTTGCATCAAGAGATAATCCGGGTCGTAGATCTCGAGAAAAATCCGAAATTTGACCTCTGACGTGTCGTCGAAGTCAGTGGAAGTCATGTACAGGTTAAATCATGATATACGAATATTAGAAACTGAAAATTGGGGTCTGGGGGTGTTTCAGGTTGTAGATCTCGAAAACGTTACGAAATTTCGAATCGTCAGATGTTACTGGGGGGTATTTTGATCCGTACACATCTGAAATGTTGCGAAATTTTGGATGCAGTGGATCCATCGAGGTCAAAGATCAAATATTTTGCTACTGGTGTTAGAGGGCTGCAAATTGGTAACTGGGAAGATGGTGCCAAGGAAAGATTAAAATTGGTACCTGCGCAGATTTCGGAAATGTTTCGAAATTTCGGATGCCATGGGTCCTTTGAGGTAAAATTCGATATACAGATGCAGGAGAGCTACAAATTAGTGAAGAGGGATATTTCGGGCAGTGGAACACAGAAATGAGAGCAATTTTCGGATCCAGTGTCGCGTTCCAGGTCAAATGGGGGTCGGAGTGACCAGCTAGAAAACAAGAGGTACAGAAGGCACCGATTGATTTCTAGTAAAGTAATATAAATGAAAGACAACGAATTGAAAATGAACATGCTCTAAAATACCTTTTGTCCCATTGCATTGTGATTCCTAAAGAACGGATAAAAAGCTCCCAGCTGCATCCATCTTTTACACATTTCGTCGCTCGTATCACCAAAAAATCCACAAATATCTGCTCCAATCTAAAATCAAGAAGTATATTAATTTATTAAGAAAATTAGTACAAATTTAAACATTAATATTTCTATGAAAGCTCAAACACGCAGGAGGCTGAATGAACTGTTTTTGTGTGTGAAATACACTTGATAAATAATTCAATGTAAATAACCTTGCACTTGATCTTCTATTCTACGTGTAGGTCACAAAGTAAAAGAGAAGTGAAGAGAAAAATTACCTGAAATATGATATATTTTTCAACAAAATTTCCGAAAGCTTTTATCCACTTGCCCATCTGTCAAATTCTGGAAATCCGTTGTAAACAAAGACGTCGGTTGTTGTCGTAACCAATGACAAGCAGGGACGACTAGTGAGTAAAATGTTTGATGTGATAGTGAGTGAGCACTTTGACTGGCATAGGCATGATCCGGATGTAGGGGAAAATGTTGTGAAGATGCCTGACATAGAACTGAAATGAAAAGCCGTTCCATAATGCGCATAATATTTTTTTTCTCGGCTATTCTCAAAATGCATTATTTCGCAAAAACAGTTTCGCAAAGGCGTTCTGATTCCTTTGGTACTGTGTCTTTCCCCTGTATTTTACCAGGGGGGCTTTGAGTGATGGTGATTATTATTTATTATTAATCATCCTTCAATATTAATTAATACTATATATATATATGTAATCCTCGGGCCGTCCCGTAGCCGAGTGGTTAGCACGCTAGGCTACTGATCTAAGGGACTCTAGGTTCGAATCCCGGGTGAGGCATGGATGTTTGTGTTGTTTTTCTGCTGAGATCTTGCCATCCTCACAGACCTTCTACTATGACATATAAACTGACAGGCTCCTGTCAGACTTCTGTGGCAAGCAGCTGCTTCAGGGGGTATTTTTTTTTATAATCCTCCTCCACAAAAAAGATAGTTATTTTGGTCGTGATTGTATAGTTAATTTCAAAGGTGATCGTATATTTTAAAGCCATATATTGTTCCCACATTAAAACAATCAGTAGCCCAGTATCCTACTGGGAAACAAAGTCATTCTCCCACACAAAAGGAGTAACCAAAGGCAGGTTATGGCTTTTCAACAAATACAGAAAACCATTTATTTGTAACACTAACACAGTTCCATTACATTTTTACATCAACTTACATTATATTGTTGTATTACTGTCACTCACATCACCGACTGAGAGATAAGATTTCTCTCTCCGAAAAAACATAACTGAAATCAACTACTAGGTGTCGATTACTGAAGCAGAGGCCCAAGTGCAGAGTGCCAAGCGTCGGGTCCACCGTTTGGAGCACAAGTACCCAGTCCAAGTCTCAAGAGCCAAGTGACGAAAATGCTCTCTGGAACACACAAAATAAAGAAGACATCTTAAGAATGATTGGTTCTCTCAGCTCTCTGCTAAGGGGGGATAGGGTTATGGACAAAAAATGGAGCATTCTCGATGCAACATCCTTGTCTTGCAACCACGTGACTGTCCCTCCGTGGGAACTGTTGAGCGGTGGTTCAGGGGAATTCCTTCGGGCGTCCAGTGTTGTAAGGCTAAGTCTCAGACATGGCGCCAAGCGCCACTCTGACAGAGGCGTTTTACGGACAAGAGAGCTCCTCCCTTTGTACACGCTGCATGGATTATAGCTTGCAGGCAGCAGGTAAGTGGCTTTGCCCTGCTTTGTGGTGCCTCAAACGGTCCTGTCTGCCCAAGATGCGGACTTAGCGGGCTTGTCTTCTATGATAATCCTCCTCATGGCGCCGCTCTGACTGAAAGGAAGCTGAAGTCTGGAACTCGAAACCGTAAAATGTGAATTATGCAAATTCACGCAGAACACCTGTATATTTTGCTCCGTTCTAAAGTATATTAAAAAAACTTGTCGTGAAAAATATGTATGATATATAGTTTTGTTTCATTCTAGTTCTGCTTATAAATTTCAATTTTATATTATAAATTGATTTACTCGTAGTAGATTATCATAAAATTAATTACAAATTATTTAAACTGAAATTATAAAATTTCAAAACTAAGAGAACACTATTATGAGAACGGTTGGCGTTGGTATCGAAGCTGAGCCCGTCGAGTTGCAAAGAAAAAAAAAGGGTCCATTGCACTGATCAAAGCTTTGCTGATGAAATGTCTTATTAAACTGTATTAGGAGTATTCCACTGCACATCAAGTGTTCAACACATTTTACGTTTTCATATCTAATGTTCTTCTTATACTGTTCATTCATAAATTTCTTTCCTTGGCAAAATAATATGTTTTGGCAACCCAGTTCAAACACAGCTTGATAGGAAAGTTTAGGACTGTTGACCCTGGCACAGAGAAATGAAGATTTTCGCTAAGTAACATGATCTTCGACAATCGGTTGAATCGGCCAATCAAGTTTCAAGGGCCACTCTGAATCAATGACCCACGTACTGTAATTCATTGCTATTGTTACTCAGTGCATGATTTGATATCTGATATCTTTAATTAATTTTATGAGCTCCAAGCCTAGGGCTTATATCTCGAAGTCTAAAATAGTACGTGATTGGCAATAACAGAAGTTAAAACACATAAATCCCAAAGGGGCCACAAGAACAAAACAAATTTGCTAAAAAAAGCACAACTAAAAGTAAAACAAGTGAGTTTCAAACACCATTATCTTAAGACACTTGAACTAGAACAAAACCAAGGGATTGTAATAGATCAAGGATCTTTAGTCCGGTCACTTAACCATCCAAGATAGAAGCAACAAAATCAAAGGCTTGGATGCCTGCTGAGATTCTCTCAGTCCAATCCTTAGCCCTCTTAAATTTAAGGCAAATGTTTTTTGGCATTGAATAATATATTACCCAAATTCAGTTTCCTGAAGTATTCCAGAATATCCTTAACTTCCTTAGCAAAATTCAAACGATTCATCCTTCTTTGCTTTGCTCTTTTTAGTATTTCAGTGCATCGTAGATCAATAATCATATTCGATGTACCGGGTAATAATTTTACCCCTAACCATTTCCATCAGAAAGATATGCCTAATTGGCATGAGTAAGAACAAAATATGTAAGTAAACCACTCTTAGGTGGGCCTCTAAGGGCAAACATAAGAAAAGCTAAAAACAGTAGTAAAATTGTGTAAGAAAACTAAAACGGGTAGGTCTCCTCAGAAAACGCTACCGTTTTAGGCCTCTTGTACTTGTTCAAAACAGTATGATCGTAAAGAATCAGAGAAGAAATAATCTCATTGTGATTATTGCTTATAGCCTCAAAAAATCTTTTTGAGTTGCGTTTTACATGTGTATATATATATGGTCGATGCCCAGGTTTTTATGGAGTTGTCTGTTAGTAACAAACCAGGGGGCATCGACCGCAGTTCTCAAAATCTTATTCTGTAAGACCTGAATCTTACGAATATTGGTGGGTGTAGTATTCGCCCATGTGGGTGAAACATAGAGAATCACCGGTCTGATGATCATATCATAGAGTCAAAGCTTATGATCAATCATTAAAATGGAATTTCTCCTAAGAAGTGGGCCTAGCTGGCCCCTTAATGAATTGACTTTGGAGATTATATTATTTATGTAATAGTCCCACTTTAACCTCTTATGTATAACAACCCCAAGATATTTAACTGAATCATTCCAATCAATGGGAAAATCTTGTAAATGGAGGCAAGTGAGATTCATAATACGTATTTCAGGGCATGCCTATTTGTGTATTTATTATAACAGATAATATTAAAATTCCGGCGGTGGCCCTAGTGAAAAAATTCATTTTGTATAAACTAAAACAGACGACGACGTGGAACGAATTCACAAAGTGAATGTTGTGATTATCTGCATTACACAGCAAATAATAATGAAGAGTTTAAAGTTATATCTTACAATGAGATAAAAATGTTATTTTAATTTTTATCTTACAATGTGATAAAAATGTTATATCAATTTTTATTTTACAATGTGATAAAAAGTTTATTTTAATTTTTATCTAACAATGTGATAAAAATGATATTTTAATTTTTATCTTCCAATGTGATAAAAACGTTATTTTAATTTTTATATTACAAGCTTGGCTACTGATCTAAAGGACCTGGGTTCGAACCCCGGATTTAGGCATGGATGTGTGTCGTTTTTCTGCTGAGGTCCTGCCATCCTCTCAGATCTCTTACTGTGGCATATAAACTGACGGGCTCCTGTCAGACCTCTTGGCAAGCAGCTGCTTGAGGGGGTATTTATTTTATTTATTTATTTAATGTGATAAAAATGTTATTTTAATTTTTGTCTTACAATATGATAAAAATGTTATTTCAATTTTTATCTTACAATGTGATAAAAAAGTTATTTCAATTTTTATCTCACAATGTGATAAAAAGTTTATTTTAATTTTTATCTAACAATGTTATAAAAATGTTATTTTAATTTTTATCTTACAATATGATAAAAATGTTATTTCAATTTTTATCTTACAATGTGATAAAAAAGTTATTTCAATTTTTATCTCACAATGTGATAAAAAGTTTATTTTAATTTTTATCTAATAATGTTATAAAAATGTTATTTTAATTTTTGTCTTACAATATGATAAAAATGTTATTTCAATTTTTATCTTACAATGTGATAAAAATGTTATTTTAATTTTTATCTAACAATGTTATAAAAATGTTATTTTAATTTTTATCTAACAATGTTATAAAAATGTTATTTTAATTTTATCTTACAATATGATAAAAATGTTATTTCAATTTTTATCTTACAATGTGATAAAAAAGTTATTTCAATTTTTATCTCCCAATGTGATAAAAAGTTTATTTTAATTTTTATCTAATAATGTTATAAAAATGTTATTTTAATTTTTATCTTACAATATGATAAAAATGTTATTTCAATTTTTATCTTACAATGTGATAAAAAAGTTATTTCAATTTTTATCTCACAATGTGATAAAAAGTTTATTTTAATTTTTATCTAACAATGTTATAAAAATGTTATTTTAATTTTTATCTTACAATATGATAAAAATGTTATTTCAATTTTTATCTTACAATGTGATAAAAAAGTTATTTCAATTTTTATCTCACAATGTGATAAAAAGTTTATTTTAATTTTTATCTAATAATGTTATAAAAATGTTATTTTAATTTTTGTCTTACAATATGATAAAAATGTTATTTCAATTTTTATCTTACAATGTGATAAAAATGTTATTTTAATTTTTATCTAACAATGTTATAAAAATGTTATTTTAATTTTTATCTAACAATGTTATAAAAATGTTATTTTAATTTTATCTTACAATATGATAAAAATGTTATTTCAATTTTTATCTTACAATGTGATAAAAAAGTTATTTCAATTTTTATCTCACAATGTGATAAAAAGTTTATTTTAATTTTTATCTAATAATGTTATAAAAATGTTATTTTAATTTTTGTCTTACAATATGATAAAAATGTTATTTCAATTTTTATCTTACAATGTGATAAAAATGTTATTTTAATTTTTATCTAACAATGTTATAAAAATGTTATTTTAATTTTTATCTAACAATGTTATAAAAATGTTATTTTAATTTTATCTTACAATATGATAAAAATGTTATTTCAATTTTTATCTTACAATGTGATAAAAAAGTTATTTCAATTTTTATCTCACAATGTGATAAAAAGTTTATTTTAATTTT
Source organism: Ryuthela nishihirai (assembly GCA_038380435.1). Taxonomy (NCBI): domain Eukaryota; kingdom Metazoa; phylum Arthropoda; class Arachnida; order Araneae; family Heptathelidae; genus Ryuthela; species Ryuthela nishihirai. The sequence continues at coordinate 7,990,286 of JAWZYU010000019.1, forward strand.
TATCTAATAATGTTATAAAAATGTTATTTTAATTTTTGTCTTACAATATGATAAAAATGTTATTTCAATTTTTATCTTACAATGTGATAAAAATGTTATTTTAATTTTTATCTAACAATGTTATAAAAATGTTATTTTAATTTTTATCTAACAATGTTATAAAAATGTTATTTTAATTTTATCTTACAATATGATAAAAATGTTATTTCAATTTTTATCTTACAATGTGATAAAAAAGTTATTTCAATTTTTATCTCACAATGTGATAAAAAGTTTATTTTAATTTTTATCTAACAATGTTATAAAAATGTTATTTTAATTTTTATCTTACAATATGATAAAAATGTTATTTCAATTTTTATCTTACAATGTGATAAAAAAGTTATTTCAATTTTTATCTCACAATGTGATAAAAAGTTTATTTTAATTTTTATCTAACAATGTTATAAAAATGTTATTTTAATTTTTATCTTACAATATGATAAAAATGTTATTTCAATTTTTATCTTACAATGTGATAAAAAAGTTATTTCAATTTTTATCTCACAATGTGATAAAAAGTTTATTTTAATTTTTATCTAATAATGTTATAAAAATGTTATTTTAATTTTTGTCTTACAATATGATAAAAATGTTATTTCAATTTTTATCTTACAATGTGATAAAAATGTTATTTTAATTTTTATCTAACAATGTTATAAAAATGTTATTTTAATTTTTATCTAACAATGTGATAAAAATGTTATTTTAATTTTTGTCTTACAATATGATAAAAATGTTATTTCAATTTTTATCTTACAATGTGATAAAAAAGTTATTTCAATTTTTATCTCACAATGTGATAAAAAGTTTATTTTAATTTTTATCTAACAATGTTATAAAAATGTTATTTTAATTTTTATCTTACAATATGATAAAAATGTTATTTCAATTTTTATCTTACAATGTGATAAAAAAGTTATTTCAATTTTTATCTCACAATGTGATAAAAAGTTTATTTTAATTTTTATCTAATAATGTTATAAAAATGTTATTTTAATTTTTGTCTTACAATATGATAAAAATGTTATTTCAATTTTTATCTTACAATGTGATAAAAAAGTTATTTCAATTTTTATCTCACAATGTGATAAAAAGTTTATTTTAATTTTTATCTAATAATGTTATAAAAATGTTATTTTAATTTTTGTCTTACAATATGATAAAAATGTTATTTCAATTTTTATCTTACAATGTGATAAAAATGTTATTTTAATTTTTATCTAACAATGTTATAAAAATGTTATTTTAATTTTTATCTAACAATGTTATAAAAATGTTATTTTAATTTTATCTTACAATATGATAAAAATGTTATTTCAATTTTTATCTTACAATGTGATAAAAAAGTTATTTCAATTTTTATCTCACAATGTGATAAAAAGTTTATTTTAATTTTTATCTAATAATGTTATAAAAATGTTATTTTAATTTTTGTCTTACAATATGATAAAAATGTTATTTCAATTTTTATCTTACAATGTGATAAAAATGTTATTTTAATTTTTATCTAACAATGTTATAAAAATGTTATTTTAATTTTTATCTAACAATGTTATAAAAATGTTATTTTAATTTTATCTTACAATATGATAAAAATGTTATTTCAATTTTTATCTTACAATGTGATAAAAAAGTTATTTCAATTTTTATCTCACAATGTGATAAAAAGTTTATTTTAATTTTTATCTAATAATGTTATAAAAATGTTATTTTAATTTTTGTCTTACAATATGATAAAAATGTTATTTCAATTTTTATCTTACAATGTGATAAAAATGTTATTTTAATTTTTATCTAACAATGTTATAAAAATGTTATTTTAATTTTTATCTAACAATGTTATAAAAATGTTATTTTAATTTTATCTTACAATATGATAAAAATGTTATTTCAATTTTTATCTTACAATGTGATAAAAAAGTTATTTCAATTTTTATCTCACAATGTGATAAAAAGTTTATTTTAATTTTTATCTAACAATGTTATAAAAATGTTATTTTAATTTTTATCTTACAATATGATAAAAATGTTATTTCAATTTTTATCTTACAATGTGATAAAAAAGTTATTTCAATTTTTATCTCACAATGTGATAAAAAGTTTATTTTAATTTTTATCTAACAATGTTATAAAAATGTTATTTTAATTTTTATCTTACAATATGATAAAAATGTTATTTCAATTTTTATCTTACAATGTGATAAAAAAGTTATTTCAATTTTTATCTCACAATGTGATAAAAAGTTTATTTTAATTTTTATCTAATAATGTTATAAAAATGTTATTTTAATTTTTGTCTTACAATATGATAAAAATGTTATTTCAATTTTTATCTTACAATGTGATAAAAATGTTATTTTAATTTTTATCTAACAATGTTATAAAAATGTTATTTTAATTTTTATCTAACAATGTGATAAAAATGTTATTTTAATTTTTGTCTTACAATATGATAAAAATGTTATTTCAATTTTTATCTTACAATGTGATAAAAAAGTTATTTCAATTTTTATCTCACAATGTGATAAAAAGTTTATTTTAATTTTTATCTAACAATGTTATAAAAATGTTATTTTAATTTTTATCTTACAATATGATAAAAATGTTATTTCAATTTTTATCTTACAATGTGATAAAAAAGTTATTTCAATTTTTATCTCACAATGTGATAAAAAGTTTATTTTAATTTTTATCTAATAATGTTATAAAAATGTTATTTTAATTTTTGTCTTACAATATGATAAAAATGTTATTTCAATTTTTATCTTACAATGTGATAAAAAAGTTATTTCAATTTTTATCTCACAATGTGATAAAAAGTTTATTTTAATTTTTATCTAATAATGTTATAAAAATGTTATTTTAATTTTTGTCTTACAATATGATAAAAATGTTATTTCAATTTTTATCTTACAATGTGATAAAAATGTTATTTTAATTTTTATCTAACAATGTTATAAAAATGTTATTTTAATTTTTATCTAACAATGTTATAAAAATGTTATTTTAATTTTATCTTACAATATGATAAAAATGTTATTTCAATTTTTATCTTACAATGTGATAAAAATGTTATTTTAATTTTTATCTAACAATGTTATAAAAATGTTATTTTAATTTTTATCTAACAATGTTATAAAAATGTTATTTTAATTTTATCTTACAATATGATAAAAATGTTATTTCAATTTTTATCTTACAATGTGATAAAAAAGTTATTTCAATTTTTATCTCCCAATGTGATAAAAAGTTTATTTTAATTTTTATCTAATAATGTTATAAAAATGTTATTTTAATTTTTATCTTACAATATGATAAAAATGTTATTTCAATTTTTATCTTACAATGTGATAAAAAAGTTATTTCAATTTTTATCTCACAATGTGATAAAAAGTTTATTTTAATTTTTATCTAACAATGTTATAAAAATGTTATTTTAATTTTTATCTTACAATATGATAAAAATGTTATTTCAATTTTTATCTTACAATGTGATAAAAAAGTTATTTCAATTTTTATCTCACAATGTGATAAAAAGTTTATTTTAATTTTTATCTAATAATGTTATAAAAATGTTATTTTAATTTTTGTCTTACAATATGATAAAAATGTTATTTCAATTTTTATCTTACAATGTGATAAAAATGTTATTTTAATTTTTATCTAACAATGTTATAAAAATGTTATTTTAATTTTTATCTAACAATGTTATAAAAATGTTATTTTAATTTTATCTTACAATATGATAAAAATGTTATTTCAATTTTTATCTTACAATGTGATAAAAAAGTTATTTCAATTTTTATCTCACAATGTGATAAAAAGTTTATTTTAATTTTTATCTAATAATGTTATAAAAATGTTATTTTAATTTTTGTCTTACAATATGATAAAAATGTTATTTCAATTTTTATCTTACAATGTGATAAAAATGTTATTTTAATTTTTATCTAACAATGTTATAAAAATGTTATTTTAATTTTTATCTAACAATGTTATAAAAATGTTATTTTAATTTTATCTTACAATATGATAAAAATGTTATTTCAATTTTTATCTTACAATGTGATAAAAAAGTTATTTCAATTTTTATCTCACAATGTGATAAAAAGTTTATTTTAATTTTTATCTAACAATGTTATAAAAATGTTATTTTAATTTTTATCTTACAATATGATAAAAATGTTATTTCAATTTTTATCTTACAATGTGATAAAAAAGTTATTTCAATTTTTATCTCACAATGTGATAAAAAGTTTATTTTAATTTTTATCTAACAATGTTATAAAAATGTTATTTTAATTTTTATCTAACAATGTTATAAAAATGTTATTTTAATTTTTATCTTACAATATGATAAAAATGTTATTTCAATTTTTATCTTACAATGTGAAAAAAATGTTATATCAATTTTTATTTTACAATGTGATAAAAAGTTTATTTTAATTTTTATCTAACAATGTGATAAAAATGATATTTTAATTTTTATCTTCCAATGTGATAAAAACGTTATTTTAATTTTTATATTACAAGCTTGGCTACTGATCTAAAGGACCTGGGTTCGAACCCCGGATTTAGGCATGGATGTGTGTCGTTTTTCTGCTGAGGTCCTGCCATCCTCTCAGATCTCTTACTGTGGCATATAAACTGACGGGCTCCTGTCAGACCTCTTGGCAAGCAGCTGCTTGAGGGGGTATTTATTTTATTTATTTATTTAATGTGATAAAAATGTTATTTTAATTTTTGTCTTACAATATGATAAAAATGTTATTTCAATTTTTATCTTACAATGTGATAAAAAAGTTATTTCAATTTTTATCTCACAATGTGATAAAAAGTTTATTTTAATTTTTATCTAACAATGTTATAAAAATGTTATTTTAATTTTTGTCTTACAATATGATAAAAATGTTATTTCAATTTTTATCTTACAATGTGATAAAAATGTTATTTTAATTTTTATCTAACAATGTTATAAAAATGTTATTTTAATTTTTATCTAACAATGTTATAAAAATGTTATTTTAATTTTATCTTACAATATGATAAAAATGTTATTTCAATTTTTATCTTACAATGTGATAAAAAAGTTATTTCAATTTTTATCTCCCAATGTGATAAAAAGTTTATTTTAATTTTTATCTAATAATGTTATAAAAATGTTATTTTAATTTTTATCTTACAATATGATAAAAATGTTATTTCAATTTTTATCTTACAATGTGATAAAAAAGTTATTTCAATTTTTATCTCACAATGTGATAAAAAGTTTATTTTAATTTTTATCTAACAATGTTATAAAAATGTTATTTTAATTTTTATCTTACAATATGATAAAAATGTTATTTCAATTTTTATCTTACAATGTGATAAAAAAGTTATTTCAATTTTTATCTCACAATGTGATAAAAAGTTTATTTTAATTTTTATCTAATAATGTTATAAAAATGTTATTTTAATTTTTGTCTTACAATATGATAAAAATGTTATTTCAATTTTTATCTTACAATGTGATAAAAATGTTATTTTAATTTTTATCTAACAATGTTATAAAAATGTTATTTTAATTTTTATCTAACAATGTTATAAAAATGTTATTTTAATTTTATCTTACAATATGATAAAAATGTTATTTCAATTTTTATCTTACAATGTGATAAAAAAGTTATTTCAATTTTTATCTCACAATGTGATAAAAAGTTTATTTTAATTTTTATCTAATAATGTTATAAAAATGTTATTTTAATTTTTGTCTTACAATATGATAAAAATGTTATTTCAATTTTTATCTTACAATGTGATAAAAATGTTATTTTAATTTTTATCTAACAATGTTATAAAAATGTTATTTTAATTTTTATCTAACAATGTTATAAAAATGTTATTTTAATTTTATCTTACAATATGATAAAAATGTTATTTCAATTTTTATCTTACAATGTGATAAAAAAGTTATTTCAATTTTTATCTCACAATGTGATAAAAAGTTTATTTTAATTTTTATCTAATAATGTTATAAAAATGTTATTTTAATTTTTGTCTTACAATATGATAAAAATGTTATTTCAATTTTTATCTTACAATGTGATAAAAATGTTATTTTAATTTTTATCTAACAATGTTATAAAAATGTTATTTTAATTTTTATCTAACAATGTTATAAAAATGTTATTTTAATTTTATCTTACAATATGATAAAAATGTTATTTCAATTTTTATCTTACAATGTGATAAAAAAGTTATTTCAATTTTTATCTCACAATGTGATAAAAAGTTTATTTTAATTTTTATCTAACAATGTTATAAAAATGTTATTTTAATTTTTATCTTACAATATGATAAAAATGTTATTTCAATTTTTATCTTACAATGTGATAAAAAAGTTATTTCAATTTTTATCTCACAATGTGATAAAAAGTTTATTTTAATTTTTATCTAACAATGTTATAAAAATGTTATTTTAATTTTTATCTTACAATATGATAAAAATGTTATTTCAATTTTTATCTTACAATGTGATAAAAAAGTTATTTCAATTTTTATCTCACAATGTGATAAAAAGTTTATTTTAATTTTTATCTAATAATGTTATAAAAATGTTATTTTAATTTTTGTCTTACAATATGATAAAAATGTTATTTCAATTTTTATCTTACAATGTGATAAAAAAGTTATTTCAATTTTTATCTCACAATGTGATAAAAAGTTTATTTTAATTTTTATCTAATAATGTTATAAAAATGTTATTTTAATTTTTGTCTTACAATATGATAAAAATGTTATTTCAATTTTTATCTTACAATGTGATAAAAATGTTATTTTAATTTTTATCTAACAATGTTATAAAAATGTTATTTTAATTTTTATCTAACAATGTTATAAAAATGTTATTTTAATTTTATCTTACAATATGATAAAAATGTTATTTCAATTTTTATCTTACAATGTGATAAAAAAGTTATTTCAATTTTTATCTCACAATGTGATAAAAAGTTTATTTTAATTTTTATCTAATAATGTTATAAAAATGTTATTTTAATTTTTGTCTTACAATATGATAAAAATGTTATTTCAATTTTTATCTTACAATGTGATAAAAATGTTATTTTAATTTTTATCTAACAATGTTATAAAAATGTTATTTTAATTTTTATCTAACAATGTTATAAAAATGTTATTTTAATTTTATCTTACAATATGATAAAAATGTTATTTCAATTTTTATCTTACAATGTGATAAAAAAGTTATTTCAATTTTTATCTCACAATGTGATAAAAAGTTTATTTTAATTTTTATCTAACAATGTTATAAAAATGTTATTTTAATTTTTATCTTACAATATGATAAAAATGTTATTTCAATTTTTATCTTACAATGTGATAAAAAAGTTATTTCAATTTTTATCTCACAATGTGATAAAAAGTTTATTTTAATTTTTATCTAACAATGTTATAAAAATGTTATTTTAATTTTTATCTTACAATATGATAAAAATGTTATTTCAATTTTTATCTTACAATGTGATAAAAAAGTTATTTCAATTTTTATCTCACAATGTGATAAAAAGTTTATTTTAATTTTTATCTAACAATGTTATAAAAATGTTATTTTAATTTTTATCTTACAATATGATAAAAATGTTATTTCAATTTTTATCTTACAATGTGATAAAAAAGTTATTTCAATTTTTATCTCACAATGTGATAAAAAGTTTATTTTAATTTTTATCTAATAATGTTATAAAAATGTTATTTTAATTTTTGTCTTACAATATGATAAAAATGTTATTTCAATTTTTATCTTACAATGTGATAAAAATGTTATTTTAATTTTTATCTAACAATGTTATAAAAATGTTATTTTAATTTTTATCTAACAATGTTATAAAAATGTTATTTTAATTTTATCTTACAATATGATAAAAATGTTATTTCAATTTTTATCTTACAATGTGATAAAAAAGTTATTTCAATTTTTATCTCACAATGTGATAAAAAGTTTATTTTAATTTTTATCTAATAATGTTATAAAAATGTTATTTTAATTTTTGTCTTACAATATGATAAAAATGTTATTTCAATTTTTATCTTACAATGTGATAAAAATGTTATTTTAATTTTTATCTAACAATGTTATAAAAATGTTATTTTAATTTTTATCTAACAATGTTATAAAAATGTTATTTTAATTTTATCTTACAATATGATAAAAATGTTATTTCAATTTTTATCTTACAATGTGATAAAAAAGTTATTTCAATTTTTATCTCACAATGTGATAAAAAGTTTATTTTAATTTTTATCTAATAATGTTATAAAAATGTTATTTTAATTTTTGTCTTACAATATGATAAAAATGTTATTTCAATTTTTATCTTACAATGTGATAAAAATGTTATTTTAATTTTTATCTAACAATGTTATAAAAATGTTATTTTAATTTTTATCTAACAATGTTATAAAAATGTTATTTTAATTTTATCTTACAATATGATAAAAATGTTATTTCAATTTTTATCTTACAATGTGATAAAAAAGTTATTTCAATTTTTATCTCACAATGTGATAAAAAGTTTATTTTAATTTTTATCTAACAATGTTATAAAAATGTTATTTTAATTTTTATCTTACAATATGATAAAAATGTTATTTCAATTTTTATCTTACAATGTGATAAAAAAGTTATTTCAATTTTTATCTCACAATGTGATAAAAAGTTTATTTTAATTTTTATCTAACAATGTTATAAAAATGTTATTTTAATTTTTATCTTACAATATGATAAAAATGTTATTTCAATTTTTATCTTACAATGTGATAAAAAAGTTATTTCAATTTTTATCTCACAATGTGATAAAAAGTTTATTTTAATTTTTATCTAATAATGTTATAAAAATGTTATTTTAATTTTTGTCTTACAATATGATAAAAATGTTATTTCAATTTTTATCTTACAATGTGATAAAAAAGTTATTTCAATTTTTATCTCACAATGTGATAAAAAGTTTATTTTAATTTTTATCTAATAATGTTATAAAAATGTTATTTTAATTTTTGTCTTACAATATGATAAAAATGTTATTTCAATTTTTATCTTACAATGTGATAAAAATGTTATTTTAATTTTTATCTAACAATGTTATAAAAATGTTATTTTAATTTTTATCTAACAATGTTATAAAAATGTTATTTTAATTTTATCTTACAATATGATAAAAATGTTATTTCAATTTTTATCTTACAATGTGATAAAAAAGTTATTTCAATTTTTATCTCACAATGTGATAAAAAGTTTATTTTAATTTTTATCTAATAATGTTATAAAAATGTTATTTTAATTTTTGTCTTACAATATGATAAAAATGTTATTTCAATTTTTATCTTACAATGTGATAAAAATGTTATTTTAATTTTTATCTAACAATGTTATAAAAATGTTATTTTAATTTTTATCTAACAATGTTATAAAAATGTTATTTTAATTTTATCTTACAATATGATAAAAATGTTATTTCAATTTTTATCTTACAATGTGATAAAAAAGTTATTTCAATTTTTATCTCACAATGTGATAAAAAGTTTATTTTAATTTTTATCTAACAATGTTATAAAAATGTTATTTTAATTTTTATCTTACAATATGATAAAAATGTTATTTCAATTTTTATCTTACAATGTGATAAAAAAGTTATTTCAATTTTTATCTCACAATGTGATAAAAAGTTTATTTTAATTTTTATCTAACAATGTTATAAAAATGTTATTTTAATTTTTATCTTACAATATGATAAAAATGTTATTTCAATTTTTATCTTACAATGTGATAAAAAAGTTATTTCAATTTTTATCTCACAATGTGATAAAAAGTTTATTTTAATTTTTATCTAATAATGTTATAAAAATGTTATTTTAATTTTTGTCTTACAATATGATAAAAATGTTATTTCAATTTTTATCTTACAATGTGATAAAAATGTTATTTTAATTTTTATCTAACAATGTTATAAAAATGTTATTTTAATTTTTATCTAACAATGTGATAAAAATGTTATTTTAATTTTTGTCTTACAATATGATAAAAATGTTATTTCAATTTTTATCTTACAATGTGATAAAAAAGTTATTTCAATTTTTATCTCACAATGTGATAAAAAGTTTATTTTAATTTTTATCTAACAATGTTATAAAAATGTTATTTTAATTTTATCTTACAATATGATAAAAATGTTATTTCAATTTTTATCTTACAATGTGATAAAAAAGTTATTTCAATTTTTATCTCACAATGTGATAAAAAGTTTATTTTAATTTTTATCTAATAATGTTATAAAAATGTTATTTTAATTTTTGTCTTACAATATGATAAAAATGTTATTTCAATTTTTATCTTACAATGTGATAAAAATGTTATTTTAATTTTTATCTAACAATGTTATAAAAATGTTATTTTAATTTTTATCTAACAATGTTATAAAAATGTTATTTTAATTTTATCTTACAATATGATAAAAATGTTATTTCAATTTTTATCTTACAATGTGATAAAAAAGTTATTTCAATTTTTATCTCACAATGTGATAAAAAGTTTATTTTAATTTTTATCTAACAATGTTATAAAAATGTTATTTTAATTTTTATCTTACAATATGATAAAAATGTTATTTCAATTTTTATCTTACAATGTGATAAAAAAGTTATTTCAATTTTTATCTCACAATGTGATAAAAAGTTTATTTTAATTTTTATCTAATAATGTTATAAAAATGTTATTTTAATTTTTGTCTTACAATATGATAAAAATGTTATTTCAATTTTTATCTTACAATGTGATAAAAATGTTATTTTAATTTTTATCTAACAATGTTATAAAAATGTTATTTTAATTTTTATCTAACAATGTGATAAAAATGTTATTTTAATTTTTGTCTTACAATATGATAAAAATGTTATTTCAATTTTTATCTTACAATGTGATAAAAAAGTTATTTCAATTTTTATCTCACAATGTGATAAAAAGTTTATTTTAATTTTTATCTAACAATGTTATAAAAATGTTATTTTAATTTTTATCTTACAATATGATAAAAATGTTATTTCAATTTTTATCTTACAATGTGATAAAAAAGTTATTTCAATTTTTATCTCACAATGTGATAAAAAGTTTATTTTAATTTTTATCTAATAATGTTATAAAAATGTTATTTTAATTTTTGTCTTACAATATGATAAAAATGTTATTTCAATTTTTATCTTACAATGTGATAAAAAAGTTATTTCAATTTTTATCTCACAATGTGATAAAAAGTTTATTTTAATTTTTATCTAATAATGTTATAAAAATGTTATTTTAATTTTTGTCTTACAATATGATAAAAATGTTATTTCAATTTTTATCTTACAATGTGATAAAAATGTTATTTTAATTTTTATCTAACAATGTTATAAAAATGTTATTTTAATTTTTATCTAACAATGTTATAAAAATGTTATTTTAATTTTATCTTACAATATGATAAAAATGTTATTTCAATTTTTATCTTACAATGTGATAAAAATGTTATTTTAATTTTTATCTAACAATGTTATAAAAATGTTATTTTAATTTTTATCTAACAATGTTATAAAAATGTTATTTTAATTTTATCTTACAATATGATAAAAATGTTATTTCAATTTTTATCTTACAATGTGATAAAAAAGTTATTTCAATTTTTATCTCCCAATGTGATAAAAAGTTTATTTTAATTTTTATCTAATAATGTTATAAAAATGTTATTTTAATTTTTATCTTACAATATGATAAAAATGTTATTTCAATTTTTATCTTACAATGTGATAAAAAAGTTATTTCAATTTTTATCTCACAATGTGATAAAAAGTTTATTTTAATTTTTATCTAACAATGTTATAAAAATGTTATTTTAATTTTTATCTTACAATATGATAAAAATGTTATTTCAATTTTTATCTTACAATGTGATAAAAAAGTTATTTCAATTTTTATCTCACAATGTGATAAAAAGTTTATTTTAATTTTTATCTAATAATGTTATAAAAATGTTATTTTAATTTTTGTCTTACAATATGATAAAAATGTTATTTCAATTTTTATCTTACAATGTGATAAAAATGTTATTTTAATTTTTATCTAACAATGTTATAAAAATGTTATTTTAATTTTTATCTAACAATGTTATAAAAATGTTATTTTAATTTTATCTTACAATATGATAAAAATGTTATTTCAATTTTTATCTTACAATGTGATAAAAAAGTTATTTCAATTTTTATCTCACAATGTGATAAAAAGTTTATTTTAATTTTTATCTAATAATGTTATAAAAATGTTATTTTAATTTTTGTCTTACAATATGATAAAAATGTTATTTCAATTTTTATCTTACAATGTGATAAAAATGTTATTTTAATTTTTATCTAACAATGTTATAAAAATGTTATTTTAATTTTTATCTAACAATGTTATAAAAATGTTATTTTAATTTTATCTTACAATATGATAAAAATGTTATTTCAATTTTTATCTTACAATGTGATAAAAAAGTTATTTCAATTTTTATCTCACAATGTGATAAAAAGTTTATTTTAATTTTTATCTAATAATGTTATAAAAATGTTATTTTAATTTTTGTCTTACAATATGATAAAAATGTTATTTCAATTTTTATCTTACAATGTGATAAAAATGTTATTTTAATTTTTATCTAACAATGTTATAAAAATGTTATTTTAATTTTTATCTAACAATGTTATAAAAATGTTATTTTAATTTTATCTTACAATATGATAAAAATGTTATTTCAATTTTTATCTTACAATGTGATAAAAAAGTTATTTCAATTTTTATCTCACAATGTGATAAAAAGTTTATTTTAATTTTTATCTAACAATGTTATAAAAATGTTATTTTAATTTTTATCTTACAATATGATAAAAATGTTATTTCAATTTTTATCTTACAATGTGATAAAAAAGTTATTTCAATTTTTATCTCACAATGTGATAAAAAGTTTATTTTAATTTTTATCTAACAATGTTATAAAAATGTTATTTTAATTTTTATCTAACAATGTTATAAAAATGTTATTTTAATTTTTATCTTACAATATGATAAAAATGTTATTTCAATTTTTATCTTACAATGTGATAAAAAAGTTATTTCAATTTTTATCTCACAATGTGATAAAAAGTTTATATTAATTTTTATCTAATAATGTTATAAAAATGTTATTTTAATTTTTGTCTTACAATATGATAAAAATGTTATTTCAATTTTTATCTAACAATGTGATAAAAATGTTATTTTAATTTTTATCTTACAATATGATAAAAATGTTATTCCAATTTTTATCTTACAATGTGATAAAAATGTTATTTTAATTTTAATCTTACAATGTGATATAAATGTGTGGCTTCACTTTGTATTTTGGAATCTACCAAAAAGGATACATCAAAGGTAATACTCATAGAGACTAGAGGGCATAACCGGGAAGATCGCAGAAATGCTCTAATGGTTTCTTGTATCTTTAGAGAAATTAGTGGAGAACCCGTTGAAATTCGATGGTAGAAAACTGAAGTAAAAAGATGGGAAAAAATGGATTCCAGATTTCAAAACCGAGTTTTATTATAAGTAGCAACTTGAAGTTTTAAGGTAAAAGTTTACGTCGAAATTCAAAAGCACACGATCCTAAGGAAACAAAATCGTAAGGATCCTAAGGATTCAAAAGTATTCGATTCCTAAGGAAACGAAAAAAATAAAAATGAGAGTGGTTTTAAATTCGTATTCGGGTTCTACCAAAAGCGGAGATTTTTATTTTGAATGCAACTCGGATGACAAGAGGGGATACCAGTATGAGAAATTTTGGAATTGTCAGTCATATATTTGGGAAGTTACGGGAGGATCGAAAAGTGCTGAGAGAATTCCGAACGATGAAACATAAACTTTATTGGCGACAGAACTTTTCAATAGTAAATAAAGTGGCGCACTCTTTTATTTGGCGTGTCCCATTGGGGATCTGCCAAGCACTAAGTTAACATGCATTGACGCGGACTCGAAGAAATACAGTTGCAGATTCAATATTTCGAATAAAATATTTCCTGGATTCCAAATAACTTCTTTCGAAAATCTGAAAGCAATAGTGAAAGAAATTGCAAGATGATAGTTCCAAGAATCATCTTTCTACCATCAACACTTTCTAAGATCTACAAAGGACAACATACAAAACAAATACATGTAAAAATCAAGACTATTTCTAATGTAGATGATTTTAGGAAATTTTCTCCTCAGAACAGTTCACGTACTGAAGTACGAAGTATCTGATTATAAATAGAGCCAGCATATAGGTCGAACAGAATTTTGCGATTATATTAACAACGAAGCAAGTTCGAATTATAATCACATCAAAATACTTCCAAAGGAGTATAATTTAAAAGTAGCAATATGAACAGAAGTTACTTACATATGGAATTCCAAACAGATTAAACTCGAGCATTCCTAAAAAAAAAGCGTTAAGTCAATTAAGGATGCGAATATCTTTCTAAACATTTCTATGTGAGCTTCAAATATTTTAGACAAATTTAGAGACTTTTTCTTCTACTAGCTATTTCTGTTTTAAAATCATATTTAATAATGATAAAATAACCAAAAAATTTGGAACTAAGAAAGTTTACCCAAAAAATTAACAGAGTTTTCCTTTAAATATTATTAAAGAATTGATTCAGTCACAAGCAATACACTCGAAACTTCCAAATAAGGTAAAGTGATCAAAGCCACTTCTTCAGTTTTTAACAAATTTGATTAATCTAACGATGTGTGCTGCGTTATATTGTTATTATATGGGCCCAGATAATAATTCTTCAGAAAAAAAAATGATTAAAAATAAAAAAAACGCTAAGATGCAAAATAGGTTCTTTATTAATATATATATTGCATATATTTTTAACATGGGAGCAATTTTCGAAAATGTTTCGTTAGTTTTATGTTGAAATGGGTTGTCTTACCTCTGAACGGCATTTTTTTGACACACAATGAGCTGAATGACCAGGTCACAAGGACCCCAAGGCCTCAGGGAAGGTTAGGGGGAGGCGATCCACTGAACAGCTATTGAGAGACAGATGGTAGCCTCCCGTCAAGACCATCCAACGTGTTCTTTAACGTCCACAGGGTATGGCGCTACTGCACACGGGGCCTCGGCTTTACGTTCCACCCCACGGACGCGGCCTTTCCAAGCCCATCGTGTCCCCTACTGACCGACGGCAAATATCAGTTTTGCAGAGATATACTCAAAGTTGGACCATGCGGGACTTTATCCTTGGAACTGCAGATTACGAGCTTGGCGTGCTACCGACCGAGCCACTACCGCCTCTTACGCTGATTAAAAATAGGTTTTTAATATTTGTTCTCGTATAAACACACATTAACTGAAAGTGTTAAGAGAAAGAGATCATTAACAAAATAAAATGGTTGCAGAATCCATTTTCCGTCACCATTAAGATGAGCCACTCTCGTATATAAAGTCGACAATCAGCAAGAGACATGTGAATCGAAAACATCGAGATTACACGAAAAAAGATCACGAAATCTGCTTGGTAAAAAAAATATTGGAGCTGTATTTCTAAGGAAGTCGTAAAAACAATTCTTGGAGATCTGTGAGCACTTAGAAATGTGACACTTAAAGGCTTTAAAGCTGTTGAAAAAAAGGAAACATTACATTTTAATAATCTGTAAATGCACTTAATTTACTCCTTATTAAAACGACCAGGAAGTTATAACGAATTTAAATCTGATTTCTTGAAGTATTCTTATTCCTAATTTCAATTTAAATAAGTGAGGATATTGTTTAAGAATTCGCAATGATACAAAGTATTTATGCGTTGAACCAGGAACCAAGTGATAAAGCTTCAAGGTGAGCTCTGTCCTTTCTGTCGAAATCCTTCGTTTCTGTTAAAGAAATGGAAACCTGACTGGGTCAAGATTATGGGATCACAAACATATACAGCTCATAAACAATATTTTTACAGATTAAAAAAACTTTTCATCATCAGATGCAAAATATTAATATAATATCCTTTATTAATATCGTCATTAAATATAAATTTAATATACTTAAGAATATACACTCGTGGATACAAAAATTGCAACGCCCGTAAAGGATGACTGCAGTGACACCAACAGCATGACATCATATGGAACCAGAAAAGGAGGCAGTGCTCTCGATCCTGAGACCTCAATAAAAGTCACTGTAGCAGACAGCAGGAAAGTTAGTGAAAGTCAAACAGTCCACGTGTATTTCAGTTATGCAAAAGCAATGAATACGAGCGCGTTATGAGTGGTTAGGCTCGTTCGAATGGGGCCATAATATGGGGATGCGTGAGGCAGGTTATTCTGCCTTTCGCATAGCCGACCACCTCTTTCAGACAGTGAGCAGTACCGCGCTGATTCAATCGGTTGATGAGGACAGGTACCACTTCGCATCACCAAAGATCAGATTTCCACAGACGTACCGCACCACAAGAAGATTGCCTCATCCTCCAACATCCAATCTCCAACCCCTGTGCGACATTTACAACCATCCAGCGCCTACAATCGGATGGTCTCAGTGCCTCACAGACCTACAATCGGGCCCGCACAGACCATCTGATGATGTTTGAATGAAGCTGAATTACAGACACGACATCCCCTGCTAATCAACACCAATCATGCCATCTGTGGGCATCGAGGCCGTGTAGTGGGAGGGGGAATGGTACGACACCGTCTTCTCAGATGAGTCACATTTCTGTTTGGGTGCAGATGATAGTAGTATTAGGGTTTTGCATTGGCGCAGCCATCCGTTAGCATCACAGTTCCTGCACACCACCTTTCTGGTGTGGTATACCATCAGTTATGACTCCAGAACACCTTCAGCTGTATGAAAAATGCAACTTTAGTGTTTGTTCAGGGAACTTTGATAACTGAATGATATATCGATGACATTCTGGTGTTCCATCATCTACCTTTCCTGCGCAGCTTTCCTGGTGCCACTTTTCATCAGGGTAAATCACGTCCTCATACAACACATGCTGTGCAACAGTATCTATGAGATGTCAACATCCTACTTTGGCCCCCCAGTCCCCGGATTTCTCCTCTATCGAACACATATGGGATGTGTTCGGTAGGAGTCTCCAATAGCGTCCACAGACAGCACACATACTGGAGACCTAACGTCTCCTTTTCGAGGAAGAATGGCAGAAAGTGACTCAGAACATTGTAGGGACCTGTATTCTTCAATGCCTCGGAGTCTGGCTGCATGCATCGTCGCCAACAGAGGTCATACCCCGTACTGAGAGCCCATGTTGTGGTGGCCCCTAACATACCCTAATTATGCACGCAGGTGATTGTGCGATTGATCATTACTGCCTAACAACATGCTCCACCACTCTGCTCAGTTTCACCAAGGTTCGAGGCTTGCTTCCTGGTGTTGCAATTCTGGTATCCATGAGTGTATATTCCGCACAGGTCGGTAACGTCACTGACATGTGCTATGGTACTAAATTTTTATGCCCGATTTGAGTGTAGATATACTCAAATATATTATATATAATTAACGACATAATATATTATTTGAGTGTAAATATGTATAGTGCATGAAGTTACAACTCCAGTAATATTTGCAAATAGAGCATTCTAAATAATAAAAGAAATTTATTGAATCCAATTTATGAATATAACAAAATCAACTTACATCCGTCAAAGAGCCTTGTTTGATGAAATATGAAAACTGATATATTTTCGTCTTTTCAATATATCGATTTCTAAAATTCATTATTACCCAGATATATTGTATATATCGATAAAATAACTATAATAAAAACTGTGAAAATTGCAATTTTTCATGAAAGATATGGTTAGTAGAGACATAAGAACAAATTTATATCACACAAGTAACCCTATGATTAAAATTAGTTAGGACACATTCTAAGTTTCTGTTAAAAAGTCCATTTTCCTTCAAATGACTCTGTTGAATTTTAGCCTAAATCAAAATATCTAAATCGCTTGACAAGTTTAATATTTAAAAGCATTCTAGAAGCATCGGATTTTTCTCCCATTTCTTTAAAAATTCTGAAAACTCTATTTGAAAGATGTGCTTTCTTACCGATGATCGATCGATGCAAATCAGGCCATCTGCTGTGATTATCTCCTAGCCAATGGCCGCAGAACTGACCGCTAGAGACATATGTCGATCGGGAAATGACGATGGACCTCTCTTTGGTCGCCTCTTCAGCTGCTCTGAGGAAGAAAAAGTAACAAAGAAAAACTTTGAGAATTCGTTGGCACTCTTTAAAGCTTGAAAGAGAGACAATAATACAAAGGATGTAGGCACACTGTATTTTTGTGTTATCTTATTTGTCGCTATTCTGATTTTAGAAATCTCAATAATTTAATTATGAACAGAGATAGAATATACATCTCATCTCTTCAAGATTTTGCGTATTGCTTCTGATGGATTCAACTTTCAACGTATCTAACTCTGGAACGTTTATCGTAAATTCCTTCCCCACATGTTCCTTCAAACTTTACAACTCCTAAATACTGAATAGCGCAATACTTCTTATTGAGTCGCTTGGGGGAATCAATCAAAAGTGTAGTTTCTACAGAGCAAAAATTATCTCCTTTTGAGAGCAGAATGAGCACTTTGGAAAACACTGAATTGCCAACTAAGGGGACTTTTTAGAGTTTTATTTCTGGTTACGTTATCTGGGCTTCTTGACGCTACCAGATTTTTCAATCTCGTAAAGCCCCTTCCTTTTCCGAATGTTGTTGTCGAACTCCCTCCGCTAGTGGAATTAAGGGTATATGCTCATGCTTATGACATCTTGTGCTTTTGAGTCCATCTGCTTTAATTTTTGCATGAGTTCTGGCGACTGTTAGACTATTATAGGGGGGGGTCTATCGTTCATGCCTTATCTTAGGTCCACTCCAAATTGATTTTGACTATCAAAAATATCCCTGTCTTTTCCGAAGCTGTGAACTTTGCATTCTAGCATTTTGTAGTCGACATGTGACATTTCCTGTTTCAGCTCTTGGGGCTTCAATCAGCGATGTGGTTCTTTACTCACTTCTATATAGGTTGTACGGAACTTTGTTGATGTTAACTTAATCGCGCACTATGTCTCCATTTCTGAGGCTACTTTTGGGGTCAGTCTTTGCTTTTCAACCCTTCGTTTACGATGCTACCCACGCACCTGGTGTTTATGTTGGTTGAAAACGCAGCCCTACTAAAAGATGGCAACTTTTTTTATAACTTTCCCAGCAATGGTCAGTGTATATTTAAACACTATCAAATCAAAAGAAATAAGTACAATCACTAGACGTGGAAAAGGTTTTCATAACAAACTCATTATTATGAAAACCCTTTCCAGGGTTTCATAATAATGGGTTTCCATTTCGAGATTAATTTTGCCTTTCCTGTAATAGATAGAATTGACAAGCATCTAGTTTAGTTTTTGATTTTTCTAAATCTGAATCATTCTTCAATTATGTATGCAAAAAGCAGCTTTATTTTCCTTAAATTTCGCAATAAAATTCAGTTAATTACCGTTAAAATACATAAGGAAATTTTCAGCAATCTCAATGCTGAAAATGTAAAAATTTGTCATTCAATTCCAAGAAAATTACTAAATGTCTAGATTTTTGTAGTATACTTGTCCATTATTATTTAAGAAACAGTTAAGTCGAAGTTTCTTCTTCGCTGAAGAAATTTTATTTTACTCCAAAGTAATAATAAATTTTATTTTGATTTAAATCTAATTAGCTTATGGATATATTGCAATGATGAAATCTACTTTAACTGTGCAATCTAACTGATTGCATTGCTTTCCAACAACCAATGTTCCACAGTGATAGACAGAAATGAATTTCAAAAGTGAGATAAAATGATCGTTGCATTTACTTCTTAATCTGGAAAAGTACGATGTACGTATATAATATTGCGTGCATATATAATTAGGTACATGACGAAAGTAAATCTTTTCCTCCAGATCTCCAGAAAGGTCTGCATTATTTAACCATCCATCCAAGCATTAAGAAAACGCTCTTTTGAGTAATTCAACTTAGTGGATCCAGGAGGAAACCATCCCTCTTCTATTGCCGCAACAAAATAAAAAAAAATGGGATTCACAAAAATGAATTTTTGCGTTTTCTATTTTATTTCAATTATTAGAGAGTTTTTATTTTTCCAAAAACTGCATATTATGTTGTATGCCACATGCTATATCTTAAAAAGCAAATTAATTACTTCGATCTATTGCAGTTGTGAATATCTGAATATTTTCTGAATTGCTTCATCATTGATTACAATCGCAAAAATGAAATTGATACGAAGACTAACAGTGAAAATTTCATTGATACTAAATATAAATTCTGAAATAAGGCAATTATGTAATGAAATCAGGCTACTAACTGTAACGTGATCTGGCTCTGACTCCAACCATACAGACTATGAACATCATAATGAAAGAATTCTTCTTTTTCTCCTTGGATCGCTGCCATGCAAATCGTTTTCTCCGATAATCTAGAGTTTTCTCCGTGGATCGATGCTGCCACTACAAAGAATCAAAATCATTCATTACGAATCTTCAAAATATTGCTTCCAACTTAATAATGATTACTTAAAAGTAGCAATAACATGAAAAAAATTCAACTTTCAATTACTATCGTTCGCTCTTCGCTAAGTGATGCATAAGGCGATTCAAGGGCGAGTGAAAACCAGAGAGATCTTCAAGGCCACCAAGAGATAGCAGTGGTCAAGTTTTCATTCGCATCATTATCCATTATCCATATACAGGGTGTCCGAAAACAATAGCGGGTTTTGAGAACTAATACGTAGGAAAATAATATACATATTCAAAACAGTAATATTTTTATTGATTTGCCATTGGAATGATAATGGAATGGAAATTGACCATTGTAATGGTTAGGAAATGGAAATTGATCATTGGAATGGTAAAGGAATGGGAATTGACCATTTGAATGGTAAGGGAATGGAAATTGATCATTGGAATGGTAAAGGAATGGGAATTGAACATTTGAATGGTAAGGGAATGGAAATTGATCATTTGGTTCATTTGAACTTGCATTAAATGAAACTATTTAATTATTCCTTTAATAAAATCCATTTTAATAAATCATACTTCATTTTCAAAACATAATTTTTTATTCTTTTGTTTACAGTACTAAAATTCAAAGTTGAAACTTAATCTGCTGCGTCCCTTTCCCGTTACTTCGCTGCCATCATTTGAAAAATCTGAACTAGAGCAATGAGAGATTTTATTTCGGAAACGGACAGAAGATTTTTGACGCTGAGTACAAATTTTTATGAACTTAAAATGTTTCATGCTCTGTTTCCAGATTCATAGCCGTAATTTTATTAAAGTGTTGCAAGACAACAAAACAGTGCTAATTAAATTTCGCATTTATTTATGTAGTAAATGTTTGCAATATTCGTTTGAAATTTTGAAATTTTCAACTTTTTCCACCGTTGGAGGGCGCGGTTATAGGAAATTCGGAACATGAGAATTCTGATATTTCCTCAATACCTATCCAATCTAAAAGTCAGTTTTAATTTATTTCCAAACAATATACGTTTATTAACATTTACATATTTTCCAAATTAAGTTAATTATTTTAACATCCGATATGAATTCTTAGTTTTCGAAGCTTTTATTTAAAGGAAGAATCTCGTGTTCCGCCCGTGTTTAATTAGTACGATTTCAATTTCAGCAGAAACCCTCGTGCTCTTTACCCAACAAACTGAACAATGACTTAATAACGAGGAAAAAACCCTGAAGCAGCTGCTTGCCACATAGGTATGACAGAAGCCTGTAAATATATACGATGTTAGTGTCTGCTGAGGTCTGTGAGGATAACGGGACCTCAGCAGAAAATCAACACAAATATACATGCTTTACTCGAAGCTCGAACCCAGGTCCCTTTGATGAGTAGCCAAGCACGCTAACCACTAAGCAAAACGGGACTGCTTATCACTCGAAAACAGAAAGAGCGTTTTAAATTTATTGGTGGCAACAGTAATTTTGAATAACTTCAACAGTTAAATTTAAGTCTGAGAATTTCGAGAATTTCAACCGATTCAAACAGGTTTTGGCTAACCGTAGCCTGTTCGTAAATACCCTATGTTCTTCCCCTGGGTGAAGGGAAACTTCCTGCAGAATTTTGTACATCTAGATCTTTTGGGATTATGAATGCATAACCGGACAGACATACAAATATTCTTCCTCACATATTAGATTTCTAGCTATGGGAGGAGGCTCTCTCCCAAAGTTAATGAGTCAGTAAAATTCAAAGCGAATTGCTAAAATCCAGGTGAGTTGCGAAAATTAGGATTGTTTTCTAAAATTATTGCGAGTGAGCGAAATCGAGGCAACTTGGCAAAACGTAGAGTAGTTGGCAATATTTGAAGCCACTTGGTAAAATGCAGGTGAGTTGTGAAAATTGGGATTTGTTTTGTAAAATTATGGAGAGTTGGCCAAATCGTGCAATTTCGTAAAATCTTGGGCAGTTGACAGAATCGAGGCAACTTGGCAAAATTGAGGTGAGATGTAAAAGTTGGAAATTTTTCTGCAAAATTATGGCGACTTGGAAAAATCTAGTAGAGTTTGAAAAATCGAGGCAACCTGGCAAAATGTTGGGGAGCTTCCAACCCCCCCCCCACTCCCGGGGCGAAATCCTGGGTACTTTCAGGACAGAGACAATCAAAATTATGTGAAGTACTTATTATCTCAGTTGCCAAAATTTGATATCCTTGTTGGAAAATTTCGTTCCCCCCCCCCACACACACACAACCATAGTGCCTTTGCTACGCCCTTGAATATGAAGACACTTCGAAAACTGTCTCGCATATTTTTAAATATTATACATAATGCTGCAATCAGAAAACAGTCTTGGTAATACTTAGCTGCCAAAATTGGACTCAAAGCTTCAAGGTTGCAGCAATAATCAATAAAACAGAACACGGTAGAGAAATATCTTGCATTCACTTACGAGGCCTATAAGGAGGATCATCCAGATTTCCCTTTGGACATTTCAGCGACCAACAATTCTCTGGTGTTGATCCCTTTGGACAATAATCAGCCAATTCAGAGTTAGTACCAAAGTTTGCTGGCTCGTTCATATCCTGAAAGCATAAAACGACATATTTTTATTTTTGTAATACAATAATACTTATTTAGATGGGTTGTTATCTTGTTTTACTTCTGAGCTGCACTTTTTACCACACAATGGGCTAAATGCCCAGGTCACAAGGACCCTGAAATCTCAGAGAAGGTTAGGGAAAGGGTACCCACTAGACAGCTGGTAGCGTCCTGTCAAGGCTACTCAGCGTGTTCTTTAACGTGCACAGGGTATGGCTCTCCCGCACACGGGAACACTGCTTTACGTCCCAACCGAAGGATGGCGACCTTTCCAAGTCCATCACTTGGCCCTACTGGCACAAGTAGGAATCGAACCTAGGAACTGCAGAGTACAAGCCTGGTGCGATACTCAATGAGCTATCCGTATTTGACCTTGAATGCGACACCGGATCAGAAAATTCCTCTTATTTCTGAGTTCTGCTACTCAAAGTAGCCCTAGTCACCAATTGTTTACCTCTCCAACTCCAATATATCGAAATCTTCCGTGATCACCCGCCTAAAAAATGGGAGACTAAATTTTGCAGGGTGGACAGTAAACGAGCGGTATACTCGTACGTAAGCAAGAGCGTGTGACGTGGTGATTGCCATTCATTGTATTGCTACAGAATTTCCGCAATAATCAGACAGTACTGCGTAATTGTTTTAAATAACTAAACAAATAAGAAATCAACTTATTTAACAGATAAAGCAATTTACAAGAAATAAGTGAAACTTGAAATATTCACTTTATAAACTAATGGCTAAGTATTACTAATTATCTCTTTATGACAAATTCTAACAGAACATAACTTTCAACTAAAAATTGCAATGCATTATATTTTACAAATTATGAATCGATTCTTACAAATTAACCACCTTACATCTCTAACGCTCCACAAAAGTAAAGTGACTTCTGTAACGCTGCACAAAAGAAAAGTAACTTCTCTAACGCTCCACAAAGTCAAAGTAACTTCTCTAACGCTCCACAAAAGCAACGTAACTTCTCTAACGACTCCACAAAAGCAAAGTAACTTCTCTAACGATTCACAAGAGCAAAGTAACTTCTCTGACACTCCACAAAAGCAAAATAACTTCTCTAACGATTCACAAAAGCAAAGTAACTTCTCTAACACTCTACAAAAGCAAATTAATTTCTCTAACACTCCACAAAAGCAAAGTAACTTCTCTAACGATTCACAAAAGCAAAGAAACTTCTCTAACACTCCACAAAAGTAAAGTAACTTCTCTAATGATTCACAAAAGCAAAGTAACTTCTCTAAACTCCACAAAAGCAAAGTAACTTCTCTAACGATTCACAAAAGCAAAGTAACATCTCTAACGCTAAACAAAATCAAAGTAACTTCTGTAACGCTTTACAAAAACAAAAGTAACCTTTCTATCGCTTTACAAAAGCAAAGTAACTTCTCTAACACTCCACAAAAGCAAAGTAACTTCTCTAACGATTCACAAAAGCAAAGTAACTTCTCTAACGTTCACCAAAGCAAAGTAACTTCTAACGATTCACCAAAGCAAAGTAACTTCTCTAACGATTCACAAAAGCAAAGTAACTTCTCCAACGCTCCATTAAAAGCAAAGTAACTTCTCTAACACTCCACAAATGCAAAGTAACTTCTCTAACGCTCCACAAAGTCAAAGTAACTTCTCTAACGCTCCACAAAAGCAACGTAACTTCTCTAACGACTCCACAAAAGCAAAGTAACTTCTCTAACGATTCACAAGAGCAAAGTAACTTCTCTGACACTCCACAAAAGCAAAGTAACTTCTCTAACGATTCACAAAAGCAAAGTAACTTCTCTAACACTCTACAAAAGCAAAGAAATTTCTCTAACACTCCACAAAAGCAAAGTAACTTCTCTAACGATTCACAAGAGCAAAGTAACTTCTCTGACACTCCACAAAAGCAAAGTAACTTCTCTAACGATTCACAAAAGCAAAGTAACTTCTCTAACGTTCACCAAAGCAAAGTAACTTCTAACGATTCACCAAAGCAAAGTAACTTCTCTAACGATTCACAAAAGCAAAGTAACTTCTCCAACGCTCCATTAAAAGCAAAGTAACTTCTCTAACACTCCACAAAAGCAAAGTAACTTCTCTAACACTCCACAAAAGCAAAGTAATTTCTCTAACACTCCACAAAAGCAAAGTAACTTCTCTAAACTCCACAAAAGCAAAGTAACTTCTCTAATGATTCACAAAAGCAAAGTAACTTCTCTAACGCTCCACAAAATCAATGTAACTTCTGTAACGCTTTACAAAAGCAAAAGTAACCTTTCTATCGCTTCAGAAAAGCAAAGTAACTTCTCTAACGATTCACAAAAGCAAAGAAACTTCTCTAACACTCCACAAAAGCAAAGTAACTTCTCTAACGATTCACAAAAGCAAAGTAACTTCTCTAACGCTCCACAAAATCAAAGTAACTTCTGTAACGTTTTACAAAAACAAAAGTAACCTTTCTATCGCTTCACAAAAGCAAAGTAACTTCTCTAACACTCCACAAAAGCAAAGGAACTTCTCTAAACTCCACAAAAGCAAAGTAACTTCTCTAATGATTCACAAAAGCAAAGTAACTTCTCTAACGCTCCACAAAATCAAAGTAACTTCTGTAACGCTTTACAAAAGCAAAAGTAACCATTCTATCGCTTCACAAAAGCAAAGTAACTTCTCTAACGATTCACAAAAGCAAAGAAACTTCTGTAACACTCCACAAAAGCAAAGTAACTTCTCTAACGATTCACAAAAGCAAAGTAACTTCTCTAACACTCTACAAAAGCAAAGTAACTTCTGTAACGTTTTACAAAAACAAAAGTAACCTTTCTATCGCTTCACAAAAGCAAAGTAACTTCTCTAACACTCCACAAAAGCAAAGGAACTTCTCTAAACTCCACAAAAGCAAAGTAACTTCTCTAATGATTCACAAAAGCAAAGTAACTTCTCTAACGCTCCACAAAATCAAAGTAACTTCTGTAACGCTTTACAAAAGCAAAAGTAACCATTCTATCGCTTCACAAAAGCAAAGTAACTTCTCTAACGATTCACAAAAGCAAAGAAACTTCTGTAACACTCCACAAAAGCAAAGTAACTTCTCTAACGATTCACAAAAGCAAAGTAACTTCTCTAACGCTCCACAAAATCAAAGTAACTTCTGTAACGCTTTACAAAAGCAAAAGTAACCTTTCTATCGCTTCACAAAAGCAAAGTAACTTCTCTAACGATTCACAAAAGCAAAGCAACTTCTCTAACACTCCACAAAAGTAAAGTAACTTCTCTAACGATTCACAAAAGCAAAGAAACTTCTCTAACACTCCACAAAAGCAAAGTAACTTCTCTAATGATTCACAAAAGCAAAGTAACTTCTCTAATGATTCACAAAAGCAAAGTAACTTCTCTAACGCTCCACAAAATCAAAGTAACTTCTGTAACGCTTTACAAAACCAAAAGTAACCTTTCTATCGCTTCACAAAAGCAAAGTAACTTCTCTAATGATTCACAAAAGCAAAGTAACTTCTCTAACGCTCCACAAAATCAAAGTAACTTCTGTAACGCTTTACAAAACCAAAAGTAACCTTTCTATCGCTTCACAAAAGCAAAGTAACTTCTCTAATGATTCACAAAAGCAAAGTAACTTCTCTAACGCTCCACAAAATCAAAGTAACTTCTGTAACGCTTTACAAAACCAAAAGTAACCTTTCTATCGCTTCACAAAAGCAAAGTAACTTCTCTAACACTCCACAAAAGCAAAGTAACTTCTCTAAACTCCACAAAAGCAAAGTAACTTCTCTAATGATTCACAAAAGCAAAGTAACTTCTCTAACGCTCCACAAAATCAAAGTAACTTCTGTAACGCTTTACAAAAGCAAAAGTAACCTTTGTATCGCTTCACAAAAGCAAAGTAACTTCTCTAACACTCCACAAAAGCAAAGTAACTTCTCTAAACTCCACAAAAGGAAAGTAACTTCTCTAATGATTCACAAAAGCAAAGTAACTTCTCTAACGCTCCACAAAATCGAAGTAACTTCTGTAACGCTTTACGAAAGCAAAAGTAACCTTTCTATCGCTTCACAAAAGCAAAGTAACTTCTCTAACGATTCACAAAAGCAAAGAAACTTCTCTAACACTCCACAAAAGCAAAGTAACTTCTCTAACGATTTACAAAAGTATAGTAACTTCTCTAACGATTCACAAAAGCAAAGTAACTTCTCTAACGCTCCACAAAATCAAAGTAACTTCTGTAACGCTTTACAAAAACAAAAGTAACCTTTCTATCGCTTCACAAAAGCAAAGTAACTTCTCTAACACTCCACAAAAGCAAAGTAACTTCTCTAACACTCCACAAAAGCAAAGTAACTTCTCTAACGATTCACAAAAGCAAAGTAACTTCTCTAACATCCACAAAATCAAAGTAATTTCTCTAACGATTCACAAGAGCAAAGTAACTTCTCTAACGATTCACAAAAGCAAAGTAACTTCTCTAACGATTCACAAAAGCAAAGTAACTTCTCTAACACTCCACAAAAGTAAAGTAACTTCTCTAACGATTCACAAAAGCAAAGAAACTTCTCTAACACTCCACAAAAGCAAAGTAACTTCTCTAACGCTCCACAAAATCAAAGTAACTTCTGTAACGCTTTACAAAAGCAAAAGTAACCTTTCTATCGCTTCACAAAAGCAAAGTAACTTCTCTAACACTCCACAAAAGCAAAGTAACTTCTGTAACACTCCACAAAAGCAAAGTAACTTCTCTAACGATTCACAAAAGCAAAGTAACTTCTCTAACACTCCACAAAAGCAAAGTAACTTCTCTAACGATTCACAAAAGCAAAGTAACTTCTCTAACACTCCACAAAATCAAAGTAATTTCTCTAACGATTCACAAGAGCAAAGTAACTTCTCTAACGATTCACAAAAGCAAAGTAACTTCTCTAACACTCCACAAAAGTAAAGTAACTTCTCTAACGATTCACAAAAGCAAAGTAATTTCTCTAACGATTCACAAGAGCAAAGTAACTTCTCTAACGATTCACAAAAGCAAAGTAACTTCTCTAACACTCCACAAAAGTAAAGTAACTTCTCTAACGATTCACAAAAGCAAAGAAACTTCTCTAACACTCCACAAAAGCAAAGTAACTTCTCTAACGATTCACAAAAGCAAAGTAACTTCTCTAACGCTCCACAAAATCAAAGTAACTTCTGTAACGCTTTACAAAAACAAAAGTAACTTTTCTATCGCTTCACAAAAGCAAAGTAACTTCTCTAACACTCCACAAAAGCAAAGTAACTTCTGTAACACTCCACAAAAGCAAAGTAACTTCTCTAACGATTCACAAAAGCAAAGTAACTTCTGTAACACTCCACAAAAGCAAAGTAACTTCTCTAACGATTCACAAAAGCAAAGTAACTTCTCTAACACTCCACAAAATCAAAGGAATTTCTCTAACGATTCACAAGAGCAAAGTAACTTCTCTAACGATTCACAAAAGCAAAGTAACTTTTCTAACACTCCACAAAAGTAAAGTAACTTCTCTAACGATTCACAAAAGCAAAGAAACTTCTCTAACACTCCACAAAAGCAAAGTAACTTCTCTAACGCTCCACAAAATCAAAGTAACTTCTGTAACGCTTTACAAAAACAAAAGTAACCTTTCTATCGCTTCACAAAAGCAAAGTAACTTCTCTAACACTCCACAAAAGCAAAGTAACTTCTGTAACACTCCACAAAAGCAAAGTAACTTCTCTAACGATTCACAAAAGCAAAGTAACTTCTCTAACACTCCACAAAATCAAAGGAATTTCTCTAACGATTCACAAGAGCAAAGTAACTTCTCTAACGATTCACAAAAGCAAAGTAACTTTTCTAACACTCCACAAAAGTAAAGTAACTTCTCTAACGATTCACAAAAGCAAAGAAACTTCTCTAACACTCCACAAAATCAAAGTAATTTCTCTAACGATTCACAAGAGCAAAGTAACTTCTCTAACGATTCACAAAAGCAAAGTAACTTCTCTAACGATTCACAAAAGCAAAGTAACTTCTCTAACACTCCACAAAAGTAAAGTAACTTCTCTAACGATTCACAAAAGCAAAGAAACTTCTCTAACACTCCACAAAAGCAAAGTAACTTCTCTAACGCTCCACAAAATCAAAGTAACTTCTGTAACGCTTTACAAAAGCAAAAGTAACCTTTCTATCGCTTCACAAAAGCAAAGTAACTTCTCTAACACTCCACAAAAGCAAAGTAACTTCTGTAATACTCCACAAAAGCAAAGTAACTTCTCTAACGATTCACAAAAGCAAAGTAACTTCTCTAACACTCCACAAAAGCAAAGTAACTTCTCTAACGATTCACAAAAGCAAAGTAACTTCTCTAACACTCCACAAAATCAAAGTAATTTCTCTAACGATTCACAAGAGCAAAGTAACTTCTCTAACGATTCACAAAAGCAAAGTAACTTCTCTAACACTCCACAAAAGTAAAGTAACTTCTCTAACGATTCACAAAAGCAAAGTAATTTCTCTAACGATTCACAAGAGCAAAGTAACTTCTCTAACGATTCACAAAAGCAAAGTAACTTCTCTAACACTCCACAAAAGTAAAGTAACTTCTCTAACGATTCACAAAAGCAAAGAAACTTCTCTAACACTCCACAAAAGCAAAGTAACTTCTCTAACGATTCACAAAAGCAAAGTAACTTCTCTAACGCTCCACAAAATCAAAGTAACTTCTGTAACGCTTTACAAAAACAAAAGTAACTTTTCTATCGCTTCACAAAAGCAAAGTAACTTCTCTAACACTCCACAAAAGCAAAGTAACTTCTGTAACACTCCACAAAAGCAAAGTAACTTCTCTAACGATTCACAAAAGCAAAATAACTTCTGTAACACTCCACAAAAGCAAAGTAACTTCTCTAACGATTCACAAAAGCAAAGTAACTTCTCTAACACTCCACAAAATCAAAGGAATTTCTCTAACGATTCACAAGAGCAAAGTAACTTCTCTAACGATTCACAAAAGCAAAATAACTTCTGTAACACTCCACAAAAGCAAAGTAACTTCTCTAACGATTCACAAAAGCAAAGTAACTTCTCTAACACTCCACAAAAGTAAAGTAACTTCTCTAACGATTCACAAAAGCAAAGAAACTTCTCTAACACTCCACAAAAGCAAAGTAACTTCTCTAACGCTCCACAAAATCAAAGTAACTTCTGTAACGCTTTACAAAAACAAAAGTAACCTTTCTATCGCTTCACAAAAGCAAAGTAACTTCTCTAACACTCCACAAAAGCAAAGTAACTTCTGTAACACTCCACAAAAGCAAAGTAACTTCTCTAACGATTCACAAAAGCAAAGTAACTTCTCTAACACTCCACAAAAGCAAAGTAACTTCTGTAACACTCCACAAAAGCAAAGTAACTTCTCTAACACTCCACAAAAGCAAAGTAACTTCTGTAACACTCCACAAAAGCAAAGTAACTTCTCTAACGATTCACAAAAGCAAAGTAACTTCTCTAACACTCCACAAAATCAAAGGAATTTCTCTAACGATTCACAAGAGCAAAGTAACTTCTCTAACGATTCACAAAAGCAAAGTAACTTTTCTAACACTCCACAAAAGTAAAGTAACTTCTCTAACGATTCACAAAAGCAAAGAAACTTCTCTAACACTCCACAAAAGCAAAGTAACTTCTCTAACGCTCCACAAAATCAAAGTAACTTCTGTAATGCTTTACAAAAACAAAAGTAACCTTTCTATCGCTTCACAAAAGCAAAGTAACTTCTCTAACACTCCACAAAAGCAAAGTAACTTCTGTAACACTCCACAAAAGCAAAGTAACTTCTCTAACGATTCACAAAAGCAAAGTAACTTCTCTAACACTCCACAAAATCAAAGTAATTTCTCTAACGATTCACAAGAGCAAAGTAACTTCTCTAACGATTCACAAAAGCAAAGTAACTTCTCTAACGCTCCACAAAATCAAAGTAACTTCTGTAACGCTTTACAAAAACAAAAGTAACCTTTCTATCGCTTCACAAAAGCAAAGTAACTTCTCTAACACTCCACAAAAGCAAAGTAACTTCTGTAACACTCCACAAAAGCAAAGTAACTTCTCTAACGATTCACAAAAGCAAAGTAACTTCTCTAACACTCCACAAAATCAAATTAATTTCTCTAACGATTCACAAGAGCAAAGTAACTTCTCTAACGATTCACAAAAGCAAAGTAACTTCTCTAACACTCCACAAAATCAAAGTAATTTCTCTAACGATTCACAAGAGCAAAGTAACTTCTCTAACGATTCACAAAAGCAAAGTAACTTCTCTAACACTTCGCAAAATCAAAGTAATTTCTCTAACGATTCACAAGAGCAAAGTAACTTCTCTAACGCTCCACAAAAGCAAAGTAACTTCTCTAACGCTCCACAAAAGCAAAGTAACTTCTCTAACGCTCCATTAAAAGAAAAGTAACATCTTCAGCCCTCCGCAAAAGTAAACTACTACTTTAGAATTTAAAAGTTAACTACTAACTTTTCACTCCTAATACACTGATCTAGCTAAACTCTCTATTCAATTAAAGACATGACGCATTTTCACAGCACATGGCGTATCTCGTGATACAATAATTATGCTCTTATGAGTATTTGTTGCACGTTAACAAGTCTTTTTAATACATTTCAAGACAGTTTAATCGAGTTAAAGATCCGAGCAACTCCGGGTAAATCTTCTAGTTTAATCATCAAATATAACTTGCGTAATCGAAAGAAATTAACTTGCATTCGAGTAGAGTTTAAAATGATTTTCTAAACCAGCATTCCTTTCGATTAGATGAAATCCGTAATAAAATCATACAACTGGATGCCATTTCATGTTGATGGTACTTAGAAATCGGACGTAGAGCATTTAGTAAAAACGACTTTTTTTTCTGAATAATATTTTCATTCTTGAGTTTCATTACCATTATACTTGTGACATAATTTATTTACCGTTTCGTTTTATGCTCAAATTAGATTCAATTTCCTTTATCGGTGATATACTATTTGGTGACAGTAAGTTTTGTGTTTAAAGGTTGGTCAAAATGAAGTTTATTATACCTAATACATAGGTATATGAGCACACTTGGAAAATTTATTAGGTACAAGGCATATTTGATATCTGTAATACAGTCACACTTAATATTTACTAATACGATGTTTCATGCATGAAGAATTCCCCTTGAAAAATTTTAATAACCTGAGCGAAGGAGAAGATAATGCATAGAACATATGATACACAAAATGTTTCAGAAATGAAATCTTATAAAATGCACGCTATAATGGCGTTCTGATCGATGGATCAGAGCGCATTATAGCGTGCATTTTATGTTGTGTTTTTATTATAGCGTGCATGTGAATGACCGTGGTCTGTTCCAACCACGGTCATTTCAGATTTCGTCTTAAATATTTCTGTCTCCGAACCTGTTTATGCTTAACCTAATGATGCTTACCCTTATGCTTAACCTGGCGATTCAAGTTTCAATAATATCATCCAGATTTCGTTCCCATTTCTCCAATGAAAATCGACTCCAATGGAATATAAATAAAAATTTCATAATTAAAAAATTTCAAAATTAGAGCACTTGAAACATTGAAGCTTGATAAATTTAATTTACCACTGCCATTCGTATAACTAATTCGGTTTTTGATTGGTTTTCATTCTTGATTCGAAAAAGTACCGAAAGCTGTTTAGAACCATTTCTTCATGAAAATGTTTCACGATTTCATGCTTTGCTCCGTTTTTCATTATAGATCCTACTAAAATCAATGTAATGTTGTAACTTTATTTTAAAATATCGAAAACTAATCTTTAAGCACGTTGAAAATAGAAAACGCATTTTGAAATCACTATCCAGTCATTCATTGAGAACACCAAACAATTGTCTTAAAAAGTGAAGGATGAAAAATTAAGGCAACATTGCATAAAATATTAAGTTAAATTCTTGGCCTATTTATTTTAGTGACATTTATGCTCAAAAGCGTACTTTGGTGATGGTGATATATATGTACATAGATATAATATGTACAAAGATGATGCAAGCGATAAAAGGAATGCAGAAATTAACTTATTGCATTCCAAAGTGAATAGTAAATTATATAATCTGAATCCAAAATTATTATTTACTCAAAAATATTCAAAATGATTTATCATATTTGTTATCAAAAATACTTTTGTACATACATTTTAATTTGAATACTATTAATATAAAAGAATCTGTGACTGAGCATAGAAGAAATTTAAAAAAATTCTAAGTAAAATAAATTTTCTTTAAAAGGGCCCGAACCCATGCTCTTAGTGCTGCTGCTAAAATTCTGCTTTTGAAGAGCCTGAATTTCACTACAATACATTGCAGCTTTTGTCTATCCACTATCGAAATATGTCGGTCTGCAGACTTGCCTAATTTGTGTAATTTACGAAATGTTCGAAATTTTGATTAGTTTTGTTTGTTCTATTAGGAATGTAAGATGTCTTAGGACGGCGATTACTCAAGTTATGCTTATTTCTCTGACATCATAAACTTATACATACATTACATACAAGAATGCCTGCCGATAATTTTTTTCAATTCTTCATATTATAGGGAATTTCAAACTATAGGAAAATAATAATTATTTGATTACAAAATTGAAATCTTAATGTTTTTTGAAACAAAAAAGACTGGAAGTATTTCGTC
Organism: Ryuthela nishihirai; assembly: GCA_038380435.1. Taxonomy (NCBI): domain Eukaryota; kingdom Metazoa; phylum Arthropoda; class Arachnida; order Araneae; family Heptathelidae; genus Ryuthela; species Ryuthela nishihirai. The sequence continues at coordinate 8,024,231 of JAWZYU010000019.1, forward strand.
GCAATTAAAAATTCTTGAGCAGCATCATTATGAACGCTAAAAACGATTCATTAATGAAAGAATGTCTAAAAAATTTTAAAGTTGAATGCTATTTATGTTTAAGTGCTAACGACTAATTAAAATGGTGAAATTATGGTCAAAAGATAAAAATATATTATTTATTCTATTTTCATATTTTTCCACAATACTCACGATCCAAAGTCCGTCGAAATTAATAGATTTGTAATATTCCACAATCCATTTCTTCCACCAGGCTTTTGCTTGTTGCAAGAAAAAATCCGGAAATGCGACTACTCCGTCCGGCCAAACCTGAAAAAATGATAACAGGTGTAAAAAAACTGACAGCAAATATAAAAAAGGAGATTCGTAAATGGTAGCAAGGCATAACTGTAAGGAGAGTTCTGTAGCCTGTGACGAAGCACTGAACCGGTCAGGTCTAGCATCTAAAGTCCGACTATGCCATCTTGTCGTGCTTGAGATTAAGGTCTCCTCAGATATATGGTATATCAAAAATACAGAACATTTTACACCTTACGCTCGTTCCGGGACTATCTGATAGTTATCGATTCTGCCAACGAAGCAAATGAACTATTTTTTTTTGGGGGGGGGGGGAGACAACGAAAAATGAATTTGCAATGATTTGAAAAAAAATGAATAGTATGTGACTAGGTGGCTCTTGTAGGTCTTGAGGTGGTAGTAGTCTTCTGTATCAAGTGAATTTTGCAGTGGTGCATCTATACGAGAGTAAGAGTGTAAAAGGCTGAGGCCATCTTTATACTTTCATTTTTTCTTTAATTTTTTAATTTCTTTTTCAACTTTTCTTCTTTATTTTAATTGATATTCTTAGTTATTTTTGTTCATAGGTCTTAAAAACTTGATTTCGATGCTAATGCTAAGCATCAGGGACGTATCCAAGTACGGACCCATCGGGCCAAGGCTCCTCAGAAACCTTTAAAATGCATAAAGATAATGTTTTTATGTAGATAAGTACAAGTGTAGTATAGATGGAGAGTAACCCGAAATATCACAGAACAGTAACAGGACTTGTTGCAAAATTGTGGCCGGAGTGGGGATTTCAACCCATTAATCTAGTGATTTTCCACCCTCGTGGAATTTATGGTGTCAGTTGATTGTTTTGTGCATTTCTTGCAGCAAAGGAAAATAAAATAAAGTGCAGTGTCAAAATTAGTTAACATTTTGACACTGCAAACTAACTAATTCACAAACCAGTTGTGAAACCAGTTGTGATTCAGAATTCAGAGGTTCAAATTGTTTAGTGCTATGATGATCTCATCAGAAACATAAGAAAGGAAGGGGTTTAAAAGTTTTAATATATAAAATCTAAAGTTTCAAAACAATTTAATTTTAAAATTTAAAATTTAAAGTTAAAAAATAAAAAAGAAAAGAAAAAACCTAAAATCATATTTATAAAATTGTTCAAAAATTTTCCTTTTTTTTTGTTACAATATTCCTTGAGTAAGCCTGCATAAGGACTTCTCATGCATTCGTAACGTAGAGGAAGAAGATTTATCCCCTAACACTCCTTTCGGGCACTTCCGGGCACGTAAGGATCTTTCAAGAGAAGAGACTAGAAAAGTCATTTTGTCTGGCTTCGTTTCAAAGTGAAGCTTTAAATGTAGACACTTGGGAATTATTTAGGATATTAAAGTTATATTAAATGGCATTACAAAAGGATTATTAGGGGAATTAAAAAATGCTATTCGAAACCCACGAATCAGTTCGAGGAACATTTATGTCTAAAGTACGGCATGACATTGTCGGAAATCGCAAGATTAATTCTAAAATTTTTTATTAATGCCCAAGCCTAATTCGACAAAAACAAGTCCATCAAAAACCCATTGCCGCTTTCGAAGTTTCTTTTTCCAGTGATGATTGTTCCTGTTCTTTCTTAATAGATTATAATGTGACGTTTCAAAGAAAAATATCCTTCACAGAAAAGAATAAAAATCGTTTTCTAGTTGGAATTTCTTTATTAAAAGTTTTTTTCTTTTCCTATTTCTGCTTTTTAAATATATAATATCATTTTTGATATTTCAAATGCTTATATAATTGTTGTTGTTTTTTTGCTCTAATAAAACTATATCCTCCTAATTTTATTTTCTAATGTTAGCAAAACGTTTTATATCAATTTATAAACTATGGTTTTAAAAGTTTTACAGTGTTTTTACTGTAAAATTGTAATTCAAGAAAATCCAAAAGTCAAAACTATGGCTTTGATATTCTACTCCTACTTTTTATTGCTTCATACCTACGGTTTGAAACTTAGGTGAAATCAGCAAATGACCGCTTTGCCCTCTCCTTTTCGCGATGTGTTCTACAAAATCGTTCAAAGCATGTTAATCCATCTCATTCCAACAACTGTAACCTGAAAAACATTTCGTCGGAAATAATATTATGTTTGATTTGTTGAACTCAATTGATATCAGTACCAGAAGTATTAAAAAATTAAATTTTCTAAAGTCGTGAAAACTTTTTCTTTCGAGGGAAGTAAAACTCTCCCCTTAAGGGATGGGGGTGGGGGTAGAAATATAGCCGAGAACGGATTTCATAATCTCCCTCTTTTTTATTGAAGTTATTTTAATCTCTTATATTCCTCTTCCAATTTTTATTTGAAATGTTTTTGTTTATATGCATAAGAATATAATACTGAAATTGAAAGAGACGAAATGCAAATGTTATATCAAGGTACCACGGGCGTAACAACAGGGGAATGGAGTCTCGTACACATTAAAAAAGGGGGAGTGTTCAATTTTTCTGGATTAAATAAGAAGTGAAATGGCAAAATTAACAACCTGCATATAACTAGGAGTCACTTTGTCGAACATAATCCTCAAACGGCTCGTCATGAGCAAGTCAAAAGTAATAAAATAATAACCATATTGACATAATTAACCCAAATTTCTACTGGAAACCTAATATATATATATTTTTCATTTTCTGTAGAAATATGAAAAGTAGCAAACATTTAAATTATCTTCCGTGCAGAGCTCGCCTAGTGGAAGAGATAGATGTAGCCTTATGGACTGAGCAGCAAGTTCCCAGTGCTCAACTCCTACAGAGCATATCTAGTATTCTCTGAGAAATATGATTACATCTCAGCCCCCCTACCAAAAGCCTCGCTGTGCTGAAGTCAGCTGTTAATTTTGAAAGGGAATTATTGCCTCTAATATTAATTGACATCCTCCTTCGCAGCGGGAGTAGTAGGTATTTTACATATTGTCAAGAGAGAAGATCACACGACATAAGAGGATTACTTCTCAATTCGTTAACATAAAATTTTACTTTCAATTCGGAATTTTTTCGATCTTTGTCACTTATTAAATCATATAGTATCACCCCTCTTAGTATAAGTTTATCAAAATCCTTTACCGCGATTTTTAATTTTTTTAAGATTAGGTGCTTGATACTTAAATTTTGAGTACCAGCTACATTCAGAAATGTAACTAGATAATTTGTCCACATTGTCAAGTTTCAAGCACTCTTGACTCTTATGCAACCTGCACTGGGCAAGTTGTTTTGTTTGTACAGCTCTAATGAGGCTACAGTGTTAGTCAATGCGAATAGTTTACAGTTAATAAAATACTACATTTAAAGAAGGAGCAAAAGATATACACTCAATTCTGTTTTTACAGGGTAGATAGGTTCCCGAAAAAACCATGCAAAAAAATCGTGTAAAAAAATACAGTGCATATGAAAAAACAGAAGATTGGTTCCAAACGTAAAACCCAGTACATATAATAAGTTGTTTTCAAACAAATCATATCAAAATCTTTAATTAAATCTTTATTTGATTTTTATTCATTTAAACACATTTTTTTATTTTATAAACTTATAAAGATAATTAAATGTACATATATAAAGCCGTCCCGTGGCCGCGTGGTTAGCACGCTTGGCTACTGATCTAAGGGACCTGGGTTCGAGCCCCGGATTAGACATGGATGTGTGTGTCGTTTTTCTGCTGAGGCCCTGCCATCCTCTCAGATCTCCTACTGTGGCATATAAACTGACAGGCTCCTGTCAGACCTCTGTGGCAAGCAGCTGCTTGAGGGGGTATTTATTTTTTTATTATTTATATAAAGTAAATTATCCTTCATAAAGAAAATAATATGTCACCAATTCAAGAATACAACAGTGCAAAAAATATGACTTACATATGCTTATTAATTAGATTTTATTCATTGTCACTTTTTGACAATAGACGCACACAAAACTTCAAAAAAACAGACAAAAAATTTTCGACTCTTCTATTAAACATCTAAACACTTCTAACTTTAAACATGAAATGAGAGACCAAGACTAACGTACGTAGTGAAGACAAAAATTGAGGGGAATTCCAGGAACTCAATGTTGCCACTTTATTCCGAATGTAGTAGGTTTTGTATAATTTTTCCATAAAATAGAGAATAAAATAGGGAAAACTTGTTGTGTCCTTTCGTTAGTGTAGTTTTTATTTTGGGAATATTAGTGCACAAAATATATATCTATAGTAGTTAGCGCGCTTGGCTACTGATCTAAGGGACCTGGGTTCGAGCCCCGGATAAGGCATGGTTGTATGTGTTGTTTTTCTGCTGAGGTCCTGCCATCCTCTCAGATCTTCTACTTTGGCATATAAACTGACAGGCTACTGTCAGACCTCTGTGGCAAGCAGCTGCTTGAGGGGGTATTTATTTATTTATTTATTTTATTAAATTTTCAAAGTTACAACTACTTCGAAAAATGTGACCATAAAAGCGGCATCTTTGTTACAAATGTAAATTCTAGGAACTTTTTCTTGAATAGGAATATTTTTTTCAGAATTAAATTCAAATGGAGATTTTTCAAATGGCGCCGTTTCAACCGTGTTAGATTAAAATAAATCGTGTAAAAAGAGAATTGGAATTTATTTTCTAAACCGTGTTAAATAAAAAACGTATAAAAATAATCCGTGTAAAAACAGAATTGGGTTACTTAAGAACTTGGTGAACTTAAGGGTTAAATGCATTTTAGCGCATTTTTTCGAATGTTAAAATATCAATTACTAATCTGTTTTTGAAATAACGATAAGCTCGCAGCCTAGTTTTCATGTATCTACTATCTCTTACCTTTCCAAACATTGCATCAGACGTCTTCCCCATACCATCTGGAAACTGACTGGGATCCATTTCTTTTGGTTTCTTGATAAATACTTTTTGTGAATTTCCTTCGTTGTAAACATCATAATTCGATACATTAGCTTCTATGGCTGGATCCTGTTTGAACATACACAAAAAATATTCTTTCATTTGTCATTTTTAAATATTTTCATACTTTACCAATAGTAAACCAAATCCAAATTCATATATTACTGAAATGTAAATTTGAGAACAGAAAACTTCAAAGGAAAATATACTGTTAATCATTTCAAAACGGAGAATTAATTATATTTAGCTACAGCGCAATTTCTCCCGCCCTAAAATTTGGAATGGATCCATTCCAAACTGAAAAATGCACTAATGATCATCAGAACAAGAAGATATTATACATTCAGTTTCAAATAAGAGTATTTGATATCAGAAAAATATCAATAAGATTTATGACCCACATTATCCAAGGTTACGACGAGTCGAACAGATGGAGAGAATAGTCTGATCGCATCTCTCTATTTCTCTTTAATTTAGACCTCGCTACCTTCTGAAAACAGCTCTCTCAGAGATGCGATATTTTTCAATTGGTTGAAGAAAGTGATAAACTTCTGCTCTCTCAGGGGCGAGGGTGACTCAGTAGGTAGCGCGCCAGGCTCGTAATCTGTAGTTCCCAGGTTCGAGTCCCAGCTGGGTCAGCGTTGAGATTTATCTCCGCAAAATTCCCCGCCCTGCCCACGGTCAGTAGGGGACACCGATGGGCTTGGAAAGGCCGCCGTCCGTCGGATGGGACGTTAAGCCGTGGTCCCGTGTGCGGGAGAGCCATACCCTGTGCACGTTAAAGAACACGCTGGATGGCCTTGACGGGAGGCTACCATCTGTCTCCCAACAGCTGTTCCAGTGGGTCCCCTCCCCCAACCTTCTCTGAGCCTTCGGGGTCCATGTGACCTGGCCATTTAGCCCATGGTGTGCAAAAAAGTGCCGCTCAGAGGTAAAACAACCCAACCCAATCTGCTCTCTCAACCATGACACTTTGAAATTGATTGAGGAAGGTAATAGGTTGCTGCTCAGTAGATAGTTATGTAGATCTGTTGAGGAATATTGATAAATTGTTCTTTCAAATAAGCGAGATCTGTTGGAGATGTGAGGTAAGCAACTCTCCCCCTCACGTAAACTATTGTTTATTTATCAGAGCATCCAGAAGGCCAGATAACGATATCAATGTAAAGGAGAAAATATCTGTAGTATCTTGATAGTGGAAAGGACAATCATTCTGGAATGTTGGTCCACACGAGTGATCGAAGAAATGCCATAGGATGTTTCTTGGCGAATCTTTCAGTTCAACAATTTAACAAATCTTTGTGGATTATTTACCATTACTCCGATGTTTTTCATGGCTGGGATGATGTTAAACATTTTTCTTGTAGTGGTGTCATTCGGAAAATTGGTGGGAGAGTGCAATTTCCTATAAAATGTTGATCGTCTCAACAGAATTTAGCAATGGTTCATTGTTCAAAACATTTTCCTTGGCTTGAAATAGAAGAAAGCTTCCTTTTTCCACCATATTTTTATCACCTTGCATTAACACTTTTTCAAGGATGAAATCAAAATTCCACTTAAGGCTGACTGCTGATTTGATCGTATGGATAAGGATTGGGTTGTGTCTGAGAGGCACGATTTTGCACCAAAGGGCCAAATAGACAAATCACAAGGACCCAAGGCTCAGAGATGTTTGGAGGGAGGGGATCCCCTAAAACGCTATTAGGAGACAAATGGTAGCCTCCCGTCAAGGTCATCCAGCGTGTTCTTTACCATGCACAGGGTGTGACTCTCTCCCTCACATGGGGTCACGGCCTAACGTCCGATCCGACGGACGGCAGCCTTTCCAAGCCCATCGATGTCCCTTACTAACCGAGGTCAGGGCGTGGAGTTTTGCGGTAAGAGATCACAAAACTGGCATCACAGACTGGCCCAAACTGGCCAGCCTGAGATGCAATGCTGACTGAAAATGAAAGTGGTCGGATCATTGGATTATCAGAAACTGGATGGTCAACGCACTTCGCCGTTCGTGTGGGTCGTGATGCCCGAATGACAAGATGCTGTTAGCAATAATGTTAGCAATAGGAAGGTACCCAGACATGTCGCCAAGGCTCTGGTATATCAGAAAAACCTCCGTCTTATTTACGATAAAAGTCATTGGTTTCCAACCTATGGTATAAGGGCCACTTGTGGAATGATGTCACAGTAAGTGGTCAGTGGTATTAATTTATTTGGAGCCCGATATTGATAAACTTTTGACAGAAGGCTAAGAGCAGGATAGTCATTAATATAAGTCATTGTAGTAGCCACCAATAGGGCTACATCCAGGTATAAAAAGAAGTTGCATTAAGATAATTTTTTATCTTTTAAACTCCATATTCTATATTTTAAAAATTGGGATTTTTTTGCATTTTATTCTGAAACTTGAGATATAGATTAAAAATCTGTTTAGTTATGAATGGTTGTTTTAATCATACTGCTAATTCTAACCTACCTGATTATGAGAGTCACGTTTAAGCTTTTTTGTGAAGTTATATTTACATATAAATACGCATTTATCTTAAGAATATTTTATACAGCAACATCTGATATTTTAATCCATTTTCTCATTAATATATGACTAAAATGAAACTATATCTATTTAATTATTTAAAATGCATATTAAGGTAATATACATATCTCTTTTGCATACTTGGTTAGAAGTTCTCACAAAAATTACTTTCTAAATGTAATATTTAGATTTTTTAAGGGTGATAGTAGATTCTTGCTAAAATTTTGAAGTGTTCAGCAACTAAAGAAAGGTTGTCAACCGTTGATGTAAACCATTAATGGCTAATTTATTTATGTTATGTTGAATTTATTCCCTGCAGATATGCTACTTAGCTTTTCATAAGGGTTTTAAGGTCAAATTGCAAATGTATTTTATTCTTTACTTTTGTGAAAAATATCGATTTAAAAAACACGTGAGGATCAACAGATATATCGAGTTGCAACAGGACACAGATCTGTCACAAGCCGCCAGATTTCCAACATGGCAACTCCATCCTTGTCTGACCTTATGTCGGGAAGCACAATTACTAGATGACTGCGAGAATCCAGGCTGCATCCACACCGTTCTTTGGTTCATCTACCTATGACGCCATCCCATCGTCGTCTGATTCGGCAGTGGTGCAGGAAGAGAACCGCTTGGGGGAAAAGACTAGTATCATGTCGTCTTTAGTGATGAATAACATTTCTGTTTTGTACCCATTGGGAGCTGTATGAATGGCTAGAGACATGCCAGGGACACAACTAACCCACCAGCATCAGGGAGCGTCATACTGGACCAAAACTAGGAATCATGGTATGGGGAATCATCAGTTACAATAGCCATTCACTTCTTGTCGTCATTGATGGAATGTTGAAGGCATAACATTATGTTAAAACTTTTCTAGAATCAATGCTTCTGCCTCTTCTACATTACAAACGCTACTTTTCATCAGGGTAATGCTCACTCATATACGACTCTCATCCCGATTGTGCCTGTGTGATATATATATATAAACAGGTTTCCTTGGCCTGCACATTCCCAAGATCCCATTGAACACGCTTTGTCCTACCCTGAAACGATGACGCAGATAAATGGGCGTGGCACTTCAAATTTGCACAAGCTCAAAAACGAAATTTTGCGCATTTTTATAGAAAATCTTAGTTGTCAAATCTTAAACCCGAAAACCGACACTGTGAATACGCTCCTTGCACCATAATTTTAATAACAACCAGATTTCATTTATGCAATGAATATTTTACGAAATTCCGATTTCTTTTTGGCACAAAAGCGTTTGAGCCTGGAAGACCAAAGATTACTAAAACAATGCCACCAATTAGGAAACTGTTTAGATGATGACTTTGACATAACAGTTATTTGAAGAATTGGCGATGTATCTACAAATTATACATTCCTGATGTAAAAACATTGGATGTTTAAAATAGATTATTTCAAGTGGTTTAAAAAAATATCCTAATGTAGCAATAATCCTAAAACCTTTACTAATATCTCCTCTTGCAATAGCATGAATAGGGGAGATCGTTCACCGAATTAAAATTAATTAAAAAGCTATATAAAGAGCAAACATTTTCATTAGACGGGTGGGATCTGAACCCACAACCTCCTGATAACACGCCAGGTGCTCTGATTACTAAGTTACAGACCGCCCAGCAATCACCCTCTTTTAGTGGCTTTAAATATTATACAGTCGATCAAAAAAATATCCGAATACTATGGTTGATTACAAAATTCAGAAAAAATATCTGGCACCGATTTTTTTAGAAATCAGTGATCTGGTAACCTTCGTATCACGTGGCAACGAAGGTTACCAGATCACTGATTTCTAAAAAAATCGGTGCCAGATATTTTTTTGAATTTTGTAATCAACCATAGTGTTCGGATATTTTTTGAGCGACTGTACCACAGAATAGTCATTGGAAATGTAATAGACTTTAATTGAAGACGATGGTTCTGATGGCACCTTCCAGTTTAATGCACACGGTCTGCCGACATCAAGTGTCAATTTTTTTTTTAAACCAAGACGCCGCAAACTCCGGCTTAAGCATGTATTTAAAATATTGGAATTTCTCAGATACAACCTGATAATGATTTATTAGACACATACAGAGGAAAATCCTCTATATTTCCTCTATATGTATATAAAAAATCACTGCCAGGCTGTAGCTGAGAAATTCCAATATCTATATAATAAAAGGAGGTGTCTGTCTGTGAGTCTGTCTGTCTGTGGCAGTCATAACTCATCGGGAAATTAACGTACAAGCTCTAAATTTTCAGAGAACGTTTCTGGTTGTGGTCCGGATTGCTGTGCCAAATTTCAGGTCGAAAGTACAAAAGGGGGGCTTGCTAGAACCAAACATATTTACCATGCTATTTCTACGGGAAACGAGAATGGCTGTCAAATTTACTGTTGCCATTTTCTGCTCCCTAACTGTGAATACTTTCACAAAGTAAAAATAGCATTTAAATCTTCTTCTGCAAATCTGAAGTCGTTGCCAGATTCCCCACATTTCCAAAATCATTATTTAAGCGTTCCATTGCAGCTAGGGACCTGATTTTCTAACCAAAAATGGAGTCGGGCAGGGGGAACCCGCGTACAAAATTTGGGACCTATCCGTGAAGTACGTCGGGAATTACAGAATGCCAAAATCTGACGAAATAAATATCTCGATGGTTTGCCGCGGACTCTGAGATCCGCGCCGAATCAGCAATGACCTTTGCAACACCGGGAAATTACTGTTGAAAGTGTGATAAAATGTCGGGGGAGGGGATGGATACCCATGAAACTAAAAATTAGTGGAGAAAACAACAAAGTATACAGATTAAAAGTGCTAAACGAGCTGTCAGAATTTGTGTCGAAACGAAGCGACGGGCCAAGTGGGAACCTACTTTTTAACTAATCACCGGGCCACACAGGGTACTCTGTGTAGGAAATTTGGACCAAATATCACGGGAGTCACAGGGCGGCAAAATCTGTGGTAACGGAAATAAAACTCGATAGCTTACGCAGAGACTAAGCCCTAAGCCACGGGCTATGAGGAGTACTCCTGACGTCAACAACGATAAGGGCAAATTTCTTTCTGTTGAAAATTTGGGTTAAAGAGCCGGGGGGGGGGGCACTTACAAAATTTACATTTAGTGCCATGAAAACAAAAAATATAAAGATTGAAAGTGATACCCGGGCAGCGCCAGGTACGTTCAGCTAGTCTATATAATAAAAGATGTCTGTCTGTGTATATGTGTGTGTGTTTTGTCTGTCTGTGGCACCCATAACTCATCGGAAAATCAACGTACACGTTCCAATTTTTAGAGAATGTTTCTGGTTGTGGTCCGGATTGCAGTGCCAAATTTCAAGTCGAAAGTCCAAAAGGGGGGCTTGCTAGAAGCAAAACTATTTTACCATGCTATTCCTATGGGAAACGAGAATCGCCGTCAAATCTGTTGTTGCCATTTACTGCTCCCTAACTGTGAAAGTAAAGTGTTAAAATAGCATTAAAATCTTCTGCTGCAAATCTGATGTCGTTGCCAGATTCCCCACATTTCCAATCCTGATAGCTTACGCAGAAACTAGCCACTGGCTATGAGGAGTGCTCGCTGACGTCAAGAAGAATCCGGGCAAATTTCTTCCTGTTGAAAATCTGTACTAAAGTATCGGGGGGGGGGGGAGAGTTCTTACAAAATTTACCTTTTGTGCAGTAAAAATAAGAATATACAGGTTACAAGTGACACCCGTGCAGCGCCGGGTACGTTTAGCTAGTATCTCATTACCAGGTTGTATCTGAGAAATTGTAAATTAAAAAAGTTATTTACATTTCGTAAAAACTCGGGAAAGATTGACACCGTTATCAATACGTATTATGAATTAAATAATGATATTGACTAATTAATTAATTTTGGCTTAATTAAAGCACAGCAAAGGGGGGGATGAAAGGGCTAGAGGATATTTATTTCAATGTTTTATACCCTCATCATCATCCTCAAGCAGCATGGGCTACGGAGGTCCAACCAGACCGTGCAATTTGGTTCTCCAAGCAAGTCTGTCCTGAGCTACATATACTGCATCTGGCCACTGCACATTAATTCTAACAAGGTCCTGTTTGACATTGTCTGCCCACCGCATCCTAGGTCTCCCCTTCTTTCTGAGGCCTTTAGGCACACTATTCATAACCCTTTTTGCCAATCTATAATTATTCATACGGGCAACATGGCCAAACCAATGGAGTCTCTCTCTGCACAATATGCTACTTAAAGGAGGTTGCCGACTCCTTTGCCTAACCTCATCATTAGTTACGAAGTTAAACCACCTAATACCCAAAATACTACGTAAGCATCTAGAATCAAAAGTATCTAGTTTCCTGTTATCTTGTTTACACGGCGTCCAAGTTTCACTACCATAGGAACCCTAGAAAGAACCAAACTATTATACAGTCTAATTTTAGTCTTTAGGTGTATACGCCTATTTCTCCACACTCTCCAAGGATTCTTAAAAGTCTCGTCAGCAATCCATATTCGTCTGTTAATCTCATGCCGCAAATCACCATTATCTGTTACATAGCTCCCAAGATAATTAAATTGTGACATTTGCTCAAGACTGCAACCATTCAGATTAACTGAATCACAGCCTGCCTGACCAATTTTCATCACTTTAGTTTTCTCTCTGTTTATAACAAAACCCACTCTACTACAAGTCTCGTCAGCAGCACGAATGAAGGAGTTCATATCATCAATATCATTTGCCAAAAGGACTAAATCATCAGCATAATCTAAATCAGACATTTTCGTATGTCCAGTCCATTTAAGGCCAAAATCTTTCCCTTGAAGTGAATTTCGCATAACATAATCAATAACCAAGCTCAAGAGAAAAGGAGACAAAATACATCCTTGTCGAACACCAGAAGTAATGCTAAACCAATTGCTACAAGTCTTACCAACTCTCACACACGACACAGTGTTATTATAGAGTGCTTTCATTATGTTAACTAACTTGTCAGGTATACCATATGATCTTACAATCAACCACAAATTATGACGATCAACAGGGAGTCGAAAGCCTTTTTGAAATCAACAAAGCTACGAACCAAAGTTTTCTGAAACTCTAAACATTTCTCAGCAATCTGCCTGAGTCAAAAATCTGATCTACACAACCCCTACCCTTTCTGAAACCGCAATTGCCCGTCAATCAGATTCTTATTTCTATTAAGCACAATCATGCAAACAACATTCCCTGGAACAGAAAGTAGGCTGACACCCCTATAGTTATCACAAGCACTGCAATCACTTTTTTAAAAAATAGGGATAATAATAGCTCTGGTAAATTCATTGGGACAATGCCTTTATCGTTAAAGATATTCAAATTTCAGTCATCAATGCGGTAACTAAAACATTTCCAGCTGTTAGCATTTCAGTAGTAATTTAATATATCCCTGGAGATTCACGTAGTTTAAGTTTAGAAATAGCCAAAATACCTTCCGACTGTTCATTAAGGCCAACCTTAAAACCAGTAATACATCTATGATCATTACAAAGAATGGGAGTAGAACTAACCACATTGTTTAGAACGTTAAAGAAATGCTCAGCCCACCTAGCTATGACAGAATTAACCTTCATTCCCTTTATACCTGTCCATTTTCTACCACACAAACATTAACTCTCTGGTACAGCTCTCTGCTGTCAGTCAAGCCATCAAGACAAAGATTTTTAACAGCTAACTGATCCTTTACACGTTTATTGAGCTCTGTGTAATGCTTTCTATGACTAGTAGGATATTGATTAAGGACATTCCTGAAGTTCATTCTTTCCGAAATAAGCTCAAGTGCTTTATCAATCAAATAATTTTCCCACCTCTGTTCCTTTCTTCCTGAAAGAGTACTGTTAGTTTCAAGAAAAGCCATGTTTAAAATGGCTCCATTCTTCCTGAACTTTAATAGTAAGCCAACCATAACTGTCATAATGACTTAATAACACAACGGTAAACTTTGTCTTTATTTTTCTAAGTATTTCAGTATAACTTTGTCTTGTAGTTAGAACTTGGTCTTTCAAAGCTTCAGTGTTAAAGATATATTTTTTAACCTTAGCACAACACTTCTTAAGTTTACGTTGCATGACAATTTTAACAATGTAATGTTCAGATCCGATTTCGGCTACCCTAAAAGACCTGATATTCCTAAGAGAACTATCCCATTTGCTGTTAAATAATATATAATCAATCGCATTCTTATGCAGGCCATCAGGTGAAACCCATGTGTACTTATGTATGTCGTGGTGTTTGTAATATGTATTAGTTATTCTGAAACCATTGAGTTTACTTACCTGTAGGAGACGTTGCCCATTGCCATTGCAGCTACCAATTCCAAAAGAGCCTATTACTCCTCCCCAAAGGTCAGAGTCAGTACCAACTTTGGCATTGAAGTCACCTAGAACAAGGGTAATATCTCCTTTCTTGACAGAATTCAAAATATCCTGAAGTTGTCCGTAAACCATACCGTTTTCATCCTCATCAGCATCCTCAGTGTGGGCATAACAATAGATAACATTCAAGTCTGATGCTTGTCTGAATGTAATAAACCTTTCATAATACACTCATGTCCTAGAGGAGCATCACTAGAGTGTCTGCTGAGAAGCAAACTTACGCCTTGGTGATGCTTTTAGCTTCCCTCCCGAAAAGAAATTTAATGCTATTTTTAAGAATCTGACCTTTATCTGTCGATCTGGTCGCTTGCTAGCGGAGAATACAAAGGTTATAACGGTGCAATTCATGTGTGAGGATATCACGAGAATAATATCTTGATGTCCTACATAGAGTGCCAATGCACATTCCAATGGAGAGAAAATGGTTAGTGGGATGTTTAAAGAAACTATATTTATTGAGAGAGGCATCGCAAGGCATAGGACAAAGACCCGTTCCCCCCATTACTAAAGGCGTAAGCCATATACAGTGGAAGACTTCCTCCAATGTAGGATTTGGCGTTGCCCGTAGAAGCAAAAGATCAGGTACCTGCAATGGCCTCAGATCAGGATTATCCACCAGGTGATAAAAGATATCCTGTGAATCTTTTCACTTGGAGCTTTCAACCCCCAAACAAACACAAAACACAGGGGAAGATTTTTTCCCTCAACAAAAGCGCACAAGTGCAGCAAAATCAGGATCCATAATCCAGCTCAGAGCCTTATTCCATCCGGTTAGTGTGTATGCTCAGTACCAGGACGCTGTGTGGTTGACTGTACCTCAGCAGGTTTGGAAAAAAGGAAAATTATCCATATTAGTACAGATCAGTAAACTACACTGATCTGGCAGCCCTCCACTTCCGTTCACTTCCCCAAGAGAGTATCTCTTTTAAAAGGTATTAATGATCTGCACTTCGGGAAGACGAGGTTCGACATTAGGTGCTAAGCCTGTCCGGTTCTATGTATCATCACAGGGGATTAGTGCATGACTCTCCTTCCAGTGACTATCTACCTACCATTTACAGACCAATTAGCTAGAAATACATTGTGATATCGAAAGCCTGTATTACAGAAAAATATGCTTTACTCAATATGAGATAAAAAATTACGAAAATGTAATTTTAAAGATTCTTTTAAGTAATTTTTTCATTAAAATGCAATTATCCACAATTATGGCAATATGTTCCTTTTTATTACTAGTGCCGAGTGGTTAGCGCGCTTGGCCAGTGATCTAAGGGACCTGGGTTCGAGCCCCGGATAAGGCATGGATGTATGTGTCGTTTTCCTGCTGAGGTTCTGCCATCCTCTCAGATCTTCTACTGTGGCATATAAACTAACAGGCTCCTGTCAGACCTCTGTGGCAAGCAGCTGCTTGAGGGGGTATTTATTATTTATTTATTATCTGTAGGATATATAATATTTACTAGTATTTTATATTTGCAAATACTAACCAAAATGATGACCCATCGAAGACCATAATTCTGCTTTGTTTCTCTAATGTAATCGTCTAAGCCTCCGAATGCTTCTTTATCCCAAGTGAAGTCTCTCCTTCTCTCCATGTGATCAATGTCCACGTACTGAACATCCTACAAAGCAGAAGCACGAAATAAAATTAGTTTTTTGGTGTTCGTTTGAGAAAGTCGAAAACGTAAAGTTATTATATATTATTATTATTAGTTATTATATACGTTATTTATATATACATATATTTACTTAATTTTTACAAGATCAAATTTCTGCTCATCCTCTGTAGTCCAAAGTTAACCACGAATCAACAAATTGTGAATAAAAAATTACTGTTAGAAATAAATGATATTTAACATACCTTATAACTAACTTTATAAATCTTATAAATTTAACATATCTTATACACCAAAGAGCCAAAACATTATGATCAGCACGTCTGCAAATCGAAGCAACTGCAGGTAAACGACGGCGTGTGTGAAGGTCATGAAACAATATAAATAACACTTGATACTGAGCTCTGTTACACAGTGTTATTCTTGTTCTTCAGATGGGTAAGGCAGCGGACCTAAATGAGTTTGACAAAGGCCAAATTTTAATAGCCACATGACTCGGTCAGAACATTTCTGAGACGGCAATGCTTGTGGGGTGCTTGCTCACAGTTAGCTGTAGTTAGTATCTTCAAAAAGAGTTCCAAGGAAGGAAAAACCACGAACCGCCAGCATAGTGTGAGCCGACCACTGCTCATCAATGCTAAAGATGAGCAGAGGCTATCCCTCACGGTACGAGCCAACAGAAGGATATTATGGCGCAATTCGCCTGTAATTTGAATGCTGGTGACGGGAGTAATGTGTCACAACACACAGTACATCGTACTCTGCTGAAAATGGGACTGCGTAGATGCACGCAACTCCGAGTATCCACGCTAACTTCGGTTCACCATCAAAAGTGCTTACAATGGGCATGCGAGCATCAAAACTGGACCTTGAATGATTGGAAGAAGGTCGTCTGGTCCGATGACTCTCGTTTCCTGTTGCACCATGTAGACGGGCGGGTACGGGTGTGTCGTTTACCTGGGAAGTGTTGGCAACAGGATGCACTGTGGGACGAAAACAAGCCGGTGGAGGAAGTGTAATGCTTTGGTAAATGTTCTGCTGGGAATTTCTGGGTCCAGCCATTCACGTGCAGGAAGATTTGACGTCTACCACCTACCTAAACATCATTTCAGACCAGGTACATCCTTTCATGGCAAAGGTATATCCCTCTAGTAGTGTCTTCGTTGCCGTCCCATGGCCGAGTGGTTAGCGCGCTTGGCTACTGACCTAAGGGACCTGGGTTCGAGCCCCGGGTAAGGCATGAATGTTTGTGTCGTTTTTCTGCTGAGGTCCTGCCATCCTCTCAGATCTTCTACTGTGGCATATAAACTGACAGGCTCCTGTCAGACCTCTGTGGCAAGCAGCTGCTTGAGGGGGTATTTATTTATTTTTTATTTAGTGTCTTCTTTCAGCAGGATAATGCGCCATGCCACACGGCCAGATTGTCCGAAAATATTTCGTGAAACATAACGAAGACCTCCAGGTATTGCCCTGACCTCCAAATTCTCCAGATATTAATGCAATCGAGCATCTGTGGTTTGTGTTGGAACAGCATATCCGATCTGCAGCTGCTCAACCACGTAACTTACGAGAGTTAAAGGATCTACTGATAATGTGTTGGTACCAGATACCACAAGATAATTTTGAAATCTTGTAGCATCCATGCCTCGCCAGGTAACAGCTGTTTTGGTGGCACGTGGAGGACCAACTTCGTATTAAGAGATGTCATAATATTTTGGCTCTTCGGTGTAAACTAAACATCACATGTTTACAATCTCAGGACAGCTCTTATTTCTCAGTGGGATTTATTGTCTTTTTTATTACATGTTTAGTTTAGACCGAACGTCAACGTGAAAATTCCGTATAACATCACGAAAAAAGTAAAACTGACACATATAAAAGCACCATTTCCGATTAAAGCACTACATTTTCAGTATAGGCAATTGCTTCATAATGTCTCAAAATCTTCAGACAACTGAAAACATTGTGCAGCCATTGAAGGGATTCAATAATCAAAGAGGTGGTGGGATTCTTTGGTGTCCACCATTCTGTTATATCAAGGCTATAGAAGAAATTTCAAACAACCCAAACAGTTATCAGATGATTTGTTGAAAGGCGTCCCTGGGGTTTCAACCCCTTAATATGATCCTTATATTGGACAACTGTGCCAATGGAACAGGAGAGTAGCAGCATGATCTCTGTCTTCAAACCTCATTGTAGCCACAGGAAGATACATCTGTCTCAACTGTGACAACGAGGCTTCACAAGTCCAGACTATATGCCCGTTGATCCATTGTATGCGTTCCTTTCACCGGCAAATGCACACAGACTCTCACGAAATGGTGTCACCATCATATAGTATGGATCCAAGAACAATGGCATCACATCCTGTTCAGGGACAAGTCTAGATTTTCTTTATAATCAGACATCAGAGGTGTACTGATCTGGAAAGAGATGGAAACTCGCTACCAGCCCTATAAGATTATTGAGAGGTGTGCATTTGGTAGCGGATCTCTGACTATCTTGGACGGGTTTTCATTGCACACACTAGTTTACTCAAGAAGCACTAAGGTGGTTTTTGAGTAAACTGGGTGAACTTCATCTATGACTAAAGTTATTTGAACACACGTTTTAGCCAACAATAAAATTACCACCAATGATCACTCTCATCATAACATGTTGATAATCTTTTTTGTGGTCAAGGATATGCAGATTTAGCAAACCCTTGACAGGGGCAACACCAATGAAAATAATGGAATACCTCTCTTACTGAACTCAACGAAAAGGAGTTTACAACTCATTAAATCGGGTATATAAAATTTCATTTTTTTGATGGATACCACAACTCTGATTTGTTAAACTATGAATAATTAAAAATATTACGAGCATTAAAACAAATTTCCTTTCTTTACAGTGTTGTAATTTCCTGTCGCAAACAGATGATTTGCGACACGAAAGAGCTCGTATAAGCGAAAATTTACTTTAGTTTGGGAAAAGTGGCCAACAATGCACAAAATTACGTTTTTAATATGTAATATGAACCCTTTGTAAGCAGGATAACAAGAAACTTAATTCCTTTGATTATAGATGTTGCGCAATATCTTGGGAATTAAGTGGTTCGACTTTGTAAGTAATGATGAGGTTAGAAGAAGGAGTCATCAACCTCTTTTAAACGTCATTTTGTGGAAAGGGAGACTGCGTTGGTTTGGCCATGTTGTTGCGCGTATACATAGCTGCAGATTAGCAAACAGGATTATGAACAGTGTAACTAAATATTTCAGAAAAAGGGGAGAGACTGAGGATGCGATGGGCAGACAATGGCAAACAAAACTTTGCTAGAATTAGCCTACTGTAGCCAAAGACGGACATGTCTGGAGAGGAAAATTGCAGTCTGGTTGGACCTCCGTAGCCCATGTATGTATGTATGTATGTATCATGTAATAAGCATTTGTCTTGCATTCATATTTATAATAATGATGGTAACTAATGTTTATGCATTTTTCATGCATTCAGTAATGTAGCTATTGCTTTTGCACATGCAAATGTCTAAGAACGCCATTTAAATACAGTAATTGGCGATTAGGGTAATTTTTTCCCACTTAGGCACTGTTCTATGTTATATTATGGTTAAATTTGAAATATAAGAAATAGTGGGAAATAAATTTTCGTTTCGCGAGTTTTCACCTTATGAACAGTTTTGGAGGAACGAATTAAGCTCCTAAATCTTGGGATTACTGTATTTTGTATAATAGATAGATGGTTTCATGACTTCTTTTGGCGTTATCTGAAAATGTGTGTTCAGAAATTCTACACAGTTAATTATACACAGATAATTAACGTTTTCTTTAACCACGGATTTGTGTTCTAGTTTTTACGAATTAAACGCTAGTGTAAATGTTCGTTTATCTCATAAGCTTTGGGAATGATGTGTGCCGATAGATCGATTGTGCCGTTAGACAGAACGGTGACCTACGATAAGCAATTTTAATGTGGGCAATGATGAAAAATTGAAATAAACAGTCGTACATGGATACACTACGGTACATAATTTTTTGTACAACACTAAAAGCGTTTCGGAAATGAAAAGAGCCGTTTTTTACCAATTTCTAGGCGATAAATATGATTATGACATTAACAATTTGTGATTGACTCTTCTTTTGAAAATACAGGAGGCTGTGTCCATATACAGTGCATACTGATTTGACTCTTTCGCACGCTGTACGAAGTATCTAGGTGACACAATACCAGGGAGATATTACGTCATTCGAGACAACGCAATAATCAGGAAGTATTGCATCATTCGAGGCAACGCAATAACCGGGAGGTATTGCATCATTCGGGAATTACCATTCCTCAGTTATTATCTCTTCATGATTGTATGCAAGTGCTGTACGTGAGCAATATGCCTCGTTCTTGTGTGAACAATGAAGACCATTTTTGTGTATATTTGTAACGAAGTTACTTTTGCGTCACAGAAGCATGAAATAACGCCTGCCATCAGAAAAAGCCTACCACATTCACATCGATTGCAAAACATTTGAACCTGTGAGAAAATTTACCATTACATCCCCTATCACTTTAGAATCAACACTGCTTATATTGCAATTGTTCATCAACCAGATTCTTAATTCAATTAAACATAATCATGCAGAGAACTTTACCTGGAACAGAAAGTAAGCTGATATCCGTATAGTAATCACAAGAATTGCAATCACTGTTTTTCTAAAAAATAGGTATAAAAAAATCTCTGGAGAAATCTTCAGTAACAATGCTTTTATCATATAAGATATTCAAAATTTCAATCAGTCGTATAATAATAATAGAATCATTCTCAGTTCTAAGCATGGTGAGTAGTAGCATAAATGAGAGTTCTGGCACAGTAAAAGGGGCTCGAGAATTCTATGAAAATCCATGGGAAAAGTTATGGGGGGTGAGGGAAAAAGTATGTTTCTTGTGGTTTTTGTGAAAATCTGTTCACTGGATACAAGAGAATCAAAACTTTCTAAGCAAATTCCAAAGTATTAATTCTGTTATCAAAGAAAAATATTAAAAGTTTTATCCAAAAGTGAATAAATTTCTTATCATAGAAAAAATATTAAAACTTTTAATCAAAGTCCAAAGTGATTATTTTGCTACAAGAATATTAAAAACATTTATCTAAGCAACGTTTAAGTAATAATTTTGCATAATATTAAAACATTTATCTAACAAAAGTCCAAAGTAATAATTCTGTTACCAAACCGAAACTTTCTGAAGTGTATGATAATTTAATATAGTAGAATATCAAAATTTAAATCAAATCAATGTTCAAGTAATAATTTTGCTACCAGAATATTAAAACTTTATCTAACTAAACTCCACGTAATAATTCCTGTTTTCCAGCTTTACAATTAAAGCTTTACAATTAAATATATTTAAATCGTACTTACCTTAGATTGGGACTCTATACCGAAGGGAGAACTCAAACTGACTTCGAATCGCTTGAGATCTTTCTTAAATACTCAACCGAAATTTAAAACTAAAACTGAATAAATTTCTTATCATAGAAGAATATTAAAATTTTCATCTAATCAAAGTTCATGTAATAATTTTGCTATAAGAATATTAAAATTTTTACCTAACTAAAGTCCACGTAATAATTCCCGTTCCAGCTTTACAATTAAATCTATTTAAATCGTACTTACATTAGATTGGGACTCTATACCGGAAGGGAAAGTCAAAGTGACTTGGAATCGCTTGAGACCTTCTTAAACACTCCACAGAACCAAAATTGAATCTTGAACTTTGGTTTTGGATAAAAAAAAATTCGGTTTGATAGCAAAGTCCAAGTAATAATTTTTGCTATCAAACCGAAATGTTTATCCAAAACCAAAGTTCAAGATTCAGTAGCAAATCCAAGTAGTATCTTTATCCAAAACCAAAGTTTAAGATTCAGTAGTCAAGTCCAAGTAGTAATTTTTATCCAAAACCAAAGTTCAAGATTCAGTAGCAAAGTCCGAGTAATAATTTTGCTATCAAACCGAAATGTTTTTCCAAAACCAATGTTCGAGATTCAGTAGCAAAGTCCAAGTAATAATTTTTATCCAAAACCAAAGTTCAAGATTCAGTAGCAAAGTCCAAGATTCAGTTTTGGTTCTGTGGAGTATTTAAGAAGGTCTCAAATGATTCCAAATCACTTTGACTTTCCCCTCCTGAAGAGTAAGTAGTTATTTTTGTATGTTTTGAAAAGTTTTAAAAGCTTAGTTGAATCGCTTGAAATCTTTCTTAAATATCAACCGAAATTTAAAACCAAAACTGAATAAATTTCTTATCATAGAAGAATATTAAATTTTCATCTAATCAATGTTCAAGTAATAATTTTAAATCGTACTTACCTTAGATTGGGGCTCTATACCAGAGGGGGAACTAAAACTGACTTCGAATCGCTTGAGACCTTTCTTAAATACTCAATCGAAAATTAAAACCAAAACTGAATAAATTTCTTATCATAGAAGAATATTAAATTTTCATCTAATCAATGTTCAAGTAATAATTTTAATTCGACTTACCTTAGATTGGGGCTCTACACTTCCACGGACCGTGGAAGGCAACGACCATCGCCGAATTATGAGTCCAATTTTAAAGCACGTGGCATGATATCCCCCAGCGTGATATCCAGCATTTGTACGACCGATTGCATGCCAGATTGGAAACTTACGTATATTGTTTTGCTAGAGGAGGTTCAACACCTTATTAAAATGTGCCTTCTGTAAAATGTAATACTCATTAAAAGGTAAAATAAACATTGAATCACTTCACACGTGTGATCACTGTCCTTTCTCAACAAGTTCTTTCTACTAAATAAATCTCATAGATTACGCTTCATTTGTTAATGGTGTTCTTTTTTTATTTTCCGCCAGTGTATGAGCTTTCATTTGACACCTAACTCGTAACTATAGGTCCTCACATTCGGAAGAATGGTAGAACGACTTTCACATTGCCCGTTTTTTTATTAAGGAGAAGAATTCATGGGGGTCAGTTTTTTATAGCCTTTTATACTCCCCGTGTCACAAGCTTTCGTTTGACACATAGCTTTTTAGTTTCCACACCTACGTTCAGGAGATATATGGGAAAAATGATTTTCATATTTTTCACCTTTTTTAGGGAGGAAGAAAGCTTGGAGTGTACTTTTTTCATAGGGTAAGATATTTCCTGTGTCAGAAGTTTTCATTTCATGTATAGCTTGTTGCTTTCGGCATTCGTGTTCTGGATATACAGCCCAAAAATAGTTTTCACATTTCCCCTTTACTAGGAGCAAGAAAGCATTTGGGGGTCAATTTTTATAGTCTACAGTACTCCCCGCGTTACAAGTTTTCATTTGACATATAAATCATTAAGTTTCTCCATCGTGCTTGAAAGAAATGGTGGAATAAATTTTTGTCAAAACCACAAACCGACAAATGTCAAAGAAAAGCAATAGGAAGACAGGCAAAAAGTGTAACTCCGTGGCTGAGTGGATGGCGAGCTTGACTACTAGTCAAATGGATCTGGTTCGAGCCTCGGATAAGGCATGTTTGTTTATCTGCTGAGGTCCCGCCATCCTCACAGACCTTCTGTTATGGCGTATTAAATTGTCAGACCTCTGTGGCAAGCAGCTGCTTTAGGGGGTATTTTTTATAATCTTTGTTTATGGTCAACTTGCTCTATTCCGTCGTGCCTACCTCGATGGTTGGTGACCTATGGTACGGTTGCCACATCTATCTCTAGTATATATATATACAACTTTGTGTGAGGACCTTTTTGATACCTTTGTTACCAACAAAATCCGAAAGTCCCACATGTGCGGCGATACGGCGGGTAGACCATTCAGCTTCACACAGCTTTACAACAACACTCAGACGCATCAGCTTAGAATACTGAACCGCATTCAGTGGCCGATATGATTGGCGAAAGGGTCATCAAGGCACCTTCTACACTTCGTCCTTAATATCTGCTATCAACATTCTTTCGTAGTTTGTTTCGGACAACTGCATCATCTAAAGCATTCGGTTTAGCCAGTTAGCATCCGTTCTGTGATCTCTCGCAGATAACCACGCGTTTGTCATGGAAACACAACCATTTGCATATATCATTGCCCTGATGATTTGCAAGAAAATTTGACCACTTCTGTTGGGTGGGCAATTTCAGTATCGGACAGTGTAGATTAATATTCTAAATTGCAAATATATTTAAAATTTTAAAAAGATATCCTGTTTTCTTATCATGGCCTTTGCAAGGGCCTAAAAAACCATGATTCCATTTGAATGCAGTTTCCATTCCGTTCTCTCCATTTCCTTTTGCGTGTGCACTCGTGAAATAAAAATGAGTGGAAACGGATGAAGTGATAACTAACGACCAGTTTATCAAAGCTGGATTATTCGTTTTTCCCCCTTCATGGTTTAAAATGAAAGGACTGCAGAGGAAAATCTCTCGGAATTGCATACTTGCGGTATTGAGGCGTTGCGTGTTCTCTCTACGACTGTTTTGACCTCGTTCAGATCTTTATAGCCATAACGGGAGAGCTGGAATCCAAGAGACCAATAGGGAGGCATCACAGGACGGCCAACGAGCTGAAAAAAAAAACAAAATGATAAATTTTAATACTATTTAATAGCTTATTGCTTCAACTTTCACATCAGCAGATATTAATAATAAAAAAAGTTACCCTTCAAACAGTTACTTATCACATAGGTCTGACAGTATGCGACGAAAAGAAAGAAAATGATTCAAAATGGATACACGTTTTCCCTACTTTTTCCTACTTTTACATTTTTGTTATGTTGGCTTGTTTTACCTCTGAGCGGCACTTTTTTGCATACAATGGGTTAAATGGGCAGATTACAGGGATCCCGATGGCTCAGAGGAGGTTGGCGGAGGTGACACACTGGACAGCTGTTGTAAGACAAAGAGTAGTCCCCCATCCAGGCATTCAGTGTGTTCTTTAACGTGCACATGGTATGACTCTCCCGCACACGGATTCACGTTTTAACATTCCATCCGACGGACGGCGGCCTTTCCAAGCCTATTGTTGTCCTCTATTGACAGTGAGCAGGGCGGGGAGTTTTCCGGAGATAAATCTCAACATTGACCCAGCTGATACTTTGACATAAAAAGCATCTGTAGTTGTTTTAGTCTGCTGCTGAAATAACTACAGATTACAACTGTAATTACTTTTGCCTGCGACAAATGATTTCCAATATTGATTAATGATTGAGTTTGGATATTTCGTTCCTCGGAAGTACCTTTTAATCTCCCATGTCACAAGAACTCCAAATCTGATGATAACATGCGCTAAGAAAATCAGCTGAACGGAGTAAAGCCCTAATAGTCTTTTCGGTAGCAACAGAGTAACAGCAAGAGATAATATTTCATATACAAAAATTTTCCCAATTTCTTATAAATAACGAAGTGTACACTTGACATTTTTGGCTCAGCAATCCGTATATATATACGGTAAATTATAAAATGACTTTAAATTCTGACAATAAATCTTAAATTATCACTAAAAAGTAGTTTAAAAAGTAAATAGATTTAGCCTTCTTTTTAATCGTAACTTCCATTAGGATGCCGCATTTTAAGACTTGACCAGTGGTTCTCGTCCAATGATCTCGAGCTCCGAATATGGCAAGTGCAAAGGGACGGTATATATATATTTTAGGTCACTAAATTGAAAATCGGATCATTGATACAGTTTAAACATTTAAGCATTCATATCTCCTTACAGTGATTTCTATCTTAATATCATCGTTATTTCATTTTTTATTGTACATTGAATTTCTTTACATAGTAAGGCTAAATAAAAAGATAACTCCGTGTTTTGTTCCGTTATTTCTGATTTTACACAAGTGAAACAAGAGCTATATGCAACAGAAATCGTGACGACTATTAACTTGTTTAATGGAATTTAGTTCTAGGACCACGTTGGCCATTCCATTCTCTGGATATTTTCACTCTCGAGGTATTCCTCAACTATCTGAAGAGCGTTACCATCTATAAACATGAAATCTGGCCCAATGGTACAACTAAAAAGTATAGGATCTCGTCTCTGTACCTTAGAGTCCCTTTTGAGAAGACAAGTCAGTACGCCATTGATAGCGATACCTCCCCAAACCAACAAATCAATCCCACGAAAAAGGTCCCCTTCAAGGATTCAAGGGTGATAACGTGTCCCATGCCATCTCCAGAACCACTGGCGACGAAAATCACTACTTTCGCTATATCGTGATTCATTCGAAAAGAGAAGTTGTTCCCATTTATCAATGGTCCAATTGAGGTACTGCCTGCTCCATTCCAATCGTGTCCTCCGATGAGCTGATGTTAGTGGGATGCACGTTACAGGTCTTCTAGTATATAAACCTCTTCCATGATGTCGTCGGGGGTACAAGTTACTCTGAATACTGTCATTCACGTTGCAGCTGACAGCTCCGATGCAAGTTGGCGTACTGATATCATTCTGTTACGTCTTGAAGTTAGGGACAGGAAACGATGATCTTGAACTGTTGTTGTTCTAGGTCTACACTGACTCGTTCGTCTAGAGCAGGGGTTCTCAACGTAGGGTACGCGGTAAAAGTTTTTGCAATACGCCGTGAGAGCTCAAAAGTTGCTAGATCTAGTAACAAAGTCGCTAAGTTGGCAACATTGCTGTGCAAAAATGTCTTTTTTGTGTTTATCGATATGTGTAATTTATGAATACAAAATTTAATGCGTATATTTACATGTTTTATTTTATTCCCATTGTTATGCTATAACTATAGTTTTATCTATCTATACAAGGGGTACGCCAGTTACATACACATTTCCAGGGGTTACGTGAAATATAAAAGGTTGAGAACCACTGGTCTAGAGCATGTTCCAGTGTCTTGAAAACATCTCCAGAGTCTGAAAATTACACTTTCCGACACATTCATGAATCTGGCAACTTCTCTTAGTGACTGTCTTGCTCCCCCCCCCCGTCCAATTGACAGTCCACCTCTGAGAGTCATCCAAATTATTCCTTCTTTTGCATTTTAATATCAATATAATTCGAAATTAGGAGCTCCCTTTCCGAAGCTACTTTTATCTCCAGCTTAATTTTCATAGTGCAGAATCTTTTGCATTGAGAAATGCAAATTCAATAATCGATATATGTGAATTTTCCACGCTAAATATTCTCTGAAATCATCTTTGAATCCAAAAATGATTTAATGAGACTTTTGCAACTTGTTCAACTTCCTTAATTATGAAGATCAGTCTATGTAGCAAAGTCTAATTACAATAGGCATACAAAATAATTACTTAATGCAGAAAACACATATAAAAAAAGTAAAAAAAAAATCAGAGTAAGTAACAGATTATTATTTTTGAACGAATTGAATAATCTCTCCTACTTACTATGAATAGTCGCTGCTAAGCAGGTGAGAAGAATAAAGAGTATCTGTACAATCCTCATAAATGAGAGTATAACTGTTATCTATTTAACAAAATCAGATATCCCACTCGAATTAATACTTGTCTGTGGGATAATAACACTAACATTTTAAAAGTAGTTGAAGTGACTGAGTTTATAAAATGAAACGTTTATGTTATAAGTAGAGTTGCCCTCAGTTTCAAATATTAATAATTATCTATGATAAACACGAGAGCATTTTGGCGATCATGCACATTGCAATCCTGAATGATCCAATTTCTTAAATCAAAACAATATTCTTAGACAGTAAGTACAAGCTTCAAATAATTTGGCATCAAGTTATACAGTCTGTAAACAAAGGAAACATAATGTTTGGTAAAAATATTGTTTTTAACAAGTGGGACCTTGTTAGAATTGGTGTGCAGTGGAGAGACGCAGCAGATATAGCTCAGGACAGATATGCTTGGAGAACTAAATTGAGCTGTTTGGTTGGACCTCCGTAGCCCAGGGCTCCTTGAGGATGATGATGATGATTTCAGTTAATATATTTTTTATAATACTCTCAGGTGGAAAGGAGTCTAATTCTGCGCACATCCTATTTTTTTGCTTAAATGCATCAAAGAATTTAATGCATATAGTTTGCATTATTCTAAAAACCTCTCCTTAATACTTCCCTCTCTTTTTTGCTTCAAAATACACCTTAAAACGTTTGGATTTGGGACAATTTCAATAGTCTTTATACTCTACTGAAAACGAATATGTACCTTCGGCATTCTTGATTTCTAGACCGTCACTCTGGCCCCTATATGATCTTGAATGCGACAACAAATCTGAAGATTCCTCTTATATCTGGTTCTACTCCCTGAAATTGTCATCTTTATCAAATATTAACTCTCCAACACTGGTATATCGAAAATTTGATCTTTGATTACTAATTACTCATCACATTCGACCTTTGACATAATTTCTGATAACTATGACTCAAAGCATCCCTTGGTACAAATATTAGCCCTCTAGCACTGGTACACCTGTATTTGACCTTTGACCTCGAAGGACCCTTGATATCCAATATTTAACATCATTTCTGAGATCTCTAACCCAAAATATCCTCAGTTACCAATTATCAGCTTTCTAGTACCGATAGACCAAAAAATTGACCTTTGACCTTGAAGAACCCTCCGGATCCAAAATTTCGTAAAGTTTATTATGTATACAACCCAAAACACTTCAAGATACCAATTTTCACGCTTCTACCATTCCTACATCAAGGTGACCCCTATGTGACTTCTATTTGACATTGAAGAACACATCGGGAGGATGAAATTTCGTATTTTTTACGAGATCTACGACCCGCATTATACTGCAAATTTTGCAGAACTCTACAATTTCTGCAACATTTCTGATTTATGACTCACAATCGTCTATACAGGGTGTCCCTGAATTCATGGCCCAAACATGAGGGGAATGTAGTACACACCGAACCAACCAATATTCGTCATAGAATATGCAGCCACAAACGCCGCCGGGTGCCGGTAGGGGACGCAGACGAGGCAGCACGGCTTAAAAGCGCTAGATTGGCGAAACCCCAGCATTCTCAATGTCGACAGGATACCAGATGGAGCAGTTTACGAACGCAGAGAAAGCCAATATGCACCTGATGTACAGCGTAGCTGAGGGCAATGGTAGAGAGGCGCAAAGACTACCATGAGCGATATCCTATTCGCCGTGTGCCTGATCATAAAATGTTTGGGCAACTGCACTGCCAGCTGTCTGAGGCAGACACCTTCCACGTCAGTCAGCATGATGCCAGACGAGCACAGACGGTCAGAACGCCCAGCTATGAGCGAGGACATCTTGCATATGGTGACAGATAACCCAGGTACAAGCACGCGATCCGCCGCCCAGAGCCTGGGTGTGCATCGGAACAGTGTCTGGCGAGTACTGCAGGAAGAAAGGCTACATCGCTATCATTTGCAGCGAGTGCAGGTATTGACAGCTGTTGATTATCCCTTGTGCATGGATTTCGCCCAGTGATTCCTGCAGCAAAGTGCCGCACATCCCGATTTCCCCCGCGCTTGTGCTCTTTACGGATGGATCAACATTCTCACGTGAAGGCATAGTGAATGTCCATAATGCGCATTTGTGGGCGGCACAGAACCCCCATGGTACATGTCCAAATTCGAACCAGCAACAGTTCACTATCAATGTCTGGGCGGGATCGTGCATGACTACTTAATTGGACCCTACCTACTGCCAGACCGCCTCGATGGGCAAACGTACCGTATTTTTCTGCAACAGGTTTTGCTGGAATTGCTTCAAGATGTTCCAGCCGCGATCCGCGCCCGTATGTGGTTCCAGCACGATGGGGCACCCGCCCATTTCAGCACGGACGTGCGTCAGCGTCTTCGTACCACATTTGGGAACCGATGGATTGGGCGCGGTGGTCCCATCCTGTGCCCGCCAGATCGCCTGATCTTTCTTGTATCGATTCCTTTCTGTGGGGACATTTAAAGTTTGTCATGTACGAGATGCCTGTGCAATCAGCGGAGGTTCTGGCAGCCTGACTGTCCATTGCAGTCTTCGATGTGCACGACAAACCTGGTGTTTACGAGCAGGTACGCCGATCACTACTCCACCGTTGTTCCGCCTGTATCAAGGTTGGTGGGTGGACGTTTGAGCATTTGTTGTAATGATCTCCAATAAATGTCACTCTGGAAACCTCTGTGTCTTTCCTTCACTTCTGACTCCTCACTGCGCTTGCGTCCGCATATTTTATGACGAATATTGGTGGGTTCGGTGTGTATTACCATCCCCTCACGTTTGGGCCGTAAATTCAGGGACACCCTGTATATAAATATATACTAGAAATCAATTTGTGCCTTCGGCACCTTTTATTTCTAGCCGTCAGTCCGACCTCCACTTGACCTTGAACGCAACACCAACATTCTTAATATTTATAGGTTCTACTGCTCGAAATAGCCCTATTTACCAACTTTTAGCTCTCTAGTAGCGTTAGATTGGAATTTGACCTTTCACCTAGAAGGACATATTACATATGAAATTTGACATAATTTTGGAGATCTACAATTCAAAATATCCTCAGACACCATTTTTTAACCCTCAATTACCAGTAGATATATATTTGACCTTTGACTCTAAGGATCCATCATATCCAAAAATTTCCCTACATTTCTGAGATCTACGACCCATAATACTTCAAGGGACCAACTTTTAGCTCTCAAACACTGAAAGTTGGAAGATCAAAATTTGACTTTGAACTCGAAGGACACTAACACCGGATACGAAATTTCGTGGCATTTCTGAGATCTACACGCTGAATAATCCGCAGACAGCAATTGTCACGTTCTAGCACTCGTAGATCAAGCTTTGACTTTAATTTCACCATGAAGGAGAGGTCGGAGGTCACATTTCGAATTTTTCTCGAGATCTACGACTCGGATTGCTCCTAGGTGCAAATTTTCAGAGCTTTTATGAATTATAATTAGAAATTTCAGATCATTATGAATTATAATTAGAAGTAGCTGATCTCCTGTCACTCAACCGTCAGTCCCGCCACTCACAATCATCTATATCAGTCCAAATTCTCTAAGACCGCTGGCCATTTTTTACTTTGACAATATTTCGCGGATCACAAAAAAGAATAAGATAGGATAGGTAATTGAAAGTCAGTTCATGTAACCTCAAAAAATTATTTTATTTATATGAAAAATAATAAGTAATAATATATTTCAAAAACTTATTTTATCATCATCATCATCCTCAAGCAGCCATGGCCTACGGAGGGCCAACCAGACCGTGCAATTTAGTTCTCCAAGCAAGTCTGTCCTGAGTTACATCTGCTGCATCCGGCCACTGCACATTAATTCTAATAAGGTCCTGTTTGACATTGTCTGCCCACCGCATCCTTGGTCTCCCCCTCTTTCAGAAGCCTTTAGGCATACTATTCATAACCCTATTCGCCAAACTATAGTTATCCATACGGGCAACATGGCCAAACCAGCGGAGTCTCTCTCTGCACAATATGCTGCTTAAAGGAGGTTGCAGACTCCTTTGCCTAACTTCATCATTAGTTACAAAGTTAAACCACCTAATACCCAAGATACTGCGTAAGCATCTGGAATCAAAAGCATCTAGTTTCCTGTTATCCTGTTTACAAAGTGTCCAAGTTTCACTACCATAACTAATCCTAGAAAGAACCAAACTATTATACAGTCTAATTTTAGTCTTTAGGTGTATACGTCTATTTCTCCACAATCTCCATAGATTCTTAAAAGTCCCGGCAGCAATCCCTATTCGTCTGTCAATCTCATGACGCACATCACCATTATCTGTTACATAGCTCCCAAGATAATTAAACTGTAACACCTGCTCAAGACTGCAACCATTCAGATTAACTGAATCACAGTCTGTCTGACCAATTTTCATCACTTTAGTTTTCTCTCTGTTTATAACCAAACCTACTCTAGTACCAGTTTCATCAACAGCTCGAATGAAAGAGTTCATCTCATCAACACCATTTGTCAAATGGGCTAAATCATCAGCATAATCTAAATCAGACATTTTCGTATCTACAGCCCATTTAAGGCCAAAATCTTTCCCTTGAAGTGAATTTCGCCTTACATGATCAATAACCAAACTAAAGAGAAAAGGAGACAAAATGCACCCTTGTCGAACACCGGAAATAATGCTTAACCAATTGCTACAAGTCTTACCAACTCTCACACACGACTCAGTGTTATTATAGAGAGCTTTCATTGTGTTAACTAACTTGTCTCTGGTATACCATTTGATCTCACAATCAACCACAAATCATGACGATCAGCAGAGTCGAAAGCCTTTTTAAAATCAACAAAGCTAGCAACCAAAAGTTTCTGAAACTCTAAACATTTCTCAAGAATCTGCCTAAGTGAAAATATCTGATCCACACATCCCTTACCACTTCTGAATCCACATTGCTCATCACACAATTGACTGTCAACCAGATTCTTAATTCTACTAAGCACAATCATGGAAAAACTTTTACCTGGAACAGAGAGTATGTTGATACCCCTGCAGTTATCACAAGAACTGCGACCACCATTTTTGAAAATAGGGATAATAATAGCTCTGGTAAAATCCTTAGGAACCATGGCTTTATCATAAAAGATATTCAAATTTTCACTCATCCAAGTGGTAACAGAAACATTCCCAGTTCTACGGATTTCCGTAGTAATATCATCTGCACCTGGGGATTTATGAAGTTTAAGTTTAGAAATAGCCAAACTAACTTCATATTGTGTTATAGGGCCAACATTAAAGCCACCAATGCATCTATCATCATTGCAAACAATGGGAATAGAACTAACCACATTGTTTAGAATATCACTGAAATGCTCAGCCCACCTAGCCATGACAGAATCCTCACCTTCTATAACCTTACCTTGTTTATCCTTCAATCCCTGTATATCTGTCCGTTTTCTACCACACAAAATATTAAACTCTCTGGTACAGCTCTCTACTGTTGTGTTGTGTAACTACTTCCTCGGCTTTCTCAGCAAAGCCATCAAGCAATCAAGCCAAAGATTCTTATCAGCAGCTAACTGATTCTTTACACGTTAAGTTCTCTGTAATACTTTCTATTAGGACTAGTAGGGTATTGATTAAGGACATGCCTGCAGTTCCTTCTTTCTGTAATAAGCTCAAGTGCCTCATCACTCAAATAATTCCGTTCATCTGCTCCTTTTTTCCTAAAAGAGTACTGTTAGTTTCCAAAAAAGCCTGTTTAAAATGATCCCATTCTTCCTCAACTTCAGTAGTAAGCATACCATGATTGTCATAACGATTAAGTAACCTATCATGGTAAGCTTTGGCTATAACTGGGTCTTTCAGAGGTTCAGTATTAAAAGCAAATTTTTTAACCCTAGCACAACACTTTTTAAGTTTAAGTTGCAAGACACTTTTAACAAGGTAATGGTCAGATCCAATTTCAGCTCCCCTATATGCCCTGGTATTCCTAACAGAACTAGCCCATTTGCTGTTAATTAATATATAATCATTCATATTCCTATGCAGCCCATCAGGTGAAACCCATGTGTATTTATGTATGTCGCGGTGTTTGTAATATGTGTTAGTTATTCTGAAACCATTCAGTTTACTTACCTGTAGGAGACGTTTCCCATTGCCATTGCAGCTACCAATACCAAAAGGGCCTATTACTCCTCCCCACAGGTCAGTCAGTACCAACTTTGGCATTCAAGTCACCTAGAACAAGGGTAATATCTCTATCCTTGACAGAATTCCAAATATCCTAGAGTTGTTCATAAAACCTATCTTTCTCATCCTCATCGGCATCCTCAGTGGGGGCATAACAGCAGATAACATTCAAGTTTTTAACGCTTGTCTGAAATTTTGCTTAAGAAACCAGCGTGTCTGCTTAGAAGCAGACCCACGCCTTGGTGATGCTTATTGTCGTCCCTCCCTGAAGCGCGAAATTTAAGATTATTTTTAAGAATCTGACCTTTATCTGTCCATGTGGTCTCTTGCAAGCCGAGAATATCTTAATTATAATGGTGGAATTCTTGAATGAGGACATCAAGAGAAAAAGCTCTGTGTAGAGTCCTCACATTCCAACTACCTATGGAGAGAAAATGGTTAGTGGGATGTTTAAAAAACTATGTTTATTGAGAGAGGGAAGGCCGATAATATCAAACATCCCCCTAATCGCAAACATGGGGCAAAGACCCGTTCCCCCACCACTAAAGGCTGAAGCCATCTACACTGGTAGACTTCCTCCAATGTAGAATTTGACGATGCCAATAGAAGCAAAGAGTTCATGTGCCTGCGATGACCTCTGCTCAGGATTATCCACCAGCTGATAAACATATCCTGTGAATCTATTCACTTGGGGCTGTCAACCCACAAACAAACAGAAAACACAGCGAAGATTTTCCCTCCACAGAAGCCCACCAGTGCAGTAAATTCAGGATCCATAATCAAGCTTAGAGCCTTAATTCAGTCCCGTCCAGTGGGTTTATATGGTCATCACCAGAACAATGTGTGGTTGACCACTCCTCAGCAGGGTAAAAAAAAAGTAGCCATAGTTGTCCAGATCAGTAGGCCACACTAATCTGGCAGCCCTCTCCTTCCGTTCACTTCCACAAGAGAGTATCTCTTCTGAAAGGTACTAATGGTCTGCACCACGAGAAGGCGGGGTCAGATATTAGGTGCTAGGCCTTGCCGGTTCTATGCATCATCATTGGGGATTGGTGCATAGTTCTACTTCCAGTGACTACCTAGCTAATATAGGAAAAATAATCAGTAATAATAAACCTAAAAAAATTATTTATACGAAATATAATAAGTAATAATAAATGTCAAAAACCCCATAAAATTATTTTATTAATACGAAAAATAATGAGTAATTATAAATCTCAAAAACCACACAAAATTATTTTATTTATAAGAAGAAGAATAATAAACCTCATATAATTATTTATACGAAAAATAATAAGTAATAATAAGTGTCAAAAACCTTTAAAAATTATTTTATTTATACGAAAAATAATAAGTAATAATAAACGTCAAAAACCCCAAAATATTATTTTATTTATACGAAAATTAATAAGTAATAATAAACCTCAAAAACCTCCAAAATTATTTTTTATACTAAAAATAGTAAGTAATAATAAATCTGAAAAATATTTAATATATTTAATGGGAGCATTTTGGCCATAGTTGTTGGGCAATAATTTCTTTTACGTCTATATCGATATTTGTTGTTGCGAGCCGAAGTATATATTCAAGTGTCGAGTCTTTCAAGCAGTTTCTGTATCTTGATTTTATATATTTCATATCAGACAATGCTCGCTCGCAGATATATGTATTTCCGAACATAGAAAGTATTTGGAGTCTAAAATCTTTCATTTTTGGATATTTTTCTTTAGGCCAAATTTTGAAGAATTCTATTTCAGTTTCTCTATTAGATGCAATAATAGGGTCGGCCTGAAGGTCACATAATTCCATTTGATATTTAGGATCTACAGTGCTAATAATCAATATTTGATGGATTACTGAATAAATTTAAACTTTGCGTAAGGTCATCAAATTGAGAAAACCTTCTATTAAAATCTTAAATTAGGATATCTAATTTAGGGACAAATTTTTCAAAATGAAGTGTTTTTACTAAGTTGCTTCATTTCTTCGTAGAACTCTTTATAAGTTTCAAAATGAATTAAATTGTTTTCCTGAAAATTTGATTTCAACAACTGTAGTTTGTTTCTAAACACAGTAACACGATTATAAAGACAACACACATTTTTAGAAAGATCAAGCTTTTAAATAATCTGTAATGTCTGTTAGGAAAGTAAGAGAACATAGAAAATTTTCATCAACAAAACTTGCTATTAAATCTTCATCGGTGCCCACTTCTGTGAGAAAAAGATTAATTTCTTTTCGAACTGTAAAAAATCTCTTGAGGCATTTAACCAGCGAATATTGCTATGCAAAAGCAGATGCATGTAGTTCGTCCAAAAAAGCTTTAAATTTTCTGTGTGTAAGAGAACGATTTCTGCCACGAATTAAATTGGTAATTTTGACAACCTTTTCCATTACGTCGTTTAGTCTCAACAAAATGCCACACAATATCTCGTGGTGCACAATACAGTGCA
The DNA here is from genome assembly GCA_038380435.1 of Ryuthela nishihirai. Taxonomy (NCBI): domain Eukaryota; kingdom Metazoa; phylum Arthropoda; class Arachnida; order Araneae; family Heptathelidae; genus Ryuthela; species Ryuthela nishihirai. The sequence continues at coordinate 8,060,008 of JAWZYU010000019.1, forward strand.
ACATTCGACAATGCATGCCACATGCATGCGCAGTGAGAACGATTCGTGCTGTCGTTAGACGCTTCTTATTACTGCAGCTTCATAAAAACATTTGTTTGATGACGCCGCAATGCTCTTAAAAGGTTTCAAAAGTTTGCCGATCGGCTTAAGAATGTTTTGTAAACTTTATAGAATGAGTAAGTTGAAGATTGCATATCAAGTAAAGTAATATAAGTTGACAAAAAATTATAAAGTGGATTACAGATATTTATTTAAAATTTCAAGTAAAAACTTGATTTTGTTCGCGGGCCACAAAAATCCTTGTGCGGGGCGCTAGTTGGACAGCGCTGATCTATATATATTAGAGACAGTATAAATGTCTGAAACATATCTCCACTAGATAAAAACCCTTATGACAAATATGACTTCTTCCATGGTTTATAAATTATTCCGAACAAGGATAAATTCGGGGCCTTCTGTCGTCCTCCGAAAGCATCAACTAATACTATCTTCGACTCCGACTCCTTAGATTCCTCTGGGACTAGCGAACTTTTAATGACTGAAATTTCAGCCCCTGAGTACATAATGGGTTTCTTCCCACACTGCATGCGAACTTTTGTTGAAGGATGTAATTCTCGCCTTTCCCTGTTTTCTGTGTTACCGCTTGGAAACTTTGCTTCGGACTCTTGTGCCATGACAAACTGACAACCAACTTTCGCAATCCTTACATCCCGTTCAGCGGATTCGCTCGAGTCATCTGAGGCATTTACACTGTACGTTTTGGCCACCTTCTTATTTTTGCTGCACTCCTTTGCCAAATGACCTTTCTGGTTACAAACGAAGCATTGCCCGGAAGGAAAGCTCTCACTTTGCTTTCTTTTGAAATCCATACTTTTATTTTCCGCTAATTTATTTCGTGGGCTCGAATTCTGTCCTAGATTTTTGCGACTGAAACTTAATTTTGTAGTCAATTGGCGAAATCTGCTTTCCCTATCTTCCGACTTCGTGCCTGTAGAAAATTTTCCACTAGTTCCGCGACTTCCTGGCAACTCTTCCAAGAATGATACTCCTGTAACATAACGTGATTTTTCGCATCCGTCGGCAATAAATCTTTAATTTTGTCGACTAATATCAACTCCTTTAATTTTTGAAAATCATTAACTTCCCGGCTGTTTAAATAGTAATTTAAGTGACTCTTCATTCGCGATGAAAACTGAGTCCAGGTCTCTGTAGAAAATTTGAACACTGAATCAAATTTCCTTTTGTACTCTAACAGAGTCAATCGGCTGTCTATCAATACACAGCAGATTTAATTTGCTCGTAGATTTGAATTTCTTCATCGTTCAGTATCGCGAAAATGTTTCGTGCCTTTTCTCCTAGCAAAGGATGCACTAATATTCCTTGCAAGTCATCCGCTATTTCGTATTGTTTAAACAATTTCTCTACTGTTTCCAAATACGCTGGTAATTCTTCCGCTTTCTTCGGCAAGGGATAGTTATTCGAGTTTAAAATTTTCTGTAGCCTTTTTAATTTTAAATCTCCAGAATCCACTGAATTCTGGCTTCCTCTGCTGCTATCTTCCCCCTGTATATCTAATCTTCTCGCTTCTATATTTAATCGCCGAAATTCTATTTCCCTATCTCTTTCTTCTTTCTCTATCATATCTTTCCTATCTCTTTCTTCTTTCTCTCTCTCTTTCTTTTTATCTCTTCTATATTCCATTTCTCTTACTTCCCTTCTTTCTTCCCTATCTCTTTCTTCTTTCTCTCTCTCTTTCTTTTTATCTCTTCTATATTCCATTTCTCTTACTTCCCTTCTTTCTTCCCTATCTCTTTCTTCTTTCTCTCTCTCTCTTTCTTTTTATCTCTTCTATATTCCATTTCTCTTAATCCCCTTCTTTCTTCCCTATCTCTTTCTTCTTTCTCTCTCTCTTTCTTTTTATCTATTCTACATTCCATTTCTCTTACTACCCTTCTTTCTTCCCTATATCTTTCTTCTTTCTCTCTCTCTTTCTTTTTATCTCTTCTATATTCCATTTCTCTTACTTCCCTTCTTTCTTCCCTATCTCTTTCTTCTTTCTCTCTCTCTCTTTCTTTTTATCTCTTCTATATTCCATTTCTCTTACTTCCCTTCTTTCTTCCCTATCTCTTTCTTCTTTCTCTCTCTCTTTCTTTTTATCTCTTCTATATTCCATTTCTCTTACTACCCTTCTTTCTTCCCTATCTCTTTCTTCTTTCTCTCTCTCTCTTTCTTTTTATCTCTTCTATATTCCATTTCTCTTACTTCCCTTCTTTCTTCCCTATCTCTTTCTTCTTTCTCTCTCTCTTTCTTTTTATCTCTTCTATATTCCATTTCTCTTACTTCCCTTCTTTCTTCCCTATCTCTTTCTTCTTTCTCTCTCTCTCTTTCTTTTTATCTCTTCTATATTCCATTTCTCTTACTTCCCTTCTTTCTTCCCTATCTCTTTCTTCTTTCTCTCTCTCTTTCTTTTTATCTCTTCTATATTCCATTTCTCTTACTACCCTTCTTTCTTCCCTATCTCTTTCTTCTTTCTATCTCTTTCTTTTTATCTCTTCTATATTCCATTTCTCTTACTTCCCTTCTTTCTTCCCTATCTCTTTCTTCTTTCTCTCTCTCTTTCTTTTTATCTCTTCTATATTCCATTTCTCTTACTTCCCTTCTTTCTTCCCTATCTCTTTCTTCTTTCTCTCTCTCTTTCTTTTTATCTATTCTACATTCCATTTCTCTTACTACCCTTTTTTCTTCCCTATCTCTTTCTTCTTTCTCTCTCTCTTTCTTTTTATCTCTTCTATATTCCATTTCTCTTACTTCCCCTCTTTCTTCCCTATCTCTTTCTTCTTTCTCTCTCTCTTTCTTTTTATCTCTTCTATATTCCATTTCTCTTACTTCCCTTCTTTCTTCCCTATCTCTTTCTTCTTTCTCTCTCTCTTTCTTTTTATCTCTTCTATATTCCATTTCTCTTACTTCCCTTCTTTCTTCCCTATCTCTTTCTTATTTCTCTCTCTCTCTTTCTTTTTATCTCTTCTATATTCCATTTCTCTTACTTCCCTTCTTTCTTCCCTATCTCTTTCTTCTTTCTCTCTCTCTTTCTTTTTATCTCTTCTATATCCCATTTCTCTTACTTCCCTTCTTTCTTCCCTATCTCTTTCTTCTTTCTCTCTCTCTTTCTTTTTATCTCTTCTATATTCCATTTCTCTTACTTCCCTTCTTACTTCCCTTCTTTCTTCCCTATCTCTTTCTTCTTTCTCTCTTCGTTATTGCATTTCCCACTCAGAGTCTGATTTCGGACCTGAATCATTCATTTCAACCGGATTCGAACCACATCTGCTGGCACCCTGTTCTACCCCAACATCGCTACCAATACAATCAATTTCAGTAGTTTCCTCACTTTCCCCAGCCTCAATGTGTGGGTTTACATTTTCGCTCCCGTCCTGTTCCATTTCACCCTTAGTTTTATCGCGACTCCTAAGCACCATTGGCAACTCAAACTAGTCTAAAAATAGAAATCTCAGAAAAATCACAGACCTCTCCTTCCCGTGAAGATCGGCCCTGCTACTGCCTGCTGCACTTGAGTCTCCTTCCAAACTTGGCACTTCCTTCACAACGACGGACCTCAGCGAATATTTCGATGACTTAGCACTTGGGGACTTGCACTCACGGACCTTGACACACTGAACCTCAGCGAAGGTCTCGATTATGTCGTTCTTGGGGAAATTGCACTCTGTAGAACATTGCACTAGATGCGGCTTAGCCCACTAAGCTGCCTGTAGCTTCCTTGCTTTCTGGAATCACTGCCACAAAAGCACAAATTTTTCAAGAAATTTTTCTTCTTTTCAGGAAAATTCTCTTCCTCTTTTTCTTTTACATTAATGAACCTCTTCTTAGGCATACAAGTGTCAATTCTGAACGACTGCGCCAGATGTGATGACCTGATGAGTTCCGATCCTGTATGACTAAGTCAGATGTGATGACCTGGGTTTGGATCCTGTCCGACTGGGCCAGATGTGATGTCATCCCTTCTCAGATCTATGGAGACTGAGCCAAACGTCGTGACCGCCGGAGAACAATGCGATTGTTGCTTAAAAATTATTTCACCCTCACTTCGGTGAAATTATAAGTTTGCGGATATTTTAGCAGATGCCACTGTATGCCTCAACTTTGTTGTGTTGGATGAAGAATAGGAACTGTCCATCAATTAACTGCACGACAGTTAGATAGGGACAACAGAGTTTTATTCACAATACATACAGCTACCTGCTAGGAATGAGCTCCACTCCGTGGGCCTTTGCTGCCTTGCTGCTGCAAACAATAATATAATGAGGTGGAGAATCGCACGCTCTGTGAATTCTCACTTTACAGACCTGAAAACTCGGCGAAAGGATAACCAATCTTTGCCTACACTGTGGTTCCTCGGATTCAACAAAATTAAAACAGATTCACCTCAGAATCTAGATTCCCCCTTGGAATCGCACCCTCACTTCAAGGTTTACTTTTGAGAAAGGCGCCGTCCTTTGACACATGTCGAAACGGCCTCTTCGTTTGATAGCTACGCACAGAATAAAGCTTCAAATCTACCGCCTAGCCACGTGCGCGGAACTGGCGCCTTAGGCTAGTCATTTACGGCATAAACAACTACTGGCATTCGTCACCACTTACACGGAGCATCTTTAGGCCCGAAAAACACAACAGTGATTCATCCCAGCACAAACATTTCCAAGAACACATAAAAATATACACATACAACAATAAAATACAACAAAAATATACAATAAATAAATAAATATAAAATTCTAGGGACATGAACCTGACTTACTTTCAAAATAGAAGGGAAAATACCCTGCTGAAATGTATTATTAAGTATCATAAAATCATTTTTATTTCATCCTAAATTTCCTTAATTGCATTTAAAGATATTTCATCTAAACCAAGTCTTAGCTATTTTCAATGCCTTTTAAAACTTCTGTTATCTGTTTTCCTGTGATGTAGTCTTGAAAAAAATGATAAAGTTTGAATAATTAGATTGTCTGTGCCGTCCCGTGGCCGAGTGGTTAGCGCGCTTGGCACTGACCTAAGGGACCTGGTCTCAAGCCCTCGGTTAGGCACGGATTTCCTGTGATACAAATTCCTGCCATCTTCACAGACCCTCTACTACGGCATGTAAACTGACAGACTCCTGTCAGACCTCTGTGGCAAGCAGCTGCTTGAGGGGGTATTATTTTATACTCTTGATTTATTTTCTGGTATATTAGCAACAAAAGAGTCTGGAAGCTCAGCATAATAACTATTAAATTTATTTGCTAATTCCATATTTCTAACATATCGATTATATTCTTCAATTATTTCTTTGGCAACCCATTACGTTTCCATGTGTCTCTTTTCTGACCCAGGAAGGAATGATGATTATCTCAACTTTGGCACGATTGGGATTGCAACCTTAGAAAATCAGGTTACATCGCTGGAACACTATCCACACTCTAATATATACTATGGTTAAAATTATTGACCAAAAATTAATTTTATAATTTCTTTAACCTTCATCGTAACAAACATCTGCATATTTTTCGCAACTTAATAATCAAAGTATCGTGAAAAACAAAAGTATGGTTATTGAAAACAAAATAGCAAAAAATCAAACTGCACTTCTAGAAATCATTTTGCTGAAAAAGTCAGTTTCCCCTTCAGTGAGATTCTAACCCACATCTCTCACCATTAAATTATCAACGGCTAGTTCCTTCCTCACCTAATTGTGACTATAAATATTCCGGACCCTCTTTCTCTTAGTACGTCAGTAGGGGACACCGATGGGCTTGGAAAGGCCGCCGTCCGTCGGATGGGACGTTAAACCGTGGCCCCGTGTGCGGGAGAGCCATACCCTGTGCACGTTAAAGAGCACGCTGGATGGCCTTGACGGGAGGCTACCATCTGTCTCCCAACAGCTGCTCCAGTGGGTCCCCTCCTCCAACCTTCTCTGAGCCTTCGGGGTCCATGTGACCTGGCCATTTAGCCCATGGTGTGCAAAAAAAGTGCCGCTCAGAGGTAAAACAACCCAACAACCCAACTCTCTTAGTACGCCATCTTTGATCGAGAAAGACAAACCTTTTAATATTTCTCAGAGGTATACTCTCATATAAAGAATGGAACGGAAAAGTCTGAAGATGAAGGCAGACCAATGAAAAAATGCCCCACCGACATGAGTTCTAGCAAGAATATCTGGTAGATGTAAATCCGCCACAGCAAATAGAGTGAAATGTCATATTAACGAACGATAGGATAACAAAATTTTTCCCCAACTCCTGCCAATTTACAATATACCTCTATGTATGTATAACGTATATCTATGTATGTATAACTGTGTATGTAATGCCAGTATAACGAAAATATCAGTTTTAATGAAATAAAATTTTTCCTCGTACAAGAAAATATAACTAGTATAACAAAAGTTTTAAAAGAAAATCATTAAACAATATGTGCAATGTACATTTTAGCATCTGGTAAATCTCCAATGATTTAAATGCTGTGAAATATCTAACTAATCACAGAGCTATGAATCGCGTGCTATTGTATATCGCCTGGTACGCATTTTTTGCAGATCACACTATGTGGCATAGATGCTCTCTACACGTGCCGGCATAATGCTTTAAAGTAGCGTTATCACATTTTCCTAGCATAAAAGGGAATTTTCAAACTTTGAAATCTACACTTGCATTTTAAGAAAGGGTAGGTTAACAGAATAAGAAAGGGTAGGTTAACCGAAGAGTTTGTTCAATGCATTCCATTCGTTAAATTTAAATTATCGTTATATTTGTTCGGTATTATTCTTGTTTTAATTAAGTTCGCTAATTTGTTCAGTTTTGTTATTCGCAGCCAATATGGCGCCAAGTCTTTGACGTTTCGTAATGACACGGAAAAATGTTTCACACAATGTGATGCAGAGTTTCGGCATCATTTAAGAATTCCTGGAGAGATGTTTTGTTGGAACAGACAGTTCAAAAAATTTCCGAATTTTTTAAGAAGTACTCTGTAATATACGGGGTGTGGAGATGGTTCAGTCGGTAGCGCGCCAGGCTCATAATCTGCAGTTCCCAGGTTCGAGTCCCAGTTGGATCAGCGTTGAGATTTATCTCAGAAAAACTCCCCACCCTGTCCCCGGTCAGTAGGGGACAACGATGAGCTTAGAAAGGCCGCAGTCCGTCGGATGGGACGTTAAGCCGTGGTTCCGTGTGCGGAAGAGACCGTCCCTGTGCATATTAAATAACACAGTGGATGACCTTGACGGGCAGCTACCATCTATATCCCAATAGCTGTTACAGTGGGTTCCCTACCCCAAATTTCTCTGAGCTTTCGGCGGTCCTTGTAACCTGGCCTTTTAGCCCATTGTGTGTAAAAAAAAAAGTGCCTCTGAGAATTAAAACAATCAAACCCAACCTTAATACATGGTAAATTTCTTTCATAATGATTATTTTGTAGTGTGTAAATGGCCGAGTGGTTAGCGTGCTTGGCTTGGATCTAAGGGACCTGGGTTCGAGACCCGGATAAGGCATGGATGTATGTGTCGTTTTTCTGCTGAGGTCCTGCCATCCTCTCAGATCTTCTACTTTGGCATATAAACTGACAGGCTCCTTTCAGACCTCTGTGGCAAGCACCTGCTTGAGAGGGTATTTATTTTTCTTTTATTTAACTAACATTATTTTATTTTGCAGTACGTTTTTCACTGCATTACAGTATAAAGAATAATTTGGTCACCCGCTCGAGTTCGTTATAATGAAATTTCGCTGCAGTTCCACATCTTTGTGAGAAATAAATCCTTTCCTAATGTGAATTTTTATTATGTATATATTACGAAAATGAGCAATTAAAAGCTCTGTTTTCATTCCGCAGTATTGCAAAGTGCACAATGAAGCATAATTTCTTTTACATCGGTATGTTAGATACTAATTCTTGAAGAACGGGACTACAGGGGACAAGCGGTGTTGTGCAGACCATTGATGACGTCAGCGCGTGCTCTCATAACCCGTTGGTTCATATCTAGGCAAATTATCGTCAATATTATTTCCGTTTCGAGAAATTCTGGTCCCCTCAATCCACCGAGGTACTTGACCGAATGGCCCTAAATATCGCCTGATCCCACATTGAGTGAAAAAAATCAGTTATTTCAGTCAGGAATGTGAAATGGGACGTTTAATATAATAATGTCTTTGAGAATGTGAAGGATCTGGCAATGGCTGTTGGTTTTAGCGATTAGAAAAGGCGAAATAAGAATCCACGAATGGAGAATGGAAGAGAAATACGATTTGTCCAAATTACCGATTTCTTTTATTATTTTAACCTATCGAATTACTATTTTGACTACACAACCTCATGTTACTCTTAATCTTCTGCTAAATTTCCGGGTTCCTAGCCTTTTTATGTGAAGAACTGTGGCGACCACACACAGAGACAATTGAGGATTGATACATTTTTAGGAGTCGCATCTTCCTTTTCGTTGGCTTTCGTGGTTAAGTGTAAAGAGCCACGATTAGACAAGAAACTATTTGAGGGAGACTTGCCTCTCCATTCTTCACGTGAAACGGAATATAGATGCAAATTGGAAGCAACCCACAATAAAGCTTTATTTATGAAATAATCAATTCCATAGTAAATACGCACATTACCTGTTGACAAAGAAATCAAGAAGCAATTTTGGTTAAAAATATTTTTCCACAAAATTATTTCTTGTCTTCTCTGTTGTCAACAGGTAACCTGTGTCTTTACTATCGAATTGAGCGAATTGCACTTTTCGGCTCTTTGTATAAAAAAAAATCCCCTCAAGTAGCTTCTTGCCATAATTAGATTTTATATGCCATATAACAAAAATAAAAACTTTAATACGTCATGGATCTGTGAGGAAGGCAAGACCTCAACAAAAAGACAACACAAGTAGTCACACCTTACCAGGGGCTCAAACCCAGGTCCCTTTCATCAGTATCCCAGAGGACCACTCGTCGTTTGGAATTATGGTAATTGAAAAAGCAAAGCTTGACGGAAAAAATTGAGGTTTTTTTTTTAATTCTAAAATCTCTTCCAAATAATATGAAAAGTTGACCTCGGAACTACCAACCCAAATTCATTCTGTTGTATCTGTTGACAAGGTCGAGAAATAATTAAGCTGAAAAACGTTTCTTGAATTCTCTGTCAACAGGTGATCTGTGTACTTACTACGGAATTGATCGAATTGATGTATACTAACTGATGTATAGAGCTGGACTACGTGCTCGGGATTGTCTCCAACGAAGACGAAGAAGTCGAGGATACCTCCAATGGTTCGAACTGACAAAGCAGGATAAGGCAGAAAACTGTATTCTGAAAGAGAAAAAAAAATTAACAAGGGATTGATACACAGAGATGTATTATTTTATGACATAGAGATATATTATTTTATGACACACAGATATATTATTTGATGAACAAAAGCATTAAATGTCCCTTCACTTCCTAAATGCTTTCCATTCACAAAGGCAATTAGCTAAAAAGAGCGATCGACGCCAATTCCCGTCTAAGTTCGCCAAGAAAGTCTCGCTTCTTCAACGCTTCAGCTCTCATCTCAGATATATTACTGCACATGATATATGGTGGCGCTATGGACGGCACAAACCGCTGGAACATTCCACTAACAGCAGAGCTCCCCTCCACCAATTCTGCTATGACCAACTGGAAAAGATGTAAGTAAAGCCACTACTTATGGAATTATTTCATTTGTGTTCCGCGTTGACGCGGAAACATCCGTTTGCATCAAGAACACAAATGAAATAACTTCCGCGTTGACGCGGTAGCATCGGATTTGTAAAAAATGGGCGTCATTAACCAGCCTTCTCCGAAGTTGAAACGAATCATAGATATCTGTGATATACTGACTTCAAAATAATGACATTACTTATAATTCTTTGTTTCCTGTAAACTCTTGTTCATTTTTTATCACTATAAACATCAAAGATATCTAAGAAACATTTACTTAGTAACTTTCTCTATGCTTCTTTTGTTGAAAGGTCACCTTTAGGGTCACTGGGGTTAAAGCCTCACGATATGATGAGCCTAAAAATGCATTTCAAGTTTTCCTTCACTAAAAACTGTTTTAATATTTCAATTAATCTACTCTTCGAACACTGTTAATATCAGCTTTACGGTCATCATTGTATAACAATGCTAGAATAATATTTTCACCACATCAGTTCACACTCGTTTATTCTTTAACATTCCTCTCAATCAGAATAATAAACATATATTTCGACTTCCGAATTCCTGCGACCTCTTAAATTTGCCATAGTTTATTGCCTTAGAAGGTCAAATCCGGCCCTGGTCACTTTACCCATCGATTTTAAATTTAGAGGAAATATTGTTTTGTCCAGGAGGGGATACTGATAGGAGGTCATGTGCTCGTATCCCACCCCCTGCACAAGACAATTTTTCTTCTGATTCTGATATCGATGCATAAGAGGGACTTTATGACCTTTAAATCGAAAATATATATATTATTTTCCTTTTTCTATTTCAGTAGGAAAATACATATATGAATATATGAAGTTTAGATCCTGTTGTAGTACGATAGGAATATTAGAGAATTTTTTAAAATATCTTCAATGTATCTTTTTCACAAGAGATGTTTCGAATTTCTATTTGGGATGGATTTCGATTCAATGTCAAACATCTCTTCTCGAAACCTGAAAATTATCATGACAAACTTGAACATGATTTAAACTAGGGGTTCTCAACGTGGGGTACGCCGTGAGAGCTCAAAAATCGCTACATCTAGTAACAAAGTAAAAATAACCATTGTTATACTATAACTATAGTTTTCTATTTATACAAGAGTTACGCCAGTTACATACACATTTCCAGGGGGTACGTGAAGCATAAAAGGTTGAGAACCACTGATCTAAACGATGCAAATAGTCAAGAGAGCAAGCAGCAAGACAAAATAAGAAAAGTAGTTTCTTTCCTGTGATCATATTTTTTCCGGATTATTCCAGAGCAAAGGAATTAATCAAACCGATCCCTTACCCATTGCATTGCTGTTTAGGAAAAGGACTCCATGACTCTTTCCATCTTCTTCCAGGCAGGTGTAGAAAGGATGAACTCCGTAGAGATTCAGGTGGCCCTAATCAATGGGCAAGAAATATGTATGACTTTCTTATTACCATTAAATGTTTCAAAATGAAAATAAATATTCATTATTATGGTAACATAAATCAAAGTCGATGAGACGAAATCCTCATAATATTTTTAAAACAATCATAAAAAAAGTACATTATTTTTAGGAAATGACTGTTTCCTGATATTACATATAGCCATTTATACACTTATTACAAAAACACAACTTTCAACATAAATAGCTGACCGATTAAATCAGAATAAGAAAATTGTCTAAACCGCAAGTTTTCATAAATTAATTTATCGAAATGTAAGCAACTGCGACAAATGCATCATTATATTATTTCTGAGAATGACAACAAGAGAAATTTATGGTTCTGCGATGTGGATTATAAAGATGACTTAATAATATCCAACAATTTGCTTTCATTACTCATTAGTTCATCATCAAGCAACCATGGGCTACGGAGGTCCACACCGCGCAATTTAGTTCTCAAAGCATACCTGTCCTGAGCTATATCTGCTGCATCTCGCTACTGCACAAAAATTCTAACAAGGTCCTGGTTGACATTGCCTGCCCACTGCATCCTAGATCTCTCCCACTTTTTGAGACCTTTAGGCACACTGTTCATAATCCTATTCACTAATCTATAATTATCCATACGGACAACATGGCCAAACCAACGGAGTCTCTCTTTGCACAATATACTGCTCAGAGAGGTTGACGACTCCTTTGCCTAACCTCATCATTACTTACAAAGTTGAACTACTTAATGCCAAAGATACTACGTAAACATCTAGAATCAAAAGCATCTAGTTTCCTGCTATCTTGTTTACAAAATGTCGAAGTTTCACTACCATAACTAACCCTAGAAAGAACCAAATTATTATACAGTCTAATTTTAGTGTCCAGGTGTATACGCCTATTTCTCCACACTCTCCATAGATTCTTAAAAGTCCCGGCAGCAATCCCTATCGTCTGTTAATCTCATGCAGCACATCACCAGTATCTATTACATAACTGCCAAGTTAATTAAACTGTGACACCTGCTCAAGACTGCAACCATTCAGATTAACTGAATCACAGCCTGCCTGACCAATTTTCATCACTTTAGTTTTATCTCTGTTTATAACCAAACCTACTCTACTACCAGTCTTATCAACAGGAATGAAAGAAGAGGAGATTCAGAAATGAAGAGATGAAAGAATCATCTCTTCAATATCATTTGATAAAAGGCTAAATCATCAGTATAATCTAAATCAGAAATTGTCGTATTTCCAGACCATTTAAGACCAAAATCTTTCTGTTGCAGTGAATTTCGCATATCCTTGCTGTCCTGTTGAATAAAGTTAGCCCCCCCCCCCCCTGTTTGAATAAAGTTCGCATATCCTAAACTCTCCTGTTGAATAAAGTTAGCTGTTGAATAAAGTAAGAATTTGATTTATGTTACCATAATTAATTCCAGCAAGGAATTAATACCAGCAAGGAATTTCGCATATCCTTGCTGTCCTGTTGAATAAGTTATTCAAAGTTTGATAAAGTTAGCCCATGCTCCGATATTTCCAAAACATTTTGACGGTTTTGGGCGTTTTATATGGATGACAATTTAATATGGAATTCGATTATCCGACAATATTTTTTGCCATTCATTCTGGATAATCTAGAGTCTACTGCATCTTAATTAGGATCAATAAACATGCCGATTTTCCATTTTATGTCCTAAGCAAATACTTAATATCGTTTTTATGTCTTTATAATGCGCATATTTTTTGTATAGATTTATTTAATATTTTCCCCAACGATTTTTGTCTGTACTAATTTCTGAATGTCTCATCGTTGGAGTGAGATGAACAGTAGTATCCGTAAAACTTTTGACAAAAAAACTTTAAGCAAAGGTTACTGAAACTAACACTACAATCACAGACCATGTGAAATGCTAATGATCAACGTGCAACCGTAAAGATTTGCTGTACTGCCCGCAGTAGCTTCAAACATTTCATTGCAATCTCGGCATTTAGATAGCTTGTCCACCTTTGCACTCGTCTTAGTCACGCTTGGGTTAACTTTAATGTTCTTAAATCCATCACAATACCCAGAACAATATTGTTTTGGATTATCAGAAACAAAATCTAGTTCTAACTCTGAAAATGCAGAACAGCAACAATCCTAAGAACCAAACAATAACATGATGGAGAAATCATCTAAAGCAAGGCCGTCCAACACATGACTGCAGCTCATTCCAAAAGAATTTACTGCTCATGAAACAAATATCTGATATACTAAATCTGACTCTTTTTTTTTTCAAATATTTGACTAAAGATTTTTAGGTGCACAACAAATGATATTACCAATTCATAGTACTCATTAAAAATGCATTCATTACTAATTAGAAATGTATATTTTCGTTTTTAATCAGATTTCTTTTATTGATTCTTTAAAAGAGTAGTTTTTCCCCAATTCATTATTAATTAGAAATGTATATTTTCGTTAAGTACAGAAGATTTCCTGTGGCTCATTAAGAATATAGTTGTTTTTTATCCTAGTGGCTGCTCCCTAAGTTTGGGCTGTATGGACGTGATAAAAAAAATGTTATCATCTAGAGGATTTAGAAAATTAATATAATGCAGATCTAGAAAATTAATATAATGTAGAATGAATAGTGATGACTTACATCAAGAGGAAACTGATCCCTGGAGAAGAGAGGCCATGATTGATAATCCAGATTATGACGGAATTTCTCATGAGTATTTTCTCCAAAGCCATATACATTTCTTGAAGGTATATAGGTGGCTATCTGAAGGAATTGGTTCGTGAGAATTGGACTTCCTATCCTTGTATCCCATCTGTCAAAAGATACGATATAATAATCAACCTTAAATTATAGAAAAATTTTTGGTTTCATATTGCCATTATCATTTTGTATTATGTCTTGCTAGCAATAGATTCTTGCTATAGCAGTTCAAGTATAACTTCGAAAATTCACATAGACTCTCGATTCTGGGGTCAGATTAACTGGGATATTTAAAAATAGCACCATGCCCAAAACTTTTATGAGATACGAGAAAGCGACCGCTAAAATACCATGCGGCAATAAAAGATTTCACGTAGCATAATGTTTTCAGCAGAATTCGCTGAAAGGCAAATGAAAGGAAAAGGCAGACTTCTTATTACCTTATTTTAAACGAATAAAGTTAGCCCATGCTACGATATTTTCAAAACAATTTGAAGTTTTTGTGTGTTTTATATGGATGGCAGATTAATCTAAAATTCGATTATCCGACATTGTTTTTTGCCATTCATTCTGGATAATCGAGAGTATAAAAAAATAAACACCCCCTCAAGCAGCTGCTTGCCACAGAGGTCTGACAAGAGCCTGTCAGTTTCTATGCCATAATGGAGCCATAGTAGAAGGTCTGTGAGGATGGCAGGAACCTCAGCAGATATACAATACGAACATCCATGCCTTACTCGAGGCTTGAGCCAAGGTCCCTTATATCAGTAGTCAAGAGTGCTAACCACTCGGCCATGGGACTGTTGGTATGCATTTATTTCAGAAGTACTATGTTCCTCACAATCCTTGAATATTATTCTGATAATATAGAAAGGTTATCAAAATTAAGGAGCCATAATTAATAATCATTACTTTGTAAAGTAGAATTCAAAACATAAAGGAAACACTACTTTCAATAAATGTTACACTAATTTTACACTACAGGAAGAATTACACGAGTTTCAATTGCGTGATGAGCAATATGGATTTAAAAGTGGAAGGGGATGTTGTAGGTCAGAGATTTTCACTCTGGCAGATTCTTGAGAAATGTTTAGAGTTTCAGAAACCTTTGGTTGCTAGCTTTGTTGATTTCAAAAAGGCTTTTGACTCTGTTGATCGTCATAATTTGTGGTTGATTGTGATCGTAAGGAATACCAGAGAAGTTAGTTAACATAATGAAAGCTCTCTATAATGACACTGAGTCATGTTGCTACTTGGTAAGGCTTGTAGCAATTGGTTTAGCATTATTTCTGTTGTTCGACAAGGGTGAATTTCGTCTCCTTTCCTCTTTACTTTGTTTATTGATTATAAAAAAATAAATAAATACACTCTCAAGCAGCTGCTTGCCACAGAGGTCTGACAGGAACCTGTCAGTTTATATGCCATAGTAGAAGTCTTTGAGGATGGCAGGACCTCAGCAGAAAAACGATACGAACATCCATGCCTTACAGGAGCTCGATGCCCAGGTCCCTTAAATCAGTAGCCAAGCGCACTAACTACTCGGCCACGGGACGGTCTACTGCATCTTAATTAGGATTAATACATTTACCGATTTTCCGTTACATGTCCTGCGCAAAATCTTGAGGTCGTTACTATGTCACTATAATATGTAGAATTTTTTATAGATTTACGTGATATTTTCCCCCCATACATTTTTGCTTGTACAATTTTCCGACTGACTTCTAAAGGGTGCTCATCGTTGGTGCGAGCTGGACAGGAGTATGCCTAAAGGAGATAATGGAATTCGATTGAAAATCACGAGGCACAATATCACAAGGGAAAGGAGAATGGTAACGATCTGATAAAATCTCTGCTTCTCGTGGCAAATGCAGGAGGAAAAAGGGTCAGGCGTTTGCGGGCACGAATTCTATGGCAAACCAGCTGCTGCAGTTAACCAGCTGAGTGAGATGGTTGCCAGCAATGCTTCCAAACACATTTCAATGAGAATTATGCCCAGAGAATTGAAAACTTTGAAATCTGCGAACTCTATCATAGTACAGACGTCGAAGTATTAGCTAGGTTTTCATAACAATTTGTCCGGACAGTGTACATAAATAGTTTTCAAGCAGTCATGGCATAAAGCTCAAATCAGACTGTACAACTTACTTCTCCATAAACTTCTGTGCTATATATATAGAGGTTGTACTTGGCCATTACAAGTCGATTCCGACAAGATCGTGCTGACTTTGTTTGCCAACGGCATTCTAGGTCCTCCTCTATTTCTGAAGCTTCTAGGCACACTCTTTTCATAAGTCGATTCGCTAACCTGTAGTCTTGCATACCGGCAATCTCTCTACATACAATAAATAAATAATAAATACCCCCTCAAGCAGCTGCTTGCCACAGAGATCTGACAGGAACCTGTCAGTTTATATGCCACAGTAGAAGATCTGAGAGGATGGCAGGACCTCAGCAGAAAAATAACACGAACATCCATGCTTTACCCGGGAATCGAACCCAGGTCCCTTAGATCAACAGCCAAGCGCGCTAACCACTCGGCCACGGGACCTACAAGGTACTACTCAAAGGTAGTTCTTGACTTTAACTTTTTCATCTAACTTCCTCATTATTAACATAGTCAAACCTCCTAATGCCAAGACATAGCATTTAAAACTAAAACATCACGTATATATTACCCAAAGATCCAAGTTTCGCTACAACAGCAAACGTTTAGAAAACACAAAACTATTATATAGCGTAATTTTAGTCTTTAGATTTATATACCTGTTTTTCCACTATCTCTATGGAGACTTAAATATCATAGCAGCAATGCTTGTGTTCAGGAAGCACTGTTCATTCTAAAGTTTCTCCTTGGCAAACTTTTAAATGACATTCAGAGCAATAATGAAAATAGTTTGTATGGAACAAAGAGTAGACTGATATAATTTATCTACTTTCACAAGAACTGCGACTGCCTTTAAGTTAGTGATAATAATACCACGAATAAAAATCCTTAAGAACACCACCTTTATTATATAAAATATTCAACATTTTAGTGAGGCATGCAACAACAGTCCAATATGTTCTTAAAACCTTAACTGTAACAGTATCCATAATTTCTGCTGTGATTAATGTTCAGAATTTTAATATGGATAGGTGCAAATTTTTTATATGCATGAAATGGTAACTTTATTCCTAAGAGAAAGAAACAAATTCATCATTTGTTATCACGCAAATATCGAATTCAGAAATATTAGCAGAGAAGTATTTATGTTTTTTGACGATTAATATCGGCTGTTACCTGAAACATAATTTTTTTTCTCTATATTAAATCAGTTCTGCCATTCGAAATGCTCAGATATACCATCCCTATTGTACGCCTTATTTTCACCATTTTAGGAAACATATTACAAAATGCCAGCAAAACAACTTAGCTAATAGAGATAATGTTAACGCAAGGAACTCACAAAACTGTGCCATTAGTGTGACGCCTAATGCGAAAGTTGAAATCCTCTTTGTTATCCCCGACAACGACTTCATACATTAAAGTTGAAGTGGGCCCAGTTGGAGCTGAAAGAAGTGGAAATGCTTTCTGCACAGGAACTTCGTATCGACTGGTAGTAGCATCAGTTAACTGGAAGAAAAAAATTTATTCAAAATTAAAAAAAAACTTTTTTGTCAAAGACTCGACACTTTTGAGTGATTTCAATAAAAAATTATTAAAGATCAAAGACTATTATTTATTGACTCAAGCATTTATTACTGTTAATTACTAAACATTCCTAATTGAATTAAATTAACTAAACACTAAAAACTAAAAGCACAAAAACAAAATTATTAATTACACTAAAAATTGTTATTACAAGTTCAAACATTTATGATTTTAAACAATGATGTCGTATTTGTTCAAATTTTAACAAATAATATTTTGAAAATTTTTGTGATTTTAAGAATTAAAGAGAAATATATCAGTTCCCAAAAGTTACTTACATTCGAAAGATGAAAGTATCCATTCATAAAACAGTTACACGAATAATATTTCATTCAAATGGCAAAAATAAATATGAGCGAAAAGGGAAAGCACAGAAGAGTTTTCCCCTGTAAGATCGTGATGAAAGTTTTGAATTAAATCCGTTACATCAGATTCACTTACTTTGCTCCTCCGTTACATCAGATTGACTTACTTTGCTCCTCCGTTCGGCAATGGTCTGTTCTAGACTCGAACCATGTTATTAAATCTGAAAGCACCAATCAGTAGGAGTTGTTCAGTTTTCACTCTCTAATTAAACCTTCAATGATTTCCCAAATCTACTTGTAGCTGCAGTTTAGAGACATTTTATAGGCTCTTACAGTTTGGTTGCAGTTGATGGGACATGATTTATTATGAATTAATAATAGTCAAGTTCTGTTGGGGACACTAAGTGTTTCAGGAGAGTCGAGTTTGTGTCTCATCCTTACTTTGTTAAAAGTGTCTTACCCTGAAGCTTAAGGGGGCGGAGGTGGCTCAGTCGGTATCGCGCCAGGATCGTAATCTGTAGTTCCCAGGTTCGAGTCCCAGCTGGGTCAGCGTTGAGACTTATCTCCGCAAAATTCCACGCCCTGCCCATGGTCAGTAGGGGACACCGATGGGCTTGGAAAGGCCGCCGTCCATCGGATGGGACGTTAAGCCGTGGCCCCGTGTACGGGAGAGCCATACCCTGTGCACGTTAAAGAACACACTGAATGGCCTTGACGGGAGGCTACCATCTATCTCCCAACAGCTGTTCCAGTGGGTCCCCTGCCCCAACCTTCTCTGAGCCTTCGGGGTCCATGTGACCTGGCCATTTAGCCCATGGTGTGCAAAAACGTGCCGCTCAGAGGTAAAACAACCCAACCCGAAGCTTAAGAAAGTGCTGAGGTTTAAAGATACTTTTAATAGAGATAATTTGTAGACCCAGAAAAGGGGCATACTTTGCAATAATAGGTTACATCGTTTTTATGAGAAACTTGCTTTGCTTGGAACTGAAATTAGGGGTAAATGGAAACATTTTGAACAGTCTATACTAGAAACCAACTGTGCTCTGAATAAAAAAGAGAAAGTATTAATGTCGAAATAGACAAATCAACCAGAATTACTTTAACGATAATAAAATATCAGCTCAGTATCTAGTGAATTGAGCCCCATATTGCAGGCTATTTTCATCATGTTCTAATATTAACTTGAACTAAAACTAATTTCTCATAAAAGTAGCGCGATAAACTCGCACCCCGGCAAGAAAAGTGACATAACTCAAAAAATGCGTATTTTGAGGTTATGTCAGTGATAAATAGGTATTGTGTTCCTCTACGTGAACGAAAAACGTCACATCTCTAACTCGCAAATTAACCGCCAGGGAGCAGTTGTGTCAGTTTTACTTCTAGGCTACTTCACAGTTTTATTGATTTCTTTAATTTGTTATTTCTCAAATACTGCATTTTTGAGTTATGTCACTTTTCTTGCCGGGGTGCGAACTGTTTGAACATTCTACAAGACTTAATAATGTTACAGGGTATGTACTTAACTCTGTTGCTCTGTTCGCATTTTGTATATACGCTTTTACTGTTCTGGTCTATTTTCAGAAACACGTTTTTATTTTGCTATCACCTTTGTCATTAAACTTGATTCGAAAATATAGAATTTTTTATGTGATTGATTTCTCTAAATACACTTGTTTCTTTAGATTTAGGAACAACCTTATGCTATTGTCAATGAGAAGCTAACGTCGAAGCTCTATGACTTCTAAAATAAGTTTGAGCTTTGAAACCTGTAATAGCAGAAAAAGATCTAAATCAAATATATCAATATCTCGATTTTCATCAAATACTCTTTAGTATTTAATGAGTTATGGAAGTTTAAATATTTAACCATAGCAAAGCCAATCTTACGAAACTTTTACAAAACTAATGAATTGTAAAAAAATACTTTGCACAAACTTCTAAAATGCACACCTAATTTACTAAACACTTTGATACTGCACTTATTACTAAGTTTTTATTAACTTCTGAAGTCAATTTTATGAATGGCCTTGTTACTGTTAAATATTCAAACTTCCATAACTCATTAAATACCGAACGAGAATTGTCGTAATATCTTTATGTGCAATCACATTTTTCAAAACGACAAAAAAAGATTTAGAAGTTATAGAGCTTCAACGTTAGCTTTCCTTTGACATAACGTAGGGTTGCTCCTTAATTTATGGAAACTGTTCTGTTTCCACTTCGTCCCCCTAGCCAATTGGAACGCCGCCAAAAAGCGCTCCCTAGCGCAGAAGAGTTATGTCAGCGGACATACATTCATAGACGAAAAGGTTTTGTCTTGGTGTTCCCTATCTCCCATTGAAATTTGTACAGAGAGTTTTGAAACACTCTGTGTAATATTTGATATTACCTCGTAGGATATTATCTGCTGTCGTAATATTTTGAGATGAAAATTTTTCAAGTTTTGAAAGTGATTCTAATTTCTACAATTGTTTATAGATTTTTCTTTGAAATACCCAGATTGATTTAGGGCAGTAAACATAAGAGTACGTTCATTATCATCGAAATCAGTTTTCATTGTCACTTTTCTAATCTGTATAGTTTCCAACATCAGACACATACATCTTTCACTCTATCAGCTACATTTGCAAATATAGAATAATATATAAAGAAAAATCTTGGAAAAATAAAAATTGTGACTTTAACAGAATGTTTATACACATGCATTCAAAATCCTCATGCAGCCTTAGACTATGGAGCTTCAACCAAATTATGTAATTTTGATCTCTAAACAAGTCTGTTAGCTAAATTTTCTGCATTTGATCACTCTAGACCAGTGCTGTCCAACTTCTCTAAGACCGCGGGCCATTTTTTCTTTTCCCAATATTTCGCGGGCCGAAAAAAGAATAGGATAGGATAGGTAATTGAAAAGTCAGTTCATGTCACCTCAAAAAACCATTTTATTATACCAAAAATAATAACTAATAACAAACCTCAAAACCTCAAAAAGTTATTTTATTTATACGAAAAATAATAAGTTATAATAACCTCAAAAACCCCAAAATGTTATTTTATTTATACGAAACATAATAAATAATAATAAACCTAAACAATTTCAAAAAATTATTTATTTATACGAAAAATAATAAGTAATAATAAATTATGACAAAATTTCTAAACCTTATCAAATATTTAATAAATTTAATAGGAGCATTCTGGCCATAGTTGTTGGGAATCATTTCTTTTACGTCCATATCGATATTTGTTGTTGCGAGCCGAAGTATACGTTCAAGTGTATAAGTCTTTCAAGCAGTTTCTGTATCTTGATTTACGTGTTTCATATCAGAAAATGCGCGCTCGCAGATTTACGATCATAGAAATTATTCGGAGTCCAAAATCTTTCATTTTTGGATATTTTTCTCTAGGCAATAGTTTGAAGAATTCTATTTCAGTTTCTCTATTAGATGCAATAATTGGGTCGGTCTGAAGGTCACATAATTCCATTTGATATTTAAGATCTACGGTGCTAATATCAATATTTAATGGATTACTGAAGAAATTTAAACTTTGCTTAAGGTCATTCACATTGATAAAATCTTCTATTAAAATCTTCAATTAGGATATCTAATTTAGGAACAAATTTTCAAAATTAACTGTTTTACTAAGTTGCTAAGGTGGTGCGTGACTGGTTCCAGGAACACGACAGCGATGTCTCTGCTCTCCCTTGGCCCGCAAAATCGCCCAACCTTAATCCCATAGAGCACATGTGGGACCATTTGGATCTTCAGATCTAGAGCAGCGCTGTTTGTAGCTAGTTTTGGGCCCTCGAACAAAATCAACTTTTTACCTGAAAATTTAAATAAATATCTGTAATCCATCTTATAATTTTTGTCAACTTATATTACTTTACTTGATATGCAATCTTCAACTTACTCATTCTATAAAGTTTACAAAACATTCTTTAAGCCGATCGACAAACTTCTGAAACCTTTTAAGAGCGGTGCGGCGTCATCAAAAAATGTTTTTATGAAGCTGCAGTAATAAGAAGCATCTAACGACAGCACGAATTGCTCTCACTGCGCATGCATATGGCATACATTGTCCAATGCTGCACTGTATTGTGCACCAGGAGACATTGTGTGGCATTTCGCTGAGACTAAACGACGTAATGGAAAAGATTGTCAAAATTGCCAATTTAATTCTTGGCGGAAATCGTTCTCTTACACACAGAAAATTTAAAGCTTTTTTGGACGAACTGCATGCTGAGTATGGCGATCTGCTTTTACATAGTAATATTCGCTGGTTAAGAATGAAACCGTTTAATAATGTCAAGTTTCGTACCCAAAGCAATAACTTTACTTTTCTTTTTATCGGATTTCACTGACATATCACTTTTTCGTTTTGAGCATGGTAAACTATTAAAAAATATTAATTACTAGCTGAACGGTACCCGACGCTGCCCGGGTATAACTTTTAGTCAGTCTATTCTTATTTTCACTGCACTAAAGGTAAATTTTGTAAGTTCACCCCCCCCCCCCCCGACACTTTATCGCAGATTTTCAACAGGAAGAAATTTGTCCGGTTTTCAACAGGAAGAAAGTTGCTTGAATTGTTGTTGACGTCAGCGAACTCTCCACATAGCCTGTGGCTTAATTTCTGCTTAACCTAACGAGATTTTATTTCCGTTACCACAGATTTTTCCGCCTTGTGGCTCCCGTGATATTCGGTCCAAATTTCCTACACAGCGTATCCTGTGTGGCCCGATGATTGGTTAAAAAATCTGGTTCTCACTTGGGCCATTGCTTCGTTTCTACACAAATTGTGACAGCTCCTGTATGTTTTAATCTGCATACTTTGTTGTTTCCTGCACTGTTTTTAGTTTTGTTAGTATCCATTTCCCCCCCCCCCCCGACATTTTATCACACTTTCAACATGAATTTTCCGGTGTTGCAAAAGTCATTGCTGACTCTGCGCACGCTCTCAGAGCCCGTGGCAAACGATCGAGATATTTATTTCGTCAGATTTTGGCATTCTGTAATTCCTGACGTACTTCACCGAAAGGTCCCAAATTTCGCAGGAGTTTCCCGTGCCAGGCCCCAATGTTGGTTGGAAAATCAAGTCCCTAGCTGAAATGGAACGCCAAAATAATGCTTTTGGAAATGTGAGGAATCTGGCAACGGCATCATATTTGCAGCAGAAGATTTAAATGCTACTTTAACTCTTTACTTTCACAGTTAGGGAGCAAAAAATGGCAACAGTAAATTTGACAGCGATTCTCTTTTCCCCTAAGAATAGTATGGTAAATATATTTGCTTCAAGCAAGCCCCCTTTCGGACTTTCGACCTGAAATTTGGCACTTCAATCCGAACCACAACCAGACACATTTTCTGAAAATTTGGAGCGTGTATGTTGATTTCCCGATGAGTTTATGGCTGCCACAGACAGACACACAGACAGACAGACACCTTCTGTTATTATACAGACTAGCTGAAAGTACACGGCGCTGCCCGGGTGTCACTTTTAACCTGTATATTATTATTTTCACTGCATTAAAGGTAAATTTTGTAATTATCCCCCCCCCCACTTTAGCACAGATTTTCAACAGGAAGAAATTTGCCCGGATCGTAGTTGACGTCAGCGAGCACTCCTCATAGCCCGTGGCTCAGTTTCTGCAGGAGCTATCGAGATTTTATTTCCGTTACCATAGATTTTGCTACCCTATGGCTCCCTTGATATTCGTTCGCACGGTTAAAATTCCATGCACCGTGTGGTCCGGTGATTAGTTTGAAAATTAAAATTATCCCTTTGCCTGTGGCTTCGTTTCTACACAAATTGTGACAGCTCGTGTCTCACTTTTAATCTGCATTTTTGGTTTCCTGCATTTAGTTTGGTGAGTATCCCCTCCCCCCGACATTTTACACAGTTTGAACACGAAGACTTTTCCGGTGTTGCAAAGGTCATTGATGACTTGGCGTGCGCTCTCAGAGATAGTGAGTAGTATAGCTAGAGATCTGACGCCGGAAGTGACGTCATCCCAGGTGTCAACCCAAAAATGGCCCCCTGGGGAGGGCTTAATTTTTGGGAGGGCTTCCTCCCCAATTTCTCCCAGCGTGTGCTGGAGACAGCCTAGGGAGGGCTTAATTTTTTAGCAATTAAAAATGGCCGACCGGAAGTGACGTCATCGCCCGCGCAGGTGTCAACCCAAAAAGTATCTCAATGGCTTACACCCGAAAAAAGGCCCCCTGGGGAAGGCTTAATTTTTGGGAGGGCTTCCTCGACCATTTTCTCCCGCATGTGCTGGAGACGGCCTACGGAGGGTTCATTTTTGGAGCAATTAAAAATGGCTGCCCGGAAGTGCCGCCCACGCTGGCGTCAGGATGGGCTTTGATGGGGAGGGCTTTCTCCCCCATTTCCCACCACGTGTGCTGCAGGCTGGGTCATTCACGGGGAGGGCTTAATTATTGACCCTCATTTCCCATGCACATCCGGACCCTGTCTGTGGGAGACGCCCTAGGGACGGCTTCCACCCCCATTTCTTACCCCCACGCGTATCCAGTTTCAGAGCTTCTTGTGCAAGATTCCCGGCATTTGTCTGGCGCTAACCCTTGAAAAGGCCCCCTGCGGAAGTATGGTGTTCACATCCTGAAAATATCCGTTGATGGAAACCAGTCCGACCACGCAGGTAGAATCGGTCACAAAAAAAAAACGGACGCCACTGGCGGACTCGCGCACCCCGCACAGCCCTGCTGCTAGCGGGACGTGCGTCGGCCGCTATCTGTGGGAGACGGCCTAGGGAGGGTTTAATTTCTGGCTCCCCCATTTTCTGTATAAGCCGATCTGTTTCACAGATTTTTCTCGAATGTTCTGCAGTGGCGTCCTATCATTTTTGAACTCCCATTTCTGGCCCCTAAGCACCTGCTCCATATGACAGCATTGCAGAGTGTGAAGGACGAATCTTCCGTTACGTGAAGCATGACGTCAACGCGGTCTGGTTTGACCTGGGCGGCGGGGTACGTCGTTAGAAAGTCAAAGAGTTTAAATACTAGAACAAAAGCGTTTGGAATTATATATTTCTAATAAATCTGTACGAGGGTTGTGGTGGGCAACACATTCACAGTACCTAGAATAAAAAAAACTATGTAATATATACATAATTTATCGATCAAAACACGTGCAGCGCACAAATACTATCATTTTAAATATTACGTTTAAGTGTAATTTACCGTACGTTTTAAAATATACTCACAATATTTGCATGACAAAGGTGTGATTCAAATATATTTTACGTTTAATTCACGTGTAAGCGTACGTTATATGTCCCCGTATTATAACTTAGTTCCTACACTTCAATAGTCACTGAATAAAAATAAGATAATGTTTAACAAAAACCTTTTTTGATTCGCGAGATCTGCATACAGAAACAATTGAAAACATCAGACGGGAAGAAAATTTCTAGTAATCCAGTCAACATCTAAATAATTCTAGTAGTTTAATGCGAAAACGTTTCCAAGTCAACCAGTACTTCTTGAATATTCTGTCCAGCAGAAACACATTTAACCGTTACCAAAGCTGAGACCGTAATGTACCTTCACGACTGGAATGCTCTATTTTTCGAAAACCCTTATTCAAAAGTTTCACCCAGGGGTTAAAGGATCTTTCTAAAAACCCTTGTAACTTCGACGGCAAGCTTTTCTACAACACACTACCCCAGAGGCTTAAAAAAACAAACCCATTCACAACGTGTGTTTCTAGGATACGCCATCGATATGAGGACAAACCAGATTCCAGATTCTTAGTGCGAACTGAAAAAGCTGTCAGAGTCCATATTGAGATATTCATCGTCTGATGATTTAAATCAAAAACGACATAAATACACACGAATGATTACGTGTACATTCGGTACACGTAATCATTCGTGTGTGATATACATTATACGATATACATTATACGATATACATTCACTCTCTGATGATTAAAATCAAAAATCACATAAATATACATGCTATATTCACTCTCTGATGATTAAAATCAAAAACGACATAAATATACACTTTCTGATGAGTAAGTTGTCTCGTACACGTGTGAAATGTAGTAACATCAAAGGGTTAAGATTTTACGGCTGAGGTCTTGCACTCTGTCTGTGCTTTCAGTTTAAAACATCGGTATAATTGTCTGTGCGTTTCAAGTTGCCACAGGACGCGTGATTTTTACTAGGCGTATTAAAGCCGCAATAGTCATCCACGTGCCTCGGTCATGCGATCGACCAACCGATATGGAGGCAGACGGGGGACCTTGAAAGCCGCAGCTCCGTGGGGACCGTGGCAGGCAGGATGTCCTCATATGGTTGTTGTTATAAATTCTCTCCAAACATGCATTACAGTCTGCCCTTCTTTCCACAAATTACATATTTGTAGTGTAACAGATATGCAGGGTAAAAATGATGCTAAACTATCACCTGCTGCTTTGTGTACATTTTCAATTCTTGAACATTTTTGATCTACAACTCCCGCCAAACAAAAAGGTGGGTAATATGATTGACTAAGCATCTTCTGATTTTATTGAATATGATGCTTCAGTTGTGGCATACGATGATTATGTTAGAAAGTATTTCTTCATTTGGCGAAGTTCTAGGTCCTTTCATATTCATGTCCCAGTAATGAAGAAGGTAGGGAGTAGTTGCTTATTAATTTCTCATACTGTAGAGGAAGTCTTGAATAACATTATTGTGGACTTAAATCTGTTGAAATGTTGATTAATGCGATTAGTATCAGATTTAATCCAGAAGCTACTCTCGTTCTTCAGGTTGCTTTACCTCTTATTTCGAGATATGTAAGAAAACGAGACTAGACGTTCTACAGGTTCACACATTAGATTTATCTGTTGTACAACTTTTAGTCTCCATGTCAACTGTTGTTACATCACGCGATGACACGTTCTTATGTTGTTTATTTAATTTAGGCTTAGAAGTGTTAATGGGAAGATTGATACATTTCGAACATAACCAATTCTTTCCTAAAGACATCTTAAAATTACTCAAGCCAACACAATAAAAATGGACCTCGCCATCACATGCGACTTTGCAATGAAGAGACGACAAAATCCAATTACAAACTACACATGAGAGTCATATTAACTCGAAAACTACAATATTTTCCCCCGGATCGTTAATGCTCTATAAAAAGAGGAAGAGTTGTTGGAGGGGAAAATAGGTTACGAGAGGAAAACAAAGGAGAATGGGAGTAAATAGAATAGGAGAGGAGAATCTTGCAGAAGCCTTTTATTGGTCGAGATATAGTTCACGCTGAATTGCTGAAGGTCTGGATTTAAATCATTGTGGATCTGTATCATTTGCTGTCAGTAAGCGACTCGTTAAACATGTCAGGACGAAAGAGTGATCCTATTTGGAAAGGTTTCAAGAAATACCCTAAAGGAAAGAGATTTCGTGCCGTTTGTTTATAGTGTTAGAAGGACGTCATCGGACTTGTAGCGCGACTTAAAAGCCATCAATGTGAAGGCAAAGCCGTAACATCTTCGCAATGGCTAGACCATGAAATCTTATCTGTAATGACTCGTCAGAACCCGACAAAATGAGACGCTACCTCAACATGATACAAACTCACCTAAAGGCCTTGAGGGACCAAGCAAAGGTTTCAACGATGGAAAGTGAATGAATTTAACTATCCACTATGGCTCTGCACCGTTCAGTTAAGAATGTGTCAGGATGCACAAAGAACTGTATTGGGGGTAAAGTCAGCTTCGCCATTGGTACCTTGTATAACAGTTGAAGGCTATTTCATAGAAGACGTAAGAAATATTCACCGATATCGCTAAACGTTTTTGTGGAAGAAGTTGAATTACATCATTTAGATATCATTCATGTCTGTATGGAACTTTCCTACGTTTCCTACGGCGAGGTGGTACACACCTTTGAATATGTACTAATAGTTACTAAATAAATAGTGTATCTGATTTTTTCGTCATTGTGATTTCTTTCTTAGCGGGGTTGAAAGGTTTACCTAAAACATACACGAACTAGCGAAACAAAGACGACTGACATATAAAAATAACTATAGGAAGAAAATGACGGCTAATTTCCCCGATACCGGAATTACACAGAAATAAAAAAAACGCATGTAAATGACCAGAGGAGTTTTAGGTGAATCTCGAAGAACCCAAAATGTGATACACGACTTTTACGCAGCGAAATTTTTTCACATGTCTTGTTGGGAACAATTTAGTTTACAAATCTGATAGCATTAAGCAATTATGGGGTAAACTTCTATTCCAAAACACTGTTACCTTTATACTTTCCTACAAAAGAAATAAACTTTCACAGGAAATAAGAATCTTATATTTTCTTCCAACATGAACAAAATATTTCTTTTCAGTTCCCCTAGAGTTATAACTCGTTTGCGTGTGTAATTTTAAATCCCGATATGAAAGAGATTAGTGTTCGCAGTCAAACATTCTTTACCAATAGCGTAGTCCATATGGTTGCACTATATCAGTTAATTTCGGGTCAATAGCAAAGATTCAGTATAATATCCAAAGAAAGTTAGTTGACCTCGTGAAACCGGTTTTAGAGCAATGGGCGTCACAATTCTCATTTTATTCACACTACAAGTGTGCACGCGAAAGTTTTTATTAGTTTCAAATGTACCAAAGATAGTTTGCTTTTCCAACGTTTTTTCGAAGTATGACCGAATATTTCCTAAACTTTAGATCCCTACATTACCGAAAATGTGGTTGCCAGTTAAGATTTAGAACGTATATCTCGCCATGAATTATTTTCACACGGACCAAAACAAAAGTTGGTCATAACTGCCAAACTTAATAATTTATTCCATGCAGGGTGTAAGGTAATTTTGAAACGTTCATGTGGTTTGACACCCCAGTACATATAAATAAATATAGTAAACTTAGGAGGTATTGTCGACAGACAGTAATATTAAAATGAACAGGGATAATCCAGATAAAGATGGAGAATAGTTTCTGAATTTAAATAAGTGATATCGTTCAAAGAAATTCCACCATTCCTGATTTATAACAGAATATTTGTTATGTCTTAGAAAATAACGGGTTATCTAGAGTGAAAAGCCACATAATTCTAGGTAAAACATTCAGGAATTGAGTTCCTGCCAGGGGCCCCACGGAGCTGCGGCTTTCAAGGTCTCCCCGTCTGCCTCCATATCGGTTGGTCGATCGCGTGACCGAGGCACGTGGACGACTATTGCGGCTTTAATACGCCTAGTAAAAAATCACGCGTCCTGTGGCAACTTGAAACGCACAGACAATAATACCGATGTTTTAAACTGAAAGCACAGACAGAGTGCAAGACCTCAGCCGCAAAATCTTAACCCTTTAATGTCCGTACATTTCACACGTGTACGAGACAACTTACTCAACAAAAAGTGTATATTTATGTCGTTTTTGATTTTAATCATCAGAGAGTGAATATAGCGTGTGTATTTATGTGATTTTTGATTTTAATCAAAAATATATATAAATATATATATATATATATTTATATATAAATATATATACCCTATAATTTAATAATTATAATAAATATATATACCCTTTTAATCCCTCCCTAGGCCGTCTCCAGCACACGGGGAAGAAAATGGTCGAGGAAGACCTCCCAAAAATTAAGCCTTCTCCAGGGGGCCTTTTTTCGGGGGAAGCGATCAAGATACTTAAGCCCTCCCCAGAGGCCTTTTTGGGTTGACACCTGCGCGGGCGATGACGTCACTTCCGGTTGGCCATTTTTAATTGCTCAAAAAATAAGCCCTCCCTAGGCCGTCTCCAGCACATGCGGGGGGAAATGGGGGAGGAAGCCCTCCCAAAAAATTAAGCCCTCCCCAGGGGACCTTTCTTTGGGTTGACACCTGCGATGACGTCACTTCCTTTTCCAGATCTCTAGCTATACTACTCCCGTGACAAACGATCGAGATATTTATTTCGTCAGATTTTGACATTTTGTAATTCTCGACTTACTTCACCGAAAGGTCCCAAATTTCGTAGGCTGCTCCCCCCTGCCCATCCCCATGTTTGGTTCGGAAATCAGATCCCTAGCTGCAATGGAACGCCTCAATAATGCCTTTGGAAATATGGGAAATATGGCAACGACAGCAGATTTATATGCCATTTTAATTCTTTACTTTAACAATTAGGGAACAATAAATGACAACAGTAAATTTTGCAGCGATTCCCCTTTCCCGTAGGAATAGCATGGTCAATATTTTTGCTTCTAGAAATCCCCCCTTTAGGACTTCTGACCTGAAATTTGGCATGCAATCTGGATCACAACCAGAAACGTTCTCTGAAAGTTTGGAGCTTGTATATTGATTTCTCGATGAGTTATGGCTGCCACAGACAGACAGATAGACTCAGACAAAGAGACACCTCCTTTTACTATATAGAAGACTAGCTGAATGTACCCGGGGCTGCCCGTGTATAACTTTTAATCTGTATATTCTTATTTTCGCTGCAGTAAAGGTACATTTTGTAAATCTCCCCCCTCCCCGACATTTTAGCACATATTTTCAACTGGAAGAAATTTTCCCGGTGTTGACTTGGATCTTTGTCGACGTCAGCGAGCTCTCTCATATCCCGTGGCTTACTTTCTGCGTAAGCTATCGAGATTTTTATTTCCGTTGCCACAGATTTTGCTGCCCTATGGCTCCCGTATATTCATCCGCACCGCCCAAATTTCATTCAGAGCGTCCGCCGTTGATTGGTTTAAAAATCAGGTTCGCACTTGGCCCATGGCTTTGTTTTTACACAAATTGTGACAGTTCGTGTATCACTTTTAATCTGCATATTGTGTTGTTTCGTGTACTAATGGTTAGTTTTGTGAGCATCCCCCACTCCCGACATTTTATGACAATTTGAACACGAAGAATTTCCCGGTGTTGCAAAGGCCATTGCTGACTCGGCATGCGTTCTCAGAGCCCGTGGCAAACGATCGAGATACTGATTTCTTCAGATTTTGGCATTCTGTAATTCCCGACGTACTTCACCGAAAGGTCCCAAATTTCGTAGGCGGGTTCCCCGTGCCCGACCCCATGTTTGGTTCGAACATCAGGTCCTTAGCTGCAATGGAACGCCTAAATAATGCATTGCAAATGTGGGGAATCTGGCAACGGCATCAGATTTGCAGCAGAAGTTTTAAATTCTATTTTAACTCTTTACTTTTGGGGCGGCGGTGGCTCAGTCGGTTGAGCGCCAGGCTCGTAATCTGTAGTTTCCAGGTTCGAGTCCCAGCTGGGTCAGCGTTGAGATTTATCTCCGCAAAAATTCCCCGCCCTGCCCACGGTCAGTAGGGGACCCCGATGGGCTTGGAAAGGCCGTCGTCCGTCGGATGGGACGTTAAGCCGTGGCCCCGTGTGCGGGAGAGCCATTCCCTGTGCACGTTAAAGAACACGCTGGACGGCCTTGACGGGAGGCTACCATCTGTCTCCCAACAGCTGTTCCAGTGGGTCCCCTCCCCCAACCTTCTCTGAGCCTTCGGGGTCCATGTGAACTGGCCATTTAGCCCATGGTGTGCAAAAAAGTGCCGCTCAGAGGTAAAACAACCCAACCCAAAAACTCTTTACTTTAACAGTTAGGGAGCAATAAATGACAACAGTAAATTTAGCAGCGATTCTCATTTCCCGTAGGAATAGCATGGTAAATATTTTTGGTTCTAACAAGCCCTCCTTTTGGACTTCCAATCTGAAATTTGGCACTGCAATCCGGATCACAACCAGAAACGTTCTATGAAAATTTGGAGCGTGTACGTTGCTTTTCCGATGATTTATGGCTGCCACAGACAGACTCACAGAGAGACAGAGACCTTTTATTATATAGACTGCCCGGGTGTCACTTGTAACCTATATATTCTTATTTACATTGCACTGATGGTAAATTTTGTAAGAACCCCTCTCTCCTCAACACTTTAGCACATATATTTAACAGGAAGAAATTTGCCCGGTGTTGACTTGGATCGTTGTAGATGTCAGCGAGCTCTCTCATAGACCATGGCTTAGTTTCTGCGTAAGCTATCGAGATTTTTATTTCCGTTACCACAGATTTTGCCGCCCTATTGCTCCCGTGATATTCGTTCGTATGGTCCAAATTTCCCGTTTAGCGTCCGCAGTGCGGCCCGGTGATTGGTTTAAAAAACAGGTTCCTAATTGACTCGTGGCTTCGTTTTACAGCTCGTGTCACACTTTTAATCTGCATATTCTGTTGTTTCCTGCACTAAAGGTTATTTAGTGTTCCCTCCCCCGACTTTTTATCACAGTTTGAACACGAAGAATTTCCGGTGTTGCAAAGGATATTGCTAAGTTGTCGTACGCTCTCAGAGACCGTCGCAAACGATCGAGATATTTATTTCGTGAGATTTTGGCATTCTGTAATTCCCGACGTACTTCACCGAAAGGTCCCAAATTTCGTAGGCGCGTTCTCCCTGCCCCACCCCATTTTGGGTCAAAAAAATCAGGTCCCTAGATGCAATGGAACGCCTAAATAATGCTTTGTAAATAATGCTAAATAATGTGGGGAACTGCCACAGAAAGACACACAGACAGACTCACAGACAGACACCTCCTTTTATTATATAGATTTGTTAGCCTGAAATACTATAATGGGAAGACACTGCTTTGACATGTCTGCCTTGGATGGTGGCCTAAACGAAACTCAGCTGATGGTAGCATAATGGCGCAGCAGAAGCACAATCTGGCAACACGGTTTTTTGGGGGGACAGTTTTCGAGCGACTTTTTTTTGAGTTGTTAAAATTTTTCTGTTTTATAATCGGTCGTATTATTCGAAATTTTAAGGGGCACATATAGAGGAATGATATAAATATTTGTTACTGTATTAACCGAAACTCGCATTGATCGAAAACTCATATATCAAGATTTAGCTGTTTTAACATTTTGTTTAAATTCAACAGTTTGTTTCTCATGAAGAATTCTTGAACGTATTTCCTGAGAGCTTGTCTACGTAAATTGCTCACAATTTCGTAACCGTTAATTACTTTCCGTTACTTACCTGTACGCAGAGCCGGATGTAGGGCGGTGCCCAAGAGGGCATGCCTCCCCCCGTCCGTTTTTCACAATGTTAGTAAAGGTAACGGAAGCAAAATGTTTCTTTTTTTATATCCCATGCATTTTTCAAAACATTTTTTAAAGACCTGTAAAACTTAGTGGCAAATGTTATACTCCAGTGAAAATCCAGTCTCTTCCATTTTATATGTTTTAGGCTCGATTGTGTTTCTTGGTCCTCCCCCCCCACACACACACTTCGATTTTTTTTCTAGATACTGGCCTGTCTGCACGAAATATTCGATTTGAAGCATACACGAGTAGAGACATATTTTCAAAAAATGCAATTGTAATTCCCTCTATTCCGTTTCTACACATTTTTATTAGATTTGAAACTCTATAAGAAATTGTAAGCAGCTTCTGTTGGCTATTCTGTTTTCATTACGCACAAATCGCCATTTATGCCATCTTGTCTTCTTCGGGAAATGCTGATATTAGTTCGTATTCCATGTTGAAAATCATAAATCTTCTGATTCTTAGTATTACGTTCTAATAATGTTTAACTGCATCATCTAGCAACCAAATGAAGTAGATTAAATTTATTTTTCCTGACTACTGCTTTGTTCAAACCAATACATCGTAAAAAACTTCACGTTATTTTTATGCGGACAAATACACTTATATGTAGTGACAAGGTCTTTAGCCAATAGACAAAAAGCTGTTTGTTTACATCAGGTCTCAACTTAGGTAAAATTGAATGTAAACTTTCTTGACAAAATGTGTTTGAACTGGTTTGCCAACTTTTCCTTTCTCCGAGGAAGGATACGTATTTATGAAGAATTTAAGAACATTAGATATTAAAATATAAAGTGTGGTGAACATTTGGTCTACAACAGAATGCTGATAATATGTTTTAACATGACAGTTTGTCAGCAATGCGTAACTCAGTTCGCTTAAGGCATTGTGTGTTTTTTAACTTCCAACTTAAACGACTGCCTACTTAAATTCCTTTTTGATCGCAGTCGTTGCCGTTATAGCTTTTTTTCTTTTTTTTTTATTCGTTTTATTGCCTTAACACCAAAATTTAATATATATAATAAATTATGTATAATAAATTAATATTATAAATTAAATATAGGCAAAATAGATAACTTTTCACGTGAAAATTTGCGGCGAGTAATTCAGTTCAAACTATAAAATACTACTATAAAGTAGTTAAGTTACTTTAAACAACTTTATTTACTTTAGTTACTTTAAAAAAGTAAGTTAGTACAATCTTAAATTTAAAAGACAACATTATTAATTTTTTTCTTAAATAATACATTTTGAGAATAGCTGAAAAAACTCTCATAGTCAAAGTGCCCTATCAAAACTTTTAGTCAGACGCCACTACTGGTTACAATATTAATTAATGTAGGATAATAGAAAGACTACTAAAAAAATCGTAATATAACTCACCAAAAACTGAAAAAAGTAAAAATTATTAACAATTCCTATTTACGTCGAGTTAAATGGACCAGAAGAGAGCAGCAAGATTAAGAGATGTTTAAGGATTCAGTTTATAGTTGACCGGAATCCATGGCTTGATAGCCTGATTCATGAAACAGAGATAGCTGCTAGACATTACAAAAAATTATGTTGTCGCCATATAGTAAATACTTTGCGGGAAAAACAGAATGGTGTGCAAATATTAAGGTACGTAATCGATACTTTATCTAAGGGGAACACTCTCTTCATGGAATGTTGGATTCATTATTTCAAGAATATTCTGAGTAATATGTCAGATTTACTCCCTTTCTTTGCAATGAAGAAAAATGCATTTTGCCTCAATATTGGATCCATATCAAGATCAGAAGTTATTTCGAGAATCTTGAAAGTAAACCTACACAAGCCATCAGGGGTACTTGAAGTTACTGCTAGATGCTTAGAATTTGATGATTTTCTTAATGCATTGTTGTTCAGAAAAAAGTGCAATGGACAAAAATGTAGAAAACCGAAAAAGGTTTTCGGTAAATAGATATCAATGTCGTATGGAAAAATATCGTATCATGATTCAGAGCAGGTTGGATAATGACGAAGTCGGGTGCA
The DNA here is from genome assembly GCA_038380435.1 of Ryuthela nishihirai. Classification (NCBI taxonomy): domain Eukaryota; kingdom Metazoa; phylum Arthropoda; class Arachnida; order Araneae; family Heptathelidae; genus Ryuthela; species Ryuthela nishihirai. The sequence goes on from JAWZYU010000019.1 coordinate 8,094,957, forward strand.
TCAGTGAACATAAGTTCCCGTAATGGAGGTTTTGAGATCAAGAGATGTAAATGAGGCATACGATGGTCACCTTTGAGAGCCATAAAACTGAAGCAAGACGTGCTCATAAGGATGTTGATGAGACGCTTCAAATGATCACTCACTCCATCAGAACAGATCTGAGCTCATGGAGATTTCTGAGAAGGGCATCTTGCAATTCGCTTCTCCACTGCAATCCTACCCCTCCAGCAACTATTTGCCACTGAGATCTGAGAGAAACTCCCCAGTTCAACACACCATAGAGAACATCTGTGAGGAACGCGAGACCTCAGCAGAAAACAACACCAGAAAAAAAGCATCTATGTCTCACCCTGGTACAGAAGCTGGAGATTTTTGATCTGTAGCAAAGTAAGTTAATCACTCTGCCACACATGCTAATTTGTGGATTCAGGTCCAGGACTTGTCACTCCATCCTATATTACCACTTCCAAAGAAATGGTCGACCTCATGAACCCTACAAGGACGTTCGCTATCAATAAATATGAAATCAGAACCCAAGAGTGCCTGAGAAAAACCTCATATTCGTCACAAGAATCTCATTTCAGTATTTCTGAGAAGTCAGAGTGCCTCCCTAAAAATCAAATGTTCCTTTCTGTCAGGGGCGGGGGTGGCTCAGTCGGTAGCGCGCCAGGCTCGTAATCTGTAGTTCCCAGGTTCGAGTCCCAGCTGGGTCAGCGTTGAGATTTATCTCCGCAAAATTCCCCGCCCTGCCCGCGGTCAGTAGGGGACACCGATGGGCTTGGAAAGGCCGCCGTCCGTCGGATGGGACGTTAAGCCGTGGCCCCGTGTGCGGGAGAGCCATACCCTGTGCACGTTAAAGAACACGCTGGATGGCCTTGACGGGAGGCTACCATCTGTCTCCCAACAGCTGTTCCAGTGGGTCCCCTCCCCTAACCTTCTCTGAGCCTTCGGGGTCCATGTGACCTGGCCATTTAGCCCATGGTGTGCAAAAAAGTGCCGCTCAGAGGTAAAACAACCCAACCCAATCCTTTCTGTCATTCATCGTAACCGAGGCCTTCATCTATTATCACCAAAATGGTTTCTTTCCCTTGTTGTACAGCGGTTGTGATGGGTTCTTTCGCAAATGGATGAACACCATTTGCGAATTAGGTTCAAACTGAATCTAGATTCATCAAGGAAGAGCACATTTGCCTACTGGTCTGCCCCAAGATGATATTAGCTGCAACACGTTAAAGGAATCCTTATTCAAAGGGGAGGGAGGGGAACACAAACCATTGGCTTTTCTACATACAGAAATTGTTCATTCAGCCTATTCTACTCTCTCTCGATATGTTTTGAAACAATCATCAGTTTGGCCGCTGACATCTCGCGAGACAGTTGCCTCATTCGCAATCCTTACATCGTTTTGCCGTTAAAGACAGATAGTGTTTGTCCAGAATCCCCAAAGACTTGAGAGGGCATTTTATGGTGTATTCAAGGCCTTGAGAAATATTCAGGAGTTAAACTGCTTCATCCGTACCTTCAATCCTCAAATTGTAACTAAAAACACTGTAGCATGTGTACACTGCGACATGTATGAAAGTTGGTAAAGTTGTAGTAATTTCTTTACCAATAGGGGAAACCCCGTTTGACGAGCATTTGCTATAATACCCTATTTGCTATATTTCCCCTATTTTTAAGCAAAGCATTTTTTTTAAATTTAAATCGTGTACGTAGACAAACAAGCGAAATTATTCATGAGTTTACGAAATTTTAAATGAAAACTGAGAAGTATTATTATTTCTGTTGAACCAAAACATTCATTACAATAAAAAGAAAAAAAATATCAAAATATCGAAACAAAAAAGTTTATGAAAAAAATACCACCAGTTACCACAGGTCTCCTCGGAACGTATCGCCCGCGTCAAGCGGAGGTTATCTGAACAACTAGAGATAGAAATGGCTGCAGTTTGCCACTTGGCTTTCTCTTTAATTTAAGCATCAATTATGTTAGGATGAATGCTTTGGAAAGGGCGGATTAGGACACTGCATGTTCCGGAATCTCCAAATAACTTTGATTATGCATGATTTATTCCTTTGACAAATACGGTTCACACATTATAACATTATAACATTTAAAACAAGTTGTATTGTTTATAAATGGACAGAGGAATAAAGTGATGAAAGTGGGGCAGAGGAGACTCCTCTCCTTTTGAATGATTGTGCCTGCGGACAAGTCTCTCTCTCTTCAATGATATTGGGAGTTGTGTGCCAATAACTGACAATATGCAGAAATGCAGGCACTGCTACTGTAGCCGTTATACGTTAAAAGTGAAAAAATTGGTAGATACACCGAAAGACTAACGTTAGGCTATATTTTAAGGTTTAACCTATAGTTAGGCTATGCTTAAAAGCTTAACCTACAGTTGGATATCCTCTGAAGCCTACTACGTCAGTTAAAGTTGAATCCTCTCTAAGCATGGAAATATTACAGAAAAATTTATTCTTTTCATTTCAGATGCTCATTCAGTATTTTTCACATTTAGCTGGTTTCATCGTAATATGAAGTTAGATCATCAACCGTCTTTAAGCAAACGTATACAGTATAGGGGAGACCAGGATGGTTTGACCATGTGACTTCATGCAGTATTGCAATGGCCTCCGCATTGGGATTGGTGAATAGAATTTTGAATAACATGGCATATCCTCTGATGGCTTCTGTAACTTTAATTTTGCGAGTTTCGAAGTAACTTCTGACCTTGATATGGGGTCTATATTAAAGCAAAAATGCATTTAATGCTCAGAACACCCTTAAAATGATGAATCCAACATACCATATGAAAAAGTGTTCACCTTCTACATTAGTCCCATCTAACTCAAACTTAGTGAAGAGCTATTATGAAAAATAAATTTATTCTTATAGAGCCGCAGGAAAAATTGGCTACTTAAAAACGAAAAAAAGAAGAAATAATTTTAAGGAATCAAAAATGTGTCGTGATTAATAGCATAAATATATATCTTTAATGAGTGCTATGAATTGGGAAAATCGATTAGTTATGCATCTAAAAACATTTGGTCAAAAAACTGGACGAAAAGAGTCAAATTCCGCACATTTGATTTTTTTGATTTATGAGCCGCAAATTCTTTTGCAATGAGCCACGGGTTGAATTAATCATTGAATTCTTTCTTCGCATGTACAGTTGTCATTTTACTGTGAAGTTATAAAATTTATTTATTGTTGTGAAATGCGCTTTAGTATATTTCTTAGAAGTTATTTAAACCGTAATTTTTTCCCTTTAAAATAAATAATATAAATTTACCTTGAATCTGACTATATTAGATGTCACATAGGTGACTTCAAAAAGCACTTTAGGTATGCTTGATCCAAATATAGAATGACTGGTTTTGTTTTCAAGATGCAAAGAAAATCCCTTTGGCGTTAGGTTTCTTTCAGACACTACTTTGTACCCAAAAGATCCCTTTGGCATGTGGCACGAAGGAGCAGCGGTAGCTGGGGACCAACGGCAACCCTTCTGCTCACAACTCCCCTCATCTAAAGGTGAAAGTTGGGGGAAAAATTTTTCAGATTAGTTGCTTATAGGAATACATAGCTTAAAGAATTGAAAACTGGAATCAAATCAGTGATTAAACAGTAAATAAACTTCGCTATAAATGAAGACTATTCTAGATATAAGGAATTTAACATACTTGTCGATATACAGGGTGATTCAGAATTCATCATCAATATTTAGTGGGGAGGAAGGGAATAAGAAAAGAAAGAGATTTCACATAGGAAAGTATGGGGGCAGACGAACGCATGGTGGTGTAGAGGGCGCTGTGTGTACACACCTCTCATACAGAAGCACAGCTGTTTGATGCGTGCAGTCAGTTGTCATTCGACAAGGTGAATTTGCAGAAGTAACATGAACCGGTATACGTGGAATGAATGTGCAGATATGCATGTAACTTACGGTGCGCAGGAGAAAGATGTCTTCGAGCCAGGCAATTGTATGCAGCGCGCTTCCCAAACCGCCGTGTGCCACAGCATCAAATGTTTTCACGTATTCATCGCCAACTGCGTGAAACAGGATCGTTTGCTGCTAGTAATGTTAATCAAGGGAGGCGCAGATCGACACGGTCAGTAGCAGTAGAGGAAGCTGTCCTACAGGAAATCGAGGAACAACCTGGTGCTTGCACACGAGGTATGGCTAGGCAGTTTGGAATTTCGCAAGCAACAGCGTGGCGGATATTACACGATGAAGGGTTACATCCGTTTCATCTGCAAAGAGTGCAATTATTGGCAGCAGACGACCATCCCAAGCGTGTTATTTTTTGTCAGTGGTTCATGCAGAGAACAGCCGTTGATCCCAATTTCCCAACGTATGTTCTTTTCACCAATGAGGCGTTGTTCACTCGAGAGGGTGTCTTCAACACACACAATTGGCATGTGTGGGCTCATCAGAACCCACACGGTACAAGACCTGGAGCTGCGCAACAACGTTTTGCTGTCAATGTGTGGACTGGGATTGTCGGTGACTGTTTGTTGGGCCCGTATTTACTACCATCCCGTTTGGACGGTGCCAAGTACCTAACATTTCTTCAGACTGTGTTACCGGATCTTCTGAACGAGGTTCCTGATGGTAGTCTCCGGCGAATGTGGTTCCAGCATGACGGCGCTCGTGCACATTTCGCAAATGCTGTGCGTGCTTACCTACGCAGACAATTTGGTGGTCAATGGATTGGCCGCGGTGGACCGGTTTCTTGGCCACCACGTTCACCGGATTTATCTCCAATCGATTTCTTTGTATGGGGTGCTATGAAAAACATGGTGTACGAGACCCCTGTTGATAGTGCTATGGATCTTGTAGCACGCATATCAGTTGCTGCCTCAAACATCCGGGAAATGCCAGGCATCTTCCACAGGGTCCGGCTGTCCATGCAACGCCGTTGTGAGTCATGCATTCTAGCACATGGTCGGCAGTTCGAGCACCTCTTGTAAGTCTGTATAACCAATGCAAAGAAATGTTACATGTAATATAATAAATGTTTTTTCCTTACCACTTCCTTCTTATGTGTTCTTTCCATCATTGAACTGGGGTCATTTTGCCCTACTACATGGCATATGCGCCCATGCTTTCCTATGTGAAATCTCCTTCGTTTCTTATTACCTACCTCCCCACCAAATATTGATGATGAATTCTGAATCACCCTGTAGAATAAGTATTTTTGGAGATACTTAAGGTCATTAAAGAAATATTTTAAATAATCATACATCTGACCAATAAAACAAACTCTTAGTATAAAAGAGTTGAAAACTTCAAAATACCAAATAGTCTTAGTTTTATGTTTTTTAGTTACAAATAAGAAGGCAGTGTAAGCAACCTGTGCAACCATTTGTGTTATGAGATGGGCACTGATATATCAACAGTTTTTTTTGGCGCGGATTTTGTATTTCTTCAAAGCAATTCATTTCCAACCAAGCTTCATAGCTTGCTTTGAAGGTCATTTTTCACAAATCTTGAATGACTTAAATGCAACTTTATTTAATAATACTTATTTTGGAACAGACCTTTGAGCATAAGCTACTCGTATATAGTCATTGAAATCTAGAAAACAAAAGCAATTACTTAAATATCACGATTATTATGTTAATCCTAAATTCTACTTGTTACTTATCTTAGAGTACCAAGTTAGTCATCTAACGCAGTTGTTCTCAATCTTTTATGCTTCACGTACCCCCTGGAAATGTGTATGTAACTGACGTACTCCTTGTATAGATAGATAAAGCTACAGTTATATATTAACAATGGTTATTTTTACTTTGTTACTAGATCTATCGACTTTTGAGCTCTCACGGCGTACCCCAAAAATTTTACCGCGTACCCCACGTTGAGAACCCCTAATCTAACGAAACCTCACAAAGAACATGTGTGGTTCCAATAATTGAGGCCGGAATATATTTCGATACGAAAGTGTTAATGCGACAAAAATTTCTACTTTTTACATATAGGTATTTATTTCAAATGTATAGAAGATGTTAGGTGACTCTCGCGGACTCCGTTAAAAAAATACGTATGGGACTCAGCAAATTAGAAAGGCAGGTTGAAGAAGGCAACTGTACTGTAGAAGTGTCCAACTGAAGAACAGTGTGCTATTCTGCTTTTCCTATAGCTAGAGAACGTTCTATCAAGAATATTCACATAGAAATGCTTCCAGTGTATGGCATTTTGTGTAAGACTGAAATCACAACTGTTTTTGTCACATAAAGCTGTTTACTGTTGGGCTGAAATTTTTACACAAAACGTTCGAACTTTCAAGACAAAGGTCATTGTCAGAATGTCAGGATCACAGGGACTATTAATAATTTGAGGCTGAAACTTCTTAACCATCCTCCCAAGAGCCTTGATCTCCCCCCCCCTAGCGATAACCATTTGTTTTGTACATTTAAACACCACCCTGGTAGAAACTATTTTTCTGATGATGCGGAAGTTGAAAATAATTCACGTCACAAGTTATAACAAAACCGACATCCTTTCAAGCAACGGATTTCCGATTTTTGATAAAATGATGGGACACGTGCATTTTTTTTCCCCCAGATTATGTTGAAAAAATAAATCCAATGTTCATGCAATTTTTCACTTTACACCTTTACACATACTTACTTCCTTCGCATATATGGTATCATCGAATAGCATTTATTTCCGACCCAATTTTTCTCAAAAATTACGGCTCTTTAAAAATTGCTGCTCGAAAAAATTTGCTAAAAAGACATGTGATATACACGTAATGTTTTCAAAACTATTCATCCACATCTATAATCCTCGTCATTACCCAAATTATCCACATATTTTATGTTTGAGAGATCACATTTAGCAAATATGAAGATATATAGATTCTAGAAAATAGCTCACTCAGTAAGTCACACCAGATTCGCTAAGTGAGACCCAACCCATTGACGTCAACGATGACATGTCCCTAAGCTCACATTACAAGATGCACCGAAACTAAATTTTATGCATTCAAACTATGAGGCCTTTTCATAAAATAATGACTTTACATTGTGAGATCACAGGAACAATAGTGTACCCGAGGAATGTGGTGTTTGTGGTTATATGTTCTATTCCATTTTGACGGCTTCAATATAACATATTTTTTTATAAAACAGCTCTCAAAACACAGATACTCAGTTATGTCAAATGAAGCTCAAATTCTTGCCCCTCCAACTCATTGGAAGTTTCTAGGTACGCTGCTTAACAGAAATATATCTATAACATCAAAAGAGACCGCTTGTGAGATAGCTTGCAAATATCTGTTTCTAATATATTACTTTGTGTGAGGCGTTTTCAGAAGTAAATATAACTGGGAAAACCATTATGAATTTCAATCTTACTGAATTTGGCCTAAATTTAATGCATTGAACCAGGCCGGACTACTAAGAGGTGCTGAGCGCTCTAGCGTCCCCGGGACCCTGGGACCATATAGTAGCAGCATTTTTTTTAATAATAATAATTGTTATTTTGCAGAACTTCAACAGAATTGAGGAAAAACTTTTTAAGTTTCACGTACGAACTCTCAAAAGAATAAGCATTGAAATCTTGAAAAAGAAACTGAATTTTTCATCGCAGCCTGGGTCCTCTGCTACAGCTGCGTACCTAAGAAAAGTGCCAGTCTGGCCCTGCATTGAATTATTACGACCAGCTCCTTATGTTGCTTATGTTAAATATTGTTTTATTACGAAGAAACTGTAGAAAAAATATGGATGGAATGCTAATCCAGAATTAATAAAATTACATTATATAATGCTTCACGTTTTTCACTGGGACGGGGGTGGCTCAGTCGGTAGCGCGCCAGGCGCGTAATCTGTAGTTCCCAGGTTCGAGTCCCAGCTGGGTCAGCGTTGAGATTTATCTCCGCAAAATTCCCCGCCCTGCCCACGGTCAGTAGGGGACACCGATGGGCTTGGAAAGGCCGCCGTCCGTCGGATGGGACGTTAAGCCGTGGCCCCGTGTGCGGGAGAGCCATACCCTGTGCACGTTAAAGAACACACTGGATGGCCTTGACGGGAGGCTACCATCTGTCTCCCAACAGCTGTTCCAGTGGGTCCCCTCCCCCAACCTTCTCTGAGCCTTCGGGGTCCATGTGACCTGACCATTTAGCCCATGGTGTGCAAAAAAGTGCCGCTCAGAGGTAAAACAACAACAACAACACGTTTTTCACCCATTTGTTTTTCAAAGTTCGTTTTCGAAAACAAACGCACTTCTTTTTGTAATTTTCAAAATAATAATTAAATAATTAAATTTCCGTACACAAAGAACAGAGATAACCTTAACAGAAAAACTGTCAGTGGCTCTGATATAAACTAACGTTTCAAAATTATGGTAATATACACTAATAGTGTTCCCAGAAAATAATGGAATGGGGGTGGTGTTGGCATGTTTCAGTTTATTTAGAAAATAAACCCTTATTCCAACGGAGAATCTGTATCAGCAATATAAAAGCAATAGGAGGTGCTGCAGAAGTTGTAATCCTTATTCTACAGCATCTCCTATTGCTTTTATATTGCTGATACAGATTCTCCGTTTGCTCTGCTCTAGTAAAAAGCTCCAGAGTAAATCGAGTTGGCAAAATTCGAAGTGACTTGGTAAAATTCACGTAAGTTGTGAAAATTCGAATTTTTCTTTTTTTACCTATCTTCCTATTGCTTTTGCTCTCGAAAAGGAAAAACTTTTTAAAGTTTTTCCTTTTCGAAGGCTTTGACATTCCACTTTTGACATTTCCTTTTTAAAGGCTTTGACATTTCCTTTTTAAAGGCTTTGACATTTGTCCGTTGGTCGGTTTGTGGATTTGACAAAACGTTGTTCCAACGTGTCTTTCGAAAATGGAGAAACTTCATGATTTATGTGCCAAATGAAAGCTTCTGATGGGGAGGAGTGTCATAGGCTATAAAAAAATTATCCCCCCCTGCTTTCTTCCCCCTAAAAAAGGGGAAATGTGAAAAACACGAAGGCCGAAAGTAACACGCTCTATGCCGAATGAAAGCTTCTGACGCCGTGAATGTCGTAGTCTATGAAAAATTGATCGCAGTGCTTCCTTCACTCTTAGAAAAGGGGGACAATGTGAAAATGATTGTCCCTATATATCTCCTGAATGCGAGTGCGGAAAGTAACGAACTATGTGTCAAATGAAAGATTGTGAGGCTGGGAGTGCCTTAGGCTATGAAAAATTGATCCCCCATGCTTTCTTCACCCTAAAAAACGGGAAATCTGAAAGTCGTTCTGTCGTATTTAAAATTAAAGCTTGTGATGTCTCCAACGTTTGATTGTTTCTCCAACGTTTGATATGATATTCAATGTTTCCCCTATATCTACCCCAAACGTGATTCCAAAAGTGGGGAGGATACAAGTACTCGATGTTTATGAGTCGTTTATCAAAGTTTTGGAAGGTAGGTGTTTTTAGCGACAACAAAAAAATATAAATTAAAAATTTTAAAAAATACCTATCTTCCTATAGGGTCCTAAAAAAATAGAAAATAAACCTAAAGCATATCGATGGTGAAATCGGTCACTGAATCCGTATTCGCTTCAAACGATGATAGGGCACCGATTTACCTACTCGACAAGATTGTCGCGCCCTATCTTCCTGCGAAGCGAATACGAACTCAGTGACCGGTTGCACCATCAATATGCTTTAGGTTTATATTCTGGTCATCTATGGCCACTTTTTTCTTTTTTTTTCAAACCTGCTGAGGAGTGGTCAACTTCACAGGGTCCTGGTGCTGACCATTTATACCTACTAGACTGGACTTGTTTATGGATTTGAGTTTGATTATGGATCCTGAACTTGCTGCACTGGTGGGCCTCTGTTGAGGGAGAATCTGCTGCTGTGTTTTCTGTTTGCTTCTGGGTTGCCAACCCTAAGTGAACAGAGGCATGGGATACCTCATATCAGCTGGTGGATAATCCTAATCAGAGGCCATCGCAGGTACCTGAACCTTACTTAGCTAGTTGGGCATCGTCAAGCCTAAACTGGAGTAATGCGTCTCAGGCAGGCCATGTGGCTCTTGAAAAAGTCCACTTGAAAAGGTGGTGCCTGAAGTTCCTACCAGCATCGGTGACTTCAGCCTTTATCAGAGGAAGAACAGGTCTTTGTCCCATGCCTGCGATCAGGGGGCTGTTTGATATTGTTGGCCCTACCAATCTCAATAAACCTAATTTCTTTAAAAATCCTACTAATCATTTTCTCTCTGCAGGAACGTGGAACGTGAGGACATTGCATAGAGATTATTCTCTTGATGTCCTCATGCAGGAATTACAGCGCTATAACCTAGATATTCTAGGCTTGCAAGAGACCAGATGGACAGGTAAAGGTGAGATACTTAAAAATAACTTTAAATTTCTCTTTATAGGGAGGGAGGATGGAAAGCATCACCAAGGCGTGGGTCTGCTGCTCAGCAGACATGCTAGTGATGCTCTTCTGGGATATGAGTGCATTAATGAAAGGTTTCTTACAGCAAAATTTCAGACAAGCATTAAAGACTTGAATGGTATCTGCTGTTATGCTCCCACTGAGGATGCTGATGAGGATGAGAAGGATAGGTTTTACAGACAACTTCAGGATATTTTGAATTCTGTCAAGAAAGGAGATATTACCCTTGTTGTAGGTGACTTCAATGCCAAAGTTGTTACTGACTCTGATCTTTGGGAAGGAGTGATAGGCCCTTTTGGTATTGGTAGCTGCAATGGCAATGGGCAACGTCTCCTACAGGTAAGTAAACTCAATGGTTTCAGAATAACTAACACATATTACAAACAACACGACATACATATATACACATAGGTTTCATCTGATGGGCTACATAAGAATATGATTGATTATATATTAATTAACAGCAAATGGGCTATTTCTGTTAGAAATACCAGGGCATATAGGGTAGCTGAAATTGGATCTGACCATACCTTGTAAAAAGTGTCTTCCAACTTAACTTAAAAATTGTTGTGCTAAATTTAAAAAATTTACCTTTAATACTGAAGATCTGAAAGACCCAGTTATAGCTAAAGCTTACCATGATAGGTTACTTAGTCATTATGACAGTCATGGTTTGCTTAATACTGAAGTTCAGAAAGAATGGGGCCATTTTAAACAGGCTTTTTTTGGAAATTAACAGTACTCTTTTAGGTTGGGTTGTTTGGGTTGTTTTACCTCTGAGCGGCACTTTTTTGCACACCATGGGCTAAATGCCCAAGTCACATGGACCACGAAGGCTCAGAGAAGGTTGGGGGGAGGTGACCCACTGGAACAGCTGTTGGGAGACAGATGGTAGCATCCCGTCAAGGCCATCCAGCGTGTTCTTTAACGTGCACAGGTTATGGCTCTCCCGCACACGGGGCCACGGCTTAACGTCCCATCCGATGGACGGCGCCCTTTCCAAGCCCATTGGTGTCCCCTACTGACCGTGGGCAGGGCGGGGAATTTTGCGGAGATAAATCTCAACGCTGACCCAGCTGGGACTCGAACCTGTGAACTACAGATTACGAGCCTGGCGCGCTACCGACTGAGCCACCCTCGCCCCTACTCTTTTAGGAAAAAAGGAGCAGAGGAGACAGAATTATTTAAGTGATAAGGCACTTGAGCTTATTTCAGGAAGAAAGAACTGCAGGAATGTCCTTAATCAGTACCCTACTAGTCCTAATAGAAAGGATTACAGAGAGCTTAATAAACGTGTAAAGGATCAGTTAGCTACTGATAAGAAACTTTGGCTTGATGGCTTGGCGGACAAAGCTGAGGAAGCAGTTAGGCAACAGAACAGCAGGATAGCTAATGTTTTATGTGGTAGAAAACGGACAGGCATACAAAGATTGCAGGATAAACAAGGTAAGGTTATAGAAGGGGAGGATTCTGTCATGGCTAGGTGGGCTGAGCATTTCAGTGATGTTCTAAACAATGTGGTTAGTTCTACTTCCATTGTTTGTAATGATGGTAGATGCATTGGTGGCTTTAATGTTGGCCCTATAACACAATCTGAAGTTATTTTGGCTATTTCTAAACTTAAACTTCATAAATCCCCAGGGGCAGATGAAATTACTACAGAAATGCTTAGAGCTGGGAATGTTTCGGTTACCACTTGGATGACTGAAATTTTGAATAACTTTTATGTTAAAGGCATGGTTCCTAAAGATATTACCAGAGCTATTATTATCCCTATTTTCAAAAAAGATGATCGCAGTTCTTGTGATAACTATAGTGGTATCAGCCTACTCTCTGTTCCAGGTAAAGTTCTTTCCATGATTGTGCTTAACAGAATAAAGAATCTGGTTGACAGGCAATTGCGTGATGAGCAATGTGGATTCAGAAGTGGTAGGGGATGTGAGGATCAGATATTTTCACTTAGGCAGATTCTTGAGAAATGTTTAGAGTTTCAGAAACCTTTGGTTGCTAGCTTTGTTCATTTCAAAAAGGCTTTCGACTTTGTTGATCGTCATAATTTGTGGTTGATTGTGAAATCATATGGTATACCAGACAAGTTAGTTAACATAATGAAAGCTCTCTATAATAACACTGAGTCATGTGTGAGAGTTGGTAAGTCTTGTAACAATTGGTTTAGCATTACTTCTGGTGTTCGACAAGGGTGCATTTTGTCTCCTTTTCTCTTTAGTTTGGTTGTTGATTATGTTTTGCGAAATTCACTTCAAGGGAAAGCTTTTGGCCTTAAATGGGCTGGAGATACGAATATTTCTGATTTAGATTATGCTGATGATTTAGCCCTTTTGGCAAATGATGTTGATGAGATGAACTCTTTCATTCGAGCTGTTGATGAGACTGGTAGTACAGTAGGCTTGGTTATAAACAGAGAGAAAACTAAAGTGATTAAAATTGGTCAGGCAGGCTGTGATTCAGTTCATCTGAATGGTTGCAGTCTTGAGCAGGTGTCACAGTTTAATTATCTTGGGAGCTATGTAACAGATAATGGTGATGTGCGGCATGAGATTAACAGACGAATAGGGATTGCTGCCGGGACTTTTAAGAACCTATGGAGAGTGTGGAGAAATAGGCGTATCCACCTAAAGACTAAAATTAGACTGTATAATAGTTTGGTTCGTTCTAGGGTTAGTTATGGTAGTGAAACTTGGACACTTTGTAAACAAGATAACAGGAAACTAGATGCTTTTGATTCCAGATGCTTATGCAGTATCTTGGGCATTAGGTGGTTCAACTTTGTAACTAATGATGAGATTAGGCAAAGGAGTTTGCAACCTCCTTTTAAGCAGCATATTGTGCAGAGAGAGACTCCGTTGGTTTGGCCATGTTGCCCGTATGAATAATTATAGATTGGCGAATAGGGTTATGAACAGTGTGCCTAAAGGCCTCAGAAAGAAGGGGAGACCTAGGATGCGGTGGGCAGACAATGTCAAACAGGACCTTGTTAGAATTGGTGTACAGTGGTCGGATGCAGCAGATATAGCTCAGGACAGATATGCTTGGAGAATTAAACTGCGCGGTCTGGTTGGACCTCCGTAGCCCATGACTGCTTGAGGATGATGATGATGATGAGTTTAGGGTCCTATGGTAAGATAGGTATTTTTTAATTTATAGTTTTCTGGTAAAATTAAGAGGAATTATTAAAATCGGGGCAACTCGGCAAAATCTAGGGCAGTTGTCAAAATCGAGAAAAATTCGCAAAATCTAGGAAAGTTGGCAAAATCTAGGGAAGTTGGCGAAATCGAGGGCACTTCGTAAGATGCAGGTGAGTTGTGAAAATTGGTATTGTTTTTGTGAAATTAAAGAGAGTTGGCAAAATCTAGGCAACTTATCAAAATCTTGGGGAGTTGGCAAAACTGGATCAACCCTCCTACGGGACGAAATCATGGGAACGCTCCTGACATTAAATAAATGTAAAGTACTGATTTTCTCAGTAGGCAAAATTATATTTCCGAGTCGGAAATTTTTCGTTCTCCACCCCCCACCCGCCCTCCCAACCATAATCCTTTCGCCATGCCCCTACTTTAGGCGATGAGAATGAAAAAAGAAAAAGGTCATAACATTTCGCACGAATACTACATCAAAGTCAATAGGTGATTTTTTTCCATTCCAATGGTTAATGAGAGACTTCATCTCGCCTATAATTTTTCTTTTACACAACAACATATTTTGACATATTTTTGACATAATTTTATATGAAATCATACTAATCGAATGTCTCTTTAAAATGAAACGAGAAATTTTAAGTAGATTACTGTATGTAATTTCATTCTAAACATAAGTTGTTGAAACGTGGTATAATTTTTATGGCTACTACAATTATGGCCCCAATGTAAGAAAAAAGTTGGGGAGATGACTGATATTCAACTGAATCGAAGAATAGGACTGAAAAGACGTTTCGCAATGCATATATTTCCTTTTCAGCTCTCTGAAATTGCATTATTCAGCAAAAAGGAATTTAAAAAATTCGAAAAGGTGATCTTGCCCTTTCTACTTGAATTTCGTATTTTCCCCTCCACTCTAATAATTACTTATATACAAGCTCAGATCTAGAAAAAAAAAATAGAAGTTAGGGGAACCAAGATTCACAATCGAGCATGAGAAATGTAAAGAGGGGGTGGGGGGTGGGCAAGAGGCTGGATGCCGAGTGGTTAGCGCGCTTGGCTACTGATCTACGGGACCTGGGTTCGAGCCCCGGGTAAAGGCATGGCTCTTTGTGTCGTTTTTCTGCTGAGGTCCTGCCATCCTCTCAGACCTTCTACTATGGCATATAAACTGACAGGCTCCTGTCAGACCTCTGTAGCAAGCAACTGCTTGAGGAGGTATTATTTATTTATTTTTTTATTATACCACTTCTCCTCCATTTTACAAATCTTTAAAAAATTCTTTAAAAATGCATTAAATTTAAATATGTTGAATAATTTTTGCCTCTATTACCTTTACTAGCATTCTGGAAGGGGGGATATTGACCTCTTGCCCCTCCCCACCCTCCCTGGATTTGGTCCTCCCTATATATGTGTGTGCATTTTTCTTCTCCGTTCTAGTAGTATTTTAAAAAAACTATTCCTGAAAAATATGACCAATATATATATAGGTTTACAATGTTTTTATTCCGTTCCGATAATGAATTTACATTTATTATTTTAAACTAAATTACTCGTCGTAAATTATCATTTGAAATGTTGTCTATTTTGGTTATATTTAATTTACAACATTAATTTATTATGCAGGGTAGTTATAAATAAACTGACATTACTCAGAGCGATGTGGAGAAAGATCTACTCGACGGATCACAGCGAAAAGTGGTGGATACCTTAATAAGAACATGGGGTAGAGAATTTGCGAATAAAAAGTTAGTTAGTGTTAGTGCCACCAGGGTGGCGTGGGTGCTCTAAAAACGTGGTAAAACATGCTAATTTCTCGTGACATTGCAGCCAGTCACACGTGAGAATCTCATGAGGCACACTATAAAATGTGTCTTCCCTGTAATCGTCAGAAGGAACCATGGGTATCTGCAAGAAGGACCAAGCTTTGCTAGTGAAACTCTTTGACCAATGCCGCAGCTGCATTATGCAAATATCGTCGTCTGAAAGATATAAGGAAAGAACCTTTCTCACTAAATGGACTAAAGAATATGATACAGAAATTCGAAGAAAGAGGCGAGTTGGGTGTGACTCGGGGTAGAGGCCAGCGGCCTGTTGCAAGAAACAATGGGGAAGACGTCGCACTTACCATTGCAGAAATCCAGTCGCAATCGGAGTAGCCGTAGTTAATGAGAGACAGGTATCTCGGCAAATGCCACTTCTGTGGTTAACTGTCTGTAAAATTATACGGTCCATCCTGAAATGGTATCCTTATAAAATTCGTAGGATGCAGCAGCTGCAACCACGTGATCCTGAACAGCGCACCAACTTCGCTTTGCGATTTCTGGCGAGGATGCAGCGCGACGACATGTGGCCTTAGAAAGTCTTATGGACCGATGAGGCGCATTTTTCCCTATATGGAGCAGTGAATACGCACAACTGCCGAATATTGGGAACTATACATCCGCATGCTACGAATAATGTGCCCCTACACTCCGGTTATGTAACTGTATGGTGCGGGTTTACCGCAAAATTTATAATCGGACCATTTTTCGTTGTGGTGATTACGCCTTAAGGTCCCGTGCGAGGTCCCGTACGTTGATCGATGAATTGACCACGTTTCACAGATCTTCTTCGCGGCAAGATTATTCCGGTTTTTGCAAGAAAGAAATTGCTTATACTCCACAATTTTCATTCAGGATGGGGTGCCACCCCATATTGCACGTACGACAATGCAATTGTTGCGTACCACATTTGATGAGGACAGAATAATTTCTCGAACGTTTGCCAATGCTTGGCCACTACTTCCCCTGACCTAAAACCATGCGATTTTTGGTTGTCGGGTTATTTGAAAAGCCGAGTTTACCAGGACAATGTTGAATCGCTTGCTGAACTAAAGGCAAGAAAAACACAGCATATTGCAGCCATTCCCCGAGACATGTTTCAAGCGACTGTGGACCATGCCGTATATTATGTTTCCAACACATTTTGCATACGAATGGTTCACATATTGAGAATCTTGATATCTAAAATAAAGGTTATGTTTGTTCAACTTGGCATTTTCTTTATTTTAGCGCACCCACGCCACCTGGTGGCACTAACACTAACTAATATTTTTTATTCATAAATATTCTACCCCATGTTCTTATTAAGGTCATGGGTATTAATCACTTTTCGCTGTGATACGTCGAGTTGATCCTTCTCCACATCGCTCTGAGTAATGTCAGTTTAATCATAACCACCTTGTATATATATTTATTGCATATATTAATTTATTTTACAACAAATTTTATAAACGTGATATGGTAATAAAATGAATTATATAAAAAAACTATACCGATCAGGATTAAATCGGAGACCTTTAAGTTACCAATCCGAGAAAGCATCGTCATTAGCCGACTGAGTTACGTATTGCTAAAGAGCTATCATGTTACAACATACTGTTAGCATTCCAATAGAAGACCATGTATTCAACACATTTTATATTTTCATTCTTAAATACTTCGCAGATAAATATCATTCCTTGGCAAAATAAAAAGTTAGCAACCTGGTTCAAACACATATTGTCAGGAAAATTTAGGCTCGCTTAGCCTGTCATAATCAAATGAAGATATTCGTTAAATAACAGGAAATTCGACTATTGCTTAGATTGGTAGAATCGGCCAATCAAACACAAAACAGTGACTGAATGAGTCTGCATAGACCCTTTTCTATTTCAGGAATATTCATTATGTGATATGCTCATCATCATCATCAGCCAATCAAATGTCACGGACCACTACAAAATGGTGACACATCTCCTGCAGTTCATCGGTATTGTATTTCATAACTTGCGCATTTTGTCTTCGCTGCAATGCAAGCAATGCTACGATTTCGGATGCTGGCCGTAGTGTTAAACTTCATACTGACCATAACAAAAGCAGTCGACCTCTACAGCCCAACGAAGCCCTGATTCACAAAGTAAATGCTGGGATTGCCTACGTAACACGGCAAATAAGGATTCAAGTGAATATAAAAATGACATTATGTTGATTTATATATGTCAAATAATGAACACCAAATTCGAAAATCGTTCATTATTTTTTGTGATTATTTTTGTTCGGGCAGTGCACCAGTCGCACCCGGTTGAAATTATTTCAAGTTCCAACCTGTGTTCTATTAAAGGTATAAAGTTGAATTTTCGATACAAAGTGGTTTATGCTCAAAGATGAGTTCCTGGAAAATATCGACCTGCTTTTGCTATAAAAGGGGATCGCACTCCAGACATTCAATTATAGTCAGTGTTGCCAACTTAATTTTTTTTAAAACTAGATCTAGCTTGTTTAGAAACTATCTAGTTTGGAAAATTTTTCATTTGCTTATGGCTTGAAATTTTGCTTTTTTTAAATGAAAAACTCTCTTCTTCAGTTTTCTGATTTTTTAAAACCACTATTATAAAGATTAAATTTTTGTTTAAAGCAAATTTGTAGTTCCATTCTAATAACGGCTATTGCAATAACCTCTGTCTTTAATGGAGCGTTCGTTCAGGTGAAACTGTGCGTCCGATACCAACCTGAACCACGACTAAAAGTGCAGGCCGATCAAGGCGATCAAAAGGACGATCGAGTTCAGCCAAAGCCATCTGAAGAGAAAGCCTGATGTCACGTGATATGTTGCTGTGTCACCGGAGTCCTATCAGAGCAGAGGCTCAGTCGAAGGGCGAAGTACGCTTTGTATCTCGCCATGCGGTTTGTTCCTTTGTGTTAAAGGTAGGTGCTATTTCTTTATTCTGTTGTATAGATAAATATTAAAATTATACATATATTGTTTATATTTAAGTGTATTTATAGTAATTATTATTGTTACCATGTCCCGTAAATATCGTGGTCCTGGCTGCCGTAATAATTACAGCAGATCGTCATATGTAACTGTATTTCTTTTATACGTATGTCGTTTAATAATCTCCTACCTCGATTAGCCTGACAGACTGGTGCTTCTATATATTACACAGTACAATATGACACGGAAATTCGAAGAATATTAAGAAAATTTCAAACATTTGGTTAGAATGAACTAATTAAAGTTAAGAAAATTATTTTACTTTTGTGGAAAGTCATTATGTCTGGAGTGCAAATATTTAATATATTTTTTTTCATTCGTAAGAATTTTCAGGGGAGCACTGCTTCCATGGACACTTCGCCACTGATATAAATTTTTCGTAAAGCAATGTGTTCGGTACATAGCTTTTACAATTAGTATTTCAAGTAACAATAACTTCAGTAACGTGTTAAGGAAGCAGACAAATAAACGAACTGCCAAGAATCTATCATAAACAGTAAGGAATAATTTAAAACCCAATTATTCTTTAAAATAATACATAAAATACAGTATATCCAAATGTGTTATGTGATGTAGTGTTTTATTCTTTGTGGTTTAACTTCTGTGTGGAAAAAGAAACCTCTGTGAAACCTGTTAGAATCCAGTAAAGGAACTCAACTCGTTTGCTGTGATTGGTTAACCATTAAAAAATAATTTTACTCTTTCGCTTTCACTTTCCATTTTGTTGATCAATTTAAAGATAAAAGAGGAGTTCAAATGTTTGCAACAAACAAGGAGTCAAAGTGGAGAATGTGTTTGATTTTTCCCCTTCACCTGAATAAACAAATGCTATCGTTAAGATAAATTAATCTTTATGTCGCTTGATAGATCATGTACTGAACTTCTTATCTCTTCGTACCTTGATTATTACTTGCAACCGAACGAATCGTTTCTCTTGACATTCTCAGCAAAAAATTGTTGTTTCTACAAACATGGTCATTATAAATTGATATAAGCAGTATAATAAATAGATTTATGAATCGTTAAGAGACGTTTACTAAAGCATTTTTTTCTTTTACTAAGGTTAAGAAATTTTCCTTTACTTCTGAAGCTCTAAAAGACCCATTTATAGCTAAAACTTACCATGATAGGTTACTTAATCATTATGGCAATAATGGTTCACTTACTACTGAAGTTGAGGAAGAATGGGACCGTTTTAAACAGGCTTTTCTTGAAACTAACAGTACTCTTTTAGGAAAAATAGGAGCAGAGGAGGAAATATTATCTACAGGAATGTCCTTAATCAACATCCTATTAGTCCTAATAAAAAAAACGTGTTAAAGATCAGTTAGCTGCTCATAAGAATCTTTGGCTTGATGGCTTGGCTGACAAAGCCGAGGAAGCAGTTAGACGGCACAACAGCAGAGAGCTGTATCAGATAGTTAATGTTTTGTGTGGTAGAAAACTGACAGGTATACAGGGATTGAAGGATAAACAAAGTAAAGTTATAGAAGGTTCTACACAATGTGAATTGTTATACCCCGATTGTTTGTAACGATGATAGATGCAATACTGGCTTTAATGTTGGCCCTATAACAAAGTCTGAAACTTTTTTGGATATTTCTAAACTTAAACTACCGTGACCTGTCAAAATGGTCCAAGACTAAATAGCTCCGACAAAATAACCCCGAAGAAATAGCTTAGCCTATTTAAATTCTAAATTTCGCATTTTAAAAATTGTATACAGACATATAAATAGAAATTCTAAATATGGTTTGGTAATTCTTTACAAGTCTTTAAGGTTTGCGTTCCTTGCCACATTCTTTACAAAACTTACATTTCAAGGTTATGTGAAATGCCACGAAGGAAGTCCATATGTTCCATAGTTGCATAATTTTCCACTAATGCTTCCAGGCGTCGATTCAGTTGCACATATTTAGTTTTGCTAGCACGTTGCGAATACCTGCAGCAAGGCGGATTTCTACCATATCTTGCTCTTTTCGGAAATGGTCGATGAGTTTGTAGATGGATGGATGATGGCAATCTACAGTTTGCTGGAATGCCCTATGCCACCCTTCTACCGAATTATTTGTCCTCGGAAGACCATTGACGACGCGCTCATGAACATTCCATATATGTATTGCAAACCGTGGTTGTGCTCGGCGATTGCGTCTTATTCGTCCTATATATGTATCTTCCCAGTAATCGATAATGGGGTCTAGTTCGTTTGGGCATTTTTCAATTAATTCTTCAAATACCCCTATAACATCATGTACCGGTACAAAACTCAACGCAAACAACATTTTTATATAAACACGCACATTTTCATTATTTTCATAAAGTTCCGTCAAATTCAGTTCTTGCAATTTTCGCCATAAGCACTGTCCCAAACGAAGCAAACAGCCCACAACTTCGGTGTTATTAAAAACTTGTAGCACGTTTATAATCGCTTTCTCGTAATCACTTAACACACTTGTTGGATTTAAAGTTTCCTTCAACTGTAATAGTTTCTGAAATACGCTAACATATGTTGCTTCACTTTTATTTCTTAACAATACATATATCAGTGGAATACAACACTTTTCTATTAGTCCATGTATCGAGAATAATTGAAAAAACAGTTCAGGTGATACTTTAAACGTGCCATCAACAAACCAATGATGATTCTGTTCCAATATTCCCAAATTTTCCTCTGTGCCGAACATTAGTATTCGATCAGGATCGTTTTCTCCAGAATCCCACAGAATAAAATTTTCGTTTCTTGTGATATTTTGAAGATCAACTGGAATTGCAATATCGGCAACACTTGCAGGATTTGGATATGGAAGATTCGTTTTTTTTTTCGTATACGTTCTATTGTTCTCTGGGAGGCAATATAATTTGGAAGCTGAATCGATGCTTCCAATGATATTCCACTTGTGCAGGCTTGATATATTTGCCTAGGCTTCTCCACAGCACTCTGTGCTCTATGTTTCATTTCAGAAACGCATTTCAATGCCTGATTTTTAGCTGGATTTGGCGCATGGTTGTGTTCCGTCACGACCCGGAAGTCAGCACCCAATGTTCTTCGACGCCCTTTACAAGTCGGAACTACGCACCTCCACGATGTACTTTCATCCCGGTTTTAACTAGCCTTGCGATATCGATGACCATCTTTCAGCAGCAGATCTTTTCCTTTTTTGCGACGAGATTTTCTCAATTTTTCTTTTCAAAACACAAATAATAACGGATTATCAGTTAATATCTATTAAATAGTTGTATATTATGTCAATAAATAAACGCATCCGGTAAAATAGATATTAAAATAACTTACTTATTTCTGTTAGAGATCTCCTGCAACGACTCCCGCAAGACACACGTGCGCCACGTGCGAACAAAAAACGCCACGTGCGAACAAAAAACTAAAACTAGAAGCTAAACTAAAACGAGCGATTACGTCATCACCAGTGGTTGCCGAGGAAAGGGGAAAATGACACGTGGCTCCGCCTACCGGTGAGCCACATGCCTGTCACTTGACTCGTTTGTTACTATAATATTTCTAATTATAGATGCAACAACGCAACTTGTTGCAAAGTTACCCTTCATTTTACTAGAGTATAGGAAGACATATTACGCGCGTTTTCCAACACGCAAGTTGGATAATCGTTCGCGCAAGTCGGATCGTTAATCGGAAGTACGGTTGAAATTGCTCAATGCTACGAAGATCTCATCAGAAGCATCAAAAAGAGTGGGGGGGGGGAAATTTCCCTAACCCTCATTCCGAGCACATCTAATAATAAGGACCTTTCAAAAGAAGGTTCCAGAATGGCCATTTTGTCTGGGCCTCAGAATCAAAAAGAAGCCCTACATTTAAAAAACTTTAAATTTTTTTACCGATCTTCCTTTTGCTTTTTGCTTCACATTTGGCAATTTGTCGGTTTTTGTGTTTGTCAAAACAGTTGTTCTACCGTATCTTTCGAACGCGATGGAGAAAATTATTTATGTATTAGGTGAAAGCTTGTGACGTGGGGAGTGTCATAGGCTATAAAAAAATTGACTCCCCATGCTTTTCTTCCCCTGAAAGAGGGTAAATATGAAAACTACTCATCCGTTCTATCTCCAGAACGCGAGTGCCGAAAGTAACAAGCTATGCATTAAATGAAATCTTCTGACGCTGAGAGTGTCACAGGCTATAAAAATTTAACCCTCCCCATGCTTTCTTACCTCCTTAACAAGGGAAAATATGAAAACAATTAACTATATCTCCAGAAAGCGAGTGTCGAAAGTAACAAGTTGTGTATCAAATGGAATAAATTGTGACGTGGGAAGTGCTGTGGGTAACTAAAATATACCTCACTTGCTTTCTTTCCCCCTAAAAAC
This sequence comes from Ryuthela nishihirai, assembly GCA_038380435.1. Classification (NCBI taxonomy): domain Eukaryota; kingdom Metazoa; phylum Arthropoda; class Arachnida; order Araneae; family Heptathelidae; genus Ryuthela; species Ryuthela nishihirai. The sequence goes on from JAWZYU010000019.1 coordinate 8,117,651, forward strand.
GAGAAATATGAAGATCGTCAATGAAGGTGTCAAATGAAAGCTCATATAATTACCGTCGTAAACAAATTCGCATTTTGCCCCCACCATTCTCCCACCCTGATAAAGAGACGTCGGATTTTCGCGGGAGTCGAACTTAACAATTCATATCCCAAATTGAAGTTTGTGACGTCTCCAATGTTTTGGGCTACCTCAAACACGACTCCAAAATGGAGGGAAAATGTTGTCGATGTTTATGAGCCGGATATCAAATGAAAGTTTCTGAAGGTAAGTGTTTTTAGTGACAAAAAAGTATAAATAAAATAAAAAAATAAAAAAAATACCTATTTTCCTATATGTGCCCAAAAATGTAGAAAATTACCCTAACGCATATCGTTGGTGCAATCAGTCAATGAGTTCGTATTCACTTCAAAGGAAGACGGCACCGATTTACCTACTCAACAAGATTACCGGCCGTCGCCATCTCTTCCTTTGAAGTGAATAATAATTCAGTGACTGATTGCACCAACTTTTACCGCTGCTTAGGTTTTTTTTTACTGCTGCTTAAATTTTCAACTGCTCTAGGTTTCTTTTCTGCTTTTCAGCACTCACATAAGAAGATGGGTACTTTTTTTTAATTTATTTATTGATATTAGAGTTAGGACGGGTTTCTTTAACCTCTCAGTGGCACTTTTCTGCACACAATGGGCTAAATAGATAAGTCACAAGAAACCAAGGGCTTAAGGTATATTGGGGAAGGGACCCACCGGAGAGCTGTTAGAAAACAGATGTAAACCTTCCGTCCGTCAAGAGCATACTCTCCTGCGCATGGGACCATGGATTCACATTCCATCCGAAAGACGGAAGCCTTTCAAAGCCCATCAGTGTCCCCTTTCTGACAGAGAATAGTGTGCGGTCTCAGTGGAGATAAATCAGTGGAGTCAATCAGTGGAGATAAATCTCAATGCTGGCCCAGGTGAGACTCGAACCTGGGAACCATAGATGACGAGCCTGACGCCCTACCGACTAAGTCAAACCCCGCCCCTTTTATATTAGGTACAATACTAGAAAGTTTAATTTAATAAAATGATTCAATTTTTAACTTACAAGCCTCAGATAAGGCACAGATGCTTTTATCTGGTTCTTTCTGCTGAGGTATCCCTTTACTCCCAGAGCATCTCTATGGTGTTTTAAACTAACAAGCTGCTACCGGACCTCTGCATTTTTAATGAGTAAATTTTCACATAGATTTTGTCAAATTATAATTAAAAACCTGGTAAATATTAACGACAATCAGCTTTTACATTGGCTAGGCGCCTCAAAAGTTGAAAATGTTCTGGGCCTCTTTGGAGCTGTAAGAGAACCTAACGGAAGCTCTCAATTCTGCCAACAAACAGATTAAAAATGTTTTTGGAATAACAAACTGATTTTGAGAAGATCGGGGAGTAAAAAAATAGTAGAAAAGTGAAATGGAAGTAACCTGGAGGGCCTTGCAGCTCTTGAAGCAGAGTTGTTTTCTCCAGCATGGGGACTTTGCAGTGGTGCATCTTTACAGGCGTAGGAGCATACACAGCTGAGCTTCTTCTGTCTAAAATTCCTTTACTGGATGATTTGAATTTACATTTTTTTTCATAGGTTAAAAAATCTTAACCGCTGATCGAGTGGCTAGCATGCTTGGTTGCAGATCAAAGGGACTTGCATCCCAGCCTCTGATAAAGTATGAATGTTTCTTTTCAGTTTTGTCTTTGTGCTGAGGTTTCGCTTTCTTCATAGACTTTCTCTGTGACGTATTATACTGAGAGATACTTATTACAACTATGGCTTAATTCAGAATACGTAGCTTAGTTTCCAAAAAAATTGTTTGCTGTATTAATTATTTCCATATAAAGAAGGACAGAAAAAAATGTTTTTATTGAAAATCATCACATCTGAGGATTTAATTTAATTTGAAATAGTATATAGTTTCATTTTATGTCATATTGTTAATGCATTTTTATTTCTGGATGGCAATGTAACATAAAACAAGACAGGAATTTCGCTTTTCCTGAAATCAGCATTGGTTTTGGTTTTTAATCTAGTATTAAGAAAATGAGGTACATCTCACAATGTTGGTTAATGCTACACTGGCAATAAAAATAATGCCTTGTTGCGAGATACACTATATGATCAAAAGTATCCGAAAACTCGCTCATCCACAATCTCCCGGTAATAGGAAAAGAATTAATATCGCGTTGGTCCATCCTTTGCTGCTATCACAGACTCCACTCTGAGAGCAAGACTTTCCACTAGATTTTGATACGTTGCTGCGGTAATTGCCTGCCATTCTGCCACAAGAGCATTAGTGAAGCCGGTCACTGATGTCTGGCGGTTTAGCTTGGCTCGTAGTCGGCGTTCCAATTCATCACATAAGTATTCCATGCGGTTGATATCAGGGCTTTGTGCAGGCCAGTCAAGTTCTTCCACACTCATCTCATCAAACCATTCCTGCATGGTCTTCACTTTATGGATGGGGGCATTGTCATGTTGGTACAGTAAAGGATCATCACCGAACTGTTGCCATAAAGTTGGGAGCACAGAATTGTAGAGAATTTCATTATAGGCCGTGGCGTTCAGAGTCCCGTTCATTGGAACTAGGGGGCCCATCACCAACCATGAAAAATGACCCCAGAGCATGATGCCTCCTCCACCAAACTTCACATTTGGCACAACAAACAGGTAGCGTTCACCTTGCATCCTCCACACCCAGACTCGTCCATCGAACTGCCAGATAGTGAAGCGCGATTCATCACTCCAGAGAACGCGGTTCCGCTGCTCAAGAGTCCACTGGCGCCGTGCTTTACACCACTCCAACCTGCACTTGGCGTTGATTTTGTTTATGATAAGTTTGTGTGAGGCTGCGCTGCCACGAAAGCTCATTTCACGCAGCTCACGACGAACTGTTTGGTGCTGGTGTTGATTCCAGAGGCATTTCGGAACTCGATGGTGAGTGTCGCAACCGAGAACAGGCGATTTTGTCGCTCCATCCGCTTGATCCGTCGGCGGTCCCACTCTGTCATTTTACGTGGTAACGATAATACGTCATTTACAAGGTAACGATAGCACTGTTGTTGTTCCTCGACGTTTCCACTTCACAATAACATCACTTACAGTTGATCGGGGCAGCTGCAGCAGGACCGAAATGTCCCGAACTGACTTCTTGCCAAGGTGGTATTCTATGATTGTGCCACGTTGAAAGTCACTGAACTGTGCCGCATGGCCCATTCTCCTGTGTCTATGAGGTTTGATACGCCACGTGCGTCCTTTTACACCTGTTTTAGGCCATGGTTGTGGCGTGTATGGGGGCGAGTCCACTACTCAGAAGGGTTATCCAAACACTTTTAATCAGATAGTGTATTTTTAGAAAAAAAATTGTAATTTTACTTTCCTTCAAAACTTTTATAAATATTTTTGAACATCTACTGCGGAATGTCGCTCCAGACTACCTGAAACAGGACAACTGCTTTGGTTGCAAACAGGATATTTTTACGATATTTTGTTCTCTAAACGATTGAAAACACTCTTTGCTAAACATATTCTCAAGGAAAAGGTGCTTACGTCGAGTGATTTCTCGAGGTATCAAAATGATCGCATATCGAGATCCCAAAAAATATTTGGGGAAACCGATGTTACACAATGTGCCCAAGGCACATTGTGTATCATCGGTTTCCCCAAAATTAAAGTCGCCTTTGAGAAGTTCTTATATATATATATAAAGATTAAAATTGATTTTCAGTGAAACTCTTCTGAGAAAATGATGGTGTTGCTAGGGAGAGGAAATGATGGTGTTGCTAAAGCGACAAAATCCCTCAGGTGGTTATTGACAATATGGGTATCAGAGACACTAGAGCTTCGATTAATCGGCCTGTATATGGGTGGCTCGGATACGTCGAATTGTGAGTAATTAAGAAAGGTTGGAAAAAAATGAAAATAAAGCTTAATCTGAACAATAAAGAAACGGAAACAAAAACAAACAATGTTAATAAGGAATAATGATGAATATAAAATTATATCGAGATAAGAACTTCACACAGTGAAAGCTATTAAAGACAGTTAACATATCTTAACACTATAAAGAAGCTGCTACAAGGAAACTTAATATAATGCATTTATTTTAATCCAATGTTCTCCGTTTATAAATCAGTTTTCCACTATAAACACTCTGATTAATATTTCTGTTCATGGTGAAAACTTTTAAGAAATATTTTAGGGTACATTTATCAGGAGGGAAAATGAGGGCACTATTTCGCAAGTAAATGCGTTATTTAAATTTTACTGAAACAATAATACTAAAATAGGGAAATTTAGTGATTGTAACCTATTGTTTTTCATTCAAAAATCTTTAACACTATCTTGAGGTGGCGGTGGGGGGGGATACAAGGAACCGTAGCTCTATCATTGAGTGATATCTGTACAAATTTTGAAGGTCACCAGACTTCACTGGTTAAACCAATATTCGGATAATCGAGGTTATAATATATGTCAACAACCTGTCCCCCACCTTCCGAAGAAATATTTCTGGATGCGCCCCTGCAATGGTGCAACTTGAAAGAAAAGTGCAGAGGGGGATTCTCGTCAGTTTAAGTGTTATGGATTTTTTTAAATATTGATGCTAATTGGAAGTGATTTCGATTCTGGTTGTGACGTTGACGAGCGTACGGTAAAATTAAAAGATCTGATATTAGAGAGAGCCAGGATGCTATCATCAACTTCATTCATCAGACCTCATGTGAATCTTTGCAGTCTTGTTTTGAGCACTTAAGGACTCTGAGGGCAATTCATGAGGAAAAAGAAATAGTCAAATAAAGCGTGATACTTTTTTCAAGCATTCTCATCCTTCAAGGTTCTGTGTGCACCAGAGCTTCTTCAACCCCGCTTCAGCACATCATCTTCTACCCTACACTATCTATTTCATAGCTGTCAAACAATAGCAAGCTTCTTCATAGCTGCCCTTGAAAATCATGGAAAGCGACTGATTGACTGGTAAGTTTTATATTTTTACGGTTAAAGTATGTTTTTTTTGTTATGTTCTTAATGCCATTTGCTCGTCCCCTCGCAAATCTGGACCACCCTCCTCCTCCCTGCAGCCCAGATTATATATGGCTTACCGTAGTCTGAAACGAATCTATTAATATTCCAAAGAATGAGTGTTCTGCAAAATAATTTTCAAAGCTATAAATGCGAATTTATAGGGCCATGTTCCCTTAGAACAATGGTTTCCAAATTTTATATAATGATGCCTCCTCAGCTTAGCAAACATTTCGTCTCTCCCCCTTCAGCGTCATTCCCCCCAAAATGTGTGTTGAATGACAAGGAATGTCAATTGTTGGATACGTGCTAGCAAAACAACTGAAAATGAACGAGACAATATTGAAAACTGCCAACAACCAACAACAACTGTCTGTGATGTTAAATTTCAAATGTGCAAAAGATGCAAAGACTGAAGAAAACTATTAATTACACCGAACGATATTGGAGCTGCAAGTGTTGTATTTCTAAAAGCAGTTCACAAAATCAAACAAACGATCTCTGACGTTTTAAGATCTATAATCAACTCAGTTTACCGTAAAACTTTCCTTGAAGATATTGTCCTTTCGTCCCCGTAATCGAATAGTCCCACCCCACACTTTGGAACAACAGCATTAAAAAACATATATTGCACTATTGGGCAAGTTTAATTTGTGCCGAAAAACACACCGCAACGACATTCTGGCCCCTTCCAATTCCATCGAGCCTCTTGACCCTCCCTCTTTTCCCAGATTTTGCTTCTACATATATGGATATTTTGCATATGCTTCCTGTCGATAAGAAGAGTTGCAGATGCGAATTTATCCAATGCTCTGTTCATTAAAGAAGCAATTTACTGTTCGCGTCATTAGAGGGTGGGAATCTGATTTTTGAACCAATTCACAAAACTGAATTTAACAATAATCAATATTTGAGAAAATTCACGATTTTTCTAGTAACAAATGCTTTTAAATGCCATTTTTGAACATTATTTTGTTGAACTAAAATGTGAAATTCTAATCGATCTTTGTATAAAATACGTACAAAGGAGTAATTTGGATTGTAGATCTCAGAAACGGAATGAAATCTGACATCCGACGTGACTTTCAATATCAGATAGAGGTTAAAGTTCGACTTTACGTACTGAATAGGCACAAATTGGTGCTTAGAAATATTTTGTATCGTAGATTTCGGAAATGATACGAAATTTCAGATTTAACGTGGTCAAGAGCAAATAGGAATCAGAGTGACGATGGAGAAATAAGATGCACTGCAGATGTCGTTTTACGTATATTTTGATGGAATTCTTATACTTTAGGTTTAACTTAGTGTTTAACCGTTGAATTGAGTTTTCTACAACCCTATGCAAACGCTGTGAATCTTCTTTCTATTGAAGTTATTAATTATTAGATGTAGTGCGCAGTACAACTGGAAAAGGATAATTTTTGAATTGTGAACATAATAATTAAGGAAATGTTTTCATTGTCCGACCTTTAATTCCAGGACATTCCAATCTGTCTCCTTCTCCGTGTGGCAAGGGGGATGAACGAAGTAGAACTGCCGGAACTGTTATCAGCACTACGATAAGCACCAGAATCCCCATGACGATTACCGGAAGAGGTACTCGGCATCTCTTCTCGTAGAATGTATCAGTCCTGGACCATTTCCGTTTGGCCATTCGAAAAAGCTAAGCAGAAACAAAAAAAAATCTATTCACAAGTGCACTCTACACAACTATTGCTTCAAATATTAACCATGGCTTAAACAGTAAGAGAAGAACTTTCACAATGTTACAGGGAAAATAGAGCAAACCAGATTTTGGGTGCTGTGGCAGCTGATGTAGAACATCTCTGTGCTACTGAGCTATCTCTATTAATAATCTAAACTTGACCATCTTTCTACCAAGTTTATGCTTTCATTATTTAAAACATTTGAATGGATATGTGCATTAAAAACAATAGTACATAGTAAATAGAAAACTGATAGAAAATGGAAATGCAGCACTAATCGAAACTTTTAATTTCAGAGCCATTTTTCAGGTCACATTTTCAGGTGCTCAAAAGAAGCGACTTCAATTGTGATATCTTTAATATTAAGCATTACCATCTTAATAGATGGCGTCTGCTTTAAAGAACCCCATAAAATGCATAAATATTCTTTTTATTACTTAACTTCGCTATTTAAAGGAGCCGCCGGGTGTTGGAGACTGCACATGACCCTGACACCCTGTCACGTGACGTAGCGGAGAGAAGGACTCTGTCGCTGGCCGTTGGAGACGAAACAGGTCTTGGAGGTGAGGCAGGAAGTCTGACCTCCACCTCAGGCTAAGTGCTAGCCTTGTTCTGTAGGTCTTGTGAGCCCTTTGTATATATATATGTCAATAAAATATATATTAATCTTGTAAGTGTAGTGTCATATTAATGCCACCGGCAGTATTCCTCATCCTGACAAGAGAGGTAAATAACGTTCCGATCAATATTCCTACCCTCGGTAGTTCACTCGCGGCGGTGACGACCCACAGGGAGAATACGTTTATAAGTGTTTTGAAGAATAGTGTAGTAGATGAAGTAACAGGATGACAAAACAACATTTCAGAAGTTTATACTTACTGAATTTCGTACATTAATCATGTGAAATAGATGGATAAAATTAACAAAACAAGATGAATATTAAGCATTGCAGCAGAGTATATAAACGATGTTATCGATTTTGTCTAGAGTACTAGCTTATAAAGTAGGTAAATTTTCAACTTCTATGTCATACTTCAAATTCTAGATGTTCATAGATGCGATGCACGAGTTCTGCAGTGTGATAGGCGAGGTCAGTTGTCAGGAGAAGTGCCGGTGAGTTTTAGTGAATTATGGTTGGATGACGAATTTTTGCCTAATAACTGTGGAAAAGACATATTGGTTTATGGAAACATTTTTAAGGGAATTTTCCATTCGGGATTTAGTTGAACTTCGTCGGTATTACAATAAGTTTCTGTTGACAAAAATTAATAGATTTTCTGTGAACGATGCAGAGGGATGATGGAATGCTAATGATAAAGGCTTCTTTGAATAGAGGTTTAGCTACTTCAAGTATAACTGTAAATGAAAGAGCTGTAGTAGCTTCCTTTAATTTGCTATTTCTTTGATGTCCTTTATTCTTCGCTGAAGAGTTCTATTGGCTTTTCCTATGTAGCCGAGAGGTTTAGATGGACTGCGGGAGTTTCATTTAGGGTAAGTGATGGGTACTAAATATACACCACTTGTAAGTGAAGACATATCTCTGTCTTGCTTTACGAGAGATAAAATGGTGGTTGGAGATTTGGTAGATACTTTAGAATTATAATTTTTCATAATTTTGTTAATGGTATTATTGATGGCTGGAAAATGTAAAACGGATGAGGTATGTTTTATATCTTGAAAAGTGTTGTATTGAAGACGGAAGTTGTTGATTTTATTTCTGGCAGAGAGGTGAATTCTCTTTATGAATTACTGAGGATATCCTGCGTCTTGACACAGAGCATATACACTGCTCGACATTAAAAGTGTCACACCCAGAAGGACATGTCCTACAAACATGCAAATAGAAGGGTGGGTGTTCGCAGTTGAGATATGCAAATGATGATAATCCGGAGTTATTAACGTGTGTGGCTCAAGAGATAAAAGGTGCAAGAAGGAACAGGGATGGTATTGAGTTGATGCAGGTGGAAGTCGTGCGAACGGTGAGATTAAGTGGTTTCACATGGAAATTTTTCAGCAAAGGCCGAAAATGCGTGGCACACACTGTGGCAGGTTTATCACCATTTGGATGGTTTTGAGAGAAAACATTTAAAGAATTATAGGCCTATGTGAAGCTGAATGGACTACACATCGTGTCACTTCCCATGTTCATCGGGATTCAGAAACTGTTCGGACGCTGTTGGCAACAGTGGCGAAATGAAGGTTCTATCATGTGTCGCAGAGGGAGTGGTGCCGTCTGACAGACATCAGCATGGCTTGATTGTTCCACGTACTTGTTCGTCACCACAGAGCACTGCAGGCGATATTCGATGGGCTGTGTCAGCAGCCATGGACATAATAATGGACTCATAATGACTCAAACGGTAAACCGAAGGTTGCAGGAGGCACACCTGTGCTCTAGGCAACCATTGAAGCGTTTGTCTGGCTTGGTGACGAAGTCGTGCGAACTGGGGTGACGAATTCTGCTGTTATTCATAGCGATTAGAGGCAAACATTGTTGTGTTTAGTGATGAATTCCGTTTCTGTCTGGGTGATGATGGTCGATGGGTCCGGGTATGGTAACAGTCTGGCGAGAGAATAGATCTAGCTTTTGTTCATGATCGGCACACTGCCCATCAGCCAGGCATAATGGTATGGGTTATTTTTGAGGTTTTTGAGCTTAATGGTATGGGGTGCAAATTGGATATGACAGAAGGTCACCTCTTGTCTGCATCACGGGAACACTGACAGCTGCATGATACTTTAGCGCGGTTCTGCAGTCTGTTTTACTGTTCCAAGGAGGAATACAGAAGCCATTTTCCAGCATGACAACATCCATGTACACGCTGCTAGGGTCTCCAGACAATGTTTGCAACACGTTCAAGTATTTCCATGGCCAGCACAATGTCCAGATTTATCCCCAATAGAAAATCTGTGGGACCACGTTGGATGATGTGTGCAATCCTCTCACTGACCAGAGTGGAATCTCGATGAATTATGGGAGCAAGTATATGCTGTTTGTTGTGCAATTCCTCGGGACCATATCCGTCGACTGTATGACTCCATGCCACGCCGTATTGCTGCCTGTATTGCCGTTCACGGCGGTGCGACTACCTACTGAGAGTGTCACATTGTGCTGCATTATCTCATCTTCTAACCGCTCTAAGTGGCTGCAAATTAAATCTTACCACCGAAGGCCAGCGAAAGATAGCATCAATTGACGACGAGAGAGCAATGGGACATGACAATTTTATTATTCTTCTACGAGTAAAATAATAATTAAAGGTTGAACTTTAAATAATATTTTTGATTATTAGATGATAAAAAATTTCGATTTTTTTTTCAAATAAATAATTTTTATTGACTAAATATATTCAAGAATCCCCAAATTTCCATGAGACATGCAGAACATACCATAAAGAAAATTATTGAATAAAAATGCTTGTTTTCAGCCATGAAAACATTCGTTTAGTTTTTTTTTAAGAGTCACTCATTGTATAATTTATTTTTATCTATTTGTGTCTTTTTAATCTAGTTAGTTATTTTTCATTAGCGTTTAGTAATATGATATCATCTACATAAAGTCTTTTAAATCTTGGTTAGCGAAATCATTGATATATGGTAAACATAATAACGGACCGAAATCAGAGCCTTGAGGAATGCCACAGCACAGAGTATTTCTTTTTACTAAAATTTTCGATTTTTTTTTTCCGTTATAATTCTATCAGTGAAACAGCTTTCAGTTTTAAAGCAATATCTCTAATGCAAACCTGTTCCTTTTGAAAGAAAAAAGATTTTGCTCCATTGTATAAATGCGATTACAAGGTTAAAAGTACTATCATGCTTCCTCCACTATTTAGGGAGTTACTTTGTTTGTAAATTAAATAATAATATTATCGTTTTCCTCACTTTTTAAAATACTAATTAATATATTATATTTAATAAATAAGCTTCATACTTTCTACGTATATAGGTATATTATGTATTGAAGAAAATATTCATAAGTTTCAATCTCAGCCAATGGTAATGAATAGCATTGAGGAATAAATATGTTGATAGTACGAAAAAATATTATCATCGTAAGACTTTCCATATTTTGGTGTAAGATATTAAAGTAAATGCACGGCAATTGAAGAATTAAAATTCATTATTTATGTAAAGAAAAATATAAAGAATAAATTTTGATACTGAAACGAGTTTTAAATAACGCAAATTATAATAATATTCTTGGGATGGTTCTGTTGAATTGAAATTCAAAAACTTGAAATTATAATATTTTATTATTTTATCAGTATGGTCAATAGTGACCCTTGGTGTTTAACATATGTGTTCCTTTCTCTTTCCCCTTTTATTGTTATTTTTGATTCAGATTATTATTGCGTTAATTCATTCCTTTTTGATGTGATATATGTTATGAACATGCTACTTTTGATGTACTGAAAGGACAATGATGTTGCAATAAAATTTAATTCAGTATATTCAACTAAATTAATTAAAAAATTTTAGTAATAAAAAATTATAAAATAATTAAAATAAACTGAAGAAAGCAAAATTCACACACATCCACCTTAGTCGGCTCAATTAGAAACAATACGATATTGCGATTACACTTATCAAAATCTAACTAGCAATAAGGAATTGAGTCATACTCACTTTTTATTAAAAAGCTTACGATTCACTTTCGACTTATTAGGCAGTCCGTGATATATCCATGGATGAATCAGTATAGTAGAAACAGAACCAGAGAAGGAAAAATATCTAGTTTTTTTAACACGAAAAAGAAAAAAACTTTCCTTGCTACTTTAATATGTGATGTTGGTGGTCTGTTTTTTTGAAATTGTTCGTCAAGCAACGGTTATTTTCATTGTTAACGAGAACCGATAAAACAGAACTGAAAGGTGGAACCTTATCAGAACCGCATCCTGTTCGGACTTTAGATAACATTCCTCCTCTATCGGTAAAAGTAGCACCTGGAATAGGGGGAAAGCTGTGCCTAACTTTTCTTGGTTGGTGCAGAAGAAGGTTGAAGTAGCAGCGAAACTTACCCGTGCTCCTTCTTAATAAGTGTTTCTAGAAATTCTCGTGTAACAGGAATCCGAAATGTTGATCTAAGTCTGAAGGGGGAACATAGTGGTGCATAAGGGGGAACATAAGGAACTCCAAGGAAAGTCCACACTCCAAATTTTCATAAAATGCTCAAAAAAGAAATGAAATTTGATAATAAAGCTACGTCCAATTTCACTTGGAAAGAATTTTCTGAACCAAAGTTTGTAACCTATTTCTATACATATTTCATTTCAGTAGCATGGAATTGGCTAAATAAATAACAAAATTCGTTGAAATTTAATGAGTGTAACAGTATGTAAGGTATCGTTAGATTCGTAACCAAGATTGTCTTGAACAATGGTGGGCAGATGCATATTGGGGAGAACCCTCAATTTGCATTTTCGTAACAACTTGTAGAACACTATTATGCTGTAGGTCAACCTGGGCACAGAGGAAAATTGTTTTGAGCCGGGTGGGATCTGAATCCACGACCTCCTGGTGACATATTAGGTGCTCTATCTGCTGAGCTACCGTCTACCCATCAGTTATCCTCTGTTGTGGATGTCAAACTCTGACATTTTAGAATCAGCCGCTGGTGGCTAACTTATAAATGCAAGTGAAGGATCTTTTCTTGCAGATCTCCCGAGCCTGGGCTCATGACATAGGACAATTGACTAGCATGTTTTCATGAATTATCCTCATTTCTCAATCCACGGTTATTGAATTATCATCTATCTAGTGTACATTACATTAGTAACACCTTAAAACCGCAGCACTTCATAGTACAACTTTTTGAGCATTGTTATGATGTAGGTCAACATAGGCATAGAGGAAAATTGCCTTGTGCCGGGTGGGATTTGAACCACCTTCATCAGGAGGTCGTGGGTTCAAATTATACCCTGTTCAAGACAATTTTCCTCCATGCCCATGTTGATCTAAAGCACAGTAGTATTCTAAAAGTTGTTAGTATGAAGCGCTGTGATTTCAAATTTGCTAATGTAACAAGTAATATATACTAGATACATTTTCGTATTTATTTTATTACTCCATTTCTACTGGACCGATTATTCTAAAACCAATATGAAAATAAGATAATTAATTCAAGAATAATTCGAGAATAAAAGTAGCAGCGAAACTTACCCATATATAGTGGACCTCCCTAATAAGTGTTTCTAGAAATTCTCGTGTAACAGAAATCAATTCAGCATTTGAAAAAATGCCAGAGATTTTTTGCTCAAAAGTTCAAAAGGTTTTTATTTACCGTGCTCTGAGAGTTTTTTTTTTTGCTGTAGCAAACAAACGCCAACAGTGAATTACAAAGTACCCCAAAGAGAGAAACAATGTATCGTCACCTATGTATTAAAACCAAGTTCAAGTAAAACAAAAGTTAATGGAATAATATGATAGATAAATCAGCAAAATAAAGGAAAGTTTAGGCCTGCTGAGCTCTCTATTCCCGTTCCACGTTTAGAAAGTTCTCAGCAAAGAGGTTAAACACGAAAAACGGAAATTCCAAGGAACATGGGCAAAAGAAGAATGTAAACGAAGAGGGAGGTCTTCGCATGGCTCATTCTAGCGGCGCTTGACGTTTATTTATTTAAATTACTTTTTTTTCTCAACTATAACAGTTTAATATAGGTGAGATGCTTCATATTGCATTGTTATTGGACGCCTCTATTAGTAGTCGCTTTTGAATCATTTCATGAAATTTATCCACATATGGGTGCAGTACCATTTTGCATTTGCTTCTTAACTTTGTCCCTAAAGTCTTTACGGAAATGTACGAAATATGCATTTTTTTCTTTTCTTCCATCCAAACATTAATAAGCTTTTCGCTACATTTCTAAGTCCCCAAATGGGTTCGGATGATAAAAAAAAACTAGTTCTTAAAACATTGGGAATATAGATTAACTAACTTCTTAGCTACGAGGAAAAATGAGACATTTTAAAACAATTAGGAAGCGTAAAATACTTCCTAACACCTGTGAAGCATGTTGTCCTTAAACAAATATTATTATTTAATATCAATAGAAGTCAAAGTGAAGCTTTTGTTAACACTTTTCTTCTCTACTCCTTAAATCGCAGTAATGTGAAAAAAGCCAAAAAACTTTTTCCTTCTTTAGAAATCTCATCATCATCATCCTCAAGCAGCCATGGGCTACAGAGGTCCAACCAGACCGTGCAATTTACTTCTCCAAGCAAGTCTGTCCTGAGCTACATCTGCTGTATCTGGCCACTGAACACCAATTCTAATAAGGTTTTGTTTGACATTGTCTGTCCAACGCATCCTATGTCTCCCCCTCTTTGTGAAGCCTTTAGGCACACTTACATAACCCTATTCGCCAATCTATAATTATCCATACCGACAACATGGCCAAACCAGCGGAGTCTCTCTCTGCACAATATGCTGCTTAAAGGAGGTTGCCGACTCCTTTGCCTAACATCATCATTAGTTACAAAGTTAAACCACCTAATACCCAAGATACTGCGTAAGCATCTAGAATCAAAAGTATCTAGTTTCCTGTTATCTTGCTTACACAGCGTCCAAGTTTCACTACCATAACTAACCCTAGAAAGAACCAAACTATTATACAGTCTAATTTTAGTCTTTAGGTGTATACGCCTATTTCTCCACAGTTTAGGTAATCTAAGAAATTGAAAATATCCGTGTTATATGATTTCGAAGATTCGGTTTCGTCCTGCAAAAAGATAACTAAATTAACGTTTAAACTCCAATTTTCGCAAAAAGTGTTACATTTAAAAACCGGAAAATTCTCTGCTAAGAGTTTCTAATTATGGAGGGGAGGGAGTAGTACATTTTTGCTTACAAAAACACAAGTTATGCAGGAGTAATGAAACTACGGTGGTAGTGCGCCAAATGTCCAATCCGATACTTGCAGGTTTGACTTCCAACTTGAGCCTTATAAACGTGGCTTGGAAAAAAATTCAAATATATGGGTAATAAAATTTTCACATATATGAGTTTGTTTGTTTTTGTCGAAATCATTTTTATTGTTGTACTTATATATCATGTTTTATGTTGTATAAGCTTCTTTATAAATATTTGTTTATGTTCAAAAAGCGAAAGGACTGCATACACCAATTTTTTTGATTTGTTATTAGTGTGGGATCTTGGGAGGGAGGGAGTGCAGGGGGGTCATTCTCCTTTCAGAATGCTTACTAGCAAGGTAAAAAGGGACAAAATATACTAAACTTGTTTATATTTTATGCATTTTTCAAGAATGTTTTAAAGACCTGTGAAATGGAGGGGGAAGTGTTATACTGAATTGGAAATCCAGTCTCTTGACCGCCCCTTTTACCTTTTTCCGACTCGATTGCGTTTCCATCCCCCCCCCTCGATTTTTTCTAGATTCGAACCTGCTTGTTATATATGTAAATAATTTATTCATTTGTAATATTTATTATATAATTTTTCATACTTATTGTATCTAAATTGCACATATGGTGAAATTAGCAAAATATTCTATTACTCCAAATTTCTCACAGAGTTTTCCAGAATGCATTCCAAGGCACTAAAAGTTTAAGTCTCTACCAATAATAAAAACAGCTAAGGGTTCAAATCACAGTGTCGGAGAGAATTTTTTTTTTAATACAGGAGACGCACTAAAAATAGTACAGACGTTGGATGGCACCACATTTAGATTAAATGTGCAATGAGAAAACTGATTTACCATGCGATGGGTCAACCAGGGAGTCTTTAAAGAGGGGGCTTAAAATATAGGTCAACCATTGGGGTCTTTAGAGAGAGGGCTTAAGATACAAGTCAGGGGTCTTTAGAGAGAGGGTTTAAAACACAGGTCAACCAGGGGTTTGAAATCAAGAAAAATCGAGACTATTCGAGAAGAGGGGCTTAAAATATAGGTGGGGAAACCAGGGGGTCTGAAATCGAGACTATTTGAAAAGGAGGGCTAAAAATATGGGTGGGTCAAAAAAATCAAATCAAATTAAGAAAAATCGAGACTATTCGAGAAGGAGGGCTAAAAATATAGGTGGGTCAAAAAAATCAAATCAAATTACGAAAAATCGAGACTATTCGAGAAGGGAGCATGGTCGGTTGCGACATATGGGTCAAAGTTCAATCTGAGAAGGCAACGTGGGTGGTTGCGACATAGGGGTCAAAGATATTCATCGGACCCTTTGAACTTGATCGGTAAATTTGCTATTAATAATAATAGACTGGTAAACCTCCTGGGCTCTCCTGAACAACTATTTTGTGCTTCCTCCAACTCATTTTTGTCGCAGTAATTTTTATTGTTCTAAAAATAAACTTGTTTTAAATATAACGCTGTTTTAAGGAATCAAACACTGGTACTCAATAGCGGCGTCAGGGGCCTAAACTAAACAACATTTAGGGATCCTATAGAGTGTTATTGAAATGACCTCTACAATTATGAAAACATTTTTCATTTTTCCAAGCTCCTACTGAAGAATATAATAATAATAACAAAAGTACAATACTATATGATTTTATAAACAAATTATTATTTACTATTTACAATTATTTACTAAAAATTGCAATTTTTTCCTCCAACCCTCTTACTGGGTTTATCAGGAGGGTGGAGCTTTTCCCCTATAAATCCGGCCTTTCCCAAGACACTATTTTTTCACCTTTCTATCACCTTTAGGTCATGGTTGGATCTAAATTTGACCTCTCTTTGATCTTGAATGCCGTATCAGATATCAGGTTTCACAATTTTCATTATTTCTAGGATTCGAATCACTCCTAATTGGATTCTAAATTTAAAAATACTCCTAAGTGGAGCTCTATCATTTCTGTCTCATAGCTGGAATTAGCATTAGTCTTCTACTTGTCCATTCATAATCTGCTATAGTTTTATGGCAGCAGAATTTCTCAGCGTCACTCAGACCTTGATGCAATGATTCAGATTAACAGCCGCATTTTGACAGAGGCGTGAACATTCCTTTACTCTGTGGGTGACGTCACCGGTGGCGGAGGTTTTCGGCTCTCCAAAATTCCTCAGGCACTCCACCGATAGTTTTATAATTTGGTGTGGGGTTCTCACTTACGTTTCGGTATGTAAGGTTTAAAGATTGGGTTTCTAGCTGCCTGGGTAGGTAGTAAGCACGTCGCAATTTTCTGAAATCTCTGGGGCGCTGCCGTTGCCTACCTTATGAATGAAGAATCGATAGTTATGAATGGAGTAGTACGTTATCGGTGCTCAGTTATCAATGGACTGACAGACGTTTCGCGACCAACTTTTGGAGCAAGGCCTAATTTTCTGGGGTCGAAAACCTTCCAGTGCACTAAATTGCGGAGAGTGAAGCATTAAACGAAGTTTGGTGGTCCAGCCAAGTGCGCTAACCACTCGGACACCAGGACTTTGCTTTTAGTGATTTACTCCCACAGATATGAAATCAAAAGGGTTAATATTCTAGACTACTGATAAAATTGGAGCAATTTGGTATAATCCAGATTGTGTTCTTTTAGTCTTGAGCGGCACTTTTTCTACACAAAATTTATTCTATAATAAGGATTCTTCTACGTCAGAACTAGCAAGGGAAAGAAAATTCACTGGAGAAAGTTATTAAGAAACCTATCAATGCCATTCAGCCTATTCTTTAACGTGCACAGGGTATTCCTCTCTTGCAAAAAGTGACATGTGGAAGAGAGCCATACTTTGGACACAAAGAAAGAGATTGGAGTCCTCCAATTCGTCTTCCTAGGGCTCCTACAAATACTCAATTGGATTCAGGTGAGGATTTTATTAGACTGACTAGATTTAAAGCAAAAGGTCCAGGGACTTCTGAAAATTAAATTCGGAGGACTGACTTTTCATTAAATTAGGTTAAAAAGTAAGAAAATAACAAAATATTTTTCATTACATAACATAAAAAACATATTTCATACATAATTGCGCATAATCATAACTTTATATTTGGTAGTACAAAATAAAACTTGAATGACATAGGTTGTTATTTTGTGTATTTCCATAAAAATGGATTTTCTTTCAAACATTTTCGTTTTCGGTGAGTTTTGCACTAAAGATTCCACAAGACACGCGATAATTAGTTTTCCCTTGCAGCAAAGCTTTCACGTTTTCCAGTTTTATTCGTGATTTCTCATTTGTTCATACTAAATTCATGTTTGAATTTACTGTGAACATATGAAACGGATTCAATTGAATTGAAAGGGAAATTCTCCTTCCGCAGTTTACTGATTTTTCTTTCACAAGCTGAGAAAGTCGCGGCAGACCGATGACAGATGCTGCACCGTTACCAGGTCTCCCAGATACGCAAAGCCGTTCGAGTTTCTAAACACGCCCCATTACAGGTTGGGACTCAATTTTTTTTATCCCAGCACAGGTTTACAGAGGGGGAACTTGTATTCCAAATTTGGGCCCTGTCGGTCAAGTATCTGATGAACTACAGGGCGCCGCAATCTGTGAAATCAGAGATAGAACTTTAATTAAGCCATTGGCAACCATAGGTCACGCGATATGATGCCAGCAAGTGGTGTCCGCACGGATACCACTCTCATTATGTTGATGATTCTAGCCTCAATATTTCAGTCACCTGCTTTACGACCAAAATTTTTTATAACAGTGTTTCCACTACTATTCTGTTAGTAAAAAACTGCTCGACCTGTACAGTCAACTCGGTATTGGGGTGCTCAGGGGAGAAAAAAGCGTTTTTGCATAGTGTTCTGTTGTGTCGCTAAGTTGCATAGTTTCAGCGGGATAGGTTGTCGATGTTACAGACCATATAAAAACTCGTTTCGTGGGGAATCGTTTCGTGTGATGGATGGAGTTGTGAGCTTGTGCAGATCATAGATGAAGGAGAATACAGATTGGAAACTCCCATATACCCCATGGTTATAACGAAGCGATCGCAAAGCCTTCAGGAACGAGTCCCGGAAGCTCCAAAAAGCCTGTCACGAAAAAGGAAACCGGGGACCTCTGTGCTGCCAGTCAGTGGCATTGCACGATGCCAAGGGTTGCTTGCGGAGTTTTTTAAAGTACGGTATTTGTGTTTCGCTGCAAACTATAATGCAATTCATTTTCGTGTTACAGTAAGACTGAGATTGTATGAGCGCAGGTAAAAAACTAGACAAACTAATTTGACAAGACTTTTTTTGCTATTCTTTCAACACTTGACGGTACTCAACACTGAATACCTTTCCCGTCTTTTTCCAAATATATTAAGAGTAAAATTTGCATATTCATTTTCACATATTCGTAAAGTAACTAGATAGAAACGTTTTTTTCACTCTCCTGATATTTTACGGTTTATCAACACATCTTTCGTTCTTCTGTTGAAAGTTACCAAACGAGGCCGATTAATGGCGATCGTTACTTTCTTATCTTTACTTCCCTTGTACCTCTTTCTCTCTATCGTTCTCCATTTCTCATTTTCGTTCCTTTTCCTTTACTCATTAGTTTACCGAGATTCTGCAAGCTGTCCGATGTTTTTCGCCCTATGGGTTCCCGCGATCGCCAGTTTAGTCAAAGCAATTTCTCATTCTTCTTTTAGAACCATTTTAGATGAAGTAGTTTGGATCTACAGCCCGCTACTCCACATTGTCAATTGTGAACTTTCATCTTTGAACCGGTTTCCGTATGGTACACGTGCTCTGGGGTGGACACGACAAATTGATGCCCATGGTCTCTAAGTAGAGTCATTTATTTTAGGTCTTCTAGTGTTTGTTGGTAGTTAATAAGTTCTCCAAGAAACCTTTCAACATTTTTTTTTCAAAATATTGAAACTTTAAACAATAATATTATTGGCAATTACTTTGATTTTTTTCAAATTTTTTTATACTTTTTCTAAAGTATTAATACATTTTTGCATTTTTAATTTCAAAAATAGGAATTTTTGCTACTAATTAAAAAAAGAGAAAAGCGAACATTTATTCCATAAGACAAGAGTAAAAAATATGAAGCAAGAAAAAGGAGAACTTGTTAACTTTAAAAAAGAACTTCTGGCCATCCTAGACGCTCCAAAAGAGTAGTTTTCAATCTGCCTGAAGGAAAGGGGACATTTCGTTATAACTCATTTTGTATACCAAACTGGATTTTGCTACTCTAAACGTAAATCATAAAATCTCATCCTTAAAATGAGGAGAGCCATACTCTGTGCACAGCTGTCTCCATCTGTCTCCTAGCAATTGTACAATGCATACTCTCCACCCAACTTTCTCTAAGCCCTCAGGATCCTTGTGGCCTGATCATTTAGCCCATTGTGTGCAAAAAAGTGTCACTCAGAGGTAAAACAATCCAACTCAACTCAATTAAACTAGAAGAATAATATATCTCCTGTGGCGAATACAGAATACTCCGTTTAATTTATATCTTAAATAAACAACGAGGGCCAACTCATTGTTGTCAATGCAACAAAAAAAAATAGAAAGTTCAACTTATTTCTCACAAATTAATTACACCCTAATGATCCACACAAGGTGGACTGTGATAAACTATAATATTTTCGCCTTTATTATTTATCCTACCAAGATAGAAGTCACTGTCTCATTACAGCTAACACAGCACACAAAGTTTTGCCTCGCTGGAACAGTCGCTAGTTCCCTAACCACTATGCCAGTTGGAATTGAATTTACATTTTCTAATAAGCTGTGTAACTGAATATAATTAGAGCTGCATAATTTCAGATGCATTTTTTGTACCATAAGCCTCAATTTTATATCCATGTTGAATTATTCAACATTTTTCTTAATGAATTAAGAACAAGGCAAAACCGTAAAGGACTTAAACAAATCCCTTGAAAAATACCTCTGGCTTTTTTTATGGATGAGATTTGTAAGAATCATTTTTTGATTTAAGTGATTTTCCAGTTTGACATACAACATTTGAGAAAAATCAATTAGACTGCAATAGATTTTGTTTAATTTAAGTACTTTGTACTTTGAAGAGCTAGGAGTGAGGAAAAGCCAATCTCTAGTCAATCCAAGAAAGATACATATGTAATTTTTTTATGTTTTGCTTCGTTTCAGATAACATTATCAATCCATAATTGTTGCTTGATGATACTGGAATATTTCTGTAAACGTTTTGTTCCAATAATGAAATATAAAAATACTCCCATAGGCAGCTGTTTTGCCACGGTGGTCTTTTAGGAGCCTGTCAGTTGAATGCACATAGTAAGTCTGTGAGGATGGCGGGACCTCAGTAGAAAAACATCACTGGCATCCATTCCCTGGGGCTCGAACCCGGGTCCCTTTCATCAGTAGCCAAGAACGTTAACCACTGCCCAGGGGATGGTGATTAGTGTGCTTGACTCTTGCTAGGATTGACTGCAAAATGGCTTTTGATAGTAATCCTCACTCCTACCTCTTAAAAGTGCTTGAATTATACAAAATCTATTGGATTCTAATTTATTTTTTCTCAAATGTTGTATGTCAAACTGGAAAACCACTAAATTCGAACAACGCTTTTTTACAAATCTCATCCATAAAAATAGCCAGAGGTAATTTTCAAGGGGTTTATTTAAGTCCTTTATGGTTTTGCCTTGTTCTTAATTCATTAAGTAAAATGTTGAATAAGTCAACTTATGGATATAAAATTAAGGTTTACTATATAGAAAAAAATAAATTACTTCTTGTATGCATCATCTAAAATAATGCAGCTCTAATTATATTCAGTTACAAAGTTTATTAGAAATTGTAAATTTATTTAAAAAAGCAATTTACTTTGAATTTGAAGTGGAAAAATATTCAATATTGAATGTCAAGTCAGAAAAAAATTTATAAAATAGACCACATGTTACTCATGGATAAAACATGCATTGCAGAATAACCTGTTAACAAAAATTATAAATATATTGGCATAAATCAATTACGACTCATTCAGCAGTCCGCCAGGCTTGTAATCTGCAGTTCTCAGGTTCGAGTCCCACCTGGGCCAGCACTAAGATTTATCTCTGCAAAATCTCCCCGCCCTGCACACGGTCAGTAGGGGACGCCAATGGGCTTGCAAAGGGCGCCTCTGTCGAATTCGATGTTAAGCAGTGTCCCGTAAGTGGGAGAGCCATATCCTGGGCACGTTACAGAACACGCTGGATGGCCTTAACTGGTTGCTACCTACTTTCTCGTAACAGCTGTCCAGTGGTTAGGACCTGCTATGTATACACACAGAGCGCTGTGCTGCTCACAATGGTTCTCTCCTTCTTACATCAGTTATGCAAGAGATATTGCTGTGCACCAGAAAATTGCCAATGGTAGCAGGTGGACACGGACAGTCATCTGACACCCCACCGTTGCACCACATATCTCCTACATATACTCGAGACTCTATTCAGTCAGTTTTGGATGAACACTGACATTGAAGGCCCCAACGCAAGCTGAAAGAAACTGTTGACTCAGGCACCCCATATACTGTATAAGCACATCTCCATCCTAAATTAGATTAAGCTGTGAAGCATTTAATGATTGACAACACATCTGAAGGAAACTCATGTAAATTCCCAAGCATGGAATTAAGTGTGAAATTAAGGAATATAAACTGTTAATGTAGATACCCAGTGAAATCGATATTTGTGGAGTTAAGGATATAATTATATTTCCTGGTGTTAAAAGACTTTGAGACTCAGAGATTGGAATTAAAAAATACGTGGGTTGATATTAACATATCCTGATATGGGGGGGCCAAGATTTGTCGAACTAAGGACTATACCCTTTGATGTAACGATATGTCATTGTCAACTGAGGTACCCTAGATTGCTAAACACATTAATTGAAGTTGATTGAGAATTAACGACTGGATAGTTATCAGAGTATCTCTGAATGTTAACAAATACACATCTGGGGCAAACAAGGGCACGTGGTAGCTAATGCACATTGTATACTGTAAACTGAACAACAGGGAAACACCAAGAACTAATATTTCATTTTCTTTTTGTTTCATGTGATGACCAGGTGGACTTCGTGGCATGAGAGAGCTGGTGGCATTGCTGCCTGAGGCCATTCGACAAGGAACTGGCTGTTGAATCAGGGCAACAAGGGATTAGCTATTGCATCAGAATGGAGCTGCCTCTCGTGCTCAAAAACAACCAATGAGTATTTTGTTTTAAATAGACCTTCTTTGTAGTTTTGAGAAAGTGCACACAGTGTTATCTGCACTAAGAATTCTAGTCTCAACTACAAGTGAACATTAAGTGAAAATGGGACCCAACATCACAACGTAATGTCCCTTACCACTAGAAGAACTCCATTACCATTTCCACATGGACAATTAGTACAAAAATGGAACGTGACATACCCAACCTGCAATATATTGTTCTTCCACGAATTTCATTTTCATGTTTGAAGTTATCATTCGGTATAACTAGAACCCTACATATTATTGTTTACATTCAGCCACCTCATCACCTCTTTGTAGGCAATGTATTGGAAGACTGAACCAAAAACATCCCTATTTCTCATTCGCCCCCCAAACACAAATTACACACATATACACAATTAGAGCCTTTCACCCTTTTCTATTTTATTTTCCCCCTGAATGGTATATGCATGTCATACCAACAGTATTTTCAGAATTCTGGCCTCACATGGAAATTCCCACTCGGAGCCTCACATGGAAATTCCCACTCTGAGCCTCACATGGAATTTCCCACTCTGCCCTTTGGCATTCATATCATTTTCACCAGCCATTCTTACTTCTCTTTCCCATTTCAACTTCGTGGATTGTGCAAGGTGGTGTACTTAAGCTGCCATTTCCAAAAAGCATGCAGTTGCCAAGAAATAACTACATCAGCAGATATCTATAAAGAACTTTTGCTTCTACCAGGTAGCTCCCGGAATGAGGAAGAGTCTTTGAGGTGGCTTCAAGAACTTTTACAACTGACTGTGGGCTATCCGCCAAAGAAGGATTCCATTGAATGTGCTGAATTCAATTCTCTCTTTTACCTCCTTTGCTCCTAGAGAATGGGCAGGAGTCCTCGTTGACATCGTAATCAGGCATCACTGCCATACAAAATGTGCCGGGGGATGAAGATTAGCCAAGTGCTGAATAATAGTATGAGCCACCTAATCTTTTCTCTTGAAATAATGAGTTGAAAAAAAAATGGTTGTCCTGACTGAGATTCGAACCCAGGTCTTCCAGAAGAATGCCAGCGCTTTTAGCCAGCATGCGTCTAGGAGACATGGGTTCGAATTCCACTCAGGACAATCAATGTTTTTCAACTCATTATTTAAATTGTTCTTTGTCTACAGTATCATGTCCTTCGAATTTTATATTTATTTATTTATTGTATTTTTTGTTGTATTATATTGTTGTATATATTTTTATGTGTTCTTTGAAATGTTTGTGCTGGGATGACTCACTGTTGTTGTTTTTGGGTCTGAAGCTTGCTGCTTGTGGAAAGAATCAATGCCAGAAGTTGTTTGTGCCATATATGACTAACTAGCCTGCGGCGTGAAGTCTGCGCGTGAGGCTAGGGGAGGGAGTTGGAAGTATCAGTCTGTGCGTTAGCTATCAAGCGAAGAGGTCGCGTTGACACGTGTCAAAAGAACGCAGCCTTTCTCAAATTAACCCTTGAAGTCAGAGTGCGATTCCAAGAGGGAATCCAGATTCTTGGCGAATCTTGTCTTTTATTCTTGTGGTTCAGGAGGAGCCACAGTGTAGGCAAAGGTTGGTTATCCTTTCGCCAAGTTTTGAAGTCTGTAAAGTAAGAAATTGCAGGTGTGCAATTCTCCACCTCATTTTAGTAATATTTGCAGTAGCAAAGCAGCAAAGGTTCACGGAGTTGAGCGGTGAATTTGATAGTAGCTTTGTGGATTCAGAAAGAACCACAGTGTGAAGCAGCAAAGGCCCACGGAGTGAAGTTCATTCCCAGCACGTAGCTGTATATATTGTTAATAAATTGTGTCGTCCCTATATAACTCTCGTGCAATAATTGATGGACCATTATTATTCTTCATTCAACGCAGCAAAGTTTGAGGCATACATGGGCACGGGTGTAAAAACCGGCGAATCTGTAATTTTTACCAAGGTGAATTAAGTAGCAATTTCATCGTCTCTCTCTCCTGTGTGGACTGGGTCATCACATCTGTCGCAGTCGGAAAGGATCCGAACACCCGGTCACTACATACAGGTCTTTTCCTGTGATAATTTATTACTGAATAATCTTTTCTCTTTGTGATTCAACTGAAAAGCCCCCTTGACCAGGCCACAGGACTGATAGAGGCAGGAAGAATCTAAAGGCTCTTCCTTCCCACTCTGAACTGCAAAATGAGGTGATTAAACTTTTCCTTTGGTCATCGACACAAGATTTCTTTGTCAGGAAGTTTAGGCTTCAGTCACACTGTGCAATTCGTAAGTACCTGCCTTCTATAGCAGCGAGTAACCATGACCAAAATAAACCCTATAGTTAGGTGTGGATGCCTGTATTGTCTCAGTGCTTACTATTATACTTATGGCCGTTTCTTTGAGAGAGATAATTTCGCCTTCATTAATATTGAGGCTATGGGATTAGCCTTAATGCTATGATGCACATAACAACGTAGAAATGCAATGCCTCTTTGCCCTTCATTTTTATAATTCCTCGAAGTCTCCCTCCCGACAACTTTATTGGGGTTGGGCACGAGAATACATCTAAAGGAAGAACGTTATTCGCTGCTATACATGGCCTTTCTTCTGTATTGAGAGCATTGAAAAGCCATTCTGAAACTAGATCTGTTACAAATATAGAAAGAACTGGATGATCTGGGCAGCAACTTGTGCATACAAGCCCCTTGCAGTGGCTTATAAACCTCCTTGGTGCTGATAGGCCCACTGCAGAGGATTGCCCTTTCGAACAGAGAATTCATCACTTTTGAAGAATGTTCATTGGTAGGAAAAGTTAATGAAAATGTTTACTGACAGATTTTCAGCCCAAGAGACGATTACAACGAGCAAAGAATCATTCGCTACAGACTGTTGAGGATTGGGAAAAAGCAATTTTTAGTGGTGGAAGTCAGTTTTCCTATATTGGAAATCAGAGCAGTGCCACCCCAAACACACACATAATCTCCGCCGTAACTGTCTCTTTGACAGATGTTACCTGATGATAGCGGGTACCTAGTACTCTCCTTATCAAACGATGTCCAGAATCACTCTGCAAGCAATATCTGGACTCATCTGTGAAGAGTATTGACATCCATTGCTCTTCTGTCCAGTTAACATGAGTGCGTACCCAATTCAACCGCTCTCTCCTGTGACATGACGTGACACATATACAAATTACTGGCCTTCTAGCTTACAGACCTTCCTCATGAAGCCTTCTACGCATAGTAGAAGCTGATGGTGAGAATCGTCATTTTTCCTTAATTAATGGAAACTAGTATAATTCTTTTTTTATGTATAGATTATTTTTGGTATATTAACCATAACTGAGAAACATTTTGTTTCAGGGACGTTGTGTCCACTTTGCCAATGCGGTTTACGCGCAGTGTAAACCGCATTGGGTTTGCCAATGCGGTTTACACACAGGGAAAATAAATTTATTTAAGAGGATATGAGGAATGAAACAAGCATTAATATGATAAAGGCATCCATTAAAGAGTCTGTAAATGGTAGCTAGGTAGTCACCGGAAGGAAAGCTATGCACAAATCCCCTGTGATGATGCATAGAACAGGCCAGGCCTAGCACCTAATGTCCTACCCCGCCTTCTCGTGGTGTACACCATTAGTACCTTTCAAAAGAGATACTCTCTTGTGGAAGTGAACGGAAGGAGAGGGCTGCCAGATTAGTGTAACCTACTGATCTGGACAACTATGGCTACTTTTTTTTCCTACCCTGCTGAGGAGTGGTCAACCACACAGGGTCCTGGTGCTGACCATATAAACCCACTGGACTGGACAGATATATGGCTCTGAGCTTGTTTATGGATCCTGATTTTGCTGTACTTGTGGGCTTCTGTGGAGGGAAAATCTTCCGCTGTGTTTTCTGTTTGTTTGTGGGTTGACAGCCCCAAGAGAATAGATTCACAGGATATGTTTATCAGCTGGTGGATAATCCTGAGCAGAGGTTTGCATTCTTTGCTTCTATTGGCATCGTCAAATTCTCTTTGCTTGAACTCTTTGCTTCTATTGGCATCGTCAAGTTCTCTTTTCTTGAACTCTTTGCTTCTATTGGCATCGTCAAATTCTACATTGGAGGAAGTCTTCCAGTGTAGATGGCTTCAGCCTTTAGTGGTGGGGGAACGGGTCTTTGCCCCATGTCTGCGATTAGGGGGCTGTTTGATATTGTCGGCATTCCCTCTCTCAATAAACATAGTTTCTTTAAACATCCCACTAACCATTTTCTCTCCACAGGTATGTGAGGACTCTGCACTGCATTGGAATGTGAGGACTCTGCACAGAGCTTTTTCTCTTGATGTCCTCACACAAGAATTCCACCATTATAATTTAGATATTCTCGGCTTGCAAAAGACCAGATGGATTAAAAATAATCTTAAATTTCTCTTTTCACGGAGGGACGACAATAAACATCACCAAGGCATAGTCCGCTTCTCAGCAGACACGCTAGTGATGTTCTTCTAGGATATGAGTGGATTAATGAAAGGTTTCTTACAGCAAAATTTCAGACAAGCATTAAAGACTTGAATGTTATCTGTTATTATGGACCCACTGAGGAAGCCGATGAGGATGAGAAGGATAGGTTTTACGGACCGTTTCAGGATATTTTGAATTCAGTCAAGAAAGGAGATATTACCCTTGTTCTTGGTGACCTCAATGCCAAAGTTGGTACTGACTCTGACCTTTGGGGAGGAGTAATAGGCCCTTTTGGTATTGGTAGCTGCAATGGCAATGGGAGTAGTAGGTCTGAAGACCTGGCGACGCAAGTGACGTCATAGACCGGAAGTGACGTCACCGCCCAAGCTGGCTCGCGGGCTTAAAAATGGCCGGCCGGAAGTTCCGAACCCCACAAGTGTGGGGAGGGCTTAAATTTCTTGATGGGACCTCAAAAAAGGCTCCCTGGGGAGGGCTTAATTTTTGGCTTCCTCCCCCACACGTGTGCTGGTCCGTGGCGGGGAGGGCTTATTTTTTTTTCAGCAACGGCCGGCCGGAAATGTCGCCCACGCAGGTGTCATTGGTCTCGGGGGTTAAATTTCGGGTACCCCCAAAAAAGGCCCCCGGGGAGGGCTTACGTTTTGAGCAAAGGCCGACCGGAAGTGTCGCCCACGCTGGCGACGGGTTAGGGAGGGCTTCCTCCCCATTTTCCACCTGTATGCTTTTCCTGGCCCGTGATGGGGAGGGCTTCCTCCCACGCGTATCCCTGTCTGTGGGAGACGACCTAGAGACGGCTTCCACCCCCTTGTCTTACCCCCACGCGTATCAGAGATCCTTGTGCAAGACTCTCAGTCTTTGTCTGGCGCTAACCCCTGCGGCAGTATGGTGGCCGTTGACGGAAGCCGCACACGCAGGCGGAAACGGAATGTTAAAAAAAACGGATGCCACTGGCGGGAGGACTCCCCCCGATTCATGGTGGGGGCCTAAAGCCCAGCAAACCGCTGAAGGCTTTGCCGGCCGGATTGGGTCCCCGGCTGGAGCATTGCCAGAGCCAACCGAGGTCGACGATGCTGCCAACCGGCTCCCGAGCCGGTTGGTCAGTGACAGCATCTGAGACCTCACCTATCAGGAGCTTTGGGTGAGCTGTCCGACGGCTCGGCAGAACGGGATTGGCTCCTAGTAGGCCAGAGCCCTCACAAAAGTCTGGGTCTTACTAAGAGTCTCCACCACGGACGCCGATCGAACTTGGATCTATATATCCTTGTTCAAGGCTAACCGGGGAATAGATTAAATTTAGGTTTCTTCCGGTGGTCAGCTTTCCTTTTATAGGACTGCTGCCATGTGAGGCTGGGGATGAGGTGCGCCTATAGGGCGTATTCCTTGCCCCCGGCTCTATAAGTACGGCTTTTCATAACCAGGTAGTGCTGTACAAGCGGAACCGGGAATTGCTGTGGTTGCATAAGATCGCAACAAAAGAGATCAATTGACGGGAGGACTCGCGAGCGTGGACCGTCGGCTGTAGGAGACAGCCTAGGGAGGGTTTGACTCCCCCATTTCCTATATGAGCCGACCTGTTTCACAGATTTTTCTCGAATATTATGCAATGGCGTCCTAGTCTTTTCGAACTCCCATTTCTGGCCCCTAAGCACCTTTTCCATGTGGTGGCATTACAGAGTGTGACGGACGAGTTACGCTAAGCATTCCGCCAGCGCAGTCTGGTTTGACCTGGGCTTTAGAAAGTCAAAGAGTTTAAATACTAGAACATAAGCGTTTGGAATTATATATTTCTAATAAACCTATACGAGGGTTGTGGTGTGCAATACATTCACGGTACATAGAATAAAAAAAACTGTGTAATATATACATAATTTATCGATCAAAATACGTGCAGCTCACAAATACTATCATTTTAAATATTACGTTTAAGTGCAATTTACCGTACGTTTAAAATATACTCACGATGTTGGTATAAAGGTGTGATTCATTTTACGTTCGATACATAATTTATAGGTCGTTTTAAATACAGTCACGATATAAAGGCATGAATAAATTTTATGTGTAAGTGAAATACATTCACGTGTAAGCGTACGCTATATGTCCACGTATTATAACTTAGGTTCTACTCGACAATAGTCACTGAATAAAAATAAGATAATGTTTAACAAAAGTCTTTTTGAGGTAGCGAGATCTGCATACAGAAATATGTGAAACACAATTGGGAGTCAATTTTGCTCTATCTGTAGACAAAGAAATTATAAAGCAGTTTTTGATTCTGCTTAAAACAGAGGATTTGACCCTCCTGGAAGAAGATCTGTACATGCTAAAATGTATTCACATGACTCATAAAAGTTAGTAATTTTGAAAACAATGTATGGTTCAACTTTTGGGGGGTTAAATTATTCGATGTTTCGCACATCTGTTGGAATCGGCTTCCAAAGTATAACCTTGAAAATATTGAGTCAGGCTCTGAAGACCCATGACTACCTTTGATTCATAGGAAATCCATTTAATTAAGGTTTACTATGAAAGCTTTTAGTAATTGAAAATGAATTTGTTAAAACAAGAACAGTAAATGACATATTATCAAAACTTTTTAAATAAGATCATGTTGAACAAAATACTTTTTGAGTTCGCGAGATCTGCATACAGAAATATCTGAAAACATCAGACGGGACATTGATAAAAAAAAAAATTCTAGTAATCCAGAAGTGTATATCCGCGTATTATAACTTAGGTTCTACACCAATTGTCACTGAATAGCAATAAGATAATGTTTAACAAAAACTTTTTGAGTTCGCGAGATCTACATACAGAAACAATTGAAAACATCAGACGGAAAAAAATTCTAGTAATGCAGTCAACATCTAAATAATTCTAGTAGTTTAATGCGCGAAAATTAAAAACATCAGACGGGACATTGATATAAAAAATGGAGCGCATCCCCGCAATACAACACCCTATACTTGTGTTTTGACACCTTTCAGTCGGATTATGACACGGATACCCACAGGTTCCACTAGGTGAGACTTCAAAGGTCATTAACTGATCTATCTGGTCTTCACATGGTTGTTGTTATAAATTCTCTCCAAACATTCATTACAGTCTGCCATTGTTTCCACAAATTACATGTTTGTAGTGTAACAGATATGCAGGGGTAAAAATGATGATAAACTATCACCTGCTGTACAGTATGAGAAACACGACTACCTGTACAACTACTACCTGTACAGTATGAGAAACAGGGAGTAGTTGCTTATTAATTTCTCATACTGTACAGGTAGTCTGGTACTGGGTACATGAATAAGAAAGGACTTAGAACTTCGCCAAATGAAGAAATACTTTCTAACATAATCATTGTATACCCCGTTCTTCTGTTGTTTATTTAGGCTTAGAAGTGTTACTGGGAAGATTGATACATTTCGAACATAACCAATTCTTTTCTAAAGACATCTTCTCAAAACCAACACAATAAAAATGTACCTCGCCATCACATGCGCCTTTACAATGAAGAGACTCACCAAAATCCAAACTACACACATGAGAGTCATATTTACTCGAAAATTTAGAGAATTTTCCACCTGATTGTTAATGCTCTATAGAAAGAGGAAGGGTTGGAGGGGGAAATAGGCTACGAGAGGAGAATCTTGCAGAAGCCTTTCATTGGTCGAGATATAGTTCACGCTGAATTGCTGAAGGTCTGGATTTAAATCATAAGTACCACTGTGGGTCTGTATCATTTGCTGTCAGTAAGCGACTCGTAAACATGTCAGGACGAAAGAGCGATCCTATTTGGAAAGGTTTCAAGAAATACCCTAAAGGAAAGGGATTTCGTGCCGTTCGTTTACAGTGTTAGAAGGACGTCATCGGACTTGTAGCACGACTTAAAAGCCATCAATGTGACGGCAAAGCCGTAACATCTTCGCAATGGCTAGACCATGAAATCTTATCTGTAATGAACTCGTCAGAACCCGACAAAATGAGACGCTACCTCGACATCATACAAACTCATCTAAAGGCCTTGAGGGACCAAGCAAAGGTTTCAACGATGGAAAGTGAATGAATTTAACTATCCACCGTTCAGTTAAGAATGTGTCAGGATGCACAAAGAACTGTATTGGGGTAAAGTCAGCTTCGCCATTGGTACCTTCCTATAACAGTTGAAGGCTATTTCACAGAAGACATAAGAAATATTCACCGATATCGCTAAACATTTTTGTGGAAGAAGTTGAGTTACATCGTTTAGATATCATTCCTGTCTGTATGGAACTTTCCTGCGGCGCGGTGGTACACACCTCTGAATATGTACTAATAGTTACTGAATAAATAGTGTATCTGATTTTTTCGTCGTTGTGATTTCTTTCTTAGCGGGGCTGAAAGGTTTACCTAAACCACATACGAACTAGCGAAACAAAGACGACTGACATATAAAAATAACTATAGGAAGAAAGTGACGGCTAATTTCCCCGACACCGGAATTACATAGAAAAAATGCATGTAAATGACCAGAGGAGTTTAAGCCAAAGAACACAAAATGTGTTACAGGGACTTTATGCTGCGCAATTTTTTCACATGTCTTGGTGGGTACAAATGTGATAGCATTAAACAATTATGGGGTAAACTTCTATTCCAAAACACAGTTACCTTTATACGTTCCTACAAGAGAAATAAACTTTCTTCCAGCATGAACAAAATATTTCTTACAAGTGTATAACCCCTAGAGTTATAACTCATTTGCATGTGTGATTTTACTCCCGATATGAAAGAGATTAGTGTTCGAAGTAAAACATTCGGGACTTGAGTTTTTCAAATCCTCCCCTGCCTGGAGCCCCACAGAGATGCGGCGTTCAAGGTCCGCCCCCCCCCCCGTCTACTTCCATATCGGTTGGTCGCTCGCGTGCCCAAGGCACGTGGGCGACTATTGCGGCTTTAATACGCCTAGTACAAAATCACGCGTCCTGTGGCAACTTGAAACGCACTGACAATTATACTGATGTTTTAAACTGAAAGCATGGACAGAGTGCAAGACCTCAGCCGTTTTTTGATTTAAATCATCAGCCCGTGAATATAGCGTGTGTATTTAAATCATCAGACAGTGAATATCTCAATATGACCTTCGACAGCTTTTTGCAGCTCGCACTAAGAATATGGAAGCTGGTTTGTCCTCATATCGATGGCGCATCCTAGAAAAACACGCTGGGGATGGGTTTGATTTTTTAGCCCCTGGGGTAGTGCACCAAATTTACACATTTCATTTAAATTGTCAGCCAAGTGAATATAACCTGTGTATAGAGTGACTGGTTTGTCCTCATATCGATGTCGTGTCCTGGAAAAACACGCTGGGTTTGATTTTTAGCCCCTTGGGTAGTGTGTTGCAGAAAAACGTGCGTCAAAGTTACGAGGGTTTTTAGAAAGATCCATTAACCCCTGGGGTGTTGTATTGCGGGATGCGCTCCATTTTTTATATCAATGTCCCGTCTGATGTTTTTAATTTTTGCGCATTAAACTACTAGAATTATTTAGATGTTGACTGGATTACTAGAAATTTTCTCCCCGTCTGATGTTTTCAATTGTTTCTGTATGTAGATCTCGCGAACTCAAAAAAGGTTTTTGTTAAACATTATCTTATTGTTATTCAGTGACTATTGACGTGTAGAACCTAAGTTATAATACGAAGATATGCACTTCTGGATTACTAGAATTTTTTTTTTTATCAATGTCCCGTCTGATGTTTTCAGATATTTCTGTATGCAGATCTCGCGAACTCAAAAAGTATTTTGTTAAACATGATCTTATTTAAAAAGTTTTGATAATATGTCATTTACTGTTCTTGTTTTAACAAATTCATTTTCAATTACTAAAAGTTTTCATAGTAAACCTTAATAAAATGGATTTCCTATGAATCTAAGGTAGTCATGGGCACCGAAATTTAACCTCCGAGACCGATGACACCTGCGTGGGCGACACTTCCGGCCGGCCATTTCTGCAAAAAATAAGCCCTCCCCGTCACGGACCAGCACACGTGTGGGGCAGGAAGCCAAAAATTAAGCCCTCCCCAGGGGGGCTTTTTTGGGGTCCCATCAAGAAATTTAAGCCCTCCCCACACCTGCGGGGTGTCGGCACTTCCGGTCGGCCATTTTTAAGCTCCCTCCCAAAAATTAAGCCCTCGACGCCAGCGTGGGTGGTGACGTCACTTTCGTCGCCAGGTCTCCAGACCTACTACTAATGGGCAACGTCTCCTACAGGTAAGTAAACTCAATGGATTCAGAATAACTAACACTTATTACAAACACCACGACATACATAAGTACACATGCGTTTCACCCGATGGGCTGCATAAGAATATGATTGATTATATATTAATTAACAGCAAATGGGCTAGTTCTGTTAGGAATACCAGGGCATATAGGGGAGCTGAAATTGAATCTGACCATTACCTTATTAAAAGTGTCTTGCAACTTAAACTTAAAAAGTGTTGTTCTAGGGTTAAAAAAATTACTTTTAATACTGAAGCTCTGAAAGACGCAGTTATAGCCAAAGCTTACCATGATAGGTTACTTAGTCATTATGACAGTCATGGTATGCTTGCTACTGAAGTTGAGGAAGAATGGGATCATTTTAAACAGGCTTTTATGGACACTAATAGTATTCTTTTGGGAAAATAGGAGCAGAAGAGACAGAATTATTTTAGTGATAAGGCACTTGAGTTTATTTCGGAAATTAAGAACTGCAGGAATGTCCTTAAGCGTCACCCTACTAGTCCTAATAGAAAGCATTACAGAGAACTTAATAAACGTGTAAAAGATCAGTTAGCTGCTGATAAGAATCTTTGGCTTGATGATTTGGCTGACAAAGCCGAGGAAGCAGTTAAGACATCACAACAGCAGAGAGCTGTATAAGATAGTTAATGTTTTGTATGGTAGAAAACTGACAAGTATACAGGGATTGAAGTATAAACAAGGTAAGGTTATAGAAGGTGAGGATTCTGTCATAGCTAGGTGGGCTGAGCATTTCAGTGATATTCTAAACAATGTGGTTAGTTCTATTCCCATTGTTTGTAATGATGATAGATGCATTGGTGGCTTTAATTTTGGCCCTATAACAAAATCTGAAGTTATTTTGGTTGTTTCTAAACTTAAACTACATAAATTCCCAGGGGTAGATGAAATTCTACAGGAATGCTTAGAGCTGGGAATGTTTCGGTTACCACTTGGATGACTGAAATTCTGAATATCTTTTATGATAAAGGCATGGTTCCTAAGGATTTTACCAGAGCTATTGTTATCCCTATTTTCAAAAAAGGTGATCGCAGTTCTTGTGATAACTATAGGGGTATTAACCTACCCTCTGTTCCAGGTAAAGTTCTTTCCATGATTGTGCTTAATAGAATTAAGAATCTGGTTGACAGTCAATTGCGTGATGAGCAATGTGGATTCAGAAGTGGTAGGGGATGTGTAGATCAGATATTTTCGCTTAGGCAGATTCTTGAGAAATGTTTAGAGTTTCAGAAACCTTTGGTTGCTAGCTTTGTTGATTTCAAAAAGGCTTTCGACTCTGTTGATCGTCATAATTTGTGGTTGATTGTGAAATCATATAGTATACCAGACAAGTTAGTTAACATAATGAAAGCTCTCTATAATAACACTGAGTCGTGTGTGAGAATTGGTAAGGCTTGTAGCAATTGGTTTAGCATTACTTCTGGTGTTCGACAAGGGTGCATTTTGTCTCCTTCTCTCTTTAGCTTGGTTATTGATTATATTATGGGAAATTCACTTCAAGGGAAAGATTTTGGCCTCAAATGGACTGGAGATACGAAAATTTCTGATTTAGATTATGCTGGTGATTTAGCCCTTTTGGCAAATGATGTTGATGAGATGAACTCTTTCATTCGAGCTGTTTAGGAAACTGGTCGTAGAGTAGGTTTGGTTATAACAGAGAGAAAACTAAAGTGACGAAAATGGTCAGGCAGTTGGTGCTTCAGTTGTTCTGAATGGTTCCATCCTTGAGCAAGAGTCTCAGTTTAATTATCTTGGGAGTTATGTAACAGATAGTGGTGATGTGCGGCATGAGATTAACAGACGAATAGGGATTGCTGCCGGGACTTTTAAGAATCTATGGAGAGTGTGGAGAAATAGGCGTATACACCTAAATCTATGGAGAGTGTGGAGAAATAGGCGTATACACCTAAATCTATGGAGAGTGTGGAGAAATAGGCGTATACACCTAAAGAAATAGGCGCATACACCTAAAAATACCTAAATATACGTAAGTGTGGAGAAATAGACGTATACACCTAAAGACTAAAATTAGACTGTATAGTAGTTTGGTTCTTTCTAGGGTTAGTTATGGTAGTGAAACTTAACATTTTGTAAACAAGATAACAGGAAGCTAGATGCTTTTGATTCCAGATGCTTACGCAATATCTTGGGCATTAGGTGGTTCAACTTTGTAACTAATGATGAGGTTAGGCAAGGAGGCCGCAAGCTCCTTTAAGCAGCATATTGTGCAGAGAGAGACTCCATTGGTTTGGCCATGTTACTCCTATGGATAATTATAGATAGGCGAATAGGGTTATGTAAGTGTGCCTAATGGCTTCACAAAGAGGGGGAGACCTAGGATGCGTTGGGCAGACAATATCAAACAGGACCTTGTTAGAATTGGTGTGCAGTGGCCAGATGCAGTAGATGAAGCTCAGGATAGACTTGCTTGGAGAACTAAATTGCACGGTCTGATTGGACCTCCGTAGTCCATGGCTGCTTGAGGATGATGATGATGATCCATTAAAGTTGGGTTCTAGGCATAACACTGTACTTTTTGTTCTGCATTGATTCTTTTTAATATCTAAATACATAAACTGGTTGAACTATAGTACCTTTGATATACTTCATATTTTTGAATTATGTCGGCAGTTTTCTAGCTGAAATCTTCGTTATTTGTATGCATCTGAACACCCAGAGTTTTACGCAAACTATATCGTTAGGATAATATAATAGTATAATAACATCTTAATCTTGAGTATCGAGGAATAATTGCTTTGAGCCAGATGGGATAGGATCCCATAATCTCTTTATCCTATCCCGCCTGGATATATCCTTGACACTATCCCATCTATACATATATCCACTCTTGTTCGCATCTCACCCTATTCACGTGCTCTGACCACGAGCTACGAGCCGCCGCTCATGATATACTCTATTGATGGTTATAAGCTTGTATCAAGGGGTCAGAACATCTGACATATCATTTCAAGTTCTGCGATCTTATTCCATCTGGCTCAAGACAATTTTTTTGAAATCTCACCGTTGTTAACAGCTTACAGCTGCAATGATATTTTTAATGCGATTCACGTAAATACAATAAAACTTTATGAATGATAAGCAATCAAAATTGAAACTATACTTTAGCAGTTGGAAAGTATGGGATGATAATGAAAAAACGAAACACAATCACAGACATCCTCTTTCTCCATTACGAAGTGCTACTACAAATATTATGGGTCAGAATCCAAAGCATTTTATGGAGAATAAAGCCCAAACAACTACTTACCTAAGAGACAGATAAGAATCTGCAATTCAGTGCCGGCAACGATGCTTGGAATAAAGCGAAAACCAGTATGTGTTTCGTTACGCAATTGCTTGAAACTGTTTTCTTCTTGGAGACGAAACAGCCGCCAATCCTTGAGCGACTTCTGCAAATGATAAGCAACTGGAGTGTACGTACCTGGAAGCAAAAAGCATTATCATCTCACCAGGTGGGCACCACGTGATCATTCAGCGCAACTGGATAAACATCCAACGTTGGGAATTTCTGTCACGTGCAAGCAATGCGGGATTCTAATAGTGTTGTGGCTTTCTCGCTGCATAGATCTGTTGCTCACCTGTTGCAGTCTTTCACTAATCATGGAAAGGCTTTCTAATTGAAAATAAAGCAAAGCTCTCAGATCAATCAATAGCTTCAATAAAAAGGCACAACTAAAAGTGTCCTTTGTTAATAAAAGATCAATTTAAGAACTTCTTTTGTCATTTACCTGCGGTTTTCTTTTGTGAAAAAGCAGAATGGGATAAAATTTAAATATTACGATCATAATGACCGTAATTTTTATTTCGAAAAAAATTCGCTGAAGAAAAAACGGTGTTCGGTCACGACTGAATATTGTATATTGACAAATATTCAATAACAATTCTAGTCTTATTCACACTGTTAAAAAAAACTGTTCAGATATTAGCAGGAATATCTAGTGGTTAAATTATATGACATAAATAACACTTGTAGATTATAAAAGAAAATTGTAAGTTGATTTGAACATAGTGCAGTTAGTAACAGCACTATAATTTAAAAAGTATTTTGAATACTTCCATACACTGACCACAATTTCTCCGGTTCAATTTGTTATGATCAGAATTTTTAATTGGAGCTTCAAGATCAATAGTGTTCAGGATTTTCCAAGAGGCTCTGGGATCCTATCCGAACCATTTTTTCAATAGTGGGAGTAATAGGCTGGCCGATTTTTGACAACTCGCAGCCAGAACATTAATGCATGCACACTCATTAAGTGGAGTATTTTGAAATAGCAGCCAATTTTCTTTTTAGATGCAGTCATTTTGAACTACGAATAAAATTGTTTCTATCTATAATCTGCTGAACGAATTAAGAGTCTTTAAGAATGAACATAAACTATTTTAAAATGAAATTACTGGTTCTTGACCATGCAAAACGATTAATATTCATTTACATTCACTCGGCGTACAGTGAAACCTGCATAGAAAACATTATTTCGCACGTTCCTGTTCCAGCTAATTGCTATAATTCTTTGAGTGAGATAAATTACAAAATCGGAAGCAATTTTTCATGTATTTTTAGTTTACGGAATATCGAAACTGAGATCATTGGTGGAATGAGAAATATGAAGGTGAAGGGAAAATTTAAGTGATGTTTCAGTCTTCGGGGGAAAATGAATTTTAGCTATCAATTTTGTCATTACTTTAATATTATTTCAACATCAGAAAATCATGTCAAGATTTATTTTTCGACAATTGATTTATAAACAATAATGATATTTGTTCTAAATAGTACAAGAAAATTTTGTATTAATGATATCTACACGATAACATTGCATACTCTTGTGAATATTGGTAAAATACACGTATATCTTAACAAATAATAATGTGACACAAACCAAAACAATACTAGCATAAAGCAAGATTCCTTCCAATAATTCTAGACATGTAAAAAGCAGCATGTACGAGCTTCACAGCATAAACTAAATTTAAATCGCAGCTAGTAAATCATTCACTACAAAATATGGTAGCATATTTTTCACAGATTACTGTGTAAATTTTTAAAGCATTTGAGATACATGGTTACACTACGAAAAGATGTCTTCATTTCTGCAGTGCAAAGCAAGTGTTTCTCAGATAAGATTGCAAATTAGAGATAATAGAGTATAAAAAATTAGAGATTTATAGAGTGCTAATAACGTATAGGTATGGTATTTTGAATGATCTTCAAATTCTGTTAATTTTCTTTGTGAATTGTGCAATCTATTCTCCCAAAATCGTTTAAGCTTTGCATGTTTGATTGCTGACTGTAATAAGTAAGTTATGTATTTTAATATGAAGTAAAAGATCTAAATTCAACTTTAATTGAAGGTTAGCAGTTGTTAAAAAGAACAAAGACTATTACTTTGCTTGATTCAGATCACAGCTCGAGAATCTTTATAGAATGTCATCTGTTCCTTCGCGTGGACCATCATCTATGGTTTCACACTAAAGATGTAAGAAGTAATTACTGCTATCTTCTGTTTCTTCATATTACAGAGTATACAGGTTTTCTATATTACACGATGGTTAACTCTTGTGTTCAATGTAAAAAAGAACTTCTTGATGCTTCGGAAACATTAAAATGTACATGCAGGTGTGGATTACAATGCCACTTTTATTGTGTGGGTTTTAAAGAAATAAACTTCAGAAAAATGAATCTTGAAAACAAGACTAAATGGAAATGTAATAACTGTAAAACTTTATAGAATAAATAAACAGATTTGGTAGGAAAAGGAAAAAAGTGTGAGTCTGAGATGTATAATGCTAGTGAACCTCATGTGGACACATTACTAAATTCTAAGTAAAAAGTATTGCCTTTTGAAATACTTAAGCTTGTCACAGAAATGTTTCGTGAACAGATGAATAAACTTAAGAAAGACACGAAAGAGATGAATGAAGAGTCTAAAAATGAAGTATTAGGAGAATTAGCTGAATATAAAAAGTGCACCTTATATTGTTCAGACAAACTCGATGACTATTTGAAAATTGTAACTGAAATGTCTACACAATTGAAGGAAATGCAACATCAAAATGAAAAGCTTAAAGCTGAGAATAATATGATGAATATGGCCGAGTGGTTAGCGCGCTTGGCTACTGATCTAAGGGACCTGGGTTCAAGTCCCGGGTAAGGCATGGATGTGTGTGTCGTTTTTCTGCTGAGGTCCTGCCATCCTCACAGACATTCTACTATGGCATATAAACTAACAGGCTCCTGTCAGACCTCTGTGGCAAGCAGCTGCTTGAGGGGGTATTTATTTATTATTTTATTTATTGAAATCAATGAACTTAAATGGAAAGTAAATGATTTAGAGCAATATAGTAGGAATAAAAATATAGAAATAGTTGGAATACAAGAAACACCCAGCAAAACTATGTCGGAAATTATAACCTCTATTGCTCGAGAACTACAGGTTGAAACAAAAGACTTTGATATACAAGCTATACACAGAGTGCCAACTAAGAATAAGCAAAAGATTAAACCCATAATTGTTCAGCTTCCTTCCAGAAAAATTAAAGAAATTTGGATAAATTTTTGGAAGACAAAGAAGAATTTAAATGTCAAAGACATACATCAATCCTTTCCAGACAGCAGAGTGTTTGTAAATGAACATTTAACACAAAATAACAAACACTTACTTTATGAACTGAAGAAAATATAGAGAGAAAAAGGATACAAATATGAATGAGTTAAAGATTCTAAACTTTATATTCGCCAAAATGAAAGGTCAAGAATATTTAAAATTAGAAATGTTGATGATTTTAATTTATTGAATGTTTAATACTGAAATTTGTTTCGTTTAAGTAAACTTTATTTAATAACAATATTGCTAATCTAATTTTTAGTTTAAATTCGGAGATGAATCTTGATCTCAATACTGATAATTCAGATTCTGGATATAAAGTTCATAAAATAGAGGATGTTTATGAAAGAGAATTATATTATTGGGGTGAAGGATTACAATTAATAATGGGCAATATAAGAAGTAAGAGAAAAAATTTTGACCATTTCTTGCTCTATTGAAACCTAGTAGATTTTAACCCTGAAATAATAATCCTAACAGAAATTTGGATATCTGATGATGAATTGCAATTATATACGATACCTGGTTATAAAATATATCATAAATGTCAAAATCAAATGAGATCTGCAGGGCTAATTATTTTTTCTGAAAGAATACATTACAGTGTTTGAAATTAATACTACACCTATCCCTCGATTTACACGGTACTCAGTTCACACAATTTTGGCTTTGCACGGTCAAAAATGCAACCAGTTTCGATTTACACGGTATTGACTGAGATTTCCTTTCTATGTACGTCTCAGTCAGTACCGTGTAAATCGAAACTGGTTGCATTTTTTGACCGTGCAAAGCGAAAATTGTGTGAACTGACTACCGTGTAAATCGAGGGATAGGTGTAATTTTATTAGTGCTGATATGCTGGAACTTAAATTTAAATTGAATAATTTAGTTTTTATATTAATAGCATTTTATAGACTACATTCATACACTAAGCAAATTTTTATTAATGAATTAGAAAATAAATTAGAAACTGTTAATAATAATTATGTTATATTATTAGGAGATTTTAACATTGACTTAAAAGGTAATGACAGTATTACACATGAATATTTTAGAGTAATTTTGTCAAATGGATTTAGGCAATGTCATGAAGAAATTACTAGAGAAGAATCAAAGACATGTCTTGATCATGTATTTATCAGAAGTATCGCTGCATATAATGTAAATACTTATATCATTAAGCTGCACATTACTTATCACTATTTCATAAGTTTAAATATTCAGTCCGAAATGAACAAAAATATAGATAGTTTAAAAGAAATACGCAAGACAAATTTTACAAAACTTAAGATATTTTTGAAGGACAAAGACTGGAATGAAGTTGAAATAGAAAAAGATATCAATAAATCTTTCAAAATATTTTTATTACAATTACAAATTTTAATTCAAAATTCAAATTACACTATGCAATTAAAACGAAAACAAAATAAACTGAAACCTTGGATGACAGATGGGCTTATTCAATCTATTAAAAAAAGAAATAATTTGTACAAATTACGGAAAATTCAGCCTTTTAATACTGATTTAAATAATTATTTCAAAAAGTATCGAAATTTACTATTAAAATTGATCAGTGAAGCAAAGTCAAATTATTATACCAAAAGTTATTAGACAAATATGGCAATGTAAACCAACACTGGAATGTAATAAATGAATTATCTGGAAGGAAGCAACATGTACAAATGATTCCAATAGAAACAAAAATAAATAATACTATGTATTCTTCTATTGATAATCCGATTCTATTAACTGAAAAGTTTAATAATTATTGTACGGAAATAATAGAAAACTTTATAACCGAAATTCCAGACTACTCTCAACTGGAAAAGGATAGGATATCTGTTTCAGTGAATTCGATTTTCATAGATTACTTAACAGAATACGAAATTCATGAAGTAATTTCTTCTTTGCAAATAGGAAAGCCGACGGGAGCAGATTGCATATCTGTGAAGATAATTAAAGAAGCTAAAAATAATATTTCTGCTATTTTATGTCATCTCTATAATTTATCTTTGCATTCTGGATATTTTTCAACAATTCTTAAAAATTCAACTATAATACCTGTTTATAAAGGAGGCAAACATTTAGATATTAATAATTACAGAAAAATAGCTTTATTGTCGGTATTTTCAAAAATATTTGAAAAGCTAGTTAAAAATAGACTTTTAAATTTTCTTGATAGAAATAATTTTTTTTTCAAAAAATCAGTTTGGTTTTAGGAGAGGCATTGGAACAGAAGATGCTATATTAAAATTAACATCTCAATCTACAGTGCAATAAATAAAAATTTAAAAACAGCAGTAATCTTTTTGGATATAAAGAAAGCATTTGACTCAGTTTCACATGACATATTATTGTATAAACTTGAGAAAGCAGGAGTTCGAGGGAGAATTTTATTATGGTTTCAGACTTATTTAAAAAATAGAACTCAAAAGGTTAAAATAGGGAATTTTTACAGTGGTGAAAAGATAATTAAATATGGTGTTCCACAAGGGTCTGTACTAGGTCCAATATTATTTAATATTTTTTATAAAGATCTTTGTAACCTGGAACTAAAAGGAGATTTAATAGCTTTTGCTGATTATACTGCTCTGATATATACAGTAACTACTGAAAATATTTTGATTAAAAAATAAATCAAGATTTATGGAAATTCAGAAAATGGTTTATGAAAAATAAATTGTTTCTAAATGTCGAAAAAACGAAATATATATATTTTCGACTGAGAAAAAATCAAAGAGATAATTTAAAAATGAAATTGTTTTATCGTAGACTTCAATGTATCGGTACTGGTTGTTCATGCAAGGCAATAGAAGGTGTTGAGTGCTATAAATACTTAGGCGTACACATTGATAGTAAACTAACTTGGAGACTTTAATAAGAAAACTTAATACCATAATACCACAATTATTTTATATCAGAAATTTTTAAATATTACACTTTTAAAATTAATTTATAATGCATGGGTTAAATCTCATTTAGCATATGGATTAATTTCTTGCGGTGGAGTATATCACAGCAATATTAAACCATTAATTAAAACTCAAAATAGAATAATTAGATGCATTTTAAGGAAAAGACGATATGATAGTGTTGGACACTCTTATAGTGAATTGAATATATTATCTTTAAGAAAATTATACATATACAATATCATTATATATCTTAAAAATCACTGGATTGAAAGTGATATTAGACATATAAATTATAATACAAGAATAGCTCAACACGTTAATCTTACTTTACCTCTTCCTAAAAAAACCATTATACAAAAACATTATATATATTTAGTACAAAAAAATATTTAATAATTTACCTGGTAATCTTAAAGATGAAACAAACTTTCACTCTTTTAAAAATAAGTTAAAAATCTGGATTTTTGAATATGATGATACTGAAAAACTTCTTTAAAAATTGTTAATTATCGTTATTTTGGTAGTTATAGAGTTTGTTTTTGAATTTATGTCTTCATTATTTTGAATATAGAATGGAAAATGATATCACATCTACAAATTTTGTATTAAATTGTTGCTTTTTTCATAATGTTTTACCATATTGTAGAAACCCACATGCGAGTTATTTGAACTATTTGTTGTTTTCAATGTTCCCATTGTTAAACACATAATTTTTGAAAATATATTGTGCAAAATTCTTTATATGAAATGTAACTTGTCTATACAATGGGAATAAAGGTCTATGTCCATATAAATTGCCTTTCATTGCACCTTGGTTGAAGTAGGATATTTATGATGATTCAGGCAGTGCCTCTCGAAATAGAAAATCTACGCACGGCTACAGAAAAATTCCATACGAGCATTTATACTGATGAACGTAGTATTGAGCATTGCATTTCTGATGATAGAAAATCATATTTTCTATCATCAGAAATCAAAAAAGGTTCGAAGCTAACTCTCTACTATTCCCTTTGAAAGCAAAACTAACCTGAAATATATGGCTTTCATGAAATAATTTTTCAACAGAAAGCTCAATAAACATTCTGATGCATATTATTTGTCTTAATAATTATTTCGTTATAAACCTTATTTTGTGAACCTATACAGATTCACCATTTCAAAAGTTATCCTTCCAGACAGCTCCTAAAAGAGTTAACCCCACTGTGACAGCACGTGAATATTTGTAATAAATACTTAGAAAATATGATTTTTCTATCATTTAACAGAAATTTTAAAATCTATATAATAAAAGGAGGTGTCTGTCTTTGAGTCTGTGTCTGTGGCAGCCATAACTCATCGGGAAATTAATGTACAAGCTCCAAAGTTTCAAAGAACGTTTCTGGTTGTGGTCCGGATTGCAGTGCCAAATTTCAGGTCGAAAGTCCAAAAGGGGGGCTTGCTAGAACCAAAACATATTTACCATGCTATTCCTTCGGGAAACGAGAATCGCTGTCAAATTTACTGTTGCCATTTTCTGCTCCCTAACTGTGAAAGTAAAGTGTAAAATAGCATTTAAATCATCTGCTGCAAATCTGATGTCGTTGCCAGATTCTCCACATTTCCAAAATCATTATTTAAGCGTTCCATTGCAGCTAGGGACCTGATTTTCTATTCAAAAATGGGGTCGGAATTACAGAATTCAGTACGTCCGGAATTACAGAATGCCAAAATCTGACGAAATTAATATCTTGATGGTTTGCCGCGGACTCTGAATGCCGCGCCAAATCAGCAATGACCTTTGCATCACCGAGAAATTCGTGTTGAAAGTGTAATACTCATGAAACTAAAAATTAGTGGAGAAACAACAAAATATACAGAT
The DNA here is from genome assembly GCA_038380435.1 of Ryuthela nishihirai. Taxonomy (NCBI): domain Eukaryota; kingdom Metazoa; phylum Arthropoda; class Arachnida; order Araneae; family Heptathelidae; genus Ryuthela; species Ryuthela nishihirai. The sequence goes on from JAWZYU010000019.1 coordinate 8,162,575, forward strand.
TAAAAGTGCTAAACGAGCTGTCAGAATTTGTGTAGAAACGAAGCGACGGGCCAAGTGAAAAACGAAGCGGCGGCCAACCGAATATCACGGGAGTCACATGGCGGCAAAATCTGTGGTAACGGAAATAAAATCTGGATAGCTTACGCAGAAACTAAGCCCTAAGCCACGGGCTATGAGGAGTGCTGACGTCAACAACGATATGGGCAAATTTCTTCCTGTTTGAAATCTGTGTTAAAGAGCGGGGGGGGGGGACATTTAGTGCCATGAAAATAAAAAATATAAAGATTAAAAGTGATACCCGGGCAGCGCCAGGTACGCTCAGCTACTATATAATAAAAACGACTTACATTGCATTACTAATAACCCATTATTTTTCATTTTTTGACATGTTATTTGATCATGCCATGCATATTTCGGGGTATCCCTTAGGCCAAGGAGCCCGCGCCAAATTGCTCTGCTGGACAATTAAGGAATGATGAATATATAACATTAGTGTGAAGACGCCTTCGAAGTTATATAATTTTAAAACTTTTTTTAATAAAAAAATGGCTGAACTAAAGAAAATAAATCCAGTCTATTATTTCTAAGCATTTATATTCGGCATATTTATTCTGAAGTTAAAAAGCTGTGGAAGTTAAAATATTTATCAATCGCATGACACTCAAGAAATTTCTGTCGGATTTGATGAAACAGAAACATTAAACAAATTTCTAAAAACAATTTGGCAAACAATTGGATATAACAGTTTCTGTTCCTTTTTAGGAAACGTTTTTTGACGGATTCAATTGCATAATATTCTAGATTTTTTTTACTAATATATAATACTATATTATACAATTGATGAGCAATTGAATTATACAATTGATGGACTTTTTAATAAATATTAGAAATTTTTAAATTTGTTGCTTTACTGAATATAATAGCAATGGACAGGATCTAGAAAAAATTAAGTGTGTGGGGGAGGAAAATGCAAGTAACTCAATCGAGCCGGAGTAAATTAAAAGACTATTTCCGTTGCATTGCAATACTTTCTCTTTCCCTTTAGATGTTTTTAAGATATTTCTTGAATATTTCTGAAATATGCACAAGTTTAATCATTTGTAGTATCCATAACCTTTACTACCATTTTCAAAAAGGGCTGACATTGCTCTCTTGCCCCCTCCCCTACATCAGTGCCTGAATAGCATGCCATCTGACATAACTTATTCAGTCACCTTATTAAAAAACTTACACTTAACTTCATGGAGTATCGAGTGTTATTTTGATCATTTGCATTTCCCCTACTTATTTTTATCAGTGTATATATTGCGGCCTGTAAATGGTAGCTAGTTAGCATGGTAAGGAGAGCTATGCACCAATCCCCTGTAATGATCCAATACAACCGGTCAGGCCTGGCAACTAATGTCCGACCCCTATTTCTCGTGGTGCAGGCTGTCAGTACTTTTCAAAAGATATACTCACTTGGGGAAGGGGACAACGGGAAGACCTGCCAGATAGGTGTGTCCTACTGATCTGGACAACTATGGATACTTTTTCTTTTTTCTATTCTGCTGAGGAGTTATCAACCACACAGCGTCCTGGTGCTAACCATATACACTGACCGAATGTAATAAGGCTCTGAGCTGGATTATGGATCCCGAATTTGCTGCACTGGTGGACCTCTGTGGAAAGAAAATCTTACGCTATGTTTTCTGTTTGTTTGTGGGTTGACAGCCCCAAGTGAATAGAATAGCAAAATATGTTTATTAGCTGGTGGATAATCCTGAGCAGAGGTCATCGCAGGCATCGGAACACTTGCTTCTATGGGAATTGTCAAATCCTACATTGCAGGAAGTCTTCCAATGTAAATGGCTTCAGCCTTTAGTAGTGAGTGAATGGGTCTTCCCCCCCATGCCTACGATTAGGGAGCTATTTGATATTGTCACCATTCTCTCTCTCAATAAACATAATTTCTTTGAACATTCTGCTAACCATTTTCTCTCCATAGTTTGTTGTAATGAGAGGATTCTGCACAGACCTTATTCTCTTGATGTCCTCACACAAGAATTCCACCATTATAATTTAGATATTCTCGGCTTGCAAGAGACCAGATGGACAGATAAAGGTCAGATTCCGAAATATAATCTTAATTTTCTTCAGGGAGGGAAGATAATAAGCATCACCTAGGCATAGGTCTGCTTCTCAACAGACACGTTAGTGATACTTTTCTAGGATATGAGTGCATTAATCAAAGGTTTCTTACAGCAAAATTTCAGACAAGCATTAAAGACTTGAATGTTATCTGCTGTTATGCCCCACAGGTTTTACGGACAATTTCAGCATATTTTGTATTCGGTCAAGAAAGAACATATCACTCTTGTTCTAGGTGACTTCAATGCCAAGGTTGGTATTGACTCTGACTTTTGGGAAGGGGTGATAGGCCTTTTTGGTATTGATAGCTGCAATGGCAATGGACAACGTCTTCTACAGGTAAGTAAACTTAATGATTTGAGAATACCTAACATTTATTACAAACACCACGCATACACAAGTACACATGCGTTTCACCAGATAGGTTACATAAGAATGCGATTGATTATATATTAATTAACAGCAAATATGCTACTTCTGTTAGGAATATCAAGTCATAAGGGTGACGAAATTTGATCTGACCATTACTTTGTTAGAAGTGTCTTGCAACTTAAACTTAAGAAATAATGTGTTAAGGTAAAAATCTCACCTTTAATTCTGAAGCTCTGAAAGACCCAGTTATAGATAAAGCTTACCATGGTAGGTTATTTAGTCATTATGACAGTCATGGTTTGCTTACTACTGAAATAGAAAAAGAATGGAATCGTTTTAAACAGGCTTTTGTTGGAACTAAATAAAAATAAAATAAATACCCCCTCAAGCAGCTGCTTGCCACAGAGGTCTGACAGGAGCCTGTCAGTTTATATGCCAAAGTAGAAGGTATGAGAGGATGGCAGGACCTCAGCAGAAAAACGACACAAACAGCCATGCCTTACCCGGGACTCGAACCCAGGTCCCTTAAATCAGTAGTCAGGCGTGCTAACCACTCGGCCATGGGACGGCTGACTGTTGGAACTAACTGTATTCTTTTAGGAAAAAAGGAGCAGAGGAGAAAAAATTATTTGACTTATAATGCCCTTCAGGTTATTTCGGAAACAAACAACTACAGGAATGTCCTTAATCAATACCTTACTAGTCATAGTAGAAAGCATTATAAAGAGATTAATAAACTTGCAAAGTATCAGTTAGCAACTGTTAAGAATCTTTGGCTTGATGGCTTGGCTCACAAAGTCGAGGAGCATTTACACAGCACAACAGCAGAGAGTTGTACCAGATAGTTAATGTTATATGTGGTAGAAAACTGACAGGTATACAGGGATTGAAGGATAAACAAGGTAAGGTTATAGAAGGTGAGGATATAGATAAACAAGATAAGGTTATAGGAAGTCTGAAGTTCTTTTGCTTATCTCAAGGGGTAGATGAAATTACTAAGGAAATGCTTAGAGCAGGAATATTTTGGTTACCATATGTATGACTGAAATTTTGAATATCTTTTATGATATAGGCATGGTTCCTAAGGATTTTACCGAGATATTGTTATCCTTGTTTTGAAAAGCTGATGATCGCAGTTCTTGTGATTAACTATAGGGGCATCAGTGTACTTTCTGTTCCAGGTAAAGTTCTTTGCATTATTGTGCTTAATAGAATTAAGAATCTGGTTGACAGGCGTTTGCGTGATGAGCAATGTGGATTCAGAAGTGGTAGGGGATGTATAGATCAGATTTTTTCAATTAGACAGATTCTTGAGAAATATTTAGAGTTTCAGAAACCTTTGGTTGCTAGCTTTGTTGATTTCAAAAAGGCTTTCGACTGTTTTTATCGGCATAATTTGTGGTTGATTGAGAGAATGTACGGAATGTCAGACAAGTTATTTCACATAATGAAAACTCTCTATAATAGCATACACTATCGTGTGTGAGAGTTGGTAACGCTTGAAGCAATTGCTTTAGCATTACTTCTGGTGTTCGATAAGGATGCATTTGTCTCCTTTTCTCTTTAGTTTGGTTTATTATTATGTGATGCGAAATTCACTTCAAGGGAAATATTTTGGCCTTAAATGGACTGGAGATAAGAAAATTTCTGATTTAGATTATGCTGATGATTTAGCCCTTTTGGCAAATGATGTTGATGAGATGAACTCTTTCATTCGAGCTGTTGATGAGACTGGTAGTAGAGTAGGTTTGGTTATAAACAGAGAGAAAACTAAAATGATGAAAATTGGTCAGGCAGGCTGTGATTCAGTTAATCTGAATGGTTGCAGTCTTGAGCAGGTGTCACAGTTTAATTATATTGGGATCTATGTATTGTCAAATTACATTATTATTTTTATCGATATGCATTTTTACAGTACAAATTCAAAGGTTTAAGAGAGGAAAAAAATGATAATTTCTGATTTGTTCATTAATGACATGAAATGAGGTAAGTCACTTAAAAGTGAAATAAAGACTCAATATTGTTTATATTTAATAATCTTTACCTAATTTTGATTTTGAAGTTTTTTTCATTTTCTTTCTTCCCTTATACTGTTCGGTAATTTATTAAAATTTTGTGGAGCTACATTCATGAAATGTTTACGGATAATTTCTTTTCTTAAAAAAAGGCACATAATAAAGTTCTCTATTTCTGAGATTTATTTTTGTATGTTGCAATTTTAAGAAATCGGGGGTTTTAAATACAAACAGAAGAATTTTATAAATATATAATTGTCTTAAATCCAAAATTTTATATTCAATAACCATATTTTTCAAATTGGTAATACTGTTATTCATATTAACCTTTAGAATTTTGTTTTTTAATGTTATTAATTTATTTAAATAATTTAAATACGTTCTTCCCCAACTAATTGAACAATATTGTAAAGTAGAAGGGAGAGGCTGCCAGCTAGGTGTGGCCTACTGATCTGTTCATCTATAGCCACTTTTCCTTTTTTCAACCCTGCTGAGGAGTGGTCACCTTCACAGGGTCCGGTGCTGACCATTTATACCTACTAGACTGGACTGGTTTATGGCTTTGAACTTGATTCACTTGATCCAATCTTGGACTTGCTGCACTGGTGGGCCTCTGTTGAGGGATAATCTATTGCAGCGTTTTCTGTTTGCTTCTGGGTTGCCAGCCCTAAGTGAACAGACGCATGGGATACCTTACATCAGCTGGTGGATAATCCTGATCAGAGGCCATCGCAGGTACCTGAACCCTCACTTAGCTAGTTGGGCATCGTCAAGCCTTAACTGGAGTCCACCTGAAAAGGTGGTGCCTGAAGTTAGTACCAGCATCGGTGACTTCAGCCTTTAGCGGAGGAGGAACAGGTCTTTGCCCCATGCCTGCGATCAGGGGCTGTTTGATATTGTTGGCCCTACCTATCTCAATAAAGCAAGTTTGTTTAAAAATCCTACTAATCATTTTCTCTCTGCAGGAACGTGGAACTTGAAGACATTATAAGGATTCTTGATCTCTTGATGTACTCACACAGGAATTCCAGCATCATAACCTAGATATTATAGACTTGCAAGAGACCAGATGTACAGGTAAAGGTGAGATATTTAAAAATAACTTTAAATTTCTTTTTTCTGGCAGGGAGGATGGAAAGCGTCTCCAAGGTGGAAGTTTGCTTCTCATCACACACGTCAGTGATGCTCTTCTAGGACAGGACTGCAATAATGAAAGATTTCTAAAAGCAAAATTTAAAACAAAAATTAAAGACTTGAATATCATCTGTTGTTATGCCCCCACAGAGGATTCTGATGAGAACGAGAAGGATACGTTTTACAGCTAGCTTCAGGATATTTTGAATTCTGTGTAGAAAGGATATATTTCTCTTGTGCTAGGTGACTTCATGGCTAAAGTTGGTACTGACTCTAATCTTTGGGTAGTACTTTTAGGTCCCTTTGGCATTTCAAATTTTGCCAATGGTTGTGAATGCATTTGGTTGTGTTTGCGAATAACTAACACACACTACAAACATCGGGACATTTACAATTATACATGGGTTTCACTTGATGGGTTGCACAGGAATATGATGACTATATTTTATTTAAAATTAAATGGGCTAGTTCGGTTAGGAAACCAGTTCATACAGAGGAGCCGAAATTGGGTCTGACCATTACCTAGTGAAAAGTGTTTTGTAGCTGAAGTTTAAGAAATGTTGTGCTAAGGTTAAGAAAATTAGCTATAACACTGAATGTCTTAAAGATCCAGATTTAGCCACAAAATGCCATGATAGGCTACTTAGTCATTGTAACAATCGTGGTTTGCTTACTGCTGAAATTGAGAAAGAATGGAATCAGTTTAAACGGGTTTTTCTTGAAACCAACAGTACTCCTTTGGTAAAAGGAAATAAAGGGAATAGAGGAAACAAATTATTTGAGTGATAAGCCTATGGATCTTATGCAGGATTAATATTAATCCTGCATAAACTCCACTAGCAATACTACACCAGTATAGTAACTAGCAATACTACACCAGTATAGTAGCCCTACTAGCCCTAACAGAAGACATTACAACGAGCTAATAAACGTGTAAAGCATCAGTTAACAGCTGAGAAGAATCTTTGGCTTCATAGCTTGGCTGACAAAACAAGAGGCAGCAGTTAGACACCGCAACAGCAGTGGGTTGTACCAGAATGTTAATGTTTTTTGTGGGAAGAAACAGACAGGTACACAGGGATTGGGGGATAAACATGGCAAGGTGGTTGATGGTGAGAATTCTATGATGGTTAGGTGGTCTTAGGGTTTCAAAGATGTTCTAAAAAATGTGATTATTTCTACTCCCATTGTTTGTAATGAGGATAGATTGAGGATTACTGGCTTTAACGATGGCCCTATATCACATTCCCAAGTCGCATTGGCTATCTCTAAATTAAAACTGCATAAATCTCCAGGGGTGGACGAAATCACCACTGAAATGCTTAGAGTTGGGAACATTTGTGTTGTCACACGGCTGACTGAAATTTTGAATATTTTTTTATGATAAAGGTGTTTCTAAGGATTTTACTAGAGCTGTCATTGTTCCAATTTTTAAAAAAGGTGATCGCATTTCTTGTGATAATTATAAGGGTATTAGTTTACTTTCAGTTCTAGGTAAAGCACTTTGTATGATTATAATTAATTGGGATTAAGAATTTGGTTGATGTACAATTGCGTGATGAACAGTGTGAATTCAAAAGTGGTAAGTAATATAATAGTTCAAAAGTGGTGGTAAATATTTTCACTTCGACAGATTCTTGAGAAATATTTAGAGTTTCAGAAACCTGTGGTTACTAGCTTTATCGATTTCAAAAAGGCTTTTGACTCTGTTGATCGACATAATTTGTGGTTCATTGTTTGATCCTATGGAATATCCGATAAGTTAGTGTAATGAAAGCTCTCTATAATCACACTAAGTCGTGTGTGAGAGTTGATATGTCTTGCAACGACTGGTGTAGTATTGCTAGTGGAGTTAGACAAGGGTGCATATTGTCTCCTTTTCTCTTTAGTTTGGTTATTGATTATGTTATGCGAAATTCACTGCAAGGGAAAGATTTTGGCTTTAAATGGTCTAGAAATTTCAAAATTTCTGATTTAGACTACGCCGATGATTTGGCCCTGTTGGCTAATGATGTTGATGAGATGAATTCGTTCATTAGGGCTGTTGATGAGATTGGTAACAGAGTAGGTTTGGTGATAAAGAGAGAAAAAAACTAAAATGATGAATATTGGTCAGGCAGTTAGTGCTTCAGTTGCTTTGAAAAGCTGCACTCTTGACCAAGTGTCTCAGTTTAATTATCTTGGGAGCTATGTAACAGATACTAATGATGTGCGGTATGAGATAAATAGAAGAATAGGTATTGCCGCTGGGACTTTTAAGAATCTATGGAGAGTGTGGAAAAATAGGTGTATATACCTAAAGACTAATACTAAGCTGTTTGGTACTTTCTAAGGTTAGTTATGGTAGCGAAACATGGACCCTTTGAAAGCAAGATAACAAGAAACTTGATGCCTTTGATTCTAGATGCTTACGCAGTATCTTGGTTATTAGGTGGTTTGACTTTGTAACAAATGATGAGGTTAGAATAAGGAGTCACCTGCCTCTTTTGAGCAGCATATCGTGCAGAGAGACACTGCGTTGTTTTGGCCATGTTGCCCGTATAAATAGCTGCAGATTGGCACACAGGATTATGGACAGTGTGCCTAAGGGTTTCAGCAAAAGGGGCAGAAGTAGGATGCGATGGACAGACAATGTCAAACAGGAACTTGCTAGAATTGGTCTAGAGTGGCCAAATGCAGCAGCTGTAGCTCAGAAGAGACAATTCTGGAGAGGAAAATTACACAGTCTGGTTGGACTCCCATAGCCCATCGCTGCATGAGGATTATGTATGTATATATGTATGTAAGTATGTATGTATGCATGTATGTATGTATGTATGTATGTTGTCCACATTGATTTATTAGAAAATAATAGTATTACAGATGTAGACAGGCGACTTCTCGACCTTCCTGGTCTAGATTGCTTTCCAACTGACCGTGTGTGAGAGTGTGCAGAAGGGTACCTATCTCTATCTTAGGATGTTGAACTACCTAGGTGGCCGATGAACACAAAACTTAGGTCTACTATGGATAAGTACATTTTATTTACACAATTTGACTCTTTATATATACAAACATATATAAGCAGAGCACAGGTCCCTCCGCTAGATGAAGGAACAAAAGACTTAATCAAGCCAAAGATAATCCATCTAACATACGGAACGTCCTTGTTTTCCGAACGCACGCAAGTCCTTGTTTTCCGAAACTGTCCTCCAGTTCGAACGAATCGCCAAATGAAGAAACATCACGTGTGATGTTGTGTGATGTTTCTTCAGGGGACGTTAGAGTCTCTTGGCCAATGGGATATGACCACGATTCATGGTGCCACGTCCACTCTCGTTCCCATGTAAGGAGGCTCTAACCAAAGGCACACGTGACAATTCTTCACCCAGCCCCCAAATCGGATCCGCTGCTGGCATTCCGTTGCTAGGCAGGAATGGCCCTGCAGCTAAAATGACGATTCTAGCCCTCACTCTTTCCGCCCTAACTGGTTGAGTCCCTACAACAGTAGTGTACTGTAATATGGTTACTTCATTTGGATTTGTTCATTGTATAAAGACCCAGTTAGATAGACTAATTCTTCATGTACATAGATCACATGCTAAGAGGACTAACAAGTCATAACATTATTCATAGCATTGCACTTATGTAAGCATAATTAAATTAAATGTTACTGATAATTATATGATAGTGACGCAATATAAAGATCTTTCAACTGAAAAACGCTCTTGTCAAACAAAGGAACGACTTGAAATTGTAATTAATTGTAAGAATTACATTGTGGATATACAAAGAAATACATATAGACGTATGTTTTGGAAAATTGCATAACCACTTTACGAAATTAATAACAAAGTGTAAAAAATATATTCCACTCCAAATAAGTAAACATACACTTAAAATTTGGATAACAAAGAAGTTATTGAAAATGACAAATGAAAAAAAAATAAATTACATAACAATTGTAAAGAAGATTCGGGGATACTGAACTCTTACGCCTTTTTGCTGCATTCAGAAGCAAATAAGCCTTCTCAGACGACGGCGATCTCGTTTCTTATAGATTGTCGTCGCGCCACCCTTACGCCTCTTAGACAAGCAATGTCGGTTACTTTTCCACTGATTAAAAACCCGAGATATCTCATCTTTTGAGAAACCAGTCCTCTGTTGTAATTAAAATCGTCGCTCCAGCCAGACGAGCACCCACAATAAGCCTTTTATCGAACCCCGAAAGATTCTTTGTTTTCCCCATTATGATCAACACTACTGACGATTACTGACGAGCAGCAATCTTAAATAGTTGCCTAGATCACGTGGTTAAGCACGTGACTACGCATTTTGCATATACGCGCAAGTGACGTTTACGTACATCTGCATAAAGGTTTCTAATTCTATGGGCGGTATTGATTTGGGGTGGTATTGATTTTCAATGGGCGGTAAAGTATTTGATTTCATCTATCACAGACAGTACAAATTTTTAGTGTGTCTGTCTATAAAATAAACCCTACTGATAAAATGAAATATTTTGGTGTTTGTGTTGATAAACATTTGGCTTAGATGAATCATACATAAAAAAAATTTGAAGTCCTATAAGAATTATGCTTCAAACAGGTTCGTGTCAAGACAGGAATGGATGGGGCGAACACCAGGGCGCCAAGGCAGAGAAACCTCGTGACTGTTTTATCAGTGTAGTTTTTTTTTTTTGTTTTTCACTAGATTTCCCAATAAAGAGTCAAGATATACGCTTACTTGAAACTTGTAAAATATTTTAAAATATAAAATCATAATTCTCTTATTCACTCTGCGAAAATATATTTTAACCACAATAAATATGATTTTGTTAAAATGAACTAAATTCAAATCTGTGTATGGATAATTTTCTTCCATTACTGAAATTCGAAGGGGCCAGGGGGCTCACAAAATTTCTTCTCCAGGGCCCCAAAAGTGCTACAAAGGGCACAGGCCTCAGATGTATATATTGAGAGAATTGTTAGCTATATGTACATTCAAAAAAGCTTATTTTGCTTCCATTTACTGTAGAATACAATACGTTATATCTATCTCGGGAAGGACGAACGAAAATTATTTAAAATTAAAAAATTATAAAACGAATAAATAAATATAGTTTAAAAGTAATTACATTTAATACAAAATATCACCTCTTCTGTTAGAACCTTTGTATCAACGTATGATTTATATACTAAATGTGATGAAAAAAATGTTATAATATTTTTAATCCGCTAGTGAGGTAATTAAACTCTTGTGGCAAGGTGACTTAATTATATAACGCTAAATATTGAATAAATGCAATACTAAATGAGATATAGTGAGGTATAATAAATGCATTATTGTTATAATTATCTGGGGACACCGCAGAGGAATCAGTTTTCAGCATACGTCTTTAAAATTAGGTGGAAAGATGTAAAATGTAAATAAATTCGGTGCTTTATTTTGTACTTAAAAAATGGTATAGAGAGCCATAATTTCACGAGTATTGGAATTTTGCTTTTATCATAGTTTTCCCGCTGAATGGTGTATCAAGATTAGTTGTTACTAACTTGTCAGTCCTGATCTTATTCACCATTTCGCTGCACAACTCCGCCATTCTAGGAGGGGAAGATAATGGAATTTGGAATAGACCTCAGGGAACGGAAGATATCCAGTTAGGGGTTCCTTGTCTTTTCAAAATTGAGATTTGGAGTATCATAAAAATTATCCGGCGGAAGACCAATAGCAGAAATTTGTTGGTAACAAGTCATTTCGTGAAATATGTATTTTACAGTAAAATTTACTTATCTATTAATTTCGGTAGCTCTCTCTTTGCGGTTCCAGTAAAGCAATCACAAAAGTGTCTCCATGGCACTGTGTAATCACAACGCCTCCCACCAATACGGAGAAAGCTGTAAATGTGATAAAATAGATATAGGGAAAATTTATACAGAGAGAGGGCCGGATCTGGGGGGTTGCAAGAGAGCCATGCACCCCCTATCCTTTCAGAATACGAGTAAGGGTAAAAGTGGCAAAAATTATTAAACTCATATGTATTTCATGCAATTTTGCAAGACATTTTTAATAACGGAAAGGGGAAATATTTTACTGCATTGGAAATCAAGTGTTTTGGCACCCTTTATACATTTTTTCTGTTCAATTGTGTTTCTTATCCCCACACCCCTCGTTTTTTCCCCCCTAGATCCAGGCCTGTATACAGGGTGATTCAGCTAAGCATGTATAAACTTCTGGAGGGGTAGGTTTCACAAAGACGAATTGAAATCATATAGCAATGCTAGGTCGGTAACGGCATCTTCACGCGGTAGATGGCATTGCACGGCCGTGGGACTGCACAACGTCCTCGCAGGTAACCGTCATTCGCGAACCGGATGCAGAGGTAGTAGGATGGCCGATTACACAAATGCAGAGTTGGCCGATATGCATCTCGCATATGGGTCTACGGACTGCAACGGGCAAGCCGCTGTGCGCGTGTACCAGGAACGGTACCCGATGAGGCATACTCCCAACCACCAGATATTTGCACGGCTGCATCAGAGGTTATGTGACACTGGTTCCTTCCAGAGACCTGACAGGAGTCGGGAACGATGTGCACCGACCCCTGACATGGAGGAGAATGTGCTACATCATACAGAAGACACTCCTCTCATCATACAGAAGTACTCGAGCAATCGCCCACCGGGTCGGTCTTTCCCAATCCACCATATGGAGGAGTATGCACGATAACCAATTGCATCCATGTCATGTGCAGCGTGTCCAGACACTGAAGTCTGAGGATTACCCAGAGTGCATTGTATTTGCGCAATGGTACCTGCAGAAGAGTGCAGCAGAACCCCAATTTCCTGCTTCTGTGCTGTTCACAGACAAGGAGGCATGCTTTACACGGGAAGGTAGCTTCAATGCTCATAACGCGCATGCATGGGCGGTGGAGAACGCGAACTGGTGGAGCACAAAACTGTTTTGCTGTAAATGTTTGGTCTGGCATTGTCGGGGACCACTTAGTAGGTCCATACCTCATGCATTTTCGTATGGACGGAAGGAGTTACCGGATATTTCTGGATGACGTCTTGCCAGAACTTTTGGATGAACAACAGGTCCCTCAGTCGCTGCGCCATACAATGTCGTTCCAGCACGATGGGGTCCCCGCCCATTTCAGCCATGAAGTTCGTCAACACTTAAACGTGACATTTGGACAACAGTGGATAGGGCGTGGTGGTCCCGTTCATTGGCTTGCACGTTCGCCGGACCTATCATGCCTTGATTACTTCTTCTGGATTACATTAAAGGACTGTTGTTCGACACCCCCCAATGAAAGTGCTGAGGACCTTGTTGCACGCATCTCCGTAGCTGCCTCGGAAGTCCGAGACACGCCAGGAATCTTCCAGAATGTACGTGATTCCATGCACCGATGATATCAGGTCTCGTGGTCGCAACTTCGAATACCTTCTGTGACCTCTATGCATTTCGCACATGTACCTATTTTGATTAATAAAAAGCATTTTGTTCACTTATGTGCTGCTCTTTCATTCACGTCCTTTCTGTACACAAGCACATGTTGATGCCGTTACCGACCTACCCCTCCCAGAAGTTTGAACACACTTAACTGAATCGCCCTGTATATATACTACAGGAAAAAAATTGCAACACCTGGAAGAATTAATGCCATTTTATTTAAACGCAGGCAGCTGTTAACGTATACTGAGATGTGCTGTTGATCACATTATCAAAAAATAAATATGGAAAATTACCACTTTATCTACCCGGTAAAATGGTATAATTAGTTTAATGTTTAACCTCCCCGTGCAGCAATACATTCACGAATACCATGGGGAAGACTATCATACAGCTCTATAATATCCTCCTGAGGGATAGAACGCCAAATAGCGCAAAGTCTCCGTTCCATTTCAGTGACAGTGGTTGGCGCACCTCTTTGTTTTTGTTCGAGCAGTCGGCCCATCATGTCTCAGACGTGTTCAATAGGTGAAAGGTCCGGCGAGCGTGCTGGCCATGGTAGTACCTGAACATTTTGCTCGTGTAAATACTGCAGACTAATGCGGGCTGTGTGGGTGGGCGTTATGTTGCTGGTAAAAGGTTCTGTGCTGCTGAACAAATGGGACAGCCACTGGCTGCAAAATGTTGGTAACATATTGTTGGACAGTTAGAGATCTCCTTATGATGAGCAGTTCGGACTGAGATGTCTGACTAATGGCACCCTCACACCAAGACACCAGGTGCTGGAACTGTGTGACTATGTCGCATGCACTAGGTGGCATTCCTTGGATGAAGGAGAGCACATTGTCTACCGCCTTGCTGACCAACGCAAATACGATATTCACCAATAAACACCACGACACTCCACTCTTCTTCGTTCCAGTTCTGTCTAAGGCACACCACTGAAGACGTGTTTGCATGTGAGCAGATATGAGGGGCAAACGCAGAGTCGGACAATAGACTCGCAATGAAAACTGTAAAAGCCTATTGTATACCATCCGTCTGGTAAGTATTCAATGTGTGGAATGTTACCAGTCCCTTTGCAGTTGCGTTATAGTCATAATCTGTCACGCAATGCCATGCATCACAAATGATGGTTCTGTCACTCTATAGTCACATGTCGTTTTCCTGAGTAGTGTAATAAATGAGAGTTCTGGGTCAATGTTAAAGTATAAGGAGTCCCATGTTAACCTATGGGACACTTTTGAGGAGACAAGCTTTAAACTAATTTTGGGGGAGACACTCTGTGTGAAAGACAGGATTCGAGAGGATTTTGTTGGGAAAATGTTGCAGTTATAAACACTTCACTGAATTATTGGGCTGGTGGGGTGTAAATATCCGGTTAAATCGGAGAAATCGAGAAAAGCAAGACAGTTTGGGAAATTAGTTTAAAAAATATGACAGTTCAAAAACAACAGGTAAAATGAGGTTTTCGGAGACTGTGGGAGAAAAAATATGATGGAAAGATAGATTTTGGAATGCTATCTGTGAATGTATGGATTTCTTACATTCCAGTGAGGATGAGTAGATATGAGAAAAGCCCCCGTTGTAAGTCAAGAGGGTCTATCTCATTTTTTTGTGTTTTCCATTCACAGGGTCCATTGCAGCATCGATGTAGGCTGTTGTTTCAGTTACAGTGTCCATAATAGAGGGATCACCGACTTCAAGCATGAAGTTTGCAGGAAGAAAGAATTGATAGCTCTGCTGATAATCTCTTCGTGGGAAGGTTTCCAAGACAATATATCTACTGCTCCACACATGTTTGCGTTGCTGTGACGTTGATGCTGACTAAAGAATAAGATCTGTTAGACACCTGTTTATATTTAATTAATAAAGACAAAAATAAAACGTTGAGGAAAAAACAACCAGGCTGAATTCATTCGGGAAGTTTCTAAACACTTCATTCTTTCTCTCCCCCCCCCACCGCTTCTCTACCGTTGAATCAAGTCTTTTTCCTAGGCACTTTATATACATTCATTTTGAGCTTTGTGAAAAGCGCAGCATTTGTCAGTTTGAGCGCAGCACTTTGAACCGTTTGAGCACAACATTTTGTTGTGAGTGCACTGTGAGCTTTCTAATATATGCATTGTATTTGCGCAACTTAATTCGTGATTGGGTAATACCTATTTTGGGTCATTGCCATTGTAAGAGCGATGCTTGCTTAGGATCCGGCTGCTTCCTGTTGAAATCTCGCAATATGATGTAGTGAATGTATTCTGATACTCTTCTTGTTGATGATAACGGAAACGCAACGGAAATGCAATCTCTTTAGCTTTTAGCAATAGCTGGCTCACTGGGTTCAAAAGGTTCACTCTCTTCGCAATGCAACCATTCGTGATTGGCTATTACCCAATTGTGGGTTATTGCCACTTAGAGCG
Organism: Ryuthela nishihirai; assembly: GCA_038380435.1. Lineage (NCBI taxonomy): Eukaryota > Metazoa > Arthropoda > Arachnida > Araneae > Heptathelidae > Ryuthela > Ryuthela nishihirai. Next base: position 8,178,077 of record JAWZYU010000019.1, read on the forward strand.
CGATGCTTCCTTAGTATTCGTCCGAATCAAATTCTGCAAAACTTGATTTATTTTACCAGTGCCAGAAAAAACACCACGAATGGATTTAATAATGTGGAGATTAGGGCACGTTTTAAATCTATCCAATCACCCATACTGGCTGTAAATGTATTATTTGTTGCCAGATGTTCTGCAACCACGGCAATCCCCGGTTCCGTCTTTACGACATTACCAAGTTAACGGAAAGCCGTGACTATCTAGAGTCGGGAGCAAGAATGCGCCATACAGACGCACCTCATTCCTGACCTCACATGGCAGCAGTCCTATAAAAGGAAAGCTAACCACCGGTAGAAACCTGAAATTTAATCTGTTCCCCGGTTAGCCATGAACAAGGATATGTAGATCCAAGTTCGCTCGGCACCCGGGGTGGAGATTCTTAGTGAGGCTCAGACTTTGAAAGGGCTCCTGCCTACTAGGGGACCAAATCCTTTCGGCCATGCCCTTGAACTTGCTCCACGGAGCACCTGATGTGAGGTCTTGACACCGTCCAACCTAGCCAGCCAAACTGGTCAGCGATGTCTTCGACCTCGGTTGGTCTTGGCTCTGTCCAACCGGGGACCCAATCCGGTCAGCAAAGCCTTCGACCGGTTGCTGGGCCCGATGCCCTCCACCACCACCACCACCACGTCAAGGTGGTCCCCTATCGGGGGGGGGGGGATTCTGGCGGTAAGGAACAACTTTAAAAACGTAGTAATTACAAATGAATTATGTTCCAGAAAACCATTAAAAAAACCACGTTCCAAGTCAAAGCAATGCATGCCAGATCGGTTTTCATAAAACTAGGAGGCTTCAGATCTTCTGCCAGGTCCATTGCTGCCGAGATAATTATATCAGCGTTACAGGGAGTTGAGACATTGCTCTTAAGAGATATAGGTTTAATACAATGACAATATTATAGAGCAGTGGTTCTCAACCTTTTGTGCTTCACGTACCCCTTGGAAATGTGTATGTAACTGGAGTAACGCTAGTATAGATAGATAAAATTATATTTATAGTATAACAATTGGAATAAAATAAAACACACACATATATATAACATATATCTAGCAACTTTTGAGCTCTCACGGCGTATCCCAAAAAATTTTACCGCATACGCCATGTTGAGAACCCCCTATTATATAAAATAATACACTGCGTTATAACGAGGGATTACTGTATTTTGAAAATGAGAATATACGAGAGCTGGTCGATAAATATATATGTATATTGTGATATGAGTCTATTACAGTTTAGGAAATTATATGTACACCGAAGAGCCAAAACATTATGACCACCTGCCTAATATGATGTTGGTCCTCCACGTACCGACGAAACAGCTGTTACCTGACAAGGCATGGAAGCTACAAGATTTCTAAAGGTGTCTGGTATCTGGTACCAACACGTTACCAGCAGATCATTCAACTCTTGTAAGTTATGTAGTTGAGCCACCGCAGATCGGATATGCTGTTCCAACACAAACCACAGTCACTCGATTGGATTATGGAGGAATTTGGGGCCATGGCAATACCTGGAAGTCTTCCTCATGTTCTGAGAACCATTCCCGAACAATCCGGGCAGTGTGGCATGGCACATTATCCTGCTGAAAGAAGGCCCTACCATAGGGATATACAGTTGCCATGAAAGGATGTATCTGGTCTGCAATGTTGTTTAGGAAGGTGGTAGACATCATATTTTCCTGCACGTGAATGACTGGACCTAATGTTTCCCAGCAGAACTTTCCCCAAAGTATTACCTTTCCTCCACCGACTTGTTTTTGTCCCATGGTGCATCCTGGTGCCAACACTTCCCCAGGTAAACGACGCACACATACCCAGCTGTCCACATGGTTCAACACGAAACGAGATTTATCGGACCAGACGACTTTCTTCTAATCATTCAAGGTCCAGTTTTGATGCTCGCATGCCCATTGTAGGCGCTTTCGATGGTGAACCGAGGTTAGCATGGAGCAGTCTGCGGCTATGCAGCCCCATTTTCAGCAGGGTTCGTTGTACTGTGTGTTGTGACACATTACTCTTCTCACCATCACCAGCATTCAAATTACGGGCGAGTTGCGCCACAGTGTCTCTTCTGTTGGCTTGTACTATACGGGATAGGCTTCACTCACCTCTAGCATCGATGAGGCTTGGCCAGTCCACACCTTGCTGGTGGTTGGTGGTTCTCCACCTTTTGTGGTTGGTGACATCGATGAGGCTTTGCCAGTTCACACCTTGCTGGTGGTTGGTGGTTCTCAACCTTTTGTGCTCAAAAATTTAGTACCTGACATATACGCCGAAGACCACCAACCACCTTGCTGGTGGTTGGTGGTCTTCGGTGTATATGTCAGGTACTAAATTTTTTCCCTCCTCAGACCACTTTTTGAAGGTCCTAACCACAGCTGACCGTGAGCACCCTACAAGCCTTGTTGTCTCGGAAATGCTCTTATCCTATCGTCTGGTCATTACAATTTGGCCTTTGTCAAACTCACTTAAGTCCTCTGCCTTTCCCATCTGAAGAACAAGAATAGCACTGATTAACAGAGCTCAGTATCAGATGTTATTTATACCGTTTCATGACCTTCACACGTGCCGTTGTTTACCTGCAGTTGCTTCGATTTGCATAAAGACATGCTGGTCATAGTGATTTGACTCTTCGGTGTATATGTCAGGTACAAAATAAGCTAAACACAAATTTCAATTCTTAAACTTTCAAACTGCAAGGAAGAAAAATGCCTCTTCATCAAAAAATATTTTCTTGGCTGATATACATTCGCTCGCAAACAGCTGTGCAGAGATGATATATTAATTTGGCAACTAAGCTTTTTAATGCTTTCCTGAAGATCTGAATAAATAAAAATGTTCTTTTTCCTGAAAGAATTAAGATTGTTGTCAGTAAAAACTGAGTACATCAATGAGATGTAGAGAGAGGGAGGAGTTAATCAATGAAAGATTTCACGACAATCAACGGATATCAAGGAAAACGCTTTATTCTTCTGATTAGGGTTTACTAACAAGACACAGCTAACAACAGAGGCTCTAAAATTACATGTTTTACTTAACACATTTTAGTGCCCCAATTGTTAAATGTCTCTTGTTAATAATCCTAATGGGAAAAATAAAGAGTTTTTCCTTGATGTTATATTCATCTGAAAATTATTATCGCTGACGCGGCAGGAATCAAACACGCAACTATTTAGACACATGCCACACCTGTCTACCAGTTAAACCACGTATCACACGTTAATAACCTTCCAATTTTGTAAGAGCAGTTCGACTCGGAACAAGTAGAAGAACGGACAGAGCTCTGGTCTTCCCCGGGGCGATTGGGTATTGGAATGTAGAATAATGAATGCAGGAATCGTTGGAAATGAGTGTATAGACGTGTAGTGAAGGAAACATATTGGCAACGATTTAGTAAGCGGATGGAACTGTGATGAGTGAGGTCAATTTGAGACTGCTTAATGCTCAAATCAAATTCGACAATAACTTAGTGCTTCAAGGCAAAGGATCTCTGCCAATGAGTGATTCTCCGAAATTCGACGCAGAAAAACTGAGTTGCGATTTGTCACCGTCTGATCGTCTATCCAGTATCACATATACTCATTTGCGACTGAGGGATAGTCCCCACGTCAGCACCTGCTCTACGTAGCAGCCTTCCTCTTCTTCGGCAAAAGGGCGCCATAAGGAGATGATACGCACCCAGAAGCTGGAGTGGTGAAACAGCGCAACCTGACCGCAACTGATGTCGTTGTCGGACGAACTAAGGATGATTATGAACACGGCACGCTTATCCTTCCATTGATTTAAAGGTTGCTATCCTTAATTTTATCTTTAAAATTTAAAACAGGGGTTCCATAGTTCATTTAGTTGCATTTTAAACTTAAGTTCCAAGTTAAGACATATGTTTTGGTTTTGGAAGATTTACTGTTTTCTATCTTACTTTTTAGATATTTTATTTCTCATACAATGTTACTATTATTATGTTTTTCATAAACTTGAGTTGTGTTCGCCATTGAAATCTAGCAGAAAATGTCTTCCCCGAATGAAACGGCCTCATAGCGGCCTTCATTATCTAATTAAGGGAATGAACCTTTATTGGGCAATATTGGAAACACAACGCACACAAACATACATTTAAGTTTATATACTTTTCCTCACAACTACAAAAGTGCTTGCAACCGCGAGGTGCGCGTAATAAAGTTCGATGGCATGTATCTAGGAAGTTGCAGGTTCGATTCTCGCCGCGTCAACGATAATTTTTTTCAAACGAATACTTGTTGAAGTCGATTTCTACGGGTAATTTGTGTATTTACCACGGATCAATCAATGATATATTTTGAAATATTTGCTTTCTACAATTTAGTTTATCTATTTTTTTCTTTTAACTTTTTTGTTGAAATAGAAAGCTAATTTCAATTATTTACTTATTACCTGTAAAATTTCTATTTGTTTAGCAAACTGAATTCATGAACATCTCTTTTCAAAAATTTCTGTGACATAAATTTTTCTCTATACAAGCGAAATTTAACTCACACGAACCTCACTTTAGTGTATTATGTATATATACACAGTGGCGAAGCTTCCATGGAAGCAAAAAAAAAATACCCCCTCAAGCAGCTGCTTGCCACAGAGGTCTGACAGGAACCTGTCAGTTTATATGCCATAGCAGAAGGTCTGTGAGGATGGCAGGACTTCAGCAATGGAAGCAATGGTTCCCTAAAAATTAATAAAACAAAATATATATATATAAATTGAATATATGTAAACATTTTAATATAAAAATAACCCTACTGCATTGCGCACAGCAGAAATCACATTTCCCGTATTCAACCAGCTGAAATCTTTGTTATGGACAAAACCAGTATAAATTCTTCTTATGGACACAACCAGCATAAATTCTACTTATGGGCACAACCAGCATAAATTTTTCTCACGGACACAACCAGCATAAATTTTTCTCATGGACTCATATTGTCCTCTCGCTTTTCAACATTACATCACTCCTTTCTCACTATCCGCTAGAGGTCGCTAAAGTGTTCGTTCTCTTAGAGGCCCTATATAGGTAGAGGTTGTCCATCTCAAAATTGGACGCCATGTTTTGTCGTCGCTCGGATAGTTTAGCGTGCATAGCTGAATGGTATTGCACTAATACTTATGGATTCCTGAAAAGGTTGGGTAATATTTGATACAGATTTCGGTGTTCGTGATTGGAAGCACTTTAGAAAACGGCTAATAAAGGAAAAGTAAATTTTAGGGCTTTTTTTCGAAAACGAGATATAATTTCGCTTTGTTGTCCGTCCTGTAGACATCGAACATTTTTGCTTATACAGATAAATAAAAAATTCTTTTTGCATTAATAGGTATTAATGATATATTACGATTTGCATTTTTCGAATCTCCCAAAAGTTGTAATTGCGCCCTCTAACTTTGGAAAAATTTGAAAATTCCAAAATATCAGACGAATATTCCAAACGATGCAGTTATGTTAGAATTTCGAAATTTTGGGGTTGAAATGTGAAGATTACGAAGTTACCATTGGCAGGAATCACTTGACCCTTTAGGCCTAGGGGGGGGGGGGGAAGGTGAATGCAACTTTTTTTGTTTTAACAGAAAAGTGTATGTTTTTAGAGGTAAATTAAAAATTCTTTTTGGATTGCAGAGGTATTGATGAAATATTACAATTTGCATTTTGAGAAATTCCCAAAAGCTATAACTGCGTCCTCTAACGGTGGAAAAAAATCGAAAAATTAATATTGCAAAAAAATAAAAAATGAAAAATGAAAAAATTTCAAAATGAATGTTGCAAAACGATGTACCGTATTTCTTCGATTCTAAGACGCACTTTTTTTTCCGGTATAAACGTCTCTAAAAACGGGGGTGGGTCTTAGAATCGATGGCGTCTTAGAATTGAGGTTTTTTTTTTTCAAAATTTCCCGCACTTTGCACACGGCACCACACGTTTTGTTTTTACGCGAAACCCTGTCTCCACGTTTAACCGTCAAACTTGGAGGCAAAACAGGAAACCGCGTAAAAACAAAACGTGTGACCAATTCCATTGCAGAATAAAGTGGCGTGGGTATTTTCCCGCGCTTTCTAAATGTGAAGCCACCGTTATTTCATTATAGTGGACTCACTCAGCGACAACTAGGAAGTTGGAACCTGGCTGTTGATTGACAACCTTCCGCTGACACCTAGAAAAATTAAGAAAGCGCCGCCATCAAAAATGTCAGAATGGGTATATATCAACAGCTTGGAAGCTAATCCCAAAAAGAATAGTGCAGCACTCATTTAAAAAATGTTGCATCACCAACGCTCTCGATGGCTAAGAAGACGATGTATTATGGAATAATGAAGATAAAGAGGGCTCAGAAGAATCAGATTCTGAATGTGAAGTAGACTCTGATATTGATTCAGAGTTGTTTTACCTCTGAGCGGCACTTTTTTTCCACACCATGGGCTAAATGGCCAGGTCACATGAACCCCGAAGGCTCAGAGAAGGTTGGGGGAGGGGACCCACTGGAACAGCTGTTGGGAGACAGATAGTAGCCCCCCGTCAAGGCCATCCAGCGTGTTCTTTAATGTGCACAAGGGTATGGCTCTCCCGCACACGGGGCTACGGCTTAACGTCCCATCCGACGGACGGCGGCCTTTCCAATCCCATCGGTGTCCCCTACTGACCGTGGGCAGGGCGGGGAATTTTGCGGAGATAAATCTCAACGCTGACCCAGCTGGGACTCGAACCTGGGAACTACAGATTACGAGCCTGGCGCGCTACCGACTGAGCCACCCCCGCCCCATTGATTCAGAAGGAAGTGATGAATAGCATATCTATTGATAAATAGGTACTATTATTGTTAGTAAATTGAATTCTATTATAATAAAAATATTTGTTAGATATATTTTAGAGTTTTTTCCCTAGAATCAAAGCTTTTTTTCTGTTGGTGGAACTGAAATTAAGGTGCGTCTTACAGTCGATGGCGTCTTAGAATCGAAGAAATACGGTAGTTATTCTAGAAATTTGAAATTTTGGTCGTGGAATGTGAGAGTCTTGAAAATTCCATTGACAATATCATTAGAAATCACTAAATATCGAAACTGAAAAACTTTTAACGAATGTTTCAAGTGATCTGTTCATGGTAGAAATTTCAACGTGTAGAGTTCTGTTATGGTAGAAATTCCACTGAGAGCAATGATCTGCCCACTATTTTCAGAGGAATAAGAGAAAAGCAACTTTTTAAATTTAAGAACTAAAACACATACCTTTTATGTATTAAAATTTCTAATAAAATACTACTATGTGCATTTCTCCCATCATACATTAAAAAATAAATAAATAAGTCCTCAAGCAGTTGCTTGTACAGAGGTCTGACAGGATCCTGTCAGTTTATACGCCGTAGTAGAAGGTCCATGAGGATGGCGGAAGCTCAGCAGAAAAACAACACGAACATCCATAATTAAAACTTTTAAGGAGTGAAAAAGTGGGTAAAGGAAGAAATTCATTCTCTTTGAAAATGGGATTCCCATATGCGCCAGAGGCGATATGCGTTCTTCTAGTTATTTTACACTTTCAGTACCCTCTGATAATAAAAATTCGAACTACTGTATAATTGAGAAAATAAACTATTAATATTTTATTAGTATCTGTAATGTGCAAAAAAATGTTTTTCATTTATATCTTAAAGCAGAAAAGTTGCATTTTGCAAACGGGACAAATCATTACTATTAGGGTAAACCATTTGATCATTACACTCTATGACCAAAAACGTAAGTTTTCAGCAAAAATAGATCGTTTGCAATTTTTTTTTAAAGATTTGGTATTTTCCAGCTTTTTTCCGCCGTTAGAGGGCGCTTTTCGAGTTTTATTTACCACCTTTAGCACTCTCTAACACTGGAAATTGCAACTGATGAGAATTCAAAAAACGTAAACATTAATACTTTTGTGGAAAAAAAATTCGCCGACATACAGGATTCGAACCAAAGCGTTCTAACCTGTTGAACTAAGCCGGCTTTTTTCATAAAAAACATTTATTGATTTATAGATGTTTAAACGTCTACAGGTAACGCTGAAATTATCAAATATTGTTTAAATCATTAATATTTTGTTAGTGTCTGTAAAATAAAATAAAAAATACATTGTTTCGTTTATCTCTTAAAAAAAGTTTCATTTTTGCACCCCCCACCTTTGGCTAAGATGGCAAAACCTTGTTGCCATTGTAAACCTTCTGACCATAACACTCTACTATCAAAATTTCAGATTTCCAGTGTAAATAGTTTGCTTCTAATATTTGTTTATAATTTTAGCATTTTCCGTTTTTTCCACCGCTAGAGGGCGCTATTAAAGCTATTGAAAATTTTCAAAATTGCTAATCACAATATTTGTTCGACACCTATCCAACCCAAAAAGAATTTTTCATTTAGCTCTAAAAGTAAAAAAATTGATTGTCTATAGACGGACAGACAGGTGGAAAGACAGATGGACAGACAACAGGTAACAGAGAGGCGGCCAGACAGACGAACAAATACTGGCATAGGCAGACGACAAAGTGAAAACATTTAAGGTTCGTTTGAAAAACCAGCTAAAGAAATTATTTGTTGGTTTTCAGTTAGCTCATTTCACTTTTGCAGCCAATTGCCGTCTTCTGATGGAGTTTCTCGGAAAAAAATATTCAGTAATTTATTCGTTTGAGTGAAATTTTTACACCCAAATGCAGCGCAGTGAGGCATTCATAAAATATGACAGCTTTTATTGACAAAAAAAGTGGTAGAAATGTATAAAACTATTGCAACTGAGAAGTTTTAACTTGGTACATACACTAACTCAAAGGATTTCGTCTCACGGTACGACGAAACATGGCGCCCATAAACCACGTGACTCAATCAACCAATGGCAGTGAATCACCGAGATGGCCAGCCTCTAACCAAAGAAGGTTTAAGGAGAAAAAGGTTAGCTTTGCACAAGCGTAAGTGGCGCCGTTCTGCGGAATTTTACCGAAGCTGAAAGTGGCAAATTGATGTGCAGGCACAAAAACAACTGTAAGAGGCGATATGCGCATGCGCAGTGCAATCATTTTAGCCCACTGCAGCTATGGTTTGTCTTACTATTGGTATATATATATTGCGATTTCACCAGTGTTTCCAAATGTCTAACAGTCATGGTTGTTTGACACAGTGGTAGCTGACACTAAAGTTATTCAATGGGTGTTTTATCCCGTTCAGGAGTATATTTTACGATACCTGGAAAAGCCGTTGTATATTTATTTTGAGTATTTTTGCAGAATTTTTAAAATTAATATGTAAATTAATACATTTAGTCATCTTGCGAATATATATAAGACAATGTATGTTGCAGGTTTCTGTTCCCTGGAGCATATCGATATACATTGGCTTCTGCACTTTGCTCTAACAATGTAATTCTTTTTTCATGGTTGATACGGGAAGTGCCTGCTGCCATCTGTTGATCGTTTATACAAGTAAAAAACTCGATATGATGTTTATGGAAAATATCTACAATTTTATAAAATATAATTATGTAGATCATGTTATCGTGCATTGACGCATAAATCTCAATTTATTATAATATACTAAATGCTGTAGGTTGTTCAAAATATTAAAATTTTGTTCTTTAGCATAGCCAGCCTCTAACCAAAGAAGGTTTAAGGAGAAAAAGGTTAGCTAAGGAGAAAAAGGTTAAGGGTTAAGGTTTAGGAGAAAAAGGTTAACCAGTTTTGCAAAATTGGATTTTATTAAAGAAAATGATTACATTACTTCTTGATATTTTCTCTCTAAACGAAAAGGAAATTATGGATGTACCTCATGAAGAAAAATGAACATTTTTCAGAGTCAAAGGGTATGTAAAATTAGTCACGTGGTGTAAGCAATTGAAAACTTTGCTCGGCGGTGGGAAAAATAATGCAGGGAACTCGCTCCTCTCCCTGACTAGGTGGCTTCACTGCAATGCGCGAATATACCACGTTTAGAGGGCGCTGCAATCGAAAAGTTAATATTACGTCTATGGAAGCTAGCTCTCTTCTCCCTTAGACACTCCTTGCTCTAACTGTACAGGACCTCTACGTTCTGTAATTAAATTCCGCTATTTTCATTCTCCATCAAGTTATCAGAGTCAAGTCAAAGGTAAGAGTAATTATTTTTTAAGTTTTTTTTTAGGAAAATGTAATGTTATCCTGCTTTATCCTTAACTGTCGTATGCCCGGCTTTCATTCATTCGAAATTATAAGAGAATTTCTTAATTTTTAATATTTTGTCGGTCAAAATTAATCATGCTTTTGCCGTTCAGATATCATCTATGCTTAATTTCCTCAGTGCAGATTCGCTAAACAGATAAACTCTATTTATTAGTTTTACTGTTTTCATCATTACCGCAATAACCAGATATTTTATTACTACTATAGGTATAACAGAAAACATGAAAAATACTGATACAAATTTTTGAGGACAAAGTAGCAAATTAATATTACGATTCGTCAAGATTATTACTCAGTATAGGAGAAACATAACTTGTGAAACATATCCACATCAATATTACAACCAATGTATTATCGTTCGCTAAGCTTAATGTTGTATAGCTCTACTCATTGTATTGCACTATATTAAAATATGTGCAATGAGATTCATTGAAAAGTTTTGAAAGTGTAACAGAAGCGTGTGAAAGAAAATTTAAAACTCAAAAATTATATGCAACTAATTCATAACAGAATTGTGCATGTAAATAACCGTTGAAATATTTGAAAATGACCTAAAAGCCAGGTGCTCTGATATAAATGTATTAACAACCGGGTTTGTATAAATATTTTTTTATTTTAATCTTATTTTAAAATAGAAAGACAGGAAACTCATCTAGTGAATCTTTCGTGTATAAAAATGAGCTTTTAATGGTAGCGACATACTTCTTGTAAATGACGTGCCACGCGCTGGTTGTTACCGGAAGTGATTGCCAGATTTTAAGTTTGTGTGAAAACTTTTGATCCTAAACTAACTAATTTATAACAGAATTGCACATTGTTTCGTTTTTTTTTTTCAGTATTCACGAATTACTATCGAGCCAACATATTGTAAGTCGCGATAGTGATTTAATAACCAATTTTTTTTTAAACGTATAGACATAGTGTTGGGTTAGAATTACCCACTTATCCTATTTAAACAACGTTTGCTTATACCGGTGTTTTCCAGGAACTCGGTATATAAGTTGTATTGTACGTCTGGGTCAAACTTGAAACTAGTTTAAACATGATGTAAATTCTAATGAACCGAAAAATCGTTCTTTAGAAACCACTGTTCCAAAGGCAGAAAAGTTTAAAACAGTTCATATAAAATATTCTGCTACATTTCAAAAGTGATTTAGAGTGAAATTATAAAATGTTATTAATATTTGTCATTGAGTTTGCAAGCGACATTCAACTAGTATGATTCATTTATTTTAAAATGTATTAATAAACGAAAAACCTTAGTCACTGTTAGGGGCCCTCATTAACCATTAAAATGGTAAATAAATAACCTATCGTTCACTCGCATATCTCGAACATAGGAAATCTTGAAACAGTTTATATCAGGGCTACTAAGTAGCTGTCTAGCCCTTGGAAACGTCTGAAAAATACAAAAATAGAGTCTTTTTGAAAATGAACTATGAAAAACAAATGACTGGAAATCGTAAAACATTAAATGCATGTAATTTGATCATAAATTGCCGCTTTTGCATTCAAGCCATAATTATTCCTATTTTGCACTCAAGTCATATTTTTTTTACTATTTTGCTTTCAAACATAAATCTTTTGGCCCTTATAAAAAAATAACTAATGATACAATAATACTAAATGATACAAGTTTATTCATTTATTTATTTATTTTAACAACATATTGGTGCTTTTGCACAGTATTCGATGCATTAATTTTATAAGATTAAATTTAATTTAAATAAAATGAGAATCAAATTAATTCTCTGCCATTTCTCCTCGATTTTGGAACGGTCACACTCAAAGCTGTAACAATGTCAACATCTGTGCCTTTCTCGCTAACGATGAGCTTTGACTCGAACTTTGTCTGGCTCCTCACGAGGTTGACTCAGGAGCAAATAGCGCAGACGACTTCGGGCTCAGAGTAATTTAAATATCAAATATTTTTTTTAATCTTAAAAGGCAGAAATATAAAATATTTTTGATTATAATTTTAACCTTTAAATCAGCTTTAGTAATAAAATATGAGCAGCGCATGACTTTTTTTTTAAGCGTATTCTTTTATTTTTAATAAATTGATGGCTCTTTGCATTAAATTTCAGTTTCTGTTAGTATTTCTAGTATTTTTCGTTCCAAATAGCATTAACATTCGATTTTGCCATCAAACGATTTTAATTAGTATGATAGGAATAAAAATAACTGATTAGCGACATTCGTTTCAGTATATATGTTTTGTGATGCGTCTGAATTTTTTTTCCCCAAGGCGGGCTCAGGCGGGTGCGGATTCGAAAAACTGATCCCGAAAATCATCTCCACTTCTCACCCAACATTCTCCTTTGATGTTTTGCCTATATTTCTCTGACTTCCCAATCAGAAGTCATCAGAATAGCCTTTGCGTTTAGGCAAAGAACGTATAAGGAAAAGAAGTTCAGCTTTGACAAAGCGTAAGTGGCGACCTCAAGTGGTGTTTCGATTCGTATCGTGCATTTGTTTAAGATGGGAAGCAAACAATAAGGGGCAAAGGAATTATGCATCAAAAAATTTTTATTTTAAAAAAGGAAAAAAAGTAACTACACTTTGTATTTGAAAAAAATAATATCATGATTTTAATAAAGGTTTATTTTCTCCAGTGGAATTATTTTTCGTTGAACCAACAATTATAAATTGAACGGATAGAAAAGATTTCAAATTAGCCTGAAGTTAATTTATAGAATAAATTATTACAATTAGAAGCTTTTTGGTTGCATAAGAACAGGGAACAGAATTGATATTAATATACTCTGCAAGGATATCAATGGGAAATTGTTACATAGTAAAAGCGAAGAGAATGGAAGTTGACAGTAACATGTAATTACAAAAGCGTTCGTCCCCTGTAATGTTCGTTTCACCTCTACGTCAAATGCACGATACTCGATTTTACATTAATCTCTCTGGAAGCTTAACTTCTTCTCCCTCTACATTCTTTGGTTTAGGCATGTGGTTGGGGGTGTTATTTTGTAGCGCGCCAGACTAGTTTTGTGACGTTCCCAGGCTCGAATCTCAATTGTGATTTATTTCCATTAACCCACTTCTATCTCTCGGCGAGAAAGGGGACACCGATAGGCCCAGAAAAACTTCCGAAATCATCACTCCGTCTTCAGGTTAAATTGCTTTACCTCTGAGTGTTCTTTAACGTGCAGAGACCATGGCTTAATGTCCCATCCGACGAAGGCGGCCTTTCCAAGTTCATGGAAGTTCCTTATTGACCGAAGGCAGGGTGGGGAGTTTTGTGGAGATAAATCTCAACCCTGGCCCAGGTGGACTCGAACCTGGGAACTGAAGATTTCGAGCCAGCATGCTACTGACTGAGCAATCCTCGCCCCGTGTTCATGAGAACCCTACTATGATGAGTACATTGAAGGAGATGCTAGATGATTTTTAAAAGATTTCCACCTGCCTCCTAACGGTTGTCCAGTGAATCCCTTTCCGCTTCTTAACTCTGAGCCCTGGGGGGGGGGGGGTATTCTTATGACCTGATCTTTTTCCCATTTTGTATATAAAAGCGTTGCCCAGAGGTAAAGTGTTTCAAAACTAGAATACCTATTATTATGGGCATACCAGTTTTTCGAATGGCGACATGAATGATTCCACATCTTCCACACATGTCTGTTTATAGAATTCAATATTGAAAGGAGAAATAATAGAGCTAAAATAATGCCTCAAGCGCACAATATCAATTCAATGTAAAATAAGAAGAATCAAATTTAAAAATCACAATAATTCTTTTACATACAATCAGTGGCATAGTCAAAATTAGCCAAAATATTTCTAATTATTGGGTTCTAAGTGTTATAACATTTTTAATTATTATAATATTAACCAAAAAAAATTGGTTAACATTTTTTTGTTAACCAGTTTTTTTTGGAAAAAAAATTGGTTAACAAATTGGTAACAATTAACCAAAAAAAATTGGTTAACATTTTTATTGATGCAAAATTGATGAATAAATAAATAAAACATCCCCTGAAACAGATGCTGGCCACATAAATCTTACAGGAGCCTGTCAGTCTGTCTGTTGTCTTGTCTCCTGTCTTGTTTACTATGTCTGTTATGTTGGGCTTGACCCCAGATCCCTATGACCAATAGCCAAGCAAGCTAACCTTTCGGACGCTGGGAAGCTGATGAATAAATGATTGCTTAAAAATAAATTTCCTGACTGAGGGGGAGATTGTACCCTCAATTCACCCCTCCTTTGCTACTATGAGATAACTCATATTTATATTTAAAGGTACTAGACTGAAAAATGGAAATAGTTCCATGTTACATGAATAGGTAATCATATTCAGAGCTCAATAGCTTCTTCAATATGATTTTTAGCGAAAAATATGTCTAAAGATAAATTAAAAACCGCAATCCAATCTGCCTAAATCCTGATTTTAAATATTTTTTTCAGTATTCAAAGAGTTAGAAACACTTGAATATTTAACAGGCTTCAAAAAAAATTGACCCCAAATTTGAATTAACATATTTAAAAGAGATGACGCGATCAGCAATGGGTGCAATGCACTCTGCATTTTACTAGAGTCAGCTATGATCTCTGATCTTTAACCTGTTTTAATTACATTTTGCAGCCTGTTAGATATATCCCAGCATTCACAACTCTTTGAATGCTGTAAAAAAATATTGCTTAAAGTCAAGATTTAGACAGAATTTATTGAGATTTTTAGACATTTTTCTTTAAAAAAAAAACATGTTGAACAAGCTCAGTATTGAGCTCTGATTGCGATTTCCTATTCAGATAACGTGGAACTGTTCCATTTTTCTGTCCAATACCTGTATTTAATACAAAGCTTTTTATTTTTCTGAGGATACGCAGGTATGCGTCGTATTCTCACTGTTTTTATCCGTAAAAAATAAAATTTAGTCATTATCTTTTAGTTGAGAGTTTGTTAAGATTTTTAGTGTTAAGTTTGTGATATATTTCTTTTCCCTATTTTTGAATGGACTACAATTCCACGGTGTCAACACCAAAAGCAAAGACGAGATATTCCTCAGAACGCTTGACTCAAATTCGGAGTTTGTTATGAAACTTTTCTGAATGTAATTTTGTTAATTCTTTTTTTATATTATTAATTTATACTTCCGTTCTAACTTCCCAGTAATTATATTAAAATACATGTTTAACTTCTTTCATGTGCTTGGGCGATCCCGCTCTATTCTCAAAATAATATTTTTGCAAGGCCACAGTATCCCCACATCGTTTTTCTAGAAAAGATGCATAATACTAATTTCCAATAATGTTTGATTTTAGAAGCATAGAACTGTTTTTACTCATGGATTACGAAACATCAAGTACCGGATCGTCAATCTCGTTCAATGATTCGGAAACATCCAGTGCCGGAATGGCGTTCTGGTTCAGTAATTTGAAAACATCGAATTTGAATCCCTAAACCGGAAACATCGAGCACCAGAATGGTCTTCCGGTTCAATGATTTGGAAACATCGATTACCGGAATGGCGTTCCGATTTAGTTGTAGCACTCCTTCTAGTCATTGCTTTACCTACTCAGAAAGTCACGCTTCGCCAGTGTATATAATTTTTGTGGCAAAATTAGCTTTTTGTCTGTAAAATTATGAGAATAAATAATTCATTCATTCGGAAATATTTATATAAACTTCTATATTTGTCACTAGATGGCAGCACATTGCAAAACAATATTGTTAACAACAGAGCTTGTCCTACCTCACACAACGGCAGTTTTACAAGTAACTCCGGGCGGCAAACTCCTGTTTACAACATTATTTTCAGATATAAAGTTATTATGTACATAAAATAACCGTTAATTCGATGTTCATTTTAAGTATGTGTGCAACTAATTAATGAAATGAATAATCGCATACAGTGAAATATAAACATATAAAATCACTGTTTATGAACTAAATAACAAACATTTCACTCAACACCTGCTATACAAATTCAGCACTTCGCTATAAATTAGTATTTTATTTAAATAAAACAACACGTAATGTAACACATATTACATTATTGTCAAAGATAATTATTTTCTTATTAGTAAAACAAATCTGGTCTGTAAATGGTAGCTAGGCATAAACTGGAAGGAGAGCTGTGTACCAATCCCCAGTGATGATGCACAGAACCGGCCAGGGCTAGCACCTAATGTCCGACACGCCTTCCCGTGGTGCAGCCAGTTAGTGTTTTTCAAAAGAGGTATTCTCTGTCGGAAGGGAACGGAAGCGGACGACTGCCAGTTCGGTGTGGCCTACTGATCTGGTCATCTATGGCCACTTTTTTCTTTTTTTCAACCCTGCTGAGCAGTGGTCAACTTCACAGGGTCCTGGTGCTCACCATTTATACTCACTAGACTGGACTGGTTTATGGATTTGAGCTTGATTATGGATCCTGGACTTGCTGCACTGGGTGCCTCTGTTGAGGAAGAATCTGCCGCTGTGTTTTCTGTTTACTTTTGGGTTGCCAGCCCTAAGTGAACAGAGGCATGGGATACCTTATATCAGCTGGTGGATAATCCTGATCAGAGGACTTCGCAGGTACCTGAACCTCACTTAGCTAGTTCGAAATCGTCAATCCTAAACTGGAGTAGTGTGTCTCAGGCAGGCCACACGGCTCTTGAAAAAGTCCACTTGAAAAGATGGTATCTGAAGTTCCTACCAGCATCGGTGACTTCAGCCTTTAGCGGAGAAGGAACAGGTCTTTGCCTCATGCCTGCGATCAGGGGCTGTTTGATATTGTTGGCCCTACCTATCTCAATAAAGCAAGTTTTTTTTTAAATCCTACTAATCATTTTCTCTGTGCGGGAACGTGGAAAGTGAGGACATTTACATAAAGATTATTATCTTGATGTCCTCACACAGGAATTCCAGCGTTATAACCTATATATTCTAGGTTTGCAAGATACCAGATGGACAGGTAAAGGTGAGATATTTAAAAATAACTTTAAATTTCTCTTTTCAGGTAGGGAGGATGGGAAGCATCTCCAAGGTGTAGGTTTGTTTATCAGCAGACACGCCAGTAATGCCTTTCTAGAATATGACTGCATTAATAAAAGATTTCTTACAGCAAAATTTGAAACAAAAATTAAAGACTTCAATGTCATATGTTGTTATCCCCCACAGAGGATGAGAACGAGAAGGATACATTTCACAGCCAGCTTCAGGATATTTTGAATTCTGTGAAGAAAGGAGATATTTCTCTTGTGCTAGATGACTTCAATGCTAAAGTTGAAACTGACTCTGACCTTTGGACAGGAGTTTTTTAAGTACCTTTGGCATTAGTAGTTCCATGGCAATGGGGAACGTCTCCTGCAGGTAAGTAAACTTAATGGTTTACGAATAACTAACACATACTACAAACACCGGGGCCTTAATATATATACATGGGTTTCACTTGATCGGTGGCACAGGAATGTGATGACTATATTTTATTTAACTTTAAATGGGCTAGTTCGGTTAGGAATACCAGTTCATACAGGGGAGCCGAAATTGGGTCTGACCATTACCTGGTAAAAAGCGTTTTGAAGCTGAAGTTTAAGAAATGTGCTAAGGTTAAGAAAATTAGCTATAACACTGAATGACTGAAAGATCCAGATTTAGCCAAAACATGCCATGATAGGCTACTTAGTCATTATAACAATCGTGGTTTGCTTACTGCTGAAATTGAGAAAGAATGGAATCAGCTTAAACAGAGTTTTCTTGAAACCAACAACTCCTTTGATAAAAGGGAATAAAGAGAATAGAGGAAACAAAATTATTTGACTGATAAGCCTATGGATCTTATGCAGGATTAATATTAATCAACACCCTACTAGCCCTAACAGAAGACATTACAACGAGCTAATAAACGTGTAAAGGATCAGTTAACAGCTGAGAAGATTCTTTGGCTTCATAGCTTGGCTGACAAAGCAAGAGGCAGCAGTTAGACACCGCAACAGCAGGGGGTTGTACCAGAATGTTAATGTTTTTTGTGGGAAGAAACAGACAGGTACACAGGGATTGGGGGATAAACATGGCAAGGTGGCTGATGGTGAGAATTCTATGATGGTTAGGTGGTCTTAGGGTTTCAAAGATGTTCTAAAAAATGTGATTATTTCTACTCCCATTGTTTGTAATGAGGATAGATGCGTTACTGGCTTTAACGATGGCCCTATATCACATTCCCAAGTCGCATTGGCTATCTCTAAATTAAAACTGCATAAATCCTCAGGGGCGGACGAAATCACCACTGAAATGCTTAGAGTTGGGAACATTTGTGTTGTCACACGGCTGACTGAAACTTTGAATATTTTTTTTATGATAAAGGCGTTCCTAAGGATTTTACTAGAGCTATCATTGTTCCAATTTTTAAAAAAGGTGATCGCAGTTCTTGTGATAATTATAAGGGAATTTGTATGATTATACTTAATTGGGATTAAGAATTTGGTTGATGTACAATTGCGTGATGAACAGGGTGAATTCAAAAGTGGTAGGGGATGTATTGATCAAATATTTTCACTTAATCAGATTCTTGAGAAATATTTAGAGTTTCAGAAACCTGTGGTTACTAGCTTTATCGATTTCAAAAAGGCTTTTGACTCTGTTGATCGACATAATTTGTGGTTCATTGTTTGATCCTATGGAATATCCGATAAGTTAGTGTAATGAAAGCTCTCTATAATAACACTAAGTCATGTGTGAGAGTTGATATGTCTTGCAACGACTGGTGTAGTATTGCTAGTGGAGTTAGACAAGGGTGCATATTGTCTCCTTTTCTCTTTAGTTTGGTTATTGATTATGTTATGCGAAATTCACTGCAAGGGAAAGATTTTGGCTTTAAATGGTCTAGAGATTTCAAAATTTCTGATTTAGACTACGCCGATGATTTGGCCCTGTTGGCTAATGATGTTGATGAGATGAATTCGTTCATTAGGGCTGTTGATGAGATTGGTAACAGAGTAGGTTTGGTGATAAAGAGAGAAAAAAACTAAAATGATGAATATTGGTCAGGCAGTTAGTGCTTCAGTTGCTTTGAAAAGCTGCACTCTTGAACAAGTGTCTCAGTTTAATTATCTTGGGAGCTATGTAACAGATACTAGTGATGTGCGGTATGAGATAAATAGAAGAATAGGTATTGCCGCTGGGACTTTTAAGAATCTATGGAGAGTGTGGAAAAATAGGTGTTTATACCTAAAAACTAAAATTAAGCTGTTTGGTACTTTCTAAGGTTAGTTATGGTAGCGAAACATGGACCCTTTGAAAGCAAGATAACAAGAAACTCGAAGCCTTTGATCCTAAATGCTTAGGCAGTATCTTGGGTATTAAGTGATTTGATTTTGTAAGTAATGATGAGATTAAAAGAAGGATTCATCAACCTCTTTTGAGCAGCATATTGAGCAAAGAGAGACTGCGTTGGTTTGGCCATGTTGCCAATATGCAATAACTTCAGATTGGCAAACAGGGTTATGAACAGTGTGCCTAAGGGTTTCAGCAAAAGGGGCAGAACTAGGATGCGATGGGCAGAAAATGTGATGCAGGATCTTGCTAGAATTGGTCTAGAGTGGCCAAATGCAGCAGCTGTAGCCTAGAAGAGACAGCTCTGGAGAGGAAAATTACAGTCTGGTTGGACCTCCATAGCATATGGCTGCATGAGGATTTTGTATGTATGTATGTATGTATGTATGTAAAAGAAATCTATAGCGACAAAACATCATAGGAGATGTCCTGGGACTCATGAAATAGCTGAAATAATTTAGTATTGCCGTGAGTGGGATTCGAACCCACTCACAATAAAACTAAATTTTTCCAACTATTTCATTATTTTCATATTACGAAGAGAAGAGAGTGCCATGAGTATCTGAAATGATAAGTGTTCTTTCTCTTCCTTCTTTCCTTCTTTTAAGGGGGACGATGAGAATGGAAATTGGCATGAATATAACGCGTAACGAAACATTAGCAAATGATAGGCTTCAACATTCAATCATAGAATATGAAAACTTTCTCCTCCGAAGCACGGAAAGGAAAGATGTTTTTAGCGACAAAGTTCCTTCGAAATTCAGAAAAAAGAGCAAGAAAAAACATATGAAGTAAAAAAAACTGGAGTAATGTATCTCAGAAAGATCAATTCAGACGTTTCTTGAAATGTTCAGCAGGCACTGCTTTTGTTTATGGGTCAAGATTAAAATCACGGTTGATAGTATGTACGCTTTTGTAATGGTTTCATATGGACAAAAGCTGCATATTCTGCAAAATTTTTCCGTCGTGAATGTAATAGAAAGAAATATAAATGATATTGTCTGAGACTCTAACCCATAGGCGCCGACTCGACCGAAGGAATTTGTCCCGGGCATGGGAAATGAGACGGGGGCGAAAGGAAAATGTCCTTTCGCCCCCGTCTTATTTTATGAATTGAAAAAACACAATGCCAATGTACGACTTCTGTTTTATTGAAGTTGGTAATGCTGAATAGAGGTAGAAAATACCGGACACGATCAACTGGGGCGATGGACATCTGGGCGATAGCCAAGTGGGCGCCGGACAACTGGGCGACAAAATAATACATCAAATATGCAATGCAAATAAATTTTTTTATCGTTTTCTTTATTAAAATCACCATTCTTTTCTATTGATACCCGGTATCTATAAATTACCCGGTAAATAAATTTTTTTTTTTTGAGAAATGAGTTAAAAAAACTTTCTAAACATAAAATTTGAAAAATCTCGCTTATAATTAAGTTTATATTTATTGTGTAAAATTACAAAATTGTATAGAAGTTATATTAAAATATCCCATGCAAGAAATGAGTCAGCTAGTTAATAAATATTTTCGCTTATATCATATATCAAAATTTGTAGAATCATTTAAGAAAGAGATGGTTAAAAAAAAGTGGTCCGAAAGTGATTTAGAAATTATAAAGTAAAATTGAAATACTTCTAACTCATTTTTGAAAGTGATTTGCTCTTATACATACTTATTTTAGATTTACGGTAAGTTCTTCGAAAACAAAATCTTTGAAAACGAATTCTTCGAAAGTAAATTTTTCGAATGATCAGTTCTTCGAAAAAATAAAAATTTTTAATTTATCGAAAATTAAAACATCAGAGGCAAGTTCACTCAGGTAACCTTAGGTCGTTAGGTCTGGATTAGTTTTTTTTTCTTAATTATGTGGAAATAACTCATAACTCATAGTTAGTAACTTATAACTCATACCTCATAAGTCTGAACCATATTTATATTTATATATATTTTAACAATATTTACAAAAAAATCCGCCAAATTGTATGCATGCTAAGCGTGCAAAATTTTTTAAGTTTCTGTTGCCCAATTAACTGTCGCCCACTTGGCTATCGCCCAGTTGACCATCGCCCATTGTGAATCACCCAGTTGACCGTCGCCCACTTGGCTATCGCCCAGTTGACCATCGCCCATTGTTAATCACCCAGTTGACCATCGCCCACTTGGCTATCGCCTAGTTGACCATCGCCCATTGTGAATCACCCAGTTGACCGTCGCCCACTTGGCTATCGCCCAGTTGACCATCGCCCATTGTGAATCACCCAGTTGACCGTCGCCCAATTGTCTCGCACCGGAAAATGCAGTCTGTATGAAAATGCATCAGTATGTACTGTAGTAGCACTGACATAATGTTAGAAGTCTGCTTGACTGGTTCATGTGTGTTCAGTTAGTGCAGTGCAATCTCCAGCTAAAAGCAAATGTATTTCTAAAACAACTGGGAAAGCTGTCACATTTATTTGAAAATTATAAGTAGGATTTGAAAACATTTAGAAGGAGTAAATTCTGCCTTTCAGAGGAAATTCCTGCATTTGAAGACGTGTATGGGTATTGTTAATAACTTGCGAGATACATTTGGAACGTGAGAGAAAGATTTAGTAAATATTTTGTCTGATTTTTCTTCTCCACAGTCCTCATCAAAACGAACGGTCATTTTTCTACAGTTTTTCATGAAAAGTCATAAATATTGGGATATTATAAGTGACGCAATTGAATCGGAAACAGTCGGCTGGATTCCCATTGCAGTATAACAACGCACCCACTTACCCCGTTCTAGAAATTTCTAAAAGTTTCTCAAAAACTGCGTGAAATATGCACAAATTTAATAATTTTTGTCTCTATTATGAGCCACAATGTTGCCCAATGTGGACGGGTCTCATTGTTATCTGGATTGGGCTCAGGTCCGGTTCTAGAAAAAAAGTTGGTTACCCTTAATACTTAATAACATTCTCTGGAGGGGGGGGGGGCATATCCCCCTGTTCCCCTAGATCCGACCCTGGATATAACTATTCTGCCCCAGTAGTAAAATTAAAAGTCGGCTCCTATGCTCTTATCAGCATGGTAATTTTGGTCATTCGAAAGGCGTGAAATGACAGATTAAAGCTATTCACTTGACGTTTAAGAGCCCTAATAACTCTTCCTTTCAAGATAGCTGGAACATGAAGCCTCTAAATCACAATTACAGTCTCACACAATGATTTCAAAAATATAACCTGAACATTCCGAGTTTGAAATAGACGAGATCGACAGGTGAAACCAATGCAATGAAAAATAACATTTGCTCTCTCTTTTTGTGGTCAACATAATGGCAAGGAGTGAGATGATTACTTAGCAGAAACGCAAGTAATCTTCTCTTAGGCAACTATTATGGTAATGAAAGTTTTTTTTGCAGTTAATTGTGAAAAAGTAAGTAAAGATTTTAATTTTATCTTCATATGATCCTAATGAGAATTCTGTGAAAGCGAGAAGGTCAGATTTTATGGATAACTTTCGACATTTAGAATTTTATCACGAAATGAGAAAAATACTCTTTTACTGAGTGATTTTAATACCAAAGTTGTTACTGACTCTTACTTTGGGGCTGGTGTGATAAGGCTTTTGGTACTGGTAGTTGTAATTGTCCCCTGACGGGTAAATAAACTTAGCGTTTTAAGAATAGAAAATACCATATTAGTAAATAGCAGATTTGAATGGCGTTATTCAGGTCTCTAACGCAAGTGAATTAAACTCTCTACCGCATATAATCTATGACTCTCTCCACATCTCGAACTCTCATTTGACATGCAACTCATTATGATCTATCTCGTGAAATTTCTCTCCCTCTTTTTTCATTTGGGGGAACAAAACGAAGTGGACATATCTGAAGTAGCCCGTGATACTCGCCATATCAGAAGCTTTCATTTAAGATATAACAAGGAAAGCTTGATAATCGTTTATTCATTTCCCCTTTTTGTATGATTGCCATTTCTTATGTTTGAAGTGGAGGCGACACATTTTGGGTAAAATCCTTATTTTGTGTAAGTTCCCAGAAGAGAAAGATGTATACCGAATTTTCTGCTTCTAACTCTTTTTGGGAGAGAGCAGAGGGGATGATAGTTGGAGTGTCAAACTCCTATGCAAAATATAAACAAAAACTTTCTTCTTGATATCAGGAATTATAATGAAAAAATTTGTCTATGATATCTTAAGAGGTCTCTAAATGCATAGCGAACAGAAATGCAACTTTGCAAAAATATGGTTAAAGGAATATTTAATATCTAAAAGTTAATAAAATCTTGTCATGACAGCTTTGCAGATAAAGCTGCTAGACAGCACAACAATACGAGTTATACGTTTTAAACTCCCGATTCTAATGATAATTTGCAAGTGAAAATATAATTTTAAGGCAACTTGAAATAAATGCCTTTACTCGTTAGGAAAGTGCGAAAAACCTCATGGGCTCTCAAACACGATAGCTGCCAGTTGTTCTACCAATGAATCTAAGGCGGTGACAAATCAGCTTTTCAAATTTTACCTTTCTAGTAAAATTAGTGTTATTGAAATATGTTTTTCTTGTTTTTTTTTCGGAAAATTATTTGCAATTTTATTGAATGTTGAAACTCTGAAACAGGCCTGACTATTGGCTTTACCGTAAATTAATAACCATTAGCTTATTGCAAACAAAATAGAGCAACGGAAAATAAGACAGAGAAATTTTAAGTTCTAATTTAGCCAAACTGTGACCAAAAACAGAATTTTAAAATCCTTTTTAAATATTTTTCAGCTTTACATTTCATAACTCTGAAACAGGTTCGAAACACAAAACGATATTTACTCTACACAAAAAAAATTGCAATTGAAGGTAAGTGGAGAAATTTTCAGATTTTTAAATTTAATCCGTTTTAGTGCAATTTTTATTGCTGTTGTTTTTTCCTTTTATGTTTTTTCAGAAAGCTGGGTTTTTTTTTTGTGTTAAAAAGACATTCCTGAACTGTAAAATCTGTAATTCTAAAACAGGCCAATAATGTATACTTTCTGCCGTTAGGTGGGGTATAATGTTGTTAAGCAGATAAATTTTGAAAGTTATGTCTTGTACAAGAATTGGGACTGAATACCAGCTTTTGATTCTTTTTAAAATTAAATCTTAATCTGTTTTTACAGATCTTAAACAGTTTTTACACGAAGAATCAGAACCACCGAAATTAAATAACATCGTAATGTTCAAGTGGAAGTGTATATTTTGAAAAGAAATTTTGTTGTTTGCTTTTGTCTCCTTCCCGATATATTTAAATCATAATTGTGAAAAATATGCTAGGCAAGATAAATTTCGACCTATCATATCCCTATTTTCCTTCAGGGTAATTCGCTTTATCACAAATGACGAAGAAATGTGTATTATGAGCATCATAACAGTTAAAGTAGACGGTGTATTGAACTGCACTCTTTTTTGCAAGCGCTGAACTAAATGGCCAGGGCACAATAGCCGCAAGAGTTCACAGAAGATTGGCACAGTCGTCAGGAAACAAATGAAAGTCTTCCATCAAGGCCATCTTGCGTGTTCTTTGTGCACAGAGATAGCTGTCCTGTATACACGGGGCCACGGCTTAACATCTAATTCAAGGGACGGATGCCGTTCAAGCCCATCAAAGTGATCTTTCTCACCGAAGGCAAAAGAAAATTAACTGAAATCAATCGGTGATATAGTTTTTGTCTTAATAATTTACATACGTAATGTGGTCAAAACATTTCATATAATTCTTACATAACAGTAGTAATGCACTGCTTGTGAAAAGTTAAGTAGGGATCGCAAAAACGGAAATGAAAAAATAAGCGTTTGAAATAAATAAAAAATAAAATAATAAATAATAAAAAAAACAATATAATTAGATGATTTAATGTGTATTTTGCAACAATAAATATATAAATTTTGCATAGCGTCACGGAATATGTAAAACAGATACCCTACAAAAGGCTACTTTCGTGCAATACCGATCGTTTCAAATTGAAATGTTTCACTATCAGTCTGGAATAGCAAATTGTTTCATGATGCATCAAAGAAAATGACGATGAGAAAACGGTGGAGGGCCGTTGGTGGTTGGGAGGCCACTCAAATATTCACGGAGGGGGCCATATATTCTGGTGTCTACCATTCTGTTATCTAAATGCGATGGCAGCAATTAAAAACAACCCAAACAATTATCACATGACCTGTTCAAGGGCATTCTAGGGTTACAACCCCTCAAGATGATTCGGTATTTTGGAATACTGTTGCGACGGAACCTGAAAGTAACAGCATCGTCTCTTTGCAGCCACAGGAAGGCACGTATGTATCTCCCTCTACTGCGTCCAGAAAGCTTTACAAGGTCTGACACGATGCCTGTCGGCCCCTTCTAGGTTTCCCTTTAACTTCCAGATAGAGGTTGCTTTCCAGCCCGCTTGAAATCGGTTTTACTATCATGTAGCATGAACCTGAGAAAAATAGAGTCACGTGATATATTGGGATGAGCGAATGTGTATGCTGATATATATATCGTCTCGAGTTTTTTTCAGCAGCTTTATGAGCAGAGGTATACTGATTTGGAGAGAGATGGAAACCTTCAATCATAGCATTATTGAAAGAAGTGCAGTGGGTAGTGAAGGTCTGACTGTCTGGGCTGGGTTTTCATTGGGTGGCTGTACTCACCTCCGTGTGTTTAATGGAAGTTCTGTGAATCTTCTGATATATCGGGATGAATGTTATGATATATATATTGGGATGACAGAATGCTGTAATATATTCATATGAGGGAATTCTATGATATATTGGGATGAGGGAATGCTATACTTATATATTAAGATATTCATTACTCCCGATATATCATAGCATTCTTTCATCGTGAAATATCGTAGGATTCCCTCATCGCAATATATCATAGCATTTACTCATCTTCCCATGGCCGAGTGGTTAGCACGCTTGGCTACTGATCTAAGGGATTTGGGTTCGAGCCCCGGGTAAGGCATGGATGTCTGTGCTGTTTTTCTGCTGAGGTCCTGCCGTCCTCACAGACCTCCTACTTTGGCATATAAACTGACAGGCTCCTGTCAGACCTCTGTGGCAAGCAGCTGCTTGAGGGGGTATTTATTTATTATTATAAATATTAGCATTCCCTCATTATAACTATAGCATTCCCTCATCCCAATATAGTATATTGTATATAGTTATATAGTATATTGTTATAGGTAGCTATGATATATTAGGATCATGAAATGGTAAGGTATATTGGAATGAGAGAATATTATGATATATCGACATGAGGAAATGCTGTGATATATCAGGATAAATGAATGGTATGATGTATCAGGATGAGAGAATAGTATGACATTTCGGGATGAAAGAAGGCTATGATATATTCGAGATATGAAATTCCGCTAAGTTTGATACATGTATGTAGATTGCATGGTATGATGTATTGGGATGAGGGAATGCTATGATGTATTGGGATGTGGGAATGCTATGATGTGTCGAGATGAGGCGATTCTATGACGTATCAGGTTGAGATCCTAGACCCTGATTTTAAACCCTTTGTTTGTTCAGTGGGTGAACATTTCCTTTTATTTGACGA
The DNA here is from genome assembly GCA_038380435.1 of Ryuthela nishihirai. NCBI lineage: Eukaryota > Metazoa > Arthropoda > Arachnida > Araneae > Heptathelidae > Ryuthela > Ryuthela nishihirai. Next base: position 8,205,137 of record JAWZYU010000019.1, read on the forward strand.
CAATGCTCTTCCTCACAGATCAAAATTGACCAGCTGATGAAGTGTCCGGCATTCTATTTGTACCTCAACCCCATCTGTGGGATGGCTTGAGGAGACGTGTTGCGGCCCTTCAACCCACTCTCCGAACCCTAAAGGACTGCTCTTATTTGAAATCAATAGTGGGAAGAAATTGGGTGTCCTGAGTGGGATTCGAATCCACTTTTCCCAGAAGCATGCTGGGCGCCATAACCCCGAGAAGCTAAGTATTTCCACAATAATGTGACATATAAGCATTCCCTCAATTTTGTTGATTTGCCAGTGGCGTCATTTATTATCAGGAATCGGGCAGTCAAGCTGCCACATACGTAGTATGGTAGTAATATTTGTCATTCACGCTGACAGCGTTATGTAAATAATTCAGATTCTAGGTTATTTGGGTTGGGTTGTTTTACCTCTGAGCTGCACTTTTTTGCACACCATGGGCTAAATGGCCAGGTCACATGGACCCCGAAGGCTCAGAGACAGTTTGGGGAGGGGACCCACTGGAACAGCTGTTGGGAGACAGATGGTAGCCTCTCGTCAAGGCCATCCAGCGTGTTCTATAACGTGCACAGGTTATGACTCTCCCGCACATGGGGCCACGGCTTAACGTCACATCCGACTGACGGCGGTCTTTCCAAGCCCATCGGTGTCCTCTACTGACCGTGGGCAGGGCGGGGAATTTTGCGGAGATAAATCTCAACGCTGACCCAGATGGGACTCGAACCTTTGAACTACAGATTACGAGCCTGGGGCGCTACCGACTGAGCCACCCCCCGCCCCATTCTAGGTTATATTCATCCTTTTTATTAAAAAAATGACTAAAATAACTACTCTCAAATGAGAGTGAGCTCTTGCGAAAAAATAAAACTTAAAGACACAATCTGCGATTTTGTTGACAAAAAGAAACTGCAAAGTTTAAGTGCAATTTATTTAAGACATGTTACCTACATGCTGTTTGTTAACTAGAGAAATAATCAGATAAACTTGCATTTGTGTACTTACTGGTATCAGCATTTGTACATCAGTACATGTACTCTAATAAAAAGAGGTATTATTTAAGAAATTTAATCAAAGCAAATTATGAAGTTTGACAGACAAGTTTACTTATTGTTTTGTCAACTAAGAATGGTTAAGAAAGTCTAAGAAAATCACTTAGAAAGTTATCTTCACAGGTTGGACTGTCATCAGCTACTGTTTTCAGGGCTACAAAGAAGTTAAAATTTCATGCCTACCGCATTAGTGTCGTTCATGAACTGAAGGTACCAGACCATGAAAAATGTTTACGGTACTGTCGTTGGTTTCATTCTTTTTTTGATGAAAATGGAATTGAGGTGTTGGACCGTGTTTATTTCAGTGACGATGCTTGCTTTCACTTGGATGGGTATGTGAACGGTCAAAACAGTCGAATATGGAGCAGTGAAAATCCTCGCACTTTTCACGAACGATCATTACACGCACGGAAAATTGATATTCGGTGTGCAATTTCCCGTAGTCGTGTGATAGGGCCTTTATTTTTTGACTCAACTGTAACTGGTGAAGTTTATCGTGACCTCTTCCAACAGTTTATTGCACTATTGGATGGGAATGAACGAGAATGTTGGTCCAAATGGAGAATGTTGGTTCCAATGGAGAATGTTGGTTTCAAAACAATCCTCATACATTTGAAGACTTGAAGGCTAATATTGAAAGAGAGATTTTAAACATAAGAAAACAAATTATTACGAAAGCTTGCTGTAAATGTTATGAAACGGGTACGAACCTGCGTCCAGGTTTCAGGAAATCACGTTCAACATCTGTTGTAAAGGTAATTTGCATATTTTGAAATTTGTGTCTTTTGTCAAGATTAAATAGAAAAATACAATAGAGGGTTGCGTCCTTTTTGAAATACCCTGTATTTGATCTTGAAAGTCAAATTTCGAATTTTTCCCGTGATCTAGGATCCTATTACTTCTGGGTGTATATTTTAATACCACTATCATTTCTGAATCCCAGCAGTCAGTCAGCTGTCAGTCAATCACTCAGAAGTGTCTATATATATCAGATGTAAACCTCGCATTAGATGATTAATTTAAATATTTAGATTCATCTGTTACTTAAATCAGCATTTAGCATTTATTTCCTGACCGTCAATTAACCTCAAAATTTCTGTCACAATTGTAGACATTACAATTTGCTGTAATTCTCATCTATAGTCAATATGACGCCGATTGTAGCGTCATATTCTCCCTCACGACAACGAATAAGCAGCGAACACGAGGCTTTTATTTGTATCCATTACCTGAAATGTTAATACATAATTTTTCGAATATTAAATTCTCAATGTTTGTTTAAACTACGCCTAATGCTGTAGAATAATTATGTAAAAAATATGTTTCATTAATATAGTGCATATAGATTTAGACAACTCTTTTACTCTTGTTGGAAATTCATGTTTGCCATAACTGACTTTACACTGCTTGTGGTAATTATAAATCAACTTCAAACTATTTAATTCTCAATAATTCGTTCACTATAATCTAACATGTTCACCAAACAAAAATATTACACGTTACGTAGATTAATCTGATTCTCTAATTAGATGCAGAATAAAATTTATTTACCCAAGATTATGATAACCAGCCACTTATAATGGCGAACCTTAAGCGGTATCTTTGTAAAAGTTGGCGATAGGTTTTCAATAATCACCTAGAGATGGCGCTGAAATCAGCAATATTATCTATCTGTGTGGCAATGTTGTGGGCAGCTTCAGAATTGGCCCAAACCACGATTTAACTAACAAACTGTTAAAAGCGTGTGGCAAATGATTGACACTTGTAACCAATGCAAGTGTCAATCATTGACAATAACGAGTCGTCCCTGGTTCTCTCTATATAAATAAAATTAAATACCCCCTCAAGCAGCATTCAATTGACGAAAATTTCTGTCGTCTGAAGTCGTCTATTAATATCCCTGAAAGTATCCCAGGGCTTGTAGTGTATTATTTTAATAAATGCGTATTGAATGCAAATAAAACTGTCCTGATGATTCAGGAAAAACTTCATGTAAATTATGATTTTGATTGCTCATTCTAATTTAGAATTTGATAATTTAAACATATATTAGAGAAATATCGGTGGGGTTTGGCCCCTAATAACGAGTCGTCCCTGGTTCTCTCTACATAAATAAAATGAAATACCCCTCAAGAGTGCTTGCCACAGAGGTCTGGCCGGAGCCCGTCAGTTTATGCACCACAGCAGAAGGTCTGTGAGGATGTCAGGACCTCAGCAGAAAAACAACGGAAACATCCATGCTTGACCTCAGGTCTCTTAGATCAGTAGCCAAGCCCACTAACCACTCGGCCACGGGGCGTCTTCTCTCTCTATAGCTATAAACAAATATATTTTATGAAACAGCTTACAGCAATACAATTAACTACATTTTTACCTATCCATTTATTCTTTTGGCTTTCACATTTGTCAGTTGGTGGGTTTGTGGATTTGACAAAATGTTCTTCCACCATATCTTTCGAACGCGATGGAGAAACTTAAATATTTATGTGTCAAATAAAAACTTGTGACGCGGGGAGTGTCATAGGTTATAAAATATTGACTTCATCCCCCCTAAAAAAGAGAAAATGTGAACACTATTGTTTCGCTGTATCTCCAGAACGCGACTGCCGAAAGTAACAATCTTAACGTCGAATGAAAGCTTCTGACGTCGGAAATGTCGTACGCTATGAAAAATTGACCCCCGCTCCGTTCTTTTTCCCTCCCTAAAAATGGATAATCCTGAGCAGAGAGCCTGAACTCTTTGCTTCTATTGGCATCGTCAAATTCTACATTGGAGGAGGTCTTCCAGTGTAGATGGCTCAGCCTTTGGTGGTGGGGGAACGGGTCTTTGCCCCATGTCTGCGATTAGGGGGCTGTTTGATATTGTCGGCATTTCCTCTCTCAAAAAACATAGTTTCTTTAAACATCCCACTAACCATTTTCTCTCCATCATCATCATCATCATCATCATCATCATCATCATCATCATCATCATCATCATCATCATCAAGCAGCCATGGGCTACGGAGGTCCAACCAGACCGTGCAATTTAGTTCTCCAAGCAAGTCTATCCTGAGCTACATCTACTGCATCTGGCCACTGCACACCAATTCTAACAAGGTCCTGTTTGACATTGTCTGCCCACCGCATCCTAGGTCTCCCCTTCTTTCTGAGGCCTTTAGGCACACTGTTCATAACTCTATTCGCCAATCTATAATTATTCATACGGGCAACATGGCCAAACCAACGGAGTCTCTCTCTGCATAATATGCTGCTTAAAGGAGGTTGCAAACTCCTTTGCCTAATCTCATCATTAGTTACAAAGTTGAACCACCTAATGCCCAAGATACTGCGTAAGCATCTGGAATCAAAAGCATCTACTTTCCTGTTATCTTGTTTACAAAGTGTCCAAGTTTCACTACCATAACTAACCCTAGAAAGAACCAAACTATTACACAGTCAAATTTTAGTCTTTAGGTGTATACGTCTATTTCTCCACACTCTCCATAGGTTCTTAAAAGTCCCGGCAGCAATCCCTATTCGTCTGTTAATCTCATGCCGCACATCACCATTATCTATTACATAGCTCCCAAGATAATTAAACTGTGACACCTGCTCAAGACTGCAACCATTCAGATTAACTGAATCACAGCCTGCCTGACCAATTTTCATCACTTTAGTTTTCTCTCTCTTTATAACCAAACCTACTCTACTACCAGTCTCATCAACAGCTCGAATGAAAGAGTTCATCTCATCAACATCATTTGCCAAAAGGGCTAAATCATCAGCATAATCTAAATCAGAAATTTTCGTATCTCCAGCCCATTTAAGGCCAAAATCTTTCCCTTGAAGTGAATTTCGCATAACATAATCAACAACCAAACTAAAGAGAAAAGGAGACAAAATGCACCCTTGTCGAACACCAGAAGTAATGCTAAACCAATTGCTACAAGCCTTACCAACTCTCACACACGACTCAGTGTTATTATAGAGAGCTTTCATAATGTTAACTAACTTGTCAGGTATACCATATGATCTGACAATCAACCACAAATTATGACGATCAACAGAGTCGAAAGCCTTTTTGAAATCACAAAGCTAGCAACCAAAGGTTTCTGAAACTCTAAACATTTCTCAAGAATCTGCCTAAGTGAAAATATCTGATCCACACATCCCCTACCACTTCTGAATCCACATTGCTCATCACGCAATTGACTGTCAACCAGATTCTTAATTCTATTAAGCACAGTCATGGAAAGAACTTTACCTGGAACAGAGAGTAGGCTGATACCCCTATAGTTATCACAAGAACTGCGATCATCTTTTTTGAAAATAGGGATAACAATAGCTCTGGTAAAATCCTTAGGAACCATGCCTTTATCATAAAAGATATTCAGAATTTCAGTCACCCAAGTGGTAACCGAAACATTCCCAGCTCTAAGCATTTCCGTAGTAATTTCATCTATCCCTGGGGATTTATGAAGTTTAAGTTTAGAAACAGCCAAAATAACTTCAGATTGTGTTATAGGTCCAACATTAAAGCCACCAATGCATCTATCATCATTGCAAACAATGGGAGTAGAACTAACTACATTGTTTAGAACATCACTGAAATGCTCAGCCCACCTAGCCATGACAGAATCCTCCTCTTCTATATCCTTACCTTGTTTATCCTTCAATCCTTGTATGCCTGTCCGTTTTCTACCACACAAAACATTAACTATCTGGTACAGCTCTCTGCTGTTGTGCTGTCTAACTGCTTCCTCGGCTTTGTCAGCCAAACCATCAAGCCAAAGATTTTTATCAGCAGCTAACTGATCCTTTACAAGTTTATTAAGGTCTCTGTAATGCTTTCTATTAGGACTAGTAGGGTATTCATTAAGGGCATTCCTGCAGTTCTTTCTTTCCGAAATAAGCTCAAGTGCCTTATCACTCAGATAATTTTGCCTCTTCTGCTCCTTTTTTCCTAAAAGAGTACTGTTAGTGTCCAAAAAAGCCTGTTTAAAATGATCCCATTCTTCCTCAACTTCAGTAGTAAGCAAACCATGACTGTCATAATGACTAAGTAACCTATCATGGTAAGCTTTGACTATAACTGGATCTTTCAGAGCTTCAGTATTAAAAGTAAATTTTTTAACCCTAGCACAACACTTTTTAAGTTTAAGTTGCAACACACTTTTAACAAGGTAATGGTCAGATCCAATTTCAGCTCCCCTATATGCCCTGGTATTCCTAACAGAACTAGCCCAATTGCTGTTAATTAATATGTAATCAATCATATTCTTATGCAGCCCATCAGGTGAAACCCATTTGTACTTATGTGTGTCGCGGTGTTTGTAATAAGTGTTAGTTATTCTAAATCCATTGAGTTTACTTACCTGTAGGAGACGTTGCCCATTGCCATTGCAGCTACCAATACCAAAAGGGCCTATTACTCCTCCCCAAAGGGCAGAGTCAGTACCAACTTTGGCATTGAAGTCACCAAGAACAAGGGTAATATCTCCTTTCTTGACAGAATTCAAAATATCCTGAAGTTGTTCATAAAACCTATCCTTCTCATCCTCATCGGCATCCTCAGTGGGGGCATAACAGCAGATAACATTCAAGTCTTTAACGCTTGTCTGAAATTTTGCTGTAAGAAACCTTTCATTAATGCACTCATATCCTAGAAGAGCATCGTTAGCGTGTCTGCTGAGAAGCAGACCCACGCCTTGGTGATGCTTATTGTCGTCCCTCCCTGAAAAGAGAAATTTAAGATTATTTTTAAGAATCTGACCTTTATCTGTCCATCTGGTCTCTTGCAAGCCGAGAATATCTAAATTATAACGGTGGAATTCTTGTGTGAGGACATCAAGAGAAAAAGCTCTGTGCAGAGTCCTCACATTCCAACTACCTATGGAGAGAAAATGGTTAGTGGGATGTTTAAAGAAACTATGTTTATTGAGAGAGGGAATGCCGACAATATCAAACAGCCCCCTAATCGCAGACATGGGGCAAAGACCCGTTCCCCCACTACTAAAGGCTGAAGCCATCTACACTGGAAGACTTCCTCCAATGTATAATTTGACGATGCCAATAGAAGCAAAGAGTTCAGGTGCCTGCGATGACTTCTGCTCAGGATTATCCACCAGCTGATAAACATATCCTGTGAATCTATTCACTTGGGGCTGTCAACTCACAAACAAACAGAAAACACAGCGGAAGATTTTCCCTCCACAGGAGCCCACCAGTGCAGCAAAATCAGGATCCATAATCAAGCTCAGAGCCATATATCTGTCCAGTCCATAGTTGGAATGTGAGGACTCTGCACAGAGAGTTTTTCTCTTCATGTCCTCACACAAGAATTCCACCATTATAATTTAGATATTCTCGGCTTGCAAGAGACCAGATGAACAGATAAAGGTCAGATTCATAAAAATAATCTTAAATTTCTCTCTTCAGGGAGGGACAACAATAAGCATCACCAAGGCGTGGGTCTGCTTCTCAGCAGACACGCTAGTGATGCTCTTCTAGGATATGAGTGCATTAATGAAAGGTTTCTTACAGCAAAATTTCAGACAAGCGTCAAAGACTTGAATGTTATCTGCTGTTATGTCCCCACTGAGGAAGCCGATGAGGATGAGAAGGATAGGTTTTACGGACAACTTCAGGATATTTGGAATTCTGTCAAGAAAGGAGATATTACCCTTGTTCTAGGTGACTTCAATGCCAAAGTTGGTACTGACTCTGACCTTTGGGGAGGACTGATAGGCCCTTTTGGTATTGGTAGCTGCAATGGCAATGGGCAACGTCTCCTACAGGTAAGTAAACTCAATGGATTCAGAATCATTAACACTTATTACAAACACCGCGACATACATAAGTACACATGGGTTTCACCCGATGGGCTGCATAAGAATATGATTGATTATATATTAATTAACAGCAAATGGGCTAGTTCTGTTAGGGATACCAGGTCATATAGGGGAGCTGAAATTGGATCTGACCATAACCTTGTTAAAAGTGTCTTGCAACTTAAACTTAACAAGTATTGTGCTGGGGTTAAAAAATTTAATTTTAATACTGAAGCTCTGAATGACCCAGTTATAGCCAAAGCTTACCATGATAGGTTACTTAGTCATTATGACAATCATGGTTTGCTTACTACTGAAGATGAGGAAGAATGGGATAATTTTAAACAGGCTTTTATGGACACTACCAGTACCATTTTAGGAAAAAAGGAACAGAAGAGACAGAATTATCTGAGTGATAAGGCACTTGAGCTTATTTCGGAAAGAAAGAACTGCAGGAATGTCTTTAATCAATACCCTACTAGTCCTAATATAAAGCATTACAGAGAACGTAATAAACGTGTAAAAGATCAGTTAGCTGCTGATAAGAATCTTTGGCTTGATGGTTTGGCTGACAAAGCCGAGGAAGCAGTTAGACAGCACAACAGCAGAGAGCTGTACCAGATAGTTAATGTTTTGTGTGGTAGAAAACGGACAGGTATACAAGGATTGAAGGATAAACAAGGTAAGGTTATAGGAGGGGAGAATTCTGTCATGGCTAGGTGGGCTGAGCATTTCAGTGATGTTCTAAACAATGTAGTCAGTTCTACTCCCATTGTTTGCAATGATGATAGATGCATTGGTGGCTTTAATGTTGGCCCTGTAACACAATCTGAAGTTATTTTGGCTGTTTCTAAACTTAAACTACATAAATCCCCAGGGGTAGATAAAATTACTACGGAAATGCTTAGAGCTGGGAATGTTTCAGTTACCACTTGGATGACTGAAATTTTGAATATCTTTTATGATAAAGGCATGGTTCCTAAGGATTTTACCAGAGCTATTGTTATCCCTATTTTCAAAAAAGGTGATCGCAGTTCTTGTGATAACTATAGGAGTATCAGACACTCTGTTCCGGGGAAAGTTCTTCGCATGATTGTGCTTAATAGAATTAAGAATCTGGTTGACAGTCAATTGCGTGATGAGCAATGTGGATTCAGAAATGTTAGGGGATGTGTAGATCAGATATTTTCAGTTAGGCAGATTCTTGAGAAATGTTTAGAGTTTCAGAAACCTTTAGTTGCTAGTTTTGTTAATTTCAAAAAGGCTTTCGACTCTGTTGATCGTCATAATTTGTGGTTGATTGTGGATTTACATGGTATACCAGACAAGTTAGTTAACGTAATGAAAGCTCTCTATAATAACACTGAGTCGTGTGTGAGAGTTGGTAAGGCTTGTAGCAATTGGTTTAGCATTACTTCTTGTGTTCGACAAGGGTGCATTTTGTCTCCTTTTCTCTTTAGCTTGGTTATTGATTATGTTATGCGAAATTCACTGAAAGGGAAAGATTTTGGCCTTAAATGGACTGGAGATACGAAAATGTCTGATTTAGATTATGCTGATGATTTAGCCCTTTTGGCAAATGATGTTGATGAGATGAACTCTTTCATTCGAGCTGTTGATGAAACTGGTAGTAGAGTAGGTTTGGTTATAAACAGAGAGAAAACTAAAATGAAGAAAATTGGCCACACAGGCTATGATTTAGTTAATCTGAATGGTTGCAATTTTAAGTAGGTGTCACAATTTAATTATCTTGGGAGTTATGTAACACGTAATGGTGATGTGCGGCATGAGATTAACAGACGAATAGGGATTGCTGCCGGGACTTTTAAGAACCTATGGAGAGTGTTTAGAAATAGGCGTATACAATTAAAGACTAAAATTAGACTGTGTAATAGTTTGGTTCTTTCTAGGGTTAGTTATGGTAGTGAAACTTGGACACTTTGTAAACAAGATAACAGGAAGCTAGATGCTTTTGATTCCAGATGCTTACGCAATATCTTGGGCATTAAGTGGTTCAACTTTGTAACTAATGATGAGGTTAGGCAAAGGAGTCTGCAACCTCCTTTAAGCAGCATATTGTGCAGAGAGAGACTCCGTTGGTTTGGCCATGTTGCCCGTATGAATGATTACAGATTGACGAATAGGGTTATGAACAGTGTGCCTAAAGGCCTCAGAAAGAAGGGGAGACCTAGGTTGCGGTGGGCAGACAATGTCAAACAGGACCTTGTTAGAATTGGTGTGCAGTAGCCAGATGCAGTAGATGTAGCTCAGGACAGACTTGCTTGGAGAACTAAATCGCACGGTCTGACTGAACCTCCGTAGCCCAGGACTGCTTGAGGATGTTGATGATGATAAAAAAGAGGGAGGATATGAAAATGATTGTTTCCCTATGTCTCCTGAACGCGAATGCCGAAAGTAACAAGATATGTGTCTAATAAAATCTTCTGACGTAGGGAGTGTCATAGGATATAAAAATTGTCCCCATGCTTTCTTCCCCCTTATAAAATGGGAAATGCGAAAGCTGTTCTACTATATCTTCCGAACGCGACGGCCTGCAGTTACGTGTAAGGTGTCAAATGAAAGCTCTTATCATGACCGTCGTAAACTATTTAAAATTTTTCACCCGCTATCCCCCCCCCCCTGATAAATGGTGCGGATTTTCTTGGGGTCCGACTTTAACGAGTCTATCTCAAATTAAAGCTTGTGACGTTCCCAATATCGTGTGCTATCTCAAACATGACTGCAAAAGAGCGGGAAATGCACTCGATGTTTATGATTCGTATATCGAATGAAAGTTTATGAAAGTAGGTGTTTTTAGTGGTAAAAATATTAAATTAATTAAAAAATTAAAAAATGCCTACATTCTTATAGAGCCCTAAAAAGTAGAAAATAAATCTAAAGCATATCGATGGTGCAATCAGTCACTGAATTCGTATTCACTTCAAAGGCAGATAGGATGCCAACCAATTTACCTGCTCGACGAGATTGCCTGCGCCCTATCTGCCTTTGATGTGAATACGAAATCAGTGACTGATTGCACCATAGATATGCTCTAGGTTTATTTACTTCTTCTAATTTTTTTAATTCATTTATTTATTCGTTAAATATTATGTTGCCTACTTTATTTTCTCCCTGGTTAAAATTAGAAAGTTCGTCTTGTTGCGTTTGCCGATTACGAAAAAAATAAACTTATTGTGAAAAGTATGAAATTTTGTGTACAAGAGAGAGAGAGATGTGTAAGATATGATGCAGAAATATTCAACTTCATTTTCCTTTTATTCGAATCATTAGCGGAGAGAATACATTTTTGCTGCAATAAATTATCTTACTTACGAATTATATAACTCAAAAGTGTTTAAATTTTGATTTCCTGATTTTCTTATAAAAATGAGTTGAGATACATTCGCTTATAAAAACAGACACATATTTAAAATAATATATCAGCATTTCCTGTTTTCCACTCTTCCCAATAAACCTCTGCAATATGTGTGAGTGTCGCAGTCCGTATAGTTCGAGATGGGTCAACCTGTTTCTTTGCTTGCGGCCAGAAAAGATCTCTCAACGGGCTTTGAAACATCGCCGCCTGCTTGATGGGACCTTAACACATGATCCCATAACACTTGCATCCAAGCCTAGATGTAGAAAAAAATTGAGGGGGGGGGGCAAAAAATGAAATTCCAGTGCAGTATAATATTTTCCCTTCGTATTACAGTCTTTGAAAATTTCTTTAGAAATTTCTTTTTAAAAAAATTAATGCATGAAAACTGCATTGATTTTTACCTCTATTACCCTTATCGCATTCCGAAAGGGGGCATGCCCCTTTTACCTCCCCCTCCCTCTTAGATCCGGCCCTGCTTGCATCTGTTTCGGGTCTAACTGCTTTAACCCAATTCTTTTCAACAAATATTTCACGAAAGGAACTAATCATTTATTGATGAATCTTCCTTTTTTTTTTCTACGCTAACGTATAAATCAGAAGTATAAGAGAGATTTAGAACACCATGAGTTACGTTGGGAATCTAACCCCGTCATGATGCAAAGAGTGTGAGTGTACGAATGGATGATATCTCTGAGTAATCAATTTTAATATTTATATTATTCGAATTCTTAAAATAAATATTTAACATTTGAAATAACAATGACAGCAGGGCTAAAGTTGAAATACGAAGAAATGGAAACATTTCGCTCGAGTCGTATGTTTTGAAATCTGCTCGCTGTCTTGCCATATCCAAATAGGTAAAATCTATTGTGCATCAGAAAAGTTGCTCAGTGAGAATTCAGACCTTTAAAACTTGAGAAAACTTAAACTCTCTATTTTTGTTTCTTATTCATTGAAATCTTTTTCTCTATCCTTTCGTCTCTGTGACATCTCAAAATTATTTAACGTTTCTTTTCGAATCCCATTTGAAAACTTCCACTAGCCTTTTAAACCTGAAGATGCAGCCAAAAATCAGTAACTGAATCCAGTCGGCGATTCCTAAATGGCTCGTTTGCTTTCGGAGAGAAATAATTTCGAGATGGCAATGGCAATAAAAAAACTTAATAGGCTTCGCTGGGAATGCACGCGAACAAAGGCCTGGCCCGCATAGGCGGACCACCCGTGGGTTAGTTGACGTCACTGCGGGATGAGATCTCTAGGAGCCATAGGTCACGGCTCCATCCTCCGTTGGGCGTGGGCCTAATGAACTTTCACTCTGATGACATCCCAAGTCGACTGCATGCCTGGCTTCATGCCCTTGGCTCGTTCTCGATACCTGTTGGGCAGCCAAAAGGTTTTCATCGTCGCCGACGACTTCTGGTTAAGAATGCTAGCATAAGATGGTTTTTGAAGTAAATTCTATCAGCGATAAAAGAACTAATAAGATTCCTCAGGTACCGTATGATATTTCAATCTTAACAAATCCTATTAAAGCGTCATACTCATCACCTTAATGTACTTTATTCACTCGTGAAATTAATCGGAACGCTTTGCTGTCCATTCTATACTGAAGTCTACCGTCACGAAGGTTAACATTGCCGTTCCAAACGATAACATAGCGCCATTAACAGTTAGTTTCGCCTTCACTACGAGATATCTACATTTTGTTTATCCCGTCTTCTTACTTCATGAACTCTAGTGGTGAAGTGCGAGGTAAAGGGTCCAGATACCGAGTAAAGAATAAATATTTGAACTTTCGTGCTCCTCAGCTCTGGTATGGAATCACTCACAAATCTTGTCTGATGCTGTTTACATTGTCCCGTTTCTTTTACGACCCTCACCAGACATTCCGAGTCAGCAGGGGGAGGCTGCTCCAGAAGAATCTTTTTCTGCACTCTCAAGAATCTCTCTCATAAAATTTTTTTTTCTACTTTCGCCTTTTTCTACACAGAAAAAATAGAAAGGTTGTTCCAAACAAATTATTTTTATCCTTAATACCTGAAATAAAGAATATTCTAAAATAATTTAAGATATGAAACATAGATTTCGGACTCAGTCTTGAAAGAACGTACAATCATAAATGCCTTTTTTAAACCGCCTTTAAAGGTATTTGAATTCTGTTTTAGCTGTGAATTAAGAAGACGTTTTCATTAGGAAACTCTACGAACCTATGATACACAATTCAAATTTAATAATAATTTCGTTGGATTTTTCTGCTCAACAGACTGCAAATCAGTTTCTGAGATCAAGCTGTGTCATCCCGGCTAGTTCGCTCCGGTAACATTTCATACCTATGGCATTTCTTCCCAGCGACGTTTCATACCTATGGAATTTTCTTCCTGCCATTTCTTCCTAACAACGTTTCATACCTATGGCATTTCCTTCCTTCCATTTCTTCCCAGCAACGTTTCATACCTATGGCATTTCCTTCCTGCCATTTCTTCCCAGCAACATTTCATACCTATGGCATTTCCTTCCTGCCATTTCTTCCGAGCAACGTTTCATACCTATGGCATTTCCTTCCTGACATTTCTTCCCAGCGACGTTTCATACCTATGGAATTTTCTTCCTGCCATTTCTTCCTAGCAACGTTTCATACCTATGGCATTTCCTTCCTGCCATTTCTTCCCAGCGACGTTTCATACCTATGGAATTTTCTTCCTGCCATTCCTTCCTAACAACGTTTCATACCTATGGCATTTCCTTCCTTCCATTTCTTCCCAGCAACGTTTCATACCTATGGCATTTCCTTCCTGCCATTTCTTCCCAGCAACATTTCATACCTATGGCATTTCCTTCCTGCCATTTCTTCCGAGCAACGTTTCATATCTATGACATTTCCTTCCTGCTATTTCTTCCCAGCAAAGGTTCATACCTATGGAATTTTCTTCCTGCCATTTCTTCCTAATAACGTTTCATACCTATGGCATTTCCTTCCTGCCATTTCTTCCTAGTGACGTTTCATACCTATGGAATTTTCTTCCTGCCATTTCTTCCCAGCAACGTTTCATACCTATGGCATTTCCTTCCTGCCATTTCTTCCCAGTGACGTTTCATACCTATGGAATTTTCTTCCTGCCATTTCTTCCTAGCAACGTTTCATACCTATGGCATTTCCTTCCTGCCATTTCTCCCAGCAACGTTTCATACCTATGGCATTTCCTTCCTGCCATTTCTTCCTAGTGACGTTTCATACCTATGGAATTTTCTTCCTGCCATTTCTTCCCAGCAACGTTTCATACCTATGGCATTTCCTTCCTGCCATTTCTTCCCAGTGACGTTTCATACCTATGGAATTTTCTTCCTGCCATTTCTTCCTAGCAACGTTTCATACCTATGGCATTTCCTTCCTGCCATTTTTCCCAGCAAAGTTTCATATCTATGGCATTTTTTTCCTACCATTTCTGCCCAGCAACGTTTCATATCTATGGCATTTCCTTCCTGCTATTTCTTCCCAGCAAAGGTTCATACCTACGGAATTTTCTTCCTGCCATTTCTTCCTAATAACGTTTCATACCTATGACATGTCCTTCCTGCCATTTCTTCCTCGCAAAGTTTCATACCTATGGCATTTCATTCCTGCCATTTCTTCCTAGCAACGTTTCATACCTATGGCATTTCCTTCCTGCCATTTCTTCCCAGTGACGTTTGATACCTATGGAATTTTCTTCCTGCCATTTCTTCCTAGCAACGTTTCATACCTATGGCATTTCCTTCCTGCCATTTCTTCCCAGAAAAGTTTCATGCCTATAGCATTTCGTTCCTGCCATTTCTGCCAGGTGGCATTTTGCACTATGGCATTCCTGCCATTTTTTCCCAGCAAAGTTTCATACCTATGGCATTTTTTTCCTGCCATTTCTGCCCAGCAACGTTCCATATCTATGGCATTTCCTTCCTGCTATTTCTTCCTAGCAAAGTTTCATACCTATGGCATTTCCTTCCTGCCATTTCTCCCAGCAACGTTTCATACCATGGCATTTCCTTCCTGCCATTTCTTCCTAGTGACGTTTCATACCTATGGAATTTTCTTCCTGCCATTTCTTCCCAGCAACGTTTCATACCTATGGCATTTCCTTCCTGCCATTTCTTCCCAGTGACGTTTCATACCTATGGAATTTTCTTCCTGCCATTTCTTCCTAGCAACGTTTCATACCTATGGCATTTCCTTCCTGCCATTTTTCCCAGCAAAGTTTCATACCTATGGCATTTTTTTCCTACCATTTCTGCCCAGCAACGTTTCATATCTATGGCATTTCCTTCCTGCTATTTCTTCCCAGCAAAGGTTCATACCTATGGAATTTTCTTCCTGCTATTTCTTCCTAATAACGTTTCATACCTATGACATGTCCTTCCTGCCATTTCTTCCTAGCAAAGTTTCATACCTATGGCATTTTTTTCCTGCCATTTCTGCCCAGCAACGTTTCATATCTATGGCATTTCCTTCCTGCTATTTCTTCCTAGCAAAGTTTCATACCTATGGCATTTCCTTCCTGCCATTTGTCCCAGCAACGTTTCATACCTATGGCATTTCCTTCCTGCCATTTCTTCCTAGCAAAATTTCATACCTATGGCATTTCATTCCTGCCATTTCTTCCTAGCAACGTTTCATACCTATGGCATTTCCTTCCTGCCATTTCTTCCCAGCGACGTTTCATACCTATGGAATTTTCTTCCTGCCATTCCTTCCTAACAACGTTTCATACCTATGGCATTTCCTTCCTTCCATTTCTTCCCAGCAACGTTTCATACCTATGGCATTTCCTTCCTGCCATTTCTTCCCAGCAACATTTCATACCTATGGCATTTCCTTCCTGCCATTTCTTCCGAGCAACGTTTCATATCTATGACATTTCCTTCCTGCTATTTCTTCCCAGCAAAGGTTCATACCTATGGAATTTTCTTCCTGCCATTTCTTCCTAATAACGTTTCATACCTATGGCATTTCCTTCCTGCCATTTCTTCCTAGTGACGTTTCATACCTATGGAATTTTCTTCCTGCCATTTCTTCCCAGCAACGTTTCATACCTATGGCATTTCCTTCCTGCCATTTCTTCCCAGTGACGTTTCATACCTATGGAATTTTCTTCCTGCCATTTCTTCCTAGCAACGTTTCATACCTATGGCATTTCCTTCCTGCCATTTCTCCCAGCAACGTTTCATACCTATGGCATTTCCTTCCTGCCATTTCTTCCTAGTGACGTTTCATACCTATGGAATTTTCTTCCTGCCATTTCTTCCCAGCAACGTTTCATACCTATGGCATTTCCTTCCTGCCATTTCTTCCCAGTGACGTTTCATACCTATGGAATTTTCTTCCTGCCATTTCTTCCTAGCAACGTTTCATACCTATGGCATTTCCTTCCTGCCATTTTTCCCAGCAAAGTTTCATATCTATGGCATTTTTTTCCTACCATTTCTGCCCAGCAACGTTTCATATCTATGGCATTTCCTTCCTGCTATTTCTTCCCAGCAAAGGTTCATACCTACGGAATTTTCTTCCTGCCATTTCTTCCTAATAACGTTTCATACCTATGACATGTCCTTCCTGCCATTTCTTCCTCGCAAAGTTTCATACCTATGGCATTTCATTCCTGCCATTTCTTCCTAGCAACGTTTCATACCTATGGCATTTCCTTCCTGCCATTTCTTCCCAGTGACGTTTGATACCTATGGAATTTTCTTCCTGCCATTTCTTCCTAGCAACGTTTCATACCTATGGCATTTCCTTCCTGCCATTTCTTCCCAGAAAAGTTTCATGCCTATAGCATTTCGTTCCTGCCATTTCTGCCAGGTGGCATTTTGCACTATGGCATTCCTGCCATTTTTTCCCAGCAAAGTTTCATACCTATGGCATTTTTTTCCTGCCATTTCTGCCCAGCAACGTTCCATATCTATGGCATTTCCTTCCTGCTATTTCTTCCTAGCAAAGTTTCATACCTATGGCATTTCCTTCCTGCCATTTCTCCCAGCAACGTTTCATACCATGGCATTTCCTTCCTGCCATTTCTTCCTAGTGACGTTTCATACCTATGGAATTTTCTTCCTGCCATTTCTTCCCAGCAACGTTTCATACCTATGGCATTTCCTTCCTGCCATTTCTTCCCAGTGACGTTTCATACCTATGGAATTTTCTTCCTGCCATTTCTTCCTAGCAACGTTTCATACCTATGGCATTTCCTTCCTGCCATTTTTCCCAGCAAAGTTTCATACCTATGGCATTTTTTTCCTACCATTTCTGCCCAGCAACGTTTCATATCTATGGCATTTCCTTCCTGCTATTTCTTCCCAGCAAAGGTTCATACCTATGGAATTTTCTTCCTGCTATTTCTTCCTAATAACGTTTCATACCTATGACATGTCCTTCCTGCCATTTCTTCCTAGCAAAGTTTCATACCTATGGCATTTTTTTCCTGCCATTTCTGCCCAGCAACGTTTCATATCTATGGCATTTCCTTCCTGCTATTTCTTCCTAGCAAAGTTTCATACCTATGGCATTTCCTTCCTGCCATTTGTCCCAGCAACGTTTCATACCTATGGCATTTCCTTCCTGCCATTTCTTCCTAGAAAATTTCATACCTATGGCATTTCATTCCTGCCATTTCTTCCTAGCAACGTTTCATACCTATGGAATTTCCTTCCTGCCATTTCTTCCCAGTGACGTTTCATACCTATGGAATTTTCTTCCTGCCATTTCTTCCTAGCAACGTTTCATACCTATGGCATTTCCTTCCTGCCATTTCTTCCCAGAAAAGTTTCATGCCTATAGCATTTCGTTCCTGCCATTTCTGCCAGGTGGCATTTTGCACTAATGGCATTCCTGCCATTTTTTCCCAGCAAAGTTTCATACCTATGGCATTTTTTTCCTGCCATTTCTGCCCAGCAATGTTTCATATCTATGGCATTTCCTTCCTGCTATTTCTTCCTAGCAAAGTTTCATATCTATGGTATTTCATTCCTGCCATTTCTTCCTAGCAACGTTTCATACCTATGGCATTTCCTTTCTGCCATTTCTTCCCAGTGACGTTTCATACCTGTGGAATTTTCTTCCTGCCATTTCTTCCTAGCAACGTTTCATACCTATGGCATTTCCTTCCTGCCGTTTTTCCCAGCAAAGTTTCATACCTATGGCATTTTTTTCCTGCCATTTCTGCCCAGCAACGTTTCATATCTATGACATTTCCTTCCTGCTATTTCTTCTTAGCACCGTTTCATACCTATGGCATTTCCTTCCTGCCATTTCTTCCCAGTGACGTTTCATACCTATGGAATTTTCTTCCTGCCATTTCTTCCTAGCAACGGTTCATACCTATGACATTTCCTTCCTGCCATTTTTCCCAGCAAAGTTTCATACCTATGGCATTTTTTTCCTGCCATTTCTGCCCAGCAACGTTTCATATCTATGACATTTCCTTCCTGCCATTTCTTCCCAGCACCGTTTCATACCTATGGCATTTCCTTCCTGCCATTTCTTCCTAGTGACGTTTCATACCTATGGAATTTTCTTCCTGCCATTTCTTCCCAGCAACGTGTCATACCTATGGAATTTCCTTCCTGCCATTTCTTCCCAGTGACGTTTCATACCTATGGAATTTTCTTCCTGCCATTTCTTCCTAGCAACGTTTCATACCTATGGCATTTCCTTCCTGCCATTTCTTCCCAGAAAAGTTTCATGCCTATAGCATTTCGTTCCTGCCATTTCTGCCAGGTGGCATTTTGCACTAATGGCATTCCTGCCATTTTTTCCCAGCAAAGTTTCATACCTATGGCATTTTTTTCCTGCCATTTCTGCCCAGCAATGTTTCATATCTATGGCATTTCCTTCCTGCTATTTCTTCCTAGCAAAGTTTCATATCTATGGTATTTCATTCCTGCCATTTCTTCCTAGCAACGTTTCATACCTATGGCATTTCCTTTCTGCCATTTCTTCCCAGTGACGTTTCATACCTGTGGAATTTTCTTCCTGCCATTTCTTCCTAGCAACGTTTCATACCTATGGCATTTCCTTCCTGCCGTTTTTCCCAGCAAAGTTTCATACCTATGGCATTTTTTTCCTGCCATTTCTGCCCAGCAACGTTTCATATCTATGACATTTCCTTCCTGCTATTTCTTCTTAGCACCGTTTCATACCTATGGCATTTCCTTCCTGCCATTTCTTCCCAGTGACGTTTCATACCTATGGAATTTTCTTCCTGCCATTTCTTCCTAGCAACGGTTCATACCTATGACATTTCCTTCCTGCCATTTTTCCCAGCAAAGTTTCATACCTATGGCATTTTTTTCCTGCCATTTCTGCCCAGCAACGTTTCATATCTATGACATTTCCTTCCTGCCATTTCTTCCCAGCACCGTTTCATACCTATGGCATTTCCTTCCTGCCATTTCTTCCTAGTGACGTTTCATACCTATGGAATTTTCTTCCTGCCATTTCTTCCCAGCAACGTGTCATACCTATGGCATTTCCTTCCTGCCATTTCTTCCTAGTGACGTTTCATACCTATGGAATTTTCTTCCTGCCATTTCTTCCTAGCAACGTTTCATACCTATGGCATTTCCTTCCTGCCATTTCTTCCCAGAAAAGTTTCATGCCTATAGCATTTCGTTCCTGCCATTTCTGCCAGGTGGCATTTTGCACTAATGGCATTCCTGCCATTTTTTCCCAGCAAAGTTTCATACCTATGGCATTTTTTTCCTGCCATTTCTGCCCAGCAATGTTTCATATCTATGGCATTTCCTTCCTGCTATTTCTTCCTAGCAAAGTTTCATATCTATGGCATTTCATTCCTGCCATTTCTTCCTAGCAACGTTTCATACCTATGGCATTTCCTTTCTGCCATTTCTTCCCAGTGACGTTTCATACCTGTGGAATTTTCTTCCTGCCATTTCTTCCTAGCAACGTTTCATACCTATGGCATTTCCTTCCTGCCGTTTTTCCCAGCAAAGTTTCATACCTATGGCATTTTTTTCCTGCCATTTCTGCCCAGCAACGTTTCATATCTATGACATTTCCTTCCTGCTATTTCTTCTTAGCACCGTTTCATACCTATGGCATTTCCTTCCTGCCATTTCTTCCCAGTGACGTTTCATACCTATGG
This sequence comes from Ryuthela nishihirai, assembly GCA_038380435.1. Lineage (NCBI taxonomy): Eukaryota > Metazoa > Arthropoda > Arachnida > Araneae > Heptathelidae > Ryuthela > Ryuthela nishihirai. Next base: position 8,225,529 of record JAWZYU010000019.1, read on the forward strand.
AATTTTCTTCCTGCCATTTCTTCCTAGCAACGGTTCATACCTATGACATTTCCTTCCTGCCATTTTTCCCAGCAAAGTTTCATACCTATGGCATTTTTTTCCTGCCATTTCTGCCCAGCAACGTTTCATATCTATGACATTTCCTTCCTGCCATTTCTTCCCAGCACCGTTTCATACCTATGGCATTTCCTTCCTGCCATTTCTTCCTAGTGACGTTTCATACCTATGGAATTTTCTTCCTGCCATTTCTTCCCAGCAACGTGTCATACCTATGGCATTTCCTTCCTGCCATTTCTTCCTAGTGACGTTTCATACCTATGGAATTTTCTTCCTGCCATTTCTTCCTAGCAACGTTTCATACCTATGGCATTTCCTTCCTGCCATTTTTCCCAGCAAAGTTTCTTACCTATGTCATTTTTTTCCTACCATTTCTGCCCAGCAACATTTCATATCTATGGCATTTCCTTCCTGCTATTTCTTCCCAGCAAAGGTTCATACCTATGGAATTTTCTTTCTGCCATTTCTTCCTAATAACGTTTCATACCTATGACATGTCCTTCCTGCCATTTCTTCCTAGCAAAGTTTCATACCTATGGCATTTCATTCCTGCCATTTCTTCCTAGCAACGTTTCATACCTATGGCATTTTCTTCCTGCCATTTCTTCCCAGTGACGTTTCATACCTATGGAATTTTCTTCCTGCCATTTCTTCCTAGCAACCTTTCATACCTATGGCATTTCCTTCCTGCCATTTCTTAACAGCGACGTTTCATACCTATGGAATTTTCTTCCTGCCATTTCTTCCTAGCAACCTTTCATACCTATGGCATTTCCTTCCTGCCATTTTTCCCAGCAAAGTTTGATACCTATGGCATTTTTTCCTACTATTTCTGCCCAGCACCGTTTCATACCTATGCCATTTCTTCCTAGTGACGTTTCATACCTATGGAATTTTCTTCCTGCCATTTCTTCCCAGCAACGTTTCATACCTATGGCATTTCCTTCCTGCCATTTCTTCCTAGCAACGTTTCATACCTATGGCATTTCCTTCCTGCCATTTCTTCCCAGAAACTTTTCTTGCCTATGGAATTTTCATCCTGCTATTTCTTTCCAGCAAAGGTTCGTACCTAAGGCATTTCGTTCTGATTAGTTTCGTCTCAATGTTCTGCTGCGTTTCGTCCTGATATTTGAATTTTCGTGATCTCTGATCCAATCCCTAATTTGAAGATTCAATATAATTTTCTAATTTGTAGGTCGACTACTAAGAAAGAAAATTTCAATATTTCTGGACTCCACTTTGACGGAATGCAAAGTTGAAAAAATAATTAGAATGCTTCCACAGTTCTGAAGAAATATGTTAAGTAATGTTAAATAAAGAGTTTTCGAGACTTCGAGTTGAAATATTTTATATTTGAAACTTAATAACATTTTCTAATTTTGTCCGACTCTCCTCTGCTGGTTCCATACTTGGACTTTCAGTAGCGTTTTCCCATCGAGCTCCGGGCACAGCGGCAGCGATCTCGATCACAGTGAATGAATAACAAACTTTTCCCGATCAAGCTTTTTGCCGAACAGTTACAATCGTCTCTTCAGAGGAATCCTAAAGGAAGGATTTCCACTTGCTCTGCTCGGAAGACGTCATGGATTTTTAACTCAATTTTTCTTTTTCTTCTTTGTGCGGACGACCAAACTATGTACGAGTTTATTAACACCATTTTAACTATTATAATAATAATAATATCTTTATTAAGCCTTAGTATGGTTATATACATAGATTACCCCGCTGAGCCTTATGGCTTGTCAGCAGGATTAAACGCATTAAAATAATATATTAATTAAACGCATTAAAATAATATATTAAACGCATAAATTAAACGCATCTTAATCGAATGTATTTCTTGTAATTGTGAACGTCCACACTACTTTAGTTCTCGTCATTTAGCATTTGAACCTCTTACACTCGGACATCTTTTATTCAATGATCCAATTTTAGACCTCGGTTTTGCGTTTTTCAAATTTCTTGATCTACTCAAATTTAGTGCTCTAACTTGATATTTTGATTTTAGAATTATTATCCTTTATAAAGATATTTCGCACTCTTTTTTGTCGATCAGAAGTAAAACAACCCAACCCTTTGTTGTAATCTTTTTTACATCTATTTATTGTAGTTTCTTTTTTTGTTTGCTTTTGATATTTGTTTCCCATGGATCCTATACAAACTTATTTTGTCTTTTGTATAATTGCATTTGTTGATTCTTGTTGTATACACAGATTCTACATTTTATTGTTTCATTGTTATACTGTACAGCTTGGGTGCTGTTTCATTTCATTTCTTTGTCGTTTGCTTTAAGTTTGGTTGGAGATTCAATGATTTGTATCTCTTTATCCCTACAATTTCCATCTTGTCTGCCGCAAAATAGACTTATTTCAAAGAATATTAAATGTAAAGTAGGCATCTATAGATATACTTCACTCTTTACAATTTTTCAATTTGCACTGCGCATGCGATGTCAGAGTTTGCGTTGATGGTGTCTTCCATTGAATGGTTTCATTTTCGTATAACAAAAGTCTTCATCGTGAAGTAGATTTGTAAATTTTTAATTAATTACTCATTTTGATACCAGTAGCAACAACTTTAATAAAGATCTCTTAATGGATATAAAAAGTTTCAAGTGAAATTAGAAACCGTAACTAATCCGAAATTTTCATTTTGCATGGACACGGGTCGTTAGCGATTTTGCTGTTAAATATTCCAGCTTCCCTAACCCTTTACGAAGGAGGGACAAAATAGCACTTTCCTATCATTAGGGCGAAAAACATGTGAATAGTCGAGTGCGAGTTTTATTGTGACAGTCTCCCCCCCCCCCCACCTTCTCCAGGGAAAACAGAGGCGTCTCATTCTTCATTGCATGTTTTCAAGTAAATGAAACAAAATTAAACAGTCGCATGAGGTTCAGAGGGACACGATTTATGTAAAAATCGGCATAGACCAGATTCAGCAGTCCTAAAAAAAGTGAGAAAAATCTAAAAATCTTATCTGAATGTAACCCCAGCCACAGTCTGTAAGCAAGAATCTTAAGGAGAGGTGAAAATAAGAAAAATGTTTCGTTGGGTGCGAATGATGCTTTTGCTGAAACAGTGATTTACAGAAGATTACACATACACACAAAAACTCATCATAAATCGTGAATTATTAATTAGAGTGAAGACCACTGCAACACAGAACACGGGACTTAAAACTTAGGATAAGTGATATGGTATATTACATAATGATGCAAATGCATAATGTATGATATTAAATTGCAATATGTATATTTAAAGTAATGCTGATTGGCACCGTATTTAATCGTCAGAGACTCAGCTGCTGTGCAATGAAATGTTTAGGGCTAAAACTGACAGCAGTCAAGCCTCAAGCAGCTGCTTGCCACAGAGGTCTGACAGGAGTCAGACCTCTGTGGCAAGCAGCTGCTTGAGGGAGTATTTATTATTTTTTTTATTTACTTTCCCTTAGTACCTGCTGATCAGGCCTCCAGAAACAACTTCGGTAAAGATTCTGCCCTCTAGTTCTTTGATCTTCAAAAAACCAAATCAGTTGCATTGATCGAAAGGAACAAGACTTTACAAAGAACTGAAAAGCACCGAATCATCAGTGGAATTTCCAGAAACTTGAAAAATTACATTTCTAAGCTACGTATATTATTCATCTCCATTCTAAAACGTGTGATATTTTGTTTAACTTATAAGAAACTCCATTTTTTGCGATAGGTGTAATTTCTTGAGTTTATTAGTGATAGGTTAGCAAAACAAAAAACGGCAACTGCAGCATGAAGTGATTGGTTCTGATGACTGCACGATCTTCCCCATCTGCGACTCTGCGTGCGAAGATGTGCCCGCCTGATTTCTTTTAACATCTCTTTATCGAGGCTTTAAAAAATTCTAAACGCTTTTGTCTTACCGATCGCGAGACGACTTATTAATAAGTTTCCACTTCGCCTGCAGCTTGGCATCAACTGCTGCTTGCTTTATAACCGGAAACGCCGAGAAAAGCGGAACGTTATTTTACTAAAATACAAATAGAAGTTCTTTGCTCTTATTTTAATGACTGGCCCTGACCAGTTTTTGTTGGTTGAGACACTCTCAGAGATCCAGCACACGTAAAGAGCGCAAACGTCGTTTGTCTGTGTGTTGCCATGTCTTCAGTTTCCGAAGCGAGGAATCGCTTGGGCCCATATCTTGATTAAACGGATCATTGGCGCCACACAGGAAACTCCGCGGAGCAAATTAAGCGATGTCACATCACTCATAATAGATATAAAAAGTACTAAAATGGCAAAGGTGGAAAAAAAAGATCAACTCGACTTGTTTGTACAGCGCGACGCGTTTTTATGAGGTGAAAGCATTGCTCAGTTGAAACCAGAATTCGCGAGCAAATGTTCAGTTCACTGTGTGTGGCCGGAAGTGAGAAAAAAATGTTGTAAAGTCAGCTTTATTCATTAGAGGAAATTGTCCAATTATGTCTCACTTCCATTTTCTATTTTGGTTCACCGAATCTGATAATATTTATCAATATTAAGTTATTCCTTAAATTTTTATTTCAAATCACTAACAGAATCATATCATAAAGTCAATTATTAGCTTATGACGTGAAACACAAACCACCAAATTAGCCAACTATAATTTCTCTTTTGTGATGTTGACTATGAAATAGTGTCGTCATTTCTTCCGGTCTTATCAATTATTTGATCTAAACATATTAATGGTGTCCTCTTACCATTCAGTGGCCGAACTAGGCAGGTGCAACAGGAGCTCAAGCTCAGGAAGGTGAGAGGTGCAAAATTCAAAAAAAATCAAATAGCATTTTTGAACGTAATTCCTTGTTTCGAAATTAAATAATTTAATAAAATGAAAGTTACGTAATTTTGGTAACAAAATTACTGCGAGCACCGAAAGACTACAAGGGACGCAAAATCAAAAAATTATTTTTGAAATTTTTTCCAACAAAATTCCTCTTTGAAAATTGATTATCGCACTGACGGTCATGAACACGGTCACTCATAAATGTGAACACGCATGACTTATGGTTGCTCATAAATGTGAACACGGCATGATTTATGGTTGCCCATAAATGTGAACACGGCATGATTTATGGTTGCTCATAAATGAGAACACGGCATGATTTATGGTTGCTCATAAAAGTGAACATGGCATGATTTATGGTTGCTCATAAATGTGAACATGGCATGACTTATGGTTGCTCATAAATATGAACATGCATGACTATGATTGCTCATAAATGTGAACACGCATGACTTATGATTGCTCATAAATGTGAACACGGCATGATTTATGGTTGCTCATAAATGTGAACACGCCTGACTTATGGTTGCTCATAAATGTGAACACGCCTGACTTATGGTTGCTCATAAATGTGAACATGGCATTATTTATGGTTGCTCATAAATATGAACACGGCATGACTTATGGTTGCTCATAAATATGACCACGGCACGACTTATGGTTGCTCATAAATGTGAACACGCATGACTTATGGTTGCTCATAAATGTGAACACGGCATGATTTATTGTTGCCCATAAAAGTGAACACGGCACGATTCATGGTTGCTCATAAAGGTGAACACAGCATGACTTATGGTTGCTCATAAATGTGAACACGCATGACTTATGGTTGCTCAGAAATGTGAACACGGCATGATTTATGGTTGCTCATAAATGGGAACACGGCATGACTTATGGTTGCTCATAAATACGAACATGCATGACTATGATTGCTCATAAATGTGAACACGGCATGATTAATGGTTGCTCATAAATGTGAACATGCATGACTTATGGTTGCTCATAAATGTGAACACACATGACTTATGGTTGCTCATAAATGTGAACACGGCATGATTTATGGTTGCTCATAAAAGTGAACACAGCACGATTTATGGTTGCTCATAAATGTGAACACAGCATGACTCATGGTTTCTCATAAATGTGAACATGGCATGACTTATGGTTGCTCATAAATATGAACATGCATGACTATGATTGCTCATAAATGTGAACACACATGACTTATGGTTGCTCATAAATGTGAACATGGCATGATTTATGGTTGCTCATAAATGTGAACACGGCATGATTCATGGTTGCTCATAAATGTGGACACGGCATGATTTATGGTTACTCATAAATGTGAACACGCATGACTTATTGTAGCTCATAAATATGAACACGGAATGATTTATGGTTGCTCGTAAATGTGAACACAGCATGACCTATGTTTGCTCATAAATGTGAGCACGGCATGACTATGATTGCTCATAAATATGACCACGGCATGATTTATGGTTGCTCATAAATGTGAACATGGCATGATTTATGGTTGCTCATAAATGTGAACATGGCATGACTTATGGTTGCTCATAAATATGAACATGCATGACTATGATTGCTCATAAATGTGAACACGCATGACTTATGATTGCTCATAAATGTGAACACGGCATGATTTATGGTTGCTCATAAATGTGAACACAGCATGATTCATGGTTGCTCATAAATGTGGACACGGCATGATTTATGGTTGCTCATAAATGTGAACACGCATGACTTATTGTAGCTCATAAATATGAACACGGAATGATTTATGGTTGCTCGTAAATGTGAACACAGCATGATCTATGTTTGCTCATAAATGTGAGCACGGCATGACTATGATTGCTCATAAATATGAACACGGCATGATTTATGGTTGCTCATAAATGTGAACACTGCATGATTTATGGTTGCTCATAAATGTGAACATGACATGACTTATGGTTGCTCATAAATATGAACATGCATGACTATGATTGCTCATAAATGTGAACACGCATGACTTATGATTGCTCATAAATGTGAACACGGCATGATTTATGGTTGCTCATAAATGTGAACACGGCATGATTTATGGTTGCTCATAAATGTGAACACTGCATGATTTATGGTTGCTCATAAATGTTAACATGGCATGATTTATGGTTGCTCATAAATGTGAACATGGCATGACTTATGGTTGCTCATAAATGTGAATACTTATATCTATTAAAATTAAATGAAACAATATTCCAGGGTTGTTTTTCATTTTTGCATTTGCAAAATTAATAAAATGATTTGGTATGTGAATCTTTGCTCATTTTCGTGAAAATGTCGGGGCATAAAAAGAGAATCTTTCACAGGAAACAAGAATACCTAGTTACGATAATGCCCGTCTTATATAATACGGAACCATAGGTAGCGTCTTAACTTACTTGAAGAAAAATGAATAAATATATACCAGTAACACACAAATTTATGTGTGTTACTGGTAGATACTTGTTCACTTCCTACTTGTTCACCAACTGTTCACTTGTTTTCCTTTTGGGAAAACAGCTAAATATTTTTAATTCATAATGAAACGTTTTCTTAATTTTATGGCATACCTTTATAAATTTTTCGCTTAACAATCATTGCGGGGAAATTACAACATTTTGTTTAAGACATTTCGTATACAAAAATAAAATAAATAAAATATGTTCAAAACAAGAAGCAGAAGAAAAAACCCTTGAAATGTTGCAATTCATTTTCAATTCTACGGAGGAAGAATATGACGATAGCACGAAAGGTTTCAATTTCCTTATTTCTAAACTGCGCAAAAAGCTTAATGACAGATGACAAATTCGGAAATATTATGCTATATGTATCAAAATACTCTAGATCTCCACTTTGAAGACAGACCACCCTGTATCACTGGTCATGCTGCCCAAGAAATCACTGCTTTCAAGAAGAATAAAGGAGACGAAAAACACTTGAAAATTTCACAAAATTGGTCCCTTCAGACTCTCTCTCTGCACAATATACTGCTTAAAGGAGGTTGCCGACGCCTTACAGCGCTCAAAGATATCTGAACGTTTTGAGACTTGATCTCTTTCACTTACCAACCTGCTTTCCTTTGCTACTTTCATTGAGGTTCTTTTGGTCATTTTCTAAGCTTTACTCCTTTTTTCTATCTCTCTGATTCAGTTTAATTAACATCTTCAAATTCTCTGTGTAGACTCCATCATTTAATAAACTTCTGGTTTGCTGGAGGTTCAATCAGCTATATCAGTGATTCCCAACCTTTTCTGGACCATCGCCCCCTTTAGAAGAGAACAAAAATTTCAATGTCCCCCTAGTCCATAATACTTAATTTTATATGAAATATTAAAATATTGTTGCATATTATCTCCACCTAATTTATTTGTTTATTTATCTATTAAAAAACATAAAGCAGAAATTAATAAAACGACAACCAAATGTACAATAAAATTGTTTATTAAAATTTTAAAAATAAACACAGAATCAATAAGAAATAAAAAATAATGAGATAAGCACAAAATTAATAATAAATAAAAAAATTAATGAGATGGTTGAGGCTGGTGGAGTGTTAACAATTTGTTAATGTCGGGTTCCAATTTCGTTAACATCAATCGCATATCGCCACGTTCAGTGATGTGTAGTCTGTTCCTCTTCTTTGACAGTAAATTAGCTACTACACTGAATCCACGCTCAGCCATATAGGACGAAGGAAATGCGATTAAAAACTTCTGTACTATTGCCCACAATCCAGGGTAGAGAACTGGTATTGATTTTTGAAGCCAGAACTCTTGGTATCCATGTTTGAATTTTACTTTGAGTGCTTCGTTAGTCGTGAGTTCTAAGAGTTCCTCTTCCAAATTTGATGATTCTTCAGTATCTGTGTTTGCGAAAGGATCTAAAACCCAACTCGGTATATTCATGTTTAAAATATCTTGGAAACGCTCCGTAAAATCAACATGAAGAACTTCCAAGTGTTGGCAGTAAGTAAGTAAATCTTCCGGTTTTGCAGAGACTGCTGATAATGTGGGAAAAGTGGTTGTATTCACCTCTACCTAGATTTCGTTTGAATAGAAGAAGTTTTCCTGCAAAAGCAGCTATGACGTTTTTTGTTCTAATTAAATTCAACTCATCACCTTGCAATTGTAAATTAACTTGATTAAATAGTTTAAACAGGTCTGTCAAATAAGCGATGTCATTTTTTGACGTAATCAGGTTTTCGCGCAATTTTTCGTCTCTGTCTTCAAGAAAGTCCAGTACTGAGTCAAATAGATTGAAAAAACGATTCAGACAGACACCTTTAGAGATCCAACGTACTTCTGTGTGCAGCAGCAGGTGATTGTAATCTTCATCATTTTCATTACGAAGCTAATCGGTCATTCAATGAATTGCTTCTAATCTTATTGATTGCTTTAATAACGTAATGGAGCGACGTATGCAGACGTTCATTCAAATCTTTTGCAACCAAATGCTGACGATGAATATACAATGTACAGCGAGTACATTTGGTACTGCTTGTTTCAAATGCGCTATGAAACCCTTATGACGCCCTGTCATTGCTGTAGCACCATCAGTAGCAGCAGACAAAATATTGCAAAGAGGAATTTCTTTCTCTTGAAAAACTTCTGCATGGTATTAAATATAGATTCTCCCTTTGTATCAGATTCCATATTTTTAGCAAATAATAACTCTTCATGAATTTTTTCTTCTTTTATAAATCGTACGTATGATAAGAGTAGAGCTTCGTTATTTGGTAGAGTTGATTCATCGAGTTGAATGGAAAATTTGCAAGTCTTTAAGTAATCACATAATGATATTTCAACGTCTTTTGCCATTTCATCTATTCTTCTTTGCACTCAATTATTACTGAGAGGAATTTTTTTGATGATATCTGACGGTGTCTTATGATGAAGAACAGTTTTTAATATCTCTTTGACTGCCGGCAAAATTAATTCCTCGCCAATTGTGTGTGGTTTTCCTGCTTTTGCGATTAACAATGAAACGTTATATGAGGCTCGTAGTCCATCATCATCTTGTTTAGAAGACGACGCAAAAAGGTTTGACATAGTTGGCTGTTTTAAATATTGCTTTTCCAGTTCTTGAAAATAGGATAAATCTTTGTTCTTCTTATCAACATGCATTTTATTTAAATGCCCTTGTAGCCTACAAGGTTTCATAGCTTCATTTGAAAAATCTTTTCGGCAAATTAAACACATAGGTAATGATTGGTTTGTAGGAGAAGTACGTAAATCCATATTTCAAATACTCAATACTGTACTGCCGGCATTTCTTTTTAGATGTAGATTCAGACATTTTCAAATACAAATTAACTTCTCAACAGATTAATAGATAGTTATAAAAATAATGTTTATAATGACTTCTAACACTTATCACTCACGACTATTTATCACGGCGAAGCACATAAAAATAATAAAACATTCCTAGAACTATCGCTTTTATAGATTTGATTTTGTGCACGCATTAACTTGTATGTTTGCGATGCCGGCGCACTTGCTCCGTAAACAAGTGATTTCAAGCTCCCATATTCTTGTCGAAACATGTTAAATTGCATGAACCGCGAGTTTACCTACCAACTTGCAAGGACTTGTCACCGTCAATCTATTCTAAACTAAAACAAATTAGGTCTAGGTATACCTAATAAATAAAGCTGACCTCTCTTCAACAAGGGTGAAAAGAAGGAAAAGTGTCAACAGAATTTGAAATTAGTATGCCAAATTAATCTAATAGAAATCATCCAATTCTCATTTTTTCTGAATTCTCCGTTTTAAATTTTCGAAAGCAGCCATAACATAAGGAGCACAATGCATGCACAATTTACACATGCATTATGTATATCATGAGCAACAAATGATGCATTTGGCCACTTCAGCCCAATTCTAATACGGCGTTGTTTGATATTGTGAAATCAATCTCATTCTAAGTCTGCCCCTTTTCCTTGAAGTTTAGAAATACTGTTCATAACCTGTTCAAAGTGACGAATCCATTATAATTTTTACACGTATATGATACTGCTCAAATATGGTTGTGAATACTTCGTCCAACTTCATCAATATTTGTATAATCAGATTACTTAATAGATGATATTCTGTAAGTATCTGGAATCAAAAACATCAAACTTTCTCTTACCTTGCTTACAATGTATGCAATTCTCAAGACCGTAGCTAATTTTAAAGAGGTCCGTATTATTTATGGCCTCTATTAAGTTCGGTTTTTAGGTTTAAATGTCTATTTTTCCATAATCTTTGCAGATTCTTTAAAAAAAAAATCCGTCAGTAGTGCATATTCTCATTTTTTCTTTACGTTGCACATTACCAGTATTAGTTGCACAGTAAAATGTATGCTGTAATATATAAAGCAGTTGAGACAATGAGCAAATTATCAGTCATTTTTTCATTCATGGTAGCTAGGTATAAACTGGAAGGAGAGCTGTTTACCAATCCTTAGTGATGATGCACATAACGGGCCAGTTAATCTACTGATCTGGTCATCTATGGCCACTTTTTCTTTTTTTCAACCCTGCTGAGGAGTGGTCAACTATCACAGGGTCCTGGTGTTGACCATTTATACCCACTAGACTGAACTCGTTTATGGATTTGAGCTTGATAATGGATCCTGGATTTGCTTCACTGGTGTGCAATTTACAGTATGTGTTACAATTTTTCACCCTAAGTACTCTTCTAACCACAAATCCACCAATATATGCCAATATTGGTATAGCATTTGGTGGAACAAAATTGAAATCAAACTCAGCCTCTAACAAATCTGAAAACACATCATCCTTATTATATTGTTGTAATGTTCTTCAACAGGAAACAGTGTTTTTAAATGCAATTCTACATGTTTTGCTGAGAACAAGACAGCATTTTTTAACTTTATTTTTCGTTCACTCTCAAGAAGCTGAACATAACCAATATAATAATTTGCACCTCTTAACTGTCTTTATGTACTAAATCGACTTTCTAAACAATCACTTTGAAACTTGCTTAGCAGGATAAAATCTAATTTATATTTCACAGAAATGGAACTAACTCTATAAAGGCATCAGTTGTAATAAAGGCCGGAAATGTTGGTGCAGATAAAGAATCTGCTATAGGTACAGACACTTGCTAAATTTTTAACCAATGGGATAAATCATTCAAAAACTTTATTTGTAAATCTGATCCTGCTCTGATGGGTTCTCTATATATATCATTAAACCTCTTCCCATCAAAAGCACTTTTCACATTCACTATCTTCCATTATTTAACAAAAGTATCTATAAATGAGCAAGTACTTTTGAATACTAGAAGGTTAAAGTGCTTTATTAGATAAAGTGTGACCATACTTCATCAGTGACTACTTTTCAATGTCATATATTAATTCCAAATGCCGATACTGTGCCTTTATAATTGTATTGCTATCATTCATATCTGGGTAGCATATGAAACGGTTTTCATTTTTTTTTAGTCTCCCAGTTGTTTCTAATTCATTTTAATATATGCATTGCATCAAAAATGAAAAAGCAACCTTGAGCTACCTAAAGGATGAGAAATACTTGATTGCAAAATTTTGTTTGGTACAAAAAGCTCAAAAACTTTTCTATTAACTGAATTATTATCAGATATTATAGCAATAACTTTAAAACCCAATTTTTCTAGTAAAGTTAGTACAGACATTATCATATCTTTCAAATGTAAGCTACTAATATTATTAACAGGAACTATGGCAACTACATCCCTATATTTTGATAACACAGAAGATATCATGAAGGCCCTGGCTGTTTTTGCTGATTTGTGGCATCAAATGCACTTGCACCATAAATCTGACCCCCTTTAAATGACATTTTAGGCTGTATATTTATTCCATCTAGCAACAAACACACTAAACATTCATATGCCTTTAAATATTTCAATCTGCTTTCTAGGTATTTATAGCACTACTATCAAGGGCTGAGGTAGAGAGTTGAAAATTACATATAAGTTTCTGTAAATTTCGAGGGTGTAACAGGAACATTAGCTCACATTTTAATAAGGCTTTATAGGCTGAGGGTGAATGTACATATAAGCAAGCAGCCAAAACCATGGTTTGATTATTATATCGTCTATTATTTTTTTTTCAACTGCTGATAGTGTGATCTGCTTAACAAGAAATTTTAAATTATCATACTCTTGATAATTTGGTAACATTTTTAAAATTGAAACAGCAAAATCTAAAATATTTTCAACCTTAGCCGTTACTTTCTGCTCTTCAATATACTTCATAAGTTCCTCCAGCATATTAAATGAGTTTAAAATAGTATTTTTCTTCGGTAACTTAGATACAGATATTTTTACCTTATCAATATAAACATTAAATTCTAAATTTTCACTTATATTTATACATTCAGAAACACAAGGGTAATCAGATTCAATATCCATCAAACATAACACAAGCTTACAGTTTGTTCTCAAATATGTCCATTTTTTTATGTAATTCAACACTTTTAGATTTTTAGAAGTGTTCGATATTATTTAGACAAATAATGGCATCATTCTGAATATAGTTTCAGTGATCCAGAATGCTTTGCTCCATTGACTTTTGAAGATTTTCTTCTTCGGCATCAGAAAGCCTTTTAACAGATGGGGACTTAAATATTTAGGAAGATGCTTAAAAATTTTAGGGATGACATCATCTGTTAGTTTTGGTATCCTTCGTGGATGTTCTTTCAACTCTCCTTTGTACATTATTTTGTCAACTCTGATGATCATTGAGTCATCGAAATGCTTAATGCATATTCGTAGATTTTTCAGTCCTTCAAAACATCTAGGGATTTTCCTAATCCATTTCTTACGAAACTCTGCATCCTTGGGCAGGGCAAATGCTGTTGTGTGCTCAGATTCGGAATCGTAATTTTTACAGCACCCACTAACATTGCAACGACGTGGCATGTTGATGTGGAAAAAGGTAACTAGCAAATTTTAAAGATGCACTGAAAGACAAAAAAAAAATTGTGAGAAATATATCCCAATGCATGCAGGATATGTTGCTTAATTTATGATAGAAATCTTAGGTGCATGCAAAAGCAGTACATCAGTAAAGGTGAACCCTGCTAACTTTTAATGATATTTAGTTTCCCATCTAAATTAAATATTTTTATCACAAATATAAAGGGCACCTTTTGTCAATTGTTAGCATGACATGTAAAGTATCATAAATAATTTGTTTCATAAAAACTGACATGCCCTTTAGAACAGGTTTGCTCCTAACTCCTGTAGTTTATTTTTAATTATATTAATTTCTTTATATAAAATACAGTCACTAGGCACAGAGAAATTTACTTTGAGTGACCAATAAATAAATATTATTTGCCAAAATTGATAAGGGCATTTTGCCAAATTCCACTCTTAAATACCATAATTCTTTTGGCCAATTAAAGCAATTTCCATATCAAAAATTAGGAAGATTACAGTAACTAAATTTTTTTTAAATGTTTATTAAATCAACAACACAATTTATTCAGCACTCTTGTAGCAAAATATTTTAAAAGTATTGTAAATATAAACTTCTTTAAATTGAATGCCAGTTCCCAATTGCGCATGAATATTAAATACCTATTAACATTCACTCAGCAAGTAGAATACAACCTGCCATTTGTATTTTATGTTTCACATCTCTGAGGTACTACACTTTTACGATATATCACCATATTGTGTTATTCTGTCATACACTTAGTTCTGTACAGGATACCAATTTATGGTACTTATTTTATTTGTATACAAAATTTTCTTTTGAGAGCATGGCTATCAAATACTGAGTCTAGATTTTGAATTGAGTTCAGCCACAGAAATATGCTTCTTAAATTTTAGTGGGCATTTCAGAGACTGAATAATTTTGTTCCCAGTACATACAAATTTAAAATAATAGTTATATATACACCCAATTCTGTTTTTATACGGATTTATTATACGATTTTGATTTAACACGGTTTAGAAAAAAATTCCAATTATCTTTTTACACGATTTATTTTGATCTAACACGGTTCAAACGGCGCCTTTTTAAAAATCTCCATTTGAATTTAATTCTGAAAAAATATTTCTATTCAAAAAAATTCCTAGAATTTACATTTTTAACAAAGATGCTGCTTTTATGTTCATATTTTTCGAAGTAGTTTTAGCTTTAAAAATGTACTATAGATATAGATTTTGTGCACTAAAATCCCTAAAATAAAAACTACAGTAACATAATTACACAACAAGTTTTCTCTATTTTATTCTCTATTTTATGGAAAAATTGTACAAAACCTACTTCATTCGGAATAAAGTGGCAACATTGAGTTCCTGGAATTCTCCTTAATTTTACCTTCAATGCATACGTTAGTCTTGGTCTCTCATTTCGTGTTTAAAGTTAGAAGTGTTTAGATGTTTAATAGAAGAAATCGAAAAAATTTTTGTTTTGTTTTCTAAAGTTTTGTGTGCGTAATATAAATTTATTAAACTATTTTCGATGGGTAATTTAAAATTTTTCATCATCTGATTTATTAACTACAATTTAAATATTTTTCGTAAGCCTTACCACGATGTCGGATAATTCAACTATACTAAAGCAGAAAAGGAAAGCTATCTCTTTGGATACTAAGATCCAAATTTTAGATCGTCTTGCAACTGGAGAAGTTTCAACATCTATAGGTAAATATTTTGGTTTGAACGAAGCAACCGTCAAGAAAAATAAAGATGCTATTAGGAAATCTGTGCTTTCTGGAAAAAATTGAGCGCTAAGTCGTCATCGTACACCAGAGATATTGTAAAAGTGAAGATAGAAAAGGCACTAGTAATGTGGATACAAGATAACTCGCAAAAAAGAATACCTCTAGACGGAAATACCATCAAACAGATGACATTACGAATATATAAGCAGATACAAAAAATGGAACCAACCACATCAGCTCAGTTAAACAAAAATTATGAATTTCCTGCAAGTACAGATTGGCTTGCAGGATTTCTTCAAAGATAAGCATTTCATAACGTAAAGATAAAAGGTGAAGTTGCATCTGCATTAGCCGGCTGCCAAAGAATTTTGTCCAAAATTCGCCCAAATCATTGAAGATGGTGGATGATTGAATCAATGATTGTGTCCTGATCAAGTTTGGAATGCAGATGAAACTGGTCTTTTTTGCAATAAAATGCCGAGTAGAACCTACGTAGCAAAATCACAAAAACCTATTGGTGGCTTTAAATCAGCTAAGGATCGTGTGACCTTTCTATTTTACATCAATAGATCCCTAAGACCACGGTCAATGAAAGATGTAGATTTGAATAAATTGCCAGTGTATTGGATAGCAAACAAAAAAGCCTAGGCTACAAAAGAAATTTTTAATGAATGGTTCCATAAATGTTGTGTTCCATACGTTAAATGCTATTTGAAGGAAAAAAATCTCGAAATTTAAGTTCTATTGATTATAGACAATGCGCCTGACCATCCTGTTTTGGAACACCCAAATGTACAGTTTTGTTTTCTGCCGCCTAATACGGCATCCTTAATATAACCACTAGACCAGTTTATAATTGCCACACTTAAAACTTCTACGCAAGACGAACATTCCAATACATTTTGGATAAACTAGATAAGGATAAAACACTAACAGTTATTGGTGTGGAAGAAATTTTGTATTTTAGATTTAATCAGACTTGCTGGATTGATGCTACCAGAATTAAAACCATCAACTTTAAACCCATGCTGGAAATCTATTTGGCTAGAATGTGTAAAAAGCAAAGATCCTGTACCCCCAAATACGACTCAATATCCTAATATCATCACTTTAGCACATGCAGTTGGTGGAGAAGGATTCGATGATTTATCGTTTGCAGATATTGATGAATTGCTGGTTGACAAAGCTCTTAGCGAAGATGAAATAATAGAAGTTGACCTTGAGACTCCTGATGAAAAAGAAAAAAGTGACGGTGATGAAGAGGTTCCACTCCCTGCAGGTTTATTTAAAGAAGGGCTTCAAATGGCTAGTAAATTGGAAAGTTATTTTCTTACACATGATCCCATTGTCGAACGAGCTGAGCAGTTTAAACGTGAACTGAAGTCATGTATGGCGCGTTATCAAGAATTATACAAAGATCTAGTCAAAGTAGGATCTCAACGATTGATTACAGAGTTCGTTTTCAAAACTAATCAAACTTCAGAATCACTGGAAGCAAGTGATAATTTGGTTTCCATGCCACACAGAGAGCATTTCACCACTGGAGTATGAACAGACGTCCAAAATGTTTCAACCGATGATAGTGATTTAATTCCAGTCTTACGCAAACGAATGCGTCTATTGTCAGAAAGTGACAACGAATAAAATCTAGTTAATAAGCATATGTAAGTCATATTTTTTTGCACTTTTGTATTCTTGAATTAGTCACACATTGTTTTCTTTATGAAGGATAATTTACTTTATATATGTACATATAATAATCTTTATAAGTTTGTAAAATAAAAAATGTGTTTAAACGAATAGAAATCGAATAAAGATTTAATTAAAGATTTTGATATGATTGTTTGAAAACAACATAAAAGGTAATTAACTAAAATACATTATACTGTATAAAATAAACTAAATAAAAAAATAAAAAAAAATAAAAATAAAATGTAATAAATAAATAAAAAAAAAATATATAAATAATAATATGTAAATACATTATACATTATACTTTACCTGTATTTAACTAAGTGGCTTCGAATTTTGCCAACTACTCTAGATTTTGCAGTCTTCATTTTCCCAAGGTCTATAAATGGTAGCTAGGTAGTCACTGGAAGGAGAGCTATGCACCAATCCCCTGTGATGATGCATAGAACCGGCCAGGCCTAGCACCTAATGTCCAACCCCGTCTTCTCGTGGTGCGGACCGTTAGTAACTTTCAAAAGTGATACTCTCTTGTGGAAGTGAACGGAAGGGGAGGGCTGCCAGATTAGTCTGGCTACTGATCTGGACAACTATGGCTACTTTTCATTTTTTTTCTACCCTGCTGAGGAGTGGTCAACCACACGGGGTCCTGGTGCTGACTATATAAACCCACTGGACTGGACTGAATTATGGCTCTGAGCTTGATTATGGATCCTGAATTTGCTGCACTGGTGGGCTTCTGTGAAGGGAAAATCTTCCGCTGTGTTTTCTGTTTGTTTGTGGGCTGACAGCTCCAAGTGAATAGATTCGCAGGATATGTTTATCAGCTGGTGGATAAGCTGAGTGTTTATCAGCTGGTGGATAAGCATCAGCTGAGCAGAAGTCATCGCAGGCACCTGAACTCTTTGCTTCTAATGGAATCGTCAAATTCTACATTGGGGGAAGTCTTCAAGTGTACATGGCTTCAGCCTTTAGTGGTGGGGGAACGGGTCTTTGCTCCATGTCTGCGATTAGGGAATTGTTCGATATTGTTGGCATTCCCTCTCTCAAGAAGCATAGTTCCTTTAAACATTTCACTAATCGTTTTCTTACCATAGGCAGTTGGAATGTGAGGACTCTGCACAGAGATTATTCTCCTGATGACCTCACACAAGAATTCCACCGTTATAATTTAGATTGCAAGAGACCACATGGACAGATAAAGGTCAGATTCTTAAAAATAATCTTAAATTTCTCTTTTCAGGCAGAGAAGATAATAAGCATCACCAAGACGTAGGTGTGCTTTTCAGCAGACACGCTAGTAATGCTCTACTAGGATATGAATGCATTAATGAAAGGTTTCTTAGAGCTAAATTTCAGATAAGCATTAAAGACTTGAATGTTATCTACTGTTATGTCCCCACTGAGGATGCCGAGGAGGATGAGAAGGATAGGTTTTAACGGACAACTTCAGGATATTTTGAATTCGGTCAAAAGAGGAGATATTACCCTTGTTCTAAGTGACTTCAAATCCAAAGTTGGTACTGACTCTGACCTTTGGGGAGGAGTAATAGGTCCTTTTGGTATTGGTAGCTGCAATGGCAATGGGCAACGTCTCCTTCAGGTAAGTAAACTCAATGGTTTCAGAATAACTAACAGTTATTATAAACACCATGACATACATAAGTAAACATGGGTTTCACCAGATGGGCTGCACAAGATTGTGATTGATTATATAACAGCAAATGGGCTAGTTCTGTTAGGAATACCAGTCATATAGGGGAGCTGAAATTGGATTTCACTATTACTTTGTTAAACGTGTCTTGCAACTTAAACTTAAGAAGTGCTGCGCTAAAGTTAAAAAGGTAACCTTTAACATTGAAGCACTGAAAGACCCAGTTGTAGCTAAAGAGAAAATTATAGAAAAATATATTAAAAGAAAATTATATTAAAGAGACCATGATAGGTTACTTAGTTATAATGACAGTCATGTTATGCTTACTACTCAAGTTGAGGAAGAATGGGACAATTTTATACAGGCTTTTTTTGGAAACTAACAGTACTCTTTTAGGAAAAAAGGAGCAGAGGAGGCAAAATTATTTGAGTGATATGGCACTTGAGCTTATTTCGGAAAGAAATAACTTCAGGAATGTCCTTAATTAATACCCTACTATTCTTAATAGAAAGGATTACAGAGAGCTTAATAAACGTGTAAAGGATCAGTTAGATGCTGATAAGAATATGTGGCTTGATGGCTAGGCTGAAAAAGATGAGGAAGCAGTTAGACAGCACAACAGCAGAGAGCTGTACCAGATAGTTAATGTTTTATGTGGTAGAAAACGGACAGGCATACAGAGATTGAAGGATAAACAAGGTAAGGTTATAGAAGGTGAGGATTCTGTCATGGCTAGGTGGGCTGAGCATTTCAGTGATGTTCTAAACAATGTGGTTAGTTCTACTCCCATTGTTTGCAATGATGATAGATGCATTGTTGGTTTTAATGTTGGCCCTATAACACAATCTGAAGTTATTGTGGCCATTTCTAAACTTAAACAACAGAAATTCTCAGGGGTAGATGAAATTACTTCTGTAATGATTTGAGCTGAGAATGTTTAAGTTACCACATGGATGGCTGAAATTTTGAATATCTTTTATGATAATGGCATGGTTCCTAAGGATTTTACCAGAGCTATTATTATCCCTATTTTCAAAAGAGGTGATCGCATTTCTTGTGATAACTATATGGTTATCAGCCTACTCTCTGTTCCAGGTAAAGTTCTTTGCATGATTGTGCTAAATAGAATTAAGAATCTGGTTGACAGGCAATTGCGTGATGAGCAATGTGGATTCAGAAGTGGTAGGGGATGTGTGGATCAGATATTTTCACTTAGGCAGATTCTTGAGAAATGTTTAGAGTTTCAGAAACCTTTGGTTGCTAGCTTTGTTGATTTCAAAAAGGCTTTCGACTCTGTTGATCGTCATAATTTGTGGTTGATTGTGAAATCATATGGTATACCAGACAAGTTAGTTAACATAATGAAAGCTCTCTATAATAACACTGAGTCGTGTGTGAGAGTTGGTAAGGCTTGTAGCAATTGGTTTAGCATTACTTCTGATGTTCGACAAGGGTGCATTTTGTCTCCTTTTCTCTTTAGTTTGGTTATTGATTATGTTATGCAAAATTCACTGCAAGGGAAAGATCTTGGCCTTAAATGGTCTGGAGATATGAAAATTTCTAATTTTGATTATGCTGATGATTTAGCCCTTTTGGCAAATGATGTTGATGAGATGAACTCTTTCATTCGAACTGTTGAAACTGGTAGTAGAGTAGGTTTGGTTATAAACAGAGAGAAAACTAAAGTGATGAAAATTTGTCAGGCAGGCTGTGATTCAGTTAATCCGAATGGTTGCAGTCTTCATCAGGTGTCACAGTTTAATTATCTTGGGAGCTATGTAACTGATAATGGTGATGTGCGGCATGAGATTAACAGACGAATAGGGATTGCTGCCGGGACTTTTAAGAATCTGTGGATAGTGTGGGGAAATAGGCGTATACACCTAAAGACTAAAATTAGACTGTATAATAGTTTGGTTCTTTCTAGTGTTAGTTATGGTAGTGAAACTTGGACACTTTGTAAACAAGATAACAGGAAACTAGATTCTTTTGATTTCAATTCTTACGCAGTATCTTGGGCATTAGGTGGTTCAACTTTGTAACTACCGTATTTCCCCGAAAATAAGACCTTACCGGAAAATAAGCCCTAGCATGATTTTTCAGGGTGCTCGTAATATAAGCCCTACCCAAAAAATAAGCCCCAGTTAAGATCGTCAGCCAGACGGACGCATTTATTACTTCCGTTGCAACATACGACGTCGTATTGAATTATAAAATAATAATAATAATAATATATAATTAAACATAAATAAATAATATTATTGACATTAATACTTAAAATAAATGATAGTATAAATTATAATGAAATATTTGTAAATACCTAAGCGGGCGCCTTTGGACGAGAGGTAAAATAAGCCCTAATGTTTCTTTTGGAGCAAAAATTAATATAAGACCCGGTCTTATTTTCGGGAAACACGGTAATGATGAGGTTAGGCAAAGGAGTCGGCAACCTCCTTTAAGCAGCATATTGTGCAGAGGGAGACTCCGTTGGTTTGGCTATGTTACTCCTATGGATAATTATAGATTGGCGAATAGGGTTATGAACAGTGTGCCTAAAGGCTTCAGAAAGAGGGGGAGACCAAGGATGCGGTGGACAGACAATATCAAACAGGACCTTATTAGAATTGGTGTGCAGTGGCCAGATGCAGTAGATGTTGATCAGGGCAGACTTGGTTGGAGAACTAAATTGCACGGTCTGGTTGGACCTCCGTGCTTGAGGATGAGGATGATGGGATGGGATGATGGATTATTTGTACTGAGTTTTCACGTCTGGAATCAATCTTATATTTTTTCATATGCACTGTATTTTTTTACACGGTTTTTTCGGAAACCTATCTACCGTGTAAAAATAGAATTGGGTGTATTGTATAATTTGTTTTTACTGATATAACGCACAAAGTGGCAAGGGTTATATCATTAAAATATTTTAAGTAGCTCCATCTAAAATAATACAAGTATACATCCGAAACATTATGGTCAGCGCATGTATATATATATTTATAAACTTTAAAAACCTTAATTAACAATATTTTAATTTCATTTTTTTAAATTAAAACCTAGGTAATTGCTTACCATTTTTATATAAAAAAATTACTTTGGAGATAAACTTCCCCCCCAAAAAAACAGTTTTTTAAATATCTACACTTCAGTACTATCGAAAAGGACTCATTTTAAACTTTTTCATGTTAATATGCAGGTAATACATATACATGTGGCTTACACCTAAAACGCTAATAAAAGATCAAAATTTATTGCTTTATTAAAAAGCCTCTGAAATGAAGATTCCAAAAACCACAAGTTTCAACCTCCATTTTTTTTTTTGCTTGACCGGAACTCGACTTGTTTTGAAAGACAAATTATAATAGCAGAAAAGTATTTAAAAAATATAAAGAAGTGTTATTAAATATGCACATTTTTTCCATATAGTGATATACAAAGTAAATCATATTGTTAACAAAGATTTAAACAACAAAGGAGATAGGCAACTTACCGAATAGGCACAGCCGACAGCAAATTTAGAAAATCACTTCAAAACCATCACGAGGAAAATCACACGTCTACTCGGCTACTCTTACTTAAACACTTCGTTAGAACTGTTTCAACCTCAAATCTCGAACCAAATTCTAAGACCCAGTTAGTAACATGACATTTTGGCGCCGCGCCTGTCTCTCTCGCTGGACACAGGGGAGACGACGATAAACAAAGCTTATAAGGAGCGTACTGTAAGATAGATTTCTGTTGGCAAAAAAAAAAGCGTAAAATTGCAATTTCAGTTTTTTTAATTATTTGGGGTTTATCTAGATATCAGGAAAACGTTTATTGTTAAGGAGAGCGCACACCGCCGCAATTTACAACAGCAATGCGAAGACGATTGTGAAACGAAGCGGTCATATGTCATCCTCCTGTTTTGTTTTCGGTCTTGGAATATTCTGCAAATTTTATTTCATCATTTATTATCCCATTACTTACCATTAACAAGATAATTGTGTGAATCTTCTGGGATTTATTTTCTACGAATATATATTTTGCTTATTTTAAACCATCGAATCTTACCGTGATATCAAGCTGGACTTGGCGAACGTCAAACATGGATTTCACTTGTATTAAAACTGTGGTAAGTAATCATATATTATGCAGTGATTAATATGTGACAGAATTACATTAGAATACTAATGGATAATATACTATGGCGTGTATTTCTGCTTAGGTTATATAAGCAATTACTACTACCCAGTTAAATATTTTAAAATTTGCAATAATGACAGCAAGCCATGGCGTAGGCATTTAGTAATGCTAATATGGCAAGAACACAAGCTGTCTAATACGGTATATATTATATACTCGTACAATATATTAATAAAACGTAATTATTAAAGAGTATTGTGTTTTGTTAAAATGAACTCTGGTATTTTAATGTTTTGTAGATTAAGTTTCAATATTTCGGATAACAGCTGCTAATAAAACTATCATGGCAGCTGTTGTTTTGTGGCGGCAGACGAATATGGCGCTAGCATCACTTGTATTAACTCAGTATTGACTGCAAATATCACTTGTATCATACAGTATTGACTGAAAAATTTACTTTCAATAGGGCATACAACAACTTGTTAGAATTCATGCAATTGTGATTGGAATTTTTAAGTAGTTTGCCTAATGAAATAAATGTGTAAACTATTTCAATATCAAATGTTAGTAAAATGATGAATCCTTCGTCAATCATCTCACGTGTTATTTGTTTTTTCGTTACGTTCCTCGGAAATGTTCATGAAAGACTGTTTTTAACTTCAAATTTGCCATTTGAAAAAATTCCGTCCTATTCATATATTCTGGTAATGCACAGACCTTTCGAAGAGTTTAACAAATGTTGTTTTTGATTTAAAATTGGCTTCATTTTGCTATAGAATTTTTTTTGTTTCCCATTCGTTCAGAAGGATTCAAATAAATATTTATTTTCCTTAACGAATAGGCAAGTAATTCCAATGCAGATAAAATGTTATTAATTTAAATAAAATCTTTCTGCTTCTATAGCCATATTAAAAATATTTAATTTGTTATATTAAACAATTTCACTGTTAGATTATTTTCTAACTACGTACAGTTAACTTTACGTTTTAGGCATGCTTTGCTTATATTAGAAAGGCTTTTCTTAATATTCTTTAATCACTTTATATAATTTCGCAAACGTGTTGGGTTGTTTGGGTTGTTTTACCTCTGAGCGGCACTTTTTTGCACACCATGGGCTAAATGGCCAGGCCACATGGACCCCGAAGGCTCAGAGAAGGTTGGGGGAGGGGACCCACTGGAACAGCTGTTGGGAGACAGATGGTAGCCTCCCGTCAAGGCCATCCAGCGTGTTCTTTAACGTGCATAGGGTATGGCTCTCCCGCACACGGGGCCACGGCTTAACGTCCCATCCGACGGACGGCGGCCTTTGCCAAGCCCAGCGGTGTCCCCTACTGACCGTGGGCAGGGCGGGGAAATTTTGCGGAGATAAATCTCAACGCTGACCCAGCTGGGACTCGAACCTGGGAACTACAGATTATGAGCCTGGCGCGCTACCGACTGAGCCACCCCCGCCCCTCGCAAACATGAGTAGGGGGAAAGTGGGAGTTCTGGAACAGAGGCGGATCAATGTTAATCCTATGGCATCCGCCCCCGTGTGTTTCAAAGCAGACGCGGGCATTTTTTCTTCACACATACAGGTCAGTATTTCCCCTCAATATTTTACATAATTTCAAAAATTTGTTTTTAAATCAGATGTTTCTTTTCTTTTCACCGTTTTCCTTTTCATAAATTTTTTTTAAATTTTTTTTACCCAATAGCATTGTTTCTTTTCGTATCTGCACGACAGTATTTTTTTCCAGTTTCTGCAGGATAGTCCTTCCTGTATAAATACGACATCCATCAGTCAGATTCCCCCTTCCTCCTCCCCCCCTTTTTAACCCCTGGCGCCATCTGGTGACTATGAGGAGCACTATATTCAGAAAAACCCCTATTTTAACTCTAATTTCCAAATTTTTCATTCCTCCTCCACATTAAAAAAATCCCCCTATCAAACGTTCCGCCCCTTTATTAAAATTCCCTCCCCGTTTTAAACCCTGGCGCCATCTAGTGACTATAATGTCGAGAAAAACCTTCGATTTTAGTCGTAATTAAACTTTGATGGGTGGCAACGATTGGATGATGCAAGCCTTAGAAGAGTTGCAAGGGTAGCAACCTCGCGCAGAAAGGGATGATGCAAGTCTCTAAATAATTGCAAAACTTTCAATAGCAGTCACTCACAGAAAATCAAGAACTTTGGGTGGCAACCCCCTCGCAAAAAGGGTGATGCAATCCTCATAAATAATTGCAAAAGCAGCTCCTCAGATAAAATCAACTCCCAAAGTTGTATATTCTCTGTATTTATTCCTTATTAATTAAACACTTATCAAAACTGTCTCTTCCCCTCATTAAAAAATTAATCGGTGGCGTCCAATGCGCATTTTAGTACATCTCCTGTATTTAAAAAACCCATCACAAACTCCCTTGGTTTCTATCTTTTTACAAGTCCATTAAACTCTTTTTGAATGCTGACACTCAGAATGTCTAATGCAGGTCTCTAAATAATCGCAAAACTTTCGGTAGCAGTCACTCACATAAAATCAACTCCCAAAGTTGTATATTCCCTGTATTACCCATTTTTATTCCTTAGTAATTAAACACTTATCAAAAACTCCATCCCTCATCATTATAAACCCCTGGGCGACCCTTCATGTGGTAAATCAGTTTTCTCTATACGCATTTAATCGGTGTCATCCAACGTTCTGTATTTTAATAAATAAAAAAAAAACCTTCCTGACACAGTGATATGAACCCGCTACCTTGGTGTCCACGTTCATCTGAAATTTGCCAGGTCCAGCTAAACTTTGTGTGGCAAACTCTCGCTGAATGATCGATGCAATCCTTGAACAAGGCCCAAGTATTTTGCGAATTCACCCTTCACTAGAAGAAGGATTATCCCGCAGTAACTGTCCCACAGAAAATAAAAAATGCTATTGGGTAAAAAATAAATAAAAAAAAAAAAAATCTGATTTTATTCGTCATGATCAAAAATATTGAGAGGTAATATGGTATGTGTGACACAAAAGACCCGTATTCAGATCCTCACCCCGGACCACGTTTTACTGATGGGTAGTTAAGTCCTACGAAATTAAAAAATTCCAAACGGGGAATCACAAGGGTTTTATTGACGGATGAATCTTGGATCTGCGCTGCTTTCATATCGGGTCTTACAACATGAAAATCCACTCGCAGCCTTGACCGCTACTTTAGAACCCAAAATTTTTACAAATCCAGAGACGGTTCTCCCCATTCCCAATTCTACACTTTATGATAGGTCAGCATTTCAATGTAGACTTTTGAAATTATGCATCCTAAAACCTCCAAGAGTTGAGCGTATTAGTCTACGAAGGGTTGAGACCATCAGATATCTGTGCTCCCGCGTCAGGACTTGTCTTGGAAAGTGGTTTTATGTTTATCACAATTACTCTCCGCTGTTACGCAGCATGGTTTAAAAATACTTATTACCGCTGTATCCTCAGTACTGGGAAGTAACGCTACTCAAAGAAAAACCAGCTATGGGAGTAATCATTAATTTACAAGTGCTCACCAGTTTTTAAAAATCGTTTTTTCTACCGTTTATCGGTGAACGTGAAGACGCTGATGAAATTCACTTTACTAGGTCAGTTGTTTTCATCGGGTAAAGATTATGTGGTTAAAAGTAGAATTCACACGTTTGCATAATAAACGCAACACGAATGCGTGTTAATAGAGGACAATAGTTTTAAGAATAACCTACTCTAAAAAATAATAAGTCTCACTCGAACGTACCCTTCTCAACATACCGGGGGTAATCCATCGAAATGAGAAATCTCTGGCACAACATAAAAATCCACCTATAGGATCCACCTATAGGATATATCGGGTCTACCCTGTACTTATGCCGTTGTTCTCAGGTACAAGAAGCGACGTGTCTAAGAGCGTGAAAAATTCCTTCTCTCCCGCTTCGACGCTGCTACACATTTTTCTACTAATCATTGTCACGTGATTATAAAGAGATGTCGGGAGACGAGCGCATACACAGGCTGCCCACCCCACTGATAAAAGGTCACGGGTCAACACAAGCGCTGACTTATGGAAAGCTGATAAGTCGCTGAGAAAGATATGCTACTCTTCCTTTACTCATGAGAACCGCTCTGTGCCTTTATCTTCCACAAAAATCTTTCGAACAAAGTTAAATAATTACTGTTTCCTGTCGAAATGCGCACTTTATCGATCAACGGAAACTCACTGCATGGTGCCTTCGCATCTTTTGGAGTACACAGCAGTTTTGAAACTCCAAGCGGTCAGCTGAATTTACAAGGTCGTCATTGCAATTAAAGAATGTAGCAGTTACAGGGAGAATAGGATTTGACCTCGTACATTAGAAAAGGGAAGAATTGTTAATGTCATAAGAAATGTGTGACGTATAATTCAGTGGCAAAACTTAATAAAAAATCTTTAGCATTATTCCCTGCGTCCTTTGTTAGGTGATCGTGTTAATATCCATGAGTGTAATGACATTCGGGGGTTATCTCTTAAGTTTCAACTTTTATTTCTTCCAACCGCAATAATGTACCATTTCTGTGGAACGCTGGTGACCTCGATGCAAAAAATGGGCCGGGGACGATCTTTCTCACACTAGCGATAGACCATGCACTAGAAAACAAGCCTAGAACTACATAGACAATAAAGATTCGAAATAAAAAGTCATTAAAACCGTGAATGTACTGATAAAAATATGTGAAACGTAATGTACTGAGCTTGACAACATTAATATGGATAGGGATCCTCGCTTGTTTTCTCTATACTATCATAAATTGAGAAACCTCGATGCTTGAGAAATGATTCATTTAACTATCAAAGATGAATAGAACTCTGTAAAGTTTAATTCTCCACACAATCTTCTGAGTTCATTCGGCTGTAGATGTCTGATTCTGTCAGGATCATAAGGGATGCTTTACACATTCAAGGACTTTCTCTTTTTCTGACATTCGCTAATCAAAGTGTCTATTTACAAAAGGTACTATGCATCAGACTCATCATTACACAGACAAACTACCTATCCATATGTTGTGTAAACATTTAGAATGAAAAACCGATAGCAAGGTTGCTTCACTGTCACAGAGATAAACTCATAACTTAATCTTCAGATGTATGTTTCTTCATAGAATCGTAAACTCCCGATATCTATGCATTTCCTCACACCTCTCGCAAGATAATTAAAGTTCAATCACTGATTCATCTTCCCTATGTGTATATTTACTTTCTAATAAACCATACTTTAACGACCAAAGTAGGTAAATTGCAAGCATCATCAGATTATTACTGCTTAGGTTGAAAATCTCACAATAGCGTATTTAATATTTTACACCCCCGATACAGCTATAAGTTATGATAGCCAACATCTGTCTCATAGACAGTAGGTTAGTTACTTCTAACAAAGCCAATGTTTGAGATCCATAGTAAGACATGAACTTTGTTTACCTGCCAAGATCCCGATATCCTCTCATCCTTTCTTCAGGGTCGTGTGAAAGGTAACCGTTAAGACAATTAGCTGCGCGAAGTCGTATTTATTTTTAAAGCAAAGATACACTGATTTCGAACTCACTCTTACATGCACGAACCTTCCATTTCCTATGTATGAAAAGGGAAGTAGTATAAATATTCATAGCGATTATAGTATGTTGACAGCATTAAATATGATTTGAACGGAGGGCAATCTGAATAGACGCCTTCGTCTGGAAATTAAAATTCTGAAAACTCACTCTTTCTAAAAAAACAACAATATTTTCATGAAAAGCTGTGTCCCAGAATCGATCCGATAGCCCTAACATTGCATTCTCTGACTTCAGCAACCGATAAAACGTAACGTAAGCTCTCTCGGCGGTTATTCGATGGTGCTATCTCTTTTCAGAGTTTGCCCACGGTACATTTGAATAACCGCATAAGTGTGGGTGAAACTGGTTAGCTGCAAACACTAGTTTTTTGACAAAGATAGGGTGTTTCACTACACGAGGAAATCTAACACACACACACATTTTCATGTCTAAGAATCGATTTAGTTATTTTTCCTGCATGAGAATATTTCTACAATAGTGTGGAATTCTTAGAACAAGTGGTACTATGTTCGTGTGAAAGTGGTTCTGGCAAGCACACGTTTTTTTGATAATGTTATGTATCCTGTTTGGAAATCTGAAAGAACACTGTATATGGAGCATTACTCCTGTAAGCTGGTACTAATTTCGATTCTGATGGTTCCCATAACTGATAGACAATACTTTGCGTTTCAAACGGCCAAACGTATAAAGTGTCAAGTCTTTCAAAGGTTATTTCACACTTCAAACAACGACAAACAATATTGCAGAAGTGAGATTGAAAAAGAGAAGCGATACGAAAGCACATTACCTGCATTCTTACATTAAAAGAAAACGTAAGCATTCGAAACAAAGGGCGCCCTGTGCCAGCTTAAAAGGCAACAAGAAGGTTGGTAACAATGGTTTAACCATTCATTTTTTAAGTATTAGAGCGTTAATATTACAATTTCTTACAACAGTGTTCATTTCTGGTGAAGATGCAAGTCAGCAACATTCACTTTTTCGTGTAAGCATGTGAATATTACATTTCGGCAACATTCACTTTTCATGTAAGCGTGTGAATATTACATTTCAGCTGCAAGTGAATCAGTCACTTCAGAATATTGACACCCTTGTGAACTCACTGAAACGTGTCTCCTTCTTGTGTCTCTTCATATCCATATACTATTCTTACAAACACAAAAGATAGAACTTTCGAAGGAAGATGAACAGTGCAACAGTTAAAAAAAAAGTGATTTTCTGAGTTTTGGGTTTTTCACCAATGCCATCTAGTGGCAGATATGTTGACTGTCTTTATTCGAGTAAAAAGAAGATTATCACTTTCAAGCAGTCTGTTTATGAATATGTAGGAGAATGTTTCTCTGATTTATGCAAAGTATATTCTTGTGTGGTGTATGGTATTATTCGATGGATGACTTTCTAAGTGTATGCATACATCCATGCGATGGACTAAGTTTTTTCTCACATACTTGTTTCTTCTCTGTAATTGTATGTTTGTGTGTGCATATGCTCTCATGTTTGTTTCTGTGTGTGTGTGTGTGTGTATGTTTGTTTCTGTGTGCGGGTGAGTGTGTGCGTACATATGTATGTTTTCATGTTTGTTTCGGTGAATCGGATGTGTGTGTATATGTCTTTATGTCTGTCTCTCTTTCTCGGTGTGGGTATGTGTTAAAGTGTCTGTATGTGTTTCATCTTTATGTGTATATGTTATCGTACTGTGCATGTGTGTTTGTTCAGATGCAAGAATAAACATATTGTTTTACAGACACTTGCTTGCTACAGAAGAAGCTAACAATTTAAAACGAGACTAGTGGTTATGCAAAATATTTCATCACAGATCTTAACTTGAATACGGATATTTCAGGAGGTGTAAGGATTTTTCTTCCACACGTTCCAATATTTTTTTAGCATGACTGTCCATTGCACGGAAGTTTGCATACACTTAGAAAGACATCCATTGAATAATACCATACACCATACAAGAATATACTTTGCATAAGATCAGAGAAACATTCTCCTACATATTCATAAACAGACTGCTTGAAAGTGATAATCTTCTTTTTAATCGAATCAGACAGTCAACATATTTGCCACTAGATGGCGTTGGTGAAAAGCCCAAAACTCATAAAATCACTTTTTTTTAACTGTTGCACTGTTCATCTTCCTTCGAAAGTTCTATCTTTTGTGTTCGTAAGAACAGCATATAGATATGAAGAGACAAAAGAAGGAGACACGTTTCAGTGAGTTCGCAAGGGTGTCAATATTCTAAAGTGACTAATTCACTTGCAGCGGAAATGTAATATTCACATGCTTACACGAAAAGTGAATGTTGCTGAAATGTAATATTCACATGCTTACACGAAAAAGTGAATGTTGCTGATTTTCATCTTCACCACAAATGAACGCTGTTGTAAGAAATTGTAACATTAACGCTCTAATACTTAAATAATGAATGGTTAAACCATTGTTACCAACCTTCTTGTTGCCTTTTAAGCTGGCACAGGGCGCCCTCTGTTTCGAATGCTTACGTTTTCTTTTAATGGGAGAATACAGGTAGTGTGCTTTCCTATTGCTTCTCTTTTTCAATCTCACTTCTGCAATATTGTTTGTCATTGTTTGAAGTGTGAAATAACCTTTGAAAGACTTGACGCTTTATATGTTTGGCCGTTTGAAACGCAAAGTATTGTCTATCAGTTATGGGGACCATCAGAATCGAAATTAGTACCGGCTTACAGGAGTAATGCTCCATAGACAATGTTCTTTCAGATTTCCAAACAGGATACATAACATTATCAAAAAAACGTGTGCTTGCCAGAACCACTTTCACACGAACATAGTACCACTTGTACTAAGAATTCCACACTAGTGTAGAAATATTCTCATGCAGGAAAAATAACTAAATCGATTCTTAGACATGAAAATGTGTGTGTGTGTGTGTATGTTAGATTTCCTCGTGTAGTGAAACACCCTATCTTTGTCGAAAAACTTGTGTTTGCAGCTAACCAGCTTCACCCACACTTATGCAGTTATTCAAACGTACCGGGGGCAAACTGTGAAAAGAGATAGCGCCATGGAATAACCCCCGAAAGAGATTACGTTACGTATTATCGGTTGCTGAAATCAGAGAATGCAATGTTAAGGCTAGCGGATCGATTCTGGGACATAACTTTTCATGGAAATATTGTTGTTTTCTTAGAAACAGTGAGTTTTCAGATTTTTAATTTCCAGACAAAGGCGCCTATTCAGATTGCTTTCCGTTCAAATCATATTTAATGCCGTCAACATAATATAATCGCTACGGCTATTCGTGCTACTTCCCCTTTCATACATTAGGAAATGGAAGGTTCGTGCATGTAAGAGTGAGTTCGAAATCAGTGTATCTTTGCTTTAAAAATAAATACGACTTCGCGCAGCTAATTGTCTTAACGGTTACCTTTCCACGACCCTGAAGAAGGGATGAGAGGATGTCGGGATCTTGGCAGGTAAACAAAGTTTATGTCTTACTATGGATCTCAAACCTTGGCTTTGTTAGAAGTAACTAACCTACTGTCTATGAGACAGATGTTGGCTATCATAACTTATAGCTGTATCGGGGGTGTAAAATACTAAATACGCTATTGTGAGATTTTCAACGTAAGCAGTAATAATCTGATGATGCTTGCAATTTACCTACTTTGGTCGTTAAAGTATGGTTTATTAGAAAGTAAATATACACATAGGGAAGATGAATCAGTGATTGAACTTTAATTATCTTGCGAGATGTGTGAGGAAATGCATAGATATCGGGAGTTTACGATTCTATGAAGAAACATACATCTGAAGATTAAGTTATGAGTTTATCTCTGTGACAGTGAAGCAACCTTGCTATCGGTTTTTCATTCTAAATGTTTACACAACATATGGATAGGTAGTTTGTCTGTGTAATGATGAGTCTGATGCATAGTACCTTTTGTAAATAGACACTTTGATTAGCGAATGTCAGAAAAAGAGAAAGTCCTTGAATGTGTAAAGCATCCCTTATGATCCTGACAGAATCAGACATCTACAGCCGAATGAACTCAGAAGATTGTGTGGAGAATTAAACTTTACAGAGTTCTATTCATCTTTGATAGTTAAATGAATCATTTCTCAAGCATCGAGGTTTCTCAATTTATGATAGTATAGAGAAAACAAGCGAGGATCCCTATCCATATTAATGTTGTCAAGCTCAGTACATTACGTTTCACATATTTTTATCAGTACATTCACGGTTTTAATGACTTTTTATTTCGAATCTTTATTGTCTGTTTAGTTCTAAGCTTGTTTTCTAGTGCATGGTCATATCGCTAGTGTGAGAAAGATCGTCCCCGGCCTATTTTTTGCATCGAAGTCACCAGCGTTCCACAGAAATGGTACATTATTGCGGTTGGAAAAAATAAAAGTTGAAACTTAAGAGATAACCCCCAAATGTCATTACATTCATGGATATTAACACGATCACCTAACAAAGGATGCAGGGAATAATGCTAAAGATTTTGTAATAAGTTTTGCTACTGAATTATACATCACACATTTCTTATGACATTAAAAATTGTTCCCTTTTCTAATGTACGAGGTCAAATCCTATTCTCCCTGTAACTGCTACATTCTTTAATTGCAATGACGACCTTGTAAAATCAGCTGACCGCTTGGAGTTTCAAAACTGCTGTTTACTTCCAAAAGATGCGAAGGCACCATGCAGTGAGTTTCCGTTGATCGATAAAGTGCGCATTTCCACAGGAAACAGTAATTATTTAACTTTGTTCGAAAGATTTTTGAATAAGATAAAGGCACAGAGCGGTTCTTATGAGTAAAGGACGAGTAGCACATCTTTCGCATCAACTTATCAGCTTTCCATAAGTCAGCGCTTGTGTTGACCCTTGACCTTTTATCAGTGGGGTGGACAGCCTGTGTATGCGCTCGTCTCCCGACATCTCTTTATAATCACGTGACAATGATTAGTAGAAAAATGTGTAGCAGCATTGAAGCAGGAGAGAAGGAATTTTTCACGCTCTTGGACACATCACTTCTTGTACGTGACAACAACGGCATAAGTACAGGGTAGACCCGATCAGAACATATAGGTCAAAACATAGGTGGATTTTTATGTTGCGCCGAAGCTTTCTCATTTCAATGGATTACCCCGGTATGTTGAGAAGGGTACATTCGAGTGAGACTTATTATTTTTTAGAGTAGGTTATTGTTAAAGCTATTGTCGTCTATTAACACGCATTCGTGTTGCGTTTTTTATGGAAACGTGTGAATTCTACTTTTAACCACATAGTCTTTTCACGATGGAAACAACTGACGTAGTAAAGTGAATTTCATCAGCGTCTTCACGTTCACTGATAAACGGTAGAAGAAACGATTTTTAAAAACTGGTGAGCACTTGTAGATTAATGATTACTCCCATAGCTGGTTTTTCTTCGAGTAGCGTTACTTCCCAGTACTGAGGATACAGCGGTAATAAGTATTTTTAAACTGTGTCGCGTAACAGCTGAGAGTAAGTGAGATAAACATAAAACCACTTTCCAAGACAAGTCCTGACGCGGGAGCACAGATATCTGATGGTCTCAACCCTTTGGAGACTAAGACGCTCAACTCTTGGAGGTTTTAGGACGCATAATTTCAAAAGTCTACATTGAAATGCTGACCTATCATAAAGTGTAGAATTGGGAATGGGGAGAACCGTCTCTGGATTTGTAAAAATTTCGGGTTCTAAAGTAGCGGTCAAGGCTGTGAGTGGATTTCATGTTGTTAGACCCGATGTGAAAGCAGCGCTGATTCGAGATTCATCCGTCAATAAAACCCTTGTGATTCGCCATTTGGAATATTTTAATTTCATAGGACTTAACTACCCATCAGTAAAACGTGGTCTGGGGTGAGGATCTGAATACGGGTCTTTTATGTCGCACATACCGTATTGCCCCTCAATATTTTTCATCATGGCGAATAAAACCAGATTTTATTTTTTCTATTTTAAATTTTTTACCCAATAGCATTTTCTGTTTTCTGCGGGACAGTTACTGCGGGATAGTCCTTTTTCTAGTGAAGGGTGAATTCGCAAAATACTTGGAACTTGTTCAAGGATTACATCAATCATTCAGCGAGGTTTGCCACACAAAGTTTAGCTGGACCTGGCAAATTTCAGATGAACGTGGACACCAAGGTAGCGAGTTCAAATCACTGTGTCAGGAAGGTTTTTTTTTATTTATTAAAATACAGAACGTTGGATGACACCGATTAAATGCGTATAGAGAAAACTGATTTACCACATGAAGGGTCGCCCAGGGGTTTATAATGATGAGGGATGGAGTTTTTGATAAGTGTTTAATTACTAAGGAATAAAAATGGGTAATACAGGGAATATACAACTTTGGGAGTTGATTTTATGTGAGTGACTGCTACCGAAAGTTTTGCGATTATTTATAGACCTGCATTAGACATTCTGAGTGTCACCATTCAAAAAGAGTTTAGTGGACTTGTAAAAAGATAGAAACCAAGGGAGTTTGTGATGGGTTTTTTAAATACAGGAGATGTACTAAAATGCGCATTGGACACCACCGATTAAATTTTTAATGAGGGGAAGAGACAGTTTTGATAAGTGTTTAATTAATAAGGAATAAATACACAGAATATACGACTTTGGGAGTTGATTTTATGTGAGGAGCTGCTTTTGCAATTATTTATGAAGATTGCATCACCCTTTCTGCGAGGGGGTTGCCACCCAAAGTTCTTGATTTTCTGTGAGTGACTGCTATCGAAAGTTTTGCAATTATTTAGAGACTTGCATCATCCCTTTCTGCGCGAGGTTGCTACCCTTGCAACTATTCTGAGGCTTGCATCATCCGATTGTTGCCACCCATCAAAGTTTAATTACGACCAAAATCGAGGGTTTTTCCCGACATTATAGTCACTAGATGGCGCCGGGGGTTAAAACGGGGAGAGAATTTAAATAAAGGAGGCGGAACTTTTGATAGGGGGATTTTTTTAATGTGGAAGAGGAATGACAAATTTGGGAATTAGAGTTAAAATAGGGGTTTTTCCGAAAATAGTACTCCTCATAGTCATCAAATGGCGCTACGGGTTAAAAAAAGGGGGGGAAGGGGTTTTTTTAATAAGGGGGTGAAATTTTTAATAAAGGGGGAGTTAAAAATCGGGAAATTAGAGCTGAAACAGGCGGTTTTCTGAAAATAGTGCTCCTCATAGTCACCAGAAGGCGCCAGGGGTAAAAAGGGGGAGGAAGGGGGAATCTGACTGATGGATGTCGTATTTATACAGGAAGGACTATCCTGCAGAAACTGGAAAAAAAGACTGTTCTGCAGATACGAAAAGAAACAATGCTATTGGGTAAAAAAAATGTTAAAATATTAATTAAAAGGAAAACGGTGAAGAGAAAAGAAATATCTGATTTAAAAACAAATTTTTGAAATTATGTAAAATATTGAGGGGAAATATTGACTTGTATGTGTGAAGAAAAAATGCCCACGTCCGCTTTGAAACACACTGAGGCGGATGGCATGGGATTAGCATTGATCCGCCTCTGTTCCAGAACCCCCACTTTCCCCCCTACTCACGTGTATCACTGCATCACAATAGAATTTCTGAGATGATTCTGAGAAAATATTCTGATCTTGGCTTACAATTAAATTTGATCGAAATAAAACACAGATCTTTATTTCAACTTATCTTTTTACCAACTATGTTAATAATCGTAATTATAAAATTATAATTTTTATCTCCACCGTGTGTGTGGTTTAAATTTTGCCCCTTCCAAAAAACATTTAATGCGACGTGGCGTAAATATAGTTTCAATTTATGAAGAAAATATTTCCTAGAGTTATTGAACGAAAAGTCTACTTTCTTTTCTTATTTTGATTAATTCTGAAATTTTTATTCTGATGTTTATTTATATTTATTCCACTGCTTTTGTTTTTATTGTGTATCTTGTTTGCAAAGCAGAAATTTTCCCCCTCGGCATTATTTAGATTTTAATAGCAATTTGAAATTGTTGCTGTAATTTTCTAGTGCGTAGACTATGACGCATTGACATGAGTTTTTATTCCCATGAATCAGTACAATATAAGCCAAGGTATTTTAATTATCAATTACCTGAGATAATACTACTTTTTTTACTGGGTACACTGTCATGGTTTTCAGAGTGATCGGTTTCTGAAATTTTTATGTGGCAGGTTTTTTAAAAAAAATCTGGACTGGCATTATCATTTAATTTACGTTTAATAGTTAGTCCTAAGAGTTCTCATCATAAATCTTACAGGCGATTGATCGTAACAGGCATCTGAAAAATGTTCACCACGTACCTTAGTATGTGCGCATCGAATTTATCTTCACGCCGACACTTTAGCACCCACTTCATACTAATTTTTGTTTCTAATTCCAATGTATATGAAACATTGTTCTCTTTATTCTTCGAATTATTCCTCATGCAATTTGCTACTGCACAGTTCGACATGATAAAAAGAGACAAAAATTGCCTGAAAGTCTTCACAGAGAGAGAAATTAACAAAGCGAAGAACAAAGAAAGACACAAAAGAACTCTACGATTATGTGAGTACATTAGCTGAGCTCTCCCATTGTGACGTCTTGGGGCAC
Organism: Ryuthela nishihirai; assembly: GCA_038380435.1. NCBI lineage: Eukaryota > Metazoa > Arthropoda > Arachnida > Araneae > Heptathelidae > Ryuthela > Ryuthela nishihirai. Next base: position 8,262,741 of record JAWZYU010000019.1, read on the forward strand.
GCCCCCTCATTAACACTCGAATGACCTTGGTAAAATTGAGCCTTGTGGCACCACTTTCTATATAGTCACCTTGATTATAAACAACAAATATATTCTTGCAATAATTATAAAACTTTTGGTTATTGAGTATGATTGTCGAGGAGTTTACTAATAGCAGGGAAAGAACCCCTGGGGGTAACCAGGGGGTGGGAAAAATGAAGAAAATTTCTGAGTTGAATAAGTAGTAATAAAATAATGTCTATTCACAGTTTTAGAATATTCAGGTAGTTTAAATTTACACTGTTAGAAAGAGCTAAATTTGGAAATGGCAAAACTTCTTGTGTTTGTAGAAGAGCACCTTATATTCACAGAAGTGATTGGAATTTTTAGTTTATGTAGGTTTTTTTTTTTGGTGTTTGCAGACATGACGACGAGCAGAAGAATTTCGTTTGCTAATTCAAGGAAGGGTAGGATTACACTAGACAACAAATTGAAACTTTTTTTAGAACATTGGTCAAATAGGAGTTTTTAATTAATTTTGGGGGGCTGAATTCAAATACGGTTGTGAAAAATCTACAAGCACGTACAGTTTTGTTTTTAAATTACGGATTCATGTATTTCAAATTTCAATGAATACTCATATCTGGGAAATGAAAATAAATGTGACTATTTTATTAAATTGCAACTTAAAACTCATTAATTAATTGCATGATTACAGAGAAAAAATTAGAAACATCAAAAAAAAATTAGAAACATCTGACTATAGAGTAACAAATGAAATAATATTGAAACGCAAAATATGAAAACATGGGAAAGGATCTTTTATTATTTACAAGAAGTTCATTTTTTGTCTTTGATGTACCGAGGTATTTTCCTTCTGCAAGAACCAGCAGTAGTCACCCATCATTACGGGGTCCAACTTGCCTTGGTATCTCTCCTCCATGGTTCGAATATCTTGGCGAAATCTTTCCCTTTGCTCATCACTGACAACTCCTCAGTTCTTGGGAAAGAAGTCGAGATGCGAGTGCAAGAAATGAATCTTCAAAGACACTCGGCAGCCACGATTTTCCTAGTTTTTGAGAAGATCTTGAATGAGCTGATGGTAGTTTCCCTCTTTGTGATTCCCCAGAAAACCCTGGACCAGAGACGTGAAGGATTTCCATGCAGTGCGCTCCTTCATATTCAGTTTTTCTTCGAAGAGAGTATCATTCAGTAGCTTCCTGATCTGAGGACAACAAAGATCCCTTCTTTGAGTTTGGCATCACTTAGTTTTGGAAAATTTTCCTTCAAATGCAAAAAACCTTTTCCAATTTTGTCTATAGCCTTTACAAAGTTTTTCATAAGCCGCAGTTTGATGCGTAGTGGTAAGAACAGAACATCAGAGGAATTGTCGATCCAAAGAAAAAGAATAGGTGAGACTATCGTTTAATGGTGTAAAGAAGAGGAAGGGTGGGTTTGATATTTAGAAGTACAAGGAAGGAGATGGAGCAGGACTATTATTTAAAGGTCAGTGAAAGGGCAGAAAGTATGGCTGTCATTTGAAATTCGCTGTTCGCCGATTATTCAACTGATGCTTGTTAGTTAGTATTGCCAAGCTTCTGCTTGCCATTGATCCAGTGTGCGATTTATACCTAAGACCGAAAGCAGTCTTTCCGGTTTTTATACCACCGACTTTAAACTGACACAATTCTTACCTCAATCGGGTTGCGAGAAGTGTTAGTACATTATATCTAGTCCTTTGAGATGCATATATGATAAAAGTTTTTAGAATGATCCCACATAATCCGTAGACCGAGAAATATTGGTCGAAATGCAGTTCAGAAACTGTCATTCAAATTTTAAAAATTCATTTGTGTAGTGTATTCTTTTAAAACTTTCGAAAACCGCACCAAATCTGAAACTGAATCAAGAAATGCAATTAGCAAAAAGAAAACATATTTCTAGTATCATCGGAATTGAAGAAAGCTACCAGAGTACAGAAGTGGTTGGTGAAAAAAGATGATGTGAGTGCCTGCAAAGATCTGCTAAAAGCGAAAATAAGTTCAAGAAACATGTTTGAAAGAATTTTCAAATTTTTGGAAAACTATTTTTATTTAATTTTAATAAAGATTAATTTTTGATAATTTTTTTATTTTAAATATCCGATTAACTAATAACCAAATATCATTTTACTCTCAGGAGCATGACACCTCCCAGGGAGAAAAAAAGAGGTCGATCTTCTGTTTGCTAGAAGTGATCATTGAGAGCAATAGTAAAATAGCAACATATTTTTAAGAACCTTATTAATGGATTGTGCGCTAGAAAGATTATATGGACATCAATGCACAATAACAGTGGTGGATCCAGGCCAAACTTTTGGGAGATCTGGAATTTGTATCACAAAATTTGTAAAACAGTTTTGAAGATTTAATTTATATATTTCTCCCAAACTTTTCAATGGATAAAAGGAAAAGAAATTGTAGGGGGTGGGGGACGCTAATTACCTCGAAACAAATTCAGTTTAAGTCCACAACACTATTTTGAGTAGAGCTGTAGTTCGGAGATTAAAACATGTGCTCAGCGATAAAAAGAAAAATTCGAAGGTCTCTTAGGGATGAATCAATAATCTCTGTCACTCGTAACCGAGACCGGATGTAGGGGAGTGGGGAGGGACGTCTTACCCAAAGAATCTTAGTAAAGGTGATGAAAGCAAAAATATTTTAAACTTTGCATATTTCGCCCACTTTTCAAGAAAACTTTTTAAGACCTCTAAAACCAAAAGAAAATGTTATACTGAAATGAAATAGTCTCTTAGCCCCCTTTTGCTGATTTAGGTCCAATTGCATCACTTCTCCCCTTCCATACACAAAAAAAATGTGTGTACACTTTATTTTTCTTAGATCCAGGCCTGCTCCTGACCATTACCCATCCACTGGCAGTGATTTGTTTAAAGTAAACAATTTCATTGCACTCTGAAATAACACGATCACACTTGCATGTTTCTGTCACATCATTTATTCACTACATGCCCTCTTTAAGTGGGAGGGAATCTAACAGGTAGATAACAAGGAAAAATAGGCATTGGGAGCATATTCCAGCTGATCTTACAGAGAGATCACACTTCCTATCTCTATCGGTCGTCGGCCTGAGTAGGACTTACTTTGCCTCCCCATATACAGATCAAAATCACAGATCCTACTACGAGATTAACTCTTTATCTCAAGCAAAGATTGAAAAATATCCGTTCTGTCACAGTGAGAAATTCTCCTTCTACTGTCAAGGATTGCGCGAATCTAACCTCTTTATATCTATTTTTTTCTTCTTAATTTCATGCATTCCTTACCCTTCAGCATACTTTCACCGTGCCTCATTCACCACAAGAGCCATCTGGCCAGCGGGCCGTGCCTTGCATACCGCAGCTCTCCTCAGCTGATTGCTTCTGCTCACCTTGCCGTTTCCTCCGTCGCACCGCTCCATCCACAACAAACAAATACATACCTGATTTTATTTCGCTGTCGACGTTCACACAGAGATGGCATCTGAAAAACTCCTTTCAAAAATCAAGAAAGAAATATCACAAATATTGAGCATTTAAAAAAAAGTAAAAGATATCACAAAGGAAATATATAAATATATCAAATAAATCATAAAAACGCATATAAAAATATCACTTAGTACATCCAAAAAAAAATCAGATAATAATAATTGCTTATTTCATCAGCCGATCATATAATTTGTTTCGATATAACAAAAAAAATAAAAATTTAAAAAAATACCAATCTTGCTATATTGTCTAAAATGTCTTTAAATATTCTTAAAATATCTTAAAATGTCTTAAAATATTGCCTATCTTGCTATATTGCCTAAAACGAAGACGATAAAATTAAACCTTATCGATGGTGCAATCAATCAATCACTGAGTTCGTATTCACTTCAAAGAAAGATAAGGCACCCGCAATATTGTTGAGTAGGTAAAACGGCGTCCTATCTTCCTTTGAAGCGGATACGAACTCAATGACTGATTGCAGCATCGACATGGTTTAATTTTATTTTCCACTTTTTACACCCTATAGGAAGATAGGTATTTTTTTAAAATTTTAATTTATTTGTTTTTTTTTTGTCACTAAAACCATTTATCTTCAAAAAGTTTCATTTGATACATGACTCATAAACATCGAGCACATTTACCCTCCTTTTGGGTTCAAGTTTGTGGTAGCCCATGGCATTGGAGACGTCACAAGCTTTAATTTAAGATACGACTTGTTAAATTCGACCACCGCGAAAATCTCCCCCACACACACACATTTTATCAGGGGGGAATAGTGAGGGCAAAATTGCAAATAGTTTACGACCGTCATTATACGAGCTTTCCTTTGAGACCTAACTCTTAACGTAGGTAAAAAAGGTTCGGAAGATAATGTAGAACGACTGACAGATTTCCTGTATCATAGGGGGGGGGAAGAAAGCATGGGGGTTCATTTCTTATGGCCTATGACACTCCCTGCATCTCGAGCTTTCATTTGACACATAGTATGTTACTTTCCGCACGCGTTCATTAGATGTAGGGGAACAATCATTTTCATATTTTCCTCCTTTTTTAGGAGAAAGAAAACAAGGAGGGTCGGTGTTTCAAAGCTTATGACACTCCCCGCGTCACATGCTTTCATTTGACACATCACTTGTTATTTTCTGCACCCGCATTCAGGATATATAGAGAAACAATAGTTTTCATATTTCCTCTTTTTTGATGGAGGGAGAAAGCGTTAGGGGGCAATTTTTCATAGCCTATGACACCCCTGCGTCACAAGCTTTCATTTGACACATAGACTGTTACTTTCCGCACTCGCATTCAGGAGATATAGGGGAACACAATCATTTTCATTTCTTCCTCTGTTTTTTTAGGTATAAAGAAAGCACGGGAAGTCAATTTATCATAGCCTACGATATTCCCCACGTTAGAAGCATTCATTTGACGTATCGCTAATTACTTTCGGCCTTCGTGATCTGGAGATATACCTTAAATATAGTTTTCATATTTACCCTTTTTTAGGGAGGAAAAAAACATGGGGGATCATTTTTATAGCCCATGACATTCCCCTTTTTCACAAGCTTTCATTTGGCACATAAATCATTGCGTTTCTCCATCGCGTTCGAAAGATATGGTAAAACAACGTTTTGTCAAATCCACAAACCGACCAACCGACAAATGTCAAAGCAATAAGAAGATAAGGTAAAAAATAAGCTCACCAGACAAAAAATTACTCACCCCTGGCTGAATGTCGCCTAATAGCGTTTAACACCTCCGTGCGACCGAAGAAGAGCTGTAATCTTGTCTAGCAAGGATTCATCCAGTCTTCCAGCAGCAAATGATGCAGTTCGGCCAGATTATCCAAATGGCTGGAACGGCGCTTCACTCTTTTCTTAAATAGTCCCACAAGTTTTCTATGGGATTCAAATACAGGGATTTGGCGGGCCAGTCGAGATGTTCGAAGGCTTCAGAATGCTCATTGTGCCAATCCGACACACTTCGAGCCCTGTGCACGCAACAATTGTTGTTTTGGAAGATTGGGGTATCCTTCTGGTGCTCACTGTGGAGATGCTGCACAAAAGGCAACACGTGGTCGTCCAGTAGTTCCATGTACTCCTTCTGGTTCAAGTGTGACGTCACCGCAATCAAAGGACCCATTTCCTCATACGTGAAACACCCCCAGAACATCACAGAGACTCCTCCAGCTTGAACGAACCTTACACACAGTCCGCGTAGAAGGCTTCATGTGGCTTACGATGTACCTGTCACCTCGCATCATTCGAGTACAAGCAAAAACGTGACTCATCCGAGCAGAGCACACGGTTCCAAGAGTCGACAGTCCAGTCTTTGTGGTACCACACACACTGTAGCCATGCAGCCTTGTGCAGAGCTGTTAACATGGGTCTTTTCCGTGGTACTCTACTCCAGATATCCATGCCATGCAATTTCCTTTTGGAGTGTTCGTTTGGAAACAGCTTGTTGTAGGTCTGCATTGACTGACTGGAGCAATTCCTGCCTCGTTGCAAAGCAATTTGCCCTAAAAGTGAGTGACACACTGCAGCGGTCCCTATTGGTGAGTACAGTCTTTCTGCTGCAGTTCTAACGACGATTAGCGGTGGACTGCGATGTACATCACAGTTATAAGACCCTTTGGACAGTACAATTCGATACACCTGCAAAGGCAACAACTTTTTCTACACTATGCCCTTTGGCTCGGCCAAACTCAATAACACCTTTTTGCCACTCATTCACATCTTTGGTGCGACCCTTATTTCATGGAGCGACTAACACACACGTGGCACACAACCACTTCTTGTCACTGTACGAACCCCGTAGTGCACGGCACAGCTATTTGTGGGACGCCTTTAGTACTGGTGCACCCTCTGTTGCTGTTGAATGGATGTAGCCCTCTTATGGCGGCAGATGACTAATTTTATGTCCAGTGAGCTTATATACCGGTGGAAAAGGTGAACAATTTAATGTAAATAAGAGAACATAAGAAAAGCTAATATGTTTTCTTATGGTCCCTTATTAACATTATATGAATAGGAACATATAAACCAAAAACAGATGAATATCAAATATTAAATCTTAATACTTAGGCTTGTATCACGAATTTATTCAAATGTACTTTAAATATACAACATTAAAAAGTGCAAGCACAATATCGAGGTCAAAACAAGATTACTTCAATCTTGACAGGATCTCAAAAACAAAATGAATTTTAAGCCAGAATCCTAACCATTGATTAAAATAAGCAATAGCAATAAGCCAAAAGCAATATACTCAATATATAACTGTTTAACATAAAGAATAATTTTCAAATCAAAATACTAAGGCTTAACATGAAGCAACAAGAATTTTCTGAAATACATCTGAGATGTACACTGACTGGACAAATTATTTTATACACCCCCAATATTATATATACCCTCGAGATACATATGCAAAGCATAAATATCTCACCCAGTCATGTGGGGACGCTGAAACTGGCAATGCCTATAAATAGAGCAGGTCTCTACGCATTAGAAACCAGTCACAGAGAAGTATTCACGTGTAAAGGTAGCAACATAAGTGTGTTTTACCGTGGCCAGATAGGAGGTGCGAGGAAGGCCGATTGTTCAATCACCACAACTTCTGAACTGTTGGGATTTCCACATCAGGCCACCGCACGTGTACCAAGATTACGTGAAATACGACAAAACTTCCAACCAGAAGGAAAAATGGGGACGAAAACGTGCAATTGACCCTCGAGTGAACGCAGACTGTCCTGTATTGTTGCAAGGAATTGTACGTCTACCATGGAGCAGATAACGTCGGAATTGAATGAGGGCATGTCCACATGCTTATTCACAAAGACCATCTGTCGTACCATGGAAAAAATAGGCTATGGCAATCGACGTCGACATTGTGTCCCATTGTTGACTACAAGACACTGAAAGGTTAGTACAGTGTACAAAACCTATCGCAACACGTTATCTGGTCTGACGAATCAGGGTTTCAACTGTATCACGCCGATGGGAGGCTGCATGTGTCGATGGGAGGCTGCATCACTTAGTGTGGTTTACACCACACTAAGTGATGGACTCAGCTATCCAAGTTGGGGTCATACAGGCAGATGGAAGCAGTGTAACAGTTTATGGAGCGTTTACATGGGCTTCCTTGCCCACCCCCTCTTACCCATTGAGATCTCTGTCACCGGCATAAGGTATTTGAACACCCTCGCGATCATCTATAACCGTTCATAACGATTCTCTTTCTGCACCATGATACCATCTTTCAACAGGACAATGCCACACTGCATACTTCTCGAGTGGCGACCAATTGGCTCCAGGAGCATTCATGTTAGTTTACCATATTCCAATGGCCCTCTCGATCGCCGAACTTCAACCCCATTGAGAATTTGTGGGATGAATTGGAAAGTTCGGGTCGAACCCGCCACCCCCACCAGCAACTGTGGGTGCTCTATGACAGGCGATCCTCTCTTAATGGGCGGCAATACCATTCCGTGTTTTCAACACCTCACTGAGTTCTTACCAAGATGTCTGTCTACTGTTGTGAGGGCAAAAGGTGGAGGTGTATATAATAACTTGTCCATTCAGTGCATATGATGAAAAAAATCCAAACACAATAACAAGGTATGCTGAACAAGACTGCTTTCAACGCGTCAGAGAAATTTCAGGAAATATAATTTTAAACCAGAATATTTAGACTTAACATGAAAACACCAAGAATTTCCAGAAATTCACTTAAAATATATATCATGAAAAGAAATCTAAGCACAATACCAAGGTATACTAAAATATGACTGAAATATGACACAAACGGTTGAAAATAACAGTCTAACACGATAAGTATTCAAATAAAAATAAAAATATTTATTATGCGAGGGATTCAACAGGGCAATTATCGTTTTAGGATTCAATGAAGAGAATTTGTGGGTCTATAACTGAAAGATACAAAGAAGAGGTTGATATTGTACTATGATTTCAAAATCGGAGGAGGAAAGAAATTGCAGCTATCTGATGAGGCTTGAAAGAAATGATATCTTAAATCCATTAAGGGGATGGGATGTAACTTTCACTTTAGGATCAAAAGAAATGATAGGTGGGGTATCATTGAGATTCGAGGATAGGAATGATGTAAGACTACTATTTCAAGTTTCCAGAGAAGGTGGGATTCTTATTTGCAGAACAAAAGAAAGGGGTGGATTGTGACTCTAATTGTGAATTCATAGAAGGGAAAAGATACAGCTATCAATGAAAGAGCAAAAAAAATCACATCCCATTCCATAACAGCATTCATCATCATCATCGTCGTCGTCGTCGTCGTCGTCATCATCATCATCATCATCAAGCAGCCATGGGCTATGGAGGTCCAACCAAACGGTGCAATTTAGTTCTCCAAGCATGTTTGTCCTGAGCTACATCTGCTGTATCTGGTCACTGCACACCAATTCTAATAAGGTCCTGTTTGACATTGTCTGCCCACCTCATCCTTGGTCTCCCCCTCTTTCTGAAGCCTTTAGGCACACTGTTCATAACCCTTTTAGCTAATCTATCCATAAGGGCAACATGGCCAACCAAACGGAGTCTCTCTCTGCACAATATGCTGTTAAAGAATGTTGCAGACTCCTTTGTATAACCTCATCATTAGTTACAAAGTTGAACCACATAATGCCCAAGATATTGCATAAGCATCTGGAATCAAAAGCATATAGCTTCCTGTTATCTTGTTTACAAAGTGTCCAAGTTTCACTACCATAACTAACCCTAGAAAGAACCAAACTATTATACAGTCTAATTTTAGTCTTTAGGTGTATAGGCCTATTTCTCCAAACTCTCGATAGATTCTTAAAAGTCCCGGCAGCAATCCCTATTCGTCTGTTAATCTCATGCCGCACATCGCCATTATCTGTTACATATCTCCCAAGATAATTAAACTGTGACACCTGCTCAAGACTGCAACCATTCAGATTAACTGAATCACAGCCTGCCTGACCAATTTTCATCACTTTAGTTTTCTCTCTGTTTATAACCAAACCAACTGTACTACCAGTCTCATCAACAGCTCGAATGAAAGAGTTCATCTCATCAACATCATTTGCCAAAAGGGCTAAATCATCAGCATAAATCTAAATCAGAAATTTTCGTATCTCCAGCCCATTTAAGGCCAAAATCTTTCCCTTGAAGTGAATTTCGCATAACATAATCAACAACCAAACTAAAGAGAAAAGGAGACAAAATGCACCCTTGTCGAACACCAGACGTAATGCTAAACCAATTGCTACAAGACTTACCAACTCTCAGACACGACTCAGTGTTATTATAGAGAGCTTTCATTGTGTTAACTAACTTGTCTGGTATACCACATAATCTCATCCACAAATTATGACGATCAACAGAGTCGGAAGCATTTTTGAAATCCACAAAACTAGCAACCAAAGGTTTCTGAAACTCGAAACATTTCTCAAGAATCTGCCTGAGTAAAAATATCTCATCTACACACCCCCTACCACTTCTGAATCCACATTGCTCATCACACAATTGCCTATCAACCAGATTCTTAATTCTATTAAGCACAATCATGGAAAGAACTTTACCTGGAACAGAGAGTAGGCTAATACCCCTATAGTTATCACAAGAACTGCGATCACCTTTTTTGAAAATAGGGATAATAATAGCTCTGGAAAATCCTTATAAACCATGCCTTTATCATAAAAGATATTCAATATTTCAGTCATCCATGTGGTAACTGAAACATTCCCAGCTCTAAGCATTTCAGTAATAATTTCATCTACTCCTGGGGATTTATGTAGCTTAAGTTTAAAAACAGCTAAAATATCTTCAGACTGTGTTATAGGGCCAACATTAAAGCAAGTAATGCATCTATCATCATTACAAACAATGGGAGTAGAACTAACCACATTGTTTAGAAAATCACTAAAATGCTCAGCCCACCTAGCCATGACAGAATCCTCGCCTACTATAACCTTACCTTGTTTATCCTTCAATCCCTGTATACCTGTTCGTTTTCTACTACACAAAACATTAACTATCTGGTACAGCTCTCTGCTGTTGTGCTGTCTAACTGCTTCCTCGGCTTTGTCAGCAAAGCTATCAAGCCAAAGATTCTTATCAAGAGCTAACTGATCCTTCACACATTTATTAAGCTCTTTGTAATGCTTTCTTTCAGGACTAGTAGGGTATTGATTAAGGACATTCCTGTAGTTCTTTCTTTCTGAAAAAAGTTCAAGTGCCTTATCACTCAAATAAAACTCCTCCTCTGCTTCTTTTTTCTTAAAAGAGTACTGTTAGTTTCCAAAAAAGCCTATTTAAAATGGTCCCATTCTTCTTCAACCTCAGTAGTAAGCAAACTATGACTGTCATAATGACTAAGTAACCTTTGAAAAACTGAGAACATTGAGAGAATGGGATTGGTTTTGAGATATAGTAGAAAGAAAGTGGTGGAAAGTCTGGGATGAAGTAGGACTGTTATTTAAAGACCCTAAGATGGAAGAGTTTGGACTAACATTTAAGGTCTAAAGAGGATGAGAGAAGGGTCGCACTATCTTAAACGATAGGTTCCAATGAAGGGTAAAGATTACTACAATTATTTTAGGATCTAAAGAAGAGTAGAGAATTAGATTGTCATTTGGGAATTCAACCGAAGGAATGGGATGGGGCTGTCTTTTAAGTATCGGAGGAAAGTGATGAGCTGGCAATATCATTTGACGCTTTCTTGTTGTTATTAAAAGGAGAACTTTAATAAATCCTTAAAACAAATGGTTGAAAATAAGAATCTAACACACATATTATCTCTTTGAATGATTTTATGTTTAAATGAATTATTGATAATATTTTAATCACTGAAAACTTTTGTGTATCTTTGAATTATCACTAATATCTGCTTCCGCTTGGGATGTTTCGTCGTTGTCTTCTTAAAAACAAAAAATAATTTACTGGAAAATTTTATATGATCATCAGACCGATGATTCTCTATGCTTCACCCATATAGGCGAATACTACACCCACCAATATTCGTACGATTCAGGTCTTAAAAAACAAGATTTTGAGAACTGCAGTCGATGCCCCCTGGTTTGTCACTAACAGACAACTTCATAAAGACCTGGGCATTCACTATATATATATACACACATATAAAACGCACCTCAAAAAGTTTTTTTGAGGCTGTAAGCAATAATGCCAATGAGATTATTTCTTCTCTGATTCTTTACGATCATACTGTTTTGAACAAGTACAAGAGGCCTAAAACGGTAGCGTTCTCTGAGGAGACCTACCCGTTTTAGGTTTCTTATACAATTTTACTGCAATTTTCAGCTTCATGCATCATGTTTGCCCTTAGGGGTCCACCTAATAATAATAATAATTTATTTCATGCAGGGAGTTACAGTAAAGCCAAGGTACAGGTAATTTTGGATATTTGTTTAAACGTTCAAGTGGCTTAATGCGTGGGGTGGTTTACTTATATATTTTGTTCTTACTCATTCCAAATAGGCATATCTTTATGATGGAGATAGTTAGGGGTAAAATTAATACCCGGTACATCGAATATGATTATACGATCTACGATCTACTGGAAAATTTAAAGCGATAAAATTTGCTTATTGAAAAATTTATCTTTTCCTACGTATTTATTCAAAAAAGGTGAAAAATCAACTAAAACTAATTGCCATTGATGGAATTGCTATCTCTCTTCGTATTCATTTCAAAGGAGTACAGGAATTTGTTTTAGGGGTGTGTAGTGGGGGTGCTGTTATGGTAAAAATAACCCGATTAGGCACATTATCTTCCTGTCACAGCCGGTCAATTTTTCCCTGAAATTAATACGCCGAGGAGAATATATTGTTCATCTGTTTCTCTTTATAGGCATAAAGAAAAAATATTTTATTAATTTATGTATTTTTTTTATCTTTAATTACAACTTTGAAGAGAATGTCTTCATTTTTCCTCTGTTTTGGAATCATTAGATATACTTTACGATCTGACTTTGTCTTTAGAGATAAGGAGGGGAAGATTTGTTTACGAACTTCTTTCCTTTTTCGTGGGATGAAAGGATGGAAGGCAAATTTTTTTCTATCTATGACACTTCCTGCATCAAAAGTCTTCATCTCATACATAAGCTGCATTTAGAACTATACTTCCTAGAGATGAGTTTGGGCTCAATTCTTCCCCCGAATTAATTTCGATAATTATTGAGCCCGAACACGATTTCAGAGAAGCAATTCTCTGACTCATCCTAAGAGATGTACAGACAGTCCCCGACTTAAATGTGGGTTCGGTAACTCAAAGTAATGTGTTAGTCGAATTTTACGTGTGACTGATATACCATAGTAAATGCGCTTGCTTTATTATTCTTGGTGATAGGATGTTGGATTAATTATTAAATAATGATAAACAGGAGAATGGTGATGGGAAAGAGGCTGAGAGCTCTTTGTAAATGAAATTTTGAGTTTCCAAACTGTAATGTTACGATGTAGCAGATTATTTACATGGAAAATTGTACACTTGATAGGCTCTTGATAACTCAGATTTGCGTAATATATAAAATTAGTATTAATTCAATATAGTGTATATCAGTATTAACATCTGTATGTTTATATTGTTTTGCTACATTTTTTTGACAGAGAAATATTTAATCCCATTGAATAGACAAGTTGTACATTTCATATAAAGAATTCTGCATAAGATTTTTCTAAATTTATACATTCAACTTTAGGAATACTGAAAGCGTCTACAAGACTTGAAGTTACCTGCATGTGGGTTTATACAATTTAGTAAAACATTTTTGAAAAGGTAACAAATTTAATACAAAATCTATAGATGTGATATCACTTTCCATTCTGTTTCCAAAATAAGAAAACAAAAGGCAGAAATTTAAAAACGCAAAACGTATAACTACCATAATAATGATTATTAACATTTCTAAAGACTTTTTTTTATACCATTATATTCAAAAATCCAGATTTTAAAAGAATGAAAGTTTGTTTCATCTTTAAAACTTCCAGGTAAATTATTAAATATATTTGATGCTTAATATATATAATGTTTTTGTACAATGTTTTTTTTAGGAAGAGGTAAAGTCTGATTTAAGTCTGTACCTATTCTTGTATTATAATTTATATATCTAATATCACTTTCAATCCAGTGTTTTTTAATATACAGGGTGTCTCAAAAATATAGATACAAGCTTTTAGGGGAGGTAGATAACATCTGAAGGAATGAGAATTGCATAGGAACCCATAACCGGAAACGTCACCGTAAGTCAATAGGCGGCGCTGTTCATCAGTGCGCTAGAAGGGAAATTTCGGATTTCCTCATTCGAGCGGTAGTCGGCTGACGAAGAGCATGCAAAGGTATTCGAACAGAGAGCTGGCAGACATGCACTTAGTGTACGGAATAGCTAAGGGCAACGGACGAGCCGCTCAACGAATGTATCAAGAACGCTTCCCACACAGAATATGTACTGGACCACCGTTTGTTTGCGCGTGCGCATCAAAATTTGTACGATTATGGGTCATTAAGAGGTAGCAGAAGCGAGGGCAAGCCACGATCGACGCATACTCCCACCATGGAAGAAAGTGTGTTGGATGCCATGGAGACTAATCCTAGTACCAGCACACGTACCGTTGCCTCTGCCTTAGGAGTGTCTCGTTGCAGTGTACAGCGTGTTTTGCACAGCGAGTCCTTACACCCCTTTCATCTCCAAAGGGTTCAGTTACTTCTCTCCGCAGATCATCCTGCACGTGTGCGTTTTGCGCAGTGACATCTCCAAGAAAGTGCCCAAGGTGCAAATTTCCCAGCTTATGTTTTGTTTACTGATGAGGCCAATTTCACTCGAGATGGCGTATTCAATCAGCACAATGCGCATTTGTGGGCTCATGAGAACCCCCATGGTGTGCGCACCCATGTGGCACAACATCGTTTCGCAGTAAATGTGTGGGCAGGTTTGGTCGGCGACTGCTTAGTAGGGCCATACCTTTTACCATCCCTCATGACCTCCACGAAGTATCTAATCTTTCTGGAACAGGTTCTACCAGGGCATACTTGCCCATGTTCCAGCAAATGTGAGACACAACATGTGGTTTCAACATGATGGGGTGCCTCCCCATTATGGAAGGTGTGTTCGTGCGCATTTGAACATGTCTTTTGGGCAACGATGGATTGGACGTGCTGGACCAGTTGCCTGGCCCCCACGCTCACCTGATTTAACAAGCGTTGATTTCTTTCTGTGGGGGGGGGGCCTCAAAGCTATCGTGTATGAATCGCCTGTGGAGTCTGACATGGATTTCATGGCAAGGCTTGTCTGCGCTGCTGCTACTATCAAAGAAACTCCAGGTGTGTTCGACCGTGTCCGGCTATCAATGCTGCGTCGGTGTCATGCATGCATCGCGTCTCATGGTGGAAACTTCGAGCATCTGCTGTAGCATTATGAAATGTATCATCTAGTACGACATTTGTAATAATTATGTCCAATAAATGTTTTCCCATTAATCACTGTTTGTCCTTTCAGATCTTGTACCTTTGCTACCACTTTCTCATGACGTTTCCGGTTATGGGTTCCTATGCAATTCTCATTCCTTTAGATGTTATCTACCTCCCCTAAAAGTTTGTACTTATATTTTTGAGACACCCTGTATATAATGATATTGTATATGTATAATTTTCTTAAAGGTAATATATGCAATTTACTATAAAAGTGTCTAACACTATCATATCTTCTTTTTCTTAAAATGCATCTAATCATTCTATTTTGAGTGTTAATTAATGGTTTAATATTGCTGTGATATATTCCACTCCAAGAAATTAATCCATATGTTAAATGAGATTTAACCCATGCATTATAAATTAGTTTTAAATGTGTAATATTTACAAAATTTCTGATATAAAATAATTGTGCTATTATTGTATTAAATTTATTTATTAAAGGCTCAATGTGTTTATTCCAAGTTAGTTTACTATCAATATGCACTCCTAAGTATTTATAGCACTCAACACCTTCTAGTGGCTTGCATGAACAACTAGTACCGATGCTTTTTAAGTGCATGATACAATAATTCCAGTTTCAAATTATCTCTTTGATTTTGTCTCAATCGGAAATATTCATATTTTGCTCTTTCTACATTTAGATACAAATTATTTTTCATAAACTAATTTCTGATATTCCATAAATCTTGATTTATTTTTTCAATCAAAATATTTCCAGTAGTTGCTGTATGTATCAGAGCAGTATCATCAACAAATGCTATTAATTCCTCTTTTAGCTCCAGGTTACAAAGATCATTTATAAAAATATTAAATATTATTGTACCTAATACAGACCCTTGAGGAGCATCATATTTGATTTTTACTTTACTGTAATAATTCCCTATTTTAACCATTTGAGTTATGTTTTTTTAAATAAATCTGAAACCATAATAAATTGTCCCTGGAACTCCTGCTCTCTCAAGTTTATATAATAATATGTCGCGTGAAACTGAGTCAAATGCTTTCTTTATGTCCAAAAATATTATTGCTGTTTTTAAATTTTTATTTATTGCACTCTAGATTGAAGACATTAATTTTAATATAGCATCTTCTGTTCCAGTGTCATTCCTAAACCCAAACTGATTTTTAGAAAAAAAATTTATTTTTGTCTAGAAAATTTAAAAGTCTAATCTTAATTTGCTTTTCAAATATTTTTGAAAACACCGACAATAAACTATTGGTCTGTAATTATTAATATCTAAATGTTTACCACCTTTGTAAACAGGTACTATAGCTGAATTTTTAGGAATTGTTGGAAAATATCCAGAATGCAAAGATAATTTATAGAGATGACATAAAATGGCTGAAATATTATTTTTTATTTCTTCAATTATCTCTACAGACATACATTCTGTTCCATTTGCCTTTCTTATTTGCAAAAGAAGAAATTACTTCATTAATTTCATGTTCTGTTAGATAATCTATGAAAATCGAATTCATTGAAACAGATATCTTATCCTTTTTCTGTTCAGTGTATTCTGGAATTTCGGTTACAAATTTTTTAATTATTTCTGCAAAATAATTCTTAAACTTTTCAGCTAATAGAATCGGATTATCATTAGAAGAATACATAGTAATATTTAATTCTATTTCTATTGGAGTCACTTGTATATGTCGCTTCCTTCCACATAATTCATATATTATATTCCAGTGCTGTTTACATTGCCATATTTGTTTCATCTGAAACATGCATATTAAAAAACGAAATCATACATTATTGTAACTAAACTTTAAACCTAACTAAATCATCTGAAAATTTTATTCTAAATACTTTTGCCTTTTCTTCTCTCCGGATAAAGATTTTGCCATCCCTAATCCAGACAAATTTTACGTTTTGTTCTTGTTGTAGCTTTTTGCTTTCATGTAGCATTAATATATTTTCTTGGGTCAAGTATTCATTTATGAATATTTTATCTTCATGAAATTCTCGGTGAATCTCTTTAGCAAACAGCTCCTTTTTTTACTTTCCAACGAGCAAGCAAATGATCCTTCATTTTACGAAATGCCAACTGTACAATAATTGGTTTACCTTATTCCTTGTTTCTAGTTGGGTTGGGTTGTTTTACCGCTGAGCGGCACTTTTTTGCACACCATGGGCTAAATGGCCAGGTCACATGGACCCCGAAGGCTCAGAGAAGGTTGGGGGAGGGGACCCACTGGAACAGCTGTTGGGAGACAGATGGTAGCCTCCCGTCAAGGCCATCCAGCGTGTTCTTTAACGTGCACAGGGTATGGCTCTCCCGCACACGGGGCCACGGCTTAACGTCCCATCCGACGGACGGCGGCCTTTCCAAGCCCATCAGTGTCCCCTACTGACCGTGGGCAGGGCGGGGAATTTTGCGGAGATAAATCTCAACGCTGACCCAGCTGGGACTCGAACCTGGGAACTACAGATTACGAGCCTGGCGCGCTACCGACTGAGCCACCCCCGCCCCCCTTGTTTCTAGTAGTAACTCTATGAGCAGCTTGGATATCATTACTATTTGCATCTATTTGTAATGCTTTTGCTATATAAAACAATTTATTCAATATGTACACTTTATTTACAGAATATCGACAATTTACGAAACATACAACAAATTAGTGATTGCCCACCCGGTAGTGTCAAAGAAGGTCTAAGGTGAAGAAAGCAAGTTTCTCACAAGCGTAAGTGGCGCCGCCCCTCGGAATTGGTGTAAGGCGCGATATGCGTATGCGTAGTTCAATCATTTTAGCACACTGCAACTATGGTTTGTCTTACTCTTTAAAAGTTTAATGTGATTTAACTAGTGTTTCAACCTGTCTAACACCCATGGCTATTTGCCTACACTGGCAGCTCAGCATAAAGTTTATTCAATTAATATTTTATCGCGTTCAGGAGTGCATTTTACGATAGTTAGAAAAGCTGTAGTAAGTTTATTTTGAGTAATTTTGCAGATTTTTTAAAATTAATAATATGTAAATTAATCCATTTAAACCATTTGTGAATACATAAGTCAATATATGTTCCAGTTTCATGATCACTGGAGCATATCAATGAATATAGGTTTCTGAACTTTGCTTTAATAGGGTACTTCCTTTTATGATTGATACGAGAAGTACATACTGCAATCTGTTGACTGTTCGTACAAGTAAAAATCGATATTATTTTTATTAATAATTTGTGTTTAATTGTATAATACATAATAATATAGAACTTGTTATCGTGCGTCGGAACATAAATCTCAAAATGATAAAATAGTTGTGCTGGGTTGTTTTACCTGTGAGGGGCACTTTTTTACACACAGTGGACTAAATGGCCAAGTCACAAGGACCCTGAAGGCTCAGAGAAGGTTAGGGGAGGGGACCAACTGGAACAGCTGTTGTGAGACAGATGGTAGCCTCCCGTCAAGGTCATTCAGCATGTTCTTTAATGTGCACAGAGTGTGGCTCTCCCACACACGGAGCCACGACTTAACGTCCGATCCGACGGACTGCGGCCTTTCCAAGCCCACCAGTGTCCCCTACTAACCGTGGGCAGGGTGAGGAGTTTTGCGGAGATAAATCTCAACGTTGACCAGTCTGGGACTCGAACTTGGGAACTGCAGATTACGAGCCTTGCGTGCTACAGACTGAGCCACCCCCGCCCCTCTTAAAATAGAGTGAATATCGTAGAGTGTTAAGAAAATTAAGATTTTCTTGTTGTGGAGCACAACTACTACCTATTTTACGAACTTATTTTATGAAAAAAAATATATATATAGAATATTCGTTGTTATTTTCTTTCGAAACAAAAAGAAAATTATCATGGTGCCTAATAATGAGACATTTAGTAAATGAACATTTTTCAGTGTCGAAGTATAATAAAATTAGTCGAGTGGTGTAAACTTTGAAAACTTTGCTCGGCAGTGAAAAAAACAACAACGCTGGGAACTAATTCTTCTTCTCGGTTAGAGGTCTTCACTGCAATGCCACGTTTAGAGGGCGCTGCAATCGAACATTTTACATTATGCCTTTAGAAGTTTGCTCCCTTCCCCCTTAGACACTCCTTGGTCTAAGGGGGAAGTTACGTTAACAACAGCAGACTTGCAAGGAGCTTCAGCAGTGCCACCGCTAGATTCAAATGGCTAAATCAAGCCTCAGACAATCCGCCTGATATGTGGAAGGTCTCGATGTCGACACGCACTGTTTTCTGTTCAAAAACTGTTCTTTCAAGTTCTAAATAACCGCCAGATGTGGTCACGTGATGTTTTCTTCAGGAACGTCAGGATATCTTGGCAATGGAACGTGGACACAATCCCCTGGCTACGTCGACTCTTGTTCCCATGTAAGGAGGCACTGGGGCTTTAACCGAACACAAATGTTGCATTTCTTCATCCAATCACCCAAACTGGTTCAACTCAAGGTGTTGCTGTTATTGTTAGGCGAAAAGATCCCTGCTGCCAAAATGGCTCTCCTGGCTCTCTCCTTTTCCGATCTAGCTGAACGAGTCCTTACAATTAGTATAATAAAAGCTGAAAGGTATTTAAATAACCATTTGAATTTTACCTCATTTTACCTCAACTGCAATCACTGACAAAATATTATGATATTTATAATCTGTTTGAATCCTTATGCGTGAATGAGAAGAAAAATAGTTTGCATAGAAAAATAAAACCAATTGATATAACACAAGTTTACATATTAGTGCAATACAAGTATATATTAAGGAATTTGACTAACTATGTAGCAACCTTTTAAGTTAAAAAAAAAGTCTGTTATATACACCGAGTAGCCAAATCATTATTACCAGAATGTCTTTATGCAAATCGAAGCAACTGCAGGTAAATGGCGCGCGTAGGAAGATGATGAAACGGTTTAAATAACACCTGATACTGAGCTCTGTTTATCAGTGTTATTCTTATTCTTCATATGGGAAAGATAGCGGACTTAAGTGATTTTGACAAAGGCCAAATTGTAATGCCAAGCGACTGGGTCAGAGCACTTCCGAGACAGCAAAGCTTGTGGGGTGCTCACAGTCAGCCGTGTTTAGTACCTTCATAAAGTGGTCTGAGGAGGGAAAAACCACGAACTGCTGGCAAGGTGTGGGATGGCCATGGCTCATAGATCAGGTGAGCGAAGGCTATCCCATATGGTACTGTCGCTCAAAAAAATATTCGAACACTATGGTTGATTACAGAATTCAGAAAAAATATCTGGCAACGATTTTTTTAGAAATAATGATCTGGAATTTCTGATTGAATGATCTGGATTTTTTTAGAAATAATGATCTGGCAACCCTCGTGTCATGTGACACGAGGGTTGCCAGATCATTATTTCTAAAAAAATCGTGGCAACCCAGCAGTGGTGGCCATGCATTATCCTGTTGCAAAATGTTGTTAGGCACGGTAGATAGATATCGCATCAGCACAGGTACTAGTACAGTTTCAACATACCATGTCACTGTCAAACTACCATCAAGATCAACCAGAAATGACTGGCTGTTGTAACTAATGTCTCCTCATACCATGATGCCGAGTGTTGGTCCCATGTGGCACTTTCAGATGCACGCTGTATTACGTCTGCCACCTGGCTATCTCCTCAGACGCATGCTGTCCTCACTGACACCTAAGGAAAAACGGGAATCGTCACTGAAGACTGCACAATGCCATTTCGGTCCCCAGGAACTTCTTTCTCTGTCTGCACCACTGCAGGATGATGGCATGGGCGCAGAGGAAGACAAGCTAAGGGAAGGCACACGTCTCGCAGTCGCCGTCGGATTGTGCTGGCAAACACTGTAATATGCAGGGATGACGTATATATCGTGCAGGGAGCACGAGATATCTGTCATTATAGTTGTCATCATATCCGACTGTCTGACTGCTCTGACCTTCTTTCTGTCACCTGAACCTGGCCGCCACATTGCGAAACCTTCTGTTATCCATTGTCACCAACAACGTCCACAAGTTCGTGCATCGCACCATATGTATTGCAATTCGTCGATTGGGCATTCCGGCTTCTGTCATTCCAATAATCCGACCCCTTTCAAAGTCCAGAGGTGCACGTAACGTCGTCTTTAGCATTGTAAGGGCATGGTTATTTCAAAGAAGTCTTCCCCACATACTTCTGTTTGCTAGCAATCGTTTGCACTACTTTTCATAGTGCCCAGAGGTACTTACGTCACAGGAACAATTGCTTGGCTACTGGCTGTGTTTTTATTCTTATCGACATCATATCCAAATCAGTGACATAGGTATATGTTATCGTCATGCTTGCAAATTTGAAGCTTTTTCCAGCTATTCTCTCTAGGTGGGACAATTTCAGTGGAGGTAGTATATATATATACCTAATATTAGATACCAAATTTAAATATCGATACTAATCTATTACTGAATTCAGTATTCAGTGTTTATTTCCTGAATGGCAAAGTCACTTTATTTTAACTTTCTATCACACTCGCGATATTCCGATTAGGTACGTATCTATACATCATATTGAGTGAGGTCTCATGTACAGCCAATGTGATTGCGATCCAAATGCTATTTTCTCCTTAACGCTAACGGATTAATAAGCACCCATGGTTTTAATTAGTAACAATAACTGAAATGTTAATAAATAATATCCCGAATACTAAAATCTCGGTATTAATTTAACCTATGCAAAATACAGTAATAATTGCAAAAAAATGTAAGCCACATTAATATAAAGCATATTGCTTTAGATATTTCTTGTTGAAAAGTTATATTTTCAGTGGCCCCTTCACACTGCTCTGTCGTTATTATTATACAAGCTACGAATTTCTTACTGCCTGGTAATATTTTTCGTGTTCATTGGGAACTGGTGTAATGTAATAGATATTAAGAAAGTCAAATACCCATAATCATTTAAACCATTAATATATGCATTACGTGAAGTAATAATATCATGTTTGACTACAACTATTTTTTTACATAATAAAATGCGTATTACTTAACTGAATGTAGCCTCCGTGATATATTTATAACTGTTGAGTTTCTAAAAGTTACATAATGGTGTCGACTATCACTGATATCATCTATGTAAGCATTGCTGTGGAAGCTTGGCATTTGCCCTCATCACGCTTTCATTGCAAACTGTTGTAAGCGATGTGGAGAATGATTAACACCAGTCCCGGTGGCTGAGGGTTAGCGCTCTTGTCTGCTGATCAAAGAGTTCTGGCTTCGAGACATGGATAAGGCATGGATGTTTGTATTGCCTCTCTGCTGAAGACTCGCCTTCCTCACAGATCTCCTTTATGGCGTCCGAGTGGTTAGCGCTCTTGGCCATTGATCAAAGGGATATGGGTTCGAGGCACGGGTAGGTGATAGATGTTTGTGTTGTCCTTCTGCTGAGGTCTCGCCTTCCTCACCTTCTTCACTCTATGGCACAATAAACGGAGAATCTCCTGTCAGACCTTTGTGGCAGGCAGCTTGAGGAGTTATTTATTTCATTATTAAAGCGTGATAAATGATTGAATTTTCTGGGCAGACTTGAAACTTGCCCAGTAATAGCACATTCTTATTCGCACTTACAATTAAGGTGATGCAAGGAATTTCCGAGTGAATTACTTCACTAAATGAATATTGAAGGGAAATTAATAGGTCAAGATTTTTTTTTAAAATATTCATGTAAATTGCGAATCTTATTTTTCATTCTAATTTGAAATATAATATTTTAGTATTTATAACAGAAAAGCTCTGGGGCCTGGCCACTCTGGCACCTAATGACGAGCCATCCAGGACACATAAATGAAGAGCATTCATCATGCACTGACAATATTTTTAAATATAAAAGTAAGCGTTTCCTACAATAGATCAGTGTGTCCCAACCTATTTATCTTGGCGACGCATTTCTAGAATAATCCATTTACCGCGACACATTTTTGAAATATTAAATTTACCATGACACACTATGGTAAAAAGTCACCTTTTTATTATAATAACTTATATTTCCGTCTATACATCACTGAACGACTCACATTAAGTCATCTGTCAATATCTACTTAGTCTTGGTTTGCCTTGACCCGGCCTATAACTCGCCACCGCATTTCCTGTAATAAATTATGTCTGACAGACATATTAAAAAAATCTCTGTCGACAACTCCACCCATACTTCACAGGAAAACTGGAGAACCATTGATGCTGTTGAAAATGATTTTGAAGATATTTAGCACCTTCGGCTTTTGACCCCATGTTTAATTAAAGTCATGCACTGAGTTCTAGAACATTATATGTTGTCCATTATCGTTGAGGATGATTCACTTTTCAGTCAATAGAAAGCAGAGATTAGAATCTATGGGATTGTCTGATGAAAAGTTCCAGTCCAGATATAAAATCTTTGAAGATTAAAAATATCGGATATCACATAACGCATTCGTGTTTAATCCATGTGTTCTGTAATAACTGATCATTGGAGTACCACTTGTATAATTATATGTTGGCATTGTAAAATGAAATGGAAACTGTTTCACTGTAACTACTAAGATGACATCGAAAAAGGAAATTTTGTTGCAGTGCTACGTTCAGTCTTAATCCAATGATATTAACCTAGTGATGAAATATCAATATCGAATGGCTTTGGAAAATGACAAATATGTGGATATATAATATATCACTTGCGGCTGATGAGGCTCATTCTTCTCTCTGACTGTCAATGTAAAATTGTTTGCTTTTACCAAACATAACTCCTGAATATGATGGCGAATCTCGGTGAAGATTAGAAATGTCAGATGGCTTAGAAACGCCCACTTTTATCCACTTGGCTCACGTGCCAGAAGTTTTTCCTACAAAAATTAAGAATTCATATCGGACGTTAAAATAATTTACTTGATTTAAAAAATATGTGAAAGTTAATAAACGTATATCTCTCAAAATGCTTAATTTAATAAATGTTTTAAATCATAGGTTAAGTAAGAGACACTCTTTTTGTTTTTCATTGCACATTGCATTCGTGTTACGTACACATTTTTTTTTAAACTTTGACTATATTGAATTTTTTTGCTATAAATTTTTATATGCCAATCATTGTTGCCAACGCAAACTTCGTGACCAAAATTCCAGCGTCTAAATTTTTAAATCTAGCATAATTACATCTGTTGCAATATTCCTTAAACTTCATTTTTTAACTTTTTCCACCTTCAGAGGGCGCAATTGTAGCTATTGGGAGATTTTGTAAGTGCGAATCGTAATATTCCATCAACACATGTCTATTCCAAATGCATTTTTCAATTTATCTCAAAGAACAAAAAAGTTGAATGTCTACCGACTGAGAGACATCCAAAAGACAAAGGTGAAAACATAAGCTCGTTTTTCCTGAAAACGAACTCAAAACAAAACCACACATTCCCTTAACTGTGAATGTGGCCCTCCCTCCAATAACTGAAGGTTTAAAGCGATCCAATGAGTGGAGCATACAAACCCTTACAGTGTAATTTAATATTGTTGAGGAATTTCGGTAATAATTATTTGACAGTACTTAATGTTACTTAAGTATTTGAATGAACTTATTTAATAGAATAAACAAGATGTTGTTTGAAAGAAATATGACAATTTGAATAATTTACTTTATAAATAACTGATCAATTCAAATTACTGATAATTTACTAGATAATATTACTTGATATTTACTGATTATTACTTGTATTACTTGATTATTACTTGATATTTACTGATCAATTCAAATTACTGATAATTCACTTGATAATAAC
Organism: Ryuthela nishihirai; assembly: GCA_038380435.1. Lineage (NCBI taxonomy): Eukaryota > Metazoa > Arthropoda > Arachnida > Araneae > Heptathelidae > Ryuthela > Ryuthela nishihirai. The sequence goes on from JAWZYU010000019.1 coordinate 8,287,435, forward strand.
TGATCAATTCAATAACTGATCAAAATCAAACTACACTCGTATTAAATCACAAGCCGATTACTCGTAACCCTTATCAACAAATGCAAAATAGAATATTAAACGTCTGTTATGCGACACTCAGTTATAAATCAAAAATGTCTTATTTCTGGTTCAGCACCCCAAATAATACTCAATAACAGAACATAATTTCAAATATTAATAAATAATAACTTACTAGACTTAAGCATAAGAAATAACTATTCTTAGTAAAAGACACACCTATGACTAAATTATACTACCTTTGATTTCCCTGTTGGCATCTTATTACTATCACCAGTAGAATTTGACTTCATCTTTGACAAAATCTAAACAAACAGACTGCTGTTAGCCATAAATTCTTACATAAGCCAACAGAACTCTACTATACGTGCACAAATTAAAATTTTACATTAAACTCAATTTACAATTCAAACTCAACTGTTAGTTCTATTACAGACATGACGTATAGTTTACAACAAGTGAAACACCACGTGACAAATGCGCATACTTTTATGAGCAATTGTTACACATTGACACGTAGAGTTACTTGAATTGGAGAGATTTTGATTTATTCTTAACTTCCGGAGGGCTTAACTTTGCTTATTAGGCTGCTTTTTGATAGAGCAGTGATTTCTGATGCCTTTGGCTAGATTTCCTGTGCTTATACCACTGTATTTTATTATTAATTAGGTTCTGCATAAGGATGTAGCCTACAGAAATAGCTACATTACCTAGATTACACAGTCCTATTCTCTTGCAGCATTAACGCTGTAAACAACCAACCCAGACCCACAAATAACGAGTGCATTGTTCACTGGCTCCTCCTCCTCCATAGCATCAGACTTTTTTTTAACTATTCTCTATGACAACCAATAAATACTATTTTCCCGTGCCACAGTAGTTAGCGCACTTGGCTACTGATCAGAGGGACCTGGGTTGGAGCCTCGGGTAGATCATGGATATTTGTGTTGTCTTCCTGCTGAGGTACAGCCACTCTCACAGACCTTCTCTCTGATTTAGTGCAACAATTGCTCACAAAAGGGCGCGTTGCATCACGAGGTTCTTCATGTTGTAAAGAATACATCATGCCTCTATGTCTGACCCCACCTTCTGGAGTGCAGGCCGTTAGTACCTTTCAAAATAAAACTCTCTTGTAGAAGTGAACGGAATGGGAAGGCTGCCAGATTAGTGTGGCCTACTGATATGGACAACTATGGCTACTTTTCTTCTTTTTCTACCCTGCTGAGGAGTGATCAACCACACAGGGTTCTGGTGCTGACCATATAAACTTACTGGACTGGATTAAGGCTCTGAGCTTGATTATGGATCCTGAATTTGCTGCATTGATGGGCTTCTGCAGAGGGAAAATCTGCCGCTGTGTTCTTTGTTTGTTTGTGGGTTGACAGCTCCAAGAAATAGATCTACAGGTTAGGTTTTATCAGTTGGTGGATAATCCTGAACAGAGGTCATCGCAGACACCTGAACTTTTTGCTTCTACTGGCATCGTCAAATTCTACATTGGAGGAAGTCTTCCAGTGTATCTATGAGATTGTCTGATTAGAATTAGGATTGTCTATTAGAATTCAAGTTTTTCATCAAGTGGTGGGGATGGGGGAACGGGTCTTTGCCCCATGTCTGCGATTAGGGGACTGTGCGATATTGTTGGCATTCCCTCTCTCAAGAAACATTAGTTTCTTTAAACATTACACTAACCATTTTCTCTCCATAGGTAGTTGGGATGTGAGGACTCTGCACAGAGATTATTCTTTTGATGACCTCACACAAGAAATCCACCGTTATAATTTAGATAGTCTCGGCTTGCAAGAGACCACATGGACAGATAAAGGTCAGATTGTTTCAGATAAAGGTCAGTTGGTACTGACTCTGACCTTTGAGGAAGGGTGATAGGCCCTTTTGGTATTGGTAGCTTCAATGGCAAAGGACAATGTCACCCACAGATAGGTAATCTTAATGGTTTCAGAATAACTAACAGTTATTATAAACACCGTGACATACATAAGTAAACATGGGTTTCACCAGATGGGCTGCATAAGATTGTGATTGATTACATAGCAGCAAATGGGCTAGTTCTGTTAGGAATACCAGTCATATAGGGAAGCTGAAATTGGATTTGACCATTACATTGTTAAAAGTGTCTTGCAACTTAAACTTAAGAAGTGCTGCGCTAAAGTTAAAAAGATAACCTTTAACATTGAAGCACTGAAAGACCCAGTTATAGCTAAAGTTTACCATGATAGGTTACTTAGTCATTATGACAGTCATGGTATGCTTACTACTGAAGTTGAGGAAGAATGGGATCGGTTTTAACAGGGTTTTTTGGAAACAACACTCTTTTAGGAAAAAAGGAGCAGAGGGGGCAGAATTATTTGAGTGATAAGGCACTTGAGCTTATTTAAGAAAGAACTGTGGTAATGTCCTTAATCAGTACCCTACTAGTCTTAATTGAAAGCATTAAAAAGGGCTTAATAAACGTGTAAATGATCAGTTAGCTGCTGATAAGGATCTTTGGCTTGATGAACCTTCTTCGGTTGACAAAGCCGAGGATACAATTAGACATCACAACAACAGAGAGATCCACCAGATAGTTAATGTTTTGTATGATAGAAAATGGACAAGTATACAGGAATTTCAAGGTGAGGATTCTGTTATGGATAGGTGGGCTAAGCATTTCAGTGATGTTCTAAACCAGTGGTGCTCAACCTTTTATGCTTCACGTAAATGAGTATGTAACTGGCGTAACCCTTGTATAGATAGATAAAACTATAGTTAGAGTATAACATTGAGAATAAAACTTTGTTACTAGATTTAGCGACTTTTGAGATCTCACAACGTACACCAAAACTTTTTGCTGCGTACTCCACGTTGAGAACCCCTATTCTAAACAATGTGGTTAGTTCTAGTCCCATTCTTTGTAATTATGATAGATGCATTACTGGCTTTAATGTTGGCTATATAACACAGTCTGAAGTTATTTTAGCTGTTTCTAAATTTAAACTACATAAATCCCCAGGGATAGATGAAATTACTATGGAAATGCTTAAAACTGGGAATGTGGCGGTTGTCACATGGATGACTGAAATTTTGAATATCTTTTATCATAAAGGCATGGTTCCTAAGGATTTTACCAGAACTATTATTATCTATATTTTTAAAAGGTCTCTTTGAGACATGCGGCATGAACTAAGTATGATCCGCATTAACTAAAATGATTAACTATTCATAATTACTAATATTCAGGACTACTACGGAAATATTACTACAAAAATATTACTACTACGGAACTTATTATTGATCTGACCTCGAAAATGCTTTCTAACAAATATTTTTGAAAGAGTGGTCAAAAGAGATTAAGACTCGAACCAGGACCAATCCACAAGCTAATAATACCTAGTCCCGTATTTCCTAACTGTAGTTGCGACGAGTAGAGGTTTTAAATAATTAACCAAAATGCAGATTTTGTTTAAAAAAGTAACAAAAAAATTAAATTTCTTAACCTCAAGTCAACAAAATTCCACCGTAGGCTTAGAGAGGTGGATGATTTTACATTGCAATCATATTTTAGTACACCAACTCCACTTAAACAATCTAAATTAAAGTTAAGTGACAGTTAATGTTAACTGACAGCTAAAATGAAATGACAACAGTTAGTTATAATTCAAATCAAAATAACCATACCGTAAACGAAGACTCTTCCCAGGAACGGGAACTGGATTCTGCTAGGACACACGGAAACAAATATAGGAAGCACCCACTTCAGGTTTCTCTGGTCGTGGTTTTTCTCAAGCAATGCAAAATTTTGGCAAATTTAGCCTAGCTACAGTTTAAGTATAGGTTTAATATCTCTCTAATTCAGAGAAATATCTATCTTAAAATTTTTCCCTGAAATCCGTCCTGAAATTAGTCTAGTGGGTCTCCACAAAAATTGGACTTTAAGCGAAAAATGCAAAAGAACGATACAGGGGTTTATCAAAATAATGGAAACACCTATGGCGACTGGAGTATACGCAATGCGCCGTATACCTATTATAGGTATAACGTCACCCGCGTTAGGGATAACGTCACCCGCGATTGAGGTATATAAAGAGGAGAAGTACAATGTCGACTATTACGTAGCAGTGCCACAGGAGCAGATGCAACAGTTGCTGTAGTGTAATTGTCGACAATGTCAGATCTCGGTGACCTCCAAAAAGGCATGATCATTGCTGCGCGTCTTTCAGGAGCTTCAGTAACCAGAACGGCGGAAAGAGTAAGTTTACCGTGAAGAACTGTATCGAAGATTATGACTACCTATCAAAAAGGATAGGACATTGCCTCCAAACGTACAAATTATGGACGACATACGAAGTTGTCAGATAGGGATAGCCAAATGTTCGCACGGATTATACAAATGGAAGCACAAGACATGGCCCCACAAAAAGTAGCAGAGTTGAACACCAGTCGGAATGATTCCGTTTCCGTCATAGCAATTCGTCGGGAACTTCATTGTGATGGTATTTATGGCAGTGCTGCAATCCACAAACCTCTGATTACCAACATCAAAGCAACAAAACGTGTAAGGTGGTGCAAAGAACATAAAAACCGGGATGCTAAAGACTGGCAACGTGTCATCTGGTCTGTTAATCGTGCTACACATTGTTTCCTATCACTGGTAGAGTGTACGTGTGGCGAAAACCTGCAGATGCATACCACCTTGATTGTTTGGTTCCGACTGTGAAGCATGGAGGTGGATCCCTGATGCTGTGGGGTGCCATATCATGACATTCCTTAAGGCCATTAGTTATTCTGTAGGGTCGTGTCACAGTCAGGTCGTACGAATCCATTCCCGGGGACCATCTGCACCCAATGTTGCGGGCATTATTCCCAAATGAAAAGGTGAAATGAATGAAAAGTTCCCTGTGAATGTCCCAAATGAAAGGTTCCCTGTTTTCAAACGGATAATACACCTGTGCATTGTGCGAAACGTGTCAGGTTGTGGTTTGCAGAGCATGAGGATGAGGTACAGGAGTTACCCTGGCCACCTCAATCTTCAGACCTCAATATTATTGAACATTTGTAGGAACATCTGGAGCGCAACACTAGATCACATTTCCACCTCCAGCATCACTGGCACAGTTGGCCATATTTTACAGGAAGAATGGTCCCACATACCATTACCGTATGTGCATGACTTGTTCAAGTCTATTCCACATCGAATTGCATTTGCTCTGAAAGTCCAAGGTGGACCTACAGCTTATTAAAAAACTGTTCTCCACAATGAGTACATGTTTCCATTATTTTGATAATCCCCTGTAGGTAGTAAGACCAAACCGTGGTCTGGTAAGCATGATCTCCCCACACCGAATCTTTTCTCTGGTTGCAGCGTGGCTATGTCATTCTGGCAACCCTGGGAATCATTCAACCCAATGGGCCAATCAGATGCAATCCCCGGGAAAAAGACACAACGTCCACTGCCATATTTCATGAGTGGAACGGAGTCCTGGTGCAAGGAAACGACACTCCATCCGAAGGTTAATGCTCAGTCTTGCGAAAGAGGAAGTTATGCCCTACAAGAGATAGACTACCTGATGTTTTAGTGCCAACGAAGCGATTTCGCTAAGAGCAACAGAAACGGATAAAACCGAATCCCAGAATGATAGATAGGAACGGGTCTGGGTAACATCACCTACTTGAAACGTGTATGTCAGTCACTAAGTAGTTGCAATAGAACAGTATATCAAAAATGAAACGAAAAAATAAACAATAGGTCTGCAACCTATCATAACTACAGGGGTATCAGCCTACTCTCTGTTCCAGGTAAAGTTCTTTGCATGATTGTGCTTAGTATAATTAAGAATTTGGTTGACAGGCAATTGCGTGATGAGCAATGTGGATTCAGAAGTGGTAGGGGAATGTGTAGATCAGATATTTTCACTGAGGCAGATTCTTGAGAAATGTTTAGAGTTTCAAAAACCTTTGGTTGCTAGCTTTGTTCATTTCAAAAAGGCTTTCGACTCTGTTGATCGTCATAATTTGTGGTTGATTGTGAGATCGTATGGTATACCAGACAAGTTAGTTAATATAATGAAAGCTCTCTATAATAACACTGAGTCGTGTGTGAGAGTTGGTAAGGCTTGTAACCAATTAGTTTAGCATTACTTCTGGTGTTCGACAAGGGTGCATTTTGTCTCCTTTTCTCTTTAGCTTGGTTATTGATTATGGTATGCGAAATTCACTTCAAGGGAAAGATTTTAGCCTTAAATGGGCTGGAGATACGAAAATTTCTGATTTAGATTATGCTGATGATTTAACCCTTTTGACAAATGATGTTGATGAGATGAACTTTTTCATTAGGGTTGTTGATGAAACTGGTAGTAGAGTAGGTTTGGATATAAACAGAGAGAAAACTAAAGTGATGAAAATTGGTCACGCAGGTTGTGATTCTGTTAATCTGACTGGTTTCAGTCTTAAGAAGGTGTCACAGTTTAATTATCTTGGGAGCCATGTAACAGATAATGGTGATGTGCGGCATGAGATTAAGAGACGAATAGGGATTGCTGCCGGGACTTTTAAGAATCTATGGAGAGGGTTGGAGAAATAGGCGTATACACCTAAAGACTAAAATTAGACTGTATAACAGTTTGGTTCTCTCTAGGATTAGTTATGGTAGTGAAACTTGGACACTTTGTAAACAAGATAACAGGAAACTAGATGCTTTTAATTCTAGATGCTTACGCAGTATCTTTGGCGTTAGGTGGTTCAACTTTGTAAGTAATGATGAGGTTAGGCAAAGGGTCGCCAATCTCCTTTAAGCAGCACATTGTGCAGAGAGAGACTCTGCTGGTTTGGCCCGTATAGCTAATTATAGATTGACGAATAGGGTTAAGAACGGCGTGCCTAAAGGCTCAGAAAGAGGGGGAGATCTAGGATGTGGTGGGGAGACAATGTTAAACAGGGCCTTGTTAGAATTGGTGTGCAGTAGCCAGATGCAGCATATGTAGCTCAGAACAGATATGCTTGGAGAACTAAATTGCGTGGTCTGATTGGACCTCCTTAGCCCATAGCTGCTTCAGGATGATGATGATGGTATATGAATAGAAATAACAGTTGAGTTTGAAATGTAAATTGAATTGTGTAAAATTTTGGTTTGTGCAAATATAAATTGACAACTTCTTGTGAGTCCTCTGTGGCAAGCAGCTGCTTAATGGGGGATTTTTTATCTGCTTATGGCTATTGCTTATTAGTCAAAGGTAAAAAACAAATGTTGTCATAAGAAAGTCTACTCGTGGCCTTAAAAGGTAACTAAGGAGGACTCACTGAGGAGCATAAGAACATTAATACATCAGAAAACGATCACCCAATAGTAGAAACCTCTAAAGAGAAGCTAAGTGCCTCCCCACTCCCGACACTTCATATTATGCATGAAGAAATGCACATAATATCATTGATATAGCACGCTTCAGAATTTTAATTGTTTCGTTTATTTTCTGCATTCCTTTAACGAAAACTAATGTTTTTGGTTGAAGAAATAATATTACTGATAAAATGAGTTCGCCATGAGTGGACTCTCTCAGTTACATTCCCGGAATTCTAACCACTAAACTATCAACGGCTAGTTCATTTCTCACCTAACAGTGACTTTAACTCTTCCCAATGTGGCCATTGTGATCGGGAATGGTAGCCTTTTCAATATTTCTCAGAACAAGGTGTAAATTGGAAATCACTCACGATAAAGCGTTATAAAGGAATAATCAATGAATAGTAAATCCTGATCCTAGATGACGCCCCAGGCCACTATGTCGGCGACATTTATAGCTATAATGAGTTGAGGAAAGAGATAAATTAATAGTTTTTATTTTTTTTTCACATTGATAGTTTAGTGGTGAGACTACTTGATGTACTTGGTAACAGGATGATGTGGGTTCGAGTCACACTCAAGGTGAAACTTATTTTTTCCGCAATACTATTTCTTGAATTCACGTCAACAGGTAATCTATGTATCCACTATTGATTGATGTTTCTGGTTTTCTCGTATTTTTAGCACATTTTTTCACTGGATGCATAAATTCATTGTCCGGATTCCCATTCCCGCAAATGTTTTTTGTTACCACACACACCGGCCACTGATTTAGAAACCTTTATTCAATATCGAGTTGGACCTCCTTTAGGCCGAATTACAGCACGTATGTGGTTTGGCATAGGTTCTATAAGGTCATCATCTCCAGCATACCAGGTGTTCACCAGACAGTCCTTTAACTGGCTCAGACTTGACGGAAGAAGACTTTGCTCCCGGATCTGTTTTTCTTAAATGTCCCATACATTCTCAATGGGGTTCATATTCTGGGCTCAACAATGTTCAGATAATCCTTGGAGGACACCCGACCTCTCAGGGCATCCGTTATGCACCAACAAAACATGCCCCACACCATGACACCGCCTCCAGAACCTTGAGATGCATTTACAAGGCAAGCTTGGTCCATTGCTTCATGGGGCTCCCGCCAAACTCTGCCTACCGTCGGTACAGAACAAGGTGTACCGCGATCGGAACACATGACTTTCTTCCAGTCTTCCAGTGTCCAGCCATGGTGTTCCTGATACCACTGTAGACGAACTTTCGGGGTTATTCGCAGAAATCAGTGGTTTCCGAATAGTTATTCCACTGCTATTTCTTCAATTCCCTGCGCATAGTTCGCTGAGATATGGGTCAGGAAAAGTCTTCATTGAATACTTCAGTCAATTGCTGCATACATAAAGTCCTGTTTCTCCGTATAAGCCTTCTCTGACGACGGTTATCTCGTTTCTGGCAGATTGTCGTTGCGCCACACTTGTGCCTCTTCGACAAGCAATGTGGGTTATTTCTCCACTGATTAAAGATACGAATTATCTCACCTTTTGAGAAACCAGTCAGCTCTGATATTTTTAAATCCGTTGCTCCAGCCAGACGGAAACGCACAATAAGCCATTTATCGAGCCCCGAAAGATCCTTTGTTTTTCCCATTGTGATCAACACTACTGATGATTACTGACGAGCATCAGTCTTAAATAGTTTCTAGATCACGTGGTGATGCAGGTGACCACGTATTTTGCATATACGCTACGCAAGTGACGTTTACTTACATCTGCATAAAGGTTTCTAATTCAATGGCCGGTGTGTATATTTTACAAATGTTTAATGCCCTTCATTCAATGTTTCTATGAACCAACATTTACCCAAATATCGTTATTTTCTTAAAAGTTTCTCAAAAAAAAACGCTTGTCACATATTCTATGATAAAGCACATCATAAATAACTCTTTGCTTGTATTCCCCCCCCCCTCTTTACTATGACGCATTTCTACAGGTCCACAGAAAGTATAATTAAGCCAATCTTTTCCTTTTGTGCACTCGCCAGAAATGATGACAATGATTACACTCTCTGCGTTCTTCGCGTGTTCACCTGTACATAACCTTTCACATCGTACGCAACAGTTAACGTGCGGGTCCGCACACGCCACGAGGGGCAGTCCCACTCCCACGCCCTGGCCCACAGCGCATTCCCTACTGAGATCCGCCACTGCCGCCGTCGCCACACACACAGGAAATGGCAAGTCAACAGCTGAGTGACTATGCAGTTGCCAAACGCTGCAAAGTGTCGCCCGCGGCGAGGCTTCCTTCTCATTGGGACCCTTGCTGCGTCCACCCTCAGGCAAAAGGGAGAAAAAATTACAAGTTCGTTTACAACGGTAATGGGGCCTTGGAGAGCGCCTGCTGTCTCTCTTGTTTGCGATGTTGCAACACTTTCGAGACTCGGTGTGGCGAACTCGAAATGAACTAAGACTCTGCCTCGGCTATAATTGAGTCTTTGTTCACTTCGGAAAGTTATTTTTCACGTGTATGGATCCAAATTTGAATGAATATAATAGTTTTAAGATGTTATTGATCGCCATGTCCCGTTTCAATTATTTCAAAGTAACGATTGCTCGTGAAATTTTGCATCTCTAACTGCAAAGAACATATCGCACCCCGGCAAGAAAAGTGACATAACTCAAAAATGCAGTATTTGAGAAATAACAAATTAAAGAAATCAATAAAACTGTGAAGTAGCCTAAATGTAAAACTTACACAACTGCTCCCTGGCGGTTAATTTGCGAGTTAGAGATGTGACGTTTTTCGTTCACGTAGAGGAACACAATACCTATTTATCACTGACATAACTTCAAAATACGCATTTTTTGAGTTATGTCACTTTTCTTGCCGGGGTGCGATATGTTTATTACACAGTTATGGAATAAACTTTTTGCTATAACAATTATTGAAATCTCATGATTGGTAACTAAACTGTTCAATGTTTCAGCCTCCATAACTCTTTAAATATTAAAAGAATGTTGTTGAAGATAGAAGAGCCACCACACAACCCTCTATGAACCATCAGAACAGAAAAGAAACCATCACAATACCACAGAAATTAATTATCAAATGAATTATCATATTTCTGCACCATTTCATTTATTAAATCTGCGTTTATCGTCAATCACCCCGATCGCAGGGATTATCCCGCCTGATTTAGATGCAATTGTTCATTCACGTGGAATCATGACTAAACGCCGTAATAAATGTTGGCTTGATGGTTACTTCGTGAGGTGGTTCATTTTTCTATCGCTGCAAACATATTAACTCTTAACGGAAAAGAGGAGGATCGCTGAGGCTCCCTGGCGGTTAATTTGCGAGTTAGAGATGTGACATATCTCTAACTCGCAAGTGAAAGAGGACACGAAAACGACATCTGGAAATTACTAACTGGGTGGAGTGGGAAGAGTTGAACTTCGAGCGAATACAGAAATCGATGTCAACTAGCTACCTCTTAGTTCCTTGGCTATTCCATCCCTGCTAAAAAATCTTAGTCCAACGTAGACCTCGGCACTAGTATTAAACATCATTTTCTTTTTCCGAATTAATTACCCAGAGGGAATCCAATGCCTGAATCTATTTCGACACCGTTGCAAGCCGTGTTTACATATCTCTCGATGCTAATCTGCTCGTTCTACACTTCCCTTCGCCATTAAATCATCCATCAGCGGCGCTTCTCTTTCGTTCAGCACAATGCATCCATCTCCCCTCCTCTCCTTTAGCCCCGCTTATTGATAATCACCCCTCAATCTCCGTTAGCGCCGAAGCGCCAATTGCCCAACAGAAGAAAGACGAGAAGGTGCTCCGCGACCCCTTCTTTTCTCCCCTCCCCTCCTTTGATGACAAATGACTAAGAATAACCGCTTCGAATCGCGCTCAGACATCGATAATTACCAGCACGTGACATTGTCCGCTCCTGAGTCATCATCAAATGACTCGCGTAGGTGGTGGCTCCACGTGACCCTCTCTCGGCATGGCCTACAGATCTACCCCGCTCTCCGTAGCTCATGATCCGAATTCCTCGACTCTTACCTCGTAGAAAAGCAGGAGCAACTGGCCAAGGGCTGGGCCCTTCTCTGTTTCCATAGCAACCCACCGGAAGTGGGAGCAGTTTGAGGAAGACTGGTTGAGCGAGCACGCAAGCCGGTCTTCCCCAGTGACATCCATGCCGGGGCCCGTGGTCCGTACGGCCATTCAGTAGCGCCTGCTCTCGTGGGCTGCAAGCACCGGTTGCACGTCTGCTCTCCTGGTTTGCATCACACCCTGTCCTGGCAAGTGCGTCAGCTGTTTTCACTCCATAGCTAAATGGTTTTGAGTAAACATCGTTTAAAGTTCTCGGTGAAGTCTTGTCCTCTCTCATTCATTAGTAGGTTCCTGCTTTGTTTTATTTTTGGCGAACCATTACAGAGAGCCGACATTTAAGAAAAGTATTATATCTTGACGTTGTCAGGATTAAAGAGGCAGTTTCTATTACAGTGGTTTGTTTTTCGGACGAAGCGAACTCAATCAACATTGTCTTAAAAGAAATCGCAACATAAAATTTGAAACCAATATTTGACTCTCGTATCCTAGCAACACCTTGTCTGCAGTATGAAGCTTGACTCGACTTTTTTGCGACAGATCGTTCAAGGATTAATGTTGCTGGTCGTCATTTGCAGCAGAGGTAAGTTTCGCAAATATTACCTTTGATTATTGTAAGTACTTAAGAGTGAAACTTGTGCAAAATTTCCACTGTTGACTAAAATTTTAAAAAATACAAAAATTATTTTAAATGATTATAAATTTAGTTCAAAATTCTAAAAGGAGGACATAATTTTCTCTGGAATCGTCAAGAATGTAAAATAATTTCTACATTTTCTTTCGTAATGCAATAAACTTCAAGGGCTGGAGTTTTACAGAAAATTCATAAATAGAAATTGACTGATCAAGTAATAGATGAACGACGACTAATATTATTTCGCAAGGCATTGATGCAACAGCCTCACTTGTTGGTTCAATCCCACGTGACCTTCGAAGGGGATTTAGTGATTCGAAGGACGGACAGAAGGACAAAACTACAGAATTTCTCTACACCTCAGACGATTTGATGTTTAAGGAAGACTGATGTACTTATTTTTAAAAACCTTTATGTCTCTGATATTTTCTGTGGTACTAATTACTTCGAGAACTATGTAGTTGACGTAATGGAACTAGATAGAAAAATGAAAACTCTTTCAGCGATTTCAAAATCGTTCCATTCAGAGCTGAAAAATTTCTTAAATAATCTTTTTATGGATAATGCGACTGAAGATCTCAATTAAATTTATTTAAATCTTAATTTTAATAATATTTGCTTAGTATTCCTAGAGTAGTGGGAGCTGAAATATTTAACAATAATTTCATTCTGCAAAAGTGAATCCAAATTATCACATGTTTTTTTTTTGTTTGTATTTTCACCTGTTTCAATGAACTCTTCAGATCAATTATTTCAGAACTCTTCGAATACTGAACGAATTTTGGAAGCTTAGACAGATTTTATGGAAATCTGTCTAATCTATCTACTTTAAAATATTCATTTAAGAAATCTCTTTGTGAATGGATTATAAACAATGAATGATTATTCTACTAAAACTAATTTCTGACTCTCTACATTAATAACCTTTTATGCATCACGTACCCTACCCCTAGAACTGTGTATGTAACTGGCTACAATATATGGCCCTTGTATAGATAGATAAAACTCTAATTATAGTATAACAATGGGAATAAAACAAAACATACACATATTAAATTTTGTATTCATAAATTACATCGATAAACACAAAAAATGATATAAACAATTTAACAAACCTTATAAAATTATAAACATTTTACTGGGTAATAAGATCTAGCGACTTTTGAGCTCTCACGGCGTACCCCAAAAAATTTTACCGCATACCCCACGTTGAGAATCCCCAGTCTCTGTCATAGATTGGTTCAATTACCAACAGTTGTCATCTTAAATTTTTGTATTTGTATTTTTATTTTAATTATACACCAGTGCTCAAGTATTCAATTATTTTAGCCTGGTATATCTCATTATAATTTTGTATATTTAGCTGGGTATATCTCATTATAATTTTGTACCTTGATACATAAATATCTAGGTTGATTAAAAATTGAATTGAAAAAAATATTGAAATAATAAAAAAATTGAAAAAAATATTGACTGTATTTTTAGTCAGATTTTGCTATAAAATGATTATTTAAGAAATAAATGGAGCTCTGAATCGGATTCCTCTGCTAACATGAAACTCTTCCTATTGCTTCTTAGTACCTGAAATTGAGCCTTGAAAATAGAGTAAACTAATTATATTAGAGCGTTGCTCGCGTAAAATAAAAGATATTTCCGCAACTGCATCGGCACCGCGTACATTGGCTTCTTAATTTTCGTCGTGATTTTACAAAGTGTGTTGGTCTCCAAACGAAATCAGTCTAATGGTTTATTAATGATTAAAAAAATAAATACCCCCTCAAGCAGCTGCTTGCCACTGAGGTCTGACAGGAGCCTGTCAGTTTATATGCCATAGTAGAAGGTCTGTGAAGATGGCGGGACCTCAGCAGAAAAACATTCTTACCCATAAAAGGATACTGATGTAGACAGTCAGAACAACCTTACCCGGGGCTCGAACCCAGGTCCCTTAGATCAGTAGCCAAGCGCGCTAACCATTTAATTAACTGAAAATACATACTGTGATAAAAAAATAAGCCTGTATTTCAAAAATATGTGCTTACTGAATATTGGAAAAATTTAAACTAAATGTAGTTTTTTTTAAATTCTTCTGAATTAATTTTGCTTTTCTAATTTCGTTATCCTCGATTGTGGGAAGACATTCCTTATTATTTCAGAGTTACTTCCCTCTTCATTTCAATGTGCGATCTTCGTGATCTTCATTAAATGCAATTTTTAGAGATTTAATTCCAGTTTACAGCACTCGATTAATTTTTTTTGAATTTATATATTTCTTTGTCCGCAAAAAAAAAAGATTCATTCTTTCGCATTGGATAAGTTTTTAATTTATTGTTTTATCCCAATATAAATATTTTTTTCTCTTTTAAGTAAATATCATCATTGAACTTTCAAATCATGCTATTTTTTTCCTTTTTCATTAATCACAAGCAGTTTTTTTTTTACTTCAACCATCAACAATGCAGTAATGCTTGCCCATGTTCCTGTAGATCATATCGGAGATTTATTTTCCATCTTTCCGCGTTAACATCAAATTTTTATTTGCGGTTTTATCCGCTACCTTTTTTAGCATTAATCTTTCATCTGCTGGGAGCTTTAAAATGCGTATAAAACACAACAAAATTTTTCTGCACAATATTTGGTATGAATTGATTATTTCCGAAATCTTTTGGTAATGCTCATTTTCAGGCGTTAAATATTTGCATTTCTCAGTCATTGAATCCGGTATTTTAATTAAAACCATTAAAGATGTTTTTTGCAATTCACTGCTTCGTTTATCAATAGCGCAAAACTTTATTCGTCTCATACTTTGGTTGGTCAGCTTTAGTACTTTGATAATATTCATATATTTGTTTGATTATTATCTGGAACATTGTAAGGACTGATTCATCGCACAAGTGCACGATATAGCTTAGGCTTTTTTCCTATTTCTTAAGTTGCCTTACTCTTTAAATATCATGGTAATACTTCTACTGTACATTAATTGTATAACGTACTAATAAATAATATACTTTAAAAGGTTTTTCTTTGTAACAATATAGTAATTCGCATTAAAGTTCTTTCTGTAATAACTAGTGAGGGGCGATTGTACTTTGCTGTTTAATAATACATCTTTTAAATGAAAATTTCGCAAATTAGTCTGCTTTAACATGAATCAATTCGCATCTCAACACTTATTTCTGATACATTTTCGTCTCCTTTCCTGAGCATTATTTGAATTCATATATTCTAAAGACTTTGTTGTTCCCACATATTTCAATCTGTTCTCCACGTCAAATTTTAAAGAAATCTCAGCTGGCCATCAGAATCTACATTGTTGTGTTTCTACCGTTTCCAATATTTGATCCTGTTCTATTTAATTTTCTGTATAAAATTCAGCAACAGTTTTAGGGAGTGGTGGAAGGCCTTTGTCAAAAATATTCATGTGCATTTCTCTAAATTCAAGTTCACTAGCAACAGTCTTAGATTTTCAACATCTTACTCTGCAAATATCTCTCTTCTTAATCTCTACTTGCACCCCAAGTAGAAATCGGAATTTGCTGGTCTTATCTGACATCCTCATCGTTTCCATGAACTATATTCTTGCTGTCTCATTTTCCGCTTAACCTCCGTAAATTTCGTTACGCCCATTTTACTGCGGTCACATTTTGTGGTCCATCCTTACATCGCCACGAGCTCCAATGAACCGGATCGCAGAAGGAACAAAGACGTTCATCCTCGAGGGTGTAAGGAAGTAAGCCTCGCCAATTCCCTTCTCTCCTTCTTCTCACCAACCAGCCGCATCTCGCCACACTCCCTTACTCAAGTAGCGTCTCCTACCTTCCAATCGCAGAGTACATGACCTTCCTAACCCCCTCATGAATGGTGTGGGGAGGCGAATTCTTGCAATAAACAGCAATTACATTCCTTTCTATGCGTTTCGATGTGTAGGCTCTTTTCGTTTCTGAATCACACTTTTCCCATTTTCTGAAATGAAATGCTTCTTTAAATACTTGTGTCTTTCGGTTTTATACTCTTTAATTTTCATTTTAGAAAAGCAGCAAGACATATTGCAAAGGAGCACAAACTCTCAGAACGCAATCCAATAGCAGTGTCCAAATATTCTTCCTATTAAAGGCCGAGTGGTTGGCACACTTGGCTACTGATCTAAGGGACCTGGGTTCGAACCCCGGGTAAGGCATGGCTGTTTGTGTCGTTTTTCTGCAGTGGTCCTGCCATCCTCTCAGACCTTCTACTATGGCATATAAACTGACAAGCTCCTGTCTGTCAGTTATATCTCCTCCTGTCCTGTCTGTCCTGTCTGTCAGTGTATGTCAGTTGCCTCTGTGGCAAGCAGCTGCTTGAGGGGGTTTTTATTTATTTATTTTTAATAAGCTTAGGTAAAAACTTATGGACAGCGAAATTGTTTCTTACCTTCAAAAAATTCTCACTACAATCTCCTCTTTATAGCAGTAGTCTTCGAAATCTGGACTAAACCATGGAAAGAAGATGCATGAAATTTTAGAAAGAAGAAACCTGAAGATGCATGAAATTTTAGCAACCACCAGGCTACTGATGGCTCACCAGGCTAGTAATCTGCAGTTCCTAGGTTCGAGTGCCAGCTTTGAGATTTATCTCCCAAAATTCCTCGCCCTGCCCTCGGTCAGTAGGGGACACCGATGGCTTGGAAAAGCCACCGTCCGTCGGATGGGCGTTAAGCCATGGCCCCGTATGCGGGAGAACCATACCATACGTAAGTATTCCTAAAGAATAGGCTGAATAGCCTTAACGGGAGGCTGCCATCTATCTCCTAACATCTATCTAGTGGGTTCCCTCCCCAAAACTCTCAGAGCCTTCGGAGTCCTTGTGACCTGGCCACTTAACCCATTGCGTGCAAAAAAGCGCCGCACAGAGGTAAAACACCCAACAACCAGGCTACTGAAGATACATGAAATATTAGTATACCACCGGTTGCTGAAGATACATGAAAACTTAATATATCACTGGGTTGATGCAGATGCGATGTCAGGACATACCAACATTTGCGACACTTCGGAAATAAGACAAAAAAGAAATGTGGAAGTTATTTTAAGAAAGAAAATTACTTGGAAAATATTAATTATTTGAAGTAAATGTATTGTTTATAAGCAAAAATTAACATCTGGTACTAAATTTTATGGGAGTACACACTACTGATCGAAAGGACATCTCACATCCTTCTGCCATTCTAGTCGCGAAAAAGAGAGTTTACATCGCCACTTTGACTCACCCCCCTCCCCTGTCCTTCATCTGCTCCTGCACGTGCTCCCATTGGAAACGTAGCTCTGTCCCGCTGGCAATTAGCGTCAATGTTTCGTTTCGTCTTTCCTGACTTCTTTAAAGCGTTTTGCATTAGCTTGAGAGAAAAACTCTTTCTCGAAACGTGTATCATGTTTCGTCCACAAGAGAATGGAATGTGGTGCATCTGTTCTTTCGACTGCCTTCGCTAAGGTACAGAGGTCATTTTGGACGTAAGAAAGTAGCCAACTGCCGCATGACTTTGGTCTGTTTGTATCGCTTTCATGGCCACGACACGTGAACATCTCTCGTGTTCCGACAAGCCCGTCCTTGCAACTGGCCGCCGATGTAGGCGGACCGGCGCGAGGCCTCTGTGCGACGCCATCACGTGTCTCGCTCAGACATCGAAGAATCGACGGCGCTGCCGCTTAAGGAGTGGAGGAAGAGACGCCGTCACCGCTGTTCGAGCTGAAACTGGAATGTCGAAGGGTTGGGAACACAAACGCGTTGGAAAGAGGCTGGAGGTGGGGGGGGGGAGAATATGAATCCTGGAATGTTGGGAGGAGATTGTAAAGCTGCAAAATCACTATCAAAAAGAATGGAGATGAATAGATATTTGCATTTTTTTTTTTGCTTTCGGAAATGCCATTTCAATTGTAAACAGTTGGAAAATAAAATACATTAAACTGGAATAAAATGGCACGTGCTGTTCAAAGAGAATCGAAAATTTCCTAAGAAAATTATGATTAAGGATAGACAATATTTCTGTGATTTCACTCACTGTCGTCATTCACAGAATCGGCGAAATGTAAATTATTTAATATATAGAAGAAATTTATCGATGTTTTTGTTCAACTGTCAAGGAAGATATTTACTCATAGTTTAACGTCGCTATCAATTTTAGAGGAACAATGTCCTGATATGAGTGGTATATGAATCCACGAACTCCCGATGACATGTCAGGTGCTCTGACCACTGATATCGACGAATTGATATCGTCGTTAAACTACGAGTGATACCTTCCTTGACAGTTGAACAAAAAGTCTAAAAATTTCTTCAATTTATTCAACTCTATATTGGTAACACACTTGCCATCTTCATGACATACTTGTCATCGGCTTCTTGAGACTGCTTGTGGGCAGCTGGGACACAATACCTTCATGAAATACAGAGAATTGTGTACAGTAGGTAGAAAGTTCATAACATCAATTTGAGGAGGTCTTGATCGTCAGCCGGTAGCTTGGCGATCAGAGAATATGGCATGTCGTTAAGAGGCGTGGGTTCGTTGCCTATCCTGCTGAAGACAACTTTTCCTCTAAAATTGATATCGACTTTAAACAAGAGAGATACCTTTCTTGACACTATAAAATATTTAATTTTTTTGCTTCCTTTCACTCTACTGCATTCATCTAATCTGCTCCACACAGTCCAAGATCTAAGGGAGGCAGTGCCCTCCCCCCTTCCAAGGTCCATGCCCTCTATGCCTTCCCCAATTCAAAGTGCTAATAAGGGTAATAGAGGCAAAAAATTATTAAATTTATTTATATTTCATGCATTTTTCAAGAAATTTTTAAAGACCTGTAAAAAGGAAGGGGAATGTTATACTACATTGGAAATCAAGTCTCTAGACCTTCTACTTTGGCATATAAACTAACAGGCTCCTGTCAGACCTCTGTGGCAAGCAGCTGCTTGAGGGGGTATTTATTTTTAATATATTTTTTGCTCCCTTTTACATTTTTTCAGCTCGATTGTGTTTTCTACCCCCCCCCCCCTCATCGCAGTCCCACCTAGACGGTGCAATTTAGTTATCTAAGCATATCTGTCCTGAGCTACATCTGCTGCATCCAGCCACTGCACACCAATTCCGACATGGCCTTGTTTGACATTGTCTGTCCGCCGCATCTTAGGTCTCCGCCTCTTTCTGACGCCTCTAGGCACACTGTTCGTAACCCTATTCACTAATCTATAATTATCCATATGGGCAACATGGCCAAACCAACGGAGTCTCTCTTTGCACAATATGCTGTTAAAAGAGGTTGCCGACTCCTTTGCCTAACCTCATCATTAGTTACAAACTTAAACCACCTAATGCCCAAGATACTGCGCAAGCATCCAGAATCAAAAGTATCAAATTTCCTAGATAAATATAGAGGAAAAACTGTCATTAGGCGGGTGGGATCTGATGGTTCAGGGGGTTAACAGGTGGGTTAGAATCCCACCCGGTTAATAACAATTTTTCCTCTATATTTATCCAACAAATTACTAGCAGATGTATCTCAGAGATTCTATTATTTCATCAAATTTCCTGTTATCTTGTTTACAAAGTGTCCAAGTTTCACTACCATAACTAACCCTAGAAAGAACCAAACTATTATACAATCTAATTTTATTCTTTAGCTGTATACGCCTATTTCTCCACACTCTCAATAGATTCTTAAAAGTCCCGGCAGCAATACCTATTCGTCTGTTAATTTCATGCCGCACATCACCATTATCTGTTACATAGCTCCCAATATAATTAGACTGTGACACCTGTTCAAGACTGCAAACGTTCAGATTAACTGAATCATAGCCTACCTGATCAAATTTAATCACTTTACTTTTCTATCTATTTATAACCAATCCTACTCTACTACCAGTCTCATCAACAGCTCGAATGAAAGAGTTCATCTCATCAGCATCATTTGCCAAAAGGTCTAAATCATCAGCAAACCTAAAAGAGAAATTTTATTGTTTACAGACTATTTAAGGCCAGAATCTTTCCTTGCAGTGAATTTCGCATAACATTATCAATAACCAATCTAAAGAGAAAAGGAGACATGCATCCTTGCCGAACACCAGAAGCATAGGCTAAACCAATTTCTACAAGCCTTACCAACTCTCACACATGACACAGCTTTAATTATGTTAACTAACTTGTCTGGTATTCGTTATATTCTCACAATCAACCACAAATTACCAATCAACAGAATCAAACGTCTTTTTGAAATAAACAGAACTAGTAACCACAGGTTTCTGAAACTCTAAACATTTCTCAAGAATCTGCCTAAGTGAAAATATGTGATCTACACATCCCTACCACTTCTGAATCCACATTGCTCATCACGCAATTGCCCGTCAACCAGATTCTTAATTCTATTAAGCAAAATCATGCAATACCTACAACAGAGAGGGGGGCGGGGGTGGCTCAGTCGGTAGCGCGCCAGGCTTGTAATCTGTAGTTCCCAGGTTCGAGTCCCAGCTGGGTCAGCGTTGAGATTTATCTCCGCAAAATTCCCCGCCCTGCCCACGGTCAGTAGGGGACACCGATGGGCTTGGAAAGGCCTTCGTCCGTCGGATGGGACGTTAAGCCGTGGCCCCGTGTGCGGGAGAGCCATACCCTGTGCACGTTAAAGAACACGCTGGATGGCCTTGACAGGAGGCTACCATCTGTCTCCCAACAGCTGTTCCAGTGGGTCCCCTCCCCCAACCTTCTCTGAGCCTTCGGGGTCCTTGTGACCTGGCCATTTAGCCCATGGTGTGCAAAAAAGTGCCGCTCAGAGGTAAAACAACCCAACCCAACCCAACAACGCAACAGAGAGTAGGCTGATACCCCTATAGTTATCACAAGAACTGCGATCACCTTTTTAAAAAATAGAGATAATATTAGCTCCTTAGGAACAATGCCTTTATCATAAAAGATATTAAAATTTTCATTCATCCAAGTGGTAACCAACACATTCCCAGCTCTAAGCATTTCAGTAATAATTTCGTCTACCCCTGGGGATTTATGTACTTTAAGTTTGCAAACAATAGGAGTAGAACTAACCACATTTTTAGAACATCACTGAAATGCCCAGCCCCACCTAACCATGACAGAATCTTCATAACCTTACCTTGTTTATCCTTCAATCCCTGTATACCTGTCCGTTTTCTACCACACAAAGCATTAACTATCTGGTACAGCTCTCTGCTGTTGTGCTGTCTAACTGCTTCTTCGGCTGTGTCAAATAAGTCATCAAGCCAAAAATTCTTATCAGCAGCTAACTGATCCTTTACACGTTTATTAAACTCTTTGTAATGCCTTCTATTAGGACTAGCAGAGTATTGATTAAGGACATTCCTGCAGTTATTTCTTTCTGAAATAAGCTCAAGTGCCTTATCACTCAAATGATTTTGCCGCCTCTGCTCCTTTTTTCCTAAAAGAGTATTGTTTGTTTCCAAAAAAAAAAAACTTCAGTAGTAAGCAAACCATGATTGTCATAACGATTAAATAACCTGTCATGGTAAACTTTAGCTATAACTGGGTCTTTCAGAGCTTCAGAATTAAACAAACAATTTTTATCCTTAGCACAACACTTCATAAGTTTAATTTGCAAGACACTTTTAACAAGGCAATGGTCAGATCCAATTTCAGCTCCCCTATATGACCTGGTATTCCTAACAGAACTAGCCCATTTGCTGTTAATTAATATATAATCAATTATATTCTTATGTAGCCCATTAGGTGAAACTCATGTGTACTTATGTATGTCGTGGTGTTTGTAATAAGTGTTAGTTATTCTGAATCCATTGAGTTTACTTACCTGTAGGAGACGTTGCCCATTGTCATTGCAGCAACCAATACCAAAAGGGCCTATCACTCCTCCCCAAAGATCAGAGTCAGTACCAACTTTGGCATTGAAGTCACCTAGAACAAGGGTGATATCTCCTTTCTTGACAGAATTCAAAATATCCTGAAGTTGTCCGTAAAACCTATCCTTCTCATCCTCATCGGCATCCTCAGTGGGGGCATAATAACAGATAACTTTCAAATCTTTAATGCTTGTCTAAAATTTTGCTGTAAGAAACCTTTCATTAATCCACTCATATCCTAGAAGAACATCACTAGCGTGTCTGCTGAGAAGCCGACTATGCCTTGAATATGCTCTTCATCTTCCCTCACAGAAAAGAGAAACTTAAGATTAAATATCTGTCCTTTTTTTGTCCATATGGTCTCTTGCAAGCCGAGAATACCACGGTTATAATGGTGGAATTCTTGTGTGAGGACATCAAGAGAATAAGCTCTGTGCAGAGTCCTAACATTCATACTATTTGTGGAGAGAAAATGGTTAGTGGGATGTTTAAAGAAACTATGTTTATTGAGAGAGGGAATGCCGACAATATCAAACAGTCCCCTAATCGCAGACATGGGGCAAAGACCCGTTCCCCCACCACTAAAGGCTGAAGTCATCTACACTGGAAGACTTCCTCCAATGTAGAATTTGACGATGCCAATAGAAGCAAAGAGTTCAGGTGCCTGCGATGACCTCTGCTCAGGATTATCCACCAGCTGATAAACATATCCTGTGAATCTATTCACTTGGGGCTTTCAACACACAAACAAACAGAAAACACAGCGAAAGATTTCCCTCCACAGAAGTCCACCAGTGCAGCAAATTCAGGATCCATAATCAAGATCAAAGCCATTATTCCATTCGGCTTGGTATATATGGTCAGCACCAGGACCCTGTGTGGTTGACCACTCCTCAGCAGAGTAGAAAAATAAAGAAAAGTAGCCATAGTTTTCCAGATCAGTAGGCCACACTGAGATGGCAGCCCTCCTCTTCCGTTCACTTCCACTTTTTTTTTATCATCTAGAGAAGAACAAACGTTTGGCTTTTTGGGGGATTCTATTTTTTGTTCCCTTCCACAAGAGGGTATCTCTTTTGAAAGGTACCATAGGTCTGCATCACGAGAAGGCGGGTTCGGACATTAGGTGCTAGGCCTGGCTGGTTCTATGCATCATCACAGGGAATTGGTGCATAGCTCTTCTTCCAGTGACTACCTAGTTACCATTTACAGACCATATTGACAATATATTCGTAATTATTTCTTAAATTTTATGCGGGATCTTGCAGAAATAGAATAAGAGTTGCATGTAGGAAAAACGTAAAATTGCCTATAAATATAAAAACTTGGAAGAAGTGAAGAAGCCTTCGAAGAAGCTGATGAAAATAAGGAAGCGTAAACAATAGACGATGTTTTATATACAGCCTACAGAAGCTTGCCTGTGTTTTTCCTATTGAAAAGGAGAGAAATCTAAACTTTCCGAAGTCAGAGACACCTTGGATAATGAGGTGTAAAGTTTGAACTTCATAAGGATGATAGCACACAAGGAAATGTAGCCATAATATCAGCATTTGAACACCCTAAATTGGATTGTATTTCGCAAGAAAGACATAAATCTACACAGTTAAAAATTGATGTTTATCTTAAGCCTACACCTCCTTCGGATCAACATTTCTTATCCACCAGAGCAGATAGGAGAAATGTATAGATATTTATTTATACGCGGTAATTAATATATCCGAAGAATTTCTCGAGATAGTAATTCGTAATTTGTGAAAAAATAACTAATTTTTCTTTGTTACCTTTGCATAAATATAAACGCCTCAATATCGTCATTCGCTTTCATCAGTAGGTTAGCTGCCTTTTATGATTATGAGAATCAGATGTTACCGCACCCATTGAGGGGCGGGGATGGCTCAGTTGGTAGCGAGTCAGGCTCGTAATCTGCAGTTCCCAGGTTCGAGTCCCAGCTGGGCCAGCGTTGATATTTATGTCCGAAAAATTTCCCGCCCTGCCCTCGGTTAGTAGGGAGCGCCGATGGGCTTGCAAAGGTCACCGTCCGTCAAACGGAACGTTAAGCCGTGCCCCGTGTGCGGGAGATCCATATTCTACGCACGTTAAAGAATGCGCTGGATGACCTTGACGGGAGGTTATCATCTGTATTTGAACAGCTGTTTCAGTGAGTCTCCTCCCCCACCTTTCTCTGAGCCTTCGGGGGCCTTATGACCTGGCCATTTGCCCCATGGTGTGCAAAAAGTGCCACTCAGAGGCAAAACAACCCAACCCAACACGCACCCTTTGAAGACTGTGGAAAGTGTTTTATCAGTTTCCTCTCTGACCAAAAACGGCTTTCCTCTTAAGCAGACAGAAGTTAGTTCTACCTACACTTATTGACCTAGTTCTCACAGCTTCAGGAACTTCTGACCTCGTGATCAGGTGTTGTTATTTACTCCTTACTTCCCCATTAATCTCGAATGTAGGAGAAGGACATTAGTCTGACTTGACAGTGAGGATCTAAAGGTTTCTACAATTACAAATATTACTACTTCGTGATCAGAGAGGTTTAGCTTTGCAACAGTACTTATCATATTAATTATTTAAAAAATACCTAAGAAATCTTCCGGAAATGATACACTAAATGTGGCAATTTCCTTGTCTGTTTTTAAATTGATTGCTAACTCTTCGATCTTTCCCAGCGCCACGAGTAGCAATTTTATGGGAACTACGAGGCTCGAGGCCCCGATGGGCTTGGAAAGGTCGCCGTCCGTCGGATAGGACGTTAAGCCGTGGCCCCGTGTGCGGGAGAGCCATACCCTGTGCTCGTTAAAGAACACGCTGGATGGCCTTGACGGGAGACTACCATCTGTCTCCCAACAGCTGTTCCAGTGGGTCCCCTCCCCCTACTATCTCTGAGCCTTCGGGGTCCATGTGACCTGGCCATTTAGTCCATGGTGTGCAAAAAAGTGCCGCTCAGAGGTAAAACAACCCAACCCAACTCGAATGTCCCCATTCCCATACACACAGGTTCTTTTAAAAGAATAACGGTTCTCTTTCAGTTCTCATTAAAAAAAAAGTAGCAATCGAATGCTCCACATTCTTTATTGGCAGACACATCTTGGCAAGGACACAAAGGTTCCAGCCCCATAAAAGAAGGATCGAAGGTTCAGGTTTCAATTGTGATTTCCAACACTGAGATGATTTTCGCCTTTCCTCGCCAGAAATGGAAACCGATGGAGTTAAAAAATCGCGTCTGTTTGACGAGTTATTGAATCGTGATTATATGAGTCATCAATGTTTGCTCATTAAAGACAAGATGGATGATCTTCCAGTTGCTATTTCTAAGAGCTGTCCGGAAGTCTTCTATCCTTCCTTGGAGTTCACGTGACCTGGCTGTTTAGATACACTATGAAGTAAAAGTGTCACTCAGGCATAAAATAACTGAACCCAATCCCATCAGAATTTCTGTTCTAATGGTGTTCTTGACTTTGTGCCGAGAGATGTGGAGGTCTTAGGTGCAAAACTGGAGGAAAAAAACTTTAGCGAAGGATGCAGATGGATGATTAGAAATAGGAGGCAGCGGGATCGCTGGGTGTCTGAGAAAGGGGTTGCTGGGAATGGGGATTACGAATAAGTAGATGGTTAATGTGAAGCCACCTCTGTAATAACAAAAGGAAATCAGATGAGGAAACATCGGATATTTACATATCATAGAGGCAAAGAAGAAGGAAGTTGTGTTTTAAACGAAAATGACCATTTTCAAAACTAAGATTAAAGCGAAAACCATTTGGAAGAACCTGACGATGACATATTCAGACGGATATGTATTAATATAAATAGCTTATGAAAGTGTCAAAGGTTATATGAATTGGATGAAATTTGCCTCCCCTAGTAAATGATCCCTTGCAAATGAAACTTCTATTTTTTTCTCATTCAACTCATCCTCCGTCAGAAGTTTGTCTCCCAAGTCAAAACACAACAAACCTTGGGGAAGGAATGAGGAAGTTCTCCAAAAATCCAATCAAATTTCCATTATTATGCTTCTTATAAATAAATAACAAGCACCTTATAATTTTAGGAGCTGATTTTGCCCGTGACTCAAGTCTCTGACATTTTCGAGCCAGCCTTTTCAAGGTTTGGTTAATACGATTTAAAAAAATTCCCATTTAATTTTTCATACAAAAGGTATTTGCGTGATTTCGCGTTAATATGTTGTAGGTTTCAGTTCACATTTGATTTCGAATTATGTATTTCTTTTTCGACTCTTTTTCCCCTTCGTAGAAGAACAAGAATGCGTTCATACAAAAGTAAAAATAACTTCCTTATATATTTTGAGATTCGGAACAATTTCCAATTTCCCATTCAAATTCTCTCTTCATCTATTTGTGGTCTATTCTCATACATAATTTAGTGATCAGAAAGATATATGTAAAGATTGATGGTAATCGAGACCGAAAGGAGGTTAATAACAGTTCAGCAGAGGGGCCTCTATGAATTCTACCATTGTTTGGAAATGTCGGCTGCTTCCGGTACAATGTACGAATGTCTAGAGATTATGAAAGCGTCATTCGCCTCTGATTGATAGATTTACAGTCATTCGTCGAAAGGGAGCTATTAAAAGTTAAAGAAGAAACGATAAAATAAGATTAAAATGAAGCTCCTGCTCTGCTTCACTGAAAAAATTTACATCGCTTTCATGATCTGCAGTTCACTCTTGTCTCGTTAACCAACCATCCAAAATCAAGCAAAGTGGCTCTAGCTTTCAGTGTGCTGTGTGTAGATCTTAGTAGCACAAAAATGCGTATAGATATCAATTAAGAAACTTCAATTTTTCTAGTCGAAACTATTTTATTGACGTTCATTACTTTATTCTTATACGTAGAGTTTCGTCATTTATACGTGTATGACATTTTCAAATATGGTATAGATATTTTTTTTTTCTTAAGAAACCGGCTTTGCAGAGCTCAGATCATTACTGCCTCGTAAATTGAGAGAAAAGTATTACTCGTTAGTTTAATTTAATGCATTGTAGAAATGGACAGTTGTAACAACAATTTCGAAAATATTTCGTCAGTAAAGGACGGGGAGTATTATTCGTACAGAAACTATTTTCACATCAGATTTTTTTTTTTTCAGTTCCATGAACAGGCATTCCATTCCTGAGCAATGACTATCTGGTCATCAGTATAGTGAAGTGTATAAAGACATGGTATATTCAGCAAGAAGTAAAAGCCAAAGTCATCTACAATGATGCCTCTACGAGGAAATTCTTGATGATTTCGGATGCAGATTATTTACTCTGGGCCAATATGAATGTTGCCAAGCGATTTTCAGTATTTTTTTAATTTATTTATTATTCTTTAATCGATATAAGTTATATCCTTTAAGGAAAATACGAAAAACGTAAAGCTTTTCTGCAGAATACAAAGTAATTTAAATATGTAGCATTAAAATTGCTTCGAGAGCTGAATCTGTCCATGGACCATAGGTTCTGCTAATGAGTCTGATCTTATTTCTTGTAAAATCACAAGGGAAGGGATCATTGGGGAATCACAAGGGAAGAGATCATTGGGGAATCACAAGGGAAGGGATCATTGGGGAATCACAAGAGAAGTTATCTTAGTAAAAATATGCTGAAACATATTTCAACTTGTAGAAGCCCAAATTTCGAATTACTCCACCTTTTTTTTGCCATTAGTTATACTGAATAGAAATTCGCATTTTATTTTGTTTCGACGAAAATAATGAGAATGGCAGTTATTTATATCACAGAATTAATAATCTTCAGGCGTTGCACTTAACCATATCACGAACAGGGATGTTTATTGGCACCACAAAAACCTCAAAGGACAACGTTTGCCATTGAAAATATTCAAAATAATTCCAGGACGTGAATTCCAAAAATGTTTTGATCAATGGCAGCATCGCTGAAAAAAACTTGTACAGGCTCCCCACGAGATTACTTTGAAGGAGACCACATAGATTTCGATACTCCGACTAGCGAACTTTGTTTCCTGTTTTCTGTCTGAGATGAAAATAAGAAATGCTTGAAAATTCATTTTCAAAAACAGAACGAACATTTTATGGAAAAGTTTGCAATGTTTGCCTTTCAGTAAGAGTATTTAGAGAGAATTAAACATAATAACTCAAGGATGGACATCAGGTAAAGATTGCTAACATATAGAGAAGCAATTGGATAAACGAAAGGTTAATGGTAAAGGTAGAATTCAACGCTTAACCCATCAATTGTACTATGGTCAGAATCATGCTTAATCACGAAAATAGACGAAGACAAACTAACATATGTTTTGAAACTTTTATTATGCTTAAGATAAATCAGTCCAAATAGTAGAAAAGAATTAAACATCAAAGAAACGATATCTCGAGGAAGAGGAGTCAGTGGGAAATAATACTTCATAGAAGACATATCCTGCATAAATAAGATGAGAGAGTTATGACAACAAATCTGTTCTTGACCGTTTCATAGCTTGAAGAAGTTCTGATTTCTTGATCATCTGTTTCTATTTAATGGAGAAGATTGCTTCTACGTCAGTTTTCTTAAGCAGGAGTCACCCTTCTGTTGAATTATTCAATTTAGAGTATATTAGAGAAAAGCTCGGGATCAGTCCTAACTTTTCTTGCAATTGTGAAAAAAAATAATAAAAAATTGAAGAATTGCTTTTGATTACAACTACAACCTTTTTACAATCGTCTATATCAATTAAAATCACCAGCCTAGGTTTTTTAGATATTCTCTCTTAGGTTTCGCTCTTAGCGTTTATAATGATGTTACTCCAGAATTTTCAGTTTCTACGAATTGTCTCTAGTATTCCTCATTACAAACAGTATTAAGTCTTTAGATTTGTTTTCAAATAATTGAAATTGTTTAAAATTTGCAATAACCTATAACAGGAAGAATTAAGAAAAAAAATTTATATTTTGTATATATGTTTTACAATATGTCAGAGAGAATTTCTCTTAATTGGGCTCCAGTCCACTAAATATCGAAATATTTGGGATTCATGCAAGCTCAAACTCATCTCCACTGTACGTCATTTATAATGTAAGGAAACAGTTATAATGCTCTCACATCGCTGTTACTGTGTCCACTTTTGCCATCCAAGTCCTGGACATTTCTGAACCTAAATTATGCAATTTTACCCACTTTGTTTTAGACTGCAGGAAATGGAAAAGTTGGTTTTAAAAAATTTAAGTAAAAAAATGAATCCGTTTTGGAATCTCTGATAAAGAATTATTTCACTATTTGTTAGCTTAAACTGATGTGCTAGTCAATAAATCGATCTTTATTCTCAATGAACATGTCTTGAACATTCAAGAAAGAGGTTCCAGTTTCTTTTTCTGCGTTGCATACAGCACAAAGAAGGCATTTGTTGGATAGATCGGTAGTCTTGATTTTGTTGAGAAGACTATCGCTTCGGATTTGTGATTATCATTATTTGTGAGGTATGAAATTTCTACAAATTATACGTAACGAACTGAAAAGAACAAAGAAAAACGTTTTCCAGCTAAACCTTCAACGGCAAAGTTCTTATAAGACCAGACCATTACATTGTTTTCACTCTGTTCTGACCTTACTTCTTTTGCTTATTGGCATAGGTTGTTTCAAGATCTGTTTTAAGTCTTCGTGCTACCCATTATTTTTCTCGTTGCCTTAATGATACCCTAGATCCAAAACTTGATTTCTTTTCTCTATAAAAGAGATACGCCTCATGATATCTCCGCAATAGAATTTTATTTTTCCATTTACCATTTAATTATGTTTGCTTTCTGCCTCATTTGCAGAGCCAACATTTCCTCAGCGTAACATTTCTGTCACTGATATCCTTCGAGAGCATCCCTTTCCCATTTCGCTCCGTTTGACCATTCCGTCCTCATCGATCAAGGTTCGGCCTCCAGAGAGAGACATCCACTCCATTTTACACGTCCATTGGCTTCCACTCAGCGCTGCCTCCTCGATGTATGAACGAGACTGTAAGTGTACGGGCCTCCGTATTACACGCACGGCAGAGCCGTCGTTCCACCTCAGTGAGCACTCGTCGCTCGCCGCCATTGTTTTACCGTCATCCATATGGATGGGAAATGTAGGCCGACAACTTGTGACCTTCGACCTTCGCCATTGGCCTCCGTCCGCTGGCGGCGGCCTGTGAACCTGAGAACGTGGAGGCGCAAGATGAAGTCGACTCCCGGCAGCCACCTGGCAATCAGGTAACACTGCCAAAGCCGTGTCACCGGAATTGCATCTCTTCTGCTCTTGCACCTGCCCAAAATGCTTCATTTGTGTCAGTACAACAGAGTGGACAGTTATTTAGTATCTCGATCAATGGACATCTCGTCTCTACAAAGTGCATACAGTTTCCTTTAGATATCTGTTGCATCCATAAATCCCAATCAGGCATGTTAAGTATCACAAATGATTTTTCCTAATTAGTCTCCATATATCAGTCAAAAAACTAGAAACTTTACCAAAGTAAGCCTCCCCTGAATCTAAATAACGCTCAGTGGTGTTGCCATCACTGAATCTCCCTCACTCATTTAGAACCCCCAGCTGTGCCAAAATTGATATTTTCTCCTCATCTCTGCCCCTTGTCCTGGATTAAAAAAGGAGGCTTTCGATCTTACCTTTTACCTATGAATTCTGTCTCTCGAGTTGAATGGAGTCCTGTTCGGGTGTATCATACCCTGTGCATGCTGAAAAATACTTGAAAGGTCTTGTTAGGAAGCTTTTACTACTCTTAGCAGCAATTCAGCACATTTCCTTCGTCAACGCTTCTCTGAGCCGCGGGATTCTTGTTACCAAGTCATTAGCCTCTTCTGAAGAATGAAAGTTCAACTCAGTGTAGAAACAACGCAAATCCCATTATTTATCCACTTAATCTCGTTAAACGAGAATTCTTCGTCTTCTAAGTCCGTAACGAGCAAAATGACGAGATCATGGGGATGCGAAAAGATTCATAATTCCGAAAATTAAAGATTTATTTTTATGTTCTTCCGTCTCTCTCTGGTGTTGAGTTCCAGTTCGAAACTTTCAAAGACTGTAACTAGATCATTGTAAATATTCTCAAATAAGATAGTGTGATCAGCAAGTCTAATTTGCTTAGCAACGATTATCTACAAAATCCTGAAAGAAGCATCATAAAAATTCGTTCCTTTTTAAGAACTCATGATATGAGATAATGATATCGAAAGAGTTAAATATCGCATTTTACGTTTTTTTTAGCTAGAGCAAAAAAAAATCTTTCATCGCTTTGCAAATGTTTGCAAAACAGAACTGGCTTCTAGAACTGTTTCCGAAATCCTCCGTAAACTGTCCCAATTAACTTATTTTTACTGACTATTGATCGTATACGTGGTATAAAAATTTCGAAAAACTATTGTTGAATATATTCGATCCCCTTTCAGTTAATCGTCATTAACTGAAATCATCGGTTCTACAGCCTCTTAACTGAATCATCGATTCCCCAGCTTCAGCTTTACCTTTATTTCGAAATTGTCTTCATTCTCCTCATATTTACTAACAAAAAACTTTATTTTTTTGGAAATAGATAATGAACTCTTTTTATGGTAAAGTCACTTTTAACTGAAATGTCTCTTGATTTTGCGTCTCTCACTTTGTGGTATTTTTGACGCGAGCAAATAAAAAACCTGCGCAGAAATTTCAAGCGAAGAGACTTTTCTCGGTTGACGGAACAACACCATCTCTCTTACCTCCCCTTCCCCCCCACTCCTTTTCTCAAATTACGTCTCGTCACTAATGAGCGTAATGGCCATTTAGGAAGTCGCTGCGTTTGGCGGCGGAGCATACGACAAAGCTCAAAATTCGTAAAATGACGAAGAGCGGCATTCTGTTGATATCGGGATGGAATGAAACTGTCATTCTGCAGGTTTTCCAGATGGAAGAATCCTTCCGCAAGTCCAGAGATATTAGTCCAATGATTCGGAAATTAGTATTACGAAGTGGTACCATAAAAAAAAATTGCTGACAATTTTCTATTTATTTTTAGGGTACCATTGCCACTGAATTTTATGTTGTTTTTTTTAAATAGTTATTTAAGGAGTGAACAAAAGAACGTAAATAAAGATTTTAAACTTTTGCAGTTGATAATAAGGTAATAATAAGGTATTTTCACTGTTAGTGACATTTAAAGTAAAACTTTAATTAAATGTCTGAAATTTCGGAATTTCGCGCGCAATGTTCCTAAAAAAACAAAAGTAAGGATAAAAGTTTTTCTATCATGTCAGTGAACGTGAAGTGATTCAAGTTTCTATTTCCTCCATTTGAACCCAAGAAACGAGAAATGTTTCGCGAGAAGACAAAATGATCTCTCCTTCCCTTAAAACTTCGCACGTGCACCTCCGTCGCCAAGCTTCGGATGAATGCGCAAGGTTTGTTTTTTTGTGTTCGGTTTTCATTTTCCTCCTTGGCGAGTTTATCTCTCGGCCTGGTATCAGTGACGAAGCAGACTTCCGGTTGAGCCTCGATGCCCACTGGTCGCGGAGCAGACGACAACATCGGCAGCAGGCGTTGTCGGCGTCGAGGGTTGCGGGGCCCCTCGTCCACCGACAGACCTGTCGCTCTCACCCCCGACAACGGAGCGTAACTCGACACCACACCACACCGGATACAGAACCGCCCCTCGTCCCCCTGCCGAAGCGTTTTGGATTTCTCGCCCGCCCGGCTGAAGGGAAAGGGACGGGGATCAACATGGGAACTGCCAGCCACCTCTTGTGCACTTGTCTTTCAAATAGAAGGAAATTCCCTTTCAGAAATAGCTAAAAACAAAACTCTTAAATTTTCCTTGCTTTCTCCCTTGTAGTGTTTCACTAACAAAAAAAGAAAACGATCTTCTAATGCCCTCTCGCAAAAGAAATGATCTCCTATTCAACTTTTGAAAATGTTGTATCCCAAGAATTCACTTTACCTTTAAATGAAGAAGTCATTGCACTGTTATTAGTTACTTTCATTTATCTGAGCTCCGCTTACTCTGAAATGCAGAGATGATCTTGGTGACGTCGATTCACGATCAAGGGAGAATCGTGCCCGTGATCTCAATGTTTTATTTCCTGCTGAGAAACGAAGGTCTTACTTCAGCAGAGCCGACTTGTGAAATAACGAGATCTAATGCAAAGCGTGCGTGTGTATGTATGGGAGGGGGAGTCATGCGATTCAAAATCCAATAGGAAGCCTGCCTGCGTGATTATAAACTTTCCTTTTCCTCTGCACTCAAAATGTAATTTCTCTTTGAAAGCGAAAGATGTCACACAATACCACATCTGACGCAGATCTGACTGCAAAATGATAAATGCGAAAAAATGAGTGTCCTCCTGCCAAAGAGAAAAGCACACTTCATTCCACATTGCGAAGCAAAATCATTCTTATCAATTATAATTTGTCAAGTATTTTTGCATGGAATGGTTTGTCGAAAGATTGATATTATAAATTTCATTAGAATTTATCAAATGTAAAATTTTATTATATTGCAGAAAATTATGTATTCTTAGATAAATCCGATAATTAATGCATCAGAGTATTTAATTCCCCTTAAAAGATATATTTTCTGCGATTAGAATGTCAGAATTTGTGCGGAAAGAGTTCATCTATCAGCTGAGAGAAGAAGAACGCTATTTCACTGAACTCGAAAGATGTAAAATTTCGTCCATGAATCACAGAGGAAAAGCTTTAGCAAACTGAAATATATCTGCACATGTTTGTACGAATGAAGTCTCACGTTACCAGAATAGGATTCTAGAGAATCATTCAAAATGCTAATCTGAATAACAATGCAAATCCGAATAAGCCATGAATGTTTTCTTTCTGCCGTCCTTCTTCCTTTCTCAGAGATCTGCGCGGGCTAAGGAGTTAATTACTGACCCTTTTTACCGTGGCGTGAGATCGAGCTCTAAAGGATGCGCATGAGCAAGAAATTAGGATAGGCCTGTATGTTGTTCCTATCTGGGGGAGTCTTCCTCAGATCTCTCATCTTATGTCCGCTGCCCTCAGTGGCGATCGTTTGCTTCCTCGTTGACTTTATGAGACGTGCTGCGAATTCCCCACGAGACTTAGTGGATGTGCCGCTTCTTAATTTTCGCTTTTACCGACGATGGGGAATTTTTTACCAATCCCAATCGAAACAAACTGGCGGAATGCTCGACGACTGCGTCACTTTGCATTTGCTTTGCTGGATAGGCTGTCGAGAAGAATAAACAACGGAATCTTGAAACCGAAACTCTCGAAATATTCGACCAGGTTGGCAGGTGATTAATATGCCGCTCGTGACGTTTCCGCTTTGTGTCGTTTTCCGCTCCATTAGCGAAGCTGGCGGCAGTGGACGGAACAGGACGGACAAGCCCGTCCGGTGGGCAGACATACGCCGAACATTTAGTGGGTTAGTCAGCGAATAGCTGAAGGCAACTCTGGCAGAGGGAAGGCTAGCAGGGCTCTGTACAAGGGGGAAAATAGTAAAATGGGTCGAAATGTCATGACCCGAACACTGCTTGACTATCGATATCATACTCGGGGTCAATTACCTTTCTAAATTTAGATGCGATCAACTCATATCCAAGATACAGTAATCGACATTTCACTTTAGGAACTAAATAAAAAAACTTCTGATTTCTATCAGCTGCAACTGAAGTGTCGATCCATTCTTGATTCTGGGTGAACGCGACGATTTTAACGGACAACAGGAAAAATTGTTTTCGGTTTGAATAGGTGGCAATGGAATATTACTCTGTATTTCCCGAATCATCCCTTAGTTCGAATTTTTATCGCTAGAATAAAATCTACAGCAGTACAATGAAGAACATTCTCTTTGAAAATGAGCCTTTCCTTTTCATCAGAGGCCATTTGTGGTTCTGATTTGCCTCTCTCGCGCTCTGCTTGCATCTTGGTTTAATGTTTCACTTTTCGATCAAGTCAAAAAGAGACTAAGAATTCTTAAATATGTTCGATCAAAATTTTAAAATTCCGAATATCTAAACATTAGCAGATGCCGCATTTGTAAATTAAATATGTACAACAATATGCAGGGGAGACAAAACAGTTTTACCGAATTTTTTTTCCATAAAATTAACATTTTTTAAACTAAATTTGAAAATTTTCTTAATCCTCTGAAAATCTTCCTTAAATATTTCAAGTTTGGATAAATTGAAAAACTGCCGAGGAATCGTACCACAGACAGAAGACAGCAATTAGAGATGCCCAACATTCTGATCTCGGGTCAGGGCATGTGGGTTGGGCAGAAAATGTTTTAGCTGGGAAAGCAGATAATAATATGCATTTAATATTATTACGTTTCCGTAGGGTCAGATACATCTTTTACCATTGACACCTTATTGCCATCAGTTGGGATCAAATTTCGCATAAGTTAGCAACATTTGAAATGGAATGTCCATTTCGAAGTACCTATACGAAATTGTATAGGAAATTCAGAAGAAGAAAAAATGATGTTTTTATATCTAGATGTTTGCTTTCAATAATGTAATGTTCATTTACCTCTTCGAGGCCAAAATTTAAGCTTCGAAATATTTACGTTTATTTTCAAAAAGTACAAAGACTTTTCAAAGTACTGAGGCAGATAGTGAAAAAATATTTTTTCTCTGCTTAATCACCATCTGGGGAGAGAAAAGCTCTCTTCATCCGAGAGCAGAAGAAGAGTTGCAAGGGCCACGTTCCTTTCCATCATTTGCATCTGAATCGAGCTTTACAAACAAAGCGAGTAATGTTATCGTGGCGTGCATATACCACAGCATGATGACTGCAGCCGACGGTAATCCAGATTGCTTGTGCGTTAGTGACTAAAGTGCACCGAAGACGGCGCGCACTCACCCCCGTCTGCACGCTTCTCTGCGACCTTTCCTCCCTCCTGCAGAGCTGCAATCTCTAGTGTTGACACATCCACATCGGCTAGGCGAGGGCAAGGGAAGGGCCCGCAGAGGAGGGCGTAGTGCCACATTCCTGGCGAGTGGCGGCAGGTAGACTACAGGGTGTTGCCTCGTGGGAACTGACCCCCGGCTGACCCGGAGCGCCAGCGGGACCTCTGCTGCGGCCACAGAGACAATACGCTGCTGCCGTGGCCTCGCAGCCCACTGCGGCCGCATCATAACACTTGCCCGCAGAATGAAGATGCCGGATGCGACGACTCCGTTTTGAGGTCCACAAGCATTTGCCCACACCCTCCATTTTTCAGGCATTCCACTTGTGGGTGGTCGCCCACGAGGACAGCGTGCCAGGAGACGCCTGCATTGTTGCTGCATTGCAATGAGCACTGACGGCGTTGTTTTCTTTGCACGTGAGATGAGCATCGTGCTCCAAATGGAATTTCGCATCCTCGCGTGCCAGCTGGCAGAAGATGAAAGCGAAAAACTCGAAAGAATCTCTCAGAAATCATTTTTATTTGTCTCTTTGCATTTGCTTGCAAAAGAGCTCGTTACCCTTAACCTGTAAAATACCGTCACATTGTTTAAGGTGATCTTTACACAGCAGTAACTTCTCCTGGCCGTACGATTTTCTGTATACAATTGTCATAATGGTTTCTCTCGGAAAAAAAAAAAGCTCTTAACATTTATCAGCAGGTGAAACAATTCGTTGAAACTTTAAACACAATTTTTTTTTCAAATCTCCCTGCATTTTTTTTTTTCATAACTACAAATGTTGTTTCTAGTCCAATACTTAGCTTCTCCAAAACTGGTACAGATCCAAAGGATTCACATCCATCAGGATATCAGAAAACAAGATGTCCCATCGGTGCTTAAGAATCTCTGTCAGATACTGTTTTTAAAACAGTATCTGACAGGGATTTTTTAAAACAGTATCTGACAAATATGGGGATTTTTTAAAACAGTATCTGACAAAATTATGCATTTATAAACTCACAATGTCAATCACTGAAGCAGCTTCCTATTCGGAACTCGTCCATCGATTCTCATTTACCGGCATTGACAACTCCCATATTTTAATCTCTAATAATGAAGTATGAATTCCAGAAAAATAGCCTTGATACCATAAAAAATGACCGCGAAGAAATATATTTTAATGTAACTGTCACTCATAATAAACGATGAACATTATTTTGTTTTACGAAGCAGAACTAAAATTCGTTTTCAAAACTTAATCAGTTTTCGGTAACCAAAGGAAGATTTAAGAGCATAAAGTAGAGGAAATCTGAATGACGACGATTTGCAAAATAGGTAATGCTGAAAGCCGATTTTATAAACATGCCCTGTGGAAGTTCATCTTTTGATACTCTTGATTTCCTTTTTTTGGGAGATACAGTAGATCCTTTCTTTTGTCTAGAATCCTCTCCATGGTGGTTAGAGGAGGACGTGAATGAAACTTAACAAGAACCACTAAGTTTTGGTGATGCCATAACGCCATCTGATATAGAGGATTTTTGTTTTCTGGATGATCTAAAAGTTCTTGAAATTATTTATAAGGCACCAAAACTTGCTGTTGATCCGAAGTTCTGAAATTGCTTTCTGCAGACGTTTAGAGAACAGGATCGGTTCAAGAGCATGCTGGGGTCGGCTTCAGCCAACAGAATTGTTTCCGAATTTAACAGGTATTTTGACAGGTATCTCTGTGGCAAGCAGCTGCTTGAGGGGGTATTTATTATTTTATTTATTTTTATTTTAACAGGTATTTTGAGGAGGCGAACTAATTTTGCTGGGCCAAGGAAAAAACTTGAATCTTTCTTGGTCACTCAGACCGTTCAATTTTCCCGCATTCTTCATCACTTATTGAAAGCCGCCAGCGCAAAAGAGATTCATTTCTTAATTGAAGGCTTTTCGGCTGAGTTTTGGCAGTTATTAATTTCTTTCAAGATTTTCATCTTGTGAGTTCGATGAATCTATTTAATCACTTTGCAGATTTGGATAGCACAGAACGAAAGGTTTCGTAAAATGAAATAAAAAAAATGCTAAGGTAGAAGTTTTTAACCTGACAGTTAATTACTTTGAAATCTAACGAAATGGCTTGCTTATTCAATTAAAAACTTTAAAACTTATTTTAAAAAATAAATGCAGAAAATACGAATGGCATCGTGCATTATAAAAAGGCATTGCATTTTAAAGGCATCAAGTTGCTCCCCCCCCCCCCAAAAAAAAAAAAAAAACTCAGAAAGAATACATAAAGACGCATTGTTTTTCGTACGCTGAATTAGAATAATATACACCCTATATCGAATTGGCATAGTTAGAACAATATCTCCAAATTTCTAGCTCTTCATAGCCAGAGGGAGGGTCTCTCCTCTTTCAGTGTTAGTCCTCTGTACTCAGACTGGCCGGAATTCCCTGTGCTCCGCTGATAACTATCGTCAGACCCCCACCTGAAGAGTCCCTTCCCTCCCTGTGCTCCGCTGATAACTATCGTCAGATCCCCACCTGAAGAGTCCCTTCCCCCATCTGATAAAGTGTCTCCGAGAAGAGCAGCCACTTCCTCACCGCCACGCCACTTGGTGAAGTTGTTCTTGTCTCCTCCACGTGGAAGTGGAAAGACAAATTGCCATGGCCTGGCACTCAGGTGACCCACCCACCCCTCCCCGCACAAAAGGGTCCGGTGCGTAGACTTGTCTTAACACTGCAGTGACAAATGTCTTTGATGAACCTTTCTCTCTTCGGGTGGCAACATTCTTTGTAAAACAACTCTCTCTCTTCCCGGCAGATCATTGTCACCCTTGCACGTGCACTCGCTCTACACCCAGTTGTCAACTTCAGCGCTAAAGATGCGCGTGAGACTTTTCATTCACTTCTCCCTCTTTTTCTTTTCGCTGTTCCTTTCAGTGACCAGAAATTCCTTTTGGTCATTTAGGACAAAGAACAATGGAGATGCATAGCAACCTCGATATGGCACTGCATAAACTTTATCTGAAACATTTCTTTTAAACTTTTCCCATTCTCAAAGAAAACGAGGGGCTGGAAACTTGCAGATTGTTTAGAAAAGAAAAGGAAAAACCTATCTTGGTTTTTTTTTATAACTTCAGATATTTCAAGATCAACTTATTTACATTCCGATATGTCTTAAATGAATAGAAATCGGTGTACATTCCAGACAGATGCTCTACTTGGATAGGATTATGAATATGAATAAACATGAAAAGGATATCTACCATTTAAGTTTGAAGTTATGTGTTTTAAAAAAGTGATTTTCACGTCTCCAAAATTCTTGCTGACAATTCTGATTCCAATTCGAAGAGAAAGCCCTTCCATCAGTGAGCTCAACGTGCCACGTGGCTGAGAAGTGCCAACACTGAGTTACAGGTGTAAATGAATAGCTCTGACGCTTGCAGTTGCAGTCTTCTGCAAATAGAGAAGAAAGCAGACGAGGAAGCAGCATAACGGTCTGCCTGATGCCGTCTGATGAAGGACCGATCATCGTAAGTCTCGCACTTCTCCCTTTCCACGATCCCAAAGCTCGCTTTTTTTTGAGCCCTCTCTCTCCCTGCACCAGAGCCTTCGGCGATCGTGCAGCTCGGCGACCACCTGCTGCTCGCACGCGCCAGCTGCACGCACCGCCACGCGCTCACACGTGGCTTCTTAATGCAGCCATCTACTTTTAAAGATCACCGGAAAGGGGGAAGAAAGAGGAAGAATATCAGCATCCAGCCACTGTACACAGGCCAAAGAATACTGGGAAAAATGCACTCATCATCTACAACGGTGGCTTCAGAAGTTCACCTTCGTATTGTGAAGTGTACACCTGGTGGGTTTGTTAAGGACACGAGAGCTTAAAAAAGCGATAAATTGTTGTTAAGATGCAACAAAATGCGGCCTCAGTCAGTTGATTTGTTCTTTGTGGCCTCGCATATAAAGTGTGGTAGTTCGTAATTTCAAGGCTTCACGGGGTAGAAGTATAAGAGATGGTCTTCATTATTGGATGACACCATTAGGGCTAAAAACTGGCAAACGCCCTAAGCACTTAATGAGAAGTTTCACTTTTAGCATTTTCAGCTGTAACCAAATTCGCTGTCAGGTATCCAAGGATTTATTATTATTCCTCGTTCAACAGAAATACAGTGGATTCGTATCTTACGAGGGTTTAGGTTCTACAATCAGCGCGTAATCAAAATTACCCTTGGAAATGCCTGAAATTGCCCATAAAAGTGCAGTATAAATGGTTTTCGTGCATACAACCCTGTACAGTAATATGTATGCATAAATGTGTAATGTATGCAGTAGCATGCAATATAAAATAAAGAGTACATAAGCAAAATATGATTCTGCTAATTAGAATTTTTTTTTACTAACTATTTTCAATTATACATAAAAGAGAGACCGAGACGGAAGAATAAAAGAGCCAAAAAAAAGAAAACAGTGAACCGGAACACTCATCATTCATCCTGGATATTCTTGTTAGTTTACAACAAACGATGACAATGGTGATGCGACGAATGATAATGTGATGAGCACAGCACTCACGTGATGAACTGGGGATATTTTTGTTCTTGCCTTTTAGGAAACGGGGATTTGCAGCACTGCACAGCAAGCCCGTCTAGCATTTCCAACACAATTTTTCGCTGCTTTGTAACCAGCGGCTTGTCCTTCTCATTTCGAAAGTGCGCACGAGCGCGTATAGCTGAATTCGCGTAAGTTAAATGCGCGTGTGATGCGACTCCACTGTATTTTCTTTTGGAGCACTGTCGATAACAATAGACTTGTCGATTTTGATTCTGTGATCGGCGATTTTTGTTTTTTTGATAACGATTCAAATGTGAAAATGTGTAAACTGTGTAAATGTAATTTAAAGGAATTTGACTAACTCTGACTTCATTTCAATACACTTTAACATTTCCATTCTGTTGATGAGCAGGACCACGCACCATTTCATAAAGAGGCTCTCAGTACGCGAAATGAAATATGCAGCTTAACAGAGTGTGGAGGCATGAGGGGCCAACTCGCCATTTCGGACATTTGCGCTCATAAACAAAGGAAAGTTGCCGACCGAAACTGAAATTTTCAACTTTCGTCAGTCTTCATCTGTCGTCCAAGTGCTAATAATAGAAGAGAGTGGCGCCGCCAGGAAGGACTTTGGGGATTCACCTGACATGTTACGAAGTTGCGGGTTCAAATTCAACCAGTTTGGAGATACCTTTTAACTGAAGTTGTTTCTCACGATGAGTTTTAGAAAAATTGCAAGGGGACTTGCAATTTGACCAAAACTACAAGGCTAAGTTAACTCGTTAATTTTGAATTCAGTGTGAATCTCAAGGACTCGACCAAAAACCCCGCCCTCGGATATTTTTTATGCCGAGTGGTTAGCACGCTTGGCTACTGATCTAAGGGA
The DNA here is from genome assembly GCA_038380435.1 of Ryuthela nishihirai. NCBI lineage: Eukaryota > Metazoa > Arthropoda > Arachnida > Araneae > Heptathelidae > Ryuthela > Ryuthela nishihirai. The sequence continues at coordinate 8,328,684 of JAWZYU010000019.1, forward strand.
CCTGGGTTCGAGCCCCGAATAAGGCATGGATGTATGTGTCGTTTTTCTGCTGAGGCCCTGCCATCCTCTCAGACCTTCTACTATGGCATATAAAATGATAGGCTCCTGTCAGACCTCTTTGGCAAGTAGCTGCTTGAGGGGGTATTTATTTATTTAATTAGCTATAAAAGGATAACTCTTTTTATAAATGCACTCCGTCTTAGAAAAAATTTCAGAATATATTTTCATGCCTTTCAATCCTTTTTTTTCAACAACAGTAAATATCTTAACAAAAAGGAATGGAATAATGTAAGCAATTAAAATTCTCTAGTTTCATGTTGCATTTATGAGACGACAAGGATTAAAAATTTTTTATCGATACCGAATTTCAGGTTATTTTCCAAAGAAGAAAAGGGTATGCTAATCACTTGACTTGTTGAGTGGGCTGCAAAAGGAAAAAAAGAAAGAAAAATATGATGACTTTCTTTTGACTTGCACGTCATTCAAGAAAAAGATGTTTCATGCTTCGTATTTATCTTTCCCTTCTTCTTTGTTCAATTTCCGATGCTTAGCCTAGCCTTACAGCCCTCCTTTTAAATATTTAAGAGACTAACTCGCTCGTTTCCAGTCGCATTGCCCAGGATAGCCATCGCTTGGCTTTCCGTCTCACCGGGAGAAGAGATTGCTGATCGCAGAATTTCCATAACTCGCCATCAAATGGGAAGCCAACACAGCGATCACGCACCCCTTTGAACCCTCGCTCTCAGATGAAAGTGAGATGAGCAGTTCCTTTGTGCGGTGGTCATTCATGCGCGGAGAAGCGACACTTCAGTTGGACCAGGAACGGAAGTTGTAAGGTCTTAAGTCAGCGATCTTTGGCCATCTTCTATCTCCTAGCAACGACGTAAGGGGTCGAGGCGCGAAGGAAGAGGTCGGTTGCCTCAAACCGATCCTCGGTAACGGAAGTCACGAGCTCTTCCTGAGAACAAATATTACATCAGTTAAAAAAAACAAAGGGGAAAACTATCGCACCCATTTGAGCATTATTCAAAAGACAATTATTAGGAAACAATTTCGTCACTAATTTCTTTAGCTTTGTGAGTTTCTTTTATGTTGTAAGGTCTTATTATAAGAAGGCGAGAAACGCCTCACACTTGCGCTGCGCTTACTGTAATCGTTGTGCAAGATTCGGCGCCTTTTGTTTCATAAGGCGAGGTCAAAGTCACTTACTTCAAGGAACAAGGATGTTTAGGGAAAAGCTAACGAGATTCGCATCAGAATGATTGGCAATTAAAAGAAGAGACTTTAAACTTGAATCTCTAGTTGATTGCAGTTGCATTCTGAGCTCAAGGAAGAAGGACATTTTTGAGGCATCGAAAACTCGTTTCATAGCGCACTAGCAAGTCCCTTGGTGAGTTGTTTTCTTTCACTCTGAGCGATGCCTTTCTTTGCTGCACAAGAGGAAAATTTTCCAGCTCACACAGACTCGTCAATAATATTGTTCTGGGTAAAATTCGGAATAGGATACAAATATGTTTGAGTGGTAAGGAAATCGAGCTTATTTCCGAAAGAAAAAATTTTAAGCTAAGCTGAAACTCTATTAATCTCAAGTGGTAACATTATAGAGAGCTTTATAAATGTTTCAGTAACAGATTGATAGTTGATAAGAATCTTTGACTCGATAGTCTAGCTGATAAAAAAAGAGAAAGCTGCTAGAAGAGAGAGAAACAAATAACTGTATCAGACAAATATTTTGTGTGGCAAGAAAACAGAATGGCGTACAGGCATTGAGGGGAAAGGGATGGTGAGGTGAGGATGTGAAGGTGAGGTTTTTCTCACGGCTAGATGAACTCAGCATTTAACAAATATTCTGAACAATGGAGTTAGTTCTAAGGCCATTGTTTTAAATGAGTATAGATACTTTGTTGGCTTCAATGTTGACCCCATATCATATTCTGAAATGACTTTCACTACTTAAATTACCCAATTAAAATTTAAACTACCCAAGTCACCATGAGTAGATGAAATTACCACTGAAATGCTTAGATATGAGATAGAAATTGTTGTCGCACTGACAGAACTTTTGAAAATGTAATAAAGGGGTTAATTTCCCTATTTTCAAGGAAGGGCATTGCAATTCTTGTGATAATTGTAAGGGCATCAATCTATTTTCTGTCCCAGATAAAGTTCTGTGCATCATTGTGTACGAAAATTAAGAATTTGGTTGATGGGCACCTTTGAGGTGAACAGTGTAGGTTTAGAGGTGGCAGATGATGATGGCACTGAAATTTTTCATTTAGGTTCTCGAGAAATGCTTAGAATATCAAAAATCTGTAGCTAATAGCTTTGTAGATTTCAAAAATAATTTTCACTCTGCTGACCGCCATGATTCTGATCATGAGATCGTATGGCATACCGGATAAGTTAATGTAACAACGACTCTCTATAATAACGCTGAGTCGTATGTCAAGAGTTTATAAAGCTCTCACGTAAAGTGATTGATCTCGCATAATACTGGAGTTCGACAAGGTTGCATTATATCACGTTTTGTTTTTAGTAGCTTATCGATTATTTTAAGAAGAATTCATTGTAAAGGCTTTAGTTGTTCCAGAGATTTGAAAATAAGTATATGACTTAGATTATGCCTTATGAGTTTTTGGTAAATGATATTGAGGAGACTTTTACACTTTTAGATATTAGAACTGCGTGATTAGAAATAAAGTTTGGTGATAAACAGAGAGAAAACTAAATAAAATCACCACCTCCATAAATAAATTTCTTAATGTTCAGAGGAATAATTAGAAATTGCAGTAATGAGGCAAGTGTGAAGAAATCCTCGCACCCGTCACGCGGACTCGACATCTCCTGGTTAGGCGCCAGTTGCTCTACCATTTGAGCAAAGGTAGGGGTAATTTACACCTGTTTAAGAGAGGTTGTAATGACTGTGCTGAGAAGCTTTTACCGTGGGATTCTAAGTGTGCTCATGCGCGATTTATACCAATGAGAAATCAAGCTTTTTTAATCACATTGCAGGAATGTACTTTCGGTTATTCAATGCTCAGCATCGAAGCTCTGGATGGCCGGCAACCAATTTGATAGGAAGGAATGAAGCTCACTACAGTAATATTCATTTGAAGTAATTAGGCAAGTGTGAAAAAATCCCCCCATCCGCCTCCCTGACTCGAACTCAGAATAAATAGCACATGAGCTCCCCGACACTTAAGAGTCAGATGGTAAAAGCTTCAGAGCGCAACCATTACAACCTTTCTTTAGCAAGTGGGAATTGCCCCGCCTTAGCTGAAATGGAAGTGCAACTGGCGCGTAACCGCAAGATCCCGAGTCCGGGAGGCGGATGGGAGGATTTTTTTCTCACTTGCCTAATTACTACAAATGAACATCACTGTAGTGAGCTTCATTCCTTCCTAGAAGTCACATGCTTCGTTGCTTTCGAAAGGTCATTGTTCACAAAACAACGTAGCGGTCTACATCAGTGTTTCCCAATCTTTTTGGGCCAAACTTCTCTCAGCAGGTTCAGCCGAAAAAGACTGAACCGGATGAGTTCTGAACAGTTTTGCCAAGTATTATTTTCTAACGTTCCCTTTGGAAAATTAATATTTTTTTCTGGTATAAAACTTGTTGAAAAATATTTACTTAAATACAAATTTACAAGTGTTTTCATCCGCGAATTTCAAATATTTCTCTGTTAAAATAAAACATACATAACTATGTTAACTTAAGAAGTATTCGATATTGTGTTTTATCTGTTTTCATAGAAAAATCGCCTCCATAGGGAACCACTGTTCTAAATAAAACCGATCAACTCATGTGTTACTTTTTTTTCACTGAAGCATAACTAGCAGGCGGAACAAATAAATATTAAGCTATTAAAGTATGTGGTTAAGTGATACATATTAAAAGTCAAGGAGCGAAAAGATTGTATTTTCAATATTCAAAAACTTACACCAAAAATAACACTAATTCGGACCAAAAAAGGTCTTAACACTACAGAGTATTAAGAAACTGTGGAGATTGTAGAAAAATAGGCGTATACGTCTGAAGACTACAATTAGGCTACATAGTCCTTTCTAAAGTTTACTATGATATCGAAACCTGGATCCTTTTTAAACAAGATAACAGAAAATTTGATGGTTTTGAGTCTAGGTGCTTACGAAACACTTTGTGTATTAGGAGGTGGTTTCAGAATGTAATAAATCACGAGGTTCGATAAAGGAGTAAACCCCTTTTGGGCAGCATCTTGTTTAGGTAGAGACAGTTTTAGTTTGACCATATTACCATCATACAAAGCTACAGATTAGTGAACAGAGTTATGAACAGTGTGCCTAAAGGCCTCAGAAAAAGAAGGAGACCTAGAATGCGATGGGCAGACAGTGTCAGAGAGGAACTCTTTAGTCAGAGAGGTCTTTAGTACAGAGACCAAATGCAACTGCTCCAGCTCGCTATCCAGAGCTAGAGCAGTTGCACTTGTATGGAGAACGAAATTTCACAATCTGATTGCAATTCAGTAAACCACGGCTGCTTGACTATTAAGCATATGTATTAAACATTAATTCTGACTCATGTGCTAGAACCCGAAATTATTTAGCCCTCTCCCGAACCATTTCGACAGTTATTTGGCAGAATTAAGAGAAGTGCAATTCTCTGACATCTAATAAATAAAAATGATTATGAGCGATTGAGTTAGTGAGTGATTGAGTGACAGCGGATCATGCTAATTCTAACTATGATAAAATATAATATATCTTATTATTATTACTATAATAAGATATATTATAACTATGATAAAATATAACTGATAAAATTAATTTAATGATATAATTATATGATAAAATTAACTATGATAAAATATAATATATCTTATTATTATCTCAATAAAAATAGGAAATTTGGTTTCCGACATATTTTCAAGGTCAAATAGAGATGATGTATAAGTCAAACCTTGATCTACGAGTGCTAGAAACATGAAAATTGGCGGTCTGTCTGAGCGGGTTGTAACTCTCCGAAACGTTATGAATTTTCAGATCCGGGCTCTCCTTTGAGGTCAAATTTCAAATTTCGATATACCACTGCTGGAGAGTTACAAATTGGTTCATAGAGGTATTTCGGATCATGGATCTCAGAAATGTTAAGGAATTTGAGATTCGAGGTTAGATAGAGGTGTCGACTGATTCTTAGCTTAGCAAATATAGAGCAATATATGCTGTTAAACATATTTTAGTTCTTCGTATTAGGGTTATGACGAACTTTAAAATTATCATCTTAATATCATTTGCAATTAAAAAAATATAAGAAATAATTCGTAGAAAGAGAAAATTCTTCGGTGCCATTATTATTAAAACTAAGAGCGATTCAACAATGAAAGAGAGAGAATAGCTAAAAAGCAACAAAAGCTGAATTGTTCTTATTTTTAATTACTAAAGACTGATTAAAAACTTGATATTATAATTAGAAGAAATTTTATAATAAGTTCTTATAACGACTTAAGCAATTTTATTTTTCACAAACGCTGAACAGAGATCTTCCCTTAATAAAATATAAACCTTACAATTGATACTAAGGCTTTCAAATCTTTAAAACGTATCTAAAATCGTTGATTCTATGAACTTTAAATTCCCTTGGTGACATAAACTCTGAATAACTGCAAAACTTCTGTAAGACGTGTTCTTTTTCTTTAGTGGCACTGAATGTAGAGATGTAAGTAAATATGTAAATAAATATTTACAACCGAATTCAAACAAGATTAGCTTCAGAAGGCCAGGAAAGTAATCTGAAGCAAGACCCGCGGTTCCGCCTATACGGCACTACCAGCATATTGGGAATTGCCCTTTTCGCCGCTAACTACGGTCGGGGGCAAGACTGCACCATATAGATGCAGCTCATCCCCGACTACCCTATGGCGAGCAGTCCTATAGAAGGAAAGCTCATCTATCGGTCAAAACCTAAATTTACTCTGTTCCCCGGTTAGCCATGAACAAAGATATATAGATCCAGGTTCGCTCGGCTCCCGGGGTGAAGACTCTTAGTGGGACCCAGACTTTGAAAAAGGCCCTTGCCTACTAGGGGACCAAATCCGTTCTGCAGGGCCCTTGAACTGCTCCACTGAGCACCTGATTTTGAGGTCTTGGCACTGTCGAACCGGGCCACTAAACCGGTCAGCAATGCCTTCGACCTCGGTTGGTCTTGGCTCTGTCCAACCGGGCCCCAAACCGGTGAGCAGTCTTCAACCGGTTGCTGGGTCACAACCCCCCCCCCCCCCAACACCACCACGTCAATGTGGTCGCCTATCGGGAGGGGGGGGAGAAGGCCAGGAAAGAAAATTTTAAAAAACAAAAATGGGTATCGAACCAAAATTGATATTAATATCGTTATATATGCTAATTGCAAAAGCGTCTTTCAGCCACGTTTCGCTTTGTCTTTGACACTTTCAAATTCAACATGCAACAACTTGTTGAAAGATCACAACGAAGGATGCAACGAAATTAATTCTTATATTCTTAGATTAAGCATACTTTTAGGAAAACGCTGGTGAAAACTTATCTTTATTATTAAGCATAAACGTTGTGAAGATTGCTAGCGTTAAGCTTACTTCTCCTTCGGATATCGGATGTCGTAATTTGATTGAAAGGAGTGCCGTGCTTGTGCAACCCTTAACCTCATCCATCTTACTTCACCCGCTAATGAGACCTGAAATTTTTTGCTCTCTCATAAAAGACAGCTGGCTAAGCCACATTTATGCAGGCTCGCCTATTTCGAGTTTCAGATTTTATAGTATTTACTCTTAAAAGGTTTTACTCGTTTCTTATTCGTTTAATTCTTACTTTTCTACAATTCATTGTTGGTAGTTTCTTCGGGGTTGAAACGAGCTGATTTATTGAGATTAAAAATCGAATTTTGGTTACTTTACATATTATGCAGAGTTCTATGATTGGATCAGAGTAAACGCCTGAAGTAAAGTAGAAATTCTTAATGTTATGAAGACTCAAAAATGGAACTTGATATATGTGCATTAATTTATACCTTTTGTATTTTAAATACCCTTTAACACAGTTTCATTCATTTAAAGAATTCATGGTTAAGCGGTGTGAAGCGCTTTAAAATTTGCGGTATGGCATATCATATGTTGTAAAAGTGTAAAAGGAATATAAGTATGTTAGCATATCAATGCACAAAATTAGATTTAAAAAATTAAATTACTGTTGTAAATTATAATGTGGTAGTTCTGGTATTTTTATTTTATATAATGCTTAACAACATAAAAGCAAATTTTGAGATCTCGAAAGAGCAGACTCATTCGTGTGATCTCCATACAGAAGCAATTTAAATTGCAAACATCAGATGTCGCATTGAAAAAATGAATCTAGAAAGAGTGAAATTCAAAAAGAAAGCAACATTCAATATCTTTGCCTTGTATACAGTTCTAGAAAATTAATGCAAAAATGTTTCTACATCATCTTGTTCTAAATGAAATTCTTTAGAACTTTAGAAAACAAATGACAATTCGTGATATTTCTCATGCTGACAGGAAGAAAGGAAAGGAATTTTGCTCTAAGTACATATGGTAATACCTAAAAAATTTCTTTATATTGATTCAGGAATTTCATAATTTACGTTCTAATTCAGTGCAAATTGACATTTTTTGATATCAGTTTTAATACTTTCATTTCTAAAGTAAAAGTATTTAATAATTTGCAAAAATAGTCATATCACAAAGGCAAAATTCCTGCTTCCCGAAACAAAGATAATGAATGTTGCATTTTTGGGTTTTTAGTTAGTAAGAGAATAAATCTCTTTTACAGCACTAAAAGTTGCTTAAAATTATTGAAATATTTGACCCCCAAGATTTTATGCCACATTTTAGCTGAGAACGAATTAATGTATCTTGTAGTGTACACATAAATTTAAATGAAATTAAATATCTTACGAAATATAAACGATCGAAGTCGCGGATGACCTTCCTTTTAGCCCATGTTTCATGAAAGTTCCAAGTTACGCAGGCGTCAATCCAAATGCCGAAATATTTCACTGAGGAAGCGAAAGAAAGTTGTGGACAATTACAGTGACTTTTAGATGAACAATTTGTATCAGAGTATTTCAATTTATTATTTTGTAAAATATCTGTAACGAAACTGATATATTATGCTTTAAACAGAAATAAACTGCATTTGTCTTTTTCAGGGTTATTGTTGAAAATTACTTCAAGGACAGTTTCTAATTAATTCTAGATCACGATTTGATTGCTTAAAATAGTCGAAGAATCGGAACAAATATATGTCAGACAAGTGTCAGCAAAAATAGTTAAATTACCTATAAGGTTAATGGAATCAAAATCATTTATGTAAACGATAAATAATAAGAGACCCAGAACAGATACTTGGGATATTCCGTATTCAACTTTAGTCCAAGCACTGTATTCATCTTTTATTTTAATTTGTATTCTGTTAATTATACTGTATTACTATGAAACCAATTAATGGTCCTCCTCTGACTCCAGCAGCTTGCATCAATCATCATCAGAAAGATTGCCAATGCATAATCACTGTTATTCATTGCTGTGCAACAGAAACAATTTGAATGAAAGTCATACCTGTAACAATGCATCATCATTTTCAGGAATCATCATTTTGATGCATCATCATTTCTCAAGAAGCGATACCTGTAACAATGCATCATCGATTCCCATGTTTTCTCTAAACCCAAACTAATTGCTACTGGTAAAATATTTCTGTTCCAGATACTCATATATTTTATTTTTAACTATATTTTCAAAAATTTTAAATATTACGAAGAGTAAAACAATAGGTCTGTAATTCTCTAGTTCCTTTGACTCACCATCCTTAAAAAATAGGAATAATAGTAGTTTATTTAGAAACATTCGGAAAAAATTCATTTCTCTATTAATAGATTAAATAAATTTATAAATGTTTCGATACATTTTTCTTTCAGCACGGTGGCAATCATAAGGAGGTTGCCACGGGGACCATTGGCTCCCTGCAAAAGATCTCGGAGGAATTTTTTCGACAGGAAGCCATTTTTGCTTTCCTGAAGGGATTAGTAGCTTAAGGTTTAGACGCCATTTTTTTTTTATCTCATTTTTATTATGATCTCGATTAGTTAATCATTCATTAGTAAAGTGTCATATTTGGAGTGCAAGATCCTTCGTATATTTGGAATAAAGAGCAATTCTTGTCGTTGAGAGTGTGCTAAAATATCGGGGAGGGGGGGGGAGACTCACAAAACCTGCCTTTAGTGCAATAAAAAACAGAATATGCAGATTAAAAGCGAGACCCGGGCAGCGACAATTTGTGTAGAAATGAAGCCATGGGTCAAGTAACAATATAATTTTCTTTTAATCAACCACCGAGGCACGGAGGAAAGGGGTGGCGTGTAGGAAATTTGGACCATGCGGCCATGTATCACGGGAGCCATAGGTCAGCAGAATCTGTCGTGACGGAAATAAAAGTCTCCTTCTTTTAGGTAGAAACGAAGCCACGGGCTATGAGAGAGAGCGCTGATGTTAGTAAACTCGTGGGATTCGCAAAAGGAACGCTGACGTCAGCAACGACCCAAGCAAACACCGGAAAATTTCCTTCGTGTTGAATCTGCGTTAAAGTGCCGGGGGGAGATAGTACTTTTACCTTTAGTGCAGTGAAAATAAGAATATAGAGATTAAAAGTGACATCCGGGTAGCGCCGGGTGCCTTTCAGCTAGTATATATTAAAACTCCCGCTGATCTATAAATCGTCCCTACAAAATCAGAAGTACTTGTAACCCTTTGTTTTATACTCTGAGGCTTCCAAGGAATAGATCCAAATTTTTGTCAATACAATAATTACCCTCTCTCGAAAAGTATCCAAGTACTTTCAAAAAATTCATCAAAGTGTGCTCTAGCACTACATATATAAAACATAAAAAAAACATTCAACTCAATTTCCGTGAAAAAATTTAAATTGTGTTTAAAAGGATTTTTTAAATTTATTTCTAAACAGAGTTTTTAAGTGAGAATGGTGAATGTAAGGAGTCACGTGAGTGAGTCCGTTGAGCTTTCTCCCCCCCCCAAGCAAGTTTTTTTCTATTTTAATTGACAATGTCCCTGTGAAGTTGCCACTAAAAAAGCAAAATATATATATAAATTGAAATTAGAAGTAAAAAAACACTTATCTGCATGTGTCCTAAAAAGTAAAAAATGAAATAAAACGCTCAAATGGTGAAATCACTTAATGAATTCATTATTAATTTCGAATTAAAATGACCTTTGTCTTACCAAGTGAACAAAAATTGTGGATCCGCATCTTTCTGTGAAGTTAATGCGAATTCAATGCTTTTATCACTTGGTATTTTTCAGTTTTTACCTTTTAGAGTGCAAATATGAAAACGGATTTTGTCTTTAATTTCGTATTTTAAAAACGTTGATATATAATAGAATCGATGACATTCACAACTTGTTCCTAAATTACAAAAGCAATTTTATTAACAAGGTTCATAAAAAAAATCCGATGGAAAGTAGTTTTTCCAATAAAATGTTGCCAATGAAGATCACCTGTAATAATCAAACAATTGTTTTTAAATGAAAATATTAATATCTTACAAACAACTTGAACTTAAACCAACATCCCTACACTGTTTTCCATAAATTAAGACAATGTTAAAGACCTGTGTTAAGACAATGGGAAGCTAACGCCAAAGCTCTGTAACTTCTGAAATAAGTTTTTTTTGTTTTGAAAAATGTGATTGCAGATAAAGAACTCAATCAAATAAATCAATATCTCGACTTTCAACAATATTCGTTCAGTATTTAATGAGTTATGAAAGTTTGAATATTTAACAATAGCAATGCCAGTCTTAAGAAACTTATACAAAACTGAAGAATAGTGAAATAATTCTTTGCACAAAGTTCTAAAATACAAACTTATTTTATTAAATACTTTGATACAATACTTATTACTAAGTTTTAATTAACTTCTGAAGTCAATTTTTGTGGCTGGCATTATTATCGCTAAACATTCAAACTTCCATAACTCATTAAATACTGAACGAATATGGTTGAAAATCGAGTAATTGATTTATTTTATTGAGATCTTTATCTGCAATCACATTTTTCAAAACAAAAAAACTTATTTTAGAAGTTTTAGAGCTTTGACCGTAGTTTCCCATTGACTTAACATAGGGATTTTCCTTAATTTATGAAACCATTTTAAATTGTTTTTAAATGAACTCCGAGTTTCATTCTCATGAGTTTACATGTTTCGATACATGAATTGGTTGGATATTTTTTTTTCTCTTCATTTTATTTTGGATTTTATTTTTTTGGTTCGTTGGATTTTATTTTTTGTCTCTAACATTTTTGCATTAATTTTATGGAAACATTTCTGAGTTGGAGCATTTATTGTTTAGAATACTTTTTTCTTCATGACAAGGACTATACTTGAAAGAGTTCTGTCTCCTCTTCTGAATGAAGTGATGGAGTTGGGAGAATAAAAGGAGAGCTTCCAGTTGAACATCAAGAGACCCGATACATTTCTTTCTAACGGAATTCTACTCAGTTACATCAGCAAACGTTCACGGAGTGATTTAAACTATTCAGTTGACATCTTCACCGATAGTTTGATTGCAGGAGGTTCAGTCACATAGTTATATTGCCCGGAAGTTCGCTAATGCCGGATGCTTAACAGATTGATTAAGGCACTAAATAACAGGTCGATTTTTTTCCATTTCTTTTTTGCCCTACATCTTCATCTGACCCATATTATTTTTCCTTTCAATTGCTCCCACTCTTGCACGTTAATGAGTTGTCGGTTCTCGGACCGCGGCACTGAGTCCAGTGTTCTACCAAAATCGCCTCCTTCCCTTCCAAAGAGATGCTTTCATGTTAGTGCACATAAGCAAGGTCGTCGCAATGACCTTTCTTTAGCCGACACTATGACGTCACGCATGCATCACAGTACGAGCAGACAGGAAGCGCATCCAGTTTCTTGACTGTTTCATTGATCGCCATGGAGATTAGCAAGTGAATCTAACATGCCGAACCGTCATCAGAGGGTCTTTGTACTCGACCTGCTATTCATTGGGGGATATTTTCATCGCTCTCTTCACGCATCAGAAGATATGACATCTCATTCACGGCTACTCATCAGCTGGATTCCCCCTTCACTCTGCATCCCATCTATTTACTATCCGGTGCTCGTGATTCAGGTTTTATTGTACATCCAATCAGAGCGAGGACGAGGGAGCATCATCGCCCCTGGTAGCAGATCGCTGATGGTGACAGACGAGAGCAGAGCTTCTATCATTGTACCTAATGCTTAAATGAGGCTTTTAATACTCTTACAGTCTGCTGCGTAGAGTTGTGTGTGCAAATGAGTGCCGTTGGACTAAATCAAATACTGATGTGCATCATCGATGGCCTTAACAGTGGTAAAGCGTTTCCTTAAAGGCTGTCCATATCATCGATTTCATCTGGCCTTTAAGGCGATGCTAAAAGGAGGATACGAGATCATCCACCTCCACTGACCATCTGATCTGTGTACTATGGCAACCATCAAATGAATCATTAACTGAACCACTGCGATGTGCCAAATGGCTGATGGGAATGAATCACTTCCGTACGACGAAGCCAGGATGGATATGCAGAGTTGAAATGTCGGAAAAGAAACACAATTTGAAGGCAGCATGCCACTGAACTGAGTTTATTGTTTGGAAGAAAAGAGGAAAGAAAAATGAGGATAGAAAGGATTCGAAAGTTGCTTCCTAACAGCAGAAAGAACAAAAAAGAAAAGCAGAAAAGATTTTTTTTAAACTTTCGTTTAAAAAATAAATATTTGTTTATTTTTTAGCTCGTTTCCAAAAACGAACTTTTTTAAATTTATTATCTGTTTGTCTGTTTGTTTGTCTTTCTGTCTGTCCGTTTCCCTTTCTGTTCAGATTCAACTTTTTTCTTTTTGTTTTAAGAGATATATGAAAAATTCGTGTGTTAATAAGATATTACGATTTGCATTTTCCAGATTCCCCAATTGCATATCCTCTCCTATATGGCACTAAATTTGGAAATTAGTAAACAACCTTTAAACGAATATTTTAAGCAATCTATTCATATACATAACTGATATTTTGGTGGTCAAATAGTTAACATTCACAGCAGCGCTTTGTCTCGTTATTCCCACGGGTGTTGGGAAATGCAGCTTTCTTTGTTTTAAGTGACTGATGAAAAATTCTTTCTGTATTCCATAGACACTAATAAACTATTTCTATTTTCAATTTTCTGATCTTCTATTAAGTCCAATTCCCACTGTTAGAGGGTGTTAAATTTCAGATGTGCGAGACTTTTGCTTTTGAAAACGAGTATTCCATCTCCAAGAGAGATAATTGGGCTTACCAATCTTTAAATGTAATTCTGTTTAAAAGCATTTGGTTAATTAGCCCTATAAAGCGAGGTAAAAGTATTTTTAATACTCTTCTTTCAATCTGTCTCTTATTATTATTTCTTAACAAGCACCTCACTATATTAGATGTGGAAAGCAATTGTAGTCGACAACTGGAGTGAGATTCAAAAGCGGAAAACGAATAGAGAACGACTTGTTTATGAAATCTTGTTTAAACAAACTTTTGTGAAGCCTTGTACAGAGTCTCGGCTTCTCTTGAAGGATAGAGCAAATCTTAAGTCTATAAGAGTAAGCGTTATGCTCTAATACCGATGATACGCTTCTAAATGAAACTACATGAGAAATGTCATGCATTGATTCCTTTTCATCGCCAGCTAAAAGTTAGAGGAAATTGTTATATTGGAATGACAATACTTTAAGTGATGAACGCGGCTGAGAAAGATGACAAAGAGAACATGAAAGTAATCCGGTGCATCAACGGATTGACTCCGAGGAGAAATTCGAGGGAATTGATCATAGACGCAGGAGAATGGACTTGGGAAGCTGACACGACGAAAAAAATAGTTTTCTACGAAATGGTCATATTGGTATAATCCACATTACGTTGAATTGGAGCAATTATTCTTCTTTAGGAATAGGTAAGTGTGGGAAAAAATCACTCATCCTTCTACTATACTCGAACTTCATGGTCCACTTGCTCTACCAATCAAGTTCAGCTTTCGTATTCCTGATTAAAAGCAATTGCTTTCAGATGACAATTAATTTCATTCTGATGAATAGCATCTGCTATGCATCAGAAAAATTCGTGTGGGTATGAGGTTATGATACTCCAGTGGGTGTAATATTGTCCCACTGAGGGACAAGTTATAATTAACATCTGTAAACATATGCTCTTGCTGCATGATTAGTGTAAAGTTTTCTGTTGTTTAATTAGTTCTTGGTCTGTGCCCCGCTCTTTGAACACAAAAGAAAAGTCAACGTCTACAATTTCCTTCATAACGTTACATAAAAGCACCATTATCGAAGCTGAAGTGGTATCCAACTGTTGCGTAACTAGGTGATCCCGTGTTCGTGTTCTGGAAATGGACGGCGAAGTTTGCTTTACACTTGTTTATTGCTGAGTGACAGAAATAACTTTCGATTGAGAGATGACTTGATTCTGATGTTGTGAGTGTTTATTTACAATTTCAAAACTTCAGTATGACCGTTGAAAAGATCTAAAATCTTTCGGGAGTTTTCGTTTTTAAGATTTTATATTTGAAGAACGCTTAACCAACTGCTTAATGAGTTGGAGCGTAAACTTTCATGATTTGAGTTTCATTAGTCCAGAGCTGAGAGGCTCTGTTTATTGCTAATCAGTGGGAGCTAAATGATGGGGACGAGAAAAACTCAATGGGAGAAAAAAAAAGAAGATTGAACATAGATTAGAATCATCCGACAACTTATTTTCAGTCATTTTATATACAAAGCAATCCATTGGTCTTAATTTAAATCATTATAATAGCTGTTAAGTTTTATGATAACGCTAAGTATAGAGCAAAAATTGTCTTAACTCCTTTTAGTGTCGATTCTTAGGTTTCTCAGGATTCCCAAAATATTTAGTTGATCAGCAATATTTCAGCCCCCTGCAAATTAGCATTGTACCAAAATCTAACAGAATACGGTTACGAGTTGCGTGTTAATTGTAATATATATTAAAGCAAATATACAAATATAGCATTGCGCCTACCCGAGGTGTCGTTAATTTAGAAAACTGAATCGATTCTTTTGATATTATCTAACGTTGCTAAAATTCAGTAGCTGGATTCTCAATGAAGAAACTCTAAACAAAGTACGTGATAAATACTTTGTTCAAAACAAACTACAGATAATGCATTTGTTACGCCAGTGTGGAACCGCTTAGAAAAATTTGATTTTTTTTTTGAGAAAATGTCAGTGGAGATAAAGTTTAAAGATTAAAGTCGCATATACCTAAATTTTAATATTCTACATTATTCCTTCGCTGCTTAAAGAGTTAAAGAAACTGAACCTTAAGCTATCGTTTATAGGATTAGGGGCATTTTTGATCTCTGTGATGATTCAGCTTGAAATAATTGTGGCGAAAAATTCTGACGGAAATAGAAAATAACCTTCTAACCTCCATAACTCTTTAATTATTGAAAGAATATTCTTGAAAATCAAAAAGAGATTTCACTTTAGCCTTTAATCTTTCTCTTAGGGGTATTTTTTGCATAAAACCTTTATTTTCATCATCAGTGCGCTTCAAATGAGATTTCTAATGACAAGACGCATTCCTTTATGAAATAATTATTTTCATCATTGTAATTGCGAAGAGAGATGTTGAATAGTCAAAGGGGGATGCCTGTCAAGTTCCACAACGGATGTTGCCTTCTTGGTGCCCTGTCAGCTGATCCAATTGCGGAAGTATCCAGCTGGCTGCACGTGCGGGGGGAGCGCCAGTCGCTCGTGCCTACCTTCGTTACCGATTTGGTGTCAGTGGCTTGCCACCAATTAAGCCGCTTCCCTATCAAGAAGTTGGATCGCGTCCGCACTTTCTACTCTCATTCAACACCTCCGTCACGTCTGGAGGATATGTAAAGCTTGCACACCCGCATAAGGTTGTCGTCCTCGTTATCTCTTCCTATTGAAGCTGCGAAGTTCGTTAATGATGACTACGAGACCGAAAAGGAATGAAGAAGGTAGTGGACGCGAAACATGAAGAGCAGGCTTTCATTTCAGTCTTCCAATCTTTCGTAGTAGGATGAAAAGAAAGTCTCCGATTAATAGTGATCATTTGAAGCCTCTTCTTTTTGCTCTTTCATGAAGGAGGAAATAGCTACTCTGTTATGAATCAGAAAGGCCAACTGGATGTCTGCTGTTGCTGCACACATCGGTATCACTTCCCGTCCCACATAACAGGGTCATTGGCTGCCACCATAGGACGGACATTGAAAAGTAAAAAAAACTAAATAGCACAAGAATACCTAACCCTGTGAATAAAAGTCGCAGATCATTTTGCCCGTTGTTAAAGGAATATTCAGCATTTAATTTATGCGAAAGCACCCTTGATCAGGCGCGGATTGGCAAGGGGCGCTGAGTCCTCTAGCCTCGCGGGCCCTCAATGTAACGGGCCCCTGGAACCTCATAAGAGCAGGATTTTCGAAAGCATAATAATTGTTATTTTACACAAATTCACAGAATTGGGTAAAACTTCTCACATGCGAACTATCAACAGAATAAATAATGAAAGCTTGAAGAAAAGGAGACCGAACTTTTATCGCAGCCCGGGAATCTTTGCTACAACTGCGTCCCTGAAAAAAAAGTGCCACTCCGCCCTGCCCTTGATAGCTTTGAGACCCAGATAGGCTCCTTTTAGCCGATTCCTTCGATCCGTCCTATTAATCAGTTATCAAGGTTTAGTAGCTGTGTGATGGAATGTTTATTACTGATCTCTCAAATTATGACTAATTAAACTCTGTATATTAAAAATCAATCATCATCATCATCCTCAAGCAGCCAAGGGCTACGGAGGTCCAACCAGACCGTGCAATTTAGTTCTCCAAGCAAGTGTGTCCTGAGCTACATCTACAGCATCTGGCCACTGCACACCAATTTTAACAAGGTCCTGTTTGACATTGTCTGCCCACCGCATCCTAGATCTCCCCTTCCTTCTGAGGCCTTTAGACACACTGTTCATAACCCTATTCGCCACTCTATAATTATTCATACGGACAACATGGCCAAACCAACGGAGTCTCTCTCTGCACAATATGCTCCTTAAAGGAGGTTGCAAACTCCTTTGCCTAACCTCATCATTAGTTACAAAGTTGAACCACCTAATGCTCAAGATATTGCGTAAGCATCTGGAATCAAAAGCATCTAGTTTCCTGTTATCTTGTTTACACAGCATCCAAGTTTCACTACCATAACTAACCCTAGAAAGAACCAAACTATTATACAGTCTAATTTTAGTCTTTAGGTGTATACGCCTATTTCTCCACACTCTCCATAGATTCTTAAAAGTCCCGGCAGCAATCCCTATTCGTCTGTTAATCTCATGCCGCACATCACCAGTATCTGTTACATAGCTCCCAAGGTATTTAAACTGTGACACCTGCTCAAGACTGCAACCTTTCAGAGTAGCTCAATACCAAATGAATTTATAACAGAGGCGAAACATTGTGTTTGGTTTATTTATATACATTATAGACAACTCAGAACAAAGCGTCAGTAAGAATGTTTTTTCTGCCTAGCTGCAGATAGAATAGAATATACTTAAAACATTTCTGGTGTTGGAAGAAAATGTTTTTTTTTTATCGCAGCGGGAATATAATATTAGACATGAATCACGAAATGTTGCGACTTCTTTTGCATAAGCAACTTGGATTGTAATTGCCATAAAAAACTGCATAAAAACAATACCTTTGCGAATGATTAAAAAATTGGCAATTACATTTAATAATAGATATCAGCCACAGGTTGATTTCACCCTAAGAGCAGACACTGGAAATTAGCAACGGCAATTAAGAAAAGATTCAAGGCTTTGAATTCACTTGTTTCGACTGTTCGTGGAGTTTCTTTACAAAACAATCAAAATGTTTTCATTTGAAACTTTTGATAAGCGAAGAGATAAAAAAAATATCTAACGTATTTTTTTTTCACATCACATTAAACTTTTTTCTGAATTTACAAAGATTAGCCTTTAATATATTCATGGAAACTGGTTTATTGAATGAAGAAAAATGTCACCTGCGATAGCAGTTCTTTTCGTTTCCCACAAGTGACCTTGAGATATGTCTTCATTAACATTCTGTAAACTGCTGTGACAATTAGAAAACACTCACAGGAAATAAAAATGAGTGATAAGAGGTCAAAAGAAAATCTCGAGCTTATTTAAAATTTCTTTTGTAAACGATTCGCACCGGAAGCAGACGAGGTCTCTATCCTTTGAGCAGATTGGAAATTGAGGCAATTTTTTTGTTTTATCTTTTCTCGGCATCGTCGAAATTGGAACTTGGACGGTAATCATCTTTCTCTAACGGTTTCGCTGCCTTCGGTAGAAAACATTAAAAAAAACAGCTGAAGAATCTGGAAAAGCGAAAAGAAGCGGGTCACGGCTCAAAATGCGTTTGTCAAATGAGGAGCAAGAGAGCCAACAATTGGCGCTGATAAAGAAGCTCTCAGAGGAAACGTTTTCCGGCAATGCCCGTCTGCGTTTGTCGGCGAAAGGCGACTTCAAAGGCTCCATCCCAGAGGAGGCAGTCAACCGGAGATGACGAAACATCCCTCCACTAACCAGTTCCAGGGAGTCCGTTCGCAACTGTACTCCTCCGATTTTCCCACGAGTGACCCTGAGGTGTGTGTGTCTCCCGCTATCAGTCCATCTGAGATTCTGTTGGCTTCGTCTGCTTGCTCCGCGCAACCAATTACAGAGTTCCAATGTACACAGAGTGGCAAAGATCGCGTGTGGAAAGACACGAGCCTTCCTATCGCTCTCATCTGAGCTGATTTCCTCCTCAGAGTGGACCATTAAGCAAGCTGATCTTCGGCTCCCACACGGATGCTGCAGGTGCCACGGACTTTCGCTCAGAGGTTTATGGACGATTTCACGGATGGCAACGCATGGATTAAAGAAAATTTTCTCTTTCCTAGGAAAAAATGCCTCTCTAAATTTCACAGTCAAAGTTCGTGCCAGTTGCACTCAATTGCAATCGTTTAGGGTCGTAAATAGATCTTTTTTCCTCTATATGTGTTCTCGGAATATTTATTAGCTTAAGTAGTCAATGGCTGCATTAAATTACCGTTTTATGGTCATACAAATTAAATCATTTGATTTCGTAAAAACAAATAAATATCCTTTGTGTTTAGCCTACACAAAGACAGAGCTTTTCATTTCGTTGTTGTTGGTATCATTCACAATTCGAATTAAAAAGATACAGTAATTCGCACTGAAAAAAAAACAGACGAAAAGTGTGAACTAAAAAAGTACTCAATTCCTTGCAAGAGTATCTTTTAGTTGTCTTTTTTAAAGTCCACTAGCAATTTTTCTTTTTGTTCCGTATTTCAGAGCATTGTTCATTGCATTGGCCATCACTGATAGAGTTGATAGATAGGCTGCCTACTGTTTCAGAAAGCATGTCTTTGTGAGAATAAACTCTGAAAATGCAAAGCTTCAGAATATAATAATGAAAATGCTTGGTATAACTTCAGATATATCTTTTTAGATGTAGCATTTGCAGCAGGCTTAATTTCAGATGCAAAGTTAGGCTGATTACTAATCAGTCTGACTCATTTAAATTTATACTATTCAAAGAACTAGAACTCAAAGTGACAGCCATAAAACATCATGAGTCATTTGATATTTGTTCATCATTGCTGTTTGAAGAAGTGAATAAATTTACCTTTTGCAATAACAAAGATAATGCTTCTAACATGACTTGACAGAATCGAGTCCTTGAAGTCAAGGTGTTCAAATAGAGACCTGTGGGCCTCATCTGGGCAACGAAATAAGTTTTGTGTCCACGCAAACAAAAAAGTACAAAACAAAATCTAAACATGAAACCTGCTTGCTTTAACAGAATAAATATAAAAAATAAATAAATGAGCAGGAGAAAATTATAAAAAAAAACAACTGAGATTGCTTTATTTTTTTGTCTTCCTCTTCACCTCTAGCCAACGCAAGAATAAATGAAGCAAACAATCGTGACCCTTTTGAATATATAATTTAGTACCAGTAATATAAGTTGCAAGTTAATAAACTGCAACCCTTTTATCGATATATAAAATTTCAAAAATGATATGAGAAAAAGAGATTAAAAAAAAATCAAGCTAACATCGAAGCGAGCAAGAGTCAGAAATGTCATCCAACTTGCAACATTTACAAAAGGTTAGTTTATACACTGATAGTTATAAAGTAAGTATAATGAGAAAGAAAATGTTTTCAAGCTGTAAATTATAGTAGATGGCTTTTTTTTTCTCAATTTTATTTTTCTTCAACAAAAAAAAAAAAGAAATTAGCAAGCATCTGCTTGCTAATTTCTAGTGTCTGCTCTTATGTTGAAATCAAACAAAAAGTTAATAAAGAATGTTTAATATTTACCCACCATAAATATTCGTAAACAGGGCCTCTCACATGTCCAGAGAGTCCCCGACCACTTTCAAATTTTGAGGCCCTCAGCCAAAATAAAAATTGTCATTATTATTTAGAGACGTTTTAATTTCTAATTTGGCAAATTCTAATTTTTAAATTTCTTTTTTAAAAATCCATTCCTTAAGCCAGTGGTTCTCAACCTTTTATGCTTCACGTACCCCTTGAAATTTGTATGTAACTAGCGTACACCTTATATAGATAAATAAAACTATAGTTATAGTATAATAATGTCAACTTAGCAATTTTGTTATTAGATCTAACGATCTTTGAGCTCTCACGGCGTATCCCAAAAAATTTCATCGCGTACCCCACGTTGAGAATCCCTGCTTTAAGCAGCTGCTAGTTAGTATAAGATGCCGTAGACAAGGTCTGTAAGGCAAGAGCTCAGCAGAAGGACAACACCAGAAGAGAAGCATTGATATCGTATCCAAGGTTCGTCAGTTGAAACAATTATATCTTTTATTAATCATACCTTTTGCAGTTATATCCAATTTCAAAAATTAGCAAGTGTATAAATCTATAAAAATAGTTTTTTTGTTTAAAATTAGTTATTGCATATTTTAAATTCTGAATATCTGAAAATTGAGAAGTTTATTACAGCTGGAAAAGAAATAATACGAAAATATTGACGCTGCATCAATAACTGTTTGTAAGACCACACCAGAAAAAATTTCTTTCTATCTCTACTAAAAACATGATAAAATGCAATGTTTCTACGAATCTCTTCCTTCTACACCCTCGGTCTTTTCTTATAGCCTTGGAAAGAAAAAAAACCCCGTAAATCTATAAATATTTCTCAAATACCAACAACATTGGAAAGAGTGTTGTTGTGAAAACGAACTCAAAGGAAATTATAATATTTATTAAAAAATGTCATCTGCCAATATTTAATACCAATCATTACATTTTGCCAAGATTAGTTTCCGGTCATAATTTAAGAAGGTCATAAGTTATAAAGCATGTTTTTGTTTTTGAATAATTTCGTCGCAAGCGAGTGCTTTGATGCTCAATTTTCCTTCATTTGCCTCGAGCTTCTGCTCATTCCTCTCTTAAGACGCATTCAGAGAGCGATCTCCTCTATGATCAACAGGCCAAGAGCCGACCCCCCTCCCATACACAGCCACCCACCCGAGCAGCGTTTAAATTTCGAGATCACGATGACAAACATCGACGGCATTCCTGTATAACGAGAGCGCTGCGGGTTTCCGTTATTTCTGCCATCTCTCTCGCAGCAAACCCAGTTTAATTGAGTATGCTCATCAGTTGGATAGAGGAAACGAAGCTCTTGGCAGGCGAGATCTAACGAGATGCGTTAAAAAGAAGAAGAATTCTGCTCATCATCTGCTGTCGTTATCCTCTCTGCAGCGATCGGTTCCAAAGGAAATCGGTAATTGGACTCCACGAACCTAATCGGAACTAGCTTGTTAGACTACAAATGCAGACGAGTTTTATATCATTATAATTAATTCCCCCAGATGAAATGAAGTGTCTCCGAGTTTAAAATCAGTTCAAAATCCATCTAACCTCTTTAGAATTGTTGGATAATTTTAAAGTAGAAATCGCAAAAATGAGACATTTCGTGATATCTCTTTCACTTGGATTCATCCTTCCAATCTGAACAGACTTTGCAATGCAAATTCTATAGAAATAAATAAACTCCATTATTACAGAATCGTTTCAGGATTTAAACTTATCGTGATATGTGCCCATACCTGGTCTAGTCTTTAGCTGGTGTCTCATACCATAACCCATACCTGACCTAGTCTTTAGTGCACCTGCCTGGCATGTTAGTGCATATGTGCTTTTACGAGGGGCGTTCAAATTATTCAATGTAGTGTTCCTTAATGAGTTCACGAACAGCAGCGATGGTTCTTTCGTTCAGAGTCTCCTTCGGTCTTCCTGCACGAGGGAGGTCTTCGAAGCTCTGACATCCCTCTCTGAATTTGCGAATCCATCCCAAAGCCATTTGCAGAACAAAACCCATTGCATTCTTTTTTAATTGTTTTAAATAACTTTTTAAATAGGAAGAAGGAACTTTCCTACACAAATGACGGAGATAACCTTGAAGCTATGTTAGTCTTGTCCTGGTTTCTCATACAACACACATACACTTATGCAGGACAAAACTTTTACTGTCCTCCAAAGTACTCCCTTCCAGCATCTATGCAAAGTTGTGGACATCTACGCCAACTC
The DNA here is from genome assembly GCA_038380435.1 of Ryuthela nishihirai. Classification (NCBI taxonomy): domain Eukaryota; kingdom Metazoa; phylum Arthropoda; class Arachnida; order Araneae; family Heptathelidae; genus Ryuthela; species Ryuthela nishihirai. The sequence continues at coordinate 8,351,400 of JAWZYU010000019.1, forward strand.
TGGAACGCTTGGTGGTATTCCTGTTCGGGAAAACTCCCCAACTCTGAATGAACGCATTTTACAAGGTCTTGCACGCTTGAAAAAGACTTCCCAGCAAGTTCCTTTTTAACTTTGGGAAACAACCAAAACTCGCATGGTGCAAGATCGAGCTCCAGAGATCCTGCTCCAGATAGGCTTAACTTGTCGGATTTTTGTGAACATTGACATTGTCATGAAGAAGGAGACCCTTGATACACCTGTTGTTGGACGCTACTCCTTCATCACCTTAACTTTTAGAAAAACAATGTTGGCTTAGTAAAGGCCATTTTTAATCATTTTTTCAAATAAGGTGTCCACGGCTACCGCTGCTTGGGAACTGAAAAAATTGTGAACATCCTCTTCCTGGAGCGAAGATTTTGTTGAAGGATTTGGGGATGCCGTTCATCTTCCGCAACCCAAATATAGTTGTCGACCTTTCTAGGAATTGTATAGTAAACCACGTTTCACCATCTGTGGCAATGTCGTTAACCGTTTGGGGCCACTAGGTTGAAACAGTACCAGCATCTCCTTGCACGAGTAGACTAGCCCTTTTTTGCTGTTCTGTCAGTTTTGCAGGGTACTCATTTGGCACATATCTTTCGGAACTGTAAATGTTGATGAATAATTGTTTCCACACTGCCACTCGATACACTAACATCTGAACTTATTGCCCGAACGGTAATGTGTGGGTTTCCTTAATGAGTTCATGAACAGCAGCGATGGTACTCTCGTTCACAGACTCCTTGGGCTTGCTGCACGAGGGAGGTCTTCGAAGCTCTGTCATCCTTCTGTGCATCTGTGTATCCATCCCATAAGAGTGCCATATGAACAGACATGATCCCCATATACTTGTGAAAAATCGACATGAATGTTTTTCCCGTCGTCCCCAAGCTGCATCCTTGCGAAAATGTAAAAACATTCCCCTTCTTTAGTGTGCTCTTTAACAACAACGTACATATTTCGCAGACCGAACTTTACGCGCCACCAGTAAAGAGAGAAATGATGATATTGCCTGTGTTTATAGCAAGTAATGACAAGTTTAGACAAGCTTTCAAACAACTCGTTAACTTCGGAGGAATAAGTGCAAATGGAGAGACACGTGTCAAGAACTTTCTAAACGCCTTCCGTATGATGTATTAAAAATTAAGACAATCCCAATATAGCATCTAAGTTAACTCCGACCTTTTTGCAGTGGACTACTTTTTAAAAATTGAGTAACATTACTTAAAAGAGTACTTTGTAACTTTTTTGGACTTCCACTCTTCTTTCTTAACTGTACCGATGCATTTAATGCGAGCGAAGATCATGCTTCATTAACTCTTTTAGAAAAACCGTGAGCTGGATGTAATATTCAGGCACAAGTAGAATCTTCGCAGTCTCTGGAAAGAATGCAACGATCCATCTTACTTTCTCTTCAACAGGATCGATTTTAGAGGAATTTTACATCCACAGCATAAAGATTTCCAAATCATCTTTGTGTAACACAATAACTCTATATCACCTCAGGGAAATGATAGCTAACTCCCCTCCCCCCCCCCCCCCAGAAAAACAATTCTACCACAATAAAAAAAAAATTAGTTGATCGATATTTAAGTGATGATTTTATGCATATGGACTCTTGATCTGTTTTTTATTCTATTGCTTGACAAAGCAATTGGCACGTGATCGGGGGGGGGGGGGGCATATTTCGAATCCATGATTCAGAGTGGAAGGTTTTTTTCTTCATGCATGGCTATTCTATGATTTGGTTTATGTCATCACTGCAGTGAGCTACTTTTCTTTTCAAAAACCATTAAGCAACTTGTAAGGGAATTATGATTAATATAGAGTACGAATAATGATTGTTACATTAAAATTATATAGCCGTAAAATAAGTTCATGGTTGCACCCGGATAACTGATTTTACAGGAAATATCCATTTCCTTCATCACCTCACTTAATCACGTCTGATTAGTCCCTGCCTTAACTGTAACTGGCTGTCAGCAACGAGGTTCCAAGGGGAGGCCTGATAAATTCTTTTTCTCCCGTTTTTTTCTTTCAGCTTTACAAGCATTAACTCTGGGGCTCTCCTCCACCACACTGAAAACCTTTTTTGGATTCATTACTTCTCTATATTTGCAAAAAATTTTTAGTTGCCAAATTTTCCTTTGGAAAAAAGTATATTTTTAAAGTTACCAATTAGAGATGAAAACGTTTGACAGTCATATTCAAAGTTTTATTCTCAAAATTATCCGTTTTCATCTGAAACTGAAATATTTCGATATTTTTCAAATTCGGAATAGTAGTTATACAACAAAAGGATACGATGGAGAAATTTTGCTTTCATTGTTCATCGAAAGATCTTTGAACCATGTAAATAGATAAAGAGTTGCTATATTGCATCTTACCCTTCTTTTCATCCCTCTGTAACTTCTGAAGAAGGGAAAAGGAATATTTCTGAAGCAACTGAAATTAAGTTTTTCGTGATTTCGAAAATAATCAGTCTTTATTTATTAATCAAGATCAGCAAAAAAAGAAATGTAGTGAAAAGAAAGAATATCAGACCTTGGAAATTCTGCTATTTGCTTAATAAGTGGATAATTCTATAAATTTTGAATTTGAAGGAAATCTTGTTTAAACAGTTTATTTCATGTTTTGAGCTAATGGCAAATATCGATTACAAGCGAATGGACGACGGCGCTGGCCGATCTCCTCAGCCTCTCTTTCTCATTGACCTTTCTCTGCGAAGTCGTAGGATTCGGAGATGGCGCGACCTGGGAGAGAAAGAACCAACAACAAAAGAAAGTCGGAGAAACAGATTTCGGTAACGTTTCGGCAATCATCCGCTCCGCAAACTGCCCGCCAGGAATGCGAAAAAAACTAACTCGATTCCAGTCAAGGGTCATTATTTCCGCCAGGTCTGTCGTCTGACCCTACCTCGAATCATTTAAAAGACCTGGCGATGTTGGATCAACTTTTCCACGGCCACTTGGTTGACGCAGGTGCACCTCGCAGACAATGAAAACAGGAGGCGATGCAAAGAAGAAGAAAAAAGAGAGAAGATTAGAACCTTTTTTTTTTTACCATATATTACGATTTTATTCTGTTCCGTTTTGTTGAATGCGTAAGGATATGATTCTGAATACCCAGTTGTATATTGCATTGCTGGCGGTTGAGATGGACAGTCTGCTTGTTTCAAACATATGATGTACTTGGTCTAATGTTGGCAAAGTTTGCTCGTCTGTAGAATAAGAGCTGAACTGATTAGAGGAGTTACGGATAAAAAACTTATAAAAATAATAGCTTTCAAAGTTAAAAAATTCAAATCGTAACCACAACAACAAAAAAAAAACGCGTCTGAAGACAGATTTCACTCATTACAATTTAAGTCGAGGGCTTTTCCCAAACTCACCAAGATACCATAAATTTTGCTACTCTTTAAATAGCGAGTTCATTTTCCTGCCCTCTTCAAGAGTGGTCAGCTTCACTAGGGAGCGTCACAAGAGTGGGCCCTGGTGCTCACCACTTAAACCCACTAGACTGGTTTTGAGTTTGATTACAGATCTGGGCTTCTGCTGTAAGAAAATCTATTGTTATGTTGTCTGTTTGCGAGTTAACATCCTTGAGTGAAAAGATGCACAGAATACTTCACATCAACTGGTGGCTAATACTGATCAGAAGCCATCTCAGTATCTGAACCCTTACTTTAGCTAGTTGGGCATCTCCAACTTCCTTCATCCTTCATCCCTGGAATAAAGTTTCTCAGGCAGGTCAGTTTCTATTTTGATTCTGGTTTTTGAAAAGTACCACTTGTAAAAGTAGTAAAGAAGTTATTTTGGCTATCTCTAATTTAAAATTTCCTAAGTCACCAGGGGTAGATGAAATTACTATTAAAATGCTTAGAGCTAGGAACGTTGTCACACGGCTGACTGAAATTTTGAATTTTTTTTATGATGAGATTGTTGTTTTTAATTATTTTACTAGTTATTATTATCCCTATTTAAAAAAAAGGGTGATCGCATTTCTTCTAATAATTATAGTGGAATCTATCTGTTTTCTATTCGAGGTAAAGTTTTGTGCATGATTGTGCTTAATAGAATTAAGAATTTAGTTGATGGACAACTGCATTGGTGAGCAGTATGGATGCTGAAGGTAGGGGATGTATTGATCAAATTTTTTCTCTTCGGCATATTGTTGAGAAATGTTTATAAAGTTTCAGAAACCTTTGGTTATTAGCTTTGTAGATTTCAAAAAGGTTTTGACTCTGTTAATTTTCATATTTTGCGGTTGATAGTTAGATCGTATGGCATACCAGGCAAATTAACGTAATGAGAGCTCTCAACAATAATACTGAGTAGTGTGTGAGAGTTGGTAAGGCTTATAGTGAATGGTTTAGCATTGCTAGTGGAGTTAGTCAAGGGTGCATTTTGTCTCCTTTCTTTTCAGTTTGGTTATTTATTATGTTAAACAGAATTCTCTGCAAAGGAAAGATTTTGGCATTAAATGGTGTAGAGATGTAAGAATTTCTGGTTTAGATCATGTGGATGATTTGGCTGTGTTGGCTAATGATGTTGATGAGATGAATGTTTTCGTTACGGCTGTTGCTGACAATGGTAATAGATAGTTTAGGTGATAAACAGAGAGAAAACTAAAGTGATGAAAATTGGTCAGACAGATGGTGCTTCAGTTGCTGTGAACTTTTGCTGCTCTTAAGCAAGTATCTCAATTCAATTATCTCAGGAGCTGTTTAAGCGGATATTGGCAATGTGTGGCATTCGATAAAGAGAGGAATATGGATTGTTGCTGTGTCTTTTAAGAATCTGTGAAGAATGTGTACAAATAGGCATATACACCTAAAGACGAAGATTAGGCTATATAATATTTTGATTCTTTCTAGCATTAGTTATTGTAGTGAAAATTGTACCTTTTGTAAGAAAGATAACAGAATTGATACATTTGATTCTAAATGCTTACGCAGTATCTTGGCCATAGGTGGTTTGAGTTTGAAGGTAAAGATGAGGTTAGAAGAGTCGACAGTTTCATTTGAGCAGCATATTGTGCAAAGGTAGACTGCATTTGCTTAGCCATGTTTCCTGTATGCATAATTATATACAAGCGAATCGGGCTATGAACAGTGTGCCTAAAAGTCTTAGAAAAAGGGGAAGACCTAAGATGCGGTTGGCAGATAATGTCAAGTAGGTCCTTGCTAGAATTGGTCTCGGAGCCCAAAAGCAGTAACTGTAGATCAAAACAGAGGTGTGTGTGGAGAAAAAAAAGTTGATAAAAGAAGGGTTTTACCAATTTCGTTGGTAACAAAGTTCCAACCAGATTACAGTCTGATTGGACCTTCGTTGCCCATGGCTGCATGAGGATTTTGTATGTACGTGTATTAAATAAGCATTCTTTCCATTCATTAGATAATTAATTTACCAAACAATAGCAAAAATCCCTTTACATAAAATATTTCAAGGGAATTAATTTTATCGACTGACAATGCCGGATTTAAATTAAGTAGTAGCGATGCAACGTTATGTATCAGAATTCAATATCCATAACATTCTCATATAAAAACGTAAAAAATAGCATATATCGGAGTATATTTTGGACAGACTTTTGTGAAGTGTGGATAAGGATTTTTTTAGCAAAGCTAGGTAATCATTCTATTCTGGGCGAAATATGTCCTTTACCCTAAACGCTTTTCCATTTTATGTTTTTCGTTGCATTTGGTCTTCGTAAAGTTACCAAATATAAGACCTGATACACCTCAATTTGATTATGTTGCTTAGAGACCGTAAGCTTTATTATTATTATTTATTCGCGTCAAATATATTATAGGTTTAAAAAAATACACATTCGAGAAAACATTGGGATTTAGCAGAAAGTTATACAACTTTAAATAAGTGTAAGGTGTAAAGGATTTTATTTGTATATCATTATAGAAGTTAAAAAGTTATATTTAAAAGTTTTCATTTTTATAGTAAAATTATAATTACTGTTAATTTCGTGAAATTTAAGTACATTAATGAGCAGTAACTGCAATAAATGAGAATGTCCATTTAATGACCAAAGTCGCAAGATTCTTGCACTACAAGAGAATTGATCACAAAATTCGTCACACTCATAGGTCTGCGATCACAAATGCTGTAGTACCTTTCATGGGTTAGATATTCAAAATAATGAGTCCTCTTAACAAAAGGCTGCATTGAGTGGGTTAGTTTTCTAAACAATAGGATAAAAGCAACAACAAAACGCTATTTTTGAAATGGAAAAAGCCCTGAGCAGAATGGCACCAAGGGAATTCCTCGAATGAGAAGAATGAAACCAAAGGAATTTCTTGAATTAGAAGAATGGCACCAAAGTAGTTCCTAGAATTAGAAGAATGGCACCAAATGAATTTCTTGATTTAGAAGAATGGCACCAAAGGAATTCCTTGAATTAGAAGAATGGCACCAAATGAATTTCTTGGTTTAGAAGAATGGCACCAAATGAATTTCTTGGTTTAGAAGAATGGCACCAAAGGAATTCCTTGAATTAGAAGAATGGCACCAAAGGTATTCCTTGATTTAGAAGAATGGCATCAAAAGATTCCTTGAATTTGAAGAATGGTACCAAAGGAATTCCTTGATTTAGAAGAATGACATCAAAAGAATTTCTTGAATTAGAAAAATGGCATCAAATGAATTCTTTTAATAAGAAGAAGGGCACCAAAGGAATTTCTTGAATGATCCGAATGACATCAAAGGAATTCCTTGAATGAACAGATCACCAAAGGAATATTTTGAATGAGTAGAAGGGCACTAAAGAAATTCCTTGAATTAAAAGAATGGCACCAAATGAATTCTTTTAATAAGAAGAAGGGCACCAAAGGAATTCCTTGAATGAGCCGAATGACATCAAAGGAATTCCATGAATGAACAGATCACCAAAGGAATATTTTGAATGAGCAGAAGGGCACTAAAGAAATTCCTTGAATTAAAAGAATGGCACCAAATAAATTCTTTTAATGAGAAGAAGAGCACCAAAGAAATTCCTTCAATGAGAAGAACTGCACGAAAGGAATTCTTTGAATGAGCAGAAGGGCCCCAAAGGAGTTTCTTGGATAAGCAGAATGGAACCAAAAGAATTCCTTGAAGGAGAAGAATTGCAGCTAAAGAAACCCTTGAATGAGAAGAATGGCACCAAAGGGTTCCTTGTCTCCTGTCCGTCCCTTTCCCAAAGTTTAATTGACCAAAGTGAATAATGCCCACAGTTTAAAATGAGGAGAAAAGGAAATCTAGAATGAATGAATTAACTAATTCGAAGGAATAGCCCATACCTAGTCTGATGGTTAGCGTACTTCACTCTAAACCAAATGAGTATGTCCCTGTGTATTTGTTTCTATGTTGTGTGAGAAGTCAGGACAAACTCAATAGAACTTGTAGGTTATCTCCGTCCTTTGTGTAGGGTTTACCTTCTTCCCTTTTAAAATATTAATAAAAAAAGTTTAATTAAAAAACCACCTGCAAAAGCGAAAGGCTTTTGGACAAAACAGTTAATACATTATTTGTTATGGTATTTACCTCCAATTCAAAATTTGAAGAACTGCTTTCTAAAGCTTAAGTCAAAAGGGAAATATACTGGAGAGTCAAAACATTTTGACCACTTGCCTAATACGATGTTGGTCCTCCATGTGTCGCTGAAACAGCTCTTACCCGGTGAGGCATGGACGCTGCAAGATTTCTAAAGGTGTCTTGTGGTATCTGGTACCAACACGTTACTAGCAGATCCTTTAACTCTTGGAAAATATGTGGTTGAGCCGCCTCATATCAGATATGCTGTTCCAACGCAAACCACAAATACTCGATTGGATTGATGTCTGAGGAATTTGGAGGCCAGGGCAATACCTGGAAGTCTTCCTCCATGTTCTGCGAATCATTCTCGAACAATCCGGGCAGTGTGGCATGGTGCTTTATCCTGCTGAAAGAATTGAACTCCTAGAAGGGATATACGTCGCCATAAAAGGATGTACCTGATCTGCAATGATGTTTAAGTAGGTGGTAGACGTCATAGTTTCCTGCACGTGAATGACTGGACCAAGGGTTTCCCAGTAGAACATTACCCAAAGCATTACACTTTTTCCACCAGCTTGTTTTCATCCCACGGTGCATCCGGGTGCCAACACTTCCCCAGGTAAATGACGCACATGTACCCGACCATCCACGTGGTGCAACAGGAAACGAGATTCATCTGATCAGACGACCTTCTTCCAATTTTTCAAGATCCAGTTTTGATGCTCACATGCCCATTGTAGGCGATTTCGACGGTGAACAGAGGTTAGCATGGAGCAGTCTGTGGCTATGCAGCCCCATTTTCAGCAGGGTTCTATGTACTCTGTGCTGTGACACATTACTCCCGTCACCAGCATTCAAATTGCGGACGAGTTCGCCACAGTATCCCTTCTTTTGGCTGGTACGATATGGGATAGCCTTCGTCCATCTCTAACATCAATGAGCCATGGTCGGTCCACACCTTGCCGGTGGGTCGTGGTTTTTACCCTCCTCGGACAACTTTTTGAAGGTACTAACCACAGCTGATCGTGAGCACCCCACAAGCCTTGCCGTCTCGGAACTCAGTCGTCTGGCCATTATAATTTGGCTTTTGTCAAACTGACTGAAGAACAAGAATAACACTGATTAACAGAGCTCAGTATCAGGTGTTATTTATACTGTTTCATGACCTTCACACGTGCTGTCGTTTACCTGCAGTTGCTTCGATTTGCATAGAAACGCGCTGGTCATAATGTTTTGGCCCTTCTGTGTATATCGCTTACATCATCTACAGGTATCTTTCTAGCAGTATGCCTAGTTCCATCCATGTCTCTGCCTGTCAGCGCGCACTTGCATGCCCGTTTCGTCATTAACTGCCTCGTTAATCTCACTATGAACTAATAGAGACAATAAGCGGTCCATTCTCATGGCGTTTGCATGAGGGTTATTCTCGACTGTTTCCCCGCAAACATCGTCGACGAGCCGGAGCAGTCTCAGTGCCGTGGCAACCGTTGCTAAGTGTCTCATCATTTTTCCTGGACGCCCTAACGTGGGCAGAACCCGGACGGAACGAATATGCTTGCGGAGGCATCAAAGGAGTAGCAAGAGCATCTCCGCCCTTTCGCTGGGCTTGCTCCTCAATTGAGCCGAACGAAAGGAGGAGCTGCATTCTCGAAACGTTGCGAGAAATTTCACAAGCGACGCTTTCAAATGAATTATCTGACGTCAATCAGAATCTGCAGAAGAAATTTCTGTGAATACGAAAGCTTAGACCAGTGCTGTCCAACTTCTCTAAGACCGTGGACCATTTTTTTCTTTTGTCAATATTTCGCGGGCCAAAAATATAATAGGATAGGATAGGTATTTCAAAAGTCAGTTCATGTCACCTCAAAAAATTATTTTATTTATACGAAAAATAATAAGTAATAATAAACCTCAAAATGTTATTTCAGTTATACAAAAAATAATAAGTAATAATAAAAATCAAAAATTATTTTATTTACACGAAAAATAGTAAGTAATAATAAACCTAAAAAATTATTTATTTATACGAAAAATAATAAGTAACAATGAACCAATATAAAATTTCTAAACCTTATCAAATAGTTAATAAATTTAATAGGAGCATTGTGGCCGTAGTTGTTGGGCAATAATTTCTTTTACGTCCATATCGATATTTGTTGTTGCGAGCCGAAGTATATGTTCAAGTGTAGAGTCTTTCAAGCAGTTTCTGTATCTTGATTTTATGTATTTCATATCAGACAATGCTCGCTCGCAGATATATGTACTTCCGAAAGGAAAAATTATTTCGAGTCGAAAATATTTCATTTTTGGATAATTTCTTTACACCAAAGTTTGAAAAATTCTATTCCAGTTTCTCTATTAGATGTAATAATTGGGTCGGCCTGAAGGCCACATAATTCCATTTGATGTTTAGGATCTGCGGTGCTAATATCAATATTTAATGGATACTAAATAAATTTAAATTTTGCTTGAGGTCATCATATTGAGAAAATCTTCTATTAAAATCTTCAATTAGGATATGTAATTTAGAAACAAATTTTTCAAAATTAACTGTTTTACATTTCTTGGTAGAACCCTATACAAGTTTCAAAATGAATTAAATTGTTTTCCTGCAAATTTGACTTCAGCAATTGTAGTTTGTTTCTAAACCCAGTAACATGATTATAAAAACAGCACACGTTTTGACCTTTTCCTTGTAAGGATTTATTCAAGACATTTAAATAATCTGTAATGTTTTGTTAGGAAATCAAGTGAACATAGAAAATTTTGATCAACAAAACTTGCTATTAAATCTTCATCGGTGCCCACTTCTGTGAGAAAAAGACGAATTTCTTTTCGAAGTGTAAAAAATCTCTTGAGGCATTTTTCGGCACTTAACCAGCGAATATTACTATGCAAAAGCAGATCGTCATACTCAGCATGCAGTTCGTCCAAAAAAGCTTTAAATTTTCTGTGTGCAAGAGAACGATTTCCGCCACGAATTAAATTGGTAATTTTAACAATCTTTTCTATTACGTCGTTTAGTTTCAGCGAAATGCCACACAATGTCTTCTAATGCACAATACAATGCAGCATCCGACAATGCATGCCATATGCATGCGCAGTGAGAGCGATTCCTGCTGTCGTTAGATGCTTCTTATTACTGCAGCTTCATAAAAACAATTGTTTGATGACGCCGCACCGCTCTTAAAAGATTTCAGAAGTTTGCCGATTGGCTTAAGGAATGTTTTGTAAACTTTATAGAATCAGTAAGTTGAAGATTGCATATCAAGTGATATAAGTTGACAAAAAATTTTAAGGTGGATTACAGATGTTTATATAAAATTTCAAGTAAAAACTTCATTTTGTTCGCGGGCCACAAAAATCCTTGTGGCCCCCTAATCCAGCGCTGTCCAACTAGCGGCCCGCTATTTGGACAGCGCTGGCTTAGATTATTAATTGGCGAAGAGATGTACTAATGATGGTCTACAGTCTACAAGACAAGAATGCAATCTCATGGAGGCCAATGCCGACACTCATGTTCTTCATCACTTAAAGAAAGAGGGAAGTGGCATTTTTCGGCTTGGTGAGGGATGTCATCAGATTTATGTGTCGTCAAGCTATGTTCTGTGTGACCAACATCTTATGCATTGACAAAACATTGTGCTTGCATCAAAGAACGTAAGGAGAGTGTGGAAGAATTGGCCGAAATATTAAAGCTATCTTGTTTAGTCCTGGCTAAAATTTTCTATGTTAGTTAAAGTAGGGTAGAAAAAGTTAGTGAAACTATACAGATTACACATCATTTTAGCTATTTAGGAAATTTGATTATGCAGTATAATGTCAAAAAATATTTTTAGTAAAAAAATTCTAGTCAAAGTTCGAATTTTGAAATTGGCCCAAAATGTAAAAATGGTAATGAGAGAAAAAAAATGGATATCGATGTAATACTTTTTATTTAATTTTCGTAAAGTTTAAAGTTGCAATGTAACTTGAGAATTGTGTAAAAAAAACTAAATATACACAAAAAATAGTTTTTAAAATTTTAATATTTCAAATTTTTATGCTTTCTTATAATTTCCAGACGAAATGGAGGTCTGATCCCAAAAGGCCACCCCTCTGGCTACTCGCGCCTGTGATTAATTTTTAAATGATGATGTTAGAAGTAAAAGATAGGAACCGCCTTTAAACATTCTACCTAGATTAGTCGCTCTCAGGAGATATTTTCAGCAATGTCACAAGCAATTCTCTGTGGCTGCATTAAGAAAAATATTAAAAGAAGTTTTAAGCATGCATGTATGTACAGACTTGTAAGGTAAATTTATAGATAAACTACATTTATATTATAAAAGCTTTAATCTTTAATTTTTAATCATGAATGAAACTTTCTGCTGCTCGCACCTTATACTACTGATCTACAGAGGAGATTATGTCGGTTTAAACAAGTTACCCGCAATGCAGAACTGTAGATAAACGAATAAAGTAATGAAGAGTATGATTAAGGGCTCAAGAAAAAAGGAGTAGATTTAGAATATAAGAGAGGATCTATTCAGTATTGTTTTGTAGTAGCCGAATGCCTCATCTGTTGATCTCGATTGATGCACTGGGTTAACTAATTGTTATTCCCTGGTTTGGCCTCCGCAGGCTAATGCTGTGCAAGAGACACTTTTAGTTTCTGGGTGCAATTATTTATATTCACTGCAACACTTGCATTTCTAGATGCTACGTATTAAGTGCACGTGATGGCTACCCTTTAGTAATTTCAGTTCCTTCCACAGATTGGTTGGTTGGTTGGTTGTTTGGGGTTTAATGGCGTATCGGCAACAAGGCCATAATGCGCCAAACAAAAGACAATATAAAAGATAAAAGACATATAACCCCGCAACCAAAATTTAAAAAACATTTTCAGCATTGTAAAGTGGTAAAAAAACAAAAAACAAGTGTATATAAACAGAGTAAAACAACTGTAGAAATACTAAATAAAATAATCCCAGGTGTAAGAGACCTGGGGTAAATAATGCACAAAGTTAAGGTAAAATCAAATTCGATTAAAATATCCACAATATTTCAAAAAGGTAAAAACTGGAGATAAAATGCAATGATCAGATAAAAGATGTCCGAGTGTAAGAGGCTCAGACATAAAATTATGGAAATTAAAAATCATACGTCGTTCAAAGTTAAAAGCGGGGCATGAGATTAAAATGTGTTTGATTGTTAAAATGGTGTCACAAAACTGACACTTAGGTACGTCGTCCGCCCGTAGAAGAAATGAATGAGAAATAAACGAATGACCTAAGCGAAGCCGAGCAAGTATAACTTCCTCCTTGCGATTCCTGCAATAACAAGACTGCCATGGTTTGATGATAGGTTTGATCTCAAAGAGCTTGTTCGTAAGGTGTTCTGACCAAGATCTCTGCCGCTGTACCCGGAGCTCGATGGTAAAACGCTGCCGGAAATCCAGATATGGAACCAGCAATGGAGTGACTCACATTGGACAGAGGCGTTGCTGATTTGGCAGCAGCATCTGCCAAGTCATTGCACCTTATACCGACATGGCTGGGAACCCGACAGAAATGGATGGTTGTTGTGGCTGCCAGATGTAGTTGCTGGCGGATCATAGTAAGAACTGGGTGAGGCCGATGCCTCATTGAGATCAAAGCCTGTAGCGAGCTAAGCGAGTCGGTGTAAAGCACACACCGACGATGATGCTGAGTCGCCACGTGGTCCAAGGCGAGGCTGATAGCATGCAACTCTGCAGTGAAGATGGAACACTGCAGTGGGATCTGGTCTGCAATGATTACAACACAGCAAACCATGGCCGATCCTACTAATGTGCCGGACTTCGAGCCATCTGTGAAGACAAGCAAGAATTCCGGGTAAGCACAATGACTGGCAAAGAGTTGCCAGTTCACACAGTCAGTTGTAAAGGCCTTCCGTGTCCTGCACAGGGAAAAATCACAGGAAGGGGAAACAGCGAACCATGGTGGAAGTGGCTCAGCTGTCGACTGTGCAATGCTATCGAGACTGGTGTTGATGTCTCTTAAGTAGCCTCGGACTCACATACTGAAAGGACGAATAGAAGTCGGCCGATTTGTGTAAAGCATTTCCCACTTCGGACTGAAAACGCAGTCCCAAGTGGGATGGCCAGGCAGGGACCGCAATTTAGATGCATATTGTAGGGACAACCGCTGATGGCGAAGAGATAAACTGGGTTCGTTGGTCTCGACATAGAGACTCTGGACTGGTGAGGTGCAGAAGGCTCCTGTGCAAACACGGAGAGCCTGTTGATGGAGGGGGTCCAGAACCTTCACCACTGAATCCCGGGCAGAGTTGTACACCTGGGATCCGTAGTCCAGTTTCGATCGGACAAGTGCACAGTACAGGCGAAGCAAAGAACATCGGTACGCCCCCCAAGAAAGGGAGGAGAAGACCTTGACGATGTTCAATGCCCACGTGCACTTGAACCTGAGATGTATGTGGGATAAAAAGGTCAATTTCCGATCGAATATGAGACCGAGAAACTTGGTCTCCACCACAACTGGAATGATGTTACCCCCGAGCCACAGCTCGGGATCCAGGTGCAGATTATGCTTGTGGCAAAAGTGCACACAAGTGGTCTTCTGTGGGGAGAACCGAAACCCATTTGCCATCGCCCAAACCGAAAGATTGTTCAGGGCAATTTACAGTTGTCTTTCAATGACCCTCATGCTGGACGAAGAGCAAAAGATGCTAAAGTCATCAACTTAGAGGGCATTGCCTACTGATGGAGGAAGTTGTCTAGTAATTGAATTAATCTTGACAGCGAAAAGCTTAACATTCATAACGCAGCCTTGAGGCACCCCCTGTTCTTGGGGGTATGGCCGCAACAAACTGTTGCCGACACGGACATGAAAAGAACATGTCGATAAGAAGTTGGAGATGAAGATCGGCATGTGACGATGAAGATCGGCATGTGAGCAGATGGTAGGGTCAATGGCAGTGAAAGTGCGGGTTGGGGAGTTAAAGTAAGTATTGACACCGGTGTTCAACAGGGAGAGAGAAGGATCCAGGAGCCACTGCTCCCGGACCCCGCCCCTCCCGTTGGTGTCAGCACTGTCCCAAATGGACTGTGTCCATTAAGGTCCCCCATAATGAGGAAGGGGGACGGCAGCTACGAGACGAGATCATCAAGGTCTTCCTGGAAGACGATGCTCCCAGGTGGAAGATATACAGAGCAGACAATCAGCGAGAACCCCACAAAGAGATGGATGGCTACCGCCTCTAAGTTGGTGGTAGGGGTACGACCCAGAATGGAGAATAGTTGCTCACGAGGATGGCGACACCCCTGCGAGCAGGACCATCTCCATCCCAGTCCCGGCGAACTAGTAAAAAGTGCCGGATCGTGGGATCTGTGACTGGCTGCAAGTATGTCTCCTGCAGGCACACACAGATGGGCTGGTGTGCCTGAAGGAGAGCCTTGATGTTATCAAGATTCCTCTGGAATCCACGACAATTCCATTGGAAGAGTGTGGCCATCTCAGGACTTAGAAGAGTGGGTGGACGACGAATTCCTATTCAACTTAACCATTGCAGAGGATGGTTTAGTGACTAGGGGGTGGTCGGTATCCATGTCCTCGGAATCGTCCAAGGGGCATGGATCAGTGACCGCCCTTTGCAGAGCAGTAATTAATTTCTTTTTGGGCCCCGATAGGGGCCCCTTAGGTTTGGAAGGTCTTGCTGTCTGAGGATGGGGAGGAGGAGACCTTCCGGTGGAGGTGGAAGACTGAGTTGCAGGAATGGAAACTGGGGTTGATGTCGAAGTCGACACCACCCTCGGTTTTGCCTGCGTTAGGAGGTACTTCGCAGCTGGCGAGAAAGACTCAGTAGGTGGTACACTGATGTCAGTCTGAACCGCAACCGACGTCATTGGAACGATGGGCTTTCCAATGACTGCACTGGCATAGGAAACCTTGCCAGGCAGGGTGGGAGGTGCAGCAAGCTTTCTCGCCTCAGCATACGAGATGTTATTCTGACTTTGAGGCATTGTACCTCCTTTTCTTCCTTCCACTTCGGACAGTCGCGGGAGTACGCCAGATGTTCGCCACTGCAGTTCACACAGCATGCCTTTTCTGCTGTGCAGTCAGGATCAAGATTGTCGTTACTGCCACAGCGAGCACAGGAGGGCTTTCCCCGGCATGCTGTGCGTGCATGACCGTATATCTGACACTGAAAACAGCGCAGAGGGTTCGGTATATATGGTCAGACCTCACAATGCAAATAACCTGCCTTGATAAAAGAAGGCAGGCGTGGCGTGTTGAATGCCACAATCAGCACCCGGGTGGGTGCCAATTTCCTATCACGGCATGTCGAAACCCGGTGGACCGCTGTTACTCCTTGAGGTGTGAGCTCTGAGAGGATTTCCTCCTCAGTGACTTTGAGGAGGTCCCACTCAGTGATTACACCCCAAGAGGAATTCAAAGTTTTATGGGGAGTGACTTCAAAAGCCACCCCACCAATTTCTTTAACTTTCAGGAGCAGTTACGAGTGTTTGGAACAAGCAGTCTCAACCTGCAAGTCGCCAGATCGTAGGCGATTTACGGATTTCGGTTCTCCCGCAAGACCTTTCAAACCTTTATTCACGAAAAATGGGGCCATGTCCCCAAGTACCTGATCACCCGTGGAGTGGATGATCAAGAACTTCGGGACAGAGACACAGAAGACGATGGCAGTGATAACGTAGACGAGGAAGATGGGGGCTCATGTCGAGCCCTCTTAGCTGCATTGATCATATTATTTTCAATATTTTCTTTCATTTTTGTTTTTTGTGTGGTTCAGTGCCCACTGTCCCCACCCTCCACGGAGCCCAACAAGGGAATGCCCAGTTGGGCGCCACGGCTACACAGGCACTATACCCACACAGACAGTGAGGGGAAAAAAAAAGGAAAATAAAAAGAGAAATCTGTTAACGAAAGAAACAAAGCATAAAACAAGAAAATTTTGAATGTCCAAACTGGCCTCACAAAGAAAGGATGACGACAAAAGGAAAATAATCTGTGAGGAAACTTGTAAACCTGTACCCGGACCGTAGGCAAGGCTACTCACCGCTCTGCATGGTTGACCCTAGCAGAACCTGCCCACCAACCGATTGCTCCTGGGGGGGGGGCATCCCAGGAGCTCCCATTTACCGGAAGCAGAGGCCAAAGCAGTGTATAGCAGAAGCCCCGGAATCTGCTGCCCAGCCCCGTGACAGACAGGCTCCCCAAAGGCAAAGCAACCAAAGGGGACCCTGCCAGTCATGAGCTGAGGAGAGAAGACGGCGACCCATGAGCAATTGCCAGGATCCTCCTTTCCCGGGACATGGGTCTCTGCAAATGGCAAACACACGGGTGAGCGTTTAGGATCCTGTGAAGATAACCGAGCCAGCGGAACCTTCACAGGGTGGTCCCCCTCACCGCATACAGGCGCTCACACCGAGGGGGTCCTTCCACAGAAACACTTTTAGTTGTCTACAGTGCCGAGAGCCTATGGGGGCGGGCTTGTAATCTGCAGTTCCCAGGTTCGAGTCCTAGTTGGGCCAGCGTTGAGATTTATCTCCGCAAAACTCCCTGCTCTACCCATGGTCAGTAAAGGGAAACCAGTGGGCTTGGAAATGCTCCCATCCGTAAGATGTGATGTTAAGCCGTAGCCCCGTGTGCAGGAGAGCCATACCCTGTGCTGTGTTAAAGAATACTCTGGATGGCCTTGACACGAGGCTGCCATCTGTCTCCCAACAGCTGTTCCAGTAGGTCCCCTCACCCCAACCTTCTCTGAGCCTCCGGGATTCTTGTGACATGGCCATTTAGCCCATTGTATGCAAAAAAGTGCAGCTCAGAGGTAAAAATAACCCTAAAACTATTCAACCCAAAGCTGAGAACCTAACTCTTTGCAGCAGCGAAAGCACAACGATTTATTATAACATAATGATCGTGATGTCGATGCTGCCAACTCACTAAATAGAAATCTGTTAGGATGATTACGTAACACGTGGATTCCTGAAAAGGCCCACGACTGAATCGAAATATATATTGTAATTAGTAATGATTTTCGTGATATATAACTATTTATCATTATAAACGTAATATATTTACTTTTTTTCAAAGAAAAAAAAAACAATTTCTGTTTGCTCTATACTTATCAGCAATTTTTAAATCAGTGCAAAAGTATCTTGGCCATGGAACCATCCCCATTCAAACAATAACATGCAGAAGAATTTCTTTCCTCCTTAGCAAAATAATCGGCACCTTAAGTTTCCCGTAACTTTCATTCTTATAAGCGATTGGGAGGTCTGCTATTGAAGTAGATCATCCGCAACCACTTTTGAAAGGACTATGGAAAATTGATTGCCATTGGAGGGTGATCATTAATTTGAAATCGAAAAAACGTTCGGCAGCGAATGGACAGGCGACACCCAGCCAAGCCGCCGATAAATACCCGTCGCCCACGGGCTCATATCAGCATGACCGACAGTGAGATTGGAGTGCATGCTACGAAAATGTTCGGACATACCTTGGAGACGACAGTGGGAACCTTAGGCGCAACTGAAGCCTTCTGAGAGAGAGAGTTAATCTCCGATATGCCAGAGCTCGGACTGAGCCTTTGAGCGATCGTGCCATGTATGGGAAGCAATGTGAGCACAATGCAATGGTTCATCTCATACAACATCATGGATCACCAAATGACATGAAGGACAGGTATGGGACAAGCGTGGTGCACCACAGGGCATGAAGATCAAGGGCATGCTTTCACCACAGCGACTGTGCTGCAGAGTGATTTGCAGACTGCTACGGATACGGTCTCCATGCATACTATTAGACAATGTTTGCATGACACAGGTATGAGGGCGAGATATCCAGTCTGGCATCTACCATTTGAGCGATATCGCTAGTTATGCTATCACCACTGGTGTCAAGTCCACTGTCGTAGTCCAACATTGGCCTAAAAGATGGAGCAGAGTGTTGTTCACAGACAAGTCCCGATTCTGTTTCAGCATGCCAGACAGCTGTTTGTCCACATGACGATGGCATCGTCAACGACATGAGGAAGCCTATTCCATCAGCTGCCATATGGCTACCAACTGTAGTACAATGATATGGGGTGACATCACATATAGCTGCCGGATACCTCTGCTACATGTTTCTGTTGTGCTAACGGGTAGACGTTACATCGATGATATCGTTAATCCTGTGGCACGATCCATTCTTATCAACACGCCTGGACCGATTCTGCAGCAAGACAATGCCACCACACACACTGCACGTGCAACGGTGGACAGTCTCCAATGTGTAGCTATTCTTCCATGGTCGCCATACTCCCCGGACGTGTCGCCCATTGAGCATGTGTGGGACCTTAAGGGTCACCACCTTCACCAGCTCCTTCCGGCGGCGAACCTGGTACAGTTGCGTGCCCAATTGGATGCTGTTTGGAAAGCCATACTTAAGGGCACCATTAACCATCTGATTGATAGAATGCCAAGACGTCTACAGACTTGTATAACTGCTCGAGGTGGGCCTACTATGAGCTGATGAATCTGCAATAAACGCACGTACCTTGAGTTCTCACATTCCGTTTTTTGATCATTTGCACATCTACCTTCGTAGCTTCCGTCTTTTCAGTTTCGGGCGTATAGGTCATTTTCTTCACGGTGTTGCAATTTCTGCTTTGAACAGTGTATTGCATTTGATGGTGCAATAAGTTAAAAATAGTTTTCAGGATGAAGAAAAATATTATAATTAATTGAAAGACAATAATTATTAACAGATCAATTAATTAGTTAACCACGACAATGATCACTATAGCAGCAACAATCTAATTAATATGTAACATCACAAATAGGTAATATATATAATGTAGAAAAGTATCTACATTATGTATATTACTCCAAAAATAGAAACGCCAATAATAGCTAATTTGTTTGTTAGTCCTACGTTTCATGCAGTATCTACTACACCTGACTGTCTCTCTTTCCATATTGCTGAGCAGAATCATTTTCTTTTTCTCCACAGCGAATGGCATTTGTTATTTCCCCGTCGAGTTTCACGGCACGTACCTCATTCAGACGCAGACTGCAGCTTATGGCCACACCGCCGCCAGTTTTTCGGAGATAACGCTCGAAGCAGACGCCATCCCTCCCTGGGGCCGCTGCCACCGCCGCAGAGGAAACAACGTCATCTTAAAAGACAGGTGAGATATTCCACCGCACCTTACTAGTCGCTTGTCCCGTTGACAGCAGAGCCTCTTCCCACTCCGGCCTTTTAAGGTAGGGACGCCGTCCTTATACAAAGAACAACTAAATAACAACTGCCACGCCTGCCTGCTACATCTGCCCGAGACTCGCTTTTGACATTTGGCAAGAGTGTAGTTTTCGCATTAAAGTGTAAATGCTCCATAATCTGACTTCCTGGCACATATAAATGTTAGCCAATAAGTAGTTTCACTTTATATTGATGACTTTCGTAATAAGTTACTTTTATAATCCTTATTTTTTTTTTCGAGAAGCGAATGGACTAATGTCCATGAATTTACAAATAAAAGGCTACTAAGTATGAACCTCACAATGATACAAATATTAAGTGAACACTACTTCACGTTTTTTAACTTTTGTTCTCAGATTTTTTCACTCTAAATATTGTTACGACAGATGAACGTACTACAGTGAACTTGTGATTTCATGTATCATTCTGATGCTCGCATGTGCTTCAGCGTGCGAATTACGTCACTGACCACTTCGAACGAACTTAAAATAAGGAATAAGGGAGTTGTAATTAGGAAGAATTTGTGCTGAAGGAAAACGTAGTTTGTTTAATCTGTGCACTATAGTATAAAGAAGAAATGTTTTCATTTGATGTGTTCGCGGGAGGTTAAATAAGTTTATTAGTGTGGATCTTATTAGTGAACGAGTGAGAAAAATAAAGAAATTCATCGTCTTCTGCATGGTGATCAACGTTTGAAAAGAATTGGTTGTGAGAAATCAGTATACTTAGCTGCAGTTTTGGAGTAATTGATGACTAAAACCTTAGAAAGAAGTCATTTGGTGTATAGTTATTTAGCCGTTTAGGAATTGGTAAGGTTATTCTCGATAGATCGCAGGTTTGTTCACAAATATGATTTGCCACTTATTAAATGATGTAAAAAAAACCTTATTTTATGCTTTGAGTGGAGATAGTAAGAATTATAAAGGAAATAACTCTCTGCAGGAATAGTGATAAGGTGCTATGTTCGTCTGAAGATTTTGTGTTGGTTTAATTTTAAATGTTTTCATACTTTTGTAATAAATTACATTATTTTAGAACTATAATTGTTAAATATTATTTTTGAACTCACGCTCAGTTTTATCTGTTTAATTCAGAACAATATTCTCATTGGATGTGAAACATTATGAGCCATAGGCTTTGTTTCGCTCAGACATTTAAAGAGAAGGGAACTGATGCAGTCGCGTACCCAAGAGAAAGGGCAATGGGTTATATCTCCCCCCTCTCCTCTTTCAGGGCCTGAATAACATATATTTTCTGAGGTAATCTCCGAAAATCAGTGACTCCAGAATGTCAAAACCTTTCCCCATTAGAACATGCATACATAAACATCAGTGCCCATTTTTCCAGGGCGGGGATTGGCTCCTTGAGTAGCGCGGTAGGCTCGTAATCTTCAATTCCCAGGTTTAAGTCCCAGCTGTGCCGATGTTGAGATTTATGTCCTCTAAGCCCCGTCCTTCCTCGGTTAGAAAGGTGACATCGATGGGCTTGAAAAGACCGTTGTCCGTCGGCTGGGTAGTAAAGCAGTGGCACCTTGTGCATGTTAAAGAGCATGCTGCATGACCTTGACGAGAGGCTAACAGCTGCCCAGTGGATCCACTTCCCCCAATATCATCCGAGCCCTTAGGGTCCTTCTGACCTAGCCTATCGCGTGCAAAAAAGTTCCACTCGACGGTGACACAACAGCCCACACTCCCATTCAACGTGGCGACATTCTCGCTACGCCACGAGGCTGATGAATCCCAATGGCTGGAAGAGCAGTAAGATTATTTGCAATAAGCTTTTTCGTTTTTTCTCCAGAATTCAGCGATCAGATGCGTTTCGTAAATGTCAAAATATGTTGCCATCGTTAACATTCATGACTTTGTTCTTTCAGCACCGGTGGTGAAGACTGCATGCGGTGTTTTCATCTCACCTTGAAGACTCCTAACGTCATCCAAATCCACACAGAAGGTAAAGTAAGAAAAGTAGTCTTTTTTATACCTAATTGTGACAAGACTTAAAAAATATATTTGTTTGACTATTGTGGCAATTTTGTTTGACCATTGAAAAGTATTCGCAAAGAACTCATTAATATTTGAATGCAGCAACACAGAAATGTGAATGTGGAACAGGAATGCTTGAAAGGCATTCATGCAAATTCCAGCCTATTAATGGCAATTAACAACGAAAGATGCTCAAAGCGGAAAAGGAGATTGAAAAACGTTTTAAATATAAAGTTAAAATGTATTTTACCATATTTCAGTTTTAAGTTTGTAGCCCATTTCAATTCGAGCTTAAAAGATATATTTTTGGATTCGGGGTTTAAAAAGGTTAAAAGGAACATCTAAAACGATTCTGTCGATTATTGAGGAAAAAAAGGGTAATTTACTAGAAAACAACACTAGCTTCATTTAAATAATTGCTGGCGTTCTTAAACATTCAAAGTAAAAAAACTGTTGGCCTTCAATAACCGTTTTACAGTAATAAACAGATGGCAGGACATCTGGATTTCATTGCCCTATAACAATATATGCAATCTCTAAGGAAGAATGTTTTTATGATCAGTCTATACCCTATGGCATTATTTTTTAAAGAATACTTTATTGAGAAACATTTCTTAACAGAAATGTTTAATTTTTAAATCGTTTCACTGTTTATATTCATCAAGAATTTTCTTTTTCCTTAAACGAAAACACGACTGATGTTCTGTTCTCTTCGAAATCCTCTGCAGGAGAAGTTAATTTTGATTTTGTATTTTCTCAGGGCTGGGCAAATGTTACACTAAAGAAGAGGCCGTGAGGGCCACGTGCCCTGATGATCGAGCTGTGCACGAGCGCAAATTCAAAGAAATCATGCTTTATAGTAAGTACTTTGCAACAATTGTATTCATGACTGTCATAAATTGGGTGTTTATTATCTTACAACTTAAGTCCTCTTTATTTTCTTCCTTGTGATTAATATGTGGTGATTGTGTGTGCGGTGAGGTTCACTTCTGGCTTGCTACTGGGAGACGTGGGCTCGAATCTCACTCACGGAAAAAATAAGAGTCCCATGTCTACAGGAGATCTCCTGTGATACTTTACTACTGCAATAACTTTATATTTAAGTCATTGGCTGTAATCATCTTCAGAAGCTACAAAAGGATCAGAGCGTGTATCATTCTCACATACCGAGCCTATAATACGATAGGACAAGTTCCAATTACCATTTAATTTCTGCAGATAGTTTCAAACAGCCAATGAATGGAACATAAGGGCGATATTAGGTATTATTTGTAACTTTAGGATAATAAGTTTGTTGCTTCAAGATAAATAATCCTCTCTTTAAATTATCAGAAAAATTAATTTACTAATTGTTTGAGGATAATGTTGATTTTGCATTAGGCAAGTTCTTCGACTCCTATTCAAAGAGCGTGTATTTTCGCGTTGCAGAAGTTCACAAAGGAATTCTTCGAACTCTGCGCATTCTGCAGGCGCTGGTATGCATGCGAGTTCTTTCTTAGAAGCTTCTTATTTCTAAGTGGCGAAAGAAGACCAGAAATAGTGCTGGAACTCAACCAAAGTGGCGCCAAGGGGACGGGGGAAGATTTTTTTCTCTCTTTAGAAATTCGGGTCAAAATAAATAGCTTACATTTTGCCAAACAGAAACACTTATATCGTGGTCCATTATTATTCCTTCCGTTGAGTAAAAAACAACTGAACGTTTGCATTTAAAATTATATCCCGAAAATAATTTTAATGCATTTTTTAATCATTTGGCGGAAACAAACTGCAACACTCAAGCATTAATAAGAATGATTACTGCTGGAGAAAGGAAGAAGAAATCAGAAGAAGAAAGCCGCAGAAGCTGTCCACTGATGAAAAAGAAATCCTGATGCTGTAAAGTGGAGTGAATTGATGCTAGTGAGCATTTGGAATCACTGTTTATTTCCATTTGCAAATTTAGTCAGGTCTAGTTTTCATCTGTCAGCTCACTTTTTAGGCACAAAATACATTTGTGTTTTTCCTGCCTATCAAGAAGATTCGAGATTATCTTGATGAAGAATTCAAGATGAGAAAGGAACCCTTGCGATCCAAAGAAGAATTTTCGCATTTGTTTGGAGTTCGCATTGTTTCGCTCTTTGTTGATCCTGTTTCATCATCCGTGGGTCTCAGAACTATTGTCCAATCGATAATATGGTTTTTTCGTTTTTCCTTATTTAATCGGTAAGGAATACCTGATTAAATTATGATGCTAAAAGAAGTATAAGAATGGAGGAATATATGAAGAAAACAAAGTGTGCAACACCTTTTCGGTATATCAAGCTTTAAGTGCATTCATTCTTTGCCGACAAGTGATTATTAATATGAGAAAGTGATTATAAACTTATTGGAAGGGAATACCTCGGAAGTACTTTTAAAATCACAAGCATTTATTTCACAAATATTATAAGGGAAATCAAGGAAGCTTTGATTACGTCTTGAGCAAAAGCTCCTCTCTTTCATCAGTGAGGAAGATATCGATTATAAAAGAGAACTTTAAAGAGATGCTTGAGGAAAAACAATGGAATAAGTAAGAATGAGTAAGAGAGAATGAGATGTGCCGACGATATCAAATAGAACTTGCTGAAAACTGCAATTCAACAAAAGAAATCATTAGACGTTGATAAACCTTACTGGAGGAACAAATCCTTTGAAAAGGTTCCGAAATCTATTCACTTGCAATACCGTCAGGGCTGCAGAGAGCACGTTTCTAGAACATTTTTTTTTTTGGGGGGGGGGGGGAGAAGGAAAGAGGAGGGGGCAAGAAGATTTCGCGAGGGCAATTAAAAAATTTTAACATAAATGCAATTTTTGTTTTAATTTATTCTTGGTAAAATCTAAAATTATCTGTAATGCAAAAATAAAGATTCTAAAAACAATTGAATGCATGCAAAAAAATTCGCTACTTTCGTCTTTATACTGCTTTTTTTATACTGCCTTACAATTGCTTGTGCCTATCCCTCCCACACATGCCTCTTTATGATTACGTATCTGGTGAGAAAAATATCAGGTATACAGAGGTAATCTCTGAAATTCTTTTCGCCGTAACTCTGAATGGTTTTCAGAGGAATGAATGCTTGGTAAGATATCGTTTAGAAAAGCATTAGAAATACAACATTTCACATAAAATATAGTCGCGTCGATCAATAGTGATAAGAATAGGTGGTCTTTAGCTTCTACGTTCTATTTCTTTGCTACTTTTTTTCGACCAAACTGAAGTTTTCGGAGATCGTGTTCTTTCTCTTTATTATTAAGCAATTGACCACAATATATTCTGCGTTTCTCTTTCATTGCCACAGCACTGGATAGCAAAATATTTGAACGTGCATATAAATATTGCTCGCTTAAGTAGATCAATTTTTTTCTAGTGATTAATCTCCTGAGTAATATTTTTTTAGTAATTAATTTCCTGACCTTACAGAGATGAAACAACTGGAACAAAGTAGCTTGCATTGCACAAGTGTTCATATTATTAGAAGGTTCCCTTTACTTTTGAATGAATACCCACAGGGCAATTTCCTTCCAGAAAGAAATGGATCCCTTGATTCACTTTCTGCCCACTAATACAAAATGAAAATCTAACAAGGGGTCAAGTGCTTCTTTTCGTGTCGACTGGTCTCATTGGAAGTGGACTGAGCAGCAACGAACGCCGAAGTCGCCCATGACCTGAGGTAAATATGTTGACAGGCCACAAGTTACGATCTCGTGGAGGCCGATGTGGCACGCCATGTGGCAAGTTCTAACACCTCCACGTCCAAGGTTGCGTGAGATTGGGGGGGGGGGGGAGTCGGTTCAGTTTCTGCTCATTTACAGTATAACTCGTTCCAGAGGGAGAAGTGAAAGCGCTTATTCAGCAGAAAACATGGAGGCGGCACCGGCGTTTGATGGGGCTGGAGGGAGGACTAAGGCAGGACGGAGAAATCGTTGGGTGGGGGCTGATCATCACAAATATCCAAACAAAAACTAAACTTTTCTATAGCTCAAGTATTTCGATATCCGTACGAAAACATACCGCAGCTATCCTTTCTGCAATTTAAAAAATGCGATGCACACACGACATCACATATCACAGGTGTGTAACTCATCTTCTAAGCCTAGAGCTGTTGTTTCATGCCATTTATGGTTGTCTTGTTAATGATGTTCTATGAAATCCAAGCAACAAGAAATCAGTCTTCGTCTACAGCTTCTTTAATTTCTCTACCGCCGAACAGTTATGTGTTTGCCTCTTTTGCGTTGCTATTTAACCCTCTAATAGGCGCTCAGGGTACTGTTGTCCTCCATCCCTACTCATGTTAAGCATTCTCAAACATACCGTGTCCATATATGCAGCGCACAACCATTTAAAGCATTTGTGACACAATCGACTTGTAGATTTATTTCTGGCTCTTCCCTTTGATCATGATCAGTGCGAAGATAGGAAGGGAGTTGGGGGTTCTGGGCCAATGTTAAAGTATAGGAAATCCTATGCTAACCTATGGGAGAGTTCTCGGGAGATGAGCTTTAAACTAATTTTCTGAAAGATGCTCTGTTGAAAGATAGGAAATGATGGGAGTGTTCTACCGGAGTAATCAACAGCAAAAGAATAACTAATATTCATAAATTCATTATGCGGAGTGATACTTATGTTTTGGGGGATCCGCTTATTCCGTCCACGCTTCCAGCAGTTGTTTACTGGAGTTCCGGTCGTTTGCTGATTGCCTTTCGCATAAGGGAGTCACTTTTCACTCTTAGATTAATTCTACGAACCACGGTGTCGACGCATTCAAAGCCGTAGCTTCATTTTCAAGACACTACTCTCGGCTCGCGCGAACAGTAGAACTTTCATTTGCACGGACAGCAACAATTGCAAAAAGAAGGACTTTGTAGCGTAATGGTGGTACATGTTTATATACAGTATATCTCCTAATTGTGTAGCACTGTGTTATATATTTGTATCTAATGATGGGATTTGTTGAGAAAATGTTGCAGTTATCAATACACTTCACATTACCCTGTTTTTACAACCCAACAGCCCAATTCAATTCAGTGAAGTGTATTGATAACTGCAACATTTTCTCAACAAAATTTATCCTTTCCTCTCTTTTACATAGAGTACTTTACTGAAACTTAGTTTTAAAGCTCATCTCCCGAAAACTCTCCCATAGGTTAACGTGGGATTCCTTATACTTTAACACTGTTCCAGAACCCCCCAAATCCCTTACCACTGATGTATTAATGGTTTCATTGCTCATTTGTGGCTTCACAAAAACTTTTCGGAAATTCATATCTTAAAACTTTTGCAAAGTCTTGAATTTGCCGCATCATATATTTAATTCTATCAATTTTCAGTTAATCGATATCAGAAACAAGATAAAAACTTATTTGAAATGCATGAACTGAACAGGTAGAGTGAAATTTAACCGATATTATATCAAATGCTGAAAGAAGTTAATGTTCTCATTATCAAATAAAGTGGTTTGATAAGGCGCACTGAGTGCTCCTTAGCATTCAATAGCTTACAGAGAAGCGAACAAGAACAATTATTGTGCCCACGTAAACAACTGATACATGACGCTTTAAAACAGGGGTGGCCAAATGGGGCTTTTTTCAGTGCACACCCCTTGGTGTGCACTTAGTGTGTGTGTTTGTTTTTTTTTTTTTTTCTTCCAAATTCGATTCTTTCCTGAGTGGCAAACAACACATTTCAACATAATATGCAGCACTTTGCAAAAAACTGTTGTACACCTCTGCTCTGAAGGAA
Organism: Ryuthela nishihirai; assembly: GCA_038380435.1. Lineage (NCBI taxonomy): Eukaryota > Metazoa > Arthropoda > Arachnida > Araneae > Heptathelidae > Ryuthela > Ryuthela nishihirai. The sequence goes on from JAWZYU010000019.1 coordinate 8,378,935, forward strand.
GACAAGGAAAAGGCTGAAGTTCTCCCTGTAAGCTGATCCAAATTACTGACAGAATTTGTAATGAGAGAATAGAGTTTTTCCGAGAGCCCACTGAAGAATTAGAGGATAAAAAAACAGATAACGATCTCATTAGAATTCACACAGAAACTGAAATAGTCATTGCCTTTATTGTTCCTTTAACTGTATTTAAACAGAAAATTAAAACAGATAACATTTAGAAAAATTATCTTTTTATTTAAGCTAAATAACCATTCCAGTGAACTATTTTACTTTTGAGAAAAGAGCTCCATTTCTTTTTCGCGAAGTTAAATATAAGAATTAGAACCAGAATCGATATCAGAAATAATTCAGTTAATCGATATCAGAAATAAGATTAAAAATTATTTGAAATGCATAAACTAAACAGGTAGAGTGAAATTTAACCGATATTATATCAAATGCTGAAAGAAGTTAATGTTCTCATTGTCAAATAAAGTGGTTTGATAAGGCGCACTGAGTGCTCCTCAGCCTACTATAGTGTAGAAATGATGCCTACTATAGTGTAGAAAGACACAAACCAATATTAACATTTAGCAGAAGTCTGGATCATAGTTATTATCCCTTTCCATACCGTATTTCTCTTTGATATCTGTTAGATTCGAAAATTTTGGTATTAGATTATAATTTTAAATTATTTATCTTAATGGGACATTCAGAACTGCGGACTATTACCACAAATTTCATCGATTTAACGTTCTTGTCAGTTCCTACTAGCATTTGATAGTGTATGATCTGATTTTTTCTATTCGGTAATTTTGGAATATCCAATGAATATATTTAATTTCCCTTTAGGATTGCCTTCATCTAGAGAGTCCTTTTTTCTACCCAATCTTCCTCTCGAAGCTCTCTCTTTCTCATCGCTTTCTCCACACTGAAGCTACACTTTTTCTTTGCACTTTCCCTTCTTATTTTTGCTCGTCATTTGTGAGTTTGTGTGATTTCGCAGTTTGTAGATTTCTGAAAATAGTTGTTCTACCATATCTTTCGAACGCGATGGTCAAATTTAATGATTTTTTTGTCAAATGAAATATTGTGAGGCAGCGGAGTGTCATAGACTATAAATATTTATCTCCCCAACGCTTTCTTCCCCCCTAAAAAGGAGAAATATGAAAACGATTATTAATCTATATCTTTGGAATACGAGGACCGAAAGTAAAGGGCTATGTGTCAGATGGAAGCTTGTGACAGGGGGAGTGCCACAGTAATAAAAAATTTTCCCCCATGCTTCCCCTTTCCTCTAAAAATGGGGAACATAGTGTTTAACAGGCAACCATTGTATTTTTTTGCCAAGAACATTGTAACTTTTGAAAGCGAGTCCGAATGTAAAAAGTTGTATGTGAAATAAAAACTTGTGGTGTGTGAAGTACCCACCTTGCTTTCTCCCTAAAAAAGGGGAAATGTGAAAGTCGTTTTTCTAGTATATCTTTCAAACGCGAAATCCTACAGTTACGAGTTAGGTGCCAAATGAAAGCTCTTATGAGGACTCCTTCGAATTACACCCACCCCACCCCACGACCATTCTGTCCTCCTTCCTCAAAAGGAGATCTTAACGAGTTATACGCAAAGTTCGTGAGTTTTTCAATGTCATGGGCTACTTAAAACACGACTCCAAGAGGGAGGCAAAATGTGGTCGACGTTTATGGGTCCTATAACAAATGAAAGTTTCTGAAAATAGTGTTTTTAGTGACAAAGAAAAAAATATGATAAATCAAGAAAAATTAAAAAATACCTATCTTTCTATGTGCGCCCTAAAAAGTAGAAAATGGACCTGAAGCATATCGATGGTGCAATCAGTCACTGAAATCGTATTCACTTCAAAGGAAAATAGGGCGCCGATTTAGATACTCGACGAGATTGCCGGCGACCGATCTTCCTTTGAGGTGAATACAAATTCCATCTAGGAAAATATGTATTTTTTTAAATTTATTTAAATTTGTTTCTTCTTCTAGTAGACTCCCATTTCCTATTTTCTTTGGTCATCTTCCATTCTCCATTCTCTTCATATGTCCATTCCGTTTCAGTCTTTTTTCATTTATCTTCCCACTGCTTTTAGATCGTCGTTTGTTAGTTTCTCAGTTGGTTGATTTGTATTTGTCAAGATACCCTACCTTTAGAACGCGAAGGCCAAACTTAATATGTTATCTGTAATATGAAAGCTTGTGACGCAGGGAGATTATAAAATATTTGCCCCTATGCTTTCTTTCCCCCTAAAAAAGGGAAATGTGAAAACTATTGTTCCATTGTATCTCTGAACGCGATGGCCAAAAGAAACCAATTATGCATCAAATAAAAGCTAGTGACGTAGGAAGTGACACAAGGTATAAAAAAATTTACTCCCGTGATTTCTTCCCCCACAAAAGGGGTTAAATGCGTAAAGAATTGGTCTACTATTTCGAACGCCAGGCCCGAACGTAATAAAATGTTTGTCATATGAAGGCTTTGCTCAATCACGTGATAGTAGAACCATTTTATTATAATCAACTATATATATATTTTTTCTCTCTAAAATAAGAAGGTGGGAGCAGTCTCCTAGAGCAATGCCTCTCCAAACTATGACATACCTTCATAAAGGTATTTTTCTGATAATATTTGAGATGATGACCTGTTCTGGTGCTCTACAAATCTGATGTGTGCATTAATACAAGGAGATTGATTTTTGATGAATGTAGTAAACATAGTATGCACGATGCTGTTAATTAAATTTGTCAATGACATCCGTACTTCGAAAAAATACATTTTGTTCATGGAAAATTGTCCAACACAGGATGGATGAGTGTGATATGCAGCATCCAAGAAGTTGTTCGGTAGTACATGAAATGGTTTAAGAATGGGAGAATAGTGTTAGAAAATCAATAGAACTGAATAGCAAATAAATTCGGAATGCCTTAAAAGAGGGAAGAATTGTTAACATTACAGAGAGAATCTCTTAAGAGGTTTGCGTTACGTTGAAAAAGGAACAGTGTTTGTACGCCAATGTGAAGGGAGCGGACAGGACGAAACTATCAGCATACCTTAGAAAAGGGTGGGTGGTCTGAGAATATCACTTGAGTAGGGTTTCCCAATTACTAAAATATTGCACCGAACAGGAAAGATTAAAATGATATTCTGCAATGGAATAAGATTTTATAGTTGTTTTTTAAATCAGCTTTTAGTGTCGGACATAAAATATAGGGCTAAAATAAAATTACCAAAAGACAACTGCTTTATATTTCAAAGAGGTTCAAGTAGGAGACACGATTTTCGGGGGGATGGGATACGTTCCCTTATGGATACGTTCCTGGCCCTCATGTGTAATAAGAAAATTAAAACTATTCTTCCTTTGAATCACGTTTTCATTGCTATCTTAAAGTTATTGATAAAAATTTGATTTATAGTTCCTTTGTATTTCATTTAAAAAATTTGATGTGGCTTAGTGATTCTATATTCTTATTCCAGTGATTTTCTCCCCCTTTAAATCTTAGGAAAGCAAGAGACTGCTAGCAACATCTCACCTCCGGAACACGTGTTCTGCCCCATCAGTGGCAAGTTCCGTTTCACCTACACAGCTAGCAACGGAGAGTTCCGATGCGACCAGACCCTCTCCGAGTTGGCCAACTGTCCCCTGGGCAGCACTCTCGGGGTTCGCTTCAGACAGTGCTCCTTTTCCGACCTAGGTAAGACCTTGCATCAATAACAAACAATTCTTAATCCAGAGTACAATAGGAATTAAACATTTTCACTAGTACACTGTAATCTTTCTCTACTACGATACCGCACTGCAAGAACATAATAAGAAAATGCTTAAAAAGGGGATTTGAGATTAAAAATAAGGTGATGGATGGAAAAAAATGTCCGATATCTTTTTTCTGCCGCTGGTAAAGAATAGAACCAGTTGTTTTAATTCAGTAATAAATGGCTTAAAACAATTAAATATACAGAAATAATCGGCTTTTTTAAAATTTTAATCATTTAAGTCTTTTTATCCCTTTAGAATTTTGCGGGAGTGAGGCTGGCCCAGGAGTCAATGTCCCTCCCTACCCCCAAGGCTATAATGTCTGCCGTACTGTTTTTAACAATAAGACATTAGAAGATAAATTCTTATTTTATTTTTAACCTTCTTAGACTCGAGTAATTTTCATATGTACGTGCAAAGCAGTACCGGAACTGACAGGTGACGGAACCACAGCCCCCTGATGGAACCACAGCCCCCTGATGGAACCACAGCCCCCTGATGGAACCACAGCCCCCTGATGGAACCACAGCCCAGAGCGTAAAAGTCTAAGGGCGCATCAATATATTTTTCAATTATCTTTCTTTAATTTAATAAATTATTGCTAATTCTTGATTTATTACAGTTTACACCATATGTTCTTTGCATTCTATGTTTAATTCACAGAGAAAAACAATGTTGTTTTGTAATAAGAATTTAAAAATGTACTGTTTTTCCTACTATTTTTGTTTATGCCATTCTACAAAATAACATTTGTGATTTTCATTTTCTTATACAGGTAATTTTTTCTTATGTATATTATATGCTTCGAGGTTACGTTATTTTTATAGCAAATATACGTACCATTGTACAACTTTATTAATCCATAAATCCACAAAGACATGGGGGACGTCTTTCAGAAATTTTGCTCCTGGCGAGAGAATATCTAGTTCCGACATTGGCCTTAAAATTGTCAATACTTTTTTTATGGTAAATTTCAATCCTTCAAAATATTAGAGAAGTTAATCTGCTAATACCAGTTTTCGTAAGTAAAAGCAATTTGATGTGGGAAATGATTAATCGTTATTATGACAATGTTTGTGCAAGCAAGGGCAACGATTCCTTACTTCGCTTGTTTATGGGTTAAGAATAAAAGGAAATTTTCTGTTGCATTGTTTTCAATCATCAGGGGGCATTACACACGAATGCTGGCTTGTAAGATGGGGAGATGGAACGAATTTAGCTAGTGTAGAAAGGCAGCAGCTTAATTATTATTTAAATATAATTATTCGAAAAATGTAATTTAAAAAATATAATTTTCAGAGTTGAAAACTTTAAAAAAAATCATTTATTTTTTACTTAAAACATCCTTTAGATATGGCATTACTTAAACATCAGTGCCTGACAACTTTTCTGAAATGCATTTAAGAAACAAAGATCCTATTATAGAGGATATTTATAATGCAGTATTTTACTTTTAGTGACAAATATACAAATCTACAGAATTAGCATTTCGATAGTAAATTGCAAAGTGTAGCGCTTCATCCTTGATCAGAGGAAGCTGGGTTCCGATTCGGAGAAGGTTTCAGTACTTCTTTGTTCTCTTTCTTCTCAGAGCTAGCCTTACTCAAAAATCTTCTCGTGCTTGTAGAATAATGATTACTGCCATAGCTGATTTTTCTTCGAGTAGCATTACTTCCCAGCACTGAGGATACAGCTGTAATAAGTATTTTTAAACCATGTCGCATAACGGTGGAGAGTAATTGAGACAAAGGTAAAATCACTTTCCAAGACAAGTCCTGATGCGGAAGTGCAGATATCTGACGGCATCAATCTTCTGGAGACTAAATAAGCTCAACTCTTGGAGGTTTAGGGCGCGTCATTTCAAAAGTCTACATGTGGTACATTGAAACGCTGGCCTATCATAAAGGGTAGAATTGGGAATGCGTAGAACCATCTCAAGAGTGTCTGTGGGGTTTCACGATGTAAGACAGCGCTCCTGATATGGAAACAGCACAGATCCAAGAGTCAACCTTCAATAAAATCCTTGTGATTCCCCATTTGGAATTTTTTAATTTCGTAGGACTTAACCACCCGTCAGTAAAACGTGGTCCATACTGAACACGGGTCTTTTAGGTCGACCCTATTACCCTTCAATATTTTTCATCATGACGAATAAAATCAGATTTTTTTTCCCTTTTATTAAATTTTATTAATTTTTTTACCCAATAGCATTTTTTCATTTTCTGCGGGACAGTTACTGCGGAATAGTTCTTATTCTAGTGAAGCTCGAATTCGCATATGAGTAATTATTTTCAAGGATTGCATCAGCCATTCTGAGAGAGGGTTGCCACCCAAAGTTTACCTGGACTTGGGAAAATGAATGTAGACACCTAGGTAGCGAGTTCAAATCACTGCATCGGGAAGGAATTTTTTTTTAAATACAAGACGTTGGATGACACCGATTAAATGCGCATAGAGAAAAACTGATTTTTTTAAATACAGGATGTTGGATGACATCGATTAAATGCACATAGAGAAAACTGATTTTTTTAAATACAGGATGTTGGATGACATCGATTAAATGCACATAGAGAAAACGGATTTTTTTAAATACAGGATGTTGGATGACATCGATTAAATGCACATAGAGAAAACGGATTTTTTTAAATACAGGATGTTGGATGACATCGATTAAATGCGCATAGAGAAAACTGATTTACCATAGGGTGGTGGTCGTCCAGGGGGTTTTTAATGATGAGGGACGGAGTTTTTGATAAGTGTTTAATTACTAAGGAATACAGGGAATATACAACTTTGGGAGTTGATTTTCTAAGTTTAGTAGACTTGGAAAATTTCAGATGAACGTGAATACCAAAGGAGTTTGTGATCAGTGAAGTTTTAATAGAGGGTTTAATAAAAGGGAGGCAATTTTAATAAAGGGATAATTTAATGAGGTGAGCTTTTGACAAGGGGGGTTTTAATGAGGGGGATTAAAAAATTGGGACTTTGTAATTGAGGATTACATCATCCCTTTTTGCGCGAGGTTGCCACCCATAGCAATTTTTCTGAGACTTGCATCATCCGATCGTTGCCACCCGAAGTTTAGTTGGTAAGGGACTTATTCGGAGATTAAGGGGGCTTAAAATATAGGTGGGTCAACCAGGGGTCTTTAATGACGGGATGGCTGAAAAATTGGGAAATTAGAGTTAAAATAGGGGTTTTTTCGAAAATACTACTTCTCATAGTCACCAGATGGTGCCAGGGGATAAAAGGGGAGGAAGGTTTTTTTAATAAGGGGGAGAAATTTTTAATAAAGGGGAGTCAAAAATCGGGAAATTAGAGCTAAAATAGGGGGTTTTCCGTAAATGGTGCTCCTCGTAGTCACCAGATGGCGCCAGGAGTTAAAGGGGGGAGAAGAAAGTTTTTTTAACAAAGGGGGAGAAATTTTTAATAAAGGGGGAGTCAAAAATCGGGAAATTAGAGCAAAAATAGGGTTTTTTTCCGAAAATAGTGCTCCTCATAGTCACCAGATGGCGCCAGGGGTTAAAGGGGGTTTAATAAGAGGGAGAAATGTTTAATTAATTATGAATTATTAATTATGAATAATAATAAATGGCATGGCCAGTTATGAATATTGAATGGGTGCGATCGGAAGTGGGCGTGGTCAGTGACGTCATAGGGGTGTGGTCGGAAGTGGTGTGGTCAGTGACGTCATAGGGGGCGTAGCCGGTGACGTAAGTAAAAGTGTCCCATGGTGGGACCTCACTACTTCAGCACTTCAAAGAGCTGTGGCTATTGCCATTGCATTGGATGCATCGGGATCGTTATGCCAATGCATCGAGACGCTCTTGAGAGACGATGAATGCAAGGCATGAGATTGATTTTGGGTGAAAGGATAATTGTCTCATTTCAAACAATAGCCAGTCATTTTTATTTGTCTCTTTAACCTCGTCCCTCTGCTACAAAATCAGAATTGCGCAGAGGGAGAGAATCATCTCAAGGCTCTTGGAACCCCGAGGCAGAATGTTCTGTGGCCTACTCCCCTCCCTGTCTTATCTCAACCCCTATTCATTAGCTGAGGGAGAAAGTTATTCCTTATAAAGAAAAAAAAATCCTATGCTAGTTTCGGGCACGTGTTTTATTCATTAATGAAAAAAAAGAAATTCATTTGGAGCTCACATTTTTTTTATCAGAGAAAACCAACTGCTGGTTATTGCACTTCCTTATACATCAACAGAACGAATACATGACCTTTGAGCGACCTTGGTGTGTAGTAAGGGTCAAATTTGCATTATACTCTCTTCGCTACCGGGTGGCCGTGCACGTGGGTGGGGACAATTTCTTCCTCAGTTGATTTAATAATTGTCATTAAGTTTAAAGTTAAATCAGTTGAAGTTATTTCGCATAAAATCGACATCAAGACAGTCTTTTTCTCACGTTCTGTCATTTAATGCAATCCACGAATGATTCACTCAAATATCTAATTTCACCCGTCAATCTAGATTTTCTGTGTCAAATAGAAGAGGAACAGAACAGATATTCTACAATAATTCAGGCTATCAAAGACGGAAAACAAAAATGTTGGAAATAAGTAAATTCAGGACGCTTCTTCAAGAAAAAAATCTTTACGTCTCAAAGTTTAGGTTTTAGAAATTGACTCATCAATTAAGACTAAAAAACTATTAGAAAACAGCATAAATGTTTGGAAATTTTAAAATTTTATTGGAAATTTAAGTTTAAACTAAATTATCTTCCCGTATAACACTTCCGCTCGAATAAATTTTATTCACATTGATTAGTTAACGTTTTAGAACACACATTATAAGCAAATGGCCAAAAGAAAATGAGCTTAAGGAAAAAGCAGTTTTAACCCTTCTCATCTCAGCAAACTGCAGTTTAAGATTTGTAGCTGCTTGTTTTCATCGCTACAGCCTTCTTAGAAGTAGCTGAATTCTGCCGCTGTGCGAGAAGGAAGATCAGTTACTATGTTTAAGAGAGCTAATGAACCTTGTTGTGCTTTTAATGATTCTCTGTTTGTCTAAGGAAGCAATTAAACAATTAAGAAATATAAAAGGTCCTTGTGAAACAATGAATGCTTGACACTCTTAAAAAGCTTATCTGCAAGTGGAGAGAATTAGCTCGAATTTCGATTGTTTAACACATCGTCCTCCCCATTCCCTGCCCCGTTTTTTTTTCCAGCTTAATTATTACTCAGGTCATAAGGACCACGAGCTTCAGGCGATATGATTTAAAGCGGCGATTATCAATCTGTTGTCTGCGGGTCTTGGCAGAAGTACCAGTCGGTAAATTCTTTTCTCTGCTCAACAAGTCGTCGGAGTACACAAAAGCTCATTTCCCATGCATCAGAGTTTGGACATGTGTTTTATGCATCAGAGTCGGACATTTCAATGCGTAATAATTCTGTTTCTCACACTTGATAAAAGGTACCAATAATAATAAAAATAAATACCCCCTCAAGCAGCTGCTTGCCACAGAGGTCTGACAGGAGCCTGTCAGTTTATATGCCACAGTAGGAGATCTGAGAGGATGGCAGGACCTCAGCAGAAAAACGACACACACATCCATGCCTAATTCCGGGGCTCGAACCCAGGTCCCAGTAGCCAAGCGTGCTAACCACTCGGCCAAGCCAGTTAGAAATGGTAAAAAATATCAGTGTCTAAAATATATTTGAACTCGAACAAGTCAAAATTTCGAGAAAATGGTCTGAACTGATTCGAACTTGGACAACAATTGAACGTTAAGAAGGTGAAACAAATATTTTTTCACCTTCTTTTTTAATGCTTTCAACCCGACAAGTAATTTTTCTTTTATCTGGCCTTAGAATCGTACTTGAAGTTTTCTTATCGATTCATTTTGCAGATGCTTTGCAGAATTTTGTTTCCGATGTTTTTATTTGAATTAACTGATGTGACGAAACCAATGAAGACGAAATTTTAAAGATCTGCTTCTTCAGGCTACATTCAAGTATTCCTATTTCGAATATAGGTGTTCAACTTCACGCAAAAATTTTCAGCATATTTTTGTGTTTTGCTGTTGCATTCGTGTAATGTCACAAATGAAGTTGGTGGCAAAAAAAAAAAGGCAGTGTTCTCAAATGTCGCTCCTGCGCACATCATGATGCACACATCACCGGTCGATCACCCGCTGGGAAAAATTTAAAATTCATATGTTGATAACGAATTGGGTTATTACTGCAACTGCTTAGGTCCGGGATGTCATGGTTGTTTGTTCTTTTATGACGTTGACATCTTTACATTGACCACCAAAAAGGTCAGATGATGGCAAGAAAAAAGAACTTAGCCGGAAAACAAATCTCAGGAAAATTAAAATTGTAATGGCTCACTAGGTTAAAGGTTTCTTGTACTTGGGGTTGGTGTACATGAAGTGACTCCTTTCTCAAATAAGACTAAGCAAATAGTTTCTCATAAAGGCAAGAAGATAAATTCTTAACTCTGTAACTACACTGGTGCTCCTAAGTAAAGGATAACGTCGTATCACGAAAGGTATGTAAAGGAATGCTTTTGCAATGCTGGAGAAAAAAATGTGTTGGCATTTAACAGTTGTGGCTTTTTAGTTGTTTTGTTTTGTGGCTTTTTAGTAGTTGGCATTTAACAGTTTATTTAGGATTGCTATAAATGAAAGCGTGACTGTGGGAGCTTTTCATTATCGTTTCAACTAGCATGGCATTAACTTGGGTAGTAATTGGACTTCACCGTGTCTTAAAGACGACGTAGAGTAGATTGCCTATGGGAGGAGAATGTTTGGGAATAGGTGGGCTGAGAATGGGTGGGCTGGGAATGTTTCGGTTACCACTTGGATGACTGAAATTCTGAATATCTTTTATGATAAAGGCATGGTTCCTGAAGATTTTACCAGAGCTATTATTATCCCTATTTTCAAAAAAGGTGATCGCAGTTCTTGTGATAACTATAGGAGTATCAGCCTACTCTCTGTTCCAGGTAAAGTTCTTTCCATGATTGTGCTTAATAGAATTAAGAATCTGGTTTACAGGCAATTGCGTGGTGAGCAATGTGAATTCAGAAGTGGTAGGGGATGTGTGGATCAAATATTTTCAGTTAGGCAGATTCTTGAGAAATGTTTAGAGTTTCAGAAACCTTTGGTTGCTAGTTTGTTGATTTCAAAAAGGCTTTCGACTCTGTTGATCGTCATAATTTGTGGTTCATTGTAAGATCATATGGTATACCAGACAAGTTAGTTAACATAATGAAAGCTCTCTATAATAACACTGAGTCGTGTGTGAGAGTTGGTAAGGCTTGTAGCAATTGGTTTAACATTACTTCTGGTGTTCGACAAGGGTGCATTTTGTCTCCTTTTCTCTTTAGCTTGGTTATTGATTATGTTATGCAAAATTAATTTCAAGGGAAAGATTTTGGCCTTAAATGGTCTGGAGATATGAATATTTCTGATTTAGATTATGCTGATGATTTAGCCCTTTTGACAAATGATGTTGATGAGATGAACTTTTTCATTCGAGCTTTTGATGAAACTGGTGGGTTTGGTTATAAACAGAGAGAAAACTAAAGTGATGAAAATTGGTCAGGCAGGCTGTGATTCAGTTAATCTGACTGGTTGCAATCTTGAGCAGGTGTCACAGTTTAATTATCTTGGGAGCTATGTAACAGATAATGGTGATGGGCGGCATGAGATTAACAGACGAATAGGGATTGCTGCCGGGACTTTTAAGAATCTATGGAGAGTGTGGAGAAATAGTCGTATACACCTAAAGACTAAAATTAGACTGTATAATAGTTTGGTTCTTTCTAGGGTTAGTTATGGTAGTGAAACTTGGACATTTGTTAACAAGATAACTGGAAACTAGATGCTTACGCAGTATCTTGGGCATTAGGTGGTTCAACTTTGTAACTAATGATGAGGTTTGGCAAAGGAGTCGGCAACCTCCTTAGAGCAGCATATTGTGCAGAGAGAGACTCCGCTGGTTTGGCCATGTTGCCCGTATGGATAATTATAGATTGGCGAATAGGGTTATGAACATTGTGCCTAAAAGCCTCAGAAAAAGGGGGAGACCTAAGATGCAGTGGGCAGACAATGTCAAACAGGACCTTGTTAGAATTGGTGTGCAGTGGCCAGATGCAGTATATGTAGCTCAGGACAGACTTGCTTGGAGAAGTAAATTGCCCGGTATGGTTGGTCTCCGTAGTCCATGGCTGCTTGAGGATGATGATGATGATTCTGCTGAAGTAGGTAAGAGAAATGCAAACCTTCGATCTTCGTGCATGTAGACGTCATCCAAACAATCTCTTGTACGCACTCTGTCTTGAAATCGTTGCTCCTGTGTCAGTTGAAAGTTCTCTAGACATTTAGGTAGCTCTCATTTCCCACAGGAACAGTTAGACAGACAGATGTCGTCCAGAGCAGTTGTGGCCCAGGAATGACCTTTCTCTTTTCTGAACCTCTTGTTTCTTTAAAACTATCTCCAAAGTCTTCAGAGGCATTTTGTGGTACATGTAAAGCTCTGGATACTCAGTCGGGGTTTGATTAGCTTCCATACGGAAGCCCCCAGGGGGTAGATGAAATTACTACATTTCCGTAGTAATTTCATCTACCCCTGGGGATTTATGAAGTTTAAGTTTAGAAATAGCCAAAATAACTTCAGATTGTGTTATAGGGCCATCATTAAAGTCACCAATGCATTTAATCATCATTACAAACAATGGAAGTAGAACTAACTACATTGTTTAGAACATCACTGAAATGCTCAGCCCACCTAGCCATGACAGAATCTTCACCTTCTATAACCTTACTTTGTTTATCTTTCAATCCCTGTATAACTGTTCGTTTTCTATCACACAAAATAATAACTCTGGTACAGCTCTCTGCTGTTGTGCTGTCTAACTGCTTCCTCGGCTTTGTCGGCCAAGCCATCAAGCCAAAGATTCTTATCAGCAGTTAACTGATCTTTTACCCGTTTATTAAGTTCTCTGTATTGCTTTCTATTAGGACTAGTAGGGTATTGATTAAGGACATTCCTGCAGTTCTTTCTTTCCGAAATAACCTCAAGTGCCTTATCACTGAGATAATTCTGTCTCCTCTGCTCCTTTTTTCCTAAAAGAGTACTGTTAGTTTCCAAAAAACCTGTTTAAAATGATCCCATTCTTCCTCAACTTCAGTACTAAGCATACCATGACTGTGATAATGACTAAGTAACCTATAATGGTAAGCTTTGGCTTTCAGAGCTTCCGTATTAAAAGTAAATTTTTTAATCCTAGCACAACACTTTTTAAGTTTAAGTTGCAAGACACTTTTAACAAGGTAATGGTCAGATCCAATTTCAGCTCCCCTATAAGACCTTGTATTCCTAACAGAACTAGTCCATTTGCTGTTAATTAATATATAATCAATCATATTCTTATGCAGCCCATCTGGTGAAACCCATGTGTACTTATGTATGTCGGGTGTTTGTAATAAGTGTTAGTTATTCTGAATCCATTGAGTTTACTTACCTGTAGGAGACGTTGCCCATTGCCATTGCAGCTACCAATACCAAAAGGGCCTATTACTCCTCCCCAAATGTCAGAGTCAGTACCAACTTTGGCATTGAAGTCACTTAGAACAAGGGTAATATCTCCTTTTTTGACAGAATTCAAAATATTCTGAAGTTGTCCATTAAACCTATCCTTCTCATCCTCATCGGCATCCTCAGTGGGGGCATAAGAGCAGATAACATTCAAGTCTTTAACGCTTGTCTGAAATTTTGCTGTAAGAAACCTTTCATTAATGCACTCATATCCTAGAAGAGCATCACTAGCATGTCTGCTGAGAAGGAGACCCACACCTTGGTGATGCTTATTGTCTTCCCTCCCTGAAAAGAGAAATTTAAGATTATTTTTAAGAATCTGACCTTTGTTTGTCCATCTGGTCTCTTGCAAGCCGAGAATATCTAAAGTATAATGGTGGAATTCTTGTGTGAGGACATCAAGAGAAAATGCTCTGTGCAGAGTCCTCACATTCCAACTTCCTATGGAGAGAAAATGGTTAGTGGGATGTTTAAAGAAACTATGTTTATTGAGAGAGGGAATGCCAACAATATCAAACAGCCCCCTAATCGCAGACATGGGGCAAAGACCTGTTCCCCCACCACTAAAGGCTGAAGCCATCTACACTGGAGACTTCCCCCAATGTAGAATTTGACGATACTAATAGAAGCAAAGAGTTCAGGTGCCTGCGATGACCACTGCTCAGGATTATCCACCCGCTGATAAACATATCCTGTGAATCTATTCACTTGGGGCTGTCAACCCACAAACAAACAGAAAACACAGAGGAAGATTTTCCCTCCACAGAAACCCACCTGTGCAGAAAAATCAGGATCCATAATCAAGCTCAGAGCCATATATCTGTCCAGTCCAGTGGGTTTATATGGTCAGCACCAGGACCCTGTGTGGTTGACCACTCCTTAGCAGGGTAGAAAAAAAAGAAAAGCAGCCATAGTTGTCCAGATCAGTAGGCCACACTAATCTGGCAGCCCTCCCCTTCCGTTCACTTCCACAAGAGAGTATCTCTTTTGAAAGGTACTAACTTTCTTTTGAAAACTACTTTTGAAAGGTCTGCACCACGGGAAGGCAGGGTCGGACATTAGGTGCTAGGCCTTGCTGGTTCTATGCATCATCACAGGGGATTGGTGCATAGCTCATTTAATTGGAACAGATAACATTTTTGGAGTCCAGGCCATTGTGTAAATATGCTCTTCACAGGTCAGTCCAAATTCAGTTTGAACACCGATTTTCGACATGTGTTCGTCTCGAAAAAAACAAAGAATTCACCTCTACTTCAGTAACACCATAGATAGGGACCATTTTGGTGGCAATAGTGTCATGATCTGGATTGGTATTACTGTGACTCGTCGTACGGAGCTTCATATCTTTCAGGGAGGCATTCTGACAGCTCAGAGATAGAGATAAGAGATTCTTGAGTCATATGTGAGGCTTTTCATGGTCCAATCGGCCAATAGCATTATAATATCCGTCCCCTTGATTGCTTTTATTGCATATACTTATATTCCAAGGTAATCCTCTGTAAACGATAATGCCCTTCCCCATAAGTGTTCATGCGATCGACAATTTCCTTGAAAATGAAAATAATCACAGAATGCAGTGGTCAGCCTGATTTCCAAACTTTAGTATAATTCATCAGGTATGAGACATCCTAAGGAGACGAATTGCAGGACGCCAACCTCGCCCAGAAGGCATCATCCTTCTGTGAAGGAGTGGACTTTTTACCACAAAACCTCAATAGGAGCTTCATCAAAGAGGATGATAACAACCTGTCTTATTTGTGCATTTGTGTATATCTAGGTGGCTGTCAGAAGGTATACTATGCCTTATCAACGTATCCTGTCTCCTGTTTCCAGCACTTCAATTATTGCAACTCTCATATGCATCATCAGGGCAGGTTCAAGCCAGTAAGCGAGGTCCTTCTCCAAAAGGTTGAAGCCAGTAAGCGAGGTCCACCGCATCGTGGCTCCTTCTCCAAAGGGACAACTTCGACAACGCGACGCCTGCAAAATATTTCAAAAAGAATGCCGAAAAGTAACTTCGCATTGGGCGCAAGCGCAAACATACCTTGGTTTAGTCCTTCCTGGCCATCATTCGTGAATATTGCGCAATTTCGCCTTTGTTTCACTTGATGTTATTCAGAAATGTCACAATATCTTTCCCTTATGACATTTAATTGCATTTTCTTTAGAGCATTTTGCGTTTTGTAACTTCTGCCCATTATCCTTTAATTCAGAGCACCAGTGCATGTTATGAATTAATATATATATATACACCGAAGAGCTAAAACATTATGACCACCTGCCTAATATGATGTTGGTTCTTCAGTGCCTCCAGAACAGCTCTTACCCCGCGAGGCACGGATGCTGCAAAAAAGGTATCTAAGGTATCTTGTGGTATTTGGTACCAGCACATTACTAGCAGATCCTTTAACTCTTGTAAGTTATGTGGTTGAGCCACCTTAGATTGGATATGCTGTTCCAACAACCCAAACCACAGATGCTCGATTGGATTGATGTCTGGGAAATTTCGAGGCCAGGACAATACATGGAAGTCTTCCTCATGTTCCGCGAACCATTCTCAAACATTCTGGGCAGTGCGGCATATCTCATTTTCCTGCTGAAAGAAGGCAGTACTAGAGGGATATACAGTTGCCATTAAAGGATCTACCTGGTCTGCAATGAAGTTTAGGTTGATGGTAGACGTCATAGTTTCCTGCAAATGAATGACTGGACCCAGGGTTTCCCAGAAGAATATTGCCCAAAGCATTACACTTGCTCCACCGGCTTGTTTTCATCCCATGGTGCATCTGATGGTCCAGTTTTGATGCTCACATACCCATTGTAGGCGCTTTTGACAGTGAACCGAGGTTAGCATGGGCACTTGGAGCGGCCTGCCGCTAGGCAGCCCCATTTTTAACAGGGTTCATTGTACTGTGTGTTGTGACACATTACTCCCATCACCAGCATTCAAATTACGGGCGAGTTGCGCCACAGTATCCCTTCTGTGGCTCATACCATACGGGATAACCTTCGCTCACCTCTAACATCAATGAGCCGTGGTTGGCCCACACCTTGCTGGCGGTTTGTGATTTTTCCCTTGTCGCACCACTTTTTGAAAGTACTAACCACGGCTGACCGTGAGCACCCCAGAAGTCTTGCCATCTCGGAAATGCTCTGACCCTATCGTCTGGCTATACAATTTAGCCTTTGTCAAATGCACTTAAGTCCGCTGCCTTTCCCATCTGAAGAACAAGAATAACACTAATTAACAGAGCTCAGTATCAGGTGTTATTTATACCGTTTCGTGACCTTCACACGCGCAGTCGTTTACCTTCAATTACCTCGATTTGCAAAAAATGACGTGCTGGTCATCATGTTTTGCTTCTTCGGTGTATATCTCTTACCCTCAGTGGGTAAATAGATGCGCTACAAATTGAACCATCAAATACTCCAAAATCAGAAGCTTCTTTTAAGGTCTTAAATGGCAGATTGATTCTAAAATGAGGACGCACGAAGGAAGAAATGCGAAGTAACCTTTCCCCACCGCATGCTGTGTTTAATGCAATGGGGCACTCTATTGGAAGTTTTACAGCTTCTAAATAATCATTTTATAAAAAAAACTAACTGAAGATAAATTAAAGATCTCAATGAAATCCATAAAAAAACACGATTTTCAGCAATCGGTATTTAAAGAATTGTGGAAGCTGGGATATTTAACAGCAGAAATGTGTGCCCTAAGAAACGTCTGCATTAACCAACAAATATTTAAAGAGTCGTTTGCACAATGTTTAAAATAAGCACGTTATACAAATTGACTTGAAATAATACTTGTTAATTTTTATTTGACTTTTAAGATAGCTTTTTTTAAAAATATTCATTCCTTATAACTCTTTAAATAGCGAACAAATAGTGTGGAGAATTAAAATTTTGATATTTGATTGAGATCCAGCCACATTTTCCTACAAAACGCTTCTTTTAGAAGCGTCGAGACTTTAAAATTGAAAAGAACTGAAATTAACTTCGCATTGAATCACAAGTGGTCATAATTCAATGGCAACTGAGTGTAAATGTTTAACTGTTTATAATTAAATGCGAACAGTGCGTATTTTCAACGATTCTCTGCCCTTCTGTCTCCACTTGAATGCTATTAAAACGTCATTTATCACAACAACGTTGAAATAAATTATCCCTGAAGCAGCTACTTGCCACAGAGGTCTGACAAGAGCTTGTCAGTATAATACGCCTTAGAAGAGATCTGTAAGAAAAGCGACACCTCAGCTGAAGGACAACACAGAAAGGAAAACATTCATGACTGAACCGGAGTTCGAACACGTGTCTCTTTGATCAGTAGCCAAGCGCGCTAACTACTTTGTCACCGGGTAGGTTTAAAAAGAGAAATTGTTTTTTTACCTTTTTTGTTGACGATGGATGTGTGAAGAACTGTTTTCTATAATTATCAAAAGTGTTTGTGGTCTTCAAATATCCTAAATGTTTATTATTTCCTTTAAGTAAATGTTTTCAGCGAAAATCGAATCGACTCAGAGTTCTGCGTGACTTTCTTCTCCTTTTTGCAGATGTGAGCTTCCAGTGCCTCGGCGATTGGGAAGGACCCAACAGCGACAGATATTTGGCTCTCATGGACCTTCGAGACAATGGAGAAGAGAGGCCCAAGTTCCGCTGCGGAGTGAGTCGGCGCTTTTCTTTCGATCTCTTTCATCAAATAACAGTTTCAATTTAAACTGGAAACCTCTATGCCAAGGATGCAAATAAAATATTAATAAGGCGTAATCTCTTTAATAAGGTCCAACTCTTTACAGAACGCAATTTCTTTACTCATGTCCTTATGTAAGTACTGTATGAGAAAGCAGAAGAAGCTGCTATAAAAGCTTCCAATTTATCTAAATGTTTTGTATTTGGAAGCCTTATGTTTCTTTTTAAAGCAGAAACAAAATTTTGACATGACAAATTTAAAAAGTTTTACTATTTCCGAAGCGAAATGTTGCATCTCTACAATCGCAGTTACGTTTCCCCCCGTGGATGAAACGGTTTTGACAATTTAATTTCAATCAAAATCTAATTCAATCATGGTTTTAAATTCAATCAAAATCTAATTCAAACTGAGCAATGTTACATTGCTCAGTTTGAATTCCCGTTCCCACCAATAGTGGTTCATGCCAAAGAAGGAACTTAACAAGTTATAGTGTAATTAGTTGCACTATAACTTGTTAACTTTACAAGCTATACTGTAGTTATAGTGTAATATAGTTTTTTGAACTTTACAAGTTACAGTGTAGTTATAGTGTAAAGTAGTTGTGTAATACCAAAATCAAATACTATGGTTAATGTTTACTTTATAGACAATTTGTTCATTTTTATTAATTTATATATTGTTTGAACTTAAAGTGATGTGCCATGAAGAGCCGTAATTATTTCCTGTATCTGGACGGATTTTAGGAATTTTTTTATTCAACCTTGCAACGAATATAATTTGTCTTATGTTGATTATTTATTTATTTATTTTGTGATTTATAATTAGTATTGTATTCGACCAAAATAAAATTTAAAATATAAAATATAAAAATAAATATAAAACAAAATAAATAAATTTATTATGGTCGAATAAAATTTTAATGTATAATATGATATTAATTATTATTATTATTATTATTATTATTATTATTATTATTATTATTATTATTATTATTGTTGTTGTTGTTGTTGTTGTTGTTGTTGTTGTATAAAATTATCTTTAAAATATAATTTATTATGGTCGAATAACAATTTTTTTAAACTTTTTTTAACACTTTATATTTGCAACTTAAAATGAGTCATATACATATTCAAACATGAGTTACGTATATTTTTTTAATATTAAATTCAAATGAGTTGAGGATTAATTTCGATTTTTCATTATCTTTATCCTCTATTCCCTGTATTACCTAGGATTAGTGAAGGACCTTTGATTAGTAAACTGGCCACACCCTTAGGCGCAATATTCCAAGGGAAGCACCGATGTATTTCAGAATTACCTTTCCTAAAAGTCAAGAATTTATTGCTAGTTCTTTTTTTTATTACATTTCCCATCAAACATTACTTAGAAATCTATATATATATAATTTATGGAGAAAAATAATGTTATTATGCAGAAATTTGAAAATGCACTATTTTTCAACATTATTGTTTATGTCACTTCTTTTTTAAAAATTAATATATTGATTTTATTTTCGTAATTTTTATTTTATTGCATGCGTTTTTTTAATATGTACCTTGCGGCTATGCTATTTGTGTGATAAATATACGTGTGATTATAAAGTTTTATTTGACCATAAATCCATAAATAATTGACCGTTGAGAGTAGAGGTGGGCGGATTTTACAATTTTACCCCGTGAGAGATAATATCTCTATTTTCGACACTGCCTCGGATGACTATAAGTATCCTTAATAATGTATATCGATATAATACTAAATAAAAAAGTCATTCACTTTTTGCTTTCAAACGTTGTTTGCGATGCAAAAATAAAAGTAAAATACTTCAAAAGGATTTTTTTCACATTTTTTCACACCCAAGAAAAAGCATTATATTTCTAAAATAAGCTTTTCAAAGATAAGAATAAAAA
This sequence comes from Ryuthela nishihirai, assembly GCA_038380435.1. Lineage (NCBI taxonomy): Eukaryota > Metazoa > Arthropoda > Arachnida > Araneae > Heptathelidae > Ryuthela > Ryuthela nishihirai. The sequence goes on from JAWZYU010000019.1 coordinate 8,398,839, forward strand.
TTATTTCAACACTTGAAACAATTTCATATACAATTTAAATTATTTGGTTAAATAAATTTTATAGCAAAATAATCCTTGAGCTTCTTTCCGCCATTTTTCTCGACTGAGATAGATAAACAAAAAAAAAACGTTTCGTCAGAAGCAGATATTTCTTTTCTCGACGCATCAATTAATCTCCGTACGCTCTGGAAAGGATCGGAATTGACTTACTCTTTAGTTGATAACCTCAAAAAGAATTTCCGTTTCTGCAGTCATCCCAGGTGCTGGACACAAGCAATAAACTGGCTAAAAATTATCAAAAACTGTACAAATTATAAAATGCTGTCGTGGAATCGAATATATTTACAGAAAAAGGCAGTAAAATGTAAGCCTTTATGAGTTATATATAAAAAAACCAGGACAAGCATTTTGAGATTCTAGGTTATCTCCATCTTTTCTGTAAAAGAGTATTATTCTCTTCCCATTTAATTTTTTTTAAAGAAAATCTAAATGTAAAAAAAAAAAACTAAAAGAAACACATTTAGAAATTTTCATGTTTCCATCTTATAAACCACTAATAATGAGTTCTAACACATAATTTAATAATTTGTCCACTCATCCGATCTCCATAGATTGCAAATGAAATCCTGAGATAGGTTTTTAATATTTTCGGCTTTCATTTTGTTTATCGATATTTAGCATTCCTAAGAAGAAATTCTCTTTTGAAAGGAGACTGCAGATCCATTATTAATATCAACTTTGAAGATAAACTAGGGAAAATATCAGAAAAGTCATAATATATTTGAATAAATTTATAATTTCTTATACGAATTATTAGAGAAACTTCAGCTGTGCTAAGAATGAACGAAAGAGAAAATATTTCTCTTCCTCATTCAATCTTTGCCTAGCTTTCTTTATGTCCTGTACGTGAAGCGAATATGTTATGCAATAGATTTGTTTTGGTTGACACTGTCGCCATTAAATGCTGAGTCAGCATGCCATTAATTACACTGACAAAGCAGAATTTTTCTCACTGTGACCTTTCACCTCTCCCACGCCCACCCCTGCTACAGATGTACCGCCAAGATCCTCTGACAGGCCGTGTGTTTGTGTCTCTGTCTGCCGACTCCACCTGCTACAACCAGCTCCGCTCCGCCACCGACGGCTACGAGTCTCTCATCCTCACGCCCTGTAAGTATACTCTCCCACAGAGCACCCCATCGCTCTCACGCCCACTAAACACACTCCTCATCCCCGTCTTCTGCAGATGCTGCTGCACCTTTTAAACACTTTTTCTCTTCGCACGAACATTGTTCTTCTCTCCCACTCACCCAGCAATCCTTTCTCTTGTTTTGTTTGCTGTTTAAGCCTCTTTTCCTCTAACATTTCTTCCCCCCAACACATTCTTTAGTGTCATTTTTCTTCTTTGCTAAATGTATCCTTTCTATCTGCTTGCTTACTTTCGCTTTATTTAATGTTTTTATTTTGTTATTTGTTATTCATAATATGTTCTTTATTATATGAAATTATAAGTTTTTATTCCGTAATGAGTCCTTTTTTTTAATTTTATTTATTTCTTGTTAAAAAAGAAATTTTTCTTCAAGCAGTCAAAAAAGAACTAAGAAAGTCTGACAAGAGCACATCAGTATAATAAATAGCCATAGAGTAAATTTGTGAGAAAGGCGAGACTTATCACAAAGAAAGCACCATGACCCATCTGGTTTTTGAACTGAAGTTCGTTCCATTCAAACCCAAACACACTAAACCAGGGGTGTTCAAACCGTGGCCCCGCTGGCCAGTTGTGCCCCGCCGGACCCTTAAATGTGGCCCGCGAACGCGATGAAGCTTTCAAAAAGCATTTAAAAATATGCATTATAATAGCGCGATATGAACCAAATTTTCAAATTGGCTTGCGACCTCCAAAAAGTTGAGCACCCCTGCACTAAACGATCGCCTATTTGGACTAGTATATGAAATCAAAACAGGATCGTAATACTTCGCCCGCAACAGTTAGTCCCGCGATAATTCGCCCCATAATGTTTTGTCCTGATCCATTCGTCCCGACGATCTACAACTTTCATCCCATAGTTCGCATTTTCATATTAATTTTCAATCGATAATTTGAAGATTCGATAAAGGCGTCTTATTAATACATCAGCTATTAAAGAATTCTGGCATGTTTACTGTTTTTGAGCGTCTACATTAACCAAATCGAAAGGTTCAGAAAATGTTTAGAATAGATGTTAAAATGTAGATTTAATGAAATCAATCTGTTAAGTGTTGATTAGCTACAAAAAGAGGTTTTAGATTACAAAAGTAACCATCATATACTGTTAGCTTTAATAACTCTTTTTTCTTATTAAGCAGCAGAGCTCATTCTTATATTGATGAATAAAGCTTCTAGAGATCCAAATTTCGATAGAACTGTAAAATGGTCTCGGAAATTTAGTTCACTTAGGAGCTGAGTTTCTTTTATCCATCTAAAAACAAATTATTGGATCACAGTCAGATCAAATGCATTAAGAAGTCAAGAGGCCGATGCCCATCCTCTGCTATAGAATTTTATTTGGACGTAACAAATGTAAATCATTAAAATGCAAAGGAGACACTTTATACGTATTGCACTATTCAGCAAGAATAATTTCCTATTAAAAATGTTTTCGGTCTGTTCTGATTCAGTCATTTGCTCCATCCTCTTAATTTTTTTTTTACTATTAAAGCACAAATAGGAGGATTAATGTACACTACAGGAAAAAGTGCAACACCTGGAAGGATTAATGCCATTTTATTGAAACGTAGGCAGTTGTTAGCATACACTGAGATGTGCGATTGATTGCACATCAACAACAAAGGGATTGGCAACAAAAAACTATAGATTTTGTTACCTAAGATCTCTTAAACTTCAAAATTTAGCTGTTTCAACCCAGTTTCTAAATGAACTAAGTGTCTGAGGCTGTTGTCAGTTCCACTGAAATTTAGGCCCCTATAAGATTTATTCAGGAATATAAAAATGAGTTCTACTGCTGAATTAGGAAACGGGAATATGCATATGAGGTTTTGACTCTAATTATCCAAAATTCTGTAACTAATCCAACTGTCGTAAGTGACTTTTATTCAGTAGAACTATAAGAGTTATTCTCATCTCTTTCTCGCCTTTGCGTTCGTTCAAAATGACAGTTCAAAAATAGTAAAAAAGTTGCATACCTAATATCCGACCTGCTATTGTGAAGACTTTATTAATCTTGATTGGATTAGACATTGCGAAAATGCGAAAGTAGGGATGAAATGTCGCCGAGACGAAATATCGCAGATCATTACTTCATAATCTTTATTTTAACATTTGATAATCAATTCAGTGTTATTAACAGCTTATATTATTTCTCAGTGCAACGACATTTCTACCTGAAAAGACTCTGCCCAATAAGAGTCCGCCTCAATACAAATTTAACTTCTCCCTTTGAAACCTTGATTTTCTTTACACTCTTTCCTCTGCTCCTTCTGTAACCATGGCAAAAATAAATCTTTCCATCATGATAACATCGTTTAATTTAGTGTATTTCCTTTTCTCTTCTAAGGTGATACATTTTGGATCATTTGTATTTTGATTTAAATAATTCCTTCACTAATACTTTACGTCGATTAATTTACTTTTTTCTTTTCCTTCAAACTATGCAATATAAATGTTAAAAGTGTTGACCTTATTAACGTACAGGAAATGTCAAAGTAAATTCGGAGCACTTCCATTTCGCCAAATTTCTTTAAAACCGCGATATTGATTAGAATCATCGAACGTTCTTTTTGGCGCCTAGAAAGTGAACATTAGAAATTTATTAATAAAGTTAGGAAAATGTTTCTTAATAAAACTGTCGAAATAAACTTGATTGTATGGAACATTTTGTAAATCATATTCTTAGAAACAGTTCTTTTTCTGGGGCTTTAATCTTGTTAAATGCACTCTTTGTACACGTCACAAGAAAAAAACGTTTTTCTGAAAATCTGCTATAGAAATGAAAAAGGGGCTATAATGAAAGGCAAAGAAATCTATCTTAACGAAATGTCTGCAGCGAAATCAAACTTTTCTTCCTGTGTGAGAATTCTTTTTTGAACACCAAGCCGCTTTGGAGAGATTCCGAAAATAGATGATTGACACTTCTCCTCCGCAGAAGAATGCAAATTGAATTGCGTTGCGAAGCCTCGAAAGTCAATACTTGCGCTAATCGGAGTAGTGAGCTGTGACGAAGTTCTGAGAGTTCTGAGAGGGCTTTTGCATCGCGCGCAAGAGAAAAATGGTGTGCAGTCGCTGTGAATCGGAAAGGTAGGTGATGGGAAATGCAGGCGAAACAGATTATTAACGAAGCAGAAGTGAACTAAGTGATTAAATGAACCATGACCTGAAATAGGTTCGTCTGAAACCTGAATTTAAAATGGATCTCTCTTGGGCGTAATGAAAAGTGGCAAAATGACACAGCTCAATGGTTCAGAATAGCTTTTCTTAAGCGGTGGGAATCGTGAAATATTTACAGATATAGGAGTGGATAAGAAATGACACGGAGGGTGGTGGTGGGGGGGGATAAGGAGATGAGAAAGCGAAGAACCTTAAAAGTCTCTTTTCCAAGATCAAAAATATGGAACTAACAGATAACTTTTCTTCTTTCTTGGCTATACTAAGCCTTGCTCAAAATGAAACGGAAAACGAGATAACGAAAAACGAGACTGATATAAATTTTTTTTCTTAATTGCACATTGTAACTCGACTAACTAAACGAGTCCGTATTTTATATTATTTCACTTTTTTATGCTTAATTTCTTTCTGCTATACTCCTAATACTTTCCTCTCCGTTTCTTCATCAATCTATTCCTGAAGCTTTATGGAAACTTTCTCCACACAGAGCTTCATGTCCTCTCTCACTCATCACATTCCTTTCCCACTTCTGTTCACCCTTCCTTTTCGACGCTTAAGACTCTCTCTTTCACTTAGAGACCCACTCTAGTGCTAGAACACATTCTTAGAAAATTTCGCATCCTAAGTGAAGTTATTGCATCACTTTATTGATTGCTTTACTTTTTTTCAATATAATTTCATTAACTTTATCAAACACGGATAATTTCGCTGTGACTGCCACCATTTCCCTTTAAATATATCTTGACATGCAATTTCAATTCAATTTTTTTTATTATCTAATGCCCATTTTTTTCTGATTATTTCGGTAAGTAAAGGGTTTCTTATTCTTTTTCGTTTACTACCTTGTAAAATCATACTTATTTTAGCATTCAGTATTTTTGAGTTGCGACAGCATATGCTCCATTGAAAATGTCTTTTGAGCAAGAATTATTTTCACTTGTTATTTTCACATACCTATTCCATTTCTGTTTGCATAATTATTTTATACAAAGTGGTATGTCATTAATGTTTTAGATTTAATATGTCACATGTAACAATTTTTTGCGTGTTTGTCCTATGTAATCATTCATTCCGAGATAACATATATCTAATGTCTAAGATGGAAACATATGATTGACATTTATTTAAGAAAGGAAAACTCCATTTTTCTCATCTTCCTTATTTCTTACAGTTTAGTGATTTGATCACTGATTTTATATTTTATTATATAAATACTAAAAGTTACATCTTTATGTTACATAGAATACCTGATCACACAGAAATGTCATCATTAGTGAATTATAAAACACAGTAAAACATGCACTTCAGAAAAATATTTTAAAGTTATTATTATTTGATAAATATTTTTCAGCAATTAACAATTTGATAACTTTCCTGATTATTTCTGATTTTTCCTGATTATTATGAATGCCTGATAATCAGAATTTAACGAAAATTAAGAGGTTGATGCCAACTATTTGAAATTGAAGCTAACTGAACAAATACTTGGTTGTAGAAGAAACTATAAAACAGCTTTTTTGAACATTAAATGAAATAAATTAATATTCAGGCAATTTGCTTCACACCAGATCTGAGAATATACCTGGAAGTATAATAAATTAATATTCAGATATTTTACCTTACACGAGATAAATCTTAGAAGATATCTGTCTGTAAAATAAATTAATCTTCAAACAACGTACTTCAAACGACAGCTGAGGAGATATCTGTCGGTTAATTAAATTAATATTCAGGCAGCTTACTTCACACGAGACCTAAGAAGATATATGTAGGTATAAACGCCACACAGAGAAATCCATGAGGAATATACCAATACCTCAGCAGAAAGGTATCAAACATCAGGAAGAAACATGCCTTAGCTAGGATCAACACCCAATACCTTTTGTTTCATAGCCAATTGAAAATTTTTAAAATTGCTTGATAAGTAACATTCAACACTTCTGCTTAAGAAAAAATATAATTGAGTGTTGGTCATCGAGCACTATTTTCTGCATTTCATAATTAAGAAGACAAAACTAGCTCGCCAGTCACTTGGAAATCAAATGCCAACCCAAAGTTTTGCCAACTTCCAATCTGGTTGTGAATGTCGTAGGAAACAGCTCAAATCGTTGATGGAAATGAACGTTAAAAATGCTGATTTAAACCCAAGAGAAAACCTCTTCGCAACAGGAGCTTAGAGTTGCATCCATTGCCACTGAATGCTTCTTATTCCAGGCTTCCGGGAATTGCCGTCTCCTCTTCCTAATCTCTTTGCAAATAAGGAGCACATAAAAAAACAAGAGATTCCGACCACAATTTCCAGAAAGAACTTTCAACTTACTACCGCTGGAGAGAGACTTCACACAGTTCATAATTCTATGTAATGTAGAAGCTCTTGTGTTAAATAACTAGAACGACTCGTAAGGCTTTGAAGTGAAAAGTTAAAAGCTTTGAAGTGAAAAGTTAAAAGTTTTGAGTGAAAAGTTTATAACGTCTGGATTCTTATATGTAATGCCCGACGAGTGGTATTATCTCTAATATGATTTAATTCTAGCAGAAGTTTTCTTCTTAATTCTAGCAGAAGTTTCTAGCAGAAGAATTCTAGCACACGTTAAGCAGTTTGCATTTTAGGAGCATTATTTGCTCCTTTTCTTCGATGAGTGATGATTTCTGATTTTCTCCACAAAGACTTTTCATTTCATCAATTGTACATTTCGTCGACCTGTCACCCGATATGAACGAGACGACCTAATATGACAAATAGACAAGATAACTTAATACAAAGGAGCTTTAGAACTTCTGGCATTTCAACTACTTGACTTGTCAAAGGAAAGGAAAATAAATGAAATGGCAATGAAGAGAAAGTCACGAAATTAGTTTTGGATCCGTTTCCAGTTGTTGTAGTGTCCACAGGAAGTGTTGCTGTTAGAAAAATGGAATGACAGATTACCCAGGGTGCAGAGAAATCACAATTTGCGTTTGAGAATCAGCCTTTCAGTGGTGTTCTGGAAAGGACCTTGTTTTATAATTTGTTTTCGCAAGCATACTGATATTATCAATTATTCTACCATGCCATTATAATTGCGTATTGAAAATGAGAATTTCATACCAATATTAAGAGCACACGTAATTGCAAAAGCTGCTTCTTTACGATACATATCGTTCCAGTTCTGTTTTGTTTTTTAAATCACTGGAGGGAAAAGGGCAAAATATGTTTTTAAAAAGTCTACATTTCACAGAATTTTCAACAGATTTTTAAGCTGCCAGAGTTTTCATATTTGGAATTCCGGTCTTTGTGCAAGCCAAGATGTGAAACCAAAAAAAAACCTCACAAACTTAAGTTTATCTAAGATGCTTTCTGTTAATACCTATTTCTTCACCATATTTGTTTAGCGAAAACATCCTTTTTTCTCAGACATTTTCCATTAGACCAAATTTCTCTTTGAGTCCCGATGTGGCTCGTGGTTCATTACTTGAGTAAACATACTTCGGTCCCGTGTTTTTAATGAAGGAAATGCTAGTTTATCATTTCATTGTTATTTTTAATTCCGATCGCCACTGTTAAAGGAAACCTTAATTCTTTTTATTTCTTTAACATTCTGCTTCTGTTTCCCTCGAGGCAATGTCCTGCGTCATCATACAGAACTAACCTCAACAGAATTAACCTATCGTCTTAATTGATAAATAAAATAAAGAAGAAGCGTTCTTTCTTCTCTTATTTATGTTTCTGTCAGAATTGAATAATAACAATCTTTCATCTAATGCAAATTATTCCGACTGGTTGAAAAAAGAAGAGAGGAGCCTTAAGCTTTTTTTTTTCTTCTTTAGAGCTGTGTGTCATAAAACAACTAAATCCTCAATAACTTGACAACAAAAAAGTTATAATAACTGGGAATATGAATAACATTTATATGGCTGCGAGTCATTGAGACATGAAAGAATTATCCTTGTTCCGTTGCAAACGATAGCCAGTTAATGAAGTGTAACAAATAAAAAAAATCGCACAATAACAGACTGACAAAATGAACAATCAGGCCGAGGAGAAATTTTACGTAGGAGAGTGATGAGAAAAATGGAACATAGTTGTTGTTGTTATTAAAGTGGATTTTTTTTTTCAATCTTTGCATCACTATTGTTACATTTTAGTTCTCTTCTTTCATGAATGTTTTTTCCTCACCGTCGGCAACACTAGTGGCCGACCTGTGTTTGTGAGCGATGCCGCCACTGAGGCCTACTCACTCACCCACACGTGCCCTTTCCGCCCCACAGTTCCCGAGCGCAGTCCACCCGGCCCCGTGCTGCACGCCCACTGCAGGTTCCCGGACTGGGCCCAGGGGCAGTGGGAGGGCGTCCACGTGATCGGCAACGTCCTTGTGTACAGGGACCACTCCCGGCTCCAGAGGATCTCGCTCACGTGCATCAGAAGAGAGAACAACACTCCCATCGACCGCTTCATTGTGTTCACCTCCACGCACTGGTAAGGCACCAACCACTCATTTCAACAATGAAACTGGAATGTATTAACAAATATCTTTTGTACTATTTAATTACTTTAATAAAAATAATATTAAGTGTTATCTAAAGAATACAGGATGAAATTTCTCAGAAGTTATTATTTATTATAGGGGTTCTCAACGTGGGGTACGCCGTAAGAGGTGAAAAGTCGCTAGATATATGTTATATATATATATGTGTTTTATTTTATTCCCATACAAGGGGTACGCCAGTTACATACACATTTCCAGGAGGTACGTGAAGCATAAAAGGTTAAGAACCACTGATCTATTATGTAAAAGAGTTTGTGTGTCTTTGTGTCCGTCTGTTGTTCGATATCTCCTCCCAGATGGTCAGAGCTAGGGCCACCAAACTTCGTCTACAGGTTCATCTGACCGTAACTTGGTGCACTTCAAGGTTTTCGACTCCACAAAAATTAGGCCCTCCCCAAAAAGTAGGCAGAAAAGGTCTCTCCTCTGATAACTCTGCGCATCGATTACGTACAACTCCGTTCATAATGTAGGCGACGGCACCGCCTCCGGAGATTTCAAACACTTCAATTCCGATCCACTCAGCTAAGAAACAGATCTCTAAACCCTTGTAAAAAAAGCAAGTGGGACCAACATACCAAATTCGCGAGCGATCGGTCGAGTACCTGGGTAAATACAGGGAGCCGAAAACTTCCGCCACGAGTGACGTCACCTCGAAGTTTGTTTTACCTCTGAGTGGCACTTTTTTGCACACCATGGACTAAATGGCCAGGTCACATGGACCCTGAAGGCTCAGAGAAGGTTGCGGGAGGGGACCCGCTGGAACAGCTGTTGGGAGACAGATGGTAGGCTCCCGTCATGGCCATCCAGTGTGTTCTTTAACGTGCACAAGGTATGGCTCTCCCGCACACGGACCACGGCTTAACGTCCCATCCGACGGACGGCAGTCTTTCCTAGCCCATCGATGTCCCCTACTGACTGTAGGCAGGGCGGGGAATTTTGAGGAGATAAATCTCAACGCTGAGATCAGCTGGGACTCGAACCTGGGAACTACAGATTACGAGTCTGGCGCGCTACCGACTGAGCACCCCCGCCCCCCACCTCGAAGGTAAACTCACATTTCGGAATACGCTTGCTACTCTGAGTCATGATATGAATTCCCGAGTAACGCCGGGAAATTCTGCTAGTTTACAATAAAAATTGATATAAAAAGTACGACATAAATACAGAACAATTTAACTAAAAGATTTGTAGCTCGTACGCAATTGAAGGGTAGAAAATTCATTTAATGATCAGTCAACGGCAGTCGTGGAAACATTCAACTTGCCGTCTCAAGGACTTAACATGGTGATGCATCAGTTGCTCCACCAACTAAGTTAAGAAGGCGACTATACGTTAGTGACAATCTTAACTAGCTATTCAATGCATACGGAACGGACTAAGATGCAGAAACTAACCGAAAGAGATCAGGGAATGGGAAACTATGGAAAATTAATACTTCCTGAGGGGTAACGTTCTTGCAAACGTGCAAGTTGCTCTATCAGTGAATGCATGAGATAATCCTACATAGTTATTCTAGCGGTATCAGTGCATAGCGTAATAAAAAGGGTGCTAAGTGGTACGAGTGCTTAGCTGCAGTATAAAGAGACCTGGGTTCGAGCAAAGGCGATTCGAGCCTCGGATAAGAAATGGATATTTCTTTTGTTAAATTTCTGCTGAGGTCTCGTCTTCCCCACAGATCTCTTTATGATACATTATATTGTCAGGCTGCAGCGAGACTTCTGTGGCAAGCAGCTGCTTGAGGGATATTCACAACATAATTAATTTGTCCTAACTTTCATAGGACAAGGAGAATTATCTTTGTACGCAAACGACTTCCGAATTCATCATCCATAAACGTACTAAATGTTGTTGTTTTTTTCTAATTTCCCTTCTGCAAATGCTGATTCTTCATTGGTTCCTTTTCAGCGGCGAAGAAAGCTACAACTGCGTTTGGTTGAAAAGGAGGAGCGCAAACGTCATGGAGTTTCAAATGGGTGAGTTCATTTGGCACTATGTGATCATTTGTGATTAGATGTGGCAAAGGCGTTATAAATGGAAGATGGCTAGTGATTAGTATATATCGGTCGATTACTTTATTGAAGCTTTTCAATCCACCCTGCCATAAATCCATCCATACACTTCAGCAAAACATCACTTTAAAGAGAATGGTTAAAAGTTTCCGTCGTGAGTTTGATACTTCTGATGAAAAAAATAGCTCATGCGAATCAGGATTACTTCAAAATAATGAGTGGCTGCGATCCCACTTCCAGTCAGCCTCTCATTAACGTAGGTAGCAATTTAATTTCACCAATCCATAAAGACGACATACGATAGAAGGTGTAGAGAGATAGGTAGAATTGAAGTGGGTAATTTCAGACTGTGGTATCAAAAACCATAAATGTACTACAAGACGTTCTCTCAAAACTTTTCAATTTCAAGACGCAGAAGAGATTAGTCGCAAACGAAGGCAAGGTCGTCTTAGAAAAACAACAAAGACGACATAGGGAAATGACAAATAGGAGACACCTGTCTCGCAAGCTGTCGGTGACCACAGGGGCAACAATTTTAAAACTTACTGTGTAAGGAGTCTGCACAAATGAGGTCTGACTGTACGATCACCAATGATTGGTGTTCCCCTAACCTCCTTCGATAGAAGAGTTCGCTTAAAAGGAGTGGCCTTGGTCTAATAGGTGGCACAGAGCTTCGCATCTTTCAGCGAGGCACTCTGACTGCTTCGCGGCAAAGAAAAGTTTCTTACGTCCAATGTAAGGCTTTTCAGAGATTCTGACTGAGCAGATTTCATCTTTATGAACAATAATGCCCGTCCGTATAGGATTCGTGTGGCTGATGATTATTTTTTTAAAGGGAAAAATTCATAGTTGTAGCGGCTAGCTAGATCCTCAGTACGTATGGAGCACGTATGAGACTCCCTACGGAGACGAAGTGCAGGACTCTAGGTCCTCCCAGAATTCTCCCTAGGCTGAAACCAGCTATTGAAGAGGAATGGGCTTTATTATCATCACACAAGCTCATCAACAGCCTCGTCAACAGTATGAGAATGTGTTGCCTGAGGTGTGTGGCTGTCAATGCTGATTAAACGCTTTATTAATATCCCCTAATCTCAACACCCCCATTAAGGAATTCGTGTTGTGGTATACAACACCCATGCATATTACACGATTTCTTCGTTATCCCACTTGCTGTTACTCAGTCATGTGCCAATGCCTTTCCATTACGACATTCAATTATATTTGCTGAAAACCATTAAAAGTTATATGCACTTTTTCTCATTATTCTTTCATTTTGAGCACCCATATATGTTAGAGAGATGCTTTAGAGCCCTTGTGCTAGGTTCCATGGACGAGCTGAATTCCTGCAATCAAGTTAGGGAGGATTCATCGTTTATTTGTGTCAGGCAAACCGACTACGTGGAGTCATCTCTGAAACCTTTCATAAGACGTAGTAAAGTAATGGGTTGGGTTGTTTTACCTCTGAGCGGCACTTTTTTGCACACCATGGGCTAAATGGCCAGGTCACATGGACCCCGAAGGCTCAGAGAAGGTTGGGGGAGGGGACCCACTGGAACAGCTGTTGGGAGACAGATGGTAGCCACCCGTCAAGGCCATCCAGCGTGTTCTTTAACGTGCACAGGGTATGACTCTCCCGCACACGGACCACGGCTTAACGTCCCATCCGACGGACGGCGTCCTTTCCAAGCCCATCGGTGTCCCCTACTGACCGTGGGCAGGGCGGGGAATTTTGCGGAGATAAATCTCAACGCTGACCCAGCTGGGACTCGAACCTGGGAACTACAGATTACGAGCCTGGCGCGCTACCGACTGAGCCACCCCCGCCCCTAGTAAAGTAATGATTTAACTGATAAAACACAAGAAAGTGTTAATGTTCAGAAAGCTTCAGTGTTACATCAGATTAAGCGTGTTTAGTCAAGTGACCTGGTGATTTATTTATCTGAGTGACTGGTTTTCTATTCATTCATTCCCCTAGACGCTATAAAAATTTGATTATATTAGAGTAACTGAGTGACTGATGAGATTAGAGTGACTGATGAGCTTTCAACGAAAGGCATCAGGCCAAATAAACCACGTATTTATTAAAACTAAATGATTCATGTTACTCTGTCCTTCATGAGATTCTGATGGCCACAACTTCAAGGCGGTGCTTTGAAGAGCAGGGGAAATATATGCTGAAGCATGATCTGCTTGTCATCCTCAAGCAAGAATAAAAAATGGATGTCTTACTGTCTTTAGTATAAAACGAAAATAAAACATATAATTCAAGGTATTGCTTATTCTCCTGTGTTTAAACAAGCCGTGAATATGAGCGATAGAATAAAGTTCAAATTGAACTTTTGATCGTTTAACTCTTACCAGTTTTTTGTTGTATTTTTAAGATTTTAAGATAATAATAACTTCGTAATGATTGAATCACAAATAAGTTGTTCAATGTTCCCTACACTTTCCATGCTTCTCATAAAATATTTGGTAAGGAAATCTTTCTAGCTCTGAACTTGAAATATATTCACGAAAACTTAAAGTGTATTAATTTGTTCTTTACATAACAAATCTATACATCGATGATTTACTTTTCCTCAGGTTCCCAGCCCAGTAAGGATTACTCGGACACCTTGTGCCATGATCTTCAATTCGGTTCTGAGGCGTGGATCACTCAAGGACGTAAGTAATTCCTTGGCTCGCACTAGATACTCTCAGATTACATAATCCGGCCTAATGCTAAAAGTGTAATCAGCACAAGATTCGTATCCTAATTGATCGACTTTTGAGAAGAGCGAAACACTTTTACCTAACCTAAATAAATAATAAATACCCCTCAAGCAGCTGCTTGCCACAGAGGTCTGACAAGAGCCTATCAATTTATGTGCCATAGTATATGGTCTGTGAGAATGGCGGGACCTCAACAAAAAACGACATATACATCCATGCCTTGAACCCAGGTCCCTTAGATCAGTAGCCAAGCGCGCTAACCACTCGGCCAACCTAGAGAAGGTCAATTATTCCCTGTACAAAAGGGATTTGGATCTTATCTGCAATCGAAGTTTCCTCGCCACGTAGCGAGCAGACAGTTTTTGCATAATAGGCGAGAAGTAACAGGAAGTAGGTGGAACTGTGGCGTGGTGGCCTACAAAGTGCAACACTGCTCTCGCTCTGGTCCGGTATCCTTGAACTGGGAAATACCGAATCTCTCTTCGGCTGGCTGACGCATTGCCAGTAAGGGGCAATGCGTCAACCCATCGAAGTAGTTATTCACACAGATAAAATCAATGGATATAGGAAGGGAAACAAATGTGATTTCTTCTTCCCAAGGAAAGATTTTAATTCTTATTAAGACCCTAATGACAGGAACACGAAAAGGAAATGAAAAGAAATGTCATCAGAGTCATTTGTTATTTACTTTCACACATGATGAGGGTTTTATTTATTTTTTTATTTATTTGGCTAGCAGAAAAAAACTGCATTTTATTTCGACATTGCATTTCCATCACACAGGAATTATCACTCTTCTGACGTAGCCCTTACGTACCCAGAGTCATCTCAGAACTGACCTGAATCATCTGATGGATGGACGAAACCCACTTTTGCCTTTTTTACGAAAGGGGAAAAGCTTTGAAGTCATAATGAATGAAAACGAATGATAACCATTTAATAAACGTCTTTATTCCATTTTTCGAAATTTTTTACATTGTATTCTTGCAAAAGAACATAAAATAATAATGAAATTATTCGTCCAACACATATTGTAAAAACAGGTGAGAAATTATTATTTCTATTTAGTTTATTTATGTTTTAGGGCTCTTAATAAACTTTAAATATGTTTCGAATTAACTTCAGTTTTAACTTCAAGAATCGTTTCTCCGACTGTGGTTATTCTTAGAATTTTAGGAATGTTACCAATTACTAATTCACGCTATCAAAGTCAGATTTAAAAAAAAAAAATTGATCAGGTATTTGAAATTAGTTTAAACATTTTCATCTAGTATTTTAAAAATTAATTCAAACGTTTTTCAATAATAATTGTCATTTAAATTCCGATACCTTTCTTAAAATTCGTATGGTGGAACTTACAGACAATATTCCGCTTTACGTCCCAATGTGAGAAAAAGAATATTTTTGACATGTCGATAAAGTATTGTTTTTTAACTGAAGGACAATCACAACATATATAACAGAACAAACGACCGTGTCATATCGGGACTCGAACCTGAACCCCCGCAATCGTAGTGTCACCGCGAGCCAACGCGATACGAAAAATAATTAATTCATACCAAAGAATTTATATTTTTTTACATTTTCATGCAATTCACTTCTAAATTCAAATATTTTCAAATGTTGCTTTAATATTCAGATTCCTTTTGCTACTTCGCTTTCAAATGTACATTCTCGAGTAGTCGTTAATCCTATTAATTCTGAAAAACTAAAGAATTAGATAGTTCTGAATTTTAAACTATTAAACTTCAAATAATGAACTTATAAAACATTTTAATGAATGTGGATCAAAAGAGATTCTGTTTTTATTGCAGTGCTATTGATAAAGCCGCGAGTAAGGTTGGGATAGTTTAACCTTTAAGAGGCACTTTTTTTTTCACACAATGGTCTAATGGGCTAAATGGCCAGGTCACAAAAACCCCAGAAGCTTAGAGCTGGACGGAGGTGGGGGGGGGGATTCACTGGACAGCCGCTAGAAGACAGACAGAAACTTCCCGTCAAGGCATCCACTATTCTCTTTACAATGCACAGGGGATGACTTTCCTGTACATGGGGTCACGGCTTAATGTTCCACCCGTGGCCGGCGGTCTCTCCAACCCATTGCTGTCCCCTTTCTCACTGAGGGCAGGGCTACGGTTAGCGGAGAAAATCTGAATGCAAGCAGGCACAGTGGAGACTCGAACCTGGGAATATCGGGTGACGAAACTGGTTCAATGGACTAAGGCAGTCTCTTTCCTCCAGTTAAGTATTAATATGGAAAGAAGTAATGAAGTGAAAGTGAGTGTTGTTCGAGCTCTGGAAAAAATATCACGTTTAATGCTGGCGATGAATCAGTTGAAGTGAAAAGGAAAAAAAAAATCAGTTCTTGCATTTCGCTGCAGTTTTAAAAAAATTAAACTATCTTAAAAAGTTAGTAACATTAAGAAAAATTTTCATTTAAGCAAAAGCAGCATTAAAATATTTACGCCATGTTATGAAATGTGAATGTGCCATGTCGTGAAATTCTAATTCCAATGGCAGAATACAACAATAACTTATTCTGAACAGAATGGATTAAAATATCAACTGCTGTAAAATCTCTTTGGTCTTTTTTACTTCTTTCTTTATCTCGGATAATCTAGCGCAGAGTTTCTCAACTCTTTCGGTACTGAGAATACCTTACGAACTATGGCTCATTCTGCGGACAGAATAATTCCCCAAAAATCATCTCATATATCTTGATTTAACAGAATATAAACTAAAATATAGAGAGATGGGCTTTTTTTATGCTTTTTAATTCAAAGTGGGAAAAAAGGGATGAGAAAGTTTAAAAAGTAACATTTAAAAATTTAAACATTCGCAAATAAACAGATATTTAAATTATAAAACCTTTATATCAATGCAAAAAATCATTACAAAAACAATTTTCCTAGTAGTAATTGCAATAAAATTAAATGAGGGTAAAAAATGTTCAATTAGAATATGTTTTTCTGTGGACACCTTCGGCACGACTCACGAACCCTTCTAGAACCCTTTTACGAGAAACCCTTTCTAGTGCGCGATTTCATTTCACTCTCCGTAGCAGCCAAATGACGTATTTAAAGACCTAAGAAAAGAATCACGATATCGATTGACGAAAGTTTGATCTGACTTTAGCTTCAACTAATACAGTACTACGACTGACTTTCAATTTTTTTACAATTTGAATCAAGTATGCACAACACATTAAGGTAGTGTAGTCACTGAGATTTGTATTAAAGGGCAAAAAAGTTTTATGTATGTATATGTATGATGGCCGAGTGGTTAGCACGCTTGGCTACTGATCTAAGGGACCTGGGTTTGAGCCCCGGGTAAGACATGGTTGTGTGTGTCGTTTTTCTGCTTAGGTCTTGCCATCCTCTCAGATCTTCTACTGTGGCATATAAGCTGACAGGCTCCTGTCAGACCTCTGTGGCAAGCAGCTGCTTGAGGGGGTATTATTTATTTATTATATATATGTTCACCCTGTAACTGAGAGGTTAGCGTGTTTGGCTATGTAGCAAAAACATCTGGTTTCGAATTACAGATAAGGAAAGGTTGTCTGAATTCTTTTCTTTCTTCTGAGGTGCTGTTTTCCTCGCAGATCTTCTCTATGATTGCATTGACAGAACTCTGTGGCAAGTGAGTGTCTAAAGACAAAGGTTTTAGTTTTAAATAATTGTTCCGAACTACACTTCTTATTAATCAGATGCCATCATTTTGATAGAAAAGTTAAAATTTGTTCCTTCCCTTTATCATTATTCAGTTTAAGATTTGAAAACTTCTAATTAAACCGAAAGTTGTTTCAAGAGACTGAAAAAAAAAATCATCTGACGAATCATCGTCTTTTCAAGGAAATTGTATTTCAGTAGCACAGGTGAGTGGACATACAAGGAACTGGCTTTTGAATATAAACTGAGAACTCATATTTCAATCTTGGGACATTTCGATCAGCTGATAAGGGACGGAATTCTCTCCTCGTCACGCAAAAGGAACGTTAAGTGGATGTTTAATTTTTAATTCTCGAAGGATCGCTAACAAAACAAATAAATGATGGCAACTAGAAGATCCGTCTCAAAAAGAATCACTTACGGAAGATAGGATCCAGAGTTTTATCTTTAAACTGTAGATACACCATTTGAGAACACTGAGGAGAGTTAGAGGAAAAAGCTGCATGTGAAAAGTTCTTTCCCAAAATACCAATTAGTGCATAAATAAACTCATCTTTCTTCCGTTCCGAAACGAAACAAGTAAATTTAACAGGTGCAATCGCTGAGTGAAAATTAATAGGTGCTTTATAGAACTTATATAGAACTTATATAACTTTATAGAACGCTGAATAGTTTCGCGTGATAAGCAGATGTCATTTATTACACAAAGCCCCCATTTTTAGCTTCATATCAAACAAAAATAAGGGCAGTTTTTTTTTTTGTAATAAAACATGAAATGGAACAGTTAATGAAAAACATTTCTACCTACATATACATGTGCAAAGGAGAAATTTTCCTGCATGTTCCCCTGTGATGTACATTTTTTTAATACTCATAGCTGTAAGGTGATCAGGTTATTGGCTGAAGTGTAAAAGAAGCTGAGTTCGAGTCTCACATAAGGCATAAACTCTGCTGAAATATCGCCACCCTCACAGATTTCCGATTTATCGCCAGTGACAGGCTCCTATTTATACCCTCCGAAGCATAGAGTTGCTTGAGGAGAAATTTATTTTCATACAGTTTTTTTTTTCAATAATTAGAAATGAACACCACCTCAGATTTTCCCTCGTTCGGTTTGCTTCCGCTTTCATTGGTTATTCGCATTGAAAAGAACAAGTAACGTTAATTAATTAGCTCTTCTCTTCCTCTCCTCAATGTTCCCAAATGGTGTTATCTACAGTTTAGAGAAAAAAACTCTGGATCCTAACTTCCGTAAGTGATTCCTTTTGAGACGGATCCTAGTTGCCTTCATTTATTTGTTTTGAGTGAGATTCTTCAAACACAAAAACACAAACACACTCTTATCTGTGTCAATACCACAGAAACGAATTTAAAAACCAAGACAGCAGAATTAAAATCCAGTTACGTTAATTTTAAAAATTCGAAATGTATTGTGGTTAAAAAGTTTTTCGAAATTGTGTAAAAAGAAACTTAAGTCCTTGAAGTTAATTATATTAAATATGTTTAGCATATTTTAAAATGTATGTATAATGCATGTATTGTACTGAATACCATCAATTGTTATGCAAAATACAAAGTACAGTAAAACTTTAATTATCCGTGCTAATGGTGAATGATTAAAATTCGGGGGTTAATCGAGAGAGGCACGTAATTATGCAGTACAGAAATAATTATAACCAAGCAAGAAAACACTTCGTTGCTCGTATTTATAATATAAGTACTTTTTTGGTGAAGAAATTAATAATTATTGACGTGAACCGTTCAGTTCAGTTTCACGGTTAAAAAAAGTGTTTTTTTTTTTTAACGAAAAGTGCAATGAAATCCCAGATAAAATCGAGGTTGTGCTATACTACATATGCTGTTAGAGTATTTCTAAATGTTTTGTAATCTCGTATCGATGCTTAAATCCTTGATCTGTTCCTCAGGCATGAAATCCCTCCAGATGTACCCCTGTCCCATCACTGGCGATTACACCGGAGTGTTGCCAGAGAACAGCGGTCTCTGCGCCAAGGTAGCCTCCGACTGCAACAACCCGGATGTTATGTTCTACACGGTCAGCAACTGTGAAAACAGGTCGCACATCTACGAAGGTAAGATCTCATGCTGATGAAATCGGCAACAGACAAAATTCGAATTCTTCCGCATTTGCAAAACACGCCACAAATCGAAAATGGGTGCGACTCAAAAAAGGAAAATGCCAAGTTTTAACTTTATAATTCACATTTCTAAAAAATTGTCAAGCAAATGCTCTTCTACATCAGAATTTCTTTGGGTTGGAAGCATTTTTGCAATATTTGTATCAAAAATGACCATCTTTGCTCTTAATTTATACTCTCTGTCAGGAATATTCATTTCATTGTACAATGCATCCTGTAATACTGTTCCTTGATAACTTAATTGAACAACTTTTAAGCATCAAAATTACCCTTTAAAGTATTAAAAGGTATTTTTTGTGATATCATCTCCTTGAGAGCCAAATCCAGTCTGCTGTCAGCCAAAAATCAAAATGGAGTATACTAAAATCTAGAACAATGCTTCTCAACCCCCCCCCTCCTTAGGAAAAAACACATTTATACAAAGAGAAACAAACATATAAAAAAGAAAATACATTGTAGAAGGTTTGCAGGACAGATGGTTTTTTTATTTATTAAATATGAGGCAAAAAAAAGAAAAATGTTAATAGTGAAAGTATTATTATATTATTGTTAATACCGGATTACAGAATAACGAGCCACGGAATTATATACTAGGCGTTTGCCGAGAGTGAAGTCAGTAATGTTGAAAACGAAGACCTGGATAGAGAAAAATTAAAACTTTAGTTTCAATGTTTTTTTGTTTATTGGAGATTTTTATTGCGAATAGTTATAGCTAATAGATGTATTGGAATATAAAACAAAAGCTTCATAAAATCCGTTTTGCAATGGTATACCTAAGTATTTACTTTTGCAATCATTGAGATATAAAACTGAAATTAGCTCTAAGATTTGAAGACAAAACAATTACTTCGATAAAATTATTTACTATACTTGCTGCAGCCAAGTGATGGATATTTAAAGGGGAAAAAATCCTAACTACAAGAGTAAGTTGGTAAAAAATATATTTAAAAATTTAGAAAATGCCTATCTTCCTACATGGGCCTTAAAAAGTAGAAAATAAACCTAAAGCATTATGCAATCAGCCACTGAGTTCATATTCACTTCAAAGGGAGATGGGCGCCGATTTACTTAAACAACAAGATTGCTTTCTCACCATCTTCCTTCGAAGTGAATACGAACTCAGTGGCTGATTGCATCATCGATATGTTAAAGTTTTATTTTCTACTTTTTAGAACCCATATAGGAAGACAGGTATTTTTTAAATTTTTTAATTTGTTTATATTATTTATTTTGTCCTTAAAAACACCAACCTTCAGAAACTTTCATTTGATATATATGACTTACAAATATCGATCACATTTTTTTCTCCCTCTTTTTATGGAGTCGTGTTTGATGTAGGTTGGGTTGGGTTGTTTTACCTCTGAGCGGCACTTTTTTGCACACCATGGGCTAAATGGCCAGGTCACATGGACCCCGAAGGCTCAGAGAAGGTTGGGGGAGGGGACCCACTGGAACAGCTGTTGGGAGACAGATGGTAGCCTCCCGTCAAGGCCATCCAGCGTGTTCTTTAACGTGCACAGGGTATGGCTCTCCCGCACACGGGGCCACGGCTTAACGTCCCATCCGACGGACGGCGGCTTTTCCAAGCCCATCGGTGTCCCCTACTGACGTGTGTTTGATGTAGGTAACTCGTGAAATTGGAGACGTCACTAGCTTTAATTTGAGGGAAGAATGTTCAGGAAATTATTTGAAGTATTCTACGATTGTCATCATCTGAGCATTCACTTGGTGTCTAACACGTAACTATAAGCCCTTGCGTTCGGAAGGTATAGCAGAAGAACAACTTTCCAATTTCCTCTTTTTAGGGAGGAAGAAGGAATGGGAGGATTTTTATAGCCTGTGACATTCGCCAGTTACTTTCCGTTACTATCAACTTCTGAAGATATAGCGGAACAGTTGTTTTCATATTTATCTTTTCTAAGGAGGGAGAAAGCGTGGGGGTTAATTTTTATAGCCTATGACACTCCCCGCACCAAAATCTTTTATTCGACATATAAATCATTAAGTTTTTCCATCGCGTTCGAAAGATATGGTGGAAGAATTGTTTTGACAAATCCACAAACCAACAAACTGACAAATGACGAGCGAAAAGCAATAGGAAGATAGATGAGGAAGGGAAGAGTCGGATGTGTTTGTGTTACCTCCTCAACTGATGGCTTGAAAATGGCGCCTTCTTGGTGTCGATGATAATCGGAAGTATTTCTCTCTTCTTTTCCAAGTGGATTTTGCACGAAAGAGAAACAAAACGTGCAATTATAATACATCCCAGTGGTTTATATCTTATGAGTTAAAACGCAACTCACCATATGTTTAAAATCGTGATTCGCGTATCTGTTTAAATTATCTAGATAAGGACATTTGAAGATCTTCAAATCAAAATTAATATCTGGGAAAAGACTCCAGTGAATCATTTTGGGAAAAAAGTGTCTTATCTTCCTTTAAAGACGCCCTTTCATTACAAAGGAGCCATTTCTTCTTTTGAAGATAATGCGAAATAAGTAGGTGATTTCATCGTTGGAGGATTTTACTTTTTTGGGTAAAATAGACGAGAATAGGTATTTTAAATTTTTTTTTTCCATTTTCATATTTTATTTTTTGTATCAGTGGCAACTTTGCAATGGACTTTGTCATTAAATCGCTTTTTTCCCCCCTGCCTCAGAAGAGATATTGTTACGTTCTCATGTTACTCTGAAAGCCGGCTTTCATTTCACAAATAACTCGTTACGATCGACCCCTCGTTCAATTTTCCTTCTCTGTGGCAAGCAGCTGCTTGCGAGGGTATTTATTCATTTATTCTTTTTTTGGGGGGGAGGGAAGTGTCATAATTAGAAGTTCCCCATAACATTTCGACTCACAAGCTATCATTTGAAATATAACTGGTTGCCATCGAACCCGTGAAATTTACCTCCTCTTTTGCGGATAAGGGAGGGGGGGGGGGCATTTCTCGAGGGAGCCTCTGACACTTCTCACCACATGCTTTCGTTCGATACATGACTCGTTGCGCTTAGAAAAAATCACCTGACTGATCGACAGATAGAGTAGAACAATCGTTTGCACATTTCTCTCTTTCTTTTATGCAGGAAGAAAGTATTGGGGGAGGACAAATTATTGTGGCCAATGATTGCCAATGTCCGCGTCACAAGCTTTCATTCGATCCATAAGTCGTTGCGACGGTCAACGAGTTGGGAAGATATTGCGGAACCATTTTGAAAAGAACACGAACTGACAAATGAATGAAAAGCAATAGGAACACACATTGGTTGTACAGAAAAAAGTATGCAGTGTAGAATGTAATTGGAAAATCCGATTCCCAGGCTTAAATATAACTCTTTTTTTGCTGATCTTAATCTGGCACTGGTTAGAGTTAGTCCTATCCATTTTGTCGATTTCCTAACTTAATAAATAATGCTACTGAACACATAGCACAATGTCATACAATAAATTTAGTAACGCACTGAAACCTAATTTGGAGATAGCTAATAGTGTCATCTGAATAATCTGAGAGGAAACGCTCTTAAATTCAGACAATGTGCTTGATAATGAATGCACCTGCTCATAGCTTCTGCTTTCTGCTAATTTGAAACTGCTTATAATAAGAATGGAGAAAGAAGGAACTTAATAATTCTTCGAGTTACAGAGATGTGTGGACTTGTGAGAGAGTCAGAGTCATTATTAGTTTATACACAAATCATTGTCATATATTCAAGTTTTTTAATGTTTCGTCATGAGGGAAACACTATAACGGAATGCATCGTACTAATCTCTAAGCGTAAGTGTGTCAGGTCTCTATTTTTAGTGGGCATTTAAAATTATTTTTTGGATCATATAGCATGGATTAAAAGGTTTGTCACTGATAGAGCTGGTTTTGTAAATTTATCGCCGTTCCATTAATTCTCTCCAGAACTTTCTACAGTTAGTATCCTTCGTCAATGCAGTTCGTATTCATACAGCCAATAGTACGAACACAAAATTTCAGTTCTTTAGCTTGAACCATTCAGCCACTATATATCTGAGCAGGCAGACCTAGAAACAAATAGGGATAGATGACATGGCGATAACCGTATTTTTCAATGTTAAAGGATACCTGAGCTCTTAACAGAAAAAATAATTTTCCTGCTCGCAATAATTCCTTCTAACATTTGCATAATGCAGTGGAAAACCAATGAGCAAACTCTGAAACGAGCAAAATATTTAGCTAATTTTATAATTGCAATGATACGACCTGGTGGTGTTAAAAAATCACCCGTTTCAGCAAAAGTCAGAGCCGTCAAATTTTTGTTATTTACTGACTAATTGAGTCGTATCTTATCTAACAGTTAAAACCATAAAATAAAAAAAACTAAACTCTAACTCTAACTCTTTGTGATGAATATAATCATAGCTTTGTATATTGCAGCGGGGAATGAATATATCTTTTTCTTGGTTAAAAACTTTAATAGTCTCTTCAAGGACTCCTAAGAACAGTCAACAGAAAAAAATAGAATTCTTTCAGAGCGAGCGGAAGACATGTTCAAGCAGAACACAATGCCTGACTCTAAATTACCTTTTTTGTTAGTGTCTAGGTTTTAAGGTGGGGAGCATTATGTTAATCTTGCTTAATCAAGACAGAAAAGGGAAAAAAGGAAATTAGAGCTTTGTCCCTTCTGGGAGGAGAGGGCGGATGGATGCAGTCAGCGAAGAGGAAAACGACTCACCAAATCACCTAACTGCGTCTCTTCGCTCGTTGCAGGAATCACTTGCCAAGCATCAAGACCGGAAAGCTTTTTTGCCATAGATCCTGTACTTGGCAGTTCCGCTTGCTTCAGCGTGCAAGTCACACTCACCTGGTTCTGCCACCGAGTCATTCGCTCTCTCCGCCGTCGCAGAGGAGGAGAAGGAATTCTCTCTATCGGCTTTTGTCATCCCTCACTCACAGAGCGCGGAGGGTCGATTAACCGAGCAAAGGGGTGGATGGTTCTTCTTGGTTCGCAAAGGCTCCAGCAACTCATTGAATCCGAGATGGAGAATATTGGCTTAAACTGATCGGGAATCTGATCTCCAATGGGAACAAAAACCAGTTAGTCTCATTTTTAAACTCAGGTAATCCAAGACTATTGGAGACTCACTTGACCATATAAAACCTATAGCGTATACATACTTTTGAATTTTAATTCAGTGACCTATGAGCCCCTGAACTTATTTTCTAGTGGGCTCCGACTAATGAATTGCTTCTCTTATGAATTGCTTCTCTAATGAATGAATTGCTTCTCTAATGAATGAATTGCTTCTCTAATGAATGAATTGCTTCTCTTATGAATTGCTTCTCTAATGAATGAATGGCTTCTCTTATGAATTGCTTCTCTAATGAATGAATGGCTTCTCTTAATGATACAATTTTACGTAGGTTGCGCAGAAACTGAAAAGAAGAATACGTTCAACAAACTTTTATTCTTGGCTTGGCCTTTAGAGCTCTAACGATTTCACCAGCATCTATTCATTATTATTCATCAATGCTCCAAATTGAACTGCAGTGAGGGCTTTCAAATGACGCCACGTTTTAAACAAGCGTCATCCCCATATACTAAATGTGGGTCCAAAACAATCTTGCACTTATGTGGTTCGCGACTGAAGATGAGATTATGCTTTATGCTAATTTATTTTTTTTTTTTTTAATTTGGTTGTTGGGACTTCAGAGATAATATTCGCTTTATGTCCCAATTTGAGAACAAAGTTTTTCAGATGTAGAAAAGTGAACAATGCAGATTTCTGAAAAATCCTGGACAGTAAATTTAATTGAATGACAAAACCCAGATGTATCCTGTATTTTTATCGCAATTCAAGGGCTGCACGCCATCTATAGGGATAATGCCAAAATCTGCACTACCTACAGTCGAGGGCAAGACAGCACCATATAGATACAGCTCACCCCACGATTACATATGTGAACAGTATTATACGAACAGTACTATAGAAGTAAAGTTCATCCATCGGTCAAAACCTAAATTTAATCTGTGTCCCGGATCGCCAAAAACAAGGATATAGAATCCAAGTTTGCCTCGGCTCCCGTGACGGGCGCTCTTAGTCCGGCCCTTTCATCTTAGCCTGTTTGACCAGTGCCACTCTGGTCAGCAATGCTTTCAACTTCATTTAGTTCCTCAAGACCCCTCCCCCCCCCGCCTCGATAAGGTGACTCCTATTCGGGGGGGGGGGGGGGGGGTTCTGAAGGACAGTAGAACCAATATAATTGGCAGAACAAACAACCATGCCATACCCGGACTCGACCCCGGACTCCGACAGTCACACTGTCACCGCGAACCACTAAGCCACCGAGGCGGCCTTATGCTAATTTAAAGAATGGAGTCAATTTATTAACGAAGAGCAAATGAGTGGCAAGGATGGTGTGCTATTAAAAATATTGCATAATGCTTTTAGATAGCGACAATTGGTTTACTATCTTAAATTTGAACTCTTAAGTTTTCATTAATATTTTAATATTGTAAGAAAATGTACCACTATTGAAACTTCATAATTTTATTATCTAAGAATATGAATGCCTAAATCTCAGAGTGTAAAGAATTTTTCCGTTACATTTAAATCCAAAATCTGCGAAGGGCACGTAAAGCGATGTCGGTGGAATTGAAATCAAAGCCTTTTAGGACTTTTTTTTTCTGAACCGTGGAACTGGACAGAGTTTTTTTAAATGAGAACAGAGTTTTTTTTTTAAAGATGAACGCGTTAATGAGAACAGAGTTTTTTTAATGAGATAGTAAGTGAGTAGATCCTACTTCCTACGAGGATGTGATATTTCGGAAATCAGTGAATCACCAACACCTTCAAAAAAATGAATCATATGATTAAAATTAATGAAAACCTTATATATTGTGATTTATCCTCATTTTGTATTTTCATTGCAACGGTAAAGGAATAATAAAAAACAACCGACCTAAGATATGCTTCATATTAAATTAGAATACAAATATATGTAAATCACTCAAAATACTTAACACACGTTTCAGAAGCCTCAACTAATTTATTTCTCAGCTGTATTGTGAAGTGAAGAAAATACAAATAGCACAAACAAAGTTACATTTTGAAACAATATTATTACTTCGAATGAAAATCTGTGTGTGTGTGCGTCCCCCCTCCTACTTAACCCCCTCTGCGATGCGAACGAAATGAGCACTTTGGATAAAGCGCTCATTATTGTCCTTTTCATGCGCAGAAGAAAGAAACCTTCGGAAACTGCTGACAAAGAAAAGAGAAAAAAGAAAGCGGAAATCTCCGCCTGCGGCTTCGCCAACAGATCTTCAGAATACAAATGCCTCGCTGAGAAACTCTTTCCTTTCGCACGTGATGCACTTCTCCTGCCCTGCCTCCGAGATCATCGATCCAATCCATCGTCATCGGAGCGTGGCAGGCATTTTTCGATCCGGATTGCGTGAGGGTTGCGTCTTAGCTCCAGTCTCGGACAAATGAAGATCAGTGGGACATTTCGCAAACAAGGTGAACACGTTTTCGTTTCATCCTCGTCACTTACTGTTCTTGCTGCGCTTCAGCAAGCTTCCGAATGAACGAAGGCTGAACTCTTGATTCAGCGAAATCGCGATTTAGTGTTGCCTCACTTAATGAGGCACGGCTACTTGGAAAATTTCGTTTCCATTCATTTTGTGTACGTCTGCTCATTATCTGTTCGCGTGCAATTCGTCGGTCCCACCCTGACGGTGACCTTGAATATATGTTGTCTACTGGTGATGTTTGTTTATACTTCTTCCCATCCCCTTTATTCGTTTTTTTCTACCTAAACATATTTGTGTTTGCGTTTCACCAAAGCATTCTTCTAAAAATGTTACGTATATGACAGGACTGGTGGATTTCGCAAAATCTTCTGCTAGCAAATATTCATCATACTCCTCGGTAATGCCTGAAATATTGTTAGAGTTGCCTTTCGATTAGGCAGAGTAACAGAGAAAAAAGTAGTACGTTTAACGCAAAAATAAAGATAATTAAAAAATTTAAAAAATTCTTTCTCTGAGCAATAAAAATTTTAAACATTTATTTTTAACTTAAAACTTTTATTGCTCAACGACAGAGAATTTCGTTTTTTTCAATTAATTTCTGAGCAAGAAGGTCTTTTTATTAATTTGAATACAGATAATACCTAAACTTCCGTTTCTAAGAAAAATACCAAATACGAAGAAACAATGTTTGCAATTGGATCAGTTTTTCTCATTTTAATTTGGCCACCTAACCCTTTCGCTTTTGAAAAATATTTTAGGACGCCTTAATGAAATTCTTATATATGAACTAGACCATAAATAAATAAAGTTCATAAAAAAATAATGTTAAACAAGAGTTATCTGATCAACGTATTATTTAATTTCACATTAGGAACAAAAGTCAAATTTCATGTATATCAGAAACGAGGAAAATTTCAAATTATCATCATCATCATTATTTTCTCTTCCCAGAATCCATGATTCCGTGTAACGCCATTTCGGAAACAGTGAATTAAAAAGAATACGAATACGACTTGAAAATCTTATTGAAATCGTTTAAAATAACCATTTAAAGTATTTTTTTCCTTCATGAGCTTCCTTTAAATGTCGGAAAGCAGTCTGCATAAAACTAACTCTGCAAATTTTAGGATTAATCGAAAGTCAACGGCATTTTGTTTCCCGTGTTTGGTCAGGTTCTCCACAAATTTCGTACACTAGTTTTTTTTTTATAAAATGTTGGATGTGTATATGTATTTGCTCTCTTCTAGCAATTTGTTCTGTTAGTCTATTGCAGGTTTTATTATTACTTTAATAACAGTTGGAATTTCTCTATTCCAAATAACCAGTTATGCAATTGTGTATACTCTTCTTAACTCTCTTTTTCTAAATCTCGAGGTGCTGTCTCCCCAAATGGTGAGAATTGAAGAATTTCCTGGAACTTTATTTCGACAGATACACAGTTCTACTACACCTATCTATTCTAATCAACAAATTGCAGTATAAACAGAATGAAAGATGAAAACATATAAGTTTACAATACTGCAGTATATGCAGTGTTGTAAACTTAAATGTTTTCTACTTTCATTTCTTTTCTTAAAAAAATACATAACTGCACTACCACCCCCGCAGCAGTTCTTTAAAACCGAAACACCTAATCCTCACCATATTTAAAATGCGGAGAGAAAAAGCAATACCAGAGCTTGACCATGAATGCCTCAGATTGTCCTGTTAAAGCATTTTGTTTCATAACATGTATGCTTCAGATTTATAGTTTTATTCTATTTACGACAAAGTTTCTGTTATTTACAACTGTTGTGTTACCAAATGTTTCTCAGATCTTTAACTCAATTAAACTGCACTTAGACTAAACTGATTCACATTCTAAAGCAGTGGTTCTCAACCTTTTATGCTTCACGTACCCCCTGGAAATGTGTATGTAACTGGCGTAACCCTTGTATAGACAGATAATACTATAATTATAGTATAACAATGGTTATTTTTACTTTGTTACTAGATCTAGCGACTTTTGAGCTCTAACGGCGTATCCCAAAAAATTTTACCGCGTACCCCACGTTCAGATCCCCTACTCTGAAGCATAAAATAGAGGGCACCACCTCTGCACATCACAAGTTTTCATTAACATGCAACTCGTTACGATCAAACTCCTGAAAATTTCCTCCCACTCCTAATTTTTTTTGGAGGGTTTTTGAATAGATAGTAGGGAGCATAACTTGAGGTATTCCATAATCCTCCTATGTGGTCATAACTTGAGGTATTCCATGATCCTCCTATATGGTCATAACTTGAAGTATTCCATGATCCTCCTATGTGGAAGCTTTCATTTCAGATAACACCAGTTACGCTCGGAAATCGTTCACGCATTATCTTTATTGATGGAAATTCCAGGATAGTAAAAACAGTATTCGCTTATATTTTTCATTCGATTATCTGCCCTTAGAATAGAACGAACTTTTTCCCATTTACATTTGTTTATTTTCTAAAAAGATTAGTGCAGAAAAAAGCCCACCTCTTTCAATATACAACATTCAGTATGTGCATTTCAAGTGGCATGAGTTATTTTCTTCCCCCTCTATTCATTTCTTACCTGTGAAGCAAAAAACATTCCCTCGTGAAATTGAAAATGAAATAGTTTCGCTTCTCGCGAGATGCGGGTCAGTACTCCAAATAGAAATCATTTTCACCGATGGAAAATAATATCCTCTTAAATACATGTATTCCAGTCACATTTGGTTTCTGTACTTCTGTTTCAAGAAACAAAACTGCGCTATTCTTCGTTTTGATGATTCTATCCCATGAGTTGGCATTTGAAAGTAAATCGATTGTGATGACTGAAAATTGAATACTACCTCATCTTCACTAAGTCTTATTTAATCATTAGGGATTCGTTTATAATTCATATCTGGGAAGGATGCAATGAGTTCGCAGCCACCTCAAGAGTAAAATCGAAATGTAATAGTGGTAGAGATAACTTTTCCTCAATTTAAATGATACCAAATCACCTCCAAAGAGGAAAAGGCGAAAAAAAGGAACAAAGCGTTTCAACTTCGAAGGAGCAAGTATATTTTCTTTTCCTGCGCCTAGATTTCCCGATTCATTCTCACCGTCACCCACACATTTTCTGTGTAAAAGCTATAAAACAAAATCGTAACTTCTTCAAGACATTCCTTACTCTAACATTTCGCACCGAAACAACAAATTCACATTACATGTCAGCAATGAATATTTTTGGTGGCACGTTTCCATAGCTCCTCGAACACCCAACTGTAATGACTGCTTTGCCTCAATTCCTTGACCTTTCCGCTGCGAGTTCGTCTCGTTTCTCCTCGCGAAACATTAAACATCTCACTTCTTGCTCCTACTTTCAACCCTAAACAACTTCGAAGTCGTCCCTTGGCCAGTGCCAAAGAAAGAAACTTTCTGCTCCAGTGCGCAAAGTGTCAGTCGGGGTAGGAGGGTGGGACCAGCTGCGATTCTTCTCTGGGCAAATGCAGCCAGCGGAATGTAACCTTGGCTTCTCGGGCTACGTCAATTTGGGATAATTACGGAACATTCCGTCGTCGAGGCGAACGATGTTCCTGGTTGGTCTTTCTTTCTTCCGTTTCAGAATACTTAACGCCATCCTCTGTCAATCGGTACATAAGCCAGACGAGAAGCCGCCGAACCGCTGCTTCGTCTGCTGACCACAATCAAAGCTTTGCTTCCGTTCGCTCCATGAATCCTTTCACATCCGCTCCATGCAAGGCCTGGCTCCTGGATTCAGCGATGAAGCACTAGGCTAATCATTGACAATGCTATGTGGAGGTTGGTGTAAGGAAAGGTAACACTGTTTGAGAGATGAAAGCAATTCTTAATGTTTCCTTTCTCACAATGACACTCCTTTTGCTAGAGAAGTGACCCTTGAAATTTGATTGGGCCTCTTTTACACTTCGTAAATAAATTGTTTCATCTTTCTACATCCTTCATGAAAAGAAAAAAAATGTTTTATTGCGTGAATGAAATCTTCTGCTTGACTCTTACGATTTACGAATGGAACAAGAACTGTCTCCTATTGAACAAAGGTGAACGGGTGCTACAAAGTTCATGACCTCCCTCACCTTTTAAGCAGTGAAACTCAGTCATTCAGCAATAAGAGATTTGCGGAATCCTATTTATTAAACTATTTCATTAAAACTGCTACGTAACAAAATACGAAATTTCTTTAAAAGTTTTTAAGGCTTTAAGAAGTGTTAATCTCTTTAGTCTAATTCCAACCAATGGTGGCTCGTGACTCGTGACTAAAACGTTTGGCGGAGCACTTTGATTAGCGCAGTGCAGCGCCCGGATACGGGAAAATTTTGGGGAGATGACTGATATTGAATTCAACTGACTAGGAGTGAAAAGTCGTTCCATAATGCATTTCTTTTCCTTTTCAGCTTTTCTAAAAATGCATTATTTATCAAAAATAACTAGGAAAGGTGTCCTTGTCAGTATCTGAATGTCTTCCCTAAACTGTTCATACCTAAATGTCCTTCCGTGGAAAAAATAGAATGTTGGCAACCCAGTTCAAACCCATCCTGCCAGGAAAGTTTAGGCCTGTTGAGACTGGCACAATCAAATGAAGCTTTCAGCTAAGTAACCAGGTCTTAGACTATTCGTTAAATTGGTTGAATCAGCCAATCAAGTGTAACGGGTCACTCTGAATTGGAGGCCTACGTCTTCCAATTCATTTCTATTGTATTTCAGCGCATGTGCATTTGTGGAATCGCCATAATGATGAGATTCCGAGCCGTGACCGTAATGGATAAATTCTAACTCTCTAAAAGCAGACGACGTAGCCCTGATGCACAAAGTTTATTTTGTAATTGTCAACATAACACAGCAAATAATGATTACAAAACGAATAATAAAAATGCTGTTTTTTTTGGGATGACACAAGTAATGAATGCAAAATTTCAAATTGCTTATTATATCTTCTGATTATTATTGTTAGAGCAATGCTCAGGTGGAGTAATGGAAGCGCTACCTGGTTCCCATGCAAATGTAAAATGCTCATATTTAAAGTAAACAAATTCTCAGAAATGGTTTCAGCCACGAAAAAGAATTTTAATTTAAATAACAACCGAGATTTAATTATTTAACTCTATGCCTTCAATGAGACCATTTTATTAATAATCCTTATTGTTTTTCTCACAGGCTTATTGTGCTAATGATCAACTGTCATTCAACCAATGACATCATTGGTTGAGCTAAGAGACCACTGATTGATTGACAAGTAATTAATAGTTCAATCACCTAATGACCTCTGAAAACCATCGTTTCAACAACTAGACAGTCTTAGTCCTTCATTGTTTCCACTAATCTCTCAGATCATCTTAAAACTAGTGTACAGCCTAATGTCCAATTCGATAGCCTTTCCTATAACATTTTTGTTTCATTTCTCACCAACTTCATTCGTAGCGGAGTTTAGCGGAGAAAATCCCAACTTAAGCACACTGTAGCATGACAACATCAGGCGAGTTAAAAGGCAAGTGCCAATTTCTGTTTTAATGAATCTCAAAATAAAATATGTACTTTAATGAATTGGATACTTATCTCAGAAACATTCAAATGATTTCTTTTTTCTTCGTGTGCGGCACATGAACCGACATTACAACTTGTCTACTTAGTTGGTTAGATGGTAGTTTAACAGAGCATTTTGTTAGTAAACTTAAAATAGTCGAATAAGAACGACCTTTAAACCTCAAGTCAACTAAGTTTTCTTGTATTGTGATTGTATTTTCAGCATTCTTTTATTTGAAATAAAAATAGAAATTGCTTCTTTTTCCTCCCCAGAGCGAGAATATCGATGCCTTGGCAGCTGGGAAGAAAATGATGGCGTCATGTTCACTTACACCCAGAGGAGAGAAATGGACGGATTTCAATGCTTTGTAAGTTAAATGAGTTGAAACCACTTTCTTTTAACCACCTTTCATCACTCTGAGCTGCCTATCTAATAAGGAAAACTAATAATGAGATAACTTTGAAACGTTAAACATATTCGATATAGGTCTGTGAGAAAGGCGAAACTTCAGTAAAAAATCAACACGGAGAACCCGTAACTAAGCACGTCAACCACTCTGTTTCTTGTTTAATTAATTTAACGGTCTTCCATTCTAATTCAGTTCTTTATTCGTTGAAGATAGGAGATTTTTTATATGACTTTGAGCTTCTTTCTTTCAGTCTGGCAAGGTGTTACATAACGGGAAGGAGGCTTACATCAAGGAGGCAGGACACAGTTGCATCAGAGGAGAAGATCCTTTTGTTTATGGGATGAAGATCACGAAGCATGGTAAGTCGAAATTCAAGCCAAATACTGTCAAAAACAAACTTTCAAAAAAAAACAAGCTTTTGAAAACATTAATTATACTTATACTTTATTAACCACATATCTGTATACATAAATATTCATTTTACAACAAATATCAATAATTTTACAGCCATATAATATTTATTCTTTAATTGTCTGCATACAGATGCATTTTCCAACATCCAAATTTTTTGTGTTCCGTATTTATACTAATGCATAAGAAACTACAAAAGACAGTATGATCAAAATCAAAATTGTATGGTTCAGTATATGTGTAAATTAAACACAAATGTGCTATGACTTGCGTGTGGATATTATAAGAGTTACTAAATTTATTATAGGTGCACACAACAAGTTTGAATAATCTCAATAATAATGCAGTTTGCAGGACACAAAAAGTTAAATAATAAATGAACTTTCTCCTAGCTTTACCTCCCTCTTTTCTTTTGCAATCCCTTAACAGATATTTTAACATTACCTACTTCCTTGATTTATTTGACAAAGCTTTAAACCATTTCGTAGTTAACGAAATATTGGTAAGTAAACTTTTACTAAAGTAATATTGGCAAAAAAATTAATCTTTCGGTTGTCGCATTTCTCTTGCAAATATTCTAACTAATGTGGATTTCAGTTGTTTTTGAAATGTTTTAGTGCGATAAAAAATAT
The DNA here is from genome assembly GCA_038380435.1 of Ryuthela nishihirai. Taxonomy (NCBI): domain Eukaryota; kingdom Metazoa; phylum Arthropoda; class Arachnida; order Araneae; family Heptathelidae; genus Ryuthela; species Ryuthela nishihirai. Next base: position 8,432,778 of record JAWZYU010000019.1, read on the forward strand.
GTAGTTTTCTAATTTGTAAGTGTTCCAAATTGTAATAATCTATTGTCACTTGCCCATACTTTTTAATTTACCCATACATCGAACTATATGATTTAAGATAGTTTTTTTTTTTGTAGTTTCTTACGCATTAGTTTCAATATGGAGAAAATAATTTCAGAATTTTTCTTTTCGAATTTATACGGAGTAATAAAAAAATGGCGTTCCTTATTAGTTGAATGCAATTATGTGTAACCTAAATCACCTAATTTTCTCAAGAGGGATGCCGTAGTAGGATAATGTTCTGCTAGACATAGCCATAGAGCACTCAAAATTCCATGTCAGGTCGAGCCATGAATAAGTGAGTTCATTGAAATGAAGGGACGGAGAAAGAAACTGGAACCTATTGAAATGAAGGGACGGAGAAAGAAACTGGAACCTATTGAAATGAAAGGACGGAGAAAGAAACTGGAACCTATTGAAATGAAGGGACGGAGAAAGAAACTGGAACCTATTGAAATGAAGGGACGGAGAAAGAAACTGGAACCTATTGAAATGAAGGGACGGAGAAAGAAACTGGAACCTATTGAAATGAAAGGACGGAGAAAGAAACTGGAACCTATTGAAATGAAGGGACGGAGAAAGAAACTGGAACCTATTGAAATGAAGGGACGGAGAAAGAAACTGGAACCTATTGAAAGTGACGCAAACCGATGCACGAGAAGGCAAACGACTGTGCACATTTTTTAATCCTAACAATTTTTTTTATTCTTGTGAGAGGATCATTTCTGAATTATTTACAAGAAATCTAAAATATGAAAGTACGCCTTGAACTAAAGTTAAAATATCATCACTCCTCCTGATGTGGAGAATATTAGGTTACACTTAAAAATTACAACTGTGAAAAGCAAAATCCTCTTTTGCTAGGTAATTTGGATGGTAAACGATGAAACATCAATGTAGGATGTTATGTTTTCCGGACTCTGTTGTAATTTGCGTAATTTGCCACGCAACGAAAAAATTTTTATTTGAAAAACTGAGGAGAAATTCTTGAGGTACTAATTATAAAAAAAAATAGTTAATTTCGTTCTGCATTGAAATAAATTCCTTTTGTAGTTGATTTATTTTAATATTAATGCGAGATTAATTTATGCTTAACAATGGAAAATATAAATTTTGAGATTTATTTCTTACATCAATATTGTTAAAAACATTAATTTCAAGATACGAAAATTTCGTTTAACATCTGCTTTTAAAATTAAACTATCGATTATCAATAACTCTAACTTTATCATATACTGTCAATAAATCTCCGTGTTTCTTACTTAAGAAGTGAAGTTTCTCTTTCAGCTTCCTGCCCAGAGTTGGGCCCATCTGTGTCCCATGTTCCGAGGTATCCAACTTCCGAATCCGACACATCATCCGATCCCTTCGACAGACCGACTCCTGGTGATCCTTATTGGTATCAGAAGGAGACGGATCATCCTGATAAGAGGACATGGAAACCAGCCACGGGTGAGTTGCAAAACCTAACAATACATAAGTATTAATTGTTCTCGTGTTTTGGAGTGTATTTGAGTATATATTAATTTACAACTAACGGAATTTGGATACTATTTAGATCTTCAGAATCTTTATGGCAAATGATTTCAATTCAAACCTAATTCAATTTATTGTCTAATTAATAATAAATGTACAACTTTTTTATATATACCTCTTTTCTTTTTCCTATTATCTCTATAAACTATTTTGATGTTAACCTTTACTTTGGTGCCATAAAATAATGTATTTTTTATAATGTAATAATGTATATAATGCAATTGTGATATCTTACATCAGAATTTATGTCACTTGTCCTCTCATGACATTCCCTATTGCTATTCTCATAATTAAATTCAAAGCAAACTGATTTATACCTATATAATATATATGAGCACCATTAAAATTTTAGGGAAAAAATTATTAATGTTGAATAATATCAGGTGTACCAGAAACTGATGTCTTTCTTTTTCGTTAACGCAGTGCGTTCTTGATTTTTGTTTATGTTTCCTCTTTTCGAAAGCATTTTATTCGAATTTGTTAAGTTGCGGAAAATGATGACGATATTAATAAAATTTCTATTCAACATTGGTAAACTTTTTGCACCTTCCCTTGAAGAAAATCGCACCTATGTCCATGGATCTATTTCCCTCAATCATGCATGGTTTAAATGATAGAGATTGAAATGTGTATTTTTTCAGTGATTCGAGAAAATGATCGAAAATTGGGCTAAAGAAAACCTGTGATTCGCTATTTTTACCTAGAAAGCACTTCGATTTCATAGAGCTCCGCGCTTTTCCCTCTGTCCGAGTCAGAGGTTTGCAAACTTTCATCCAGAATCAAGCAAGAAACATCGTTAAGACAAATACGTACTTGGGAAACAGTAATAAGAGTTTATTTCCCCTTGCTTTTTTGTCACAACTTTACTTACAATGTATGTATAATACAACACAGTTTTTAGACATTTTATGCTAGAGCTTAAAATACACTTGTCGTTAATAAAATGTATTTATTTTCATTTGTAAATGCGTAAAACTAGAGCCCTGCGCAGATGCGAATATACGCATTTGAAAGCTATCGACGGATAAATGATTAATGTTAACGCGAATAAAATATCGGATTTGATAAAATCTTCAGGAACATGGACAAACATACTGTAATATTGATGATTGACACGATAATATTGATGATTGACAGGAGTAAAAAAAACTACTTGAGATAATGAAAAAAATATATATATATTTGAAAATTCAATGATGATATTCACTTTAAAAAGGAAGCAAAATGCATTGGGATAAAGTCACAAATTCGAAAAAATTATCCTATGTGAAAGAAACGATCTTTTTGGTGACAAAACAGAATTTCAAATAATTACTCCAGAGTTGCTAGAAAACTGGAATTAAATCAGACAAAGTTTCAGGTGTGGAGATCACGAAGTTTACAGAATGAAATGTAGAGGTGAGATAATGGATAATGAAAAAGAGTGTCTTTCCGTATTCGGGAACAAATGCATTAAAAAGAGAAAATTTTACTCAGAAGAATTGGCATAATAACATTCTGATCAATTTTTATCTAATCTATCCATTCCTCGATTTACGCGGTAGATAGATTCCGGGAAATCACCGTGAATATCGAAACCAACAACTTATGGAAAAAAAGGGGGATAGGTTCCGAAAAAAATCCTTGTTATAAATAAAACGTTCGTTGAAAGTTTTAGTTTTGCACATTTTTCCCAAATTCACTAATTCAGATAAGCTTGGTTAATTTCTCATTCATTTCTTCTTGGTCACGAAAAATACTCATCGTTAGTGTAGACGTACACTGTTGAATTTGTAGACGAAATTTGAAAGATTGATATTTATGAACTGAATATAAGTTAGAAATTAAGCATTTGTACGTATTTAATGCTTTATTTTGTAAAATTAGTATTTATATGATATTTTATGAAACAGTGTACTGACGAATCAGCTGTATTTAACCTATATAATAAAGAGTCTATAAAGCTGTTGCTAAAAATGAGATAAAAACGCGGTTTGTACTAACCTAAAAGAATTCAGTCTAGAAAAGTCAGATCTCGCTCTCGTTTCAAATCCGGCTTCATTTCATTAAGATGTTGCGACACAGATTGCATTACAATGGCAAGAATATAATTTTAGCGAAAGAATATAAATAACCACAGATGACGATTTTATTAACATGGGAATTTACTAGTGTCTATTTATTCTTCAAAATAAATGCTATCAATTGAAACCATTTGTTCATTTTTTCTTTGGGATGGCAGTGTAATAATCTCCCTTGAAGCTATAACAGTGCTACTTCATAAAATGTATTATACATGCATACATAAAATAAAATCTCAATCGTACTGTGCAAAAAATAAATAATAAAAATAAATACCCCCTCAAGCAGCTGCTTGCCACAGAGGTCTGACAGGAGCCTGTCAGTTTATATGCCATAGTAGAACCATACTAGAAGGTCTGAGAGGATGACAGGACCTCAGCAGAAAAAACGACACGAACATCCATGCCTTATCCAGGGCTCGAACCCAGGTCCCTTAGATCAGCAGTCAAGCGCACTAACCACTCTGTCACGGGGTGTGTAAAACCCAGTCAATAATCGTGTAAAACGAAACTGGTTGCATTTTTTTGACCGTGTGAAATCGAAACCTTGTAAATCAAGTACCGTGTAAATCGGGGATAGGTGTATTTAGCAAAGTATATTTGTTTGCCTTAGGGGATTTTTTTATCCCAATTTATTTTTATAGTTAATAATTAATCATTAATACTGATTTCTTTTATTCGCAAACATACATCAGACGTCAGGCATTTGCAAAAAATCTCGACATTTATTAAGTAGCTAATATTTGCGGATGCTGATAAGGCCTAGAGAATGTTGATGCAGTTGAAAATAAGATTTTGAGGATGTGGATAGAACTTTTTTTATCCGTACAGGGCTCTATGTATAAAATAACCCATATTGTATCGCTGTACTTTATCTCTGTGTGCAAAAGAAACATTACGATATGTTTTAATAATGACTTTTTAATTTATAAAACTGTTGTATTTCTCACAGTAATGATTCCGTACACTGACCATATTCCGAAGTTGCAAGACAAATAGAGTTGCAGGAGAATTGAATTCTCCTGCAACTCTATTTGTCCTGCAACTTCGAGACCTATTGTCCTTTCGAGACTGGGGCGGGGGTGGCTCAGTCGGTAGCGCGCCAGGCTCGTAATCTGTAATTCCCAGGTTCGAGTCCCAGCGGGGTCAGCGTTGAGATTTATCTCCGCAAAAATTCCCCGCCCTGCCCACGGTCCCCGCCCTGCCCCAGTAGGGGACACCGCTGGGCTTGGAAAGGCCGCCGTCCGTCGGATGGGACGTTAAGCTGTGGCCCCGTGTGCGGGAGAGCCATAACCTGTGCACGTTAAAGAACACGCTGGATGGCCTTGACGGGAGGCTACCATCTGTCTCCCAACAGCTGTTCCAGTGGTCCCCTCCCCCAACCTTCTCTGAGCCTTCGGGGTTCATGTGACCTGGCCATTTAGCCCATTGTGTGCAAAAAAGTGCCGCTCAGAGGTAAAACAACCCAATCCAACCTTTCGTTCGAGACTATTTGTCCTGTAACAAATAGAGTTGCAGACAATAGAGTTTGCAGGAGAAATAGAGTTGAATCGTGTCCCTTGTCCTATCATGTCTAAAGAAGCTAACAATTTCGTTTCTCTCGCAGATGCCCCCCATGAAGGTGGCAGTGGATCGAACAGGGCGCCAACTTCTCTCGTCATCTCTCCTCTTCAGCTGGCGATCTGCACGCTCAGCTTCTATTGGACGCATTGGATCGGCAGGCAGTAGGTGCTCGCCTCGCCGCCAGTTCCGCATCCTCACTCAGTGCAAGGCTCTTCTTTCATCCCTTTCATCCACCGCAGCTCTACGCTTTGAAGGTGACCGCAGAGCGATCTACCAAGACGTGTTTTGATGACGCAGCGCAGGGAGCTTGGATCGTCATCATCGCAGCATCACAAGAGCAACGCGGAAGATGAATGCCTAGAAACTAATGGAAATGTCTAAGGAGTCCTTCCTCTGCCAATCTTTCCCTCTCCATCTGATCTGATGTCACTTCTGCAGAGCTTTTCCTTCGTAACGTGTATAGCACGTTTAGTCAGAAAAAACCTCATATTTGTATCTTTCTGTACAGATTCGTTTCTAGAAGCTGATTCTACGCTTAGTCAACGATGTAGTTGTATACAACAAATAACCAAAGGACAAAATATATAATATTGTAACATTTACAGAGATGAATAGGAAGACGCAGATGATCGAATGTATTTAATGAACTAAGACTGATATTTAAGTCAGCTGTGCTGAGCAGTAAGAATAATTATCTGGCCCTCAGTGCCAGATGGGACTAAGACAATTGAAATATTCTCATTATTGTGTCTCTTAAGCTGGTGACATTCAAAAAAATAATATTTATGTTTATTGTCACGTGTGTATCGTCTCATCATATAATGAAACTGATGATCGGCAGATCCTACTACTTAAAGGCGATCTTATATTCTTTGCCTGAACTACTCAAATATTTGTTGTTAACGTGATGTGTTATTTAAATTTTATTCTTAAATCTTCTGGTTTTAAATCGATTATGTGTAAAAATTATTCTGATAAATGAAATCTTAGCTAGAATTCTTTTCTCCTGGCAGATAAAGAGAGTAAAGTCCTAAAGAGAGCGTTACTTCATTTAACTCTGCTATTGTGTACTTTGCCACTTTTCTCTTCAATTTTTGCTTTATCCATAGATCGTGTAGGTCAGTGTCTACAGATTACTGATTTCAATTCATTAGTGTTTTAAAGTTCCTATCGATAAACAATTGACTGAATGCAAAGACAAAGCAGAAAAAATCCGTCCATATTTTTTTTCTCCTACACTTCTGAAATCTGTCCTAAAGTAGAAGTGATGTTCGTATCACAAGCGAATTGCAGGAGAGTTGCAAATACGAATAGCTGCAATGAAGCAGAAAAAGCATTCAGTGTGCAATATGTGTAGTCTCACTGGCCCAGTGCACTTGGAATTCAGGGAAGACTTTTCTTCTTTCAAATGGCTATGATGCGCTCCAGCGGAAGACAAAATGGATGACTACTCAGCTCGAACAAAATCGTCAGCTCCACTTCAGTGAACCGTTCAGCGGAGAAAGTTGATCCCATTCTCAAGACACAAACATCAGATGGTGACGGAATAAACATAAGGTACTCTGAAGGAGTTCTTTCGCATTAGCAAAAGCTATTACTTCCGTACAAGAAAGTCAATAACAGCTAAGCGAGTAATATTTCACTTTTTCATTAATCTCTCTCCTTAAAGAATTTAAAAACATTTCGAGAGAAATTCCGTTTCTTTCGATCACAAAATCAAAATTTTTTTTTAAAACAAAGAAAAAAGAAGCAAGCGAAAAACGCATACAAAACACTACATTGTAGATGGATGAAGATTCAATGGCTCAGGCAATTGCATATTGGTTTTCCTCTTGAAAAAGACATGCCTCCCTTGCTCTCTTAAGATAAAACAAAACTTCATTTGGTGTTCAAATCAAATTCTATCCGTTAAAGCATAGTTTTGTTTGCCACCTAGTCTTACTAATTCTCAAATTAGTCTCATTTTTTTTTTCTCATATTTTAACTCATATTTTTTTCTCTATTTATAGCAATAATTAATTTCAATATATTGGCAAGCAGCTGCTTGAGGGGGGAATTATTTATTATTTATTAAGCGATGATAGCAAAATGCAGTAACAATATAGTCTGAAGTTAATATGTACCAAATCTGTCCTCTTAAATTTATTGGGTTCGTCCTGATTCAGCAAACGTTTTATAAATCTCGTCGTCATCCTTACGCCTCCGAAGATTTAAAAAAACTCGGTAATACTCAGTTTCACTTCTAGTGTTGCTGTCTCTCTCATCTTTTACTGAAGATAACAACAGAGAGACTTTCGATTTTTATACTGCAGGGACGTTTTATGAGGTAGTGATTTTCCACCAATGGATGAAAAAGCCATTAGAGCGTCTTTCATATGTAAACGAAGCAATTTAATGCTAATATAAATGTGAAAAAAAATTAAAAAAGAGACACGCAAGTACGTGTTTTTGTGTTGAAGTTTTAAAAGCATTTCGCTTGGTAAAGGACCTCACCCTCTCAGGTGGCAATAATTAAAGAGAAGAAATAGCTCTTTTTAAGCATTATGTAAATGAAACAGTTCAGTTTGGCACTGCGAATCATAAGAGGGTTCAAAAAACTTCTCTTTAACATCGCACTCGGAGCTCCCGTGAAAATGAATGATTTTACTGAATAATATAATTTTATAGTGCAATTTAAATTAGTCATCAGTTGCGAACGGAAAATAAAAAGTGAAAAATATGCGGTTAAAAAAATCACTAAATTTATTACTACCACAAATAAGTTTTCGCTTCTAGCATGAAATATAATACTTTTTAATAAGCTGCACATCTTTCAAATTTGATATTTTCCAAAATTGATATTTTTTTTCTCAATCAATCGGTAATTGTTTCGTATTTAATATTTTAGCTGACAAGTCATGTACTTAGAAATAGTTTAAATGAACAATGTTGCTAATAAAATCAAGAAACTACTTATTACCATTAGGATTTTTTTATTATTGTTCCTCAGAAGAAAAAATGATAATTCCCTGTATATTAAACGCCGCACAAAGTTGCACCAAAAAAAAACTAAAAGAAAAATTAATGAAGGTCATACATTTTTTATTCTGTTACTACAAACGTTTGTTTACATTTTTTTATGAGCAAACAGAAGATTTGATGCTTTGTACGAAAATGGAATTCTCCCTTTCTTTCAATATGAAACCAAACACAATTTAATTTGTAGTGTTATTTAAAAATGCTGGTTTTTCAAGCTCTTTCAGCTAAACTAATGTTTTAACGATTTAAACTAATGTTGAAATAATTTTGAACTCGTAGGAAATCTCGATTCGTATTATTTAATACGAGGAGATATTTCCATCTCCATAATGCTCTAATCAGTTATTTTTGTCAGAGTGGATTTAAGGTTTGCTGATGATATTGCTTTTTCGTCGTCAGCACTAGTCAGGCTTGAGTGGAAGATTCTCTTGAAGGTCATTTTCTTCCATTATACCTGAGTAGTTGATAGAATCGGTAGAAAAATTATAGATACTTTGTAGATAGTGAAATAAAACGGTTCATTAATCCTATAAATGCAGCCGATAATAATGTTTCGGTGTGAATTTTTATGTACTTATCACTGTTTAAAATTGTGCTATTTATAGAAACGACACAAATGTGTCCTCTTTATTTGTGTATTCCTTACGGCTGCCATTGAGGCAAACTATTTTTGTACTACTGTTGTATATCGTATAGACATGTTAAAAATAAACTATTTTATTATTCCAAAAAGATTAAGTCAAATGTTTCGCATCTATTGAATTTTTTCTTTCAATTCTCTTCCATAATCTTCCTGGACCTAATGGTGCATGGATGGCAAATTGGCGTTTTCATAACACAAAGGTTGGATCTGCAGTCTTGCAAGCAGTCAGTCAACCCATCTCATCTCCCTCCTCCTTCTCCTCTTCTTTTTCCAGCAACCACGCTTCTCCTCATTAGCAAAGATATACTTAATGACAAGACCCACCTGGTTCCGCCCAAAGCACTACCAGTATTGGGATAATGTCACTTTGACCATTATCTAAAGGTCGGGGACATACAGTATGATATAGGTAAAGCACAGCCCACGACAATCTAGGGTGAACAGTACTATAGGAGTAAAGCTCAACCCACGGTATAACCCGCTGCAAAACCTGGATTTTAATCTGTCCCGGGCTGCCACAAACAAGAACATAAAGATCCAAGTTGCCTCGGCTCCCGTGACGGGAACTCTTAGTCCGGCCCTTCCGTCTTGGCCTGTCTGACATTGAACACCACTAGTCAGCAGGCCTTCAGCTTCATTGAGGCCCTCAAGCCCCCTCACCTCGACAAGGTGGTTCCGTATCGAGAGGGTCATTAGCAAAGATAGCAAAGTTCGATTGGAAAGGTTAGGATGAGACATAAAAAGAAGAATATATGTCTTCTAGGAGAAGTATCATTATCAGAAAGCTGCGCCCTAGATGCAAAAAATGTTCTATTGGGACTTACGAGAAAAAAACTCCTCTCTCTTCCTTAACAGCGCAGGCAGTGTTGAAACTAGAGAAATTTCGGTACATTGCGGATATTGGTATAGAATTAGGAAAAAGGGTAAAAATTTGTGATGAGAGCTGAAATCTATTTAAAAAACAGTGGAAGATTTAATTGAAAAGATTTAAGTAATTTATAAATATGTGAGCACAAGTAATAAGGAAAAAACAGAATTTTTAAAATTTAACTTTTACTTTCTCTTTTTGAGTGTGTCAAAGGCAGGGGGCGTCGTTACGCACGTGCGACCTGGGCTACTTTTTTAGGGGCTGCAAATTTTCAAACACACTACGACCATAACTATTGTAAAGTTGACCAGAGTAAGTAGGACTATTTTTTTCAACAACGATTTTCAACTACTTTTAAAACTGGCATTAAATTTAGTTAAATTAATCATTAATATCTAAGATCAGACTTGGGGGAAAAGGGGACGACAGAATCCAAGTTCGTTCCGGGCACCAAAATAGCTAGAATCGGCTCGGGTCAAAGGGTTGAGATTAGTTTCTCAGAGAGACCATTCCATTTCATACTTCTATAATTCAGTGTGCATTGATCGTGCAGTAACTTACGCATGCAGCACTAGCAATATTAAAAACGACATCTATGTACGTGCGAACAGTCCCGGATCTAGAACAAAATAGAGAGGGGGCCAAGAAACACAATCGGCCCGGAAAAATGTAAAAGGGGAGCAAGAAGTCCAATGCAGTATAACATTTCCCACTCCGTTTTGCAGGTCTTTAACAATTTCTTAAAAAATACATGATATATAAATAAGTTTAATAATATTTTGCTTCTGCCACCCTTACAAGTATTATGAAAAGGAGGAGCTATGCCCCCCCTAACCCCCTCCCCGATCCTGCCCTGCGTGTAAAGAACAAAAGCAAAAGGAACTTTCAACAAGCGGCAACGTAATTAACTTTTCATGAAAAATTTTGTCGATTTCTCATGTTCGACGCGAGACGTACGGATGCACCCAGATTCAGGTTAATACGAATTTTATCAAAATGATTTCAGTTTAACACGATTACTAAAGTAGGGCTAGTTTTCGATTAACACTATTATTAAAGTAGGGCTAGTTTTCGGTTAACACAAGTTAACACAGCTGTTCCATTGAACCGTTTTTCTCCACTACATCTCTACGATTCTTTATGCTCTCTTATTTACCACATAAGAAAGTACCTTGGATGTTTCCCTTGTCTCATCTATCTGACCTATCTTTGTTCGTAATTTAAATACTTCCAAAATGAGTTTTCACATTTGCCTTTACATATTAGTGTGCTTAAAAATATCTAACTCCTAATACGTTTGTAAACAATAAATAATATTTAATTATCCTTGCCCAATAGTAATGTATGCATAGAAAAATTCATTGTGATTGGTTAAAGATTAAAGCTTATCGTTTATCAATATCTAAAATAGAAAAGGTTGAAAACATACATTTTAGTTGTCTTTATTTCTCGGCAACAATTTTTGCAATAATTAATTTCTCATTTTCAATTTTAGTTGGCGCCTCGTGAGCTTCTAAACAAGTGGGGCCAGTGTACAATCGCTTAAAAAAAATCCGAACACTATGGTTGATTACAGAATTCAGAAAAAATATCTGGCAACGATTTTTGTAGTAATTAGTGATCACTAATTTCTAATTAGAATCAGATAACTAATTTCTAAAAAAGGGTTGCCAGATATTTTTTCTGAATTCTGTAATCAACCATAGTGTTCGGATATTTTTTTGAGCGACAGTATCATAGAAACATTCCAATCCAAACTTAGTGATGAGCCACTAGGAAAAAAAACTATATTCTTAAAGAGTTGTAAGAGAAATTCTTTACTTAAATAAGAAAACATACATTTCTAATGAGTAATGAATTGAGAAATTTTTTTTAAGGAATCAAGAAAATATCTTGATTAAAAAACAAAAATTTTATAGTTCTGTGAATTGGCAAAATCGTTTAGTTATGCAGCTAAAAATGTTTGCTCAGAAATTTTTAAGAAATGAGCCAGAATCAGGATATTGATTATTTGCTTTACGAGCCTCAAGTTCTTTTCCAATGAGCCGCGGGATGAACGGAGGGAGAGGTTGTCGGTAAGCATCAGACTCATCATCCGTTATTCTCAGGTTCCAGTCCCAACTCTGGCTGCATTGAGATTTTCTCGTTAACCCTTACGTTGGTAAGAAAGGGAACACTGAGGGGCTTAAGTAAGGTTTATATAAAACGTGTGCGAATGAATTTGGCTTCTTCAGGAAATTGTTTCCACTGGTTGTCTCTGATTGGATTATTCTGATATCGCAATGCAGCTCTGTTTCACACTTAAAAAAACCTCACTGAAACTAAGTAGTCCAATCAGAAACAACGAGTCCAAAGACTGCAAAGTTTTGAACAAAGCAGTTCCATTACGCACTTAAAAAAAAAAGATGCTGAAAAACCCAATCAACAAGCCCGATTAATTTTCTGTAGTAAACTGCTACGAAGAATAAATGCTTTTGTAAATCACTACAGAGAAGTAAACTTATAGAATCAGTGTCGTAACTAAATATCTCGCACCCGAAGCCAAAATTCTACATTACCACTGCTTCCCCCAGTCGATGATTTCGGATTTATGATAAATAAAAGTAGATAATGATACCTATATTTCCCAGGAAAATAAGGTAACGGCAAATCATATAATATACACAAGAAAAAGAAAAGCCTATATAATTAAATAGAAATCACAAATTATAATTATTGAAAATATGATTTTTATATAAATTCCGTATGCATATACTGTATTTAATTAGAAAAAAAATTAAGAGTTTTAACATATAGCAGATATCGGGAAAAGTTTAAAGAAAGAGGCATATTTTTAAGTAATTATATTTTTCGTAAAAAAATTCCCGGGCCTCTAGCTTTGCACCCGAAGCAAGTGCCTCGGTAACCTCAACCCTATTACGGCGATGGGCATAATATCATTAGCAAAATTTAACTGTATCGCTACGCAATATTCTACGAATATTTTCCATGCGCCTATACAAACTACTAATAGCTATAATATACTGTAAAATTGATTGCATGTATGAAATACCATAATTAAAAATAAATACCCCCTCAAGCAGCTGCTTGCCACAGAGGTTAGTTTATACCGTAGTAGAATGTCTATGAGGATGGCGGGACCTCAGCAGAAAACCAACACCAATATCCATGCCTTACCCGGGACTCGAAGCCAGATCCCTTTAATCAGAAGCCGAGCGCGCTCGGCTTCTGATTAAAGGGCCACTCGGCCATGCGATTAAAGGGCCACTCGGCCACGCGACGGCCAAAAACATCATAAGCAACTACTGCATCATCCAACTACACGCACATCAATAAAATTCGCTTTAGAATAACGGTATCTATCGCGATAGTGTCGGTTAAACACAAACTGTGTTAGTTCTATATAAGTATTTATCTACGTTTACCTCTCTGAAATACATCTATTTATCACAATTCTTACCAAAACACTGAAAATACCAATAAACTATTATAACAATTTCCAAAATAATTTAGAGAAAACATGTGCAGTATTAATTAATAGAGCATCTAAAAACCGAAAGACTATTCTATATAAACTGTAAATATACTTTCACATTAGAAATTGAATTCTTTAAATAGAAAATTTTTTAAGCAACCTTTAATATTTTGACAATTTTAATCATTTTTGAAAGTTTTATCAATAAGTCACTTACTTAATAAGGGGCTTATTTTCAATTTGTTTTTATGTTCAGAATTGCAGGGGTTCCATATATCATTTTTTTTTTTACTTAGAATATGCTTTTTATATACATTAATTTATAATTAACGCTCTTTATTTATAATACCTTCATCTTTGCCACTCCATGTTCAATCCACGGGTCTCGGACCAGGATGGGTTCGTCACATTGCATGTCGACATAACGATTCATTGACCATTTGCATATGGGATATGCAAAATAAGAGCTATCCGCTGTTTAATTAAGTGTTGAAAAGAGTGATTTTTTTTTAAAGATCCCTGCAATTTCCGAATATTAATCTCCAGGTCTCAAATTTCAGACACAGGTTTCCCCATGCCCATTCCACATTGCATTCAAAATAAGAATTCCCAGCTTAAGAGAACCTGATTTTGAACCTCAAATCACTTTCCCCATTTTCCTAGTTTACCATTTTCATTTAGCAGCGTTTAATTGGACAGATTATTTTATTCTCAGATTCTGTATTAACTTTACATTTAGCCATTAACTTATTTTATCTTACAATTATAATTGCAACGAAATATATACTATCTTATATATCCCTGAAGCACAATTTTAAAACAATATATCGTTTATATAGCTTCTTCTTTATACAACGTTAACTATTGAAAATAACATTTCAAGTAAATATTTTTGAGTACCTTTTGTGACAAAGGCATTGTTCCTATGAATTTTACCAGAGCTATTACTATCCCTATTTTTAAAAAAGGTGATCGCAGCTCTTGTGATAATTATAGGGGTATCAGCCTACTTTCCGTTCAAAGTTCTTTGCATGATTGTGTTTAATAGAATTAAGAATCTGGTTGACAGTCAATTGCGTGATGAGCAATGTGGATTCAGAAGTGGTAGGGGATGTGTGGATCAGATATTTTCACTTAGGCAGATTCTTGAGAAATGTATAGTGTTTCCCAAACCTTTGGTTGTTAGCTTTGTTGATTTCAAAAAGGCTTTCGACTCTGTCGATCGTCATAATTTGTCATTGATTGTTAGATAATATGGTATACCAGACAAGTTAGTTAACATAATGAAAGCTCTCTATAATAACACTGAGTCGTGTGTGAGAGTTGGTAAGGCTTGTAGCAATTGGTTTAGCATTACTTCTGGTGTTTGACAAGGGTGGATTTTTGTCTCCCTTTCTTTTCTCTTTAGTTTGGGTATTGATTATGTTATGCAAAATTCACTTCAATGGAAAGATTTTGGTCTTAAATGGGCTGGAGATACAAAAATTTCTGACAGATTATGCTGATGATTTAGCCCTTTTGGCAAATGATGTTGATGAGATGAACTCTTTCATTAGGGCTGTTCATGAAACTGGTAGTAGAATAGGTTTGGTTATAAACAGAGAGAAAACTAAAGAGATGAAAATTGGTCAGGCAGGCTGTGATTCAGTTAATCTGAATGGTTGCAGTCTTGAACAGGTGTCACAGTTTAATTATCTTGGGAGCTATGTAACAGATAATGGTGATGTGCGGCATGAGATTAACAGACGGATAGGGATTGCTCCCGGGACTTTTAAGAATTTATGGAGAGTGTGGAGAAATAGGCGTATATACCTAAAGACTAAAATTAGACTGTATAAGAATTTCGGTTCTTTCTAGAGTTAGTTATGGCAGTTAAACTTGGACCCTTTGTAAACAAGATAACAGGAAACTAGATGCTTTTGATTCTAGATGCTTTACGCATAATCTTGGGCATTAGAAT
Source organism: Ryuthela nishihirai (assembly GCA_038380435.1). NCBI lineage: Eukaryota > Metazoa > Arthropoda > Arachnida > Araneae > Heptathelidae > Ryuthela > Ryuthela nishihirai. The sequence continues at coordinate 8,447,940 of JAWZYU010000019.1, forward strand.
GGTTCAACTTTGTAAGTAATGATAAGGTTAAAAGAAGTAATCAGCAACCTCCTTTAAGCAACATATTGTGCAGAGAGAGACTGTGTTGGTTTGGCCATGTTGCTCGTATGCATAATTACCAATTAGTGAATAGGGTTATGAATAGTGTGCCCAAAGGCCGCAGAAAGAGGGAGAGACGTAAGATGCGGTGGGCAGACAATTTAACAGGACCTTGTTAGAATTAGTGTGCAATGGCCAGATGGAGTAAACGTAGCTCATGACAGATATGTTAAAGAAATAAATTGCACAATCTGGTTGGACCTCCGTAGCCATGGATGCTGAGAATAATTATGATGAAGGGTTGAAGTCTCAACATTTCTCTTCCATTGTTACACGCTTTACATTTACATTTCTTTTTTATGATCTTGCAGCATTTCTCGGAAGTTATCACTTTTAAACTGAGAGAGCAGAATTGAAATTATTTCCACAATTGCAACACATAATCGGAGATTCCGAAGACTAGTTGCAGTTATGCTGTAAGCTATAGCAGAAGACACGTTGGAAATCGTCACTCGCACGTGTCATGGGCTGCTCCTTCCCTTCCACGCAGGCTGAGTTAGAAGATTTGCAAATCACAAATTTACAATTCTCTTCAAAATATCAACTTATTCAGTATCTTTTCGAGCCATCAGATGCTTATTGACACTGTCAAATGATTACAGCTTCCCAGTTTAGGAGAAATAACGTCAAAAATCATTTTTTTTTACTCAAGTCGAAATTTCTACGTCTTAGGATTCAAGCTGTTACCCCCAAAAATTCCCTCGATCCCTTAGTAATTTTCCAAATAACTGCCCATTCCCAAATTCCTCCTATGGGCTCTCCCTTGTCATCCTATATGACATTAAAAATTCAAGTCTACACCCACAATAGAACGCGAGTTCGAGTTTAAAATCGTTTATACCTTTACACTTGATTTAGAGGGATCGATCTTCATGTTGTTTGCACTAGTTGTCTCTGATTGAATTATTGCATTTTAGAGGTTTTACTAAGTGCGGAATGGAGCTGCCTAGCGACAACAACATATATGAAAAATCCAATCAGAAAAAATTAATCCAAAATTTCAACGAAAAAATTTCTATTAATAATAGGCTAACGAGCATTACACAGGAAGGTGGGGGTCAATAAACCTGGACTGTGCGCAGATGTTTGGTGCTCCCCTCTCTCATTTTGACGAACTCAATTTTATTCATCTATAGTAAATACACAGATTACTTGTAAACATAAATTTCAAGAAATAATTTAGCAGAAAAATGAGTTTCACCGCGACTCGAACCCACATCTCCCAGTTACATGCTGAGTATTTTCGCCATTAAATTATCAATGGATAGTTCATTTATCAGATAACTGGGACTATAAATATTCATGATCTTGTCGCTCGAAACGCATAAAATTCACTAATTATATTAAAAACTATTTGAAGTACGCTTTCAATTAAAATATTTCTTCCTTGAATATGTATATTATTTTGTTACATATCGGTTCTTGGAACCAGACCATTATGTTTTTCGATACCCTGTATAAATCGTCCTTGAAGTAAAAGGAATGTGCTATTAATCCATGTCCTGTATGGAGCCGAGCACGTGCAACTTCTGCTTTTGCGTTTGCTTTGAAAAGAAAACAACTACTGTTTAACAAGAGGCTTGATGTAGAATAGTTGGTTGTTAATCTGTTCTGACCAAGATCTTTACCACTGTGTCCGTAGTTTGATGGGAAAACTCTTTCCGAAAGCATTGTAAGGAACAAGCAGTGAAATACCAGACAGAGGCGTTACTGATCTGCTAAATCATGACCCTTGATGCTAACATGTACCAAGTACCAAACTTGATACATATTAGCATCAAGGGTCATGAAGGGTGAAAATGGTGGCCAGACAATAGAGCTGATGGCAGATCTTCGAAAGAGCAGGGTGAGGTTGAGGCCTCACCAAAATCAAAGTTTGTAACGAGCTAAGTGAGTCGGAGTACAGCACACACCGACGATGATGCTTAGCCACTATGTGATTCGAAATGAGACTGATAGCATGCAAACGATGCAGTGAAAATTTAGGTGATATCTGATTTGCTATGATGCTTATACTACTTAGGCCTCAGACTTAACTTCTGATTCACTTGGCAGCTATTACGAAGGGTGAAAATGGTGGTCAGACCACTTTCACCCTAACAGGTGGAAACATCAAATATATACATATTTCTATAAACGTAATAGTTACTGCTAAATAGTAGCATTTACATGAAGGCATAATGGTAGCCTTCTATCAAGGCATGTTCTTTAACGTGCACAAAGTATGACTCTCTTATAAAAGCTAAGCCATGGCTATACGTCTCATCCGAAACTGGGAAAGACCTGGCTTAAATTGTCGTGACAGAATTGTAGCTGCAGTGAATTATCGAGTCATCACGAAACCAAGACAAGAAAAATTTATCATTTCTTTCGAAAGAAAAAAACATCATCTCAAGCAGCAACAAGATAGCCATTGAGTTCAACGAGCTCTTCCAGCGAGTAAAGTGATTGCTTAAATATAAAGATCAGAAAGTATGAGTGAATGCTGTAAAGGAATTTCTGGTATTTCTAAGATGGTCGTTTTTATCTCTTATTTGGTTTAAAAACTAAGTATTTGAAAAACAGAAGATTTTAACTTTCTCGCATCGAGGAACAAATACTCTTTAAGATAAAGTTATGTCCTCCCAGTCTCTGTCAATCAAAGCGAGGTTAAGAGTGATTAGCGCACGGCTTAAGGGTTCATAACGTTCAGCATTGACGCACAAATCCACCGAGCGCTCGTTCCGTCGTTCCTTTAACTCATCCTGACATCTGAGCTAGAATTATTCGATAAGAAAAAGCAAACAGAGGTCGACATTCCATCGGCGCAAAGTTGTGTCACGGCCTTGCGCATGGGAGGGTTAAAAAAGCCAATCACTTTCCTCCGGTGGAAACAAAAGGAATTGCCGGTGCTCCGCTGAACGGTCAACATTTCTGCCTCGAATCGCATTCCTCACTTTCCTTTGTGCTACGGAAAGGGCAAAAAGTCGACTTCTTCTTCTTCGCTGTAATTTCACTGTCACCGATTGGTGCATTCTTCTGCGCATGACCGAGCATGACTGCCAGCCTCATCGTCGGATAGATATTCGACTCCCGCGACAACATTTTCCCATCGCCATCCACCCACTGTAGCGGAACTGGCGACTGCCCTCGTCGTTGCGGTGTAATGGCTAGCTGGGCGGGCAATTGGGGCCATTATCGGCCCATAAACCGGGCCAGTGCAACTGATGAGACAAGCACTATTACGTGGCCTCTGCTCTGAGAGCAAATGTTGTCTCTGCTCAAATGAGACTCAAACAGGTGCGCAAACTCAGCAGAGATATTTCGATAAGAAGAAAATATCACGGACTTGGCAATCAAATATACACACCTTGGATCCCGATTATTTTCTTTGCACCAACATCACAAGTGTTTCGCTTACAAAATGGAATGCAGAAAAAAAATGGAAGTTTTATACAAAAAAGAATGATTTATGAAAATAAGAAAATGCTGTATTTGGTATGAATTCTTTTTATTGACGTGTTGATTTTAAATTTTTTTTCTTAATCTGCTAGCAAATAGACTAAATTTACAACTATTGTTTGCAAACGTATGCACAAACGCTTGAAACTAGAGGCGATAGAGTTCGAAGCAGACAATGCAATTTAATTTTTCAAATACCCCTGTCCAGATAGCCGCATTTTGGTAACTCCAGTAACGTCCTATTAGCACTGTCAGCTGATATCAGGATTATAAATAATGCAGCAGAAATATTTCGATAAGAAGAAAATATCACGGACTTGGCAACCAAAATATACACACCTTGGATCCCGATTATTTTCTTTGCACCAACATCACAAGTGTTTCGCTTACAAAATGGAATGCAGAAAAAAAATGGAAGTTTTATATAAAAAAGAATGATTTATGAAAATAAGAAAATGCTTCAGTGGTGGGTGTGAAATAATAATCAGAGTCAATAAGTCAATTTTGAAACTGTAAACTGTTGTAAAATTTTTAAAATGACCGAAATCGGTTCAAAGCGATGATGGAACCTGCAAACATATTCCTTTCACCGTTGAGACCACCACAAGAGTTAATAATCACCGTTGCCACTAGCTGAATTTACCAAGTATTATTATGTATTGATTACGGATTGGATTAATTGGCAAATGAATGGCTAAAAGCGCAGTTCTCGAGAACTTAGAATAAAATTCAGGAAATTAAAAACAAAAAATAGTAATTGAGAATGAGAAAATGATAAGAATAGAAAAAAATAGCGCAATTTAAAATTTAATGGAGATCGAATTTCTGACCCACCTATTGCTTGAGAGAGAAAAGGTAAACATTAATGACAACAGCATCGTTATAGCATTACTTCTTAATTTCATTTCTATGCAATATCGTCTAAATATCTATCGTATTTACTTTCAAATTACGAATGAATGGTGATGATCTGTAATTCACTAAATGACCAGTTTTCTCTTACATTTCTTAATTCAAACGAGAAAGCTTGTCATTACTTTTATTTCTGCGATGAATTGCCTCTCAGAGCTTTATTGGATTTTTCATACCGTATTCATTCATCTCTCGCAAAAGTCAATAAAAAAACAGAATTATAATTTAAATAATTTCTTCTGTTGGCTTCTCATGACATCTTTTACTTAAAATGAGAATTCAAATTTAATTCAGTTATCAGTCCGTGGCTGAGTGGTTAGCGTGCTTGGCTACTGATTTAAGAGACCTGGGTTCGAGTCCTCGGTAAAGCATGGATGTATGTGCCGTTATTCTGCTGAGGTCCCACCATCCTCATAGACCTTCTACTATGGCTATAAACGGACAGTCTACTGTCAGACCTATGTGGCAAGCAGCTGCTTGAGGGAGTATTTATTATTAACAGAAACATTGTTTAAGTTTTTATGACATAGTGATTTCTAAATATTGCAATTTAATTTTTCAAATACGTCTGTCCAAATAGTCGCATTTTGGTAACCCCAGTAAGTCCTATTAGCACTGTCAGCTGATATCAGGATTATAAATAATGCAGCAGAGATATTTCGATAAGAAGAAAATATCGGAGACTTGGCAACGTGATATTTTCTTCTTAAATCGAAATTCCTCACATCAAAAGTCAGAATCCGGTAGCAAATACAAAGAAGGGTTTCCTTTTTATTATTTGATTTTGTTTTCTTTTGATTTGATTCAAACAATCGGATAACTCTAAATTCGGATAAAGTGCAATTCGAAGAATAATATTGACTGCTATAATAATAAATAAAAAATAAATACCCCCTCAAGAAGCTGCTTGCCACAGAGGTCTGACAGGAGCCTGTCAGTTTATATGCCAGAGTAGAAGGTCTGTGAGGATGGCAGAACCTCAGCAGAAAAACGACACATACATCCATGCCTTACACGGGGCTCGAACCCAGGCCCCTTTGATCAGTAGCCAAGCGTGCTAACCACTCGGCCCTAAATGGTTTTATTCAGAAAACAAAATAGTTTTGGTGTTTATATAAAAGTATATATATATATTTTTCCTGTGATTTGGTATCATGCAACTGTTTCTTAGTTTTAATATGATGTTTTGTTACTTATCCTAAATAACTCTTGAATTTTAAAACGGACTTTTATGTAACTAAGCATATTTTTATAAATACCTTTTTATTTCTTACAAGACTTACACAGATTAGGCAATTTTGATCGACTAATCTGTGTAAAAATTGTACTGCGTGGATGTCAAGTTGAACACTGTGATGTTACTCTCGGTCGTCTGTCTGTTGAGGTCACTTTGGAATGTCCCTCCGGTTCGATCGCAGTACGTGAACAACGGGTGAAACAGTCTTTCTTAAGACTTCTGTGATTCGAGGGAAAATGCAGGAACTCAATACTGAGGCTCCTCCCAATAAAATGATTTAACTCCATTCTTACATAGAGATTATTCTCTTGATGTCCTCATGCAGGAATTCCAGCGCTATAACCTAGATATTCTAGGCTTGCAAGAGACCAGATGGACAGGTAAAGGTGAGATACTTAAAAATAACTTTAAATTTCTCTTTACAGGGAGGGAGGATGGAAAGCATCACCAAGGCGTGGGTCTGCTGCTCAGCAGACATGCTAGTGATGCTCTTCTAGGATATGAGTGCATTAATGAAAGGTTTCTTACAGCAAAATTTCAGACAAGCATTAAAGACTTGAATGTTATCTGCTGTTATGCCCCCACTGAGGATTCTGATGAGGATGAGAAGGATAGGTTTTACAGACAACTTCAGGATATTTTGAATTCTGTCAAGAAAGGAGATATTACCCTTGTTCTTGGTGACTTCAATGCCAAAGTTGGTACCGACTCTGACCTTTGGGGAGGAGTAATAGGCCCTTTTGGTATTGGTAGCTGCAATGGCAATGGGCAACGTCTCCTACAGGTAAGTAAACTAAATGGTTTCAGAATAACTAACACATATTACAAACACCGCGACATACATAAATACACATGGGTTTCACCTGATGGGCTGCATAAGAATATGATTGATTATATATTAATTAACAGCAAATGGGCTAGTTCTGTTAGAAATACCAGGGCATATAGGGGAGCTGAAATTGGATCTGACCATTACCTTGTTAAAAGTGTCTTGCAACTTAAACTTAAAAAGTGTTGTGCTAGGGTTAAAAAATTTACCTTTAATACTGAAGCTCTGAAAGACCCAGTTATAGCTAAAGCTTACCATGATAGGTTACTTAGTCATTATGACGGTCATGGTTTGCTTAATACTGAAGTTGAGGAAGAATGGGGCCATTTTAAACAGGCTTTTTTGGAAACTAACAGTACTCTTTTAGGGAAAAAGGAGCAGAGGAGGCAGAATTATTTAAGTGATAAGGCACTTGAGCTTATTTCGAAAAGAAAGAACTGCAGGAATGTCCTTAATCAATACCCTACTAGTCCTAATAGAAAGCATTACAGAGAACTTAATAAACGTGTAAAAGATCAGTTAGCTGCTGATAAGAATCTTTGGCTTGATGGTTTGGCTGACAAAGCCGAGGAAGCAGTTAGACAGCACAACAGCAGAGAGCTGTACCAGATAGTTAATGTTTTGTGTGGTAGAAAACGAACAGGTATACAGGGATTGAAGGATAAACAAGGCAAGGTTATAGAAGGTGAGGATTCTGTCATGGCTAGGTGGGCTGAGCATTTCAGTGATGTTCTAAACAATGTGGTTAGTTCTACTCCCATTGTTTGCAATGATGATAGATGCATTGTTGGCTTTAATGTTGGCCCTATAACACAATCTGAAGTTAGTTTGGCTATTTCTAACCTTAAACTTCATAAATCCCCAGGGGTGGATGAAATTACTACGGAAATGCTTAGAGCTGGGAATGTTTCAGTTACCATTTGGATGACTGAAATTTTGAATAACTTTTATGATAAAGGCATGGTTCCTAAAGATTTTACCAGAGCTATTATTATCCCTATTTTCAAAAAAGGTGATCGCAGTTCTTGTGATAACTATAGGGGTATCAGCCTACTCTCCGTTCCAGGTAAAGTTCTTTCCATGATTGTGCTTAATAGAATTAAGAATCTGGTTGACAGGCAATTGCGTGATGAGCAATGTGGATTCAGAAGTGGTAGGGGATGTGTAGATCAGATATTTTCACTTAGGCAGATTCTTGAGAAATGTTTAGAGTTTCAGAAACCTTTGGTTGCTAGCTTTGTTGATTTCAAAAAGGCTTTCGACTCTGTTGATCGTCATAATTTGTGGTTGATTGTGAAATCATATGGTATACCAGACAAGTTAGTTAACATAATGAAAGCTCTCTATAATAACACTGAGTCATGTGTGAGAGTTGGTAAGTCTTGTAGCAATTGGTTTAGCATTACTTCTGGTGTTCGACAAGGGTGCATTTTGTCTCCTTTTCTCTTTAGTTTGGTTGTTGATTATGTTATGCGAAATTCACTTCAAGAGAAAGCTTTTGGCCTTAAATGGGCTGGAGATACGAAAGTTTCTGATTTAGATTATGCTGATGATTTAGCCCTTTTGGCAAATGATGTTGATGAGATGAACTCTTTCATTCGAGCTGTTGATGAGACTGGTAGTAGAGTAGGTTTGGTTATAAACAGAGAGAAAACTAAAGTGATGAAAATTGGTCAGGCAGGTTGTGATTCAGTTAATCTGAATGGTTGCAGTCTTGAGCAGGTGTCACAGTTTAATTACCTTGGGAGCTGCGTAACTGATACTGGTGATGTGCGGCATGAGATTAACAGACGAATAGGTATTGCTGCCGGGACTTTTAAGAATCTATGGAGATTGTGGAGAAATAGGCGTATACACCTAAAGACTAAAATTAGACTGTATAATAGTTTGGTTCTTTCTAGGGTTAGTTATGGTAGTGAAACTTGGACGCTGTGTAAGCAAGATAACAGGAAACTAGATGCTTTTGATTCTAGATGCTTACGCAGTATCTTGGGTATTAGGTGGTTTAACTTTGTAACTAATGATGAGGTTAGGCAAAGGAGTCTGCAACCTCCTTTAAGCAGCATATTGTGCAGAGAGAGACTCCGCTGGTTTGGCCATGTTGCCCGTATGGATGATTATAGATTGGCGAATAGGGTTATGAACAGTGTGCCTAGAGGCCTCAGAAGGAGGGGGAGACCTAGGATGCGGTGGGCAGACAATGTCAAACAGGACCTTGTTAGAATTGGTGTACAGTGGCCGGATGCAGCAGATGTAGCTCAGGACAGATATGCTTGGAGAATTAAACTGCGCGGTCTGGTTGGACCTCCGTAGCCCATGGCTGCTTGAGGATGATGATGATGATGATGAACAACGGGTGAAAGTGTCTTTCTTAAGACTTCTGTGATTCGAGGGAAAAAACTCAATACTGAGGCTCCTCCCAATAAAATGATTTAACTCCATTCTTTAGTTAAATATAACAATTATTTATTGGACACATACACATGACTGATGGACCAGGACATATGCTCAGTTATATGGATTACGTCACAGCTTACTCTGCCTGTTCAGCTGTTTTCATAGAGCCCAATGCCGTTATTTCCAGTCGGCAGTTGCAAGTCTCTTGCGTCCTCCGTGCTCGTTCTTCGTCCGGCTCTGCTGTTCACCTTTGGTCGTTGCCAGCCCCTCCTTTCTCCGAACTCTCGGCCATGTGGCAAGGTCGCTGACCTGCGGCCCACGGTCAACTGTCAGCGGACAACACCAGTGGGTGACCCTCCCTTTCACCGATCTGCTACATCGATTAACATTCCAGCAAGCGCTGCACTAACAGGGCCTTGCTGGAACGGAGGCATTCTACATCGCATATGCCTCTTTGGTGAAATACAAAATAATATACGAAACAAAAAATATTTACGAAAGGCCTCTAGCAAGCTACTCTAGCCTGACAAACAGTAAGCTCATTGTCAGCAAGGTGGCACTGTTGTTTACTTAGGTTGCATTTGTGCCTTTACGTTGCATTAAATTTTCAGTTCGTCTTTCGAGTGCGGTAAATTGTTTAGTGTGTCATTAATCCCATCAACCAATTGTAAAAATATTTCAATAGTGCAGAACTAAAGCTACGAAACTATTTGTTTAATTGCTTTGAGTGTTTACAGACAAATTCTGACTGAAATAATATTCATGTTTTCAGTAAGATATCAATCAAAATTAACTTCTCATATAAGCAACCCGACTAGAGTTCGTCGTGGTGGTAGTTTTTCGCTCGCTTAAAAAAAAGAAGTTACTGTTTTACTTTGTCGTCTGTCGGACTGCAGATATTCAACCTCTTTGTTTATAAAGATAAATGAAAACTTCTTCTTAGTTTGGATAAATATTGACAAAATATCAGAATTCTCACTTTTCTGAATCTCCTAATGAGCCTTCTAGTGATTGAAAACTAATAATCAAATTACGAAATGTGAAATTTCTAAGAATTTCGTTCGAATATATTTCATTATTAGTCTCCCCCCCCCTCTCCTCGGCCTGTATAGTTGGCTAAAAAATTTCATCCCTCAAGCATTAAACGCCTGCTGTCCTCTCCCAATGTTTCCACATCTTTTCTTAGTTTTATTTACCTCAACTAGCCTTAATTTTTTACTAAGTTAAATTTTTTATTCTTATAGATCAGAATTATCATTAATTTTTAGTTACGACCACGAAAGTTGAATTTCCTTTGCTCTTCATTTCTAGTACTAAAACTGCATCATAATATTAACAAACACATATATCGCATCATAACCTAAAACTGCATCATAATATTCACATGTATCGCAGAGTTTCTAAACCAGCAGAAGCTCTGCTTTCGTTTCGGTCACAGAGGATGCTTCTCTGCTAAAGCTAAGAGAGGAAGATTGAAAAGTGCTAGGCAGTTGCGGGTGCAGCACTGGCAGACGGGTGCCTGATTCATTTTCAGGTGATTCCTTCTCCGTCCGGAACTCTGCCCGTTCCTCTGTCGTTGCAAAGCACTGGAGGAGCTGGAGTTCGTCACACCGGACCTGATCGACGAAGCTCGCTGCTCCACCCAAGTTTCCTCCCCTAATGACTGCATTCCAAAAGCGAAGGTCAAAGTTGAGGGACGTAATGCTCGAGGCGTTGACGCGCCAAAGGCCAACTGCGACGCCCACTCACCTGCTGCCACGTCACAGTGACGTCACCAACCTCACCGGCAAAAATTACGTGCTACCGATTCGGAAATTCCTCGATTTCTTTGGTCGACAGCTTCATTCTCGTGAGAGCGACGAGTGAGGAAACGCGGGTCAGGAAACGAAACATTTTGCGGTAAATCGGCCTTGCGGTTTTTTATACAAATATTTCTTCCTAATAATAAATCTGTTGCTTTGTTTTTATTTTTCAGGACAACTATAACATTTTTTTTTACTTGCATTCTTGTCTGCAATCTTAATTAATGCGATTCTTTCGCTCAATGATCATCATTCCGCTATAAGTCAGAAATGACACTTAATTGCATGTGCATGAAACAAGGTCGAACTAATTTACAAAGGAATTTGCACTATTCGATATGCATCACTTTATCTCAAATTTTCCCATCTCATTGCTTCCTAATTAAATATAAGAAAAAATAGCGCGTTTCTGTGTCAATATTGTCAGTATATTAATTTTAGCTCTTTTAGAAGAGAAACACCGAGCTTAATAACTCTGTGTTAATGAGAAGGATTATTTACTCATAATGAATCGACCACCTTGCCCTTCTCACTACTGCAGAAAACCGAATTAAATATAAATTTACATAAATTATAATAAATAAAAATAAATATCCCCTTAAGCAGCTGCTTACCACAGAGGTCTGACAGGAGCTTGTCAGTTTATATGCTATGGTAGAAGGTCTGTGAGGATGGAGGGACCTGTCAGACTTCTGTGGCAAGCAGCTGCTCAAGGGGTATTTATTTATTTTATTTACACGAATTACACAACGCGTTTATTTTTCTGAAAGGCTGATACTTAATGAAATGGTATGTATAAAAAAGGAAAAATGCGCCGCCGCAGTGGCCGAGAGGTTAGTTCGTTTGGCTACTGATCGAAACGATCTGGGTTCGAGCCCCAGGTCAGGTATGGATGTTTCTGTTGTCTTTTGCTGAGGTTTCGCTTTCCTCAAAGATCCTTCTGAATGGTGCATTAAATAAACTGGTTCCTGTCGGACCTCTGTGGCAATACATATATACATGCATACATAATTCCTCAAGCAGCCATTGGCTATGGAGGTCGAAGACTGTGCAATTTAATTCTCCAAGCATGTCTATCCTGAGCTATAGCTGCTGAATTTGGCCACTGTATGCCAATTCTAGCAAGCTCCTCTTTGACATTGTCTGCCCATATAGCATCCTTGGTTTCTCCCTTTTCCTGAGCTCTTTAGGCACACTGCACATAACGCTTTACCCTAATCTATATTTATGCATACGGGCAACATGGACAAACCAACGCAGCTTCTCTTGCAAAATATGCTACTCAAAGGAGGTTGCCGACTCATTCGCCTAACCTCATCATTACTTACAAGGTGAAACCTCTCAATGCGCAAGATATTGTGTAAGCATCGCGAATCAAAGGTATCAAGTTTCATGTTATTTCGTTTACAAAGAGTGCATATTTCCTTACCATAACTAACTTTAGATCAACATACTATTATACAGCCTAATTTTAATCTTTAGGTGTATCTGCCTATTTTTCTGCATTCTCCACAGATTCTTAAAAGTCTCAACAGCAATCCCTATTCGTCTGTTTACCTCATATCACACGTCATCGGTATCTGTTACATAGCTCCGAGATAGTTAAACTGAAACATTTGCTCAAGAGTGCAGTTCCTTTTTTCAAAAATAAGGTCCAGTGCTTTATTGCTCAAAATCCAATGCCTTATCACTTCATCGTCTCTTCACGTTTTAACCCCAAACTGTGCTGTTAATTTGAAGACAGTCCTGCTCAAAATGGTTCCATTCTTCCTCAACTTCAGTAGTAAATAAATCACGATTATCATAATGACTAAGTAACCTATCATAATAAGCTTTGTCTATAATTGAGTCTTTTAGAGCTTCTATGTTAAAGGTAATTCTTTTAACTTTTGCATAACATTCCTTAAATCTCATTTGTAAGACACTTTTGACCAGATAATTGTTAGACTCATTTTCGGCTTCCCTATACGATCTCGTATTCCAAACAGAAGTAGCCCATTAATTGTTAATTAATATATAGTCGATCATGTTCCTAGGTACCCAAGTGTATTTATAAATGTCCCGATGTTTGCAGAATGTGTTAGTTATTCTCAAACCATTTTCTTAACTGAAGGAGACGTTCCCCATTGTCATTTCAACTACCAATACCAAACGGGCCTATCACCTCTCCCCAAAAGGTCAGAATCAGTACCAACTTGAGCACTGAACTCACCTAGCACAAGTAAAATATCTCCTTTCTTGACAGAATTAAAAATATCCTGAAGTTGTCTGTAAAAACCTATTTTTTTCATCTTCGTTAGATATAGCAACAGATAACATTAAAGTCTTTAATCATAGTTTTAAATTTTGCTGCAAGAAATCTTTCATTAATGCAATCATATCCTTGAAGAGTATCACTGGCCTGTCTGCTGAGAAGAAAACATACCTTTGGAGATGCATTACAACCTCCCTTTCTGAAAAAAGAAATTTAAAATTATTTTTACGTATCTGACCTTTACCTGTTCATCCAGTCTCTTGCAAACCCAGAATCTCTAGAGTCTAAGTTACGACTCTGGAATTCCTGTGTGTGGACGGCGTGAGAATAATCTATTCAACGTCCTCAAGTTTCACGTACCTGCGGAGAGAAAAATAATTATTAGCATTTTTAGAGAAACTAAGTTTATTGAGAGAAGTACTGCCGTCAATTTCAAATATCCCCCTAATCGTAGGATGGGGAAAAGACTTGCTTCCCTCACCACTAAAAGCTGAAGCCACCAGACTGTTAGAACCAGTGTAGGTTTGGCAATGCCAGTAGAAGCAAGGGTTCAGGTGCTTGCAATGGCCTCTCATCAGGATTATTCATCAACTATTCTGAGGTATTCTGTGCATCTATTCACACAAGTCAATCCCCAAGCAAACAGAATTTTGTGAACTAGTGGGCTTCTGCTAAAGGAAAATCTACAGCTGTAGATTTTCCTTTAGCAGAAGCCCACCAGTGCAATAAATTCAAGTTCCATAATCCAGCTCACAGCCAAAATCAACTCTAAAGTCTCATAAGTATAAATGGTCACCACCAAGACCATGTGTAGTTGACCACACCTCAGCAGGGCAGAAAAAAAGAAAAAGTAGTTATACACTGATCTGGTAGCCCTCCCTTTTCGTTCTCTTCCACAAAACATGGCCTGCACCACAAGAAGACGGGTTCGGACTTTAGATATAGACCTAGTCGGTTCTGTGCATCATCACAGGAGATTGATGCACAGCTGTCCTTCCGGTGACTACTTAGCTACCATTTGCAGATACAGCAAATTACACGAGTGAAAAATCAATGAAATCAGTGGAAGTATGAACTGCGAACAATGTTATACTACCCACGTATTTTGCCCTCTTGATCAGTCTCCACGCCATTTTGGACGATTTCATTCCTTATCAAGTTTTTCGTACAACTAGTAATACTTCAAAAAATTCACTTATCAATGTTGTAGTAGTTGCAGTAGAATTTTTGCTAATGATAAGATTCCTGAATTCCATATATTTTTTTTAAATGGTTAAGTGCATCTCTAAATTAATTTTAATTAATGCCATTATAAGAATGTTATCAACCAAAGGCATACCTACTATACAGCAAAGGGGTGAGGCTAACCTGGCCTCAAGGGGCACTTTTTCAAATGTAATAGATTTGATGAGTTGCGCGTGAGTGAAGGGACCCTCTCGTATTAAATTGCACCAGGGCCTTCACAAAGCTCAGTACGACACTGTAACGAAGAGAAATGTCATGATAAACGCAAAATGAAATCTGAATAGTAAAATATAGAAAATACGGAAGTCCACGATTTAAAGATATAGTTTGTACCTTAGTAACTTCAGGAGTCCTTCGATTCCCAACTTTGAGAATCTCTTCAGTAATGCTCTAGCTCCTTATAAGAAATTGCTTTCATTTCTGATCTGCAGAGGATTTTAATGCACAAAGTCGGAATCAATGACACTAAGATCGCATTTCTAGACCCTTGAGTTTGCTGGCAGAAATGAATTGGAGCTTTCATCACAGAAAAGGAAGTGGTCACTAAAGAAATTAATCTGTAAAATAATTATTTTCTAAACATTCTACCACCTTTAGCTCACTAACAAATAACAGTTGTTTCATCATTTTTACTTTTTTAAATAAATATCTTGTTAATTTCACTCATGCGTATTTAAAGGAATTACCTTATGCAAAAATCTGTACCTTTCAAAAGAACTCTTTATCAAGATGTATCAAAGCTTTACTAATAAAAATTTCTAAATTATATTTGTTAGTAAAAACATTCCTTTACCCTACTTAAACTTTTTTCCATCCACTTTCCGTTGCTTATCCTTTCACCCAGAATTCTTGGCATTTGTCACATTGTTTCTTCGCATATAATCGATGTATTGCATCAATATTACATTGATTCATTCCAGGTAGTTTTTCCCAGATCCTCCACGATCCTTATTCAACTCATTTTCAAGTATTTCAATATTTTTATTCCTATTGAATTACTTAAAATTATTATTAGCTATCCTTATCTTTCTTATCACAAAGCTTCATTCTACCTCTTGAAGGATCATTTCGGATTTCTTTCCATTTTCATCTATTTTTGATATCACCTGATCAGAGCTACATGATAGAAAATCTAATGACCTTTGAAGACCATCAGTTGATTTTATTTCAGCTACTTTAAAAGTTTATTATCCATTTATTTCAATATTTTTGTGGATTCTCGTCATTGATTAATTTTCTTCCACACCCGTCATTCATAAAAAATACCGCTCCTTTCTCAGCTTCGTTCAGTCATATTGGAAATCAGCCATTTAAATTGAAAATAACTTTATATTTCTCACTGCAGAATATCGAAAGTGAAAACTGATATTAAAAAAGAAACATAGGGTACTGCAAAATATTGTTGCGGATCACAAAAAAATGGATAGCCACTGAGCGTGAGTATTAAAAGCTATATTTCAAAACCAAATTCAATACAAGGTAAATTGTTACAAAGGAAATATGGATTAAGTATCTTATTAACAAATTAACTATTAACATGCACAAGTCATCAATCTTCCTGCGTGAGCACACAACATCAGCTCTGTGTATTTTACTAAATACTACCTTTTACTTGATTTACCAGGTCACCCGAAGATCTTCACTCGTAAACCAATTCTCGTCCTGTGCTAATAACTTTTCACACACTAGCCGAACAAAAAGACAGTCCCTGTAGACATTCGAAGTTAGCCATAAAAGTTCCCACTTTTATACTTCCGCGTATACACAACACATCAAGTTACTTCTTGATACTTAACGATAAAAGATCCCACTTTTATCCTTCCGCGTATACACAACACATCAAGTTACTTCTTGATACTTACGCGCACTGTCTCAGAACAGCTCACCGTCCATTTTCGAACTCTTCGACCGTTACAACACAACGACCGTTACAACACAACACACCGTTAACGTTCCACTCTTCTTCTCCAAATTCTCCCAAAGTTCTTATTCGTTGGCTGAAACTTTGCTTTCGGTTGCCAGATTCTTCTGTCGTAACACTGCCCCCTTCCTAGGTCTTGTTCGTCCCGAACAATTCTGGATTCCAAAGCTTCTTCAGTTCTTCGATGAAACGGGGCCAAATGATCCACGTGAACCACCTTGCACTTTGTAGCTGGACATCGACGAATGCGATATACCACGTCTGTGTCAAAATGAAAGCGAATCTCATTATGACGTAGATTTCTTTTCTGACTGAAGCCTCGTCCACAAACATAATACGTGTAAGGCCTATAGCCCTTGTGAACACGTTTATGTCTCTGCAGGGAGAAGAATCGACTAAGAGTTTTCGTGCAAAACCTGTAAAAAGTTTTCTTCTTTGTCGAAAGTTTTCTTCTTTGGATTTTTACTTCTATCAACAGTAACAAGGAATGAAAGTCATTAGTGACATAAAATCTAGGGAGAATTTTCATCCTGCAATCTGACCCTTTTGTCAGTTGACTTTCACTTAATTCAGAACTGTCGTGATGAACCTTCAGCCATATTTCACCTGATTCAATTTGATCCCCAAGGTGCTTCACAATTATATCAGCTCCATAATTCTTTTTAACGCTTCGGTCCATCTCCTCCTTCCATACTCTTGCTAGGACTGCAGCTTCTAATCCGACAACCTTACCTGTTTCTCCTGTATAAGTGAAATCAGTGATGTGTCGGGCTGCTAGCAATATTTTTTCTGTTTTATCTTCACATAGCCAGCTTGCAACATCTTCAGATACTCCTTGTTCTATTAACATGTTACGAAACTTGTTCAAAGCATTGCCGTTATGCAGAACCTTGCGGACACGTGATGCTTCATCTACCCTATTATCCACAATGTTCACCAAACGCAGAAGTTCTCCTCCTAACTCTTCGACGAGCTCTTGCAGTTCCAAGGATCCGTCACCAAGGAAACACTGAACAGCTTCCATCACTTCCAGAGAGTTGTCAACAGAGTTTTCAAGAGGTGAATCCATGTTGCTGATAACAGCTGAACTCAAACTCTTCATTCCACGAGCTTGTGATGCTGCAACCATTTTCTTAACTAAATCAACAGCAACATCTTCTGTACTGATGAGATCAATAGCTCCTTTTCCGAATTCAACATCATAAACCAAAGCGCACACTCCTTCAGCCAGCTTTTTGGACACAATTGAGCATCTCCTTAGAGGAACGCTATCTACGGTAGCCGTCAGATCCTTGCAGCGGTAAATCTCCTTATCTGTTGGCACCAGCTCCTCTGTCTGTCCTACGATGCAGCATCCGACGTCTTCCATCATCTGCTCGATTTTATCTTTAGTGCAGTCGACTGTGAAGCCAGGGATGGATTCCAATTTGTCTAGAGTATCTTCCGTCAATTGGAGAGCACGACCGGAGATCATAGGGACCTTGAGACCTAAAGCAGCAAGTGCAGGAGCCAAGACAAGACTCACTTTGTTGCCGACACCTCCTGTGCTGTTTTTATCTACCATCCGATGGCGCCACTCGGGTCTCCAGCAAAACACATGACCCGAGGAGGTCATATTTGCTGTTTCTTCCGAATTCACTTTCTTGGAGCTCTCATTGTAATTAGCCAGGGAAATATCAGTCATGATTGCCAAATTGTTCATTCTGGAGATCAGCGACGAGTTCTGTAACATGATATTGTCCACTTTAGAGCTCTTGTAGTCGTGATAAAACTTTTCTATATCCTTATAATCTAAATGGTTATAATGTCCAAATCTGCACATTGACTGTTCAGAAAAGAAATTCAGCATGGTTTCGTTGAGATTGTCTGAGGGCTTTACTTCTCTCTGATCGTAACTCTGAGGCTTAGTTTCATCCAGAAAGTTAGTCTTTGAAGTACTGTCTCTGCCTGAAGCTCTTTTACTAGCATCACCTGTTATGCTTCTAAGCCATCCTTCGGAATTCCTCTTCCTTAAATCCCCACTTTCTATAAACGATTCGAGTGTGGCTATATGCTTCGGAAAAATCTCTCCGACTTCCGCGGTAAAGTCGAATGGCACTTTGTATCTATGATAAATGGACGCCTCTTCTTTACTCGGACCACTCTGCGAAACGTAAACTCTGTTTCGTTCCCCCTCATTACCACTCGTTACTCTGCCTTTGCGATAATTGTCCATGACGCATTTTGCTGAGAGCGAGGAATAGAATACCTTTCGTGTGGATCTCTCTTCAGATCGTGCCAGACTTGTATACCTAGGTATTTTGAAGTGCAAAGCGTACTGTATAGTCTCGCAGCTCTCTGATCTGTGTGATTGTTCTTCACAGTTCCTAGACATGTCACCAGCGACATAGACACTCTGCCATGCATTACCAGTAGTTGCGTGGTCAAAGGCATTATCTGCGCTATCTCTACGATTCTTGATTTCCAGTAGCAGATCCACATTTTTATATGCGTTGCCTTTCTCTTTTTCTTTTCCATGTTTACAATCTAACTTAACACTATCAAGATCATCTTTTTCACTGACAAATTCAACATTTAAACTATTGCATTGTCTATTGAGTTCGGTTTTATGATCCTTGAAGTGATCAATAAACTTACCAACTTGAGAAGCCACTTCAGCTCTCATCTCAGTATTTTGTGCGGCCATTTCGGCTTTCAAGTCACCTATTTTATCGCTTTGGGCAGCTATATCACCTTTAATCTCAGTATTTTGTGCGGCCAGGTCACCTATTTTGTTAGCCATATCGGCTTTCAAGTCATTATTTTGACTTTTAATGTCATTCATCTGTGTAGCCATATCGGCTTTCATATCAGTCATCTGCGTAGCCATATCGACTTTCAAGCTATTTATCAACTTTACTAATTCATCCATACTTCTAGTTAACGGCATTCAATAAATTATCCCGCTCCTGACACCAAATGTTGCGGATCACAAAAAAATGGATAGCCACTGAGCGTGAGTATTAAAAGCTATATTTCAAAACCAAATTCAATACAAGGTAAATTGTTACAAAGGAAATATGGATTAAGTATCTTATTAACAAATTAACTATTAACATGCACAAGTCATCAATCTTCCTGCGTGAGCACACAACATCAGCTCTGTGTATTTTACTAAATACTACCTTTTACTTGATTTACCAGGTCACCCGAAGATCTTCACTCGTAAACCAATTCTCGTCCTGTGCTAATAACTTTTCACACACTAGCCGAACAAAAAGACAGTCCCTGTAGACATTCGAAGTTAGCCATAAAAGTTCCCACTTTTATACTTCCGCGTATACACAACACATCAAGTTACTTCTTGATACTTAACGATAAAAGATCCCACTTTTATCCTTCCGCGTATACACAACACATCAAGTTACTTCTTGATACTTACGCGCACTGTCTCAGAACAGCTCACCGTCCATTTTCGAACTCTTCGACCGTTACAACACAACGACCGTTACAACACAACACACCGTTAACGTTCCACTCTTCTTCTCCAAATTCTCCCAAAGTTCTTATTCGTTGGCTGAAACTTTGCTTTCGGTTGCCAAATTCTTCTGTCGTAACAATATATTCACATAACAGCCGGTAGCCAAGACTACCTTTCTAGAGAATTTTAATAAAAGGAAAGAAGGCGAAAAAATAGTATGGATATATATATATAACGCATATTTTCAATGGATAATTCCGAAGAGACCAATGGAACAGAGGAGTAAAACATATCTCTGAAATTAGAAAAAAACTCAGTAAGTGATTTTTTTACACTTTTTTTCAAACACTCTTTTCTTTTATCTGCACAAGATCGGTAGGTCATTTTACAAACAAAAGGATTATTGAAAATATTAATAAATTAATATTTAAAATGCGTTTGAATAATGCGAAAAGCTGCAAATCCAAAATTCTCAAAACCGTTTCATAATTTAGGGAATATTTCCAAGAAATTCACTCAGTTATGGCTTATAATATATTGCATTGTTTAGAGTTACGTTTCACTATTTAACGTTATATTTCAGTTATTTGACGAAAATCACTTTCGTCATCGTCATCATTATCTTCAAGCAGCCATTGGCTAGGAATGTCCAACCAGGATGTACTATTTAGTTCAAACACATCCTGGGCTACATTTGCTACATCTGGCCACTGCACACCAATTCTAACAAGGTCCTGTTTGACATTGTCAGCCCAACGCATCCTAGGTCTCCCCCTCTTTCTGAAACCTACGGGCAAACTGTTCATAACCCTATTCACTAATCTATAGTTATGCATATGGGCAACATGGACAAACCAAAGGAGTCTCTCTCTGCATCAGATGCTGCTCAAAGGAGGTTGTCGACTCATTTGCCTAACATCACCATTACTTACAAAATTGAATCACCTAATGCCCAAATACCGCGTAAGCATCTACAATCAAAAGAATGAAGTTTCCTGTTATCGTGTTTAAAAAGGGTTCAGTTTTCACTACCATAATCAACTTCATGAAGAACCAAATTATTGTAGAGTCTAATTATAGTCTTTTGGTGTATACGCTTATTTCTCCACATTCTCCATAGATTCTTAAAAGGTCGCAGCAGCAATACCTATTCGTCTGTTAATCTCATGCCGCACATCACCAGTAAGTGATACATAGCTTACTAGAAAATTAAACTGAGAC
The DNA here is from genome assembly GCA_038380435.1 of Ryuthela nishihirai. Taxonomy (NCBI): domain Eukaryota; kingdom Metazoa; phylum Arthropoda; class Arachnida; order Araneae; family Heptathelidae; genus Ryuthela; species Ryuthela nishihirai. The sequence continues at coordinate 8,468,758 of JAWZYU010000019.1, forward strand.
ACTTGCTCAAGAGTTCAGCCATTCAGATTAACTGAACCACAACGTTCCTGACTAATTTTCATCACTTTAGTTTTTGCTCTGTTTATCACCAATCCTACTCTGCTACTCATCAACAGCTCGAATGAAAGAGTTCATCTCATCAACATCATTTGCCAAAAGGGTTAAATCATCAGCATAATCTAAGTCACAAATATTCGTATCTCCTGCCCATTTAAGACCAAAATCTTTCCCTTGCACTGAATTTCGCATAACATAATCAATAACCAAACTAAAGAAATAAAAAAGGAACAAAATGAAGAACACCAGAAGCAATGCTAAACCAATTGCTACAAGCATTGCTAAATTTCGCACATGACTCAGTGTTATTATAGAGAACTTTCATTATATTCTCTAACTTGCCTGGCAAACTTTTTTCCATCTACTTCAGAATTAAAACTAAAATTTTTTAACCTTAGCTCAATTCTTCTTAAGTTTAAGTTGCAACACACTTTTAACAAGGTAATATCAGATCCAATTTCAGCTCCCCTATATGACCTGGTATTCCATACAATTTTACGATCAATCAAAGATTATGACGGTAAACAGGGTCAAAATCCTTTTTGAAATCTGGTTTCTAGCATTTGATATTCATTTCTCAAGAATCTGCCTGAGAGAAAATATCTGATCTGTATATCCCCTACCACTTCTAATTCCATACTGCTCATCACACAATTGTCTCAACCAGCTTCTTAATTCTATTATGCACAATCATTAAAAAATAATATCTGGAACAGAAAGTAGGTTGATACGACTATAGTTATCACAAGAACTGCAATCACTTTTTTAAAACGTATGGGTAATAATACCTCTGATAAAAACCTTAGAAACAATGCCTTTTTCATAAAAGTTATTCACAATTTCAGACAACCATTTGATAGCAGAAGCATTTTAGTAGTAATTTCATCTACCCCTGGAGATTTCTGTAGTTAGGTTTAGAAATTTGATAAGTTGTTATATATTTGAATAAGTTAGATGTATAAAGACCATTAACACATCTATCATCATTACAAACAATAGGAGTAAAACTAACCATATCGTTTAGAACATCACTGAAATGCTAAGCCCATTTTACCATGAAAGAATGTTCACCTTCAATAACCTAACCTTCCCGTTTCTTCCACAAAAAACATGAACTATATGGTACAACTGTCTGCTATTACGCTGTCTAGCTGCTTCCCAGGATTTTCAGCCAAGCTATCAAGCCAAAAATTTTTATCAGATCTTAGCTGATCCTTTACATGTTTATTAAACTCTTTGTAACACTTTCTATTAGGACTAATAGGGTAGTGATTAAGGACATTCCCGCAGTTCTTTCCTTCAAAAATAAGCGCCAGTACCTTATCACTGAAATAATTTCGCCTCCTCTGCTCATTTTTTACCAAAATGAGTACTCTTAGTTTCAAGAGAAGACTCTTTAAAACGGTCCAATTTTTCTTCAATTTCAGTAGTAAGCAAAACCATGACTATCATGATGACTAAGTAACCTATCATGGTAAACTTTAGCTATAACTGGGTCTTTCAGAGCTTCAGAATTAAAACTAAAATTTTTAACCTTAGCTCAATTCTTCTTAAGTTTAAGTTGCAAGACACTTTTAACAAGGTAATGATCAGATCCAATTTCAGCTCCCCTATATGACCTGGTATTCCTAATAGAATTAATCCATTTGCTGTTAATTAACTTACAATCAATCATATTCTTATGTAGCCCATCTGCTGAAACCCACATGTACTTATGTATGTCGCGGTGCTTCTAATAAATGTTAGTTATTCTCAAATCATTAGTTTTACTTACCTGTAGGAGAGGTTACCTATTGCCGTTGCAGATACCAATACCAAAGGGACATATTGTCGTGCCCACAGAGATTTATTCTGTGGACACGTCTAGGGGCCAAAAGGTTCTAGAATATTCAGTTTGCATGATGGAAACAAAGACTCTTGTTTTGCCATCCAGTTCTACGAATTTCCCTGACGCCGTTTGCAACAGAGGACGAGTTTTCGCTTCCGGCATGGAAACTTCGCGACTAGAGAGTCGCGGTCAGCATCAAAGCCCACGGGGAAGGTGTATCTACCCTGCTTCGGCAGCCTTTGACCAATAGCTGTCGTCCACGTCAGCGTACACGCTGACCTCTGCTAGAGGTCGCAGCGGTAAGAAGAGTTGGAAGAGTGAACTGTTTGGAGGAAGACGTGTCTTTCTTCTTCTTGACTCGTGCTTCGTGGTTGGAAATCTCAACGGTGAGGACGTGTGTTCCTCCTTTCATCTTGTCTGAACTCTGAGAGACAAGAGTTAAGCTTCTGCAGATAGTGTTTAAATCCGACAATGCCTCAATCACCAGCCAAGCGGCCTACGGACGATGTCTCAGCAACGGCAACATGAAAGCAGATATGGGTCATTCTCACCATTAAATCTGTGCAATTCCACATGTACAGTCGCTCAAAAAAGTATCCGAATACTACGGTTGATTACAGAATTCAGAAAAATATCTGGCAGCGATTTTTTTTGGAAATTAGTGATCTGGCAACCTTCGTGTCACGTGACACGAAGGTTGCCAGATCACTAATTTCTAAAAAAATCGTGGCCAGATATTTTTTCTGAAGTCTGTAATCAACCATGGTGTTCGGATACTTCTTTGAGCGACTGTACATGCTTCTACCATCCGCCGCCACGGTGCCCAAAATCGGGACCACGGACTATAAGGACTTTTAGAGCTAGTGGTTCGGACTTATATTATGGACTTTGATGAGAATTTTTCGTCTCCACCACTATAAAGGTTTCCTTGCTTAAGAGCAGCGTAGCTGGAAAATTACCCACAAGGTGGGAGGAATTTGTATGAGAAAATGTCAAAATAGTAGTATTGGTAATAAATATTGTGTTTAATTGTTAAATACGGATTATCTCCGTTTTCTATGTGTTGAATGTTAATTACTTAGAATCTTGAGTTAAGGGACTGCCTTAGTCTGGGCAGCGTAGGCGGAGCACGGCCAGAGAGAGAAAATGATGGACCGCCCTAATAACAAAGGGGGCTGTACATGAATTTAGTTTCCGTGCCCAGGATTATTCGCACCTGAGAATTATTGCGGATAAAATTTTTGAAAGTTATTGCGGATAAATATTGTAAATTTTTCTTGTAATTGAATTGCATTTCTGTGCATGCCTCCATTGCGCTTAGGAGGCACAAAAATCCCAACATACAGCGCAACACTCAATACACTATCTGCATAGTAGAAGGGATGGATAGTCATCAGGCAAATGGATAGTCAGGACGCAAGCGCGCCACCCATCCAGGAGCAAGACAGCGGGACCTCTAATGGCGGGGTTCGTGAATTTGGTAAACCCATATGAAGGAGATAATAGCCGCACTGCAGCAGCATTTTTTGAGCAATTAGAGGGAGTAGGGAAAATCGCACGATGGCAACCGAGCGAGATGGCAATCATTGCCCACCCGAAATTGTGAGGAGCCGCCACTTAATTTGTGAATCAATCCCCGGAATTGCGAAATGAAGACTTTAGCATTTTTAAAAGGTCAGTGTTAGAGAGATTCGACAGTGTGACACTGTTAGCCACCCGATTGCAAGAATTTACCAGCTGTCAGCAAGGTGTGAACGAAAGTGTCAGAGTATGCTGCCTGCATTCGAACCCGGGCCTATCAGTTCTTGGGAACGGCAGGAAGGAGCACGGATAAAGAAAATCCGGGAGTCGGCGATCAGATGCGCCTTGCTCAGTTTTTAGCAGGTCTGATCCCGCTTCTCTGGTGGTTTGTACTATCACATAACCCCAGCACATTTGAGGAGGCATTGGCTAAGGCGATATTAGAGGAAAGCAATGAGTGTGCCTCCGGACGGATGGCAGCCATACGAGCGCTTGACGACGAAACCCCCATGAGAACCACGGAATTGAACCCCCTGCCCCAGCTTCAGGACCTGTTGGAAGCCCTTCCACTGTGCCAGATCCAGGCAGATTTGGTTCGTTTAGGAGAGCACCTCCACCGGATGGAAGGACAGCAGGAGCGGAACCGCACATAGGACCGCACAAACCGACCTCAGCAATGGCAGCACCTCTGGGCAGACCACCAGGGTGTCACATGCTTTGCGTGTGGTGGGGTAGGCCATTACGCCCGTCAGTGTTTGTCGTCCCCCACCCACCCCAACTGGCCCGCGACATCCGACAGGGCAAACTCTGCCACAGAATTGAGACCGAGCAACCCTAGCGAGGACACACTTGATGAGAGGTCAAGGTCCCCATTTCCTGTCCCCCTGAACATGGGAGCAGCAGAGAGAAGAATCAGAACCCACCAACCATCCTACGGCTCCTTTAAACTGGAACGGGAGGAAAGCCCCGGATGCACTTCCCAGAGTCCCGTCGAAATGTTAGCTGTCCGCATTGCACCGTGTGCCATACTGGGCAATGATGAAAATTCACCCATTGTGTCCGGTTGCATGGAGGGCACGGAGGTGTTGGCTCTCATCGATACTGGCGCCACTGTATCTGTCATTGATAACCGATGCTTTCAGTGCTTGAAAAGCCGGATCCTACACAGAATGGTCCCCCTCCAACATCAGTTGAAAACCGTAGGCGGAAACCACTCCCTATGATAGGCAGATTCATGGTAACCCTCACATTCGATGAAATCAGTTTTGAGCACCCGATAATAGTCGTAGACATCGAAACTCCACAGTACGACATGATAATGGAACATGATATTTTGAAAAAGCACCGCTTCATTATTGATTGTTATTCAGGCACACTACGGAGAAAAGAGTATAGAGAATCGAACCACAGAAACACTCCCATTACATCGCCCCCCTACCCTACTCAGGAACAATCTACAACCCCCTCCCCTACACCCATGTACATTGGGCACATGGTACATAAGCTCTGTGTCCCTCTCCGAGCCGAGTGCATAGCCCTTGTTGAATGCTCTGCCCCCCAGCTCCGAGGCTGCACGATCCTGGCTCAACCACACGAACGGCTGAAAACCGGTTCCCTGCACGTGGTCCGCTCAGTGAACAGCATGGATGGTAGTGGCAGGCTTAACATCCAGGTCACCAATACCTCCTCAGTCCCCATCTGACTGAACAAACGCATGTGCATCGCCACGTTGGAAGCGCTCGACGCCATAGAAATCCAGTCCCCTAGTGTTCCCCCGAAGAGAAAGAAATTGCCCTTGTCCCTGGAGGATTTCCAGCTGGACCATCTTGGGCCACAGGAAAAGAATAGATTGGGAAAATTACTGATGATAAACAGTGATGTTTTTGCTAGAGATGTTGGCGAGTTGACAGGCACAGACGCCATTTATCATGAAATTCACCTCACCAACGACTGCCCCATGAGACAACGGGCATACAGGGTGCCGTTCGCGCTACGGTGAATTAGATCGACAGTTGGATGAGCTGCTAGAGCAGAGTATTATAAGAGAAAGCGCCTCTCCTTTCGCTTCACCCATCGTCCTAGTGAAGCAAAAAGACTCCACATACAGGTTCTGCATCGACTACAGAGCACTAAATGCGAAAACTGTCCCGGATTCGTAGCCCCTCACCCTCATCAACGAAATTATTGATTAGCTGGCTCATGCCAAATACTTCAGCTCTCTGGATATGGTGTCTGGATATTGGCAGGTTCTGGTTCACTCACGTGACGTGGAGAAAACGGCATTCATCAGCAGGAAAGGATTATTTGAGTTTAATTACCTACCGTTTGGACTGAAGAACAGTCCCGCCACTTTCCAGCATTTATTAGATCACGTATTAATGGGAATGCGGCAAGAGCAAGTGCTCATATACCTCGACGACATAATGGTGGCCTCCCAAACATTTGAGCAACATGCTGAACGTCTGCAGAAATATTCGACTGATTAAGGGCTTACAACTTGAAGCGAAAACCAGCAAAGTATCAATTCATGAAAGAATCCCTGACTTACCTGGGACATTTGATTTCTGCAGAAAGGGTCCAGCCTGATCTGTGGAACGTCCAAGCCATTGAGGAATTTCTCCGACCCGGTAGTTTCTGGAACGTTTGGGCCTTTCTAGGCCTAATACCGGCGTTTTATTGACCGCCACGCCGACCTCACTGCCCCCTTAGTTCACTTGGTAAAAAAGGACACCAAATTTAGCTGGTCCCCAGAAGCAGAGGAAGCATTTGAGGTGTTGAAAAGAAAGTTAATGACAGAGCCCCTTCTCCTCTACCCCGACTTTGGACGGAAGTTTTTCCTGTCAACTGATGCATCAGACATTGCAGTAGCCAGCGTACTGGAACAGGAGACGGACGACGGGTTCCGTCATCAAGTAGCCTACACCAGTCGGAAATTGAAGCTCCCAGAAACGCGCTACTCAACAATTGAGAAGGAGGCCCTTGCAATCCGTTTCGTCATTACCCACTTCAAACAATATTTGTATGGGCAACGATTTACTGTTGTATCCAACCATGCCCCCCTCACGTATTTGATGAAGCTCAAAGTTCCCTCCAGCAGACTGGCCAAGTGGAATCTAACTCTACAGGACTATGATTTTGACGTCATTTATCGGCCTAGGAAACACAATGTCCCCCCCATATACTCTGTCTCGTCATATACAGGCAGTCGAGAGAGACCCCCCTTCCCAGGCCAACTTTGGCGATTTCGCCCATCTGAGATACCTGCAACTTTAGGACCCCACTTTTAGAAACACCATCGAAACATTAGAGGGTAGGACCCCCAATTCACCAGCCAGTGCCGCCGAACCATTCTACTTGAAGGAAGGTATACCATTTGTTCCCCCCCCCCCGGCTCGCCACAGCCCCCGCAGTGAAGCAACTGAACAACTAGCGATCCCCGTCAGTCTTCGAGGACATATATTGGAGTTATGCCACGATAATCCCTGTTCAGGCCACTTGGGCGAAGATGACCTTTCAAAGGGTAAGGTCTGAGTATTACTGGCCCAGCATGTATACTGATGTTCGCAATTACGTCCAGATCTGCATATCTTGCCTGCAACAAAGAGGATACCAAGAAAGAAAGAAGGGAAATCTGGTACGAGCCCCACTCACAAGCCGCCCCTTTCAACGTATAGGCATGGACATTTTAGGCCCCCCCCCCTCACTCAGCGAGGCAATAAATGCGTCTTCGTCGTTATGGACTATTTTACTAAATGGCCCGAGGTCTATGCTCTGGCCAATTAGTTAGCAGAGTCTATCGCCAGAGCATTCATGGAAGATTATATTCCTAAGCATGGAATTCCCACTACAGTCATCAGTGATAATGGACGAAACTTTACCGGTCGAGTGATGACCGAAATATTTAACCGATTGGGCATCATTAAGCAAAACACCAGCTTTTATCATCCAACTTCGAACGGCCTCGTGGAAAAGTTCAACCAGTCGATAGCATCCATTTTGTCTCATCTGGTGGCCGACAAAAATGATGTGTGGGATGAGCATCTGCCATTTGTTTTGATGGCTTATCAGAGAGCAACCCGCAGCGCCACCCATGAGACCCCCCTACTTTTTACTTTATGGCAAAAATGTTGCCCTGCCCTACTAGTTCTGGCAGACAAAAGAACCCCCAACCTACGCCGACACCAAGAGTTATGATGAACAGTTGGCCAGCAAACTAAATGGGACATATGAGTTGGTAAAAGTAAACTTAGAAGTGGCAGCTGCGAATCAGGAGAAACAGCGAAAGAAAGTGGCTATAGATAAAGGTATTCAGCCCAGTGACCTAGTGTTTTTATATAGCCCACGGGTCCCTCGCCGAAATACCAGGAAGCTATCAAAAATGTCCACAGACCATGGCGAGTGTTGGAGCGCATCACTGAAGTTAATTATAGAATCGCCCTGGTTACCAACCCTAACAAAGAAGAGACAGTCCACGTAGATCGGCTCACAAAGCTGCAAAAGCACCGCCCATATCTGATAAGCAAGCCTTCTGCTCATGAGAACCCCACACCTAACCCCAACACGAGTTCATGGATGGCTCATGATGGTTCAGGGATGGCTCCTGATGGTTCAGGGATGACCCATCACGAGCCATCCCCGAACATGAATTGGAAGACGATGACTGGGAACCGAATCCTTGAGTCACACGGGACCACATTGCAGGCCGTCTGGCGCCAGTTGCGCAGACACACCCTGCCACAGCGAGCTCACTGCAGCCAACACTCACCACAGCTGCCTGGTAGCCACATAAGTATGAGCTAGGACCCCGTGGGCAAGATGGGAGAGTCATACCGTCCCCAGCCATTGCTGCTAACACACCCTCACAAACCTTGGCTTGCTACGATGTCAGCAAACCCATTGGATCAGCACCCCTTCATCCATTGTCTCAGCGGCCGCCCCAAAGCAAACGACGCTTGAGACCATGGAATGCTGGGACATATGATGAACCAGAAGAAGCGAGCACCCCCTCATGGGCTACTGTCGCTGTGAAGGGGGTTCAAACCGACAAGACGTCAGAGGAGATATGACTCTGGACTTTATCAACTCTGCTGATCTAATGTTATTAAATGATTGGGATACTCCAGCAACTTTTAACGGCCCAAGGGGTCGTAAGCTGGATTGACTTGACCCTAGTAATGCCTTGGATGATTCCTATGGTCCGGAATTGGTGCGTTTGCGATAAGGTCAGTAATAGCTACCACAACTATATCGTGTTTCAGGTGGGTGGAAGAACACCTCCCCTACAGTTTGCACAACGGTTTGCAGTGGGCAGAGCTCCCGAGTGGTGCAAACTCATGCGCTGTGTGTCACCGGAACTGGCGTAGATCGGCCAGCATGTCAGAGATATTGGTGATTGTAACTCTCTAAACAACATCTTGGGAGAACTTCCAAGGAGTTTAAGCGCTGGATGCGAGGCAACCTTCGGGTTCATGAGGCAACCCAGAGCAGGCGGTAAATCAGTGCCCTGGTGGACACCCGAGCTCAGTGTTACACAGAAAAGAGTAAGAGCTCTTAGAAGGAGATTTCAAAGGTGCCACAATGGGGAGAGAAGTGCCAGAGAGGAATTATACAGGAAGGAACAGGCAATGTATAAGCTCGCTATCGCCAGGCGCAGCTGACTTCCTGGCAAAAGTTCTGCAGTGAGGTCTCTGTACAAAACACTTCTACTTTACAGTACAAACTAGCTACGAATAAGCTAGCTAGCCCCTGGAAATTGCCTATGTTCGCAAGGAAGGTGAATCCAAGACCACTTCCTTTAGCGAAACTATCCAGGTACTTTTGGATAACTTGTTTCCCAAATATGACAGGAGTTCTGATGACGCAGAACATCAACACCTTAGGGAAAATTACAGGATTCCGCCAGACACGCCGGATGACGTTCCATTTATGAAAGAGAACGTAGGAGAGGTAATCAGGGATATGGCCCGGGGCAAAGACCCGGGTAATGATGGTCTGACAGTGGAGATTGTTCCTCAGGTGTTAATGAACACAAAGACCTGTTCACCCAGCTCTTCAACAAATGTTTGAATCTGGGAGCTTTCCCAACCGCCTTGAAACAGGCAGACCTTGTCCTTTTAAACAAGGCAGGCAGGGACCCGGCAGATGGAAAATCCTATAGACCAATATGTCTGCTGCTGGTGCTGGAAAAAGTGCTGGATAAACTCCAGACAAATAGGATGTATTTCCACTGTTAAAAAAACGGTTTCCTGAATCCTAAGCAATTCGGGTTCAGGGGAGACTAGTCTACCACAGCCGCTATCAAACAAGTGGTGGACATCGTTAAGGTAAATAAAATGCAAAAGATGCGTACCTCTCTGATTGCCTTAGACATGATAGGCGCCTTTGACAACGTCTGGTGGCTCCAATATTAAAAAGATCAAAAGACTGTTCCTGTCCCAGGAACATATTTGTTCTAGTGGCCAATTACCTCAGTGAGAGGATGGTCACATACTCCCATGCCAGCGGGTCAGCCTCAAAAAACTTGGAAAGAGGCTGCCCACAGGGTTCGTGCAGTGAACCATTCCTCTGGAACTTGGTCGCTGATACTGCCCTGTAGTTGACTCTACCAGAGGGCGTCTGGCTCCAGGCCTACGCTGATGATATGCTGCTTGTCATAACAGCACCCTCCAGAGCAAGACTGGAGACTGCTGGCAATGCAGCACTATCAATACTCGAAGGATGGTGTCTGAGCAATAAGCTAAGGTTCAGCTTTGCTAAGACAACAGTCATGACTGTTGCTAAAGAGGGTGTCCTCAAAAAGAGGTACCCTATTTATAAATTAAATGGCGAAAACATCCGCCACATGACGACTTTAAAGTACTTGGGGATTACTCTGGATGAGAGGATGAGCTGGATCGTGCACCTGCAGGACTTAAAAGCGAAATGCACAATTGTTATGTGCAAGCTGGGGCGAATGGCTCGCATCTCATGGGGACTCAGAAGCGAGGTTCTCGAAGACCTGAGAGGAACGGAGCGGATCCTAACATATGGTGTGGGCGCCTCATGGCACCTGACGGACCACTCCATAATGTGTAGAAAGCTGCTTGCTGCCCAACGACCAGCTTTACTGCGTATCATCAGAGCTTACAGGACAACATCTACGGATGCCCTCCTGGTGTTAGCAGGGATCCCTCCGCTATTTTTGATGGTCGGCAAAGAAGCGACCATTTTTAGAGTCTTGCAGGCTAAGGAGAAAGCAACATTCCTCGGGTTCAGTATGACCCTGAGAAGTATGAAACTAATACCGCTAAGTGGGAACTCCGTCCCACGAGGAGACTATGTGTGCCCTGGTCCAAGGAGTTACCCTCAGGAATAGGCATTGAAATATACACCGATGGTTCCAAGAGCGAGGAGGGTGTGGGCCTAGCCTTCACTGTCTTCAATCAAGGCGCCAAGGTGTATGATTATCAGAGGAAGGTTACTAATAATAGCTCGTCCTTCCAAGCGGAGTTGCTCGCTATCAGAGAGGCCCTGAACTGGGCCCTCAATGACGGCAGTCTGAATAACGACATTCGGCTGTACACGGACAGCCAGGCAGCTCTGCAAGCACTTGAGGATGCAAACAACAGGAATCAGATAGTAAATGAAATCAAGTGCTTCCTGGGCAATCAGAACATGCCCAGGATTTCCTTCTCCTGGATCAAGGTGCATATAGGCCATGAAGGGAATGAGCGGGCCGACCAACTGGCCCGCTCCGCAGGTAATAATACTCAACCTGTGATAGTGGTAAAGACTTCTAAAACTGCCCTGAAGTCTTTAATTAGCCAATGTGTAATCAAGGAATGGCAGAGGCTCTGGGATACGACTGAGAATGGTCTACAAACAAAGACATTCTTGAAAAGGGTCAGTCTATCCCTGACGTCCTCTGACCACTATTTGACGCAAGTCCTAACAGGACATGGGAGTTTCCCCAAATACCTGGAATGGTTTAAAATCTCTGCCCACAGTTACTGCGGCTGTTGGGCTCCAGAAGCAGATGTCGGGCACTACATCCTCAGGTGTCCGCTTACAGAGGGGTTCACTAACGAACTCAGGGACTCCCAGGCGATCAATGAGGTAGCAGGTGAGTTGGTCTCAGTGTCCATTGAGAGTGCCGATGTCAGGGCACACTTGAGGGACATAGGCTGGCTCGTCTGCCGGCTCCGGGACTCTCTTTTTGAGGTCCGGAGCTGCTGTCTCTCTACTACTTATTTTCCTACTTTCACCCCGGGCTGCACTCAGCAACCCCTTTAACACTACCCATACTCCAAGTCCCTACTGGTCTCCTCTGAGACAATCTTCATCTTCTACTTCTAGGCTTCTCTTTGCCAAGCACGTACAGTGTTGTGAGACGGAGCACATGCTTTCCCCATGGGGAGTGGGTCCTTTGGGACCCACCCCGAAATAAAGAGAGGTGTCGCTGTGAAGGGATGCCTCCGTGACGCATCGCCGGAGGGCAGAGCCAAACTCTCCCTAGTCTCGTCTGCACACCAGGTCTCCGACAGTACACCTCACGCACACGCCAGCCACCCATCCACTCGACCCCCTGGCTATCAAGCACAGCAGTGCAGTGAAGACTGAGCCAAGAACACTCGCGTGAGAAATTGCAAGATTTCTCCCATGAGCGGTGGCAGGCCGGTTTGCATGCGGGACTGGTGACGCTTTTGGGAAGACTCTGGCGAAGCGGCAGAGCTGAGCTGCCCACATTGGTCGAGGAAGGAAACACGCCAGCAGAATGACCTCATGATGTTGCGCTCGTCTTATCTCCCTAGGGCACAGGTGGATAAGCTGCGAGAGCAACGATATGGCCATGACCAGTGTTTCCCAAACAAACCTCGCCCCCTCACACATGTGCCACTGACAATAAATTGTACGGAAGGAACGAGTAGTTTAAGGGAGTGATTGTAAACATTGTAGGCCTGTTGTAGTAGCCCTCGATATCGTAAGGAAACATGTAAATGGAAATGAGTAAATTAATTGAAAAGAATTAGTTTGAGTAATTGTATTTTGAATTATTGAGAAATTGTAGAGGTTGAATTAACTGAAAATAATTAGTTTGAGTTATTGTATTTTGAATTATTGACAAATTGTAGAGGTTGAATTAATTGAAAAGAATTAGTTTGAGTTATTGTATTTTGAATTATTGACAACTTGTAGAGATGAATTAATTGAAGCATTAATTATTTGGAATTATTATAAAATTGTAGAGATGAATGAATTGAAGCATTAATTATTTGGAATTATTGTCAAATTGTAGAGATGAGTTAATTGGAGGATTAATTGTTTTGAGTTATTACCAAATAGTAGAGATAGAATTAATTGAAAAGAATTAGTTTGAGTGATTGTATTTTGAATTATTGACAAATTGTAGAGATGAAGGAATTGAAGCATTAATTATTTGGAATTATTGTCAAATTGTATAGATGAATTAATTGAAGCATTAATTATTGTGAATTATTGAAAAAAATAATAATTGTGAATTATTGACAAATTGTAGAGATAGGTTGATCGAAGAATTGATTATTTGGAATTGTTGACAACTGTAGAGATGAGTTAATTGAAGGATTAATTATCCTGAATTATTGGAAACTGTAGAAAGGAGTTAATTGAGGAATTAGTTATTTTGAGTATTGTCAAATTATCGAGATTAAATTAATTAAAGAATTAACTATTTTGAATTATTGCCAACTTGTAGAAACGATGTAAATCAAAGAGTAATTATTTTGAATTGTTGTCGAGTTATCGCGATTGAAGTAGTTGAAGAAGTAAGATATTAATTAAGAGTATATAAATGGATGATTTAGAAATTATTACATGATTGTTATGTAAGACATAGGAAGTAAGAGGGAATAAGACAGGAGTTAAATGAGAATGGGACTGACAGATTGAAGAAGTAAATGTAGCACTTGTCTTTTAAGGAATAAATGCTATGCAATGTCAACTGTGAATGTAACATGTACTGGGTCCTAATGGTCCCAGATATAGAAAGTTCGAGTGAATCAGTGAGTCACGTGGCGGTAGGCACGGAGACGGACTGTGTGATTGTGAATTAAGTGCGTGTGGAAAACCAGATTTTTGACCCCTTCCTTTTCTCTTTTGTTTCGTGTGCTTTGGAGCCTTCTACAAGCCGACGTCCACAAGAGCGGCACAGGTGGGCCCGAACCAGACAATTTTGACCCTTGGTGCACCTGTTGCTACACTGTGTGACACCGAGACTCGCCGAGGGAAAAACCAGAACTGTCGCTGTGTTGACTTAGGAAATCGCCTTCTCTTATATTAGATGTGTGCATTGTTGTCTACGGACAGTCAAAGACCTTTCCTTGCCCCGCCTATTTCCCCCTCTCCCTAAAGGGGAATGTGTCATGCCCACAGAGATTTATTCTGTGGACACGACTAGGGGCCAAAAGGTTCTAGAATATTCAGTTTGCATGATGGAAACGAAGACTCTTGTTTTGCCATCCAGTTCTCCGAATTTTCCTGACGCCGTTTGCAACAGAGGACGAGTTTTCGCTTCTGGCATGGAAACTTCGCGACTAGAGAGTCGCGGTCAGCATCAAAGCCCACAGGGTAGGTGTATCTACCCTGCTTTGGCCGCCCTTGACCAATAGCCGTCGTCTGCATCAGCGTACACGCTGACCTCTGCTAGAGGTCACACGCTGACCGCTACGCTAGAGGATCTCTAGCGCAGCGGTAAGAAGAGTTGGAAACTCTTCTTACCACTGCGCTGCCCTTGACCAATAGCCGTCATCTGCGTCAGTGTACACGCTGACCTCTGCTATCACCTGCTGACCCTCTGCATCAGGGTACACGCTGACCGCTGTGCTAGAGGACCTCTAGAGCAGCGGTAAGAAGAGTTGGAAGAGCGAACTGTTTGGAGGAAGACGTGTCTTTCTTCTTCTCTCACGCTTCGTGGTTGGAACTCTTAGCAGCGAGGACGTGTGTTCCTCCTTTCATCTTGTCTGAACTCTGAGAGACAAGAGTTAACCTTCTGCAGATAGTGTGTAAATCCGACAATGCCTCAATCACCAGCCAAGCGGCCTACAGACGATGTCTCAGCAACGGCAACATGAAAGCAGGTATGGGTCATTCTCACCATTAAATCTGTGTAATTCCACATATACACGCTTCTACCAGCCGCCGCACGGTGCCCCAAATCGGGACCACGGACTATAAGGACTTTTAGAGCTAGTGGCTCGGACTTATATTATGGACTTTGATGAGCATTTTTCGTCTCCACCACTATAAAGGTTGTCCTTGCTTAAGAGCGGCGTAGCTGGAAAATTACCCCAAATATTGGAGGAATTTCTATGAGAAAATGTCAAACTAGTAGTATTGGTAATAAATATTGTGTTTAATTGTTAAACACGGATTATCTCCGTTTTCTATGTATTGAATGTTAATTACTTGGAATCTTGAGTTAAGGGACTGCCTTAGTCTGGGCAGTGTAGACGGAGCACTGCCAGAGAGAGAAAATGATGGACCGCCCTAATAACAAAGGGGGGTGTACATCAATATCACTCGTCCTCAAATGTAGAGTCAGTATCAACTTTAGCATTGAAGTTGCCATGAACAAGGGTCTTGTCTTTTAATTTTTAAAAAGGGAAAAAGGTACCCCCTACACAAAGCAAAGGGAAGAAAAACTACTACACAAAGCAAAGGGAAGAAGGTATACTACACAAAGCACAGATCTCTCCTTTCTTGACAGAATTCAAAATATCCTGAAGTTGTTCATAAAACCTATCCTTCTCATCCTCATCGGCCTCCTCAGTGGGGGCATAACAACAGATAACGTTCAAGTCTTTAACGCTTGTCTGAAATTTTGCTGTAAGAAACCTTTCATTAATGCACTCATATCCTAGAAGAGCATCACTAGCGTGTCTGCTGAGAAGCAGACCCACGGCTTGGTGATGCTTATTGTCGTCCCTCCCTGATAAGAGAAATTTAAATTTATTTTTAAGAATCTGACTTTTATCTGTCCATCCGGTATCTTGCAAGCCGAGAATATTAAGGTTATAACGGTGGAATTCTTGTGTGAGGACATCAAGAGAATAATCTCTGTGCAGATTCCTCACATTCCAAGAACCTGTAAGAAAAGTGGTTAGTGGGATGTTTTTAGAAACTATGTTTATTGAAATAGGAAGTGACGACAATGTCAAACACCTCTAACCGCAGGAATGGGGCAAAGACCCGTTTTCCCCAGTACTGTAATTTGTATGAGATTTGTATGAGAAAGTCTGAAGCCATCTACACTGGAAGATTTCCTCCAATGTAGGTTTGACGATGCCCGTAGAAGCAAGGGTTCAGGTAACTGCGAAGGCCTCTGATAAGGATTATCCACCTGCTGATGAAACATATGCTGTGAATGTATTCACTTGAGACTGTCAATCCACAAAAAAAAAACAGAAAGCATAACGGAAAATTTTCCATCAACTCACATCCTTCAGTGCAGAAAATTCAGGATCCATAATCAAGCTCAGAGCCATTATTCCTTTGAGGTTGGTATATATGGTCAGCACCAGGACCCTGTGCAGGATAGAAAAAATGAAAAGTAGCCTCTACCAGAGCAGGGTAGAAAAAGAGAAAAGTAGCCATAGCAGTCCATATCAGTAGGCCATACTGATCTGGCAGACCTCCTTTTGCGTTCCCTTCCACAAAAGAATATATCTTATGAAAGGTGCTAACGGTCTACACCACGAGACCCGGATGGTTCTGTGCATCATCACAGGGAATTGGTGCATAGCTCTTCTTTCAGACTTTAATAATAAATAATCATACCTTCCCGACTTTTTACGCAAATAAAAATCCTTAGGATGTCGCCATGCGCAACACTCAAGACTCCATATTTAATCTTAATTATTTTTCATATGCTACTGTGAATCGATACATTTATTATTTATTTATTCCTTTTAGTATATTTATTTATCCTTTTAGTCTATTTATAGCTGCGTAAATAATTCTTTTAAATCTGAAGTTCGTTTTACCGAAACTTTGCATATCGAATATTTAATCATATCGAGATATTAATGTCAGTTTCTTTTCATATAGAGATTTATATATAAGAGAAATATATTCGCATGGCATAAAATATAAACCTATTGACCTAAACCTCAAGGTATTTTCGCAACAGTCTTTGAATTGTTCCTATAATAGTATAAATATGGTAAGAGAATTATTACTGTTTACCAATGGTTGCCAAAGAGTTTGGTTACCAAAGGGTTTACGAAACTGTTACCAAGGGTTTACCAAAGGTTTACGGGATTATAACTCCCTTTCTGATAGATGGAAGAACTTGAAAATCAGAGATTCAACATATCAACCCTCTCTCATTACACTCAAACACGCCAACACTCCGCTGTTCCCCCAACAGGCCCATAACTAGCTGAAAGCAACAGGGCGGGTGGGGGTTAGCATTTATAGAAAGAGAGCTATACGAGCTTATCATAAAATGTGAGCAGTCACAAATTTTTGTATCGGCATTCCATATGGAAAAGGAATTCTTACATTGTAAAATAGTAAAAATTAAAGTTTTAAAAATTTAAACAGACTGGCACAGTCTTGCTAGAATTTCACCAAGCTATGGGCCCGCACCTCAAGTACCATTTTCTGGGTACGCCACTTCTATTTACTGCTATAACATTGAAGAATATCTGAAAAAATACCTTCTCAATCTGCAAATAGGGAAAATCGGAGTGATGTCAGAATTACTTTCCCTGATATCTCTAGAATCATAGAAACAAGTTAAGCGGCTTACCACATTAAAACTGTTTGGCAGTGATACGAGCACTAATCGCTAGATTCCAGTAATTATAAAAACTAGTAAATCTGTTCTTTGCCTAATTTCTCAAACATAATCCGAATGACGTAGCGTGAAAAACAATTTATATAATTATTAGTATCATTAGAATGACGTATCAAAAAAAATTCAATGTACATACAGTCCTTGTTTACAGACAATTAGAAACATATTTTATTTTCGAAGCTTTAAGAACAGATTTCAAGCTAAACAATTTAAGGGTTTTTTTTCATCTATTTTTCACCGTTTATAAGAAGCTGAAAATATTTTAAGATTCCCCTTTAACAATAAAGAGCCAAGATAAATGGGCATCGATGTGAAAGGGAAAGCTCCATTACTCCAGCTAGCCCACGTGGGCGCAGTCACGTGAGACAGGCCTCCCGTGCTACACCCAGGTCGGTAAATGGGGCACCGATTACTGTCACAAAAACACGGAACTCCCGAGGCTGCAAGGTCAAGGTGAGAGCGCTCTGTTGGCAGGTGCGGTGACGGAGATCAATAACTGTCACTGATGGCAGAGCGGCTAGATCAGGGAGCAGAGGAGAATTGGTCGAAGCCTAAATGCTGCGGATTTCGGACAACGAGCGAATTGGTACGACAGGTAAGGGACGAGGTTTAGGAGACGAAAGTTTCGTCCATCAGTGGCCAGATCTATGCATAATCATTCTCACTTTTGCCAACATGTATTCGAAACGCAACAGTAGTCTTCAGTTCTGTTCTTGACGCATTTTTGTTTATCGTAAAAATCAAAGGCCGTGGCTGAATCAGGCCTTTGATGTTGATGAACAGTTCCTAGTTTCTTTGATAATAGAGAAAAGTATGCGACATTTAAATAGTTAGATATCTGACTCTGACACGCATTAAGACAAACTGTTGAAAATAGGATGGGCAAAATTTATAATCAAACTCAGTCAAAAGAATTCTTCGTTATTAATTGCGAGAACTGGACTTTTACCTGGTGTGCTTCTGTTGAAGGAAAGTCTGCCATTGTTTTTACTTGTTATTTGGTATTGTTTGCCCACTTCATGATGGAGTGAAATGTAAATTTATCAGTTCTTCAAATATCAGCAAGAGAAAGTCAGCAATTTTCTTTACTCGACAGCATATTGACTCATGCCTCCATTAGATCATATTTTAACTAATTTAATAAAGATATATAATTTCATTTTGGCATAAAAATACTCAATTACTCTTTTATTTTTTTAACCTGACGAGGTTTCAACGTATATTGTTTACATTGTTCCTTTGCCAATATTCCAATACTCCTCAAATTCTTTTACAAATTCGCCTAATGAAAGAAAGAGACATCGGCATCACTTCGAGATCATTACAACAGATATTCAAAGAGCGTCTCTAGAATATTATTCTAAGCAATCAAAAACTTTTATGACCAACTTGATGTAAATAACAATGTCGTGGCAAATGTTAATTAAGCTTTCATTATTGCTGCACAAATACTTTCCAAGAAAAATTTTTATTTATGTCAATCCTAATCACGGACGAAATTCTGAAGTAGCATAAACATTCTCTTGGGGAATTGGTTACGAAAATTTTCCATTGAGTAAATATTAATAGATCATTTTATAAACCGCCATATTACCTAGTTTCCCAGTAGATCCTTTTCTCCTGTCCAATCATGAATCATGAATCCTTGGGTTTCTTGGCACGTTAGGCACGTGCCAAAGGTGTGCTGCCAAAGTAATGGCGCCAGGATCAAAGCGTTATAACAAAATCATGCCCTTTTCAGTTTTAGGAGTAAAAAACTAATTGCGAATCTTTTATACAAATAGCAATTACTCTCTCTTCAAACAAGCCTCTCTCCCGATATTTGAAAGTGAACTTTTAACAGAATATGGATCACAAGGATATGCACCTTATTTCCAAATATTTTGGTGTACTTCCTTGTTAGGCAAACAGCAAATCATATTCAAAACTCCCTAACTTTGAAAATAAGCCTTTTTTTGTTTGAAGGAAAAAAGTTGCAAGAGTACAGATATTACACAATTATAGATCCGAATCAATATGATCAAAAACTCAATTTTGAGCAATATTTGTTTCGTATTTAATGAACTATTGAGACTGAAATATTTGACAGCAGACGCTGCTCTTTGCTTGCCCTAAACACTGCTTCAAAATTAACGGAAACTAAAAATTCATTTAGCAAAGTTGTAAAAATTATATTTTTTTGTAAATTATGTGCTATAAAGTTTGAGATAAAATCTTACTGCAATCAATTCTGATGTCAAATGTTTCATTCCAAAACTCTTTAAATAGTAAAAATGGTAAAATATTGATCAGAATCGATATTTGAAGAAATTTTTTAAAGATTTTTCGTTTTATTTGATATTTTTATAAAAAAATTTTATTTTACATTTAGAGACCTTTAAAATAATAATAATACACTAGTTTCCATAAATTAAGGAAAATCTTTATGTTAAGTCAATGGGAAGCTAACGTCAAAGCTCTGTAACTTCTAAAATAAGATTTTTTTTTGTTTTGAAATATGTGATTGCAGATAAAGATCTCAATCAAATAAATCAATATCTCGATTTTCAACAATATTCGTTCAGTATTTAATGAGTTATGAAAGTTTGAATATTTAACAATAGCAATGCCAGTCTTAAGAAACTTATACAAAACTGAAGAATAGTGAAATAATTCTTTGCACAAAGTTCTAAAATAAAACTTATTTTATTAAACACTTTGATACAATACTTATTACTAAGTTTTAATTAACTTCTGAAATCAATTTTTGTGGCTGGCATTGTTATCGCTAAACATTCAAACTTCCATAACTCATTAAATACTGAACGAATATTGTTGAAAATCGAGTAATTGATTTATTTGATTGAGATCTTTATCTGCAATCACATTTTTCAAAACAAAAAAAAAGAAACTTAGAAGTTATAGAGCTTTGATGTTAGCTTCCCATTGACTTAACATAGGGATTTTCCTTAATTAATGGAAACCAGTGTATATCTTATTTTATTCTGCCAATCAGTAAAATATACATTTACAAAGCATAATTTGCTAATAATAACTGATGCATACTTGGAAATAATCGAGAAGCGAGATAGCTGAGAAAAAATCAATTACATTATAATTTTCCATTCATACTACATGGAAGTGTTCCAATACGTTTTGATAATTTAGTACAATTTATTCATTCCCAGAGCAAAGAAAGACAGAGGAAGAAAAACCTTTATATATTCAAATGAACAATTTGATTTTAAATTGTTACTGATATTGAATAGTGTAAATTATACGTAAAAATTTCTGTAATAAATTAATATTATAAATTCTAATATTAATTTACATTAGTTTTCACAGTATTCGGTATTACTTATCATCACATTTTCCACATCCATTCGATTGCATTATTTTTTAACTACAAGTGTTGTGAAAATAAAAAAAAAATATATCGATCGCACATAAGAGCTCCTACCGCTTCGTGTGCCGAGAGATGGGGGGGGGGGCGGAAATCAGGCCTTGATTATAAATACAATTTGTGTTGGCCATAACACAGTAGCTATTGCTTCAACAATTGCTTTTCATGTGTTAATGAAACAATAGAGCCTTAATTTTCATTCAATGTAATGCCTACCTAAATAATTATCTTCAAAATAATCTAGAAGTCAAGAGATCTTTTATATTTTTTCATTGCTATATTCTTCTTAAATCCTATAATTTTTATAGGACATCAAAGGATCCATTAAAACGACGCATCAGTTTTTCTCTAAATAATAGACGTAATTTTGGGAAAACAATACTTTTTCCTAGCATTAGAATCCACTTTATATATATTGAACTCCTTTATTACAAAATATGCACCATATATTTTTAGCACCTGTTTAAATTTCTAAAGTAGTGAATGGTATGAAACAAAACGTCTATTTGAAGTGCGCTAGCCAAATGAGTTTCCTTTGTCTTCCGATTGGGAGTATTGCAGCACAGCCCTTGCTCACTCCACAGCTCCACAGCTCACTCTATCTTATTCTACCTTGTTCGGTTCGCGACACAGCCACAGAAAACGTGAGACCGCGATGCACTCGCCGCTGACGAAGATCATGTGATCACAGTGGTGCAAGCCATCTCGCTACTGAGAAACTGAAAAATCGAGAGTTTCCAACGCAACAGTTCAGTTTTCCGCGATGATTTCGTTGCATAAATCGTTAGAAGTCATAAGGGACTGCAGTACAGAGCAGCTAACTGTAAAGAAATCTGGAATCTTGTTTCTCTACAAACCTAAAAGGAAGTCATGACTCGACAAAAAGGAATCTGCCACATTTTCTTTGAGGTAAACTGTTTCCCAACTTTTTTTAAGTAGATTGTTTTTATTGCTTTACCACCAAGAAATGTACATTTTTTTTGATCAAACGAAATTGGTCTCATAAAAAACCCCAGTGATCTGAACAAGAAGAATTAATAAAACTAATTAGGTTCCTGCAAGGCGCTGATCATTGTCAAGTCCCCTCAGAATGCGTTTTAGGTCTGACGGAGTTGGTTTGAACTGACACCTCCTATTTATTTTTACCCTTAAATAAAGTGATCAGATTTCTGAAAAGTGAAAGAGTATATTGATGCATGAAAATAGTGCATCGACTCATTTTACAGATTTATTGTCCGGCATCTAAATATCACCCGACATTTCTATCGGTTAGTGCTGTTGGATAAGTTGAGAAAATAAGATGTTCAACGTTATTTCTAATCTGACAGGTATTATATAAATTCTTGATATCTGTTGAAGAGTTTCTGTAAATTTAGGAATATAAGATATGGCTATTGTATAAGCTATATTTCTGAAGACGAGGAGGGGAAACTTTTCATTATGTGAAATTTAATTCTTTTTTGAATTTTAGCGATTTGGTCAAACTGAACCCTGCATCCTGTGCTATTTGTTCAGTCTGATACCCTGCATCCTGTGCTATTCAGTCAGTCTGATACCCTGCATCCTGTGCTATTTGTTCAACCTGATACCCTGGATCCTGTGCTATTTGGTCAAACTGATACCCTACATCCTGTGCTATTCAGTCAATCTGATACCCCGCATCCTGTGCTATTTGTTCAACCTGATACCCTGGATCCTGTGCTATTTGGTCAAACTGATACCCTGCATCCTGTGCTATTCAGTCAATCTGATAACCCGCATCCTGTGCAATTTGTTCAGTCTGATACCCTGAACCTTGTGCTATTTGTTCAAGCTGATACCCTGCATCCTGTGCTATTTGATCAAACTGATACCCTGCATCCTGTGCTATTTGTTCAATCTGATACCCTGCATCCTGTGCTATTTGTTCAACCTGATACCCTGGATCATGTGCTATTTGGTCAAACTGATACCCTGCATCCTGTACTATTTGTTCTATCTGATACCCTGAATCCTGTGCTATTTGATCAAACTGATACCCTGCATCCTGTGCTATTTGTTCAATCTGATACCCTGCATCCTGTGCTATTTGTTCAACCTGATACCCTGGAACCTGTGCTATTTGGTCAATCTGATACCTGCATCCTGTACTATTTGTTCTATCTGATACCCTGAATCCTGTGCTATTTGATCAACCTGATACCCCTCATCCTGTGCTACTTGTTCAATCTGATACCTTGAATTCTGTGCTATTTGGTCAATCTGATACCTTGCAACCTGTTGGGTTGGGTTGTTTTACCTCTGAGCACACCATGGGATTTTTGCACACCATGGGCTAAATGGCCAGGTCACATGGACCCCGAAGGCTCAGAGAAGGTTGGGGGAGGGGACCCACTGGAACAGCTGTTGGGAGACAGATGGTAGCCTCCCGTCAAGGCCATCCAGTGTGTTCTTTAACGTGCACAGGGTATGGCTCTCCCACACACGGGCCACGGCTTAACGTCCCATCCGACGGACGGTGGCCTTTCCAAGCCCATCGGTGTCCCCTACTGACCGTGGGCAGGGCGGGGAATTTTGCGGAGATAAATCTCAACGCTGATCCAGCTGGGACTCGAACCTGGGAACTACAGATTACGAGCCAGACGCGCTACCGACGAGCCACCCCTTTGCAACCTGTGCTATTTGGTCAATCTTATACCCTGCATCCTGTGCTATTTGGTGTGTTCTCTATTTATTCTTTCTAATAATTAAGATGTCGGCGATTAACATTCGGCCGAGTAACTGTTTGCGCATCTCCCACCTACAGATATGTCGATCAAACTCGTCTCCAGATAAATCGTACCAGAGTAATTATAAGGAGCAACATACTTATTCCATGAGAACGATCATATTCTGTTCCCTTCTTTTGTTGTTTTGCGTTGTGATAGCGGGGCATGTTTCTGGCGCCCGGCATGCATCGATTGCATTATTTTTACCCGCACGTTTCTGGTATAAGATATCCCAAAATTTGCTCATCAGTCCCCACAGAAAAATTTAAGCAATGTTATAATATCGATAACTGGGAAAAAACATGAGGGTGGCAATTAGACGCTCTTTTGGCGGAAAGGCGTGAAGCATTTTTGGGTCCATATTAGCTTATCACTTACTAAACTCGATAATTACTTGAATACATTCATTGTCAAATAATTTTGAGTGGTCTTGAGAAAAAAAAGTACTCAAGATTCCTACAAGATTGACTCCATTTAATGCTGAAAAAACATTACCTAGAAAGAGCAAAAAAAAACACAAACAGACAATAATTTATTTATTGAAAGCAGTACAAGGAAGTACAACACAGGGAAAGCAGTACAAAAGCAGTACACGTAAAACGGATAGTACAAATAATCTCAAAGCAGTACAAAATAATCTCAAAGCAAAGTAAACATAATCTCAAAGCAGTACACGTAAATGGGACAGTGCGAATAATCTCAAAGCAGAACGGTTTTCTCCTTTCCTTTGATGCTGAGCTTTTAAAACATTTTCCTTCGTCCTGATATCTATCATTGATAACTCGCAAACATAGTGGTAAAGATGCAGATTGAAAAACAAGAGTTATTAATGAAGGCTTTATCACTTTATAAGGTTGTATTAGCATAGTGGTCTAGAATATACACAGACATATCTAGAGTTAACTAGATATGTTTGTGTATAGACTCTATGTATATGTTACCGCTAAAGCTCGAAAGCCGTTAATGTGCACATTACCTAGCTAATCTGCAGATTAACTGATTTGCTCCGTTAACGTGCGGAATCAAGAG
This sequence comes from Ryuthela nishihirai, assembly GCA_038380435.1. Taxonomy (NCBI): domain Eukaryota; kingdom Metazoa; phylum Arthropoda; class Arachnida; order Araneae; family Heptathelidae; genus Ryuthela; species Ryuthela nishihirai. The sequence continues at coordinate 8,493,138 of JAWZYU010000019.1, forward strand.
TTTTCCGCATTTTACCTAGGTAATGTGCACATTAACGGCTTCCGTATCGTTAAAGTTCAAAAGTTTGTTTCTCTCATAGTGGTGAATCTCTTGAATATGAATCTTCGTGTCACGTGATTCACTCGTCCGCATTATAAAAAACGCCCCGGATGAGCGGATGCCAAGTGAGAACGAATCGGTAAAGTGATTCATTCTTGATAACGAATCACTAAAATGATTCGTTCTCACTTGGCCTGCTCATTTTGAAGGCGTTTTTTACAATTCGGACGACTGATTCCTGTTGACAGAGGGATGACCCTGGTTTCAACTCTACTCTCGGACACTAGATAAATAACATTATGTTAATTTAAGCGTACAGAAACGTTCCTGTTGTTCCATCAAAGATCTTATTTTCACTTTAACGAGTGCCTAGTAGGTAATGTGCAGATTATCCGGGTAAATTGCAGGTTACCTAGGTAATTTGAGAAATGAAACAATTTTCCGCACGTTAACGGATCACCCTAGTTAATCTGCCCAATACCTAGATAATCTGTAGAATAACTGATTTCTGCACTTTAGCGGTAACATATACACAAATAATGCCAAATAGGACTTCTGTCGGTTGGCAATTTTTAGTGTCCTTGCAAATTTCAAATGTGATCAGATCCCATATACCTCATTTTAACTATCTTACTATTACTTTTTACTCGTCTTTTGTCAGTTTGGAGTTTGTCAAAACACTTGTCCATTATATCTTTCGAACGCATCGGTCAAAATTCGTGATTTATGTACCAAATAAAACCTTATGATGCAGGGAGTATCATAAGCTATAAAAATTTATCCCCATGCTTTTTTCCCTCCCCTTAAATAGGGAAAATTATGAAAACGATTATTCCGCTATATCTTCGGAAAGCGAGATCCGAAAGTAACAAGCTATTTATGAAATGAAAGCTTGAGAATGGCTATTGTCAGAGGTTATAAACCCTAAGGAAAAGAGGAAACCATCTGAAGGATTATTCTACTGTATCTTTCGAAAGCAAGGTCGGAATGTAACACGTTGTAATGTCAACTGAAAGCGTGTGACATGGGGAGTGTTATGGGTTATCAGAATCCTCTCTCCCCCCCCATTGTGTTCTTCCGCCCTAAAAATGTGAAATGTGAAAGCCGTTCTACTGTATGTTCAAACGCAAGGGGCGATAGTTATAAATTAGCTCATGCAATGACTATCGTAGGCTACTTCAAATTATAACCCTCCCCCAGCATCACCACCACAACCACCGTTCTTCCTCCCCCTCCCCCATCCCCGATCCCAAAAGGGAGCAGGAACTTCGCTGGGGTCGACCTTAACGAGTTATATCTCAAATTAAAGCTTGTGACTTCTCCAACGACTACTTCAAACACGACTCAAAAAAAAGGAGAAGGAAAAACGTGGTCAACGTTTTTGTCACATATAAAATGGGAGTTTTTGAAGATACGTATTTTTATGAAAAAGAAATAAATATTAAAAGACATTTATCTTGCTCTATGCGTTTTAAACAGAAAAAAGGTCTATAGCATATTGATGATGCAATCAATCAATGAATTCTTATTCACTTCAAAGGAAGATAGGGCGCAGAGTTACCTACTCAACAAGATTGCCGGAGCCCTACGTTCCTTTGATACGAATATGAAAACAGTGACTGATTGCACCATCGATATGCTCTAGGTTTATATTCTACTCTTTAAAGCGCATGTAGGAAGATAAGTAGATAGGTAGTCTTTTAATTTTTTAATTTATTGTTGATTTAAATTTGCTCTCGTATTACAAGCCTGGCAGTTTTACTCCACCCGGTCATTCACACACCGCTAAAAATGTTTTTAAGCATATTCCTCTGCTAAGAAAAACTCATATTCAGATATATACATTTTATATGGTTTCTGTAGCTGGCAGAACATTTTTAAAGTACATCGCCTTTATAATTAAAAAAATGTTTGCCATTTGTAACTTAATCGTCCATTCAATGCCCGTTGCAAATAAAAGCTCGAACATCCGCTACGGTTTGCTTAACAGGTCTCGGCAGCCACGAACCAAAACATTTGCAATTAATACAGCGAGGGTCCTGTTTACAGCAACACTTTCTTTGTCGTGTAACTCCCTTGTTTCTGAACGCTTGGCCACCCTTCCGTTTCACATCGCAACCGCCTCATGAATATCAACCAAAGTCGAAAGCCATGCTGTTGAGAACGTGACTTTAATCTCTCCTGGGAATTTCTTTACTCCGATCAGCGAACGTTTTTTCATCCCCGAATGGGCTCAACCCTCTGTGACCTCCCACGACCGGAACTACGCAGATTAAGCACATTCACTAACTTAATCGATTGCTCAAAAATCCATCTTTATCCATTTTCCCTAGGCTGCGCAAAAAGTGCAGAACTTGTTCAGCAAAAGACCCACTTGGGAAACGAGCATCTGGGCAAATAGTTGTCTGGCAGCAGACTCTGTCGGACAAATTACTTGCAGGGAAAAGTGCCGAGGAGTAAATAGAGTCTACATACAAGTTATAGGTCAACTGGTCTGATTACGATATCTCTCTATTGATCTTCTTATTCAAGCGAAACAAAATACTAAACTGAAAGGCTGCAGGGAAAACAGAAAAATTAAAATCCGTCTAAAGGAGAATGCATCAAAGTTGTCTCACATTTCTCCTTAGTGACATCACTTACGGGACTCTCGCTAAAGCTGTGAACCACTATCTAATTACCACTTATTTGTCGAAGTTTTGAACTACAATCTAGCTACTATTTATTTGCCGAAACAACTGAGGTGGGGGTTAGCTCAGTTGGTAGCACCCCAGGTTCGACTCCCACCTGTGTGAGATTTATCTCCGCTAAATCAGTCAGAAAGGGAACACCGATGGGCTTCGACAAATCTTTGTACGTCGAATGGGATATTAAGTGTATATAATACCCAAACCCTGTGCACGTTAAAGAACACACTGGATGGCCTTGATGGAAGGTTGTCACCTGTCTCCTAACAGCTGTCCATGTGTCTCCTTCCCCCAAACCTTCTCTGACTCTTCTAATCTGGCTATTTAGCACAGTCTGTAAATGTGAATAGCTAGGTATTCACTGGAAGGATCGCTATGGATCAATCCTCTGTGATGAGGCATCTGAACTGAAAGAGTTATTGCCCAAAGAAGGTACTGAACACAGTCAGTTAATTTTAAAGTATGATAAACAGTGCCTTATACTACACTGGTCTCCAAAGATTAAACATAGTTGACAAAATGGGTTATATTGAACAAGAAAAGGGAGAAAGCAGCAATTAAAGGTGCCTGCAATTAACGGCGGGCACATGCAAATGTGAAAGTAATGATGCGAAAGCATGTGATCATATGCAATTTAAATAAGACACAAGAACTGAAAACCTATATGTATATATAGGTTTTCAGTTCTTGTGTCTTATATTCTATCATCACGTTATTTATAACTATATTATTATATAGTTATTTATAACTATCATCACATTATTATTCATCTATCACGTTATTTATAACTATAATGTTATAAATAACGTGATAGATGTGAGAAACCTCAATTCTTTTACCAGAGCATTTTTTTTTGTATTCGAACCAATTTATTGCTGTAACAATATGTCACACAGACAGCATATGGATTTCCTTACACGTGTCCGGATTATCGGGATGTTGGAATCAAGCCGAACACAGAGTGATATTGTCAGGGCAATAGGTGTGCACTAATCCATGGTGTTAAAGCTGTGGAGAAGGTACCAAGAGATAGGAAACGTTAGTCAGCTACGTGTGCAGGGTCGACCACTACTTCAATGGCTCAAGATGACCGCTATGTGGCACTAAAAGCCAGAAGTAACAGACGTACATCAGCGATAGAACTGGCTGTAGACCTGTCTGCAGCTCGTGGAAGAAGTTTCGAGGCAAACGATATACAGAGGCTGTTTAGTGAGAGTCTGCAGAGGGATGCTTCAGTGGATGATAACCTTGAAAATAAAGTCAGCCAGAGTATGCCATTGGCCTGCATATTTGCCAGACCTCAACTCTATAGAGCATGTGTGGGATGCATTGAGGAGACTGACATCAGCTCCTCAATTTCCTCCCAGAATTCTCCTAGAGCTCCAATCTTCTCTTGTGTAGGAGTTGGATTTAATCCCACAGGACCTTAATATTGCTCTCAAACATGCAATGTTGATGTGACACTTGTATAGCTGTAAAGGGTCAACAGACATCTTAAACTCTTGTGTGTGAACGAATGCATCTCCAGGTAACTTTTCCGATTGCCACCCTATTGAACTACAGGATATTGCTCGTTTATCCTGTATTTTATGTCAATTATATAGCACATTTGTTTCTTCCTTCCATATTCCATCTGCACTATAGCGCCCATGTGATTCTATCATCTCGTATTGATCACACTGTCAACTAATCTTTGCTTTTCGCAATCAGTGTATGTCTAAGTGTACAGCCGCTCAAAAAAGTATCCGAACAATACGGTTGATTACAGAATTCAGAAAAAATATCGTTGCCAGATATTTTTTTTTAATTCTGTAATCAACCGTAGTGTTCGGATACTTTTTTGAACGACTGTACAACTCTGTTCACCATTTGTTAAAAGCGTGTAGTAATTTCGGAGGCTGTTCAAAAAGTTTTTGACACAGCTGTAGATTTGCACTCGTTCCTCCGAAGTTAAGAAGCTTGTTTAAAAGCTTATGTAAACTTGTCATTACGTGATAAAAACAAAAGCAATATCGTCATGTCTCTCTTCTCTGGCAGTGCGTAAAATTCGGTCTGCGAAATCTGTAATCTGTACGTTGTTGCTATGGAAACTACTGAAGACGAGGAAATATCTTACATTTTCACAAGGATGCAGCTTGGGGACGAAACAAAAAAAATTCATGCTGATTTATCACAAGTATATGGGGATCATGCCTGTTCGGCACTCTTACGGGATTGATGCGCAAATTCAGAAATGGACGGTGGAGCTTTCGAGACCTCCCTCACGCAGGAGGACCAAAGGAGGCATGAACGAGAGAAGTTCAGGTAATAAGTTTAGATGTCAGTGTATCGATTGACAATGTTAAAACAATTATTCATCAACATTTAAAGTTCCAAAAGATATCTGCCAAATGGGTAGCTCACAAACTGACAGAACAACAAAAAAGGTCAAAGAGTCTACTCGTGCAAAAGGAGATACTGGCAATGTTTGAACCTAGTGTTCCCAAACGGTTAACAGACATTGTCACAGGTGATGAGAAGTGGTTTTATTACTGTGCAATTCCCCGAAAGATCAAGAACTACGTTCGGTTTGAGGAAGATGGACCATATCCCCAAATCTTCCAACAAGACTTTTGCTCAAGGAAGATCACCTTATCTGAAAAAATTACTCTAAATGGCCAATACTACACTAACATTGTTTGGCCCAAAATGGTTAAGGAGAAGGAGCAGCGTTTAACAGCAAGCGTGTCAAGGGTTCTCCTTCTTCATAACAATGCCATTGGTCACAAAACCCTGCAAGTTTCGGCCTATTGTTATACAGGGGAAAAAGATCCTCAAACACAAGGAAAATATGGAAAAACAATGGCAGGCAGAGTTTGAACAAAAGACATAGATATTTATTTACAAAGTGCTTTCTACATTTCCCTCAGTATTCAACTAATAAAATTCTAAGATAGACAGAGACATTCCTCTAGAAGTAACAACTTACATCACTCAGTAGCATTCTGTGCCTAAGAAACGTCCTGCTCTTTTCCTTACCAAAACTGTTGTGCTATCTCGCCGCCTCTCACCCCTCTCTGCTCCTCGCTCTCTTGAACACAAAGAGCAGCTATCCATAGTTTGATTGGCCCCTGAAATTCTATCTGCTAGGGGGGGAGGGATGGTAGTGGTAAGGGACAAAAATCTGAACAGTTCTTGATGCAACAAAACCACGTGATTGTCCGTTCATGGGAACCACCAAACAGTAGTCCAGAGGATTTCCCTGTGGCGTCGTGTGGCGTAGTGTCCGATTAACACTTGGTGCCAGATGCTTCACTCTGATAGAGGCTTTTGCTGCTTTATATAGATGAAAGGACACATCCCCTTTGTACAAGTCAGTTCTGGTAGCTGGTTTCACCTTGGATTGTAACAGCTAGCAAGGTAGGTAAATGGCAATTGCCTTGTTCCGCGGTACTTCAAATACAATTGTCCGCCAAGACAATCATTCACATGGAGCCAGCATGTCAGACAATAGAACTAAAGGCAACAGAGAAACAATTCTAGACGGATAAGAAAAATCCGTGGAGAACATTATCTGGAGAAGGAAAAAAATCAAATATCTACCTCAACTTGCACTATGCCATTTTTGGTTGTTTCCAAAAATTAAAAATGCACCCTTGAAAAAGGACGGGAAGCCTTTTCAAGAGTGCAAGCCATTGCAAAATGCTTTCATTCAGAGTTGCGGAGTTTTCCCCCAACATGAGTACCACCAAGCATTCCATAATTGGCGTAATTGTCTGCAACTTTGCATAGATGATGTAGGGGAGTACTTTGAAGGATATTAAAAGTTTTGCTGAGATAAGTGCAATCTCTGACACATTGCGAAGCATACAATTTACAGCAAAATAGCCGCTAAACATTTTTTAGTTTTTTTGTATTATATTGCGAACTTTAAAACACGGAAAATTCACAATAAAATTAAAATTCTTGAGTAGGCGATTATGATGAAGAAGTATAATACTTGAGATGAAGAAGTATAATACTTGAAGGAAAAAAAAGCCAAAAAAGCTTATTATTTATGTTTACTATAGACTGATTAAATAATAAACAAATAACCTCTCAATCAGCTGCCTGCCACAGAGGTCTGACAGGAGCCTGTCAGTTTAACACTCCATAGTAGAAGGTCTGTGAGGATAGCGAGAACTTAGCAGAAAAACGACATGAATATCCATGCCTTATTTGGGGCACAAACCCAGGTCCTTAGATCAGTAGCCAAGTGTGCTAACTACTCGGCCACGGGACGGCTTAGAAGGTTTAAATTATCACCATCGTCAAGCAGCCACGGGCTACAGAGGTCCAACCAGATTGTGCAATTTAGTTCTCCAAATACATCTGTCCTGAACTACACCTGTTGCATCTGGCCACTGTAGACCAATTCTGACAAGGTCTTGTTTAACATTGTTTGCCCACCTCATCCCATGTCTCTCTCTCGTTCAGAGGCCTTTAGGATGGTGCTTGATTTTATTCAATTTCAGCTTGTAAATCACGGAAAATGTTACAGAATGTGCGAAAAGTCGCAGAGCACTATCCAGAAAAATAGCTTTCGTCTTCCTACTGAGTTTCGACTTTGCAATGCAGATGAAGTCAATACTCAAGGTTATTCTAATGGGTATTTGCATGCGATTCTGATCGCGTTGTAATAACTCATTTTCAGTATTATTAGGGAGAACACTAACTGTAATTACCATGCTTGCTAAACGTTCTCTCTGATACTGTCGGTTCACTCTCGAAAGCAGACCAAGATCTAGAAAAAAATGAAGGGGTGGGGGGAAATTGAGACGAAAAAATGTAAATGGGGGTGGAGGGCAAGAAACAGTGTTTCCAATGCAATATAACATTTCTCCCTGCGTTTTACAGGTCTTTAAAAATTTCTTCAAAAATTCGTGAAATATAAATAAGCTTAATAATTTTTAACCTCTATGTGCTCTACACCTAGACCTGCGGGCATGCCCTTCTTCCCCCCCCCCACCCCCTCACAAGATCCGGCCTTAATCGAGAAGAATAATTTGAGCTGTTGCTTTAATTTGTCTTCAGTTCCCAAAGTATGGAACGCACAGAGTTTGTGAACTCTAATTCAGCCGATTTTTCTACGCAGAAAAGTATTGTTATTTGAACGATACCCAAACCAATCGCACTGCTTACATTGTGAAAATGACACAGGCCTGTTTTTGATACACTGAGATATCGGGGTCTTTCGCTACAGTTAGGATTAATATGCCTGACAGCACTTTTTTGCTAAAACTTGAACAATGAGAGATACCTGAAAAACTACGGTTTTTCAGAGAACTGGATGAATATCAATTGAGCAAGAATGCCTTTTCCCGGATATATCTCTGACGGAATAGCTTTTCCCTCTACGATGGCGACTTTTAATGGATTAAATTTCTGTACAGTTTTGTGGCATTAAACTTTCACGTGCTACTTTACGTGCTTTTGAAAAGCAACCATATTAGCCAGAAGAATAAGAGCTAAATAGTGGATCAGTTTTAAATAATCTAATAAAAAAAAAAATAAATACCCCCTCAAGCAGCTGCTTGCCACAGAGGTCTAACAGGAGCCTGTCAGTTTATATGCCAGAGTAGAAGGTCTGAGAGGATGGCAGGACCTCAGCAGAAAAACGACACAAACAGCCATGCCTTACCCGGGGCTCGAACCCAGGTCCCTTAGATCAGTAGACAAGCGCGCTAACCACTCGGCCATGGGACGGCATATTATTCTTAATATTAATTTTCGGTTCAGAATTGGTGATATCAGAATACTACTAACTTCTTAATTATATAATATTGATATCTATTTCTTAGTATCTAAGAGATTATTGGCAGGGTTGCTGCAAGCGGGTATGCACCCATATTGGCGGCAGATTTCAAGGGCTGCGATAGGACGACAGTCCATTTCAAAGCTTCAAATGGAAACATTAATAAAATTTTATTACAACTTTATAGTATACACTGAAAGGACAATTTATTATACACACCGAACTAATAACATGTGGATCCATCTTTTTCTCTGAAACTAACAGTAACACGGCGTGGCATGAACTCTACCAGGTGTTGGAAACATTCAGGTGGTATTGCGTCCAATGAGTCCAAGACAGTCATCCGTAAAGCACCATGAGTTGCCAGTGGTGAGTTTTGAGATCGAATGCATCACTCCACTTCGTCCCACAGATGCTCAATAGGGTTCAGATCTGGAGAGTGAGAGAGCCATTCAAAGGTTAACTTATTAGAATGCTCCTCCACTAAATGGTCTTTCACTAAATGGGAGCAATGAGACAGGGGAATTGGCTTGCTGAAAGATACCATCCTACTGTGGGAAATGGATAACCATGAAGGGATGTAGGTGGTCGGCGAGTACGTCAACATAGCCTTGTGCAGTGATGGTGGTCTCATTAGATACAAGGAGCCCCAAGGTAGCCCACGCAAACATGCCCCAGAACATTACACTGTCTCAGTGGCCTGTAACACCATGACTGAGCAGTGTGGGCCGATGGCCTCCTGCGATCACAACATGCACACAACCTCCATGTTGTAGTTGAAACCTTGATTCCTCAATTCATGCAACTGGTTTCCAGTCTTCCATGGTCCTTTAGTAATATTCCTTCGCCCACTGCAGTCTCATAGCCCAGTGACGTGATGTTACAATGGCACTCAATGTGGGCATCTGCTGCCATAGCTGTCATGCTAACATTATGTTGTGCAAAGACCATTTTTTCAATGGTCTTTGCACAAACCTTTATAGTTGTCCCATCATTGAATGCTGACGTTATCATTTACATTGTGGCCCTTCGTTCTGATAAGGTAGAGGCGGTACTCACCTAAACATCAATAGCCTGGTTATGGGCACATTTTTCCTGGCACCTGCAGGTTTTATCGGTTTTGATGTAGTCCTGGTACACACGTGTGACAGTCGCAAATATGGACCCCCCCCCCATCTTCCTTGAACCGACTCTCTGCCCATGATCGAACTCGCTCAGGTTGCCATGTTTACCCATTATAACATTAGCACGTACACTATATAGCAGGTAGGTATCGCTCCTATTTATAGCTTGCATGGGTTTTCAGCTAGCAGCATTATTGTGGAGGAATAGGCAGGTTTGTGATGGGTGTGGTGTGTATAATAAATTGTGCTTTCAACATATAATGATGCAACAATTGTTGTTCAATACGATCAAATGCACATCTATATCAGTTGCTTGGAGCTTCAATTTTTCGAGTTTTCCATTCTTTCGTTTCTTTTCTTCTTAGTAATAGGGGCTTAGTGTGAGAGCAAAGCATAAAACTCCACCACAGCACAAGTTGGTGATTAAAAACTGGCTCTTCTTAGGATGAAACAATCTCCCTATTCTGGCCAGCAACTCATCCATTCCTCTGAATTTACTTTCCTCTTTGTTCTCTCTTAGACAGGAACCTTTTCTTTTCTTCACCATGAACTGACGACTACTGTCCGTTTTGTCATTGAATTCGTCCAGAGTATTTAATATGAAAACTTCAGACAATTTGTTTCGACCCTATGAGGTTTATACGTTTTCTGAAGCATAATAACTTTGCTCCTGCACAAATGAAATGCATACCCGACATTGGGACGAGGTAAGGGTTGAAAATGCAGAAGCCCACTTGGTACGTGAAGGAAAAGAAATTGCAACTGAACAATCACTTCTTTACAACTAGTGGAGTCCATGTTCATTTCACCTACTATGATATTAAGGCTGTAGCAACCACATCTACGAAGCGTATTTGATCAGTTACCAGTTACAGAAGATAAAAATAAAAGTGGCACCATGCACAAAGAGGACAGAAACAACTTCCGCACACCAAAACGGTAATGAATATTATCAGATTTCTTTGATTACATTGATTTACAAGGTTTTTATAACATAAGAATTGTAGCTCTCCTTAACTATTTTTCAGGTGCTGATTTCAGATCTGGCCTTAAAAATGGCTAGCACGTCACATTTTTATGTTATTGGTCATATTGACTCCAATTAAGATCTTCCTATACCAACACCACCAAGCAACTCGAAGGATATTTTACTTTTTGTTTTACTATTTCACTTTTTGTGGCTGGCAACACTGATTGCCATGTGGAATAAAACATGTAACAGACCTAACCTCAGACCGCCATTCTTGTTATTTTCATTGTAGGAGGTCACGTGCTGTACGTTGAAGAGTGAATTTTGGCATTTAATTGGCACAAAGGCAATGTCGCGGATGTGTTAATGTGCCAGATAAGTTTTGTTATGTAGGTGGAAATTATATTTTAAAAACCCAGAGTCGTTCTTTGACAAAGATTGTGAAGAAAGCCTATGACTTGTATTTTGGATGTCATGTTGGAGATCAGGACAAAACATGGGCTCCACATGTGTGCCGTATTTCGTGCTTTGTTGGCCTGAGTGAATGGTTGAAAGGTAAGATAAAATCCATGCCCTTTGCAGTTCCAATGGTTTGGCGTGAGCCAACGAGTCACTTGCATGATTGCTATTTTTGTTTAACTAAAGTGTCAGGCTTTTCAAAAAAGAACGAAAGCAAAATACAATATTCAAATGTACCTCAGCCATAAGGATCTTCCCATACCAACACCTCCAACCAACTGGGAGGATATAGATTCACATTCATCAGAGGAAGACTTTGAGGCACACACACACATGAGATTTTGATCCTACATACACCCCTAAAAAGTTAGACGAGCCTCATCTCATTCAGTAAAATGAATTAACTGATCTTGTTGGAGACCTAGGACTTTCCAAACAACAAGCTGAGGTTTTAGTTTCAAGACTTCAAGAGCGGAATCTTCTGGCCAAGGATACCTGAGTTTCTCTTCAGAAAGAGAAATTTGGCTTTATCTGCTTATTAGGAGATGCAAGATGGTTTGCGTTTCTACACAGGTATGTATTTGAGGGCTGATGGAAGAAATTGGAACAACTCACGACCCTAAGGAATGGTGTCTATTTATAGATTCGTCAAAATTCATCTTAAAAGCTGTTCTTTTGCATAAAAGGTAACCAAAAACTTCCAGTGACACACGCTGTGGTAATGAAGGAAACATGAAAGCATGGAAAAAATATTCACTGCTATATAATATGACCAATATAAGTGGAAATATGTGGTGACCTAAAAGTCATATCTCTCTTGCTTTTGGCTTCAAGGAGGGTTCACAAAATTTTGCTATTTTTTGTATTTGTAGGACAGTAGGTCCAGAAAGGAATACTACAAAACAAAAGACTCTAGTTGTCCCTCCGATGTTCTGCTCTCACTACTACACATTAAACTGGGGCTTATGAAAAACTTTGTAAAGGCTATAGACAAAACTGGTAAAGGGTTTTTGCACTTGAAGGAAATATTTCCAAAATTAAGCGATGCCAAACTCAAAGAAGGGATCTTTGTTGGTCCTCAGATCAGGAAGCTACTGAATGATAATCTCTTCGAAGAAAAACTGAATATGAAGGAGAGCACTGCATAGAAATTATTCACGTCTGTGGTCCAGGGTTTTCTGGAGAATCACAAAGAGGAAAACTACCATCAGCTCATTCAAGATCTTCTCAAAAACTATGAAAAACTTGGGTGCCGAATGTCTTTGAAGATCTATTTCTTGCACTCGCATTTCGACTTCTTTCCCAAGAACTTAGGAGCTGTCAGTGATGAGCAAGGGGAAAGATTTCAGTAGGATATCCGAACGGAGGAGGAGAGATACCAATGCAAGTGGGACCCAGCAATGATGGGTGACTACTACTGGTTCTTGCAGAAGGAAGATACCTCAGTACATAAAAGATAAAAATGAACTTCTTGAAAAGTATAAAAGATCCTTACCCATGTTTTCTTATTTTGCGTTTCAATATTATTTCATTTGTTACTTTATATTCAGTGGTCTATAACTATGATGTTTCTAATTTTTTTCACTGTAATCATGTAATCAATTAATGAGTTTTAAGTGCAATTTAATTAAATAGTCGTATTTATTTTCATTTCCCAAATATGCATATTTACTGAAATTTGAAATACATCAATCCATAATTGAAAAAACTCTATTGCTGCAGATTTTTCACAGTCATATTTGAATTCACCCCAAAATTAGTTAAAAACATTTTATTTGACCAATGTTATAAAAAAAGTTTTAATTTGCTGTCTAGTGTTATTTTAAACATTCGAATTTTGCGATATTGTACAAGAGAAAAAAAGATGAGATTCGTAATGTAGCACTTTCGAATATGTGTCGTAATATTGTTTAAATTGGTATCCAAAAGTTAAAGCATAATTCAGAAACTGTTGATATCTCATAAATGACTTAAATTATTAAGATTATATTTTATGTATCAGTAAAATATGGGCAAGTTCGCACTCTGATTGGTCGCAGGTATAGAGACGATATAATTCAGAACTACGTGAGGTTTCTGAAGAACGCTGTTGGCTCCCCTAGCTTATATTGATGGAGGATAATGGCTGCCCTCACATGGCTCAGTTGATGATTTCTCGAAAGTAAAGTTGTTCAGTAGATGAAGCGGTCAGCCTATTCTCCCGGAATAATCAATAAAAGGTTCATTATTAGAAAATAATAAGGATCATTATTAGAACAGTGTTTTGTAACCTGTGGGGCATGAAAATATTGAGATGGGTGACGAAAATTTTTATTTCACACCTAAAATTAACGTTTAATAGATGTGCTCTGTTCGATACCCTTGACTTCAATAGAGGCAAGGATGGACTTGCTAGTAAACGAATATCTAGTTCCAGGAGCTAATTGATTGCGATTCATTGATTCTGTCTTAAATTTTATAAGTCAAAAGCGGAGGTTTTGAGTTAAAAAGTTAATTTTGCGAGTATTCATTGAAAAAAAAGTCCACATCTCGCTCTTTTTTTTCTCAAATATACTTAAAATATTATGGAGAGTAGCAATAGAACTTTATTAACGTAATGCTTTTCTAGTTGTATTTCTAGGAACTTTTATATCTGAATAATGAAATGTCTTCTGAAATTTAAGTGGAAATTTTTATCTGAAATTTTAATGGTGAAAGTTTGAGAAACATTGGTGTAGAGCATGTGTGGGATGAATTGGGGAGACGCGTTAAAGATAATCAACCTACCCACTCCAAGAACCCTACGCAAACTTTGAACTACCTTTCGGGAAATGTCGGATGTACTGGCACTCCTCCTGACCAGCTTTGGTAAAAGGTACGAGAAGTCGTTGTTATGCTTATGCAGCTGTATACATACTTCGTACTAACCTCTTCGTCCTGCTGAAACAATCATTTAGCTAAGAATGAACACTCCTGCATTCATTTCGATAACCCATGGGAAGTCATGCGACTGATTAGTTCTATGCCTCACTGTTTATTGCATCACATAACATTGCATTTTCATTGTAAATCTAATAACATTTCATTGTCCAATTTTGAGATCTTTCACAATTTGTATATTATGCTTAACTTTTGGACACTAAAGGTGGCCTAACTCCATCCTAATTATTTGAATATTTGTGATCTTTGTTAACTTTGGAATAAATTCTTTGCATTAAGTTCTAATAACAATTACATATGAAGCAAGAATTTTTAACCAAAAAATGCTTTTTTTTTGCATGTCTGACAAGCAGATATATCATAGAATGGATTTTTATATTCACATGTTAAGTTATATGCGCTCAATGACACTTTTTAACAGTCAGGTTCATATATTTCTGATATCGATGCCGTAATGAGTTCTTAAATTTTTTTTTAAGGTAGATGTGGGCAAAGATTAAAATCTTAATCAAATCCATTTAATGTGAATTTTTAACAACACTCGTTCAATATTTACAGAGATGGGAAAACAAGCATTTATTATTTGGTTCGTTCTGCAAGAACATTTCGAAATAGGTGAATTACTAAAACTACATTTATAAATCCTACTGATTTTAACATAACTCCTGTTGTTTTAACGTGTTCGAAATTAATTCAGATCAGTTATTTTGGCTGGAATTTCGGCTGTTAATTTTCTAGTAATTACTGTACCTTTTTAAATAATAATAAAAAAAGAAATTGTTGAAAGCTAGGATTCAGGTAGATTTCATTCAGACTTTTACTTTATCATCAGTCACAATTTTCAAAAAAAGTTTCTTATCACCGAATCCCATACCCTTATTTACATAGCATGGTTCTGTTCCTAATAAAGTGAGATGCGGCTGGTTCCTAATATAATGTTCCCGATATTGAGTCCTTACTGATCCTGCATTTAATTTACCCCTTAATCCCTCTCTGCCCTCATTGAGAAGATGGAAATTCCTGATTCTAATTTCAAAAAAAGGGATAAATGCTTATATTTTCTTGATGTTGAGGTATATCCTTATTTCTTCACCATGGTGACTTGCATTGTCAGAAAACTACCAGTATTATCTGGATAAATGGAAGAAATTTATCACATTTTCGTACAACTGTCAAGGAAGAAGCACTTTTAGTTTAACGTCGAAATCAAACTTAGAGCAAAAATTGTTTCGAACCGGATGGGATAAGAACCAACGACATCCTGATAGCATGTCATATGTTCTGACCGCTGAGCTACTAGCCGCAGATCAAGATCACCTCTATTCGTGTTATTAACATTCTACCTATAATCATTATTACTTGTTATGTGCTTTATGTCGCTGTTTGTGAGCAGCGAGAACATTGCCTTCATGAGGCACATAAAATTGTCTACTGTAGGTAGAAGTTTACAACATCAAATAGAGATCTTGCTCAGCAGTCAGAACACCTGGCATGTTATCAGGAGGTCATGAGTTCGTATCCGACCTGGCTCAAGACAATTTTTCCTCTAATTTCAATATCGAAATTAAATTAATAGTGATACTTTCCCTACCAGTATTATCAGTTATCAGAATACAGCTTTCACTGATTGGTTTTAATCTAATTTAATAACTATTCCCAAATTGGCTTGGAGAGACCATCTTAGTCCAGCGAATGGCAGAATAACTAGACGAAAAATAATAATTTGGATAAAAATTGTCCAATTATATGGAAATTTGAGACATCAGTTGCTCTTATGAAAAGAATATGCTGCGATATTACAAAATGAACTTATACTAGATATTTCCCAAATAATTTTCCAACTTCAACAACAGCTAAAATTATTCGATAAGAATTTTTGTATTACATGGAATAAATGGAACAAAAAACATTTTCGCTTGCAATTTATAATAATAATTGCTGTGTAACAATAATAATCTGATAATAATCCGTTTCTAACATACACTGGTGCTCAAAATTAAATGGTATTGAAATAAGGGTATATATTACAAAATGGTTTTCAGAAAAAACAATTAAATGTCATTTGGTAAGGTATCGTGGCATGACCGATTAATCGCAAGTGGGATAACGATGAAATCGTGCAATGTGCCTGAGTGCTACTTATGAGAGCACGAGTTCCCGTAGGCTACCATCTGTCTCCCAACAGCTGTTCCAGTGGGTCCCCTCCCCCAATCCTTCTCTGAGCCTTCGGGGTCCATGTGACCTGGCCATTTAGCCCATGGTGTGCAAAAAAGTGCCGCTCAGAGGTAAAACAACCCAACCCAACCCAACGAGTTCCCGTGATGGAAGTGTTAGAATTAGGGGACAGGAGATGTTAAATAATACTGTGAAATACAGTTATAGATGAAACAAGAGTTTTTTTGAAGCCAATATAATACACTACATGAAATAAAAAATGCAACACTTCCAAGAAGTTATGCAAATGTGACAAAATTTAGGGAGGCGGTAGTATATGGAAATTATTAGGTTTGCAGAACGATGGAAACGATTGTATAGGCGCAAGCTAATGTCGCAGGTGTAGAGCAGTCAAACACAGATAAAAGCAACCGAAACGAAACGTTGTGGATATTGTTCTGAACAGTTAAAAAGGTCGACAGCCGTTCCAACAGTTAACAGACTTTGAGCGTAGAAGAATCATCGGCCTTAGAGAAGCTGGTTTCTCGTACAGAGATGTGGCCAACCTTGTTGGCCACAATCTCTTTTTTACCAGCAAGATAACGCCTTGTTGGCCACAATCCCAGCACCATTGTACACATATGGTGCCAATGGGTTCAAGAAGGATCTAGCACACGTCGACAAGGATCAGGAAGATGAAGTATGACCATGGAGCGACAGGACCGCCATTTGCGATGCATGGCATTGCGTGACAGATTCACAAACAAAATGCAACTGCAAAGGGACTGGCAACAGGTAATACATTGAATACCTACCAGGCAAACGGTAAACAACAGGCTTTTACAGTTTTCTTTGCGAGCTTATCGTCCGGCACTGCGTTTGCCCCTCACATCTGACCACATGCAAGTACGTCTTCAGTGGTGTCACCTCAGACAGAACTGAAACGAACAAGAGTGGAGTACTGTGGTGTTTAGTGACGAATCTTGTTTATGTCTTGATCAGGTAGATAAGATGTTTGCCGTCATCCAGGGGAAAGCAACGCCATCCAGTGCGTGTGACATCGTCATACAGCTCCAGCACCTGGTCTTGGTGTGGGATGCCATTAGTCGGACATTTCGGTCAAAACTGGTCATTATAATGGGATTTCTATAACTGCCCAACGATATGTTACCAACATTTTGCAGCCAGTGGCTGTCCCATTTGTTCAGCAGACGGAACCTTTTACCAGCAAGATAACGCCCGTCCCCCACACAACCCGCATTAGTCTGTAGTATCTGCACGAGTAAAACATTCAGGTACTACTATGGCCAGCACGTTCGCCGGACTTTTCAGCTATTGAACACGTTTGGGACATGTTGGGCCGAAGCTCCAACAACACCCAAGAGTGCGACAACCATTGTCGCTGAAATGGAACAGCGACTTCGGGCTATTTGACATTCTATCCCTCAGGAGGACATTATAGAGCTGTGCAATAGCCTTCCCCGCCATGTTTATGAATGCATTGCTGCGTGGGCGGTTCAACATCATTCTAATTATACCACTTTACCGAGCAGGTCAAGTGGTAATTTTCCATATTTTTTTTCATCGTATAATCAATCGCATATCTCAATGTATGCTAACAGCTGCCTGCGTTTCATAAAATGGCATTAATTCTTCCAAGTGTTGCAATTTTTCTTCCTGTAGCGTATGTGAGGAGGAAAATATTCTTTAATTAACAGCAAATTGGCTAGTTCAGTTAGGAATACCAAATCATACAGGGGAGATGAAATTTGGTCTGACCATTACCTGGTCAAATGTGTCTTGCAACTGAAGCTTAAGAAGTGTTGTGTCAAGGTTAAGAGAATTGCTTTTAACACTGAAACTTTGAAAAATCCAGATGTAGCCAAAGCATACCATGATTAGCTAATTACTGATTATAACAATCGTGGTTTTTTTACTGCTGAAGTTTACATAGACATTTATTCCCATTGAATAGACAAGTTATACATTCATATAAAGAATTTTGTATAACATATTTTCTAAAATTATATATTCAACTTTAGGAACATTGAAAATATCCACAAGAGTTCAAGTAATTCGCATGTGGGTTTATACAAATTGGTAAAATAGTTTGAAAAGAGCAACAAATTTAATACAAAATCTGTAGATGTGATGTAATTTTCCATTCAATTTTCAAAATAATGAAAGACAGAAATTTAAAAACACCAAATGTATACCTACCAAAATAATAATTATTAACATTTTTAAAGAAGTTTTCAGTATCATTATATTCAAAAATCCAGATTTTCAATTTCTTTTTAAAAGAGTGAAAGTTTGTTTCATTTTTAAGATTTCCAGGTAAATTATTAAGTAATTTTGGTGCTAAATATATATATAATGTGTTTGTACTTTTTTTTTTTGGAAGAGGTAAAGTAAGATTTACGTGTTTACGTGTTACTATTCTTGTATTATAATTAATATGTCTAATATCACTTTCAATCCAGTGCTTTTTAAGATATATAGAGAAGACTCCCTCTTATCCGGCACTTACTGGACCGGACCCTGGCCGGATGAACGAAAAGCCGGTTATTCCGTATTTGTGTCAGAAAATAAATAAAAACTGCAAATGACAAAAATACTTACTGTACTGTATTTTAATTAATAGTTTGTTGTACAATATTAACAATTTAGTCAGACTCACTTGAAAAAGTCCGTGATTTTCTTTTGTTTCTTTGAACTTAACATTTTTACTTACAAAGTCTTGCCATTTTTTAATAAACGTCACATCAATCGCAGATGAGGCCAATTGTTATTCAATGTATCTTACTGCAACATCGAAAGCTTCTTTTCCTTCAATATGGCTAACTTTCTCTTCTCCCTCTTCTTCATTCTCCGCTTCTTCTTCGTTCCCTTCTTGGCAGACTGCATTGATAATTTCGTCATCATTCAGTGTTTCATTTTCCAAATATTCATCACCTTTTAACCATTTTTCAATGTTATCTTCTTCAAGCGTATGACATCCAGGCAGCAGTTTAAAGTCATTAAGCAGCGAAATATTGTCATTATCCGTCATATCTTCGGCAGACTCTGGCTCATTCGATACTTTCGTGTTGTCATCTTTGGTAGTTTCTACACAGTTTTCAACTTTGGGCCGAAGTTTTCCCCATAACTTCACAAACGTTGTACGAGGCATTTCTTCAAAAGCTGTTGCCAACATGTAGATCAATCCTTGATAATTTATTGTTTCCAAAGCATTTAAAAAGTCCTATTCCTAGGGCGTAGGAACTCGCGCGTACTCCCAGGGGTGTAAGCTCCCCCCAAAGTAACTCGGAGTTGGCAAAATTCGAAGTGACTTCGTAACATCTAGGTGAGTGGTGAATATTTATAATTTTTTTTTGTAGAATTAAAGGGAATTGTCAAAATCTAGGAAACTTGGCAAATCTAGGACAGTTTGGAAAATGGACAGACTGCAAAATTTAGAGCAGTTGCCGAAATTAGAAGCCATTTAGTAAAATACAGGTTAGTTGGTAAAATCAGGACAACTCGGCAAAATCTTGAGGAGTTGGCAAAATTCAGGTGAAATGTAAAAATTGGGATTATTTTCTGTAAAATTATGACGAATTGGGAAAATCTACGGGCAGTTGGCAAAACTTGAGGAGTTGGTAAAATCTAGGGGCAATTGGCAAGATTCGGAGTGACTTGGCAAAATTGTGGAGAATTGGCAAAATTCGGAGTGACTTGGCAAAATTGTGGAGAATTGGCAAAATTCAGAGTGACTTGGCAAAATCGTGGGGAGTTGGCAAAATTCAGGTGAGATGAAAAAAAATTCGGATTTATTTCTACAAAAATATGGCGAGTTGGCCAAATCTAGGAGAGTTGGAAAATTCAGGGAGTTGGCAATATCTAGGGGTAGTTTGCAAAATTCGGAGTGACTTGGCAAAATCGTGGAGAGTTGGAAAAATTCGGAGTGACTTGGGAAAATTCGAAGTTGGCAAAATTCGGGTGAGATATAAAAATTGCAATATTTTTTCTGTAAAATTATTGCGTGTTTTCAAATCGAGGCAACTTTGCAATATCTAGGAGAGTTGGCAAATCTTGGAGGAGTTGACAAAATTCAGAGTGACTTTGCAAAAATCAGGTGAGATGTAAAAATTTGGATTTTTTTCTGTAAAATTGTGGCGAGTTGACAAAATCTAGGGCAGTTGGCAAAATTCGAATCCACTTGGTAAAATAGGGGTGAGTTGTGAAAATTGGGAATGTTTTTGTGAAATTAAGGAGAGTTGACAAAATCGAGAAAACTTGGCAAAATTTTGAGGAGTTTGAAAAATTTGAAGGGACTTGGCAAATTCAGGAGAAATGTAAAAATTGGGATTGTTTTGCGAAAATGTGGAGAGGTGGTAAAATCGAGACAGCTTGGCAAACTCTAGGGAAGTTGGTAAAACTGGAAACCACTTGGTAAAGTACAGGTGAGTTGTAAAAATTGCGACTGGTTTTGCGAAATTTAGGAGAGTTGGAAAAACCGAGAACTCTTGTCAAAAATCTAGGGGAGTTGATAAAATTCGAAGCCACTTGGTAAAACACAGGGGAGTCGTGAAAATTGTGCCTTTCTTGTGCAATTGAGGAGAGTTGATAAAATTCGAAGTGACTTGACAAATTCAAAGAATATGTAAAAATTGCTATTTTTTCTGTAAAATTACATCGAGTTGGCAAAATCTAGGGTAGTTGGCAAAATTCGAATCCACTTGATAAAATATAGGCGATCTGTGAAAACTGTGATTTGTTTTGTGAAATTAAGGAGTGTTGGACAAATCGAGGAAACTGAACAAAATGTAGGGCAGTTGGCATATTTCGAATCCACTTGAAAAATACGGGCGAGTTGTGAGAATTGAGATTGGGTTTGTGAAATTAAGGAGAGTTGACAAAATTGAGAAAACTTGGCAAAATCTTGGGGAGTTTGAAAATTTTGAAGTGACTTGGAAAATTTAGGAGAGATTATAAAGATTGGGATTTTGTGAAATTAAGGAGAGTTGGCCAAATCAAGGGAAAATTTACACTGACTTACTACAATTCAGACCCCCCCCCCCCACCACCACCACCACCATCACCACCCACCCACAGAGCGAAAATCTAGGTAAAAAACGTGACAGAGACATTGTTTGCTCAGTTGGCAAAATTTGATTTTCGAGTTGGAAAATTTTTGATTTCTCTCCCCCAACCATAGTCCTTCGCTATGCCCATGTCTATTCCGTCATTTTCGGTTCGCTGTAGAATTTCTGAAAGAAGCTTTCTCCTGTATCCCCTTTTTAAACTTACAAGCACGCCTTGATTCAATGGTTGCACTAAAGATGTTACATTAGGTGGCAAAAACATGTTTTTTATGTTGTCAGAAATGAGTTCTCTTGGGTGTGTTAGGGCATTGTCGATAATGAGTAGGGCCTTTACAGGCATTTTAAGACTTGTCAAGGGATTTTTTACTTTTGGGACAAATTCTGTAAAGAACCACTCGTTAAACAAATACGAGTCTATCCAAGCAGAATTTTTAAGCTTTGTAGTAAACTGACAGAGCAGCTAAATTTAAATGTTTGAATGCGGGGGTTTTGCTAATTTCCCAATTACAAAAAGAAGAAGTTTGTGCATATCTACAGCATTTGTACACACAGGCACAGTGATTCTTTCTTTCTTTGTTTTAAATCCTGATGCTGAGGTTTCTTGCGCTGTCACAAACGTTTTCATTGGAAGAAGTTTAAAATTTAACCCAGTCTCACCTACATTGTAGATTTGTTCTGCACTTAGGCCTTCTTCTTCAATAAGCACCAAGTTTTTCTGAAAATTCCTTTGCTGCTAAAGTATCAGCTGAAAATTTCTCACCACAAACTTTCGATTTTAGAATGAAGGATTGATGCTTTTTCTTTCAACATTGACCCACTGATTGGCGTTCCTTTTCGATGCTCTTGCATGAGCCATAACCTAAGCATCATCGAAAATTTCATTTTTCGGCTTTTTAAAAGTGCACCGAGAAGAAAGCGTTTATTCAGACTCTACTTGAGTGAAAAAATTCTTTTAAAGATTTTCTATTCCTTCTCCAGTCATTTACCGTGCTTTTACACAACACCTAGTTCATCAGAAATATGCTTTACTGGATCACCTTTGCCAATACGTTCTAACGCTTTTAATTTCATCTCCATCGTAACGACATTACGCTTGCATTTGCACCCACTCATTTTGTACCACACGATAATTAATAGATCACAGCACACAGTCTTGTATACGCACAGTACACTGTAATATTCACAAAGAGGAACTGAAGCAAATATGTACTGTACTATAAACAAAACACGCGGTGTCTTGCTTCCACTTCTTGGAACGACTGGTTAAAGCGGAGGCCGGCTGAGCCGAGACCAGATAAGAGAGAGTCTATTGCAATGATATTGTATATGTATAATTTTCTTAAAGATAATATATTCAATTCACTATAAGAGTGTCTAACACTATCATATCTTCTTTTCCTTAAAATGCATCTAGTTATTCTATTTTGAGTTTTAATTAATGGTTTAATATTGCTGTGATATACTCCACCCCAAGAAATTAATCCTTATGTTAAATGAGATTTAACCCATGAATTATAAATTAGTTTTAAAAGTGTAATATTTAAAAATTTTTGATATAAAATAATTGTGGTATTATGGTATTAAGTTTTCTTATTAAAGTATCAATGTGTTCATTCCAAGTTAGTTTACTATCAATATGTATTCCTAAGTATTTATAGCACTCAACACCTTCTAGTGGCTTGCATGAACAACTAGTACCGATGCTTTTTAAGTGTATGATAAAACAATTTCTTTTTCAAACTATCTCTTTGATTTTTTTCTCCATCGAAAATATAAATATTTCGTTTTTTCGACATTTAGAAACAATTTATTTTTCAAAAACCATTTTCTGAATTTCCATAAATCTTGATTTATTTTTTCAATCAAAATATTTTCAGTAGTTACTGTATATATCAGAGCAGTATAATCAGCAAAAGCTATTAAATCTCCTTTTAGTTCCAGGTTACAAAGATCTTTATAAAAAATATTAAATAATATTGGACCTAGTACAGACCCTTGTGGAACACCATATTTAATTATCTTTTCACCACTATAAAAATCCCTATTTTAACCTTCTGAGTTCTATTTTTTAAATAAGTCTGAAACCATAATAAAATTCTCCCTCGAACTCCTGCTTTCTCAAGTTTATACAATAATATGTCATGTGAAACTGAGTCAAATGCTTTCTTTATATCCCAAAAGATTACTGCTGTTTTTAAATTTTTATTTATTGCACTGTAGATTGAAGAGGTTAATTTTAATATAGCATCTTCTGTTCAAATGCCTCTCCTAAAACCAAACTGACTTTTTAAAAAAAAAATATTTCTGTCAAGAAAATTTAAAAGTCTATTTTTAACTAGCTTTTCAAATATTTTTGAAAATACCGACAATAAAGCTATTGGTCTGCAATTATTAATATCTAAATGTTTGTCACCTTTTTAAACAGGCATTATAGTTGAATTTTTAAAAATTGTTGGAAAATATCCAGAATGCAAAGATAAATTATAGAGATGACATAAAATAGCAGAAATATTATTTTTAGCTTCTTTAATTATCTTCACAGATATGCAATCTGCTCCCGTCGCCTTTCCTATTTGCAAAGAAGAAATTACTTCATGAATTTCGTATTCTGTTAAGTAATCTATGAAAATCGAATTCACTGAAACAGATATCCTATCCTTTTCCAGTTGAGAGTAGTCTGGAATTTCGGTTATAAAGTTTTCTATTATTTCCGTAAAATAATTATTAAACTTTTCAATTAATAGAATCGGATTATCAATAGAAGAATACATAGTATTATTTATTTTTGTTTCTATTGGAATCATTTGTACATGTTGCTTCCTTCCAGAAAATTCATTTATTATATTCCAGTGTTGCTTTACGTTGCCATGTTTGTCTAATAATCTTTTGGTGTAATAATTTGACTTTGGTTCTCTGATTAATTTTAATAGTAAATTTCTATACTTTTTAAAATAATTATTTAAATCAATATTAAAAGGCTGAATTTTCCGTAATTTTTACAAATTATTTTTTTAATAGAAGATATAAGTCCACCCGTCATCCAAGGTTTCAATTTATTTTGTTTCCGTTTTAATTGTATAGTGTATTTTGATTTTTCAATTAATATTTGTAATCGTAATAAAAACATTTCGAAAGATTTTTTGATATTTTTTTTTCCATTTCAACTTCATTCCAGTCTTTGTCCTTCAACAATTTCTTTAGTTTTGTAATATTTGTCTTACGTATTTCTTTTAAACTTTCTATACTTTTGTTCACTTCAGACTGAATTTTTAAACCTATGAAATAATGATCAGTAATGTACAGCTTAATTATACAAGTATTTACATTATTTACAGCGATAGTTCTTATAAATACATGATCAAGGCATGTCTTTGATTCTTCCCTAGTAATCTCCTCGTGACACTGCTTTAAACTATTAGACAAAATTACTCTAAAATATTGATGTTTAATATTATCATTACCTCTTAAGTCAATATTAATATCTCCTAATAATATAACATAATTATTATTAACAGTTTCTAATTTATTTTCTAATTCATTAATAAAATTTTGCTTAGTGTATGAATGTAATCTATAAAATGCCATTAAAATAAAAACTAAATTATTAAGTTTAATTTTCAGCATATCAGCACTAACAAAATTTTTATTAATTTCAAATACTGCAATATATTCTTTCATAAAAATAATTAGCCCTCCAGATCTCATTTTATTTTGATATTTATGATATATTTTATAACCAGGTATTGTATATAATTGTAATTCATCATCAGTTATCCAAATTTCTGTTAGGACTATTATTTCAGGGTTAAAATCTACTAGGTTTAAATAGAGCAAAAAATGGTCGAAATTTTTTCTCATTCTTCTTATATTGCTCATTATTAATTGTAATCTTCCACCCCAATAATATAATTCTCTTTCATAAACATTCTTTATTTTATGAATTTTATACCTATGATCTGAAATATCAGTATTGAGACCAAGATGTGTCTCCGTATTTAAAATAAAAATTTATTTAGTAATATTGTTACTCATTAAAGTTTACTTAAATATAATAATTTTCGGTATTAACCATTCAATAAATTTAAATCATCAACGTTTGAAATTCTGAATATTCTTGACCTTTCATTTTGGCGAATATAGAGTTTCGAGTCTTTAACCCATACATATTTGTATCCTTTTTCTCTCTGTATTTTCTTCAGTTCATAAAGTAACTGTTTGTTATTTTGCGTTAAATGTTCATTTATAAACACTCTGCTGACTGGTAAGGACTGATGTATATTTCTTTAGCATTTAAAATCTTTGACTTTCAACAATTTATCCAATTTTCTTTAATTTTTCTGCAAGTTATTTGAACAATATTGGATTTAATCATTTGTTTATTCTTAGTTGGCACTCTGTGTATAGCTTGTATATCAAAGTCTTTTGTTTCAACTTGAAGTTTCTGAGCAATAGAGGTTGTTTTTTCAGATACATTTTCGCTTGGTGTTTCCGGTATTCCTACTATTTCTAGGTTATTGTTCTATACTTTCCATTTAAGTTCTTTTATTTCAATTTGCATCATTTTATTTTATTTTCTTCTTTTCTTCTTTTCATTCTGATGTTGCATTTCCTTAAATTTTTTAGACATTTCAGTCACAAATTTCATATAATCATCAAGTTTGTCTGAACGATATAAAGTACATTTTTCATACTCAGCTAATTCTCCCAATAATTCATTTTTAGACTTCTCATTCATCTCGCTCATGTCTTTCCTAAGTGTATTCATCTGTTCACTAAACATTTCAGTAACATGATTAATTATTTCAGTAGTCAACACTTTTTCCTCAGAGTTTAGTAATGTATCTACATGAGATTCACTAGCATCATACATTTTAGTTGAGGAAGAATGGAACCATTTTAAACAAGCTTTTATGGAAACAAACAGTACTCTTTTGGGTAAAAAGAAGCAGAGGAGGGAAATTATTCGAGTGATAAGGCACTGGAGCTTATTTTTGAAAGAAAGAACTGCGGGAATATCCTTAATCAACACCCTACTAGTCCTAGCAGAAGGCGTTACAAAACGCTTTATAAATGTGTAAAGGCTCAGTTAACAGCTGATTAAAATCTTTGGTTTGATACCCTAGTAGGCTGATACCCCTACAGTTATCACAAGAACTCTTTTTTGGATGACATAGCATAGGAGGCAGCTAGACAGCGTAATTGCAGAGAGTTGTAATGGATGTTAATTTGTTTGAAAAGAAACAGACAGGGATTCAAGGATAAACATGTTAAGGTTACTCAAGGTGAGGATTCTGTCATGGCTAGATGGCGTGAGCATTTCAGTGATGATCTAAATAACGTGGTTTGTTCAGGGCTGGACCTACGCATAAGCTAACTAATCTACAGTTTAGAGCCTCACGATACGAGGGGCTCAAAGAAATGTGTTTCAAGTTTTACTGCCTTACGATTTGTTTTTAAATATTTAATCTATTGTGCAAACATCTGCTTACCAATGATAGAATAAAATTTCACCACAATAATTTCGTGTTTATTTTTCATTGTTGCCCTCAATCAAAATAATTATAACTGCATTTCGATTTTCCAATTTTTTGGGATCTCTTAAATTTGAATAGCTTAAAGCCTCAGAAGGTCAAAGTCCGGCCCTGGATTTGTTGTACAACCATTGTTTGCAATGATAATAGATGCATTACTGGCCTTTATGTGACCATATAAGATAGTCTTAAGTTATTTTGGCTAATTCTAAATTTAAGCTAATATATATCCGCAGAGTTAGATTAAAGTTTTACTGAAATGATTTTATATCCTGCAGATAAGCTTTAAACTTTGTGCATCACCTGTAATGATAAACTTTACTTACATTTATGATCAAAGAATAATAGTTAAAAAAAATGCTTAGAGCTAGGAACACATGGCTTCTGTTATCACATGGCCGAATGCAATTTTAAACATCTTTTATGATACAGGTATCGTACCAGAAATATTATTATCCCAATTTTTTTTAAAAAAAGTGATCACAGTTGTTGTGGTAACTATAGGGATATCAGCCTACTTTCTGTTCCAGGTAAAGTTCTTTGCATGATTGTTCTTAATAGAATTAAGAATCTGGTTGACAGACATTGCTTGATGAGCAGTGTGGATTCAGAAGTGGTAAGTATTCAGATATGCATTATTATTTTTCTGGAAATTAACTTAAAAAATGCGATGCATAATTTTAAAATTCTTTGGTTATCGAGTGATCAGAAACTGGGGTACAGCAAATTTGCAATAAACAAATGCAACATTTTTTGAATATTTTATTAACTGTCAATTGAACAGTTCCCCCAAATACATTTATCTTCTGAGAAAAATCATACTTATCATTGAGTTTGAAGTGGTGTCTGACATTACGTTTTCGAATGTAAAAATACTATTTCCTTAATATTTACATTAATCAAGATATTTTACTATAATTTTTATGTGTGCAATGCATTGTATATGTACATACTATTATGTAGTAAGGAATGCAATTTGTCAAATTCTTTTATGATTCTTTATAAAGATAAGAAAGAATATTAATCGAATTATATTAATAAATATTTAAGTACCAATTTAAAAAAAGTGCAGGTTGCACCCTGTTAACCTTGCTTATAACATTCTTTGAGAAAATTACACCTTTTTTGTAACGTATTATTATATAACAAAAGTGTAAAAAAGATATATATATATATTGTGTTTTAAAATTTTCTTCATATTGTTTAAACAATTTAAGTATGGTTAAAATTGATAGCAATTTTTTTAACATTTACTGAGAACAAAAAGATATTGTATTATTCTAAATTTTGCGGTAGTCACATGCTTCAGCTCTTGCACAAAATGATGTTCTTATTTTCCGTTAAAAGTCATTTTTTTTTAAATGGGCAGGTCGTTATGACCTGCCCACTTAGCCTATGTGTGTAAAAAAATACCGCTTAGAGTTAAATCAGCCTATCGAACCAGGGAACTGTATATTACGAGCCTGGAGCACTACCGGCTGAGCTACCCCGGCCACGAAACTGAAGAATCCCACAATGATATTATGAACAACAACGAACACAAAATAACGATTGAGATAGTATCTATAAAACAATGCTCAATATTTATTAAATTACTTAATACAAATATTTTATGCGCCAATTGATGACATTGATATTATTCATGCAAATATAAACTCCTTAACCAGTGTTCCTTCCAGTCTTCTTGCCCTGAAATTCGTACAGAAGCAATGGTCCTTCATATTAGCTAAAACTCAAAAGTAAACGTAGATGTCTTCGAAGTCGTGGCACTCAAAACAACAGCGCGGTAGATCTGCAGGTTCTGTCTAGGTATCTAGAGAGTTGAAGGATTCATGATGTTCCGTGGACAGATTGCAGTTCACTAGAATAAAAGTCCTCTCTCATCTTCTTCAGCTCACCAATTGCGTTCGTAGATGTCTCCACGTGGAACAAAAAGGATAATTTCGCAGCTTCTGCAACTTCAAAAATTCATTATAATAAATATTGATAAAAAAAAAATGTATCTTAATCGAAAACCGTATTTTGCTCCCCACTAGCCATTACAGCGTAGAAGCACATAGGGATCCCTTCAAGAAACTGACTCGTTACCCCCCCCCCCCCCCCCGCCTTTTCTATGCTGGGGGGTGCTGTTTTCCGAGCCAAAAGAATCCTCGTTTCTGGACCTTATTCAATTTTTAAGAATCGATCTATGATGGGACGTTTTTATCAGAAAATCAAGAAATAATACTAAAGAAATTAAGAAATCACAAAAGTCCAATTAAAACAGTGGTAGCTACAAGATTTATTTGTAAGGAAATAATTAGAGAAAATATTGCCAGCTCTAAGAGATCAGTAAAGATAAACAAATCTAAAAAAATATTATATTATTATTACAAATCCTACTTACTGGGCTACTTGTGCCCAACGCATAAAATCTCTGGTATTTGGCTATTCTCAAAGTCTTGTGTAAGATCCCTGCTTTTGTTAATTATTCTGTAACTTTTACTTATTTCTCGAACCTAAGCCATTTTTCCCAAGAATAGTTGTTACCTTCTAATAAATTAGCTTTATGTTGAAGAGTAGTTTGGAGACAAACTAGTGTTCCAGAGAGCAAACATTTTGTACTTAGGCAGTGTCAAATGTAAGTCAAAGTAAAATGTAATCAATCAAAGTCAAATGTAAGGGATCTAAAGATCCTAGGGCCTGAAGCAGAAAAAATATAGGAGCTTTATGGTGCATAGTTGAAACGATCTCTAATATTATGCAAGCTATTAACATAAGAATTTGGGTACACAAGGTAGCCAGGACCCCAAGGTGCCACGTAATATGCTTAGAAATACATCTACTTTCTAATCAGCAATGATATCGGTCATACAACGACAAGTGCTCATATGAGATGGCATTCAAAAGCTAGGAGTAGCTTCCAGGATTATTCACTACCTTATTTATTGAAATGAACAAAAAAAAAATATTGCACGTTCCGCGAAATAAAGGAAGTTCCAGTAAAATTTCTTCTCCTTAATATGAGCTACAGAAATTCCACCAGAAGTATTTCTATTAAGATCATTTCTTTCCGATTATATTATCCATACTACTCAAGCTATCTGTACAGTACCATTAAGTTTACATTTGGAATTACCAGACACAATGACCAAATTGGGGGAGTAATGCAAAAATTTAATTTCTGTCATCGTTAGTTCATTTGGTTTCAGTTTACTTTAAAAAATGCATTTTATCACTACATTAACCCTCTAACCCTGTAATCAGAATTCTGTACGAAATAACACTATATACAGTTTACTTTATTTCAGCAGCTCCGTAATCTCAATCCCATTGTACACATTATCTCATTACATCTTCTAATTTTTTTAAAGGGCCTATTTCTGGGATCAAATAATCTCGAACCCATTCCACGCGTTGCTTTCTGTTCTTACTTTATTTTTATGGCAGGTTTCTGGAGTCTGACCTCACATTCTCAGTCGGTATCGGTAATTTGTTCCTCTTTCATCTTTCAGAGGACCGATTTCTGGAGCCCCGTAATCTCGACCCCTTTCTAACCATTTTTTTGTTTTCTTTCTTTCACTTTATATACTTTTTTTTAAAGGACCGATTTCTGGAGCCACATAATCTCGATCCCCTTGAACGCGATCCCTTCTTTCTTAATTCTTTTTATATGACGGGTTTCTGGAGTTTGACCTCACATTCTCCATCACCTTTGGTAATTTGTTCCTCTTTCATCTTTCAGAGGACCGATTTCTGGAGCCCCGTAATCTCGATTCCTTTCTAACAATTTTTTTGTTTTTTTTTTTCACTTTATATACTTTTTTTTAAAGGACCGATTTCTGGAGCCCCATAATCTCGATCCCCTTGCACGCGATCCCTTCTTTCTTTACTTCTTTTTATATGACGGGTTTCTGGAGTTTGGCCTCACATTCTCCATCACCTTTGGTAATTTGTTCCTCTTTCATCTTTCAGAGGACCGATTTCTGGAGCCCCGTAATCTCGACCCCTTTCTAACCATTTTTTTGTTTTCTTTTTTTCACTTTATATACTTTTTTTTAAAGGACCGATTTCTGGAGCCCCATAATCTCGATCCCCTTGCACGCGATCCCTTCTTTCTTAATTCTTTTTATATGACGGGTTTCTGGAGTTTGACCTCACATTCTCCATCACTTTTGGTAATTTGTCCCTCTTTCATCTTTCAGAGGACCGATTTCTGGAGCCCCGTAATCTCGATCCCTTTCTAACCATTTTTTTGTTTTCTTTTTTTCACTTTATATACTTTTTTTTAAAGGACCGATTTCTGGAGCCCCATAATCTCGATCCCCTTGCACGCGATCCCTTCTTTCTTTACTTCTTTTTATATGACGGGTTTCTGGAGTTTGACCTCACATTCTCCATCACCTTTGGTAATTTGTTCCTCTTTCATCTTTCAGAGGACCGATTTCTGGAACCCCGTAATCTCGATCCCTTTCTAACAATTTTCTTGTTTTCTTTTTTTCGCTTTATATACTTTTTTTTAAAGGACCGATTTCTGGAGCCCCATAATCTCGATCCCCTTGCACGCGATCCCTTCTTTCTTTACTTCTTTTTATATGACGGGTTTCTGGAGTTTGGCCTCACATTCTCCATCACCTTTGGTAATTTGTTCCTCTTTCATCTTTCAGAGGACCGATTTCTGGAGCCCCGTAATCTCGATCCCTTTCTAACCATTTTTTTGTTTTCTTTTTTTCACTTTATATACTTTTTTTTAAAGGACCGATTTCTGGAGCCCCATAATCTCGATCCCCTTGAACGCGATCCCTTCTTTCTTAATTCTTTTTATATGACGGGTTTCTGGAGTTTGACCTCACATTCTCCATCACCTTTGGTAATTTGTTCCTCTTTCATCTTTCAGAGGACCGATTTCTGGAGCCCCGTAATCTCGATCCCTTTCTAACCATTTTTTTGTTTTCTTTTTTTCACTTTATATACTTTTTTTTAAAGGACCGATTTCTGGAACCCCATAATCTCGATCCCCTTGCACGCGATCCCTTCTTTCTAAATTCTTTTTATATGACGAGTTTCTGGAGTTTGGCCTCACATTCTCCATCACCTTTGGTAATTTGTTCCTCTTTCATCTTTCAGAGGACCGATTTCTGGAGCCCCGTAATCTCGACCCCTTTCTAACCATTTTTTTGTTTTCTTTTTTTCACTTTATATACTTTTTTTTAAAGGACCGATTTCTGGAGCCCCATAATCTCGATCCCCTTGCACGCGATCCCTTCTTTCTTAATTCTTTTTATATGACGGGTTTCTGGAGTTTGACCTCACATTCTCCATCACTTTTGGTAATTTGTCCCTCTTTCATCTTTCAGAGGACCGATTTCTGGAGCCCCGTAATCTCGATCCCTTTCTAACCATTTTTTTGTTTTCTTTTTTTCACTTTATATACTTTTTTTTAAAGGACCGATTTCTGGAGCCCCATAATCTCGATCCCCTTGCACGCGATCCCTTCTTTCTTTACTTCTTTTTATATGACGGGTTTCTGGAGTTTGACCTCACATTCTCCATCACCTTTGGTAATTTGTTCCTCTTTCATCTTTCAGAGGACCGATTTCTGGAACCCCGTAATCTCGATCCCTTTCTAACAATTTTCTTGTTTTCTTTTTTTCGCTTTATATACTTTTTTTTAAAGGACCGATTTCTGGAGCCCCATAATCTCGATCCCCTTGCACGCGATCCCTTCTTTCTTTACTTCTTTTTATATGACGGGTTTCTGGAGTTTGGCCTCACATTCTCCATCACCTTTGGTAATTTGTTCCTCTTTCATCTTTCAGAGGACCGATTTCTGGAGCCCCGTAATCTCGATCCCTTTCTAACCATTTTTTTGTTTTCTTTTTTTCACTTTATATACTTTTTTTTAAAGGACCGATTTCTGGAGCCCCATAATCTCGATCCCCTTGAACGCGATCCCTTCTTTCTTAATTCTTTTTATATGACGGGTTTCTGGAGTTTGACCTCACATTCTCCATCACCTTTGGTAATTTGTTCCTCTTTCATCTTTCAGAGGACCGATTTCTGGAGCCCCGTAATCTCGATCCCTTTCTAACCATTTTTTTGTTTTCTTTTTTTCACTTTATATACTTTTTTTTAAAGGACCGATTTCTGGAGCCCCATAATCTCGATCCCCTTGCACGCGATCCCTTCTTTCTTAATTCTTTTTATATGACGGGTTTCTGGAGTTTGACCTCACATTCTCCATCACCTTTGGTAATTTGTTCCTCTTTCATCTTTCAGAGGACCGATTTCTGGAGCCCCGTAATCTCGATCCCTTTCTAACAATTTTTTTGTTTTCTTTTTTTCGCTTTATATACTTTTTTTTTAAAGGACCGATTTCTGGAGCCCCATAATCTCGATCCCCTTGCACGCGATCCCTTCTTTCTTAATTCTTTTTATATGACGGGTTTCTGGAGTTTGACCTCACATTCTCCATCACCTTTGGTAATTTGTTCCTCTTTCATCTTTCAGAGGACCGATTTCTGGAGCCCCGTAATCTCGATCCCTTTCTAACAATTTTTTTGTTTTCTTTTTTTCACTTTATATACTTTTTTTTAAAGGACCGATTTCTGGAGCCCCATAATCTCGATCCCCTTGCACGCGATCCCTTCTTTCTTTACTTCTTTTTATATGACGGGTTTCTGGAGTTTGGCCTCACATTCTCCATCACCTTTGGTAATTTGTTCCTCTTTCATCTTTCAGAGGACCGATTTCTGGAGCCCCGTAATCTCGATCCCTTTCTAACCATTTTTTTGTTTTCTTTTTTTCACTTTATATACTTTTTTTTAAAGGACCGATTTCTGGAGCCCCATAATCTCGATCCCCTTGCACGCGATCCCTTCTTTCTTAATTCTTTTTATATGACGGGTTTCTGGAGTTTGACCTCACATTCTCCATCACCTTTGGTAATTTGTTCCTCTTTCATCTTTCAGAGGACCGATTTCTGGAGCCCCGTAATCTCGATCCCGTTCTAACAATTTTTTTGTTTTCTTTTTTTCACTTTATATACTTTTTTTTTAAAGGACCGATTTCTGGAGCCCCATAATCTCGATCCCCTTGCACGCGATCCCTTCTTTCTTTACTTCTTTTTATATGACGGGTTTCTGGAGTTTGGCCTCACATTCTCCATCACCTTTGGTAATTTGTTCCTCTTTCATCTTTCAGAGGACCGATTTCTGGAGCCCCGTAATCTCGATCCCTTTCTAACCATTTTTTTGTTTTCTTTTTTTCACTTTATATACTTTTTTTAAACGACCGATTTCTGGAGCCCCATAATCTCGATTCCGTTGCACGCGATCCCTTCTTTCTTTACTTATTTTATATGACGGGTTTCTGGAGTTTGGCCTCACACTCTCCATCACCTTTGGTAATTTGTCCCTCTTTCATCTTTCAGAGGACTGATTTCTGGAGCCCCGTAAATCAGCAAAGAGCTGATAAGAACAACTAGCAATAAAGCTGACGAGCACAAATTAGTCAAAAGAAAAGTTTTTCAACTAAAACAGGAAAACGATCCTGATTTGCTAAGCGTCATGTTGTCTATAGATATGCAAATGAGAAATTGAAATTGTCTTTCCTATGCATAATGCCGTTTACGTCATTTTTTGTCAACATTAAAATGACTAATGATAATACAGAGGAACTATTTTGAAGGCAATAAACATTAAACTCGGAGGCGTTAACTACCGTGCTCTTAGTATGCTGCAGTGTTTTTAAGGTTGCGAGCACCACCTGCAATTCCCTTTCCTAACATGACATGACACAACCTCATTGATAATTGTCGGATTTACAAATACCAGTGGAATGTTAATACTTGCTAAAGAAAAAATTCGTTCGCGTCAAACCCAAGTTACCAAGTGATGGATAGAACTGGTGGCATCTTGGTGCTACATCTAAATGCAAATTAAAATAATTATGAGAGCATATTGCTATTAAATAACAATATGTAGCAGGTTTAAATTACTCTTTTCAATATTCCTTAAAGCTTACGACTAAATATTGATAAACCATCCTCGTGCTTGACATGTTAAAACCCCAAACGATAAACCTTCCGCATGTTGCACAAATTGAAATAATTAAATGGATTTAATTAGAACATTCTACATTTTTACAATTCATTCAAACATTCTAGCTACCATTATAAATTTTGAAGTCTGAGTCTTCAGTTCTCAAATAATAATGATAAACATTAACTAGCAATGGACCATTAGTACTAATAATTAGTCTAATCAGCATTATAATTCTACATTTTTTAAGTGCTTTTCATAAATCTATTTCGTACCTCTTAATTCCTTGCGTTCATGTCTCCTTGCCGTCCTCCAATCATTAAATGAGTTCTATCTGAGGAAACAGAGAACATGTCTGCCTTACTAAGCAATGGCTGGTTCAGAACGGAAATGTTTAGGAAAGGTGCTGAACAATGTTTCTTTCAAATAATAACGGAAATAGATACTGTTACGTCAAACAAATATTGTTTGGTAGTTTCCTTCTAATTTGACTGGACTCTTTGTTGTTGATTCAAAAAATTGCGTTTAAAATGACGTTTGGTACTGAAATTATTCATTAAAATATTTTAAAGTAGCCAACTTGAATAAAAATATTTCTTTTCCATTCACCATGAATGAAAATATTTCTTTTTTTTACCACCATAAATTAAATTATACCACTATTGTTTTGAAGGTGGGGGAGTGATTCCCCTCTTCACATGTGTTGGCTGAAAAGAATAAACCAAATTATCCGAATACAGGCGTACCCTGGTCATATGATACGTTAGATTTTCCAGCGAATCATTGCCTCGTTTTCCCTTGTAGATGCGTGTAATTGTTTAATAACATTTTTAAGCAGTCATATGTGTGCGTAACTGACGTAAATAAAGTATTTGCAATTAAAATACTTTTACTCGTCACTAAATTTTATAATTTTAATCTTAATACCTAAAGCAATAGGTTTACGAGTCTTCTTATTTTCACCGGAAGCAACAGTTCCCTTACTTTGATTTTTATCTTCCGTTGTTAACAACTGTAAAGTAATAGTTATAAACAGTTTATAATTCACAGCGAAATTCCAAAACACAGTGAGATGCAGCGAGAAAATACAACGCAAACAAACTGAGTCCACGAGCAAAGACGACGTAAAGAGAATTTACGAAAACTGAGTAAACCGCAAACATTGTCCAATGAGAAGAGTCACGTGCAAAGTCATCGCGCGGCAAATGCTGTGCAAAACAGGCCACCTGCTTTGGGCACGTGTTGGCAGCATGGCAAAGTATTGCTCGATGAAACATAGCTGTTGGCGCTGCTCTCGGTCACTATCGCGGCGCCATTTTTGCTACGCAGTCGTCCCTTTTCACCTTTTACTCAGCTTTGGTTGATTTTCACGACAGCGCCACGTCCCTAAAACCGTCGTATGAGCGAATGCGATGTCGTGAAAATGGGCATTGGTCGGAATTGGAAATCGTCTTATGAGCCGATCTCCGTAAAGCGAAGCGTTGTAAAGCATTGTATTACTGGGTTACATAAATATTATTACCTACATAAAGCATATAGGCAGGAGCATAGCGAAGGACTGTGGTTGGGGTTACAAAACAGGTTCGTACCTAGATTTTCGCTCCGTGGTGGTGGGGGCGGGGGGTTTGAGGCAATTTCTACAACTCTCCTGCATTTTGTCATATAACTTAGGATTTTGCCAACTAACCATAATTTCACAGAAATAATCCCAATATTTACATATCGCCTGAATTGTAGTAAGTCAGTGTAAATTTTCCCAACTCCCCTGGATTTGCCAGCTCTCCTTAATTTCACAAAACCGATCCCAATCTCCACCTTTTCCTAAATTTGCCAAGTCACTTCAAATTCTTCAAACTCCCAAAGATTTTGCCAAGTTGTTTCGATTTGGCCAACCTTCTTTAATTTCACAAAATTAATCCGAATTTTCACAACTCCCCTGCATTTTACCAAGTGGATTCGAATTTTGCCAACTACCCTAGATTTTGCCAACTTTACTTAATTTCATAAAACCAATCCCAAATTTCACAACTCACCTGCATTTTGCCAACTGCCCTAGATTTTTCCAAGTTGCCTCGATTTTTCCACCTCTCCTTAATCTCACAAAAACAATCTCAATTTTTACATCTCTTTTGAATATTTAGTCACTGCAAATTTTTCGAACTCCCAAAATTTTGCCAAGTTTTCTCAATTTTGTCAACTCTCCTTAATTTCACAAACCCAATCCCAATTATCACAACTCGCCCGTATTTTACCAAGTGGATTCGAATATTGCCAACTCCTCTAGATTTTGCCAAGTTTCCTCAATTTTCCCAACTGGCCATTATTTTACAGAAAAAAAAAACAATTTTTACATCTCTCCTGATTTTTGCAAAGTCACTCATAATTTTACCCAAATTTTGACTCCCCAAGATTCCAACTCTCCTACCTTTTGCCCCCCCCCCCCCCCGAGATTTGACAACTCTCCTAGATTTTGCCAAATCGCCAGTGTTTTATAGAAAAAAAATCAAAATTTTTACATCACACTTGAATTTTGCCAACTCCCCAAGATTTTGCCAACTTACCTCTATTTTACTGTAGCTTGGAATTTTCCCAATTACCCTAGATTTACCAAGTTGCCTCGATTTTGACCACTACCCTAGATTTTGCCAAGTTGTCTATATTTTGCTAACTTTCCTTAGTTTTACCAAAAACAAGATTACAAATTTTCACAGCTCACCTAGATTTTACGAAGTCGCTTCGAATTTTGCCAACTCCGAGTTACTTTGGGGGGAGGGAGAGTCTCTCGCCATTCCCCCCATAGCTACGCCCCTGCATGTTTCCATAGCGCTCAAAAAAAGCAGAAAATAAAACGTATCGATGGTGTAATCAGTCACTGAGTTCGTATTCACTTCAAAGGAAGCCAGAGCGGCGGCAAATATATTCAGTAGGTGAATTGGTGCCCTATCGTCCTTTGAAGTGAACACTAAGTGACTGATTGCACCGTAGCTATGCTTCAGCTTTATTTTCTACTTTTCTGAAGGACTTTTTTGAAGGAAGACAGATACATTTTTTGAAATATTTCAGTTTATTTTTATTTTTTGAAGCTACTTTCAGAAACTTTCGTTTGATATATAACTCATAAACATATACTATATTTTCGCTCCGTTTTGGAGTCGTGTTTGAAGTAGCCCATGACATTGCAGGCATCATAAGTTTAATTGGAGATATAACTCGACCCCAGAAATATCTGCTCTAATTATCAGGGGGAAGAATGATGGGGAAAAAATTCGAAGTACATTGCGCAAAGTGGAAATCGCACCACCAAGAAGGAATTGAAGTAGAGATATGTAAATCGCAGGGGACAATCAGCAATCAGAGAAATGCAAATGATCAAAGTTCCACAGTGAATGGACACAAGACACCTAACCAATCCAAAACATGTATAAATACCGGGCGCCCATGATGTCGTATCATTCACGACCGACAGTGAGATCCCATCAAACAGATGGTTAATGATATCCATATCTCAGGATACCATTAACCATCTGATTGATGGAATGCCGAGATATCTACAGGCTCATATAATAGCCCGAGGTGGGCATATTTCTGGTGAATCTGCAATAAACGCACGTACCTTGCATTCTCACGTTCCATTGTTTGGTGAGTTGCACATCTATCACCAAAGTTTCCACCAAAGTCAGTTTCGGGAGTATGCATCACTTCCTTTGCGGTGCTGTAATTTCCACTTTCAACAGTATAGGTTACGGTGGTCGCTATATGAGCTTTCATTTGACACCTAACTCACAACTTAGGTCCTTCGGGATATCCCCCCTAAAAGCGGGAAGAAAGCAAGGGGGATATATATTTTTATTACCCACAACACTCCCCACGTTACAAGTTTTCATTTAATATAAACCATGTTATTTTCGACACTCGTGTTCTGGAGATATAACGGAATAATCATTTTCATATTTCCCCTTTTTAGGGAGGAAGACAGTAAAGGGGAGGGGGTGAGTTTTTCATAGCCTATGACACGTCCCGCATCATTAGTTTTCATTTAACGGATAGCTTGTTACTTTTCGCACTCACGTTCCAAAGATGTAGTGGAACAATCGTTTTCATATTTTGCCTTTTTTAGGGGGGAAGGAAGCATGGGGTTCAA
This sequence comes from Ryuthela nishihirai, assembly GCA_038380435.1. Taxonomy (NCBI): domain Eukaryota; kingdom Metazoa; phylum Arthropoda; class Arachnida; order Araneae; family Heptathelidae; genus Ryuthela; species Ryuthela nishihirai. The sequence continues at coordinate 8,532,043 of JAWZYU010000019.1, forward strand.
TTTTAAATTACCTATGACAATTCCCGCGTCAGAAGCTTCCATTTGACGCGATGTCAAGAGAAATGGAATAGACTGTTTAAATTTCGAACCTGGAATATACAATAAGCAAATTTGTTTTAGACAACATGGGTGTTTGATCGCCCTCATTGGCTTCTTTTTGCTTAGGAGTAGTGATGGGCAAAATGACTCTTTTGAAAGATTCGATTTTGAATCGACTCTTAAAAGAGTCGTAGAACAGCTTTTCTCTCGAAACTGCAAAGGCTAAGCTGATGGCTTTCGATAATTCTATGATGACCGATAGATATCCACTGGTTATATTAGATATATTATAGATATATTCTGAAGATTGTGGTTGTGTGGGTTAATACTTAAGCGATAGTGAAATCGCATAGTTATGTTACTAGTATTTAGTAAGAGTTCGATATATTTAGTTTGTTAGATTTTAACATATAAATGTTTGATATTTTAGATAATTCAACTTTTTTGAAAGTTGTAAAATTATTTTTGGTTCGAAAAACAAGTATTCCTTTTTTTCTGCAAGGGGTGAAAACATTGTCAGATAAAAAATAATTTTTTATTGCTAACTTTTACAAGGTACAAAAAAAGTCCAAAATTTTTTTTCAATATGAATAATATTTTGCAAGACTTTGAGATTCTGTGTACTATTTTTCGTTTCGCCCCTGGAGAGATGGGTCTCTTCAAGGTTCAAGGAGTTGTAAGGTATGGTGAAATTAGTATGATCATAGGAGCAGAATTTTTTCAATAACAATAATTGTTATTTCGCACAAATTCTGAAGAATTGAGGGAAATCTATTTTAAGCGTCACGTACGAATTACCAAAGGAATAAATATTAAAATCTGGAGAGAGACCGAATTTTTTATCGCATTCGAGGCTCCTGCTGCATCTTCTTTTCTAAAAAAAACGTAATAGTCTGCCACTGTTATATGCATCGATGTAAATTGGTTACTTAATAACCTCTCTTTAATTCGGGGTGGGGAAAGCACGTGCTCCGTCTCACGACACTACACGTGCGTGGCAAAAGAGAAGCCTAGAAGTAGAAGATGAAGTTTGTCTCATGGGAGACCAGTAGGGACTTGGATCATCATCATCATCATCATCATCATCATCATCATCATCATCATCATCATCATCATCATCATCAAGCAGCCATGGGCTATGGAGGTCCAACTAGACCGTGCAATTTAGTTCTCCAAGCAAGTCTATCCTGAGCTACATATACTGCATCTGGCCACTGCACACCAGTTCTAACAAGGTCCTGTTTGACATTGTCTGCCCACCGCATCCTAGGTCTCCCCTTCTTTCTGAGGCCTTTAGGCACACTGTTCATAACCCTATTCGCCAATCTATAATTATTCATACGGGCAACATGGCCAAACCAACGGAGTCTCTCTCTGCACAATATGCTGCTTAAAGGAGGTTGCAAACTCCTTTGCCTAACCTCATCATTAGTTACAAAGTTGAACCACCTAATACCCAAGATACAGCGTAAGCATCTGGAATCAAAAGCATTTAGTTTCCTGTTATCTTGTTTACAAAGTGTCCAAGTTTCACTACCATAACTAACCCTAGAAAGAACCAAACTATTATACAGCCTAATTTTAGTCTTTAGGTGTATACGCCTATTTCTCCACACTCTCCATAGATTCTTAAAAGTCCCGGCAGCAATCCCTATTCGTCTGTTAATCTCATGCCGCATATCACCATTATCTGTTACATAGCTCCCAAGATAATTAAACTGTGACACCTGCTCAAGACTGCAACCATTCAGATTAACTGAATCACAGCCTGCCTGACCAATTTTCATCACTTTAGTTTTCTCTCTGTTTATAACCAAACCTACTCTACTAAAAGTCTCATCAACAGCTCGAATGAAAGAGTTCATCTCATCGACATCATTTGCCAAAAGGGCTAAATCATCAGCATAATCTAAATCAGAAATTTTCATATCTCCAGCCCATTTAAGGCCAAAATCTTTCCCTTGAAGTGAATTTCGCATAACATAATCAACAACCAAACTAAAGAGAAAAGGAGACCAAATGCACCCTTGTCGAACACCAGAAGTAATGCTAAACCAATTGCTACAAGCCTTACCAACTCTCACACACGACTCAGTGTTATTATAGAGAGCTTTCATTATGTTAACTAACTTGTCTGGTATACCATATGATTTCACAATCAACCACAAATTATGACGATCAACAGAGTCGAAAGCCTTTTTGAAATCAACAAAGCTAGCAACCAAAGGTTTCTGAAACTCTAAACATTTCTCAAGAATCTGCCTAGGTGAAAATATCTGATCCACACATCCCCTACCACTTCTGAATCCACATTGCTCATCATGCAATTGACTGTCAACCAGATTCTTAATTCTATTAAGCACAATCATGGAAAGAACTTTACCTGGAACAGAGAGTAGGCTAATACCCCTATAGTTATCACAAGAACTGCGATCACCTTTTTTGAAAATAGGGATAACAATAGCTCTGGAAAAATCCTTAGGAACCATGCCTTTATCATAAAAGATATTCAGAATTTCAGTCATCCAAGTGGTAACCGAAACATTTCCAGCTCTAAGCATTTCTGTAGTAATTTCATCTACCCCTGGAGATTTATGAAGTTTAAGTTTAGAAACAGCCAAAATAACTTCAGATTGTGTTATAGGGCCAACATTAAAGCCACCAATGCATCTATCATCATTGCAAACAATGGCAATATAACTAACCGCATTGTTTAGAATATCACTGAAATGCTCAGCCCACCTAGCCATGACAGAATTCTCACCTTCTATAACCTTACCTTGTTTATCCTTCAATCCCTGTATACCTGTCCGTTTTCTACCACATAAAACATCAACTATCTGGTACAGCTCTCTGCTGTTGTGCTGTCTAACTGCTTCCTCGGCTTTGTCAGCCAAACCATCAAGCCAAAGATTCTTATCAGCAGCTAACTGATCTTTTACACGTTTATTAAGTTCTCTGTAATGCTTTCTATTAGTACTAGTAGGGTATTGATTAAGGACATTCCTGCAGTTCTTTCTTTCCAAAATAAGCTCAAGTGCCTTATCACTCAGATAATTCTGTCTCTTCTGCTCCATTTTTCCTAAAAGAGTACTGTTATTGTCCAAAAAAGCCTGTTTAAAATGATCCCATTCTTCCTCAACTTCAGTAGTAAGCATACCATGCCTGTCATAATGGCTAAGTAACCTATCATGGTAAGCTTTGGCTATAACTGGGTCTTTCAGAGCTTCAGTATTAAAAGCAAATTTTTTAACCCTAGCACAACACTTTTTAAGTTTAAGTTGCAAGACACTTTTAACAAGGTAATGGTCAGATCCAATTTCAGCTCTCCTATATGCCCTGGTATTTCTAACAGAACTAGCCCATTTGCTGTTAATTAATATATAATCAATCATATTCCTATGCAGCCCATCAGGTGAAACCCATGTGTACTTATGTATGTCGCGGTGTTTGTAATATGTGTTAGTTATTCTGAAACCATTGAGTTTACTTACCTGTAGGAGACGTTGCCCATTGCCATTGCAGCTACCAATACCAAAAGGGCCAATCACCCTTCCCCAAAGGTCAGAGTCAGTACCAACTTTGGCATTGAAGTCACCAAGAACAAGGGTAATATCTCCTTTCTTGACAGAATTCAAAATATCCTGAAGTTGTTCATAAAACCTATCCTTCTCATCCTCATCGGCATCCTTAGTGGGGGCATAACAGCAGATAACATTGCATATTGAGTATGGGTGGTGTTAAAGGGGGTGCTGAGTGCACCCCGGGTGAAAGTAGGAAAATAAGCAAGAGAGAGAAAGCAGCTCCTGACCTCAAAGAAGAGAGTCCCGGAGCCGGCAGACAAGCCAGCCTATGTCCCACAAGTGCGCCCTGACACGGGCACCCTCAATGGACACTGAGACCAACTCGCCTGCTACCTCATTGATCGTCTGGGAGTCCCTGAGTTCGTTAGCGAACCCTTCTGTAATCGGACACCTGAGGATGTAATGCCCGACATCTGCTTCTGGAGCCCCACAGCCGCAGTAACTGTGGGTAGTGATCTTAAACCGCTCCAGTATTTGGGGAAACTCCAAATAGTGGTCAGAGGACATCAGGGATAGACTGACACTTTTCAAGAATGTCTTTGTTTGAAGACCATTCTCAGTCGTATCCCAGAGCTCTGCCACTCCGTTAATACTCTTAAAAACAAACCTGAAGTCTAATTATAGACTTCGGGGTTGTTTTTGAAGTCTTTACCGCTATCACAGGTTGAGTGTTATTACCTGCGGAGTGGTCCAGCTGGTCTGCCCGCTCATTCCCCTCGTGACCTACATGTGCCTTGATCCAGGAGAAGTAAACCCTGGGCATGTTCTGATTGCCCAGGATGCACTTGATCTCATTCACTATTTGATGCCTGTTATTCGCATCTTCAAGTGCATGCAGAGCTGCCTGGCTGTCCGTGTACAGCTGTATATCATTGACCTGACCGCCGTCATGGAGGGCCCAATTAAGGGCCTCTCTGATAGCGAGCAACTCTGCTTGGAAGGTCGAGCCATTATTAGTAACCCTCCTACGATAATCATATACCTTGGCTCCTTGATTGAAAACAGTGAAGGCTTAGCCCACACCATCCTCGCTCTTGGAACCATCAGTGCATATTTCAATTCCTATTCCTGATGGTAACTCCTCGGACCATGGCACACATAGTCTCCTCGTGGGATGGAGTTCCCACTTAGTGGTATTCATGTCATACTCCTCGGGGTCTTACTGGACTCCGAGGAATGTTGCTTTCTCCTTGGCCTGCAGGACTCTAAATATGGTCGCTTCTTTACCGACTGTCAAAAATAGCGAAGGGATCCCTGTGAGCACCAGGAGGGCATCCGTAGATGTTGTCCTATAAGCCCTGGTGATTCGCAGTAAAGCCGGTCGTTGGGCTGCGAGCAGCTTTCTACACATTATGGAGTGGTCCGTCAGGCACCACCAGGCGCTCGCACCATAGGTTAGGATCCGCTCCGTTCCCCTAAGATAAATTTCTTTGAGGACTTCACTTCTGAGTCCTCATGAGATGCGAGCCATACGCCCCAGCTTGCACATAACATTAGTGCATTTAGCTTTTAAGTCCTGCAGGTGGGGGATCTAGCTCATCCTCTCATCCAGAGTGATCCCCAAGTACTTCAAAGTCGTCATATGGTGGACGTTTTCGCCTTTTAGTTTGAAAATTGGGTACCTCTTCTTGAGGACACCCTCCTTAGCTATCGTCATGGCTGTTGTCTTCGCAAACTGAACCCAAGCTTATTGCGTAGACACCATCCTTCTAGTATTGATAATGCTGCGTTGCCAGCAATCTCCAGTTTGGTTCTGGAGGATGCTGTTATTACAAGCAGCATATCATCAGCATCTCTGGACACCCTCAGGAGGGACACCATCAGGAAGGGTCAACTCCCGGGAGCCAGACACCCTCAGGCAGGGTCAACTCCAGGGCAGTATCGGCGACTAAGTTCCAGAATAACGGTCCACTACACGAACCCTGTGGACAGCCTCTTTCCAAGTTTCTTGAGGCTGCCCTGCTAGCGTGGGAGTATTTGACCATCCTCTCACTGAGATAATTGGCCACTATAACGAAGATGTTCCTTGGACAGGAACAATCTTTCAATTTGTTTAGTATTGCAGGCCACCAGACATTGTCAAAGGCGCCCGTCACGTCTAAGGCAATAAGAGAGGTGTGCAGCTTGTGCACTTTATCTTAACAATGTCCACCACTTGTTTGATAGTGGCAGTGGTGGACTGGTCTGTCCTGAACCCAAACTGCTTGGGATTCAGGAGGCCGTTTTTATGGCAGTGGTAATACATCCTGTTTGTCAGGAGTTTGTCTAGCACTTTTCCCAGCACCAGCAGCAGACATATTGGTCTGTAAGATTTGCATCTGCCAGGTCTCTTCCTGCCTTATTGAAATCAGGTGTAGACCAGGTCAGCCTGTTCTCGACAGGCAGACCTGGTCTACGCCTGTTAGATTTAAAAACTCCTGTCGGAAAGCTTGGGTACCATGCCGTAACAGCTCTATATCTGCCTTGCAGTAATACAAAAGCTGTTGCTGAAAGTCCCAGGGTTTGAGGCTCGCTGTGGCATACCATTGTTTGAATGCTGACAGAGTCAAAGGCTCTATGTCTTTGGGCTGGAAAAAATGCCGATCCGGAATGAACCCTACATACTGTAAATTTTCCTCCTTCACGAATTTGAAGGGGAAAAAACCTTTTACACTCTCCAAGTTGAAGGTCATTGCAAAGGAGCGAAGAGGAGCCTGAATAACGGATAAGTTGTCGATGAAACGTATTTTAAGGTCAGGTAAAAAGATACCTAAAATCTTAGATCCATCGAACACAAGAACCAGTTTTAAAAATTTTCTGTACAGGTAGCTGATGATAAACATGCCATCAACGCCTTTCGGATTATGTGCGAGGACTGTGGCGTCCTTGAATCATTGAACCCTGGGGTGTTCTTCGGCCAGAAGCCAGTCCATGAAAGCTTCAGTTTCCCGGAATGAGGCGTAAACCCACTCGTCATTCATCTGATACATCACCACACACAGTATTGGTTTCAAAGATCCGTAGGCACACTGCACTGTCTCTACATCAAAGCAAAGGTAAGATTGACCGACAGGGTCAATTTTGCAGGGCTCGACGAATTTTAAGGTATCAACTTTGCAAACATGCTTTTTCTGGGGGTCGTGAATGCTGATGCATTTAATACAGCGATGCCGCGTCTGACACGCTTTTGCAAGGTGCGCCTGAAAGCATTCAGCGCTGCGCAAATACTCGCAGCACACCGTGCAGAGCAGCAGCTCCCCAGTATGCAGCACATCGGTTGAAAGGCACTGGTTACATGTGCCCTTGATCACGTGACCATGATTATATGATTTTAAGCACTTCGGACAGAATTTATTGCTGTCGAAAAACCCAGCTGGTTTAGTTATTACGTCGTAATGTCCCTTATCAAATAACAGATAAATGTTATCCTCACCTTCGGGTCCGATGAAAATGGGGAGAACGGCGTCATCAGCAGAATATATCACAATCCAGAACTGGCCGGCAAGATGTGTTTGAAAGAGTCGTACTTCCGGAAGACTACAGGGGGTGATGGCAACTCCTGCATCCAGGTGAAGTTGGCGTGCTTCTACCCCTTGCACTGGGTAACAGCAATCACGGATTTTAGCATATTGGTTTGGTAGGCAACGATTTTTTAAGCATAGCTCCCTGGCAACCACGAGAACTCTTGTTAGGCAGATCGAGTCATTGTTCACAATTTTTGTGAGAGCTTTCTTGTTATGGCTGAATGAATGTACGTCAATGAAGGCACGCATCTCAGGGCCGGTCCGCCACTCCCCTTACGTTCGATATTCGCGCACACCAAGTCAAACTCAAGGTTGCTATGACTGCCCAGACCTTTATTGGTTTGATTGTGTTTATTGGGTGATGGCAACTCCTGCATCCAGGTGAAGTTGGCGTGCTTCTACCCCTTGCACTGGGTAACAGCAATCACGGATTTTAGCATATTGGTTTGGTAGGCAACGATTTTTTAAGCATAGCTCCCTGGCAACCACGAGAACTCTTGTTAGGCAGATCGAGTCATTGTTCACAATTTTTGTGAGAGCTTTCTTGTTATGGCTGAATGAATGTACGTCAATGAAGGCACGCATCTCAGGGCCGGTCCGCCACTCCCCTTACGTTCGATATTCGCGCACACCAAGTCAAACTCAAGGTTGCTATGACTGCCCAGACCTTTATTGGATTGTACAACGCAGTCCAGGGCAGTCATGAAGCGTTCACTAGTTAGTTCGTTTCGTCTTATCAGGCTCAGGTTCACATGGTTTTTCAAATCAGATGAACAGAAACACAGCCGGACCTGGTTGTATTCACCCTGTGGCACAATGTCCTGAAGCATTTTCTCGTGTAAGGTATTGAATGCAGGGAGAAAATCACGTGCCTCAACATTCTCCATTCCCCCAAGTCAGACACTTGTCGACACGAACTGTGTTTTAAATTTGGTCGAATTAAAGGTTCTGCCATTGGTGATGGTGTAGTGCACAGCAGAGGACAAACTCGGGGGAGAAACAATGTGAGACTGGGATGAGCCAACGTCCTTAGAATTAGATGAAGGGCCCGCCAGTGAGCCATCCAGAGGGTGTGCAGAAACGTAGAGGCGACTACCAGCTTGTCCAGCAGTGGATGTTGCACAGGATGCGGTTAAGGAGAGCTTCCTGGTCCACTGAAACACCTTCCCAGCTTGCTGGATCGAGCTGTATCAAGGGGCCGAATGTAGCCCGTTCCTTTGGTGACTTGCTGACATCAGTACATTTGTTGAATGCTGTTACCAAGCGCCGCAAGCAAACACGCTTCGCTGTGGGGGCCTCAGGTAATGTAGGGTACTTGGCAGCAGCATCTAGTCGATTCATTCTGGACACCAGTTCGTCAAAGGCGTTAGCAACGTCCATGGAAGTAGATGAAGACCCCGCCGGTGAACCATCCAGCGGGTGTGCAGGAATTTAGGCGCTGCTATCAACATGCCCAGTGGCGGATGCTCCACGGGATGCGGTTAAGGAGAGCTTCCCACCTTGCTGAATCATAGGCAGGCAGACACGCTTCACTGCGGGGGCCTCAGGTGATGATGGCCGCTTGGAAACAGCATTCAACAGAGGTACTGATCTCAGCAAATCATCAAAAGAACGGGCTACATCCTTCCTCTCGGCGTCCATCTCACCAGCATGTTCAAATTCTCGGATGAGAGACATCTCACAGAGACTTCAAAACTATGCGCAAACTAAGAGCAAAAACTTCTGACAGCTTCTGATCAGTAGCAAGTGGCGTGCGAGCTTATATACAGACAGATATAAGACACCCTTGATACATCTTTCGACATGATCAAGGTTAAACGAGCTTCACCAATATCTGATAAGGCCCTCGTCAGATACGTTCGGAGTAAACACAGGAGCTAAAGTGCCGTCCGAATTATTTACTTAGTTTCTATTTCTAATGAAGGAAATCATTTATCAGTAGCAAATGTAAACAGCTAGCGTGCATCAGCATTCACCCTTTGACAATGTAGCAACAAGAACCATCACTCGCTCCAGCGTGGTTAAAGCTTGTAGATATTAAAATACGAATTCGGATCTTATCAGCAAAAATGCAAATATTGCGCTGCAGATAGTGTGCACCGGCAGCTCTGTCTGCAAACACCACCTTGACCCCCGATAAGAGAAGACCTGTATTATGCGTTCTGCGCATTTGTTGTGACATGTACGTCACACGACTTGATGAAAGTCGAATTCGCAGAATATGGGACTTTGTTCGATAATTACATCAACCATTCGAAAGCGGGATGCCACCAAAAAAAGTTTAGTGGACTTGGAAAATTTCAGATGATGTTAGATACCAAGGCACATGAGTTTGTGATCAGTGAAGTTTTAATGAAGAGAGGGCTTTTGATAAGGGGTTTTTTAATGAGGGGAAAGGCAGTTTTGATAACGGGGGTGGAACTTTTGATAAGGGTTTTTTTAATGAGGGGATTAAAAAATTGTGACTTTGTAATTATTTTTGAGGATTTCATCAACCGTTCTGAGACGGGGATGAGTGTTGCAATCAAAAAAGTTTAGTGGACTTAGAAAATTTCAGATGAGCGTAGATACAAGGGAAGTCTGTGATCGGGAAAGTTGAATAAAGGGGGGGGGAGAACTTTTGATAAGGGTTTATTTTAATAAAGGGGAGGGGATTTTAATAAAGGGGATGTGAATTTTGATAAGGGGTTGGAATTTTTGATAGGGGATTAAACATTTTTTAATGAGGGGGATTAAAAAATTGGGACTATGTAATTGAGGATTGCATCAACCGTTCTGAGATGGGGATGACTGTTGTCGCCAAAAAAAGTTTAGTGGACTTGAAAATTTTCAGATTAGCATAGATACCAGGGGAGTTTGTGATTGTGGAAGTTTAATAAGGGGGGGGGGGGAATTTTGATAAGGGGGTTTTATAATAAAGGGAAGGGGATTTTAATAAAGGAGGACGTGAAATTTGATAAGGGGGAAGGAATTTTTGATGGGGGGGGCTTTTTATTGAGGGGGATTAAAAATTACGACTAAAATTGAAGGCTTTTTCTAAGTACTCATCATATACACTAGAGGACACCATGGGTTTCTAATAAAGGGGAGGAATTTTGAAAAGGGGGGCTTTTAATGAGGGGGAGTCAAAAATTGAAAAAATTACGACTAAAATTGAGGGTTTTTCTAAAAAAAGTACTCATCCTATACACTAGATGGCGCCACGGGTTTTTCATAAAAGGAAAGGAATTTTTAATAAGGTGGGTTTTTTAATAAAAGGGGGATTAATTAATATTTAATCAATTATTATTTATTAATGATGAATAAGGGACGTGGTCATATCACGTGACCGGAAGTGGGCGTGGCCAGCAACGTCATAGGGGGAAAGCACTGTGCAAAGGGGATTCCGTATACTGCGACTAGACTACTTCGATGGCCTTGACGGGAGCTGCACTCTGTCCAGTGAATTCTCTTCCCTCAACTGTCTTTGAGCCCTCGGGGTTCTTTTGACCTGGCCATTTAGCCCATTTTGGACAAAAAAGTGTAATTCAGAGGTAAAACCATTGACGATCCTATTTTTTCGTTTTCGGCTGTCCGTAGTTGCGTTAGAGTAAGATGTAGGCATAATTGCTGTATTTGTAACTGTGCTCATTAGTGAACGGCTTAAATATTTCGCTCTTGAAACATTGATTTGTTTATTGCCCCCCCCCCCTCCTCGGAAAAAGTCTTTCCTAATGCCCATTGGAAGTTTCTAGCTGAAATATTTAGTGCGTTGCCTTGACCTAATTCGAAATTGTTTTACACAAATTTGACATCTAACGTATGCGAAAAGAACTGTACAAAATAATTTTTGAATGCTTTTGAATATCGCAAGAAATGTAATACCGATTATTAACATTTTTCTAAATACTATTCCTTTGTTGAATTTAAAATTTTTACGTGAAATTTGTTTTTATAAATGAGCAAACGAAATTCAAGTGCTCTATATGTAATTAATTTTTTTTTTCAGATTCCTAACTATATGTATTGAACTTAGGCTCTCTGAGATGAGTTCGAGCGGGCTTGGGCTCAGAATAATTTAAGTTTCAAATACATAGCAATTTGAAATAAGCACCATGTGGGTTTCGATTATTTTTTTACATATTCTCTAGCGTTTTTAAATGAATAGCTCTTTGCGTTTAGCAGGAGGCCTACGAATTTTCAGTCTCTACTAGTATTTCCATTTTTTCGTTTCAAATAGCATTAACATTTTAATTTTATTATAAAATCATTATAATTAATAAGAATAAAATAAATGATTAGCGACATGCATTTCTCTGTATAGTAGGTCTTATGATGTGTCAGAGAATGTTTTCTCCAAATCGGTCTCGGGCTCAAATAATTGACGAAATGGACTCCTGGCTCAGTAATTGACGAAATGGACTCCTGGCTCAGTAATTGACGAAATGTTTCAAGCTCGGATGGACTCCGGGCTCAATAATTGACAAAACCTATTCAGGATCAGACTAATTCGGGCTCAATAATTGAAGAAATGGTTCAGGCAGTATCGGATTCAACAGCTTCGAGCTCGGGCTCGTAAAATTGATCCCGTCCTGCACTCGTTTCTGCTAAGCTTCATTGCAACTATACCAATGAGAGTTTTGATGTGATGAACGTAAGAACGTCTCAAGCGGAATGGGATGAGTTGTTCAAGCTTTGAATAAATTTTTACGAGCGAAGAATTCTTTGAATTCCTGTTCCAGATCCATAACAATTGTTAGTTTATTAAAGTGTCTTAATACAGACAACAGTGGAATACGATTTTGGCGGAAGAATGGAAACATAATTCATTACAGCTCACAGAATTTTCAGTTCATGTTCAAAAAAAAAAACCACCAATGTTTTCACTTTGTCGTGTGTAGATATTCACTTTTTTGTTTTTACAGATAATTCTTTTTGAGTTGGATAGATATTGATGAAATGTTACGATTCGTATTTTTCGAATATCCCAATAGTTTTCATACAAAACCTAGGCACATAATACAAACAATAAAAATGACGATTCTGATCCATTTCTAGAAAAATGTTTGACCAAATACTTTTAGGTGCATAATAATCAGTTCATAGTACTCATCAAAAATGTATATTTTTGGTTCTTAATCAACGTATTTTAATAATTGCCAGAAAATAGAGTGTTTTTTCCAATTCATTACTCATTAGAATTGTATTTTTCCGTTTTAAGAGAGATAATTTTTCCTGCGGCTCTTCCAGAATATAGTTTTTTTTCCTAGTGGCTCTTCACTAAGTTTGGGTTGGATTCGATTTTTAACAGCATATCGTAAAAACCGAGGTCAGTGAACCAGTAAGGCCGCAAAATTTGCATAAAAATATTAAAATGAATTTCACATTTTCTATTCGTCCGACAGATGCCACTAGTTCACTTTAAAGTAGGGGGTTCTCAATGTGAGGTACGCGGTAAAGTATTTTGGGGTACGCCGTGGGAGCTCAAAAGTCGCTAGATATATGTTATATATATGTTTTATGTTATTCCCATTGTTACTATAACTATAGTTTTATCTATCAATACAAGGGGTACGCCAGGTTACATCCACATTTCCAGGGGGTACGTGAAACATAAAAGGTTGAGAACCACTGATATATATGTTTTATTTTATTCCCATTGTTATAATATAAGTATAGTTTTATCTATCTGTACAAGGGGTACGCCAGTTAGATACACATTTCCAGGGGGTACGTGAAGCATAAAAGGTAGAGAACCATTGATATATATGTTTTGTTTTATTCCCATTGTTATACTATAACTATAATTTTATCCATCTATACAAGGGGTACGCCAGTTACATACACATTTGTAGGGGGGTACGTGAAGCATAAAAGGTTGAGAACCACTGATATATATGTTTTATTTTATTCCCATTGTTATACTATAAATATAGTTTTATCTATCTATACAAGAGGTACGCCAGTTATATACACATTTCCAGCGGGACGTGAAGTATAAAAGGTTGAGAACCACTGATATATATGTTTTATTTTATTCCCATTGTTATACTATAACTACAGTTTTATCTATCTACAAAGGGGTACGCCAGTTACATACACATTTCCAGGGGTACGTGAAGCATAAAAGATGGAGAACCACTGATATATATGTTTTATTTTATTCCCATTGTTATACTATAACTACAGTTTTATCTATCTATACAAGGGGTACGCCAGTTATATACACATTTCCAGGGAGTACGTGAAGCATAAAAGTTCGAGAACCACTGATATATATGTTTTATTTCATTCCCATTGTTACACTATAACTATAGTTTTATCTCTCTATACAAGGGGTCCGCCAGTTACATACACATTTCCAGGGGGTACGTGAAGCATAAAAGATGGAGAACCACTGATATATATGTTTTATTTCATTCCCATTGTTATACTATAACTATAGTTTTATCTCTCTATACAAGGGGTCCGCCAGTTACATACACATTTCCGGGGGTACGTGAAGCATAAAAGGTTGAGAACCACTGATATATATGTTTTATTTTATTCCCATTGTTATACTATAACTATAGTTTTCTCTCTCTATACAAGGGGTACGCCAGTTACATACACATTTCCAGGTACGTGAAGCATAAAAGGTTGAGAACCACTGATATATATGTTTTATTTTATTCCCCTTGTATACTATAACTATAGTTTTATCTATCTGTACAAGGGGTACGCCAGTTACATACACATTTCCAGGGGGTACGTGAAGCATAAAACGTGGAGAACCAATGATATTTTTTTTTTTATATATATATATAGTTTGGGTTGGATTCGATTTTTAACAACATATCGTAAAAACCGAGGTCAGTGAACCAGTAAGGCCGCAAAATTTGCATAAAAATATTAAAATGATTTTCACATTTTCTATTCGTTCGACAGATGCCACTAGTTCACTTTAAAGTAGGGGTTCTCAATGTGGGGTATGCGGTAAAATGTTTTGGGGTACGCCGTGAGAGCTCAAAAGTCGCTAGATGTATGTTATATATACATATTTTAAGTTATTCCCATTGTTATACTATAACTATAGTTTTATCTATCTATACAAGGGGTACGCCAGTTATAGACACATTTCCAGGGGAGCATAAAAGGTTGAGAATCACTTGTCTATATTATAGTTTTTGTGTGCTACATAGTGTCATCTTTTCATATTATTGGGTAAAGCGAACTATTTCTAAATCTTGCTTTGTTTTTCGCTAATTCCATTTGAACAGTATTCTGCAATAGCTGTCAGGAGCGTTATTAAAAAACAACGTATTATAGAACTTTCTTTTTGCTCTTGGAAGTTAATTCTGGTAATTAAATTTTGCAAAAAGCTTCATTGGATTGCCGACTTCGGTTTTCTAATAATTCGCAACACCTCTGGCAAAGAATCCTACTCCTAGATTTTCCAGGACTTCCCGTACAAGGACATGCCCTATCATTAACTATATACTGTTCAAAATATACAAAGCATACTTTCAAGTGTATACAAAGCATACTGACTATGCTCATCAAACTTGAGAGTTTGTTTCACCACTGCCTCAGTCACAACTAAAACAATGCTTGGCAGTGTAAAGGAATTGGAGGCAAGGTTACCTAATCCCGTGTTATTTTTATTTTGCTTTACCTACGTTGTTTATTGTTAAAATTAAATACAACTGTTCGAGATGAAAGACTACACCATGAACGAAATATCCGTAAAATGTTTTTGACTAAACAAATGATACATTCTGACTTAAAATCTTTTAATGCGTATTCCGCGCAATGGTTCCTTGATAGTATTATTCCGTTATAATGGTATCCTAACTCAGTGACAGGGTTCCTAACAGTGACGTAGCAAGGTGACTGGGCTTTCTCGCGATCCTTATTTTTTGAGCCACTTCCCCCTCCTTAAAAACATATTTTAGAAAAAACATTAGGAAAACATTTTTTAATGAAATAGAAACACCATTGTTTTATCGTTTTCTTAATTTAATTTTGCAGTGCACACATATAAATCACGAGATATCATGTCAGTATCATTCAGGCCAGGATCTGAAAAAATATAAATGATATGGGAAAGGATGGAGAAAAAATGGGGGGGGGGGCGAGTGCAAGTGACTCAACGGAGCCGAAAAAGGTAAAAAAGGGGAAGGCAAGAGACTGGCTTTACATTGAAGTATTGTGGTGACCACCCCTGAGTAATTTAGGGCGGCACACGCACTTAGGTCGTGATTCGTTTACTTGCTGCCAAATCTAGGCAGTTCCCAGACCCAATATTCAAATGAACAGACATTTAGCAAAATGACAACCTAGCTAATCTTGCAGTTAACAATAAAATACAACATTTATTAACAAAATTACTTTCAGACATTTTACACACACAACTATTCCCACTTTTGGGGACAATTTTTAAACAAGAGCCCCCTGGCGCATCCCTTTTCAATAAAGGAGACTTTATGCGTGATGCAGAACAGTCCATTAGGAAAGAGTCCATGAAATAAACGAGCTACTTGCTCGAGAGACAACCAGTCCTAAACAGTTCTGGGTCCCACTCGGGACAATGTGGCGACAGTGCGTCGAAAACACTCATGTGGAAGAATGGTACCAGATATTAACAAAATGTTCCCCTACCTCATTTAGTGAGAAGTCCCTAGGGAAGATACCATGGGCCGTCCGCCTCTAGTAGCTGAGAGCACTGGCTGCTCTAGCGCTCCCTCCGATCATTCATTGCTCACACTTCGGGAATCTGCTCTGCGCACCGGAGAGGATCATTGCTGTTGACCACACAGCTAAAACGAGAAGACAGGACTGTTCGTTTTTGAAATTTCTCCGTTGTTCCTTTTTTGCTGGTCCCCTCGTGGAGGTCACCTCGCTGACCCAGCGTGTACGCTGCTCATTGGTTGGACTGCCGAGGTGCGAAACATGCACCCATCTGGTGTTTTGATGTTGTTTGCGCCGGGTCACATAGCCCCTGCTTTGATATATGAGGGGGCCAACGGATCCGTTGCGAATGTTCCATGACAGTGGCGAAGGCCTTCCTCAGAAGGAGCTGAACGCAGAAAAATGTCACAATATGGAGGTCGGTCAAAAATGTCACTATCGCTGGGAAGAAAACGTCCGAGACCCTTCCTGTCCATAGTCGTGTCCACAGGATAAAATAACTGTGGGCACGACAATATAACATTTCCCCCTCCGCTTTAGAGGTCTTTAAAATTTTTTGAAAAATGTGTTAAATATGCACATACGGGCTCTGATCTAGAAAAGGGGGAGGGGGGAGCAGGAAATACAATTGAGTCAGACAAACGTAAAGAGGGAGCAGGAGGCTGGATTTCTAATGCAGTGTAAGATTTTCCCCTTGTTTTACAAGTCTTTAAAAATTTCTTGAAAAATGCATTGAAATAAGTTTAATAATTTTTTTGCATCCATTACACATACTCATTCTCAAAGGGGGAATATATGGCCATATGTCGAGCACATTACTGTAGTTTGCTCCCACCTGAATCAGAGTAATTTTTCAGTAGCTCTATTAAACTTTTTTTATACATCCTAAGTACACTTATTGACTTAGTGCTTTTTAGATTTCTGTGATTTTTTTTGTTATTGGAGTAAGAACAATAATTTTAATCTCCTCAACGTAGTAAAAACTTTTGAGAGTTAAAAATATTTTTATTTTATAGACAATCTTCTAGTAACGGAAAAAGAAAAACAGACATCCATTATCATGTTAGTGTAAGGAAGATTTTAATGAGAGTAAGATTACATTTGCGTTTTCAAACTAGCAGATGAGTCTGCGAATTTAGATATCGTTTAGACATGGATGTGTGTGTCGTTTTTCTGCTGAGGTCCTGCCATCCTCTCAGATCTCTTACTATGGCACATAAACTGACAGGCTCCTGTCAGACCTCTGTGGCAAGCAGCTGCTTGAGGGGGTATTTATTTATTTATTTTATTTAGCGATATATCAGAGCATTTTATTCTGATATGTGTGAATCTTTACGGAATTGCAGGGAAAATATTTGCCTTCGTATTTCAGCCACTAAGCACATTTTCCAGTTTTTCATTTAAAGAAAAGCAGATTTTCTCTTAAACAAGGGTATGGCGACTTCTTTTGGCAAATATTTATACACGGAAGATTAACGTCACTTTACTTAACATTAAGTTATTCGCATTCTCTTTTGTACAATTTATACATTCGCAAACCAAATAATGTTTGAGACTTGATTTATAGTACCACAACAAATAAACAGTGTTTCATTATATTCTACTCAAAAGCTTTTCCGAGAAATGCGGCACTACAGTGCTGGTTTTTATGAAACTGACTAAAAGTTGTGATATATTTCGGAGAGGTTAACACCGACACTTCATTTCTTTATTCAATATATCAAAAAACATTATTCTATGGCTTTCGAGTTTAGAAAAAAAAAATTCAGCCCTGCCATGAAAATAGTTTCTGTTTCCCAAAAATAAATTATGTACATTTTTATTTATATCAATCAGCATTATATATACATGAATAAAAAAAGACAAAACGACAATATATTTATTGATCTCTAGCCAAATAACTATTTAAATTTCAGTGCACATATTTTTATAAAACTTTTCACTCGTTTTAAAATTATTTCACGGTTTCCTGCTGCATTTTTAAATATTGCGAAAACCTTAACATGGTAGATTGAAGATTCGACCATAAAACAGACCATAAAATTCGACCATAAAAATATCCATAAAATAGATTCTATGAACACTCTCAAGCTTGAAAAAGTGAGAACAATGGATTCCCACAGTTCAACAGGGTTTGCTTCAAAAAGATAGCTCTATCTGATAGAAAGGAATTCAATTCCCACTGATTTTAACTCCCTCCCATAGAAAGCTCCCAAAGGGTCCCAATGGAAAAGTGACTGAAGATAACAGATTGCTGCCCAACTGCCACAACAAGCGTCCGGAAAACCGCCTAACAAGTGTGCGGATAACCGTCCAACAAGTGTGCGGATAACCGTCCAACAAGTGTGCATAAAACCGTCCAACAAACGTGCATAAAATAAGTAATTGCTAAAGCTTTCAGTAACATTTCGACACTTTGACAACCGCCAAACTGAAACACTAAACCAAAGCCCTTTCACAACCGCCAACAGATAACTGCTAAGCAGTTTCTTACTCAGAAATGGTTCGAAGTTGCACGTGAAACTGATTCAGAAAAAGAATGCATTTCAACCTGAGTGGAAATGCGAGAAGTTTGCAGGTTCAAATTCTAAGCCTAAAGAGATTTCGAAACAGTTAAATTAAAAAAAAATGAAATTTAAAAAATACTTCTCTCTATTGGTTCTTAAAAAGTGGAAAATGAATCTAAAGCATATCGATGGTGCAGTCGGTCACTGAATTCGTGTTCGCTTCGAAGGAAGGTAGGCGCCAGCAATCTTGTCGAGTAGGTAAATAGGCGCCCTATTTTCCTCTGAAGTGAGTGCCAACTCGGTGACTGATTGTACCATCGATATGATACAATCAGTCACTGATTGAATTCTGTAACAGAATATTATGATGCCACAATATTACAGAAAAAAATCCCAATTTTTACATCTCACCTGATTTTTGCGAAGTCGCTTCGAATTTTGTCAACTCCCCAAGATTTTACCAAGTCACTCTGAATTTTGCAAACTCCCCAAGATTTTACAAAGTCACTCCGAATTTTGCAAACTCCCCAAGATTTTGCCAAGTTGTCCCGATTTTGCCAACTCACCTGTATTTTACTAAGTGGCTTCGAATTTTGCCAACTTCTCCAGATTTCGCCGTGTCCATTTTTCCAACTGCCCTAGATTTGCCAAGTTGCTTCAATTTTGCTGACTTCCCTAAATTTTACAAAAAAAATCACAAATTTGCAGAACTCACCTAGATTTTGCGAAGTCGCTTCGAATTTTGCCAACTCCAAGTTACTTTGGGGGGGGGAGCCTCCACCCATCCCCCCATAGCTACGCCCCTAGCATACGGCGCATTGTGTGTACTCCCTGTGCATACGGGGGAATTGCGCGTACTCCAGTCGCCATCGGTGTTTCCATTATTTTCATCAACCCCTGTATGTAAAACTATATGCAACTAAGTGGAATCGTGTCAAGCGAAACTGGTTGCATTTTCTTGAGTGTAGAAAACTGAAATCATGTAAACCGAATACCATATAAATTTGGGGATCCGTGTACAATATAGGGTTGCAAAACTTTTCGTAGTATAGTGTAAATCATTCATCGTCATATTCGAGGAAGAACTTGAGGTACAACATATATTACACTAACTTTGTCATAAGCTTAAAGATCTTCAAAATGTTCTTTCTCCCTCTAAAATGAGTGATATGTGAAGGAAAACACTACCCAAATATTTACCATACGAATACGTAACTTTCGTGTTGTAAACAGTCCCTGTCCCTAACTGATTCTATGGTCTCCTACAGAGAATGTTTTATAGAAATATTTAAAAAGATTTCACATCCAGGCATATGCTAGTGAAGGAAAATGGTAGAATACTTTTTGAAATCAAAACCCAAAGAATCAAGCCATCTCTATAAATGATTCATTTATTTTCTCTCTTTTCAAAATGCCGATATTTCGGCATATTATATTTGGTGTTTCGATAATGAAATAGGAACGACTATTGGATACGATGCCGTCCCGTGGCCGAGTGGTTAGCGCGCTTGGCTACTGATCTACGGGACGTGGGTTCGAGCCCCGGGTAAGGCATGGATGTATGTGTCGTTTTTCTGCTGAGGTCCTGCCATCATCCTCTCAGACCTTCTACTGTGGCATATAAACTGACAGGCTCCTGTCAGACCTTTGTGGCAAGCAGCTGCTTTAGGGGGTATTTTTTTTATTTATTGGATACGAAACGATGTGGTTGGCAATCAAAAACTTTCCCTCATTTGTGTGCTTCGAAAGATTTAGAATTTCATAAAAACTGGAATCGTAATTTCCTATGTAGTCATAACATATAAAGAAATTAAAAAATAACCAAAGATAACTGTCGGAATGTGACGTAAGAACAAGTCCATGAATTACTGAGAAAATATCCCATGATTCTGTGTTTTCATGAGGCGGCAGTCGGCCGGACTGACATTTTGCATGACGGCCGGCAAAGATACGGACTGGCTTTCAAAGGGTTAAAGTTTAGTAGCCATCTAAGTGCAGCATGATCAGTGCGTATAAGGAATTTCTGGCCAAAGAGATAATGATGAAAATGTTCTATTGCTTTTACTATTGCTAACAGTTCTTTTCGTGTTACACAATAATTTCATTCTGGTTTGGATAGAGTTTTGCTAAAGTATGTAATAACTTTCTCTTGTCCGTCTTGTTGTTGTGAAAGTACAGCACCAACTCTCGTGTTACTCGCGTCAGTATCTATTATGAATTGTTTTCCAGTTTGTGGGTACGCTAACACTGGTGCTGTAGAAAAAGCTTGCTTTAGCTGTTGGAAGGCTACATCACATTCGGTGGTCCACAAGAACCGCTGGCCTTCCCTCCTCTGTCAGACGATGTAATGGCCTTGCGATGTTAGAGAAACCATTGACAAATCTTCTATAGTAGGTGCAAAGTCCAATAAAATACAAAGTTGATGAGCATCTTGTGGTGGAGGCCAGTCTCTTACAGCTTCTTTCTTACTAGGATCAATCTTAATCCCTGATGTAGTGATCACATGACCAAGGTAATGAACTTCTTGCTGGAACAGTTTACACTTTATCGGTCCCAATTTTAGCTTGGCTGCCCTAAGTTTCTCAAACACTTGACGAAGATTTATCAAACGTTTTTCAAAAGTTTTTCAAAGGACGATGATGTCGTCCAAGTAAACCAGGCAGACCTCCCAAGACAAACCTTTGAGCACCGACTCCATTAGTCGTTCAAACGTGGCAGTGCGTTACAAATGGCATCACTTTAAACTGCCCAAGTCCATTTCCTATAGTGAAAGCTGTTTTCTCACGGTCTTCAGGATGTATACCAACTTGCTAATAGCCGCTCTTTAAGTCTAATGTTGAGAACCATTTTGACCCAGATAGAGTGTCTAGTGTACCATCAATCCTGGGTTAAGGAAAGCAATCTTTCTTTGTTACATCATTTAATCCGTGATAATCAACACAAAATCGGGAAGATCCATCCTTTTTCGTGACAAGAACCATGGTGATGTCCAGGTACCAGATGATGGTTCTGTAATATCTTGAGCTTCCATGTCCCTTATGAGTTGTTCTGTTTCCTCTCGTTTTGCCAATGGAAGCCTTCTTGCTGGTAGATGGACTGGAGGAGAATTACCAATATTGATCTTATCTTCTGTCAGGTTAGTTCGTCCATAATCATTTGATGTAGTAGAAAAAATGTCGGAAAATTGTTTCAGTAGGTTCTCGGCCTTAGCAGCTTGGTCTTCAGTTAATATTCGTCTTGTTTCTCTCGTAAGTCAGTATAATGAGATGGGATGTCTGTATGATTTTGGTTTGAATCAGTAAGTATTATTTTATTTGTACTTGTTACTCAGGTAACAGGAACACACATTGCTAATTCTTCACCCTTTTTCGACAGGCAGTCTTCACCAGATATGGCAGTTAAAATATGCATAATAGTTAATGACTTAAATTTAAAAAACTCTGCAGAAGGTCGAGATTAGAATAATGTTTTTTTTAAAATATGTTTCCATACATGTTAAGTATATGCTCTTTACAAAATACAAAAACATTTTTTTTCTGTTCTGTATATTTTGACAGAAAATATACAGAATTTTTCTAAAATAAACATTTCATGGGAAGATATGACTGAATATATATATGTTAAAAATCTATCTTAATTTTCTATATTCCTATAATATTCATTTAGTATTTAAAGAGGCTTCGCTTGGTTACTAACCTGGGTTCGAGCCCTAAGTAAGGCATGGTTGTTCGTGTTGTTTTTATGCCGGGTTTCCGCCATCCTCACAGACCTACTATGGCGTATAAATTTACAGGCTCATGTTAGACCTCTGTGGTAAGCAGCTGTTTGAAGATTTTTTTATATTTTATTATATATCAACATCTTAAACAGTTAAAATCAATCCAAGGTGAATGCACAGTATTCCCTGTTAAGAACATTAATTAATAGATTCTGAAAAAAAATCATTGCCGCCACGGCGGGAATCGAACCCGCATCTCTCCAGATTCATGCCAGAGCGTGCTAACCATTGCACCACGCGTCGGACAACGAATATTTTCGGAATATGACCTTATAAATTTTCTTCTTGAGACGTGACTGAAACAGCGCCATCTATACTCAAGGAGATGCAACTTTTTCAGTCGTTGCATTTGATTATCAGATGTTAAAGGTCGCTAACGCTACCGCGTTAAATATATAATTAAAATCAATCCAAGGTGAATGCAAATTGAAATAATTGTTACATATTCTACTAAAACTATGCTAATAAAATTTAATATGGAGATACTGTTTTGAGATTAACTTATTTCAACTATTTCACAGATCAATATTTTAAACAGCCATTGTTCATATTAAATATCCCAGTTTCCATAATTCTTTAATTTTTAATGAACATAGATTGAGATCTTTAATTGATCTTCATTTCATTTTTTTTTTCATAAAAGCTCATTTTTAAAAGTTACATGGCTTTGAAATTAGCTTTCCATTGACATAACATGGAATTAGGTTTCATAATTACTGAGTGTATATGGATATTTCAATGTGACCTTTGCATTGTATGATACTCATTATATTTTATATTTCTGTTGTATTTTGAATCTGTTTAAACCTTTTGACCACATGTATTTAGACGTTGCTTTCATGTTTCTTCAGAATTTTTTTTTCTATTATTAAAGTTTATTATGATAGCAAAAAGGATAAAAAAATTTTATGTTATGTGAAGAAATCGGTTTTAATATGCATCAGGGTGAAAAAGTTTGGGAAAGCAGTTTTTCTTTTCTTTTTATTTAAAACTCATAGTTATCCTAGAAACAGTTTTTATTAATGTGATGCATTTTAAAAACAGCTTTCATTATTAAACTATTTTTAAAAAATCAGCAATTGTTTAACTGGGATGAATGGAATATCATAAAATTTTCCTTTTCAATTTAAATAGTATTGCACAATATTAAGTTCCTTCATATTGCTTAAAAATTCTCCCATGTGATTGATGAATTTTCCTGTTTTAATTGCACAATTTTCTTAAAAATAAAGTAAATGATATGAAATATTTGTTTCATTGTAATGTGTATCCTACATATATTTGTTTTCTCAGATTGTAAATAAAAGTATTTTTTTAATGTGGAATTTGTTGGTTGTTTTTCTTAACATATGCAAATTGAAACACACTGTTTTCATTAAATAATGTTTTAGACCTCTTATATATATATATACATACATATTTGTGAAAAAAAATAGATATCTGTGGTATTTTGTAACAAGTAGTTTTTTTTTAAATATATTTCGCACTTCTAGAATCCTTTAAGAGTGAAAATTTAGTAGTTGTTCAATACATTAATCGATCGTTTGCAAAATTAGTTAAAAGTTTTGAAATTTCCGAACATTTAAAGAGTTATTATCTAAATAATAATTTAAAGCTATCCGTATAATCGGAAACGGTAATTAATGATTTATCAATATTAATCAAAGCAAAAAAAAAAAGTTATCTCTAAAAAAAATTAGAAAAAAGTGTGGAATTTTTTTTAATTATATGAAAACAAATTATTTTAATGATTTATTAGTGAATATTTAAAATCTAAATGGAAAGTTCTATTAACAAAGATAAGCTATCTCTCAATCTATTCTGCCGGCAGTCCGGTCCAGTAATGCTGACGTCACAAATGAGTAGTACGGCCTTCTCCTCTAGGTGGTGTTGCCACTGGGTAACAAGACGGCTGCCCAGTGGCGCCCTCTCACACCGTGGTAGACAAGAGGATACGTATGTCCTCTTGTGTAGCTCGCCATGAAAGTTCTACTAGATCTTAAAGGAGGTTTTGTCGTGCAAATAATACATTTCCCTGTGGCCATATTGAAAAAATCATGAACGTCTGAAAAGCACAATGGCTCACTTATGACGTTAATTACTTTGCTTTACTAATTTTTCATAACATATATACACATTTTTCCGGATGATTACTGAAAGTATATTTTGGCAAATTATGAATGCAATAGCTGTATTTGCAAGTGCACTAAAATTATACAAAAGATAGAAAACACTGCTTATAAAGTACATATATATTAAAAAAATATAGAATAACAAGAAATGAAAAACGTTTAAAAATCATTATTTAGGTTACAATATTTTTAAAAACATTGTTGTACACAATTTGCGGCAGAAAAATGGCTGAATGCTCGCAATAATGTGGCTGAAATGAATTAATCAGTTTATTCACTTTAATATCATTATCAACATTACAGCAAAACATTGCAATTTAACAATAAGTGAAAAGGAAAAACATAAGAAACCTAAGCTTTTAAGACAATGTTTTTAAACAATACCCTCATACTTCGGTTTAAACAGAAAAATGCTTAAAATAACACTTGTTTTAAAAAAGGAGGGACTAGTTCAAAATCGAATGAAGTCATATTCAATAATAATAAAAAAATCCATAACCCAAAAGTTTTATATATAATGCTAAATCCTAAATAAACTCTTACTTTTGAACATCTGTGTCACTGCCTACTTTCCATCCCCAACCCCACATATTCTCAGCCATTGATCTCATCATCGGCTCCTCCTTGATAATTCCACTTTCTTTGACATGGGCGGTCGAGAACAACCCATATGGAAGCGATCGCCTTCCCGTGGAATGTACCCAGGGGCGTAGTGAAGGACTATGGTTGGGGAGGGGGGGGAAATCGAAAATTTTCCAATTCGAAGAGATCAAATTTTGACAACTGACAAAAATTAAACGTCTCTCTCAGGTTCGTACCTAGATTTTCGCTCCATGGGGGGGGGGGGGGGGGGGGTTAGACAGTTTTTTTACAACTTTCCTGCATTTTGCCATATAACTTCCAATTTTGTCAACTAACCATAATTTCACAGAAATAATCCCAATATTTACGTATTGCCTGAAATGTAGCAAGTCAGTGTGAATTTTCCCAACTCCCCTGGATTTGGCAAGCTCTCCTTAATTTCACAAAACCAATCCCAATCTTTACATCCTCCTAAATTTCCCAAGTCACTTCAAAATTTTCTAACTCCCCAAGATTTTGCCAAGTTTTCTCAATTTCGCCAACCTTCTTTATTTTTTGATATTCCATACACTCCTATATGTAGGAGTACAAAACTAATCCTAATTTTCACAACTCGACTGTATTTTACCAAGTGGATTCGAATTTTGCCAACTACCCTAGATTTTGCCAACTCACCTCAATTTCATAAAACTAATCCCAATTTTCAAACTCACCTGCATTTTGCTAACTCCCCTAGATTTTTCCAAATTGCTTCGATTTTGCCACCTCTCCTTAATTTCATAAAAACAATCTCAATTTTTACATTTTTTTCTGAATTTGCCAAGTCGCTGCAAATTTTTCAAACTCCCCAAAAATTTGCCAAGTTTTCTCGATTTTGTCAACTCTCCTTAATTTCACAAAAACATTCCCAATTTTCACAACTCGCCCGTATTTTACCAAGAGGATTCAAATTTTAACAACTGCCCTAGATTTTGCCAACTCGCCACAATTTTTCAGAAAAAAAATCACAATTTTTACATCTTACCTGATTTTTGCAAAGTCACTCTGAATTTTGACAACTCCCAAGATTTGCCAACTCTCTTAGATTTTGCAAAGTTGCCTCGGTTTTGCCAACACGCCATAATTTTACAGAAAAAAGATTCCAATTTTTACATCTCACCTGAATTTTACGAACTCCCCACGATTTTGACAATTCACTCTGAATTTTGTCAACTCCCCAAGATTTGACAACTCTCCTAGATTTTTCAACTCGCCATAGTTTTAAAGAAAAAAAACTCCAAATTTTTACATCTCACCTGAATTTTGCCAAGTCACTCCAAATTTTGCCAACTCCCCAAGATTTTACCAATTCTCTCCGAAAGAACACGCGAAGATTTTGCCAAATTGTCCCGATTTTGCCAACTCGCCTGTATTTTACTAAGTGGCTTCGAATTTTGCCAACTGCTCCAGATTTTGCCGTCTCCATTTTCCCAATTGCCCTGGATTTGCCAAGTTGCCTCGATTTTGACAACTACCTTAGATTTTGCCAAATTGTCTATATTTTGCTAACTCCCCTTAATTTTGCAAAAAAGAAAGATTACAAATTTTCACAACTCACCTAGATTTTACGAAGTCGGTTCGAATTTTGCCTACTCCGAATTACTTTGGTGGAGGGGAGCTTCCCCCCCCATCCCCCCACAGCTATGTCCCTACATATAGGACTGTATATGGAATATCGTTACCGTTTCAGGAAGAGTTTTTTTTTATCTGGTTTTCAAAGAAATCGAGATAATAGTTTCGCTTTGTCTTCTGTCTATCAATCTGTAGACATCGAACTTTCTTATTTAGAGAGATAAATTAAAAAAAATTTTTCTGTTGGATAGATATCGATGAAATATTACTATATGCACTTTCCGATTATGAAAATTCCAAAATTTCAAACGAATATTGCAAACGATGTATTCATGCTAGAAATTTTCAATTTGGTGGTGGAATGAATAACTATTTACTAAATTTTAATCATCAACATTTCTAATTCTAAATATTCTTGACCTTTCATTTTGACGAATATAAATTTTAGAATCTTTAACCCAAACATATTTGTATCCTTTTTCTTTCTGTATTTTCTTCAGTTCATAAAGTAACTGTGTGTCTGGTAAGGAATGATGCATTTCTCTGGCATTTAAATTCTTCTTTGCCTTCCAACAATTGATCCAATTTTCTTTAACTTTTCAGGAAGTTATTTGAACAATATTGGGTTTAATCTTTTGTTTATTCTTAGTTGGCACTCTGTGTATAGCTTGTACATCAAAGTCTTTTGTTTCAACTTCGAGTTTCTGAGCAATAGAGGTTATTATTTCAGATATATTTTTCGTTTGGTGTTCCCGGTATTCGTATTATTTCTAGGTTTGTATTCCTACTATATTGTTCTAAATCATTTACTTTCCATTTAAATTCTTTTATTTCAATTTGCATCATTTTATTTTATTTTCTTCTTTTCTTCTTTTCATTCTGATGTTGCATTTCCTTCAATTGCTTAGACATTTCACTCACAAATTTCATATAATCATCAAGTTTGTCTGAACGATATAAAGTACATTTTTTATACTCAGCTAATTCTCCTAATAATTCATTTTTAGACTTCTCATTCATCTCGCTCATGTCTTTCCTAAGTGTATTCAACTGTTCACTAAACATTTCAGTAACATGATTAATTATTTCAGTAGTCAACACTTTTTCCTCAGAGTTTAGTAATGTATCTACATGAGATTCACTAGCATCATACATTTTAGTTGAGGAAGAATGGAACCATTTTAAACAAGCTTTTATGGAAACAAACAGTACTCTTTTGGGTAAAAAGAAGCAGAGGAGGGAAATTATTCGAGTGATAAGGCACTGGAGCTTATTTTTGAAAGAAAGAACTGCGGAAATATCCTTAATCAACACCATACTAGTCCTAGCAGAAGGCGTTACAAAAC
This sequence comes from Ryuthela nishihirai, assembly GCA_038380435.1. Taxonomy (NCBI): domain Eukaryota; kingdom Metazoa; phylum Arthropoda; class Arachnida; order Araneae; family Heptathelidae; genus Ryuthela; species Ryuthela nishihirai. The sequence continues at coordinate 8,559,774 of JAWZYU010000019.1, forward strand.
GCTTTATAAATGTGTAAAGGCTCAGTTAACAGCTGATTAAAATCTTTGGTTTGATAGCTTGGATGACATAGCATAGGAGGCAGCTAGACAGCGTAATTGCAGAGAGTTGTAATGGATGTTAATTTCTTTAAAAAGAAACAGACAGGGATTCAAGGATAAACATGTTAAGGTTACTCAAGGTGAGGATTCTGTCATGGCTAGATGGCGTGAGCATTTCAGTGATGATCTAAATAACGTGGTTTGTTCAGGGCTGGACCTACGCATAAGCTAACTAATCTACAGTTTAGAGCCTCACGATACGAGGGGCTCAAAGAAATGTGTTTCAAGTTTTACTGCCTTACGATTTGTTTTTAAATATTTAATCTATTGTGCAAACATCTGCTTACCAATGATAGAATAAAATTTTCACCACATCAATTTCGTGTTTATTTTTCATTGTTGCCCTCAATCAAAATAATTATAACTACATTTCGATTTTCCAATTTTTTGGGATCTCTTAAATTTGAATAGCTTAAGGCCTCAGAAGGTCAAAGTCCGGCCCTGGATTTGTTGTACAACCATTGTTTGCAATGTTAATAGATGCATTACTGGCCTTTATGTGACCATATATGATAGTCTTAAGTTATTTTGGCTAATTCTAAATTTAAGCTAATATATATATAGATGAAATTACTACCGAAATGTTTAGAGCTGGGAATGTTTCGGTTACCACTTGGATGACTGAAATTCTGAATATCTTTTATGATAAAGGCATGGTTCCTAAGGATTTTACCAGAGCTATTGTTATCCCTATTTTCAAAAAAGGTGATCGCAGTTCTTGTGATAACTATAGGGGTATCAGCCTACTCTCTGTTCCAGGTAAAGTTCTTTCCATGATTGTGCTTAATAGAATTAAGAATCTGGTTGACAGTCAATTGCGTGATGAGCAATGTGGGTTCAGAAGTGGTAGGGGATGTGTGGATCAGATATTTTCACATAGGCAGATTCTTGAGAAATGTTTAGAGTTTCAGAAACCTTTGGTTGCTAGCTTTGTTGATTTCTAAAAGGCTTTCGACTCTGTTGATCGTCATAATTTGTGGTTGATTGTGAAATCATATGGTATACCAGACAAGTTAACATAATGAAAGCTCTCTATAATAACACTGAGTCGTGTGTGAGAGTTGGTAAGTCTTGTAGCAATTGGTTTAGCATTACTTCTGGCGTTCGACAAGGGTGCATTTTGTCTCCTTTTTTCTTTAGCTTGGTTATTGATTATGTTATGCGAAATTCACTTCAAGGGAAAAATTTTGGCCTTGAATGATTTGGAGATCTGAAAATTTCTGATTTAGATTATGCTGATGATTTAGCCCTTTTGGCAAATGATGTTGATGAGATGAACTCTTTCATTCGAGCTGTTGATGAGACTGGTAGTAGACTAGGTTTGGTTATAAACAGAGAGAAAACTAAAGTGATGAAAATTGGTCAAGCAGGCTGTGATTCAGTTAATCTGAATGGTTGCAGTCTCGAGCAGGTGTCACAGTTTAATTATCTTGGGAGCTATGTAACAGATACTGGTGATGTGCGGCATGAGATTAACAGACGAATAGGGATTGCTGCCGGGACTTTTAAGAATCAATGGAGAGTGTGGAGAAATAGGCGTATACACCTAAAGACTAAAATGAGACTGTATAATAGTTTGGTTCTTTCTAGGGTTAGTTATGGTAGTGAAACTTGGACACTTTGTAAACAAGGTAACAGGAAACTAGATGCTTTTGATTCCAGATGCTTACGCAGTATCTTGGGCATTAGGTGGTTCAACTTTGTAACTAATGATGAAGTTAGGCAAAGGAGTTTGCAACCTCCTTTAAGTAGCATATTGTGCAGAGAGAGACTCCGTTGGTTTGGCCATGTTGCCCGTATGAATAATTATAGATTGGCGAATAGGGTTATGAACAGTGTGCCTAAAGGCCTCAGAAAGAAGGTGAGACCTAGGATCCAGTGGGCAGACAATGTCAAACAGGACCTTGTTAGAATTGGTGTGCAGTGGCCAAATGCAGTAGATGTAGCTCAGGATAGACTTGCTTGGAGAACTAAATTGCACGGTCTGGTTGGACCTCCGTAGCCCATGGCTGCTTGAGGATGATGATGATGATGATATATCCGCAGAGTTAGATTAAAGTTTTACTGAAATGATTTTATATCCTGCAGATAAGCTTTAAACTTTGTGCATCACCTGTAATGATAAACTTTACTTACATTTATGATCAAAGAATAATAGTTAAAAAAATGCTTAGAGCTAGGAACACATGGCTTCTGTTATCACATGGCCGAAGGCAATTTTGAACATCTTTTATGATACAGGTATCGTACCAGAAATATTATTATCCCAATTTTTTAAAAAAAAAAAGTGATCACAGTTGTTGTGGTAACTATAGGGGTATCAGCCTACTTTCTGTTCCAGGTAAAGTTCTTTGCATGATTGTTCTTAATAGAATTAAGAATCTGGTTGACAGACATTGCGTGATGAGCAGTGTGGATTCAGAAGTGGTAAGTATTCAGATATGGATTATTATTTTTCTGGAAATTAACTTAAAAAATGCGATGCATAATTTTTTTAATTCTTTTGTTATCGAGTGATCAGAAACTGGGGTACAGCAAATTTGCAATAAGCAAATGCAACATTCTTTGAATATTTTATTAACTGTCAATTGAACAGTTCCCCCAAATACATTTCTCTTCTGAGAAAATCCTACTTATCATTGAGTTTGAAGTGGTGTCTGACATTATGTTTTCGAATGTAAAAATACTATTTCCTTAATATTTACATTAATCAAGATATTTTACTATAATTTTTATGTGTACAATGCATTGTATATGAACATACTATTATGTAGTAAGGAATGCAATTTGTCAAATTCTTTTATAATTCTTTATAAAGATAAGAAAGCAATATTAATCGAATTATGTTAATAAACATTTAAGTACCAATTTAAAAAAAGTGCAGGTTGCACCCTGTTAACCTTGCTTATAACATTCTATGAGAAAATTACACCTTTTTTGTAACGTATTATTATATAACAAAAGTGTAAAAAAGATATATATATTGTGTTTTAAAATTTTCTTCATATTGTTTAAACAATTTAAGTATGGTTAAAATTGATAGCAATTTTTTTTAACATTTACTGAGAACAAAAAGATATTATATTATACTAAATTTTGCGGTAGTCACATGCTTCAGCTCTTGCACAAAATGATGTTCTTAATTTCCATTAAAAGTCATTTTTTTAAAATGGGCAGGTCGTTATGACCTGCCCACTTAGCCTATGTGTGTAAAAAAAATGCCGCTTAGAGTTAAATCAGCCTATCGAACCAGGGAACTGTATATTACGAGCCTGGAGCACTACCGGCTGAGCTACCCCGGCCACGAAACTGAAGAATCCCACAATGATATTATGAACAACAACGAACACAAAATAACGATTGAGATAGTATCTATAAAACAATGCTCAATATTTATTAAATTACTTAATACAAATATTTTATGCGCCAATTAATGACATTGATATTATTCATGCAAATATAAACTCCTTAACCAGTGTTCCTTCCAGTCTTCTTGCCCTGAAATTCGTACAGAAGCAATGGTCCTTCATATTAGCTAAAACTCAAAAGTAAACGTAGATGTCTTCGAAATCGTGGCACTCAAAACAACAGCACGGTAGATCTGCAGGTTCTGTCTAGGTATCTAGAGAGTTGAAGGATTCATGATGTTCCTGGGCAGATTGCAGTTCACTAGAATAAAAGTCCTCTCTCATCTTCTTCAGCTCACCTATTGCGTTCGTGGATGTCTCCACGTGGAACAAAAAGGATAATTTCGCAGCTTCTGCAACTTCAAAAATTCATTATAATAAATATTGATAAAAAAAAATGTATCTTAATCGAAAACTGTATTTTGCTCCCCACTAGCCATTACAGCGTAGAAGCACATAGGGATCCCTTCAAGAAACTGACTCGTAACCCTCCCCCCCCCCCCCATGCCTTTTCTACGCCTCTCTTTTTTCCGAGCCAAAAGAATCCTCGTTTCTGGACCTTATTCAATTTTTAAGAATCGATCTATGATGGGACTTTTTATCAGAAAATCAAGAAATAATACTAAAGAAATTAAGAAATCACAAAAGTCCAATTAAAACAGTGGTAGCTACAAGATTTATTTGTAAGGAAACATTAGAGAAAATATTGCCAGCTCTAAGAGATCAGTAAAGATAAACAAATCTAAAAAAATATTATATTATTATTACAAATCCTACTTACTGGGCTACTTGTGCCCAACGCATAAAATCTCTGGTATTTGGCTATTCTCAAAGTCTTGTGTAAGATCCCTGCTTTTTTTAATTATTCTGTAACTTTCACTTATTTCTCGAACCTAAGCCATTTTTCCCAAGAATAGTTGTTACCTTCTAATAAATTAGCTTTATGTTGAAGAGTAGTTTGGAGACAAACTAGTGTTCCAGAGAGCAAACATTTTGTACTTAGGCAGTGGTCAAATGTAAGGGATCTAAAGATCCTAGGGCATGAAGCAGAAAAAATTTAGGAGCTTTATGGTGCATAGTTGAAACGATCTCTAATATTATGCAAGCTATTAACATAAGAATTTGGGTACACAAGGTAGCCAGGACCCCAAGGTGCCACGTAATATTCTTAGAAATACATCTACTTTCTAATCAGCAATGATATCGGTCATACAACAACGACATGTGCTCATATGAGATGCATTCAAAAGCTAGGAGTAGCTTCCAGGATTATTCACTACCTTATTTATTGAAATGAACAAAAAAAAATATTGCACGTCCGCGAAATAAAGGAAGTTCCAGTAAAATTTCTTCTCCTTAATATGAGGTGCAGAAATTCAACCAGAAGTATTTCTATTAAGATCATTTCTTTCCGATTATATTATCCATACTACTCAAGCTATCTGTTCAGTACCATTAAGTTTACATTTGGAATTACCAGACACAATGACCAAATTGGGGGAGTAATGCAAAAATTTAATTTCTGTCATCGTTAGTTCATTTGGTTTCAGTTTACTTTAAAAAATGCATTTTATCACTACATTAACCCTCTAACCCTGTAATCAGAATTCTGTACGAAATAACACTATATACAGTTTACTTTATTTCAGCAGCTCCGTAATCTCAATCCCATTGTACACATGATCTCATTTCATCTTCTAATTTTTTTAAAGGGCCTATTTCTGGGATCAAATAATCTCGAACCCATTCCACGCGTTGCTTTCTGTTCTTACTTTATTTTTTATGGCAGGTTTCTGGAGTCTGACCTCACATTCTCAGTCGGTATCGGTAATTTGTTCCTCTTTCATCTTTCAGAGGACCGATTTCTGGAGCCCCGTAATCTCGATCCCTTTCTAACCATTTTTTGGTTTCTTTTTTTCACTTTATATACTTTTTTTTAAAGGACCGATTTCTGGAGCCCCATAATCTCGACCCCCTTGCACGCGATCCCTTCTTTCTTTACTTCTTTTTATATGACGGGTTTCTGGAGTTTGACCTCACATTCTCCATCACCTTTGGTAATTTGTTCCTCTTTCATCTTTCAGAGGACCGATTTCTGGAGCCCCGTAATCTCGATCCCTTTCTAACCATTTTTGATCCCTTTCTAACCATTTTTTTTGTTTTGTTTTTTTCACTTTATAGACTTTTTTTTAAAGGACCGATTTCTGGAGCCCCATAATCTCGATCCCCTTGCACGCGATCCCTTCTTTCTTTACTTCTTTTAATATGACGGGTTTCTGGAGTTCGCATTCACATTCTCCATCACTTTTGGTAATTTGTCCCTCTTTCATCTTTCAGAGGACCGATTTCTGGAACCCCGTAATCTCTATCCCTTTCTAACCATTTTTTTTGTTTTCTTTTTTTTCACTTTATAGACTTTTTTTTAAAGGACCGATTTCTGGAGCCCCATAATCTCGATCCCCTTGCACGCGATCCCTTCTTTCTTTACTTCTTTGAATATGACGGGTTTCTGGAGTTTGGATTCACATTCTCCATCACTTTTGGTAATTTGTCCCTCTTTCATCTTTCAGAGGACCGATTTCTGGAGCCCCGTAATCTCGATCCCTTTCTAACCATTTTTTTTGTTTTGTTTTTTTCACTTTATAGACTTTTTTTTAAAGGACCGATTTCTGGAGCCCCATAATCTCGATCCCCTTGCACGCGATCCCTTCTTTCTTTACTTCTTTTTACATGACGGGTTTCTAGAGTTTGGCCTCACATTCTCCATCACCTTTGGTAATTTGTTCCTCTTTCAGAGGACCGATTTCTGGAGCCCCGTAATCTCGATCCCTTTCTAACCATTTTTTTGTTTTCCTTTTTTCATTTTATATACTTTTTTTTTTAAAGGACCGATTTCTGGAACCCCATAATCTCGATCCCCTTGCACGCGATCCCTTCTTTCTAAATTCTTTTTATATGACGAGTTTCTGGAGTTTGGCCTCACATTCTCCATCACCTTTAGTAATTTGTTCCTCTTTCATCTTTCAGAGGACCGATTTCCGGAGCCCCGTAATCTCGATACCTTTCTAACAATTTTTTTGTTTTCTTTTTTTCACTTTATATACTTTTTTTTTAAAGGACCGATTTCTGGAGCCCCATAATCTCGATCCCCTTGCACGCGATCCCTTCTTTCTTTACTTCTTTTTATATGACGGGTTTCTGGAGTTTGGCCTCACATTCTCCCTCACCTTTGGTAATTTGTTCCTCTTTCATCTTTCAGAGGACCGATTTCTGGAGCCCCGTAATCTCGATCCCTTTCTAACCATTTTTTTTTGTTTTTCTTTTTTTTTCACTTTATAGACTTTTTTTTAAAGGACCGATTTCTGGAGCCCCATAATCTCGATCCCTTCTTTCTTTACTTCTTTTAATATGACGGGTTTCTGGAGTTTGGATTCACATTCTCCATCACTTTGGTAATTTGCCCCTCTTTCATCTTTCAGAGGATCGATTTCTGGAGCCTCGTAATCTCGATCCCTTTCTAACCATTTTTTTTGTTTTCTTTTTTTCACTTTATAGACTTTTTTTTAAAGGACCGATTTCTGGAGCCCCATAATCTCGATCCCCTTGCACACGATCCCTTCTTTCTTTACTTCGTTTAATATGACGGGTTTCTGGAGTTTGGATTCACCTTCTCCATCACTTTTGGTAATTTGTCCCTCTTTCATCTTTCAGAGGACCGATTTCTGGAGCCCCGTAATCTCGATCCCTTTCTAACCATTTTTTTTGCTTTCCTTTTTTTCACTTTATAGACTTTTTTTTAAAGGACCGATTTCTGGAGCCCCATAATCTCGATCCCCTTGCACGCGATCCCTTCTTTCTTTACTTCTTTGAATATGACGGGTTTCTGGAGTTTGGATTCACATTCTCCATCACTTTTGGTAATTTGTCCCTCTTTCATCTTTCAGAGGACCGATTTCTGGAGACCCATAATCTCGATCGCTTTCTAACCATTTTTTTGTTTTCTTTTTTTCACTTTATATACTTTTTTTAAACGACCGATTTCTGGAGCCCCATAATCTCGATTCCGTTGCACGCGATCCCTTCTTTCTTTACTTATTTTATATGATGGGTTTCTGGAGTTTGGCCTCACACTCTCCATCACCTTTGGTAATTTGTTCCTCTTTCATCTTTCAGAGGACCGATTTCTGGAGCCTCGTAATCTCAAATCAGAGCCCCGTAAATAAGCAACGAGCTGACTAGAACAACTAGCAATAAAGCTGACGAGCACAAATTAGTCAAAAAGAAAAGTTTTTCAACTAAAACAGGAAACCGATCCTGATTTGCTAAGCGTCATGTTCTCTATAGATATGCATATGAGAAATTGAAATTGTCTTTCCTATGCATAATGCCGTTTACGTCATTTTTTGTCAACATTAAAATGACTAATGATAATACAGAGGAACTATTTTGAAGGCAATAAACATTAAACTCGGAGGCGTTAACTACCGTGCTCTTAGTATGCTGCAGTGTTTTTAAGGTTGCGAGCACCACCTGCAATTCCCTTTCCTAACATGACATGACACAACCTCATTGATAATTGTCGGATTTACAAATACCAGTGGAATATTAATACTTGCTAAAGAAAAAATTCGTTCGCGTCAAACCCGAGTTACCAAGTGATGGATAGAACTGGTAGCATCTTGGTGCTACATCTAAATGCAAATTAAAATAATTATGAGAGCGTATTGCTATTAAATAACAATATGTAGCAGGTTTAAATTACTCTTTTCAATATTCTTTAAAGCTTACGACTAAATATTGATAAACCATCCTCGTGCTTGACATGTTAAAACCTCAAACGATAAACCTTCCGCATGTTGTACAAATTGAAATAATTAACTGGATTTAATTAGAACATTCTACATTTTTACAATTCATTCAAACATTCTAGCTACCATTATAAATTTTGAAGTCTGAGTCTTCAGTTCCCAAATAATAATGATAAACATTAACTAGCAATGGACCATTAGTACTAATAATTAGTCTAATCAGCATTATAATTCTATATTTTTTAAGTGTTTTTCATAAATCTATTCGTACCTCTTAATTCCTTGCGTTCATGTCTCCTTGCCGTCCTCCAATCATTAAATGAGTTCTATCTGAGGAAACAGAGAACATGTCTGCCTTACTAAGCAATGGCTGGTTCAGAACGGAAATGTTTAGGAAAGGTGCTGAACAATGTTTCTTTCAAATAATAACGGAAATAGATACTGTTACGTCAAACAAATATTGTTTGGTAGTTTCCTTCTAATTTGATGGACTCTTTGTTGTTGATTCAAAAAATTGCGTTTAAAATGACGTTTGGTACTGAAATTATTCATTAAAATATTTTAAAGTAGCCAACTTGAATAAAAATATTTCTTTTCCAATCACCATGAATCCAATCACCATGAATCCAATCACCATGAATAATATTTCTTTTTTTTACCACCATAAATTAAATTATACCACTATTGTTTTGAAGGTGGGGGAGTGATTCCCCTCTTCACATGTGTTGGCTGAAAAGAATAAACCAAGTTATCCGAATACAGGCGAACCCTGGTCATATGATACGTTAGATTTTCCAGCGAATCATTGCCTCGTTTTCCCTTGTAAATGCGTGTAATTGTTTAATAACATTTTTAAGCAGTCATATGTGTGCGTAACTGACGTAAATAAAGTATTTGCAATTAAAATACTTTTACTCGTCACTAAATTTTATAATTTTAATCTTAATACCTAAAGCAATAGGTTTACGAGTCTTCTTATTTTCACCGGAAGCAACAGTTCCCTTACTTCGATTTTTATCTTCCGTTGTTAACAACTGTAAAGTAATAGTTATAAACAGTTTATAATTCACAGCGAAATTCCAAAACACAGTGAAATGCAGCGAGAAAAGACAACGCAAACGAACTGAGTCCACGAGCAAAGATGACGGAAAGAGAAATTACGAAAACTGTGCATCGGTTGATTCCAAAACTGAGTAAACGGCAAACATTGTCCAATGAGAAGAGTCACGTGCAAAGTCATCGCGCGCCAAATACTATGCAAAACAGGCCACCTGTTTTGGGCACATGTTGGCAGCATTGCACAACGTGCCCAAAGCAGGTCTCGGTCACTAACGCGGCGTAATTTTTCCTACGCAGTCGTCCCGTTTCACCTTTTACTCAGCTTTGGTTGATTTTCACGGCAGCGCCACGTCCCTAAAACCGTCCTATGAGCGAATGCGGTGTCGTGAAAATGGGCATTGGTCGGAATTGGAAATCGTCTTATGAGCCGATCTCCATAAAGCGAAGCGTTGTAAAGCATTGTATTACTGGGTTAACATATTATTACCTACATAAAGCATATAGACAGGGGCGTAGCGAAGGACTGTGGTTGGGAGGGGAGGGGGGTGAATCGAAAATTTTCCAACTCGAAGATAAAATTTTGACAACTGAGATATTACTGTTTTTTGCTCCGTGGAGAGGGGGGGGGTTGACGCAATTTTCTCAACTCTCTTACATTTTGACACCTGCCCTAGATTTTGCCAAGTTTCCTCAATTTTGCCAACTCGACACAATTTTTACAGAAAAAAAACCCGATTTTTACATCTCAGCTGACTTTTACAAAGTCACTCTGAATTTTGCCAACACGCCATAATTTTACAGAAAAAATATTCCAATTTTTACATCTCACTACGATTTTGCCAACTCCCCAAGATTTTGCCAAGTCACTCCGAATTTTGCTAACTACCCCTAGATTTTGCCAAGTTTTCCAAATTTTGCCAACTCGCCATAATTTTACAGAAAAAAAAAACAATTTTTACATCTCACCTGATTTTTGCCAAGTCACTCAGAATTTTGCCAATTCGCCATAATTACAAAAGTCACGATTTTGCCAACTCACCTGTATTTAACTAAGTGGCTTCGAATTTTGCCAACTGCTCTAGATTTTGCAGTCTTCATTTTCCCAATTGCCCTAGATTTGCCAAGTTGCCTCGATTTTGACAACTACCTTAAGTTTTGCCAAGTTGTCTATATTTTACTAACTCCCCTTAATTTTACAAAAAACAAGACTACAAATTTTTACAACTCACCTAGATTTTACGAAGTCGCTTCGAATTTTGCCTACTCCAAATTACATGGGGGGAACCTCTCCTGACCCTCCATAGCTACGCACCTGCATATAGGAGTGTACGGAATATCGCCACTGCTTCAGGAAGAGTTCTTTTTTTTATCTGGTTCTCAAATAAAACGAGATAATAGTTTCGCTTTGTCTTCTGTCTATCCATCTGTAGACATCGAATTTTCTTATTTACAGAGATAAATTAAAAATTATTTTTCTGTTGTATAGATATCGATAAAATATTACGATATACACTTTCCGAATCTCTCTAAAGCCATAATTACGCCCTCTACCGGTGGAGAATTTTGAAAATTCCAAACGAATATTGCAAACGATGTATTCAAGCTAGAAATTTTCAATTTTCGTGGTGGAATGTGAAAGCCATGATGTTTCCATTGGCAATAATAAATTGACCACTTAGACATAGGAGGGAGGGAATTTTTTTTTAGCAGATAATTGTTTGTATTTAGAGATAAACGAAAAAAAGTCTTTTCAGAGTTAGGAATTGATAAAAATATTATGATTCGCGCTTTCGGAATCTTTCGAATACTATAATTGCGCCCTCTAACGGTGAAAAAGATTGAAAATTCCAAAATTTCAAACGAATATTGCAACGAGGTATTAATGATAGAAATATGAAATTTTTTGATGGTGGAATATGAATGTCATGAAGTTTCGATGGAAAACAATGAAAATGATAATTAGGAAATTCTTTTTTAATTTGAGGTACTAATTGAAATATTATAATTTGCATTTTTCAAACACTTTGTAGTTTTAATATATATCTTTACGGATCACTAAATATGAAACGACAGAGCTGCTATTTTTTTAAGCGAGTTTTATGATTTTCTGTTGTTGTTGTTGAAAATATTTTTTTTTTTTTGTGATATTTAGTACCTTTTGCTTTTGATCCCAATTTTTAACAAGAGTCTTGCAATGAGTTCTAGAAGATCAGATAATGTCCGTTATCGCTGAGAAAGCAAAAAATTTCAGGAAAAAGGATACAGTTTTTAAAATTTGTGCGATTGTTTGTTGAAAAGTTCCAATCTAGAATAAAAAATATTTGAAGATAGAGAAAAAATTAAATATATCATAAATCACATAAGGCGCATTCGTATGTAACCCATGTGATCTGAAGTAATTGATCATTGAGAAACGACTTTTGTCATTTCGTTGGCACTGTAGAAGGAAATGTGAAACTGTTTCACGCTCTCCACATGCTGGACACTTAATGGAATTCAGTAATGTTTTCATAAGGCCTTGGTTCCACTGAAAAGATGGAACTAAGCCGACATCGAAACAGGAAATCTTGTAGCGGTACTACATGATAAGTCTCTCTATAGCCCTGGAAGAAATATCCATGTCCAAAGACTTTGGAAATCGAGGGATGTGTGGATAAATATCACTTAGAGCTGAAGACCCCATTCTTCTCCATAGCTGTCAATGTAAAGATTGTTTGCATATACCTAATATATTTTCTGCATAAGATGGTGAATCCGGATGAACATAAGAAATGTCTACAGCCTTTTTTGCAAGTAAATCTGCTTCTTTATTGAGTGGAATGCCTCGGGACCCGAGACCCAAAGTATTCTGATTGATGAACCCTGATCAGCAGAAGAGATTAATGTTTGATGTAAATTCAGTATTGCTGTAGGTGATTTGATTTTGGCATTTTGTAAAGCTATTAATGCTGATTTTCTGTCAGAGAGAATTAAATATTTATCAGGATTTTGATTATATTTGCAATAGCCTTATGAATGGCAAATACCTCAGCTGAAAAAATAGATGTATGGTCATGAAGACGTTCGGAAAGTTGATAGTTGTAAATTTGGCAGGCGATTCCAATTCTCGTGCGAGATCTTGCTCGAGAAGCGTCTGTACCAATCCAGATGGCGTCCTCCCACGTAGATAGAATTTCAGAATTAAATGTTGATTATAGGTCCTTGTCAGAAAGAGCAAGCCCATGTTCTCGTTGAAAGTCGAAAGATTCAGTAATGTTTTCATAAGGCCTTGGTAGCCAGGGTGTGATATCAAAGAGTGGTTTAATGGCTATTTGTTGGGAAATATTGTTTTATTCCATCCAATGATTTGTCAATGACAGAAAAAGAGTTGTTTGTTTTGACCATTTGTAGAATTTTAGAAATTCAGGTTCTCTACAAATGTTTCTGTATATTTACGAGATAGGTGATGGCCAGATGCTTAGCATATGTTTGAAGTGTAACTGTTTCAGCATAAATTAAAGGAAGAGGTGTAGCTTTAAGTAAACTTCTAGCTGCTTGAAGCGCCGCGTGGTATACTGAAAAGATGGAATTTTAATAACTGGATTGGAGCAGATATTATAAGTGGAGCACCATAGCTAAAAGCTGTTTTGATTGTTGCATTGACAAGCTGCAGTAAAGGGCAGCGATGAAGAACTGTGCGTGGTGAAGCCAAACTGCGAATTTATGTTTAATAGTCGAAGGCCTGTATTCCGAAGCTGTTGAAAGTGAGTTTGCAGTGAGCCATTGCTCTGGAAATTTATACCGAGTATTTTTATGTTGCCAGTCCAAGGAACCTGTTCTGTTTTTATCTTTAACGTCGTAAATTTTAAATGTCGACGACGGCTGATTAAAAGGACTGAACTCCTTGTGGCAGATAATGTTAGGCCCCAGTCTATAGACCATTAAGAGATGACATTAAGAGAGTGTTGACTCTTTTTTAGTAGATATTCAATGTTAGATCCATTGCAGTATAATGTGATGTCAACTGCGTATATACCAATTTTGGAAGGTGAGTTTATGAGACTTGGAAAAGTTTGAATATAGATATTGAATAAAAATGATCAAGAAAATGATCAAAAATGATCAATGAAATCAAGTAGTTGATTTTTAATGGAAGATTGTGTTTCTCCATCTGACATGATTGTTCGATTAATAAGGTGTAATGTCACCTCTAACAGCCATACAACTTAAAAGAAAATGTTAATGAGGCTGTTAATGGAGCTTTATGGTAATAAAGCCCACTCCTTCGCATGAACATATCTGATCTCATGGAGGGGGATGGCAACTGCCATTCATCTTCCAATTAGACTCAGGTGTACAAATCTGGCTGACCATTTTATCCTATGAATATCTTACGTTCATTGAAATGGTCGACCACGTGATTCTTATGCAGATGGGCATTTTTATCTACAAGAATCATCATACACATATCTGCCAAGGGCACCACTGAAAAGTTTCACACAGAGCGCAAGAATATCTCTCTACGTTTCTGTGTTCAATTTACATATGTGAAGCTTTGTGTAGTCAATCATCATGAGATACTAGCATCATCAAAATGGTCCTTTTCTCTCTGGTGAGGGAGTTCCTTCTCCTGTCCAGAAGAACACACACTGAGAATCGGTATTCCAATTGAATCTGAATTAATCTATGAAAAGCACATTTCCCATCTGGCCTGGAATCCAAAGGTGATGTCTGCAACACATTTAACGAGCTCTTCTGCCGAAGAGTGTGAGGGAGCACAATGTTTTTTTGCATGCAGACATCATTCATTCAGCCTACTGTACACAGCATGTAATGAAGCATTCGTCCTGTGACCCACTGATACTATGCAAAATTACCTAGCTATCATTTCCCTATGTCGTCTTATTGTTCAAGACAACATAGTCGTCCTGAACAGTTGTTGCCCAGAGATGACCTCATCCTGGCCAACGCCTAACCTTTCGTGCTCTTTGAAATTGTCTCGTCTTGAGAGGGCCTGATGTGGTACATTTAACTAACCATTTCCATCAATCCTATTGCTCTCCACCGTTCACAATTCTTCTTGTAACATGACGAAATCAAAATATTACCCAAATTAATGCCAAGCTGACTAGAACAGAAAAAATGGCTACCGCAACCATAGCCTCTTTTATAGCAACTGGTAGGGTCAAGCACCTAATGTCCGACCCTGCCTCCTCGTGGTGCAGGCCTTTAGTACCTTTCAAATGAGATACTCTCATGTGGAAGTGAACGGAGGCAGAGGGATGCCAGATTAGTGTGGCCTACTCATCTGGACAACTATGGCTACTATTCTTCCTTTCTTTCCTACCCTGCTGAGGAGTGGTCAACCACATAAACCTACTGGACTGAAATAAGCATTTGAGCTTCATTATGGATCCTGAATTTGCTGCACAGGTGGGTTTCTGTGGAGGGAAAATCTTTAGCTTTATTTTTTGTTTGTTTGTGGGTTGACGGCCCAAATGAATAGATTCACAGGATGTTTATCGGCTGGTGGATAATCCTGAGCAGAGGTCATCACAGGCACTTGAACTCTCTGCTTCTACTAGCATCGTTAAATTCTACATTAGAGGAAGTCTTCCAGTGTAGATGGCTTCAGCCTTTAGTTATGAGGGAACGGGTCTTTCCCCCATGTCTGCGATTAGTGGGCTGTTTGTTATTGTCGGCATTCCCTCTCAATAAACATAGTTTCTTTAAACTTCCCACTAACCATTTTCTCTCCATAGGTAGTTGGAATGCGAGGACTTTTCAGAGCTTATTCTCTTGATGTCCCCATACAAGAATTCCAACGTTATAATTTAGATATTCTCGGCTTGCAAGAGACAAGATGGAGACATAAAAGTCAGATTCTTAAAAATAATTTAAAATTTCTCTTTTCAGGGAGGGAAGAAAATAAACATTACCAAGACATGGGTCTGTTTCTCAGCAGACATGCTAGTGATGCTCTTCTAGGATATGAGTGCATTAATGAAAGGTTTCTTGCAATAAAATTTCATACAAGCGTTAAACAGTTGAATGTTATCTGCTGTTATGCCCCCGCTGAGGATGCCGATGAGGATGAGAAGGATAGGTTTTACGGACAACTTCAGGATACTTTGAATTCTGTCAAGAAAGGAGATATTACCCTTGTTCTAGGTGACGAACCTGGGAACTGCAGATTACGAGCCTGGACGTTACCAGCTGAGCTACCTACGTTCTTCAATTATGCCAACTAAGATTGATTTTTACCAACTTCCCTTAATTTTGAAGGAAAAATAACTTCTAGCTTTGAATTTTCCCAACTCCACTTAACTTTACAAAAAAAAAATCTAAAATTTCAGAAATCACCTGGCTCGACAATTCGCCTCGATTTTGCAAACTCCAGTTAACTTTATAAAATAAATCTGAATTTTTCCCAACTCGCCTGGATTTTGCAAACTTCCCTTTAATTTTACAACAAAAATCTCATTTTCACAACTCAACTGAATTTTACCAATCGCTTCGAATTTTGCCAACTCACCAAGATTATACCAAGTTGCCTCGATTTTGCCAACTCTCGTTAATTTTACCAAAAAAAAAAAAAATTCCTCTAGCTTCGAATTGCCAAGATTTTGAGAACTCCCCCTTAATTTTACAAAAAAAAAAAATCTTTTCACAACTCACCTACATTTTACCAAGTGGCTTTGAAATTTCCCTCAATTTTTTCAACTCCCGTTAATTTTATATAAAAAAAAAATCTCAATTTTAACAACTCGTCTGGACCACGTCCTTTCTTCAGCTCACCTGTATTTTACCAAGTCGCTTTGAATTTTCACCAGTCACGTCGATTTTGCAAACTCCGATTTTCTCTGGAAGGGGAACATCCCATCCCCTCTGTGTAAATGATTCAAAGCGCAGCCATCACATGTGACAGTAACGCCCCCTGGAAGTGGTATAAGATTACAAAGAGCTGGTCTAAAGCACTGGAATTGTGTTTGCTCCCAGTTCATGTGCACTAAAGGATCAAGTATGCCCTGTCGAAGAACCTGGCATCCACGAGACATTGTTTCTGACTTTGATCAAGGGTTGGGCTGTTTTACCTCTGAGCGGCATATTTTTGCACACCAAGGGCTAAATGGTCAGGTCATATGGACACCGAAGGCTCAGAGAAGGGGACCCACTGGAAACAGCTGTTCGGAGACAGATGGTAGCCTCCCATCAAGCGTGTTCTTTAACGTGCACAGGGTATGGCTCTCCCACACACGGCTTAACGTCCCATCCGACAGATGGCGGCCTTTCCAAGACCATTGGTGTCCCCTACTGACAGTGGGGAGGGCGGAGATAAACTCAACGCTGACCTAGCTAGGATTCGAACCTGGGAACTACAGATTACAAGCCTGGCGCGCTACCGACTGAGCCTTCCCCGCCCCACTTTGATCGAGGGAGAATTGTGATTACGGGATGGCAGATTATCGTACCAAGACATTGGTGCTCGTGTTGGACGGAACGCTACTACAGCGATGAGAATATGGCGTCAGTGGGTAGAGGAGGAACAAACTCACCGATATGAGGGATCTCAACGACCCTCTAATACAAACGAACAAGAGGACAGACATCTTGTGTGCATGGCTTTGAATGATCGTACAGTCACATCAAACACCTTAGTTCAACAGTTAGGGTGTTTTGCACATCAACCAGTGTCTGTACATACGGTTCAACACCATCTGCAGCATCAGGGCATCCTTGCTAGGTGGCCATTGCTTTGGCTATCATTGACTCTACAACACAGGCATATGTGACTGCAATGGCGCCAAGAACATTGCACATGGATGTGCGAATGGCATCGCATCATCTTTTCAGACGAATTCTGCTTCAGTATGCAGCACCATGATGGCGAATCCGTATATGGCGGTACTGCGGCGGCAAGCTCAGTGAGACATGCACGATGCAGTGCCAATACAGGTCTGGCCCTGGTGTTATGGTATGAGGAACCATTGAACTCCACTCACGCACGTGCCTCGTATGCATTACCGGTACTTTCAACAGCTAGCATTACATCACTGAGGTGTTGGAGCCTATGGTCGTACCTTATCTTCAGGGACTCTCTGGTGTCATATACCAACAGGACAAAGCTCGTCCAACAATTCCTGCATAGCCACTATGTGACACTTGTGGTTTGTCCTGCACGTTTGCCGGATCTGTCTCCAATTGAACATGTCTGGTCCATGATCTCATGACAACTAGCATACCAGACACCAACAGCTGCTATAACAGATAAACTTTGGCTACGTATAGAAACTGCATGGAATGACATTCCCCAAACACACATCTCAAGTCTCATCCTCTCAATGCTGGACTGTGTAGTAGCGGTTATTGCCGCTCATGGTGGCTACACAAGATACTGATTTCTCTGTATTTCACAAGTCTAACCAACTTGTGTTTGTAATCATTTGATCCTTGTAACATAAGCTATGCATTCACTAAATATGGCTTTGATATATCTTGTCTTTCCTGGTGTTGCATTTCTGGTGTATTAATATTTTCTAAAATCGAAATTTTGATCAATTTGAGATTTATAATTTTTCTTCTGCAACATTTTTCTGTAAAAAAGCTAATTTTTAAAGTTGGGGAACTTTGAATATGGCTTTGCTTTCACGTAACATAGAAGTATCGCAATACGTTTGGAAACCGAGTGCATAACCCCACATTCAGAACTCTTTTAAGAGTTCATTTTCGTTTATCTGGAGAGAAAGGGTACTTGCTCTCCATTGATACTTGCAGGTAATTAAAATTGAAAAAGGCATAATTTTATTGTTACTTAAATAAACAAACTGTAGTATTTAAAAGATGGCACCCCTATGCTTGTGCCTAACGGGAAATCCAGACCTGGCTGCAGTCAGCTACTTTAGTAACCTTGATATAAACTAGTTTGAAGATTAATATGCATTCTTGTCCCCTATGTTCTCGAGATGAGAATGCACAATAGTTTATTTATCATTACAATGGCTAATGAGGGCTATCCCTGACTATACTTTCGTTCATTAACATATTTCTTAATCTGAATCATATTAGTTGAATGCCTATTGAAAATTCTGACAAGCATTAATAAAGCTATGTAATTCCACTCTAAACAATTATTTTGAAACATGGCAGAATTTTTTAAAGCTTTCCCACATTTCAGTATTTTCGTTCTTTCTCAATTTGTATTTAGAATTGACATCATAGTTTAAATGAATTTCGAGTTCGAACCAGTATTCTATTATTGATAGAGTTGAATTTTTAAGACAATACGATATGGCTCATGCTGAGGGATGCGTTCCTGGAAAACATCGGTATAAACAAACCTTGTTTGAATAGAAAATGTGGGATACTCCAAACCTCCCAATTTCATATACATGTTTGAAAAAATTGCTAATTAAATCCCTATTGGAACCTGCAATATGTTCATAACATACAAATTCGTAAATGATGACGAAAACGAAACAATGCACAATTCTGCGTTATAGATTTGTTCCATTAGGAGAAAAAGTTTTTACATAAACTTAGTATCTGGTAATTGACTTCTGTATCAGCCGTTCCAATGCTCGCGCGTGACATATTTCATTTGTAAAAACTAATCCAACATAGTTGATGGCTGATTAAAATAAATGATGAGATAGATAAGAAGAGTGATTCCATTAGATGCGGTTCATATCTATGTATGTTAAAAAATAATAAAAAAAAAAACAAGTTTTAGAGACCGGTTAATAAAATTGAACCCGATCACCGCCTATAGTTCGTTTTCAAATGTTTAATACGTATTTATATGACTTTCCAATTTCGTATGCTTCACCGATACTTTCAAAAAATTTCAATGCATCTAATTACATATATTTCAAGGTACAGCAATACAGTAGGTAACCTCCTTAACGTCGTTAATTTGTTCTTTAAAACACTTAAACGAAAAGCATTTAACTTATAGAAAGATATAATCTTGATACAAGTGAAATGGATCATTTTTTTCACAGTATACTGACAGAATGTAGCCTGTACGAATTGTAGTATTATTAGTCGTAGGCTACTTTGTTCACAAAATATTTTAATTGCTTTGTTTTCTGTTATATCTATAAATAATAATAAATAAAATAAATACCCCCTCAAGCAGCTGCTTGCCACAGAGGTCTGACAGGAGCCTGTCAGTTTATATGCCATAGTAGAAGGTCTAAGAGGATGGCAGGACCTCAGCAGAAAAACGACACATACATCCATGCCTTATCTGGGGCTCGAACCCAGGTCCCGTAGATCAGTAGCCAAGCGCGCTAACCACTCGGCCACGGGATGGGTAGTAATAAAATTATCTCTAGTTATTACGGTAATGTGAACAGTAAAATGTAGTCAAGAAGTTATAAACCACTTCAGCAAATGTGTATCGAAGGAATTAGGCTGACAGGTATCAAAATGCAAAAGGGAACATTTTAAGTAATAATGGCCATTTAGCAAATGGTTTTTGACTAAGCACAGAAAAAGCCTTATCCAAACTTTCGAAACTGTGCATAATAGTGTAAATGTGGAGAAGTGTACAGCAGCTGTTTTTCTTGATATCTCTAAGTCATTTGATTGCATTCGACAAGATCTTTTATTACACTTACAAGGATTCCCAGAGGCTCAGAGAAGCTTGTAGAAGGGGACTCACTGGAACAGCTGTTGGGAGAGAGATGGTAGTCTCCCTCTTGGTCATCCAGCATGTTCTTTAACATGCACAGGGTATGACTATCCTGCACATGGGCCATGGCTTAATGTCCCATATATGACGGATGGCAGCCTTTCCAAGTCCATTGGTGTCCCCTACTGATCATGAGCAGGGCAGAGTTTTGTGGAGATAAAGCTCAATGCTGACTCAGCTGGAATTGGAACATGGGAACTGCAGATTACAAGCCTGGCTACCAACTGAAACCCCCCCAGCCCCAGATGCTAAAGAGAATTATTTATTATTACAATTCACTCTTTACATGAATAATCAAAATAAAGAATTGAAGTTAGTCAATATTATGGGTTCTGATGAAATCTGCATTTCTAATGGGTAATGATATGACTGTACTACTCAATGAAATGAATACTTAGTTTACAAAAATAGGAAGATATTGCTTACAAATTTTTAGAAGAGAATAGTTACATCAGTCAACTGCCATCAAATAATAGTTCAATATACTTATAAGCAGTAGAAGAGAATGAAGTGTGTTGCAAATAGTTTAAAAAAGGTAAGAAATCGGGATTTTGATGAAATAAACGTGAAAAAACTAAAATAATGATTAAATACAAATTAGACTTATATTGTTAACAAATCATTTAAAAATGGGCAATTTATTGATCATTTAAAAATTGTTATAGTTATGACATTAAGGGAGGTAATAAAAATGATATAAAAATTATAGGCCTATATCAATACTGTTCTTTCTCCAAAGTTATTGAAATTTTGATGAATAGACTCAATAAATTTTTGAATAAAATTGATTTTTATTCCCGTAATCAATTTGGTTTTTGATTTTGAGTAAGCACAGAAAAAGCCTTATCGAAACTTCCGAAAATTGTGCATAATAGTTTTAATGTGGAGAAGTGTACAGCAGCTGTTTTTCTTAGCTCTAAGGCATTTAATTGTGTTCAACAAAATAATTGTACAAGTGAGAAAATAGTGTATTTGGCAAGGATCTGTGCTAGGGACAATTCTGTTTTTAATTTATATACATAATTTGCACGATTATAAATTTTTGGATAAATTTCTAACATAAAAAAGAACATAGATATCTAGGCATACACATTGATAGCAATTTGAAATGGAAATCACATGTGACAATTCTGGTAAATAAAGGTATGTGAAAAACATAAGTAAAAAAATATGTTCATCTTTTTTTGTAAGATGTATATTTCGACTTTTAAATATGGAATTACTACCTGGGGTGGACTCTATTATAGTTATATAATAGTAGAACAAATATAGCTATATATAGTATGTTCATCTTTTTTTGCAAGATGTATAAATTCGACTTTTAAATATGGAATTACTACCTGGGGTGGACTCTATTATAGTAACACACTACCATTGATCAAAGTGAAAAATAGAGCAGTTAGGGCAATATCTAGATCATGCTCGTTTTCAGTTCGTAAATTGTACATATTTGATGACTTCCTATTCGAAAGTTATATTTATACTGCTGCTTATTACTTGTGCACACTAATATTGCTGATTTTCCTATATATAAATTATAATTTGCATTGTGGTGAAAATTCTTTAGTTGCTCCTAAAGCCAATCAGGAATTTTTTCATAAATCTTTTTGAATATGGTGACATTCAATGTCACCATTTATTCTAAACTGATATATAATTTGTTCTGTATATATGTAAAAAATGACTAATAAATTTCAATCTATAAATTAATTTTTTTTAACTATTAGAAATTCTTTACACAAATCAGCATTGGAAAAAGAGTCAAAATTTTTATTCATGTTGAGTACACTTCCAGATAAATGTTAATCGCAAAAACTTACATGTAGTTATCCAAAAATCACTAATAAAGAAAATACAATAAAAAAAAGACCTTTCATGAATATTGTAAAATTTTTTAATTAAAAATTTTTCCAGCTCAATGATAAGCATCATTGATGGTGAATGAAAAATAAGACTTTCTACCACAACTGTTTACAACAAATTTAGTGAAGTCTAATTACTGTTTATCAAGTCTGGTTGTTTAAAAAGTGTGCCTAGATTTAAAGTCTTTGTGATCATAGAAATACTGAGGCAGTGTTATAGAGTTCAGAATTAATTATTTGCAAATCAATAACAACTGAATGCACCCACTTAGTCTACTTTAAAAGGCTAATTTCAAAACTTATCTAGCTTTCATTTATATACAGAACTATTTGTCACTTCCAAGTAGCTACCAAGCTCATCAGGCAATTTTAAATATGCAATCATCTTATGACAAAGTAACTTGAATGTAACTATAAAATTGTGCTGAGAAAGCTTTAGCTAATTGTAGACTTCTTAACTTCACAGGAAACAATATGATGTTAATAGTTACTGACAGTTAATTCATCTTACAAAAGGTAGTGGCAATAAAACTATTCTAAGACAAAAAATAATATTTCAGTTTATCCTAATATAGACATTTTAAATAGTTTCTAGTAGTTTCAGTTATATTAATAAGATTACATTGATGACACTGATAAATAAAAAATAATAAATACCCCCTCAAGCAGCTGCTTGCCACAGAGGTCTGACAGGAGTCTGTCAGTTTATATGCCACAGTAGAAGATCTGAGAGGATGGCAGGACCTCAGCAGAAAACAACACAAACATCCATGCCTTACCCGGGGCTCGGCCCCAGGTCCCATAGATCAGTAGCCAAGCGTGCTAATCACTCGGCCACGGGACACTGATAGCATATACATATAAATATTTCGATTGTATAACTGAATATATCTAGATTAGAATTTAATGCTTTTGCTAATTCATGGCCATTTCGAAAACCTTATTATATATCTATATATTCAAATTCAAGTGTGATGAAGCAATTAGTAAATAAATGAATGACGATTCTGCTACAAATTAATAAAAATAATCAGTGCAATAAAGTTTTTATTATCAGTACCAATTGTTGCTTTACTGTAAATAGAATGAAATTAATGTACAAAACAAAGGAGTTAAAAAATACATTTTAAAGACATTTGGTTCTATGACTGAAAAGAATTATAATTTATATATATGATCATTATGCTCTCTGTATGTTTATACCAAACTTTCTTGATATTTACATTTATAGCTATTGTAATTTTTTGTTCAATATACACAATGAAACTGTCACAATTATGTTACGAATAAAAGCACTAATTAATGTCAAACTTTTCTTCTTAAAATTTCTAGTCATTTTTAGATGATTTTTGCAAAGAAGTTGTTTTGGTGTCACTAGAAACATTTTTAGTATCAGTTACAATAGATGATGGAGCATTTGAAGGTTTCAGCTGAATAGCAGAATCAACAACTGGGGTAACTACATTTGTTTGAGCACTGGTTACATTACCAGAAAGGTTTTGGTTTCCAGATAATGGCATAGAATATGCTGAAGGCTTCTCCTTGGTATTATATGACACAGTAGAAGAAAATCCAGATGAAAAATTATAAGTCTGATGTGGAGCAAAATGCTTCTGCAAGTATCGTGCATCCAATCCTCCTTTGCTACAAAAGATCATTTTAATACAAAAGTTAAAAAGGATCTATTCTGCACAGATAGTAAACTAGGCCAAAAAATTTCCTTCAATAATTAATATGCTATTGAAATAATTAATACACACTGAAAGGACAATTTATTAAAAAAAAAACACATAATAGCACATGATAATTTCACCCTCACAACAGCAGCAATAAGTCATGGCAAGGACTCTACCTACTACGACCAGGTATTGGAAATGTTTGAGTGGTATTACAGCCCATGATTCAAAGGATGGCCATCTGATGATGATTCATAATGCAGCCCATGATTCAAGTGTGATGCCCCCTTATTCACTTTTACTTTACCTTAACCAGTTTTGCTTAATTTACGTTATATTTATCATTTTGGGGATTTTTATTTCATTTTTGGCATCACAGCACTCGTTTCCAAGAGCATAGCAGTTGCGCATGCACAACTCCGAACTTTTGATTGTCACCCCCTAAAGCGCGTGTACAAGGACACATCCACTCTTGCGTCGTAGATTGCACGATCATCGATTTATGCAAATGTCTTTCCTGGCATGCAACATGACATGTGCTGGCTTTGTAGCCTCTTGTTATAACCTGGTGACATGTTAGTCACAGTTGATAGTGTAGTTTGAGTTGGAGAGAAGTTGACTAGTCAGTTTGTTAGTATAGTGTAGTATACTAACTATACTAACAAACTGACTAATAAGTTGTATAGTGTAGTTTGAAGGAGTTGGAGTCAGAGGTGTTTGTTAGTTGTTAGTGTTTGTTAGACTCAGCTATCCGGAGCTTGAATATTTATTGGATCAGACAAAAGGTCCAAACTTTAATAGTGTTTAAAATTCTTTGGCCCATTACAGAGTCATTTAAAAGAAGTGGTGCCATGAACAGGGACTTGCCAGTATTAAAAGAAGTGGTGCACCGCAAACAGGGATTTGCCAGTTTGTCCAAGAATAGGGACTGTATATTTGTGTATAAATTTTGTATGTTACTTAACATGATTGTCAAAGATAGTAATTTATGAGCTCATTAGTTATATGTACTATTTATAGATTTAACGGCAGCTTAAGGTGGTTTTAGCCTTAAACTGCCGTTATCTTATCTAATTGGATGTGCTAAGCAATGGTGGAATAATGTAGGATGTCATCATGGAATTGAATATTGGGAAGAATTTAAAAGCGAAATCATGGACATTTATCCATGCTTATAATCCGGCTTATAATAATTTTACAGAACTAGCTACAGAGTTGTTTTCATGAAGACAAAGGGAAAGAGATCACATAGAAAAATTTATCTGGGGTACAGTAGAGTTATACCAGCTGTACGATGCTGATGCCGCTGAAATTGATATTGTAAATTGCATATTGTCTCAACTGCTTTAGGGAATACTTAGAAGTATGAAACGTAAACCCAATTTCAGATTTAGTCAAATTGGCTCGGCAATATACTGCAAGAAGAGAATCTGCAGCAACTGCATTAAACCAACAATGGATGCAATCCCCACATGACCGGAAGTTACACGGTCCCAACAATTGGCGCTGAACGCGCCTAGAATGATGCAGAATGAATGAAGTAGAAAATTTGTCCCACATCAAGCTTCGAACAATGACACTAGACCTAAAACTTTTTTTAAGAACAATATAGAAACTTTCAGATGTAATTTTTGCGGCCGATTAGGACACATGGAGCAATATTGTTATTGAAGAAACGGAAATTCAAGAAACTTGAATTAGGATCTTTGAAGCGTGAAGCCAAAGTTCCTCAAGAAAAGCCTTCTCATGAGTTAAGTCTTGCTACTGTGGGTATACATAATGTCCTACATTTACCTTTTGTGAAGCTTTATCACGATAAGACCGAATTCATAGCTCGTATTGACACAGGAGCTGATATTACATGTCTACATAAGAAAGTATGGGATAAAATTCAGAAAAGTTGTAAACTGAAATTACAGCCGTGGACCAGTGGACCTTTGAACTTAGCTTGTACTTCCAAGCAGTGTTTTCTGCAAGGAACTGTTCAGTTACCTATCACTTTAAATAATGTGGAGATAAGACTTGAATTTTCAGTAATAAGTGAATTATTATATGACTCTTTGATAGGAATAGATGCGATACGAAAACACTTGATTGAATTTGATTTTGCCAATAATACTATTTCACTGAAAGCAACAATGAAAGAAAAACTTGATATCGATCAGATAAAATCAGATATTAGAAAACATGCTGACAGTGCTCATTTAGATAATAGTGAGAGAGTTAAGTTAGAAGCTCTGCTCAATGCTAATTACGAACTTTTTAACAACAAGCCTGGCAGAAGTCAGATTTTGGAGCATCATATCGACACGGGAAATAGTAGACCTGTTTACTATTGCCTATTGTTTTTGAAAGATAGAATATATTTTTCTACACATAGGTAATGACTTTGATTTACTGTTAAGCATAGAAAAAGCCTACAAGGATAATCCAATCTGTTGAGAAATGGTGGCAAAGGACTATGTGTTTTTTCCCAGCAAGAGTAACCCACACAACATCTTATACATACTGGTGATTAAAGGATAATGAGCAGAAGTCTGGCTAACTCAAAATGGTTTTCACCAAATACAAATTAATTTTGCTCTCAGTCCAACTGGAATTATTTACAGAACAAGATTTTCTGCAGGTAGTTATTTTTGATTTACCAGCATCCACTACTGATTTGGCCATAGTTTTCTTTGGTAAAACCATATTATCAGAAATAATGGGAAATAAACCATCTTAGAATGGTTCCAGAGAAAGAGGAAAGGCAATGAATTTAACTTATAAAATTCTTACCATTAATAACCAGATTGGATATCCATTTAAAATTTTGCCAACTCTCTAATCTGTAGATCTTTAACTTCCCTACTCTAACCTAATCAGCTAGTTCTGAAAAGAACTGGTTTGAAGAGCTGCAGTAAATGACCAACTTCAACAGGGTTGGGTTAAGCTCTGAGTAGCACATTTTTGCACACAGTGGGCTAAATGTACAGGTCACAAGGACCTAAAGGGCTGAAGAAGGTTGGAAAAGGGAACCTAGTGAACAGCTGTTAGGAGACAGATGGAACCCTCCCATCAAGGATGGCCTCCAAGCATAAGTGCATTAATGGGACATTGAGATGCAATAACAAACGCATGTTTATTTTTGGTGTGGGCACAAGGGTACATCTGGTTTTTGGGGGCCCTAAAAGCCATGACAAAAAAAAAATGGTATTTGGTGGTCTTAAGTGCAAAAAACAAACTGACTTTAACCTTTAAAGGAAAATAACAGCCTCAAAAGACCAAAATCTTTAATATACTAGTCCAAATAGTGCTATTCCTTTGTCTTTACTAACCTCTATCCTCTTCTGAGATTTCTGGGACAATAGAGGGTTAATCCTTTAAAGAACATTACTTTTTTTTATGAAGGAAAATATTTGATTAATCTGAGAATTTTTTTATAAAAAGTTTTAAATTATATTGAAATCAGCTGATTTATATGTATATATTTATGAACTACATGTTTTAGTTAATATCTGTATATAGAGTCAGAGGCACAACTATCGTAGAGCAAAGTGTGCCACTGTCCCAAAGCTTAATGGAGTCCTTTTCATGTGGTCACTAATGTACCTCTACAATATCATTACATCTATATACATATTGACTTTATACTTGCATTTTACATATACATATTTGACAATAGACTTATATATATAAATTTTCGTTTCTCATATAATAAAGTTGAGGATCTGCACATGCATGGGTCCAATTTAACTTGTATCTTGCTTTACAAAACTTTTTACTCCCCTGACCCACCTCCACCTATTCATTTCACATCCTTAAACTATTTTTACCTGGGCAGGGGTGGCTCAGTCGGTAGCGCGCCAGGCTCGTAATCTGTAGTTCCCAGGTTTGAGTCCCAGCTGGGTCAGCGTTGAGATTTATCTCCGCAAAATTCCCCACCCTGCCCAAGGTCAGTAGGGGACACTTGATGGGCTTGGAAAGGCCGTCGTCCGTCGGATGAGACGTTAAGCCGTGGCCCTGTGTGCGGGAGAGAGCCATACCCTGTGCACGTTAAAGAACACGCTGGATGGCCTTACACGGGAGGCTACCATCTGTCTCCCAACAGCTGTTCCAGTGGGTCCCCCCCCAACCTTCTCTGAGACTTCGGGGTCCATGTGACCTGGCCATTTAGCCCATGGTGTGCAAAAAAGTGTCGCTCAGAGGTAAAACAACCCAACCCAACTATTTTTACCATATTCATTGAACACTATTAGAAATAATAATTTATTTCAAAAGTATTGTTGTAGTATTTTATTATGTTCAAAAGTAAGTTGACATTGAAAACATTTCAGTAAAAATGATTGTAGAGAAAAGGTTGATTTATTAGGGGGAGCAAAGACTTGTATGCAATATGCATACGTATAATTATAAGGAAGCAATACAAAAAGCATTACTAATATTTGAACTATTATCAGCATGTATAAATAATAATCACATAATTTTCTTTGGATTTAATATATAATTAACATTACTATTTAAAATTAGAATAACAATTTTCCCAAATTATTTAGCTTTAGTCCAATTTCTTTCATAATTTGGACTAAAGTTAAATAATTCACTACAAATGAGCTTGCAACATGTTTTTTATGTTTTCCTACCATTTTTTTCTTTTAATTTTTATATTTTTTGTTCAGAATTAAACACTCTTCCTTTTAGTATGCAATATAAACTATTTTATTCATTAGTTGTTCATAATGAGGCTCAGAAGTTGAGTTGCATTTTTAAAGAAAAAAAAAAAAAATCCGACACTGTAAGATTAAAAAAATCCATCCATAGTAAACTATAGTTGTTGTTTTACTACTGATGGATTTTTAATAATAAACGCTCGAGCGTGATTTACTTTCTCATTAACATCTAAATCAATAGCAACAATTGGAAAGTTGCCTCTCCTGAAGTATAGATGGCACAAGGTCCGCCACATCTCAGTGAAAGATTTATGTCTTATTTTGAAAGATTTTACCATCCAATGTGTGTGTAATGGTAGAGCGCTCTGGCATGAAGCTGGAGAGTTGCGGGTTTGTTTCCTGCCATGTTGGCTGTAATGGGCCAAAGATTAATAACTTTTTAAAGTTTGGACCTTTTATCTGATCCAATTTATTAAAATTCCGGATAACTCTAATAGGGCGACAGGAAATATAACTTGCCAAATAAAGTTGAAATAGGGTTCGGTAAATATTTGCCAAGCATCACTTATCAAGTAAGAATTCAAAAATAATTGTATTTAACATTTAAATTTGACAATCAAAAATTAATTCACGTTGCTCAAGAGAAAAAATAGCAAAATTCAAAGTTTCTAAAGCAAACAAAGTTTATTTCCAAAAATTCAATCACCAAACTCAAAGTGAAAATGTCGACTACATCTCGAACAAAAACACTGCTACTACATCTCTACTACAATCTCTTCTCTTACTCCACTACACTGTAACCAACTCTGTGACCTCACGTCATCATTATATCGTGCAATGTACAAAAGCCTGCACATCATGTTGCATGCCAGGAAAGACATTTGCATAAACTGGCGATCGCACAAGCTATGACGTAAGAGAGGACATGTCCTTAACACGTGCTTTAGTGGTTGTCAATTGAAAGGTTGGAGTTGGGCATGTGCAACTCCTCACAACTGCAGCTCACAAGAGGATCGAGACAGTCCACAAAAGGAAATAAATCCCCAACTGATAAATATAATGTAAATAAAGTAAAACTGGTTAAGGAAAAGTAAAAGTGAATAGGTGGACCATCACATGGCGAAATTTTTTTTTAGAAAAGTTTAAGTTGCAAGATTCTTTTAACAAGGTAACAGTCAGATCCAATTTCAGCTCCCTTATATGATCTGGTATTCCTAACAGAACTAGCCCATTTGTCCTTAGTTTTTTGTCCTAGCCCATTTGGTTGTTAATTAATATATAATCAATCACATTCTTCTGCAGCCCATCTGGTAAAATCCATGTGTACTTATATATGTCATGGTGTTTGTAATAAGTGTTAGTTATTCTCAAACCATTAAGTTTACTTACCTATAGGAGATATTGCCCATTGTCAATGCAACTACCAATACCAAAAGGACCTGTCATCCCATCCCAAAGGTCAGAGTTCGCACCAACTTTAGCATTGAAGTTGTCTAGAACAAGGGTAAGTAATATCCCCTTTCTTGATAGAATTAAAAATATCCTGAAGTTGTCCCTAAACCTATCTTTCTGGGGGTATAACAGCAGATAACATTGAAGTCTTTAATACTTATCTGAAATTTAGCTATAAGAAACCTTTTATTAATGCACTCATATTCTAGAAGAGCATCTCTAGCATGTCTGCTGGGAAGAAAACTTATGACTTAGGAATATGCTTTCCATCTTCCCTCCCTAAAAAGAAAAATTTAAGATTATTTTTAAGTATCTCTGTCCATCAAGTCTCTTGCAAGCCAAGAATATCTAGGTTATAATGGTGGAATTCTTGTGTGAGGACATCAGGAGAATAATCTCTGTGCAGAGTCCGCACATTCCAAGAACCTGTGGAATGTGAGAACTTGGTTAGTGAGATGTTTAAAGAAACTATGTTAATTGAGAGAGAGGAAGTACCAACAATATCAAATAGCATCCTAATTCAGGCATGGGGCAAATACCCTTTTTCCCCCACTGTAGAAGGCTGAAGGTTACACTGGCTTCTAGAAAATAATGGTTGGTTATCAGTCACAATTTGCAGAACTCTGGCAGTGATAAATCACATGTATTAGGCGCATGATATCAAACAAACAATTATAAGCGAAAATTACCTTAACTGATGATTTTTGGAAGCTGGTAAAGAAACTGTAGCTGCATTTGTGGTATTTGAAGCAACTAGTGTGAATGCTGGACTTTCTCCATATACTGGATTTACATTTCGTGATATACCTGAATTAACAACCTGTAAAAAATAAATTATTATGCTATTATACAGTGAATTTTCAAATGATTAAATATAATAATGCTCAACTTCCTGACTAAGAGAAGGTCAGAATTATGGTTAGGATGCACTTTCTAACAAAAAATTACATAATAAAGTTGCAATAACTTTAAATGTTTAAAAGTAACTATGCTAATTCTGGCTACAACTTCAAGAGTAATCAGGAGTAGTGTGATGCCCCACCGTTCACTTTTGCTTTACCTTAACCAGTTTTGTTTAATTTACGTTATATTTATCATTTTGGGGATTTTTATTTCCTTTTCGGCATCACAGCACTCGTTTTCAAGTTTCTAGGAGTTGCGTACGCGCAACTCCGAACTTCCGACCGTAACCGTTAAAGCGAGTGCCAAGGACACGCCCCCTCTTGCGTCATAGCTTGCGTCGTTCGTCATAGTATGCAAATGTCTTTCCCGGCATGCGCCGGCTCATTGTCAAAAACCGTGACCTGCAAGTCACTGAGAGAGAGAAGCAGTAGAGCACTAGAGAGATGTAGTAAGGGGAGCACGAGCACCGTGCGTGTAGCACAAGCGTTACGTTGCTTCGTTGATGTCTTGGTGAGTTAATTATTTTGGAAATAAATCTATTTTGTTTTGTTATAAAACTTTTGAGTCTGTAGTTTTTTTATCTTGAGCAACGCTAATTAAGGATCTTTTTTACATTAATTCTTATTAGTTGACAATCATTTTTGATTCTTACTTATGAACGCTCGCTGGTATTTCAACCCTAAATCAACTTATTCTACTTTTGGCAATTTGTTAATTATTGCCTGGCGCCCCTCTAAGCTATCCGGAGCATAAAACTTAAAGTATTTTGCATTTGTTTGAAGCGTTACAGAGAACACATAGAAGTGGCGCAGCGAACAGGGACTCGCCAGTATTTAAAGATAGTATATATATTTGTGGATAAATTTTGTATGATTGTCAAAGATAGTAATTTTTTTAGCTCAATAGTTGTATGTACTAGTTGTAGATTTAACGGCAGCTTAAGCCGAAAATTTTTGTTGAGCAAGTAGCTTAACATTTTTGTGTATTATTCAAAGGTACTGAAGTTTCAGCGTAGATATTGCTGAATATTTAAGATATTTGTTGTATGTAATGATTAGAAGTGTCCGGGCACACAAGTACGTAGGACGATAAGAAAATTTTTTTTATAAGCAAATTTATATTTTTGTAAGCTTAGTTATAGCTTTAGTATTGTTGTTAGCAGTACCTTTGAGCGCTGCTCAAGAAAAAAAAAGGTTTTCAAAATTTTCAAATTTTCGGCAGACCGCTAAACATGTCTGCTAACAATATGGCCGATTCCGCCATAAATGACTCCCGACATAGAAAGAGTAAAGGGTAGATTGAAAGATGTAATGATGGAAGCAGAAGTGCTAATGAATCTGCTTGATGATAATCGGGAGAAAAGGGGAACGACAACAACCCCTAAATTTGCTGACAATGCTACGTCAGTTCACCAACGAAGAAACTTTGAACGTAAGGTTCCATTTTCTGTTCCGCCAGAAGCAAGCGATAGAACAGAGTATTTTCAACCGCCACAACGACGATTTGCCAACCCATCCATTAACTATAGTCCTTATGTTAATTGGCCTTTACCTGAGATAAGGTTCGACGGTTCGAAACGTCCGTCATCATGGGCATTTGTCAAGTCCATGGAGGAGCACTTCCGTTTACATGAAGTGCCAAGCAACAAAAAAGTTGTTTTAGCAGTATCTTGCCTAATTGGATGTGCTAAGCAATGGTGGAATAACGTAGGATGTCGTCATGGCATAGAACTTTGGGAAGAATTTAAAAACGAAATCATGGACATATATCCGGCTTATAATGATTTTACAGAACTAGCTACAGAGTTGTTTTCACGAAGACAAAGGGAAAGAGATGACATAGAAAAATTTATATGGGGTACAGTAGAGTTATACCAGCTGTACGATGTTGATGCCGCTGAAATTGATATTGTAAATTGCATATTGTCTCAATTACTTTTGCCCATCCGAGAATTCCTAGAAGTACGAAACATAAATTCAGTTGCCGAGTTAGTCAAATTGGCTCGGCAATACACTGCAAGAAGAGAATCTGCAGCAAATACACATAACCAACAATGGATGCCATTCCCGCCAAAGCAGCGATATCAGGTTGAGTCGCGTAGAATGACTCCCGCACGACCGGAATTTACACGGTCCCGACAATTTGCGCCGAACGCGCCTAGAACTATAGAATATGAACGAAGTAGAGACTTTTTGCCACGTCAAGCTTCGAACCATAACACTAGACCTAAAACTTTGGTTCAACAACCTCAATCTTTCACTTGTAATTTTTGTGGCCGACTAGGACATACTGAGAAATACTGTTACCAAAGGAATGAAAATTCGGGAAACTTTCATCGGGATCTTTGAAGCGAGAGGCCAAAGTTCCTCAAGAAAAGCCCTCTCAGGAGTTATGCCTTGCCACTATGGCTTTACCTTTTGTTACTGATTGCCACGAAGTAACTAAAATAACAGATCAACACGATACAGAAGTCGATCTTCAGTTTGCTAAGGAACAAGTTTGCGACGATAATAATGACGAATGTCGATTGACAGTGCAGCCCGGTCCCGTGGACTTTTTGACTTACCTTGTGGTCCAGAACAGATTTCAGAAGCACCTATAAAATGTCCCGCTAGTGCAAATAATGAAAGTTTAAATAACGAAGTTTGTGAAGTAGAACAACCGTATGAGAAAGACGTTTTTGAAAAGGTTTTTAAAGTAGAAGTTTTAAATGAAAGTAATAACAATGAATATAATTTTGAGTCTGATTTAAGTGAAGAAAAAACCAACCAAGAAGTTGTGCCGACCGCAGCTATTCCTGACAAGTCTGGAGGTCCTCAACTATTAAAGCGTCATTTGGAGGCGGACACCAATAAGCCTAGAAAGTACGAGAAAAGGTTCTTCAAAAATCCGCACGGAGCAACGAAAAGCCGACGAAACGACCAGAGCCTGCAGAGCGACAACCGGCAGCGAACATCGGGAAGATGACGTCACGAGAGAGATCTACAGCGACTTGACTTGAACGAGATCTTCAGTAACAACTTTACGTGAAGCCACCCAACGACGACGGAAGGATGTTATCGGAAACGGACTAGATGATTTATCGCCACGGAGTGCCAACAATGAAATTTAAGTATATTTTTCTTTCACTTGGAACTTGATTGAGTTATAAAATGTTTTTTTTTCTGGAATAGATGAAGACGAAGAAGAAGCCTTATTGTGAATTATATAGTTAGCGATGTTTAATTTCTTGTTGAAACTTTAGAGTTCGATATTTATTTTTGAAAAGTGAAATTTTTTGTAGTTCGAGTTTATACTTGTGTGAATAGAATTTTTTTTGCATTCTTGTTCATCGAGGTTCTAGTTATTGTATTTACGTGAGTTAAAATGTATTTTTGTAGATTTTTTTCAGCTGACTGATAGCTGAAAATTTTGTAAGTCGATATTGGAAAGTTTAGAAATTGTAAAATGTTTCTGGATATGAATGAGAAGAGTGAAAGAGAATTAGTGATTTAATATTTTTTATGTTTAAGAATTTGTATTGTAAAATAACGTGC
Source organism: Ryuthela nishihirai (assembly GCA_038380435.1). Classification (NCBI taxonomy): domain Eukaryota; kingdom Metazoa; phylum Arthropoda; class Arachnida; order Araneae; family Heptathelidae; genus Ryuthela; species Ryuthela nishihirai. The sequence continues at coordinate 8,593,900 of JAWZYU010000019.1, forward strand.
ATTCCAAAGTGAATTTATGTAAAAAAAAAAAGGAGATTCATGTAAAAGTTATTGGATGAAATGTTATCATCATATATTATAAATTATTTACACTTTTTTTCTTTATTCTTAGATACGATTTATGTATATGTGTTTAAATCTGTTCAGTGTCATCAGTGATATTTATGTGTCAATGATATGTAACTTTTGGGGATGACATTGGCAGTATTTATTGGTATATATAGATGATGACCATGATGATGACTGCAGAATTTTTTTTTTGTGTACCTTTTTGGAGCTGTCCCCAAATGGCCTAGTCTGATAACCGAGTTGTTACCAGCATAACTCCTTTGGGAGGGGGACGTTGGCTCTGAAGGGGGAGGTAATTAATGATTTTTTTATTTCAGCTAGATCGCGATTTCTGTGAATAAAAGAATTAGCGGATGATTACAATCCCGCTTGTTTGTAAATTTTGAATTTTCTTAGCTTTGCGTATTTGAATGTAATTAGGAGGAGATAACGGTGTTCGAATACCCGTTTTTTTTATGTGATTTAGGAGAAGAATTAGCTTTCACATATTTTTTATTGTGGTTAGGGGAGAAGCGGAAGTTATCACCCCGCTAGCAACAATGTAATCACTTTTTCTTTTCATCTTTTTAACATTTATTAGACTTAGAAAGATTAGGAGTTCATTAACCTGTTATTTTCTGTACAGTTCAAGATATGCCAATTTCGACTTTGTATCAGAATGTGATACTAGTTAGACCGATGATGCTAGTATACAGTTAACTGTCACAGCCACTGGTATGTATTGACACTAGGTTAGCTGTTAATTACATATTTTTGTCAGGAGGAAAAGGGAGGAGTTTGGTTGTGCTGGAAAATTGTGTCAAAGTAAGAATAGTTCATCATATCAAAATTTGCGCTAGCATACTTTTACTTATTTATGTTCAGCCATGTGTAAATGACGTAAGATGTGTCCTTATTCAAAATTTGTTAGGTCAATCTTTTGACTCCCTTTGGAAGGGGGATTTTGATGCCCCACGGTTCACTTTTGCTTTACCTTAACCAGTTTTGTTTAATTTACGTTATATTTATCATTTTGGGGATTTTTATTTCCTTTTCGGCATCACAGCACTCGTTTTCAAGTTTCTAGGAGTTGCGCACGCGCAACTCCGAACTTCCGACCGTAACCGTTAAAGCGAGTGCCAAGGACACGCCCCCTCTTGCGTCATAGCTTGCGTCGTTCGTCATAGTATGCAAATGTCTTTCCCGGCATGCGCCGGCTCATTGTCAAAAACCGTGACCTGCGAGTCACTGAGAGAGAGAAGCAGTAGAGCACTAGAGAGATGTAGTAAGGGGAGCTAAGCACAAGTGAGTGCACGAGCACCGTGCGTGTAGCACAAGCGTTATGTTGCTTCGTTGATGTGTTGGTGAGTTAATTATTTTGGAAATAAATCTATTTTGTTTTGTTATAAAACTTTTGAGTCTGTAGTTTTTTTATCTTGAGCAACGCTAATTAAGGATCTTTTTTACATTAATTCTTATTAGTTGACAATCATTTTTGATTCTTACTTATGAACGCTCGCTGGTATTTCAACCCTAAATCAACTTATTCTACTTTTGGCAATTTGTTAATTATTGCCTGGCGCCCGTCTAAGCTATCCGAAGCATAAAACTTAAAGTATTTTGCATTTGTTTGGAGCGTTACAGTAGACATAATTTTTCAATCACCATTGATTTATTGCTAAATATATTTATACACTTGCATTGAAATTGTCCATCTCAAAAGTCAGTAGATATGCGTGAAACTTGGTGTGCAGGTACAGCACATATTTGTATTCAATTGATCTCATTTCCAATAAAATTATGTCTGATAGGCAGTAGTTGTCAAACTTCTCACGTGTGTGCGTGTGTGTCAGTGGTTGGAGTACTTTATTAGTTAGTAAGCCATACAAATGCATAAGATATTTCCAGTGTATGATGACTAGAGCTCATGTGCGATGTTGCCACATAGAACTCAGTGCCTTTGAATGAGGTTGGATTGTGGGCCTGAGGTTGGTTGGTCCATCCACAAATAGTCGAGTTGTCAAAAGTACTGATAGATGTTGGCACTAATGGCATCAGGACTACAATACTACTAACCATACCAGAAAGGAGCCATCAGACAAAATCAGAATGAATAGATTGATGCATATGGCAACTGGCCACAATCAGTATGCAAAACATCCATGGCATGGCAGTGCAAGTAGTATCATAACCACCATCAGCATGCACAATCAACTGACAATTGCATTAGATTGATCTCCATGCACTCAACAGACGACCACATCAGTATGAACAATCAACTGACAATTGCATGAGATTGGCCAGAATCCACAGCCAACAATGCACTCTTGTCATTCAGAACTATTCTGTTCTAATGCCAAGAATAAATACATTGATGTTTTGTTATTCATATTGGTCTTATAATTTTAAATAGTAATGTAAATATAAAAAGAAAATTATCTGATTACATATTTACATATACTGATGATGTTTCAAATATTAGTAATGCTTTTTTCCTTTGCTTTGTTATAATTATGCATATGATATTACATATATGTCTTTGTTACCTAATAAACAAAGCATTTCTGTACAATCATTTCTATTGAAATGTCTTTAATGTCAACTTACTTTTGAACACAATAAAATAACTATAACAATACTTTTTTAATAAATTATTATTTCTAATAGTTTTTTTAATGAATATGGTAAAAATATTTTGAAAGATGTGAAATGAATAAGTGGTGGGGAGATCAGAGGAGTAAAAAGTTTTGTAAAGGCTCAGATGCAAGTTAGTTAAATTGGCTCATGCATGTGCACAGCACTTCAACTGTATTATATAAGAAACAATATATATATATATAAGTATATTGTCAAATGTGTAAGTGTAAAATGCAAATATAAATGAATGGCATTAAGCAAATGAAGCCTGTCTCCATTTGAGTGTCAATGATGATGGGCAGTTTTATGTCTTGTCAGTCAGTTGGTGGAAGGGGCAGCAGTTTATTGTTCTTTGCAATTCTAAAATTCTCACGCAAATTTCAATTCCTTCTAACATGAATTACACCATTTTTACTGTTGTATGGAGTTGCATAAACACATTGTGCATTATATCACCCTTCATTTTTTCATACCTTAAAGTTCTCTGGTGGTGGTTCTGAAACTACTTTGTGACAAATCATTATCACTGTGTACTTTCAATGAATTCTTGTTAATTCTCTGTTAAATCCTATGATTTATTATATTTTTTGTTTTATTGTCATTCAATATACACTGCACAACATTGAAATTGCCCTACCCAGAAGGAGTGAGGGGATAAGGGGTGAAATGTAACACACACATAGCAATACATATTGGCATACCATGATTTGCTTTGCAGCCACATAGCAGTTAGAAAATGAGATAATGCAGCACGTGACTGCCTCAGTAGGTGGTTGCACCACTGTGAACGGCAATACAGGCAGCAATACAGTGTGGCATGGAGTCACCCAGGAGTGAAGGGACACATGGCAATACATATATACATAGCATAGCATTATTTAATTTGCAGCCACTTATAGCAGTTAGAAGATAAGATAATACAGCACAATGCGACTGCCTCAGTAGGTGGTTGCACCGCTGTGAACGGCAATACAGGCAGCAATACAGAGTGGCATGGAGTCACCCAGAAGGAGTGAGGGGATAAGGGGTGAAATGTAGCACACACATAGCAATACATACTGGCATACCATGATTTAATTTGCAGCCACTTATAGGAGTTAGAAGATGAGATAATGCAGTACAGTGTGACTGCCTCAGTAGGTGGTTGCACCGCTGTGAACAGCAATGCAGGCAGCAATACAGCATGGCATGGAGTCATACAGTCGATGGATATGGGCCTGAGGAATTGCACACCAAGCAGCATTGACTTGATCCCATAATTCATCGAGATTCTGTGCCAGTCTGGCCGGTGAGAGGATTGCACACGTCGTCCAATGTGGTCCCACAGATTTTCTATTGGGGATAAATCTGAAGATAGTGCTAGCCATGGCAATACGTCAACATGTTGCAAACATTGTCTGGAGACCTAAGCAATGTGTACATGGGCATTGTCATGCTGGAAAATGGGCTGCTGCATGCCTCCCAGAAACGGTAACGAAACAGGCTGCAGAACCGTGCTAACATATCGTGCAGCTGTCAGTGTTCCTGTGATGCAGACAAGGGGTAACCTGCTGTTATATCCAATAGCACCCCATACCATTATGCTTGGTTGATGGGCGGTGTGCCGGTCGTGAACAAACACTGGCTCCATCCTCTTGCCAGGTTGTCATCATACACGGACCCATCAATCATCAGCACCCAGACAGAAACGGGATTCATCACTAAACACAACAGTGTTCCATTCATGATTCCACCTCTCGGTGCAAGCTCCTGTACGCGGTGAGACCACCACCCTGTGAAGGTTCTGCTGGCTCGGTTAGCTTCACAGGGTCCTGAATGCTCGCCCGCGTGTTTGCCGTCCGTGGAGACCTGTGTCCCGGGAAAGGAGGATCCTGGTAGTTGCTCGGGGGTCCCCGTCTTCTCTCCTCAGCTCATGACCGGCAGGCTCCCCTTTGGCCGCCATGCCATTGGGGAGCCTCTCTGTCGCGGGGCTGGGCAGCGGATTCTGGGGCCTCTGCTTCCAGTAAACAGGAGTTCCTGGGGTGGCCCCCCCAGGAGCAATCGGCTGGTGGGCAGGTCCTGCTAGGGTCAACTATGCAGAGCAGTGAGTAACCTTGCCCATGGTCCGGGTACAGGTTTGCAAGTTTCCTCACAACTTATTTTCCTTTTAAAGTTATACTTTCTTTGTGAGGCCAGTTTGGTCTTTCACAATTTTGTTATTTTATGCTTTGTTCCTTTTGTGTAGAATGTTTTTGTTCTGCACATTTCTCTTTTTATTTTCCTTTTATTTATTTGTGAGGGCTTGGCTCACTGTGTGTGTATAGTGCCTGCATAGCCAACAAGGGGACTGGGCGTCCCCTTGTTGGGCTCCGTGGAGGCTGGGGACAGCGGGCACTGAACCAAACAAAAAAAAAACATGAGAGAGAACGATGATGAAATTAATGCGATCGGTGCCAACATGAGCCTCCATCTTCCTCGTCTCTATTATTTCTGCCAACAAGAGGGCTCATGTCGAGCCCTCTTGTTGGTAGAGATAATGGAGATGAGGAAGTTGTTTCTTCTGTGTCTTCAGCTTCTGTGTCTGTCTTGGCAGAGATAACAGAGACAAGGAAGATGGGTCTTCTGTGTCTGTGTCTTCATTCCCGAGGTTCCTGATCATCCACTCCATGGGTGATCAGGTACTTGGGCGCATGTCCCCTTTTTTTGTTAACAAAGGTTTGAAAGGTCTTGCGGGAGAGCCGAAATCCATCAAGCGCTTACAATCTGGTGACTTGCAAGTTGAGACCGCTTGTTCCAAACACTCGGAACTGTTCCTGAATGTCAAAGAAATTGGTGGGGTGGCTGTCAAAGTCATTCCCCACAAAACTTTGAATTCCTCTCAGTGTGTGATCACTGAGTGGGGCCTCCTCAAAGTCACTGAGGAGGAAATCCTCTCAGAGCTCACACCACAAGGAGTAACAGTCCACGGGTTTCGACACGCCATGATGAGAAATTGGTACCCTCCCAGGTACTCATTGTGACATTCAACTTGCCACACCTGCCTTCTTCCATCAAGGTCATACTTTCTTTTATTACATTTATTAGGTTATTTACATTGTGAGGTATGGCCGTACATACCAAACCCTCTGCGCTGTTTTCAGTGTCAGATATACGGTCATGCCTGCACAGCATTCCAGGACAAACCCACCTGCGCTCGCTGTGGCAGTAACAATCATCTCGATCCCGAATGCACAGCAGAAAAGGCATGCTGTGTGAACTGCAGTGGTGAACATCTGGTGTACTCCTGCAACTGTCCGGAGTGGAAGAAGGAAAAGGAGGTGCAACGCCTTAAGGTTATGAATAACATCTCATATGCTGAGGCGAGAAAGCTTGCTGCATGCCTGCCCCTCTGGCAAGGTATCCTATGCCGGTGCAATCATTGGAAAGCCCATCGTTCCAATGACTTCGGTGGCGGTGCAGACTGACATCAATGTAACACCTACTGAGTCCTTCTCGTCCGCAGCAAAGTACCTCCTTATGCAGGCGAAACCGAGGGTGGTGTTGACTTTAACATCAATCCCAGTTTCCATTCCTGCAACTCAGCCTTCCACCTCCCTGTCCTCAGACAGCAAGACCTTCCAAACCAAAGGGGCCCCCACCGGGGCAGAAAAAGAAAGTTATCACTCCTCCGCAAAGTGGGATTACCAATCCATGTCCCTCGGACGATTCTGAGGACATGGATACCGCCCGCCCCCTATTCACTAAACCATCCTCTGCGGTGGTAAAGCTGAATAGCAATTTGTCGTCTGCCGACTATTCTAGGTCCTGAGATGGCCACACTCCTACAATGGAATTGTTGTGAATTCCAGAGGAATCTTGTCAATATCAAGGCCCTCCTTCAGGCACACCAGCCCATCTGTGTGTGCCTGCAGAAGACATACTTGCAGCCAGTCACAGATCCCACAATCCAGCACTTTACAATAGTTAGCTGGAACTGGGATGGAGATGGTCCAGCTCGCGGGGGTGTCGCCATCCTCGTGAGCAATTATTCTCCATTCCAGGTCGTACCCCTCACCACCAACTTAGAGGTGGTAGCCTTCCATCTCTTTGTAGGGTTCTCGCTGAATGTCTGCTCTGTATATCTTCCACCTGGGAGCATCGTCTTCCAGGAAGACCTTGATCTCGTCTCGCAGCTGGCATCCCCCTTCCTTGTCATGGGGGACTTCAATGGACACAGTCCACTCTGGGGCAGTGCTGACACCAACGGGAGGGGCCGGGTCCTGGAGCAGTGGCTCCTGGATCAATCGCTCTCCCTGTTGAACACTGGTGCCAGTATGTATTTTCACTCCCCAACCTGTACTTTCACTGCCATTGATCTCACTATCTGCTCCTCCTCGATCCTTCCACTCTTTACACGGGAAGTCGAGGACAATCCTTATGGAAGCGATCACTTCCCCGTGGTGTGCACTATCTCCCATGGGGGCTTGCAGCCCTTCATGTGTATCCTGGTGGAGGATTGATTGGGCTGACTGGAGGGGGAGGGCTTCGAACTCTTGTCTGAGCTCGATGAGCACTATCAGCCAGGAGCCAATCAATGTTACAATGGCGGAGATGGACAGCATCATCCATGCAGCTGCCTCTACTATTCCTCAGACCTCGACTGATTTCCACGGTTCCCAAAACCATGGTGGAATCCCGACTGCACCGCAGCTTGTAAGGCTCAGAACATGATTTGGGGGGTGTTTCAGAGATATCTGACGTCTCCCAACCTAGAAATGTTCAAATGCGCCAGGGCGAAAGCTCGTTTCGTCCAACACCAGAGCCAGAAGGAATCTTGGATCAAATATGTCTTCTATCACCCACACGACCAGTTCTAAGGTCGTGTGGGATAAAGTCTGGAAGATGGGTGGGAACTACACGTCCCACTCATTATTGATCCTGGAGCACAATGGACAGGCAATTGCTGACACTCTGGGGGAGTCATTCTCCTCCATCTCTTCTTCCTCTTACTCCCCTGGGCCAGAAGTCTTCGAATTCCGCCCAGAAGTGCAGGGCGGAATGCTCTCTGCTGTCATTCCACTTGAATGACTTTAAGGCCTGGAGCCTTAAAACAGGCCATTCACAGCTGAGGAGCTTTGCCTTGCTCTGCACTCGTCTTGTGCATCTGCTGTTGGGCCGGACAATGTTCATTATGACATGCTCGAGTAAGGATTGACTGCTCAGACTCTTCAATTGCATTTTTCTCGAGGAGCAGTTTCCAGTCTCCTGGTGGGAGGCCATCGTCTTGACCTTCCCCAAGCCAAGAAAGGATTCCAGGATTCCTTCGAATTATCGTCCCATTGTGCTGACAAGCTGTGTGTGCAAGGTGTTGGAAAGAATGGTAAATGCCAGACTCATCTGGTATTTAGAACACCACAACCTTCTTTCTTTCCAACACATGTGGCTTTCGCAGGCAACGGTCAACTCTTGACCATCTGATACGCCTTGAATCAGCCATCAGAAACTCATTTTTATGAAGAGAGCACATGGTGAAATTTTCTTTGACATTGAAAAAGCGTACGACACAGTTTGGGGATTCAGCATTCTTTGTGACCTCCATAGCTTCCGATTGAGAGGTCACATGCCGATCTTCATCTCCAACTTCTTATCGACACGTTCTTTTTGTGTCCGTGTCGATAACACTCTGTCGCGGCCATACCCCCAGGAACAGGGGGTGCCTCAAGACTGCATTCTGAGTGTTATGCTCTTTGCTGTCAAAATTAATTCTATTACTAGACAACATCCTTCATCAGTAGGCAATGCCCTCTATGTTGATAACTTTAGTATCTTTTGCTCTTTGTCCAGCATGAGGGTCATTGAAAGACAACTGCAAATTGCCCTGAACAAACTTTCTGTTTGGGAACAATCCATATATCCATATGAGTAACATGGCCAAACCAATGGAGTCTCTCTCTGCACAATATGCTGCTTCAAGGAGGTTGCTGACTCCTTTGCCTAACCTCATCGTTAGTTACAAAGTTCAACCACCCAATGCCAAGATACTGTGCAAGAATCTAGAATCAAAAGCATCAAGTTTCCTGACATCTTGTTTACAAAACATCCAAGTTTCATTACAATAACTAACCTTAGAAAGAACCAAACTATTAGACAGTCTAATTATAGTCTTTAGGTGTATATGCCTATTTTTCCACACTCTCCATAGATTCTTAAAAGTTCTGGCAGCAATTCTGATTTGTCTATTAATCTCATACCACACATCACCAGTATCTGTTACATAGCTCCCAAGATAATTAAACTGTGACACCTGCTCAAGACTGCAGCCATTCAGATTAACTGAATCACAGCCTGACCAATTTTCATCACTTTAGTTTTCTCTCTGTTTATAACCAAACCTACTCTACTACCAGTCTCATCAACAGCTCGAATGGAAGAGTTCATTTCATCAACATCATTTGCCAAAAGGGCTAAATCATCAGCATAATCTAAATCAGAAATTTTCGTATCTCCAGTCCATTTAAGACCAAAATCTTTCCCTTGAAATGAATTTCGCATAACATAATCAATAACCAAGCTAAAGAGAAAAGGAGACAAAATGCACTCTTGTCGAACACCAGAAGTAATGCTAAATCAATTGCTACAAGCCTTACCAACTCTCACACAGGACTCAGTGTTATTATAGAGAGCTTTCATTATGTTAACTAACTTGTGTGGTATATAACATGATCTCACAATCAACCACAAATTATGATGATCAACAGAGTCGAAAGCCTTTTTGAAATCAACAAAGCTAGCAACCAAAGGTTTCTGAAACTCTAAACATTTCTGAAGAATCTTCCTAAGTGAAAATATCTGATCCACACTTCCCCTACCACTTCTAAATCCACATTGTTAATCACGCAATTGACTGTCAACCAGATTCTTAATTCTATTAAGCACAATCGTGGAAAGAACTTTACCTGGAACAGAGAGTAGACTGATACCCCTATAGTTATCACAAGAACTGCGATCACCTTTTTTGAAAATAGGGATAACAATAGCTCTGGTAAAATCCTTAGAAACCATGCCTTTATCATAAAATATATTCAAAATTTCAGTCATCCGAGTGGTAACAGAAACATTCACAGCTCTAAGCATTTGCATAGTAATTTCATCTACCCCTGGGGATTTATGAAGTTTAAGTTGAGAAATGGCCAAAATAACTTCAGATTATGTTGCAAGGCCAACATTAAAGCCACCAATGCACCCATCATCATTGCAAACAATGGGAGTAGAACTAACCATATTGTTTACAACATCACTGAATTGCTCAACACACCTAGCCATGACAGAATCCTCACCTTCTATAACCTTACCTTGTTTATCCTTCAATCCCTCTATACCTGTCCGTTTTCTACCAAACAAAACATTAACTATCTCTTATAGCTCTCTGCTGTTGTGCTGTCTAACTGCTTCCTCGGCTTTGTCAGCCAAACCATCAAGCCAAAGATTCTTATCAGCAACTAACTGATACTTTACATGTTTATTAAGTTCTCTGTAATGCTTTTTATTAGGACTAGTAGAGTATTGATTAAGGACATTCCTGCAGTTCTTTCTTTCTGAAATAAGCTCAAGTTCCTTATCACTCAAATAATTCTGCCTCTCTCTGCTCCTCTTTTCCTAAAAGAGTACTGTTAATTTCCAAAAAAAGCCAGTTTAAAATGGTCCCATTCTTCCTCAACTTCAGTAGTAATCAAACCATGACTGTCATAATGACTACGTAACCTATCATGGTAAGCTTTAGCTATAACTGGGTCTTTCAGAGCTTCAGTATTAAAGGTAAATTTTTTAACTTTAGCACAAAACTTTTTATGTTTAAGTTGCAAGATACTTTTAACAAGGTAATGGTCAGATCCAATTTCAGCTCTCCTATATGATCTGGTATTCCTAACAGAACTAGCCCATTTGCTGTTAATTAATATATAATCAATCATATTCTTATGCAGCCCATCAGGTGAAACCCATGTGTACTTATGTATGTCACGGTGTTTGTAATAAGTGTTAGTTATTCTGAAACCATTGAGTTTACTTACCTGTAGGAGACGTTGCCCATTGCCATTGCAGTTACCAATACCAAAAGAGCCTATCACCCCTCCCCAGAGGTCAGAGTCAGTACCAACTTTCACATTGAAGTCACCTAGAACAAGGGTAATATCTCCTTTCTTGACAGAATTCAAAATACCCTGAAGTTGTCCGTAAAACCTATCCTTCTCATCCTCAGCAGGAACATAACAGCAGATAACATTCAAGTCTTTAGCGCTTCTCTGAAATTTTGCTGTAAGAAACCTTTCATTAATGCACTCATATCCTAGAAGAGCATCACTAACATGTCTGTTGAGAAGCAGACCCATGCCTTGGTGATGTTTATTGCCTTCCCTCACTGAAAAGAGAAATTTAATATTATTTTTAAGAATCTGACCTTTATCTGTCCATCTAGTCTCTTGCAAGCCGAGAATATCTATATTATAATGGGGGAATTCTTGTGTGAGGACATCAAGAGAAAAAGCTCTGTGCAGAGTCCTCACATTCCAACTACCTATGGAGTATAGTGGGATGTTAAAAGGAAACTACGTTTATTGAGAGAGGGAATGCCGACAATATCAAACAGTCCCCTAATCGCAGACATGGGGCAAAGACTTGTTCCCCCACCACTAAAGGCTGAAGCCATCTACACTGGAAGACTTCCTCCAACGTAGAATTTGACGAAGTCAGTAGAAGCAAAGAGTTCAGGTGCCTGCGATGACCTCTGTTCAGGATTATCCACCAGCTGATAAACATATCCTGTGAATCTATTCACTTGGGGTTGTCAACCCACAAACAAACAGAAAACACTGTGGAAGATTTTCCCTCCACAGAAGCCCACCAATGTGGCAAATTCAGGATCCATAATCAAGCTCAGAACCTTAATTCAGAACCTTAATTCAGTCCATTCCAGTGAGGTTAATATGGTCAGCACCAGGACCCTGTGTGGTTTACCACTCCTCAGCAGGGTAGAAAAAAAAAGAAAAGTAGCCAGAGTTGTCCAGATCAGTAGGCCACACCAATCTGGCAGTCCTCCCCCTCTATTCACTTCCACAAGAGAGTATCTCTTTTGAAAGGTACTAATGGTCTGCACCACAAGGAAGTGGGATCGGACAATAGGAGTTACACTTGGCCGGTTCTATGCATCGTCACAGGGGATTGATGCATAGCTCTCCTTCCAGTGACTACCTATCATCATTTACAGACCAATAAAATTTTGCAATATTTCAAAAAAAGTTTAGAAACATTAACTATAATTTTATTTTTCTTAGAATTTTTGCCATTTTATTAATAACAATTAAATACACTTTCTTTTGGTATATAATATGAGTATTTCTCTTCATTATTTACTTCAGGATGTGGTTCTAAAGTTGTGCATTTTATTTTCTGAAAACACTTCAAAATTAACTTGGCCACCAGGGTGAAACCAGTTTTAGAAAGCTGACACTTTAAGGGTTAAAAGTTACCCTGTGATTTCTTAAATTATAATAAAAATGAGTTTTAAAGTTTCTAAATCCAAACATATACATACATAAAAAATCCTCATGCTGCCAAGGGCTATGGAGGTCCTACCAGATTGTATAATTTGCTATTCACACCTGTCTGTCCTGAGCTACAACCGCTGCATATGGCCACTGTAAGCCAGTTCTAGCAAGGTCCTGTTTCACATTGTCTGCCCATTGCTTATTAGTTCTCCCCCATTTTCTAAAACCCTTAGAAAATGGCCAAACCAACACAATCTCCCTCTGTACAAAATGTTGCTCAAAAAAGATTGATGACTCCTTCTAACCTCATCATTATTTAAAAGTCAAACCACCTAATGGCCAAGACACTGTGCAAGCATCTAGAATCAAACACATTAAGTCTCTTGTTATCATGCTTACAAAGGGTCATGTTTCTCTACGATAACTAACCTTAGAAAGAACCAAACTATTATACAGCCTAATTTTAGTATTTAGGCATTCATGCCTATTTTTCCACACTTCCCATAGATTCTTAAAAGTTCCAGTAACAATCCCTATTCTTCTATTTATCTCATGCCAGATATCACCAGTATCTGTTATATAGCTCTAAAGATAATTAAACTGCGAATGCACTCTTGTCTAACTACACTAACAATGCTAAACCATTTGCTACAAGCCTTACAAACTCGCACACATGACTCAGTGTTATTACAGAGAGCTTTCATTGAACTAACTAACTTGTTACGTATTCCATATGATCTAACGATAAAACACAAATTATGTCAATCAACAGAATCAAGAGCTTGGGTCAAAAGTCAAAGTTTGAAATCTATAAAACTAGTAACCACAGGTTTCGTAAACTCTAAACATTTCTCGAGAATCTGCCTAAGTGAAAATATTTTATCACTACATCCCCTACCATTTCTGAATCCACACTGTTCATCAAGCAGTTGTCCATCAACCAAATTCTTAATTCTATTAAGCATAATCATGCAAAGAACTTTACCTGGAACAGAAAGTAAATAAATCCCCTTATTAATTATCACAAGAACTGCAAAAGCTTGTTTAAACTAATCCATTCTTTCTCAACTTCAGCAGTAAGCGAACCACGATTGTCAATGGCTAAGTAGCCTATCATGGTATGCTTTGGTTATATCTGGATCTTTCAGACATTCAGTGTTAAAGCTAATTTTCTTAACCTTAACACATTTCTTAAGCTTCAGTTGGAAGACAGTTTGACCAGGTAAAGGATTGACCCAATTTCCATTCCCCTGTATGATCTGGTATTCCTAACTGAACTAGCCCATTTGCTGTTAATTAAAATATAATCTATCATATTTCTATCAATCCATCAGGTGAAACCCATGTATATTTATAAATGTCTCCGTATTTGTAGTATGTGTTAGTTATTCACAAACCATTAAGTCTATTTACCTGTAGATATTCCCCATTGCCATTGGAACTACTAATGCCAAAGGGATCTAAAACTCCTGCCCAAAAGATTAGAGTCAGTACCAACTTTAGCATTGAAGTCACCTAACAAAGAGAGATATCTCCTTTCTTCACAGAATTCAAAATATCCTGAAGCTGTCTATAAAATTTATCCTTCTCATTCTCATTAAAGTCCTCCGTGGGATTCAAGTCTTTAATTTTTGTTTCAAAATTTAGCTCAAGAAAGCTTTCATTAATGCAGTCATATCTTAGAAGAGCATCACTGGTGTGTCTGCTGAGAAGCAAACCTTGGAGATGCTTTCCATTCCCCCTCCCTGACAAAAGAAATTTAACCCTTTAACACACAATGGCCGAAATTTGAAATGTGCTTATCCAAATAGTGCCATTTCTTTGTCTTTAATACACTCTAACCTTTTCTGAAATTTTCTGGGTGTTAAAGTTATTTTTAAGTATCTGACCTTTACCTGTCCATCTGGTCTCTTGCAAGTCTAGAGTAACTAGGTTATAATGTTGGAATTAGTGCTTGAGGACATCAAGAGACTAATCTCTATGTAACATCCTCATGTTCCATATACCTGCAGACAGAAAATTATTAGTAAGTTTTTTAAAGTAACTATGTTCATTGAGAGAAGTAGGGCCAACAATATCAAATAGCTCCCTGACTGTAGGAATGGGGCAAAAACCTGTTCTCCCACAGCTAGACTGAAGTCACCAATGCTGATCTTCAGGTACCACCTTTTTCAAGAGCCATATAACCTGCATGAGAAACATTATTCCAGTTTAGGATTGGAAATGCCCATATAACCTGCATAACTAGCTAAGCGAGGATTGAGATACCTGTGATGGCCTCTAATCAGGATTATCCACTAGCTGATATAAAGTATTCCATGCCTCTGTCCACTTAGGGCAACCCACAAGCAAACAGAAAACACAGTGGCAGATTCTCCCTCAACTACTTCAGGATCTATAATCAAGCTGAAATCCATAAGCCAGTCCAGTAGGTATAAATGGTCAGCACCAGAACCCTATGAAGTTAACCACACCTTAGCAGGGTTGAAAAAAAAAGTGGCCATAGATGAACAGATCAGTAGACCACACTGAACTGGCAGCCTTCCCCTTGCATTCCCTTCCAAAAGAGAATATCTCTTTTCAAAGGTACTAATGGCCTGCACCATGAGAAGGTGGTGTCAGACATTAGGTGTTAGATCTGGCCAGTTCTATGCATTATCACTGGGAATTGGTACAACCCTCCTTCCAGTTTATGCCTAGCTACCATTTACAGACCTTTCTAAAATAGGGAAGGAAAATAATAAAAATAGATTAATCATAGTTTTTTGAACTTATAAAAAAAATCTGACCTGCCCATTGCCAAAGTGCCATAGTTCTGACTGTGCAAAGGTAGCATAATGAAAAATCTTTTAAATGGGAGCTGGACTGAGAGGTTGGATATAATAAAAACTGTCTTATTATATTATGAATTTAATTAGTTAAAAGTCAAGTATACAGCTGAAGGATGGTGACCCTATTAAGCTAATATATATTTATTGGTGTGGTTGTTTAAAAAGTCAGCAGTTTAAAACAAAACTTTTAATTTTCAAGAACAATCATATTCAATTCATCTAAATTTGAACATAACACAGAAAAGTACTTATGATAAATATTCATTTTTAAGTAAAATTCGTTTTAGAACTTCACACTTGTTATGATAACTGATAACACACTGGGATGTTTCAAACCCAGGGTTGAGATCACTGTATTCAAGATTTATGACCTTATTTTGCTTATTTTTCGTGCCTAAGCCTGAAAATGTTACTTTTTTGACCAGAGCTAAATTTTTTAAGCCGTCCCATGATAGAGTGATTAGCTGCTTGGCTACAGATCAAAGGGACCTGGGTTCAAGCCCTGGGTAAGAGACATGGATGTTTGGTTTGTCTTCTTTCTGTTGAGGTCTCTCCTTCCTCCCAGACTTTCTCTATGGTGTATTCAACTGACATGCTCCTGTCAGACCTCTGTTGCAAGCAGTTGCTTGATAGCACACTTTATTTTCACATTTTAAAAAGTGAACTTGAAAATAAAATCAAATTAAAAAAGTATGAACAAATATTAAACCCTTTAAGTGCTACCGCTGTACATATATAATGCAATTATCATTAATTTATTATTTAATTGACAAACAGGTGACAGCATTTATTTTCCTTCATGAAGGATAATCCTATGCACAAACTGTAAATTAATGAAATCATATGCATATATAGTCATTACACATTGAAGAATAATAAAAATCTAACTATCTAATCACTATTAGCCCTTCCAAGGTCCTGCCCAAAAAATTAGTTTACATCCAGAGGCCCAGATATTTTTTCACTATGAACAGCCAAAAAAAATTACTTTATAACTTTATTGCTAAACAACTAATAAAAAGAATTATGTTATATAACAAATTAATCAGCATTCAATTTTGGATTTTCTGAAAATGAAATATTTTACAAAGAAGACTAGTTTTATTTTAATAGGGATTTTATGGATGCATGTAGTAAAAAAAAAATGCCTCTGGAAATGCAAATAAAAATTAATTAAAATTAATATACAGAAATGATTATAATGCACATGAATAGAAAGGTTATTTATTTTTCAATAACAAAAACAAATATATATATATTAACTTAAAACAAGAAAATTACTCCTATTTCATAATTTTTTCTTGGTACAATACTTTGAGAAAGCCCAAGTTTTTTTGCCAACTGTGCTGAGTCATATCAATAAGTCAACTTTGGAATTAAAAAAAAAATAATTAATCAACCAAAATAGGTCATGCTATATACTAAATTAAGCAGAATTTAATTTCGAATTTTATGAAAATAAAAAAAAATAAAAAATTTTAATAAGACATTTTTCACAGTGATATAGTGAAAAAATAGATCAGAATATGCAATTAATGCTTAATTTCAGAAAACTTGAATAAAAATGGTTCTATTCATGAAATAATAAGCCGAATAAAATTGGATTTGCTCTGAGTGGGATTCAAACCCACATCTCCTAGTAACATGCCAGGTATGCTAACCACTACACCAACAACAGCTAATGTTTTTTCTTCAGCTTAGGATTTTCCAGCATTTTTTATTTGACTTGCTAGGTAGACACTGGAAGGAGAGCTATGTACCAATCCCCTGTGATGATGATGATGCATAAAACCAGCCAGGCCTAGTACCTAATGTATGACCCTGCCTTCTCATGGTGCAGGCCGTTAGTACCTTACAAAAGAGATACTCTCTTGTGGAAGTGAATGGAGGGGGGGGGGGGGGGGGGGCTACTACCAGATTAGTATGCCTACACATCTGGACAACTATGGCTACTTTTCTTCTTTTTTTCCCTACCCTGCTGAGGAGTGGTCAACCACACAGGGTCCTGGTGCTGACCATATTAACCTACTGGAATGGACTGAAATAAGACTCTGAGCTTCACTATAAATCCTGAATTTGCTGCACTGGTGGGCTTCTGTGGAGGAAAAATCCTCTGCTGTGTTTTCTGTTTGTTTATGGGTTGACAGATCCCAAGTGAACAGATTCACAGGATATGTTTATCAGATGGTGGATAATTCTGAGCAGAGGTCATTGCAAGCACCTGAACTCTTTGTTTCTACTGGCATTGTCAAATTTTACATTGGAGGAAATCTTCCCTGTAGAAGGCTTGCTTTCAGTGGTGGTGTTTGCCTCATGCCTGTGATTAGGGGGCTGTTTGATATTGTCGGCATTCCCTCTCTCAATAAACATAGTTTCTTTAAACATCCCACTAACCATTTTCTCTCCATAGGTAGTTGGAATGTGAGGACTCTGCACAGAGCTTTTTCTCTTGATGTCCTCACACAAGAATTCCACCGTTATAATTTAGATATTCTCGGCTTGCAAGAGACCAGATGGACAGATAAAGGTCAGATTCTTAAAAATAATCTTAAATTTCTCTTTTCAGGGAGGGACGACAATAAACATCACCAAGGCGTGGGTCTGCTTCTCAGCAGAGACCCTAGCGATGCTCTTCAAGGATATGAGTGCATTAATGAAAGGTTTCTTACAGCAAAATTTCAGACAAGCGTTAAAGACTTGAATGTTATCTGCTGTTATGCCCCCACTGAGGATGCCGATGAGGATGAGAAGGATAGGTTTTATGAACAACTTCAGGATATTTTGAATTCTGTCAAGAAAGGAGACATTACCCTTGTTCTAAGGACTTCAATGCCAAAGTTGGTACTGACTCTAACCTTTGGGAAGGGGCAATTAGGCCCTTTTCGTATTGGTAGCTGCAATGGCAATGGGCAACGTCTCCTTCAGGTAAGTAAACTCAATGATTTCAGAATAACTAACACTTATTACAAACACCGTGACATACATAAGTACACATGGGTTTCACCTGATGGGCTGCATAAGAATACGGTTGATTATATATTAATTAACAGCAAATGGGCTAGTTCTGTTAGGAATACCAGGTCATATATGGGAGCTGAAATTGGATCTGACCTTTACCTTGTTAAAAATGTCTTGCAACTTAAACTTAAAAAGTGTTGTGCTAGGTTTAAAAAAAATTACCTTTAATACTGAAGCTCTGAAAGACCCAGTTATAGCTAAAGCTTACCATGACAGGTTGCTTAGTCATTATGACAGTCATGGTTTGCTCACTACTGAAGTTGAGGAAGAATGGGACCATTTTAAATTGGCTTTTTTTGGAAATTAACAGTACTCTTTTAGGAAAAGAGGAGCAGAGAGAGGCAGAATTATTTGAGTGATAAGGAACTTGAGCTTATTTCAGAAAGAAAGAACTGCAGGAATGTCCTTAATCAATACTCTACTAGTCCTAATAAAAAGCATTACAGAGAACTTAATAAACATGTAAAGGATCAGTTAGCTGCTGATAAGAATCTTTGGCTTGATGGTTTGGCTGACAAAGCCGAGGAAGCAGTTAGACAGCACAACAGCAGAGAGCTATAAGAGATAGTTAATGTTTTGTTTGGTAGAAAACGGACAGGTATAGAGGGATTGAAGGATAAACAAGGTAAGGTTATAGAAGGTGAGGATTCTGTCATGGCTAAGTGTGCTGAGCATTTCAGTGATGTTGTAAACAATATGGTTAGTTCTACTCCCATTGTTTGGAATGATGATAGGTGCATTGGTGGCTTTAATGTTGGCCTTACAACATAATCTGAAGTTATTTTGCCCATTTCTCAACTTAAACTTCATAAATCCCCAGGGGTAGATGAAATTACTACGGAAATGCTTAGAGTTGGGAATGTTTCTGTTACCACTTGGATGACTGAAATTTTGAATATCTTTTATGATAAAGGCATGGTTCCTAAGGATTTTACCAGAGCTATTATTATCCCTATTTTCAAAATGGGTGATCGCAGTTCATGTGAAAACTATTGGGGTATCAGTCTACTCTCTGTTCCAGGGAAAGTTCTTTTCATGATTGTGTTTAATAGATTTAAGAATCTGGTTGACAGGCAATTGCGTGATGAGCAATGTGGATTCAGATGTAGTAGGGGATGTGTGGATCAGATATTGTCACAGGCAGATTCTCAAGAAATGTTTAAAGTTTCAGAAACCTTTGGTTGCTAGTTTTGTTTATTTCGAAAAGGCTTTCGACTCTGTTGATCATCATAATTTGTGGCTGATTGTGAGATCATATGGTATACCAGACAAGCTAGTCATGTGTGAGAGTTGGTAAGGCTTGAAGGCTTGTAGCAATTGGTTTAGCATTACTTCTGATGTTCAACAAGGATGCATTTTGTCTTCTTTTCTTTTTAGTTTGGTTA
The DNA here is from genome assembly GCA_038380435.1 of Ryuthela nishihirai. Taxonomy (NCBI): domain Eukaryota; kingdom Metazoa; phylum Arthropoda; class Arachnida; order Araneae; family Heptathelidae; genus Ryuthela; species Ryuthela nishihirai. Next base: position 8,613,319 of record JAWZYU010000019.1, read on the forward strand.
TTGATTATGTTATGCGAAATTCACTTCAAGGGAAAGATTTTGGCCTTACATGGGCTGGAGATAAGAAAATTTCTGATTTCGATTATGCTGATGATTTAGCCCTTTTGGCAGATGATGTTGATGAGATGAACTCTTTCATTCGAGCTGTTGGTGAAACTGGTACTAGAGTAGGTTTGGTTATAAACAGAGAGAAAACTAAAGTGATGAAAATTGGTCAGGCAGGCTGTGATTCAGTTAATCTGAATGGCTGCAATCTTGAACAGTTGTCACAGTTTAATTATCTTGGGAGCTATGTAACAGGTACTGGTGATGTGTGGCATGAGATTAAAAGACGAATGGGGATTGCTGCCAGGACTTTTAAGAATCTATGGAGAGTGTGGAGAAATAGGTGTATACACCTAAAGACTAAAATTAGACTGTATAATAGTTTGGTTCTCTCTAGGGTTAGTTATGGTAGTGAAACTTGGATACTTTGTAAACATGATAACAGGAAACTTGAGGCCTCTGATTCTAGATGCTTACGCAGTGTCTTGGGCATTAGGTGGTTCAACTTTGTAACTAACGATGAGGTTAGGCAAAGGAGTCAGCAACCTCCTTTAAACAGCATATTGTGCAGAGAGAGAGTTTGTTGGTTTGGCCATGTTGCCCGTATGGATAATTATAGATTAGCGAATAGGATTATGAACAGTGTGCCTAAAGGCCTCAAAAACAGGGGGAGACCTAGGATGCGGTGGGCAGATAGTGTCAAACAGGACCTTGTTAGAATTGGTATGCAGTAGCTGGATACAGCAGATGTAGCTCAGGACAGACTTGCTTGGAGAACTAAATTGCACGTTTTCTGATTGGACCTCCGTAGCCCATCGCTGTTTGAGGATGATGATGGTCCAGGATATTCGATACCCTTTGTAAAGTTAGTATTTACTTTTTTATATTTAAACATTAGCTTTTATTTCAGTAGATTTATTTTCAGAAATTAGTGATCTTTTGGCCGATTGATAAGTATTGATTTTTTCATAGTTATGCTACATTGTATGGCCAGCTTACAACTTGTTGATGTGGATATTTTAATATTGCATTAGGCTATTTGTTAATTTTTATTTTATTATTTGTTACTTTTCAAGTAAAACTTTCATCTGGTATCATTTTTTGAAAATAAATGAGGTATTGGATATGAAAGCAAATTCATTTTTGTAGATTTGCTTCCGTTAGTTAGCGATCTTTCGATCAGCTGATTTATCAATCTTTCCGAGTCATTCTAGATTGGAGGCCAGCTTAAAAGTTGTTGTGGATATTTTATTTAACATCCCATTAGGTTATATGTAATTTCTCTTTTATTATTCCTTGTTTTTTTAGTAAAAAAACTTTGAGCTTGTACCGTTTTCTGAAAATAAATGTCTTGGATACGGAAGCAAAATAGACTTCCTTGTTATGGAAATCAGCTGTCATGTGGGAGGGCAATTTCGGGAAGGGGCCCTCTCCACTACCCTCCCCTCTCTAATTCTCCAAAGATTAATAATTTTTTTTTGAGTTTTGACCTTTTATCTGATACAATATTATTCAAATTCTGGATAGCTCTATCGGGCACCAGGCAATAATAACTTGCAAAATAAAGTTGAAATAGGGTTCGTTTACTTGCCAAGTGTTACTTATCGAGTAAGAATTCAAAATGATTGTCAAGTTTAAATATTAAATACAATCAAAAATTAACTCACGTTGCTCAAGAGAGAAAAAAATAGCAAAGATTCAAAAGTTTCTAAGACAAAGTTTATTTCTAAAAATTCAACTCACCAAACTCAAAGTGAAAATGTCGACTACATCTCGAACAAGAACTCTGCTACTACATCTCTATCTCATCACTTCTTCTCACTACAATCTCAATACTTCTCTTACTAACTCATCACTATTTCTTACTACTACACAGTCTCAATAACTAAACTCATCACTAACTCTGTGACCTAACAGCACCAAGTAATAACAAGCGGCTACAAAACCGGCATGTGCCATGTTGCACGCCAGGAAAGACATTTGCATAAACTGATGCAAATAAAATATCCTCTCTTGTGATAAACTTTTCGCACAAGAGAGGGTGTGTTCTGCACGTGCTTTAGCGGTTGTCAGTCAAAAGGTTGGAGTTGCGCATGCGCAACTCCTGCAGCTCGGATGAGGATCAAGACAGTCCACAAAAATGATTTAAAATCCCTAAACTGATAAATATAATGTCAATAAAGCAAAACTGGTTAAGGAAAAGCAAAAGTGAATGGGTGGACCATCACACCTCCCCCTCAGTACCTTGGCTGTGCCACACAGATGATGTAATGCTGTTTTTGCTTAGGTGCAGAAACTTTTCTGCACTTACCCAAGATTGCCAAACTTCAACACCCAATGAAAAAAATTCATAATGTTTGGTAAAAAAAAAAGTAGCCAAGAAAGTTTTTTTTTTCAATTTCATAACCAGTTCAGAAAATCCTGTGAATGTGAGAAGTCCAAGTCACTTTGTATGACATTGGCCGCATTTAAAATATGATACTGAAAAGAAAGAAAAATCATATTTCAGGTTGAATGTTATATTATTTGTGAGGAAATTTCGCTTCGATAAATATATAATTTAACTATTTTTATTCATCAGGTTTTCTAAAATGAAGCATTAATTGTATAGTGGGATTTTTTTTCACCATATTACATTGAAAAAGTCTTATTAAAATCAATATGCTTGTAAATTTGCTTATATTATTTTCATAAAATTTGTAATTAAATTCTGTTTAATTTGGTATATAACATGACCTATTTCTGCTGATTGATTATTTTTGAAAAAAATTCTAAAGTTGACTTATTTTAGTACAATTGGCTAAAAGCCTGGAATTTCCTCAAAGTATGGCACTGAGAAAAAAATTTACAAAATGAGAGAAATATTTACTTGAATCCAAAAAATAATTTTATTTTTTTTTTGTTATTCAGAAGTAAATAGCCTTTCTATTCATGTGCATTAAAATCATTTCTATCTATTAGTTTTTTTTTATATAATATTATTTCTGTCTATTAGTTATTTTTTTATATTGTGTTGCCAGATGCATTTTTTTACTACAATGCTCTACAAAAGTCCCATTATATACAAAAATCCCCATATAGTTTTCTTTGCTATATATTTTCAGAAAATCTAGAATTAAATGCTGATTAATTTGGCATATAACATGCCATAATTTCTTTCGTTAGTTATTTGGCAAAAAAGAGTAAAATTTTTTTGGCTGAGCATAGGAGAAAATAACTTGGCCTCAGTAAGCTAGTTTTTCAGGCTAATTGTTCCTTTCAGTGTGATACATTTTAAAACATCATCCAGCATCATACAAGATTACTTGAATTGCTCACATTAATGGGATTTTCTGTCTAGTTTAGGAAATGGGAAAACACTTTCTTGGCTGCCTCTTTTACTAAACATTAGGAATTTTTTCTTTGAGTGTTAAAGTTAGGTGATCTTGGCTAAGTGCAGAAAAGTCTGTGCACCAAGGGTAAAAAAAAAAACATATGTTATCAGAGTGACACAGCAAATATATTGAGGAGAGGGAGGGATTTTTAAAAACTGTTAAATATAAGAAAACTTATTTAAAAAAATTCTGCTGGTGGGGAGGAAACTTGCTGAAACTGCCCTCCCACAGGAGGACCGATTTCCATGTCAAGGATATTTCTCTCCAGAAACATGTCAGAATAGTGGTAAAGGACAGAGCTGGCAATAGTTCAATGGCTATAATATATACTCTTTTTGCTTTCATATCCATACCTCATTCATTTTCTGGAAACAATAGAAGATTAAAGTTTTTTGACAAAAAAAATAAAGGAATAATAAAAATAAATGGCAATCACAGAGTTACCTGTTAACTTTTTAATGTCTATAAATCAATAAATGCTTTGTGGAAAAAAATTCAGCAACAAATAGGACTTAACCCACATCTCTCCAGAAACATGTCAGAATAGCAGAAAAAGGACAGAGCTGGCAATAGTTCAATGGCTAGAATATATATTCTGGCATGTTTCTGCAGAGATGCAGATTTGAGTCTGTATGTCAGTAAGATGTTTTCCACAAAATAATAACAGAATAATAAAAAAAATATTAACATATAACCTATTGCGATGTTAAATAAAATATTCACAACAATTTGTAAACTGACCATCTGATGTAGCATAACTCCAAAAGATTGATAGATCAGCCAAAAAAAAAAATCAATAATTTAGGAAATAAAATATACAGAAATGAAAAATGAAGGTTTGATTAAAAAAGAATAAATATGAACTAGATGCATGGTCACATTATCCTAGGGTGCTGTAAACATTCACTATATTGCCACTTGACTGCAAGTGGGAGCAATAAATAGATCACTGCACTCAAAGAACAACACCTGCTCTCTGCTGTGGTAAACGTGACGCTGCTGGCAGCTTCATAAAAACTCTGGCCTTGATTGCTATGGCCTAATCTGCCTCCTTGTGAAAATGTAAAATCTTTCCCCATCTTTAGAAGGCTGCATAGCAACAACAAACAGATTTCGCAGACTGAATTTTATGTGCTGCCAGTGAAGAGAAAAATGATGATACAGCCTTTGTTTTCAACACATGACAAGTTTAGACAAGCTTTAAACAAGTCATAGCTTGTTAACTTTAGAAGAACGAGTGCAAATCTACATCTATACAGAATGTTTTGAATGTCCCCTTATTATAGAGAAATGAATCCACAACTCATCACTGATTTATTAAGTATTTAATCACTATTAACTGTTTAACAGGATAAAGATGAGAGTAGAAGAAAAATTGTCTTGAGCCAGGGTGGGATCTGAATCCACAACCTCCTGATGACATGTCAGGTGCTCTGACCACTGACTACTAGCAAATGATTTCTCTCTCATCTACTGCTGATGTTATGCTATACACCATTGCTTCAATCAGTCTTTTGCGACTTTTGAGTGCATTTGAGGACTATTCTTCAGCCATCCCAGGCATGCGCACACGAGACAACAGTGATGGCTATACACTATCACTTCAATCACAAAGCAAGGATTGAAACGATGGTATATAGCATAACATCAACAGTAGAAGAGAGACTGATCAGTGGCAGATAGCTCAGTCATCAGAGCACCTGACATATCGTCAGGAGGTTGTGGATTCAGATCCCACCTGCTGAAGGCAATTTTTCCTCTACACCCATCTTCATCCCATTACTTAAACAGCTAAATAATGATTAAATACTCAGTAAATCAATGATGAGCTGTGGATTCATTTGTCTATAATAAAAGTCATTGTACGTAACCTATCATAATATTGAAAGGGATAAGAAAATATACATTTTTTTCCCATCACATTAATATTAAGTTAAAATTTAAAAGCCAAATATTAATAATAAAATATTTAAAACTTAGGTTTAAAAATATTAAAAATGGGTTTAACACTTTATCACACACTTATCACAGTTACCACAGTTCACTCACTGTATATTATTTGAAGTTTTTTAATTTTAAAGTATCTGCATTACATCTTGGATACACACATATAACCATGGTATAAATGTAGACATGCAAGCCAACGTGTAACATTCATGCATTTCTTGGAATTTGTTTTTTCACTTATATAATAACTTATCAGAGATACATTTCATTACATTGTATGCTACATGGATCAATAAATATTATTATATCACCAATTATATAATTAGCCACAGGAAAAAGACACTCAGAAAAGAGAATGAGCACCGATGACATCTTTATATAGTCATAAGTGCCAAGGAACAATTTAGTAATAGGATCAAAAATACTTTGATCATTATGCAAAATTTAAATTTAATTTTAATTATTGATCATACACAAAAAATGATTACAAAGAAATTGTGTAAAGCAAGTTTTACCGTAAATGGAGTTGATGATGAAAGTGGGGGCACTCTGGATGAAGTAAGTATACCATGAGCTGTACTGTTGAAAATGCCAGGTTTAGATACAACAAATGGATGCTAAAAAAACAGTAATGTTTACACATAAGTTTAATATATTAATTAGCAATTTAAAAAAAACTCTTATGTGTAGAGCACTATCAAACTGTTGAAAAATCAGTCTATACCCTATTTCAGGAATGTTCAAATCTTTTATTACTGGCATGCATTTTTTAAATAATGGTGGCAACATAAAAGACAGAACATTAATGGATTATACTGATAAGTGTATAAAATATTTTTGAAAAAGCACAAATTCCTTTTAGATGCAATTATCAAGAGCCAGGATTAAAACTACTTGTATCTATGATTTGCTACTGAAAGCAAATAATGAATGCTGTTTACATATGATTGAATTCAGAAGCCTTCTTACAGTTTTCCTATAAACATATACTGCTTCCAATTGAATGCCAGTTTCCAATCATGAAAAAATATTAGCACCCATAGACAATTCCTCAGTGATATACACAGCTACAGATTGCATGTTTCAGCCCCATTCTATCAAAGTTGATAAAAAAACTACTAGAAGTTGCTTGACACAGAAGTCTGAGAAGAGGCCTATCAGTGCCTTAACCTTACAGTGCCACTCCCCTGACTGTGAAAATGCGGTTCACAAAGCCTCCATATATGACCATGAACTTGAAACTATGCTATTAGTGAATAAAAAATATACATCTTAAGCTTTTATATATATATATAAAAATATAAAGAAGTTTAAAAAAATTTCTATCTTCCTAAAGGGCCCTAAAGAGTATAAAATAAACCTAAAGCATATCAATGGTGCAATCAGTCACCGAATTTGTATTCGCTTTAACAGCTTATCAACACCTTATCTTTCTTTGAAGTGAATGTGAAGTGACTGATTGTACCATTGATATGCTTTAGGTTTATTCCCACTTTTTTGGGCCCTATAGGAAGATAGGTGTTTTTTTAAATTTAATTTATATTTTTTTGTTGTCACTAAAAACACCTACCTTCAAAAACTTTGATATATATATATGACTCATAAACATCAAGCACATTTCTCCCCTTTTGGAGTGATGTTTGAGGTAGGCCACGACATTGGAGACATCACAAGCTTTGAGATACAACTTGTTAAAGTCTAACCCCATGAAAATCCACCCCCTTCTGAAAAGGGGGCAATAGTGGGGGCAAAATTCGAAATAGTTTATGACCGTCATTATATGAGTTTTTGTCACCTAACTCATAACTGTAGGCCTTCGCGTTTGGAAGATTCTAGAATGACTTTCCCATTTCCCATTTTTTAGGGGGAGTGGAAGAAAGCACGGGGTCAATTTTTCATAGGCTGCGACATTCTCCATGTCAGGAGCTTAAGAATAGTTTTCACATTTCCTCTTTTTTAGGGGGGGGGAGGGGGAAGAAAGCATAGGGAATTAATTTTTTTTATATATAGCCTATGATGCTCTCTGTGTCCCAAGTTTTCATTTGGCACATAAATAATTAAGTTTCTCCACTACATTTGAAAGATATGGTGGAACAACATTTTGTTAAATTCACAAACTGACCAATCGATCAACCAACTGACAAATGTCAAAGCCAAGAGCAATAGGAAGATAGCTAAAAAAGACACTTAACGAATATATATATTTATTTCAATTTATTCCTCAACTTGATATGTCAGAAAGTAATAAAACTTTGTGATCCTTTAAACTGCCATTAACAAAGTTCAAATAATTGCATTCCCGCAGCCAGAGTTTATTTCTAGAACATTGCCAATTGAAATTATTTTTTGAAGGATTTCCAATGATTTGTATAAAAATATGGCTGAATGTTTCTTCTTTATTTTGTGATTTAAAATTGTTCAAATGATTTAAAAAAATGTTATCTATTATTGGATATATTCTATGAAAGGAATATGAAGTGAAAAAAATAGATTTTTTTTTATCATGTGATAGAAGCATTTGGCAAGTAGCAGCAACATCTGGTTTTAGTTTGAAAGTTTCAGTGTGTATGCTGTTTGTCAGAAGATATCAACACAGTGTAGATATGTAGCTTATAATTACTGAAGTCTTTTGCATTCTCTTTACTGATTTCTTATTAACTAAATTCTTTAGATCTTTTGAATAAAGTAGAACCAGAAAAATTGTGATTTTTCCCCCATAAATGTTTTGCTGATTCTGATTGATGAAATTTTAAGCTTTCCTGATTCAGAAACGAAATATTGATTCCAATTCATATTCCATTCCATTCATATAACATTAATGATGTAAATATATTTTTGCTTTCCTACTTCTAGAATTATTTATATTGCTTTTCACATAGACAGTGTGTTTCCTAAAGGTCTAGTCAAACTTTGGGAATGTTCTACTGTGCAGAGCGATATAAAAAGTTCAAATGAATATTGGGCCAGAAATACTTCCCATCCAAGTTGTAGCAAATTTTGAGAGTGCAAGTAAGGAAGCCTGTCAAAAGGTACAATGCTAGATTCATTTGCATATCTGACAACATAATAGATGTGAGTCTTGGGTGAGGCAATGCTACCTAAAGTGAGTCAGTTGATTGGTTGGTTGGTTGGGGATTAATGGTGCATTTGCAACTCAGGCTATAATGAACCAAATGAATGATAAAGTAGGCAATAAAAGACAAGAAAACCCACAACCAAAATTTAAAATACACAAAAACCAAAAATACAAACATTAGAAAAAGTGTAAAACAACTAACAACAAGTGTATATATAACAATAAAACAAAGAAATACAAAATAAAATCAACCCAGATGTAAAGAATCTGGGCTAAAGATAAATATTGAGAAAAATGAAATAAAATCAGGCAATTAAAATACCTGGAATATTTTTAAAATGCAAAAATAGGTGGTAAAATGCAATAGTCAGATAAAAGATGTTCGAGTGTAAGGAGCTCAGATGTAAAATTGTGATGGCTAAAATAAAAATGACATTCAATATCAAAGCATGGATATTCGATTAATATATGTTTAACAGATAAAATGATTTACACAGTTATTTATGTCACAAAATTCACACTTAGGTTTGTCATCTGACCATAGAGGAAATGAATGAATAATAAATGAATGACCTAAGTGAGTCAAGCAAGTACAACTTCCTCCTTGCGATTCCTGTGAAAACATGACTATCATGGTTTGACAATAGATTTGATCTCAAAGAGTTTGCTTGCAATCTGTTCTGACATGATCTTTGTCACTGTGCCCAGAGCTCAATGGTAAAACACTGCTAGAAATCCCGATAGGGAACCAGTAATGGAGAGTCAGACAAGGGAGTGGCCAACTTGGCAGCAGCATCTGCCAAGTCATTGCCCCAGATGCTGACTTTATGCTGTAGGCCCAAGAATAGAGAATGGTGGTGGCTGCCAGACAATGTAGCTGCTGGCTGATCTTGGAATTCAATGATGAACAATGATCTTGGAATCTGGGTGAGGCAGATGCCTTACTGATATCAAAGCCTGTAGCAAGTTAAGTGAATCAGTGCACAGTACAGACCGGCGATGATGCTTAGCTGCCATGTGGTTCAAAGCAAGGCTGATAGCATGCAACTCTGCAGTGAAGATGGAACACTACTGTGGAATGCTCATGTCAGGGGTGTGTCTCATTGAACTCTATAGGAGGCGTCACTTTCAGTTGTTGTCGATTGATTAAGGTGGCTTAAGGGACCGTTTAGTACGTTTTTGTCACTAGTCTTTGGCCTGTATTTCGGGTATCTTCCAACACTTATTTGTGTTACACCACTTGTCAATTTATCAAACCCTGAGTTTGGGTTTTTTTGGGGGAAAATATGGGTTTGGATATCTCCTCTGTTTAACCACTTTTCTTCGTTCTTTCTTTTGCAGTGCCTTGTTGAGGCTCTAATTTGCTGTATGTTAGCGTTCATTTCTTTCTAGAATGGTTACTGTATTAGCTAGGGGACTTTGAAATTTCACTCCTTTTGTCACTCTTTTACTCCACTTTGCAGGTCACTTTCTTTGAATATTTTTTGATCATCAGGTAGCCTGACTCTCTATCTTTCTGTGGGTGTCTTTGTTTCCCCTCTAAGCAAATTTCCTGATTTTTGGGGAATTTTTGAAATTCACACCTTTTTCTGACTCTTGTAAGCATCACTTGCCATAGGTTTAATATGGGAACATGGCTGATCCCACTGATGTACCAGCTTTCAGCCATCTATGAAAACAGAGAAGAAGTGCAGGTGCTCAGCGTGATGGCTGGCAAAAAGAGTTGTGGATGCAGGTGTAAAGGCCTTCCCAGTCATGCAGAGGGAAAAGTTGCAGGAAAGGGATATGTTGGTCCACCCATTCACTTTTGCTTTATTTACGTTATATTTATCAGTTTGGGGATTTTAATTCATTTTTGTGGACTATCTCGATCCTCATTCGAGCTGCAGGAGTTGCGCATGCACAACTACAACCTTTTGACTGACAACCGCTAAAGCATGTGCAGGATACGCCCTCTCTTGCGTAATCATCAGTTTATGCAAATGTCTTTCCTGACATGCAACATGACACGTCGGTTTTGTAGCAGCTTGTTATAACTTGGTGACATTAGGTCACAGAGTTAGTGGTGAGTTTAGTTATTGAGACTGTGTAGTAGTAAGAAGTAGTGATGAGTTAGTAAGAGAAGTATTGAGATTGTAGTGAGAAGAAGTGATGAGATAGAGATGTAGTAGCAGAGTTCTTGTTCGAGATGTAGTTGACATTTTCACTTTGAGTTTGGCGAGTTGAATTTTTGGAAATAAACTTTGTTTTAGAAACTTTTGAATTTTGCTATTTTTTTTCTCTTGAGCAACGCGGGTTAATTTTTGATTGTATTTAATATTTAAACTTGACAATCATTTTTGAATTCTTACTCGATAAGTAACACTTGGCAAGTAAATGAACCCTATTTCAACTTTATTTGGCAAGTTATTTTTGTCTGGCGCCTGATAGAGCTATCCAGAATTTGAATAATATTGGATCAGATAAAAGGTTCAAACTCAAAAAAATTTTATTAATCTTTGGAGTGTTACAGGGAAATAGTGAGCCACACAGTGGAGGTGACTCAGCTGTCGACTGTGCAGTGCTATCGAGACTGGTGTTGATGTCTCTGAGGTAGCCTCACACATGCAAACCAGAAGAGCGAATAGCATCTCTCACTTGGGATGAAAATGTAGTCCCAAGTGGAATGGTCAAGCAAGGATCACAATTTATATGCATACTGTAGGGACAACTGCTGATGGCAAAGAGATAAAGATGGTTCATCAGTCTCAACATAAAGACTCTGGATCAGTGAGGTATGGAAGGCCCCTGTGCAAACATGGTGGGCCTGATGGTGGAGAGGGTCCAGCACTTTCAATTGAATTTTGAACTTTTTTTGTCCTGGAGCATATGAATGCTTCAAGGCTGGGGAATGGCAGATATCTCTGAAACAACTCCCAAGCCTTGTTCTCTTAGCATTACGAGCCATGGTGCAACGTGGATTCCACCATAGTTTCAGATAATGAGGAAACCACGTCGAAGTTTGAGGAATGGTCAAAGCAGCTGCGTGGATGAAACAGTCCATCATCTCTGCCACTGCTACATTGATTGGCTCCTGGCTGACAGAGTGGTGGCCAAACTCAGAGAGGAATTTGAACCCACTCCAGTCAGCCTGAAGAAGCCTCCACCATGATATGCTTGAAGGGCTATATGGCCCCATCATGGGGGATGATACCACAGGGGGATGATCACTACTGTGAGGGTTGCCCTCAACCTCCCATGTAATGAGTGGAAGGATAGAGGAGGAGCAAATGGTGAGGTCAATGGCAGAAATTTGTGGGTTGGGGAGTGAAAGTATGTACTGATACTGGTGTTCAACAGGGAAAGCGAAGGATCCAGGAGCCACTACTCGAGGACAAAACCTCTCCAGTTTGTGTCTGATGTTTCCTCATCATGGGGGACTTCAACTGACACAGTCCTAAAGAGGACTGTGTCAAGGGGATGGCAGCTGCAAGGCGACGTGGTCATCAAGGTCTTCCTGAAATATATACAGAGCAGTGAAAATCCCACGAAGAGGCAGATGGTTACCGCCTCTACAGTGAGGTGGAGGGGTATGACCTGGAATGGAGAATGGTTGTTCATGATGATGACGATACCCCTTGGGACTATCTCCATCCTGGTCCTGGTGAATGAAGGAGAAATGCCAGATCATGGGATCTGTGACTAGCTGCAAATATGTCTCCTGCAGGTACACACAAATTGGCTGGTGTGCCGAAAAGAGGACCTTGATATTATCAATATTCCTCTGGAATCTATGACAATTTCATTGTAGGAGTTGTAGCCATCTCAGGTCCTCGAAAATAGGCAATGATTTTCTATTTAAAATAACTGCTGCAGAGAATGGTTTTTGAAAATTAGGGCAGTTGGTATCCATTTCCTCAGAATCATCTAAGGGACATGGATCGGAGACAGCCAAAAGAGGGGAGGAAAATGTTTTTTTTTTTTTCTTTCTTGGTCCCTGGGTGGGAGCCCCTTTGGTTTGGAAGGTGTAGCTGGCTGAAGTCAAGAAGGAGGACTGCAGCTTGTAGGACTCAGAACAAGGTTTGGGGGTTGTTTCAGATATATCCTATATCCCTCAACATTGATGCATTCAAATATGGCAGGGTGAAAGCCTGTTTTATTTGGCACAGAGCCAGAATGACTCTTGGATCAAATGTACATCTTCTAGTACCCACACCGCCAGTTTTATGGTCATGTGGGATAAAATCTGAATGATGGGTATGAACTACAGGTCCTACTCATTATCGATCCTAGGGCACAATGGACAAACAATTGCTGATCCTCAAGCAACTGCCAATACTCTAGGGGAATCGTTTTCCTCCAATTCTTCATTATCTTCTTATTCCCATTAATTTCTGGCACAGAAGAGCTAGGCCGAATGCTCTTTGTTATCCTTCCACTCGAATGGCCTGGAGCCTTACAACAAGCCATTCACTGTATAGGAGCTTTACCTTGCTCAATGGTGGAAGTGGAAGGCACTGAAGCAGGAATAGAAATTGGAGTCGATGTCAAGATGGACACAGACTTCAGTTTCAACTGTTGTAAGAGGTACTTTGCAGTAGACAAGAAAGACTCAGATGGTGGAACACTGATGTCAGCTTGCACTGCCACGCTGGAATATGAAAATTTTTTGAGGTACACCAAGAGAGCTCAAAAGTCACTAGATATATGTTATTTATACATGTTTTATTTTATTGTGGGAATGATAGGCTTCCCACCGGCCACAATGGCATATGAAAGTTTGCCAGGTGTGTGTGGCGGCACAATCATCTTTGTTGCTTCTGAATACAAGATGTTCCATATTGTTTTAACATGCTGTACCTCTATCTCCTCTTTCCACTTTGGACAGTCACAGGAATATGTCAGATGATTACCATTAGAATTGATAGTTTGCTATCTCAGCTGTGCAGTCTGGATCAAGGTGATCTGACCACCACAGCAAGTATAGGTAGGCTTCCTCTGCCAAGCTGTGTGGCCATGACTGTATCTCTGGCACTGAAATCAGTGCAGAAGGTTAGGCACACTGGTTTCCATAAATTAAAGAAAACTCAGAAAAATTATGATAAACAAAAAATTATATGAATGATTTAAATGAAATTTTATGAAAACATGAATTACAATGCTAGTTTCAGATGTCATAAAATATTTTACACCAGAAACATGTTTTGCCAAAAAATAACACAGGAACTTGTCCAAAAACGAGTTGTCAGAATGCAATGGGCAAAATTCTTTAAGAACGCAATTGGCAAAGTTCTTTAATAAGGAGTGTTGTCACCGTACAGCAATGCAGGCACGACAATGATGTTCCATGCTGTTTATGATGTTGTGAATCAGCTCAGTAGGGAGTAATGACCATTGTTCCTTTAAAGCAGTAATAACCCCCCTCCCCCCCTTGTTTCAGGTGGCAGATTGAGGGCAACACGTCTCTCTAGAGCACCCCACACATGGTCATTCGGATTTAGGTCGAGAGATCAAGCTGGTCACTCCATGCACATAATGGTTTCAACTTGAAGGAATTGTCCCACTAGTCCAGCTCTGTGTGGACGAGCGTTATTGTCTTGTAAGATGAATACTTCACCTATTGCACCAGTGTAAGGATCTCATAGAGTCCAGGATGTCATCTCTATACCTTTGAGCACCGAGGTTCCCACTCCTCAACTCATAGAGGTCTGTGCATCCACCTAAGGAAATACCACCCTAAACACATATGCTACCTCTGCCGTAACTGTCTCTTTGACGGATGTTACTGGGATAATAGTGGGTACCTGGTTCTCTCCATATGAAACAATGTCTGGAATCACTTTGCAAGAAATATCTGAACTCATCTGTGAAGAGTATGGACCTCCATTGCTCTTCCATCCACTTAGAATGTGTGCGTGCCCAATTCAACCACTCTCTCCTGTGACATGACGTGAGGGGTATGCAAATTACTGGCCTTCTATGCACAGCAGAAGCTGATGCAACCCTCCCAGCAGATGCTGCAAGAGAGGATCATAGCTGAAAGGGAGTAGATGTTCTGCTCCTTCGTGCTGTTAATTGCAGATATGGGTCTTGTACAGCAGTCATAACTCTAGCCCTTCTTCAACTAAATTTCCAAGACACGGAATCCATGCTAGGAAATTGATTCCACAGTCTATGGACCACAGAAAGACTCATATTCAGTCATCGTGCTATGTCCAACTTTGGCCTGCTTCGAGCCAGCCAATAGCTCTTCACTGCAGTTCATTTGGCAAATGATGTCTTGAGGTTTCGAAAATGGCTATTTCAAATTTCTTTATTCACATTTACAACACAAAATAATGATCCACTCCAAAACATCTGTTTTTATGCAGCTATCCGATTACACAAATTGATGCAACCTAGACTAATTTGAATATGATATACTGACTCAGCATTACTTTACTGGTTACATGAACAAGTTTGGTGAGGATCGCAGAATTTTTTGGCAAATTATCGCGATTTTTCTCATTTTTCTTTAATTATGGAAACCAGTGTATATAGGGCCATACCTCATAATACAAATAACCTACCTTGATAGAAGAAGGCAGGAATGGCATGTTGAAGGTTGGAATCAGTATCTGGATGGGTACAAATTTACCATCACGATGCATTGAAACCTGATGGACCACTGTTACTCTTTGGATGGAGAGCTCTGAGAAGATTTCCTCCTTGGTATCTTTGAGAAGTCCCCACTAAGAGATCACACCCCATGAGGAATTCAATGATTTGTGAGTGTGAATGTGATGGCCATCTCATCAATCACTGTAACCTTAAGAAGCAGTTCTGACTGTTTTGAACAAGCAGTCTCAGCAAACAAGTTGCCAGATTGTAGGCACTTGGTAGATTTTAGCGAACTTGCAAGACCTTCCAAAACATTTATGAATGAAAATTGGGGACATGTTCCAATTACCTGATCACTCATAAAATATATGAACAAGAATCTCGGGGACATAGACACAAAGATGACGATAGCACAGATGCCGAAGGCAACGAAGAAGATGGGGGCTCATGTCAAGCCCTCTTGGCAGTGCCCATAGTCTCCACCCTTCATGAAGCCCAACCAGGGGACACCCAGTTGGGTGCCATGGCTGCATGGGCATTATACCCACAGAGGCAGTGAGCCAAGCTCTCACAAATAATGAAAGAAATAAAAGGAACAAAGAAATAAAAGAAAAATGAAAAGAGAAGCTTGAGGAATAAACTATCCTCACAAAAGAACTAAGCGAAAAAATAAAAATTGTGAAGAACCAAACTGGACTCATGAAAAAAATATAGCTAGAGAACTATAAAAATGTGCGGAGAAACTCGCAAACCTGTACTCAGATGTGGGCAAGGCATTCACTGTACAAGTCTTTTAAAATTCGTTTAGCAATGCTAGTGTAGTTCGAAAAGAGTGCATTTCGTCAGCTTTTCTCTTTAGTTTGGTTACTGATTATAATATTTGGAATACCCAGCAAGAGGAAGTGCAAATTTTGGCTTTAAATGGTCTAGAATAGGGGTTCTCAACGTGGGGTACGAGGTAAAATTTTTTGGGGTATGCCATGAGAGCTCATAAGTCGCTATATATATATATGTTTTATTTTATTCCCATTGTTATACTATAACTATAGTTTTATCTATCTATACAAGTGGTATGCCAGTTACATACACATTTCCAGGGGATACGTGAAGCATAAAAGGTTGAGAACCACTGGTCTAGAGGTTTGAAATTTTGATTTAGATTATGCTGATGACTTGGTCCTTTCAAAACTTGGCTAATGATGTTGATGAGATTAATTTTTTTCATTAGGGCCATTGATGAGATTGTTAACAGAGCAGGTTTGGTGAAAAACTGAGAGAAAACTAAAGTGATGAAAATTGGTCAGACAGCTTCAGTTGCTTTGAATGGTCTTGGGGCTGTTTAACAGATACTGCTGATGTGTGGTATAAGGTACACAAATGAATATAATTTGCTATTATGATTTTTAGGAATTTATGGAAAATTTGGTATATTACAACAAAAGACTAAAATTACACTGTATAATAGTTTGTTTCTTTTTAGGGTTAGTTATGGTAGTGAAACTTGGATGCTTTGTAAGTAAGATAACAGGAACTTTATGCCTTTGATTCTAGATGTCATTTGATCCTAGAGTCTGAGCAAGGTCTTCTTAATTGTGTTGATATGCTTTAGGATTATTTTCTACTTTTTAGGGTGCATATAGGAAGATAGTTATTTTTCAAATTTTTAAAATTATTTATATTTAAGTAATGATGAAGTTAGAAGTAGAAAACCTCATTTGAGTAGGATATTGTACATGGACAGTCAGTCAGTCAGACTTCCCACAAGATTGGAAATTTCAAAACTCATTCACAAATTGAGTCTTGACTCATCCGGAAAGCATTTTCTGCTTATTTTATCTAAAAGAGAAAAGATGAGAAAATATAAGTTATAATGTCATAATTCTTCATGTTGCATGTTGAAAAATAGAGTAATTTTGTGATAAATTCTTCATGTTGTGAGTGGGTGTATTTGTGTTATTGTAAGTATGTTCCTCATGTTGTTAGTGTTGTGTCAATTTAAGAGTGATTGTAAGGGAGACATTACATTGGTTTGACCATGTAACCTGGCCATTTAGCCCATGGTGTGCAAAAAAGTGCTGCTCAGAGGTAAAACAACCCAACCCTACTGACAGAGAGCAGGGTAAGAGTTTTGAAGAGATAAATATCAATACTGGCCCAGGTGGTGCTTCAGCCTGCAGATTATGAGCTTGATGTGTTACTGATTGAGCCACAGGGAGGGAGGGAGGGAGGGAGGAAGTTAAAATGGAAAAAAATATAATAGAACTAAACCATGTATTTAGTTTTCTAAATAGATATAACGGACTAAACCATTTGTATATAATTTTAGGAATTAAAAGTATTATTCCAACTGTTATTCTTATACACAGTGTAAAATAAAATGGAATAAAACTTTCAATTCCCAAAATTTTATATGAATACAGACACATGGTAAAAAGGTGAAGGTCAACGTTCAAGTGGTTCAATGTGGAGTATAGTCACCTTTTACCATTATGCAGGCCTCATAGCAATGTTTCATGCTGTTGATAAGACTGTCCAATAGTAATTGCCATTGCTACTCCAGTGCAGCAAATTCAACAATTTTTCAGGTTTTTTCTTATTTTATGGAAACTAGTGCATAATATACTATAATCTACATATTATATTCATTGCTCTCCAATACACCTATTTTCCAATTAACATGCAGCAGATCAAATGGGTTTTCAAGATTTTCCTTATTTTATGGAAACTAGCATGATACAAGGAGTAGATCCCAAAGATCAGAGCTATTTAAATAACAAAAAAAGGAACGAAAATAATACTAAATTGTTAGGAGGAACCTAGTAATAATACTAGATTTCAACATAATGGGGTAACCATCCATATTGTGAATAACAGCATTCTTGCATGACTTCCTTGGTGAGCACAGCACCAGAAGTGACCTTTGGCCACCATGATCCCCAGACCTCACACCACCTGACTTTTTGTCTCTGGGGATTTTCTCAGTTATTTCAAAAGTTTGTACAAGCAATACAAACACAGATAAATGATTTCTAACTTTGATGATAAAAAGAGAAACTAATATTCTCAAAATCACTCAAAATAAAAAATGCAATTTTTTTTTGTCTAATTTAGATCCTTGTAACACCTTAACCATCCTCAAATATTCTTTATTTCTCATAAAAATAATTCAGGTCTGAATGGGTTAAAGTGTCTATCACAATAACTCAAGAAGACTGGAGGAACTTAAATCATAATATTGAACAGACTGTTGCTGGCATTGACAAAAAAAAAGAAACAATATGTTGCAGGAAATGCTGTAAAAAATGGTGGATATTTTTAGCATCTTCTGTATTTGTACTGAACTTGTTTATTACATTTATATCCCATGTAACTTTGAAAATACATGGTACACAAAGTAATGGGATGCATTTCATAGGGTCTCCAAAAATGCCAATTTTTTTTATTTTATGTACATATAAAATCTAGAACTTAACAATTGACTCTCTGGGACCGATTTCGAGATAGAAATATAAAAAATATGGATGTTGCTGAAAAAGATTCTGAGATAATCAAACTTAAAGCTGTGAGCTTGATTATCTCAGAACCCCCCTCAGGGGTTTTAATGCAGGTATTTAGTATACAGATGGGTATTGATTGTGACTGTTTATAAAAGGAAATTCCGCTTCACTGTGCTATTATTTAAAGCTCTCATGGCATATGCATCATCTCCCACTATTATATCTGCATTTCTTGTTATTTCTTTCTCTTTTGTGTTATTATATTAACAATACAAAAATGTACCTTTGGGCATTTTGAACATCACTGATGTCCCTACTGCACACTATGTAATCCCAGTGATAGGGGACAGATCTTGTCTGTTTTATTCAATATCTCACTATGTGAATTATGCCATATACAGGTGAAATGAAGTTTGGGGCTCCATTGTAACCTATGTAATGATCAACTGGAAGCAATTCCAAGTCATTTCAATTTTCTAATCCCAGAAAAACCACTCAAAGAAGATCCATGCAGAGAACAGTATATATATGCTAGTCAATAACATACAATAATATACTATAACATAGTAACTTTTTTAACATTACAACAGTTAGTAGCAATGTCTGCATACAGATTACATTTTAAATTACATTTTAAATAACTGAACTTTTGAAGTAAGCTTACTGGGAATACCATATTGAACAAGAAACCTCTAGCAAATATCGAACGATTGCTTTCAAATGGAATATTTTTTATTTTCTGCATTCAACACCCTGTACCAATGGAAATTCAAACTAATGGATGATTAAGAATTTACAAATATTAATATTTTATTAATACCTATAAAAACTAATAAATACTCCTTCAAACAGCTGCTTACCACAGAGGTCTGACAGGAGTCAGTGAGCTGATATGCCATAGAGAAGGTCTATAAGGAAAGCAGGACCTCAGCAGAAAGACAACACAAAAAAATATCCATGCCTTACTTGGAGGCTCGAACCCCGATCCCTTTGATCAATAGCAAAACATGCTAATAACTCAGCCACAAGATCTAATCAACACAAAAATAATTTTTCTTTTATCTCTTAAAAAATAGTTTCATTTTACCACCACCACTGAAGGTATAGAGGCAATTCATCACTGCTAAAATAAACCACTTGACCTCACACTATATTACAAAAAAGAAAATGAATTTCTAACATATATTTGCAATATTTGTTAAAATATTTGGTATTTTCCAACTTTTACCACATTTAGAGGCTGCTTTGGTAGTTATTTTTTGTCTTTAGCACCCACTAACAATGGGAATTCCAACTAATGAGTGATGGCAAATATGTAAATAGTAATATTTTATTAGTACTTAAAAAAAATCAGTTTTGTTTCTATATTTCTTAAAATAAAAAAAGTTGTTTTCTCCCACTGCCCTGGAATTAAGTGGCAAAACATTACTATCAATGTAAACATTCTACCATCAAAATTTAAAATTTCTACCAAAAAGAGATTGAAACAGGGCAGATTTACCAATACCACAGACTAAGTGGCCGCTTAGGACTCCAGCTACTGTGGGGTCATTAAATTGTTTTGTGAATTTATAATTATTTGTTAACTACACACACAGGGGCCCCTAGACCTCTAAATCCAATACTGGTTTGAAACATTCATTCAAATTTTGGCATTTTCCACCTTTTTTCACCACTTGAGGGCAATGTTCAAGTTATTGAGTGATTTAGAAAATGCATATCCTAATATTTTGACAATATCTATCCAACCAAAAAGAATTTTTCATTTATCTTTAAAAAAAAAAAGTTGAATAACTATGGATGGACAGACAGATGACATAAGGAAAATATTTGCTCTTTTTTTTTTTAAATAAGGTAAAAATGGTACTTTGCCTCACATTAATTAAGTGCACTTTCATTTGCAGCTGTGTACCCCTTATTCAATTCTCATTTTATGTCTGGGTTGTTTTACCTGTAAGTTTGGGGCGGGGGTGGCTCAGTCGGTAGCGCGCCAGGCTCGTAATCTGTAGTTCCCAGGTTCGAGTCCCAGCTTGGTCAGCGTTGAGATTTATCTCCGCAAAATTCCCCGCCCTGCCCACGGTCAGTAGGGGACACCGATGGGCTTGGAAAGGCCGACGTCCGTCGGATGGGACGTTAAGCCGTGGCCCCGTGTGCGGGAGAGCCATACCCTGTGCACGTTAAAGAACACGCTGGATGGCCTTGACGGGAGACTACCATCTGTCTCCCAACAGCTGTTCCAGTGGGTCCCCTCCCCCAACCTTCTCTGAGCCTTCGGGGTCCATGTGACCTGGCCATTTAGCCCATGGTGTGCAAAAAAGTGCCGCTCAGGGGTAAAACAACCCAACCCAACCTGTAAGGGACACTTTTGTGGACACAATGGAATAAATGGGCAGGTCATAAGGGCTCTAAGGGACTCAAAAGAAGTTGTTAACAACAAAATTGGTGACCTTGCTAGACAAAGTGATGACTTTAAAGCCGAAATGGCTACACAAAATAATGAGTTGAGAGCTGAAGTGGCTTCTCAAATTAGCAAGATTACTGATCAGAATAATGATCTGAATATAAAAATCAGTGAAATTATAAATAATTTAATTATTTATTTAATTATTAAATATAAATAACTTACCCTCAGAAAATAATTAAAATTTATATAATAAGTACTGTTTAAAACCATTTAATAAAATATGCATTTCAGAAGTATGCATAATGCTAATTTCAATATCACACAATTATGAATGATTTTTATAAAACAAGATTATAATTATTAAATATTCCAGTTTCAATAACTCTTTAACCCATTGGGCTTACGAATATTTTCACTCTAAACATACCCAGAATAATTATTTTATGAAGTGGTATTTTGCCTAATATGTATAATATGAAATTTAACCAATTTTTATAATATATTAATAAACTGTTGAACAAATATCATAGAAAAATTGTTGAATGTTTGCTTGCAATTTGATTAAAGATATCTTGTGTTATTTAAGTTTTTTGGTATGAAACACCTTGCAGCACACAGGATAGTAGAGGGTAACAAAGCACATTTATCCTGAGTCTCTTTTTTTTCTTTCTCCACAACTACACAATCTAGGGAAGGATTATTATTATTATTTTAGGGGGGGAGGGGGGAGGAAGTATAAATCTTGGAAAATGGGTTCATTGGGTTACTGTAGTCTTAACGATATTACAAAATTTTACCAATTTTTATAAAGCAATTGCATCTGGTAATTGCAACTGATTAATAAAATCAATCCTTGTAACCACTTCGAGATGGCTTATCTTTCATCTGCAGAATAGTATCTGACACCTCATACCCTCTATTGGCAGAGAGTTGGGCTATTTCACCTCTAAGTGCCACTTTTTTTTGCACACAATGGGCTAAATGCCATTGTGAGAAGGTTGGGGTGAGGGTGTGATGTTCACCTATTCACTTTCATTTTTTCTTAACCAGTTTTATTTTATTTACAGTGAAACTTGGTTATAACAAGCACCAGGAGTTCAACAAAATTTCCTCATTGTAACCATTACTCACTATATCAGTGATGAGTTAAATCTACCTCTTTTTTTAATTCTCAATATCTTGATAAAAAAAACATAGATTCAAAAACAAAAGAAAAATTAGAGAGAGAAAAATAATATAATTACATACCTACATATTATTTGCATTAATATGCTTATATAAACTTCAACACACAATATTAAACACAATTTACTTCTCTATAATTAAAAACAATACTAAGTAATAATAAGCACTATTTCAATTAGTCTTTTTATTTATAAATCTTAAAAATTGATGTTTGTTTTCAAGATTTCACTTTGATATTTCTCAAATTTCCCCTTAAAACACTCAACGAATTAAAAGTTATTATATGCCTCAGCTCCTTCAAAAAAAATTGACTAATGTGCAATGCTTCATCAACATTTGTAAGCTCATACTTTCTGAATTTTTTTGTTTTGTTTTTCAAGGTCGATGTGTAAACATCTTTATGCTTCCACAATGTCAATACTGTTAAAGAGAACAAAGGAAACCTTTTACACTTTAACATTTTTCACGCCATGTTCTAACTCGTGAATAATTTCGACTTTTTTGCGAATTGAGAGCCATTTTCTTTTGT
Source organism: Ryuthela nishihirai (assembly GCA_038380435.1). Lineage (NCBI taxonomy): Eukaryota > Metazoa > Arthropoda > Arachnida > Araneae > Heptathelidae > Ryuthela > Ryuthela nishihirai. The sequence continues at coordinate 8,635,955 of JAWZYU010000019.1, forward strand.
TAGTAGACATGTTTCCGATGAAAGGGTTCGTTACTAACTGATTTTACAGTTGTGATGGTGTTTGGGTAAAGTAGGGGAACAGAATTGGAGGCTAGATATTATAGAAATAGGTAAGGTGGGGATAGTCCCTAAGGACGAGGTTAGGTCATAAACCAGCCTGTAATCTGATGATGGTGGTCATAGAAGCTAAATCACCCATTTCATTTTTGTTTATTCTAAAAATTGGGTACTGCTTCTGACTATTCAAGCAATTAAGAATGTTTGCCTGTTTTCACAGTTACCAAAATTTGTACAGTATATCTGTGTAGTATGCTCATTATAAAAGTGAGAAATTGTATGGGAATATGTGCAAATTAAAATTATTATAGCTTTTTACTCATTACATCATTACCATCTCATCATTTCCATGATCATTACAACCAAGTTTGACTGTATACTATATTTATCATTTTGGGGTTTATTCTTCAATTGGACATCATTTCTCTCGCCCAAGACCACTAAAGGAGTTGCGCATGTGCAACTCCAACTTTTGATTGATGCACACATTAAGGACACATCCCCTCTTGCATCATAGGAAGCACGAGAGCGCAATCATAATTTATGTAAATGTTTTTTCCCAGCATGCAACACATATGTCAACTGCACACCACATGTATAGTAAGTGATGTTAGGTCACAGAGTTAGTAGAGAATTAGTAGGAATGAAGCAAAGAAAGAAGTTTTTGAAGTCAGCTATCAGTTGTTTTTGGAGTCATTAGTAGTTTTTGTTGTTGAATAGAGATGTAGTAATTGAGATGCTTTGATGTGAGCTTTTAGTTGATCAGATCAGTTTATTTGATGAATCTTGAGTTTTTAGAAATAAACTTTGTTTTATTTTTCTATTTTTTAATTTTGACTTTTCTATTTTTTTTCTTTTGCGAAGCATATATTGATTTTGATTAGATTTAACTTTAATAAGTTGGCAATCGTTTTGAATTAAATTCTTTGTGAATAAATAATGCCTATATATACTTAGTGAACCCTTATTTTAACTTTATTTAGCAAGTTAATATTGCCTGGCACCTGATGCTATCCAGAAGGTTAGCTTAATTTGAACCAGTCAAAAGGTCCAATGAGAAGAAGTTTAATATATTTTTGGAGTGTTACGGAGTCAATAATGAAAGTGGCACACTGAACACAGGAACTGTATATATATATATACAGTTCCTGTGTTATATATATACAGTTCCTGTGTTATTTAGTGGAAATAATGAGATTGTAATGATAATAAGCAAAAAGCTATAATAATTTTAATTTGCGCATATATGTATAAATTGTATGTTATTTAATGTGATTGTCAAAGTTAACAAATTTTGAGCTCATTTGTTATATTAATCATATATTTAACGGCAGCTTAAGCCAAAATTTTTGTTGAGCAAGAAGCTAAACTTTGATATTAGTCAAAGGTACCGAAGTTTCAGTCAGTGCAGTTACTGCTGATAGTTAAGATCTTTATCATATTTATGTAAAGATTAGAAGTGTCCAAACACACACACACACACGCGATAGATAATCAAGTTTATTGCAAGCTTAGCAAGTTTTTCGATAATCAAGTTTATTGCAAGCTTAGTATAGCTTTAGTAATGCATTGTTGTATAGCAGTACCTTTAAGCACTGCTCAAGATAAAAAAAAGTTTGAAAATTTCATGAATTCAAAATTTGGCAGATCACTAAACATATCTGCTAGTAACATGGCCAATTCTGCCATAATGATTCCCAACTTCGTAAAAGTAAAGGATAGGTTGTAGAATGTGATGAGTTAAGCAGAAATGCTAATGAATCTGCTTAAAAATCCTTGGGAGAAAAGGAGAATGACAACACCCCTAAATTTGCTGACAATGCTATGTCAGCTTATGAATATATAAACTTTGAACACAAAGTTCCATTTTTTTTTGTTCCATCAGAAGCAAGTGATAGAACAGAATATTATCAACTGGCTCAATGACAAGTTCCTAATCCATTTAAACTGTAGTCCATATGTTAATTGGCTTTTACCTGAGACAGTTAGACGGTCGAAACATCCATCATTGTGAATATTTGTCAAGTCCATGAAAGAGCATTTCTGTTTACATGAAGTGCCCAGCAACGAAAAGGTGGTTTGTGCAGTATCTTGTTTGAGTGTGCTAAGCAATGGAGGAATAATACAGCTTTAAAACACAAATTGAAGGGAAATGGCCTTTGCTTCATTATAGCTCTAAATTTTATAACAGACTTTGCTACAAACGAGTTTGGCTGTATTTTAAAAGTTTTTAGACTTGTTTTATCCAGTACGAATCTTAATGTATAAAATTTTGCTATAAATGGTTTTATCTTATCAAAGAGATAATCAGTGTGATACTTCCATGAAAGGCTTTTATCAATAATCACTCCTAGTTATTTAATTTGATCAACCTTTGTAAGACATTCGCAACTGCAATTTTGGATATTGTAACAGTCCTTTTTAATGAGAAACTGCTCCAGAGTCACTGCTACCACCAGCTGATGCCTTCAACTGGAATTTTATGTAGCACGTTTTATTATTATTTGAACTTAATTTATTCAACGTTAGCCATTGATAGAGATGATGAATATCTCTGCCATTTGATATAATTGCTCATAGGATTGTATATGTTGCTCATACTTTTGTATAACAAAACAATATCATCAGCATAAGAAATTATTTCTGCCTCAAAATTTTTGTCAAATATATCATTTACATATAATATAAATAGCAGAGGTCCCAGTACATAACCTTGTGGTACACTTGTATTGATATTTTTCATAGAACTATATATTTATCATTTATCCTAACCATTTGTGAATGATTTCCCAAGTAGGATTTTAACCATGTAAAACTGGTACCTCTGATTCCATATTTATAAAGCTTAGTCAGAAATATTTCATGATTTACCAAATCATGAAGCCTTTGATAAGTCCAAAAGAAATTGCAAGTGTTTTAAAAACTTTATCCACAGAGAGACCATGTTATTGAATTTATTAAATGCAAAATAGCATCTTCTGTGCTTTTTTTCTGCTGAAATCCATATTGGTTCTTTGCTATTATGTTAAACTTTAATAAAAAATCGTTCAACCTGACAAAAATTAACTTTTCCAGCATTTTTGACATCATCGGAAGTAAAGCAATAGGTTGGTAATTTTCTATGATGGTTTTGTTTCCTTTTTTTGTAAATAGGAACTATTATTGAACATTTTAAGGCATTTTGGAAAATACCAGAAGATAGAGACATATTAAACAAGTGGAACAATGATGTTTGTATCGATGGATATATTGCTTCAAAATTATCCATATTTATGTCATCCCAACCAACTGAATAAGACTTTTCAAATTTTTTACTATGCTGTCCAATTCTTCCAATGAAACTGCTATCAGACCCATTGAATTGCCCTGAGAAATGAATATTCTGTCTTTTAACTTAAGATCTTCAGGCACTACCAAATCTGATTCTGAACTACCAGTTTCATATTCAATAGCTATATTTATATAATAATCATTGAAAGCATTAACTATTTCAGTGGAACTACCTGTAAAATATATCATTTTATTATTTAAGCTCATTTCAAAAAGATTATTTCTATTTTTTTCCTACTATTTGTATTAATTACTTCATTTATAACATCCCATTTCTTTTTTTTGTATTATTTTCAGCAGATGTGCTTTTCTTGAAAATATGAATTTTTAACTTTTGATATTATACAATTTAAGGAGTTCCTATAGCTTTTTTAGTAGTTAGCATCAATTCTGCTTTTTTTTTCTCATAATCTATGCAAATGATTTCAGTACTGTATTGACTTAATAAGTTCTATGGTTATCCATGGTTTTAAATTTTTTTTATTCACATTTCTCTTTATTGTAGCTTTTTTAACTAATATTTCAAAGTCCTCAAAGAAACGATCAAAAGCTTCATTTACATCATTAATAATCTTGTATATGATTCCAACTATGATCCTTGAAACCTTGTTGTAATTTCCCTTTGTCTGTATAAATAATTGACTGTATTGGCTCCTTAGCTTTGACTGAGATATTTGTTGTTGAAGAAAAGGTGAAATAAATAATATAATGATCTGTAATGTCCGTAGTTACAATATAGGGGTAACAAGAAAAAAAACTTATTTTCCTTAAGAATAAATGATCTATACAAGATTGTGATCTCGTAATCTCCGTAATATAATTTGACAAGTTGTATAGAGTCATAAAATCTAAATAACTGTTTATATGTTCTGCAGATTTTGAGATATCCAAGTTTAGATCTCTGGTAAGAATAATATTACGATCTGGAAGTTTATCGACATATTGAAACAATTCTTCAATGAAATTCATTTCTCCACCTCCAACATAACGATAAATTGCAAATAAGACTACCGACATTGTCGAATTCAATTGAATTTTTAATGCAATAACTTCGGCCGAGTTCATTTCGAAATCTAATTGGGAAGCATACCAATGCTGCTTGATGTAACCACAATTCCACCAATCTATTAAAATGTCTACAATTAAAAAATCCTTTGTATCCCTCAATATGATATAAAGATATTTCATTGTCAGGTATCCAAATCTCAGAAAGGATTATTACACCTGGTTCACAATTACTACTTTCTATCAATGCCAAAAACACATCAAAATTCCCTTATAAACTTCTAATATTAAAATGAATAAAACTAATTCCTTTTTTGAAATCAAAGTGGATCAATTTAAGTTCTTCGAGGTTAATATAAATGCTTCAAGGTTAATATAATGTTAGATGAGAACCAAAAGAGTCATCTGACTCTTTTGGCTCTCATCTAACTCTTTCTTCAAAATTAATCACACTTAATTTGATACGTTTTTCTTTGTATACTTGATAAATATATCGATTTATCACTGACATTTCAATATTTCAGTTGCATAAACTTACCTCCTGTACACTATTAAGAGTAGAAGCTGGATCAATCAAAGTTGGCTTTTGCTGTGCTAACTGTGCGTCAGTCAATTGCTTATTTAACCACTTGATGACTACATTGAAAAGTATATTAAAATTTGAAATTCATTAGAGCAATCAATATTGTTAATCACAAGCATAAAAAACATGCAAATATAAAAGAAAATCACATGATCATTATGATGAGCATTTCATGTACTTCATGTTATGAATCATGCAATACATAAGAAATAATTTTGTTGAAAAAATGAGTTTGCCATGAATAGGATTTGAACCACTCATGGCTACTTATGATCTTCCAGATACATGTCAGGTGTTCTAGTCCACTTAACTATCAATGGCTAGTTCATTTCTCAGCTACTTGTGACTATAAATCTTTCTGATCTTATTGCTCATAGCATTATCTAAGATTGCGAATAGCAAACTTTCAATATTGCTTGGAAGTGGTGTAATTTCGACAGTAACTCAAGTTGTTTTGGGTTGTTTTACCTCTGAGCGGCACTATTTTGCACACCATGGGCTAAATGGCCAGGTCACATGGACCCCGAAGGCTCAGAGAAGGTTTGGGGAGGGGACCCACTGGAACAGCTGTTGGGAGACAGATGGTAGCCTCCCGTCAAGGCCATCCAGCGTGTTCTTTAACGTGCACAGGGTATGTCTCTCCTGCACACGGGGCCACGGCTTAACGTCCCATCCGACGGACGGCGGCCTTTCCAAGCCCATCGGTGTCCCCTACTGACTGTGGGCAGGGCGGGGAATTTTGCAGAGATAAATCTCAACGCTGACCCAGCTGGGACAGTAACTCAAGTAAAGCATTATTAATGCAAGAATCACTGGTTCATCAGGTAAAGCAAAAGGAGGAATGTAAGCTTCACCAAAATGTTTCCATGGGTAATTTCAGCAACATGACAAATAACACACCAAAAACATAGATTTATTACATACTGCACATATCCATAAATCTGCCCTATTTTGCCACAATAATGCAACCAGCCAAAACTGCTTGCGAGTTATAAATAGGCCAGATCCCTACTTGCTGTATAGCATACCTGTGACAATTAAAAAGACCTTCTTGCTCAGAAATTAATTAAAAATAATTTAAAATTCTCTGTCATTGAGCAATAAAATTTGTAGAGTTTATCCTTCGAACTATTTGCACGTTAAAAGTTCTTAAGAGAAAACTCTGAAGCTTTTCGGAACAAGGACAGCGGTGAAAGTGAAGTGATGGTATGTAGTAACGTTAGGTCTATTTAGACAAATAGCTTCTTTCCACATGTCGTGAAGGGCGATTCCAGTGTCTCGGTTGCAGATGGGGACAGACGAGATCATTATTTCAATAGCCTTGCAGACTATGGTTCCGCAGAAAGTGGACACATGCGCAAGCAGTGTGGCATGCTCCCAGTCTATTGTTGCCATCTGTTGTACTGCTAACTCAGAGGCAGCCATTGTTAGCTTCTTTTGGCTGAAACTGGCACTTCTTGTGAGGGAACGGGTCTTTCCCCCATGTCTGCGATTAGTGGGCTGTTTGTTATCGTCGGCATTCCCTCTCTCAATAAACATAATTTCCTTTTAACATCCCACTATACTCCACAGGTAGTTGGAATGTGAGGACTCTGCACAGAGCTTTTTCTCTTGATGTCCTCACACAAGAATTTAGATATTCTCGGCTTGCAAGAGACCAGATGGAGACATGAAAGTCAGATTCTTAAAAATAATTTAAAATTTCTCTTTTCAGGGAGGGAAGAAAATAAACATTACCAAGACATGGGTCTGCTGCTCAGCAGACATCCTAGTGATGCTCTTCTAGTATATAAGTGCATTAATGAAAGGTTTCTTACAGCAAAATTTCAGACAAGAATTAAGGACTTGAATGTTATCTGCTGTTATGCCCCCACTGAGGATGCTGATGAGGATGAGAAGGATAGGTTTTACAGACAACTTCAGGATATTTTGAATTCTGTCAAGAAAGGAGATATTACCCTTGTTTTAGGTGACTTCAATGCCAAAGTTGGTACTGACTCTAACCTTTGGGGAGGGGTGATAGACCTTTTTGGTATTGGTAGCTGCAATGACAATGGACAATGTCTCCTACAGGTAAGTAAACTCAATGGTTTCAAATTAACTAACACATTTTACAAACACCACAACATACATAAATACACATGGGTTTCACATGATGGGTTGCATAAGAATATGATTGATTACATATTAATTAACAGCAAATGGGCTAGTTCTGTTAGGGTTGGGTTGTTTTACCTCTGAACAGCACTTTTTTGCATACCATGGGCTAAATGGACAGGACACATGGAACCCGAAGGCTCAGAGAAGGTTGGGGGAGGGGACCCACTGGAAGAGCTGTTGGGAGACAGATGGTAGCCTCCCGTCAATGCCATCCAGCATGTTCTTTAACGTGCACAGGGTGTCTCTCCCGCACACGGGGCCACGACTTAACGTCCCATCTGACGGACGGCGGCCTTTCCAAGCCCATCGGTGTCCCCTACTGATCGTGGGCAGGGCGGGGAATTATTGCGGAGATAACTCTCAATGCTGACCCAGCTGGGACTCGAACCTGGGAACTATAGATTACGAGCCTGGCGCGCTACCGACTGAGCCACCGCCGCCCACCATACTTTCTTAGGTAGACATTTAATATCAGCTCCTGTGTCAGTGCTAGCTATGAATTCAGTCTTATCGTGATAAAGCTTCACAAAAGGTAAATGAAGGACATTATGTATACCCACAGTAGCAAGACTTAACTCATGAGAGGGCTTTTCTTGAGGAACTTTGGCCTCTCGCTTCAAAGCTCCCGAATTTTCATTCCTTCGATAACAATATTTTTCCGTGTGTCCTAGTCGGCCACAAAAATCACCTCTTAATGTCTCTCTGGTTTGTTTAAACAAAGTTTTAGGTGTAGTGTTATGGTTCGAAGCTCGATGTGGCACAAATTTTCTACTTCATTCATTCTGCATCGTTCTAGGCGCGTTTGGCACAAATTGTTGGGACCATGTAACTTACTGTCGGGCAGGAGTCATTTTACGAGACTAAACCTGATAGCACTGTTTTGGTGGGGACTGCATCTGTTGTTGGTTTAATGCAGTTGCTGCAGATTCTCTTCTTGCAGTATATTGCCAAGCCAATTTGACTAAATCTGAAATTGAGTTTACGTTTCGTACTTCTAAGTATTCCCTAATGGGCAAAAGCAATTGAGACAATATGCAATTAACAATATCAATTTCAGCGGCATCAGCATCGTACAGCTGGTATAACTCTACTGTACCCCAGATAAATTTTTCTATGTCATCTCTTTCCCTTTGTCTTCGTGAAAACAACTCTGTAGCTAGTTCTGTAAAATTATTATAAGCCAGATTATAAGCATGGATATATGTCCATGATTTCGCTTCTAAATTCTTCCCAATATTCAATTCCATGACAACATCCTACATTATTCCACCATTGCTTAGCAAATCCAATTAGACAAGATACTGCTAAAACCACCTTTTTGTTGCCGGCCACTTCATGTAAATGGAAATGCTCCTCCATGGACTTGTCAAATGTCCACGATGATGGACATTTCGAACCGTTGAACCTTATCTCAGGTAAAGGCCAATTAACATAAGGACTATAGTTAATAGATGGATTGGCAACTCGTCGTTGTGGCGGTTGATAATACTCTGTTCTATCACTTGCTTCTGATGGAACAGAAAATGGAACCTTACGTTCAAAGTTTCTAGGTTGGTGAACTGACATAGCATTGTCAGCAAATTCAGGGGTTGTTGTCGTTCCCCTTTTCTCTCGAGAATCATTAAGCAGATTCATTAGCACTTCTGCTTCCATCATTACATCCTGCAACCTACCCTTTACTCTTTTTAAGTCAGGAGTCATTATGGCAGAATTGGCCATATTACTAGCAGACATGTTTAGTGGTCTGCAAAAATTTTGAATTTTGGAAATTTTGAAACTTTTTTAATCTTGAACAGTGCTCAAAGGTACTGTTATACAACAATTCAATATTAAACCTACAACTAAGCTTGCAAAAATATAAATTAGCTTGTCAAAAAATCGAGCAAACAATATCAAAACGTGTTCCTTCTCCGCTAAAGGCTGAAGTCACCGATGCTGGTAGGAACTTCAGGCACCACCTTTTCAAGTGGACTTTTTCAAGAGCCATATGGCCTGCCTGAGACACATTACTCCAGTTTAGGCTTGACGATGCCCAACTAGCTAAGTAAGGTTCAGGTATCTGCGATGGTCTCTGATTAGGATTATCCACCAGCTGATATAAGGTATCCCATGCCTCTGTTCACTTAGAGCTGGCAACCCAGAAGCAAACAGAAAACACAGCAGCAGATTCTCCCTCAACAGAGGCCCACCAGTGCAGCAAGTCCAGGATCCATAATCAAGCTCAAATCCATAAACAAGTCCAGTCAAGTAGGTATAAATGGTCAGCATCAGGACCCTGTGAAGTTCACCACTCCTCAGCAGGGTTGGAAAAAAAAGGAAAAAGTGGCCATAGATGACCAGATCAGTAGGCCATACTGAACTGGCAGCCCTCCCCTTCCGTTCCCTTCCAAAAGAGAATATCTCTTTTGAAAGGTACTAACGGCCTGCACCACGAGAAGGCGGGGTCGGACATTAGGTACTAGACCTGGCCGGTTAACTATCAGCAATAACTGCACTGAAACTTCAGTACCTTTGACTAATACACAAAAAAGTTAAGCTTCTTGCTCAACAAAAATTTTCGGCTTAAGCTGCCATTAAATCTATAAATAGTACATACAACTAATGAGCTCAAAAATTACTATCTTTGACAATCACGCTAAATAACATACAAAATTTATACACAAATATACAGTCCCTATTCTTGGACCACTATCTTTTACTACTGGCAAATTCCTATTCTCAGTGTGACTTCTTTTACTAATGGCAAGTCCCTGTTCATTGCGCCACTTCTTTTCTGTGGCTCTGTAATGCTCCAAATATTTAAATACTTTTAAGGTTTATTAAGTTTTGGACCCTTTGTCTGATCCAATAATTATTTAAGCTCCGGATAGCTGAGACGGGCACCAGGCAATAATTAACAAATTGCCAAAAATAAAGTTTAATTAGGGTTCAAAATACCAGCAAGCGTTAATGAGTAAGTTCTCAAAATTAAATGATTGTCAAAATTTAATATTAATTCTAATCAAAACAATTAACGTTGCTCAAGAGAAAAAAATTAGTAAAGATTCAAAAAGTTTCTGTAACAAACAAATTTATTTCCAAAAACACTCACCAAAACTTCAAGAAGATACTACATCATTTCTACAAACTCTTCAACAAAACTACACTCTTTCTCAACTAACTCAAAACTGTGCTCTCTCTCTGTGCTTGTGCTTCTCTAATTGTGCTCCTGTGACTAACATGTCACCAGGTTATAACAAGAGGCTACAAAGCCGGCACGTGTCATGTTGCACACCGGGAAACACATTTGCATAAATCGACGATCAGCGCCAGCTATGACACAAGAGGGGGCATGTCAATGTATACACACTTTAGCGGGTGACAATCAAAAGTTTGAAGTTGCGCATGCGCAACTCCTATGCTCTTGGAAACGAGCACTGTGATGCCAAAAATGAAATAAAAATCCCCAAAATGATAAATATAACGTAAATTAAGCAAAACTGGATAAGGTAAAGTAAAAGTGAATGAGGGGGCATCACAAATGTTTTTACAGTCAACAAATTAATATCTCCAGTTGATCTGTCACTGTTTGACACACTGTTCACTGTATCTTTAGCTGTAGCAAATGCCATTACACTGGTCACCATCTTGTTAGGCTTAACACTATAACTGTTTTATAAACACTTTATATAATTCCACTTGAACTTACATTCGTGGCTCATTTTGCAGAACTTACTCAGAAAGGCCTACACAATCAGGGTAAAAGTGACATTTTTCATTTATCCTTACACTGAATAAAATCAGGTTTTTCAATAACATCACAACACACACTACACAATAACAAAACCATATTGCTAGATCATGGATAAAATAGAAATTAAAAATTAAAATAATTAGTTGAAAAAAATTGTTGTTCGGAATGGGTATTTACAGGACTTTTTCCTGTGATACTTTATTACCAAATTAAAACTGAAAAGATTATTATATATATTATTCAAATTTTGTATTCAGCATTAAAACTCTTACCATTTTCATTAGTCTTAACTTGATTTTGATAACCTTCAACTTTCTCATTGAGTGCTGCAAGTGTATCTCTCAGTTCTTTATTCTAGTAGAGAAAGAATTACAATAAAAACTGATTTTAATCTTGAAGACTAAATCCAATTTTCAAGATTTTTAAATAAAAGTTTTTATCCAATATTAACCTTGATATATATTTTTGTGGTATTTGTTTTATTTAATCATTTCAGTGGTACTTTTGCACACACAATATGCAAAATGGTCAGGTCACTCTGATCCCAAGCACTCAGAGTTCCATACAGAAAAGAGACCCACTGAACAGCAATTAGGAGACAGAAGGAAGACTCCTGTCAAGGCCATCCAGCATGTTCTTTAATGTGCACAGCACACAGCTCTTGTGTACATAGGGCGATGTTTAATGTTCCATCCATGGGCAATGACCTTCCTAAACCTAGATGAATCCCTCTTTCTCACTGAGGTCAAGGTGGGGGCTAGCAAAAAAACCCTCAATGCTGTCAACATTTGGGATTCAAACTGGAAACATCTGACCGTAAATGTTTTAGAGGAAAAATTGTCATTAGCTGGGTGGGATCTGAACATGTCAGGATGTATGCCTCCTGATAACATGTCAGGTGTTATCAGGAAGCTGTGGGGTTCAGATCCCATCCAGCTAATGACAATTTCTCCTCTAAAACAGTGGTTCGCAACCTTTTATGCTTCACGTACCCCCTGGAAATGTGTATGTAACTGGCATACCCTTGTATAGATGGATAAAACTATAGTTATAGTATAACAATGGGAATAAAATAAAACACACACACATATATATACACATTAAATTTTGTATTCATAAATTACATACATATATTGATAAACACAAAAAATGACATAAACAATTTAAGAAATCTTATAAAATTATAAACATTTTACTGGGTAATCAGTGAAATGGTTGAGCTTGTTTATGATTGCACAGTTCATCAAGAGTTGGGGTTATCTTGCTATGGTAGAGTCGCAAGTCATCTTCAACATCCATCCTGTTCCTATATTTATTTTTTAAAGCAGTTAAAGATGAAAAACCAGTTTCACATAAATAAGTTGTTGTTTGCAATTGTTTGCTCATTTTCCTTAAGAAATGAATCTAGTCGCTGAAATTGGTCACAGCTGTTCTTTTTAATTCTGTTTTCCCAGAGAGAATTTTTTTTTTATCAACATAGAACACATCAACATTGTCTCATAAAAAAAAATTATTCAGTTTTTCAAAAATATCAGCTAAATATGCTAACTGTAGAAGCCATTTTAAGTCTTGTAGTCTCAAAGAAAAAGTTGAAACTCGTGGTCCACGAAAAAAAGGCATACTTCATTGTGGATAAGTGACACTGATCTGGCAGCCCTCCCCTTATGTTCCCTTCCAAAAGAGAATATCTCTTTTGAAAGGTACTAATGGCCTGCACCACAAAAAATCAGAGTTAGACATTAGGTGATAGGTCTGGCCAGTTCTGTGCATCATTACTGTGTATTGGTACACAGCTCTCCTTTCAGTTTAGGCCTAGCTACTATTACAGACCAGGTAGTATAATCACTTTCTTTTGTAGGAATGCATGGAAGAAATGTTCAAAACTGTTAATATTCAATAACTCATATTTAATACAATATACAGTACTGTGCAAATTAGTTGGGACAATAGGAAAATGCAGTAACAAAGAAACAACTAAAATATTTATTTGTTTAATAGTGTAGTTAATAGTGAATGTGACCCCCCTTAGCTTTAATTACTTCTTTCACCCTTTCAACCATTGATGCCACTAGCTTTCCACACATCTCCTTCACTTCAGGGTCATGGTACCACACTTTCATGACTATTTCTATCGTTTTGGTTTTCGTCGTGCAATCCATCTTAGATATGTGTGCTTTAATAATGGCCCACAAAATTTCAATGGGATTTAGATCGGGTGTATTTCCTGGCCACTCCAATACCTTCAGATGTTGGTAGGTAAAGAAGCTCTTAGCAAGCTTAGAATTGTGGCATGGAGCCAGATCCTGTTGAAATACGCCATCGCCGTTAGGAAACAGCTTCTGCAGTGTTGGGACCATTTTCGGCTCCAGAATGCCTATGTATGTACTTTTTGCTGTCCATCATTCCTTCAATGGGGTGAAGCGTCTGTTAGATTAGTTTAGACTTGCAGCAGAAGGTCACGAACAAGTTTAGACTTGCAGCAATTTAGACTCTGCAGCGGAAGGGATTTAGCGTTTATTCGCTTGTCCCAACTAATTCGCACAGTACTGTAAACCATGTCAGAGACATTCTACGGATCCAATTGCAAACTAATTGTGCTTATATACATTTGTATGCATTTAGAAATGTATATATGTGTATATATACAGATATAGACATCAACATCAGATCTAAAACAAGATCACATAATATTCTTCAGCAATCAAAGACTACAGATCCAATTAGACTCTTGTTTATTCTCTAAACATATCTACAATAAATCCCAACCATATAAAAGTTAATGCAGTGGACTCCCATATAACGCGCTCCCCTATAACATGAATTCGTATAACGCGGCAAAAAAATTGCGACTAGTACTCATACAGCACGATAAAGTCCTGTATTATGTGTAAAATAAATTTAACATTTTAACATATTTTTGATTTTTTGTTTAGAAAAGCAAATGTATACACTTAAACCTGTTGTTATTACCTGTTGTTTACATATGCAAAGTGAAGCTGACAGCTTTAAAAGATGTAAAGGTTTATCAAAAAAATAATATGCACATTTAAAGATATAAGAGGAAAATATTTTTATTCAACTTTTAATTAAAATAAAAATATGTACTTCATTATTTAACATTCATTCACTATCGGAAGTATCAAGAAATAAGTTCCAACGATGCCGTCTTGTTAACATTGGTTGTACAGATTCATCACTTGAAGAGTCCATAGTTTCATCTTTATTGTTATCGTTATTTAAAAACAATTCTTTTTCCAGATCATTTTTAGATTGAAAATATGGGGATAGATAATTCGTCTGATAATGCATGTCCCATATAACGTGATTTCCTATAACGCGGAACATATCCCCCGTGTTGTACGGGAGTCCACTGTAATTTCTTTACTGTCAACATCTTTATGCTTTATGTGCAATATGTAATAACTAAATGATCAAAGCAGATTTTATTACCATATAAGTTTAACTAACAGAAAAATCAATAAAAGCTAAAAATAAAATTGATGAAAAAATCTGAATCATATGGAACACCATTTGTTATCTGAAGTTCACTAACTGGTCTCCCAGTCGAAACTGAATTTTAGAGAGTTTTCTCAAAGTGACTTTCAAATCAATCATAATATAGCATTTGATAATTTTTTTTTATTTCATAAAGCTCATATAATGATACTTTATGATTAATGTATTCAAACTCTTTTTAATGGTTTAAAATACAATAAAAATACAATTCTGGATAATAGCTCAAAGTGATAGATGTGGCAAACTGGTTGCACACGAATCTGAAATTTTAACTTTAAATGATTGTAAATTATCATTACTATCATGCTGGAATCACCAGTTTTGCTCATAATATTAGCAAATGAAAAAAGACACAGATTTGGAGAAGTGTAGAATGACTATCAAGCTTTGTTATCACATGCTTTTGTGAGTATCCAGTGAAGATGAAGGAAATATGTACTGCCAAGAAATGTTTTGTTAGCAGCAAATGTGATTTTGCTTTTGAAGTTTAGTTTCAATGAATACAGAATTTCTTACCTTAATGATTTATATAGGTTACTAAAAGAAGATATGGAAAATAACTTTAAGAGTATCAACAAAAAGTCACCACTTTGAAAAACTCTATGAAAATTAATTTTAGAACAATCAAGGATTTAAAGGAAAGCTTAAATAACTGCAAACAGGAAAACTCTCAAAAAAAGAATTCTATATTGAAAAAATTAAAACATTGTGCTCAACTCTTACAGGTCCAAAACTCTATGAGTCAGAATATTTTGGTGCTGGTGGTTGTAATACTATACCTATCAAAATATTAGAGAATTTCCATTTTTGTCAAAGGGAATCTAACATTAAAGCTCTAAAACTTCTAAAATATGTATTTATAGGAAAACTATAACTAAAGAAAAGATCCTAATCAAATCTATTTAAATCCTATTTTTCAACAATATTCAGTATTTAAAAAGTTATGGAAGCTGAAATATTTCACAACAGTGATGGATCATAAGGTTTATTAAAAAAAAAACCTACAAAATTAATTAAAACTTAAATAATATATTTAAGTATTATTTCAAACAATTTAATAAACTAACTATACATTTTAGAAGTTTGCACAATGATTATTTCAAGACAATTATGGAAGATACTTTATAAAACAAGATAATTTATTGTTAAATATTCTAACTCCACAACTCTTTAAATACTGAATGAATGTGGTTAAAGAAAGGAATTTAAATAGATTTTATTATAATCTTAAATTTATCTTCAGCCATTTTTTTTTATTAATAGTATAGTTTAAAAGTTATATAGAGCATCGAAGTTAGATTCTCATTGACATAACATGGCAATTCTCTAATATTTTGGTAGGGCACTAATGTTGCCAACTTTACATTACAGGAGAACAGAGCATTTGTTTGGAAGCAATTCTACTCCCTTTTCCCTGAAAGATGGGTTTGAATTGGCATTTGTTATTGAGCATTGATGTTTCCAGGACTTTATAGCACACAAACAATTAATGAGGACCTAAAAAAGTTTCTATTTCACTGTCATACTCAAGTCATTTCTAAAAAAAAAGACATTTAAAGTCAAAAATTTATATGCTTCAAAAAACTGAATTTTAATAAAATAGTTTATAGTCTAAAAGAAAAATTAAAATAAATAATAGATTTCCAAATATTTAAAAAATTATCCCAAACATTTTTTTTAAACTTATTTTGCACTTTTAGCAGATCTTTTCAGGCATTTGCATCATCATTTTCTGCTATCACCAATCACTTCATATACTCTGGCAGCTTTTTCCAATTATGCTGATACTTGAAAGTTCTCTTATTTTTCTTAATAGCATTTACTTGATTCAATTTCACTTGGTGCAATTTTTGTCAGGATTAAAAGATTACATTACACAAATAAGTTCTTATAATTTGAGTGGCAACTTCACTACAAGTCAACAAATATTTCTCAGGCCACATTTTTGTGAGTGATCTATCTTAAAAATCATAGCTTTATTCTACCTTCTACACATTTTATTGGACTAGATATAATGTACTAATTGCCATTTCCTGCTACCTGACTGAGGCAAATATGTGCATCAGTTTAAAATCGAAGGTATAAAAACCAGACAAAGTGAGTTCAATCAAAGCTATAAACTGGATATCATGCATTTCAGTAGAAAACCAGACTGTCTGGCTGAAAACCAGATGAATAGCTACACTACAGGGCACTGTATGTTATAATATCTGAACAAGAATAGAAAATAACTCAAACACAGGTTATGTGACAGTAGCTCTATCAGTTTAGCTAAGGTGGCAATGCTTTCACATTGGGCTATTAAAATTAATCATCATATAGGGTCATATGCTATTTAAATTAATTCCATGGTAATCATAACCTCACACTCGCTAGAGAAATAGAAGATGCTATATATCACATGTGATGTACAGCACATATTGAAAATGCTTGTCACTTCAAGATATTCATTAAAAAAGAGCATGAAATGCATAGCAGTATTTTTAGACTGCACTGCAAATATGTCTAATTATGCGGTCAGGAGTAATAAATTGCAATAGCATTCAGTACCAGCAATTTGTAAAGTTCTTAAACAGTAAAAGTAAGTGGAATAATCCAAGCTATAATGCTGTTTCCTATGGCATGGAATCAAAAAATTATATCATAAAGTAGTTGAACTGTCTTAATAGTCAAAGACAGCTATACCATATGATATGTTCTACTGCATGTCTGCATCTAGTATTTTCTCTCTACTCTAGATGTGGTGGTCAAAGGTAACTTTGACGTAATAAAAAAATTAATATACTTGATGCTGAATTTTTTGCTCCAATTTTAAAAAATAGAAATACCTGGTTTAAATTATTTAATATATATATATATACAATGCAAAATAGTTAAGAAAAAACTGAGACCAGTTAAATATTTCATGTTAACAGAATTTTGCATTAACAGTATAGTGATGAATACATTGCCTCATTGACTCCTAATGCTATTCATAGTCTACACAGTATTTTGAGAGTGAAAATATAACTGCACATCAGACATTTCAGTATGAAAATGGAGTATATAATAAACAATGAAATGAGCTCGACATATTCCATATCAACTAATAAATCAGCACTCTAGCGTCGATTTAAATTAGTTAAAAATGGAGTATCTAGTCAAAAAAGGTTTAATGAGACCTTTCTTTATTGATTAAAGATTTGTGACCTGATCTCATCCAGCCTTTATTATGAATGTTATTTCTGATCAAGGATTAACAAAGTTGACAATTTGAATAGAGAACAAGAAACTACAATCATAAATCAGCATACAAAATTATTAACCTGCTTCACAAGTGTCGAGTCTAAAACATCCTAGTGTATTTACAGCCACTGTTAAATAGCTAATTAACAAGAAATTTGAAGATATTCAAAATTTATCTAACTGTGATTAGGATTATGTCTATCAATCTAACATATAAAGAAGAAAGTTTCTGTGTTTGTGTGATTATGTATTTATTCACTTATGCACTCAGCCCCCAAAAGAGCTATAGGCTCCAAACTTTGCATGAATGTTCCCCTTCACCCAGAGATAGAATACAGGCTATTTGTAAACCCGCTGGGATCAACCAAAATTGGGGTTGGCGGGTTTGAATTTCTCAAAATCCCCATAGACTTAACATTAATAGTTGAAAGTTATTCAAAATAACTGTTGCCACCAATAAATTCAAAATAATGAATGCATCAAGCTAATTTCATTTTGATTTCATGTGATAAAGTTGTTGTTCAGTTTGTTGGGTTGTGAGCATTCACGGATATTGAAGTTATTGCAATTAAGCACGAGTGGAACTCCAGATTCTTTGTTGAAATGAAAGCTTCAGAAACTAAATTTGTATTGAACGTTAAAAAATCATTAACTTAATTTGAAAATTATGCAAACATTAATAAACATATATCTCATAAGTATGATAAATGTTTTAAATATTATGTTAAATAATATATAATTTTGTTTAGTAATAATAAATTTTTAGTACTATTACATTTTTATGCACTTCAGACCATAGTTAATTTTCTTTTGCTATAAAGTTACATATGCATGGCAAATTGTATCCAATGAACTCTAGTGGGTACGAATGATTTGAAAAGTTTGATTATCTGGGTGAGGAATCTGAATAAAAAAATATTAATTCTTTTGTTTCAAGTAAATATTTCTATTGTTTTATAATTGTTTCAGGGTACCATACTTTGAGCCAATTGTACTGAGTCACATAAACAAGTCAACTTTAGAAATAAAAAAAAACAATAAATAGAAATAAGTTGGGTTATATACCAAATTAAATAAAAGTATGAATTTTATAAAAATAAATTATATAAACAAATATACAAGTATATTGATTTTAATAAGCCTTTTTCAATGTGATATGGTGAAAAAAAGATTGCACTATACAATTAAGCTTAATTTTGGAAAACCTGATGAATAAAAATAGTTAAATTATATTAATTAATAGATTCTGAAAAAAATTCATCGCCGACTCGGTGGGAATCGAACCCGCATCTCTCCAGATTCATGTCAGAGCACACTACCATTGCACCACGCGTTGGACATGAAATTTTTCAGAATACGACCTAATAAATCTTCTTTGTTGAGACGTGGCTGAGACAGCGCCATCAATACTCAAGGCGATGCAACTTTTTCAGTTATTGATATTGATTATCAGATGTTAATGAGAAGGTCGCTACTGCTACTGCATTAATATATAATTAAAAAATCAATCCATAGTGAATGCACAGTATGCCCTGTTAAGATAGACATCAAACATTAATTAATAGATTCTGAAAAAAATTCATTGCCAACATAGCGAGAATGAAACCCGCATCTGATAAGCAATAGCAACGACTGAAAAAGTTGCATCTCCTTGAGATGGTGCTGTCTCAGCCACGTCTCAACGAAGAGGATTTATAAGGTCTTATTCTGAAAAATTTCATTGTCCAACGCGTGGTGCAATGGTAGCACGCTCTGGCATGAATCTGGAGAAATGCGGGTTCGATTCCTACCGTGTTGCCGCTGAATTTTTTTTTTTTTTTCAGAATCTATTAATTAATCTTTGATGTCTATCTCAACAGGGAATACTGTGCATTCACTATGGAGTGACTTGGCCTTCTCACATTCACAGGATTTTCTGAACTGGTTATGAAATTAAAAAACAAACTTCCTTGGCTGCTTTTTTTACTTAATATTATTAATTTTTTCTTTGGGTGTTGAATTTCGGCAATCTTGGCTAGGTGCAGAAAGGTTTGTGCACCAAAGCACCAGTCCTTCCTGAAGTTGCCTCCCACACGACTGCCAATTTCCATAGCAAGGAAGTCTATTTTTGATTCCGTATCCAAGATATTCATTTTCAGAAAACAGTACAAGTTCAAAGTTTTTTTACTAAAAAAACAAGAAATAATAAAATAAAAATACATATAACCTAATGGGATGTTAAATAAAATATCCGCAACAACTTTTAAGCCAGCCTCTGATGTAGCATAACTTAGAAAGGTTGATAAATCAGCCAACCAAAAATCACTAACTTATGGAAATAAATCTACAGAAATGAATTTGCTTCCATATCCAAACCTCATTTATTTTCAGAAAATGATACCAGATCAAAGTTTTACTGGAAAAGTAATAAAAAATAAAATAAAAACTAACATATAGCCTAATGTGATGTTAAAATATCCCCCAACAACAAGTTGTAGGCCGGCCATCCAATATAGCATAACTATGAAAAATCACACTTATTGACCTGCCAAAATATCGCTAATTTAGGAAAATAAATCTACTGAAATGAAAACTAAGGTTTAAATAAGAAAAAGTAAATACTAACTTTACAAAGAATATCCAATATGCCGGACCAAAACTAAATAATATGGAGTCACAGAACGGAGATAGCATGTGCCAAACATCTGCTCCTTGTTTGCCTCAGTGAGCCATAATGTAATTAAATGCAGCTGCACCCAGAATTTCTAAGAAGGACGTGTTTATTTCCAGTTTCAATTTTAAGAGCAGGAAAGATGAATAGAATGTTGAGAAAAATGATAAAAATAATTTTGGGAATACTGAAATAGGTTTATGATGGAAAAGAGTGAGAAAGAGAAAAAAAAATGAAGGTACATACTTTGTAATTACTTCCAAAATCTACCGTTTTTAAAAATAGCAGTTGTTTTGTTCTATACCCCACCAGATCTGGTTGATGGGGAGTGAGAACTAGGGGGCAACTGATAGGTCTAGACCCCCAATTAGTAAGCTGCCGATTGCATTGTGTCTTTTTTTTTATTTACCTTAACCCACCGCTGGGCTGGCCAAGGAAACTCATCAGTGTACCGACGTGATTGCAAGAATCTGATCATACTTGTTGAGTGAAACCTCACACAAAAAGGTAGGTTCAAGAACAACAATTTATTGACTAAAACTATACGACCCATCTCGGGGTCGACTCTGCAACAATCGTGCTCAGTTACATGCCAGACTACTCAGCCTTACTGGCAAAACAGGCAGGGAGATGCAGAGAAGGGTGGGGGGGGGACATTCAGGGGCTAAAGCTAGAGAGAGAAAGCACAGAAAACGGTTGCTGACCTTTTTGCACTTTCCCGGATTGCACATCTGTCTAGCTGGCGAGCTGCGGCCATCTGCACACTGGAAGCTGGTCGTCCAGACCCTTCAGTGGCACAAAAGTTCATTGTCGGGGCGCAAAATATTCTGGATCGCACAAAACTCCGAAGTCTCCTTCACTATTAGATGCTCCTCATCAAGCAGGGGTAGCTGGTCTCTGAATGGGACTGTGCCGGCCTTCGTCTCGTTTGGCACAATTGTCTCTGCTCACGGTCGCCGGGCTTTGTACCCTCAGATACTGGAGAACTCTCTGGAACAAAAGGGCACTAACTTCCCCAGGGATGCCTTGCCATCTCGGACATTACTCGGTAGTCTAGTCACTTTTTTGTCACTCAGTAGCATGTCATTTCATCCTGAAGTCTTGGCACACTCTCTTTGCTTGCTGAGTTCGTCAGCTCAGGGCAACACACCATCACCTCCCATTGGGCAAAAAGTTAGTCCCTCTTGGGCTCAAGAGACAGTGGTGTCCTAGTCCATTGGTGCGATATATTTTATTGGAGCCACGGCCATCTGCCTTGGTCATGGCATGTCCAGTCCAGCCGGATTGACTGCGCGCTCCAAAAAGTACTTTTATGATCTTGTTTTTCGTCTTTCTAGCATAGGTAATGGGTGCAAAGGGCCCAAATGGCCCACCGTTTCAAAAGATGGTGGCTCGAAGCTTTCCTTTCTGCCATCCTACCGAGAAAGTGCTTGGTGACAGAAAATGGCAGACTGACAGACACGTCGGACTCGGGATTGGAAATTCCGAGTGCGACAGCTTGTTAATTTTTAGATTTTTTAGAAAATTTAAGGAAAAATTTATTGACAGCAGTTCTTATTTGAATAACTGTTATCAAAAATTTAAGGAAAAATTTATTGATAACAGTTCTTATCAAATCAAACTTGTGAGCTAAAATCAGGTGATTGCTTCAACATAAGGTAACGTTAACAAGCAAATCAACAATACCATTTAGTGCTTCTAAGAAATTGAATCAGATAGCTTTATCAAATTATTTATATTGTAGTTTAATAAAATATACATCAAATTAAAAAACAAAACATTATTTTTCAAGCCTGAATTATATATTTTTTATAAGATATAAATATATATAAAATTACAATGGCAATTTTATTATTTTTAAAATCGATTTTGTTTTTTGTTGTTGTACTAAAAAATGTATACATATTGTCCTTGGCCTATCATTACGAATTCTCCGAATGTATACAGATGATGTGGACACTGGAAGGGTTAATAGACCATACTTTAGTTTCGTATTAACTAATATTTCACCTTATCCAATTTTGTGTTGTTTACTCATAAAATTAAAATTTTATAGGTGTTAATATCTACTATTCCAATTTATGAAGAATTTCTATCAGTAGTGGCATTATTCTGTTCACCTTTCTGAAAGACAAATACAGGCCAAATGCCCTATCCCTTCTGTCTTCAGGTACAATTTACCTGCTACTAAGGGGTGGAAGTTGGCTCCATTGGTAGCACTCCAGGCTGCTATTCCCAGATTCAAGTCCTACCTGTGCCTGCATTATGATTTATCTCAGCTAACTCCAGTTTCACCCTCAGTGAGAAAGGGGATACTGTTTAGCTCAGAAAGGTTACCATCCATCAGATGAGACATTAAGTAATGGCCCCTTGTGCAGGAAAGACATATCCTGTGCCTGTTACAGAGTGCACTGGATGGCCTTGATGGGAGGCTTCCATGTGTCTCTTAATAGGTATCCAGTGAGTTCCCTTCCCACAACTTTCTCTGAGTGTTTGGAGTCCTAGTGACCTGGCCATTTTGCCCATTGTGTACAAAAAAAAGTGCCACTGCGAGATAAAACAACCCAACCCTCAACTTATTTCATGGTTATAAATTTGATTTCAAAGTAGCATCTGTATTCTATAGTAGCACCTGTATTAAATAATGAGGATGTTTGTGTAGGTGGCATTTTGCCTAATACATTATTACGGAAAAAGTATTGGTTGTGCTTTAAAACAATTTGCCAAATAATTATAGCAAAGTAAGGAATGATTAAAACTGTAAAAGAAAAACAAGAAAGTTAACAGCGTTTACAAGTAAAATAACAAAATCTTAGAATTATCTTTTAAATACTGAAAGTATTTTATTTACTTATGTCCAACAATTTCAGCATCATAGATGTTACAATATCTGTTTTTCTGCTCGCTTCCTTTATGCATAAGCAAAAGATATTCAGACTTCTTTTTTTGCTTCTTTTCGAAAATTTTGCTTTCTTTTCGAAAGAAATATTTTTGCAATGATAGCTGTAATATCTATCAATGTTGAGTGAGTAATTCAAATTATTTAGTAAAATCTCATACATGATTACAATATTTTTTATTCTGTTCATTCGCT
This sequence comes from Ryuthela nishihirai, assembly GCA_038380435.1. Lineage (NCBI taxonomy): Eukaryota > Metazoa > Arthropoda > Arachnida > Araneae > Heptathelidae > Ryuthela > Ryuthela nishihirai. Next base: position 8,659,308 of record JAWZYU010000019.1, read on the forward strand.
TAGTTGTGTGAGTAAATATCTTTCAGAAGTGATTTTTAAGCAAATATTAATGTCTCTGTCAATCTGTGAATGTGTCCTCCTGATGTGTCTCTATTGAGTCAGCAATTTAAACTGAATAAAATACTTTTTCTTATGTTTATTCTTATGTAATTACTTTTTCTTATGTTCAGTGTTTATGTTGTGTGAGTAACATTCACAAGTCATTTTTAAGCCAATATTAATGATATGATGTGTGTCTGTTGAGTCAGCAACTGAAATTTATTAGAATATTTCTTCTTCTGCTCATTTAATAATGGCATTAAAATGTTCAGATTTTGATGTTTACTTTGAGAAACAAATTATTTCTTAAGAGGATCTCACAGCTGAATAGAATATTTTTCTTCTTCTGTTTATTTGCATAGTTGTGTGAGTGACATTCACAAGTCATTTGTAATCGAATATTGATGTGATGACTGATGTAGCATGTCTTGAAACAGTAGTTCAAAATATTGCTTAAAAGAAACTCATGGTTTATTAGAATATATTGTCCTATTTATTTGTTGAGATGTTTGAGCAAATAATAATCAAAGATTTCTTTTTATTCAAACATTTATTATTTAGTTCCACTATTAGTGCAAAATTATTGTTAAAATTCTCATTTTTGAAGTGCAAAATGTTTAAAAAGTGATTTGCCTACTTAAAGCATTAATCCTAGGTTAAATGTTATATAATATTTGTGTCATTTCTATTGTGTTTGCAATTTTATATCATAAGACTTCACTTTTGTATAAAAATCAGGTACAAATATTTCATATTTTCATTATAAAATGTCAAATTGAAATGCAAAAATTTTATTATTCACCTGATTTTGAATAAAATTATTGAAATATAATCTACATTCATACTTTAATTCTACAACTATCAGTAGTAAAAAACTTTAGATTATTATGTTATTAAATAAAAATATTTAAAATAAATATACCGTTTAATTCTACAGCTATCACCAACATAACTTTAAAATTTGATATGGCAAAATTTCATTGATAGAAAAAACTTATTTATTTTAATTTATGAGGTGTCAATTGTAAACATCATTTGCAAATGATATTTGCAAAAAATTATAAAATATAAAGGAATATAATGAGATTTCCTGGAAGATACTTCAATGTGCTTAGATGAACGTAAGCCCATGCCATTGACATCATGATTCATTGGAGCAGGCCCGTTCCTTCACGACAGCCCTGCCTCACCCCAACATTGGTCAAAGTTAAAAATGCCCTTCTGATAGAACTGACTGTTCTTATGGGTGAAAATGTCCTGCAGCTCCCTGTCCAGAATCCTGGGTTACAGACCCATCCTGCTTCATATTACTGTCCAGTACACTGAATAGGTGGTATTCCATTGGTGAAATTTGGTGGAATATGGCGATGTGGGTGAACCTTCCATCTGAGTTAAGCAAGTCTGTTAACATCATGACAGATGTGGGCAGTCTTGCATTATCCTGCAGCAGCAGTGATTCATGATGATTTGCCAGAGCACACTATAACTCCTCGAGTTTAACATATTGTAACATGCCTGAGCATGTGGAATATGCAGCAGCAGTCTCTCCCCTGTTACTAACTGCACTTTGCTAATATCCCCAAAGTGCAACATCCAAATAGGAAATGTGTGCTGTTTATCACAGAAAAAAAAAATACAAGTACATTTCTGCATGGTCATGAAAACTTTACAGAAAAATTCCACAAGTGTTAACAATGTAAAGTCCCATTGTGCAATTCTGAACTTGTTTTAAATATCAGGTTATGTAAAAGGTTTCAGTTCTTTTGCACTGTCATAAATAAAGACACATAGTGTTCACAGAGAAGCACCTTTATTCATTAAAATAATTACCAGCCCAAGTAATGACCTCACCCCAACATTGGTCAAGGTTAAAAATGCTCTTCTAATAGAACTGAGTGTTATTATGGGTGAAAATGTCCTGCAGCTCCCTGTCCAGCATCCTGGGTTACAGAACCATCTCTATTGCATACTACTGTCCAGCACACTGAATACGTGGTAGTCCAGTGGTGAAATCTGGGGGAATATGACGATGTGGGTGAACCTTTCATCTGAATTAAGCAAGTTACATCACGACAGATATGTGCAGTCTGGCATTATCCTGCAGCAGCAGTGATCCGTAACAATTTGCCAGAGCACACTGTAACTCCTGGTATACGGCAGCAATGATTGTTTGCCCCCCAACTGTTATTAGCTGCACTTTGCTCATATCCCCATAGTGCAACATCCAAATAGGAAATGTCTGCTATTCATCACAGAAAAAAAATATATACAAGTAGGTATTTCTGCATGGTCATGAAAACAGCACAGAAAAATCACACACCTTGGCCCTGTGGAGGCACTCCTCTCTGCCTTCCAAGATCCAGCCCTGCGTACATGGCAGCCTATGAGAGTTAACACTCTGTACTTATCTACACTACATTTAACATAAGCTTACCCTCAATTTAAAAATATGGGAGGGGGGAGAGTTGAGAAGCACTGTTCGCAAATACACAAAAGGCATCACATTGAATGTTGTACCTGTACATTCTGCTACTAAAATAATTTATGTATGGTCCCAGAGGACATGACATGCTATGACAATTACAATCCTACAATCCCCGTATAGTATAGTGCGCTCATTCAATGTGTGTGGTTGTCTAGTTATGTTTACTTGTTAGTGATAGCATAAAAAAAGGTACAAAGGAAAAGGTGGTGTGTTTCATTATTATATATATAATAAGGTATATATGGTAGTAAGGTATAGGGTATAATAAGGAGGTAGTTTATATGCCATAGTAGAAAGTCTGTGAGGATGACAAAGACCTCAGCAGAAAAACAACACAAACATCCATGTCTTATCCATGGCTTGAATCTAGGTCTTTCATCAGTAGTCAAGTACACTAACCACTCGGCCCGGGACAACAAATAAATACCCCCTCAAGCAGATGCTTGCCACAGAGTTCTGTTAGGAACTTATCAGTTTATACACCATAATACAGAGTCTGTCAGGATGGCAAGACCTCATCAAAAAGACAACACAAATATCCATACCTTACCCAGGGCTCGAACCTAGGTCCCTTTGATCAGTAGCCAAGCACACTAACCACCAGGATGTTTATCATCATCATCCTCAAGCAATCATGGGCTACAAAGGTCCAACCAGATTCTGTAATTTAATTCTCCAAGCATATCTGTCCTGAGCAGGGGCATAGCCATGGGGGGTGGGGGTGGGAGTGGGGAAGGCCAATCAAATTGGCCTCCCCCATTCTGTGAAAATTTGTAATTTTTTTTTTTGAAGATTAAGTGGAGTTGTCAAAATTGAGGCTACTTGGCAAATCTAAGGCAGTTTGGAAAATGGGGAGACGGCAAAATTTAGAGTAGTTGGCAAAATTCGAAGCCACTTAGTAAAATACAGGTGAGTTGGCAAAATTCTGAGTGACTTGGTAAAGTCTTGGGGAGTTGGCAAAATTTGGAGTGATTGGGTAAAATCTTGGGGAGTTGGCAAAATTTGGAGTGACTGGGTAAAATCTAGGGACAGCTGGCAAAATCGTGGGGAGTTGGCAAAATTCAGGTGATGTGAAAATTTGAAATTTTTTCTGTAAAATTATGGTGTTGGCAAAATCTAGAGGCAGTTGGCAAAAATTAGGGGCAGTTGGCAAAAAACTAGAGATAGTTGGAAAAACTGGGGGCAGTTGGCAAAATTCGGAGTGACTTGGCAAAATCATGGAGAGTTGACAAAATTCAGGTGAGGTGTAAAAATTGCAATCTTTTTTCTGTAAAATTATGGCGTGTTGGCAAAATCGTGGAGAGTTGACAAAATTCAGGTGAGATGTAAAAATTGCAATCTTTTTTCTGTAAAATTATGGTGTGTTGGCAAAATCAAGGCAACTTTGCAATATCTAGGAGAGTTGGCAAAATTCAGAGTGACTTTGCAAGAATCAGGTGCAACGTAAAATTTGGATTTTTTTTTCTGTAAAATTGTGGCAAGATGGCAAAATCTAGGGCAGTGTGCAAAATTCTAATCCACTTGGTAAAATACGGGCAATTTGTGAAAATTGGGATTGTTTTTGTGAAATTAAGAAGAGTTGACAAAATTGAGAAAACTTGGCAAAATCTAGGGAAGTTGGCAAAACTGGAAACCACTTGGTAAAATACAGGCGAGTTATAAAAATTGGGATTGGTTTTGTGAAATTAAGGAGAGTTGGAAAAACCAAGAACTCTTGGCAAAATCTAAGGGAGTTGGCAAAATTTGAAGCCACTTGGTAAAATACAGGGGAGGTGTGAAAATTGTGCCTTTCTTGTGCAAGTAAGGAGAGTTGATAAAATTCGAAGTGACTTGGTGAATTCAGAGAAGATGTAAAAAGTGCAATTTTTTCTGTAAAATTACGACAAGTTGGCAAAATCTAAATCCACTTGGTAAAATATAGGCAAGTTGTGAAAATTGAGATTTGTTTTGTGAAATTAAGGAGTGTTGGACAAATTGAGGAAACTTAACAAAATCTAGGGCAGTTGGCAAAATTCGAATCCACTTGGAAAATACGGGCGAGTTGTGATAATTGGGATTGAGTTTGTGAAATTCAGGATAGTTGACTGAAATCGAGAAAACTTGGCAAAACCTTGGGGAGTTTGAAAAGTTTGAAATGATCTGGTAAATTTAGGAGAGATGTAAAGATTGGAATTAGTATTGAGAAATTAGGGAGAGTTGGCCAAATGAAGGGAAAATTCGCACTGACTTGCTACAATTCAGACGAGATGTAAGTATTGGAATTATAACTGTGTAATTATGGCTAGTTGGCAAAATTGGAAGTTAAATGGCAAAATACAGGAGATTTGGGAAAATCGCCTCCCCCCTTCCCCACAGAGCGAAAATCTAAGTAAATTTACTCAGTTGGCAAAATTTGAAATTCGAATTGGATAATTTTTTATTTCTCCCCCCCCCCCCCCAACCATAGTCCTTTGCTACACCCCTGGTCCTGAGTTACATCTGCTGCATCTGGCCACTTAACACCAATTCTAACAAGATCCTGTTTGACATTGTCAGCCCACCGCATCCTAGATCTCCCCCTCTTTCTGAGGCCTTTAAGTACACTATTCATAACCCTATTCACTAATCTATAATTATGCACACAGGCAACATGGCCAAACCAATGGAGTTTTTCTCTGCACAATATGCCACTCAAAGTAGGTGTATTGATTCCTTTGCCTAACTTCATCATTACTCACAAAGTTGAACCACCTAATGCCCAAGATACTGTATAAGCATCTAGAATCATAAGCATCCAGTTTGACTCTATTTACATCATAATTATTATTTTGGGGCATTAAATTTTCAGTTGGATCATTTCTCTTTGCCCAAACAGCAAGAGGAGTTGTGTATGTGCAACTCTGATTTTTCATTCACAGCTGCTAATGTATGCAGGACACACCCCTCTTGCATCGTAGAGTAGAGCTCAGTGTGAGAGCTCAGTTGGAACAGAGTTGGAGCTCAGTTCAGTGGTTTTGTTAGACTGAGCAGAGTTACTCAAATATTTTTGTTGAAGGAAGTTTTACTTTGGTGAGTCGAGATTTTTGGAAATAAACTTTTGTTTTATGAAATATACTGCTCACAAAAATTAGGGGATATTTCATCGCTTCATATTCATTTTGAAATATCCCCTAATTTTTGTAAGCAGTATAGTTTTCGACTTTCTAATTTTTTCTTTTGAGTAGGGTTTGAGATTTTGGGGAGAATTAACTTTAATGATTGACAATCTTTCGATTCAAACTTTTTTCTGCTAAATAATGCAAATAATACTAAAAGAACCCTCATTTAACTTTATTGGCAAGATTAATTGCCTGGCACCTGAGCTATCCGGAAACTATTTAACATACATTTTGGATCAGTTACAAGGTCCATAGAAAAGAAAGTGATATTTTGGAGCATACAATGACTGTGTCCCCATGAGCATTACACAGGCTTTATGGTTTGGTTTTAAAACACTCTTGGACACTGACACCATTTCCGAATTCAAACAACATAATGGAACAAATACACTAATCTTACATTGCCATTGTGAAATACCTGTTGACACTTGAATGGACTAAATATAGGTAAAAAACCTCATTAGATAGCAGAGTTATACATGCACTGTCTTTTACGTTGTTTACAAGACCACTGAACATTTTCTGACAAGGGCATATGCATGGTTCATGTTTCTTCCCATTACTTTTGCATCAACCCAATACATTCCTCAGTCTTGGCTACACCAGCATTGTTCTTGAAACAGTACACCTAGAAGCTGTAAATGACTTACCATCTGATGCTAGCAATTGATTAGTACTCCTGTTGTGCAAAGTACTGGTTTCCATTACCTATCTTCTGTTGAAAATAAGTTATGGATAATTTATGACATAAATTAATGGACAAGAAAAAGCAAATGGATTGTCACCATCTATTAACTTGTTCCTTCATTAGATTGACAAAGAATCTATAGCTTTAATAGGTATTGTATTATAAGCAATGTGAAGCATTTTATTGTTTTTACTTTTAAAGTTATTTCGACTTACAATGTAGAGAGCAGCTATTTTACCAAAACATTTACAGTGCAATTAAATCATACTAAAGCTTTATATCAATGATCTTACCTTTTGTTCTTTTTCCCTAAGTTGTTCTTTAACTGAAAAAGCCTCTTCCTGCAATTTTTGAAGTTGATCTTCTTTCCCTGAAAGACATTTCTCTTGCTTCATGGCAATCTTACCACGCATTTTTAACTGCCAATAAATATTTTAAATGAAACCATTTTTAAATGCTTCGATTATAAAATATATGTTTACAAACTCATAACAAGCACATTCACTTAATTCAACTTTCAAAAAAAAAATAGTTTTTTGATAGTAATAAAATAACTTTGTCATTACTTAAAGTTGAATTTTACACTGAAAAAACAAATTTTCCTTGGGCAGAACTTGCCACCAAGATCTGAAAATGGATACTAGTAGATATAATTCAGCTTATAAAAACACTTGTAAGAAAAGAAAAATCTATGCAGAAAGATAGCAAAAAATTCCATAAAATTGTTTACATTAAACTGTCCTCATTTTTAAGATTTCATTTTAACAAAATACATATCTAAAACCATAAATAATTATTTATAATATATGACAGATCACTTTGCATGTTATTTTTATAAACAATTACCACTTGCTAGTTTGGATTTCATGGTGAAGAGCAACTAAGGTCATGCTGATCACTTGCCAGTGTTAATGCTGAGAGACCAAAACAAAGAGAATATTATCTTAGAATGCAGGAGCACGATATCTTAGAAATATATAAGGCAGATTTCTTATATCCTGTGACACCCCCAAAGACACAAGTTTTCATCTGACATATAACTAATTATTATAAGCTCTTGCACTTGAAAGAAAAAGTGAAACAATTCAAATCTCCCCATTTTCAGTGGGGGGGGGGGGGGGGGGGGGGGGGGGGGCACAGCCCAAAGACACAAGTTTTCATCTGACATATAACTAATTATTATAAGCTCTTGCACTTGAAAGAAAAAGTGAAACAATTCAAATCTCCCCATTTTCAGTGGGGGTGGGGGGTGGGGGGGGGGCACAGCAGTAATTTTTTTATAGCCTATGCTCTTCCCAACATCACAAAGTTTCATATGACACATAATACATTGGGATCTTGCATTCAAAAGATAGTTTAGAACATTCATTTACATCTTTTCCCCTGTCAAGATCAACCAGGTGAGCTGCAACAGCAGTTCCCCCCCCCCCACACACACACCTTTACATAAGGCAGCAGGGATGGCAAAACCCTACCTGCATTCCCGAAGGGTTCAGCTATGTTTTGATTAGCCACACAGAGCAGAACATAGTCACACCGAGTGCAGAAAGGACAAAGGAAACCCTGTATACAAAAAGGGATTGAGAACAATGAAAAAGAATTCTTCTGCTTTCTTGGTCTCTGAGGTCAGACATCACCCTACACATATGACTGAGAGACTGTCATATGTGTTGACTTAAAGTTTGTAATAGCATGTGAAAAATGGTAATCTCCAGCAGTGTGATTCTTGGTGTATCCTGTGTGATGGTCCACCCATTCACTTTTACTTAACCAGTTTTACTTTATTTTCATTATATATTATTTTGGAGCTTTTAATTTTCAGTTGGATTATCATTTCCCCTCACCCAAGATCGCTAAAGGAGTTGCACATACGCAACTCTGACTTTTGACTGACAGCCACTAATGCACATGCTTCTCTTGCATCATAACTAGCATGATCATCAAATTATGCAAATGTACCCCCCAGCATCAACACATGTGTCAGTTGCAACCCGCATGTATTGTAAGTGACATCAGGTCACAGAGCTAAGAGAGAGTCAGTAGTTAGTTGAGATGGAGCTAGGAGAGAGCTAGTAGTTGAGAGGATGTGAACTTTTAATTGCTCAGACTATTTTGTATAGACATTTATTTGGTGAGTCTTGATCTCTTGGAAATAAACTTTTTTTGTTACATGAAATATTTTGACTTTGATATTTTTTTTTCTCTTGAGCAGGTCAATTGATTTCGATTAATTTTAACTTTAATAATTTGTCAATCTTCTGAATTCTTTATAACAAGTAAGCAAAATATACTTAGTGAATCCTTATTTAACTTTATTTGGCAAGATTAATTGCCTGGTGCCCAATGCTATCTGTAAAATTAGTTTAATTTGGATCAGTCAAAAGATCCAAAGTGAAGAAGTTTAACATACTTTTGGAATGTTACACCTGATGTTACACCTGTTTTATTCATTAACCAAGTTTAGCAGTTTCAGTCTGATTTGGCCAAGATATCGGAACAAGCATTGTTCAGTTATATCTCTTCAAAAGTACTTGGTCCACTTTGGCTCTGCTCCAGGCAATTTCAGATAAATATTTTGAAAACAGAAAAACACTGGATGTGGCAAAAAATGATTTTTGCAGCTGACTGCATGGAAGCAGAATTACTGCCTGCTGCACATACACTGAGATGTCAATTTATTAGGTACACCATCTGTCGTCACATAAATGGTTCATTCCAAAATGTAATACATCACATGACCATAGTGTGCAGTATAAATCAGGCATACCAGCTCTTTGTGCAGAGTTGTATTGAGCATCAAAATGGGCAACACTAGCGATCTGAGAAACTTTGAATGTGGTATGATAGTTGGTGCTAGGCATGCCATTTCTATCATCTCCGAAATGGCTGTATTCCTGGGTTTTTCACATACAGCCATTTCAAGGATTTACTGAGAATGGATGCAAAAAACTACCAGTGATCAGCAATCCTGTGGACCAAACCAGCTTGTGGATCAGAGGGGTAAAAGGAGACGAGAGAATTGTGAAAGTAAATAAATGGGCTACAACCAGGCAAATCATACAGGAATTGAAGGATAAACAAGGTAAGGTTATAGATGGTGAGGATTCTGTCATGGCCAGGTGGGCTGAGCATTTCAGTGATATTCTAAACAATGCAATTAGTTCTATACCCATTGTTTGCAATGATGATAGATGCATTGGTGGCTTTATTGTTGGCCCTATAACACAATCTGAAGTTATTTTGGCTGTTTCTAAACTTAAACTACATAAATCAACAGGGGTTGATGAAATTACTACCAAAATGCTGAGCTGGGAATGCTTCGGTTACTACTTGGATGACTGAAATTCTGAATATCTTTTATGATAAAGGCATGGTTCCTAAGGATTTTACCAGAGCTATTGTTATCCCTGTTTTCAAAAAAGGTGATCACAGTTCTTGTGATGACTATAGGGGTATCAGTCTACTCTCTGTTCCAGGTAAAGTTCTTTCCATGATTGTGTTTAATAGAATTAAGAATCTGGTTGACAGTCAATTGCGTGATGAGCAATGTGGATTCAGAAGTGGTAGGGGATGTGTGGATCAGATATTTTCACTTAGGCAGATTCTTGAGAAATGTTTAGAGGTTCGGAAACCTTTAGTTGCTAGCTTTGTTGATTTCAAAAAGGCTTTCGACTCTGTTGATCGTCATAATTTGTGGTTGATTGTGAAATCATATGGTATACCTGACAAGTTAGTTAACATAATGAAAGCTCTCTATAATAACACTGAGTCGTGTGTGAGAGTTGGTAAGTCTTGTAGCAATTGGTTTAGCATTACTTCTGATGTTCGACAAGGGTGCATTTCGTCTCCTTTTCTCTTTAGTTTGGTTATTGATTATGTTATACCAAATTCCCTTCAAGGGAAAGATTTTGGCCTTAAATGGGCTGGAGATAGGAAAATATCTGATTTAGATTATGCTGATGATTTAGCCCTTTGGCAAATGATGTTGATGAGATGAACTCTTTCATTTGAGCTGTTCATGAGACTGGTAGTAGAGTAGATTTGGTTATAAACAGAGAGAAAACTAAAGTGATGGAAATTGGTCAGGCAGGCTGTGATTCAGTTAATCTGAATGGTTGCAAGCCTTGAGCAGGTGTCACAGTTTAATTATCTTGGGAGCTATGTAACAGATAATGGTGATGTGCGGCATGAGATTGACAGACGAATAGGGATTGCTGCCGGGACTTTTAGGAATCTATGGAGAGTGTGGAGAAATAGGCGTATATACCTAAAGACTAAAATTAGACTGTATAATAGTTTGGTTCTTTCTAAGGTTAGTCATGGTAGTGAAACTTGGACACTTTGTAAACAAGATAACAGGAAACTAGATGCTTTTGATTCCAGATGCTTATGCAGTATCTTGGGCATTAGGTGGTTCAACTTTGTAACTAATGATGAGGTTAGGCAAAAGAGTTTTCAACCTCCTTTAAGCAGCATATTGTTCACAGAGTGACTCTGTTGGTTTGGCCATATTGTCCGTATGAATAATTATAGATTGGCAAATAGGGTTATGAACAGTGTTCCTAAAGGCCTCAGAAAGAAGGGGAGACCTAGGATGCAGTGGGCTGACAGCGTCAAACAGGACCTTGTTAGAATTGGTGTGCAGTGGCCAGATGCAGTAGATGTAGCTCAGGATAGACTTGCTTGGAGAACTAAATTGCACGGTCTGGTTGGACCTCCGTAGCCCATGGCTGCTTGAGGATGATGATGATGATGTACAGAAGGTCATTTTCAAATGCACCATGCATCATACCTTGTCAAAAATAGGCTACAACAGCTGCTGACCATGTCAAGTCTGATGTTGTCAATGAAGAACATGAAAGCATATCTGAAGTGGGCACAGGACCATTGACACTGGATTGCAGAGGATATAAAAAAGTAGCCTCGTTGGACGAATGAAGGTTCCCTTTGCATCATGCGGATGGATCAGAATTTGGTGCAAACAACATGAGGCTGTGGAACCATCTTATCTAGTGTCAACAGTACAGGCCAGTGGTGTCAATGTGATGGTATGAGGGAATGTTTTTCTGGCACACAACAGGCCCCCTGATACTCATCAAAGGCCATCTGAAGGCCAAAGAATATTTGAACATCGTTGCTGACCAAGTACATTCCTTCGTGGTTACAGTTTATCCTCACTTGGATGGACACATTCAGCATCATAATGCACCTGCTCACAAGACATATCATCACTGAATGGTTTCAGGAACACATGCCAATGAGTTTTCCTTATTTCATTGGCTTGCACAGTCCCCATATCTAAAGCCTATTGAGCATCTTTGGGATGACAAGGGCTGTTTGCAACAAGACTGTGCTGCTGTCCAATTTGTAACAACTGTGTGACACAATCATTTCTTCAGGGTACAACATTCCTGCACAATGTATCCAGCATCTTATAAGTTCCATGCCTCGAAGAATTTGGGGTGTTCTGAAGGCCAAAGAAGGCACAACACACTACTAGGTAGGTGTACCTAATAAACTCGCATCTCAGTGTATTTAGCAGGATTACTACCATTGCTCAGACTTCATTGTAATGAATCAGAATATATATATATATACTTTTTCACCTCTTATTAGCACAGAAGTTGTAAAATGTTGTTATGAAAATGATATCCTTAACCCCTTAACAGTTTCTTTTTTCTGCCATATTGTGTCCAGAAATAAGCACATTTTTGATAAACAATTTTGTATTCAAATCGATCATATAAATTCAAATCAGCAGTCAAAACTGTTACAAGTATTGAATTGCATAATTTATGATAATTTTTAATTGGACAACTAGAGCCATCTATTAGAAACATTGCAAATGAAAAAAAAGTTTAAATGTCGGGCAAATCATTGGATTGACGAAGAAAAATGAGATGGCCGAACGGCGTATGGGCAAATCAGAAAAGTGACCTTTTGCAGCACCCGAGCGGTGTTCTGGCAAAACTGTTAAGGGATTAAGATAAACAGAATACATTGTGAAAGTCAGAATCTCCTTTGCAGCATAATAAGATGAATTTATTTCATGATGCCACAAAAGTTACAGAAGAAAACACCACTTCCTGAACATACAAAAGGATGGCATAAACTATTCTGTTTATCTTAAGGACATCATTTTTCCAGTAATAAATAAGCACTTTTTGATGTCGATTTCAATTTTACATCATTTTTTATATGAACATTTAACAACTGCTGTGTGAAAAATTGTATATATATATATAGGAATACTGAACACTGAGTTAAGCTATATATGAATCAGAGTAGTAGGTTTACATATGTGTGTGTGTGTGTGTATACTTGGGTGATGTCATCAGTGGTGGAAGTTTTTCACTCCCTTTAATTCTGCAGGTATTTTGGTCAATAATTCTCACATTTGGTATGGTTGTCCCACTTAGTCCTTGCTATGCAGGGTTTAGAGATCAGGCTGCTATCTGTGGTAGAACTGAACCTGTTGCAAATGTCCAAAATCTTTGAGGATGCTACCATCACCTGCCTTATGAAGAGAGAATTAAAAGTTATAAATGGACAAAAATTTGGGGGAGGGCCTCATTTTGTGGGGTTGAAAAAGTGCACTATATTATGTGAAATGAAGTAATATATGAAGTTTGGTAGTCCTAGTACTGACAGTCTAGAAAGAGATGCCCTAATAAATTCTGTTTCACATAAATAAATGACTATGTGATAATGTCTTACCACTGACTGTTCCCATGATTTTCCTACAAGATGTGCAAAACAGTAGAAAACTTCAACTGAATTACAATGAATATAGCTGTCCAGTGCTTGTGTAATTAAGAATTTATGTGCAATATATTTGGATTTGCTATGAACATTTGGATTCATTTATTTCAGTCAATGTTCTTTAACATCAAATCCTTATTCAACATCCAAGTAATATATGTTTCTTTTATTGAAAAGCTAAACTAGAAAGGTGATAGTATTTTAAAGTAATATATTGGAGATTGCATCAACATCCTACAAGCATTGTAGTATCGGGGCAGGGGGAAAGATGCATGGGAAAAAGCAGCAGGAGGAAAGAATTTGCATAGGCCAGCTGCCTATGCAAGAAACTTATGGTATAAATGAACTTTAGATTTGAACCATCTTCCTCATAAGTTAACATCAAATAATGCCATGTGGATTTTAAATCTTTTAAAGAGAACTGAAATGCCTATAATTCACACTGATAAATCTGCTAATTTGTCATTGGCAAATTTTAAAGCTGAATGCTCCATATCTTACACAGTCGTATCAGAATAATATGACCACCTACCTAATAATAGGAATAACCACCCTTGGCCCGGATGATAGTGGTGAGATGGTGTGGCATGGACACAATGAGACCCTGGAAGGTTGCCAGAGGCACAAGACTCCAGCAGAGCACGGAGGTTCCGGAGATGATGTAGTTGTGGGTCTATATGCCAAACCTGTCGATCCAAATGGTCCCACAAGTGCTCTATGGGACTGAGGTTGGGCGATTTCACCAGCCAAGGGAGAACGGTGACATTGCTGTCATGTTCCTGGAACCAGTCACTCACCACCTTAGTGACAGAGCAGGGTGAATTGTCCGGTTGGTAGACACCATCACCACCAGGGTAAATGTCCAACATGAAGAGCTGCATGTGGTCAGTGAGGATGGACAACGAATAAGAATCGTGACAACCCCGGTGCACCGCAGTACTGTGACTGCATATCACCTTAAGGGATTGCCACTGAAACCACTATAAACTAAAAAGGCTCCTATCAATTTAGCTTGCCTTATCGATTGCCTATATACAGCGGGAGAAGACCTTATGTGAAGAGAGAAGCACTACTTGGGATTTTATTAGTCTGCTTGAAGATATAATCATTGAGGTGCAGTGAGAGTGGGATCTTTTAAAATTTTGAGTGCTGCCTAGGAATATGCCCAACACTCACTGAATTTAGCCAAAACATGCCATGCCAATATATAAATAAAAAGATCTTAGTCTTTTGAATTTTGAGCCAGAAAATAAACAGAAGTCCTAACTTTTAGGGTCCTCTGCAGCAGAGGCCCAAGGTACTTCCGTCAAAAAGCCACACCTCGAGGGACTCCAAACCTCTCGGCATGACCCCCAACTTCGTCCTCTCCATCGAGCCGGGCACCACAGCCCGCTCGCCGTCTCAGCTTCTGCACCGTACCGAAGCCGCTTTGGGGAACGCTGGACCAGCACAAGCCAAACCGGTCCGCACCCCTCCCACAACTCCGACAAAGCTCTCCGCCTACCGGGGCTCACAACACTGCAGCACCCGGACCCCACTTCGCAGAGGAACCAAGTTCCTCCACTGCAAAAGCCATAAGGTCCAAATCTCATTCAGGTGGGACTCTTAGTTTGGCTGTTCCATCGATAAGCCCGCTGGCCAGCAGTGGCCAACTGAGGCCGCAAGCCTCCAACTTCTACCTCTCCATTGTTCCTGGGCCGAAGCACCCGCGGAACGTCTGTCCACCTCAATATCACTGAGACCGCATCAGGGAGCCCACGAACGAGTGTATGAAGAGGTGCACAACTCAGTCCGCAGCACTCCCCAATAAGCCTGCAGAAGACAGGGTCCTCCCAAGCCCTATCCGAGGCCTTTAGAACGGCTCCTCAACCAAGGCTGCAACCCCCAGCTTCGCTGGGGGACAAGTCAATAAGCTGACTGGACCGGCCCACCCCAAGCGGTCCGCCAACCTTCAACAGGCCCCCCTCCACCGGGGGCCGCCAGACTTCAGAACCCAAGGGCGCCAGCGATCCGAGCCCAACTTCTCAGAGGCACCGTAAGCCCCCCCCCCTCGTCAAGGAGGTCCCACTCTGGGGGGGGAGTGAGGATGGACAACGAATAAGATTCGCGACAACCCCAGTGCACCGCAGTACTATGACTGCATATCACCTTGAGGGATTGCCACTGAAACCACTATAAACTAAAAAGGCTCCTATCAATTTAGCTTGCCTTAACATTTGCCTATACACAGCGGGAGAAGACCTTTGTGAAGAGAGAAGCACTACATGGGATTTTATTAGTCTGCTTGAAGATATAATCATTGAGGTGCAGTGAGAGTGGGTTCTTTTTAAAATTTTGAGTGCTGCCTAGGAATATGCCCAACACTCACTGAATTTAGCCAAAACATGCCAAGCCAATAAATAAATAAAAAGATCTTAATCTTTTGAATTTTGAGCCAGAAAATAAATCGAAGTCCTAGCTTTTAGAGTCCCCCGCAGTAGAGGCTCATAGGTACTTCCATCGGAAGCCACACCTCGAGGGACTCCAAACCTCTCGGCATGACCCCAACTTCGTCCTCTCCATTGAGCCGGGCATCACAGCCCGCTCGCCGTCTCGGCTTATCACCGTGCCGGGTCGCTTCAGGGACACCTGGCCAGTAAACCTGACAAACCCAGTCGGCGGCCCTCCCACAACCACGACAAAGCTTTCAGCCTACCGGGGCTCACAACACTGCAGCACCCGGACCCACTTCGCAGAGGAACCCAAGTTCCTCCACTGCAAAGCCATAAGTCCAAATCTCATTCATGTGGGACTCTTAGTTTGGCTGTTCCATCGATAAGCCCGCTGGCCACAGGCGGCCCACCCAGGCCGCGAGCCTCCAACTTCTACCTCTCCGTTGTTCCCGGACCGAAGCACCCGAGGAACATCAGTCCACCTCGTATCACCGGGACTGCATCAGAGAGCCCACGGACGAGAGTGCGAAGAGGTGCACAGCTCAGTCCGCATAACTCCCCAATAAGCCTGCAGAAGACAGGGTACCCACTAGCCCCATCTGAGGCTTTTAAACAGCCCCTCAACAAGGCTGTGACCCCCATCACCTCCGGGGGAGTGAACAAGCAGACTGGACCACCCACCTCAAGCAGTCCGCCTACCCTCAACAGCCCCCACCACCGGGGGCCACCAGACAGAGAACCCAAGGGTACCAGCCATCCGAGCCCAACTTCTCAGAGGCACCTTAAGCCCCCCCCCCCCCTCGTCAAGGAGGTCCCACTCCAGGGGGGGAGTGAGGATGGACAGGTAGCCATTGGCATTCAGGAACCCATCCAGTGGTACCAGTGTCCCAGGTCATTCTAGGAAAACATCCACCAGACATGCACACTGCCACCGCTGGCCTCTACTTCACCAACAAGCGTGTCTATGTGTTGGTTCTCGTGTGTCTGATGCTGTATCTGCCACCACCCATCACTTCTGTGGAGTAAAAACCTCAATTTGTCAGAGAAGGCAACCTTTTTCTACTCTTCCACTGTCCAATGACAGTAGTCCTGTGTGAACTACAGGCATCGTTGCCGATGGACCTTGGTTAACATGGGCAACTTTATGCAGCATCGACTCCAGAGACCCATGGGTAACAGAGTTCGCTCTACTCTTATTAAGGACACATATCTGAGTATCCCAGTGTTCATTTGAGTGGTCAACTGCTGCACTGTTGCGTATTGATTGCCCGTTACCAGTCGATGTTCTCCTTTGGAGTTAATGGCCTTTGAGGCTCCACAGTTATGATGTCTGGAGGTACTTGGTGTGCCAGCAGTCCATTCTTGTTACACCCTTACTACAGCACCTCACAAACAGCCCACAAAGTCTGCTGTTTCCGAGATTCTTCCACCCTTGGCGCAATAGCCGATGATCATTCTTTTCTGAAGTCCGTCAAATCAATACCTCTGTCCATTGTGCTCATGTTATGCAGTAGGACTCATCTGTCCTGGCTGGCTGCTTATATCTCCGTGTGGTCAATCTTGTCATGTGCACTCTGTGACGCACCTGGGCAGGTACACTACGATTTCGTAGGTGGTCATGTTATTCTGATATGACTGTGTATATAACTACCATTTTAATTGGTGTAATTTGAGAACATTTTATATTCTAATTATATACATTGAATTCTGTGGTAATTAAGATTGATTATGATAGTATTTTAGCATAAGTAATATAGTTTAGAAGTGTTTTTATTACTTTAACAGAGACAAAGTGTATTAACCTTTTCACTACATCCCGGCTCTAAACAGCCCAATTGTAGGTAGGAGGTAGTGAAGAGGAAAGAATAATATTGGTTGGAGAAGTCCATTTGAAATCTTGGCTGTTTTGTGTGGTACGGTAGTGAAAAGGTTAAATTTACTAGTGAAAATTAATTTACCTTTGCTCTCTGCCTAAGTGGTCTCTGCCTAAGTGCTCTCTGCCTAAGTGCTCTCTGCCTAAGTGCTCTCTGCCTAAGTGCTCTCTGCCTAAGTGCTCTCTGCCTAAGTGCTCTCTGCCTAAGTGGCCTTGGCTGCAGATCAAAGAGACTTGGATGAGCCCCTGAAAAGGCATGGATACTTCTTTGTTGCCTTTCTGCTGAGGTCTCACCTTTCTCACAGACCTTCTCTATGGTATATTATACTCTTATCACACTTCTGTGGCAAGAACTGTATGAGAGGATATTTATTTTTCTTATTTAGCGACAGGTCAGCTGAGGGCCATTTGTTTTACAGTGGCAGTCTGAAATTGGAGGATGGAATGAATTCAGGTTTAGTTTTTCAATATTTCAATGTGAACAGTGTAATTGAATGGTACTCAACATTAATATATTTGCAAGACGTGATTGATAATTAGTACAAAATTTTACTTTTGACTGACTGTAGAATTTGAGCCCATAACCTTCTAAATAGTACATATTCTGTCCATCTGAACATCAAATATTGTTAATTCTGTTACCAAAAATGGATAGATTTGCTGAGGTATTATTTATGTTACCTGATGCAATTAATAATTGACCAATATTTCACTCAGATGAAAAAGAATTTTTTCCCCTAATTTCTCCATTATTTATCCTCTGTTTGTATCTTGGTTATTAATGCTTAGTGTTCTTGACTTCACTGGTACAGAATATTTATCTATAATTCATTGTTCTTGTGAGTGAGGGTTGTCACAGTTGTTAGCATGCTAGACTTGCAATTTGCAGTTCTGTTTCAAGTCCTTACTGTGCCAGCATTGAAATTTATCTCTTTTAACATCCACCCTAACCTTAGAGAGAAAGGGGACACTGAGAGGCTTGGAAAGACTGCTGCCTGTCAGATGGAATGTTGAACCATGGTTCCATGTGCAGGATAGCCATATCCTATGTATGTTAAAGAACATATTGAATGATCTTAATGGGAGGCTTCCATCTCTCTCCTAATAGCTGTCCATTGGATCCTCTTCCGTAACCTCTGAACCATTGGAATTCTTGTGATTTGGCCACTTAGCCTATTGTGTGTGCAAAAAGTGCCTTTTAGAGGTAAAACAACCCAACTTACTGCTTGTCATGACCAAATATGCTTTCAGCAATATGTATTGATCAGTAGGTGAATGTGCTTTTTTCTTTATCACATTTATCCTGGTGTTACTTAATAATGTTAGCCCTTTACAACCCATTTGTGTTTGGTTTATCACACTGGACTTTACTATATTTGTAAATGCATTTATGATCTCCAGCTTCTCTTTTTTCTCAATGGTTTGTCACCTGCAATTTTTCCTCTTCAAGGCATGTGACATGAACTAAAAATATATTCTGCATTTATCAAAAATAATTATCCATACATAGTTATAACACATCTAGAACTACATATCTACACCTTGTCAATCTGACTTCAAACAAAAAATTTACTTTCTAACAGATACTTCTGAAAGAGTGGCTCAGAAGATTCGAGTTCGAACCAGGAACAACCCACAAGCTAGTAATACACAGTCATGTACTCACTAACTGTAGCTGTGATGAGTAGAGGATTTAATAATAGACAAATGCAAATTTGGTTTAAACAATAACAAAAAAAAAAGATTTAAATTTATTTAAATTTTCAAAAATCAACATAATTCCTCCACCAACTTATAAAGGTGGATAAATTCACATTACAATACGTTATCCTATTTCCAATCCACTCGAATAAATTCAATATTATTAAGTGACAGTCAAAATATTAAAGAAAAGTGACAACAATCAGATTAATATGAATTAAAATGATTATACCCTGATTTTCGTATCCATAACGAAAACGGAGTTCGTGAATTGTGCACTCGTGGAATTCGTGGAGAAGTTGCTGTGGTAATTAAGATTGATTAGGATAGTAGACAGAAGCACTCATGGAATTGTGCACTCAGAAACAATAAACAATTATTTCGAAGACAGGAGACTGAACACGGGTCCTATTAGCACCATCACTCCGCACAGAATCCCTTCGCCAGCTGAAACGAGGCAATAACTCAGGCAACCTCGGGAATTCTCTGACACTAGGGGCCAATCAGATGCCATCCGCGGGCAAACACAACGTCTGTAGTATTTCACAAGTGGGACGGAGTCTTGTTTCCAGATCCCAAAAGTAAAAAAAAATGAAATTACAAATACAAATAGGTCCGTGACCTATCAGTATGCCAGATTTTGTCTAATAACTTTATTAATTGTTACAAATTATTAGTGGCACTGAAGTGTTTCAAACAACCATACTAAAATTTAAAAAAAACCCTCAAGCAGCTGCTTGCCAGAGGTCTGACAGGAGACTGTCAGTTTATATGCCATAGTAGAAGGTCTGAGATAATGGCAGGACCTCAGCAGAAAAACAACACACACATCCATGCCTTATCCGGGGCTCGAACCCAGGTCCCTTAGATCAGTAGCCAAGTGCGCTAACCACTCGGCCATGGGACGGCTACTAATAATAATTCAAAATATTACATTGGATATTATTTGCATTCACTTAAACAAATGAACAAGAAAAATGGTCTGTCAATGTAGGCTTAACTAGACTAGTATTTTCAAAAAAAGTCATATTCAGCATAATGCATCATATTCAGCTCACATGGCACGTATCATCACCGCATGGTTCCAGGAACACACAAGTTTTTCTTGCTTCATTGGCCTGCACAGTTCACAGATCTAAACCCTATTGAACATCTTCAGGATGAGGTGGTAAGGGCTATTCCAGTGAGACTGTGTCGCCAACAAATATGCAGCAACTGTGCAATACAATAATTTCTGCATAGTACAACATTTCTGACAACACATCCAGCATCTTGCAGGTTCCATGCCCCAATAAATTCGGGCTGTTCTGAAGGCACTACACGCTACTGAGGTAGGCATACTGAGGTACTACATGTCATTGTATATTATTATGCCTTGTAACTTGATCATTTAGCTCTCTCTCAATGCATCTCACAGAAGGAATGTATCAAAATGGCTCTACACACATCTGATGATTGTGCACTGAGTGACAAGCTGTCTGCATGAATCTCAGTTAATTCTGTAAACTCTTGAAGAACTAGCCAGTTATCTTCCTCCTTCTGCAAAACAAACTTGCAATTTTAGATGACTATTTTAAAAGCAGAAAAACACTGAATGTGACAAAAATTAAGAAACTGTTTGCAGCTGATTGCAAGGAAGCAGAATTACTGCTTGCTGCACACAAGCTTGTTTTGCCAAAGGAGGCAGAGAGCTGGCTGGCTCTTCAAGAGTTAGCAGAATTAACTGAGATTCATGCTGATAGCTAGTCACTCAGTGCACAATCATCAGATGTGTGAGAAGCCACTTTAATATGTTCCTTTTGTAAGATGCATTGAGAGAGAGAGAGCAATATTTACTATACTGAAAAATAGTTTTTTCCACCATTTTAAAAGTCTGCATTTTATTAGATAATACTGAAGTAACTGGTCTGCATGGTCCACACCTCCAATTTGAGCATTGTAGTTGATGACACACTTGGGCTTCAAAATAATTTGAGTACCTCCACCTTCTTACCTCTTTCTCCTTTGCTGGACTTCTGACATTTAAGCATTATGAAAGGTAGAGAGTACGATAATATCTCTTTTATCATGCCACTTCAAAACTAAAAGGGAACCTTTTTCGAATGAAATGATATCTCCCTTTCCCAACTTCTCACATAAATTATAACTAGGTAGACCCCTTCTATTTGGCATTATAGTGCCTGTGACTTTTTTTTTTATATACAGTGTTCTTGGTACAAGGCTGGAGAGGAATACCCGAGATCCATTACAAATGATAGCCCTGGTATAGCAAACTGTCCATCATCTTTATAGTGATAGCATGTGCATGGCCTATGTTGCTGGCATGAGACTGAACACTTCTTTTGCTAGTATACACTATAACATTCCAGAAATATGATGTTTTGCTATCACATAAAACAAAATTTTATGCCAAAATTTTCAGGTTTTTAGGGATTATATACTCTGAAATAAATTCTGCCTTTATAGCCAATTATTGCCTCATCAATACTTAGATTTCTATTTGGAACATACGTTATTTTAAATCTATCTATAATATCAGGAAGACCTGACCTAGTTTAACTAAGTTCACCTTGTTTTTGGCCTCACAATACTGTTGTCACACAAATGGAAACATTACAGCAAAAGTCTGAACCTATTTCTTGACCTTTGAAAACAAAGGTGTATATACAACCATCTCTTTAGACCAGTACTCAGTTAAGGATTGTTTTTGAACAAGACCTGTTGCTAGGTAGAAAGCAAAGAAATATTTCATTTCTTCAGTTGAGGTTGGTTTTTCATCAAACCTATTTATTCTTGAAGTGGGATATTCAGAACTGGTTTCAGACTTTCCAAGCAAGGCAGCACGATGTTGGTTACTCTGTTGCACAATTTCTCCAAAAATTTCATCACTAACGGAAAGCTTTAAAAAAATCCAACACTGTTTCAGTAGTTTAATGCTTTCTTCAAGCTTAGCCCATTCAGCAGGAAGTTGCTCAGCTTTGGAAGTGGCAGGTTCATCTTCTGAATCACTGTAACTTTCACTGGATGGGTCATACAATTCAATTTGTTCTTCACCTACATCAGAATCAAAAAAGTTTCATCATTTAGCAGGCTATCAGCATTGGAAAATCTTTCAAATTCCTCTGAGTCCAAGTTCCCAAAATTTTCCAAAAAACCACAACTCAATTTTCGAGATGCACTTTACTCAGCTCTTCATCAGTAACTTTTGATGAAGAAGCCATTTCTGTTGTTTTTTTTTTAATCATAGATATAAATTTTATTAATCAATATTTACATATCATATAAATAAAAAACATATATTATTTAAAAATTAACTTTTGAAATATAAACGAACTCAACAATAATCCTAACTACAGCTAGTAGAAGTAATTCTAGAACTAAAGCTACTTTGAACTGGCTGCCATGAAAATTTGGCGGTTATGATTACAACAAAAATATCTATTCAGTAAGAGAAAAAAATATGAGAATATTAAAAAAAATTAAAGCAGAAAAGAGTAAAAGCTTTGAAAAATGCTTTGAAGTTGCTCTGAAAAACAAAATTATTTTATTGTTAATTTTCGGCAGTTTTTCAAACTTTTAAGAAAAACTAATCGGAAATACTTCAGATTGTAACCGCAAATTTAGTGGCAGAAAAGTTATGTTTCATTGGGAAGTCAGAGTGTGCTATCTGAATGGCTACTGGAAGTGTGACAGGGATATTTTATGCCACTTAAGAATAAAATTCACCCTAATATTTTTAACACCTCTAAAATATAAGTTTTCCTAGTATACATATATATAAAAAAATTTTAAAATCCAATATTTCTATATTTTTTAAAAAATAAAATTTTGTGTGTTGTACCAAAAACAGATGAATACGTCCTTGGCTTTTCATTTCAGATTCTGTGAACGTATACAGATGACATGGACACTCAAAGGGTTAATTGTTGATGTGCAAGCGGACAAGTAGATGACATCCATGGGTCGTATTAATTTTGTAAAAGTAAATGATCTTACACAACCCCAGTTTTGATAATTGGTGATGCATTCAAAGCACTTTGCACATGAGATCCTGGCAGTTGCCCAGGCAATGAGAGAAGCAGGGAAGCACTGGGCACAAGATATGCAGAGTGGAAAAAAAGAGCCTGGAGTAGCAGCCAGCATTATGGCTTCTCCTGGAAGTAACATGGTGGACAGGGTTAATGGTGAGATGTGTTACAGGAGCCATGTAACTTTGGGAGTAGCAAGGTGGAGAGAGCAGACTAATGACATCACTAATAAGCAAACTTGGTGCAATTCAAGCTGTGAATGCAAAAAATTTTGTCAGTGTGATAATTGGTGCTCATGTGATACCAGGTGGAACTGAGACATCAGAAGACAGTAGAAAACATTCGACTGATTTACAATGAATACAGGGTGATTCAAAACTCTTGGGTCAAACTTTAAGGGGTGATAGAACACACCTAAACAAGCATTTTTTGTCATACAATGCATGGTCGGAATTCAAGTGGTGAAGTGCTAGAGGGCGCTTTCCAGTGAACACTTATAAGCACTTGTTTTTGCACTCATCGTCATTTCTACCGTGGATTGCAGAACAGATGGATTGTTTCACGAATCAGGAGAAGGCGGATATGCATTTCACGTACGGAGCTGCAGATGGGAATGCGAGGGAAGCCCAAAGACTGTACTGGGAGCACTTTCCGATCAGACGTAAAAAAAAAGTAAATAAAAGAACAGAATGTATAAGATTAAAAATTTAAAACTTGTGTATCTTTTTCCTGTTATTAGAAAAATGCAACGTGCATTTTTTTTATCTGAATTTTCCTCTTCCCACATTAAATTCTAGAGCACCAATACTTTGAATCAGAAACATTTCTCACACAGATCATTATTTCAGTGATGTCATAGATAATTATTCAGCTAAAAACAGTGGGATTAATAAATGAGTTATGGAAAAATAGATACTGTTCAAAAATAAAACGTATTCAACAACAAGGTAGGACATTAATCATTGATAAATGAATGAAATCATGGACTACTTTAATGACTGCTTTACAAAAATTGTGTCTAAAACAATAAACCAAATTTCAGATTCTCAAACTAATGGCACTGATATACCAAAATACATAGGAAATCAAATGCAATGGTCTTTTTCCCAACTACAGGAAAAGAAATAGCAGAAATTGTCAATAGATTAAAAGCCAATAAAACCCCCAGTGAAGATAACATAACGATTTATCTATTGCAAAAAATAATTCTATTTTGTATCTGATGCACTGGCAAGAATCATAATTTCATATGTAACAGGAAATTTTCCCATCATCCTTTAAAATAATCCTCCTCCTCCTCAAGCAGCCATGGGCTATGGAGGTCCAACCAGACTGTGCAATTTAGTTCTCTATGCATATCTGTCTTGAGCTGCATCTGCTGCACCTGGACACTGCATACCAATTCCAACAACCACCTTTTTGAGGAATTTAGTCACTGTTCATAACCCTATTCACTAATCTATAATTATCCATACAAGCAACATGAACAAACCAACAAAGTCTCCTTCTGCAAACTATGCTGCTTAAAGGAAGTTACAGACTCCTCTGTCTAACCTCATCATTACTTACAAAGTTCAATCACCTAATGCCCAAGATACTGTGTAAGCATCAAGAATCAAAAGAATCAAGTTTCCTGTTATGTTGCTTACAAAGGGTACAAGTTTCACTACCATAACTAACTCTAGATGTTCTTGTGATGAACAGTGTGGATTTAGAAGTGGTAGGGGGGAGGCAGTTTAAACAGGCTGTTCTTGAATGGATCTGCAATGGGGGCAGAAATAATCACAACAATCAGAACTTCTCTGCTCAGCCCATCTAGCCATCACAGAATCCTCACCTTCAACCACCTTGCCATGTTTAAATCCTGTGTACTTAATCCCTGTGTACTTGTCTGTTTCTTCCCACATAAAACATTAACAATCTGGTACAATACCATGCTGTCCCAAACAAACAAAACATTAATAATCTTTTACAACACCCTGCTGGTGTGCTATCTAACTGCTTCCTATGCTTTGTCAGTCAAGCTATCAAGCCAAAGATTCTTATCAGCTGTTAACTGATCCTTTACATGTTCATTAAACTCTTTGAATGCATTCTGTTAGGACTAGTAGGATGTTGATTCATATTAATCCTGTACTTCTTTCAGAAATAAGTTCCATATTGATCAAATATTTTCACTTTGACAGATTCTGGAGAAATGTTTAGAGTTTCAGAAATCTGTGGTTACTAGCTTCATAGATTTTGAAAAGACTTTTGACTGTTGATCGACATAATTTGTGATTGTTTGTTAGATCATATGGAATACCTGATATGTTAGTTAATGTAATGAAAGCTCTCTATAATAACATTGAGTAGTGTGTGAGTGTTGGTACATCTTGCAATGATTGGTTTAGCATTGCTAGTGGAGTTAGACAAGGATCAATTTTGTCTCCTTTTCTGTTTTGCTTGGTAATTGATTATGTTATGCAAAATTCTTTGCAAGTGCAAGATTTTGGCCCTAAATGGTCTAGAGATTTCAAAATTTCTGATTTAGATTATGCAGATGATTTGGCCCTGTTAACTAATGATGTTGGTGAGTTATGTTAACTAATGTGTTGGTAATGATCAACAGCCCTAATGAATTCTTTCATTAGGGCTGTTGATGAGACTGGTAATAAAATAGTTCTGGTGATAAACAGAGAAAAAAACTAAAGTAATGAAAATTGATCAGGCAGATGGTTCTTCAGTTGCTTTGAATGGCTGCTCTCTTGAGAAAGTGTCTCAGTTAAATTATCTCAGGAGCTATGTAACAATACTGGTAATGTGCAGCATGAGATAAATAAAAGAATAGGAATTGCCACTGGGACTTTTAAGAATTTATGGAGAGTGTGGAAAAATAGTTGTGGGTACCTAAAGACTAAAATTAGGCCTTATACAGTTTGGTTCTTTCTAAGGTTAGTTATGGTAGCAAAACATGAACCCTTTGTAAGCAGGATAACTAGAAACTTGATGCCTTTGATTCTAGATGCTTACACAATATCTTAGGCATTAGGTTTGACTTTGTAAGTAATGATGTGATTAGAAGAAGTGATCAACCTCCTTTGAGCAGCATGTTGTGCAGAGAGAGAGCGACTACGTTGATTTGGCCATGTTAACCCATATGAATAGTTGGAGATTGGCAAACAGGATTATGAACACTGTACCTAACGATTTCAAAAGAAAGGGAAAGACCTAGGAAGCAATGGGCAGACAATGTCAGACAGGACCTTGCTAGAATTAACTTGAGTGGGCAGGCGAGTGAGTGAGTACTACATACATACCTATGTATGGAGGGGTTATTTCCCCTAAGCTGACCTTTCTTGCACACAAAGGCTAAATGGTAAGGTCATAAAGACTCAGTTAGATAGGGAAAGGGATCCATTGCACAGTTGTTAGGAGACAGATAAAAGCCTTAAATTGTTACTTAACATGCATAGGGTCTCATGGCTTCCCATCCAGTGGATGACAACCTTTCTTAACCCATCACTGATATTTTGTATGTAATTTTGTATGTAGGTTTGAGGTAATACCACAGGCCTTTTGAAATGATGAGAATGAAACATTTCAAAGAATAAATATTAACAAATTAAAATAAATTGTTTACATTATAATTTCACACTGCTAAATGCTTAAAATATTCAATTACTACAACAATGTCATTGTTGATCATGATCAACAGTGATATTGTACTAATATTTTGGTAAATTGCAATAATATAAATTCAAACGAAATTGTTTAATAAGTTGTATTTTTTTTCCATCCCAAAATCACATTAGCATAAAAAAATAACCCCTGGTGAAAATGGCTATGTAAAATACCCGAGTTCAATTGATGGTTTGGTTTTAAGCAACAAGCACTGTTCAGTGTTATTACAATTATTAACTATAAACACCATAAACACAGTGAATGAACTATTTTGAATTGTGACATAGTTGCATTTGTTCAAAAGCATAAGTTCTGTAAATCTTATTTTTCTTAAACTACATATATACCTTTTCATGATTACTACGCAATTCCACTTGCAATTTTCGTATAATTTCATTTGCTTTTAAAATCTCTTCAGATAAAGATTTAAGTGAGGATTCTCTTTTCTCCAATGTTGTTTGCTTCTGCATTAATATGTCTTCCAATTTTCTCTGTAACAAACAGTCAAATGTTATATTTAAATTAAAGTTCATCACTACAATAAAAATTGAAAACAAAAGCTAAGAAAAATTATTTTCAGTTATTACTTAATAATTGGTAATCACCACCTTTTTTTATTAAAAAAGGCTCAATTATTCATCACAAATTCCTCAATTTTAACATAAACCGTTATAACTGGAATGGATTTTTCTTGTGAAAGCCCATACCTGGTCTAGTGGTTTGTGTATCTGACACTAAACCAGCAGGCATGTCCCTATGTATGTGTTTGTATATTGTATGGGAAACCAGGACAAGCTCTATAGAGCTTCTAAGTTTTTTGTCCTTTGTGTAGGGAATGTTATTAGAAAAATTAAAAATGCACGGTGCTGTAGTTCATGTCTGTACAAGTTTGTCAATCCTCCCTTCCCTACCTGAGAGCTGAACCTACCCGAATAGCTGATAGCCCAGTCAAAACATCCATTTTAAGTGAGTAAATGTGCCTTCTTACTGCTCTATGTATTTGTTGTGATTGATTTCACTTGATGTGCCTAAAGTTATTTTTAGTCTTCAGTTTACTGCGAAGTTAAATGAATGTGTTTCTAAAGTGCCTTAAAATATGGATAAATGGATAATTAAGAAGAAAAGTAACGTGGAGCTGGAGCTGATTACTTCTACAACTATGACTATGTCATCATCCCATGTGAGTAAAGAGGTGGATTCAGCAGTAACTAAAAGAATGTTAAATGTTAAACAATCAAGTGATAAAAAAAATAAAATATGTAAATATCACGAATCATATTTACAATTTGGCTTTACATGGACAGGAAATTTAATAGAACCAAATCTACAGTGCGTTGTTTGCTCTGAAGTCCTGTCACAAAATTCTATGAAACCGCCTCTTTTATGGCAACACTTTTAAACAAAACATGAACATTTAAAAAATAAGCCTTTAAGCTATTTTGAATACCTTTCGGAAGACTTGAGCAGTAGAAAAACCATAATTAAGAATTTTTCTGGTGTAGTAGAAAATGAAAATGCACTTAAAGCATCTTACAAAGTAAGTCTTCAAATTGCCAAAGCCGGAAAGGCTCACACAATAGACGAGTCACTCATCTTCCAGCAGTGGAAGAAATAGCTTCTTGTATGTTTGGTCAAAAAGAGGCAAATCTTGTCAGAACCATTCCTTTGTCAAACAACACAGTTTCCAGGAAAATTAAAGATATGGTATATAATATTAAGGACCAACTCATTCAAGCTATTCAATGTAGCCTGTGGTTTGCCATAAAAGTGAATGAGTCAACAGATGTAGCTGGGTAAGCTCAATTACTTTGTTTTTGTGCATGGAAAATTCCAGGATGTGATATTTTGAAGATATTTTATTTTGTAAGTATCTCAAAACTTCTACTATGGGTGTGGATATTTTTAAAATGATTGATTCGTTTTTTGCTGAAAACAACCTTGAATGGAAAAACTATTGTACGGAACAAAAGCAATGAGTGGTTATATCACAGGACTACCAGGTCATATAAAACAAGTTGCACAGAATGTAAGTTCGCTCATTGTTGTCTTCACTGTTAAGCACTGATAGCTAAATTTTTCTCTGATGTTTTGAAAAGAGTTCTGAATGAAAGTGTACAAATGGTTAATTTCATCAAAACCAGATCATTGAAGTCTAAACTTTTTTCAATTATGTGTGAAGAAATGGGTAGCCTGCATAAGAGATTGCTGCTTCACACAGAAGTACTTTGCCGTTTATTTGAACCCCACAATGAATATACACTAAGAAATTACCACTTTTGAGTCGATTCAAATTTTTAGTGGAAAAATTGTCTTGAGTCGAGTGGGATACAAACCCACGACCACCTGATAACATGTCAGGTGCTCTGAACCACTGAGCTACCAGCCGCCGATCAAGATTTCCTCTAATTGATGATATGTACATTTCTACCTACAGTACATATTCCATTATGTCACATGTAGGTGTTGTTCAGGCAATCTAGCCCCAAGTGGCAGATAAATGCTATATAGATAGAAAGTATCTTACAAGTATATAATTGATTAAATATTTAATAAACTCGACTTTTTTTGGTATACACACTAATTACCACTTTTGAGTCTATTGAAATTTTTAGAGGAAAAATTGTCTTGAGATGGGTGGGATACGAACGCAAGACCTCCTGGTAACATGTCAGGTGCTCTGGACCACTGAGCTACTGGCCACCGATTAAGATTTCCTCTAATTGATGATATGAACATTTCTACCTACAATACATATTTCATTATGTCACATGTAGACGCTGTTACGCCATCTAGCCTCAAGCGCAGAATCGTGGGTTCGTATCACACCCAGCTCAAGACAATTTTGGGGGATTTAAAAAAAAATCATTTTAAAATTCGAAAAAACACTTTATTAATAAAATAAATATTATTAATAACAAAAAAGTCATACATAACATAATTCATTCATTTTGTTCCACGTTGCAAAAAGGAATCTAGATTCCCTTGTTTGGACTCTCTACATTTATTATGCAAAATTTGCCGATAACTGTCAAATAATCCGTTACAACCATGCTTTACAGCACTCACTCGCTCGTAATCTTTGTCATTTTCTTTTAACAACTGCATGCATTGATTGTGAAGAGAAAGGGCCTTTTCAATGATTTTCACACTTAACTTTTGCACAGGAACAGGTTCTGAGATGTCATTTTCTTGGGACATAGTATGGCAGTCCGTTTCCTGCAGCTCTTCATTAGTTAAGGGTTCACCATGTGATTTTAACAAAGTCTGAATATCATCTACATCAACACCTTCGATGCCTCCGGAAGTGGCTATAAGACTAATCTCTTCGATGACATTTTGAATATCATTTTCATAATTGATGTGATCTTCAACAATTTCTCTGAGCAACCTTTTCCAAACACCCTTCATACACGACTGGGTGACTTCATTCCACACTTCGTCAATGTTTCTGATAGCTTTCATAATATTTCCACCAAACCCGCATGGCATCTCTACCACCTGCATCAGTTTCTTCAATGAGTTGGTGCATCGTTTTTCTTAAATAATAGGCTTTGAATGCTGCTATTGCGCCTTGATCCATAAGCTGTAAGATGGAAGTGGTATTTGGAGGTAAGAATACCACTTTAACAGGAAAATCAGTGCACAGAGTCTCAAGTTCCACAGGATGTCCCGGCACATTGTCCAACACCAAAAGAGCTTGAGGTTCAACTCCAATATCTTTGCAATATTTTTTTTATTGCTGGCAGAAACAAGTTTTAAACCAGTCCATAAATAAATTTTGTGTCATCCAAGCCTTAGGGTTACTTCGCCAAAAAACTGGTAAATTGTTTTTAGAATAACCTTTCATGGCACAAGGAGTTTCTGATTGATAAATCAACAATGGTTTCAATTTTAATTCTCCGGATGCATTTCCGCCGAGAAGAAGAGTTAGATGATCCTTGGCTTCTTTAAATCCAGAAGCAGTCTTCTCCTCTATGGAAACAAACGTACGTGTTGGTATTCATTTCCAATAGAGTCCCGTCTCATCTACATTAAAAATTAAATTTGGTGGATAATTTCCCCTTTCCACAATTTCACGGAACTCCATTGGATATTTTTCAGCTGATTCTATGTCTGCACTAGCTGATTCGCCAATCATTTTAAGGCTATGCAAGTTTGATCATTTTCTAAACCGATTAAACCAACCTTCGCTTGCTTTAAAAACTTCTCCTCAATGTTGAAATTTTAAATGATCCCAAAGACTAAGTGATTTATTCATTACGATTTGGGTACTCACAGGCATGTGGTGTTGATTTAGGTCCACTATCCATTTGCTTAATAAATTTTCCATTTCTGTCATCAAAAAACTTCTGGTTCATGAAACTTACTCCAATTACAGCGACGAAACACTTTCGCCAGCCTTTTTAATTTTGTCTTTTTGTTGCACAATTGATTGCACTGTAGACTCAGGCAATTTGAAATCCCTTCCTACAACTGTAAATTTACCACCACTTTTTATCCTTTCTATAATTTTTAGTTTCTTTTCTAAAGTCACTACATTGCGAATTTTCTTAACCAATTTTTCACATTGTCTTTTTGACATTTTAAAAATTACAAAGGGATAAAAAAATATGTAGTCAATTTAATTAGTGTGCGCTTGACACTGCAGCTAAGATTACACTGAAGGATAGACCCAAATGATGCACTGGCTCAACGTACCAGGTACCGGCGTAAGGCGTTCTTTTGTCTCACCCACGCTCGTAACTTTACGTTATGTACATGTGTATGATGTGATTGAGCAAGAAAGAAAGTTGGCACACAGGTGCAACCATTCATTTTGACTTTTCCTCGCATGTTCAAAGCCACACAAGTGCTGAGACAAAAAAAAAGATCACGATATAACGAATCTGCACTTGCCGGGGTCGCGATGAACAGGGGTTACCGGTATTTGTAAGATATACTTTCCACTTATATGACATTTATCTACCACTTGGGGCTAGATTGCCTGAACAGGATCTACATGTGACATAATGAAATATGTACTGTAGATAGAAATGTTCATATCATCAATTAGAGGAAATCTTAATTGGTGGCCAGTAGCTCAGTGGTCCAGAGCACATGACATGTTATCAGGAGGTCATGGGTTCGTATCCCACCCAGCTCAAGACAATTTTTCCTCTAAAAATTTGAATTGGCTCAAAAGTGGTAATTACTTAGTGCATACCAAAAAAAGTCGAGTTTATTCAATATTTACTCTACAATGAAGTACACCTTTTTTTCATGGACCACGAGTTTTGACTTTTTTGAGACTACAAAACTTAGAATGGCTTCTACGATTAGCATATTTAGCTGATATTTTTTGAAAAAATGAATATTTTGAACTTATCATTGCAAGGAGACAACGTTGATATGTTCTATGTTGAGAAGAAACAGAGGACATGATAAAAAAAAATTCTCTCTGGGAAAACGGAATTAAAAAGAACAGCTGTGACCAATTTCAGCGACTAGATTCATTTCTTAAAGAAAATGAGCAAACAATTGTAGATTTGAAGATATCAGACAACAAATAATCGTTCCCTTAAGTACTCTTAAAACTCTTATAAGGCAGTATTTTCCACCCCCTAATGAAACGCAAGAATGGATTCGAGACCCCTTCACATTTGATTTGGAAAAATGTAAGCTTCCATTGTGCAATGAAGAAGAGTTGATTGAGATATCTTGTAACAATAGTTTAAAAAGTATTCATTCCAAAAAGCCATTGATTAATTTTTGGATTGGAGGGGAGAAAGAATATCAGACTTTGTCAAGAATTGTAGTCAAATAATATTTGTTACCTTTCACAACATCTTATTTATGTGAAACTGATTTTTCATCTTTAACTGCTTTAAAAAATAAATATAGGAACAGGCTGGATGTTGAAGATGACTTGCGACTCTACCTTAGCAAGATAACCCCAACTATTGATGAACTGTGCAATCATAAACAAGCGCAACCATTTCACTGATTACCCAGTAAGATATTATAATTTTATAAGATTTTTTAAATTGTTTATGTCATTTTTTGTGTTTATCAATACATATATGTAATTTATGAACACAAAATTTAATGTGTATATATATGTGTGTGTGTGTTTTATTTTATTCCCATTGTTATACTATAACTATAGTTTTACCCATCTATACAAGGGTATGCCAGTTACATACACATTTCCAGGGGGTACGTGAAGCATAAAAGGTTGAGAACCACTTTATTAAACCATTCTAAATTTCAGTTTCCACCCTTTTATTAATTCCTGCTATTGAAAAGGCATCATGATTACATCAGCAAACTGTTACATGATTCCTAATGTGAAAATATATAACTTCACCCTTTATTCTTCCTCTAAATTCTCTATGTCATTAATATTTAGTGTTCACCTGTTTCTCACACCACAATATTTACTTAATTTCAAACATTTTGTTTTTAGTTACAAATTATTTTGCTTTTTAATTTTCACTCTTTTTTTGAATTATTTTCAGTCAATAGCATTTTATTGTTTTTCTACCATTTTCTGCAGGACAGTCTTTTAATTCAGTTTCTGCAGGGTAGTCTTTCTTCTAATATAAATACTGCTTCCATCAGTCAAAATCTTCATTCTGTCGTCAGAAAATGACAGTGATAGTTCTTCTGCTGATGTGTCTGTGACCACTGTGAGCTACAGATGTGCATATTTGAGCTCCTGACTTTACCTTAGAGTACCTTTTTCGTTGACTCTTTGGTTCAGTATTCTTTAACATAGTCTATAGTGGTCTTTAGTCGACTCACTACTGATTTATATTAGCCCTATCTCAATTTATATTAGTGCTTATCTCCCAGGTATGATGTGATCACCCCCCCCCCCCTGCCCGGGATTTAAGCAAAAGAAAGGAGGGTCTGTCAGCTTACCTGATTCCATGTCTTCAGACCCTTCCCCCAAGCAGACAGCTTTGACCTGTCTGATTATAACAGTCCCCATAGCATCACATTCCTCTGCGGCCAAGACCATCATCACTTTGCCGCAAAAGACTCCACGGACCTATTCCAGGGAGAGGAGAACTTCCACCAGTTCTCCTGACAAAACGTCCTGCCCCTTGTGCTCTCTCTCTGTGCCAAGGAGTAAGACACTCTTCAGTGTCCATGCTTCTGGCACCTCAGGCACTTCCTCTGAGGTGCCGGGTCCTTCCACTGCTGCTTCAATGAGTGGAGAGACCCCCTCTACTGTCACTTCCGTATCTCCCTCTGAGGTGCCAGGTCCCTCCACTGCTGCCGCCATGAGTGGTGAGACTTCCCCCACTGTCACTGACATTGCTGTGGGTGCCTCTTCCACTACCCCTGGCAATGTCTCTCCCTGTGCTTCAGCCGTGTCTTGACATAGCCCCAGTAGCTGGTGCTGCTGCAACTCCTACTGCCGGCCCTCCCCCAGCAGATATGACTGAGGACAAACAGCCGCTCATCAATCAGTCCAATCCCATGGACATCGATTTGAAGCTGCCTGAGAGAGCTGATGATGGTTTTGTCATTGTCAACCATAAGAGGAAGAGTACCATGGCTATTCCTTTAATAGTGACCTCAGCCTCCTCATGACTCATGAGGAGGCTGAGGTGGTATATAGGAGCTTCTCACCAAGGATGGGAGAGCTGACCTTGACGAGTAAGCTTCCCGTCTCCAAGTACTGACTCTCCACAATGCGTGCCCTGAGAATCTTCACAATCTCCGCGGAGATGGTGTTCGGATTATAGGAGGGTATTTAATAGTGACCTCCTCATGAGGAGGCTGAGGTCACTATTAAATACCCTCATATAATGAATACACTCCTATAAATTCGGTCTATAGACCTCTGAGTAACTACAGCTCCAATGACCTGACCCTCTGTTCTTCCAGCATTGGTCAACACCTCAACTGGTCGGTTGACCCTGACACCTGGGGCAGTGACCACTTCCCACTATACATCTCTTTGCTTCCCAAGGGAAAGAGCCCCCCCCCCCCCAAGCTCTGAGCTCCAAGCTCTGAGAAGAACACTGAGTCTTACCGACTGCAGCTCTTTCAGCAGATCTCGTCTGAAGGACTTGCTGCCATCGAAGCTACAGATCTCAGTGCAGTGTCAGAGGCCCTCACCGCTGCCTCTGATGCCTGCACTGTTTCAATCTCGACACCTGGGTATCTTCCCACTCTGGATATCCACTATAAGTGGCTTCGCACCATTTGCTGCCGAGCTGAAAGGCATGCCTGCCACCCTGGTAGATTTCCAAACATTCTTAATGCTAGAAGGCTACATGCAACGATCAGAAGGTACCTGAACAACCATGAAAAGTTCAGGTGGTGTTCCTTCTGCTCCAGCATCAATGTCTTCACCACTTCTGGGAAAGTCTGGAAATACATCAGGAACCTGACAGGGAAGACGCAGTCTGCCCTCCCTTTCCATAACCTTGCCTTGTCCCATGGGGAGGATTTAGCTGCCACTGCTAATGCCAATGCCTTCTTGCGGCACCTTGCCTCTTCCCTTCCTGCCCCACCAGTACTAATCAGGATACGGGTCAGCAGCCCTGCTCTGGAACTGAGCCTTGCTACAATGATCTTTAGCCCCAGGCCCTGATGACATCAACTATACTCAATTAACTAACCTGTCACCTGAGGTTCTGCTTGTGCATCTTAAAGCCTTCAATCACTCCTGGACCACCTGCACAGTACCTGATTCATGGAAGGCAACACACATTGTGCCTATCTTGAAGCAGGAAAAACCCGCCACTCAGCTGTCCTCTTACAGGCCCATTCATCTTGCCTCTGCAAGATCCTAGAGATACTGGTCCTTGGATGTCTAGAATGGTATCTAGAATCCAAGGGTCTCCTCCCTGACAGTCTCTCAGGTTTCTGCAAAGGGAGGTGCACGTCCGATAATCTTACAGACCGAGGGACAGACTAGAGTCGTTGTCTTCTTTGACATTCAGAAGGCATTCGCCTCCCTGTCCCACTGGGATATTTTCTGCAGGCTCCATGATCTCTACCTCAGATGCAATATCATCCACTGGATCTCGGCGTACCTCTCCAACAGAACGTTCGTGAGAAACTGGGCAACATGCTCAGTGCCTCCCACACTATCAATCATGGAGCACCTAAAGGGGTGTCCTCATCCCCATGTTACTGAACATCTTGCTGTCAGGCCTACCCTCTCAACTTGAGAATAGAGTGGGTATTTCCACCTATGCAGATATCTGCATCTGGTTCTGGAGACCTTCCTTCATCATCCCCAAGTTGGTGTCATCTACAGCAACTACGCTTCACACTCTCAGCAGAGCATACAGTCCCAACTGTGCCACATGCAGCACACCTGAGACTGTATATCACATTCTGCTCAACTGCTCCCACTACAATGCCGAAAGAGAAGCTTTGTTCCTGGAGCTTCATGCTATCGGAACCACTGACTACTCCATCACCTCCCTACTTGGTAACCACCACAATCTGAAGCTGCAGTGAACACACTTCCGACTTGTCACTGATTTTTTTCAGAACATTGGCCTCCTCTGCAAGGTCTAATGATTTCTTTTTTTTTTCTTCTAAGAGATTAGTACTCTTAATAGTCCCGAGAGAAAACTGAGAGGCAGTCCTTTCTGCCTCTGCTTTCTTGCCCTTCTGTTGTGACTGGTGTAGGGAGCCCCTCATTGGAGGCTAATTTCACCATGAACTTACCTTGAGCACTAGTTATCAATGCCTTCATGTAATATAAATCTTCCTATTTCAGAAATCACTGCTTTGTAATGGACATGCAATATATGTCAGAAGGCTTTCATGCTCCAGACAACTCTCATTCATCATAAAAGATATTATGATGGAAAGAGCCTGTTCAAATGCTCTCGGTAAAAAATCTACATTTGCAAGGAAGGTTAACAAACAATGTCATGAGTTATCCCACATCTCCAAGAAAACCTATAAATGTGAAGAATGTATTATGGAGTTTGGAAGAAAAGCCAATCTTTTGTGGCATCTATGAAACCCTCACAGTAATAATTGAAAATGTTCTGAGGATGAGGAAATTCCTCAGAAGAAGCAAAAACAGGACCCTTGAAGATCCCTGCCAGTTAACAAGAAAAATAAAAAAAAAATGTTGTCAATGCATAAGTTGATGATGACTGAAGAAACACCACAGAGCTCACCCTATTCCTCAAGTTCTCAAGGGAGTCACTCCTTACTCTTCTGAAAGAAGAACTGACCTTGAAAGATAATATTAAATGGTACCTTGTGGTGCATGTGGGCTTCAGGTGAAAAGTTTCACTTTCTACCTTCAAATACTGTTCCCCATTTTTCCAAAGTACTTGCTCCACAAGTCTTCCTGCCTCGTCCCTGGAGAAAGAATTGAATTCTGCATACAAGAAGATCAAGCTTTCAATTGAAGAATTTGAAGGACCCTATAGGGGCTCCACGATGAAATGAACATTGGAAAATATATACCTCTTGCAGAGTCTAGTTATGTCCCTTCCCAAGAGAGTTACAATTAAAACACACTATTGTTAATGTATACAATTCTGATAATTCTGACCAAAAATGCTTTATATGGTCTGTTTTAGCCTGTTTGTATCCTGCTACAGAAAACTCACAGTGCCATAGCAACTAAAAGAAAAATTGATCTAACTTTCTCTATAACAAGAAATCCCATATAATAATTCAAAAAAAATAATAATAATAATAACATCTCTATCAATGTTTCTGGATATGAGAAAGAAGTACCTGGCTACCTAGCAAGTGCTTAGTCCTACCTGGACTAGTTGTTAGCGTACCTAACTACTATTCCAGCAGGCATATGTTTCTATGTTGTATTCCTTGTGTAAGTGTTTGCATTGTGTACAAGAAAACAACACAAGCCAAAAGCCATCCTCACAGACCTATTATGGCATATAAACTGACAGACTCCTGTCAGACCTCGTGGCAAGCAGCTGCTTGAAGGGATATTTATTTTGGTCTGTAAATGGTAGCTAGGTAGTTGCTTGAAGGAAAGCTATGCACCAATTCCCTGTGATGATGCCAACTTTAAGATTTTGGCTTGGTAAATTTTTGGCTTTACCAAGCCAAAAATCTTTATCTCAATCCCTTTTTTTTAAGTGTTCCCACTCTAACACTATTCAGATTTAATGAGTATGTGAATCTACTGTTATCAGATGACGAAAAGCAACACTATTGCTCTATTAAGAATATGAGTAGACTTTTCAGCCCTCTCACAAAACACAAATGCCAGACTTTCTACACTGACTACTGCCTTCACTATTTCACAAATCAATCACTCTTGAGGAACCATATTCCATATTGTCAAGAACATGGGCCCCAGAAAGTAATTTCCAATTAAGAAGAAGAAATGGTTGAAATTCACACAGACTTTGAGTCATTCTTAGTAAGTAGACACTTATATACCTGATCCTTCAAACTCTCACACCACTATCACAGCAAACCATAAATGATAGATTTGGATATCCAAATTCTGCGAATTGCATATCATGTTGTGGGACCTGACTGCTGCACCAGTAAACTTTCAGTAGTTATCATAATTTGTGGTTGATTGTGAAATCATATGGTATAACAGACAAGTTAGTTAACATAATGAAAGTTCTCTATAACACTGAGTCGTGTGTGAGAGTTGGTAAGGCTTGTAGCAATTGGTTTAGCATTACTTCTGGTGTTCGACAAGGGTGCATTTTGTCTCCTTTTCTCTTTAGCTTGGTTATTGATTACGTTATGCGAAATTCACTTCAAGGGAAAGATTTTGGCCTTAAATGGACTGGAGATACGAAAATTTCTGATTTAAATTATGCTGATGATTTGGCCCTTTTGGCAAATGATGTTGAGATGAACTCTTTCATTCAAGCTGTTGATGAGACTGGTAGTAGAGTAGGTTTGGTTATAAACAGAGAGAAAACTAAAGTGATGAAAATTGGTCAGGCAGGCTGTGATTCAGTTAATCTGAATGGTTGCAGTCTTGAGCAGTTGTTACAGTTTAATTATCTTGGGAGCTATGTAACAGATAATGGTGATGTGCGTCATGAGATTGACAGACGAATAGTGATTGCTGCCGGGACTTTTAGGAATCTATGGAGAGTGGAGAAATAGGCGTATACACCTAAAGACTAAAATTAGACTGTATAATAGTTTGATTCTTTCTAAGGTTAGTCATGGTAGTGAAACTTGGACACTTTGTAAACAAGATAACAGGAAACTAGATGCTTTTGATTCCAGATGCTTATGCAGTATCTTGGGCATTAGGTGGTTCAACTTTGTAACTAATGATGAGGTTAGGCAAAAGAGTTTGCAACCTCCTTTAAGCAGCATATTATTCACAGAGTGACTCCCGTTGGTTTGGCCATGTTGCCCGTATGAATAATTATAGATTGGCGAATAGGGCTATGAACAGGTTCCTAAAGGCCTCAGAAAGAGGGAGAGACCTAGGATGCGGTGGGCAGACAATATCAATCAGGACCTTGTTAGAATTGGTGTGCAGTGGCCAGATGCAGTAGATGTAGCTCAGGATAGACTTGCTTGGAGAACTAAATTGCACGGTCTGGTTGGCCCTCCGTAGCCCATGAAAACATAATTTTTAAATTGCACGGTTAAACATACATTTACAATTGTTAAATTGCACGGTTTACATACTGTGCAATTAAATTGCACGGTTTACATACATTTACAATGTTTTTGAATGTTTGGTTAAAGAAGAAAAGGATACCAAAACTTTTCTCTCAGAGATCAAACAATGCAACTTTCAAATCAGAAAGAGGAATTATATCTCAACCCTACCAACTACCATATTTGCAAACAAGTTCTAGGACTAGATTGAGTGAGGGATCATGATCATTTAACAGGCAAATTCCAAGAAGCTGCCCATAATGCATGTAATCTCAATTATAAATTCACTAATAAGATTCCAATCTATTTCATAACTCTAAGGAATGTGACAGCCATCTTATTATGCAAGGAATCAGCAAGATCAGAAATAAGATTAATTGCATTCCCAATAACATGGAAAAATACATAGCATTATCTCTTGGAACTTTGAATTTCATAGAAACCTATGTTTTTAAGTGCATCTCTTGAGAATCTAGACAATAATTTATTGACAAAAGATTTCCATATTTTAAAAGAGTGTATTGAACTTGAATGGCCACATCAGGTTTTGAGAAAAGGGGTTTATCCCTACGATT
The DNA here is from genome assembly GCA_038380435.1 of Ryuthela nishihirai. Taxonomy (NCBI): domain Eukaryota; kingdom Metazoa; phylum Arthropoda; class Arachnida; order Araneae; family Heptathelidae; genus Ryuthela; species Ryuthela nishihirai. Next base: position 8,699,291 of record JAWZYU010000019.1, read on the forward strand.
ACACCGATAGCAGTGAAACATTTGAAGAAACATTGTTATCTCCATGGGAAGCTTTTTACTATCAACTCACAGAAGAAGCACTAGAGGAGAAAGACTACATCCATGCAAAGAATGTATGGAACACATTCAACATAAAAAACTTAGGCCAGTATCAGGACTAGCAACCGAAGACCAATGTGCTACTCTTAGGTGATTGTTTGAGAGTTTTAGAAAAATATGCATCAGATATTATGAAATTGATCCCTGCCATCTTTACACAACTCCTGGGTTAGCCTGACAAGCATATCTGAAGGTGAGAAATGTGAATCTAGAGCTGATAACTGAACCTATAAGATACCTTTTTTTGGGAAAAAGGCATACATGGAGAAATTTCAATGACATGCAATCGATTTAGCATGGCAAACAACAAGCATTTAGATTCCTATATCCTCAGCTATCCTCTATTATGTAGTTGGAGGTTATGTAAGTGAATACATACTATGATGACAACAATCTCTATGGATGGGCAGTTTCACAGTGTCTTCCTCAAAGGGATTTTCGATGGTTTGATAAAGAAGAAATAGAATATCTAGATATTTCCTCAATTGCTGATGATTTCAATGAAAGCTATATATTGGAAGTCGATTTTGATTACTGACTTTCCCTCCACAACAAGCTTAATGACTATTCACTAGTCTCTGAGAAACTTCAGATTTCCAACAGCATGCTGTCACCATATTGCCAAGAGCTTGCTCATAATCTAGGAATAAGTACTGACCAATCAGCTGTAAAAGTAGTTCCCAATCTGAAAATTTAATTATACATGAATTAAGTTGTAACATTAAAGTAATCTACAGTAGCTTTCCACTCAAATCAAGAGGAGTGACTCAGTTTAACATTTTGAGTCAAGTGGCTTTAGGCATAGCCTCTTCTGCCACTTCTTATTCTTAATTATTAATATTCCTTAACTATTAAATTATGTATTTGATATCTAAGTCAAAGGCACACTAACAGGAACATACTTAAATTCTATTTACCATTAACTTGAAGGCTGGAATATGATATTTTAAAAAGCTTAAAACTTGAGGAAAGTACCCCAGTGCTACAGCTATGCTATTTTACCATTCGGTGCACAAGAAGCTAATATATTTGTGGCAAAGTTCTCCAATCAACTATTAAAATTGCATAAATATTACAAAATTAGAGAAGCTTTGACATATGCTTAAACTAGTAGATTAACAGCTATTAGGAACTAACTCCTACATCAACAGGATGGACAATGCCTAATAATGGATGTCATCGGTACTTAACCATAATAATTGCAAACATCGTCTTCAGTTTGGAAGTGACTTAACAACAAAGGACATTGCAATTACAAGCTTATCTAATAACATCACAGTGTTGTGCATTTAATAAGGACTGGTTGCCTTGGACATAAAATATGTGCTTACGCCCAACAAGATGCAAATGTCATCGATTTGTGTTCCAATGTAGCTGTTCCAGCCTTTAAGTTAATGGTAAATAGAATCTAAGTATGTTCCTGTTAGTGTGTCTTTGACTTAGATATCAAAGACATAATTTAATAGTTAAAGAATATTAACAGTTAAGAATAAGAAGTGTTCAGGAATATGAAAACGTATGTAAAATATTAACTTATGTTGGTGTGTGATAACAATGAAGGTTGTGAAGAACATCCACAACCGTAGTCTTCTAGAATCAGGACTGGTATGCAGCTAATGAGACGATAAAGTCATAAGTGTCGTCAGCAAGTTGAAAAAGTGAAAGTAAGAACAAACACTGCCTTCGAATCAGCTGCACCTGTGCCAGCAGAAAAAAGCTCACTCGACTGGTAAATATTCCTCTTTTTCTATCTTGCCCACCTTTACAAGAGAAAGGTTCATGTACAAGAAAGATATGAGTAAAGGTACAAGAAAAATACGAGTAAAGGTACAAGAAAAATACGAGTAAAGGTACAAGAAAAATACGAGTAAAGGTACAAGAAAAAGAACTAATGTAGATGTCATTAAGCTGAAGCCATGTTGCCGTAATAAATGCTATAATACACTACATGAGCATTTAAGTGCTCCTCAAGGTTTTTAATGTTTTAGAATGTAATTACAGCTTAAAAATCGTGAATGTTAAATAGAGTCAGTACCAACTTTGGCATTAAAATCACTTGAACAAGGATAATATCTCCTTTCTTGACAGAATTCAAAATATCCTGAAGTTGTCTGTAAGAACTATCCTTCTCATACTCATCGGTGGGAGCATAACAGCAGTATAACAGCAGATAACATTCAAGTTTTTAATGCTTGTCTGAAATTTTGCTGTAAGAAATCTTTCATTAATACACTAATATCCTAGAAGACTATCTCTAGGTTCTTCTAGGATATAGGTAGCTGCTGAGATGCAGAACTTAGAAATGCTATTATCTTCCCTCCTTGAAAAGAGAAATTTAAGATTATTTTTAAGAATCTGACCTTTAACTGTTCATTTGGTCTCTTGCAAGCCTAGAATATGTAAATTGTAACCGTGGAATTCTTGTGTGATGACATCAAGAGAATAAGCTCTGTGCAGAGTCCTCAAATTCCAACTACTTATGGAGAGAAAATGGTTAGCGGGATATTTAAAGAAACTATGTTTATTGAAAAAGGGAATGCCGACAATATCAAACAGTCCCCTAATCGCAGGCATGGGAGCAAAGACCCGATCCCCCACTAGTAAAGGCTGAAGTCATCTACACTGAGAGACTTCCTAAAATGTAGAATTTGATGATGCTCGTAGAAGTAGAGTTCAGATGCCTGCGATGACCTCTGCCCAGGATTATCTGCCAGCTGACATGCTTGGCTACTGATCTAAGGGACCTGGGTTCGAGCCCCGGGTAAGGCATGGTTGTGTGTATTGTTTTTCTGCAGAGGTCCTGCCATCTTCACAGACCTTCTACTATGGCATATAAACTGACAGGCTCCTGTCAGACCTCTGTGGCAAGCAGCTGCTTGAGGGGGTATTTATTTATTGTTTTTTATTATTTGATAAAACATATTCTGTGAATCTATTCACTTGGGGCTGTCAACTCACAAGCAAACAGAAAGCACAATGGAAGATTTTCTCTCCACACAAGCCCACCAATGCAGCAAATTCAGGATCCACAATCAAGCTCAGAGCCTTATATCAGTCCAGTAAGTTTATATGGTCAGCACTGGGACCCTTTGTGGTTGACCACTCCTCAGCAGGGTAGAAAAAAAAAAAGGAAAAGTAGCCATAATTATGCAGATCAGTAGACCACACTAATCTGGCAGCCACCCCCTTCTGTTCACTTCCACAAGAGAGTATCTCTTTTGGAAGGTACTAATGGCCTGCACCACAAAAAGGCAGGGTCGGACATTAGGTGCTAGGCCTGGATTGTTCCATGCATCATCACAGGGAATTGGTGCATAGCTTTCCTTCCAGTGACTACCTAGCTACCATTTACAGACCAAAATAAATATCCCCTCAAGCAGCTAATTGCCACAAGGTCTGACAGGAGTCTATCAGTTTATATGCCATAATAGGTCTATGAGGATGGCAGGATCTTAGCAGAAAAACAGAACAAAAATCCATGCCTTACCTGGGGCTTGAACCCAGGTCCATTAGATCAGTAGCCAAGCTTGCTAACCACTCGGCCATGGGACAGCTCTCCATTACATTGATGATGTATTGATCTTTTGGGACCATCCCACAGATCAATTAAATACACTAATTGAAGTATTCAATAGCATTTTGCAACTATAAATTTATCCACGAGACAATGCAATAATGAACTCCCATATCGCAGATGCAATATCAAAATATATCGTAAACCCACCTCTATTCTGACATTATACCACTTGATTCAGCACACCCTTATATCATAATATCCTACGAAAATACAACAATAAATTACCAATTAGCATTAATAAAAGCATTAAACACCTAATAATAAATGATCATGACAAATCACCCATAACCAGAGGGATATATAATATAGAAATACCAGACCCCCATAATAGATTAAAAGTAAAAACACATACATAGGCAAAACATATTGTACACAGGAGCAATGTATATATGAACATCAACAGGACATTAATAAAAAAACTAACATAGCATTGGTCTGTAAATGGTAGCTAGGCGTAAACTGGAAGGAGAGCTTCGCAGCAGACACGCTAGTGATGCTCTTCTAGGATATGATTGCATTAATGAAAGATTTCTTAGAGCAAAACTGAAAACAAAAATTAAAGATTTGAATGTCATCTGTTGTGATGCCCCAAAGAGAACTCTGATGAGAATGAGAAGGATATGTTTTACAGCCAGCTTCAGAATATTTTGAATTCTGTGAAGGAGATATTTCTCTTGTGCTAGGTGACTTCAATGCTAAAGTTGGTTCTCTGACCTTTGGGCAGGAGTTTTAGGTCCCTTTGGCAGTGGTAGTTCCAATGGCAATGGAGAATGTCTTCTTCAGATAAGTAAACTTAATGGTTTACGAATAATTAACACACACTACAAACACCAGAACATTTATAAATATACATGGGTTTCACCTGATGGGTTGCACAGGAATATGATAAATTATATTTTAATTACCAGCAAACGGGCCATTTCAGTTAGTAATATCAGATCATACAGGGGAGCCAAAATTGGGTCTGACCATTACCTAGTCAAAAGTGTCTTGCAACTGAAGCTTAAGAAATGTGTTAAGGTTAAGAAAATTACCTTCAACACTGAATGCCTGAAAAATCCAGATATAGCCAAAGCATACCATGATAGGCTACTTAGTCATTATGACAATCGTGGTTTGCTTACTGCTGAAGTTGAGAAAGAATGGGATCAATTTAAACAGGCTTTTCTTGATACCAACAGTACTCTTTTGGGTAAAAGGGAACAGAGGAAACGAAATTATTTGAGTGATAAGGCTATGGAACTTATTTCAGAAAGAAGGAAGTGCAGGATTAATATGAATCAACACCCTACAAGTCCTAACAGAAGGCATTACAACAAGCTTAATAAGCATGTAAAAGATCAGCTAACAACTGATAAGAATCTTCAGCTTGATAGGTTGGCTGGCAAATCAGAGGAAGCAGTTAGACAGCACAACAGCAGGGGGTTGTACCATATTATTAATGTTTTATGTGGGAAGAAACAGACAGGTACACAGGGATTGAGGGATAAATATGACAAGGTGGTTGAAGGTGAGGATTCTGTGTTGGCTAGGTGGGCTGAGCATTTCAGGGATGTTCTAAATAATGTGATTATTTCTACTCCCATTGTTTGTAATGAGCATAGATGCATTACTGGCTTTTATGATAGCCCTATATTACATTCCGAAGCTGCATTGGTTATCTCTAAAAACTGCATAAATCCGCAGGGGTGGACGAAATCACCACTGAAATGCTTAGAGCTGGGAACATTTGTGTAGTCACATGGCTGACCAAAATTTTGAATAATTTTTATGATAAAGGTGTTGTTCCTAAGGATTTTACTAGAGCTGTCTCAATTTTTAAAAAAGGTGATCACAGTTTTTGTGATAATTCTAGGGGAATTAGTTTACTTTCTGTTCCAGGTGAAGTTTTTGATGATTATACTTAATAGAATTAAGAATTTGGTTGATGGACAACTGCATGATGAACAGTGTGGATTCAGAAGTGGTAGGGAATATATTGATCAAATATTTTCACATAGGCAGATTCTTGAGAAATGTTTACTTTCAGAAACCTGTGGTTGCTAGCTTTATAGATTTAAAAAGGCCATTGACTCTGTTGATCGGCATAATTTGTGGTTGATTGTTAGATCATATGGAATACCTGATAAGTTAGTTAGTGTAATGAGAGCTCTCTTATAATAACACTGAGTCGTGTGTGAGAGTTGGTACGTCTTGCAGCGATTGGTTTAGCATTGCTAGTGAAGTTAGACAAGGGTGCATTTTGTCTCCTTTTCTCTTTAGTTTAGTTATTGATTATGTAATGCAAAATTCTTTGCAAGTGAAAGATTTTGGTCTTAAATGGTCTAGAGATTTCAAAATTTCTGATTTAGATTATGCAGATGATTTGGTCCTGTTGGCTACTGATGTTGATGAGATGAATTCATTCGTTAGGGCTGTTGATGAGACTGGTAATAGAGTAGGTTTGGTAAGAAACAGAGAAAAAACTAAAGTGATGAAAATTGGTCAGGCAGATGGTGCTTCAGTTACTTTGAATGGCTGTACCATTGAACAAGTGTGTCAGTTTACTTATCTTGGGTGCTATGTAACAGATACTGGTGATGTACAACATGAGATAAATAGAAGAATAAAGATTGCCACTGGGGCTTTTAAGAATCTATGGAGAGTATGAAAAAATAAGCTTATACACCTAAAGATTAAAATTAGGCTGTATAATTGTTTGGTTTTTTCTAAAGTTAGTTATGGTAGTGAAACACGGACTCTTTGTAAGCAGGATAACAAGAGACTTGATGCCTTTGACTCTAGATGCTTTTGCAGTATTTTGGGCATTAGGTGGTTTGACTTTGTAAGTAATGATGAGGTTAGAAGAAGGAATCATCAACCTACTTTGAGCAGCATATTGTGCAGAGAGAGACTGCATTGATTTGTCCATGTTGCCCATATGCATAGCTGCAGATTGGCAAAGAGGATTATGAACAGTGTACCTAAGAGTATCAGAAAAAGGGGAAAACCTAGGATGTGATGGACAAACAATGTTAAACAGGACCGTGCTAGAATTGGCCTAGAATAGCCAAATGCAGCAGCTGTAGGCTCAAAAGAGACACATCTGGAGAGGAAAATTACACAGTCTGGTTGGACCTCCATAGCCCATGGCTGCATGAGGATTTTGTATGTATATAGCATTAGCACAAGCAGTAATAGAAAAATTTTTTGAAGTAAATAATATAATACATAAACCAATAATAGCACACCACATCAAATTTCAACTGCAATATTTAGAATCTATAATGATTAAAGTACATAAGCAGTAGCTCTGTAACACAGAAATACCACCCCTGCCTCTAGGAATCTCCTGTTGTGCGAGCAAACACTCGCACCGACTGCGCGAGTAGCTAAGAATGTCATTAGGGACATACCCATATAAACTTGTAACATCTCATCATACAGAGCCTGATGAAACTAAGAGAAGGATGTAGTGGCAAAATGCATTGCTGGAGAAACTGTGTTGGAGAATGTTTTAAACTTTTTTTAAAGATTTTTAAGAGTTTTAAACGTTTTAGTATGCAGTTGGGATTTAGTAGTTTTAATTCTTGAGCATATGCTTAACATTGTCAACTCACTCAATGAGTCAAACTGTCCAACAGCATAACAACACAAATAATGAAGTGCCAGCAGAAGTTAGTGCATGTCAGCAAAGGAGGTTTCCATAAAAACCTGATGACTTCAAGAATCTTCAAGTAAACCAGGACTGGTAATCACAGCTAAGATGATGTGCATTAACAATATCAGCCCAACATTGAGTGTGCTAGAATAGCGAAAATAAGGGACATACAACCCCTCAGAATTAGCTGTCAACTGTGCCAGCAAAGGTATACAAGTTCAATGGACTGGTAATTATTCTTATTTTTTATTCTTGACAGCCTTTACAAGGAAAAGGTAAGTGTACATGATAAAGGAATAAGTGTAGAGGCAACAAGCAGATTCCACTGAGTGGTAATCGACACTCTACTTTTCTACATAAGCCATTTAAGCTCTCCTCAAGAGTTTTAATTTTGTAATTACAGCTAATATCGTGTATATTAAATTGTATAATTTACAGCTGTGAGTCTATTTAATTTTAAAGGAATAATTTGCTTGCTACAAATTATATAGTTTACTTTTTTAATAAATTTTTATTTGCATTGCCAGATGCTTTTTTATTACGACTCTAAAAATGCCCTATTAAAATAAAACTAGTCTTTTTTAATATTTTATTTTCAGAAAATCCAGAATTAAATGCTGATTAATTTAACATATAACATTCCAAAATTCCTTTTATTAGTTATTGGCAAAAAAAGTTAATAATTATTTTTTGGTTGATCAGAGTGAAAAAATAACTGGGCTTCTGGATGTAAATCAGTTTTTCGGCAGGACCATGCAAAAGTTAAGAATCCATGGTTTACTCTTTCTTGAGCCAAGATGAAACAAAACATCAAGAAACCATAAATACTGTATCATAAAATTTGCCTCTTTTTGTGGACATATCATCAAAATTATATTTATCACAAATATCAGTTGATTTTGCATTTTATCTTTTACATATATTTCACTAAATTTACATTTTAAAATTAATTCATTAGTGGTTAGCATGCCTGGCATGTTATTAGCAGTGTGGGTTCGAATGTCTGTCACTGCAAAACTATTTTTTTTTTCAGCTAATTATTTCACAAGTCATTCATGGAACAATTTTTCTTTTACTGAAACAAAAAGAACTATTCATTACCCATTCTTTTGTACATGACCAGCCCATCTCCACTTAGACATATATATAAACATGGTGGCATCGTTAACTCTAATAGAAGATAAGATTCAATAACTTATCTTTTAATTTAAGACTGTCATGCTTTTCTCCTTGCCTCTCTCAGGAGCTTTTAAACTTATTCACCATCTCTGTGAACCTCTGACTGCCCAGCTTTCACATTCATAAATCAAGACAGGTAACATACATTGATCAAAAATTTTCTTTTTAAAACTTAACAGAATATTATTCTTAAAGATGTTTCATTACTTTTCCAAATGCCATCCATCTCAACTGTATTCTTTTTTTCTCTTAACAGAAATCACTATAGTAAGTCTCCAACTTACACTGTTAATTTGCTCCAAAGGTTTCCATGTAAGATGAAAACAGTGCAAATTGAACAATGCTTAAATATATTTTTTGATATACATTTGTTTCAATAGATAATTAAAGCCAAAAAAAGTAGTGCTTATAAAAATGTTAAGAAAATGAAAATTTATTCAGTATATATATATGTACAGTACATATATAAAATCATAACTGTAGGGGAATTAATTATGTATTTACTATTTAATCATTTTGGCTCAGATTCTACAGATAGCACAAAACATTAAATATATGTACAATAAAAATATATCCTAATTCATATAAATACTGTATATATATATATCTGGTACTAATTACCATAGAAACTGAAGAACCTAAACTGCTTAAATTAAGAAAACTCATATATTCATGTAACTTGAAACTAGTAAGTTGGGGTTGTCATTTTACCTCTGAATGATACTTTTTTGCACACAGTGGGATAAATGGAAAAGCCACAAAGGACCAAAAGGTTCAGAAAATGCTGCATGAAGAGGATCCACTGGACAGCTGTTATAAGAGAGAGGGTAGCCTCCCATCAAGGCCATCTAGCATATTCTTTAACATGCATAGGATGTGGCTTTCCTGCAACAAGGTCATGGCTTTATGTTCCATCTGACATAATGGCAGCCTTTTCAAGTCCTTCAGTGTCACCATCCTGATCAAGGATTGGGTGAGAGTTAGCAGAAATATATCTCAATACAGGCACAGTTGCATCTCAAACCTGTGAACTATAGGTTATGAGCCTGGTGTGCTACTGAGACACCCTTGCTCTGTAAGTTGGGAACTTACCATATTTATATTAATCTGTTTCCAAAATAGGTAAAATGCAAAAGTAAAGTCGTGAAAGTGAAAGAGGCAAAAAGGTAGTTACACAAGTAAAACCTTCACAGGGTAGTCCCTTCATCACATGAATGACATCTATCTTTTAATATGTCACTAATTCATGGGTCTAGTGTGAACATGACCTAATTGCTAGGTCAATGTACATTGTTATACACTGTTTACATAAATTTTCATTAAGAAATCATTATGCTTGCATATCATTACATGTAATTTTTTTGGTGGGGGTGCTTGATTTTATGGGGTATAAACTAATGTAGCACTGTTACAATGAGATGAAGCTGTATACTAAATTTAACAGTCCTAGCTCTTACTATTTACAAAGAGTTCTTGAACTGAACAGACAGACACATTCTAAAATATATAATACCAATACACTGAAAGCACGATTTATTATTAGCACGGTTTAATCTATAGTTTCAATAGATCTATAGACACGATCTATAGTTTCTATGGTATTCTCTTTCTATCCTATTGAAACAGGCTGGTGCACTTCTAGTAGCACCCATCCACAAACCTGCCCTATTTCATCACAATAATGTGGCCAGTCAAAACCCCTTTCAGGCTATAAACAGGTCAGATACCTACCTGCTGTATAGTGCAGCTGTTATGACAGATAAACATGGTGACTTGAGTGAGTTCAAACTTGGGCAGATAGTTGGTGCGAGAAAGAAGGATGCACCATATTCGAGACTGCAGAACATTTGGAATTTCCATGTGCAACCATTGCACTTGTGTACCAGGACTACCAGGACTACATCAAAACCAGCAAAACTTGCAGCTCCTGGGAAAAATGTGTCCATAACCAGGCTGTTGATGTTCAAGGTGAGTGCTGTCTCTCCCATACCATAACAATGGAACAGAGGGTCACAGTGAGATAACATCAGCATTCAACAATGAGACAGCTAGAAACATTTGTGCAAAGTTCCATTCAACATACAATGGCATGACTGGGCTATGGCAGCCAATGCCCATAGAGTACCCTAGTTAACACAATGTCACCAGGCTATGAGGCTGCAATGGGTGAAGGAACATCACTAATAAACCATGGAAAACTGGAAATGGGTAAGTTGGTCTGACGAATTGAGGTTCCAACTACACCACACTGATGGAAGTTGTATGTATGACACAGACCACACAAGGCCATGGGCTCCAACTGTCAAGTCAGGGTGTTACAGGCCAGTGGGAGAAGTGCAATGTTCTGGGGCATGTTCACGTGGGCAACCTTGGGGCCTCTTGTACCTATTAAGACTGCCATTATGCATAAAGCTATGTTGATGTACTTGCCAACCACCTACACCCATTCATGACTATCCATTTCCCACAGCAGGATGGCTTCTTTCAATAAGTCAAGGCCCCACTCATCACTCCAATTTGGTGAAGCACTGGTTGGAGGAGCATTCCAGTGAGTTCACAACCCTTCAATGACCTTCTCACTCAAGATTTGAACCCTATTGAGCATTTGAAGGACAAAGTGGAGGGATACATTCAAGCTCAAAACTGACTATAAGCAACTCTCCGTGCTTTACAGACAGCTGCCTGGAATCATGGGCCGCAATACCACTTGAACATTTCCAACACCTGTTAGAGTCCATGATGTGTTGCTACTGTTGTGAGGGTAAGGTGGACCCTCATGTTATTGGTGGGTGTGTATAATAAATTCTCATTTTAGTGCATTCATAATTATCAAATTTTTGTAAAATTCTATATCTTAATCAGAATGACTTGATGTATGTGCATTTATTTGCGACTCAAATGTGATATTTGCTAGTAAATTTTAGAATGACACAATGCCAAGGTTAATTAAAAGGATTTACTCCACACTACGAGTGGTTAGCACGCTTTGCTACTGATCTAAGGGACATGGGTTCGAGCCCCGGATTAGGCATGGATGTGGGTGTCATTTTTCTGCTGAGGTCCTGCCATCCTCTCAGATCTCTTACTATGGCATATAATGATCTCCTACTATGTCAGACCTCTGTGGGAAGCAGCTGCTTGAGGGGGTATTTATTATTTTTTATTTTATTTTTTTCACTGTAATATTAGCTCTCAAAAGAGTAATAATTGCAACATAGCTACTGAAATATCATCTTGACACTAGGGCAAAAATTCAGAGCCTCTGGTTGCTGATATCTAAGTGTTAGTCTTTATGGATGTTATTTCATACTGCTGTTAAGGTATGAGTAAAGAGTTCTTCACCATAATTGTTGAAACAGGCTGGTGCACTTCTAGTTGTCTTAGTCCACATGCTGATCTTCAATTTGCCTTGAGGTGGCAGACATTCATTGAGATACCAGTCCTTATTAACAATTATGATGCTTTAGATGATTCATCATCTTCTTATATGACACTAATCCGATGCATTATACACCTTGAGAGCTAAAAACATTTAAAAACTTAATCTCCACTTACAACATATGTGGGGACAAGTATTAAAATCAAAGCTTCAAAACCCTGAATGTGTTTCTTCTGCTGGACCAGCGGCTTCCTCAGCAAGTGATGATCATAGTACAGTTGCACTATTTATGCTACAAGCCCCCTAGCGGTGTAGCACAAATATGCTAAGTAGGTCGTAGTAGGAGATTCCATGCAGCCAGAAGGGGGAGATATCGATATTGTGTATGTTATTACTTTGCCTGTTAATCAATAATGCAATTTAACTGAAATTTGGTGGATGGTGCCGCAATAATTTTTGGGTTTATCCCAGGTATAGGTAGTTTATTATTTATTATAATTTGAGTAAGGGCAGTGGTACCTTGTTGCTTTTTAAGGTCAGATTCATGTTCCGTTTGTCATTCATCAATCTGCCTGTATGTCTTCCCAATATATTTATTTTTATTTCCAAGTATATTTTCTGGGTCATCAATTTTGACTTTATACACTCCTCCTGTGATGGGTATTTTAACTCTATTGTTAATAGTAAGCATTTTAACATTCATTTGAATAGTTACAGAAATGCATATATTATATGTTTCTCATAGCAGTGCTAAGAGTATTAGCTATGGGTTCGATGTATTGGAATGGAGTAGAATATTTAATTTGACTAAGACTATTCTGTGCTGGTTTTATCTGGGTACTTAGTTTATATTAATATTGGTTACTTCTAAAAAAATTTTCCATATATTTTCTACCATAGTCAGCCTGTTGTCCAATCTCGTATATATAATGTAATTCCTTCTCCAGAGTGGTTTGTTTTTTACAGTATCTTAATGCTCTGAGAAAGTAGGTATTAAACGCTGCTTTTTTTTATATTTTGGAGGATGTGTAGAGTTGAATGATATAAGGTTTGGGGTAATTAGGTTTTCAGTAAACACTAGTTTCACAATTGTTTTGTCCCATGTTTTATTAAAATATCCAAAAAAGGTAATTGACCATATTTTTCGCATAAATGCATAAATTGCATTTGAGGGATTATGGTATTAAATAAATTTAGTAATATCTACAACTCGTCAGGTCCATGGTCCCAAACAATCAATATGTTATCAATAAACCACAGATAAATAGTTGGTTTTAATGATATTTGTTGAAGCACGGTATTTTCAGTATGCCATACAATGACATCAGCTGATAGACCAGACAGAGGTGATTCCATTGGGACCATTCTCTGTTTCCAAATTCGGCCATCCACCACAAACCAATTGGTTGAGTTGGCCATGTCTAGGGCCTCATGCACATTACTCTTAGGCCATGGGCCCAGCCTCCTGCAGCCATTTGGCCTTGAGCCGCATCTAGCACTGGTGTGCTTGGCTACGACGACATGACATCAAAGGAATGGAGTGTGGACTAACACTAGAGCAACCGAAGGCTCTGAACTTTTGCCCTAGTGGCAAGATGATATTTCAATAGCTATGTTGCAATTATCATTTTTTGAGAGCTAACATTACAGTGAATAGTGTGGAGTAAATCCTTTTAAGAGATATTTGCTATTTATGTTAAGAAATAATTCTGCATCACTTTTTGATTTATAATCACTATATTCAATTTTATGTTTGATCAAATTACTAATTAAAAAGCCCACATGATCAAAGGAGCACTTTTCAACTCCTCCAGGACTTGAAAAATCTTCAATTTTTAATATTTCTTCATTCTATTTTCTTACTGGCCCATATAACACCCGATTTAATATTCTTGGTTTACAGTAGAAATTCTTTCAATTATGTATTACCTGAGACAGATGTTAGAATAAATGAAGAGATGCTTATAATACTTTTAAAACAGCTCTGGTGGTTTTTCATTTCAATACTGTTTATTATGGCCACTGGCACCATGATCACTTTATTGTATTGTTGCCATAAATAACATGGGAATGTTGGTCAATAAAAAACGAAAGTAATTATATACACATATATATATTAATGGGTTAATATAAAAGAATAGGGGTGTGGGTGGCTCAGTCGGTAGCATGCCAGGCTCGTAATCTACAATTCCCATGTTCGAGTCCCAGCTGGGTCAGCACTGAGATTTATCTCCGCAAAATTCCTCGCCCCTGCCCATGGTCAGTAGGAGACACCGATGGGCTAGGAAAGGCCGCCATCCGTTGGATGGGACGTTAAGCCATGGCCCCGTGTGCGGGAGAGCCATACCCTGTGCACGTTAAAAGAACACGCTGGATGGCCTTGACGGGAGGCTACCATCTGTCTCCTAACAGCTGTTCCAGTGGGACCCCTCCCCCAACCTTCTCTGAGTTTTCGGGGTCCTTGTGACCTGGCCATTTAGCTCATTGTGCACAAAAAAGTGCCACTCAGAGGTAAAACAACCCAACTCATAATATAAAAGAATAAAAATAAAAACAATGTATTAGCAAAATATAATTGTAATAAAATACTAACCTTTTCATCTAAAGCAATTTTCAGCTGATCCTGCAACCTACTAATCAAACGAGCTTTTACTTCAATGTCTTGCTCAAGTTCTGTGATTTGGGACTTCATCTGACTCAGGGTCATATTTTTCTCATTTAAATTTGCATCTACTAGGGCTTTTTCTTTACTTATATTCTGCAAACGTTGATGTGTCTGTTTTACTTCTTCTTCTAGTGATATTAGACGAGATCGAAGTTCTCTTACAGTAGTTTCTGATTTATACTGTTTATCTTGCAGCTCCTATTGATGATACAATGAATGCAAATTAATCCACAAATAGCAATGATATTAATATCATATTTATATAATTAGCTACATGTACTGTGTTCTGAGATAAATGGGCAGATCTAGATTGAGGGAAGTGGATAATAATGTCATACAGAAGCTTATTAGAACTGCCTTGAAATGGTCATATACAGCAGTTATTGCTCAGGTTCAATGTTTCTGGAGAAGTAAATTCCAAAGTCTTCTTGAGCATCTGTAGCTAATTGAATATTAGTTAAAGATTAAGTACATACATATATTTATATATATAACTCTCTGTATTGCAGAAGTAATATTTTGAATGTTAAACATAATTTTAGATACTGTAATATAATAACCAAATGATTCAAATTAGACCTGGTTAATCCATGGTTCATTGCAAAAGACATGGAAATCATGAAGCAAATCATCAATACACTGAATTTGGTCCATTTCAATTTTTTTGGCAAAACATTTTTAGGTGCATAACTAAACAATTCCACCATATTATATTACTCATTAAAATGCATATTTGTTTATTTAATAAAGCTATATTCTTGAATATTTAAAAATGCAGATTGTTTGCAATTCACTACTCATTAGAAATGTACATTTCGATTTTTAGAGAATTTTTCATGCCTCTTTAAAGATATATTCTTCTTTTCAAGTTGTGCAGACCAGCTTAAGGACTACTATATATTATTAGTGAAATATGCATATAAACTGACAGGTTCCTGTCAGACCTCTGTGGCAAGCAGCTGCTTGAGGGGGTATTTATTATTATTTGTATATATACAGGGTGATTCAGAATTCATCATCAATATTTGGTGGGGAGGAAGGGAATAAGAAAAGAAAGAGATTTCACATAGGAAAGTATGGGGGCAGACGAACGCATGGTGGTGCAGAGGGCGCTGTGTGTACACACCTCTCATACAGAAGCACAGCTGTTTGACGCGTGCAGCGCCTCCCTCGATTAACATTACTAGCAGCAAACGATCCTGTTTCACGCAGTTGGCGATGAATACGTGAAAACATTTGATGCTGTGGCACACGGCGGTTTGGGAAGCGCGCTGCATACAATTGCCTGGCTCGAAGACATCTTTCTCCTGCCGCACCGTAAGTTACATGCATATCTGCACATTCATTCCACGTATACCGGTTCATGTTACTTCTGCAAATTCACCTTGTCGAATGACAACTGACTGCACGCGTCAAACAGCTGTGCTTCTGTATGAGAGGTGTGTACACACAGCGTCCTCTACACCACCATGCGTTCGTCTGCCCCCATACTTTCCTATGTGAAATCTCTTTCTTTTCTTATTCCCTTCCTCCCCACTAAATATTGATGATGAATTCTGAATCACCCTGTATATAATATAGATTATATTTTATTCTTATAGAAAATGTATTGTAATCAGTGAAATATATAAGCAGGTAAAATATATTTTTTCAGGAAGAAATATCCTTTCAATTTATATAAAATTTAACTGTTTTATTCATTGGATTTCCTAAACATTAAGCTTTAATCATACAGTTAGATCTATTATTTCACTAAATCACTATGAAAAAAATCACATTAAACTAATATGTTTGCAAATTTTCTTAAATTTATTTTCATAAAATTCAGAACTAAATTCTGCTTAATTTGGTATATAACATGACCTATTCTGTTAATTGATTATTTGTTAAAAATATTGCAAAGTTTACTTCTTTATTTGACTCAGAAAAGTTCGTGAAAAGCTACTTTTCTCAAAGTATAAATAAATGAAATATTCCCTCAATCAGCTACTTGCTACAGAGGTCTGACAGGAGCCTGTCAATTTATATGCCATAGTAGGTCTGTGAGGATGGCAGGACCTCAGTATCTAATATCAAGAAAAAAAATTAGAAAAGAAGGCGTTTTCTTGATTCAAATAAAAATCATTTTTCTGTTACATACGAATAAAAAGGTTATTTCTGAGTATTAGTTATTTCTGTTGATTAGGGTTTTTTTTTTTAATAATTTTTATTTGTATTGCCAGATGATTTTTTTTACCATATAACTCTAAACAAGCCCTACTGAAATAAAACTAGTTGTCTTTTTCTTTTAATATTCTTGTATTTGTTTGTTTTATCTTTTGAAGTAAATTTCTATGAATATCAAAAAAAGCTACAGTTAAATGTTTCAGCCACCATAATTTCTTAAATATCAAATGAATATTGCTGAAAATAGATATTTAAAGAAATCTGAACAAGAACTTCAATTTATCTCCAGTAACATTTTTTCATAAAAAAAATTATGTTCAGAATATGGGAGATTCAAATGTGACTTTTAACATGCAAACAGTTTGAAGGAAATTTATAAATTTTATTGCTCAACGACAAAGAATCTTAAGTAATTTTAATTTCTAGAAAAACTAGAATAAATCAACTTGAAAAAAAAATGCAAAAAAATTTTTTTGTGCAAAGAGAGACTCCGCTGGTTTGGTCATGTTGCCCGTATGGATAATTATAGATTGGCGAATAGGGTTATGAACAGTGTGCCTAAAGGCCTCAGAAAGAGAGGGGGACCTAGAATGTGACGGCCAGACAACGTCAAAGAGGACCTTGTTAGAATTGGTGTGCAGTGGCCAGATGCAGCAGATACACTCAGGACAGATATGCTTCGAGAACTAAATTACACAGTCTGGTTGGACCTCCATAGCTAATGGCTAATTGAGGATGATGGTGATAAAATTAAAGGTTCACTTTGGAAAACCTGATGAATAAAAATAGTTAAATTATATATTTATCAAAAGGAAATTTCCTCCCGAAAAATATAATATTCAAAATGAAATATGATTTTTATTTCTTTTAATGATTGTTTTCAGTATTGTATATTTTAAACACGGCCAGTGTTATACAACGTGACTTGGACTTCTCACATTCACAGAATTTTCGGAACTGGTTATGAAATAGAAAAAAAAACTTCCTTGTCTGATTTTGTTTACTAAACATTATGAATTTTTTCTTTGGGTGTTGAAGTTTGGCAATTTGGCTAAGAGTAGAAAGGTTTGTGCACCAAGGCCATCATACAATTAGAAATAATAGATCTAACTGTATGATTAAAGCTCAATGTTTAGGAAATCCAATGAATAAAACTAAGGTTCCCAAAACTGCCCTCCCAAATGATAGCCATTTTCCATAGAAGGAAGTCTATTTTGTTTCCTATCCAAGACATTCAATTTTAGAAAACGGTATAAGCTCAAAGTTTTTTTGTTTTTGCTTTTTTGTTAAAAAAGCAAGAAATAATAAAAGAAAAATTACACATAACATAATGGGATGTTAAATAAAATATCAACAACAACTTTTAAGCTGGCCTCCAATCTAGCATAACTTGCAAAGATCGATAAAACAGCCGATTGAAGATCGCTAACTAATGAAAACAAATATACAGAAATGAATTTGTTTTCAAATCAAGACCATTTATTTTCAGAAAATGATACTATATCAAAGTTTTACTGGAAAAGTAATATATAATAAAAAAAAATTAACATATAGCCTAATGCGATGTTAAAATATCCACAGCAAGAAGTTGTAGGCCAGCCATATGATATAACATAACTATGAAAAAATCAATACTTATCGATCAGCCAAAAGATCGCTAATTTCCGAAAATAAATCTACTGAAATGAAAACGAAGGTTCAAATGTAAAAAAAAAATACTAACTTTACAAAGAGTATCCAATACAAGATATTTATTCTATTATAAGTTATAATTGTAGATTCTTGAATTTTTATATATTTGATCAAAGAGTATCCAATATATGCTGCATTTTTTTGTGCAATATATCTTTGCACAAAAAAAAATTGATCAAAGAGTATCCAATATATGCTGCATCAAAACTGTAAAAAACACTTATAGCGCACAGAATGGAAATAGCATGTGTCAGCCATCTTCATCTTGTTTGACTCAGTGAAACCTAATTAAATGCAGGTGCAACAAGAATTTCTAAGAAGGATGTGTTCACTTTCAGTTTCAATTTGAAGGATGCTGGGAAAAATGATAAAAATAACTTGGAAATACTGAAATAGGTTTATGGCAGAAATGAATGTGAAAAGGAAAAAAAGACTGCAGTAAATATTTTGTAATTACTTCCAATATCTATAATTTTTAAAAATAGCAGTTTTTTTTTGTTAATTTTTAGATTCTTGAAAATTTAAGGAAAAATATTTTGATAATAGTTCAAATCAAACTTGTGAGCTTAAATTAGATGGTTGCTTCAGCAAATAAGAACGTTAACAAGCAAATCAGCAACACCGTTTAGTGCTTCTAAGAAATGGTAATCACATGGCTTTATAAAATTATTTACATTGTAGTTTAATAAAATATGCATCAATTTAAAAAACAAAATATTATTTTTGAAGCCTGAATTATATATTTTTATAAGATATATAAATATAAAAATTACAACACCAATTTTTATTTTTTTAAAAACTATTTTTTTTTTGTTGTACTAAAAACGTATACATACGTCCTTGGCCCATTTATTCTGATTCTCCAGACGTATACAGATGATGTAGACACTGGAAGGGTTAATAGTGGCATTATTTACCACTTTCACCTTCTTCACTTCACCAAAATTACTTATATTCTTTGTTAGTATAAGTTAAGAAGGTGAAAGTGGTAACTAATGCCAGTATTAAGAAAATTTATCTTTAATTACTTGACATGCCAGTACCTAAATGGTTTAAGGAATATTAGAGTGTAAATCATTGCCTAAGAGCAACCTATAGATAAACTGTAGAACATATATAGCTTGCTCAACAAAAATACAACAAAAACCGTGTTAAATTAAACTGATGGGAGTATATAACATAAATATATCCAATCCTACAAACAAGTTAGAAGGAAAAAATTATATTTGAAAAACCTATTGAACACATGAGCAGTGTATGACGGAACACTGGAATGATATTAAACATAAAAAACAGAACACAGCCCTGGCACAAATAAGACTTGACAGAAATATTGAAGTAAACAAAGTTCAATACAAACCCATAATAGCACCCTACAACTAAATTTCAATTGCAGTATGTCGAAATTATAATTGATAGATTTACATAAAGAAATACTGTATTATACAGATTGGTTGGTTGGAGTTTTTTGGCAAAAGAGCAACGAGGGCTATAATGCGCCAAACAGAGACAAAGAGCTAAAAGATGGGCAACCCACAACCAGTTAAAATAAACACAAAAGTGGTAAACAAGGGCACAGAAAAGAGTAGAATAAAAATGGTACAACAGTAGAAAGAATAAGAACCAACAAGTGTAGAAATCAACAACAGAAATGGGTGTATAGGACCCATGCAAAATCAAAAGCATGCAGAAAATCTAAGAAAAAAACGTAAAAATTCATAAACGAGTAAAGTAACATAAAAATATGAAAACAGGAGTTAAAAGTGATTCATCAGACAAAAGATGACCAAGTGTAAGGAGTTCGGACGTAAAATTGTGAAAGGTAAAAAATAAATGTCTGTCTAGGGTAAAAGCTGGGCAATTAATTAAAATGAGTTTAATAGTATAACACTGTCACAAAACTCACACTTAGGTTTGTCGTCTGTCCGAAGAAGAAAGGAGTGAGTGATAAATGAATGACCTAAGCAGAGCCAAGCACGTACAACTTCCTCCTTGCGATTCCTGTGAAAACAAGACTGCCACAGTTTGACTCTGGGCTTGATCTTGAAAAGCTGGTTACCATCCTGTTCAGATCAAGATCTCTGCCACTTTGCTGGGAGTTCGATATAAAAACGCTGCCAGAAGTCCATGTATGGAACTGGCAGCAGAGTCTGGGCAGAAACTTGGGGGAGCAGGAGGTAAAAAAGAGATGGAGAAGAATGACTCCCCACAGAGTGTTGGCAATTGCTTTGGGATCAGCGATTGCCTGTCCATTGTGCTCCAGGATCGATAATGAGTGGGACATGTCACTTCTGCCATTGCATCATTGAGTCTCCTGGCTGATCGTGCATTTATCCAACTCGCAAAGGAGTTCAAAGCCACTCCAGTCAGCCCAATTCAGCCTCTACAATGATACACAATGAAGGGATGCAATACCATCCACAGGAGATAGTGCACACCACAGGGAGGTGATCACTTCCATAACAGTTGTCTTCGACCTCTCATGTAAAGAGTGGAAAGATCGAGGAGAAGCAGATGGTAACATCAACAGAAGTGAATGTGCGGGTTGGGGAGTGGTGTATGTACTGACACCGGAGTTCAACAGGGAGAGCAATGGATCCAGGAGCCACTGCTCCAAGACCCCACCCCTCCCATTGGTATCAGCACTGCCCCAGAGTAGACTGTGTCTGTTGAAGTCCCCCATGATGAGGAAGGGGGATGGCAGCTACAAGACTAGGTCATTAAGGTCATCCCAGAAAACAATGCTTCTGGGTGGTAGATAGATAGAACTGACAGTCAACAAAAATCCCACAAAGAGGCCCATGGCAACCGCCTCTAAGTCAGTGGTGATGGGTACAATCTGGAATGGAGAATGATTGCTCACAAGGATGGCAACACCCCTGCGAGCTGGATCATCTCCATCTCGGTCCCAGGGAATGAGAGAGAAGTGCTGGTAGTGGGATCATTGGCTGTCTGCAAACATGTCTCCTGAAGGCACACGCAGATGGGTTTGTATGCCCTCAGGAGGACCTTGATGTCATCAATATTCCTCTGGAATCCATTGTAGGAGTGTGGCCATCTCAGGTCTTAGAAGAAGTGGCGGATGACTTTCAATTTATTTTAACTGTCGCCAGTGATGGTTTTGGAAAAATGGGGTGGTCTGTGTCCATGTCCTTGGAGTCGTCCGAGTGACATGGATCAGAAACTGCCGCATGAGTTTTTTTTTTCTCAGACTCTGGCACAGGTCCTTTAGGTTTAGAAGGTCTGGCTGTCTGTGGTTGGGAGGGAGGGGGCCTTCTGGAGGTGGACGCGGAAGGCACAGACACAGGAATAGAAACAGGAGTCGATGTCAAGATTGACACTGAAATCAGTTTCGCCTGCATCAAGAGGTAATTAGCAGCAGGCGAGAAAGATTCAGAAGGTGGAACACTGATATGGTCTGCACCGCCATGGAAGCCATCTTGATGACGGACTTTCTGATGACCACACCGGCACAGGAGACCTTGCCAGGTGGAGCAGGCGGTGCAGCAACCTACCTCACCTCTGTATAACTGATGTTATGGAGGGTCTTTAGGTGATGTCCCCTTTTCTCCTCCAGCTACTTTGGACAGTCACAGGAGTAAGCCAGATGTTCGCTATGGCAATTTACACAGCATGCCTTTTCTGCTGTGCAATCAGGTTCAAGATGATCCTGACTGCAACAATGAGCACAGGTGGGCTTGCCCCAGCATGCAGTGCAGGCATGACCAAACCTCTGGCATTGAAAACAACACAGAGGAGTTGGTATAAATGGCTATATCTCGCAATGTAAATACCCTGCTTTGATGGAAGTAGGCAAGTGCAGTGTGTTGAAAGTTATTATTAGTACTCGGCTGGGTAGTAACTTTCCATCACAGTGTGTTGAAACCCAGTGAACTGCTATCACTCCCTGGGATGAAAGCTCTGAGAGGATTTCCTCCTCAGAAACTTTGAGGAGGTCCCACTCGGAGATCACGCCCCAGGAGGAATTAAGCATCTTGTGTGGAGTGACAGTGACTGCCACTCCACCAATCGCTGTGACATTTAAGAGTAGCTCCGAATGTTTGGAGCAGGCAGTTTCCACCTGCAAGTCACCAGATCTTAGGCGCTTGACAGATTTCGGTTCTCCTGCAAGACCTTTGATAGCCTTGTTAATAAAATATGAAGACATGTCTCCAAGCACCTGATCACCAGTAGAGTGGATGATCAGGAACCTCGGGGAGACATACGAAAACGATGGCAAAGACAAAGATGGGGGTTCATGGCGAGCCCTCTTGGCGGCATTGGCCGGTGAATTATGAGTTGTAGAACTTATGTTTGTTTTTTGGGATTCAGTGCACGTTGTCCCCACCCACCATGAAGCCCAACAAGGGGATGCCCAATTGGGCACCAGGGCTGCCCAGGCACCATACCCACACAACCAGTGAGCCAAGCCATCACAACTAAACAAAAGGAAAATGAAAAGAGAAATGTGAGAATTCCAACCTAGGTCTCACAAAAGAAAAGAAGTAGAAAAATAAAAAAAGAATAGTGAGAAGTAACTCATTCTCACAAATGAAAGAAAACTACAAAATTAATAAATCCGTGGGAAAACTTGTAAACTGTTGCCCGGATGTGGACAAGGTTACTCACCGTTATGCACTGTTGACCCCAGCAGGACCTGCCCACCAGATGATTGATCCTGAGGGGGCCGCCCCAGGACCTCCCGTTTACCTGAAGCAGAGGCCAAAGCACTGTATAGCAGCAGCCCCCGAATTCACTGCCCAGCCCCACGACAAACAGGCTCCCCAATGGCAAAACAGCCAAAGGGGACCCCACCAGTCATGAGCTGGGGAGAGAAGCTGGGGACCCCCAAGCAACTGCCAGGATCCTTCTTTCCAGGAACATGGGTCTCTGCACATAGCAAATACGCAGGCGAGCGTTCAGGATCCTGTGAAGGTACCCAAGCCAGTGGAACCTTCACAGGGTGGTCCCCTCACCATGGACAGGAGCTTGCACTGAGGGGTATAACAAAGAGATACCTACCCTGTCCACAGCATAAAATCTCCTGCTGCATGAGCAACCCACAACAAGAGTTTCACAGATCCATCTAAATGAGTCAGTGACTTGCATAAAAACCACTAACAGGTACCACCGCATTGCAATCACACCTGAGGAAGCTCCGAGAGAGGAGGGGGTGAAATGCATCGTGAAGTCATTTGGAATTTTTTTTAAATGTTTTGAAATGTTTTAATGTTAACTTTAATTGAGTGTGCTTAATGATTCTTTAGATTTTCAAAGTTTTAAATGTTTTTGAGAGTATGCCATGGTCACCTTAACTTCTGAACTGGAACTTGAAGCAGGTGTGTGCACGAGTTAACAACTAAGACTATCAAGCACAATAACTATATGCTCAATAAAAAACAGTTGAAGAACATTCAAAGTCAAGTGCATGAGAGAATCAAAACCGGATTGGTAAACATAACTAACATGATGTTAAAAAGAGCATCATCTTCAAATAGTGAAAAGCAACAGCAGTAACCTAAGAAGATTAACATCTGGAGGCAACCAGCATCTGTGCCAGCCATTGTCCATGCTCAGAAATGGTAATAAGTTTTTTTTATCCTTCATCAACTTTGCTTGTAAAGGACAATTTAAGATACTAGAAAATAGCATAATTGCAACTGGGATATTGCACAGGAGGCAATATACCTTAGATGATGAAATAAGGTTGATAACAGTGATCACTTGAAGAATTATTTATTTTAAGAATGAAATACAGCTAGAGATCGAGTAATATTAAAATTCAACAATTATAGCTGTGGTTGTAATTTATAGATTGTATGAAATACCACAGAAGTTAGTTGGCATAATAAAAGCTCTCTATAATAACAGTGAATGCTTTAGAATTGCTAGTGGCGTCAGACAAGGGTGCATTTGGTCTCTTTTTCTTTTTGGTTGATTATTGATTATGTTATATGGATTTCTTTGCAAGAGGGAGATTTTGGCTTTATATGTTCTAGTGATTTGAAATTTCTGATTTAAATAATGCAGATAATTTGGCCCTTTTGACAAATGATGTTAATGAAATGAATTCATTCATTGAGGCTGTTGATGAGATTGGTAATAGAATAGGAATGGTGATAAAACAGAGAGAAAATTAAAGTGATGAAAATTGGTCAGGCAGGTTGTGGTTCGGTTAATCTGAATGGTTGCACTCTGAAAAATATGTCTTAGTTTAATTATCTTGCAATCTATGTAACTGATATTGGTGATGTGCAGCATGAGAAAAATAAAAAAGTATGGATTGCTGCTGGGATGTTTAAGAAACTACAGAGAGTGTGGAGAAATAGACAAATACACCTAAAAACTAAAATTAGACTGTATAATAGTTTGGTTCTTTCTAAGGTTAGTTATGATAGTGAAACATGGATCCTTTGTACACAAGATGACAGAAAATTTCATGCCTTTGATTCTAGATGTTTACACTGTATCTGGGAATTTGGTGGATTAACTTTGTACGTAATGGTGAGGTTATGCAAAGGAGTCAACAACCTGTTTTGAGCAGAGAGAGACTGCATTAGTTTGGCCATGTTGCCTATATCATAACTATTTATTAGCGAATAGAATTATGAACACTGCAACTAGAATCCTCAGAAAGAGGGGAAAACTTAGGAAGCAGTTGGCAGACAATATCAAACAGGACTTAATAGAATTGGTCTAGCCAGATGTAGCAGAGGTAGCTCAGGGCAGATATGTTTGGAGAATTAAATTGCACAGTCTGGTTGGATCTCTGTAGCCCATGACTTTACAAGAAATGAAAGCAAAGAAATCAATATTAGAATTAAAAGGGTACAGAAATCTATATGGAAAGTACTCCACATCACAAAAACATAAAGAATCTTCTTTCACTCAGTACCTAAAAGCCAAATAATTATATTAAATCAGACTTTTGGCATTACCAGTGACTGAGAAACTTGAACAATATTTTTTCTTCAGAGTAGATTTTAATTACTGTCCACAAGAATCAAATATTAACTATATGCAGTATTTTAATTTTCAGAAAGTGTGGCCTAGTCAAAAGTTTTCTATAACAAAGACAGTGTAAAATTGAAACACATTTTTATAAAGACCTTGCAACTTTTCTTGAGAAATGGGTATTATAATGCATTAGTGACACAATATTTCGAAAAAACAAATATGTAAATAGCAAAAAATTTTAAATATGATTACCTTATTTAAAGAATCAAGGCAGGAAACT
The DNA here is from genome assembly GCA_038380435.1 of Ryuthela nishihirai. Taxonomy (NCBI): domain Eukaryota; kingdom Metazoa; phylum Arthropoda; class Arachnida; order Araneae; family Heptathelidae; genus Ryuthela; species Ryuthela nishihirai. The sequence goes on from JAWZYU010000019.1 coordinate 8,724,925, forward strand.
CGTGCTTCCAATTGCTGTGTATGCTTTCGATAATTCTGCTCCTTTTCCCTTCTTTCTTTCTCCCATCTCTGATCACCATCTCTTTGAATCTAAAATATTGATCATTTGTACAATCAGATTCATATGTATGCAAGTTTTTCATCAGGAAACTATAAATTTCAATTTAAGAAATCATTAGTAGTTATTTGCAATGCTTAATCTTACATACATACACTATATACACTCAGTGGTCATTGATTTTTAACCACTCGACCCATGCTTTGTCAATGAGAAACTAATTTCGTAAATCTATAACTTCTAAAATAAGCATTTTATAAGAAAACTGTGACTGAGTATAATTTAAAAGATCTCAAATCTATAAAAATATCGATTTTTCAACAATAATATTCCAGTATTTAAAGAGGTATGGAGGTTTAAACATTTCAGAGCAGTAATGCATTCTAACAAATTTATCAAAAAATTAAACAGATATTGAAGAAATTATATACACACATTTTTAAAATATGTAGTTATTTATGAAAGGTTTGAAATAATACCTCCTATTTCAGTTAAATTCAAAAGCAAATTCTTTTGTTTAGCATTGCTCTTGTTAAATATTCAAACATCATTAACTCTTTAAATACTGAAGGAATATTGTTGAAAATTGATATAATCGACTAAAAATACATATAATTAATAGAATTGATTGAGATTTTTAATTTAACATTGGTACAGAGTAAATAATATATATATAATAATTTACCATTACTTACAAGTTTAAATTTACTTTTAGTCACATTTTCCAATAAAATGCTTATTTAAAAAATTACAGGGCTTGAAAGTTAGCATCCCACTGACATAATGTGAAGCAGTCTAATTCAATGATCACTAAGTTCCATCATTTTAACCTCTGAGCAGCACTTTTTTGCACACAATGGACTAAATAGCCAGGTCACAAAGACCAAGAGCTCATAGAATGTGGGGGGTGGGGACCCACTAGACCGTTGTTAGGAGGCAAATAGCTGCCTCCCATCAAGGCCACCCAATATATTTGTTAACGTGCAGAGAGTATGGCTCTCCTGCACATGGGGCAATGGCTTAATGTCCCATCTGACAGACATTGGCCTTCCCAAGCCCACTGATGTCCCCTACTGACCAAGGGCAGAGTAAGGAGATTTGCGGAGAGAAATCTCAATGCTGGCCTAGCTCAAAACTGCAGATTATGAGCCTGAAGCACTACCAACTGAGCCCCCCCCCCCCCCAACCAAAGTACAGGGTTGAGAAAATACTTTGCTTGGCAGGCTACGTAAGCATTCCAGCCTTTTGGCAGGCCAGATCTGTGAAGGATAGAACACGAATCAGGAAGGCTGGGGGGGGGGGGGGGGATCCAATGGCTTAAACCCACTGGTCTGCCATTCTAAGAACTTTGTTTAGCAACAAACAAATATTGCACTTTTAAAAACGAATAAAAGGTATATTCACTACCAATTACACTGCTCGACATAGAAAATGCCACAACCTGAAGTAATGCATGAAATGAGATGAAACTTACCACACATGGAGACAATGTGTAATTGACCTGTGTCCATAATTCATCAACATTGCAATGGGGTTGTGCAGAGGACTGAAGTCATCTGCAAATGATGTCCCACATGTTCTCTATTGGGGAGAAGTCTGGGGATCGTGCAGGCCAAGACAGCACCTGGATACCTTGTAGGCATTGTCTATTGATTTGGAAGTGTGCAGGTGGGCATTATCGTGTTGAAACTGGGCATCAGGGATACCATGAAGATACAACAACAAAACGGTCTGCAGCACCTCATTATACTCATTATCAAACTGATAGCACCCCAAACCATGATACCAGGCTGAGGAGCAGTATGACACTCACAGATGGCAAGATCAGCCCAGTGACCAGACTCTCAAGCAGCAATTGTCAACACTGAGACAGAAGCAAGATGTCACTGAATATAGCATGGTTACATTCATCCCACCATGCATGTTTGGTATGGCAATACTGCAATATTACGCAACTGTGTGCTGCGATGAGGCAGCCATCGCAATGGCTGGCAAGAATACAAACCTGCCTCAATCAGTTGGCAATTCGCAGTCTGTGTTGACATGGGGATATCTATAGCTGCCTGTACATCATGTTGAATGTCGTCTGCTGCAGATTGTGGGGGCTGCTATGGCTTGCGTCAAATGCAGCGATCGAGACATTAGGAAGTCCACCTAGGAGCACCAGTTACCACTATGGCGACACATGTTGCCTTTCTCCAACCACTGTTCCCAAATTCAGCTAACAGTTGTTGCATCACAATGTATTTCTGCCATGACGCGACAAAAGGGACCAACCAGCCATACGTAGCCTTATGATGAAACCTCTGGTTAAGGTGTCTGTGTGATGGTAGGATTACTGATGTCACCCATGCATTCTTGCTCCTTATATGAACTTCTGTCACAGAGATCACTCTAATGCAATGGGCCATAAGCCCAAACTTAACTATGCCAAGCCATTTTGCCCTTTATCTCCCTCATCTATCATGTGATTGGCTGCAACTGCATTCATTTACATAACCCAACTGTCAACACATACCCACCTATTTGCATGGTGCTATGGCAAATACTTCCTGGTGTGGCATTTTCTATGTCAAGCAGTGTATATAAAAACTGTGACCAGAATAAAAGAACTAGGGTAGAAGGATAAACTGTGAACACTACTCTTTCCTTTCTGTATTGCATGAGATCTTAGTCCCCAGTTGCAAACAAAATACAGGTAAAACAAGTGTGAATTCACATCTTACTGATCCTCTCTCGACATCTTAAGAGCAATTCTTATCCCTTAAAATGTTGGGGGATTACAGAACAGATATAATTTTTGAAATGTTTTTAACACAGAACACATCTCCATCCATTGATCTGTCTGTAAGGCTCATTTATGTTAAGCTAAACAATTGCATTATAACAATGGTGAAAACATTTAATGTCAGTAATACTCGTGAGAACCAGCCAGACCTAGCACCTAAAGTCTGACACCATCTTCTCCTGGGGCAAGCTGTTAGCACCTTTCAAAAGAGATATTCTCTTCTGGAAGGGGAGGGCTGGCAGATTAGTGTGGCCTATTGATTTGGACTATTATGGCTACTATTTTCTTTCTACTCTGCTGAGGAGTGGTCACAACTACACAGGGTTTTGGTGCTACCATGTATATTGCTGTCTATATATATATGCTGTCTTGTTGAAATTGTCATTGTTCTACACCAAGAAGTAGACCATAAGAAGTCAAGAGTTCAGAGAGTTCAACATACTTTCCCGAATTAAGTCTATTTGATATCAAAGATGACAGCATTCATCTTTTGAGCTGATATTCACTTCATACTTTTACAAAGTCACCTCCTATTTCCCTGCTCATATGTCTGTTCAGATTTGTTTAGATAAAGTCAAAATAAGTTGTAACCATCTTAGCTATTAAAGGCTGAACTGCTTTTCATCAGTTAACTTCACTATGTATCATTTCACAGGTCCAGGACATGATGTTTTCACAAACTTATCATACAGTTGTATATTTATGTCATACTTATTTAGAGGTTGTTTCAATTTAGTTTTCCATATTTAATGGCATCAATGTTGATAGAGCACATGAAACTGTTCTACTAAGCAGAGTAATGACAGAAAATGTGTTATCTTTTTTGCTGATAGTTTTTCATGTGTTTGCAAGGTTCACAAATTTCCTCTTTCACTGAAAAGTTGTCTTCTTCCCAAACACTTTTAGTGGAATCATTAATGCCATATTTCAAGACATTTTGCCCTTCATGTCTGAAATGAACTGTCAGTATTTTTTTGTCCGAGATAATCTTTTTTAATGCCAATATTAAATTTTCCTTATTCAAATTCACTCAGTTACTTTCAATGGGGCATGATGTTTACAGTGATTCAAAGGCACTGCAGAAAAGCCTTCGTTTTTCAGCAGTTTAGGAAATTGATCAGAACTAATAATAATGAAAGGTGCTAAGACTTGAAGTTGAAGGTGAAAAAAAAGGATAATGAAATATGTTGAAAACGAACTGCCTTATATTATTGTTTCTTACAAGAATTTTTTTTGGGGTACTGAAATCATTTTAAACTGAAATATTTGTTCCATGTAATTGTAGTGGCCATAATGTGAGTTGAATATGACCTTGCACTTGGTGCAAAAATAAAAAATGCTTTAAGAATTTCACTACATAATAAAAAAAATTGCGAAAATTAGAAGCTTATGAACATAAATGGCTAATAAAAAAAGTTACCGCTAACAGTCTTTCTCGTTCTAGCTGTAGTTCTTCAGTGTGTTTGCTCTCTTTAGCAGCTAATTCCACTTTAAATTCTTTCTGAAGACGTTCAAGCTGCAGAGTTTTACTGAGGATAATTTCCTGATTACTAGATAACTTGCTTTTCATATCATTTTCCATACATTCTAATTCACTTTTCAACTGGTCCCTTTCATCCTGTAAGAAAAAAAAAAAAACTAGCAAAAATAGTCAAAGAAGACAAGTAAAATTTTGTGCTAATTCTCCATCAGTGTCTTGAAAATTTATTAATGTTGAGTGCATTAGAATTTTATTTTTGATGACCTAATATATCAACTATTGCTCAGGATACGATTTTTTTTTTTTTTTTTTTTATAATACAAGTCTAGTTGGGCCTACATTGACAAACCATTTTTCTTGTTCATTTCTGTAAGTGAATGCAAAAAATATCCAATGTAATATTTTGAATTGTTATTAATATGGCTGTTTGAAACAGTTCAGTGCCACTAACAATTTGTAACAATTAATAAAATTACTAGACAAAATCTGGCATACCATTGAGAAAAAAAAAGAGAAGCAGGAGATCATAAATGCATTTACAAACATAATAAAGTCCAGTGTGATAAATCAAACACATCTGGGTTGTATAGGGCTAACATTATTAAGTAACACCAGATAAATGTGATAAAAAAAAAATTCACCTACTGATCAATATGTATTGCTGAAAGCATATTTGTTCATGACAAACAGTAATTTGGGTTGTTTTACCTCTAAAAGGCACTTTTTGCACACACAACATGCTAAGTGGCCAAGTCACAAGAATTCAAATGGTTCAGAGGTTACGGAAGAGGATCCAATGGACAGCTATTAGGAGAGATCCCTGTGATGATAGAACCGGCAAGGCCTAGCACCTAATGTCTGATCCTGCCTTCTCATGGTGCAGACCTTTAGTACCTTTCGAAAGAGATACTATCTTGTGGAAGTGAACGGAAGGGGAGGGCTGCCAGATTAGCGTGGCCTACTGATCTGGACAACTACGACTACTTTTCTTTTTTTTTCTACCCTGCTGAGGAGTGGTCAACCACACAGGGTCCTGGTGCTGACCATATATACCAACCTGAACAGAATTATGGCTCTGAGATTGATTACAGATCCTGATTTTGCTGCATTGGTGGGCTTCTGTGGAGGGAAAATCTTCCGCTGTGTTTTCTGTTTGTTTGTGGGTTGACAGCCACAAGTGAATGGATTCACAGGATATGTTTATCAGCTGGTGGATAATCCTGAGCAGAGGTCATGGCAGGCACTTGAACTCTTTGCTTCTACTGACATCGTCAAATTGAACATTGGGGGAAGTCTTCCAGTGTAGATGGTTTCATCTTTTAGTGGTGGGGGCACAGGTCTTTGCCCCATGTCTGCGATTAGGAGACAGTTTGATATTGTCGCCATTTCCTCTCTCAATAAACATAAGTTTCTTTAAACATCCCACTAGACATTTTCTCTCCATAGGTAGTTGGAATGTGAGGACTCTGCACAGAGCTTTTTCTCTTGATGTCCTCACACAAGAATTCCACCATTATAATTTAGTTATTCTCGACTTGCAAGAGCCAGATGAACAGTTAAAGGTCAGATTCTTAAAAATAATCTTAAATTTCTCTTTTCAGAGAGAGAAGATAATAAGCATCACCAAGGCGTAGGTTTGCTTCTCAGCAGACACACTTGTGATGCTCTTCTAGGATATGAGTGCATTAATGAAAGGTTTCTTACAGCAAAATTTCACACAAGCATTAAAGACTTGAATGTTACCTGCTGTTATGCCCCCACTGAGGATGCCGATGAGTATGAGAAGGATAGGTTTTACGGACAACTTCAGGATATTTTGAATTCTGACAAGGAGATATTACCATTGTTCTTGGTGACTTCAATGCCAAAGTTGGTACTGACTCTGACCTTTGGGCAGGAGTAATAGGCCCTTTTGGTATTGGTAGCTGTAATGGCAATGGGCAACGTCTCCTACAGGTAAGTAAACTCAATGGTTTCAGAATAACTAACACTTATTACAAACACCGCAACATACATAAGTACACATGGGTTTCACCTGATGGGCTGCATAAGAATATGATTGATTATATATTAATTAATAGTAAATGGGCGAGTTCTGTTAGGAATACCAGGTCATATAGGGGAGCTGAAATTGGAACTGGCCATTACACTGGTAAAAGTGTCTTGCAACTTAAACTTAAAAAGTGTTGTGCTAAAGTTAAAAAAATTACCTTTAATACTGAAGCTCTGAAAGACCCAGTTATAGTTAAAGCTTACCATGCTAGGTTACTTAGTCATTATGACAGTCATTATTCAGTTGTATTTTTTCTTTGTTGAATTTTTACTTTGTTTATCATCAAAAAAATTATTTACTGTTAGGTTGTATTTATATAAATTTCAAAAGGGTAAGATATCTAAATAATAAAATCTTTCTTTAGCTCTAATTAGATGTGTGCATTTTGGTGATTGAGGATAGAATTTCTTGAATTTTTCTTAATATTCGTTAACTGTCATAATTGCTTAGTCATTATGACAGTCATGGTTTGCTTACTACTGAAGTTGAGGAAGAATGGGACCATTTTAAACAGGTTTTTTTGGGGACTAACAGTACTCTTTTAGGAAAAAAGGAGCAGAGGTGGCAGAACCATTTGAGTGATAAGGCACTTGAGGTTATTTCACAAAGAAAGAACTGCAGGAATGTCTTTAATCAATACCCTACTAGTCCTAATAGAAAGCATTACAGAGAGCTTAATAAACATGTAAAGCATCAGTTAGCTGCTCATAAGAATCTTTGGCTTGATGGCTTGACTGACAAAGCCGAGGAAGCAGTTAGACAGCACAACAGCAGAGAACTGTACCAGATAGTTAATGTTTTGTTTGGTAGAAAACGGACAGGTATAGAGGGATTGGAGGATGAATAAGGTAAGGTTATATATAGAAGGTGAGGATTCTGTCATAGCTAGGTGGGCTGAGCATTTCAGAGATGGGTGGGCTAGGTGGCATAAGAATATGATTCATTATATTTTAATTAATAGAGTTATGCCCCCACTGAGCTTCAGTGGTTTACTGTTTTTTTTCAGTAACTTCCCCACTGAGCTTCAGTGGTTTACTATAGTTTCACTGAAATGCTCAGCCACCTAGCTCTTTCGAGCTAGGTGGGCTGAGCATTTCAGTGATGTTCTAAACAATGTGGTTGGTTCTACTCCCATTGTCTGCAATAATGATAGATGCATTGGTGGCTTTAATGTGGGCCCTATAACACAATCTGAAGTTATTTTGGCTATTTCTAAACTTAAACTTCATAAATCCCCAGGGGTAGATGAAATTACTACAGAAATGCTTAGAGCTGGGAATGTTTCGGTTACCACTTGGATGACTGAAATTCTGAATATCTTTTATGATAAAGGCGTGGTTCCTAAGGATTTTACCAGAGCTATTATTATCCCTATTTTCACAAAATGTGATCATAGTTCTTGTGATAACTACTTAGGTATCTTTGCATGATTGTGCTTAAAAGAATTAAGAATCTGGTTGACAGGCAATTGTGTGGTGAGCAATGTGGATTCAGAAGTGGTAGGGGAAGTGTGGATCAGATATTTTCACTCAGGCAGATTCTTGAGAAATGTTTAGAGTTTCAGAAACCTTTCGTTGCTAACTTTGTCGATTTCAATAAGGCTTTCGACATAATATATAATTTGTGGTTGATTGTGAGATCATATGGTATACCAGACAAGTTAGTTAACATAATGAAAGCTCTCTATAATAACACTGAGTCGCGTGTGAGAGTTGATTGTAAGCAATTGGTTTAGCATTACTTCTGTTGTTCGACAAGGGTGCATTTTGTCGCCTTTTCTCTTTAGTTTGGTTATTGATTATGTTATGCAAAATTCACTTCAAGGGAAAGATTTTGGCCTTAAATGGGCTGGAAATACGAAAATTTCTGATTTAGATTATGCTAATGATTTATCCCTTTTGGCAAATGATGTTGATGAGATGAACTCTTTCATTCGAGCTGTTGATGAGACTGGTAGTAGAGTAGGTTTGATTATAAACAGAGAGAAAACTAAAGTGATGAAAATTGGCCAGGCAGGCTGTGATTCAGTTAATCTGAATGGTTGCAGTCTTGAGCAGGTGTCACAATTTAATTATCTTAGGAGCTATGTAACAGATAACGGTGATGTGTGGCATGAGATTAACAGACGAATAGGGATTGCTGCCGGGACTTTTAAGAATCTATGGAGAGTGTGGAGAAATAGGTGTACACCTAAAGACTAAAATTAGACTGTATAATAGTTTGGTTCTTTCTAGGGTTAGTTATGGTAGTGAAACTTGGACACTTTGTAAACAAGATAATAGGAAACTAGATGCTTTTGATTCTACATGCTTACACAGTATCTTGGGCATTAAGTGGTTGAACTTTGTAACTAATGATGAGGTTAGGCAAAGGAGTTGGTAACCTCCTTTAACCCTTTGAAGCTTGAATTTCGATTTATTTCCGACTTTAATGACAATTGGTATGGGCCGTCTTTATGTGTAGAAAAATGATAGAGTACACTTCCTTTTTGAAAAAAAATATTTATTTTAACTTTTGTACTAATACCCATGTAGGAAGTGTGGTTTCGCTGTAAAACCAGTCTGCATATAGAAATAAAAATTTAAGTAAGTGGTTTCTGTGTGGAACCACTATGCTTCAAAGGGTTAAGCAGCATATTGTGCAGAGAGAGACTCCGCTGGTTTTGCCCTGTTGCCCGTATGTATAATTATAGATTGGTGAATAGGGTTATGAACAGTGTGCCTAAGGGTCTCAGAAAGAAGGGGAGACCTAGGATGCGATGGGCAGACAATGTCAAACGGGACTTTATTAGAATTGTGTGCAGTGGCCAGATGCAGCAGATGTAGCTCAGGACATACTTGCTTGGAGAACTAAACTGCACAGTCTGGTTGGACCTCCATAGCCTATGGCTGCTTGAGGATGAGGATGATGATGGAAGCCTCCCATTAAGATCAGTAAGAATCAATATGTTCTTTGACATACACAGGATATGGCTCTCCCTGCCCATGGAGCCATGGTTCAACATTCCATCTGACAGACAGCAGTCTTTCCAAGCCTCTCTGTGTCCCCTTTTTTTCTAAGGGTACGGTGGGTGTTAAAAGAGATAAATCTTAATGCTGGCACATTTGGGACTTGAAACAGAACTCCAAATTGCAAGCCTAGCATGCTAAAAACTGGGACAACCCTTACTCACAAGAACAATGAATTATAGATAAATATTACGTACCAGTGAAGTCAAGAACACTATGCATTAATAACCATGATACAAACATAGGATAAATGATGGAGAAATTAGGGGGGGGGGGGAATCCTTTTTCAGCTGAGTGAAATATTGGTCAGCAATTATTATTGATTGCATCATGTAACACAAATAATACCTCAGCAAATCTATCCATTGTTGATAACAGAATTAGCAATATTTGATGTTCAGATGGACAGAATATGTACTATTTAGAAGGTTCTGAGCTCAAATTCTACAGTCAGTCATAAGCAAAATTTTGTACTAATTATTCATCACTGTCTTATTGTTATAAATTTTTTAATGGTTGACACTGAGCATGAGTGTAATAGTATATTTACAATACAAATTACAATACAATGCAAATTATTACAAAAATATGGATGAAATAGCTTATAAACAAACTGACTGTTTTATAGTACATAAATTAATGACCCTTTTTCTACAGAGCATACAAGACCAGCTCTGTCTGTTCTACTAAACTAATACCTTTTCATTTTTGTTTGTCATATTGCTTGAATATCTTCCCTTCAGGTGTAAACAATCCTTCATCTTTGATTAGATCACTAGATTTATCACACCAGCAAAACAAAATGACCACCCACGCACATACCACATAAAAAATACTTCTTGTTTTTACTTATCGCACTGACTCAGGCTATCTAATCTTCCTCCTTTTATATACACAACTTTTTTTAACATTGAAATTCTATCATTCTCCTTTTCTGGTTTATTCTACATTCAAATTCGTTTGCTGTATAATTTTCATGCAGAAGCATATGCGAGCGTTCATGTCATGTTTTGTCATGAAGTCACTGTAGCGCATTCATCTGTCGTAACAATATTAATGTTGAGTACCATTCAATTACACTGTTCACATTGAAATATTGAAAAACTAAACCTGAATTCATTCCATCCTCCAATTTCAGACTGCCACTGTAAAACAAATGGCCCTCAGCTGACCTGTCGCTAAATAAGAAAAATAAATTTCCTCTCATACAGTTCTTGCCACAGAAGTGTGATAAGAGTATAATATACCAATAAGAAGGTCTGTGAGGAAGGTAAGACCTTAGCAGAAAGGCAACAAAGAAGCATCCATGCCTTTTCAGGGGCTCATCCAAATCTCTTTGATCTGCAGCCAAGCACACTTACCACTTAGGCAGAGAGCAAAGGTAAATTAATTTTCACTAGCAAATTTAACCTTTTCACACCCAAAACAGCCAAGATTTCAAATGGACTTCTCCAACCAATATTATTCTTTCCTTGTGATGCCCCATCGTTCACTTTTACTTTACCTTAACCAGTTTTGTTTAATTTACGTTATATTTATCGTTTTGGGGATTTTTATTTCCTTTTTGGCATCACAGCGCTCGTTTTCAAGAGTTAGGAGTTGCGCATGCGCAACTCCGATCTTCCGAATGTCACCCGCTAAAGCGCGTGCACAAGGACACGCCCCCTCTTGCGTCATAGCTTGCGTCGCTCGTCATACTATGTAAATGTCTTTCCCGGCGTGCAACATGACACGCGTCCGGCTCTTGTTAAAAGCACTAAGCACTTGTAGTAGCACAGAGATAGAGTGCAGAGGCACTAAGCACATAGTGCGTTGTAGCATAGTGAGTTGTCAGAGCATAAGCACGTAGCATGGAAGAGTGCTGAGTTGATGTATCTTCTTCATTGAAGTTTTGGTGAGTTGAATTTTTGGAAAAAAATTTGTTTGTTATTTAAACCTTTTGAGTCTTTACTAATTTTTTCTCTTGAGCAATGTGAATTAAGTTTTGATTATATTTAGGTATTAAACTTGACAATCATTTTTGGATTCTTACTCATTAACGCTCACGGGTATTTTGAACCCTAATCTAACTTATTCTATTTTTTTGGCAATTTGGCAATTATTGCCTGGCGCCCGTCTCAGCTATCCAGAGCATAAAACTAATTGGATCAGAAAAAGGGTCCAAACTTAAAAGTATTTTGCATTTCTTTGGAGCATTACATCCTCTTCACTATCTCCTACCTACAGTTGGGCTGTTTAGGGCCGGGATGGTATTGAAAAGGTTAATACACTTTGTCTGTGTTAAAGTAATAAAAACACTTCTAAACTATATTACTTATGCTAAAATACTATCCTAATCAATCTTAATTTCCACAGAATTCATTGTATATAATTAGAATATAAAATGTTCATAGTGCGTAACATGAGCACAATGGGCAGAGGTATTGATTTGACAGACTTCAGAAAAGAATGATCATTGGCTACCGTGCCAAGGGTGGAAGAATCTTGGAAACAGCAGACTTTGTGGGCTGTTTGTGAGGTGCTGTAGTAAGGGTGTAACAAGAATGGACTGCTGGCACACCAAGTACCTCCAGACATCAAAATTGTGGAGCCCAAAGGCTATCGACTCCAGAGGAGAACGTCGCCTACGTTGACTGGTAAAGGGCAATTGACGCTGCACTGTTGCACACTGATTGCCCTTTACACTGGGACACCCAGGTATGTGTCCCCAATAACAGTAGAGTGAACTCTGTTACTCGTGGGTCTCCAGTCTGTAATGCTCCAAAGAAATGAATTACTTTTAAAGTCTGGACTCTTTGATCCAATTATTTTCATGCTCCGGATAGCTGAGTTGAGTGCCATGCAATAATTGACAAATTGCCAAAAATAAAGTTTAATTAGGATTTGAAATACCAGCGAGCGTTAATGAGTAAGAATTCAAAAATATTAAATGATTGTCAAAATTTTATGTTAATGCTAATCAAAACAAACTAACGTTACTCAAGAGAAAAAAAAAATTAGTAAAGATTCAAAAGGTTTAAATAACAATTTATTTCCAAAAAGCACTCGCCAAAATTTCAATATACTACATCATTTCTTACTACAAACATCTTCAACAAACTCCAAACTAAAACTGATCTCTAAACTGTGCTGTGATCTACTACTCTCTCTACTCTACTATCTTCTGTGCTACTGTGACAACGTCACCAGGTTATAACAAGAAGTACAAAGCCTGCACGTGTCATGTTGCACGCCGAGAAAGACATTTGCATAAATTGACATGTGGCACAAGCTATGACGCAAGAGTGGGCGTGTCCTTGAACACGCGCTTTAGCGGGTGACAATCAAAAGTTGGAAACGAGTGCTGTGATGCCAAAAAGGAAATAAAAAAACCCAAAATGATAAATATAACGTAAATTAAGCAAAACTGGTTAAGTTAAAGTAAAAGTGAATGAGGGGCATCACAAGTCGACATTGCATAAAGGTGCCCATGTTAACTAAGGTCCATTGGCAACGATACCTGAAGTTCACACAGGACTACCATCATTGGACAGTGGAAGAGTGGAAAAAGGTTGCTTTCTTCGACGAATCGACATTTCTACTTCACAGAAGTGATTGGCGGTGGCAGATACGGCATCAGACACATGAGAACCAACACCTGGATATGCTTGTTGGTTAAGTACAGGCTGGCAGTGGCAGCGTGCATGCCTGGTGGATGTTTTCCTGGTATCAACTGGGAACGCTGGTACCACTGGATGGGTTCTTGAATGCCAATGGCTACCTGTCTAGCCTCACTGATCACATGCATCTCTTCATGTTGGCATTTACCTGGTGGTGATGGTGTCTACCAACAGGACAATGCACCCTACCAGGTCACTAAGGTGGTGAGTGACTGGTTCCAGGAACACGACAGCAATGTCACCGTTCTCCCTTGGCTGGTGAAATCACCCAACCTCAATCCCATAGAACACTTGTGGGACCATTTGGATCGACAGGTTTGGCATGCAGACCCACAATCACATCATCTCCGGAACCTCCGTGCTCTGCTGGAGTCGTGTGCCTCTGGCAACCTTCCAGGGTCTTATTGTGTCCATGCCACACCATCTCACCACTATCATCCGGGCCAAGGGTGGTTATTCCCATTATTAGGTAGGTGGTCATATTATTCTGATACAACTGTGTATGATATGGAGCATTCAGTTTTAAAATTTGACAATGACAAATTAGCAGATTTATCAGTGTGAATTATAGGCATTTCAGTTCTCTTTAAAAGATTTAAAACCCAGATGGCATTATTTGATGTTAACTAATGAGGAAGATGGTTCAAATCTAAAGTTCATTTATACCATGAGTTTCTTGCATAGGTAGCTGGCCTATGCAAATTCTTTCCTCCTGTTGCTTTTTCCCACTGCATTTTTCCCCCTGCCCCGATACTACAATGCTTGTAGGATGTTGATGCAATCTCCATTATATTACTTTAAAATACTATCACCTTTCTAGTTTAGTTTTTCAATAAAAGAAACATATATTACTTGGATGTTGATTAAGGAGTTGACGTTAAAGAACGTTGACTTTAAATAAATGAATCCAAACGTCCATAGCAAATCCAAATATAGTTCACATAAATTCTTAATTACACAAGCACTGGACAGCTATACAGGGCGATTCAAAACTCTTGGGCCAAACTTTAAGGGGTGATAGAACACACCTAAACAAGCACTTTTCATTGTCATACAATGCATGGTCGGAACTCAAGTGGTGAAGCACTATAGGGCGCTTTCCAGTGAACACTTATAAACGTTGGTTTTTGCACTCGTCGTTATTGCACAGTCTTTGGGCTTCCCTTGCATTCCCATCCGCAGCTCTGTACGTGAAATGCACGTACACCTTCTCCTGATTCATGAAACAATCCACCCATTCTGCAATCCACGGTAGAAATGATGACGAATGCAAAAACCAGCGCTTATAAGTGCTCACTGGAAAGCTCCTTCTAGCACTTCACCACTTGAGTTCCGACCATGCATTGCATGACAAAGTGCTTGTTTAGGTGTGTTCTATCACCCCTTAAAGTTTGGCCCATGAGTTTTGAATCACCCTGTATTCATTGTAAATCAGTTGAATGTTTTCTACTGTCTTGCACATCTTGTAGGATAACCATGGGAACAGTCAGTGGTAAGACATTATCACATGGTTATTTCTATATGTGAAACAGAATTCGTTAGGCATCTCTTTCTAGGCAGTCAGAGCTAGGACTACCAAACTTCATATACTACTTCATTTCACCATAATTTAGTGCACTTTTTCAACCCAACAAAATAAGACCCTCCCCCAAATTTCTGTCCATTCATAACTTTCAATTCTCCATTCATAAGGCAGGTGATGATAGCGTCCTCAAAGATTTTGGATACTTGCAGCAGGTTCAGTTCTACCACAGATAGCAGCCCAATCTCTAAAACCCAAATAGCAAGAACTAAGTGGGACAACCACACCAAATTTGAGAGTATGCCAGTTGACTATACAAGAAACTCATGGTATAAATGTATTTTAGATTTGAACCATCCTCCTCATAAGTTAACATCAAATTAATGCCTGTGGCCTTTAAAGTTTTTAAAGAGCACTAAAGTGCCTATAATTCACACTGATAAATCTGCTAATTTTCATTCACAAATTTTAAAGCTGAATGCTCCATGTCATATATAATACCTACTCCTTCCTTGCTCTTCACTAAGTACCAAGTACCTGCAGAATAAAGGAGAGCCAAAAATTTCCACCACTGATGACATAATCCAAGTATACATACACACATATGTAAGCCTACTACTCTGATTCACATATATAGCTTAACTCAGTGTACAATTTCCTATATATATATACTTTTTTGCACAGCAGTTGTTAAATGTTTGTATAAAAATGATGTTCTTAAGATAAACAGAATAGTTTATGCCATCCTTTTGTATGTTCAGGAAGCGGTGTTTTCTCTGTAACCTTTGTGACATCTATATAATAAAAGTTGTGTGTGTGTGTCTCTGTGGCAGTCATAACTCATCGGGAAATCAACATACAGTTCCAAATTTTCAGAGGATGTTTCAGGTTGTATCCTGGATTGCAGTGCCAAATTTCAGGCTGAAAGTCCAAAAAAAAAGGGGGGGGGGGGGGCTTGCTAGGAGTAAAAATATTTACCATGCTATTGCTATGGGAAACAATAATTGCTGTCAAATCTATTATTGCCATTTACTGCTCCCTAACTACGAAAGTAAAGAGTTAAAATAGCATTTAAATTTGCTGTCATTGCCCGATTCCCCCCACTTCCAAAGGCATTATTTAAGCGTTCCATTGCAGCTAGGGACTTGATTTTCTAACCAAACATGGGTCAGGCAGGGGGAACCCGCCTACGAAATTTGCTATCTTTCAGTGAAGTACGTCGGGAATTACAGAATGCCAAAATCTGATGAAATAAATATCGAGATTGTTTGCCATGGACTCTGAGAGCGTGCACCAAGTCAGCAATGACCTTTGCAACACCAGAAAATTCTTATGTTCAAACTGTGATAAAATGTCAGGGGGGAGGATACTCACAAACTAGCCATTAGTGCAGGAAACAACAGAATATGGAGATTAAAAATGAGACATGAGCTGTCACAATTTGTGTAGAAACAAAGCCATGAGCCAAGTGGGAACCTGATTTTTAAATCAATCATTGGGGCACACAGGGGACGCTATGCAGGAAATTTGGACCGCAGAAGAATATCATGGGAGCCATAAAGCGGCAAAATCTGTGGTAGCAGAAATAAATATCTCAATTGGCTCGCTGAAGTTAACAACGATCCAAGTCAACAGTGGGCAAATTTCTTCCTATTGAAAATCTGTGCTAAAGTGTCAGGGGGGGGGGGGGGGGGGTACTTACAAAATTTACCTTTAGTGCAGTGAAAATAAGAATATACATACTAAAAGTTACACCCGAGCAGCGTGGATACGTTCAGCTAGTCATGAAATAAATTTATCTTGTTATGCTCCTAAGGAGATTCTAACTTTTGTGATGTATTCTGTTTATCTTAAATATTCATATGTAAATGATGCCCTTAACAACTTCTGTGTTAATAACAAGTGAAAAAGTGTGTATATATATTCTGATTCATTACAATGAGGTCTGAGCAATGGCAGTAATCCTACTAATATACACTGAGATGCCAGTTTATTAGGTACACCTACCTAGCAACGTTTTGTGCTCCTTTGGCCTTCAGAACACCCCAAAAATTCATCGAGGCATGGAACTTATAAGATGCTGGATACATTGTGCAGGAATGTTGTATCATGCAGAAATGATTGTGTCACATAGTTGCTGCAAATTGGATAGCAGCACAGTCTCAATGCAAACAGCCCTTACCATCTCATCCCAAAGATGCTCAATAGGGTTTAGACTGTGCAGGCCAATGAAGCAAGGAAAAGCAGCAATGAAGCAATGAAGTAGGTGCATTATCATGCTGAATGTGTCCATCCAAATGAGGATAAACGGTAGCCATGAAAGAATGTACTTGGTCAGCAATGATGCTCAAATATGCGGTGGCATTCAGATGTCCTTCAATAGGTATCAGGGGGCCTAATGTGTACCAGGAAAAACTTTCTCCATACCATTACACCACCACCATCCTGTACTGTTAACAGCAGATATGATGGCTCCATGGCTTCATGTTGCTTGTGCCAAATTCTGATCCTTTCATCAACATGGTGCAAAAGGAACCTTGATTTGTCCGACCAAGATACCTTTCTGCAGTCCTCCAACCACAGTCCACTGTTAATGCTCCTGTGCCCACTAGAGATACGCTTTCATGTTCTTCACTGACAATATACAATATCAGCACTCGATATGGTCAGTGGCTGTTGTGCCCATTCATGACAAGTACCTGCAATACGTGGTTTATTCAGAGATGACCTTCTGCATACCAATGTTTAATTTTGCTATGATTTGCTTGGTTGTGACCCATCTGTTCGCTTGCACAATTCTCGCCAGTATCCTTTGACCCCTTTGGTCTCCACAAGTTGTTTTCATCCTAGGATTGCCGATCACTGGTAGTTTTTTGCTTTTCACACCATTCTTAGTAAATCCTTGAAATGGTTGTCATGAAAAGCCCCGAAGGAATGCTGTTTGGGAGATGCTAGAACTGGCAAGCCTAGCACCAACTATCATGTCACATTCAAAATCATTCAGGTCACTCATTTCACCCATTCTGGCACCATACTCGAAGAACTGATCTGCTAGATTTATACTGCACACTGTGGTCATATGACGTATTTAATTATGCTTAGTGTTGGAATGAACCCTTTATTGATGAGCAGTGATGTATCTAATAAGCTGGCATCTCAGTATATATATGGTTATTATTGACCGTTATAGAAATGCTGTCTGCATGAAAAGTAGTGTAACATGAATATCTCCATACATTGACCATCAGTCTCTACATCATACATGCCACCATGGCCAGATGTAGGGGGAGTCAAGCCCACTCCCCCATTCAGAAAGCTAGTAAAGGTAATAGAGGAAAAAATAATCAAACGTATTTATATTTCATGCATTTTTCAAGGGAATTTTTTCAGACTTCTAAAACGTAGGGGGGTAATGCTATACTGCAATGGAATTCCAGTCCCTTTGCACCCACCCACATTTACATTTTTCTAGCTCAATTGCATTTCTTGTCCCCCCCAATTTTATTCTAGATCTGGGCATGAGACAAAGGTTATATTCCCATGGTTATACTATAAGATATGCAAGACTGTCGTAAATGCTGAACTGGTTTACAAATGAATATAGTGGCTTGTTGAGTTAAGAATTTATGTACACTGTTTTTTGGGCTTACAATGGGCATTCAGACTTATTTATTCAAAGCCAATGCTACTTAATATCAACTCCCTATTCAACTTCCATGTAATGGTATGTTTCTTTTGGGATGGGGGAGATACAGTCAGTAGCACACCAGGATGATAATCTGCAGCTCCCAGGTTCAAGTCCCAACTGTGACAGCATTGAAATTTATCTCCACCCTACTTTCAGTCAGAAAGGGATACCAATGGGCTTCAAATGGCTTTCAATGTTGGATGGGGCATTAAGCAGTGGCCCTGTGTGGGGGAGAATCATGGCCTTTTTATGTTAGAGAACACACTGTATGGCCTTCACAAGAATCATCTATCTCCTAATAGCTGTCCAGTGAGTCCTGACCACTTAACCCATTTTGTATAAAAAAAAGTGCCATTCGGAAGTAAAACAACTTTCTCAACCCTCTCAGGGTCTAAGGAGAACACAGACATTAACAGAAACCAAAATGAGAGACCTAAGACGTCTATGTTCATTTTTGGTACAACAACAAAAAAATTTTATTTTCTAAAAAAAATTGCTGTAGGAAAATTTTCTTACATATATATGTTTTAAAAATGCATAATTCAAGTTTGAAAAATAATATTTTCTTTTTCCACTTTATGCATATTTTATTAAATTACAATATAAATAATTTGTTAAAGCCACCTGATTGCCATTTCTTAAAAACACTATATGATATTGCCTATTTGTTTGTTAACATTACTCTTTGCTGAAGCAACCTTCTGACTTTAAGCTCACAAGTTTGTTTTGAACAATTAACAAATTTTTTCTTCAAGTTTTGAAAATCTCCTGAAAATTAAGCAAAAACTGCTATTTTTTTTTTAAAGATTTTAAAAGTAATTATGAAGTACATACCTCTGGTTTTTTTTTTTGCCCAGCTTTACACTCTTTTCTGCCTTAAACTTATTTCACTATTCCAAAAATTAATTTTATCATTTATCCCAGCATTCTTGCATCTTTTCTGCTCTTCAAATCAAAACTATAAATAATAAAAAAAGGTGATCATAATTTCTTGAAGAATGGCTGCAGCACACAGCATGATGGGAGAGAAGGAAGTCTCGTGTTCTAATTGCTCACTCACACTTGCAAGAGTGGGGAGAGCAGTCTGCTAAGTGGCTACATGGGAGTTGCTTAGATGGATGATTTAAGTCTAAATACTTCCTCCCCACATATTGCATATAACCTCCCTTTGTAAAATTAGCATTTTTTATAATTAAACCTTAGTTTTCATTTCGTAGATTTATTTTATTTCCATAAATTATCGATCTTTCAGTCAATAAATTATCAATTTTTCGAAATTATGCTACATCAGATGACCAGTTTACAGCTTATTGCTTTGTATATTTATATTTTTTACATGAATTCAGAATTATTTTTAATTTGGTATATGACACTACATATTTTAGCTGATTGGATATTATTTTTTAATTCTAAAGTTGACTTGTTTATTTGATTCAGCACAGTTGGCAAAAGCCTGGAATATTTTTAAAGTATGGCACCAAGAAAAAAATTTATGTCCTATAAAAATTATTCTTATCCTACAAGCTATGTAGGGCACGTGTGATTCTCACTTCAAAGGAGGTGTCATAAATTATTTTTACATATATTTATCATAGTCATTTATGGCATTCTGAGCCAAACACAAATAAAAAAAATAGCAAGGTCTAAGGGAACCCTAAAATTCTTAACATGCAGCACTCAATGTGTTAAACAACAGTGGGTCCATTTCTTTCCTTTGTAAGGGAATGTTAATTCCAGCTAGAAATAGGAAGAGGTCAACCACAAATTTTGCATATCAGAGTCAAAAGCATTTGCAATTTAGAGTGGCAGACTTACCCATCAGGACAGAGGATGGAACAATAAATGCCATTTTTCCAATATCCTCTCTTCAACCTCAGGAAAAGAGCTGTCTTACACACAAGAAGCATTGGAAAAATTACCATAAACAAATTGTGGAAAAAGCCTCTTAGGCATAAGAACAGTGACCAAGTTTTTTGGAACCATGTGACCCTTATACTTGAGGCAGAATGAACTATACACCCATTAGACATAGAAGGATCAGGACACAATTTATGACCAGAAGAGGGACCAAAGTACGAAGCTGGAGATCCCGAATAGGTAGTACTTCATCTTATTTTGGAAGGAGAAAATCAATATTAGTGTTCACCTGCTTCTGACTTTTACACCAAAAGTGTGACACAAAGTATTTAAACTTTTCATATGACTGGCCACTGATATTAGTACATGGGCCAGTAAGTATAGTTACTGGAGACAAAACTTTTGTCACAGGACTGTGAGTTACTTCCAATTGTTATTCAAATATGTTGGAAAGTGTTAGCAAATTATAATACAGATTGTTTACTTATTTTAAACTGGCATATTTACTAAGCATTGCTCAGGTCCTTAATTACATTTGTTTTTTGAAAAATTAAAAACTTTTTATGAAGCAACAAATTTTTGATTAGAAACTCTAATTTATATTTTAATGGGAATTTCATTAAGTATATTTTTTCCATCCCTATAAACTTTTATCATTTCTTATCTTTTAACAATACAAGGGATATAGTCAATTTAGTTTCCAAACCTTAAATATTGATTTAGCTGTGTCAAACAAAACATTGCTTCAAATTTTATTATTTTCTGTAGAGTTCCTTGAGAAGCAATCCTATTTTAGGTTCATCCTACTTTTGTGGCACATTGGGGTTCGCTATCTTTCAACATTCATTCATTTCAAATGTGAGGATAGAATTTGATCATTTTACCACTTTCCTGTTTGGTTTCATGAAAAGCAATCCCATTCAAAGTACATCCCATTTTCTTGGCACAACCAAACACTCACATTGCTTTATGGTAAGAGAAAGGAAACCATATACCAAATTTGGTTGGCCTAGCTTTTACCATTTAGGAAGACTTCTTGTCCAAGCAAACTCTACAAAATATATTAAAAAAATAAAAATAAATACCCCCTCAAGCAGCTGCTTGCCACAGAGGTCTGACAGGAGCCTGTCAGTTTATATGCCATAGTAGCAGGTCTGAGAGGATGGCAAGACCTCAGCAGAAAAACAACACGCACAACCATGCCTGGGGCTAGAACCCAGGTCCCTTAGATCAGTAGCCAAGCGTAGCAGATAAATATTATAGGGTCTGTAAATAGAGGCTAGGCATAAACTGGAAGGAGAGCTGTGTACCAGTTCTCAGTGATGATGTCGGGCCTAACACCTCATGACCGATCCTGCTTTCTCGTGGTGCAAGCTATTAGTATTTTTCAGAAGAGATAGTCTCTTTTGGAAGGGAATGGAAGGGGAGGGCTGCCAGATCACTGTTGCCTACCGATCTGGTCATCTATGGCCACTTTTTTCTTTTTTTCTACCCTGCTGAGGAATGGTCAACTTCACAGGGTCCTGATGCTGATCATTTATATCCACTAGACTGGGATGGTTTATGGCTTTGAGCTTGATTATGGATACTGGACTTGCTGCGTTGATTGGACTGTGTTGAGGGAAAACTGTCACTGTGTTTTCTGTTTGACTGTAGTTGGCAGCCCTAGATAAATAGAAACACAGGATGTCTTACATCACCTGGTGGATAATCTTGATCAGAGGCAACTGCAGGTACCTAAACCCTCACTTTCGCTAGTTGGGTATCGCCAATCCTAAACTGGAGTAAAGTGTCTCAGGCAGGTCATCTGGCTCTTGAAAAGGTTAACTTGAAAAGGTGGTGCCTGAAGTTCCACCAGCATTGGTGACTTCAGCCTTTAGTGGTGCAGGAACAGGTCTTTGCCCCATGTCTGTGATCAGGGAACTGTTTGATATTGTTGGCCCTACCTCTCTCAATAAACTTAGTTTCTTTAAAAATCCTACTAATCGTTTTCTCTCTGCAGGTACATGAAATACAATGACATTACGTAGAGATTATTCCTTTGATGTCCTCACACAGGAATTCCAGCATTATAACCTAGTTATTGTATGCTTGCAAGTGATCAGATGGTGGGGTAAAGATAAAAATATTTAAAATTAATTTTAAATTCCTCTTTTGAGGAAGGGAGAATGGAAAGCATTTCCAAGGTGTGGGTTTGCTACTCAGCAGAAACATCAGTGAGCTCTTCTAGGATATGATTGTATTAATGAAAGATTTCTTACAGCAAAATTTAAAACAAAAATTAAAGCTTGAATGTCATCTGTTGTTATGCCCCTACAGAGGACTCTGATGAGAACGAGATGGATACGTTTTATAGCCAGCTTTAGGATAATTTGAAATCTGTGAAGGAGATATTTCTCTTGTGCAGGGTGCCGTCAATGCTAAAGTTGGTACTTACTCTGACCATTGGGCAGGGATTTTAGGTCCTTTGGCATTGGTAGTACCAATGGCAATGAGGAACACCTCCTATAGGTAAGTCAACTTAATGGTTTACAAATTACTAACACATACTACAAACACCAGGACATTAAAAAATACACACAGGTTTCACCTATGGGTTGCAGAGGAATATGATAGATTATATTTTAACCCTTCCAGTGTCCATGTCGTCTGTACATGTTTGGAGAATCTGAATTGAGAGGCCAAGAACATATGCATACATTTTCAGTACAACAAAAAAAAATCGATTTTTTTTAAATTGCTGTTGCAATTTATATATATATATAACTTAGGCTTCAAAAATAATATTTTGTTTTTAATTTCATGCATATTTTATTAAACCACAATATAAATAATTTTATGAAGCCATCTGATTGTCATTTTTCAGAAGCACTAAACAGTATTACTGATTTGCTTGTTAACGTTCCTATTTGCTGAAGCAACCTTCTGATTTAAGCTCACAAGTTTGATTTGAACTATTATCAACAAATTTTTTCTTAAATTTTCGAAAATCTCCTAAAAATTAACAAAAAAACTGCTATTTTTAAACACCATAGATTTTGGAAGTAATTACAAAATACATATTGCCATTTTTTTTCCGTTTCACACTCTTTTCTGTCATAAACCTATTTCAGTATTCCCAAGTTATTTTTATCATTTTTCCCAGCATTCTATGCATCTTTCCCACCTTCAAATCGAAACTGAAAGTAAACACATCCTTCTTAGAAAATTCTGGTTGCACCTACATTTAATTAGTTATGCTTCCCTGAGTCAAACAAGATGTAGATGGCTGACACATGTTATCTCCATTCTGTGTGCTACAAGTGTTTTTTAGTTTTGGTCCAGCATATTGGATACTCTTTGTAAAGTTAGCAACTTTTTTTTTATGTTTAAACCTTAGTTTTCATTTCAGTAGATTTATTTTCAGAAATTAGCAATCTTTTGGCTGATCGATAAGTACTGATTTTTTTTCATAGTTATGTTGTATCATATGGCTGGCCTACAATTTCTTGCTGTGGATATTTTAACATCGCATTAGGCTATATGTTAATTTTTATTTTATTATTTATTACTTTTCCAGTAAAATTCGATAGTATCACTTTCTGAAAATAAATGAGATCTTGGATATGAAAGCAAATTCATTTCTGTATATTTACCTCCGTTAGTTAGTGATCTTCAATTGGCTGATTTAGTGATCTTTCCGAGTTATGCTAGATTGGAGGCCAGCTTAAAAGTTGTTGTGGATATGTTATTTAACATCCCATTATGTGTAATTTTTCTTTTATTATTTCTTGTTTTTTTAATAAAAAAACTTTGAGCTTGTACCATTTCCTGAAACTGAATGTCTTGGATACGGAAACAAAATACATCTTTTAGCCAAGATAGCTCTTAGCCAAGATAGCTTTTAGCCAAGATAGCTTGCTATGGAAATCGGCCATAATTTGGGAAGGCAATTTTGGGAAGAGCTGGTTCTTGGTGCACAAACCTTTCTGCTCTTAGCCAAGATAGACAAACTTCAACACCCAAAGAAAAAATTCACAATGTTTAGTAAAAAAAACAGCCAAGGAAGTTTTTTTCTATTTCATAACTTCACTGAAGATGGAGCGCTGTCTTTGCTCCAAAAAGCTTCTGAGAGTTTTCTCCTAAGAACTTTCAACATGCAAAAAGTTTGAAGGATAAACTCTAAAATTTTATTGCTCAATGACAGAGAATTTTAAATTATTTTAAATTCATAACCAGCTCAGAAGATCCTGTGAATGTGAGAAGGCCAAGTCACATTGTATAACACTGGCTGTGTTTCAAATATACAATACTGAAAAGAATCATTAAAAGAAATGAAAATCATATTTCAGGTTGAGTATTATATTATTCTGGAGGAAATTTCCTTTTGATAAATATATAATTTAACTATTTTTATTCAGCAGGTATTCCAAAACGAAGCCTTAATTGTATAGTGCAATGTTTTTTTTCACCATATCAATTTAAAAAAATTTATTAAAATCAATATGCTTGCAAATTTGTTTATATTATTTATTTTCATAAAATTCGTAATTAAATTTAGGTAGTTAAAATTGAAGAAATTATTAGCATGGAAGAAACTGTGCAGTTTGGTGTTCCTCAAGGTTCAGTTTTAGGACCACTTTTATTCTTAATTTATATAAATGATTTATGTAAACTTGACACAGTAGGAAATTTAATTGCTTTTGCTGATGATACAGCTTTAATTTATACTGCTAAAGATTTAAATTCTTTAATAATTAATATAAATTTAGGTATGATTAAAATTAGAAAATGTTTTTAAAAAAATAAATTAAATTAAAATAAGATTTCACACAGCTAGAAGTTGGTCTGTAAATGGTAGCTAGGTAGTCACTGGAAGGAGAGCTATGCACCAATCCCATGTGATGATGCATAGAACCAGCCAGGCCTAGCACCTAATGTCCGACCTCGCCTTCTCGTGGTGCGGACCGTTAGTAACTTTCAAAAGAGATACTCTCTTGTGGAAGTGAACGGAAGGGGAGGGCTGCCAGATTAGTGTGGCCTACTGATCTGGACAACTATGGCTACTTTTCTTTTTTTTTCTACCCTGCTGAGGAGTGGTCAACCACACAGGGTCCTGGTGCTGACCATATAAACCTACTGGACTGGACAGATATATGGCTCTGAGCTTGATTATGAATCCTGATTTTGCTGCATTGGTGGGCTTCTGTGGAGGGAAAATCTTCCGCTGTGTTTTCTGTTTGTTTGTGGGTTGACAGCCCCAAGTGAATAGATTCACAGGATATGTTTATCAGCTGGTGGATAATGCTGAGCAGAAGTCATCGCAGGAACCTGAACTCTTTGCTTCTATTGGCATCGTCAAATTCTACATTGGAGGAAGTCTTCCAGTGTAGATGGCTTCAGCCTTTAGTAGTGGGGGAACGGGTCTTTGTCCCATGTCTGCGATAAGGTGGCTGTTTGATATTGTCGGCATTCCCTCTCTCAATAAACACAGTTTCTTTAAACATCCCACTAACCATTTTCTCTCCATAGGTAGTTGGAATGTGAGGACTCTGCACAGAGCTTTTTCTCTTGATGTCCTCACACAAGAATTCCACCATTATAATTTAGATATTCTCAGCTTGCAAGAGACCAGATGGACAGATAAAGGTCAGATTCTGAAAAATAATCTTAAATTTCTCTTTTCAGGGAGGGATGACAATAAGCATCACCAAGGCGTGGGTCTTCTTCTCAGCAGACACGCTAGCGATGCTCTTCTAGGATATGAGTGCATTAATGAAAGGTTTCTTACAGCAAAATTTCAGACAAGCGTTAAAGACTTGAATGTTATCTACTGTTATGCCTCCACTGAGGATGCCGATGAGGATGAGAAGGATAGGTTTCATGATATTTTGAATTCTGTCAAGAAAGGAAATATTACCCTTGTTCTTGGTGACTTCAATGCCAAAGTTGGTACTGACTCTGACCTTTGGGGAGGAGTAATAGGCCCTTTTGGAATTGGTAGCTGCAATGGCAATGGGCAACGTCTCCTACAGGTAAGTAAACTCAATGGATTCAGAATAACTAACACTTATTACAAACACCACGACATACATAAGTACACATGGGTTTCACCTGATGGGCTGCATAAGAATATGATTGATTACATATTAATTAACAGCAAATGGGCTAGTTCTGTTAGGAATACCAGGGCATATAGGGGAGCTGAAATTGGATCTGGCCATTACACTGGTAAAAGTGTCTTGCAACTTAAACTTAAAAAGTGTTGTGCTAAAGTTAAAAAAATTACCTTTAATACTGAAGCTCTGAAAGACCCAGTTATAGTTAAAGCTTACCATGCTAGGTTACTTAGTCATTATGACAGTCATTGTTTGCTTACTACTGAAGTTGAGGAAGAATGGGATCATTTTAAACAGGCTTTTATGGACACTAACAGTACTCTTTTAGGAAAAAAGGAGCAGAAGAGACAGAATTATCTGAGTGATAAGGCACTTGAGCTTATTTCGGAAAGAAAGAACTGCAGGAATGTCTTTAATCAATACCCTACTAATCCTAATAGAAAGCATTACAGAGAACTTAATAAACATGTAAAAGATCAGTTAGCTGCTGATAAGAATCTTTGGCTTGATGGTTGGCCTGACAAAGCCGAGGAAGCAGTTAGACAGCACAACAGCAGAGAGCTGTACCAGATAGTTAATGTTTTGTGTGGTAGAAAACGGACAGGTATACAGGGATTGAAGGATAAACAAGGTAAGGTTATAGAAGGCGAGGATTCTGTCATGGCTAGGTGGGCTGAGCATTTCAGTGATGTTCTAAACAATGTAGTTAGTTCTACTCCCATTGTTTTCAATGATGATAGATGCATTGGTGGCTTTAATGTTGGCCCTATAACACAATCTGAAGTTATTGTGGCTGTTTCTAAACTTAAACTACATAAATCCCCAGGGGTAGATGAAATTACTACCGAAATGCTTAGAGCTGGGAATGTTTCGGTTACCACTTGGATGACTGAAATTCTAAATATCTTTTATGATAAAGGCATGGTTCCTAAGGATTTTACCAGAGCTATTGTTATCCCTATTTTCAAAAAAGGTGATCGCAGTTCTTGTGATAACTATAGGGGTATCAGCCTACTCTCTGTTCCAGGTAAAGTTCTTTCCATGATTGTGTTTAATAGAAATAAGAATCTGGTTGACAGTCAATTGCGTGATGAGCAATGTGGATTCAGAAGTGCTAGGGGATGTGTGGATCAGATATTTTCACTTAGGCAGATTCTTGAGAAATGTTTAGAGTTTCAGAAACCTTTGGTTGCTAGCTTTGTTGATTTCAAAAAGGCTTTCGACTCTGTTGATCGTCATAATTTGTAGTTGATTGTGAAATCATATGGTATACCAGACAAGTTAGTTAACATAATGAAAGCTCTCTATAATAACACAGAGTCGTGTGTGAGAGTTGGTAAGGCTTGTAGCAATTGGTTTAGCATTACTTCTGGTGTTCGACAAGGGTGCATTTTGTCTCCTTTTCTCTTTAGCTTGGTTATTGATTATGTTATGCGAAATTCACTTCAAGGGAAAGATTTTGGTCTTAAATGGGCTGGAAATACGAAAATTTCTGATTTAGATTATGCTGATGATTTAGCCCTTTTGGCAAATGATGTTGATGAGATGAACTCTTTCATTCGAGCTGTTGATGAGACTGGTAGTAGAGTAGGTTTGGTTATAAACAGAGAGAAAACTAAAGTCATGAAAATTGGTCAGGCAGGCTGTGATTCAGTTAATCTGAATGGTTGCAGTCTTGAGCAGGTGTCACAGTTTAATTATCTTGGGAGCTATGTAACTGATAACGGTGATGTGCAGAATGAGATTAACAGGCGAATAGGGATTGCTGCCACGACTTTTAAGTATCTATGGAGAGTGTGGAGAAATAGGCGTATACACCTAAAGACTAAAATTAGACTGTATAATAGTTTGGTTCTTTCTAGGGTTAGTTATGGTAGTGAAACTTGGACACTTTGTAAACAGGATAACAGGAAACTAGATGCCTTTGATTCCAGATGCTTACGCAGTATCTTGGGCATTAGGTGGTTCAACTTTGTAACTAATGATGAGGTTAGGCATAGGAGTTTGCAACCTCCTTTAAGCAGCATATTGTGCAGAGAGAGACCCCGTTGGTTTGGCCATGTTACCCGTATGGATAATTATAGATTGGCGAATAGGGTTATGAACAGTGTGCCTAAAGGCCTCAGAAAGAAGGGGAGACCTAGGATGCGGTGGGCAGACAATGTCAAACAGGACCTTGTTAGAATTGGTGTGCAGTGGCCAGATGCAGTAGGTGTAGCGCAGGATAGACTTGCTTGGAGAACTAAATTGCACGGTCTGGTTGGTCCTCCGTAGCCCATGGCTGCTTGATGATGATGATGATGAGTTAGTAATAAGAATTTAATTCACAATAATGCTGTGGTTAGTTTTAAAACATTAAAACACGGTTCAGGGAGCAGGTCTCAAAAGTAGGAGAGTGCTTTACATTTAAAACCTTTTTACGGGTTTTACCATATGAATACCCTTAACTCTATATACCATATCTATATGGCTCTTTTCTCACAAGAGCCACTAGAAACGTATTATATAGTAGAAAACATATTTACCATATTTCTGGTACAGTTGCATATTGCAGCATTCTCATGTTGCAAGATGGTCGTTAAATATGCTACCAGTCCTATTTATGGAAAGTTCGTTCAGTTGTTACGATGTTGGTGTAGTTGCTGTGGAGCGACACTGATTTTTCCTTGTTCACACTTGGTGCTTTGCGCTATACTGGCTCTTGTTGTCAGTGATTTCTGGTGGAACAGGTTCTTTGTTCCTTTTTACTTTTTCCTTTGTAGTGATGTCCACAGCTGTTGTTGCATGTTTTAACCAACTGTTAATTTTATATGCTTAATGGGTAAAACACAATCTGTTCTTTTTGTTGTGATTAGCACTTTTCCAATTTTGAGAATATATTAACTTTGCTCCACCATTGAAGCCGCTACTATTCAATGCTAAAACTTTAAAAAGGTTTTTTAAAGAAAACATTTTAAAAAACAACATGAACCCCCCAGATTCTACATGCTCCATGCAACGCGTTTCGCCACGCTCTCTTTACACGTGGCTTCCTCAGGCAGGAGCGATTGTAACCATGTGTGACATTTATAGTCAGCCTCATTCTAGTCATACCCTCTGCGTTTTACATGTTGCGTGCACATCTCGCGACGGGGCGTGCAACAGGAGACGCCACGCCGATGGAAGGGGTGGGATCTCGGTGTTGCAGACCTCGTCGCGGTATTTGTGTATATTTAATGTTTCAGCGTATTGTAACTGAAATTTTGATTTTGGGGCCATTCCTGGTTTATAATTAATTTTATCGATTTTGATATTATTTTCAAGTATTGTTTTTGAGAGTGCCATTGTGGGTTTCTTTTTATTTATGTCTGTGATATGTTCTTGCATTCGTACCTCATACTGCCTATATGTTTTTCCAATATATTTGTTTTTGCCCTCTAATTTATTTTCTGGGTCTGGGATTTCTATTTCGTAAACTCCCCCCGTTGGTGGTTTATGATCTCTATCATTTATAATTAAGTTTTTAATAGAGTGTGTAATGGTAGTGGGCAATGTGTGATTATATTTTCTTAGCGTATTTTCCAGTGCTTTTGTTATTGTTTTTATATAAGAAAAACTTTTAACATATTGTTTTTTATTTTCATTTTGCTGCGGGTTCGGTTGGGTGTCTCTTTTAACTATATATTTAGCTTCGGTGTCCCATTTTTGTAATAGCTTTCGTGGGTATCCTACGTCTTGTGCTGTTTTTTGAATATATTGTAACTCTTCTTGTAGAGTTTCCTGTTGCGAACAATATCTATATGCTCTAACATAGTGGGGAATAATACTTGCTTTTTTGTATTTCATTGGATGTGCTGAATCTATTGGTATGTAATTAGGGATATTGGTTGGTTTTCGGTACACAGCACTTTCACAGAAATTTGCTTTCCTGGTTAATTTTATATCTAAATATGATATTTGGCCATTTACTTCCGATTCTATGGTAAATTTGATTGTAGGCATTATACTGTTAAAAATGTTAACAAATTCATTTAACTTTTCTATGGAGTGTGGCCATAATATGAATATATCGTCCACATATCATATGTAAAGGTCTGGTTTTAAATTACATTTAGAAAGGGCAGTTTCTTCAACATGTCGCATAATGACGTCAGACATGAGTCCAGACAGAGGGGAACCCATCGGGACACCCTCGGTCTGGAGCCATGTCCGCCCCCCTATGTCAAAAAAGTTAGAATTTACGGCGAGGTCCAGTGCATCGTGCATAGCAAAGTATTGTGGTTGGGATGGTTTTGCTACACGAAGCCATTCGGCTTTTAGCCGCATCACCGCATCCAATACCAGGGTATTAGGATAGAGCGATACGACATCCAACGAATGCATCATGACCTTTGTTGATATTGGGGTATTTTGAATTCGATGTAAGGCTTCTTGACATGATGTTACAATGTTTTTTGTGGGTGAGAAATATTGTTTAAAAACGTTAAATAAAGCTATTTCCAAATTATAAGTTGGAGATTTTCGTTTATTGACTAATGGTCGAAAGGGTTTGCCCTTTTTATGCAATTTTATTTTAACAAACATTTGGGGTATATCTGGGTATATTGGTACTATACATTGCTTTGCTATTTCGTCCGGTATGAATGGGTCATTTTTTTATGATGCCCAATTTTGTAATGATTTTTGAAATGGGGTTATTCTTAATTAGTTGACATTTTAATTCCTGAAAAGTTTCCATTACTTTTTTATCATATTGTTCTTTATCCATGATTACCATTTGATTTGTTTTATCTGCCATGATAATTTTGATATCTTTATTCTTTTTAAGATCCTGTCTTTTAGTTTTTGCGGTATTTTATTTAATGCTTGTTCTATTTGTGGTATTAGCTGTTCAATATTAATATTACTATTTTCAAAGGCATATTTTGCTCCTTTTTGTAAAATAGTATCCTGTTCCTTGCTTAATTTTACTTTTGATAAGTTTATATAGTTTTCCTTTTGCTGTGGTAAATTTTGATTTTGTTTTTGATTTTGTATTAATTTATTTATTTTCCTTTTATGCTTCTTCTGAATCTTTGTGGTTTCTTGCTCTAATCTATATGCTACTCTACCCATAAATTGATTTAAGTTATTAATTTTTAATTTTAAATAACTTCTATAAATATACTATAGAAAATTTAAAATATTCTATAAATATACTATAGAAATTTAATAAATATACTATAGTATATTATAAAAGTAAAATTAAGCAAGGAACAGGATACTATTTTACAAAAAGGAGCAAAATATGCCTTTGAAAATAGTAATATTAATATTGAACAGCTAATACCACAAATAGAACAAGCATTAAATAAAATACCACAAAAACTATAAGATAAGGAACGCTTTAAAATGTACAGGTCTATTCAACAAATAAAAAATAATAAGAATGGGAATACTAATATTAAAATAATACAGGATCTTAAAAAAAATAAAGATATCAAAATTATCATGGCAGATAAAACAAATAAAATAGTAATCATGGATAAGGAACAATATGATAAAAAAAGTAATGGAAACTTTTCAGGAATTAAAATGTCAACTAGTTAAGAATAACCCCATTTCAAAAATCATTACAAAATTGGGCATCATAAAAAAATGACCCATTCATACCGGACGAAATAGCAAAGCAATGTATAGTACCAATATACCCAGATATACCCCAAATGTTTGTTAAAATAAAATTGCATAAAAAGGACAAACCCTTTCGACCATTAGTCAATAAACAAAAATCTCCAACTTATAATTTGGAAATAGCTTTATTTAACCTTTTTAAACAATATTTCCCACCCACAAAAAACATTGTAACGTCATGTCAAGAAGCCTTACATCGAATTCAAAATACCCCAATATCAACAAAGGTCACGATGCATTCGTTGGATGTCGTATCGCTCTATCCTAATACCCCGGTATTGGATGCGGCGATGCGGCTAAAAGCCGAATGGCTTCACATAGCAAAACCATCCCATCCACAATACTTTGCTATGCACGATGCACTGGACCTCGCCGTAAATTCTAACTTTTTTGACATAGGAGGGCGGACATGGCTCCAGACCGAGGGTGTCCCGATGGGTTCCCCTCTGTCTGGACTCATGTCTGACGTTGTTATGCGACATGTTGAAGAAACTGCCCTTTCTATATGTAATTTAAAACCAGACCTTTACATACGATATGTGGACGATATATTCATATTATGGCCACACCCCCATAGAAAAGTCAAATGAATTTGTTAACATTTTTAACAGTATAATGCCTACAATCAAATTTACCAAAGAATCGGAAGCAAATGGCCAAATATCATATTTAGATATAAAATTAACCAGGAAAGCAAATTCCTGTGAATTCCTGTGTACCGAAAACCAACCAATATCCCTAATTACATACCAATAGATTCAGCACATCCAATGAAATACAAAAAAGCAAGTATTATTCCCCACTATGTTAGAGCATATAGATATTGTTTGCAACAGGAAACTCTACAAGAAGAGTTACAATATATTCAAAAAACAGCACAAGACGTAGGATACCCACAAAAGCTATTACAAAAATGGGACACCAAAGCTAAATACATAGTTAAAAGAGACACCCAACCGAACCCGCAGCAAAATGAAAATAAAAAACAATATGTTAAAAGTTTTCCTTATATAAAAACAATAACAAAAACACTGGAAAATACGCTAAGAAAATATAATTACACATTGCCCACTACCATTACACACTCTATTAAAAACTTAATTATAAATGATAGAGATCATAAACCACCAACGGGGGGAGTTTACGAAATAGAAATCCCAGACCCAGAAAATAAATTAGAGGGCAAAAACAAATATATTGGAAAAACATATAGGCAGTACGAGGTACGAATGCAAGAACATATCACAGACATAAATAAAAAGAAACCCACAACGGCACTCTCAAAAACAATACTTGAAAATAATATCAAAATCGATAAAATTAATTATAAACCACGAATGGCCCCAAAATCAAAATTTCAGTTACAATACGCTGAAACATTAAATATACACAAATACCGCGATGAGGTCTGCAACACTGAGATCCCACCCCTTCCATCGGCGTGGCGTCTCCTGTTGCACGCCTCGTCGCGAGATACGCATGCAACATGTAAAACGCAGAGGGTATGACTAGAATTAGGCTGACTATAAATGTCACACATGGTTACCATCGCTCCTGCCTGAGGAAGCCACGTGTAAAGAGAGCATGGCGAAATGCGTTGCACGGAGCACGGAGAACCTGGGGGAGTTCATGTTGTTTTTTAAAATGTTTCCTTTAAAAAAACTTTCGAAAGTTTTAGCATTGAAGTAGTAACGGCTTTAATGGTGGAGCAAAGTTAATATCTTCTCAAAATTAGAAAAGTGCTAATCACAACAAAAAGAACAGATTGTGTTTTACCCATTAAGCATATAAAATTAACAGTTGGTTAAAACATGCAACAACAGCTGTGGACATCACTACAAAGGAAAAAGTAAAAAGGAACAAAGAACCTGTTCCACCAGAAATCACTGACAACAAGAGCCAGTATAGCGCAAAGCACCAAGTGTGGACAAGGAAAAATCAGTGTCGCTCCACAGCAACTACACCAACATCGTAACAACTGAACGAACTTTCCATAAATAGGACTGGTAGCATATTTAACGACCATCTTGCAACATGAGAATGCTGCAATATGCAACTGTACCAGAAATATGGTAAATATGTTTTCTACTATATAATACGTTTCTAGTGGCTCTTGTGAGAAAAGAGCCATATAGATATGGTATATAGAGTTAAGGGTATTCATAAGGTAAAACCCGTAAAAAGGTTTTAAACGTAAAGCACTCTCCTACTTTTGAGACCTGCTCCCTGAACCGTGTTTTAATGTTTTAAAACTAACCACAGCATTATCGTGAATTAAATTCTTATTAAAAAATAAATTACTTTTAAATGTAAATAAAACAAAATATATCCATTTCAGATTAAAAGGACAATGTGATTTTCTACATAATAAAATATTTTATCATGCTTTTGAATGTATTGGTAAAAATTGTTCCTGTTTAAAAAGTTTTAAAAAAAGTTTTTAAAGGAGTTGATTTAAATATTTAGGTGATTATATAGACTGTAAATTAAATTGGAAGGAATATATATCAAATATTATTAAAAAGATAAATATTGTAACACAACAGTTATATTAGACAATTTGTAGATATTTCAACTTTAAAGATGATACATAATTGTTGGGTTATATCATATTTGCAATATAGAATTACTTCTTGGGATGGCACATATTATACTAATATTAGCAAATTAATTATAGCTCAAAATAGAATTATAAAAGGCATATTGAAAAAAAGAAAATATGAAAATGTTAAAAACTTTTATAAAGATGTTGATATTTTAACAGTTAGAAAATTATATATGCATTCAATTTTAAAACATTTGTTTAAAAATTGGTCAGACCAAAATATAAAATTCACAAATTATAACACAAGATACAGTAACTCTAATAATCTCATCGAATTCTTACCTAAGAAAACTGTGACTAAAAAACATATTTACTTTGCACCTAAATTATTTAATTTTTTGCAAACAATATAAAAATGGAAAAAAAATTACACAGCTTTGCTTCAAATCTTCGTAAATGGCTATTAGATATTGCGTTATTTTTTGTAATAAATTTCATTATTTTTAATCATTTATCAAATTTTTTATTTTCCCAATTACTTTATAAATGCTTAAAATGTTTATTGACTATTGTTGCCAAAATTATAAATTATATATATGAAATATGATAAAATTCCACAGGCGAGTTATAAACTCTTGTGGATTTCTGTAAGATTCAATTGAAATATTTGTGCCCACTGGGCTGGACCAATGTAATCGGATGTATTATGTATTAAATGTTATAAGTTAGAAATGGAGGACAAAGGAGGACATGCTATCAATATATGAAAAAAAAAATAAAAATAAGTTCAAAGGTTAAAAATTTTTTTTATTTAATTTGATATATAACATGACCTATTTCCGTTGATAGTTATTTTTTTTTTAAATTCTAAAGTTGACTTGTTTATCTGACTCGGCACAGTTCGCTAAAAGCTTGGAATTTTCTCAAAGTACGGACTGAGAAAAAAATTACAAAATGAGAAAAATATTTACTTAAAGCCAAAAGAGTAATTTTTGCTATTCAGAAATATATAGTCATTCTATTCATGTGCATTGTAATCATTTCTGTCTATTAGTTGTTTTTTTAATAAATTTTTATTTGTGTTGCCAGATGAATTTTTTTTACTACATGACTCTAAAAAAGGCCTATTAAAATAAAACATATCTTTTTGTTAAATACGCAATTTACAGAAAAACCAGAATTAAATGCTGATTAATTTGGTATACAACATGCCATAATCCTTTCATTAGTTATTTGGCAAAAAAGTTCTAAATTTAAAGTTTCTTTTGGCTGATAATAGTGAGAAAATAGCTTGGCACCTGGATGGAAACCTGTTTTTCAGCCTGGCCACTGGAAGGGTTAAATCAGTTCGTACTTTTATTGCCATATTACTCGCTTTATCTTATCAATCAACTGATGCAGACTAACTTACATAACTGATGAAAATTACATACCTTATACACTAAAAAAAAATTTTTTTTTATCTCTAAGTCAGTGGTTCTCAACCTTTTATGCTTCACGTACCCCCTGGAAATGTGTATGTAACTGGTGTACCCCTTCCCTTGTACAGGGTGGCCACTGAAAGACTGAAGGGTTTGAAAAAGTCATAACTTATTCATTTTCAATCTTTTTTATTTTATTTTTTTTACAGGTTATAGAGCATCCCTTGGAGATTAAAATGGCTACGTATATGATGTCCAGCAATGAGTAAAACTCATTGGGTTTTTCTATTCCAATGAAAGATCAATTATTGAAACTCAGAGAAAATACCGGCAACATTTTAATGTCAGAGTATCTCCTAGCGATAACATGATTCGGAACCTAATCGTCCAGTCGCTTGGACCATTTGGATCTTGTATGGAAACATTTTTAAATCCAATTTCAGAATCTTCTGAAGCAATGTTCTGGCGATGCCTAGTTGAGCAGAGCGACGGTGGGTACAGGCAGATGGATCCTCAAGGACACTCTGCCATACAGCTTCCACCACTGCATCAGTGCGCATCATACATAGCCATTTTAATCTCCAAGGAATGCTCTATAACCTGTAAAAAAAGAAAATAAAAAAGATTGAAAATGAACAAGTAATGACTTTTTCAAACCCTTCAGTCTTTCAGTGGCCACTTTGCTACTAGATCTAGTGACTTTTGAGCTTTCATGGCGTACCCCAAAAAATTTTACCGCGTACCCCACGTTGAGAACCCCTACTCTAAGTGACACTTTTTTGCACACAATAGGCTAAATGCTCAGGTCACAAGGGCCACCAATATTCAGAGAAAATTGGGGAAAGGGATCCACTGAATAGTGTTAGGAGCTAAATTAAAGTCTCTTGTCAAATCCACCCAGCATTTTCTTTAATGTACACAGGATATGGCTTTTTTTTTTTGGCATGTAGGAACATGGCTCATTGTCCAGCTAGCTGTCAATGGACATTGGCCTTTCCAAGTCCATTAGTGTTAATTTTCTCACAGAAGGCAGAATGGGGGTTAGGGGAAAAATTTTTAATGCAGTCACAGTTAAGACTATACACTGAAAGGATACTAAGGATTTAAAAGATCAGTGTCATTTGTATATGAAATATTTAATAATAATACAAAAATAAAAGCAGTATATTTATAATTTTCATTTTTTTAACTTTGGAAATTACTTTCATTCTAATATCAATTTGAAACTATTTTAATGAAATGTTGGCTTTAAAATATACAATAATATGAAAAACATTACACCCATAAAAAATATATGTATATATATAACTATTTTTTCATTTAACAGATATACCTTTAATCTTTTAAAGCATGTAGCAAGATATTTCTTTACAGAAGAATCTGTGGCTGCATGAAGTTTCAAAGATAGGTGAGTTAAATGTTTAAATGGATTAGTTTCAACTACATTCAGCTGAACTGGGTTTAATCCTGATCCTAGATTCTCCTTCACATCTACTGTCAGCAAAAACCTGAAAAATTAAAATCACTTAATAATTTCAATAGCCCTAAACTAAATAAGTTTAGTAATATTGTTCAATTGCTAATTAGTAATTAACTTCTACTAAAAATATTAGAATAGATTTATAACTCTTTTATCACACAGTAAGAAATGGAAAAAAAATTAACATATTGAAAACACATTTGGCCTAATATAAAAAATTGAATATTTATAAAATAGCCCTACTAAAATCAATGTTTTCCTGTTACACCAACTAAAAAGCCATATTTGAATTTCTACAACCTCTAAAATACATTTTATGGTGAAATGAGACAGCAAAATATTATCGAAAATAAATCCCTTTTAAAACACAGTGTGAATAATTGAGATAATAAGAAACTCTATATATTGGTGTGTCCAAAAGTTAAGGAGTTATAGAAGGATCTAAAAAATGTGACAATGAAATATTATGAAATTTGGAGTGATAATGCATTGTTATATGATGCAACAAACAGTGAGATATGAAGCAAATCAAGTGCATAATTTCCATGGCTTATGTAAATGAATGCAGGAGTGTCCAGAGCTAAGGGAATTGCTTCAGTAGAATGGGGAGATTAATAAGGAGTATGATGACCCCAAACAGTGACTTCTTATACCACCAGGTTGGTCATTAAGTCTGGTGGCAGTACTTCACTCTTTTCAGAGAGCAGCCAGAACTTGTGGGGAGTTCTTAAAGGAGTGACAAGATCCAATGCATATCCCCAGTGCATCCCACAAAGGCTCTATAGAACGAATGGCCAAGTCAAACTTATTAAAGAATTTACTAAAAAATTAATTAATTAAATTTTTTTTTTAAATGCCCATCTTTCTATATGCACCCAAAAAAGTAGAAAATAAACCTAATGCATATCAATGGTGCAATCAGTTGCTGAGTTTGTATTCGCTTCAAAGGAAGATAAGGTGTTGGCAATGTTGAGTATGTAAATCGGTGCGCTATCTTCCTTTGAAGTGAATACGAACTCAGTGACTGATTGGCCTACTTCAGTGAAACAACTACCTTCAGAAACTTTCATTGTAAATGACTCAAAAACATCGGCCACATTTGTTGTCCCTTTTGGAGTCATGTTTGAGGTAGCCCATGACATTGGAGATGCCACAAGCTTCAATTTGAGATATAACCTGTTAAGATTAATCCACATAAAAATCCACCCATTCCCCTTTTTATCAGAGTAGGAAATATGGTTGAAGTGATGCCAACCGATGCTCCACCATACAGGATAGTATTATATCTAATGGAAGGCACCACGTCACTGTTGTGTGCTGATCGCTGCAAAAGGAAAACTGACATTCAAGCTGCAAAGCAGCGGAGAAGGAACCTATTGAAATATCTGCATTACACAATAGTTGTCTATTTCCATCTGTTCATTCAATTCAATAAAATGGAAACTTCTGAATTTTGAGCTGTGCCAAGGAATTATTGCAAATAGGATTTGGTAGTGATAAAACTAGAATATATAATGTAACTCTGTAATTGAATTATGCCCTCTAGGCGTAAACTGGAAGGAGAGCTGTACACCAATCCCTAGTGATGATGCACAGAACCAGCCAGGTCTAGCACATAATGTCCGACCCCGCCTTCTCGTGGTGCAGGCTGTTAGTACCTTTCAAAAGAGATATTCTCTTTTGGAAGGGAACGGAAGAGGAGGGCTGCCAGTTCAGTATGGCCTACTGATCTGGTCATCTATGGCCACTTTTTTTTTCAACCTGCTGAGGAGTGGTCAACTTCACAGGGTCCTGGTGCTGACCATTTACACCTACTAGACTGGACTTGTTTATGGATTTGAGCTTGATTATTGATCCTGGACATGCTGCACTGGTGGGCCTCTGTTGAGGGAGAATCTGCCGCTGTGTTTTCTGTTTTCTTCTGGGTTGCCAGCCCTAAGTGAACAGAGGCATGGTATTCCTTATATCAGCTGGTGGATAATCCTAATCAGAGGCCATCGCAAGTACCTGAACCTTACTTAGCTAGTTGGGCATCGTCAAGCCTAAACTGGAGTAATGTGTCTCAGGCAGGCCACATGGCTCTTGAAAAAGTCCACTTGAAAATGTGGTGCCTGAAGTTCCTATCAGCATCGGTGACTTCAGCCTTTAGCAGAGGAGGAACAGGTCTTTGCCCCATGCCTGCGATCAGGGGGCTGTTTGATATTGTTGGCCCTACCAATCTCAATAAACCTGATTTCTTTAAAAATCCTACTAATCATTTTCTCTCTGCAGGAACGTGGAACACGAGGACATTACATAGAGATTATTCTCTTGACGTCCTCATGCAGGAATTTCAGCGCTATAACCTAGATATTCTAGGCTTGCAAGAGACCAGATGGACAGGTAAAGGTGAGATACTTAAAAATAACTTTAAATTTCTCTTTACAGGGAGAGAGGATGGAAAGCATCACCAAGGCGTGGGTCTGCTACTCAGCAGACATGCTAGTGATGCTCTTCTAGGATATGAGTGCATTAACGAAAGGTTTCTTACAGCAAAATTTCAGACAAGCATTAAAGACTTGAATGTTATCTGCTGTTATGCCCCCACTGAGGATGCCGATGAGGATGAGAAGGATAGGTTTTATGGACAACTTTAGGATATTTTGAATTCTGTCAAGAAAGGAGATATTACCCTTGTTCCAGGTGACTTCAGTGCCAAAGTTGGTACTGACTGACCTTTGGGCAGGAGTAATAGGCCCTTTTGGTATTGGTAGCTGCAATGGCAATGGGCAACGTCTCCTACAGGTAAGTAAACTCAATAGTTTCAGAATAACTAACACATATTACAAACACCGCGATATACATAAATACACATGGGTTTCACCTGATGGGCTGTATAGGAATATGATGATTATATATTAATTAACAGCAAATGGGCTAGTTCTGTTAGAAATACCAGGGCATATAGGGGAGCTGAAATTGGATCTGACCATTACCTTGTTAAAAGTGTCTTGCAACTTAAACTTAAAAAGTGTTGTGCTAGGGTTAAAAAATTTACCTTTAATACTGAAGCTCTGAAAGACCCAGTTATAGCTAAAGCTTACCATGATAGGTTACTTAGTCATTATGACAGTCATGGTTTGCTTAATACTGAAGTTGAGGAAAAATGGGGCCATTTTAAACAGGCTTTTTGGAAACTAACAGTACTCTTTTAGGAAAAAAGGAGCAGAGGAGGCAGAATTATTTAAGTGATAAGGCACTTGAGCTTATTTCAGAAAGAAGGAACTGCAGGAATGTCCTTAATCAGTACCCTACTAGTCCTAATAGAAAGGATTACAGAGAGCTTAATAAACGTGTAAAGGATCAGTTAGCTACTGATAAGAATCTTTGGCTTGATGGTTTGGCTGACAAAGCTGAGGAAGCAGTTAGGCAGCACAACAGCAGAGAGCTGTACCAAATAGTTAATGTTTTATGTGGTAGAAAACGGACAGGCATACAAGGATTGCAGGATAAACAAGGTAAGGTTATAGAAGGTGAGGATTCTGTCATAGCTAGGTGGGCTGAGCATTTCAGTGATGTTCTAAACAATGTGGTTAGTTCTACTCCCATTGTTTGTAATGAAGATAGATGCATTGGCAGCTTTAATGTTGGCCCTATAACACAATCTTAAGTTATTTTGGCTATCTCTAAACTTAAACTTCATAAATCCCCAGGGGTAGATGAAATTACTACAGAAATGCTCAGAGCTGGGAATGTTTCAGTTACCACTTGGATGACTGAAATTTTGAATATCTTTTATGATAAAGGCATGGTTCCTAAAGATTTTACCACAGCTATTATTATCCCTATTTTGAAAAAAGGTGATCGCAGTTCTTGTGATAACTATAGGGGTATCAGCCTACTCTCTGTTCCTGGTAAAGTTCTTTCCATGATTGTGTTTAATAGAATTAAGAATCTGGTTGACAGGCAATTGCGTGATGAGCAATGTGGATTCAGAAGTGGTAGGGGATGTGTGGATCAGATATTTTCACTTAGGCAGATTCTTGAGAAATGTTTAGAGTTTCAGTAACCTTTGGTTGCTAGCTTTGTTGATTTCAAAAAGGATTTTGACTCTGTTGATCGTCAAAATTTGTGGTTGATTGTGAAATCGTATGGTCTACCAGACAAGTTAGTTAACATAATGAAAACTCTCTATAATAACACTGAGTCATGTGTGAGAGTTGGTAAGTCTTGTAGCAATTGGTTTAGCATTACGTCTGGTGTTCGACAAGGGTGCATTTTGTCTCCTTTTCTCTTTAGTTTGGTTGTTGATTATGTTATGCGAAATTCACTTCAAGGGAAAGATTTTGGCCTTAAATGGGCTGGAGATATGAAAATTTCTGATTTAGATTATGCTGATGTTTTAGCCCTTTTGGCAAATGATGTTGATGAGATGAACTCTTTCATTCGAGCTGTTGATGAGACTGGTAATAGAGTAGGTTTGGTTATAAACAGAGAGAAAACTAAAGTGATGAAAATTGGTCAGGCAGGTTGTGATTCAGTTAATCTGAATGGTTGCATTCTTAAGCAGGTGTCACAGTTTAATTACCTTGGGAGCTATGTAACTGATACTGGTGATGTGCGGCATGAGATTAACAGACGAATAGGTATTGCTGCCGGGACTTTAATAATCTATGGAGATTATGGAGAAATAGGCATATACACCTAAAGACTAAAATTAGACTGTATAATAGTTTGGTTCTTTCTAGGGTTAGTTATGGTAGTGAAACTTGGACGCTGTGTAAACAAGATAACAGGAAACTAGCTGCTTTTGATTCTAGATGCTTACACAGTATCTTGGGTATTAGGTGGTTTAACTTTGTAACTAATGATGAGGTTAAGCAAAGGAGTCTGCAACCTCCTTTAAGCAGCATATTGTGCAGAGAGAGACTCCGCTGGTTTGGCCATGTTGCCCATATGGATAATTATAGATTGGCGAATAGGGTTATGAACAGTGTGCCTAGAGGCCTGAGAAGGAGGGGGAGACCTAGGATGCGGTGGGCAGACAATGTCAAACAGGACCTTGTTACAATTCGTGTGCAGTGGCTGGATGCAGCAGATGTAGCTCAGGACAGATATGCTTGGAGAATTAAACTGTGCGGTCTGGTTGGTCCTCCGTAGCCCATGGCTGCTTGAGGATGATGATGATGATGTTCCAAGCTCTCGTGGGGTCGAGGATGGTTGGGAAAGGGGACCCACTGGACAGCTGTTGGGAGAAGGGTGTCTTGCTTCCTGTCAAGGCCATCCACCGTGTTCTTTAACGTGCATGGGGTATGGCTCTCCCATACATGGGGCCACAGCTTTACATTCCATCTGATGCGGCCTTTTCAAGCCCAACAGTGTTGACTGTGTGCAGGGTGGGGAGTGGGGCAGAGAAAATCTTTACACTTACCCAGATAGAACCCGAACCTGAGAATTGCAGGTTATGAGCCTGGCATGCTCCAACTGAGCCTCCCCTGCCCCAAAACAAACAAACAAACAGTTGAGAAAAAAGAAGTTAAGAGAATAAAAAGAAAAAGAGAGTAAGTGAAGAATGTAATAAAAAAAAAGAGGAAAGAAAAGGGACAGAATAGAATAACAAAATAAAAAGGATGTTTGTAAGTTTAAAATAATTTAACAGAAGTTCATGAAGAGGGAGTAAGAAAATAGATGAGATAAGAAAAAAGAGGTGAACAGATATTTAAAATGCATAATCACAAGTACATATATGTAATACCATATTAAATTACTATATCAATTTAAATTCTAAATTTAATTGTACAGAATAATAGAGTAAGATAATATGTTAAAGGAGAAAAGTAGAGAAAAACAAAAGTGAACAAAAATTAAAAACAAGAAAGAAGAATCTTATACAAAAGTGCACATAGTGTTTAGCATGTACAGAATAAAAGAGTAAGATAATAAATAAGAGGAGAGTGGAAATAAAATGAATGGGAAAGAGACGAAAGGGAACAGAAATTTAAAACATTTAAACAGACGTGCATATGGCAATTGACTTGTACAAAATAAAAGAATAAGATAATGGTTTGAGAAGGATAAAAAAAAATGAAACAAGGAAAGGAACAGAAATGAAAACATTTATACAGAAGTACATATAGTATACGACATGTACAGATTAAATGAATAAGATAGTAATTACAAGGAGAAGAGAAAGGGGGGAAAAGCGGAAGTGAACAGAAGTTTAAAGTGTTTAAACAAAAGTACTCTTAGTAATTAGCATGTACCAAATAAGAATATATGATAATAAATAGCAGGAGGAAAGGTGAACACATAATGATTAATATGTAATAAAAAGAAATATGATCTGTGAATTTAAACTGTGCTTAAACAGGGAAATCAGGAGAGATATATTCAGGCTATGAATTAAACTCACCTAGAGAATGATGGGATCAAAATCCAAAATAGTTTACAACAGTCATTATATGAGCTTTCATTTGGCACCTAACTCATAACTGTAGGCCCTAGTGTTCAGAAGATATAGTATAAGAACGGCTATAATATATCCCCTTTTTAGGGGAAAGAAAGCATAGGGAGTCAATTTATTATAGCCTCTGACACTCCCTGCATTTGGAGCTTTCATTTAATGCATAACTTGTTACTTTATGCACTTGCATTCCGGATATATAGCAGAACAATCATTTTCACAATTCCCTATTTTTAAGGGTGAAGAAAGCATGGGGGAGGTCAACTGTTTACAGATCATGCCACTCCTACCTCAGAAGCTTTCATTTGACACAGCTTGTTACTTTCAGCACTCACATTCTGAAGATATAGTGGAATGGTTTTCATTTTTCACCTTTTTTAAGGGGGAAGAAAGCATAAGGGTCCTTTTTTATAGCTTATGACACTCCCCACGTAACAAGCTTTCATTTGATGTATAGCTTGCTACTTC
Organism: Ryuthela nishihirai; assembly: GCA_038380435.1. Classification (NCBI taxonomy): domain Eukaryota; kingdom Metazoa; phylum Arthropoda; class Arachnida; order Araneae; family Heptathelidae; genus Ryuthela; species Ryuthela nishihirai. The sequence goes on from JAWZYU010000019.1 coordinate 8,769,143, forward strand.
CACACTCACATTCAGGAGATATAAGGGAACAATCATTTTCATATATCCCCCTTATTTAGGGGGGAAGAGAAAGCATATGAGACAATTTTTATAGCCTACGACACTCCCTGCATTACAAGCTTTCATTTGACACACAAATCATTAAGTTTCTCAATCACATTCAAAAGATATGGTGGAACAACTGTTTTGACAAACTGACAAATGTCGAGTAAAAGGCAATAGGAAGGTAGGTAAAGAGTTATATTCTTAAAGAGCAGCAGAAAAATTCTGTACTTAACAATTAAATGCTAGCCATAATTATATAACTCTGATTAAAACTGGCAACAATAAAATAGTTCATACATCACACTACTTCAAACTGCTGTACTTAACTAAGAATCCAAGCAAGTGGTGTAAACCAAAACATTATGACCAACATGTCTTTATGCAAATTGTAGCAACCGCAAGTAAACGACAGCACATTTGAAGGTCATGAAATGGTATAAATAACACCTGATACTGAGCTCTGTTAATCAGTGCTATTCTTGTTCTTCAGATGGAAAAGGCAGCGGACTTAAGAAGCGAGTTTGACAAAGGCGAAATTGTAATGGTCAGACGACTGGATCAGAACATTTCTGAGATGGCAAGGCTTGTGGGGTACTCAGTCAGCCATGGTTAATACCTTCAAAAAGTGGTCCAAGGAGGGAAAAACAAACTGTCAACAAGTGTGGGCCGAACATGGCTCATTGATGCTAGAGATGAGCGACAGCTATCCCATATGGTAAGCCAACAGAAAGAATGATGTGGTGCAACTTGCCCATAATTTGAATGCTGGTGACTGGAGTAATGTATCACAACACACAGTACATCGAAGCCTGCTGAAAATGGGGCTGCATAGCTGCAGGCCACTTTGAGTGCCCATGCTAGCCTTGGTTCACCCCTCGAAAGCACCTACAATGGGCATGCGAGCATCAAAACTGAACCTTGAATGATTAAAAGAAGGTTGTCTGGTCTGCTGCATCTCATTTACTGTTGCACCATGTGCATGGCTAGGTATGTGTGCATCATTTACCTAGGGAAGTGTTAGCACCAGGATGCACCATGGGACAAAAACAAGACAGTGGAGGAAGTGTAATGCTTTGGGTAATTCTGCTGAGAAACCCTGGGTCCAGTCATTCATGCAGGAAACTATGATGTCTACCACTTACCTAAACATCATTGCAGACCAGGTACATCCTTTCATGGCAATAGTATATCCCTCTAGTAGTGCCTTTTTTCAGTAGGATAATGTGCCATGCCACACTGCCAGAATTGTTTAAGAATGGTTCAAAGAGCATGAGGAAAACTTCCTGGTATTGCCATGGCCTCCAAATTTCCCAGACATCAATCGAGCATCTGTGGTTCATATTGGAACAACATATCAGATCTGTGGTGGCTCAACAACGTAACTTACAATAGTTAAAGAATTTGCTGGTAACATGTTGGTACAATACCACAAGACACTTTTAAAAATCTTGTAGCACCCATGCCTCACCAGATAAGAGCTGTTTTGGTGCCACATGGAGAACCAACATCATATTAGGCAAGTGGTCATAATGTTTTGGATCTTCAGTGTATATCACACACCACTTAGCACATATGTGGTGTCCTCAATGCAGTAATACAGTCATACTTAGATGCCAGGTGCTTCAGTAGACTTCACCATTTTTTGTCTTCTCCTGGCTGGTGCCTCTTCAATTTTAGGAGCCATTAGTTTCATTACCACAATTATTAATATACATTCAAGAGGTATACTAATAGAATGTATACCCTTATTTGTTTAATCTGTCTTAATTACTGCTAATCTACTTCTTTCTCTATCAGTATTAGCAGGAGCTATTACTATACTATTAACTGACCAAAACTTCAATACATCTTTCTTTGATCCTGCTGGTGGGGGTGATCCTATTTCATTCCAGCACTTATAAGTCACTTTGTGTTTAATGTGTTAAAAGCAATAAATTTCTGATGAGTAATGGATTTGGAAAAAAATTATTTTTAAATACCAAGAAAATATCTTGATTAAAAAGAAAAAATATATGTATATACATATTTAAAAAATTAAAAAAAAATTTAAATGAATACTATGAATTGACAAAATCATTTAGTCATACACCTAAAAATAATGTCATGCACCTAAATATAATTCAAAGAAATGAGCCAGATTCAGTATATTGATTTGTTTTATGAGCAACAATTTCTTTTGCAATGAGCCTCAAGTATATAATTTTCAGGTATGGAGAATAATGCTGACCACTCCATTCATTTAACTTTCATCCTCACTTTCAAGAAATTCATCAACTGTCTGAGCCCTATGAGGGCAAGCATTATCATCTATCAGGGTGTAGAGAAATATATAAATATATTAACAGAATCGGGTTATGACCAACTCATTATTGGCATCACTCAAGAAGAAGTTGTTATGGATCATTTGTGCCAAACATGTATTGATCATTTAAATGTTAAATTGGAAAAAAGAATTTCATTTAATTCAATGATATTGCACAGTAAAATATCAGATCGCTATATCATTGCTGCCACAATTGGACTTAAGGGTCACAAAATACACAATCCAAAATTGTTGAGATAGTTAGTACAGTAGAAAACATCTGTATATTTAACCACAAAAACATTAACAAACACATAACAGTAATTGATTGGACACCACCTTATTGCAACATCAACAATGCTAATGATAGCAGTATCTCTTACAAATTTTTCAAACTTAATCATGAAGAAATTTTAAATATATACATGAATTTCTGAAATGGGGACAGTTGGGTTATTTTACCTCTGAGCGGCACTTTTTTGCACACCATGGGCTAAATGGTCAGGTCACAAGGTCCCCGAAGGCTCAGAGAAGGTTGGGGAAGGGAATCCACTGGAACACCTGTTTTTGTTATATTAGTGTCCACCAGGTCATTAATGTATATCAGACAGATGGTAATCTCCCGTCAAGGCCATCCAGCATGTTCTTTAATGTGCACAGGGTATGCCTTTCCCACACATGGGGTCATGGCTTAACATCCCATCCGATGGACGGGACGTTTTACAAAAACCTATGCAAAAACCTATGAGACCAAGTAACTGCTGGAATCAGAGTTCAAAAACAAAACTTTTATAGAAAACAACTACTACTGAATAGAAAAGATATGAGACAAACCTGGGACTTAATTCACCAAGTGTTAGAAGATAAGGAGACAAATTCTATTGATGATATCATTACTAAAAATATGCTGAAATCTTTATCAGCATTACAAATTGCAAATAAATTTAATATTGAACAATGCTATGATATCAGAGATTAGAGAAAAAAAAAAAGATGAAAATTACACAAACTGTAAATTTATGAACCCCAAATTATTATTTGTACCCCCTGCTGAAACAATAGATATAACAAAAATAATTAAATTGTTAAATGAAAATAAAGCACCAGGCTACGATAACATACAAGTTAAAACCTAAAAAATAATGTAGAATCAGTGGCTAATACAATAACAAAAATAGTTAACATTTTAGCAGGTCAAATTCCAACATATCTAAAAATTTCAATACTGAGATCAATTTACAAAGGAGATGATAAATCCAATATTGCCAATTTTCAATCTGTCACAATTCTGTCCATAATATATAAGATTCTAGAAAAATACATGCATAACATCCTATACACATTTCTCACAAATCTTAAAATATTAAGTCATAACAATATGGCTTCCAAAAAGGGAAAAGCACTATAAAATTGCTAACAGATTTCACACACACACACTTTATAAAGCTTTGAATCAGGGTGATAAGGTAGTAAGTAGCATTGTTCCTTGACTTACAAAAAGCATTTGACATAACAGACCATGACATTTCATTAGATAAATTAGAGAACTATGGGATTAGAGGCATCCCACTACTCCAGTTCCAGAACTACTTAACAAATAGGATCTCTATAACAAAAATATGCAAAACTTTTCGTTCTAAACGTCATATCAAACACAATGTACCCCAAGGATCTATTTTAGGGCCTTTACTCTTTTTGATATACATTAATGACCTGGTGAACACAAATATAAAAAGTCACTTATTTATGCATGAAGATGATATAGTAATTGCCATTTTGAATAAAAACCATGAGAAACTGTGAACGTTTCACAAGAATACAATACTGTTATACGTTAGTTTAATTATAATAAAATTTATTTAAATATTAAAAAAAATAAATGGATACTTTTTCACTCTCCAGGAATGGAACAAGAATGGAATAACCACATACGTATCTCTCAGAATGGAATAACCATATACGTATAAAAACATAAAATCTACTGTGTCTACAAGAGAAACATTCTTAATGCTGTACTGTATATATACTGTAACTGTACTAAAATAGAATGAGTAGCAATAAAAAATACTTAGATTTATACTATGATAGCATATTTTGCTGGAAGACACATACAAAAAAAAAATCTGCATAAGTTTAGGATTCTGTGCTTTGAAACTGCATAAATTAAGATATATTTTAAAAGTCGAAACATGTTTAATAGTCTATAATAAATTAAAAAATAAATACCCCCTCAAGCAGCTGCTTGCCACAAAGGTCTGACAGGAGCCTGTCAGTTTATATGCCATAGTAGAAGGTCTGAGAGGATGGCAGGACCTCAGCAGAAAAACGACACATACATCCATGCTTTATCCGGGGCTCGAACCAGGTCCCGTAGATCAGTAGCCAAGCGTGCTAACCACTAGCTATCTGTTAATTAATCATAAACTATGATATAACAAACTTCATCCTCCTCCTCAAGCAGCCATGGGCTACAGAGGTCAACCAGACAGCACAATTTAGTTCTCCAAGCAAGTCTGTCCTGAGCTACATCTACTGCATCTGGCCACTGCACACCAATTCTAACAAGGTCCTGTTTAACATCGTCTGCCCACCGCATCCTAGGTCTACCCCTCTTACTGAGGCCTTTAGGCACACTGTTCATAACCCTATTCGCCAATCTATAATTATTCATACAGGCAACATGGCAAAATCAATGGAGTCTCTCTATGCACAATATGCTGCTTACAGGAGGTTGCAAACTCCTTTGCCTAACCTCATCATTAGTTACAAAGTTGAACCACCTAATGCCCAAGATACTGCATAAGCATCTGGAATTAAAAGCATCTAGTTTCCTGTTATCTTGTTTACAAAGTGTCCAAGTTTCACTACCATAACTTTAGGTGTATACGACAATTTCTCCACACTCTCTATAGATTCTTAAAAGTCCCGGCAGCAATCCCTATTTGTCTGTTAATCGCATGCCGCACATCACCATTACCTGTTACATAGCTCACAAGATAATTAAATTGTGACACCTGCTCAAGACTGCAACCATTCAGATTAACTGAATCACAGCCTGCCTGACCAATTTTCATCACTTTAGTTTTCTCTCTGTTTATAACCAAACCTACTCTACTACCAGTCTCATCAACGGCTCGAATGAAAGAGTTCATCTCATCAACATCATTTGCCAAAAGGGCTAAATCATCAGCATAATCTAAATCAGAAATTTTCGTATCTCCAGCCCATTTAAGGCCAAAATCTTTCCCTTGAAGTGAATTTCGCATAATATAATCAATAACCAAGCTAAAGAGAAAAGGTGACAATATGCACCCTTGACGAAAACCAGAAGTAATGCTAAACCAATTGCTACAAGCCTTACAAACTCTCACACGACTCAGTGTTATTATAGAGAGCTTTCATTATGTTAACTAACTTGTCTGGTATACCACATGATCTCACAATCAACCACAAATTATATATTATATCGAAAGCCTTATTGAAATCAACAAAGTTAGCAACCAAAGGTTTCTGAAACTCTAAACATTTCTCAAGAATCTGCCTGAGTGAAAATATCTGATCCACACTTCCCCTCCACTTCTGAATCCATATTACTCATCACGCAATTGCCTGTCAACCAGATTCTTAATTCTTTTAAGCACAATCATGCAAAGATACCTATATAGTTACCACAAGAACTGTGATCACATTTTGTGAAAATAGGGATAATAATAGCTCTGGTAAAATCCTTAGGAACCATGCCTTTATCATAAAAGATATTCAGAATTTCAGTCATCCAAGTGGTAACCGAAACATTTCCAACTCTAAACATTTCTGTAGTAATTTCATCTACCCCTGAGGATTTATGAAGTTTATGTTTAGAAATAGCCAAAATAATTTCAGATTGTGTTATAGGGCCAACATTAAAGCCACCAATGCATCTATCATTATTGCAAACAATGGGAGTAGAACTAACCACATTGTTTAGAACATCACTGAAATGCTCAGCCCACCTAGCCATGACAGAATCCTCACCTTCTATAACTTTACCTTGTTTATCCTTCAATCCTTGTATACCTGTTCATTTTCTACCACACAAAATATTAACTATACACAATACATTAACTATCTGGTACAGCTCTCTGCTGTTGTGCTGTCTAACTGCTTCCTCGGCTTTGTCAGCCAAACCATCAAACCAAAGATTCTTATCAGCAGCTAACTGATCTTTTACACATTTATTAAGTTCTCTGTAATGCTTTCTATTAGGGCTAGTAGGGTATTGATTAAGGACATCCCTGCAGTTCTTTCTTTCCGAAATAAGCTCAAGTGCCTTATCACTCAAATAATTCTGCTTCCCCCGCATCTTTTTCCCTAAAAGAGTACTGTTAGTTTCCAAAAACACTTGTTCAAAATGGTCCCTTCTTCCTCAACTTCAGTAGTAAGCAAACCATGACTGTCATAATGACTAAGCAATTATGACAGTTAACAAATATTAAAAAAAAAATTCAAGAAATTCTATCCTCAATCACCAAAATGCACACATCTAATTAGAGCTAAAGAAAGATTTTATTATTTAGATATCTTATCCTTTTGAAATTTATATAAATACAACCTAACAGTAAATAATTTTTTTGATGATAAACAAAGTAAAAATCCAACACAAAAAAAAATACAACTGAAACAAAAAAAATATTTTCAGTTACCAACTTCACTGGGCAACACACAAAAAGGCTTTGAAATGAAAATAGCCAATCTTTACTAATTTCGAGGTGCTAAACATGAAAATGAGAATAAAATTTGTCGATTGGGTCTTGTTTAGGAGAGACAGAGATGGTCATGTATAAATGACTCAGTCTGCATTGAGTACAAAGGTAACCATTTTGCAAAGCTGTATTTTAAACTCCAGATTGCAACATATTGTGTTGTATTGCATCAGCCCACCATACACAAACCTCCGGAGGTATTGCATCATTGTCTGAAGAAATGTAGTTGAGTCATGACATCGTGTCTTTACGATCGTGAACAAAAGATGATGCAGTCGTTAGTTGTAAGTGATGTCTTGTAGGGTGAGCAAGTCTTTTGAGCGATTCTCATTTACCCCTGAGTCACAAGTACAACACAAGTGATCCTTGCAGTTTCAATCCAGCAGTAGTGATGCCTCATAACTGTGTTAATAGTGCAGATACATTTTGTTACATTTGCGGGGAAGTGATGTTTGCAAGCCAGGAAAGGGCCATCACTCCAATAGTGAAAGCAGCATACGAGTTTTATTTTGGATGCAAGATCGGGGACCAGGACAAGGCCTGGGCCCCACACATATGCTGTAGTATGTGTAAGAAATCTTCTGAAGAGGCTGAAAGGCGAAAACGTGGAGATGCTGTTTGCTATTCCTATGGTTTGGAGAGAGCCAAGCAATCATGCAAATGACTGCTACTTCTGCATGGTCCCACCTGTTTCTGGAGACATCACAAGGAAAAAGAAGTGGGCAACAGTGTACCCGAATATACAATCTGCTCTCAGACCAGCTCCTCACGGTGAATGCCTTTCCATTCCCGAACCTCCAAAAGAACTTTCCATCGATTCAGACGATGAGGAGGGAGGCGAACCAATGTCAGGTTCTCCGCAGCCTTCAGTGTCTAATGATGTTCCCTACATCTTTCATGGTGCGTCATCTGCACCACACATTCTCACCAAAGAAGAAATGAACGATCTCGTTCACGATCTGGAGCTGCCCAAGGCCAAATCAGAGTTACTTCGATCAAGACTTAAACAATGGAAACTTCTCAAGGAAAAAGTCAGAGTGACTACGTTTTGAACTCGTCATGAGCAGTTTGCATCTTATTTCAGAAAGGAAGATGGCCTTGTGTTCTGCTCCAATGTAGATGGCTTGATGAATGCCTTCAGAATCAACATGACCCTCAAGAATGGAGACTATTCATAGACTCCTAGAAATTGAGCCTCAAGGTGGTGTTGCTGCATAATGGAAATAGACTTTCATCCATTCTGGTCAGACATGCTGTCTACATGAAAGAAACCTATGACAACCTAAAACAGCTGTTGAACTGTCTTCAATACAGCAGTATGGGCTGGTATCTCTGTTGCGACTTGAAGGTAAATGTTGATGGGTCTGCAGCTGGAATATACGAAGTACTGCTGTTTCTTATGTGAATGGGACAGCCGAACAAAAGACTTTGCACTACGTGAAAAGAAACTGGCCTCAGAGAAAATATCTGAAGGTCGGAGAGAAGAATGTGGAACACCCAGCACTGACAGAAATGCACATAATCCTGCTACCGTCCCTACATGGTAGTGATGAAAAGCTTCGTAAAAGCCATGGACTGGACTGCAACAACTTTCAATTACTTGGCTGACAAATTCCTTCGACTCAGTGAAGCAAAAATTAAAGAGGGAATTTTTGTGGGTCCTCAGATCAGTGAGCTGTTCAGAGACCAGATGTTCGACAACCTGCTAAAGGGTGACGAGAAAAAGGCTTGGGACGCGTTTCATGTGGTGTCAACTAAATTCTTTGGGAATGTCAGGGCAGATAACAAGAAACTGGCTAAGGACATGCTGTCTCTGTATCACAAACTTGACTGCAATATGTCCTTAAGATCCACTTGTAATGCTCCAAAGAAATAAAATACTTTTTAAGTTTGGACCCTTTGTCTGATCCAATTATTTTTATGCTCCAGATAGCTGAGTCGGGCACCAGGCAATAATTGACAAATTGCCAAAAATAAAGTTTAATTAGGGTTCGAAATACCAGCGAGCGTTAATGTGTAAGAATTCAAAAATATTAAATGATTGTCAAAATTTTATGTTAATGTTAATCAAAACAAACTAATGTTGCTCAAGAGAAAAAAATTAGTAAAGATTCAAAAGGTTTAAATAACAAACAATTTATTTCCAAAAAGCACTCACCGAAACTTCAATAAAGAAGATACTACATCATTTCTTACTACAAACATCTTCAACAAACTCCAAACTAAAACTGATCTCTAAACTGGACTGTGCTCTACTCTACTATCTTCTGTGCTACTGTGACAACATGTAACCAGGTTATAACAAGAGGTACAAAGACAGCATGTGTCATGTTGCACGCCGGGAAAGACATTTGCAGAAATTGATGAGTGGCGCAAGCTATGACGCAAGAGTGGGCGTGTCCTTGTGCACGCACTTTAGCGGGTGACAATCGAAAGTTCGGAGTTGCGCATGCACAACTCCTAACTCTTGAAAACGAGCACTGTGATGCCAAAAAAGAAATAAAAATCCTCAAAATGATAAATATAATGCAAATTAAGCAAAACTGGTTAAGGTAAAGTAAAAGTGAATGAGGGGGCATTACACACTTTCTCCATTCCCACTTAGATTTCTTTGCCAACAACTGCTGCATGGTTAGTGATGAGCACGCTGAACATTTTCATCAGGACATTACAATGATGGAGAAACAATACCGGGGAAACTGGTCCACTTATGTTGGCTGACTTTGGATGCTCACCAGAGATGATCCTGAGAAGCTGTACAAGCAACGTTGGAAGTAGAAGCAGAGTTTTATCGATACATCTCATATGTACGTATTATTCTATTATATAAGAAACTATTGTGGATTTCTCAGAAATTGTAGCCAATTTTGCATTTTCATTGTCATATTCGTGTTCAGCACCTAGAAATCTTTAAGAAATGGCTACTTTTATCTCAGAGGCATGACTTTTATGAAAATTTGTTGCGCAGTGCTTTTAAAAACAGATATAAAAAATATATGAAATAAATTATAAAATACCACATACTTTTAACCTCTTACCAAGAGAAATATTTTCCATGAACTCTTTTACTTTACTGAAACCCAAAATAAAAGATGTCCTAAAAAAAAGATTGACTCAAAGAAACAAACAAAAACATTCACTATAACAACTACTCAACTCAAAGAAACTATACAAAACTGAAGTAAAAAAAGATATTTATTATATTTTTATCTGGAAAAGGTTTTCTATAGCGTAAAATAGACTATTGTTAAATGAGAAACACTGTAAATGTGAAATACCCAATATATATAAATATATACATATACCACAAAATTTGCTTTTGAATTAGAAATTTTATTTACTATCAATGTTCTATGTCAATGTAATTAATTTCTTTGTTAAATATTATAAATGTCACATTTCAATGTCAATATTACATTCATCATATACCAGGTCAAACAATATTAATATTATATCAGATTAAAGATGGCTAAACATACTGTTGTAACAAATTATGAAAGTAAATATTCTGTATCTTGCAAATAAGCTTTAAGCTCTGCAGGTCACCTGTAACAATAAAATTTATTTGTACAATGATCAAAGAATAATAATAAAAAAAAAAACTCTGGGGCCAACAGTACCCCTTAGAAACACATGGCTGAAGGATATCATCCCTATTCCTCCAATCAGTCACAGTGACTCCAGAAAAGACAAGGAGCTGTGTGTTCCATCTGACATCTTGCTATTTCAGACAATCAAATCACCATCATCATAGTGGCATTCTTCTCTGATGTTAGATGGTTGGTAATGAGCTCCTTGCTCTTTCCAGGTAAAACCACATTGAGAATCAGTCTGAAAATTGAATTGCAAATTGTCAGTGAGGAAAACAGGTGCCTATTGGTCTGGTGTACAGTGATGATACTATCTGTGCCATGTTAGTCAGGCTCTCCTGTGGAAGGAGTTGAGGGGAATACAAACTCTGAATATTTGAAGTCCTCTCTAGTGAAGTTTTCTGTAAACAGTTAGTCTAGAAATTACTTTCTCAGTAATTGGTCAAAGTTGTTTCAAAGTAATTGGTCAGTAATGGCTTCAAAAAGCTCCAGAGAGAGAGAGAGAGGGTTGTCTGGCTCACATTGCCCTATGATGTTGAATTTTAGTGCAATATAGCATTATTCTGCACTGTTGCCATTTTTGATAGACCTTGAACTCTGCAGCTAAATCTCATGTTTGCTAGAACCATCTTCAAAGTCTTAATAAAAAACACTGGTTGGGGGACATTTACAATCTTAACCACATTAGTTTGGGATCAACTGAACTCTAATATAACAACTTCTCTACCATGGTAAACACATACACATGATGTCTCTGTGCCATACCACTGTTACGAAATACTCTACCAACTTAAATACAAAAATTGCTTGAAGGGAAATGGGTGGCATAGAATCAGCGCCAGCTTTTATAGCACCCTAGATTTTCTTTACATGTCACCTAAGCAAATTTAGTCAGGTCAGCTGATTTTTGGGAGTTTTATGACTTATGTATTTATTTTATTCTATTTTGGATACAAAAATAGTAATGTTAACCCTTTTAGGGCCCAACCTGAAAAATTGGTTTACATCCAGAAGCCCGGCTATTTTTCTCTCTGATCAGCCAAAAAAAAAAAAATCAATCAGCATTTAATTTGGGATTTTCTGAAAATAAAATATTTTACAAAAATGATGAGTAGTTTTAATAGGGCTTTTATAGATGCATGTAGTAAAAAAAATGCATCTGACAATACAAATAAAAATTTATTTAAAAAAAAATCTAATAGACAGAAATGATTATAATGCACATGAAATAAAAGGCTATTTCTGAAAAAAAAAATATTAACTGGAAACAAGAAAATTACTCCTGCTTTGTAATTTTTTTCTTGGTACCATACTTTGAGAAAAGGCTGGGTTTTTTGCCAACTGTAATGGGTCATATCAACAAATCAATTTTGGATTTTTTTCTAAATAATTAATCAACTAAGTCATATTATATACCAAATTAAACAGAGTTTAATTACAATAAATAACAAGCAATGCTGTGACTTATTTATGTTTATATTTAATTACAAATTTTATGAAAATAAAAAATTAAAGGTAAAAACCTTTATATAACCAATGCAGGTGTATACCTTTAAACTGTCCTACAGCTTTAATAGTGTATTGTCACAAAACTTGTCTAAATATTAATGACTTTTTTACAGTGATAAAGTGAAAAAAATAGATCAAATTAAGCAATTAACCCTTTCCCTATGATGCCTCCACTGTTGGAGTCAAACATTCGTATTGTGCAGCATGGCACTAATATGAAGACTTGTATGGAAGGTATTAAGGTTTAATTTTGGAAAACCTGACAAATAAAAAGCAGCAAAATTATATATTAATCGTAAAGAAACCTTCCCAAATACTGTAATATTTACCTGAAACATGATTTTTATTTCTTCTCATGATTCTTTTCAATGTTGTATAATTTAAAATACAGGCCAACATTATACAAGGTGACTTGGATTGCTCACACATTAATAGAATTTTCTATCATGTTTATGAAATGGATGAACACTTTTTGGTTGCTTTTTTTACTAAACATTATGATTTTTTTTTCCTTGGTGTTGAATTTTGGGGATTTTGGCTAAGCACTGAAAAGTTACTGCACCATGGTAAATAAAATATCCATGGCAACAAGTTGTATGCCATCCATTCAATGTAGCATAACTCCGTGAAAATCAATAATAATCAATCGAAGGAAAGACCAATAACTTATGGAAATAAAGTAAATCTACAGAAATGAAAACTATGGTTTAATTATAAAAAATAAAATAAAATACTAACTTCATGCAGGTAGTTTATAATCCAATTTGTTGGGAGAAAGTATTTGACTTAAATCATCCATGTAAACAACTTGTCATGCCAAGGAAGTCCTTTTTGCTTCCCTATCAAAGATCTCATTTATTTTAGGTAAATGACACAAGATCAAAGTTTTTTTTTTACTGGAAAGTGAAGAAATAATAAAAGAAAAAATAACATATAACCTAATGTGATGATAAATAAAATATCCACAGCAACAAGCTGTAAGCCAGTCATCCAAGGTAGCATAACTGAAAAATTAATAATTATCAATTGACTGAAAGATCAATAACTTACAAAAATAAAGCAACTCCACAAAAATGAAAACTAAGATTTACTTATAAAAGGAAACGAAATACTAACTTTATGAAGGGAGTGCATATCCTACTTACTTGGCTTAAATCATGGATGTAAACAACTTGCACTTAACAGACAGCTCTCACACTGATGCACATGTGTGTGTAAGCAAGCAATTAGAACACCTGCTACTTCCTCCTCCTACTGTGACACTGTGCATTGAGCCAGTCTTCAAGTTCTATGAAAACTTTTTTTAGTTTCAGTTTCGATCTGAAGAGTGGGAAAAATTCATAGACTTCTGGGATAAATGATAAAAATAATTCTAGTAATAGTGAAACAGGTTTAAGGCAGAAAACAGTGCAAAACAGGGGGGAAAACAGAGGTAACGTACTTCATAATTACTTCCAAATCTGCCATTTTTAAAAATATCAGTTTTTGTTAATCTTTAGATTTTTGAAACTTTAAAGAAAAATTGGTTGATAATAGTTCTAATCAACTTCAGAGCTTAAATCAGATGGTAGCTTCAGCATAGAGTAACGTTAACAAACGAATCATCAATACCATATAGTGCTTCTAAAAATGGTAATCAGATGAATTTAACAAATTACTTATATTGTTGTTTAATAAAATATGCATTGAATGGAAAAAGAAAATATTATTTTTCAAACTTGAATTTTTGTTTTTTAAAAAATATATGCAAGAAAATTTTAGAACAATTTCTGTTTTTAAAACATTTTTTTTGGTTGTTGTTGTACAAAAGACATCTATATTCGTCTTGGGCCTCTCATTTTAGATTCTGTCAATGCCTATGTTTGTTGGGAACCTTGGAAGGGTTAAATAAGCTCAGCTGTTTGTGAGATTTTTTTTGTTTCTTATAACTCTTTTTTTTATTTATTTAATATAATAAAGATATTTTAAAGGTTTGTGAATTATGCTTAACTTCTGGACACCAGTGTACCTGTATATAAAGTTTTAAGTATATTTACAGTATTTTAAGAGTAGCAACAGCTGTTTGGGCTGATAGTTGTGTTGAGTTGATACACTGAAATTTTTATTTTTGCAATGTTTGAATATTTTAAAATTAGGGGTGGATTTCAGGATTTGTGTAGTAAGTGTATAGGTATGATTTAAAAAATATTTTTGATTTTATAAATAAAACCAACAGTGCTTTGATATTGTGGGATTGTCAACTGTTAGTATGTCTCCTGCAAGCACATGAAAAGAGATGTGTGCACCAAAAGAGGGGCACTCAAACCTAACTGCAAAGGATAGGTTTGGGTGCCAAAAGGAAGCTTTGATGCCATCAAGATTTCTATGGAGTTCATGACAGTTCCACTGTAGCAGTGTGACCATCTCAAGTCTTTCAGTTTTGGATGGACTAAGATTTCTTCTTTAAAATTACTATTCCCATTATTGAATTATGGGTAGTCTGTGTCCATCTCTTCAGAAATGTCCGAGGGATACAGATCAGAGATTGCCATACAAGAAGATGGGGGCTGTCTGTTTCTTCCGACTTGGTGCGGGTCCCTTTGGCTTGGAAGGTCGGACTATCCAGGGTCGAGGAGGAGGAGGCCTTCAAGAAGTAGAAGGCTTATACAAATGGGAAGGAATGAAAGAAATGGAAATAGGTGTTAATGCCAAAATCCATTTAACTGCAATAATTCCCTGTGTGACTAATTTCAAGCAAAGCTCCTCAGAAATATTGAGATCACACAACAAGAACAGTTCAGCAACTAGTGAGGAGGTAACCAAAACAGATATTTCACCAATTGTTGTCACCTTCAGAAGTAGCTCCAAATATTTGGAGCAAGCAGTCTCTACCTGCACACCTGTACCAAATCTTTGGCATTTAACCCTTACAGTGTTGATTTTTTCCTCTAAAAATGCAACTCAACTTTTGAGTTTTATTATGAAACAACTAATCAATAAAATAGTTTACATTACATAATAAGAGAATAAACTTTTAATTCTGAACAAAAAAAATATATAAAAATTAAAAGGAAAAAAATTGTAGCTAAGCATAAAAAAGTTGCAAGTTTATTTGTACTGATTTTTAAAATCTGATCAATCAATTTCCAACACTTAAAGGGTTAATGGATTATGCAGAATACACAAGACCTTCCAAAACCTTTGGGATAAAAAAAAGTAACTTGTTCCCAATAAATTGGCCATCTGTTAAGTAGATGAATCTGGAATTTTGAGATCAGAGAAGTAACAAAGGAGACAAGACAAAGATGGGCATCATGGTATATGACCTTTTTTGCACTCAAGGCTTACGAATTTTTATGGAATATATATCATGATATAGATATCATGCTCTACCAACATTTGTGAGGATTTCCATGTTATGTCAATGAGAATCTAATTTTTGAATCTCAATAGCTTCTAAAATATACATTTAATGGAAAAATACAATGGAAGATAAAGATCAAGCAAAATTTGTTTAAATCTTGATTTACAACAATATTAATTTAGTATTTAAAGAGTTATGGAAGCTAGAATATTTCATAACAATAATGTATCATAACAATTTACTTCAGAAATCAATTAAAACTTAAATGATAGGTATTGTTTCAAATCATTTAATAACATATACATTTTAGAAATTTGCATAATGATTATATTAATATTAGGCAAGTATGAATGAATTTTATAAAACAATGTATTAAATATTTCCATTTTCATAACCCACTCACTACTGAAGGAATATGATTGAAAAATAATGATTTAAATAGATTTGAATATAATCTTTATAATTTATTTTCAGAAACATTTTTTCATTACATAAATTTTTTTGAAGTTACAGAGCTTCAAAATAGATTCCTATTGACATAGCAATTCTCTAACATTTTGGTCAGGGCAGTGTATATGAAAAAAAAAAGGATTCAGAACTCATAGTCTCCACCCACCACATAGCTCAACAAGGGGCACACAATTGGATGGCAGTACAATACCCAAATAAGGGGGGAGTGCAAATTCTGTACCATAAAGATGGTAAGATTGCTCACAAACCTGGACTTGGAAAAGGAACTTCTTAGACAGTTAACCCTAGCAGGACAAGCCCACCACCAACTGATCCTGGGATTACCCACAGGAACTCATGCTTACCTGAGGCAGAGGTCATAGAAGTATACACTGTCATATATCATCTATGAGTATCAGAATAATATGACCATCTACCATAGTATATGTATGGTAGGTGGTCATATTATTCTGATACGACTGTGTACATCAGTGGCCCTCTACAGCACTGCCCAGTCTATGACAAGAAGGCACCTCAATGGCAAATAAGCCTCAGTGCACTATACTAATGAGCTGACCTTGAACATGAGCTGACCTTGAACAATTGCCAGGATCTTTCCAAGGACATGACTGCAGCACACAGAAAATATGCAGGCAAGAGTTCAGGAGTTTATAAAGTTAGTCAAACCAGTGGAAACTTCCCAAAATATCCATACTGCTCATGCTATAGATGCTACCTGATGTATATATCCATCATCAGTCTCAGCAGTCTCTCTCACTAGAAACAATCGGCATTAGTAGTATTCCTCCTTGTTCTAGTGGCACCCAGACTGAGGTTTAAATTATCTATGGGTGAGAAACTGCTTACATGAAATTATCAGTTGCCTTCCAATTATGGATAGCGAGGCAGGATTGAAAATGTTAATGTGCACAGGGTATGGCTCTCCTGCAACAGGACCATGGCTTAACATCTCATTATATGAATGGTCACCTCTAAGTCCATCAATCATCAAGTCCCCTTTCTCACTGTGGGCACTACAGGAGTTAACAGTGAAATTCTCAATGCAAGAAAAGCTGGGACTTGAACATGGGAATTGCAGTTTACAAGCCTGGCATGCTATCAACTGAGCCAATCTCAGCACTGCAACTAGCGGTATTCACCTTTTCCCATAACATAAGTAACAGTGCACAGCAAACACACAGGCAGGCATCTAAGACACTATGAAGGCAACCATACAAATGGAACATTCACAGAATAGTACCACATCACAACATACAGGTACCCAATGTTGAGGAGGTAAGTACACAAAAAAAAATTCATAGATGAGTGCAAAAAGAATAGAGGCATTCACATTACAATAATTAAATAGATTCAATTCTCTATGTCACTACTAAAAAATTTAAAGGCACTTCAACTAAATATTCATGATACCTAGTATCAAAAATTATGAAATTACCTCAAGTTTTACAAGTAAATGAATATATCATGGTATAATATTGGGAGGCCTTGAAGAAATAACTGATTTAGTAGATAGTAGCCAAAAATTTTGCAGTATTGCAGAGTCCTTTATGGAAATTGAAAAATTCAAACATGGAATAATTCAACTGATGAGCTGCTGCCAATTCTTAAAATTCTTACTTTACTGATTGATGAATTAATGATTTCAAATTTTTGCAATATTATAGAATTAATGTAAGAGATCAAGTCCCTACAAGGTTGATCTGTTGGTACTACTGGAATGCAGTTATCAGTAATGATGCAGCTGACAACTTAATAAATTTCATTTACTAATGAAAGTGTTGCAAATGACAGGGCCCAAAAGCAAAACTTCTTACTATTGACATTCACAAAGGGCTGACTTGCTCATACTCTGGTGAAAATATAGAGATATGTTGATATGTTGTTCTGGAATTCCACTGTCAATGACATGGTTGGCAGGTCCTGAAGGCATAATTCCTTACTCTTATCATTCACAAAGGGTTTACTTGGCTGTACTCAATGTATGAATACACTCCAAAGGAATGCTCCAGCTTTCATTGTATGGCATTTTAGGTGAAATGTGGGGATAGATTTGATTATGATCTTTAATTTAAATCTTGATGTGATATAGAAGAATTTTAAAATCAACTCCCCAGCAACCAGTAAAGCAGAGTTCCTTCACTGGTAGCATCTCCACATCTCTTATACTTTGTACTCCTCAAAGTTCAAACTCTTCACTTACTTTAAAGGATAGAATACTGCAAATTTTTGAACTGTCACCTACTAAAGACAATTAGCTTTACAAGACCTTCCTGCAAGCCAATATTATAACCTGACATATTACTTCCTTCCTGTAAACCAATAATTGTTATATTCATTTTGCTTGTAAATTTTAAAGCAATTACATAACTTTGGATACTTGGTAGAATGTATATTTAGTTAAATTGCCTTTAAATTATTTAACAGTGAAATAGAGAATTAAACCTATTTAACAGATGTATTTATTGAAGTACATAAAAGGTGCAAAACTTTTTCCCAGAAAATTTTTTATTTTGTACTATTACAGGAAATAAATTCTAAATGAATACAATAACCAGAAACAAAATCTAAAAAATTCTGCTCAATCAGTCACTTATCACAGATATTAGTCAGTATAATATACTACAGAGAAAACCTCTGAGGGAGTAATGCATATTTTTTGCATATGTTGAGGCAATACCTCAGCATACATAAAATGCAAACAATACTTTCTTTGAGTTTCAGTTTGCTGCCAAACACATTAACCGATTGGCCACTGGAGATGTTGAAGCCAACAATTACAAAAAAAAAAACAAATAACCATTAGACTTAAATGCAGTATGGCAAAGGATTTTTTTTAAGGAAAAGATTTTTCTCTAGAAATAAAGTTCAATAAAACTTCATACATATTCTCAATACTTTCAAAATTTTGCCTATATTTCTACTGATAAGTTTTACCTTGGCAGTTCTTTATGTTCTTCTTGCAAACACAATTCTAATAAATCAATGAACTTCTGTGGAAATGCTGAAAAATCTACTAGTAAGCCTTGTTGTGATTTCAAGCTACAAAAAAAGTTTAAAATTGCAAAAATTAAATGAATGAGAAATTGCTGCATCAATTGCATACACCTGCATTAAACACACAACATGCTCAACTTTTATCCCATAAATTTTTGCCTTAAAATATTTTCATGGTATTGCCAAATGAGTATGTTTTACAAATACCACACTTCTCAGAACTTCAGTAACTTAGAAGAAATACTCTTATGTTCTATAACAAGAAATAGAATCTCTGTAATGCAGAAAAAAAATTAGTAGAATTAACCGGTAAAAGTGTAATCTATCGCTGTGTTTGATTTTTCTATCAATAATCAATTAAAGATTAAGTTACCGCCTTAAGTTTTCCTGTTTACCGCCTTAAGTTTTCCTGTTAACCGCTTTATCTAGGTTTAACATTTTCTAGCATAAAAAGAAACTAACTGGCATGATGGTTAAAAGGACTCAGCTTAGTGTGTTGGGTTAGTTATTACTAGTATAGTTGCCAAAAATATTTGATTACTACTTCAGATGGTATGCTATTGTATAAACAAAGGTGACAATCACAGCATTACCTGGGTGACATTTTAATGTCAATATATGAATAATGGTCTGTAAATGGTAGCTAGGTAGTCACTGGAAGGAGAGCTATGCACCAATCCCCTGTGAGGATGCATAGAACCGGCCATGCCTAGCACCTAATGTCCGACCCCGCCTTCTCGTGGTGCGGACCGTTATTAACTTTCAAAAGAGATACTCTCTTGTGGAAGTGAACGGAAGGGGAGGGCTGCCAGATTAGTGTGGCCTACTGATCTGGACACAACTATGGCTACTTTTCTTTTTTTTCTACCCTGTTGAGGAGTGGTCAACCACACAGGGTCCTGGTGGTGACCATATAAACCTACTGGACTGGACAGATATATGGCTCTGAGCTTGATTATGGATCCTGATTTTGCTGCACTGGTGGGCTTCTGTGGAGGGAAAATCTTCCGCTGTGTTTTCTGTTTGTTTGTGGGTTGACAGCCCCAAGTGAATAGATTCACAGGATATGTTTATCAGCTGGTGGATAATGCTGAGCAGAAGTCATCGCAGGCACCTGAACTTTTTGCTTCTATTGGCATCGTCAAATTCTACATTGGAGGAAGTCTTCCAGTGTAGATGGCTTCAGCCTTTAGTAGTGGGGGAACAGGTCTTTGCCCCATGTCTGCGATTAGGGGGCTGTTTGATATTGTTGGCATTCCCTCTCTCAATAAACATAGTTTCTTTAAACATCCCACTAACCATTTTCTCTCCATAGGTAGTTGGAATGTGAGGACTCTGCACAGAGCTTTTTCTCTTGATGTCCTCACACAAGAATTCCACCATTATAATTTAGATATTCTCGGCTTGCAAGAGACCAGATGAACAGATAAAGGTCAGATTCTTAAAAATAATCTAAAATTTCTCTTTTCAGGGAGGGACGACAAAAAGCATCACCAAGGCGTGGGTCTGCTTCTCAGCAGACACGCTAGCGATGCTCTTCTAGGATATGAGTGCATTAATGAAAGGTTTCTTACAGCAAAATTTCAGACAAGCGTTAAAGACTTGAATGTTATCTGCTGTTATGCCCCCACTGAGGATGAGGATGAGAAGGATAGGTTTTATGAACTACTTCAGGATATTTTGAATTCTGTCAAGAAAGGAGATATTTCCCTTGTTCTTGGTGACTTCAATGCCAAAGTTGGTACTGACTCTGACCTTTGGGGAGGAGTAATAGGCCCTTTTGGTATTGGTAGCTGCAATGGCAATTGGCAACGTCTCCTACAGGTAAGTAAACTCAATGGTTTCAGAATAACTAACACATATTACAAACACCACGACATACATAAGTACACATGGGTTTCACCTGATGGGCTGCATAGGAATATGATTGATTATATATTAATTAACAGCAAATGGGCTAGTTCTGTTAGAAATACCAGGGCATATAGGGGAGCTGAAATTGGATCTGACCATTACCTAGTTAAAAGTGTCTTGCAACTTAAACTTAAAAAGTGTTGTGCTAGGGTTAAAAAATTTGCTTTTAATACTGAAGCTCTGAAAGACCCAGTTATAGCCAAAGCTTACCATGATAGGTTACTTAGTCATTATGACAGTCATGGTATGCTTACTACTGAAGTTGAGGAAGAATGGGATCATTTTAAACAGGCTTTTTTGGACACTAACAGTACTCTTTTAGGAAAAAAGGAGTAGAAGAGACAGAATTATCTGAGTGATAAGGCACTTGAGCTTATTTCGGAAAGAAAGAACTGCAGGAATGTCCTTAATCAATACCCTACTAGTCCTAATAGAAAGCATTACAGAGAACTTAATAAACGTGTAAAAGATCAGTTAGCTGCTAATAAGAATCTTTGGCTTGATGGTTTGGCTGACAAAGCCGAGGAAGCAGTTAGACAGCACAACAGCAGAGAGCTGTACCAGATAGTAATGTTTTGTGTGGTAGAAAACAGACAGGTATACAGGGATTGAAGGATAAACAAGGTAAGGTTATAGAAGGTGAGGATTCTGTCATGGCTAGGTGGGCTGAGCATTTCAGTGATGTTCTAAACAATGCAGTTAGTTCTATTCCCATTGTTTGCAATGATGATAGATGCATTGGTGGCTTTAATGTTGGCCCTATAACACAATCTGAAGTTATTTTCGCTGTTTCGAAACTTAAACTTCATAAATCCCCAGGGGTAGATGAAATTACTACAGAAATGCTTAGAGCTGGAAATGTTTCGGTTACCACTTGGATGACTGAAATTCTGAATATCTTTTATGATAAAGGCATGGTTCCTAAGGATTTTACCAGAGCTATTGTTATCCCTATTTTCAAAAAAGGTGATCGCAGTTCTTGTGATAACTATAGGGGTATCAGCCTACTCTCTGTTCCAGGTAAAGTTCTTTCCATGATTGTGCTTAATAGAATTAAGAATCTGGTTGACAGTCAATTGCGTGATGAGCAATGTGGATTCAGAAGTGGTAGGGGATGTGTGGATCAGATATTTTCACTTAGGCAGATTCTTGAGAAATGTTTAGAGTTTCAGAAACCTTTGGTTGCTAGCTTTGTTGATTTCAAAAAGGCTTTCGACTCTGTTGATCGTCATAATTTGTGGTTGATTGTGAGATCATATGGTATACCAGACAAGTTAGTTAACATTATGAAAGCTCTCTATAATAACACTGAGTCATGTGTGAGAGTTGGTAAGGCTTGTAGCAATTGGTTTAGCATTACTTCTGGTGTTCGACAAGGGTGCATTTTGTCTCCTTTTCTCTTTAGTTTGGTTACAGATTATTTTATGCGAAATTCACTTCAAGGGAAAGATTTTGGCCTTAAATGGGCTGGAGATACGAAAATTTCTGATTTAGATTATGCTGATGATTTAGCCCTTTTGGCAAATGATGTTGATGAGATGAACTCTTTCATTCGAGCTGTTGATGAGACTGGTAGTAGAGTAGGTTTGGTTATAAACAGAGAGAAAACTAAAGTCATGAAAATTGGTCAGGCAGGCTGTGATTCAGTTAATCTGAATGGTTGCAGTCTTGAGCAGGTGTCACAGTTTCATTATCTTGAGAGCTATGTAACAGATAATGGTGATGTGCGGCATGAGATTAACAGACAAATAGGGATTGCTGCCAGAACTTTTGAGAATCTAAGGAGATTGTTGAGAAATAGGCGTATACACCTAAAGACTAAAATTAGACTGTATAATAGTTTGGTTCTTTTTAGGGTTAGTTATGGTAGTGAAACTTGGACACTTTGTAAACAAGATAACAGGAAACAAGATGCCTTTGATTCCAGATGCTGACGCAGTATCTTGGGCATTAGGTGTTTCAACTTTGTAACTAATGATGAGGTTAGGCATAGGAGTTTGCAACCTCCTTTAAGCAGCATATTGTGCAGAGAGAGACTCCATTGGTTTGGCCATGTTACCCGTATGGAAGATATAGGCGATTAGGGTTATGAACAGTGTGCCTAAAGGCCTCAGAAAGAAGGGGAGACCTAGGATGCGGTGGGCAGACAATGTCAAACAGGACCTTGTTAGAATTGGTGTGCAGTGGCCAGATGCAGTAGATGTAGCTCAGGATAGACTTGCTTGGAGAACTAAATTGCACTGTCTGGTTGGACCTCCGTAGCCCATGGCTGCTTGAGGATGATGATGATGATGAATAAATATTTTGTGGAAAAAATTTCACCAACATATGGGACTTGAACCCGCATCTCTCCAGAGACATGCCAGAGTATTCTTACCGATTGAACTAATGTAGGTTTATCTTTTTCCACTAATTTAAGACTTTTAAACTTTTTTAAAGTTTTTTAAAGAGTTTTTAAACTTTTCAGCAATGATTTTCGGCACCAACCATTGGTGCCATCTATGATCAACGGGTGGCAACTATTTCTTTTTATATTATGCTGAGTAAGATGGAAATAATAAATCTTCTTGTTATTAATGATTTAAAGATAGGTGACAATCCCAATGTTGACATTAAAATGTGACACATGAAGAGACTTTATTTCCATCTTACTCAGTGCAATATAAAAAGAAATAGTTGCCACCCATTGATCACAGATGGTGCCAATGGCTGGCACCAAAAATCATCGTTAAAAAGTTTAAAGTCTTAAATTAGTGGAAAAAAGATTAGCCGGCATTAGTTCAATCGGTAAGATTACTCTGGCATGTTTCTGGAGAGATGCAGGTTCCAATCCCGTATGTCAGCGAAATTTTTTCCACACAATATTTATTGATGCTGTTGTATGATTAAACTTGTATATAAACTAGAAATAATTTACAATCAGTGTGTAGCATCATTAACTCTAACAGTGCCCAACCTGAAAAAACTGGAACATATCCACAAGCCAAAAAAATTTCACATTTACCAAATTTTAAACAGCATTTTATGAAAAGTTTCAACAAAAACAGAAAATATATTAATTTAAATAAGACTTTTCTCAGAGTAATTTAGTAAAAATTAATTATCTACCTATGCAAATAAAGATTATTAAAAGAAATTAATAGTCAAAAATTACAAGTAAACAGATAATATATACTACAAATAGACAGATATAAATTACAAATAGACAGAAAAAAATTTATTTCTAAAGAACATAGAAAAAAATTTACTCAAAAACAGAAAATTACATTTGTTCATAATTTTCCTTTCATTTATATATTTTTGAGAAAGGTCCAAGTTTTTTGTCAACTGTATCAATGAAATAAAAAAGTGAACATTAGATTTTTTTTTGTTTTTGTGAAAGAAGTCATCAACACAATAGGGTTAAATAAAAAATTAAACATTTATTTCTAAATTTAAAAAAAAGTAAAATATTAAAATGAAGCCAGAAAGATATTTTCAACAATCAAAGTGATATAGTTTTAAAAAAGGATCTGGCAAGGTAATTATGTTTATTCTGGAAAATCTGATGAAAAATAGTTATATACACCGAAGAACCAAAATATTATGACCACTGCATCTTTATGCAAATCGAGGCAACTGCAGGTAAATGACAGCACGTGGGAAGGTCATGAAATGGTATAAATAACACCCGGTATTGAACTCTTGTTAATCAGTGCTATTCTTGTTCTTCAGATGGGAAAGGCAGCGGACTGAAGTGAGTTTGACAAAATCCAAATTGTAATGGCCATACGACTAGGTCAGAGCATTTCAGAGACAGCAAGGTTTATGGGGTTGCTCACGGTCAGCCATGGTTAGTACCTTCGAAAAGCGGTCTGAGGAGGAGGAAAAACCACAAATCACAGGCAAGGTATGGGCCAACCATGGCTCATCGATGCTAGAGGTGAGCAAAGGCTATCCAAAATGGTACGAGCCAACAGAAGGGATACTGTGGGGCCACTCGCCCGTAATTTGAATGCTGGTGACGAGAGTAATGTATCACAACACACAGTAAATCAAACCCTGCTGAAAATGGGGCTGTGTAGCCACAGGCAACTTTGGTTCCCATGCCAACCTTGGAGTGCCATGCCAACCTTGCTAACCCAACGAGTGCCCATGCCAACCTTGGTTCACCGTCGAAAGCACCTACAATGGGCACGTCAGTATCAAAATTCTTGAATTAACCTTCAATGATTGGAAGAAGGTCATCTGGTCCGATGAATCTCATTTCCTGTTTCACCATGTGGATGGCCGGGTACGTGTGCATCGTTTACCTGAGGAAGTGTTGGCATGAGGATGAATTATGGGACGAAAACAAGCCGGCGGAGGAAATGTAATGCTTTGGGCAATGTTCTGCTGGTAAACCCTGGGTCCACTCATTAAACATCATTGCAGACCAGGTACATCCTTTCATGGCTCTAGTAGTCAGAAATGGCTCTAGTAGTTTCAGCAGGATAATGCACCATACCACACTGCCTGGATTGTTCGAGAATGGTTCGCAGAACACAAGGAAGACTTTCAAGTATTGCCCTGGCCTCCAAATTCCCCAGACATCAATCCAATCAAGCATCTGTGGTTTGTGTTGGAACAGCATATCCAATCTGCAGCGGTTAAACCACGTAACTTACAAGAGTTAAGGAATCTGCTGGTAACGTGTTGGTACCAAATATCACAAGACACATTTAGAAATCTTGTAGTGTCCATACCTCACTAGGAAAGATCATTTTTGCCGGCACATGGAGGACCAATTGGTCATAATGGTGACCATAATGTTTTGGCTCTTCCGTGTATATATATATCAATGGAAAAGAAATTTCTTTCAGAATAATAAAATAATTCACCTAAAACAGGACTACTATTCTTTTTACCTATCTTCCTATCACTTTTCAGCCATCATTTGTCACATTGTTGGTATGTCAAACTAGTTGTTCTACCATATCTTTCAAATGAGACAGGCAAACTTAATGATTTATATATCATATAAAAGCTTATGATGCACGAAGTATCATAGGTTATAACGACCTCCTGATAACATGTCAGGTTGTTTGGGTTGTTTTACCTCTGAGCGGCACTTTTTTGCACACCATGGGCTAAATGGCCAGGTCACATGGACCCCGAAGGCTCAGAGAAGGTTGGGGGAGGGGACCCACTGGAACAGCTGTTGGGAGACAGATGGTAGCCTCCCGTCAAGGCCATTCAGCGTGTTCTTTAACGTGCACAGGGTATTTCTCTCCCGCACACGGGGCCACGGCTTAACGTCCCATCCGACGGACGGCGGCCTTTCCAAGCCCATCGGTGTCCCCTACTGACCGTGGGCAGGGCGAGGAATTTTGCGGAGATAAATCTCAACGCTGACCCAGCTGGGACTCGAACCTGGGAACTACAGATTACGAGCCTGGCGCGCTACCGACTGAGCCACCCCCGCCCCACATGTCAGGTGTTCTGGACCACTGAGCTATAGGCCGCTGATCAAGAACTCCTCTAATTAATGCTATGAACATTCCTTTTATGTCACATATATGTGCTATTCAGGCAATTTTAGTCCAAGCGGCTTTCTTTTTGCCATATAGATGGAAAGCATGTCTTACAATTATGCCAATGATGATAAATAATGAGATAAACTCGACAGTTCAATATCCACTAATAAATCAGCACTCTTTGACGTTGATTCTAATTTTAGAGGAAAAATTGCCTTGAGCCGGGTGGGATACGAAAGTCGCTTGGGCTAAAATTGCCTGAATAGCGCATATATGTGACATAAAAGGAATGTTCATAGCATTAATTAGAGGAGATCTTGATCGGCGGCCGGTAGCTTAGTGGCCCAGAGCACCTGACATGTTATCAGGAGGTCATGGGTTCATATCCCACCTAGCTCAAGACAATTTTTACTCTAAAATTAGAATCAACGTCAAAGTGCTGATTTATTAGTGGATAAAAAATTATCCCTGCTTCCTTCCCCTCTAATACAAGGGAAATATTAAAAGATTGTTCTGCTATATTTTTGGCATGCAAGGGCTGAAGGTAACTGATTATAAGTCAAATGAAAGCTTGAGATAGGAGGGAGTGTCATAGGGTATAAACCCCCCCCCCATATTTTGTCACCATAGAATAAGGGGAAATGTGTGAACGATTTCTTCTACTATAACTTTTGAACATGAGGGCTGAACCTAAGTTGTATGTCAAACGAAAACTTGAGACATCAAGAGTTTTATGAGTTATTAAATTTATCCATCCTTGCTTTCTTCCCCCTAAAAAGTGGAAATAAAGTCATTCTACTATATCTTCAAAATACCAGGGTCCACAGTTATGAATTAGTTATAAAATGAAAGCTCATGTGAGGGCCATCATAGGATATTTTGAATTATGCCCCCACATCCCCCCTCCCAAAAGGGGGCAAAATACACTGCTCGACAATGAAAGTGCCCCACCCAAAAGGACATGTCGTACAAACATGTAGATGGAAGGGTGGGTGTCTGCAGTTGAGGTATGCAAATGGTGATAATCTGGAGCCAATAATGTGTGTGGCTCAAGAGATAAAAGGTGCAAGAAGGAACAGGGATGGTATTGTGTTTATGCAGATGGAAGTTGTGTGAACAGTTGAGATTAGATGGTTCTGCTTGAAAATGTTCAGTGAAGGCCGAAAATGCCTGGTACATGCCATCAGTAGGTATATCGCCATTTGGATTCTTTTGAGAGAGAAAGAATTATAAGCCTATGTGAAGCTGGATGGACTATACTTCATGTCGCTGCCCATGTTCATCGGGATGCACGAACTGTTGGACACTGTTGGCAACAGTGGCAAAATGAAGGTTCTAGCGTGCATAACAAAGGGAATGGTGCCATCTGAGACGTCAGCATGGCTTGATAGGTGCATTGTTCAACATGCTCATTCGTCACCACAGAGCATTGCAGGCAATATTCGACGGGCTGTGTCAGCAGCCATGGACATCTCCATAATGACCCAAATGGTAAACCGAAGGTTGCATGAGACCCACTTGCACTCTAAGCAATCGTTTTGTCAACTGCCATTGACTGCAAACCATCACAGTTCTCATCTGGTTTGGTTCTGAAGTCGTGCAAACTGGGTTCATGAATGGAACACTGTTGTGTTTAGTGATGAATCCCGTTTCTGTCTGGGTGTTGATGATCGACAGGTCCGTGTTTGGCGACAACCTGGCGAGAGGACAGATCCAGCTATTGTTTGCAATCAGCACACCACTCGTCAGTCAGGCATAATGGTATGGGGTGCTATTGGATATGACAGCAGGTCACCTCTTGTCCACATCATGGGAACACTGACAGCTGCATGATACATTAGCGCGGTTCTGCAGCCCGTTTTGTTACAGTTCCTGGGAGGAATCAGCAGCCCATTTTCCAGCATGACAACCCCCATGTACACACTGCTAGGGTCTCCAGACAATGTTTGCAACATATCAAGTATTGCTATGGCCAGCACGATCTCCAGATTTATCCCTAATAGAAAATCTGTGGGACCACATTGGACAAGATGTGCAATCCTTTCACTGGCCGGTGTGTAATCTTGATGAATTATGGAAGCAAGTTGACACTGCTTGGTGTACAATTCCTCAGGACCATATCCGTTGACTGTATGACTCCATGCCATGCTGCATTGCTGCCTGTATTGCCATTCACGGCAGTGCAACTACCTACTGAGGCAGTCATATTGTGCTGCATTATCTCATCTTCTAACACTGAAAGTGGCCGCAAATTAAATCATGGAATGCAATATGTATTGTTATGTGTGTGCTACATTTCACCCTATACCCTCACTTCTTCTGGGTGGGGCAATTTCAATGTCGTGCAGTGTATTTGCAGGGCATATAACCTTTAACAAGTTATATCTCAAATTAAATCTTGTAATGTCCACAATATAGTGCTACCTAACATCATGTCCCCTCTGCCCTCCTCTCCCACCCCTCAAAAAAGGGGATGGAAAAATGTGGTCAATGTTTATAGAAACAAAAAAAAAATTAAAAATTAAAAAAATAAATTGTATCTTTCTTTATTGTCTGGGCAAAAACCAGATTTATTGTGTGGAACCAAATTTCTATTGAAATGGGAGCAAAACCAGAGAAGAATCAAGTAAGGGGTAGCAATAGTCAGTGACTATATATGTGAACTAAGAGGGAAAAATGCTGCACATCAAAACTTCTTTACATTATATAACTCAGGATAACTGCTTTTAAAGCAAAAACTGACTATGCTGGGAAAGTACGAAAAACAAATTTGCCTAGCAAATTAATAATAAAGAATTATTTAGTTCCACATTATGCTATCTTCCTAAGAAACACACAAACAAAAAATCTGGATGACTACTTCACAATGAGACCAGATCCAGATGACTACTTCACAATGATAAAGCTGCATATAACAGAGATAAGAAGAAACCACAGAGCATTCTTGATTACAATGCAACTAATGGGGCACTGGCTACTCTTGATCCGTAACCACAAAGCGGTAATGTAACATTTGGGTCGTTTGTTAGAGTTTTGCATTTTGTAGGCATTTGGCAGCTCTTAGTGTTCTTGAAAAGCTGTGTTCTTCCCTTTTAAGTTTTGGGTCTCTATTTGAAACACTTCAGGTATTATACTTTAGTCTTATTTCCTCACATTTATTATTTTCCACACATTTATTATCTCACTTATTTCCTCACATTTATTGTTAAGATCATGGCATCTAAAAACAAGACAGCAATCTTGCTATCTTGTTTTTACATGCCATTATTCATGCAAGGTTGCTTTATTACATCACTTATTTCCTCACATATATTGTAAAGATCATGGCGTCTAAAAACAAGATAGCAATCTTGCTAAAGAATGCAGCTCTTTAGCAAGGTTTTCTTTATTATATCACTTATTTCCTCAGATTTATTGTTAAGATCATGGCGTTTACAAACAAGATAGCAACCTTGCTAAAGAATACAGCTCTTGCTAGCAAAGCATCAAACTCGTCAGTGGGTAGAAGCAATCCTCCAAGGTCACCCCCTGCCCCTAGTGCTGGTTTGTCACTTTCGGATGGCAATCTGTTGGTGTCAGTCTCTAAATGTGTTGAAACTGTCTTTGAATCCAAAGACTCTGTTAAAACGATTGTCTCATTGCTCACTAAAACAGTTACTTCTGCTGTTCTGCAAGAAATCAAAAGTACTGTTGAGTTTTCCATGGAGGCTGTACATGAGCTAAGAAATCAACTTGGAGAGAAAGATGCAGTAATCAATGAACTATGTTCCGAGATTTCTTTAAAGTGCAATGAACTTGAACAGTATCAATGCAGAAACTATCAGGATTTTTGGTGTGGAAGAAGTAGATATGCATACTGATGACCATGCCATTAAAATTTTCAATGAAAAATTAAGAATTGACATTTCCATAAATGACACTGACCACAGTCATCAAGTGGGGATTGGTCGGAATGGCAAACCCCGACCGATCATTGCAAAATTCTGTTTGTATCGGAAAAGAAATGCTGCGTTCCATGCTAAAAGTAAACTTAAAGACAGTGGAATCACTATTCATGAAGATCTAACGTCAGAAAGACTTAAAGTGCTTAATTTGGTTATTGAGACATTTGGTCAGTGCAATGTTTGGACTCGAGATGGATCAATAGAGGTAAAAATAAAAAATGGTAACAAGTGCTTTATTAAATCAAAGAATGAGTTAATTGAACTTTAAAAAAAACTCTTTGTCTACCTGTATATTTATCTACATTTTTTTCACCCATGTTTATACATATATATATATTGTGATCTGTAATGCACTTTAAACAATTCTGTCTCTCTCAACTTCTATTGTTGCCAAACTGCAAATATTTTGTCGTTTTTAAAATAAAAACTCTCCTGCTACGAGTACTTTTACAACTTTTAGAAACCCATCAGTCCTATTATATATCTATTTTTATTATTCTGCATTCGTTTTTCACTTGTACATTTTTATAACTTCATGTCCATATCTACTGCTAGCAAATATTTTCATTCTAACTTATATTTAACTCTCTCAGATGCATATTTTCCCCAAGAACACTGTTGGTTAAACATTTGTCACCTCAATATTTGTTTTCTTAAATCTAAACACTCCTATCTACTGAGTTCTGACATTTTGAAATTTGATGTAATTGCTCTTACAGAGACATGGCTCAATATCTTCTTTCCAGATGTTCTTTTTGAACTCGAAGGATATAAGCTATTCCACATCATCAGATCTAGTGGGGCAGGAGGAAATCTTGCATTATATGTGAGGGAAACACCTAATGTTGAAGTAATGCCTATTCCTTCTTATTCTTGTTTCGATGATCTCTGGGTCAAAATCTCCCCTATCAATAAACAAAACCCTGCTCTTCTTATTGGGACACTTTACTGTCCTCCAAACAGCAATATTGAAGACTTCATTAATTTATTGTATACTCAGTCCTTGAAAGCTTCACTTGCAGCATTATTTCCATTCTTACGGGAGATTTAATATCGGTGCTCTAAAACATAATTCTGTGTATTCCAAGCTTGAAATCTGCCTAAAAACATTCGGACATATACGCTCTAAAACATAATTCTGTGTATTCCAAGCTTGAAATCTGCCTAAAAACATTTGGACATATACATTTAAACAAATTGCCCACTCACATTACTGATCACAGTGAATCTCTCATTGAAATGATTTTCTCCAATAGACCTTCAGTTCACAAGCATACACTTACTCTCTTCGAAGACATTGGTGATCATTTTATTATTAGCACATCTGCATTTTATTATTCACCTTGTGCACCTAAAGTTTTAATTTCAAAAAGATCCTTTAATAATTTCATCAATGATGAGTTTTTTGTTTCCAAAATATCTCGCTTTCCCCAAGAGTATTTCCGAATGCACAACTCCTACCTCAAAAGCACATCTCTCCTGTTTAATCAATTTTGCACTTGATACCTATGCTCCTTATAAAACTTTCAGAGTTCGCCCTTCTTGGAAGCCATGAAAACTTTGGATTACGAAAACGATCACATTTGGATTTTGAAAATGATCACATTAAAAAATAAATACTTTAAGAATGCTATTAACTCTAATCACTCATACACATGGGATAACTATAAAACTTTCGGTAATTTGGTCAACAGTAGTATTAAAAATGCCAATCGTTCATATTTTCTTAATCGACTTTTCATTTTAATCCAAATGGCAATGAAATATTTCAAATTTTTCATTCTATTACTGGTAACTTAAGAAACCAAACCAATAATAAGATCGTTTACAATGACAATTCCTTCTATGAGCCTAAAGACATTGCTAATGTTTTAAACAATGCATTCTGTAAATCCTACACTTCTACAGAAAATTATATAAATGCAAATGAGTCATTGTCTTATTCCAATGAATCATTTAATAATCTGGAAACCTTTAAGCTCAAAAATATTACCAAAATCGAAGTTCTTAACCTTATAAATTTGCTAAAAAACACTCGCAGTGTCGGACCAGATGGAATCCGTCATTATTCTAAAAGTTCTTTCCCCATTAATTTCTGCACCCCTTTGTAATCTAATTAATTGTTCATTTAACTCTAATGAATTCCTAGTTCCATGGAAAGACGCCATCATCTCACCTATTCCTAGGGGAGGGGTGGCTCAGTCCATAGCACGCCAGGCTTGTAATCTGCAGTTCCCAGGTTCGAGTCCCAGCTGAGTCAGCATTGAGATTTATCTCTGCAAAATTCCCCGCCCTGCCCACGGTCAGTAGGGGACACCAATGGGCTTGGAAAGGCCACTGACTGTCAGATGGGATGTTAAGTCATGGCCCCGTGTGCGAGAGAGCCATACCATGTGCATGTTAAAGAACACGCTGGATGGCCTTGACGAGAGGCTACCATCTGTCTCCCAACAGTTGTTTCAGTGGGTCCCCTCCCCCAACCTTCTCTGAGCTGTTGGGGTCATGTGACCTGGCCATTTAGCCTATGGTGTGCAAAAAAGTGCCACTCAGAGGTAAAACAACATAACCCCTTATACCTAAAATTTCAAATCCTTCTAACCCTCTGGACTATCGATCTATTTCAGTTACATGTGCTTTAAGCATAATTTTAGAAAAAGCCATCAAGTGACAATTATCGACTTTTGTTGAAAAATTTATTTTACTTACATGCAAACAATTCGAATTTAGGAAAAATCGGTCAACTGCAACTCTGATCACACTTCTTGTTCATTAATGGAGATTGGCTTTAGGCAGCAAAGTGAAAACGGTTATGGGACGGGTTTCCACTGACATCTCAAAAGCATTTGATTCAGTTGAACACAAACTTATCTTGCAAAAACTCTGCTATAATCTTAATATATTGCCCTCAGCTCTTTCCTGGTTTACAAATTATCTCAACAACCGTATTTTCCGAACTAAATTAAGCACTAGTGAGATCTCTACACCTCTTAAAATCAATTGGGGAATACCTCAAGGAACCATTCTTAGCCCACTTCAACATTTTTGTTAATGATCTAGAATCCTCAACCAACTACAATATTTTCATGTATGCAGACAATTGTCTTCTTTCTTTTACTTCAAGTTCTTTCACTTCTCTAACACAACAGAAAATAATATTCATGATGCTTCATTGGTATACTAAAAATGGATTCACTGTCAATATCAAGAAAACCAATATTGTTTTTCTTTTAACTTCAAATTTTCCTCTGCCTGACACAAACATTAAAATTAATAACACCCATATTACAGTTTCCACTTTACAGTTTCTTTACTTACAGTTTCCATGAAGTACTTAGGTATGACGATAGATAATAATCTTGACTTTGGAATTCACATCAATAAAACCATCACTTCAGTTTCTAAAAGAACTTATATAATGAGGTACATTCGAAACTATATATCCTCCTATGCCCCAATGTTCTACAAAATTTAAATCCAACCGAAATTCGAATACTGTGCTTCCACTCTTTTTGGTATTAATAAAAAGAACTATTATAAATTAGAAAAAGTTCAAAATGAAGCTCTCAAAATCATCAGCAAAATCTATTTAACAAATGAGAATCTCTAACACTTACTGATATTCGTTCCAACTACCAAATTCCCACTCTAGAAGAAAGCTGCAGTTTATTACCATTGTTCACAACACTATAACAAGTCTCATCCCCCTTCATTTGATTCTTACACCCTATATTCAATTATGACATCGCCACATCCTTCGCTCTGGTAATAAAATGTTTTCTACTCCCAAGATTTCCAAAGCTAAGATGGTGAAATTTCTTTTGCCTTTCAAGCAACCTCAACTTGGAACTATCTATCGAGCAATATCACTTCTTTAAATTCTAAAACAAAATTCAAAAACTCCAATAAGAATATTGAAATGTTTGAACACCAATATCACCTCACCCCTATTTCCACTCCCCATCTTTGTCTGGATTAGCTGCAATCCTTTTTTTCCCCTGTTCATTCATTTAATATTATTCTCTGTTGTCTTAAACCTTCTCTTTCTTTCCACTAAATTTACTGTTTTTTTTTATCATATTTCATATTATATGTTTTTTTGTCTGTGCAATTTGTCATTTTCTTTATATGTATCAAATAATTATGCAATTCCTGTAAATATGTTGGCATTTTTGTACTGTCTTCAATATTTCTTTTTAATTTCTCAAATGTACTAAGGCATTAAGCCACTTGAACATTTAAATTAATATCCAAAATTACTTGTACCTTGGCTTTACTGTTACCCTCTGCATGGAATAAATTATTATTATATCGATGAGTTTGCTGGTACATATACTTGTAAAAGAGAATAAAATCGCTAAGTTAATTGTAGTTTTCTACAATACACTTAGTATTTCTCCTTAAAATGCTATGTTGTGGGAAAACATACAGCTTTCCTTTAGGCAGATTCTTGATAAATATTTAGTTTTCAGAAACCTGCTGGTTAAAAAGATCTACTTATACACAGTTAAATATATACTATATTTCAATTCCACATCATCACTATTACATTACCATGATGGTGAATGAGCTAATTCAAGTTACTATCTATCAATACCTTACATACTATAATGGAGATGGAAATCAGCTAGTTCTGCTATAATTAATTAGTTGACATTACTTTAACTTACTTAAAGTTATGAGAGAATAAGATATGTTACCAGTTTATACAGATTGTTGTTGTTAGTTCATGATATATGGCTGATGCACTCTGTCCTTTTTCCATTGTTTTTTCCAGAATTTGTAGTTGAACTTGCCTTTACAAGCTATGATTTCCTTAGTTCATTCTATGACTTCTGCATTATATTAGATTCTTCTGGTAAGTTTGAGATATCAGTCCATCTTTCTTGATGTTCTATAACTTTTTTTAATGGAGATGCTACTTCATAACAGATTCATCATATCCAGCGATGCCACTATTCTCATTACATTTCAACATACTGGCTTCATCATGGTCATAACTAAATATCTAAAAGCATCTTAGTTAAAATCCTACACTGCTATGTGCATTTCATTTTCACTTCATTAAGCAGTGTGATCTTCCATGGTGTTATATCTCAGTTATACAGAGTGTTTCAAAACTCTCTGTACAAATTTCAATGGGAAATAGGGAACACCAAGACAAATCTTTTTCATCTATGAATGTATGTCTGCTGACATAACCCTTTGGTGCTAGAGGGCACTCTCTGGAGACCTGTGTTTGCCATCTGTATTTGTAAATCAGACACATTATGTGTAACATAATACACATAATGTGCTGAGATGGCTGACATGCATCTGGCATATGGGGCTGCCAATAGAAATGGAAGAGCTGCTGTGGGGTTGTATCGACAGTGCTTCCCAAACAGACATGTACCAAACCACCAAACATTTGCACGTTTGCACCAGAAACTGTAAGAAACTGGAACATTCCATGCAAACATGCATGACACTAGTTGGAAGAGAAAATGTGCACTCCTGACATGGAAGATGAGGACAATCCAGGCACAAGCACACAAGCTGTTGCACGTAGCCTCGGTGTGAACCACACCCTCATGTGGAGAGTGTTGCATGAGCAGCAGTTACATCTGTTTCATCATCAGAGAGTCCAGACATTGCAACCTGAGGATTACCCTCTTCGTGTGAAATTTATGTGCTGGTTTCTGCAGCAGACCACATGCAGCATGATTTCCAGTTCATGTGCTCTTCTCAGATGAGGCCTCTTTCATATGTGAGGGTGAATTTAATGTGCACAATTCTCACATTTGAGTGAATGAAAATCCACATGCCACAATGCGCATGGTCATCAACAATGGTTCACAGTCAATGTTTGGGTGGGTATCGTCCATGACAATTTGATTGGGCCATAACTGGTGCCTCCCTGACTCAATAGGCAGATTTAACGGGTATTTCTTGAAGAAACATTGTCAGGACTACTGGAAGATGTTCCCATGGCTATTTGCAAACGAATGCGGTTTCAAAATGATGGGGCACCAGCACACTTCAGCAATGATGCGTGGGATTATCTGAATGCCACTTTGGGGGGCCGATGGATATGCTGGGGTGGACCCATCGCCTGGCCACCAAGATCACCTGATTTAACATGCATCAATTTTTTCCTCTGGGGACACATGAAGAACCTCTTGTACAAGACTCCCATTGACTCAGATGAAGACCTCGTCACACGAATTGCTGTTGCCACTGCAACTGTTTGTGATCCATAGTAAATACACAGATTACCTGTAGAGATAGACTTCAAACATTAGTTAAAATATTCTGAAAAAAATTCATCACCAACATGGTGGGAATCGAACCCGCATCTTTCCAGATCCATGTCAGAGTACACTACCATTGTACCACGCCTCAGACAATGAAATTTTTTTCAGAATAAGACCTTATAATTCTTCATTGAGACGTGGCTGACACAGTGCCATCTATACTCAAAGAGATGGCGTGAATCTGGAGAGATGCAGGTTCGATTCCCGCCGTGTCGGCGATCAATTTTTTTCAGAATATTTTAACTAATGTTTGAAGTCTATCTCTACAGGTAATCTGTGTATTTACTATGGATCAATTTTTAATCATTTATACGTTTGAGCATTATCGACCTTCTCATTAACATCTAAAATTCAATAGCAATGATAGGGAAAAGTTTTATCTTCTTGAGTACAGATGGTGCTGTGTCGGCCACGTCTCAATGAAAAATTGTAAGGTCTTATTCTGAAAAATTTCATTGTCCAAGGTGTGGTACAATGGTAGTGCGCTCTGGCATGAATCTGGAGAGATGCAGGTTGGATTCCCGCCATGTCGGCGATGAATTTTTTTCAGAATATTTTAACTAACTGTTTGCGAACTTCCAGGAATTTTTAAATGTGTATGGCAATCAATGCTTCGACGCTGTCATGCATTCAATGCTGTTGCCAGTTGCAACTTTGAGCACCTTCTTTAAAAAAATATGTTATTCACACTTGTTTTCCATTCATTTATATACCAGCTCCACTGATATTTCTGTCGACACCCTCTAGCACCGAAGGGTTATGTCAGAGGACATACATAGACGAAAAAGGTTTCCCTATCTCCTATTGAAATTTGCACAGAGTTTTGAAACACCCTGTATAAGGATGTCCCACTAGCGGGTATTCAGCATTTTTATCAGTTAAGAGACCTGGGTTCGAGCCCCGGGTAAGGCATGGATGTATGTGTTATTTTTCTGCTGAGGTCCTGCCATCCTCTCAGACATTCTACTCTGGCATATAAACTGACAGGCTCCTGTCAGACCTCTGTGGCAAGCAGCAGCTTGAGGGGGTATTTATATTTATTTATTTAAGTGCTTTAATAGCAGTTTCCATGCAGATTGGCATTAGTTTTATATCTATATTATACAAATTATTTTGATTTAGAGTTATTAACAAATTTTCCATGTAACTTAATTGTATTTTTGTTTCTGGTGATGCAATAATTTTTGCTTTCAATGTATAATTATATAAATTAGCTTGCAGATTTGTCTGCATTAGTGCCATTTTACCCAGGTTTTTTTTTTTTTTTTTTTTTTTTTCGTTTTCTTTGAAAACAAGATAATAATTACAAACATCTGAAAAAATAATCGTTATCACAGTGGGAATTGAACCTGCAACTCTCTAGATACATGCCAGAGCGCTCTACCATTAAACCACGAGGCAGACACTAAAATCTTCCAGAATAAGACCTATAAATCTTTCACTGAGATGTGGCAGACCTTATGCCATCTATACTTCAGGAGAGAACTTTTCCAATTGTTGCTATTGATTTAGATGTTAATGAACAGGTGGCAGCGATAACTTTTTCATGTTTGTAATAATTATTGAAGTTGGTTTCTACAGGTAATCTGTGCATTTATTATGGATGGATTTTTAATAATAAATACATAAGCATAATTGACCTCCTCCATTAACATCTTAATCATTAGCAACAATTGGAAAAGTTGCCTCTCCTGAAGTATAGATGGCACAATGATCTACCACATCTCAGTGAAAGATTTATAGGCCTTATTCTGGAAGATTTCAGCATGTGCCTCATGGTTTAATGGCAGAGCACTCTGGCATGTATCTAGAGAGTTGAGGGTTCGATTCCAACCATGGCAGTGATTATTTTTTCAGATGTTGGTAATAATTATTGAAGTTGATTTTCTACAGGTAATCTGCATTTATTATGGTTGGATTTTTAATAATAAATGCTTAAGCGTGATTGACCTCCTCATTAACATCTAAATCATTAGCAACAATTGGAAAAGTTCTTTCTCCTGAAGTATAGATGGCACAAGGTCTGTCACATCTCAGTGAAAGATTTATAGGTCTTATTCTGGAAGATTTTAGCATCTGCCTCATGGTTTAACAGCAGAGCACTCTGGCATGTATCTAGAGAGTTGAGGGTTTGATTCCCACCATGGCAGCAATAATTTTTTCAGATATTTGCAATAATTATTGAAGTCAATTTCTACAGATAATCTGTGTATTTATTACGAATGAGACAATAGTTTTACTTTGTCATTTGTCTGTCTGTCTGTCCATCCATCTATAGCCATCGAACTTTTTTGTTCATACAGATAAATTAAAAATTCTTTTTGTGTTGTATGGGTATTGATGAAATATTATGATCTGCACTTTCCAAATCTCTAAACCTATAATTACACCCTCTAGTTGTGAAAAAAAGTTGAAAATTCCAAAACTTCAAACGAATATTGCAAATGATGTATTTATGCTAGAGATTTGAAATTTTGGTGGTGGAATGTGAAGGTCACGAAATTTCTACTGACAATAGTAAGTTGTCACTTTAGATCCAGTGGGAGTGGGAAACACAACTTTTTTATTTTAACAGTAACTGTTTATTTTTAGAGATAAATGAAAAATTATTTTTCGTGTTAGATAGGAATTGATGAAATATTACAATTTGCTCTTTCAGAATCTTCCAAAAACTATAATTGCACCCTCTAATGGTGAAAACATTTGAAAATTCCAAAATTTCAAATGAATATGGCAAATGACATATTTATGCTAGAAATTTCAGATTTTGGCAATGGAATATGAAGGTATGAATCAATCTCATTGCCAATAATGAGTTGGCACCTTAGGTCCAGGGGGATGGGAAAACACAATTTTTTTTAACAGATAATTGTTTATATTTAGAGATAAATGAAAAATTCTTTTTTAGATTATATAAGATTTGATAAAATATTATGATTCACACTTTTGGAATCTTTCAAACACTATAATTGTACCTTCTAACAGTGAAAAAATTTGAAAATTCAAAAATTTCTGAAGAAAACTGCAATGATGCATTAATGAGAGAAATGTGAAATTTTATGGTGGAATTTGAACTCATGAAATTTCCATTGGAAACAATGCAAAATGATAATTAGAAAACTATTTTAATTGGATTGGTACCAATGAAATATTATAATTCACATTTTTCAAATACTCAGGTAGTCTTAATACATACATCTTTACATATCACTAATATAGAAATGGTAGAGTTGTCAAGTTTTTGAAATATATATATCTATAATCGAAATTTCAAATTTTAATGGTAGCTTTTCAAAAGATATTCCACTGACAGCAATAATCTACCCATTTTTCTGAGAGATGTGGAAAATGCAACTTTTTTAATTTAAGAATTAAAAGATGAACATCTTTATGTTTATAATTACTAATAATATACTATTTACATTTTTCTCCCATCATCCGCTAGCTCAAATTAAATCTGTAAAGGAATGAAACTGTAAGCAAAGGGAAAATTTCATTCTCTTTGAAAAAGATTTTCATATGCATCAGAAGTGATATGCATTCTTCTAATTAAATCATACTGATGCCTGTCATTCATGCTGCCATCTGTCGATATGTTTTTCCAACCTATTTGTTATTATTCAGTTTTTTATTTCTGTTCTGAATATGATGAACTGTTATGAAGGTAACATCGTCATTAAGAAAGTGATAGAACATCAAGAAAGATGGACTAACATCTCAACCTTACCAGAAGAATCTAATATAGTGCACAAGTGAGAGAATGAACTAAGGAAATCACAGCTTGTAAAAGCAAGTGTAGTCACAAATTCTGGAAGAAACAGCGTAAAAAGGACAGAGTACATCAGCCATAAAATCAAGCACTAACAACAACAATCTGGATGAATGGTGGTAATACGTCTTATTCTCTCACAACTTTAAGTTAAAGTATTGTTAACTAATAATAGCAGAACAAGCTGACAGTCATCTCCATTATAGTACGTAAGGTATTGATAGATAGCAGCTTGAATTAGCTTATTCATTGTCATGGTATTGTAACAGTGATTTTATGGAATTGAAATATAGTAAAACCTTTAGAAAAAAATTCAATATTAAATGTAATTATATCTAAAATCGTGTAAGAATTAAAATTCTTGAGGAGAGCTTAAGTTGCTCATTTAGATGGGTAGAGCATAAATTACCACAAAGTGCAATCTGCTTATTGCCACCATTATTACTCCACTACCTTGTATACCACTTACTCCACTACCTTTTCCTAGCAAAGGATGTCGAGAGTAAGAAAGGAATAATCACCAGTCTGTTGAGCTTTAATACCTTGCTGGTGCAGAGGACAGCTGATTACTAGGGTTGCATGCCCTTTTTCTGCTGATCCAGCATACTTGTTGTTGAATTGATAGGTCATCACAGCTGTGGTTACCAGTCCTGGTGCAATTGAAAAACATTGAAGTCATCGGATTTTTGTGGAATGTCCATTGCTAATATGCACTGACTTCTGCTGGTAATGCTTCCATGATGTTTTGCTCTTGGACAGTTACACACAGTAAGTTGACTTCAGCAAGAACAACCTCAAGAATTATCAAAAACTAATTGCAGCTGCAGTAGGCTTTTCTTACTCTTGACAGACTTTGCTAGGGAAAGGTATACGTACAAGATAGTGAAATAATAATGGTGGCAATAAGCAGATTGCACTATATGGTAATTTATGCTCTACCTATCTAAATGAGCAACTTAAGCTTTCCTCAAGAATTTTAATTCTTAAATGTAATTACAGCTAAAATCACGTAATGTTAAATTTTTACAACCGATAGCTGTGATTGTAATTAATTTAAAAAAACCTTTTGGTTTCTAGCTTTGTAGATTTCAAAAAGGCTTTTGGCTCTGTTAATCATCATAATTTGTGGTTAACTGAGATCATATGGCATATTAGACAAGTTAGTTAATAAAATATATGAAATAATGAAAGCTCTATAATCACATTAGTCACGTGTGAGAGTTGGTAACATTTGTAACAATTGATTTAGCATTGCTACTAATGTTAGACAAGGGAACATTTTGTTTACTTTTCTCTTTGGTTATTAATTATGTGATGCAGAAATCACTGCAAGAGGAAGATTTTGACCTTAAATGGTCTAGAGATTAAAAAATTTCTGATTGGGATTATGCTGGGGATTTTGCCCTTTTGGCAAATGATGTTGATGAGATGGACTCTTTTATTTGAATTGTTGATAAGACTGGTAGTAGAGTAGGTTTGGTGATAAACAGACAAAACTAAAGTGGTAAAATTATTCATATGCAGGTTGTGGTTCAGCTAACCTGAATAATTGCACCCTTGAGAAATTGTCTGTTTAATTATCTTGGGAGCTACATAACAGATATTGGTGATGTGTGGCATGAGAAAAACAGAAGACTAGTGATGATTGCTGCTGGGAATTTTAGGAATCTATGAAGAGTGTGGGGAAATAGGCATATATACCTAGACTAAAATTAGCTACACAATAGTTTGGTCCTTTGTAAAATTAGTTATGCTAGTGAAACATGGATCCTTTGCAAACAAAGATACAAGAAACTTGAGGCATTAGTTTCTACATGTTTAAGCAGTATCTTGTAGCTAGCAGTTAAGCAAAGAGTTGGCAACCTCCTTTGAGCAGTTTATTGTGCAGAGACTTTGTTGGCCAAGTTGCCTGTATGCATAACTACAGAATACGAAATAGGGTTTATGAACTGTGTGCCTAAAGGCCTCAGAAAGAGGGGGAGACCTAGAATGCAGTGGGCACATAATATAGGGTATGTAGGAAAAATGCTTATTGTTCCTCACATCAGTAAAATATAAACCAGATATGCTGAAACATGCTCTATTGCAAATAGGATACAGGGCTTGTAAATGATAGCCAGACATATATACTGGAAGGAGAGCTGTGTACCAATCCCTTGTGATGATGCCAGAAAAGTCTAGTTCCTAAAGTCTAATCCAGCCTTCTTGTCTTGTTGGTATTTTTTCAAGAGATACTGTCTTCTGGAAGGAAAGAGAAGTGGAGGGCTGCCGGATCAATGTGGCCTGCTTATATGGTCATTTATGTCCACATTTTTTTCCCCCTTTTTTCTACTCTGCTGAAGTGTGATCAACTTTATAGGTCTTGGTGGTGACCATTTAAACACACCTGATTAGACAGGTTTATGGCTTTAGAATCAATTATGGATTCTGAACTTGCTACACTGATGGGCCCTCTGCTGTTTTCTGTTTGCCTGTGGGTTACCAGCCCCAAATGAACAGATGCACAGGTTACCTTTATATCAGCTGGTGGATAATCCTGATCAGAGATCATCATAGATACCTGAACACTTACTTCTACATGCATCACCAACTTACCCTGGAATAATGTCTCAGGCAGGTCAGTCTATTCTGATTCTGGTTCTTGATAAGGTCCACTTGAAAAGGTGGTGCCTGAAATTCCTATCAGCATTAGTGGCTTAAGCCTTTAGAGGTGGAGGAAAGGGTCTTTTCTCCATGCCTGCAATTTGGGGGCTGTCTGATATTGTTAGCTCTACTTCTCTAGATATGTCTATTCTCTTAATAACTATTCTGAAAAATTTCTTTCCAATGGTATATGGAATATGAGGACAACGCATCCTGTTTGTGTTACAAGATATTGTAATTCTGTGTTTATAAGATGCATGGCCAGGTAAAGATCAGATATTTAAATACAATTTTCAACTTCTCTTTTCAAAGTGGGAAGATCTGGTACTGGTAGTCTCCGACAATGAGGCATTTACAAAACATAGTTTTGTTTCTCAGAAGACATGCCAGTGATGCTCTTCTGGAATATGACTGCATTAATGGAAGATTTCTTACAGTTAATTTTAAAACTAAGATTAAATATGTGAATGTTATCTGCTGTTATGCATCACAGAGAATTCTGATGAGAAAGAGAAAAATAGGTTTTACAGACAACTTCAAGATATTTTGAAATCTGTCAAAAAAAAAAAAGAGATATTACTTTTGTGTTTGTTTAATGTTAAAGTTAGTACTGACTCTGACACCTTTGGCTAGGGTGATAGGTCCTTTTGGCACTGGTAAGTCTCCCACAATGAGGCAAGCCTCCTACAGAAAAGTAAACTTAATGGTTTAAAAATAACTAAAATTTACTATAAACACCAGAACATTTATAAATATGTGGGTATCACTTGTGGATTGCATATGGATATAATCTATTACATATTAACAACAAATTGGCTGGTTCAGTTAAAAATATCAGATCATACAGTGGAGCCAAAATTGGGTATGACCATTACTTTTTAAAAATGTCTTGCAACTGAAGCTTAAGAAATGCTGTAGTAAGGTTAACAGAATTATCTTTAGCACTGAGGCTCTCAAAGACCTAGATCTAACCAAAGCATAACATGCTAAGCTACTAAGTCATTACGATAAATGAGGTTTCCTTACTAATGATGTTGAGAAAGAATGGGATCAGTTTACACACTTTTATCCTGTAGCCAGCACCTACTCTTTTGGGCAAAAAGGTGGAGAGGAGAAAAAGTCCTT
The DNA here is from genome assembly GCA_038380435.1 of Ryuthela nishihirai. Lineage (NCBI taxonomy): Eukaryota > Metazoa > Arthropoda > Arachnida > Araneae > Heptathelidae > Ryuthela > Ryuthela nishihirai. Next base: position 8,813,322 of record JAWZYU010000019.1, read on the forward strand.
TTAGTGAAAAAGCTATAAAGCTTGTTTCCGAAAGAAGGAATTGCAGGAATAACCTGAATCAACACTCTACTAGACCTAACAGACAGCATTACAGAGAGCTTAATAAACGTGTAATGGATCAGTTAGCATAAGCATCTTTGGCTGACAAAGCAGAGGAAGCAGCTAGATAGTACAACAGCAGAGAGTTGTACCAGACAGCTTATCTTCTGTATGGGAAGAATTAGGGCTGGTATAGTGGGTTGGCTGGTTGGTTGTTTAGGGTTTTATGGCACATTAGCATCTAAGGCTATATAATGCAGCAAACGAATGTCCAAAAAAAGATAAAAGTTGTGATACCATCAACCAGTTTTTAAAAATACACTGCAAAGACTCATACAAAAAATGTAAAACAGTAAAATGAAACATTGTAGACAACAATAAACAAATGTATAAATATGTTGGTCTGTAAATGGTAGCAAGGTAGTCACTGGAAGGAGATTATGCACCAATCCCGTGTGATGATGCATAGAACCATCCAGGCCTAGCACCTAATGTCCGACCCTGCATTCTCATGGTACAGGCCATCAGTACCTTTCAAAAGAGATACTCTCTTGTGGAAGTGAATGGAAGGGATGCCAGATTAGTGTGGCCTACTCCTCTGGACAACTATGGCTACAATTCTTCTTTTTTTCCCTACCCTGCTGAGGAGTGGTCAACCACACAGGGTCCTGGTGCTAACTGTATAAACCTACTGGATTGAAATAAGGTTCTAAGCTTGATTATGGATCTGAATTTGCTGCACTGGTGAGCTTCTGTGGAGGGAAAATCTTCTGCTGTTTTCTGTTTATTTGTGGGTTGACAGCCTCAAGTGAATACACAGGATATGTTTATCAGCTGGTGGATAATCCTGAGCAGAGGTCATAGCAGGCACCTGAACTCTTTGCTTCTACTGACATCGTCAAATTGTACATTGGGGGAAGTCTTCCGGTGTAGATGGCTTCAGCCTTTAGTTGGGGAATGGGTCTTTGCTCATGCCTGTGATTAGGGGGCTGTTTGATATTGTCGGCATTCCCTCTCTCAATAAACATAGTTTCTTTAAACATCCCACTAACCATTTCTCTCCATAGGTAGTTGGAATGTGAGGACGCTGCACAGAGCTTATTCTCTTGATGTTCGCACACAACAATTCCACCATTACAATTTAGATATTCTAGGCTTGCAAGAGCCAGATGAACAGTTAAAGGTCAGATTCTTAAAAATAATCTTAAATTTCTCTTTTCAGAGAGAGAAGATAATAAGCATCACCAAGGCGAAGGTTTGCTTCTCAACAGACACGCTAGTAATGCTCTTCTAGGATATGAGTGCATTAATGAAAGGTTTCTTACAGCAAAATTTCAGACAAGCATTAAAGACTTGAATGTTATCTGCTATTATACTCCCACTGAGGATGCTGATGAGGATGAAAAGGATAGGTTTTATGGACAACTTCAGGATACTTTTGAATTCTGTCAAGAAAGGAGATATTACCCTTGTTCTAGGTGACTTAAATGTCAAAGTTCTACTGACTCTAACCTTTGGGAAGAGGTAATTAGGCCCTTTTGGCATTAGTAGCTGCAATGGTAATGGGCAACATCTTCTACAGATAAGTAATCTCAATGGATTCAGAATAACTAACACTTATTACAAACACCACGACATACATAAGTACATATGGGTTTCACCTGATGGTCTGCATAATAATATGATTATATATTAATTAACAGCAAATGGGCTAGTTCTGTTAGGAATACCAGGTCATATAGGGGAGCCAAAATTGGATCTGACCATTACCTTGTTAAAAGTGTCTTGCAACTTATACTTAAAAAGTGTTGTGCTAGAGTTAAAAAATTTAGCTATAATACTGAAGCTCTGAACGACCCTGTTATAGCTAAAGCTTACCATGACAGGTTACTTAGTCATTATGACAGCCATGGTTTGCTTACTACTGAAGTTGAGGAAGAATGGATCATTTTAAACAGTTTTTTTTTGGGAACTAACAGTACTCTTTTAGGAAAAAAGGTGCAGAGGAGACAGAATTATTTGAGTGATAAGGCACTTAAGCTTATTTCAGAAAGAAAGAACTGCAGGAATGTCCTTAATCAATACCCTACTAGTCCTAATAGAAAGTATTACAGAGAGCTTAATAAACGTGTAAAAGATCAGTCAGCTGCTGATAAGAATCTTTGGCTTGATGTCCAAAATAATTCTAAACACAGCCAGTAAGGTAAAAGTTTAGTAAAATCACAATAATAGCTGTACAATAAATTGTATAAAATTACCTATTTTCAAACATAAGGAGTGCTTACGAAATATCACTATAATGCTTATATTACAACTATATTTGATCCAAACATTATCAGTCAATCTAAGTGATACCTTATATTTGCATAAATTTTACTAGGTTAGTTGACAAAAATATTTATATTTACCAGTGATAGTTGATGGTGTATGTCTATGCAAGTAGATACACCAGTAACTATCACTGGTAAATATCAATATTTTTGTCAACTAACCTAGTAAAATTTATGCAAATATAAGGTATCACTTAGATTGACTGATAATGTTTGGATCAAATATAGTTGTAATATAAGCATTACAATGATATTTCATAAGCACTCATGTTTGAAAATAGATAATTTTATACAATTTATTGTACAGCTATTATTGTGATTTTACTAAACTTTTGGCTTGATGGCTTGGCTGACAAAGCCGAGGAAGCAGTTAGACAGCACAACAGCAGAGAGCTGTACCAGAGAGTTAATGCTTTGCGTGGTAGAAAACAGACAAGTATACAGGTATTGAAGGATAAACAAGGTAAGGTTATAGAAGGTGAGGATTCTGTCATGGATAAGTGGGCTCAGCATTTCAGTGATGTTCTACTCGCATTGTTTGCAATGATGAGAGATGCATTACCAGTTATAGTGTTGGACCTATAAGACAATCTGAAGTTATTTTGGCTATTTCTAAACTTAAACTTCATAAATCCCCAGGGGTAGATGAAATTACTACAGAAATGCTTAGAGCTGGGAATGTTTCGGTTACCACTTGGATGGCTGAAATTCTGAATATCTTTTATGATAAAGGCATGGTTCCTAAGGATTTTACCAGAGCTATTGTTATCCCTATTTTCACAAAATGTGATCACAGTTCTTGTGGTAACTATATAGGTATCTTTGCATGATTGTGCTTAAAAGAATTAAGAATCTGGTTGACAGGCAATTGCGTGATGAGCAATATGGATTCAGAAGTGGTAGGGGAAGTGTGGATCAGATATTTTCACTCAGGCAGATTCTTGAGAAATGTTTAGAGTTTCAGAAACCTTTGGTTGCTAACTTTGTTGATTTCAATAAGGCTTTCGATATAATATATAATTTGTGGTTGATTGTGAGATCATGTGGTATACCAGACAAGTTAGTTAACATAATGAAAGCTCTCTATAATAACACTGAGTCGTGCGAGAGTTGGTAAGGCTTGTAGCAATTGGTTTAGCATTACTTCTGGTGTTTGTCAAGGGTGCATTTTGTCTCCTTTTCTCTTTAGTTTGGTTACAGATTATTTTATGCGAAATTCACTGCAAGGGAAAGATTTTGGCCTTAAATGGTCTAGAGATACGAAAATTTCTGATTTAGATTATAGTAATGATGATTTAGACCATTTCGCAAATGATGTTGATGAGATGAACTCTTTCATTCGAGCTGTTGATGAGAGTGGTAGTAGAGTAGGTTTGGTTATAAATAGAGTGAAAACTAAAGTGATGAAAACTGGTCACACAGACTGTGATTCGGTTAATCTGAATGGTTGCAGTCTTGAGCAGGTGTACAGTTTAATTATATTCAGAGCTATGTAACAAATACTGGTGATATGTGGCATGAGATTAACAGACGAATGGGGATAACTTTTAAGAATCTATGGAGAGTGTGGAGAAATAGGCGTATACACCTAAAGACTAAAATTAGACTGTATAATAGTTTGGTTCTTTCTAGGCTTAGTTGTGGTAGTGAGACTTGGATGCTTTGTAAACAAGATAACAGGAAACTAGATGTTTTTGATTCTACATGCTTACGCAGTATCTTGGGCATTAGGTGGTTCAACTTTGTAACTAATGATGAGGTTAGACAAAGGAGTTGGCAACCTCCTTTAAGCAGCATATTATGCATAGAGAGACTCCATTGGTTTGACCATGTTGCCTGTATGGATGGATAATTGCAGATTGGCAAATAGGGTTATGAACAGTGTGCCTAAAGGCCTCGAAAGAGGGGAGACTTAGTATGAGGTGGGCAGATAATGGCAAATAGGACCTTGTTAAAATTGGTGTTCGGTGGCCAGATGCATCAGATGTAGCTCAGGACAGATATGCATGGAGAATAAATTGCACAGTCTGGTTGGACCTCTTTAGCCCATGGTTGCTTGAGGAGAAGGGTGATAAATATGTTTTAATTATGAACATAAAAGTAACCCAGGTAAAGTGACCTGGGTTAAACAAATAAAGTAAAAAACATGAGAGTAAAAATATAGGCAAGTAAAATATCTAGTATATTGCAAAAAGTTAAATACAGAGGTTAGTTGGTTGTTTGGCTATTTAGGGTTTTATGGCACATAACGAATGTCCAAATAAAAGATAAAAGGTATGGTTATTTGGTTGGTTGGTTGGGGTTTTATGGCACAAGGGTGACTAGGCCATAATGTGGCAAACTTGAATAGTGGGATTGAGGGATAAACATGGTAAGGTTATTGAAGGTTAGGATCATGTCATGGATGGGTGGGCTCAGAATTTCAGATATATTCAAAATAATATATAGTTAGTTCTACTTCCATTGTTTGTAATGATGATAGATGCATTATTGGCTCCAATGCTGGGTTTATATTACAGTGTGAAGAAGTTATTTTGGCTATCTCTAAAACCCTGGGGGGGAGGGGGGTAGATAAAATTACTAGTGAAATGCTTAGAGCTGGGAATGCTTTTGTTGTCGCATGGTTGACTGAAAATTTGAATATTTTTTATGATAAAGTTGTTGTTCCTAAGGATTTTACTAGAGCTATTATTGTCCCGATTTTTAAAAAAGGTGATCTAAATTCTTGTGATAATTATATGGAAATTAGTTTACTTTCTGTTGCAGGTAAAGTTCTTTGCATGATTGTGCTTAATAAAATTAAGAATTTGACTGATACATGAATAGTGTAGTTTTAGAAGTGGTAGGGAATGTATTGGACATTATTTTAACTTGGGCAAATTTTTGAGAAATATTCACAGTTTCAGAAACCTGTGGTTATGAACTTCGTAGATTTCAAAATGGCTTTTGACTCTGGTGCTGACCATAACTATGGTTGACTGTGAAATCATATGGCATACCTGATAAGTTAGTTAGCATAATGAAAGCTCTCTATAATAACATTGAGTCATATGTGAGATTTGGTAAAAGCTTGCAGAAATTGGTTTAGCATTGTTACTAGAGTTTTACAAGAGTGCATTTTGTCTCCCTTTTTCTTTAATTTGATTATTTATTATGTTATGAGAATTCACTACAGAGAAAGATTATGGCCTTAAATGGTCTAGAGATTTTTAAATTTCCCATTTAGATTATGCTGATGATTTGATCATTTTGCAATGATGCCGATGAGATCAATTCTTTTATCAGAACTATTGATGAGATTAATAATAGAGCAGGTTTGATGAAAAAAAGAGAGAAAACTAAAGTGATGAAAATTAGTCAAGTGGGTTGTGCTTCAGTTGTTTTGAATGGTTGTAACCCTTGAGCAAATGTCTCAGTTTAATAGCTCAGGAGGTGTGTAAAAGATACTGTGATGTATAGCATGAGATATAAAGAATTTAGAATGCAGCTGAGACTTTTAAGAAAGTGTGGAGAGTGTGAAAAAATAGGTATATACACTTAAATTAGGCTATATAATAGTTTGGTTCTTTCTAAAATTAGTTATGATAGTTAAACTTCTGCTCTTTGTAAGCAAGATAGCAGGAACTTGATGCCTTTGATTCTAGATATTTACGCAATATCTTGGGCATTATGTGGTTTGACTTTGCAAGTAATGCTGAGGTTAGAAATAGTCAGCAACCTCCTTTGAGCAGTATATTGCACAAAGAGAAACTGAACTTATTTGGCCATATGCATAACTGCAGATTGACGAATATAATTATGAACAGTGAACCTAAAAGCCTCAGGATAAGGGGGAAACATAAGATACAATGGGTAGACAACGTCAAACAATACTTATGTGAAGTCATGCATCAAATGGATGTGATTTTCTCTATATAATTGTTTTTAGGGAAGTTTTGCATGTGGGATCTTTAAGCTGGTTACAGTATAACCCACCAGAGCTGGGTATATGATCATGATCGTTTCGAATAAGTTGAGATAGTGAGTGCAATACTTTAATGGGACTTTATAATCAAATGGTTTAAAGCTACTTTTAAATGTGGATGTAAAATTATTGATGCATGGTAAGGCTATTGTGTATTTTTCCAGTTCTTTCTGTTAATGCTGGGGTGGTTTGCAACTGTTTACATTCGATTAGTTTTTAAGAACTTGCTGATGGAATGTAATGTGCATCTAGCTTGTTCAGCAAGTTCAAAAATATATTTTATTTCATTGTTGTGGTTCTTCGGTATTGTAATAATTTGTAACTGTTTGAGTGAGCAGAGGTGCCAGGTATTATGTTACATAACATAATGCTTACTTAGCACCTCTGCCCACATTGCTAGATATTATATTCTTATATACAGTGACATGTTCCCAATTAACTTGTCACACATGAAAAAATGGAGAATAGGAGAAGATGGAAAACAGGCAGAAGTTTGAGCATTATGCCAGGACCACTCTGTGGAAAAGATTAAAGAACTCTGAGCAGAGGAGCTCATGGCTCTAATAGAAGACATTTAATGAGTGTGGTCCCCCACCAATGGAGCCCAACAAGAGATGTCATCTGATTAAATGCGAAGACTACATGGGCATCATACCCATACAGGAAGGGAATGCAGGTCCTGTACATGAATACAGTAAGGAAACTCATGAGTCTGTATCTCAACCAAAGCAAAGAACTCACCTACACTGCATAGTTGACTCTAACAGATGAACCTTTGGATTGGATTGTTTTACCTCTGAGCGGCACTTTTTTGCACACCATGGGCTAAATGGCCAGGACACAAAGACCCCGAAGGCTCAGAGAAGGTTGGGGGAGGGGACCCACTGGAACAGCTGTTGGGAGACAGATGGTAGCCTCCCGTCAAGGCCATCCAGCGTGTTCTTTAACGTGCACAGAGTATGGCTCTCCCACACACGGGGCTACGGCTTAACGTCCCATCCGACGGACAGCGGCCTTTTCAAGCCCATTGGTGTCCCCTACTGACCGTGGGCAGGGCGGGGAAATTTTGCGGAGATAAATCTCAACGCTGACCCAGCTGGGACTCGAACCTGGGAACTACAGATTACGAGCCCGGCACGCTACCGACTGAGCCACCCCCGCCCTAACAGATGAACCCACCAGTCAATTAATCCAGGGCAGGAAACCCTAGAACCTTCAGCTTATTGAAGAAGAGGCCAAAGCAGTACTTCACAATAGCTTCCCCATCTGCAAAGTGGACAGAAGGGGCCACCAGCATCAAGAACTAGGGAGTGGCAAATGAACACCACTACACAACTACCAGGATCCTCCTTTATAGGGATTTGGGTCACATGACAAACATGCATATAAACATTTAGACTTGGAGACCAAGGGCATACTAACAAAATTTTTCCAGTTGGTCCCTCTCACTATGCACAGACATAGGTCACAATTAAAATAATTTTATCATGCAAATGAATGTAAATGAAAAAAATTAGTTCTTGACCAAAAATATTTTGGGATAAGAACATGCATATAATTCCCAACATTCCCCCATTCAGAATATAAATTATATATTAAAACATCAAAGAATATTGTACTATAAGCAAAACATTAAAATATAACTCAAAAACATTCAGTTTTCATTCACCAATGGCATGGGAACCCTTGCTCTGTTAGTTATAACCATTTACAGTATGATGGATTTTTGAGGCTTAACTGTTTAAAGGAGTATGATGAAACAAATCTCAAAATAACTAATTTTTTTTTTTAATGGAGATAACCTTAGAAGCTTTTATCAGACTTGTCCTGGTTTCTCATACAACATACAAATACACAACCATACCATCCCAGGATTCGAATCCAGACATACTGTCACCAATGAATGCTACTTTCAGCAGCTAGTGAATGATGCATTTTTGCCTACTTAGGGTAATAATGAGGTTTCATTTTATTTTATTCAGCATTCAGTTTAGTCTATTTAGCAAGCTTTTGCCACTTCTTATAAATTACTCTGTATAATTTAACTGCCCTATCCAAGTACTTGTAATTCAACACAAACTCCAACACAACTGTTGAAGGGCTTCATATCTTCAACAACTGAATGAACACTAGTATAGTGTGATCTAACCACACTATATTAAAAACTGATTATGCTATTTCAGCTGTTTATGTATATTCAGCATGTTCATAGAAAATGTTTGCTAATCATAGATGATAATCACAGCATTATCTGATGCTCTTTTTAGCATTGATAAATCAATAAATATTTAGCAGAAAAATTTTTCACTGACATATGAGAATCGAATTTGCGTCTCCAGAAACATGCCAGAGTATTCTTCCATTTGAACTAATGCCAGCTCATCTTTTTTTCCGCTAATTTTAAGACAGAACTCTATCATCGAGATTTGCGGGCCATCCATTGGCGCTATCTATGATCTCGAGTGGCAACTATTACCTTTTCATATTGCACAGAGTGAGATGGAGATAAACAATAGTCTCATCACGCTATTTAGCATTATTAATGATTTAAACATAGATGATAATCACAGCATTACCTGTTCTTTTGGCGTTGATAAATCAATAAATATTTGGCAGAAAAAATTTTCGCTGACATACGAGAATCGAACTTGTCTCTCTCCAGAAACATGCCAGAGTATTCTTCCACTTGAACTAATAATGCCAGCTTGTCTTTTTTCCACTAATTTTAAGACTAAAATCTATCATCGAAATTTGCGGGCCAACCATTGGTGCTATCTATGATCTCGAGTGGCAACTATTACCTTTTTATTTTGCACAGAGTGAGATGGAAATAAATAATAGTCTCATCACGCTATTTAGCATTATTAATGATTTAAACATAGATGATAATCACAGCATAACCTGATGCTCTTTTGGCATTGCTAAATCAATAAATTGAAAATAAATTAAATATTTTCCACTAAACATTTATTGATTTATCAACGCCAAAAGAGCATCAAGTAATGCTGTGATTATCATCTATGTTTAAATCATTAATAACGCTAAATAGCGTGATGAGACTATTATTTTATTTCCATCTCACTCTGTGCAATATAAAAAGGTAATAGTTGCCACCCGAGATCATAGATGGCACCAACGGTTGGCCTGCAAATCTCAATGATAGAGTTCAGTCTTAAAATTAGCAGAAAAAAGACGAGCTGGCATTAGTTCAAGTGAAAGAATACTCTGGCGTTTCTGGAGAGATGTGGGTTCGATTCCCGTGTCAGCAAAATTTTTTTCCGCTAAATATTTATTGATGTTTGCTAATATAAAAGCAGTTTTAAAACAAAATTGTGTTATTGAAAACTACACTAAATGGAATACTTCTATACTGAATAAATATACATTAAAAATATTAATGTTTAGAGATACCTCAGAGCTATTATTAGTAAAATTTTTTTGTACACAGAAAATATATTTCCAAACTATGATATTTCAAACATTATTTTAATTTTTATTTATATTATTTTAATATAATATAAATGCTTATTTTTTATATCTATTTATACAGCATAAAGTTAAAATTAGCTTCAAACTGAAACAAACACTTCTCTAAATTCACATATGTTAGAAATTTCCTGCTGATTTGGGTTTTTATCTCTGAGTGAAACATTTTTGTACACAGCGGGCTAAAATCAAATAACAAGGACCCGGAGGACTAATACAAGGTTGGAGGGAGGGGCTCACTTGGATAGCTGTTAGGAGACAGATGGTAGCATCCCATCAAGGCCATCCTGAGTGTTCTTTAATGTGCACAAGGTATGGCTCTCCCATACACAGAGCCACAGCTTTACACAGAGCCACAGCTTTACAGTTCCCATCTGACACATGGCAGCCTTTCCAAGCCCATCAGTATCTCCTACTGGCCAAAGGCAAGGTCTCATAAAAGATGCATGTTGTTTACAGAAATATATCTCAATGCTGACTCAGGTGGGACTCGAACATGTCATGCTGAAATTTTTGTACTATTAATATTGTTGAAACAAAAAGAGAGTTAAATAATCAATGAAATGTGGTTTTTACATTTAACATAAATTTAAAAATAATTTAATGTTTAATAATTAAAAATAATTATATAATATTTAAAAATAATTTAATGTTTAATTTAATGTTAAATTTAATGAAATAAAAGTAAATTTGCCACAAATTTACTTTTATTTCCCTTTATACACTTTCAATAACTAAATTTTTTTATGAAATTTTCTTACCTTTGAAAATCTTCCTCATTTAAATTTATTGTATATAAGAAGAATGGATCTTTATTGTCTGTCAAACGAACAACTAATTCCTGCAGGAAAGAAATAAATAATTGTCATTGTAATAGGATATGCAAATAAGGGTGTTCCAAAATTGTTATCTATAAAAAAAAAGGAGTTCCATATATAGAAAAATTAAAGCCTCTGATGGTTTGTAAGTATGATTTGTTTTAACCGATTTTTTCATTTGCTTACCTAACTGCCTGTTCATAATCCATCTTACTACACAGGCCCTAAAAAGTAGAAAACAAACCTAGAGCATAATGACGATGCAATCAGTAACTGAGTTCATGGTCACTTCATAAGAAGGTAGGGTGCTGGCAATCTTGTAGTCTAGGTAAATCAGCAACCTATCTTCCTTTGAAGTGAATACAAACCCTGTGACTGACTGCACCATCAATATGATTTAGGTTTATTTTCTACTTTTTTAGAACCCACATAAAAAGATAGTTACTTTAATTTTTTAATAATTTTTTTTTGTCACTAAAACCACCTACCTTCAAAAACTTTCATTCGATATACGACTTATAAACATCAATCACATTTTTCATCCCTTTCGGAGTCGTGTTTGAGGTAGCCCATGACATTGTAGATATCACATGCTTTAATTTGAGATATGACTCGTTAAAGTCTAATCTTGGGAAAATCTGCTCCCCCCTCACTTTTATCAGGGGGGAGAATAGTGGGGCAAAAGTCGAAATAGTTTACAAAGGTCATTATATGAGCTTTCATTAGATATTTAACTCATAACTATAGGCCCTCCCATTCGGAAGATATAGTAGAATGACTTTCACATTTCCCACTTTTTTGGAAGTGAGGAAAGCATGGGGATTAAATTTTTTTATAAATTATGACACTCCCCACATCACAAGCTTTCATTTGAAGCATAGCTTGTTACATTCTGCACTTGAATTCAAGAGATATAGGGGAACAAATGTTTTCATATTTTCCCCCTTTTCAGGGGGGGGGGAAGAAAGCATGAGGGTAAACTTTTTATAGCTTACGATATTTCCTGCATCAGAAACTATTTGACATACAGCTTGTTACATTTGACACCCACATTTTGGAGATAGCAGAAGAATCATTTTCACATTTCCCTTTTTTTAGGGAGGAAGAAAGCATGGGGGGGTCAAATTTTTTATAACCTGACACTTCCTGCATCACAAGCTTTCATCTGATGCTTAGCTTGTTACTTTCCACACTCACGTTCAGGAGATATAAAGGAACAATCGCTTTCACAAGCATGGGGGGGGGGGGTAATTTTTCATAGCCTATATTTTACTCTGCATCACAAAGTTTCATTTAACACAAAAATCATTAAGTTTTTCCATCGTATTCAAAAGATATGGTGGAACAACTATTTTGACAAATTCACAAACCGACAAACAACAAACTTCATTTTCAGAATTTTACAAGTTAGGTTGCTTTACTTCCAAGTGGCACTTTTTTGTGTACAGCGGGCTAAATGGGCAGGTCAAAAGGACCCTGAGGGCTCAGAGAAGATTGGGGAAAGGGAACCACTGAACAGTTGTTAGAAGACAGATGGTAGCCTGCTGTCAAGGCCATCTAGTGTGTTCTTTAAAGTGCACAAGGTATGGCTCTCCCACACATGGGGTTATGGTTTAACATTCCATCCGACAGACATTGGCCTTTCCAAGCCCATCGATGGTCCCATACTGACAAAGTACAAGCCAGTCAGAATTTTGCAAGACTGGTCTGTTTACTAGAACTGGTAATAAGCTCTTTATTTACATCAAATCATTAATGGGAAAGTTCTCTTTACTGTAATATTGTTGATTAACTAATTGGAACAGTATTTGAAATTCCTTATAATATTGTAAAGCAACAGATTAAAAGTAGCTGAACAGATATAGCCCACTGAACATATTTGTTCAAGTATATACAGTGATTATGAGTAAATTAAATTTCTAAATATCCTCACTGTGATTAAATAATTTTTTTGAATAAATTCAGCTATGCTCTTAATATTGATGCAGTTCCTCTGCTGTCCATACTTGAAAGCTAATGTTTCAGGTTCCAGACTACATCTGTATAAACTCTGACCTGACAGTCATATTTGATACATTATAAGCATTTGTAAATAGAACACATATAATGTTGCTTTTCTTCTCATTCTCAATGATTGATATGGAAGTCTGGAAAAATGCATCATTGTCATCTGACTTCTGGCAATTACTTTTTAAGTCTTTCAATTTGTTTAAAACAGGCAACTGCACTTAGATATTATACTTCGAAAGTTGTGATGAAGACAAACAGCAACAGTGATTCTGTAGCATTTCTATATGCTCCTGATCTCCACAATGATGATCACTTAAGCATATTTATTAGACTCATTCAAATTATATGAATTCCATGGCATCATTACTTATGCACTTTGTATTTGGATTCGTTCTTGTGGGTGCCTCTCTGCAGGCAATACCAACAAGACTGTAATTGTAGTTACTCATCATTATCAAAGAACTTTGTCACATCCCTGGTACAAACATCCTGAAACTTGGTAACTGACCTTTCGATCATTAAAAGAACTATCAGTCTATTACTGCACATCCATTGCATCAAATGATGATCAGTACAGCTGCATATTCTAGATCATAGATTCCCAACGGGGGCGATACCGCCCCCCAGTGGGCGCTGGAGCCTTCCATGGGGGCGGTAGCGGACCCAGAGGCAAATGGGGGGCGTTGAAGCAGTCAAGAGGGGGCAGTCAAATAAATAAATAAATTTAATGGAATTTTCTGTGACAACCTTTTTATCTCTTCTATTCTGTGGTGTCTTCCTGGTGATTCTGGTCATCCACTACCTCATCCGTCATGTACAGCTTTTCAACTGCAGCTTGAACAATAAGTTCCCTGCTACCGCCTACTAGCATACTGGTACGTCTGAAGTCGACTGAGATGCTCTCAAAAGTTCTCTTCAAGATCACAGATTGGATATAAACTTCAATATGTTTTCCCACTCCAAGTCGCTTTGAGTATGCTTTATGCTACATAGTTACAATACCATCCCACGTCAGAACATAAGGTATAATATTAACATTACACTTGTGAATTAGGCTCAGCTCATTAGCCAGCAGATCATACTTCCTCTTCTTTTCAACCTCTACTGTCTGCAGGTTATCCTGAGATGTTATTCCTACTTCAATAATTGTAATCTCATTCAATACCTTTTCATGCACTACTATATCAGGCTTATTATGTTGGACATGTGTGTCCGTCCTGATAGGCAAATCAACCTTGATGCAATAATAATATAATAATAAATTTATTATATTTAATAATTTTTTTATAATTATTTTTTTAATATAATAAAATACTTTGAAAATACCAGTTTTCATGAATATATATTTTATCTAGTTATGTAAATTATCTAATTGTTATCGCGTTAATAAGCATTTTTAAATTAGCATTAGGTATACCTATACCTAATTTGTTTTAGTTTAGAATAGATTGACGGTGACCAGTCCTTGCAAGTTGGTAGGCAAACATGCGGTTCATGCAATTTAACATGTTTCAACAAGAATATGGGAGCTTGAAATGACATGTTTATGGAGCAAGTGCGCCGGCATCGCAAACATACAAGTTAATGCGTGCACAAAATCAAATCTATAAAAGCGATAGCTCTAGGAATGTTTTATTATTTTTATGTGCTTCGCCGTGATAAATAGTCTTGAGTGATAAGTGTTAGAAGTCATTATAAACATTATTTTTATAGCTATCTATAAATCTGTTGAGAAGTTAATTTGTATTTGAAAATGTCGGAATCTACATCTAAAAAGAAATGCCGGCAGTACAGTATTGAGTATTTGAAATATGGATTTAAGTACTCTCCTACAAACCAGTCATTACCTATGTGTTTAATTTGCCAAAAAGTTTTTCCAAATGAAGCTATGAAACCTTCTAGGCTACAAGAACATTTTAAATAAAATGCATGCTGATAAGAAGAACAAAGATTTATCCTATTTTCAAGAACTGGAAAAGCAATATTTAAAACAGCCAACTATGTCAAACCTTTTTGCGTCGTCTTCTAAACAAGATGATGATGGACTACGAGCCTCATATAACGTTTCATTGCTAATCGCAAAAGCAGGAAAACCACACACAATTGGCGAGGAATTAATGTTGCCGGCAGTCAAAGAGATATTAAAACTGTTCATCATAAGACACCGTCAGATATCATCAAAAAAATTCCTCTCAGTAATAATTCAGTGCAAAGAATAGATGAAATGGCAAAACACGTTGAAATATCATTATGTGATTACTTAAAGACTTGCAAATTTTCCATTCAACTCGATGAATCAACTCTACCAAATAACGAAGCTCTACTCTTATCATACGTACGATTTATAAAAGAAGAAAAAAATTCATGAAGAGTTATTATTTGCTAAAAATTTGGAATCTGATACAAAGGGAGAATCTATATTTAATACCATGCAAAAGTTTTTTCAAGAGAATGAAATTCGTATTTGCAATATTTTGTCTGCTGCTACTGATGGTGCTCCAGCAATGACAGGGCGTCATAAGGGTTTCATAGCGCATTTGAAACAAGCAGTACCAAATATACTCGCTGTACATTGTATTATTCATCGTCAGCATTTGGTTGCAAAAAATTTGAATGAACGTCTGCATACGTCGCTCCATTACGTTATTAAAGCAATCAATAAGATTAGAAGCAATTCATTGAATGACCGATTATTTGGTAAGCTTTGTAATGAAAATGATGAAGATTACAATGACTTGCTGCTGCACACAGAAGTACGTTGGCACTCTAAAGGTGTTTGTCTGAATCGTTTTTTCAATCTATTTGACTCAGTACTGGACTTTCTCGAAGACAGAGACGAAAAATTGCGCGAATACCTGATTACGTTAAAAAATGACATCGCTTATTTGACAGACCTGTTTAAAATATTTAATCAGGTTAATTTACAATTGCAAGGTGATGAGTTGAATTTAATTAAAACAAAAAACGTCATAGCTGCTTTTGCGGGAAAACTTCTTCTATTCAAACGAAATCTAGGTAGAGGTGAATACAACCACTTTCCCACATTATCAGCAGTCTCTGCAAAACCGGAAGATTTACTTACTTACTGCCAACACTTGGAAGTTCTTCATGTTGATTTTACGGAGCGTTTCCAAGATATTTTAAACATGAATATACCGAGTCGGTCCCTCTTACATCACAGCTAGCACAAGCAGCATCAGATTATGCAAATGTTTTTCCCAGTGTGCAAAACATGTCTCGATTGCACACCATATGTATACTAAATGATATTAGGTCACGGAGTGAGCAGATGTGAGGGAATAGGTAGAAAGTGCCAGTAAGAGGAAGGATGTTAGTAGAGATGGAGTTTTTAGTTGCTCCAACTTTTGTATTCATCAGTATATATGGTGAGTCGAATTTCTTGGAAATAAACTTTGCTTGTTGTATAAATATTTTGAATTTATTATTTTTTTCTCTTGAGCAACGATAATTGATTTTTAATTAAGATATAATTTTAAAAATTTGACAATCTTTTGATTTCTTACTCCATAGTAATGTCAATATACCTAAGGAACTCTCATTTAACTTTATTGGAAAATTAATATTGCCAGGTGCTCAATATGCATTCCAGAGTTTTAATTTAATTTGGATCGGTCAAAAGGTCCAAAGCAAAGAAGTTTAACAATCTTTTGGAGCATTACAGAGCCAATAAAGTGGCATACCAAACAGAGGGACTGTATGTATATATATGTGTGTGTGTGTGTATATAAATTGTATGTTATTTAACCTGATTGTCAAAAGTAAAAAAAATTTTGAGCTCATTAGTTATACTAATCATAGATTTAATGGCAGTATAAGCCGAAATTTTTGTTGAGCAAGAAGCTTAACTTTTGTATTGGCACTGTAATTGCACTGAAACTTCATTACAAATTATTGGCAGTAATTGCAATACTTCATTACTTGTATTGGCAGTAATTGCACTGAAACTTCAGTATCTTTGATACTGAAGTTTTTTCAAGTATCTTTGATACTGAAGTTTCAGTGCAATTACTGCTGATAGTTAAGATCTTTATTGTATGTGCATAAAGATCTCAAATAAGTATTCAAGCAGCCATGGGCTACAGAGGTCCAACCAGACCATGCATTTTAGTTCTACATGAACATCTGTCCTGAGCTACATCTGATGCATCTGGCCACTGCACACCAATTCTAACTAGGTCCTGTTTGACATTGTCTGGCCACCACGTCCTAGGTCACCCCCTCTTTCTGAGGCCTTTAGGCACACTGCTCATAACCCTATTCACCAATCTATAATTATCCATACGGAAAACATGGCCAAACCAAAGGAGTTTCTCTCTGCACAATATACTGCTTAAACCAGGTTGCCAACTCCTTTGCCTAACCTCATCATTAGTTACAAAGTTGAACCACCTAATGCCTAAGATACTGTGTAAGCATGTAGAATCAAAAGCATCAAGTTTCCTGTTATCTTGTTTACAAAGCATCCAAGTCTCACTACCATAACTAACCTTAAAAAGAACCAAACTATTACACAGTCTAATTTTAGTCTTTAGGTGTATACGCCTATTTCTCCACAATCTCCATAGATTCTTAAAAGTCCTAGCAGCAATCTCTATTCGTCTGTTAATCTCATGCCATACAACACCAGTATCTGTTACATTTCACCCAAGATAATTAAACTGTGACACCTGATCAAGACTGCAATCATTCAGATTAACTGAATCACAGCCTGCCTGACCAATTGTCATCACTTTAGTTTTCTTTCTGCTTATAACCCAACCTACTCTACTACCAGTCTCATCAACAGCTCAAATGAAAGAGTT
The DNA here is from genome assembly GCA_038380435.1 of Ryuthela nishihirai. Taxonomy (NCBI): domain Eukaryota; kingdom Metazoa; phylum Arthropoda; class Arachnida; order Araneae; family Heptathelidae; genus Ryuthela; species Ryuthela nishihirai. Next base: position 8,830,792 of record JAWZYU010000019.1, read on the forward strand.
CATCTCATCAGTATCATTTTCCAAAAGGGCTAAATCATCAACATAACCTGAATCAGAAATTTTTGTATCTCCAGATCATTTAAGGCCAAATTATTTCCCTTGCAGTGAATTTCACATAACAATGAATAACCAAACTAAAGAGAAAAGCTGACAAAATGTATCCTTGTCGAACAACAGAATGTGTCGAACAACAGTGATGCTAAACCAATTGCTACAAGCCTTACCAACTCTCACACACGACTCAGTGTCATTGTAGAGAACTTTCATTATGTTAACTAACTTGTATGGTATAACATATGATCTCAAATCAACCACAAATTATGATAATCAACAGAGTCGAAAGCCTTTTCGAAACCAACAAAGCTAGCAAACAAAGGTATCTGAAACCAGCCATGACAGAACCACCTTCTATATATAACCTTATCTTGTTTATCCTTCAATCCCTGTATACCTGTCAATTTTCTGTGCTGTCTAAACTGATTCCTCAGATTTGTCAGCCAAGCCATCAAGTCAAAGATTCTTAGGAGTAGCTAACTGATCTTTTGCATGTTTATTAAGCTCTCTGTAATGCTTTATATTACGACTAGTAAGGTACTGATTAACGACATTTCTGCAGTTCTTTCTTTCTGAAATAAGCTCAAGTGCCTTATTACTCAAATAATTCTGCCTCCTCTGCTCCTTTTTTCCTAAAAGAGAACTGTTAAGTTTCCAAAAAAGTCTATTTAAAATGGTCCCATTCTTCCTCAACTTCAGTAGTAAGGAAACCATGACTGTCATAATGACTAGGTAATGGTCAGATCCAATTTTAGCTCCCCTATATACCCTGGTATTCCTAACAGAACTAGCCCATTTGCTGTTAATTAATATATAAGCAATCATATTCTTATGCAGCCCATCAGGTGAATCCATGTGTGTTTATGTATGTTGCGGTGTTTGTAAAAAGTGTCAGTTATTCTGAAACATTGAGTTTATTAACCTCTAGGAGATATTACCCATTGCAGCTACCAATACCAAAAGTGACTATCACCCCTTCCCAAAGGTCAGAGTGAGTACCAACTTTGGCATTGAAGTCACCTAGAACAAGGGTAATATCTCTTTTCTTTACAGAAGTAAAAATATCCTGAAGTTGTCCATAATACCTATCCTTTTCATCCTCATCAGCATCCTCAGTGGGGGCATAACAGCAGATAACATTCAAGTCTTTAATCTTGTCTGAAATTTTGCTGTAAAAAAACCTTTCATTAATGCATACATATCCTAGAAGAGAATCACTAGCGTTTCTGCTGAGAAGCAGACCCACACCTTGGTGATGCTTATTATCGTTCCTCCCTGAAAAGAGAAATTTAAGATTATTTTTATGAATCTGACCTTTACCTGTCCACCTGGTCTCTTGCAAGCCGAGAATATCTAAATTATAACAGTGGAATTCTTGTATGAGGACATCAAGAGAATAAGCTCTGTGCAAAGTTCTCACATTCCAATTACCTATGGAGAGAAAATGGTTACTGGGATGTTTAAAGAAACTATGCTTATTGAGGGAGGGAATGCCGACAATAACAAATAGCCCCCTAATCGCAGGCATGAGGCAAAGACCCGTTCCCCCACCACTAAAGGCTGAATCCATTTACAGTGGAAGACTTCCTCCAATGTGGAATTTGACGATGCCAATAGAAACAAAGAGTTCAGATGCCTGCAATGACCTCTGCTCAGGATTACCCACCAGCTGATAAACATATCCTGTGAATCTATTCACTTGGGGCTATCAATCCACAAACAAACAGAAAATGCAGCAGAGAATTTTCTCTCCACAGAAGCTCACCAGTGCAGAAAATTCAGGATCCACAATCAAGCTTAGAGCCTTATTTCAATCCAGAAGGTTTATACAGTTAGCACCAGGACCCTGTGTGGTTGACCACTCCTCAGCAGGGTAGAAAAAAAAAGAAAAGTAGCCATAGTTGTCCAGATCAGTAGCTATCCAGCCAGATCAGTATGCTAATCAGGACTGCCAGATCAGTATCTGAGATCAGGACTGCCAGATCAGTATGCTAATCTGGCAGTCCTTCCATTTCATTCACTTCCACAAGAGAGTATGTAATGTTCCAAAGAAATGAAACACTTTTAAAGTTTGGACCCTTTGTCTGATTCAATTATTTTCATGCTCCAGATAGCTCAGTCGGGCATCAGGCAATAATTCACAAATTGCCAAAAAATAAAGTTTAATTAAGGTTCGAAATACCAGCAAGCATTAATGTGTAAGAATTCAAAAATATTAAATGTTTGTCAAAATTTTATGTTAATGTTAATCAAAACAAACTAACGTTGCCCAAGAGAAAAAAAAATCAGTAAAGATTCAAAAGGTTTAAATAACAAACAATTTATTTCCAAAAAGCACTCACCAAAACTTCAACGAAGAAGACACTACATCATTTCTTACTACAAACATCTTCAACAAACTCCAAACTAAAACTGATTTCTAAACTGTGCTGTGCTCTACTACTCTCTCTACTCTACTAAGCTGTGTCTAACATGTCACCAGGTTATAACACGTGTGGGCTCTGTAACAAAAGGTTACAGAGCCCACACGTCATGTTGCACGCCGGGAAAGACATTTGCATAAATTGATGAGAGGTGCAAGCTATGATGCAAGAGGGGGCGTGTCCTTGTACACGCGCTTTAGCGAGTGACAGTCAGAAGTTTGGAGTTGCGCATGCGCAATTCCGAATTCTTGGAAATGAGCGCTGTGATGCCAAAAAAGAAATAAAAATCCCCAAAATGATAAATATAATGTAAATTAAGCAAAACTGGTTAAGGTAAAGTAAAAGTGAATGAGGGGGCATCACAAGTATCTCTTTTGAAAGGTACTAACGGCCTGCATCATGAGAAAGTAGGGTTGGACATTAGGTGCTAGGCCTGGCCGGTTCTATGCATAATCACAGGGTATTGATCCATAGCTCTCCTTCCAGTGACTGCCTAGCTACCATTAACAGACCAGACACACGATAGATAAACACTTTGATAAGCAAGTTTATTTTTGAGATTATAGCTTTACTATTGTATTATTGTAGAGCAGTATCTTTGAGCGCTGCTCAAGATAAAAAAAGTCTCAAAATTTCCAAAATTCAAAATTTTGGCAGATCGCTAAACATGTCTGCTAATAATATGGCCAATTCCACCATTATGACTCCCAACTTAGTAAAAGATAGGTTGCAGAATGTGATGAAAGAAGCAGAAGTGTTAATGAATCTGCTTAAAGATCCTCGAGAGAAAAGGGGAACGACAACAACCCCTAAATTTGCTGATAATGCTACATCAGCTCACAAACACATAAATTCTGAAGGTTAAGTTCCATCTTTTGTTCCATTAGAAGCATGTGATAGAACAAAGTGTTATCAACCACCTCAACGAGTTGCCAATCAATTTATTAACTGTAGTGAATATGTTAATTGGCTGTTACCTGAGATAAGGTTCGACAGTTCGAAATGTCCATCATCATGGGCATTTGTCAAGTCCATGGAAGATCATTTCCATTTACAAGAAGTGCCCAGCAACGAAAAGGTAGTCTTTGCAGTATCTTGTTTAACTGAATCTGCTAAGTAATGGTGGAATAACATAGGATGTCGTCAAAGAATAGATATTTGGGAAGACTTTCAAAACGAACTTTTGTAAATCTACCTACCTCATGACGAGTTTACACATCCAGCTAGAGAACTTTTTTTCACGAAGACAAAGAGAAGGAGATGATATCGAAACATTCATCTGGGGTACAGTAGAGTTATATCAACTGAACGATGCTGATGCCACCAAAATTGAAATAAACTGCATTATGTCTCAATTACATTTTCCCCATAAGAGAATTTTTCAAAGTACAAAATGTAAATTCAATTTCAACTTTAGTCAAACTGACTCGGCAATAACCACGAGAAGAGAATCTGCAAAAACTGCATTAAATCAACAACAGATGCAATTTTCACCAGAGATATCAGGTTGAGTCTCACAAAATGACTCCCACACAACCGGAAGTTACATGGTCCCAACAATTTGTACCAAACATGCCTACAACGATGCAGAACGAACGAAGCAGAGATTATGCTCTGTGTCAAGCTACCAGCAATAAAATTAGACCAAAAATTTTTGCTATGAATAATAAACTTTCAAATGTAATTTTTGTGACCGACTAGGCCACATGGAGCAATATTGCTACAGAAAAAAAGGCAATTCGGGAAATTTATATTAGGATCTTTGAAGCAAAAGGTCAAAGTTCCTCAAGAAAAGCCCTCTCATGAGTTGTCTTGCCACTGTTAGTACACATAATGTTTTAGATTTACCTTTTGTGAAGCCTTGTCACGAAAAAACTGAATTAATAGATCACAACAATACAGAAGCAGCTCTTTCATGTCCAAATGAGAAAGTTTTAGATGATATTAATGACAATTGTGAATTGAAATTGGAGCTGCAGTCCAGTGAATTTTCTAATTTATCTTGTAGTCCAAAGCAAAACATTCAGGAAGAAAGTAAAAACTTTTCTATCAATTTAAATAATTTAGATTTAAAGACGTAAGTTGATAACAAGAAATGTGTTGAAATAGTTTTAAAGGAAATTAGTACAAAATTAGTTGATGAAAAAGTTTTTGAAGTAGAATGTTTAAAGAAAAATAGTGCTGAAATTGTTGATGAGAAAAATGTGAATTTGTAAATGAAAATAAGCCAAGCATCCCAGAATTTGTTTTGAGTGTAAATAATCATGATGAATCTAACAAGTTTAGAAATTTTCAACTGTTGAAGTGTCATTAAAAGCAGGCAGCAATAAACCTGGAAAGCACAAAACCAGGCTCTTCAAAGCTAACAAGCACGTAACGAGATGTCAACAAGATAACGACAGCATGCAGAGCGACAACCAGCAACGAAGTAGTCAACATAGAATAGATGATGTCACCAACAAGATCTTCAGAAGCACCTACACCTAGCTTATCAATCGATGCAGGAATGAAGTCAATGGGAAACGACTGAATGATGATTTATTGCAATGGAGTGCCAACAATGAAAATTTAAGAATATTATTATTCTTCCACTGTGGCACTTATTATTTATAATATTTTATTTCTTTTCTCTGGAACAGATTAAGACAGAGTTGACTGAAGATTATTTATTGTTGTCTATACTTAGAGGTTTTGAAATGTTTAGTGTTGAAACTTTGGAGTTTTGCATTTTTTTGAACTGAATTTATTATTCAAAGTTTATAGTTTAGTGATTAGAATTTTTTTATGTATTCTTGTTCATCTGAAGTTCTAGTTGAACCATAAAGAGTTATATCATATTAAAGTAATTTCAAATGTAATTATAAATTTTTGTAGTTTTTTTTGTTTCAACTGACTGAAAGCTGAATTGAGTGTTGTAAGTTTATAAATTTAGGAAATATAAAAGTTTATGAATGTAAATGATGAGAGTGAAAGAGAATTTAGTATACAGTGATTGTATAAACTGCATTTTAAGTGTATTTATGTATTTGAAGTACATTTTTGTATTTAAATGAATTCTTATTGTAAAATTTGGATGGAATTGTATTGGATGAAATGTTAACATTGTATATGATAAATTACTGGTACAGCTTTTCTTTACTCTTAAATACGATGTATATGTGTTTAAATCTGTTCAGTGTCATCAATGATGCATAATTATTGGGGCGACATTGGCAGCACTTGTTTGCGTATATAAGAGCTGACCATGATGTCATGAAGTTTTGTACCATTTTAGAGCTTCCCCAATGACAAAGACTAGTTTGACTGAGATGGTCACTAGCAAAACTCCTTTGGATGTAAAGCTCGATGAGGGGAGGTAATGATATTTTTATTTCAGCTAGCTAGCGATTTATTGTGTTTAGGTGAAGTTTTAGTGGATGATTACACTCCTGCTTGTTTGCAAAATGAAATTCTTAGCTTCACCTATTTGCTTGTAGTTAGGAGGCTTTAATGGAGTACCAATACCCATTTTTTTATGTATAACTGGCATGAATGATTAGATTTCACATATTTGATTGTTGTTAGGGGAATAAGTGGAAGTTATGTATCCCACTTGATACATCTGTATTAACATTCTGTGAAAGAGCAGAATTTGATTAATTTAATTTTTTTCTTTAACCTTTTTAGAAGTTAAGCAGATTAGGACTGATTAACAAGCTTTTTTGTAAAGATCATAGGATGCAACTTTTGGAATTGTATCATAAAGTGATACAAGTTAGACCGATGATGCTACTATACCGTTAAATGCCACAGCCATTAGTATGTATTTACAATAGGAAGCTTTATACGTTTTTCAGGATTAATGGGAGTAGGTACCTTTGGTTGTGATGGAAGTTTGTGTCGATGTGAGAGTAGCTTGTTAGTACTTTATTTATGTTCAGTGATATGTAAATGACGTAGGAAGTGTCCTTTTATTCAAAATTTCTCATCAAAATCTGTTAGGCCAAATTTGGATTCCCTTTGGGAGGGGGAGTTCACTATTACTTTTACTTAACTAGTTTTACTTTATTTATGTTATATTTATCATTTTAGGGATTATTTCAGTTGGACTTAATTACATTTCTTTCTTCCGATTTGCTAAAGGAGTTGTGTATGCACAACTTCAACTTTTGATTAATAGCCCCTCTTGCATCATGGCTAGCAAAAGTGCGTGATCATCAGATTATGCAAATGTTTTTCCCAGCATGCAACACACATGTGTCAGTTGCATGCCACATGTATACTAAGTGAATTAGGTCATGGAATGAGTAGATGTTAATAAAGATGGAGTTTTTAGTTGCTCTGACTTTTGTATTCATCAGTATATACACAGTCATATCAGAATAATATGACCACCCACGGAATCACAATGTACTCACCCAGATGCATCACAGAGTGCACATGACAAGTTTGACCACACAGAGTTAGAAGCAGGCGGCCAGGACAGATGAGCCATAGTGCGTAATGTGAGCACAATGACCAGAGGTATTGATCTGATGGACATTCAAAAAGGAATGATCATCGGCTACCGTGCCAAGGGTGGAAGCATCTTAGGAACAGCAGACTTAGTGGGCTGTTCGCGAGGTGCTGTAATAAGAGTGTACCAAGAATGGACCGCTGGCACACTGAGTACCTCCAGATGTCATAACTGTGGAGCCTCAAAGGCCATTGACCCCAGAGGAGAACGTCGTCTCCATCGACAGGTAAAGGGCAATCTATGCGCAACAGTGCAGCAACTGACCACTCAAATGGACGCTGGGGCACCCAGGTACATGTCCCCGATAACAGTAGAGCGAACCCTGTTACGCATGGGTCTCCAGAGTCGACGCTGCATATAGGCACCGATGTTAACCAAGGTCCATCGGCAATGATGCCTGCAGTTTGCACGGGACTACCATCATTGGACAGTGGAAGAGTGGAAAAAGGTTGCCTTCTCTAACGAATCAAGGTTTCTACTCCACAGAAGTGATGGGCAGTGGCGGATACAGCATCAGACACATGAGAACCAAAACTCAGACACGCTTGTCGGTCAAGTACTTGGTCTAAATGGACCACTGGTGGAAGTGTGCATGTCTGGGGGATGTTTTCCTGGTATGACCTGGAACCAATGGTACCACTGGATGGGTCCCTGAGAGCCAATGGCTATCTGTCCATCCTCACTGACAACATGCATCCCTTCATGTTGGACGTTTACCCTGGTGGTGATGGTGTCTACAAACAGGGCTATGCGCCCTGCCATGTCACTAGGGTGGTGTGTGACTGGTTTCAGGAACAAGACAGCGATGTCTCTGTCCTCCCTCGGCCGGCGAAATCGCCCGACCACAATCCCATAGAGCACTTGTGGGGCCATTTGGATCAACAGGTTCGGCATGCAGACCCACAACCACATCATCTCTGGAACCTCTGTGCTCTGCTGGAGTCCGAATGGGCATGTGTGCCTCTGGCAACCTGCCAGGGCCTCATTGCGTCCATGCCACACACTCTTGCAATCCAGGCCAAGGTTGGTTATTCCCATTATTAGGTAGGTGGTCATATTATTCTGATACGACTGTGTATATGGTGAATCTTGAAGGTTTTGAAAATAAACTTTGTTATATGAATATTTTACTTTGCTATTTTTTCTCTTCAGCAACGATAATTGATTTTTGATCAGGATATAATTTTTAAAAAATTGACAATCTTTTGATTCCTTACTCAATAAGTAATGCCAATATACCTAACAAACCCTCATTTAACTTTATTTGACAAGTTAATATTGCCTGGCACTATTCGGAGTTTTAATTTAATTTGGATCAGTCAAAAGGTCCAAAGTAAAGAAGTTTAACAATCTTTTGAAGCATTACAACTGGACCAGTTGGCATTAGACAAATAGTAACAGGCCTGTTAAAACAATTATTTATTGTTGTTTAGCATAAAATAACTCATTGCTGTTAGAATTGTTGAGTGCACAGGCCTGAATCTAGAAAAAAAAGCAGGTGGGTGCAAGGAACATAAACCACAAAATATAAGGGGGGGGGGACAGAAGATTGGATTTCCAATGTAGTAAAACATTTCCCCCCTCCATTTTACAGTTCTTAAAATTCTTAAAAAATGAATAAAATATAAATAAGTTTAATCATTTTATTTCGCCTCAATTACCCTTACTAGCTTTCTCAAAGGGGGGGGGGGGGGGGGCAACTTGAACTAAAATAAGATTCATCCCCAGTTGGGTGTTCAAAATTAAAGCAAGGCTTGGAACTTATACTTGTTAAATAGATTGTTGTGTACTCTGAGTGGCACTTATTGTACACAATGGTCTAAATGGCCAAGTCACAAGTACCCCAAGGACCCAGAGAAGATTGGGGGAGGAGACTACTAGAAAGCTGTTAGGAGACAGATGTAAGCCTCTTATCAAGGCAATCTAGCATGTTCTTTAACATACACAGGGTATTGCTCTCCTGTACATGAGACCACACCTTAACATTCCATTCGAAAGATGTCGGCCTTTCCTAGTCCATCAGTCTCCCCTACTGACCAAGGGCATAGTGGGGAGTTTTGAATAGATAAATCTCAACACTGGCCCACGCAGGGCTCGAACCTGGGAACTGCAGATTGTGAGCTTGGCACGCTGCCAACTGAGTCAGCATACCCTGCCCCATTTGCGTATTCCATTACATTGTGTATTATATTACTGCCACACTGGTATGTCTCACATTGCGTTGCAGTGACATTGCAATTGTTGCGGTTTGGGTTCGAGTTTCAGGATAGCATGGTTGTTAGTTCTGTGATTACCTGCAGATAAGCTAGTAGCTTTGTGGGTCTGATCACAAACTGAAATAAAAAAAAAAATTAAATGCTTAGTAAATTTCTAGTTGTGAAGACCAGAAATTTAATAAATTTCCAGTTGTGAAAATATGCATAGCACTAGTTTGTCTTTGAAGCTGGAATCTGTTTTTAATTAGATGATAATGATAATTAATGGTAAGATGCTTTTAATTTCAGAAAATCTATTCAGTCTGTAAAACCTACATTGCCTTGAAGTAAATTTACGTGACTTAATAGAAGCGTTAAAAGATTGAAACTATAAGAATTTGTACTCTTACATATTGAACATAAAATAAAACCTCCATTATAACAGAGAGGTACTTTTGGTAACAAATGAGGATTACATTTTACCAATTTTGGCATTAATGATAATTATTTAAAGTAGCAACTCACCTGTCTGTTCAAAATTGAATTAGCAGAATGTCGTTCAACAGTGATAAAAAGTTCAGTTTTCCTAAAACGGGAGAGCAATTAATATATCAATATAAATCTCTACACAAATATGTATCATACAAACATAAATATAAGATGGGTAAAAAGAATGCTTACCAGAGTTCTTGAACTAGAAAGAATTAAAATTTTAAGTTTACTTATAATAACTACCAAGTTACACTCAAATATTTTTTACAGTACTCCATTTTATTCATTATGACAGCAACATTATTTGTGTATTATTTGATTACATTTTTAAAAGCTTTATTACATTTTTAAGATTATTAAATAGAAGATGAAGCCTCCTGTTAGACTACTTAGTTTATAAAAAATTATTTATGATTTGCAAAATCATAAAATCAGCAGCTTCAGATTTATTATTTGAAGCTTTGAAGGCTACTAGTTTAACTTAAAATCATTATTTAAAATTAGAAGTAAGGGGAGAATGAAGACAGTAAAAGAGAGGAGTGAGGATGAAAACAATTGATAGTGTTAGAGATAATGAATTACATTTAGATGATGGCCTTCTAAGGAATATAGACCCATAGAAAATACATACATAAAAATATAAATTTAGAATAGAGGATAAAATTAAAATTAATCTAATGATTGGAGAACTTATAACCAAATAATTTAATTTGGTAAAAATTTAATTTGGTTTATTAGGTAAAAATCTAAATAGGATGGAAGCCCTTCTAAGGACAAAAATATGAATAGAATTAGAAACTGTTTGGTCATCATAGGGATATAACACTTTTAAAGAACAGTAAAAATAAGTTTTTTTTAGAATTAAGATAATAGAGGAAGATAAAATGAAGTAACAACTTCAATAGAATGGTTTAAATATAATGAATATGTTTTCTTTGGTGTTACTAAGAATGAAAGTCTAATTAAATATACCTCTATTCCTGGAATTTTATTTTGAAAATGCAGTGATTTTTTTTTATAACAAAGAAATACCATCATCACCATCCTCAAGCAGCTATGAGATATGGAGGTCCAACCAGACCAAGAAATTTGGTTCTCCAAGCATATCTGTCCTGAGCTACATCTGTTGCATCTGGCCACTGTACCCCAATTCTAACAAGGTCCTGTTTGACATTGTCTGCCCACCGCATTCTAGGTTTCCCCCTCTTCCTGATGCCTTTAGGCACATTATGGATTAAATTTTGGTGGTGGAGTGTGAACACCATAATGCTCCCATTTTGGCAACAATGAATTGATGTCTTAGACCTAGGGGCAGAAAAAGGCAATTTTTTCGTTTTAACAGAAAATTGTTTCTATTTAGAAATAAATTAAAAAATCGTTTTTAGGGTTAGATAGGTATTGATAAAATATTATGATTCGCACTTTCAGAATCTTTCGAACACCAGAATTGTGACCTCTAATGGTGAAAAAGATTGAAAATTCAAAAATTTAAACGAATCTTGATGTATTAATGATAGAAATATGAAATTTTGGTGGTAGAATGTGAACGTCGTGAAGTTTCCATTGGAAACAATGAAAATGATAATTAGAATTTTTTTTTTAATTTGATTGGTACTAATGAAGTATTATAATTTGCATCTTTCGAATACTTAGTAGTTTTATTATATCTTTATAGATCACTGAAATGATGGAATGGCAGAGCTGTTATCAAGTTTTACAAATAATATGTATAGAATAGAAATTTGAAAAAACAGTGTTAATTTTAAGAGAAATTCCACTGACAGCAATAATCTACCAACTTTTCTGAGAGACAACAAATGATTATTATTGAACTCAACACATTAAGTATCCATTAATAATTTCCACTCTGTAAATTGATTTAAATATTTAGAGGAAAATAAATGGATTAAAAAGAAAAGGCATTAAAAAGCTGCTTGAGGTGGAATTGCCTGAACACTCCCTACATATTAGGAAAGTAGGTTGAGAATGTTCATAACACCAATTAGAGATCTTGATCGGCGGCTGGTAGCTCAGTGGTCCAGAGCACCTGACATGTTATCAGGAGGTCGTGGGTTCATATCCCACCCGGCTCAAGACAATTTTTCCTCTAAATATTTGAATCAATTTACAGAGTGGAAATTATTAGTAAATACTTTTCTAAGAGGTGTAGGAAATGCAACTTTTTAGATTTAAGAATTAAAAAAATAAATATTTTTATGTTGTACAATTACTAATGAAATACTATTTGCCCTTTACCCATCATTGGCTAGCTCAAATTAAAACTTTTAAGGAATGAAACAGTAGGTAAAGGAAAAACTTCTTTCTCTTTGAAAATGAGATTCACATATGCATCAGAGGCGATATGTGTCCTTCTAATTTAAAAATGGGGATAATAATAAGCTCTGGTAATCCTTAGAAATTAAGTCTACATCATAAAAGATATTCAAAATCTCAGTCAGCCTTGTAATAACAGAAACATTCTCAATTTTAAGCATTTCAGTAATAATTTCATCTATTCTTGGTGATTTACGTAGTTCATGTTTAGAAATAGCCAAAATAATTTCGGACTGTGACATAGGACCAAGGTTAAAGCTAGTAATGCATCTATCCTAATTGCAAACAATGGGAATACCATTGTTATTATATTATAACCACACTGCTTAGTACATCTCTGAAATGAAATACAATAATTAGCTCTTATCTTTCAGTTTTATCATGAATATACGATGTTACCTTATAATGCCTATTTAACCCTTAAAATGTCTAAAGAGGGTTAAGAGGTTTTTAATTAGGCTTAAGAATCCTTCATTTTAATTTGAATTTCAGCTACTTTATTATTCAAAATGAAATCCTCTGTCACTTGATATGCAACATGACCTATATATATATATACACACACACACCTTAGATTAATATACAGGGTGATTCAAAAAGATGTACACAATTACAATTTGCTATATATCCTGAACAATATGTTGTATTTGAATTCTGTAAATTACATTTGATTATACACACATTAAAGTTTATAGATGTTCAATGTGCCCCCCTTCGGCTGCATGGATAACATCTAGATGGTAGCTGAATTCATCCCACACTCGATGAAGAATGTTTTGCGTCACTGAGTTCACCGTAGCTGTGATACGGTTTTTAGGTCATTCAAATTTGTGGGAAGAGGTGGTACGTAAACTGCATCTTTCACGAATCCCCACAGGAAAAAATCACAGGGTATGAGATCAGGAGACCTCGGTGACCAGAACTGAAGTGCCAGGTCTTCCTTCCCATGCGACCTATCCATCATTGAGGTAGAGATTCAATCAGGAAACGTCGAACATTCAGGTGCCAATGGGGTGGAGCTCCGTCCTGCTGGAAAATGTAATCTTCTGAATCATTTCTTCATTCGTTTGAGGAACAAGCCAGTTTTTCAGCATTCTAAGATACGTTACTCCAGTAACCATGTTTTCATCAAAAAAGAAAAGTCCATAAACCTTTGTTAGGTGATATGGCACAGAACACATTAACTTTCGGGCTGTCCCTCTCATGTTCCAGTGTTACACGGGGATTTTGTAACCCCATATGCGAACATTGTGTCTGTTGACTTTCCCATTTAGGTGAAATGTCACTTCATCACTAAAAATTACACAAGGCAGAAACAATTCATCTTCCATATTTTGGTGCATATGGTCACAAAATTCTACACACTTTACCTTTTCGTTTGCGCAAAGAGCCTGTACCAGTTGTAGGTGGTATGGTTTGTACACTATCCGGCACCGCAACACACGCCAGACAGTTGTTTGCGGTAGTCCAAGTTCTCTACTCACTTTATGGGTTGACTTCATTGGGCTACACTCAAAACTCACTCAAATGCACTCCACATTCTCCTCCAATACACATGGTCAGCCCAGGCTTTTACCCTTTACACAGACAGCCAGTTTCATCAAATTGTTTATTCCAATGACAAATGCTCTTCTTTATTGGAGGTTCAATGTTAAACTTACAACGAAATGCATGCTGCACCGCAGTCAGAGACTCACTTTTACTGAACTCACGAATGCAAAGAATCTTGTGTTGCATAGTAGCATCTTGCTTACAACTGATGCTGCTGTGCAGCGCTAGAGTGCTCTAGCAGTAGTATTCGAAACTTTATAACATCATCTTTCAAATGTAATTTACTTACCATATTTGCCGGCGTATAGGACGCACCCCCTTTTTTAGGCACATTTTTAAGGGAAAAAAATTTTCCACATTGTTTCATGAATTTCCATAAAGATTTACTGTACTCATTTTATAGTTATTTATGTATACAAAAAATGTAACTAGGAAACATTGTAGTTAGGTACCTTTTAATGTTCATCCTCAAAACCCAGAAATTCATCTCCAGAACTAAATGAAAAACCACTTGAAGCCTCTTTTTCAGAAACTGAGTCTTCGTATAACAAATCATCCTCTGTGCCATTAAGTGAGTTACTAATACCACATTTCTTAAATGACTTTACAACTGTCTCATGTTTCACAGCATTCCATGAAGTTTTGACCCATTCACAAATCTGCAAAATGCTAGGTCCCTTCCTTCTTCCTGATGGTGTCACTTCAAAATCTGTAAACTGCATCCAACTGTTCCATTTCTCCTTCATGAATCCTTTAAATGGTTTATTAATGCAGACATCTAAAGGTTGAAGCTGGCTCATTAGTCCACCTGGAATTACAGCTAACTGAGTTTTCAGTTGGTTAATTTTATTTTTTACAGCTTCTGTTCTATGACTCCGAAACTGATCCCATACTAGCAAGGCAGGTTTCTTTTAACAGTCCACCAGGACGCCTAGACCACACATTGTCTATCCACAACTTCATCCCCCCTTCATCCATCCAGCCCTGAGGATGAACGTGCACAAACACACGTTTAGGCAGTTTTTCCTTGGGCAAGGTTTTCCTTTTGAAAATCAAAAGAGGCGGCAATTTTGTTCCATTGGCACAACAAGACAACACGACTGTGTAGTGCGTTTTCTCATGTCCACAAGTTTTAACAATAACACTTCTTGCACCTTTGGAATCTACTGTTTTGTTTGAGGGTACATCGAACGTCATTGGGACCTCAGCCATGTTTCCTATTTGTGAAAGTTCAAAATTTCCACTTTTTCTTGCATTAATGACAATTTTATGAAACTCGATAATCTTGTCTTCATATTCTGTTGGCATCTTTTGCGCTATTTTTGTTTTAGTCCGCATACGTAAGTCATTTCTCTTCATGAATCTAGAACACCATGACATCGATCCTGTAAAATCAGCGATGCATCTGTTAGTAGCTATCACTCTTGCTTGTTGAATAGTCATTTTTGTGGAAACTGAAAATCCCGAGCTTCGGTGGACTAATAACCAAGTTTTTAATACTTCTTCTAGTTCCAGCCATTTTGCAATTCCATGTCGCAGATTATGTTTACTATGCATAGCTGTTTTTAGGTCTTCTTCCTGTCTTCTCCAAGTTCTTATCTTTTCTGTTGGCGGTGAATCGAAATTCCTCTCTGCTGCCCTGTTTCCGCGTTCTTTAGTGTATTCAATCACTCGTAGCTTGAATGCAATATCATAGCAGAATCTGCGTTGTTTTTGAGCCATGTTTCGCAGCAAAAACATGAGAAAGCTTCTTCAGTACTAAAATTTTACGTTTTGGTTGCCTTGAGGCGCTGTAATCAGTAACGATGCACTATGCTCGCGCTTTTCAAAAAAATATGCCGGTGAAATGTGATCACACATGCGCACATTGGATGAATCGTAACTTTGAGGTGTCAGTGGATCTGAACTCTATTTTACTGGAATGCTCCCTCTATCAGTAGTGAAACACAAAATACATCACGCAACTTATTTTTACAGAACAAAAAAAAAATATTTAAACGATTTATTTGAAACCACTCTTTCACGAAAGGACAAAATGCAAAAGAATACTTATATATGTATATTGATAAAAACCAAAAGTTTTAGACTGAATTTCAACTCGTAATTTTGATTACCGGCGCATAAGACGCACCCCATATTTTAGGTGTATTTTGAGGGGAAAAAAGTGCATCCTATAAGCCGGGCAAATACGGCAATTCAAATAAAACGTATAGTTCAGGAAATATAACCAATTGAAATTATGTCCATCTTTTTGAATCACCTGGTATATATGTAGCAACTTAAGACAAGTTAGATTCACTTACTTGTCAGTAAATATCCTAATATTTTGATCCCTGACAGGGGTCATCATCCAAGAAGGCTTTGTTGGAACTTTCTCTCTTTTGTAGAAGTGGTTGCTAGTTCAGGGGTAACAAAATTCCCTGTACATCATTCATGGCACCATCTGTTGACTGTATTAGTAATCCTTCTACTGCTTTTCTTATGAATACACTTTTTTTTCTTTTTTGATTTTTGTTGCTGTGTTCATCTATTTCGTTTGGTTTGTTTTACCTCTGAGCAGCACTTTTTTGCACACCATGGGCTAAATGGCCAGGTCACATGGACCCCGAAGGCTCAGAGATGGTTGGGGGAGGGGACCCACTGGAACAGCTGTTGGGAGACAGATGGTAGCTTCCCGTCAGGGCCATCCAGCGTGTTCTTTAACGTGCACAGGTTATGGCTCTCCCGCACACAGGTCACGACTTAACATCCCATCCAACGGACGGCGGCCTTTCCAAGCCCATCGGTGTCCCCTACTGACCATGGGCAGGGAATTTTGCAGAGATAAATCTCGAGCTGACCCAGCTGGGACTTGAACCTGGGAACTACAGATTAAGAGCCTGGTGCGCTACCGACTGAGCCATTCCTGCCCCTCATTCATCTATTTCATGATTAGTTTTTTTCTACATGTATGTCCAGTCCCGTTTTATTTTTTTGTTTGTTTTTTTTATTGGGGCTTTGTGTTCTTTTATTCTTTTGTTTCTAGAGTTCTCCCTGTTTCTCCAATGTATGGTTTTTTTACATTCACGTTACTTTATAAATTATTCCACTTTCTCTGTACATATTTTTTTTCTGCCTGTTTGACGTTTGGAGTGTATTTTTTTATTTTCTTCTCCAGGTCTGGTGCTATTCTTGTATTGAATTTACTGCTCACTCTTTGGATTTTTTCAAAAAGACCATTATGGTAAGGCAGTATTTTAGTGAGGTACGATTTTTCCTTTGCTTCATTTATCTACTTTTTGGTTTTTTACCTTTCATATGAAATTAGCTGGGTAATGGTTTCCCCAGTTTTTTTAATTTGTGTTATGTTTGTCCTTCCTTTGTGTTTTGTAACTGAATTTTCTTTATTGCTTGGTCAATCAGATTTTTCTTTATGTATGTTGAGTGGTTAGAGTAATAGTCTAATATTTTTCCTATATTGTTTGGTTTTTTATGAGAGTAATTGAGATTTTTTCATCTGTCATTTTAGTCTGGTATCTAAGAAGTTGATGTTTTCTTTTCCTATTTCTATTGTAAATTTTAAGTCTTCTTCCAATGAGCTGATTTTGTTTAGAAAATCTTCTGGGAGGTTTCTGTTGGTTGTGCTGAAGATGCAGAGAATGTCATCCATGTATCTTTTGTAAATGTTTATTTCTGGTCAAGAAATGCAATTTTTTTTCCCAATGATAGAGGTAAAGATTCATGAGATATGGAGCTAATGGTGATCCCATAGCTAGTCCATGATTTTGTTTGTAGAATTTATCTTGAAATTGGAAGAAATTGTTACCCAGTGTAAATTTTAATAAATCCGAAATTGCTTCTATTCCTAAAAATAATATTTTCTCGTTATTTACTTTTTCAACTAATTTTCATTTCAGGACCTTTTTTAGAATATCTGAATTAATATTAGTATATATATATATATGGATGCCACATAATAACTTGCAATTATGGGGTTATCAATTCTTTCTATTGTTTTCAGGTTTTTAAACACTGCTATTGAGTTTTTTATGAGAGTGGGAGGTTGTTCATCCATTGTTACAGCTTTTTTCAGGATGAATTTTTCAATATTCACCAAAAGTGTGTTTTTGGTGTCTATCATGGATCTCCATGGCAGAGTGTACTTGGCTACTGATCTAAGGGACCTGTTAGTGTGCTTGGCTATGATCTAAGGGACCTGTTTTTGAGTCCTGGGTAAGGCATGGATGTTCCATGTTTTATTTCTGAGGTCCTGCCATCCTCTACTATGGCATATAAACTGACAGGCTGCTGTCAGACCTCTATCGCAAGCATCTACTTGAGAGGGTATTTATTTTATTTATTTATTTATTTATTTATTTATATAGTTTAAAGTCTTCACTTAGTTTCTTTTTAGCTTTTTAGTTTTACAATGAGATTATTGAGTTTTTTTCACTGTATTTTCTGTTAGATATTTTATTCTTTGGACTTCTTTGGTTTCTTTAATTCCTCTTCCATTTTTTCTATATAATCTTTTCTGTACATGATGGCTGTTTTCTATTTTTTTTTCTGCTTTCCAAGCTATTAGGTTATCATTTTTTTTTTTTATTTTTAGGGTTTGGTGTTCTTCTTTCGATATTCTTTTTGATTTCTTGTTGTAATTAGGTTTATATTTTTAAAAAATATTTACATATTAATAATTTCAGAGTTAATTGTTTTTATTACAATCAATTTTTTTCAAAATTATGACAAATATTTTCGAAATGGATGGCTAGGTTTGTTTTGTTTGGAGATTTCTCATCTAGATTAAAATCCAATCCTTAGTGCTGTAATTAAATCCATAGGTAGGGAAGGTCTCATTTCTAAAATTAACTGTATGGTCTACTTTTTTATTTATTTCATTGTTCTCTTTAGTTATTTTGAAAAAAAATTTCTTTTTCTTTTTTAGGTTTCTTATGATAGCATTTATTTTTCTGTGTAATGTTATTATTAATCTAATTTATGAGGGGATTTTTTTTTCTTCCGATATTATTGCCAAATCATTTTCAAGCAATTTTTTTTCTTCTAATTTAATTTTTCTTAACTTTTTGTACTCATTTATTGTCAATTTCAGGATTTTTATTTCTAAGTCAATTATCTTTTTCTTGTTATTAATAGTTCTTTTTAAGTGATTTGGTAGTCTAAGAGATGTAAGATAAATATTTTATTGCTCCATTTTTTAAGCAACTTCACTTGATATAGCATTTTGTCAAAACTGATACTTCTTTGTAACAAGGAATTTTTGGGTAACAAGAATTTTGTTACCCTGATCTGGCAACCACTTCTACAAAAGATAAAAGTTCCAAAAAGCTGCAACCTCCTTGGATGACGACCCCAGTCAGGGGCCAAAATATTAGAATATTTACTCACAAATAAGTGAATTTATTTGCCTTAAGTTGTTATGTATATTAATCTACCTATTCTAAGACAGCCATGAATACAATTATTATTGAAATTAGATTGTCACATGGGCAAGAAACATGACAAATATGCAGGAAACTAGAACAAAGAAGAATCAGTTTCAACAAAATGCTAAATCAAATGAAATTCCTTAAAGAATGCAAAATGAATAATTTTATTCCCTCCATCCCTTAGACTACCAAATCATTTAAAAAGGACTATTAATAATGAGAAAAAGTAATCGACTTAGAAATAAATATCCTGAAATTGGCAATATATGAGAAGTACAAAAAGATAAG
Organism: Ryuthela nishihirai; assembly: GCA_038380435.1. Lineage (NCBI taxonomy): Eukaryota > Metazoa > Arthropoda > Arachnida > Araneae > Heptathelidae > Ryuthela > Ryuthela nishihirai. The sequence continues at coordinate 8,850,050 of JAWZYU010000019.1, forward strand.
AAAAATAAACTTAGAAGGAAAAAAAACCATGCTTGAAAATGATTTCACAATAATATCAGACGATTCAAAAAATAACCTCATAAATTGGATTAATAATAACATTAAACAGGAAAGTAAATGCTATCACAGAAACTTAGAAAAGAAAAAGAAAAAAATTTGAAAAATAACTAAACATAGAAATGAAATAAATAAAAAAGTAGAGCATACAGTAATCTTACAAATGAGACCCTACCTATGGATTTAATTACAGCACTAAATAAAGGATTGGACTTTAATCCAGAAGAAAAACCTCCAAACAAAACAAACCTAGCCATCCATTTAGAAAATATTTGTCATAATCTTGAAAAAAAATTTACTGTAACAAAAATGAAGAACTCAGAAATGAATATATAAATATTTTTAAAAACATTTAAACTTAATTACAATAAGAAATCAAAAAATATCTCAAAAGAAGAACACCAAGCCCTAAAAATTTTTAAAAACAATGATAACCTAATAGCTTTGAAAGCAGACAAAGGTAGAACAGCCATCATGTACAGAAAAGACCACATAGAAAAAATGGAAGAGGAATTAAAGAAACCACAGTACACAGAAATAAAAGAAAATCCAACAGAAAATACAGTGAAAAAACTCAATAATCTCATTGTAAAACCAAAAAGATATAAAAAAAACTAAGAGAAGACTTGAAATCAGAGGTTCCCAAACTTATTTGTCCTACTGCACCCTTTTCAGAACAAAAATTACTCAGCGTCCCCCTGGTACTCTACCTTCTTTAAGCGAACAAACAAAGATGCAGTGACAAATTTGCGTTCTTTTATGTATCTATATTTCTACCTACTTCCTACAACATAGTAAAGAAAAATGTTGTTGTAAATAAGACACCTTGAAGCTTGAAATTATAAAATTATTTATTAAAATCAATCACGATAACATTCGCACTACACACAGAAAATTAAGATAATGAAGGATAATTTTATGTGTTTATTTGGAAAATAATTACTACGACTTTAACTCTAAGTTACACAACAGATAGATATGTACGAACATTTTTTCAAAATTTTCTTATCTTCCCTTCTTTCTTTATGCTTCCACTGCCCCCCAATTGCACCCGAGGCTACTACAGACCCCCTGGATTGCTCCAGTGCCCCCCAGGGTGTGGTATCGCCAACTATGGGAAACACTGCTTTAAACCATATAATCAGATAAATATGAGAACAGCACAACTGTGAAACAATAAAACTACATATAGAGAAAAACTACGATTACTGAGACCCATGATAGACACCAAAAACACACTTTTGGTGAATATTGAAAAATTCATCCTAAAAAAAGCTGTAACAATGGATAGAACAACCTCCCACTCTCCTAAAAAACTCAATAGAAGTGTTTAAAAACCTGAAAACAATAGGAAGAATTGGTAGCCCCATAATTGCAAGTTAAAGGTCCTGAAATGAAAATTAGTAGAAAAAGTAAACGATAGGAAAGTATTCATTTTAGGAATAGAAGCAATTTTGGATTTATTAAAATTTACACTGGGTAACAATTTCTTCCAATTTCAAGATAAATTCTACAAACAAAATCATGGACTAGCTATGGGATCACCATTAGCTCCATATCTCATGAATCTTTACCTCTATCATTGGGAAAAAAAATTGCATTTCTTGACCAGAAATAAACATTTACAAAAGATACATGGATGACATTCTCTGCATCTTCAGCACAACCAACAGAAACCTCCCAGAAGATTTTCTAAACAAAATCAACTCATTGGAAGAAGACTTAAAATTTACAATAGAAATAGGAAAAGAAAACATCAACTTCTTAGATACCACACTAAAATGACAGATGAAAAAATTTCAATTACTGATTATAAAAAACCAAACAATATAGGAAAAACATTAGACTATTACTCTAACCACTCAACATACATAAAGAAAAATCTGATTGACCAAGCAAAATAGAAAATTCAGTTACAAAACACAAAGGAAGAACAAACAATTACACAAATTAAAAAACTGGGGGGGGGGGGGGGAACTTGCTGAAAACCATTACCCAGCTAATTTCATATGAAAGATAAAAAACCAAAAAGTAGATAAATGAAGCAAAGGAAAAATCGTACCTCACTAAAATACTGCCTTACCATAATGGTCTTTTTGAAAAAATCCACAGAGTGAGCAGTAAATTCAATACAAGAATAACACCAGACCTGGACAAGAAAATAAAAAAATACACTCCAAACGTCAAACAGGCAGAAAAAAATACGTACAGAGAAAGTGGAATAATTTATAAAGTAATACGTGAATGTAAAAAACATACATTGGAGAAACAGGGAAAACACTAGAAGCAAGAATAAAAGAACACAAAGCTGCAATAAAAAACAAAACAAAACTGGACTGGACATACATGTAAAAAAAAACTAATCATAAAATAGACTGGAACAGAACAAGAATAATCAAAAAAGAAATGCATTCATAACAAAAGCAGAAGATAGATTACTAATACAGATGGTGCCATGAATGATATACAACAAATTTTGTTACCCCTGATCTAGCAAACACTTCTACAAAAGAAAGTAAATTCCAACAAAGCTGCAATCTCTTTGGATGACAACCCCAGTCAATGATAGAAATATTAGGATATTTATTCACAAGTATGCGAATCTATTTTTTTAAGTTGCTACGTATATTAATCTACTTATTCTAAGACAGTTGTGAATACAATTATTATATATCTTAGTCTTTACAAGATAAAGGTCTAAAGTTCAATTGTTTTTCAGCCAAAAAAAAGTGAAAAAATTATCTTGGCCACAATTGCATATATTTTGAGAAACATGGCACTTTAAATGTAGATCAGTTGCTATATTGCAATGTAAAATTCTAGAAGATATTAGCTTTGCATACATTGTGGTGTTGCACTGATGGTGTTGACAGATGGTTACACTGGTAGGGTTTAAAGTTCAAGTCTTTTTGAGCCATAACTAACATAGTGATTAGGGAACTGACTACTGTTCCAGCAGGGCAAGCTTTATGTGTTGTTAACTCTAAGAGAGGCAATGGTCAACAACAACTTTGGTCTTAGTGGAGCATGTCCTTGTACGAGGCCTGTAAAAGCTAGGTGTAGCTTCTAAGATTGTTCTCTGTCCTGTGTTGCAAAATGGAATGGAATCCCACATTTGATGTCATGTTGTTCAGTCATAATTTGCTAGCTTTATAGGGATTGTACATTATTAGAAAAAAATAAACAACCTATAAGAGGTTTAAAATACTTTTCAGAAATAAATAAATCAAATTGAAAGTATTCAATGAAATACTTTGTGACTCTATAAAAGTCATATCCTCAGCATATCTCCAATCCATTTATAGCTGTAAGATGAATTCAACTTTTCAGATCTCATAAATTCAAAGATGTGAACCAAACATCTAAACGAGTTTAAAATAATAACAGGATAATAAAAACATATGAGATAAGTTAGAATATTAAAATTACAACAAATCGAAAGTAAACACAAACAGATTATCTTAATATTATTTTACAGAATTTTTTATGCTATATACAATGTGCAATACTTTTTAAGTTTTATTTGTGCAAATTACTGCACAATGTTGTGATTTAATTTTAACAAATTGATATTTCAATTTTTTGATATATATATATAGGGTGTTTCGAAAAGGACACAACCCTCTATTGCATTTTTCTATTTAAACTTGACAAAAGACACAAATTTCAAAAGATGCAAATTAGACATATCTACCTTTACAACAGATGTTGAAAGTGATTTCCTGCAACCTGGATGCCTGTTCATATCCGTTTCAAGACACTTGCAGCCACCTTTCGTAATGTTTGTTTCCTTATGTTTAAAATCTCTCTTTCAATGTTAGCCTTCAAGTCTTCAAGTGCATGAGGATTGTTTTGAAACACTACACATTTGAGATATCCCCAAAGGAACATCTGGGGATCTTGGGGGCCACAAATAATTTTTTTAAAACAAATGATCACCAAAAAATTCCTGCAACATGACCATGGTACGACCACCCACACTGCAAGTGACACAATCTTGTTGAAACCAACACTCTCGTTCATTCATATCCAATAGTGCAATAAACTGTTGGATGAGGTCATGATAACTTCATCAGTTGCAGTTGAGTCAAAAAATAAAGGCCTTATCACATGACGATGGGAAATTGCACACCAAACACCAATCTTCCTTGCGTGTAACGGTTGTTCATGAAAAGTGTGAGGATTTTCAATGCTCCATATTCGACTGTTTTGACTGTTCACATACTCATCCAAGTGAAACCAAGCCTTGCCACTGAAATAAACATGGTCCAACACCTCAATTACATTTTCATCAAAAAAAACCCAAACCAACGACAGTACCGTAAACATTTTTTGTGGTCTGGTTCTTTCAGTTCATGAATAACACCAATGCAATAGGCATGAAATTTTAACTTCTTTGTAGCCCTGAAAACAGTAGCTGGTGACAGTCCAACCTGTGACATAATTTTCTAAGAGATTTTCTGGGTGAGCAAGTTAAAAGCCGAGACACATCATCAAGAACTTCAGAAGTTAATAGTGATGGCCGGCCTGGGCTCTTTAGATCCTGTACAGACCCAGTGTCACAAAATTTAGCAATGAAACGAGATATTGTCGACTTGTTGGGAACTGCAGACTGAGGAAACTTCAACTCAAACTCCTGTCTCTCACGTTTGTAAGATTTGCATGCACAATAAGTCTCAACAATAAATACACATTCATTTTTGAAAAATGACATAGCTGACACAACACAAAAGAATGAATGCTTGAGTGAGACTAGCACATGACAAGGTCATTTCAACTGCTAAAGGCTGTTAACCACAAGTACAGTAATGCTAACTGACTAATATTATGGCATAAAATGTACATGTGCATAAGTTCTACTCTCTTATATTTGGGGTTGCGTCTTTTTTGAAACACCCTGTATATATATATATATATAGCACTGTGTACTTAATTTCTGTTATTTGATTATGCAGAATTATATGTTACTTATTTTGGCATAAAACATGATATACATCTGTTTCCTAGTTACTTCAGAATAAAATTCTAAAGTCCACCCTTTTTTTTTTCCTGCTGAACACAAGTAAAAAAACAGTTGGGTCTCCAGAGCAATTCCAGCTTTTTATGCTGGAGACAGAAAGGGCAAGGAAAACTAGTCGGTGGCTTGGAATACTTAGGTGAGCCATTAAATTTCTTACAGTAATATATTGTTAGATGCACAATAATTTCTGATCACTACTAATGGGCTGTTATGAAGGGCCCTTGGAGACACTCAACAACCCTTCCACATGTTTCAAGCTGAATTAATATAAAACGGTTTAATAATAGTCAAAACTTTCTTCCTAAATTATTCATGAAGTACTCATATATGTATATAAGGGTTTGAATGAAAAGCAAAAAGTTGAAAATGAAGCAGAAATCATTCGCTGATGTGTTTAAATTCACCATTCCTAGAGACATTTGTCACTGAGACATTTGTCCCAACATGAAATTAGAAATCTGATACCCGCTTTCCAAAAGCAACTTCGGCTTTTGCATTAGGAAATCTGTGACAATGCACTGACTCTTCATCTGATCTGACTTCAACTTTTCATTTTCCATCTTTTCATAATGTTTTATCTCTGAGCAGCACCTTTTTGGCAATAGGCAATGGCCAGGTCACAAGGATACCAAAGGCTCAAAGAAGATTGGGGACAGATACTCATTGAACAACTGTTAGGAGACAGTAACCTCTTGTCAAGGCCAGCCAGCATCTTCTTTAATGTGCACAGGGTAAGGCTCTCCTGCATATGAGGCCACACTTAATGTTCAGTCCAGTGGAGTGGCCTTTCAAGCACGTTCAATATCCCCTCCCTTTCTGATCAGGGGCAGAGTGAAGATTTGAAAAAGATACAGATAAGATTCAAAACTGGGAACTACAGATTATGAGCCTGTCATGCTACTAACTGAAGCAATCGCCACCCCAGTCATCTTAGCAACCTGGTGGCTCAACATAGTGCAGTCAATAAATAATTTGCCATTCTCCCACACTTGCTCTCTCTTTGCTCTATGTACCCAAGTTTATGACAGCCTCTTGATTCTTCACTCTACCTGAGAGAGTGCTTTTTTTGCTGAAATGTTAATCCATAGTTTTCAGACAGCCTCTACATATATTTATTTTTATGGTATGGGTATTTCTATCCAAAATCACGATTTATCCCAAATTTCATACAGTGAAAAACAAATTAATGGGCCAATCAAGATTCCTTTTAATATTCCTTTGTATGCTTAACACAATGCAAACCCACCCTTAACATTGCTATGCAACAGTGGTCGTGGTTGTTTCTGTTATTTAAGAGGATTCATTATACTACAGAAGACCTGCAACTTTACACATTGCACACAGAGTGATTTTTATGGAAAAGAAAAAGCTTGTCTTATATGCTGCAAAATATCATCATCATCATCCCAAGCAGCCATGGGCTACAGAGGCCCAACCAGATTATGCAATTTAGTTCTCCAAACATATCTATCCTGAGCTGCATGTGCTGCATCTGGCCACCTTATATCATTCTATCAAGGTCTTGTTTCACATTGCCCACCGCATCCTGGGTCTCCCCCTCTTCCTGAGGCCTCTAGGCACACTGTTCATAACCCTATTCGCCAATCTATAATTATCCATACGGGCAACATGGCCAAACCATCGGAGTCTCTCTCTGCACAACATGCTGCTTAAAGGAGGTTTCAGACTCCTTTGCCTAACCTCATCATTAGTTACAAAGTTAAACCACCTAATACCCAAGATACTACATAAGCATCTAGAATCAAAAGCATCTAGTTTCCTGTTATCTTGTTTACACAGCATCCAAGTTTCACTACCATAACTAACCCTAGAAAGAACCAAACTATTATACAGTCTAATTTTAGTCTTTAGGTGTATACGCCTATTTCTCCACAATCTCCATAGATTCTTAAAAGTCCCGGCAACAATCCCTATTCGTCTGTTAATCTCATGCCGCACATCACCAGTATCTGTTACACAGCTCCCAAGATAATTAAACTGTGACACCTACTCAAGAGTGGAACTATTCAGATAAACTGAACCAGAGCCTGCCTGATCAATTGTCATCACTTTAGTTTGCTCTGTTTATAATCCAACCTACTCTACTACCAGTCTCATCAACATCATTTGCCAAAAGGTCTAAAAGCACCTTGTCAAACACCAGAATGCTAAACCAATTGCTATAAGCCTTAGCAACCTCTCAAACAGGATTCAGTGTTATCCTAGAGAGTATTTGTTAACTAACTTGTCTGGTATGCTATACAATCTCATGATCAACTACAAATTATGACGATCAACAGAGTCAAAAGCCTTTTTGAAATCAATAAAACTAATAACCACAGGTTTCTGAAACTTTAAACATTTCTCAAGAATCTTTCCAAATGAAAAAATCTGTATGAATACATCTCCTTCCACTTCTGAATCCACACTGCTCATCACATAATTGTCCATCAACCAGATTCTTAATTCAGTCAAGCACAATGATACAATTAAAAGACCTTCTTGCTCAAAAATTAATTTAAAATAATTTAAAAATTCTCTGTCATTGAGCAATAAAATTTCAGAGTTTATGTTGAAAGTTCCTAAGAACTTTCAACATCCAAATAGTTTGAAGGATAAACTCTGAAAATTTATTGCTCAATGACAGAGAATTTTTAAATTATTTTAAAGCACAATGATGCAAAGAACTTTACCTGGAACAGAAAGCAGGCTGATACCCCTATAGTTATCACAAGAACTGCAATCACCTTTTCTGAAAATATTGTGATGGTCCACCCATTAACTTTTACTCAACCAGTTTTACTTCATTTCACATTATATTTATTATTTTGGGGATTTGCTTAAGTTTTACGTCACTCTTCCTCACCCAAGACTACTAAAGGAGTTGTGCATGTGCAACTCCAACTCTTAATTGACAGCCACTAATGCGCATGGAAGGAGACACACCCCTCTTGAATCATAGCTAACGCAAGCATGTGATCGCAAGTTTATGCAAATGTTCTTTCCTGGCATTCAACACACACGTTTTGAATGCACGCCATGTGTAATGTGACATTAAGTCATGGAGTTAGTAGTTTTGAGCTAGTTGTCAGAATGTGTTAGAGATGAGAGTAGTTTTTGGAGTTAGTAGAGAATGTGAGCTAGAGAGAGGATGTCAGTTTAGAAGTTTAGTTTGTAGTTGTGATTTGAGAATGTAGGTGAAGATGCTTTGAGTGAGCTTTTAGTTGCTCCAATAATTTGATGCAGAAGTTTCACTTGGTGAGTCACAATTCTTTGGAAATAAAGTTTGTTTGCTTTATGAAATAGCTTTGACTTTGCTAATTTTTTCTCTTGAGCAGGATAATGGATTATGATTACACTTTGATAATTTACAATCTTTTAATTGACAATCTTTTAAACTTTTAATTGACAATCATTCAGAATTTATTTCTTATTGACTAAGTAATGCATAATATACTTAGCAAACTTTATTATATTTCTAATTAATTGAAGCTTTCCTGAAGCTATCCAGTAATTTACTATAATTTGGATCAATCACTAAGTCCAGAGTGAAGAAATTTAACATATATTTTGGAGCGTTACAATAGGGATAATAATAGCTCTGGTAAAATTCTTAGGAGCAAAACCCTTATCATAAAAGATATTTAAAATTTCTGTGATCCATGAGGTAACTGAAACATTCCCTGATCTAAGCATTTCAGTAGTAATTTCATCTACCCCTGGGGATTATGCAGTTTAAATTTAGAAATAGCCAAAATAAACTTCAGACTGTGATATAGGGTTAACATTAAAGCCAGTAATCCATCTGTCATCGTTACAAACAATGGGAGTAGAGCTAACCACATTGTTTAGAACATCACTGAAATACTTAGCCCACCTAGCCATGACAGAATCCCACAGCTCTCTGCTGTTGTGCTATCTGCTTCCTAGACTTTGTCAGCCAACTGATCCTTTACACGTTTATTAAGCTTTTTTAATGCTTTCTCCTAGGACTAGTAGGTGTTGATTAACCCTTCCCAGGTCAAGGACATATAGATGTTTTTTGTACAATGCACGAAACTTCATTTTTTTTTAAATTGCCATTTGAAAATTTTGTTACATATATCATTTATAAATACGTAATTCAAGCTTGAAAAATGTATTTTTTTTTCCAATTGATGCATATTTTATTAAACTACAATATAAATAATTCGATCATCATCATCATCATCATCATCATCCTCCTCCTCCTCCTCCTCCTCCTCCTCAAGCAGCCATGGGCTACGGAAGTCCAACCAGACAGCGCAGTTTAATTCTCCAAGCATATCTGTCCTGAGCTACATCTGCTGCATCCGGCCACTGTATACCAATTCTAACAAGGTCCTGTTTGACATTGTCTGCCCACCGCATCCTAGGTCTCCCCCTCCTGCTCAGGCCTCCAGGCACACTGTTCATAACCCTATTCGCCAATCTATAATTATCCATACAGGCAACATGGCCAAACCAGCGGAGTCTCTCTCTGCACAATATGCTGCTTAAAGGAGGTTGCAGACTCCTTTGCCTAACCTCATCATTAGTTACAAAGTTAAACCACCTAATACCCAAGATACTGCGTAAGCATCTAGAATCAAAAGCATCCAGTTTCCTGTTATCTTGTTTACAAAGTGTCCAAGTTTCACTACCATAACTAACCCTAGAAAGAACCAAACTATTATACAGTCTAATTTTAGTCTTTAGGTGTATACGCCTATTTCTCACACTCTCCATAGATTCTTAAAAGTCCCGGCAGCAATCCCTATTCGTCTGTTAATCTCATGCCGCACATCACCATTATCTGTTACATAGCTCCCAAGATAATTAAACTGTGACACCTGCTCAAGACTGCAACCATTCAGATTAACTGAATCACAGCCTGCCTGACCAATTTTCATCACTTTAGTTTTCTCTCTGTTTATAACCAAATCTATTCTACTTCCAGTCTCATCAACAGCTCGAATGAAAGAGTTCATCTCATCAACATCATTTGCCAAAAGGGCTAAATCATCAGCATAATCTAAATCAGAAATTTTCGTATCTCCAGCCCATTTAAGGCCAAAAGCTTTCCCTTGAAGTGAATTTCGCATAACATAATCAACAACCAAACTAAAGAGAAAAGGAGACAAAATGCACCCTTGTCGAACACCAGAAGTAATGCTAAGCCAATTGCTACAAGCCTTACCAACTCTCACACATGACTCAGTGTTATTATAGAGAGCTTTCATTATGTTAACTAACTTGTCTGGTATACCATATGATTTCACAATCAACCACAAATTATGACGATCAACAGAGTCGAAAGCCTTTTTGAAATCAACAAAGCTAGCAACCAAAGGTTTCTGAAACTCTAAACATTTCTCAAGAATCTGCCTTAGTGAAAATATCTGATCTACACATCCCCTACCATTTCTGAATCCACATTGCTCATCACGCAATTGCCTGTCAACCAGATTCTTAATTCTATTAAGCACAATCATGGAAAGAACTTTACCAGGAATGGAGAGTACGCTGATACCCCTATAGTTATCACAAGAACTGCGATCACCTTTTTTGAAAATAGGGATAATAATAGCTCTGGTAAAATCTTTAGGAACCATGCCTTTATCATAAAAGTTATTCAAAATTTCAGTCATCCAAATGGTAAGAGAAACATTCCCAGCTCTAAGCATTTCCGTAGTAATTTCATCCACCCCTGGGGATTTATGAAGTTTAAGTTTAGAGATAGCCAAACTAACTTCAGATTGTGTTATAGAGCCAACATTAAAGCTGCCAATGCATCTATCATCATTGCAAACAATGGGAGTAGAACTAACCACATTGTTTAGAACATCACTGAAATGCTCAGCCCACCTAGCCATGACAGAATCCTCACCTTCTATAAACTTGCCTTGTTTATCCTTCAATCCCTGTATACCTGTTCGTTTTCTACCACACAAAACATTAACTACCTGGTACAGCTCTCTGCTGTTGTGCTGTCCAACTGCTTCCTCAGCTTTGTCAGCAAGGCCATCAAGCCAAAGATTCTTATCAGTAGCTAACTGATTCTTTACACGTTTATTAAGTTCTTTGTAATGCTTTCTATTAGGACTAGTAGGGTACTGATTAAGGACATTCCTGCAGTTCCTTCTTTCTGAAATAAGCTCAAGTGCCTTATCACTTAAATAATTCTGCCTCCTCTGCTCCTTTTTCCCTAAAAGAGTACTGTTAGTTTCCAAAAAAGCCTGTTTAAAATGGCCCCATTCTTCTTCAACTTCAGTATTAAGCACACCATGACTGTCATAATGACTAAGTAACCTATCATGGTAAGCTTTAGCTATAACTGGGTCTTTCAGAGCTTCAGTATTAAAGGTAAATTTTTTAACCCTAGCACAACACTTTTTAAGTTTAAGTTGCAAGACACTTTTAACAAGGTAATGGTCAGATCCAATTTCAGCTCCCCTATATGCCCTGGTATTTCTAACAGAACTAGCCCATTTGCTGTTAATTAATATATAATCAATCATATTCTTATGCAGCCCATCAGGTGAAACCCATGTGTATTTATGTATGTCGCGGTGTTTGTAATATGTGTTAGTTATTCTGAAACCATTTAGTTTGCTTACCTGTAGGAGACGTTGCCCATTGCCATTGCAGCTACCAATACCAAAAGGGCCTATTACTCCTCCCCAAAGGTCAGAGTCGGTACCAACTTTGGCATTGAAGTCACCAAGAACAAGGGTAATATCTCCTTTCTTGACAGAATTCAAAATATCCTGAAGTTGTCTGTAAAACCTATCCTTCTCATCCTCATCAGAATCCTCAGTGGGGGCATAACAGCAGATAACATTCAAGTCTTTAATGTTTGTCTGAAATATTGCTGTAAGAAACCTTTCATTAATGCACTCATATCCTAGAAGAGCATCACTAGCATGTCTGCTGAGCAGCAGACCCACGCCTTGGTGATGCTTTCCATCCTCCCTCCCTGTAAAGAGAAATTTAAAGTTATTTTTAAGTATCTCACCTTTACCTGTCCATCTGGTCTCTTGCAAGCCTATTATATTTAGGTTATAGCACTGGAATTCCTGCATGAGGACATCAAGAGAATAATCTCTATGTAATGTGCTCACGTTCCATGTTCCTGCAGAGAGAAAATGATTAGTAGGATTTTTAAAGAAATTGGGTTTATTGAGATTGGTAGGGCCAACAATATCAAACAGCCCCCCGATTGCAGGCATGGGGCAAAGACCTGTTCCTCCTCCGCTAAAGGCTGAAGTCACCGATGCTGGTAGGAACTTCAGGCACCACCTTTTCAAGTGGACTTTTTCAAGAACCATATGGCCTGCCTGAGACACATTACTCCAGTTTAGGCTTGACGATGCCCAACTAGCTAAGTAAGGTTCAGGTACCTGCGATGGCCTCTGATTAGGATTATCCACCAGCTGATATAATGTATCCCATGCCTCTGTTCACTTAGAGCTAGCAACCCAGAAGCAAACAGAAAACACAGCGGCAGACTCTCCCTCAACAGAGGCCCACCAGTGCAGCAAGTCCAGGATCCATAATCAAGCTCAAATCCATAAACATATTGCAGATTTGTTTGTTAAAGCGGTGCCTACATAATGGAATGCCTGCCGATTTCTGTGAATCTCCATGTTAGCAAGAGCGCATGGAAGCTTAAGAACTTGCCACATGAGGGCAGCACCGTTCCATGGTAAGCTAACCTACGTTAACGTTAAGTACATAATGATCTGGTCGACCAATATTTATTCAACAATAATTATTTGGAGGAAAATTCACTAAAAAATTAATAAAAATTAATAATAATCCTAGCGGCTTTTTATTTGCCAATAGATGGAAAGCATGCCTTACAAGTATGCTAATGATAATAAATATTGAGGGCTAAAAATTGCCTAAAATAATGCCTACATGTGACATAAAAGGGAATGTTCATAGCATTAATTAGAGAAAATCTTGATCGGCGGCCAGTAGCTCAGTGGTCCAGAGCATCTGACATGTTAATAGGAGGTCGTGGGTTCATATCCCACCTGGCTCATACAATTTTTCCTCTAAAATTGAAATCAACGTCAAAAGCGCCTATTTATTACTGGATGTTGAACTGTCGAGTTTATCTGAGTTTATCTCAATATTTATTATCATTAGCATACTTGTAAGGCATGCTTTCCATATATTGGCAAATAAAAAGCCACTAGGGCTAAAAATTGCCTAAAATAATGCCTACATGTGACATAAAAGGGAATGTTCATAGCGTTAATTAGAGGAAATCTTGATCGGCAGCCGGTAGCTCAGTGGTCTAGAGCACCTGACATGTTATCAGGAGGTCGTGGGTTCATATCCCACCTGGCTCAGACAATTTTTCCTCTGAAACTGAAATCGACGTCAAAAGTACCTATTTATTACTGGATGTTGAACTGTCTCGAGTTTATCTCAATATTTATTATCACTTTACCTTTAGTTAAGGTTAATCCATGACTCATTTTTATAATATATATGCAGAATTCTTTAATGGAATAATTTTACTACATAATGCTATTTCCATAGGCACTGGAACTTTACCAATAGACACAAATGAAGTTCATGCTACATCACAGAATTTACTCTTTATCATCTCTTTTATTTCAGTGTTGCTAAAATTTCAGTTTTCAATTACTTCTGATCTTAAAATCTCACAATAAAGAATATTTATACATGTATTTGTGCAATTCAAGGATTCTGTTGAATATTTAAATGTTCTATCAGAAAAATAACAGGAATTGACAACTGAAATATTTATAATTTAAGCATTTTTCTTGAGGAGTTTAGAATTCATCTTGAGTTGTGCAACTTCTTCAGTACACTTTACTACCAAATTTCGTTAAATATGGTTTAAAAAAATTCTGTATTATTAATTTACAAAGGTTTTTTATGTGACCATCATTAAAAGAACAATGAAATAATTTATTTTTGCATAACCTTTGTAGAAATGTTAACATTAACAAGGTTAACACTTTTCTCTTTGAACTCAAAGTGGCAGCACTTATTTTACAGCTTTTTCCATAACATCTGAAACACTCACAAATTCTAGCTGAGGGGTATTTAATAGCTCAGAGCAGCTGTGGCATTCTATATTATCTTGTACTGCTCTAATTAGGTAACCAGCGATCACTGTTAATGTTGCTGTCAAAAGTGACACTCTACAAAAGGAATTTCTACTGAAAGAATATTGTTGATAATCTAGATTGAAACAGATTTAATTATTAAATTAAAATAATCAAAATAATAAATTATTACTTTTCCTTTAGCCATATTTTTCAATTAAATGCAATTTTTCATCTCATAGACCTTCGAAGTAAGATTACCATTGACATAACATGGAAATTATTATTCTGTTTGGGCAGTGTAATTCAATTCAGTATGTGGAAAGATATTTATCATTTAAGCTAATAGGAATTACTTTCATTTGCTTACAATACTGATGAATTTAAAATATCAGAAATGTTATTTATCAAAAAGTAATCTTGAAACATTTTTCAAATTATTCATGTTAACAAACTTATTAAGGTAATTATAAAGACAAAGATCTTATCTTGCCAACATATTGCTTTCAGCCACTTGTCTATCGAATCACACTTGGAAGGGATTTGATGAAAACTGATTTTCGTTTTACAAGTTTTACTTCTGCAAAACGGCACACAGCAATACACCATTGTTAAAACTACTATTATACTGTAGAAACTACAGCAAATAGACAGAACAATAAATAACTCACATATGAAGAAATCCTTATCAGAATCCAATTTTAAAACTAGCGCTAAACAACGTAATAACGTATGCTAAAAGGAGCAAGCAGAAAGCAAAACAGCAGATCATCAGCGCCACAATGGACGAAAATGTAACTAGCGCTGCTGTCACTTCATGTCATGAAATCGGCAGACATTCCATTATGTAGACACCGGTTAAAGTTACTCTGTATTGAAGCAATCACTTGATTTAAGTTCAGAAGTTTTATTTGAACTATTATCAACATACTTTTCCTTAAAATTTTCAAAATCTTCCAAAAATTGCTATTTTTTAAAACTGAAAATTTTGGAAGTAATTATGAAATACGTATCTATTTTTGCAGTATACCACTGTAAAAAGTGTTATTAAAATCACTATGTTACTACACTGTTCATATATTTTATTTCAATAAAATTCAGAATTAAATACTCTTTAATTTGGTATATAACATGACCTATTTCTGTCGATTTGTTATTTATTAAAAATATCTAAAGTTGACTTGTTTATTGGACTCTGCAACAAGCTTGGACTTTTCTCAAAGTATGGTACAGAGAAATTATAAAAAGGAAGAAACATTTACTTTACACAAGAAAAAAAAAATTTTTTTTTGTTATTCAGAAATAAATAGTTTTTCTATTCATATATATTATAATCATTTCTATTAGTGATTTTTAAATAAATTTTTATTTGTGTTGCCATATCCATTTTTTTTTTACTACATGACTCTAAAAAAGTCCTATTAAAATAAAAGTAGGAGTCTTGTTTTCTTTTTTGTTAAAGATTTTTTCAGAAAATCCAGAATTAAATGCCAATTAATTTGGCATATAGCATACCATTATTCCTTTCATTAGTTATTTCACAAAAAAAGTTCTAAAGTTAAATTTTTTTGGCCTGATAAGAGTGAAAAAATAGTTGGACCTTGGAAGGGTTAAGGACATTCCTGCAGTTCTTTCTTTCCGAAATAAGTTAAAGTGCCTTATCACTCAGATAATTTTGCCTCCTCTGCTCCTTTTTACCTAAAAAGTATTGTTAGTTTCAAGAAAACCCTTTTTAAAACTGTCCCATTCTTCCTAAACTTCAGTAGTAAGCAAACCATGACTGTCATAATGACTAAGTAATCTATCAAGGTAAGCTTTAACTAAATCTGGGTTTTTCAGAGCTTTAGAATTAAAAGTAGATTTTTTTAATTTTAGCACAATACTTTTTAAGTTAAGTTGCAAGACACTTGGTAATGATATATATATATACACAGTCATATCAGAATAATATGACCACCACATATACTATGGTAGGTGGTCATATTATTCTGATATGACTGTGTATATCATTACCATATAGGAGACCCAATTTCAGCTCCCCTATATGACCTGGCATTCCTAACAGAAGTACCCCATTTGCTTTTAATTAATATGTAATCAATCATATCCTATGCAGCACAGCTGGTGAAACCTGCGAGTGCTTACATGTGTTAAGAGGAGGGCTGCCACATCCATGTGGCCTACTATAATTACTTTTCTTTTTTTTTCTACTCTGCTGAGGAGTGGTCATTATACAGGTTCTGGTGCTGACCATATACATCAATTGGATTGGCTTGATTATGGATCCTGGACTTGCTGCACTGGTGGGCCTCTGTTGAGGGAAAAATCTACCACTGTTTTTCGTTTGCTTGTAGGTTGATAGACCTAAGTGAATAGATTCACAGGGTATGTTTTATCAGCTGGTGGATAATCTTGAGCAGAGGTCATCGCAGGTACCTGAACTCTTGCTTCTATGGGCATCGTCAAACCTACAATGGAGGAAGTCTTCCAGTGTAGATGGCTTCAGCCTTTAGTAGTGGGGGAATGGGTCTTTACCCTATGTCTGCAATTAGGGAGCTGTTTGATATTATCAGCATTCCCTCTCTCAATAAGCATTATTTCTTTATACATACCCCTAACCTTTTCTTTCCATAGGTAGTTGGAATGTGTGGACTCTGCACATAGATTATTCTCTTGATGTCCTCACACAAGAATTCCACTGTTATATTTTGCATATTCTTGGCTTGCAAGAGAGCAGATGGACAGATAAAGGTCAAATTCTTAAAAATAATCTTAAATTTCTGCTTTCAGGGAGGGAAGATAAAAAGCATCTCCAATCAGTAGCTTTGCTTCTCAGCAGACATGCTAGTGAAGCTCTTCTAAGATATAGTAATGCTCTTCTAGGATATGAGTGCATTAATGAAAGGTTTGTTACAGCTAAATTTCAGACAAGCATTAAAGATTTGAAGGTTTTCTATTGTTAAGCCTCCAGAGGATGCCAATGAGCAAAATAGGTTTTTACAGACAACTTCATGATATTTAGAATTCTGTCAAGAAAGGAGATATTACCCTTGTTCTAGGTGAATTCAATGCCAAAGTTGGTACTGACTCTGACCTTTGGGGAGGGGTGATAGATTCCTTTTGTGATTGTCCACCCATTCACTTTATTTACATGATATTTATCATTTAGATGCTTTTAATTTCAGTTGGCATAATCACTTTTCCTCACCCAAGACTGCTAAAGGAGTTGTGCATGCCCAACTTTGACTTTTAATTGACCACAGTTATTGAGTGTGTAAGGACACACCCCCTCTTGCATCATAGCTAGTGTGTCAGATTATGCAAATGTTCTTTCCCAGCATGCAACACACATGTCAATTGCACACCACATGTATAGTAAGTGACATTAGATCATGGAGTTGAGTTTGGAGTTAGTAGTTGAGATGCTAGTTGTCAGAATGTTAGTTTTGGAATCGGAATTTGAGAATGAAGTTAGTAGATGAAAGTATTTGAGATGCTAGTTGTCAGAACGTTAGTTTTGAAGTTGTAATTTAAGAATGAAGGTAGTTGAGAAGTTTGTCAGTTTTGGAGATGTTGTTTGGAGTGAGCTTTAGTTGCTCTAACTATTTTGTATAGAAGTTTACTTGGTGAGTACTGTAGGTTGATTTTTTGGAAACTGTCAGACCTTCTACTGTGGCATATAAACTGACAGGCTCCTGTCAGACCTCTGTGGCAAGCAGCTGCTTGAGGGGGTATTTATTTTTTATTTATTTTTTATGAAATATTTTGACTTTTCTATTTTTTTTCTCTTGAACAGTACAATTTGATTTTGATTAGATTTTAACTTAAATAATTTGACATTCTTTTTAATTCTTTGTGACTAAGTAATGCATAATATACTTAGAGAACCCTTATTTAACTTTATTTGGTAAGATTAATTGCCTGGTGTCCGAATGCTATGAGGAAAATTTCTATAATTTGGATCAGTCAAAAGGTCCAAAGTGAAAAAGTTTACATACTTTTGGAGAATTACACTTAAGTATTGGAGCTACAATATCATGGGCAACTTCTCTTTCAGGTAAGTAAACTTAAAGGTAAAACATGGTAGATTATATATATATACTTGATATACAGAATTTAGGTTTCATACCTGCACTGATTTGTACTATCTTCTTTCACAGAGACTAGAAGAATCTTAGCAAATAACTTCTCAGATTCTACATTAGTTAGGGACATATTTCTTCCTATGTTACCATTTCTGAAACATAACAGATAAATTACTCTAGCACACAAGAATCAGTACACATGGCACTTAGGAAAAACCACAGTAAAAACAATTATATGAGGTTACTAAAAATAGATTAAATATACAAATGAAACAGTTATGCTAAAAATACCAGATGAAAATTTTGAACTCTATACAGCAGATCAAGCACCTGCTACAACAGAAATTACATATATCAAGACAAAAGAGCCAGTTCACTTATTTATTAGGGCACAATTACATATAGAGTGAATTCTCACTTCATTTTCCTCAATGCAAACCTTAATCTAATAAGAGATCATAAAATGGAAGCTGATAAATCATGCCAACTTCATTGCCATTAAACAAGTTCTCCACTGTGGAATTATATTTCTACTGGTATTTCATAAACAAAATCAATAATTATACTTCAAGTGAATGATAGACAGAAAGTTTGATAGTGGAATTTTCTAAATACTGATCTTAACCCTTTAACATCTATAATAGCTTTTCAAGTCAATGCCCAGAATGGCCAAATTTATATGGGTGGTATATTGGACATGTTACTAGGTTGGATTGTTTTACCTCTGAGTGGCACTTTTTTGCACACCATGGGCTAAATGGACAGGTCACATGGACCCCGAAGGCTCAGAGAAGGTTGTGGGAGGGGACCCACTGGAACAGCTGTTGGGAGACAGATGGTAGCTTCCCGTCAAGGATATCCAGCGTGTTCTTTAACGTGCACAGGGTATGGCTCTCCCGCACACGGGGCCACGTCTTAACATTCCATCCGGCGGACGGCGGTCTTTCCAAGCCCATCGGTGTCCCCTACTGACCGTGGGTAGGGTGGGGAATTTTGCGGAGATAAATCTCAATGCTGATCCAGCTGGGACTCGAACCTGGGAACTACAGATTACGAGCCTGGCGCGCTACCGACTGAGCCACCCCCGCCCCCATGTTACTAGGACTCAAGCCTCAAGACAGCTTAGCTCTTCCAAGTCCTTCATTTTGTTCCTTGAAAGGATAATCTAATCCTCCTTTATGATCTATTCAAGGATCTTAATCTTCTTGTAGGTGGAAAATGCAGCTCAGGGAAAGAAATGTAAGGATCACAATCATCAGTTTGTAGATTCTGCAGCAATAAAAGAATTTTATTTTGTTCTAAAATTCATTCTGGGTTAAACAAAATATAACAATTTAAATAATAAAATGAATACACAAACAATCAATGTTTGCAGATGCACCATAAAACACAAAACAACCAATCTACGCTAGAAATTCCAAATTTTGGTGGTAGAGTGATGATGCTCAAAGAGTTTACACATTGAGAGAAGTAACTTGCCCACTTAGCCCCAGAAGAATAAAAACACATTTTTGATTTTAAGAAACAAAAATTCTTTTTATGCTGAATAGATACTAAAGAAATATAATTCACAATTTTCAAACTTTCTAGTAGGTTTACTTTCTACAGTTGGGATGCTCAAACATCTTCACACTAGGTGCTACTTTTAATTTAGGATTTCTTTGGAGGGCTACTAAATTTTTACTTACGTGGAAAAATAAAGCAATAAAGGGAGGTACCATCAGTAGTAAACAACTGAAAATAAATAATTTAACTGGCACTTAATGTATTAAAAACAAGCATCTATTTCTGTGGTAAATACAGGGTGATTGAAAACTCTTGGGCCAAACTTTAAGGGGTGATAGAACACACCTAAACAAGCACTTTTTGTCATACAATGCATGGTCGGAACTCAAGTGGAGAAGCACTAGGGGTTAGCAGTTACTGTCAGGAAATGAAGAAACACAAAAATGTCAGAAGAGATTTGAAACAATTGCAGAAATTACAAAACAGAAAGCATAGAATTTTATTGAACAAATTACAGAAACTGCTCCTGATTCATGAAACAATCCATCCGTTCTGCAATCCACAGTAGAAATGACAACGAGTGTGAAAACCAGCACTTAAAGTGTTCACTGGAAAGCACCCTCTAGCGCTTCACTGCTTGAGTTCCGACCATGCATTGTATGACGAAAAGTGCCTCTTTAGGTGTGTTCTATCACCCCTTAAAGTTTGGCCCGAGAGTTTTGAATCACCCTGTATATCTAAAATTTTTACTAAAAAAACTACCTCTTAACCCTTCCCAGGTATAGCCTGAAAAACTGATTTACATCCAGAGGTCCAGCTATTTTTTCACTCTATTCAGCCAAAAAAAAATTAACTTTATAACTTTTTTGCCAAATAACTAATGAAAGGAATTATGGCTTGTTGTATGCCAAATTAATCAGCATTTAATTCTGGATTTTCTGAGGACCAGGTAAACTACGCTAACCCCAATTTTATTATGTTGTACTAAAAATGCATATATACATCACTGGCCTTTTGAATTATGTGAATGTATACAGACATCCTGGAACAAACACGAAATACACTGGAAAGGTTAAAAGATATATCTAAAAAAATTTTAAAAAGGAAATACTTTTTTTAAAAAATCGAAATTTCACATGTTGTACAAAAGACATCTACTGATGTCAATGACCTCTGATTTTGGATTCTGTAGTCTATGTTTGACGGTGACCCTTCCCGGGTCACCGTCAAACATAGACTAACTGTACTCCTTACCATGCTGTGGACAACTCCTACCTTGCTAAAGGCAACTAGTAGTCTACAGATATCATAATGGCCACCTTTGTTCTACTATTAGCAGTAATGAAGTACTGAAGGTACTGAAGGTGGAAAAATAGCAAAAGTATAATGAATATTGCAAATAATCTATTTGCCTCACATAAAAAAACATCATACAGCTACGGGCTACCGAAGTCCACACAGACTGTGTAATCTAATCTTCCATACATATGTCCTGAGGTATTTGGCTATTCCAGGCCCATTCTAGCAAGTCCTGTTTGACATTGTCTTCTCACCACATTCCACTTCTCCCCTTTTCCTGAGATCATTAGGTACACTGTTCATAACTCTATTCGACAATCTCTAGTTTTTCATACAGGAAACATGGCCAAACTGACGTAGCTGATTACTTAAAAGTAAAACCACCTAATGCTTAAGATACTGCTTAAGCATCTAGAATTAAAGCTATCAAGTTCCATTGATGCAAGGGTCCAAGCTTCACTATTACAACAAATCCTACAAAGAACCAATTATATAGCCTAATTTTAGTCTTTTACATGCATATGCCTATTTTTCCACTATCCAGATTCCTAAATGTCCCAGCAGCAATCCCTGATGTCACACATCATCAGTATCAGTTAAACAGCTTCCGAGATAATTAAACACACTTGCCAAAGTGTGAAAACGTCCTAATGAATTTTCATCACTTTAATTTCTCTGTTTATCACCAAGCACACTCTAATTACGAGCCTCATCAACAGCAACTAATGAATAAGCCAACAAAGCCAAATTATCCCCAAAATCAAAGTCTAAAATTTTCAAACCTCTAAACCATTTAAGGCCAAAATCTTCCCCTTGCACTGAATTCTATAGATCATAATCAATAACCATGGAGAAAAGGGCTCAAAATGCACCCTTGTCTACCTTCACTAGCAAAACTAAACCAATAGCTTACCAACTCTCACATAATTCAGTGATATTATAGAGGACCATTATAATGCTCACTAACTTGCCAGGTATACCATACAATTTCACGAACAACCATAATTTATGGCAATAACCAGAGTCAAAAGCCTTGATGAATTTTTTTAAATGGTAAAACAGTAACCAGATTTCTGTTAACAGTAATTATAGATTTCAGGAATCCTGTAGCTGAGTGGTTACAGTGCTTGGCTACTGATCAAAAGTTATTCAAGCCCTGGGTAAGGTATGGATGTTTGTGTTTTTTTTCCTGCTGAGATCCTACCATCCTCACAGACCCTCTACTATGGCAAATAAACCGGCAGGCTCCTATAAGACCTCTGTGGCAAGGAACTACTTTTTACTAATTTTTTTAATTCTGTTGTGCACAATAATGCAAAGAACTTTACTTGGAATAGAGAATAGCCTGATCTCCCTGAAGATCACCTTTTTCTACAATTGGGGAAATAACAGAAAAAAATATTCAACATTTCGGTCAGTCTTGTGACAAAAGGAGTCATCTTGGTAACTTAACATTTAAAAAAGAATGGAAAACACTTATTAAATAAACATTAAAGAGGAAAGATATTTCGAGAATGAATTTAGTGCATGAAATGAAAACTCATAAATGACGACAATTTATTAATGGTGATAAAAAAATGATTCAAAATGGTGCAAGTTGTTGCTTGACATTGTCCTGAAATCGCTATTGAAACTAGATAACAAATTTTTCGCAAAAAAATTAATCTTATTACTTTTTCTCAAACCCAGTTCCTGATTATCATACACAGAAATATGGTTACAAAGAGGTAGTATCTGACACAACTCCATTCGATATATTCTGTTGTCAACTGCGATATACCTCGCACCTTCATCAATCTTGTTTACTCTTAAGTGCTTGTAAATAGTTTCGACACTTATCTACAAGCCTTTTCTGCCATCCGATTCCACTTTTAATACATATAATGTTAAAAAAATTTCTATTTCAGCAAAAATTAATTTCCCTTTCGTAAACATATCAATGGTACCTCGGAAAAATTTTCTCTCCTTACCTCCGTAGACCTACTGCGATATTATCTTCATGCACATAATATGCAACATCAGAGATTATAACTGTTGAAACCTATAAAATAATTGAAACCTTTTACACCATTCGCTAACAGTCATGTCATCATTCCACAGATCACTTAAAAACATCCGCGTTTATAGAGAATACAGTTGCCATATTCATGAAACTAACTGTACTAGCTCCAACTAGAGGCCCTATACAGGGTGATTCAAAACTTATCGTTCAAATTTCGTGGGGAGGTAGTAATACGTCAGGAAACCGATTTCACATAAGAAAGTAAGTCCGCAAACGTACGCATGCGTATGTAGAGGGCGCTGTGTGTACCCAACCAGTGTACAGCTCGCCCGACCACTCCCGCTGTCATCAGTGTACAGCTCGCCCGACCACTCCCGCTGTCATCAGTGTACGAGCTGACTTGCTAGTGATAAGATGAATCGTTTTACTCATGAGGAGCTAGCGGATATGCATATCGCATATGGGGCAGCTGGCGAAAGCGGCCGCCGAGCTAGTCAAGTTTACGAAGACCGATACCCCAACAGAAGAATACCGCAGCATCAAATGTTTGCACGTGTGCATCGCAATCTGCGCGAACGTGGTTCACTGCGCAGCAACATGCAGGATACGGGAAGAAAATGACTGACGCGGACTGTCAACGTCGCAGAACAAGTCCTACAGTCCATCGAAGATAATCTGAATACCAGCACACGAGCTATTGCTCAGCAGCTTGGGGTCTCTCAGTCAGCAGTGTGGCGGATACTGCACGAGGAACGTGTGCATCCTTACCATCTGCAAAGGGTGCAGTTACTGCATCCTGACGATTATCCGAAGCGTGTGGAATATGCACAATGGTTCATGCAGAAAGGTGCCGTGGACCCCAATTTTCCAGCTTCTGTCCTTTTTACAGATGAAGCTTCATTCAGTCGTGAAGGTGTGTTCAATACACACAATTCACATGTGTGGGCTTACGACAACCCGCATGGTACGAGAAGTCACGCTGCGCAACATCGTTTTGCCGTAAATGTGTGGGCTGGAATCATTGGTGACTGTTTGTTGGGACCTTACTTGCTACCGCAACGATTGGACGGCCGGAAATACCTAATATTTCTCGAGACAGTGTTACCGACTTTTCTGGGCGCTGTTCCTGCAGATATCCGGCGAGATATGTGGTATCAACATGACGGGGCTCCAGCCCATAGCACAATTGTTGCGCGTGATTACCTGAACCGAACATTCGTAGCTCGATGGATCGGTAGAGGTGGACCGATCGCTTGGCCACCCAGGTCACCTGATTTATCGCCCATGGATTTCTTTTTGTGGGGGGGCCATGAAATACCATGTGTACGAGACCCCCGTCGACAGTGAAATGGATCTTGTTGCACAAATAGTGGCCGCCGCAGGCATTGTCCGTGATATGCCAGGCGTTTTTGAAAATGTTCGGCGGTCAATGCAACGGCGCTGTGAATCCTGTGTCCGTGTAAATGGTTGCAATTTTGAGCACCTACTGTGAACCTGTACTTTACCTTGTTGGAATAAAGTTGTTGTTCATGTAGATGACGTTTGCGGACATACTTTCCTATGTGAAATCGGTTTTCTGACGTATTCCCTACCTCCCCACGAAATTTGAACGATAAGTTTTGAATCACCCTGTATAAGTAGAAGTTGACCATCTCAAAATTGGACGCCATGTTTTGTCGTCGCTCGGATTGTTTAGTGTGCATAGCTGAATGATATTGCACGGTACTTATGGATTCCGGAAAAGGGTAGAGTAATATTTGATAGAGATTTCAGTGTTCACGATTGGAAGCACTTTAGAAAACGGCTAAAAAAGGAAAAGTAAATTTTAGGGCTTTTCTTTTTTAAAAAGGGTATAATTTCGATTTAACAGAAAATGTATGTTTTTAGAGATAAATTAAAAATTCTTTTTGGGTTGCACAGATATTGATGAAATATTACAATTTGCATTTTGCGAATTTCCCAAAAGCTATAACTGTGCCCTCTAATAGTGAAAAAAATCGAAAAATCCCAAAATTTAAAACGAATATTGCAAACGATGCAGTTATGCTAGAAATTTCAAGTTTTGGTCGTGGAATGTGACAGTCTTGAAAATTCCATTGACAACAATGAGTTGATCCTAAGACCAAGATAGATAAGAAACGGGACGGTTTTGTTTTAAGGGAAAATTGAAAATCTCTTTTTTAGTTGGTTACTAATGAAATGTAATTCGTATTTTCAAAGGTAGTTTTAATTTGTATTATTACAGATCACTAAATATCGAAACTGCAAAACTCTTAACGAATGTTTCAAGTGATCTGTTTATGATAGAAATTTCGACGATAGAGTTCTGTTATGATGGAAATTCCACTGATAGCTATGATCTACTTACAGCTCATTATCACTATTTTCAGAGGAGCGAGAGAAAAGCAACTTTTTAAATTTAAGAACTAAAAGACAAATGATTTTTATGTTTTATAATTACTTATAAAATATTACGATGTGCATTTCCCCTATCATACATTGAAAAACAAATAACCCCTCAAGCAGCTGCTTGTACAGAGGTCTGACAGGAGTCTGTCAGTTTATACACCATAGTAGAAGGTCCATGAAGAGGCGGAACCTCAGCAGAAAAACAGCATGAACATCCATAATTGAAACTTTTAAGGAGTGAAAAAGTAGGCAAAGGAAGAACTTCATTCTCTTGGAAAATGAGATTCCCATATGCGCCAGAAGCGATATGCGTTCTTCTAGTTATTTTACATTTTCAGTACCCTCTGACAGTGGAAATTCGAATTACTGTTTAATTGAGAAAATAAACTATTAATATTCTATTAGTACCTGTAATGTGTAAAAAAAGGTTTTTCATTTATCTCTTAAAGCAAAAAAGTTGCATTTTACCAACAGGACAAATCATTACTATTAGGGTAATCCACTTGACCATTACACTCTATAACCAAAAATTTAAATTTCTAGCTAAAATAGATCGTTTGCAATATTTATTTAAAGATTTGGTACTTTCCAACTTTTTTCGAGTTTTTATAGTCGCTTTTCGACTTTTTATATACCGCCTTTAGCACTCTAAACACTGGAAATTTTACTCATAGGATTTGAAAAATGTAAATAGTAATATTTTTGTGGAAAAAAAATTTTGCTGACATACGAGATTCGAACCCGCATCTCTCCAGAAACATGCCAGAGTATTCTAACTTGTTGAACTAACGCTGACTTTTTTCACGAAAAATATTTATTGATTTATAGACGTTTGAAAGTCTACAGGTAATGCTGAGATTATCAAATATTGTTTAAATCAATAACATTTTGTTAGTGCATGTAAAACAAATATATATATAAATATTGTTTTGCTTATCTCTTTAAAACAAGTTTGATTTTCACCCCCCCCCTTTTGGCTCAGACGGCAATGCCTTGTTGCCATTGTAAACCTTCTGACCATAATACTCTGCTACTAAAATTTTATATTTCCAGTGTAAATAGTTGGATTGTAATATTCGTTTGAAAATTAAGCATTTTCGATCTTTTTCCACCGATAGAGGGTGCTATTAAAGCCATTGAAAATTTCAAAATTACGATTCACTATGTTTGTTCGACACCTATGAACCCAAAAAGAATTTTTCATTTTGCCTTTAAAGTTAAAAAATTGATTGTCTATACTCGGATAGACAGATGGGCAGACAACATTTAACAATGAGACGGACAGCCAGACAAACAAATATTAGCATAGGCAGACGACAAAATGAAACATTAGCTCGATTTTTAAACGAACCTTAAAAGACATTATTTGTTGGTTTTCAGTTAGCTCTTCGTTTGCCGTTTTTTTAGCTTCTTCGTTTGCCATCTTCTGATAGAGCTTCTCGGGGGGAGGGGGGGGGGATATTCATTAAATTATTTCTTTGAGTGAAATTTTTACACCCAAATGCAGCGCGTGAAGCATTCATAAAATATGACAGCTTTTAGGGAGAGAAAAAGTCGTAGAAATGTATAAAACTATAACAACAGAGAAGTTTTAACTTGGTTCACATACTCACTCATAGGCTTTCGTCTCATGGTACGACAAAATATGGCACCCATAAACCACGTGACTCAATAAACCAATGGCAGTGAATCATCGAGATGGACAGCCTATAACTATAGAGTGGACCAGATGATAAAGGGGCGAAGGTCCCTTTTACAAAATGGTCCAATTTTTAAAGAAGGATGTTACACTCTAACTATACAGGACCTCTAGCTCAAACTAGAGATCTTATATATGTAGAAGTTGACCATCTCAAAATTGGACGACATGTTTTGTCGCCACTCGGACTGTTTTGCATGCAATGGTATTGAACGAACTTATATGGATTCATGAAAAGGGTAGGGTAACATTTGGTACAGAATTCAATTCTCACGATTGGAAACATTTTAGAAAACGTTTAAGAAGGAAAAGTAAATTTTAAGACTTTTTTTAATTTAATGTTTTGCTGTCTGTTCGTCTGTAGACACCGGACTTTTTCGTTTATACAGAAAAATAAAAAATTGTTTTTGTGTTGGATAGGTATAAACGATAAATTACGATTAACATTTTTCGAATCTCCCAAAAGTTATGATTGGACACTCAAACGGTGAAAAAATTTTAAAATTCCAAAATATCAAACCAATATTCCAAACGACATAGTTATATTCATCAACCTCATCCTCAAGCAGCTATGGGCTATGGAGGTCCAACCAGACAGTGCAATTTAATTCTCCAAGCAAGTCTGTCCTGAGATACATCTACTGCATCTGGCCACTGCACACGAATTCTAACAAGGTCCTGTTTGATATTGTCTGCCCACCACATCCTAGGTCTCCCCCTCTTTCTGAGGCCTTTAGCCACACTGTTCATAACCCTATTCGCCAATCTATAATTATTCATATGGGCAACATGGCCAAACCAACAGAGTCTCTCGCTGCACAATATGCTGCTTAAAGGAGGTTGCAAACTCCTTTGCCTAACCTCATCATTAGTTACAAAGTTGAACCACCTAATGCCCAAGATACTGCGTAAGCATCTGGAATCAAAAGCATCTAGTTTCCTGTTATCTTGTTTACACAGCATCCAAGTTTCACTACCATAACTAACCCTAGAAAAAACCAAACTATTATACAGTCTAATTTTAGTCTTTTGGTGTATACGATTATTTCTCCACACTCTCCATAGATTCTTAAAAGTCCTGACAACAATCGCTATTCGTCGGTTAATCTCATGCCGCACATCACCATTATCTGTTACATAGCTCCCAAGATAATTAAACTGTGATCCCTGCTCAAGACTGCAACCATTCAGATTAACTGAATCACAGCTTGACTGACGAATTTTAATCACTTTGGTTTTCTCTCTGTTTATTACCAAACCTACTCTACTACCAGTTTGATCAAGAGTTCGAATGAAAGAGTTCATCTCATCAACATCATTTGCCAAAAGAGCTAAATCATCAGCATAATCTAAATCAAAAATTTTCGTATCTCCAATCCATTTAATGTCAAAATCTTTCCCTTAAAGTGAATTTTGCATAACAGAATCAATAACCAAGCTAAAGAGAAAAGGAGACAAAATGCACCCTTGTCGAACACCAGAAGTAATGCTAAACCAATTGCTTACAAGCCTTACCAACTCTCACACACGACTCAATGTTATTATAGAGAGCTTTCATTATGTTAACTAACTTGTCTGGTATACCATATGATCTCACAATGTAACGCTCCAAAGAAATGCAAAATACTTTTAAGTTTGGACCCTTTTCCTGATCCGATTAGTTTTATGCTCCGGATAGCTGAGACGGACGCCAGGCAATAATTAACAAATTGCGAAAAAATAGAATAAGTTAAATTAGGGTTCAAAACACCAGTGAGCGTTAATGAGTAAGAATCCAAAAATGATTGTCAAGTTTAATACCTAAATATAATCAAAACTTAATACACGTTGCTCAAGAGAAAAAATTAGTAAAGACTCAAAAGGTTTAAATAACAAACAAATTTATTTCCAAAAAATCAACTCACCAAAACTTTGATGAAGAAGGTACACACTGTGCTAACTGTGTGCTCAACTGAGCTCACTCACTTCTCTACATGCTTCCAACTATGTGCTTAGTGCTTCAACGCACCATGTGCTAAGTGCTGCTACGCATTATGTGCTTCTGTGACCACATGTCATCAGACTTTTAACAAGAGACGAACGTGTCACGTTGCACGCCGGGAAAGACATTTACATAAACTGACGAGTGACACAAGCTACAACGCAAGAGGGGGCGTGTCCTTGTGCACGCGCTTTAGCGGGTGACAATCAGAAGATCGGAGTTGCGCATGCGCAACTCCTAACTCTTGGAAACGAGGCTGTGATGCCAGAAAGGAAATAAAAATCCACAAAATGATAAATATAACGTAAATTAAACAAAACTGGTTAAGGTAAAGCAAAAGTGAACGGTGGGGCATCACAACAATCAACCACAAATTATGACGATCAACAGAGTCGAAAGCTTTTTTGAAATCAACAAAGCTAGCAACCAAAGGTTTCTGAAACTCTAAACATTTTTCAAGAATCTGCTTGAATGAAAATATCTGATCCACACTTCCCCTACCACTTCTGAATCCACATTGCTCATCACGCAATTGACCATCAACCAGATTCTTAATTCTATTAAGCACAATCATGGAAAGATAAACAACAGGTCATCTAAGTGGTAATTGAAACATTCAAAGCTCTAAGCATTTCCGTAGTAATTTCATCTACCCCTGGGGATTTATGAAGTTTAAGTTTAGAAATAGCCAAAATATCTTCAGATTGTGTTATAGGATCAACATTAAAGCCACCAATGCAATGATCCCATTCTTCCTCAACTTCAGTAGTAAGCATACCATGACTGTCATAATGACTAAGTAACTTTGGGTAACTTTGAGTATAACTGGGTCTTTCAGAGCTTCAGTATTGAAAGTAAAATTTTTAACTCTAGCACAACACTTTTAAGTTTAAGTTGCAAGACACTTTTAACAAGATAATGGTCAGATCCAATTTCAGCTCCCCTATGTGTCCTGGTATTCCTAACAGAACTAGCCCATTTGCTGTTAATTAATATATAATCAATCATATTCTTATGCAGCCCATCGGGTGAAACACATGTATACTTATGTATGTCGCGGTGTTTGTAATAAGGGTTAGTTATTCTGAATCCATTGAGTTGTTTACTTACCTGTAGGAGAAGTTGCCCATTGCCATTGCAGCTACCAATATCAAAAGAGCCTATTACTCCTCCCCAAATGTCAGAGTCAGTACCAACTTTGGCATTGAAGTCACCTAGAACAAGGGTAATATATCCTTTCTTGACGGAAACAAAAATATCCTGAAGTTGTCCATAAAACCTATCCTTCTCATCATCATCGGCATCCTCAGTGGGGGCATAACAGCAGGTAACATTCAAATCTTTAACGCTTGTCTGAAATTTTGCAGTAACGGAATATCTGCGTATATAAAACTTTAACATAAAGCGAGTTTTTCTCTTATAACCACACATGTAGCTTTCGAAATATGTTTGGGAGTAAGATTTTTCCTAAAAGTAGCTAAAAAATTGCAAAAATACACACAAAATGTTAAATTTATACATTTTGGGCAATTCTCTGCCCTTCCCTTTTAACCACGTTGCAGAGCATAAAGCGAAAATATTAACTTTAGCTGTTCTACTTGATGATAAGGAGATTGATTATTTACATAAAGTAACGAAATGGAAGACAATGCATTCAATATTTTCGTAGTTGAGTAATGTTTTGGTATGATGATTTTAATGTATTATTGTGCATTATTAAATTACTGCTGACTCTAATTTAAGCAGTATGTTTCTCTGATTACCTGTGCTTAATATCTGAAACTTGCAATAGATATTTAAATATTTATGGAAGTGGAAAGTTGAGATGGTGCAAACAATGCTATACTGCATACTGTCAAGACATTAATTTTCAGTGTAGCAAATAATATGTAACACATTAAGACCTGGTTAGTGTGGACCTTTAGAAAACTGTTAAAGCAAAATATTTTACCTATATTGTATAGCAGTAATCCTATTTAAAATACCATTAAAAATAATATGGAGGGGAAAGTGGTAAATAATAATTTTATGAAAATAGAACATTTTTCTTTTTCGATCTTTACCCTTCAAATATTTTTCCATACAATCTTAGGGATTGTTTACTTCGAAAGAAGTTGACAGTCATTGCTGTTAGTGCAATATCTCTTGACACTCTACAGCCGAAATTTCGAATTTCTATATAAAGAGGTCGCTTGCAATATTCATTTAAAATTTCGTATTTTCGCAGATTTAACATTGTCTAAACATAAAAAATACTTGAAAATTTGAAAATATGAATCATATTTCATCAGTAATTATCCAGCAATTTTTTCCAATTATATTTTAAAGCAAGCACCCTTCCTCCCACTAACCGAAGACAATGCAAATAATCAATAATCAACTCATTGATATCAATACAAACCGCATAACATTCATATTCCACCACCAAAATTTTCAGCCTGTATTCATATTCGTTTAAATTTTTATTTTCAAAATTTCCCATCGTTTATTAGTGAGCGGCATTAAAACTTTTGGGTTATTTGAAAAAGTGCAAATCATTGTAATAGTTCATTAGCCTTATCAAACCCAAAAGGAATTTTTAATTTACCTCTACAAACAAAACCAGTTGATCGTCTACAAACAGACCATAAAGAAAAAACGTTAGTTATTTTGGAAAACGAGCTAAGAAGAATTCTAAATGCATCTTGCCTTATTTTTCAGCTGCAGAAAGTGATTTCCACAATTTCGTGTCCTCTGTTCTAAATCGCCAAAACCTCTTTAGGTAAACAACAAAAAACAATAGCTAAAATCTCTTTAAATTCGACAAGTGTCATACACATAAAAGATTTTGTAACAATGTCAGCCTCTTGAATGTTAAGGATTAAATTGTAAAAATCATCTAATCTTTTTCTGTCATTAAAAATCTCGTGACCCATGTAGTGTGATATTTTTTATTACTGCACCTATGATTAGCCAAGGCAAGTGTGTACGAAAGAATAAATTTTTTTGCTGGACATAATGTTTAGTATATAGCAAAACAAATGTCAGGAAGCGCGGTAGATCTCGCAGAGACAACAAAGCATTCATTCCAGGTTATTTGCAGTGAGAATCAATGAGCTAAGCTCTTTGTTGCGGACCAAGCGTTTAAGTGTGATGGCTACACCGATTCCTTGGGGAGCGCTGAGGAGCTGTGAGGGACATCACAATGCATTTGCGATGCGGTGAGTGGTAAGTGTGTAGGTGCCCTAAGTGTGAAGGCTACACCCGTTCCTTGTGGAGTGGCGAGGAGCTATGAGTGACGTCACAGTGCGTTTGCGACGCAGCGAACGGCAATTGTGAAGACACCCTAAGAGGGTAGTATTGTAAGCCATTGTAAACCTTCTGACCATAACACTATAGTACCAAAATTTCAGATATCCAATGTAAATAGCTTGCTTCCAGTATTAGTTTGAAATTTTAACATTTTCCTTATTTCTCCACTGCAAGATAGCGCTATTAAAGCTATTGGAAGATTTCAAAATTGTGTATCACAATATTTCTTCGACACCTATCCAATCCCAAAAAAAATTTCATTTATCTTTAAAAGCAGAAAAGTTGATTATCTATAGACGGACTGACAGGTAGAAAGACAGACAGAAAACAATTAACAGACAGATGGACAGACAAACGAACAAACATAGGCATAGGCAGACGACAAAGTGAAAACATTAGCTCGTTTTTCAAACGAACCTTAAAAGAAATTATTTGTCGGTTTCCAGTTAGCTCGTTTCACTTTCGCAGCCGATTGCCAATTGCAGGAGTTTCTTCGAAAAAATGTTCATTAATTTATTTCTATGAATGGAATTTTTACCCCCAAATGCAGCGCAATGAGGCATTGAGAAAATATGGAAGATTTAATAGACAAAAAAAGTGGTAGAAATGTTTAAACTATAACAACTGAGCTTGCTTGCATATTAGTTTGTAATTTAAATAGCTTGCTTTCAGTATTAGTTTACAATAATTATTAGTTGCAACAGTATTAGTTTGTTGAGCAAGCGTTAACTAGGTGCACACACTAACTCAACGGCTTTCATCTGACCGTACGACAAAACATTGCGCCCATAAACCACGTTACTCAATCAGCCAATGACAGTCAATCACGGAGATAGCCAGCCTTCAACTGTACAGGACCTCTAGCTCCAGATAGATTCCTCTTCCAAACTAGTCCTGGTTCATTGTAACTGCTGAAATAGTAGATTGTAAAATTTTCGCAGAGATGATGAGTATAATTCTAAATTCATTTGCAACTAGGTTTCAAGAATTTCGGAAGCATCAAGAAACTCTCTTAAGCTCTGAAGTGTCTAGTCTCCAAACTGGGCAGTGCTCCGATTCAAAAAGGCAATTTTATTAGAGAGACGGAAATGGAGGGAGAAAAATGGGTTCTTGTATTGTTTCGGGTGCTAAATTACGCAACTTAAATCTTTGAAAGCTCAAAATTGAAAAATGAAAAAATGTTTACACGCACAATTCATTGTTTTGTGGGAAAACTCTGCTTTAACTGAAAGTGAGTAAGAAAAGATATTAAACATGTTACAGATTGTCAGGATATAAGAAATGGGCATAGCCAACATGGCCCTTGGATCATATATAGGATAAATTGCACTGGATTGCACATGGCTACACTTTGTTCATACTCACATGCTAATATTTGATGGGTGGCACCATGAAGGAAGGTGGGTGGCAAAAAGAGAGTTTATCACAGTTCAATCCATGGATATAGACATGGCTTTCTACATGCCTAGACGGCCATGATATAGATCAGTTATCGCGAACCTTTTTTGTGAGTGAAGAGCCAAATTAGCAAAAAAAGAGCAAAAAGCGCAAATTTTGAGGGCCACAACCATAAAATACATGATTTTGAAGGAACATGACACACAACGTAAGAGAAATAATATTGGCATTAATAATTTACCTTGTTGTTTGTACTTAATTCTTTTAGATAAGCTGTGTAATTTAGTACAACAGAAAAAAAGACATTTTACATTTGCTTATTTAAATAGACATATTCAAATGAATAAAATAATTCTGCATTAAACAAATTAAATTTCTTGGTGTGACCCTTGAGTTGTACCTTCTCGGCCATTTTGTTTAAATTTGGAATGTATTTACTGTTTTTTAATTGCATAGGGCTTTCAGACTATCGACTGTCAACCTACACTGATACTTGTTTTTAATGAAATTCATGAATGAGAAAAATTGTACACAATTATATGTCGAACTAAGAAGGGGTCAAGATGCCAAATGCAAGCCTCTTGGCCTGTGAATCATTAGTTGGGAATGAATTCCAGTATATGAATATGATATCCCATGGCGTGTCTTCCATAGTAGTTTGGTTCAACTTCGCAGGCACAGCTACTTTTATTTTACTTTCCAAAAACTCTGATTTAGCTCTGCGATAGATATTCCAGGAAAAGTTGTGATATTTAAAATTGCAATTAAATGGTTCCAACATAAATTTCAGAGTCTCTTGATGCTTCCGAAATTCTTGGAACCTAGTTGCAAATGAATTTAGAATTATACTCATCATCTCTGCGAAAATTTTACAATCTACTATTTCAGCAGTTTCCTGATTAAATTTCGACCTGTAATTTCTAAAGACTTTCCAAAAATATAAATTCATCTTTACAAGCATCTTTCAAGAAAAATTGAAGTTTTTACTGAAAAGTACTTCTTTAAATAATTGAATTGCTGTATTTCCTCCTCCTTGCTACTTTTCATTAAGCATGCTAAATTACTCGGTCATATCAAGCAAAAAATTAAAATTTTGAGCCTTGCAGTATCAGTGAGAAGTTTTAAATGCTGTTTGTTGTAATTTTTAGAAGTTAAGAAAATTATTATTTGTTTCAAACACTCAGAGAAACACTTTAACACTGTCTCTCTTGACAGCCAATGCACAGATATAAATGTAACTAAATATCTCTATTTGCATCCACTTCTATTAGCAATGCAGCAAACAGTCTAGGATGAAATGCTTGAGACCATGGAGAGCCATATACAGGAGAGGTTACAGGAGAGTCATACATGTGCACATTAGTCAATACACTGAATGACCTTGAAGAGAGGGTGCCATCTGTCTTGTAACAGTTGTGTAGTGGGTTCTCTTTCCCCAACCTCCTCTGAGCCATTGGGATCCTTGTGACCTGGCCATTTAGCTCATTGTAAAGAAAAGGTGCTGCTCAGATGTAAAACATCTGAAATTAGTCTGAATTAAAAAGTTAGATTCTTACGTTGTTCTGATTTCTAGATTATTGATTTTAATCTCATTAAGTGCAATTTTTTTTCTTAGAATAAAAAAAAGTTTAGTTAGCATAGGAAACCAATTAGCATGTTGCATTGTGATTTTTAATATTTCAGTTCCGCCATTGTATATTGCTAGGCCCGTAATTTAAAAAATAAGGGATGAGGGGGCAAGTGCCGCAATCGATCCATAAAAAGGGTAAAAAGAGGGGGGGGGGGGTGAATAGACTGGATTCCATTGCAGTATAATCTTTTCCTCACTCTTTTGTCTTTCAAAAGATGTGTTTAAAAAATTTCTTGAAAACTTTATGAAATATGTACAATTTTTAATTTTTTTGCATCCGTAACCCTTACCCTCTAGTTCCGTAAAATGCGTAGTATGCGTATTTGTTATGTACAGTTTATCAACATTCAAAGCAATAAATCATTTCAACTATTTACTGGCTACACATATCAGTAAAATTTCAAATACAATGTAATAATTTATTTTGTTATTATTCCATTCATTCAAATTTATCTCTTTGCATTAAATGTTTGTAGTTAATAAGAACAGTTATATAACGGAAAATGTATATAGTACTCATGTATAAACAACTCAGTCTGCATTGAGTACATAAGTAACGATTTCGCAAAGCTCTATTTTAAATTCTAGATTGCAACATATTGCTTTGTATTATATCAACCCACCATACACACAATCCCTGGAGGTATTGCATCATTTTCTGATGCAATGTAGTTAAGTCATCACATTGCAGAAAAAGATGATGCAATCGTTAGTTGTAAGCGACGTCCCACAGAGTGAGCAGATCTTTTGAGCGATTCCTATTTACCCCTGAGTCATAAGTACAACACAAGTGATCCTTGCAGTTTTAATCCAGCAGTAGTGATGCCTCGTAATTGTGTTAATAGTACAGATACATTTTGTTACATTTGCAGGGAAGTGACGTTTGCAAGCCAGAAAAAGATGAAAGCAATAGTGAAAGCATGAGTTTTATTTTCGATGCAAGATCGGGGACCAGGACAAGGCCTGGGTTCCACATATGTGCTGCAGTACATGTGCAAAAAATCTTCTGAAGTGGCTCAAAGGTGAAAAAGTGGCGATGCCATTTGCTGTTCCAATGGTTTGGATAGAGTCAAGCAATCACTCAAATGACTACTATTTCTTCATGGTTTCACCTTTTTCTGGAGGCATCACAAGGAAAAAGAAGTGGACAATAGCATAACCAAACATAGAATCTGCTCTCTGACCAGTTCTGAATGGGGAAGGTGTCCCTTTCCTGAACCTCCAAAAGAATGTTTCATAGATTCAGATGATGAAGAGGGAGGCGAACTGATGTTGAGTTCTCCACAGCCTTTGATGTCTAATGATGTTCCATATGTCTCCCACGGTATGTCATCTGCACCACACATTCTCACCGAAGAAGAAATGAACGATCTTGTTCACTATCTGGAGCTCTCCAAGGCCAAATCAGAATTACTTGGATCAAGACTTAAACAATGGAAACTTCTCAAGGAAAATGTCCGAGTGACTTCGTTTCGAACTCGTCATGAGCAGTTTGCATCTTATTTCAGAAAGGAAGGTGACCTTGTGTTCTGCTCCAATGTAGATGGCCTAATGAATGCCTTCAGAATCAAATATGACCTTCAAGAATGACGACTATTCATAGACTCCTAAAAATTGAGTCTGAAGGCGGTGTTGCTGCATAATGGAAATCAATTTCCATCCATTCTTGTCGGACACGCTGTCTACATGAAAGAAACCTATGACAACCTGAAACAGCTGTTGAACTGTCTTCAATACAGCAGTATGGGCTGGCATCTCTGTTGTGACTTGAAGGAAAATGTTGATGAGTCTGCAGCTGGAATATACGAAGTAGTGCTGTTTCTAATGTGAATGGGACAGCCGAGCAAAAGACTTTGCACTACGTGAAGAGAAACTGGCCTCAGAGAAAATCTCTGAAGGTCGGAGAGAAGAATGTGGAACACCCAGCACTGGCAGAAATGCACATAATCCTGCTACCGTCCCTACTCATCAAACTCGGTGTGATGAAAAACTTCGTAAAAGCCATGGACCGGATTACAACAACTTTCAATTACTTGGCTGACAAATTCCCTCGACTAAGTGAAGCGAAAATTAAAGAGGGAATTTTTGTGGGTCCTCAGATCAGTGAGCTGTTCAGAGACCAGATATTCGACAACCTGCTTTAGGGTGATGAGAAGATGGTTTGGGAGGCGTTTTGTGTGGTGTTAATTAAATTTCTTGGTAATGTCAGGGCAGACAACTACATAGAGAACTGCAAGAAACTGGTTAAGGACATGTCTCTGTATCACAAACTTGGCTGCAATATGTCTTTAAAGATCCACTTTCTCCATTTCCACTTAGTTTTTTTCCCGAACACGTGTGGCATGGTTAGTGATGAGCACGGTGAACGTTTTCACCAGGACATTGCAACGATGAAGAAACGATATCAGGAAAACTGGTCCACTTATGTTGGCTGACTACTATTGGACGCTCACCAGAGATGATCCTGAGCAGCTGTACAAGCGACAGGCAAAGCGACGTCGGAAGTAGAAGCGGAGTTTTAACGATACATGTCATATGTATGTATTACTCTATAGTAGTCGGACTGCTCCCTAGCAGATTCGACCTTGAAAAGTACCCAAGGTCACGATTACGGTCACGCGCACATTCAGTTTTGACATATGTCTTACACATCCTTTACACATCCTGTAATTGGTTATTTCCGGTTCTCATTTCTGGTTACATACATATTTTCGGTTCTTTCGCCCCCGTTTTCGACCTTTACCATTTGTTTACTTCATTGGTTAGGAAATGTATATTATCCCTTGTTTGTGTTGTTTATTACATAATTCCATCCTTTGACCTTTCACTAGTGTTTATCAGATACTGGACGCATATAAAGGTTGGCATAGGACGGGCATTTACTAGTTTCATCTGAGCTCCAGTCTTTTGCTGTTGATGCTACTGCTGCTTCGGGTTAGTAAGTATTATAGTTCTCCATAATAGTATTACAGTTCTCCATAATGTCTAATTCTCCATCAATTGGTGTATAATGTCGCAATGGACTTCGGTTCAATGGTGAGGATTCTGGGTATGAAAGTGGCGCTAGCCCCTTAGGACTCGTATCCACTGGGAGGTATATAGGCCAGTGGTGATCCCTGAATATTATATACCAAGTAGACTGCTTCCATCTCCACCCCCCCACCCCACGTTAAAATGGAGTTACGTCCTGGAGCTAGTGGTCCTATGCTTCAGGCCATTCTTGTGAATGATGGCACACCACCACCAACAAGACTGCGGCCTCTTGTAATAAAGGCACCTGAAACCTGGCCCCCTGGTCTACCACAGAAAGTTGTTCAGGCACTGCGTCGTAAACGTCAGAGACGTCTCTAGTCACAGCTGTTAATATCAAGTTTTGTCTTCGCACATGCATCGTGAGTCATTATCTCCATGCATCCTCCTATTGGCCTATTAGGATTTCTGAAAAACTGTTGCTCCCGATTGGTTGTCCCAGATGGCACTGCTTTCTCACGTTAAATAATGTGCAACTGCTGAGCGTGTCATTGTCCATGATGCAGGCTAGCAATTCAGATGTGTGGTGTCTCGGTGAAGATGTTTATGTTGTGCCTTCTCTGTTCAAAAATAAGTTTTCTGTGCACATACGTCATTACAAGAAGTATGCAAATGGTGAACTCGTCTACCCTACACCTACGGGGTTACCCTCTCAATACGTGAATGGGAGGCTTTGTGTGCAATGGTGCCTTACGTCGAGGATCAAGTGAAAATTGGTCCTGATCAACAGATGTGGCACGTAACGCAGAGTTTACGTGTGTACATGTAACGCAATTTAGCAAGTGTACACTGTGTCGACTTCATCATAGAGGCAATGGAACGTTTCAGTTTCGTGTACTGAACTGGACTATAACTCTGAATGCATCACAGTGGTTTACATTTGCTATCCATGTCGATGAAGTGATGGCTATAGTATGTAACGTGTGTGGCACTCAAAAAGACCATCAACAACGCAGTGCCATTTTGGAACATTCTGAATCAGTTATGCCATTCCTGCTGGGTCCTGCTTTCGAAGGGCCCCGACAGTGTGTATCAGCTGTTGGTGGATATTTTCCAGCAAGAATTAACACGTCTGATTCCATTAGATGGACTTCAGCCTGAAGAAAAACTACAGACCATCGAGGGGTGGTCATGTGACCTGGACATTGATGCATTAGCACAAGTGTTTGTGGATACGGCCTGGAAAGGGGGTCTGTTGTATTTTGTAGATGCTGGATTTGTATGCACTCTGAAATATAATACTATTGTTGACGATGCAAAAAATGAAATGTATAAATTAGTTTAATAAAAATTTGTTACCTATATAATGTGTATGTCTTTTCATTCTGTTTCATTTTAGTCTTAGTATGGATAGGAGAAAGAAGGTGTTAGCTAGTTCTGGCAATGTAATCATAACAATTTTAACGATAGTGGCACTTGTATTAGATATTGTGTCTCCGTAAAAATATTCAGTGTAGGAAATCAAAAGTTTTAGGTAGTGATTTTAAAATATGAATATGTAACTTAACGGTGGATATCCAACAGTTTATTGGAGATATCCCTACAGTTACAGGAGTAACCCTTTCATTAGACCAATGGCAAAACCTAGTTGGATACGACGTCTGGGTTCAGCAGAAAATAAAGTGCTGAAAACTCATTATTACGATCTTGAAAAAGGTTATGGAAGTATTAAGAGGTTAGCTCAGAATACAGGACTACCTCTCAGACTCATACGACAATGGTTAGAAAAGCAACCATCCTACACACTGCATAAACAGGTTCAAAGAAAATTTCCCCATAACAAAGTTTATGTCACCGGCCTAGACGAACAATGGCAAGCTGACCTTATGGTAGTAAAAAACTTGACCCGATACAATGATGGATACCGATACATTTTAACGGTAATCGATGTGTTCTCTCGTCATACATGAGCTATCCCTATGAAAACCAAAACAGGAAAAGAAATGGTTCAAGTCTTTAGCAAAATTCTTGCTAAACGATGATCCCTTATGCAGTTAAACACAAATCAAGGAACAGTATTCACAAATCGTGTCTTCCAAAAGTTTCTTAAAGCAAAAGGTATACATTTCTTTGCCAGTTACTCTGATAAAAAAGCAGCACTGGTTGAGTGCCTGATCAGAACCCTACGTGAGAAACTGGGTAGGTACTACACGAGAAACAACACATATTGTTACCTAGATGTGTTGCAACGTGTCCTCAAAGGATACAATGGTACTGTCCATAGTGCACACGATAAGGCTCCCAAAGACGTGACCCTGAACAATGAAGACGTAGTGTGGCAACAATGAAGACGTAGTGTGGCAACGGCAAACCCATATTTAAAGTGGGTGATTCTGTTCGATTAGCCAGTCTGAAAGCACCTTTCAAGAAAGCAGGAACCCAATTGTGAAAAGAAGAAATTTTTAAAGTGGTTCAAGTATTACACCGTCAACCCCCTGTTTATCGTGTAAGAGATACTGAAGGAGAAGAGGTAAAAGGTGTTTTTTATAAATTAGAATTAAAAAAGTGACTGAACCCACCCACTACGTAGTCGAGAAAATCCTCGAAAAGAAGGGACAGCGTGTACTTGTCAAGTGGCGTGGGTACGCAAAACCCTCTTGGATACATAAAATATGGATAATTTCTACTTGACACTACCCTCGACTGCAAGCCAGGATATTCATCCCCACAATACACAATCTGATTTCACCGTTCGCCTAGCTCAACCTATTCGTCTCAGTGGAAAATGGAAAGTGGGTTTAGCCGAAGTTCATATCCCTGTGAGCTGGTACAATGTCGATGGTCTAATGACACCTATCATTATTATGCTCCTGCTCCCCTTGAAGAATCCTATAAAATCAAGCTAAAACCTGGCAAAATCACTCGGAAAGAATTGCTGTCTCACCTCTCTGCTCTAGTCCCAAAAGAAATAATAGTGACACACAGTATTGGGTATTCAAACCTAGTGAAGGATATGGCATAATGTTCGCTAAATCGAATCTTATCAAGCTTCTGTGTGTGAGTGACGGAGAAGTAGACAAAGCTGTCTACCATCGTTTTTCCATCAACCTTTGTAACACTCCAGCATTCGAGATAGATGATGAATGTTACTTCTACGTGATTACACCAAGTACTTTCCACGAACGAAAGGTCCCCCATGGACGATACGAAACTGTTGAATCGTTATTCGATGCAATGAACCAGGTGATACCCTACAAACTGAGAAAAGTTTTCCGCTTCAAGCAACAGGCCAACCACATGATGATGATTGATGAAGACAAGTTACACTTCATTAAATTTCCTCATTCAAATTCAGGATTAGGGGAGATGCTAAGATTTACGAAATTGGACTTTCCAATGAGTAAACCAGTTGGAGACTACCCCATCGATATGAATAGAGGTATCTACGGTATATTTATCTACACTGACTTGATTGCTCCTCAGTTGTTAGGTGACACTTATGGTGAACTGTTGCGAGTTGTGAACCCTGCAATAAGAACCAATAATAATGAAGCAATTGTGTCTGTTTATTAACAACCTGATTATTATCCTCTGCCAAGAAACACCTTTCCTGGAATTTGTTGTGAAAGGATCAGACAAACACATTGATCTCTCTCGATGTTACCTTCGTCTGGTGGTGAAAATAGTGAATAGTGGTGGTGCTATAGTCTTTGCAATCATTTCCTGCATGCCCTCTTTGCCCAAGTAGACGTCTTACTCAATGACAATTTAATAAGCGCATCCCACACCCTATACTCTTATTGTGCATACCTAGAGACATTATTGAATTATGGTTCGGATGCAAGCAAGAGCCAACTTGGTATAAGTCTCTGGTACCCAGACACACCTGGAAAAATGGATGCCACTGATAATGATGGATGGGATCAGAGAAATGCTTTAGTGAAGCCAACAGGTATTGAACTCATATCCTGGATTCATGCTGACTTGTTCAATCAAGAACATACCTGCTAAGTCAAGTGGACCTGCGAGTGCATTTGCTACGTTCTAGACCAGAATTCTGTCTTGTAACCACAGAAGACAACCCAAATCACAGGGTGCAAATCCAGTATGCAGAATTTTTTGTACGTAAGGTGAAACCTAATACAGGTGTCATTCTTGCTCATGCCAGACTGTTGAGGAGTGAAAGTGCCAAGTATCAATTCGGAGGACAGATGTTCGCATGTTTTCTGTTGGTACAGGCCTCTTAAGTGTAAATCGAGATAATTTATTTCTCGGTCAGTTACCAGTACACCTTATACTGGG
This sequence comes from Ryuthela nishihirai, assembly GCA_038380435.1. Classification (NCBI taxonomy): domain Eukaryota; kingdom Metazoa; phylum Arthropoda; class Arachnida; order Araneae; family Heptathelidae; genus Ryuthela; species Ryuthela nishihirai. The sequence continues at coordinate 8,892,788 of JAWZYU010000019.1, forward strand.
TATAGTGGATAGCACCAGTCTGAGTGGCGATTTTGCCAAGAGTCCATTCAACTTTCAACATTTTGATGTCAACTATATCAATCTTCACGTGGATAGTGAACACCAATCCTACACCCCAGACTTTACTAATGGATGATACCTGCGCTGTTATCAGGGACTACTAGAACCATTGGATGTATGGAAATCAGACAAAGGGATCAACCTCTCGAGAGAAGCTTACGCAGATGGCTACAACTTATTTGGATTCCAACTGTTTCCCAAGCAGCAAGAATGTAATCAAGTGTTTTCCTTAATAAAGACGATGTATAATAATAATAAGTGTGTGATTAGAACTAAAATTTACCAAATCACTAACTAGTTCGGTCACAGTGATTTTGTATGCTGAGTATCAGGATTTGCTCGAAATTCCATTGGATCGTATAATAATTTTTGATTATTCATCATTGAACACTCATCAATTAGAAAATCTATTATCCCAGCTTCCCACAAGCCTAGGAGTGTTTGCTCGTGATCGACTGCCTCGAAATATTCAACCAAAAGCTTTGTTCATCTTTAACACTGACTCTTCCAACAACCCTGGAACTCATTGAATAGCTGTTTACAAGAAAGGATACATGATTGATCACTTTGATCCTCTTGGAGTAGAACCCGATCCAGATATTCAAACATATTACAGACAGATAGGTGTACATCATATGTTTCATCGTTCGATTCCAGTACAAGACCTAATGAATGACACCTGTGGAGCCCACTGTCTGTATTTCTTGTTTAAAAAGGTGAACGGATTGAGCCTCGTGTCATTGCTACATCAGCATTGCACCTGTGAGCCACGGTACAACGACTGCATGGTGCTTCATTGGCTCTGCAAACTCCTTCAAACATCATCATTGCCACACCTTCCCAGTGTGGAAAAACAACCTTCACACTGAAACAGATTAAAGAAGCCTCTCATGTGTTCCACCCCGTTCCTCAACGCATCATATATTGTTATGGTGGGTGGCAGGAAGCCTTTCGTTCCTTACTCAAAAAGGTAAAATTCTATGAAGGACTACCTGTAGATCTGGAATTTGACCCACATAGACCTACTCTACTGGTGTTGGATGATTTAATGGAACAGTCTGTAGCCAGCGAACGAATATCTCAGCTCTTTATTCGTGGAGGTCATCATAAAAATATTACGACTGTACTTATTTTTCAAAATCTGTTTTTAAAGGGAAGGCATTCGAGGACTATATCACTCAATGGGCATTACATATTTTAGTTCAAAAACGTAAGAGATGGATCTCAGGTCACTCATCTGGCTAGACAAATATTTCTTCATCGTTCCAAGCTTCTGACCAATGCATATAGACTAGCAACAACACCCCCTTGCGGGTATTTGTGTGTCGATCTTCATCCAAGAACGTTAGACTCTGAAAGCTTCTGAGCATGAATACTTCCTTCTGAAACTCCAGAAATTTTGTACATCAGCAATGAGAATTAAAAAACATGGCCCCTTTCTTCAATGCTTACGCAAACTGAAGGGTAGACAACGTAAAGGGCTAATATAGTATGTGTCTAATCCTCAGATCTATTCCCTGTGTGTAGTGTGTGTTAATTTCCTGAAAGGTCATATTCAAACCAACCCAGGTATACTTAAGAAAATGAGACGTCATTGCTATGCTATTCGAACACTAGCTTCCAAACGAGTGAGTGTGAAGGAAAAGAAACAGATTGTCCAAGCAGGTTCTGGATTTATCATCCCATTGATTACCTCACGCTACCTCTTTTTGCGCTACCTCTCATTGCCTCCCTGTTACGAAAATGATGAGTGTAAGACCCATAGAACGTCGTCATCTCCAGATAAAAGTGACTGATTTAGACCAGGAGATGAAAAAAATGCTAGAATCGAGCGATTCTGACAAAACTGAAAAATACCTGGCTGTTCTGAGAAATTACTTGCTGTATACTAAGCAATTGGAAGAGCCTGAAGTCATTAAGCTGGATATCCCCCTCTCAAGGCAAGAAATTCTCGCTGAAGTCCCTAAAAACAAAAGAAGAGAAGTCAAAGAAAAGCTCGTGTCATTACCCAAGAAAGAGTAACGTGGAACCGAGTCGACGTGTGGCCCTTGATGTTAAACGACTTCCTGAAAGTTTCATTCTAGACTTTTTAAACCTTCTATAACTGTGAAAAAAGAATTCTCGGATTGGATCACTTATTAATTTTTGTACTTCAAGATATTGTCATGAAAAATCAATTTTGTATCAAGAGATGTGTACCAAAAAACTATAACTATTGTTTTTATCAATAAATGAATTAAACTGAATTCTTGTGTGTGTTTGAGTTATTAAACTGTAACCATTACTGTGATTTGATGTAACCGCCTCTAACGCTGGCATTTCATTTTTATTTGAAATTTACTCCTACAGCAAGCTCTCTTTCCCTCTCTCTCCTTATCACTTCCAATTTCTCCTTTCCTATCTAGTTAGACATTTTATCATGTCTAAAGTTCGTCCGTCCTTTTCAAGCAGCAAAGGTAAGTAAATGTTTTTTATTTGGTTCACCATGCATTTTAGCTATGCTGCAGGGAAATTTCTCTTAGGAACGAAAATCGGTTACCATCCGTCCGAATTTACGATATTTTACCGAATTTTGAGCCAAAATATGCATATTTCTTTAGAAATGACCGCTTTACTTCGTTATTCGAGACCAAAGCAATGGTCGCGTCAAACAAAGAGATTTTCTTGTAACAAAGAAATCTTTTTATGGAGAGAATAGTTTAATGAAATTCTTTTTTGCCAATGTATTTTTCCTTAAATAATGACGTTAGCTATAAGAATTGAAGCATTTTTCTCGGAAATCATTTACCACTTGGTTGATTCGATTGCCACCTGGTTCAGTCGTTATGATACTGTGGTTCAGTCGTTATTGCACTAGTGGATAAATAAAGTCAACTATCGATAAGAATAAAAAATATTTTTATTTACATCATTTACAGTTTTCAAAGAGTGAATACGAAATATTTAGGTCAACAGTAGAAATAATTGCAAAAGTCATATGACAATGAATTGAGTAACGATAATCACAGCATTTTCATTATGTAAAATATTATGTGAGTTTTTGCAGATATTCTGCCACGTTATATTTTCAAAGTGTATAATTTATGTATTTTAGGTACACGAAGAAACACACAAACCATATGCTTCACTGAGCCTGTTCACTCAATAAGAGGTGACGGCTGTGTTACAAGGTTCAATGAAGGATAATATATCCCCAGTGCGAGACATCCACCATTCAACTACGAACATATCTCAACATGATACATGACAATAATTGACATGATCCCCAACTCTTATGCTGAATTTTACTTTTTGCACTTCTTAAATTTTTCACACTGAATTTCGTCAAACTTTTCTAAACTGTAATATTATAGTAATCATTTTTAAAAACATTCTAGTGTTATACACAATCTTAATATTTGCACACTTTCTCTTATGCTTAATTTTGCATTTCTTTAGTTTATCACACTGAATTACTTCAAACTTTTACTAAACCATAAAATTTCAATAACCAATTTTAACACATTCTAGTGTTAATACAATCTTAATATTTGTACCCTTTCTGTAACTCTTATGTTGTATTTCTCACACTGAATTACTTCAAACTTAAGCAAAATATTTCAGTAACCATTTTTAACACATTCTAGTGTTATTCATAATCTTAATATTTGAAACCTTTCTCTTATGCTGAATTTTGCAATATTTTAGTTTCTCACACTGAATTACTTCAAACTTTTACTAAACCATAATATTTCAGTAATCATTTTTAAAAACATTCTAGTGTTATACACAATCTTAATATTTAGACCCTTTCTGTAACTCTTATGTTGTATTTCTCACACTGAATTACTTCAAACTTAAGCAAAATATTTCAGTAACCATTTTTAACACATTCTAGTGTTATACAAAATCTTAATTTTTGTACCCTTTCTCTTATGCTGAATTATGCAATACTTTAGTTTCTCTCACTGAATTATTTCAAACTTTTACTAAACCATTCTATCTCACGCATATTTTGTACACTAAAATGAAAACTTTCATAAGAACATATGTCTAGTTTCATCACAAATTCCGTTAATGGTTACCATTTTTTTACACACTGACCTTTTCCTAAACGCTACTGTCGAACACATTAAATTAAACGAAAGTACACGACTTAATTAACTTAAGTACATGAAATAAGTTGCTTAAAGTATGGTGTACATTATCTATGGATATCACATTTTTTCTATGCTAAAAATCTTGTTTTCAAATTTTCAGAACTCACACTTAAAATATTTAGGTATCGTTACAAAAATACATCATCATGGGTAAGTACCAGGTAAGTATTTTGACATTTTTGTTAGGACTGCCCTCCCTAGTAAGTAGTACTCAAATATACAAAATTTTATAAAAAAAAACAATTGAGGAAAGATACATTAGGTCAATAACAAATCAAAGTTAAGGTGATTGTAACCACATGATACAGAACAGGTTTCGCCACTAGGCAAGTAGCTTTTGTCGAGATTGACTAAATTTTTTTTAATAGTAGATCTATTAAAAAGAGTTGCTCTCACCTTATCCCTGACGACATTGAAAGGGACCTCAAACGTCTCCAGCTCAGGGTTCTTATCCAACACCATGGCTTTGAGAAGGTCAACTCTGTTCTTTTGGTTCAGAGTAATTCCCTACGCTCGCAGGTTCTGCTCGTTATTGCTGAGACGAAAAGGATAGGATATGTTGTATTTCTCACACTGAATTACTTCAAACTTAACCAAAATATTTCAGTAACCATTTTTAACACATTCTAGTGTTATTCATAATCTTAATATTTGAAACCTTTCTCTTATTATCTTTAAGTTCACTTGTTAATAGTCTTCAAGTTAAGGCACTTGCAGTAGCGTTTAGGAAAAGGTCAGTGTGTAAAAAATGGTAACCATTAACGGAATTTGTGATGAAACTAGATATGTGTTTTTATGTCCAGCACTGACATAATCTGTGATACGGACATCCGATCCATATTTGGAAGATATTTCACCGAAGAAGTCACCGAGTCAGTCACCAAGGAAGGATCCTGTGGTGGGATGAAAAGTGTCATCGGGGCTGGGGGTAAAGATGACAGAATCTGTGTCACAGTAGAGTGCTCGTTGTCGCAACTTCGATAACAGGTCCTGGAGTTCAGGCGGGCATGACTGGTGACCATTGCTGCCACAATAACATCCCCCCTGGTGTTCTCAAGACATGCAGAGGCCACAGATTTATAGGTAACTAACACCGCATCATCGATGTCCGTAACCACTTTTGTTGCATCGGTCAAAATCTCCACGTACAATAGTGGACAGGAAACAATGGTGGTCTGACTTCTGTCCATGGATTGACCCAATTTTCCCCAGCTGGAATTAAGACAGAGTTTCGATTTGAAACGCAAGATACTGTTCTTAATAACCTCCTCATGACGAATCCTAATCCCTTCCGCACGAAAAAAATGCTTCACAGAAAGCCTTTTCTTCAGGGGTCTTGACATCTAGAGGGAACCCAGAGTACTTTTACTTTGTTCCCAGGAAAGTGTCGATGTACTCAGTTTAGATACCTCCTCTGCCGGTCTTTGGATCATATTTGAGCACATGATCAAAGTGCCAGACATCATGGAACTTAACGCGCCTGTAACCAACTCACATGGCTGCATAGATTTCTCCCGTAATCCACGAGGCGGTTAAGGCACGTTGGTGCTCTTTGTGGGTGCAGGGTGTGAGAGCTGGCATTCTGCACACATTCTACACAGTGGAAAAAGCAGCTTTCCATTGGCTCTATAGGGGAGGACAGGGATGAATAGATCATCTGGTGGGATGAGTGTGGCATGGGCTACACCAAAGGACACGTCGAGATCGTGACTGAAGTTTGAAGTGATGCGCCGAGGATGTCCTTTGCCATAGGGAGCATACTTGCAAGCCCATGGGTACAAAGAGTTGACGTCGAAATACTAAATTCGGACACCCTGGTCTTCCGATGCGAAACTTGCAAAAAATTCCGTCGTCCCACCGTAGAGGAAATCCCTTCCTCCAATTCGTCATATAGGTTCGATGGATTTGTACAGACGAACAAGAGGAGGGGTTGTGTGGAGTAGCTGGTCAAACTCGTGTTCCCAGATAACGTTGAAGGTGAAGTCTGGTAACAAGAGTTTCAGTGCTCCAAGACGATCCAGGGTACAGGAGTAGAGAGCAGCAAAGGGTTTCCTCGTTAAACTCTGCATATCCTCCGGTTTAAAACACTTTTCACAACCGTGAAGAAAAGAAGCTTAGAATTCCCAGATGGTCTTTGTCTCATGGCACACTCCATCCAGTCGATAGGGACCATCACGATGTTCACCTTGAGGGGAACGAGCTGTCTGGATCTCCACCTTTTCCTGTTGAGACATGAGCTCGAGCCAGGCAAGTGCCTTGAGGGATTGGCGGTCATTGCTGGCTGAGTTCCCTTGTGCGGGGCAAACACCCAGTGTATTTTTAGGTATAAACTTCCCACGAAACACTCGCAGACAAGCACCAGCAATGGTGAGGTCCTGGGCAAAGGGGTCAACACTGGTTAAAGATATAAATTCCAGTCGGAATTTTTTGCCTTCTTTGCGCAAGAGTTCAACCTTAGCTCTACAGTAAAATGCCAACTCTTTCTGGAAATCCCCACACTACTTCACTGGCTTTCACATAAAATTCTTCAAATTCTTTCTTCACAGTTGGCGTCACGCCCTTGGGTTTTGAAGAAAGATGGGTCGGGTATGCAGCCTACATAACCAAGATTTTCTTCTTTAGTGAAGTCATGTGGGAAGTAACCTTTAACTGCTACCAAATCAAAGGTTTTGGAGAAGGAGCGTAGTGGAGCCTGAATAAACGACAAGGTATCAATGAACCTGATCTTGAGTCCTGTTAGCAATATTCCTAAAATTTTTGATCCTTCAAAGATCAGATCCGGTTGTAAGCAACGTTTATATAGGTAATTCAATATAAAAGAACCGTCGAAACCCTTCAAGTTGTGCACTAGCATTGTGATATTACGAAATTTTTGCTCCCCAGGGTGTTCTTCAGCTAGGAGCCAGTTCATGAATTTTACCACGTTGGGAAATGAAACGTAGAGCCACTCGTCCCCCACTTTGTAGGTTGCAACGCAAATATTGGCAGCAAATGTCCATTGGTTTGCTGTACAGTTTCAACATCAAAATAAATATACTGCTGTTCAACAGGTTCTTACTTGCAAGGCTCCACGTACTTTGGTTTGTCTGCACGGCAGAAATGGCGGTTTGATGGGTCGAACATGTCCATGCACTTCACACACCCATGCTGCTGTTTACAAATGGAGGACAGATGCAGCGAAAAACATTCTGCTCCAGGCAGGTAAACGTGGCAATCGGGGCAGAGAATTGGATCTCCATAGTGCACAACACTGGTGGAAAGACACATGTTGCACGTACCTTTGCAGACGTGGCCTAGATGATGTAACCCTTTCAAACAATGCACACAGAAATTATTTGCTCCAAATAGTCCTGATGGTGAGGTAATCACATCAAAGTGGTAATTACTAAACAGCAGAAAGAGTGATTGAGGTGCATCACTTCCAACGAATATGGGGACAAATCCGTCGTCAGCAGACTACTTCACAATGCGAAACTCAGGAGCCAGGTGGAGTTGAAATTTTTTTATTTCTGGGAGACCGCAGGGACCAATAGGAAAGGTGGCATTTGCGTATAGTTTTTCAGCTTCTAGTCGCTGTAACATGGAATCACTATGCCTTACACCTTCATAGTTGTTTGGCAACCCTCTTTTCTTCATGTTTAGTGCTTTGGCCACTATGAGGGCACGAGCTAGACACATTTCATCTGTATTGTTGATTTTCAATGCAGAATTTTTGTTTGTTAGGAAAGAGTCAATATTGATGAGCAATCTTCTTCCAGGAGTTTTACGTTGGCCAACACCACCAGTACCTTCTTTCATCAAGTCTGCACACACAAAATCAAATTCTATTTCATTGTGTCCTCCTAGCCCCTCGTTTGACTGGATGACTCGCTCAATTGCAGTCATGAACTGCTCAGCAGTGAGATCGTTTCGTAGTATAAGAAGAAGGTAAATAGGATTTTTGATGTCAGGGCTCTTAAAGCAGAAGCATACGTGAGAATAATCCCCTCGAGGCACAAGGTCTGACAGCATTTCGCTATGAATGCCATGCAGAGCCGGAATGAAATTGTGAGCTTGCACATCATCCATTCCTTTAAGATTAACGGTTGTGGACACAACGACATTTTAAACTTTTGTGAGTTAAAATTCCTCACATTTTTTACATATAGGAAGGTCCTTCATCAACGACACGGGAAGTTCCAGGAACAGCACCATAATCATTCCTCGCAGGCACATAGGGTGATCCACCTAGCTGTAAAGGTTCACCCTTCGTTCTTACAATCCTTGCTTGATGTAAAGCACGAGCTGGATCAGCGTTGACATTTATCTCCGCAAAATTCCACGCCCTGCCCACAGTCAGTAGGGGGCACCAATGGGCTTGGTAAAGACCGCCGTCCATCGGATGGGACGTAAAGCTATGGTCCCGTGTGGGGGAGAGAACCATACTCTGTACATGTTAAAGAACAAGCTGGATGGCCTCTACGGGAAGCTACCATCTGTCTCCCAACAGCTGTTCCAGTGGGTCCCCTCCCCACAACCTTCTCTGAGGCTTCGGGAGCCATGTGTCCTGGCCATTTAGTCCATGGTGTGCAAAAAAGTGCGCTCAGATGTAAAACAACCCAACCCAACCTTCCCAAAGGTCAGAGTCAGTACCATCTTTTGCATTGAAGTCACCTAGAACAAGGGTAATATTTCTTTTTTTGACAGAATTCAAAATATCTTGAAGTTGTCCGTCTGGTAATGGTAGCTAGGCATAAACTGGAAGGAGAGCTGTGTACCAATCCCTAGTGATGATGCACAGAACCGGTCAGGTCTAGCACCTAATGTCCGACCCCGCCTTCTCGTGGTGCAGGCTGTTAGTACCTTTCATAAGAGATATTCTCTTTTGGAAGGGAACGGAAGGGGAGGACTGCCAGTTCAGTATGGGCTACTGATCTGATCATCTATGGCCACTTTTTTCTTTTTTTTTTCAACCCTGTTGAGGAGTGGTCAACTTCACAGGGTCCTGATGCTGACCATTTATACCTCCCATGCTCTTCCCGTGCTTTCTTCGTCCCTTAAAAAGGGAGTGTCATAAACTTAGCTGCTGAGTGTTGTGCAGCACCTAGTGTGAGATAGCATAATACACATTTTGAAGGGTTTAACTAAGCAGGGTTTCTGTAAATGGTAGCTAGACATAAACTGGAAGGAGGGCTCTCTGTGATCTCCAATACCCAGTGATGATGCACAGAACTGGCCAGGTCTAGTGCCCACCATGTCAGACCCCACCTTCTCGTGGTTAAGTAACCTATCATGGTAAGCTTTAGTGGTGCAGGCTGTTAGTACCTTTTATTTCTCCACTTTACTTAAATCCACCTTCTCGTGGTGCAGGCTGTTAGTACCTTTCAAAAGAGATATTCTCTTTAAGATGAACTGAAGGGAAGAACTGCCAGTTCAGTAAGGCCTACTGATCTGGTCATCTAAGGCCACTTTTTTTTTCAACCTTGCTGAGGAGTGGTCAACTTTACAAGGTCCTATTGCTGACCATTTATACCTACTAGACTGGACTTGTTTATGGATTTGAGCTTGATTATTGATCCTGGACATGCTGCACTGGTGGGCCTCTGTTGAGGGAGAATCTGCCGCTGTGTTTTCTGTTTTCTTCTGGGTTGCCAGCCCTAAGTGAACAGAGGTATGGTATTCCTTATATGAGCTGGTGGATAATCCTAATCAGAGGCCATCGCAAGTACCTGAACCTTACTTAGCTAGTTGGGCATCGTCAAGCCTAAACTGGAGTAATGTGTCTCAGGCAGGCCATGTGGCTCTTGAAAAAGTCCACTTGAAAAGGTGGTGCCTGAAGTTCCTACCAGCATCGGTGACTTCAGCCTTTAGCGAAGGAGGAACAGGTTTTGATATTGTTAGCTCTACCATTCTCAATAAACCTAATTACTTTAAAAATCCTACTAATCATTTTCCCTCTGCAGGAACGTGGAATGTGATGACATTATATAGAGATTATTCTCTTGATGTCCTCACGCAGGAATTCCAGCGTTATAACCTAGATATTCTAGGCTTGCAGGACACCAAATGGGCAGGTAAAGGTGAGATGCTTAAAAATAACTTAAAATTTCTCTTTACAGGGAGGTAGGATGGAAAGCATCACCAAGGCATGGGTGTGCTGCCCAGCAGACATGCTAGTGATGCTCTTCTAGGATATGAGTGCATTAATGAAAGGTTTCTTACAGCAAAATTTCAGACAAGCATTAAAGACTTGAATGTTATCTGCTGTTATGCTCCCACTGAAGATGCTGATGAGGATGAAAAGGATAGGTTTTATGGACAACTTCAGGATATTTTGAATTCTGTCAAAAAAGGAGATATTACCCTTGTTCTAGGTGACTTCAATGCCAAAGTTGGTACTGACTCTAACCTTTGGGAAGGGGTGATAGGCCATTTTGGTATTGGTAGCTGCAATGACAATGGGCAACATCTCCTACATGTAAGTAAACTCAATGGTTTAAGAATAACTAACATATTGCAAACACCACGACATAAATACACATGGATTTCACCTGATGGGATGCATAAGGATGTGATTGATTACATATTAATTAACAGCAAATGGGCTAGTTCTGTTAGGAATACCAGGGCATACAAGGGAGCTGAAATTGGATCTGACCATTACCTTGTTAAAAGTGTCTTGCAACTTAAACTTAAAAAGTGTTGTGCTAAAGTTAAAAAATTTACCTTTAATACTGAAGCTCTGAAAGACCCAGTTATAGCTAAAGCTTACCATGATAGGTTACTTAATCATTATGACAGTCATGGTTTGCTTACTACTGAAGTTGAGGAAGAATGGGACCGTTTTAAACAGGCTTTTTTGGAAAATTACAGTACTTTTTTAAGAAAAAAAGGAGCAGAGGAGGCAGAATTATTTGAGTGATAAGCCACTTGAGCTTATTTCAGAAAGAAGGAACTGCAGGAATGTCCTTAATCAATATCCTATTAGTCCTAATAGAAAGGATTACAGAGAGCTTAATAAACGTGTAAAGGATCAGTTAGCTACTGATAAGAATCTTTGGCTTGATGGTTTGGCTGACAAAGCTGAGGAAGCAGTTAGACAGCACAACAGCAGAGAGCTGTAACAGATAGTTAATGTTTTATGTGGTAGAAAACGGACAGGCATACAAGGATTGAAGGATAAACAAGGTAAGGTTATAGAAAGGGAGGATTCTGTCATGGCTAGGTGGGCTGAGCATTTCAGTGATGTTCTAAAAAATCTAGTTAGTTCTACTCCCATTGTTTGCAATGCTGATAGATGCATTGGTGGCTTTAATGTTGGCCCTATAACACAATCTGAAGTTAATTCGGCTGTTTCTAAACTTCATTAATCCCCAGGTGTAGATGAAATTACTACGGAAATACTTAGCGCTGGGAATGTTTCTGTTACCACTTGGATGACTGAAATTTTGAATATCTTTTATGATAAAGGCATGGTTCCTAAGAATTTTACCATAGCTATTGTTATCCTTATTTTCAAAAAAGGTGATCGCAGTTCTTGTGATAACTATTGGGGTATCAGCCTACTCTCTGTTCCAGATAAAGTTCTTTCCATGATTGTGCTTAATAGAATTAAGAATCTGGTTGAGTCAATTGCGTGATGAGCAATGTGGATTCAGAAGTGGTAGGGGATGTGTGGATCAGATATTTTCACTTAGGCAGATTCTTGACAGAATTTTAGACAGTCTTTGAACTTTTAACTGACTTTTCGATCATTATATACACAGTGTTACTACTAATCGCTTGTATTTTAGATGTCAGATGATATTGGCTTACGATAGGAGATTCTTGAGAAATGTTTAGAGTTTCAGAAACCTTTGGTTGCTAGCTTTGTTGATTTCAAAAAGGCTTTCGATTCTGTTGATCGTCATAATTTGTGGTTGATTGTGAGATCATATGGTAGATATGGCAAGAGAAGTTAGTTAACGTAATGAAAGCTCTCCATAATAATACTGAGCCGTGTGTGAGAGTTGGTAAGGCTTGTAGCAATTGGTTTAGCATTACTTCTGGTGTTCGACAAGGGTGCATTTTGTCTCCTTTTCTCTTTAGTTTGGTTATTGATTATGATATGCAAAATTCACTTGAAGGGAAAGATTTTGACCTTAAATGGGCTGGAAATGCGAAAATTTCTGATTTAGATTATGATAATGATTTATCCCTTTTCGCAAATGATGTTGATGAGATGAACTCTTTCATTCGAGCTGTTGATGAGACTGGTAGTAGAGAAGGTTTTGTTATAAACAGAGAGAAAACTAAAGTGATGAAAATTCGTCAGTCAAGCTGGGATTCAGTTAATCTGAATGGTTGCAATCTTGAGCAAGTGTCACAGTTTAATTATTTTGGGAGCTATGTAACAGATACTGGTGATGTGCGGTATGAGATTAACAGACGAATAGGGATTGCTGCTGGGACTTTTAAAAATCTATGGAGATTGTGGAGAAATAGGCGTATACACCTAAAGACCAAAATTACACTGTATAATAGTTTGGTTCTTTCTAGGGTCAGTTATGGTAGTGAAACCTGGACGCTGTGTAAACAAGATAACAGGAAACTAGATGCTTACGTAGTGACTTGGGTATTAGGTGGTTTAACTTTATAACTAATGATAAGGTTAGGCAAAGGAGTCTGCAACCTCGTTTAAGCAGCATGTTGTGCAGAGAGAGACTCCGCTGGTTTGGCCATGTTGCCCGTATGGTTATTATAGATTGGCGAATAGGGTTATGAACAGTGTGCCTAGAGACCTCAGAAGGAGGGGGAGACCTAGGATGCGGTGGGCTGACAATGTCAAACAGGACCTTGTTAGAATTGGTTTGCAGTGGCCGGATGCAGCAGATGTAGTTCAGGGCAGATATGTTTGGAGAATTAAACTGCACAGTCTGGTTGGACCTCTGTAGCCCATGGCTGCTTGATGATGATGATGATGTCCATAAAAATTATCCTTCTCATCCTCATCGACATCCTCAGTGGGGGCATAACAGCAGATAACATTCAAGTTTTTAATGCTTGTCTGAAATTTTGCTGTAAGAAACCTTTCATAAATGTACTCATATTTTAGAAAAGCATCAGTAGCGTGTCTGCTAAGAAGCGGACCTACGCCTAAGAGATGTTTATTATCTTCCCTGCCTGAAAAGAAAAATTTTAGATTATTTTTAAGAATCTGACCGTTATATGTCCGTCTCGTCTCTTGCAGGCCGAGAACATCTAAATTATAACGGTGGGATTCTTGTGTGAGGACATCAAAAGAATAAGGTCTGTGCAGAGTCCTCCCATTCCAAACTACCTATGGAGAGAAATTGGTTAGTGGGATGTTTAAAGAAACTATGTTTATTGAGAGAGGGAATGCATACAGTATCAAACAGCCCCCTAATCGCAGGCATGGGGCAAAGACCCGTTCCCCCACCATTAAAGGCTGAAACCATCTACACTGGAAGATTTCCTGAAATGTAGGAGTTGACGATGCCAGTAGAAGTAAAGAGTTCAGGTGCCTGCGATGACCTCTGCTCAGGATTATCCACCAGCTGATTAACATATCCTGTGAATCTATTCACTTGGGGCTGTCAACCCACAAACAAACAGAAAACACAGCAGAAGATTTTCCCTCCACAGAAGCTCACCAGTGCAGCATATTCAGGATCCATAATCAAGCTCAGAGCCTTATTTCAGTCCAATCCAGTAGGTATATATGGTCAGCACCAGGACCTTGTGTGGTTGACAACTCCTCAGCAAGGTAGAAAAAAAAAGTAGCCATATTTGTCGAGATCAGTAGGCCACACTAATCTGGCAGCCCTCCCTTTCCGTTCACTTCCACAAGAGAGTATCTCTTCTGAAAGGACTAACGGCCTGTACCACGAGAAGGCGGGGTCGGACATTAGGTGCTAGGCGTGGCCGATTCTATGCATCATCACAGGGGATTGGTGCATAGCTCTCCTTCCAGTAAAAAAGAAGTATTAAATTACAGGCTATCACGTGTCAGAACTGTTACAGAAAATGCATTTGGAATAATAGCTAATAGATTACGTACTCATGGTCTGCTGCATATTGTATAATTATTTAAGAAGTAACTGTAGGTTGACATATTCACCTGCAAATTTACTGGATTGAGAGGATACAGAAACCAGAAATGTAACGCATGGAGACTGGAGAAATGAGCCCGTCAACGATTTAGAGGTGGGTAATTATCGAAATTTTGCTGACAAGGCTAGAAAATGTCGACAGATATATGAGGATATGGTATACCAGACAAGTTAGTTAATATAATGAAAGCTCTCTATAATAACACTGAGTCGTGTGTGAGAGTTGGTAAGGCTTGTAGCAATTGGTTTAGCATTGTTTCTGGTGTTGGACAAGGGTGCATTTTGTCTCCTTTTCTCTTTAGTTTGGTTATTGATTATGTTATGCGAAATTCACTTCAAGGGAAAGATTTTGGCCTTAAATGGACTGGAGATACGAAAATTTCTGATTTAGATTATGCTGATGATTTAGCCCTTTTGGCAAATGATGTTGATGAGATGAACTCTTTCATTCGAACTGTTGATGAGACTGGTATAAACAGAGAGAAAACTAAAGTGATGAAAATTGGTCAGGCAGGCTGTGATTCAGTTAATCTGAATGGTTGCAGTCTTGAGCAGGTGTCACAGTTTAATTATCTTGGGAGCTATGTAACAGATAATGGTGATGTGCGGCATGAGATTAACAGACGAATAGGGATTGCTGACGGGACTTTTAAGAATCTATGAAGAGTGTGGAGAAATAGGCGTATACACCTAAAGACTAAAATTAGACTGTATAATAGTTTGGTTCTTTCTAGGGTTTGTTATGATGGTGAAACTTGGGCACTTTGTAAACAGGATGGCAGGAAGCTGGATGCTTTTGATTCCAGATGGTTACGCAGTATCTTGGGCATTAGGTGGTTCAACTTTGTAACTAATGATGAGGTTAGGCACAGGAGTTTGCAACCTCCTTTAAGCAGCATATTGTGCAGAGAGAGACTCCGCTGGTTTGGCCATGTTGCCCGTATGGATAATTATAGATTGGCGAATAGGGTTATGAACAGTGTGCCTGGAGGCCTGAGCAGGAGGGGGAGACCTAGGATGCGGTGGGCAGACAATGTCAAACAGGACCTTGTTAGAATTGGTGTGCAGTGGCCGGATGCAGCAGATGTAGCTCAGGACAGATATGCTTGGAGAATTAAACTGCGCGGTCTGGTTGGACCTCCGTAGCCCATGGCTGCTTGATGATGATGATGATGATGATGATGATGATGATGATGATGATGATGATGATATGAGGAATGTTTCAATGATGGCCACGGAAAAGTGCAATGGCAAGACAGAAGGATGTTGCAAAAATTTGGTAACAGTAGTCGTTGCTGAAATATAAATAATACACAAACCTACCAAATTATTAGAGAATTTCCGTGTTATGTAAATGGGATATATCGCTACAGTAATGAGTCATAAGATTTATCACAAAAATTATTTAAAAACTTATAATAAGGATTGTTTCAAACCAATTAATAAACATACGTTTTAAAAATTTGCCTAATGATTATTTTAATATTAGAGTAATAGTTTTCAACGTGGGGTACGCGGTAAAATTTTTTAGGGTACGCCGTGAGAACTCAAAAGTCGCTAGATTGATGTTATATATATTTGTTTTATTTTATTCCCATTGTTATACTATAAATATCCCCCCCCCCCATACTCCTTTTCTCTTTAGTTTGGTTAAGAAACTCCCTCCTCTCCTTTTCTCTTTAGTTTGGTTATTGATTATGTTATGCGAAATTCACTTCAAGGGAAAGATTTTGGCCTTAAATGGCCAAAATCCCCCATACGGGACCACCTTGTCGAGGTGGAGGGGGGGGGGGGGGCTTGAGGGCCTAAATGAAGTCGAAGGCTATGCTGACCGGATTGGGCAACGGTTGGACAGACTAAGATTTCCATCTCAGAAGTTGAGGACTTGGTCCGGTCATGTTGGACGGGCCCAGACGGAAGGGCCGGACTAAGAGTCCCAGTCACGGGAGCCGAGACAACTTAAATTCTATATCCTTGTTTGTGGCGGTCCAGGACATAGATTAAATTTATGTTTTGACCGATGGATGAGCTTTACTCCTATAGTACTGTTCGCCATTAGGTAGTCGGGGATGAGCTGTATCTATCTGGTACTATCTTGCCCCTGATCGTAGGTAGTGGTGAATATGGCATTTCCCTATACTGGTAGTGCTTTAGACGGAACTAGTGGGTCTTGTCATCATATATATACTATAAATATAGTTTTATCTATCTATACAAGGGGAACGCCAGTTACTTACATATTTCCAGGGGATACGTGAAGCATAAAAGGTTGAGAACCACTGTATAGAGAATTATGAACGATTTTCGTAAAACAAGCTTCCATAATTCTTTAAATGCTTAATGAATATTTTTGAAAATCGAGATTTAAATAGATTTGATTATGATATTTATTTTATCTTCAATCACATTTACCCTTTAAAATGAATATTTTAGAATTTATAGAGCTTCAAAGTAGATTTCATGATATAGCAAATATTCTGCATTGTTTTGGTAGCACAGTACATACGTTTATTTTAAAAGTTTGAATTGTTAGCCGATTATTTTTTAATCACTCTAAACCCAAAAATATGCACATTCATAAATGTAAGTACTAATTTTTCGCATTCATGTAAAAAAAAACTTTATATCAGTTGTACCCTGAAAATATGTTGCACACAAGTAAATTCTTTATAGCAGTTTATTTTCTTGTGCGATATTTTGAAAATAATAATATCGATGCTGCCGAACGATCGATAGAACAGAGTAATAAATTCGATAGAGTCGAGCAATCGCTTTTATTACACATTGCAGCTTTGTGTTAATAGCAATTCAGTGAGTGGAATTGAGAGCGCATGCGCATAGCGCTAGAGCCAGGCGAGCCACTCCACCAAAGAATCTTTAATCCCCTACACATGGACAGAAGGTCTAAGGAGCAGAAGGCTAGCTTCGCACAAGCGTAAGCGTAATTTTACCGAAGCTGAACGTGGCAAATTGATGTGCAGGCACAAAAACAACTGTAAGGGGCGATCTGCGAATGCGCAGTGCAATCATTTTAGCCCACTGCAGCTATAGTTTACTTACTCTTGGTATGTTTATTGCAATTTAATCAGTGTTTCAACCTGTCTAACACCCATGGCTGTTTGGCACAGTGGTAACTGATCCTAAAATTATTCAATGAGTATTTTATCCCGTTCAGGAGTCCATTTTACGATACCTGAAAAAGCCGTTTATGTTTATTTTGAGTAATTTTGCAGAATTTTTAAAATTAACATGTAAATTAATACATTTAATCATCTTGCGAATATATATAAGGCAATGTATGTTGTAGGTTTGTGTTCCCTGGAGCATATCGATGTATACAGGTTTCTGGACTTTGCTCTAATAGTGTAATTCTTTTTTTATGGTTGATACGGGAAGTGCTTGCTGCCATCTGTTGAATATTTATACAAGTAAAAAACTCGATATGATATTTATGGAAAATATCTACAATTTTATAAAATATAAAATATAGAATATGTTGTCGTGCATTGACTTATAAATCTCAATTTATTATAATATACTAAATATTGTAGAGTGTTCAAAATATTAAAATTTTTTTCTTCAGCATAACTACTACCTGTTTTACAAAATTGGATTTTATTAAAGAAAACAATTTTGATGACTCCTTGTTATTTTCTCTCTAAACGAAAAGAAAATTATGATTGTTCCTCATGAAGGAACTGAACATTTTTCGGCGTCAAAGTGTATGTAAAATTATTCACGTGACCTCGCTCGGAAGTGGAAAAATAATGCAGCGAACTCGTTCCTCTCCCTGGCTAGTTGGCTTCACCGCAATGCACGAATTTGTCATGTTTAGAGGGCGCTGCAACCGAAAAGTTTACATTACGCCAATGGAAGCTTCCTCTCTTCTCCCTTAGACACTCCTTGCTTTAGCTTCGGGACGTGCAAAGGAGCGAAGAGCACCGATGAGCAGAATTTACTCATCGCACTTCGACCAATGTGGCTTGACTTTCGATACACACCCCCATACTTGGACCGAACGGAGGAGCTAACGGGCCTAGCTTTGCTCCAAGACCGATCGTTTATGGACAGCTTTAACGTATTCAGAAAGAGTCAAGCATTCCAATCTCCTTCCCAAAGCAGAAAATGCACAGTAACAAGAGAAAGACAAAGCTGCTGACATTCAGATGTAGCCAGGATTAACTCGTTCTTAATTTTCGAAGACAATTATTTTATCTCGAATATAAATGGAAGTACTGATACGAATGCACTTTCTCATTAAATCAGTTATAGTTAAAATGATTTTTTTTTCTGCAGTTAGAAAAAAAAGAAATCGTTTTTTTCTTAATGTTTTGCACGAAATTGTCCAAATACTAGGTGGTATGCATCCACTTATGCACTACGATATCGTAAGATGGGATACGTATGAAGCGAAAATTACGGTGAGATTACAGAAGTTCTAATGTCACTCTAATTAAATCACTTGGAGAAGCCTTAACTGGGGATAGAAACTGTGTGACTATATAAAAGAATAGATGAATTTGTTTTATTAATATGTACTTCGAATAAAATAATAATAAATACCTACTCAAGCAGCTGCTTGCCACAGAGGTTTGACAGGAGCCTTTCAGTTTATACGCCATAGTAGAAGATCTGTGAAGATAGCCAGGATGGCGGAACCCCAGCAGAAAAACAACACAAACATCCATGCCTTACCCGGGGCTCGAAACCAGACCCCTTAGATCAATAGCTAAACGCGCTAACCACTCTGCCACGAGATGGCACAATAAAATTCTGTCAATAAATCTCTGCAATCGTCTACAGCAGTGATTCCAACGGGGGCAAAACAATTGGAACCACTGATCAACAGGATCATTAGTAAAAGTTCTGCCACTGCATAACAGTTTAATTGTGTTTATTCAAAATATCCATGATAACTTTAACGATGTTGAAAGAGAAGCTGGAAAATTTGTATCCAGTAAAACCTCTAAAGACAAATCAAATTATGTAAAATTAGAAGATAAAGATTATTTCAAATTAAAATTTCTTTCCTTGTGGTAATTAAATAATTTGTGATATTAGCAGAATAAGCCAAGTTTATTAGGACGTCAATAAGAAATTTGATTAACTGTTTTATTATAATAAGGAAAAGTACATCAATTATATTTAAAAAATTGCAGAACGAATTTGAAGCAGAAATTGAGCAATTTGATATTTTGTCAAGATCAGATCTAAAACTGTCTCACAAAATTTATTCACGATATAAAAAAATCCTCCTCAAGATTATGTTTAATTTTGTCAATGATTAACGTCGAAGGAGAACGTTCATTTTTCGTACCGAAAATTGTTAAAAATTATTTACGAAGTACACTCGTAGAACAAAAATTTGAATGCTATGGTAATTTTGCACATAAAATTTTTTATTTTGATATGCTTTTTTTTCTTTATGAATTAATTAACGATTTTAGTGATTTGAAAAAAAAATGCAGTTATCTTGTGGAAAAAAATTTCATTTTAAGAAGTTTTAATTTTTTTAGAAGAAAGTTTTAATTTTTTTATCAATACTTTGACCTACAAAATATCAAATACTTTTTAATTTAAATTATTTTCGTAATTTTACGCTATTATGGATTCTAAAATATATATATTTATATCTGCACAGTAATTTAAAGTGCCTAGGATTGAAAATGTCTAAACGCCACCTGATAAAACTGCATATCAAAATTAAATGAAAAATACCGATATGCTGGAAATGGCTTGCAACAACTGTAGAGTCCCTCTTTCATAAGGACATTGGCTTAAATGGCCTAGTTTACATCTATGCTAAAATGTATTAATTTGCAAACACTGAAAATTTATATATTTCGAAACCCTTCCACCATACTGCTCTGTATTAGCCAACAGAATTCCTCTTCTCTGACATAATCGACTTGCTCCACTCCATTTACATTATGGCAAATCGTGGTGTTGAATGAAAAGGGAGATGCTAGCTGCAAGTTTCTTCTGCGACTGGTGGCTCTGTCCTGTGTAGAAACAAGAGAGTAAGCGATAACCAGCTGGAAGGAAG
Organism: Ryuthela nishihirai; assembly: GCA_038380435.1. Taxonomy (NCBI): domain Eukaryota; kingdom Metazoa; phylum Arthropoda; class Arachnida; order Araneae; family Heptathelidae; genus Ryuthela; species Ryuthela nishihirai. The sequence goes on from JAWZYU010000019.1 coordinate 8,913,124, forward strand.
TGACGCAAGGACGCAGAGCACGAGGTCGTAAGCACGAACTAACAAACAAGCTGGCTGGGTGCCCCGGTATTCATGAGACACATATGTACAAGCAGAGAGTTTACACAACTGCTTGCCAGCGTCGTCCGCCACTGGACCTTTCGCTTCAAGCAACTGATAAGAGGTGTTTTATCAGAAAAGCGAAGTTCAGAAATACGGCCAGACTTTTTTTTACCGTTTGCATTCACCATGGAAAGGTTCCACATGTTGATGTAGCTGGAATTGCAAACAATGCACAGGACGTTCAGGATAAGCTGCGTTTCAATTATTTGTTAGCTCTGTAAGAATCGAGAATCCATGTGGCAGGTTTCGTTTGGCCTTGGAAATTCTTTTGTAATTAAAATCGAAAAAGGCAATGACGGCGAATAAACTAAAGACGTACCAAGTGAGCATATTCACAACTTTGTTTTTGGGGTATGCTTGCTATGCCTACAACAGGAAAAGTGTATCTTTTGCTTTACCGAAACTGATAGAAGATGGAATGGAGAAAAGTGAAGCTGGTAAGTATTATTCGTAAAACTGTTAACAATGATATAACGATTTCGTTTCAAATTTATATTAAAAACGGAAAGTTAATAATTAAATTAATGTTGAAGTTTCAAAGCTTTTGATTTTATGTTCAACTACAACTTATTGATGGAAGAAGGTAGATAGTCTAATTAGAATATAATAAATAAATAAGTAAATAAGAAGTAATGGATCAAGATGATCCTTATATTTCAGAAAATTTTGATTATTGACGTTTATGGAATAGAAATGAATTAGCACGAAGTATAGATAAATAATATGTTGTTTAACCTAAGTAACCCAATAAGTTACAAACTACCGTATTTTGCACTTAGGTACATATAATATACGTATGCAGGTTTGGATCAGAGAGAGGATAGTGCAAGGGAAACAAAGAACTTAGATAATTTCAATAGCTGAAATAATAATAGAAATAAAAATAAAAACCTCCTCAAGCAGCTGCTTGCCACAGAGATCCTCTCAGTTTATATACCATAGTAGAAGATCTGAGAGGATGGCAGGACATCAGCAGAAAAACGACACTACATCCATGCCTTACCCGGGGTTCGAACCCAGGTCCCTTAGATTAGTAAAACTCACAAACCACTCGGCCACAGGACGGCCTAAGCTGAAATAGGGGTGACAAAGAAAATACTAAATGCTGTATTGCTTACAGTTTCTAGGAATGTTTGTTTTAGAGACAACTGGAACTGAAATAACATCATATTTTACACTGTTATATGAATCAAAAATTTTCTAAAACAATGTAGAAACGGCGTTCCCTATTAATTCAGCCACGTTGCAAATATTTGTTTTTCCTCTTTGGATATGTCTCTTCACATGTACTTAGTGTTAATCATGTACATAGCAATTAGGCCATTCAGTCTATATGTTTAGTCGGTTTTAAAATCATCGATTATATCTGTAGATAATTAATATAAATCAATTTTATTTTATAAAGTGTTATTAATTTACGAAGTAAGTGAATGTTACCTCTTTATATTTTCTGGATTTAAAAGGAGCCACCAAACTGGATTCTGCTACTAAAAATATAATTTATTTAATATACTCGCTTTCGTCACTGATTCTTCAATAATTTACAAGGTACATATTTATGTGAATACATGTGACATAATTTCTCAAAATATTTTTGACTCACTTATATTCGTAGTGAGATAAAAAAAATTATCTGCGTTTAAAACATAAATGTTTTGCACATTTAATATAATTTTATACGAAATGCTGAAACTTTTATATCGGGATAAAAATGATTTATACTCACTGCCTGAAACTGCAATAATCATTTCGATTATTGATCTTTTCAGAGATTGCAATTAGGGAAGATGTCCAGTTTCAAGGAGGTAAAACGCCAAGTGAAAATGACTAAAGTGGCTATTTTGCATGAAACGAATTGATTACCATATAAATGATGGGAAAATTTAGGGGAGGGAATGAATGCCCACCCGACGACTGTGGCCCAAAAATAAAAATAAGAAATGAGCCAGAAAAAAAATTAACTGAGCCCAATGACTGAATCAGATCGAAACGGGCAGGAGCAATAGTTTCAGCTTTCTGGAAAATATTCGAAAATATTGCGAGGAATAAAAGTTTACTATTTTTTCGCCATCGTTTCAGTTGTTGAAATTGTCAAGGGGGAGGGGCGTATGATCTCCTTGCTCCTCCCTCCCCCATCAAGAGCAGGACCTGGCTATTATTGTAAAGCAGTGTTGGAAAACGTAACGAAATAACGGAATAACGAAACGATTTTTGAACAACGTTATGAAAATCATTCATGGAATTTCAAAATATTTATAACGATGAAACGTAACAAATAACGGAAAAAATAATTTCGGTATTTCGGTATTTTTCACTGTTTTTGTGTTGATGTATTTCACGTTTTAATTTTATAACATAGAAACTTATGTGAAATAGACAGATGTACAATTTGCTTTTATGATCAATGTATAAAGATTTTCAGTGACTCAGCTCAATGACACATTCCAAAAGAATTGCGAAGCAGATGTCTCAGCCACCTTTTTCGCAACTGGAACTCAGAGAAAGTGTTTTGCGATAGCCAGATAACAGCTTCAATGAAAAAGAAAGGATGTCTCCATTCATGCAGAAGGGAAACAGGGCAAAATCCCAGATATATTACAATTCTCCTTGATACGGTTAGACATTTCGAAAAGGAACTATGTAGGTAGGGTAATTTGGGTATAGGATAGAGAATTGGAAGAATATCCCCCCCCCCCCCCCGAATATGAGTTCGTCTGATACAAAAACTGAAACATGTCTACCTGCTTCGAAATTCAAAACAGTTGCTGCAATTTTTAGCCCCATATTTTATGCCCGGCACTAAAAGTAAATGTAAAAAAAGTAAATAATTATAAAATTTTATTCGATATAGAATATTATTTTAACCTTTTCTGTTTGGGAGAATATTTTAGTAATTAGGAAACCCTACTCATATCTTATTCTGAGACTCTCCTCCCTCTCCCGAAACTAAATCCTGGTCGATCCCTGTCTTCAGCAGCTTCGATTCTATGGCTTGCATACATTATTAGAATACATAGAATGATGTCATCCTATTTTACTGGGTCACCAAATTGCAATTTTTATTTCGTTATTTTTAAACCATAATTTTTAAGAATCAGTAACAAAAAAAAAACAAGCGCAACAATTCTATTTGCATGCATGCATTTATTTCGTTATTAATAATTGTTATTAATATAGATAATTTTCTTTTTTCCATATATTTAATCTATTTTTTAACAAGTGGATTGATTGAACTGGTGCGAACCGTTGGATGCTATATGTATATATATATAATAAAATAATAACTTATATTTCATTATTTTGCATTTGTACCAAAAATATTCCGAAATAAATTTTTGGCTGTAACGAAAAATGTAACGAAACGTTTTTCATTTCGTTTACCAACAAATGTCCAAATTACAAATTAATTTTAGAAGTCTCTCTGTCCGTCTGTAGATGTCTAATATTTTACTTTTAGAGATAAAACTTCTTTTTGTGTTGCATAGGTATCGACGAAATATTACGATTTGCAATTTCCGAATCTGCCAAAAGTTAAAATTGCGCTCTCTAACGGTTGAAACTTTTAGACTAATATTGCAAGCAACGTATTTATACTTCAGATTTTAACTTTTGATGGTAGAATGTGGAGGTCTTGAAAGTTGTCGCCTTATACCCATGAAGACGAAAAATGCAACCAACTGTTTTGTTTTAAAAGATAATTGGAAATCTTATTTAGCTGGATTGGTACCAGTGGAATATTATGTGGCATTTTTCCGATCCTTAGGTGGTTTAATTTTTATATCGTTAGACGGTAATAAATATGAAAAAGGAAAAAAAAAATTGCAAGTGATTTATTTAGGGTAGAAATTTGAAATTTCAGCGATAGAACGTCAAGAGCTATTCCTCTGACAGCAATGGCCCCTTTTCTCAGGGTTTTTTTTTTGTTCCATTTTAAGACAGCACGTGAGAAAAGCAACTTTTTAAATTGAAGAAATAAAAGAGAGATTCTTTTTATGATTTATAAGTATTAATAAAATACTACTAAATATTTGCATCATTGAATTAAAACTTTTAAAGAATGCAAAAGTAGGTAAACGAAAACTTTGAAAACGAAATTTCCATATTCGCCAAAAGCGATATGTTTTGGAAGAGTACGTTCTTCTAGTTGATATTTTTTTCCTATTTGCAGAACATAAATGTCGATTCTTTGCAATGCAATGTCATTTCCGTTTGCCACTCTTTCATACCTTGACTCAGCGTTCTTCTTTTGATTCAGCACGTACCGTATTCTTGGGACTGCCAGGCCCTGATTACCGACTAGGCCCCTAATGCCTGGGCTAGGGCCCTTATTACTAGGAGTCCCCAAACTCTATAGATATTAACTTTTTTCAACAATCGTCGTCTTAGGAAAATATTTGGGTCAGCGTAAATTGGGAATGTTCAGCTTTTTCTTTTTTTAGCCTTTTCTTTTTTAACTACAAGATGAAATTAAATTCTGAAACCTGTTCAGATTGATTTAGCTTAGAATAATATCGAATAATTGTTATAATGTAAAAATGTAGAGAGCTGTGTAATATCACACGAAGAAGAGAAACAACTCATTTGAAAGTCAGAGTAATGCTATAGAACAAGTGTCGGCAACCTTTTCAGATTTGCTTATATTTTTAATAATCGGGCCACAAGCGTTTAATTAAGAGAAAATCATCATCATCATCATCATCCTCAAGCAGCCATGGGCTACGGAGGTCCAACCAGACCGTGCAATTTAGTTCTCCAAGCAAGTCTATCCTGAGCTACACCTACTGCATCTGGCCACTGCACACCAATTCTAACAAGGTCATGTTTGATATTGTCTGCCCACCGCATCCTAGGTCTCCCCTTCTTTCTGAGGCCTTTAGGCACACTGTTCATAACCCTATTCGCCAATCTATAACTATCCATACGGGCAACATGGCCAAACCAACGGAGTCTCTCTCTGCACAATATGCTGCTTAAACGAGGTTGCAGACTCCTTTGTCTAACCTCATCATTAGTTACAAAGTTAAACCACCTAATACCCAAGATACTACGTAAGCATCTAGAATCAAAAGCATCTAGTTTCCTGTTATCTTGTTTACACAGTGTCCAAGTTTCACTACCATAACTAACCCTAGAAAGAACCAAACTATTATACAGTCTAATTTTAGTCTTTAGGTGTATACGCCTATTTCTCCACACTCTCCATAGATTCTTAAAAGTCCCAGCAGCAATCCCTATTCGTCTGTTAATCTCATGCCGCACATCACCATTATCTGTTACATAGCTCCCAAGATAATTAAACTGTGACACCTGCTCAAGACTGCAACCATTCAGATTAACTGAAGATTACTGCCTGCCTGACCAATTTTCATCACTTTAGAAGAGAAAAATAGTGAATAGTTTTAGAAGAGAAAAATAGTGAACTGAATCACAGCCTGCCTGACCAATTTTCATCACTTTAGAAGAGAAAATAGTGAATGAAAAAAATACTTAAGTTATCAATTTTTATTACATCAATCTTAAAAGAGATAGAACTATTTAAAGTACGAGATATGAAACAAACATGAAAATGGAACTGAACGAGCAATTATTTTTTTTACGTAAAACCAAAATAATACATTTCATGCATCACAATATGTGTGTCTCTATGCTTAATGTGACTTTTGTGGTTGTTTTCCCTGAGCCAAATTATCTATGTCCACTTCATAACCTGAGGTGCAAATTCGAATTCAAGCATGCAAATGTTCATCAGTCAGTCGAGAAGGAAATTTATTTTTTCTAAAATTAATGGCAGAAAATGCTTGTTCGCAAACGCATGTGCTTCCAAATGCGACTATCATCTTCTTTGCGAAACTGATTAATCCTTCAGATATTTTTGGTAAGCATCGATAAAAATTTTGGATCTTTCCTAACGAAAATGCGTTCTTTAACGTTTCGTTGTGTTGTAATTCCAAAACTTCCATCTGTAGTTGGTTTGGTACGTCATCAATGTCGACATTAAAAGGGCTCAAAATTAATCGCATTTCGATGCCAATTTTATGAAAATCCACAAATCTTGTTGAAAATTCCGTTTGTAAATCTTCAATAATACCAACAAAAGTTTCCTTTTGTGTTTGCCATCCAACTGTAGATACAGATTTGCAACATATAAAATGATGTAGATTTTCTTCCATCATACGTTTCGTCAACAGATATAGTTTGGGCTTCAAAAGCTTTTATGTCAGAAAACAGTTCTGCTAGTAATTTACCTTGGCCCTGCAGGTTCAAATTAAGTTCATTAAAGTACCTGGTAATATCTACCATAAATGCAGGAGACATAATCCATTTTTTATCCGATAGTTGTGGAACAGTATTTTCGTGTTCCGTCATGAAAGTATCTATTTTCTCACGTAAATTATAAAAAACTTTTTAGAACAGCATCTCTACTTACCATCTAATAGCTGAGTAGCAGACAACGTCCTTATACTCCGAATCGATTTCTATCAAGAATTCTTGAAATTGGCGGTGTTTCAGCCCGTTGCGTCGGATGTAATTTACAGTAGATATCACAGTGTCCATAACGTCTTTCATTGATGATAAAATTTTGCAAAAAAGTGCTTCCTAATGAATGATGCAATGAAACACCATTGGATTAGCGTAACCTAAAATCTGTAATTCCGCACTAATTCGACCTACTACACCGGTCTTAGAGCCACACATATTTCTTCCACCAATGGTTGTAACATTTTTTAATTTTTTCCAGTTCAATTCTAAAGAATCAATAGTTTCTTTCACTTTTATGAACAAATCATTGCTGGTTGTAATATCTTTTAAACTACAAACACTGGCCAATTTTTCATGAGCATTAATCATCATCATCATCATCATCAAGCAGCCATAGTCTACGGAGGTCCAACCGGACCGTGCAGTTTAATTCTCCAAGCATATCTGTCCTGAGCTACATCTGCTACATCCAGCCACTGCACACCAATTCTAACAAGGTCCTGTTTGACATTGTCTGCCCACTGCATCCTAGGTCTCCCCTTCCTTCTAAGGCCTCTAGGCACACTGTTTAACCATATTCGCCAATCTATAATTATCCATACGGGCAACATGGCGAAACCAGCGGAGTCTCTCTCTGCACAATATGCTGCTTAAACGAGGTTGCAGAATCCTTTGTCTAACCTCATCATTAGTTACAAAGTTAAACCACCTAATACCCAAGATACTACGTAAGCATCTAGAATCAAAAGCATCTAGTTTCCTGTTATGTTGTTTACACAGCGTCAAGTTTCACTACCATACCTAAACCTAGAAAGAACCAAACTATTATACAGTCTAATTTGAATCTTTAGGTGTATACGCCTATTTCTCCACAATCTCCATAGATTCTTAAAAGTCCCGGCAGCAATCCCTATTCGTCTGTTAATCTCATGACGCACATAACCAGTATATGTTACATAGCTCCCAAGATAATTAAACTGTGACACCTGCTCAAGACTGCAACCATTCAGATGAACTGAATCACAACCTGCCTGACCAATTTTCATCACTTTAGTTTTCTCTCTCTTTATAACCAAACCTACTCTACTACCAGTCTCATCAACAGCTCGAATGAAAGAGTTCATCTCATCAACATCATTTTCCAAAAAGGATAAATCATCAGCATAATCTAAATCAGAAATTTTCGTATTTCCAGCCCATTTAAGGCCAAAATCTTTACCTTGAAGTGAATTTTGCATAACATAATCAATAACCAAACTAAAGAGAAAAGGAGACAAAATGCACCCTTGTCGAACACCAGAAGTAATGCTAAACCAATTGCTACAAGCCTTACCAACTCTCACACACGACTCAGTGTTATTATAGAGAGCTTTCATTATGTTAACTAACTTGTCAGGTATACCATATGATCTCATAATCAACCACAAATTATGACGATCAACAGAGTCGAAAGCCTTTTTGAAATCAACAAAGCTAACAACCAAAGGTTTCTGAAACTCTAAACATTTCTCAAGAATCTACCTATGTGAAACTATCTGATCAACACATCCCCTACCACTTCTGAATCCACATTGCTCATCACACAATTGACTGTCAACCAGATTCTTAATTCTATTAAGCACAATCATGGAAAGAACTTTACCTGGAACAGAGAGTAGGCTGATACCCCTATAGTTATCACAAGAACTGCGATCACCTTTTTTGAAAATAAGGATAACAATAGCTGTGGTAAAATTCTTAGGAACCATGCCTTTATCATAAAAGATATTCAAAATTTCAGTCATCCAAGTGGTAACAGAAACATTCCCAGCTCTAAGCATTTCCGCAGTAATTTCATCTACACCTGGGGATTATATGAAGTTTAGAAACAGCCGAATTAACTTCAGATTGTGTTATAGGGCTAACATTAAAGCCACCAATGCATCTATCACCATTGCAAACAATGGGAGTAGAACTAACTAGATTGTTTAGAACATCACTGAAATGCTCAGCCCACCTATCCATGACAGAATCCTCACCTTCTATAACCTTACCTTGTTTATCCTTCAATCCTTGTATGCCTATCCGTTTTCTACCACATAAAACATTAACTATCTGGTACAGCTCTCTGCTGTTGTGCTGTCTAACTGCTTCCTCAGCTTTGTCAGCCAAACCATCAAGCCAAAGATTCTTATCAGTAGCTAACTGATCCTTTACACGTTTATTAAGCTCTCTGTAATCATTTCTATTAGGACTAGTAGGGTACTGATTAAGAACAGTCCTGCAGTTCCTTCTTTCTGAAATAAGCTCAAGTGCCTTATCACTTAAATAATTCTGTCTCCCCTGCTCCTTTCTTCCTAAAAGAGTACTGTTAGTTTCCAAAAAAGCTTGCTTAAAATGGCCCCATTCTTCCTCAACTTCAGTATTAAGCAAACCATGACTGTCATCATGATTAAGTACCTGTCATGGTAAGCTTTAGCTATAACTTGGTCTTTCAGAGCTTCAGTATTAAAGGTAAATGTTTTAACTTTAGCAGGACACTTTTTAAGTTTAAGTTGCAAGACACTTTTAACAAGGTAATGGTCAGATCCAATTTCAGCTCCCCTATATGCCCTGGTATTCCTAACAGAACTAGCCCATTTGCTGTTAATTAATATGTAATCAATCACATTCTTATGCAGCCCATCAGGTGAAACCCATGTGTATTTATGTCGTGGTGTTTGTAATATGTGTTAGTTATTCTGAAACCATTGAGTTTACTTACCTGTAGGAGATGTTGCCCATTGTCATTGCAGCTACCAATACCAAAAGGGCCTATCACCCCTCCCCAAAGGTCAGAGTAGGTACCAACTTTGGCATTGAAGTCACCTAGAACAAGGATAATATCTCCTTTCTTAGAATTCAAAATATCCTGAAGTTGTCCGTAAAACCTATCCTTTTCATTCTCATCAGCATCCTCAGTGGGGGCATAACAGCAGATAACATTCAAGTCTTTAATGCTTGTCTGAAATTTTGCTGTAAGAAACCTTTCATTAATGCACTCATATCCTAGAAGAGCATTACTAGCATGTGTGCTGAGCAGCAGACCCATGCCTTGGTGATGCTTTTCATCCTACCTCCTTTAAAGAGAAATTTAAAATTATTTTTAAGTATCCCACCTTTACCTGCCCATTTGGTGTCTTGCAAGCCTAGAATATCTAGGTTATAAGGCTGGAATTTCTGAGTGAGGACATCAAGAGAATAATCTCTATGTAATGTCCTCACATTTCACGTTCCTACAGAGAGAAAATGATTAGTGGGAGTTTTAAAGAAATTGGGTTTATTGAGATTGGTAGGGCCAACAATATCAAACATCCCCCTGATCGCAGGCATGGGGCAAAGACGCGTTCCTCCTCCGCTAAAGGCTGAAGTCACTGATGCTGGTAGGAACTTCAGACACCACCTTTTCAAGTGGACTTTTTCAAGAGCTATATGCCTGAGACATATTACTCCAGTTTAGGCTTGACGATGCCCAACTAGCTAAGTAAGGTTCAGGTACCTGCGATGGCCTCTGATTAGGATTATCCACCAACTGATATAAGGTATCCCATGCCTCTGTTTACTTAGGGCTGGCAACCCAGAAGCAAACAGAAAACACAGCGGCAGTTTCTCCCTCAACAGAGGCTCACCAGTGCAGCAAGTCCAGGATCCATAATCAAACTCAAATCCATAAATAAGTCCAGTCTAGTAGGTATAAATGGTCAGCACCAGGACCCTGTGAAGTTGACCACTCCTCAGCATGGTTGAAAAAAAGAAAAAAGTGGCCAAGATTACAAGATCAGTAGGCCATACTAAACTGGCAGCCCTCCCCTTCCGTTCTCTTCCAAAAGAGAATATCTCTTTTGAAAGGTAAAAAATCATTTTTTGAAAGGTAAATATCATTAACTTCGCAGTGTCTGTCACGTCACTACTTTCATCCATTGCTAGAGCGTAACAATCAAATGATTTTGCTTTAAATTTAAGCTGTTCGAATCAATTGGTACCGATTTCCTCTACTCGCCGTGTACAAGTATGGGCAGATAAACTACTATCTTGAAATACCGTCTTCTTTTCTGGGCATATTTGTTCAATTACAGCTAAGAAACATCGTTTAATAAATTCTGAATCTGTATAAGGCCTTCCTTCTTTCGCAACCAGTTCCGCTACCACATAACTTGCACAAACAACCAATTCATTATGAATACTTTGCTTCTTAAATACATTTTGCTGAGCAGTCAAAGAAGCTTGTAATTTATTAATTTGATTTTTTCTAAGTTCACAGGTCAAATCCTTGCATTGACTTTCATGTTCATTCGTATAATGAAGTCTGATATTATATTCTTTCATAACAGCAACACTTTTATGACAAATAAGACAAAGGGGCTTATCCCCATTTTCAATAACGAAGTACTTGCTGTTTCATTCATCATTAGACCTTCTTCCTTAATCTGCAATTTTACGTTTTCTTGATTCCATTTTTGAAATTATTTTTAACAAATATATATCCTCTGACAATAATAGTTGATGTTATTGAATTATTGCTAAGCTGCGATAGTAAGAAAAACCCCAATTGAGAGTATGCGCAGCACACGGGTATAAAAGACGGACAGAGGAATGCGACTGCAAAAGTGCGCCAAAATCTCGGTTGTCGTCGAGTGAAGTCGCCTTTGTTATCCCCACTCACGATAACTCACTCGGTAGACTCGCGCCAAGTTGCATGGCGATATCACAAAGTATAGGTATAAAATTATTTTTGATTTATTATTCATATTATAAAATGTATTACTCAAATAATTCAACATACGGGCCACATGCTATGTAACCTTTCACGGGCCGCCAATAATGCACGTGTGGGCCACCTGTTGCCGACCCTTGCTATAGAACGTCGCGTCTCCTGCCCTCTCCCCCTGCAACCTTAACCGAGTCCTGGATTTCATGCATTAGCAAGATGATTAGAGTTACCGCATCTGCAGCAATAAGAATCGGTTTCTCTAATCAATGCAGTATTAAAATTGAAATTCTTGAATTTAGTTTCTTCCGCAGATCATGTTGATTTTTGGGCAGCAACTTTCCTTTAATTTCCTGAGATTCCTTCTGAGCAGATTCCATAACAAGTGTTAAATCCAACCAGTGCTTGAATTTATTATTAGGATTTAACTGTATTAATCGCTCAAGCGATCTTGTATCTCTTACTTCAGAAATAAATTGTTGATGCAAATATACATCGACTGTAGATGTCTTGCAACGCGAATACGCGAAGTTGCAATTTTGGTTTAATCTCTTGAAATCAAAGCACGATGTGCAATTCTTTCTGTGCCACCTTTTCATTGCCTACTGATTGTTTTTGGTTCCGAAATTTCTCTTGGTTTGGAGTTAAATGTGCTTTTACTGAACATTTAGCTTTTCTGAATTGCTTTGCGTCATCAGGTTCGTTGAATTACAACAGATCAATAGAATGTCCTAGTGTCAGAGGTACGAGAGTGGCACTGCGCTTGAAGGGGAACTGATTAAATTACGAATGCATATTTATTGTACATATTTCACTGTAAAATTAATTTAAGGCAGCCACTTACTTGCGAATGGAACAATACCGTAACCCTCAACATTTGAGTAGTTTGGGCATTGCGTAACTCTCGCATGTGGGGAATTCTCGAATTTTGGGTCCCTAATTCAATTTTAATTAAATTATTAGTTAGGTTCAGGACTAGACAAAACATAATACAGAGTAAAGATGTAGCTATGAGAACCAGGCACGTACACAGGACTTAATTTCGTGAGAGGGGGAGGGGCAAGAATTTCGTTTCAAGGAGTAATGTCTGACAATAAGACTTCAATAGGGTTTCTCAATTACTAAAATATTCCACCGAACAGTAAACGTTAAAATAATATTCTATATCGAATAAGGTTTTATAGTTGTTTTTTTCTTAAACCTATTTTTATTGTCGGAAATAAATTATGGGACTAAAATAAAATTATACAAAGACAACTGTTTTGGATTTCAACAAAGCAGGTAGAGCAGTGTGAAATTTCGTATACGACGACAGGATTTTCGTAGGGGGGGGGGGGGGGGGTTACGTCCCTGATGATAACATAGAAAAAAGAAAAGTAAATAATAATATTATAATACATACCCTATTGTGGTGAAGTTAATCCATATTCTCCAAGAAGGGCAATTGAAACTGGCGGAAGCAGAGGATTTACGATGAAAAAAACTGCAACAACCATATGATGGTCATTTCTTATCTACAGGTTCATTTTGAATTTCATTGTAGTCACTCTATTCAGTTTCAATTTCCCTTTTAAAATTGAGGCATATCTCCATTGCAGAATCGCATTCTAGCACTTCGTCTATTAACCCTGCTGAAGCTTTGTTATTTCATTCGAAGCTCTGAGGTTGAGAACTTGGTTGAGAGTAACCATTTCAGCAGTTTCCTCTTCCTCCTTACTCTCCTCTCATAATGATCTCGGTAAGATCATCTTTAGTCAATTTCTTGGTGTTTGACTCGATCTCGTTATAGCTGGCTTTGAATGTCAAAAGATCATTTATCGTACTTTTATATTTCAAACCATTCCCGTTGTATTAATAAAAATAAAATAAAAGATATTTCACAGATAATTTCCAATTAGTTAAATTGTAGCTAAGCTGTTTAAATAAAGTATAAATCGGGAATTTATAAAAAAAAAAAAATAAATACCCCCTCAAGCAGCTGCTTGCCACAGAGGTCTGACAGGAGCCTGTCAGTTTATATGCCATAGTAGAAGGTCTGAGAGGATGGCAGGACCTCAGCAGAAAAACGACACAAACAGCCATGCCTTACCCGGGGCTCGAACCCAGGTCCCTTAGAGCAGTAGCCAAGCGCGCTAACCATTTAAATATTTAAAAAAAAGTATATCGCGAATATGCGAATTTTCTGAATGTTGAAGTCGCGAATGTGGAGAGTTTATTGTAATTTGATCCAGACCTGGATCTAGAAAAAAATAAAGAGGGAAGGGAGGCCTTTTTATTCTTGTAAAAAAAGAATAAATAAAAAATAAATAAAGAGGGTCATGCTAATGACCACATCGAGCCAGAAAAAAGGTAAAAGAGGGGTCAAGAGGCCGGGATTTCATTGCAATATAACATTTCCCCTGCCATTTAAGATGTCTTAAAAATTTTTGATAAATGCACGAAATGCACATAAGTTAAATAATTTTTTGCCTCCATTACTCTTACTACCATTCTCAAAGTGTCGGGGGGGGGGGGGAGCGTGGGAGTGCCCTCCCTGCTCATCCTCCTCTCCCCCTAGTTAGTTCCGTTCCTGTTTCTATCCTTCCATATGATAATTTTGAAAGAGTGCAGTTCTATTGGAACATTGTTCTTTCTGTGTTGCTGGAATCCAGTGGAATACGATGCAATATAAATAAATACGAACTGAACTGAAACTGTTTTGTACGTCTGTTACGAGACCAATTATGTTATCAAGGCAGTTTCTTCCTGGTCTAAAGCTATTAATATTTGAGTGAAGATGTCCATTTTTTTCCCCATGGTCTTAGAGCCTATCTTGGCTATGGCCAATGTGGCCCAGACCGTAGGTCCCATGAGAGTTAGACGCCAAATGACACTTTCACATGTACGTGTAACTTTTCACACATTACTGTGTAAAAAATATTTGTAATAAAAAAGGGTAATTTTTTATTATAAATATTTATATATAAATATATATAAACTAGAAGAATAACACCACTTATGACAAATCTGGAATATTTATTTTCGAAGAAGATGAAATTTTTCTTTTCCGAATATTGTGTCCTTTAAACAATAGTAATTCCTACTAACGGATGATTCGGGAAATGTAAAGAGTAATACCTATTATTTATTAGCCCTCTACAACTTTCAAAATATTTTATTTATCCCATAAAATGAAAAGTTGTGTTTCTTGCCGTTTCGCAGATGCAGATGTTCTCATTGAAAAGCTTTCCACGGATAAAAGATAAATGTTAACGTAGATAACAGATAAAACTAGGTAAAAAAATTATGTTAACGCTGAAAATGGATGTGATAAGAGCTGCAAGAACAATAAAAAAACTTCACTTCGTTATTGATGGCTCACATGAGTGAAAAAAAATACTTGCGAGAACGGAGAAAAAAATGAAATCTGAAGAGAAGTGCATAGCTAGAATTAATCCAGGGCCGGCTCAAGAGTATCTGACGCCCCTAGGCAAATAAAATTTAGGCGCACCTATACGATTTATCTTTTCCTTGTTTATGAGTAAGGCTGGCGCCCCTAGGCGATCGCCTAGGTTCGCCTAATGCAGTGTCTCGCAACTTTTTTACTCTGCGGCACATTCAATCTAATTTTTTTCCGCGGCACACTGAATCTAATTTTTTTTCCGCAGTACACCTAAAAAGAATTTTTGATGGTTACCTAAAAAGAGGAAAATTGAAGTTTCGTTAAATGCATTTTATTTAAAATAAATATAATAATAAATATAATTAATCATAACTCGGCGTTTGTTTTAAATATTTGTCCATTCTATGGCTTGAAATAATCAAAAATTAATACCAAAATTTGGAAAAAGCTTGATAAATACTTACAAGATCCCAGTTGATAAAATCTGAAAGATTTTTATTAAAGCACGTCGATAGCACGTCGATATTAAAGCACGTCGATACACAAGTCAAGTCAAAATGAAATCTTTGGAATATCTAGTGTCAATTTGAAAATCTCTCGCGGCACACTTGGAATCTCTCGCGGCACACAGTTTGCGAGACACTGGCCTAATGGTAAAACCGGCCCTGATTTAATCCAGTTATAAATGAGATTGAAAGTATTATTCCTATAAGGGATCCGAAGTTTCATATATAAAAGATATCTGATTTAAAAAAATACAATGATAATATTCACTTTAGAAAGCAAAGGGAAAAAAACGCATGCGAAGAAGGGTTTTTTTTAGATGAAAGCGGAAAAGCGGAATATAAGTTTAAAAAAATACTCGACTGCTAAAAAAATTGGAATTAAATCTGAAAATTTCAGGGTTGGAGATCACGAAATTTTCCTAGGGAAATGTACAATTGAAGTTCTTGGTAATAAAAAGCTGTATCGCCGATAGGGCCGGGGGTAGCTCAGTCGGTAGCGCGCCAGCTCATGATGATCTGCAGTTCCAGAATGCCTGCCGATTTCAAGACGAGAAGCGACAGCAGTGCTAGTTTCATTTTCATCCGCGCTGGCGATCCGCTGTTTTACTTGCTTCGTAGCAGTAGTATAGGATATTACGCTATTTACCGCTAGTTTCAAAATTGGATACTGATACGAATTTTTCATAAGTGATGTATTTTCTGTTCTATCTATTTACTGCCTTTTTTAACTGGAAGTGTGAACAATGATGCAGTATTGTGTGATGATGTTTTGCAGAAGCGAAACTTATGAAACAAAACTCAGTTTCTATCGAATCTCTTCCAAACTGGATCTGCGAAACAGGTGGCAACAGTAGAGGCGGAAGAAGGTACAAGCACGACGGCCCCGGCCCCCTCCTCAAGAATCTGTTAATATATATATACATATAATATTTTTAAGTAGTTAAGTAAAAAAAGGTAGTTAAGTAAAAAAGTAACAGGGCTGTGCTACAAAAGTGTTGCCAAATTAGGGGGTTTAGACATAAAGCAATGTTTTTTTTTCTTTTTCATGCCTAAGGGATATTTCGTTTGTGGAGTGTTTTGTGTAGTTCTTGTAGGAAAGCAAAATAAGGGTAATTCTGAGGAACAACTGGACCGATTCTGATTCTAAAACACTATCCAATTGCAACTGGGTTTCAATTCAATTAGATCGAAGCCGTCACAAAGCCAATGAACATTTTGTGTCGGTGGCATTTAAGAATCGGGCATACGACTGAAATTGATTGAGATTAAGGTATCCTCAGATATAACACAAAAGGACCCACACAAAAGGATGAACGAAAAAAAAATTGCTTTTTCCCTTGACTGGTTCCGGGATCGTCTGATAGTTATCGATTCTTTCAACGAAGTCAGTGAAATATTTTTTTGAGGACCACGAAGTGAATTTGCAAAGATTTGGTGATAAAACACTAACAGAAAGTGACCAGGTGGCTCTTGTAGGTTTAGTTTAGTTTAGTTTACACTTCACAAAAATTGGGAGTTCCTTGCACAGACTTTCCCATAGAATTTATGTTTTCCTTTTTTTTTTTTGAAAATTCTTGATGTTCAGTATTTTTTTTTCCTCTTAGATTTTAAGAGATTTTTTTTTTTGTTTCGTCTTCCTCCTAAACTTTAGGATTTAATTCTTTTGTTTATTTTGTTTTTGTTTATTTAATTTTGATTTATGTCTTTTTTTTTTGGTATAAATATATATATTTTTTTATTATTATTTTTTTTTTGGCTTTCTTTAATTTTTTTTTATAACCCTTTTTTTTATTATATTTTTTTTGTTATTTTGTTAATTTTTTTTTCTTTCTTTTTTTTTGTTTTTTAGAAATTTTTTTTTTTTCTTTTTTTTTTCTTTTTAATTTTTTTTTTATTTTTTTATTTTTTTTTTTAAGATTTTTTTTTAATTATTTTTTTTTCTTATTTTTATTAATGAAAGAAAAAATTTTTTTTCTTTTTTTCTTTCTTTTTTTTATATTACGTTTTTTTTTTGTTGTTGTTCTGTGTTACAATTTATTCCATATCTCTGTTTCTTTGATGAATTCCAATAGGAAGGCAAATATTTTTGTTTGAATTGAGATTGTAGGGTGATTTAAAATTAAGTTCAGAGTAAATTCGTTAATATTTATGTTTCTAAGTTTTTCAAAGAATTTTTCTCGTTGTGAGTCATATTTTGCACAATTTAATATAAGGTGTGAGGAATTTTCAGTAATATTGCATTTTGTACATTTGGGTGAGGTACTTAATTTGAGTAAGAATTTTGATTTATTTAAAAGAATTGTATCTGTTCTTAGCCGAAATATGATTTTGGATTCATGTCTGGAAAATGGTAATTGTAGGAAGGTATTAATTTTGTTGGAAAGTTCAAATCTGAAATTTGGTTTGAAGATAGAGTGAAATTGAACATGTTTTTCTAAAATTTTGAATTCTAATTGTTTTATTTCTTTTTTAACATGTATATAAAAATTGTGTGTTGGCGAGATGTTATCATAATCATGTGCTGATTTTGCTATGTTATCTACATATTCATTTTCTTTAAATCCAGAGTGTCCTGGTATCCAACAAAGTTGAATATGGTTATTTTTTTCATTTAGGTTTTCATTATAAAGTTTTAGGAGTGTATGTGTGTAGTATGGATATGTGGTGTATGTGTTGTCTTGTATTAATGTGTGTATAGCACTTTTAGAATCAATGAATATAACTATTGATTGATTTGTTAAATTGTCTAATGTCCAGTTAAGTGCGGCAAATATTGCATAAATTTCAGCATGCAATATCTGAGTAAAATCAGGCAATTTGTATGCTAATGATATGTTGTGTGGTGGAATATATACAGCAGCACTGGATGACCCAGAATCTTTTATGTAGGACCCATCTGTGTAGATTTCCAAACAATTGTTAAATTTTTCAGATTTAAAATTAATGAATAATTGATATAGAGCTTCATTAGAAATTTCATTTTTTGAATTTAAATGTGGAATCTCTGTATAAACTACTGGGAGTTTGTAACACCATACTGCTACAGATTCAGTAATGTCTCCTCGCAGTTCATCTTTAGTTAGTTTATTAAAGAATTCTTTTAATAATTCATTTTCTTCGATTTTTTTATAGAATATGAGTCTTTTAAAGTTTAGATAAAATGGGTGGTCTGGTAGTTTATAGTGGAGTCTTGTGTAATATTTTAAGATTAAAATTGAATGCCTAATTTCAAATGGAGGAATGGCTGTTTCAGCCAGAAGAGCTAATGTTGGACAAAATTTTGGTAAGCCTAAAGCAATTTTTAAACATTTGTTTTGAATAACATTTAATTTCTTTAAGTTAGTTAAATTAGGTTTGTCTATAAGGTCTAAGCCATATTCCATTTTTGATCTGATTAAATTTAAGTAGAGTGTAATTAAGGTTTTTTGATCAGTACCTTCTTTTTTGAATGCAAAGTATTTAAAAATGTTTAGGAGTTTTGAACCAGAATTGTAAGCTTTCTCCAGATGAGAGTTCCATATTAATTTTGAGTCTAAGTTAAATCCCAATAATTTACATTTGTTGACTTGATTAATAGGTTGCGAGTTAATTTTTAAGAGAAATTTTGGATTATAATTTCTACGTCTATAGAAGTAAATACAAAAAGTTTTATCTGTGTTAATTGTTAAATTCCATTTGTTACAATAATCTATTAGTTTGTCTAATTGTTGTTGTGTTTTTTCTTGTAGAGTATATTCATTTTTGTCTGATACCCAGAAGGTAAGGTCATCAGCATAGCTTGTAAAGTTAAATTTTTTATCAAAAATCTTTTTGATGTCATGTAAGTATAAATTAAAAAGAACAGGGGATAAGGTAGATCCTTGTGATAATCCTTGTGTAATGTTATAAGACTTAGAGTAGGTTGAGTTTAATTTAACCTTTAATTTTCTGTTTCTCAAAAATTTTGCTAGGAATTCTATTAATTTATAGTCTAATTTAGCTTTACACAGTTTGAGTAGTAAATGTTCTATGGAAACTGTATCAAAAGCCTGTGATAGGTCTATTGACACAGCTAGTACTGTTTTTTTCTTTTTATTGGCAGAGTAAATATCATTTAAGAGTAGTGAGATGCATTCTTTAGAAGATCTGTTTTTTCTGAAGCCAAAGAAGTTTTTTGGTAATAATTTTTTCTCTTCAATTTGCCAATTCAGTCTAATAAGAAGCATTTTTTCAAATAATTTTAAGGAGTTGGATAATAGAGAGATTGGTCTATAAGAGGTTATTTCTGTAGGGATTTTATTGGATTTTTGGATAAAAATTATTAAAATTTCTTCCCACTCTGGTGGTATGTCTAGTGTGTTCCATATATGATTAAAGATAGATAATAATTTTTCTTTCCATGCTTCTGGAAGATTTTTGAAAAGTTTGTTAGAGATCAAGTCTGCACCAGGGGCAGATTTAAGATTAAGTCTTTTTATTGCTCTATTTAGTTCCAATAAGGAAAATGGTAAGTTAACTGTAGTGTCGATTGATTTTAATTTGTTTAACTGTGTGTTATAAAAGGATTTTTGTCTAGAATCTAAGCTAGGTGCAGTTTGAACTATTTTTAAGTTTTGGGCAAATCTTTCAGCTGTTTGACTAATGGTAATGTTATGTTGTAAGGCATATTGGGCTATTGGAAAAGTTTGTTGCTTTTCTTGGACAATACTTTTAAAAATCCTCCAGATGTTTTTTCCTGGAGTAGAGGTTGTTAATTCTGATGTAAATTCTTTCCAATTATCACGAGAGGCAGTTTTTAATTTTCTTCTTACTTCTGCTTTAATTTTTTTAAAATTGTTAATGTCTTGGAAGGTTCTGGTCCTTTTAGCTTTTTGTTCTGCTTTTTTTCTGATAGCTGTTAATCTATTCATATACCATATATTTTTTTTTAATTTTGGAATTTTGTTTATAATTGTTTTAAATACTGATTTAGTTTGTTCCTTAATTGATTCAAAGAATTCATTATATTTTAGATTGTTAGAGGGAGGAGTATTGTTAAGGATTTTTTCGAAGGAGTACCAATCGTTTAAATAAATTTTTTGTTGGTATTTTACTTGTAGTTGTGAAGTCAAAAGTATGGGGTGGTGGTCACTGCCCCTAGTATCTGGGAGCAGTGACCATTTGAATTTGTCAATTAAATCAGTTGAGATTAAAGTTAAATCAATAATTGATTGATTATAGGCTGGGTTTTCGTGAGTAGTTTCTTTACTATTTAGTAAGATCAGATTTGATTTTGTTATAAAATTACTCAATTGGACACCTGCTGGGTTGGTAGTGTAGGAGTGCCAAAGGGCATGATGGGAGTTAAAATCTCCCAGAATAATAATAGGTTCTGTTAATTGTTTAAGAATATCATTATAGAAATCTTCTCTGATAACCAAACCAGGATTGTAAACATTTAATATGGTGTATGACACATTGTTAATTAATATTTTTACAGCTAAAAGTTCTAATAAAGGGGTATTGTAATTAATTGGAATTATTTTGTGGTGTATATTTTTGTTAATAATGAAACCTATGCCATTATTACTGTTTGTAGAAAAATGATAATATGATATAAAGTTAGAAAAGTTAATATGCTTTTTAGTTTTTATCTCTTGTAATGCAAAAATATTTACCTTCATATATTTAGCCATTAGTACAATTTCTTCCTTTTTCGAAATTATCCCCCTGCAGTTCCACTGTAGGAGGTTTAACTTATTAGGACTTGAATTGTAGAAGAATGTCCATGATTAGTATGTAGGTCTCTTCCGAAGGGCAGATGAATTTCAAGAGGTGAAGCACCAAGTCTATCAGTAGGTTTATAGTGACATTTTCATCTTTTAATTGCCTGGCGATTGAGTTGGAGGACAAAGCATGTTTGATTTTTTTCGTCTGAACGCTTTTGGAGTTTAGTCCTTTTTTTGTAATATTTGCGTAGCTAGGTTTGCTAGGAATGTTACTTTGCAAAATTTGTTTTTCAATAGGAGACAGTTTTTTTGATGTGCTTGGGCTGGACAATTGTATATCACTTTCATCAGATTCTGCTAGTTTGTTTCTTTCAGTTATTTGTTTATTTTTATACGATAAGCTAAATAAGTCCATTCCATGAAGTACAGGGAATTTTTTAGTAGCTTGTCTAGATCTCTCATCATCAGGTTCATTTTCAGAGAGATCTTGTCTATGATCAACGTAACGGTTATTGAAGCCGTTCGGATTGAAATTCGAGTTTGTGCGAACCTGAGGGAGGACGTTTTTTTCTCTAGTTTGGTTTTGCTCCTGTTTTGCTAACGCAAATGCGCTTGTCCAACTGCATTGTTGGCGTCTTTGAATTTGCATAGCCTTGCAGGCAATTTTTTTTATTGGACAAGCATAATAGGTTGCCGGGTGGTCCATGCTACAGTTTGGGCATTTGAAATCGGAAATTTTGCATGTTTTGTGCGAATGGGAATCACTGCATCTTTTGCATCGAATGCGGCTCCTACAGCCTACTGCAGAGTGGCCCCAGCGCCAACAATTGCTGCAAAGAATGGGGGATCCGAAATGTTCTTTGACAAAAAAATGGCTAAAACCTATATTGACCTCACTGGGTAACTTTTTATCAGAACAGTAAATAACTACATTTTCGGTGGGAGTTTTGAGAAAGCCATCTTTGGAATTGTTAGGCTGGAATCTCATCATGCGTCGTACTTTAAAGACGCTGTAGCTTTTTAGGGATTGAAGTAAGTATTCATCCGAGTATTTGGTGTTGACATTAATCAGTAAACCCATGCAACTATTTTCATTAGGAATTCGATAGGTTACATCTACTCCCAAGATATTATTAATACTTTTTAAAGTTTCTAAATCAGAGTCACATTTAGGGAAAAGTATCACATCGCCTTTGCGAGTGAACCTACCTTTGATGTCTTTATTTAGTAGGTTGAAGAAGAAATCTGTCACTTTATCATCATCCAAATCGCTTAATTTTGAGGTTTCGCTGTAAATGATGATTACAAGATCATTTTTCTTGGCTTTAGAAGTAGCAGTAGCACGAACTATTTCGTCCTCGGAGGCAGAATCTGCATCTGTGATGTATCCCTCCGCGATACATTCAGGGTCTTGTGGATGGACGTCGTTAAGTTCGTTTTTCTTGGCTTGAGATGTTGCATTCTTCAAGTTAGGAGTAGTATCATTAGTTTGAGTTTCTTGATCACTGATTTCACCTGCTTCTAAGAGTTCATTTAATTCATCTTCGGAGTTTGGGGTGTATAGCGAAGCCATCTGTGCCTTTTCCACGTGTTTCGCCATTTTTTTTAGCTGGCACTTTTCCGAACTTTTAATTGGTATTCCGCTAGTTTTCTTCATTTTATTGTTCGCGTTCGTTGGTTTTTTCTTTGCACCCATTGTGGAAAAAGTTGGATCTAATAAATCTCCAAATCAATAAGCTTTCATCAACTTAACTAAAATAAAAACTTACAAACTGATGAGCCCGATCTTGGACATAGTACCTCTCACTAGCTTCATCGAGAGACTCTTCTGCTCAGCTCGCTTAAAGAAGACTTGAGTTGAAGTCTTGAAAAAGGCTGTTGTAAACAAAGGAACAAAGAATCCTAAGTATCACAAAAAACGTGGCCGCTCTTTACCGTATAGTGTCTTCTCTACCAAGTGGATTTTGCACTTGTGCATCTCTACAAGAACGGGAATACAAAAGGCTGAGTCCATCTAGCTTTTCTTTGATTATGTTAATCAAAGGGACCTGGGTTCGGGCACGGGTAAGACACGGTTGTTTGTGCTGTTTTTCTCCTGAGGTCCTGCCATCCTTACAAACCTACTATGGTGTATAAACTGACAGACTCTTGTCAGGCCTCTGCGGCAAGCATCTGCTTGAGGGAGTATTTATTTTTTTTTATTTAAGCAGCCGGGCCGTATCCAAATACCGACCCAATGGGCCAGGTATCCTCAAGAAATCTTTAGTGCAAATACATAAAAATATTTGATGTAGATAACTGCAAATGTATAAATAGACGGATAGGTAACCCGAAACATCACATAAGAGTAACAGTTACCATTACAAAGTGTTGCCAGAGTAGAGGTTTTACCCATTAATCTGGGTTTTTTCAAAAACGTGGAATTTAAGGTGACATTTCATTTAAGGGACATTTTGTGTAGTTCTTGCGGCAAAGGTTGGGTTGTTTTACCTCTGAGCGGCACTTTTTTGCACACCATGGGCTAAATGGCCAGGTCACATGGACCCCGAAGGCTCAGAGAAGGTTGGGGGAGGGGACCCACTGGAACAGCTGTTGGGAGACAGATGGTAGTCTCCCGTCAAGGTCATCCAGCGTGTTCTTTAACGTGCACAGGGTATGGCTCTGCAGCACACGGGGCCACGGCTTAACGTCCCATCCGACGGATGGCGGTCTTTCCAAGCCCATCGGTGTCCGCTACTGACCGTGGGCAGGGCAGGGAATTTTGCGGAGATAAATCTCAACGCTGACCCAGCTGGGACTCGAACCTGGGAACTGCAGATTACGAGCCTGGCGCGCTACCGACTGAGCCACCCCCGCCCCTGCGGCAAAGGAAAATAAAATGTAATGCTAAAATTATCTGATAACTAAAGACCAGTTCTGATTCTAAAACAGACGTAATTTCAACTGTCTTTCGATTAAATTGGTTCAAAATTAAACCATTTTGTGCCTGTGGTTCCCGGGAATCGGACTTATGGTTGAAAGTGATCAATGCTATAAATATGCATCAGAAACATAAGAATGAGTGAGAGAACAATATTTTCCCTTAACACTCGTTGCGGGCACATCTGACAATAAGGACCTTTCAAGAGAAGGGACTAGAAAGTTCATTTTGTCTGGCCTCAGACTAAAAAGAAAGCTAAAAGTTTAGACACTTGTCAATGTTTTTTTTTTTGATATTCGAGTTAGCTTGTTTACCTCTGAGCGGCACTTTTTGCACACAATACGCTAAATGGCCAAGTCAGAAGAAACCAAAGGCTCAGAGAAAGTTGTGGAAGGGAACACTCTACAGCTATTAGGAAACAGATGGAAACCTCCCGCCAAAGCCACCTTAGCATGTTCTTCAACATGCACAGGGTATGGCTCTCTTGCTAACAGGATCACGGTTTTACGTCCAATTAGACAGACGGGGTCTTTACAGAGCCCATCAGTGTTCCCTTTCCAACAGAGAGCAGAGGGGTTGTTTAGCGGAGGCAAATCTGAACTCTGGCCCAGGTGGGACTCGAACCTGGGAATTACAGATTACGATCAGACCTGGCACACTACTGACTGAGCCAATCCCCTGCCCTTTGGTATCAGATTCAACAGTCGAAGATATAATTTTTAACTGACGAGCATTGGATAAAGAATATATATTGCTTTTCTGGTGGTGTCTTTCTGCTGAGATCTCGCGTTATTCATAGACCTTTACTATGGCATATCAAACTAGCAAGCTACTATCCCATCTCTTCTTATCTAAGGGGTAAGTTTTTATATAGATTTTTTGAAAAATAAAAATAAATAAAAAACCATTGGTAAATTGGTTAAGTGTTATCGACAATCAATTTTTACATTGGCTGTGGGCCTCAAAATTTGGAAGTGTCCCGGGTCTCTCTTCCCGTCCCGGTTCTTGTGAGAGGGCTTAACGGAAGTTAACGATTCTGCAAACAAAAGGAATGAAAATTTTTTGTGAGCACAAACTGAATGTGGAAAGATTTGGGAGTAAAAGATTAGTAGGAAAGGGAAATAACTAGGAGGCTCTTGTAGGTTTTGAAGTAGTAGTAGTCTTCTCCAGCAGGTGGACCTTACAGTTAAGTTAACATCTTTACAGGCGTAGGAATATGAAATCCTTCTCTTTAAAATTCGTTTAGTGAAGGATTTCAGTTGAAATATTTTTGCTCATAGTTTTAAAAAATTAACCACTGGCGTAGTGAGTGGCATGCTTGGTTGAGGATCAAATGAACTTGGATTCGAGTCCCCGATAAGTAATGGATGTCTCTTTTCATATGTTCTCTTTCTGCTGAGGTCTTGCTTTCTTCACAGACCTTCTCTCTGACGTATTATACTGACAGATACTTATGGCACCTATGGCTTAATTCAGAATATATGGCTTCGTTTCCAAACAAGTCATATTTCGTATTAATTCTTTTCATTTAAAGAGAGGTAGAAAAATGCTTCGATTGAAATTATCAAAACTGACGATTTGATTAAATTTAGAAAGATTTAGCTTCATTTTATGTCATATTGTTAACGCATTCTTATTTTTGGGTGACAATATAACATGAAACAGGACAGGAATTTTGAAATTCCTGAAATCTGATGCATCTAGTTCTTAATTTACTATTAGGAAAATGAAGCACATATCTGACAACACTGGTACACAATAAAAATTCCTTCTTGCGAGGTTTTTAAATGTAATTACGTGGTTTTAATAATAATAATAATAAATACCCCCTCTCAAACAGCTGCTTGCCACAGAGGTCTGACAGGAGCCTGTCAGTTTATATGCTAAAGTAGAAGGTCTGAGAGGATGGCAGGACCTCAGCAGAAAAACGACACAAACAGCCATGCCTTACCCGGGACTCGAATCCAGGTCCCTTAGATCAGTAGTCAAGCGTGCTAACCACTCGTACACTCCTTCAAAACTTATAAATATTTTTGGACATCAACTGTGTGGGATCACTTCAGACTGCTGGGAACAGAATAACTGCTCTGGAGCGAATATCTGAGAATAGTTTTACATTTTTTTCTCTAAAAGATGAAAAGCACTTTTTGTTAAAAATATTTTCAAGGAAAAGGGGATTACTTTGATAATTTCTCGAGGCTACAAAATGCATTGCTGATGAGAAAATATTACAGCATTGGATGAGAGCCATTATAAATAATATTTGTTACTAAGTATGATGAAATTGTGTGTTCTTTCCAAGAAAATATTTTGGGGAAACCGATGTCTTGCAATAAATTAAAAAATATTAAAGCTACTATTGAGATGTTTTTATACCTAAATGTTAAAAATTTCTTCCCTAAATGTCCATTTAGTCCATTAATGGGTAATGGTTAGCATATCTGATTCTTAAAGCAGCGGGAAAATCCTTATCTATGTGTTTGTTTGTATATAGTATGAGAAACCAGGATAAGCCCAAAAGAACTTTTCGGTTATCTCCGTCCTTTGTGTAGGGGAGTAACGTCTTGCCGTTCAAAGCAAAAAAGCAAAGAGGGTTATTACTTGGTGTCATTGCCAGAGTCGCAATATCCCTCAGGTGGTTATTGATAATATGGTATCCGAATAAAGTAGAACTTCGATTAATCTGACTGTATATGGGTCAGATAAACCGAAATATCGGGTATTTGAGGGGAAATGTGAATAATTGAGAAAGGCTGGGAAAATGAAAATACAGCTTAATTATGAACAATAAAGAAAATTGAAAGAAAAAAAAAACCCGTGTTCATAAGGCATAATGATAAATATAAAAGTATATTGAAAGATTTATCCACACAGTGAAGAGCTGCCAAAGAGAGTTAACATCATGTTAATATTGTAAAGAAGCTTCTACAAGGAAAAAGTAATATAATACGCCTTATTTAAATTAAATGTTCTTCTTTTATAAAACGGTGATTTCCGCTGTAAATATTCTGAAAAAAATTTCCGTCCTGATGGAAGCTTTTAAGAAACATTTTTTGAGTGCATTAATCGGGGAAAAAAGTAGGAGGACACCATCACGAAAGTAAATAAGTTATTTAAAATTTTACTAAAAAACTTAATCCTAAAAATTGGAACATTTATGGACTATAATGTACAGTTTTTCCTGTACGAAGTTATTAACACATTCTTGAAGGAGTGTGTGGGTGTGGTGGTGGTGGGAAATGTAGCTGTATCACTAAGTGGTACCTGTACAAAATTCGATGATCAACAGACTGATCGGTTAAAACGATAATCGTATTATCGAAGGTCGGTTAATCGAGGTCACACTGTTTGTCAACAACCCCCCCCCCCCCCCCCCCCCCTCCACACATACACACACTAAGAACTTTTCTGTAATATGTCATCAACATAACGTTGACATGAGTAATTGGAAAAATTTCAGAGATCACTTTCCAATAAATAATATTTTGGAATCGCAAGAATTGGGAGCAAGGAAAAGTTATTCCCATTAGTTCAAAACGTGACTATTTTTACAATACAAGGAACTGAATTACATTGCCCTACCAAAGTATTAGAGAATTTTCCGTGTTATGCGAATGGGAATCTAACTTCGAAGCTCTATAAGTTCTCAAATATTCGTTTAATGGAAAAGTGTTACTGAAAACAAATTGCAAATAATAATCTTATCTATTTAAATTTTGATTTTCAACAGCATTCGTCTAGTATTTAAGGGATTATGGAAGCTAGAATATTTCACAACAATAATGGGTCATAATAAATTATTTCAGATATTAATTAAAACTTAAATAATAACAATTTTTTAAACCATTTAATAAAATATAAATTTTAAAAGTTGCATAATGATTGTTTCGATATTAGATAATTATGAATGATTTTTATAAAACGAGATAATTTATTACTTAAAAATTTCAGCTTCCATAACTCTTTAAATATTGAACGAATATTGATGATAAAGCAAGATTTAAATAAATTTGAGTATCTTTTACTTCAGTCACAGTTTTTCATTAAATGTATCAAATCGCGATCGACTGTTTGATCGATAAGCGTAGCTGCCAGTTTAGGTGGAAAAGATTATATTTTAATTAATATAACAATGTCAAGTTAATACGTTTGATGCTGAATTGTTATTTTTGTGTTTTGCTGGTCAAGCAGTGTTAATTCATTATTATGACTTATGTACTAAGGTCGATCGCGAAAGATTTTCTCTCTTAAAAGTCGATCGCAGAGTCCAAAAGTTTGGCCCTCCCTATTATAGAGGTTCGTAGTTAGATTCCCGTTGAAATAACATGGAAAGATAATTTTATAGCTGTCTTTGAATATAATATTTTTATTAGCTACGTAAAATTTTTCACTAATTCAGATAATGTGTTACTTTGAAAAATTAGTGCTAGGTATAGTGGTAAAAATGTTGCTCATTTTCTTCAGACCCGGACACCCATGTGTCCCTCCCCCCAATTTATGCATAAGTCTAGGCCGGACCTGCGCATAAGCTAAGTAAGCTTCAACTTAGGGCCTCACAATTATGAGGGGGCTTCAAAATTTTAAGTTTATTGTATCACGAAATTTCATATTCAAATGAACCATTGTGCAAACACTGTTCATCTCAGCTTTAAACAGCATTATTGTAAACAGTGCTAGTATAATGTTTTCACAACATCAAATTCATATTTAGTTTTTAAAGTTGCCTTCAATAAGAAAATTATTTATTTTAGTTTTAAAATTCCCTTCATTCAAGTTCAGAATAATAAATATATAACCTCCTCAGAAGGTCAAAGCCTGCCCCCCCCCCCTCTCTTCCTAAACCAGTCTTGTTTATAAATAATGGAATGTGGAAGTTAACAACACTTTGTGAGCATTCTGAACTGCACAAATATATGTATGAACCAGGATGGATTAAGCAATTGGGAGACCTGGAGCCAGATTCTAAATGGGTGCCCTGGAGCAAAGCTCTAAATGGGTGCCCTGGAGCAAAGTTCTAAATGGGTGCCCTGGAGCAAAGTTCTAAATGGGTGCCCTGGAGCAAAGGTCTAAATGGGTGCACTGGAGCAAAGTTCTAAATAGGAGCCTTAGAGTTATATTCTAAATGGAGCCCCTTTATCCTTCTAAACTGAAAAATAATGAAAATTGAATTACTTTACATAAAATTGTCAGTTGACGTGATAAAAAATAATATTACTTTAAAACAAGTAAAAAAACAGGGGAGGGGGGGGCTGTAGTTCGGGAGAAGTAATTGAAATAAAAAGACTAACATATAACGAATCAATTCTGTACTGCAGCATAAACTTTGCGCCTATTGCATTTAAAAACTATTACTTTTAAACATCATTTTTTTTTAGCAAATTTTCCATTTCATGCTTAATTAAAAAAATCGGGTATTAATATCAAAACAATCTTGCCTAAATTTATTGCTTATGAATTTTCCTTAACAATAAGCTCTATTGCAATGGTAATAAAATTATTAAATTATATAAAGAATTGTTTTAGAATAAAATTAAATATTGTTCTTTAAAGAATTACCGTTAAATAATATTATTGGGTAAACACTTGAAAATTTCGGATTTTAATGGATAATAATTTTCAATTGTAACACGATTATTTTTAAACACATTTTTCGTTATGCAGAGTTTAAATCATTATTCCCGTTTTGTCTCTAAGAAAGATTCTAATTTATCGTATTTGATTAACCGTCTGTCTGATTCTTTACCATGACTTCGACAAGATCGCTGTATACTTATCGTTAGTATTTATTTAGCTTACCGCGAAATGGTGCTGCCCTCATGTGGCAAGTTTTGAAGCTTCCTATGCGCGCTTGCTAACACGGAGATTCGGAGAAATCGGTAGGCATTCCCATTATTACGAAGGCACCGGTTCCAGGTTCGAGTTCCAGCTGGGCCAGCATTGAGATTTATATCTCCACAAAACTCTCCGATCTGCTCACAGTCAGTAGGGGTCCATCGATGGGCTTGGAAAGGCCTCCTTCCGTCGGATGGGACGTCAAGCCGTGGCCCCGTGTACGGGAGAGCTATAAACTGTGAAATTTAAAGAACACGCTGGATGGCCTTAACAGGAGGCTATCATCTGTTTCGCAGGAGCTGTCCAATGGGTCCCCTCCCCCAACATTCCCCGAGCCTTTGGGGTCCTTGTGACCTAGCCATTTAGCCCATTGTGTGCAAAAAAAGTTCCGCTCAGAGGTAAGCCAAACTTTCGCTGATAATTAAATTTAAGAAAGCAAAACTAACTAGGAACAATTTTGAAAAATTACATTTAAATTACATTAAATTCTGCGATCATTAATTGAATACTCAAAGTGTAATCAATTTTTAAAACTAAATATTTAATCGCTTAACGTAGCCAGTTATATGGAATGTACACAAATTAATTATGCAGTGTTTTTAAACAGATTTCCGGATTTTGAAAAGTTTTTTGATAAAATTTGGAAAAAGAAACCTTCGATTTGAAAAAAAAAATGCTTAGATGCAGCATACCGGACGACGTACCCGCAAAATAGACGAAGGGCGACCATGCCTATCGTTGTACCCTACTGACCAAGGGTAGGGCGGTGAGTTTTGCGGAGATAAATCGCAACATTGACCCAGGTGGATTCGGACCTGGAAACTGTAGATTATGGGTCCATAGCGTCAGGGGAGAATATGGTATTAAGTCTCATCAAATAAAAATGGACGAGATGAATACCATTAACAAAAATTTATTTTTAAAGATAATAGTTAATTTAATATTTAAAAAAATTATCAGATGTAATAAATTATATTTTTCTTTTTCCTAAATAGTAATCTTAGCACTGCTTTTTGTCTTGCAACACTTTAATAAAATAACGACTATGAATCCGGAAAATGGAACATGAAACATTCTAAGTTCATAAAAATTTGTGCTCAGAATCAACTGGTTATTTCTCTTGCGACTTCCGTACATTTTTGAAATGAAATCTTTCACTGCTCTAGATCAGATTTTTCAAATGATAGTAGCGAAGTCTTTGAAAAGGGACGTAAAACATTAAGTTTTAACTTTCCGTTTTCGCACTGTATGCAAAAGAATAAAAATTTGTATTTTGAAAATGAATTATGATTGATTAAAAATAATTATTTAAATCATTAATTAAATAATTCGATTTAAGGAAAGTCCAAAAGAACTAAATTTTTTTTATGAACGTTGAAATCCATGCCATTGTGTTTCATAGGTTTATTTGCTCATCATTTAGAATAATTCGTTGAAATTAAATCCAATTATATTAAGCAACAAATATTTGAAATAAAATAAAATGTAAGACTAATAAAGTTTTGTTTCATATTTAATATATCTATATTTGTATTCTGGATTTTTGAGAGCTTAGGGCTTCGAAAAATGCTCTTTTTTGTGTGGTTCGCAAGAAAAAAAATAAAAAAAAAACCTAATATAGATGGGCAAAGAAGATATACCACTGATGATTTTAACGTGCAGAGGCCATTGGAAGACTCAATCGGTGTCTACATTATCAAAGGTTCTTTGAAGTCGAAAAATAGGAAAAAAAGCACTATGTTTTAAAATTTAAAAGTACCTTATTTTTGAAAAAATATTATTTTTCAACAGAACATTATTATATAAGTTCTCCAGCATTATGAAAAAAGTGCCCTAGTACTTCTATAGTGGGCTACAGCAACATTATACACTCATCATAGGCCATGCTTTTATGTTGTTCAATGTTTTGTTGGAAACCTGAAAAAAATGTTAATTGGATATTTGCATTTCTTTTGCGTGTTTTTAAAAGAGATCTTCGCGTATAATTTTTAAATTAAATGATGCTCCCAAAAATATATATAATCACAATTTTCTTATGAAATTAAAAAATCACTGATTTCTTTAGCGCAATCTTTAGTTATCAAAGCAGTTGTAGAAATCGCCGCATTGAATCAAGATCAAGTCAGCTGCTGAGAGCAAAGTCTAAATAAGTGTATTAAATTGTTTTGGTTTGGCATTTTATGCATATTTTTGTTCAAAAACCAAAAGCCTTGCTTTTTAGTCGCATTTAATGTGAAATTGTTACAAACAAGTTGTACGATATCTGCTCCAGGATTTGCAACAGCGACGAAATGTGAAAAGGCAAGAAAGAGACAGACATAGAGAGAACAATAGAAGCGTAATTCATTTCATAAATCATGCCCCTGGCAATCAAAATAAGCCTCCTTGACATTAATAGAAGTTTCAGAGAAGTAAATGATAGCCGAGTGGTAGATGAAATTTTTGTTTGTCAGAATGATATCGGGTGTTGGGCAATATTTATTTATAAGGTTAATAAGTTTATTGATCAAAATAGAATCATTTAGAAAATATAAATAAAATCTTCAAAGACGTTTATTGTGGTTATGGTATATAAGAATTCCAGCACTTGATTGCAGGTGACAAAAATAACATTTGTTTTCCGTATAACTCGTATTTGAAAAGTACTAGGCGAAGCAATATTGAATCCTTCATCAAATATTATCCTTCACTGCACTTGTACAACTTAATCTAACATTGTATTGAATGTTAACGTAATAGCAAGATTTCGTCAAAAGCATTTCGTATTGATCAAGCAATCTATTTTTCTGAGTTAGTGGAATACGAAGTGAAATAATGTTTTTCTTTGCATCTTATGATTCAAGATTAAAAGCTTTTCGTTCCATCTGAAGGCGAAGTGAAATCGGCCTTGAAAACATATTAAAGTTTAATATGTGCATACTTTTCCAATGACTATAATTCGATTAGATTAAAGTCCGAATATTGTGACAGTTTGAAGTCTAAAATTTTCATTGTTTTTAATTTCAACTTTCCAATTGGAGCATATAGTCATTGAAGAATTAAAAAAAAAATTTAAATTTGATGCAGTGAGTTATAATCTTCTTTTATGCAATAAGTTTCTCTTTCATTTTTTTTATCATTCTTCATTTATATTGTTTTAGCTAACGATTTGCCCCACTTTAAATATTTCCACCACACTGAAACATTTTGCAGCAAACGTTAACATCTCTTGGTTCTACTTCACGATGGCCTCTCGTGTACTCATATTACAGAAAGAAAAACCAAGTGAATCGCGAGCAGAAATTGTTGTATCAGTGACTCGAGGTATCGACGATGTGAAAAATAATTTTACGATAGTCTAGGTAGGTCAATGATTACTCCAGTAAAGGGTGAATCCTAAAATTTAACCTCACTTCATTGAAATCGATTGAACCACGAGTACATCAATTTGTTGGAAAAGGAGGAGGAGGCAAAACTCTCCCGTGTTTCTTTGGAAACTGTTCCAACATTAGTTCTATTATTGCATCTGTTCTCACTTTCTTTCCCCTTGAACTATGTAAAAGCATTTTGTCCTCCCTCTTTTAAATGTTTCTGCTAGTCGCCATATTCCTAAATCCTCTCGTATCTTTACAATCAGTAAATCTTAATCTGTGCCCGAAAATTCACATGTCACAAAACTAAAAAAATGGTGTAACACGATAATTCAAATTCACTTCTTGCTATTTTCACGCCGTAATTTGCTTTCCATTTTGGAATGAACAATGACTCATTTCCCTGACACTCTTTCCAAGAAGGAGTTCGGAAATGATTGCCCAGTTTTGAAGGAACTGCTTCATTAGAATTAACTGTAACGAAAATGCTCTGGGAGAAGAAATCCTATTGTAATTATGGGGACAACGAGAGAGATTGGCAGGGGAATACTTCAGTCATCAGTGAGGTCAGAGGGTTTCTTTTTTTTTTCTTTATTATGTCAGCTGCGTTGATGACTGAAAACGGCAAGACTGTTTTCTTTTATTCAACTAGAAAAAAAATTAGTTGGAGGGGGAATTAAATGACTCGATTGAACTTGAACAGACAAGAACGTGGTTTCGGTATTTGCTTTTTATTTTCAGAAACTTTTCTTGTCAAATAGTGCAATATATATTTCTTTTTTGTGTTTTAAATATTTTTAAAATTGCTCTTAAAATTAATTTATAGTCAGAATTCTCCCCATCCTGATTTTTAGTAGGTCGATAAATTGTTGATCCTAAGTGTGTGCGATGACAATGCCTCAGTCGCCCCTCGCTGCATTTCATTTTCTGACATCTCTTGCAAGACCATAGCACAATGAAAGTATCAACTAATTATTACAAGACAAGGAATATAATTACTTTTTTTATTTGCCTCTTTTCATTGCTTATTTTCTGACCAAGGTTTGCTGTGAATGAAGTTCACAGTACATGACTCGGTAATGGAGTTAGGAAGGACGTATTTCATGTCTGAAAATTTTCATTTCAATCACCCTACTAAAGCAGTTGTCAATTACTTCCGAAATCCCCGAGTCTGCAATAGTCTCGGTCCATGCAAAATTTCCTCTAGTCCATAAAGCCCAATTTTAAAATCAATATCAGTTTCATTTGATTAAGAAATCATTTCACTTTAATCAAAATTGTTAAGACCAAAATCATTTCTTTATAAGAACTGAACAACAAACAATATGGAATTTTATTTTATAGAATAAAAATATTTTGTATTAAATACATCGAGGAATAACAGCAACCGCCTCACTTTTCTGTATCCGTTACTCTGATTGGTTCTCTACTTGTCTTTTGGAATGTCACACGAGAAGTTTTATCCCAATAGTAGTCCGACTTCATTTCGATGTATTTAGGTATCGTATATTATTCAAACTTCTTTCCGATATACATCTTGTAAAAATATAATTTAGCTGATATTGAAGTAGTTCACATGGTAATAATTTGAATTGCATAAACTTTGCAGTCAACGCATTTTGCATGGTAACCATATGATTTCATCCCACGTTTAATGGAATTTAAATTGCCTTCATACTGAGTGAGAGTGTTATAATGAGTTATAACTGAGTGATATATTATGCTATAAAATAAGCTCATCGGACAAAATATTAGTCACCTCTGGCTGAATGTCACCTAATAGCACGTAACGCTTCCGAGCAACGAAAGAACAGCCGAAATCCTGTCTAGCATGGATGCCACCAGTGTGCGGATGTAGTGCACATCAATATTCATCCATTCTTTCAGCAGCAAATGCCGCAGTTCAGCCGATTGGCCGGATGGCTGGGATGGCGCTTCACTCGTTGCCCCAAATAGTTCCACAAGTCTTCTATGGGATTCAAATCCGGGGATTTGATGGACCAGTCAGATGTTTGAAGGCTTCAGAATGCTCGTCATGCCAATCCGACACACTCGAGCCCTGTGCATGCGACAATTGTCATCTTGGAAGACTGGATTATCCTTCTGATGTTGACTTTGGAGATGCTACACAAAAAGCAACATGTGTCGTCCAGTAGCTCCATATAGCCCTTCTGGTTCACGTGACCAGCAAGAGAGACAGGCCGCGGCGCGAAAATGTCATGTGACCAACTGGGTCTTAGAATTTGCTGTCGAAATTGGCGGTGGTAACGAAGCGTTTGTTTTAGAGTAGACGAGTGAACGTATGATTGTCTCGTGTTCTCCTCGTGTTCCTCGTGTTCATTACAAGAGTGTGTGTGTTCCTCGTGTTCATTACAAGAGTGTGTGTTCCTCGTGTTGTATTATCCGTTTCTAATTAATATTTGAAACGATATTTCAAGAATAGTTCGTGATAATCAAGTGGATCAAGTGTGTGTGTGAAACTATCCTTCTAAAGTTGCTGTCGGCTGTGCCTATCCGGTAAGTTGCCTATCTCCTTTGTTTGTTAAATCTTTGTTAACAATGTGATTTGCTTTGTATTTCACTGTATGGGAAAGTGTGCATATTTAATTACACTTCTTTATATATTTTTTTTCAATACTTTTCTGCTATTATAATTTGTTTTTTAAGACAAGATGTGTTCCGGCCAAAAAAAAATTGAGGTTGGAACTGTAGTTTTTGGAATCTACATTTCAGAGACTTTTTAATAAAGCAATAAATTTCGATCTTTTATTGATGTTTTAGGTGTAAACTACATATATATATTACCTGCATATTAACATGAAACAGCTTAAAAAGAGTCCTTTTCCATAGTACTGAAGTATGATGTTTAAAAGACAGATTTTTTTGGAAGTTTATCTCCAAAGTAATGTTTTTTCATATAAAAATGGTAAACATTTACCTAGCTTTTAAATACTAAAAAAAAATGAAATTAAAATATTGTTAATTAAGGTATTTAAAGTTTCTATATATATATATGCATGCACTGGTTAGAGCCACTTCAAATATTATTACTGAAATAACACCTGCCACTTTGTGTGTTTATCAATGGAAACAAATTATACAATATATTAACTATTATTCTAAATTTCTATGTACTCGGAAAAAATTATTCAGTCTCTGAAATTCTCACTAAAATCTATGAAATATAAGTAGTTTGTTCCCACTTCAGGGAAAGTAGTTTGTTCCCCCACTAGTGTTTTCCCCTATGACGTCACCGGCCACGCCAGCTTCCGGTCACGTTATATGACGCCATGCTCCCTTATTAATATTCATAATTCATAATTAATAATTAATTAATAATTAATAATGAATTAAAAATTAATTAATCTCCCCTTTATTAAAAACCCCCTTTATTAAAAGCCCGTGGCGACATCTAGTGTATAGGTTGAGTACTATTTTTAGAAAAACTCTCTATTTTAGTCGAAATTTTTCCAATGTGTGACTCCCCACTCATTAAACCCCCCTTATCAAAAGTTCCCTCCCCTTTTATGAAAAAGTCCGTGGCGCCATCTAGTGTATAGGTTGAGTACTATTTTTAGAAAACCCCTCTATTTTAGTCGTAATTTTTCCAATTTTTGACTCCCCCATCATTAAACCCCCTTATCAAAAGTTCCCTCCCCTTTATGAAAAAGCCCATGGCGCCATCTAGTGTATAGGTTGCGTACTATTTTTAGAAAAACCCTCTATTTTAGTCGTATATTTCCAATTTTTGACTCCCCCTCATTAAAAAACCCCTTATCAAAAGTTCCCCTCATTAAATCACCCCTTTATTAAAATTCCCTCCCCTTTATTAAAAAAACCCCTTATCAAAAGTTCCCTTTATTGAACTCCCCCGATCACAAACTCCCTTGGTATCCGCGTTCATCTGAAATATGCCAAGTCCAACTAAACTTTGGGTGGCAACGCTCAGAATGGCTGATTCAATCCTCAAAATAATTGCAAAATTTTCGGTGGCAGCCCCTCACAGAAAATCAACTCTCAAAGTTGTATATTCCATGTATTTATTGCGAATTTTTATTCCTTATTAATTAAACACTTATCTAAACTGCCTACCCCCCATTAAAAACCCCTTATGAAAAGCCCCCTCTTTGTTAAAACTTCACTGATCATAAACTCCCTTGGTATCCACGTTCATCTCAAATTTTCAAGTCCACTAAACTCTTTTGAATGGCAACGCTCATCTCTGTCTCAGACCGGCTGATGCAATCCTCAGAATATTTACAAGGTCCCCATATTTTGCGAATTCGACCTTCATCGAGGCCTGTGACATACATGTCACAACAAGTGGGCAGCGTAAGTGACAAGGTCTCTTCTTATCGGGTGAGGGGTCAAGAGGGTGTTTGCAGATAGAACTGCCATGTACAGTATCAGCAGTGCGGTATTTGCATTTGTTGATGATAAGATCCGAATTCGTATTTTAATATCTACAAGCTTTAACCGTATCAGAGCGAGTGATGGTTCTTATCATTACATTATCAGAGGGTGAATGCCGCTACACGCTATCTGCACTGCAATATTTGCATTTGCTACTGATAAATGAAAATATTTCGGACACTGCTTTAGCTCACGTGTTTACTCCGAACGTATCTCACGTTGGGGGGCTTATCAGATATTGGTGACGGTTGGCCTTGATCATGTTCAAAGATGTATCAAGGGTGTTTATGAGATAACATTTGCCTGTATATAAGCTCGCATCCATTTACTATGTCATTCCTTGCTACTGGTCAGAAAGCTATCTTTCACAGGTTTTTTCTCTTAGTTTGCGCATAGTTTTGAAGTCTCTCTTTGGTCACTATGGAGAAAACCACCCTGTCCTTCAGTGAAGTTGTTCGATCTATACTCGAGAGCGTTGGTATCCCATCTTACGAAAGAAACATATCGTATGAAGAATGCCTGCAGATTGTAATGAATATATTGACTGAAAACATTTTACAAGCCCTGAACATCTTTGTGTTATGGAGAGACCATCACCATAGAACTGGACGAAGTGGCTCGTGAATATTTATGCAGAGTCTGTTTTGCCGAAGATGCGGCACTAAAACATTCTGAAAACATGGACTATGGGGCTGTGGTGGAGGATGCTATGACCTCCATAGAAATAGCTAACATCGTTGAAGTGGTGGCATAACAAGAGAAAAAAAAAGGGTTCTTTTCAGAATCGCTTCATTTGTGTCGAAAGAATTACCGATCATAAACTTTCTGTTCACAACTCTTACTTCTCTATCTACACGTTTCTTCTATATCTCTACATTCAACCCATTGTCTCCCGATTAACAGAGTGAATATTATATGGTGTTTAACCTTCAGTTAAAATCATAATTTTACACACTATATTAGGATTAACAACTCTTATAGTGTTAAGTAGTTTTTGTTGCTAGGATCCCTCTCCACTTTTAAAATTTAGTTCTTACACATTCTTGCAACCCCAATAATCTTTTCATATTAATATACGTAATTTTATAACCGTCGTATTATAAGTCCGTTTTAATCAACACTTATTTCTTTTAACTCCGCGACTGTTGGTTGTTGCATATTTACTAGAATAAGGACTATCCCGCAGTAACTGTTTTAAAAAACTGTCCCACAGAAAATGAAAAAATGCTATTGGGGAAAAAATTAATAAAAGGGAAAAAATCTGATTTTATTCGTAATTATGAAAAATATTGAGGGTAATATGGTCTGGTGACCTAAAAGACCCGTGTTCGGAGCCTCACCCCAGATCACGTTTTACTGACAGATGGTTTTAACAAAAGTCCTGTGAAATTAAAAATAATTATTCCAAACGGGGAATCACAAGGGTTTTATTGATGGTTGAATCTTGGATCACCCCCTGTGCTGCTTCCATATCAGGCGTGATGTCTTACAACATAAAAATCCACTCGCAACTTTGACCCCTGTTTTAGGACTCGAAATTTTTCCAAGTCCAGAGACGGATGACACCCCCTCTGATTAAACACATATTGTCTACCTCATATCAATCTCCTTTCGTTTCAGGCAATCACAGGAGATGCAAACAATGTTTTCTCTTATTGAAACATCCCATTTATGATAGGTCATTGTCACGTGATCTGCTGAAAGACACATCACGGCAACAGGCAACCGGTAGTAAAGGTCACTGGGCACTCGCACTGACCTATGGGATAGCCCTTCATTGTGAAAACAGAAAAAGAATTAGATATGGTTCGGTATACTTTGAGAAGAGCAGTCACTCCGTGCTTCATCTTCCTCAACCCTAATGGATAAGTTAAATAATGACATGACGAAATGCAAAATAAGGAAGTCTTCTATCAGCAGATTAGCTTCTCAAGCACTTATATATTGACAAGAATCTATGAAATTCAAAGTTCCAAGGGAGAATGCTGCGTTCCATATTATTGGGAATGCAATTAATCTTCTTGATCATACCAATTCCTTGCAGATGGCTGTCCTTTAGGTTATGAAATTAGTTACATCTTGACATATATGCACACACCTACACGTAGAAACATTTCGTGGAAACATACATATTTACACATAGACACACACACACAGAGAAACAAACATACCGACAGACATACGCACAAGACAGTGTGCTTTACTGTAATGCGGTGCTCTGTGAACTAAAGAATCGTTCTCAAACCCAAACAGTATAACTTTCATGTAGATTCTGGTATCAAAGATGGTGTGCTTTCCTGCAGTGCAAAACCCCCATGGGCTAAAAAAATCTTTCTCAAACCCGATCATAGCTTGTTTTTTCACAGATGTGTCCCATGGGTAGTGATCGTTATCTCTATAGATTTAAATGTGAAGCATAGAGTGCGTATCACTTTGTATGAAATCGCTTATAAGGAGACAATATTTCCTTTAAAAGTTGGAAGTTATTAGTATGAACTAAAAAAAGTGATGATATATACACTATCTGATCGTCAAAATCAAATTTTAGTAAGTTAATATATCGTTCTCTAGCTAGCGAGTCCGAAATTAGTGTGTTTTTGCTTTAAAAATAAATACGACTTCACGCAGCTAATTGTATCCCCAGGGTAATAAATCCCCAGGGGTAGATGAAATTACTGCGGAAATGCTTAGAGCTGGGAATGTTTCGGTTACCACTTGGATGACTGAAATTCTGAATATCTTTTACGATAAAGGCATGGTTCCTAAAAAATTTACCAGAGCTATTTTTATCCCTATTTTCAAAAAAGGTGATCGCAGTTCTTGTGATAACTATAGGGGTATCAGCCTACTCTCTGTTCCAGGTAAAGTTCTTTCCAGGATTGAGCTTAATAGAATTAAGAATCTGGCTGACAGTCAATTTCGTGATGAGCAATGTGGATTCAGAAGTGGTAGGGGATGTGTGGATCAAATATTTTCACTTAGGCAGATTCTTGAGAAATGTTTAGAGTTTCAGAAACCTTTGGTTGCTAGCTTTGTTGATTTCAAAAAGACTTTCGACTCTGTTGATCGTCATAATTTGTGGTTAATTGTGAGATCATGTGATATACTATACAAGTTAGTTTACATAATGAAAGCTCTCTATAATAACACTGAGTCGTGTGTGAGAGTTGGTAAGGCTTGTAGCAATTGGTTTAGCATTACTTCTGGTGTTCGACAAGGGTGCATTTTGTCTCCTTTTCTCTTTAGCTTGGTTATTGATTATGTTATGCGAAATTCACTTCAAGGGAAAGATTTTGGCCTTAAATGGACTGGAGATACGAAAATTTCTGATTTAAATTATGCTGATGATTTGGCCCTTTTGGCAAATGATGTTGATGAAATGAACTCTTTCATTCAAGCTGTTGATGAGACTGGTAGTAGAGTAGGTTTGGTTATAAACAGAGAGAAAACTAAAGTGATGAAAATTGGTCAGACAGGCTGTGATTCAGTTAATCTGAAAGGGTGCAGCCTTGAGCAGGTGTCACAGTTTAATTATCTTGGGAGCTATGTAACAGATACTGGTGATGTGCGGCATGAGATTAACAGACGGATAGGGATTGCTGCCGGGACTTTTAAGAATCTCTTGGGAGTGTGGGGAAATAGGCGTATACACCTGAAAACTAAAATTAGACTGTATAATAGTTTGGTTTTTTCTAGGGTTAGTTATGGCAGTGAAACTTGGACAGTTTGTAAACATGATAACAGGAAACTAGATGCATTTGATTCTAGATGCTTACGCAGTATCTTGGGCATTTGGTGATTCAACTTTGTAACTAATGATGTGGTTAGGCAAAGGAGTCGGCAACCTCCTTTAAGCAACATATTGTGCAGAGAGAGACTCCTCTAGTTTGGCCATGTTGCCCGTATGAATAATTATAGATTGGAGAATAGGGTTATGAACAGTGTGCCTAAAGTCCTCAGGAAGAAGGTGAGACCTAGGATGAGGTGGGCAGACAATGTCAAACAGGACCTTGTTAGAATTGGTGTGCAGTGGCCAGATGCAGTAGATGTAGCTCAGGATAGACTTGCTTGAAGAACTAAATTGCACTGTCTGGTTGGACCTCCATAGCCCATGGCTGCTTGAGGATGATGACGATGACGATGATGAGTCCTTATTCTAGTCAAAATGCGACAATCAACAGTCGCGGAGTTAAAAGAAATTAGTATTGATTAAAACGGACTTATAAACGACAGTTATAAAAATACGTATATTAATATGAAAAGATTATCAGGGTTGCAAGAATGTGTAAGATCTAAATTTTGGAAGTGGAGAGTGATCCTAGCAACAAAAACTACTTATACACTATAAGAGTTGTTAATCCTAACATAGTGTGTAAAATTATCATTTTAACTGAAGGTTAAACACCATATAATATTCACTCTGTTAATCGGGAGACAATGGGTTGACTGTAGAGATATAGAAGAAACGTGTAGATAGAGAAGTAAGAGTTGTGAACAGAAATTGTACAATCGGTAATTCTTTCGACACAAATGAAGCGATTCTGAAAAGAACCCTTTTTTTTTCTCTTGTTATGCCACCACTTCAACGATGTTAGCTATTTCTATGGAGGTCATAGCATCCTCCACCACAGCCCCATAGTCCATGTTTTCAGAATGTTTTAGTGCCGCA
Source organism: Ryuthela nishihirai (assembly GCA_038380435.1). Classification (NCBI taxonomy): domain Eukaryota; kingdom Metazoa; phylum Arthropoda; class Arachnida; order Araneae; family Heptathelidae; genus Ryuthela; species Ryuthela nishihirai. The sequence goes on from JAWZYU010000019.1 coordinate 8,955,191, forward strand.
TCTTCGGCAAAACAGACTCTGCATAAATATTCACGAGCCACTTCGTCCAGTTCTATGGTGATGGTCTCTCCATAACACAAAGATGTTCAGGGCTTGTAAAAAGTTTTCAGTCAATATATTCATTACAATCTGCAGGCATTCTTCATACGATATGTTTCTTTCGTAAGATGGGATACCAACGCTCTCGAGTATAGATCGAACAACTTCACTGAAGGACAGGGTGGTTTTCTCCATAGTGACCAAAGAGAGACTTCAAAACTATGCGCAAACTAAGAGGAAAAACCTGTGAAAGATAGCTTTCTGACCAGTAGCAAGAAATGACATAGTAAATGGATGCGAGCTTATATACAGGCAAATGTTATCTCATAAACACCCTTGATACATCTTTGAACATGATCAAGGCCAACCGTCACCAATATCTGATAAGCCCCCCAACGTGAGATACGTTCGGAGTAAACACGTGAGCTAAAGCAGTGTCCGAAATATTTTCATTTATCAGTAGCAAATGCAAATATTGCAGTGCAGATAGCGTGTAGCGGCATTCACCCTCTGATAATGTAATGATAAGAACCATCACTCGCTCTGATACGGTTAAAGCTTGTAGATATTAAAATACGAATTCGGATCTTATCATCAACAAATGCAAATACCGCACTGCTGATACTGTACATGGCAGTTCTATCTGCAAACACCCTCTTGACCCCTCACCCGATAAGAAGAGACCTTGTCACTTACGCTGCCCACTTGTTGTGACATGTATGTCACAGGCCTCGATGAAGGTCGAATTCGCAAAATATGGGGACCTTGTAAATATTCTGAGGATTGCATCAGCCGTTCTGAGACAGAGATGAGCGTTGCCATTCAAAAAAGTTTAGTGGACTTGAAAATTTGAGATGAACGTGGATACCAAGGGAGTTTGTGATCAGTGAAGTTTTAATAAAGAGGGGGCTTTTCATAAGGGGTTTTTTAATGGGGGGTAGGCAGTTTAGATAAGTGTTTAATTAATAAGGAATAAAAATTCGCAATAAATACATGGAATATACAACTTTGAGAGTTGATTTTCTGTGAGGGGCTGCCACCGAAAATTTTGCAATTATTTTGAGGATTGGATCAGCCATTCTGAATGTTGCCACCCAAAGTTTAGTTGGACTTGGCAAATTTCAGATGAACGCGGATACCAAGGGAGTTTGTGATTGGGGGAGTTCAATAAAGGGAACTTTTGATAAGGGGTTTTTTTAATAAAGGGGAGGGAATTTTAATAAAGGGGTGATTTAATGAGGGGAACTTTTGATAAGGGGTTTTTTTAATGAGGGGGGAGTCAAAAATTGGAAAAATTATGATTAAAATAGAGGGTTTTTGTAAAAATAGTACTGAACCTGTACACTAGATGGCGCCATGGGCTTTTTCATAAAGGGGGAGGGAACCTCTGATAAGGGGGGTTTAATGATGGGGGGAGTCAAAAATTGGAAAAATTACGAATAAAATAGAGGGGTTTTCTAAAAATATTATTCAACCTATACACTAGATGGCGCCACGGGCTTTAATAAAGGAGGGGAAACTTTTGATAAAGGGGGTTTTAATAAAGGGGAGATTAATTACTTTTTAATTATTAATAATGAATTATGAATTATGAATATTAATAAGGGGTGTGGCATCATATTACGTGACCGGAAGGGGCGTGGCCGTTGACTTAATAGGGGTGAAAGCACTAGTGGGGAATCCTTGGAGTGGGAACAAACTACTAATACATTTCTGTCGCTGAACTCAATTGAAAATCTAGACTCAGTATTTGATAGTCATGTTCTCAAAAGAAAATTTTGTATACAAATAAAATAACTTTCATAAATTGATATCCTTTGCAGAACTAAATGTATGACAGAATAACACAATTTGGTGATATATTGTAAAAGTGTAGTACCTCAGATATGTGAAACATACAATACAAATAGAAGACTGCATCGTACCTGCTGAGTGAATGTTGATAAGTTTTAATATTCATGTGCAATTGGGAACTGGCATTCAATTTACAGTACTTTTAAAACATTTTGCTGCAAGAGTGCTGAATAAATTGTGTTGTTGATTTAATACACGTTTAAAAAAAATTAGTTACTGTAATCTTCCTAATTTTTGATATGGAAATTGCTTTAATTGGCCAAAAGAATTATGGCATATAAGAGTGGAATTTGTCAAAATGCCTGTATAAATTTTGGCAAACAATATTTTTTGGTCACTCAAAGTAAATTTCTTTGTGCCTAATTATTGTATTTTGTATAAAGAAATTAATATGATAAAAAACTACAACAGTTAAGAAACCTGTTCTAAATGGTATGTCAGTTTTTTTTTAAACAAATTATTTATGTTACTTTACATGTCATGCAAATAATTGACAAAAGGTATTCTTTATATTTCTGATAAAAATATTTAATTTCGATGGGAAACTAAATATCATTAAAAGTTAGCAGGGTTCACCATTATTGTTGTAGTGATTTTGCATGCATCTAAGATTTCTATCATAAATTAAGCAACATATGCTACATGCACATTGGGATATATTTCTCACAACAATTTTTTTTGTCTTCCAGGGCATCTTTAAAATTTGCTGATAGTACAGTTGCTTTTTTCCACATCAGCATGCCATGTCGTTGCAGTGTTAGTGGGTGCTGTTCAAATTACCATCCCTACAATTTTTAAGCATCTTCCTAAATATTTAAGTCCCCATCTGTTAAAAGGCTTTCTGATGCCGAAGAAGAAAATCTTCAAAAGGCAATGGAGCAAAGCATTCTGGATTACAGAAACTATATTCAGAATGATGCCATTATTTGTCTAAATAATATTGAACACTACTTAAAAACTGAAAGTGTTGAATTACGTAAAAAATGGAAATAATTTAGGACAAACTGTAAGCTTGTGTTATGTTTGATGGATATTGAATCTGATTACCCTTGTGTTTCTGGATGTATAAATATAAGTGAAAATTTAGAATTTTATGTTTACGTTGATAAGGTAAAAATATCTGTATCTAAATTACCAAAGAAAAATGCTATTTTAAACTCATTTAATATGCTGGAGGAACTTATGAAGTATATTGAAGAGCAGAAAGTAACGGCTACGGTTGAAAATATTTTAGATTTTGCTGTTGCAATTTAAAAAATGTTACCAAATTATCAAAAGTGTGATAGTTTAAAATTTCTTGTTGAGCAGATCACACTATCAGCAGTTGACAGTAGACAGTAATCATATTTTGCTAAGTGCATTGTGTAGTAAAGCTCATGTGTTATATATATTTCATAGCATTAATTGGTCAAATACAAATCATTTCCCCATGTCACTTCTCTCCATCATATGGTATTTTATTTTTAATATTTCTTAGGCATCAATCGTATTTTGCTAAGTGCACTCTGTAGTAAAGCTCATGTGTTATATTTCATAGCATTTATTGGTGAAATACAAATCATTTCCTCATGTCACTTCTCTGCATTATATAGTATTTTATTTTTAGTATTTCTTAGGCATCAGTTAGACAGTAATCATATTTTGCTAAGTGCATTCTGTAGTAAAGATTATGTGTTTTGCTAAGTGCTTTGTTGTAATAGAGATCATGTGTCATATTTGATAGCATTAATTTGTTTAATACAAATCATTTACCCACATTATCTAGCATTTTATTTGGGGGATTTCTAAAGCATAAAATAGTGAATAATTTTATTTTGCTAACTCTATTGCTCTAATATAGGTTCATTGTGTCTTATTTCATAGTATTAGTTGATTTATTGGTTATATGGTTTCTTCCATAGAAAATAGTCCATTTCAGAGCACTGGTTGGTTTATTAGAAATAATTTATTTCCTCAGTTTTTTTACTTATATAAATTTTACTTATATATAATATTAGTGACATCATTGCATTTTAGTTATTTCTATAAGCATCAAGCAACCTATAATCAGATCATTTTTAGAAATGCATTAGGGTAAAAGTAATCTTTCATAGCATTAGTTAATTTGATTTGTTAGTCCCTTCAACATTTTATATATTTTCTCAACTATCAGGAAGCCTATAAACATTTTATTTGGTTAAGTGTGTTAGCTTCTGCATAAACAGTCTTTTCAGTCTCAATTTAGTTTTGATCATATGCATCACAAAGCATATAGAGAAAAAAATTCTTATGTTAGTGTATAAGTAATGTCATTAATGTAGCATTTTTCATCGCATATCAGAATACCTATATAGAATAGTATGAATTCCATAAATAAAGAATACTGGTGCATTTTAATGAATGTCTATCTTAGATGATAAGAGTCTGTATTCATATAATTGATTATCATTCATATTGTTACGACAGAAGGAATCTGGCATCCGAAAGCAAAAAGTATCAGCCAACGAATAAGAACTTTGGGAGAATTTGAGGAAGAACAGTGGAGCGTGTAACGCTCGTGTGTGTAACGGTCGAGAGTTCGAAAATGGACGGTTAGCTGTTCTGAGACGACTAGAAGAAATCCATCACTCCGTTAGACATAACATCGACATAGCAAGTGACAGAACCAAAACAAGATATGAGAGTAAAATAAATGGAACTGTTTTCAATCAAGGATATCTTGTCTGGCTATACAGTCCACATAGAAAGAAAGGACTATCTCCAAAACTTCAGAAACCTTGGGTTGTCCATATACAATAGTTAACAGGATTAATGACGTGGTATATCGCATTCGTCGACATCCAGCTACAAAGTGCAAGGTGATTCACCTGGATCGTTTGGCCCCGTTTCATCGAAGAACTGGAGAAGCTTTGGAATCCAGAATTGTTCGGGACGAACAAGACCTAGGAAGGGGGCAGTGTTACGACAGAAGGAATCTGACATCCGAAAGCAAAAAGTATCAGCCAACGAATAAGAACTTTGGGAGAATTTGAAGAAGAACAGTTGAGCGTGTAACAGTCGTGTGTGTAACGGTCGAGAGTTCGAAAATGGACGGTTAGCTGTTCTGAGACAGTGCGCGTTAAGTATAAAGAATTATCTTTATGTGATGTGTACGCGGGAAGTATAAAAGTGGTATATTTTATGTGACGTGTACGCGGACGGTCGTATGGTCCTGTTAGTGTGAGTTAGCGAACTAGCTCAGGACGATTTTCTTTGTGTATGAAGATGTTCAAGCGACATGGTAATCAAGTAAAAAGGTAATATTTAGTGAAATAGACAGAGCTAATGTTGTGTGCTCTGAGCAGGAAGGTTGATGACTTGTGTATGGATAATAGCTGATTTGTTTATAAGATACTTCATCCATATTTTCTTTGTAACAATTTACCTTGTATTAAATTTGGTTTTAAAATAAAGTTTTTAATACTCACGCTCAGTGGCTATCCATTTTTGTAATCCGCAACATTTGGTGTCATGGATAATTTATTGAATGCCGTTAACTAGAAGTATGGATGAGTTAATAAAGGTGATGACTGATATGAAAGCCGATATGGCTACGCAGGTGACTGATATGAAAGCCGATATGGCTACACAGATGAATGAGATTAAAAGTCAAAATAATGACTTGAAAGCCGATATTGCTACACAGATGAATGACATTAAAAGTCAAAGTAGTGACTTGAAAGCCGATATGGCAGCACAAAATAATGAGTTGAGAAATAAAATAGGTGACCTGGCCGCACAAAACAATGAGTTGAGAACTGAGATAGTTTCTCAAAAAGATGACCTGAAAGCCGATATGGCTACACAGATAACAGACATTAAAGGTGAAATAGCTGCCCAGAGAAGTGAAATGGCCGCACAAAATAATGAGATGAGAGCTGAAGTGGCTTCTCAAATTGGTAAGATTTCTGATCAGTGTGAGGACATTAAAACCGAACTTAATAGACAATGTGATAGTTTAAAGGTTGAAATTGACAGTGTAAAATATGATCTTGATAGTGTTAAGTTAGATTATAAACATGAAATTGAAATTGTAAAAACTGATTGTGAACGCCAGTTTCAGATTTTGAGAAATGAAATGTTACCTTCTGCTTGTGATAATAATAATTCTAGAAATAATGTTATTACACATATCGCTAAAAATACAACTAAACCTTCTACATATGATGGTCAATCATCTTGGACAGTATTTAAAACACAATTCGAAGTTATCGCTACAGCCAATGAGTGGAATGAATTCCGAAAGGCCAGTTTTCTTGCAGCTTCCTTAAGAAATTCTGCTGTGGAAGTTTTGCAGTCTGTTCCAGAAGAAAAACGACTTGATTATCAAAGTATAGTTTCTGCATTAGAACTAAGGTTTGGTAATAGTTATTTAAAACAATATTACGTGACTCAATTTAAACATCGCATGCAGAAAAGTGGTGAAACTTTGCAAGAGCTTGCTAGTGATATTGAGCGTCTAGCTAGATTGGCTTATAGTAATTGTCCACCAGAAATTCAAGATAACTTAGCTCAATTACAATTTATTGATGCTATTGCTGACCTTGACACTCAACAATCTCTGAGGATGTTTGAAGGTGAATCCTTAAAGTCAGCTGTGGTACATGCTATGAAATACGAGTGCTCTAGGCTTTCCTCCCGAGCGAACAAACGTACAGTGAGATTTGTGAGTGCAGAAGAAACTGTAGAAAAGGATAATGAAATGAAAGAACTAATCAAAGTCATACTATCCGTTTTGAAAGATATAAAAGGTTCTTCTTCAAAAACTACAACAGACCTTCAGTGTTGGAATTGTGGCAAGACCGGACACATTCGTACCAACTGCAATAGGAAACGAATGAGGAGTCCAAGTCCATCAACTAGACAACAGGATCAGGGAAACAGAAATTAGTCAGTCTTGCGGGGCAAATGCTGGCTGTTGATTGGTTGGCCCCAGGGGAAGTCCCCCACGTTTCTACATTACAGGGTGATAATAATGGATTAGTAGCTGATGGAGCCATAAATGGAATACCTTGCCGTATGATAGTCGACACTGGTGCAAATGTAACTTTACTCAGAACGTATATAATAAAGAAAATAATACCTCACCCAAACTTGATACTACACAGTCTAAAATAAGCCTACAAACAGCCACTGGAGATCGTGCAAAAGTCCATGCAAAAATAGAACTTAACATCCGAGTTGGTAGCTGTCTGGTACACCATCCTGTTTACATCGCTGACATCTACGATGAATGCATATTAGGCCTTGATTTTCTTAAGAAACATGGATTCAACATTAGACCCAGTGATAACCTACTCATCTATGAGACAGAAGAGATTCCTCTGCGTAGCCGGAAGTCTGATTCTTTATCAAGCTTAACTTCAATATTAGTGACGGAAGACACAGAGATCCCAGCACAAAGTGAAGTTATAGTCCGTGGACATCGGGCGGAGACTTCTGGGGCCTTCCGATTGGCAGTTACTGATGCCTCTGGTAAAGGAGCTTTGGCTCATGATATCCTTTTTGCAAGGATTTTAGTCAGAATAGATAAAGAACAGATCCCTATCAGAGTGATGAACTGTAACAAAACTGTAAAAAACTGTCTCCAATAGAATGTTAAAAAAAGGTGAAGAATTAGCAATATGTGAAGCTGTTACCTGTGTAACAAGTATAAATAAAATAGAAGTTACTGATTCAAATCAAAATCATACAGACATCCCATCTCATCTTATTGAATTATGGAGAGAAACAAGGCGAATATTAACTGAAAACCAAGCTGTTAAGGCCGAGAACCTATTAAAAGAATTTTCTGACATTTTTTCTGCCACATCAAATGATTATGGCAGTACAAACCTGACAGAACATAAAATCAACACTGGTGATTCTCCTCCAGTCCATCTGCCGGCAAGAAGGCTTCCATTGGCAAAAAGAGAGGAGACGGAACAACTCATAAAGGACATGGAAGCTCAAGGCATTATAGAACCATCGCAGAGTCCCTGGACATCACCAGTAGTTCTTGTCAAGAAAAAGGATGGATCTACACGATTTTGTGTAGATTATCGCAGAATAAAAGACGTAACAAAGAAAGACTCCTTTCCTTTACCCAGGATTGATGATACACTAGACACTTTATCTGGGTCAGAATGGTTCTCAACATTAGACTTAAAGAGCGGCTATTGGCAGTTGGTATACGTCCTGAAGACCGTGAGAAAACAGCTTTCACTACAGGGAATGGACTTTGGCAGTTTAAGGTGATGCCATTTGGACTTTGTAATGCACCTGCTACATTTGAACGACTAATGGAGTCGGTGCTCAAAGATTTGTCTTTGGAGGTCTGTCTGGTTTACTTGGGCGACATCATAGTTCTTGGAAGAACGTCTGAAGAACATTTGAGAAATCTTCGTCAAGTATTTGAAAAACTTAAGGCAGCCAAGTTAAAATTGGGACCGACAAAGTGTAAATTGTTCCAGCAAGAAGTTCATTACCTTGGTCATGTGATCACTACATCAGGGATTAAGACTGATCCTAGTAAGATAGAAGCTGTAAGAGACTGGCCTCCACCACAAGATGTTCATCAACTTCGTAGTTTTATTGGACTTTGCACCTACTATAGAAGATTTGTCAAAGGCTTCTCCAACATCGCAAGGCCATTACATCGTCTGACAGAAGAGGGCCAGCGGTTTATGTGGACCACCGAATGCGATATAGCGTTTCAACAGCTAAAGAAAACTCTTTCCACAGCACCAGTGCTAGCGTACCCACAAACTGGAAAACAATTCGTAATAGATACTGACGCAAGTAACACAGGAGTTGGTGCTGTACTTTCACAAGAACAAGACGGACAAGAGAAAGTTATTGCATACTTTAATAAAACTTTATCCAAACCAGAGCGGAATTATTGTGTAACACGCAAAGAACTGTTAGCAATAGTAAAAGCAATAGAATATTTTCATCATTATCTCTATGGCCAGAAATTCCTTATACGTACTGATCATGCTGCACTTAGATGATTATTAAACTTCAAAAACCCTGAAGAACAAATCGCTAGATGGATACAACGATTACAAGAATACGATTTCTCCATCGAACATCGAAGTGGTAAAATGCATAAGAATGCAGATGCTCTTTCCAGGCGCCCATGTATTGACAACTGTAAACATTGCTATAATGCAGAGCTGAAATTTGGAACTGAAGAGATAATGCCCATAAGACAAATAATATCGACACAAGCAAACAATGATACCCCTAATATCTGGAATCCAGTTGAAATCAGGAAGGCTCAACTAGATGATGAAGACATAAAACCAATATTAGAATTGATTGAAAAATCTGATGTAAGACCTAATTGGGAGCAAATCTCGAGGTATAGTCCAACTACTAAAAGTTACTGGGCACAGTGGGACTCCTTAAAAATGAAAGACGGTGTTTTATACAGAAGATGGGAGAATCCCACTGGACGGCTGATTCGTTGGCAGATAATCCTTCCTCGCTCCCGAGTGGAACTTGTGATGAAAGATGTACATGATAGTGCCACTGGAGGACACTTCGGTGTTAATCAGACATTAGCCAAAGCCAGGGAACGATTTCATTGGTTGAAAAGTAGGGCAGACGTTGAAAGATGGTGTAGGCAATGTGAAGCGTGTGCAGCAAAGAAAGGCCCTAAGACTAGGAGTCGGGGTAAGCTGCAGACGTATAACGTTGGTGCCCCTTTTGAAAGAATAGCCATTGATGTAATGGGTCCGTTTCCTAGAACTGATGATGGAAATCGATATTTATCAGTGGTAATGGATTATTTCACAAAGTGGCCTGAGGTATATCGCATCCAAGACCAGGAAGCAACAACAGTGGCGGAGATGATAGTTAATAACTTCATTAGTAAGTATGGAGTACCTTTACAACTCCACTCTGATCAAGGACGGAATTTTGAATCCAATGTGTTTAAAGGCATCTGTCAATTATTAGGCATTCAGAAGACCAGAACAACTCCCTTACACCCTCAGTCGGATGGTATGGTTGAAAGATTCAATAGAACAATTGCACAGCATCTAGCATTATTTGTGAATGACCACCAACGTGACTGGGATCGCCATGTACCACTCCTTTTGCTGGCATATAGGACGGCAGTGGATGAGACAACTGGACAGACACCTTCCATGATGCTTTTTGGAAGAGAGTTACGTCTTCCCTGTGACCTTTTATATGGTCGGCCCGAAGCAATGCCTGTGTCCACTCTACAATACGTACAAGAATTACAACAATGACTAGAAGAAATCCATCACTCCGTTAGACATAACATCGACATAGCAAGTGACAGAACCAAAACAAGATATGAGAATAAAATAAATGGAACTATTTTCAATCAAGGATATCTTGTCTGGCTATACAGTCCACATAGAAAGAAAGGACTATCTCCAAAACTTCAGAAACCTTGGGAAGGTCCATATACAATAGTTAACAGGATTAATGACGTGGTATATCGCATTCGTCGACGTCCAGCTACAAAGTGCAAGGTGATTCACCTGGATCGTTTGGCCCCGTTTCATCGAAGAACTGGAGAAGCTTTGGAATCCAGAATTGTTCGGGACGAACAAGACCTAGGAAGGGGGCAGTGTTACGACAGAAGGAATCTGGCATCCGAAAGCAAAACGTATCAGCCAACGAATAAGAACTTTGGGAGAATTTGAAGAAGAACAGTGGAGCGTGTAACGGTCGTGTGTGTAACGGTCGAGAGTTCGAAAATGGACGGTTAGCTGTTCTGAGACAGTGCGCGTTAAGTATAAAGAATTACCTTTATGTGATGTGTACGCGGGAAGTATAAAAGGGGTATCTTTTATGTGACGTGTACGCGGACGGTCGTATGGTTCTATTAGTGTGAGTTAGCGAACTAGCTCAGGACGATTTTGTTTGTGTATGAAGATGTTCAAGCGACATGGTAATCAAGTAAAAAGGTAATATTTAGTGAAATAGACAGAGCTAATGTTGTGTGCTCTGCTCAGGAAGGTTGATGACTTGTGTATGGATAATAGTTGATTTGTTAATAAGATACTTCATCCATATTTTCTTTGTAACAATTTACCTTGTATTGAATTTGGTTTTAAAATATAGTTTTTAATACTCACGCTCAGTGGCTATCCATTTTTGTAATCCGCAAGAATATTATTTGAAATATTCATATCATTTAGTAACACTTTTGTTGGTGACATGCCTTTCAAGTTTAGCTTATTAGGTGATTTCTTGTAACTCACTGATATATGTATTAAACTAGATAAATATTTTTCCCTTACATGTAATGTGATTGTGAGAATAAAAAAATTAAGTTATATTTTATTTGGTGTCAATTTTATTTTTTAAAGTTAAAACCAAAATCAATTCATTACGACTATTCTTTCCATGTTATATCAATGGGAAGCAATTAGTAGCTCTGTAACTTGAAAAATAAACATTTTAGAAGTAATTTTGACTGAAGATAAACTTGCTGAAAATTTTATCTAATTCTCCCTGTACAGCAATATTCACTCAATATTTAAACAGTTATGGAAAGTTTGAATATTTAGTGAAAACAATGCAAGTCCTAAGATCATTTTAAAACATTGAAAGAATTATGTACACAAATATACACCTGTATTAAATGGTTTAAAATAATCTTTATTCAAATTGAAATTTTTTTCTGGTAAATTTTTGTTTGTCGCTGTTGTTGTTTAGTATTTCAAGTCTTCCATAATATCTAATCTAATATTCTGGAAAATCGATGATTGGCTTGGTTGATGACTTTCATTAAAATGCTTATTTTAGAAGTAGAATGAGTTATAAAGCTCCGAATTTAATTTCCCTTAGACATGAAAAGTGTGTGTGTGTGTGGGGGGGGGGGGGTCATAATTCAGTAATTCCTGATTGTTGGTGGAAAAGTAAAAGAAATAAAGAGAATTGATATTTCAATTTATTTCAAAGCATGCATTATCTTTAAAGCTTTTTCGATAATATTAGCTTTTCATTACGCATTTTCTATTATCCACGTTCAAATATGGCTAATAAAAACATTTCAGAAGAATAAACTTTAAAACAACTTGTGCAATGGAAATAACGTTGGAAACGATCTTGCACCGTGACGGCTCAGACCGGGGCCATCGCTCAGACCCAGTTGGTCACATGACTTCAACAAACGCTGAGCGCGCCACGGCCTGTCTCTCTCGCTGGCCACGTCTGGTTCAAGTTTGATGTCACCGCAACCAAAGGACCCATTTCCTCGTACGTGAAACACCCCTAGAACATCACAGAGCATCCTTCAGCTTGAACAGAACCTTGCATACAGCCTGCATGGAAGGCTTCATGTGGCTTACGATGTAACCGTCACCTCGCATCATTCGAGTACAAGCGAAAACGTGACTCATCCGATTAGATCATACGCTTCCAAAAGTCGACAGTCCAGTCTTTGTGGCGCCGCGACCACTGTAGCCGTGCAGCCTTCTGCAGAGCTGTTAGCTTGGTCTTTTCCGCAATACTCTGCTCCAGATATCCATGCATGCAGTTCCCTTCTGAGTGTTCGTTCGAAAACAGCTTGTTGTAGGATTGCATTGACTGACTGGAGCAATTCCTGCCTCGTTGCAAAGCGATTTGCCCTAATAGTGAGTGACATACTGCAGCGGTCCCTATTGGTGAGTACAGTCTTTCTGTTGCAGTTCTAGCGACGATTAGCGGTGGACTGCGATGTACGCCACTGCTGGAAGACCCTTTGGATAGTACGTTTTGACACACCTGCAAAGGCAACAACTTCTTGTACACTGTGCTCTTTGGCTCGGCCAAACGCAATAACACCTTTTTGCCACTCATTCACATCTTTGGCGCGACCCATGTTTCACTGAGCGACTAACGCACACGTGGCACACAACCACTTCTTGTCACTGTATGAATCCCATCGCGCACGGCACAGCTATTTGTAGGACGTGTTTATTACTGGTGCACCCTCTGTTGCTGTCAAACGGACGTAAATCCCTTATGGAGAGATATGACTAATTTTTTGTCCGGTGAGCTTATGATTCATGTTAAGAAAAACATGAAATACACTGATGCTATGTTTGAGTAAAATTCTCAAGAATCAAACATCGAAAGTTGGTACAAGAGTCCTTAATTATTAGAAGATATAAACGTCTTGTTATCTCCCTGATGGATCAACTACCAAATGCCAAAATAAAGAAGATTCGTGAATAGTTAGGTGAAAAAATTGAGTTTCGCTTTGAGTGGGACTCGAACTACTTAGAGCGAAGCTCAGTTTTTTCAACTCACTATTCACGAGTCCCATTATTTACAGGTATCTCTTGCGCTACTTCTACGATTGAATTAAAGAAGATTTGTCCTGCAATCTCTGTACAATTTTATAATCTTAAAACTGAAGAAATGGCCTACGGCCTCTGCCCAAGCCACCACCGTGTTCAGTTTAGAATTTGAGTCCCTAAGTGTAGTAGAACCTAAGTCCCAATCGCAAATCTTTAATGCTACCAGGCCTGGATGCAGATAAAAAGAAAGGAGGGGGGGGGGGCAGGAATCACGCAATCGAACGGGGAAAAAAGTAAATAAATGGTTGAAGACTGGATTTAAAATAAACACCCCCTCAAGCAGATACTTGCCACAGAAGTCTGACAGGAGATTGTCAGTTTATACCATAGTAGAAGATTTGTGAGGATGATAGGACATCAGCAGAAAAACAACACAACGTCTATGCCTTATCTTTCGCTCGAACACAGGTCCCTTAAATCAGTAGCTAAGCGCGCTAACCACTCGGCCACTGGATTTACATTGCAATGTAAAATTTTCCTCTCTATTATAAATTTTTAAAAATTAATCGAAAAATTCTTAAAATTTTTTCAATTTTTATTAATTTCATAATTTTTTGCCTCTATTACACTTACTAGAGAAGGGGTGGGGGTGGGACCTTCCCCTAGTCCTTTCCCTAGATCCTGCCCTGAATGCTACGAAATGTAGGACATTTCACCAGGCTTGAACGCTGTGGATGATATTCTAAAAGCATTTCATAAAAAACCAGCAATCAAAGGTCTTGATTGAAAACAATTGCGAGAGTAGAGGGTGGTACGGGAATATACTTTTTATTCTCAGAATAATTTTCTCCAAATAGTGCAACATAATTTTTCTCCTCCTTTCTAACGATCTTTAATAAAATATTTTTCCAATATTTATGAGGGGTACCTTTTTTATTATATTTTAATCTTCGTTTAGTTTTTTTTCGAGCTTTTTTTAGTTTAAGAGGAAGCATGCCCTAATCTCCTTGAGAATTTTAATAATCGGAATAGAGAAATTATAAAAATGGGTATTATGAAAATAATCATCTCTTGATAAAGCCAAATATCATCCTTTGAAAAAGCCGTGACAGCATTCTGGTCCTATACAGTGCAACCAGTTGACTACTTATAGTTTTGAGACTACCTTAAATATTTTAACACTTGCTATTTTATGTCTATTATATCCATTTTATCAAATGGGGCCTCATTAGGTGTTTTTGCCTGAAAGGGCGACTTCAGTGAGAGCGACGTGAGCTTTTTTTTTAGAACTGGTTTTCCTGGACTTATTCGGTGTATAACGGCAAGTAGACAATTGACGACTAAAGTTCGCTAGATAGAGATCTAGCGATAAATTGAATTTTTAATAACTAAGCTAATTTTCAGGCCTCTCTATCTTTTTTCGCTTATCTATAGTGATCGTGTTATTAAATATTTGATAGCATACATTTTTATACGCGAATATGATTAATACTTTAAAATTAATCTTAACCGGCGAAATTATTCGAGTCATTAGGTTTGCGTCTCTCTTCAATGGACACGACTTTGCGTTGAGTGATTCTGGCTCATCAGAATTTTGTTTGCAGAATCCAGTGGGCTGTGGTCATGGACGTGGAAGAAAAGATCGGCTGTTGAAATGCAATGTTTCTGATGAATGAAGATGTGGGTACACTTCGTGACGATGATATTATCACGGAACTATATTTTTTCTCTTTATTCATCATGATCGAAATTGATTGCTTTTGCAGAAAAACAAGAAGTATCGTCGTTGAAAAGTACAAGACTCGATGTATTCGTTTCCTTCATGGGAAAAATATTGTCAATAAATCTTTGAGACAATAGACGAATTAATGAAAGGTGCAATTTGAGCCAGTTTGTTAAAATAACTTTGAAAGCAGTAAATGAATCATGGAGTCAGCAGATCCGGTGTAAACAACGGAGATTTTGTTTCGCAACAGACTGTTTTTCCTCTTTCTACATTGCATAACGCCGACTGGTGATTTTATCGGAATCTAAAGCAAACATTGATAATCTAGTTCTACTTTCCTGTCGTCATCGCTTGACGAGTTCTATGCAGATACAAAAGAGAATTGACATTTGTTTAGGTCATCAGCAGCAGATAAGAAATACGACCCAAACAGAAATGTGGAGAAAACAGAAGCAAAATTATTTGAACAAGTAAGGAATAAGTCAGTATGCATATATCTGACTAATTAGTGGTTTTCCTTACTTTAGAATGTGTTTTTATTTGAGTTATTTTCATTTAAATGAGCTGCCGATATCTCTATTTAGAGCCATTGCAAACTTCATGGCAGCCTTTGTGTGAAATAAAATATAACACCCCTTTAGCAAAGAATATGAAAAATGCATTATTTGTTTTTAGAGAGGGGTTGGGAACAAAAATGTATTAAAATGCTTAAGGGTGGTCTTAGGTCTTAGGTCGTCTGTGAAATCGGTCCACTCGCCGCGATTCTGTTATATGGTAATTGATTCAAGACCAGTTACAATCGTTTTTTTTTTTAAAAAGTGCCATGACTTCCACTGGTCCTGGTTAATTTTTACAACAGAATGAAAAGAAAGAAAATTAATAAACGAAAATAATTCAAAAATTCTTTTTTCGTAAACGGCCACTAGAACGAAAAGAACAAAACATTTTAATCAATCCATATTAAATATACAGATTACCTGCAGATATACAATTCAATAAATGCTTATGCAGATAAAATGAGTTTTGCCAGGAGGCGCGGGAATCACGCCTCTCCAGAACACTCTGACATGTATCTGGAGAGACGTGGGTTCGAGTCCCTCTCCAGCCGAAAAAACTCATTTTTTCTTCATGAATATTTATTGAGCAAAGTTTATATTTTGCAATTTAACGATAATAAAGTAAGAAAATTGCCGAAACAGCTGTTCAGTTTGTTCCGTTCCAATGCTGTGACTTGCCTTTCTCTTCTTGATTTCGTTGTTCCTCTCTCCCTGAGCTTAAACACAATCTCGCAATCAATTAAAATCCGAATGATATGAGACATAATTGATAAGCATGAATGGCTGTAAGTAATTGTCGTCATTTGCTCTTCATTTGGGCAATGGTGGCAGTTTCTTACTTTCCTTTTTGATGCGTCAGTTGTACATTGCAAAAAAAAATACTAATATGAGATTTTTCATTTTCATCAACTGTCCACGACATAAGTGAGAATTGTTCTCTCCTGGCCGAACGGGGATGAAAATCCATTCCTCTTACTATCAACGCTTAGCTTTATAGCTCAATTCAGAAAAGAGGAGAAAACAAACAGAAAAATCATCTTTAGAAATGTCTACCGCTATGGCATGCGATGAGTCCTTCATTTGACCTTTCGATATTCTGACATTAAGGCAGTGTGACATGAGAAGACGTTTTTTGAATGATCCCTTACTTTTACGAAAAACTAAAATTGAGCTAATTCAACATCTTTTAAAACAGTGATTTTCAAAGTGTGGGGCGGGAAGGAAGGGGGCCGGATGTGACGAGTTGATTAGGGCAGTGCCACTTCGATGCACCGGGCCTGGACAGTCATCGAACAAAGGAGAGAAGAAAAGAAGGATTTTTAAATATGAATAAAATTTTAAGTGGTTTCATTTGTCTCAAATTTAAAAACAAGCTATTTAATTTAGAATAATGTAAGATATAATAATTTACTTATTACTAATTTATTTAAATATTATAAAATATTTTGGAACTAATTTGAAAATTGTTAAAAAGGAATTTTAAAGAAATAAAACTATAATTAAAACACTTACATATTTAAATATTACTTCTTCTGTTATACACTGTTCAGACCAGGTTCTTCGTTAAGGGCAGAGCGGGATTTTCTGGGAAAGATTTAAGTAAAAGCTATTTATTTTAATTCTTCAAATTTCAGACTTCAGTTGTTTAATTTAGTGCATTGCTTTTAGAAAAGGCAACTTCATTCTTTCATTTGAAATTGATTTCAATTGAAAGCTTTCTTTAGTTGTTGTATCTCTTGCTCGGTTTGAAGTACAACGTCACAAATAGTATCTGTTCATTCTTGACATTCAGCAGCAACATTGTCACCAACATTTGGAGTTCCTCTATCTGCCTCTGTTTCTCAACAGTTCAATTTTTTTATGAACTCCGCGTACATTTGCAATCCGTCATTTTTTCTTCACCTCAGTATAGTATTGTCACAATGCGCTGCTGTGATAGTTAAGGGGGAGGGAGTGGAAGTTGAAAATACAAAGAAGTGGGGAGGGGGGCGTAATGAAATCCTAGCTAAATTGAGGAGGAGCTATTACATAAAGTTAGGAAACCTTTGTTTTAAAAAGAATCGAACTTTAACTTGCTTAGCATGCACGCTTCACTTGCCCTAAATGTTGGTGGATTCCTTAATTAATTTCCTTTGAAGAGTTAACCTTTGCAAACTATTTCTCAGTCATCTGTTAATGTAGTCACATTTTATGTAACATTTCTTAAACTTGTTGTAATTCCACAAAATATTCAAAAGACGTCATTCTAATATAATTAGAGGTGAGAAAAGCTTCGATATAAATTGACATTTAATTTGCATATGATCAAATTTCCATTCTGATAAAAATATGTTCATTAAGAACCAATCATTAAAAACTGAGAAATGACACTAAAATGAAACAAACAAAATAAGTCCACAGACATTTTCTCTTTGCAAATACGCGAATACTTTCCCACTTTGCAATCCACACATCGTGAAAAAGTAGCTGATAGCTTGCTTAGGGCCTCACGATAAGAGAGGCCTCAAAAAAGGGAGTTTGAAGTTTACTGTCACGAACTTTTTCAAAAATTTATCTATTGTCCAAATACTGGTCATCTATGTGTACCAATTCCAATATAATATTTTCACCACATTAAATTCGTGTTTATTTTTTAAATATTCCCTTCAATCGGTATAATATTTCCAAAGCTTAGGGCCTCAGGAGGTCAAAGTAAAAAGCTGTCTGTGTCCATTGAATTTAGTTTTTTGAAACGTAGTTCATGAGTGTGCATTAGTCATGAAACAAACAGCCTAAGGTATCAGAATCAGTATTCGACATCTGAGAACTACCATTTATTTAATCTAATTTTTAAACACATGATCATTATTAACGAATAGCCATATTATAAAGTCTTATACTTCGATCATAATTTTAAAAATGATATCAACAAAATATTAATAAAGTTTCGTTTTGAGTTCAACAGACTTCAATGTCGCCGGAAATGGTGACGTGATATTCAACTTCCGTCCATACTTGGCTCATCATGTCTGCTGAAACACTTGCAACAGATGCACCGATCCTTTCCTTTAAGCATTTTCATGGAATAAAAATGTTTTTAATCTATCCTACCCTACTAAAATAGTACATGAAATCTAATGGTTTCAAATCGGGACTTCTCGGGGGAGCACAAGATCAGCCAACCTCTAGAAATCGAGCGATTTGAGAATTTGCCATTTAAGACATTGCATTTGATATTAACTGCACGCCCTCATAACGAAAGAAACTTTGAGAGTTTTTTTACATTTTGACACACAGTTTCTTTTGCTAATTATTAAATAAAATATAACACTTTAAAATATGAGTATTCTTTTATAATGAACCTATACTTTAACTTCAGATCGTAATATACGACTAAAGCTGAAAGCAGATATATTACTCATCGCTGTAACAAAGGGAAAGGAACCACCAATACAATTGGAAAGAAACTTGAAGGAAGGAAAACTTGAATTGGAAGAACCGTTCAACACTTTTACCATCCTCCGCCTTCAAACCTAGAATCCATTTTTTTCCCTACACACAAAAAAGTTTTTGTCTCCATTCTGATCTCTAGAATTTAAGGTTGCCATGGATGTGTGTGTCGTTTTTCTGCTGAGGTCCTGCCATCCTCTCAGATCTCCTACTGGGGCAGACTCCTGTCAGACCTCAGTGACTGACAGGCTCCTGTCAGACCTCTGTGGCAAGCAGCTGCTTGAGGGGGTATTTATTATTTTTGCCATTCCTTGGCCGAGTGGTTAGCGCGCTTGGCTAGTGTTCTAAGGGACCTGGGTTCGAGCCCCGGGTAAGGCGTGGATGTATGTGTCGTTTTTCTGCTGAGGTCCTGCCATCCTCTCAGACCTTCTACTCTGGCATATAAACTGACAGGCTCCTGTCAGACCTCTGTGGCAAGCAGCTGCTTGAGGGGGTATTTTTTTTATTTTTTTTTATATGTTCTGTCTTATGAATGAAGAATTGTGTCCTTTATTCAGAAATAATGTCCTTCCTCCTTTCTTGGAGTCAAAATGTCCTCTCATGTAAAAGTATAGAGGAAAGAAAATTTTGAAGTTTTAAGGTTTGTTTCGTTTATGAAACTGTGTTGCGCATCGAGACGTGGAATAGCAGAGCAAACCGACTCTGACGTAGCTGAGTATGTCTCTCTGGGTAAGTCTGTTTCATGTGTTAACCAGAGTTAAAGAAAAAAAAATCCTTGAACTTCTGAAACTTCAATCTAAAGGATTGACCTTACATGAAATTTTTCATTTAGGACATATTTCATACATTATTGCACATAATAATAATAATATTAATATCTAATAGAACAAAATAAAACTTGAATAAAATAGGTTAATTAACAAAAATGACTGTTATTTTATGTATTTCTCATAAGAATGGATTTTCTGTAAAATATTTTCATTTTCAGCAAGTGTTGGACTAAAGATTTCACGAGAGACAAGAATATTGTTTTTACTTGTAATCAATTCTTCACGGTGTCTACTTTTATATGTGATTTCTCATCCGTCCAAATTAAATTCATGTTTGAAAAAATAATTTCAATTGGATGGAAAGGAAAATTTTCCTCTGGCAGTTTTCTTCACTCATCTCTTCGTTCAGAAGCTAAGAAAGGCCTAGATCTTCGACATTCGCAAAGCCGTTGGAGGTTTTACTAAATATATTTTTCATTTTTTCTCATTAGAGGTTGAAATTCAATTTTTTAACCCAACACAATGTTCCAAATTTGGGACCCATCGGCCAAGTATCTGGAACGCCGAAATTCTATAGGACGCCGAAATGTGTTACAACAGAGATCATCATCATCATCATCATCATCATCATCATCATCATCATCATCATCATCATCATCATCATCATCATCAAGCAGCCATGGACTACGGAGGTCCAACCAGACCGTGCAATTTAGTTCTCCAAGCAAATCTATCCTGAGCTACATCTACTGCATCTGGCCACTGCACACCAATTCTAACAAGGTCCTGTTTGACATTGTCTGCCCACCGCATCCTAGGTCTCCCCCTCCTTCTGAGGCCTTTAGGCACACTGTTCATAACCCTATTCGCCAATCTATAATTATTCATACGGGCAACATGGCCAAACCAACGGAGTCTCTCTCTGCACAATATGCTGCTTAAAGGAGGTTGCAAACTCCTTTGCCTAATCTCATCATTAGTTACAAAGTTGAACCACCTAATGCCCAAGATACTGCGTAAGCATCTGGAATCAAAAGCATCTAGTTTCCTATTATCTTGTTTACAAAGTGTCCAAGTTTCACTACCATAACTAACCCTAGAAAGAACCAAACTATTATACAGTCTAATTTTAGTCTTTAGGTGTATACGCCTATTTCTCCACACTCTCCATAGGTTCTTAAAAGTCCCGGCAGTAATCCCTATTCGTCTGTTAATCTCATGCCGCACATCACCATTATCTGTTACATAGCTCCCAAGATAATTAAACTGTGACACCTGCTCAAGACTGCAACCATTCAGATTAACTGAATCACAGCCTGCCTGACCAATTTTCATCACTTTAGTTTTCTCTCTGTTTATAACCAAACCTACTCTACTACCAGTCTCATCAACAGCTCGAATGAAAGAGTTCATCTCATCAACATCATTTGCCAAAAGGGCTAAATCATCAGCATAATCTAAATCAGAAATTTTCGTATCTCCAGCCCATTTAAGGCCAAAATCTTTCCCTTGAAGTGAATTTCGCATAACATAATCAATAACCAAGCTAAAGAGAAAAGGAGACAAAATGCACCCTTGTCGAACACCAGAAGTAATGTTAAACGAATTGCTACAAGACTTACCAACTCTCACACACGACTCAGTGTTATTATAGAGAGCTTTCATAATGTTAACTAACTTGTCTGGTATACCATATGATCTCACAATCAACCACAAATTATGACGATCAACAGAGTCGAAAGCCTTTTTGAAATCAACAAAGCTAGCAACCAAAGGTTTCTGAAACTCTAAACATTTCTCAAGAATCTGCCTAAGTGAAAATATC
Organism: Ryuthela nishihirai; assembly: GCA_038380435.1. Classification (NCBI taxonomy): domain Eukaryota; kingdom Metazoa; phylum Arthropoda; class Arachnida; order Araneae; family Heptathelidae; genus Ryuthela; species Ryuthela nishihirai. Next base: position 8,976,661 of record JAWZYU010000019.1, read on the forward strand.
TGATCCACACATCCCCTACCACCTCTGAATCCACATTGCTCATCACGCAATTGACTGTCAACCAGATTCTTAATTCTATTAAGCACAATCATGGAAAGAACTTTACCTGGAACAGAGAGTAGGCTGATACCCCTATAGTTATCACAAGAACTGCGATCACCTTTTTTGAAAATAGGGATAACAATAGCTCTGGTAAAATTCTTAGGAACCATGCCTTTATCATAAAAGATATTCAGAATTTCAGTCATCCAAGTGGTAACCGAAACATTCCCAGCTCTAAGCATTTCCGTAGTAATTTCATCTACCCCTGGGGATTTATGAAGTTTAAGTTTAGAAACAGCCAAAATAACTTCAGATTGTGTTAGAGGGCCAACATTAAAGCCACCAATGCATCTATCATCATTGCAAACAATGGGAGTAGAACTAACTACATTGTTTAGAACATCACTGAAATGCTCAGCCCACCTAGCCATGACAGAATCCTCCCCTTCTATAACCTTACCTTGTTTATCCTTCAATCCTTGTATGCCTGTCTGTTTTCTACCACACAAAACATTAACTATCTGGTACAGCTCTCTGCTGTTGTGCTGTCTAACTGCTTCCTCGGCTTTGTCAGCCAAACCATCAAGCCAAAGATTCTTATCAGCAGATAACTGATCCTTTACAAGTTTATTAAGGTCTCTGTAATGCTTTCTATTAGGACTAGTAGGGTATTGATTAAGTGCATTCTTGCAGTTCTTTCTTTCCGAAATAAGCTCAAGTGCCTTATCACTCAGATAATTCTGCCTCTTCTGCTCCTTTTTTCCTAAAAGAGTACTGTTAGTGTCCAAAAAAGCCTGTTTAAAATGATCCCATTCTTCCTCAACTTCAGTAGTAAGCAAACCATGACTGTCATAATGACTAAGTAACCTATCATGGTAAGCTTTGGCTATAACTGGATCTTTCAGAGCTTCAGTATTAAAAGTAAATTTTTTAACCTTAGCACAACACTTTTTAAGTTTAAGTTGCAACACACTTTTAACAAGGTAATGGTCAGATCCAATTTCAGCTCCCCTATATGCCCTGGTATTCCTAACAGAACTAGCCCATTTGCTGTTAATTAATATGTAATCAATCATATTCTTATGCAGCCCATCAGGTGAAACCCATGTGTACTTATGTATGTCGCGGTGTTTGTAATAAGTGTTAGTTATTCTGAATCCATTGAGTTTACTTACCTGTAGGAGACGTTGCCCATTGCCATTGCAGCTACCAATACCAAAAGGGCCTATTACTCCTGCCCAAAGGTCAGAGTCAGTACCAACTTTGGCATTGAAGTCACCAAGAACAAGGGTAATATCTCCTTTCTTGACAGAATTCAAAATATCCTGAAGTTGTTCATAAAACCTATCCTTCTCATCCTCATCGGCATCCTCAGTGGGGGCATAACAGCAGATAACATTAAAGTCTTTAACGCATGTCTGAAATTTTGCTGTAAGAAACCTTTCATTAATGCACTCATATCCTAGAAGAGCATCACTAGCATGTCTGCTGAGAAGCAGACCCACGCCTTGGTGATGCTTATTGTCGTCCCTCCCTGAAAAGAGAAATTTAAGATTATTTTTAAGAATCTGACCTTTATCTGTCCATCTGGTCTCTTGCAAGCCGAGAATATCTAAATTATAACGGTGGAATTCTTGTGTGAGGACATCAAGAGAAAAAGCTCTGTGCAGAGTCCTCACATTCCAACTACCTATGGAGAGAAAATGGTTAGTGGGATGTTTAAAGAAACTATGTTTATTGAGAGAGGGAATGCCGACAATATCAAACAGCCCCCTAATCGCAGACATGGGGCAAAGACCCGTTCCCCCACCACTAAAGGCTGAAGCCATCTACACTGGAAGACTTCCTCCAACGTAGAATTTGACGATGCCAATAGAAGCAAAGAGTTCAGGTGCCTGCGATGACCTCTGCTCAGGATTATCCACCAGCTGATAAACATATCCTGTGAATCCATTCACTTGGGGCTGTCAACCCACAAACAAACAGAAAACACAGCGGAAGATTTTCCCTCCACAGAAGCCCACCAGAGCAGCAAAATCAGGATCCATAATCAAGCTCAGAGCCATGGAACTGAACAATTTGCATAGTAATTAAGCCATCATCAATCATAAGGCACGCGATGGTGATAGCAAGTAGAAGAAAGACATGCCTGCACAGATACTACTGTCGTTATCAGAATGATGATATGATAATCATGAATATCAGAATGATATCCTCATTTCAGTCACCTGCATTGCGAGCGAAATTTTTATAACAGTATTACCATTACCATTCTATTAATAGAAATCTGCTTAAGGTGTACAATAAATTTAATATTTAAAAAAATATCTAAAACCTAATTCCGGGATTTTTATTTGTCGTAAACAGAGTCTTTAATCCAGGGATTGTCACTGGAAAAAGGGGACATATGCCACTCTACATAAATAAGGGAATTATAAGCATTTAAAATAGTCAGAAGAATTAGGAACCGCATGATTTATATCTGATTCTAATAAAACTACGGAATGCTAATTGTAACTCAACTGAAAGTATAATATAAAGTTAAGGCCAGTTAAGCCCTTATTCCTGTACTAATTTCAAGTGGTGGATTTTCAATTAATATAATATCTTTTGTACTTTCTTCTAATTGAAAGTTGCCATTATCCAAATAATAACATAAATTATGTATACACACTGTACTATATGATATATTTTTAATCGATTTGTTTCAATATTATGTTTTAAGGAATGCAAATTAAGGCATCAGAAGAATTCATGAAGTTTTCACTATTTTATTCATTTTAATTTAAATGTTTTTTTATTTAATGACGTACACTGAATTGATACTGTTGAGGCTGAAATGTTTTCTGAAACGTTTCAGTTTCCACCTCTGAACAGGACCACATAATTGCTATTTTTAAGTCACATTACGACTGACAAAAAAAAAGACGTTCAAGTTCACAGCAAACCAAATAACAATTATTTTCATCATATTTACCTGACCAGCAAGGTACCCAGGATTTAGTTTCGTGGGGGGAGGGGGGATTCGATTTCTAGGAGAGTTCGAGAATTTAGTTTCAGGAGGTCTGAGAATATGATTTGAGTAGGGTTTCCCAATTACTAAAATATTTCACCGAACAGGAAAAATTAAAATGATATTTTGTAGTGGAATAAGATTTTATACTTGTTTTTTAAATCTGCTTTTAGTGTCGGACATAAAATATGAGGATAAAATAAAGTTAGACAAAGAAAAGTGTTTTAGATTTCAAAGCAGATAGACAAGTTTGAGATTTCGTATAAGACGGCCGGATTTTTTGGGGGGAAGAGGGGATTTCGGGGGGGGGGGGGTTCCCTCCCCGAAATCCCCTCTTCCCCCTTACTTTCTTAGAAGTGATGAGGTACGTCCTGTACCCAATCGCTTCTAAACCAAAAGAGTGATTTAAGACTTGACACTTAAAAGGATGAGTAGGTTGCATAATGTGAAAATTTCCTTTCTGAAGTAATGTGAAAATTTCATTTGTGAAGTAATGTGAAAATTTCCTTCCTGAAGCAATGTGAAAATTTCAGGCCGAAGAAATCATATGATATACATTATCTGAAAAATTAAATAAATTTATCATTGGTAGAGAATTTCTCTTTCTCCAACTGTATTTTTTTTTTCTTTCCCTCAGGACTAATCATCAGCAGTCAGAACATGGCCTACGCCATCAGCAAGTTCCTCGGAGGTGTGCTCTCCGATCGCATCAGTTCGCGGCTTCTCTTCACGATCGGTCTACTGGTTAGCGGAGTCTCGACGCTGATGTTCGCCAGCTTCGATTCCGTGTCCATCTTCGCATCGCTCTGGTTCCTTAATGGCTTTGCTCAGGGATGCGGCTGGCCAGCCTGCGCCAAGATGCTCAGAAAGGTGAACGTTTTTAAAGACAGTATAGAATGCACAATTTTATTTATTTTTAAAAGGACGAAGATAACCTACGAGCATTAACGTGTAAATAAATTTCGTGTACACGAAATCACTTCAAAACAAAGCATGCCAGATGTGTAAATGGCAGATGGTTCGTACATGAAATAGTAATTTAAATTCCATGAGCTCAGTCAGTTGTTTTCAGATTCCTTCAAAAGGTCCTCCTTTTTATTACCTATCTTCTTATTTTTTTTGACTTCGACATTTATCTGTTTGTCCGTTTATAGATTTGACAAAACGTTGTTCCATCATATCTTTCGAACGTGCTGGAGTAACTTAATGATTTATGTGCCAAATGAAAGCTTGTGATGCTGGGAGTGTCATAGGTTATAAAAATATGACACGCCATGCTTTTTTCCCTTAAAAAAACTGGAAATGTGAAAGTCGTTCTACTATATCTTCCGAAAGCGAGAGCCTACAGTTAGTAGTTAGGTGTCAAAAAAGCTCGTAATGACCGTCGTAAACTATTTCGAATTTTGTCCCCAAGGGGTGGATTTTCGCAGGGTTCGACTTGAATGAATCATATTTCAAATTAAAGATTGTGACGTCTCTAATAACGTGGATTACATCAAACATGACTCCAAAAGGGAGGAAATATTTGGTCGATATTTATGAGTCATCTATCAAATGAAAGTTTTTATAGGTAGGTGTTTTTAGTGACAAAAAGAAATATAAATGAACTTAAAAATTTGAAAAATACCTAACCTTCTATATGATCCTAAACCGTATAAAATAAACCTAATGCATATTGTTGGTGCAGTCACTGAGTTGTCCATCTTGGAAATCCTGATCGAAGCATTAATTCATGTTGAATAATACAAGTGTACAGTCGCTCAAAAAAGTATCCGAACACTATGGTTAATTTCAGAATTCAGAAAAAATATCTGGCAACGATTTTTTTAGAAATTAGTGATCTGGCAACCTTCGTGTCACGTGACAAGTGACACGAAGATAATCTTCCAGTGTCACGTGACACGAAGGTTGCCAGATCACTAATTTCTAAAAAAATCGTTGCCAGATATTTTTTCTGAATTCTGAAATTAACCATAGTGTTCGGATACTTTTTTGAGCGACTGTACCAAAAAATAATGTCTTTTTTAACTTAACGAAATGTAATCTTCATTTTTGGCGTTTTTTTTCTCAAGCCTAGCAATTATTTTTATCTATTAACATGAAAAAAGAAATAATTTTAAAATGTACGTTCAATAAAAAGTTTCCGACTTTTTCGTTTTGTTTTCCGGAATTCTTATATGGCGATGCCCGAGAAGTAAGGGTTCAAGTTCCTGCGATGACGTCTGATCAGGATTATCCACCAGCTGACATAAGGGCTGGAAATCCATAGGCAAACAGAAAACACAGAGGTAGATTTTCCTTCAATAGAGGTCCACCCCTGTAGCAAGTTCACGATCCGTAATCAAACTCAAAGCCATAAGCCAGCCCAGTGAGTTTAATGATCAGCACCGAGACCCTGTAAAGTTGACCACTCTTCAGAAGGAAAAAGCGAAAATTTGGCCATAGATGAGGAGATCAGTAAGTCGCATTAATCTGGCAGCCCTCCCCTTCCAGAAGAGAATATCTCTTTTGAAAGGTACTATTGGCCTGCACCACGAGAAGGCCGAGTCAAATTTAGGTGCTAGGCCTGATCTCTTCTGTGCATCGTCACAAGGGATTGGTATGTAGCTCTCCTTCCAGTGTTGCCTTGCTACACCCCAACAAAGTTCCCTGTTTTCAATCACGTCCCCCAATTTTGTTGATAGTGCCACGCCCCCTTCGTGGTCTTAGGCCGATAAACTTTTTGTCCTGTGGCAACACCTAGTTGTCCGTCATCTTAGATTCGCCCAAAGCCATTAGGAAGTAAAAACTCTAAAGGTTTTGAAATTTACCACGTCCCGCGTCTGCCGTTTTCGATTCGTTATCGTCTGAATGCACTGCACACCGCTATACCTCTTCAAAGTACTCTGGACAACCCTGGTTTTTATCGCAGGAGCTCACACTTTATCGGAGCACGAAGTGTCTGGCCACTAGGCCGCAGGTACAGTCGCTCAAAAAAGTATCCAGTCACGTGACACGAAGTTTGCTAAAAAAATTTCTAAAAAAAAAAATTGTTGCCAGATATTTTTTCTGAATTCTGTAATCAACCGTAGTGTCGGATACTTTTTTGAGCGACTGTACTATAGGATGGCAGAGTTTAAAGGAAGATGTTCATTCTCCTCAATAGAAATCCCGTCAGAAGAATTCGTCTCTGTTTAAATACGATTATTAATTTTTATCCCACACTTAGTATTTGCAAAACATTTTATATCATCGCAAATGCACCACGATTTAGTGATCAACGAAACAGGCCCTGCGAAATGAATAATTTTTATAACGTCTGTCGTTTTTATAACGTCGACTTTTTTTACTGCTTATTTCTCACCTACTGTGTTTGCAAACCTTATTTACGTTGGACTGCATTGTCGAACTCGATTTTCAACACCATATCTCATCCTCCATTGTTTACGAGGGATCACGAAAGAAGAAATAAAGGAGGTCGCTACGAAAAGAGAAATAAATATTTTGAATATTTTTTCCCAATTTGCGAGACTTTGATCTGAATAAAAATTATCATCATATTTATTTTCAAGAAATAAATACTTTTCAGGAATAAACTTTTCCAATATGTGAATCCCATTCCTTAAGTCTTCCCATCTGATTAACGCCGTCATCTATTACAAAGTGCCATTATCCTGAATTTTATAAAAAAGGGAGATACCAAATATCAATAAAAAGGGGCCGAGAATCGTACCTTAAATGAATCAGGAGCCAATTTACTTTTACAAAATGTATTACTTTCTAAACAAGCTGATCCAAGTAAAAAAAAATTCTTCTATACCCCAAAGAGAACCACACACGTTTTAATAAGTTTTAATAAATGTTTGTATTGTTTCAATGTCTGGTGTTCTCTTTGAACAAATCTGTGCAACAATGAAATCATCGATAAGTTTTACGAACTCACTGTTCGTATAGCCATGTTCATGGCCAAGCGTAATATTTCTAAAAAATATCAATTATTTAAACTCTTCGAATGGGGAGTCATAGTTTACCATTATGCTCTCCTGTTGACAAAGTCACAGAGTACACTAGGTGAAGCTTGTCGCATAGTGGTCTGTTCTTATCAGTATGTTGTCATAATAGCTCTGCTTGACGTGAAAGTCCACGGGTTGAACTCGGGAGGTTAGCTAGCTGAACACCTCTCTCTCTCTTCAATATTCACGGTAGTTATCGACAGACCTTCGATCTGATTAATTCGGGCACATGCAATTTATAGATTGCTTACTATAGAGGTCATCAGGAGACATTTGAACTGAACGAAAAGACAACTAATGTTTGCAGTTCTAATTTTACACAAGGAAATATTTTCAATAACCAAAAACTTTTACCAACAGTTGTTTGTTCTTCGCATGATATGCTTAATTACCAAAAGAAAGTGATCAACTATTATGATAATTCCTAAAGGTCCGTGGGGGACCTTTAGGCGTTGAGCTGAAATGATCTAGTTGGTGTTTTCTATGAAAGACATTGAAAAGGGGTCTTGAAATAATAATTCTATCAAAGAGCAATTCAGAATTCTCTTCCTGTATCTCCCTCTGCATTATTCAGGGTAGTTAAATTTTACCCTTGATTTCATTCGCTGTGCAAGTGTTGTTTCTGGTCGTTCTGAACAGAGGATACGCTGATATTTTGATTTACACATCTGCAATTAAAATCTAAAGAAAATTATTATTATTATTAAGAATGAGTCAAACATCAAGAATATGTATCAACATGGTATCCGATAGTGTTCCCCATCGGGTGCACGAATCATTAAGCAGCTCATAAGATCAGGCAGCCCCATTTCTCGATGAAGAATGTCCCCTCAATTCCTTTCATCTTAGTATTCTGCAAGTATACCCATTTCAACTGATTTTAATTTATAGCAAGGATTATAGTTTTAATCAATCTGCGAAAAATTCGATTCAGATATGGGTGATTGGTTTTCTTATAGATACAGTAAGAGACAAGGATCCTTCACATATGCTTAGTAAAAACATCGGTTATTTCCGAATGAATAGAAAAACCATTATAACTTAAAGTGCCTCAATATACCATTATTCTCGACATTTTCTCCACGATAAATCGGGTGACCAATAAAACGTTAGCCCCTCAGTGTGCTTTAATCGGTATTCACTGTTCACTTACCAAAGCAGCCAGCAAAATTCTGATATCATTAATCATGTAGCTTTACGGCTGAATATATATATATAGATTTATGTAGCTTAAATTGGATGTAGAAAAACACAAATTAAAAATACCGGCATTTGGAGTTCTAGTATAAAATGATTTTATTTCGTTGTACACACCAAAATTTCGAACGAAATTTTTTCTCTGTGTAAACCTAAACATTTTTAACATTTGGGATAGCCCGAAATATAGATCTATGTGAGGTAGATCTAGGAAATTAAGAGAGGGAGTAAAATTAACTCTAATCCTGCAGAAGCGCGAAACAGTGGTGCATCTACAAATCTAAAATTTAAAAGTAGAAGGGTATGTTAGCAACAAAGACTGCTTAAGGGACAATGCTATAAGAGTGCATGTCCTTGTTACATAAGGGATCTTTCATTTTTTTTAATCAAGGAAACTTGTGTAGACGATGTTATAAAGTGGGTTAGCTGTGGAAATATAGAAGAAATGTTTCACACAGAAATAGAAGAGTTTTGAAGCTAGACAGAAAGAAGAAGATGAAGTAATTGTATGATGGACAATCCTCTATACAAAATGAAGTGGTTCTCTAAAGAACCTTTTGTTTCTTGTTGTTTTCTCACACCAACTTTTCTACAGTTCCATCTATCTCTCTGGATGTTGTCACATCTTGAACTACGTTTACGTAGTTCATCACTTCGGCGCATCTAACTCTTAATTTGTATGAGAAATGCATCATCATCATCATCCTCAAGCAGACATGGGCTACGGAGAACCAACCAGACCGTACAATTTAGTTCTCCAAACATATCTGTTTTGAGCTACATCTGCTGTATCTGGTCACTGCACCCCAATTCTAACAAAGTCCTTTTTGACATTGTCTGCCCACCGCATCCTAGGTCTCTCCATCTTTCTGAGGTCTTTAGGCACTGTTCATAACCCTATTCGCCAATCTATAATTAATCCATACGGGCAACATGGCCAAGCCAACGCAGTCTCTCTCTGCACAATATGCTGCTCAAAGGAGGTTGGCGACTCCTTTTCCTAACCTCATCATTACTTACAAAGTTGAACCTACTAATGCCCAAGATACTGCGCAAACATCTAGAATCAAAAGCATCAAGTTTCTTCTGATCTTGTTTACAAATGGTCCACATTTCGTAAGTAACTCTAGAAAGAATCACAAAATACACTCTGAACATATATTCAAATGCAATTTCGTCGACTTCGATGCAGTGTGTGGGAATTCGTCCTTTAACTAATGATGGATAGAATCTCGAGGTTCTTTGGTCTCAGTATCTCCAACTCGATCTGAAGACATCATTCATAAGAAATTTCCTTCTCATAGAGAAAAATTTGCTAAACTCTCAGCTTTATATCAAACGACCTGACCAAAGGATAAAACAGAAATATATATATATACACTTTGGGATAATTCTTGTACTCACAAATGTTCTCAGAGAAATAGGAGACACCCATGGTGGCCAATGACGAACAGAGAGCCCAACACTCTCGATAGCTACCATTGAGCGGGTATCGCCATCTGGCTCTTCGTTGATAGAATCAACAACCACTGTCTAGCTCTGGCCTCATCAAACTACAGCCAACCACCTCTTTTTGTGCGACTTGTAAGCTACTGATGAAAAATACATTTGTAAGAGAGAAAAAGAAAGTATAGAGGGCAAGAAATCCAACATTGGCGAAGCGAATTCTCATTAAGTAAGTAATTTCAATAAAATTATATTGTTTAGGCTTCACTTTATATTTTCTTCATATTGATGATATATTTCTTTTGCGACCCATCCTTACACTTCAGGTTTCTATGGGGCTCACAGTTCAATTTCAGTTTTCGATGCTGCCCTTCAGCTAAAAAGTTTGTCCAGCCATGGTCTAGTTGTTGGATTCATGTGGTCGTACGATTACCACATTACTTTGCCGAATTTGTTGCTATGTCACAAAATCTTGTCAGGACTTGACTTTGACCTAGTATAAATAAAGGTTTTAAGAGTACACACTAATTAATTATACATTTCGATCAACAAAGTCCTGAAATTTAATCCTGGCGTAAGAGATGAAATATAAATTGTAATTAATTGGGGGCCTAATTGTTTCTTAAACAGTTCATCAGCAACATTGACACTAAAATTTTTATCAGCGTCTATGAAATAAGTATCATCTGCTTCGTCTGCGATTATTATACATAAATGTCATTGTTGATCCTCATCACACTCGACATACTGTTGTTGTTAAGTATTTAAAAATTCTTTCTCATGGCAGTGCCCAGCCTCTCTTTTAACAGCGTCCCCAGCGCCCTTTAACTTTACCTCTTTGCATTGTTTCTTAGCATCATATCTATTGCAATTTCTTAAAAGGTTTTCAGCTAATTCATCACTCCACATGGCATTCCAAAATCTGACAGATTACAAGTTCAAAGCTTTTTCGTTCATCAGCAAATTAATTATGTGCAGTTCAAGCAAACGGCACATAATCAATTTGCTGAAGTCAGTGAATGTTTCCCACTGCTCCACGCTGATTTGGATTGATGAGCTGAGTGGATTTTACCCGTATTTGATATCTTTAAAAGCTTCGATGATTGTAGATGCATATAAGAAATCAGTCCATACCATTGTTCTTCAGATAGCATCACATCATCCTTTGTGGGATATAGTTTTAATGAATTATTATTATACCTCTTAAACAGACATGCAGTATATATATACATATATACACTTTTAGGATAATTCTTGTATTCACAAGTCTGCACAGAGAAGTAGGAGACTATGAGATCGTCATCTTCATCATAGTATGTTGCTTCGCAGGGAAACCACCACCGGAGAGGATACACTTAACACAGGTCACGGATAACCCTTCAATACGGCAAAACTTTGTCTTAAGTTACGTTTATGCGTTCTCCTGCTTATTCCTAAAAACCTGCAATTTGTCTCCATGCAATTATCTTTCATTGACCAAATCTAATGCAAGATGGAGCTATTGGGTAAAATTTTACCACTAGTTTTATTGTTACTGAAATATAACACATGTTTTGGATACCAGGCTGCGCTTTGAAACTATTAAATATCTGGCCACGAAATTCGAGATAGCGAATCCAAGAAGGATATGGAACTTACAATTTTTTAGGAAATTTACTTTCGATGGATTTGGTTGATCATTTAATTCACTCAACTCCAGACAAGTTTTTGTGACGTGGCAACAAGTTGGATAGGGTAATGCGGTGATCAAACAACCACATAATCCAATAGCTAGAGAGGTGGTTGCTGATTCTATCACCAGAATCTCTAAGACGTATGTTTGCTCCTCAGCAGGCACACCAGTAATGCTCTTCTAGGATATGACTGCATTAATGAAAGATATAGCTGTATTAAAAATTAAGATAAAAGACTTGAATGCTATCGGTTGTTGTGCCCCAGCAAGCACTCTGATGAGAATGAAATAGATACGTTTTGCATACAGTTTCAGGATATTTTAAATTCCACCAAGATAGGAAACATTTCCTTGTTAATTCCTTTAGGATTGACTATGATCTTAAGGGAGGGGTAATAGGTCCCTTTGGTATTGGTTGCTGCAATGGCAATGCGGAACGTTTCCTCTACGTGAGTAAACTTAATGATTTGAGAATAACTAATAATTATTACAAACACCGCGATATATATATATATAAAACTACGCGGGTTTCACCAGATGGGCTGCATAATAATATGATTGATTTTGCATTAATTGATAGCAAATGAGCTAGTTCTGTTAGGAATATCAGGTCATATAGGTGACTTGAAATAGGATATGACCATAACCTGGTCAAAGGTGTCTTGAAACTGAAGCTTAAAAATTGTTGTATTATGGTTAAAAGAATTACCTTTAACAATGAAGCTCTAAAAGATCCACATATAGCTAAAGCATACCATGATAGGTTATTTAATCATTATGAAAATTGTGGTTTGCTTGCTACTGAAGAAGATAAAGAATGAAGTCAGTTTAAACAGGCTTTTCTTGAAACTAACACTACGGTTTTGGTAACATGAAGCAGATGAGACAAAGTTATTTGAGTGATAAGACACTGGGGATTATGTTTGAAAGTAAACACTGCAGGAATAACTTTAATGAACACCTTACCAGTCGAAACAGATAACATAATAAAGAGCTTTATAAACATGTAAAGGATCAGTAAACAGCTGATAAGAATCTTTGGCTTGATAGCTTGAATGACAAAGCAGAGAAAGCAGTTAGACAGCACAAAAGCAGCGAATTCTACCACACAGTTAATATTTTGTGCAATAACAGGTTGGCAAAGAGGAAAATTGTGGGATAAACATCGTAACGTCATTAAACATGATGATTCTATCATGACTAGCATTTTAGAGATGTTCTAAACAACGTGGTTAGTTCTACTCCCATTGTTTGTAATATAAACAGATGCATTGCTGGCTTTAATGTTGGCTGTGTAACTAATTTTCAAATTACTTTAGTTATCTCTAAATTAAAACTTCATAAATCTCCAGGGATAAATGAATCACTATTGAAATGCTCAGAGCTGGAAAGTTTCAGTTACAACATGGCTTACTGATATTTTGAATATCTTTTATGATAGAGCATTATTCCTAAAGATTTTTTTACCAGAGCTATTATTATTCCGACTTTTAAAAAAAGGTTGATCGCAGTTCTTGTGTTAACTACAGGTGTATTAGAGTACTTTCTATTTCACGTAAAGTTCTTTGCATGATTGTGCTTAATAGAATTAAGAATTTGGTTGACAGTCAATTGCGTTAGTGGCAGGGGATGTATTGAATATTGTAAAAACGCTTTTTGAGAATCAAAAGCAATTTTTTTTGGTAGTCAAAATTTTTGGTTGATTGTTAGATCGTATAGCATACCTAACAAATTAGTTAGCATAATGAAAGATCTCTGTAATAATATTAGATGTTGTGTGAGAGTTGGTAAGGCTTGTAGCAATTGGTTTAAGCATTGCTTCTGTTGTTCGACAAGGGTGAATTTTGTCTCCTTTTCTCTTCAATTTGGTCATTGATTATGTTATACGAAATTCGCTGTGAGGGAAATATTTTGGGCTTAAATGGTGTACAGATCTCAAAACTTCTAATGTAGATTATGCTGATGATTTGGCCTTTTTGGTAAATGATGTTGACGACATGAACTCTTCCATTCGAGCTGTTGATGAGACTGGTAGTAGAGTAGGTTTGGTGATAAACAGAGAGAAAACTAAAGTGATGAAAATCGGTCAGGCTGGCTGTGATTCAGTTAATCTGAGTAGTACCAATCTTGAGCAAGTGTCTCAGTTTAATTATCTTGACAGCTATGTAACAGATGCTGATGATGTGTGACATGTTATTAAAAGACGAATAGGGATTGCTGCCGGGATTTTTAAGAATCTATAGAATGAGGAGAACTAGGTGTATACACCTAAAGACTAAAATTAGACTGTATAATAGTTTGGTTCTTTCTAGGGTTAGTTATTTTAGTGAAACTTGGACGCATTGTAAACAAGATGGCAGGAAACTTGATGCTTTTTATTCTAGATAGTTGCACGTTATCTTGGGCATGAGGTGGAAGTAATGATAAGATTAGGCAAAGGAGTTGGCAACTTCCTTTGAGCAGCATATTGTGCAGAAAGAGACTCCGTTGGTTTGGACATGTTGCCCATATCATAACTATAGATTAGCAAATGGGGTTATGAACAGTGTGCCTAAAGGCCTCAGGAAAAAGGAGATATATGGGATGCAAAGGGTTATATTGTCAAAGAGGGCCTTGCTGGAACTGGCGTACAGTTACCAAATGCAGCAGCTGTTGCTCAGGACAGACATGTCTGGAGAGGAAAATTAAACAGACAGGTAGGACCTCCGTAGCCACGGCTGCATGAGGATTTTGCATTGTGTTTACGTGCGTGTGTGTGTTACAGTATGCTTTTGTTTGTTTATCATACCTGAAGTATCTTGCCATTACTACTTACCGGGACGTAATAATAACGATTTCATAAAATTGGGCAAATTCATTATTCTAAAATGCTTATGAATTCGAATAAAGCAGCTTCTTTTTTCCGAAAACTATACATTTAAATTTGTATGAATTTGTATGAAATGCAGATAATGTCCCAAATTCTCCTTTATTAAGCATAGACGATTTAACATCAGTTAATTGAATTCCCAATATAGTCTCTTTCGAATATTCTCTCAATCTGCTTGTAACAAGAATATGTTAAAGGTTTCTTTTTTTCGCTTTCAAAAGGAATTTAACTAAGACAAAAAGAAAGCTAAAATTTCCCTTTGTTAGGGAAGGATTAATTTACCATAAGTTAACTCTGAACGAATATTTTTTAAGGTATTTAACGAGAATTAAAATTTTGTTGAAATTTTACAATGAAAGAATCTATTTTCGTATAAAGAACTTTTATTTTTATACTACCGTCAAAACCCAACTAAGTCCAGGTTCCTCAGTCATCTTCCTTATCATTGAAGTAGTTTAGAATAGTTAAATTTTTGCGAACTGAAATAGATGAACTAATAACTGAATCGGATGAAATATTTATGTGTTTAAAATTTTTTTCCAGTGGTATTCTCCGTCCCAGTTTGGCACATGGTGGAGTGTGCTTTCTTCCAGTGCGAATATTTCCGGCGGCTTGGCTCCTTTCATCTCTGCTTTCCTCATTCTTAATTACGGATGGAGATTCAGCCTCATCATTTCTGGTGAGTCGGATTTTCTTTTTCTCTAGTTTAGATTTACATTTTCACATCCATCAGTCTGTCAAAGCATCGATTACAAATACTTTTAATTTCAAAAGAAGTGTACATTTTTGCATCGCATGAAATCAGCCCCCATGTTTGACGTCTCTTAATTCCTTGACTATCACTCTGATTCCCATTTAAACTGAACGGAATACTAAATGGGAAACTTCGCATTTTTTCAGAGTTCCGAATTACCGCTAAGCAGCAATTTTTACCACTGTAGCCCAGGTAGATCGCGTTTAGATCGTTATTTGACCTCTGACCTTGAAGGACATGTATGATCTGAAATTTTGTACTCTTTCTGAGATGTGCGATCCGTAATACCGATGGGCACCAATTGTTACACTTCTAGCACTCACAGAACATGATTACATCAAAATCTGAACGATCTTTCACAAGGGGAGAAAAATCCAAGCTTAGCGAAAGTCCACTAGAAAACAAACAAACAATTGTTCTTAAACAGCCGCAGAAAAATTTCTCTACTTAAAAACTGAAAAACATACATTTATAAAATTAATGAAGTATATTAAAAAAATGAAAAAAAAAATAGAGTAGATTCTCCATTATACGAGGTCGGATTAGCCGGGATATTGAAATAAATAATGTTTATCTGAAAATAATATGGGATACAAGAAAGCGGCTGCTTAAATAAGACGTGACAGAAAAAGGTTTCAAGGAAACATTGTTTTCAGCAGAAGCAAACTTCTTGCTATATTGTTTTAAATGAATAAAATTAGTCCAGGCTACGATGTTTTCTAAAAGTTTTAAGTTTTATACGTTTAATGCGCACGGCTGATTAACCGGGATTATTTTTCCCCCATTCATTCTGGATAATCGAGAGTCCACTACTCGTTGAAGCAATCAAAAACAAATAGCTTGAGTTAAAAACAAAAATATGCAATTTTATGATTATTATGAATTGGCAAAGTCATTTAGCTTTGCTTTTTTGTTTAATTTTAATTAAAAATATTTGACACAAAGAAAAAAAAGATCTAGAATCAGTATATTGATGTTTTTTTTTATGGGTCGCACAGAAATCTGAAATGAGCCCTGAATTGGCTCCAAATTAACCCTTTGCGCAGATTTCACAGCTTTACCACTTCTGCATTATATTTAGAATTAATGTCATCCTCATTATCACTTCGATCCCCCTCGGATTGATATCTCACCTCCAAAGTTGGGTGAACAAACCCATAATGAAAATAATGTAGGAGTCCACACAGCATAATTAAGATAAAAAAATAAAATGATAAAAAGAAAAAAACGAAAACCTCTGACGGAATCCCAGCAAACAAACTATCTGGTCGTCAAGTGGCAAAGTATCAAGTTAAGGAAGTTCCGGACCTGGAAGAGAGCTATTCATCGATTTTTTTTTACTTAGGGGGAATTTTTGAGATACTGATCTGTGGCGTAATCAGATTGAGGAGAATCTAAATTAGCCGATTCTTTTGTAAGTTCTCCAAGATGATAATTGGCTCCTTCTTGAAATATTTTTCCAATGTTTTGCAGTATAATTTGGTACACTTGAGTTTCACAGCATATTCGTCGCTAATTGCTTTTCTCAAAAAATCGATCGGATACCTGAGGGATTTAGTCCTCTTTTTGTAATCTTCGTAAGAGGAGTTGAAGATCTATTCGATAAGATCATCTGTAGCGTCTGCTGCGTCATCTCTTCACCATAGTTTTGTCTTCAAATCCGTTTTTGTCTGATTTTTACTTGTTTCTTCTACTTCTGTTGCTGTGATGTCATTTTCATTTTCTGAGTCATTTTTTTTTTCTTCTATTTTTTCTGTAATGTTTTCGTGCCGATTATTTCCTTGCCTTTGGATTTTTTCCTTTGGAACTTTACCTTCTTGTTTCTCGTTTTTTTGTTCTTGATGTTGCTATTTGTAGGGTTATGGACAGGTGTGGAATTGGATTGTTCAGCTTCCACCCAGAGCTTCTCTTCGTCTTGGAGATGGGTGGTTTGTGGGGTGAAGGAGATCTCGCTATTTTCCGTCTCATTACCCTTTGTAGTTTGGTGGATTTCTTCTCTCAGTGCCTTTGCTATTATGTCAGCAAAGGTTGTTGGTTCAGTGTCCGTTTTTTTACCTCCGGTTTTTGTTGAAAGTGGGCATTGGGCTACAAAATGTCCAGGCTTTCTGCAACGTTTGCAAAGTCTAATGACTCCCTTGATTCAATAGCAGCAAGGTATGTATTAATGTGAAGAAAATTAGGAATTTCTTGTTTTATTCTGATGTGGCAGATCCTGGTTCCTGTCTTTATTTCTTTTAATTCTGGGATGGTATGCATTTCACCTTCAATGCTCAGTATTTCTCCGTATTGTTGTAGGGTTTTTCCAAATTCATTATTGATGAAAAATGGGAGTTTGGAAATTAGAATCTTCTGAATCGGGCGCCCAACTTGTAGAATGCCATATGTTCTTTCATGTTGTGTCATCTGTTCTTCTTTCCATTTGAGGATTTTTTCTGCAGATTCTTCGTTTTTCATTAGAATATTTGTTAAATTATTGTTTATGATTTGCACAATTTCGACTGCTCCTAGTCCACTGATGTAGATTTCATTAGTTCAAGGAAAGCCATTCCATTGTGAAATATCTTGAAGACATTTTGTAGATTTGTGGCCTGCATATTTCCTCTTTGCCTTCCCTAATCTATAAGATTTAGTTCTGAAAAGAACTCTTTCTAAAAATTGTTTAAAATCCAGGCTAACCTGAACTAATTTAAACATGTCAACACTCTGTGAACTCCGAAAGCGATGCTTCTTAAAGTCTAGTCTTTCTTCCCAGCTCATTTGCTCACTCAATCACTCCTGAATCTTATTAAATTCAAATATTTAAATGAAACCACAACATATTAATTTTATTTGTATTAAAAAAATATGTTTTCAATCAATGAAAAGAAAGTTTCTTTCTGAATAAATTTTTGAAAGATTTTGAATAAAAGAGAATTGCTTTCTTTTAATTATAACATTTTTGCACTCTGATACTTTAAAACAGTCCCAGAATTGAACAAGGTAACACTTCAACTGCCCAGCATTGCTTTTCTGAAGTTAGTGACGGGCACGTGTGAAAATGGCTCCCTGCTCTGAGCCTCTCGCTGCTAACTTAATACTTGGGAGATTTTCTGTCCTATTTCTATGACCATACAGAAATACCTACTCAGCTGGTTTATTTTTGTAATGAAGAGCATACATTTCCTATTTGGTGTTGAACTTTGCGGATATTAGCAAAGTATTAACTGAACAAACACAGACGATCTGATGTTTGCAGAAAGAAGACCAATGCTGTCACTCATTATACTATAATAGGTGACATCTATGAAGGAAGTATCTGTATCTTGTGCTCCACTCTAATTAAAATATTTTATTCCCAGAAATAAATGGTTAAAGTGGATAAGAGTTAGAAAAAAAAACTGCTTAAAGGATTTTTGTCGAAGGTAATAGAAAATATTTTTCATTAAGTGAAGTATGTTATATCCATTTATGCGAAGGTTTGAAAGTCTTTTTCCGACTTACGCATAATTTGGGTTATACAAAACTTGCGGAATCAACCAAGGAGCCCCCACTCCAAAACTCAAGTTACTTTCCGTGAAACCCTCGAAATTTTCGAATGTTGCAACTTTAAACACCACTTCCTCCTGCAGTTTGGCGCATCTTGCTACGTGACTTCCCACTCCCACCACCCTCCACCAATAGCCAACCGGCCACACCCCTCCTCTCCGCTCCACAAGACTAATCCGACACTTCAACTGCCCAGCATTGCTTTTCTGAAGTTAGTGACGGGCACGTGTGAAAATGGCTCCCTGCTCTGAGTCTCTCGCTGCTGACTAGAAATCCAAGTGTTACTGGCAAAGCACTGAACTTCTGCTACTCAGTGACTTTTGCGCCATTACAAGTATGCTGAAATTTCCTTCCGATGCAGGACTCTCGTCAGTGATAATATCTTCAAGTAAAAGGTATTGCTTTTGCTTATCTATACCTTTCACCAACGATCCGCTTCCCCAATGAACTGTACGATGCCCTGAAGATGACTGCTGAGTGCAGTCGAAAGCGCTCGGTTCCTACAAGCATATTATAGGGGTTTATCAAAATCATGGAAACGGCGACTGGAGTATACGCAATGCGACGTATGCATATCACGGGGACGACGTCAGCCGCGATGTGAGGTATATAAGGGAGATAATATATTTCCGACTTACGCATAAAGGGGAGAAGTACGATGTCGTCAGGTATAAAGGGGAGAAGTACGATGTCGGCTATCACGTAGCAGTGTCACAGGCGCAGGTGAAATAGCTGTTGTGCTGTAATTGTCGGCAATGTCAGATCTCAGTGACTCCGAAAAAGGCATAATCATTGGTGCGCGTTTTGCAGGAGCTTCAGTAACAAGAACGGTGGAAATAGTAGGTGTAACACGAGGACCTGTATCGAAGATTATAACTATATCAAAAAGGACAGGACGTTGCCTCCAAAGGTGCAAATTGTGGACGCCATACGAAGTTGTCAG
Source organism: Ryuthela nishihirai (assembly GCA_038380435.1). NCBI lineage: Eukaryota > Metazoa > Arthropoda > Arachnida > Araneae > Heptathelidae > Ryuthela > Ryuthela nishihirai. The sequence goes on from JAWZYU010000019.1 coordinate 8,996,114, forward strand.
ATAGGGATAATCGAACACTGGCACGTTGTACAACGGAAGCACAAGACCACGGCATCGCAAATAACAGCAGAGTTGAACACAAGTCGGTTTCCGTCATAACAGTTCATCAGAAACTTCATCATGCTTGGAGTTATGGGCGTGTTTCAATCCGCAAAACTCTGATTACCAACATCAATACAACAAAAAGTGTAAGGTGGTGCAAAGCACATAAAAACTGGCAACGTTAATCTGATCTGATGAATCGTGCTACACGTTGTTTCCCACCACTGGTAGAGCTTACGTCTGGCGAAAACCTGCAGAAGCGTACCACCCCGACTGTTTGGTTCTGACTGTGAAGTACAAAGGTGGATCCCTGATGCTGTGGGGTACCATATCATTGCATTCCTTAGGGCCAGTAGTTATTCTACAGGGTCGTGTCACATCCTCAACATACGAATCCATTCCTGGGGACCACCTGAACCCAATGTTACGGGCACTATTCTCTAATGACCGTCCCTGGTTTCAAACGAATAATGCACCCCGTGCATTGTGCGAAACGTGTCAAGTTGTGGTTTCCAGAGCATGAAGATGAGGTACAGCAGCTACCCTGGCCATCTCAATCTCCAGACCTCAATATTATTGAATATTTGTGGGAATATCTGGAGCAGAAGATCAATCACAATTTCCACCTCCAGCATCACTGGCACAGTAGTGCCATATTTTTCATAAAGAATAGTCCTACATTCCATTACCGTATATGTGCATGACTTGTATAAGTCTATTCCACGTCGAACTGCGTCTGTTTTGAACGCCCGAGTTAGGTCTACAGCTTATTAATAAAATGTTCACCACAAACAGTACGTGTTTCCATTGTTTTGATAAACCCCTGTAACTAACATATGCAGTGTCTCGTTTATACTTGTGTATATAAATCTAACCGCCAAAAAATGCGTTATCCATTCTTATAAGTTAAAAATGATTCCGTGAAATCGTTTATCGATTTACCACTACTCTCTACTTAATTATTACTTAATTATTAATTATTAATTACTTAATACTCTCTACGGTCTGTATTTTATTCTAGTGTGAATATGTGAAAATAAAATCACTCACTTCTCACTCGTCTACTTTCTCACTCACTCTTTCACTTTCGCATTCCCCATTTACTATATATTATTGCTGCAGTATTTCACAATTCTTCACCAACTTAGCATGCGAAATAATGCCTAGTGTTTGCTTAAGTAATAATCGCTTCGTACGTTATCTCTAGATAACTGACAAGTTACTGCTAGAAGTGCAGGGAACTCATGAACCACCTCCTTCATATTTAAGAGACGCTTAGGTCTAAAGTACACCGTCTTGAAAATAACTGAGGGCCTGGAAGAGATAAAATGATTGGAGTGGAGTTGAAATGATAAGAAGAGCCTTTCTATGTGAATTTCCTTTACAAACCATAAGGAAATGTTTTTTGTCTGTTTTTAAGAACAATACGCATCTTTCATAAGAGCAGCATTTTCATTTGATATTATTTAAATCGTAATTATACACGGAAGAGGCAAAACGTTATGACCAGAGTTATGCAATCGTTTATGCAAATCAAAGCAACTGCAGGTAAACGACAACGCGTGTGAAGATTATGAAACGGTATAAATAACACCTGATACTGAGCTCTGTTAATCAGTGTTCTTGTTCTTCAGATGTGACCAGGCTTAAGTGAGTTTGACAAAGGCCAAATTGAAATGGCAAGACGACTGGGTCAGAGCATTTCCGAGATGGCAAGACTTCTAAGGTGCTTATAGTCAGTCGTGGATAGTACATTCAAAAATGGTCCGAGGAGGGAAAAACCATGAACCGCTGGCAAGGTGTGGACCAACCATGGCTGATCAATGCTAGAAGTGAGTGTAGGCTATCCCATAAGGTACGAGCCAACAGAAGGGATACTGTGTCACAACTCGCCCGTAATTTGAATGCTGGTGATGAGAGTAATGTGTCACAACACACAGTGCATTAAAAATCCTGCTAAAAATGGGGCTGCATAGCTGCAGGCTGTTCTGAGTGCCCATGCTAACCTCGGTTCACCATCGAAAGCGCCTACAATGGGCACGCGAGCATCAAAACTGGAACTTGAATGATTGGAAGAAGATCGTCTGGTCTGATGAATCTCGTTTCCTGTTGCACCATGTGGACAGCCGGGTATGCGTGCGTTGTATACCTGTACCATGATGCACCGTGGGACGAAAAATGCCAGTGGAGGAAGTGTAATGCTTTGGGCAATATTCTGCTGGGAAACCCTGGATCCACTAAAGGAAACTATGACGTCTACCACCTACCAAAACATCACTGCAGACCAGGGACATCCTTTCATGGCAACGGCATTCCCCTCTAGTAGCACCTTCTTTCAGCAGGATAATGCGCCATGCCACATTGCCCAGATTGTTCGAGAATGGTTCGCGGAACATGAGAAAGACTTCCAGGTATTGCCCTGACCTCCAAATTCCTCAAACATCAATCCAATCGAGCACCTGTGGTTTGTGTTGGAACAGCATATCCGATCTGAGGCGGTTCAACCACGTAACTTACAAGAGTTAAAAGATCTGCTGGTAATGTGTTGATACCAGATACCACAAGACACCTTTAGAAATCTTGTATCGTCCATGCCTCGCCTGGTAATAGCTGTTTTGGCGGCACGTGGAGGACCAACATCGTATTAGACAGGTTGTCATAATGTTTTGTCTTTTCTGTGTATGTATGATCAGCATTTTGATCACGGGGAGAGGCAAACATGAAATAATTAAAATAATTAAAATATTGTTAGCAATTACGGAATAAAATAGTCTGAATAAAATGAACACATTTTATTTCCAAATTACCCGATTGCCACAGACGGGAAATTATTTCTTTACAAATTTTAACTCTTACTGTAGGCAATTCTTGTAAAAAGGTTGTAGCGGTAGCCAATTGTTTAGGCTTAATTCAGACTTATCCTGGTCTAATTTTTATCTACCGTTGCAAAAAGAACAATTTTACGAATAACGCTTACAATTCTATACATCTACTAAACAGGCAAGAAATATTACATGAAACTGAACAATTTTTACTGCGATAATTTGTGCACATTTCCCTTCTGAGCATAACTTATTAGCCCGACCCGATCTATTTCTCGCAGAAATTTCAATTAAGTATAAAGAACTATAATCTCTGGTTGAACACAATACACAGCATCGGAAATTAAACGCTTAGTAGCAATTTACTGTAGCGCTAACTGCCACGTTCCTCCTTTTACGTTAACCTTCATTTAGGTTCTTTAATATGTTTTCTTCATGGACAGTTCTCTACATTTCTAGATTCAAAATTATTACGCATTGTTCCGTGGTTCGAAGCAGAACGCCCTAAATGGTGAATATTATCTCCATTAATTTTGCCAAAAATGCCTTATTGCAGCGATATGCATAAATATTTTGATTTAGAGTTTTTTTTTAATTTTCATTGCTAAGTTTATAATGCAGTACATTAATTCCTTAACATTGAGGTTCGCGTAATATATTAAGACCTATTTTAAACCTTTCAAATTCCAGAAAGAGCTGACGTTTTTGCTACTTTCCCCCCCTCGTGATGCACACTGTTCCAATAAAGACAAAATAAATCTCAAAATGAGCAGAAAGAACTGATTTAAACAATTTATTTTCGTTAATGAAAAGTATTACTGAAGGTAAATTAAAGATCATAATTAAGTTTATTTAAATGTCGATTTTCAACAATATCCGTTAAGAATTTAAACTACGGAAGCTGGAGTATTTAAAAACAAGTCATCTTTCACTAAAATCATTTAGAATTGCCTATTATTAAAAGCCACTTGAACGTTTAAATTAATATCCAAAATTACCTCTACCATGGCTATACTGTAATTCTCTGCATGGCATAAATTATTACTATTATCATTGCATCAACTTTTAAAAGGCATATTTTATTAAATGGTTTGAAACAATACTTGTTATTTAAGTAGTCATTAATATCTGAGAGAAATTCCTATGACGCATGGTGTACCTCTCAGAGTCAAAATTAAATAATTCATCTGAGCACATAGGTAGAAAGTCCACAAAATTATGTCTCTATCATTGCGATGAATTGATAGTGCGATGAATTAACGCTGAGATGAATTGACCGCGAAGAATTGACGTCATGATGAACTGATGTGCGATGAATTGAGCGCGAAGAATTGACGTCATGATGAACTGATGTGCGATGAATTGACCGTGATGAATTGACTGGACACCGATTAAAATGACGTAACTTGGAGTAAGAGAGTGAAAGTACGAAAGGAACGGTTCATTAATCAGAATTTGTCAATCTGTATTCTTGATAGCAATTAGTGCTGCTGACGGTTTCCTAAAAAATGACGTTTTTTATTAATCCTCGGTATAGAACAAGGCTATAGAATTACAATTACAGTTGGCAAGATTCTTTTTCCGAATTTCAGCTAGTGGTGAAATGCAAAGTCAAGTTATTTGCAGTTGTATATTTGTTTCATATTTTCCAAAAGCTCATTTGTTTTCCCCACTTTTTTTTGTGAAAACAAATAATCCATTTGATTTTTTTTCACATTTTCTCCATTAATTTTCACTCCGTTGAATAGAAAGAAGTGACGCTGTAATTAATCATCAAAAGTGCATGGACTTTGAAAAGTTTTTTTCATTTCAAACTATACACATGAGAGAGCACTAGTGCATTATCATGATATTTTAATACTTTTTGAGATATACAAATTAAATATATTTGGATACAATAAGCAGACTCCAAATTTTGAGGAACAATGTTAAAAAGAAAGCAAGTTATAATAAATTACCACTAACAGTGAGACAAAATCTATCACAAGATGTGGGGAGTGTTTCATCTAAAAGTGTACGAAGTCGAGTGTATATTAGCCATGAACTGTGAGCATCGCATATTGCCCAACGATGATTCGCATACATAACTGCAATTATCAGTGATCTTCTGGGAAATTTGGTTCGGTTCTAAAACAAGAGCTAATGAGAGCTGAGACAACATTTACAGAGACAATTTTTCTGACAAAGAGTCTTCTACATGTCATATCGCATTAATGTTCAATGAGATTCAAGTAAGCGAAGAGAGTTCTCACTCCATTCTTTCAATACCAATGATTTCTAGGTGATCATTAATTATCCTTGTTTATTCATGTATCCCTCTTTAATCATTCATTAAGACGAATAAATTGCCATTGCTCCACCATGTGGTTTAACTTATTGGTGAAGGGTGTCATTTCAATATCTGATTACATTCATAGTACCTTTCTCTGAAACATACAGGTTTGTACGTCTATTGACAAAAATGCCATTCCAGACCATGATTTTTCCTGCTCCGTCCTATACCTGTACTTTCTTCAATACAACTGTCAGAAATCTTTTTCCTTCAGTTTTCCACACCTTAACGCGTCGAGAATCAGTCCCCAAACCAAACTTTGACTTATCGGAGAAAAGGATATTACAAAATTTAGTAGGTTTCGGACTTAAGTGTTTCTGACATCATAATTTCTTCACCGTACGATGCGAACGAGTCAATGCAATATACTTTGCTGGCCATCGTGAATAAAAGACTAACTTGTGCAGTTGATTTCTGATCACCACATATTGTTTAAGACTGTCTATACAATTGTCTAGCTGCCTATTTTCGTTAATATTGCAAAATATCGATCCTATCGACCCTGTCAAAGCCCAAACTTGGTAACTGCTTCATAGAGTGAAATAAATTCTTTCACGCAGTTGGTGTATAAAGAGGGCTTTTCCCTCTAATTTTCATGATGCTAGTAAGTGACAAAGAAATCATACCTTCCATCAACTGCTGGTCACCTACAAAGGAATCATTCCTACCATCAACTGCTGGTCACCTACAAAGGAATCATACCTTCCATCAACTGCTGGTCACCTACAAAGAAATCATACCTTCCATCAACTGCTGGTCACCTAGAAAGGAATCATACCTTCCATCAACTGCTGGTCACCTAGAAAGGAATCATACCTTCCATCAACTGCTGGTCACCTACAAAGGAATCATACCTTCTATCAACTGCTGGTCACCTACAAAGGAATCATACCCTCCAAGCAAAACTTCCCGTTGATGACTAAGCGAAGAGAAATTAATACGCAAAAAAAAACAGGTTTTTATTTGGGTTAATTATCTTTCTTGGAAATGTTTTCAAATGGAAAATGCATAGGAAACTGATTGAAAAACCTTATAATATCAACAATAGCATAATTAACCATAGTCTTAAATTTCGTAAATTGAAAAACTGTAACTTTTCAATTTTATTTAAAGTTTGTATATTTAAAGTTTGCTATCATAAGTAAAATGAAGTAATTATGTTTTGAATATTTCAGATAACCTAAATATTACGTTACTAAATATTCTGTTCAACTTGGCCTTGCTTTTCCCCTACTAGACAAAATAATCAATCTAACATTATAATAATTATAATATACCAATTTTTCTTTCCAGGCCTGGTCTCCATTATATCAGGAGTGATATCTTTTGTTACTCTAATCAATTCACCAGAAGAGGTTGGACTGCCAAGTTTTGACATTGACGGCTCGAAGAAACAGTCAGGTATGTGAAATCACATGCTTTATTTCAGAGCTTTTCGACACAGCTGTAAGCTATTAGAAAAGCGACATCTGTCCGAAGGATAAGCAGAATAAACGTAAACAGTTGAACAATCTCGGTAATACCGAAAGTTCCACTTATAATAATAATCATATCGTCACTAATTATCCATGGTTGTCAAGTTATATGCGCATTTCATTTCAAAGAATGTTTCCTTATAATTTCGTTGTTTAAATCTTTACTTTTCCATTTCGGAAAAACTTCATAATTTTTTATTAGGTACCCGAAGAAAATGAAACTCGTATTATGGCAATCGGTCCAAAGAGTTTCTATTCCAAATCTCGCAGTAATTGCAGCTAAGTTTTATGAGAAATTCCTCGACTGTTTCGCTAAAAAAGATCATATCAGCTCAATCAAGGGAAAAGAGTAAATATAATTTTAAAAAAAACAGTGAATAGCTTGAGTATATCATCAAATCATATCGAAATCAGTTTCGATACCGATTATTGGTACCGATTATTCAGAATTAGTTGCATTTATTGAACCCTAGACCTCTGTCATAGAGTGAAATAAATTCTTTCACGCAGTTGGTGTATAAAGAGGGCTTTTCCCTCTAATTTTCATGATGCTAGTAAAAATTTTCATGATGCTGCAAAAAATAAATACCGCCTCAAGCAGCTGCTTGAGGCGGTATTTATTTTTTTATTTTTTTTAGACTAATTAAGGATTATTGTTAAAATCTTTAAAAAATTGCAATTTGATGGGAAACAACTGATTTATTAAGAATTAGCAGATTGACCCTACAATAATCGGGTTTGAAACTCTAAAGTAGGGGTTCTCAACGCGGTAAAAGTTTTTAGGGTACGCCGTGAGAGCTCAAAAGTCGCTAGATATATGTTATATATATATATGTTTTATTTTATTCCCATTATTATACTACAACTATAGTTTTATCTATCTATACAAGGGGTACTCCAGTTACATACACAGTTATATCCTGTTATTGTATGTGAACACCCCCTGAGAATTTAAAAGCCCTGCGCCAGTGCTAGTAGATGGCACTAACTAGCCGCAAGCTTTCATTTGGCATAATATTGATTACACTATTGTTTCGTCCCCCCTCCTACCCCCTAGGTGCAATTCCTCTTACCTTCTTTTTAGAGAGGAGGTCTGAAACTCTCTAAAGTATATAGTAGATGGCATTGCCTAAGTCGCAAGTTTTAATTTGGCATAAAACTCAATATGATTGTTGCTACCCCCCCCCCCCCCCCACCGAAGAAATGTTTCTCCCCTTCTTTCAGGGCACGAAAGAAGTGAACATATTTCGAGGCACCAGATGAAACTCCCCACACCAGAAGTTTCGAAACCGAACATCAGTATTCCATAGCTGAGATAAATTTTCGAGGCAGATGTAAATTTACAGCAAAAGCAAAATTCAATGCCCTTCTGAGTGCTACAAAAAATGTAAACGCACGACTAATGTAATGTACAATGAAAAAAAAAAACTTTCTTTATTACTTAACATATTACTTAAAACATGTATTTTTTGAGATAAACGTTTATTAACTTTTACATATTTTTCAAATTAAGATAATTATTTAATCATCCGATATGAATTCTTATTTTGCGAAGCATTCATTTCAACAAAGAACCAGGGTTGCGGTCGGATTTAATTAGAACGATTTCAATTTCCACAGAGACGCTCGTGCTCTTGACCCAACAAATTGAGCAATGACTTTAGCATGCGAATGCAGAAAGAAATTCATTGATGCATTCCTTCTTCGAAATTTATTAGTGACAACAGTTATTTTGAATATATTCTAATGCAGTCCTTCTAATAATTTAATACTTTATTTGTGCATTTAAAATCATATTACAAAACAGTTATATTTAGGAAACATGGTTGAAAAGAACAAAAATAATAACAACGGTCACTTATAAATAAAAAGAAAAATAGTAATAGGTTGTTGGGCTGTTTTACCTCTGAGCGGCACTTTTTTGCACACCATGTGCTAAATGGCCAGGTCACATGGACCCCGAAGGCTCAGAGAAGGTTGGGGAGGGGACCCACTGGAATAGCTGTTGGGAGACAGATGGTAGCCTCCCGTCAAGGCCATCCAGCGTGTTCTTTAACGTGCACAGGGTATGGCTCTCTCGCACACGGGGCCACGGTTTCAACGTCCCATCCGACGGACGGCGGCCTTTCCAAGCCATCGGTGTCCCCTACTGACCGTGGGCAAGGCGGGGAATTTTGCGGAGATAAATCTCAACGCTGACCCAGCTGGGACTCGAACCTGGGAACTACAGATTACGAGCCTGGCACGCTACCGACTGAGCCACCGCCGCCCCAAAAATAGTAATGATAAAAGACATTAAATATACACAGTCGTATCAGAATAATATGACCACCTAGTAGGTATTATCTATTGTAGGTGGTCATATTATTCTGATACGACTGTGTATATATATATATAATTGACTAAGCAATGTTAAAAAACTACGGGGCATCTTATGTTCGTCCAGGTTTCAAGAACAAGCAAAAGACTCTAATATATGGCAGCACGTACGTCCATTCATCTCTAATAATAAACACTGTTTCGAATTTCACAAATTATACGTCATTGAACAAACTTTAATTCAAATTATAGCTTGAAGACGGATAACTCTTTGGAAGCGACACCCTTCAAACACAAGAGTAACAAAAGGAAAGAGATAGTCAAGTGTTAAAAAATATTAAAAATCGGTATAGAATTTTTAATTTTAATTTTAAAGCGAACTAAACTAATTTCATTTCTGAAATTTTTGTCTAACCTATTGTAAACTTTAGGAGTTAGAAAAACAAAATGACTTTTTTATTATATTTTTATGTCGAAATGGAACTCTGTATGACAAGCCAACTGGTCTAGAATTATAAGGAGCCGTGAAGGATAGGAACCAATATCTGTTTAAATAAACAAATAAGAGAATTTGATATATGCATATTTGTCTAATGCTGTAAGAATGTATAATGTTTAAGGTATGAATATTGGAGTAGAAAGAAATATCAAAAACTAGTTTATATCAGCAGTAAAGAATCACAGGATGTGACCTGCAGACATGGAACTCATGAAATAATAACCTGCAAAAAAATGGTTTTGCCGATTTTCCTATCCACCTCCTTACCTGAATATTTCCTAGTGAATAGCAGGGTACACCCATGCATAGTAGAGTTCAATTAAAATGTTTTAGGTACAATAGGTTTTAAATAATAAAATCTAAATAAAATATATCCTAATATTTTGTCAAAATATTTGCATGAGCTCTTCGATGTCTGGATTTCTCCTGACGGCAAAGACAGACGACAAAATGAAAACATTTATCTCGCTTTCTTCATTTATTGAAAACGAGATAAAAATGACACAAAGAATAAAAATTTTATTTACCTTATTGTGTTGAATAGGTTATTTTAGATGATTGCAACTCTAAATGTGCGTGTTCATTTTCTTTTGTGTAAGATATTTCCTTTCCTTTCTGTCTGAATGCATCAGAGAGGGACGAGTCCCACCGAGCCACCATAGCCGATCTGCTGCGGAGTCCCTTCCTATGGCTGGTGTCCTTCTGTTACATGGTTGTGTTTTGTGCCAAAACCAGCGCTGTCGACTGGGGACAGCTTTACCTTATGGAAGACAGAAATCATTCTCAGTATGTAGGTAGGTTACTTAAAGAGAAAATTACAACAGTTCATTCGACTTGCAAAATATATTTATATAAGATCCATCATCTTTATATCACATGGAATATTTTTTAAATCTGTTTGGTAATTTTGGACGAATATTATATATTCATAAGAATACTTGAAAATTTGGTAATGTAGTGATGCTTATTGAAAAGTTCATTTATGTTTTGAATAATTATCCTAGGTTTATCGACGTAATACAGTGAAGCCTATTTCCGATATTAAATTAAAAACAATATACCCCTCAAGCACCTGCTTGCCACAGAAGATGGACAGGAGTCTGTCATTAAAATACGTCATGCAGAAGGTCATACTTTCATAATGTTTTTCTGGGTAAGTTTAAGACCTCAGAAAACATCGTTTTGGCCATAATGTAGATAATTCTCCCACGCACAAAAATAAAAACTTTCTGAGTTTGTTTAAAAAATTTTGAAAAGCATTTAAAAGACTTAATTGTATCAAATACTAATATTGAAGTATAATAAATACGGTTTTATCGAATGTACAGTTGTATAAAAATTGAAAGTTTTAAAGTTCTTCCTTACGCTATAAGTTTTTTAAGATAAGAATTGCTACATTATAAGTGTTTGTTAAATAATATTTTCATTCTTTGGTAATCGTTTCTCTGCATCATCCATCAGCCACTATAGGAAAGAAATAGCCGAACTGCACAATTCTTTAGCTTTATGTATTATGATACACTATATATTTTAACAAACATAATGTATGTTATATTATTTAAATATTCTGTATTATGATAACAAATTTTTATAAATTTAACTTCCTTTTATTAAGAAAAACTTCCTTATTTTCAAATGTTAAATTTCATGAGTGTTTCATAATACATTTTATTAATATTTTAAGAGATATAACGATTTAGATTCCTGAATATTTTGCTAATATTTAGCATCTCAATTTTTTTATCGGTTGATTAAGTTAATAACTAAATTTATCACTTTTCCTTTTCAAGGTTTTAAACAAAAAAAATTACTTCCCAAACAGTTTTTTTGCCACAGAGGTCTGACAGGAGCCTATTAATAATATATTATAATATGAGTTAACAGGAGCCTGCTAATTTAATACGCCGTAGAGAAGATCTGTGAGGAAGGTGAGAGCTCAGGAAAAAGACAACAGAGAAAAGAAACAACCACACTCTCTCCGGAGCTCGAACCGGGGTGTTTTGGATCAGTAGAGAACGCAGTCGGCCACTTTCACTTACTCTTGATACTCTTAATGTTTCCCTTCTTTACGTCTTGAACTTTTTAATACAGACCACTTAGGCAAAGGAGTGTAGGACGATTCCTCTAAAATAGGGGTACGCGATTAAAATTTTTGGGGTACGCAGTGAGAGCTCAAAAGATAGATCTAGTAACAAAATTTTATTCCCATTGTTACATTATGACTATAGTTTTATCTATCTGTTTATTCAATAAGAGGTACGCCCTATCTGTATAAGGGGTACGCCAGTTACATACACATTTCCAGGGAGTACGTAAAGCATAAAAAGTTGAGAACCACTGGTATGAAATACAAAATTATTTTATTTACGTTGTGGTTACTTGGATTGTAATCAACATCTTAAAAAAAAACCGAATTGTTGAAAATCAAAATTAGAAATTATATTTAAATATTTACAATGTTAAATTAAAATGAAAATAAAAAATTGCTTTATATAAACTCTTCATGGAAATGAAACTAATTTTCCCAACATAAAAGTAATTGAAAACTAAAGGGCTCTAGCACCCCGTTATCGTCCCGTCGTCGCAATGTGGTCCTTCGTTGCTGTTACAGAAAGGCTCTCTGCGCGGCATTTGTTGGTGTGCAGATGAGGGGTTTCAATTTCTTCATTACCCTACCGAATTTCAATTTATGGTAGGGGCTAATGGTGGCGATGCTTCATCTAATGTGCAGCTTCCTGAAAAGGCTAAGGGAATGCTCCTCTCCTTGACCTTCACTTCTCTAAACGGCGCATAGGTATGAAAATCTATCCTTAACACTAGAAGTAAAATATGTAAACCAAAAAACCTCATGCATCTGCTTGCCACAGAGATCTGACAGGAGCCTGTCAGTTTAACACGCCATAGTAGAAGGTCTGTGAGGATGGCGGGACCTCAGCAGAAAGACAACACAAGCATTCATGCCTTAGCAAGGCACGGATTTTTGTGTTGCCTTTTGCTTGGTCTGGATTACCTTAGCCAAGCATGCTAACCACTCGGCCACGATTCAAAATCATTTAGCCGTATTTTAACGTAATCTTGCATAATATTAAGTGTCAAAATAATTGAGGAAGAGAAATTTTTAAATAGCTAGCATCAATTATATTTAGTTAAATATAATACTGCCCTGTTTAATGATTTTTATTCTTTTGATCCATTTAGGTTCGTTTGGTAAAGTGGCTATTTAAGAATTCACGAGGAATGAAATTGCAGTGATAATGTAATCAATTTATTAAGCAATGTCAATTGAATTTAATCTTTTGTATAAATTAAAATAAATAATGAATTTTGTTTTTCAATCAGTGAAACTGATAATTCGAAAAGTTATGCAATTCTGTTTATAAGCAGTCTCCTATATCGAATCCTATTTAAAAAATCGGCTCACGAAATTCGTAAGGCTCAGAACGAAGTGAAGCGATCTTTTGAAAATGGTTGTCGTATATAAGTTGTTCAACTGTTGTGGTGGTCGTCTGCTTATTATCTTACAGTGTTCCTGACCTGTGCTCTTTATGCTTTTACATTTCAAGTTCTGCATTACGTTACGCAACAACCTCCTTGTTAGTCTAATTTAGACGCAGCAGAAAACAATTAATTGTTTTGGTGATTTTAAAAGTGCGGTGGCAACCAAAACTTTGAGATTGTTTTCTGCCATTATGCAGCGTAACAATGATGATATGATAATAACACTGATAACCAAACCTGGCAATTATGACGTAAAATATGTGTCTTTTGCGAAAACGATGAGTGCGATGTATGCAAGGTGCAAGATTCAATAAGAGGCAAGCAGAAGAAATGGCCTGTAATCAAGTAATACTTGCAGAGTTAGCCACGACCTCCCAAAAACTTATGTTTCGATCCCACTCCCGGCGAAACTCAATTTTTAACTAACTCTACAAGCGCATCAAGCATGTGGAACACAGCAGGGCAGTCCAGAGAATAGAACCAAAGAGAAAGAAGGATCTTAAATATGTCGAAAAAATTAGAAATCGATGAAAGAAATGTTCCATGAGACAATTTTTCGAAATCTGAAAAATAAAGCGAAGAAGAATTACTATCAATTTTAGAGACAATTAAAAATATGAAATGAACTTTCATGTCAATTAGACACAGTAAGAGAACGAGTCGAAAACAACAGAAAAAGCGCTTCAGGTACTGTATGACTTTGATTTCATACTGACGACAAAAGGCAATTTATTTTACATTTAAGAAGAATAATGCATGATCAGCTGGAATTATTGGATGAAGATTCCGCTGACAGAAAACCTATCACGATCCGTGATTATGACAGCACAAAGAAAGGAAAAACTGTTTTCAGATGTGGTGTTGCTGCCTCACAAATGCGAAGACTAAATGTTGGTATCTAGTAACTGTCTTACTAATGGAATAATCACGGCTGAATACATTTCGATTAAGGAAGCAAACTTATTCCGATTGGAATGCTCTATGGGTAAATTGCATAAGTATTCTCTTTTCCTGTTTCCAGCACGAAAAGCAACTCACAGAATTTTTTCAGATTATTCAATTGAGAAGGAAATGACACTGAAGGTAACTGGTGTTATGGTGGGTTGCGAAAGCGCGAAATGATTGTGTATCTGCTCCACAGAACTGGACAACAAGAGTTAGATTTGTGGCACGTGGAGCAAATTTGTTGGTGGGTAGCTACTCAGAAGCCAGTTGTAAAAGCTGCAAATTTTAAAACCATATTTACATTCACTTTAAAAAAATCAAATAAGTAAATACATAGATGTACCAATGTTATAAGAATATACAGTGTATAAACATAATTTCTAAACAACGAGGCACCAAAATATTTGTTACGTTTTAATAATGTTATTTCTATTAATTCATATAAAGAGCCCATACGGATCAGAATGACTCCTTGCAGCTCCGGGATTATTATTCTTGTTTGAGTAAAGCATGATGTGACCAGGTATATTTTTGTTACGGCTTAGTTCTTCATTCTTTTCTGTTTCAAAAATGAAACATTTTCAATATACGTTTTTTTTTTCAGAACTTTGACTTCACCAGTTTGCTTTTGTTTTTCAGGCAGTGCATTTACAAGCAGTGTTGAGACAGGAGGATTTTTCGGGGGAGTGATTGCAGGATATTTGACGGACTGGGTCTTGCAGAAGAGTGCAAAGAAAAATGTAACTATATTTCTCTCTCCCTAAAACTGGATTTTAAAAGTTCACAAGATTAGTTGAATCCATTGAAACTAATTCTAAAGTATTCCAACCAGAGTCGAAATATAAACGTTCAAAAATGTCTACAATCGAAATTATTAAACAAAAGGATATTACAGCTTCACATAATTTCCAAAAAAACTGATCCATTTGAATTAAAATTTCATCAAACATTTTGGACAAAAATGTCTAAATAAAAATCAACTTTCGCTGTTGAAGTTTTAGGCGTAGTCCTCTCTGAAGAAGTTGCCGAATGAATTCTGTTTTCCCGTCATGGAGTTTCTTATATAAGATATTTAGTCAATGCAATTTGGTGATTCCGATGTCGCGAGCCTTGGAGTTTTTGCTCTTCCAAAGTAATCCATTTTGCAATAATTAACGAGGCAATCATTCCTTCCTGGAATCCCATACACAACTAACTGTCAGTAACGAAACGACTGTTATTTGGAAGTAACAAATTCATTGCACATCATCAATTGGGTCATCAGTTAAATTTAATTGAAAAGGAACAGGAAACGATGATTTCGATATATGTAACATATCAAAATTATCTTTGCCATTTTTTTTATACATTCACGAGCCATAACATTATGACCATCTGCCTAATAGTGTGTTGGGCCACCTTTTGCTGATATAATTACTTGTATCCGGCGTGGCATCAGCTTCACTAGACCGAAGAATTTCATGCATTATGTACCAACTGGACAGAGTTACATCCCGGAGTTCGGCGATGGAATAAGACAATGGCGTGGACTGGCGAGTGTTACATTCCACTGCATCCCGCAAATACTGGATGGGATTCAGATCGGGGGAATTTGGCGGCTAGGGAAGCACGCGAAATGCTTGGACATGATCCTTGAACCACTCCTGCACAATGCGGGCCTTGTGACATAGGGCACTGTCTTACTGAAAGAATCCAGTGCCATCCAGATGCATGGTAACCACATAGGACACCACCTGGTCTGGGGGCACCATCTGGGGGTGAGGTTGTGCTCAACGTGGATGAGGAGACCCACTGATGTCCATGAGAACAATTCCCACACCATGATACCTCTGCCTCCAGCCTCTTCCCATCCAAACGTACACTCTAGTTGCAGCTGATCATTTGGGCGTCGTCGATGGAGCTAGAACCTGGGCTAATTGGACGAGGCAACTTTTCTCCAGTCCTGGTACTTTCGTGCCCACTGCAGGTGGAGCTATCGATGGCGATTGGTCAATATGGGCACATAAACGGGAAACGGACTCCGTAGGCCCATCTGCAAGAGAGTCCGCTGAATTGTGTGCTTGAAACGTTTCTCTGTGCTCCCTGGTTGTCGGTTGTTAATTGATGGATCGTGAACCGTCTGTTGTCCCAGAGAGCATGTGCCCAACCGGTGTTCACCTCGACTGTCAACAATCGATTGTCTCTACTTTTCGGCATGTTGCATAGACGTGCGTCCTTCTTCGTAACATTGCGGCCACATCTTTAGCACAGCAGCACTCGAACAGCCAACAGTTCCTGAGATGCTGGCCCATGGTTTCCTTGCGCTGACAATCGTTCCCCATTTAAGCTATAACTTCTTCCCTTCCCCCATTGTACGGGCTTCGTACTGACACGCCCTGCTCATGCCGTCTATATATATTCCGCACCAGTCGGTGAAGAGTGTGGGTCCTGCGGGGCGCATCCACTCCTGGAGACAGGGCTGTTCATAATAATCTGGCCCATAAATCTATTTTTTGAATGAACAATTAATAAAATCCTGATACTAGCTGAATGATTTGACTGGAACATAACTTGGAATATGATGTACTTTCCCCATTGGCGTAGCAATGTTAACAATATTAACGGGGGGAAAAACGTTCATGACTGTTTTGTTCTTGATAATTATTATCAGTTGATTTAAATTGTTATGAATAGATTTAGACAATGGCTTTGAAACTTTGCAGAGTCAAGCAAAGATTTTTTCCCCAATTTTTTTTCTCGAAAGCTGTGTAAAGGTTTCAGTCCGAAGTAATCTTCCAAAATTTCTTAACTGCTATTAAAATCTTTCTACCAACGATAAAATGTTATATTTGATATCTTTGATTCCTGTTGTGAAAAAGGATTACATTTCTTTTCCATGAAATGACGTTTATATCAGTGCTTTTCGAACTGGTCTTTCCCATGGAATGACGTTTATATCAGTGCTGAAACGTACGAACTGTGGAACGGTATCATATCACTTTGAAAACATATCTTCCCTGGAAGCTCTCTGCGGATTGATGGCCCACTGATTGGCAGCCGTCGGCGGCAAATCACTGGTTCAAAAGCACTGGTTCAATCATTCCAGGGAAAAAAAAGCTCTTGATGCCCGTTACAGTCACATTACTCACTTTTACTGTGTCCTTAAACGTTAAGTAAAGACTTTTATCTAACATAAAATTATTCGTAGGAAAAGACAACTCTCTGTGATTGTAAGGATGAATTCAGAAAATTCGGATCACCAAATGAAACTCTCATTGATCTTATTACAGATGTCGAAAATGCTTTAAATAGAAACAATGCTACTCTTTTCTTCTTTCATATTAACAGTTCTTTTGCTTCAGATACTCATTCCACTTCCTCTTTCTTTCAAATTTAAAAGACTAAGAATTGGAGGAAATTGCTCTCCGCTCAGGGCCGCATCTAAGGAGAGGGGGGGGGGGGGGGTTCTTCTTTCAGAATGCTAGTAAGGGTAATGGAAGGCAAAAAATATTAAACTTCTGCTTATTTGATATATTTTTTCAATAATTTATTTAAAAAACTTCTAAAACTAAAGCCAAAATGATACACTGCAATCGAAATCCAATCTCTTTCCGCCTCCTTTTATTTTTTTTGCGAATCGATTGTTTCCCCTCCCCTTCAATTTTTTTCTAGATCCGGGCCTGCTCGCTATTTATTAAACTCCCTCTTTGCTAGAAAAGTTATATCCAGTTTGGAAATATTTCACACAGCATTCATACCAAAACTAAAATTAGTCAGCGTTTACCTGACATTTATATCCAGGATCTGATAAAGTGAATTCGTAATGAAATAAATTGTTTTCTATCTTGAAGAGCACTTTGGATAGATAACACACTAATGACTTAACTAGCAATATCCAATAAGCATTTAAAATATTTATTTTCAAGAAAAGGGGTTGAAACAGTTCATAAAAAAAATCTGTTGTTTTATCTGCTAATAAACAAATTTAAAATTTTGAAATCTAGCGTTATTATTGTTACCAAAATTCTTGTTAATATGAATTAGGGAATGAATGGAAATACTCTTCTGAGATTATATAAGAGGTTGCCGTGCAGCTTCAAACATATTTAACTTAACTATTTTATTGTTATTTTTCGAAGGAAACAGAAACCAATGACGAAACAATGAAGGGAAAATGTATAGTTTGCTTTTCATCGGTTTGCAATTGTTGCGTGCGCCGGAAGTGGGATGCAGGAAAACCAGAAATGGTGGTCTTCAGGTGCAGAGAAAACAAAATGCGTTCTTTGGTTTGAAGAATCTAAGTCAACAGCACAGGTGCAGCGAAAGTTTCATGCAAATTACAAGAGGAATTCTCTTAGCACACCCTCTGCATGCGAATGACAAACTAAATTTGGTGCAAACTGGATGTGATGTGACATTTGGTGCCCAAAAAGGTAGGCCTTCTCTGAGAAAGGAATGCTCAGTCGAATGCCTGAGGCAGTCATATCTCTAAACTGAAAAACAAAATTGGTTACCGCTAGCCATGAATTGTCTTACCCAACTAACTTATTTGTTATAATTTGTATTAAAGTTCCATTGCAAAATATCGTGTATAACTGACTTATTTAATCAAAACTTTATTTTGGAAGACGGATAATATTCGATTGTTCAGCTGGAATCAAATTGAGAAAAAATAAAAATTTACATGAACATTGGATTTTTTAAAATTAAAATATGTGCGTAATTAAGTTTTTCTTTTTAATCAGGATTTGTTAATTTTAATGTTTTTAGGACCCACGATCAGAGAGGGGAAATCCTCGAATGCCTGTCGCTGTCTACTTCATGGTCGGTGTTCTTGCTTGTCTGCATCTTCTGCAATTCAGCGTCAGTGAATCGTCGTCAAAGGTAATGCCAACATTGATCGCGCCTCAGTTCTTTTAGATGAATATGAAGCAGAGAAGTTCATTTCCCTTAAGGGAAGAAGTGTGTTTTAAATCTATGAGCGTCCACATTTGTTCTCCCATAGAGTTTGAAAAATATTTTAAATAGTACACGTGTATTAATCAGTATAAGCAGTCCCGATATGGATCTATATAATTTTAAATTGAACTCGAAATGAGAGGAAATATGCAAAATTATATAATGTTTCATTTCGCATTTGCCCCCTTTGGGAAAAATTCTGCTGATGTCCATTCTTGGCAACCATTTTCTTCTAATTAAGCATTTTCATTTTAAGATGAAGGCAAAGAATAGAATGAAAAAAAAAAGGATTAAAGGAAACTTTCCACTTCTGAGACTTGAAAGGTAGTCTCGATGAGTCCATTTTTTCAAATTTTCTTAGTAATTTGAAAGAATTTTTAATCCTTTGTCGGTCGCAATGGGTTTTAGTGACCAAAAGATATAGATTTCTGAACCTCTTTGTGCCATTTTGCGAAGATTAGTATCACTAAGTGAAGATTGTTTTATCTCTGCGAGGCACTTTTTTGCACATAACGGGCTAAATGGCCAGCTCATAAGAGCCCTGAGAAAGTTGAGGCGCCCCACTGGAACAGCTATTGGGAGACACATGGCAGCCTCCCGTCAATATCATCCAGTGTGTTCTATGACTCTTCTGCACACGGGGCCACAGCTTAACGTACCATCCGACGGACGGCGGTCTTTCCAAACCCATCGATGTCCCCTACTGACCGAGCGGGAGTTTTGCGGTGATAAATCTCAACGCTGACCCAGCCAGGACTCGAGCCTGGGAACTGCAGATTACGAGCATGGTGCAGTACCGACTCAGCCATCCATGCCCCTCACTAAGTGCAGAATCTCAGTCTGTATAGTAGTGGCGCTAGTGACTAAAATTTTTTGGGGGTTCTTAGACTAGCACAGGCAGGGCCCGGATGTAGGAAAACTTTTTGGGAGATGCTTGGCATTCAATTGAACCGATTCGGACTAAAAAGATGTTCCATGACGCATTTATTCTTATTTTTTTAGCTATTCCCAAAACGCATTATTTAACAAAAAATGTCGAAACAAAACCCTCAGAAAAGCGTTCTTGCCCTTTCTATTTCAATTGAGTATTTTGTCCCTCCATTGTAATAATTACCTAATAAATACCTCCGTATTTTATATATCAACCTCCACTGTAATAATTACCTATTTATACCTCCTATAATTACGTCCGTTCTACCTGGTGTTTTTTTTTAAAAAACTATTCGTGAAAACTATATCTAACGTTCAGGTTTACCATTTTTCTTTTTGATCCGTTTCGATGATAAATTTATGTTTATTTGAAACTGAATTATTCGTAGAAATTTTCCACTTAAGCTGGTGTCTACTTTGGTTATGTCTGAATCAAAATATTAATTTATTATAGATATGTATTATTACATTCAGTAATTTATTTTACGATGAATTGTAAAAAAGGGATATGATAATAAAATGAATTGTGAAAAAGAAAAAAAAAGATTAAAGAAAAAAAAGCTCAATAAATATTCGTGTGAAAAAAATTATTGCCCACGCGGCGAGAATCGAACCCACAACTCTCCAGATATAGGCCAGAGCTCTCTACCGTAAAACCACCCAACGGACGATATTTTACTTCTAACGTGTGACCTATGATCATTCTGCATTAACATCTGAATCATTAGCAACAATTAGAAAATAAGTTGCCTCTCCTGAAGTATAGATGGCGCAAGGTCCGCCACATTCAATGAAAGATTTATAGGTCACATCATGGAAATAAACTATAGTCCGATGCGTGGTTTAACGGTGGAGCGCTCTGCCATGGATCTGGAGAGTTGCGCGTTCGACGCGTCAGCAATTATTTTTCTCACATGAGTATTTCATGAATTATATTATCTACAGGTAAACTGTGTATTTAATATGGATGAAAAAAAAAACTATTATGCGATCTGCTGGTATCGAACCGGAAAACTATGAATTCAAGTTAAGGGAAAAAAAACGCGCTTATCCGACTGAGTTAAACATTTTTCGTGAAAGTTTGTGTTAAAATATATTATTTTTATTCTGTTCTAGACCCAAAGTTCAACACATTTTAACATAGATTTATCGTTCCTTACTAAAATAAAAAGTTGCCAACCCAGTTCACACATATCTTGCCAGCATAGTTTAAGCCTGCTGAGCAAGCTCCAGTCATGAAGATTTTCGCCAACTAACAAAACCTTTGACTATTGATTGCATCGGTTGAATCACCAATCGAATGTCACGGACTAGTCGAAAATGGTGACCTACCTCCCGTATTTCATTGTTTCTCTATTTTAGCATATACTTAATCTGAAATTGGTTTATTATTTCTTGTGATTATTTTTGATGTGGCTGACTGTTATATAGGCTTTGCAAATACAGAATGAACAGGCTATCACTACACAAAACTCCAAAGCAGTAAAGTTCAAGCTTCATTACAGCCTTCGCCACACACCCCTGTGTGGAGCTTTACGATTCCATGGGTAGAACGAGATATTAGTGACGATAAAATCTTCATTTACGTATTTTTAAACAGCGTTCTGTGCAAATCTGTGGCTGTCTATTTCTTAGAGATGATAACAATAGATCTTTTAGAACAGAATATTACAAAAGATATTGAAAAATGGGAATCAGTAAACATGAAATTGCTAGTACATTGTTCAACGATAAACGGTCAATTGTTTTTCTTGTGAACTATTTGCGACAATATCGCATGCCGTCAAACGTTGTTTAGTTTTTATGATTTTCGTGGTCGGAAATATTTCGGTGAACGTTTATATCATGATAATTTTGAAGGTCATCGCGAGAGAACAGAAAATAGTTTGACCGCGTTTTAAAAAATAAAAAGAAAAAATTGTTTCACCATGGATTTAAAAATTTTTCCTTCAAGTGGAAAAAAAAAAGCAATTTTCTACGCAACACGAGGTGATGCCATGGAGGTAGGGATAGGGGGACTATAACATATCCCCTTACTCTCAGTTAGCATAGTTGGCGCGTGTAGCAGAACCTGCCATGTTACTCCTACCCTGAGAATCCCACTGAAAGGCCCGTTGCCATCGCATTTATTGAAAATGGGAATCAGTAAACACGAAATTGCTGTGTTGTGTTTTGTACGAATATTGGCACAATGAAATCGCAATATTTCCTAATAACAGTAGTTTTATTAGGTGCATGGGAATTTACTCTTCTTTATTTCCTTTTTGTTTTCTTTTTCTGTTGTGTTTCACATTTGAACAGCAAAATGCGAGAAAAACATTTTGTTTGCTCAAAATTTTGATGTTTGATTGTGTTTGCAAAAACTGTAGTTGCACATCATGATCAAATTTGTCTGTGGGTTTTTTAAAAACAATTTTTTTTAGTTTAAACTAGTTCACAAGAAAAAAAAGTTTTAAACTAGTTCACAAGAAAAAAAATTAACGATAAAATCTATTTTATCGTTAAAAACAGTTGTTGAGGTCTATATTGGACGTCTATCGAAATAAATTACATATCAAATAAAAGCAATTCAACAATAACACCCTCCAGGCAAAAAAGGGGGTGAGGGGAGATTTCAAACGTATAGTAATTTTATCAATAAATATATGGTTTACGCTACTTTCCAATATAATTAAATAATGAAAAGTTAAAAAATTCCGGAAGGAAGCTTTATTTCATCTTTTTACCAATAAAATGCTGTTATTTATTATCTATTTCGCAGGTTAATTTCTGCAGGAATATGCTATAGAGGTGCCAACGTTTTATTGCACAATCTCTCGTTCGTTAACATAGACAACGCACGCTTAGATAAGAGCAACATGGCGACTTCGGTTACGGTTTTCAAGCGATAGGGCATCTCCCTCTCTTCCTATCTCCATGGGTGATATGGGAGGAACACTGAATGCTCCTCTAGGATGGGGAATTTCCCAAATTCTGAGAATTTTTACGTAAAATGCACCAAAATGGAAATTTTTTCTTTTTTAAATCTGTGAAATACTGGGAAAATATTCAATGAAATTAAAATATCTGTTTGAATTTTGTCGAATAAAAACCTATTTAAAATATTTGTAAAATGCCTTTACAATGATAATCAACATTCAATAAGATTTCATCCATTTTTTCATGTTCTCAAAAAACCACTTTGTCATTAGATTGTCGATATCTTTTATTTTCATGACTAAACAATAATATGTAAATTTATATGATTTTTATGATTTTTGCTCTCGAAACCTTTGTTGATCATACGCAAGCATATGTATAATTCTATTAAACATTTTCACTATATATTAGATTTCATATCTATTAAATTTTACGATGTTTCAGAAATAGTTTATTTCCCGTGATTATAAAATATTAGTTAGTAAAATTTTAATATGAAACGCAAAAATTATGAAAATGACAAAAATCAATCAGAAGATTACTTAAATATCTCATTCTTTTATTTCGTTTTCAAAAATAGAGATTACGTGTTTCAATTGTCGTTGTTCAAAAAACCGTCTGTAGATATCGAACTTTTTTGCTTTCAGAGGCAAATTAAATATTCTTTTTGATTTAGATAGATATTACTAATGTTCTGTGATTTGCACTTTCCCAATCTTCAAAGGCTGATGGTTTGAATGGTTACCCTCTTGAGGAGTGTCTCAGTTTAATTACCTTGGGAGCTATTTAACAGATACTGGTGATGTGGGGCATGAAATAAATAGAATAGGGATTGCCGCTGGAACTTTTAAGAATCTATGGAGAGTGTGAAAAAATAGGCGTGTACACCTAAAGACTAAAATTAGGCTGTATAGCAGTATAGTTGTTTCTAAGGTTAAATATGGTAGCGGAAATATGTGTACCCTTATAGATATGGTATCGAAAATATGTATACCTTATATAGCAAAATATGTGGACTCTTTGTAAGCAAGATAACAAGGAACTTGATGCTTTTGATTCTAGATGCTTACGAAGTTCTTGGGCAACTTTGTAAGCCTGTTGGTTTAACTTTGTAAATAATGATGAGGTTACGAAAAGGAGTCAGCAACCTACTATGAGCAGCATTTTGTGCAGAGGAGACTCCGTTGGTTTGGCCATGTTGCCCGTATGGATAATTATAGATTAGACCAATAGTTCTCAACCTTTTATGCTTCACGTTCAGGTACCCCCTGGAAATGTGTATGTAACTGCATATCTCTTGTATAGACAGATAAAACTATAGTTATAGTATAATAATGGGAATAAAATAAAACATATATATACTGTATGTAGCATATATCTAGCGACTTTTGAGCTTTCACGGCGTACCCCAAAAAATTTACCTCTTACCACCCATGTTGAGAACCCCTAGATTAGAGAATAGGGTTATGAACAGTGTGCCTAAAGGCTTCAGGAAAAGAGGGAGACCTAGTGTTTGGTGGGCAGACAGTGTCAAACAAAACATTGCCATCATTGGCCAGTGGCCAAATGCAGCAGCAGCAGTTCAGGAGATTTGGGTGTGGAGAGCAAAATTGTGCTGCATGAGGATTTTGTAGATTTATGTAGCGGTGGAAAGAGTTGAAAATTTGAAATATTCAAACGAATGCTACAAATGATGTATTTATGCTAAAAATTTGATATTTCGGTTGTAGAGCGTCAAGAGATGTTCCCCTGACAGAAACAGTCTGCGCCCTTTTATCAGAGGGGTGTGAGAAAAGCAACTTTTTAAACTGTAGGAAAATATTTCTTTTCTGTTGTATAAGTACTAATACT
Organism: Ryuthela nishihirai; assembly: GCA_038380435.1. NCBI lineage: Eukaryota > Metazoa > Arthropoda > Arachnida > Araneae > Heptathelidae > Ryuthela > Ryuthela nishihirai. Next base: position 9,020,684 of record JAWZYU010000019.1, read on the forward strand.
TAAACTGTACTTAAAAATGCCTTTTCGATATATAAAAATAATCGGGGAATTTTTTATCAGATTTGGGAAAGTTTTAGCTCTTATCTGGGGAAAGTTGGCAATGCGATATACAAGTACTGCGAAGGAATAGTTGGCAGTTACAGTGAACTATATAGGAAATTCTTGGGGAATCCAAATCTATTAAAAGAGAGATGAAATTTTTCCACACTTAATGAAGAGGTTTGGTTTCAGTAGGCGTGTCTCTTAGAAAACTTCCAAGACACATACACGGTTATCGACAGGATGGTTGTTCACATAATACCCAAGTGGCATGCGGATTTTTATTAATGAATAGAAATTTAGCATTTCATTGTATCAGTAATAGGGTTTTCCAGACTTAAAATGATAATTTCCTTGCATCGATTGAATTGTTGTCAAAGCTTGATGCAGTTCTGGATGATAAATTAATCAATTCCATTATAAAGAGATGCAGGGCCATTATTTAAGCAATTCATTTCAAAACAAATAGATCAGTGCTTAGTAGGAAAAACTGAAAATTTATATATGAGAAGATGAAACGGACAAAATAATTTTGAATTCTTTTAGATTGTATCCACGATGCTAGTCGCTTATATCTCCCATTATTCAATTATCCGATCCATTATTCAACTAGGTGAACAGAGTTTCAGAATCTTTGATCGTTTCATTAATTATTTTAATTGTCAATCATACAACAGAGAAATGATTAGTGCAATCATGAAACAAGACTCTGATAAAAACTATCAATTTGCGGATGTCATTCTTAGAATTATTATCTTTATCATCAGAGACCTTATCAGAGACCTTAGGAAGGTTTACAGGCAAGGTTCTTAAAAAGCAGTCCTCGTGCCTTCTACGGTATTATCTATCCCTTCTTCCTTCTTGTTCTCCTCCTTACCTTATATATCTCTCAATCCTTCTTCTTCTTTACTTTGCCTATATCTTATTCCTTCTTCTTCACCTTATCTATCCCTTATTCCTTCTTCTCCTCCTTTCATTATCTATCTCTTATTCCTTCTTCTTCGATCTGCCATCTGCTCCGTTCCTGCGATGGTGAAACATTATCTCAGCGGAAATTCTACCCACTGGCATGTGTGTGGGCTACACTCTACAGCACCTAGTACATCATGTAACTCACATCGTTTTTGCTCACTTCTGCATTTCTTAGTGGAAGGAATTCAGTCTCTCTTAAAATTATGTGTATGTTGAAAATCACATTTGTATAGGGAACATTAAAGTTTAGAAAGCGCCCCTATATCACTTTACAGCTGCCCTACCATTTCCATTATGAAATCCGTACACTTAATGTATATCAACCTAGTCTTCATTTGTAAATTTAGAATTTTTCCAACATTTTTACAGGTCAAAATCCAACAGCACCAGTTGATAACAACTGGCAGATTGAGAATTCAATTGTTACTTTGTCGTTAACACTCTAACGCTGCATTAGAAATGTTAGCGAATGCCACTATTGAACTATTGGATATAGAATATTTATTGGTCCAAATGGCATGCAGAATACTCTCCTGAAGTTTGGTAGTTATATATCGTGCGATTGTCTATATATATATAAATCATTACTTCTTCACTTATTTACAATTAATTTATTTTCTTCTCTTAGCTGTGGATCACCATCCTTGGTTTCATCCTGGGCGCTTGCTTCTATGGCCCTATCGCCATCTATGGCGTGGTAGCCAATGAATGTGCTCCGACACATCTCAGCGGGACATCTCATGCAATCGTCGCTTTGGCTGCCAATGGTAAGCTTTTAATCACAGCAACGTGGTTGCAGGAAGTGCTTTCGAAAAGGAAAATATTCAAAAGTAGAATATCAACAATTTAATTTTTAGTTTAATAATTTCTAATATTTTAAATACCTAAAAATCGCCTTTGTCAAACTTGATTGTGCTTAGTTTTTAAATTTTAAAGATTTTAACCCCTTTAAGATAATGAAATTACGAATATGATGTCACTTCATAAATTCATGACATCGAGAGTGTATAAAATCAGAAGAAACTTAAACCTTCCAAGATATTTTGTCTGCCCTTCCGAGGGAATAGATGCACGAGAAATAATTCTCACTGAAGTTCCGGAGACAATCCCTCGTTGATCGGTGTTAACGATTTTCCTGAAGCATGAGAGAACCAGATTATGACATTCCACACTTTGCTGATTTACTTCTTCTTTTCGCTCCTATTATTGCTAGCTTTTTATATAATGCGGACGACGGATTCATACGAAACGAGAATTCATGACTATACTATTAAATATTTATCAAATTTTAATGTAAAGTTATTAACACCAATGATAAATATTCCATTATTGTTTGCCTCTATGCATAACTATAGATTAGCAAATAGGGTTATGAACAGCGAGCCTAAAGGCCTCAGAAAAAGGGGAAGGCATAGAATGCGGCGTAATTTAATGAATTGAATGCCAGATTTAAATCTTTTTACCACTGAGCAGCACTTTTGTGTGCACAATGGGTAGGTTACGAAATTTAATTTTAAATGCAGAAGGGTAGAATTTAATCTCACATTAAAAACATCTAGCATTGCTCTTCAACGTACTCGTAGTAGGACTCTCCTGAGCACGGAGTCACGACTTAACTCTATATCCGACGGAAGGCACTTTTTCCGAGCATATTGGTATCCTCTTTCGCAGAGAGGTAGGTGTGGGATAATGGAAATTAATCACAGTTGGGAATCGAGCCTGGGAACGTCAGAATACTAGTCTGGCGCGCTACAAATTGCGAAATCCCAACCATATATGTCGAAACGATAAAGGCTATTCTGATGACTTCTAATTGGTAAGTCAGAGAAATGTACGCAAAACATCGAAAGAGACTGTTCGGTGATAGGTAGAGAAGAATTCGGGCTTTGAGAAAAAACATTTTCTGACACGTCATGAAACATATATGCAGAAATGCATCTCGCTAATCATTTATTTTATTCTTATAATATTAATTAAAATCGATTTATAACAAAGTTGAATGTTAATACAATTTAGAACGAAAAATTTAAAAAATACCAGCAGAAACTGACATTTTGCGGATAGCATCATTATAAACGCAAAGAGCCATTAATTTATGAAGCATAGGAGAATTCGAAAACATAATGGCTGAGCTGGTGCTTATTTTTAATTACTAAAGACTGATGAAAAGACTGAAATGATAATAAAAAATATTTTATAATTTTTCTTATTTTTTCAAAATTTTAAGAAATAATTGAGATTTAAATTGTTCTGAGCCCGAAGTCGTCTGAGCCATTTTGAGCCCGAACTCATCGCTTGTGAGAAACGTAGAAATGGTCGCGTTATATAACTTTGAGTGTTGTAGTTCCAAAATTAAGTAGAAATGACAGAGAATTAATTTGATTTTCATTTAATTTAATTAAATTTAATGAATTGAAGTAATGTATAAAAGCACGAATATGTCGTTAACGTTGAATACATCAGTAAAGAATAAAAAAAAGAACAAAAGAATTATGACTTGGGTGCAAAATAGTAAAAAAGCCGAATTATGGCTTGAATGCAAAAACTCGAATTATGTCTTTAATGCAAAAGCAAAAATTAAGAATAAAATTGCATGCATTTAATGTTTCACGATTTTCAACCAGTTGTTTTTCATAATTCGTTTTCAAAGACACTCTATTTTTGCATTTTTCGGAATTTTTCAAGGACTAAAAGAATATACTTTTTACGCCGTAGATATCTACTTGAGTAGCCTTGATATACACTAATGTTCGAGTGATGTGAGTGAACAATAGGTTATTTAGATTTGAAATGGTTAATGAGGACCCATTCCCGTGACAAAGTTTTTCGTTTATTAATACATTCTTTTTAAAATGAACCATACGAGTTGAATGCAGCTTGAAAATTCAATGAGGAATATTAATAACAATTTATACTTTCAATTTGAATAATCACTTTTGAAATGTGGCAGAATTTTTTATGTGAACTGTTTCAAACTTTCCTGCCACTTCGATATTTTGGGGCTTTATTTCTCTATTTTTATTTAGAATGTGCGTCATAGGTTAAACTAGTTTTAACTTCGACTTGGATTCTATTATAGGAAAAGAATTATTAAGACAATACGATGTAGCTTATGCTGAACGTAAACATCGGTACAAACAAACATTGTTTGAATAGCAAAAGTGGGTAATTCTAGTCCCCTCGATAAGTCTATATATGTTTAAAAAAATTCTAATTAAATCACAATCGCGACGTACAATATGGTCGCTCAATAATTCGTGAATACTGAAAAAAATGAAAAGATGCAACATTTTGCATTCTAAATTTTGTTACATTAGGAAGAAACGTTTCTATATAAACTTGTAGTAACTTTATATCTGGCAGTATTTCCGGTTTTCAGCCGTCTTAAAGCTGGCGCCTGACGAATTATGTCAACGTACTGTAGCTGAAGGCTGATTAGCATAAACGAAAAGATAGATACCGACCAGGGACGTACCGTGGGGGTGGGGGCAGCTGAGATCGGACCCTCTCGAAAAGATTCGATCCGGTCGTCTTAACAAAAACTGAAACTTATCTATCTGCCTTGAAATCCAAAAGCAGTCGTCTTTGTATAATTTATTTTAGCCAGATATGTTATGTCCGACACTAAAAATTAAATTTAGAAGAAACAACTCTAAAATCTTATTCCACATAGAAAATCATTTCAACCTTTTCTGTCCGGTGGAATATTCTAATAGCTGTACCAGAGGGATTTTCCTAAATGCGTTTCGTATCTTTGTATGCTAAAAATAATAAAATAAAAATAAATACCCCCTCAAGCAGCTGCTTGCCACAGAGGTCTGACAGGAGCCTGTCAGTTTATACGCCATAGTAGAAGGTCTGAGAGTATGGCAGGATCTCAGCAGAAAAACGACACATACGTCCATGCCTTACCCGGGGCTCGAACCCAGGTCGCTTGGATCAGTAGCAAAATAAAAAAATACAGTTGTAGAGATACGGTTGTTAATAAATTTGAAACAGACAACTGCTGTAGTTCATTTTCAACTAGTTTCATGCTTATTTATGTAACTTCATCATCATCACCATAATCCTCAAGCAGCCATGGCCTACGGAGGTCCAACCATACGACGCGATTTAGTTCTCCAAGCATATCTGTCCTGAGCTACATCTTCTGCATCTCGCCACTGCACAAAAATTCTGCCAAGGTCGTGGTTGACATTGCCTGTCCACCGCATCCTTGGTCTCCCCCTCTTTTTGAGGCCCTTAGGCACACTGTTCATAATCCTATTCGTCAATCTATAGTTATCCATACGGGCAACCTGGCCAAACCAACGGAGTCTCTCTCTGCACAATATTCTGCTTAAAGGAGGTTGCCGACTCCATTGCCTAACCCCATCATTAGTTACAAAGTTGAATCACCTAATACCCAAGATACTGCGTAAGCATCTACAATCAAAAGCACCAGGTTTCTTGTCATCTTGTTTACAAAGCACCCAAGTTTCACTACCATAACTAACCCTAGAGAGAACCAAACTATTATACAGTCTAATTTTAGTCTTTAAGTGTATACGCCTATTTCTCCACACTCTCCATAGATTCTTAAAAGTCCTGGAAGCAATCCCTATTCGTCTCATGTTAATTTCAGAAATCTCTGTTAATCTCTCTGTTAATCTCATGCTGCACATCACCAGTATCTGTTACATAGCTCCCAAAATAATTAAACTATGATACCTGCTCAAGACTGCAACCATTCAGATTAACTGAATCACAGCCTGCCTGACCAATTTTCGTCACTGTCACATAGTTTTCTCTCTGTTCATAACCAAGCCTACTCTACTACCAGTCTCATCAACAACTCGAATGAAAGAGTTCATCTCATCAACATCATTTGCCAAAAGGGCTAAATCATCAGCATAATCTAAATCAGAAAGTTTCATATCTCCAGATCATTTAAGGCCAAAATCTTTCCCTTGCAGTGAATTTCGGATAATATAATCAATAACCAAACTAAAGAGATAGGAGACAAAATGCACCCTTGTCGAACACCATAAGTAATGTTAAACCAATTATTACAAGCCTTATCAACTCTCACACACGACTCAGTGTTATTATAGAAAGCTTTCATTATATTAACTAAATTGTCTGGTATGCCATATAATCTCACAATCAACCACAAATTATGACGATCAACAGAGTCGAAAGCCTTTCTGAAATCAACAAAGCTAGCAACCAAAGGTTTCCGAAACTCTAAAAATTTCTCAAGAATCTGCCTAAGTGAAAATATCTGATCCACACATCCCCTTCCACTTCTGAATCCACATTGCTCATCACGCAATTGCCTGTCAACCAGATTCTTAATTCTATTAAGCACAATCATGCAAAGAACTTTACCTGGAACAGAAAGTAGTATAAAACCGCTCCCAGCCTTCTCTGAGCCTTCCGGGTCCTTGTGAACTGGCCATTTAGCCCATTGTGTGCAAAAAAAGTGTGGCTCAGAGCTAACTCAACTCTTAACAGATCTTATCTGTTGGCCTATTATTATTTACAGGGACCTTTCAGACCTCCTTGAGAAGCGCTATTTGAGGGGTGATTTCGTTAAAATATTTGAAGTTGAAGAGGAATGTGGAAAGAGAAATGTTAAACGTGAAGCAAATTGAAAACAACAAATACAGGAAATGCATTTCTCGTATGTTGACTAATGCTGTAATAGGAAACTTGTTGCGTTTTTGTTTTTCGTAGCTTTCTGAAATTGGATCTTAAATTGTTAAGAGATTGGAGCTAACAGATGTCAAGGCTTTGTATCAGAATAAATTCTTAAAACAAATGAAATGAGAGGAACTGGCAGAGAGGGAAACGAGGATCGGACAATGGGAAAGAGACCACCTGATTTGAATACATAACAGCTATTTTGTTTCTTGCTCGAATAAACAGCAGTTTTTCTACTCACATAATTCAGTGAGTGGAAATAATGAAGATCAACAAGTTTTATCCATTATTCTGAATACTAATTAGAAATAAAGCGATCGCAAGAGCAACTTCGACGTGAAGTAATTATACAGTCTAAAGGAAGAATTTTTCTAAATATTTATGTCCGAGGTCTCTCTTTTCTACATCCAAGCTAATTCTTGCGCAGTAATAAATATCCCCTGGTTAATGTTTTTAGCGCTAAATGGTAACATTGCAAGAATTGGAGCATGGTCACGCGAAATCAGGACTATGTGGAAAAATATAAGAGTGGAATACATAATAGCGAAAATGAATTAGTGTTGAATCACTCTACAACACATTTTACGCAACAACAATCCAGCTTACTGAATGCTTGATGTACCTTGACAAATCAGCAGTCATATACTTGTATATCGGCTCAAACCAGGCTGAATTAGGACATGCAGATCAAACTGCAAATATCTGCAAGCAATGCGATCTCTCCCCCACGATCAAAAAGTGAATGGAAAAGAGCAGATCTACTTCCAGCCTCTTCCTTGCAGGGACAAAGAAAAAAGTCCTCCTTCCCAACATTTTCGTTCGGCAGATCACATACAATAGGTTTGATTTCAGTGACAGTCTCTGATGACTGTCACTGAATCCGCCGTAGTCCTCTCATAGTATGGTCGGGTTAGTTACAATGACATTTCCAATGAGTGGCTATTCACAGATTTCTGTTTCTGCCTCCCGCCGCTTGGGGACGTTTCCAAATATGATGGTTAAACTGTTATCGTCTTGAAAGAGACTGCAATCTGATGAGATTTTTAGCCATTTATATCGGCAGAGAACTGTGACTGTTTCTTTTAATTTAACAAATCACCGTTGCAGAGAGCACGAGAAACATTTCGATAACATATTTCGATTTCGTTTTTTGCAATATTTTATTACAGTTGGAATCTTTTGCTTTCATACTTCAAAATATATATACTAAAAATAAAAAAGAATATATATATATAAAGAAACAGAAAGATATACTAAGAAGTATAAGATACAGTTATGGACTAAAGTTCGTTAATGAGTTAAAGAGTTAACGAATTTTTGCGGCCGTACCCATGGAGTTGATTCAAATACACTGCCCTCAGTTGAAATTGCCCCACCTATAGGGAATGCTTGCATGTGAACCAAATTATTTGTGGTGGCAGCTATACACATAAAGACGCAATGATTACAGAGAAAGACAGTTCTACCAATATTTAATGAGAAGATCAGAGGTATATATGAGCAGGGTGTATGGCAGCCATGAGCCACAATACACGACGTAAGACGTCGCAGGAGTAAGTCAAACAGGTGGAGAATGTAATTCTGTGCCATATGCAGCAACGCTATCCCTTATATCGCCCCATCGTATCGCATCTGTGTTCAATGGACGACAGATCTGGTGGATGTGCGGCTCAAGGAAGGAGAACCAAATCATAGAGGACCTGTAGGGATATTCAGGCGTTATGTCACTGTGCATTATCCTGTTAGAAAGCGGTATTAAACATGGTACATAGATACGGCAGCAGCACAAGTAACAGCACAGTTACAACATAGCGCATGCTGTCAAATTGCGATCAATAATAGATTTATCTCCGCAAAATTCCCCGCCCTGCCCACGGTCAGTAGGGGACACCGATGGGCTTGGAAAGGTCGCAGTCCGTCGAATGGGACGTTAAGCCGTGGTCCCGTGTGCGGGAGAGCCATACCCTGTGCACGTTAAAGAACACGCTGGACGGCCTTGACGGGAGGCTACCATCTGTCTCCCAACAGCTGTTCCAGTGGGTCCCCTCCCCCAACCTTCTCTGAGCCTTCGGGGTCCATGTGACCTGGCCATTTAGCCCATGGTGTGCAAAAACGTGCCGCTCAGAGGTAAAACAACCCAACCCAAAGCCATCAATAATAACGATGTGATTAGCTGTTTAACTAATGGCTCCCCAAACCATGATCCTGGATGTCGGTCCGGTATAGTCTCTCCCAGATACACACTGTATTACGTCTGGCAGCTGGCTATCTCCTCACATGCACATGCCCTCACTGGCACCTAAACAAAAACTGGATTTATTACTGAAGATGACAGAGTGCTATTTCGGTCCCCAGGAAATTCTCTCTCTGCACCACTGCAGGCAGTCCATCCACTCTGAAATTCTCCTATTGGCCTCTGAACCTGTCCGCCACGTTGCAGAATCTTTTGTTATCCATTGTTACCGACAGCGTCCAAAGGTTCGTGCATCACACCATACGTATTGCAATTCGTCGATTGGGCATTCCAGCTTCTGTCAGTACAATAACCCGACCCCTTTCAAAGTCCATGAGGTGCACGTAACGTCGTCTCTAGCATTGTAAGGGCATGGCTATTTCACAAAGGTCTGCCCCACACACTTCTGTTTGCTAGTAATCGTTCACACCGCTATTTATAGCGCCCCGCGATACTTACTCCAGGGGGCAACTGTTCGATTACTGACGGTGTTTTTTTGCACAAATCCTCATCGTGTGTAAATCTGTGACATAAGTATACATTGTCGTCATGCATGCAGATTTGAATCTTTTTTCCTCTTATTCTTTACAGGTGGGACAATTTCAATGGCAGTTATATGACTAAGAAACTCATGTTTCATATTTGTTGCAAGTATTTGTAAGAAAATAGGATGATAAATTTCTAATAAAATGCGGCATTTAGAAAAGTCCAATGGAAACAATGAAGTAAAATAATTGTTAAAATTAATGTCAATTTAATAAATAAGGGTAATAAAATAGCCAAATGGTTAATTGATGTTTCGAAATTAAGCGCGTTAATTTTAATATTCACTACAAAAGGACTAGTTACCCGAATAAAAGTGAAGGAAATAGAAAAGTTTTGAGTTGGAGAATGCACAAAGTAAATAGCTCTATAGTGCCTGTAGATACCGTGCATACAGTATATGCACGAAACTGCAATAAATGGGACAAAACTGAAAGATGAAGTTTATTAATTAAGCTTAAGGGTACACTTGTTATTGTGCAAAAGAGAGAACAGTTGACTATAATGATGTATACTGTAGGAGTACAGTGATGATCGACAGATACGTCATAAGGAGGGTAGATTCAATTACGGAAAGTTCATATCTGGGCACAACGTGACTTTCTCAGTAGTTCATGTTTCTTTACAATATTTGCCAACCATCAGATCTTGCTTAAAATGATCTTATGCAACTGAAGTTGAAGAAGAGTTGTGATGCCCTTTGAAGTGTTGCAACCCGATACAGGCTGGTCAAAAGTGCAACAGACGTTGCAACCCGATGCAGGCTGGCCAAAGGTACAGCAGACGTTGCAACCCGATGCAGGCTGTCAAAGGTACAGTCGCTCAAAAAAGTATCCGAACACTATGGTGATTACAGAATTCATAAAAATTATCTGGCAACGATTTTTTTTAGAAGTTAGTGATCTGGCAACCTTCGTGTCACGTGACACGAAAGTTGCCAGATCACTAATTTCTAAAAGAATCTTTGCCAGATATTTTTTCTGAATTCTGTAATCAACTATAGCGTTCGGATACTTTTTTGAGCGACTGTACAGCAGACGTTGCAACCCGATACAGGCTGGTCAAAGGTGCAGCAGACGTTGCAACCCGATGCAAGCTGGTCAAAGGTGCAGCAAACGTTGCAACCCGATGCAGGCTGGTCAAAGGTGCAGCAGACGTTGCAACCCGATGCAGGCTGGTCAAAGGTGCAGCAGACGTTGCAACCCGATGCAGGCTGGTCAAAGGTGCAGCAAACGTTGCAACCCGATGCAGGCTGGTCAAAGGTGCAGCATACGTTGCAACCCGATGCAGGCTGGTCAAAGGTGCAGCAAACGTTGCAACCCGATGCAGGCTGGTCAAAGGTGCAGCAGACGTTGCAACCCGATGCAGGCTGGTCAAAGGTGCAGCAGACGTTGCAACCCAATGCAGGATGGTCAAAGGTGCAGCAGACGTTGCAACCCGATGCAGGCTGGTCAAAGGTGCAGCATACGTTGCAACCCGATGCAGGATGGTCAAAGGTGCAGCAGACGTTGCAACCCGATGCAGGCTGGTCAAAGGTGCAGCATACGTTGCAACCCGATGCAGACTGGTCAAAGGTGCAGCAGACGTTGCAACCCGATGCAGGCTGGTCAAAGGTGCAGCAGACGTTGCAACCCGATGCAGCCTGGTCAAAGGTGCAGCAGACGTTGCAACCCGATGCAGGCTGGTCAAAGGTGCAGCAGACGTTGCATCCACACGCATTCAGTGGGATTCAGATCTGGCGACTGTGCAGGCCATGAGGTGGGGCTCAGTCTTCTCTAAAGCATCTTAATCTTATGCCAACTGAATAGTTTGAGGACGGGAATTATTCTGCATAATATGAAAACTTGGGACTAGTTGATCTCCAAAAAAATTTAATATCTCTTATGCAATATGAACGCAATTTTATTTTGAAAAAATAAAAAAACTCGCGGAGTTCGAAAAAATGGTCATTCTTGATGGCATTGGAAAAAATTGACTTTCTAAAAAACCCGTCATCCAAACAATTGATTTTGGAACAATTTACTCCTAATCTACCAAAACGAGGAATGTCGATGTTATCGGAATGGGAATCTAATATGGAAGCTCTCTAACCTTTTAAAATATGACTGAAGATAAATTAAAGATCATGATCAAATCTATTTAAATCTCGATTTTTCAACAATATTCATTAAGTATTTATAGCCACGGAAGTTGGAATATTTAATAGTAAAATATATTTCATAAAAATCGTTAATGATTGCCTAATATTGAAATAATCATTACGCAAGCTTTTAAAATGCATATTTTATTAAATGGTTTGAAGCAATACTTATTATTTAAGTTTTAATTAATGTCCGAGAGAAATTCTTATGACGCATGTTTTACCTCTCAAAGTCAAAATTAAATAATTCATTTGAGCATAGATGCAGAAAGTCAGCAAAATCCTATCTGTATAACTGCGACGAAATCAAGCTGTGATATAATGATGTCACGATGAATTGACGTTGGGATAAATTGACGTTGGGATAAATTGACGTTGGGATAAATTGACGCTACAGTGAATTGGCCGCGATGAACTGAAGTGCAATGAATTGACCGCGATGAATTAACAGGAGACCATTTCATGCAGATGAATCCTTGTTTTGGATGCTGATGGTGACGTTTTTCCCACAGTAGAAATCGTAACGTAACCAACATGTGTAGTTTGGTAACGTTATTTGCAAAATGAATCATAATACCATTTTTCTATTTTTTTTCTAACGTCAATGAACCTCTGAGGATGATCTGCAATTAAATGAATATAAAACGATAATTTATTTTCTATTTAACATCAATGATGGTAGTAAAATGAAATCGTGTTTAATTTGTTTCCACCACCATTAATCGAAAATTATTTAAAACACTTTTAATCATAAGAAAATGTGCTCTACTGTTATAAAAGTGATTTTATTATTTCTTCGTACTTTCTTAGTCTGCAGAACGTTTGGCTGTGTTCATACATAAGCAAATGGGTTACCAATGGTTCGCTCCAGCATTGTAATGAAACTAGAGAAATTAACATTGTGTCAATGTGTTCTTTAATGTCTCGTTTAAAAATCTTTCTTTCAATGTCTCGTTTAAAAATCTTTCTTTCAATGTCTCGTTTAAAAATCAATTTGTCTTTTAATACTACCTTCTTTAATACAAAATTTGTATATGCTAAATAATATTTTTAATCCAAATTTCTATCGCAATTATCAAAATTAATGCCAATAAAAACGAACTTTAAATTTTAATTCCACAAAAAAAAGGTTTGAAATTTCATGTTGAGAAATCCAATAGAGAAATTTTCAATAAAAACTTCTTTTTCACAGTATCAAATTTTTCAAAATGTTTCTATTAAACATTAATATAAGAAATGAGAAATGTTTAAGAATGTTGGAAAAACTATGCACGATCATGATTGACAATTTAAAGTTTTGAAAATATTTATAATGTACAAAAACAAAAGAATTAAATATAAATACCACTGAAGTTTGGACTCTGCCAGCATTTTTTTGGTACCTATTCATTAATTTTAATCATTTTAATTTAATTTGAAAGAAAATATAATGAATTTTGCATTTTAACGATCTTGTATTTATCTCTTTGATTATGCAAATTAAGGAACGTATGTTATTTTTTTCATCTTGTGTACATTTGTATATAATACAGTGCGTATTTATATATACACATTATGTATGTATTGCTATTTAAATATTCCAATTTATTATCCTCGATAAGCTTAATTGCTCGTGGGTTCATAAAATGCTTTCTGTACTTCTATATATTATGTATGTACTGTGTGTTAAATATATAATAAATAAATGATTCGTATCCTTTAAAAGTTTAAAAAATATTTCGTAAAATGTAATGAATCTAGAATATTTAACGCGAATAACGAAAGACAACTTACCATCATTTTTATTCACCATGATATGCCTCTAAATCTTTCCATGATCTTCTGGAGATGAATCCAATATCGAAATGTTTAATTCCTTCAAGAATATATTTATTCCCATGTGATGCTTTGAAATAAGTCTTTTTTTTTCTTGATTTCATTTCCCTAGTGGGAGCCATAACGTCTGGTCTGCCCTTCAGTTATGTGGCCAAGTATTACAACTGGGGAGCGATCTTCTTCATCCTAGAAATGATCACCGGGATCACAGTGCTCACTATGCTTCTTTGTAGGAACATCAGATGGCGCCTTAATAGAGACAAACAAGACTAAGAGGATCATCAGCAATACTTCCACAGGTCATAGCGTGAGTGAGAAGATGTCATGACTTGGTATGGATGAAATGGAGATTTAGATGACGTTCTCGATTCAAGTATACGAAACGCATTTTGCGTCAGTTGGAATTATCCATTCACCGGAAAACGATTTCTGCAAAGACTCCTTTCGTAAACTATAAGACGGGATACTTAATCTATTTGTACACTTTTCATGAACATTACTCGTGACATTTACTTACATTTTATATCGAATGAAATATTTAAATCTCTGTGTCTTGGAAGCATTTTTTTTAAATCATTGCAAAAGTTGTTTATATTGTTACGGAATTCAACAGAAAAGAAACAAAAGCTTTTCACATTCTGTTTCATATCTCAAAAGATAAAATAAAAGTTTATTTTTTAATTGCGGTGTTTCAGATTAATGTTAATTTATTTTTTTTTTCATTATTAGAAATGAAATGACGTCAGTAGAAATGTCATCAACTCCAGCGCTGTCGAGGGAAGGGCAGACTATGTGGAAAAATCTAAAAAAAAATAAATTAAAAAATACCTATCTTCCCATATGGACCCTAAAAAGTTGAAAATAACCCTAAAGCATATCGATGGTGCAATCAGTGACTGAGTTCGTATTCATTTCAAAGGAAGATAGGGCGCCGGCAATTTTGATGACTAGGTATATCGGCACACTATTTTCCATTGAAGTGAATACGAACTCATTGACTGATTGCACCATCGACATGCTTTAGGTTTATTTTTCGACTTTTAGGGGTCATGTGGGAAAATACGTATTTTGTAATTTTTTTAATTTATTTATATTTTTTTCTTTGTAACTAAAAACACTTACATTCAAAACTTTCATTTGATGTCATTGACGATAAATATCAACCACATTTTCCCTCTCTTTTGGAGCCGTGTTTGAGGTAGTCATGATATTGGAGATGTCACAAACTTTAATTTGAGATATGATTCGTTAGTCTAACTCCACGAAATTATGCTTCCCCCTTTTAACAGGGGGAGAATAGTGGGGGCAAAATTCGAAATAGTCTACGACGGTCATTATACGAGCTTTCATTTCACACCTAACCCTTAACTGTAGGCCCTCGCGTTCGGAATCAGAAAATAGAGTAAAATGAGTCCTCACGTTCGGAAGATATAGTAGAACGGCTTTCACATTTCACGTTTTTTTGGGGAAGGGAACGGAAGGAAAGCATGGGGAACTTTTTTTTATAACTAATGACATTCCCGGCGTCACAAACTTTCATTTGACTCATAGCTTGTTACCGCACTCGCATTCAGGAGATATAGGGGAACAATCATTTTCTTCCCCCCCCACTTTTTTTAAGGAGGAAGAAAGCTAGGGTGGTCAATTTTTCATAGCCTATGACACTCCCTATTACAGAAGCTTTCATTCGACGTATAGATTGTTACTTTCGGCACTCGAGTTCTGTCTGGAAATATAGAGCATGAAGAGTTTTTCTTTTTCTCCGTTTTTAGGGGGAAGAAAGCATAGGGCCAACTTGTGTATAGCTTATGACACTCCCCGCGTCGCAAGTTATCATTTGACGTATAACTTGTTACTCTCGTACTCGCGTTCAGAAGATATAGTGAAACAATTGTTTTCGTATTTCCTCCTTTTTCTAGGGGGGTTGGGTTGGGTTGTTTTACCTCTGAGCGGCACTTTTTTGCACACCATGGGCTAAATGGCCAGGTCACATGGACCCCGAAGGCTCAGAGAAGGTTGGGGGAGGGAACCCACTGGAACAGCTGTTGGGAGACAGATGGTAGTCTCCCGTCAAGGCCATCCAGCGTGTTCTTTAACGTGCAGGGTATGACTCTCCCGCACACGGGGCCACGGCTTAACGTCCCATCCGACGGACGGCGGCCTTTCCAAGTCCATCGGTGTCCCCTACTGACCGTGGGCAGGGCGGGGAATTTTGCGGAGATAAATCACAACGCTGACCCAGCTGGGACTCGAACTACAGATTACGAGACTGGCGCGCTACCGACTGAGCCACCCCCGCCCCCTTCCAGGGGGGAAGAAAACTTGGGCTTATGACATTCCCCGCGTCAAAAGCTTTCATTTAGCGTATCGCTTGTTATTTTCGGCGCTCGAGTTCTGGAGATATACTGGAAGAATAGTTTTAATATTTTCCCTTTTTTAAAGGGAAAGAAAGCATGGGGGGGGGGGGGGGTCAGTATTTTATAACCTGTGACACTCCCAGCGTCACAAACTTTCATTTGACACATAAATCATTACGCTTCTCCATCGCATTCGAAAGATATAGTGGAACAAATTTTCCTGAAATCCACCAACCGATAAACTGGCAAATGTCAAAGCGAAAAGAAATAGGAAGATAGGTATTTTTAATTTTTTTTTATTTATTTATATTTTTTATTACCTATCTTCCTATATGGCCCTAAAAGTAGAAAATAAACCTAAAGTATATCGATGATGCAATCAGACACTGAGTTCGTATTCACTTCAAAGAAAGATAAGGAGCAGGCAGTCTTGCAATATAGGTAAATGGGCACCCTATCTTACTTTGAAGTGAATACGAACTCATTAACTGATTGCACCATCCTTATGCTTTAGGTTAATTTTCTGCTTTTTATGGCCAAATAGGAAGACAGGTATTTTTAAATTTTTTAATTTATTAATATTTTTGTCACTGAGAACACCTACCTTCAAAACCTATCATTTGATATATGACTCAAAAACATCGACCATATTTTCCCTCCTTTTTGTAGTCATGTTTGAGATAGCCCATGACATTTTTTTTTCAAATTGGGTGCTGAGACACTTTTGAATTGAGGGACAATCCCAACAGATAGAACAGAACAAACGACCATGCCATCCAAACCGGGGCTCGAATCCGGACTTCGGCAGTCACAGTGTCACTGCAAACCAACACGATACCACCGAGCCACCGAGACGACCCCATGACATTGGAGACGTCACAAGCTTTAATCTGAGATATGACTCGTTAGTGTAACCCGCGAAAATCCACTCTTCTGTCAGAGAGGAATAGTGGGGGCAAAATTCGAAGTAGTTTACGATGGTCATTATACGAGCTTTCATTTGACACCGAACATTCGAAAGATAAGCTCACAGGACAAAAAATTAGCCATCTCCCGCCGTAAGAGGGTTACGTTCGCTCGACAGCAACAGAGGGCGCACCAGTAATAAACGTATCCTACAAGTAGCTGTGCCGTGCGCTACGGGTTCATACAGTGACAAGAAGTGGTGTGTGCCACGTGTGTGTTAGTCGCTCCGTGAAACATGGGTCGCGCCAAAGATGTGAACGAGTGGCAAAAAGGTGTTATTGCATTTGGCCAAACCAAAGGGCACAGTGTACAAGAAGTTGCTGCCTTTGCAGGTGTGTCAAAAAGTACTGTCCAAAGGGTCTTCCAGCAGTGATGTACATTGCAATCCACCACTAATCGTCGCCAGAACTGCGGCAGAACTTGGAACTTGTATGTGTGAAATTAGTTTTTTCCACGAGTTTCGAAGAAGCATTTTTTTTTTGTTCAAAAAGGGGTTATCCAAAATATTTCATCACTTATCTTAACTTGAATACTCATATTTCAGTAGGTGTAAGGATTTTTCTTCAACGCGTTCGAATATTTTTGAAAACGACTATCTGACGTTACATCTTACTTTACGTTTTCTGTCAGATGTCACGTAACGAACAAAACGTGTGTGTTTTTGTTAATACAGAAGATGACATAAAACCGAGAATTTTTCAAACTTAGAATAACACAATATCCTGAGGGGTTAAGAACGAGACGGAAGGATGCTATAACAAGTGAACATGGTCTACGACGAGTGAAATCCTTGTTGTTTCGCACAAGGAGCAAAGAGGTGATAAAACGTAATACCCCTGAAAAAAGACAAAATCCTTGTACCATAAAAGGCTCACCCGTCCCTCTTTTTTGAAACTGGATTTCCCTTTTCAGATTATTACATGTACGCGGTTATGTTACCATTGTACGTGGGGTGACTATGAAAATTAAGCGCACAATTCACTGGTCCGTGTCGTGGTTGGGTCTGCGGGAAAAAATTCATCAGTCGCGATCGTTAACCAAGCATTTGCATGAAAGGAATATCAGTGTCGCTTTTCTGCACAAGGGAAAAATTCGTTTTCACCAGTGTCACTGAACAGTAGTAAGTATCCAAAACTTATTGCTGAGGTTTGTACTTTTTAAATTATTCCTGAAAATATTTAGTTAGGCGGATTTTTATGTTACCGAATTGAAGAAGCTTTCTCATGTAGGTTGTTCCGTAGATATACTAATATAATAGCTGAAGTATTTGCTAAATTTTGACTATCAGTCCAGCTGCAAATAAAATTTCGACTGATTAGCTCAGGTAAGTTGAGAGGGTTATCAGTATATGGATCTAGCGAGACTTTTTAAGTGTATTATTTTTATAGTAGCTTAGTGTATTTTATAGTACTTGTTAAAACTAATATTCTCTACACCATTAACATACATTCATGTTGGACTTGGATGTAGAACTAAAGTTAGATGTTTTATGCACCGTACCATTGCTTACTTTCTATTGCATTCTGCTGCGTACAAAATTCTTTACAGAATTATTTTTTACCCGATGAAAACAACTGACCTTGTAAAGTGTAATGCACACAGTGTACTAACGAGAGGTCGCAACTCAAAATAAAATTTCATCAGCGTGATGAGTCATTGGATCACACGTTCGCCGGTAAACGGCGGAAAAAACAATTTTTAAAAACTGTCAGAGCGTTTAGAATTGTAGATTTTTTTTTTTTAAAATTATTACTTTCAAACAATTAGCTGGTTTTTCTTCGGAGGAAGAAATAATGTTATCGATTGTTACTGAGTAACATTACTTCCTAGGAAAGAGTAATATTTTGCATCATGTACTGAGGATACAGCGGTAATAAGTATTAGGAATAAAAAAAGTTTAAACTTGTGATCGCGTAACGGATATACGGGAATTAAAAAGTTTATTTTATTGGTTCAGTGCGGTTTAGTCAGAATGGCTGTCAATGAATGACATCTCTGGACTTAGAAAAAGTGTCCGAAAACTACGATCAAGAGTGTGAGTGGATTTAATTTAGGAGGAAATAAAAATTCGCGACAGGAATTTTTTAATAAAGGGAGTGGAACATTTGATAACGGATTAATTAACGAGGGTGTGGCAGTTTTGATAGGGTTTTTAATAAAGGGGATTTATCGTGGCCGAGTGGGTAACGCGCTTGGCTGCTGATCTTAGGGACCTGGGTTCGAGCCCCGGGTAAGGCATGGATGTATGTGTCGTTTTTCTGCTGATGTCCTGGCATCCTCTCAGTTCTTGTGCTATGGCATATAAACTGACAGGATCCTGTCAGATCTCTGTGGCAAGCAGCTGCTTGAGGGGGTATTTATTATTTTTATTATTTTTGATAAGGTTTTTTTTTAATGAGGGGAAGTCCAAAATTGGGACTTTGTAATTATTTTTGAGGATTGCATCAGCCATTCTGAACGTTGCCATTAAAAGTTTAGTTGGACTTGATAAATTTCAGATGATGGTAGAAATCAAGGTACTTATTCAGGAGTTTGCGATCAATGGGGGGGGGAGTTTAATAGAGGGGGCGGAACTTTTGACAGGGTTTTTAATAAAGTGGGGCGGAACTTTTGATAAGGGGGTATTTTAATGAGGCAGGAGTCAAAAATTGGGAATAATTTCAGTTAAAATAGTGAGCTTTTCTAAAGTATAACACTCATAATATACACTAGATGACGCCATGGTTTTTTAATAAAGTGGGGTGGAACTTTTGATAAGGGTTTTTTTTAATGAGGGTGCTTAAAAATTGGGACTTGCGGTTAAAATCTTGTTAAAGTATACATTAGATGGCGCCACCAAAAATCAAAGACTTTTTTTCAGGTGACTTTTCAGGGGGCTTAAAAATACAGGTGGGTCAACCAGGGGGATTTTAAAGAGGGAGGATTAAAAAATATAGGTGGGTCAACCACAGGGTCTTTAATGAGGGGGGGGATTAAAAAATACAGGTTGGTAAACCAGGGGACAATTTTGATAGGGTTTTTACTAAAGGGGGAGGAATTTTTAATAAGAGGGCTTTAATGAGGGGGAGTCAAAATTGTGAATAATTTCAGTTAAAATAGAGGGGTTTTCTAAAATGTTACTCATAATATACACTAGATGACACCACAGGTTTTTAATAAATGGGGAGGAATTTTTATAAAGGGCGGTGGAACTTTTGATAAGGGGTTTTTTAATGGGTCAACCAGGGGGTCTTTATTAATTTTTAATTATTAATTAATTATTAATTAATTATTAAGTATGAATTATTAATTATGAATATTAATAAGGGACGTGACCGGAAGGGGCGTGGTCGGTTACGTAAAGGGGTGTGGCCAGTGACATCATAGTGGGAAAGTACTGTTCGTGGGGGGTTCCAGGTTGGGAACTCACTACTAATATGCTCTTCGGATCAGCAAGATAATCCGTATCTTCAAGACAACAAATATCAACATAAGTCATTGCATACGTAAAATAAATATTGGTTCTCAAAGCACATGGTGAAAAAATCATGTTTAAGGCAATTAAATATTAAACAAAATGATATTTTACGCTTGGAATAGTGCAAACATTTTACTAACGGTACCAAAAGTAAATTTTAAAGAATTGTTACTTACCTTGAATGGTCGGTAGGAAAGCGATGCATTCTTTTCTTAGTTGAGCTGCATACTATACATTTAGTTTTGTTCATTCCGATGGCGAAAGATTAAGTACAAAACAACAAACAGGTTTGCTCACTATAATACTAATATGTTTCTAAACGAAAAAAAGATAATAATTGAACCAGAAACTGTACTTTGGGATAAAAAGACGTAAGCTGAAATACAAGATGGCGGCTCTATGAAACATAGAGTAAGGAGGTTACAGAGTCTCCACGAGTCTGCAGCCTCCCTACTCTGTGTTACAAAATTGAAACACTAGGCACTAGTTACTTATTACTTTGAGATTTTATAGATCATTATGAATGTTTTTTTTTCCTCCTTAAGAATTATCGAATGAAATCAAACACGTTCTTTCAAATGAGTAAAAATTGTTGTTTCGATTACAATATTTCTTCTCTTCCCCCCTCCTCCCTCCCGAAATTAAATTCTTCATTTGTGCCACTGAGCTGGGAAAGTGTCTTCATCTTTTTGTTGTTGTTTAGGATAAGAAATGCGCTAAGTTTGGATGCCACGAGATGCTCTTTAGGGAATTATATTTTATGAAAGAAACAAACAAACATACAAAGCGACCTGTTTTCGGCAATATCTATTTCTATCTTGAGCAGATCTATTACGTTTTGAAAAACGAGTTTTATTTAATGTTCAAAACTTTTTTATATAAATAGTAATGAAAAACATAAATGCAAATAATGGCGATAACATACAGTGCACTATTCGTAAAAAACTACAGGGTATATTGTAGATTGGCAAAGAGTCATTAAAAGGAATCCCCCTAATTTCAGCACGTAAAGAAATAGAAACTATGTCCACAGTTCGAAATGGAAAAGCAAACATATTTAATTTCATTCTCTGATCGATATTATATACTACACTGAAGTGCCATTGAAATAGGGATAGGATACTTTAACCAAATTCAGTACCGCAAGTCCTGCATTTGCGTGCATGGCGGCTGAAACTCTGGTCACATATAATACATAGCTGTCAGCTTTGTCTTCCTCAAGAATTCATCGTGAGATGCGTAATGGGAAAGGCGCGGTATTTAGATGTATTTTCCATCGGCAATTCCATCGGCATGATGAATCCCGATTCATCACGCCGATGGGAGACTGAAAGTTTGGCACCAAACCCATGAAGCCATGGATTCTGCATGTCAGATCAGAACAGTACAAGCTGCTGGTGGCTCAGTGATGGCCTGGGGTGTCTTCAGTTTGACATCTGTGGGACCTTTGGTATGTGTACCGACGACTCTCAATGCATCCCAGTACGTAGAACTCATGGTTGACCATTTACACCCATTTATGGCCATCATGCATCCCAATGGGGATGGCGTCTACCAGCAAGACAACTGTTCATCTCATAGGTCCAGGTTGGCTACTGCATAGTTGCAGGAGCATTCTGTTGATTTTGAAATAATGAATTGGCCATCTAGAAGCCTAGATTTCAATCCCATCGAAAATCTTTGACACCGTCTAGCAGAGTGTTCGAGCTCTTGTCCCATCAGCGATGACCTTGAGAGAATTGTGGACAGCTCGGAGGATGCATGGATCGCCCTACCTGTGGAACATTTAAGCAAGCCTGTGGAGTCCTTGTCTTTTAGTGTGGCGACCGTTATCAGAGCCAGAGGGGGTCCAACACGTTACTAGTTGTTATCCCTAATTGAATGGCACTTCAGTGTATAGACCAGTGGTATCCATCATACGGACCGCAAATAAATTTTATACGCCCCGTGCGGAAAGTGAACTAAAACAGCATTTTAAATTTTGTTAATTATTTCAAGAATGGCAATACATTCGACGCTGAAATAAGTAGAAATAAACGAATTTAAAAGACTGTGGCTCTCGTTGCGGCGAATATGTGAGAGTGTTGAAGTTACGAAGTCACGTGTTGGTGTCGTGAATTCTGTTTCTTTTGTCTATGTTTTGTATCAAATAGGCGCGTGCCGACCAGAAGTGTTCCAAATGTAATCCAATGCAGTCATATGTACGCTAAATAGAGTTACTTTTTAAATAAATATAGTTACAGACTTCCTTTTTTATGTAACAAGATGCGGAAAATGTAACACACTAATTTTCCTCGAAGTGCGTCTATGAATGTAAGTCCCGCGAAACAAATCTAACTTTGGACATAGCCCTTGTACAGAAAAGGTTTTTCCATAATCTAAAATTTCTAACGTCTATAATATAATCTTTCCTTTCTAATACCCATTTCATATTATAACATTTCTAATATTAACATTACAGGAAAAAATGAACTCACCCGCAGGTATTAACATCCATTACGTTCTTCATGAATTGTGGTAGAAAGTAATCATTGTGCAGAGAATTCTCTACGCTGACATTTCGAATGCACGAAAGTCAAGCTATATAACAATTCGGAATCAATATGGAAGATCTGAAGGTTCATTATTATATAATTTATTAACCTTTACTGCTCTGACTAGCCGCATGAAAGTGCTCTAAAACATCAAGAGTAGATAGCGAAAAGCTACAGGTCACCTTTTTTTTTACGACTACTGTTCTAGAAGACTTAGATTCATTTTGGGACGCATCTAGCAGCAATTGAACTATATTATTAAAAAATGTAAAATTTATTATTATTACAGAGAGAATGCCGGAAGGTGTTACATCAGCACACTGATACCGGACAAGGGAAAGTACATCAAAATTTGAAACATTTGAGAAATGATGATAAGTCAAATCTCTTCAGTCTAAAAATAAAAACATTAATACTTGTAGAAGGGGAATGTCGCTGAGAATGGAGTTCCATACTATTCCAACACAGAACATAAAGGAATGGTACTTACAGTTCTTTCGAGCAAAAGGCACATCGATCATAAGTGAATGACCTCTTGTTCTTCTGTTGACAAGGTTGAATATTTGAGTACCTGTGTTAGAGTAAGTTATTCCATGAATAACTTTATAACATGTTTTTAAGTCAAACATTAGTCTTCTTCACTCCAAGGAATGCAACAAGAGCCTTTTCAACCTTTCTTCATATAACGTATTGTAAACCCAGAAAGTATTTTCTGAACAATCCCTGGGTGCGTTCGAGATTTTTGATATCTTATATTAGATGAGGTGTCCATACAGGTGAGGCGTATTCTAATGATGGTCTGATGAAAGTCACAAATGCGCGAATTAGGGAATCAATGTCACATTTACCATAACATTTCAGAATTAAGAAACGGTGCGATTATCCTTTCTAACTATGTTATTATAGTGATTGACGTGAACCCCCCTTTCTTATGAGGGCGGTCCGTCATTAAATTTCTGACTCCCTCCCGTTCTATTTTGGCCGTGCTGTTACTTGTGCAGACTTTCGAGAAGGAAACCTCTGCAATAACCCAAACGTGACTCAATCTTGGAAAAGACAGGGAGTAGTCAGATATTACCATTTAAACATAATTTATTTATAGTACATTGCGAAAAATAAACTTCAGGACCAGGAGTTCCCTTCGGGGAATACAGCCGAACTTACTAGTTCTCAGGCGATGACCGCCTTTACAATTAGACGCCAAACCGTTTAAGCGAAAGCCTTTTCATGTGGCTGAGCTACCAGCTCTAAAGTCCAAGTACGGGGCTATTCCCCAGAACACAGTGGCGGTTAGCAGACTTTGTGGAAAGGGATACCAGATTTATGAATGAGGGTGACCCTACCTGTTGGATGAGGTGGTCGCTGCAGGAGACTTTGTTGCGAAGATCAGCACTGTCCGTTGAAGGCCCATCGCCTAGGTTTATCTAGAGCAAGAAAGTTAAAACAGTTCGAAAACTTCTAAACTCGTCACACGAGGCCTTGCCGATTCCCGGCCAAGAAAAGACGTCTTCGCTGTCCAAACACATGGAGACAAGACCTTTCTCTATTCTTGAGCAGTTCAAAATTGCCGCTTCTCTCCACACCGACCTCTAGCGGTGGTCAGCGTCGTAAGCTGACGCGGGCGCTTGCCATTGGACGTCGGGGGCATCGCTCCGCCTATTCGGCCTCTTTGGTGGCGGGTCCGAACTCTGGGTCCGGAAGTTCTTGGCTCCTGGGGCGATGCCGGACACTGGTGTCATCCAGTTGAACTGGTAAGTTCTTGGAACCGCGATGACTAACCAGGTCTTTGTTCACACTTCGAGAAAAACATATTCAAGGACCTTTTAGCCCAAGTCGTGTCCGCAGGATCAATTCCTGAGGGCACGACACACCTATCCCCCTTTAGCGAGAGAGGAGGACAGGCGGGGCAGGGAAAAGGTCACTGACCGTACTGCACTGAAGATGGCACTATATGGTTGAAGATGATCTCCAGGGTCACCCATCACGATCTGGAATCTGGCCTTTCCTTCATGAGTCCATCTGTTGCAAACAGTCTAAGAGGTCACACAGTTCATATTGTTGCACAACACCAAGAAAGTCCAGTGATTCACAGTTGGGGTCCGGCTGGGCCGCTCTGGTGGGCGTCGGTTGCAGGAGGCTCCACAGCACATGAAATAGAGAAAACAGGGAAAAGGGTCACCAATCTGGCTTTCCACATGTACTCAAGTTGCAAACACACAGTCTGTCTTCGTGCTTACCGCCACGTGACTCACTGTTACATAGAACTTAACAATCTTATGGTACAGATTACACTTCTAATTAGCAAGAACTTCCTGAAGTTAGTTACAATTCCAACAATAAAACAAAAATCCTTTCTCAGTAAAACACTTTATACTACAAAATCATCTAACTATTACTCCTATAATAGCAAAATCATCTACAATTACTCTTATAATGATCATCAAAAATTCTCTCCATCAATTCATTTAATCCTGACAAAATTACTTCTCAAAAACTCAAATCTCTGATAACAAAATCATTTTTTTTTTCAAGTTATTCTGACAATAATCATCTCAAATTATCTCTCCATTAATTCATCTAATAGTGACAAAAATACTTCTCAAAAAAAAAATTCATTTAATAGTAACAAAATTACTTCTCAAAAACTCAAATCTCTGATAACAAAATCATTTTTTTTTTTTAAGTTACTCTGACAATGATCATTTAAAATTATCTCTCCATTAATTCATCTAATAGTGACAAAAATACTTCTCAAAAAAAAAATTCATTTAATAGTAACAAAATTACTTCTCAAAAACTCAAATCTCTGATAACAAAATCATTTTTTTTTTTAAGTTACTCTGACAATGATCATTTAAAATTATCTCTCCATTAATTCATTTAATCCTGACAAAATTACTTCTCAAAAACTCAAATCTCTGATAACAAAATCATTTTTTTTTCAAGTTATTCTGACAATAATCATCTCAAATTATCTCTCCATTAATTCATCTAATAGTGACAAAAATACTTCTCAAAAAAAAAATTCATTTAATAGTAACAAAATTACTTCTCAAAAACTCAAATCTCTGATAACAAAATCATTTTTTTTTTTAAGTTACTCTGACAATGATCATTTAAAATTATCTCTCCATTAATTCATTTAATAGTGAACTCACTTTATACTAGCAAGATCATCCAACTATTACTCCTATAATAGCAAAATCATCTACAATTACTCTTATAATCACAAAATCATCTAATTGTTACTCTGACAATGATCATCAAAAATTATTTCTCCATCAATTCATTTAATCGTGACAAAATTACTTCTCAAAAACTCAAATCTCTGATAACAAACTCATTTATAGTCATTTCCCAAATCTCAAGTCTATTATTCAAATGTTGCACTCGGTCTACACTGTTTCAAATAGCTGCTTCGTTCCTTCCGGCTGATTGATGGATTGAACGTGTGTGTGGGGGGGGGTGCGTAGAACCTGCTGTCCCGCCAGGTTTCCCAAAGCGTCACCATCTGCTTGCGGCCGGGCCACCGCGCACGGGAGAACTTCTCTCGATTTCTCGCGTGAGCGTTCTATGCTTCCGACTCCATTCCGAGAATGAGCAGCTGACGTCACCACGGAGATGCGAGCGCCGAAGACTCGCTTCGCGCTGGTTGTTGCGTCATAGCTGCCCGTGTCCTTCGTCTCTCCTGAGTAGCGTGCGCGGGGGTGGGGGAGAACTTGTTTTGCTTTCCGCTCTCTTCTGATCGGCTGCAGGCGCGCTGCCGTTGATGAGCCGCTGCGGCGCCGATAAGTTTGATCTTCGGTGGCAACAGCAACTGGCGGTGATGGACGATCCCAACACTTGTTTCGGGGCGGCTGGCTGGTCGAAATCCTAGTCCCCAAGGCGAATTCTGCGGATACTCGAATACTTTCGCTGTCTCTGAGAGGGGATACGTTGCTATTTTGTGATTGTGCTTTTCCACCCACACAACTAATATTTAGTTCTCCCTTTTTTCTTCTAGTCTTCCATTGCTTAACTAATTTACTTGCTCTCAATACTTGGATATACCTGGCCTCTCTGACCCTGACACTCATTCTCTGCGAATTAACGGCGCTCTTTTCCTTACATTTAGTTACTCTACTAAATTTCAATCCACTTCTAAAATTCTTCCTAACTCTTCTTACTGGTAAACCCTTGCTAAATGATCGTTTCTCTGGTCCCATCTTACACACATACGTTACACTTTTCTTTACTTCAAACTTATGCGCATTCAAACTACGCTTCTGTCCTTTCTCGGGGACCTGTGTGCTACTTATCAATATCTCTTGGCTATTTTCCTCTGCAAATCGGCGGCTAGGAGGGTTAGTTAGGGCTGGCCGAGGTAGGGGCTGATCTCTCTCGATGTGGCTACCGGTTTCTAGCATGACAAATCGAGCCTTTGGTGGTGCTGATTCTTCCGCCGATCTGTCCGTACAGCAGGTGGCGATTTCCGCCGCAGCAGGAAAACATGAAAGGGAGGTTGTGCATTCTACGTCTGGCTGCAGAGCGTTGAGTGACACATCGGGGGGCTTTTCCTCCAAGTTACTTGGGAGGGGCGTGCAAATAATCAGTATATTTTCTTCCGTGCTGCTATCTGCTGTATGTATGTCCGGGTTAGCTTCATCTGTGTCCGTTCGGATTAGAGGGCTACAGTCATATGCGACAAACTCTGAGATTTCATTTCCGGCTTCGGGAGGGGGCGCCAAAACTCCTACTTCTGTTGGAATCTCTTCCTCTGTATCAACTTGTGTCTCAGGGCTACAGTCGGAGACGACAAATTCTGCTGCTTCAGTTACAGCTTCGGGGAGGGGCACTAACTCTTCTAATTCTAGAAACGGTTTCGCATCCAATACATTCACTTGCTTTTCAACTATCTCTTCTATCTTCCCATTATTCTGTTCCTTGTCCACTTGGCTATCTACCTCCATAGTATTATCTAATGCCTCGAAACTCTTTCTATCCCTATTTATATCTTCTTCATTACTGCAAGTTGTCATTATAAGTGACTTCCCTCCATTCTCTGACGGTTCCTCTACGGGGGTTCGATTCCCATCCTCACTTCTCGATTTTTCCTGTGTCGCCTCCCTCTCCTGAGCTAACCTTTGCTTCTTTAAAACATCAAAAATTATATCCCTGAGACCTTTAATGTCGAACACAACTTCCACTAAATCGCGCACTTCCTCATCTTGCTCTAATCCCAGAGGGGTAAAAACGGTTGCCACCATTCGAAGGACGTCGATGTCTTCTACTTTACTCCAATGCATGGGGGGTGGTCCTAGCTCAGCTTCCAAAATTTGGTACAATGGGGTTTGCTTAATTAAACTGACCGAGGGGGTTTCTTCCTGCTGGCGTTTCTCGAGATTGTAGCAGTCTAAATGTTCTGAAGGGCAAAATGCCAAAGTTTTTGATTCCGAAATTTTTGCTGGATTATTAAAAGCCTGTTTTTGTCCTGAGTAGGCAGAGTGTGGGGGGCAATGCTCAGTGTAACTATCGGGACCACTGTATTGGTAATGCTTAACATTTAAATTCCTCTTCTTGGTGCAGTCTCGGGCAAAATGGCCAAAATTTCCACACTCGAAACATTCCTTCTGATGATGCCTAGCATTCCTGCCAAATGAGTTACTACGGTTCTTATGCTGTGGATACTTAGTGCCGTGTGCAGACGTATACAATATTCCATGTGCCATTATAATTTTCTTTAAACTCTAATACCAGATATATAATTATACCAACTTATACACTTTTATCTACTATCACTCAATCCGACTGCAATATACTTCTTAATCAATAACACCTTAATACAATATTTTTTCAATGTCTTAACCTTTCAACCAACACTTCACAAAACCTTCTGAATATCTCGTAAGACTCTTACTATCTCAAACTACAGTCTTGATACTTCACTAACTTCACAAACAAAAACCTATTAACTGGCTATCTAACTTAACTTAAAATTCTTAACTTTAATTACACACACAAAAATCACTGAACTCTATCACTATCTGCGATACTCCTTCCTCAAAAGAAAACTATGACACTCGAGCAGTGTAGTGAATTAAGAAAGCTGATATGTCCAGGTGGGATCCGCACCCTACACCTGCTGATTGTGGGTCAGCCGCTCTATCCAATTGAGCTACTGGGCAGTGATCACTTTCGTGCAAAACTTCACTACAAAGGATTCCACTATTATATACTCTTAGCACTAATTCTCGACATCGTTTAACCGATTAACTCATCAGAAAACTTTTCAAAACAAATTACACGTTTTTAAACTGCATTAAACCACAATCTCCGAATTTAACAACTCTTACGATAATCTTAAGCATTTCTATACAATGAAAACTTTTCAAAAATGTACTGAAGCCTTATCTCTAATAACAACAGTAACAAACCACAAACTGTTAAGCAACCTCGAAAATCTCTTTAAAACAATTTCTATCTATATCACGCATCAATAATTATCTCTCTCACACGATTACTTAATTCACACATATCTTACTAACTCCATTAATTTTTAACTAAAAATCTTAACAATGTAATACACATATAAAATTGAGCAATTCTCAAATTAGTTTATCTGTACAATAATCAACATCTTACACGCTATATCCTAATTAAACCTTTTGGTGTTTCCACTTATTTGTCCCGCCATTCCCCGTGTGCTGTATGTTGTGCTGTGTGTTGGGTTTTTTGTACCTCCTAAGTGCAATGGAGGCGCACACAGAAATGCAACTTAACAGTAACACATGAAAAAAAAAAAAATCACTCCTATCTAAAATATTATGATATAGTCCCTAGTCGAAATCTCTAATACTTCCTTCATACACTCTACACCTGGGCCTAGCTATAGTCTTATACTTATTTCTTAGCACTAAACATTTAATTCAAATCACTTTCTATACTTCAATATAACACTTGTTTTAACAGATGCTCCTGAAATTCCTCGCTCAAAACATAGTATACAATTCTCACTAAAATCACAATTTAAATCACTAAAGTCACTAAAATCACAATATTTAACATTCTTAATTTTCTTCACATTCTGCTACTGCCACATTTCAACACAATAATTTTGCAATCTCTAATTATACTCTTTTTCTAGCCGCAATAAACTCAGGTTCGAACATACTTGGGGCACAGAAACCAATTGAAGCTAATCCGTGGTCACCGCGCTAATTTGACGTATTTTTCTTTCTAACCGCAATAACACTCAGGTTCGAAAATCCGTGGTCACGGCACCAATTTGACGTGACCTTATTTCTAGCCGCAATAACACTCAGGTTCGAACATCCGTGGTCACGGCGCTAATTTGACGTATTTTTCTTTCTAACCGCAATAACACTCAGGTTCGAACATCCGTGGTCACGGCACCAATTTGACGTGAACCCCCCTTTCTTATGAGGGCGGTCCGTCATTAAATTTCTGACTCCCTCCCGTTCTATTTTGGCCGTGCTGTTACTTGTGCAGACTTTCGAGAAGGAAACCTCTGCAATAACCCAAACGTGACTCAATCTTGGAAAAGACAGGGAGTAGTCAGATATTACCATTTAAACATAATTTATTTATAGTACATTGCGAAAAATAAACTTCAGGACCAGGAGTTCCCTTCGGGGAATACAGCCGAACTTACTAGTTCTCAGGCGATGACCGCCTTTACAATTAGACGCCAAACCGTTTAAGCGAAAGCCTTTTCATGTGGCTGAGCTACCAGCTCTAAAGTCCAAGTACGGGGCTATTCCCCAGAACACAGTGGCGGTTAGCAGACTTTGTGGAAAGGGATACCAGATTTATGAATGAGGGTGACCCTACCTGTTGGATGAGGTGGTCGCTGCAGGAGACTTTGTTGCGAAGATCAGCACTGTCCGTTGAAGGCCCATCGCCTAGGTTTATCTAGAGCAAGAAAGTTAAAACAGTTCGAAAACTTCTAAACTCGTCACACGAGGCCTTGCCGATTCCCGGCCAAGAAAAGACGTCTTCGCTGTCCAAACACATGGAGACAAGACCTTTCTCTACTCTTGAGCAGTTCAAAATTGCCGCTTCTCTCCACACCGACCTCTAGCGGTGGTCAGCGTCGTAAGCTGACGCGGGCGCTTGCCATTGGACGTCGGGGGCATCGCTCCGCCTATTCGGCCTCTTTGGTGGCGGGTCCGAACTCTGGGTCCGGAAGTTCTTGGCTCCTGGGGCGATGCCGGACACTGGTGTCATCCAGTTGAACTGGTAAGTTCTTGGAACCGCGATGACTAACCAGGTCTTTGTTCACACTTCGAGAAAAACATATTCAAGGACCTTTTAGCCCAAGTCGTGTCCGCAGGATCAATTCCTGAGGGCACGACATGATCATCGAAAGTTAACTGTAATAAGAATAGCACTCCTAAGTTTTTCTGCGTCTGCATATTTGAATCATTTGTGAAGTTGTGTTTATAATGAGGATTCTTGCTTCCCAGGTATAGACACTTGATTTATCTTTTGATATACAGGGTTTTCCAAAACTCTGTACAAATTTCAATGGGAGATAGAGAACACCAAGACAAACCTTTTTCGTCTATGAATGTATGTCCTCTGACGTAACCCTTCGACGCTAGAGGGCGCTGACAGAAATATCGGTGGAGCTAGTATATAAACGAATGGAAACAAATGTGAACAAAATGTTTATTTAAAGAAGGTGCTCAGAGTTGCGACAAGCAATAGCATTGTATGCATGACATCGCCCACGCATTGATTGCTGTACATGTTGAATGATTCCCGGAATTTCACGAAGAGTTGCAAAGGCGACAGCGATTCTTGCAGCAGATTTGAATCAATGGAAGTCTCGTACGCGAGGTTCTTCATGTATCCACGAGGAAGAAATCGATATGTGTTAAATCGGGCGATCTTGGTGACCAGGCGACGGGTCCACCCAAATCCATCGGCCCCCAAAAGTGGCGTTCAGATAATCCCGCATTTCATTGCTGAAGTCTGCTGGTGCCCCGTCGTGTTGAAACCACATTCGTCTGCAAATAGTCATGTGAACATCTTCCAGCAGTCTCGGCAACGTTTCTTCAAAAAATACTCAATAAGTCTGCTCATTGAGTCGGTGAGGCAGCAGGTATGGCCCAATCAAAATGTCATGGACGATACCCGCCCAAACATTGACAGCGAATCATTGTTGATGACTGTGCGCCGTTGTGGCATGCTGATTTTCGTGCGCCCAAACGTGAGAATTGTTCACATTAAACACATCCTCACGTGTGAAAGAGGCTTCATCTGCGAAGAGCACATGAGCCGGAAAAATCAGGCTGCACCGCATTCTGCTGCAGAGACCAGTGCACGAATTCCGCACGAATAGGATTCCATCCTGAGGTTGCAGTGTCTGGACTCTCTGACGATGAAATGGATGTAACCACTGCTCGTGCAACACTCTCCACACGAGGGTGTATTTCACACCGTGGCTACATGCAACAGCTCGCCTGCTTGTGTCTGGATTTTCCTCAATCTGCCGTAGTATCTCTTCTTTCGTGTCAAGAGTGTGCATTGATCTTTCCCAACCAGTGTCATGCATGTTTGCATGGAATGTTCCAGTTTCTTTCAGTTGCTGAGTTTGGAGTTTCTGTTTGGGAAGCGCTGTAGGTACAACCTCACAGCAGCTCTTTCATTTCCATTGGCAGCCCCTTACACCAGATTCATATCAGCCATCTCAATAGGCGTGAAACACTCCTTGTTACATATATTTATGAATGCCGACAGCAAACACAAGTCTGTTCTCCGTTCCCACTTCGCTCCTTTAGCACCGAAGGGTTACGTCAGTGGACATACATTTATAGAAGAAAAAGGTTTGTCTTGGGTTCCCTATCTCCCATTGAAATGGGTGCAGAGAGTTTTGAAACACCCTGTACATAGATAGTTCGTACTGTAAGCTCCATTAGTAAATAGCATCAGAAGCAGTTTGTAATCAACTATTTTCTTCTTCATTGCTGGAGGTACAAAAGAAATTAATGTCATCTGCATATGCTGTACATTGGATCATCATCATCATCATCCTCAAGCAGCCATGGGCTACGGAGGTTCAACCAGACAGCACAGTTTAATTCTCCAAGCATATCTGTCCTGAGCTACATCTGCTGCATCCGGCCACTGCACACCAATTCTAACAAGGTCATGTTTAACATTGTCTGCCATCGCATCCTAGGTCTCCCCCTCCTTCTGAGGCCTCTAGGCACACTGTTCATAACCCTATTCGCCAATCTATAATTATCCATACGGACAACATGGCCAAACCAGCGGAGTCTCTCTCTGCACAATATG
This sequence comes from Ryuthela nishihirai, assembly GCA_038380435.1. Classification (NCBI taxonomy): domain Eukaryota; kingdom Metazoa; phylum Arthropoda; class Arachnida; order Araneae; family Heptathelidae; genus Ryuthela; species Ryuthela nishihirai. The sequence continues at coordinate 9,053,727 of JAWZYU010000019.1, forward strand.
CTGCTTAAAGGAGGTTGCAGACTCCTTTGCCAAACCTCATCATTAGCTACAAAGTGAAACCACCTAATACCCAAGATACTACGTAAGCATCTAGAATCAAAAGCATCTAGTTTCCTGTTATCTTGTTTACACAGCGTCCAAGTTTCACTACCATAACTAACTCTAGAAAGAACCAAACTATTATACAGTCTAATTTTAGTCTTTAGGTGTATACGCCTATTTCTCCACAATCTCCATAGATTCTTAAAAGTCCCGGCAGCAATCCCTATTCGTCTGTTAATCTCATGCCGCACATCACCAGTATCTGTTACATAGCTCCCAAGGTAATTAAACTGTGACACGTGCTCAAGACTGCAACCATACAGATTAACTGAATCACAGTCTGCCTGACTAATTTTCATCACTTTAGTTTTCTCTCTGTTTATAACCAAACCTACTCTACTATCAGTCGCCTCAACAGCTCGAATGAAAGAGTTCATCTCATCAACATCATTTGCCAAAAGGGCTAAATGATCAGCATAATCTAAATCAGAAATTTTCGTTCTCCAGCCCATTTAAGGCCAAAATCTTTCCCTTGAAGTGAATTTCGCATAACATAATCAATAACCAAATTAAAGAGAAAAGGAGACAAAATGCACCCTTGTCGAACACCAGAAGAAATGCTAAACCAATGGCACCAAGCCTTACCAATTCCACAGACCACTCAGTATTATTATAGAGAGCTTTCATTATGTTAACTAACTTGTCAGGTATACCATATGATCTCACAATCAACCACAAATTATGACGATCAACAGAGTCGAAAGCCTTTTTGAAATCAACAAAGCTAGCAACCAAAGGTTTCTGAAACTAAACATTTCTCAAGAATCTGCCTAAGTGAAAATATCTGATCCACACATCCCCTACCACTTCTGAATCCACATTGCTCATCACGCAATTGACTGTCAACCAGATTCTTAATTCTATTAAGCACAATCATGGAAAGAACTTTACCTGGAACACAGAGTAGGCTGATACCCATATAGTTATCACAAGAAATTCAATCACCTTTTTTGAAAATAGGGATAATAATAGCTCTGGTAAAATCTTTAGGAACCATGCCTTTATCATAAAAGTTATTCAAAATTTCAGTCATCCAAGTGGTAACCGAAACATTCCCACCTCTGAGCATTTCTGTAGTAATTTCATGTACCCCTGGGGATTTATGAAGTTTAAGTTTAGAAATAGCCAAAATAACTTAAGATTGTGTTATAGGGCTAACATTAAAGCCACCAATGCATCTATCATCATTGCAAACAATGGGAATAGAATTAACGACATTGTTTAGAACATCACTGAAATGCTCAGCCCACCTAGCCATGACAGAATCCTCCCCTTCTATAACCTTACCTTGTTCATCCTGCAATCGATGTATGCCTGTCCGTTTTCTACCACATAAAACATTAACTTCTGGTACAGCTCTCTGCTGTTGTGCTGTCTAACTGCTTCCTCGGCTTTGTCAGCCAAGCCATCAAGCCAAAGATTCTTATAAGTAGCTAACTGATCATTTACACATTTATTAAGCTCTCTGTAATCCTTTCTATTAGGATTAGTAGGGTACTGATTCAGGACATTCCTGCAGTTCCTCCTTTCTGAAATAAACTCAAGTGCCTTATCACTTAAATAATTCTGTCTCCTCTGCTCCTTTTTTCCTAAAAGAGTACTGTTAGTTTCCAAAAAAAGCCTGCTTAAAATGGCCCTATTCTTCCTCAACTTCAATAGTAAGCAAACTATGACTGTCATAATGACTAAGTAACATATCATGGTAAGCTTTAGCTATAACTGGGTCTTTCAGAGCTTCAGTATTAAAGGTAAATTTTTTAAATTTAGCACAACACTTTTTAAGTTTAAGTTGCAAGACACTTTTAACAAGGTAATGGTCAGATCCAATTTCAGCTCCCCTATATGCCCTGGTATTCCTAACAGAACTAGCCCATTTACTGTTAATTAATATGTAATCAATCACATTCTTATGCACCCCATCAGGTGAAACCCATGTGTATTTATGTATGTTGCGGTGTTTGTAATATGTGTTAGTTATTCTGAAACCATTGAGTTTACTTACCTGTAGGAGACGTTGCTCATTGCCATTGCAGCTACCAATACCAAAAGAGTCTATCACCCCTCCCCAAAGGTCAGATTCAGTACCAACTTTGGCATTGAAGTCACCTAGAACAAGGGTAATATCTCCTTTCTTGATAGAATTCAAAATATCCTGAAGTTGTCCGTAAAATCTATCCTTCTCATCCTCATCAGCATCCTCAGTGGGGGCATAACAGCAGATAACATTCAAGTCTTTAATGCTTGTCTGAAATTTTGCTGTAAGAAACATTTCATTAATGCACTCATATCCTAGAAGAGCATCACTAGCATGTCTGCTGAACAGCAGACCCACGCCTTGGTGATGCTTTCCATCCTCCCTCCCTGTAAAGAGAAATTTAAAGTAATTATTAAATATCTCACCTTTACCTGTCCATCTGGTCTCTTGCAAGCCTAGATATATAGGTTATAGCGTTGGAATTCCTGCATGAGGACATCAAGAGAATAATCTCTATGTAATGTCCTCACGTTCCACGTTCCTGCAGAGATAAAGTGATTAGTAGGATTTTAAAGTAATTAGGTTTATTGAGATTGGTAGGGCCAACAATATCAAACAGCCCCCTGATCGCAGGCATGGGGCAAAGACCTGTTCCTCCTCTGCTAAAGGCTGAAGTCACCGATGCTGGTAGGAACTTCAGGCACCACCTTTTCAAGTGGACTTTTTCAAGAGCCATATGGCCTGCCTGAGACACATTACTCCAATTTAGGCTTGACGGTGCCCAACTAGCTAAGTAAGGTTCAGGTACCTGTGATGGCCTCTGATTAGGATTATCCACCAGCTGATATAAGGTATCCCATGCCTCTGTTCACTTAGGGCTGGCAACCCAAAAGCAAACAGAAAACACAGCAGCAAATTCTCCCTCAACCGAGGCCCACCAGTGCAGCAAGTCCAGGATCCATAATCAAGCTCATATCCATAAACCAGTCCAGTCTAATAGGTATAAAAGGTCAGCACCAGGACCCTATGAAGTTGACCACTCCTCAGCAGGTTTGAAAAAAAAAAGAAAAAAGTGGCCATAGATGAGAAGATCAGTAGGCCATACTGAACTGGCAGCCCTCCCCTTCCGTTCCCTTCCAAAAGAGAATATCTCTTTTGAAAGGTACTAATGGCCTGCACCACGAGAAGGCGGGGTCGGACATTAGGTGCTAGACCTGGCCGGTTCTGTGCATCATCACTAGGGATTGGTACACAGCTCTCCTTCCAGTTTATGCCTAGCTTATTACAGGCTATACATTGGATAGGACAAAGAATACTAGGGATTTAAGAGATGAAGATTATGATGAACAATGCGCGTAGAACGGATCATTGTATGATTCCACTGTCGACGATTCTGAAGCAGGATAAACTATTGCCTACCTGAACTTGTTGTGTTCGTTGAGTAATGAGGTTGTAAAGAAGCCTCACAATCTGGTTAGTTCTACCAAGGCTGAACAAGTTTTGGATCAAAAGGGATCGTTATAATTTATCAAAGGGCTTTTCAAAGTCCAGGAAAACGATGTCAACAGGGATATTATTATCTAAAAGTGAAGTACACGAATGCATATTATGGAGTTGCCGAATCGTTGTAGAACGGTTAGGCAAGAATCCAAACTGTTCATTACGCATAATGTTTTGCGATTGTAAGAAGGGTAACAAATTATATAATACACCTATCCCTCGATTTACACGGTACTCAGTTCACACAATTTTGGCTTTGCATGGTCAAAAAATGCAACCAGTTTCGATTTACACGGTACTGACTGAGTCGTACATAGAAAGGAAATCTCAATCAGTACCGTGTAAATCGAAACTGGTTGCATTTTGTGACCGTGCAAAGCCAAAATTGTGTGAACTGAGTACCGTGTAAATCGAGGGATAGGTGTACATATCTTTCTATAAGCTTAGGCATTATGATATTGGTGAGTGAAATAGCGCGATAGTTGCGAGGGTTTGATGCTTCACCATTTCGCTTAAAAACATCAACTATTGCATGACGCCAATCCTGTGGGATACTGCCACTACTTAAAAAAATATTGAAGAATACTGATTATTTATCGCTGATGAAATCAATGAGATTCTTGAAAAAGATTGGTGGCAACTTATCAGGTCCTGGAGCAGAACTAGTAGGCGTTTGATTAATGGGTTTCCTAATATTTTGCACATCAAACAGTCCTTAAGATAGATAACTTTCCAATCAATATTTCTCATAAGTCAAGATCAAGTGACGTGTAAGTCAAGGGTAGATTCTTCAAGAGATATATTGCTCGCTGTGCAGTCAGGGACATACACTAGATCTAAAATATCAGCTAAAAGTGATGCTTTGTCAGCGTCCATAGTAACCATGGTAACCATGGTGCCATCAAATTTCGATAATGGGGGAATGCTACACGACCCTTTCACGCGCTTTCGAATGGAGCTTAAAGTATGAACTACTTATATTAAAAGACAAATCAAGTGTTCTGTACCTTGGAAGCAGGACCGGCGCGACAGGAAATATGATACAGGGCGAAGCAAAATTTCGGCGCCCCCCACCCGCCTCCAAAATTTTTGCAATTATAAAAAATTTTATTGTGAATTATAATTTCAACTATCGTCTTTTATATTATAAAAACTTTCTTGTCTAAAGAGCCTGGATTTACATCTCAAGCGCCCTGAGGCACAAAGAGCGATAGTGCGAAATTTCATTTGGAATGATTTTTAATTTTGTAGAAGATTTTTTAAAGTTTATATCCATGAAATTAGTAATTCCAGATATTCTCTAACAGTTTTGTTACCAAATGTTTCAAAATTAATGAATATTATACATAGCATGATACACAGTCGTATCAGAATAATATGACCACCTACCATACATATACTATGGTAGGTGGTCAAATTATTCTGATACGACTTATATACGAATATAGTATTCAATATATAGTATTCAATGCATATTTGATTTAAAAGTCAATTATTAATATTCAGATATTTTTCTTCCTGGTTTTTTTTACTCTGAGAATGAATAAATATGCAAAATTACCAAAAGTATTGGGACCTTTACATTCTGTGTGAAGGGAAAGCTATATTGAGAATTTCCCTTACCATGCCTTTTTTGCAAAGCGTTACAAAAAAGAAAGAAAATATCTAGCAAATCACGATTTTGAACAACATTTACTATTTAAAGGTTTCTGGCTGCTGAAACATTTAACAATAGTGTTGCTATTAGTAAGAATTTACTTTAAAAGCTATAAGAAATCGTTTACCAAAATAAATGGACAATCGAACCCGTTTAATAACGAAATTCAAGGGACAGCTTGACACTCGTTATAAGAAATATTGATTGGAAAGTTATCTAAAAAAAGAAATATAACCATGAATTTAAGCGTAAAAAAACAAAGACTAATTTCATAAAACTGCTTAAACACAGAAAACAAACTTTTAGTAAGTTCTGCATCTAATGAGATGAATGCTTATTCTTTTCCATTTCAAGGAGTTGACCAATTAGTGGTAAATTTTGAGCTTTGGCTGATATGAATGAACGGAAAAGAGCTTCTTCAACATCCAGGTATAAAGATGATACAATCTTTTTTCCTGATTTCAAACACCTTTTAATTTCGCAAGCTCCGCCGAATTTTTTTTTTATAATTGTAGATGAAGCACTCGGTGGAATTATATACACCTGTAGCAACATCAACTTTCTTTTGGCCTTCCTAAAAAATTTTATGATTTCACCTTTATGTGATACATTAAAAATTTTCCGATTTCCTTAGTCTTAAGTGCAAAAGTGTGTAGTAGCTCACCGTCAGATCGGACACTTAGTGAAGAACGAAAATCAGGATCCACGAATCATAAAGTGATCAAGAAATGAGTTGTGATTCACTGTTTCCTTGCCTGCCACCTTAGCGCGCCAGGCGCGTAAACTGCAATTTCCAGGTTCGAGTCGCAGCTGGGTCAGCGTTGAGACTTATCTCCGCAAAACTCCCCGCCCTGCCCGCTGTCAGCACAGCACACCGATGGGCTTGGAGAGGCTGCCATCCATCAGATGGGACGTTAAGCGGTGGCCCCGGGTGCGGGAGAGCCATACCCTGTGCACATTAAAGATCACGTTGGATGGCCTTCACTAAGGCTACCACCTGTCTCCTAACAGCTCTTCCAGTGGGTCCCCTCCCCCAACCTTCTCTGAGCCTTCGGGGTCCTTGTGACATGGCCATTTAGCCCATTGTGTGCAAAAAAGTGCTGCCCAGAGGTATAATAACCCAACCCTGTTGCATTTCTCTGTAAAAGTAGCTTATTTTCGAAGTTAGAGAGCTTTAAATGTCGTGTCCTATTTACAAAAATATAGAAGAATCCCAATACGTTTTTTGGTAACACGTTTTATATTCTCATAATCTGTATTCTTTAAAACGTTACTTCCGATTGTCAGCAGAGAGAGTACTTTAAAGAGAGAGAGCAATCGGTCTTTAATTTTTTTACTATGGATTATTATTTTTACTCCTTCTAAGAATTGAGCCCACATAATTTTGTTGTCATTTAAACAAATCGTAAGACATAAATGATAGCGCCCTCTTATGTTGATGCCCCTAGGCACTTGCCTAGGGGCATCAACACTGCTTGCCTACTATAAATTTATATATTTAAATAAATGTATATGGGGGCTCCGGCGCCCCCTGTGCCGTTGCGCCCAGGGCGATCGCCCGTTTCGACCGCCTCTTGTGCCGGCTCTAGTAGGAGATAGCGCAGAAGAAGGAATAGCATTAATCGGACAAGTCCATTTAAAATCCTCGCCGTTTTGGGGTGGTATTGTAGTAAAAGGATTAACATTCCATCCTACTGAAGGCGGCATTTCCCACTTGTCAGAATGCTGTCAGCGAAAAGAACAGCAACAAACCAACACAGCCACAGTCGGTATCTGATTCTGAGAAAATCAGATTCAAGCTGGTATATTCCCGAATGAAGCAACCTCCTTCTTCTGTACATGGAGTCATGGCTTATTGTCGCATCCTACTGACGGTGACATTTCCGAGTCCATTTATGTCTCTTTCTCACCAAAGTCAGAGTGCGGTCAACACAGCCATAGTCCGTATTTGAATTTGAAAATATCAGATTCAAACTGGTATCCTACCGAATGCGCCAACCTCCATTCTCTGTACATGGAGCCATGGCTTATTTTCGCATCCAGGTGACGGCGGCAGCCCATCAGTGTCTGGCTATATGGTATTTTCGTACATTATTATATATTAGAATATTATTGTTTTCGCCTCCGTTTCGGTTATTAGCAATTTGCAATCCACTGCATATTTTTAATATGAATTTAAAAAAAACAAAGAAAATTGAAATCAAAAATTTAATTTTCATTGAAAGTTTTACCAGTCCTATGAATATTATACGTTGAATATTGCTTTTAAAAATTCAAGATTCCACAAAGGGCTTATTATAATTAATTTTTTTCCATTCCGATTTAGTTATACTTTCCGGGTCAGGATATCCTATATTTGTGATGTGAGGTTAAACTTCGCACATGTTGCTCATGCGCGATCAGCAAAGATCATTCCTTGAGCAGTTAACCAAAACTGGTTTGATGATTCTACATCTGAATTCGAGAGAAAAGTGGAGTTTGCTTTGTCCCCAAGGCTCATTACCTATATTCGACGTAATGCACATCACGTGATCGGCAGCACTCTCGGTCAGATCGCTTTAGAATTATTCAAACCTTCCCGTAAGGAATTCGAATGGGAAGGGGAAAAATATCGATAATTCGACATGGTTGGTAACCTTAGGTGTACTCAAATGTGTGTGTTTGAAGGAGGAAAAGTTTGAGTTTTACCGCTACCTAACATATTTTTTCTAGGATAATCTCCAAAAATTCAAGCATCAAGCTTGCCATTTTAAAAAAATGCATTGAAACATATCAACTTTCATCGGAAGTTTCTGAGTATGAACGCTGTGAAGAACGAAGGTACTCATTGTGTTGACTTTCACTGTTGCTATTCGTAACAAACCAAGTTGCAGACGTTTTGTTGTTCAAACAGAAACATTCATTTCGAAACAATGAAAAATTTATTTCCTGAGCTTCAACTGGAGAACTGGTTCTTTTTCTGTGGACTTTTATCATTTGTCACTTCCCATTGGAGCTTGGTGGTGTTGCTGTGTCAGCCCTACGCCAGCCAGTGTCTCAATCAGCAACATAGAGCAACTTCAAGTAGCAACGTGGAGCAACTTCGAGTAGCAACGTGAATCAACTTCGAGTAGCAACGTGGAACAACTTCAAGTAGCAGCGTGGAGCAACTTCAAGTAGCAGCGTGGAGCAACTTCAAGCAGCAACGTGAAGTTGTGTTCAGTTGAGTGTTGTCCCTGAGCACCAGGACTAATAAACGAGTTCCTGGCGCTGCCTGTGGTGATCTTGACTCCTCTTCTGTGAAGGTAAGCCTAACTCTCAATATCCCACTTATCTAGCCAGGGGTTTTATGTGTTTATGCCGTAGTGAATATAAGTGCATACTTGTTCTATTTGTTTAGCCAATATACTTGCTCTTTGTCGGGCGTTGGACGCCCAGAAGATTGGTTGCACCGCATTAAGTGCGGACCTCTGTAAAATCGTGTTGGTAAGAAATGGTTATATATTGGGAAATATTTAATGTATTAGGATTTGATTGGGGAAAAAGCAATCATTCTGTTGTTATTTGACTGTACTTTAGGTCAGGAGTTATTTCTCATGCATTCTATTACTACTATATAATACGTGCAAGGAATGTCTTCGTTTACTCGTTGCTACAATCAGAGTTGGGTTGTTTTACTCTGAGCTGCATATAATGGGGTTAATGGCCAGGTATCCTGAGGGCTCGGAGAGGTAGTGGGGAGGGGACCCACCGGACAGCTGTTAGAAAACAAATGGTGGCCTCCTGTCAAGGCCATCCAGCGTGTTCTTTATAAAGTTTGCAGGGTGTGGTTTTCCCTTTCCAGAAACTGAATCATTCACCAACTCATTCACATAATATCACCAACTGTTATCATTAATCTATAAGCATAAAATCTCTTTAGAGAAAGTTTATTGTTCTTTGTGTGCCTTTTCTGCCTTCAGTTTGTTGCTATATACATGACTGAAATAACAGACCATTACCCACTTTTAATGATTATAAAATCAAAAAAAATAGACAAAACAAATACAAATAATAAAAACTTGCATGGCATCACTTGGATAAATTATCTGAAACTGGAATATAAAATAAGGGACTATAAATTGGATAATGATATCTTTGTTTCCAAAAACGTTAACTTGGTTTATCAAGAATTTATTAATATTCAGCGATACAAGATTGTACTTATAATGTTGATGGGGTGAGAGATAAAAATAAAGTTAAAGGTGTTAATGAAAAATGGATTACATATGGAATTTTAAAAAGTATAAATAAAAAGAAAAGTTATATAAAAAGCAAAAAAGTATCCTTTAGTTATTGCTCATATGATTACAATAAAAACCTTAAAATAGCTGTAAAAAATGCAAAGACTTTATATTACAGGAATTTATTTACTAACTGTAGCAATGATCAACGACGACAGTGGAAATTAGTAAATGACATAACAGTACATCAACAGCACATAATATTTTTCCAAATAATAAAGAAACTAATTTTGTAGTGAATAAAATTAATGAATTTTTTACAAATGTTAGTAGTAACCGAAGTTTATCTGTATCTCGGCAATCGGAATCAAATTTTAGTTTACCTGATCAACAACAAGTCCTGAGTTCCATGCATTTTATGAATACAGATGCAGGAGAAGTCTTGAATTTAATTTCAAATTTAGATACAAATAAAGCTGTAGGATACGACACCTTAAATGTAAAAATATTAAAAATAATAGCTAGACATAAATTAGATTTAATAGTTTATATTATTAATTTATCAATGGAAACAGGAACCTTTGTGGATGATTTGAAATTTCCTATAATTAAACCAATCTATAAGGTGGGAAACAGAGATGATTATAATAATTATCGACCTATTGCAATTTTACCAGTTTTCTCTAAAGTCATTGAAAAATAGTTAAAAAAAGAGTGGTTAGTTATTTGGATAGCATTGAGGTTTTTTGCAAAAAAAAAAACAGTTTGATTTTCGTGAAAATTGCAGTACGTCTCACTCACTAATAAAATTTAATGAATTGATTTATAAGGGCATTGATAATAATAAAAAGATTATTGGGGTTTTTTTAGACATCAGAAAAGCATTTGACGCTATTAATCATAAAATACTTTTACATAAGCTGAAATTTTATGGTTTTCGTGGTGTAGTCTATGATTGGTTTAAAAGTTTCATTGAGAATAGAAAGCAAATTGTGATTATTAACAATTTTAAAAGTAAAACATTATTGACTGTAAGTGAAGTTCCACAGGGTTCTGTGTTGGGTTCTTCACTTTTTCTTATATATATATATAAATGATTTCTGTAAATTAAAAATTGCAGGACAAATTATTTCTTTTGCGGATGATACATCCATAGTTATTGATGCAGAAGATAATGAAGCATTACTTGGAAATATTAATAGTAGTTTAATAATTATTAAAAAATGGCCTACTAAATATGATCTAGAATTTAACATAAAAAAACTAAGCATTTATATTATACATTAATGTCATTACATACATTTGGAAATAGCATCAAACTTCACGAATTGAACTGTTTAAGTAACAGACTGCTCTAACTGAGATACTATCGAAATGACTGATAGCTACAGTTACTAGGATTAATAATAGAAACTAATTTAAAATGTAAAAATCATATTTACTCACTTTCTTCAAAACTAAACAGAATATTATATAAAATTTACTATTTAAAACGTTATGTTAATTGTAATTCCCTACGGGATATTTATTTCGCGTGTGTTCTGTCTACCTTAATTTATGGGATTTGTTTTGGGGAGGAGAATATTAATCAAATTTATTGTCTTTAATTTATGTGCAAAATAAAACAGTTGGTAATCTTAATTATAATTATTTTGCTGGGAACACAATATTATACAACAAACAGAATATATTCCCACTAAGGAAATTATATATATATATTTAAATTATCTTTTTTTTTTTATAAAAAACAAGATTTAATTCCGATTAGAAATCCTAATTTTTACTTCAGTTTTGGGTTTACAATTTTATATAGAAAAAAAAAAACGAAAAAGGAAATTTTTCGTAAATTTTTTTATTTTATTGTGCCTAAATGTTTTAATTTACTGTAGTATACAATAAGAAACGAAAAATATTTTACAACTTTTAAGAAATGTTTGTGTGCATATTTGTCAAAGGCAGACAACATTAAATGTATGTTTACTGTGATTAAATAATATTTTGATAGCATTTATGTAGGAACTGTTATTTGCTAAAACTGCATACCCACACCACCTGTGATAATTAATAATATTTTATACATTTTATTTTTTACTTACTTTATTTTCTTTAAAGAAGCTCCTTGGTTGTTCAAATATACTTATTGATTGTTTTACTTAGTTATATGCTTTTATTGTTTCTCTGTTCATTGTAAAGTGGTGTATTATTATTTTGTAAAAATTAAAAATAATAAATAATATTTAACCAGCTGTATCTATTACTTAAAACATTTTATTCTACTTAATAATAAGAACATTTCATTTTGTTAATATTTGAACAGTAAAATCAATTACATAAAGCATGTATATTTTAATGTTTTTTTTTTTGTTAAAAAAAGTGGAAAACCTATTTTTTTTTGTAAAAGTTCTGAAAAATATTGATTAAATTTACTAATCCTTTAACATTTTGTGTTTCTTCCTTTGGTTTAGATGACAAGGTGGCCAGAAGTTCTCCGCGAAAGGAAGAGTGCGAATTGGGCGACAATAAAGATAAGTCTTGAAATATATGTCCATTCAGTTGCATGTCCGAATTTTCTTCTGTAAACCTAGTTTCGAAATACGGTGATCAGCTTGAGCGATCATTCATCTGCGATATGTGTCTCATGCATTTTATGAATTGTTTCTTCATATGAACCTTTCTTTACTAGATATAGCATAGTCACCCATTCGTGCCTTCAAGAGGTCAGATGCAAGAGAAGCAGATTCCGGATACATCCACAACGACGGATTTAATGGCAGAATGTAACAAGGCACTCGAAAGCTCTGGTACAGCTCTCGTACAGCTCATTAACTATCTGGTACAGCTCTCTGCTGTTGTGCTGTCTAACTGCTTCCTAAGCTTTTTCAGCCAAGACATTAAGCCAAAGATTCTTATCAGCAGCTAACTGATCCTTTACACGTTTATTAAGTTCTCTGTAACGCTTTCTATTTGGACTAGTAGGATATTGAAGATGACGATGAAGACTTAAATGAAGATAAATATGATGTAAATCAAGGCCTATATTTGGATCCCATGTTTGAGATAAATATTGACACAATGAGGCACCGCGACTTAGTGCAGATAATTTGAGAGTAATTAAGAAACTCAGAAAAATCTGGCGAATGTTTCGCAAATCTCCTTGAATAATAACAGGCTTCAAAATTTTGTAAAGGAGGAATTCAAAGGAGAAGAAAAGAAACTTATCTTAGACTGCAAGACACGGTGGAATAGTCTCCTTTCTGTGATTGAACGTTTCCTAAAGTTAAGGAACCGCATTCCTAAGGCTCTACGAGTCCTAGCATCAACAGAAAATGTCTTTAAGGAGGAATGGAATTTGTTAGATAACCTTGCTCAAACTCTTCGTCCACTTGAATTTGTTTTGAAGGTTCTATGCTCTGAAGAAGCAACTTTACTTAAAGCTGACATGCTTATGAAAATTTGCCTGAAGAAACTAGACAATAAGGAAAATCCTATTGCTTGCCAATCTCAAAGAATGCCTTTTCAAACGCTATTCGTCAAGACGACAAAAGGAAGTCATTTCACTGTTGAGATATTTAACCAATCCAGAAGATTTCGAAAATGAATTGTCTGATGTATTCCCTTTATAATCCAGGCAAACCGTAAAGATAATTGCAGTACTTAAGCTTTTTCCTAATAAATGTCAAACCATCGAGGTAAATAATAACGCAGACTCAGAAGTGCAAGGTGCAGCTAGCATTGCTAAATATTACGAAGATGACGACTTATTGTACGAGTATTTGAGCGAAATGAACTGCCTATGAAAGATTCCAGAATTCAATCATGATTTTGTTATCGAAGAAACTGTCCTTATATTCAGGGACTGTGCTACCACACGTGCAAACCACTGCACTGGGCGACATTGTTTTAGGGGCAGCAAATTTGCACACATGCTAACGATCACAGCTGCAGTAAAGTTTACCAAAGTAAGTATGACGTATTTTTCAGCAGATAATTTTCGATTTCTTTTAAAAATGAAAATTAGCTAAATCGTTAATATCAGACTTTGAGATAGTGATGCTCTTCTAGGATATGAGTGCATTAATGAAAGGTTTCTTACAGCAAAATTTCAGACAAGCATTAAAGACTTGAATGTTATCTGCTGTTATGCCCCCACTGAGGATGCCGATGAGGATGAGAAGGATAAGTTTTATGAACAACTTCAGGATATTTTGAATTCTGTCAAGAAAGGGGATATTACCCTTGTTCTTGGTGACTTCAATGCCAAAGTTGGTACTGACTCTGACCTTTGGGGAGGGGTGATTGGCCCTTTTGGTATTGGTAGCTGCAATGGCAATGGGCAACGTCTCCTACGGGTAAGTAAACTCAATGGTTTCTGAATAACTAACACATATTACAAACACCTCGACATACATAAGTACACATGGGTTTCACCTGATGGGCTGCATAGGAATATGATTGATTATGTATTAATTAACAGCAAATGGGCTAGTTCTGTTAGAAATACCAGGGCATATAGGGGAGCTGAAATTGGATCTGACCATTACCTTGTTAAAAGTGTCTTGCAACTTAAACTTAAAAGTGTTGTGCTACGGTTAAAAAATTTGCTTTTAATACTGAAGCTCTGAAAGACCCAGTTATAGCCAAAGCTTACCATGATAGGTTACTTAGTCATTATGACAGTCATGGTATGCTTACTACTGAAGTTGAGGAAGAATGGGATCATTTTAAACAGGCTTTTTTGGACTCTAACAGTACTCTTTTAGGAAAAAAGGAGCAGAAGAGACAGAATTATCTGAGTGATAAGGCACTTGAGCTTATTTCGGAAAGAAAGAACTGCAGGAATGTCCTTAATCAATACCCTACTATTCCTAATAGAAAGCATTACAGAGAACTTAATAAACGTGTAAAAGATCAGTTAGCTGCTGATAAGAATCTTTTGCTGATGGTTTGGCTGATAAAGCCGAGGAAGCAGTTAGACAGCACAACAGCAGAGAACTGTACCAGATAGTTAATGTTTTGTGTGGTAGAAAACGGACAGGTATACAGGGATTGAAGGATAAACAAGGTAAGGTTATAGAAGGGGAGGATTCTGTCATGGCTAGGTGGGCTGAGCATTTCAGTGATATTCTAAACAATGCGGTTAGTTCTATTCCCATTGTTTGCAATAATGATAGATGCATTGGTGGCTTTAATGTTGGCCCTATAACACAATCTGAAGTTATTTTGGCTGTTTCTAAACTTAAACTACATAAATCCCCAGGGGTAGATGAAATTACTACAGAAATGCTTAGAGCTGGAAATGTTTCGGTTACCACTTGGATGACTGAAATTCTGAATATCTTTTATGATAAAGGCATGGTTCCTAAGGATTTTACCAGAGCTATTGTTATCCCTATTTTCAAAAAAGGTGATCACAGTTCTTGTGATAACTATAGGGGTATTAGCCTACTCTCTGTTCCAGGTAAAGTTCTTTCCATGATTGTGCTTAATAGAATTAAGAATCTGGTTGACAGTCAGTTGCGTGATGAGCAATGTGGATTCAGACGTGGTAGGGGATGTATGGATCAGATATTTTCACTTAGGCAGATTCTTGAGAAATGTTTAGAGTTTCAGAAACCTTTGGTTGCTAGCTTTGTTGATTTCAAAAAGGCTTTCGACTCTGTTGATCGTCATAATTTGTGATTGATTGTGAGATCATATGGTATACCAGACAAGTTAGTTAACATAATGAAAGCTCTCTGTAATAACACTGAGTCGTGTGTGAGAGTTGGTTGTAAGCAATTGGTTTAGCATTACTTCTGGTGTTCGACAAGGGTGCATTTTGTCTCCTTTTCTCTTTAGTTTGGTTATTGATTATGTAATGCGAAATTCACTTCAAGGGAAAGATTTTGGCCTTAAATGGGCTGGAGATAGGAAAATTTCTGATTTAAATTATGCTGATGATTTAGCGCTTTTGGCAAATGATGTTGATGAGATGAACTCTTTCATTCGAGCTGTTAATGAGACTGGTAGTAGAGTAGGTTTGGTTATAAACAGAGAGAAAACTAAAGTGATGAAAATTGGTCAGGCACGCTGTGATTCAGTTAATCTGAATGGTTGCAGTCTTGAGCAGGTGTCACAGTTTAATTATCTTGGGAGCTATGTAACCGATAATGGTGATGTGCGGCATGAGATTAACAGACGAATAGGGATTGCTGCCGGGACTTTTAAGAATCTATGGAGAGTGTGGAGAAATAGGCGTATACACCTAAAGACTAAAATTAGGCTGTATAATAGTTTGGTTCTTTCTAGGGTTAGTTATGGTAGTGAAACTTGGACACTTTGTAAACAAGATAACAGGAAACTAGACGCTTTTGATTCCAGATGCTTACGCGGTATCTTGGGCATTAGGTGGTTCAACTTTGTAACTAATGATGAGGTTAAGCAAAATAGTTTGCAACCTCCTTTAAGCAGCATATTGTGCAGAGAGAGACTCCGTTGGTTTGGCCATGTTGTCCGTATGGATAATTATAGATTGGCGAATAGGGTTATGAACAGTGTGCCTAGAGGCCTCAGAAGGAGGGGGAGACCTAGGATTCGGTGGGCAGACAATGTCAAACTGGACCTTGTTAGAATTGGTGTGCAGTGGCCAGATGCAGCAGATGTAGCTCAGGACAGATATGCTTGGAGAATTAAACTGTGCGGTCTGGTTGGACCTCCGTAGCCCATGACTGCTTGATGATGATGATGATGATGATGATGATGATGATGATGATGATGATGATGATGATGATGATGATGATGATGATGATGATGGCCATCGTAATCGATGCACCGTCAGCTGAAGTCGAACGTTTTTCGTTTACTTCATTCTTTAGTTCACTATGATGTTACACCACATCCGCTACATCATCTACAATTTTGCAAATGGCTGTTCCTTCTTTGTATCTCACACATGTAAAGTTTTATCGTTGGATTCTTCAGTTTCAATAGATGTGCACGCATCAAAAGCGGTGGTAGAAGGGCAATCCCTACTCTTAGTGCCGTCTAACTAGTGTTGTAGGCCCCAGCAAAGCCCTACCCATTCACCTATGGGAATAAAAATGTAAACGGTCAATAAAATTAAGCCTACAGATTTATTGGTACTTTTAACAAAACCAGTGTTTAAACATAACAAACATGCTGTAAAGCGAGGATTAATCAACACAAACTTTTGCGAAATTTAGAATTATGGGACCCCTGGGCAGTTGCCCAGTGTGCCCACGCCTTAAGGGGAAGTGAAAGCCATATACTTGCAATGGTAAATATTTTAGGTCACAACTATACAGAAATGAAATATTGCTCGAGTTAGAGAAATTGTAGGGCATTACAGAAACTTGAAAATAAAATTATGGCTGAGTCAAAAATAAAAAAAAAAGATAAAATATTTTTAGATATACGTTTTTTTCACTTGCAGATTTAACCATACAACTTACAGACACTAGATGGCGCTACTCTTCCTTCCGTAGCATTTCATTACTGTAAGACGCAAAACGTTTTGAAAATAATTTATTTTCTAATCACATTTCCTAAGAAAATTAAGAGCAATAATGTGTATTACATTCAATTCTGTAAACCTAATTACTTAGATTCTATATTTTATGCTTCTTTATATACGAATATGTGGACCATGAAGGTAGGAAGAAAAGAGGAGGGGCCCTACGCACTTGAAAATGCTACGGCGACTGCGCGGCAGCCATGTTGTTCTATTCAAAACATTGATCAGTAGTATAGGTGAGTAACGAGTCTTGCGCTATAAAAATTTAATTTTTTCGACATTTGTGTTATGGGCAGCCGGTTCAGCTTACGGCTGCACGAATCGCCCTTCAAAAAGATACCAGGAATTACCTTTCATCCGTAAGTTTGTTATTTTTATAAAAGTTTAAATAATTATATAATGATACAAGCAACTTCGTGTTCAAATTACGCCGCTATGAAATCAGTTTTATTTCGAGTTACAAACCTCGATTCTTCACCAGATTTTTTTTATTTTCTTAGGATTGTATTCAGTGTTAAATGTCAAAATGTACTTCTTATACTAGCAATAGCAACATATTTATAAATAAGCACAAATTCAGGGGTCTACCTCTAAAAATGGGAGTGTTTTCACATTAGAGATTTTTTTTTCCTCTTATAAGTTTAGAGGTGTGTTAGAAATTTTACAAATTTATTTCAAACTTAATTCTATGGTTTACTGTTCGATACTTTTTTTTTGTTTTTTCAAAATAAATTTCTTGAAAAGGTGCTTTATTTTTTTCACAGTAAATTAAAATGCATTGTCAGCTGATGACCAATACATAGAAATTATCTTTTATTTCAGCTTTCCATTAAATAAAGAGAGACGAGAAGCATGGGTGAAAGCTGTAAGAAGAGAAAATTCGAACCATCAAAATGTAGTACCTTGTGTTCTGCACATTTTACAGAAGATCAAATTGACAGAACATCTCTGTGCTATGTTCGATTAAAGGATACTGCAATACCGAATATATATATAAGTCATTCCCAAGTTACCTTCAAAATGTAAGTATTTTTTTAACTGCACAAATTGCTTGAATGTAGAAGATATATTAATGGATTTATACAATGAGAGCAAAATACTTTTTAACAATCTCACATTCCTTAATCTGTTATATACCTTTTGTTATTTACCAAATTCCTAAGGCATATTAATAGAACATATGAAATTCAAAAACTACCCTACAGAATATGCAGATTCAGCGTTCTTCTGAACATTCCAATACACAGACTTGTATATTTGCTCTTCTACTATTTCTCCTATTATAAATTGGATATAAACATCATAGATAACAGGTGATGACACTCTAGAACATGGTCTCTAGAATGAGGTCTCTAGAACATGTTAAGTTCCTCATCTATCAAAAAATATCTTGGATAGATGGAATTGTACCTTTATCCATTATCAGAAATATTAGAAAATCTTAAACAAACTGAGCACAAAGTTTAAAAATGTCTTGTAATATGTGCAGTTTCATAGATTAGAGCATGGGTGTCCTACCTTTTGACATCCCTGGGCCACATTGAGTGAAGATGAATTTTTTTGGGCCGCAAATATATAATAAAAATAATAAATACCCCCTCAAGCAGCTGCTTGCCACAGAGTTCTGACATGAGCCTGTCAGTTTATATGCCATAGCAGAAGGACTGTGAGGATGGCAAGACCTCAGAAGAAAAAATAAATAAATACCCCCTCAAGCAGCTGCTTGCCACAGAGGTCTGACAGGAGCCTGTCAGTTTATATGCCATAGTAGAAGGTCTGTGAGGATGGCAGGACCTCAGAAGAAAAAATAAATAAATACCCCCTCAAGCAGCTGCTTGCCACAGAGGTCTGACAGGAGCATGTCAGTTTATATGCCATAGTAGAAGGTCTGTGAGGATGGCAGGACCTCAGCAGAAAAACGACACATACATCCATGCCTTACCCGGGGCTCGAACCCAGGTCCCGTAGATCAGTAGCCAAGCGCGCTAACCACCCGGCCACGGGACGGTTTGTCAGCAAATATAATAGCCAGAAAAGTTTTTAATTGGGATATTTGCTTGTGTCACTAATACTTTTGGCATTAGTGCATACATTGTGTTGCCATAAAATATATAATATAGTTAATATATATGAAAAATAAAATTTCATTTATTTTCCTATGCTTTTTGTTATAAAATAAAATTTTATTTGCCAAGTCACCACAAGCGCATGTCACGTCTAATGCATACTTCGGATTCGATTTGACTGACCGTGTCTGGCAGGCATCGTTAGCACTGCACTTCTCCATTGTGTCACGAAAGCACTCGCTGAAATTCACATAATCATGTTGAAAGCTTGTGTGGTAAACTTTACGATTTTGTTGGGCACATTATCAGCTTCCAGGGCCGCATGTGAACCACAGGTTGGACATGCCTGAATTAGAGGAAGTGAAACCTTTGTTGTCTTGCTCATGATGACAAAAATAATCTTTTGCACATTTCCAGTGAAAGGTTTTGAGAATAGTAGATATCTTCAATTGTGGGAATATAAATAGTAATGCAGAGTGGCCATTAAGTGGTTAATTATATCCAAGACCACATGTCAATACTTAAAGCAGTGGTGCCCAACCTTTAGTCTATCTCGAGCAAATTAAGAATTTAAAAATTTTAGGCGAGCAACGCGTAGGACGACGACCTTTTTTTTTTGGAAAAAATCAGCAACAATAGGTCACTATTCTTTTATATGTATATGATATATATTTATGCATAATTTTTAAAACTATTTTATTTTTAATAAACGTGATGAATCTGAATACGCGAGCCACATTAAAACGGTAAGCGAGCTACGGGTTGGGCACCGCCGACTTAAAGGTTAATTATGTGGTATGGCTGAAGCCCTGAAATCATGGGGTTTCATATGAAAACGACACACATATTGCTACAATCAGAACAGTGAATAGAATAGTATAACTGAAAATTAAGGTTTTTTATAATGATGTAATACAAACTAGGTTACAAGTGACTTCCAGCAGTTAAAATTTAAAAAGTTAAAACTAAATGTTATAAATCATAATTTTAAGCTAATTTGCATCACTTTCTGCACTTTTTGTCAAAGAAGGAAACATTTAATAGAAATATTCTCCAAATAAAACAGTAGAATTAATTAATCAATAAATAGTAAATCCAGAGCTACCTGTTGACTTTGAAGTCAATAAATCAAGAAAAAGTTTTGTGCAATTGAATTTTGTGAAAATACAATAAATTTTTTCCGGTAAATATATGTTAACAGAAGATTGTAGTTATTCATGTTACAGAAATATTTTCAATTTTCTAGATATTTCTGCATCTACTTGCACAATTATAAACCCAGAAACCACAACTATCTTTGGCCATTACCAATTAAATGTAATCTTATTATATTACAATATAATTTCCTTGACTCTTATATATATACATACATCTAGCATTTATGGTTTTAAACAAGAAATCTAGAAGTAAGGTGGAATAAGTGGGGGCATGAAATTTTATGGTGAACCACAGACAATGATTGACTGTGTATGTGGGGTCATATTTTTTGCCCCAGGTTTCAGAATTCATAGTTCCAACACTATAGGAGTGCAGGAGACCCTAAGACTCTGAGACCCTAAGCTATACACGCCATCCTATACGAGTGGTTAGCATGCTTGGCTACTGATCTAAAGGACCTAGGTTCAAATCCTGGGAAAGGCATGGATGTTTATGTTGTTTTTCTGTTGAGGTCCTGCCATCCTCAGAAACCTTCTACTATGGCATATAAACTGACAGGCTCCTGTCAGACCTCTGTGGCAGGCAGCTGTGTGAGGGTGTTATTTATTATTTTTATTTAAGATATACAAATTTAAGAGGCCCGAAAAATTCAAAAGGTGAAATATATATTCATTTATTATGATTGAAGGGAGCAGTAAAAATTTAACAGGAAATTGATGTGAGGACATTATTCCTGCAGTGCTAAGTTATGGTGAAGAATGTTTGCACAATAGAGTAAATATATATTTATTCTATTGTAGTATTATATATTTACTCTATTTTTTTCTAACAGTAAAACTTGAAATGTATTTCTTTGAGGCCCTTCATATTGCAAGACACTAAATTGTAGTTTGGTTAGCTTAGGCGTAAATCCAGCCCTGAATACAAGAATGTAATAGCTAAAGAAATCTTCATATGTATTCACAGTTTCCAAATAACTCGGGATTAGACATAATGTTGCAAATCATATTATTCATTTAAATTAAAACAAGTGTACAATTGGAAAGAAATTTTGTGAAGCTTGGAAAAGCCATTGTCTGTCGGATGGAGTTTAAGGCTGGCCATCCCTTGTAGGAGATAATACCATGTGTATGTTCAGGAACATACTAGATGGCCTTATCAGGAGGCTATCATGTCTGCTAACAGCTGTCCAATGGAATCCCCCCCGGAGTGGGACCTCCTTGACGAGGGGGGGGGGGCTTACTTTGCCTTTGAGAAGTTGGGCTCGGATCGCTGGCTCTCTGGAGTTCTGAAGTCTGGTAGTCCCCGGTGGAGGGGGCTTGTTGAGGGCTGGCGGACTGGTTTTGGAGTGGGCCGGTCCAGTCGGCTTATTGACTTGTCCCCAGCGAAGCTGGGGGTTGCAGCCCTGATTGAGGGGCCGGATCTGAAGGCCACGACGGGGCTTGGGGAACCCCGTCTGCTGTGGTCGGCATCGGGGAATACCGCGGATTGAGTTGTGCACCTCTTCGTACACTCGTCCGTGGGCTCTTTGGTGCGGTCTCAGTGATATCGAGGTGGACGGAGGTTCACTGGAGGGCTTCGGCCCGTTCACAATGGAGAGACTGAAGTTGGGGGCTCGCGGCCTAGGAGTGGCTAACCTGGCCAGCGGACTTATCGATGGAACAGCAAACTAAGAGTCCCACGGAATTAGATTTGGCAATATATAGCCTTTGCAGTGGAGGAACTAGGGTTCCTCTGCGAAGTGGGGTCCGAGTGCTTCAGTGATGTAAGCCCCGGTAGGCTAACGGCTTTGTCGGGGTTGTGTGTGTGTGTGGGGGGGGGGGGGGGCGCCGGCTGGGTTTGTCTGGTTACTGGCCAGGTGTCCCCGAAGCGGCTTCGGCACGGTTAAGGCCGAGACGGCGAGCGGGCTGTGGGTGCCCGGCTGGATGGAGAGGACGAAGTTGAAGGTCATGCTGAAAGGATTGGAGTCCCGATTAGGCGTGGCCTATCGATGGAAGTACCTAGGAGCCTCTGCTGCAGAGGACTCTAAAAGTTAGGACTTCTTTTTTATTTTCTGGCTCAAAATTCAAATGACAAGATCTTTTATTTTATATGTTGGCAAGTTTCTGGACAAAATTCAGTGAGTGTTGGGCATATTCCTAGGCAGCACTCAAAATTTCAAAAGATCCCACTCTCACTGCACCTTAATGGTTATATCTTCAGGCAGGCTATAAAATCCCAAGCAGTGCTTTTCTCTTCACATAAGGTCTTCTCCCGCTGTAGGCAGGTACAATGTAAGGCAAGCTTAAATGACAGGAACCTTTTTAGTTTATAGTGGTTTCAGTGACAACTCCCTTATGGTGATATGCAGTCATTGTACTGCGGTGCACCGGGATTGTCACGATTTATATTCGTTGTCCAATGGGATGTAAAACAACCCAAATGTTCATTTTTAACCATTTTGAAATAAAAGTTTAAATTCTTGGAATTCTATATTTCACTTTTGGATTACTTTTGATTTATAAAAAAAAATGGAATAAGAAATATTTTGCTAAAGCTTAGAATCATGTTTTTAGGGGAAGAAAGAAAAAATAAATTTAGAAATTAACAGTGGTTGCCAAAATATTACACTGTACTCCTTTCAGTTAGTATATAAATTAAAGCACCTCTTGGGTTAAGGGTTAGGTGAATTTTCTATTTTCTACGAGCTTAGCTGTTGAAATGCTCATTTGCTCATATAATAACAAAAAACATGATATAGTATAATGAAGGCCTTCTGATAAACCCATATTTTATTTGCAGGTTAAAAAACAGAGAAAACTTCCAGCAGATCGTAGTGAAAGTTCAACAACTGTAGATCTTAATTTGAGCACAGATAGCTGCAGTGAAGTAGCAAATTCATCTGTTTGCTCTGAAATCATATGCCAGTCACCTAGCAAAGAGGAACTTAAGAGGCGATTGGATGAATCTGAGGAAATTAATAAAAGAGGTATTAAAAAAATCAGGCTACTTCAGCAAACAAAACGCAGAAACAAGAAGAAAATTAAAAACCTGAAGTTAGTTCTGAAAGATATTGAGAAAAAAAAAAACTTATGGAGGAAGACACATTAGAGATTTTAAGCCAAGCATCAGCTCCTAATCAAGAATTGATGGCTCGTCAGCTTGCAAAAGCTCAGGACAGAAAGCAACTCAAAAAATATTCTGATGAATTAAGAGCATTTGCCCTCACACTTAACTTTTACTCACCGAGGGCTTATTGTTATGTGAGAAACACTTTTAATTCTTGCCTTCCTCATCCTAGAACCATTTCAAAATGGTACAGACATGTTGATGATCTCTAATGATATATGAAATGGCAATTCGTCAGCATGTTGAATAGGATACCTCCTCATAAAGCTTGGGTTGAACGGTTCTGATCTAAAGGAAAACCAGACAAATAAGAATCTAAATTGGATGTTTCATATTCTTATAATCCGTATTCTACTTTCACTTTCAATTGTCAGCAGAGAGAGCAATTGCCCTTTAATTTTATTTTTACTACGGATTATTATTTTTACTATGCATATTTGCAACTACTTTATAAGAATTGAGAACCCATAAGAATTGAGAACCCATAAGAATTGACCCCCTATAGAATTGAGCTCACATAATTTTGTTCTCGTTTAAACAAATCGTAAGACATGATAGCACCCTCTTATGTTGATGGCCCTAAGCAAGTACCTAACGTGTCTTATGGGAAATCCCACACTGCTTGCTTACTATAAACATATATATTTAAATGAATATTTAGCAAACAACATGGAGGCCTTCGGCGCCCCATGTGCCGTAGTGCCGAGAGCGATTGCGCGCTTGGCCCGCCCCTTTTGCCGGCTCTGCTTGGAACAAGAATTCCCATTATAAATACAACTTCACATAACATACATTAGTTTTCGATAAAAGAAATAGTAGGAATATTCAAATTTGGGTGGAGAAACCAAGTGGGCGGAAAATAGACAGAAAGCGTTTTAGAATCTGTGGTTTATTAATCAAATATGTAGATATAGTTCTTGCGTAGAGCAATAGATGGCAGCACTACAAACGCAAAAGCAAAATCGCTTAACAGCAATAGAGTAGGAACATTTTCACTTTTCCGAGAAAAAATCTAAGAGATTTCCGATTCACAAAATATTGAGGAAAGGAAGATAAGTTTGTTCAGTCACAAACACGATGTTTTGCTATTTATTAATTTATAACTCGATCAGTTACTTAATCAGACAATTAAAGGCCATAGAGGTTTCAATGTTTCCTAAAATTTCCTTAATTGTTCCCAGCTTGAAAGTGCTTCAGTTATTGTAATTGTCTCTGAGAGACTAATGTGATTAAAATATGTGGGGTTTTAAGAATAATACTGAAAACTCGCAGAGGATCCAGGCAAAAATCAGAAATACGCCTTTACAGTTAATATATTGACTTTTAAAATTAAAAATGCATGATTTTTGAACTTTAAAAGTAATGGTATTAAAAAGAAAAACAAAGTTACATATTGATTTATAATAAGTATTTTTGGATCTGTAAAACGAATCATTGCCTTTAAAAAAGGATTAATATTTTTTCAAGTTAATTTTTCTTTCCTTTATTACTTATTATGTTAATGGCATCATCAAAATTGGTTTCTTGAAATAAATCACTTTCAAGGCATATAAATAATAAAAGAAATTTTTAATATTTTTATGTATATTATACCGTAAATCAGTCCACGCTGTTTCATTCCTAGACCGTCAATGCGACACTTACCTGACCTTTTCAGCGTAACACTGGATATGAAATTTCTTAACATTTCTGAGACTTACTACTGCCCGAAATAGCCCTATGTGCACCAATTTTTAACTTTGCTGCTTCTAATGTAGAGAAATATCATCTTTGACCTCGAAGGATTCATCACATGCAAACTTACAATGTTTCTGAGATGTGTGGGCGGCATTCCCCACCACACCCACCACCACCACCGTCAATGCTTAGCTCTCTAGCACCACTAGATAAGAATTTGACTTTTGACCTTGAAGGTCACTCTGGATCCGAAATTCTGTAACGCTTACAAAATTTACAACCCGAAACATCCGCAGATACCAGTTTCCCGTTTCTAGCACTCGTAGATTAAAGTTTGACCTCTACATGACCTCTATTTGACCCTAAAGGATACGTCAGGTTTCGTATTTTTCCTCAGATCCACGATCCTTATTACCTATTGGTGAAAAATTTCAGAGCTCTACCAATTCTGTATCATCGTTGGAATAATTCCCTGTCCCTCATTCGATCACTCACTCACAATAGTTTATACATGTATTAGATGCAGTGGTGGCTCGTGAGCAACATTTTTGGTGGGGGCTTTTTGACCACTACAAGCAGGGTCCAGATGTAGGAAAAAAATGGGTAAGTGACTGATATTCAAACGAACCGAAAACGACCGAAAAGACATTTCGAAATGCATGTATTTTTTTCTCAGCAATTCTCGAAACGCATTATTCAGGAAAAAAAGTCAGAAAAGGAAAGCCAAACTCGGAAGGGGTTCTTGTCCTCTCTACTTCAATTCAGTATTTTTTCCTTCCACAATAGTAATTACTTCTATGTACGTATTTTTCTTCTCCGCTCTAGTGGCATTTTAAAAAACTATTCGTTAATGGAAAGCAGTTTAATTTTTTAAAATGCTTTAAGAGTTTTAACAGTTTTTATTATAATGCCACTAGTTTTCAATAGTTTTTTAAAATACCACTAGATAAAATTCCCTTACCATTTAGTAATATTTCCCATTTCGTTGAGACAACCACTCTTTGGGAAATGTATTTCCTCTATTGTAAGCTGTGTCGTCACCATGATGGTGTCGCTACTGAAAACGAGAGTGAATCAGTAGTTTTCTTAATTCGAAATTGGGATCAAAAGAAAGAAGCCACGAGAATCCATCGCTTTCTGCACCCGAGGCTACTTTTATCTAACGTGAACCAAGATACGATGCTTTGGCCTCAAAACGGACTCGTTAATCATTGGATAGCCTGACCCCTTGGATAAAGAGACGACAGCAATGTGTAAGTGGAGCGCGTTCAAATGGGAACTGGTAGAAAAAAAACACGGAAAATCAGGATAACATTCATTGAGATAACAAAAATCATTTCACATTCAAAATTTCCCAGTAATAAATTGTACACACAAAGAAGGATGTCAACTTTGAAAAGGGGAAAAAAGAAATTCTTTCTCAACTCCCTTCCCCCCCATTTAAATTTGAATGAAAAATACTCTCTGAACATCTCTCCATGTTAAAATTAAATGGAACAGCAAAGAGAAAACACACAAATATTGAAATAAGTGGGATCACTTCTGGATTGCTCTTATTGATGTTGAAGACTTCTGATTACCCATATTGATGCTGAAGAAAAGATTTCGTTTTAATGTAACATGAATCGATATCTAATAATCGAAAATGTTAGAAAAAAAAATCTAGACTGTAGAATTCTTTCAGTGCAACGAAGAGTATCATAAACCGAAATTTGATTCGATTTATCTAGATTTACACTCAGATTTACATCATATTACTTTTAAATATAAATTATTATTTTAGAGTTACATTCACAATTGCAATAATCAGCCTTAAATTTTGTTTAATTCGCAGTAATCGCATTTATGTAACACTAACAAATTTATCCGGCTTTGCTTGGGTCTAAAACTCTCTAAAGTATATAGTAGATGGCATTCGCCACGTCGCAAGCTTTCATTAGCATACAACTCATTACGACCTACTCGCCCCTGCTATTCCCCTTCCCCTTAGCAAAACGGGAGATCTGACACCCCCTGAAGCATATAATAGATGGCACTCCCTACTCCGGAAGCATTCATTTGGCATAAAACCCATTACGATCGGTTCGCCACCCTCCTCCTCCTCCTCCTCCCCCCCACAACCCCTACCGTCGATAAAACTTTTATCACTCTCTTTTAGGGGAGATCTAAAACTCTGTAAAATATATAGCAATGGCACTCGCCACTTCGCAAGCTTTCTTTTCGCATAAAACTCATTACAAGGATCATCCTTTTCACCCTCGGTATAATTTTTCTTCTTATTAGGAAAAATCCGTAACTCTCTAAAGTTGGAATAGACGACACCCCATATATGATTTTGATAATGTTAAATCTATGGGAATTTTGAGAAATTCAAACCCCTCAACCTTCCTTCTTTATATATTCGATTCAAATAATATAATTAGTGCATATTTCAGTCTCATGATATTAAAGTAAAAACTTCGATTTATATTTGTATATATGTTTAAATTCTCAAAACTGTATTGAGTCCTCTATGACAGTTACGACTGCCTTAAGGAAAATAAATTGTTTTTATAACTATTTCAACTAAAAATCATACGTTTCTCAGATATTCTGTATCACATAGATATTCCTTACAGAAATGTTGTCCCTAAAGATTTCAGCCCATTTAATGAACGCCATAAAAATAGCCAAAACAAATAAAACACGACGTAATAGACAGAAAAATGATAACACCAAAGTTTGCGGAAAACCTTCTGCTTATATTAAACAGCGTCGCCTATGTTTCACTGAAGAAGCCATGAAACATGCCCAGAATGCTTAGCGTCATATCTATAAAAGGAAACCCATGTTATCTGCATGTAATTATTGGTACCATATCGTCGAGAGAAGACCTTAGCGATTTCGAAAGGGGTATGATTGTTGAGCGCTTTTGGCAGGAGCTTCGGTCACTAAGACAACTGAACTCGCTGGTGTTTCATGAGGGACAGTTTCCAAGGTCATGTCTTTATGGGGATATAATGGGAAGACATCATCTGAAAAAGGCAACAGTGGTCGAAACCGCATATTCCAGCCTTAGCCCGACGTGCAAAGCTAAACTGGCGAGCTACAGTTGCCTACAGTTGATCAGTTGACCACGGATTCAACGTAGGACGCCAGAGCCAGTTTCGCCAAAAACAGTACGTCGAGAGCTGATATCACGGTCGAGTTCCCCTTCACAAACCACTCATCACACACCTGTTAACGTACGTTGTCTTGTCCACTGGGAAAGTGGCATAAAAATGGGAGACTTGAGCAGTGTCAGAATGTTATATGGTCTGACGTTTCATGTACTTTGTTTCCGATAAATGGACTGGTACCAATAGAAGGAATGCACGTACCAATAGAAGGTAATGTGGTGCCAATAGAAGGAAGCTCACAACTTTAATTGCTTATTTCCTACTGTTAAAGGTTCTTGTATTGTAGTTCTGCAATGGTGTGTAGGGCTTTCTCATGGTGTGGTTTAAATGCACTTATTCCGTTAGAAGGCAATGTTAATGCCAATCTCTATTTGATAGTCCTAAGTGATCAACTTCATCCAATGATACAGCATTTCCTTCTTGAACGAAGAGCTGTCTTTCAGGATGACAATGCTCCAATCCACAGAGCCCAGAGATTTGAGGAGCATGATACTGAACGTTTTAACATACAGTGACTACAGCAGCACCAGTATAAAACCAGCTGGAAAATCTATGAGAAGTTCTGGAACGACATCTCAAGCAGCGTTTTCCAGCTCTATCGAACAAGCAGAAATTGATCATGTTTCTTGTGGACGAATGATGTATCACTTCCTGCTGACTTTCTGACACTGGTAGACTCTATGCCACGACATATACAGGTTGTACTGGGCTCATGCAGTAGTTCACACCGTATAAGCGAGTTTATGTTGCGGTTTCCGTTTTTCTTTTTTGCCATTACGTGTAGATTGTCAGTCTAAAGAAGAAAATAATATATATCCTGCACATGTACATAAACTCTATAATGTTAATTATATATATTTGACTTCAACTTTCTCCCATTTTCGAAATTAGCTTTCCCCTCCTCCAATTCTTTCATTGAAACATGAGATTACAAGGAAGGCCTAAAATAGTCGTTTAATCCATTAAACAGATAATTATGCAATTAATTTAACTGGTCTCTCAACGTAGAATTTAGCAAATAAGTTCAAGAAAAATATTTTTCAGAAATGACTAATCAACGCTCACTTCTGTAACATTCATTTCATTCATTAAGCTTCGGCAAAGGAGCTGAAACTGGAATAATGATTCAGATCCCCAGAGTTTGATCTCGTAGTCACCGCGACTACACGGAAATTACATGGGAGAAAAAAATATGGATATCACCACGTGAGATTAATTCGACAATATACTAATATAAAGTTACTCTGATTTTAGCAATAGGAAAATTTTCTTTAGTATTGAAAATGAGGTCTGTAAATGGTAGCTAGGCA
Organism: Ryuthela nishihirai; assembly: GCA_038380435.1. Classification (NCBI taxonomy): domain Eukaryota; kingdom Metazoa; phylum Arthropoda; class Arachnida; order Araneae; family Heptathelidae; genus Ryuthela; species Ryuthela nishihirai. The sequence goes on from JAWZYU010000019.1 coordinate 9,083,153, forward strand.
TAAACTGGGAGGAGAGCTTTGTACCAATCCCCCAGTGATGATGCACAGAACGGGCCATTAGGTCTAGCACCTAATGCCCGACCCCACCTTCTCGCGGTGCAGGAGCTCTTTGGAAGGGAACAGAAGGGGAGGGCTGCCAGCTCAGAGGGGCCTATTGATCTAGCCATCTATGGTCACTTTTTCTTTTTCTTAACCCTGCTGAGGAGTGGTCATCTTCACAGGGTCCTGGTGCAGACTATTTATACCCACTAGACTGGACTGGTTTACGTTTTGAGCTTGATTATGGATCCTGGGCTTGCTTCACTGGTGAGCCTCTATTGAGGGAGAATCTGCCGCTGTGTTTTCTGTTTGCTTGCTGGTTGCCAGTCCTAAGTGAATAGATGCACGGAATACCTTATATCAACTGGTGGATAATCCTGGTCAGAGGCCATCGCAGGTACCTGAACCCTCACTTAGCTTTGGGCATCGTCAATCGTAAACTGGAGCAATGTGTCTGAGACAGGCCATATGGCTCTTGAATAAGTCCACTTGAAAAGGTGGTGCCTGAAGTTCCTACCAGCATCGGTGACTTCAGCCTTTAGCGAAGGAGGAACAGGTTTGCTTCCAGTGATGCTCTTCTAGGATATGACTGAATTAATGAAAGATTTCTTACAGCGAAATTTAAAACAAAATTTAAAGACTTGAATGTCTTCTGTTGTTATGCCCCCACAAGGACTCATGAGAACGAGAAGGATACGTTTCACAACCAACTTCAAGATATTTTGAATTCTGTGAAAAAAGGAGATATTTCTCTTGTGCTAGGTGACTTTAATGCTAAAGTTGGTAATGACTCTAATCTTTGGGCAGTACTTTTTCGTCCCTTTGGCATTGGTTGTTCCAATGGCAATGAGGAGCAATATCCTAAATGGCCATGGCTACACCATTGACTTGTATTCGGATACGTAACGAAAGGAGGGCAACGGAGACTCAGAGGGGAGCAACGCTCCTATTTCCCCCCTCACCATGCAGGAATGCTTTTTCCCTCGTCGAGGCAAACCCCACCACCAGTCATCTCTGGGCGGATGGTGAACAAACTATGCATGCCACCCACACTGAGCAGATTGCACAGATGGAGTGTCCAGTCTCGCAACTGAAAGGACGGACCGTTCTAGTGCAACCGCACATTAAATTAAAGACAGGTTCTATCCGGGTGGCCAGGTTCGTCAATACGGTGGGGGGAAAATGGTCTGTTAAATGTTCGAGTGGCAAGTCCCTCGAACGGCCCTATCTGGTAGAACAAGAAGATGAGAATAGCACATGTAGAGGCCATAGAAGACGGGCAAATTCGAACCCCCGGTGCTAAGGACAACAAGACTTCTCAGTTCCTATCCTTGGATGATTTCCAGCTCGACCACTTAGAACCAAATTAGGCAGGCTACTGATGAGAAGTAAAGACATATTTGCCAGGGGGATGAGCGAGATGACGGGAAAGACAGCAGTCTATCATGAGATCCACCTTACCAACCAGAAACCAGTGCGACATAGGGCTTATAAGGTACAGTCGCTCAAAAAAGTATCCGAACACTACGGTTGAATACAAAATTCAGAAAAAATATCTGCCAACGATTTTTTTTAGAAATTAGTGATCTGACAACCTTCGTGTCACGTGACACGAAGGTTGCCAGATCACTAATTTAAAAAAAAATCGTTGCCAGATATTTTTTCTGAATTCTGTAATCAACCATAGCGTTCGGATACTTTTTGAGCGACTGTACCCTTCGCTCTGCAGGACGAACTTGATCATCAGATAGAGGAGTAATTGGACCACAGAATAATACGAGAGAGTGCCTCCCCCTTTGCATCCCTTATCGTCTTGGTGAAAAGGAAGGATTCCTCAACCGGTTTTGTGTTGACTATCGGGATCTAAACACAAAAACCGTGCACGATTCGTACCCTCTGCCTCTGATTAACGAAATAATCGACTAGCTGGTGCATGCCAAATATTTTAACTCTTTGAACATGGTGTCCAGATACTGGCAGGTCCCCGTGCATCTCCACGACATCGAAACGATGACCTTTATGAGCAGGATTCGAGCTTAACTTTTTGCCATTTGGGCTCAGAAACAACCCCACCGTGTTTCAGCATCTCCTTGACAACGTACTCATGGGCATGTGCCAGGAGGAGGTACTGGTGTATTTCGACGACATCATGGTCGACTCCCAGACTTTTGACCAACACACTGACAGACTGCAGAAGGTTTTTTATCGTCTGAGAGCTTTCAACCTTAAGTTGAAGCCATCAAAAGGTCAGTTCCTCAAGCTGTCACTGACCTATTTGGGGCATTTGATTGCTGCAGATGGAGAGTAGCCAGATCCACGGAATTTGGAAGCTGTAGAGAAGTTTTCCAAGCCCCAATCCACGTAGAATGTCCGAGCCTTCCTCGGACTGAACGGATACTATCGGTGGTTTATTGATCGCTATGCCGATCTTACTGCCCCTCTGGTAGCCCTGGTGAAAATGGATATGAAATTCACATGGACCCCAGAGGCAGAGGCAGCATTCCACTAGCTGAAGTGCAAACTGTTTACCGAACCTGTCCTTTTATGCCCTGACTTGGGGAAGAAGTTTTTCCCATCCATTGACTCCTCCAACATGGCAATTGCCGGCGTACTGGAGCAGGAGACAGAAAATGGTTTCCGACATCCTGTGGCATATGCCAGTAAAAAATTAAAGCCCTCCAAGACATGGTACTCGACCATTGAGAAGGAAGCTATGGCTATGGTTCTGTCATGCCCACGTGATTTTATAACGTGGACATGACTGCCTAAAAGGAGGACTAGCAGCGAACATTGCCTACCATTTTAATTGTGACTTTTTTTGCATTCAGATCTCACTGAGGAAAACGTGCTGCTGGCATAGAACATTCGATGGATCCGTTGGTCCCCTCAGGCACCAGAACTGAGGCTACGTGTTCCGGTGTGGTAAACCGAAAAACAACAGATGGGTGCTTGTTCGCACCTCGTCCAGCTCAACCAATAGGCATCATCCACGCCAGGTCAACAAGGTGACTTCCGTGAGGAGGTCAGCGAAAAGAGATGAAAAACATTTTTTGAAAATTTAGTCTTCTCCTCTCATCCGGGCTGTGTAGTGGACAGCAAACGAGCCTCTCCAGTGAGCGGAACTTCCAAGGTGGGAACAATGAGTGTGCGGCAAGAGCGCTACGCAGCATGTGCCTTCACCTTACCTGCAGCCAACAATGCTTGTCCCTAGAGACATCAACTGACAAGGTAGGGGGATCTTTCCGAAATCTGCTGGTGATGTTCCACTTAAACGTGTTTTCCGTGAACTTCGTTACGCTGTCCCGAGCGGGACCTATTTAACTGAAGTGTTGCTAGAGTCACAAGCAAGTAGCTCGCTCATCATGAACTTTATTTGTTTTGATGGACTGTTCTCCACCACGTACAAAGTTTCCCTTGAATTATAAAGGGCCGTGCTAAAGGCGCTGATGAACTGTCCCGAAAGTGGGAACTATGTGTGAGAAAATATCTAAAAACTGAATTGTGTTAATAAATATTATGTTTTTGTAATTATACAATAAGCTCAGTTCTCTTTATTACTAATGTCTATCCATTTGATTATTGATTTAGGAATTTGTCTTGATTTATTAGCAAGGTACGCATCACAGCCTAAAAGTTGTACCGCCCTAAAAATACACTAGAGGGGGAGGGGTCATAACAGTTCTCCATTTCTCACTTCAAACAGTATCTATATGGATGCCGATTTACAGTCGTATCCGATCAGGCGCCCTTAACATATTTAATGAAGCTGAAAGACTCCTATAGCCTGTTGGCAAAATGGAATTTAACGCTACAAAACTACAACTTCAATACAATCTATCAACCGGGAAAGATCAATGTCTTTCTAAAAGAGCTCATCGACACTCTGGAGAATCGAACTCAGCACCCACCAGCTCGACCACCCGAACAGGTTTATATGAGAGATGAAGTGCTGTTCCACTTCACGATTCCGCCCTAAAAAAGCACCCGAACTAGCATGACGGACCAGCTGGTGATTCCAAGAAGCCTATGCAGACAAGTGTTGGAAGTATGCTATGATAACCCCTGCTCTGGGCACTTAGGGGAACAGAAGACCCTGTATCGGGTGAAAGCGGAGTATTTCTGGCAGAGGATATACAACGACATACGGAATTATGTACAGACGTGCGTCTCCTGTCTTCAAAAGAGGGTCTACGTGGAAAAAAGGAAAGTCAACCTAGTTGGAAAAAAGTGGCTACGTGGAAAAAAGGAAAGTCAACCGTCTCACGAATCGTCCCTTCCAAAGCGTGGGCATGGATATACTGGGCCCCCTCACCCTCACCCAGAGGAGGAACAAATACATTTTGGTCGGGATTGACTATTTTACCAAGTGGCCAGAGTTGTACCAGATCAGGCAACGAACTCTATCGCCCGAGTGTTGGTCGAAGACTTTGTTCCGAAACACGGCATCCCTACTACAGTGATTAGCGATAATGCAATAATGGGGTGCCTCAACAAAAGATCGCTTCAATTTTGTCCCACCAGGAAGCTGAACGAAATCAACTATGGGATGAGCACTTGCCATTCGTCTTCATGGCCTACCGAAGCACTCCCCACAGTGCCACTCAGGAGACACCGTATTTCCTGCTATATGGCTGAGACGTGGCCCTCCCTTATCAACTGTTGCATGCCAAGTACCTGCCCACCTACGATAATGCCCACAGCTATTGAAGAGCAGCTATCTCAGCGGGTAAATTGGGTGTAGGAGATCGTAAGAAAGAATTTAGAGACGACCGTTGAACAACAGGAGCAGTAACACCGGAAGGTGGCCGTAGATAAGAGATAAAAGTCGGCGATATAGTCTTCCTATACAGCCCTCGGGTGCCGAAGCGAAATACCAAGAAGCTCTCTAAATTATCCATAGAGTCGTGGTGGGTGCTACAGAAAGTCACAACCGCAAACTACAAATTGGCCTTGGTCACCAACCCCCACTGGATAGAGATTGTAAATGTGAAATGCTTGACGAAACTGTGGAAACGAAGGGCTCACCTAGTGGTGGATCCCTTCAGACTGAAGCAACTCCGGCCACGCCCTCAAAGCCGCCCCCGAAGAGATCAGAGAAAGACGACGAAGACTCACATGAAGACTGGGATTTTGACCCACCGATCATCCAGAACTGCCCCATAGAGCGCCCTTCGCGACCCACCAGGACAACCCAAGTAACGTCATCATCTACAGCACTGGACGCCTCTGTGCAGCCTCCCATGCACTCTTACTCACTGAGGCAGCGGCACATCTTTGGTCAGGATCCACACCTACACTTTAACCTGAACCCTCACTAGCTAAGTGAGGGTTCAGGATTAGCTAGTTGGGCATCGTGGGCCATGTGGCTGTTGAAAAGGTCCACTTGAAATGTGGTAACTGAAGATCCTACCAGTATCGATGATTCAGCCTAGCGGAGGAGGAACAAGTCTTTGCCCTATGCCTGTCATCAGGAGCTGTTCGATATTGTTAGCCCTACTTCTCTCAATAAACCTAGTTTCTTAAAAATCCTACTAATCCTTTTCTCTCTGCAGGTACGTGGAACGTGAGAGGACATTACATAGAGATTATTCTCTTGATGTCCTCACGCAGGAATTGCAGCGCTATAACCTAGATATTCTAGGCTTGCAAGAGACCAGATGGACAGATAAAGGTGAGATACTTAAAAATAACTTTAGATTTCTTTTTTCAGGGAGGGAGGATGAAAAGCATCTCCAAGGTGTAGGTTAGCTTCTCAGCAGACACGCCAGTATGCTCTTCTAGGATATTACTGCATTAATGAAAGATTTCTTAGAGCAAAATTTAAAACAAAAATTAAACACTTGAATGTCATCTGTTGTTATGCCCCCACAGAGGACTCTGATAAGAACGAGAAGGATATGCTTTACAGCCAGCATCAGGATATTTTGAATTCTGTGAAGAAAGGAGATATTTCTCTTGGGCTAGGTGACTTTAATGTTAAAGTTGATACTGACTCTAATCTTGGGCAGGAGTTTTAGGACCCTTTGGCATTGGTTGTTCCAAGGACAATGGAGAACGTCTCTTACAGGTAAGTAAACTTAATAATTTGCGAATAACTAACACATACTACAAACACAGGAACATTTATAAATATACATGGGTTTCACCCGACGTACATTTGGCCGAAAATATATATTGGTATAATATATATATTGTTACGACAGATGAACGAGCAACAGTGACTTCATGACTTAATGTGACTTGAACACTAGTGTGTGCTTCTTCGTGAGATTCAATTTAGCCAACGAATCAGAACTGAGAACGATTCGGAAGAATAAAAAAAGATAGCAGTGCAGTGTGTTAAAGTGGTGAGATCTGAAAGGAAGTTCAGATGGTCTGATTCAGTGAGCGTTAAGTGAAAATAATTAGCATATTTATTAGTGTGCGCGCGGGTGTTTGTTTTCTGTTGTTAGTAACAAAAGTTTAGTGAACTAGCACAAAACGAGAGTTTATGTCTGAAGGTATTCAAGTGACATGGTAAACAAAGTGAAGAGAGAGTATTTTAGTACAACAGACAGATATTGTATGCTCTGTACAAAAAGGTTAATGACTTATGTATGATAGTAGTTAAATTGTTTATAAAATACTTCATCCATATTTTTGTAAGAATTGCATTGTATTGTAACTGGTTTTAAAATATAGTTATTGGTACTCATGCTGAGTGCCTATCCATTTTAAAAATTTGCAACAATATATTTGGCATAAAATATAATCTATCATATCCCTATGGAATATATAGCATTAGGAATATGATAGATTATATTTTAATTAACAGCAAATGGGCTAGTTCAGTTAGGAATGCCAGATCATACAGGGGAGCTGAAATTGGGTCTGACTATTATCTGGTCAAAAGTGTCTTACAGCTGAAGTTTAAGAAATGTTGCGTAAGGTTAAGAAAATTAGCTATAACACTGAATGTCTGAAAGATCCAGATATAGCCAGAACATACCATGATATGCTACTTAATCATTCTGACGATCGTGGTTTGGTTATTGCTAAAGTTGAGAAAGAATGGGATCAGTTTAACAAGCTTTTCTTGAAACCAACAGTACTCTTTTGGGTAAAAGGGAACAGAAGAAACAAAATTATTTGAATGATAAAGCTATGAAACTTATTTCTGAAAGAAGGAAGTGCAGGATTAATATGAATAATACCCTACTAGTCCTAACAGAAGACATTACAACGAGCTTAATAAACGTGAAAAGGATCAATTAACAGCAGACAAGAATCTTCAGCTTGATAGCTTGGCTGACAAAGCTGAGGAGCAGTTAGACAGTACAACTGTCGTGCCCATATTTAATGCCAAAATGCGACACGACGTATCTGTACTGGCGTAGCTGCCTCCACCATTTCCCTCGGATTGATTGTGCCCACTCTTTCCACCATTTTCGCTCAGAGCTTGACCACGAAAGAGGATGTCGCCTCCAGCACCAAAAGGGGGCGATATGGTCAGCGTAGATCCTGGATGAGGTGGCCTACATGACCCACCGCAGATGAAAAACAACTGCCAGATGGGTCCGAAGAATCGCACCGCAGCTACGACGGGCAATGGTCAGTGGTCATGGGTCCCCAGGATCACGGGTCCCAACTCACTCGTAAAGGCCAAAGAGGACACTTGGTGCCGAAGTGAGGGAGAAAAAGACGTGCTGGACAGACCTGTTCGTTTTGCTGCCACGATTGACCTGCTGAGTTGTGAGGCCTGTCGGGGGCTAGAATGCATGGACATATAGAGTGGAAGTACAAGGCAGAGATCGGCCAACAGGGAGCAGCAGCGTTTTCTGTCGTCCACACGAAATAAAGTAAGTGGTGAAATCTCTCTGATCTGGCCTTCCAACCTAAATAGCATTGTCTCCGCCACGTTGCCTATTTTACACAGCCATTGGAACCGTCGATGTTTCCGACGACACGAACTGTGTGCTTCAAGTGCATAATTGAAGTGTTTGGCCTCGGACCATAGAAAGTCTCGTAGGAACTGAATAGCGCTGAATGCGCCGGCAGGAAGTTGTGTTAGAAGAGGAGTAAATCCAGTGTGTATACTATGTTAAAATATTTCTAGAAGTTTTAAGATGAAATGAACTGAACAATGTGCTTTCATGTTTAAACCATTTCTGTTAGAGTGTATTGTTGTGCATTGTTCTTGGGTTGAGACCACAACGCCATTTTCTTCCCCTTATGCCTAGCTGCAGATTAGCAAACAGGATTATGAGCAGTGTGCCTAAGGGTTTCAGAAAAAGGGAGAGACCTAGGAAGCGATTGGCTGACAATGTCAAACAGGACCTTGCCAGAATTGGTCCAGAGTGGCCAAATGCAGCAGCAGTAGCTCAGAACAGAACTATCTGGAGAGGAAAATTACACAGTCTGGTTGGACCTCTGTAGCCCATGGCTGCATGAGGATTTTGTATGGATGTGTGTATTGAAAATGATAGGTAATCTACATCAGTAGCACAGCGAAGAATTTACGAATTGGGTGGTTCAATGGTCTAATTGCTTAAAGGTAAAGTATAGTAGTAAGAAATAGATATATGTCTCCTTTTGAGCGAAAATAAAGCAGAGGAGTACATTTTTTATAGCCTATGGCAGCTGAGAACATTCTCGAGTCATGCACGACACATTACGTTTGGCCCTTGCTTTCGAAAGATATGGTAGAACAACAATCGTGACAAACATGCAATCCAAGAAACCGACAAATGACAAATACAAAAATGGATGTAACTGCACTGTGAAATTTGGAATCATGAATTTGTAAATAACTCTCATTGAACAATGTAGCTTAAAAACAGATTCAGTTAGAAAGATGAAATCTGTACAGAGAAGCAGGTCTAAACTCGTAAATGGGCGAAATCACTCCTGCTTCTGCGATATGCCGGCGAGACTTAATTTTTTGTCCAATAGAAAGTACATATATTTGCTATTCCCTTAAATCCTGTCCTAGATGATTGTTTGAATACAGATTTTGAAATTTGTAATACTTTTTTTTATTTCGTTTGCAAAAAAAAACTTGGAAAAAAAAACGCTTCCTTCTGTTAGTAGATATCGAACTTCTTATTTATAAAGATAAATTAAAAAATCGTTTGTATTGAATAGGAATTGAGGAAAAGTTATTATTTGCACTTTTCGAATCTTCGCCTAACTATAATTGCTCTGTCTAACAGTGGAAAATTTTGAAAATTCCAAAATTTCAAACGAATATACAAATGGTGTATATATACTAGAAAGTTGAAAATTTGGTTATGGAATGTGAAGGTCACGAAGTTTTCACTGCGTGACCTTCCCATTCCACCACCAAGGAACAGTAAGTTGACCCCTTAACCCAAAGGGTGGGTGGGAAATTCAACGTTTTTAAAAGATAACTGTTTATTTTTAGAAATAAGATGAAAATTCTTTTCAGGTTCGATAGGTATTGATAAAACATTTCGATTTGAACTTTCCGAATCTCCGAAATGCTACAATTGCGCCTTCTGACGGTTGAAAATTCCATATTATAAATAAATATTGCAAATGATATATTTATGCGAGATGTTTTTAATTTTGGTGGTGCAATATGAACGTCATGAAGTTTTCATTGGCAACGATGAGGTTGTCCCTTATCCCCAGGGGGGTGGGAAAACCCATCCTTTGTGTTTTAAGAGATAATTGTTTTTAGAGATAAATAAAAAATTCTTTTCGGTTTGGGTAGGTAGTAATGAACCTCTTACGATATGCAGTTTTCGAATATCCGAAAAGCTCTAAGCCCTCTGGAAAAAACCCCGAAGATTCGGAAAATTTTAATGAATATTGCAAATGATGAATTTATGAGATAAATATAGAGGAAAAATTGTCATTGGCCGGGTGGGATCTGAACCCACGACCTCCTGATAACATGTCAGGTGCTCTGACCGCTGAGCTACCGGCTGCCGAACAATCACCCTCTGAATATCCCTGCGTTGATGCTAGAAATTTGAAGTTTCCGTGGTGGAATGCGAAGATCATAAAGTTTTCATTGTAGCAATGAAGTGGTGGTAAACCCAGGGTGGGTGGTAAACGAAAATGCTTTGTTTTAAGAGAAAATTGGAAAGCTCTGTTTTAGTTATATTGATACTAATGAAATGTTAAAATTCACCTTTTTCAAATATTTAGGAAGTTTTAATTTATATCGTTAGAGATCACTAAATATAGGAACGGTGAAAATTTTGATTTATTTTGCAAGTGATCAGTTTAAGGTAGAAATTTTAAATTTCGTTGGTAGATTGTCAAAAGTTATTCCACTGACAGCAAATAATATACCCACTTTTTGTAAAAGGGGTGTGAGGAAAGCAACATTTGAAATTTAAGAAATAAAAAATAAATATTTTTTACGTTATATAATTACTAATAAAATATATGATCTGCATTTTCTCCATCATCTATTAGTTCAAATTAAAACTTTTAGAGAGTGAAAAAAGTTAGTAAACGAAAAACTTCATTCTCTTTGAAGCAGAGATTCCCATGTGCGCCAGAGGCGATATGCATTCTTCTAATTTCAAATCATATCGAGTTCGTGACTGTTAAGATTTCTGGCAACAGTAATGAAAATTTATATTTAGCTATTTATTAATTTATGATTATGTATAAATTTTATGCTCTTTAAGATTATGCAAAACGTATAATTTATTATTTATATTTATTTAAATATAAATTCAACAATAGTAACAGAACATCGAAAAATAGCCCTGCATCTATTGAATCCTGATTCACACAACAGTGGTTACTTTTTTTAATTATGTAAATGAAAATAATATTTTGCACAGAAATTGTTTCTTTTTTTTAAAGTCCATTCTGCATTATTCTGAAATTGAAGCCTGTTCACAAATGTTATGTCTTCGCCGCGTCTGTGTCGTGTTTTCTTTTGGCATGCATCGAATCCCAACCCAACAATTGGAGAAAAACTAAGTAACTAAATTTCTTCCGTTTCTTTTTAAGTCTATTTCACAGTACTTTGCCATTGATATCTGAATAAAATATTTTTTTCTTCTTTGAGATTGAAAATGATTGAGACTGTAGGTAAAGGTGGAAGGAATTTCATTAAACGCTTACCACCATAAAAATATAATCACTCAGCAGAAAGAACTCTCAGAATTTACATTTCTATTTTCTCAGGAGATACTAGAGAACAAAAAAGTCGTCCGTTAAGCAACTGCTTAACAAAGAGGTATGATAGTCTGAAGCTCAATATAAAACGTCACAGAGAAGGTCGATGAGGTCGTCAAACTCTCAACAGCTTCTGAATTTAGAAGGTGAAAGTTTTATGTACATTAGCAAATGGATGGGAAAATATTCAATAAGCTACTAGACTCTTAGACAACATTTTGAACAATCGAAATAAGAGTTCTCTGACCAACTTTCCATACCATATAGTATGCTACAGCGACATGCAGGCAAATAAATAAGTTCATGTGACAAGCTCCTGTCAGACCTCTGTGGCAAGTAGTTGCTTGAGGAATTATTTATTTAGTTATTTTTTTATACGTCATAAAAGCATGCACGGGCATATTTTATATTCCTGAGCTCCCAAATAAGAGTGGATGCCACTTTAAAACATCTCTTGCATCTTTAGTTTGGACTATTCGAAGTCAAGTGTATCAAGAAAGCATGACTTTTCATCGCCCTGGGAGGTAATAATTTTCGCGTATTTGTGCAAAGCTTGTTCTTTTTTCATTTCTTCATTAAATTAAAACTATTTATTTGTGTTTATTCACCATATCTAAATACTTTGAATGTTCATTGAATTATGCAAGGAATTGTTAGAATATCAAATAAGCATGATCAAGAAAAAATTTAATAAACGTCATTCCTACTCGAATAAGTATCGTTTGTGGGAAATACTGTATGTGAGCATAATTAACATAATTCAAGTAAATCGCAGGCACCAAAACAAGAAAAATAAAAAACTCAATTTGTTGTTCTTCGCAATTATATAAGTTGCTGAAGAGCGTCTCAATATCCACTTATTTATATTTTAACAAAAAGTTTAAAAAAATAAAATAAATATCCCCTCAAGCAGCTGCTTGCCACAGAAGTCTGACAGGAGCCTGTCAGTTTATGCGCTATAGTAGAAGGTCTGAGAGGATGGCGAGACCCCAGCAGAAAAACAACACACACATCCATGCCTTACCCGGGGCTCGAACTCAGGTCTCTTTGATCAGTATCGAAGCGCGTTAACCACTCTGCCGCAGAATTCTTATACACTATGCTAAAGGCAGACCAAATATGAAATCAGCCCGAAGAAGAACCATCAGTGTCATCGGGCATAACAACAGGAAACTGAAGGCGAGGTCTAAGAACAACCACTTCAATCCTTTCCTCTTCAAGATATGCGTGATCTGAAACAATTTGGAGCATAAGGGTGATAAGAAGATTAACCGAATCTATGAAGCATCACGGGACCAATCAGTCCTTCATGCGAAAATGATTTTAAAATATGAGGTTTGACAAGAATCGGTACTTATAGGATGTCACTGTGTTTCCGCAACTGACGAAATTGTGCCCAAATTTTGTATAAACAATTATTTGTTAAAATGTAGGAGCACAACATAGAATAGGGTAATAGAAGGCTTGTAAATAAATTAATGAAAACTTTTGTGTTATATTTTGGACGCTAGAATCATTATCAGATGTTCGTGAAGAATTTAGGAAAATGCACCTTCATTGCAATGGAGCTAACAAGAAAGTGAAAGAAATACTTTTGAGCAAATGTGAACGCATTCATTTTTCTTCTTCCAGGATGAGAATTTCAGCAAGTCTATACTGCTATCCACAGCAGATAAAATTCGTTTATTTAACTCTGTGAAAAAATAAATAGAACTTCTTAGAAAAGAATGTAAGGAATTTGATTTCTTAATGAAAAACTTATTTGGGGATGAAAATGATTTCAGATTTGAACTAAGGAAGTTACATCCTGAATGACGGAAACGTTTATTCCTGTAACATGGAACATCAGAGTGTAACATGAAAGTGTGATAGTATTTTCCAGTGTTCTTATTACTTTGTTGATAATGGTCAGAAAAGCACTCCAATGCACACCAGCACTGCCTTACTGTGTATCAGCTTTACACTTTGAATATTATAATCACAACACTTACAGCCTGCTAAGTTTATGTTGTGATTATGATGAAGTGGTTCAGTAGGTTGCGATATTTGCAAACAGAACCATTCTTCTCGCTGAAGATCATCGTGTGTCCCTTCCTCTTTCAGTAAAGCCAGAAATTCCAAATCGTGAGGCAATGGACAACTTCGACAGAAAACAGGCAACGTCAACTGCAACAGGAGGAACTCGTCACGAGTTCCTCCTGTTGCCATCTCTGCTAATTATTTTCAATGCGTGAGATGCTAACGATGGTATAGAAAACGTGATGAAGACAAAGCTAAATTTTCGGGACTTCTGATACTGATATCCAAGAGAAACCACTTAATAAACCTATCCCTTGCCAATAACTTGTTTCTTATCGTAAACGCAAAAAAATCTGTAATAGTGGTATTGACTTCAGATATGAACGGACATTCTGAAGCTGAGAAAATTTCGGAACGTGGTAAATAATAGAGATAGTTATTTTTTGTGTCGATTCTTGACAGATAAAAAGGTTCCTGGAAGAAGGAACTTGATGAGCTACCACGTAATGCATTTATGAATGATGTAAAAAAGAAGTTCAACACGAGCAAGTTATTGGCTTTGCGCCCAGTCTTCCATATCCAGGTACACGGTGTGACAGAGGGCATACTTGATTACACTTGTTACCTTTCAAGAGGTTTGGTATTAACTTTGTGTTATCTTTCTGCTGAGGTCTCGCCTTCCTCACAGACCTTCTCTATGGCGTATAAACTGACAGGCTCCTGTCAGACCTCTGGTCCAATGCTTATTCGTCCAATTCAAATTCATCGAAATGGGACAATAGGTCCAAGAGACGATTCGTCCAATGAGACAACTCGTCCAAAGCTCATTGGTTCAAAAGTATCAATAGTCAATAACGAGAAAAATAATGATAGGCGTTATAAAAAATAATGTTGTTGCGAATCAAGAATTTCCTTCTTTTCTTATTTCTTTTAACACGCTTTTTTTAAAACAAAATTTGTTTGTGTTATCAGTTTGTCCATCTGTATCTGTACGCAATACCTCTGGAATCAATCAATCGATTTTGAGGAAACCATTTTGCGTTGAATAGACGAAAGGGTGTAATTTTGCACGCGCATATTTTAAATTCCTGAGCTCCCAAATAAGAGTGGATGCCACTTTAAAACATCTCTTGCATCTTTAGTTTGGACTATTCGAAGTCAAGTGTATCAAGAAAGCAAGCCTTTTCATCGCCCTGGGAGGTACTAATTTTCGCGTATTTGTGCAAAGCTTGTTCTTTTTTCATTTCTTCATTAAATTAAAACTATTTATTTGTGTTTATTCACTATATCTAAATACTTTGAACGTTCATTGAAATGGAAATACGCTAAACGGATGAAATTAACAATATAGACGAACGAATGAAAAATTCACAGTTTTGTTCATGTGCTTGAATTTATTATCGTTTGCTATCTCGATAAGGACGATGTTACGATTCATATGATTTCTCGATTATATTTATAGTTCCTTGATTTTATAGTGTGATTCCTTGGTCTTTTTTTTTCTTGATTTATATAAGATTAAAAATCAGTTTTACAGTTCACTATTAAATATTACGCGTTATATCACCATACCTATATTTTGAGCAGCAGCAACAATTTTATTACGGAATAATCTTAACTGCCTACACACGCATTTTGAAGTATTGATTTTTATATTCCAATTATTAAAATTTTCTTCGTTTTTATTTGCTTTCTAACAGTCGGTTTGACCTTACTGGTGCCAACCACAGGATGACACCACTGCATGCATATGTAATAATAATAACTTCTTGGTTACTTTAGAGTTACAATAAGAGCATTTCAATATATCGTTAAAGGTAAGGAAAAGCGATTTGAATTTTTGGCTGTGATGAAAAACACAACAAGAGTTTCTTTTCGCTTGCTGACACTTGTTACCATTTGTTGCTTCTTATTCTCTTAAGTATAGCTGAAAATCGCAATCTGAAACTCGAAATATTGATGACAAAATAATTCAACGGCTTAAAATTCTAGTATGAGGCTACATTATAATTAATAATGTGTAGTATATAAATGATATATATATATATAAGTAAAAATGGGATAAATTATTGGGATTCCTCCGAATTGTTTCTGAAAGCATTGTTTATATCGACAATATTCATAGGAATAACATAATAACTTTCCTGAAAATTGTGAAACCACCTGCGCACATCCTCCCCTAACTGAAATTCTGATTACGCGTCTAGTATGGTAAAATACATAAAAAAACGAATGAGTTACACTCATTGGACGAATTGTCTCATTTAGGCCAATGAGCTTTAGTCGAATCAAAAATTTGACTAATCATACCACTCAGATCCGGATTTTGAACTCGATAGAATAGAAAAAAATGTAAAAGAAGTAGGGGGAGGGTCCAAGAGATGGCATTTTTATTGCAGTATAATATTTCCCCTCCGTTTAACAGGACTTTAAAAATTTCTTGTTATCGGATGAATGGGGTATTGGACGAATTTTACCATTGGACGAACAGTACATTGGGCAATCGGAATTGGACGAATTATACCCTTTGGACAAATCGGCATTGGACCTATCCGAATTGGATGAATCGTCATTGGACGAATTGCTCTGGAATCAGCAAAATTTAAATATTATTAATAAACAAATCAGTAGAAATCTTTCATCTGATTTCTCTTTTTGGACAAGTAGTCCTCCTATTATTTCATTAGATATTCCAGGAATTACCAGTTAAAAATCTCTAGATATCTCAAAATTGAATTTACTCTCCACCTCTTACTTAAACTCTAAATATAAAACTTTCATCAAAATTTATACTGATGGTTCCTTTTGTGAACATACAAAATTCTCGTCTGGTGTATATTTTTTGCCCCCAATTTAATAAAAGTGATACTTTTAAAATTGCCAATGCATCCCCCCTAACTCTAGCAGAAGCAGCTGCAATTCTATTTGCCATCAATTGGGCACTTCAATTTAATGATTCATGTATTGTAATACTCTCAGATTGTAAATCAGCCATTAATTTAATGAACCAAAGTTTATTTAAATCCAAATACCCAATATTTACAAGTGACTCTTTAATACTAATTCATAATCACATATCTCAAAAAAATTATATACACATCCAATGGATACCCTCCCATACTGGAATAAAAGGTAATGAATATGTAGATAAATTAGCTAAAGATGCTTTAAAAAATCAAACTTCCACACAATTTCTCCATTTCATCTACCTACACAAACAAGAAAACAAAAAATTAATGCAAACTGAACTACAAACTTATTATTCTACACAGGCAATAAATACTCATAGATTTAACGTTTCAAATCAGATTCACAAATTTAATGACTTTGGCCTAAATAAAAAAGAAATCAACCTCATTATTAAAATCAAAACCAACTATGCTTACACAAATACAACACTGTATAAATTCAAATTAAAAAATTCCCAAAATTGTAATCACTGTAATGTCCCACACACAATAGCCCATATCGTTTTTGATTGTCCATTTTTTCAAACACAAAGAATATAATAGTCTAATAATTTAAAAAAATATAATATAACAAATTACAATTTTAAAAACAATATTGCACGATGACAATAAGAAAATAAAAACTATTGGATTGGATTGTTTTACCTCTGAGCGGCACTTTTTGCACACCATGGGCTAAATGGCCAGGCCACAAGGACCCCGAAGGCTCAGAGAAGGTTGGGGGTGGGGACCCACTGGAACAGCTGTTGGGAGACAGATGGTAGCCTCCCGTCAAGGCCATCCAGCGTGTTCTTTAACGTGCACAGGGTATGGCTCTCCCGCACACGGGGCCACGGCTTAACGTCCCATCCGACGGACGGCGGCCTTTTCAAGCCCATCGGTGTCCCCTACTGACCATGGGCAGGGCGGGGAAATTTTGCGGAGAGAAAATAAAAACTAACTTATATAAACTTATCATTACATTTTTTAAAGATTGCTCTCTAATAGACACTCTTTAACATCCATTTATTTCACACATTCTTACATGAATACACTAACAACATGAAGAAAATACTAACAAAAACACAAATACACTCACTCACAACATGAAGAATCTATTATAAAATGTATTTGTTTTTCTTTCTTCTTCATTGTACAACATGAAGAATTGTAACAATTTAACTCATTTTCTTACCTTTTCTCTTTTCGATAAAACAAGCAGAAAATGCTAACTGGATGAGTCAAGACTCAATCTGTGACCGAGTCTTGGAATTTCCAACTTTGTGGGAAGGTTAATGATGATTATGGCATGTCGAAGGAAATGAGGAAAGGGGAGAATTTTCCCATTTGCGAACTCAGATTTACTTGTTTATATCAAAATTTTAAACTCAATATTCTCTCAGTATTAATGATTCAGTAACGTTTACGAATATTTTGAAACTAAAAAATTGGTGACAGTAAACTCACAAATGGGGATGATTGGGACAAAACGTCAATTGTTTCTGAAGCTCCAAATATGGATAACGTAGTTCTAAAAAGAAATAAGGGTATGTATGTATGAAAGATTTATAAATGAATATTCCTGCATAAAGCGTAAGCATAATGGAGACATTCAGAAATAGTTTTGAGGATCTTGAAAGTTCTTTTATCTTTTGAATAAAGTTTTTATGAAGTTAGTTTTCTTTAGGAATGAGATAAGTTGATGATAAAAGGTTTTTTCCTTTGATTTTTTTTTCTGGTTCCAGCAGATTTTTAAGGTTGAATTCTATTACTTTGTGTTTTTTTAAATTATTAAAATATTTCTTTCTTTCTTTGAATTCCTCACATACTAACAAGACATGTTCTATTGTGTGGGGAGAGCCACAGTCAGGTTAATCTACTCTTTTTAATTGATATTTTCTTTTCTTCGTAAGTGCACGATTGCATCTTATTCTCATTATTGTTGTTATTTCTTCTTTTGAAAGTCCATAGTTGTTGTATTTTTCTATGTTATTTGATATTTGTATCTGAAGGTTTGATTTCCATTAGTTTGATACCAAGATTCAAGTTCAGTTAATAATTTTTTTATATTTAAATTTTTATGAATAGATAATAAATATGAAGAATAGGACTGATTATCTAAATCTTTAGCATTTTTTGCCAGGATATCTGCTTGTTCGTTACATTTTAAATCACAATGGGCTGGAACCCATTGGATTTATATTAAATTATTTTGATTTAGATGTTCATACATCAAAATAAAAATATCATCAATATATATTAAGAAATTACTTTTATTTATGTTATTTGATATTATGTCTAAAGAAGTTTTACTGTGTGTTAAAATTACTATTTTTTCATTATTAAATTTCTTTGACCAGTTTATTGCAAATATAATTGCACAGATTTCAGCTACAATTACTGGGTTGTAATTTTTTAATCTGAATTGAAATTCATAGTTTTCTCCTGGACTTACAAAAGCTCCAGATGCAATTGTTTTTCCATTATTTAAAGATCCGTCTGTATATATTTGTTTAAAATTTTTGTATTTCTCTTCTATATAAAGTTCAGTTCAGTTAATTTTTTTCAGGTTATTTTTGTCTATTTCCTTTTTGGTATTTATATTGGGAATGTTTTTGTTAATTATTGGAATAGTTGAAATCCAATATGGAAATTTTGGAGAATAATCTCCACTGAGATTCATTTTTATAATTTCTATTACTAGGTCTTTCTCTAAGAAGGTATTTAATGAAATATCTGGAAAATTATTAACTATTTTATCTATTATTGGGTGGTTTTTATTTTTAAGTATTATTTTATATATTAGATTTGACAGTAAATATTTTTTATATATATATTGATGGTTGGAAAAGCAGTTTCCGCATATATATCCAGATTTTGTGTGTACTGTGGTAAACCCAAACAGAATTTTAAGATTTTTGTTTGTAAAGTTTTTAGAGATTTCTGTTTTGTCTCCGGTAAGTTATTTAATAGCTCAATACCATGTTATTTTGGGTAAAATAACAGATTTAAAGATTTGTAGTAAATATTTATTTTTAGAACCCCATCCCGAGTTACCAAGATATCTCATGTAATTATAAAGTTTACTTGCCTTATCCTTAGCATTATTTACATAATGATTCCATTGTAGTTTTGAATTTATTTCTAATTCTAAAATTTTTTCAATTTTATTTCTTTTTCATTCAATTTTATTTTAAAATCTTTGGGTAGTATTTTATACTTATGAAAATATATAATTTTTGTTTTTTCTGTAGATATTGTTAGGTTATGATTTTTGCAGAAGATTTGTAATTTGTTTAATGTGTTTTGTATTAATTTTTGAATTTCATCTAAGTCAATATCTATCATCCAGAAAATCAAGTCGTCTGGGTAGAGTCCATAAGATATGTCCTTCCCAAGTATTTCATTGATATCTTTTAAATATGTATTAAATAAACCAGGTGACAATATGTCTCCTTGTAAAATTCCACTAGTAAAATTATATTCTTGTGATAATTTATATCCTATTTTTACTTTAAATTTTTTCCTCTGTAATATTTCAAAAAGAAAATAGTAAAGATTTCCACAAAATTTCAAATCTCTTAATTTTGAAAGTAATACACTATGTGATACAGAATCAAAAGCTTTTTGGAAATCTATGACAATTGCAACCAAATGTCTAATATTTTTTATTTTAAATTCTGAATCTGAAATGATATTTAAAAGAGATCTTTTGTTGAGCGACCATATATAAAGCAATAAA
Organism: Ryuthela nishihirai; assembly: GCA_038380435.1. Classification (NCBI taxonomy): domain Eukaryota; kingdom Metazoa; phylum Arthropoda; class Arachnida; order Araneae; family Heptathelidae; genus Ryuthela; species Ryuthela nishihirai. The sequence continues at coordinate 9,103,046 of JAWZYU010000019.1, forward strand.
AATTCTTATTAATTAAATTATTTTTTTCTAAGTGGCAATTTATTCTGTATACCATCATTCATTCAAATAACTTTAGTACGTTCGAACTCGGACATATAGGTCGATATGAATTTAAGTCTTCTGGATCTTTATGTTCTTTCTTTAAAAAAATCATAAAATTTAAGAGCCAACTGTCCGGATATTTATGTGATTTCCATATATTGTTAAAAAAATTAAAAAATTTAATGAGCCATTTGTGTGATAATTTTTTTAGGAGCTTGTTTGATATTTTGTCTGGGCCAGGTGTGGTTTTATTTTTTAAATTTTTTATTGCATTTTTTTAGTTCTGTTATAGTAAAAAGTAAGTTTAAATATTGTGTTTTATTGCAGAAAAAAGTTTTACGTAATATATTTGAATTATTTAATTTTTTATCCAATTTTTGGTTAGGGTTGTTATGTATTTTATTGTAATATTTTGCTAATTCTTCTGTTATTTTTTTCACTGTCATTTTATTTTTTAATGCATATGCATTTATTGGACAAACCGGTACATCTTCATTACAGAGTTTTTTAGACATTTTCTATAAATTTGTTGTTGTAGATTATGGGAATAGATTTTCCGTTAATAATTTACAATTTAGTTTTTATAGATTTTTAATTTTTTTCGTAATCGTTGTGTCTAGTCTTTTATAGTTTGAACAATCTCTGAAAGTTTTTTTCTCAATCATTTTTCTCTCTGCTTTACGTTTAATTGCTATTAGCTTGTTTATAAAAATTATTTGTATATTATTATGTGGGATTTTATTTATTAGAGTTTCAGTATTTTTTTTAGAAATATCTGTTAAAAATTTCATATTTTGTTCATATTTCAAATTATTGTCATCATTATTAGTATTAATATTGCTTCTAAAATCTTTCCAGTTTGTAATTTTTTATTTTTATTATTAGATCTTTTATTTAAAAATTTTATGAAGATTGGTCTGTGATCACTACCAAACGAATCTGGAAGAATAGACCATTTAATTAATTTTGATAGTTTACCTGTGCATAAAGTCAAGTCAATTATTGATTTTATATTAAATCTGTCTATTCTTCTAGGCGTTTTATCATTGAGAATAATTAATTCATTTTCTTCAATAAAATTAACTAAATGTGTGCTTTTAGGTTGATTTTTATAAGAAAACCATTTTTTGCTATGTGTATTGAAATCTCCACACATGAGAATTTCTCCGTCTAAATTTTGTACAATTTTTGAGTATTCTTCATATGTTATATTTAAACCCGGATTATAAACATTTATTATATAAAATATTGTATCATTTAATTTAGTTTGGATAATAATTATTTCTAATTTATGATTAATTAGTTTTATATCTACTCTTCGTTGCGGTAAAAATTTATTAATGTAAGTTGCTATTCCCTGTGCATTTGAACTATTTTTTTGTTGATAACAAATAAAATTATTAAATTTTAGCAAATTACCTGTTAAAGTTTCCCGTAGACACAAAATCTGGAAGTAATGCGTCTCAATTAATTGCATTATTATATGCTTCTTATTTGAGGCTCCTCTACAATTCCATTGAATTGTCATGTGATCTCTCCCCATGATAGGCTAGCTAGAATATTTAGCATTATGTCCTTTATGAGGGTAAGTTCAGGACCAATCGGAAGCATTAAATCCAACAATTGGATTAACAGCTTAATAATCATCCCTTTAGAGTCCCTTGACATGCTCAAGTTCTTTTCTGAAGATTGTGTCAATTTCTTTATCTGGTGATTTGCATATTTCTGGTTTTATTTTTTTATTCTTGGATCCAGTTATATTTTTTTTAACCTTTCCTGCGTAATATCCATTAATTTTATTCTTGTATGTTTGGTTTTCATCCATTTGTATATGATAGTTAGTCGATGTGGACGGAAATACGGGAAAGTCCTCTCCCAGGTCCGCATAGTTTATTTCACTTTCGTTCTCACTCAGGTCCTCACGAACCGCACTTTCAATCATTTCCGAAAAACGTCGATTTGAATCTGTAGATTTTGCTTTGAATGGTTGAGAATCTGTGTAATTTTGATTTCTATAGTTTTTAAAAATAAGTTTAGATTTAATAAAAGCTTGATGCCATGATAGATTTTCATCAATCTGAATTTCTCTAGCTTTACAAGCTTTTTTTCTAATTAAGCATCCAGCATATGTCGCTGGATGATTTCCAGAACAGTTTGGACATTTTAAATAAGTCGCTGTGCAGTGTTTGTGGTTATGGCGTCCGCCACATCTTTTACGTGTCATTCTACCTCGGCATGAAGAAATGGAATGCCCAAAATTCAAACATCTGTAACACAAGTTTGGAGGGATTTTATATCTTTTAACTGAGTGTATGGTAAATCCGACATATACATAATCAGGCAGTTGTTCTCCCTCAAACTCTAAAATTACTTTGTGAATTGGTGAGCCTCGAATATCTTTTTTGTTTTCTGAGAGTTTATCATAGTGAATCATTCTCCTTAAGCTCATAACTTTCTGTTCTTCTAGTAATTGAAGTAATTGGTCATCATCCAATTCTGTTCGGAGGACAGATTTTTTAAATTTGGGAAACTGAACTACTATTTTCATGTTCAAAATTTCAGTTAGATTTAATATCGTTTGTTGTTGCTTTTTATCTTTTGGGAAGACTAGTAACCTTCCATGTGAAATATATTTTCCGGAGATACGTTCGCCAAGTAATTTATAGAAAGAAGAGGTTACCTTCATGGTATCCAGAGATCTGATATCGCCACTTTCTCCGGTAATCACTAAGGATAAATCCTCCGATGTATTCAGTCTTTCGGATATAACTTCACTAAATTTGAAGTTTTCTGAGTCAAGTTGTGTTCTAATTGTAAATGTCTTGTCCATTTGTTGACTATTATCAATTATTAGATCTGCTTTATCATTTGTTGTTTTTTCTGATTTTTCTATAAAGGTCTTTTCTTTTAATTTCTGGATGTTCTTTGTATTTTCCATATTCTTTTCCTCTGGTGAATTCCTTTTTATGTCTTCTTGTCTGTTAGTTCTTGTTTTGATGTCTTGTTGGATAATAAATCCTTTTCATTATTTTCTTCAATAGATTTAGTCAGCGATAAGTCTGATTCACTCGATAATTTTAAGTCTTCATTAAGCACAGAGTATTCTTCTGTCTTACTTTGCTTTTCTGTTGACTTTTTGTTCTGTTTAGGGTAGTTTTTGGATTTCTTCACCCTTATTTTATTCATAATAGGAGATTCTTTTCTTTTCTTGTTTCCGTTAGACATTAGACTCTTCTTCCGATTTCTTTGACACAAACTGATTACATTTTAACTTCGCCTTAATTTATTTTTAACCACAAAATTTAGTCTCTGAATCTGAATTTCTCTAGCTTTACAAGCTATTTTTCTAATTAAGCAGTAATTGGATGAGTAATTCAGTAATTGGATTAATTCAGTAATTGGATGATGACCAATTACTTGAATTACTAGAAGAACAGAAAGTTATGAGCTTAAGGAGAATGATTCACTATGATAAAAACTCAGAAAACAAAAAAGATATTCGAGGCTCACCAATTCACAAAGTAATTTTAGTTTGAGGGAGAACAACTGCCTGATTATGTATATGTCAGATTTACCATACACACAGTTAAAAGATATAGAATCCCTCCAAACTTGTTTTTTCATAAGTCCAAACTCTACAAAGTCAAAATTCACAAGCTAAACTCTATTTTTAACGTAACACTCTCATACACGTCCACCTCTTGCGATGGTCAAACCAGAAATAAGGGTAAAAAAATATTCCCTCATGCAGCCGCTTGCCACAGAGGTCTGACAGGATCCTGACAGAAGTCAGTTGAATATGTCACAGCAGAAGATCTGTGAGGATGGCGAGACCTCAGCAGAAAGACATCACAAATATCCATGCCTTACAGGGGCTCGAACCCAGGTCCCGTTGATCAGTAGCCAAGCGCGCTAAAAAGGAGTTAATTTTGAAGGAAAATATTTAGGATGATTAAAACAACAGCTTCTGTTGCTAAATACGCTTCAAAAATCTTTAAGCATTAACGAACATTTTTGCGCATGAAAATTTAGATTTAAATGAGATATCAATTTATCTTCAGTGACAGTTTTGCTGCAAAAACTTATTGTAAAAATTAGATAGCTGTGCATATGAAAATTTCAAATCAAATAATATTTTATAGGTTCAACATATTTAGTAATAAAATGTATTTGAATTTCATTGCCTTAGAAAATGTCTGTAAGCTGTGCCAAGTGTGATACGAACATAACGACAACTAGTGTTGTTGATTCGGTTATAACCTGCAAATATGCTCGTAGCTTTTCGGATCTAATCACAAATTGAGAAAATAATAATGCAGTCAGAGTAGGTAAATAAAGGTATTAATAGATATTTCATGCAATTTATTTTTATGTTAAAATTATTATTATTAGATTTGTTTGCGTATTATTTTGATCCTATGAAGGAAATTTTTCCAGAAAATGGAATATATTAGGCGACGTACAAAAAAATGGTCCTTTAGAAAAACAGCTGATAAATAACATATATTGTAGACCTTTCTAGGTGTAATTTACAAAAAAAAATTAGTTGTCCCTTTTTTATTAACACCCAAAACTTGATGCCATTTCTTCATTTTTATGAACAAATGTGACACTGGAATAAGAGTAACAACTTTAAGTATGCATAATAAAACATTGGTTTTCCAATATTTTACACTTTACTTGAGATTGTAACATTCTGCGAACCCAACTTAAAACAACAATCTAGATACGATATAAGTTTCTGATACAGAGACAATATGTCCTTAACCAGTTTCTTGTAGTTGTCTGCCCTGACATTCCCGAGGAATTTAGTTGACACCAGACGAAACGCGTCCCTAGCCTTTTTCTCGTCACCATGAAGGAAATTGTCCAACATTGGTCTCTGAACAGCTTGCGAATCTGAGGACCCACAAAAATTCCCTCTTTAATTTTCGCTTCGCTGAGTCGAGGGAATTTGTCAACCAAGTACTTGAAAGCTGATGCAGTCCAGTCCATGGCTTTCACGAAGTTTTTCATCACACCGTGTTTGATGTGTAGGAACGGTAGCAGGATTTTGTGCGTTTCTGCCTGTACTTGGTGTTCCACATTCTTCTCTCCGACCTTCAGAGATTTACTCTGAAGCCAGTTTCTCTTCACGTAGTGCAAAGTCGTTGCTCGGCTGTCCCATTCACACGAGAAACAGCAGTACTTCGTATATCCCAGCTGCAGACCCATCAACAGAGCCACTACCTTTAAATCACAACAGAGATGATGCTTACTTGTTGTATTGCTGCCGTACGTGCTGTATTGAAGACAGTTCAACAGCTGTTTTAGGTTGTCATAGGTTTCTTTCATGTAGACAGCGTGTCCGACCGGAATGGATGGAATCGATTTCCATTATGCAACAACACCGTCTTGAGACTCAATTTCTTGGAGTCTATGAATAGTCCCCATTCTTGAGGGTCATGTTTGATTCCGAGGGCATTCATCATACCATCTACATCGGAGCAGAACACAAGGTTATCTTCCTTTCTGAACTGCTCATGACGAAACGAAAGTGACTCGACATTTTCGACTCGAAGAGTTCGAAATGAAGTGACTCAGATATTTTCTTGAGAAGATTCCATTGTTTCCAAGTAACTTTGCTTTGGCCTCGAACAGCTCCAGATCACGAAAGAAGATAGTTTATTTCATCTTCGGTGAGAATGTGTGGCACAGATGATGCACTGTGGCAGACATATGGATCATCATTAGACACCGAAAGCTGCGGAGAACCTGGCATCGTTTAGCCTCCCTCCTCATCGACTGAATCGATGGAAAATTCTTTTGGAGGTTCGAGAACGGGAAGGCCTTCGCTGTGCGGAACTGGTCAGAGAGCAGATTGTATATTCGGGTACGCTATTGTCCAATTCTTATTCCTTGTGATGCCTCCAGAAACAGGTGGAACCATGCAGAAGTAGCAGTCATTTGCGTGATTGCTTGGCTTTCTCCAAGCCATTGGAACAGCAAATGGTATCGCCATTTTTTCGCGTTCAGTCACTTCGGAAGATTTCTTGCACACGTACTGCAGTAAATGTGTGGGTCCCAGGCCTGTGCCCTGGTCCCTGATCTTGCATCCAAAGTAAAACACATAAGCCGCTTTCACTATTGGAGTGATGGCCCTTTTTTGGCTTGCAAACGTCACTTCCCCGCAAATGTAACAAAATGTATCTGCACTATTAACGCAGTTACGAGGCATCACTACTGATGGATTAAAACTGCAAAGATTACCTGTGTTGTACTTATGACTCAAGGGTAAATGGGAGTCGCTCAAAAGACTTGTTCAACCTACGAGACGTCGCTTACGACTAACGATTGCATCATCTTTTGTCCGCGATCGTAAAGCCACGATGTAATGACTCAACTACATTGCATCAGACAATGATGCAATACCTTCGGGGGTTTTGTGTATGGCGGGCTGATGCAATACAAGACAATACGTTGCAATCTGGAGTTTAAAGTACAGCGTTGCGAAATGGTTACCTATGTACTCAATGCAGACTGAGTCGTTTATACATTACCATCTCTGTCTCTTCTAATCAAAAGTCAATCGACAATTTTTATTGTCATTTTCGTGTTCAACACCTCGAAAATAGTAAAGATTGGCTATTTTCCTTTCAAAGCCTTTTTGTGTGTTGCCCAGGGTAATCAATAACCAAACTAAAGAGAAAAGGAGACAAAATGCACCCTTGTCGAACACCAGAAGTAATACTAAACCAATTGCTACAAGCCTTACCAACTCTCACACACGACTCAGTGTTATTATAGAGAGCTTTCATTATGTTAACTAACTTGTCTGGTATACCATATGATCTCACAATCAACCACAAATTATGACGATCAACAGAGTCAAAAGCCTTTTTGAAATCAACAAAGTTTTTGTTGATCTAACATTTTTCAAGAATATGCCTGCATGAAAATATCTGATCCACACATCCCCTACCACTTCGTAATCCACATTGCTAATCACGCAATTTACTGTGTACCAGATTCTTAATTAAGTACAATCACGTAAAGAACTTTACCTGAAACAGAAAATACGCTGATACCCTATAGTTATCACAAGAATTGCCATCACCTTTTATGAAAATAGGAATAATAATAGCTCTGGTAAAATCCTTAAGAACCTTTATCATAAAAGATATTCATTCATTCATCTGGTAACCGAAACATTCCCAGTGCTAAGCATTTCCGTAGTAATTTAATCTACCTTTGGGGATTTATATACTTTAGGTTTTTTTTTTACGCTTTTTTTATAAACAGCTAAAATAACTTCAGCCTGTGTTGTAGTGCTAACATTAAAGACAGTAATGAATGTATCATCATTACAGAAAATGGGAGTAGAAATAACCACATTGTTTAGAACATCACTGAAATGCTCAGCCCACCTAGCCATGACAGAATCCTCACCTTCTATAACCTTACCTTGTTTATCCTTCAATCTCTGTATATGACCGTTTTCTACCACACAAAACATTAACTATCTGGTACATATCTAACTGCTTCCTCGGCTTTGTCAGCCAAGCCATCAAGCAAAAGATTCTTATCAGCTGCTAACTGATCCTTTGCACGTTTATTAAGCTCCCTGTAATGCTTTCTATTAAAATTAGTAGGGTATTGATTAAGGATATTCCTACAGTTTTTTCTTTCTGAAATAAGCTCAAGTGCCTTATCACTGAAATGATTTTGCCTCCTCTGTTCCTTTTTTTCCTAAAAGAATACAGTTAGTTTCGAAAAAGTTTGTTCAAAACGGTTCTATTCTTCCTCAACTTCAGTAGTAAGCAAACCATGATTGCCATAATGAGTAAGTAATCTTATCGTGGTAAGCTTCAGCTATAACTGGGTCTTTCAGAGCTTCAGTATTAAAGGTAAATATTTTAACTTTAGCACAACACTTTTTAAGTTTAAGTTGCCAGACACTTTAAACAAAGTAATGGTCAGATCCAATTTCAGCTCCCCTATATGCCCTGGTATTCCTAACAGAACTAGCCCATTTGCTGTTAATTAATATATAATCAATCATATTCTTATGCAGCCCATCAGGTGAAACCCATGTGTACTTATTTATGTCACGGTGTTTGTAATATGTGTTAGTTATTCTGAATCCATTGAGTTTACTTATCTGTAGGAGACGTTACCCATTGCTATTGCAGCTACCAATACCAAAAGGGCCTATCACCCCTCCCCAAAGGTCAGAGTCAGTACCAACTTTGGCATTGAAGTCACCAAGAACAAGGGTAATATCTCCTTTCTTGACAGAATTCAAAATATCCTGAAGTTGTTCATAAAACCTATCCTTCTCATCCTCATCGGCATCCTCAGCGGGGGCATAACAGCAGATAACATTCAAGTCTTTAATGCTTGTCTGAAATTTTGCTGTAAGTAACCTTTCATTAATGCACTCGTATCCTAGAAGAGCATCACTAGCGTGTCTGCTGAGAAGCAGACCCACGCCTTGGTGATGCTTATTGTCGTCCCTCCCTGAAAAGAGAAATTTAAGATTATTTTTAAGAATCTGACCTTTATCTGTCCATCTGGTCTCTTGCAAGCCGAGAATATCTAAACTATAATGGTGGAATTCTTGTGTGAGGACATCAAGAGAAAAAGCTCTGTGCAGAGTCCTCACATTCTAACTACGTATTGAGAGAAAATGGGTAGTGGTATGGTTAAAGACACTATGTTTATTGAGAGAGGGATTGCCGTCAATATCAAACAGCCCCTTAATCGCAGAATAGGGCAAAGACCCATTCCACCACCTCTAAAGGCTGAATCCATCTACCCTAGAAGACTTCCTCTAAGGTAAAATATGACAATGCCAGTAGAAGAGTTCAGGTGCCTATGATGACATCTGTTCAGGATTATCCACCAGCTGATAAACATATCCTGTGAATCTATTCACTTGGGGCTGTCAACCCACAAACAAACAAAGAACACAGCGGCAGATTTTCACTCTACAGAAGCCCACTGGTGCAGCAAATTAAGGATCCATAATCAAGATCAGAAACTTAATCCAGTCCAGTAAGTTTATATGGTCAGCACCAGAACCTGTGATCACTCCTCAGCAGGGTAGAAAAAGAAGAAAAGTAGCCAGAGTTGTCCAGATCAGTAGGCCACACTAATCTGGCAGATCTCCCCTTCCATTCACTTCCACAAGAGAGTATCTCTTTTAAAATCTACTAGGTAATGTCATCCTCACAGACCTTCTACTGTTGCATATAAACTGACAGGCTCCTGTCAGACCTCTGTGGCAAGCAGCTGCTTGAGGGGCTATTTATTTTTTTATTTATTTAACGGCCTGCACCACGAGAAAGCGGAATCGGACATTAGGTACTAAACCTGACTGGTTCTATGCATCATTACATGGGATTGGTGCATAGCTCTCGTTCCTGTGATTACCAAGCTACCATTTACAGACCAGACTATTTATTATTTTCCATCCAACCTATTTATCTTTTAAAACTAGAAACGTTTCCTTTATTATCACAAATATTTTTAAGCTCCTCAATTCATTTGTTGCCCTTATATCATTTTTTCCCAATAGATGGCTAAAATGAATCATATTGAAAATAAGTTAATTAAAACTATGTAAACTTTTATATGCAAAATTTGAACTGAACAAATATTTTATTCCTATGAAGAAAGTTGTAAAAAATAATCCATTCGAAAGTGTCGAATTATATGTTACGAAAATATGAATATGCCAGATATGTATTATGTATTGGGTTAGTACACATGAAATGTCCGCAATGAGAGTGCCATCTGCAAACTAAAATAAATAATAGGAAGCAATTACTTGCCTAGTCAAAGTACCCCCCCCCCCCCCCCCCCCGGCATCGACACAATTCTGCCAACGGGTTACGAGGCTGTGGATCCCATGGCGATAAAACTCCGGAGTCTGTGAGGCAAAGAAGGTGGTCGATCCATCTTGTGATAACTGATAACCTGACGCTCAGTCATTTGGGAAGGTCTCAGCCAGTGAATGGTCCAGTTGCCTGAACAGGTGATGATCCAAGTGAGCAATGTGAGGGGAATATGCAGGGTGCAGCAGTGTTTCCTAGTCCAAATGGTGGATTTGTTACACGGTCCTTTGTGCGACATACTGGCGGGCATTGTCATGCAACAGGAGGACCCCATGTCTGTTTACCAAACCTGACTCTTTGGTATGGAGCTTTCTGTGCATCTGCACCATTTCAGCACAATACTGTCCAAATTGATGGTCTCATCTGGTAGGAGGAAAGAATGATGGATCATGCCGGCAGCAGACCACCATACGCGAACCAGCACTTTTCGTGGGTGCAGGGGTGGCTTTGGACAATGTTTTGGTGGCCCCGTGGTGTCCGACCACTCTGCTGATCGATAACGATTGTCGTAGAGGACCTACTTTTCATCAAAGGTTAGATTCTGATGCAGGATTCCGTCCCGTTTGTTCCAGGCAATGAGGGAAATGCACAACTGTAAACGGCGTGTCCTGTTGGCTGCTGTCCATCCGTGTGTCACCCAGATATCCATTTTTTTTCACTTTCTCCGGGACCGCCAGGCGCCGGACAACCGTCAAATTTACACACGGACCTTCGCTGCGATCTCATGGACATTTTGCCGTGGGTCTGCTTCCACGATATTCACCTCCTAATCTATTAGAGCTACTGGTGGACGACAGGAGGTTCATTCTCAAGGGGTGACCGTCCCTTGAGAATTTTTCTTGCTTTGAATTTTCCTGTTTGGAATTTTGCGAACCATCGGCGTATGGTACATTCATTCGCAGTACCCTGCCCGAATGCCGTATTAATGTTTCGGTCAGCTATACCTGCGGGAATGTCCAAGTTTGAACTCACACAGAAAAATTATGTGCAACTGTCTTTTATCCATGGTCCACTTTGACTGAAACCTGTGCACTCACGGTTGAACCTCGTCACGAAATGAGGCACATAACGCGTACACCAGATATATTCTAACCATTATGGCGTATGCCATGTGACTGCTGGACGACACCAATCCGCTGGAGGGATCGGACATGTCCACCAGCTGAAAGCGGAGAGTTCATCTGCACCAACCTAAATACTATGTACGTTTTCAAAAAAGTTAAAATTCAAGTGCATGGTGGTACACAGTAGATGAAAGAAAAGGGCCCTCTCCCGAGACATTATTACGGGGGTGAGGGGGGAGCAAGGTTTTAACGTACGTCATGCAAGTCGTTCAGTGAAATTTTCGACAAACTTTTTCTAGTAATTACAAAAGTAACTTAAAATTTTATCTAATCACCAGAATATTATACAAACTCAGTAAATAAAAAAAAAAACTAAGATTTTCACGTAAAGTCCCTGGTAAGAATGCAAATTGTTAAAAACGCTTAAAAAATATCAGTCCTTCTTAGTAATGTAAAAAATAGCGCTGTTTAAGAAGCACATCAGTCTCTAATTTGCAATGTTAACATCTCAATGTACCCACAGATACATGAATTAATGACGTACCGTATTTAAACGTGTATAAGGAACCCCTTTTTGCCAAAAATTGGGTCCCAAAAATAGGGAGGTTTCTTATACATGGATAGTATTATAGATATTAACAAATTACTCAATTCCTCAAACTTTGATGAAAAATCAGGGGGTTCCTTATACAGGTTAAAATACGGCAATTAAATTTTTTTCGTTGCACCCGCCATTACAAATCAAGATTAGATTGGGATGTAGTAATCGGGACAGATCTTGATGACTTTGGTTGCTACAGCATATTCACATACTACTGTATATATCGAATTTGAAGGTAATATTATTAATAACAGACCCGGATGTTCCGCAATAATGCACTAAATCTATTGCGATAATCCCCCGTTTTACCACTATCCACCGTTACGGCTGAACATTACTATAGAAGTAAAGTCAAGCCTTTGGTAAAACCTAACTTTAATATTCGTCCTGGGTCGCCACAGACAAGGATATTGAGAATCCAAGTTGATTCGGCGCCCGTGACGGGAAATTTCAAGGATATCAGGATAAAATTATCTTGCGAATTCACGCTCTTCTGATGACATGTCAATTTGCCTCTTAGATCCTAGTCGCCGATCAAGATTTCCTGTAATAAGGAGTTTGGAATAAACACATATACTGGTCTATGGAACAAATTACATTGTTCATCAAAATTACTCTCTGATGCAAGTTCACTTACAATGGTTAATCCTCGCTCCTGATAAATCGTATTGGTTTTGTACTACAACCTTCATATATTTAAAAAAGACATAATGGATAGTTCCAGAAAGGTATGGATGACAAGACAGTATTGAAATATGTTTAGAGTGCGTGAATGAAGGGATTGATCGATAAAATCATCACATGGCTTTTCACTTCGATTTCAGAACACATATCGGTATTAAAAAGAGTCATTTTCACAGCCCACTAAGCTGAGTTAGTGAGAAACTCAAAACTAATGATTTACTGTAAGCTCCTATAAGAAAGGGCCGTTTTAAAGTATGCTAAAAAACACTGCCTTGTACCATGTTGCATATGAACCTACCAACCATTCAGCCTGTCTCTGGTGATCATAAGGAGCAAGCCAAAGAGTCCTTGAGGAATGGGAAGTAGAAGAGCAAATTGATAACAGCAGAGAGGGAATAGAGCACAAACTTAACACGAATCGTTGAATGAATGAAGCCTTCTTTCATTCCGTGGATCTTGTCATCATTGAGAAGCATCGAAGGTTAGAACACAATGATGACGATCCCCACATTGAAATCTGGGTCACCCAGTTGAGAAAGAAGTCATTAAGAGAGTGCGTGGCATTGTGGAGGTGGTCACTAGAAGACGGTATCAGATCGCTTGGTAGACAGGGGAGAAGTGTAAGGGTCAGGAAAATGAAGGTCATGGTGGACGCGTGGTTGGCCTCGAGATGCTGGATAGATACCGAAGAACAGAGACTGAAAGAGACAGAAATGATTATCATCACCCTTTTTTAATTGGCTGAACGAAAACACACGCAATGGATGGATATATTAAAATCTTTCCCACTTGAAATCAGTGAAGCAAACGATAGCCACTGATGCAGCTCTGAGATCGACAAGTGGAGAAAGGGGTCAGACGAAAAGATCAAAGATACTGAATATCTACTCGAAAAGGGTTTGTATTTTGCGGTCAAGCAGCAATAGGTAAACAGTTCTCCCTTCATATCCAGAAGCAAATTGTATTGATGATCGGAGCTGATAATTTTGATTGAGATATAAAGGCTCAGTTGGAATCAATAGTTTGCGAATCATGTGGACGCACAAGGCCTAATGGTTAACAAACTGATTTTCTTGATACAGAAGAATTACATGCTCTTGATGCTCGTTCTCTTTTCTCAGTGGGCTTTACAACGGTGACGACGAATTTCGATATTTAACAAGTAAGAGTACTTTTCAATGCAAACACGAATCTGAAAACTCATTTGAAATGAACAAAGGAAATAGAAAAGGTAAGAATTTTTAATAGTTGTCAATTACAGTTTCAATAAACATCTGAAGAAGAAAACTCTTCCCAGTCATATGGGAATCAGCTTGCAATATAAACCCTACTTAAGTAATGAACAAATCGTTTAATACTGGAACTTTTATAACTCAATGGAAATCTATTCCTGTAAAGCCTGTATTTAAGAAGAGAAGTAAAAAATATTTTAAACAAATACCGACGAACCTTTATGCCACCTATATTTTCACTAGCTGAAACTATTAAGCTTTGAAACTATTAAGAAAACTAAGATTAGGCAATTTCTAAATAGACAGTCAACTTTTATAAATCACAATATGGATTTAGAGAATATTGAGTACGGATCATGCAGAGTTAGAAATGAGGACTTCCATTTTACACAGAATAAATAATAAAAAAAAACATTGTGATAATTCTTTTAGATATTGCAAAGGCATTTAACACAATAAATTACATAATTTTATTTCAGAAGCTAAATTACACTGGAATTAGGTGCAATACATTCAATTGGATTAAATCATATATTAATGAAAGAAAAAAAATAGTTGATATAAAAATATAAAGAGTTTATCCATATTCCTTCATTAAGGAATACCTCAAGGTTTAGTTTTAGAACGTTTTATTCATGATCTACTCAATGATTTCTTTTCTAATGACTTAAATGGACATCCTACTCATGGGATATTTCTAACCCGTTCCTGGAATGAATAATTTTTACAACTTTCTTCATAAAATATTTCTCCAGTTGTTTCCAATGGGCATAAATAAAATTTGTAACATAACTACATAGTAAGCAAAACATACTTTCAACTCATTTGTTTTCAATATGATTCATTTTCCCTCCTATTGAAAAACTAAAACGACAACATATCGCCTTTGGCGAATGTTATCGTTCTGAGATGCTCATTTTAGAGAAAATAAACTTTTTCATTTTATGAATTTTGAACCATTTAACTGACGTACTTCGTGCTTAATGGGTGATTGTAAAATGTAAATAGCAATATATTATAAGCTCTATAAAATGCCAAAAACATATCTCATTTATCTCTTAAAAAGAAATAGTTGGATCAAGTGTATAGTAAAAAATTAGTTATTTATTATTACTATATTGAATATTATTTAATGTTTTAAAATTTGGATTTTAGAACCAAATTGATAAAAATAAAGAGCAATCGGTTGAATTTTATCAATTGTAGTTTAATATATATAGGAAAATTATTCGATTTTTTTAATCAACACATTCGCCAGAATTTCTAATTTCTAGCATAAATATATCGTTTGCAATATTATTTCAATTTTAAATTTTCTATATTTAGCGCCCTCTAACGATAGTAAATTAAAGCCATCTGGAGGATTTGGAAACTATGAATCATTGTATTTCGTTAGTACTTGTTCAACCGAAAACGGAATTTTTTATTAATCTCTCAAAAAAAAGGTTGCGCTTTCCCACCCACTCTGGGGGATGAAGGGGCAAATTGTTGCTGCCAATGCAAACCCCTTTATCGCACCACTCCACCACTGAAATTTAGATTTCTACGTCAAATAGATTGTTTGCAATATTCCACCACTGAAATATCAGATTTATACGTCAAATAGATATTTTGAAACATTTAGAACCCTCCCTGGTCAGAGAAGCAATAGAAGCTTTTGGCAGATTCTAAAAGTGAGAATTGTAATAGTTTAGGAATAACTAACCAACCGAAAATGAATTTTCAATTTATCTCTAAAAACAGACAATTATCGCATAAAACACACATACACCAAAAAAAAAAAATGCGTTTTCCACACGGATAAATGTGTCAAACTTCACGACATTCACATTTCGCGATCACAAACTTCATAAACTTTATTATCTACTCAACTATCACAAGCTTCATGACATTCACATTTAGCAACCAAAATTTCAAAATTCTAACGTAATTGCATCGCTTACAATATTCGCTAGAAATTTCGCAATTTTCTTATTTTTGCATCCTTAGAGGACGCAATTTTAGTTTTTAGGAGATCCCGAAGGCGCGAATTCAATTCAGGAACTCGAAATGTAATGTTTCGTCAATACCTATGGAAACCAAAAAGAATTTTAATTGTTCTCTAAAAACAAAAAAGTTCGATGTCTACAGACTGGCAAACCAAAGCGAAAACGGAAAAGGAACAGGGAAAAGTTAAAAAAAATAGTGTAATATTAGAATCATTTCTAGTGTTAAGAGTTAAAACTGGAGGTTTTAGTATAACCTCCGTAGGTATATTTATAGTAATAATGTACGTACGGAAGTTGGACTTATCGCGAAAAATCGCTAGTCAGACGAAAAAAATGACGTCACGCACACTGTCATGATCTTTCGTTAAAGAAGTTCACGGTCAAGCCCAGGCTTTGAGACAATGAGTTCTGGCCCCCATAAAACAAGAAAAGGAACTTCTAATAAGGAAAACGAAGCTGATTGCTCACGGTCTGTTATTATTCGTTCAAAGCTATAGAAATAAAACTTCCGGATGTTCCTTTAAAAAACTCTATAAGAAGTTTCATCATAAATTTTGAGTTTTCTTTTTTCTCTTTGCAGAGATCACCTAACCGTGGGGACCCCGCCTCGCGGGGATTGTGGGAACTGTCAGTAAGCCTCTGGACGTCGGTCCAGATTTTATTCTTATGGATGATAACGCCAGCTCTCATCGAGCTCATGTAGTCGACGATTTTCTCGAAATGGAAGATATTCGCCGAATGGATTGGACACCCAGACCTCCTGAACTCAGTCCCATTGATCATGTATAGGATGCTATAGGGAGACGCATTGGAGCTCGCCAGCCCTCTTCCAGAACATTCCACGAACTCAGAACAGCACTTGTCTAGGAGTGGTCATTAATCCCTCAAGACCTCATTAATGCCTTCATCAACAGAATGAGGAGTCTTTGCTTGAGCTGCATATCTGTCAGGGCTGATCACACTCCATATTAAAATATCACATGCCGTACATAACAGACTTTATGTATTGTTCCATGGACTGCTCCTTCATGTCAATTGCGCAATTATGATCTAAACGCATGCACATTATACATTATGAATTTCTTCTGCTTGATTAACATTTGTATTGTAATAATAAACCTCTACCAAATTTCATTGCATTCCCTTAAAAATACTTCGAGTTATGTATGAATTTATACGTTATTCTTTAATTTTGAGCATCATTGTACTTGGGAACAATAAAGCTAATATTCATCTGGAGGATACGAACAGAAATCAGCAAATATTCAGGTACTAGTTAATCCCACACCAAAAGTATGGCGCGAAAGGTGTTGATAACTCTTTCATCGATAATTTCATCGATAACCACTCCAGTCAAAATTAAAACCGCCAAAAGTTTGCCTCCAAACGTATGTCCATCGATAACTTGATTCATAGCTGTCCACACGTACCACTCACCCTCACAACTTACTACTCCTCCAATCACAAGGTAGACGAAGGCAGCGCCCCCATAAATTTCGGACACTTTTCGAGGTCCCATGGCAGCTAGGAACCAGATCTGTTACCCCAACAGGGTCCGATTGTTCAAGTACCTGGGAAGCCTCAGGGAAACTGCCAATGATGACACATCTGTCAGGGTTGATGTCCGCCCTCCCTTTCGGAATTACGCCTATTATTTAATATGATGATGATAACAACTGAAAAATATTTTAGTAATTGAAAGCAGACAATTACCTTTCGTGTTAGGTTGGAACGACAGCGTTTGTTGAATTCTATCAGACTTCTTCAAAATCACGGATATGGTCTCCAGGCATATCCTAAAATATGATGAGAGCAGTTCATGTAAGAAGGCAAGGAAGAAACAAATGAATAGCCTTTCCACGTAACTGCAAAGTAAGAATGGCAGCAAGGGAACACGTCCTCATACTTCGAAATTCGCGGGAAAGTGAGGATTACTACTATAGATGGCGCTGCAAGAAATGGTACTGAGTCGTCTATCTATACTGTCTATTTATTATGCAAACGAGCTTCTTGAATGGGATCCTAGAATTTTAGATCGAAGCTTGAAATTTAAGAGAGCCATTGAGGTTACAAACCTCCCTTATGTTTTGCATTTGAAAGACTTTAGAATTCAGAATAAACAACTAACTTTGAATTATTTTACTATTAATATTTTATTATTAAAACTTATTCGGAGTACTGATTCTCAACCCTCTGCAAATTCAGGCATAGTTGCTCAACCCTCTACAATTACATGCATAATTTAAGGAAAAAGGAACGCAGATAAGGAAATTTTAAAAAAGAAAGCATTGTAGACGGCCCCCAGATGGAAATAGAGGAAGAGAGAGAGAGAGCTGGAGGAGAGAAATGTAATAAATTGTTTTACTCTATTCCGACATGCTTCTGTTAGTTGCGATCCGTACCTTGGCAAATCAAACTTAAATAATTTAGATAAAAAATAAATAAACATTCTCTTCAGTAGCTGCTTATCACAGAAGTTTAACAAGAGCCTGCCAGTTTATACGCCATAGAGAAAGTCCGTGAGGATGTAGGGACCTCAGCAGAAAAACATCACAAACATTTGTGCCTTACCGGGTCTCGACCCCAGGTCCCTTTGATCAGTAGCCAAGCACACTATCCATTCTGCTACTGGACAGCTAGATACACGATGTATTCGTATTAATTTATTAATTTGCATAACAAGACCAGACTCCACATAAATATTAACATAATGTCAAAAACATCGTATCATTTTAGTCCAAAAATATTAGGAGAAAAGTGATTAAATATTTGGGAAAAAGTGATACTCTTGGTGCTCAGGAACCAAACCTTATTTTTCTCATAATTTATTAAGTTCAGTATTCACAAATTCAGTATTTACGATTTTTTTTTTTTGAAGAACGTAACTCTCGCGAATACGAATGGATGACTGTAGCAAAAATGACTTTTGATGACTTCAAAAAAAGTTAAACATAGTTTCATAAAAATCATTTGAAACTAGATATCGAAAAATCCAACTGAAAGCATTTTAGCCTTACTAACAATAATGAAAAGAAATCAGTTATCTCAGCAATACACGTGAGAATAATTGCACTTGTGCAGAAATAAAGCAAGTTAAAAAATTTCACTGTTAATATTAATCATTTAAAATCGAATACACATACAAGCATGACTGAAAAAAATAATTATGATACCAGTTAATTAGAATACACCATGTAAAGGAAGTTCCTTTCTTACAATTTCGTACGATCCATGGATTCAATCAACTTCAGAATAACATTTGATTGGTTGGGGAGGACCGTATGTAAATTTAACGAGAAACTAATTAAGATTCGAAAATGATATTTTGAAGATTGTTATGAATTATAATTAACATTGAATTGGAAATAATGTTATTAAAAATAAAACTTTAGGACTTAGGTAATTATATATTTATTAAATTTCATTCTTTATTTTCAAAATCTCACGTGTTAAAAATGCAATATGTAGTCAAAAAATCTGAGAGACCTGGAACTTCATCCAACACATTTTTGTAGAAAAAAATATGATTTATAGCCATTTCGTAAAACTTGAACTTTCAATAAAATAGCGTGCAACATAATGGGAAATGAACAAGAACATACTTAAAACTATAACTAAACAAAGATTCATGAATATAAATACGGTAAACCCTTGCTAGTCCGGATGTAGCTAATCCGTATTGACGTTATTGCTCAAGGCGCTGAACAAATCAGTTCATCTGTTGGCTCTGTTGACGGACGTTTTTACTTATAACGCCTAATTTGTGTTCTGCTATTTAACTAAGTTCAAATATTTCATTTCATTATGGGTCCTAAGAAGTTTAAAAAGAAAGCATGTTACTTTAACTATTTGGTAACAAGTTGAAAGTGAGAGAACATCTTGAGAAAGGAGTTTATGAAAGAAAAATTGATTAAGAATTTCGTATAGAGTTCAGATTTCAGTGCCATTATTCCTGAACAGCCTTCTGATATTTTTAAGTTATCTGTCGATGAATAAATGTGCTGTGCTTTCTTATTTTTTAAATAAAGACTCAGAAGTGCAATTTCTGTTTGATTCTTGTTTTATGTTTCAGATAAAGATTCAAATTTCAGAGTTTGTTTGAGATTGGAACTTAATATTATAAATAAAGTGACTCTACATTTATATACATATTTAATGCATCTTTATTTATAAGCTCAGAACGATAAATTTTCCAATTATTTGTATTCAAATATTTTCGTCTTTTAGGGCCACCTTTTGCTTCACTAATCTGGATTAACAAAGGTTTGCCGCAATATTAAATCATTATTTCATATTGTTAAATGAATTAGTCATTTCATGATATTCATACCAGCTTCTTACATTTATTCTACATACAGTCAGTTTCTAAACTCTGATTAGTCTTCCCAATCTTCCCAAAAAGGGAGGGATGAATGTATTTTTTTTCCGAACATAAAGAGTTATGTATCAAACGGAAGGGGCGGGGGTGGCTCAGTCGGTAGCGTGCCAGGCTCGTAATCTGTAGTTCCCAGGTTCGAGTCCCAGCTGGGTCAGCGTTGAAATTTATCTCCGCAAAATTCCCTGCCCTGCCCACGGTCAGTAGGGGACACCGATGGGCTTGGAAAGGCCGCCGTCCGTCGGATGGGACGTTAAGCCGTGGCCCCATGTGAGGGAGAGCCATACCCTGTGCACGTTAAAGAACACGCTGGATGGCCTTGACGGGAGGCTACCATCTGTCTCCGAATAGCTGTTCCAGTGGGTCCCCTCCCCCAACCTTCTCTGAGCCTTCGGGGTCCATGTGACCTGGCCATTTAGCCCATGGTGTGCAAAAACGTGCCGCTCAGAGGTAAAACAACCCAACCCAACGTATCAAATGGAAACTTCTGACTTTGGAAGTACTATGGACTATTTGGGAATGTCACTATGTATTTTAGGGGGTTTAATCAAATTGCGTTAAGGACCCTAGCAATGTGTCGTAAATCTGTTAATAACTGACATTTACAGAAAAAAGAAAAACAATAAAACAGAAAATACAATATATAATGTCTATCTCTTCCTGAATCCTTTCTCTTATGTAGACCGAGCTGAGAGCAAATGTAGAATATCTCGAAACAGGAACAATTTACATTTGAACTTCGGAGTTTCCGGTCATAATCTGAAATCCCTCCTCATCACTTTTCAAGTAATAGCATTTTTTCCACTAAACTCTTCAAGATTTGGACAAATTGTATCTCTCATTGGCAGTCCAGAACTAGGAATTTATCAGGGGGAATATTGATGAAATAAAGTGCTAGATTCATTTCTGAATCTTTTGATAGCTAGTGGTAAAATGTCTGCGAACGTTACAACGTAAGTGGGAGTCTTAGAAGAGTACGAAGAAAGATATCCGAATCTTACACATGGCTCGAGAAATCAAAGGTTGTTTTCTGATTCAGCCGAACATAATTACCTCTCAGTTGCTAGGATGTTCAACATTAATCTGTTCAATAAATTTTTACTTTTTTAAAATAAAGACTTTCTTGAATTAATTTTTTTTAACTTAATGATGAGTTCCGAACTTCAGTGATATTCTCCGATGCACGTGTTCATCTACCTCATTCTGGCTTATTCCACAAAAAGTTACTTTTTCTCATTGCATTTTTCAAACAAAGCGAAACATATCAATGCAGAAATTCCTGTTAATTTCGCGAAAGAAATCCTCATTTTTGAAAAATTTCCAATTCTTCTTCTTAACGTTTCCGTTCTGTTCCGGTTTCTCTTTCCAAAGTTCTAGCGATAAATGAAAATTCCGCTCCCAATGATTCCGTTGAATGCGACCAACTCAGTAGTTGACGAATAACATGCGATGCCAACAATGCGCCCACTCTTCAAGTTGCCGAAGATTTCGAAACTTTTCGACACATTCTTGAGTGTGTTATTAATGCGCAGCCTGCATCTCGTGTCCCATAAATCACGAGGTTTTCATGGAGACTCCCGCCTCTCGGAAAAGGAAATCTTCGAAGCACGAAGGATTCGGAATGCTTTTGCTAACTCCGCCACACAATACGATTCTGCTCTTCCGACTCTCCCTCCCTCCTTTTGCTTTCTTCCGGAGGAGAAAGAAATCCTTCACTCCAGCAGCCCGGCTGACCTCGAGCGCTGTGCGGCGGTATGGCCTTCTTCCTGTTTTGGGTCATGCATCGGAGCATCGTTGAGGACCGCGCACCCCGTACGCAGTTTACATCACCAACATCTCACGCGATTTAATCCTGCGAGAATCTGAGTAAGAAACGTTTTTTGTCTCCTTTCGGATGATAAAGAGCTCGCCCCAGATATTGCAAAGAAAAGGGTCTTGTTTCCCGATACGTCTCAAGTGCAGAAAACTGCTAAAAAATTCAGAAATATCGAGAGAGTATGAAACAATTTATGCCATTACTTTCTTTGGAAATAGATTCATGATAAAACAGTTTCAGATAGGTCTCCTGCAAAATTCTTATTTTTTCACCATGATTCATCAATATGAAAAATTATTTCAGTGACTGACTTCTAAGGGCTGTTGTCCAAATATAATAAACAACAATTGTCACTGATTTCAATCTCCCATACCTACAATTTTTTCATCTCCACTGAGAGCTATATTTTGGTCAAAATTTGCAATATTATTAACGGCAAATATAGGAAATCGAAAAAAAAAATTCTTACAGCAACAATAACAAGATTCAATCAAATAACTGATCATTGTCATAGCTCAGTAGATGTTTTTGTTCCAGAAATATTTACTAAATCAAAAACCCAAAACTACTACTTCGACTCGAATTTTTCTTTGCCATTTCGTATATTACAAGAAATAGTGTCTTTGATGAATATGTTAAAAGAAATATATCATATATTATATTGTAATATATGAAATATATCACATATTACAAGAAATTCTCCGATGCACATGTTCATCTACCTCATTCCCGCTTATTCCACAAAAAATTACTTTTTCCCATTACATTTTTCAAACCAAGCGAAACATATCAATACAGAAATTCATGAATGAGACATTGTTTCTTGCATATGGCGTTTTATCAAAAGAGTAATGCGCATTAAACAAGAGAGACGCACAAAGAAAAGTGGCATACTCAAGAGAAAAGGCCGTAAGAAATATGTCACCCTCCTCGAAATGATTTAAAATTATTTGAAAAAAGAAAGTTTAGAACGTCAGAACATAGAATAAAGATTTTGACACTTGCTCCGCCGAAAGTAAAAAAATTTCCTCCCCGTTCTGTCATTCGATTGGTGAGATAATCGTGGGCACAAGAATTCACGGAATCATGGGGTACACATAGTCACGTCATGTGGGTTTCATTCGTTCTACATCTTGACAATATCGATTCCTGCATCATCATTTTCCAAAGAAAGAATAAAAATAGATTTTGCTTTGAAAGAGCTGGAGGATTCGTTGAATCAAAAAAAATGAATAAATTAATGAGGCCATTTAAAGCTGTAATTAACCAAAAAATATTCACTAAGATTGAGATTATCTTATTTGTTTTGTGAAACATTGACAGAGATGAATTGCAGGTTGTAGGTCCCGATAATGGATTCCAGCTTAGCAGCAATTAAAACGTTTTGCATAGGAGTTGATAAAATGTCCATTCTCGATACTTCAATGTAAAATCTGTAGGGGGAAAAAATGAAGAAACATTGTTAGAAAATCGTAACTCATTTCACTTGGAACAAAACGTTTACTCATTGGTTTGGAAATCACCTGCAGGGTGGTTTGTTTTACCTCTGAGCGGAACTTTTTGCACACAATGGGCTAAATGGCCAGGTCACAAGGACCCCGAAGACTCAGAGAAGGTTAAGGGAAGGGACCCACTGGAATGGCTATTGGGAGACAGATGGTAGCCTCCCATCAAGACCATCCCACGTGCACAAGGTATAGCTCTCCCGCACACTGAGTCACGGCTTAACGTCCCATCCGACGGACAGCGGTCTTTCCAAGTCCATCGGTGTCCCCCTACTGACCGTGGGAAGGGCGGGGAGTTTTGCGGAGATAAGTCTCAACGCTAACCCAGCTGGGATTCGAACCTGAGATCTGCAGATGCACTCGAACCTGGGATCTGACGCGCTACCGACTGAGCCACCCCCGCCACCGCGCAGGTGAATTAAGGAAAGAATTGTTAATGAAATTGAAAATTGTTCCGACAGATGATTTTTCTCATTCGCTTCTCATCAATCGAATGACAGAAAGGGGAAGAAATTTTTTTACTTTCGGCGGAGCAAGTGTCGAAATCTTTATTCTATGTTCTGACGTTCTAAACTTTCTTTTTTAAAATATTTTTAAATCATTTCGAGGAGGGTAACATATTTCTTACGGCATTTTCTCTTGAGTATGCCACTTTGTACGTCTCTCTCGTTTAATGCGCATTACTCTTTTGATAAAATGTCATATGCAGAATAAAATGCAGGCACTATTTCTTGGAATATACGAAGTGGGAAAGAAAAATTCGAGTCAAAGTGGATAGTTGTGGGTTTTTGATTTAGTAAATATTTGTGGAACAAAAACATCTACTGAGCTATGACAATGATCAGTCAATTGATTGTTTTATGTTTTTGTTGCTGAATGAAATGTACGTGAAGATTTTCTGTTGGCGAAAGGATTATTTCCTTTTTCAGTTGCGTTCTGCTTTAAAGAATGGAAATTCTCTTGTGTTCGTTTCGTTTTCTTACCTTGGAAATTAGTAAAATGACCATATGTTAATGATTGCTGAAATGTCGTGAGGATAAAAAATGAAAATGTCTGAAATGTCGTAAATGAAACCTCACCTCAGAGTTGCCCTTTCATTTTGTCTAAGGAATTAAACGGAAGAGTCAATATGAAACTCAATACTGGGGTCAGTTTGTTCCACGAAGACGAAAGAATTAAATATTTTGTTTAGCGACAGATTCAGAACATGGGAAACAGGAAGGGGTTAAGTTCTATATGATAAATGCTGGAAAACATTTAATAGGAGGAAATATGAATTTTAAATAGAATGCGAATTTGTAAATAGGAAAATGAAGATTATTTTGGTCAAATTTAAAACTATTTGAAAGTCACTTCTTATTTATTTATTTAATTAGTTTAAAATTATAATGAACTCGTAAATAAGTATTATGCATTCATAAATAACTTATTCATATTAATCAGGCAGTGCAAGCGACATTATTCCTCAAAATGATTATCACATTTTTCTATAAAATATAATCTTTGAAATAATTACGTCACTTACATCTTAAACGTTGTTGTGCTTTTTACTGTATTCGTTATTTTGTTTCTCAGAAAGTCTAGAACTGTGTCAATGATCGAAGGAGATTTTTGCCTTTCGGATATTTCCATATTCTCAGTAGGATAATTTGTGCTGACTCATTTGATTTCCTCCATGTTTATGATCAGGATTCTCTCGATTGCAACTGCTTCAGGACCCGCAGAGTTTTGCCCCATAGAAGTTTGATGATTCCCAGTGAATAGCAAAGCGCGGAAGTACTGGTTGCCACCTCCGTGGGACAAGTGCTCGATGACAGTGCGGGGATTCTTTTTGGGAGCAGAGCGGGTCTTCGTCCTAGATCCGTTTGGAAGACACTCTTCACAATCACTGAGATGAGTGGAAGGATTCATCTCTCGTGACTCTGAAGAACGAAGAACTGGAGGATGAGAAAGTAGATCGTGAACTAGTGAACTTAATGAAATAAAATAAATGGGTCATCGAATGAGACAGTTTATTGATAGCAGAAGCGAGGTAGAGAAAAACGACATCAGTTAATGGTCAGGTCGTCATCATGCTGTGTGAAGGCTTAAAGGGAGATGGGGAAGAAGAAGAAAGGGTTTCGCACCTGCTGAGCGGTGGTCAAGCGAGCAGAGCCTCATTTTTTATAACAACATCTGTGATCCTTTGAGAAAGTGAAAGCGTTTCAGAGCTAGAGCCCACGGTTGTTATTACTGTAATATCAGGTGCAATTCCTTCCGAGGAGAAGGAAATAATGAAAACGGAACCAAACTTCACAGGTCGGATGCGATGGTGAAGAGAAATAATTGTTAAATTAATTTCGCTCCACCTATTCTGTCACTTGATCCATTTATCATTCTCACCTTCAACCAATGTACAGTCTTTTTATTTTAGGAAAACTGAAACCGTTCCATTGGCAGACAACGATTCATTAAGGTATTAATTTAATTTTACGCTTCTAGTAATCCAAATTGCTTAACTCTTTTTGATCAATTAGTATTTATCAGATGTAAAGGAAAACTGAAAATAGTATTTTGAAGCACCATGATCTAGATGAATGCGAAGTCATGATGATTAAATATCAACATGATTCAATCATTGCACTGTTCGGACATTGCAACTGAAAATGAACTCAAGAGTATTTCAATACAAATTGAATTTTTATATCATAATATTTAAAGCCTACGTAGACATAAAATTTTTATATTCATCGCAAGATAGATGAATGTAATGAATTTATCGGTTTTTACTTTAAAGCACTTAAGTATAACATTGGCAAACAACTATGTATTATTCATATACTTTTTTTAAATCTCAATTTCGTTCAACATTTTCTATTTTAGTGTTTGTGGTGTCTTTCTCTTCTTCCATCTTCATATTTCTACATAAGTATTTGTTTAAACCGAATCGTTGCACTTTTTTAGGGCACGAATACGCGAATTCCCTTCAGGCATAGACGAAGTGTTCGCATACTTTGCATTTCTTTGGCGTTTGGGATTTTATAAGCGAATCTCATTATATTCCGAGTATTACAGCAATTCGTTTTCATATTCTTGAATCAGGTTGTGACAAATTCAAGGGAAAAAAAAACCTCATTACAGCAGAACTGTATGGACGTGTTTCATTTTCATTACTTTTTAATGATCG
This sequence comes from Ryuthela nishihirai, assembly GCA_038380435.1. Lineage (NCBI taxonomy): Eukaryota > Metazoa > Arthropoda > Arachnida > Araneae > Heptathelidae > Ryuthela > Ryuthela nishihirai. The sequence goes on from JAWZYU010000019.1 coordinate 9,129,397, forward strand.
TTTCTGGAAAGTTAATAATTTCGCGGATTCTTCTTTAAAATGACTCTGCCCAAAGTTATATAGCATTTAAATTTTGCTATCGTCGAGTGTTGCTCGTTTTTAAGTGAAATTATTTCCTAGAGCTATTTATGTAATATTTAATCTCTATAAAATATAACGTTATAAGAAAGTGGCTCTTTGTAATTGAAATGTTTTCAATGAGCGAAAGAATGGAATGGAAACTGTTCTCCGAGACATTGGCACCATTCTGTCTGTTGCTGGCTTAGAAACGTTATGTAAGGAAGAAAAGAAAACCCATTGGATTTGGTACAAATGACTGAAATCGTTCATTTATTTGTTGCAGAGAACTGATAGCGATAATCTCCACCACGCAGAGCTTTTTACCGACCACGTTTTTGTCTGCCAAAAACTACGACACTTCAATAAGTAATTAACGATAACGGTGAAGAAATTCAGACAATGAGACTGCGCACTTCACGCATTGACGAACTTAGAGGTCGTTGTGTGATTGAGCATTTCAATGATTTATCATTGAAGCATTGATCTCATAGGTCATCGATTGTTTGAACAGTAATTGATAGATAAATGATCTATGAGAAGTTTCGATACGTCAATGTCTCACTTGCTTCGTCACCTTATTTAATGCGCAGAAATTGTTAACGAGGTTCCATACTCAAAAGTTTACGATAGGGTCGAAGCAAGAAACAATTGGAAAGTAGTGATATTTTCGAAACTGAAATCGTAAGTGGGGAATCGGAAGAAATGTTGATCACTCTTTGTAAGAATAATGACTCTGAATGAAATCAGTGATGGTTTGAAACTGGGTAAAGGTCAATCTGGCAAAGGCGGTTAAATATTGACGGATTTTTTTAATGTTGAAATCGGATGAAGAAGTATAAAGATGTGGCTTCATATTAAATTAAATGAAGGAGTTATAAAATGTTTGAAAAAAATTAAAAAATTAATTTAAAATAACAAACAAAATATTTAGTAAAGAGTGAACTAAAAACAATGCCGATAGAAAATAAAAATCTAATTTTAAAAAGAATTTAATATTAATTTCAAAATATAAAATAATCTAAGAGGTAAGAAAAACTGCCATGTTAAGGACACTAAAAATAAAATTGAATGGAAAAGAATGAGTTGTGTGAATGTGTTTCTTTATTTACTGACTCCTTTGACAGAAATTACGAAACTGATGAATGAATTAGTTCGAAGTAGACCTTGAGTAAAATCATAAGTAAGAGATTCAGCAAAGAAGAAAGTTCTTGGCTGCTAAATGCCCCGAGGTGGAAGAAAAAAGCTTCACAAACATGAAAAGAGAGGTCAGGTGGTAGATTTATGTGGAATAAATATGGGAAAAGTTACTCTTCCGAATGGCATGGGTTATTGATGTGATTCTGGCATTGCGTAGAAGAGTTTAAATCTGAATACATCTGCACAATATTCGCCGAATATTAAAATCATTATTCGCTATATGCACCTTAATATAGGGATATATCGAAAAGATTTACAGCGAAAGAATTATGTTAGGAGAAATAAGGGTCCCATTTAGATGGGCAAAATGACCCTTCCTCTCCCGCCCACCTAAGGTTATCTGCCCCGCTGTTACATTTATGGCCATGAATACTTCGGTCTGGGATTGATTCATTTCCATCCCACCATATTACTAAATAAAAGCTGGAAATAGTTAGGCAAATGTGAAAATATCCACCCCCAGACTTGAACTCGGGATCTCTTGGCTACCCGTGCCAGTTGTTCTGAAAATTTTTTACACACTGACGAATTATTACAAATTAATATCATTTTAGTGAGCTTCATTCGTTCCAAAGCTGGAAATGTGTCACTAATTTGCAGCCACTAATTTGCATGTTAGTGGTCACGTTTTAATGGACGGGCATTTTTTTCTCCCGCATTTCAAAATTCTAAGTGCACCTCATTTCATGTCATGCCCTTATATATTTTTTTGCGTTATACATTATTTTTTGACTTTAAAGCTTTCGTAGTTCTCATAGTTCTTTAAAATCCTCGTAATTCTGATAAACTACGAGGGGATATCGGTAATGGCAACTAAGGTGTCTTAACGAAATTTCTTCATTTATTTTTTCTAAATTCCGAAAAATCTGTAAATTGAGATGAAGAAAATTGTCGTAGGTGGAGATGCATTCCTTGCTCTCTCGGCGTTAAGATTCATCTCTGCTAACCCCATTTTGCCCTCAGTGAGAAAGGGAATACCGATGGGCTTGTAAAATCCACTGTCCCTCATTAAGACTTGGTTCCGTGTGCAGAGAGCCATATACACTGTGTACGTTAAAGAACGTGCACAGGAACATGTAATGGACGCCCTTGGCCAGAGTCTTCTCTCTTAAGACCTGTCCAGGAGGTCCCCCACCCAACTCTGAACCCTTGGATCTCTTGCGACCTTGCCGTTTAGTTTATTGTATGCACCAGAGTACAGCTCAGAGGTAAAACAAACAACAAGGCAGTATCAAAATGATGAACCTATTTCTTCCCAAATCCATATTTTACGTGTTGGTTTCTAGAAAAAATTCTCATCTTCGTCTGTTTGCTCTCGCTCTCCACATACAAGTAAAATTCCCAACTGAATTTCCAATTTATCCACCTATTTATCACAAATCGCACATTATCTCTATCTCTCTCATAACTTTCAAATGCTCAAACATCACTCATTTATTCAAATCTTGCCCCTTTAATCTTCTCTGTTCGATCCCCAATCCCATTTTATTACCAGTCTCATCAGGAACGATACTTAAATGTTTCATCTCCTGAATGTAATTTCCGAAACATCAAAACCATCAGCATAATCCATGTGTTACCAAGTTTATATGCACTGCCCTTCAAAAGTTAAGCACTGATTAGTAAAATGCGCGCATCTCAAATTATATTTGGATAAATTCTACAAATCTCCACACGAAGATATAAAGTTAATATTGTGATAAGTTATGAAAAATTGGGTTGATATTATTTACAATATAACCTAAAATAGCGAATAAAGGTAAGCGATTAAAAAGAAGAGGGTTGAATACATTCAGAAAGGATGTACCGGCACACGCCCCCCCCCCCCCCCACCCTCTCCATAGCACTAATGCAAGCGTCACGCGCCGATCAATGCCATCAATAAGAAAATGCGATAATGGGAGGAGGTCAATAAAGTCCGCTGAGGAATAAGAACCGTCATGGAGGAAGCTAAACGCGGTAATACTCTCCCAAGGCATCCCATAGATGATCTGTTGCATTAAGAGATTCCGAAAGAATGCAGGCCATTCTTTTCTTTCGATACCTTTTAACTCAGGTTTTTGATTGTTCAGTCTTTCTCAGTGTGGACGGGCATTATCGTCCATTAGGAGGAAATCATCATCAGGAAATCTCAGACCTCATCTGGAAATTTCAGAGCATTAACAAAACCTCCATCTAATACACAGAGGTCAGTACGGTCAGCCAATGAAAATCCGACCAACACAGAATTTCACCACCAAATTCACTTCTCTCAATGACGTTATGGTTACAGATACTCATCTCTCTCCAGTTCACTACACGTCTGTTATTCGATTGTAGAGAAAATATCGACCCTTTCATGGACAGAACTCCATTGTTCTCGGATAAAGGCCACGTGATCGTGGATTTCAAGTGGGTCAGTTCGACGGGCATTGATTCCAGCCTTTTGAATCCTTATAATCACAGTTGGGACACATAATTCTCCTACTGTGGCTGCAATGAAACCTGAAGGCAAAAATGATGCAGCTACTTTCCTGTTCGGTTGGGACCGGAGTCCAATGTAGCAAATCATCTTGAAGGTTTTAACCCTAGAAGCCCTTGAATAATTGTTGTTTTGTGTTGTTTGGAATTGCTACCATAACTCTGAGATAAGAGAATGATGGACAACAATGAATAAGGCAACCTCTGTGAGTTATTATTTTGAATCTTTTAACCGCCATTTCATTTGAGACGTCATGAAGCATCATGAAGCATTTTACCATTTCATTTGAGACATCATGAAACAATCTTCTATTGGAGACTGACAATGAAGTATTTCAATTTGGAATAATCGAGCGTCTACTAAAAGTACCCCTTTTGTAGAGTATCTGTTTTACATATTCACCTTCATTTCTACCTAAATCGCAACTTAGTGGTATAATATGGGATTTTATGTTGAATTTTCTAAACTGCATATTATATAGAGTGATTCAAAACTCTTAGGCCAAACTTTAAGGGGTGATAGAACACACCTAAACAAGCACTTTTCGTCATATAATGCATGGTCGGAACTCAAGCGGTGAAGCGCTAGGGGTTGGGTTGGGTTGTTTTACCTCTGAGTGGCACTTTTTTGCACACCATGGACTAAATGGCCAGGTCACATGGACCGCGAAGGCTCAGAGAAGGTTGGGGGAGGGGACCCACTGGAACAGCTGTTGGGAGACAGATGGTAGCCCCCTTCAAGGCCATCCAGCGTGTTCTTTAACGTGCACAGGGTATGGCTCTCCCGCACACGGGGCCACGGCTTAACGTCCCATCCGACGGACGGCGGCCTTTCCAAGCCCATCGGTGTCCCCTACTGACCGTGGGCAGGGCGGGAAATTTTGCGGAGATAAATCTCAACGCTGAACCCAGCTGGGACTCGAACCTGGGAACTGCAGATTACGAGCCTGGCGCGCTACCGACTGAGCCACCCCCGCCCCAGCGCTAGGGGTTAGCAGTTGCTGTGTCAGGAAATGAAGAAACACAAGAATGACAGAAGAGGTTTGAAACAATTGCACAAATTACAGAACAGAAAGTACAGAATTTTATTGAACAAATTACAGAAACTTCAAAAGAGCAACCGCCAGCATTAATGCAGACTTCACACCTTCGATGTAGTGATCGGCATACACGGGGGAAAACACCAGGCATATCTCGTACAGCGGCAACGGCAATAGAAATCCTGGCAACAAGGTCCTCATTGGAATCGATGGGGCTCTCGTAGATGAGGCTTTTCATATGGCTCCATAGGAAAAAGTCCAGACATGAGAGATCGGCCGATCGTGGCGGCCAAACGATGTGACCACCCCGACCAATCCATCGTCCTGGAAATGTTGCATCCAAGGCGTTCCACACATCCACGCTGAAATGGGGTGGCGCTCCGTCGTGTTTTAACCACATACGTGTTTGAATGTTTGCTGGAACAGGGTTCAGTAATTCTGGCAAGACTTTTTGTAAAAATACGAGGTACGTTCTCCCTTTCAGTCGGCTGGCAGATGTCAAGTCAAGCTTGGCAGAAGGTATGGGCCAATCAAATGGACATGGAGGATTCCAGCCCAAACATTTATGGAGAAACGTCGCTGGTACAAATGAGGACGTATGGCATGCGGATTACTGGTGGCCCACACATGTGAATTGTGGGTATTAAAAACGCCCTCACGTGTAAAGGTGCATTCGTCAGTGAATAAGACATGTGCATCAAAGTCCGGTTGCACTGCAGTCTGCTGCAGGAACCACTATGCAAAATCCACACGAGGCCGATAATCTGCAGATGTCAAGGCGTGCACCCTCTGTGCATGGTAGGGGTGTAATCGTTCGTCTCGTAGAACTCGCCACATTGTCGATTGTGACACACTTATGGCATGGGAAATTGCTCGTGTGCTACATTCGGGACGATCTCTAACCCTACGTAGAATTTCCTCTGTAACACATGGCGTCCTCACACTCCTTGCACGCCCTGTATCCTGCAAGCCCGTTTTGCACAGATATCGGTGCAATCGCTGAAAGGTTTTACGATCAGGCACGTGTCTGGTCGGAAAGCGCTCCCAGCACAGTCTTTGGGCTTCCCTCGCATTCCCGTCCACAACTCCGTACGTGAAATGCATGTCTACCTTCTCCTAATTCGTGAAACAATCCATCCGTTTGCAATCCACGGTAGAAATGACGACGAGTGCGAGAACCAGCACTTATAAGTGTTCACTGGAAAGCGCCCTCTAGCACTTCACTGCTTAAGTTCCGACCATGCATTGTATGACGAAAAGTGCTCGTTTAGGTGTGTTCTCTCACCCCTTAAAGTTTGGCCCAAGAGTTTTGAATCATCCTGTGTTGCCTAAGTAAGTTGAAATATCTTTATCTATTTCTAAAGATAATTTTTATTCATAATTTGGCGATCCATGCGTAACTTTGACCAGCATTGTGGCTGGATATTAATATTTTCTCCGTGGTTGTGAACTGCCTTTCCTTTCAATCAGTTTATGTGTTTTCAAAGAGGGATACTCTAAGAAAGACTCCTGAATCCAATCAGATCATAGAGATACAAGTGGATTTTTTCATGGTTTGTGAGAATTACTTCTGAAAGTATGTTGTGCTATTAATCGAAAAGTTTAAGCCACTAATTAAGTATTATGCATTAAGCCTTAGACTACTGGAAAAGGGGTATAGGGTAGTAAAGAGAACGGGATAGCACTATTCTTATTAGTCCATTTCAAATTTCGGCCATTTTTGGTCGTTGTGTTAATGTTCTAGCCCACATCTTATATATATTGTTGTAATATATCTCCCACGTTCACCATCTAAGGCTCGAGTCTCGCACTTCTAAAGCCTTTCTCAAGGATACCAAATACTCAGTACTAGGTAGGGGAAGGAGAACCACCAAACAGCTCTTAGAAGGTAGAAGGAAGCTTCTCGTCAAGACCATAAAATATGCTCCTTAACATGCATGAAGTTTGGCCCTTCTGCACACGGAACAATAGATTAGTGCCCCATCAAACGGCTACAGCTTTTACAAGCCCTTCAGTTACTGATAGTTGCCTTTCAATGCAGTCCAGCAGTGACTTGAACCTGGAAATTGCAAATTATGAGCCTGGCAAGATATGTACTGAGACGATCCCTGCTTCTCTGAAAAGAGACCATCGCAGGTACTCGGACCCTTTATTCTAGTGGCATCGAGATATTAAACAAGAGTAATGAGTCTCAGATTGAGTTTTCTTATTCTCAAAAAGGTCCAATAGGTTCTGATGATAAGGGCAATTTCCAATCAGCATGGTGGCTTTAATTCAACAGAACGAGGAGCAGTTTTATTTAACGCTGTACGATTAAGAAGCTATTAATATTATTGATCATACTTTTCTCAATGGCCTATTTTCTTTAAGAAACCATTTAATCATTTTCTTTTCACAGCTTCCTGGAATTCGAAGATTCTAAAGAGGGATTTTTCTCTTGCCCTTTCCGAAGTTTATAATCAATTCCCAATTGAAGAAAGAAAGGTGAAAAAATACGATCTTGTCTAACTCTAATGCAATGTAGAACCAATCATTACAGGCATCCTGTTTCATAATAACTCAGTGTTAATATATGTTATTATCATTATATTAACTCTTCGCATAAGATTTCACCCACCCTGTGTCTGTAAAACAGAGTCAGCAACTTCGACATTCACGAATTGTTTAAAATTCTTTCCGTTTTTGATACTTTTTGTGAACCTTTGAGCTGCGTAGATTTTCGCATCTAAACAGACTGATATCAAAGACGCCTCCCTGCTCTTCATTGTCGAGCAGTGTGCGCCACCCTGCCCTCGGTCAGAAAGGAAACACCAATGAGCTTGAAAAGGCCGCTTGTCTGTCGGATGGGACCTTCAGCACGACTCCGTCTACAGGAGATCCATAACCCTGTGCTCGTTAAAGAACAAGCTGAATAGCCTTGACGGGATGCTACCATCTGTCTCCTAACAGTTGTACAGTAAGTCTCCTTCCCCTGCCCTTCTCTGAGCACTCAGAGTTCTTGTGACCTGGCCAATTAGCCCATTGTGTGCAAAACACTGCCTCTCACAGGTAATACAACCCAACCGAGTAGTGTGATGCCGAGACTTGAGACTTGCGAGCCATTTTCAGCAAATTCTGTATGGCGGTGCCTTTGGTCGCTGTCCTATATTCATGCCGCCGAAAACGTGGCTTGATCGAGAGCCCCACCTGTTGCTCCTATAAAGAGAATTTCTGGCAAGCGATGAAGACCCTACCCAGACTGGATAAATGAGTGGCATCTTCGCATGCCCGTGAGGTACAGAGGCGCTCATACCATCAGGATCATGGCATTGCAGCGTTCTTGGAAAATAAAGAGAATCCAGTTGTACGAGGTGGAAGATGAAACAAATTCTGAAGTCCCATTGATATATTGGCCCTCTCCTGATTGACTGATTTCGACCAATGGAAGGATGACATGACCCCTTTGTATTCAAGAAACCTGAGACGAGGAAGGAGTCTTCTGGCAGCCATCGGAGAGACAAAGGATGAGAGTCTACTTGGGGCCGTTACAAAGGAAGTCAGCTCAGAGAAAAACTCGAAATTATGAACCCCCAATATTTTGCCTCCAACTACACCAAGTGTCTGATGTAAGCGAGTTATGATTAAATTTGTTTGCCAAATCTAAGGGACGATGTTTGTTGGCAAGGAATATAAATGAATGTTAATTTTCATTGTTAAAATATAGAAAGTTTCTGTCGCTAATATACCTATCTTTTCACCCTGTGCTGTGGGTCATGCTGGCATTCAGACGAGCCAACAAAATTTATATAAATGTAATGGTCAGCAGTGAAGCATGTTAAAGCCAGGCCCAGATGAAGAAAAAATCAAGGGTAGGGCCAAGAAACGAAGTTGAGCCTGAAAAAGCATGCAATTTCCAATGCAGTATAACAATTCCATTTTACAAGTATTTAAAACATTTCTTGAAAAATGCATGTAAGTTTAAATTATTAATTTTTAAATAATAATTTTTACCCCTGTTACCCTTACTAGCATTCTTCAAGGGTCCACTTGTCCCCTCCTCATTAGATCCGGCCTTGGTTACAGCTGCGTACATTAGTTAAAAAAAACACAACGTGATGCAGGGAAGTTCAAGAGTCCAGCTTGGGATAGCTACATAGATAGTGCTGAAAACAGACAAAGAATGAAACAAACACAAAATACAAACACGAATTACAAACAAATCCTTAGTTCGATTTCAATGAAACGTACATGTGAAATCCATAATTACATTTCTCACTAATACCTGGAAAATAAAATAATTCTCGTGTGAATATTTAATGCGATATTCAAATTAGAAAATCATTACCTCGAAATGGCATGTAATTCAATGATAACATGCCTTTAATATGGTGTGTGATCGCCTGCGACAACAATACAGGCTGTACAACGACTCGTCATTCTTCAAATCAGGGTGTCAATAAGGGTTTGAGGAAGCAATTGCTAGGACCCATTGCTGCAAGAAATGGACGAACATAAGGTTCAAGGATTTCTTTCAGGACCTTACAGCAGTCCCTCCTGGGAAGACATGAATGTCTGTGCTGCGATTGAGAATGATACCTGACACCACCAATACACCACCAGCTCCAAAACTATCTCTTTCCCAGATTTTAATGTGATTACATCTGGTTCCAGGCTGTCTCCATACCAATAGTCATTGGGAATCGGTTTGCAGACTAAATGTGGATTCATCAGTGAAGAGAACATTGCCCATTGACGTTGAGTCCAGTTGCAAGGTTGTCAAGACCAATTCAGTTGGGCTTTGCCCTGGCCGGACATCAGAGGGAATCTGAAATACACACCCAACTGGTCGTCTTGCATAAAGATGACCTGCATGAATCTTTCTGGACACAGTTTGTCGGTATACAACCTTTTCCGTGTATGCAGTGAAGTCGAAAGCGAGCTGGAGTGTTGTTTAGGTTCTCTGACGCCTTGCATTTAGGAGCTGGTAATGAAATCCGTAGTCGATGCTGCCTGCCCTCGGTCGTCCAGGAACAGATCTTCTAGAGATGGTTTGGCTTCTTTGAAATCGATTCCAAAGGCCACTTAAAACTCTATGCTTCCTATTTAACCATTTGGCTACTTCAGACTGACGTTGTCCAGCCTCGAGCTTCCCAATTGCTCGCCACCTGATTTCTTCCGGCCATTATCTAATGGTTCGTTATTTCGGATGTCGTAAGTCAAGACTCTAACACGAACTGACGCGCACGTACAAACCAGATGCTTTTCATACTGACCTGTTTCACATGCGCTATTGTGTTTAACGTAAATTTCGTGTGCAGATTTGAACTCAGTTTAGTTTTTTATTTAAAAAACTGCCTTTTATTATTTATTGCCAATTTTTCGCACAAGATTTTGAACACTAGTGTATTTCGCCAGTATTGTAATATAGTCGTAAACCTCCGAGGAACATTATATACATATCTCAGATATTTCACTAGGTAAAAATAATCTATGGCACAACTTCTGACTCACACAGCTCATCTCAATGTTATTCATCAAAGTAATGAAATGTTCAATTCTCTTGATCGTAATGTTTCGAAGAACTTTACCAGGGATCAAAAGCAAATCAATAGTTACATAATGATGTGTTTAATGAAAACATGAACATTTATTTTTCTAGTGAACCTTAAATCTCTAATCTGAAATATTCCAAATATTGAAAACTAGTGAATAATGACCCTATCAGCACCAACGTCAGTCATATCAGCAGTTTTTTCATTTTTTCTTCTGATATTCATGATGTATACTTAATAGGCCAATTTGGAAATACATTCAAAGGATTTCTTTTTTTTTTTTTCATTTCTATCATGGCCTATATAAAAATGTCCGACACTAGGTGTATAGTTTAAGAGAGAATCTGTTTCTGCAGGAATTTTTTTCTCCGCTAAATATTGCATATACGAATTGATCTGAGCATTTCTGTTTTTTCCAGCATTTCAAAGCCCTTTTTCCTGCCTTTCTAATAAAACATTAGCATTGTTTTCCTTGACAGTTTTCCTTGAAAGGTAAACGTTCACCTAAAATATTACAAGCAGTAAATACATCACCTAAGCAGTTCTTTGGAGCGTGCAAGGTCGCATCTCTCTTTTGGCCAACTCGGCTGAACCTTCTTGCCGTGTGACAAAGGGTCAGTCGCAATCCAAAATTCGCTTCAGGTTCTTTTGTGAAATCAGTACCTAGCTCCAATAGATAACTATTATTTGCTTCGTAAATAAGTTTAAAGACAAACAACGACAATACTGACGATATTTTAGATTTTTATCATTTCATGCTTCATCTATTTTTTCGGCAATTTTCACAGTTCTGCTTGTAAATATCTCACCAGCTGACGACGTTTCATTTTATGTTATATATTTAGACACTTTTCCTGGAAAGGCAGAACGATATCAGCCCTTATCTAGAATACATAAAAATGGTGGAAAAAGTTGGTATCACGCAATTGTAGGCCTTGCTGATGGTGAAATGGCAATCTCAATTGAGCTCTTTCCGAGTTTCAAAAAGGAAAGAACTCGAGCATCACCTGATACTTTAGAATAAGACTACTAAAATGTCGGATCTCAAAAAAAATTCTGCGACCCTCGGAGAACTGGGGAAAAAATTAATAGACAAGAAACATTTGGTTCAGTTAAAAAACGTGCAAAATACGGAAAAAGACAGAAAAAATATGGCCCTCGCTATGTAATTAAAATTGTGTTTTATTTTTATTCGTCTCCTCTCTCTACTTTTCTTTTTCCATCGCTCATTCACTTTTTTGTCGTTATCTTTGCTACGCGAAAGGATCCGAAAATAAGATGCGGAAAAAAATGTGGCGCTATTGAAAACATAATTTAGTAATCCTGTTTCAGAAGAGAAAAATAACACTCTAATATTTTGTGTCTTCATCGAAAGACAGGCACCAAATGAAAAAGTTCATTGAATAAGAGATTTTTAAAAAATACAGGATTTTTTTTTCTGCGAAGTGAAAGACCCCTTACCGAGGACATCAAAAGCGGAAAGAATTCGTTGCGGATGTCGTTCTGCTTATTCAGGTGAAATGTTTCAATACGAGTGTCAATTCAAAACATCACGTGCTAAAACTTCCTTCCGAAATGTTCAAGGATTACTGCATTTTCAAAATTTAACATAAATTAAAACGAAAATTATCTCATTCGAATGCAGCAAAAACGAAGAGATGTAGATGAAACGATTTAGATGTTTTGTTACAGATTCTTCTGGAATTTTCCCCTTTTGCCATCCCATTTTAAAGTCTCAACTTAAATATTCACTCTGGAAACAAAAGTATGCGGTAAAGAAATATACTTTACAGGAGGACATGTCGGAATAACGAGGTATATTAACTAATCTCATCCATCTCTGGTCTTTAAGATAATTACTATTCTGTGCACCATCGGTTTCCCTGTCAGACGTGTATATGATTGATTTAGTGATTCTGGATCATCTCATAATAATGGGGGTGATCAAGTGTGATAATGTGAACATTTGTTCATGGAAAGAGACATCACCCGCCTCAGTATTTCTCTCTCTGGATACTTTTGCTAGATTCCTTTCATGATTAAACCCAAATTTTCCAGAACGTTTGGATACTTAGAATGAAAAACAACGTATCTTCCTATTTTACAGTTTTTTTAATACTTTAAAAGCATAAAAAATTGATTTTTTTTAAAGTGCTATCGGTTTTAGAAGTGGGTGATTCTGTGATTTCCCAGATCCTCTTATCTGGAAATTAAGAAAAGTTTTATGTTTATTTAATGTAAAAAAAATGCTGACGTACATCTAGCAGAGAATGTTTCATATTAATATTGTTTAAATATGTAAACTGATAAGCCTCAATATGGATACTGAAGCCATAAAAAAAGACATCTTGTGCACATGAACAAAACATGGAATGCTTTTTATAGTCTTTCTTTGAATTTAGAGCCTCCTGCTTAAAAGAGTCGCATTAAAGAAACTTTCCGTTTACCGTTTAGTTTCCCCAATAAACCGTGTTTCTAGATAAAGTTAAAAAAAAAATCAATATTTCCTCAAGCAGCTGCTTGCCACAGAGGTCTGACAGGAGCCTGTCAGTTTATACGCTAAAGTAGAAGGTCTGAGGATTGCAGGACCTCGGCAGAAAAGCAGTACACATGTTTATTAATATATATCTGTTCAAGTGATAAATTATTTCTAATATAACTGAATGGCACAACTTTCATAACATTTAAAAGTTTGAACCGTTAAAATTTGCACTTATTTGGTGTAACTACCGAAGTGAACAAAAATCTTTTAAGATGAAAAAATCTCATTTCTTCCTTACCAAGAGAATTTTTTTTATTTTTTTTTTATTTGCGACATATAGGACAGAGAAGAATCCTGGAAGCTACTCCTAGCTTAATACAGGCCTTCTCATACAAGGACATGCCCTACTAAGACCGAAGTTACTCCTGACCACTGCCTTAGTTAGAGCTAACACAACAGACAATAATTGAAACACTTTTACAGGGAAACCACTTGTGAATGTACAACATTCATCATAACGCGTGCGTATTGTTTCACGAGATTCTCTGAATACTGTGAAGACATTGCGGTTAGGAGATCCTAACCGCAATGAAACACAGTTGAGATTGAGTTTTGAAGAGTAAAAATTTCAATACAGAATTTGTGCAGTGCTCGAGGAGGAAGGGATATTGCCCTGTGTAAAAAGTTTCTGATCAACTGTCAACTAGTTTATTGAGGCGTCATTCTAAGGAGGAATGTTTTGTTCACAGATTCCAAGAGTGTGTTTTTTAGAGGATGAAGCCTAAAATCACTACTGATGTAATTAAGTTATAGGTTTGTCCTATGCTAAGAATCGGTGTAGTATTCTTTTGAGTAGTTTGATCATTTGTTTATTTAAGTAAATTACTCAAATTGGCATAATTCTTGTAAATAAATTGTCTTAGTTGTTAGATAAATTCATTTCTTATCTCTTTGATCATTTCGAACCAATCAAATACTTATTATTGTAATGCTGCAACAATATTACGTACATAGAGCTTCGCATTCAATATTTTTAAAAAGGTGTTTTTTTTTTGCAGAAAAATGTCACTAGCGATAATTTTTTTTATAAATTTGAAATTCCACAGGTGAGTTTTATAATCTTGTGGATGGTTGATATTCCAAATATTAACCGAAATAACAAATAAATATTTAATAATAATATTACACATTTCATTATCGTATATAGAAATTGTATTGTAAAATTTGTACAACTGAAATGAATGAAAACATTATTTGTTACTTATAAGCTCAAATTGCATCATCATCATCATCATCCTCAAGCAGCCATGGGCTACGGAGGTCCAACCAGACCGTGCAATTTAGTTCTCCAAGCAAGTCTATCCTGAGCTACAACTACTGCATCTGGCCACTGCACACCAATTCTAACAAGGTCCTGTTTGACATTGTCTGCTCACCGCATCCTAGGTCTCCCCTTCCTTCTGAGGCCTCTAGGCACACTGTTCATAACCCTATTTGCCAATATATAATTATCCATACGGGCAACATTGCCAAACCAGCGGAGACTTTCTCTGCACAATATGCTGCTTAAACGAGGTTGCAGACTCCTTTGCCTAACCTCATCATTAGTTACACAGTTAAACCAAGATACTGCGTAAGCATCTAGAATCAAAAGCATCTAGTTTCCTATTATCTTGTTTACACAGCGTCCACGTTTCACTACCATAACTAACCCTAGAAAGAACTAAACTATTATAGAGTCTAATTTTAGTCTTTAGGTGTATACACCAGTAGGGGGAAAAGGAGAGATCTGAACCAGAGGCCGAGCTATGTTAATCCAATGGGCTCCGCCTCCCATGTCTTTCAAACTGGAGGCGGAGCACATTGGTCAGAATTCTCGTTGTTTTTAAGACTGAAGTCGGACAATGGTGAATAAAATACCTCCCTCCAGTAATGTATTAATCTGAAATTATTCAGTTAAGTTGCAGATAATCCACTTGTAATTTCCACCGACATCCATCTTGGTTTCCACAAATTTTTTCGAGTCCACCATTTAGAAACCTGACATCACCACAAACTCCCACGATTTTACCGTTAGTCCACCATCTTGGTTTCTAACCTCATCCGAAATTACTAAGTCCAGACTCCGCCATCTTGGTTTCTAACCTCATCCGAAATTACTAAGTCCAGACTCCGCCATCTTGGTTCCTGACATATTAATTAAATGCTTATCAGAACTTCCACTCCCCTTTATTAAACCTTCCCTATCAAAAAAAAACTGTCACCATCTCATTAATTAACCCATTATCGAAAGTCCCTTTCCCCTTTTATTAAAAAAACAGAACCCCTCTCTTTTCCTCTGATTCCATCATTTTGGCATCCCCTGTGGTTGCGTCATCTTCCTACAGCGTGAAGTAAGTCCACCATTTTGAAATCCGACGTCACCGAATAGCAGTTTACCTTTTAAAATATTTTTACCCAGTAGCATTGTTTCTTTTCATTTACTGCGGGACAGTCTTTTAAATCAGTTTCTGCGGGATAGTCCTCCTTTCAGTATAAATACGACATCAATCAGTCAGAATCCTCATGCTGTTCTCAGACGGTGGCAGTGACGGTTCTCTGCTTCTCCGTGATTTTTACAACTGTTAGAAGGCAATAGTGATAGTTCTCCACGTCCTCGTGTAGTATCGATTATTTTACAACTCACTACTACATAATGTATCCATGTGATATATGTGAGAAGGCGTTCACGCTCCAAAAAAATCTCATTCGTCATATGAGAAATCATGATGGGAATAACCTGTTTAAGTGCTGTGAGTGCGAATCGACATTCTCAAGGAGAGATGACGTCCGACGACATGAGTTAACCCACACCTCCAGGAAAACCTATAAATGTGAAGAATGTGCCATGGAGTTTGGAAGAAAAGACAATCTTTTACGACATCAAAGAAAGCCACACAATAATAAGCGAAAACGTGCTGAATATGAAAGGATTCCCCAGAAGAAACAAAAACCAGACCCTGAAGACCCCTGTCAGTTTACAGAAGAAATGAAAAGGACCCTGTCAACACATAAGCTGGTGGCAACGGATGAAACATCTGTTGACGTCACCTTTTTCCTTGAATCATCACCGGAGTCACTCATAACACATCTGAAAGAAGAATTGACTGCGAAAGGTAGCATTAAATGGTACCTTGCTGTACAACTGCGCTTCAGGCGAAAAATTTCCCCTTCTACCTTCGAACACTGCACTCCATTTTTCCGAAGTAACTGTGTCACAAGCCTTCCTACATCATCCGTAAACAGAGAACTGGATTCCGCGTATAAGAATATTAAGACCTCCTTTGAAGAATTTGAAGGAGCACATAGTGGATGGACACTGGATGCTGTACTCCACGCTGAAATGAACATTGGGAAATATATACCTCTTGCAGGATCTAGTTATATCCCTAGTCCAAGAGAATTATTGTTAAAATACACTATTGTCAATGTATGTAATTCCGACCAAAAATGTTTTGTCTGGTCTGTTTTAGCCTCTTTGTATACTGCCACAGATCATCCGCAGCGCCTTAACAACTATATACATTTAGAAGAAGAATTAAACACATCTGATCTAATTCTCCCTGTTACAATAAATCAAATATATAAATTCGAAAAAATGAACAATATTTATGTTAATTTTTTTGGATATGAGAAAGAGGTGTTCCCACTCTATATCACGCCATTCAGATTTAAAGCGCATGCAAATCTCCTTTTGTTATCGGATGATGAAAAGCAGCATTATTGCTCCGTTAAGAATATGAGTAGGCTACTTAGTCCTCTCACCAAATATAATGGTGTACATTTCTACTGTGATTGCTGCCTTCACCGTTTCGCAAATGAATCACTCTTGAAGGATCATGTCCCCTATTGTCAAGAACATGGACCCCACAGATTGATTCCCAACTGAAGAAGAAAAATGGCTGAAATTCACAAATTTTAAGTTTCAGCAGCCCGTTCCATACGTGATTTATGCCGACTTTGAATCATTCCTAGTGAAAGTGGACACTTGTATGCCTAACCCTGAAAAATCTCACACCACTATGACGGCAAATCATGAACCCTGTGGATTTGCATATCTTGTTGTGGGACCTGATGGCTGATGATATAAACCTCCAGTAGTTTATAGAGGTCCTAATGTGGTAGAAGAATTTTTAGAATGTCTGCTTAAAGAAGAAGAAAACATCAAAAATTTACTATCGATGATAAAGCCAATGCAACTCTCAAATCACGAAGAGGAATCATTTCGCAACGCTACTGTCATATTTGTAAGCGTGTCCTAGGAGCAGATCGTGTGAGAGATCACGATCATATAACAGGTAAGTAACAGATTCAGTTTTTTTTATTAAGGTAGAAAATACTTCAATATTATGTTAATTTCCAGTAACTAGGCTGTATTAATTCGTTTTGTATATAGAATACGTTGATGATAATATATTAAGTATATAGTGTTAAAAGAAATTCAATTAAAATTCTTTATTTTGCCCTTAAATTGTAAGAAAATGTTTTAAAGCCGATTTGTGGAGATGCATTTAAACAGGAAATATTGCTCACATTACTTCCAATTGGGATACTTAACTGTTGAATGAAAAAAAAAATTAGTAATTAATGCGTAAACTACTGAAAAAATGTGTAATATTGAAACACAGAGCATGTCATATTTAAGTATCAGAGGTACATGTTGTTCGCTAGTCCTTTTTTTTCTTATGTGCAATGCTAAAAGAAAAAAAAAACAGGAAATCGTCTGTATTTCTTGATATTAAGCAGCTGAAATTAGTGGTGAATTTTCGCTATTTTACATTGTATTTAATGTAGCTAAGCACATTATTTTTTTTTATCTCAGTCGTTAAAAATGTGGGAATTAAATGCATTTTTTCTTACTAAATAGTTGAAATAAGTGGTGAATTAACAGAGGAATTCGAATAACAGTATGAAAATCTTATTTTTTTTACTAAACACTTGTAATAAGTGGCGAATTAACTGAGTAATTCGAATAACGGTATGAAAATCCTATTTTTTTTAGTAAACAGTTGAAAGAAGTGGTGAATTAACTGAGTAATTCGAATAACGGTATGAAAATTCTATTTTTTTTTTATTCATAGGAAATAAAATTCGTCTGTACACCTCTGTATTATATACCGGAAATTATCCTTTATTCTAAAGTATTAATATTCAGTAAAAATCTGCTCTAAAATACTTTATCACTAAATGGCTGATGCAATAATTTCGATTATTTCTCTGTAAAAATCTACGTAAAGTTCTCGCCTCTGCAAAGTAAAAATTAAAAATTCATCCCGTACTGATAACTTTTTCATAAACACAGCACTCAGAGCATTTATTGAAGTCCCGGTGCTTTTGAGAGGTGATTGCTTTAAAAAAAAAGACGTTGATTTCTAGGAGGCTCGTTCCGGTAACAAGCAAACAAGCGAGTTACGATAACTTTGATAGGAAATCTTATATTTTCATCACTTCTTAATACTCGAGAACGTCACTACATCGTGAAATTATAAGTCAGGTTTGATAAACCATGAAAATTTAGAGAATTACCAACCTTTTATTATAAGTGTAATCCCAGAAATGGATTCCCAGAAGGGCTTTCTCCCAGTGACTGAGTGAACTGGTTCCACGATGTGTTATAACTCAATTCTGGCGCTGTAATGACTCAGCAACATGAGTGTCCGTGGAGTCACCTGATAATGCTTGTTATCTCCCTGCTTGCTAAAGATAAGACTCAGACGACACTTATATATTTCATTTAAAATTTTTTATTGATTTCAAAGTAATTGGTGATACAATGACAATGCATGCACATGTAATGATTTCCATTAGTTTACAATTTTATACATTTCACAATGATGCTTTTTCACATTGATTATACTTTACAGCCTGCTTACAAAAAAAATGTAGGTTAACAGAGGAAATGGTTTTTACATACAGCTGTCTACATATAATAATGATGACAAGTAATATTTTTACATATATAGGGGGGTTATGTGCATACATGTGGATAAAATTATACTATTTTTTATACATAAATAGCTCAAACATATTAAAAAAATCACTGTGAAATATTCGTTTTTTTTCTGTTATGTTATTTTTTTCATTGTTTTGTAGTGACCGTACGAAAGGGTGTCATAACCATTTTCTAAAATATATCTTTTATCGTCAAATGGTGACAGACCACGTTTTACACCTTTCACTGTGTGAAGATGATGGTTGCTACTTTGAATCCTTGTCAAATCTACTCGACAAGGTGATTTGTTTATTAAGCAGTCTCTGTAATCCTTGTGCCGAAGGGTTCTTTTTACGATGTATTTGGGAACTCCTTTCCCCGTCTTCTTCTCCTCATGTAAACTCTGAAGGGAATACATTTTAGAACGAAGGCCTGCAAATTGTTTGATAGGTACTCCTGAAAGTTCATCTTTCATTTTACCTAGTACCTTTTTATTATGTATACTATGCAAAACATGGTCTATGTGATAGTCGGACGTGTCAAAATGATCTATACCTTCTTTCATATCAGCATACACGTCCTCAGTCCTATTTCCCAGTCCCTATTTTCAGTCCTATATTGGTCCTATATTTCAGTCCTATATTTCAGTCCTATATTATTCCCAGTCCCAGTCCCTATTCTCAGTCCCTATTTGGGAACTCCTTTCCCCGTCTTCTTCTCTCACACTCTGAAGGGAATACATTTTAGAACGAAGGCCTGCAAATTGTTTGATAGGTACTCCTGAAAGTTCATCTTTCATTTTACCTAGTACCTTTTTATTATGTATACTATGCAAAACATGGTCTATGTGATAGTCGGACGTGTCAAAATGATCTATACCTTCTTTCATATCAGCATACACGTCCTCAGTTTGAAGCTCGTAGCACAGTGAATCTGTATCAGTGAACAATAATTTAGCTTTTTCTCCATATTTTGGGCTAATATACTCATAATGAAAGTGTGCTTAAAAACTGATAGGAGTCTATAAAATATAATATCCCCAGGGAGAAGGCTATGTATGTTTCCATTATATTGGGAATGCAATTAATCATCTTATTTTTGATTTTACCGATTCCCTGCATAATAAGATGGCTGCATACTAAGTAGCCTACTCATATTCTTAACGGAGCAATAATGCTGCTTTTCATCATCCGATAACAGAAGGAGATTTGCATGCGCTTTAAATCTGAATGGCGTGATATAGAGTGGGAACACCTCTTTCTCATATCCAAAAAAATTAACATAAATATTGTTCATTTTTTCGAATTTAGATATTTGATTTATTGTAACAGGGAGAATTAGATCAGATGTGTTTAATTCTTCTTCTAAATGTATATAGTTGTTAAGGCGCTGCGGATGATCTGTGGCAGTATACAAAGAGGCTAAAACAGACCAGACAAAACATTTTTGGTCGGAATTACATACATTGACAATAGTGTGTTTTAACTGTAATTCTCTTGGAGTAGGGATATAACTAGATCCTGCAAGAGGTATATATTTCCCAATGTTCAATTCAGCATGGAGTATAGCATCCAGTGTCCATCCACTATGTGCTCCTTCAAATTCTTCAAATGAGGTCTTAATCTACTTATATGCAGAATTTAGTTCTCTGTTTAGGGATGATGTAGGAAGACTTGTGACACAGTTACTTCGGAAAAATGGAGTGCAGTGTTCGAAGGTAGAAGGGGAAACTTTTCGCCTGAAGCGCACTTGTACAGCAAGGTACCATTTAATGCTACCTTTCGAAGTCAATTCTTCTTTCAGATGTGTTATGAGTGACTCCCGTGATGATTCAAGGAAAAAAGTGACGTCAACAGATGTTTCATCCGTTGCCACCAGCTTATGTGTTGACAGGGTCCTTTTCATTTCTTCTGTAAACTGACAGGGGTCTTCAGGGTCTGGTGGTTGTTTCTTCTGGGGAATCCTTTCATCTTCAGAACGTTTTCGCTTATTATTGTGTGGCTTTCTTTGATGTCGTAAAAGATTGTCTTTTCTTCCAAACTCCATGGCACATTCTTCACATTTATAGGTTTTCCTGGAGGTGTGGGTTAACTCATGACGTCGGACGTCATCTCTCCTTGAGAATGTCGATTCGCACTCACAGCACTTAAACAGGTTATTTCCATCATGATTTCTCATATGACGAATGAGATTTTTCTGGAGCGTGAACGCCTTCTCACATATATCACATGGATACATTATGTAGTAGTGAGTTGTAAAATAATCGATACTACACGAGGACGTGGAGAACTATCACTATTGCCTTCTAACAGTTGTAAAAATCACGGAGAAGCAGAGAACCGTCACTGCCACCGTCTGAGAACAGAATGAGGATTCTGACTGATGGATGTCGTATTTATACTGAAAGGAGGACTATCCCGCAGAAACTGATTTAAAAGACTGTCCTGCAGTAAATGAAAAGAAACAATGCTACTGGGTAAAAATATTTTAAAAGGCAAACTGCTATTCGGTGACGTCGGATTTCAAAATGGTGGACTTACTTCACGCTGTAGGAGGATGACGCAACCACAGGGGATGCCAAAATGATGGAATCAGAGGAAAAGAGAGGGGTTCTTTTTTTTAATAAAAGGAGAAATGGACTTTCGATAATGGGTTAATTAATGAGGGGGGGGACAGTTTTTTTTGATAGGGGAGGTTTAATAAAGGGGAGTGGAACTTCTGATTAGCATTTAATTAATATGTCAGGAACCAAGATGGCGGAGTCTGGACTTAGTAATTTCGGATGAGGTTAGAAACCAAGATGGTGGACTAACGGTAAAATCGTGGGAATTTGTGGTGATGTCAGGTTTCTAAATGGTGGACTCGAAAAAATTTGTGGAAACCAAGATGGATGTCGGTGGAAATTACGAGTGGATTATCTGCAATTTAACTGAATAATTTCAGATTAATACATTACTGGAGGGAGGTATTTTATTCACCATTGTCCGACTTCAGTCTTAAAAACAACGAGAATTCTGACCAATGTGCTCCGCCTTCAGCTTGAAAGACATGGGAGGCGGAGGCAATAGGATTAACATAGCTCCGCCTCTGGCTCAGAACTCTCCTTTTCCCCCTACTTACGCCTATTTCTCCACACTCTCCATAGATTCTTAAAATTCCCGGCAGCAATCCCTATTCGTCTGTTAATCTCATGCCGCACATCACCATTATCTGTTACATAGCTCCCAAGGTAATTAAACTGTGACACCTGCTCAAGACTGCAACCATTCAGATGAACTGAATCACAACCTGCCTGACCAATTTTCATCACTTTAGTTTTCTCTCTGTTTATAACCAAACCTACTCTACTACCAGTCTCATCAACAGCTCGAATGAAAGAGTTCATCTCATCAACATCATTTGCCAAAAGGGCTAAATCATCAGCATAATCTAAATCAGAAATTTTTGTATCTCCAGTCCATTTAAGATCAAAATCTTTCCCTTGAAGTGAATTTCGCATAACATAATCAATAACCAAGCTAAAAAGAAAAGGAGACAAAATACACCCTTGTCGAACACCAGAAGTAATGCTAAACCAATTGCTACAAGCCTTACCAACTCTCACACATGACTCAGTGTTATTATAGAGAGCTTTCATTATGTTAACTAACTGTCTGGTATACCATATGATTTCACAATCAAACACAAATTATGGCGATCAGCAGAGTCGAAAGCCTTTTTGAAATCAACAAAGCTAGCAACCAAAGGTTTCTGAAACTCTAAACATTTCTCAAGGATCTGCCTAAGTGAAAATATCTGATCCACACATCCCCTACCACTTCTGAATCCACACATGAAATGTAAATTGTACAAAATGAAAAATAGAATAAGGAATTAAAATTGAAGATCTCAGTGAAATATTTCTAAATCATGCTTTTCAATTAAATTAATTCTATAGGAAACTTTGTAAGCAACTTCTGAATAATTATCCATTGATAATATATTAATTCAGCAATTGAATTAAGGTAGCGTAATCGTTCGAATAATTGAACTGTAAAATTTGACAATATTCAAGTTCTCAAAAAATCTAACAGTAAGAATGGAAATGTACAAAATTAGGAATTAACCGGTTGAGCTTCTAAGAAGCCCCTGTTTCCAATGTGTAATAATTCGCTCTTGCAGTGATAACTTACACTGAAGCGCTTTGAGTTGAAATATTTGCATTGAAACCCTTTGAGTTGGTGAGAAACTTCATTAACAAAGAGTCCCAGAAGGAGATAAAGAAAATTTGTCCGAGAAGATAAAGAAAATGACCATTCCTTGATAAAGGCAAATTCTTTTGCTCCATTCATTTAAAGGTCAGATCATCGACTTCTCTGCTTTGGTTTTTCACTGACTAACTGATCATTTTTTTTGCCACTTTTGTAAGTCCGCCTCATTTGTGTTGCCATCAGCAATGCAAGTTACGAATTTTAAATAAGGATGCAAGAACGATATTTGAACGGGAGCAAAGTGATTAAAAAGCAGGTTTGAGAAGGAGAAGAAACTCGAATAAGCATTTCAGCGGAGAAGGAAGTTCAAGAAAAAGGCTCGGAATACTTTCTTCAGTTTCTTTGACATATTGGCCAAATACACAGTCGTATCAGAATAATAAGACCACCCAAGGAATCACAGTGTACCCACCCAGGCGCGTCACAGAGTGCACATGACAAGGTCGGCCACAAGGAGATATAAGCGGCCGGCCAGGACAGATGAGCCATAGTGCATAACGTGAGCACAATGGGCAGAGGTATTGATTTGACGCACGTTCAAAAATGAATGATCATCAGCTACTGCACCAAGGGTGGAAGCATCTCGGAAACAGCAGATTTCGTGGGCTGTTCACGAGGTGCTGTAGTAAGGGTGTACCAAGAATTGACCGCTGGCATACTGTGTATCTCCAGACGTCATAACCGTGGAGCCCCAAAGGCCATCGACCCCAGAGGAGAACGTCGTCTCCGTCGACTGGTAAAGGGCAATTGACGCGCAACAGTGCAGCAATTGAACACTTAAATGAACACTGGGGCACCCAGGTACGTGTCCTTAATAACAGTAGAAGCGAACCTTGTTACACAGGGTCTCTGCAGTCGACACTGCAAATGCACCCATGTTAACCAAGTTCCATCGGAACGACACATGCAGTTCGCATGGGACAACCATCATTGGACAGTGGAAGAGTGGAAAAAGGTTGCCTTCTCCGACGAATCGTGGTTTCTACACCACAGAAGTGATGGGCGGTGGCGGATACGGCATCAGACACACGAGAACCAACGCTTGGACATGCTTGTCGGTCAAGTACAGGCTAGCGGTGGCAGTGTGCATGTTTGGGGGATGTTTTCTTGGTATGACCTGGGACCGCTGGTGCCACTGGCTACCTGTCCATCCTCGCTGACCACATGTATCCCTTCATGTTGGACGTTTATCCTGGTGGCGATGGTATCTACCAACAGGACAATGTGTCCTGCCATGTCACTAAGGTGGTGCGTGACTGGTTGCAGGAACCCGACAGCGATGTCTCCGTTTTCCCTTGGCCGGCGAAATCGCCCGACATCAATCCCACAGAGCACTTGTGGGACCATTTGGATCGACAGGTACGGCGTGCGGACCCACAACCACGTCATCTCCGAAGCTCCGTGCTTTGCTGGAGTCTGAATGGGCACGTGTGCCTCTGGGCAACCTTATTTAACAATTAAGTAAGTCAAAGCACATGTGCATTATACAGTTCCAATAATAAAACTTCAAAAACGTGATCAATTTCTTTAAACTAGAAGAGGTAGTAGAAAATAAAAGAAAAGCACAGTAAATTAAAATTCAACGGAAGAATTAACTTTTCTTTTAATCAGTTTGAAACTGTTTGAAATTACGATACATTTGCATTATTCTGTGGAGCAGCCGCACGATGAGAAGCGTTGTTTACCAATGTTCAAGGGGGTGGCTCAGTCGGTAGCCCTCCAGGTTCGTAAATCTGCAGTTTCCTGGTTCGAGTCCCAGTTTTCTACGCAAAACTCTCCGCCCTACCCACGGTCAGTAGGGGACACCGATGATCTTGAAAAGGCAGCCGTCCATCGAATGGGACGTGTGCGGGAAAGACATACCCTGTGCAAGGTGAAGAACACGCTGGATGGCCTTGACGGGAGACTGACATCTGTCTCCCAACTGTTCTAGTGGGTCTCCTCCCCCAACTTTCTCTGAATCTTCAGGGTCCTTGTGACGTGGTCATTTAGTCCATTGTGTGCAAAAAAGTGCCGCTCAGAGGTAAAACAACCAACCAAATCTCAGCGGGTTCGGTTGTTTTACCTCTGAGCGGCACTTTTTTGCACACCATGGGCTAAATGGCCAGGTCACATGGACCACGAAGGCTCAGAGAAGGTTGGGAAAGGGACCCACTGGAACAGCTGTTGGGAGACAGATGGTAGCTTCCCGTCAAGGCCATCCAGCGTGTTCTTTAACGTGCACAGGGTATGGCTCTCCCGCACACGGGGCCACGGCTTAACGTCCCATCCTACGGACGGCGGCCTTTCCAAGCCCATCGGTGTCCCCTACTGACCGTGAGCAGGGCGGGGAATTTTGCGGGGATAAATCTCAACGCTTACTCAGCTGGGACTCGAACCTGGGAACTACAGATTACGAGCCTGGCGCGCTACCGACTGAGCCACCCCCGCCCCGAAATCTCAGCGGAGTTTAAGTCATTTATCGTCTGTTAGAATTAATCGATTGCTTTATGCCACCACGTTTTCTTAAAAATACTTTTATGCGATATCATTTATTGTGACCGTTCCTGCCAAAATAAAGCCTATTAACTAATGGGTTAAACATACAATTTAAGTTTTCATCACTGATTTTACTATTTGCGTTAGATTATGTTAACATTTCTATAAAATATTTTTAAAATGAGTTGGGATTAATAGTTAGTTAATAATATTCCTTGGTTACGTAAAACTATCAATTAACTTTAACAGGCAACAAATGACTATAACTATACTAACAATTTTCTTAATCTTGTAGACACACATCGCATGCCATCAATTTGAAAAAAAATATTTTTGAGCTACTTGCACGATTGAATCGTTAACAAATCCATTCTATCATACTAATATATTTCATTTTGAATAAATGCTTAAAATATGTGAGAAACTTTTATAATGATTTAATTACCCTAAATATATTTTGTATCCGCTTTAGAGTCCTAACACATTTCCAAAATGTGGTCATAAGTGCACTTTACATTAAAATGCGAAGCGCATGAGTTTCGAGCGTCTCAATCGCTGGCAAATGTTTCCTGCTCTCAGTGGTTGACTCTCCTTCCTCTCGTAAGGTGTGAATTCCCTTTGTCACCCTTTGAGCAACACTTGCTGCCAACGCCAACCGTCTCTTGGCCTCCGCTTTCCGCTGTTTCGAGCATCGTCGCCGTCCACCCTTCGGAATGTTTCCGTTTTCTCTCGCCTCCCTTTCCGACATTCTGTAATTCTCACCATTCCACAAATTGAACGGAGGTGACGCGGAATTTCCCTTCCGAAACAGCAATTCGCTGCAAACGACCAATTGCAGAGCAACATGAATAACCCAATCGTCAACGATCCTCTGCCCTTCAGGCGAGACCTGTCCCTCCTTCGGATGAGGAGCCCCTCATTACTTCTCCTCTTACTTTCGACTTCGCTCCGATACGGCCGGCCTGACAAGTGGGCCACGTGGGCCGCTCTCACTCACCTATATAACAGTTGTGCCGTTCTCTGACAGCCATTTACTTGGATCTCTACAGATAGGACCGACTTGTCTTGTGTCAGTGGATTCTCTCAGTGGACTGCTCTCAAGTGGATCAGCTACGACATCTCTCCAACAGGTAGGAAACAACATCGAATCTTACAATTTCAGGAAAAGGACAGAAGATGGGGGGGGGGGGGCGATGTTTGGGAAATTCGTTGCTGCAATTATCTGTATCAAAAATATTTTTTTTGGTAGCATTTATTCCTTTAGTGTAAAATCTTAAAATCGAGTACTTTTAAAAAAAGTATTTCATTCGTTGTTTCTAAATAGCACTGTCATGAATCAATGCAAGAATAAGATGAAAATTTTTATTAACAGTTGTTGAGTTTAGGTGATTCTCTTACCTAAGGTTAATAAATAAATCTCCTGTATTCAAAAGTCTATTAAATGTTATTAAAGTAATGCCCAATTCTGTTCCGCTTCGGAATAGGCTTAGACCTAATACAATTTTGCATCTTTTGTTCATAATTAAGAAGGTCGGATTAAAGACATTTACCGTTAAACTTAATGATATTCCGAATTAGCTAGATCTTTAAAAGAAGCTATTACTTTAAAGTGCTTCTGAATGAAACATTAAAACTCTATTTTTTTCTTGCTTTTGTTTCAAAAAAAAAAAGAAAATAATGCATGCGATCTAATTTCTGATTTTACTGACGTCGAAGTATCGAGATCCACGCCATCAGCATTGACCTTTTTATCTCTTAGGTCAAATTCTAACCGACAGCTGTTCCTCGAATAATTTTTTATTCTTCAAAATATTAACTGGCACATACTGATTGGATTAAAATTAGAAAGCTTGATATCTCCATTGATCTCCCTCCCTTGAATGCCGCCTCACGTTTCTCTCATGAGAATCTTATTTTTCGCCTTGCTGAAATCCCTAGCTGAAGCTATCATTTCGCCAAAAATTTATCATTTTTAGCATTCGCTTATTTGCTGCCACAATCATCCAATTATTTTCCTTTTTCTAATCTGTTTGCTTTTAATTCATCATCATCATCATCACAGCTGACATCACATGAAACCCTAATTGAATCGTCTGCGAGCATCACCTGAGCGTGACTAAATGATCGATTTTCGAAAGAGCAAGACACAAAGCACGCGCAGCTTTTATTCATCGCCAAATGGAAACATTTCTGCGTCACTTCCTTTACGGAATGACGATTGAAGACAAAAAAATTATTCTTGCCAGAGCAAAACTCAACAAGAGTCTGGCGTTGCTAAAGCTCGTTTCCTCTTCGTGGATTTCTTCCCGAACCAAGTCTGATTCAACGATCGTCAGAATCGAAAGTCTTTGCTGTTGGATTTTAAAGTTTCACATACATTGAAAAAGAAGGCAAGGTCACATCTTCATCCGAAGAATGAAGTGCTTTTGATGATCCTCGTCTGAAATTCATTTAAATCTCCCATTTAAGAATCTTGCAATTTGCAATTTGAATTGAAGCAATTTGTATAAAGAACCACTTTCAAAATTCAGCAATAATTCGTGAAATGAAAAGGAAGTGAGTTTGACCTCCAAAAAGTGGGTCGGTTCAAATCCAGCAGTAAATGTGCACGCTTTCTCTTTAATGACACCCCCCCCCCCTCCTCACACATCATTTTTTCTTCTTCAAAGATGATCTTGTAGTATTCTTTGGAAAAACTGCTGCTGAAGAGAATTTCCCTTCATTGAGTTTCGTGTTGTGACTTTATTTCATTATCCCATGACTCATTGATTGACATTGAATATGCTGATTTGTGTTATAAATGAGCCGAATCAGTCAGTTTCTGTCAGCGTTGGTCTGTGTGGAAAAATGCATCTTTTCTATTTACTCTTATTTCTATTGGACTGACCATCACCCAAACTTCTGTTTCTTTGGTTCTTTGCGTTGATATGTTTATTTATAAGACCTCAATTCGATTAAAAATACTGAACAACGAAGTTTGAGTTTAGCTAATTAATAATTTCCCAAGCTCTTGTTTAACTTCGTTGAAGCAATATGAATGAAGGTTCTTTAATAGAATCAACCAACGTAGAAGAGACAAAAAATGATTGAAATGCCACTCTCTTAAAAAAGGAAGAAATTCTTCTCTTATTTCGCTATTGGACAGGTCTTTAGTTCTTGTAACTTTCTTCTACAAAAATAAATAACAGGAGATTTTAATCACAAAATCAGTATATAAATTTTCAGCGCTTAAAATAGGGCTTTGAAATACATTACTAACTGTGCATTTAGTTTTAGTTCTCTTAATTCATCAAAGAGAATTAAATTTGAATGAAAAATTATTATTTTTCTTAAACATATGCAAATTTAAATTAATCTTAGCGGAGTGTGTATTGTGATAGAAAATGACTATAGATGAATCTCAAAATAAATCACTACTTGAAGTAGTGATATTTAGGATATACCACAAGATATGAAATATCTAACAGGATATATCGTTTTATTTAGCCAGTCGTGGATAGCAGAGAAAGTATCTGAATTTCGTCTGCGCATTGCATTTTCCAAAACGATTTCTCCATTTCCTCTAGACCGTTTAAAAAAATTCCCCTAGGTCATCTGATGACTCCCACGATGAAGTACTCGATGTGAATGATCAGAGCTTGAGCTGTCAGCTTAGGCTCGGACATCTTTTCATTTCTAACATCATCGCATCTTCAGAAGAAATTGGACAAAAAAAACGGTTCAACTCAATTGGGATTGGGTCGGGTTATTTTACCTTTGGGTGGCGGTTTCAATGAGATAAATGACCAGGTCACAAGGACGCCAAGGTCTCGGAGAAAGTTGGGAAAGGGACATACAAGACACATTGTGGACAGCTGTTAGGAGACAGAATTCTTCCGTGAAGGACATCAAGGACGTGCCCAGGTTATGGCTCTTCTGCACTCGGGCTACGGCTTTCCGACTGAAGGTGCCCTTTTCTAGCCCATCGGTGTATCCTTGTTCACTGAGCTGAGGAAGGGGGTAAACGAAGAGAAACCTCGAAGCAGGCACAGCTGCACCTAACCGTTTAGGGACTAATGAAGATGTTACGTTAGTGCAAAGCAGAATTAGAAAAGACATAGCTTAGGAAACAATCATTTTTATAGGAAGATTTCACAGTTGATTAATTTAGTCATCAGAATGAAATCTTTCTAAACCTTCAGATTACTAATATTCGCTCAGCTGGTTCAATGAAACAATCAATAGCACCACAGGAATAGTTTGCCAAAACTGATAAAAATTCAAAGGAAAATCACACAAACTTAAATTACAAATGCATTTGATTTAGAAAACGGCTGATATAAAAATAATTTTATCTTTTACGGTCAATATTACTAACGGTTTTATTATTTAGGTTTTGATCAACTTTTTAGATAAAATCTTCTGGTTGACAACACTATTGCTCAATGCTTCATTAATTTATTGAATACTGATAGCATGTTAGTAATCTCAAGATTTAAAACAGTTTTGCGATCTGTAAGTTATCTCTAATGACATTTGCTCCCAAAACATTGTTTCCAAAGTTACTGAGCTTCGAATCTGCATCGTCTCCTGATCCTTTTCAGCAATTGCATCTCATTGATTTCTCTTTAACAAGAGCCACTCGAACCCAAATTTAATGACCAACAGAAAATATTATATTCTTATAGAGCAACAGGAAAAATTCTGTACTTAAAAAGCAAAATAATTTCTATTGAATAATGAATCTGAAGAAACACACTATATTTTTTAAGGGATGAAGAAAATATCTGATTGAAAAGAAAAGAATTGTACATTTTTAATGTGTATTATGAAATGGAAAAATGTTCATTTATCCACCTAAAAATGTTTTTTCAGAAGGAAAGAATGTACTCCCTACACAAAAGACGGAGATAACCTACAAACTCTAATGGGCTTGTCCTGGTTTCTAACACACCATACAAACACGTACATATGCTAACCACTAGACCAGGTATTGGCTACCCCTGGGTCAAAAACAAATTGGAAGAAATGCGCCATATTCACGATATTGATTATTTTTTTATGAATCACATGCAGCTAGTGATGCACGGTCTGGATGTGCCTCATCTAACAGAATCTTCCGAAGTCTGTGATTTGTTATGTAAGATCGCTATTGTCTTTGTTTCAGCACTTATGTAAGCATTATAAGAAATAAGAGGGAACACATTTTGATTGCAGAATGATTGTGTTGGTTAGTGTTGTCTCCTAATAATCATTCATTAATAAGAATACGGATTTCGTTTCATAATATAAGAAATGTTGAACAAAGGAGATGTTTTACAATCATTGACATAGTTTCAAAGCAAATGCGGAAATAAGAGGCAGCAGACGCCATGTGAGCATGCAAATGTTTTTGTTAGTGGAGCTCAACTCGTCTTGCAATATCTGTTGTCAGATAAAGCCTGAACAGATTTCGCATTGCAACAACTACGAGGCTTAGCCACTGGACTTCACTTTATACCTTCAATCTTTTCGCATTGTAAAATTTAAACGAAACTTTAATTCTACATCTTTCCATTCCATTTTCATCTGATACTTTTTCTACCTACCTCATCCGCACAATGGAGACAAAAAATGAGGTTTTTTAAGTTCCTTAAAAGAAAACGACGAATGCAAATTTCTACTTGACTAATTCATTTTGTAATTCTTGAAGTATACAACAGTTAACATTATTTATCATTATAATAATGATACGATGAAGTTCTTAATAGAAACGGCAAATGAAACTCGGCATATTTTTCCTTCTTGATAGCAGAGCGTGAAGCACAAACACTGAACATACATTTAGATAAGTTCAAAATTAACATTCGATTGAAATCGGTGGATTTAATGCTACTGATATTATTTTATTTCTCTAAATTCTATTCTTTACCGTTTACTTAAATTGTTTAGTCCTTTAATTTTATTTTAGTGTGATTGGAACCGAAATATACTTAAATGATATTACGAGATCTTTTCTTTAAAGAAGCTCAGATAATTTTGAAATTTATACCGTAAGAATAATATCAAATAAAAAATTCTGTTGAGAAAACTGAAAATAAACCAGGAAAAAGCTAAAAACACTTTTCGAATCTGTTTTGTATATTGATTCACAATTATGTCCCAATCCCTATTGAAACGAAATCCATCATCACTAACTTCTTTGGCGGTCGTAAAGAGAGAAAGTTTGAAACTGATTATCGCATTAAAACTGAAGGTTTGCTTTTAAACAATTTCAAATAATGCGAATTGTCTCTCAAAACAAGTAACCGATTTTTTTTTAAGTTAGAATAATTTTAGTTTTTTTTTTGGAACTACATTAAAGCCACCAGAGAAAGAACAACGCTGCTGAATATATCCTAGGATCATCAAAAGCATTTTAATTTATGTAAAGTATATTATAACTAAAAGAAAAAGATAATTTTGCGTAAGTGTTTAGAAATTTTTTGACATCATTTTGAATCCAAAAATCCGTCTTCATTTAACTAAATAATTTGCACTGGGCTAGAGGCATTCAAAAAAAAAAAAACAAATAAATCAGTGTGGCACAAAAGGCTAAATTTCGAAGATAAATTTACT
Organism: Ryuthela nishihirai; assembly: GCA_038380435.1. Taxonomy (NCBI): domain Eukaryota; kingdom Metazoa; phylum Arthropoda; class Arachnida; order Araneae; family Heptathelidae; genus Ryuthela; species Ryuthela nishihirai. Next base: position 9,161,442 of record JAWZYU010000019.1, read on the forward strand.
CATAACCAGCGAATATATTCAATCGTCCTCGTGCTGATATTCGTCTTCTAGGTTTGAATGACTTCTACGTCACCCGTCAATAGAAGCATGCATGCAAGGAAATGACATCATAGATGCGATCTTTGCATTTCCTCTACTAAACCAATATGTCATCCATTCTCATCTGCTCTTTCAGGAATCTGCATCTCGTCCCACAGTTCAGTTAATATTGTTGTAAGGGTATCACTGTTCACAGATTCAATAATATTTGTTTCATTGGCTTCAGCCCGCATCTATTTGTGTGTTTTCTTTTATCTAATAGTTATCTTATCTAATATGTTCTTATCTAATAGTTTATTAGTAGAGATTGAGCATCAGATATCATGACGACCATTAGGTAATTTTAGACGCAATTAGGATTATTAGACGTATTCTAGGTCATTTTCTGTACTTTAAATATGAGCATTCAAACAATTTGTAAGACATCCAAGCAACTGCAATGGCATGAAAGCAAATGATCTCTCAATGAAATACGAATCGAACAATTGACGTTCGCCTCCCCAAGATCAGTTGAGGAGGGTCGTGTGAACAACCTTGATCTGAATAAGCAATTATCTCGCGAATTGCTGCGGAAGCTGAAAGAATGGATTGTGAAGGAGAAGAAGAGATCACTAAGCGATTACTGCAGACGATTACGATCGGAATTAATTGCTTTCTCTTTGTAGTTGGTGTGAAACAGAGAACTATGAAGATCGTTATGACTTGTCATTGTCTAACAATGCCCGTTATGCAACGACTGTTAGCAGCAATTTGTATTGTGCGGCAACATTTCCCCTTTCTGGACGAGGTCCATCAGTGAGACAGCTATAATTAGGTCGCCTGTGATATTCGTCTACTAACGTGATCATTTAGAGACTGCTGGCGAAGTCGTTGCTTTAGAACGAAGTATCGCACGCGATAAATATTGAGAGTCGAGTCTGTGTCCATCCCGCGGGCAACATCGAGTGTCTGTTGTCGTTCCTTCGCCAATCTCACACGAGGGCGAACTGACTTGACCTAGAAACAGAAGAAGAGTGTGCACCTGCAGCGAGAGAACTAACAAGAGTGTTACATTTTCGGTTGCTCCCAATAAAGCCGAGGTTAGTGGGGCCCACGTCTCACTGCTGATGTAGGTATTGGCTTTCATCCACCAATACCCTCCTTGGAAGAATGGATCTGAAGCGGAGCGTGGCCACGCTTCGTCTCGCACCCACATGGTCTACTTGCCCGAATCTCGTCCGGGTTGCCAAACATGTTACCATAGGAATCGGTGCAATGATCGGAAGAAATTCAACATCCGTTCTCTCTCCGTACTTCATCTCTAGAATCTTTCGAGTCCAGAAATGAATCATTCGAGGCAATCGGAGGAAAGGAGGAAAGGAGGGGGACGGAAAGGAAAAGAAAAACACGAAAGAAAATGAAGCATCGATTTCCACCGTCATTTAAATAGATTATATACAATTACCTTTCAGAGAAAAAGAAAAGCTAAGAATTGTTTTTCCCGATATGCGAGAAAGGGTCTACAGAATCGAGGACCATTGCTGGCTTCTAGCTCTGTTTATGTATCCATTAGCAATGAAATTGAGGACATCTAAGGTGGAGAATTGTGTAAATCATACGCTTTGAAGCAACATTATACTCTAAATTCATTTCTATAAAGAAGTCATATTGTGTGAAATGTAATATAAAATTTTACCTATTTTCGGTGACTATACAGAGAAGAAATGATAAAGAGCATTCGTATCAAAGTTCCTAATTCATTTTAAATTAGTGAATAACATAAGGCATAGTTTCCCATAACACATTATGGTGTTTACATTTGCTCTCAATATATTTCCGTCAAAGAATTCTTTGATCGCCGGAGCAGCAATCGGCAATCCTAAGAGAGATCGTTGGCACCAAAATAGTAACATTAAGTGAGCAAATAATTTTGGTATAAAACAGGGAAAAGAACGAATGTCTTTACAAGGGCTTACAAGCTTTCGTTTCTTGCACCAAAAAAACTACGACACGAATATCGTCCGCTGAACGTAAAAGAAAACCGATTGTAGCAAAAAGAAAAGAATAGCACCAAATATCAAGCACAGAAAAGGAAAAGTTCTCATCCAAAATTTAATTTCCGATCATACGATTGCACAGAATTGAGTCATAATTTGTCAAAATAATAAAAACCTAGTTATAAATTTTAAGTAAGGTGATGCAAAGATCTGTTATAGTTCAGACAAATAAGTAAATAAATATTTCTCTATGCGAAACCTAATAGAGAGATAAAAAATTTATTAGCGTTTTACTACCAAAAAACAAAAAATACTCATGCAAGTAACTCCTTGTCACAGAGGTCTGGAAGCCTATCAGTTTAATATTCGATAAAAGAAGATCTGTTAGGAAGGCGAGATCTCAGCAGAAAGAAAACATCCATGCCTTATCCGGGGCTCGAACCCAGATCCCTTTGATCAGTAGCCAAGCCACTCGGCCACGGGACCAAGATCTTATATTTAAAAATCTTCTGCTTTCTCTCAATGGAAATTTGTACGAATCTGTGAACTATCTTCTTAAGCGAGCGTTTGTTGATTTATTTTATTAAAATCTTTCCTAATAGTTCATTATACCATTTGATTTCAAAATAAGCCAATAATAATAAAGTAGAAAATGCAAGAAATTAATACTAAATAACGAAAAAAGGCATCAGTTAATATCTATACTTATATGTCATTGAAATATTAACCTTTCCATGTTCTACTAATGCAGAATTGAAATTTTTACTATACAACTTTTAGAAACAATCGTTTCGCTGTAAAATGTCAATGAAAATGAATTAAAGATGTTTTATCGAATCGATCGAAATTTTAATTTATAAAAATATTTGTTCCATAATTGAAGTTTGGAAGCTGGAATATGCAACAACGGTTTTAAGTTTATCAATAACAATTTTAAGTTTTGTTACTGCCAGTACGGCAGTCACAAAACTTAAAATTAAAACTCCATTTTCATTTACTGAAAGAAGAGTGCATTTGTGTGTATTTTCAACAAAAGTTTTTGAGACCAACGACAACGTAATTTTGGGGATGCTACAGATGATTTTAATATAGAATAATGCAGCTATTGATCTGAATTTCCCTAATTCGTTAAGTAACGGAAGATAGGTAAAAACCAGTTTATCTGACACCCGGATATCGGGAAAGTTGAGGCGACCAACATATATCCTATCTCTAAGACTGAGTGTAGTTACATTACATAAATGTCGAATTATTCGGGTTTTGAAATTGAGATTTAGTTTACTACTTTAAACATAAAGGTTGTAGTATTATTTTACTACAATCTAGTTAAGGAGAATCATATTTTCACTGTTGAAATATTTTATTAAGGGTCAGATAAAGGGCATATTTCGGTAAACAAAAGACCCAATTTCCCAACCATTCCAGCTAACGGAGCTTTACTGCATTTGATACAAAATTTTCAGACCCTTCAACTATTCTCACTGACATTCTTCCAAAAAGAAAAATCTTTATATAATTGCAAAACTTCTTTTTGCCTTTGGAACAGGAAATAAATGTTTCTTCTGACTTCTAAAGTTGCTGCTATATCGTCTTATATACAGGATCTATTTTATTTCACTTTCTATAACAATTCTTAATTTTTTTATTATTATTTAGGGAATGCATTCTTTGACTTGTTTCCTACATTGTTCGACTACTTCATTTAAATTGTTAAATTTTACCTTTCACTCTTCTATCAATTGCGTTTATTAAATTTCTAAATAAAGTTTTATTTTTTACCTTGTGCGAAATAATAGAACACTATTTGCTGCTTTTTAATGTAGAAGGTCAAAAATAACATTTGGCTATATTTTATTTTTCTTTTTGTTAATATTGAAACAGCATGTTCACCTGCCACAATAAAAAACGTGATTATTTATTATGAAAAGCGTAATTATATTTATCATGAGGTAGGGCATGTGCTGTGGAAAATGCTCATATTTCTAATGGAGCACACAGTTCAGTTTAAAAAGTGTATTAGTTGGAAAAGAGTTTCAGTAGTTGTTTGGGGATTTTCCTTTGTGCAGCGTCAGGCTGTTGGCTTAGATTGTGACTTTGGTTGTTTAAGGGAATGTCATTCTCATAAACTAATTGGGTATATATGATAAGAAACATTTTTGTAAAAGTCGATTCTAGAATTCGTTATGTAGGAAACTTTTTAACTGAAATTTTCAATGTGATATTCTTTCAATATTTGTCATTAAAAGATATTTAATAGTTTTAGCCATTAGTCTAGTTAGTCCATTTTTATATAAAGTGAAGAATATTTCAAGTTTACTGATTTCTTTTAAATTAATTGCTCTCATCTATTGAATAATCTTTTTTATTATCTGTTTAGTTATTTAGAATTTTCACACGGTACGTTCAAATAAATATTGCTGAAAATCAGTATCAATATTTAAAAATTTTGGATCTACAAATTTCTTGAACATTCTTTGATGTATTCAAAGTTGGACTTCATTTTTCATTTCATGCTTATAGTAAGCTCGGCTATATTTGCTCTGTCTGTGTGTGTGTCTTCACTGCAATGCAGGCGAAAAGACGGGAAAATAATCTTTTCAGCCACCTTGGTAATAATAATTCTAACCACTGATCTTTAACTTGGATGTGTCAAGTTATAGAATTGTTAACGCTGAGAATTCTTGTCCACATTAACTGAAAAGTATTATTTGTAGTTAGTGGTAACTAATTTTGAGTAAGAAAATAATTTCTATTGATTCAATGTGTTCATTCATTAAACACCTTCATTTGATGTTTTGTTGTGGCTTGTATTTTGTATTTAATTTTTCCCTCGATGTACATCCGAATATCTCTTCTTGAAATTTCCTCAACGTAAGAGCCAATTAAACCCCCTTCAGCAAAATGCCCCGACAGCAACATCCTTTGGCCATAAGCTTCTATTTATAAAATTAAAAGTAAATACAAAATGATGGATCCTCACTCTGCACCACGAAATATTCTATTTGAGCAACATTAGATATTTTCTTTAGATCAAAGTTTTCTCTTCCAAATCAGTGATGCAGTGAAGCGACCTATTTCCGCTCTAAAGACTTTTTTGTCAGTTTCCTTTGTTTTTTAGCGAGTGAATTAACCCAAATCTGCAAATAGTCCCGTTTCCATCTTAACGATTATTTTCTTTAAGGGTTAGTTAACATCCCAACAAAGAGAGAGTCAAAGAAACCTCTGATTCATTGCACAGGCGAATCCTGCTCCAGCGAACCATTCACTTCATGGGCTTTATTTTTTATCTTCGAATAATCACTGCAGCGGCAGTTTAATGGATTCTTTTAGCTCTCACCTGGAAAAGGATAAACACTTGAGCCTATCGGTTGTAAAAAACAACAGGAAAAAGGAAACTGAAAATGCTAATTGGATGAAGAAAAATGAAAGTCGGAAATGCTAATGTTTTCCTTTACAATAATATTCAACTTAACATAATTCTTTTTTTAAAACCAGGAGATTAATCTGTTCATTTCTTATTAACATGTTCCATATGAGTGTTTACATTTACTCTCATTTTGTCCTTTTTAAATATATTGCAGTTCGTGAGTTCACTTAAATAATTTTGTTGAGAAAATGTTGCAGTTCTCAATACACTTCACTGAATTGTTGGGAAACATACCGAAATCGGAGAAGTAGAGGAAACAAGACAGTTTTAGGAAATTAGTTTAAAAAAAATACGAAAATTGAAATTCAACTGGTAAAATGACGCTTTTGGGGCTGGGAGAAAAAAATATGATGTATGGATTTGCTTTGCTCCAGTGAGGATGAGAGGGTATGAGAAAGCTCCCCCTTTCGGTAAGTATGTAATGAAGAAAATCAGAATATTTTCGGTGACATCGAAAAGCAGCCATGGTATAAATTGTAGCATAGCAGGCCAACTGCTTCTCAGCATTATATAAGACGACGGCTTCTTGTGGGCTGCCAACAATATTTTATTTTGACATCTCTCGGGTTTGAACTTGGGACCAAAGCGGCCCACAAAAAAAAACCGACGCCTAGACCACTGAGTTAAAATCGACCATTGGAAAAGCTCTTAAATAACCATTATATACGTATAAATAAGATAATGTAAACGACGCCTATAACTCATGATATGGGAGAAAAAAATCTGTTCTATAATAGATACAATGTTGAGAAGCAGTTGGACTGTTATGCTGGAATTTTTATCGTGACTGCTTCATGATTTCACCGAAAATATCCTGGTTTTCTTCATTACTTACCGAAATTGGGCTTCACTTTCTCGTCTCATACCCACTCATCCTCTCTGGAGCAAAGTGAATTCATACATTCACAAATATCGCTTCAAAATCTATCTTTCTATCATATTTTTCTCTCCCAGTCCCCGAAAACGTCATTTTACCTGTTGATTTTGAATTGTCGTATTTTTAAACTAATTTCCTCAATCTTGTTTTCTCGACTTCTCCTATTTACCCGGTTTTTACAACCCAACAGCCCAATAATTCAGTGAAGTGTGTTGATAATGCAACATTTTCTCAACAAAACCCATGATTTCGTGTCTTTCACACAGAGCACTTTTCAGAAAATTAATTTAAAGCTCATCTCCCGAAAATCTCCCATAGTTTAACACTTCCTACACTTTAACTTTGGCTCAGAACCCCCAACTCCCTTACTACTATAATTTGCTTGAGAACAATGTTCTGAAATGCGTTAAATATTCTACATTCTAGAATATGTTACTATCATAATAGAATAAATATGTCTTGTATGAACAAGTTCTTCAGGATTACGTTATTTAAAAATTTCTTTTATTCAACCGCTTATAATGCCGTACATAAACATTTCGATTAGTTGTCTGTACGGCTATCCAGCACGCATGGTGCCGCACCGCTCCCTTCAGAGAGATATCGGCATGGAGACAAATTCATGCATCGATAACCTATTTCCTATTTAGGTCTCCTGTGAGCAGTTGGCTCTCCGTGAGGAAAATAGTTTGCCGATGATGCTGAGCAGGTCTACCTTCGTCGTTATCTCTCCTTTTAAAAGGAATGGCGAGGGAAGTCATGTTGAAGCATCGCCAAGCATTCTGATGGTATCAGGATGGAGAAGACGAGATAAGATGCAAGGCCAGCTGATTAGCTCTTACGTTCCGTGACATGATCGCAAGTGATGCGTGCAGAGCAAAGATGTCGCACGCAGCGAAGAATCGGCACATGCACAGAGAGGAATTTTCTGCCTCTTATCTCTTAAAGAATGATTCGTGAGTCTGACATTGAAATCTTCAAGGATATCCTCATTTGGAAATTATTTTTAATTAATAAGTAGTAGAATTTAACTATCCATGATGATCTATAAATAAGCTGCATCTTTTTGTATCTTTCGTGAGAACATAAGTTTAATACTGAAATTTCTGATCTCTGCAACTGCGACAAGATGAATCATAAGATAAAGACTCCGTCTGATCAAGAGATCTCGAAGGTCGTCATCGTGATCGTCAGAGAGAAATTGTCAAACGTTCATCATCATGATTTCAGTGATGATCAGATGAGGAGGATACATTATCTCTCCTGTGAGAACAGGTTAGGAAGACATTAACCCACTGTCAATCTTATTAACTTTTGAATAAAAAAACATAAATTAATTTTTTACCGAAAACCTTAAACATGCAAATAGTGCTAAAGCAGATTTTCATAGATTTTGAAAAGATAATAAATATTTCATCTGTAGAATAAACGCAACACTTTCGTTTTTATTTTACAGTATTTAAAAGAAAATTTGTTCTGTAGTTCGGTTCTTTACCACGAAACAATTAATTCTCTCTCTTCATTGATTTGGCAACCTCTTTTGTAGCCATGGTGATAAATATCACTAAAACGATTGAATTTCATGTCCTTTGCGAGAAATGAACATGAAAATTACCATCTTAGAACGTACAAAACGTCTTTCTTCTAGTGGCGCAGTAGTATCGCGTTCGTTCGCAGTGACACTTCAGCTGCTGGGGTTCGGGTTCGAGCCCCGGGATGGCATGACCCTTTTTTTTCTGTCATGACCTGCAGATAAGCTAGATCTGCAGACAAAGCTGACCTGCAGATAGACTGATTATCACAAAATCTAATTAAATTGCCTGAAAGCGGATAATTTAAAATATTAAAAATAAATGCATGATTGCAAAATAATTCAATTATCTCTCAACGAATAAATTAGTAAAGGATGAAATCAAAGTTAATATTTAATTGAACTTTGTTCCGAGATGTTATAACACTGATATGGAGTTCGTTCTTGATCAGTTCATAAAGGGAAGCCGATTCTTATCATCATCGGTTGCCTCATAACGAGGTGCATTGACTTGAAATGCCGATTCATTAACACTCCTGTTCGCTCGAGTACCACTCAGCTCATTTCGTCATGCTATTGCTTCCGGTGATTTACTTGGCCCCTTTACCAGTTGCGCTTTCGAGCAGCAATGATTTCTCTTCCTCCAATCTCACCACTCGAAGGAGGATTTCTAATTTATTCAGGGCCTCGCGGTGCCGCTTTTTTTGCTCTCTACAAATGCAGTGATTGCTTCCACATCGGGGTTAGTCGTAGAAAGCGATGATTATTTCGGAGAAGGAAGAGCGAGTGTGAAGAAGGAATTTTTCTTCGTGCAACAGGAAAAAAGTATCAGAGAGCGAAAAAAAGAGCTTTCGAACTTATCAGAGTTCTCATCAAGTGAGTTGGAAGCTTTTTATTTCAATTATTTTTCAAAAATGTATCTTTTTCTCATTGAAAAGCATAAACTCATCATTGATTCTTAGGTTAGAGTTATATGGTAACAAATTCTGCTCTAATTTGCAAACTCTGGTGATCACTGAAGATAAAATAAATACATGTATAATGTATGCAGGTCGCCTTCCCTTTGTCAATAGTTCAAAATCTATGACTACGTCATACCCACGGGAACCGGAAATTCGCATTATCGGTATGAAAACACTTCATTGAGGTTAGCATCTCGCCTAGGGAATTACCCAAAGAGGAATTACCCATTTTTTCTCGTGGGAATTGACTCGAGGTCAATGTTCAAAGATTCAAGTAAGCCCATGAACCTTTAGGAATTTTTTCACATAAAGGGTTGCTTGTCAAGTAAAGAAGGCTTACAACTAACCAGCTATCCTAAGAAAGGCTCTCTATCCACGCGGCCACTCCTTGTCCTTCGAGCTGCAAAAATAAATGCAAATTCAATTAATGATCGTGTTTTGCTCGACACTGTGGTGTACAGAGCACAAGCAACATAATGAGCACAAAATGCTTTATGTGATTCACAATAGGATTGCGATCCACATGTGCCAGGGTTTTAAGAGCTATGTAATGAACAAACGCCCACTCGACGTGTGAAGAAATCCTTCTGCTCCTCAGTGGTAGAAACACAGGACACGGCCATTGTTGTATGTGAGGCGCCAATGAGAAACGGACGATAGAGTCGAGGCCACGCGAGCCGTTCCTCTGCCGGACCAAGTAAGTCAGGTAGTGGCACGTGGCCGCTCCGTGTGCGGCGGATTTATTTCTGCACGTTTCTGAAACCATCTGCGGGTGAAGGACTCGGACTGCCGCAATGTGACGGGTTGCACACAATGATCTGCCCGACACAATGGGTTTCTGCAATTTCTCACAGATCACGTGCACCTTGCTTGTAGCTCTTGCGCACTTCTTTCGGATCCGAAAGAGCTAATTTTGGATTCAGAGATGTTGGTTGTTAAATTACTGACCGCATCGTACGGAGCCGACAATGTTTAAATAGCTGCGGCGATTATCGTTCAGCGATAGAAACGAAGTGGCAGTTGCCGTTGTCTTCAGTCGCAGAGACTGACTGTGGGAAAGTTTCCTTCTATGAAAGGCTTTTTTCAGCATCAGAACAATCTCGCTGCAGTCCATTCTGTTCACAGAGCATTCGTCGCTAAAGTTTGCATTTCGCGATGCTACGTAGTTAAAGAGGGAGTAGGGTTGTCCCTTTATCAAGGGTAAATTCAACCAATTTCCAAAAATTTTACTTTTACACGGCAACAAAGATTTTGAATTCCCAACCTCACGAAATTAAAATGGCTACTAATCATATAAGTTTTTTAAAGTCCTTGAAAAGTTATAATTTATCGGCACTTCTGACATTGAAGACATGCTTAGGTTTGCTTTCAATTTTAAAGTGAAGACGTGCTCAATTTTGTGTCTTAATTTGAAAACACCTCTTGTTCGTGTTTTCTTTCTACTACTAACATATAAGTTCTGTTCTTAAATACGTGCTTTCAAAGGCTTATTACACATATTTTTGTATAGTATATGAAGGAAATTAATTATTATTTTTACTAGACAATAATTGGATGATGGGTTTTAAATGTGGTCGCGTGGGACATGAACCCACAACCTCATGATAATATGTCATATGACGTTGCCCGACAAGTTATTAGAACGTTGGGGGGTTTTATGTCACTCGGTTAAACGCAACTCTTCTGCTAATTTAAAATTGTTCTTATAGAATGGTTTTTTCACGTGCCTGTTTCAAGAATAAAATCAAAAGAGATTTCATCTGATTCATAAATACTCAATGCAATAATCATCACGATGTTAAAATAATATTTGTGTTTAAGAAGTTAAGTAATGAATCTATAAAGGGCGTAGTGTTTAGGGAGTTAGCAATTCTTCCAGCAAACTTTGTGTTAGCTCTTCCTGAGGTAGTGGTCAGCAGTGACTTGTGTCTTAGTAAAGCATGTCCTTGTATTAGAGGTCCTGTAAAAGCTATGAGTGTATTCTTTTCTGTCCTATATGTCTAAAAATGAAGAATTTCTGTCGGAAAAGAGTGTAAAGTAGTCAGAGGTAATTTTAAGAAAAGCAATTTTTTTTTTTCATTTGGTTAAATCTAATTTCTCGCTGATAAGGACTTGGCCACTGCAGACCAAAGTTTTTACACTAAAATTATGAAATATTTGTGTAAACTTTATTTTTTATCTGAAGTGTTTGGATCAACTATATCCAGCAGAAGTGAAAGAAATGGACTTAAACAGCATTTCTAACATCGTATATTTTGCTTCCTAATTTGTTATACATTAATTCCCAAAAATAGGTTATTGGATTTTTCTTCTGCTGTGAAAAGAAAAATGATACATAGATTTTTTAAAATTAATATTTATGGTGTTTAAACATCTACTGATGAATGCTTAGCGTAATTTTTGTTATACATTATACTTATTGCATTTGATTTTTTCTTACAAATGTTTTGCGTTATGTGAAAAATTAAACTATTTGTTAATGAAAATGCAATATTAATAATTAACTGTTATTCCATTATTTGATTTGGATTATGCTGATGAGATGAACTCCTTCATTCAAGCTGTTGATGAGACTGGTAGTAGAGTAGGTTGGTTATAAACAGAGAGAAAACTAAAGTGATGAAAATTGGTCAGGCAGGCTGTGATTCAGTTAAGCTGAATGGTTACAATCTTGAGCAGGTGTCACAGTTTAATTATCTTGGGAGCTGTGTAACAGATAATGGTGATGTGCGGCATGAGATTAACAGACGAATAGGGATTGCTGCCGGGACTTTTAAGAATCTATGGAGAGTGTGGAGAAATAGGCGTATACACCTAAAGACTAAAATTGGACTGAATAATAGTTTGGTTCTTTCTAGGGTTAGTTATGGTAGTGAAACTTGGACACTTTGTAAACAAGATAACAGGAAACTAGATGCTTTTGATTCTAGATGCTTACGCAGTATCTTGGGTATTAGGTGGTTTAACTTTGTAACTAATGATGAGGTTAGGCAAAGGAGTCTGAAACCTCCTTTAAGCAGCATATTGTGCAGAGAGAGACTCCGCTGGTTTGGCCATGTTGCCCGTATGGATAATTATAGATTGGCGAATAGGGTTATGAACAGTGTGCCTAGAGGCCTCAGAAAGAAGGGGAGACCTAGGATGCGGTGGGCAGACAATGTTAAACAGGACCTTGTTAGAATTGGTATGCAGTGGCTGGATGCAGCAGATGTAGCTCAGGACAGACTTGCTTGGAGAACGAAATTGCATTGTTTGGTTGGACGTCCGTAGCCCATGGCTGCTTGAGGATGATGATGATGATTCCAGTTTACAGTATTTGGTTTGATAATCTTACTTTGAAGAGAGATAATGTTCTTAATAAGTGACTTTCAGGAATCACGAAGAATTCGCTTTCTAGAATACAGCAATGAAAGGTGCAAAGAATTAAGTTCTCAGTATTGCATCAAATGGCATTGATTCAACTCACCATATTTCTCTCGAAACGTAAACTAAGTATGTTGCATAGTTCTAAGAAGTGTCTGAATGTTTATGCACTAAATTGCTCTACATCAATGATCTTTGACACTAAAGTAGGCTGCCTCTCCATTAGCTACTTCTCTTATTATGCATCCATAAGCTGTTTTAATTCCAATATGCTTGAACTTTCAACCTCCTTTGGCTTCGGAATTTTCCTTCCTTCACCTCCACTTTCGAGCAATCAAAACAAAATAATGCATTCGTTGCGTCCTGGTTATTAAAACCATCGCTACGATCAGAATCGAGCACGTGGGAAATTAATCCTCCAGCAAATTCGAGGCACACTCGGATTTTCATTAAACACTTAAAGCCTTAACAAATGTTTCTTTTTATAACTCAATTTACAATTTCTCGAAACATTTCTTATTGGCTACTGGATGGCCGCGATTCAAAGCTCCCAAATTAGCTGCGATTGCCTAAAATATGCGCGACCTGAGATTGATTTTTTTTATCTTCTGCTAGGAGAGAAAATAAAATGTAGCCATTTCGTTATCGATGTCAACTCAGAAGTCTTAATGTCTGAACCAAATGCTACAGTTGTTCCAAATACGTGTTCTGGAAATAAATGACATTTAAAGACGAAGAAATTGTCACCTTTTGTCTGCAATGACATCTCATCTTTCTCGGGGTTGGAGGGATAATAAATCTGAATTTGTAGTGAACAGTATTTCTAACTGATTGTGAAACCATTTCTTCATTTATCTGTCTTTTGTTCGCATGCAATTCTGTTTTTATTGTCCGGATATCAAATCATTACAGTTTACATGTCCCTAACACTGATTCCGAACAATCTGCTGTTGTTTATAAGCGGCAGGACAACATTCCTAAAAAAATAAGCAATTTTGAAAAAACCCATACTATATACCTCCCGGACTTTTTTTTCTCCTTCCTTTCCTTTCTGATTAATGTCCTGAGGTTCACAACCGGTATTTTACTCTTTCTAATCCATAGCTTCTGCTGTACCCTACTAGAATATCTAGATTTTGATTAGAATCTGCTAAACATATATAATTTAAAACAATTGCTCTTCAAGCAGTTGTTGGCCACAGAGGTCTGATAGGGGACTCTCAGTTTAATGCAGATCTGCTAGGAAGACGAAACCTCAGCAGGAAAAAACAACACAAACATCCGTCGCTCGAACTTCATGGTCCTGTTGATTAGTACCCAAAAAGCTCTAACCACTCGGCCATCGAGTCGAATATAGGCAACAAAAAAAATTTAACATTTCCCAGTTGGTTTAAATAGTGTCCCCGATCATTTGAACTGTTAGTATGTAACATCCTAACGCCTACTTCCTTCATAACCTTAACTAAGAAAGTGGGAAAGAGCACCGCATTAGACTAACTGGTAGAGAAAATGCCGCTTAACCTGTAAATCCCGAGTCGGGATGGTGGATTTTTCTTTACACTTGTCTCTTTCTAAATAATTCTTAATTTAATTTTCAAATATGCAGAAATTTGAATTTATTGATGGTATAAAATTCTCTATCTCTAAAGAAAAACCAGCTGTAAGATTTTCCTTACATAAAATGCCAAAGGCATTTTATGGCATATAAAAGACTAGATAACCTCTCATCCCTAGCTTCCTATGTTTCAGCCGAAAAGAAATATTCTGAATGCCTTGTTTTATCTTCTTTAAAACTATTCTGTTAACGTATCGTAAAACTGCTCTCAACAGCGGACAGATATGACCCAATAACATGAAAAAGAAGGCTGGTTGATTTCAGCTCTTCAAATCTCCTTTCAATTCACAAATGATTATGCCTAAATTTCCTAATACACTCACTTCAGTTTTCATCCGAGGCTTATTCATTGGCCGGAATGTGTCTCTTCGGCTCATCCCTATGACATTGCAAAAGCAGGTTAAAGTTATTAACGACTTCGCTGCTAGTGTTCATCTTCGGCTCACATCAGTCTGCCTCCCAATCGACTCTTACAGCATCAATGATGGACAACAAAGAATGACCGTGTTTTATTTCTACGAATTACTATTAATCGATGTACAACGATTCAGAAGTGTGTTATGTAAACGAAACATCTAAAGATACGGAAAAAATATCAAGTGCAATGTTATCATCGAGGGTTTCTACAGTTTCTGAGTTTTGCAGATCGTAATGGTTGCAAGTTAATCACTAAAACTGACACTCTATGTAGACTAATAAATATTGAGAAAATATATTGAAGCACAATTAATTTATATGTTAGGTTATTGTTTCGAGAGGAATATTAAGCATAGCTTTGTGTAAAATACCTGAATCATTTACAAATTTATATTTTGTCGATTCAGAGAAATTCAGCTTCATAGAGAAATTTAACACTCAACTCAATGACAAAATACAAACTGAGATATCGATTCCACCTATCAATAATTTATTTTCTATGATGTGATAAAGTGAAAAAAATGCTCACACTTTTCTAGTATAACATCAAGGTAGTTTTATCTTTCTTGTGGTTTCTGATTCCGTTTCACTTTTCAAGGACGCATCCTTTGCTAAGACTCTTTCCTCCTTTACCAGTTTGTTGTCTTATTTTTGTTTTGTTTCGTTCCAGTGGACAGCCTCTCCTTTGTGCGCACGTATTGAGGTCACGCGCTGGGAGTGGCCCCCTTTAGAGCTCGTGTCTGGTGGCGACCGGACGTACCTTATTTTTGCTGCTGATCCGCAACAGCAGAGTCAGCTAATTGAATGATCGTTATCCTCCGTCAGCTCCGAATACTTCACCACACGCCACGAGATCGTTGTCTTGGAAAGACGAGACACGTGACGAAGGAAAACGACGACTTCAATTCCGATCTGTTTCCAAAGACATCATTATGCATGAAAAAGTAAATAGAAGTGACGTGCCATTCTGAAAAAGTCCGAACATTGATCGCAAGAAAAAAGGAAACCGAGGAAGCGTTGGTAAATATTTCTTCCCCATGTACATACTTGCAAAATATATTTCTCAGCTGAGCAAGGTTCAACTTTCCGCGAAGCAATCCACCCCTCCTTGCAATGGACTGATTTGTGAGAGGAGTTCACCCTATCCGAGTTCATGACTGCCAACGAAAAAGAGACCTTGCGAGTGAATGCTGCGTCCAATTCATCTCGAGAAGATGGATGTTGGGAGTGACGAAGATGGCTACAAGGCAGGGAAGCTAAAGAGCTGCAGACTGGAAAGAGTTTTTCCCTTTAAGAAAATAAAGATTGATAGACGAGGAAAACTAACATCTGGAGATGGGCGTTGGCAGACGGATGACACGGAGTGCTGACCTTCCAAGGTTGTTGTCATCGCTACCGTTGATCTGGAACGGGAAGTCAAAGAAAAGGTTTCACGTGAAGCTGGGGTTATTTTTAGACATGAATGGCGCGTCAGAATAATAGAAAAATGACAAAGAAAAAAATTGTGATTTCCTTGTGCAATTGCCCATCGTAAAAATAAACACCATTCAGAAGAATGGGAGACATAATGTAAGAAGAGTTATTTTCTTCTCTCTAATTATATCAAGACCTCCTCGCTCATTTCCAATTGCTAATATTTGGTTTCTTAATTTCTTGTGCATTATTAATAAACTCTTGTTTTGCTACATTTCACTTTTAAACTCTTTTAAAAGGAAACGGCAAATTGACAAAGGGAGAATTGAATCCAGAAAAAGTTCATTTTCGCGCAATTCTTCTGGTTGAATAAGGAATGTGATAAAAGTGGTGCACCTAGTTCTCATTTTACATAGACCATAACTGTTGTTGTTTACCCCACAGATTAAAATTTATTGTCCAGAATAGACTAAGAACAAAACTAATTATGATATTTTTGATCTGTTAACTTATTGAATTATTATTTTACAGACTGAATATTACAGATCTCGAAATGTTCGGTGTGGTGTGCAGAATCATCATTTGTAAAATGCAGTTGATTCTGTTTAAATCCACAGATTACACACACACAAAAAAATGAAAGTCTGTGAAACGTTAAAAATATTGGAACGAACAAAGTCTCATTTTGGTTTTTGAAATTCTTTTTATAGAATCAAAATTAAAGGAAGTAAAATATCGTTAATTTTGTTACTTTCTATGACGTATGTCTTCTCTATGACTCTAGTGAAGAGTAAGTTTCATCTTCAGCCACATCATTAACATTCGATCTGACAATGCGATGTTTTCAAACCCACCTTGCTCCATTGTATCACCTCAAACAGGGTGAGGAATTTTAGAATTTAGTTACATTCTTCGGGTTGGGTTGTTTTACCTCTTAACAGCACATTTTGTTTGTATACATTGAACTAAATATCCAGGCCACAAGGACCCCGAGGGTTCGGAGCTAGGTAAGATCAGCCACCAACTGTATAACGGTTAGGAGATGGATGAGAAATTTCTGCATGTTGGTTTCGATCTGGTGTGTACATAATTTAGTTGCATTTCCCGAATTGTAACCCGTGACGATTTCCGTGATGAATCGCGAAATTCAACTGAAACCGTTAACAACGAAATTTCATTGTGAAAAGTGTGATCAATAACCGCGAAATGCTCATTTACCAAAATCTGATTTAAGCTACTTTGTTTCCGCTGCGAATTGCTGGTTTGCGACAAAAAACAATTGAGAACTAATGATCTGCAATCTCAAGAAAATTAGTTAAGAGTCATATTTTAACAGAGACATTATTAGCCTAGTTATGCGAAACCTCTCGCTTCAAATATTCACTTTCAAACTTAAATGTCAAAAGTCTCAACATTCACTTTCAAGAAATTGAACATCAGAAGAAAGATATTAGAGCTTGACTGGGAAAGGCAGAGACGGAAATATTTCGCTTTGTGAAGTAACACTTTAGCTGTTAAGTATCAATGTTTGCCAATGTAAGCATATGTTCTTACGTCCATTTGTTCATAAATAAGTCAGCGCAAAAGCTTTGACTTCTGTTCATTTTGACCTTCGAATCATTAAGACCTTCTCTACCTGAATAAGGAAAAAATCATTTCAGATGAACAACTCAAGGGAACATCGTCTATCAGAAAGTTAGGAGATAATTTCGTTTTTAAAGACGTAGGATGAGCATCCATTAAAACCAGGGACTGATCTAGGGGGAGAGGAGTATGCTCCCCTTTTAGAATACTAGTGAGGAGAGTAGAGCAAACAATTATTAAATTTATTTATATTTCATGCATTTTTCAATAAATATTTAAAGACCTGTTAAAGAAAGGAAGAAATATTATACTGCATTCGAAATCCAGTCTTTTGGCCCCTCCCTCTTTATAGTCTTTCCGCTCAACTCTCTTTCTTCATCCTCCCCCCTCGAATTATTTCTAGATCCGGGCCTGATGACAATTAATGTTATGCAATCTAACTGCCTCAGAGTGGAGGCTGGCTCCTAATCTGATATTTCCTCGTTCGAGTGCCTGTTGTGTTTGCGTTCAATTTTCTGCGCTTACTTCACTTACCCTTAATGAGAACGGGGGACATAAATGAGCTTGGAAAAGAGGCCGTCCCTCCGATGAGACATTAGCCTTGGCCCTTGGTAGGGAAGGGAGAGTCATACTCTGTTCGCATTAAATAACACGCTGGATGGCATTGACGGGAGGCATCCATCTGACTCTTAACAGCTGTCGAATGGGTCACCTTTACCTACCCACCCTATCCAGCTTTCGGAATTTTTGCGACTTGATTTTAGCGCAATGTGTGCAACAGTAGTGTTGGTTAAAGGCAGGCCCATATAAAAAAAAATGAAAAGCGAGTTGGGGGAGGTCTTATTCTCAGACACGCCTCACCCCCCGAAACATTTTCGGATCCTCCCCTACCGCCCGAAACTAAATCCCGGGTAAGTGCCTGGTAAAAGGAGAAAGAAACTCTGCGAAACATTTTCATGGAAACTTCTCTTTTTCTGGTATGAAATGAACGCTTTTATAAAACTATGCTTCATAAACATTTAGTAGTCGATGAATTGTAGCCTAATTAATTATGCATTATCTTTCAGAAATCATTCCCAGTTTGAGTTATGAAGAGAACATAACACCGAGTGAAGTCCTCAAAATGGCGCACCTTTGGACCGCAATTCTGCTCGCGGTGATCTCCTCTGGTGAGTAAAGGTCTCTTTCTCTCTTCATGACAAAGAAACCACAAATCGGTTCAGCTATTGCTGTTATTCAGTTATCTCCTGCATCAATGGGAAGAAATTGCATTATGTTAGCGTTTTATGATAATAAAATAAGCTAGCGGAGAAAGAACTGACAAAAGGCCTCTGTTTCTATCATGATAAAATTCAATAGAAGCGATACTGAAACTATTTCAAAATCCTTGCAGTTTTAGCGAAAGAGAAAGGCAAAAATGCAAAACAATTCCAAGTTTAAAAAGGATTTCAGGTCAAAATTTTGTGTTTAATCTCAGGAAAATATTGTTTAATTAACAAATGAATCTATGTACAATATGTCAAAACCATGTCTACCTTTAGGTGGGGGAGATCAACTCTCCCATCCACAATAATATTCAAAGAGGTCAATCTCGTTAGTCATAAAGATGTCCACTATTGTAAAGATCACAGAGATTTGACGTATTAAAATATATAAACAAATACTCCTGAAGCAGCCGTTTGCCACAGATATCTGACAAGACTCTCCAGTTGTAGGCAGAAATTAAAATTTCTCAGGTTTTGTTTTCAAAGAGGAACAGTACGTTTTGCTGTTAATGATAACCAATAGTTTAAAGATCTCGGAAGTGCTATTGTACGAGTTCAAAGTGGGAACTGCTGAACTAAAAACAAATGACAAGTAGAACTAGCTAATCTATCAAAAAGCAAGAGACGTATCCCATCGAATCTCAGAACTTCTAAATGCAACCTTGAATGATTTCATCGGGAATAAAACCGCTTCTCAGGCTAAAAGTTTGACACTCTCTCCGCCATGCTAATTCTATGAGACAGGCTTGATGCTGGAGATGCACATTAAAAAGCAATTAAACGGTTGGAATCTGTCATTGATCATTCTTAGGGGTCTTCCACAATGTGTGTAAAATACAGAGGGGAGTAATTTATTTCCCTCCCAGCCATGGAACTCGCACGTAGCATGAACTTATAAAATCATAGTCGTAATGTGTGAAGGCCATCACAAACGGATTTTAATAAAGTTACAATTTAAATTTCAAATTTTGGTCACAACTAAAAATGAAAAAAGTAAAATGAAAGTTTCTTTTCATGACGATTTAAGCGTTTTTCGTAAATAATTTTAGTCAGCAATTATTAAATTAAAATAAATAGCTGTGTATCCTTTGATTTTTTTTTCGGCTATTCTTTCTTTAATGAATTTATCTTTGCATTATTAATGATTTTGTTCAAGAATTTTTACCTTCTATAAATTAAGTAGAGTTATTTAATTTTAAAACACTGCATTTTCATTTTGTCTTCACACAATCATAATTTTTTAAACTTTAAAATAGCTTTCAATATGAAGAATTAAAAATATGGTTGAGTGGCACTTATTCATGTTTTACGATTTTGTATATTTTCTTCTTTAATCGTTGTAGGGCCCAGTAATTGTCGAAATAGAAAGGGCTCGGGTGTTCTCAGAATCGAAAATACAAACACGATCCCATGTCTAATATTTGAATCCTTTCTCCAATGTTGCGCTGAATGCTGTGAAAAATCAATGCCAACGCAGTTCTCTCTCTCTGAATAGAAATATGGGAATAAACAAACTGGATACCTTAAATTTCAATTCTTTATTCCTTTGTGATTTTTAAAGTTTTTACGTTTTCAATCACCGATCAGAATAAGACGATTTTCTCTCCTTCCCTCTTACTCCCCCCATGTGCCTACATGGGAACTTTAACTGTAAAACTATTGTTGATTATTGAAAAATTGTTAACGAACATATTTTTTTAAATGCCATAAATTTATAATTAATAATGATTTTTTATTTAGTTTGAAATTTAAATTTATTTCAAAGTCTAATTTTTTCGCTTCCCCCTCTACCTCATCATTTGACGCAAATCTTTATTTCATTCCAAATGATAATAGTAATGAATTCGAAACGCCCTTAACCAAATTTTTCTGTTCTGAAAGAGTTTAAAGATCTGAGTGTAGAGAAGAGGAAACTAAGGAAACAAGAAACGGAAAATATTGACGCAGTTAGACTTTTATCTTTTGAGAGAGTTAGGAATAGAAAGCTTTATGTAAGCGGTATTCAGTTCCCAAAACATATTCAAACTGTGGGGCCTGTCCTAAAAATATCCTTCACTTTCCAAACACACTTCTTTGGGATAGTTCCCTTAAGTGCTTACATTCCTTTACTCATCATGTAACTCTTCTTTGCGAATATCCCCCAAGCGATTTTGTTTTCCTTTAAGTGCTTCTCTACTCCAAGAGATGACAGGTCCTGAGATATAATTTTAAGTGATTCGCATTTACTGCTAAGAATAGCATTCAGGAATATTTAAGACTCAAACGTCTCATCATCAGTACATGTTTAAAAACAGTGCAGTTTTGTCCTATTCCTTTGCCGTGTGATGTTTGTTTCTGAATTCGCAAATTGTGTCTTTTTTCGGCGCGTAAAGGGATGAGGCACGTGTTCTGAAATGAGGCTGTAATGTCGTCAGCAAGGTCAACGGCATGTTTCAAAAAATGCGCGCCTCGGAACTTCATCCATGGAGCCCTGGAAGCGGAAAGAAATGAGGTCAAAGCATCGAGGAAGCTCAGCGACGGAATTTGGGATGAACTTATCCTGCTTCCTTCTCTTCATATGACAAGCAGCGTTTAGTTAATTGGTGAAAAATGGATCACATTAGGAAATCAGCTACATTCCGAAAACTTTGAAATTCAAAACATTGTAATGTTCTAGAAAATGCTTTTAGTTTGTTATTAGTGCCTAGAAATTTAGGAGCATTCATTATCTCCAAAACAGTGAATTTATCAACTAACCAAAAATAGTATGATGGTAGTGAATTTAATTTCAGTTTGGAAAAAATGAAAAACAGGGTACTTCTGTTGCGAAGTGAAAGAAACGCCACTACTGCACAAAATTCATGCATGAAAACTTTAAAATTAACTACGAAAAAATGGAAGTAGACTTGGAAATTTGCCCTTATTCTATTGATTATGAATTCTGTTGACATCGAAGGTCAAAGTCAAAGTTAATTATACTTTTTTTCCTTTCGGTTCGATTACTTAAAAAGAATCATAACCTCAGTGGTTAAGGACTGAATGATCTACAGAACAGTCTAGAGGAGTGAACAAAAAAATAAAACAGAAGTTGCCTATAATTCACGCCATTCTTCTTGATTATTAAATAGAGACTTGATTCTTCTATGAGCAAAATATCCTTAAAGGGGGTAAATTTTATTATTCATAATGCGAAATATTTAATAATGAACGATATTTGTTCGGTACAACTAATGAGCAGCGTTTTAAATTGCAAATTTTAATGTACTTACAGCAAATAAATCAAAGCTTGCCTTTTCTTCTCTTTCTAATAAATGCAAAAATGTTCAGAAGACGCGGAATTAAGGCAGAATACTATTATTTTAAAGCTCTCAAAAATTTATGACCGAAGCTAAAATGTTTCTTGATTAATTATCTGAAGAGAAGGCTTGCCTCGTGTTTTCCACCCCTCTGGAAACCTTTCTAGTCGCAAGAAAAACTTTGGAAAGCTTGCTATGCTTTGACAAATACGAAATGAAAGCGTCGATCTAAATCAATTTTATTTCAATATCACTTCAGTTCATGCTAACAATCGAATGATCCTGAAAGGGATTAAGTTTTATATTCCGGTTTGAATTCTTTTTCAACCTTTTTAGCTTCTATCTCATTTTATAGATATATCGCAATTCATGCTCTTCAGAGCCCACCATTTTATGGTTTACAAATTTAGTGATTGCATTTGTTAATTCCTTATCGAATCAATTATTATGATGCAAATTATGGATGTTTGAACCTGGTTTTCTGTTTTAAGCATTTCGATATATGATTGATCGTAATATCCATTTTAGAGGCTGAAGTTGCTTTTCTGAATAAATCCCTTTTATTTGTCTGCCACAACATGTTAATCGGAATCCAAATAACTGTTAATTGAAAGAGAAATGTAAACACCCTGCTCTTGGGATTTTTTATTCGCAGAAACCTTCAGTGAAGTGTAGTGATGTTAGATTTGATGAATTAAAAATGTTCTTACTTCTAGAGATGCGATCAAAGATTTTCGCTTCTCGTTATTGCTTATTTTTCAATTGCAGATATTCAGACCAGTTGTTTATGCAAACAGATTTCATGACAAGATAAAAAAAATCCAGGAATTCCTCTTGCTGTAAAGAAATCGAACAATGAAAATGACACATAAACTTCAACTGTGAAACTTTTAACTTCTAGAAATGTAATTCAGAAAGATTAAGCAAAAGATGTCCCGTAATTGTTTGCAAATGTAGGAAATATCCCAACTAATAAGGACATTGGGTGGAAGCGGAATATGTATATTGCTTTGGAACTAATTCTGGGTTCAGTTTATTAATATTCTTGATCACTCAGTAGAATCAGTTACATTGCGTTAGAATGCAATTCGCTTTTCAGTGGGTGTAATGTACAAGATTCTAAATTTTTTTTAATGTAGGCTTCCTTTCAAACAAAAAATCCCCCCGTAGAATCGATTTCGTAAAACATTACAAAGATTAGAATGATAAATTGATTGACTGAAATAAAAATGCTTTTTTATTCTTTACTGCAATGTTGTTTATTCTCAGAGGGTTCTGATTGCAGACTGGCAAAATGAAAGAGGGTTGATAAAAGAAGAAGTTTGAAAATCATTCTTCTAGAGATAATTTTCTCTTTCAACTATCATGCAGTATTTTATCCAATTAAATCGACTGAAGGATGAACAGCTAATGCGTGTTTTGTTCTTTACTTTTTCAGCGACATTCGGCGAAGTTCTAAAGCGATCTCCCAAAGAATCTCGACGGAATCAAGAGAAGGTGAGTCACTGCATTTCTTTGACCCCTATTGTCTGTTCATAGTTCTAACTGAGGTGCCGGAGCCACCACCCACGTGTATTGCACGCGAATGAGGTGGAAGGCGAGCTAGGGCGTGTTCTGCAGACACGGTCAGTTGGCTGTGAAGCAAGACTTTCACTGTGACCTGCCACCGACGCCACCCCACCTGACACTGAGGCCAACACCTGAATTCTCTCTCAACCTGTGGACATAAGTGAGGTACAATACCTAGATACGTTCCCAACCAAACGCTGGCCTTTTTAGGTTGTCGGCTGTAACAGACAACGTAATCAGTACAAAATGCAAAAAGGAAACAAGACAATATAACGAAACGAAAGCAGGTCTTGTCAATCATCTACCTCCAATGACTTCTACGCAAACACTCTCAAACGACCTGTCTTAGGAAATATTATGATTTTCATGATACATCTTTCTTTTTACATTTCCTTTGGTAATTCCAATTTCTAAAGCCGCTTTCAGATTCGTTGTCTTTTATTCTCGCTACTTTTATCACTTCAAGAGCAGATTTGATCGCAGTGCGTTCTGGAGTCATATGATGCAACTGAAACGAAAAAAAATCCTTTAATATATTTTAAGGCTTAATTGTGTTTTATTGCATGTACTAGATTTCAGTGAGGGACGTTGTTAAAATATTTTGTTTTTGCAAGAGTCTTGTTTTTGTATTGCTCCTTTCAAAGAAAATTTAAATATCGCACTTTTAGGATCAGTTTTGGTTCTCAATACCTCGCTCTACCTTTCTGTTGATATCATCGTTTTCCACTTATTTCTACAGATATTGCAAACGGCTTCCCATATTTAATGCTTAACGAACGATCAACGCTTTATTTTTTTCTTTGAATGAACTGGACCAGCAATGTAACGTAAATGAGACTTAGTTTGGAACGAGCACTTCTTATTTTTCGGGTCGGTTGTCTCGAGTGGGAGGGGAGTATTCATTCTGCATACAGAGCCAAGCGCTCAAATCTTAAATATCCAAATTATCCAGCTCAGATGAGTTAAAAAGGAACCACTGGACAGACAGCTGATATGGATAGATGAGTAGCATCCAGAGTGCTTTCAACCGATTACTCTGATTCAGCGGGTCAAAACGAATATGGAGAAATGCATCTAACTCTTTCAAAGGAAAACTAAATAGAGAAGTTTTCTTCCTGTGATGGTCTTTGTGGACAAAATTCATTCGAGAGATCACAGGAAGGTGAAAAATGCGAATGGGGAATGCAAAACATTGTTACTGTTACGCACCCCTTCGATTGCAGGTGCAATAGATAGTTACCGCGTTGTGATTTCTTCTCGTCACTAACTGGTAATGGTTATACCGGTTAGTCAAGAAGCCGCATAAACTCAAGCCCTTCCCTTAGTGGAGGAGGTGGTAGTAGGAGGTTGGAGGTGGAGAAATTTTTTGAATAGATTGGATACTCACTCTGGCTTTAAATAAACACGGACATAGAATTTGTTAATCAATTTTATCATGGGATAGATAGCCATAAATTTAAAGAGCTGTTATGCGCACTGATGTTATGTTACTAGGCACTGCGAAGAAAACATAATTTATATGCGACTATAATTTCGAAATAAAAGAAAAGCGGTGTTCGCACCTTATTCATTCAGGGATGCTGTCGAGGGTTTCGCTGTCGGCTGAAGCGTCCTGCTGTTGTCCCATGGAGACTACGGGTGGAAAGTTCCTTTCCGCTGAGCCTGGCTGACTAGGTCTCTTCATTAGCTTGGGATATGGTAATGGCCCGCAGAAAAACCAGATGATTTCAGTGCTCCAGCAACCTGTCTTCTGTCGATCTTCCTGGCTATTGGACTCTAAATGTGCATCCGAATGTATCTGAGTCTTTCTGGGTGAGTGTTTGGCTCCTTTGTCTGTTCCCCGTTTTAGAGACTATTACCACCAAGTTGAGTAATGTAGTTGCTGGCCGAAACTTCCCATGATCTCTTGGCTGGAGTTGTTCTCCCGAGTTGAGCGGCGGTGTCAGATGTCCAGGGAGGGTCGCAGAGCTGACTTTCAAACTGGGCTCATGCCACACGTGTCCAGCGGTATCTTGACACTCAGAGTTGGATATCGCCAAATGCTCTGCGATCGTCCACTTTCTGGTGTCAAGAGAGGTGAATTTACGGGGGTCTCCATGTCGCTTCTTGTATGTGAGAGTTCTATTTCTTGTGTGGAGCGGCCATGTCATCCCCAGCTCCTCCTGAGGAGGAAAACAGATGTCTCTTGGGCGGATGCTATGCGTAGGGAGAATTTTGGATTTAATTTAATTCTGTTCGTTAGGCCTAAAAAACAACTGAGGCATTACATTACGAGACAAACAAGACTTGCCAATGAGAGACCAAACGAGACTCCTTTGCTTAAAAAAATGATCTAGCTAATGCACGTGTGAAATGGAGATTTATCTCATTGCTGCTATATCGGTCGCATGACGCAAGACATAACCATCTACGTCTGCTAAAACAAATTTATCTCTTCATAAACTTGCAATTTATCGAATTTCACATTGCGCTCATTCATTATGCCGACTCCTAGGCACGAAAAATTAGCAGAAAATAGATGAGGCTGCATTTTATTTAATCTGAGAATTTAAGAAAGTTTGTGCAACGTTCGCTGCATTTCCCGTTTTCAGTGTCTTTCCCCTCACCCCATATGTGATTTTTATTCTTCTTTGGATGGCAAAGAATCGATAAATTAAAATCTAGCTACTTGAAAAAGTAATCGACTTAGCGCTTCTTTAGAGTAACTTATTACGGATAGAATTTGTCTTTATTTTTGCTGCATTATATGTATTAATATCAACAATTATCATTTAAAATTAAAAATGATGACATAGTAGGTTACTGCAGCTAAGGAAAACGATTGTTAAATTGTTTACATTGCCCTATAACTTCATTTGTGTGTTTCTTTCCTTTTGAATTTAAGTTCTTCTTTCCCCTTAGAGAGAACGTCTCATGTCTCTCAGTTTGGTCCCCTTTTGCTTTACTGTGCGCAACAACTGGTATCTGTTGGACCCAACTGAATGAGGTGGTAACTGGTTTAGTCTATCGCGCCACAGAATTACAAACCGATATTCTCGGGTTCATATTCCCACTGTGTCTTTCCTTTCCTTTGAGATTTTTCTCTACTAACTTCGGCTCCCCTCTCGGAAAGAAAGAGGGCATCTATGGGGTTGAAAATGTCACTGGCCTTCTTTATTTCGGTATTAAGAAACAAGATCACTCGAAAGTTTCCTCCCCAAAGTCTAAGAAAATTAAAGTACTCGTAAACACATTTATAAAAAGTTAATCACATTTGCAGATAGTTTTATACAAAAATGCATTTTATATTACGTTTAGTTTTACAAAGTTTGAGCGACTTGTAAATTTATGTATGTAATATTTCCATCGTGGTTCATTTTGCCCATTTAAGTATTTGTAGGGGTGTGGCATCCCGATCCGAGCAGATAGTGCAGAGATTAGCATTGGGTTACGACGTCGTCGAGAGTTTCCAGGGCAGCAGATAACTCCCACGCACTCAATTACCAAGACCTGCGGAGGTAGACGCACGGAATTATGTTGCATGTTCTTGTTTAAACTTATAGCTCCTCGGATATTTGCACTCGCCTCATGTCAGCGAGAAAAACAACTTTATCATGATAACATGGGAATGAAGGAAAATAACCAGCGAGTGTTGGGTTTTCTCGCCCTTAGTGGCCCTTTTTTGCCCACGTTATGTTAAATGATCAAGACACGAGGACCCCACAGGCTCAGAGAAGGTTAGGGAAGGGGTCCGCTGAACAACAGTTAGGAGGAAAATGGAAACCTCCTGTCAAGGTCAATCTCACGAATCGTCGCTCGACAAAAAACAAGATACATTTAGGTAGATTGTTATTCCATTCCAGCGTGTTCTTTAACGTGAACAGAATATGGTTTTCTTGCACACGGTACCAGGGCTTTATATCCTATTGGCGAAGATCGGCGGTCTTTCCAAGTCCATCAGCATCCCACTTTCTTTCGGAGGGCTTGATAGGGGTTCAGCGGACATAAATCTCAACACTGGTCTAGCGGGAATCAAACCTGAAATGCACATTACAAGCCTAGCGCGCTATCGACTGAATCACCTCCGAGAGAGAGGCCCCATGAAAATATTGACTGGGTACTATCCGAGCATGCTTATTTGATTCCACGCCAGTACTAGAGAATTTCATGTCATATGCATTCTTAGCTTTTCTTTTCTTAGTTTAATAATCGTAAAACAATAACCGTGGTCTTAATTTTATTCGAGAGAATAAAATAGCGTTATATGTGTTACAATAACGATTTACTTGATCAGTTTTATCGGAAATCAGGAATAGCTCATTTGATTCTTCTAAGTTTTCCACTTTCTTGAAGCATCTGCAACATTGTGAAGGAAATAACCCCAACTAACTCTTATCAAGTATTCCTATCCTTCAGTTGATGCAAAAGTCCCATTCTCTAAGAGGGATTTGTTTGCTAGGAAACATTCCTTTTCCTTGGACTGCAACTGCTCTTAACTTTCACATCGTTTACCGAGCGATCATCGCATCCTCCTAAGCATGACTCACATTTTGTAGTAACTCGCTTTCTTACGATTGTAGCAGTGATATCAAGTGGAAAAGAGATCGTGTTCTCAACATACAAGCAGGAAATCAATTCAATCAGAGAAATAATTTCGTGAATCAGCAGACAACAATAACTTATTATTTTGTGCTCAGACAAGTAAACAGTCATTTGGAGAAAAACAACTACATGCTTAAACGATCTCGTCTACCGGAAACTAAATCGTTTTACTGTTCGCTCCTGTAACGGAGAGTCAAGATACGGCCACACAAGACGCGCTTTGATTAGCTCAGCATTTTTAAACTTCTCGGCGTCTTTTAGCAAAACCATTACGAAGAGTAGACCCTGCCAAATGGAGTGTTTGAAGCTGAAAGCTTCGTACAATCCACTTTGTTGTCAGTAACGGTTTAAGAAAGTAAATATCGCTGAGCTGCTCAAAACCAATTATGGCGTACCCATAATTCCAGAGGTCATCGTAAAGGCAATTTTCCGAGGCAGGTGCTGCTTATACTTGAGCTCGCTCGTTCACAGGAGTTATTTCTCTCTTGTGGAACTAAATAGATTTACAAATCAAACCTGAAACATGTTAGTTCAGGAAATGAAATGAAAGGCGCCCGCGTAATGACACGAAAGTATTGTTTGGATGAAATATTCAGATTTCGAAAGTAGCGCGTAATTCGTTTCGAAATCGATGCTCGTGAAACGGATGAATTCCCGCGATAAACGGACTAGGAAACATTGAAAAGGAGCAATGACACGTGGCGGGGCAACACAATGCGTGTGTCGTGCTTTTGGTTGCGGGTGGGGTGAGATCGTGGTGTTCGTCTTGGAAAACCGCTGTTGCCCACGTGCAGAAACACCACCGCTCCCACTGAAGGGGGTGGCACTCGCTTCCCCTGCCCACGAGCAACCACTAACTGCGGTTATCTCCAAGTTGAAGATTTCCTTCACCTGGTGGCAATTTTCTCGGCGACAAAGTCGAAACAACTCCAAGAGGTCGCTTGTCAGATTCCTCTCCCATCGCAGGAATCATCGCTCAACAAAAAAAAAGACAGATTGGAGCGATTGTTGCTCCATTTTCCTTTTTTGCTTCCTCTTCAGAGGCGCACACCTGAAGTGTGAAATGGCTTCGCCGACCAATCAGAAAATTGCTTTCAACAAATGCGATAAACGTCGTTGTTTTTATTCTTATTTATTGGTTACCTTCCTTCTGGGTTCAACTTTTGCTTCAAGGAACGATAAAGAATGAATTTTAGGGAAGAAGAAGAAAATTAAAAAATAAGGATTCACGAACCTCTTTCTCTGATCAATGAGTGATACAAACGATTCTAATCTCTCTCGGATCTTCAAAGGACTTAAAATAATTTCCTGAAATGAAGGAAGTAGAGCAACACTTACAAGTATTATCTTTATTATGCAAGAGGAAGCTTTAAAAGTTGATTCATGTTGAAGACGGAAGTCATTAACGTAAGAATGTTTTAGGGTTAAGATGGTTAATGTTCCTTGCGATTTAATTTCATCCGTCAATCTTTAACGCTTTATTAACGATGGTGATGCACACAACGCAAGAGTGATATTAAATTCCAAAGTGTTAGTTTATCAAAGAAAATATTTTCTGACTGGGAAAAGAAACCATTCAAAATTTCAAGCATCAGCTGTAAGAACAACGCAGATTAACTTCTTTCAGTCGCCCACTTTTCAAAAGATGTGAACGACTTCTTCTGGATTGGTTAGTTCCACAAATGGAATTGTCTTAAACGAAGAACTTTCAAATTGTAAAATGTTAAAAAAATGTTAGATATGCGTAATATATTCTACTTTTCAAAATTTCAATTCACTGATTAACGAATTATGACATCGGACTAATACTGTATAACTGACTAAATACAACTTGGTATGGATACTACTAGGTTTAAAAATCTCTGGCAATTAGTTCAGCCAAACTGACTGTAAATAATCCCCCCCCCCCCTCAGTCGAGCAACAATGGCCACTGCTATACCAGCACAATGGATTGCATATTCTATAATTTTCGAAGAATATTGTTCTATGCCGTCCCGTGGCCGAGTGGTTAGCACGCTTGGTTACTGATTATGGGACCTGGGTTCGAACCCCGGGTAAGGCATGGATGTGTGTGTTGTTTTTCTGCTGAGGTACTGCCATCCTCTCAGATCTTCTACTTTGGCATATAAACTGACAGGCTCCTGTCAGACCTCTGTGGCAAGCAGCTGCTTGAGGGGGTATTTGTTTGTTTTTGTTTGTTGTTTATTGTTCTATGGGATTTAGATTTGAGGAGTTGGCTGGTCATGTGAGAAAGATGAAGTTGTTCAAATGTTCTGTGAACCATTTCGTGCACAACATGATTCCGATAACATGATGCATTGTCTTGTCGAAAGTTGGTATCACCGTTGGGAAACAACGATATCACTGAAGGGTTTCAATAATGATCGAGTCGTGTATGTCTTTCATACGTTGTTGCATCTGTATCGAAGGACCCAATGAGATCAATGACATCAGCTCCACTCTTCTCTGCAATGCACATAGGATACATTGCCTCATGCTGCTGACATCATCCACTTATACGGTGCAAAAAGAAAGGCGATTCATCAGATCATTTTTCCTATCGTCGAAGGTTCAATGCTTTAATTTCCCGCCAACATCCAAGTCTCAGGTTTTCCGTTGTTGTACAGGTGGATGTTTTCTTTGGCCGTTTACTCTGATATTCTAACCAAAGGAGATTTCGATGCATCAAATACCAGGCTTTGTGTTCGGAGATCAGTGTCTCAACTGTTGCCTGATTGTTGGCTTGAAAAAGAGGCTGAACTCGTCTCTCATCTCGAGGCACCAACAATCATACCACTTTCAAATTCTGATAAATTCCAGCGATTTTTGATAATATGTGCCACTTTTTAATTCTCACAAACATTACCGCGACTGAACTGAAGTTTCTATTCAACTCGCATATTTTATTCTTCAGCATAAGAGGAGGTGGTCATAACACATTGGCCACTAAGTAAGTTTGAAAATATTTTTAAATTGTTAACTGT
This sequence comes from Ryuthela nishihirai, assembly GCA_038380435.1. NCBI lineage: Eukaryota > Metazoa > Arthropoda > Arachnida > Araneae > Heptathelidae > Ryuthela > Ryuthela nishihirai. The sequence goes on from JAWZYU010000019.1 coordinate 9,192,321, forward strand.
CTTTAAATAAATTAAAACATTATAACCTCTGTAATGTGAAATATAGATTTACAACGTATATCATGAAAACGTATCTCACGTAGTATCCTCCGTATACTATACCTTCTACGTGTGCTTAGATAGCCTGGCTTCAACATACCATTGTCAAGATTTTTTCTCGCTGAGACGACTCCGTCGGTGTACCAGGAATTACTTTCCTTTCATCGCTACCTGCATTGAACTAAAGGTAGTCCTTTTGATTTGGAATGATATTGTTGTTGATCATTCCTTTCCTTGTGTTGCAAGTCAGAACACAAACAAACACATTCCACTGAGGGAGAAATCTTTTACTCACCTTTAACTGAAAAATAAAAATACATCCAAATAGCTTCTTTACGCATTTCGGTTTAACATAAAACTTTTTCAGATGAGACATTACTTTTTGCTCAGTTCTCCTTTATAGAACTACTTTAGTTCATAAAAGTCTCGCAGACGGCGAGCAAATTCTCGCGTCGGCGAGATAAAAGTCTCGCAGTCGGCGAGATGAAAGTCTCGCGTCGGCGAGATAAAAGTCTCGCAGACGGCGAGCAATTGCTATAAAGGAGTACCTTTATAGCAATTGCTCGCCGTCTGCGAGACTGCTGTCGCTACTGCTGGGCTCATCCATTCGGTATTTGGGGTAGTTCCTAATTCCTGCTGTTAAATAAGTGTCCATCTTTTGCTAACTTTCTGATCTTTTCTTCTTTCTCTAACAATCTCCATGGTAAGGGGTGAAGGGGGGTTATAATTTATTCGTTACTGCATTTTTCCTTAGTGTAAATCACTAATTGTTTAGCTATATCTAATTGATAATTTGTAGTTGGCGCTGCTTCTATTTTTGTACTGTAACATTTTCCAAATGTGGATAAAAGTTTCCATCAATTGTTCTTCTTGATAATGCCGTATTTTATTATATTTTACGTCTTGTTTCTGTTTCTTCATTCTTATCTCGGTGGTCCTTTTGGTGTTCCCTATGCATGGTACAATATTTCCTGTATCTCTTTCATTTCCCGAAACCTCATGCATTCCTTCAACCGGTTTCACTTTATCGCTATCTTTTTTTCATTTCTTAATTCAGGGTTCGAATCATTCTTGTTACCACTCTTCTGTTTTATCGTATAATAGCCTTATTTATTTCTTTTTCAACCTTGGTAAATTTGGAATACTTGTACTGTAGTTAATTATATTACTCTACTGCCTTGCGTGGTTGTGAGTTAAACTTTTTACAAGAATAAGGAAAATTGCATTAACGATGAAATTATAAATACCCCCTTTCCTTACCATGGAGATTATTGATAGAGAAAGGAGAAAAGATCAGAAAGGTATCAAAATGTAAATTTTTGTTTAACAGCCATAAGAAACTACCTCAAAACACCGAATGAATCAGCCCATCAACAGTGACAGCAGTCTTGCAGACGGGTGAGGAATTCCTATGAAGGAAAAGTTCAGAGTACTTACACCAATTTTCTGCCTTGGTGGCTCAGTGATATTGCGTTCGCTCGCGGTGACACTTCGATTCCTGAGGTCCGGGTTGAGTCTTGGTATGGATGACCTGGTTGCTTGTTCTATCCTATCTGTTATGATTCTCCCTCAATATCGAAAAGCATTCAATTATCGACATGTCATAAAAATTCTATATTCTCTAATTGGAACATAAATCGGAAAATTGACTCTATGTCCCAGCATCCAAATAGAAGAAAACTACGCCAATTGATGATTCTTCTGAAAATGTTTTATGTTAAAACGAAACGCGTAAAGAAGCTATTTGGATGTATTTTCATTTTTCATTAAAGGTGAGTAAAAGATTTCTTCCCTCAGAGGAATGTGTTTGTTTGTGTTCTGACTTGCAACACAAGGAAAGGAATGATCAGCAACAATACCATTCCAAATCAAAAGGACTACTTTTAGTTAAATGCAGGTAGCGATGAAAAGAAAGTAATTCCTGGTACATCGACGGAGTCGTCTCAGCGAGAAATAATCTTGGCAATGGTATCTTGGCTCCTGGTTGTCTAAGCACACGTAGAAGGTATAGCATACTTAGGATAGTACATGATATATGTTTGCAAATTAAGGTTTCACGTTACGGAGCTAATAGTGTTTAAATTTATTTAGAAGTAAAGTAAGGAAATCAGTGTAAACTATAAATAAAATAATAATAAATATTCCTTGAAGCAGCTGTTGGCCACAAAGGTCTGACAGGAACCTATCAGCTTACCATATAGAATGGTATCTATCTGTGGATATTTGCTTCAAATTGAAAGTAACAGCCAGTGATTCTTTCAGATGAGGAAAATGGGAACTCTTCCTCTTTTCAGCAACACTTGTTCATACTTCATAAATACTTTAAGTTCCACATGCCACGAGCAGAATTCGAAGTGTCCCACTGCACAGCTGTAAGGAGTATAGGGGACTTTGCCCATCAAATTTGTATAACGTACTTTTAAAACATTGATAGTTATAGGGCTTTCTTCTACATGGGATCTCATCTTAATTTGTCATCGGAACCTTTCCAATTTTGAAGTTAAAATTTTCATGAATAGTTACCTGCTTTCTTCTTATTATTCCAGTTTAATTCTGCAAATATTTAAAAATAGGTTCTTAAAAAAAATCATTATTTAACAGATTCACTTCCATCTTAACTTATTTCCAACTATAATCCCCCATGTTCGATTGAAAATTTTACAAGTTGCTCCTGTCCTAATTTAGCTTCATTTTCATCGCATGGTAAAAGAATCTCAGCATATTTGATAATTATACAACATTAGCAGACTTCTCCGCATTGCTCGTTTGTTTTAATTCAATAACTTTAAACACTCTAAAATGTGTATCAGATGACCAGCTTCTATTTCCCATATTAATTCGTTACAATTAATCCCCATGAAATTTCCCTCTTTCTTTTCTGAGACAGCAGAAAGCGGGAGGGGGGGAGATAATCTGATGTATCCCATTGCTCATGACACCTCCCCACAGCAGAAGCTTTTCGCTAAGTTTACAATTGTTTACGCACATTTCCACCAAATAATAATTATTATTATTTTGAGGGGGAAAGAAAGTTTGTGATGTCAAACATTTCGTTGCTTTTAATTAGAACAAAAAGTATCTTTGTAAAGAATTTGATAGTATAATATTATATAGTTATTATCTATAGTCTGGTGGCATGCATGCATACGTAAATGCAGCCATGGGCTACACAAGGTCCAATCAGACTGTGCAATTTAGTTCTCCAGACATGTCTGCCCTGAGCTACAGCTAGCCACTGTTGGCCAATTTCAGCAAGGTCCTGTTTGACATTGTCTGCTTTCTAGTCTCCCTCTTTGAGGCCTTTAGGCACAGTGTTCATTAGCCTATTTGCTAATCTATAATTATGCACGCGGACAACATTGCCAACAAAGTCGCTTTTCGCCTAGTATTGATGACTCCTTCTTCTAATCACATCATTACTTGCAAACTCAAACAGCTTAATGCTCAAGATACTGCGTAAGCTGGATAATAGGTAATCACAGGTAAACACCTGTAAGCTATATACATTAAACAAGAATAGAGGAAAAAATTGTCATTTGCCGTGTAGAACCAGCGACCTGCTGATGACATGTTGGGTGCTCTGACAGCTGAGCTATCTGTAGCTTTATCTCGTTCATTGGTGGCTTAAAGCATTATACCCTAGAATCAGTTATTGGAAAGTGCCTTCTAGACATGAGTCATCGATTTAAATCAGATTCCAATAAATGATTCTAGGGTATACTGCTTAAAGCCCCCAAGAGAAGAGAACTTGATCATTAGAGCACCTGACATTTCGACAGGAGGTCGTGGGTTCGGATCCCACCCGACTAACGTGAGTATCTAGAATCAAAGGCAATCAAGTTTCCTGTTATCTTGCTTAAAAAGAGTCCATAACTAACCCTAGAAAGAACCAAACAATTACTCCTAATTTAGTCTTTAGGTTTATATGCCTATTTTTATCCACTCCACATATATTCTTCAAAGTCCCAACAACAATCCGTAATCTTCAGTTTATCTCATGTCAACGACGATAGTTTGAAAATTCTGATGCCAATCAAATGCTCTAAATATGCAATAAATTTCATTATTGGTCGAAAAGACTCAAATCCAAAAGTCCCACTGATGAATGACAGATTTTTTTAAACAATTCTTTTCAATAATAATTTTGCTGTATACACTTCAATATTCCTATTTTAAAATTATACGTTAAGGTTTCATTTTTGTTAATAAATAATTTGCATTTATATTTTTGTCCACATGGCTCTTGCCCCAATAAAGATTACAATTTGCGACTCTCAAAATGTTTTAGTTTACGTTCTTTTGCTGTTTTGGCTCTTCTCCCAAAAAAAGGTTCCCGACCCTTGGTCTAGCCTCTAGAGTCATAGAGTCTAGACCATTTAAGGCCAAAATCTTCTTCCTGCAGTGAATTCCGCATAACATAATCAAGCCAAAGAGAAACGGAGTCAAATTGCACCCTTATCGAACTCTAATACCAATTCTAAACTAATTGCTACAAGCCTTACCAACTATCACACACGACTCAGTGTTATTATAGATAGCTTACTAATATGTCAAGTATTCCATTGATATGCTAACTAACTTGTCAAGTATTCCATATGATCTAACGATCAACCACAAATTATATCGATCAACATTTAAAAGCCTTTTTGAATCTACAAAGCTAGCCAGATCCGGACTTTAACCTACTGAGGCCCTAAACCATGAGACGCTTAAGGAGCCCTAAGCTGCAATAATTTTATGAGGGCCCAAAATTTTGAAAGTCGAAATAAGTTATATATTTATTATTCTCAGTGAAGGGAACGTTAAAAAATAAATATCAAATTGATTGTTGAAAACGTTATACCAGCACTGTTTTACAGTAATGGCTGTTTAAAGCTGAGATGAACAATGTTTACAGTATAGATTAATTTGAATATAAAAAAAATATTATCAAAGTAAACTTCAAACTTAATTTTTTGAGGCCCTTCATAATAGTGAGGCCCTAAGCGGTAGCTTACTTAGCTTATGCGTAAGTCCGGCCCCCAGGTTTCTGAAACTCTAAATATTTCTCAAGAACCTGCTTAGTGAAAAATTCTGATCAATACCTCTTCTACTACTTTTGAATCCACACGTTTCATTACGCAGTTGTCCATCAACCAAAGTCTTAATTTTATTAAGCACAATCATACACAGAACTTTACTTGAAACAGAAATTAGACTGATACATCTGTAGTTATCAGAAGTACCGCGATCAATTTAAAAAAAAAAATGGGGATACGAGTAACTCACGTTAACGCGTAGATAGGTTCTAGGAAACCCACGTTAAACAGTGATTTTTTTACTTGTTTTTTAATTTTTTTTTAATTATAATGGATATTTCATTTCAACATAAAAAAAGTATAATTCACAAATTTTATTAAAACAATTGCTTAAATCATTATATAAGTTAGTTTTATTTTTATTAATTTCTTTATTTATTCATTTTTTTTCTCGGTTGCATTATTGTTTATTATTAGGTGTTCTTATTCACATCTAGACTAAACATCTTTCCAAAGCCTTGTGTTATAAATTTGTAAGAGATATCTGTTGAAATTGAATTGGATGATGAATAAATATTATTATTAAAATATATATATATTCGATTAGTTAATTTTACAGTTTATTTCTTAATATGAAAATAATCTAACTTGGTTTGCTTTACTAGTCACCATTCTGTGCGAAATATTTGTACCATTAACTGCTCACAACCTCGTCTTACGACATCCACTCGTGAAAAATCATTATCATCCGGGGATGATAGAAAATCATTATCATCCCCGGATGATAATGATTTTCTATCGAAATGAATTTCGTATCTAAATGAAAGTATAACCTGACGAAATTAAATCGCTTTCTCCTGTTCTCCATTTCCTGCAGAAAAATAAAAAAATTTCAGAAGTCCTAACTGAAATCTGCTGCAGTTGCGACAAAGCAAAGGTGTAAACCTTTGCTTTGTCGCAACTGCAGCAGATTCCGTTTGCAAGTATTGTAAGGAGGATGAAACTCTTCTTCATCTCATTCAGATAAAGGCATCGAGCTCGCGATGCATCGCAATGCAAGACAGCAAGTCTCGTTGTTTCACATCTTTAGCTCCGAAGAGATATCCTCAGAAGGGACTGCTAACGGTCTAAGCGAATCATTAAAGCACCGATTTTGCTCTCGACAAATTTCCCGGCTGATGAAGTGGGTTCGTCCGATATAAGCAAGATGATAGAAGCAAACGGAGGATCAAGATGGAAAATGAAGCACTTGCAGGGAATATAATTGGCCACAGGAACACTCAACCATCCGATTTAGGAAGAAAATGGAAATGGTTTGTAGCATTATTGTGTTGTCTCACATTGATACGAGCTATCTATTCTATCATTCATAATCGTTTAGAATAGCTCCTGATATCTTCTCCATTGCAATTCTTTTACCTTTCTTTTCGTTTAATTGCATATATATATATATATTGCTCTTCTGTTTTGTTTTGCTTTTTACCTCAATTTTTGGGGTTGGGAGAGCTCCGTTGGTAGAACGTCAGGTTCGTGTCTGAAGCCCTCAGATTCGAGTCTCAGCTAGGCAAACGTTGATCTAAGTGGGCCAATACCGAGACAAAATTCGAGTTCAGAAGTTTAGAAGCCGGTTCTAATACCATCAGACCTCCATGATCAATATGCGCACTTTTGGTGTGTGGAATTTCTAAACCAGCTTCCAGATCTTTAGTAAGAGAAAGAATTCATCCATTATTTGATCTGCCGAAAGGACTGAAGAGTAACATCTTCAAATTGCAACTGAAGCGAGAAACATACTTTTCTCTATACAACAACAGAAATTATATACTCCTGAATACCTAACTATGGAATTATACACAAACACAAACTAAAACATACACAAACCAATGGATATATCATCATCATCATCATCATCATCATCATCATCATCATCATCATCATCATCGTCGTCGTCGTCGTCGTCGTCGTCGTCGTCGTCGTCGTCGTCGTCATCAAGCAGCCATGGGCTACGGAGGTCCAACCAGACCGTGCAATTTAGTTCAAGCAAGTCTATCCTGAGCTACATCTACTTCATCTGGTCACTGCACACCAATTCTAACAAGGTCCTGTTTGACATTGTCTGCCCACCGCATCCTAGGTCTCCCCTTCTTTCTCAGGCCTTTAGGCACACTGTTCATAACCCTATTCGCCAATCTATAATTATTCATACGGGCAACATAGCCAAACCAACGGAGTATCTCTCTGCACAATATGCTGCTTAAAGGAGGTTGCCAACTCCTTTGCCTAATCTCATCATTAGTTACAAAGTTCAACCACCTAATGCCCAAGATACTGCGTAAGAATCTGGAATCAAAAGCATCTAGTTTCCTGTTATCTTGTTTACAAAGTGTCCAAGTTTCACTACCATAACTAACCCTAGAAAGAACCAAACTATTATACAGTCTACTTTTAGTCTTTAGGTGTATACGCCTATTTTTCCATACTCTCCATAGATTCTTAAAAGTCCCAGTGGCAATCCCTATTCGTCTGTTAATCTCATGCAGCACATCACCATTATCTGTTACATAGCTCCCAAGATAATTAAACTGTGACACCGGCTCAAGACTGCAACCATTCAGATTAACTGAATTACAGCCTGCCTGACCAATTTTCATCACTTTAGTTTTCTCTCTGTTTATAACCAAACCTACTCTACTACCAGTCTCATCAACAGCTCGAATGAAAGAGTTCATCTCATCAACATCATTTGGCAAAAGGGCTAAATCATCAGCATAATCTAAATCAGAAATTTTCATATCTCTAGCCCATTTAAGGCCAAAATCTTTCCCTTGAAGTGAATTTCGTATAACATAATCAATAACCAAGCTAAAGAGAAAAGGAGACAAAATGCACCTTTGTCGAACACCAGAAGTAATGCTAAACCAATTGCTACAAGCCTTACCAACTCTCACACACGACTCAGTGTTATTATAGAGAGCTTTCATTATGTTAACTAACTTGTCTGGTATACCATATGATCCCACAATCAACCACAAATTATGACGATCAACAGAGTCGAAAGCCTTTTTGAAATCAACAAAGCTAGCAACCAAAGGTTTCTGAAACTCTAAACATTTCTCAAGAATCTGCCTAAGTGAAAATATCTGATCCACACATCCCCTACCACTTCTGAATCCACATTGCTCATCACGCAATTGACTGTCAACCAGATTCTTAATTCTATTAAGCACAATCATGGAAAGAACTTTACCTGGAACAGAGAGTAGGCTGATACTCCTATAGTTATCACAAGAACTGCGATCACCTTTTTTGAAAATAGGGATAACAATAGCTCTGGTAAAATCCTTAGGAACCATGCCTTTATCATAAAAGATATTCAGAATTTCAGTCATCCAAGTGGTAACCGAAACATTCCCAGCTCTGAGCATTTCGGTAGTAATTTCATCTACCCCTGGGGATTTATGTAGTTTAAGTTTAGAAACAGCCAAAATAACTCCAGATGGTGTTATAGGGCCAACATTAAAGCCACCAATGCATCCATCATCACTGCAAACAATGGGAGCAGAACCAACTACATTGTTAAGAACATCACTGAAATGCTCAGCTCACCTAGCCATGACAGAATCCTCCCCTTCTATAACCTTACCTTGTTTATCCTTCAATCCTTGTATGCCTGTCCGTTTTCTACCACACAAAATATTAACTATCTGGTACAGCTCTCTGCTGTTGTGCTGTCTAACAGCTTCCTCGGCTTTGTCAGCCAAACCATCAAGCCAAAGATTCTTATCAGCAGCTAACTGATCTTTTACACGTTTATTTTCTCTGTAATGCTTTCTATTAGGACTAGTAGGGTATTGATTAAAGACATTCCTGCAGTTCTTTCTTTCCGAAATAAGCTCAAGTGCCTTATCACTCAGATAATTCTGCCTCTTCTGCTCCTTTTTTCCTAAAAGAGTATTGTTAGTGTCCAAAAAAGCCTGTTTAAAATGATCCCATTCTTCCTCAACTTCAGTAGTAAGCAAACCATAACTGTCATAATGACTAAGTAATCTATCATGGTAAGCTTTGGCTATAACTGGATCTTTCAGAGCTTCAGTATTAAAAGTAAATTTTTTAACTAGCACAACACTTTTTAAGTTTAAGTTGCAACACACTTTTAACAAGGTAATGGTCAGATCCAATTTCAGCTCCCTTATATGCCCTGGTATTCCTAACAGAACTAGCCCATTTGCCGTTAATTAATATGTAATCAATCATATTCTTATGCAGCCCATCAGGTGAAACCCATGTGTACTTATGTATGTCGCGGTGTTTGTAATAAGTGTTAGTTATTCTGAATCCATTGAGTTTACTTACCTGTAGGAGACGTTGCCCATTGCCATTGCAGCTACCAATACCAAAAGGGCCTATTACTCCTCCCCAAAGGTCAGAGTCAGTACCAACTTTGGCATTGAAGTCACCAAGAACAAGGGTAATATCTCCTTTCTTGACAGAATTCAAAATATCCTGAAGTTGTTCATAAAACCTATCCTTCTCATCCTCATCGGCATCCTCAGTGGGGGCATAACAGCAGATAACATTCAAGTCTTTAATGCTTGTCTGAAAGTTTGCTGTAAGAAACCTTTCATTAATGCACTCATATCCTAGAAGAGCATCGTTAGCGTGTCTGCTGAGAAGCAGACCCACGCCTTGGTGATGCTTATTGTTGTCCCTCCCTGAAAAGAGAAATTTAAGATTATTTTTAAGAATCTGACCTTTATCTGTCCATCTGGTCTCTTGCAAGCCAAGAATATCTAAATTATAATGGTGGAATTCTTGTGTGAGGACATCAAGAGAAAAAGCTCTGTGCAGAGTCCTCACATTCCAACTACCTATGGAGAGAAAATGGTTAGTGGGATGTTTAAAGAAACTATGTTTATTGAGAGAGGGAATGCCGACAATATCAAACAGCCCCCTAATCGCAGACATGGGGCAAAGACCCGTTCCCCCACTTCTAAAGGCTGAAGCCATCTACACTGGAAGACTTCCTCCTATGTAGAATTTGACGATGCCAATAAAAGCAAAGAGTTCAGGTGCCTGCGATGACTTCTGCTCAGGATTATCCACTAGCTGATAAACATATCCTGTGAATCTATTCACTTGGGGCTGTCAACCCACAAACAATCAGAAAACACAGCGGAAGATTTTCCCTCCACAGAAGCCCACCAGTGCAGCAAAATCAGGATCCATAATCAAGCTCAGAGCCATATATCTGTCCAGTCCAGTAGGTTTATATGGTCAGCACCAGGACCCTGTGTGGTTGACCACTCCTCAGCAGGGTAGAAAAAAAAAAGAAAAGTAGCCATAGTTGTCCAGATCAGTAGGCGACACTAATCTGGCAGCCCTCCCCTTCCGTTCACTTCCACAAGAGATCTCTTTTGAAAGTTACTAACGGTCGGCACCACGAGAAGGCGGGGTCGGACATTAGGTGCTAGGCCTGGTCGGTTCTTTGCATCATCACAGGGGATTGGTGCATAGCTCTCCTTCCAGTGACTACCTAGTTACCATTACAGACCATTACATTAAAAAAACCAGACATATATATATAAATATCGATAACATTCTGTTAATATTATTTGATTACAAATTGCTATTAATAAAATAGTATTCTAATTCTTGAATATAAGAATTTTACATAATTCGCTACTAAAATATAATATATAACTCAGCATTCCAACATCATTATCAACCTTACCAGGTCAGGATCTCGAAAATGATCGGGGGGGGGGAGAGCAAAAGACTTGATTTCCTATACGGTATAACATTCCCCCTCCCCCCCCCCCCTCCGTTTCATAGGCCTTTAATTTTTTTTAAACTTCACGGAATATAAATAAATGTAACCATTTTTTTGCTTCTATTACCCTTAACATCATTCTGAAAGGGGCGAGACATGGCCCCCCAAGATCCGGCCCTGAACCCTACACATAATACTATTGAAAGTTTAATGATGACTTCTTCCCCTTACCCCAATTCAAGCAATAGAATATCGATGATGCGGCATAAACAGAGTCAAAAGCATCAAACTTTATCTTCTGTACAGAATCCGAATTTTGATACCATATTTAAAATAAATAGCTTTTAGGAAGGACCAAACCGACAATTTCCCACTCTCTCTATGCATTATTTAAAATTTCAGAATCATTTCCTATTCTCTTGTTTACCTAATGTCGTACATCTCTGGTATTTGGCACACAACTTTCAAGGTAATTGAACTGAAAAACGTGCTCTAAGACACATCTATCAAATTAACTGTTCAAGTGCTTTCATAATTTCCCATCTGACCAGTCTTCTCTAATTCCTCTTTCCCTGGATTGATTCCTAAACTATTACCACTCTCCTTAACAGTACTAACGAAAGAGTTATTCCCCTAAATCGAAAGAGCCAAATAATTACCACATCATCATCAGATAAGAAAATGTGAGATCTCTAAACTCCCAATCTTTTCTTTCCTAATGTCATAGCTGATCATCTAATAAAATAGAAACGAAATACAAATCTCATAAATGAGTCAATGTTATTATAGAGAGCCAGCATGCAATCAACCATTTTTGTCAACTAACCGATTCAAAAGACTTCTTGAAATCTACAAAGCTAGTAATTACAGTTTTTTGAAACTCTAAAAAATTGCTAACAATCTGTATGAGTGAAAACAGTCTCTGCAAACTCTACCACTTGTGAATCCAAAATGTTTATCACGAATTTCTTCATCAACTGAATATTGAAATATATTGCGCAGAATTATACAAAGGTAACTTTACCAGAAACTGAAAGCAAACTGATGCCTCTGTAATTATCACATGAACTAGACAGCTTTCTTTAAAATAAAAATAACTGAACGTTTAAATCCGCAGAAAACAATTTCAACAGCTGAATCAACCATGTGTCAACAGAATCATTCCACGCTGTCAACATTTCAATAGTTGTGTCACCTAATTAGGGCTGTAATTTTGGGATTACCAAAGTAACTATAAATCGTGATATTTCAGCAACATCAGATCCAGTAGCAGTTTTTTTGTATTTTGTAAACAATAGAAGCAGAAGTAACCATATTATTGAGGATATATTTAAAATGCCTAACTTCTAACTGATTCTTTAACGTCGTTTAAATCCCTGTAATGTCGACTATTAAGACAAATAATCTCCATTAAGTTCGTCCCTGTGCTCCTTTCTCTAAAAAAAAGGTTGTGTTTATCGCCACGACAGCACTGTCCGTTTAACAATGGTGCCACTCTTTCTCATCTCCTATTCTCAGCTGACCAAGTTTTTCCATAATGATTGTTTTAGTTTTTCAGAGTCTCACTTTTTCAAGGAAATGTTTTTTAGTAGACTTCACACATATTATTTTTAAACCTCAGCTGCACGATACTTTTAGAAGTTGATTCCTCCATCACCTAATGATAGGATATCCAAGAATAATTATAAATATCTTTCTGCTTAGAATATAGATTTGCTGTTAGCCAACCTTTAACTGCACCGAGCAATAGCAGACATTCTTTATTCACATTTCAATTCCTCATCCTGAAAGTGACCTCACTCCACCTCAAGAATGCTCCATTAAAGGAGCAATTGATTCCCTCTGAAACATCAAAGAATATTTACAACAAAAACTAGTGAATGAAAACATTTGCTGTGAAGACCATAGTCAGGGCGAGATTAACCTCTCACGCGCACCTAGACCCATGTAGTGATAGTGTGCCCTTATGTGCAGAATTTTTCGTATTTTATTTTTTCACAACTTCGAAGAAAGCAAATAATGTAATTGAAATGGACCTAGGAATTTTAATAAGTAATATATTTTTGTTACTAAGCAACAGAATTAAAGAAATAAATTAATATTATGATTATCATATAACTTATAATATTCAATATCATTTAAAAATCAACTTAGACGTTTAATTTAAAATTTTAATATTTTACTTCATCGCTTTTTTATTTGCTCTGAGAATGAACAAATTACACTAAATTATCGAAAGTATTTGGTCATTTCCACGTTGTGTGAATCGAAAACTGTATTCAAAGCTCCCTAACTATAAATTAAGTGTTTTGCAGCAAAATATCACAAGAAATAGAAAATCCCAAAAATTTCCCAAACCTAGATTTTGAACAATAATCTGTTTACTGCTTAAAGAGTTCTGGAAATTGAACATTTAATATCAGTGTTACTACTGGTAGAATTTACTTAAAATTATAACAAATCATTTACTGAAAAAAATTACATTTTTGAAAGTTTGAGTAATGTTTTTTCACTTTGCATCAATTTTGAAACAATTTTGAAACAAAGGATAACAGCGGCTTCTGCTGATAAATATTTCAGCATCGATAACTCTATATATATAATAAGCAAATGTTTTTTTAAAATCGGAATTTGGATAAATTTCATTGAAATGTTCAAATTATCTTCTGAAATGTTTTTCTGTAAAAGAAGTTTCTTTTCAAATTTAGAGAGTTTTGAATATGGTTTTCTACTCACATAACACGGGAATATCCCCATATGTTTACTAACAGCAGTGTATTGACTCAAAATCTCCATTGTTTAAATTTCGATTGTCGGGAGAGAAAGTACTTTGAAAAGAGAGTAATCTCTTTCCATGGATACTTGCAACTAAAAATTTAAAAGATGTGACTGTAGCATTTAAATAATGGCGTCGCTAGGTTAGTGACTAAGGTGCCTAATGGAAAATCCGTGCCTCACTACACGTATTGAAGCTCCTTTTCTCAGACAAAACCAATTGCAATATTTTTTACTTGTTCCCCTTCATCCCTCTGATGTTCATCACTCTACATATGGAATGAAGATATTGTTGATGCCATTACTCTATGTATGGAATTCATAACTCTCTGATGTCCATGACTCTATGTATGGAGTGGATAATTCGCTGATGTTAATGACTCTACATAATAGATGGGTATATCGCTGATGCCCATGATTCTACATATGGGATGGATATATCGCTGATGCTTGACTCTACATATAGGATGGATATATCGCTGATGCTTGACTCTACATATGAGATGGATATATCGCTGATGCCTGACTCTACATATGGGATGGATATATCGCTGAACTACATAAGGGATGAATATATCGCTAAAGTTAATGATTCTATATATGAGATGGATATATCGCTGATGCTAACTACACTACGTATGGAATGGATATATTGCTGATGCCCATTGCTCTAGGTCAGTGGTTTTCAACCTTTTATGCTTCACGTACCCCCTGGAAATGCGTATGTAACTGGCGTACCCCATGTATAGATAGATAAAACTATAGTTGTAGTATAACAATCAGAATAAAATAAAACATATATATATATACATTAAATTTTGTATTCATAAATTACATATATCGATAAACGCAAAAAAAGACATTTTTGCACAGCAGTGTTGCCAACTTAGCGACTTTGCTACTAGATCTAGCGACATTTGACTTCTCACAGCGTATCCCAAAAAATTTTACCGCGTACCCCACGTTGAAAACCCCTGCTGTAGGTCAAAGTTCAGACTCAATACCAATTATGAAGATAAAGCGCCATCCATCAGAATATCTCCTTTCACAAAGCATTTCAGAATATTTTGAAGTTATGCGCAAAATAGTTCCCTCTGATTTTCGCAGACGCTTTCAGTTCAGGTATAAAAATAATAATTATTTTATTTTAAAAATACCCTCTCAAAGAGTTGCTTGACGGAGTATTTTTTTAGGTATAGCAACAGTTAATATTCAAGTCTTTTATTCCTGTTTTAAATTTAGCTTAAGTAAAAGTAAATCTTTCATTAACACAATCATATTTTAAAAGATTATCATAACCATATCTACACTTGTCATGAAAATGAAACGAAACATTAGACCTTCAGTTATCAATGCTCCAGTGGTGGTCCACATCAAGGTTAACTCGCAATGCATTCTGTCGCAGTCTAAACCCAGCCGAAATTCAAATGAAAATGATGGGCTCAGTATTCCTTTCATTTAGGCATTTGATTTGTGTTTAGAGTCTAACCAAGAAAATAAATCTGTTTTGCAAGCATAAATTTACTAATTTGGAGAGGCTAGGAAGAGTACAGTCGCTGAAAAAAATATCCGAACACTATGGTTGATTACAAAATTCAGAAAAAAATATCTGGCAACGGTTTTTTTTTAAATTAGTGATCTGGCAACCTTCGTGTACTGTACACGAAGGTTGCTAGATCACTAATTTCTAAAAAAAACCGTTGACAGATATTTTTTCTGAATTCTGTAATCAACCAAAATGTTCGGATATTTTTTAATATATATAATGCGTATGAATATATAATGCAATGAACAGGGAGCGTGTGCAGTCACCGTTCACAGCAAACTGGAGCGGTTGCGGTTAATGTTCACAGCACATTGGATCGTGTGGACTCACTCACGGAAATATTGAGCGTGTGCAGTTACCGTTTACAGCAAACTGGAGCGTGTGCAGTAATGGCACACGCTCCAGTTTGCTGTGAACGGCAACTGGAGCGTGTATAGTTGCTGTACACGCTCCAGATATTTTTCCTGAATTCTGTAATCACGTGACACGAAGGTTGCCAGATCGCTAATTTCTAAAAAAAAATCGTTGCCAGATATCTTTTCTGAATTCTGTAATCAACCATAGTGTTCGGATATCTTTTGAGCGACTGTACACCGATTTGTTTCAATCCCCTCCCTTTTTCAAAGATCTGTATTCAAAAATCTGTGCCGTCCCGATGGCAGAGAGATTAGTGTGCTTTTCTAACTGATCAATGACCTGGCTTCGAGCCCCGGAGAAGTCATGGTTGTTCGTGTTGTCTTTCTGCTGAGGTTTCGCTTTTCTCACAGATCTCTATTGCGTTATTATACTGAGAGCTCCTGTCAGCCCTCTGTGGAAAGCAGCTGCTTTGAGTGGTAACTTATTTATTTTATTTGAAATTCCAACTGGTTGTTAATCCCTGACTGATGTCATCCTGTTGCTGATGTGTTTTTGCTTAATAATAAATTTATCTTCTGCTTCCTAAGAGAATGTCTCCACTTGAAACTTTTCACCACAGTCTTCACTTAAGAGAAATCATTTTGTTGTTTTGTTAAGTCTAAACGTTGCTAGCCTTTCATATTAAATGTGGAATATGTTGAGGGTTTGGTTCTAGTGCCATCTTTTTTAAGTTTTTATTCAGTTTATTAGATTATTTATGCACTTAGTCAAAACAGCAAAAGAAATGTTCCTAACTCTAGATCTTATGTTTTTTCATTTATTGTTGGATAATATTAAGATGCCTTGTTTGTTAATTTTATGACGAATGCTGTATATTTCTTGCAAAACTATCAAATTAAGGGTTATAATAGTGAAGTACACTCGTAAAAATGTTAAAACAAATTCTATAGTTTAGGTCCATTTAAAGCTTCCTAACTTTGAAAATAAGATTTTCACAGAAAAATGTCACTGGAGATAAACTGAAAACTTACAAAACAAATGAAAAACAGAAATATATATTCAGTTTTCACGAGGGTGGAAATGGTAATAGATGTTCATATCAATAGTACAATTCGAAGTGGCCGCCTTCCTCTTCGTTCCTCTTCAG
The DNA here is from genome assembly GCA_038380435.1 of Ryuthela nishihirai. Taxonomy (NCBI): domain Eukaryota; kingdom Metazoa; phylum Arthropoda; class Arachnida; order Araneae; family Heptathelidae; genus Ryuthela; species Ryuthela nishihirai. The sequence continues at coordinate 9,208,973 of JAWZYU010000019.1, forward strand.
AGAAGAGACTATCCTCTTTGAATCAACTAACGTTGAAGCTGGGTCAGACTTTACACTTGACTGGTTCTCTACAATTACTCATTAAAAGGAATAATAAATAGCTCTTCTTCTAGAATTAACTATTTTTAGAATGGAATTTTATTTTCCTCTTATAACAAGTTGAAAATAATCTCAAGTGTGACGTCCCGTTATTCTTACATGTTATTGACTAATGCAGCCATTAGTTGTGGAGTAAATTTTCATCTGGTGACGTCTATCATTAATCATTTATTTTTGCTCAAGTATACGGATTAGAAATTAGGTTTATTGAGATTGGTAGGGTCAACAATATCAAACAGCCCCCTGATCGCAGGCATGGGGCATAAACCTGTTCCTCCTCCGCTAAAGTCTGAAGTCACCGATGCTGGTAGGAACTTCAGGCACCACCTTTTCAAGTGGACTTTTTCAAGAACCACATGGCCTGCCTGAGACACATTACTCCAGTTTAGACTTGACGATGCCCAACTAGCTAAGTAAGGTTCAGGTACCTGCGATGGCCTCTGATTAGGATTATCCACCAGCTGATATAAGGTATCCCATGTCTCTGTTCACTTAGAGCTGGCAACCCAGAAGCAAACAGAAAACACATCGGCAGACTCTCCCTCAACAGAGGCCCACCAGTGCAGCAAGTCCAGGATCCATAATCAAGCTCAAATCCATAAACAAGTCCAGTCTAGTAGGTATAAATGGTCAGCACCAGGACCCTGTGAAGTTGACCACTCCTCAGCAGGGTTTAATTTCTTTAAAAATCCTACTAATCATTTTCTCTCTGCAGGAACGTGGAACGTGAGGACATTACATAGAGATTATTCTGTTGATGTCCTCATGCAGAAATTCCAGCGCTATAACCTAGATATTCTAGGCTTGCAAGAGACCAGATGGACAGGTAAAGGTGAGATACTTAAAAATAACTTTAAATTTCTCTTTACAGGGAGGGAGGATGGAAAGCATCACCAAGGCGTGGGTCTGCTGCTCAGCAGACATGCTAGTGATGCTCTTCTAGGATATGAGTGCATCAATGAAAGGTTTCTTACAGCAAAATTTCAGACAAGCAATAAAGACTTGAATGTTATCTGCTGTTATGCCCCCACTGAGGATTCTGATGAGGATGAGAAGGATTGGTTTTACAGACAACTTCAGGATATTTTGAATTCTGTCAAGAAAGGAGATATTACCCTTGTTCTTGGTGACTTCAATGCCAAAGTTGGTACCGACTCTGACCTTTGGGGAGGAGTAATAGGCCCTTTTGGTATAGGTAGCTGCAATGGCAATGAGCAACGTCTCCTACAGGTAAGTAAACTCAATGGTTTCAGAATAACTAACACATATTACAAACACCGCGACATACATAAATACACATGGGTTTCACCTGATGGGCTGCATAAGAATATGATTGATTATATATTAATTAACAGCAAATGGGCTAGTTCTGTTAGAAATACCAGGGCATATAGGGGAGCTGAAATTGGATCTGACCATTACCTTGTTAAAAGTGTCTTGCAACTTAAACTTAAAAAGTGTTGTGCTAGGGTTAAAAAATTTACCTTTAATACTGAAGCTCTGAAAGACCCAGTTATAGCTAAAGCTTACCATGATAGGTTACTTAGTCATTATGACAGTCATGGTTTGCTTAATACTGAAGTTGAGGAAGAATGGGGCCATTTTAAACAGTTTTTTTGGAAACTAACAGTACTCTTTTAGGGAAAAAGGAGCAGAGGAGGCAGAATTATCTGAGTGATAAGGCACTTGAGCTTATTTCGGAAAGAAAGAACTGCAGGAATGTCTTTAATCAATACCCTACTAGTCCTAATAGAAAGCATTACAGAGGAAATAAACGTGTAAAAGATCAGTTAGCTACTGATAAGAATCTTTGGCTTGATGGCCTTGCTGACAAAGCTGAGGAAGCAGTTAGACAGCACAACAGCAGTGAGCTGTACCAGATAGTTAATGTTTTGTGTGGTAGAAAACGAACAGGTATACAGGGATTGAAGGATAAATAAGGCAAGGTTATAGAAGGTGAGGATTCTGTCATGGCTAGGTGGGCTGAGCATTTCAGTGATGTTCTAAACAATGTGGTTAGTTCTACTCCCATTGTTTGCAATGATGATAGATGCATTGGTGGCTTTAATGTTGGCCCTATAACACAATCTGAAGTTAGTTTGGCTATTTCTAAACTTAAACTTCATAAATCCCCAGGGGTGGATGAAATTACTACGGAAATGCTTAGAGCTGGGAATGTTTCAGTTACCACATGGATGACTGAAATTTTGAATAACTTTTATGATAAAGGCATGGTTCCTAAAGATTTTACCAGAGCTATTATTATCCCTATTTTCAAAAAAGGTGATCGCAGTTCTTGTGATAACTATAGGGGTATCAGCCTACTCTCCGTTCCAGGTAAAGTTCTTTCCATGATTGTGCTTAATAGAATTAAGAATCTGGTTGACCGGCAATTGCGTGATGAGCAATGTGGATTCAGAAGTGGTAGGGGATGTGTAGATCAGATATTTTCACTTAGGGAGATTCTTGAGAAATGTTTAGAGTTTCAGAAACCTTTGGTTGCTAGCTTTGTTGATTTCAAAAAGGCTTTCGACTCTGTTGATCGTCATAATTTGTGGTTGATTGTGAGATCATATGGTATACCAGACAAGTTAGTTAACATAATGAAAGCTGTCTATAATAACACTGAGTCATGTGTGAGGGTTGGTAAGTCTTGTAGCAATTGGTTTAGCATTACTTCTGGTGTTCGACAAGGGTGCATTTTGTCTCCTTTTCTCTTTAGTTTGGTTGTTGATTATGTTATGCGAAATTCACTTCAAGGGAAAGCTTTTGGCCTTAAATGGGCTGGAGATACGAAAATTTCTGATTTAGATTATGCTGATGATTTAGCCCTTTTGGCAAATGATGTTGATGAGATGAACTCTTTCATTCGAACTGTTGATGAGACTGGTAGTACAGTAGGTTTGGTTATAAACAGAGAGAAAACTAAAGTGATGAAAATTGGTCAGGCAGGTTGTGATTCAGTTAATCTGAATGGTTGCAGTCTTGAGCAGGTGTCACAGTTTAATTACCTTGGGAGCTGCGTAACTGATACTGGTGATGTGCGGCATGAGATTAACAGACGAATAGGTATTGCTGCCGGGACTTTTAAGAATCTATGGAGATTGTGGAGAAATACGCGTATACACCTAAAGACTAAAATTAGACTGTATAATAGTTTGGTTCTTTCTAGGGTTAGTTATGGTAGTGAAACTTGGACGCTGTGTAAGCAAGATAACAAGAAACTAGATGCTTTTGATTCTAGATGTTTACCCAGTATCTTGGGTATTAGGTGGTTTAACTTTGTAAATAATGATGAGTTTAGGCAAAGGAGTCTGCAAACTCCTTTAAGCAGCATGTTGTGCAGAGAGAGACTCCGCTGGTTTGGCCATGTTGCCCGTATGGATAATTATAGATTGGCGAATAGGGTTTTGAACAGTGTGCCTAGAGGCCTCGGAAGGAGGGGGAGACCTAGGATGCGGTGGGCAGACAATGTCAAACAGGAACTTGTTAGAATTGGTGTACAGTGGCCGGATGCAGCAGATGTAGCTCAGGACAGATATGCTTGGAGAATTAAACTGCGCGGTCTGGTTGGACCTCCGTAGCCCATGGCTGCTTGAGGATGATGATGATGATGATGATATGGATTATTAATCCGATGTTTAGGGATGAGAGCAATAACCAAACGCCGAAATGTGTGAATCAGAAAATCGTTGCTGTAGCCTCCGGAGTTGAATCAATAAAAGAAAAATAGTCACTTGGGAATATCGAGCAAACCATTACACAGTTAATTTAAACTTAACCAATATATTTCCCATTGAAGTATTATTAATCATTTACACTTTTGACGTTCCTTCACACCAATTATTCAATTTCCTAACTTGTTGCTGGGATACGTCACTTGTACTTGGAGAAGCAAGTTGCCCAGCTGACTTTACGGCTAATTGTACGTAGTTGCGACAGTCACTGGAAAAACGGTGTGTACGGTCTTCTCCAAAACATAGCAACTCGAGTGGCTGAATCCCTGAAGCTGAGCGAAATATCCGCCATCTCCCACAGAGAGAAATTCTCCTTCTCGCTGATTGTAATCTGATTGTCTTCTGTAGCAACCCTTTACTGTCGAGCTGTCCAATGCCCCATAGGCAGACGCACTATCTTAAACTGAGTTAGATAACTGATACAAGTGGATAGCATATCTTTCAACAATTTAGGCGCCAGCATCCATACCCTCCTTCTTTGATAAAGGCTTCGTTTACAGTCTGCGGCTAGCTTCCTTCCTCTGATGCTCTCACAAGAGATGTTTTCAATTTGCAACTGATCTCTTCCTCCGACAAGCAACTGCGCAATTACTTTCAATTTCTCATCACCATAAAACGCATCTTGTGAACAATGAGAACAAAATAGGACAAGAGTATTCGTCGCTTTAAGCAATGAAAAAGAATCACAAAGAAATTATAGCTCTTTGTAGGCATATTTGCTTTCAAAAAATCATTCACTTATTATTTTAATAAGAAGAATAATTCAACGAATAATACGAAACCAAGTAAACTTTTTATAGGCAAACTGGAAGAACACAAACCTCGTATCGCTTCCAGCGAATAATGGCTGCTCTTTTCATAGAGAATGAAGATATTCATTTACGAATTTTTGCAGCTTTCAGCAGTTCTAACGAAAAGATGTTTGGAAAAAAGCAAAGAGTAATTTTTAATCAGTTCCTATAAATCACAAAAATATTTTCTCATTTTTTTCCTTAAAATGAAAAAGTTGTGTTTCTCCACTCAGTGTGAGAAAAGTGGACAAATGTTTACTGTCAGTGTCAATCCCTTGATCATCACATTCTACCACCGAAATTTCGAATTTCTAGGTTGAATAAATCGTTTGTAATATTTGTTTAAAATTTTTCATTTTTCATATTTCGCTGCCTTTTGCTCTGTAAATTGAAATCTTCGAAAGGTTTGAAAAATGCGAATGATGACATCAGTCGCATTTTTCAAACGAATCAATAAAAATAATTTTTTAATTATCTCTTAAAATAAAACAGTTGTGTTTCCCCACTCCCATGGGGGATAAGGCAGCCTATTATTTCTGCCAGTCCAAACATCTTGATCCTCATATTCCACCAACAAAATTTGAAGATCCTGTTACAGGAGTCTCAAACAAGAGGTCAATGAAGTCATTTCGTGCAGCCCACAAGCAATATGTTCTATCCTAATTATATGGTGGAGAATTGTGGTTTACTGGCTTCGATGTTTTGCGATGATCTCACTCGAGTATGAAGAAGGTGGAATCTTTCAGCCGAAAAGGATGCCATTATAAATGAAATTTATGCTTTTTTTACATTAAAAGTATGCAACATTAAAATAATAAAACAGCAATATATGTAATTGTGCTTTGCTTATTGATGGGTTGTTTTACTTCTGAGCGGCACGTTTTTTAGAGACAGTGGGCTAAATGGCCAGGTCACAAGGAACCCAAAGGCTCAGAGAAGGTTGGGGGAGGGACCCCCTGGACAGCTGTTGGGACACAGATGATGGCCTTCGGTCACAGACATCCAGCGTGTTCTTTAATATGCACAGAGTATGGTTCTCCAGCACACGGCGCCACGGCTTAACGTCCCATCCGACGGACGGAGGCCTTTTTAAACCCATAGGTGTCCCCTGCTGACCGAGGGCAGGGCGAGGAGTTTTGAGGAGATAAATCTCCACGCTGGCCCAGCTGGGATTCGAACCGGGGAACTGCAGATTACGAGCCTAGTGCGCTTACTCACTGAAACACCCCCGGGATCAATTTTTATTGTTTAAAATAAAATGCGACAGCCATTCATTGGGAAGCAAATGAAAGAGACCTCATATGATTTCTAAAAATAGAATATAGCCCGCCAACTATAGGGAACCCCCTACTTGATCTGAGTTTGAAACATATGTTATAGAATAAATCGTTTGCAATATAAATATCAAAAAAGTTTTACAATTTCTATTTTTTTGACCGTTAGAGGGCTCAAATAAAGCATTTGGGATATTCGAGAAAATGCGAATCCTAATGTTTTCATCAACACTTATTCAACACAAATAGAACTTGTGTATAAATACAGCTTTTAATTTATATCCAAAAACAAAAAAGCTCAATATCTACCGACAACAAAGTAAAAACTCTTGCACGTACTTTTTTTTAAAAAAAACTGCTAAAAACTCTACAAAGTATAAAACGCCGATTTGAAGGTGTTTTTTAACCGAAGTTCCTCCAATATTTTTAGTTTATACGGAACACGTGAATGAGTAAGGTTGTATTGCATTTTCCTTTATAACAATAGAAACACTTCATTTAATTTCTGCTATTGAATATGGAAACATTAATGCAGAATTCAGAGAATTTATATTGACTTTATTTTAACCCCTTCGAAAGTTCAAGGAAAGTGAAGATTGAAAGGAAATAATCAAGAACTAAAATTTGCCTCTACAGATCTCTCTTTCCTTTCAGCAGCTAATAAACCTCCTCTCACACTACACGCCGAGAAGTCTCAGTTCAATAGTACGAGTAAAATAATTGACAACGCTCTAATCTTCTGACCCATTTTTCGTAAACACTGGCAATTAATAAGGAAGTGCGAAAGGGTAGAGGGAGGGTCTCATTTAATGACGAACAATTCCACAGAACCAAGAATGATGTCTAAAGGGTATGTAGAAAGAATTGCTCTAGATGTTTCAACCACGTTATAAGAGTTCAGTTCCCGAAATAGAGTTGAAGAATACTGCTTTGAAATAAACACTCTTCCGTAATAATAATACACGCCAAACTCCTGTAACAATATTACCGGAGTTTCCCTATCGTAAAAGATTATAAAACATTTCACTAGACAAAATACTGGTCTGGGCATATAAATCTACTATATCGTTTAGAGAAATTTTATGTTCGTTTCTTCCATCAAGAACTCTTCCATGAACTGTTAGAGCTAGAACCACCAAATTCAGTACAGCTTCCTCTCATCACAACTTAAAGCAATGTGAAATAATTTTGCCTCCAGTTTTCTTTCTCTTTTTTAAAAGAAAGGAAAAACGAAGAGAACTGATAAAGGAATACTTTTTTTGAATGACAGTAGGAAAGAGACATATAAACCAAATGATGGATTATATTAAGGAACCATGTGAAAAAGAGCAGCCCTTAGGTAAATAAAAGGCCAAAGATAATGAAGATGGAATTGTTTAAGAAGCTGAAGACTGATTGGGAAAAAAAAGAAGCAAAATGAAAAAACTTTCGAAATACTTGACAGCCAAAATATTTTTTTTTCGAAATACTTGACCGAAATTTCCCCTAAGCGTTTCCCCATGTCACCTGACATTGCGTTTAAAATAATCAAGCTCTTACTTATAATACAACCGGATGTCGAACCCAAAGCTTCTTTATGCTACGAAATTATCATAGTAGATCTCTTTATATATAATCTCCACATAAATAGCTTTAAAAATAACAGCTTCTTCGAATGCTTCGATAGAGTTCTCCTTATGTGCCCCTTAACTGTGCTGCTTACATCTTGGGGTAAGTGAGCTAAACCTTCATTAGAGGAATGTTGAAGGAATCCCTATAATTTCAACGGGCCATTACTAGATTATAATTGCCAAATAAATCAAGTAAAAAAATTGCTATATTTCAGCTGAATACTTTTAATTCCTTTTCATTCAAAAAAAATGCATGTTATAGAATTCCATCTAACAAAACGTTTTAAGAGCTAATTTGAGTTCAGTGTACGAACAGCGCCAGATGAATCAATGCTATAGAATAGTCGTAATTCCGAAAGAACGGGCGACGGACGAATGGGTGTCACAGAGGAACAAATGGACAGCCACGTGACGTCTTCGGTGGCGGAAATTGGCAGTTTCTCCGTGGTTCTGCTGCTACCTGAGTGATCGGTCGCAGAGTTTTTGGGGAAGCAAATCGGGTTCCTGGCTGCCTTGGGTCGGAAGTGGTACCTTGAAAAGCGTCCGAATTTCTCGGGATGGAGTTGTAAATGGTGAGTAGTAGGTGCGGAAAACTGTGAACAAGATTATCAATGGACATAAGTTTGAGCGAAACTTTTGGTGGGTTTTAATTGTGACTGGAGTGGGGGAAAGCTGTGAATGAACTATTGATGAGAAACTTAGGGTGGAACGGAGTGTAGTTAAACACACGCCAAACTTTTGGAGTGTGTTGAATTACACTCCGTTCCACCTAAGTTGAGACCTGATGTAAACAAACAGCTCTTTGCCTATTGGCTAAAACTCTCGTCGTTACATATACGTGTATTTGTCGGCATAAAAAGTAATGTGCAGATTTTGCGATATATTAGTTTCAACAAAACAGTGGTCAGAAAAAATAGATATAAAATACTTTATTAGGTTGCCAGATTATGCCCTTAAACGTTTTCAGCACTCAATACTAACAGTAAGATTTATAAATTTGAACATGAAATACGAAACTAAATTCAGCAACTCTTGAAGAATACAGGATGGCGTCACTGAGGTATTTGTGTGCAGTGATAAAGGAATAGCCAACGGAAGTTGCTTACTATTACTTATATGTAAAGTTTCAAATAATGATTAAATGTGTGTAAACTCAATAACTGGAACTCCAAGTGGAATAATTGAAAATTTCTGTGTCTGTACAATGTATGATTCAAATCTGATATTTCATACAGGTAAGTAACGACAAGTAATTAACGGTTAGGAAATGGTGATCAATTTACCTAAACAGTTCTCGGGAAATACGTTCAAGAATAATTCATTAGAGGCAAACTTCTGAATTTAAACAAAATATTAATATTGATAATCTCATAGCCTAAAAATTCCTAATTTCAGCTTAACATTTTACATATACGGCTTTAGATTTCCCATTCGCAAAAGCGAAGTTGCTTTAACTGAACACTACTATATAATAACATGGAGACGAATTATTTGCGGAAAATTAAAGCATATTTTGGAAGTAAAAGAAAATTTATACTTTAGACGAAACTTGGGCAAATTCAGGACACTCAGTTTCTAAAGTGTGGCAGTCGGTGTAATAAGAGAACAATTTTTGAAATTATACTTGTTGACTTACAAAGCAGCACTAGCGACGAAACCGTAGACAACATATTAGAGGATACCGATTTTTAGAAAATCGCGGACTGAAATAGCATTCTTATTTTAAAGTTAAATTCATTTAAATGTTTCTATCAATAATATATTTATTATTTCATATTTTTTTCACAAGTATTTATATAAATTAATACTGATGTTTATTTAGTACTGGAGTTAAAGTCGAACATTTCTAGTACTGTGTTGTACGTTCACATGTTTGTCATGTGTTTAAAATTGAGTCTCAAAATGCAACCAATAGCATTTACTTCTGTGCACACTGACACTAGGAAACGCATTCTTGTGCTCTACGATTTGTTTATGTTAGGTCTCAAGTGGAAAAGTAGTAGACTTTAAAATATTTACAGTATATAACAAAAATCATTTGTATAATGCATTTCATTCATTTGTAGAATTAGGAATGAATTTCAATGAAATAAAATTTTTGTATCCAATTACTAATTTTAAATCAGTAATCCTAAACTTTCTTCATTCTTTATTTCAACAGAGAGAGCATTAAGAAATTTCGATGACAAATAAGCATAATGCTTCCGTTATTATGAAAGCCACGAATCGAAATTACACAAATACCTTCTGTCTCTTCTTATTTGTCTGAATTGAAAAATATGTCAGTGTTTTTTAGCATTTTTAAATTCGTGAAAAACATAACTTCCGAATTCCAAGATAGCCAAATGTTTAGTTTATGCATTCGACTTATAACTATTATTACAGACTGCATCCTAAATGAAACCGTAATAATAATATCAGATAAAGTGTAAAGTACAGAATAAGACGACCCCCAAAAAATCCTGTCGTCTTATTCGAAATCTCAAACTTCTCTATCTGCTTTGTTGTAATCCAAAACAGTTGTCTTCGTATAATTTTATTTTAGCCCCATAATTTATGTCCGACAATAAAAATTAATTTAAAAAAAAACAATATATAATCTCATTCTGTATAGAATATCATTTAACCTTTCCTGTTCGGTAGAATGTTTCCGTAATTGAGAAAACCTACTCAAGTCTCATTCTCCCCCCCCCCCTCCCGACTCTAAATCCTAGATACGCGCTTGGCCACAGCAATGTGTGAGGGAATAACAAACGTCAAAAGATGCTCTAATGAGCAAAGATAATTATCATTTATCTTAAGTTTAGTGGTACTTTTGAAATTTTTAGCTCCGTGAGAGATTTAGGAGCTGCAACACTTTTCTCTTGTGACCGCTTTGCAAGCTGCTTATTAAGGCACAAAGAAAAGAGATAATTTTTGTGTGTCTCGGATGTTTTATATTAAAAGAGAAATAATTTCTGCTCTGCCAAATGTAAATCTGTTCTAATAGCACTGAGAGCTCCCATTCCCATTCATTGTATTTCGTTCTTGAATGTGGAACAGTAAACAAAACAAAAGCTAGAACAAATTGGTACTTATTTTGCATATGCAGTAAAAAGGTAAAGGTTATTATATATGTAAAAAAAGCTTTCAATAAATGGAATGTACGACGGATACATTAGAAACGTGATTACATTTCGCTCAATTATTTTCCGATCTCATGTTTAAATAGGTTTGGAAATGATTGACATAAACAGATTATTTGTTACTTCTGCTAAAAGGTAATGAGCCATTGTGAGGTGTTGGCGATGCATTGCCGAGTTGCATTAAATACCGGTTGGCAATTAAAGTGCACGAGTTCTGACTGGCAACGTAGCAAATCCTGTTACAGTTTCAAGAGGAATGCCAAAGAGGCCAGACGAGGAAGTCGAGATAAACGATCGGGGAACGAAGGTAGAAGCCTGCCTTTACCCACTTCCTGCCCAAAACAGACTCCGGCCATCGTGTGTCACGTGAGCCGCAAGGTGTGAACAGGTTCCTGGCGCGAGCATCTCCGGTGCTCCGGTTCTGACGCACGTGGTTTCAGCAGAAAGAAAACCGAGGCACTAGCAATCGCTCGGAAGAACAAAAATGAAAGAATCGCCAGACAGACACTTTCGGCAACAGTCGACGTCACACTGACCGATTCAGAGAAGAGAAATTCGAAGCGGGAAGGAGAAAAGAAATGTTGAAATTACAATTTGGAGGCTGAATGGGATTTCAGTTTCGGTACCAAAGATAATGGCATCGTTCCAAATCCCATGGAAACTCTACTACTCCGTCTCTAACGTTAAACGACTGAACAGAATTTTAAAATATTACTCCCCCCTATATTGCATTTCTGCACGAAATGAGGTTATCTTTCCCTTATCACACAGGGACATTTTAAATTTAATTTAAATTAAATTTAGAAAAATTAAATTAAATATTAATTTTTTTAAATTAATTTTAAATTAATTTTAAAAAATAATTAAAATTTAATTAAAATTAAATTAAATTCAATATTAAGTGGAGATTAAAATTTTAATTTTAAATCTCCACTTCCTTAAGTGGTCCACTTAAAGATGTCAGAGTTCATCTAGCAGCAACATTGAGTTTTCCAAGGCTGGTCGCTCCCAATTATATTATGAATATTTCAACTACTTTAATACAAAAGGATGAAGAGGAAGATGTTTTCTGAAATCACGTGACTGCAAGTTCGATTGCAAGCTGTTCTAAAAATGAATATTGGATTGTCCTTTTTTTTCCTTTGGCGGCAGCTATCGTTAAATAATGACCTAAATAGTCAAGTCACAAAAATCTCAAGTCTGAGGGGAAAGTGGAAAAATTATGTAAGGACGTCAGATGGAATTTCTCAATCAGGATTGGTTACGTCGTTTTACCTCTGAGAGGCATTGTTGTGCACCAAATGAGCTAAATGGCTAGGTCACAAGGATCAGAGAAGGATTGGGAATTGGTTCCACTGGAGAGGTGTTAGGATACAGATGGAATTCTCCCGTCACTGCCATCCGGAATGTTCTTTAACTAACACAGGGTATGGCTCTCCTGCACACGCAACCACGACTTAATGTCCCATCCGACAATCGGCGGCTTTTCCAGCCTATCTGTGCCCCTTCTTCAGAAGGCAGAAAGGGGATTTACCAAGATAAATCTCTGCACTGGAGCAGCTCGGACTCTGACTTGGGAACTGCAAATTGCGAATATGGCCCTCTACCGACTGAGCCAACCCCACCTCTCTCACCCTAAGCATTTATTTGTATTCTAATGTGTAATCTGTGATCTCTTGCATTACATTTCAAACGCTTCTTCGACAAGGGCAGGGAGTAGGCAAAGGGAGATAATATCTTCGTTAGAACACTGGAAATCTGAATGTTGGTTAGATCAGGCGCGATTGCTTGAAGTTTCTAGAGTCGTATAATTTAAAAGTAAATAAAATTAAAAGTAGATTTAAACGAAATTAAAACATTTATTGCTTTTTAAATTGTAAAAATTCTAAATTCCTGATAATTCCAATGCATTTTAACACGAAATCTTTATTCTCGAATTTCTAGTAATGTTAAGATGCTACGATCTTTTTATTATATTAATCGTAATGAAAATGTTAATACTCTCAATAAAATTAATTTCTACTTATACCTCTAGAGGCACGAAATCAAAAATTGCTTGTAGATTGGTCATCCAAAATTAAATAAAAAAAATGATGCTGGAAGGGAAAACTTCAATACCCGTGAATAGAACAATAAACGAGTAAAAAACAAGTTAATACGCAAATATCGTTTATTAAAATCAAAATCTTTAAAATATTTCGCCTTCCTAAAATTTTAGGAAGGGGGTTATCTTTATTTACTTTTTTTTACGTCCTGCATCTTTATCAATTTACCTTTGTTAAAAAGCGATTTTAATCCAATTATTAATATTACAGATTGTTGTTAACGTAGCGTAGGCTTCTCTATTGAAACAAGTGAAATGTAAATTTGAAAATTGAATAGTATGGAAATAACAAACACACTTATAAACGGAAACCATATATGATACATTTTAAAATAAACTGGAAAATAAAGCAATTTTAATAAATTATTCTATAGTTAAAAATGGAAAAACAATATAAAATGTTTTCATGATACTTGAATAAGGTAAAAATATCGAGTAATGAAAAAATCAGATCCTTTATGCTAGAGTTCATCCAGCAGCAACATTTCCAAAGATGGTCGGTCCCAATTATATCCTGAATGTTTCAAATCAACAGAATGGAAAAGTGTTTTGATAATATGACCAATTGTGGAACTTCAGAAAAATGAATTAGTCTGAAATATTGTTTAAAGGAAAATTGAACTATAGGAGAAGGATCACTAGGTCTGATAAAAAAAAATGTTCCTCAAGAAGCCCACTTTGCCACAAGAGTCTAGGTACAATTAATACCCCATAGATTAAATCCGTGAGGCCTGTAGGACTGAAATATTTTTCGACAAAAAACAATCTTCGCCACTCAACGCTCTCTTTGCGAAAAAGAATGCATTTCAGTAAGAATTACGTCAAAAAATTTAAGAAAAAGATCAACAGGTAAAATTGGCTAGATAGTTTCAAACTGCAGTATTTTTTAACTGATGTTTTAAAGGCGTCCTTAACGTTGTCCAATATCTATAATTGTCATCAAAACTAAGTTTAAAAATCTCTTTTATAAACCGAAATCAAGTGCAATGAAATTTTATGTGATAGTAAGAGTTTTTTTTTTCCATCTTTGCAATAATATAGACGCCAGAGAATAATTACGATGTTCAAGTACATGGAATTTCTTCAAACGACTTGAAGTGACTTATGACGGAATGCCAATCGATCTTTCAGCCTCACTGTTACTGTCATGGCAAATTAAAATAATACTCTCATAAAATCTTTCTCTTGATCCTTGGTGCTTAATTCCTTTCAACCCGTTGCCCAGGACAGCGTCCTTAATGGCGATACCATAGAGCAGTGTTTTACTAAAGGAACACCCATTGCACATCGGACAATGGGACTGTCGCTGGCTCTGGCATTGCGTGAGGCATGTTGCCATCTTAGAGGAACTAATAATTTGTTGCACTTTCTGGAATCTGAAATGTTTAGATTAAAGGCGATTTTTTCAACCTTGGAACAATTTGTTCGCCTACATAGCTTAATAACGCAAAACTGAATTTAAAATAGAAATTTTTCCCATTGGATCAACTTCTATAAGTCAGACAGTAGATTCAATAACCGGCAAATTTCCAACGATTTCTATCCATAAATCAGCACAAAATCACAATGCATTATTAAAATTACACCGCTCACTATAAAATAATTGTGGATCACATATCGATGAGATGCAGATGCATTTGTAACATCGCATTATGATCACCCACGTCACCTGAAGAGCATTGATAACAAAAGAAGTGTGAACATGGAAGTTGCAAAATTCAGTGCGAAAACTGTGCCAGGGTCAACTGACATCACGCTTAATCAAATGAGATCTAGATGTAGAGCAATAATAATAACACACAATGAGAGTGAGTAAAATATAAAAAGGGCTCAATTACTTCTTCAACGATAGACAAGAATTAGCATCACTTTTTCGGCATTATTTTTGCTACATCTGTAAAACAATTTGGCTGCTATGATAGCGAGTGTTATGTCTGTGTCCCAGTTTGGTGATACAAGAAAGATGACGGCCTCCTCCACCGTCCAGCGCGTTACCTCTTCGTGCTCCGCGCTATTATTGTGGGGTTGGCACGTTTCGAGTCCATCAGCGAGACGACGGGTGAGTGTCTAAGCAGCAGCCCGTGGCCATGCACAACAACGTTGCGTCAACGCCAAACTGAGGCTGATGATTGCGTGATATTTCTTTTGCATGAAGCTGACTGACCCACATGACTATGGGCGATGACAAGTGGGTCGTTCAACTGCCACCGAACGAGGCTCACTCTCAGCATCAGTGGAGGAGGAAATCCCAAAAGGAACCAAAATAGCAGCGAAGAATCCCGGTGCTTGCAAATCTTGTCTCATGATTAAGGAAATCAGAGGGAGGAACTAATTGCGTTAAAATGTTCGCGAAAAATTTCCTCTGGTGCTCCAAGAGCGAAACAGAAATGGAGTAGCAGCACTCTTTCTGTACGTTGCAATGGAGAAGCCAGGCCCATAAATCCACAACATACAAAAAATTTCGAGTCTATGGGATCGGTAAATAAAAATTTGGTATCTTCATGATGTTTTGTATAATAAATACAATCTGTCTCAAGACTGAATGTTTTGGAAAGATAATTTTGGAGTTCATTGCAGGATTCAAACTGAGTCAGAGTTCTGGTAAACACCACTTTGGAATACCTACCACATGTTTAAATTTTCGTTCTCAGCCCAGCACGAATTTATTACTTTCTTTTATAGCTGGCTAAAATACTCTCAGTCTGTTCCCAATTAATGTTTGCTGAGTTCTCTTAGCTTCTCTTTTACCTACATTTCGTTGAGAAATGACTTTAGTCTCTTCATCATATCCCCAACACGTACACTTTCCCTTCTATCATGTGACATGCAGAGATACCAGTCTGACTAGAGAAGAGTTCTGCTTAATGATCCTAAAGAAAGATGGATCTTCGAAAACCTAATAATGAAAGGCATAACGAAAAAAGTAAGATAAAAGATTTATTAGACAACTTGCTCATGACTTGCTCTCTTTGATTGTTTTTTCCGAAGTGCTTTGTAACATTTCCCGGATGAGCTGCAGAGTCTCCTCTCAGTCTTGAAGTGCTCTTTCCTTTGTATAGAAATAACAATTGTCTTAGAATTGTTTGTACCAGTCGTAGATAGACTTCGTGGTTTCCGAAGTCTTTCCATAACACGTCCGAAAATTGCATTGTTAACACTGGCATCGCCTTAGCGAATTTCAGGACGCAATAAGCTTTTTCCCCGTGCACTTACCAACATTTTTAACACAATTCCTCTTATCAGCCAGAAGTATTATTACTACTACCTGGCAGCAAATTCAAATCAGAACTTTGAGATATCCATTCCATCCACACACAGAAACATGGATTTAGCGTCAGCAGTTTTCGCAAAATTAATTTCTCAAAGTGTCTACTTCTTTCTGAATAATTTTGCACTTTTCTTCAAAAGTGGCGAAAATTAGAAGAATCGTTAGGCCAAATTCCTAAAACAACGATTGATTGATTTTAGTTAATAACTTGTTAGTTGCAAAGATTATTATTTGTCTTAATCAGCATTCGAGATGAAATCGGATTATTGGCAACGTCTGATCTTAAATGTAGCAGAATCAATAATTCTTTAAACATTAAAGAAATATTGTTGAGAATTCATTATCTCCAGTAACATTTCTTCGTAAATAGTTTATTCTCAAAGTTTGTGAGAGCTGAATGCGGCTTTCCCTTCAAAGAGCATGTAAGTGTTCGAACACATTTGGTAATAACCCCGGATCTATAAAAAATGAGAAGGGGGTGGGTGACAAGTGTCTGGATTTCCATTGCAATGTTACATTTTCACCTTCGTTTTAGCTGATTTTGAAACATTTCTTAAATAATGCGTAAATATGCTTCAGTTTATTAATTTTTGGCCTCCATTACCCTTGCTCTACGTTTTCAAAGGGGGGAGACATAGTCCCTCCCCCTCCTAAATCCGGCCCTGTTTGGTAATATAGTGTGTTTGTTACATTAGACTCAGATATGTGCTGTATAGTCGCTCAAAAAGTATCCGAGCACTATGGTTGATTACAGAATTCGAAAAAAATATCTGGCAACGATTTTTTTCGAAATCAGTGATCTAACCTTTGTGTTACACGAATTTTGCCAGATCATTAATTTCGAAAAGTAACGTTGCCAGATATTCTCAAAGTGTTCCTCTTATTGGATGAAAGATTATAATTTTGTATACAGTTGCTTGAACATTGCATTTGAGTTCACCAATGCCTGGAAAGTTCAAAGAATTCTCTTCAGCTTTTGTTGGATCTTTATCTTGTTGTTTCCTCTTTTGAACAACGAAACTGATGATATAGGAAGAAAACAAGAAGCATTAATTCATTAGCATTGCGTTAACGCCTTGATGCCTGAAAGTGCTCGCCTCCATTAAATCACGTACACAACATGGCCTCAGGGGCACGTGACTTCAACGCAGGTTCTTGTAATGTGAACGATTCTTTTTACGGCTGAACTGATTCTGTCACCATCCATGTTCGTGAAACACGCGGCTGCGTTCATTACAGCCCCGCAGGGGTGGGGGATGAAACAGCGAGTGGGTGGTCAAAATGGACGAAGGCTTATCCCGAGGTGAAGCAGAAAACCAAAAGGGGTCACGAGGTCACCGTATCGGAGCAATGACCTGACTGGTCTCTCCCGTCTGGCCAGATAGAAGGAAAGAGAAGACGGTGCATGAAGGGAGGAGAGAATCGACACGTGTCGGGTGCCCTTGAACCGCGGGCTATTGCTGCCAAAAGAAAAAAAAAACATTTCTTTCAGATGAGGGCTTCGGGCTTGGCGAAATGAACTTTCGGAAGCAAAGAAATGAGGAACTGGGCTCTTCTTTTCTTTTATATTGTCTTCTGAAAACGAGGTCTGAAAAGATGTCTTCGGATATTTTTGAAGTATTTATTGTGTATAAACAACGTCAACCGGTTTCTTTTTCGCTTCTTTTTTCCTTGTCCCCAAGCTTTGTTTGCTGTAATGTGTTGGATCTCTTTCAGCAGCAACATCTCGCATCTGCTCGCTTTCAGATGGAGTCTAAAGCCAGAAAAAGATACGCATTTACCCCATTTTATTGTTTGGAAACTGGACTGACTCCTATGCATTCTCTTTCATCCCATTCATCTGTTCAAACATCCGGATAACAAGATGATTTTGACGACGGAGAGAGTCAACAGATGGTCACCTTTGATTAAAAAAAACAGCATCTGAACTATGTTATTCGGGCAGATTCGTATGCAACAATGTTCCTCAAATGAAGTGTGCCATTTGCATTTGAGATAGGCTACCAAAAGGTTTATGACTGAAAACATATTTCTGAAAATGTTGGCGAAGAGTTTTTGTACAATTTAATTTTTTTCGTAAGAATAAAGCCATGCATTTTCAACATACTTCTTGCCACGTAACGATATGAATAATACCATTACCGTGTGTATATTTTAAGAATTTCGGAGTATATTTTAAGAATGAAAAATAACTTCGTAATACGTGCAAATTGAAAAAGAATTAGTTCTCGCTTCCTTAATAATTTGAGTTCACCTATATTCTTATAAAGCGCCACTATGATATCAGTATTGCGAACTAACACTGAATCTGTGGTACATAAGATTCGATGCCTATAAAAACCCATCCACAAATCAGAATAAATTTTGTTTATGTTTCGGTTTAAAAATACAGGCAGATAAAGTTACTAAAAGATCATTTTATAGACCCCATTCTCCGTCATCAGGTTCTGAATCATAGGCTAAACCTGCTCATTTTCTTCATTAATGTTTCATGGGATCCATCTTTTTCACTTTCAGTTTCCTTATTTATTCATCGACATTTAATATTGAATACATATTAGAACATATATACATTATGAGAAGAAAAACAGCACATGAAATAAAATATAATGGCAACAGTTAGGCAAGCCCATTGAGCAAAGTTGATCTTTCCGACTTACTCAGACATTTTCTCTTCTTTCGGCAGAGGAGACCGACCCTGCCTCTCAGTGTAGTATAACTTTTTCAGTGTTTTTACACTTAGCAACAACATGTAACATTTGGATTCGAAATGCATACAGAAGTCTCTTTTCTAATTGAGAAGGTGTACGTTCCGATTTAGTATGCGCTTGAAAACAGGTCCGGATCTAGAAAAAAAATCGAGCGGGGTGGGCAAGTTGAACAGTTTTTCTGTTAGAACATCATCGAACATAAAAAATTTAAAAATGGGGGTAGGGTGGAAGAGACTTGATTTCCAATGCACTATAACATTTCTCCCTCCGTTTTACGGGTTTTTAAAAAACATTCTTGAAAAATGCGTACAATATAAGTGAAATATGCGTAGAATAAGTTTAGTGTTTTCTTTCCTCTTTTACTTTTACTCGCATTATGAAAGTGGGACCATGGCCCCCTTGACTGGCTCTGCTTGACAATGTGTCTCGAAAGTGTGGTAGATGACGACGAACCGTGCGATTAAGTGTCTCAATAGGTTATATTGCCCAACACAGGACCTTTTTAAATAATTTTCATAATATTTATCCATGTTTTGAATAGCCGAAGTTCTTTCTACATTAGCATGTAAGTTGTTCCTTAAAGGAGAAACCCTCAATCATGGGAACAATTTTTCCTGGGTGTAAATCTCCACCACAAGTATATACAATTCAATTTTATTTCCATAATATTACGTGTATTGCATAGTTATTAAAGCACAAAATAAGTATAATGTGGAATTTTCAAACTACAGAAGTATAACTAGACTGTGATCTAAATATGTTATATTAATATACAATTCATTCGTATTTTGATACGTAGTACAAAGGTGGAGAAAGCAAAAAATATATTCGTGATAGACACATAAGGAAAAGTAGAACCAAATAATTATTTCAACTTTCAATATTGTTAATGTATTTTGAAAGTTTATTTATATTTTTCCTTTTAATGAAATCACGTAGCGAATTTAAAGGTTTAGAAGCTAGATACAAATAATGTTTTTGTACAATCGTCTTTGTTAGTTTTCTTACAATAAAATGTAAAGATCTATTATATCTGGTATTAAAATTGGAAATTTATACAAGCTCTCCAGATTGATGCTGCAGATATGTCTTAGTAACGAATGTACATACAATTTTCTAACAAGAACTTTTATTTATTTTATTCATTATTATTATTATTATTATTATTATTATTATTATTATTATTATTATTATTATTATTAAACGCATAAATTATATATAATTACTACATAAATATAGTGAAAAGCTCACAAGAGTACTCTCGTGCATGAGTCTTCAGTATTGAAAATTAATATATTTACAAATGTAGGCAATATATTGGAAATTAAATACATGAAATATAATTATATTTAGAAAAAATAAGAATAACATGCACGAAAGGAATTTAGATCAATTGAAACTAATAAACTAAACTTGCTAATGTAAAAAAGTATATATGTCATCAAGATTTAGAATATATAATTTAAATTTTTACAGAATATATGATAATTTCTAATCGTTTTGATCTCATTCGGGTTGAAGGAGAGAATTTTCGCAGCTAAATATAAATAATAACATCTAAATATTTATGCAATTTGGTATTCTGTAATTAACATTGTCATTTGACTTTAAATCATACTGATTTGTCGAAGCAAGTATTTTTTCATTTCTAAAATAAAAGTATTTGACAATTTCGAAAATGTAATCGTGTCTTAATGGTAACATTTACATATGTCGAAATAATGGTAATGTATGTTGAATATATGAACATTAGTCATTAATTTATTATTTTATTCCATGAGTTAATCAGAAGGTATTAATGTGTAATATATTCTTAAATTTAGGTGATATTATATTTTTTACTGAATATAACTGAGCTAAACTATAAACATTCTCTTTTTAATCCATGCTACATGTTCTTTCCAAGTTAAACAAGCATCAAAACAAACACCTAAGTACCTGACAGATGATACTATGGGTATTATTACATTCGTCATTATTTTGACAATATAATTCAAGAAAAATTAATTATTATTATTTAATATACTTGAGATTAAGTTATTTTTCTTTAAATAGAAGATTATAGCTTTTGTCTTATTTAAATTAATGTTTAATAAATTACTATTAAACCAGCTGCGAATTATTTTTAAATCAGAATTTACATCTGAAAACATTAGGATAATTTTTTCTAGCATATGTTAAACAGGTATCATCTGCAAATAATGTTAATTTGCCTTATAATCCAATAAAATTTATATCCTTTATGTACATTAATAATAAACAGTAACTGCCCTAAAACTGATCCTTGGGGTACACCATATTCAATTTGTCTCCAATTGCTATATACTTCTATTTTAATGCACTGTACCCTGTTAGTTAGGTAACTAATAAACAACTTTAATGGTAATCCTCTAACTCCAACAGCCTGTAATTTTGTTATTAGATTTTTTATGATCAACAGTATCAAAAGCTTTTTATATCTAGAATATTGTCAATGCATGATGACTATTATTTATAGATGTATATATTTTATTTGTTATATTCAATAATGCATCATCAGTACCTAGCTTCTTTCTAAAACCAAATTGATTTTCACTAAAAAAAGATTTCTTTTTTAAATATTCATGTAATTTTATTTTTACAATTTTTTCAAATATTTTAGACAGTAATGAAAGTAAAGCAATTGGCCTAATAATTTCCTAAGTCATTTTCATTTCCTTCTTTGAAAATAGGAATAATTATTGTTTATTTTAATATATCTGGGAATATCCCTTTTTTTAACAGATAAATTAAATAATCTTACTAGAAATTTCATAAACTTTTCATCTAATAATTGTAATAAATTATTCGTAACCCTAACATAACCTGGAAATTTGTTTTTGGTAATAGCCTTATTTGAGTTTTATTTTCAAAGATCGTTATGGGTGATAAAAGAAATAATTTTTCAAACTGTAAATTTTATTCTTAAATCTGCAATTAAAAACTGATATTAAATTTTCAATTGTTTTTTAGAAATAGTTATTAAGTACTCATTAAATAATTTTACAAATTTATGTAGTTAATCATTATATCTAATAATTTCATTATTATTTTTAATTATAGTTGGAAAATTTCCTTTGTTTTCATATCTACCATTCATCTCATTTATTACATCCCACTGCGTTTTTAAGTTACCACTTGCTTTTAAAAATTTATTTTCGTAATATTGCAATTTAGTTTGTCTAATTTTATTGGTTACAGAATTTCTAAATTCAGGAAATAATTTCTTAAGGATACGTTTGTAGGATCTTTATTTCATTTCTTTACATAGTTTGTTTCTATAGTTCATTAATTCTACCAGTTCATTTGTAATCCATGGTATTATTTTACGAATTTTTTATTTTTGATTATTGTAGCTTCATTTATTAACCATTGCAATGCATCACTCAAATTTTTAAAAGATATGTTTACAATCCTTCAAGAAATGAATTCCAATCTAACCTTGCATTCATTTCCTCAAATTTATATAAAAAAAAAAACACAATTTTTATTACATTGCTTTCTATTTTTGTTGTATTTTATTCTCTAGGTTAATCTTAAGCTGTAATCTGTAATAGTAATGTCTTCAACAAATATATTAGTTTTTAACTAGTTTACTTTTAATAAACAGATGATCAATACAAGTGGAAGTATTATCTGTAATCCTACTGCGTTGATCTAACATATTTATAAAACCATCTTCAGCTAATATTCCCATATATTCATCACTGTTAGTATTATTGTTTAACAAAATATAATAGGATTAAAATTCTTATATTGAATTAAAATATATTAATAATATTATATTATTAATTATAATATTATTAACCATCGAACTACATACAATACATTTGTATGTAGTTCGATGGTTAATAATATTATAATTAATGGGATTCGAACTAAAAGGAAAATTTAATGGATAATAGAAATCCCAGATATAAATGCGGATATCACAGGAATCACATGGAAAAAAAATGCATACAAGAAGACATTCTAAAGCTAGTAGAAATACATTTGGAAACACATTATGCAAAATGCAAAAAAATTTCACAAATGGAGCTCTTAAGAAGAAAAAACTGCCGCTGGGACAAAGAGGATAATTACATATTCAGCTTTAAACTAGCTAAATATACTAAATCTGCAGACACTGAACTCGCTGCTTTGAAACAGGCTCTATTATGGACAAGAAAAGAAAGTTTCCTCATAATAGATAGTAAAGGTCTCTACTGAAGGAAGCTCACAAATGCTGTCACCAGAATTTCATCCGAGATATTCTGATGCTCTGTCATTACCTTAAGAATGACAACAATAATTCTGTTTCTTTCCAGTGGTGCCAAATCACATTGAATTCCATGGAAATGAGACAGCTGACTCACTCAAAAAACTCAATATTTCGATAACAAAAGTGAAAAATTGTTACAACTATAAAAAATATAAAGAATTGATAACACCAACTGCAATGAATAATCTCCAACAGCTTTTCGCTGAGCTCACCTCAAACTCTTATAACCATAGGTGACTAATCAACGAAAAAGCTGACCTATTACCTACAAAAACTTTATGAAGACCATGTGAAAATCACCTGACTCAGGACAGATCACTGCAGACTCAACGGTGAAATGCACATTATGCAAAAGGCAGAGCCTATCCTTTGTCCACACTGCAACTCAATTAAGATAGTGTCACATGTCCTACTGAACTGCACAGCAATACAACACCCACAGAAATGTTCTTTTTGAACCTTTGGATAAACTGAATATCAAGGAATTCACTCTTGAAAACCTTCTGTAATAAAAAAGGCAAAGACTAAACTAATCACACATCTACAAGTGCTAAAATGTTTAAAGAATATTAATGTATACTGCAGAATATATATTTACAGTTAAGGACTTATTTAAAAAATGGGAAAATCAACCTGCAGAACCGCCTGCGATTTTAAAGGAAAGCTCTATCAGTGGCTGAACAATCTCCTAAAACCAACTAAAAAAGCAGTTGTCTTTTCTGACCTAAATTTCTACTCTGTGTAATGGAAAAATGATCAACTGGGTAAGTTTGCGTTTATAATATCGACAGAATATTTCCAAGATTCTATTGTTACTTCTGCTACTATCCAAAGACATTAACAGTTAAAAACCGGTGTCTCTCATCGTAGATCGTATAATCATATTCTATGTACCGGGTAATAATTTTACCCCTAATCATCTCCATCATAAAGATATGCCTATTTGGCATGAGTAAGAAAAAAATATATATAAGTAAACAACCCTTAGGTGGGCCCCTAAGGGCAAACGTAAGAAAAGCTAAAAATAGCAGTAAAATTGTATAAAAAAACCTAAAACGGGTAGGTCTCCTCAGAGAACGCTACCGTTTTAGGCCTCTTGTACTTGTTTAAAACAGTATGATCGTAAAGAATCAGAGAAGAAATAATCTCATTGGGATTATTGCTTACAGCCTCAAAAAATCTTTTTGAGGCTGTAAGCAATATCCCAATCTTTGAAATGAAGGCAATGAATTGAATCTTTTGAAATGATGTTTGAATGAATCTTTTGAAATGATGTTTGAATGAATCTTTTGAAATGATGTTTGAATGAATCTTTTGAAATAAAGGCTTCGAAAACTAAGAATTCGTACCTAACATTAAAGTAATTAATTTCATTTGAAAAATATGTAAAGAGCTAATAAACATGTATCTAATCAAATATGTGTTTTAAATAATGTTTTTATTTTTCACTGTAAGTTGCATTCGTAGTGCGTAAACTGGTTTTGTACAATTTAGACCTCTATTTCAGTTTCTTTTGCTGTATATTTACACAGGCCTGGCAAATTGTATCGGAGCAACTCTGCTGGATGATTTCAAAATTTCAATTATCTGAGAGAGGCAATGCTGTTTTCCGGTTTCAAAACTTTTGATGTAGGGAGGATCATGCAATCCCACTTCTTAAATGAACTTCGAAATATGTCTCACTTCTCCCTAAAAGAAGGGAAGAAAATTTTAACGAGGGGAGGTTTTAATCGCATGCAGTTGTCGCAAAGCTTCCGACATAAGGAGTGCCATCTTGCTATATGTTTTAGGAAGTTTCATCCTTTCTCTGAAAGAGTGAAATACAAAGTTTTCCCACAGAGGGCAGGGAACAGGGAGAGGGCAAATCGATTGTAATAAGTTTTAAGCCAAATCAAATCTTGCCACATGTGCAATGACAAATACTCTCTATTTTAGAGAGTTGCAGACCCTAGAAACGCCGGGCAAATCTGCTAGTACATAAAAAGTGTATAAATTATTCTAAGTTAAAAAAAATTACTCCTGCTGGCTAAAATAATATCGTCGGTGTCGAGACAGATGATGCTTCGACGAATGGCTTTGTTTTTCCATTGTTACACTAAACAAGTTAATTAGGAATCTTTTTAAACACGCAGTTAATAGTTCTATTACTTTTGTTTCAATTGGATTGCTTTTCGTTTACAATTATATATGTATCTTTATTCTGTATGCTAGTTTTTTTTTATATTCATAATATAAATTATCAAAAATTTGCTTTCATTTTCCTATTTTGAAATAGGTTGCCCAAGAAGAAAGCAGAAAAACAGGGAGAACCGTATCCTCCGTTTCAGATCAAACCCTAGACCAAATTCTTCCCCTGGTGACCTTCAAATGCAAGTCTCGACCTTCTGGCTACTACGCCGACAGTCAGTTCGGCTGCGAAGTGTTCCATTACTGCCGTGAAGATGGCAGCCGGATTACCATCGCGTGTCCTCCTCACGAGCCTCTTCAGCAGAAACACAAGATCTGCCTTTTCCAGGAGGCCGCAGTGAAGGCCTGTGGCCAATCACAGATATACCTCGCCCTGCCCGAGTACCTCTTTCAGAATGCAAGCAGCACGACGGCTTCGGGGGTGAACGGCGCAACAGATTTCCAACTACCTTTCTTCATTCCTCAGCCAACGGAGGAGACAGATGTCGCCACTCTCTCGACCAAAGTGAATTCGGGAGGCGAGGCAGACAAAAAAGCTTCAAGAAAACTGTTGCCTTCGTCAGCTACGAGGAAAGCTGCAGTGCCCTTCGCTCTATTCTCTGGCTCTGACAACATCAGCAAGAAGAAACAGAGCGAAAAAAGCTCACCGAAAAGATCCGATTCGACAGCATTCCATTTCGCACCTTCGGCACTTGAATCAGAAAAGGATCGTCAGGAGTTCGAAGTATTTGCCAGTTCCCTGAAAGGAAGGTCAGCAAAGCAAAAGGCTGATCAGCAGCCTTTCTTCATCCCTTTCCAAAGGAACGCTTTTCCTTTCACTCCTTTTAACTTCAGAGACACTTTGGATTCTCAGAATGTGCGAATCGATAAAGAAATGGAAAAGGATCGTTTTGAATCGGAAAGTTCTGAGAGTCAGTTAATTTTTAAACCTAAAGAAACCGAGGTGAGGAAAACGGTATTCACCCTTAACAACGAAAACAGTGCGAAGAATCCAAACGACACACTCGGGGATCAGTACACGGCGTATTCTGAGGATTCGAGTGATTTTAAAAAAAGTGATGATTACAAATCATTTTTCCTACCAAACTCTGACGACGAGCGTAAAGCCGAAGACAAGAATGTGCACTTGATAGAGGTTTATCACAAAGACTTCGCAAAAGTGCCTGCCCGCGATAACAGTTTCTACAGAAGGAAATCAAAGATCTCTTTCGCGCCAAGAGCAAGAGAATATCGAGATCCTTTTGAAAACGAAGCAAAATATTCGTTAACAGAAGGTAAAGAGAAAAGGTCAAAGAGGAAAAAGCGTATGATCGTCAAAGAGGTCACTGTCCGTCGCCCGTACGCAGTGTTTTATTCTAAAGTTCCGGAAGCCATGAAAGCTGTCGGTGGTTACGAAAGTAGAAACGTTCATCATCATCATCCTCCAACATCATTTGGTGCAGAACCAGTGATATCCAGTCATCGTGTGAATCATAGAGGTCCCAAACTCTCCCTCAAACCTGCAATAGTTCCTCTTGATCTGCCAACCATTCCTATCTCGTTTCATCCTCCTGCTTCTGCTGGGTCCACTGAACGCCCTCCACAAAGACTTAATCCTGTTCAGAAACCAGGTTCTGGTAACAAACCAAAATCAGCCGTTATTTATGCCAATGACAATGACGAGAAACATCATGGACCTCAAGTTTCCGCCCAGCAGAATATCTATTTTGTTTCTCCAGAACATTTGGGATATAATCCTGCTTCTCAAGAAAGTCCTAGAAGCCCAGAAATATCCGCCAATGATGGACGGCTGATTCGAAATCCCAGCTATCGGCCAAACGGAAATCAGCAAAGTGATCCTGGCGAGATACCAAGAAGGCCACAATATTCAAACGAACCTGCACAAGGAGCCCCATTTGGAAGAAACAACTTCCAACCAGAGCAAAACTCGCTTCGCCAAAATTCGCGACAGATATCCGATAACGTGGAGGCTATCCAGCCATTTTCTGGAGGCAATCCAATCTTTGCAGCTCAGAATATCCCTTATTTGCAAGGCCAGCCTCAATCGCCATTTTTCTTTCCTCCTCAAGAGGTGCTACCGAACGGTGGATTCCCTCCATTCGGTCCATTTGGGAATCAAGAGCAAATTCAGGGACGACCACAGCCAGATGAACGTCGTCCTCAACTTGGGGTCCAATATTATGTTCCTCCTGCACCACCACAGCTCCCACAAAGCAATGAGAATGATGGAAGACAGCGGAAGCCAGGCAGCAGTGAAGAATACGAAAGACCTACCAATAAAGAACAGTCACCTGCTTCAGGAAATAACAGACAACAGCCAGGATTGCAAGGCTTGGTTGCTAGGCAACCAAATTTTGAACTCCCACCTCAAGCTTTCCAACAGCAGTTATTCTCAGGCTTTCATCCTTTTTCCCCTCCAGAATACGGAGGGCCATTTCTACCACAGAACAATCCGCAGAATCAAGGTCCTTTTGGACTGGTACCACCTCAGCAAGGACGTCCACTGCAACAGCCACCAAACATTCAGAATCATTACATATCTCATCCCCAACAGCAGCAGCATCGCCAACCTCCTTACAGAGGAAATCAGAATCGAGTTCCTTCTAGTGATTCTGCTGAGCAATCATCTAGTGAAGAGGACAACAGAGAAAGGAACCGCTTTAATAATGGCAGACAACAACCTAACAATGGATACTTGCCACCTCAACAAGGATTGCGGCTTCCCCCTCCCCCACCCCACTTGAGGGAAAGGCCGAACATTGGGAATGACGAGGTATCCCGACCCAATGGAAATAGGTTTTATGGTCATCCACAGGCTCCGCATCGTCCTCAACCTCCTGGGAGACCAAGACCTTTAGATAGCGAAGAAGTAAATGATGACGAAAACTTACAGAGACCTCCTCATCTACGTCCTAATGGTCCACGTCCTCAAGAACTAAGGCCTTATGATAGTGAGGAAATAAATAGTGACAATCCTAACGATCTTCAACGCAGACCTCCTTCTTTTCCACCTCGTCGTCCAAATGGTCCTCCCGTGCAACATTCGAGACCACCAGTTCTGACAAGGCCTTATGATAGCGAAGAAATCAATGATCGAATTCCAGAAGAGATATCAAGAAGACCTCCACCAGAAGTTCCGCCACGTCCAAATGGATTTCCTCCTCAAAATCCAAGACCAGAACGTAGGCCAAGTTCACATAGTAGTGAAGAAATAAGCAGTAGTAGCCCAGACAATAGACCACAAAGACCTCATTCTCCACCTAGTTCAGACGAGATTAGATACGGCTACAGAACACCTCCTGATACGAGGGATTTTAACTTCAGAGGAGGTCTACCTCATCGTCCACCTCCACGTGAGCCACCTCCTTCAAACAACAGATTGCCCCCTCCACAAAATTATGCACCTCCTGGCATTCGGGATCACAGGTCGGGTATCAACGTTCAGCCTTACTCACTCCCTCCTCTTCCAACTGCACAACATCTCAGACCTGGTGTTCAGTACGAATTAAGGAATCCTGAAAACACGCGGTACAACGGAAATCAAGGTCAAAATAATCTCATTAACGTGGTATCCAATTCCGAGGGATTCGGTGGTCGTCCGCAAGGTTTTCCTCCCAATTCCGAGGCGAACAGAGCACAAGGCAACCGAAATGTAAACGACAGAATAATATACACGACGAGTCGACCTCTCCTAATTGGTGGATTTTCTCCCACTGATAACTTCGGCAGGGCACCAAATAGCGATCATCGCGTCTCACCTCAACCGTACAGACCTCAGGTCACCCACTACGATGATGAAAGCGAAGAAGAGAGAAGTCGATACCAAGATGAGAAAGCAACGGCCACTTCGACAACCTCCCCTCCAACACGTCCACCATCTAAGCGAAAGCCTCTTCCCCCGAGACCCACATTCCCTCCATTCCCGACTTTTCCTCCTCCAGTCCCGAGACCATCTTCGACTGTCTCTCCATTTGAAGAAGAATCTTTAGAATCCACAGAACCGACAAGTGATGTGGATCCCAACGCTCACACGAGAAACAGACAGAACAGCAGACCTCGACCAGCATCTATAATTCCTTCAGTGGAATATAACGATGACTCTGAGTCATATCATACCGAATCTGAAGAAGCCTCGTTCAGCACAGATGTTTCAACTTCCCCTACTCCAAGGCCGAGACAAAGAAAAAGGTTTAAAGGTAGAGTCCGAAGGCCAAGACCGACAGTCAGATTGAACTCCAATGAAGAGCACGATTTCCCTGTTACGGTGACGACTGTAGAGCAATTGGATTCAGTACCAACTGATCAAAAGTACGGAGGGCGGATGGAGATCTCCACGGTCCGCCCTCTTCCCCTCACCACTGCAGCATCTCTAAACGAAGTGAGCGAACCTGCATCAACGGAATACGGAAGCAGAATCAATCTCTTTGGTCGGCAGCGCAAGCGGAAACAGTCGAATTATCAGTCGCGAGTCGCACTTACGACCACTTCTGCACCCGAAGAAACATCTGCGAGCGATGATGTCACGAGCACCAGAAAAACTCCAAAGAGCACCTCCACTAGACGACGAAGGCCTTACAAAAAAAGGATGCGCACGAGGACCACGACGACGACCGCGGAAACTCCGGCTCTGACGGAAGCGATCGCAAGGAGCGACGAAGAAGGGGAGTTTCTGGAGTTCGAAGACAGGGAAACAGTTTCCACGATAGCAACAACCGAATGGCCAATTACAGCGATCCCTACGACTACTGAAGTCGTCACTATGATTGAGCCGGCCACGATAACGGAGTCACTTGACACAAAGGAAAAAGACTCTAAATTGACCCTCGAAAGTCGTCGCCCAGTTGTCAATAAATTTCGAAATAGACCTCGTCTGCTGAACTTCGGCAAACCCCGTCAAATGTCAACGACCTCATTGCCAGGGACAGACGAGGAGGCCTACAGCAGTGACGTCATGGAGATTAAAGAAGAACAAATCAGGAAGAGAAGGAATGCGCGTTAAAAGATGAAAAGCATTCGATTTAGAGGCTAAAGGAATAAAAAAAAATAAAATCAACAACAACATTCGCCTTGTTTTTAAGGTCAGAGGAAGTGAAAATATTTAAACAATTATTTGTTTGAAAGAAGATTTATTAGAAGCCATCGACGAAAAATGCAATATTTCAGATAGTAACAAGAAATAAGATATTTTCGAAGTTTTGTGGGGAAAATATTTTTTCCTGAATATATATATATGACAAATATTGTAGAAGGAATTGAAAGTGTGTTATTTTAACAGACTAAATGGACAGTTCGTGAGTTGCATATTTATCAGAAACAAAGAGCAGAACCTATAACTCAATTTCTTCGTTTTTTCACTCCACCATTGCCATGAGATTAGTTGCTAAGGAAAAAGCAACGTGAACTTTGAACTTCATTCAAGTGTGGAGATCGCGGAGGGGGACATAATTCAGTGAGTTAAAAGAAGTCAAATGAACTGACATTTGCAATAATTTCCGATAAAATCAAAACTCCTGTGAAAGAAGAATCGTTTACAGGTGAGCATTAAACTGCTTAGTGTGCAGATTCAGCATTATTTATAGTAGAATAGGACTTACAGATAAAGTGAAGACATTTCGTGGAGTAAAACTGTTACTAATGAATCTCTTTACTGCTCATTTTTTCCCATGGAATGATGTGTTGTCACAGTTACAATCTTTCATCGAACTTGGCTTGTTGTTCGTTTAATGTTACGTTTTATAACATTGGAAAGATGCAATAAAACAAACTGTTAAGATCGCAAATTTAAACAGCGATGGTGTACAAATATTGCCAAGCCTGTTAAACGTTTCAATAAAGATATTGTTTTCAAATTGAGGTGGTGTTAATTATCTTAAATTACGTAAATCATACAAGTGTCTGACGTATATCAACATCATGCAAATGATCATCATGATTCAGTGATTAAAATATTTAAATATTCTACAGTATAAAGTTACGGAAACTGGGATATCGAAAAGCATTGCAGTTGCTCCTGAAATATTTATGCAAAATTTGAAAAAAATTGAGAACTCATCCCAAAAATTCATTTAAAATAATGCGCTTATTTACCAAATGGTTAAAATAGGTTTAATTAGAGATAAAAGTGTAATATCGTGCAAATGATATTACACTTTTATCTCCCAAGGAAACAGCACTTCAGAACTTAACGCGGGCATTTTCTTTATCGCTGTCATTGGCAATGTTTAGTAAAATAGCTTTTAACCAGAAACACTTCCCTTGCAACTTAACGCACACGAACAGAGAAAGGTTTTCAGTCCACAGAAGTTTGCCCATGCGAACAGAAACAAGGACACACCCAAAACATAGAAGTCAGGTTAAATTGCTCACGTTACGAGTAAGAGCCTGACTTGTTGTAGTGAACAAAAATGGTCTCCTGTATAAGTGTTTGTTTTCATAAGGGTAACGTAGAAATTTAAATGAGCGGCACATACAGACTCCTACCAAATTATCAGAGTTTTCATGTTGTTAAGAGAATGCAAAGAAATATTCTAAAATGCGTAACTTTTAAAGCAAACCCTTTCAGAAGAGCCACACTTGAAGGTAAATGGAAAAAGTTATGAATCTTTTAGTTTCATCATTTGTTTAATGTTTTATAAAATAAAAAAATAAATACCCCCTCAAGCAGCTGCTTGCCACAGAGGTCTGACAGGAGCCTGTCAGTTTATATGCCATAGTAGAAGGTCTGAGAGGATGGCAGGACCTCAGCAGAAAAACGACACACATATCCATGCCTTACCCGGGGCTCGAACCCAGGTCTCTTAGATCAGTAGCCAAGCGCGCTAACCACTCGGCTATGGGACGGCTTTAATGTTTTAAGAGTATGGAACCTGGAATTTTTAAGAGAAACTGGAAAGCCCCATCTCTGTCATGCTAAAATGTGCTACTTACCAGGTCCGTTTTCTTCGAATTAAAAATTAATAAATACTGTAAAAAATCTGAATTTAAAAGTAATTTTTATCTTCCATTCTAGGGTTATTTACTTCTCTACATAAAACATTATTTCTATGCTCTTAACATCAACCTTAAGGTGCTCAACTGAACCACTTACTAACGCACAATTTTAATATACATTTTTATAATTTTTCTGTTTTCTACCCAGTAAAGTTTTTTTTATTTCATTTATTCTTAATGATAATTTTCAAACTTATAAATTGGTGAATATTTACTTAGTTTTTTGATCAAGCTAGCAAAATGTGAAGAAATGTGAAACTGAAGCATGTTGTCTTTTCATTTTTATTACAACATAACTGTTAAATTTCTTCCACAAGCGAGTTTTTACTCTCGTGGAAGACTCAACATATTTTCTCAGACTTTTACTGAAAAATGTAGGTAAAATTATAAAACACTAATAAAATATAATATTAAGATTTTCCATATATTTGGTATGAATGAATATATGATTTTTATTAGACAAACTATGTATAAAGAAGAATATATATTAGAAAATGTAATACTTTAAAGTTGTGTATCTGAACTATGCAACATTACATATATTTCATTGTAATTTCAGTTCTAAGGTAAAAATATGTAAATGTAATATACTGCATATTCTGAGAATAAATTATCTAAATTATCTATCTATATGATATTTCAGTATTAATTGTAGCATAAAGTAAATATTCGTATTAAAGATATTTCCATTTCCATTTCCTTTTCTCACCGCTTTTCAGATCATAATTTAAATGTGTTCAATTTAAAAATGATAAAACAAAGACACAAAATTCTTGATGTATTTGTTCACTACTGATATTGTCTAAATTTCAAGATTATACGTTTAATTGTTTTCGAGAAAATAGATTATTTGTGCAAAACATTCTTTGGCGAAAAACATCGTTAAGTTACTACACCTATCCCTCGATTTACACGGTACTCAGTTCACACAATTTTGGCTTTGCACGGTCCAAAAATGCAACCAATTTCGATTTACACGGTACTGACTGAGACGTACATAGAAAGGAAATCTCAGTCAGTACCGTGTAAATCGAAACTGGTTGCATTTTTGGACCGTGCAAAGCCAAAATTGTGTGAACTGAGTACCGTGTAAATCGAGGGATAGGTGTATTTAATATTTATATTTTTAACTTATATAAAAAGTATTTAAGATAGTTTTAATGCAACTGTAGACTAAAGTAATATATGGTTGCAGAATTCACAGATTTTCTTTTTTTCTCAAAATTTAAAACTATTTTTTTCTGCTTTCATTCTTTCCTATTATCCAAATGTAACAACATTTTCAGTTATAAAAATTAATTTCAGAAGTTAACTAAACTCAAAAGGGAATTGTTTATACCAAACCATTTGGTAAATAAGCGCATTATTTCAAATGAATTTTTGGGATGATTTTTCAAATTTTTTTTCAAATTTTGCATAAATATTTCAGGAGCAACTGCAATGCTCTTCGATATCCCAGTTTCCGTAATTTTATATTGTAGAATATTTAAATATTTTAACCCTTTCACGACTAAGGGAAACATTTTTCCCATTTTAAAATTGGTGATTGTCGTATTTAATTATAACCTTATCTGCATTTTTTATACAGAATGTCAAAATAGAACGTATGCCGAACGCAATTACGTAAACGGGAACGTTTAGAAAACAAAAACAGAACTGTCAGGACGCAAAATATATGTACTATGTGCAATGTCCATCTTTGCCTCACTACCAAAAGAAATTGCTTCGCAGAATATCATAATTAGCACATCATTTTGTATAGTAATTTTATTTCATAATTTTGTATTATTTTACTTAACATTTTGTTATAATAAATCAATAATTAAAAGACATTGCATAATAAGCCTAACTATAATTTGTGTTACCTTTATAGTCTATTGGGAAAATATTTCCCATAAAATTCCCAAAAAAAACTACACATTGTTATGTATTTTTCTTATGTTTTTTTTTATTTTACGTCTAAACAAACTAAAATAAACAGTTACATACTAATATTTACTCTTAGAAACCTTATGGTCCAGAAAGGGTTAATCGCTGAATCATGATGATTATTTGTATAAGCTCTATAGCTATTAATGTTAAAAATTTCTGCCCTGAGTATGCATCAGTGTCAATTTAAATTCTATATAGGAATTAATTTTATGCCGTCACATTCATTTGTTTAACATGTTCTTGTGACTCACGTAATTGAGGAAATTAAATGCAATTGCTTAAAAAACATCCAAAGGAAATTAAATGCAATTGCTTAAAAAACATCCAAAGGAAATTAAAAAACATTCCAAAGGAAAGAAAAACATCTTTCCTATCATAATGAATATGTTTTAGAAATTTAAAGTATATTTTAAAATAATCCTATATTGAGCTTTTAAAGACATAACTAAAGCAAAATAAATATTTTTATAAAAGCAAGAAGCGGAGTCTGATGGTAGGTTGAGGTAAAGAACACCAAAAAGGATTTCATTTTGAACAAAAGTTCGTGCACAGATTTTAATTCCTAATGTCAGCAATAAACTGTCAACTAACAATTATTATATCACGTAAGGGTAACATGTGCCAATTTCTTTGCATCGGTTTCTTTCCTTCGCATATTTTGATTTCTGCTTTCTACATTAAAAATGGGGAAATCCCATGGCGAATAGGATTTTCTCACAACTATGGGAAGGCAAAATACGTAACAGGGTGGGAAGTATGGATCACTAAAATATACACAAATCTTTAAATTCAATGATTAACGAGTTGAAAAATGTTTAGTGGTCAAAAGTAAGGCCCGATCCAGAGGTGGGAAGGGAGGGTCAGGGTGGTCATCTATCTCTTAACAGCTGTCCAATGCGTCCTCTTGCCCCAACTTTCTCTGAGCCCCTTGGGTTCTTGTGACCTCGTCGTTTAGTCTATTTGTGTGCAAAAACTTCCGCGTAGAGATAAAATGGCTCAACAACAACTCTAAATATAACAATTTCTGTAAACAGGTTCATTCCTCTTTTAAGTTCGTTTCTGATAATTCCTGAATATAAGGAGAGTGTGGGGAGATAGAGCACAGCAGAATACCTAGCAATAATTTGTATAATCGTGAAAACCACCAACCTTTGCTCAAGCATTTCTTTTTACCGAAAGCAACATTTCGAATCACGTTTTAGAAAGAGAGAGTTACATTTATCCAACACTTTTCACTAGAGTATAAAAAAGCACTCAGTAGTAGTAGTAAAAGTAAAGTACAAAAGAAAAAGTAGAAAAAGTAGTAAGTAGAAAAAAGTAAAGTAGAAAAAGCCAGTACTGGTACAAAGTACCAATGCATTTTTCGAAAAGTTGTCGAAACGGCTTCCCCGAAATCCGAAGACAGTTTCTGTGCCGTTCATCCATGATTCATTCACCCGATTTAGAGATCTTCCTCTGGTTCATTTCCTCTTGATCATAGCATGAGAAACGAATCATTTGTCTTTTGCAAATGGGCAAGCTAAGCAAACATCTTACTTCATTAACTTCATATTACTTAAATATATAAAATAAGAAAGTAAATGAATATTTTAAAACTAATAAAACATACTTCTCAAGCAGTGCTTTAGAAAATTTTTCCCCTTTTCACTTTCTTTCTTCGCCTGTTTTGGACAATTATTTCCCAATTTTCACCATTTTTGGGTGAAAATGGACCAAGAACGTCTGTACCTCTCAGAATAAAGCACCATAGAGAAAATAGAAGAATCCATATCTCTTCAAGAATTCTGAAACCTAGGCCGGGCATTAAACCGAATTGTGAGGATGAAGTTTGAATACATGAAACGAATTCTGCCATTGATAAAATGGAGAGGACTACTTTGCCATTAGCCCTTCAAAATATGTCTATGCAAGTGATAATTTGCATAGATCTTTTCCTCATTTTTCACGTATCGTGTCGATGGTTTTCCAGTTATTCAAGCTTAATGCTCACAATTCAATTTCAGCTATTCTGCCTTCATGCTCACAATTCTGTTTCAGATATTCAATTTTTCATCGTCACAATTCTATTTCAGTTATTCAGTTTCATCCCAAAATTCTCTTTCAATAGTTCATTTTTTAACCTCATCATACCATTTCAGTTTCCCAATTTTCATCTTCACAATTCCGCTTCAGTTATTGAATTTTCCCTTCTCACGGTTCGGTTATTTTTCAGTCATTCAACATTAATCCTCACAAATCTCTTCCAGGTATGACATTTTCATCTCACAATTTTATTTCAGTTATTGCATTCAACCTCTAAATTGCATTTTAATTAGTCAATTTTCATCCTCGCAATTCTATATCAGTTATTCAGCTTTCATCCACACTTCTGAAGCACTCAAAAGGGAAACAATTTATTTTAGTTTCCGATCAGCTATGCTCTAAGCGGATATATCACTCTGACATAGTCTGCCCGATCTTAGTTAAAATTTCAAATTTTCTCAAGGACCGATATTGCTGAATCATCTCAAGTGATGAGAGTACTTTGCAATTTCAAACTAAGTTTCAGCATTTCAGAACTCGTATTGGATATGTGAATAAATCAAGAAACGTTTTTCGAGATTTTTTTCCAAAAAATTCCCTTCAACCTTCGATATTTGTTTTTTCATAAGTCATTTCTCATGTCCATTGATGGCATTGTGAAAAAGAAATCTGAATGGGGAAATATTATAAGAACATGCGCACAAAAGATTTACTTTTAAAACTCGTTATGTTTTATTGACTACTATTATTGGGTAAGTCTTCTTTTTTAAAAAGAAAAACTGCTTTCTTTGAAGCTTTTTTCTTTCTATAAAAATTTCGTATGCAAAGTTTAAATTTTACGATTTGAAAATTCTTATAACGTCGTGAAATGTTATAAGAATTTTTCTTTCAGCTCCCTCTATCTATAGCTAATATTCTTCATTTCTTTCCCTTTTTGCCTTTCATGTTAAGAAACATTCCCTTTAGATAACGTCTTCAGAGCTTTCAATGTAATAGTATATTTCTAAGAATCTTATATTGGTATGCAACTCACCAATTGTTTTTATTGTGTTTCTTCCATTTTGCGTTGTCATTTTACAGTTTGGTTCTTCGAAAATTTCTATCTGCAATATATTTCCAATTGAATCTAATTTTATTCATTTTCTTTAAATAAGTTCATTTTGTTTTCTCTGTTTTTTCTCAGTTCTTTTTTTTTGGCTATCTGTTCTCTCATCTTTTTGCCATTTCCCATGTTTAAGTTTCAAATTATTCATATCAAAAGAAAACTGTAAACTGCAATTTTTATCCCAAAACTTGGCTCTCCAAAGTTCCGTGAAACATTTCTCAAGTACACGGAAATGAAATGTGAAGGGAGACGAAGGCAAAACAGATGAAGAAAGATTACGAAGGTGTGGTGACAAAGAAAGCAATGCAGCTGCTTTGGAGAGAGAAAAAACAGGCGAAGAAAGAAATTGAAAAGGGGAAAAAATTTCACTTTCCTGAGTGTGTTTAAGCTTTATTCAAAGCAGAAAGTTGTCCCTAAATGTCACCTTTGAAAAATAAAGAATGGAAATTAGTAAATTCTCATGGTAAGATTCGTGGGAAATTTTACTTGTTTTGTCAACAATGTACTACAACGTGGTTCATCACTCCCACTCAGTCAAAAATTTCAAATAATAAATAAAATAAATACCCCCTCAAGCAGCTGCTTGCCACAGAGATCTGACAAGAGTCTGTTAGTTTATACGCCGCAGTAGAAGGTCTTAGAGAATGGCGGGATCTCAGCAGAAAAACGTTAGAAACGTCCATGCCTTACCCGGAGTTCGAACCCAGGTTCCTTAGATCAGTAGCCGTGCTAGTATTGTTGAGAACATTTAAAGTAAAACTTCATCAAAGGTAAAAGTAAGAGAAAATAAATAAAAGTGTTAAAATAATACAAGTTAATGGTAACTCATTAACACATTAATGAAGAGTAGATTGTTGAACAGATGGCTTGCATCTAGTAAAATAAATATTTCTTCTTCTTGGTAATCTACCACTTGTTTTTATCTTTTTCTTTGTTATTGCTTTTGAAATCAAGTGAGTCTTACTCCGTCGTGACCCTGTGGGTTGCGATCGAGGCTCCTAATCTGCAGTTCCAAGAAGGTCCGAGTCCCACCTGTGTCAGCATTGAGATTTATCTCGATGATCTCCACCTTGCTAAGAAACGAAACCGAAACGGAGGTGAAAATATAATCAGTAAATCATAAAACCTGGTTAACTCCAATTTCAAGAAACCGAAAAAAATTTCGAATCAAGGAAAGCCTGGTTAATTCCAAATTCATAGAAACAAAAGAACTATCAAATGCATAAAAATTCAAAAATTAAAAAAAAAAGAAATGGCTTCTCTTATAACATGATATTAAATCCAATAACAAAAGATTTGTTTTTAAAACCGAACGCAAAATTTTCCTTCACTGATGGAAATGTTAAACGTTATCACTATTACCAGCTAAGTTCTTAATACTGCATACTTAGTATAAAATAGTGAAAATTATACGTTTCCGGAGCACAACCATTAAATAACGACAAAGAAAGAGATGATGATGACGCAATGATTTAAACCTTTAGATTAGGAGTTCTCAACGTAGGGTACGTGGTAAATTATTTTGGGGTACGCCGTGAGAGCTCGAAAGTCGCTAGATATATGTTATATATATATAGGTTTTATTTTATTATTTCAAGTCACCAAATACTCTCAATAAAAATAAAACTCATTAATTCAAAATGAACTTTGCCCTGTTTAATTTTCTGACGACTGCCTAGCACCAAATAGTCAGTAGCATATCTTGTGTCCCTGACAAAGTATTGCCGGTAAATGTCCAAAGCTGAAAATTCATTTTCCTTAGACTCTAGAGCAGTGGTTCGCAACCTTTTGTGCATCACCTACCCCCTGGAAATGTGTATGTAATTGGCGCACCCCTTGTATAGATAGATAAAACTATAGTTATAGTATAACAATGGGAATAAAATAAAACATATATATATAACATATATCTAGCGACTTTCGAGCTCTCACGGCGTACCCCAAAATAATTTACCACGTACCCTACGTTGAGAACCCCTAATCTAAAGGTTTAAATCATTGCGTCATCATCATCTCTTTCTTTGTCGTTATTTAATGGTTGTGCTCCGAAAACACATAATTTTTACGCATTTTTTTCCATAATTTTTTTTTTTAAATTCCTCAGTTATAAATATATTGGTATTATGAGTATGGAGCAAATTTTTGCGAAAACTAATTTACAGCGATTTTGAATTATGCAGGTCCTTTTGTATGAAATTTGCTTATTGGATCTTAGAATTAAAAAGAATTTCAGATCATACAGAAGTTTCCAATTAATCAGGTTCTACTGCATATATATATATATTTAAATTAAAGGTATTTTTCAAGAACGTTCTTAAAGACCACTAAAATGTGGGTAAAAATTTACATCGGAACGTGGTTCCTGCTCGATCAAATTTCTTACCTCTTTATCATTTTTGTTTGTAGATTGGTGCCTATTCTAATCTTTTTTCTTAATTTGAGACTGTATTTGTTTTAGTTGCATTGTATATTGCTAACCCACGCCTGATCACCGTAATACTGTAAAGGTCTCTTGATGCAACGGTCATTAGCAATGTTCCAAGCAGGCAGACTGATGCTACCTAATAAGCGCAAAGATTTTTTCTTATTACCTTATATGGGTTTTCTGCCTTCATTCAGTTTGCTGAACATTGTTGCTTGAAGATATTAGAAAAGATGCTGTCTGTCAGAATGGCTATCTCATTGGAGTCATATTCATATTCAACAGTGAGTGCATATGCAACAGCGAGTGTACATGCAAAACAGTGATTGCACATGCAACAATGAATGCCTTAGATCAAGTACAGTGTTCCAGTTTTAACAAAATCTTACTTTGACAAATGCTATAAATGTTCTACATTTGCGAATGCCAAAAAATCCTTTTGGCGATATAAATGGAAACTGGAAGTGGCTGTGTGCAGTATCCTTTGAATGAACCCGCATACCCAATGATATGGAAAAGATGAAAATGAATATATGAAGAAAAACGTTTCGCTACAAAATTAACTAAATTATAATTTGATGCAGATTTGTAATTCTAGACGATAACATGCACGTGTTATACCTGCTAGAGTTCATGTCCACACTTGTGCATAAAAACTGTACTTACCATTCCGAAAAAAGCCGTACCACTGAAGAATAATAGTTGCAGAGAATAGCCGTACCTCTACGAATTTGAAAGCTAAATTATCTAAAATCGTGATCGATACGTAAAAGTTAGTTATATTTC
Organism: Ryuthela nishihirai; assembly: GCA_038380435.1. Taxonomy (NCBI): domain Eukaryota; kingdom Metazoa; phylum Arthropoda; class Arachnida; order Araneae; family Heptathelidae; genus Ryuthela; species Ryuthela nishihirai. Next base: position 9,249,415 of record JAWZYU010000019.1, read on the forward strand.
GGCGCACGAACATCAGTAGATTCTGCAATATTCAGGTGCAACAAGAATCGTTACTTGGGTCTAATATTTCAAAGTTAAAGAGAAAAACTTTCACCTTTACTCCTGAGATTTGAATGAAATGCAGGTATAATATTCAATTTAATTTAATTAATAAGACCAATGTGAAATGCAAAGGTTAACACGAATTGCAAGTTTTTCATTCTAAACCGATTGCAGAACTTCCTCAGTTTGGAATCCTTAGTGTCCCATGTTAAAATCAAATCTCGTCTATAAAAGTAATTAAAAATTATGTAACAAGAAAATCCGATTATTGTGTTTCAGTAAAAAGTATGCAACAAATATTTCTTATAGAAATGACATCACAAATCCGAAGAGCGTAGGTATAAACGCAACAATAACTCCGTGTCACATAATTCTTGCCAGAAACAATACTCTTGCAGATTTAGAAGAGCAAGCCAAGTCTTGCATACTAAAAATTGCAACAACTGGGTAAGTTTTTCCAATGCAAAGCAAGAGGGGTGCATATTTCATCTCCGATGTCAATCCAATTTGAAACGAACAGCAGAAAATGTTTGTCGATTGCTGCATTGCTTTGCTCTGTTACGAACCATTCGAAAGGAATGTCAACAGAACACCAACTTAGTCGTAAAAATTAGGAGAGCGAGGCATTTGTCGATCTCTCTTACTTTTCAATGCAAAGCTAAGAAATGCCTTACATAGAAACGCCCCTCAGAGGTAAAAAACTGATAAAAAAAGATATTGCATTCTTGTTTGCTTTGAGTCAACTAAGCGTGACTAAACGAAGAAGCACTTAAATTCCTCCAACGTTTTCTCCGTTATTAAAGAGCTACTCTTATCCAAGAATGTAGGTAAGAATTAAGTCAAGAAGTGGAGCAAAGTATTCAATGCATCACCAACTGCATTCAAGGAATCATCAGTTTACAAACTGAATGAGACATTATCCCCTTGAAAGATTTCTTCGACGAGGTATAGTAGCAGATAGAATTAGATATTTTATATCACTCCGTATGATTTTCAACATGTTTGCTAATTTTTCGATGCGAAAACTCAAACCGTTACCTTTACAGAATTCTCCACCGTTCTAAATTAATATATCATTACTTTTGGCAGGAGGGCAAATCTACACACTTCCTTTATTTTTGCTGATGGCAAAAGAAATGGCTTTCATCATTGCAACATCCTTGTTCCATTCTTTCGAGATATCCACATTTCTGTTACTCATTAAAACATGCACATTTACAACACTTTGGGCGGCAATAAAAAAGGCATTTTTACGAGTAATAAAATTTCAATAAAACATATGTTTCACTCGTTTCCGAAAAAAAGATCTGTTGTTTTCCCTTTGCCTTCCGTTATCCTGTACATTATTTTGTTTTTAGAGATAAACTGAAAATTCTTTTTCGGCTGGATAGGTGCTGAAGAAATATTAGTATCAGCACTTCTTCAATCTGCCAATAATTTTAGTAACGCCCTCTTTCGGTAGAAACAGTTGAAAAAAAGATCCAACGTTCAACAAATATTGCAAGCGATGTGTTTATGTTTAGAAATTTGAAGTTTTGGTTTCACGGTGTGAAGGTCAACGCATCCAGCAGCAATGGCTTGCCACCTTGACAAGGGTTGATAGTGACAAAGTGCGACATTTTAGTTTTAAGAGATAAATGATTTTTTTTGCCTTATAGAGGCTAATAGAATATTATTCTTTTCTTTTTCACAGTAATGAATTAGTTCGCATTTCAGCTGTTAGAGGGTGGAAAAGTCGGAATATTGAAAACTTCATTCTCTTCGAAAGCGAGCATTTGAGAAGTGGTCCTTGGTTTCATTTATTATTGGCCTCATTCGGTGTATCTTTCTGTCGCAGATTGCAGATGAAATGAAATTAAAAATCGCATTTCAGCAACGAAAGCTAAGGTTCTCTGTAAACGAGCTATTCTTCATCTGAATCGGTCAATGAACCAGGAATGCATTTTCTCTTGGAAGGGAGAAGGGTTTGCGTTATGCAATTTGCAGCACAGCAAAAATATAATGCAAATTGTAGGGTTATAGTAATCACATCAGAAGGAAGTGGTACCAAATGCGGAGATATATGTGGATATGTAGTACAAATATATTGCATTTTTTTTCTGTCATATCATTTGCTCTTAGAAACAAATTATGCTTTGAAAATCTGTTGCTATTGTTCTTCAAAGGAGTTACGATAAGAAGTTCGACGAATTTCGTTTCTTTTTACTGATTCGAATTCTATTCCACTCATAAGAATGAAAATTGCATCGCAAAGAATAAATCCAGTGAACAATCTTTTGCGTCAATGTTCCTCCAAATCTGAGTCTCAACTTTGAATTCCTCCCTCCTCACCTTGGACGTGAAGATTTTTCTGCATAAGATGCTTCCAGACTCTCGCCTCAATTTGAATATTAAAACCACAGTTAAAACTGATTGCAATAATTATTCTTGTTTTAACTACATCAAAATATACTTTGATAAACCGTCTATGATTTTGACCAAGCAAGGATCTGGGGGAGAGAATAATAAAATTACTGGATTGAGCCGGACATTCCGATATACGATTTCCCTCCGTTTCTGTGTTGTTTTAAGAGTTATTTTTTCAAAAATCATCATCATTATATATCGGAATAACCTCGACTGAATCACAATATTGAGAAATGGTAAACTAAGTGAATAAAATTAACAACTGTCGTACCAGTTGAAGGATTGCTATGAAATTTGGAATAATAATTGCTTCCGCGTATACTGTGTGGGTGTGAGACCTGGACTCCAAACACAAATCAAAAGACAAATTGGAGTCATTTGAGATGTGGTGCCTTAGGAGGATACTGAAAGTAAAGTAGACTAGCAGGACGACGAAAAAATTAAGGTACTGGATATGGCCAAGTCTACTAGACAACTATTAAAGATAGTAAAGAGAAGGAAACTGGCAGATTGTGGACATTTACTGAGAGAGGTAAAGTATAACATCCCCAACTCATCCTAGAGGGCAAATTGGAGGGCAAACGGACACAAGGAAAAAGAAGAAAGGGTTGGATGGATGACCTTCGCGGTTTGGATACAGGACATAATCCATGACACAAGAAACAGGGAATTGTGGTATTTGTTGGCCGCCAACCTCCCAATCGGAGACGGCACTTAAAGAAGAAGATATGCCGAACATATTTTAAAATTGTAGAAATATATAATGGACATTTCGGAAAAAATTAAGCAATGAATTCTAGTGCTAATGCTATTCAATGGGAAATTTTCTTTTAAGAATTTCTCTAAACAGTATAACTGAAAGAGTAAAAATGCCTCAACCCTAGATTTTGCATATTGATTGCTGGTGTACAAGTCCATACCATATTTGAAAATGGCGGGAATGTATTGGATCTTTGCCAAACAGCTGTTAGTACTTAATGGCGGAACTGTTCAATGGTAGAAATTGGATGAGAATATTCCTAAACGTATAATTGAAATAGCAAATATTCTGTCATTCTGAAATTTGAAATGTTATTTACTGATGTATAAGCCAACAGCATTTTTGAAAAGCGGAAATGTACTGTGCATTTTTCAAAAAATTGTCATGTAAAAAAATAAATGTCAAATAATTCAAGCGCTAATGCTATTCAGCGGGAAACTTTAAAAAATAGTTTTCTAAAAAGTACAACTGGAACAAAAAGAATCTGATCATCCCGAAGAAAACTTTTCTGGTCAATCAGTCCCTTATATATGTTATTTGGAAATGGTCTCCTTTCTCCTGAAGAAGAGATCTTGATTATTGAAGAAAGAGATTGATATTCGGAAGCATCTTACTGCTCAAAGTTGGGTTTTAATACTTGTTAAACACGGCTTTGTTAGAGCACAAAGTGCTAAATTACTACGATGGCGAGGAACAAAGACGCATAAAGAGACAGTTCCGAAAAGGCTGCAACTGTAAACACATTAAAATTTTCAACCATTTACTATATTAAACGAAGATTTAATAAGTGTATGGAACGTTTGTCCGAAATATATTTTTAAAATGTCAGGACGAGGGCTAAACCTTGCATTGTTACGGTTACCAGAACTCTTTAAATACTTAATGATCATTGCTGAAAATCCAGATTCTCAAAGATTTCACTTATACATACAATTAACTCATCTTTCACATTTTCGTACAAAATACTTTTTTAAGAATTTACGGAACTTCGATCTTGACTTATCACTGATGTAACAAAGGACTCTGCAGTCATAGATAGTCTCTGTGCTATAACATAAAGACTTTTATCTCTCATTGGAGCACCTAAGGGGAAAAAATTTCAAAGTCTACACTGTGACAAGCAGCCTGACATGAAACTAAGCTTGAGAATTGTATGTGGAATTTGTACCCTTTTTCATATTACACGAAAGGCATTAAAATTACTTTCGAAATATTTTGAAACAATTTAACGTATTGTATTAAAAATCAAGCCCTTTCATTATAAGCATATTTCGAAACACCTCTTTTCGCTATAAATCTTTATTAAGAGTAGCCGTATTTGTTAACGGTCTACGTTACTTATGCTAATATTTGGGTAGGGCTGACTTTATATGCTCTTTACGGTGTTACTATGTCTTTTCGTTTTTGAACGAAAACTTGATTACGTGATATTCAAGGGATCCGTTAACGGGGTTGAAGGATCCTCCTGAACTTCCTCACCCAAAAACAAGGGAGAATTACGTAAACGATTACAGGGGCCTAACCAGGGGTTATATCTGAAACGAAAGCTACTTAGATGGGGAACATTATGAGCTAGCTCAAATTATGTCCCCTACTTTCTTACTCAAAAAAAAAATGAGGTGGAGAAAAATCTCTCACGGAGTCCATCTTATTGAGTTTTATGCAAAATGGAGGCTTGTTACTTTGGGTATGTCATTTATTGTAAAAGCAATTCTTCTAGTATCTAATATATACACCGAAGAGTCAAAATATTATGACTACCTTCCTATTATGATGTTGATCCTCCACGTGCTGCCAAAACTGCTCTTACCCGGCGAGGCATGGACGCTAAAACATTTTTAAAGGGTTCTTGTGGTATCTGGTACCAACACTTTACCAGCAGATATTCAAAATTACTTCTACCTTAGCTTTACTGTAACCTCTTGCATGAAATTAATTATTATTATTATTATTATTATTATTATTATTATTATTATTATTATTATTATTATTATTATTATTATTATTATTATTAACCTTTAACTCCTGTAAGTACCGTGGTTGAGCCGCCGCAAATCGGATATGCTGTTCCAAGACAAACCACAGATGCTCGATTGGATTGATGTCTGGGGAATTTGGAGGCCAGAGCAATACTTGGAAGTCTTCCTCATGTTCCGCGAACCATTCTCGAACAATCCGCGCAGTGTGGCATGGCACATTATCCTGCTGAAAGAAGGCACTACTAGAGGGGAATACCGTTGCCGTGAAACGATGTACCTGGTCTGCAATGGTGTTTAGGTAGATGGTAGACGTCATAGTTCCCTGCACATGAATGACTGGATCCAGGGTGTCCCAGCAGAACATTGCCCAAAGCACTACACTTTCTCCACCGGCTTGTTTTCATTCCATGGTGCATCCTAGTACCAACACTTCCCCAAGTAAACGACGCAGACGTGCGCAGCTATCCATATAGTGAAACAAGAAACGAGATTCATCGGACCAGACGACCTTCTTCCAATCATTCAAGGTACAGTTTTGATGCCCGCATGTCCAGTGTAGGCGCTTTCAATGGTGAACCGAGGTTAGCATGGGTACTCGGAAGGCTGCAGCTATGCAGATCCATTTTCAGCAGGTTTGATGTACTGTGTGTTGTAACACATTACTCTTGTCACCAACATTCAATTCACAAGCGAGCTGCGTCACAGTATCCCTTTTGTTGGCTCGTATCATATGGGATAGCCTTCGCTCACCTCTAGCATTGAGCCGTGGTCGGACCACTCCTTGCTGGCGGTTCGTGGTTTTACCCTCCTCGGATCACTTTTTGAAGGTACTAAATATGGTTGACCTCACGGTCAGCCGTATTAAATGGGGAAATACCGCACCCCACAAGCCTTGCCGTCTCGGAAATGCTCTGACCCAGTCTTCTGAACATTACAATTTGGTCTTTGTCAAATTCACTTAAGTCCGCTGCCTTTTTCATCTGAAGAACAAGAATAACACTGCTTAACAGAGCTCAGTATAAGATGTTATTTATACCGTTTCATGATCTTCATACGCGCGCCGTTTACCTGCAGTTATTTCGATTTGCATAAAGACGCGCTGGTCATAATGTTTTGGCTCTTCGGTGTATACATATATAGAAGAAAGTTTTGTTTGTGTATTTGTTTGTCTGTCCGCTTATGCACGCGGTCCAGAAAATCTAGAGGTGCCAAATTTTGAATGAACATTCCATTCACCCAGTGTAAGAATATAGGCTATGTGCGAACCCGTTGGAGTCAATCAAAATTGGGATGAACGGATTTGAATTTGTCGAAATCTCCACAGACTTACCATTAGCGACTGTTGAAAATAAAACTTTCAACAATAATTCTTGCGTTTGAAATGGGGAAATAGTTCAGTTTAATTCTTTCTATTTCATGTAATAAACCCATTGTTTAAAGAATGATTGAATAGCATGAAAGTGACACGACGTTCGAATAACTTTCCGTTGCTTGTGGAGAGGATTATGGGTAACTCTAGCGCAGCTGGGACTCGAAGCTGGGAACTGCAGATTACGAGCCTAGCGCGCTACCGACTGAGCCACCTGCGCCCTCATACTGAACTGCATAAAGTAGAAGAAGTTCCAATGGTGACTTTGTGGGGACTTGAAGGCTATTGCTTTTTTCTTTTACTGTAGCAGGGCTACAAAACGTTTTTCTGGTTCCTGTGTGAATGTGACAGTCGAGAAAAGACACCATTATAAGAAGGGTTCTTGGCCGTCCCAAGAACGCAGGAACAAAGAACGTAAAGCACATACCACTGGTAGAATCCAACATGAATTTGTTCATGGTCCTGCACATCAAACAGGGCTTAATGAAGAACTTCGTTAAGGCTATGGATGAAAATGAAGCATCGTTTAGGTACCTAGGTGAGAAATTCCTAAGACTCAGTGATGCGAAAATCAAGGAGGGTGTTTTCATCGGTCCAGAGATCCGTGAGCTCTTCACAAACCAGAAGTTCGACCGTGTCACCAGGGGTGGTGAAAAGATGGCGTGGCATGCTCTCCGTCTGGTAGCAACCAACTTGGTAAAAAATAACAAGGTTGACAACCACAAGGAACTTGTAGAAAGAAGAGGGTTTGGACTGTTGTAGCCTTATTGGGTTGCAGTGCATCTTTTAAGTTTGATTTCCTCCACTATCACACGAATTCTTTTCGGGATTTCTGCCGCGCAGTGAGTGAGGAGCATGACGAACGTTTCCTTCGAGACATTAAGGCGATGGAGAAACTGTATCTAGGCAAATGGAGGTCAGCTATGTTAGCAGATAGACGGATGGTAACAAGAGATGCCCCAGGACTTGTATACAAGCGAAAGGTAAAGTGGCGTCACATTTCATCTAGGTAAGCAGGTGACTACCCTGTTTAACCAATATAGTGTGTAAGACATTTAAAACCTGGGGGGCGAATATGTTTGAAAACCGTTCTATATTTAAAGAGGCAAAGCGACTGCATGTATCTAGACGATCATCATAGCGAACAAATCCCTGATGAACACATCCACTGAGGCGAGGCTTATGATCATCATGTCTGATGAATCCCTGACCAACACTTCCATTGCGATGATGCTTATGATCATCGTGGCGGTTGAATCCCTGATCAACACTTCCATTGCGATGATGCTAAATGATCATCATGGTGGATGGATTCTTGATTAACACTTCCATTGCTACGAATGTTTATGATCATCTGGAAGATGAATCCCTTGATAAACACTTCCATTGTGGTGATGCTTATGATGAGGTGATGTATTGCTATCAATAGCGTCGGAAATATTTTCGAATTGCGAAGTATTTTCTTTCGCCATTTATTATTAGAAAATTTCCGTTGAAATTTAACAGGTCCGAGAAGAGGAGAGAAAAAAATAATTTTTATCTCGAATTAGAGTTCTATCAGAGAGACTCGAGTGTAATGATATTTATGCCAAATAGAAACTTGCAACGTGGGAAATGCCATCTATTCTATATTTTAGAAAATTTCAGACTCGAACAACGCCGAGTAAATCTGCTGGTCGTTTATAAACATGAATACAGTTTTCTACTTTTTAGGAGTTTTAGTATTTTTCCTGCTTATGGCAAATTTCAATATTAATAATATCTGCAGCTGAAATAAGTTCTGGCTCAGCGTTCTGAGCTGGATACTTCGATAATTAATGAGCCCGAACGTGATTAAACAATTTTTAATGTAGTCGTCCATAGTGGTAAAACTACTATTGATGGAGATGGTGCAAAGCACAGGGCTTCATGATGCGGAGGGCTCTTCGGGATTGGAGCCTCCTCCTCATCCCCATTCTGCACAATATGACAGAGTCCCACTCGAAGATTTTGCACCATGACACGTGACGATCTTCTTTCGTCACTGTGTATACGGAAAAGGGGAAAAGGGAAATGTGTGTTGTGGTTTGCGGATATCAAATCACTTTTTTAATATTTAATGTTTCGTCGTGAATTAGGAAAGATCCACCACGTGTAAAAAATATCCGTCGCTGGTATGAGCAATTTTAAGAGAGAGGCAGAGTTTATTAGAATAACTTAACTGGAAGGGCAGCAACGCTTGATGAAAATATCGAACGGATTCGATTGTCGCGCACTCGTAAAAAGTGTAAATCTCAAAAGTTCTGATCAATGGTAAAAAAAGCAACTCTTGAAACTATTAGGACATTAATGGACATTAATATTTAAGTGCATCTGGAATGAAGCTGAATATCTTTTGGATGTTTGTAATGCGTGGTGCTCATACCGAAATTTATTAAGTTGCATTAAAAAATACTAAATTTATGCAATTTTTTTCTTCCGTTTTTTTTGCGACCCTTAACGACAAAGAGTCCTAGAAGTTACTCGTGCTCTGTTCAGACTTTCTCATTAACGGACATACTCAAAATTACCGCACCCTGGCAGTAACCAGTTAACATGACTGACACAAATCAGGTTTAACTGGACACTGCCGGGTGCGGGAGGAAAATAACACACAACCGCCTCTCGGACCTCATGGTTACGCGCGACTCGCTCTATCAGTTAAGCTGAAGCGGTGGGCTTTCACACTTCCCTGAGTAAGGTTACGAAAGAAGTGGTGGTAGGTTTCTCTACAGGATAGTTCATATGATGGGGACGCTACCATGCGCTTTTTAAACCGATTGATAACCTAGTAATTTTTATGCAGCAAGCACTTATGCTTACCAGATGTTATTCATAACTGAACACTCTATCAAGTGCAGCAGACGGCTATATATCACAGAGAAGAAACTCAGAGTTGTGAAACAGATACTGATCAGAGAAGGAAAGCTTGAGGAAAACAACAGTAACGGCCCGCAGTAGAACAACTGGCGCGTCCCGAGTGCAAAAGTGTTGTTTCTGTTAAGTCTGCTTATCTTTGATAAGGATCCTAACTTAACAACTGTGAGTTTCTTCTTTGTGGTATAATTTAGTTACCTTTTAGAAAAAATAACACTTCAAAGAGAGAGCATAAATGCCCATTTTTCATTCCTGTGGGCCCGTGTGTGATTGCTTCTTCTTTAAATAGATTAATACATAATAAATAAAGGCAAACCCGAGTGCAAATCTGAAGAGTCATCTCCCCACCCATCAATGCTTTTTTCCGTCATTCTCTAGAGGAAAATTTGTTCTGGTATATGCTGGACTTGTACAGGATGTATTAACAATGTAAACCCTAGTGTGACTGTATTAATACACTAACAATTTGGCACATTTATTGCAATTATCAAAATGAACATCATTCCCAACAATAATACCAGATTTACTTCAGCGGGTTACTCAACATATCATATTGTTACGGTAGAAGAATGTGCTGCAGTGACTTCATGAAAAACGTGACATGAACGCTCGCCTGTGCTTCCTATGCTTCAAACGAATTGCAACATAGAACCGATCTGAAATTTAAGAAAGATAGAATTGCAATGTTGGAGTTGTGCATATGTGAAAAAGGACGCAGTTAGTCTCATTATATACGCGATAGGTGAAAATAAAGAAGAAATATTTTTATATGGTGAGTGCGCGGGAGGTTGATTAGTTTCATTAGTATAAAAATAATGAGTTAAGACAAATAAATAGAATGATTTGTGCCTGAAGTGAGGGATAAAAAAAAAGAGGACGTTGACTTTAAAAAATTAAGAGGTAAACGTTGATCAATTGAGTAGACAGAGCTAGTTTTGACTGTTCTGTAGGAAAATTTATTTATAAGTAAATTCATCCATTCTTTTGTAATAAATTGCATTGTTTTTTAATTTGTATTGTAAAAATACTTACTTATACCCACGCTCAATGCTCATCCATTTAAATTTATAACAATATATTGATATTTTTGGGCAATGCAATCTCGACCAGTAATTTTCAGGGTATGAGAAAAATCTTTGAGGGGGCGCAAAAGAAATTCAGTTAAGTCTGTTTCAGTAATAGTTCCTTAACTGCAACTTTTATTGCCTTTAAAGCTAATAATACACTTCAGACTCATTTAATAATAAGTACTGATAAGAAATGACAAATAAAGTAACGGAGGTGGGGACATTTCTATTAAAGGTAAGGTGAGCGGCGACAGATTCCGTCACTCCCAAAAGGAACCATGACTGAAAAAGTTTAAAAATCTCTTAACTCTTTTACTGTGTAGTTATCGTCAATTTCAGAATAACGGAGTTAAACTCAAACGCATTCAATGCAGTGGTAGAGCGTTTACAAGAGGGAAAGGATCTGACACTCTCCTCTTCTATTCAAAGGGTTGTGTCGTTTGACCTCTGAGCGGCACTTTTGTGCACAATGGGCTAAATGACCAAGTCACAAGGACCCCGAAGACTCAAGGAAGGTTGGGGGAGGAGAACCACTGGACAGCTGTTGGGAGACAAATACTAGTCTCACGTCAAGGCCATCCAGCATGTTCTTTAACGTACACAGGTGAAGGCTCTCCTGCATATGGCGGCATGGCTTAACGCCCCATCCGACGGACGGCAGTCTTTCCAAGCCCATCGGTGTCCCCTATTGACAGAGAGCATGGCGGGAAATTTTGCGGAGATAAATCTCAATATGGCCCAACTTTGACTCGAACCTGTGAACTGCATGTTACGAGCCTGGGGCGCTACTGACTGAATAGTCGGAGTGAAACATTTCTTAATCAGCACGAAGAGGAAAATTGCTCAATTTGCTTTAAGGATGAAAGAAATTCAGAACAAAACATTCGCCTATTCCAGGTGAACAGTGACTTGTAAATGAGTTTGGTATTGGAAGTATTTTTGAATAGACCAAAAAAAGATAATAAGCCACAATATTATGTAAATACGGGAGAAAAAAGGGATTTGATAATAATCCTCTTTTTCAATTATGCTTTTCGAATAATTTTTGAAAATAAACGAAAGAATTAATGTTATTTTTTACAGTTGCAGAGGAGAAACGAATAGCTCGATAAGTTTCTTAGCCAACTTTCTGTCTGCAATAAATATAACCAGCAGAACCAATCCTTAAAACTCCAAAGAAAAGATTAGACGAACAAAAAAAATGCTGCTCGATGGCGTACCTGAAAATAGTTGGCACTTGGAGCACTGCAGCGGCCGCGATCCGCGTTCGAATCCCGGGATGTCATTTGTGTTTTGTCGTAACCTGAAAGATGAACTGCTGAGTTTACGGGTCTCTAATGAACAAAAAATGTTTTCAGCTCCGTCTGTGACATCTGAATTTCAAAGCAATACATTACTGAGAAGCAATGTAGACCTCATGGATATAGATAGTATAGACCTTTGCTATATGCCATTTATTGATACATAAGCAAATAACCACGATTATTTATCATCAAATTAGTTGACTAACCCACCTAATTTGCAAAATCGTATATTGGGCAGTTGCTACAAACCTTTGATGACTTTTCCTTTCTGAGAGTACAGAAATTTAAGCGTCCCTACTGAGGTGTGGTTTGAAGAAATATGAATGGATTTAAAACGACCCTTGTACACAAAAGTCATTATCTATCGGTATCTCAGATGCTGAACAATCCATCGAATTTGCTTGGCAGTTGGATGTGTTGCACAGGAACTGGAACATCCTGTACGTCAGAAGAGCAAAGTGTAGTAGCACTTCAACATTTTCAATTTTTATTCAACACAAATTATATCAATGCAAAATTATAGCAATATATACCCCGCCGAAGTAACTTAATACTTGAGAGTTCTAGTGTACGGTTAAAATATAAATACCAAAAAGGAATTTAATGTGGCAACTGTTGGTAATTCAAGCAATCTTAAAAAGTAGAATGCAAACAATAAGAAAAGCAGTTTACGTACATTAATCCCTCAGCATTTATAATCCATCCAAATAGATATTTCTTTGAAAGGTGGCAATGTATTGTTTCTGGAACATTATCATATAGTTCAGGTTCAACGCAGTTTATACCACGGGTAGTAGCTTGCTTTGATATATGTGTTATTTTCAATTTCGTTGATGAATCTCTAAGTGGTATATATGCCTGACGAGTCTGAAATAGATGATAATTGAAGTGAACATATTCAATAACCTTAAAAATGTAAAGTTGAGAGATAGTCAATATCCTTAATATTTTTAAAATATTGGATGTAATTCAAGAATGCTATTGTCAATGATGCTAACAATAAATGTTTGCAGAATCAACAGCCTGTTCCAATTTATTTTTGCAACTCCTCCCCAGAATTTCATTGCATATTATAACTGACTATATAAGCAGGGAAAATAAAACGCTTTTAGGCTTCTTGTATCCAATATCAATCTTAAGGCAGAGAATTTAACTATAAATGGTTTTATTTCATCAACAGTATAATCAGTGTGATACTTCAATGAAAGATTTTTATCAATAATCACTCCTAGATATTTAATTTGAAAAACCTTTGTAAGCCGTTCACAACTGCAATTTAAGATGCTGTAACAGTCCTTGTGATGAGAAATCATTCCAGAGGTCACTACTGCCATCAGTAGTCCATCATCCATCCTCATCCTCAAGCAGCCATGGGCTACGGAGGTCCAACCAGACCGTGCAATTTAGTTCTCCAAGCAAGTCTATCCTGAGCTACATCTACAGCATCTGGCCACTGCACACCAATTCTAACAAGGTCCTGTTTGACATTGTCGGCCCACCGCATCCTAGGTCTCCCCCTCTTTCTGAGGCCTTTAGGCACACTGTTCATAACCCTATTCGCCAATCTATAATTATTCATACGGGCAACATGGCCAAACCAACGGAGTCTCTCTCTGCACAATATGCTGCTTAAAGGAGGTTGCAAACTCCTTTGCCTAACCTCATTATTGGTTACAAAGTTGAACGACCTAATGCCCAAGATACTGCGTAAGCATCTGGAATCAAAAGCATCTAGTTTCCTGTTATCTTGTTTACAAAGTGTCCAAGTTTCACTACCATAACTAGCCCTAGAAAGAACCAAACTATTATACAGTCTAATTTTAGTCTTTAGGTGTATACGCCTATGTGTCCACACTCTCCATAGATTCTTAAAAGCCCCAGCAGCAATCCCTATTCGTCTGTTAATCTCATGCCGCACATCACCATTATCCGTTACATAGCTCCCAAGATAATTAAACTGTGACATCTGCTCAAGACTGCAACCATTCAGATTAACTGAATCACAGCCTGCCTGACCAATTTTCATCACTTTAGTTTTCTCTCTGTTTATAACCAAACCTATTCTACTACCAGTCTCATCAACAGCTCGAATGAAAGAGTTCATCCCATCAACATCATTTGCCAAAAGGGCTAAATCATCAGCATAATCTAAATCAGAAATGTTCGTATCTCCAGCCCATTTAAGGCCAAAATCTTTCCCTTGAAGTGAATTTCGCATAACATAATCAATAACCAAGCTAAAGAGAAAAGGAGACAAAATGCACCCTTGTCGAACACCAGAAGTAATGCTAAACCAATTGCTACAAGCCTTACCAACTCTCACACACGACTCAGTGTTATTATAGAGAGCTTTCATTATGTTAACTAACTTGTCAGGTATACTATATGATTTCACAATCAACCACAAATTATGACGATCAACAGAGTCGAAAGCCTTTTTTGAAATCAACAAAGCTAGCAACCAAAGGTTTCTGAAACTCTAAACATTTCTCAAGAATCTGCCTAAGTGAAAATATCTGATCCACACATCCCCTACCACTTCTGAATCCACATTGCTCATCACGCAATTGACTGTCAACCAGATTCTTAATTCTATTAAGCACAATCATGGAAAGAACTTTACCTGGAACAGAAAGTAGGCTGATACCCCTATAGTTATCACAAGAACTGCGATCACCATTTTTGAAAATAGGGATAAAAATAGCTCTGGTAAAATCCTTAGGAACCATGCCTTTATCATAAAAGATATTCAGAATTTCAGTCATCCAAGTGGTTACCGAAACATTCCCAGCTCTAAGCATTTCGGTTGTAATTTCATCTACCCCTGGGGATTTATGTAGTTTAAGTTTAGAAACAGCCAAAATAACTTCAGATTGTGTTATAGGGCCAACATTAAAGCCACCAATGCATCTATCATCATTGCAAACAATGGGAGTAGAACTAACTACATTGTTTAGAACATCACTGAAATGCTCAGCCCACCTAGCCATGACAGAATCCTCCCCTTCTATAACCTTACCTTGTTTATCCTTCAATCTTTGTATACCTGTCCGTTTTTTACCACACAAAACATTAACTATCTGGTACAGCTCTCTGCTGTTGTGCTGTCTAACTGCTTTCTCGGCTTTGTCAGCCAAACCGTCAAGCCAAAGATTCTTATCAGCAGCTAACTGATCCTTTACAACTTTATTAAGGTCTCTGTAATGCTTTCTATTAGGACTAGTAGGGTATTGATTAAGGGCATTCCTGCAGTTCTTTCTTTCCGAAATAAGCTCAAGTGCCTTATCACTCAGATAATTCTGTCTCTTCTGCTCCTTTTTTCCTAAAAGAGTACGGTTAGTGTCCGAAAAAGCCTGTTTAAAATGATCCCATATTCCTCAACTTCAGTAGTAAGAAAACCATGACTGTCATAATGACTAAGTAACCTATCATGGTAAGCTTTGGCTATAACTGGATCTTTCAGAGCTTCAGTATTAAAAGTAAATTTTTTAACCCTAGCACAACACTTTTTAAGTTTAAGTTGCAACACACTTTTAACAAGGTAATGGTCAGATCCAATTTCAGCTCCCCTATATGCCCTGGTATTCCTAACAGAACTAGCCCATTTGCTCTTAATTAATATGTAATCAATCATATTCTTATGCAGCCCATCAGGTTAAACCCATGTGTACTTATGTATGTCGCGGTGTTTGTAATAAGTGTTAGTTATTCTGAATCCATTGAGTTTACTTACCTGTAGGAGACGTTGCCCATTGCCATTGCAGCTACCAATACCAAAAGAGCCTATTACTCCTCCCCAAAGGTTAGAGTCAGTACCAACTTTGGCATTGAAGTCACCAAGAACAAGGGTAATATCTCCTTTCTTGACAGAATTCAAAATATCCTGAAGTTGTTCATAAAACCTATCCTTCTCATCCTCATCGGCATCCTCAGTGGGGGCATAACAGCAGATAACATTCAAGTCTTTAACGCTTGTCTGAAATTTTGCTGTAAGAAACCTTTCATTAATGCACTCATATCCTAGAAGAGCATCACTAGCGTGTCTGCTGAGAAGCAGACCCACGCCTTGGTGATGCTTATTGTCGTCCTTCCCTGAAAAGAGAAATTTAAGATTATTTTTAAGAATCTGACCTTTACCTGTCCATCTGGTCTCTTGCAAGCCGAGAATATCTAAATTATAATGGTGGAATTCTTGTGTGAGGACATCAAGAGAAAAAGCTCTGTGCAGAGTCCTCACATTCCAACTATCTATGGAGAGAAAATGGTTAGTGGGATCTTTAAAGAAACTATGTTTATTTAGAGAGGGAATGCCGACAATATCAAACAGCCCCCTAATCGCAGACATGGGGCAAAGACCGGTTCCCCCACTACTAAAGGCTGAAGCCATCTACACTGGAAGACTCCTCCAATGTAGAAGTTGACGATGCCAATAGAAGCAAAGAGTTCAGGTGCCTGCGATGACTTCTGCTCAGGATTATCCACCAGCTGATAAACATATCCTGTGAATCTATTCACTTGGGGCTGTCAACCCACAAACAAACAGAAAACACAGCGGAAGATTTTCCCTCTACAGAAGCCCACAAGTGCAGCAAAATCAGGATCCATAATCAAGCTCAGAGCCATATATCTGTCCAGTCCAGTGGGTTTATATGGTCAGCACCAGGACCCTGTGTGGTTGACCACTCCTCAGCAGGGTAGAAAAAAAGAAAAGTAGCCATAGTTGTCCAGATCAGTAGGCCACACAAATCTGGCAGCCCTCCCCTTCCGTTCACTTCCACAAGAGAGTATCTCTTTTGAAAGTTACTAACGGTCCCCACCACGAGAAGGCGGGGTCGGACATTAGGTGCTAGGCCTGGCCGGTTCTATGCATCATCACAGGGGATTGGTGCATAGCTCTCCTTCCAGTGACTACCTAGCTACCATTTACAGACCATCAGTAGTAGCGTTTTTAAATTAGACTGATACCTTCAATTAAAATTGTATATGACATGTTTTAGACTTATTTACGCTTAGTTTGTTTTAATTAAGTCAATGAATATCCCTATTTGCCATTTGGTATAATTGTTTATAGGTGTTATTACTTTTATATAAAAAAATATTATCAGTATAAGAAATTATATCCGCTTCAAGATTTCTGTCAAATATATCGTTTATATATAATATAAATAACAGAGGTCCTAGCAGAGAACCCTGTGCTACACCTGTATTCATATTCCTCATTCTACTACATATATTGTTTATTCTGACAATTTGAGACAGATTTCCCAAGTAAGATTTTAACCACGTGAAACTAGTACCTCTTATTTCTTATTTATAAAGTTTCTCGAGCAATATTTCATGATTCACAGAATCAAAAGCTTTTGATAAGTCCAAAAAAGTTGCAAGTGTTTTAAAATCCCTCTCCAGAGACCACGCTAATGACACTTTTAAATGTAAAATAGCAGCTTCTATTTTTTTCCGCTGAAAACCACATTGGTTCTTAGCTATTATATTAAATTTTAGTAAAAAGTCTTTCAACGTAACAAAAAATAGCCTCCCGTATTTTTGACATTATTAAAGTAAAGCAATAGGTCGGTAATTTTCTCTATGGGTTTTGTTTCCCTTTTTGCATTCGTATACAATATTTGTATGCATGAGTTCATAGTTCAATTCGCGAGCAGTTTCGTCTGACTGAAATACAGTTCTCTGCTACAACCAGCTGATCCGAATTCTAGAACGTTGATACGAGCTTACAGCTTTCATGCCCACTTTGATTTTATACTGAAAGAAACTTGTGGCACCAAACAATTAAAACCTACCTGATGTAAAATTTTAGATTCTTTTTTAATGTATAGTAAAAGAAATTGCAAATAACTTTACAAAGAAAACAGTCCTTTAAAGTATAGAAAATACAAATAATAGAAAAATTTTTTGAAATAGTTATAAAAGAGATAGGAATGCATATTCGATATTAAGAGATTTTTGATGAGCTCAAGCTTTAGTTTTGGTTGTTGTAACCAACTGCTTCACTCTCAACATGTTTTCTAAAATATAAATTATTAAATGACAAATGTTAAAAGCATTGAATTCTGTTCATATAGGGTCTTTCATAAATTTCATAATGTTGTTTTAGTGCCTTTTTTCCCTTACATAACATCAAGTAACACTTGACTGAAAACTTCTGCCTTTTTCAGCGTTACATAACATTTCTTTTTGTAAGGATCTTCGCTCTTTGTAAGGTAATCAATATGACACCTGAGCTTTCCCGAAGAAATAGTCAATTATAAGTGACATTTTAATAAATTAATTGTTTTTTGCAATCAGATAAAGGGACACAATTACTACTTACAGAAATAAATATAGCATTTTAGAGCCTAAAGGTAACATTAATTAATAGCACATAGCACATTAGTTAATGTTGCCTTCCAAATCATTCTTCGAGGTGCTATAAAATTTATTCACAACCAGGAAGAGTTTATTTTTGTTTCTTTCCGCGAATGCCAGATTTAACTAATTTTTCCCAAGAGATGGCAGCACCAACGGAGACCACCATTATTCATTTGGTTGCTCTGTTTGCGAGTGATGTTACTGCATTATTCGCATAATTAACTATTTCTTTTCATAAACATTTGACACATAATACAGTTTGATTTTTGTTATAATAAATATCACATATAAATTCTTAATATTCATCTGGTTATGAAAAAAAATCACTCTTTATCGGAATGCAATATTTTCTTGCCTCATGTGTTGAATTTGAGATTTGCATTGAGGAGTTTTTTTACCTGATGTGATTCACTTTTAAATGCAATAGATTGTTTACTATGCCCTGATCAGATGTACAGATAATTTTCTCAGAAACTACATAAATGTTTTGTAATTAACATGGTCGTTATAAATGAAGAACACAGTTCGAAAATTTAGGGCAAGAAACCACATTCTACATCAACCTATTATAGGAATTTCGAAAGAAATACTGTTAAATTTATTTTCACATCCTAGAAAAAAATCTACTGCTTAACCCTTTCGGTCTCATTGGTTTCTGGTTTTGGACAATGAGCCTTATGATGTGAACTAATTTGCTTATGGAAAAAAAAACAATCTTTTTTTTTATTATAACCAATCTCGTTCCAACTTTTTAACTTTTCCTTACCATACTGGCCCAAACTGCGCGTAGGAGATAGTGAAGGGGGAAGGATTACTTTCCCTTTTCTATCAAATAAATATTATATTATTGTATATACAATAGATCTTTATTTGCTGATTTTCTTTCATGTTACAAAAACACTTTTTAAACCATTTTTATGCAGAAAAGTTTTCGTACTAAGCTAATACGAATTATTTGTTACCCACAGTCAGCTAAATACACTTTTCAATTTGCCATAAATGTTGCAGATCAATTTCTGAAAATTCAACTGTAGAACTTCTTTGCTGCTTTATGCATCCTGTTAAGATTTTTTTTACAGTCTGTTTTCCATTCATTCATAATTCAGTATCATTTTTGAGTCCTAAATCCTCATCCGATTGGTCATCGTTTGAGTCAATTTCCTACTTCATTGGATTTCTCAAAATTTTCATTTCAGAAAATATTTTGCAGATTCCTTCCAACTTCATTTCTAGAATTCAATTTAGATGCTATAAACCCAATAGCTTTTACTCCATTCAAAAATGTTAACTCTTTTTAAATAGCAAAGTTTCCATTTGAACAAAATGATACGATTAATTAAATTTTTAAAGAAAAATTGTCTTCTAAGGAAAAAAGTTTCGTTAAAGAAAAAGGTACTCTTGTTTCTGTTTCAATTCCTCAGAGACAAGAAAATACAACATGTAAATATTAAAAAAAACACTTAAAGAAACATTCAGAAGTAATCTGATAAAAAGCTTAGAAAAAGAAATAATCTCTCTTTATTAAACTAATATTCAGCAGCACGAAAACTGAAATCATCAGAAATTTTTCGGGACGGATAAATTTCTCCACTTACTAATATGTTAAATTTATTGCTAAATCTTTCTAGAAAATTATGTAAGAATACGTCAGTTAATCTTTGCGGGATTGGATATTAGTTAATTCAATGAATACTAATAAAAATGGTTCAACGGTGAAACCTGAAAATTTGAAGTGGCGAAATAAAGAGAATGTGGGAAAAGGGGATTACATGATTCGAAATCGGATTCTATTAGAGATAGGAACTGAAGTTTAACGGTAAACTCCAATTCGGGTTCTAGAGAATGAGATTTGAGGTTTGAATGCAATACTGGATGGCAAGGGGA
Source organism: Ryuthela nishihirai (assembly GCA_038380435.1). NCBI lineage: Eukaryota > Metazoa > Arthropoda > Arachnida > Araneae > Heptathelidae > Ryuthela > Ryuthela nishihirai. The sequence continues at coordinate 9,269,487 of JAWZYU010000019.1, forward strand.
ACCCCGTAGAGCAGCGTTTCTCAAACTGTAGGTCGCGACCCACAGTGAATACGGTTGAATGGATTCGTTTGGCTGGATACGATTTAATGGGTAATGTCGAAACAATATTTTGTTCATTTTAAAAAAGGGTTGAACCACAATATGATATTAACACTCGCTTCACTGACTAAATCACAAGACAGAAGTACCGTTTTCCACACTCTCTCTCACTCTGTTACGGCTATCCGACCAGAGAGAGTGACAGTAACACCTCCTACACTATGCGACACGAAAAGTTCCCCTCTACACCCCTTACACTGCAGTGTTCCCAGCTAACTCTAATCCACATACCACCTCTCTCTCCCTCCGTTCTTTAACCGACCGCTCCAGACCCCTTAGTTTACGAGAAGTTTCTTGTGCCACATCCTATACTCTTATCTGGAGCATTCTGTGGTGAGAATATTCTTATCTCAATTCAAGTTATTTTCGTCATTGGTAAAGGAATAGATGGGACAAATTCCATCACTAATAAAAGGGAGCAGCGAATAGTTCCATGAGAAGTAAGAGAGGGGGGGGGGGGTCGCGACTGGAAAAAGTTTGAGAACCCCCCTGTCGTATGAGAAATGTGGGATCGGAGGTGAAGATATTGTTACGATGTCTTATTAACGTTTATTTGGCAATACTGTATAGTGAGTACGAATTAACCACACTGACAATAAATGAACTTATTTAATAGATTAAACATCTTTTATAAAAATAAGCAATACTTAAGTTATTTACTCTATAAACAAACGGACAATCTTTCTGTAGTATAAACACAACTATGTGAGTTATGCATATCGTCTGTGTTCTAATTCGATTTTCCAGATCGATTCTGTGTTCTGATTCGTTGGTTAATTAATTCTCACGCAGAAGCCTACACGAGCGTTCATTACACGCCCATCACAAACTCATTGCTGCACGTTCATCTGTCATAACACTACCCCCTCCTTAGGTCTTGTTCGTCCCGAACAATTATGGATTCCGAAGCTTCTTCAGTTCTTCGATGAAACGGGGCCAAACAATCCACAGGAACCATCTTGCACTTTGTAATTGGACGTCGACGAATGCGGTACACCACGTCGTTAATCCTGTTAACTACTGTATAGGGAGGGGCCTTCCCAAGGTTTCTGAAGTTTTGGAGAGAGCCTCTTCTTTCTATGTGGATTGTACAGCCAGACAAGATCTCCTTGATTGAAAAGAGTTCCATTTGTTTTACTATCATATCTCCTTTTGGTTCTCTCGCTTGCTAAGTTGATGTTATGTCTGACAGAGTGATGGATTTCTTCTAGTCGTTGTTTTAATTCTTGTACATATTGTGGAGTGGATACAGGCATCGTTTTGGGTCGACCATATAAAAGATCACAAGGGAGACGTAACTCTCTTCCAAAGAACGTCATGGAAGGTGTCTGTCCAATTTTCTCATGCACTGCTGTTCTATATCCCAACAAAAGGAGTGGTATATGGCGATCCCAGTCACGTTGATGGTCCTTCACAAACAATGCTAGATGCTGTGCAATTGTCCTATTAAATCTTTCAACCATACCATCCCACTGAGGGTGTAGGGGAGTTGTTCTGGTTTTCTGAATGCCTAATAATTGGCAGATGCCTTTAAACACATTGAATTCAAAATTCTGTCCTTGGTCAGAGTGGAGTTGCAAAGGTACTCCATACCTACTAATCAAGTTATTTACTATGATCTTTGCAACTGTTGTTGCTTCCTGGTCTTGGATGGGATAGACCTCAGGCCACTTTGTGAAATAATCCATTACCACTAATAAATATAGATTTCCATCATCAGTTCTAGGAAATGGACCCATTACATCAGTGGCTATTCTCTCAAAAGGGAGACCAACGTTATACGTCAGCAGCTTACCCCGACTCCTAATCTCAGGGTCATTCTTTACTACACTAGCCTCACATTGCCTACACCATCTTTCAGCGTCTGCCCTACTTTTCAGCCAATGAAATCATTCTCTACCTTTAGCTAATATCTAATTGGAACCGGTGTCCACCAGTGGCACTATCATGCACATCTTTCATCACTAGTTCCACTAGGGAGCAAGGAAGGATTATCTGCCAACGGATCAGTCGTCCAATGGGATTCTCCCATCTTCTGTATAATGCACCATCTTTTACTTCTAATGAGTCCCACTGTGACCAGTAACTTTTGGTAGTTGGACTATACCTCGAGATTTGCTCCTAATTAGGTCTTATATCAGATGTTTCAATCAATTCCATTATTGGCCTTATATCTTCATCGTCTAGTTGGGCCTTTCTATTTCAATTGGACTCCACATGTTAGGAATATCACTGTTTATTTGTGCTGTTATTTTTCTTATTGACATTATCTCTTTAGTATCATATTTCGACTCTACATTACACAAATGCTTACAGTCTGTGGGAGTCTGGAAAGGGCATCAGCATTTTTATGCATTTGTCCACTTCAATGCTCGATGGCGAAATTGTATTCTTGTAACCGCTATATCCATCTAGCGATTTGTCCTTCAGCGTTTTTAAAGTTTAGTAACCCCCTGAGTGCAGCATGATCAGTACGGATAAGAAACTTCTGCCCATAGAGATAATGATGAAATTTCTCTATTGCTTTTACTATTGCTAACAGTTCTTTTCGTGTGACACAATAATTTCGTTCTGGTTTGGATAGAGTTTTGCTAAAATATGCAAAACCTTTCTCTTGTCCGTCTTGTTGTTGTGAAATTACAGCACCAACTCCTGTGTTACTTGCGTTAGTATCTACTATGAACTGTTTTCCAGTTTGTGGATATGCTGTGGAAAGAACCTGTTTCAACTGTTGGAAGGCTACTTCACATTCGGTGGTCCACATGAATCGCTGGCCCTCCTCCTCTGTCAAACTCTGTGATGGCCTTGTGATGTTGGAGAAACCCTTGACAATTCTATTGTAGGTACAAATTGCAGTAAAACTAGGGAGTTGACGAACATCTTGTGGTTTAGGCCAGTCTCTTACAGCTTTTATCTTATTAGGATCAGTCTTAATTCCTGATGTAGTGATGACATGGCCAAGGTAATGAACTTCTTGCTGAAACAGGTTACACTTAGTCGGTCCCATTTTTAACTTGGCTGTCCTACATTTTTCACTTGACGAAGATTTCTCAAATGTTTTTCAAAAGTCTTTCCAAGGACGATGATGTCGTCCAAGTAAACCAGGCAGACCTCCCAAGATAAACCTTTGAGCACCGACTCTATTAGTCGTTCAAATGTTGCAAATGCGTTGCAAAGTCCAAATGGAATCACTTTAAACTGCCAAAGTCCATTTCCTGTAGTGAAAGCTGTTTCTCACGGTCTTCAGGATGTATACCAACTTGCCAATAGCCGCTTTTTAAGTCTAATGTCGAGAACCATTCTGACCCAGATAGAGTGTCCAGTGCATCATCAATCCCGGGTAAAGGAAAACAGTCTTTCTTTGTTATATTATTTAATCTGTGGTAATCTACACAAAATCAGGTAGATCCATCCTTTTTCGTGACCATAACCACTGGTGATATCCAAAGATTCTGTGATGGCTCTATAATGTCTTGATCTTCCACGTCCTTTATGAGTTGTTCTGTTTCCTCCCGATTTGCCAATGTAAACCTTCTTGCTGGAATGGAATATTCTATTATATTTCTTACAGTTCATCACTCTGATAGGAATCTGTTCTTTATCTACACTGACTAAAGTCCATTCAACCAGGATACCATGAGCCAAAGCTCTTTTACCAGAGGCATCAGTGACTGCCAATCGGAAGGCCCCAGAAGTCTCCGCTCGATGTCCTCAGACTATAATTTCACTCTGTGCTGTGATTTCTGTCTTCCACCACTAATACTGTGGTCACACTTGATAAAGAATCAGATCTTCGGCTAAGCAAAGGTATCTCCTCTGTCTTTAGTAGGCTGTCACTGGATCTAATGCTGAATCAATGTTTCTTTACGAAATCAAGGCCTAATACGCTTTCATCGTAGATGTCAGCGATGTAAACAGAATGGCGTACCAGATAGCTAACAACTTTGATGTTGAGTTCTATCATTCTATGGACTTTAGCACGATCTCCAGTGGCTTTTTTTAGGGTTATATTAGACTGTGTAGCATTCCAGTTTGGGTGAGGTATTATCTTCTTTATTATGTCTGTTCTAAGTAAAGTTACAATTGCACCTTTGTCTACTATCATACGCAAGGTACTCCATTCATGGTTCCATCAGCTACCAATCCGTTTTCTTCACCATGTAGTGCTGAAACGTGGACGACTTCCCCTGGGGACAACCAATCAACAGCCAGCTTTTGCCCTTCAGGCTGATTATGCTGGTTCTATTGTCTATTAGACGTGCTTGAACTTTGTGCCTACCACCTTTTGCATTTGGCTCGAATGTGTCCAGTCTTGCCACAATCCCAACACTGTATGTTTGTAGAAGTTCTTGGAGAGGAACCTTTAATCTCTTTCAAAACGGATAATATTGTTTTGGTTAGCTCTTTCATTTCACTATCCTTTTTTACCGTTTCTTCTGCATTCACAAATCTCACTGTGTGTTTGTTCGCTGGGAAGGAAAGCCTGGAGCACTCGTACTTCATGGCATATACCATAGCTGATTTTAAAGTTTCACTTTCCAACATCCTCAAAGATTGTTGAGTCTCAGGGTCAGCAACATCATCAATAAATTGTAATTGAGCTAAGTTATCTTGAATTCTGGTGGACAGTTACTATAAGCGAATCTAGCTAGACTCTCAATCTGATTAGCAAGTTTTTGCAAAGTTTCGCTACTCTTCTGCATACGATGCTTAAATTGAGTCATATAGTATTGTTTTAAATAACTATCGCGAAACCTGAATTATAATCAGAAACCAGACTTTGCTAATCAAGTTGTTTTTCTTCTGGAACAGACTGCAAAACGTCCACATCAGAATTTCTTAAGGAAGCTGCAAGATAACCGGACTTCTAGAATTCATTCCACTCAATAGCTCTAGCGATGACTTTAAACTGTGTTTTGAAGACTGTCCAAGATGACTGACCATCATATGTGGATGGTTTAGCTGTATTTCTACCGATATGTGTAAAAACATTATTGTCACTAAAATTACCACTATCACAAGAAGAAGGTAACATTTCATTTCTTAAAATCTGGAACTGGCGGTCACAATCAGTTTTTAGTTTCAATTTGATGTTTATATTCTAACTTAACACTATCAAGATCATCTTTTACACTGTCAATTTCAACCTTTAAACTATCACACTGTCTGTTAAGTTCGGTTTTAAAGTCCTTACACTAATCAGTGATTTCACTGATTTTTTTTTATTCAGATCATTATTCTGGTCAGTAATCTTACCAATTTGAGAAGCCACTTCAGCTCTCAACTCAGCTCTCAAATCGTTTACATTGTGTAGCCATTTCAGCTTTCAAGTCCTCACTTTGTGTAGCCATTTCGGCTTTTCAGTCATCACTTTGTCTAGCAAGATCACCAATTTTACTGTTTACGTCAGTCATCAGCTTTACTAACTCATCCATACTTCTAGTAAAAGGCATTCAATAAATTATCTACACTCCTGGCACCAAATGTTGCAATTTAAAATGAATGAGCACTGAGCGTGAGTTCAAGTAAAAATTGGTCAATGAAAATTACAATACAATGCAATTTGTTACAAAAGTATGGATAAAATCATTTATAAACAAACTAAGTCAATCGGCACGAAACTCTATAATAATACAAAGATAAGCTTTCAGAAGAATCTATGAAATTCCTAAATAACTAAATAACTATACATAAAACTGCGACTAATTGTACTGGTTTTTCAGAACTAATTCTTTTCATCCGTTGATCACCATGCACAAGACGACAATATTTTCCTTTTGTACCACCAGCTTAGCAATATACCTAATCCATACCGATGAAGTAGTCAACCTCTGGCGGACACACTAAATAAAAACATTTATTCGTTAAACTCTCGTGCACAGACTCTTAATTCGGCCTTCTTTTGGATCTCACAACTTCAACAACACACTTCTATCTTTCTTATATTTCAGATTGGTTCTATGTTCTAATTCGTTGGTTAATTAATTCTCACGCAGAAGCATACACGAGTGTTCATGACACGCCCATCACAAACTCATTGTAACACGTTCGTTTGTTGTAACAATATTATAAAAGTGAAGTATCAAAAATCAATATCTGTAATACTTCCAATATCCTCAGTTGCATTTTACTTGAACTTCCCCATATTGGAAGGGCAAAATTTAAGTGAGACTGTACACATAAATGTAATACGTCATAAAGTTTGCCTATTTAAAATATTTCTTAATATAAAAAAACTATTTATGCATATTTTAGCTTCTTTTATAATATAATTTATATGACATTCCCATGACTAAGTGAAAAATTCATATACTTTGTCTTAGTTCAATTTAAAAGCAGTTTTTTATTTGACAACCATTTATAAAGTAAGTGCACATTACTACATATTTATATATTGAGACATCTGTAAATCATTATCAGTAACGTATAATAATACAGTATCATCTGCAAAGGCAACTATTTCACCATGAAAATTAATATCAGAAATATCATTTTATAAAAGAGAAATAAAATTGGGCCCTGAGGCACACCAATATCAATGGATAAAATATCACTTAATTTATTTTTTAGTTTAACCATTTGCCTTTTGTCTGATAGATAGATGAAATCCATGAATAACAAATATCTCTGATTCCCATAATAAAAGGTTTATTCAATAAATCTCGCGATTTACCAAATCAAATGCCTTTTTTAAATCCAAAAATATAGCATTTACCTTCTTGCCTGTATATAGAGCATTTGTTTCGTATCAGTCAAATAGACAAGAGCATCCAAAGTTCCTTTTTGTGCTTGAAATCCAAACTTTTTTTATTTATGCTTTTTTATATCTATTCAGAAAGTGAACAAGCTGTGTTTTTAAATAATTTTTAAATTACCTTAGTAAAATCTGAGAAGTTTGATATTGGTCTATAATTATCTATTTTATTTTTGCTTCCGTTTTTATATATTGGTGTAACTATTGAAGTTTTTAGAATATCAGGAAAACTGCCAGTAGTAAAAGAAAAATTGCATCAGTAAGCTAACAATTCCAATACATAAGGACAAATGGCTTTCAAAGTATAAGCATTCACAGTATCAAGGTTACTATCAAGCACTAGTGTTCCTCAATGATAATATTTGTGTATGCATCTCTTATGCAGTTGTAGGCATAAGTACCATACTATTTTGAATACTAGTAGAGACATGATCATTATTTGTATGGGTGCACTATCTATATCTTTCAACAAATCAATTGCAGAAGTAGAGAAGTATTTATTAAAGGAGTTAGCAAATAGTTTTGGATTAGCCTCAGAATCTATTGTTTTGTCATCAGACTCTAGTGTGGTTAATTTAGTTTGAACTCTGCTGTTATTTGTCAATTCAATTACTATATTACATTTTATTCTCATATCATTACCTGCTATTAAAAGTCTACCATGATAATACTTTTGTTTAGCATTTTTATTTGATGAGTAAAGAATTCCTAAATTTCTTATACTCAATAATATTACATTCACCTTTCTGTAATTTAATATACATTGTGTTTCTCTCTTTAGTTGCATAAAGCAAAGCATTTGTCATCCAAGGTTTTATCTTTTAGTTTCTGCTCTTTTTCCTAAAGGTGCTTTCAGAGAGATCTTGACATTGCTTTAACTTGTTAATGAAAATATTAAATGCGATGTTAACATTTGAATTATTATAAATATCAGTGCAGTTTAAGTTTGCAACTCTCTCTACCATTGATTTCATTCTAATTAATGATAATTTTATTTTTTGGTTTATCGATTGGTTTAAGTATTTTGCTGCCAAGCAAGTGCAAAGCAATTAGGTTATGATCACTAATATCTCTTTGAATTACTTAGCTGTTGAAATTAATATGATAATCTTATCTAACAACATATGTGGTCGATACAAGAATTTGAAGAAGGTCTTGCCACTTCATTTATACAAGACACAAAAACTAAAACTTTAAAAGAAAACTACAATAAATCAATAAATCTTCAAGTAAATCAGTATATATTTCTGAATTGTGGGTCCATTTTAAAATGTCAATATTTATGTCACCAAAAACAATCATATTCCTACCAGTAACAATGTATTGCATCAAAGTGTCAACAAATCCTGTAGCTTAGAGTCTACTGACCTATATATAGCTAAAACTGACTATTTAGAGTTATCTTTCAAGTTTATCTGAATCACAACTGATTCAGCTGACTGAAAATTAAACTTAATCAACTCAACTTTGCAACTATCTAACATAAACACAAAACCACCACCAGATTTATTAGCAAGTGTACAGTTCCAATACCCTGTATAACCTTCCAAAGAATAAAAATTTATTTCCTCTAGTTTAACCTATATTTCAGTTAATATAATGATTGTTGGTTTATTAAGTAACCGCTGCAATTGAATCAAAAAGCTGTCAAAATTTTTCCTTAAACTTTTAATATTTGTATGTAAAATAAAAAGTTTACTACATACACCAAAACCCTGCCAAGACAAATCATCCAAATAACATAATATTTTTTCATTGCAATTCATAAATATAAAAGATATAATATACAATTTATAAATATACAAATTTTTATATTTTAAGCAACTTTCCCTCATTTTCAATTAGAATAGCTGGGGAATCATCAGCTACTGTAAGATAGATTTTCCCATTCTTTGTCCATACATATTTCCGACTTCTCTCTCTTTGTTTCTGTTTTGCCAAGTGCAGCAATCTTTTTTCTCTCTGGTTAAATGTTCATTAATATAAACTGGCCCTCCCTCAGCTGCTGATATAATGTCAGACATCAGTAGGCATTTCATACCTTTTTTGTTTCGCCATCCACAACTCCTTACATTCAACAGTAGCAAATTCAACTATAATCGAGTTTGATTTATTTGGATTTCTTGTCTTAATGTCACACATATTAACTACATGTATCTGAATAATCCTTCATAGCCAACCTTTTAGCTAGTGTATCTACGTACGATAAATTTTATGTCATTACCTGCAATAGGAGCAATACTTGATATTTCAATATTTCTGTTAACATAGTCTGTTGGATATCCATCATCTTTATATTCATTTCTGACATATTGCCAGTGCTTCACCTCTTTTCAATAATCTGTTGGTTTTTGTTACAGTTCATTATTCTAATAGGAATCTCTCATTCATCTATTTTGACAATTGTGTTTTCAACTAGGAAACAATGATCCAAAGCTCCTTTTCCAAGGGTATTCGTAAAAACTAATAGGAAGGTCCCAGAAGTCTCCGCCCGATGTCCATTGACTACGACTTTACCTCGTGCTGAAATCCCATTATCTTTAGTCCAGTCACCATATCTATGGTCAGTCAGTGGCGGATTAAGGTATTTGAATGGCACGGAAAGTTCGGAAGGCCCCCAACTCTCCGGGATCGGGGAAGAAGATACTCAATCCAAAAAAAATGTTTTACAAGATTACGAAAAAAAAATATGCAACAGGTAAAATAAATTGAACTGCAGAAATGTATAAATCGAAAAGTTACTAGGCATCGTATAAACTTGCACATTTCGGAAAAATAAAAAAAAAACCACAATAAGTTATAAACAAAGATCATTTCTTTGCAGTATATTTAACAAAAAAAAGTATATTTGATATTTAAGTAAAATCCCGAGATGTATACGTTAGTAGTCGAATAAATTGATTTTAAAGTACTATTTAACAAAATAAAATGCTGAAAAATATCGTGTTTGGAGGCCCCCCTATGAATATCGAGGCCTTAGGCGAGAGCCTCATGAGCCGGTGCGGTAATCCTCCATTGGTCACTGTTGATAAATAGTCATATGTTCGGCTTAGCAAAGGAATCTCTTCTCTCTTGTAAATATTATCGCTCGGTTTAATACTAAATCCATGTCTCTTTAGGATGACATAATCTTTAAAGTGGTTTTTGTTTTTTTTGTTTTTTTTTTTAGATTCTGGATTGGTGCCTGAAAATAATCAATAGGGTAGATATCTGAAGACTGATTGAAAAAAGGTTCTACAATATTTTCAGGACTTCTTTCTTGCCAATAATATCTTTCGAAACCAAACACCTTTAGTGCCGTTTTTTCAGGATATAACAGAGGTTGCATCATCATCCTCAAGTAGCCATGGGCTACGCAGGTCCAACCAGACAGTGCAATTTACTTCTCCAAGCATGTCTGTCCTGACCAACATCTGCTGCATCCGACCACTGCACACCAATTCTAACAAGGTCCTCTTTGACATTGTCCGTCTACCGCATTCCTAGGTCTCCCCCTCTTTCTGAGGCCTTTCGGCACGTTGTTCATAACCCTATTCGCCAATCTATAATTATCCATACGGGCAACGTGGCCAAACCAGCGGAGACTCTCTCTGCACAATATGCTGCTTAAAGGAGGTTGCTGACACCTTTGCCTAGCCTCATCATTAGTTACAAAATTGAACCACCTAATGTCCAAGATACTGCATAAGCATCTAGAATCAAAAGAATCTAGTTTCCTGTTATCATGTTTAAAAAGTGTCCAAGTTTCACTACCATAACTAACCCTAGAGAAAACCAAACTAGTATACAGTCTAATTTTAGTCTTTAGGTGTATACACCTATTTCTCCACACTCTTCATAGTTTCTTAAAAGTCCCAGAGGCAATCCCTATTCATCTGTTAATCTCATGCTGCTCATCATCAGTATCTGTTACATAGCTCCCAAGATAATTAAACTGTGACACCTGTTCAAGATTGCAACCATTCAGATTAACTGAATCACAGCCTGCCTGACCAATTTTCATCACTTTAGTTTTCTCTCTATCACCCAAACCTAATCTACTGTCAATCTCATCAACAGCTCAAATGAAAGAGTTCATCTCATCAACATCATTTGCCAAAAGGGCTAAATCATCAGCATAATCTAAATTAGAACTTTTTGCATCTCCAGCCCATTTAAGGCCAAAATCTTTCCCTTGAAGTGAATTTCGCATAACATAATCAATAACCAAATTAAAGAGAAAAGGACACAAAATGCACCCCTGTCGAACACCAGAAGTAATGCTAAACCAATTGTTACAAGACTTACCAACTCTCATACACGACTCAGTGTTATTATAGAGAGCTTTCATTATGTTAACTAACTTGTCTCGTATACCATATGATCTCACAATTAACCACAAATTATGACGATCAACAGATTCGAAACCTTTTTGAAATCAACAAAGCTAGCAACCAAAGGTTTCTGAAACTCTAAACATTTCTCAAGAGTCTGCCTAAGTGAAAAAATCTGATCCACACATCCCCTACCACTTCTGAATCCACATTGCTCATCACGTAATTGACTGTCAACCAGATTCTTAATTCTTTCAAAAATCATGCAAAGAACTTTACCTGGAACAGAAAGTAGGCTGATACCCCTATAATTATCACAAGAACTGCGATCACCATTTTTGAAAATAGGGATAATAATAGCTCTGTTAAAATCCTTAGGAACCATTCCTTTATCATAAAAGATATTCAACTTTTCAGTCATCCAAATGGTAACTGAAACATTCCCAGCTCTAAGCATTTCCGTAGTAGTTTCATCTATCCCTGGGGATTTAAGTAATTTAAGGTTAGAAATAGCCAAAATAACATCAGACTGTTATAGGGCCAACATTAAAGCCAGTAATGCATCTATTATCATTAAAAACAATGGGAGTAGAACTAAACACATTGTTTAGAACATCACTGAAATGCTCAGCCCACCAAGTCATGACAGAATCCTCACCTTAAATAACCTTGTTTATCCTTCAATCACTGTATACCTGTCCGTTTTCTACTACACAAAATATTATCTGGTACAGATCTCTGCTGTTTTGCTATCAAACTGCTTCCTCGGCTTTGTCAGCCAAACCATCAAGCCAAAGATTCTTATCAGCAGCTAACTGGTCCTTTACACGTTTATTAAGCTATCTGTAATCCTTTCTATTAGGAGTAGTAGGGTACTGATTAAGGACATTCCTGCAGTAGTTTCTTTCCGAAATATGTTCAAGTGCCTTATCACTCAAATAATTCTGTCTCCTCTGCTCTTTTTTTCCTAAAAGAGTACTGTTAGTTTCCAAAAAAGCCAGTATAAATGATCCTATTCTTCCTCAACTTCAGTAGTAAGCAAACCATGACTGTCAAAATGACTAAGTAACCTATCATGGTAAGCTTTAGCTATAATTGAGTCTTCCATAGCTTCAGTATTAAAGGTAGATTTTTTAACCCTAGCACAACACTTTTTAAGTATAAGTTGCAAGACACTTTTAACAAGGTAATGGTAAGATCCAATTTCAGCTCCCCTACATGACGTGGTATTCCTAACAGAAGTAGTCCTTTTGCTGTTAATTAATATATAATCAATCATATTCTTATGCAGCCCATCAGGTGAAACCCATGTGTACTTATGTATGTCGCGGAGTTTGCAATAAGTGTTAGTTATTCTAAAACTATTGAGTTTACTTACCTGTAAGAAACTTTTCCCATTGCCATTGCAGCTCCCAATATCAAAAGGGCCTGTCACCCCTCCCCAAAGGTCAGAGTCAGTACCAACTTTAGCATTGAAGTCACCTAGAACAAGGATAATATCTCCTTTCTTGACAGAATGCAAAATATCCTGAAGTTGTCCGTAAAACCTATCCTTCTCATCCTCATCGGCATTCTCAGTGGGGGCATAATAGCAGATAACATTCAAGTCTTTAACGCTTGTCTGAAATTTTGCTGTAAGTAACCTTTCATTAATGCACTCATATCCTAAAAGAGCATTATTAGCGTGTCTGCTGAGAAGCAGACCCACGCCTTGGTGATGTTTATTGTCTTCCCTCCCTGAAAAGAGAAATTGAGATTATTTTTAAGAATCTGACCTTTATCTGTCCATCTGGTCTCTTGCCAGCCTACAATAACTGAATTGCAATAATCGAATTATTCTGTGAGGACATCAAGAGAAAGGCTCTGTGCAGAGTCCTCACATTCTAACTACCTATGGAGAGAAAATGGTTAATGGGATATTTAAAGAAACTACGTTTATTGAGAGAGGGAATGCCGATAACATCAAACAGCCCCCTAATCGCAGACATGGGGCAAAGACCCGTTCCCCCACTACTAAAGGCTGAAGCCATCTACACTGGAAGACTTCCTCCAATGTAGAATTTGACGATGCCAATAGAAGCAGACTTCAGGTGCCTGCGATGACTTCTGCTCAGGATTATCCAACCAGCTGATAAACATATCCTGTGAATCTATTCACTTGGGGCTGTCAACCCACAAACAAACAGAAAACATAGCGGAAGATTTTCCCTCCACAGAAGCCCACCAGTGCAGCAAAATCAAGATCCATAATCAAGCTCAGAGCCATATATCTGTCCAGTCCAGTGGGTTTATATGGTCAGCACCAGGACCCTGTGTGGTTGACCACTCCTCAGCAGGGTAGAAAAAAAAGAAAAGTAGCCATAGTTGTCCAGATCAGTAGGCCACACTAATCTGGCAGACCTCCCCTTCCGTTCACTTCCAGCAGAGAGTGTCTCTTTTTAAAGCTACTAACGGTCTGCACCACGAGAAGGCGGGTTCGGACATTAGGTGCTAGGCCTGGCCGGTTCTATGCATCATCACAGAGGATTGGTGCATAGCTCTCCTTCCAGTGACTAGCTATGTATCTTTTACAGACTAGGTTGCAATGAATTTAATTTTGGTGTTCAAGGTCAAATAGAGGTCAATTTTCGATCTATAAATTAGCTATCTGTACTGAAATATGAAAATTTCTATCTAAGAATAATTTAGAGCGTCGATCTTAGAAAAAGTGATGAAATTTATGAAATATTTTCAGGACCCAATAGAATTCAGGAATCAATTATGGAAATCAAGCTGAAATAAGAGTCAGAGTTTGAGCTACATGTCTGACTTTGTATCTAGGTATAAACTAAATTGTAGATCACATGAGAAGTGGAGAAATAAAGTTTCTATATTATTTGAAATTGAAATAATGCGTTCGACTGTCGAGAAATAAAGAGGCTTCGTAGAGAGGCTGTGATTGAGATCGCATATAAGATATCCTCTCCTCGATTTATTTCTTCCATAATAAATAAATGTAGGGAAATCAGTTATCATTTTTTTGCACACTACTAAGCTTTCAAATCTTATTTCTCTTGCTGATCCAACGCATTACGACAGGATAGATGATTCCCTAACGCATTCACAAGATTTGAGAGAAATTTTAATGAACATTATAGGAATTCATCATTATACAATACAACTAATACAAATGAATAAATAGGAAATTTTGCATACACACTTGGCTTTTCACTTGGCTTTTCTTTCCGTGTTTCTATAACTTTACGGCCTCTATTAACAATGGACGAAACCAAAGAGCTGGTCTTTGATTAGCTTGATATTGCGCATCATTGCAAAGTCCTTCATCACATTTTGCACAAGCAGTAGATAGATATGTAGAATAAAGTAACAGATGAAAGGGAAATGTGATACTTTACTCTAGAAATCACAAGTTTCACACCACCAGATGGCAGCACGAGGTACAGACAGTTTCGTAAAGTTACGTATGCTTCGACTTAAATTCATACATGTATCTGACCATGGATAACTCTCATTATGTTTTAAACCCTCATTTGTTTCCCACAAAAAAAATCATAAATATTCAGTCTTAAAAATAAAGCGATATTTTATAGCACTAAAAATATAGATAAACATGGAATCATAGCTTATAAAAAAATATTAGATTACGTATCAGTTGCATTTAATATTAAGCATAATAAATAAACACATAATGAAAAAGCAATTGAAATAATACTAGATTCCCCCTCAAACAGCTGCTTGATACAGATATCAGTTTAATTAGCCGTAAAGAAGATCTGCAGACCTCAGCAGAAAGACAATATGAGAGACAGTGATACCAACCCAGGGGCTCGAACTTAGATACCTTTAATCACCCGCCAAGTGCGCTTACCACTCAGCCAGCGTTAAAACCATGTAACTATAGAGGGAGCTTTCCATTACTACGATGATCTTTTTTTAGATTTAGAATCGTCGTTGTCGATACCAGTTTGTTTAGTCTGATCCTCTTCCATAAGCTTTGTTTTCTTATACCATCCATTTCATTTCATAATATTCTTGTCAATCCTTCTATGACACTCGAGGCCTGTAAAGAGAGGGCGGGCAGAGAAGTGACTCCCTCTCCCCCCGGGGAAGGCCAATGAACCCTCTCTAGCAAGAGTTTCAGTCTACTTCACTTTTCGAAACTTTTGCTACCTTATAAGAATACTTATAAGGTAGCAAAACACTTATACATTTGGATGACCTTATACGTTTGATATGGCGATGCAAAAATTTGCTATGGTTTACATTTTGTCATAGGCTCGCATTTTCATTCTTATTTTTATGAAAATCTCAGGTCAGCCCCCCCCCCCTCCCCACCTATTCCTATAACATTAGCTGGTTCTTTGATCTGGCTATGAAACTCTCCAGATCGACTGCTGAACCATATGGTTATCTTATTTTGCTAAAAACAAGCCTCCTCTATATGAATTATTCATATAAATGTGCGCTGAATTTAGATGATAATTTTGTGAATATTTTTCTTTCTACATTTTCGAATAGTTAAGGTATTTCATAAATTGTGGAATATACAGTCGAGTTTCAAAGGAAAACAATCCAAATAATATATATATGAAATATAGCAATGTCAGTTAAGTCTAAATCTGAATTCATCCAACAAGTTGTTTATTTTAATAACACTTTTAATCACTACCAAGGCCGGATCTGGGGGTGGCCCTGGTAGCGCCTAAAAGTGGATCAAAAGGATGTGCCGCTACTTTCAGAATGCTAAGTAAGGGTTATAGAGGCAAAAAAAATATTAAACTTATTTATATTTGATGCATTTTTCAAGAAAATTTATAAAGACCTGTAAAACAGAAGAGAAAATACTTTAGTATATTGGAACCCCCGCTCCCTCGAGATTATTTCTCTACATACCGGCCAGTTCCCTACAATGCCTTTGCTCAATGAAACTTCATAATAAAATCGCGTAGAAAAAAAATGATTTCCTTCATTTTCAACTTATCGAAACCACATGTAGTTACTGCTGCCCTCTAGTAATGAGAACTTCATCTTGAGCAGAATGGAATTGAAGTGTATCTGAAGAAAAAAGCTAATTACTTGTGCAATATTCTTAATGAAATGTGACAGAATAGATAAAAATTGCAGAATCGTATTTGATATCCTGAAAGACGAAATTATTAATGCGATATTCTTGGAAATTTCAAAAATACCTCTAATTTTATATTTACCTGTGTTTGTAGTTACATGCGGTATTCCCAAGATCTTTAACATGGTTTGATGTTTCGTAGATATCATCATACAAACACGGATGTGTTGAATTAATAAACTTCGATTAAGCCCTTCGGATGTTCCTTGAGAATCCCTACCCTGTCGACAGAAGGGTAGGAGACTTCGGACCAGAGGAACAGATTGGCTTTAGGCGGAAACATTCTACTGTGCATCGACTACTGAGAGTAGCTGCAAAAGTAGCTGAATCTTTAATTAAAAAGGAGAACATTCCGTCCCCCATTTTAGATGTAGCAAAAGCATTTGACAAAGTCTGGACATACAGTCTCATTTTTAAAATGATCAAAGCTGACTTCCCCTCGGATATGATTCATATCATCTAATCATTCTCGAATGGAAGAAATTTCTGTGTCAAGATTGGCAATTGCCTGTCTACTGAGATACAAATAGATGCAGGTTTCCCACAAGGTTCCTTGTTGAGCTCTGCTCTATTCCATTTTTACACTCGTGATATTCGTGATCTTAAATCAATCACAACGGCATTTTACGCCGATGATATTGCTCTGCTTTCTCCTTCCCTCAACCCTAGTCTTGCAATTAAACGATTGAAGCTGGGATTGGAAAACGTAGAGCGCTGGTACTTTAAATAGAGAATCAGGATTAGTCCAGAAGAAAGTCAGTCAGTTGTCTTTTCCAGTAAAAGAATTATTAATCCTGATTATCTAACTATGTTTGGTACACAAACTAAATGGACACCAACGGTTAAATATCTTGGTGTTAAATGGGATGAACATGTAACTAATGTGCTTTCCAAAGGCACTATCTTTAGATCTAAATTTGGCCCTTTGATAGGGTGGAACTCTACCCTCCCTCCGGAAAAGAAACTATTCTTGTATAAGACCATTCAGCTGTCTATCCTGACACATGCGTCACTAGTGTGGGACATCACCACCAACACGAAAGTTAGGAGACTACAGAGTTTTCAAACCAAAACTTTTAGATCTGTGGTCAGAGCGCCATGGTTTGTGAAAAATAAAACCATTCACAATGTCCTGGGCATTGATCCTATATACAGGTGTCACAAAAATATAGGTACAAACTTTTAGGGGAGGTAGATTACATCTAAAGGAATGAGAATTGCATAGGAACCCATAGCCGGGAACGTCACTGTAAGTCAATAGGCATCAGTGTGCTAGAGGGGAAATTTCGGATTTCCTCATTCGAGCAGTAGTCGTCTTACGAAGAGAATGCAAAGGTATTCGAACAGGGAGCTCGCAGACATGCACTTAGTGTACGGAATAGATGAGGGCAACGGACGAGCCGCTCAACGAATGTAGCAAGAACGCTTCCCACACAGACATGTACCGGGCCACAGTTTGTTTGCGCGTGCGCATCAAAATTTGTGCGATTATGGGTCATTAAGAGGTAGCAGAAGTAAGGGCAGGCCTCGATCGACGCGTACTCCCGCCATGGAAGAAAGTGTGTTGGATGCCATGGAGACTAATCCTAGTACCAGCACACGTACCGTTGCCTCTGCCTTAAGGAGTGTCTCGTTGCAGTGTACAACGTGTTTTGCACGGCGAGTCCTTACACCACTTTCATCTCCAAAGGGTTCAGTTACTTCTCTCTGCAGATCATCCTGCACGTGTGCTTTTTGTGCAGTGGTAGAAGTGAGTTTTTTTTAGCAGAAGTGAGGGCAGGCCACGATCGACGCGTACTCCCGCCATGGAAGAAAGTGTGTTGGATGCCACGGAGACTAATCCTAGTACCAGCACACGTGCC
This sequence comes from Ryuthela nishihirai, assembly GCA_038380435.1. Classification (NCBI taxonomy): domain Eukaryota; kingdom Metazoa; phylum Arthropoda; class Arachnida; order Araneae; family Heptathelidae; genus Ryuthela; species Ryuthela nishihirai. Next base: position 9,287,640 of record JAWZYU010000019.1, read on the forward strand.
GTTGCCTCTGCCTTAAGGAGTGTCTCGTTGCAGTGTACAACGTGTTTTGCACGGCGAGTCCTTACACCACTTTCATCTCCAAAGGGTTCAGTTACTTCTCTCTGCAGATCATCCTGCACGTGTGCTTTTTGTGCAGTGGTAGAAGTGAGTTTTTTTTAGCAGAAGTGAGGGCAGGCCACGATCGACGCGTACTCCCGCCATGGAAGAAAGTGTGTTGGATGCCACGGAGACTAATCCTAGTACCAGCACACGTGCCGTTGCCTCTGCCTTAAGGAGTGTCTCGTTGCAGTGTACAACGTGTTTTGCACGGCGAGTCCTTACACCACTTTCATCTCCAAAGGGTTCAGTTACTTCTCTCTGCAGATCATCCTGCACGTGTGCTTTTTGTGCAGTGGTAGAAGTGAGTTTTTTTTAGCAGAAGTGAGGGCAGCCCACGATCGACGCGTACTCCCGCCATGGAAGAAAGTGTGTTGGATGCCGCGGAAACTAAACCTTGTACCAGCACACGTGCTGTTGGCTCTGCCTTAGGAGTGTCTCGTTGCAGTGTACAGCGTGTTTTGCACGGGGAGTCCTTACACTCCTTTCATCTCCAAAGGGTTCAGTTACTTCTCTCCGCAGATCATCCTGTGTACCATGGGAGTCCACGTGTGCGTTTTGTGCAGTGGTATCTCCAAGGAAGTGCCCAAGATGAGAATTTCCCAGCTTAGGTTTTCTTTATAGATGAGGTCAGTTTCACTTGGGATGGCGTATTCAATCAGCACAATGCACATTTGTGGGCTCATCAGAACCCCCATGTTGTGCGCACCCATGTGGCACAACATCGTTTCTCAGTAAATGTGTGGGCAAGTTTGGTCAGCGACTGCTTAGTCGGGCCATACCTTTTATCATCCCGCATGACCTCCGCGAAGTATCTGATCTATCTGGAACAGGTTCTACAGGCTTACTTGCCCATATTCCAGCAAATGTGAGACGCAACATGTGGTTTCAACATGATGGGGCGCCTCCCCATTATGGAAGGTGTGTTCGTGCGCATTTGAACATGTCTTTTGGGGAACGATGGATTGGGCATGCTGGATCAGTTGCCTGGCCCCCACGCTCACATGATTTAACGAGCGTTGATTTCTTTCTGTGAGGGGCCCTCAAAGCTACCATGTATGAATCGCCTGTGGAGTTTGACATGGATCTCGTGGCAAGGCTCGTCTGCGCTGCTGCTACTATCAAAGAAACTCCAGGTGTGTTCAACCGTATCCGGCAATCAATGCTCTGTCGGTGTCACGCATGCATCGTGTCTCATGGTGGAAACTTCGAGCATCTGCTGTAACATTATGAAATGTATCATCTAGTACGCCATTTGTAATAATTATGCCCAGTAAATGTTTTATCATTAATCACTGTCTTGTGTCTTTTCAGATCTTGTACCTCTGGTACCACATTCCCATGACGTTTCCGGTTATGGGTTCCTATGCAATTCTCATTCCTTTAGATGTTCTCTACCTCCCCTAAAAGTTTGTACCTATATTTTTGAGACACCCTGTATACATGTATCAAGAAATCTCTCTGACCTTTCCGAGGCAGTGGGAGACCACTCTTACAAAATTATAAATACTTAACTCAATTAATTATCGTTTGGTACTGAACAAGTTCAAACGTCAAAGTTAAATTTTTCAGATTTCTAGTCTGCAATGGCACCCATAGGCCGTTTCCTTTCTCAGTTAAGCCTATCGTATAAAAAAAATTTCAATTGTCCCAGATTTAAAAAAAAAATCATACTGATATGTATGAGATTTATTGTTATGCTGCTTTTTATTTTATCAGTGTACTTTCTTTTGAAATGGAGTTATTAATACAGGAAAATATTTCAATATGTTACTAACTCTTCACTTTGCTTACAGAACTATTTCAAGATACATAACTCCTGGAGAAGTTATGTATGAGTCCACTAGAAATAGTTACTTCCGAAAACAACATTAAAGTCTAATTATATTCTACAATTTGCATTTCAGTTTCACTTACGTTTTTAGTTTCTAATAATGCATTTTCCAGAGCTGTTTGAATCAAATTCAGATTTATTTATTATATTTATTTTCCAATTTCTTTCATTCGCTGAGATCCTTGCCAAACCAGAGGCAACCGTATGCCCTATGGGAAACACGGTAGAGAAGCCTTTCGTACTCTTTCATTGCATGCGCTAGAGGTGCTAAATAGGAGTAGCAGGCAGCAGTCCCCGCTATCTCTTCAACAAGTGCCCTGCAGGCTACACTCTCTCCTTTTCAAACAACAAGCATTCGGTAGGAGAGAGTAGGAGAGCTAGCGGAAAAAGCACCTAAATCTCCTCCAGGGTTCAAGGTCAGACTCCCATGGCCAAAGAATATTTGCCGTGGCCACGGTTGACTCCCAGGAATAAACATCTCATGCGTTTCTATAAACACGATTCATTTCAATAAATGGCTCTTTGAAATTCGAATACTAAACTGAGAACAAAAGTCATATTATATTTCCTATATGAAGTCAATTTTTTAGACAAATGATTTAATAAAATAAAATGAATTATCCGTCAGATAGCTGTTTATCACAGAGATCTCACAGAAACTTGTCAGTGTTATATGCCATAGAAAAGATCTGGATGAAGAAGGCAAGACATTAGCTGAAAGACAACAGAAGGAAATAAACACCTATATGTTATCCAAAAGTGGAAACCAAGTCTCTTTCATCCCCAGCTTAGTACGCTAAGAGGGAAAAAAAAACTTTGCTTCTCACAATTCTCGATATATTAGTGTACCATATTTGACGATAGAATTATTTTAAAGTCCAACAATTCAAATTTCTCTTTAAATTATAAATTAAATCCATAAAATTTAAATCCATAATTTAAATTTTGAAGTGCTAATTGTATTGGCACTCCTTTTGACTTTTTGAAGACGGATAAAATAAGAAATTAATTATAAATGACCCACATAGCCAGAAAATATATTCTTGGGAAAGAGGATGTGCAAAGTAAAATGATATATGCAAGGGAAAACCCGATATATACTTTTTATTTAACCTGATAAAATATATAACAAAATATCTGGATAAAATCCTGATAAAATATATAACCTGATAAAATATAAAATATATATTCGTTTTATAATTATTTATAAACGAAATTTATTTATTGTTATATATTTTATCAGGATCTATCGATTTGAACAACATATGGATATATGGATGTTTAATGCAGTCTTGGATCTAGAAAAAACTCGAGGGGAAGAGGGGGGCAATAAACACAATCAAACCGAAAAAAATGCAAAACGGGGGGGGGGAGAGACTGGATTTCCAATGCAGTATAACATTTTCCCTCCGTTTTACAAGTCTTTAAAAAAGTTTGAAAAATATATGAAATATAAATAAGTTTCATAACACTGGGCAACACATTTTCATAAAAGTCATGCCTCTGAGATAAAAGTAGCCATTTCTTGAAGATTTCAAGGTGCTGAACACGAATGAAAATGCAAAATTGGCTACGATTTCTGAGAGATCCGCAATAGTTTCTTATATAAGAGAGTAATAATACTTATATATAATATGTATTAGTAAAACTCCGCGTCTACAGTACTGTGCAAATTAGTTGGGACAATAGGAATATGCAGTAACAAAGACACAACTAAAATATTTATTTGTTTAATAGTGTAGTTAATAGTGAATGTGACCCCCCTCAGCTTTAATTACTTCTTACACTCTCTCAACCATTGATGCCACTAGCTTTCCACACATCTCCTTCACTTCAGGGTCGTGGTACCACACTTTCATGACACTTTCTACCATTTTGGTTTTAGTCGTGCAATCTTAGATATGCGCGCTTTAATAATGGCCCACAAATTTTCAATGGGGTTCAGATCAGGTGAATTTCCTGGCCACTCTAATGTTTCCACGCCTTCTAATGTTGCTGGGTAAAGAAGCTCTTAGCAAGCTTAGAATTGTGGCATGGAGTTAGATCCTGGTGAAATACCCCATCGCCTTTAGGAAACAGCTTCTGCAGTGTTGGGACCATTTTCGCCTCCAGAACGCCTATGTACTTTTGCTGTTCATCATTCCTTCAATGGGGTGAAGCGTCTGTGGCCCGGAAGCCGTGAAACATCCCCAAAACATGACCTTGGGTGGGTGTTCGGGGTCTGGATGTGGCCGGATCGAAGAGGTTCCCCAGGCTTCGCTTGTCCCAACTAATTCGCACAGTACTGTACCTCTGACGTCGCTTTGCCCGTCGCTTGTACAGCTGCTCAGGTTCATCTCTGGCGACATTCCAACAGTAGTCAGCCAACATTGAAGTGGACCAGTTTCCCTGGTATCCTTTCTCCATCGTTTCAATGTCCTGGTGAAAACGTTCACCATGCTCATCACTACCCATGTCGCAGTTGTCGGGGAAGAATCTAAGTGGGAATGGAAAGAGTGGATCCTTAATGGGCCAAAATATTAAAGGCAAAATTGAAATAAAAAATACATAGCACAAAATTTCTGAAAGGGGGAAAAATAAGTGTAAAATTAAAAAAATTATGATGTATTAAAAACGAAAAAGTAATATTAAGTAAATGTTTTCAAACTATGTATATTTTAAAACATATAAAATTGAAAACGTTATTATGTAGTACAAAATTCTTTGAATAAAGTAAAATATTTTAAAACAGAGGAAACTATTATGTAACACAAAATATTTTAAAACGAAAAAAATATTTAAAATGTAAAATTAATACAAATGATGCAGCACAAATTTTTAAAAACGGAAAAAATGAAAATCATAAATTAAAAAAATTATCATTATATAGTAAAAAGTTTTCCGTTTTTTAAAAATATTTTTACTACATAAAAATATTTTGAAAATCGAAAAAATAGAAAAACGCAAAAAATTTCAAACTTACAACTGTAAAAAATTATTATGTAGAACAAGATTTTTAAATTTCTAAAAAAAATTAAAATCTTTAAAAACCAAAAGACTGAATTATACAACATGTAGAAATAATAGTGAACAATTAAAATCCCCATACATAATTTTCTAGAACTCCAAAATGTTTTTTGTTAAAATGATAAATTGTCTGTGTCTCCAATATCACTCTTGGTGCCATGTGCTGACTCATCAACATGTGAATCATCCGCAAACATATAACGATTTTTTTAAATACATATTTTAAACGTCTGTTTCTCAGGACTTTTCAGATTGTAAATTATTTTCTCGTCCGTCAGTAAAATGTTGCCTACAGGAGGGTGAATTGATGTATTAATAAATTTATTTCTAAGTGCCATTTACAAGTAATAAAAAAATTCCCAAGTTATATGTGGTTTACAAGAAATAAAATAATTAAATCACAATGTGGTTTACAAGGAATAAAAATATAATTCATTCATAGGTTATTTAATAAAAAATAATGATCGGATATTTCTTCTTCACTGAAATCATCTACCTTTATTCATTGCTATCATATAATACCCTTGGATAATGGTGATGGAAAATAATTTTTTTGAAATAAAAATGTAGTACGTATTACAAACACTAGATGGCTGTACAGTTGATTTATCCGGACTTAGAATATTTCGGGATTCCCTAGGTTGATGACGTCAGAATCCAAGATAGCGGAGGAACATCAAAATCGCGGGTCTTTTTGAAAAGGGGGCGTGGTGGCTCAAGGGTCAACTTTCTGCAGCTCAGAGATCAAAGGTCATTTTGCGCTCAAGTGTGGCGACTATTATTGACATCACCCGCGATGTTAGTTATGTAAATGGCAGAGTACGATATCGTCTGTCACATATCGGTGCCACAGGAGCAGGTCAAACAGCTGTTCTGGTGTAATTGTCAACAATGTCAAATCTCAGTGATCTCCAAAAGCCATGCTCATTGGTGTGCGTCTTGCAGGAACTTCAGTAACCAGAACGTCGGAAATAGCATGCGTAACACGAGGAACGGTATCGAAGATTATGACTACCTGTCAAAAAGGAAAGGGCGATGCTTCCAAACGTGAAAATTGTGGACGCCATACGAACGTTTGCACTGATTGTAGAACGGAAGCACAAGACCACGGCATCGCAAATTGCTGCAGAGTTGAACAACAGTCGGAATGATCATGTTTCTGTCATAACAGTCAATAACTTCATTGTGAAGGTATTTATGGCCATGCTGCAATCTACAAATTTCTTATTACCAATATCAATGCAGCAAAACGTGTAAGATGATGCAAAGAACATAAAAATTGGGATGTTAAAGACTGGCAACGTGTCATCTGGTCTCATGAATCGTGCTACACATTGTTTCCCACCACTGGTAGAGTGTACGTCTGGCGAAAACCTGCAGAAGCGTACCATCCCGACAGTTTGGTTCCAATTATGAAGCATGGAGTGGATCCCTGATGCTGTGGGGTGTCACATCATGACATTCCTCAGGGCCATTAGTTTTTCTGCAAGGTCGTGTCACATCCGCAGCTTATGAAACCATTCTCGCAGAACACCTGCACCCAATATTGCGGGCATTGTTACCTAATGACTGTCCCTGGTTTCAAGTGGATAATGCACCCGTGCATTGTGGGAAACGTATGAAATTACGTTTGCAGAGCATGAAGATGAGGTATAGCAGATATCATGTCCACCTCAGTCTCCAGACCTCAATATTATTGAACATTTGTGGGAATATCTGGAGCGCAAGGCCAGATCACACTGTTCACCTCCAGTATCACCTGCACAGTTCAGTCATATTTTACAGAAAAATGGTCGCACATTCCATTACCTTACGTACATGACTTGTATAAGTCTATTCCATGTCGAATTGCGTCTGTTCTGAAGGCCCGAAATAGTGCTGCAGCTTATTAATAATATGTTCTCCACAAACACTACGTGTTTTTTCATTATTTTGATAAAACCCTGTATCATCATTTTGCTCTTCGCTGGCAGTGTGTAAATTTCGGTCTGCGAAATCTGTGCATTATTGCTATGGAGTCTACAAAAGGCGAGGAAAGATTTTGCATTTTCATAAAGATGCAGCTTGGAGATGACACAAAAAAATTCATGCCGATTTATCACAAGTACATGGATGTATGAGATTAACAGATCAATAGGGATTGCTGCTGTAACTTTTGAAAATTTATGAAGAGTTGAGAAATAGGCATATACACCTAATGACTAAAATTAGACTGTATAATAATTTGGTTCTTTTTAGAGTTAGTACGGTAGTGAAAGAGAATCCTTTGTAAGCAAGATAACAGGAAACTTGACACTTTTGAATCTAGCTATTTACGTGGTATTTTGGGATGGTTCGACTCTGTAAGTAATAATGAGGTTCAGCAAAGAAGTCAGCAACCTTCCATTATTAGCATATTGTGGTGATAGAGACTCCGTTGGTTTGACCATGTTGCCTGTATGCGTAATTACAGAGTAGCGAATTATATTATGAACAGTGTGCCTAAAAGCCTCAGAAATTATTATGAATAAATCAGAATTTTCCACTGATGAAATAATTACTTCATTAGACACCAATAAATCACCTGGTTACGATAATGTTTGCATTAAACATATAAAATTTAATAAAGAGACACTACTTAATATTATATCAAAAATTATAAATCAGATTATATTTACTGGGAACATACCTACCGAACTCAAAACAGGAGTTTTAAGACCTATTTTTAGAGGTGGTATTAAGGACTTTTCTAACTATCGACCAATAACAATTCTGCCTATTTTTTCGAAAATAATGGAAAAATATATTTATAATACTGTTTTTAACTTTTTACTTAAACACAACATAATTAATAAAAACAATTTGGCTTTCAAAAAGGAAAAAACACAATTCAACTAGTTTACAAAATTGCAAATAATATTAATAAATCATTGAATAATAGAGAAAAAATTGTAACTATGTTCTTAGATTTAAAGAAAGCCTTCGATACAATAGATCATAGCATTTTCTAAATAAATTGGAAAATTACGGTATTCTCGGTATATTGTTAGATTGGTTTAAAAATTATTTATCAGACAGATACACAATTACTAAAATAAAAACCTGCTACAGCAGAAAAGTAATTACACGATATGGAATTCCCCAAGGCTCAATTTTAGGTCCTTTATTGTTTCTAGTATACATAAATGATTTGTTCAATACAAAATTAAATAGTGCTATTTATCTATATGCTGACGACATTGTTTTAATAAACAGTCATAAATATTTAAATGATAGCATTTCGGATGTTCAAACAGATTACAATAATATTATTAGATGGTTAAATCATAATAAAATCTATTTAAATGAGAAAAAAACAAAATTGATGATTATTCATTCACCAGGATTTCATATTCATCAAAACCTCTTTGTCAAAACTCATAAAATAAATTGCAGAAAAAAGGATGCTTCAAATTATGAATCATTATGTAGTTGCCCACTTGTTGAGCAAGTAAATAAAATAAATTACTTAGGAATCATTTTTGATGAATATTTTAGGTGGAATGCCCATATATCCCACATATGTGAAAGCTTGAGAATATCAGCGATAAAAATTCAAAAATTGAAATACGTATTAAATATGGAAACCTGTGTAATATTTTATAAAGCAATATGCGAATCTATTTTAAATTATGGAATAATTGTGCATGGAACAACTAAGTTAACTAACATAAATAAAATAGAAAAACTGCAGTCTATAATAGCTAAAAATATTATTCCGTTTCATTTGAAAAAAATTATAAAACTTCCACCGATAGATTAAAATTTTTATACCTTTTATCCTACAGTAATTTATATAAATATAATGTAATAATTAAAAATATTTTTGACGAAACTTACAAACTAAAAATTTAACATAACAAAATTACAAGACTTCAAAACCAAGGTTATTACAAATTGCCAAATTTTCGAAATAATTACGGGGAACATACCTCCGAATATCAAGTACCACTTATATTTAATGCTATTCCAAAAGAATTACTATATATAGATTCTTATAGACTTAAATTGGAATTAAAAAATTATTTGGTATTTTCTAGTTAGCTGATTATTATGTGTTGTGTTGTGGATTTATTTGATGTACACCATTTTTGTGGCTAAATGACCTATGTTTAATATAATTTATTCATTTTCCTGAAGATAAGCTATTTAGCTTTGCGGGTAAAATTGTAAATGTATTTGTATTCTTTACTCTTATGAATAAAAATTACATTCTTAAAAAAAAAAAACGGGGCGAGACCAAGACTGCGGTGGGCAGGCAATCTCAATGAGGGCCATATTAGAATTTGTCTACACTGGCGACATGTACCAGATGTAGTTCAGGAGAGATATGTTTGTAGAACCTACTTGCACAATCTGGTTGGACCTCCGTAGCCAACAACTGCTTGAGGCCGATAATGATGATATGGGGATCATGCTTGCTAATATGGGCTGTAATGCTAATTGGTCTGTAAATGGTAGCTAGGTAGTCACTGGAAGGAGAGCTATACACCAATCCCCTGTGATGATGTATAGAACCGGCCAGGCCTAGCACCTAATGTCCGACCTCGCCTTCTCGTGGTGCAGACTGTTAATACCTTTCAAAAGAGATACTCTTTTGTGGAAGTGAACGGAAGGGGAGGGCTGCCAGATTAGTGTGGCCTACTGATCTGGACAACTATGGCTACTTTTCCTTTTTTTCTACCCTGCTGAGGAGTGGTCAACCACACAGGGTCCTGGTGCTGACCATATAAACCCACTGGACTGGACAGATATATGGCTATGAGTTTGTTTATGGATCCTGATTTTGGTGCACTGGTGGGCTTCTGTGGAGGGAAAATCTTCCGCTGTGTTTTCTGTTTGTTTGTGGGTTGACAGCCCCAAGTGAATAGATTCGCAGGATATGTTTATCAGCTGGTGGATAATCCTGAGCAGAGGTCATCGCAGGCACCTGAACTCTTTGCTTCTATTGGCATCGTCAAATTCTACATTGGAGGAAGTCTTCCAGTGTAGATGGCTTCAGACTTTAATGGTGGGGGAACGGGTCTTTGCCCCATGTCTGCGTTTAGGGGCTGTTTCATATTGTCGGCATTCCCTCTCTCAATAAACATAGTTTCTTTAAACATCCCACTAACCATTTTCTCTCCATAGGTAATTGGAATGTGACGACTCTGCACAGAGATTTTCTCTTGATGTCCTCACACAAGAATACCACCGTTATAATTTAGATATTCTCGGCTTGCAAGAGACCAGATGGACAGATAAAGGTCAGATTCTTAAAAATAATCTTAAATTTCTCTTTTCAGGGAGGGACGACAATAAGCATCACCAAGGCGTGGTCTGCTTCTCAGCAGACACGCTAGTGATGCTCTTCTAGGATATGAGTGCATTAATGAAAGGTTTCTTACAGCAAAATTTCAGACAAGCGTTAAAGACTTGAATGTTATCTGCTATTATGCCCCCACTGAGGATGAGAAGGATAGGTTTTATGAACAACTTCAGGATATTTTGAATTCTGTCAAGAAACGAGATATTACCCTTGTTCTTGTTGACTTCAATGCCAAAGTTGGTACTGACTCTGCCCTTTGGGCCGGAGTAATAGGCCCTTTTGGTATTGGTAGCTGCAATGACAATGAGCAATGTCTCCTACAGGTAAGTAAACTCAATGGATTCAGAATAACTAACACTTATAACAAACACCGCGACATACATAAGTACACATGGTTTTCACCTGATGGGCTGCATAAGAATATGATTGATTACATATTAATTAACAGCAAATGGGCTAGTTCTGTTAGAAATACCAGGGCATATAGGGGAGCTGAAATTGGATCTGACCATTACCTTGTTAAAAGTGTGTTGCAACTTAAACTTAAAAAGTGTTGTACTAGGGTAAAAAAATTTACTTTTAATACTGAATCTCTGAAAGGTCCAGTTATAGCCAAAGCTTACCATGATAGGTTACTTAGTTATTATGACAGTCATGGTATGCTTACTACTGAAGTTGAGGAAGAATGGGATCATTTTAAACAGGCTTTTTTGGACACTAACAGTACTCTTTTAGGAAAAAGGAGCATAAGAGACAGAATTATCTGAGTGATAAGGCACTTGAGTTTATTTCGGAAAGAAAGAACTGCAGGAATGTCCTTAATCAATATCCTACTAGTCGTAATAGAAAGCATTACAGAGAACTTAATAAACGTGTAAAAGATCAGTTAGCTGCTGATAAGAATCTTTGGCTTGATGGTTTGGCTGACAAAGCCGAGGAAGCAGTTAGACAGCACAACAGCAGAGAGCTGTTCCAGATAGTTAATGTTTTGTGTGGTAGAAAACGGGCAGGTATACAGGGATTTTAGGATAAACAAGGTAAGGTTATAGAAGGGGAGTATTCTGCCATGGCTAGGTGGGCTGAGCATTTCAGTGATATTCTAAACAATGTAATTAGTTCTACTCCCATTGTTTGCAATGATGATAGATGCATTGGTGGCTTTAATGTTGACCCTATAACACAATCTGAAGTTATTTTGGCTGTTTCTAAACTTAAACTACATAAATCCCCAGGGGTAGATGAAATTACTACCGAAATGCTTAGAGCTGGGAATGTTGGATGACTGAAATTCTGAATATCTTTTATGATAAAGGCATGGTTCCTAAGGATTTTATCAGAGCTATTGTTATCCCTATTTTCAAAAAAGGTGATCGCAGTTCTTGTGATAACTGTAGGGGTATCAGCCTACTCTCTGTTCCAGGTAAAGTTCTTTCCATGATTGTGCTTAATAGAATTAAGAATCTGGTTGACAGGCAATTGCGTGATGAGCAATGTGGATTCAGAAGTGGTAGGGGATGTGTGGATCAGATATTTTCACTTAGGCAGATTCTTGAGAAATGTTTAGAGTTTCAGAAACCTTTGGTTACTAGCTTTGTTGATTTCAAAAAGGCTTTCGACTCTGTTGATCGTCATAATTTATGGTTGATTGTGGGATCATATGGTATACCTGACAAGTTAGTTAACATAATGAAAGTTCTCTATAATAATACTGAGTCGTGTGTGAGAGTTTGTAAGGCTTGTAGCAATTGGTTTAGCATTACTTCTGGTGTTCGACAAGGGTGCATTTTGTCTCCTTTTCTCTTTAGCTTGGTTATTGATTACGTTATGCGAAATTCACTTCAAAGGAAAGATTTTGGCCTTAAATGGACTGGAGATACGAAAATTTCTGATTTAGATTATGCTGATGATTTAGCCCTTTTGGCAAATGATGTTGATGAGATGAACTCTTTCATTCAAGCTGTTGATGAGACTGGTACTAGAGTAGGTTTGGTTATAAACAGAGAGAAAACTAAAGTGATGAAAATTGGTCAGGCAGGCTGTGATTCAGTTAATCTGAATGGTTGCAGTCTTGAGCAGGTGTCACAGTTTAATTTTCTTGGGAGCTATGTAACAGATAATGGTGATGTGCGGCATGAGATTAACAGACGAATAGGGATTGCTGCCGGGACTTTTAAGAAACTATGGAGAGTGTGGAGAAATAGGCGTATACACCTAAAGACTAAAATTAGACTGTATAATAGTTTGGTTCTTTCTAGGGTTAGTTATGGTAGTGAAACTTGGACGCTTTGTAAACAAGATAACAGGAAACTAAATGCTTTTGATTCCAGATGCTTACGCAGTATCTTGGGCATTAGGTGGTTCAACTTTGCAACTATGATGAGGTTAGGCAAAGGAGTTTGCAACCTCCTTTAAGCAGCATATTGTGCAGAGAGAGACTCCGTTGGTTTGGCTATGTTGCCCGTATGAATAATATAGATTGGCGAATAGGGTTATGAACAGTGTGCCTAAAGGCCTCAGAAAGAGGGGGAGACCTAGGATGCGGTGGGCAGACAATGTCAAACAGGACCTTGTTAGAATTGGTGTTCAGTGGCCAGATGCAGTAGATGTAGCTCAGGATAGACTTGCTTGGAGAACTAAATTGCACGGTCTGGTTGGACCTCCGTAGCCGATGGCTGCTTGATGATGATGATGATGATGATGATGATGATGATGATGATGATGATGATGATGATGATGATGATGATGATGATGATGATGATGATGATGATGATGATGATGATGATGATGATGATGACGACGACGACGACGACGACGATGATGGTGACGACGACACAATACACAACTTCAGAGAAATGCGATGGACATTCGATGACCTCCCTCGTGCAGGAAGCCGAAATAAGAACCCTGAAGGAGAGAACCATCGCTGCTGTTCGCAAACTCATTAAGCAATACCCACACATCACCATTCAGGTAATAAATTCAGAGCTGTTTAGCTGTTTGCAGTGTGAAACAATTTTTCATCAAAATTAAAATTCCCAAAGATCTGTGCCTAATGGTTACCCCACAAACTGACAGCAGAAGCAAAAAAAGGGCTAGAGTCGACTCGGGGAAGGAGCTGCTGACACTATTTCAGCACAATGTCCCCAAACGGTTAACAGACATTGTTTGTTACCGAATGTCACAGATGATGTGAGTGGTTTTATTACTACACAACTTAAAGAAAGATCGGCAACTATGTTTGGCAGCTTCCAATAACAGGTTAGTCAAGGGTTCTATTTCTTCATAATACCAGTGCTCACCCAAAAAACCCGGCAAGTTACGTCATATCTGGAGGAGATCGGGTTGGGTTGTTTTACCTCTGGCTAAATGGCCATGTTACTAGGACCAAGGACAATGAATATCTTTTAGAATGCAGAATGACTGCATATTGAATATATATACATTATAAAATATTTTCATTCTTTATTAAATCGTGGCTCATGTGTGCAGCAGAGCCATACTTTATGCACTTTAAATAACATGTTTTGTGGCCTTAATGGGAGGCTTCTTTGTGCTTTTTAAACTTTCTTTTCGTAAGAGGTTACAGCTCATTTTAGGGCAACAAAAAAAGCCTAGTTCGTAGTTCATCTGGGTTGAGAGTTTTTTCCCTTTCTTCTGAAGCTCTTCTTTCAATGAATAAAGAAACTTTCGATAGATTGGTAAAGATTATATTTCGAAAATCTAATATTAAATATGCTACTTTGTATGGAGGGAGCTTTTAGTTCTGTGTGTTTGAAAGAGCATATCGGAGGCTCACTTGTGATAATGCCATACCCACCTGAAACTATTCAATTATCCAAACCAAGTACATATCTGATAATTAGACGTCTGATGACAACTGACCTGACGAGAAATTATTGAAACAGGGTTTTGGGAAACTACATTTTAGTACATTGCGAATGCAACATGTAATATTTAGAGTATGGAAAACCAATCAAAATCAAATGATAAAGATTCCGAAAGTTGTTAGATGGTGATTCATTCCTTACATTCGAACTCAGTGTGTTCATTCGATGAATTCTTTCAATTATAGTTAGATGTATCATTGAACTGATGATAACTCGTCCTTCTTTTCTCTCTATGGGTAAAAGAACTGAATCTCTCTCTCTCTCAGCCTAATGAATAAAAACGATTTTATTCATACATTGCAAAAATTAAGAAACATAATTTACAACTCATCATTTCAGTAATTCGAAATCTCCAGGATATTTTTTGACTCTTGTGACTGTCCAAATCTGAGATAAAAATAAATAAATAATGGATTCATTTAATTTTAGACGTGTCTATTAACTTTGGCTATTTAAGTTACAATGGATTTGTAAATCTTTTAAACGACTAAATGCCCAATGAGAAGGATCCAAACACTGACTACAAATTGAATCATTTTAGTGGTACAGAAATAGGAATGCTTTATTTCAACACTGTTCACAGTGTTATTTAATTAAGTTATACAGGTTACAGATCTTACAAACTCATAACCTAAGGTGACCAAATTCGGGACTTAGTAGTGTCAGCAATGAGATTTTCTTTTCTTCCCCTTCCCATGTTCTATGCGAAAAGAGAAGGTAATTTACATTTTGAAAAGAATCTTCTTCATTCTACAATATGTCATGGTTTCGTGTCGAGTCATGTAAGTGCGGTTTAGTGTACCATACCTATATATAAGTATAATATAAAGTAGATAAGTATATAAATATAAGATAAAGTATAAATATAAGATAAAGTATAAATATAAGATAAAGTATAAATATAAGATAAAGTATAGTAAAATAGTATAGCAGGTAGACTGCAGAAATTTCGTATAGACTGTAGAAATACTAAAAAAGATAAATGTTAGTAAGAAACATGCTGGATGATTTAACTGCAGTTTTCCACTCTCTACTCCTAATTCATGTTCACTGAGTTCCTTTCTCCTGTGCTGTTCTGTTCATGGGAAAGAGAGTTATAAAAGGGAATCTGAATCTGTGCAATAAGAGTAAAAATTTTTAACCTTTGGTGCATGTAAGGAGTTGGTTGTTTGGGGTTTTATGGCGCATTATTGACTTAGGCTATAATGCGTCTCAATCAGGGCAGACCAACCAACTATACGTCTGGCACTTTTAGCACTCGTAGTTCGTTTTAGTGGCACACCCCCATTACCAAGATATTTTTGTTTTTTAGGAATTAGAATCGGCCTAGGTGGCTCGCAGCATATTTCTAATAAATAGCACGTTGTATAAAATGGTTGGCAACCAATGGTTTATATTTTTATAACAAATTTATGCTTTAACAATTAATGTCATGAAGTTATCTGTTGGTTTTTCCAGAACATTTCTGTGCATGATAATAAATTTCAGTTGAATAAAGATTTTTCAATTACTGGTTAGGATTTTCACTTAAGATTAAAATTAATTTTAAATGTTTTCAGTTAAGCAACAATTTTAAAGCTTCATATGCTAAATTATATGGTTCTTGATAACGTTAAACTTTACTTAATTGCCAGCTTTTGATGATTGCCGTTTTCAGTAACGGAAATGTTTAGCAGGCGTATGCATAGCTGCATATTAGCAAACAGGATTATGAACAGTGTATCTAAAGGTTTCAGAATGAGGGGGAGACCTAGGAAGCAATGGATTGACAATGTCATACAGGAGTTTTCTAGAATTGGACTAGATTGGCCAAATGCAGCAGCAGTAGCTCAGAACAGACACCTCTGGAGAGAAAAATTACCCAGTCTGGTTGGACCTCCGTAGCTCATGGCTACATGAGGATTTTATATGTAAGACCACCTTGATACATCAACCCTGGACAGCCTAGAGCAAAAGAAGAGGTAATCAATTATGTATTAAATTTTCAGTCATTTATTTGTGTAATCTTTAACTAAAAACCAATTATTTTAAAGCTCTGTACAAAAAATTAATTTATTAATTATGATTTTCTTATATTTCAGAATGTTTTAAAATTAATTGCCAAGTTTTTAAAAATGAATATTTACTAGTTGAATTTTCAAATATTAGATATAATTAAAACTTTTATATACAAAATACATATTAGAATTAGTTCTATCATTGTACTGTCCAGGCCTCATGTAATCAGGTGGCTTCGGTCAAGAGGACTTTAGATTTCCTCTCACACTATCAGAATATTAAAATAACTGGAAAGAAAAAAGAAAAATGTTAAACATAAATACTTCACATATTTTCAGGAAGTTTTCAAAGGCCACTAATACGGAGGGAAAATTTAAATTGTGGAACTGCCTTTCGATCGGTTAAGACTCAATACAATAACTATGGCAGTCGGCACTAAATAATAATAAAAAATACCCCCTCAAGCAGCTGCTTGCCACAGAGTTCTGACAGGAACCTGGCAGTTTATATGCCATAGTAGAAGGTCTGTGAGAATGGCAGGACCTCAGCAGAAAAACGACACACACATCCATGCCTCGAACACAGGTCCCTTAGATCAGTAGCCAAATGCGCTAACCACTCGGCCATGGGACTTACAGTTGGTGTTTTCCTTTATTTGATATAGCTAGCACTCGTTTTTAAATTTGCAAATTAAGCATAAAAATATTTCGTTTAATCACAGAACCATATGTCTTCACTCGTACAGAATATAGAACGTATACATCGCATTCATTATAAGAATTCAAAAATTCTGTTTCATTTGATGAACAAATTATGTTGGAATGTGGATTATTTCCCAAAAATAGACGAATAGACAAAATAGACGAAATGAAGCACAAAAATCGTAACTTTGTACGAGGGAATTTTGCGCGAATTTTGCCAGGAGTAAGGATCATCTGAATTATGGCTACCACAACATGGCTACCGCTGTTATCCGTGGCTAGTGCAGCCGCGGATAACAGCAGTCCTACTCAGTCCATGTTGTTCCTACTCAGAAAGCCGCGCGCTGCACGTCAGTTGCAATATATCTCTATGTTTTATACGAATACTGCTTAATGAAATCGCAAATGTTTCATATACGAAAAGCACCGAAGGAAACACCTGGAAAGGCAGCAGTTTGTCTGATGGGTCATTAAGACGTAACACTTAATACAGATGACCCTTCCCCTTGAACATTACAGAACCCACTGAATGGCCTATGTGGGATATTTCCATTTGTATCCTAACAGGTAGGGGAACTGGAGAGGGCTCAGTCGGTATTGCGCCAGGTTCGTATTCTGCAGTTCCCAAGTTCGAGTCGCAGCTGAGTCTGTGTTGAGATTTTCCTTCAAAGAACTCATCGTTATGTTCATGATCAGTAGGGATATCGATGGGCCTTGAAAGGCCACCATCTGTCGGATGAAACATAAAGCCTTGATCTCGTGTGCGGGAGAGCCATATTTTATGAACTTTAAAGAACACGCTGGATGGCCTTGACAGGAAGCTACCATCTGTCCCTCAACAGCTGTTAAAGTGTGTCTCCTCTCCCACACTTCTTTCAGCCTGGGTCCTGTTGACCTGGCCATTTAGCCCATAGTGTGCAAAAAAGCACCTCCTAAGGTAAAAATAACCCAACCCTCAAATAATGAATATGAATACTTTCAGGTATTCTAATAACTGTTGACAATACGCTGAAGACCTAGTTATCGCAAATGCTTATTTCCTTACCATTTTGTTTGGTAATACACGAAAGGTGTACACTAGATACCTACATACCTAAATTCCTAACATTAAACAATAAGCAGATTATTATAATTTATAATAAATTTTACAATAATTCTATAAGTAGTAAATGAATTAAAAAAAATTTACGACAAACGTGAGAGAAAAAGGCGTAATAAATTACATGCTCTACGTCAATATGATTCTGCATATAATTATCTCCTTTATTATTATCTATTATAACAAATATTTAAATTATAATAAAAACACCGAGGAGAGATCAGTAGCAAAAATTGCAAAGGGTTCACGCATACATTCTAGACTTTACGTGTGCACCCCTCGTAATTTTGCTTCCCATTCTAGTTTCGACAATGTTTATTAATTATTTTTTACATAAGTTGCACAGGATGGCTTTCAATTATGCTTCTGACACATCCACGTTTTAAACGTCTGAATAGCAGAAAGATAAAAATTCTACTCTATAGATCTTTATTTCCAAGTCTCAAACCTTTCGCTCTGTGGTACCCTTTAAATGCATTTCATGAAAAGGTTTCTGTATACAAATGTCTACTTGATTATTCTTCGTAACGAATAGTGTGACATGAAGTGAGATCGGATGATATAAGCCATCACTCTACCTTGTAGCAGCGTCCTACCCCACATAACCACAATATCTAGAAAATAGCTATAAGATATCGATGATAGTTTATAAATATTTATGGTGATCTTAGCTATCTTATGGATATATTATGGATGTTGTGGTTGGATGGGATTTTGGGTTGGGTTGTTTTACCTCTGAGCGGCACTTTTTTGCACACCATGGGCTAAATGGCCAGGTCACATGGACCCCAAAGGCTCAGAGAAGGTTGGGGGAGGCGACCCACTGGAACAGCTGTTGGGAGACAGATGGTAGCCTCCCGTCAAGGACATCCAGCGTGTTCTCTCTCCGCTTTCATCCAGCATGCCTCTCCCGCACACAGGGCCACGGCTTCACGTCCCATCCGACGGACAGCGGCCTTTCGAAGCCCATCAGTGTCCCCTACTGACCGTGGGCAGGGCGGGGAATTTTTGCGGAGATAAATCTCAATGCTGACCCAGCTGGGACTCGAACCTGGGAACTACAGATTACGAGCCTGGCGCGCTACCGACTGAGCCACCCCCTCCCAGGTTGGATGGGATATGATTAAATGAAATGTTCATTCAAAATATCTTGAACTATTTCTACATGATCAAACGAAAATACGCCTTAGTGCCAAATCAGATTAGAACCTTCAAAACTTGTATTTTCCTTAGTCTGTTTCATCTGCACATAACTATTTACTGGTATTCTGTGATCAAAAAGGAAAGCGTCGATTATACGAGCCGAATTCGTCGAAATCCCTGCTCAGACACTTACACCTGGAACGTTAAACTAGTATTGTACCAAACAATTTGGGTTGTTTTACTGTGCGCATATTGTTTAATAAAACATGACAAAAGCGTGATAGAACCCACATAACTGCCAAGGAGGGGTGTCTCTGATTGTTGACGGAAAAGTCACGTCACCAAAGGAGAGGGAGTAGTAGATAATAAAAGTGGCTTTACAATAAACCAGACCGCTCAATGACATTAGGTGAGAACGCTAAAGGATGTGTGTCAGAAAGCCTGTTCTGTCGAGAAATAATTACAGGGGACTGGCACTTAGCCAGGTATGTGCGCTGATAACAATGTCCTTTTGGGATGCTTCTTAGTCGGAGGTCCTTCAAGCGGCGTAACGTCCACTCGGAAGGCCCATTACTTGTTACCCAACCTTACCGTTTAACAGAAGGGTCGTCAATGAATGGACGTCTTGGGTTGACGATAAGAAAGCCCCAAGGGAAGGGCTTCTAGTCCGCGCATTGCTCCATTGTAATAGAAGCGAGGGAGGTAGCGAAAAAACCCATAACTGATGCCAGCATTGAAAGGTCGCTCTAAGGTGAGCAGTATCAGGTATACTCTAAACGCTTTGAGAAATGTCAGTATACAATAGAGGTGCGGTGAGATGGACGCTCCAGGTGTGGGATTTAAGCAGGCTTGTGATGCAACCTCCTATCCAAAGAAAAAACCAGTACGGGAACAGGAGGAAGGAATTTAAAACGTCCCATTGGAGGGAAGTGAAGGTGGGTGGACTCGTGCATGCGTATGAAGCGCTTTATAAACTCCTGCACAGCGCGGAAGAGGTCATTAAGCAATGGATCTCATGTACCCTGAGAAATTAGTTGCTTTAGACAGCATTCAACGGAAGGGAGCAAGATGCTATTTTAGCTAGGGTGTAACGTCCAGCAAAAACTTCACGTCTAAGTTTGAAGAGATGGAGAAAGAGCGATCAGGCCCGACAGGAAGGGTAGACGTACCATTTTCCGGGCTGGCCCATCAAGCCCGCCACACACCGACACAGGAGACACCGCAGGACCTGCTCCGAGATCACGGCTTAGCCTCAAGAGATGCCGTGGACAGACGGCACCACCGTCAAAACGCCAGAGAGCATGCAGCGGGCCGCCACACGCTGGGGAAGGGGCGAGCGTTCCAGCTGTTATCATGACAATGGCGCGGCAGCAGCCGAGCACTTCCGCAGCCGTTGCCATGCCAATGACTGCCGCGGGTGATGACCCAACGACTGCCGCAACTGATGGGCCAGGTTACGCAATTATGAAGACCAGCAGCTATCGCTCTGCAAAATATAAGGCGCAGTTCACAACTCACACTGCATGTTTAATTAACTTTGAACATGTGAACCCTCTTGATTTTACTGACAATCTTCTGGAAGTTCAAAAAATATTTTTCAAGAGCTATTGCCAGAGAAGGAGTACAGTCATGTCAGATTGTGTGTCAGGTCCAAGTGCCTCAGCAACCCCATCAACCTACCTCTCTTTATTTCGGGGTGGGGGGCGGGTCCCGAAGGACCCGCCCCCCATGGGGAAAGCACGTGCTCCATCTCAGGACACTACACGTGCTTGGCAAAGAGAAGCCTAGAAGTAGAAGATGAAGTTTGTCTCAGGGGAGACCAGTAGGGACTTGGAGTATGGGTGGCGTTAAAGGGGGTGCAGAGTGCAGTCCGGGTGAAAGATAGGAAGATTAGTAAAAGAGCGAAAGCAGATCCTGGTCTCAAAGGAGAGAATCCCAGAGCAGGCAGACAAGCCAGCCTATGTCCCTCAAGTGTGCCCAAACTCGGGCACTCTCAATGGACACTGTGACCAACTCGCCTGCTACCTCATTGATCGCTTGGGAGTCCCTGAGTTTGTTAGCGAATCCTTCTGTAATCGGACACCTGAGGATGTAGTGCCTAACATCCGCATCTGGAGCCCCGCAGCCGCAGTAACTGTGGGTAGCGATCTTAAATCGCTCCAGGTATTTGGGGAAGCTCCCATGTCCTGTAAGGACCTGCATCAAATAGTGGTCAGAGGACATCAAGGATAGACTGACCCTTTTCAAGAATGTCTTTGTTTGAAGACCATTCTCAGTCGTATCCCAGAGCCTCTGCCACTCTGTTAGTATTCTTCGACCAATTATAGACTTCAGGGTATTTTGAGAAGTCTTTACCGCTAGCACAGGTTGAGTATTATTACCTGTGGAGAGGGCCAGTTCGTCTGCCCGCTCGTTCCCTTCATGACCTACATGTGCCTTCATCCAGGAGAAGGATACTCTGGGCATGTTCTGATTGCCCAGGATGCACTTGATTTTGTTTACTATCTGATGCCTGTTGTTTGCATCTTCAAGTGCTTGCAGAGCTGCCTGGCTGTCCATGTACCGCCGTCATTGAGGGCCCAATTGAGGGCCTCTCTGCAAGCGAGCAGCTCCGCTTGGAAGGCTGAGCCATTTTTTGTAACCCTCCTATTAGAGTCATACACCTTGGCTCCTTGATTGTAGACAGTGAAGGCTAGGCCCACACCGTCCTCGCTCTTGGAACCATCAGTGTACATCTCTGTTCCTGTTCTTGATGGTAACTCCTTGGACCAGGACACACATAGTCTTCTAGTAGGATGGAGTTCCCACTTAGCGGTATTAAATTCATAATCCTCGGGGTCATACTGGACTTCGAGGAATGTTGCTTTCTCCTTAGCCTGTAGGACTCTAAAAATGGTCGCTTTTTTGCCGACCTTCAAAAATAACAGAGGAATCCCTGCTAACACCAGGAGGGCATCCGTAGATGTCGTCCTATAAGCCCTGGTGATACGCAGTAAAGCTGGTCATTGGGCAGCAAGCAGCTTTCTACACATTATGGAGTGGTCCGTCGGGTGCCACCAGGTGCCTGCACCATAGGTTAGGATCTGCTCCGTTCCTCTCAAATAAATTTCTTTGAGGACTTCGCTTCTGAGTCCCCATGAGATGAGAGCCATTCGCCCCAGCTTGCACATAACATTTGTGCATTTAGCTTTTAAGTCCTGCAGGTGCGGGATCCATCTCATCCTCTCATCCAGGGTGATCCCCAAGTACTTTAAAGTCGTCATGTGGCGGATGTTTTAGCCTTGTAATTTGTAAATACGGTACCTCTTTTTGAGGACACCCTCTTTAGCAACAGTCATGGCTGTTGTCTTAGCAAAGCTGAACCCTAGTTTATTGCTCAGACACCATCCTTCGAGTATTGATAGTGCTGCATTGCCAGCAATCTCCAGTCTCGCTCTGGAGGGTGCTGTTATAACAAGCAGCATATCATCAGCATAACCTGGAGCCAGACGCCCTCTGGTAGGGTCAACTCCAGGGCAGTATCAGCGACCAAGTTTCAGAGGAATGGTCCGCTGCACGAACCCTGTGGGCAGCCTCTTTCCAAGTTTTTTTAGGCTGACCCGCTAGCATGGGAGTATCTGACCATGCTTTCACTGAGGTAATTGGCCACTAGAACAAATATGTTCCTGGGACAAGAACAATCTTTTAATCTTTTTAATATTGCAGGCCACCAGAAGTTGTCAAAGGCGCCCATCACGTCTAAGGCAATAAGAGAGGTGTGCATCTTGTGCATTTTGTTTACCTTAACAATGTCCACCACTTGTTTGATGGCAGCTGTGGTGGACTGGTCTGTCCTGAACCCGAATTGCTTAGGATTCAGGAATCCGTTTTTATAACAGTGGAAATACATCCTGTTTGTCAGGAGCTTATCTAGCACTTTTCCCAACACCAGCAGCAGACAGTCTGTACGATCATGCATCTGCCGGGTCTCTGCCTGCCTTATTAAAAAGGATCAGGTCTGCCTGTTTCCAGGCTTGTGGGAGAGCTCCCAGTTTCAAACAAATGTTGAAGAGCTGGGTGAACAGATCTTTATGTTCATTAAACACCTAAGATATGATTTCCACAGTCAGACCATCGTATCCTGGGGCTTTACCCCGGGTCATATCTCTTATAACCTCTCCTACTTCCTCTTTCGTAAACGGAACGTCATCTGGCGTATCCGGTGGTATCCTGCTATGTTCCCTTAGGAGTTGATGTTCCGCATCATCAGAGCTCCTGTCATCTTTAGGGAATAAATTATTTAATAGTACCTGGATTGTTTCGCTAAAGGAAGAGGTCTTGGATCCATCTTCTTTGCGAACGTATTCAATTGCCAGGGGTTTTAAGTCCTTCTCCGTTGCCAGCTTGTACTGCAGAGTAAATGGTTTCTGTGCAGAGACATCACTACAAAACTTTTGCCAGTAGACAAGCTGCGCTTGTCGTATATCGAGTTTATACTCAGCCTGTTCCTGTATATTTCCTCTCTGGTGCTTCTTTCCCCATTGTGGCACCTTTGATACCTTCTTCTCAGAGCTCTTACCCTTTTCCTCTTTATACTGAGCTCAGGTGTCCACCAGGACACTGATCTACTGCCTATCCTGTGTTACCTCTTAAACCCAAAGGTAGTCTCACATCCAGTGCTTATAAATTTCGTCAGTTCTCTCAAGATGTAATTTAGAGAAACACCATCACCTATATTCGTGACGCGCTGGCTGATCTCCGCCAGTTCCGGTGTCACACAGTGCAGGAGCTTACACCAGTCAGGAGTCATACCACCGCAAACCGTTTTACATATTGTGGGGGAGCTGTTGTTCTACCCACCTGGAACACGATATAGTTATGGTCGCTGTTAGTGACCTTGTCACTAACGCACCAATTCTGGACCATAGGAAACATCCGAGGCATTACCAGGGTCAAGTCAATCCAGCTATGGCCTCTTGGGCCATTGAAAGTAGCTGGTGTATCCCAATCGTTTAATAGAAATAAATCAGCAGAGTTGATAAAATCCAGAGTCATATCACCTCTGACATCTTGTCTATTTGAACCCCACAGGGGATGCGTCGCATTGATGCATCCCCTGTGGGGTTAAGTACTATTACGATACCCCCCTGTGGGGTTCACTACTTTTACGATACATCCCTGTTGGGTTCACTACTATTACGATACCGCCTACTATTACGTTCTTAGAGTTAACTCGGGGTCAAAACCATTATTATATCTCATGACTAGCGAAGCAAACCCTGCTTACAAAGTGAAATTTGAAGAAGCCGCTTTCTATGTAAGGAAAGTCAAAGTCAGCAGTCCAACGCTACTCGCTCAGGCCCAGATGCTACACACGACCTCGGCCAAATATCCTTTAAGGCATGTGGAAGTCAGATCGTTCACTCTCAGACCTGGAATTACTTCGTGCACGAGAGATAATTTATTCAGATGAACAGCATCTTAGAAGTAGAATACTTCCTTCTGAAATTATTTATATGTGGAATGAGGATTAAAACAAAGGAACCGTTTTTTCGTTATCTGTTGAACGCATCCCCTAAGAAACGTTCGGCGCTGTTGAAAGCCACAAGTGACAGTGAGCTACTCGCTTTGTACGAAATTTGTTTCAATTTAGTGAGAGACAATCGACCATTTTCTTCAAATGTACTGAAAAAATTGTCCAAACACAAGTGCATTATACGAAAGCTAGCTGCAAAAAACATTAGTGTGAAATCTAAACGTGCATACATACGTCAGAAAGGAGCCGGATTTCTACTTCCTCTTCTCTCAAGTGTGGTTACCCTGATTGCTAATTTATTCCAGCGATGAGTCTCTCCGTTAAAGCCGTTGAAAAGCGAGACCTAAAACCGGAAACTGCTGATCTCGATAGCGACATGCAACGTATTTTGAAATCTCCTGGAAATCCCGATAAGAAAGCAGAGGCATAGCTGACCGCTTTACGAAAATATTTACAATATTCGAAAAAAATCGAGGCGCCAGACGAAATGACAATTACTCCAGGGCTATCAGTAAGAGACATAATTGACATGGTTCCTCGTCACTTCAAAATCAAGGTTCGAGAAAAAATGAAATCTTTTCCCGAAACAGTTCGATGGGATACAAAAGGGAGACTTTTAAATTGCGGTAGAGCCATACCAGACGCGTATCTACCCGACCTTCTCATAGAAGCAGTCAGAAAAAAATCGAAAACCCGACATCTCCGGTCAGAAGGAATTTATACAGCAAATGAATTCGGAAATTTTTTAATGTAAACGCCGGAAATATTAATGTAGTCTCAGTAATCGCCTTAATAAAAAAAAAATGTATCCCCGTACTAACGAGTCTAGATTCGTTTTTCTTCCGATTGTATAAAACGAATTCCAAAGCCTAGCTTCCCACGGCAGTGCATCTCCCCCATACCTGGAAGGCCGTTAGCTATGGACTCCCCAGTGTTCGGTAACCATGCACTGAGGGGTTCTCTTACTCGTAGATAATACCATTCATCTTTGCAGGAGTAAAACAAAACTCATAGATCGTGCAGTACACGCAATTCAGGGTTTAGAAACATTTCAGGTTTAATCAAAATAATAACTTGAACAGTCATAGCATAAGATGTCAGAGTAAAAACAACGACATAATGTAAATCAGAGTGAATAACGTGTATAAAACAGTAACATAATTTACAAAATAAGTGAATGACCAATTTAAATCTTAGAAATAATAATGTAAATCATAGCATTTAAAATCAAAGTAAATAATACGTGTATTGTAGTAAATAATATTGAAATCATACTACATAAAGCGGTGATATAAAAAAAATAATAGCATAAGATGTCAGAGTAAAAACAACGATATAATGTAAATCAGAGTGAATAACGTGTATAAGGCAGTAACATAATTTACAAATAATACGTACGTGACCAATTTAAAACGTATTGCAGAAAGTAGTAAGTAAAGTAGCGAAACATTATAATTTACAAATAATACGTACATGACCAATTTAAATCTTAGAAATAATAATGTAAATCATAGCATTTAAAATAAAAGTAAATAATACATGTATAGTAGTAACATAATATTAAAATCATTCTAAATAAAGCGGTGATATAAAAAATAATAGCACAAGATGTCAGAGTAAAAACAACGACATAATATTAATCAGAGTGAATAACGTGTATAAGGCAGTAACATAAGTTACAAATATTACGTACATGACCAATTTAAAACATACTGCAGAAAGTAATAAGGGAAGTAGCGAAACATTATAATTTACAAATAATACGTACATGACCAATTTAAAATCATACATTAGAAAATAATAAGCAAAGCAACGATATAGTATAAAAATCATAATTCAGTAATAATAAAGCAGTGTCATAAGTGTCAGTGTCTTTCGGCAGCAGCTCGAAAGTGATCACCATGTGCCTGTGCATCAGTTTCAGTGCCATCGTGGCATTAGTGCTCTTGTTCTTCCCGAAGCTCTACATAATTTTGTTCCGACCAGAGAGGAACAACAGGAGCGCCTTCACTACGGCGAAGGATGTGAGGTGCCACATTGGATATCCTAGCTCTGGAGTCTCTAGAAACTCTTCGCATTCCACATCTGAGTTCAGTTTAGAATCACCCAGGTAAGTGTGTCAGTAAAGGTTAAAAATATTGCTAATCTGTTAATTGTTAATAAAGTCGTTGATTCAGAAATAAATGTTTCCTTGTAGGTGTTTTCTCGATTATTTTAAAAATTTTCGTGTTAGCAGCAATATCTCTAGACCAGGGGCGTGAAATTTAAGTTTGTTCAGATGGTCGAGTAAATGAACGTGGGCGTTAATATTTTCACATCATTGAGAATTGGCATTGTTTTAAACTGAGAATTTGCTTATTCTTCAAGAAAAAGTGAAAAGAAAGTTTCTGATTTAAATCACCACGTTATACTTATATGCAATTATATTCATGTTCACGATAATTTTATTTAAAAGGCTAAAAAACGCTAAAGAAAACATTATCAGCCTTATTGACAGCCTGTTATGTTGATAGAACACTAAATATCGACAAAATATGTGTGTTGACATATTCTATTATGGCATCTTACCAGGACTGAGCTTCGCCATGAGACTGACCTTCGCCATTTTGTTTAATGCAATTCAGTAATATATTTTAATATATTAATTATTTGCATACTAAATTGCATTAAATAGATGCTGGTATTTTGCAAACTATTCTCGGAATTCAATACTTTTCTAGTTGAAAAATAGTTTATTTTACAATACCTACGAAATATCCGCATATCAGATAACTCGTATGTATTCCGAAAAATGTCGTGAAAAAGGTGTTGTGTTTTGGTAGGCTAGAAAAACCAGTGAACCCAATTATCTTTAGCACATTATCCTTGCTGGAAAATGTAAATAAGAATTTAAATCCTCGAGTTTGTGGCTTTAATTCCGCAAGTGAAAGGGTGTGTTTCTTAGACATTGCTAAATGTTTAAGAAATATACACTTCCAGCCTCATATTAATCAGTGTATGTAAAAACAAAGTATATTTCGCTCACGTTGTTGAAAATTTATCATAGTCAAAAAGTTTGTAAACCCTGTTCCAGATGAATATCCATCTCACATATTGTTTAATTAAATTCACTCACTGCTCTTTTCATTTTTATTAGCAAGATTCTAATGGCTCATTATATTGTTCATTAGTGGAAAAAGAAGGGTTAAAATATTTACAAAATGTTAATCGTTGTCAGAGTTGTCACAGTTCCTTTATAAATATAAAATTCTTTATTAAAAATGCTATATATATGTAATTGAGCCTTACTACTACTACTACTCTGGTTTCCATAACTTAGAAAAAGAAAGCTAAGGTCAAAGCTCTTTAACTTCTAAAATAAGTTTTTTTGCTTTTAAAAATGTGATTGCAGATAAAGATCCCAATCAATTAAATCAATATCTCGATTTTCAGTAATATTCATTCAGTATTTAATGAGTTATGGAAGTGTGAATATTTAGCAATAACATTGCCAGCCACAAAAATTGACTTCAGAAGTTAATTAAAACTTAGTAATAAGTATTGTATCAAAGTGTTTAATAAAATAAGTTTGTATTTTAGAACTTTGTGTAAAGATTTCTTTCACTATTCTTCAGTTTTGTATAAGGTTCTTATGACTGGCATTGTTGATGTTAAATATTCAAACTTCCATAACTTGTTAAATACTGAACGATTATTGTTGAAAACAGAGATATTGATTTATTTGATCGAGATCTTTATTTGCGATCACATTTTTCAAAACGAAAAAAAAAGCTTATATTAGAAGTTATAGAGTTTGACGTTAGCTTCCTATTGACTTAACATAGAGATTTTCCTTAATTTATGGAAACCAGTGTATATAGTTAAGATTTAATATTTGTGAATTATATTTCGTAGTAATTTTAAAGTATTTTACGACTATCAGCAATGAAATATAATTAATAATTCTCTTTCATGTTCATTGTTCGTTCCCATTGCACAACTATAAAACACACTGAGAGTGTGGATAGAATTTCAGTTCCCTTAGCTTGTAGGTCTCAGCCAAGGTTACGTGGCCAATTAAGGCCATGACATCGATTTTTGATAATAGATGAGGGATTTATATACACCGAAGAGCCAAAACATTATGACCACCTGCCGAATATGATGTTGGTCCTCCACGTGCCGCCAAAACATTTCTTACCCGGCGAGATATGGAAACTAGAAGATTTCTAAAGGTGTCTTGTGATATGTGGTACCAACGCGTTACCAACAGATCCTTTAACTCTTGTAAGTTACGTGATTGAGCCGTTGCAAATCGGATATGCTGTTCCAACACAAACCACAGATGCTCGATTGGATTGATGTCTGAGAAATTTCTAGGTCAGGACAACACCTGGAAGTCTTCCTCATGTTCCACAAACCATTCTCGAACAATTCGGCAGTGTAGCATGGATCATTATTCTGCTGAAAGAAGGCACTACTAAAGGGAAATACCGTTTCCATGAAAGGATATTCCTGGTCTATAATGATGTTTAGGTAGGTGGTAGACGTCATAGTTTCCTGCACATGAATGACTGGACCCAGGGTTTACCAGCAGAAGGTTGCCCAAAGCATTACACTTCCTCCAACGGCTTGTTTTTGTCCCATGATGCATCCTAGTGCCACCATTTCCTCAGATAAACGACGCACACGTACCTGGCTGTCCACATGGTGCAACAGGAAATGAGATTAATCTAACCAGATGACCTTCTTCAATCATTCAAGGTCCAGGTTCGATTCTCGCACCCCTTGTAGGCAATTTTGATAGCGAACCGAGGTTAGCATGGGCACTCGGAGTGGATATGCAGCACCATTTTCAGCAGTGTTCGATATACAGTGTGTTGTTACGCATTACTCCCGTCACCAGCATTCAAATTATGGGCGAGTTGCGCCACAGTATCCCTTCTGTTGATTCGAACCATACGGAATAGCCTTCGCACACGAGTAGTATCAATGAGCTGTGGTTGACACACACCTTGCAGACGGTCCGTGGTTTTTCCCTCCTTGGACCACTTTTTGAAGGTGATATCTATCTGTTATTACCACAGCCGACCTTGAGCATCCAACAAGCCTTGCCGTCTCGGAAATGCTCTGACCCAATCGTCTAGCCATTACAATTTGGCCTTTGTCAAACTCACTTAGGTCCGCTGCATTTCCCATCTGAAGAACAAGAATAACATTGATTAACAGAGCTCAGTATCAGGTGTTATTTATACCGTTTCATGACCTTCACACACCAGTGGTTTACCTGCAGTTGCTTCGATTTGCACAAACACGCGCTGGTCAAAATGTTTAGGCTCTTCGATGTATGTATTATAACAATATTATTGCAGGATGCTTTAGGATGTATCTAACAAATGAATATAAACAAAATTATTGCAAAATGCTTTAGGATGTATCTAATAAATGAATAAAAACAAAATTATTTCAGAATGCTTTAAGATATATCTAAAAAAATTAATATAACAATATTATTGCAGAATGTTTTAGGATATATCTAACAAATGAATATAAACAGTATTATTGCAGAATGCTTTAGGATGTATCTAACAAATGAACATAACAATATTATTGCAAAATGCTTTAAGATGTATCTAACAAATTAATATAAACATTATTATTGGAGAATGCTTTAGGATGTATGTAAAAAATGAATATAAACAATATTATTGCAGAATACTTTAGGATGTATCTAACAAATGAATATAAACAGTTTTATTGCAGGGTGCTTTAGGATGTATCTAAGAAATGAATATAAACAAAATTATTGCAGAATGCTTTAGGATGTATCTAACAAATGAATATAAACAATATTTTTGCAGTGTGTTTTAAGGTGTATCAAACAAATGAATATAACAATATTATTGCAGAATGCTTTAGGACGTATCTAGCAAATGAATATAAGCAATATTATTGCAGGGTGCTTTAGGATGTATCTAACAAATGAATGTAAAAAAGAAATATTCATTATTTTTACAGCAGTGGCACAAAATAAAAAAAAGACAACTTGTTGTTAAATACATATTTAATTAATGCTACATTAATTAAAGTTATTAATTATTATTTCGCTCATTATTTGCATATATCCTAAGCAATCTGCTCTTATAGTGTACCAAATATATAAATATAAAATTGCTAAATCCATGGCGTCATCAAAATTGTTGTACTTACAAGTAACTTAATTATGCCTTTTTAAGAAAAAATATGACTGAAGATAATTCAAAGATCTCAATAAATCTATTTCAATCTTGGATTTCAAAAATATTCGTTCGGTATTTAGAGATTTACGAAAATTGGAATATTTAATAGCAATAATCCTTTTATCAAGGAAGATATCACTTTGAATTTAAAGTCGATCAATTTTAGAGGAAAAATTGTGTTCAGCCGGGTGGGATACTAACCCATGAATTCTTGATAACGCACCAGATGCTCTGACCGCAGAGCAGATAGGCAGCCGATTACGATCCCCTCTAATTGATGCCATGAACTTTCTGCCAACAGTTCACCATCTCTGTGTCTCGTGAAGGTATTGTAAAAGATATGTTAAATTCAGAGTGATATCTTCCTTCATAATTGAACAAATACGTCAAAAACTCTGTGTAATTTAAATAATCCTTTTAAATAATTGCTCTGGAATGTTAATAAAAACCCTTATATTAAATATTATTAACACGTGTAAGAGTATTTTTAGCAGTTCGTGTAATAATTATGTTAATTTTCATCATTTCTGTACTTTATTTTTTTCGGAACAAGCTAATTTGCTAAATGTTTCAACTTCCATAACTCTTTAAATACTGAACGCATTTTGTCGGAAATCGATATTTAAATAAATTGAATTGAGAGCTTTAAATTATCTTCTGTGACATTTTATCATAAAGTTTATTTAAGAATTTACAGATTTTTGTATCTGAGTTACCATTGACATCATATGGAACTGAACCTAATTAAGTGTCCACTGAGTTTATGTGCAATTGCAAAATTTCACATGCATTTAATTTATTGAAAAGAAACATTTTATATATAAAAACGTTACTCTCATTTAAAGTTAGGAATCAGAGGTTTCTAAATTTGATGATGCCTAAAATATCGGGGGGCGGGGGTGGCTCAGTCGGTAGCGCACCAGACTCGTAATCTGCAGTTCCCAGGTTCGAGTCCCAGCTGGATCAGCATTGAGATTTATCCCCAAAAAATTCCCCGCCCTGCCCACGGTCAGTAGGGGACACCGATGGGCCTGGAAAAACCACAGTCCGTCGGATAGGATGTTAAGCCGTGGACCCGTGTGCGGGAGAGAGCCATAACCTGTGCACGATAAAGAACACGCTGGATGGTCTTGACGGGAAGTTACCATCAGTCTCTCAACAGCTGTTCCAGCGGGTCCCCTCCCCCAAGCTTCTCTGAGCCTTCGGGGTCCTTGTGACCTGCCAATTTAGCCCATTGTGTGCAGAAAAGTGTCGCTCAGAAGAAACCCAACCCAACCCAAAGTCTAAAATATCGAAATTATTCAAACAAGAGTTAACAATGACACAATTTATATAGAGGCGTACCTCGCTCATATGACACGTTAGGTTCCAGACAACCGTCGTATAACGCGAATCATTGCCTTGTTTTCCCTTGTAGATGCGTGTTAAAATTTAATAACCTTTTTAAGCAGTCGTATATGTTCGTAATGGACATAAATAAAGCAGTGACAATTAGAAAAATTACTCTCACTCGTCACTAAATTTTATAATTTTGGTCTTAGTATCTAACGCAATAGGTTTACTAGGCTTCTTCTTTTCACTGAAAGTAACAATACCCTTACTTATTATTATTAGAGGGAAACACCAAAACATGTTGAGATGCAGCGAGCAAAGACGACGTAAATAAACTGAGTCCACGAAAACTGCGCATCGGTTTATTCGAAAGCTGAGTAAACGAAAACATCATGATTGTTGTACTTACAAGTAACTTAATTCATTCGAGCCAATGAAAAGAGTGATGTTTAAAGTCATCGTGCGCAATCCTATTCCATACATCACCTACTTTCGGCATATGTTGGCAGCATGGCAAAGTATTGCCCGAAGAAATGTAGCTCGTTGCGCTGCTGTCAATCACTAACGCGGAGTCATTTTTACTATGCAGTTGTTCCGCTTCATCTTTTACTCAGCTTTGATTGATTCACGGCAGCGTCATGTCGCTTAAAACCATCGTAAAAATGTGCGTTGTTGTGCATAAAAATGTGCATTGTTGTGCATAAAAATGTGCATTGTTGTGCATAAAAATGGGCATTGTTGTGCATAAAAAGGTGCATTGTTGTGCATAAAAATGTGCATTGCTGTGCATAAAATGTGCATTGTTCATAATATTGTTTGAGGAAAGTCGTCATATGACGTAGCTGCTATGAATCAAATAGAGCGATGATGACGACGACGATGATGATAAAAAGCTGAAAATAATTTATAACGGAAATTAGTCTGTAACCTACAGATACACTCTAAGCTTTGCGGTATATAGTAAAATTAATTGGCTACCGCAAAGCTTTTATTATTTATAAGATATTGAAGAATGAAGAATAAAATAATTATATATTTTTAACTAACACTTCCACCGACCAATTTACTTTCATATTATTTATCTGCATAACACTAGCTACATTTGATACCAGCCACATGATATTTTCTCAAACATATAATATTAACATTAATAACCTTTTGTAATAATTCAGTAGATGTATAGTCATCACATTTCAGTTACTAGTTTTAATTGCATTATCATTGCTTTCAATTCTTCCGTTTATTTGCTCATTTCAAAATCTATATCGAAATGCTTTGTAATTTTTTTAACAGTTTTTGTTAATTACAATTATTCTGTTATTTTCTCAATCCTTTTTCATTGTTTAGCAGTTTCATTTTCAACTTTTCTCTCATTATATTTTAAGTGTTATTGTTTTAAGATTTTTTGTTTCTTAATGCATTTGAAAATCTATATTAATGATTTTTAACAGCTTTCGGTTGTTTTAAGTTGCTCTATTGTTATTTTCAACCTCCTGTCATTGTTTACCAGTGTTCAACTTTTTTTCTCATAAAGTTCAAGTGTTATTGGTTGCATGCATTTCAAAATTTACATTGAAATGATTTGTAAATATTTTTAAGAGTTTTTATTGGTTTTAATCATTCTGTTATTATTTTCAACTGATTGCCATTGATTACCAGTTTTGATTTCGACTTTTCTATCATTGGGTTTAAGTGTTATTGTTCTAAACAATTCCGTTTGCTAATGCATTTTAAAATCTACATAGAAATGTTTTGTAATTGTTTTTAACAGGTCTTGTTAGTTCCCTCATTATTCTTTGCCGTTTGTCATTATTTACTATTTCGTTTTCAATTTTTCTCTCAGTTGTTTTAAGTGCTATAAAATTTTTATTTCTTAATATTATTCAAAATATATATATATATTGCAATGCTTTGCAAAACGTTTCTAACAGAATTTGCTGCTTCCCGTTGCTCTGTTACTCTTCTCAACTGATTGTCTCTGGTTATCAGTTTTCTTTCCTCTCCTTGGTTTAATAAGTGTTTTGGCTTTCAGTTGCGCCGTTTCATGATCTAAATTGAAATGCTTTGTAAAGTTTTAAAAAAAGTTTTAAAAGGTTTTCAACATTGCTTCTTGATTTCAATTGTTCTATTATTATTCTCAGCCGTTTGTCATTATCTACCAGGTTTGTTTCAACTTTCCTCTCATTGGTTTTTAAGTGTTATTGTTTTCAAATTTTTCGTTTCTTAAAGTATTTTAAAATCTACATTGAACTGCTTTATAGTTTTCCTTAGCAATTTTTTTAGTTGATTTCAGTAGTTCTGTTATTTTTCCCAGCCTGTTGTCATTGTTTGCTACTTTTGTTTCCAATTTTTCTCCCATTCGTTTAAAGTACTATTATTTCCAGTTGTCCTGTTATTCTTTTCTAACTGTTCTGTCATTTTTTCTTGTTTCCAGGAATCTCTCCCTGGACATCGTAAACAAGTCACAGAAACACGATCACGCCAACCCGCGTCGCCACAGCATGAATCTCTTCGAGCGATTCCGTATCAGCAAGCAAGACAAAAATCGCCGCCAACGTAGCCCAACATATCAGAGTTGTCAGAGCTGCCGAGGCGCTAGATCGTCGCACCAGACTACGGAGGACAGATTCCTTCAACCTCCCTGACCTGAGCGTTCTTCCCGTTCAGAGAAGCACCTCAAGCGGCGAGGACAGTCCCGGTTGTCACGAGAAAAGGCGCCTTGTCGGCATGCTGAAACAGGCTTACGGAAGCGAAGTTGGCGAGATCCCGGGGATCGATGCACTGGCAGCGATAACGCGAACAGAAGAGGCTGCCTGTCAGACGAGCTATGACCTCTTAGAAGCACTTCTTCCGACGCTTCTAAGGAAGCGAGTGGTGAGATCCGAGACTCT
Organism: Ryuthela nishihirai; assembly: GCA_038380435.1. Classification (NCBI taxonomy): domain Eukaryota; kingdom Metazoa; phylum Arthropoda; class Arachnida; order Araneae; family Heptathelidae; genus Ryuthela; species Ryuthela nishihirai. Next base: position 9,322,686 of record JAWZYU010000019.1, read on the forward strand.
GATGTCGACCCTGACACCGGAGGAAGAAGAATTGACTCGATTCGCTCCGCCTCCGATCAAACACGAGGGATATTACCACCCCCTCTTTGGAAGTGGGGATAAGTACAGACACTATTCGACATGCGCCACGAATCACGCCTCGGTGAACTTTGAGTACGAGAATCAGAGTCCCTTGACGGTATCCTCCGGGCGGAGGATAAGAGGAGGGGTCAAGTCCCTAGACAACGACGTATTCAGCTACAGGGTAGAAGTAGAGTATAAGATGGCAGCTGACAACGAGCTTACTGGAGATGGAGGCGTAGATGAAGGAGATGTCATATCACTGAAAGAAATGAAAAGATCGAAAGCGTTGGGAATTCTGGGGAAGAGGTCTCAATACAATAAACTACAACCAGTCACCACGGAAAACTGTCATTCTCAAGACAGGAATGATGAAGGACACTCGGAAGTGAGTTTCTCACCCACAGTGAGTCAGGACAGTCTCATCGAAGCAGGATCGTTGATAGTGGAAGAGAGTGCCAGCACGGGAAGTGACGACACATCGGGAAGTGCCGTCTACAAGAATATCATCATCAATTTGGGCTACACGCAAGATAAGGGGAAAGGGTCATCATATAGCAGTGGGTCTCACGTGTCGAGTGCTCAGAATAGCTCTAGTCTGCTTCCGCTTCCGGCGATGACAGATAGGACTGGAGTGAGCGTTCTCTCCTCGCAGCATTACGGCAGTCTCCAGGAATCCGAAAACTTTCCTCCGGCGGTTCGATGGAGATCACCGCCGAATGGGACTGCTGGTGCCCCCTGGAGGGGAGAAGAGGAAACAACGATCAATGGTTGACGATGGGAAAAATGTATATTTATTTAATAAGAAGGGAACAAATATCCAAATTAGTCGTTGAAGATAAGAGTATACAATGATGGAAGACTGTGTCTGGTGTTTGTAGAGTCAATTTGAAACAATGTGGCTAAATTGTGTTCATAAAGTGTCAAAATAAGGAGGAAAGAATCAAATGCCAATTTTTTTTTGTTTTTTTTTTGTCAAGGACGAGGTTGCAGCACAGACTGTAGATTATTAATTGAAATGCATAGTTCAATACATATAATCTCTATCCTATTTTCTGGTGTATAAGCCTAGTCGATACTCTGAATAATACAGGAAACATTCAAATCGGGAATGATTTTTTACGATGGCTTATCCATAGTCGAATTTGATGTTGTGAAACGTTACGGATTTTCCTAAATAAGTGGTTATCAACCCTTTTTACGTCACGGCCCATTTAGTACTCGGTTCACTTCTTCACGGAATTGGTTCACTTCTTCACCTAGTATTGGATTCACTTCATTACGGAACACCTAGTACTAGATTCACTCAACACCTCTTACAACAGAAGACAATCGCAGCAAATTATGACATCAGCATAAGGGTTCTCATAATAGATCATAGATCATAGAGAGAATGAAGTACCGGGCTATTAACCAGCTCTTACCTTCTTCAGCAAAATTATGCTAATGGCATTGATAAAATAGTAGAGATAAACTAGTTAAAACTGAAACTGAAACGCTAGAAGAACAATTCTTGAGAAAGAAAACAGGAATTCAGTACAAGATATTCTTAGGTCTTTTGAAACGGTGGACAAGTATGATCATAACTAACTGTGGTAAAAATAAGAGCATAAGTATTCTGTAACATATAGCATAATTATGATTTTTCGAAGTACCAGGAACTGAAACTGAAACGCTAGAAGAACAATTCTTGAGAAAGAAAACAGGAATTCAGTACAAGATATTCTTAGGTCTTTTGAAACGGTGGACAAGTATGATCATAACTAACTGTGGTAAAAATAAGAGCATAAGTATTCTGTAACATATAGCATAATTATGATTTTTCGAAGTACCAGGATAAAAGATCTCATAACTTTCCTCATCTGAGGGTATTCAATAAGTGGCATGAGTCGCAAAGGACAACACAAAAATCCGTAGACTTGCCCACTAGCCCCTATTCCTTTACGGTTTTCTGTGGATTTGTACATCGAGGATTGATAACACGGTCCAGAAGCGTTCTGATCTACATGTTATACGAAGTGTGACAAAAACGATACAACTTTTATTACTGAGAAATTATCGAAATCAAAGTTTGTCTCCGTCAAAGTATTCCCCATTTGCACCTAACCCAAATCTCCATTTCATCTTCCATCCTTCGAAACATTTTTAGAAGTCCACTTTTGTGGCGATCTGTCGTATGCTTTTTTATGTGCTCCATGTAGTCAAAATCTGTCGCTGTGATTTGTTTTTAGACCAAAAAATTGTTTCTGATAAAAGCTGAATGAGTTGGAGCATTGTCGTGATGAACAGATTTGATGATGAGCACATATTATCCGGCAAAAGACTAAATGAGGAACATTGTCTTGATGAACAGATTTGATGATGAACACATATTATGCGGCAAAGGCATACGTCCTTATACAAACAATATGTATAACATACGTCTTATACAAACGGGTGTAACACAGGCACTATCCATCCGATTCGAACATATTAGCAGTTGTTAGAACCGGAAAACACCAGCCTAAATACGTATTGAATCCGTTTGATTGATGATGGAATATTACGTAAGCTATACGTGAAGTCTCGTATCTATTTTATCCATCGTGTATATATGCAGCAAACTTGGTGCATGACCTGTATTCTAGTAATTTTCAAAATATCACGTTCTGGAAATTATCACTTTACCCTATTTCGAGAATTGTTTTTCATCAATCTACAAATTCTACAGCAATTCTATTCATTACTCTCTTCATTTAAGTACAAAAAGCAAATTCCTACTTAAAACTTACCCTAACTATTCCGTATCTTTCTTGGAAATCATGTTTTTTCATTCCTGAAGAAAGTTCTACAAGAGTATCAGTTTTATTTGGCTAATAAGTTAAAGGACTCCCATATCACATCACACGTAAACAGTACAATAATAAATTTTTATTGCACAGATCCTAGATCGTATAATCATATTCGATGAACCGGGTAATAAATTTACCCCTAACCATCTCCATCCTAAAGATATGCCTATTTGGCATGAGTAAGAACAAAATATATAAGTAAACCACTCTTAGGTGGGCCCCTAAGGACAAACATAAGAAAACCTGAAAAAAACAGTAAAATTGTATTAAAAAACCTAAAACGGGTAGGTTTCTTCAGAGAATGCTACCGTTTTAGGCCTCTTGTACTTGTTCAAATCGGTATGATCGTAAAGAAAATTTTGAATGTTTACAAATATAGTATTTTCGTAAATAATTATTTTAAAATTCTACTGGTAGTTATTGATTTTTAAAACTGTGTTGATCAATTTTTAAATATTTGAAATATTTTAATATAGTCGTAACTAGTAATTATTTTATTTCATATAATTTTAAATAAATTAATGTAATTGAATTTTGATACATATTTAATTTTTCTCCTTTCTTCTTTCCTTTGCTCAACGGCTGTCCATGCCTGGTGTATCAGGATGTCCTTGGCTAGGGACAGATTCGGAAGAAGGGAGGAGAGCAAGGGGTGTATCTTCACTATTCTGAAGAATTTAATAACACGATGGAAATAGAGAATAATAATAAAATAAATACATATTAAGCATATTTGTCAAAAATATTTCTTGAAAAACCACTACAATGATAAAGAAAAAACAACTGCAACACATATTGCACTATTTGCCTAGTATAATTTTGACACAAAATATGTCAGAATGGAGTTCTGGTCAGTACCGATTAAATTCTGTTAATTGACAGCAGCCAATTCTTTTTTCCTAAATATGAAGCTGCTTCGAAACAAAGAAATTTACTTGATAATATTTTTCCGAGAAAGGAGAAATATTCAGAATTAAATTTTAAATAAGAAAACATTTGTGTCTGTATATTAAAACGAGCAATTGCAAATTTACATCTAGCAGCTATTGCAGCGAAATCATGCTTAGAAGCGATTACACTGGCCATTATTGTGTTACTTCTTTCTGTAGTCGTTAATTATAGTTATGACGAAAGAGCACTGAGGGGAAAAATTGCTGCTCCTCTACAAATAACAACAGTGAGAAAAGAACTATTCCTCAAGCTGCTCGCTTACCACAGAGATCTGATAGAAGAGAAACAAAGCAGATAACTCGGAAAATGAGATATTGAAACGGTACATTTGGGAGTAAGGAACAAATGGGAAATAGTATGGAATAAATCCGATGATGATAATGTGACTATGGAATAAATCCAATGGTGCTAATGTGAATGACTATGGAATAAATCTGATGATTCTAATGTGAATAAATATGAAATAAGTCCAGTGATGCTAATATGAATGACTATGGTATAAATCCGATGATGCTAATGTGAACAAATATACAATAAATCCAATGATGCTAATGTGAATGACTATGGAATAAATCCGATGATGCTATTGTGAATGACTATGGAATAAATCCAATGATGCTAATGAATGACTACGGAATAAATCCAATGACTATGGAATATATCCAATGACACTTATGTAAATGACTATGGAATAAATTCAATGATGATGATGTGGATGACTATGGAATAAATTCAGTGATGATAATGGAATGACTACCAATTTGTTTTTCAATATCATTCATTGTGTAACTCAGAGATGGGCGACCATGGTTCTTTTTGTAATTTTTTCTCTCATATCATTATTTTGTTAGGTATGTAATGTGGCTCTTTTGATTTTTCGTGCAGTTTCGATTTTGCAATGATAATAGGGATTCAGAGTCTCCAGACGCTTTACGTTTAAAACCCATTGAAAACTGTTCTGTGGGTGTGTAAAGGCACAAAGTGTATGTTTTGCTTCAATTGAATTTGAATTTAAGTCACATACAATTGCACCATTTAAAACGTAATACAAAGAGCAGAGCTGTTTAAAGAACCAACAGCAAAATGTGTAGTTAAATACTATATTTTTAAGGAAATTCTAGCAACAATACTAGATTTCAGCATGATGGGGAGACCGCCCATGTGGCGAACACAACGACTTTCTCGCAGGAATTTTTTGGCGAGAACGTTGTCGGGAGTGTTCTTTGGCCACCACGTTCTTCAGTGTCACACAATCTGACTTTTTTTTCTGTGGAAATATGTTAAAGAAAGAGGTCTATCGCAATAACCCACTTTGCCTTGAGGATCCTAACAGTGAAAAGACTGTTAATGAACAAATTCTTCGAAAAGTTATAGGAAAAGTTTTAAATAGGGTGGATGCCTCTCTTGAAGAAGGTGATGGACATTTTCATCATTTGCTGTAATTGTGCCGAAAATTGTTTATTTTATTTATTTCCCAGGTAACTTTGACAATAAGTAGTACAGAATATTGAGTTGCGTTTTAATAGAACAGGATTTCTAAAAGTGTGACTCACGGAGATAGTTCAAAAGTATGATCATTTTTTTTACAAGGGGCCAAAGCACGTGAAATTTTAAATTTGAATTATCATACTATAGGAAAAAGAATAAAAGATATGTTTTTATAACTATACTACACTAACAAAGAGCAAAAAATATTTTGGAACACATTCATGCCATAAGTTTATCTTTACATAGCATATCTCTATGATGGAGCATATCTTTATGAGGATATCTCTCTATATCGCTCTTAGCATATCTTTATGATGGAGATGGTTAAGGGTTAAATTATTACCCGGTGCATCGAATATGATTATACGATATACGATCTACGATAGAAAATTTGAAAAATAAATGCTGAATTTAAAAATAAGCACCAACCGGTTGAATTTTAATCAATTATAATATAATTAAAACATTTATTATATTATTTAATTAAAACATAAATCTGTAGTTTACAAGTTATATCAAGTTTTACATTTTCTACATTTAGCATCCTCTAACGATGGTAAATTAAGGCCTTTTGGAGCATTTGAAAATTATGAATTATAATATTTCTTTAGTACTTGTTCAATTCAAAAGGAATTTTTTCATTAAGCTCTCAAAAGCAAACGGTGCGTTTTTCCATCCACCCTGGAGGGGAAGGGACTAATTGGTCCTGGCAAAGGAAACTTCTTGATCATCGCACTCCACCAATGAAATATCAAATTTATAGACCAAATAAGAAACTTAGTTCATTTGCAATGTTCGTTTAAACTTCTGAAATTTCAAAATTTTGTGCCGTCAGAAGGCGCAGTTAAAGCTTTTGAGAAATTCAAAGAATGCGAATCATAATAGCTTATCAATATCTATCCAATTAGAAAAAAAGTTTTTAATTTATCTATAAAAAGAAGCAATTTTGGCTAAAAAAACAAAAATTTCGTTTTTCACCCTCTCTGGGGGTAAAGGTGAATATTAATGTTGTCAATGCATAACTTCATGATATTCACATTTCACAAGTAAAATTTCAAATTTCTAGCGAAATTACATCGCTTGCAATATGAGTTTGCAAATTTTATGATTTTTCAACTTTTTCCATTGTTAGAGGGCGCAATTATAGTTGTAGGAAGATTCGGAGAGTGCAAATCGTAATATTTCATGAATTCAACTCACAAAGAATTTTTAATTTATCTGAAAGACCAAAAAATTTGGATGTTTACAGAAGAATAGACGACAAAGTGAGCACATTAGCTCATTTTTCTCCTTCTGAAAATGAGCTAATTATTCTTGTATAGGTATTAGCATTATCGTGAAGCTTGTGCATACGAAAATGTTCCTTCTAAATAATGCATATTTATAAATATTAATTATTATAAAGATTAGTTTTAAAACTTACAAGTACTAATAACAGAAATAAATATATAAGAAATTTCGAGGTTTTTAGATCCACCTATGCTGACGTCATAACTTAGTGGTAAGACCTTCTGTTCCAGGAGATGCTGTTCCAAACCGGTGCCTGAGGTAACGAGTTACGTAACGAAATAAAATATGTGACGTGGAGAGAGATAGGCAAGAAAACGCTTTCAAATATGTCTTCTTGTTACCGAACAAAAGGGTTCTCCGACGTGGTGATTGCCAAAGGCTACATCAAAATATGCACCTCTTTCTTATCCGTCTCCCTACAAAAAAAAAAAAACGGGAAATTAAATAGTGGTCGACTCTTCACGTCACTCCTGAAATAATATTATATTGAAACTTATAAAATAAAATGAAAAAACATGCCTTTTCATATAACGGAAATCCCTGTCGCAACCTTAAGTAGCAAGGTAACCTTTATTCGGCCATCGTTTTCGGAAGCTATAGTGGAACAATCAATTCAAACTTCATTGCAATACATAGAGTAAATCACTTATAACATATACAATATGCCATTTCAATGCAACTTTAAAACAATTACGATGTAATTGTTTTACGATTACAAAGGAATTTTGTTATCGTAAAATTACGATGTAATTGTTTGAATTACGATGTAATTGTTTTGAAGACGACGATGTAATTGTTTTGAAGCCTTAGTTAAAACATAGAAGAATGTCAAGGTTCACAAGTACTGTGAATCTCAGTAAATGAATTCTCAGTAACGATTCTCAGTAAATGAATAATTACTGTGAATCTCTGTAACAGTACACTAAAAAAAGTTTAGAAATAAAAAGGAACTAAAAATAAAATTCAAAAGAGATAAGTGGTAAGTGTAACAGGTAACTCTTACTTTTTACCCTCTGCACTCTTTGAAATACGCTCTGTAGTAGTTCTAAATGCATTCTCAATATCATGGCATTATAACAGAAATGATCGAATTTTATTCTTGAATTTCATACGATCACTTTCTTTCTAATTTCCGCTAGAGGGCATTATAAAATTTTGGTTCAGAAAAAAGAAGTATTTATTTGAAAATTCCTTCTTGGTTAAAAGTATTAAAAATTTGTATTCAGATTTCACGCAACCTTTCTCTAATAATTTAAATACTCACAATTTGTCAATCTCAGTTTAAAGTCGATATCAAATATAGAAGAAAAATTAACGCAGCACCTGATCTGTTATCAGGAGGTCATGGGTTCGTAACCCACCCGGTTCAAGAGAATTTCTCCTCTATAATTGATATCAACGTTAAACTATGTAAGAGTGAATGCTTCCCTGATAGTTGGACAAAAACGTCGAAATTTGTCTTCAATTTATTAGGCTATTTCCCACAATATTTTATCAGTAGTCGCAGCAGAGATATAATGCAGTAAAATGCAAATCATTATTTAAATAACTTTTATCTTCTATTATACTAATACAATTCACGTTTGAATATTGCGACGGAAGGAAAATCTGTAATTTGTCTAGAAAAGCTTACTGATATATTTAAGAAAGTTTTGGTATATTTCAATTGTCGTTGAAAAGTATAATTTCAGAGAGGTAAACGTGAATAAAAAATATCTTGCATTATCATTAGTTATGGAATTAGGAACATTTTTGTAACGGATTCATTATCGCAGTAAAATAACCTTAATTTGATGCATAGTCTACGGATCTGTGTGCTGTTTGGGTGATGACTTAAGCGTATGGATGTGATATAGTATTAAGCACTAATCAGTTCTCAGAGTTATAATGCTGCTAATAATATTCTGTAAAGTTGTGTTCATTGTCCCTAATGATAAGATAATTTATTCGTTAAAATATTTTATTTCAAAAAATCATTAATTAGGCCTAATGGTACACATAGGATTATTTAGTCTCCGTGGTTTTCTTAACTGCAGAAAGGAAGTGTCTCGTTCACGAATTTCTTCATTTGAACTGATTATCTCTAGGTGGAATTTTCTGATATGATGATAATCGCGAGGCAACTCCTTTCAGCACGTGAAACCACTGAGACTAAGTCTCTAGGACTTATTAGTGATTTTTCTGAAATAGATTATAGTAACGGTTACTTAATCGTTACAGACAACCAGCTTAAATTTGCAGAGTTTGATTAGTAATTGCTAACTCAACCAAATATAAAATTACGAAATCCTTTGTGAATGATATATATCTGATGTTTGCAAGAAGGATTTGCTAAGTTTGAATTGTGGTAAATATATGTGTATTTCAGAAACGCAAACGTGGATTTTAAAAAAGGCATTGTGTGTATTAAACTGGCAGGCTCCTATCAGACATCTGTGGCAAGCAAATACTTGAGAGGGTATTTATTTATTTTATTAATTAATTATCATTAATTATGGAATTTGGAAAACATTTCACGAACAAAAGCATAATCAAATTACACCAATTCAAATCTCAAGCAGAAATAGTGTTTGTGTTTGATTTCTTAAAATTTCATAACAAGTTTATTTACTTTTTTTTGTAGAGAATTACAAATAATTCGGACAGAAAGAGATGATGAGAGCACCAAGTACCTACACAGGTGGACCAATCAAGATTTACTACCCCTCTTGCGTAGAGCAATTCAATAGTGTAATATGAAGAGCAAATTTCCCGTTCAAGTTCAATAAGTCCCATGAATATTCCTTCAACCCTGCATCTAAGCAAATGTAAAAATAAAAAGAGTTTTTAAATTGGAACCTGTTTTGTTATTGGTCGAGACATGATTGTTTAGCGCAACATAGAATGTAAGGTGGAAAATTGTGTGAGAAATTTGGTATCAAAATAATATTTTGAGAATTTCGGAAAAAATAAGTATGAGAAATTATATAATAAATATTAAAGGTTGGGTTGTTTTACCTCTGAGCGGCACTTTTTGTTTTCTCTGAGCCTTCAGGGTCCTTGTGACCTAATCATTTAGCCCATTGTGTGCAAAAAAGTATTACTCAGAGGTAAACACACAATGGCTAAATGGCAAGTCACAAAGACCCCGAGAGGTTAGAGAATGTTGCGAGGAGACCCATTGGCCAATTGTTAGCCTCCAGTCAAGGTCATCCAGTATGTTCTTCAACGTGCATGGTGTATGGCTCTCTAACACATGGGCCACGGCTTAACGTCCAATCCGACGGACGGCGGCATTTCCAAGCCAATAGGTGGCCGCTACTGACCGAGAGCAGAGCGGGGAGTTTTGCGGACATAAATCTCAACGCTGAACCCAGTTAGGGCTCGAACCTGGAAACGGCAGATTACGAGCCTGGCGCACTACTGACTGAGCCATTCCCTAATAAACATTATAAGTGAATAAATCATATATATATACGTACACTTAAGAACCAAAACGTTATGACCACCTACCTAATATGATGTAGGTCCTCCAAGTGCCGCCAAAATAGCTCTTACCCGGCGATGCAGCATGTAACTTACACAAACAGCTCTTACTCGGCGATGAGGCATTGATGCTGCAGAATATCTAAAGGTGTCGTGTGGTATCTGGTACCAACACGTTACCAGCAGATCCTTAAACTCTTGTAAGCTACGTGGTTGACCTGCCGCAGATCGGATATGCTGTTCCAACACCAACCACAGATGCTCGATTGAATGGATATCTGGGGAATTTGGAGGCCAGGGTAATACCTGAAAGTCCTCATGTCCCACGAATCATTCTCGAACAATCCGGGCAGTGTGGCATGGCGCATTATCCTGCTGAAAGAAGGCACTACTAGAGGGGAATACCGTTGCCATGAAACGATGTACCTGGTCTGCAATGATGTCTAGATAGATGGTAGACGTCATAGTTTCCTGCACAGGAATGACTGGATCCAGGGTTTCCCAGAAGAACATTGTCCAAAGCATTGCACTTCCTACATTGGCTTATTTTCGTCCCACCGTGTATCCTGGTGCCAACACTTCCCCAGGCAAACGATGCAGACATACCCGGCCGTCCATATGGTGAAACGGGAAACGAGATTCATCGGACCAGACGACATTCCTTCCAATCATTCAAGGTACAGTTTTGATGCCCGCATGTCCAGTGTAGACGCTTTCAATGGTGAACCGAGGTTAGCATGGGCACTCGGAGGGCTGCAGCTACACAGTCCCATTTTCAGCAGTCCTCGATGTATTGTGTGTTGTGACACAATACTCCCGTCACCAGTATTCAAATTATGAACTAGTTACGCCACAGTATCCCTTCTGTTGGCTTGTGCCATACGGGATAGCCGTCACTCACCACTAGCATCGATGAGCTGTGGTCGGCCCACACCATGCTGGCGGTTCGTGGTTTTTCCCACCTCAGACCACTTTTTGAAGGTACTAACCACGGTTGACCGTGAACAACCTACAAGCCTTGCAGTCTTGGAAATGCTCTGACCAGTCGTCTGGCCATTACAATTTGGCCTTTGTCAAACTCACTTAATTTCGCTGTCTTTTCCATCTGAAGAATAGGAATAACACTGATTAACAGAGCTCAATATCAGGTGTTATGTATACTGTTTCAAGACCTTCACATGCGCCGTCGTTTACCTGCAGTTGCTTCGATTTGCATTAAGAAGCGCTGGTCATAATGTTTTGTCTCTTCGGTGTATATGTATATTTAAACCAGTGAAAAAATCTGGTGTAATGTAGGCGTAATGCTGGTAAATATCAGTAAAACAAAATCGAAGTTTCTACATCATTACGAAGCGAGGAAGACTTGGCGCCATGTTCGCTTCTAATAATAAAAATAAACTAATTAATGAACTTAATTACAACAACAATAATAATAAAGAATAAATATAACAATAACTTAAATTTAACGAATGATAATAATAAAATGTGTGGACTGGAATTACTTTGAAAGAACTTTTTCTGGCGCTACCGTTATTTGCTATGCAATAGGATAAATCGCTTAAATCACCAAGTTTGAAAATTTCCATTTATGCTACGAAAATGTGGTATCGTCTGCACATGTAGAGAGCGTAATGCCACGCAGTAAGGGCTGCAAAAATGCGTACTAGACGATGTACAAAAGCACGTGATTCATAGCTCTGTAATTGGTTAGATGTTTCACAACGTTTAAATCATGGCAGCATTGCCAGATGCTGAAAACCAAAATAGGTGTAAATGGAAAAATGTACGTTGTATGCATTTAAGGATTTTCTTTTTAAAAATTTCGTTACATTCATATTTTTTTTATCCAGATAAGCATTTATTTCTTTATACTGGTATTCGTAAAATAAAACATTTTTACATAGAGAGAGATATAAGAGAGAGTAAATTGGCCAGGGTCAGAAAATAATTCGTTAAACTGAAAATTTCGTTATTCTGTTCTTCGCTATATCGAGATTTCGCTGTATATGTAAACATTTTATTCAACATGCAGATATGTTTTTTCAAGCCAATCGATGTTCCTTTTGCCACCGAGGGTAGAGTCGGGAAATATTTCAGCTATATTACATGAAACGACGGTACAGTACCCGACCGATACTGCGGACCATGGAGCAGTTAGGGACATTTTGGGGCGTTTGCGGTTATTTCTGGTTTCTGGATGGGTCACTTCCGGTGTGCCTCCAGTCGAGGTCATCTAGTGCGTTCTTTAACGTGCTCCGTGTATGGCTCTCCAGCGCATGGGCCACGGCTTAACGTCCCATCCGACGGATGGCGGTCTTTACAAGTCCAAAGTCCCTGCCTAGTTGGTTTCTCTATATATTAATGAATTTTAATAGTTAAATCTCTATATATAAATTATTCTAATAGTGAAATAGGTGGAGCCAAGATATAAAAATATACTGGCTCCACCTATTTAAACACTCACGAGTCACTTCCTCACAGTTTACACATTCGGGTTACATCTTCATTCTCAGTGTTACTGTTATAACCATTCTTTGCACAACTGTAACCACCGAATAGCACAGGCAGTGTAAAACATTTCTAGTGTATTTGGTGAGGACTCAGTAAGTGAATGCACAGCGCCAAATTGGCCTCTGAAGTTCAAGTCCGGCGACGAGACTCTGCGAGATTAACCCAAGAAACCAAGATTATTAGTCTGCAGTTTCTTGGTTTACAGATGCCCTTAACTCACTCATTAATGCTGATGGTTTTAAAGCGTTAATCAAACCCGATCCAAGTCCAACTTAGTTCGAGCTTTTGCGAAGACTGACTGTTAGTGAAGAAACATGAAGATCTCGCTTGCATGTCATTGGAAAAGTGCGGAAGATAAAGAAGCGGGTACCTCGTGATTGTCCGCTGAGAATAAAAAGCAATTATTAATAAAAAGCTCATTCCTTGAGGAAACTTCGCGCTATTTTTGGAACGAATTTTAACTTGCTAGAGGAACTAGGGTATATACTGCAATAATAAACACTCATAGAAATGGTTGTCACCTAAAGATTTGACAAAAAAACACTTCGAAGCCAGATCTTCATCCTCGCAAGGAAATGCTTAGGTTTGGTGGATAACTGCTGGAATCATCCATCAAAATGGATGATTCCAGCAGATGATGTTGGAAAGCAGCGAAACCATTACCGCAAAAGTCTATTTAATGCAAATTCAGAAGGTAAGGTAAGATAAGAAATAAGGTTTATTGACAAAAGAAATTAATTTGTTAATTTGCGTTATTCCCATTTAAAGGGTTTAAATATCATATTCTCATATTTTTTTGATTATTTAGCACCTGAAATAAATTTTTATGCTAAGATTGAATTAAAATAATAAAGTCAATTTGACTATGAAACTAATGCCTTGCTTTTGCGATGAGACCTAGTTGATTAACAATAAACTTGATCAGCAAAACAGTCACAAAGATGGTCAGACTTGATCAGCAAAACAGTCACAAAGATGGTCAGATTAACCGAAAACACTTCGTTAGAATACTCGACCTCAATCTTTAGGTTTCCAGGTTCGAATTCCTAATTAGGAAGTATGATATAATTTTTTTCCAGAGATTAGAGGGTTTTTTTAGGATTATCACGCGATACAAAACAAAATAAACTTGCTATGAAAATATACGAATTTTGAATGTCTGGCCACGTAAACAGGTTCGCTTTAATAAATTAGATTTTAGCTACACTGAAATGACGGAAGTATGAACGCGATTTGTTCCCCTTCTGCAATGATGAAATTGCTTCGGCATTCGTGAAAATGGCGATCAATCTGCCATGTACCTGCTGATCTAATCATTTCAGTTACAGCTCAACTGTTGTTAATCTTTCTTTATTAACACTTTCCTCGAGGCGGAAAAATGGCTTTTTTTTTTTCTCAACACTCCTATTAGATGAAGAGGATAAAGTCGCAACAATATGTTTCGCAGATCTGATATCTTCAGTTAAAGAGGAAAACATACAGAAAGTAAAATCTTTTGGTCCTGAAACAACCTCAATCAAAACCAAAGCTCAGAGTGAAAATCAAATGTGAAAACTTTCATTTTATTTATTGAATACTCATAGCAATTCAGAGTCTGATGCCATAATTCATAGTTGAAAGCTTAGGAGCTATTCAAATTGAGATATTTTTTATCTCTGTAAATAATTTATAAACCTGGTGAATATTTAAAAGAAAATTCCTGTTAGCACAGAAAAGAGAAAAAAAAATTATAAAAGATTTCAGATGATGTTATTACCGGTTTTAATATCATACTTAAGCGGAAGAATTAAAAATCTGAAGTAAAAAAGACTGCTTACACCCTCAAGACAAATCTCGGGAAAAGTAATTTTAAGAAAGAATACTTAGGCTTATCATGAAAGCACCAAGAATTTCCAGTAATTCACTCAAAATGAATATCATGAAAGGAAATTTAAACACAATACGAAAGTATACTAAAAAAAAGACTGCTTACAACCTGAAGGCAAATCTCAGAAAATAAAAGTTTAAGCCAGAATACTTAGACTTATCATGATTAGGCCCTCTCGGGGTACATCTCTGCCACTGACTGAAGCTTCGATTACCGCAGTTTGGGAACCGCTGATCTAGATGCATACATTCCAAAAGAGATCAGTTCTCTTAACTGATGCATTTAGGTTTAGTTTGACTGATTATAATAAGATACCATTAAAGTGGTTCTGTGGGTGGATATCCTCAGGTTTCATGACAATTTAATACAGGAATCAGGCTTCTTTACAGTAATAAATTATCACAGGAAAACGTCCTGTAGACAAGAAACACTTGAAATAATGAGTTGAACAAAATTGCTTGTCCTTACTGGGACTCAGCGCAAACAATTTTTTTAGCCTTCCTTAAAGGAGCTAAAATTGTCCTAAAAGGACGGAAAAGGAATCAGCTCTAAAGAGTTTTATGGAAGAGAAACTCGAACTAAGAGTCCTTGAATAACACTTCCATTGAGTTGGGTATCGCTACAGTGTCTCAAAATATTTATTAGTAAACATTACTAATGAAATGCCTTTTATGCGTAGAGGAAGAAATAGACCTGACATTTTCCATCTGATAATTCAGCAGCGTCGTGGGTGTTCGAAGATGTCATTTGTTGAGTAATGATGCATTATCATTACTCTGATTCCGTTCAGCATCAATAAACACTGAGAAGGATATGCTGAAAAAATTTATTTTATTCAAGGAACTTTTTTTTTCCGCATTATGTGTTAAAGATTGGATAATGTTCGTGAGAAGATTTGGAATGACACCTCCTCAAACAAAACCGAATGAAAACAGAAAGAAGAAACTGGAAATAACATTTCGCTTTAGTTCAATGCAAAAATACTTTGAGTATATACTCTGAGTAAGGAAGAAGCTCAAATGACAATTCTCGAAATGTTTCTTTAACCCGAAGTGCTGTGTGTGTTCTCGCACTGTCTTGTTAGAGGAGACGTCTGTTCAGCAATCATGGGTAGCGTTCGACTAATACAGAGTTCACGTGCTCCACTTGTGTTGAGTAGAGGTCGGTATTGATGGCGCTTCATTGGGAACTAGTTTGAAGTTTGAAGTACTCTCAAAATTCCATCAAACACAACAATGTCATCTTTTAGAATCGGCCCTTCTTTGGGACAAGTAACGTAGCATATGCAGGGTCAGGCAACTGCTTTTGGCTGTTCAATTTATTAAAAAAAAACATCGATTTTTTTTCATCGCGTAACATTCACTTGATGAAACTGTGATCTCAATTATTAGTGGGGAATTTCCTGCAGATTTTGATACGGCGATTTGTTAGCTCAATAATTAGTTCTTGTGAAACATTTCGGCAACTCCCTGGCAACATTACCGATGAGTTACAGAAGCCTCGCTATAGTTGCTTGTGCCAAACCAAGTTCGGACGAGAACCTGCAAGTGCTTCAGCAGTGTGGCACAGAATGTTGCGATCTACCGATACTGGGTGTCCTAGCAACGGCTTGCTTTCCAGGCTGATGTCACCATCTTTAAACTTCTTGAACCAATCTTGAGCAGCACAAATATAGACTGCCCCCTCATCTTCCACTTCACATATTTCTTAGTCGGCTTCGGTAGCTTTTAATCCTTAACTCACGCATTGTACAACTTTTCTAATGATGGAAGCCAAGACTCAGATTTTTGCAATAGTTATGAAATGGTGCAATGGACTTTATACTTTCCCTTAGTACATTCAGAGGTATGCAAATGCAACGCAGACGGCTTCACTGTACACATTTTGCATTTGAAAAACGCACAGACTTATGAGTCACCCTAGTATCATGTCCAAAAAAGATTACTTCTGCAGTTTTAAACATTTTTTACTCGGAATCTTAATGTTGTTTTACGGTATGAAACGTCTTAACGTAAGTAAATTCTCCATACGTTTCCCGTCCCATTCATTTATGAGCACCAGTTATTGGACACTTCTAATGGTTTAGTTGTAATAACTAAAGATGCTTTCAAAAACAGATGGTTAATATTTTAAAAGTTATCAGATTCGCGTAAAAAATCTTACGCTAGGTTCATTTCATGATCAGTTAATACAATTAATTAATTCTGAATTGGAGAAAATAATACTGCAGGTGCAGAACCTTACAAAAATGAAAAGTGTTGCCTTACATAGAAGTTTAAGGGAAGTACAGCAGAGCATTACTTAGTGTTACCTAGGTGAGAGTACAGTTGAAATCGGTAATAAAAAATAACGAATTACGTAAACGTATGAACGTATCTTAGAATGCAATATTAGTCATAAGATATGCATCATTTCAAATAAATCTGATCATCAAATAACGCTCCGATGATTTTATATGAAGTAGCCACCGAAATATTGGACTTCTGATTTTGTAGTGCAAAGCTAAAGCTCGGAGTAACGCCCTCCGTCACCGTTTCCACTTCAGCATTCAGCACCACACTCGCGCCTCAGACTTTGTTACCGATTCCTTCCTTCCTCGGTTTGCATTTCCTGCTTCCTTATTTGTCTCGGACCGTTGCCAGTTTGTGCATGAATAATGTTATCACTATCTGCCTCTGCGGTAGCAGTCCCTTGCCTCGGGGCACATCGCAATCGTCATCTTTTTTTTCTTCCGAGCTTAATTGCGAACAATTTAATAGTCTGAGAAATAAAACTTCAGGAATGAGTCCTCGAGGTTTCCGTCGTTAGAGGCCGCTTCAAAAGGCTATTAACTTTAACCAGCTTCCAGCCTCCAGATGCACTTCATAACAGAACCAATTAGATTGCGCGAGATTTTAAACAATTACAACTCACTTTTCAAATTAATTTTCTCAGCTAGTTTAGAATGAAATTGTCATTTACCAACAGTACAAAATGTTTATAAATTTAAAAAATATTTAAAAACTTAAAAACACGTATATTTCGTTTATGCTTTGTAGTGGGAAGCTGTCACTAAAAAACAGAAACATGTTCTTGGATGAGGAGTAGAAGGAATTGTTACCCATCGTAGGAGTATTTTTTTCCTTTGGTATATAACTCGTCATGATTGATCAGTTCTATAGGTAAAAAACTATTTTGATGAATCCAATTACAGGTTATCCCCGGAAGCTAAAATGCTAAATGAGAACATTTGTTGCTACCGAAGTTATTTCCGTTATTCCCACAATAAGCAATGAAAACCCAGAAAGTATATCGGTCTCTATGCTTCCCTATAGTTCGGTAAATATGAAAGAAATTGATAACTACATAAAAATCTTTTCTGTTATATTCAGCTCTAGCATATTAACATTTTTGCATATCTCTTTTAAGAGCAATGGAAAAATGTTGCTACCAACATGTTCGACCGGATTTTACAATTGCGAAACCAATAACGCTTAATCGACCACAATAGCGACAAGAATGGATAAAAACATGCATTGTAGAAATCTTATTTAATGGGATTTTCTATTCCACATTTTTGATTAAGAGTGCTGAAAGAAAGTATCACAGAGAAACTCGTGCAGTCATATGCAGTCATATGCACTCCTCATGCAGTCATAGACTAGAGATCTAACCAGACTGTAATTTCGTTCTCCAAACAAGTCTGTCTTGAGCTACAGCTGCTGCATTTGGCTACTGCAAGCCAATTTTAACAAGGTGCAATTTGACATTGTCTGCCTACACCGTCCTAGGTCATCCAATTTTTCTGAGGCCATTGGGCACAACTGTCAATAACCCAATTCACTAATCTATAGTCATGAATGCGCGCAACATGGTCAAACCAACCACCTTCTCTCTACACAATATGCTACTTAGAGGTGGTTGCTGACACCT
Organism: Ryuthela nishihirai; assembly: GCA_038380435.1. NCBI lineage: Eukaryota > Metazoa > Arthropoda > Arachnida > Araneae > Heptathelidae > Ryuthela > Ryuthela nishihirai. Next base: position 9,341,061 of record JAWZYU010000019.1, read on the forward strand.
TTGCACTGATCATTTCTTACATTGACCGACATCATTACTTACAAAGTCAGACCACTTAATGCCCAAGATACTGCGTAAACACATAGAATCAAAAGCATCAAGTTTCCTGTTACCTTGTTTACAAAAGGTCCACATTGCACTACCATAACTAACTTTAGAAAGACCCAAACAGCTATACAGCCTAATTTTTGTTTTTAAGTGTATATGCCAACTTTTATCCGTTCTCCTTAGATTCTTAAAAGACCGAGCAGCAATTTCTATTTTTCTGTTTATCTCATGCCGTATATTACCTGTTGCACATCTCCCAAGAATATTAAATTGATGCACTTGCTCAAGGGCGCAGCCATTCGAAGCAACTGAAACACCATCGGTCTGACAATTTTCATCACCTTAGTTTTCTCTCTGTTTTTCACCAAACCTACTTTATTACCTACTTTATTAAAAAATTACGAATTGCGTGAACGTATCTTAAAATGCAATATTAATCATCAATAGCTCTAATGTAAGAGTTCCTCTCATCAACATCATTTGCCAAAAGGGCTAAGTCATCAGCATAATCTAAATCAAATATTTTCATTTCTCTAAACCACTTAAGTTAATGATTGTGGTTAAGCCCAAAACCTTACACCTTGCAGAGAATTTCGCATATCATAATCAATAACTAAAGAAGAAAAAAGACAAAATGCAATTATTCAATTGTATTGCTCCAATTGTTATAAGCATTACCAACTCACACACACGACTCAATGTTTTATAGAGAGCTTTCATTATGTTGACTAACTTGTCTGGTATGCCACACTATCAACCACAATTGCGACATCAACAGAATCAAAAGCCTTTTGTAAATCAACAAAGCTAGCAACCAAAGGTTTCTGAAACTCTAAACATTTCTCAACTATCTGCCTAAGTGAAAAAAATCTGATCTACACATCCCCTTCCACTTCTGAATCCACACTGATCATCACGCAATTTTCTGCCAACCATCACAAGTTTCATTTATCACTGAAGTTATTGCTAGATATTTTCGTTATTATTGTTTTAGTTAAGTTCGTGAAATAGTTTCGTTTCATTATTAAGCAGCCAACAGGACCGGATTTTCGTAAGGCACGTTAGACACTTGTCTAGGGGGGGAGGGGTTAATTCTGAAAACGTTTAATTATGAAAATGAAGAATTTTATTTCTAAATGTTACTGCATATTGAACATTATAAATTATATGCTAATATTAATTTATTACTTTAATGTTCGCAGTATTTGATAACAAAACCGTATATCCTTAAAATTCCCACAACTGTTTCAATTATATTATTCCCTTTGTGAATATATAAAATATATAAAAAATATAAATACCCCGTCAAGCAGCTGCTTGCCACAGAGATCTGACAGGAGCCTGTCAGTATATATGCCAGAGTAGAAGGTCTCAGAGGATGGCAGGACCTCAGCAGAAAAACAACACGAACATCCATGCCTTACCCGGGGCTCGAACCCAGGTCCCGTAGATCAGTAGCCAAGCGCGCTAACCACTCGGCCACGGGACGGCACCCACTCTTTGCAGAAGCAAAAAAAGAAACCGAACTACTGATCACAAGGCACTACCACTCCTTATGCCTAGAGGCGCGTGAGAGGTAAATCCGATCCTGTTAACCAATATGGCTCAAAATCTTCGCCATATTGGCCGTGTCATCTTCGTAATGACACGGAAACTCAATATGTTGCAGAGTTGCGAAATCATTTAAGATTTCACGCAGAGATGCTTGTTAAAAAAAGTTACCGACTTTTTTAAAGAAGTAAACCCTTATACACAGCAAATTTCTTTCATAACGATTATTTTGTGGTATGTACATTAACTATCATAGCTTTTTTTTATGCCATTTCACTATAAATAAATGTTCAGTATAACGAATATATTTTGCCACCCACTCGATTTCGTTATTTTGAATATTCACTGCATCTGAAATCTCGATCCCAGATCTTTGGAGTTGGATGATTTTTCATCAGAAGAAAACAATCATCATCCTCAAGCAGCCATGGACTGCGGAGGTCTAGAGGAATAAATATTTTTTTGTAAAAATTAAATCTTGACAAGGAAAGCTGAAATGATTTTCCTGATGTTGTAATGGACATTGACAAACGAAACCTCTGAACATAGATGGTAGATAGAATGTTTCTAATTTTACATCCTCAACTAAAACCATTATCAGCGATGTTTTTCCTCTCCAAGGTTTTATTTTGCTTCCTCTGCAAGAGTGAGATCTCACCGGAATCCATGAAGGAGTATGAAGGCCAATGACGGTGTTGTAGGCGTTTCAACGAATTCGTCAATTAGGGTTAACGACCAACGGCAAGGCATGGTGAGTCAGAGATGTGCTTTACCCTGCAGTGAGAAGCTCGTGGGAAAACAACGAAAAATTTCCCATCCAATCACCGATGTCAAGGTTTGATGCAATTCTTGATTAAATATTGTTCGTCCTCCGGTACCTTACTCTCTAGGAGCCAGGCCCATCTTGGCACCGGCCATTGTTGCCCTCGCTAACTAGGTCAAGAGAAAGTCTCCTCACTGCGGGTGGCTGTGACCAGGCAGCTGCAACCTATACTGCGCTCGTCGAACAGGTACCTGGTGGTGCTGGGAGGCGGGGGCCATGCACTCTGACTTCCTGGAGAATGCAACGGCGGCGGCGATGCAGGATTGATGCTGCCTACGTCTTGGCAGTTCCTTACCGTGTCTGCTGACATAACACGCGCGACTAAAAAGAAGAGAATGGCTTCAGTGAGCAGAAGAGGAGACAGAGCAACGAGGAAAGCTTTCTCCCGCACAACCGGAACTAAGGAGAAGGGGACACTGAGGCCAGACGAAGCCTTCGGCATTATTGCTCCAGGGGACACTTACACGAGAGTGGGCTTCCGACACTTGCAACGGGATTAGGCAGACTTTACTCAATCTTACACGTGTACGTCTGTTATGGATATCGATTCATTTACCGGAGGAATGCAATGTTGTCGAAGTCGGAGCTGACTCAACGGCGATCGCATTTAAGTCGATACCAGAAATATTCCAATATTCTTAAACATTGAAATCAAATGATATGTGGCTTCAATTGCGGCCATTTTATTTTCAACATTCTGAGGGTCTCAGGTCCTTGATCAAGTCCTTTTTCCATCCCAAAGCAAAGAGACAAAATACGGGGCTTTAAAGAGGGAACATCAGGTCTTCGATCGCAACTGGTGAACTTTCTACCTTTCTCCGCAGCCAGTTATGATAATGACAGGTTCAAGTTTGGTCTAGAGCTTAGATAAGAGATTTTCACACTTTGATTCTTGAATATAATTTGCAGAGAACACATTCTGTATGCCAGTGAATCGGGGGACTAGTCTTTTGCGTCATCAACCCGATACGCACACAAAAGAATTAAGGGACTTTTGATATTTGAACCTGAAGGTATTTGCAACCTACTCTTTACCAAGGCTTACTAAAATGAAAGAAATTGAGCCCTGTGACACATTCGGGATTTAACAAGGGTGAGGGAAGATGCCAAATTTCCTTTTACTTTATTGAAAAACCTTATTGAATTTTGTTTGATAATTTCATAAAAATTAGCCATAAAGGTCTCTATAAAAGCAATATAATACATCTTAAGTTCTAGAAGCCGTCCCAATGGCAAGTGGTTAACGCGCTTGGCTACTGATCAAACGGACCGGGATTCGAACCCCAAGTGGATGCTTACCTTCCTCACAGTTCTTCTATATGACGTATAAACTGACAGGTTCCTGTCAGACTTCTGTGACAAGCTTGAGAAAATATTTATCTTTTACTTTTTTTACGTTTTAGGTTTTATTACACGTTTTTGTATTTCAAGAGTCTGGTTACGAAACAAACAAGAAGCAAAATAAAAATTGAATTCGGTTTGAAATAAAGAAATGAATTGAACTTCCAAAACGGAATTAAGTATGAATTGAGGTTCCAGAAAGAACTGTATTTTAAAACTAGAAGAACTCTGGCGCATATGAGAATCTCGTTTTCAAAGAGGAAGGATTTTTTCTTTTACATACTCTTTCACTCATTAACAGTTTTAATTTGAGCCAGCGGATGATGGTAAAAATGTAAATAGTATATTATTTGCAATTATGCAACATGTGCTGCGAATGGTGGTTGGCATAATTCGAAGTAGTCTACGACGGTCCCCATATGAGCTTTTATTTGGCACCTACTCTTAGCTGCAAGCTCTCGCATTCGTCAGATGTAGTAGAAGAACGACTTTCACATTTTCTCCTTTTTCTTAATTAGGAATAAATCAAGAAGGTATATTTTTATTGCTCACAACATTCCAACGTCACAAACTTTTATTTGACATGTAACCTTTTACATTCAGCCCTTGAGTTCCAAAGACATAGCGGAAAAATCACTTTCATATTTCCCTTGTTTTAGGGGGGGGGGGGAAACGTAAGGAGAAATTTTTATATACTGTGAAATTCCCCATGTCAGAAATTTTTATTTGAAGCATAGCCCATTATTTTCGGTCCTTGCGTTCCGAAGATATAGTGCAACAATCGTGTTCATATTTCCCCTTTTTTAAGGGGGAGGAAAATATGAGGGTTTAATTTTTTTATAACCCCTGACACTATGGTGGAACAATTGTTTTGACCAACATGCAAACTGACAAAGGTCAAGCGAAAAGCAATAGGAAGATACACTGTATGATCAAAAGTATCTAGACAATCGCTCATCCATAATCACCCGGTAATAGGAAAGGAATTAATAACGCACTGGTCCACCCTTTGCTGCTATCCCAACCTCCACTCTGCGGGGAAGGCTTCTAATAAATCAGATAATGGAGGTCAAAAGGGATTGAGACGAATTGTGAAAAACATGATAGATTTCCAGGAAAAAATGTGTTTATATTTTCAAACATTACATGAACTAAACCTGTAAAATCATTCAGGTCGAATTTTACAACAAAAAAAAAAACAGGTTGGAAAAAAAAAAGAATTGCACTCAGTTTTGGACAAAAAACAATAAATTTAGCTTTAAAAAATTTGCTAAAAATAAATGGGGCTTTAGAATGAAATCGGATTAAGAAAAAATTAGTTTTTAAAAGAAAAAGTAAATCAAGTTTCCAACAACAGGTGGAGAAAAAAAGAGATACTGAATTCATCTTCTAAAAGAGGAACAGCTAGATCTTTGGGAACACAAAAATCAGATCCAGCTTTGAATAAGATAACTTGTCAATGATATTTGCGGGAAATCCCGAGCACCGTAACCTGTTGGTACAGTCACTCAAAAAAAGTATCCGAACGCCATGGTTTATTACAACATTCACATAAAATATCTGGTAACGATTTTTTCAGAAATTTGTTATCTGGCATCCTTCGTGTACTGTACACGAAAGATGCCATATCGCTAAAATCTGAAAAAAACGTTGGCAGATATTTTTTCTGAATTTTGTAATCAACCACAGCGTTCGGATACTTTTTTGAGCGACTGTATCAGAGTAAAGATAACCACCATTTCCTCTCTTGTTTGCAGATTTCATTTGCTCAATTCATGCATCCCAAGTTACTAATTTATAAATCATCTCCAACCGCCAACTTGTCCATACAGCCGATAAGTCCGATGCAATGAAAAGCTCCGGGAAAAGCTCTTTGAATTAGTATTTATTACTTGCCAGTTTTAAAAGTTCAAGCCCGTTTTCATAACGTTTCCTGAAAATTTTCGAAGCTTCACATTCAGATCGAGAGATCTTTATTAACTTTAAACATTACATAGAAATAAAACATTCTAGATACACAAGAGTTCACATTAATATATTACAATCAAACATATTTCAAACTACAACAAGACTGAGCAAATTATTGTGCAATAATGTAATTAATAATACAAAATTGATTTACAGAAACACAAATACATATGAGATACAGAATTAAACATATTATTGTGTAATAATGCAATTAATAATACAAAATCGATATTAATTAAAAAAAGCTTTTAAAATTCTTATTTATTAATCAAATTTTAAAATTTTTAAAGAAATGATGATCCGAAAAACTTTAAAATCAGATCTCTTGGAATAGCATTAAAAAGTCTACCAGTTAAATAAATATAATGCCTTTCTGTTAATGTTCTAGATGCCACAATATTGTGTAACAATAATTGATTTGATAAGTGTTAATTTAAAATTTTCTAATTTTAAGTTGTCCCCAAGTTTTTTTTTAAATGTTTAATCCCCTGGGATATATATATATAAAATTTACGCAGAGTAAGAATATATAAATTTTTACAACTTCCATCGACGTGATCAAATTTCCTCCTATTCATCATTGTCCTAATAAGATAATTTTGCGTCTATTGTAATGGCTCAATGTAGGACATGTAAGCACCACCCCATGATAAGAGATCATATCATAAGTAAGATTCAACCCACTCGAAATACATAATCTTCGAAACAGACAAGTCGACAAATCTACTTATGAAATAAATATTAGGCATTATTGAATTTACTCTTTTGATTACTTCAATTATATGTAAATTCCATGTTAACTTCCGATCAATAATAACACTCAAATATTTTTAACTATCAGTAGAGCCAATTACTGGGCAATTACATGTTATATCATCGAATAATGAGTTATGAAATTTGATTTTACCTTAAAAAATCAGTCATATATTTCCTCTTAATCTCAAATTAATATATTTAGTTTTCTGAACATTTAAGATCAATTTATTAGATTTCCAGTCACTAATAACCTGAACATCACTAATAACCATTTCTAAACTATCTCTGTCATTGCTTTCATAAAAAACTGCTGAATCATCAGCAAATGCTATTAATTTATTAAATAATTTCAATTCTCAGAAATAATTAATAAAAATTAAAAATAGTAGGTCCAAGAACTGAACCTTGTGGGACCCTGTACTTTATATCAATAAACTAATTATTTAATTAATATATTAATATGCTTACCAATTTTAACACAATGTTTTCTATCCTCCAAATAGCTGTTTGACCAATCAAACATTTTACCTTTAATTCCATACTTCACTAAATGTTTCAACAGAATTACATGTGGGACAGAATCAAAAACTTTCTCAATATCTGAAAAAGGACAAGAGCCTTTAATTTATTATTGGAACACTGATGAATCTTTGTAGTTAAATTCAAAATTGCTTCTTCAGTTCCTAAACCCTCCCTAAATCCATATTGGTTGTTAGAGAAAAACTTATTATATCGAAATGTCAAATTAATTCTTTTTTACAACTTTTTCAACAATTTTCGAAAATACAGGAAGCAAAGAAATAGGTCGATAATTGTCAATGGAATTAACATCACCATGTTTGTAAATAGGTAAAACTATAGCATTTTTTAAATCTGGAAAAATCTGGAAACATCTGGAAAAATTCCTGACTGTAAAGAAAGATTAACTATGTGAGATAAAACAGTTTTAATTTCCTTATAAATATTTTTAATAAAAAAAGAAGAAAGAAAGTCTTTTCCTGTTGATTTTCTATTCTTTAATTGTAGTACCACCTTATAAATATCATTATCTGTTACATATCACATAAAAAAAAGATTTACCATGGGAAAGGTTCAAATCAAAATTTAGATTATCCATTTCCTCAATATTTAATAATCCATCTGCTGCTTTTTCAAGAAACAAAGAATCTATAATTCCAGCAAAGTAACGATTAAATTTATTGACAAATTCTAAAGGCTATTGTTCAAGAGTTAAATATTTCCCTTCGACTTTAATTAATTTTGATGAAATATTAGTAGCCTTAGATCTACCGCTCATTTTGTTGATTGTATCCCAGTTCCTTTTAATATTATTACCATTTCTGTAAAATTTATCGCTATAAAAATTATTTTTGGCCTCCCTTTTAACTTTGTCAAATTATTACGATATTTTTTAAAATACTCCAATTGATCTAGCTCTAATGCATTTTCTTTAAATTGCCTATACAGTTTATTTCGCGGATTTAAAGAACTTGCTAACGCTGTCGTTATCCAAGGCTTAAGTTTATTGATTTTTCCTTCTCTAAGGTAAAAACAGATTTTTTTTCAACTAATAAATTTAAATCGTTTAAAAAATCATCAAAAGTGTTATTGGTATTAATATTATAAAGAGTGTTATTCCAATATTTAAAACTCAAAAAATTCCAATAGATTATCCTCGTTGATTTCATATTTTAAATCACACAATCTATTTAATTTGCTGTTTTTAATTACCCCTCTAAAAATATTCAACCCAATAAAATAATGATCACTATTATTGATTGTTATAACATAAGTGGGTACCACTTCAGGCTGAAGTTTCTTATATAATAATAATGTAAACAAGTGTTTGGTATCTATCTCGTGACATTTTATGAGTAACAATAAACCCATTTGAATTAGTTACTTGTATTAATAACAGCTGCATTAAAGTGATTAATACAATTTTAAAATTCATGAACAAAATTTTCTTCTGAGAATTCATGAGATCTATATAAAGTCAGTAGAGCTATAGTAATTATTATTTAAATTCAGGTACATTGAAATAGAATCAGCAGTAATGAAATAAGTTAATACTTGCTTTATAATAATTTCTTTTGGAACATTAAAAGCTATACCACCTGAGCGTTAATTTTTACGGCATTTATAATACTGACTGTAACCATCAATTTTATATGAATTAATTTCATTTTCCTTAATCAAATTTCAGTTAGTATAACGACATCAGGCTGAAGTTTTGTTAAATGCAAATATACTGCAAAATCATCAAAGTTTTCATGTATACTCCTAATATTACCTTGCAAAAGTTTAAAAACATCCCTCAAATCATAAGTTTTTTTATCATATGCTTTTTCAGTATCAATAACTCTTAATTTACATTCATAACCATTTGTATCCATCTGTCTGATAGGCATTAACAATTCAGAATTATTATTATTAAGATTTCACAAACAGTGATCTTTATCAATAGCAGAATGATAAATTAGATCAATCATTCTAGTCAAAATAATTAAACTCAAACCGAAATTAACACATTACTACAAATTTTTTGAATCCTGTAGACTGTAATTCGTAAGGGATTAGTTTTTTATTTTTGCGCACAAGGATTTTAAAATCACGAATCCGCACAAATTTAAGGTCTAATTCACTTTGTGTACTCTTAACTTGAAATAATAACTATTTATATTCAGAAGTAAAGTGATCATTTACATAAATTCTGGAATTACCATAATTCCTAACAATTTCATTAGCGCTGAGTAATATTTTATCTCTCCATTTGTTTATTCAGAGATCTCTTATTCTCTTAGAGTTGAACTGAACAATAATAGGCCTAGCTTTCTTTTTATTTCTAATTGATATCCGGTGAACAGCTTCAAAAACAGAAACATCAAATTTCATTTTTCAAATTTTCATCTTTGAATTCTGGAACACCACAAATTTCAATTTTTTTATTTCTGATATATTGCTGAAAATCATTTAATCTGACTTTCAGGTCCCTAACTTCCTTTCCTAAAAGAAGGTTAGACTAACTTAATTTTCGTTTTGAATTTGAATTTCATTCGTTTGAGTTGTTAACTGTTTCATCAGTAGAAGGTCGTCTAGAACTGGTTTTTAAATTTATTTCGCAGAGTGTTGGAAGGGTCCAAACCAATTCATTTCCAACGAACAGCGTGAGTCTATTGCGGAAAATGCCCTGCCATGGTAGTTGTTTTTACTTTCAGTGATAAATCTGATTCAGCGACCAGTTAGAACCCGTATTTGTGTTTTGAGCACATGCAGAATGAAGAACCCACTTTCAGAGAGATAAAGATGCCGCAACGCGCTTCTTGTAACGTGTTCAAAATGACAGCGTAACAATTGCAATTTTTAGTTTTTGGTTTTTCCGAATATTCTCTTTTACCAGCTAATAGGATAAACAAATAAATTTTCGAGGTGTAAACATTTCCGAAGATAAATAAGATTCGCTGGGGTCATTCCTAAAATTCAGTTTAAACCAGTTTGAACACGAAGAAAGTTCATTTACTTCAAACAAAGTGAAATCAATGACTTACAATATTTCTCTTATCAGCAATTATTCCTTTATGCTATTACGTTAAGTATACTCACCATTATACATTATTTGTATTATTTTCGCGAGGTTGGAAGGTTGTGGCTAATATAGTATGAAGATGATTTTAAAAATTAAAGAATATTAATGGTTCGAAATATCAGGATCATAAAAAATGCTCAATAAAAATAACAGAGATGAATTTAAGCCTGGCTGGCTTTAATTGCTCGAGCCCGTTCGACCCCGGCGGGGATCGGGCATGGAAGAGACGTCTTACGGCTCTGGTGTGAAGTGTGAAATAAAAATAAATGAAAAGGGAAGTGCATAAATTTTCTGGATTGTGATATCAGCTGCATCTTAATCAATCTTTATGAATTAAAATGAAATAAGTATAGTTCACCTTTCCATTACTTCTCTTGAATTCTTTCTCTCTCTTTAATTAAACGCCCTCAGCATTTATAACGATTGTACTCAAGAATTTTTCAGTTTCTACGAATTATTTTACTTTTAGTTCCAAATAATATGGGAAATATAATATAAAAATATAAAAATAATAATAAAAAATCGTTAAGAAGCATGTTTTTCTTTACGTTTTAAAATGCATCAGGAATTTTTCCTCTAATCGGTTTTTCCTCCTAGAAATTCGACCTGAGCAGGTTTGAGAGGGATTATCTACTATGTGAAATTCAAAATATATCTGTGTTTTTTTTTTCCTTTAAATTAAAGGAACATTTAATCAGTTAGCATTCATTGTTGAGGGTTGCAAACTATGCAAATTGTCTATAAATAAAACCCTTCCAAAAATTCTTTGCTTAAATTCTCCTAATCTATAATATCAGATCGAAACTGAAAGATAAAGACTCGAAAATGAGAAGAAAATGACAGTTTGAGATTTCCATTTATTAAATTAGTTGTGCTAATTTAGAGCTTCATTTTGAACTTTAGTATCGATATAATTCTTGTTGTTTCAATGGCAAAATATATGGAGGCATAATACATGAATTTCACTCTAGTGTAAGTTTTGTAAACCATTAATAGAGGAGGATATAACATTTTGAATCTATCATAATATGTAAGCCCGTCTAGAAGTGACAGCTTCGTTTATGTACTGTCAAAAGCACGAGCGGATTGCAGGTTCTAATCGGCCTGCGGAAGTTTTTAAATTAAACGGCCCATAATAATGATTGAAACTTTTTTTATTGCTCGTGAGTGTTTCGCAAAAGTGCGACATTTATTTTTCTTCATTACTCTGTCTTTCGCATAGGCGCCGATTTTAACTTCGGGTAATAGATATATATACATTCCCCGTGTGAAACTGGTAATATATGAAATTATTCTATATATTCCCCATTAATATAGGGGAACATAGAGAATAATTCTATATATTCCCCTATATAAACAACAATTTATATATATATATATATCAGAATAGTTACATCCAGGGACGGATCTGGGGGAGGTGGGAGGATTCATGCTCCCCTCTCCTTCCTTGATGATGCTGTTAAGAGTAACGGAGGCAAAAATTATTAAATTTGCGAATATTTTGCATTGTTGTTCAAGAAATGTTTTAAAACCTCTAACACACAGGGGAAAATGTTTTTTACAATAGAAATCCAGTCTCTTCCCCCCCCCCCCATCAGCTTTACTCTTTTCTGGCTTCATTGCATCACTCGGTATATATAATATTCATATGACTTTTCACGAAAAATGATTGTTCGTTTTGATGAGGACTGTGACGACGAAAAATCAGACAAAATATTTAACTAAATCTTTCTTGCTCAAAATTGTATTCGCAAGTTATTAATGACGTTGATACACATCTTCAAATATAGGCATTTCCTCTGAATGGCAGCATTTGCCCCTTCTAAACGTTTTAAAATGTTGCTTATATAATGAAACGTAATAAATGTTTCAGGGCTTTACTGTTGTTTCAGAAATATATTTTCTTTTACCTGGCGTTCTCACTACATTAACTGAACACACGCGAACTAGTCAAACTTTCCTCTGATCCCATCTCAATGTTGCCACAGCACAGACCGCAGCTTCCATCTCTATTCAGGATTGCCAACCTCAGCTGAAACAAAAATCGTACCTTGACGTAAACATTATCGTCTTTTGCATTTCACTACCGCACAAATGCAAATTTTGATTTTGTTTTACACGATACAAGATGCGAAATATAAGTTATGTTTTTTTTTATTTTATAAAATAACACGTTGGCGAAAAGATACTTTTGCCCCTTGCCTAAATGACCCCGGGGACAATTTCCCCCATCGCCCCAGTGGAGTCGGCGCCTACGGTCTCCCGTTCTTGTGTGGTTACAAGAATCCAACCTTATTGGGGTGCAATAACAGCCCTGGAGAAATAAATGTTTAAAACTGGTAAAGAATATTTTAAACTATGAGTCGGACATCTTAAATTTCAAAAGTTAATAAATGCAGTAAATACCGATATTTACTAGTAAAACTATGAGCTGAACTCATTTCAGGCTGCTATTCAATATTATAAGGATTTTCTTTGGAGTATGAAGTTACGGAATCATGCCATACACACACTGAACACAGGATACGTCTTAACCTACTTACTCGCTGCCTTACTCACCTACTCACGTATTGACTGACTGTCTCACTCACTCACTTTCTTACTTACTAAATCACTTACTGACTGTCTGATTCACTCTTTTACTTAGATACTTATTTTCTCACTCTCTGAATCCCTTACTGACTGACTCACTCACTCACTGACTTAGTTACTTAATTGCTCACTCTCTAAATCACTTACTGACTCTCACACACACTCAATCACTTACTGACTGTCTGATTCACTCTCTTGCTTAGTTACTTATTTACTCACTGTCTAAATCACTGACTCACTCTCTCCCACACTTACTGACTGACTGACCCTGTCCACGTATCTTGCGCAGATTAAAGAACACCCTGGATGGCCTTGACGGGAGGCTACCATCTGTCTCCGAACAGCTGTCCAATGTGTCCCCTCTCCCAATCTTCTCTGAACTCTGAGGGTCCTTGTGGCCTGGCCATTTAGCTCATTGTGTGAAAAAAAAGTGATGCTCACACGTAAAACAACCCAACCCTCAGTTAGAGCTAATACTACCCACATAGTCTTCCCCTGTTGGAACAGTGTCTAACACCCTAATCACTCTGTTAGTCAAGATTCATCGATAAGATCATGAGTTTGATTATATACGTGTCATTCAGATGCAAAAACTCGATAATTTTTAAAATGTAAGAAAGTAGGATTAATACTTAGATCGCGATTCATGTTTGCATAGGAATATATGGAGTTTGAACTTACTATGAATCCCTTTCACACAAAATCGACAGTGCTAAAGTACAGTAAGATTGCATTCACTAGCTGTACGAAAATAATGTATTAGTCAAACAATTAGTTGAAGAATTCAACCTGTGTGATTACGATAAGAATGGTTAGATAAACAGTTTATCGTAAATAGCTTTACGATAAGAATGATTAGATGAAACATGTTGAGGGAGATGCACTTCCTTCACACGTTTATATTGGTTTTAACTGTGACTCTGTTAAAAAATACAACCTTCCACCCTACCTTTGCCTTCGTTGCTATAAATTTGGGCATGCTATTTCTACCTGTACAGGTAGACAAGTCTGCAAACGATGTGGGGGAAAACATCACCACAGACAATGTGTTTCTAAATATTTGAAATGCCCTAACTGCCTTGGACCCCACCCGGCGACCTGGGCCGGCTGTATAATCAGAGTAATAGCATGCAAAGCCAGGACAATTCAATTAGAGGATGGCATTTCCTGGCAGCAAGCGTTTGTAAAAGCTAAAACTTTAATAAACAACTATAAACAAACCTATAACATTGACTCAAACCTCAATGCTGAAGATAAGCCTAAATTAGAAGATTCAGATTACAACAGGATTGAAACTGACATTTCTGAGGATCTGAGAGTGCGCTCTTCAATGAAATTTACTGCGGACGTCGCAGAGAGCTTCCAAGTTCTTCCTTCAACGTCAACGGCTACTGAAACCAGAACCAAAACTGAAAACAATCAAATTAATCAAATGGACGACTCTAAGAGTGTTAAAAAGAATATTTCTGGAAGCAAGAACTCATCTAATAAAAATATAACTAAACCTCAACCACAAGAAAAAGATTTGTTAAATAGAAATGAATTATCAGCTAAAACAAAGCTGAATGATGACAACAAACGTCACATACTTTATCTCTTAACTAAACTACTAGACTACCTGTTGCCTAGTGGTCCAGAACTTAATTTAATAAAATATATTCTACTATCTTTTTTGCATAACAGCTCATGGACAGCAGATCTATAATGTTACAGTGGAACTGTCGAGGGCTAACAAGCAAACAGAACTTTATAAAACATTGGATTAGAACTAAGAACATTCAAATTATATGTTTTCAGCAAACACAAACCACAAAATTACCAAACTTTAACAATTTTATAGCATACCACCAGAAAAATAGTAGTCATTCAAGAGGGGTATCTACTTATATAAAAAAATCACTACCACAAAGCAGAGTAGACTTGATATGATACATGATAAGCTTGAAGTTGTAATTGTTTAAACTAAATAATCATATAACTTATATAATTAATATTTATAATTCTGGTTCTACTATTATATTTAATCAATACTCTAAAATTATTGGAAATATTAATGGAGAATATATCATCTGCGGGGATTTTAACACCATAATAAGCTACGGTATTCATACAGAAATGAACATAAAAGTACACAATTAATTAAATTAATAGAATACAATAATTTTATATTATTAAATGAAAAACATACAACTTGCTTAAATAGAAATAATAATGAATCAATAATAGATTTAACATTATGCACAAATAAAATTTTAAAAGATCTACAATGGTCTATCTCTGAAGACTATATACAACTATAATAGCGACCATTTACCCATTTTCATATTTTATAAAAATTTTAAATATACAAAACTTACAATACAAATAATTAATAGGAATAACTTTAACGATGAGATAGATAAAAAAAACTTAGCTGATATAAAAGATGAATATATAAAGATTATAAAATTTTTGAAAAACACAAAAAACAATAATACCACTACAGTTATTAAAAAATACTCATAAACAATATACAAATAATTTTTGTTAATAAATTAATAGCAATTCGCAGACGTGCTGAAAGGAAAATGATAAGAAAAAGAACATTTAGAGATGCTGAAAATTTTAATAGACTAAACAAAGCAATAGGGAAAAAAATTTAAAAATTTACAATCACTTAGTTGGAAAACATTTACAGAAAATTTAAGCCCTCAAACAACAACTACAAATCTATGGAGGATATATAAAAAATTATATAATGAGACCACACCTACAAATCCTATACAAACATATGCCATCAAAAACAATAAAACCTTACTTGAAACTGCAGAGAACCTAGCACAAAATTTTATAAATCAACATAAAAAAACCTATAAATAAAATAGAACAAATACAAAAAATTCAAATATAATTCATAAATTTTTTCATTGTAAAACTACAGAATACTTAAATCTTCCTTTTACTTTAAAAGAATTGAAAACTGCAAAAAAATTTTTAAAACAAAACACTACACCAGGCCCGGATGGGATTACAAATAAAATTTTAAAAAAACCTTACTAATAAATGGATCATTAAAGTACGAAAATTATTCAATGACTTTTGGACTCAAAAAGAATTATATTCGTTTCTGTATTTCAGATTCATTGTGATGCCATCAAATTCATGAATTCCTTCATTGGCATGGTAACTTACAACGATTACGATATCGATGAGCAGCTCGGAGCTTTTCCTTCCACTGTCTCCAGTCTCATCCTCTCGATCTCATTTCCATTTACGGAATTCCCTCAGACCTGCAGTTGAGCAGCCTGAAAGCAGATTTAATTTCGTTGAATGGAAAATTTTCTTGAAATCGGGAGACATCCGAACAAATCCGTTTAGCAAATAGATGAGGTTAGAGAAAAGCGTGTTCTTTCCAGAAAGTACGAGTCCGAGAAGTAGGATCTTCAAAAAAAAAAAGAAAAAAAATTTCCATCCCCTTCTGTGTCGTTAGCTGAGCACGTTTTTCTTGTTCACAGATGATACCCGTTTCAGCTCAATTATTGTTATCCAGCCAGCCAGTCTGTCTACAGAGAAGCCGATGCCGGAAGCGCAGAAACCGCATCTAATTAGAGCAAAGCCTTCTTCCTTTTCTTCTCAGGCAGTGACCCGCCGCAACAAAAGGTCACATCCCTCGGGGAACCAGTCGGTCCCATTTACGGCTGCCAGATCATCGGGGCAGCGATCATCGCTCAAAATGGGAGATGACAGCTGACATAAGTACGAAGTTGCAATTGTCGCATTGTGATTATGGTTCTTCTTCTTTTGCATACTTACTGCTTTATTTTAACTCCAGGCAGAATGCGAACAGCGTATTTATAAATGAAGAAAAAAGAGGTATAAAGAGATTTCCTTTTCCCCGATGAACAATCTTCTGAACACGAAGTCCTTCACAATGGCGCGGAAGCAATCAAAGATCTGACGTCGGTTTAAGCGGGAACTGGAGGTCATGTCATCGAGATAATGCTGAAAGGAACAGCTCTCATTTTAATCCATTATTGAAATAACTTTGCAAGAGTTCAGTATCATAGCACAACTAAGATCATTCAGAAATTTATTACTTTTAGTTTATTGAATACACAGATCAACTTCTTTCCATTATACTAAAATACAAAACCACGTAATATATACGATGTAAAAAAATCAGGTAATTTTTTTTCTGTTTGAAAGAATGGGAACACTTCTATGGCATTGATAGTGAGTTTTTCGGTTGTAGAGGAAGGTACTATCTCTAATACAAACTGCTTTACTCAAACCTAAATGACATTAAAACCATAAATACTGTTTTAAACAGGGTGATTACAAAGTAGCTTTATAACTTGAAACATATTTAATTTTTTTATTACGCGAAAGCAAAAGAAATGACGTGACAATAAAAAAAAATTATCTCAAATTTGTTGCAAATTAAAGAGTTCTAACAGAAATGAGACAACCATTGATTCTTTACTATCAAAAAATAAACGAAGTCCATACATTTAGTCAGTTAAATACGGGTTGAAATGGAAAATAAATAAGGAATGCAGAGTTTTACTGAAGGGTTAAAAGGGTTTGACTGCAATACTATATATTCCACTGAGCCAGTGATGGGGAAGTCAATGCCAAGCTCCTTACTACGTCACTTGTTTCCAATTTTTTTTACCTCTATTCATTTGAGTATTTATTATTATTGGACCTCTTTCGGTGCAATAGACTTTCACTTCGCATCTCATCTATGCCCTACGTAACAAATTGCAGCTGAGTGTAGCTCGATAAAACGAAATGAATGCATTGTTATTCAGGAATATGCGAAAATTTACATGGAAGATGAGGTCAGGAATCCAGTTCATAACAAGAACAAGTGGAGCAAGTTTTTTCTGCCTTTAATATTTCCTTATTGTTTCTCCTTGTAGCGTTTTGTTTGTTTGTTTGTTTGTTCTACTTTTGGAAGGAAACAGGTGATGACGTTTAACGATATCTCACACGGGAAACGGTTCCAGGGGGGAGCTTTAAAGATGCTGCTCCGATGGAAGAGGAAGGGCAGCACATGTCAGACGGTCATTGGGTATCGTGCATCACCTCGAGACAATCAATGAGCCGGTGCAGAAAAATGCTTCTTAGGTATAATAGGTATATACCATCGGACTGAAATCTCAAAAACAGTAATAACTGAAAATCATTTTATAAAAATTTCTATTAGTCTATTGTTACAATGAAATATATTTTGCATTTTATTACATTCCTCCAAAAAAAAAGGAAAGAAAGAAGCTTCCTTTAGTGCACATTGTTTAATCTGTGATATACTCTTTTTAGATCAATGAAACATAATTTAATATGATGGCAAATAACCGAGAACCAATCTGATCTCTCCTCCAAAATGCTCCGCTGAAGAAAAGGACCAAAGCGATTCCCTCCATCGAAGCCATATAATTCTGATTTTTCCTTTTCGTACACTCCGACGTTTCTTCCCCACTTTCTTCCCCTACCTTCGGTACATAGCTCATACCTAATTACTTATTCGATCGTCTGCGTGCGGACTATGAATAGTGTTCCAAAACGACAAAATAACTGAGCAAAATCAATAACTCACGCTCCAGTTGTCATTAAATTTGGAATAATAATTCCTTTTGTATCTGTGCGTAATACGTTTCCAAATGCTGGGAATACAGTCGATATTTGGCAGATAATTAGTAACTGAATATGGAGTGCTAATGTTGTTAAATTGACGATATCTGATTGAACAATAAAGAATGGAAAAAACAGGAGGTAATATGACGTAACTCTAATGTAAACTCTACAATTAAAACAGAAAAAAATCCATTCAACCTGAAATTTCGTATAATATTTTTTGTTGTGTATTTCCACAACAGATTTAAATTTGTGAAAATAATCAGAGAATTGCGAAATAAATTTCATAAGAATTTAAAGTACAAATGATACTGAATAAGAGAAATCAGAAAAGAATTTTCCTAAATGGTCTAACGGAACAGAAAAAAATTCGAAGATTTTGAAGGAAGGACATTAATTGCTGGTGTATAAGTCCATAACAAGTTTAACAAATGGTGGGAATATCTGTACCGGATATTTGCCAAATAAATATCTTATAAACTTCAAGTGATAATGGTATTCAATTTGGGATATTTTAAAGAAGATTTTTTTCTAAACTGAAGAACAGAAAAACTTGATCATCCCGAGAATTTGAATAATAATTGCTGCTCAATTAACACGTAACATATTTGAAAATGGCGGGAATAGACTGGACTTAAAAAAATAAATACATTCAATTTTTACCAAAAAAGATTACAACTACTGATAGAAACGAGAGGGCTAAAGCCGTAGCGCGCCACGCTCGTAATCTGTATTTCCCAGGTTCGAGTCCCACCTGTTCCGGTGTTGAGCTTTATCTCTGCATATCCCCCCCCCCCCGGCCTTCGATGAGAAAGGGGTCACTGAAGGACTCGGAAATGCCGCCTCCGTCGTCGGATCGGAAGTCATGGCAACGTGTGCACGAGGGCCCTGTGAAAGTTAAAGAACACTTTAGATAGCCTAGACGGGAGTCTACTATCAGTCTGCTAATAGTTGTTCAGAGGATCCCCTTTCCTCCCCCCTATCTTCTCTGAGCACTCGGGGTTCTGTTCACTTGGCCATTTAGCCCATTGTGTTGAAAAAAGTGCTGCCCATAGATGAAACCACTCAGCCTTACCACAGATGTAAACCGTCTATTTTCCCGCAATCACTAAACTGCAACATAAAGGCCGCTTTGTGGCGTCTGGTGACACGCATTTTTTTAACAGATTTGTATTTTGTTTACCGATTCTATGTTTAATTAATGCGAGTAATCTGATATGAAATTTAGCTTCGAATTTATTTTTTTTCTGCTTTCTATGAATGATTTTTTTTACTATTTCACAAAAAGATAACCAAAAAATTCCCTCTCTTCATTGTTTTTTAATTAATGACAACACAAAAAGCATTTTTTTTTTCAAAATTCATAATAAAAGTTTCACCAATTTTAAAATAAAGACATTAAAGTCATTCTTCAAAATACACTACTTTTTAGACGAAAATCATTTTTCAACCATCCAATTTTTAAGGATTAAAAAATAGGTTTAAGTGAAATCGCCATAATGAAATTAGACTTTCAGACACAGAGAAGAATTAGCTTCAATAAAACACATAATTTGTGTAATTAGCAAAAAAATCTATTTCTGCTTTTATAACAATGTTGAAATCACGTGCTAACTTACAGTAGCCTTAGAAATCACGTGTATTTTATCACGAGGCGCTCTATCTACTCTGAAGAATATGTCATATTTGCACTGATGCTCAAACGTTAAGCAACAAACACAAAATCACGATACAAACAAGTCCTTAGTTCGATTTCATTGAAACGTACAGGTGGAGTCCATAATCATATATCCCACTAATATGTGGAAAACAAAATAATTCTAGTGAATATTTAATGAGGTATTCAAATTAGAAAATCATTACCTCAAAATGGCATGTAAAAGTTCAATGATAACATACTTTTAATATGTTGTGTGATCGCCTCCGACAGCAATACAGGCTGTACAACGAACTCGTTATGCCGCAAGTCAGGGTGCCAATGAGGGTTTGACGGAGCAATTGCCATTCATACATAACTGCAGGTCGGAGCTCCGGGAGGGTCCTGGGAGGTGCTTTGCGATCGGCAATGTGTCGTCCTAGAACGTCCCAAACATATTCTATTGGATTTAGGTAACGTGATCGGGGCAGGCCGGTCCATACGGATTATAGTTTCACTCTCAAGGCATTGGTCCACCAAGCGAGATCTGTGAAGACGAGCATTATCGTCCATTAACACAGGTTCAGGACCCATTGCTGCGAGAAATGGACGAACATAAGGTTCCAGGATATCACTGCGATATCTTAGAGCTGTTACAATCCCTCCTGGAAAGACGTGAAGGTCTGTGTGGCCACTGAGAGTGATGCCTGGGCCACGCCAGCTCGAAAACTGTCTCTTTTTTAGTTGTAATGGGATGATATGTAGTTCCAGGCTGTCTCCAGAGCAATAACCCCCCCCCCCCTCCCCCGAGAGGGAACCACCTTGTCGTGGTGGGGGGGGGGGGGCTGACCGCCCGTGTGAAGTTGAAGACTCCGTTGACTGGTATTGGGGAGTATCTGGTCGGATGGAGACTCGATGGAACGGCTGGGTGTCGGTGAAGTTGAGGGTCCTGCTGACTGGTGTTGGTGGGGCACCTAGGTTGGATAGGGCCCTGGCGGAGGGGCGTGGTAAGGCCTGACCAAGGAGTGTCTAAGGGAGAAGAGAGCTAGCTTCCATAGACGTAATGTAAACTTTTCGATTGCAGCGCCCTCTAAACATGGCAAATTCCTGTATTGCAGTGAAGCCACCTAGCCAGGAGAGAAGCCAGTTCCATACGTTATTTTTCCACTGCCCAGCAAGGTTTACACCACGTGAATAATTTTACATACACTTTGACTTTGTTCAAAGTGTCCATTTCTTAAATTTTACCTTCATGATTTTCTTTTCACAAGGATTAGATAAAATTATTTTCCTTAATAAAATCTCGTTTTGCAAAACAAGAGGTAGCTGTGCTCAACATAAAAATTTTAATATTTTGAACATTCTACTATATTTAATATATTGTTACGACAGAAGGAATCTGGCAACCGAAAGCAAAAAGTTTCAGCCAACGAATAAGAACTTTGGGAGAATTTGGAGAAGAAGAGTGGAGCGTTAACGGTCGTTTTGTATTGTAACGGTCGTTGTGTGTTGTAACGGTCGGAGAGTTCGAAAATGGACGGTGAGCTGTTCTGAGACAGTGCGCGTAAGTATCAAGAAGTAACTTGATGTGTTGTGTATACGCGGAAGGATAAAAGTGGGATCTTTTATCGTTAAGTATCAAGAAGTAACTTGATGTGTTGTGTATACGCGGAAGTATAAAAGTGGGAACTTTTATGGCTAACTTCGAATGTCTACACGGACTGTCTTTTTGTTCGGCTATTGTGTGAAAAGTTATTAGCACAGGACGAGAATTGGTTTACGAGTGAAGATCTTCGGGTGACCTGGTAAATCAAGTAAAAGGTAGTATTTAGTAAAATACACAGAGCTGATATTGTGTGCTCTACGCAGGAAGATTGATGACTTGTGCATGTTAATAGTTGATTTGTTGATAAGATACTTCATCCATATTTCCTTTGTAACAATTTACCTTGTATTGAATTTGGTTTTGAAATATAGCTTTTAATACTCACGCTCAGTGGCTATCCATTTTTGTAATCCGCAACATTTGGTGTCAGAAGTGGGATAATTTATTGAATGCCGTTAACTAGAAGTATGGATGAATTAGTAAAGTTGTTAAATGACTTGAAAGCCGATATTAAAGGTGATTTAGCTGCCCTAAGCGATAAAATAGGTGACCTGGCCGCACGAAATAATGAGTTGAGGACTGAGATAGTTTCTCAAAAAGATGATTTGAAAGCCGATATGGCCGCACAATATAATGAGTTGAGAACTGAGATAGTTTCTCAAAAAGATGACTTGAAAGCCGATATGGCTACTCAGATGACTGATATTAAAGGTGATATAGCTGCCCAAAGCGATAAAATAGGTGACTTGAAAGCCGAAATGGCCGCACAAAATGCTGAGATGAGAGCTGAAGTGGCTTCTCAAGTTGGTAAGATTATTGATCAGTTCAAGGATAGTAAAACCGAACTCAATAGACAATGCAATAGTTTAAATGTTGAATTTGTCAGTGAAAAAGATGATCTTGATAGTGTTAAGTTAGATTGTAAACATGGAAAAGAAAAAGAGAAAGGCAACGCATATAAAAATGTGGATCTGCTACTGAAAATCAAGAATCGTAGAGATAGCGCAGATAATGCCTTTGACCACGCAACTACTGGTAATGCATGGCAGAGTGTCTATGTCGCTGGTGACATGTCTAGGAACTGTGAAGAACAATCACACAGATCAGAGAGCTGCGAGACTATACAGTACGCTTTGCACTTCAAAATACCTAGGTATACAAGTCTGGCACGATCTGAAGAGAGATCCACACGAAAGGTATTCTATTCCTCGCTCTCAGCAAAATGCGTCATGGACAATTATCGCAAAGGCAGAGTAACGAGTGGTAATGAAGGGGAACGAAACAGAGTTTACGTTTCGCAGAGTGGTCCGAGTAAAGAAGAGGCGTCCATTCATCATAGATACAAAGTGCCATTCGACTTTACCGCGGAAGTCGGAGAGATTTTTCCGAAGCATATAGCCACACTCGAATCGTTTATAGAAAGTGGGGATTTAAGGAAGAGGAATTCCGAAGGATGGCTTAGAAGCATAACAGGTGATGCTAGTAAAAGAGCTTCAGGCACAGACAGTACTTCAAAGACTAACTTTCTGGATGAAACTAAGCCTCAGAGTTACGATCAGAGAGAAGTGAATCCCTCAGATAATTTCAACGTAGCCACGCTGAATTTCTTTTCTGAACAGTCAATGTGCAGATTTGGACAT
This sequence comes from Ryuthela nishihirai, assembly GCA_038380435.1. Lineage (NCBI taxonomy): Eukaryota > Metazoa > Arthropoda > Arachnida > Araneae > Heptathelidae > Ryuthela > Ryuthela nishihirai. The sequence continues at coordinate 9,364,227 of JAWZYU010000019.1, forward strand.
TATAACCATTTAGATTATAAGGATATGGAAAAGTTTTATCACGACTACAAGAGCTCTAAAGTGGACAATATCATGTTACAAAACTCGTCGCTGATCTCCAGAATGAACAATTTGGCAATCATAACTGATGTTTCCCTGGCTAATTACAATGAGAGCTCCAAGAAAGTGAATTCGGAAGAAACAGCAAATATGACCTCCTCGGGTCATGTGTTTTGCTGGAGACCCGAGTGGCGCCATCGGATGGTAGATGAAAACAGCACAGGAGGTGTCGGAAACAAAGTGAGTCTTGTCTTGGCTCCTGCACTTGCTGCTTTAGGTCTCAAGGTCCCTATGATCTCCGGTCGTGCTTTCCAATTGACGGGAGATACTCTGTACAAATTGGAATCCATCCCTGGCTTCACAGTCGACTGCACTAAAGATAAAATCGAGCAGATGATGGAAGACGTCGGATGCTGCATCGTAGGACAGACAGAGGAGCTGGTGCCAACAGATAAGGAGATTTACCGCTGCAAGGATCTGACGGCTACCATAGATAGCGTTCCTCTAATGATATGCTCAATTGTGTCCAAAAAGCTGGCTGAAGGAGTGTGTGCTTTGGTTTATGATGTTGAATTCGGAAAAAGAGCTATTGATCTCATCAGTACAGAAGATGTTGCTGTTGATTTAGTTAAGAAAATGGTTGCAGCATCACAAGCTCGTGGAATGAAGAGTTTGAGTTGTTCAGCTGTTATCAGCAACATGGATTCACCTCTTGAAAACTCTGTTGACAACTCTCTGGAAGTGATGGAAGCTGTTCAGTGTTTCCTTGGTAACGGATCCTTGGAACTGCAAGAGCTCGTCGAAGAGTTAGGAGAACTTCTGCGTTTTGTGAACATTGTGGATAATAGGGTAGAAGAAGCATCACGTGTCCGCAAGGTTCTGCATAACGGCAATGCTTTGAACAAGTTTCGTAACATGTTAATAGAACAAGGAGTATCTGAAGATGTTGCAAGCTGGCTATGTGAAGATAAAACAGAAAAAATATTGCTAGCAGCCCGACACATCACTGATTTCACTTATACAGGAGAAACAGGTAAGGTTGTCGGATTAGAAGCTGCAGTTCTAACAAGATTATGGAAGGAGGAGATAGACCGAGGCGCTAAAAAGAATTATGGAGCTGATATTATAATTGTGAAGCACCTTGGGGATCAAATTGATTCAGGTGAAGTATGGCTGAAGGTTCATCACGACAGTTCTGAATTAAGGGAAAGTCAACTGACAAAAGGGTCAGACTGGAGGATGAAACTTCTCCCTAGATTTTATGTCACTAATGACTTTCATTCCTTGTTACTCTTGATAGAAGTAAAAATCCAAAGAAGAAAACTTTCGACAAAGAAGAAAACTTTTTACAGGTTTTGCACAAAAACTCTTAGTCGATTCTTCTCCCTGCAGAGACATAAACGTGTTCACAAGGGCTATAGGCCTTACACGTATTATGTTTGTGGACGAGGCTTCAGTCAGAAAAGAAATCTACGTCATAATGAGATTCGCTTTCATTTTGACACAGACGTGGTATATCGCATTCGTCGACGTCCAGCTACAAAGTGCAAGGTGGTTCACGTGGATCGTTTGGCTCCGTTTCATCGAAGAACTGAAGAAACTTTGGAATCCAGAATTGTTCGGGACGAACAAGACCTAGGAAGGGGGCATTGTTACGACAGAAGGAATCTGGCAACCGAAAGCAAAAAGTTTCAGCCAACGAATAAGAACTTTGGGAGAATTTGGAGAAGAAGAGTGGAGCGTTAACGGTCGTTTTGTATTGTAACGGTCGTTGTGTGTTGTAACGGTCGGAGAGTTCGAAAATGGACGGTGAGCTGTTCTGAGACAGTGCGCGTAAGTATCAAGAAGTAACTTGATGTGTTGTGTATACGCGGAAGGATAAAAGTGGGATCTTTTATCGTTAAGTATCAAGAAGTAACTTGATGTGTTGTGTATACGCGGAAGTATAAAAGTGGGAACTTTTATGGCTAACTTCGAATGTCTACACGGACTGTCTTTTTGTTCGGCTATTGTGTGAAAAGTTATTAGCACAGGACGAGAATTGGTTTACGAGTGAAGATCTTCGGGTGACCTGGTAAATCAAGTAAAAGGTAGTATTTAGTAAAATACACAGAGCTGATATTGTGTGCTCTACGCAGGAAGATTGATGACTTGTGCATGTTAATAGTTGATTTGTTGATAAGATACTTCATCCATATTTCCTTTGTAACAATTTACCTTGTATTGAATTTGGTTTTGAAATATAGCTTTTAATACTCACGCTCAGTGGCTATCCATTTTTGTAATCCGCAACAATATTATAATAAAGTGAAATTTATGGCTTAATGCGAGATAACATGTTTCGTTTAATCATATATTATAGAATTTAGGATATTTTCAAAAAAAAGTCACATCGAGTTTCTTACTTGTATAAACTGTCAATAGATGGCAGCAGGCACTTCTCGTATCAACCATAAAAAATTTGCTATTAGAACAAACTGCAGACACCTATATATGTCGATATGCTCCAGGGAACACCAAACTGCAACATACATTGACTTACATGTTCGCAAGATGATTAAATGTATTAATTTACATATTAATTTTAAAAATTCTTCAAAATTACTCAAAATAAACATACAACGGCTTTTCCAGGTATCGTAATATATACTCCTGAAAGGGATAAAATACTCACTGAATAACTTTAGGGTCAGCTATCACTATGCCAAACAGTCATGGGTGTTAGACAGGTTGAAACACTGATTAAATCGCAATAAATATACCAAGAGTAAGACAAACCACAGCTGCAGTGGACTAAAAATGATTGCACTGCGCATGCGCAGATCGCCCCTTACAGTTGTTTTTGTGCATGCACATCAATTTGCCACGTTCAGCTTCGGTAAAATTCCGCAGAACGGCGCCACTTACGCTTGTGCGAAGCTAGCCTTCTTCTCCTTAGACCTTCTTTGGCCTGACTAAGAGTTCCCACCACGGGAGCCGAGGCAACTTAGATCTATACATATATCTTTGTTTGTGGCTAACCGGGGCACAGATTAAATTTAGGTTTTGACCGATTAATGAACTTTACTTCTATAGTACTGTTCGCCATAGGTAGTCTTGGGGCGAGCTGCATCTATATGGTGTTGTCTTGTCCTCGACGTAGGTAGTGGAGATTTGGCATTATCCCTATAGATGTAGTGCTGTCCATGCATTATGGAGCATCTAGGTTTTGTCTTCATTGCTAATTTCCAGAGCAATAGGCATTGTAATCTGTTTGCAGACCAAATCGGGATTCATCGGTGAAAAGAACATTGCCCCCATTGACGTTGAGTCCAGTTGCGATGTTGTCGAGACCAATTCAATCGGGCTATGCGCTCGCCAGACATGAATGGGACACCCACAAATGATCATCTTGCATAAAGATGACTTGCATGAAGCCTTCTGGACACAGTTTTCCGGGATAAAGCCCGTCCAGTAGATGCAGCGAGGTCGAAAGCGAGCTAGTGTGCTGGATGGGTTCTACGGCTCTTTGCATTTAGGAGCAAGTAACGGTGGTTCCTAGTCAATGTGGCTCTCGGTAGTCCTGGAACAGCTCTTCTAGTTATGGTTTGGCTTGTTTGAAATCGATTTCGAAACATCTGACAACGTTACGTTTCACATTTAACCATCTGGCTACCTGATACTGACGCTGTCTGGCCTCGAGCCTCGATTGCTCGCCACCTCATTTCTTCACTCAAAAGATTTCTTCCGGCGTTTTTCTAACGGTTGGCTATCTCAGATGTCGTATGCCAAAACACTGACGAGCACATACAAATGAGGTGCTTTTTATACTGACCTGATATTTTGTGTTTTACGAAAAAAAAAACACATGTGATATTTTGTCAATTATCGCACAAGAAATGGCGATTTTTACATCTGTTGCTTATAATAATTGATACTATAATACTATAATTGAAATGAGAGTTAGAGTTGGAAGTGTGAGTTGAGTTGAGTGTGTGCACGAATAGTAGATGTGTGTCCTCTTATGGAAAAGAATATTACAAACATCCACTCTGTCGGTAGAACGCCAGGTACGTAATCTGTAGTTTCCAGGTTCGAATCTCAGCTGGGTCAGCTTTGAGATTTATCTCCGCAAAACTCCCCTCCCTGCCCGCTGTCAGTAGAGGACACTGATGGGCTTGGAAAGGCCACCGTCCGTTGGATGGGACGTTAAGTCGAAGAGCGTGTGCGGGAGAGCCATACCCTGTGCACATTAAAGAATACGCTGGATGGCCTAGATGGCAGACTATCATCTGTCTCCCAACAGCTGTTCCAGTGGGTCCCATCCCCCAACCTTCTCTGAGCCTTCGGGATCTTTGTGACCTCACCATTTAGCCCATTGTGTGGGAAAAAAGTGCCGCTCAGAGGTGAAACAACCCAATCTAAAAGAAAGGTACTTTGTAAGCTTGGAAGTATTGTAAAATAGCAGTATTTAAGAATTGACTTGTGAAACTCTCTTATTGAACTTTTCATGAAGGGCTAAGTCTCCACTGAGATATTTCGACACTTAAAATTTGTTGATTAGAATATCATGTAACAGAAAGTTCGAATGCTCTATTCTGTTTGCATTTATTAGTAAAATATAATCTGTTAATAATTAATCATGATTACAATTAGTCCATTTGTTTATTAAGTAAATTATGGAAATTTTACTTATTTGTTGTATAATAAATATATATTTATCTATTAATATCAATTAAGTAAATTAATTTATTGTCAATTTGGTTGATTCGAAACCACAAAATATTGTTAAATAAACATCACTGAAACTTTGCAACCATACTTTTACAATTTACAACACGTCGGGAGACATCTTGCTATCAGAATCAATAATCACTCTCTCCACGAAATGAGATCCCATTTATTTATTGAGTCTTCCGATGATCCTCATCATTATGCAAGAAACACAAAGTAACTTAAATCAGTGCTTCTCAAACTGTCAACCGGCTATTTTTTCTTCCGGTGTGCCGCGCATTTTTCTGGAGCTTATTGCCACGTATTACATCAAAACACATTACTTGTGTTCGGTGTAATACGTGGATATTTTCTTCACCTCGCACTTCATGATACTTCCCTCACCCCACACCTCATGATGCTTCCCCCTCCCACACCTCATGATACTTCCCCTTCCCGCACCTCATGATACTTCCCTCACCCAGCAACGCATGATACTTCCCTTACCCCGCACCTCATGATACTTTCCCCCCCCCCCGCACTTCATGATACTTTCCTCACCCCGCACCGCATGACACCACCGAACGTCCGAAACGTACAAAACGAAACGTACAAACTGTGGCGCTATGGCATGTCAGTATTATAATTCAGACAAAATAAATTTCTCTTTCCTGACAGCTAGCTGAGGACCAATGGCTGACGGCTCAAGGACCACCTTTTTCAGAATCATTCCTTAAGTGATTCGAACAGATGCACAAAGATCAGTCTTCTTTGAATAAAACTCAAGTTTCGATTCCATAACAATAGAGAGAATTAAACAAAGCCTTTCATCTGCTTCGTTTTCTCTATCTCTTACTTTCCATAAAACTTTGCAAGTTCCAACAGAAATCTCAATTGTCTTATTTACTTCAGTGTGCATCTGATTAGTGTCAGTCAAACAATTCCCGGGATAATTAAATTGAAGAATTGCTCTAGAGAACATTCATTGGATAAAAAAATCTGAAACAAAAACTACCTGAGTAGTTTATATTTCTTCAGAGTTTCCGTACTAATCACCTAATCTACGTCATTAACAACCTCTTTAACAAAACTATTGAAGAATTAATCTTCTGAATATCATAAAGGCAACAAATAATACCTTCAAAGTCCGATATTTTCGTATCTTTTAAAAGTCTTAGTTTTCATTTTTTTTCTCTTTCGTAGTTTTCCTCATACTTAAAGTTATAAGCAAATTAAGAAAAGTCGACAAAATGAAACCAAATTCAAATCAGCTAAAATATAAGACTGATAACCCGCACCTATTCTAACTTTTTCATTCTTCAAGAAAGTGCAGCGGAATATGGGGAAAATGCATTAAAACAAGTAATTAACGTTTAACTAACATTTATAAAAACAATAATTTGAACCAGTTGGACAATGTCCATGTAGAATTGTTCTGGACAGATGAATGCATCTGCATTTTTATTGTGTGCCTACTTGTTCACTGAATGCTTTCAGCATCAAGTTCGATAATCATTTGCACGTTTCCGCAGTGCAAGGATGAGACTGCAGTCAGCAGAATCAAGTCGACGATCTGTCTGGGTTTTACCTGTTGCCAACGAACACGAACGATGATCTAGATTGTGAAGTAATGAGGCCAAGGCCTCGTGGAGACAAGAAATCTCTCATTCCTTCTCTCCTGAAGCTGCCTTGGAGAGGAAAGTGCTTCTTCATCTGATGATCCCAACCATTATGTTGTCTCTGATCGGGCAATGTGTCGAAACAATGGCTGGCGGCGTGGTCCAAAGAGGAAAAACCGGCTTCACCTCATCCGCCACGTGGCTCTTCCGTCCTGAATGCTCATATAACACCCGATTCAAAGGCGCCAACTCAAACTCTAAACGAAAAATAAATAATCTTTAAAGTAAAGAACGTTATATTGTGTTCAGGGCAATGTCTCCGTGTCCTCCTCCCGTGTCCTCCTCTCCGTGTCCTCCTCCCGCAAAGGCCATCCAGCGTGTTCTTTAACATGTGCAGGGTCTGTCTCTCCTGCACACCGACCACGGCTTAACGTTCCATCCGACGGACGACATCTTTTTCAAGCCCAAAGGTGACCCAAAGGCAGAACGAGAGTAGAGGAGATCAATTTCGACACAGACACGATTGGGATTCCAATCCGGGTACTTCAAATTATGATCCTGGCCCGCTACAGATAAAGCCACCCCGATCCTTTGACACCCGGAGCTAGAGTTATTTTATAAAAGAAGTCTCAGAGAAAGTTGGGGACCCACTGGAACAGCTGTTGGGAGACAGATGGTAGCCTCCAGTCAAGGCCATCCAGCGTGTTCTTTAACGTGCACAGGGTATAGCTCTTCCACAGACGGGCCATGGTTTAACGTCCCATCCGACGGACGGCGGCCTTTCCAAGCCCATCGGTGTCCCCTACTGACCGTGGGCAGGGCGGGGAATTTTGCGGAGATAAATCTCAACGCTGACCCAGCTGAGACTTGAACCTGGGAACTACAGATTACGAGCCAGGCGCGCTACCGACTGAGCCACCCCTGCTCAGACCAGAAAAGGCTGAATGCAACACAACAGCCAGTAACTATCGCTGCAAATAATCTATTTGGTGGGTGAGGGCAAACATCGTTCAGATGTTTTAGGGTTTTTTCAGCTACAATAATGAAATATTTAATGGTTATTTGCAATGCAAAATTCATTATTTTAGAAATAGTTTCCAAAAGGCTTAGAGTATGTAATTGTGTTTCATAAAAAACGTTTACCATTTCAGTTCGCTTTAAATACTCTACTATGAATTTCTAGTATCAATTTCAAACAAAAACTAAATGACAGACAAACTCATAAGTTTCTTTGTTCTTGCAGACGACTGATTTCTTCCAGGTAAGAAAACTGAAAAGCAAAAAAAAACACGCGTAGGCGATGGCTATTCAGAGTGTGGAGGAATATCAAATTCCTATTGTTGAACGCTTTTCAAAACTCAAATCACCAAAAGCCCTCCAACATTCATTTCAGAGAGAGTTTTCATATACGAAGGCGCCATTCAAACCCACTTCACGAAATTGTCTGAGATTTCGTGACAACGGAACAATAAACAACCAAATATACTTGAACTGATGGTAGAGCAAGGATGAGCAGGAACAGACAGAGCCATTGAAGAAGATGCGAGGAACCACTATGAAGTGGGCAAGGTCGGTTCTTCTTCTTGAAGAGAAACGAATGCTTCTGCATAACTGTGCTATGTGGAATTATGACAAATCACATTATTTGGGTTGGGTTGTTTTACCTCTGAGCGGCACTTTTTTGCACACCATGGGCTAAATGGCCAGGTCACATGGACCCCGAAGGCTCAGAGAAAGTTGGGAGAGGGGACCCACTCGAACAGCTGTTGGGAAACAGATGGTAGTCTCCCGTCAAGGTCATCCAGCGTGTTCTGTAACGTGCACAGGGTATGGCTCTCCCACACACGGACCACGGCTTAACGTCCCATCCGACGGACGGCAGCCTTTCCAAGCCCATCGGTGTCCCCTACTGACCGTGGACAGGGCGGGGAATTTTGCGGAGATAAATCTCAACGCTGACCCAGCTGGGACTCGAACCTGGGAACTACAGATTACGAGCCTGGCGCGCTACCGACTGAGCCACCCCCGCTCCAACAAATCACATTAATCAAAACAGGGATTAACAGGGAGGTAAAATAACATATCAATAATTGTTCAGAATTAGAGCAGAAAATTTTCCACATCAATAGCAAGTCTAAGAGAGATTATTCGAAGTCTGTCGTGGAACCACTTGCATATCAAAGACGCTGTAATAATTTTGATTAACCTGTAAAATACAATGCAAAATCTAATAATGATAAAATAATGTATAAATCGTTTGACCCTAATAATGTTTACAATTCATAGAACATTACGACGCATATAAGTGTTTTTCGTAATGAATAGAGATAAGCAAATCGGTAAAAACTTTTGCGTTTGATAATTATGTAAAGGTCGGATATGAGGGTGTTAAGGGGGAGGTAAGAAAACTCTCTGAAAATGTTAATAAGGGTAATGGACGCCAAAAGGTATTAAATTTGTGCATATTTCAAGGCAATTTTTAATATTTTTTTTTTAAAAACCTCTAAAAAGAAAAGGAAAATGTTATATTACAATGGAAGTCCAGTAGCTTCGGTGTCCCCTCTTTCCACGTTTCCCTGCTAGACCCCCCCCCCTCCCCGACACACCCACACACATACACCCACTTTACTTTTTCCTAGATTCGGGTCTGATTATTGTACAAAAGCTTTTAGAAAGTTATTCCAAAATAAAAATAAACTTAGCCCATCGTCTTTACACGATGCCTAATGAGACACGATACCAAGAAAATGAAAAATCGAGGAAACCTTGTTCTCCAAGAACGTTTTCAAGGGCATCAGAACGTCGCTTTAAAAGACGAAATTTCCGATGTGACCGGTCATCCTAAAGCAAAATAACTAATTAAACTAAAAGTAACAACATTGCTTTTGTGAAGCGATCATTTTTCAATTACACTCTTTTAAGCAATTTTGTTACAAGGTAAAAGTATAGTTTTCCTTTTTGTCTGTAAAAGGCAGTTTTAACGATTGGCTACCTGATGTTGAACGAACAGTTACATCTCATTAATCCGGTTCCCTTCCCGTTTGTCGATGCATTGGATAATGGACCTAATGACCTCAATTAATTTATTAACGAAAAATGCCCCATCACATTTTGCTTATTGCAATGAGTGGCATCCCAGTTACTTTCCTATAAATATAGCATCTTATATCTCTTTTCTTTGCAATGGAAATTTTGACTCCCTCCAAAAAATGACAGAAAACTGAGACGTCAGACGTAAGAGTTGAAAGGGCTGAATTTACCCAACATTTTATATAAGAGAACCGAGTGGCGTCTCGTGACTAAGAGTTTTGTCTGGGCACTTCGCTTAGCACACACAGGGACCAGGTGCAGGGAAAACATTCTGCACTGATGCCTGGCTTCACCTGATACGGACTGAAAAGAGGTTCCATAATGCATCGATTCCATTTTTTCAGCTATTCTCAAAACTCATTATTTAGAAAAAAATTTGGAATAAGGAAAAAATTTTGAAAAGAGTTCTTGTCCTTTCTGCATCAATTCACTATTTTGTTCCCCTTCTGTAATAATTGCCTACATATATGTATTTTTTCCTCTCTGTTCGAGTGGTATTTTAAAATACTCTTCGCCAAAAATAGGTCTAATATAGATGTTTATTTAATTTATTTCTTTTACCACGTTCCGATTATAAATTTATATTTATCATCTTAAACTGAATTACTCGTAGTGAATTATAACTTGAACAGTTGTTTATTTCAGTTATTTTAATTTACAATTTCATTTTATTATATATATATATATAGAGTATATATACAACAAAGAGCTAAAACATTATGACCACCTCGCGAACAATCCGAGCAGTGTGTCATGGCGCATTGTCTTGCTGAAAGAAGATACTACTAAAGGGGAATACCGCTGGCACGAAAGGATGTATCTAGTCTGCAATGATGTTTAGGTTGGTAATAAATGTCATAGTTTCCTGCACATGAATGACTGGACCCAGGGTATCCAAGCAGAACATTGCCTAAAGTATTACACTTCCTCCACCAACTTGTTTTCGTCCGACGGTGCAACCTGGTGCCAACTTTTCCCCAGGTAAACGACGCATGCGAACCCGACCGTCCACAAGGTGCAACAGGAAACGAGGTTCATCGGACCAGACGACCTTCTTCCAATCATTCAAGGTCCAGTTTTGATGCTCGCATGCCCATTGTAGGCACTTTCGATGGTGAACAGAGGTTAGAAGGGGCACTCGGAGCTGTCTGCGGCTATGCAGCCTCACTTTCAGCACGGTTCGATGTACTATATGTTGTGACACATTACTCCCGTCACCAGCATTCAAATTATGGGCGAGTTGCACCACAATATCCCCTTTGTTGGCTCGTACCATACAGGATATAAGAATAAGAATAAAAAGAATAAATAAATAAATAAGACAAGAATAACAGTGATTAATAGAGCTCAGTATCAGGTCTTATTTATACCGTTTCATGACCTTCATACCCGCCTCGTTTACGTGCAGTTGCTTCGATTTGCATAAAGACGCACTGGTCATAACCTTTTGGCTCTTCAGTGTATATATTGCGTATATTAATTTATTATATATATATTATTTCATATACTGATTTATTTTAGAACGAAGTGTATAAACAGTGGTATGTATATGGTAATAAAAAGAAGGATGAAAAAAATGGCAGGAGAATAAACATTATTATGAGAGCAGGTGGACGAGAACAGGAGATCATTGAATTGCAAGTCAAAACACGTGCACGCAGTAGACAGAGATAATCGCAATTTGCTGTTAAAATTGCATTATTAGTATTCCGGTACACCAAATGTTCAGCACATTTTATATTTTCAACTGTAATTTTTTTTAAACTGTTGATGTATAAATAACCTTTCTTAGCAAAATAAAAACTTGCAACCCAGTTCAAGTTCACTTACATTTTACCAAGAGCGTTTAGGCTTGTTGAGCCTGCCACAGTCAAATAAAGTTTTTCGCTAAGTAGCAAGATCTTGTGTCATTGGTTGGGCTGGTAGAATCAACCGAACAGGGGTCACCAGCCACAACAAAAACACCTGCTGCAGTTCGTCGATGCTCTATTTCGAGTGCAGGCGCATTTGTGTCATCGCTATAATGGATAATGTTAAGATTCTAGGCGATGACCGTAAGGTTAAAATTCATATTGACAATGCGAAAGCAGACCACGTAGCCTTAATTCGCAAAATAAATGCTGTGATGGTTATATAACACTGCAAATAATGATTACAAAACGAATATGAATTTAATGTGTTGATTTAGATACGACAAATGATGAATGCTAAATATGAAATTTTTTTTTGTTTCATGTGATTTTTTTGGGACGGGAGACAGTACCCCAGGTGGCCTAATGGAAGAGACAGACTCCTGAGAGAACCTTTCATGTGCTACTGAAGTGACTGATTAAGGTTCTTTTGCAGTGATGTATAGGCTTGAACCTATTTTCCAGTAGCTATGAAATGATGGTATAGCTATTTAATTACTTAGAAACTCTTTTGTCTGTTTTCTTATTTCAACTGCTCGACGATTTGCAGTTTCGATTACCAACCATTTCTGCCGTTTTTCGCATCTTATATGTCGGTCGATTTCCTCTTCGATTTCTCCATGTGCGTAACACAAAAACGAAACTTTGTCCTTACAACAGGTATTCTAGTTGTTCAAAGTAAATTCAGTTTCTGTTCATTCAATGTTTTCAATATTACTACTATAGATATTAATAAATGGCGATCATATTATAGGGAAAATGTTTCTTGCCAATTTCCTCGATGACCATCTGATAACTGAGATTCTACTCTTTACAGGACTGAGATTCTACCCAATGGTATCGTAAATCAAGGAGCGATATCAGAGTAGAACACTGAGCGGAAAATGTCTGAAAAACATGGCATCGAAAAAGTTTCATAACAGGGTTCTATAGTGATCCAAGTTCGACTCCCATCGGAAAAGTGAGACATGAAAAATTTCGTTTGCTGCGCACAAATCTCTCTTTTGATATCCAAGTTTGATTCACGATAAGATTGCAACAGATACTTGAAGTGGCCTCCGTTGGCTCTCGCATTGCTGCTGATATGTTCTGTCGCACCTTGAGTGCGATGCCACCCTACATTTTCAAAAGGGAAGAAGTACACGATTCTTGCTGCGATTGTTGCGGAAAATGTGTCATCAGCAGACGATCTTCATCACACAAGGTACAAGCAATTCGTTAGGTTTTAACGTTGACTTTCGGGCTCAAATGGATCTGTGCCACCAAATGTCGCCAACCTGACCTGATGTCTCTGAACATCTTTGCCGGGGTGTACCACAAATCCACAGATTATGATTCTGGAGAGCCTGAAACAGCGAAGCATGACATCATGTTGCTTCGATGATGCCGCCATGCTACAAACCATGCGAGGAAACTTATTTCCACTAACCCCAACATACATCGTTTTGGAAGGGAACCATTTTTAATGCAAGTCCCAATACCAATATGCCTATTTTTATGTCGTTGTTGCTCTGTAGCTATAATTTTACTATTTCACAGTTGTTGAATCTTGATTGTTATGAAATCGATGATGTTCCACAACTTTGCAAATGATTTTTTTTCACCGTCTGTCGTAGCTCAAAGGGTGAGATACTTTTTTACTTTTCAAGTTCACCCACTGAAGGTCTTGCAGTCATGCCAAACTTAAAAACCCTTACTTGTTTTCTATGTGCATCCGTCGTTATTGCTCCCATAGTATCACGCGTTCGAGAGTATTCTCCATATTTTGTACTTTATTTAGCAGCCTGTACATTTTACCTAAATACATCTCAGAATACTTCCTTTACTAAACTGGAATTCGTTATGCAAATTCTTTGACTCATGAATTTTTCTCTTCCAGATTAAATAGTTAATCGGAAGTCAAATAAGATTAAATAATTACATTGAAACCTATATTGGCATGGACGAGAACTATCGTCCATGAGAGGAAGGTCATCTGCCATTTCACCGGTCCAGTGCAGGATGATACACACATATTTCTGCGATAACGTATGGAGGGGTTCCTTTTATGGCAATGGGCACTGAAATTTACATTCGAATATCCCGGGAAGTACCTAGGTAAATATTTCCCCAGATTAGCCATCTGCCATCATCTCAGTAACATCTCTTTCTCTTGTGGTAGAGAATCGATTGCGTTCTACAATCTCTAGATCACAATAAGCATAGAAATCTATTACTGAGAGAATCTCGATCCATTCGCAAGAAGTACGTGTCCGTCAGCTGCAGTCACATGTTCACAATAAAAGTTGAACGGGTCTTGGCGGTGCCGCCAATTGAGACAGATAAAACTAAAGGTCATCTTGCAGAAAAGGACTCTTTCATGAAGCTGTCTGCTGAATGGAGATACAGAGAAGGTAACAGGCCCTTTTCATTACTCAGAGAAGAAAGTTCTTAGGAGATTGTGGTCCTGGATCTTGTTGACAAAGACGCGACCTTGTCGTATTTGAATTCTTTGAATTTCTAAGACAACGGTCTCACCAACTTTCAATTAATTGCACAAACTACAGATGACAGGGGTTTTTTTTTCTGTGTGTGAGAGATCCGGCAGCTTTACTTGCAAGGTCCCTCCCTGAGGTTGTAAACGTTTTAGGCAACGTCTGTAAGACCGAAGCATTCAATTCTGTTGACTGACTTCCATATCCTCGCATTCAGATTTCTTACGTCATCTATTCAATGACATCTAACTTCGTCTTCCCAAATTCCCGTTTCGAGTGCCTCCATGCAAGTGACGACAATAAGACTTGTACACATAAACACTAAATCTCCAATTAATTTTAATATATCTTTTGTAATTCCTGAAGAAATTTCGGAACGTGACATGGGAGTTTAATCGAATCCAGGAAATGATAGCGATCTGCTATCATCTGTCCGGATGTAAAAACAATAGTGGGGGAGGGGCAAGTGATGCAATCGAGCCGGAAAAAATTAACGGGTGGGAGAGAGATTTCCATTGTAGTGTTAAATTTTCCCCTTCGTTCTGGAAGATATTTTTAAATTGTCATGAAAAATCCGTGAAATATGCACAGGTTTAAGGCTCTGTCCAAGAGAGAACGCAAATCACTTTACCATAGTTCCCCGGATTTCAAACTATAAAATTGACAAATGTTACAAACAAAGCACTTAATCGAAAGCTGTATGCTAAAAGCTTTGTCATCAACAGGTATTTACGGTTAATATCTTACACTTCGATTAACACACAAGGGAGTTTATATTCGATTAACAAGGGGGATTGCCCAACAATGCTACTCTGTCCAGATTTTATCCAATTCCGAAGCGAGTTCGAACTGTCACGTGATCCGTTAGAGGACTCGATATATTTATTTGCATTTTTGAACATACATGCCCTAAATGAATGCCTCCTTATTAAGTCAATCGGAATCCGAAATTTCGCATCTTAGCTCTTTCGCATTTTCTAATTGGTTGCTCGTTTTTGTTTGTTTCTTACCGTTTTAATTTTGAATATCACTGGAAAAGATTTAAAGGAGAAATGTTGATCCTTTCATAATTCTCCATTTCTGATTTCGGGTAACTTCTCAAAGCTCTCCACTCTCTCTCGAAAGTCTTCTTTGCTATTGGTATTTGAATCACCTCTCCCATGGTTTGAAGTTAACTTCAATGAAGCAAAACCGAAAACAATGTTTACTTCCTATATCTCTTCGTTTCTCACTAAAAACATCTTTCTTATTACATATTCTCATTCAACACTATCTTTGATCTTCAGTGTGTGCCATAAGGTTTCGATTTAGAGTTCAGCCCCGAGAAATTTCTTGTCCACTCTCTTAGGCTGAACCCATTTATGACTAAAGAAATCCTTTCCCACTCTCTAATGCATACCTCTAATTGCATAGTCAGAGGTTTCAGATCTAAATCTCGTTCTTCCCCGCCATGCTGCGATCAGACGAGAGGCAACCGCTAATCCTGTTCGTCTGTAGGTCGACCTTGCTTTGCTTTTTCATCTGATGTATTTCTGTTCGCATCCGGAGAGGTGTTCAAGGAGGGCGACACTCTAACGAGGGTGGCGCCCCGACCACGGAGTTGCCGGCCATGCGGCATCA
Source organism: Ryuthela nishihirai (assembly GCA_038380435.1). Taxonomy (NCBI): domain Eukaryota; kingdom Metazoa; phylum Arthropoda; class Arachnida; order Araneae; family Heptathelidae; genus Ryuthela; species Ryuthela nishihirai. Next base: position 9,379,671 of record JAWZYU010000019.1, read on the forward strand.
CCCGATTGGGCACGTGCCCACATTCCGTTCGAGCCGGGTTGGCCATTGCGGTCAAGGCCGCCTCGTGTCCTTCTCTTTTTAGCAAAACCAGACACCCCAGAAACAATTTGTCTCAATCCGAATCAAAGCATAATCTTTGAGAATCGAGAAATTCTGAGATGGTGAGCTAGGGATGCAGTAAAAGCTTTAATACACCAGGGAAAATTAAATACCAATGGCATCCGGTTCATTCATCCAATAGAATAACCTTCATTCTCAATTTACAATTCTTCGATTTGATCTGTTTTTTATTCAATCGACTTTTTTTTTTTGTTCAGTTATTGTCATAAAAAATTTATTTGCTCAGTTAAGTGCTAAATGTTACGAACGTTCCAATCTCTGACTGCTACCCCACATCTGGGCTTTGATTCAAGTTTATCTTCTTCCACTGTTACAAGAAGATGATAATTTTTATTAATCATCTGGTTGGTTAATTGGCCCCAACTAATCATCGGGTTCACAGGCTGACGCTGTTCATTGCTTCAATCACTGACACAAAGATAAAAGGAATGAATGAATCTTTCTAAGAAAAAATTCCTTGTCCTTATAGGTGTAATTATTCTTTGCACAATATTTCTTAACTAAAGATGTAAGACACTTATAACAAAGTAACTATTAGAACCAAATCTCAGCATTTGTACGGCTTCGTGAATTGGCCTGATTACTGTTAATTAACCCATTATCCGTATAATTACCCATATATCTGCATAAAATGGAATTCCCTGAAATGTAATATCCCCGGAAATGGTAATACTAATGAGGAAGGGTTTCTCTTTGCCTTCTTAAAACTCTTCTAATAAAAACGTTCTGTGCCTCGTGGCATTGGCCATTTCTCGGCCTCATGTTCATTCAACGAACAATAGTTTTTCAACAAGAAAATTTTAACAACAGAATTGTACATGCCATATTTACATATATTTGTTTCAAAATGCCAATTAAACAGAGACTTCAGTGTGTGTGAACTGCAATGAACTCCACCTTTGTCCTACATCTGTATCTAAACAACATAAAATTAGAATGCGGATATAAGTTGCTTTTTTGTTGAAAATAAGTAGGAAAGAAAATCCCCTCCACCTTCAACAGAAGGGTGGAGTCCATCTATTACCCAGAAAGCAGTGCGAACAGATCTGACCCAGACGAGGCAACTCTTGATTCTCTGCTGCGCCCCAATCCCTCGCCTCTTCTGCGAGGTGTCGTTGACTCTAGGAGACAGAGAAAGTGGCGAGGGAGAAAGGAGGACGGGAAGTGAATGGAGGCAAAAGGAGGGAGTGGGCCTATTGGAAATGGGGCAAAGGAATCGGAGAGGAGGGGCAGTGGAAAAACGGAGAGAGACGAAAATAGCTCTAGCTTTCTTCTTTCCCTTAGCCTTGCCGACGAGAAAGTGGAATGAGATGAATGGCGAAAATGGTCCACTTCCGAAATTCATTTATAACTGGAATCTACGCCGCAACCGGTTGCCGCATTTAACGCACAGGAGGCGCTGCCTGACCAGAGGCGTTGTTCTCTGAATGGAAGCACTGCCACTGGGCGAAGTTCGACGCAGAGGGATTTTTCCCTCTCCATACGCGGTTTTAAGTGATGAATTATCATATCTTTTAAGGCGATATACATATATGCTGTTGGCTGGATTCAATATATACTGATAGCAGAATGTATTTTAATTCGTTTTTAATGTCGCTCTACTAACATTTTTTTCATAGAGTGCCAAAAAATTATATAACAAAATTGCTAAGCCACCCAGAATATATAGAACCATGTTCACATTTCTATGAAATACACAACTCTCACTTTTAGCAAGACTAAAGATTGAACTTAGAAAGCATCAAAGATGGTTCACTAATATTAACTCCTTATTAACACTAATTAGTTTTGCATACTTAATTTAGAGATGTACTTCATTTAGACTCGTTCGATTCTGTCTATAGCAAAAACGTAGCAATGGCTACTAATCGTATATAATTATAGGTTTTGTACTTCTACGATTTGTAGCCATTACCACTCTCTATACCAGTAGCAGAAAGTTATCAACAAAGGCCTTTATTGTTCCTATTGTGTTCCTTTAATCATCTCTCCCGAACATTTATCTCATTACATGTAAGTGTTTTGATGACCTATTTCTCTCACAGCAACAGTTTTCCTTCTAAGCATACTTCATGAATCGAAATAGTTTCCAGAATAATAGCGAAAATAAGGTGGATCAGGAAGTGCATCAGCATCAGAAGATAACACATAAAGATAGAATTATTATAAAGCGCTTATGAAATGCTTTTGTACCGAAAGAACGTTTTTATCTGAAGTAATCAATTGGTGTGTCTGTAATCTTATAAGTGGATTTCAAGCCAGAAGATAGGAAGTGAATAGAATCTCAGCTATTTCTGCTCTTGGGAGAGCTAAAGTGAATTTTGCTATTGGGAAGGGAAAATAAAGGGGTCGTGGATGTTGACCTATTTTCGCCTTTAATGGTCAATTGAAGAATTGCACAGAAGACATTTCTATGTGGTCCCTGACCTAGAATTTTTTTTAAACTAATGTGAAGTATTTGTATCCTCTGGGCAGCATGGTAAATTTACAGAGGATAACTATTCCTACATGCAATTAACTAGACTTTCTTCCTAGATAAAATTAAAAACGTTTTATGGCAGAGTTCTCTGCCTTTGCAAGTTTAACTTAAAAAAGAATTTTACATTTAAAAATGTGTTTCCCGTTAAAATAGAAAAACCTTTGGTTTCAAAATTATCTTTTTCACCAGTGGACAAATTCCCGATGAGAAAAAAAGTCATTCTGTGATGATCATTGATGACGAGTATTTCTTTGGTGATCGAAATATATTGCATGACTAACCTGGTATTAATAGCAAATTTTGCATAAAGTTCAATAGGTTCTGTGAACCCCTCTCCCAAGAAAAAAATAATAAAATGAAAGTGGTTTTAAACTCGAACTCAGTTTTGTTACAACTAGAGACTTGATTTTTAACGCAACGCGGGGTGGTACGAATAGAAATTTGTGTCAGAAATTGATAAGTAAATGAAATATTTTGGTAACTCAAGACTAAATTTGATACAATAGATATCAGAAATTAGATAATATTATGAATTCCTAAATGTTTGGAATTTTACGAAACACAATGGAAACAACTTGTAATATTTATTTGATGAAACTTTAAATATTTTATGCATTCTGCAGAAAAAATACATTTGTAGAAAGAAAAACCTTCTTGTTTAACTTATTGCAACAAATGCAGCCGAAATTATGGTGCAATGTTGAGAGCTGGTGCTAAAACGAACTTGCATTTCAAAAAAAAATCGCAGATGTTATGCATCTTACGAATTTAAAGAAAAGTTGTAAAAGACTATTTTTGAAGACATGACAGAAGTACTTGACTCATTTCACCTTTCTAAAATCATCTCACCCCGCTGACTGCATCGATAAACCTTTAAAGATTTTTAGCGATGTGTCATACAGTCGCTCAAAAAATTATCCGAACACTACGGTTGGTTACAGAATTCAGAAAAAATATCTGCCAACAATATTTTTAGAAATTAGTGATCTGGCAACCTTCGTGTCACGTAACACGAAGGTTGCCAGATCACTAATTTCTAAAATAAATATTTGAAAGATATTTTATCTGAATTCTGCAATCAACCGTAGTGTTCGGATACTTTTTTGAGCGACTGTACACATGACTTTGTCTCTTGACCGGGTCTTAATTGAATTCTAATAATCAAATTTTGAGTTAGGTGACAAAAACGTGGAACCGGAATCCTGTCACATAATTACTGAAAATAACGACAAAGATCTAGTTTAGGATAAAAGATAACTATTATATTTTAAAAAATCTGAAAATATGCGACAAAAAAGCGGCAATTTTGGTAATGGTTACAACTTAAAATATGTCGACAAACAATTATTTCAGTATATGATCGACATTACCGACGAAAATCTAAAAGGGGCCATTTATAGATTCCTTTACTCACACTTTACACGAAAGCCATCTGAGAATCTCTTGATAACTATGCTTTGAAAGCAAGGGATCTCTTGGGAGAAGATCGACGAATTGTTCCCTTCTAGTAATCAAATAAATTATCTGATCGGAATCAACCGTTAACTAGAAAGTCCACTCGTTTTTGCTGAATATGGAAAGCTCTCTTTAAAAGAAAAACTTCTTTCCTTGAATAATTCCTTGCAGTTCCAACTCCCTCTAATGGCAAAAACTCAAACTAATGGAAGATTTGGAAATTTTTAATATTAATATTTTATAATTACCTCTCCATCAGAGAAATCGTTCCGTTTATCTCTTAAAACAAAAAAGTTGCGTTTTTCTAACCCCTTGGCAACAAATCGCTGCTGCCAATGTAAACCCTTTGGCCGTCCAAAGGTTAAAGCTGTAACATGAATAGGCCATTTTAAATATCCGTTTGAAAGTTTGATAATTTGCAAATATATCGACCTATAATGGAGAAATTCAAGCCATCATAAAATTCAGGAAATGTGAATTCCAATATTTCATAATCCTTATCCAACCCTAAGAGAATATTTTCTTTTCTTCTTAAAACGTAGAAGACGAATGTCTACAGGCAGCAAAGTGGAAACATTAACACCTTTTGTTTGTTTACTTCAAGCAAGATAAAACTATTGGTTGAACTAAAATAATTGCAATTTTAAATTATCGCCAAACTTTCGTCTAGTAAGAGGAAATGAGACACCACGTCCACCAATATTCCCCGTTTCCAGTCTTCCCTGCTGACATTACATAGTAAGTCTAGTGTATAGCATCAACAGAGAAGACTGGAAACGGATGTATTTCCAAAGGAAAATGTGCGAGGGGAATTTAGTTAATAAAATTCACTTTGAAGAGCAAATCACGATATTAAAAAATTATGTTTGTCAGATATAACAAATGACAGAAATCTTAATGTTATCTTTTTGATGACACTCTAACGAAACGAAGTAAGTTACAAAAGAAGGAACGAAATGAGAATGAATACCATCAGTCTCATAAAACGTTTCAACTTCATCTCATAAGAAGCTGCAACTTCCTCTTATAAGAAGCTTCAATCGCATAAGAAACTGCTTCAATTTCAGTCATAAAAAGCTTCAATCTCATAGGAAACTGCTTCCATTTCAGTCTTATAAGAAGCTTCAATTTCATAAGAAACTGCTTCCATTTCAGTCTTATAAAAAGCTTCAATCTCATAAGAAACTGCTTCCTTCAGTCTTATAAGAAGCTTCAATCGCATAAGAAACTGCTTCAATTTCAGTCTTATAAAAAGCTTCAATTTCAGTCTTATAAAAAGCTTCAATCTCATAAGAAACTGCTTCCATTTCAGTCTTATAAAAAGCTTCAATCTCATAAGAAACTGCTTCCATTTCAGTCTTATAAAAAGCTTCAATCTCATAAGAAACTGCTTCCATTTCAGTCTTATAAGAAGCTTCAATCGCATAAGAAACTACTTCAATTTCAGTCTTATAAAAAGCTTCAATCTCATAAGAAACTGCTTCCATTTCATTCTTATAAGAAGCTTCAATCTCATAAGAAACTGCTTCCATTTCATTCTTATAAGAAGCTTCAATCTCAAAAGCGCCTGCTTCAATCTCAGTCTTATAAGAAGCTTCAATCTCATAAGAAGTCTCAACCTCAGTCATTCACTACTGATAACTTTATCAACTGAGTAAATGCCACAGAACGCTTTCGCCTTATCAATAGATCATGGGTTTGCACTCCACAGAAGAAAATCAGTTTCTCCACTAAGTTAGAATTATACTTTGAATGGTAAAGTTGATCAAAGGTGTGGATGAAAGTGTTGATCCTGGAAATTACTAATGGTAAGCTTCTAAACAGCACCGGATCTAGAACGGAGTGGGGGGGGGGAGACCCTCATCCTTTGAGGATTGCTAGAAATAATTTTGAAAAATACGAAAAAAACATGTTTTCATCTCATCCTTCATATTTAACCTACGCATTCCAAAGCTAATATCCAGGATTCATATAGAATGTGCGTTCTTTATAACTAAATTAAAATAGTGACGCATAACGCGAAAAAAATCCCCCGGTCAGAGTTACTGAACGAATCTTTATATCTTTGATTCATGATTCAGAAGATAAGCGAAAAGTGAATCTGTTTCATGGATAAATCGAATCAGCTGACACTCGCTCGTGAAAAATAAAGAATTCCAAAATGGCGGATCCCCATTCTGGAAGAGAAACGATGATCTCTGGTCAATTCGAACGTCGAATTTTGAACAAAATGCGAGTCTGTTTCTGGCATGTGTCTACAAAGAAGACAAAGAGAAACTCCTCGTGCGGTGAGCGGGTATTGGGTGAGAGTCGCATCATAGAGGCGAAGGAGAAATGACCATTTTCGGTTGAACGCTTTGAAGATAGAATCTCACAACTTGAAGTGATTCATAAGCAGAAAAAGTTCAGAGTGAGATCACTTAGAAGAAGTGAGTCGGAACTACAAACGGTGATTGTACAAAATGATATGGATGATCTTCCTTTGCCTATCTTAAGGCGACAGTGAGGTACTTGGCAGTTCTCTGCAATCTGTTGATTAATTAATTGCATTCTTTGCGAGACCAGTATCTGAAACGAAAAGGTTGTTTTTTTTTTTTCGTTGAAGCCAGAACGAAGTTTTTTTTTCAAGCGATTATTATTACCAGAAGAAATGAAAGAGAAATATGATTAATTGCTTTTAGCAGTGACGATGATGATCTGTGAAGAGTTCGCATTCATCACCTGGGAAGCGGAATTGGATTCAGAATTAGAGATGACTATCTTTTGGCTGAGACAAATGATTCTCAGCTCGCTTCAAAATCGGAACGAACTTCTTCTACATTAATGAACTGCTTTCAGATGGAAAGTGCTTCATTCATTTCCTTTTCCTGAATTCCGTTCCCATGGCCTCTAGCCCTTTGTCGATCAAAAGAAATATTTCTGCAGGTTTAACAACATTTCTTTATTATATACGAAAGAAAATAACAAATACAAACGAAATATAACAACAAAAATAATGAATATATATAAATTGATAATATTCATGAAAAGATATAAATTTAAATGATTAAAGAAATCCCTATTTTTATTTCAACTGATGGTATCACCAACTTACAGTACTTCAGGACGACCAAAAACAAGTGCCTTACATAAATAAAAATATATAAAAATAAGGCTGATTGTAAAAGGAAACTAATATGTGGTGTCTGTGTTTTCTACTAGTAATGTTATGTTTATGTAAAGAATTTTCTTCTAGTCTCCTTATGCAAAGATTGTTCCATTAGTAGCATATATTAAGAACTTTGTCTTTTGTATTTGCAACATATAAGATAGATAAGAATCTTCGGAACTATTCCTGACATATACAGGCTTTCTCTTTCAATGAGAAGCTCTCTACTAAGAAGTCTCTACTAAAGACTACTTCAATTAGAGACAACAATAAACAAAATTTGCCTGGTGGGACAGCAGCTAGCTCCTTAACCATTATGCGAGATCAGGTCGGTAGCTCCTTTTACGCTCTGGTGTCCCAAGGCTAAGTATAGTTAACAAAAGGGGCTATATCGAACAAACAATCGTAGAAAAAGCAACACACGTTTACGTACAAATAATGGCAAGCACATGCAAATGTGGAAGTAATGTTATAATAGCATGTGACCACATATAATTTGTATAAGAGGCAGGAACTGCAAACCTTTAATGGTATAAATAACGGGATAGATGTAGAAAACCTCATTTCTTGTCACCAGCGCATTTCGTTTGTGTTCCAATCAATTTCTTGCTCTGACGATATGCCCATAGACAGAATGTGGATGTTCTTACTCGTGGGGGAGCGGGGGCGGGGGCGGGGTCTCAGTCGGTAGCGCGCCAGGCTTATAATCTGCAGTTCCCAGGTTCGAGTTCCAGCTGGGTCAGCGTTGAGATTTATCTCCGCAAAACTCCCCGCCCTGCCCAAGGTCAGTAGTAGACACCGATGGACTTGAAAAGGCCGTCTTCCGTCGGATGGGACGTTAAGCCTTTGCTCCGTGTGGGGAGAGCCATACCCTGTGCACGTTAAAGAACATGCTGGATGGCCTTGACGGGAGGCTACCATCTGTCTTCCAACAGCCATTTCAGTGGGTCACCTCTCCCAACCTTCTCTGAGTCTTCGGGGTCCTTGTGACCTGGTCATTTAGCCCATTGTGTGCAAAAAAGTGCCGCTCAGAGGTAAACCAACTAACCAACCAAAATCTTTTTACTCGTGGTCGAGGTATCGAGATGTTGGAATCAAGCCTAACACAGAGTGATGTTTCCAGGGCAATGCATGTGCACTAATCCGTGGTGTCAAGGCTGTGGAGAAGTCATTAAGAAACAAGAAACTTTAGTCGGGCACTTGGGCAGGATCGAACACAATTTAGAACTGCTCAGTATGACAGCTTTATGGAACTAATAGCGAGACGTAATAGCTCGCTGTACAGCTGGCTGCGGCTCGTTGACGAAACACTTTCGAGGTAAATGATATTACTGGCAACCTTCGTGTCACGTGACACGAAGTTTGCCAGATCACTAATTTCTAAAAAAATCGTTGCCAAATATTTTTTCTGAATTCTGTAATCAACCATAGTGTCTGGATACTTTTTGGAGCGACTGTACAGAACTCGTTATCACGCTTCAAATATCAGATAATGGTATTTGAGATATCATTATCTGATATTTGATTTTCAATAACAGTGGTGGTTTACTGGTCTGATATGGTATTATGTCACATGGCCGTACGACGCTCTGTCTTTTCTGGAGGAACTTTGATAGGCTTCAGATACAGAGAGAAGTCCTAGAATCTTATCTGAGGCTTTTTCGTGATGCTGTTATCCCAGAGTTCCTCCTCTTTATGGGCGATAACACGCTTCCACATAAGGCTGTTTTAGTGGATGATATCCTTGAAAATGAAGACACCCAGTGTATGCCATGGGAAAAAATATATATATCCAAATTTTGTAATGGCGCCTTAAGCAGTAAGGAATGGTCCAGTTATGTTAGAAATATATTTTTCCTCTCTGACAACAAGACATTTTCCACCACACATATTTGTGTGTTCACTTTATTCTTGTTTTAAATCAAAAAAACAAAGAAATGAATTGGATGCGGAATTAAATTTAAGATTGTTTTTGTCTGGTGTTGAGTCAAATATTGCAAACCTTTGTTCAAATAAAAATGTCTGACATCGAAACTAAGTTTATATATGATTGTTATAGTATGTTCAATATCTCCCAAGTTGCAACTAATTTGATTAAAAATATTATTTTTATTGGATATGATATATTCAACGAATTTTGTGCAACAAAGAAATTTAATATGAAGTCTTACAGAATAAATTATTTTATAATTTATTATTAAATTATTTTATAATTTGTTATTAAATTATTTTACATTTTAAAATTAGATTATTTTAAATTATAAAATAATTTTAATTAATTAATAATTTTAATAAATTAATCATAAATTATAAAATAATTTAAAACTAATTTTTTTACAATTAAGTTTTTTAGTTTCATATTTAAACTTTAAATCTCAGAAGCTTCGTAATTATAGGTAGTAAAATTTTATTATAATATTTTAATTTGAAGCTTTTTTAGTCATTATTACCCAAGGGTGGGGGGGGGGGTGCAACACATGTTTTTGGTTAAAAGGGCACCGCTACAGAGCATATGTAGGATGCATCGAGGAGACTAACTTCAACTCCTCAACTTTCTCCCAGAATTCTCCTAGAATTCTCTTGTACAGAAGTTGGATTTAATGCCACAGGATCTTCTTACAGCCCTCGTCAACAGCATGTCATGTTGATGTGACACTTGTACCGCTGTAAGGGGTCATCAGACACCTTACACTGAACTCTCGTGCACTAACAAATGCGTCTCACTTTCCCAATCGCGACTCCATTGAACTTTGCTCTAGTTTGTCCTCTATTTCATTTCGGCTCTATTGTGCATTTGCTCCTTCTTCCCATATTCCATCTGCACTCTATCGCCCATGTCATTATATCATCTCGTATTTTTCATTTCATCCATTTTGTCAACTATTCTTAACTTTTGGACATCAGTACTTTATACTTGTCGTGTAATGCTTTTATAAAGAAGTCTTCGGTAGAACCTTCTATTTTATAAAGATTATAAACTTCTACTATTTGATGTTATAAAGAAACTTTTATTTGTAGTCTTTTCTTATATTTAAAAAAGCTTTCAAGGTATCTTGGAAAACTTTTAGCTCTAACGCTCCAACAATTTGCCTAGTTTCCATGAAAATAAATGTAATAGGATCATGCGTAAAATGCATTTATATTTAATCATTTTGTAACAAAAACGATTCTATAAGAAATGATCGCATTCCCCATTTTTAAGCAATTCCTAATTCATGGTAACATGAAGATATTTTTTGCGACAAAATTTTTTAAAGCTGCAAAATATTCGAAAAGTGAATTATCTAATGGTGTAAAATGTGTCTAATATTATAAATTATGTGCATTATCTAATTAAATAATTGCCAGCAACACATCCGGTTGCTTACATTTACAATAATAAATAATTTTTCCTGTTTCTCCACCTACCTGGTTCAATGGTATCGCATTCGTTGGCGGTTTCACCGCGTCTACTGGGGATGGATTCAAGTCCCGGCATGGTTGTGTGTTTAGAGAAAAGAGAACAAACTTCATTGAGCGTGTAGGTTATCGCAATGCTACGTTTAGAGGAGTGCCTTTTACTAAAACGATATTTACGTGAAACTGTTTTCGTTCGTTATTGAAAGAAAGTTCAAGTGGAGAAGGCTTCTTTGCGCAGAGAGATGCAACTGGGTATTATAAGGAAACACTAATTTACAGGGAAGCACTCTTGTTTTAGAAGGTTGGGAAAGAAGATGTAATTTTTAAGGCCCTGTTAGAAACACAAAAAAAAATTCAACTAATTGCATCGCAAGTGAAATACCTAAACATAGCGATGTGCAAAGGGATGGACACAGCTACTCGATGAAAAGGAAAAACATGATAAGAATCTAAAAATCTTTAGATGAGATTCGAAAAAATATTTTTATACAAAAAAATAATGATTTTTGGAAGAGTTGTGAAGAAAACTAATTTTGATATGCTTATTACATCAAATGAAAACTACAATAAAATTCCCCCAAAAGAAAGATTATTAAAATCTTCACCTTTCTTATAAAATCCTTTCTTTGCACTTTCCCAAAGGAAAATCGGATGGGATGAGATGTGATCGGACACAGCGATTTACAGAAAAAGCCATAATTATTTCTGCATCAACGAATGATTTTAAAAAAATAATGCAGCGTTAATTGAATGAAATTAACGGGAGATGCACTGGAAAGAATAACTCGTCCCAAATCAGGAAATGGAGATGAGATTCCAGAAAGAAATCTAAATATGAGCGAAAACCAGATGTTCATCTTTCACCATTCGAGTAAGGTATCCGAACCTCACCCGTTGCACCACTTCCAAGTAACGCCTAAAGGTGAGCAACATTCCTTTCTTTCTTGGTTGTCCACTTAAAGAGAAAGAAACATCCGAGAGATAAACGCATTCAAAATCTGCCCCAGCGACCTTCCTCATTGTTAGAGAAGACACAAAGATTTATAAATCTCACAAACCAGATCCTCACGTGGTTGGCATCGTCCTGGAAGATCTACTGACATGGTTTACTGGTGATTACTCTTTCGCTTTGTTTTCTTTTTCTGTGCAAAAGCTTCCGAAAAAACAAGTGCTACAGTAGCTGCGTGCAGTGGCAGACCGAAATGATTAAAATGAAACGTCATCTCAGACAATGAGAAATTCATTACGAAATGGAATCGTACAAGAAAAACTTTGTGACAGCTGCGGATGTCATTCAGAGAGAAATTTGAGATCGACTCAAAGAAAAATTCAATGCATTTCTCCATTCCCGGTTTCATCTATTATTCTTTTAAATTGCAGATGTAAGAAGATGACCTTACTTTCCTCCATAGGGAGAAGGTCGGCTTAGTCGGTAGAGCAGCAGACTCATACGCAAACTGATGTTTCCAATCCACGTCTCCAGGAAAATGCTACTATGCTAACCGCTACACCATCAATGGCTAACTTTTTCTCAGCTTATGTGACCTTATAAACCTTCCGGATTTTATTTATTTGATTCGCACTAGTGGCGCCATCTATCCAGGAAGTGGACAACTCTGTTGCCTCATTAAAGATGGAATTAATATTTGTCACTCACGCTCAGGGCGTTAAATCAATAAATCAGTAGTAAATAATCGCAGGATAAGTCCTGTAGACATGGAACTCATGAAATGATGAGCTGAAAAAAGCTGAAAAAAGCTCATCATTTCATGAGTTCCATGTCTACAGGACTTATCCTGTGATTATTTACTACTGATGTTTCCAAGTCTCTACTGTGCATGCATTAAGATTTTCTCCGCTCTTTCATCTCTACCCTCAGTGAAAAAGAGAACACCGATGGCATGATAAGGCCGCCTTTCATTAGTGGTGGTGTTAAACATGACTCCATGAAGCGAGCGTCATACCGTTCTTCCTGGATAGCCTTGACGGAAGAATTCCTAATAGCTGCCCGGTAGCTCCCCTTTCGCCATAATCGGCTCCGAATCCCTGGAGCTCTTGTAACCTGGTCATGTAACCCATTATCTGCACAAAAGTGCCTCTCAAAAGTAAAACAAGCCGCCGTCCAACCTGAAGCAAATACCCCATTAATGGTGCTTAACAGACAATACAGTCGATAAGAAAAAAACATAGAAATCAAACGATCATTCTGTTTTGTTGCGATCTTAAGCAACCACGGCAATTCCCGATTCCGCCTGAAAGCATTACCAGTTATGAAGAGCCGTGCCTATCTAGAGCCGGAGGCAAGAATGCGCCATATAGACGCACCTCAACCCCGACCTCACATGGCAGCATTCCTATAAAAGGAAAGCTAACCACCGGAAGAAACCTAACTTTAATCTATTCCCCAGTTAGCCATGAACAAGGATATATAGATCCAAGTTCGCTCGTCGTCCGAGGTGGAGACTCTTAGTGAGGCCCAGACTTTGGTGAGGGCTCGACCTACTGGGGCACAAATCTTTTCAGAAGAGCCCTCGAACTGCTCACCCGGAGCACCTGACAGGTGAGGTCTAAGGCACCGTCACGGTCCAAACGGCACCTGAGAAACCGGTCGTCGGCACTTCGACCGGGTTGCTGGGCCCGAAGCCCCCCTACCACGCCAAGGTGGTCCCCTATCGGGGGGGGGGGGGGAAATCAAACGATCATCAAAGAAGATCATCGGAAAAGATTTTAAAATCTGACTGCAAGAGGAAAGCTAATTTTAGAAGTAATTGCTGCTGAAATGAATCGCTATTTCTTAAGTATCTCAGAGTCCTCAAGAGTGTCAGATTAAAACGTTGTTCTGCTCTACAGCAAAAGGCAATTAATTTTTAGCTCGTGACTGGCCAGCTCACATTTATGAAATGCACGAGCAGGTAACTCCAAGATCAGAGTTTGGCAGTCATTACGGTATCTGATGACAAAAAACAGAAGCAAAGCATTTAATGATTGAAGACATCAACAGATTATGTAAAATCACATTTGCTTCCTGTATGATGTGCAATGCCTAAAGATGATGGGAATGGAACTCCAATTGACACTTTCAAATGAAATTCCATAAATAAAGAAAAACAATGTTTAACACAAAAAAGAGAGTGACGAAATAGACGAATATGATGCAATGGAGGAGAGTGATACAATAAAAGAAAATGATATAAATGTCAAAAAGAAATGTAACTGGTACCAGAGAAAATATTTTCAAAAATGAAGCTCTTAACTAAATCTGAAATTTTAGGAAGCAAATAATCCTCTATACAAGAAGAGCCGAGATAAAATAAAGCAAGTTTCGTCATTTTATGAAATTATTTATTTTTGTCATTGTTTTGGTACCGCATATCACTCAAAATGTTTTTGTTTAGCAATAAATATTGGAACCTTTGCAGTAATTGAATTTTACTGCATGCACCTATTTTTCACATTCCGCATTCACTCTGTTGTCACACGTGCCATGGGTTTGCTCCCGTGACCCAGAAGCTATTCCTAGTTTCTAACATAACACTTACACACGGAATTTCTCTGGCTTAGCGATCCGATTTCATAACTACTTATATTAAATTTACATTATATATAAATTTATTGACCAGGAAATTATATACATAATTCTCAAGCAAGAACAGGCGAGAGAAACTGAAGAATTTAATCTTTCAAACGCGTCTATCGTGATCTGCAGTTGTTGCATTTGAGCACTGAAGCCAATTCTGAACCAGATTCTGTTTGGCATTCGAATACATAAATGTTTATTTTATGTCGCACATCACCATTATCTGTTCACAACTCACGATATAATAAAATTGAGAAACTTGCTGAAGAGCACAGCCAAACTGAAGCTCTGCCAGCCTGACCCCTTTTCATCACTTTAGATTTTTCTCTGTTGTATATCATCAAATTTACGTTATTACCAGTCTCATCAACATCCCTAATGAAAGAGATCATCTCGTCAACATCATCTGCCAAAAAGTCCAAATCGGCAGAGTAGTCTAATTTCCATATTTTAAAATCTATAGACCTATAATGTTCCAATCTTGTCCTACCAGTGAACTCCTCAAAACATAATCGATAACCAAACTAAGGAGAAAAGGAAATAAAATGCAACCTTGTCGAACTACATTCAGGGGTAGAAATGAGTTTTCAGAACTAGGTGAATGCTCTAGAATCAGTTGAAAACAGACACATAAAAAATCGTTTTAAAAGCCCGGGATTTATGACCAAAAATATTACGAAGTCCGAGTAGGACTCCCATTCCAGCGTGACTAAAATAACAAAGCTAAACCTATTTGCTACAACATTTAACAATTCTTAATTCAGGGTTATTATAAAAAGCCTTCATTATGTTAACTAACTTTTCAGCTATGCCATATGATTTCATGATCAAGCATTAACTATAACAATCAAAAGGAAAAAGGTTTTCTCAAATGCTACAAAGCTAGTAACACATGTTTTTAAAATTTATTTCTCAAAAATCTGCAATAGTGAAAACAATTAATCTATGCTTTCCCTATCACTTCTAAATCCTCACTGTTCCTCAACTAAATGTTTCATTCTCTTAAGCAGAACAATGCAAAGATAAAGGAATGCACATTTTGGGTTCGGAAATAATTAGCCCTATCACGAAAATGATTTTACCACCACTGCACTTGTTTACCCAGAAGAACATTATCCTTGAAATGACTCTACCACTTTTACTTCTTTTTAGTCAGAAGAACACATTTGACTTAAAGAAGGGTATGTTTAAATAAGACCCATTATATTCTTATCCTCAGCATTAAGCAAACCACGATTTTCCCTATGCCATATATCATGGTAATCATTGTCGCTTTCAAGTCCTTCAGAGTTTCAATGTTGAAGGTGATTCCCTTAACTTTAGTGCAATATTTCTTAAGCTTCAGTTACAAGGCACTTTAAAAAAGGTAATGAACAGACCCAATTTCCACTTCCCTATTTCAGGATGTCCGAAACTTTATGTAGCTTGGGACTCAGAAAAGCAAAGGTATGCAAAGAGGAAGTTAATTATGCAGTTAAAATAAATTCATATAATCTATTTCCTCTTATTTCTTAAAGTACATTTCAATAAGGAAATGATGCACACCTAAAGACCAGTTTTGTCATCAACTGGATCTGATACCATATTTTTATAACAATAAGAATGCAGTTGGAAAAATTATTTATGAGAATATGAAGTTTCCTCTGGTACATTTCACAATATCGTAAAGTTGTTTTCAAATTCTTCGATCGGAGAGCTGCTAAGCCAGCTCTATGTTTTTCCATATTTTTGTCACTCAATGAATACAATTCGATTTGAATTGGATACGATATTACAGACGTTAGAACGACATCACGTTGAACTCTAAATAGACAGTACAGTGAGTGAAAACCCTTGAAAAAATGAGAACGCGTTAGGTAACATAGAGGGAAGGAGGATGTAGGGAAAAAGCTTTACAGAATCATATAAGGAAAGGGAAGGAGGTTTCGTTCCCCTGAAAACAGAAATACAATAAACATGTCAGAAATAAGTCATGAAATCTTGAGAGCAGTAATATAAAATAATTCGAAATCAGATGCATATCCTTACTCTAACTAGCTGTAATCTACATTTCGAAGATAGTTGCTGTTGATTTTGATTCAGATATATATACTACGAAATTATATTATTTTCTAAATTGTTCATTCATAGCTTAATCCAGCAACATGTTATATTTTCCTATTTCTATATCTGAGAGAGGAATTCTCCGACACAGAGAAACTGGAGATATTAATTCATTTTGGAAAAATTTCGATAATTCTTCAAAAATGGGATAATCTTGCTTAACTTGACTGTGTTAAGTTATCGTGACGTTCTCGTTAAATAAACAAGAAATATGTTTCTAAAATAAACATCTAAATATAAACAACCCATTGCTTTTGTTTCTTCCCTTACTTCTCATCACGAGCTCTATGAAATAAATAAGAGCGGAATAGGAATCTTCTGAATCCCAAACAGATATCAGCTGAGACATCACAATACAAAACAATATTGGAGAGTATTGTAAGTAGTTCAATATATATCTGCCATTCATATTGATACCACGTGCTAACTTACAACAATTACTGACGAAAACGTATGCATCTTCACAAGGACACTGCATGCTGTGAAGATGACAATGATCTCTGTATGAAAGAAATGACAGTTGGAGTTTGAATCATGAACTGAGTTGGTTGTGCACGACTGATCAACTGGGCTGTCATTAGTGAAGTAATAGTTTCTATGTGACATAAAAGCAGTGAATTTTTTTAGGATGGGATCAAGCTTTAATGTCTTCATGTGTGGGTTGAAGGAGATATCAGTCAACACATTGCTTTTACAGAATGTTAGGTAAAATTCTTTATACAAGTGGTGCAACAGCAGATTAGAAGACATAGACGGTAAAGTCTTGAAGTTGTGTCGTACCTGAAATAAATAAAAATGGAATTTTGTATGCTTTAAATAACATAAAGTAGTTACTTGGTAAGAAATGACTTATGAATAGGGTTACCACACGTCTTCTAAAGGGACGACATGTCCTCTTTTTTCATCTCATGTCCTCTCGGAATTTTGATAAAACATGAAATGTCCTCCTTTTTATATACACTCATAACATGATTAAACTAAAATTAAAGCACTCTTTTTTTGAATTTTCCTTTTTTAAATATCTTGAACCTATAACTATAATATAATTTACTACTAGCCGTGAAATAATTTACTGTAAATGCAAATCTGAATGCTAAATAGATTCTGTTAACGTTGCAAATGCTACTGTTTTCTGCAACCTCAATATGAGCAGTTTACACGTCAGATTGAATAAAAGAGTATGCCCTGCAGAAAATTGCATAACATTTTGCTTCTGCACACCGATAGATGGAGCTTTGAAAGTTGACAGTAGTTTTATTTACTTGATTTGCAACATAAAGGACAGAGAGTAATTATTTCCAGTTCGTTTAAGACTTCTCTTAAAATGGCATGCCCTACCAAGATCTAAATCACTGCTGATCACTACCTCAATCAAAGTTAATAGAAACACACAAAGTTTGCTTACTGCAACAGCAGAGTTACTACTCACTATGCCACTTAAGGCCCTTGATTGCTTATCAAGTAGGAATAAAAATCGGCATGTCATATATTTTGAAGTGTATCGAATAATAGGATTATTCCTTTTTCTGACTGAACTGTAGTCGGTACTTGAAACAAAACTTATTAAATAAAATTATTTTATTTCACAAATTGAAAACATATCTTCCTTTGTAGCTCTTTTTTTCCTCCTTTTAGAGCACTGGCATCTAGTAGCCTTATTTATGAATCTCTGATATTGAATATTTACCGAAGTGCTAAGCCTCAACGGAAATCTTTCGATTTGTAACTTGTTAATTAGAATGCCACGTGTGTAACGGAAATTTCGAACTCTCTATTCTATTCTCATAGTTAGTAAAAGATTATCAGTGAGTAAAATTAGACTCGAGTATAAATAGTTCATTTGCGTGTTAATTAAATTATTGTTTCATCTAATAAAATCGCCATGGCTATTTAAAGTCTTCTTCTGTGTTAATTGAATACTTCTTTTATCTAATAAATAAATTTATTTGGTATCAGTTTAGTTAATTCGATTGGGTTTGGTTGTTTTACCTCTGAGCGGCACTTTTTTGCACACCATGGGCTAAATGGCCAGGTCACATGGACCCCAAAGACTCAGAGAAGGTTGAAGGAGGAGACCCACTGGAACAGCTGTTGGGAGACAGATGGTAGCCTCCTGTCAAGGCCATCCAGCGTGTTCTTTAACGTGCACAGGGTATAGCTCTCCCGCACACGGTTTAACGTCCCATCCAACGGACGGCGGCTTTTCCAAGCCCATCGGTGTCTCCTACTGACCGTAGGCAGGGCGAGAAATTTTGCTGAGATAAATCTCGATGCTAACCCAGCTGGGACTCGAACCTGGGAACTACAGATTACCAGCCTGGCGCGCTACCGACTGAGCCACCCCTAGTTAATTCGAACCCACTACACAGTTTTGTCTAATAAACATTAATGAAAGTTTATAACAATACATAAATCCTTCATCTTGGCGCTACGTCATTATGTTAGTCTTCATCCGATGGACATGATACCCAAAAACCTTCCTCTGGCATATTAACATTTCTTCAGAACAAAGAACAAGATGTCACAAGGAGTAATAGACGTAATCTCGCCACTGGGAGAAATTATTGAGAAATAAGAGTGGGTAAAAGTTTCATTCTAAAGTCTCGAAAATTGATCTAGTCACTCCATTCTGAGTTATTGCTGTAAATATGGAAATTATTAAAGTTTTCCTCATTTTAATTTTTTTAATCCAAGTTAATTTAATAATTATGAAATTGTATCCACTGTTATAAGAATAAAATGTTGCATAGTTAGAAAATAGTTTCGTATAAAAAAATTATTAATTTGACGTACTTAGCGAAATAGCACACCAAAACCGTAGTATTTATTTCCTCTTCGAAATGAACTAGTGATCCAAATTCGAGATCTTCCTGAAATACTAATCAGATCCTGGATGCGAAATTTTCAAGTCTTTGCACAAGAGATAATTTGTGTTCACTAAGCCATCAATAGGAAACAAATGACATCAGATCTTGGTAGCGAGGAGATCGCTTGTTACTAGTTGAGGATGTTTCGTTTAGATTAAGTGATCGCATTAAAAAACGATCACTACCGATACAAATCGAGAATTTAGCAAAATTCGTAACATGGCAGAATGTATTAAATAAAGTAAACTAATGTCCTGCGATGAACTCTTCACTACTGATTTTCTTTCTTCTGTCGTGACTCGTTTAATTGCTTTCGGCAGTGCTCCTTTCGGGTGAGGATACTCACGTGGCAGCTAAAGGCGAGTGACCTCCGCGAGCACTTCCCTCTAAAGAGGATGCATCATTGCTCGTTGCTCCCTGCCTCTCTGCAGCCAAGCGCCGCCAGATATTTTGAAAGTCCCATCCGCTCTCATGTACTTCTGACCCGGAAGGAGACTTTGAGTCGTCGTGTTGGTTAGTTCGTCTGACTACCATGCACATGTGGTCGGGTTCAGATGAGGACTGAGGTTTGGTAAATGATCCACGCACAAGAACAATTTTCTTGTTCAGAGAGTGGAAAAACATGAATGAGAAAGTTGATTCTCTGGTAGCATCATATGGATTCCGTCTCTCCAAATTAACCGAAGAGCCAAAATATTATGGCCAGCGCATCTTTATGCAAATTGAAGCAACTACAGGTAAAGACGGCGGGTGACGGTAAACAAGGTCATGAAACGGTAATATATAACACCTGATACTCAGCTCTGTTAATCAGTGATATTCTTGTTCTTCAGATGGGAAAGGCAGCGGACCAAGGTGAGTTCCACAAAGGTCACATTGTAATGGCTAGACGACTGGGTCAGAGCATTTCCGAGACGGCAAGAATTGTGGAGTGCTCACTGTCAGCCGTGGAGTACCTTCAAAAAGTGGTCCGAGGAAGGAAAAACCACGAACCACTGGCAAGGCGTGGGTCGACCACGGCTTGTCGATGCTGTGGTCAGCCAACACCTTGCCAGTGGTTCGTGATTTTTCTAGTGGTAGAGGTGAGTGAAGGTTATCCCGTATGGTACGAGCCAATAGAAGTATATAGTGGCGCAACTTGTCCGTAATTTGAATGCTGGTGACGGGAGTAATGTGTCACAACATAGAGTACATTGAACCCTTCTGAAAATGAGGCTGCGTAGATGCAGGCAGCTCCGAGTGCCCATGCTAACGGTGAGCATGGGCACTCGGAGAAGACGGTTCACAGAAGGTTCACCGTCGAAAGCGCCTACAATGGGCACGCGAGCATCAAAACGGGACCATGCATGATTGGAAGGTCAACTGGTCCGATGAATCTCGTTTCCTATTGCACCATGTGGACGACCGGGTTCGCGTGCATCATTTACCTGAGGATATGTTGGCACCAGGATGAACCATGGGACGAAAACAAGCTGGTGGAGGAAGTGTAATGCTTTGGACAATGTTCTGCTGGGAAACCCTGGGTCCAGTCACTCATGTGCAGGAAAATATGACGTCTACCACCTACCTAACTAAACATCATTACAGACCAGGTACATCCTTTCATGTCAACGGTATTCCCCTCTAGTAGAGCCTTCTTTAAGCAGAATAATGCGCCATGCCACACTGCCCAGATTGTTTGAGAATGGCTCGCAGAACATTATAGGAAGACCTTCAGGTATTGCCCTGGCCTCCAAATTTCCCAGACATCAATCCAATCGAGCAAAATTCGTACTGAGGCTTGGTTTGGTTTGCTTTGTGTTGGAACAGCATATACGATCGGCGGCGGCTCAACCATGTAGCTTACAAGAGTTAGATCTGCTGGTAACGTGTTGGTACCAGATACCACAAGACACATTTAGAAATCTTGCAGTGTCCATTCCTCGCCGGGTAAGATCTGTTTTGTCGGCGTGTGGGGGATCAACATTATATTAGGCAGGTGGTCATAATGTTTTGACTCTTCGGTGTAAGTCGTATTTGGCAAACTTTCAACTCCACAAATACCTGGAGTTGGCAAAAGGCCACCTAACTTCGACTGCAGAGGAATGTGGACTATTCTGTATGGCAATGCCTCTCAGGAGATATTTTCTGGTAGTCGCATTCCAGCCGTGCTGTGGCAGTATTAACAAAAATGAAATAATATTAAATACTAAGGATGTATAAGATTCTAAATAGTTTTCATGGAGTTCCTTATTTTAACTTTAATTAAATTTAAACACTATTACCTCCCTAACGCGAAACTTAATTTGCAACGTATATAATGCAAACTATATCATGTAGTATCCTAGGTGTCCTATATCTTCTCCATGTGCCTAGACAGCCAGGCACCAAGAGAACCATTGCCAAGATTGGAGCTGAATACCGGTGGCGACGGAAAGAAAAGCAATTTCTGCCACACCGACCGAGTAGTCTCAGAGAGAAAAATGGTGTTTTGGCGCCTGGCTGTCCAAGTACAGGGAGACAGTATAGTAAACATAGGATATTACATGATATAGTTTGCATGATATGCGATGCAATTCAAGGTTTCGCGTTACGGAGGTAACAGTGTTTAAATTTATTTAAAATTAATGTACACACAAATTTAGAAGGTAAACTTACAGCAAAGCAATGTTTTTGAGAATATAAAACTCTTATTTTTCATCTTTAACACATAATTAATCAATCATCATCAAATATGACAATCCACTGCCACCGTAAACCACTGAAAAGTTTGATGATCTGCTGTTATTAAACTTCTTATAGAGGGAAACTGCTCCATCGAAAAATCCATTGTAATTTGAACACTTATATCCTAATTTTGAATATTTTGGTTTAGTCTAAATCGAAATGTATTTTGGAAATTAATTTACTTTTAGTTCCTTTGCAAAGAAAAAAGAGTTATTATTTTTATTTTGTTGTCTCTCTATTTGTAAACAAACAACTCTTTTAGCTTCAATAGATAAACGAAAAGTTCGTTTGGTATCCGTTCTAAGAAGATATTTGGATCCGCGATTTCCGATTAGTCCAATTGTTTAAATTTCCATCGATAGAAGGTTGTTAATTATATAAATGGTAAAACTTTTAAAGAATATTGCAAATAGTCAATTCGTGATGGAAAATGAAATTCAAGGGTTTACATTGACAGCAGCCACTTGACCCTTTACCCCTAAACAACTTTTTGATTTCAGATGTGAATGCAAAATTCTTTCTCGGTGGGATAATGAAATATTATTATTCGCATTTTTTTTTCGAGCCTTCCATCAGTATTATTTTAAATTTTCACCGTTAGAGTGTGATAAAATCGAAAAACAGCAAAAACGTCTTGGAAACGAGTAATATTCATCAGATGTGATTTTACTTCTCAGTTCAAGTTGATCAAGTTTCATGACATCGCATTAAGGAGGATGAGGATATTTAATGCATGAGACGTGAGAATTTTCAGCTCCTGTCTGGTTTCCATTTATCATCATTTTTCATTCTTATGCATTCATTTTTAAACCACGTTGGCAATGGATTATCATAATAACATTTTTGGTTAATTTCATTGTCAATCTTATTGATTATTAACATTATTGCTCCAAGTGTGCGAACTTTATAATGTGAAAAAAAACCTGTCTTTTTCTCTTTTTCATTTTGATGATTCTTTCTCAGCTGAACATTCATCCCATTGTGCAGTAATATGAATGACACTTAGAGGAAAAAATCTCCAACCCATGAAGTGAAGCCTATTAGCAAGATCTGAAAGTTGACCACAACTTTGAAAGAGGTTGAAATTAGTTCTCTTGGGATTCGAACCCTCTAATTGAGAAGCAATTTTACCACGTTAATCAGTAGAAAACGACGATTAATCAAGAAGGATAATTTCAGGTGTCAAAAGACATGGCCATTGAGAATTTTATTTTTTGTTCGAGGCATTAAATATGATTGAAAATGTCTCCGTTAACATTCAAGATCAACCAACGATTCTAATTCCCGCAAAGTTTTCTTTCTCTTTCCACTTCCATCCGACTTCACTCTGTGTCCTTGCGCCAAAATATCCCGACGAACCAGCTTCACTTTTCATTTAGGTAAGAACAACTTCTACCAGAAAAAAAAAAGGCGAAAATCTTTCAAAGTGTTATATTTTAATATAAAAAGAACACTTAAACAAAAATGCACACTTTACCTTCATATTTCTAAATTCATAATGTTTTACACATTTCAAAATTTATGAGTTGTATGAGACAGACTTAACCTGGGCACAAAAACCAAGCTCATAAATTTTTTCTGATCCTCGAAGCGTGGGTGAGATTCGAAATTCAGGAGTTGGCAATGCAGGGCGTCTTTGTTTCCTCCTTACTCCTTTATCGATACATGCAATGTCGCTCCAAAACAATCTTCATTGACATTTCCCCCCCCCCTCCTCACAGATATACACATGAATGTTTGTTTGTGTACGTCCGTGCATAGTATATGCACATACGGAAAAATCAAGTAGTGATATTTTTCAGCGATCTTGTTCTTGTTGTTTCAAATTTACGAAGCATAAAGCTTAGGAACACGAAACAAGCTTTAGTAAAGAAATGTGGTCAAAAACCTCACGAAGCTACTTATGGTGAATGAGATGTTTAAAGTTAAATATTTGGCCATGCTTGTTTTATTCATAAAGCTATATTTAGAGTTGTTCCTTACTTAGATCCCGTTACCTCAACTGTTCCTTCTTTAGATCCCGTTACCTCAAGCTGAATCTCCTTCCTTTGAATAATTTTTCAATTGCAAACTCAGGCTAGAAACAATGCGATGCATTTATTTTTCACTTGATTTAGAGATACCGAGCTATTGCAAAAAGGAAGTAAACGGCCTGTGCATATCTCTAGGGAAGCAATGAAAACTGCTTTCAGCATGATGTAGTTTAATCGTGTGAGTGAGTTGCAAAAGCACCACATTGTATTGCACAATAGCAGTGCACTCGGCAGCCATTAAGGCCAAGGTTGGCCAGCAACTGTTACGTCTGCTCTCATTATGACAGCGTCGAGAAAGGAGAGGATGCCGACCCCGCCATTTGCATGCTACGCTTAACACCGTTGTCTCTTTCGTCCCAAGACCCTCTCCCGAAATGACCGACTCGAGGCTCACCGTCACTTCAGTGGACTGCACGCTCTATTGCCTGCTCACTTCGTTTCCTTGGCGACCTTCCTTCTATTTGGCCCTAGCCATCCGATCCTGATGCCCGATGGAGCGACAAGGAAGGACAAATCCTTCCATCTTGGAATGGTATCGAGTCATCAGATGACCAGATGTCGGGCAGTGATTCACCACTTAGCAGTCGAGTTTAACATTAAATCAGTCTGCTTTTCGTTTCAATAGAGACGATTCACTAGCAGTAATTAGAATCGATGAACAGTCCGTTGTTCTGATGACCCTATCGCCATTTAGGGGTGATAGAGAAATCCCTTTGTTATGGTACTAGGAGGAATGAAATTCCTTTGCGATACTTTTGGCCTGCCATTTCCTGCACTGTACAAAAAAATATATCTTCAAGAGAAAAACAACCCAACCTAAACTCCACATCATCGCTCAATTAAAATAAAAAACACCATAATGCTATTTTATTGAAATTAATTTTTAGAACTTTCTAGAACAAAGCCGTTGAAATTTTTTTCTCCAAAGCTTGTGTCCCGTGAAACCATATTACGACACTTAGACATAAATATTCAGTAGAATGTTATCAACAACTTATTATAAATTCTAAATTCGAAAACATTGTCACTATAAAATAAACAATGCCCACACAAATCTTCAAGACCAAGGAATCGTCCCCGTAATTCCGCAGCTATTCGACCGATCGGTCCCGAATTTGGTGTGGTGATCCCACTCAGTTCAGGATACGTAGAGTTTAGAGATCACGGCCCTATCTGTGGTGGGTGGGGACTGAACTCTCCTCAAACACAAAAAATCTTTTACTTCACCTATCGTATGAATTCAAATTATGAATCTTCAAAATTCTGAATGGAACAGTACATTATCGATGTACCAAATTATCAATGAACAGATGTTTTGCGACCAACTTTTAAGGGACGGCTTAATTTTATGGGGTCGACAACCTTACAGTGCACTAAGTTACGATGAGATGAAGCTATAGCCGAAGTCTGATGATACTAGCTCTGACCATCTAGGAGATGTCGAACAGACATAAACACAGACAAACAACTTCTCTATTTTATATATAATGACAGATAATTCTAATTAACTGTAAAAGAGCTTTAATTAACTGTATAAAGTTGCATTTTAATGCATTAGATAAAACGAAACCTGGAATTAAATAAGAGTTCCCGTATCAGAGAAATAACATCTCTATTCTATCGAAGTTCCTTTTCCTCCATTACGCTAAAAAATTCGCGGTTTGCGTAACTAATTACAATTCAACAATCCCAATTTAAGTTAAATAGAAGAAAGAATCAAATGATTCATGATTTCTTGCTAAGAAGTAGGTAAACGTTTTGGTATATTCCTATTTCATATACAACTAATGTTGAAATTATCAAAAAACTAATTTTAATTAGTATTAAAATTATGGAAAAACAAGAGAACTAGCGTTGAAGCTCACAAAATAGGTACAGAAAAGTCCTCGAAAAACAATTATATATTATACTTCGCTTAATTTCAGACTAGTATAAAATTTTTAAATAAAACATGCTTCTTTGTAAATTCTAGCATTTTTTTCTCACTCACTGAAATTTCTACATCTGAATCGAGGTGAATTGCATCCTCATCATCATTCATTTTTCTCCATCAGTGGCATGACCTTTGTATTGTTCCGTCAGAGCCGTCCTCTCTGTCTTTTTTGAATCGAAGTGGCCTCTCATATTTCTCAATGATTGATTGATTAGGCTGAGGCTGATTGGTTAGCGTGTTCCCTTACTCCTCAAAAGGATCTGGGTTCAAGACTCGGTGAAGCACAGATGTTTCTCTTCTGCTGAGGCCTCGCCTTTTTCACTGATCTTCTCTATGGCGTCTCTTATTGACAGGCTTCTGTCAGATCTCTCTGATAAGCTGCTGCTTAAGGGATAATTTTATTTTTAATGCTCTCAATTTTTTTAATTGAATTCGCTCAGTAAAGACGATATTTTGTTTCTAATGGTCTCATTCACAGAACCTTGGAAGCAATCATTCACAAGTAAAATCTGCTTCTTTGAATTTTTTATTACCTTTGCACTTAGGATATAAAATTTTTTTTCTAATACTTTTTTAAATTTAGTAACTTTCTAAGAATGAGTTAAGTGTTCGGCAATCAGCTTTTTTTTAAATTTATTTCCAAGAAATTCCAAGAAATTTAAGAAAAATTAAGAAAAAAAAAATCCTATCAATTTCATCTATTTCCTCAAATGTATTTTATGCTCGCTAAAAGCCCAGAAAAATTATTTCATTTTGCAATTTTTCGCTCCTTGGACCCAGCGGAATAGGAGAATGTTTCAAGCATAACTTACTGCACAGTGAAAGCGCCATTTAGGAAATATTTCAGAAATAAAGTAATGTAAGAAGTGCAGAGGCAAAAGTTAGTTTTTCTAAACTATGTTAAAATCATTCATTCTGCCTTGCAGTGTTTTACTGAGCTTCTTTCCATTTCCTGATACTTTGATGAGTGAGCCTCTCTTTCTCAAAGTTAATTTATTGACTCATTAAGCTTAGCATCTGTATTGCTCTTTTCCCCTCTGTCCTACTGGAAAGACTCCTGAGAAGCAGCACAGAGATAAAGAAGAGAGTGGTAAGTTGTTCCACATAGAGATAATCAGGTTAACAACGTTCCTCCCTTCTCGACACCGAGATCCCAACTGGATGGACAACACACCTCCGATGCGAAAGGAGCGCACTGCGCCTTGCATCGTAGAACAGCGCCGAAGGAAACGATAGCAATGCATGCAATTGGAATGCAGTTCATGGCAAAACCAAAACTGCTCCCTTGACTGAAATATGAAGAGACCTTTAACCCAGGAAGGAAACTCAAGTCTCATATCTTTACAGCACTCTCTAGGAAGGAACACTTTCTTTTACTGTAGACAGGAGAATCGCACAAGAGCAAATGCAAAAGAAAATAGGGAAAACGTTTAAATGGGGTGCATACTTTTGGCAGGATAGCTTAGAGACAGGAGATGCTTTATCAACTCGTAGCTAAACTAAACCAAAGCAAATGGCTAGTTCGTCACACAAATCATCTAATCAGTTATTCGAAAGCATCGGTGAATACAAATGTCGTCTTTAGCTATGAAATATTTAACCCTACAAGCGTTATACTTTTTTTCTTCTGTAGGGCTCCTAAATACACGCATACTCGTAAGCAATGGGACGGGCTATCATGTCAGCAAACACTATTGGGCCAGAGCGCTCTGACGGGGAGAACTAGTTCCAGCCACCTGGAGGAGGCGCACCAAAATTCAGTCGCAAACTGAATTCGTCCACGTTAGAAATTATTGTCAGGATACCTTTTTTAATGGAAAGAGTGATAAGTGTGAGAATTTGGAACCAGTGGTCCAAGGTCATCATTATTTATGAAATCCAACAACAAATCCACAACATGCAGCTTAAATGATGATGATGATGTCAAAAGCATCAAGTTTGTTGTAATTTGATTTGAAGAAACAAAACTATTCAAAAATCATCAAAAGACATTTTAAAATTTCTGCTTTGTAGTTCATACAGTAATTTTTTGTAGCTTTTTTCCGACTAAAAATGGAAGGTAGCGACTTCTTTTTTTTCGAAACAGCAATAAAAAATATAATTCCCATTTCAGCTTGTGATGCAAAATGAAAAAGAAATGAAATCTGCAACAAAATCTATAGTAACGATTGGAAGAGGGAAAGTAGATACGCCCCGCCCCTCAAGAACCTTTGAATTTTGTCACGTACCCTTCTTACTCTATCCGATCACCCATGCTCGAATAAGAACCAATTCCTACAGCAGAAGAGGACGCAATGTTTCGGAGAACTTTCTTATCCCGATGAAAAGAATTCGTGAAGAAGAATTACGCCGGAAACACGATATCAGAAAGTTATAACGAAGGAGAGAGTATTAGTTATCCAGACAAATATCCTGGTTCATATATTTCATTTATTTATTCGTGATTTCATTTCAAATTCACTGTTTTCTAAATCAATTATCTGAACTCCGTTTGCAGGCCAGTTCATTTCATCATTGCAGATGTTGCACAAATGGAGAGAGAGGTAGGCTCATTCGGTAGCGCTCCAGAGTCGTAACCTGATATTCCCAGTTCAAATCCCCATTGTGCTTGCTCTTGTGCGAATCTGCTGGAAATCCTCATTGTGAAATCCCTCCCACTGTGAAATCCCTCATTTGGAAATCCCTCCCACTTCTGCCTTCGGTGAGAAAACAGATAACGATGGGTTTGGAAAAACCAATGGCAATTAACGGGATATTGCCTTGTGCAGAAAAGCCATAAATTGATCTTTAAAGAACAGGTTGGATGCCCTTCACACGGGTTTCCATCACTTAATAGCGGGGTCCTCATAACCTGACATTTTAATCCATTGTGTGCACAAAAGGGCAGCTCAGAGGCAAAACTAGGCAACGTGCAGACAGCAGATGGTTGTAAGAAGATTTAGAAGAGAGATGGTGGATGATCACGTGATCCAGGATTCGAAATTCAAAAGATTGCTTTTTGGGAACTGGAAGCGAGATCGAGGAAAGAAATGTATTACTGAGGATATAACTTTACTGAGGATAATTTACTGAGGATAAATGTATTACTGAGGATATAACTTTACTGAGGATAAATGTATTACTGAGGATAAATGAGGAGTCAGTTTATTGGAACAAGTAAAGGACGAGTTATTTATTTCTATTTGCACTTAATGCAGGGAAGGTTATTTATTTTCATTTAATGCATTTATAAATGGCACCTAAAACACTATCCCTTGGAACGTGACCCACTTCATTGTTTCTTCGTCGCAGCTTCTGAAACAATTTGGTGTGGTCATTGGTTTGGATTCTTTATGTTGGCGATACGCCCATTCACGTGGCAAGCGTCATATCCCGTGAGTCGAGAAACTGGTCAGTCGCAAAGTTGCCTCGTTTGGATTCAAGTTTTTATGAGCAGTGAACCGGTTAAAGCCGAAAGTATGCAGCGTCCCTTCCACTCTCTCGGGCATGGGGAATGGCGGCAGATTCGGCTCATGGCACGAGAGATGCATGCTTCGCAAGACATCTTCGAGAAACAGGGGAGAGAGCAATCGGCGGTAAAAGAAAGCCAATGTAGAACACGAACCTCGAGGGGAAAGAGTCTCGGCCCTGCACGAGGAAAACTCGACGAGGTCAATGAGGCCTCGGCGGGTGGCTTCGATGGCGAAAGATTTCAACACTCGCTCAATTCACGAATTGGAACCATGTGAACTGACGTCATAAAAGAAAACTACCTTCTAATTCTTTCTCTCCTTTTTTGAAAGCTTCTGTGGACATTGAGCAGCACAAAAGATTCATCTTTTCTTTCCGCTTTATATTTTTAAAGGATAATAAAAAAGTTTTAAGCAGCAGCTCTCCCCACATAGTCCTATATAGAGTCTTGCGCCGAAGGATATCCGCATTTAAGAGTGCACCGTGGATAAAAGATTACTATTAATATTGTAGTATAAACATTAGAAAATTAGTTAAGCGTAATAAATCATTCTTTTTATGGTTTAACTTCATACTGATGAAGGCAAAAGCTTAGGTTCAGATAATATGTTTCATTTGTATGGTTTTATAGCTTTGTAATAAATTACTTTGCTTACACTGCTGGCCATTAAAAGTACAACACCAGGAAGAACTCATCAGATTGCCTCGATTTATGCAAGATGGGTAGCCCGTGGAAGAACATTTAACGATTCAAAGCGCGGCACATGCGCACATCGTGTGTGACAGTAACGCCCCCTGGAACAAAGAGCCAGTGTAAAACGTTGGAAATGTGTTTGCTCGCAGTTCTTGCGCACTAAGGATCAAGTATGCCCCGTCGAAGAACACGGCATCCATACGACCAGGTTTCCGACTTTGATCGAGGGAAAATTCTGGGATTCGGGAAGGTAGATTATCATATCGATCGGTGCTCGGGTTGGACGCAATGCTTCCACAGTGATATGGCGTCATTGGGAAGAGGAGGAACGAACTCACCGCCGTGAGAGATGTTAACGGCTCTGTCACACAAACGAACGAGAGAACAGATATGTCGTGCGCATGACTTTGAATGATCGCACAGCCACACCAAACACCTTATCTCAACAGTTAGGGTGTGTTGCACATCAACCAGTGTCCGCACGTGTGGTTCGACGTTGTCTTTAGCATCGGGGCATCTTTGCTAGGTAGCCATTGCTTCGGCTACCATTGACTCTACAACACAAGCGTATGCGACTGCAATGGTGCCAAGAACATCGTGCATGGATGGGCGAATGACATCGCATCGTCTATTCAGACGAATCCTACTTCAGTATGCAGCACCATGATGGACGAATCCGTATCTGGCATTTTCACGGTGGCAGGCTCAGTGAGACATGCATGATGCAGCGCCATACAGATTCGGCCCCTGGTGTTAGGGTAGGGGGTGTCATTGGACTCCACTCATGCACGCGACTCATACGTGTTATTGATACTTTGAACAGCCAGCGTTACAACAAAGAGGTGTTGGAGCCTGTGGTCCTACCCTATCTTCAGGGGCTCTCTGGTGCCATCTACCAACAGGACAATGCACGACCACATGTGGCATGCATCGTCCAACAATTCCTGGATAGCCACCATGTGACACTTCTGCTTTGGCCTGTGCGTTCACCGGATCAGTCCCCAATTGAACATGTCTGGTCCATGATCTCACGAAGACTAGCACACCAGACACCAGCAGCTGCTACAACAGATGAACTTTGGCTACGTAGCGAAAAAACATGTACTGACATTCCCCAAACACACATCCGACGTCTCGTCCTCTCAATGCCGGACCGTGTAGCAGCGATTATCGCCGCTCATGGTGGCTACACAAGATACTGATTTCTTTGTATTCCATAAGTCTAACCGAGTTGTATTAGTAATCATTTTATCCTCGTAACATAAGCTATGCTTTCACTAAATATGGCTTTAATATCTCTTCTTTCCTGGTGTTGCGCTTTTAATGGCCAGCAGTGTATATTTATGTTTGGTAAGCATGCTTTTGAACTCACGCTCAGTTTTAACGATTAAAATTCACAGCAATGTCTGAAAGTAAAGAGCAAAATATCACCGATAATGAAATTATGATGTATATCTTTTACAATTATATAATATTTAATGTATGCAATATCACCACCTGCTTTATTGTAACTTCCACTCTTACGATATATTTATATATCATTCTGTTCAATACTATAATTTATTTCATTATTTTGATCCGCACCCTCGGTTTGAATAATTATATCTGACTGAAGTTTTATCAAATTTAAATAAACTACAAGATGATCCAAGTTTCTCTGGCACTTCTTACGTTGCTTTTGAATGAATCAAAATCATTTTCCCAATTACATTCATTACTATTATATCCATTTGCACCCTCTACACATATATATGCTATCACTTACGATAGCTTTCAAAATATTTTCTGCCATCATTAGTAATCCTTTTCAAATTTTGAATTATATCAATATACATATAGAGAACAATGAATACTAATACAAGTGATGTCAATAGAATCTAAAACACTGAATTCCTTGCCAATAAACTGAAAGTCATTATTATCATATTTAGAACTATTGACATAAAGTTATTTAAAATAATCCCAAAAGCATTCACAATATCTTGATCAACGGTAAAGTCAAAACCATTTTAATGCCTACTGTTGAATAAAGACGTACTTTTATAATTTTCATTAAAATGAGAAAAAAATCTAGTTAGATTAGTCAATAAATCAATTCAATCTCAGAGATATGATGATTCTAAGTAGTTTTCATTTTATTTTTAACTTATTTTCTATGTTTTCATTTTTTAACGTGTAAAGTTTTCTTACATTTTTTCTTTCGAAATGTCTACCTCATTTTAACACCATGAATACTAGCACCGTATATCATTTTTATCACAGCCTTAAATTTAGGCACACAGAGATTAATAACATCACAAAATTGACTACAACTAGAAAAATAACACATCGCCTCTGACGAATATGGGGGGGGGGGACTCGTTATGAAACTTATCACTTATCGTAAATGGACTGCAACAGCCGCCGACAACGTCGAGTGCATATGTTGTCAGCGAAGAACACGAGAGGTGTGTGTCCAGTGGGTGCAGCAACATTGACACTGGACTGTTGAGCAATGGAAAAAGGTTGCTTGATCTGATGAATCGAGATTCCTTTTGCACCATGCTGATGGAAGGATCAGAATTTGGTGCAAGCAGCATGAGGCCACATGGAGCTACCTTGTCTGGTGTCAACAGTACAGGCCGGTGGTAGCGGTGTGATGTTGTGGGGAGTGTTTTCTTGGCACACATTAGGCCCTTGATAGCGATCAAAGGACATCTGAAAGCCACAGCGTATTTGAACAACGTTGCTGACCACATTCATCCTTCCATGGCTACAGTTTATCCTCATTCGGATGGACACGTTCAGCATGGTAATGCACCTACTCATAAGGCACTTATCATCACCAAATGGTTCCATGAATATGCTGATAAGTTTTCCTTGCTTCATTGGCCTGCATATTATCCCCACATCTAAACCCATTGAGCTTCATTAGGATGAGTTGGTAAGGGCTGTTCGCGTCGAGACTCTGCCGCCGTACAATTTGAGCAACTGCACGACTCATTCATTTCCATACGGTACAGTCTTCCTGCACAACGCATTCAGAATCTTGTAAGTTCCATGTCCCGACGAATTCGGGCTGTTCTGAAGACCAAACGAGGCGCAACACGCTATTAGATAGGTGTGTCTAATAAACCGGGATTTCAATGTAAAAGAATAAAATTTAATAGTTGTTTTCTAAATCTATCTTTATTGTCGGACATAAAATTATTCAGGTACCTATTTTGGATTTCAAGGCAGCTAGACAAGTTTCAGATTTCGTATAAGACGACAGAATTTTCGGGAAGAAGGTCCGGATCCCCTGGTCCCCCCCCCCCCCCCTCCTGGGTACATCCCTGATGAGAATTCTTGATTCTTGTTGTGAAGAATATGTCACATCTTTGAAAACGAAATGTATGTTGGAAAAGTAAAGGAGTTCAGAAATTGATTTTGGTATTGCACTAAATAGTGGAGTTTCATTACTTTGTCAAGAATTTTATAAATCCATTGAATTTTAACATCTTATTTTATTCGTTGAAAAGGAAAATGTTCTGCATTGACACAGTGTATGAAGAGTGTTAGGTAAAACCTCTTTACGTAAGTTGTGTAACAGTAGATTAGGAGACCGGCGAGATAGGTAACTCAGAGTGGTGTTATGAAAGAGGTACTTTGTAGGCCTAGAAGTAATGTAAAGTAGTTATTTTAAGAATGAATGTGAAACCCCATTTATTGAGTGTTTCTTGAAGTGATAAGCCTCAAATAAGACGTTTTAACACTTAAAACTTGTTGATTAGAATATTTCTTAATGGAAAGTAACGATCCGCTTCCCCAAGGAACTGTACGACGCCCTGAAGATAACTGCCGAGTGCAATCGAAAGCCCTCGCCTCCTACAAGCATGCAACTAGCACATTGTAGTGCCTCGTTTATACTTGTGTATAAAAATCTAAACGTCAAAAAAAGCGCTATCCATTCTTATGCCATAAAGAGCCTAAACTTTCCAGAAAACAAGCAGCACAGACGTCAAATGTTAAAAACATCAATGATCTTTATTTAAATTTAAGTTTTGTTGAGAAGTAAGGAAACGAGGTTCAAAAGTTGAAAAGTAAGGATGTTGAAAATGATTCCCTTTATCTAATGGTGAAAAACTGAATAAAAGGGACTTGTAACTGAATCATGCATTGACTCATCCTTTTTTAATTTCTGAAATGTTCACATTCAAATCCTTTTTAATATTAGTGAACAGATGTGTCAGTGATAATTATTTGCTTTCCTTAGCATTGCTATCAAGTAAGAATAAAACCGAATCTGTTTTCTCACACTTCGTCCCAAAAAATTAACTAACTTGCAAAAATCTTCAAATGTATCTTCTGTTTAAAAGTTTGTTGTCAAAACGCCAGCAATTATGAATTAATTGGTTCGAATTATGAATTAATTGGTTCGATCGAGTTTTCTGAAGGGGTTAGTAAGGCTGTTAGGAAACTTATTTTACATTTTCGAAATGTATTCCAAAATAAGATTTCCACATTTGGCTCAGTATCAAGAAGTTTGTACATTCCCTAGAAAAACTATTATGCCCATATCCCTGATCTGAATAACATTTCTGTATAGCACTTGTTACTTGCAATCTCAAACAGTTTCAATAAAATTCCTCTGATTTATTTTTGACATTGAAGGGAATCTTAACAAACGTTTAGAAACGTAAATGAAGAAAACACATCAAAATAACATTTCTCCACTTTCAGCTGATTTCTTCTGGTAAAGATTCCTCAGCATCATCTGTCAACAAGTGTTAAAAGTGGTTTCTCATCGGATGTTAGGTCAAAGTTAAAGTCATTTGTCCCAAACGAATGTTATTTTCGCCAATTCAGCAAGAGTCCGCAAATGAGCCCAACGATGGGTTATTTATGTTTTAGGCAACCGGCGACAATGAGATGGGAAGACCGGTACTTAAGTGGGATCACGACCAGGTCAGGGGCGAAGCATTCACTCTTTCTTTCCGAGTCGAAATGGCTAAGAATCGTGACGAAAAGATCTTGTCTGTTTTTAAACAAGGTTCCTCGTGACAGAAAACGCTGATTCTTGTAATGTTTGCTTGTGCTCAGTCCTTAGATATTGCAAGAAAACCTAAAAACCCTCTTTACAAAGAATGCTGCATATCATTACTTCCTCGTGCTTGTATTTAATGACAATTATCTTGGCTTAATTCTACCTCCTTAACTTTTGAAATAAAATCCTTTTTGATTACAAAACATGATTTTTTTACATGTGCTCTTCTTTTATTAGTATCGACAGAACGAGTAAACTGTTGTTTTCTAAATTATCAAAATATTCATATTTTGCTTCTGAGTATGATTAAGACATTTGTAAGGAGAGGCGAAAGCTCTGTTTACCCATTTTCAGAGGGGGGATAGGTGAGAGGCGAATTTTTCATGTGCACGTCACTTTACAGGTGAAGGGAGAGACAGCATTCTTTCTTCTTGTCTGCAGACACCCATGACGCTGTACGTCATGTATAACGATTAACACTTAAAAGAATGTTCAAAGAAACTCTAATATTTATTTGGAAGCGATTCATTTTACATTCTGAACGTTTGGAAAAAAAGTGTTTTGTTTATAAAAAAATTATGATGTTCCAGCATAATACAGCAATATAATTCAAATGAGGTTGGAATATTACCTTTAATAAAATAAGGACATTCAAAGGAAATAGTTTGATTGAGATGAAAATCAGAGTATACCCACACCAAGAAGCAAAAGGGAAACGGTGGAATTTACGGAAATTAGCTGAAAACCAAATCTATATTATTTGTAAACAAATCGAAACTGTAAGCTATATAGAAAATGCAAAAATTTCAAACATTAGAAGATTTCCAAAATTTATTATGAAAGAAAAAACAATTTAAATGTTGAAACAATAGGATCTCGCGGATATACACCTGTTGTTAGATAAATATAAAAGAACTATTGTTATTCACCGTAACATGTCAGTTGCTCCTGATAACATGCCAGGTGCTCCTGACATGTTATCAGGAGGTCGGGGATTCAGATCCCAATCGGTTAATGAAACTTTTCCTCTATATTTATCTCCGCAAAACTCCCCGCCCTGCCCACGGTCAGTAGGAGACACCGATGGGCTTGGAAAGGGCGCCGTCCATCGGATGGGACCTTAAGCCGTGACTCCCGTGTGCGGGAGAGCCATATGCTGTGCACGTTAAAGAACACGCTGGATTGCCTTGCCGGGAGGTTACCATCTGCCTTCCAACAGCCCTTCCAGTGGATCCCCTCCCCCAATCTTCTCTGAGTCTTCGGGGTCCTTGTGACCTGGCCATTTTGTCCATTGTGTGCAAAAAAGTACCGCTCAGAGGCAAAACAACTAACCAACCAAACTCTACACTAGCGCGCTTGGCTACTGATCTAAGGGACCTGGGTTCGAGTCCCGGATAAGGCATGGATGTTCGTGTTGTTTTTCTGCTGAGGTCCTGCCATCCTCTCAGACCTTCTACTATGGCATATAAACTGACAGACTCCTTTCAGACCTCTGTGGCAAGCAGCTGCTTGAGGGTTTTTTTTTTTTTAATGTTTCTTCATGTTGCCTAGTGAAATGTATCGTAAATGACTTCAAGTGACAATTATTTCTGAACCTTGGGCTTTCAGAGACATTACCTACCTTGTAATAAATGCAAACTATTGCCTTATACTGCTGAAACAATTAGGAAATTATGATCCTATCTGTCAGCGTAAGACTACAATCGAAGCTCGTAGCTTTGAAAAATTGCTATTTGTAGGAAAATGTCACTGAAGGTAAGTTAATGATCCGAAACAAAGTTCTCTAAAACCTGATTTTGTTCTCCCTATAGGTTAGGGTGCAAAGAGTATTTGGAGCTGAAATATTAACTAATCAGACTGTCAGTCAAGAATTCATTTCCATATACATTGTTTTTTTAATTTTTTCCTTATACGTATTATTATATAATATATATTTCATTTCCATATATATATATATTTCATTTCCACATATCAAACAAAATTAAAGTAATCCCTCGCCAACCGCGAGGTTTAAGATCTAACCCGTGGTTCACGAAATTGTGTTGGTGAGGGTCAGGAAAATTGGGGTTAATGAAAGTGATCTTTGAGAGGCCTTTTCAATAATCACTTCAAGGTTAAAAATAAGTAACGCAATTCTTAAACAAAAGCACCCCAAGGATTTTGTCTTTCACATAATAAAGATACAGAGCTGAATGAAATCTCATGTGAGAAAAGAAACAACCATCAGAAACGATTTCCAATCTCCTTTCAGCATTAACGAAATTAATCAACTTTCTTTCTGTATAAAGAGGAAAGGATATTGTACTACAAATGATTTAATCTTCCGATCACATAAGTGTTCTTCTGCATATTGTCATACAAAGAGGTTGCAAGATTCATGAATTTGCGGGAAAATCCAATTTTCAGACTCTGGAGATGTTTTCAGGCACTGTAACATGCTCTGGAACAGACCAGGCAAACTATCTCGCTCTCTCTTTTCGTGCTGCCAGCGAGCTATTGGTGAGAATTAAATAAAATTTGTAAAAGAGAAAATTGAAGTTGTAAAGGACAAGAAGTCCAACTTCGGCGAAGCGAATTCTCATTAAAATTTTATTGTTTATCATTCACCTTTAGATTTATTTGTTGTGGTTATACATGCTTCATTCATTATATATTTCCAATTTCAGTTCTGTGCGACCCTCCCTTCCATTTAAGTTTCCTACGAGCCCTTTCAGCTAAAAGGTTTGCCCAGGCCTGCTCTATAAGAAAGAGCAACAATAGTTCAATGGAAACAGGTTCTCTTTTTGAATGAATTACGACATAGCGTAAGTATATGACGTCAATGCATCTGGAGAGAGCGTGGGACACATTATCACCCCCTGAATATCTTGGAAGGGGATCGTTTTGGTGGAATTGATTTGTTGGTCTGGGGAGGTATCACTATCAATAGCCGTACTGATCTTCATTTCTTCTCAAGAGATACTCTAACTGCTCTAAGGTACGGAGACCGTATCCTAGACTTTTTAGAGGTGCCACTGGGTCAGAATTCAGTTTTATGGATGATAACTCTCGTCTACATAAAGTTCAGATAGTGGAGGAGTACTTTGAGAGTGAAGATACCAGAGAATGAATTGGCTAGCGAGGTCTCCAGACCTAAATCCCATTGACCACACATGGGATGCTTTGGGAAAGCGAGTTACAAGTCGTCAAACCCCCTCCAAGAACCCTTCATGAGATGAGAAATGACCTTATAGAGGAGTGGGATTTGTTGCCTTCTGCATTGTTGGATAATTTTGAAGCTTTTAGGGGAATCATGCTCCCTTCTAAACAGCGTTAACTTCAATATCTATGGTGATCTATAACTTTTCATAATTGAAGAATTCCAATATACTCTTTAACTGGAAATTTAATTTTATAATTGGCATGCATTCCGTTATCTTCTTTATTTCAAATGTAAATATTAATATGCGTAATAATAAATATCCTCTGAAACTTTCGTCAATTTCTTAAAAGGATTTCTTCCGATATTTGCATTTTTGTTCAACTGCAATACCAAATTAGTCCAGAAAAGAGTTTGAGATGATAACTGATCCTACTTCACGGAGCAGGTTCAAGTTACATTTTAGGAACCTTCCTGACCATTTCGATGACATTGCAGGATGATCATCCAAAGAACACATTTTTTTATTAATGGGAGAATATGAGAGACAAACTTATACCGTTGATTGCCCTTATTGAAAACATATTTGTCTTACTATACAGGAATATGTCGAGTATCGTCTCAACTTACTCTCTCTGAAAAATAGAAAAATTTAGATAAAAATGTATTAGAATATAATATTATTTATTTTATTAAATACTAGGAAAAAAGCATTTAATTTGTTTCAGAATTTTATTTAGGTTTGGCTTTTTTCGCTTCTGAGCTGCAGTGTTTTTCGCACACAATTGGCTAAATAACCAGGTCGCAAGGACTCAGAGAAAGTTGAGGAAGGAGAACCTCTGTACAGCTGTTAGGAGACAGATTGAAGAAGGAGATCCTCTGTACAGCTGTTAGGAGACAGATTGAAGAAGGAGATCCTCTGTACAGCTGTTAGGAGACAGATTGAAGAAGGAGAACCTCTGTACAGCTGTTAGGAGACAGATTGAAGAAGGAGAACCTCTGTACAGCTGTTAGGAGACAGATTGAAGAAGGAGAACCTCTGTACAGCTGTTAGGAGACAGATTGAAGAAGGAGATCCTCTGTACAGCTGTTAGGAGACAGATTGAAGAAGGAGAACCTCTGTACAGCTGTTAGGAGACAGATTGAAGAAGGAGATCCTCTGTACAGCTGTTAGGAGACAGATTGAAGAAGGAGATCCTCTGTACAGCTGTTAGGAGACAGATTGAAGAAGGAGAACCTCTGTACAGCTGTTAGGAGACAGATTGAAGAAGGAGAACCTCTGTACAGCTGTTAGGAGACAGATTGAAGAAGGAGAACCTCTGTACAGCTGTTAGGAGACAGATTGAAGAAGGAGATCCTCTGTACAGCTGTTAGGAGACAGATTGAAGAAGGAGAACCTCTGTACAGCTGTTAGGAGACAGATTGAAGAAGGAGATCCTCTGTACAGCTGTTAGGAGACAGATTGAAGAAGGAGATCCTCTGTACAGCTGTTAGGAGACAGATTGAAGAAGGAGAACCTCTGTACAGCTGTTAGGAGACAGATTGAAGAAGGAGAACCTCTGTACAGCTGTTAGGAGACAGATTGAAGAAGGAGATCCTCTGTACAGCTGTTAGGAGACAGATTGAAGAAGGAGAACCTCTGTACAGCTGTTAGGAGACAGATTGAAGAAGGAGATCCTCTGTACAGCTGTTAGGAGACAGATTGAAGAAGGAGAACCTCTGTACAGCTGTTAGGAGACAGATTGAAGAAGGAGATCCTCTGTACAGCTGTTAGGAGACAGATTGAAGAAGGAGATCCTCTGTACAGCTGTTAGGAGACAGATGAAAGCCTCCTGTCAAGTCATCCCAGTCTGTTTCTTAACTTTGCACTGTATTTAGATTCCCAGCATCCAGATCCCATGGAACGGACGATGATCTTTCGAAAACTTTTTATGCAGGCAAATTCCGTTCTTTTGATCTTAAGAGAGGAAATAAAAAAATATCGAGATTACGAGGAAACAGATACACAGCAAACGCTCGTATAAAAAATACATGTCAGCGGATATAGAGAGCGGAAATAGGGATCGTGTTAATGCCATTAGCCCATATTTAATAAAATTAAAATAAAATTAAAAACTTATTTTTTGAGACATTAAACGTACCGAACTGTACCATAATTTTTGAAATATCTCAAATGTTTTTCCTCAGTTGTATATTTTTTTCTCCGAACACGTAATATCTTCTGTTTCCTTCTCTGATGGCAAGCGATGGCAAAAGAAACCTTCGCTTGATTCAGTCTTCCTCAGACAGAACTGAATACGAGCGAGCCCTTCACTCAAGTTCTGACAAGCTTCAACTTCCAGTCTCCTGATGAAGAGATCCAAGGAAAGATTCGGACATTAGCAGCTAGGCAAAAAGGACTCAATCTCCCCACCAGCACTGAGTTTTTCTTTCGGAATTCACTCTCATGTGTAAAAATTTTTTATGTGTGTTATTGAAATTATATTCATTATCTGAAAACATATTTCTACACGTTGGAGTTACTGAAGAAAGATCCTCCAACATGTAGAGAAATCTGTAGCATAGAGAGAAAGTACAAAGCCACAAAGATCTCCTCCCACAGCAAATAAAAAAATCCTTAACTCAGCCCCAGCATTCCAAATCAATTTTTTTCCCAGGAGCATGACCTACATCGGCTAGTCAAGAGTCAGGGAGAGAAACATTCGGCTTCTGCAACCGGATGGAATTCAACGTTTAAATTTCGCAACAGAGATCGGAGCCTCTCCCTGCTGGAGGAAGTGATTGCATTCTCAACACTGCGAGGAACAAAGATTGCCAACATTAAATTTACAATGAATTGAAAATGACCTCAAAAGACAAGTTGCAGCTGGTGAGGTGATGACGATTACATCTGTTAATATTGAGGTCACAATGGAAAGATGCTGAAAGAAGAGGTCAGCTATTTTCTCATTCAAGATTATCAGACGATTTTCTATCCTACCAAGTATGTGTTATAAGATGTTTATGAACCGGATTCGATTCATTTTAATTACGGAGGGCGTTCAAATTTTTCCTGACAGGTGCCTGTAGATTTGCACTCGTTTCTCCAAAATTTGACCTCCAACGTGTCCTTCAAAGTCAAATAGGAGTCACGTAGAAGTCAAACCATGATCAATGAGTGCTGAAAACGTGACAATTGAGGTCTGGGGATATTTCGGGTTGTAGTTATCGGAAATGTTACGAAATTTCGGATCCGGAGGTCCTTCCATGTCAAAGGTCAAATATAGATCTACCGGTGTTAGAGGTCTAAATATTGGTGCCCGAAGGTATTTTGAGTTATAGATCTAAAACAATACGCCAAATTTTGGATGTGATGGGCCCTTCTAGGTTAAAGGCCAAATTTTGATATACCGATGCTGGAGAGCTGAAAATTGGCGAATAGGGTTATTCCAGGCAGTAGAACCCGGAAATAAGAGGAATTTTCAGATCCGGTGTGTCTTTCAAGGTCAAATAGAGGTCGGAGTGATGAATCAAGAGGTGCCGAAGGCAGCGATTCAGTTAAAATTCAGTTAAGAATTAAAGCACTGAAATCGTACGGTTAAGTTTGGTTCGTTTATCTTCGATTGTTACTAATTCGATAAAAAGAACAGACTTCCATTTCTTTAACTCCGATTTATTTAAAAGTAATCTCAAAAATGGTATCTTAAGTACAGACTCAATTAGATCGCAACATTCGCGACCTGCAGAGTAATTCATTTATTTCTGCTATAACTTTTACCACAGTATAAAATTATCGTTACAGAAATACAGATAAAAGTATTGAAACTAACACACTATGTACAAACGAACACACTGCGCTGAAAGACAAACGGCTGACCAACTGCACAAAAGGAAATTGAATTGGTCCAACAGTTTCTAACAAAGCCCTCCATTGAGTCTGTTGCAGCAGGGACCTAACTTGGATTCAGTTTCAGAGAGGGAATTTCTGAAACTAATGCTTGAGTAGTGTTTCCCAATTGCTAAAATATTAAACAGAATAGAAAAGTCAACTGTTTTGAATTTCAAAGTTGGCTTTAAAGTTTGAGATTTCGTATAAGGCTACCGGATTTTCTTCGGCGAGGGTGGGAGGGTCCCACGACTACCCCCCGGTACGCCTCTGTGTTGCAGTTAGAGATTCCGTTTAGCAAAGATGTGGAAGTTTTTAAGGAATCTGGCCTCATGCAAAGAGAAGGATGATCCGTTTATTGTTTTAAAAATGTGTAATAATTCTTCCAATCATCTTTAATTTTGTGATTAATGGAATAAACGTAAACATCATCTGTAGTTAAAAGTTTCGGTTTCATTGCCACTTTGCAGACACATTCGAAATTTGTGTTTCTAGAGACACATTCGAGATCTGTTCGTAGAGTATGGTATTATTATATGTATTAGTATTCATTCCCCTTGAAATTATAAACCGGAAAAAGGGAGAAAAAAGTAAATATATTTTGTAAATTCCTTTTTAAAAAAACTGAAACGAAAGAGGGAAATTGTATATCGAAACTGCGTTCTGGCCAGATCCAGCTCAATCCAATCAATGAACCCCCCCCCCCCCCCTTCCGAATCTTTTCCTAGATCCTTACTTAGAAGCTTCTTCTTTCTTTCTCGTGTCCGGGCATATAATCGTTTTGTCCAGAAATGGACAAAGTCGTCCATGTCGCCCCCCATCCATAAGTCGTCTAGAGTAGTTAAAAATTGACATTGCGTGCAAGCATAGATGTGGTCCATTGTCTGTCGTTCTTCACAATCACATCGGTCGTCCGTTGTCAAACCCCATTTGTGCATGTTAGCCTTTACAGCGGCCACCCCCGTTCTTATACGGTTTAGGGTTCTCCAGGTCACCCAGTCCATTCCCACGCCAGAAGGTTCTTCCTCAGAGATTGGATACCAATCTGGCGGATCGACAGTTGTGCGAGATAGAAAGGAGGACCTAGAGATCAGTCTACTAGGTGGGGGGGGGGGGGGGGTCTGGCACTCCAAGCTGATGCCTTAGAAGCCTTAGAAGCTGATGTATATATGCATAAGAATATCACAATTTCTGAAATAAGATGGGAAAATATGTACTTAACATCCTATTTTTGAATGTTATTGAGCAGTCTTTTCTTTACACTCGGATTTAGAAAGAACGAACTTCATGATGTTAATAGCGATGACCATGATGACCTCTGATCGAGCCTTTCTGCCAATTTATAGTGAGGTTCCTATTGCGCTGAAAATGCAAAGGCGTACTTTGATTTCCAACATTCTTCGCACTTCATTCACATAAAGCATCGTTCCCAGTTCTCTCATCGTTACAGGGCAAAAATACAACGGGAAATAGTGATGATGGAGCCGTTTTATATAATACAGATTTGCCTTTGATTTTTTTAGTACATATTTTCCATTTTCAGACATTTTCTTCTTTCATTTTAACCACAGATGAGAATACCTATGAATCATAAAAAA
Organism: Ryuthela nishihirai; assembly: GCA_038380435.1. Classification (NCBI taxonomy): domain Eukaryota; kingdom Metazoa; phylum Arthropoda; class Arachnida; order Araneae; family Heptathelidae; genus Ryuthela; species Ryuthela nishihirai. The sequence continues at coordinate 9,423,242 of JAWZYU010000019.1, forward strand.
TCCGTTAGTTCTTCCGATACAAACAGAAATCATGATTGGTGACTTTGCTGCAGACGAACAGATTTCACTGATCTATTTCTGATACAATAACAGATTTCAAAATTCTCAATAGACTGCATATTAGAGAAAATGAACCAGATTACACATAAAACTCTTTACAACTAACTAATCAGCATTCATCTTTAGAAGCCACATTTCTAATTAACGCCTGCTAATGCTCGAATAAGCTTGAATCAGAATGAGATTCAGAATGCATTTGATGCAACGCTATCCATGTTAGGTCGTTGTCTCAGATAACAATAAAGAGAATAAACATGAATATTTCAAAAAAATTACAATTTCAATAACAACACAGGAATTTTTAGTGTATTTAAGAACAACTTCAATGTTCTTATTACAATGAACTGGCAAACTCAAATAAGAGACAGTATCATCACAAAATCTATCGTCACATTCCACTTCTACAACCAACAATAGATTATTCTATTCCTGGACCTAGTCAGCTTCAAATATAAAAGAGTTTCATCAGCTTTCCGCTCACGGACAAGTCACAAGTCAAACATGTGAATCACAAAGATTGTGTGCGCCTCAGGAATCGCAAGACAGACACGTGGATCTTCCTTCCTCTATGAATCGATCAAAGCCCCCGCATCAGAAGACAAGTCATTCGTGTTCTTAAAGGATCACCGATAAGCTCTGTTGTACCGAGAGGGGATGTCAAAAGAGCCTTCGAAGCATCAAGTGGCATTAAGTAACAATAGGCAATTTGAAATCTCGCGATCGCCAGGAGATCAGAATGTAGTCGAACATGACAGAATTTTGAGGATGATTTCCTGCACTGCAGTCGAGCTCTTAGAAGAGGTTGCTTTCAATCCTCTACCTGGCACATAGCTAATGAGCTTGAAAGCCTTCGAACTTTACTTGGTTGCTCAATATCTGCGTACAGAAATAGTTTGCTGCAAAATATGCAAAAGATATACATAGATAAATGGACATCTATATATATATATGCATTTTTCGCAGACATTTTCTGAAGATTGATTGTTAAACTCAGTTCATTTTTGAAAAATGCTCGATCAATGAAAACAAATCAAAAATAATTCCTTAAAATGAGGCTGCAAAAGATGAGCAGAATCACCTGGTGAGCACTTGGAAGATGAGGAGGAAGAAACTTGTTGGCTTTAAAACATGAGATCATCATCTTGCTTCATATTTGAATTAACTGATGAAGAAATCATTCCTGGCATCCTCTAAAACGAAATTAATGTTTTAAAAAATGAAATGAAGTGAAATGAAAATAGATTTTTAATATTTTTTTAATTTTTTATAGATTTTCTTAATGTTTCTTATGACGATGTCCTAGAGTCACAAATGGAATATTGGTTAGCGAACCCTGACACCGACCATTTCCATCGTTTGGTGGATGAAGAAATAACCTAAATTTAGAAATGACTCCGTCCTTATATCTCTGAAGAACATTAATTTCTCCATCAACTGCGTTTTATACATGCATTCTTCGTAAGTAAATTGTTATTTATATTTTATCGGAGGGGGGGGGGGGTGTTCAAGATAATAATAATTATATAATGAATAATAATGCTGCTACATTATATTCATCATCTACTAATTTTAAATCCTCCTCCACACAAACCGGTATTTGTTCTGCCGTGATTGTATAGTTTAGTTCCCATATTAAAACAATCAGTAACTCAATATCCCGCTGGGAAACAAAGTCATCCTCCCACACAAAAGGAATGACCAAAGGCAGGCATGGCTTTTCAACGAATACGACAAAAACATTTTATTTACAGAGCTAATTAACATAGTTTCAATTCTAAAAACACATTCCTTGATTTAACAACTTACATAACTTCCATAGTGCATATTCTGCCTCTGCTCTGCCCACACTAAAACTAAGCAAATCTATCCTATTCGGAAACGTTCTTACTCGACTCATTATCATGATCCCATTTCTCAACTATAAAGCTGTTACTGTCCTCTGCACTCTCCAGGACTCATCTGCTGCCTCCTCTAACAGACTCGACTAAACCGCCGTGTCTCCGTTGAAAGCTCGGCGTCGAATCTCCCTGTCGTCGTCTTAGTCACTGTTCGAGAAGAAACCTTTTTTTTTTCTCGAACACACAAAGGATCTCTATCAGAGAGTTCCCTTTGGCTCTTGTAATTCTCTCTGCTAGGTGCCGGGTGGTAAGGGATGAAAATGGAAGTTTCTCGGTGTGTCGTCCTTGTCCCGCAACCACGAGACTGTCCTTCCGTGGGAACAGTTCAGTGGTGGTCCGGGGGAAGTCCTTCCGGGCGTCTGACATGGCGCCAGACTGCACTCTGAAAGAGGTTTGTCCACGGATGATAGCGGGCGCTTCTCTCTAGTACACGCTAGTCCGGATTAAGCTGGCTTGTCGACAGGTAAGTGGTTCGGCTCTGCTAGGCGGTGCATCAATGGAATGGTCGCCGAAGTTGCGCACTTAGCGGCTTATCCTCTAAGATAATCCTTCCCGCATGGCGCCGCTCGGACAGAAAGGAAGCTGAAGTCTGGAACTTGAAAACCGTTCTGCGCGAACTATGCAAATTCACGCAGAACAATTAGCTAGTATATGTAATTTTTATTTAACGATATTCAGAGATTTATTTGCGTATTTCTTTTTACTGAATGTTCAAGTAGTTGGTCTGTCGGTTTGAAATAGCAGAGTGCGTTAGGAATTATAAAATTTAAGACTGGCTCCGAATAATGTTGTTATATGAAAGGATACTACTATGATTGATTACGTTACATGGTTCTGATTTCAGAGGCAACTCTACCTCACTGACGTACAACCCACGAAGAATAAATTGCCGTGGCGGTGTATGTGGCTCGACAGTTGTACGTATCCCGATTTGTGAACACAAATCATGCGATATGACACCAAGTATTGACAAGTTTTGGGAGGGATACATCGTTTCCCTGGCCTACGCCCAATGTTTCGAGTCACAAATTATAAAGATGTATAAAGTCAGAGAATTTAGCATTTTTCGAATGGTTATCTATGTGGTGAATCAGAGCACAGGAAACGAGACCCCGAAAGCTGTTGCAGGTGCATCAAAGAAACTTAGAGCGTTACACACCAGATGTTACCAAGAAGGTCAGCACAATGATCAGAGGAGAAAACCCTGCAACCCAGGGAACGGTCGCCAAAGCTATGAAGGTGTCCTAGTCGACTGTCCCAATATCATCCGAGACAATCTTCTCTTACACTGCATGTATGTCTCATGTTCACAAGTTGCTGTCTTGCAAAGTAACGGAACTGCCAACCAACTGCCACAAGCTGTATAAGCTTTACCTAGCAGATGACAAGTGGAAAAATGTGATCACATTGGACTAGGGATAGGTCTACCAAGACAACTGCAACACTTTCAATATATTACGGACCGATCGATCAAACAGTCTATCACAAGTGATTTCCCATAGATTGGAAAAGACCGCCAAAGTGAACTCCTGCTATTTTCAGACAAACATCCTTGATCCAATATACGTGGGAGAATCGCCTGCTTTCTACAGTAGGGACGTCAACACGGTATAGTTGCGTCAAGACAAAGCTTCGAGTCATATCTCAGCGTCTACGAGCACGTATCTTCAACAGATGGCAAAGGAAACCGGAATCAGCGTTGCACCACTTTTTTAATGTTATTTTTCAAAGGGAAGCAGGTAATTCCCTGCAAAAAGGACAGAGATAACTTAGAAACTTTACTAGCTTGTCCTGGTTTCTTATACAACATGCAAACACTTATAAAAGAACGTACCCGCTGGTCTTAGTACTCAGATAAGCTAACCACTAGACAAAGTAGTGCTTTTCAATGACATCCCTGTGAAGTCACCGGATGCTTCCTCCATGGATCTTTGGCCATTTAGACTCTTTAAATGACTCTGGGTAAAAGTCGACCACAGACTGTTGATGGATCATGGAAAGCTTATAAAGAGGAATGGAACTGATTAATATATGACAGCGCTTCGCCGAAGCCCAACTTTAGCGGTGTGCTGCAAGGCAATCGTTTCACAACAAAGACACCAGAGATCGAGAATGATCGATATTAGGATAAAGGTACGCGATATTCTACGGACCTACGAAAACATCGCCACGAAATGTAATCAACCTCAGTACTCGCAGAAAGAAACGAACACGAAAATCTCTTTTAAAAAAAGTTAGCAAATAAGTACAAGAAACTTGCAAAAGTAATCATGCTCACCGATTTTTGTTTTGCATTTACATGTGTTATTCGTCGTAAAATAACGGCAAACGTTGAAGAAATTGTTTTTTAATTGCTTCTTCGCTGATGATATCTCTGATCGCAACACTCTAGCATTTCCGTTCACTCAGGGACAACTGAAGATATGCGAAAAAAGCAACAAAGTCTTACCCGCTTTCCATTCGTGCAGACGACGCAAGAGAGCAGCCACCTCCCTTCCTCCAGGGAAAGCGTGACCTCACCTCTCTTCCTGAGTGCGCGATGCAGTGGTGAGAAACGGACTCACCCTCGTGCACCTTTCTGTTTACCGAATGGCTTCGAAACAATGCGGCCATTGTTTCTGCTCCGCGGACGGTGAACGATACAAGTGCGATGAAGAGGGAGAAAATCCTCTGCTCTCGACGACCTTCACCATCAGTGTAAGCAGCTCAGAAAGTGTCGAATGTCTCCTGGGCAGACAAAACAACTCTTCCGCAGGAATGATGACATTTCTACGGAAACTGAATAATTCGAGTTTTTTCTTTTCCTTTCACGTTTCTATGAGAGGTTCGCGTGACAAGTGAGAAAACACAGAATTTCGAAATAGCAAACGGAAAAACAGCAAAGACAAAATAAGAGATGCATCGTAACCTTTAGATGAAAACTTTCTCTAAGAAATCTAAGAATTTTAATTTAAAGCATCCTGTTGAAACGAAAATCTCAGGGCATCTCAGAATAGAGCTGCATGACTGAGGCAGCAAATTAATTCGTTACCACTAATCAAAATCAAGAATCCATTAGTGATTTCGGAATCTTAACCACAGAAGGTTCACAGTGGACGATCAACATCAGCAGTCGAAGTTCAAATGGGAAAGAATAAAGTTCCGGAAAAGAAGGAAACGATCTTAACACGACAAAGGTTCCTTAATACTTTAATTAATCAAGATGACAGTGATCGAGGTAATAATACTGGCCAGATACCTATCACTCAAATTAGTCTAATAATTCAACTGGTGGCCGATATACAATCCCTCAGATCTTGGTTGACATCAGGGCCGGATCTCAGGAAGGATGGCAATGAGGTCTCTTCCCTTTTAATTGTTTCCTCTAAGAATGCTAATAAGAGTAATAGAGGAAAAATGATTAAATTTATTTATATATCATGCATTTTTCAAGAATTCTATAAAGGCCTATACAACGGAGAGGGAAATATTATGCTGCACTGTAAATCCTCCCTTCCCACTTTCGATTTTTTTCTAAATCCGGGCCTGGTTGGTGATAATATATGAAGCTTTCATCATCATCATCCTCAAGGATCATGTGCTATGGAGGTACGACCATATGGTTCAATTTAGTTCCCCAAACACATCGGCCCTGAGCAACAGCTGCTACACATGACCATTGTAGACTAATTCTAACAAGGTCCTGTTTGACATCGTCTCCCCCTTTTCCTGAGGTATTTAGGCACACTGTTCATAATTCGCTAATACTTCAACCTCACTGTTGTCGTCAACACGTAGAGCTGTCACGTGGGCATCACCTCCGACTGCAGTGCATGAATGACCTCTCCAGCACCCATACATGACAATGTGGTATGGCTACAGTGAAGGCTTCATAATCGGCGCATCCTTCTTTGTGGAGACTACACCTAATTGTCCTCTGCGGTGTACCGTAAGAGACGGCCGTTGCTGTGCTTTACTCCAGCATCACGAGATTCCCAGGCTCCAGGAATGGCAGTGTCTGGACACCACAGTGTTCATGCAAAATGGTGCTCCTCCATAGGCTGGTCAGCAGGTAAAGCAGTTTACGCGTACAAAATTTGGTGGTGGGCACTTAATTTCTCAAACCTTTCCTCGGGCCTGGCCACAAAAGCTCACTGAACCTGATTGCTTATGATTTCTGGCTCTGGGGTTATCTCGAGGACTGAGTTTACCGTGGCAGTCCTCCAGATAGCCCCAGAACCAGATGCAGTGACTTGCTGATATGAAGTTCAGCATTGCTTTATGCAGTTCTCCTGATATTCTTAAAACTAAAATAGTTACACCAATATATAAAAATGGAAACAAAAATAAAATGGATAATTATAGACCAATATCAGACTTCTCAGTTTTTACTAAAGTATCTGAAAAATTATTTAAAAACAGACTTGCTCACTTTCTGAATAGATATAAAATCACAAATAAAAGACAGTTTGGATTTCAAACACAAAAAAGAACTTTGGATGCTCTTGTCTATTTGACTGTGAGATTACAAATGCACTAAATACAGACAAAGAAAGTAAATACTATTTTTTGGATTTAAAAATGGCATTTGATTGGTAAAACATAAGATTTTATTGTGTAAAGTTTTTAATATGGGAATCAGAGGTATTTGTCATTCATGGATTTCATCTTACCTATCAGAGAGAAGACAAATGGTAAATTAAACAATGAATTAAGTGATATTTTATCCCTTGATATTGGTGTGCCTCAGGGATCAGTATTGGGACAAATTTTATTTAATTTTTTTATCAAAGATTTTTTGACATTAATTTTCATGGTGAAATAATTGCATTTGCAAATGATCTTAGACTGTCTTATTATATGATTGATAATGAGACCGTCTTATTATATGTTAGTGATAATGATTTACAGATGTCTCAATATATAAATAGTGATTACACTCACTTTATAAATGGTTATGAAATAATAAATTACTTTTAAATTTAAATAAGACAAAGTATATTAATTTTTCACTTAGTAACATGTTATCTGAAATTGAAGAATGAAATGAAATGAAGACTAAAATTAAATTCCATTCTTGTGGAATGGAATTTAATTTCATTCTTCATTTTCAGATAGCATGTTACTAAGTGAAAAATTCATATACTTTGGCAAAACTTGTCAAACTTGTTGTTACTAAGAGAAAAATTCATGTTCTTTGAAAAGACAAATACAATTTGATCACTTAGTTGAATCAAATTGTATTTGTCCATCAATTCAAAATGCTTTAAAAATTAAGTATCTTGGTGTTTTTTTTTGACAGGCAACTAACATGGGAAAGTCATACAGATTATATTATAAAGGAGCTAAAATTTGCTATAAACCGATTTTATATATTAAGAGATGTTTTAAACAGGCAAACTTCAGTAATGTATTACTTTTCATGTGTACAGTCTCACTTAAATTATGCTCTTCCAATACGAGGAGGTTTCCAGTGAAATGCAACTGAGGAGATTGGAAGTCTTACAAAATATATTATAAGAATGATGTTAAAAAAATCAAAATTGATTTTTCCTGCACCATTATTTTAAGATTTAGGAATATTGCCCTTGAAAAAATTATGCTTATACAGGTTATTAATTTATATTTATAAATATCTGTCAAATTTTCAAATGAAAGCATCTGAATACTGGATCAGAGACAATGAAAATAAATTAGTAATTCCAAGATTACATAAAGGAAAGTTTGAACAAAATGTTCTGTATACGGGTCCCAAGTTATATACTGTAATAAATTAAATAGTGATATCAGATCTTTAAATTATGAAGTATTGTTTAAAAAACACATCTTTGAGTGACTTATGAAATTGTAACGATTATTTACTTGCATGAGCTATGTTGACAGTCATTTTTGTTTTAAAATTTTTGTATGATTTGCATCCTCAAACAAATTTTCCTAAAAGGTTGCAATGTTTAAGTTTATTAAAAGTTGTATTATATTGTTGAAATAAATTTGAATTAGAATTAGACGGGAAGTGACCAACATCCACAGATACACACTCCGAGCAACCATGGCCCATGCAGTCCTTTGCTTCCGGCATTTGTAATTTTGATTGTGAGATGTGAATGCAATGGAATTTGAATTGAGAAAATTATCTTTTTTTTACCTGTACCCCAGAGGGGTTAGAAAAATTCAAATTCTTTTTGTTTTAAGAGAATATTGTTTATTTTTTAGAGATAAACTGAAAATTCCCTTTCGGTTTTATTGGTATTGATAAACTATTATCAATCACACTTTTAGGATCTTTCAAAAACTTTAATTGCGTCCTCTGACGGTGTAAAAATTTTAAAATTCTAAATAAATATTACAAACGATCTATTGGGCTAGAAGTCTGATATTTTAGTGACGGTGTGTGATGATCAAGGGGTTGACATTGGCAGCAATGATTTATCCCTCCACCAAACGGGTGGATGGGAAAACGTAACTTTTTTATTTTGAGAGATTAATGAAAAATTACTTTTGAGGTGAATAGATGCTAACGAAATATGACGATTCATAGTTTTCAACTCCTCCAAATGGCCTTCGTTAGATGGCGCTAAATGTAGAAAATGTGAAACTTGAAGTAATATCCCAAACGATATATTTATGCCAGAATTTAGAAAATCTGGTGATAGAATGTGTTGATAAAGACTGAATAATTGCCATATGTATTTTGATTGAAATACAGTTGAATAAAATTCGTCCGGTTGCTCCTTATTTTTATAAATTTGGTACTTAATTTACAAATTTATAATACCATTTCAACATAGTAATAATAAATAAATTTTTTATATATACTGGCGGAAATTGAAAACAGAGCATCATTAATAATTGAAGCGTAATCTATCAGATTTATTTAGCTGAAACAATTTGTTGAAAAAGGACAGTCATCACACGTGTGAAGGGATTCAATGTTTATTTTACATTTTAATGAGTATTACATTTTACAGAAGGCACATTTTAATAAGGTGTTGAACCTCCTCGAGCAACAATTCAAGCTTCCAATCTGGCATGCAAATGGTCGTACAAATGCTAGATATCACTCTGGGGGATACCATTCCATGTACTTTCAACTTGGATGAGTAATTCAGCGATGGTGGTTGCTTGCCGCGATCCGCGGAAGAGTCTTTGTCCGATCCAGTCCCAGACATGCTCAATTGGAGACAAGTCCGGAGAGCGTGCTGGCCAAGGTAGTTGGTGGACTGCCTGAAGAGCATCTTCAGTTGCCCGTACGGAGTGTGGGCGGCTAATATTCTGTTGGAATATCGCATTTGGGATTACACTCAAATATGGCAGAACGACCGACCGTACGATGTCGCTGACGTAAGTATTGCTATTCAGTGTACCCTTACAAATATCAGACACGTACAAGAGTGAAAGCTAATCGCTTTCCAGAACATGATGCTCGCCTGGGCCCTGTGTGTTGCTGGCAGATGCACGATGGAAGAAGCCGCTCACCTTGTCACCTTCAGACGCGTAAACGACCATCAGACGCTCCTAAGCAGAATCGGCTTTCATCACTGAAGACCATAGACTGCCATTTTTCCCTCCAATGAACTCGTTCTTGACACCACTGCAAACGTGCTCGACATTGACGAGGTGACAGTGGTAACCTTGCCAGCGGCATGCATGTCCGTAGTCCTGTTTTCCAAAAACGATTGCGTCTGTTTGCAAAAAACCAATCTTGTAGACACCCTTGGTACGACAGCTGATCGAATTTGTGACGCCATAGCCGTCCGCTCTGCCTTCACCGCCCTCCTGATACGCCGATCCTCTCACGCGTCCATAACTCTGTGTCACCCAGAACCACGTCTGCGAGTGTGCGAATGCTCTTCTGACCATGGTAACATTGCCGATACCTCTCGTCCAATGCGGTGTGCAATTTGACGAAAAGACCAACCTGCTTCCCGAAGACCAACTATACGATCTCACTCAAACTCCGCTAACTGAATAAATGTTGCACGCTTGCATCGTCCAGGGATGGAAGCTTCTTCAAAGAGCACTGAACAACGCGACGCAAGATGAATAACTTCTTTCTTCACCGCTAGTCCTTAAATACGCGCTGCGTACATTTGCATGTTGTTGTCATCAGTGACGTCATTATTTCATCCAAAGACTTACAATCATGGATCAGGTTTCTGCTGCTCTTAACTATTAACGTATATTATCGAAAGGAATTCCTTCTGGGTGTTATTTTTTCAATTTCCGCCAGTGTATACACCGGAAAATTTGCCTCTTAATTCTAGCGGATATGGAAATTCAACTTTTTCATTTTAAAGGATAACTGAAATATATTTTTTTTGCATTTTATAGGGCTAATAATATATTATTATTTGCATTTTCCAATCGCCCTTTCGTATAAGTACTGCTAAAGGGTTCAAAATTAGGAAAATGAAAAACTTCTGTTTCCTCTAAAAGAGCAATTTATATTCACCAGATGCGATATCTTATTCTTCTAGTTGCAAAATAAGTTTTGCACATAATGTGCCGGTATATAATTTAATGATTTCATAATTAAATTTTTCATTTCTCTATGCAATTATTGATTTGGGTCCAAATAAGTATTTTGATTACAATATTCTTTTGTGTAAAATCTTCTCATATGTAACTGGCATCATATTTTTTGAATAAATTGTTTTTTTTCATTGGCGTCTTTGTTAATAGTGTGACTGAAAAAATCAGCAAGTTGCAAAATGCACTTCAAAAATGGCATGATTTTCGCTTTCACACCTGAATTATAGAGTGGCATTGTGATTGCGAAAAAGCAATTATTTTGGGGTTTTTTGAATTAGAACGTTTGTGGTGTCCCTATGAAAGGTGATGTTGGCCATGCCGTCTGCTTGCGTCTGGGTGTATCTAGTGTCTGCATGGATGAAGCTATGCAGGTGAAACCTAGGAGGGGGCGAATGAATGTAGAAGGGTGTTAATATTTTTTCCATGGCTAAGAATTAAATTAAATCATAACAATTCAATTCAAGAACCATTTCAAATTTAACTTAACATTTCAAGTTAAAGCCTTTTATGTGTATTTTTACGTATAAACTTTTGGGAAGCTTCTGCATTCAAGTCAGCATGTTGTAGCTCAAAAGACTTTGGTTATGTTTCATGATAATTGTACCTAAAAACGAAGTTGCACTATTATTTCAAAACTATTTTTCACCTAATCAATGCAGGTCGTTAATATCTGACACACCAGTTGCTTCCACTGATGAAAAATAGTTCAACTGTAGCTTCCGCTAAGTGATAAATGATCCTAACACGAAAAAGATATTCAGTCGAAATTCCAGATTTCAGCCTGATTTTAATTGAACTAGTGGTGAATCGTAAGTACCTTGTGATGTAATTAATGACAACTGACGTAGAAGAATTTAGATTATGGTGTTCTTAGTAGAATGGCTCTAACGAATTTAATAAAAAATTCTCTATTTATATATTATATTTCGTTCACAGGAAATGATTTAAGTGTTTTAAAGAAAAAGACATTTACCTTAAATTAGACCACACAGTTTACGCCACTTGATCCGAAGCATAGCTATACATATCAGACCCCGAACTAAAAAAACTAAAGGGTGGTTGCCCGCCCCTCCCTTTTTTTTCGAACTTTTTCAAACGCTCAAGAGTTCAACTTCAAGCTTGGTATATTTCTGATAAAATCAAAAATCTCTCTTTTCTCTCTAAGAGTCAGTCATCGTCAAAGGAGATCACCAGTTGTTGAATCTTCATATCGTCGAATTTATTTAAATGATATGTTTATTGCAATTGATTTGCGAAAAAGTTAGATAAAAACCCAATGAAAAATATAATTTAAATTGTTTACTTTTATATTATAGGATGTGAATCTTTTTAATAAATTTTGATACTGTATGGAATCGTTTTTCACATTTTGATTCATCTTTTTAATGGCATCGGTTGCCTTTAAGAGACTTTTTCTCCTTCAGAGGAAGAAACGATGACCTTGAAAGCAAGCTTAAGTGGAAACCCAACAACATAAACATTCTTCTGCCAACAGTTTTGTCTTACATCAAGTCATAATGGCAAAAGAGAAACATCCGTGGAGTGTAAATGTGGGTCAAATTCTGAATAAGCTGCTTTGGAAGATTTAAATGAATCGGATACTCTACCCTTTGTAACTGCAGAGTGTTTAGATACGAAAGTGTGATAAGAAATGTTGCTCCAAGGCAGATGGATTTCCCCCATTCTGGACATGGCCTATAATCACGACGGATGCAGTTGTTGATATAATGGTAGATTGACTCTTCCCGTTCCTTCACCATTGATAACTTAAATGTTCTTTAATATCGAAGAGGAAGAGGTTTCAAGAAAATGGCCATTCGTAGCAGTTATTGTGGAGGGAACAGGAGTAGTTCAAGTGCGAAGAGCAGAAGTTCTTCATCCCTTAAACAAATGACATGATTCATCTGGACCAACTACGAACTCTTCAGAGAGATTCAAGAATAGCATATTTTTTTATTTTCCGAAGTGGAAAGTTCTCCCATCCACCGATCCCTGCATTTTCCGCTTGTTAATTTCAACTCATGAGTTCCTATTCCATTAGCCTCAAGAAAATCTGCATATTTTTGTTCATAGCCCGACAGACGCTCCAATGCTATTATTTGGAATTAAACATTTCGTTTCTTCTGAACCAGAGGAAGGAGCGTTGAGGGGGAAAAATCAAATTAATGACTGCCGTATTTCCTTTCCAAAAATGAACGACCAATCTCTACGAATTTATAATTATATTTTCGAATCAATCTTTTTTTATATATTTCTAAGTAAAAGAGTGAAAATGTATAATATCATAAAAGAAATTTAAATATCTTTCTACGTTCTAAGTCAAACAATGTAAACACAACAAACATTTTCCCTTTCTCTCTGCTATTTAACTGAACAAGTTTCGTATTCAGTGTCAAGTTGAAGAGAGTGTATTGTACTATATTCTTTTTAAATTTCAAAACAGATTTTTCTGGTATTACATATAGGAAACTTAAATAGCTAAATCTCATTAAAAAAAAACAGACTGAGCATTAGTTAGCTTACTTTGTTTTAGGAAATGTTTATGCAGTTTCGGAGCAAAAAGGCGTTTCGTCATGTAAAGCAAACAGTATAAATAAATATTAAAACAGAAATCAACTTAATCCACTCAAAGTTTAGAAAAAAATAATGGCATCAAATGTGGGGCAATGAGGAAAATGCCGCCATTTAGTCAACTTCTTCTCACCAACATCCAATTGATCTCGTTTTAATGTCTTTAATTGCCGTTCTGTGGGAACGTCCTTCTTCTTCTGCTTCTTCTTTTTCTCAGCCATTGGTTTATTCAAATAAGGCCAGAGGTTGACGAGTCCCATACTCGTTCTAACAGCCTTGAAATACTTCGTAGAAATCCGAAACTGTTTCGGGACATCATCTGAAGGCAATCGACTTTGTGTTTCGTTTCGTTTCTCTTTGCACGTAATACCCAGGAAGAATTTCTCTTGGAAAACAATCACTACCCGTTTCTCTAAACCCAGAGCATGATGAAAACATCTGTTATTAATGGAAGCACTCAGAGCCAGAAGACATGCTTTGCGACTATCTTTCCGTCTCTGCTATGAATTGTTGGCAAAATTAAACATTTAAATTTGTTCCCAACATAAATGTACAAAAAATCAAAATAGGGTCATCTTCTCTTCGCCATCAGCTGTGAAATATCACACTACTCATTATGTTGTCCAGATACATAGCTGAAGGCAGCGCAGCATTTTGTTTCCCACTGACTGCACAGGAAGTGCATTTGATGAACCCTGAAACAGCAGATCAAAGCACGAAATTACAAAACTGTCAAAACAAGAAACATATTTCTTATGAGAAATGCAAAGAATTTTATACAAATCTGGAACAAAACTCATCACAAACTGTCCTCAATTTGAATATATTATTATTAAATATAAAAAGTTAACACTTTGATTTTGAAATCTGTCTGTTTGCAATAGCTAAAAAGACGCAAAAATGCTAAAGTTGACAAGAATGGGGAAAATAACAACCATATCAAGTAAGCATTGCTCTAAGCAGTGAATCGAGTTTTTACTTTTGAAAAAAATCAATCCTAAATTGCCCATGAGTTCAAAACCCTGCAATGTAAAACAAAATTGGGTCATTCCATGTCAAATCAACTCAGAGAAAGACATTTTCAATCTCACCGTCATTTTAGGTAAATTCCAAGAAATTATCTCTCAAAAAACACGCTAAGAAATTCCTACAATTCGACCCTTATGCGGAAAGCTAGAATGATGAAACTGTCGTCACTTTTAAACTCGTTTTAGGCCTTTAAAATGGAATATTTGACTTGAAATTTCTAGTATTTAAGCTTTCTATACTCACTGACTTCAACATTTGATCTTCTTCTCTCAAAACACTTCGGATTAAACGGTTTAAAAAATGTTCTGAAGCATATATTAATCAACATCTAAGGAAACCTTATCTGGAAGCTACCAGCTTATAAAGTTTTGAATCAGCCAAGTTCCTTCAAAACCATGAATATTTCATTAAAGTAACTTAATAGAGAATGAAACGATGTTTACTGAAATAGAAATGCAAAGGTGAATTGATAAAAAGAAAACATTAAATAAATTTAGTGAACATGTTACTTAGTAAGAGAAATACCATGCTCTAGTTATCGAGCGATGGTTGCAACAACTTCATCTTTTTTGTACAGTCGCTCAAAAAATTATCCGAACACTACGGTTGATTACAGAATTCAGAAAAAATATCTGGCAACGATATTTTTAGAAATTAGTGATCTGGCAACCTTCGTGTCACGTAACACGAAGGTTGCCAGATCACTAATTTCTAAAAAAACTTTGCCAGATATTTTTTTCTGAATTCTGTAATCAACCGTAGTGTTCGGATACTTTTTTGAGCGACTGTACCACAAGCTCTTTTTACTCTGTTTGATTTCTCAACTTCGCTTTTTGAATCTCGTGTATTATAATTTAATAGTGGCCTGGCTTTGTTTCTACATATTATATATCGCACATTATTGTATTTTAATTACTAAAATGAAATAATATATAGAAGGCAAAATTCCATTCAATGCATATTACGATTTATTTAATCCATCAATTTTTCCAAATGCTTCTATTTATAAGTATTAAATCATGCATTGCTCAGAACTTTTATTAACCTAAGTCTCAGCAATATTTTTAAAGCAGTAAAATATTTTATTACATATTTTGTTTAAAGAAATTTAGTTCCTTCTTAAAATCAATCAGTGTTATACAAAAATTATTTCATAAAATATCTTTTAGCCTTCAGTACGTTAATAATCCCCCGGAATTAGACCTTTAGGAGTTGGTGACCATAATTATTTATGCATTTAAATGCAATTTATATCACGAATTATAAGAATTACTTTTAAGCCGGAATATATCCATTGCGAATATGGTTTGCTGATATCCAAGTTGTTTATGTAGTGCTAATTACGGATTGCGGTAATATCACTACGTATTTGAAAGAAAATATGTACGAGTTTGAAGAAATATATTTTGACACAATTAGCTTGTTTGGAGGAAATATGAATGGAAGTATTCAGCAAATTTAACTCTAACATAAATATGAATATTTTTAATAGGTACTCTTTTATAACATTCGTGTTTTAAACTGTGGGTACAAAAGAAACGATGCCAAATTTCGGTAAAAGTTTCGGAATCAGACTACGAAAGTTATTGCAGGGAGATGCATTTTTTATTTCATAAGAAATAATCTGAAGTTAAGTAGAATTTTGTGATTTCATTGCAAGAACACAATCAAATTGTGTTTTCAAGGGTTTTTGCTTTTTTTCATACATCTAATGTAAAAGTTTACCTACCTACAGCGTTGTTGTAAATTCATCGTTGGAAATTCGGACATTTTGATAACACCGCATTTGAACAATAATTTCCAAATTTACAATTTTTTTTAGATTTCCAGTCTGTGTCGAATGTAATGAAGGTTATTACTTACACATCGTCGCTTAAATGTAAGTATATGACTGATTACAAGATCAGTTTGTTTGTTTTTTCCTTTGAAATTATTTTGCTGTGGATTAATTAGATGTGCACTGGCAAATAGCCAATTGGCGGCTGAAGTTTAGGAAAGTGAGGTCTTCGTTATTTTCAACTCTCAGTAAGTAGAGTATAACAATGTCTTTTTAATAAAAGGAAAAGAATATTTGCAGCGTTTGTTTCCTCGGTTTTTAATGGATATGTTATTCCAATAGCAGAGCATGGATCGGCTTTATTCAAAAACTTTGTCCTACATTCAAATAAAATATCAAGTTCCGTTGCATTGTAATAATAAGCAGCTGGATGATATGGCTGTAAAAGCTTATTTTATCTTCTGTCCCGCAATAGGTAGTTTGGTTTAATCAACCACTGCTTCATATAGTCACAAGCCACAAATAATGCCAACAGAGAAATTTTCACTCGCCATCACAAGCTATAACTATTTCTTCTTTTGAGTCTGTACAATTAAAATATTGTATTGTTCCTATTTTTCTTTCACTTACAACTGTTTGACGTTTCTATGTAACTCGTCTCTATTTCCTGCTATTTTCCAGCAGAGCCTGACACTTAAGATAAAAGTTTAATCTTCAGCTGCTGTTAGAAGAACATTCCTTTTCAACTGAAGAAACTAAAGTTACAAATCAAAAGTTTATATTCAGAATGCGTTATCAATTAGTTAACAGCAAGCTCTCTAATCACTTTAGCAAAAGGCTCACAATACGTAAAGAAATATGGGTGTGGTGAAAATAAACAACTTAGTATTTTTTTTATTGAATCGAATGAAGGTTCATTTTATATTTATGTGTGTATTATTTGTATAATTATTTAAAATATATATTACTTCAGTTCTTATTAAATAGCATTATCTCGAAAAATAATTTAAGAAATTAGATAATTTTTAATTAAATGAAATTCTGGTGTTAACAATGGTTACTGGGACCCAGACAAAATTTAACCATGGGATGGCAGGAGCCCAAAAGAACCCTCTGGAGCACCCCTGTTTATACGTCATCTAAAATAACAGTGGGTAATTTACAGATATGTTTTATAAGTTAAAAACATTCCTAAAATCAGACCTAGAAAGATTTTTTTAATTTATTTTCGTATCATTTAAAAAAGTCAGGATTGCTATATATTATAGGCTACTATTACGTTATACTGCAGAAATTTTCAACGGTTTATCCAAACTTGTTTAATTCAAAATCAAAATTTCGGAAACTACAAACACTCAGAAACACGGAACCTATCGTCATCTCAAGATAAAAATTTTCTCAGATATTGTTCTTTAATCCAATACATGTTTCAGCAAAATTATTTTCAAAAAATGTTAAAAGAAAGGGTTTAGAGAAACTGAAAGTTAAACCTTTTATATGATGATCATGAGGTTTGTATTTGCTATGATATAAATATGTAAACCTTATTTAAAATATTATTTCAAGATCCATGTTTAATATTATCTCGTAAAGAGAATGTGAGTTATACTAGTTTAAAGAAAGCTCGAAAGTTAAAATCTTTGAAGATTTTTCGTCACTTTTGAATCCTTTAGCTTCAAACCTTCTGAATAGGAAGACAAAATAAAGTTGATTTATCTGCTTACCTATGACAACTACCTACATGTCAAATTTCATCAAAATCGGAAAAGTCAAGGTTGGCAGCTGTGCACGCATTTGAAATTTGGGTAGAGAATTTTCGCATGTGAATGTTACAATAATAAATCAAGTCTCATTAAATATATTTTGCCCATCTCTTTTATACTCTTTAACATGTATTGATTCTATTCATAACATAAATATATTTTCAAGATAAACCAGCCGAAGCTCATAAGCGATCTTCCTATAAGTGAGCAGCAAATAAAGTCGTATTCATCTCCAGTAAACTGCAATCTCAGACGTTAACTCCTGAAGAATAGGGTCATTGCTTACTTCTAGGGAAGAAAGCAAATAGACCTAATTACCATGTACATCAAAGGAGCAAAAAACAGAAACGGAAACAAACTATTTCATTACCATTTACTCTCAGTAAGTAGATATTCCATTTCATTACACAAAGGTTGTGTTGGGTTGTTTTACCTCTGAGCGGCACTTTTTTGCACACCATGGGCTAAATGGCCAGGTCACATGGACCCCGAAGGCTCAGAGAAGTTGGGTGAGGGGACTCACTGGAACAGCTGTTGGGAGACAGATTGTAGCCTCCCGTCAAGGCCATCCAGCGTGTTCTTTAACGTGCACAGGTATGGCTCTCCCGCACACGGGCCACGGCTTAACGTCCCATCCGATGGACGGCGGCCTTTCCAAGCCCATCGGTGTCCCCTACTGACCGTGGGCAGGGCGGGGAATTTTTGCGGAGATAAATCTCGACGCTGACCCAACTGGGACTCGAATCTGGGAACTGCAGATTACGAGCCTGGCGCACTACCGACTGAGCCACCCCCGCCCCCATTACACAAGTAAAACTCCCGACTCATAACAGAAACTCTTCTCTAAATTCGATGCTGACGCAGATTAGACCAGAACATGCCGAAAGATATGCTTTGCTCTCTTACACAAATTATGCAGGGTACACGCAGAAAAGTTTTCAATGGATGAGGCAAAACATGTCTATGTATAATTAATCCCTAACGACATTTCGCGTGCTTTACAAGAAATTTAAATGATTATATTTTTGGTTTTCCTGGTAAGCCTCAAATATTATTTCTATAGAGGTAAAAATATTCAGGAACATGCCATGCAGTCGAATACCATCGGATGTCGTTTAAATCATTTCTTTCTTTCATTTTTAGTTTTCTGCTGTTACCTTCATCATTTTCTCATTCTGCAAGGTTCTACTAGCCAAGTTAAATCTTTCTATTTTACATATTGTTCTTCCTGATTCTCATTTCAAAAGTACCTTCTTGATCCAGGAAGATTGTAAATTAAATTTTTAAATTCTTTCCCTGCAAAAACTATCAGAACGACAGATCATGAAAATCTACCACAATGTTCATAATCTAAAAAAATATTGTTATTGAATACATCACATTAACCTCTAGGTGCCCACTCACTGGTGGTTTACTTGTTAAATGTTTTTCCTTATGCTGACTGGGCATATTCTCAGATGGAGATGGTAATGGATAAAGTTTTACCTGGAACATCGCATATCCATACACGATCTAAGAGTACTTCTCAGCTTCAAAAACAGAAATACATCACGACTCTCGTTCACTTGCTCATTTTACATTTGATGCATGACAGCTTGATCTCTTTTACAACAATATGATGCTTTCATTTACTGAATTATCATCAGTAATTATTTTAATTATCATCTGTAACTCGTAAGCAATCATAGAAAAGAAATCCCAATATTTTTGATGTACTTGTTAAGTTGTTTGATGTACTTGTTAAGTGAAAAAATGTTTTTCATGATTTCTGTAACACGAAGTGATCAGTAATATTGATGCATTAAACTTTCCTGTGACACTTTTCTGAAAAGTTTTGTCCTGCGTTTCGGCAAGTGAGATCGAAACTGTAACTTTCGTCCACTCCGTCATCGACGCACTTATAATTCCAAAGAGTAAAACCTAACCTATGAGTTATCCTTTTCTGCAGCGCTTCAAATTTCTCTCACACAAATTTGCTTCTCTTAATCGATTTCGCAATTACGCTTTCCTAAACTCAATTAATTAAGCACATTATTTTGGAATTTTAGCGTCAACTTTTGTAGCAGTAAACTAGGCTATTTGGACACTAAGGAAATGCAAAAGAAGTTTTCTGAATTATCTACCATTCGTAAATTAAAGAGATCCTGTTACATGTTCCTAACAAATCTATAAAAAATGCAGACATCAAATCTGTTCTGCAGATTTATGATTAAAGAGATCGAAACACTCCCTGACTTTAAGTAAGTCAATCTTCGAAGTCACATTCTTCGTTGGATTCTTAACTTTAATGACAGTTTCGTTTATGGTGATAACGCAAATTAAGTTTGCGTACCTACACGCGTTTCCGTTCCGATGGATTTTATTATCCTAACGAATTTCTTCCGTTCCTTCCCTAATTCTTCAATTGGTAGAATCAACTGATTGATGCCATTTTATTTGGCAGCCATCGATTAAAATTTAAATGTAATGTTCTACCCTCGACAACAACTCTTAACCATCGCTAGCTACTATGCATTAATTCGAACTCCCATGTTTCATCTCCGTCCATTTCATTGCCGAAGAAGATGGCATTCAGAAGCGAGAGAAGATGTATTTTCCTGCATCCCACGAACGGGAATGAGCGACTCCGAAATCACGCTATTTATCTTCGTCGTTCAGCACTGCAGTTGCATCTTGCACCAAGGTCTAGTTCGCACAATAATCATTTTTAATTTAACGTCGTCGGTTGCCTTCCTCATCTGTTGGGGGTTCAAACTCCATCCTTTGCCCAATCAAATAAACTACATCCCAAGTGGAGCGGAACACTTCCCCTTCGCTTTAACATTGACCACGGATGGCGCTGGTAGAAGCTAATCGGGCCTTAAGGTTCGCCTCGCGCCTCGTGCAGTGGGATACGCTGCAGAGCCTGAAGCTGTTGCTAAGTCATCACATCAAATTGAAAGATAGCTCGATCTTTAGTGTAATCGCTTGAAAATGATGTAAAGCTTAGTGATCTTCCTAACAAGTCATAAAAAACCTAAGCCATAAATGAAGCCATAAATAATGAATAAACTCAGCCATAAATGAAGTATACAACTGTCGTTTAATTTTCATTTTCCTTTAAAAGTTACTTTTTTTTAATATGCTCCACAGATGAGGAGTAGTTACAGACGGCAAAGTATCAATATTTTCGATCCGCGAAATACTCACCAGGAATGCATAAGTCCATCTATGAAGGACTGCGCCTGAACTCGATTATTTGGCAATGAATATTGAATAAGTCTGATGTGTTAAGGATGTTCTCGTGCATAAAGAGAAGGAACTTCAGTAGCGTAATTGGCTGTGCTTTAGATTTTTAAATATGGGTCAAGTTGTGCACTAAGACCAGGATTTGAGAACTGGGTTCTGACACAAATTGCTGACCTTGCCTATTTGCTGCTGAATCTTTCTGACAGGACATATTAATAAGAGCAAAATGTAAGGAAAGAAAACTTTTCCAAATGTTTATTTCAAAGTTACAATGAACTCTTCAGCTGCTTCATTATACATAACAATGCCAAAAACCTTCAACCTTATATTATCAAAGAAATGAATATTTCCGAAGTTAATCTGACTAAGCTAAAACTTTTGCAGCATAATGGATTCTAACATCTCATAGGAAAGATAATTCTTCCTCAATTTAAATAACGTCGAGTGCATCATATATAACATGAATTCAAATAAGATTTGCTTTCTTAAAAGATTCAGAATACCGTAGTAAACAACGAAATAATATTATTCTGCGGCATAAAATAGCACAAAATTCCTACGAGTAAAGCCTAACCTATGATTTATCCTTTTCTGCAGCGCTTCAAAATTCTCTCACACAGATTTTCTTCTCTTAATCGATTTTGCAATACGCTTTCCTAAACTCAATTAATTAAGCACATTATTTTGGAATTTTAGCGTCAACTTTTGTAGCAGTAAACTAGGCTACTTGGACAATAAGGAAATGCAAAAGTAGTTTTCTGAATTATTTACCATTCCTAAATTAAAGAGATCCTGTTACATGTTCGTAACAAATCTATAATACAGATAATCTAATAAAGTCTAAAGGATACAATTAGTCCAAAGGACAATAGATCCAAATAGACGATTCATCCAATGAGACATCTCGTCCAACGTCGATTCGTCCAATGGGACAACTTATCCAAAATCGATTCGTCTAATGGATCCTGAATATTAGTAATTATGAAGAGTTAATTTTTTTTAGTTAACGCGGATCATACTTAGTTCATGCCGCATGTCTCTAAGAGAAAAAGTTACGGGTGACATTAGCGAATTACATTACGACGAAACTGTTACGGGAAATTTTAAATTTGTTTATCCATCAGGTCTTATTTTCGTAAGTACAACTGAAAACTGCGATTTGAATCCCATAAAGTTATAATGATGACAAAATAATGCAATGGCTTAAAAGTCCACTCCTGTGTGACAATAAATTATAACTAAAAACGAGTCATATATAATAAAAAATTAGATAAATTATCCTAAGCGACCCCCTCCCCCATCTATATCTGGCCCTAGGGTAAAACCAAGGGGCAATTGAGCTGAAACACCCTCCGAATTGTGTTTTTAAAGTTTCGTATATTGGAAGAATATGTATTGGACCAATCAGTATTCGACGAATCCTACTCTGGACGAATAAGTATGAGATTAATCATATCCAATCGGGATTGGACATATCCAATCGGGATATAACCAATCGGGATTGGACAAATCGGCATTGCATCAATTGTCCGGGATCTGAACTTCCAATTTAATTGATTATTTTTCTGTAGTAACTGTAATCTGGCGAAATCGTATAAGTCAATAGGGATGTTAATTCTTAATTCATAAGATATAATACAAATAATTTACATGAACAAAATTTTTCACCCTCCCCTTTCCAAAACTCTAGCTATGCCAATGTTCAGTCATAATAGGTTGTATTAAATTATTATTTATTTAGATTTGTAAAACAAATGTTCGGAAGATCGTTTTATGTAGGAGATCAACATAACGTTTCCATTTCAATTGTTTAAACATTTAAATTTAACCAAGCCTCTATTGCTGAAATATCTACACTAACGGAACAAATAGCATATGAATTTTGTGGTAATTTTTGTTTTTACGCGTACAGATATTTAGAAAATTGATATAACGAACGCCAGGATAATGAAATATTCAGTGTAACGAAATTTGTTTTCAGACGCAGGACAATTTGCTTTGTAGCTCTAAGTATTTTTTTTTATTTTTGAGAAAACCAGTGTAACGAAAATATCAGTTTAATGTAAAAAAAAAGACTAATATAACGAAATTTGTAAAAAGCGAATCCTTAAACAATGTGTACAATGTATACTATTCCAGCGTCTGGCAACGCTGCAATATTTTAAACGCTGTGAAATATCTAACCAATCACAGCGCTCATGGTGTAGCACATGAACCGTAGTATTGTGATTGGATAGATAGAGTGAAATATCAGTATAACGAAATCGAGCGCGTCACCAAAATGCGATTTGTCCACATAGTCCTGTTTCTATTTTGAAAATTTATTACATCACAACCCGAAGAAATACAGCAATGCTGTGTTTTGTAAATTGTTATGAAACTCATAATGTTTGCATGTGCTTCAATCCACTTCAACATGTGCATCCCTAGTTGCCCTTATCACATTAAGGCGATATTCCATTTCTTGCATGTATGGGCCAGCATATATACCTAGAGTCATGGTTTGGATTGCTTCGACTATCCTTGTATGAAGAGTTGCAATATAAACAAAATACTTGGCGTACCCCGTTAAGAAGAAATCTAAGGGTGTGATGTGAAGGGAGCGTGTCCATCAGAGGCCTTCGATCTGGTAGGAATTTTTTATCCCGAACATCCTTATTCCAGTGTGTAATCTTGTTGAAAAATGATGAATGGCTGCAACTCTTCCAGCTAAGGGATCACATATAGCTCGAGCATATCGCAATAAATGCCTCCCGTGATGGTCTTCTCAGCAAGAAAAATGGACATATCACCCACATTTACCTTTGGGGTACCACGAATGCGTTCACGAATAGTCTGCAGGTTTTCGGTACCCCCATATACAAAATTAACATGTCCAAACACATAAAAAATGGTTTCATCCGAGAATAACACATTTTTTTAGGTAACACTGCCTTCATCAATTGAGTGCAGCATGGACAAACGAATGCATAGCGCAGAGGAAGGTCATTTGGCTGCAAGGCTGTGACAGTTTGCACTCTGTATGCATAAACATGTAATCACTTATGCACAAATTTATGTAGTGTTGATCTCAGAACCTGAAGTTGTTGTAAATCAAGACGAATCGACTTTTGAGGGCTGCGTTGGAATATTGCTTAGACATTATCAACGGTTTCTGGAGATACACTTGGACGTCCACTTCCAGGAAGGTCATTCACACTACCTCTTTCTCGAAAATTCTGAAACCATCTACTGATACTTGGTTTCGAGGAAAGTTCCTTTCCATATTGACGGCGATAACTATGTTGCACAGTAATCAGAGATTTTTGAATCTTCAAACCAGATGACACACTGGGCCTTCTGTGATGATGCCGTTTTGATTCAATTACAACCTGTGAAAAATAACTTTTTTAGTTCCATAACAGTTTGAAAAAGAACGTATTGCTGTATTTCTTTTAGTTGTGATGTAATAAAGTTTCAAATTACCAATAGGATTTTGCGGACATTGTAGTTTTAGTCTGAAAGCTCAATTAAGCCTTAATCAATTTTATCATCGTTAATCATTCTAATAATTATAGATTTGGGTTTGCAATTATTATTGGGAGGATTGTACGCACTCAAAAATCTGTGAATACCGACCCTTGCTCAAAACAGTACTACAAAGGGGGGAAATCCAGTTTCCTTCAAATACGTTTACATTTGAAATTGTTTTTGGCACTGATTTCAATTATAGGATATTGCGAATGAAACAAAAACTTGTACTCGAAAGAAACAGTCTGTTCTATATTAAAAAACTATCTTGTCTTTTTTAAAGATAGTGAAAAATAGTATAACTGTATTGGGTAAGCCTTTTCATTGTTTTATAACACTCACCATCGGCAGAATTTTGCAAAAGAATCATAAATCAAGAAAAATATTAAAACATATTAACTCCCCCCTCCCCATGTACACTACCGTCCATAGTAAAGCATTGAACTGATGAGAGCTTGGTATCATAAGGGTTAATAATTCATCTGAATGACCAAACAATCAGAAATGTAATATACAAATTTTTACAAACTTTGAGAAGAAACTTTTGAGAGAAATAGCAAAATAATTGAAACGATATCATTATGAGTGCTGATGATTTAATAATTTAAAATTAAAATTGAGACATTGTACTGAAACAGTTCATTTGTTTTTTATAGAATTCTCCTCATTTAACAAAACTGATACGATGTATAAGAATAAAACACGCTCAAAGAAGTAAAAAAATCAAAAATAAGATGCTTTTTTTATCGGTTCCTTAAGGTTCAGCACTTTACATTTTTCCGTACGTAAGAAAGTTTTCCATCAAGAATAAGATTAATGCCAGTCACCTGGAAAGAATGTTTCCTAAATTCCTCCGAAATTGTGACAGTTCCAAAGCGAGGCCATGTAGGTCGTCAGCTGAGAAATCTACACGCTAGAGCACCACGTGAGGTGAGATCGAAAGGGAGAAGCCATAGCGCACCTGCGACCCAACCCAATAGGTCAACGGCGAAGCACTCGTTATTCCCGCGGCCCTGTGACCCTCCCATTGTGAAGCCGGATTTACAGCTGCATTAAGATCCCCTGACCCTGATATGTCAGCCTGAACATGGAAGGGCGTGCTCGCGCAGGTTTCTCTCGCAAGAAGAAAATTCTACGAGCACACAAAGGAGGGAAATTGCTCTTTTGTATTCAAACGAAACTTCATCAGTCGCAAAGCAAGCAGCAAGAAATGAAAACCTGAGAGCATTTCGATACTTTCGGCAGAAGCATTTGAATGTCTTACAACACTGAGACATCGTCAGTTGCACAGGCTATTATGTTCCTATTTTGCATTACAAAGCGAATAGAAAGAAATTGCTGCAAATTAATGGTTTTTCTGTATGTAGTTTACATTTAACGGAAACCCGAAGGTTTTTTCAATTACTATAATTTTGGGAAT
The DNA here is from genome assembly GCA_038380435.1 of Ryuthela nishihirai. Taxonomy (NCBI): domain Eukaryota; kingdom Metazoa; phylum Arthropoda; class Arachnida; order Araneae; family Heptathelidae; genus Ryuthela; species Ryuthela nishihirai. The sequence continues at coordinate 9,449,009 of JAWZYU010000019.1, forward strand.
CGTTATGATTCGCACAAAAATGAAATTGGCAAAGTTTTTAGCGAATTTAACTGCTATGCAATGGAGCACGTCCTTCTGTGTAGGCCTATGAGAAGCCAGGACAAGCTAGAAATGCCTTTACCCTTATTCTGGTGCTTTGTAATGGTAAGCCTTCGCTTCCCTTCTACAAAAAAGTTATCTCGATTGAGAAACAACTGCAAATGAATAGGCTAATGCAATTTCATTCTGCTATGTCAAGATCTCTGAAAAGGAGAGCTTAGCTAAACTGTAAAGCATCCCTTTGCTTCTGCATTAAGACACGAAACACGTACAGACTGCTTCTCTGCTGCATTCGTATTTAGAACAACGACGAGTCTCATTAAATTATGACCACCTCCCTCCATGTTATGTCAATGGAAGTATCTTCGGAACTCTATAACTTCTAAAAAGACGTTTTGTGATAAAATGGGACTGAAGGTGAATTAAAAATCTCAATCAAGTCTATCTAAATCTCGAATTTTAATAAAATTCGCTTTGTTCTTAAAGAGTTATGGACTTTGAATATTTAACAGCACCAATGCAAGTCTTAGGAAAATTTAAAAACGTCGAAAAAATTTTCCATTAACTTTTCAAATATGCAACTATTTAAGCCCGGATCTAGGGAAAAAATTGAGGGGGGGAGTCAAGAAACTTTGGTTATGTAAAGATCCGGAGAAATGTTAAAGGGTCAATATAATCGATCCGGAAAAATGTTAAAGAGCCAATAAAATCGATCCGGAAAAATGTTAAAGGGCCAAGAGACTGGATTTTCACTGCAGTAGATATATGCATCAATCCCTTGTGATGATGCACAGAACCGACCATGCCTAGCACCTAATGTCCGACCCCTCCTTCTCGTGGTTCTACGGGCATCGTCAAATTCTACATTGGAGGAGGTTTTCCAGTGTAGATGACCTCATCTTTCAGTAGTAAGGGAACGGGTCTTTGTCCTATGCCTGCGATTGGAGCTTTCGATATTATCGGCATTCGCTCTCTCAACAAACATAGTTTTTTTAAACATCCCACTAGCAATTTTCTCTTTATAATTAGTTGGAATGGGAGGACTCTGCATCGAGATTATTCTCTTGGAGGGGGAAATAAAAAGTATCTCTGAGGCATAGGTTTGCTTTTCAGCAGACACGCTAGTGATGCTCTTCTAGGATATGAGTGCATTAATGAAAGGTTACTTACAGCAAAATTTCAGACAAGCATTAAAGACTTGAATGTTATCTGCTGTTATGCCCCCACTAAGGATGCCGATGAGTATGAGAAGGATAGGTTTTATGAACAACTTCAGGATATTTTGAATTCTGTCAAGAAAGGATATCACCCTTGTTCTAGGTGACTTCAATATCAAAGTTGGTACTGACTCTGACCTTTGGGGAGTATAAATATAACTACAAACTATAAACATATATAAATACCCTTTGGTATTGGTAGCTGCAATGGCAATGGGCAACGTCTCCTACAGGTAAGTAAACTTAATGGTTTGAGAATAACTAACACTTATTACAAACACCGCAACATACATAAGCACATATGAGTTTCATCAGATGGGCTGCATAAGAATATGATTGATTATGTATTAATAAACAGCAAATTGACTAGTTCTGTTAGGAATAACAGGTCATATGGGAGAATGTCAAGATCTTTCTTATTTATATGAGAGATCTGTTGGCTTAATATCTCTACTAAACTTGACTCATACTACAGCTAATGTGTTCTTTAAGAAAACCGGCACTTGGTATCTCTTGGTTAGATATATCATTTAATATCACACACTTCACTTTACATAAACATATATAAATACTTTACTTGGGCACAACCTCAGTTCACTGCCCCACCGATAAAATAAAGTAAACACTCCCTGAATGCTGACACTAGACTTTACTAAAAAGGGCTCCCAGAGTTAACGTTCCCATCTCTTTCCAACCCTTTTGGCAGAAAAAGGAAGAATTCCCCTCTCTTCGCTCTCTCCTTCTACACAAACGGCTACAGACCTCATTAGGGTTCTTTTAGTTCATAACACCCTGCGGCGACCTGTACAACTTAAACTTAAGAAGTATTGTGCTAAGGTTAAAAAAGTTATCTTTAACACTGAAGCTCTGAAAGACCCAGTCAAAACATTATGACACTCATGGTTTGCTTATTACTGAAGTTGAGAAGAATGGGATCATTTTAAACAAGCCTTTTGGAAACTAACAGTACTCTTTTAGGAAAAAGGAAGCAGAGGAGACATAATTATATAAGTGAAAAGGCACTTGAGCTTATTTCAGAAAGAAAAAACTGCCGCGATGTCCTTAATCAATATACTACTAGTCCAAACAGATAGCATTACAGAGAGCTTAATAAACGTGTAAAGGATCAGTTAGCTGCTGATAAGAATCTTTGGTTTGATGGCTTGGCCGACAAAATCGAGGAAGTAGTTAGACAGCATTACAGGAGAGAGCTGTACCAGATAGTTAATGTTTTGTGTGGTAGAAAACGGACAGGCATACAAGGATTGAAAGATAAACAAGGTAAGGTTATAGAAGGGGAGGATTCTGTCATAGCTAGGTGGGCTGAGCATTTCAGTGATGTTCTAAACAATGTGGTCAGTTCTACTCCCATTGTTTATAATAATGATAGATGCATTGGTGGATTTAATGTTGGCCCAATAACACAATCTGAAGTTATTTCGGCTATTTCTAAACTTGAACTTCATAAATCCCAGGGGTAGATGAAATTACTACTGAAATGCTTGGAGCTGGCAATGTTTCACATACACACAGAGACATCTGAAATTTTGAATATCTTTTATGATATGGTCATTTGTTATCCTAGTAAAGATATTATGATACCTATTTTTTTAAAAAAAGGTGATCGCAGTCTTGTGATAACTATAGGGGTATCATCCTACTTCTGTTCCAGATAAAGTTCTTTGCATGATTGGGCTTAATAGAATTAAGAATCTGGTTGACAGGGAATTGCGTGATGAGCAATGTGGATTCAGAAGTGGTAGGGGATGTGTGGATCAGATATTTTCACTTAGGCAGATTCTTGAGAAATGTTCAGAGTTTCAGAAACCTTTGGTTGCTAGCTTTGTTGATTTCAAAAAGGCTTTTGACTCTGTTGATCGTCAAAATTTGTGGTTGATTGTGAGATCATATGGTGTACCTGAAAAGTTAGTTAACATAATGAAAGCTCTCTATAATAACACTGAGTCGTTACCTTTATAAGATTTCTAGTAATTGGTTTAGAATTACTTCTGGTGTTTCCACAAGAGAGTTATGCGAAATTCATTGCAAGGAAAAGATTTTGGCCTTAAATGATCTGAGATCGAAAATTTTCTGATTTACGTTATGCTTGATTTAGCTCTTTTGACAAATGATGTCGATGAAATGAACTCTTTCATTCCAGCTGTTGATGAGACTGGTAGTAGAGTAAGTTTAGTTATAAACAGAGAGAAAACTAATGTGATTAAAATTGGTCAGGCAGACTGTGATTCAGTTAATCCGAATGCTTGAAGACTTGAGGCGGTGTCACAGTTTAATTACCTTTGGGAGCTATGTAACAGATACTGCTGATGTGCGGCATGAGATTAACAGATGAATAGGGATTACTGACGGAACTTTTAAGAATTAACGGAGAATGTGGAGAAATAGGCGTATACAGCTAAAGACTAAAATTAGACTGTATAATAATTTGGTTCTTTCACCTTGAAATTTTGCTGTAAGAAACCATTCATTAATGCACTCATATCCTAGAAGAGCATCACCAGCGTGTCTGCTGAGAACCAGACCCACGCCTTGGTGATGCTTATTGTCTTTCCTCCCTGAAAAGAGAAATCTAAGATTATTTTTAGGAATCTGAACTTTATCTGTCCATCTGGTCTCTTGCAAGCCAAGAATATCTATATTATAATGGTGGAATTCTTGTGTGAGGACATCAAGAGAAAACGTTCTGTGCATTGTCCTCACATTCCAACTACCTATGGAGAGAAAATGGTTAGTGGGATGCTTAAAGAAACTATGTTTATTGAGAGAGGGAATGGAGACAATATGAAACAGCCCCCTAATCGCAGACATAGGGCAAAGACCCGTTCCCCCACCACTAAAGGCTGAAGCCATCTACACTGGAAGACTTCCTCCAATGTAGAATTTGACGATGCCAATAGAAGCAAAGAGTTCAGGTGCCTGCGATGACTTCTGCTCAGGATTATCCACCAGCTGATAAAACATATCCTGTGAATCTATTCACTTGGGGCTGTCAACCCACAAACAAGCAGAAAACACAGCGGAAGATTTTCCCTCCACAGAAGCCCACCAGTTCAGCAAAATCAGGATCCATAATCAAGCTCAGAGCCTCACATCAGTCCAGTCCAGTAGGTTTATATGGTCAGAACCAAGACCCTATGTGGTTAACCACTGCTCAGCAGGGTAGAAAAAAAAGAAAAGTAGCCATAGTTATCCAGATTAGTAGGCCACACTAAGTAGGAACGCATTTTGCAAAGTCTTGCACCCTTGTAAAAGGATTCCCAGCAAGCTCCTTTTTAATTTTTGAATATAACCAAAAATCGTATGATGCAAGATCGGGTGAATATGCAGGATGGAGTAGCTGTTTGCATTTTTCCTACTCCAGATTGACCGTAACTTGCCAGGATTTGTTAGCACTGGCATTGCCATGAAGAAAGAAGTTTTTTGGGGTACGCCGTGAGAGCTCAAAAGTCGCTAGATATATGCTATATAAATATATGTTTTATTTTATTCCCATTGTTATACTAAAACTATAGTTTTATCTGTCTATACAAAGGGTACGCCAGTTACATACACATTTCCAGGGGGGTACCTGAAGCTTATAAGGTTGAGAACCACTGTACTAGAGGTAGAAATCATATGAATAAATTGAAGAAATTTCTCGACGTTTTTGTTCAGCTGTCAAAGAAAGAAGGTATCACTCTTAGTTTAACACCAACATACATTTTAGAGAAAAAATTGTCCTGAGCCGGATGGGATATTAACCTACGACCTTCTGAAAATACGTCAGGTGCTCTGACCGCTGAGCCATGGGCGTCCGCAGAAAATTTTCCAGGGGGGGGGGGGGGCATAGCTTGGAGACAAATAATTACATCAATAAATTTTCATTTATTTATTGAATCTTTAAGGGGTTTTTTTTTCACAAGTAGATTATAGAATACAGTATTGCATAAATACAAAAACACATGCATAATGTATATAAATTAATTATGTTTAAATTGTTACGATTATAATTTGTGGAATTTTTTACTGGATCCCAAGGGGGGCAAGTGGACCGTTTGCCCCCCTGTGCGGACGCCCATGAGCTGAGCTATCTGCCGCCGATCAAGACTTCATCTAATTGATGTTAGGACTTTCTACCTACTTAGAATGAATAGTCCTATGAAATCGTTCCAGGAAACAATTTTAGACATCAGTACAGTAGACGCTAAATTTAAAAGAGGAGATGACAACGACAACTCTCCGATAGGTTAGAATTGCACCATGCTATTTATAATGCAAGTTAACGTTTCCCTTGCTTTCGTGACTCAAGAAACAGTAAAGTTAACAGTGAAAATTTATTAAAATATGCCTCAAAATATTATTTATGCTTGAGGAAGCATCCAATAGACTGGATAGTGAACTACACATGAATTAAACACGTATTTAGATGCCGCATTATTGAAATAAACAACCGACTGTTATTGTAATGATAGTCAGAAATTCCAGTTAAATTTAACGGCTACATCAGATTACTTTTCTTAAAGTTAAAGATAGCTTTCGTCTCCGTTAATAACAGAGGATGCCGGAAGCTTTTGAAAAGCAAATCAAAAGAACTTCAGCTTTACCTTCCTTATTACCTTTGCTAATTATTCCCTCGCAGGTTATATACTTGTCATCTTCGTGGCATAGTTCTCATCTGCTTGTTGAGGCTGTTTGTGAGCAGCTGTGACAATGCGTTCATGAGACACGGAGAACTGTGTACTGTTGGTAGAAAATTCATAGCATCAATTAGAGGAGATCTTGATCAGCTGCCGGTAGCTCAGCGGTCAGAGCACCTGACATGTTAGCAGGAGGTCGTGGGTTCATATCCCACCTAGCTCAAGACAATTTTCCTCTAAAATAAATATCGACCTTAAACTAATATAAGTAATACCTTCCTTGACAGTACAATTCATATGTTTGCAACATTGGATGCCATGGACCAGCAAGAAGGTTGTGTCGGGGACGAATTGGTGGACAAAAGACCAGAATAAGATTTCGGACGAATTGGTGGACAAAAGACCAGAACCGCAGCTCAAGTATATGCATCTGTTTGATTAGATTACTACACATGTTATGAAGGCATTATATGGACATGTCTTTAATATTAACCAACTATATCGACAAAATTACAGTGTAGGTACTTCGTAATGCAGAAGTATTTTTTAATTTAGAAACCCTTTTTTCTCCTCATATTCCAACACTCTATTTATCGACAATTAATACCAGTGACGCCATCACTGTCCTGCGTTTGGATGCATACCATTGTACAATTGATATCTCCACAAACAATAGTTCCAAACAAAATCTCATCTCATAATCCTTTTCATTCCTACATTTAGCAGTAATGTGTAAATGTGTTAAAAACCTTCATTGTAATCAACATATATTGTAAATCTGGGAAACAATTCTTGCAAATCAAAATATTAATGTGCACATGCTTCTCTATTCAGTAATGCAAGTATGTAGGGAATAATTAGTGAGGGAATAATTAGCAGACCTGTGAGGGAATAATTAGCAAAGGTAATAAGGAAGGTAAAGTTGAAGTTCCTTTGATTTGTTTTTCGAGAGCTTCCGCCATCCTCTGTTATTAACGGAGACGAAATCTATCTTTAAGAAAAATAATCTGATGTAGCCGTTAAATTTAACTGGAATTCTGAAGTTGCTTTGGCTATCTCTAAATTAAAACTGCATAAATCCCCAGGGGTGGATGAAATCACCACTGAAATGCTTAGAGCTGGGAACACTTGTGTTGTAATTGTGGTTGACTGAAATTTTGAATATTTTTTATTATATTAGTGTTGTTCCTAAGGATTTTACTAGAGCGATTATTATGCCTATTTTTAAAAAATGTTATCGCAGTTTTGTGATAATTACAGGGGAATCAGTCTACTTTCTGTTTGTTCCAGGTAAAGTACGTTACAACATTGTGCTTAACAGAATTAAGAAATTGATGAGCAACTTAACTATCGATGAGCAGTGTTGCTTCAGAAATGTAGAGGATATATCAATCAAATATTTTCATATTCCTGAGAAATATTTAAAGTTTTAGAAACTTGTGGTTACTAGCTTTAGAGATTTCAAAAAGGCTTTTGACTCAGTTGGTCGACTTTATTTCTGGTTCATCGTCAGATTATAGGGAATAACGAACAAGTTAGTTAATATAATGAAAGCTGTCTAATGTAACAGTGAGTAGTGTTCGAAAGCAGGTAAGGCTCAGAGCCTTTGGTTTAAAGTAGAGCTTTCTCTCCTTTTCTCTTTATATATATGGATGGATTATATTTCTAAGATTAATTATGTATATATGTATTATATTTCCTATTGATAAAGAACTCTTTGCAATTTGTGGCCTCAAATGGTCTAGAGTTTTCAAAATTTTTGATTTAAATTCTGCGGATGATTTGATCATGTTGTCTAATGATGTCGATGAGATGCATTCGTTCATTTTGGCCGTTGATGAGACTGGTAATAGGGTACGTTTGGTGATAAACAGATATAAAACTAAAGTGATGAAAATTGGTCAGGTAGATGGTGCTTCAGTTGCTTTAAATGTCTGCACTCTTGGACAAGTGTCATCTTGGAAGCTATGTAACAAATACTGGTGATGTGCGGCATGAGATTAACAGACGAATAGGGATTGCTGCCGGGACTTTTAAGAATCTATGGAGAGTGTGGAGAAATAGGCGTATACAACTAAAGACTAAAATTAGACTGTATAATAATTTGGTTCTTTCTAGGTTAGTTATAGTAGTGAAACTTGGACACTTTGTAAGCAAGATAACAGGACACTTGATGCTTTTGATTCTAGATGCTTACGCAGTATTATGGGTATTATGTGGTTCAACTTTCTAACTAATGATAAGGTTGGGCAAAGGAGTCGGCAACCTGCTTTGAGCAGCATATTGTGCAGAGAGAGAACTTAAAATAATATTGGTAGCCGTTGGTTCGTCCATGTTACCCGTATGCATAATTATAGATTAGCGAATAGGATTAAGAACAGTGTATCTAAAGGCCTCAGAAAAAGGAGGAGACCTAAGATTTGATGGTCAGACCATGTCAAATAGTATTTTGCTAAAATTGGCTAACAGCAGCCAAGTCAGCTCAAGGCGTGTTTGGAGAACAAAATTATGCATCAGTGTGGTTGGACCTCCGTAGCCCATGCCTGTATGAGGTTTTCGTAGGTATGTATATTTATATTTACGTACAGAAAATTAGGAAAAGTGACCTCTAAGAAAGAAGCGCTGCTGTTCCCTTTTCTTATAGCCATCTGAAATGTAAATCCAGGCCTCAGTATGAGGCACGAATTCAGGAACATATTCTAGAGCCTAAAAAAACAAAATAAATACTCTAAACATATGTCCGGAAATGTTTTATTTCAGAGTCGAATAACCTTATCTGTATCTGAAGTATCCGAGCCTAGGCGTACATGCGGTAGGCATCCACATACGCAACACATTATATATCTGCGATTATATGACACAATCCAACAAGTTTCACGAATCTTTGAACGTGTTCGAACGATCATTATTGCGTCGAGCCAAGGCTTTCATTCACGTTCAAGGAGGCCACTTCGAACAGCTGTTGTTACATAACTTCTATACATAACTTTCAAATAAAGCGTTTCTAAACACATGTTTTTAACGTTTTTTTCTTCTTTGAACCTAGAATTCGCTCCTGAATTTGTGCCTCACACTTATGCTATACTCTGTATATTTATTTACATTCTTATTGGCCTACGATCCAATAGTTGCATTAATTGCAGAAGTCTTAAATGACCTTGGAAATCAATCTTTGGTTCCCTTCCCTTGCTTGTTGCAACTCTCGATTTAAAATAAGTTCCAACGGCTAACCATGCGGTAAGCGTCTGTAAGGGAATTCCCAGCTAATTTACATAACATTTTCTCGCCTCTCTGCAACGCATTTACTGAATTTGCATTCGAAGAATTTGCGATTCATCGTGCGCGAAGTTGAATACCTTCGCCATTGGCATCGGTTTCTGTTGAACGCAAACACAAAGCGATGTCCTTCAGTTGAGGGCGGAAAAACAGGTAAAGGATTCTGACAATGCCACTATTAAAAAGACATCTCTGTCCTTGTTGAACAGACTTCAGACCTTTCGTTTCGCAATGGCGTCAATTCACGGTAAGACAACTGCATTACGGAACGAATTAAAACTTAGGAATGAAACGAAACAGAAAATGTGATTAAATCATTTGGATTCCACTGAAAAGAAGAAAAAAAACTTGTTGATCTTCAGTTGTTCAGAAAAAAGCCTTTTTGTTTCACTTTCATTTGCCAATTCGTCATTTTGTTTCAGCATATTTTTTTCATTTTCTTACGAATTGTTCTAGATCAGAGATGAATAAATGTTTTTGTCGTCGGAACGAATAAAGAATATTATATTTGCTGTGAGCCAATAGTTGGGAAGGGGGTGTAAAAAGGGGGGAAGCTTAACTTTGTTTATTACGTTTACTTGTCATATGTATAGGGACAAAATATAAAAAGTAAATATATATATTAATATAAGGTATATTTTTAACGTCAAAACCGAAGTTCACTTGTCGAAGCAATATGCGAAGGATGGACTTGATCCCAGAAATGAATTGCTGAACATTCAGTTTCATTGACATTGTATGATGTTATTCATCTATTCGTCTGTCATCTTATGATAAGACACTTCACTTTAGCTGAGCCAGATTGAGAAAACATGATTTTTATTTCTTAAAATTTTCTTGCGGGGGGGGGGGGGGATAAAATTGTTAAAATGACCGGAGTTAGTGCATGCCTGTCGTAGATCTTAAAACAAAACTCTTTTCCACAGATATGTACTTTTTTGTATCGTATATATTACGTATCGATCACATCTTCCTCTTTGGACATTTTCATCCGAATTATGTGCCTAATATCAGATGATATCTGAAGCTATTTTTCATATGTTCATTGATAATGTCGTGAACAGTTATGGGGTGACTTCAGATTATATGCTGTATTGATAAAAGAACCAGCAGTTGTGAATTTTTTTACAATTTTAATTGCACAAAATAATCTAAAATTTCGTTGTCAAGATAATGGAATGGTGGTGAACATTGTATTTCTGCTGACATGAACATTAGGGCTAGTGTAACTATCTTTATTACTAATGGGAGTAGAAGTAAGAACATTTTGGTAGTGTCTCTGAAATGCTCAGCCCACCTTGTCATAACAGAATCCTCACCTTCAATAATCTTCCCATGTTTATCCCTCAATCCCTTTCTACCTTTTTGTTGTTTCACATGAAATATTTATTAACTTTTACAATCTTCTGTTGTTTTTGTTCTATCTAACTGCTTCCTCTGTTTTCTCTGCCAGGCTGGCAGGTTAAAATTTCTTATCTAATTTCAAACTGACCCTTTAGTCGTTTATTCAGCTCTCTCTGTTACTATCTGTTAAGACTAGTTGAGTGTTGATTCAGTTCATCCCTTTATTTCGGAAATGAGCTCTGTGGCCTTATCGCTTAAATATCTCTGTCACTTATTGACCGGATGACTTTTGAAACGTCTCAGAACATTTGGGGAAGAACTGCCAAATACCAAAATGTGAACTTCAATTTGCCACACAATTCAAATGAATAAAAAAAAAACGTTTATATATATTGATCTATTTTTCTGAGCGTTAAAAATGTCTGAATTTTGATAATCCTTATTTCTATGTAGACGGTTTTTAACCATACTGAAGACTGCTATGTTTAACTATCGAGGAAAACATTCCTCTTTCAAATCTCAGTAAACTGGTCAACCACACTTCTTTTACACTACATCATCATCATCCTCAAGCAGCCATGGGCTACGGAGGTCCAACAAGACCGTACAATTTAGTTCTCCAAGCATATCTGTCGTGAGCTACATCTGTTGCATCTGGTCACTGCACACCAATTCTAACAAGGTCCTCTTTGATATTGTCTGCCCACCGCATCCTAGGTCTCCCCCTATTTCTGAGGCCTTTACGCACACTATTCATAACCCAATTCGCTAATCTTTAATTATCCATACGCGCAACATGGTCAAACCAACGAAGTCTCTCTCTGCACAATATGCTGCTTGAAGGAGGTTGCCGATTCGTTTGCGTAACCTCATCATTAGTTACAAAATTCAACCACTTAATGCCCAAGATACAGCGTAAACATCTTGAATCAAAAGCATCTAGTTTCCTGTTATCTTGTTTACAAAGTGTCCAACCCTAGAAAGAACCAAACTATTATACAGTCTAATTTTAGTCTTTAGGTGTATATGCCTATTTCTCCACACTCTCCAGATATTCTTAAAAGTCACGGCAGCAATCCCTATTCGTCTGTTAATCTCATGCCGCACATCACCAGTATCTGTTACAAAGCCCCCAAGATAATTAAACTGTGACACCTGCTCAAGACTGCAACCATTCAGATTAACTGAATCACAGCCTGCCTGACCAATTTTCATCACTTTAATTTTCTCTATGTTTATAACAAAACCCACTCTACTACAAGTCTCATCAGCAGCACGAATGAAAAAGTTCATATCATCAACATCATTTGCCAAAAGTCTAAATCATCAGCCTAATCTAAATCAGAAATTTTGGTATCTACAGACTATTTAAGGCCAAAATCTTTCTCTTGCAGTAAATTTCGCATAACATAATCAATAACCAAACTAAAGAGAAAAGGAAACAAAATGCACCATTGCCCAACACCAGAAAATGCTAAACCAATTACTACAAGCTTTACCAACTCTCACACACGACTCAGTGTTATGACAGAGAGCTTTCATTATGTTTATTAACTTGTCTGCTATTCCATACGATCTCACAATCAATCACAAATTATGACGTTCAAAACCCTTTTTGAAATCAACAAAGCCATCAACCAAAGGTTTCTGAAATTCTAAACATTTTTCAAGAATCTGCCTGAGTGAAAATATCTGATCTACGCATTCCCTACCATTTCTGAATTCATATTGCTCATCATGCAAATTGCCTGTCAACCAGATTCTCAATTCTATATTGAACCATGCAAAGAACTTTACCTGGAACAGAAAGTACGCTGATATCCCTAGAGTTATGAAAAGAACTGCGATCACCTTATTCAAAAATAGGGATAATAATAGTTCTGGTAAAGTCCTTAGGAACCATGCCTTTATCATAAAACATATTCAAAATTTCAGTCATCCAAGTGGTAACAGAAATATTCCCAGCTCTAAGCATTTCCGTAGTAATTTCATCTACCCCTGTGGATTTATATAGTTTAAATTTAGAAATAGCCAAAATAACTTCAGATTGTGTTATAGGCCTAATATTAAAACTAGTAATGCATCTATCATCGTTACAAATAACGGGAGTAGAAATAACCACATTGTTTAGAGAAGTGGGTCTCAAAATTTTATGCTTCACGTACCCCCTGGAAATGTGTATGTAACTGGCGTACCCCTTGTATAGATAGATAAAACTATAGTTATAATATAACAATGGGAATAAAATAAAAAAATACATATATAGGATACATCTAGCGTATTTTCAGCTCTCACGGCCTACCCAAACATTTTACCAAGTACCCCCACGTTGAGAACCCCTTGCTTAGAGCATCACTGAAATGCTCAGCCCACCTAGCCATGACAGAATCCTCATCTTTTATAACCTTACCTTGCTTATCCTTTAATCCCTGTATACCTGTCCGTTTTCTACCACACAAAACATTAACTATCTGGTACAGCTCTCTGCTGTTCTGCTGTCTAACTGCTTTCTCGACTTTGTCAGCCAAACCATCAAGCCAAAGATTCTTATCAGCAGCTAATAACTGATTCTTTACACGTTTATTAAGCTCTCTGTAATCCTTTCTTTTAGGACTAGTAGGGTATTGATTAAGGACATTCCTGCAGTTCTTTCTTTCTGAAAAAAGCTCAAGTGCTTTATCACTCAAATAATTCTGTCTCCTGTGCTCCTTTTTTCCTAAAAGAGTACTCTTAGTGTCCAAAGTAGCCTGTTTAAAATGATCCCATTCTTCCTCAACTTCAGTAGTAAGCAAACCATGACTGTGATATGGCTAAATAACTTATCATGGTAGCTTTATCTATAACTGGATCTTTCAGAGCTTCAGTATTAAAGGTAATTTTTTAAACCTTAGCACAACACTTTTTGAGTTTAAGTTGTAAGACACTTTTAACAAGGTAATGGTCAGATCCAATTTCAGCTCCCCTATATGCCCTGGTATTCCTAACAGAACTAGCCCATTTGCTGCTAATTAATATATAATCAATCATATTCTTATGCAACCCATCTGGTGAAACCCATGTGTAATTCTGTATGTCGCGGTGTTTGTAATAAGTATTAGTTATTCTCAAACCATTAAGTTTACTTACCAGTAGGAGACGTTGCCCATTGCCATTGCAGCTACCTATCACCCTCCCCAAAGATCAGAGTCAGTACCACTTTGGCATTGAAGTCACTTAGAACAAGGGTAATATCTCTTTTCTTGACAGAATTCAAAATATTCAGAAGTTGTCCGTAAAACCTATCCTTGTCATACTCATCGGCATCCTCAGTGGGGGCATAACAGCAGATAACATTAAAGTCTTTAACGCTTGTCTGAAATTTTGCTGTAAGTAACCTTTCATTAATGCACTCATATCCTAGAAGAGCATCACTAGCGTGTCTGCTGAGAAGCAGACCCACGCCTTGGTAATGCTTATTGTCGTCCCTCCCTGAAAAGAGAAATTTAAGATTATTTTTAAGAATCTGACCTTTATCTGTCCATCTGGTCTCTTGCAAGCCGAGAATATCTAAATTATAATGGTGGAATTCTTGTGTGAGGACATCAAGAGAAAAAGCTCTGTGCAGAGTCCTCACATTCCAACTACCTATGGAGAGAAAATGGTTAGTGTAGGCATGGCCAACATACGGCCCGCGGGCCGGATCCGGCCCGCGTAATGAATTTATGTGGCCCGCGAACAATTTTTCAATATTAGCATTTAGCTTCTAGTAATTAATCGAATGAATTCTCGATACTTCTATATTGTTTAAAAAACATTCCGTTATAAAGAAAATCTTATTATTATCAAAAATTATTATCAAGATTGAATGATTTACATTTGGAGGCTGTGTTAAGAATAGCTACTACAAGTATAGAACCAGATATTAAAAAAATAATAAGCGATGCAAACCGCCTCACACGTCGCATTAGTTATTATGTTAATTTGTTGTATTGATTTACTTAAAATTATTCATAAACAAATTTCATAATAAAATTTTGTTTACTTAAAGAAATGTGTTTTGTTTAACATTTTTCAATTTTAATATTTCGTCCGGCCCGTGAAAATATTTTTTTTTCCAATCCGGCCCGCGGGCAAAAACAGTTGGCCATGCCTGGGTTAGTGGGATGTTTAAAGAAACTATATTTATTGAGAGAGGGAATGCCGACAATATCAAACAGCCCCCTAATCGCAGACATGGGGCAAAGACCCGTTCCCCCACCACTAAAAGCTGAAGCCATCTACACTGGAAGACTTCCTCCAATGTAGAATTTGATGATGCCAATAGAAGCAAAGAGTTCAGGTGCCTGCGATGACCTCTGCTCAGGATTATCCACCAGCTGATAAACATATCCTGTGAATCTATTCGCTTGGGGCTGTCAACCCACAAACAAACAAAAAACACAGCGGAAGATTTTCCCTCCACAGAAGCTCACATGTGCAGCAAATTCAGGATCCATAATCAAGCTCAGAGCCTTACATCAGTCCAGTCCAGTACGTTTATATGGTCAGCACCACGATTCTTTTTTTGATGTAGTTGGTCACTCCTCAGCAGGGTAGAAAAAAAAAGAACTGTCAGTTTAATACACCATAGTACGTAGAAAATCCGTGAGGAAGGCCAGACTTCAGCATGAAAACAGCACAAACAACTATGCCTTATGCGGGGACTCGTACCCAGATCCCTTTGATCACTATCCAAGCGCAATAACCACTTGGTCACGGGATATTCATGAACTGTTTTATGAATGGAAAGATTGGTTTGAATTGAAGTTATAAAAATTAGTAAAACGTCCTGCGACCTTTATGCAAATAGGTTTATATTTTACATCATTGCGAATTCTTTTAATGATTTTACTCTTACATTTCTGAATCATCGGAATGATAATATATCCCTTACCTCGTTTCCATGGCTACTTCTCCACAGACTTAACACGAAGCAAACGAAAAGTAATATTCCCTTTCTCCACAAAAATAGCGAATAAGAGGTAATTTAAACTCTTAGGAAAAATTGTGAATATTTGAGCAACAAATTTCACGGTGATTGGAGATCATTTTCAAAATAATCCATCCTATATGAAAATGATATTTATAAAACAAAATCAGAATTTTCAGGCTAGACGGAGTTTGGCTCATTCGTTTTATCCTATCCAAGAGACTGAAATAGAAACCTCAATGGCAGAGTCACAATATGTCGGGAGTAGAAACTACTTAAAAATTCGTCAATTGCTTCCCTCGACGACCCCTCCCCCGCCGACTCCACCTAGATAATAACGGTAATCAATGCATTCTTTAATGTCACATTCTTGTGAATGGCAACGCAGAAATAATCATCAATAGACAGAACTTTTGCAGACGTTTCTTTGTATCTCAAGCGATGACCTCCATGAAACGGAAAAGTAAACAATTCCTAACTGGAAAATCTGCGACCAGCCATCAGCCTCCGTAGTGATCTAAGATTATTCCCTTGCGGTTGAAGCTAAATATGAACTTCCTCATCTGAATCCTCTCTGCTGCCTTCTTACTAAATAAAGACTTCGCGGATGTTATCAGATGACTAGACCACAAAAACTTCGAATTTAATGCTTTCCTTAGTTGCAATTTTCCACATCAATCTTTCAACTTCGGAAACGAAAAACATTTAATAAAAACTTTGTAGCAATAAAAAAAATTCTTTTTCTCTCTTTGTCATTGCATTTTAAAGTTTTAAAGATAAAATATGAATAGAGAATTATACATGATATGCAGTTGTGGTTCTCTTTCCACAGTTTGCAAAAACTTGATATCACATCGTAAGCAAAGAATCCTAATAATCTTTAGTAACCTTTGAAATAGTCCTAGTAATGTTAAGCAGGATTACTGTAAGCTTCAGATGAATCAGTTCAGTGCATTTAAAATAATGTAAATTACTTATAATTTTTTTTATTGAAATTTTTAAAATAAAGTTCTAACTTTCTAAAAAATAAAGAGTTTGCGGTCGAATTTTAACCAATACTATTATAATTAAAACAAGTGTGAATTGAAGTTATACTTTCGTTTTTCGCTTTCAATTAAACAAAAAAGGAAGAAAAAATAAATAAACTTACAAGGTCAGCATTGATTTCTCAAGAGAAATTTGTTTTACATGTTTTACTTTTCCAGGTGTCAATCATACCAGCATGGTTATTTTTAGTTATGGAACTGAAGAGAAAAAAAACTGTCTTTTTTTTTTGTACCTTCTTCCATCTACTGATTTTTATTTTTGAAGTATTTTTAGGTGCAGAAACGAAAAGAGATTGGGATCCAAAAGTATTGGATGGTAGGAAAATAAACTCTTTTCTAGTTGGAACTTTTAAAAATTCAGAAACACTTCAATTTGAATTTCTTTTTTCATTCATCGTGATTTGCAATAGCAGGAAGCCAAAGTTAAAGGAATTCTGACATTCCAACAGCATTTTAGTTTACTCTATGGGACTGCTGTTAGTAAATTATATAGATATCTGTTCTTGATCAACATATTATACAAACAGAATTTCTAAATTTCGGCCTAAATATATCTTGAAATAATATAGAAAAAATGCTGAATCTCCTGTTGCCCTAACAACTGTAAGTTTTACATTTTCTACATTCAGTGACATCTAACGATGCGAATTAAAGCATTTTGGAGGATTTGAGAACAATGAATCATCATCATATTTCGTTAGTACCTATTCAAGGAAAAAGAATTTTTAAATAATCTCTTAAAACAAAAAGTTGCCTACTCATTCACTTAGGGGTGAAAGGACAAATTTGTTCCTGCCAATGCAAATCACTTGGTATCCATATTCCATCACTAAAATATAAAATTTATAAACAAAACAGATCGTTTGCAATATTCCTTAAAATGTTTGAATTTTTTCAAAATTTTCCGCCATTATACGACGCAATTAAACTTTTTTGGATATTCGAGAAGTATGAATCGCAAGAATTCAATAATACCTATCCAATGCGAAAAGTTCTTTTATTGATCTCTTAAAACAAAAAATTACGTTTTCCCATTCCTCTGGAAATAAGGGGGGGAAAATCATTGTTGTCAATGCAAACGTCGTGACCTTTAAATTTCACCAGCAAAATTTAAATTTCTAACAAAATTACATCGCTTGTAATGTTCGGTTAAAGTGACCTTTAGAGGGCAAAATTACAGCTATTGGAAGATTCCGAAAGTGCAAATCGTATATTTCATCAATATCTATCTAACACTAAAAGAATTTTTAATTTTATCTTGAAAAACAAATAAGTTGAATTGTCTACAGGCAGATAGACGACAAAGTGAAAACGTTATCTCTTGTTTTCTGGAAACGAGCTAAATAGGAAATGTCCAAAACAAAAGGAAAATACACATTTATGAAAAATTTCCTAGAGCGGAACATTTTTAATTTTGGGAAGCACAAGCTCCAAAATAGCGACTCAGGAATCTATTTCTGACAGCCAAATTTCTACCGTTAGAGGGTTGGCTCAGTCGATAGCGCGACAGGCTCGTAATCTGCACTTACCAGGTTCGAGTCCCAGCTGGGTCAGCGTTGAGATTTATCTCCGCAAAACTCCCCGCCCTGCCCACGGTCACTAGGGGACACCGATGGGTTTGTAACGGGAATCGTCCGTCGGATGGGACGTTAAGCCCTGGTTCCTATGTGGGAGAGCCATACCCTGCACACGTTAACACATTGGATGGCCTTGACGGGAGTCTACCATCTGTCTCCTAACAGCTGTTCCAATGGGTCCCCACAACCTTCTCTGAGTCTTCGGGATCCTTGTGACTTGGCCATTTAGCCCATTGTGTGCAAAAAAAGTATCGCTCAGAGGTAAAACAACCCAACCGTTAGAGGTGAGAAAATTCAACAAACTTGATTCTTTTTGAAAACGAGGATTCTGTATTCGCCACAGGCGATTTTTATTCTTCTGCTTATGCCACATCGTTTACCTAATGATAGTGATAAGTAAATGCCTAGTGAATATGGCCTGCACATCTGCTGGTAGTGACATTCCCATCACCCACAGTATCCCTATTTCCATCCGAAAGTGTCGCTAACTGTACGACAATGTGCCTCAGGGCTCAGCAATCATCTCCAAAAGGATTCTTCATCGCAATCGCCATGAATGAATGATTCGACGAACAACTTTTCTTCATCCCCTTGCGGTTGAGAAACTAACGATCATTTCACCTGAAAATTCGAAAAGAAAAGAGTGTAATGTTTTATCGCAATGAAATGTATTGAACAAAAAGTGAATCGATATTTTCCAATTCCTAAATAAAAGTTGCTCAGAGGGACAAAAAATTTTGTAAAACGTGCTAATGTACAAACATTTTTATGAGGATATCAAGGACTGGTCTCTTTGCAGTTTTAATTTTAATAAATGTCAATATCTCTTTTACTGGAAAATTCGGAATAGGGATAGGATAAAACAAAACAGATCTTCCTACGAAATTGTTAATAATACATATCGTTGAATTTAAATTACTCAACTACAGTATTGCTATAATAATTTTCAGAAATATTTTCGACAGCGGAAGCGTCTTTAGGAGCCACAGGAATGGGCCCCCATAATATTTCTATAACATACTCATATATTAATTTCAACTTCAGATTAGGAAGCATGAATATTTGTTTTGTGATGCCTTTGCCCATTTTTTTATTCAATGTATTTTCAGAGAAATAATACATCCAAAATCGCCAAACGTCGCCCACAGGAATATGAAAGAATCAGCTTAGAGCTGTGTTCTGTTATTACCATGCTAAAGTAGTGTCAAGCTCATTCTCCTGTTGCCCTAACAACTGCTGTTTTGGGGGCTGAGGATCAGTATGACACAGACTTTTGTCAGCCGAAAGCGAAACGGTTTTGTTTCTGATCTACACGTAAGATTGTAGTTTATGTCTGAAGTGCACATTTTATTATTTTGCTGAAACAGAGCACAATGGAATAAATCAATGAAATAATGGAATGATTGTTTAAACAAACAATTTCTTTAAGCAGAATAATTCACAGCTTTTAACTTAATGTTCAGACAAGTTTTGCGATAATGCACTATTAGAGCTTATAGGGCAGTTTAAAGGTAAAATACCTGTATTGGTTAAATACAAGATTATAAATACCCTAAGACACTGTTTTGTAATATTGACGAAATCCAGCTGCACAGAGCAGAGTTGTTCCCAGATGTGGAGTTCGAGTTTCCTCCTTTTCAGTTTCCTTTTCCAGATCTATCACAGAACTCTTTAGTTCTTTGATTCACGGGTATTATAAGTTCAATGTTTCACAGAGAGTCCGGTGCGTGATTAGCGCTTCCGTTTTAATCATCATCATCCTCAAGCAGCCATGGGCAACGGAGGTCCAACCAGACCGTGCAGTTTAATTCTCCAAGCATATCTGTCCTGAGCTACATCTGCTGCATCCAGCCACTGCACACCAATTCTAACAAGGTCCTGTTTGACATTGTCTGCGCACCGCATCCTAGGTCTCCCCTTCCTTCTGAGGCCTCTAGGCACACTGTTCATAACCCTATTCGCCAAACTATAATTATCCATACGGGCAACATGGCCAAACCAGCGGAGTCTCTCTCTGCACAATATGCTGCTTAAAGGAGGTTGCAGACTCCTTTGCCTAACCTCATCATTAGTTTCAAACTTCAACCACCCAAGATACTACGTAAGCATCTAGTTTCCTGTTATCTTGTTTACGCAGCGTCCAAGTTCACTACCATAACTAACCCTGGAAAGAACCAAACTATTATACAGTCTAATTTTAGTCTTTAGTTGTATACGCCAGTAGTGTCGCTAGAGATATGGCGCACCCGGAAGTGACGTCATAGACCGAAAGTGACGTCACCGCCCACGCTGGCGTCGGGGCTTAATTTTTAACGACCGGAAGTGCCGACCCCCCTCAGGTGTGGGAAGAGCTTAAATTTCTTGATGGGTCCCCAAAAAAGGCCCCCTGGGGAGGGCTTAATTTTTAACGACCGGAAGTGCCGGCCCCCATCAGGTGGGGGATCGTCTTTCTCCCCCACACGTGTGCTGGAGACGGGAAGGGCTTAAATTTCTTGATGGCGTTCCCCAAAAAAGGCCCCCTGTGGAGGGCTTAATTTTTGTCTTCCTCCAACGTGCGTGCCATCCAAGGGAGGGCTTAGCAATGGTCGATCGGAAGTGTCGCCCATGCTGGAGGGGGGATGGGCTTCCTCCCCCACACGTGTGCTGGAGACGTGGAGGGCTTAATTTTCGAGCAATGGTCGCCCACGCTGGCGTCGGGTTGGGGAGGGCTTCCTCCCCCTTTTCCCACGCGTAGGCTTGTCTGTGGGAGACGTCCTAGGGACGGCTTCCACCTCCATTTCTTACCCCCACGCGTATCAGAGACTCTCAGCATTTGTCTAGCGCCTGTGGCAGTATGGTGCCCGTTGGCGGAAACCGACCATGCAGGCGGGAACCGAATGTTAAAAAAAACTTACGCCACTGGCGGGAGAACTCGAGAGCGTGGGAGACGGCCTAGGGAGAGTTTGACTCCCCCATTTCCGGTTACACAGATTCTTTCTTGGTCGCCCACGCAGGCGGGAACGGACACAAAAAACGGACGCCACTGGCCGGAGGACACGTGACCATCGGCTCTTGGCGACGGCCTAGGGATGGTTTGACTCTCCCATTTCTGGTTACACAGATTCTTTCTCGTATGAAGAGAAACTTTCTGCTTTAAATCGCACCCAATGCGAGCTCGATAATATGTTGAAAAGTCTGGAACCTAAAACTTCTATGCCGGCCGTGGAGAGAGCTGACCCAACCCCTGGGCAACCGCGCATGTCTCGCGCCTGCCGCCGCATCAAGCAGCGCTGCGTCATAGCGCTCCGTTAGCGAAGCATGACCTCATCGAGGAGCGGTTTGATCTGCTCGCCTGAATTACATAATTTATCGATCAAAATACTATCATTTTAAATATTACGTTTAAGTGTAATTTACCGTACGTTTTAAAATATACTCACGATATAAAGGTGTGATTTATTTTACGTTTAATACATAATTTATCAGTCGTTTTAAATACAGTCACGTTATAAAAGCGTGAATAAATTTTACGTGTAAGTGAAATACATTCACGTGTAAGCGTACGCTATATGTCCCCGTATTATAACTTAGGTTCTACACGCCAATAGTCACTGAATAAGATAATGTTTAACAAAAAACTCTTTGAGGTCGCGAGATCTACATACAGAAATATCTGAAACACAATTGGGAGTTAATTTTGCTCTATCTGTAGACAAAGAAATTATAAAGCAGTTTTTGATTGTGCTTAAAACAGAGGATTTGACCCTTCTGGAGGAAGAAGATCTGTACATGCTAATTTGGTAAAATGTATTCACATGACTCATAAAAATTAGTAAAACAATGCATGGTTCAACTTTTGGGGGTTAACTTATTCGTGTTTTGCGCATCTGATGGAATCGTCTTCCAAACTATAACCTTGAAAATATTGATGATAAAAGCATTGAGTCAGGCTCTTAAGACCAATTACTACCTTTGATTCATAACATATGGAATCCATTTTATTAAGGTTTACTACGAAAGCTTTTAGTAATTGCAAACGAATGTGGTGAATTTATTGAAACAAGAACAGTAAATGACATATTATCAAAACCTTTTAAATAATATCCACTGAATAAAAATAAGATAATGTTTAACAAAAAACTTTTCGAATTCGCGAGATCTGCATACAGAAATATCTGAAAACATCAGACGGGGAAAAGATTCTAGTAATCCAGAAGTGTATGTCCACGTATTATAACTTAGGTTCTAAACGCCAATAAAAATAAGACAATGTTTAACAAAAAACTTTTTGAGCTGGCGAGATCTACATACAGAAACAATTGAAAACATCAGACGGGAAAAAAATTTGTAGTAATCCAATGCACATTTTGATCCATCAGATTGTACTTTTTTTTTTCATGAGACAATGCATGCAACAATTTATCAATTGTTTTTTGTGTATATTGTGTACTAATGACCTAATGAATTTTTTAATGAATCAGAAGGAACTGGTAGTTGTAGTTTCTTGCAGTGAAATTTCTTTATTTATTTAAATTTGTCATTTGCTATTTTTTATTTGTTGCTGGCAATCTTGTGCAAAATTTCTACTGCCAAATAATTGAATTATCAAGATAATCTTGTATAAAGCAAAATAAATGATTTCTCTGTTGCTTCTAGGTTAGGATGCTCTTCCTCAGGTTTTTTTTAAATATTTTTCTATTGTTTCTTTGTCATTTGTTGGTTTGTTTGTAGAATTGTCAAAACAATTATTCCATCGTATGTTCCTAATGTTGTTGCTTCTTTTTTTAATTTTTGGCTCCTCACCTCAGAGGTTGTAAAGCTGTGACCCCACGTGCAGGAGGGCCATAGGGCCATGCTCCGTGTTGTCTCCAAAAAAAAGGGAGTGGAGATAGTGTGTAAACTGTCATTCTATAATATCTCCTCAAATTGGGGAACTGATTAAAAAAGTTATTCATTGACTGCTTATAACACAGGAATGTTATGGGTATAAAACAGTTTACCTTTGCTTCCTCTTCCCCCTATGAAAACGAATTATGTGATAAATGATTGCTCCCCCCCTATCTTTCTAACATGGGCTAACTGTAATGAGTTATATTTCATACAGGCACACAGTGGTACTTATGATTTAAATCCAAACCTTCAGCCATTCAGTATGAACTATATCTCGACCAATGAAAGGCTTCTGCAATTCAGTGTGAACTATATCTCGACCAATGAAAGGCTTCTGCAAGATTCTATTTACCACCATTCTCCTTTGCTTTCCTCTCGTAACCTATTTCCCCCTCCAACAACCCTTCCTCTTTTTATAGAGCATTAACGATCCAGTGGGAAAATTCTCGAGTTTTCGAGTTAATATGACTCTCATATTTGTAAATTGGATTTTGGTGAGCCTCTTCATTGCAAAGGCGCATTTGATGGCTCCTGTGGCAACTTGAAACGCCCAGACAATTATACCGATGTTTTAAACTGAAAGCACGGACAGAGTGCAAGATCTCAGCGGTAAAATCTTAACCCTTTGATGTCCGTACATTTCACACGTGTACGAGGCAAGTTACTCATCAAAAAGTGTATATTTATGGCGTTTTTAATCATCAGAGAGTGAATATAGCGTGTGTATTTATGTGGATTTTGATTTAAATCATCAGTCCGTGAATATAGCATGTGTATTTAAATCATCAGACAGTGAATATCTCAATATGGCTTTTGACAGCTTTTTTCAGCTTGCACTAAGAATATGGAAGCTGGTTTGTCCTCATATCGACGGTGCCCCCTAGAAAAACACGCTGTGGATGGGTTTAATTCTTTAGCCCCTGGGGTATTGCTCCAAAGTTACACATTTGATTTAAATCATCAGACCAATGAATATAACCTGTGTATAGGGTAGCTGGTTTGTACTAATGTCGATGACGCACCCTAGAAAAACACGCTGTGGATGGTTTGATTTTTTATCCCCTGGGGTAGTGTGTTGCAGAAAAAGCGTGCCGTCAAAGTTACGCGGGTTTTTAGACAGATCCTTTAACCCCTGGGGTGTTGCATTGCGGGGGTGAGCTACATTTTTATATCAATGGCGCGTCTAATGTTTTTAATTTTCGCGCATTAAACTACTAGAATTATTTAGATGTTGCCTGGATTACTAGAAATTTTCTTCCCGTCTGATGTTTTCAATTCTTTCTGTATGCAGATCTCGCGAACTCAAAGAGTTTTTTGTTAAACATTATCTTATTCAGTGACTATTGGCGTGTAGAACCTAAGTTATAATACGTGGACATATAGCGTACGCTTACACGTGAATGTATTTCACTTACACGTAAAATTTATTCACACCTTTATATCGTGACTGTATTTAAAACGACTGATAAATTATGCATTAAACGTAAAATGAATCACACCTTTATATCGTGAGTATATTTTAAAACGTACGGTAAATTACACTTAAACGTAATATTTAAAATGATAGTATTTTGATCCTTAAATTATTCAATTCAGGCGAGCAGATCAAACCGCTCCTCGATGACGTCATGCTTCGCTAACGGAGCGCTATGACGCAGCGCTGCTTGATGCGGCGGCAGGCGCGAGACATGCGCGGTTGCCCAGGGGTTGGGTCGCTCTCTCCACGGCCGGCATAGAAGTTTTAGGTTCCAGACTTTTCAACATATTATCGAGCTCGCATTGGGTGTGATTTAATGCAGAAAGTTTCTCTTCATACGAGAAAGAATCTGTGTAACTGGAAATGGGGGAGTCAAACCCTCCCTAGGCCGTCGCCCAGGGCCGACGGTCACGTGTCCTCCCGCCAGTGGCGTCCGTTTTTTGTGTCCGTTCCCGCCTGCGTGGGCGACCAAGAAAGAATCTATGTAACCGGAAATGGAGGAGTCAAACCCTCCCTAGGCCGTCTCCCACGCTCGCGAGTCCTCCCGCCAGTGGCGTCCGTTTTTTTTAACATTCGGTTCCCGCCTGCATGGGCGGTTTCCGCCAACGGGCACCATACTACCACAGACGCCAGACAAATGCTGAGAGTCTCTGATCTCTGATACACGTGGGGGTAAGAAATGGGGGTGGAAGCCGTCCCTAGGACGTCTCCCACAGACAAGCATACGTGTGGGAAATGGGGGAGGAAGCCCTCCCC
This sequence comes from Ryuthela nishihirai, assembly GCA_038380435.1. NCBI lineage: Eukaryota > Metazoa > Arthropoda > Arachnida > Araneae > Heptathelidae > Ryuthela > Ryuthela nishihirai. The sequence continues at coordinate 9,474,195 of JAWZYU010000019.1, forward strand.
AACCCGACGCCAGCGTGGGCGAACATTGCTCGAAAATTAAGCCCTCCCCGTCTCCAGCACACGTATGGGAGAGGAAGCCCATCCCCCCCCCAGCGTGGGCGACACTTCCGATCGACCATTGCTAAGCCCTCCCTAGGACGGCACGCAGGTTGGAGGAAGGCAAAAATTCAGCCCCCCCAAAAAAAATTAAGCCCTCCCCAGGGGGCCTTTTTTTGGGGAAAGCCATCAAGAAATGTAAGCCCTCCCTGTCTCCAGCACACGTGAGGGGAAGGAAGACCATCCCTCCATCTGATGGGGGCCGGCACTTCAGGTCGTTAAACATTAAGCCCTTCCCAGGGGGCTTTTTTTGGCGACCCATCAAGAAATTTAAGCCCTTCATACACCTGAGGGGGGTCGGCACTTCCGGTAGTTAAAAATTAAGCCCCCGACGCCAGCGTGGGCGGTGACGTCACCTCCGGTCTATGACGTCACTTCCGGGTGTGCCATATCTCTAGCGACACTACTTACGCCTATTTCTCCACACTCTCCATAGATTCTTAAAAGTCCCGGCAGCAATCCTTATTCGTCTGTTAATCTCATGCCACACATCACCATTATCTGTTACATAGCTCCCAAGATAATTAAACTGTTACACCTGCTCAAGACTGCAACCATTCAGATTAACTGAATCACAGCCTGCCTGACCAATTTTCATCACTTTAGTTTCCTCTCTGTTTATAACGAAACCTACTCTACTACCAGTCTCATCAACAGTTCGAATGAAAGAGTTCATCTCATCAACATCATTTGCCAAAAGGGCATAATCTAAATCAGAAATTTTCGTATCTCCAGCCCATTTAAGGCCAAAATCTTTCCCCTGAAGTGAATTTCGCATAACATAATCAATAACCAAGCTAAAGAGAAAAGGAGACAAAATGCACCCTTGTCGAACACCAGAAGTAATGCTAAACCAATTGCTACAAGCCTTACCAACTCTCACACACGACTCAGTGTTATTATAGAGAGCTTTCATTATGTTAACTAACTTGTCAGGTGTACCATATGATCTCACAATCAACCACAAATTATGACGATCAACAGAGTCGAAAGCCTTTTTGAAATCAACAAAGCTAGCAACCAAAGGTTTCTGAAACTCTAAACATTTCTCAAGAATCTGCCTAAGTGAAAATATCTGATCTACACATCCCCTACCACTTCTGAATCCACATTGCTCATCACGCAATTTCATGTCAACCAGATTCTTAATTCTATTAAGCACAATCATGGAAAGAACTTTACCTGGAACAGAGAGTAGGCTGATACCCCTATAGTTATCACAAGAACTGCGATCACTTTTTTGAAAATAGGGATAATAATAGCTCTGGTAAAATCTTTAGGAACCATGCCTTTATCATAAAAGTTATTCAAAATTTCAGTCATCCAAGTGGTAACCGAAACATTCCCAACTCTGAGCAATTCTGTAGTAATTTCATCTGCCCCTGGGGATTTATGAAGTTTAAGTTTAGAAATAGCTAAAATAACTTCAGACTGTGTTATAGGGCCAACATTAAAGCCACCAATGCGTCTATCATCATTACAAACAATGGGAGTAGAACTAACCACATTGTTCAGAACATCACTGAAATGCTCAGCCCACCTACCATGACAGAATCCTCCCCTTCTATAACCTTACCTTGTTTATCCTTCAATCCTTGTATGCCTGTCCCTTTTCTACCACATAAATCATCAACTCTCTGGTACAGCTGTCTGCTGTTTCTGATCCTTTACACGTTTATTAAGCTCTCCTTAATGCTTTATATTAGGATTAGTAGGGTACTGATTAAGAACATTCCTGCAGTTCCTTCTTTCTGAAATAAGCTCAAGTGCCTTATCACTTAAATAATTCTGTCTCCTCTGCTCCTTTTTTCCTAAAAGAGTACTGTTAGTTTCCAAAAAAGCCTGTTTAAAACGGCCCCATTCTTCCTCAACTTCAGTAGTAAGCAAACCATGACTGTCATAATGACTAAGTAACCTATCATGGTAAGCTTTAGCTATAACAGGGTCTTTCAAAGCTTCAGTATTGAAGGTAAATTTTTTAACTTTAGCACAGCACTTTTTAAGTTTAAGTTGCAAGACACTTTTAACAAGGTAATGGTCAGATCCAATTTCAGCTCCCATATATGCCGTGATATTCCTAACAGAACTGGGGCGGGGGTGGCTCAGTCGGTAGCACGCCAGGCTCGTAATCTGTAGTTCCAGGTTCGAGTCCCAGCTGGGTGAGCGTTGAGATTTATCTCCGCTAAATTCCCCGCCCTGCCCACGGTCAGTAGGGGACACCGATGGGCTTGGAAAGGCAGCCGTCCGTCGGATGGGACGTTAAGCCGTGGCCGCATGTGCGGGAGAGCCATACCCTGTGCATGTTAAAGAACACCCTGGATGGCCTTGACAGGAGGCTACCATCTGTCTCCCAACAGCTGTTCCAGTGGGTCCCCTCTCCCAACCTTCTCTGAGCCTTCGGGGTCCATGTGACCTGCCCATTTAGGCCATGGTGTGCAAAAACGTGCCGCTCAGAGGTAAAACAACCCAACTCTAACAGAACTAGCCCATTTGCTGTTAATTAATATGTAATCAATCATATTCTTATGCAGCCCATCGGGTGAAACCCATGTGTACTTATGTATGTCGCGGTGTTTGTAATAAGTGTTGGTTATTCTGAAACCATTGAGTTAAGAATAATCTCTATGTAATGTCCTCACATTCCACGTTCCTGCAGATTGAAAATGATTAGTAGAATTTTTATGGAAACTGGGTTTATTGAGATAGGTAGGGCCAACAATATCAAACAGCCCCCTGATCGCAGGCATGGGGCAAAGACCTGTTCCTCTTCCGCTAAAGGCTGAAATCACCGATGCTGGTAGGAACTTCAGGCACCACCTTTTCAAGTTGACTTTTTCAAGAGCCATATGGCCTGCCTGAGACACATTACTGCAGTTTAGGCTTGACGATGCCCAACTAGCTAAGTAAGGTTCAGGTACCTGCGATGGCCTCTGATTAGGATTATCCACCAGCTGATATAAGGTATCCCATGCCTCTGTTCACTTAGGGCTGGCAACCCAGAAGCAAACAGAAAACACAGCGGCAGTTTCTCCCTCAACAGAGGCTCACCAGTGCAGCAATTCCAGGATCCATAATCAAGCTCAAATCCATAAGCAAGTCCAGTCTAGTAGATATAAATGATCAGCACCAGGACCCTGTGAAATTGACCACTCCTCAGCAGGGTTGAAAAAAGTGGCCATAGATGACCAGATCAGTAGGTCATACTGAACTGGCAGCCCTCCCCTTCCGTTCCCTTCCAAAAGAGAATATCTCTTTTGAAAGGTACTAACGGCCTGCACCACGAGAAGGCAAGGTCGGACATTAGGTGCTAGACCTGGTGGGTTCTGTGCATCATCACTAGGGATTGGTACACAGCTCTCCTTCCAGTTTATGCCGAGCTAATTTGTTATTAAATGTCCGAGGACTACGATGCATTTTTTATGCACCGTGTAGTTTTCTTGAAAAATTCAGCAATTTTTTACATTTATTATTATATAAAATTTTTAGATTAACGTTTACTGTTGGAGTTTGCTGTAGCTCTTCTTAACCCTTTCTTTTTTATTTACAATAATTCTTAGTGTGCTGATCGGTTTCAACCACTGTGTGGTCATCGTCACGAGTAGTGTGCTTGTTACGAAAAAACCTGGTTTTGTGCATTGTCATTTCTACACGATAATGATTCCGTTAAAATATTTCCAAATGTTACAAAATTACTGAAATTCTCTTTAGTGGCATCGGATTTACGCTTGAGGCAGAATGTTGCTTCATAATTTTGAATTTCATTAAAAAAAGAACTCATTGAGGGAACAGTTTGAAAAAAAAAAGTTGAATGCACTGGCAGTTTGATCAATACATGGAGAATGCATCATATAAACTCCCATATTTCACATAGAAAGGCATTGAAAAAGTGATAATCAGAGAAAGAAATATACTGAGTTAATATTTACAAAAAGTTAATTATCCATATGTATTAATATGATTATCTAATGTCGGGATGCCATTGCAGAAATTTATGCAATTTTACACTGGCATTTGCAAGTACACCTAATTCTCGAAGCTACGCAATATGCGATTCCTGGAAATGGCAACGTAAATGGAAAACGCGCAAAAACAGAGATCTTTACAACGTGCATATTTTAATGTACAGTATAATACTAGTCTAAGGTAATTTCTTAATATTAAAATAAATTAGTACAAAACAAAAATATCGTAAAATATATTTAGTGAAATATAATTACAAAACACAGTTTTTCAGAAAGTTCACATCATTACAACAGGTACTGCATTCGCCGTTGGACATCATAGGGTACCACAGTGGTCACATCCTCTTCCCACAGCCTATGGAAACGAACGGCAAACGGAAGCATGAGCAAATGGCATGAGCAATGGTCCAGGACTCTGCTCGAAAATGAGTGCTTTTCAACTTTATTTTCTCCGTATGCTGCGTTTTTTTAGCTCCTTGGTGGACTTCGCGAACTAATAAGGGTAGAGAAAAAGCCAAATAATTTCTCCCGAACCTCAATGGCAATGAGAAAGTAACACCTTATGTACAGTGAAAATATTGAACACCTATTGAAATGATGTGAACTATCTTAGTACAGTACATTTATGCAACCAATTACAAAATTAATCACGTAGGGCTAAAAATCTGCTCTATTAATAGGATAATTCTGTAACGTAGTCCGGTTGACAAATCGTCAAAGGAAACTATAATGGATCTCTATGTTGCGATCTTGTGCAACCACGGCAATTCCCGGTTCCGCCTGACAGCACTACCTGGTTAAAGAAAAGCCATGACTATCTAGAGCCGAGGGCAAGGAATACGCCCTATAGGCGCACCTCAACCCCGGCCTCACATGGCAGCAGTCCTATAGAAGGAAAGCTGACCACCGGAAGAAACCTAACTTTAATCTATTCCCCGGTTTGCAAATGTGCAAGGATATAGAAGATCCAAGCTCGATCGGCACCCGGGGTGGAGACTCTTAGTAAGACCCAGACTTTTTTGACAGCTCGTGCCTTTCGGCAGAGCCGTCGAACAGACCACACAGGTCTCCTGAGAGGTGAGGTCTCCAACGCCGTCACCATCCGACCGGCAATCAAGCCGGCCAGCAGCGTCTTCAACCTCGGGTGGCTTCAGCAATGCTCCAGCCAGGGACCACCCCAACCGGCAAAACCTTGGAATGCTCCAGCTGGTGCCCACTACAGCCGGCAAATCCTCTGGCCTGCTCCAGCTAGGGATCCTCCCGACCGGCAATGCCTCCTCAGCCGGGTTGCTGGGCCCTAGGCCCCCCCACCACGACAAGGTGGTCCCCTATCGGGGGGGAAAGGAAACTATAAGTCGAAATGTATTATTACAAGATTATAAAAAGATCAATTTTTGTTGAATGGCAACTTCATTTCACTGTCACAGTAAACAATTCGCGCTTACCTTCTAATCGTTTCATTTTGATAATGTCTTGTGCAACATTCGAAATTTTAAAGCCTGGTACTGATGACTCTTGAACTTAAGTGTATAAAGGGTGAATAAAAATTATTATTATACGAAAATGTGCTGTGAAATATTTGCCGGAATACTTGCATCACTTGTCTATAAATCACGATTTGCAACTTTATTTTATTCAATTATCAGAAGACTGGTTTTCATTGAATGGGGCTGCATAATTGGGTTGGCATCCTAGGACGCAGGAGCGGAGACCCTAGACGAATATCTTGACTAGGGGGAACGTATTTATCTGTAGTAAAAAAAAAAAAAGAAAGCGAAGTGGAGCAAGTAAAGTAAGAAAGTACACTATTGCAATTTTAAATCGTGAGTCATTTAATGGTACAATATCTGCATCTGGAAAAGGAGACCTAGACGTTAAATCTCTTCCTTTCCAGGAAAGAACTATGTTATGCTATCAATGACGGAAGTTTATTATGAAGTCCACCCTCGTCATTGGTAGGATAGAGCACGAACACTCTCTTCTGACAACGAATCCGAAGCAAATGTGGTTTTAGGGGATATTGATGGAGTTGCGGATGAAAAAGAAGTCGACTGACTTATGTTGTTGGTTTTTTAGGAGGTCTTCATGTTTTGAATCACTATAACAAAGATCTCAGCAGCGAGGAACTAACTTCTGAATGCCTTCATTTTAAGTCATATCACGTCCGATATGAAATCATCCTTAGAATCCATAGAGTGTTATATATACTAGAGGCAGAATTCGTATGAATGGACAAAACACTAGAATCGTAGCTCAATCAAATGCAGCGGTTTAGGTTCCTACATATATGTTGCGAAGATTAAATAAATATATATAGTTTTTTTTTTCGAAAATAAAACTCGAAACATCAAGGTAATTACTGTGTAGATACTTCTTATGCAGAAATATCTTTTACAATTAAAAAACTGTTCTTAAAAATAAAACGCGTTCGCATGCCGTTTGTCCTTGCGTTTATCAAAACAGATGTTTTGATCAGCACCCTAACCAAGTATTTTTTGCCAAGGAATCGATCATATCGGGTTATGCATCAACTGAAAGTTTATGAAGTGAGGAGTCGTAGGTCATAAAGCATTTTTCGTATTCTCTTACCCCTACCCCAACAAAAAGTAGATATTTTTTATTGTTTTTACGTCTTCCATGTTCTGTTGCTAATCGTAAATAATTATGCGTCAAATGAAAGCTCATGCTGTGGATATTGCCATAGGATATAAATCATCATTATCCTCTGTCATCTCCCCAAGTCTACATACCGTAAAGATAAATCCACCACTGTTTCCATCAGTACCCACACATCTTTAAAATTTATTCCAAGTGAGAGATATATTGTACATTAAGGTTCAGAAAAAAATGCATGAGTGGAAAGACCTCCATTAGAAAAAAATAATAGGTATAACAAGGTACTCTCTATGATATCAATAAAGTGATTACTAGAGCCGTGCAGAGGGAGGACACCACAGGGACATCAGCCACCCCCTTTTCCCTCCATTAGTCAGAAGCGTTCTTTTTATAGTACATCAAAACAGATGACTGTGGCTAAACTGTGGCTAAAAGCATTATATTTACTAGATCCGTGCAGAATCTGCATCTGGAAAAAGAGTATCCCCATAAAAGAGCTCCCCTAAAAACATCCATAAAAGAGCTCCATATCATCCCATAAAAGAGCTCCATATCATCCCATAAAAGAGCTCCCCCCCAACCTTTATTTTCGCTCTCTAAGCTCCTGCCCCTGCCATGCTTTCTGTACGGCACTGATCATTACATAGTAGAGATCCGTATCAATTGATCAGGGGATTTCAACAACATGTCATGAGAATTTTTTTCATTATTTATTTCGATGTTATATGAATGGAATAATTTAGGACTTTTAAAATACGCTTTGTGTCGAAAATTGTTAAATTAAATATCTCAATCAAAACTATCTAGATATCAATTTTAAACAAAATTCGTTCAAAATATAAAGAATTATGATGGCTAGAATTCTGTGGTTAATTCTGAGTGGATGTATTATACGTAAATCTATAACTCTTGAGATATTTAATATTTATTTCTTAACACATAATACACCCGATTACATGATATATCCCAGTGGGCAAAATATTTCAATTGAAACTTACAGAAATCCACAAGAGTATATAACTCGCCGGTGGAATTTATTAAAACTCAATACCTAATTTATCAATTTTGGCACCAAAATAGCCTAAACGTTTTAAGCATTTATAAAGTAATTGAAAAACAAAATAATTTGAACAAATGGAAAGAAAAAAGTTTGATGAATGATTAAAAAATGCGAAATTTATTACAAAAAATCCCCTCAATATTATCAATATGCGGTAGCCATTTACGAAGATTTGAAGTAAAGATATGTAATTTTTTTCCATTTTTATGCTGTTTGGCAAAAAAATAAATAATTTTGGCGCAGGGTAAATATAATGTTTTTAGCCACAGTTTTATGAATGAAACGAAATTAATAGAGTTACTGTATCTTGTATTATAATTTGCAAATTTTATATTTTGATCCGACCAATTTTTAAACAAATGTCTTAAAATTGAATGAAGATATAATTTTCTAACTGTTAAAATATCAACATCTTTACATCAGTTTTTAACACTTTTTATATTTTCTTTGTTTCAATATGCATCTTATAATTCTATTTTGAGTTACAATTAATCTGTTAATATTAGTATAATATGTGCCACCCCAAGAAGTAATTCCTTATTGCAAATACGATTTAACCCAGCAATTATATATCATCTTTAAAGTTGAAATATCTACAAATTGTCTAATATAATATAACCGTGGTATTACAATATTTATCTTTTTATATTCAACTAATATTTTTGAAAATAGAAATTTAGGTAAATTTGGAATCTTTAATTAATCTTCAACAACATTTTTCCACATTAAGTTATAGAGCATTGAAATTATTTTTACCTTTGAAGTAAGTAATATGGAAATTCCATAATAGATTGTGTGGCTCTGTATGGGCAGAAGATGAAAAAGATGTGTTTCTTAGCTACAAAGAAATGTAAAAAAACTTTTTTTGTGTGTAATGTTAACAAAATATAGTAAAGTACCACTGTATTGCGCATTTACAAAACAAGTGTTCATTTTCTTTTGGCAATTTCTATTAATCGACGTATATATATATTAGGGTTCATAATAAATCTTACCTAATACAGCAGTCTAGTTTGAAATGGGTCCTACATATTTTACTGTGTTTTGTCGGCATCCAATTTTTTTTCCTTTCTGCACACGTTTCATGTTTACTAACCATCACCCTAATAATGGTTGGATAATAGGAAATCTATATGTATAATCATTAATACAGTTTCGTGACATATAAATTTAAACTTTAAACAACATTACAGATAATACTTGTGTTTACTATTGATTAACACTTGTCATGAAGTATAAAATTAATTTAGCTTAAAAGAGGATATTAAATAAACTTACTTGAAGAAATCAAGAGATTAATCTTAGTCACAACGATTTCTGCATCCTACAACTGACTTTGTTTGAACCATGTTTTATAATTATTATACAAAATAAGCTTTAACTACTTTGAAAATGCATCACCATCGTCCTTTCTGCCAATTGCTCTGCTCCGTTGCTGTTCATGATACGGTTGCCAGATCTACCTTTAGTGTATATAGAACTCTGTACAAAAAAATATAGATGGCGATACAGTAGACAAAGAATGCATCAACATTCACAAATTTTATATTCATGCTTCCAACGAAAAATTTCTTTCAGTTTTATTAAACTAAAGAAATTTTGTTGTTGAAATTGTAATGCGAATTTTTATTTTTATAATGATTACAAATTAGAGCGGTGAACGATCGTTCTCAAAACTTAAATTCGTAAAAAAATGAACTGAAAAAAATGAAACATGATCAACCATTTCGAAACTGTGTATCAAATGAACAACTTTTGCACTCTCCATATCCTTCAGAAAATATTGCAGGCATCAGTAAGAAGTTTTTCAGGAGGGGAAAAGAACAAAAGCAATGTTTCACGATAGAAGTATTTAGGTCGAGCTGTTCATTAATGCGCGCCAATTGGAAAACTGCAAACGCCAAAAGAGATCTGAAAATTACAGAAAAAAAATGGAAAAGGAAAGAATTTGCTATTGAACATACACGCAAAATATTTCTTTTCATATTAATAGATAAAAAACATTGATATTGAAATGTAATACACACGTGCGATATTGAAAACGAGTCTGTGGTATTACGGTGGCACTCGAGATATTGCACGGAGTGTGAATTACGTCACTAACGAGTTTGGACGATGAAGTTAAAGAGAATAGAGTCTGAATTCGGAGAATGGTTGTGTAGAGGAAAGTGGTTTGTCTTGATCTGTGCTGGCTAGTAATAAGAAAAATGTTTTTTTAGACAATTTTGATTTGTGTTGTGTGCGATGATAATTTCTAAATATTTAACTGGCAAGAAAAGTCTTAATTTCAAGTAAAATAGCAATATATCTGTATCGCAGAGAATGCCTTTGGTTTAAAAGAGAGTTTAGTAATTATGATCATCAGGATCATTTAAAATCGATCGATAGTATATTGGTGTTTAGTGTGATTAGTTCATAAATTGTGTATGATTTATGAAATTTTATTGCCTTAGTAATTAAATCAGTTTATTTATAGTCCGTTTATTTTTTTCGAATTCACGCTCGGTTTCCAAATATTCAAATAAACTGAAAATTTGTAACAGTATGCTTCCAAAACTGAAAGCGAATAAAAAGAAAATCAAGATTATATTTCGATATGGGAAAATATTAATTTTTTCTACACTTGATATTATTTTTCAGGTTAAATTAATTTTGTCATCAATTTGTCCTGGAGGGGGGGGGGGGTGCCCTAATTTCCGCCACTCCTTCATGCCGACGCCCATGGCAGTTTCTGTAATCAACCAGTTATATGCAGTATTTTCATTTTACTCCACTTGTTTCTAATATTTTTTGTTTTTCAGCCAGTCTCGAAAATTCGATCATTTAAATGTAATGGCTTCCAGTCTTTTGTTTAGCTTTTAATATTAACAGACAGTTATTAGCAAAACCGCTTCCCCCTTGAAAACAAAGCAACAGCCTTTAATTTCCCGCCTTGTGTAGCAATCACCCCGCCAGAAATGGACCACGGTGGCGTGCCAATCCCTTCCCACCCTCTAAAACTCTAAGTTCGTGTTAAAAAAATCCATATTTAAAAAAAAAATTGTATGCATTTAATAGTTTTTAACATGTTTATTATGGCGATTAATGTTTGATTATTTCGGTATTAATATTATGTCATTAATATGTAATTTAATATTTAGCCAACTGTACTTAAAATATTTTGCACCTTATACGGATTTTTTGATTCCATTCCCATTTCATTTCCCCCACCCTTCGACTTTTAAGTTTTTAAGGCGAATCCTGGAAACTATTTTCTTGTTCTGCTCCTGCTGTGAAACGATGTTACTGGCCACACGTGTGTAGAAGCTCACGAGCTTCCACTGCGTTTCAGAGAGAAGAGTTTTGCCGTTGCTAAAATATTTTTACTCGATTCGAAAAAAAGCGAAATGTTTTTCTTCTAATCTTTAGAATTTTTTTAAGCTACCAAACGCATGATTTTTAGATGTGTGTTAATGTATTTATATCATTCGAAGATTGTGAAAAATATCCCATTAACTTGCCGTTAGTTGCTGAAATTTCCCGTCTTCAGCTTTTTCCCATTGCCTACAACGTTACCTCTGTCGACTGGTTCAGATACGAACCAGTTTTTACATTCGGAATGCCTGATCTTACATAAATCTCTAGCCCAATGATCTGGGATCTTTCATTTTCTCATTTTCAAAATCCATTTGACTCATCGCCGGCAATTTTTTTTTCAGATTCTCTCCTGCAAAAAAGTGTCGTTAGAGAGGAAAATAGTCCACTGTATATGTTGTTCATTTGCCGAGACAGAAAGTGCCAGGTGGTCGTTTTGTTTTCTTCTGCGGAGGAGGAGGATGCTCCGACTCAGCTGGCAAAGAACGTTGAACCGACTGAGAGGAAAGTCGCATTTGTTGCCACGGAGCAACGAAGCGTGGCCGAGGAGTTCATCTGTAACTGCTCCGAAGAAGCTGCACTAACCACGGCCTCCCACTGTGTGGCGGAGAAAAGAAAAACGCGGAAAACTGGGACTGCCAAGATAAGCCTCACACACAGAGAGGATTTGTTCGAATATGTTCTGTCAACATCGCTGCACGCGGAAGGAAGGAAAATTGAAAACGGCCATTTATCGCTACATGCTGATCTAACCTTGATTTTGAATGAAGAGAAAAATAACGCAAAACAATGTACAACGTGTGGAACATCTTTTTATGCATTTGAATAGAAAAAGTTTAATTTGAAAACTACGAGAAACAAATCTTGCGAATTGTTGTTTTGCATGTTTAATTCCCTACACATTTTGATCTCGAAGCATTTTGATTTTGGCTGCTTCCTTTGTAGTTTTGTAAACTGAAAGTAGTTTTGATAACATTTGACCATCGAATCTTCTAACAACATGGGTCTCTGCTGGTTTGCTAAATCGATTGAAAAAACAAGTGGCCTAATATTCTACTACATTTATTTCTTAAGAGGTCAAAAATGCTGTTATTACTACAAATTCATTAGATATGTATTCGTCGTGGAGAATATGGAATGGGTTCATCCTGCTCTTCATTATCCTCAATTGATCAACCTAAGCAAATTCTTCAACTTCCATCAAAAACATGCCACGTGGAAACGGATAATTCTCGAAGGCTTTCATCTGAAAGCTGGAAAAAATTATTTCTTTATTTTATCTACTTATCAGTTTTAACCTTAACTCTTGACAGAAAAATTATTAACCTTTGCAATGACATTTTAAAGCATCTGCATTGACTACTCTTAAGCATCGAGAAGAAATTCTTGATCTCCGTTTTTAATGCCGCATATAGCAAAAGATTTCAACTGACGACGGGAAATCTCTTCCTTTAAGCGGTGAGAAGTTTTCTTAAACTATCAGTTGGATAACATAAACTTTGTCTTCTTCATGAGAAAGAAAGTTGAACAGTTCAAAATTCCATCTGGTATCGTTCAAAATCTGAAAGAGTCTTTGCGGTTGATTTCTCTCTGGCGATAACACAAATTGCATTTTTCAAAAGGGAACCTTCTAAATTAATTTTTGTTCTTTCTATAAATTTAATTAAATATGTTCCTATTTCATTTTATTTTTTTTTATTTGCTGCATATAGGACAGAGAAGAATCCTAGAAACTACTCCTAGCTTTTACTTGCCTTCTCATACAAGGACATGTAAGACCGAAGTCACTACTGACCACTACCTTAGTTAAGGGCTAACAACACGCAAAATTTGTCTTGTTGGAACAGTCGCTAGCTGCCTAACCACTATGCCAGAATGTGTGAAAAGGGCACTCTTTGATTGTCTCTCAAAAACAACTGCAAAAATCACGCGGAGCTTCATGGTCTGACGGATCTGTTTTCAATCTGTTAAAACAAAACTGTGGTGAGGCATGATTTTTTTAATTCTTTTATAGGTAATGCAATTACTAAAAACAGCAGCCTTGTGAATGAGCAGTAATGCCCACCCAATGCTCAATTGATTTCAGATTTTGGAGCTAAGGTAGTTCTTTATTTTTTGAACATTATTAGCAATGCCTTATTTTAGACGAGTTCATTCTGATCCGCATTTTACAAACTAATAATGATATTCAAGTCTATGGAATAAAACTAAATGGAAATACCGAGAAAGGAACTCATATTCCTTACATTTCAAATACGCACTTGTTAAAAGTCATCGTTTTGTGCAACCTAGAATTTTGTGCAGTGATAACGAACTTTCCTTTTATCTCTAGAGCACAATGCCGATCTACTTTTTATCTTAATCCTACGTCGTATCACGATCTAAAATACATTCACATCTGTAATCGTTGACTAAAGCTGTGGAATACAGAGGCAAATGAACACACCTCACTACAGAAGATGAGGTAGGTACATGAGCCTAGGCCTTATTATGCGAACGTTTAATGGTTTAATAGCTTGCGTTGTTTTATTCTATATTGAGCACCAAAAGGTTGTACCTGCCGTATGGAGACGGCTGGAAGAAAGGGGCTAACGGTAGAGGTTGTACCTGCTGTATAGAGACGGCTGGAAGAAAGGGGCTAAAGGTAGAGGTTGTACCTGCTGTATAGAGACGGCTGGAAGAAAGGGGCTAAAGGTAGAGGTTGTACCTGCTGTATAGAGACGGCTGGAAGAAAGGGGCTGGTAGAGGTTGTACCTGCCGTATAGAGACGGCTGGAAGAAAGGGGCTAACGGTAGAGGTTGTACCTGCTGTATAGAGACGGCTGGAAGAAATAGGCTAAAGGTAGAGGTTGTACCTGCTGTATAGAGACGGCTGGAAGAAAGGGGCTAAAGGTAGAGGTTGTACCTGCTGTATAGAGACGGCTGGAAGAAAGGGGCTAACGGTAGAGGTTGTACCTGCCGTATAGAGACGGCTGGTAGAAAGGGGCTAAAGGTAGAGGTTGTACCTGCTGTATAGAGACGGCTGGAAGAAAGGGGCTAAAGGTAGAGGTTGTACCTGCTGTATAGAGACGGCTGGAAGAAAGGGGCTAACGGTAGAGGTTGTACCTGCCGTATAGAGACGGCTAGAAGAAAGGGGCTAACGGTAGAGGTTGTACCTGCCGGATAGAGACGGCTGGAAGAAAGGAGCTAACGGTAGAGATTGTGGCTGTAAATCCCCCTTCCCTGCCCTCGATTATATCCCATATGTTAACTGTCATATCAATGATAATTGAAATAAGTACCAAATATCTTTAACTAATAGATAAAAATGAGTGATAAGCTTAATGACTCTAATAATTAATGAAGGTTTTTACTGGCTTTAGTGACATCAATTAGTCTTGATCGCGAAGTTTCACGGAGCATGTGAAAAGGGTATTTTTTGACTGTCTCTGAAAAGCAACTGTAAAAATACACAGAGCTTCATGGTCTCCAGCGACAGTCCTTCGGCAGTCTATTGGCCTCTTCCACTTTTCCATTAACTGGTCACTTAGTCCGACAAGACACCTTTCACGAGGACAAACAAAATACTCACAAGGATCACTTAAGTATGGCAATTAAAATAATAATAGATGCATTAACTTCTAATCCTACAGTCGTCATCTCGCAGATGATTGTAGACCCTACCTGTAACAATCAGTCTTCTAAGGGGACTATGAAAACAAAATGTGGCATAACTAATAAAAATAAGATACGATCAAATATCAATATTCTAAATCTAGAGTTAAACTAAGATTAAGAAAAGCAAGACACTGAATCAGCATACCTAGTAATTCCAATGTCACCAGTTGGTTGATTTGTAGAAGTTTCCTTCTAGTTGTCCTCTGACTAGTCTATCGTGACCATCCCTGAGTGTTTTGGGGTGGTTAGACCTTAGGGGGGAACTAATAAAAAAAGGAGAGACAGGATAATTAACCAAAGTGTTGTGTTTCATCAGGCTCAGCCTTTTATATAGAGTGGGCCTGATGCCACAACTTTTTTAATTTCAGTGATGAAGTGAAAGAACACGAGGGCTATGCCCAAACCAGTGCAGGACAGACCAGTTTTGGCAAGTTAACACATTTATTTGCATAACCAAATTTTATAACAATTCCGAACGATCAAAGATATTATTGTTCTTCATGACATAGATGCAGGGACCTCCTGGGTGACCAGTAAAGAGGTCTATGTAGTGGCTGAGACCAAATTCGTCTCACAACTCATACACTATTACTCTAAGAGGGGGGGAGACCAGGACAGGAGAATAAACAGTACCTCACTACTTATTTCGTGGTGAAAACGGTGAGCACTCAGTTCCTTTTCGTCAAGGCGGTCTCAGTAGATGCATGCAGCTGCAACTCCAGTTCTCAAAAGTAAATTTCGGGACCCAGTCATCTCGGTCTGCGCAGTCTCGGCCACATTTCAGCAGGAGCACTGTGTTTCTGTTTCCCTGCTCTTCACTCTCTATCGAAAAAGATTGCGTGTCCACCCTCGACTTTTTTTCGAGGTCCTCTCTGTGGCTCGAGCCCAGGGCATCCTCTAAACACCATCTGGACATGTGTAGGACTTTACCATTGGTTCGTTCACTGTGGCTGACTCGTAGCTCGCCACATCGCCAAAGTTGTTTTTCGATTTCATTGGGATATCCGCCCCAGATGGGCACCTACTTCTGGTGCCAATATGAGTATCTCGCAACCCTGCGGTAACTTTCTTTGCTGGCACAGCACTGAGAGAAAGATGGGAGAACGAGGAAGTCCTTATGACCTGGACTGGAAGAAGGGGGAAGTTTCAGATCTAAACATGTAAACAACAAGATGGCGGTGGGAATCTAGCCCTGCCAGATACGTCGGGTTCACATTTCGAGAAATGTCAGCACGACAGTGGGTATCGAACAGTTCCAAGAAAAATCTTGCACTTGAATATCTTGCATTTGAATAAAATATCTTGCACTTGAATATCACTCACAGTGTGTCACTAGGCAATTGAGCTAAGCAGTCACAGCAGTCAACGTCAAATGACTGGTTGGGGATTTTCGCTATTTATGGTATAGAAAGGGAGGGTTGGGTTCTTTTACCTCTTAGGGTATTTTTTTCCCCACGATGTATTAAATGGGCAGGTAATAAGGACCCCAAAGTCTCAGAGAAGGTTGGAGGAAAGAGACCCAGTAACAGCTGTTAGGAGACAGATAGTAGCCTCGCATAAAGGCCATCTAGCATTCTTTTTTAATATGTACAGGGTATGTCTCTCCTGCACACGGGACCATGGCTTAATATGACATCCATCGGATAACGGCCTTTCCAATCCCATTGGTGTCCCCTATTGACCAAGAGCAGAGAGGCCTTTCCAATCCCATTGGTGTTCCCTATTCACCGAGAGAAGAGAGACCTTTCCAATCCCATTGGTGTCCCCTATTGACCGAGAGCAGAGAGGCCATTCCAATCCCATTGGTGTCCCCTATTGACCGAGAGACGAGAGGCCTTTCTCATCCCATTGGTGTTCCCTATTCACCGAGAGAAGACAGACCTTTCCAATCCCATTGGTGTCACCTATTGACCGAGAGCAGAGAGGCCTTTCCAATCCCATTGGTGTCCCCTATTGACCGAGAGCAGAGAGGCCTTTCCAATCCCATTGGTGTCCCCTATTGACCAAGAGCAGAGAGGCCTTTCCAATCCCATTGGTGTTCCCTATTCACCGAGAGAAGAGAGACCTTTCCAATCCCATTGGTGTCCCCTATTGACCGAGAGCAGAGAGGCCATTCCAATCCCATTGGTGTCCCCTATTGACCGAGAGAAGAGAGGCCTTTCTAATCCTATTGGTGTTCCCTATTCACCGAGATCAGAGAGGCCTTTCCAATCCCATTGGTGTCCCCTATTGACCGAGAGCAGAGAGGCCTTTTCAATCCCATTGGTGTCCCCTATTGACCGAGAGCAGAGAGGCCTTTCCAATCCCATTGGTGTCCCCTATTGACCGAGAGCAGAGAGGCCTTTCCAATCCCATTGGTGTCCCCTATTGACCGAGAGAAGAGAGACCTTTCCAATCCCATTGGTGTCCCCTATTGGCCGAGAGCAGAGAGGCCTTTCCAATCCCATTGGTGTCCCCTATTGACCGAGAGAAGAGAGCCTTTCCAATCCCATTGGTGTCCCCTATTGACTGAGAGAAGAGAGACCTTTCCAATCCCATTGGTGTCCCCTATTGACCAAGAGCAGAGAAGCCTTTCCAATCCCATTGGTGTCCCCTGTTGACCGAGAGCAGAGAGGCCTTTCCAATCCCATTGGTGTCCCCTATTGACCGAGAGAAGAGAGACCTTTCCAATCCCATTGATGTCCCCTATTGACCGAGAGCAGAGAGGCCTTTCCAATCCCATTGGTGTCCCCTATTGACCGAGAGAAGAGAGACCTTTCCAATTCCATTGGTGTCCCCTATTGACCGAGAGCAGAGAGGCCTTTCCAAATCCATTGGTGTCCCCTATTAACTGAGAGCAGAGAGGCCTTTCCAATCCCATTGATGTACCCTATTGACCGTGAGCAGAGAGGCCTTTCCAATCCCATTGATGTCCCCTATTGACTGAGAGAAGAGAGACCTTTCCAATCCCATTGGTGTCCCCTATTGACCGAGAGCAGAGAGGCCTTTCCAATCCCATTGGTGTCCCCTGTTGACCGAGAGCAGAGAGGCCTTTCCAATCCGATTAGTGTCCCCTATTGACCGAGAGAAGAGAGACCTTTCCAATCCCATTGGTGTCCCCTATTGACCGAGAGCAGAGAGGCCTTTCCAATCCCATTGGTGTCCCCTATTGACAGAGAGAAGAGAGACCTTTCCAATCCCATTGGTGTCTCCTATTGACCGAGAGAAGAGAGACCTTTCCAATCCCATTGGTGTCCCCTATTGACCGAGAGCAGAGAGGCCTTTCCAATCCCATTGGTGTCCCCTATTGACCGAGAGAAGAGAGACCTTTCCAATCCCATTGGTGTCCCCTATTGACCGAGAGAATAGAAGCCTTTCCAATCCCATTGGTGTCCCCTATTGACCGAGAGCAGAGAGGCCTTTCCAATTCCATTGGTGTCCCCTATTGACCGAGATCAGAGAGGCCTTTCCAATTCCATTGGTGACCCCTATTGACCGAGAGCAGAGAGGCCTTTCCAATCCCATTGGTGTCCCCTATTGACCGTGAGCAGAGAGGCCTTTCCAATCCCATTGGTGTCCCCTGTTGACCGAGAGAAGAGAGACCTTTCCAATCCCATTGGTGTCCCCTATTGACCGAGAGCAGAGAGGCCTTTCCAATCCCATTGGTGTCCCCTGTTGACCGAGAGAAGAGAGACCTTTCCAATCCCATTGGTGTCCCCTATTGACCGAGAGAAGAGAGACCTTTCCAATCCCATTGGTGTCCCCTATTGACCGAGAGCAGAGAGGCCTTTCCAATCCCATTGGTGTCCCCTATTGACCGAGAGAAGAGAGACCTTTCCAATCCCATTGGTGTCCCCTATTGACCGAGAGAATAGAAGCCTTTCCAATCCCATTGGTGTCCCCTATTGACCGAGAGCAGAGAGGCCTTTCCAATTCCATTGGTGTCCCCTATTGACCGAGATCAGAGAGACCTTTCCAATCCCATTGGTGTCCCCTATTGGCCGAGAGCAGAGAGGCCTTTCCAATCCCATTGGTGTCCCCTATTGACCGAGAGAAGAGAGCCTTTCCAATCCCATTGGTGTCCCCTATTGACTGAGAGAAGAGAGACCTTTCCAATCCCATTGGTGTCCCCTATTGACCGAGAGAAGAGAGACCTTTCCAATCCCATTGATGTCCCCTATTGACCGAGAGCAGAGAGGCCTTTCCAATCCCATTGGTGTCCCCTATTGACCGAGAGAAGAGAGACCTTTCCAATTCCATTGGTGTCCCCTATTGACCGAGAGCAGAGAGGCCTTTCCAATTCCATTGGTGTCCCCTATTGACCGAGAGCAGAGAGGCCTTTCCAATCCCATTGGTGTCCCCTATTGGCCGTGAGCAGAGAGGCCTTTCCAATCCCATTGGTGTCCCCTATTGACTGAGAGAAGAGAGACCTTTCCAATCCCATTTGTGTCCCCTATTGACCGAGAGCAGAGAGGCCTTTCCAATTCCATTGGTGTCCCCTGTTGACCGAGAGCAGAGAGGCCTTTCCAATCCCATTGGTGTCCCCTATTGACCGAGAGAAGAGAGACCTTTCCAATCCCATTGGTGTCCCCTATTGACCTAGAGAAGAGAGACCTTTCCAATCCCATTGGTGTCCCCTATTAACCGAGATCAGAGAGGGAGTTTTGCGGAGATAAATTTTAATGCTGGTCCATGTGGGACTCGAATCTTAGAGTTGCAAATTACTAGCCTTACACGCTACCGACTGAGCCGCCCCCGCCCTAGAAAGGGAAAGAAATTAATTATTGTGCTCTTTCCTCAAGGCTTGTGATTAGCAACTAACATATCTGGAGAAACCAAGGCCCATGTAGATTATGTAATCGGATCAAAAGTCTTTGTTGAAGGAACTGATCTAATCTGCTAAGTCTCGTTGACGAACAATTCAGCAGCGCAGTTTCTTTTCAAAAGGAATTCTCTCCTTCTGGGAGGTGAATGAGCACTTTGAAGAAACTATTATGATCGAGGGGAAAATCTTAGGCTTCATTTGATGATTATCTTCTCTTGGCTCCGTGATGGCTAACTGCTACCTGATTGCCGATCTCAAAGCACATCATCCTTTTCTGAATGTTGGTGTTGAAATCCTCTGTTAGGGTGGGTTTTGGATATATGTTTCTGCTCGTGATGGCAAATGTTTATATGTTCACGTAACTTTAATTATTGCCTGAGCGGTGGCTCACCTGCTGGTGGGAAGTGTGGGAGGACGCCTATCCTCACACTTCCCACATTTCATTCCATCATTTCGGACCATCATAAATAGAGTTGCGTTTCAGCAAATGTGAACTGAACGTCCTTGCTTACTGCAATCGGTGTGCGCTATTTCCCGATTTAGCACTCTTGGAATCTCAAATCTGAGAAGTTGTCTTTTCATCCATCTCTGTAATATTGGTGTCACATATTGCATGAGACATTGTTAGTGTTCGTTTAATCCGAGCACTCTGTCTCCATCTCTAAGGCTACTTTTTGGGGCACTTAATTCTTCTCTGCCCTTTCTTTATCATGCTGATCATGTAGTTGATTGTCACGTCTTCTAATTGTGACTGTTGATCCAACCAGCATTGAAAATGGCGATAGGAAAGAAAGGAAGAAACATGGCGACCCTTCGTGACTGGGGAATACACTCCAGGCCCAAGAGAATGAAAATCAGACGACTGGCAAAAAGAAAGTTGGAGACTCAATAGCTTCTGATAGAATTATCGAAATAAATAATTAAAACAGTAACCTGATATGCAAATATATATATGTACAGTCACTCAAAAAAGTATCCGAACACTACGGTTGATTACAGAATTCAGAAAAAATATCTGGCAAAGATTTTTTTAGAAATTAGTGATCTGGCAACCTTCTTGTCACGTGACACGAAGGTTGCCAGATCACTAATTTCTAAAAAAATCGTTGCCAGATATTTTTCCTGAATTCTGTAATCAACCGTGGTGTTCGGATACTTTTTTGAGCGACTGTACCCTTTGAAACACTCAGTGTGACAATGAACTAAATACTGTGGCATTTACTTACTTTTGTCCAAATCTCTACAAAACGTTTAATAAATAAAAAATGTAACTTAAAATTTCATTCAATCGCTGTTCCCATCGAGAAAGAGCTCAACTCTGCTTCTACTCAAACTCTGATTCGTTAGATCAGTGCTTCCGAACCTTTTTGAATCCACGGCACACTTTTGAGAATCCAAAATTTCAATGGCACACCAGGAAGAAAAGCATAACTATTTATTAAAAATAATAATTTATTTTATTACTTAATGCAATTGGATATAATTTTACAATGAGTGAATACTTTCTTTACATTTTATATTCATCTGAGATGGCGAAGCAGTATATGAATATATGTTGATAATTCAGTGATAACAAGATGCAAGGAAAAACTTTTAAATTCATGTATCTTTTTTCTTCAAATTTCAATATGCTTTACTTTGACGTAAACAAGCGACACACGCAGTCCACTCATGACAACGTACTTACAAAGGTTTTTCAATTAAATATTAATCAAATAATGGGGGGAAAATTCTAATTTCGACTTAATAGATATCAAAAATATAATTCTCAATGACGAGAATAGGATGATAGAAATTTTGTGTTAACATAAATATTCCGCTTCAGACGTGGAGATGTTTTAAAGTTCACAACTATCTTTTCATGCCCAACGGTGTCCCTTTATCACCAGGAGATGAACGGGAGTTAGCGGAAAAAAATCTGCACTGAAGTACAGTTGGCACTCGATCGTGGAAACATCGGATTACGAGACTGGCACTACCAACTGAGGTAAGAACCCCCCCCCCCCTACACACACACACACAAAATGTAGGCGCGAGAGTTGGCTCGGTCGATAGCGCCCCAGGCGTAGTGAAAAGTTCGGGCACTAAGGTTGTAGTAAGAGTAATTAGGGACATGGCCGGATTAATGAGGAGGCAAAGGGTCCATTTGACTACTAAGGACAAACATTATTTTAAATAAAATAAACATATTTTTGAATTTGTCCAAAATCAATATCATTGGCCATCCATTATTATACTCGTAGAAGCAATTGGTAACAACATTATTATATTCGAAGAAAACTGATTTAAGATCGGTGATCTTTATTTATATTTCATTTCTGATAACATGAGGAAGGGCCCCAAAATCTTAATCCGGCAATGAAGAATTGCTGCAGTTTTTTCCATGAATGTTTTCCCACTGATTGGAAATTTCAACCCCTGCATTGCTCCGTATTGATTTTGCTCATAGAAACAGACATAATGTCAAACTTTAACATCAAAGCGAAGCAAAAAATAGCACTTGACGAAAACCCATTCAATAAAATCAGCAATTCAATCGATCATTGCAAACGATCTAATAATAGCATATTTTTCTTTCTTTTTACAGAATTTTTGTCTATTACCTCTCGATTTTCCTCTTTCTATGAAGCTGCAATGACATAATATTGAATCTGTTCCGTCAAAGAGAAATATCTCCGACAGTCAGATGCCGGGCATTGATCTGTAAACAGCGCTTCGATCGGATCAGCTCTTGTTAAATCCCAAAGGACATCCTCATAAAACCAGACTCAAAAGGATTTGCTTCTAAAATAGTCGGTGGACTGTAACGTTGCAGATTGTTTGCTGCCTTGTCACGGAACCCAGAATCATCTTTGTTTTTAGATAACATTATAATGGTTACTGCCACGAAAAACGTTTTTTCTCCTTTGAGTGCTATCAGCAAATGAGATATAAAACGAATAATATTTATTAATGCAACAGCAAATTTTTCGCTGAAATTTAACGAGTCTTTGAATTGGAAAAATAAAAGTGGCATAAACTGAAACTGCGGTTCTATCAGAGCCGCGTTTTATTTCAGCTGGTGGTGGTACAGGAAACCGTTATGAGAAATTTGCGGCAGGGCGATGAAGTATTTGAGAAGTAAGAAGGTGGAGGGCTAGAGAAGGATTAAATAATAGCTTTAAACCCATAAATTATAAAAAAGGGGGAAGGGGTGATCTAAGATTGGAAATCGGGTTCTATTATTGGTAGGGACTTTTAACGCAGCAAGGGATGACAAGAACAAACTCGAGTATGAAATTCGGAACCATTAAGGTCGAGTATTTAGGAAATTAATAAAAAAAATAAATACCCCCTCAAGCAGCTGCTTATTATAGAGGTCTGACAGGAGCCTGTCAGTTTATACGCCATAGTAGAATGTCTGAGAAGATGGCAGGCCCTCAGCAGAATAACGGCACATATAAATCCTGGGTAACGCATGGATGTATATCCATCGAAGGACCTGGGCTCAAACCCAGGTCCCTTCGATCAGTAGCCAAGTGCACTAACCATTCGGCCACGGGACGGCTTACGGAGGGTCAAAATCTGTTAAAAAAAGAAAAAAATCTCAACGCTAGATCTGATGGTACGTGCCTCCATTGGGCATGTCCCTTGTGATAACTTCAAAGTTCCGCGTCAACAAGTATTACTGGAAAACGGGTGACCGTCCGTTGTTCGGCACGCCTCGAGGAATTACTTCATAAACAAAACCGCCAAACTTCGATTACTTATCTAGAATTTGCTTAAGAAATATTTGCGAAATTGCAAATTACTCGACCGCATTTAGGAAAAAAAGTGATTACTAACATTCAGATAATCATTTGAGTGGAATTATTATTCATCTTTTATTGAAGAGAAATCTGATACATAAATTTCTATCTAACTGGTACACCTCTGAGATCTAACCTTATATCTAACCTCTGAGTACAACGACGGAAATTAGAAAATTATCCCCCGTGCCTAGAAAATAAAAGCATATTACTCTGAAATTCAGTGTTGAGAAGTAAACAAATTAAAATGCATTCAGTGTTGAGAAGTAAACAAATTAAAATGCATATTTAAATGATCGGAAAGATCATTTAAATATGCATTTTAATTTGTTTACTTCTCAACACTGAATTTCTTCCTACTTTTCATTCAGTGCGACACCTTTCAAGCTGCCAGCTGGCCAGAGTCTCTTGTGGCTGCGGATCTCGACTGTGAGGCTGTACCCACATTCTTAAAAAGTTTATTTCCAAAGCACTGAATGACTGATATTTTTGTCACGGGACATGGATCTTCCTACAGGAGTCTACTTTCTCCACTTATCCAGAACCTTTTTGACTGTAGATTTTTTTTGGCACCCTATCCCTGCACAGCTTATCTCCAAAGAACTGAATGATTGACAAGAGTCAGTTTTCCTAACCACAAGTTGTTCTCTTCCGTAACTTGAGGCAAACTCCGCCACGCCACACAAGCAGCGTTCACATTCCTGATATCCTTTACGCTACTGTATAGTGACGATTAGTCAATGCCTGCCCCAAGGGCAGCTCAACACAAGTCAAAGAAAAAAAAACCAACTGTTGCTTCCGCAATTCCTACTAATAAGTTCTCCTGAGCAAAGATCATACACAAATGGAAACCTACTTATTAACATCGGAAATCAGAAGAAACTTATTACTATAATTAAAATTAAGAACCAAAGCAAAAAGTCAAGGGAAAGAAAACTAAGGTTATAAAAAGTATGCTAATAACTCCACCAAACCTCTAAAATCGTTTAAGAAGGACGATCACAAATGAAAAGATCTAAAAGTTGCTACATTATGAATCACGAGAGAATATTCTACAAATTTCAAAATAAGCTCAAAATGACCAAAGAAAATTAAGCTTCAGAAGAACATAAACCAGTGATTGTAAAATTTTACTTAAACTTTATTTCCTACAGGGCTCGAAAGGCCTGGCATCCCAAATTTGGAGACTTAACAAAAATCGTTATTTTTTATGTAGAAAATACCTTGCATACTCTCTCTATTAGCTCGTGAGATCGCATGGTGTACATTTTAAGTCATTTTCCGATTAGGTAATTTAAATTTTGTTGGAATGAAGGTGAGCATTTGGGACATTCCGAGCTATTCACATTAATGTAAATAAAGTTTTGAATAGGGATTAGTAGGTACTATCCTCAAGGAGATTTTATTCTTAAGAAGTCACTTTTTCATATCTATATAATAAAAGAAGATGTGTGTCTGTGGCAACCCATAATTCATCAAGAAATCATAACAGACGCTTCAAATTTTCTGAGAATGTTTCTGGTTGTGGTCTGGATTCAATGCCAAATTTCTAGTCGAAAGTCCAAAAAGGGGGCTTGTTGGAAGCAAACATATTTAACATGCTATTATTACGGGAAACAATAATCGATGTCAGTTTTTTTGTTGCCATTTACTGCTCCCTAACTGTGAAGGTAACATTAAAATTAAAAAATTATCGCTAAAATCTGCTGCCATTGCCAGGTTCCACACATTTCTAAAGGCATTATTATTTTAAGGCGGCCCATTGCAGCTAGGGACATGATTTTTTAACCAACATGGGGTCAGGCAGGGGTAACCAGCCTACGAAATTTGGGACTTTTCGGTCAAGTACGTCGGGAATCACAGAATACGAAACTCTGTCGAAATAAAAATCTCGATAGTTTGCGACAAAGCCACAGGCTATGAGAGTGCGAGCTGAGTCAGCAATGACCAGTGCAACACCGGGGAAGGCTTCGGGTTGAAATGTTGGGTGCTAAAATGACGATGGAGCATACTCACAAAACTAACCTTTATTGCACTAAAAGACAGAAGACGCAGATTAATGGCGGACCTGACCAGTGACATTTTTTGTAGAAACGAAGCTACGGGCCAAGTAGGAACCTGATTTTTTTCAACCAATCAGCGTGGCACATGGAGGAAGCCGTGCAGGAAATTTGGACTATGCAATCAAGTATCACGGGAGTCATTGGGTAGCAAATGCTCTGATAACGGAAATGAAAATCTCGGTAGTTTATGCAGAAACTAAGTCACAGGCAATGAGAGAGCGCTTTGACGTCAGCAACGACCTAAGCGGACGCTGGGAAATTTTCTTCGTGTTTAATCTGCGCTAAAGTGTCGGAGGGGGGAGGGGGGAGTTTCAAACTTACTTTTAGTGCAGTGAAAATAAGAATATACAGTTTAAAAGTGACACCCGAGCAGCGGCGGGTTCTATTCAGCCAATAAGAATAAAAATAAATAATTATAACGTAAAGTGATAAAGTAATTCAATAAAAAAATAAGCAATTGTAATGTATACTAATAAAGGTTTGGGTAATGTAGGTTGTGCTTCTAGGTTTTAAATTGTAGGAGTAATTAGGGAAGCATTGCCCTCACGAAAATAAAGTAATAAAGTGGATATAAGGGTAAAGTGTATTTTGATGAATTAATTGCTAGAATAATAAACAACAACATTTAAGAACAAAATTTCCCCCAGTGCACTTTGTCTACGCCACTTATTAAAACTTCTATAAAAAGTTATTTTGAACGAAATACTTGCTGCGAGATCATCTCTTTAGAGCAATGGTTTGCAAATCGTGTGGTGTTCAGCCAAAAATTTAAGGGAATCCGACAGAAGTTAAGAGGAGTTCTGATAAAGGGGGCTAAGAGGATTCTGGTTATGGAAACAGAGGGCTTTAATAATTTTCTTTTTGGATATTTTTGATAGGGTATATTGATTCTGAGAAACAATATACTGCATTTTATTATCCTTACTTCAAGCTTTCTTTTCGCATTATACATTATAATCATTATATCTGAATCCAGGTCCGTTGATAAAAAAAAAAGTGAATTAATGTGATTCATAACAGCTTAGGAAAATGAAAGATGTACTTATGCGCCGCCTCGATGTCTCAGTGGTATCGCGTTGGCTCATGGTGATGCTGCGACGTCCGGGTTCGAGTCCCGGGTATGTCATGATCGTTTGTTATATCCGATATATGTTGTGACTGTCCCTCAATAAAAAAATATTCACTTATCGACAAGAGAACCTGTGTTCTCACAATGAGACTTAAAGCGAATATGGCTATAAAAATAAGCAACAATATATAATAGGCTAGTAGTTCTCAACCTTTTATGCTTCACGTACTCCCTGGAAATATGTATATAACTGGCGTACCCCTTGTATAGATAGATAAAACTATAGTTATAGAGTAACAATGGGAATAAAATAAAACATATATATATATGTAACATATATCTAGCAACTTTTCAGCTCTCACGGCGTACTCCAAAACATTTTACCGCGTACCCCACGTTGAGAACTCCTATAATAGCAACAACTAATTTTTCTAAAAAAAGATGTACTTATGCGTTGTAACGAATGAACCTTAACGTACGAACTTTTTTGCAACGAGCCTGTCATGAGACGGTTATATTCCGAATTCGAAATTGAAAAACCACTCATTCAAGTGAATTGAGATGTAGAGTAAGTAATGTGGAAACTGTGGAACCTAATCTATTTATCTCATGCCTAGTATTTTGCAAAATATTTTTAGAAAAATTTCTGACACATGACATGACAAGAATGTAGAACATATATTTCTGGGTATATTAGTTTCTTAAGTTGTGGATCTTACAACAGAAGAGTTTATTTTAGTGTATTTTAGGTTGGTTGTTTGTTTGGGGTTACTGGTACACTTGGTCCTTGATGCATATAAAACTTCTTTTAAAAGGTGAATCTGTTTATTAAATACGAAAATGATTAATGCAATCGTTGGTGAATCATGATGGACGAAGCAAAGAAACAAACACACCCATAAATACCAAACGCCGAAAGGTCGAGGGCAAACATAATCATATTCGTTTGGTCGGTTACACAGGACGCAATGGTAACCTTATCCCAATGGTTTCCTACCTTTTTCAAATGTGAACTTAAAAATCCGTCTCTGAGTCCATCGCCACTCACTATCCACCTTTGAGTCATCGTGAAACAATCTCATCTCTGAGGATAAATGAAATAAATAAATTATCTCTCAAGCAGCCGCTTTCCACAGAGATAGGACATAAAGCTGTCAACTTAATTTTCCATAGAAAAGAATCTGTGAGGTAGGGGAGATCTCAGCAGAAAGACAACACAAACATCTGTGCCTTACCAGGGGCTAGAACTCAGTTTCCTTTTGATCAGTAGCCAAGTGCGCTAACCACCGGCACAGCCGTATCGTGACCCCATGATCTATCTCAGAGAAACTTCTGATACCATTCATTTCCAAAATTTGACTAATTCGTTTCATCGTGATATGCTCCAGCTTTTTCCTTCAG
Organism: Ryuthela nishihirai; assembly: GCA_038380435.1. Taxonomy (NCBI): domain Eukaryota; kingdom Metazoa; phylum Arthropoda; class Arachnida; order Araneae; family Heptathelidae; genus Ryuthela; species Ryuthela nishihirai. The sequence continues at coordinate 9,502,064 of JAWZYU010000019.1, forward strand.
TTTAAATTTAAATCTTTCTTTAATAGCGAGACCTCTTTCCCTCCAGCATGAGCAATTTTCAATCACCTTGTGACACGAAGTCGAGCTCTTTGTTTCTACCCTGTTCATGCCAAGTTTTCGGCAATCGCTCTGCTCCCCAGGTGGGATTAATAAAAATTAGCGAACATCTTCTCTGTCATGATGCAGATCTTGGCGGAAAAAAAGATCCAGAAGAGAAGATGAGATTCGAACTTAAATCCAGCTGCATTAGCTCAAAATTTGTCATATTTATCCATTTTCTAAGTTTATTAAAAAATCAGAATTGTAAGATTGAAATCCTTATTAAAGAGGAAGGAAATTTTTACAAAACGAGAAGTGATGAGTTTAATTAAAACTAATGTTATTTGTAATTTTATTTTGATATGTTGACCTGCATATCAACTCCCTCCTGCTTCCTCAGGAGAATCAGAAAAGTTAATTTCCATTGTTAATTTCCCCCTAACGGAGTTACAAACAAAAGAATTTCAAAATTTACAATTCTAAATTCCGAAAATATTTTATTCGGAACTCCGTTAGGAATTTTTTTAGTTGTTTCGTGAAGTCTTTAACCACTTTTAAAGAATTAATACTTTATGAAATTCAGTGGTAAAGTATCACAGGAGATGTCCTGTAGACATGAAATAATAAACTGGAAAAAAATTGGCTTTACCGTGAGTCGGTCCTACTAACCAGCCCGGTTATGTTTACCATTACACCCTCAACGGCTAACGTCAATGCACTCTAAGTAACTGATTGAATGTTCGTTTATGCATCTCCTCGCATTTACCGATTATTTTCAGCTTCCTACAATTTTTTTTACCTAAAGAGTAAATACTGAATGTCGGCCACCATTTTACGATGACAAATATTTAACAATGAGTAATTTAATGTTATTATTACAATGCAAGCATTCCTCAGTTAATAGTTACGTGATTGGCAATCTGAAAAATAACATATCTGAAATGTGAAACGAAAAATGAACTTAATTATCGCAAAGGGACAATGTTGAAGAAAATCATTCGCAATGAAGATTAAAAGCATCGCAATCTTTGAAAGAATCAAATTCGTCATTCAATAACCAAATGATAATATTAATCTTCAGTAAAAAGTAATTGTTAATAGAAGCTGTATATAATTGGTAAACGATGATGCCCAACTGATATCAAAAGAAATCAAAAATAAGACTAAAAAATTTCTTCTAGGCACTAAAATCAATATAAAAATTTGAATCACCCTAATGGAACTTCCACTGAAATTCACATAATTCGATGACATTGTTTTAAACTATATCTTATGTATTTTCATGTAACATTATTATTCTTCTCTCCTGCAGATAAGCAGATGCTTTGCGGGTCATTTGTTTAAACTTTTGTATAACTAACATGAATATGAATAAAGATTATTATGATATCAAAAGAAATGCAAACTTCTCTCAATAGTAACTATAAAATGATAAAAATGCACAAATTTCGTGAATTTAATAAACAGTTGTTATTACAAATCTATGAAGTTTAAATTAATATATAACAAATTATAAATCACCACAGCAAATATTAAGCATTCAAGCTTATAGCATTACAATTATATTTTCGATTATACTTCTATTCACACTTTTTAAAAACGCGCTCTTATGAAAGGCTACTAAAGTGTCAACGTAAAGTTTAGCGAAAATGTTTTTTTTTTTATCTCGTTTTCAAAGAAAACGAGGTAATAGTTTCGCTTTGTCGTCTGTCTGTCTGTATACACCGAACTTTTCTGTTTATAGAGATAAATTATAAATTCTTCTTGCGTTGGATAGGCATTGATGAAATATTACGATGTGCACTTTCCGAACCTGAACCAACGGCAGTATCAAGATGAAAACGCCGGTTCTCGTCCGATCACCGCAGTTAAGCAGCTTTGGGCGCGGTCCCAGTACTTGGGATAGGGGCCATAGCTATGGGGGGATGGGTGTTTTTTAGGGAACCTCCCATAATTAACTCGCAGTTGGCAAAATTCGAAGCGACTAGGTAAATCTAGGAGAGTTGTGAAAATTTGTATTTTTTTTTTTTGGTAAAATTAACGGGAGTTGTCAAAATCTAGGCAACTTGGCAAATCTAGGCAGTTTGGAAAATGGAGAGAGAGCAAAATCAAGAGCAATTGACAAAATTCGAAGCCACTTAGCAAAATACAGGTGAGGTGGCAAAATCGGGCAACTTGGCAAAATCTTGGGGAGTTGACAAAATTCGGAGTGACGACAAAATCGTGAGATGCAAAAATTGGGATTTTTTTCTGTAAACTTATGGCGTTGACAAAATCTAGGATAGTTGGCAAAATTCGAAGTGACTTGGCAAAAAACGTGGAGAGTTGGCAAAATTCGGAGTGACTTCGCAAAATCGTAGAGTGTTGGCAAAAATCGTGGAGAGTTGCCAAAATTCAGAGTGACTTGGCAAAATCGTGGAGAGTTGGAAAAATCGTGGAGGGATGGCAAAATTCGGAGGGACTTGGCAAAATTCGGAGTGACTTGGCAAAATCGTGGAGAGTTGGCAAAATTCGGAGTGACTTGGCAAATTCGTGGAGAGTTGGTGAAATTCGGAGTGACTTGGCAAAATCGTGGGGAGTTGGCAAAATTCGGAGTGACTTGGCAAAATCGTGGAGGAATGGCAAAATTCGGAGTGACTTGGCAAAATCGTGGAGAGATGGCAAAATTCGGAGTGACTTGGCAAAATCGTGGAGTGTTGGCAAAATTCGGAGTGACTTGGCAAATTCGTGGAGAGTTGGTAAAATTCGTAGTGACTTGGCAAAATCGTGGAGAGTCTGCAAAATTCGGAGTGACTTTGCAAAATCGTGGAGAGATGGCAAAATTCGGAGTGACTTGGCAAAATCGTGGAGAATTGGCAAAATTCGGAGTGACTTGGCAAAATCTTGGAGAGATGGCAAAATCCTGGAGAGATGGCAAAATTCGGAGTGACTTGGCAAAATCGTGGAGAGTTGGCAAAATTCGGAGTGACTTGGCAAATTCGTGGAGAGTTGGTAAAATTCGGAGTGACTTGGCAAAATCGTGGAGAGATGGCAAATTACGGAGTGACTTGGCAAAATCGTGGAGAGTTGGTAAATTTCGGAGTGACTTGGCAAAATCGTCGAGAGTCTGCAAAATTCGGAATGACTTGGCAAATTCGTGGAGAGTTGGTAAAATTCGGAGTGACTTGGTAAAATCGTCGAGAGTTGGCAAAATTCGGAGTGACTTGGAAAATCGTGGAGAGATGGCAAAATTCGGAGTGACTTGGCAAAATCGTGGAGAGTCTGCAAAATTCGGAGTGACTTGGCAAAATCGAGGAGAGAGATGGCAAAATTCGGAGTGACTTGGCAAAATCGTGGAGAGTTGGCAAAATTCGGAGTGACTTGGCAAAATCGTGGAGAGATGGCAAAATTCGGAGTGACTTGGCAAAATCGTCGAGAGTTGGTAAATTTCGGAGTGACTTGGCAAAATCGTCGAGAGTCTGCAAAATTCGGAGTGACTTGGCAAATTCGTGGAGAGTTGGTAAAATTCGGAGTGATTTGGCAAAATCGTCGAGAGTTGGTAAAATTCGGAGTGACTTGGAAAATCGTGGAGAGATGGCAAAATTCGGAGTGACTTGGCAAAATCGTGGAGAGTCTGCAAAATTCGGAGTGACTTGGCAAAATCGAGGAGAGATGGCAAAATTCGGAGTGACTTGGCAAAATCGTGGAGAGTTGGCAAAATTCGGAGTGACTTGGCAAAATCTTGGAGAGATGGCAAAATTCGGAGTGACTTGGCAAAATCGTGGAGAGATGGCAAAAATCGGAGTGACTTGGCAAAATCGTGGAGAGATGGCAAAATTCGGAGTGACTTGGCAAAATCGTGGAGAGTTGGTAAATTTCGGAGTGACTTGGCAAAATCGTCGAGAGTCTGCAAAATTCGGAGTGACTTGGCAAATTCGTGGAGAGTTGGTAAAATTCGGAGTGACTTGGCAAAATCGTCGAAAGTTGGCAAAATTCGGAGTGACTTGGCAAAATCCTGGAGAGATGGCAAAATTCGGAGTGACTTGGCAAAATCGTGGAGAGATGGCAAAATTCGGAGTGACTTGGCAATATCGTGGAGAGATGGCAAAATTCGGAGTGACTTGGCAAAATCGTGGAGGGATGGCAAAATTCGGAGTGACTTGGCAAAATCGTGGAAGTTGGTAAATTTAGGAGTGACTTGGCAAAATCATGGAGAGTCTGCAAAATTCGGAGTGACTTGGCAAAATCGTGGAGGGATGTCAAAATTCGGAGTGACTTGGCAAAATCGTGGAGAGTTGGCAAAATTCGGAGTGACTTGGCAAAATCTTGGAGAGATGGCAAAATTCGGAGTGACTTGGCAAATTCGTGGAGAGTTGGTAAAATTCGGAGTGACTTGGCAAAATCGTGGAGAGATGGCAAAATACGGAGTGACTTGGCAAAATCGTGGAGAAATGGAAAATTCGGAGTGACTTGGCAAAATCGTGGAGGGATGGCAAAATTCGGAGTGACTTGGCAAAATCATGGAGGGATGGCAAAATTCGGAGTGACTTGGCAAAATCGTGGAGAGATGGCAAAATTCGGAGTGACTTGGCAATATCGTGGAGAGATGGCAAAATTCGGAGTGACTTGGCAAAATCGTGGAAGTTGGTAAATTTCGGAGTGACTTGGCAAAATCATGGAGAGTCTGCAAAATTCGGAGTGACTTGGCAAAATCGTGGAGGGATGGCAAAATTCGGAGTGACTTGGCAAAATCGTGGAGAATTGGCAAAATTCGGAGTGACTTGGCAAAATCTTGGAGAGATGGCAAAATCCTGGAGAGATGGCAAAATTCGGAGTGACTTGGCAAAATCGTGGAGAGTTGGCAAAATTCGGAGTGACTTGGCAAATTCGTGGAGAGTTGGTAAAATTCGGAGTGACTTGGCAAAATCGTGGAGAGATGGCAAATTACGGAGTGACTTGGCAAAATCGTGGAGAAATGGAAAATTCGGAGTGACTTGGCAAAATCGTGGAGGGATGGCAAAATTCGGAGTGACTTGGCAAAATCATGGAGGGATGGCAAAATTCGGAGTGACTTGGCAAAATCGTGGAGAGTTGGCAAAATTCGGAGTGACTTGGCAAATCGTGGAGAAATGGAAAATTCGGAGTGATTTGGCAAAATCGTGGAGAAATGGAAAATTCGGAGTGATTTTGCAAAATCTTGGAGAAATGGAAAATTCGGAGTGACTTGGCAAAATCGTGGAGAGATGGAAAATTCGGAGTGACTTGTGAAAATTATGGGGAGTTGATAAAATTCAGGTGAGATGTAAAAATTGCAATCTTTTTTCTGTAAAATTATGGCGTGTTGGCAAAATCGAGGCAACTCCGCAATATCTAGGGGAGTTGGCAAATCTTGGGGGAGTTTGCAAAATTCAGAGTGACTTTGCAAAAATCAGGTGAGATGTAAAATTTGAAATTTTTTTCTGCAAAATTGTGGCGAGTTGAAAAATTGAGGAAATTTGGCAAAATCTAGGGCAGTTGGCAAAATTCGAATCCACTTGGGAAAATACGGAACAGTTGGGATTCGACTGTAAAAATTGGGATTGTTTTTGTGAAATTAAGGAGAGTTGACAAAATCGAAAAAACTTGCAAAAATATTTGGGAAGTTTGAAAATTTTGAAGTGACTTCGCAAATTCAAGAGAGATGTAAAAATTGGGATTTTTTTGCGAATTTAAGGAGAGGTGGTGAAATCGAGGCAACTTGACAAAATCTAGGGGAGTTGGAAAAACTAGAAACCACTTGGTAAAGTACAGGTGAGTTGTAAAAATTGGGATTGGTTTTGTGAAATTAAAGAGAGTTGGAAAAATTGAGAACTCTTGGCAAAATCTAGGGTTGTTGGCAAAATTCGAAGCCACTTGGTAAAATACAGAGGAGTTGTGAAAATTGTGCTTTCTTGTGCAATTAAGGAGAGTTGATAAAATTCGAAGTGACTTGGCCAATTCAGAGATGTAAAAATTGCGATTTTTTCTGTAAAATTAGGCGAGTTGGCAAAATGCAGGAGAGTTGTAAAAATTCCCTCAACACCCCCCCCCCACCACCACCTCCACCCCACCCCCACACACACGAAGCGAAAATCCAGGTATGAACCTGACAGAGACATTATATCCTCAGTTGGCAAAATTTGATTTTCCAGTCGTAAAATTTTCGATTTCTCTCCCCCCCCCCAATAACCATAGTCCTTCGCTACGCTCGTGGGTGACCACCTGGGAACACCGCGTGCAGTTGGCAAAAAAATCTGCTGACGACCGCCATCCTCACAGTTCCATCTACTACGGCGTATTAAACTGACAGGCTCCTGTCAGACCTCTATGGCAAACAGCTGCTTAAGGGGTATTTATTTATTTATTACTTTCCGAATCTACCTGAAGCCTATAATTACACCCTCTAGCGGTGGAAAAAGGTGAAAACTCCAAATTTTCAAACGAATATTGCAAACGATGTATTTATGCTAAAATTTGAAATTTTAGTGGTGGAATATGAAGATCACGAAGTTTCCATTGGCAATAATGAGTTGACCCCTTAGACCCAGAGGGGGTAGAAAAACAACACTTTTTAGTTTTAGCAGATAATAATTTATTTTTAGAGAAAAATGAAAAATTCTTTTTGGGTTAAATAGGAATTGATAAACTGTTAAGATTCATACTTTTTAAATCTGCCGAAAACTATAATTTCACCCTCTAACGGTGGAAAAATTTCGAATTCTAAAATTTCAAACAAATATTGCAAACAACGTATTTAAGCTAGAAATTTTACATTTTGGTGGCGGAATGTGAACGCCATGATGTTTCCATTGGCAGCAATGAACTGACCTCTTGACCCAGGGGGGGGGACACAATTTTTTGTTTTAGCAGATAACTGTTTGTATTTAGAAATAAATGAAAAAATCTTTTTAGGGTTAGATAGGAATTGATAAATTTTTACGATTCACCCTTTTGGAAGATTTCAAACACTATAATTTCGTCATCTAAAGATTAAAAATTTTAAAATTCCAAAATTTCAAACGAATATTGCAACGATATATTAAATGAAAGAAATTTCAAATTTTGGGGGTGGAACGTGAACGCCACGAAGTTCCATTGGAAGCTATTAAAACGATAATTAGAACCCTTGTTTAGTTTGATTGGTACTAATGAAATATTATAGTTCACAGTTTTCAAATATTTAGTCGTTTTAACATATTTATCTTTACAGATCACTAAATATGAAACGGCAGGACTGTATCGAGTTTTACAAATAATACGTATAGACTAGAAGTTTGAAAAATTAGTGGTGGATTATAAGAGATATTCCACTGACAGCAATACACTCAGTTTTCTGAGAGGTGTGGGAAATGCAACTTTCTAGCTTTAAGAATTAAAAGACGTTGGGTTGTTTTACCTCTGCACACCATGGGCTAAATGGCCAGGTCACATGGACCCCAAAGGCTGAGAAAAGGTTGGGGGAGGAGACCCACTGGAACAGCTGTTGGGAGACAGATGGTAGCCTCCCGTCAAGGCCATCCAGCCTGTTCTTTAATGTGCACAGGGTATGGCTCTCCCGCACACGGGGCCACGGCTTAACATCCCATCCGACGGACGGCGCCCTTTACAAGCCCATCGGTGTCCCCTACTGACCGTGGGCCACCCCGCCTCGAATTAAAAGACGAATACTTTTACGTTGTGTAATTATTAATGAAACACTATTTGCATTTTTCTCATCATCCGCTAGCTCAAATTAAAACTTTTAAGGAATGAAACAGTAATAATAATAAATAAATATCCCCTCAAGCAGCTGCTTGCCACAGAGGTCTGACAGGAGCCGGCCAGTTTATATGCCATAGTAGAAGGTCTGAGAGGATGGCAGGACCTCAGCAGAAAAACGACACATACATCCATGCCTTATCCGGGGCTCGAACCCAGGTCCCGTAGATCAGTAACCAAGCGTGCTAACCACTCGGCCACGGGACGGTAGGTAAAGGAAAAACTTCCCTCTCTTTGAAAACGAGATTCTCATATGCCCCAGAGGCGATATGCGTTCTTCTAGTTTAGATTTAGTATTTCTTTGGATTCTGTCCTTAACTTTTAATGTCAAAAAATAAAAATAAATACCCCCTCAAGCAGCTGCTTGCTACAGAGGTCTGACTTTATACGCTGTTGTAGAAGGTCTGTGAGGAAGCCGAGACCTTCACAGAAAAACGACACATACATCCATGCCTTAACCGGGGCTCGAACCCAGGTCCCTTAGATCAGTAGCCAAGCGTGCTAACCACTCGGCCATGGGACGGCTGATATTAAATGCTCATGTTAATTTCAAAAGCGTCCCAACTCTACTGAGGTTCTTTTTCTTTTATATCTGTTGGTTATCATTAAAATGAATTAATATTTTGAAGCGAAAAAATTCTTTCAAATATATAAATTATTATTAATATTAATGAGTCGCGAGATGAAACTATTTTTCGACTTTCTCCAAACTCTCTTTCGTATGCAATCATGCTCTCTCTCAAATAACTGACATCTGTCATTTGTTTTTCAAGGAATGAAAAGTGATGACCAGCTGGGAGCAAAGTTCTAACTTCTCTTTCAGATAATTCACCGATTAACGATCCTCTTCCTTCTCTTCAAAGCACTGGGTGCAAATGACACCATTCGAGCATTTTAATGCATTTCACGATAGATGAATTTAATACCTAGAAATACTTTCTGCTTAAAACGAGAATTTGTTTAATAAAAGGAGATGCAAACTTCAATCGTCTCTTTTATTACGTTACTTCCTTCAAAATCTCTCTACCATTTCACCCCATTTTCCCAACTTCGATTGACAAGTGGCACAAATTTCCTAGCTTATTAACTCCCATCGTACTTTTTTAATCTGCTGCAGCGGGGCATGCGAGGCATCTGAGACGTCTCTTTGGTGACACCTCGCTCACGGAGAATCTTGTCACTTTCTTTGGTTCGTGCATATGAATCTCCTTTTCTTCGCACTCGACTGTGACCACACGAACAACAAGTGTGGGAAAAGATTCCCGTTCTCTGCGTCACAATAGCCGAAGTGCAAAGTAGGCCAACTCTTGCAGGCCATCGCTGCGGCGATAGCTTGACCAATGAGCACCTCTCACATGCCATACTGGATCGGAGCTCACGTCAACTAGGCGGGTCCACGTGCATACTGATCGTAGAAGTAACAGACTCTGCCATTAACAGCAGCGATACCTGAAGGCCTACTTGCTGGGCTCCGAAGTTCTGCTTTTCTTGGCGCAACCAAGTCAAACTAGGTTAGCTCAACACCCAGTGACGTAGTGCGTATAAAAGTTGCCGCACTCCTCCAAGCACACCATTTATGAGGAGTACAGCACGAGGGTAAGTGTGCGGTTCCGGTTGATGTCCTACTCACCTGCAAATGGATATTACCTTGTAAACTGCCTCCTTGGCCATTTCGCTCGGTGCATCAATTGCAGCTGCAGGTTTCGCTCAGTTCGCTGGATAATCACCTCGGCTCTGCTTTCATATTCTAAACCTCTTTGCGCATCTTTTTTTTCTTTGTCGTCTTTTACACCGATAAAATGACTTTTCAAAAAAAAAAAGTTTCAAAGACAGGATGACTTCTAGGTAACTTTTACTTCGTGTAACTAAAAAAGGGCAGTTTTTTTACCCAACAGAATTGCCTTCTGTCTTCAGCTTGTGGATGTAGAAACAGGTGGATATACAATCATATTCTTCGAGTGTATCTGCCCTGGTAGGAGATGATTCTCCTGTTCACTTAATTTTCGTGTCTCTTTCGTAGAATTTATCTTTTTGTTTATTTATTTATGATAAGTTATTCTATTTTAGTAACGTCTACTATTTTAGTGTTTGCACTCTTAATGGATAACAATGGCGAATTAGCACAATTGAAGTCCTGCGAAAACATCAAATTTCGATTTGTTTTTAGATCAAAAACTTCTGGTTTCAATTTTGTCATTAGAAATTTCCTTCCGTTGGATCGGTGAAAAGTATTGTCATTTCTGAGTGAGACATTTTGCTTTCAAGAAGAAAAAAAAACTCAGTTTCCACATGGGAAACAGATTGTTCAACCTTACTGAATAACGCATCGTTAATAATCTCCGCGGGGCGAAATTAGGAAATATAAAAGTAGCCTTTGCTTAGCATCTAATGATGAGGTTTTAATGTTATCAGTGTTTCAGAAATTACAAAATTTGAGTAACTGTTGTTCTGAAACAGAGACGGAAAAGAAAGGGAAATTTTAATGCTACAAATTCTTAGCTGATTTATTTGTCCTCGTCTTGAAGCGTTGGCGTACAAAGGTTTAAGGCGTTGGCAAGGTTTCGAAGAAAACATCGCTCCTGTCTCCACCCTCTGGCGGTTGTTGTCTGAAAACCGCCTCTTCAGAGCAATGACACTTAGCCTCCTTTTCACCCATTCATGAAACAGATCCAAATTTTATTTAATAAATCTTGTCTTCTGGGATGCAGTGAAATCAATGTAATGTACTTAAACATTTTCTCTTGCTCTTATATTCAGCATTTTGCTCTACTTTGGTGGATCAAGACGCTCAGATATGGCTTACAGTAAACAGTGTAGTTAAACAACGATATTAGATTAATTCTTACTTACAAGAGAACGTGAACGTTCAATTCTTCAGTAGTGTTGAAAATGTTGGGATCTGTGCGACTCGGAAGCATATTCATTTGAGAGTAAGGTATTTTTAGCATTTCATTCAATTTCTGTTCTGAATAGTTGTAAACACCTGTTCAGGTAAGTCCGTTCTCTTTTCAGATATTGGTCATTTTCTTTACCGTCTTCTTTATGTGTCTAAAGCCAGAAAATTGTCCTCTCGAAATAAAAAGACGAATATTTATTGCTGACCATAATGGCAAAAAGCTGATTGAAATTATCTATAAATAAACTAAACATTAACTTCAGCCGACTCGATGCTCCTTATTAAGACAGAGTCCAAACGTACCCTTCTTAAATCTCCGTCTGACGAAGGAACGATAAGTAGCAGATGAATGCAAAAATAAACAGAATCGTTTCCTCCGAAAGAACGATGTCAGCTACGAAAAGAAATCGCCATTAATATTTCAGCTTAGCTCTGTTACCTTACATGATTCAGGATACATGAGCACAAAGCCTTTTCTTCTCGTAGGCTAACAGATAAAAAAAAACGTTCTCACGTTTCCCCCCCTACCTCCAGTTGCAGACGATGTTAAACACACAATCGTTTTCACCTGGTGGGAAACCTTTCCGTGCGAACGAGCAAGTGAAACTCATTCTGAGAAGTGTTCCTCGACTGAAATCCTTCCCAATGCAACAGAGGTCGGAGGTCAAAGAGCCAAGCACCTTCACAAACTGGTTCTGCAAATGCTCGATTCCGTTTCGAAGTTTAAAACAACAGAATAAGTTCCTTCTGTTCCTTCTTCTTCTAGCAGATGAAAAGCTTCTGATGCTTGGGCGGGGGTTGTCTCAGGGCTCTATAGCCCTGAAACAAGTTATAGTCTGAGACAAGAGATAGCCTGGGTTGTCTCAGGGCTCTATAGCTCATAATCTGAAGTTTTCAGATTTAAGTCCCAACGGTGTCTGAGTTGATGCTATTCTCTTGATGAGAAAGAGAATACCGATGGGGCTTGAAGAACTCGTCATCCGTCTAATAGGATATAAAGCCGTGGGCCCGTACGCAGGGGAGAGCTATGCTCTGTGCACATCAAAGAGCACACTGGATGGCCTTGATGGGAAGTTTCCATCTGTCTCCTAACAACGTGTGTGTGCGAAAAGCGTCATTCAGAGGTAAATAATCCAATTAATTGATATTAATTTTTCTATTCGTTTCTCTGGTTCAGTCGTAAATTCTTCTTCATCTTATTAAATCAAAATGTGAACAATTTATAGCTAGACTATTTATTGGAAGTTATTTCTTCAATCACCATATGGTTTACTAGCTGTTTTATTACTTGTGGGTTTCAGTTAAAACAGTAAACGTTTGTATGCGGCTTACGAGTATTTTTAATGATGCAGTATATACCCTTGATTATAACTAGTGGAAAAGTAAAGTAGTGCTTTTATTTTTCAGGGAAAGATGAAGTTACTCATATTATGCGTGGCGTTAATTGGTAAGTAACTCTGCTTAATTTTCCTTTTTTTATTTGTATAAACCTATTATGAACATCAAGTTAATGCGTTTTTGGTTAAGTGCTTTTCTAACAATTCATCTAACCTTTACTCTGGAAAATTAGAAGATGTAATCTTCGAAAAATCAAATTTTTTCTCAAACTAAACACGCAGGTGAAAGAAAATGCAAAAGAATTGTGATGCAAAATCATTTCCAAAATTAAGATCTCGTAGAAATTATTGCTAAACCTTTTACTATTAAATATTAATAATACAGCATACTCTCGTTTATTCGCGAGAAATTTTATTAAAATAAATATGTTTCGCATATATCGATAACAGGTGCGTTATTTTCACCTTTTTGCAGGTCACTTATGTTGTTTTGTTTTACCTGAGCTCGTTCGAATTTTGTCCATATTCAAGCTGGAGAATATCTTAAATCACGAGCTGGAGTTCGCTGTTTTGTGTGTGTGCATTCACACATAGCTGGAGAAAATCTTAAATCACGAGTCGCACTCTTATTTACGTAACTTGCAAGAGCTAAAATAAGATATTTTTTCGATATATTTCGGATTTACTTGTATTACTGAAATATATTCTAAAAAAATGACAACTCAGCGGTTTTATTGCCACAGAAGGAGCATAAATGGCTTCTCAATATTTATCATAATCTTATTGCTGCATTAATCGTATCAAAGACATTTAAACATCTTTCCTTTGAAACGATATTTGAAAACATTTATATTTAATTTTTATTTGTATTTGAGCTGTTCGATTTATAATTTTAAATGTTCCAGAATTTCAGCAAACGATACATTATTAGGTAATACGTTCAACTCTTGCAGCAACGGCGATTTAGCTGAATTTCAAATGCATTTTCTTAAATGTTTGCAACACAACATGTTATATATATTTACGAGTACAACACCCTTATCCAACAACAACTATCAGCTACAATGATAGAATCCAGAATTCTCGTCGTTTTTAAACTGTTGAACATTTGAACTTGCTATGCCTCACATACAAAAGTCTCAAGATATGTGTCCTTAATGAAATGAAGAAATCAGCATGCATAAATTCTACCGTTTCTGTTTATCTTGTGCAAAGTAAAACAGCCGTTTAAGTTAGTCCAACACAAAAGTGATAAGATGAGTTATGTGATTTGCTCTGACAGGAAAACATTTGCAAAGAACAGAGCTCATTGGTGTGCGTGGAATGTCTTCCGTAACTCTGTTAGATAAGATAACAAAGAACATTAGGTCACAAAATGAATGCAACGTGTATTCTGATCTCATTCTTGAGTTACCGTTAAGATAAAGAAGAAAATCATGCCATGTGAAGTATACTCGATGTAGTGTAAGTTTAAAGCGGATCTGCAAGACCCACGTAATGCAAAGAAGAGAAATTTTGCTCACGCATCCTAAAATTAACAACATCGATTTTAAAAGAAAAGTCCAAGCTCTGTGTGTGAGTCTGTGATGGACACTGTGTATTCAAGTGATATGGCAATCACGCGATGCAGTGGACCCAATGAATGCCGCGATGAAACGGCATCAAAACACATGCACGCATTGCAGAAGAAATGATTCACATTCAGTGTTATTTTTTCTACTCCCTGATGTCATCATTTGAAATCAACGCATTCATAGAGCACGGAAGTGTGAACAGAGAACATTACATTGTGGTGTCATAATATCAGAAACCTTTCCACATATCTTGTCTCACTTTTCTAATTCCTTTGAGCAAATTATAGGGCAAATTGCTTATAATTTTTTGGCAGCTGATGTCTGACAGTTATTATTTATAACGTCGTCCAACCCCGCTGCACGCACACAAAACAGCGAAACCACAGAAAGAAAAGTCATTTATGATGAAAAGGAGCAAATTCACAGCAATGCAGGATGAAACAGTTTCGAGACAAATGTTCACGGTCCGGAAAGTATTTTACGTTTGCCCTCGGAAACTCGTATTTCCTGTACTCAAGGCACGTGGCATTCTTAGCATGAAATGAATCTGGTTCTGCTTCGACAACAGACTGCAACTCAGCAAAGGATTTGGCAGAATTCCATCTTTTGCGGATTCTTGCACAGAGGAAATGACACAGATTTAGGAGATGCGAACGGTGTCTAAGTGACTAGAATATTAAGTAATCATTTTCTAGTTCGTCTTTACGGCAGATATATTATAATTATTGAGAATTATTTTTTCGTACCGTTGGTATTATTTCGACGATATTTTGCGATATGCGCATTGGGCAAAGGAAGCAGAGGCAAGGAATATATTTTCTACTCTTGATGCTGAAGTTTCTTTTTCAACATTTTCACCAAAAGATATCAGGTCAGGATCAGAAGACACCGACTGTTTTCAGTCTTCAGCAGAAAATGTTTCCGATGCATCGTCATAAGGATTAGAATCGCAACTTCCGCAAAGTCGTCAATCATCAAGAGTTTAAGAGTTTTACAACTCGGAGCAACTTTTTGCTGCATGAGCGACTGCAATGGGAAATTGTGCTGAAAAAACAAACTAAAACTCGATCGAAGGTGAAGTTTTTTTTAGAAATAATGGCAGAGAATTTAGGAAAAAATGAACAGAATTTTCGTAAAAGTGCTTTAGAAAAGAAACAGAAGAAACCTTTGCTGATCGTGGATTGCATTAAACGGGTCTCTAATCCCACGACCCCTACGAGACATTAAAGCAGACTCTTACATTCACCTTTTCATTGCACGGTAGAAATCGAACCACAATCGCGTGAATGATGACAGCATCTTCGTAGAGCAGACACGTGCTCCATAGCACTAACAAGAATTACAGATTGAACGTGCACCTAATACTATATTAAACATGTGACGTCACATGCAAACGTGAGTATCTTGCTCTAAGCTATGCTGAACCCGTTCTGTTACTCTTATTTTCTGCGGTTGCCATATTTTATTTAGGTTGTTGAACCTTTAAAATTTTTATTTTCACCTTCCGCTAAATCTTCATTTAATTGAACTATGGCTTCTAAAACGTAAAGTCTATTCAACTGGTAGTTAAGTAATCATACACGGTTATGATTCTGGTGAGCAAGGCGTATAATAAAAAGCGGTTATATGCTTAATTTTTTCTGTTTTACTTCAGAATTTAATATACAGTACATTAATTTTTGTTTAACAAATGACTTAGCGATCTCGCACGTATACGCGATGGATGCTTATAGGAAAATGGAGAGTGCTCATCCCGATGAGTTCGGTTGTGAAGTGTGGGACTTGGTAATGCTAGCTTAGAAATATTTCAGAGAGCACCAAAATTTATATAGATACCAGTCTGTCGAAACATCAGCAACGGTTAGTTCTGGATAACTTTTCGGTGCGTTTCTCAGTCGTCATTCATTCGAGTTCACTGCCGGCAATGACGTGTAAGTGCGTAATTGGTGCTGCTCTACAACATCGCCACTAGAATTGTGGCTCTATATGCAATATTTCGAAGTAGTTAAGTCCTGCAATTCACCGCTAAGGGATCATCAACCATGCTTATCGGGAAGATTCCAATTCCTGTATGCATCCTTCACTTCTATGCACTTGAGACCGCTTGGTTCTCAGTTATCGCCCCTGAGACGGACTTGACACACAACCTTATATACACTGCTGTTCATAATTTGAGGAAGTTGAACAAATTTCAAATATCTCAAGAAATCCTTTTTGAAATTTAACAAAAAAGGGACCTGGGTTCGAGCCCCGGGTAAGGCATGGATGTATGTGTCGTTTTTCTGCTGAGGGCCTGCCATCCTCTCAGACCTTCTACTATGGCATATAAACTGACAGTCTCCTGTCAGACCTCTGTGGCAAGCAGCTGCTTGAGGGGGTATTTTTTTTTTTTTATTCGTAGGATATTTTGCGTGAAATGACTCATATTTATCGGCTTTAAATTTGAATTTCTCAATGTGAGAGATTATGATATGCAAATTAATATGGCGATAAAGTCATCTTCATGAATGGGCGCTTCTCATTTCCGATTAAGAAATCCTGTATAGAGCTTTTCGGATTACAGTTTTGTTAAAATTCAAAGGACGAACCATTTCGATAATGATCAGAGATGGATTAGACACATGATGCAATCTTTTTTTGCGTGCAGAGTAGTGCTGTGTACTTCTCGGCGTTGATCTTGATGCGTCATTTCATGCACATGTTGCACACGATCTAACACATTTTGCATTATGTTGCACACGATCTAACACATTTTGCATTATGTTGCACACGATCTAACACATTTTGCATTATGTTGCACACGATTTGAGGCGATAAGGAGGAAGAAAGGAATGCTACGTCATCAGCATATGGAGCAGTTTTGATTCAATCCATTATTGATAAATCAGAAATATAGATATTGAACAGGCTGGACCGAGGAGAGAACCCTGAAGTACTTCTGCTGATATAGGTTTCCATGATGAGAGATCATTTCGCACTCTAACTTGGAATGACTTATCAGATAGATGGTTGAGGATGATCTTACTGATAGAAGTTGGAAAATCATATTTCTTAAGTGTAAAGACAGGTCCCTCGATCCAGACCCTGTCAAATGCGTTTGCGATATCTAAAAAGGCTGCTACGGTGGATTCTTTTTATTTTTAGCCTCCATAACGGATTCGACCACTCTCATGACTTGATACACAGTACAATGATTACGGCGAAAACCGAACTGCCCGGGTGGAATGATATTTTTGTCAACGAGTATATCCTTCACTCGGTTTAAAATAATGTCATCGGACAGATGGAAGCAGGAAGGTCACATAGAGAGGTTACCAGATTCATGAATGTGTCGGAAAGTGTAATTCGCAATCTCTGGAGATGTTTACAAGACACTGGAACATACTCTGGAAGAACGAGACAGGGTGGACAGAGAGCAACAACAGTTCGAGATGATCGTTTACTGTCCCTAACTAAAAGACGTAATAGAATGGTGTCAGTGGGTCAACTTGCATCGGAGCTGTCAGCTGCAACAGAAAGGACAGTATCAAGAGTAACTCTGTCCCGACGACTTCCTAAAAGGAGTTATATGTTAGAAGACCTGTAGTGTGCATATCACTAACCTCAACTCATCGGAGGGCACGAAAGAAATGGTGCAGACTGCACCTCAATCGGACAAAATCTCCCCAAATCAGTATGCGTCTGCTGTTTGATTATAGAGAAAAATCTCTCCTTACATATACTCCGTGAGACAGACAGGTACACATGGATTGATGGATAAACATGGCAAGGTGGTTGAAGGTGAGGATTCTGTAATGGCTAGGTGGGCTGAGCATTTCAGAGATGTTCTAAATGATGCGATTATTTCTACTCCTTTTGTTTTGTAATGAGGATAGATGCATTACTGGCTTTAATGATGGCTCTATATCACATTCCGAAGTCACTTTAGCTATCTTTAAATTAAATCTACATAAATCCCCAGGGGTGGACGAAATCACCACTGAAATGCTTAGAGCTTTGAACATTTGCGTTGTCACATGGCTGACTGAAATTTTGAATATTTTTTATGATAAAGGTATTGGTCCTAAGATTTTTACTAGAGCTATCATTGTTCCAATTTTTAAAAAAGGTGATCACAGTTCTTATGATAATTATGGGGAATTAGTTTACTTTCTGTTCCAGGTAAAGTTCTTTGCATGATTATACTTAATAGAATTAAGAATTTGGTTGATGGACAACTGCGTGATGAACAGTGTGGATTCAGAAGTGGTAGGGGATGTATTGATCAAATATTTTCACTTAGGCACATTCTTGAGAAATGTTTAGAGTTTCACAAACCTGTGGTTGCTAGCTTTATAGATTTCAAAAAGGCTTTTGACTCTGTTGATCGACATAATTTGTGGTTGATTGTTAGATCATATGGAATACCTGATAAGTTAGTGTAATGAGAGCTCTCTATAATAACACTGAGTCGTGTGTGAGACTTGGTACATCTTGCAGCGATTGGTTTAGCATTGCTAGTGGAATTAGACAAGGGTGAATTTTGTATTCGTTTCTCTTTAGTTAGAGTTATTGATTATGTAACGCGAAATTCTTTGCAAGGGAAAGATTTTGGCCTTAAATGGTCTAGAGATTTCAAAATTTCTGATTTAGATTATGCAGAAGATTTGGCTCTCTTGGTTAATGATATTGATGAGATGAATTCGTTCATTGGGGTTGTTCATGAGGATGGTAATAGAGTAGATTTGGTGATAAACAGAGAAAAACTAAAGTATTGAAAATTGGTCACGCAAGCTGTGATTCAGTTAATCTGAATGGTTGCAGTTTTGAGCAGGTGTCACAGTTTAATTATCTTAGGAGCTATATAACAGATACTGGTGACGTGCGGCATGAGATTGACAGATGAATAGGGATTGCTGCTGGGACTTTTAAGAATCTGTGGAAAGTGTGGAAAAATAGCCGTACAGACCTAAAGACTAAAAATAGGCTGCATAATAGTTTGGTTCTTTCTGAGGTTAGTTATGGTAGCGAAACATGGACCCTTTGTAAGCAGGATAACAAGAAACGTGATGCCTTTTATTTTAGATGCTTACATAATATCTTGGGCATTAGGTGGTTTGACTTCGTAAGTAATGATGAGGTTAGAAGAAGTCATCAACCTCTTTTGAGCAGTATATGGTGCAGAGAGAGTTTCGTCATGTTGCCCGTATGCATAGCTGCAGATTGGCAAAGAGGATTATGATCAGTGTACCTAAGGGTATCATAAAAAATGGGTTACCTAGAATGCGATGGGCAGACAATGTCAAACAAGAACTTTTTAGAATTGGCCTAGAGTGGGCAAATGCAGCAGCAGTAGCTCAGGAGAGGAAAATTACAGTCTGGTTGGACCTCCGTAGCACATGGCTGCATGAGGATTTTGTTTGTAGTGTGTATGCATGCATGTATGTATGTATGTATGTATGTATGCATGTATGTATGTATGTATGTCCTTGAACAAGACGTGACTCCATTGTCCTCGGCTCCATGCTATATGATCGTGACGTCCTTTGAAATGTGCCTGTCTCTATCTGGAGGTTAAAGGGAAGAATACAAAGGGTCGATGCAGCATAGAGTCTGGCCTTGTGAAAATTTCTAGTCACAGGTGAGACAGATATCTGCCTTCTAATGGCTGCAGTGCAGTCTTAAAGGCAGAGATGATTGCTGTTGTTTTCCGTCTGTTGGGATCCAACATAGCGATCACAATCAGGATTTGCAACCATAGGAAGGTTTTAGAAACAACTATTTTAAAAACCAAAATTTTAAAAAATCGTATGATTACTTTTTTTAGTTGCCATGCTGTTTTATGAATTTTAATGTTTGTCTAAGAGTTGGTGAATTCTTTATTATCGTTTCCTATGCAAATGGACACTGATTGTGACATTATGAATATTTCTGACTGTTTTTCTATGCAAAACAGCACACAGAGTAATGATGCAAATTCTGTCCGACATAGTCTGTTACCAGGTAAACTTTCCATGTGGTGATCATTCGCTATTTACTGACCAAGCGGTGTATTTTAAAGGCTTAAAAGTGTCGTTCTTTAGTTCATCAGTGCTTGATATCAATGTGCTGTTGGCGATTTGAATTCAGAGGTTCAAATATTACTTTTCTAAACCAAAGTGCTACTTGAACTGAAAATTTGTTACTTATTATAGATTCTGTTTTAATTTCTATAATTTATAATGGATATTTGCAGTATAATAAAAATTATTTAAAACTTGACGGTGAAAATGCAGAACTTTTCCAGTATTCATGACCGTTTAAAGGCTCAAACTCTGCTTGTCTCTATGCATCACTACTGTGAAAAAATAAATACCCGAAACATACGTACGTTGGTCAGAATATACTTACTCTGAATCTGGCAGTATCTTCCAAATGGTGTAAATGATAGGAGACAAGATGAAAGCAAAGGAAATTTCTGACGGTTCCAGTTGGAGATTCCAGAAAATCAGCCATCAACATTTATTTGAAAATGATCAAGCGTACAGAAGTTGACTGTAAATTCTGCTCTTTCGACGATCTGAGTCATCTGTTATCTTTAGAGGAGACTCTTAATGTCCTTTCTTTCTGATCACTCATTTATTTGCATATCCCATTATTATTCAGAGATGAAAAGGTTTGTACTACTTTTGGAAAGAATTTTAACATTTTTTTTTTGAAAGTACACCGAAATATTAAATTATTTTTAAGAGAAGATTTTCTTTTCAAGATATTTGCTGTTATTCAGATAACTTCCAACTTATGTATGTTAGTTTATAACGAAATCCAACTGAAAGATAACAGCCATTTCTTTTTTTTTGCAGGGATAGGAGTATCAGCTGAAGAAAGGGTAAGTCGAAATATCCTTTTTGTTTCCGTTTGAAATTAAGAAATCTCAGATTCAAAATATTCCTCTGAGATATACTATTAGGACACAGGAAAGCGAAGAAAGATTTCGTAATCCATTTCTCCTAAGCGTGAAATCATCGATGGAAATTGGCTAATTCACTTCTGTGGACCATTTCAATGGATCATGCCAACATTTAATCTGATTAGCTGTGGGTAAGCCAAAATGAACGAAATAATGGCAGGGAAATAATGATTTCAAATATTCTACTTAGCAATATGGCTAAAGTAAATGAGTATGAAATTCACTTTACAAACTTTACATGAAATCAATTTTGTGCAAACTGATAAGAACGAATTAAAAATGAGCGATAACCAAATGCGAAATGATCACAACTAAAATTCCACCGTTCGATCGCACATATAACTGAAACAGAACTTTCTTTCCTTGAGTTGAATGGTAGAGCAGGGAAGCCCAACATCGGACTCGTTGAGATTTGCGGAAAAGCAAAACCTGTTTCCTTGTTGCCTGATTGACTTGAATTCACAAATTCAATTGATATTTCGATTTTTTTTTTTATCGAACATGGGAATCTGAATTTCCTGCTACCAGTCTAGTGCCAAATAATTTCAAAAAAATTTTTTTGGAAATATTAATTAAGAAAAGAACAAATCTTATTTTCTTGATACAAAACTTTGTTAACACATTAAGAAGAACTTCCTCTCGAGATTCTGGTGCAATTATTTGAATTTATTTGTCCATGAAGACGAACTTCTGAAGTCGGTTGATCACAACCCAGTTTTTCAATTTCGAAAAATTAAAAATATTATTAAAATTGTAAAATACATATAATTATATTAATATCATTAAAATTTAAAACGTATTTTAGAATATTTTTTCACTTAAGCAATCATTGAAGTCCTATCCACATAATATTAAAATATGCTGTTTTTAAGAACTCTGTATGCTAAGCTATTTCGAATATTGTTAAGAAATTTTTCAATTGCTACATTGGACACTTTTTCGTAATTTATCACAGGAATTTCTGATTATTTAAAAATAATAGTTTTTATTTCTAAGCCTATCCCAACGAGCAAAATAAATGAAAATCTTACCTTACTGTCTAACCATTACAAGAAAGAGAAAAAGCTGCGTTAAAATGTGTTTATGTTTCTGTTATTTTCCTGCCCTACCAATTTCCTTGCCCTTTGGTTGATTACTTTGAAAAAAATGTTCCTTTAAGTTTTAAAAAAAATGATTTCAAGAAACTGAGTTGTAAAATGTAAAATGTGACGGGTATTGAATATAAACGAAAATTTTCGAAATTAATTAAACACATTTTCGCTCAACTTATCTCTTAAAATAAGAGTCAATTTAGACAAAATTTTCTTAAGTTCCTTTCAAGACAAAATTTTTTAAAAAAGTCGAAATTTTGAGCGATTTTTATGCACTTAATTTAACAGTAAGCAATACTTTGGTGATGTGTCACATAAATGACGCGTCACCAAAAATGTTGACGACATTGTTCCAAAACATAGATTAGCAACCTGTGGCACGCGGAGTGTACCAAAAACAGGCCGCTTCCAAGAGAAAGAATAAATTGGCACAAGTCATGGACATTCTTGCAGAGTGGAAGTTGTGCCCAGTTGATGAATCATAAATAACTTGGCCCACCTTTCAAACTGGTTGTCAAGTTATGCACCAAAAAAATTCGTCTCTTCTCTTTGAAATTCGCATTAATAAAAACTCCCGTTTCCAAAGTCTTGAATAATTCTCTTCTACTTCCTACAGCATTAATCATCATAATCTGTACATGGTTGGAGAATGAAGATTTTAAACAACCAAAAATCTTCTTTCGACTAATTCACTTCGTCGTTATTTGAGGTTATCTGTACAACCAATAACCCGAAGAAAAGAGAAGGAAGAAGGACAATAGGAAGAGAGGTTATAGCTAAAATCTGAAAACCTTCTCAATGCCAGAAAACAAACATTTATAGCAGAGTTCATGAAATGTTTGCTATAAACGTTTAAAAGTAGTTTTACTCATTATCCATAAGTTCACCAAAACGTATTGTGAAAGATATGAAATTAGTTAAATACGTCAGGCATTGAAGATTCACTGAAAACAGTCTGATAACAAGAGTCTGACACATTGATTGCTTACGTAACCTACTAACTTCTTGCAAGCACAAAGAGGATTATGATACGTTGAATGGAAATTTTATTAGAAATGAGGAACATCGAAACAAGTATTGTAAAGGGAAACCACAGAATGCTTGGATTGTCGTGACCTTGCTGGAGGCATTTTCCGAAACATGATAACAGAAAGATTTCTAGTAGTTGGAAAATGGGACGAATAAGAGGAAGATCCAAGACTTAAAATATTTGAAGAAGAAGAACCCCAACAATTCAGGAAAATGGGAAAGAGAAGAGAGAGAGACAAAGGAAGAAATAAAGGTATTTCATTATTGATGATGATGTAAGAAAAACTATTTTGCGAAAAGTCAAATGCTTATCAAAAAATAAATAAAAAAAATCTTATGCAGGGGAAAAGTGCATAAGAAACAAGTGCAACCATCACTCGATTTACACGGTTTCAATTTTACAAGGTACAACCAGTTCCGATTTACACTGTGACAGACTTGGTTTCACACGTTCAAGAAAATGCAACCAGTTTGGATTTACACGACTATTGACTGGGATTTAAACAGTAAGGATTGAGTTGTTGTTTTTTTCACCTGTATGTAGGTATAATGCATATAATGAAGTAGCAGTGGTGTAGAGTCAAGAGAGATTATTATACTGCCATTCCAAAGTAAAAATCAGCTTAATGATTTTAACTGATAATATTTATTTTGAAGAATAAGTAGATACTAGTAAATTCCCGTGTTCATAAAAAGGTCATATGTAACAAGTTACATTCATTAGCGAAAACTGTATTTTAATCACTGCAATGCAATCTGTCTCGCGACATCTTAATGAAACGAAGCTTGGTTTAAATCGGCAGCGAAACTGACTGTTCTAGTTGTTCTTGATTGAATTTTGCAGATGAGCAAAAACCGTGTTTCATCTCATTTTTAGCAACAAGCCTAACATTGCAGACTATTATTTAGGCTAAATAAGCTGATTCGTTAACACACTGTTTCATAAAATGTCATATAAGTACCAATTTTACAAAATAAAGCACTAGGTACAAATGCCTAATTTCTAATTTACATTCAGTTCATAAATATCCTTCTTTCAAATTTCCTCTTCAAATTCGATACTTTACATCTACGTTAACGATGAGTATTTTTCCTGATCAAAAGGAAACGTATGCGAAATTAAGCTTATCTGAATTATTGCAAATACTCGTAAAGTACAAAATAATGTTACATTAGCCGTCCCATGGCCGAGTGGTTAGCGCGCTTGGTTACTGATCTAAGAGCCCCGGGTGAAGGCATGGCTGTTTGTGTCGTTTTTCTGCTGAGGTCCTGCCATCCTCTCAGACCTTCTACTTTGGCATATAAACAGACTCAGACCTCTGTGGCAAGCAGCTGCTTGAGGGGGTATTTATTTATTTTATTTATTAATGTTTATTATTACTGTTGTACTGAAATTTGCGATATTTATGTATATTATAAACAGAACTTTCAATGTACGTTTTATTAATAACAAAAATTTTTCAGAACCTAGTCCCCATTTTTCCGTAATGGTAACCGTTAGTAATTCTTTTCCGTAAGTTGTTGGTTTCGATTTACATGGTAATTTTACGGTCTTTTAAGATTAATTTCCTCCACTATCACACGAATTCTTTTCCGTAAGTTGTTGGTTTCGATTTACATGGTAATTTTCCGGAACCTATCTACCGTGTAAATCGAGGAATGGGTGCATATACGTTCAAATTTAAAAGAACTAAGTGCATGCAAAATCAATAGAATTGGAATAGAAACTGCAATAGTGGAATCTGCTTCATGAAAATGTGACAGCATGCGTTTCATACCCGCCAGAAAGATTTCACTCCAATCTTAAAGATTAAAGGTCATCTCGTTACCTGCAAAGATATAGATGGTCTGATGACTAATGATTTCAATATTAATCATAATCATGAGGAGTCGAAACTTCATAGATTCGTCGAGGTTGAATTTCAAAGCTATTCTGCTGCATAATCTCAACGTATTGACATCAGTTCCAGTTCATCATGAAATCCACATGAAGGAATCATACGACAACATTTTATCTCTGAGCGGCACTTTTTTGCACACCATGGGTTAAATGGCCACATCACAAGGACACCGAGGGCTCAGAGAAAGTTGGGTGGAGGGGACCCACTGGAACAACTGTTGAGAGACAGATGGTAGCCTCCCATCAAGACCATCCAGGGTATTCCTTAACGTGCATAAGGGGCCATGGCTTAATGCCTCATCCGACTGGCGGTGTCCTTTCCAAGCCCATCGGTGTCCCCTACTGACCGTGACCAGGGCAGGGAATTTCGCGGACATAAATCTCAAAGCTGGCTGAGCTGGGACTCGAACCTGGGAACTGCAGATTATGAGCCTGGCGCGCTACCGACTGAGCCACCCGCGCGCCTCCATATTGAACTGCATAAAGTATAAGAAATTCTAATGGTAACTTTGTGGCGACTTAAAAGTTATTGCTTTTTGCTTCGACTATAACAGGGTTACAAGAAATTTTGCTGGTTCCTGTGTGAATGGGACAGTCGAGCAAAGACTTACCATTATAAGAAGAGGGCTTGGCCTTCCCAAGAACGTAGGAACAAAGAACGTAAAGCACATACCACTGGTAGAATCCAACATGAATTTGTTCATGGTCCTGCACATCAAACAGGGCCTAACGAAGAACTTCGTTAAGGCTATGGATGAAAATGAAGCAGCGTTTAGGTACCTTGGTGAGAAATTCCTAAGACTCAGTGATGCGAAAACCAAGGAGGGTGTTTTCATCGGTCCAGAGATCCGTGAGCTCTTCACAAACCAGAAGTTCGACCGCGTCCCCAGGGGTAGTGAAAAGACGGCATGGCAGGCTCTCCGGCTGGTAGCAACCAACTTGGTAAAAAATAACAAGACTGACAACCACAAGGAACTTGTAGAAAGAAGAGGGTTTGGACTGTTATAGCTTTATTGGGTTGCAATGTGTCTTTTAAGATTAATTTACTCCACTATCACACGAATTCTTTTCGGGATTTCTGCAACGCAGTGAGTGAGGAGCATGACGAACGTTTCCTTCGGGACATTAAGACGATGGAGAAACTGTATCTAAGCAAATGGAGATCAGCTATGTTAGCGGATAGATGGATGGTACAAGAGATGCTCCAGGACTTGTATACAAGCGAAAGGTAAAGTGGCGTCACGTTTAATCTAGGTAAGCAGGTGACTCTACCCAGTTTCACCAATATAGTGTGTAAGACATTTAAAACATAAGAGAGTGAATATTTTTGGGCGACCAGAGACAATGGAACGTTTTCATCGTCATTTTCGCGTTCAGCATCCCAAAATCCACAAAGGGAAATGCATTTCATCTCCGGAACATAAAATAGGTCCAAATTTGTTGTCCGGTGTTATTATGAGCAACGATAAAAGTAAAGTTAACGCAACAACTCGAATACCCTTTAAGAAGACCTAAACGCCGTCTTTTTTTCCGTCTTTTTTAGGCGATGTGTTCGATATTTATGGAGACAAAGCGACTGCATGTATCTAGGCGATCATCATGGTGAATAAATCCCTGATGAACACTTCCACTGAGGCGATGATTATGATCATCATGTCTGATGAATCCCTGACCAACACTTCCATTGCGCCAATGCTTATGATCATCGTGGCGGATGAATTCTTGATTAGCACTTCCATTGCTGCGAATGCTTATGATCATCGTAGTGGATGAATTCTTGATTAACACTTCCATTGCTGCGAATGCCTATGATCATCGTAGTGGATGAATTCTTGATTAACACTTCCATTGCTATTAATGTTTATGATCATCGTGACGGATGAATCCCTTGGAAACACTTCCATTGCGGAGATGCTTATGATGAGATGATATATTAGTTGCTATCAATAGCGTCGGAAATATTTTCGAATTGCAAAAGTATTTTCTTTCGCCATTTTTTATTAGAAAATTTCCGTTAAAATTGAACGGGTCGGAGAAGTGGAGAGATAAAATTAATTTTAATCTCGAATAGAGTTCTGTCAGAGAGAGTCGAATTTTTAGCGCAATTTTTTCGCACATTGGCGAAACGCGTTTCGATATTTGGGACCGGGCGGTCAAGTATTTAGATAATTAGGAGGGTTCGGATCCAAATCAGTTTTAAAAAAAAGAGATAAAACTTTCCAATACTGAGAGTCCGATGCATATCCCCTAAGGAACAGGAGCGCATTCAGGGGGGGGGAAGGGAATGCTTGAGGTGCTAAAGAGCCTCCCATTAAATCTATGAAAGTTCGAAATTAAAAATTATAAAACTATTTACAGGCACAGTTCATTGTTTTTTGGGAAAAACTCTGTGTTAACTGAAAGTGACTAAATAAGACCCTAGAGAATTTGTCAGATTATAAGAAATGAGCATGGCTTGCCTCTTAATTTCAATCTTCAACCATGAAAGACTAAACAGGAAATAAACATTAATCAACAACGGACGTAATTATCGGTCAGTTTGTGAAAGTTTGTTGCTTCTGAGCCACGAGGAAAGATGGCGTTGTTTTCAACAAGATAAATCAGCTCTTGTGGTTAAAAGAAAGCAAGTTTCTTTTATATAAACTGCCTCGAATATATTATATGTAAAAAAGCTGAGGCACAATGCCCCCTCCACCCGCAAACACAAATATCTTGACCATGCTACTGTATGTCGAGTGCTAGATTTTTTCGAGGAAATTAAAAAAATCTTAGGTTCAACATCCTCCTAAAAAATCCTGGATGTGCCCCTGATTGAAACGTGTTTGCCAGTATTAACATCAGCACCATATGCTAGTGGCATCGGTGCTATAGTCTAACCACTATGCCGAAACTAGCGAGTGTTTAAGGAGGAGGTAATTGTTCCAGCAAGACAAACTTTGTGTGTTCTATTAGCTCTAACTGAGGCAGGGGTCAGCAGTGACTCCGGTCTTAGTGAAGCATGTCCTTGTATGAGAAGGTCTGTAAAAGCTAGGAGTAGCTTCTAGGGTTCTTCTCTGTCCTAAAGGCAATTAAAACATGGAAAAAAATGAAAAACAAAATATGACCCATATGCCATTTTAATAGTTTAGCTCGGAATCATTTCTGATCTACAACTGGAGCTAAAAGCAAAATCGTTTTCTGTACGTATCATTTGCAAGGTTAAAATCCAATCAAAATATTTAGGTGGATAAAATGTATTCTTTTTTCGCTCTCCAAAACTTCAGAATGGGCATCTGCTCCCCTTGGTCGCCACTTTAGTCCGCTGCCTGTACATTACAGCTATCTGGAACGACACTGAATTACATGAAGTTTGGTTTTTCCTTTGACTTTCTAAATACAATTTGTTTTGAACTTATTTTGGCATTCAGTTTTTCGTCTTCGAAACTAATCATGCAATTTGTAATCACTTTTCAGCTTGGAATTTCTTATAAAATTCACATTCATGCATGGGCATCGGCAGAGGGGGAGCGGGTTCTATTAGTTAATTCTCCGGGCTAATTTCCAGCGAGTGAAAAAGCCCCTCCTCTGGAAATAACGATTCTTTTAAATTATATTTTGCTATTTGCTATTATATATATTTTTTTCGTAACTGGTAATGAAAATGACACTAGATGTGATTAAACGTGTTCTAAGAAACCATGCCCTTTTAAAAAACAGCAATTGCTGCATTTGAAAGTTTCTTCTCCCCCCACCCCACACCAAGGAGAAACTTCTACGGACGCCACTTCATTCATTTAACTTTTATCATCCTACAAAACTGGACTTTTTTCATTAATAGCTCTTGCAACTTTATTGTAGGTATGGGCATTTTCGAATTTTTTTTTGTTTCGAAACCTTTTGAGTTTATAGAATTTATTAATATGCCTATAATTTTTAATCATTTTGTAAACTTTATGCTCCATTAAATGATTTATAATTAAAAAATAATTATGCATATTACTGAATGCTATTAACCATTGCTGTATTTAAGGAGAGTACTGAGGGTTCTACAACATCTCCTTAACTCTTTGAAAGCTAAAAGTTAAAAAATCGTGTAATTAAATATTCACAGGTGCAAATCAAGGGTTTGGGGAAATTGCCCTGTTAACTATTAACTGAAATTGAGTACAAGGATACTAAAACTAAAATAAAATACTATTTGTCAGGAAATAGAATGTGAGGGATGACTTGCTCTTTATTTTCAATTTGCAATGACGAAAGAATAATCATGAAATGAGATGCAGATTCACAGTGTGAGCAGCTTTAAATACCGGAACGAGGTCCTGAGCCTCTCATTCTCCTACTGCAATATTTCATAAACACCTGTTCACTCACCACTCGAAATTTCTAGTGAATAAAGCTTAAACTTTTAAAATATTTAAGTTTATTTTTCTACATATTATTCATGATGTATAAAAAATATTTTAAATAACTGTAAACAAAAAAATATTGTAGAAATGCATCTTCATTTATAACATTGGACTCTGAAAAAATAGGGTTCATTTTACAAGATTTCTTAATATTGACATATTTTCAACAAAAACATTCGCTCTGTAATGTGGTGTAATGTATTATTGAAAAACGATACTTTAATTTAACTTAGTCTTTAACTGGTTTAGTATTAAGGAACCTAATATTGAGAAGTAGTCTTGGGATAACCCGCAAATCACAGCGGTCGGACAAAACTTCAAAGCAAGAGATAAAATTATTAGTCAATTTGTGGTCAGTAACTTTTTGGTTTCCTGAGTTAGGTTTTAGCTCCAATTGAAGATCAGAAATGATTCCGAGCCACAGTATTGAAATGGCATAAAGGGCTGATAATAACTTGCAATAACTTGCAAAGGGCTAGCAATAACTTGCTGATGTTAAGATTGGCAAACACGTTTCGATCTGTCGATTAGGTGCATATCCACCATTTTTAAGGGAGATGTTGAACCTAAGAGTTTTTTTGAATGGCCTTGAAAAAAATCTGGCACACCACCTACAAGATAGAGTTGTTTTCAACAAATTGATAAGATAACAAGTTTCCTTCTGCATACATTGCCTTGAAAGCATACAATATGCAAGCTCTCTCCTTTCTCCCACTACACGCTATTGCATGTGACGTTGCAAGATCTCATTTAAGACTATTGAAGGAAGAATGATGTGTGGTTCAACACTCCCCTAAAAAAATCCGGAAGCGCGGCTGCTGCCAAGTGTCGCGTCATAGAACGATTTACGGCTATTATTAATATATCGTTATTATATAATATATATATATTAATTATTATATATAATTATTATATATTATTTATGTACCGTTTTCAATCACATAAGCCTGAAATGTCAAATTTACAGACTAGGTATATTGTATGGTTTTGCAAAAAATTTCGACTTACAAGAAAATGAGCCTGAAACGGAATGTCGAAAAAATGCTTAATTTTTTTAGCTATTTATTTTATTGCAGGTTACCTAACAATCTATATTCATATAAATTCATTGCATTGATATTCATATTAATTCATTGAATTCATATTCATATTAATAACTGCAAAAGGAATTGTAATTAGGAAGAAACTTTTCGTGTAGGGAAACACTGTATAACACATATTGTACTGTATATTGATGCTATATATGTACGGATATATACAATATATATACTCTATATATAAAAAATGATATTGTAAGGAAAAATAAATTTTTCATTACAATATCTTTAATAAGGTAATACATTGTTGTATGATTAATATGTTTTAATCTATCAAACGATTTGAATTTTGAACTCTCCCCGCATGTCAGTTATTTCCTTTAAAAATACAAAAATTATGAAACTTGATGTAACATGAAACATAACTAAAAATAAATATTATGAACAAGTTGTTTATATAATCCTAAAAGAAATTAAGAAAGCGGGAAAATAACTTCAGAAATCCTTTGCTTTTTTGAATACATAATGAGCAAATGAAGTGGAAAGTTTTTCTTTCTTTGAATATAAAGGAAGCTTTAATTTTGTTTTCTTTTCCTTCCTTTTCTGTTATGACTACGAAATCCGTTTTATTTAATATGACGTATTTCAGTTCATTATTCATTTCGGAAAAAACTCTGTAAAATTTGTTTAGGTTTCTTTTTCTCTTAAATGAAATTCAAAAAAAATTTACCAAATGGAGTCCATTCCACTTTTGGAAAAATTGCAATTTAAGGATGATAAAAAAGTTTATGCTAATAAAACTCCCCAAATGAATTGTCAGGAACAAGGTTTGTCAGCATATGCTATGGTATGTACTGAACCCCTAAAAACATTTTAAGACGAAAATATGCGTTGTACCAACCTCTATTCAATATTTATTACCTTTAGGGTAAATTTATATTTATTCACACGTCAAAGCATACTATCAATAAAAATCCTGTGGAATATTCGTCCGTTTAGAAACCACTTAAGCTGTGTAGCAGATCTGCAAATAGATGGTCAGGAGCGCCCTTGTGTTGCCTTCTAATGAGGTCCCGCATACATATACATGTTGATTTTGTGAGAGGCTGGTTAACAAGCAGCAAAAGATGCTATTTACATCACGTAAGAAGTCATGGCCAATGCTCGAAATAGGATTTTTGAACTAGCCCCCCCCCCCCCCGGAATAAAAAGACTATTTACCTGAAATAACACTTAAAGTAGCATACCAAAATGGATGGTAACGTGTCTGGGTTTCATTTCTGCGGTTTATATTACGTCGGATACAGTTAGTTTTTCACCATCTTCAGAACTGGTGTGACGCCATCCTATCGTGTCCATCCCATTTCCATCACTGTCCATGGTGATCCTTTGGACATAGCCTCATTCCCGGACTATCAATTCAGAGGCTAGACCTGCGTGTATCAGCAAGCCTCTCGAAAGCACTTATCCAAATGTGCAGAATCATTTTTAAGGAATTTCTAATCTCTAATAATGATTATGCTAGCCTAAGGATAATAAAATAATTAATTTATTAGCCGTCCGTGGCTGGGTAGTAACGTGCTTGGCTACTGATAGAAAGGAACTGGATTCGAGCCCCAGGTAAGGCATGGATGCTAGTGTTGTTTTTCTGCTGAGGTGCCGCCATCCTCACAGATCCTCTGCTATGGCGTATAAACTGACACTGTCAGATCTCTCTGGCAAGCAGCTGCTTAAAGGGGGGGGGGGGGGGGGTATATATATTATTAAAAAAATAAGCAGCAAGGTAATTGTGTATATAAAATGTCAATAAACTCTCAAATATTCGGTTTTGCTCAACATACTTCAATATTTAGTGCGGTGCATAGGTGACCTGATATTCAACACACACACCCCCACCTTCGATTCAGCATGTGTGGCGTAACACGTCCAGTAGATGCAGGATTCTTTCCTTTAAAAGCTGTAAATCACGATTTTTTTAGGAACAAACGATGTTTTTAATCTGACTCCAAGAAAAAAAGGCCAATGGTGTAATATCGTGGCTTCTCAGGTGAGGCATAAGATCTGTCCGCCTCTAGCAATCCAGGGGATTTGAAAATTTGACATTTAAGACATTGCATGGGATATTAGCGCCACCGTATAATATTGTACACCGTCATAAGAAGGAAACTTTCGATTTTTTTAACATTTGTCACACAATTATTTTTGTTACTTTATTGATTAATAAAATATTTTACAGCATTTACAGCCAGCCGTGTGACGACAGAATCATTCACAGCTCGAAGCAGACACGGATCTAAAAAATTAAAAGGGGATAAATCACAAGAAACTGAATAGTGCCGGAAAAAGGGAAAGGTAAAGGGGCCAAGAGATTGCATTTCCATTACAATATAGCATTCAACCCCCCCCCCCCCCCGTTTTAGAAATCTTTTAGAAATTTCTCGAAAAATGCGTGAAAGATGCATACGTTTGACAATTTTTTACCTTTGGGTTGGGTTGTTTTCCCTCTGAGCGGCACTTTTTTCCACACCATGGGCTAAATGGCCAGGTCACACGGACTCCGAAGGTTCAGAGAAGGTCGGGTGAGGGGACCCACTGGAACAGCTGTTGGGAGACAGATGGTAATCTATCGTCAAGGCCATTCAGCGTGTTCTTTAACGTGCACAGGGTATGGCTCTCCCGCACATGGGGCCACGGCTTAACGTGTCATGCGACGGACGGCGACCTTTCCAAGCCCATCGGTGTCCCCTACTGACCGTGGGCAGGGCGAGGAATTTTGCGCAGATAAATCTCAACGCTGACCCAGCTGGGACTCGAGCATGGGAACTACAGATTATGAGCCAATTTTTTACCTCTATGACCCTTACTAGTATTCTCATAAGGTAGGGGATGGCTCCTCTCCCTCCCCCTAGATCCGATTTTGGCTCTAAGCATTTCAGCGCTAATTTCTTCTGTCCCTGGTGACTTGAGAATTTTTAATTTAGAGATACGGAAATTAACTTCAAATCGTGATATAAGACCAACATTAAAGTCAGTAATGCGTCTTCATTACAAATAATTCTAGTATAACTATATGATATTATATAATTTTATAATTGTTTTATATTATTTTATATATAACTATATAATATTATATACATTATATAATTGTTTATAACATCTCTGAACGTTTAGCCCACCTAGCCATAACAGAACTTCACCATCAATAAACTTACCATCCTTATTCCTCAATCCCTGTATGCCTTTCTGTGTTTTTCCCACACAAAATGTTTACTATCTGATATAGCCGTCTGTTATTGTGTTCTCTAGCCACTTTCTCTTCTTTGTCAGCCAGGCTATAATGCCAAAGATTCTTATCAGCCTTCAACTGATCATTTACACAATTATTAAGCTCTCTGCAATATTGTCTTCGAAGAATATAGAATGTTGATTACTTCAGTACACTTTTACTACATACAATATATTGTAAATATGTCTCCCATGCGCAATAACATGCTACAAGTAACGTCCCGAAACTTGTGGTAAATAATGTATAGTGAAAGAGGCTTATTTGAAGTTCCGAAATTTATTGCTTAGTCCAAAATTAGGTGGGCCCGTCTAACCAGCAAAGCAGGAAGACAACCAACAGTCATGTCAGTACTGAAACTGAACCATGATCCCTTTCCAGTGCAACCCCAATTCTCTAATACGATATCAAAGGTTTGCAAAAGACTCAAATATTTGAAAGTAATTAAATTTTTCGAAGTATTTTGCGCTTGGCGAACTCTCTGAAGAGACAAAATAGATGAATGTATAATACATTTCTGAAGATGTGGAAATATAAGGAAAAGCAAAAGCTGCTTCAACTCCTAAAGAAGTCTTATTGGCTCAATAAATACTTTAACTTATGTCCAGGAATCTGTGATTTTGAAATTAAAAGTAGAGAAATATCCAAAATTAGCTTTCTTGTTTTAGCTCTATGTAGACTTAGAAGGGAAGGAATCGAGATTGAAAGACACAGAGTTCAAATCGAGGAAGATTAAATCTAGAGGAAGTACTTCCTTTGGTTATTTTAATTGTGACAATATTACAGGAAAAGAAAGCGAGTTGTTTAGAAATTAATGAATGGAAACTTTTCAGAATTTAGAGACTATTCTGGAACAAAATGATCTCAGGCTTAAGAAAGTTTCGTTTCGAGAAGTATTGAATTTCGTCAACATGACAGGATTGATAAATAGAACATGGAAATTTAAAGATCCTTGAGTGTGATTATCATTACTTTCACTGAATTAATAGTTAGACTTTTATTAATTTAAATTGCGAACTATCATCTTTATTTATTTGAAAGTTATTTCTTCCAAGTTCAATAATTTGAAATTTTGTTCTTGATGAAAATGAAGACACGATTTTTTTCAGAAGAACCAGAAAAGGCGAGAAAGTCGAAAACGTTGTAGTCGAGAAAGGCGAAAAATCCTGAATATTACCAAATATATTGTGTGTTGTTTCCGTAGATCGGTTTGCAATTTATAATCCTATCGCGGAACTGAAATTTAAAAATCTGCATTTGAAATATTACAACCCTCGAGCTTTAGGAAGTTATTTGAAAGAGTCAAGCTCATAGACAGTCACGACCTTAAAATGTTGTGGAATCACTGCTGTATTCCACTCTAAATTTCGAAATATAATACTGAAACATCGATGCATTCTCTGTCAACTTCTATATAATGCTGAACCACTGATGGTGACTAATGCTGTAATCTTCGTAATATAATACTGAACCATTGATATATTGTCTGTAAACTCGTAATGTAAGTAATACTGAACCACTGGTGTATTGGATGTAAGCTTCGTAATATAAATAAAACTGAAATGTGCTGTATTCTTTTCAGGCTAAACGTCAAGCAGGCTATGCTTTCCCAGGCCCTCGCAATGACGGAGGCTATAACAGACAGGCAGCCGCCGGTTACCCTTCTCAGCAGCAGAGTCCTGCATCTTATGCAGAAGAGCAAGATGACAGTGACCTGTACCAGGTACCTAGGCGTCAGTTTCAGGCTCAGCCCGTGCAGCAATATGCTCCTGCACAGCCAAGAGCTCCTGCTCAATTAAGGGCTCCGGCACCAGCACCTACTCCGGCTCCAGCGCCAGTGTATGAGGCCCCTAGACCAGCACCCAGGTATAATGCCCCTGCTCCTACAAACCGCAAGAAGGCTTCAGCCTCAAATAGAAACAAAGTAGGTTGAGCTTTTTTTTTCGTTCATGATTTTATATTTTGCATATGTGAGAGGAAAAATAAAATGAGCCAAGGATAGGCTCAGTTTAATGCAGAATTTGATTCATTTTATATTGCCATGATCCTTTTTGTATTTCTTAACAGAACAAGCCACTTTCAACAGAAATAACTTGTCGCAAAGGAAATCACTCTGTTAGTTTCTGAAAGTTGATAATGCTTCATTAATTGGAATTTTTCGCTGTTTAAACCACCGAAAGCTGAGGTCTTACTACTTGTATTAGGTTTTTCGGAGGTAGCATTAAATAGAAAGCACTGGTTTCTATACAATTGTAAATAAGAAATATAAGTTATACTTTCTTGCACATTGCTTCTGTGCGTTTTAATTATTGTTAATTGGTCTCCTGCCCAATGATGTCAGATCGGAGAATAAATCATAGAATTTCGAAACTCCCGCTCTCAGCAAAAACAGCAGAGAGTGCATATCCAGATTTAGAAGTTCTAAGTAGGTGTTACAGTGTTACATTGGAACATTTCCAAATTTTGCTTTTCGAACTCTGAAATTTTTTGCAATTAATGTACATTTTAGGATCGAGAAAATGATAGGCCGTCCATTTTACAATATGGGCGAAAAATATTAACGCGTTTTTGCAGACCTTTTAGACGTTCAGCATATTTTCAGGTTTAAACTTTTCTCAAAACAAATCAAAAAATTAGAAACAAAAAATTAAAATTAAATTATAAAAACCAACTGAAAGTAATTCAAAAAGAATCTTTTGCATAAACGCAACAATATGCGTTAAAATGTTAGCTATGTTGTTTTTTTTCGGATGATGGCTATGCTTTGATTTAGTAGAGCATGACACACTTTGTTTAAATACTCAAGTAATTAGCATTAGTTTCACTTGGAAAATAAACTACCGATCCCGATGTTTTCCTTATCAATTAGCGTCCTTTCCACCTCAGTGAACGAGCGGTTGTTCAAGCCCCAAATAAAGCTTGCATTCATTTTTTTCCCATGCACATTATATTGCCAAACGTGTTTGAACTACCTCCATTTTATTGGAATTAGAAAGCCACATTCGAAGATACCCAACTTTGAAAATACGCTTTAAACGGAAAAATCTCATTGTAGGTAAATTGCAGATCTCACACAAATCTCTAAACAAAAAAAGTTACGTTGCATGCTTTCTTTTAATAAAAAATAAGTGGAATGTTGTTTATGCGACAAGAATCCTTTGATAAGAAAAGAAATTAAGGCAAGGAAATCGAATTTTAATCGTATTTACATGCATCACGGAAATAAATCGGACATCACTGCAGAGAAGCGTCATGAATTGTTTATTTGTAGAGAATGAGTGCGCATCTCTACTTTAAAGCGAATGAATGTGGTAATGACTCTTCCTTTTGAAAACTATGAACACAAAGCAATAAAAGCTGTAAACCTCTAGTTCGCAAGAACTAGATGAAAATTAATCCATTTCCAAATTAAAAAAAAAATTTTTTAAATCATTGGGCTCTCGAAACGCTTCTTCGCTCTACCCCCTTTGCTTAGTCTAGAGTAAATTACCTTACAGGGACAAAAATCTGGTTGTGGTTATCTTAACTGCTAACTTGTTGCAGCCAGAAGGGTGTCAGAAAATCAGCCAAGCTGCGTCATGTGTGTCAGTGGGACTCCGTTTCCATCACAGAATGATAGGATCTGCCGAATTCAGATTTCACCTCCATTATAAAAGTGAAGAAGGAATTATGCTCGCTGTCGTGATTCGAACCCACAACTTTTTGCTCCCCCTCTCCAATTCCATTTCCTTTAAGAAATGATTTTTCAAGCTGCAATAATGCAGAAGAGAGTTTGCTCTGTTACGAAGACTGAATGATTGGAACGATAATCATATGACGCAGGTTCACTGAACTCATAATGAAACGAATTAACAAAAATTTAAAAGCGTTGATCCAATCTCGGACCCTTTAACCGCTGAGAGCAAATAATCTGACTACAAGCTAGCCGAGAGTCAATCTCTTCCTTGTGCCTCTCATGAGTGCGATTTTGATCTTCATCACTCAACGATCGCAGTCCTTATCAAGCGTCCTAGTTTCTTACATCATTAGAAGCCGATAATGTCTCCTTTCAAGACCAACGTCACTTGGTCACATCTCCAAGGCAGAGACCGACGAATGTGGCGTCACTGATTGCGATTACCTTCACCGAGTTTCTCTTCACTGAAGCGAGCGTTGAACTCTTCCTTTTCGAACCAGCGACTGATGCATTGAGTCAGACTTTTCTCCGTGGCAGGACTGATGGATGGCATTCAAGAAAACATTAAGTATTTCTGCAATGACTTCAAACCTTTAAAAATTTAATAGATCGCTATTTAACAGGGCTTTTACCTAAATAAGTTTAAAAAGATCTTGAGTATTATACACGTATCCTGAATGAGGCAGTTGTATTTCCTTTTTGATGCTGCACGCACTGTTCGAGTCCCTCGCTTTTCCATTGGGTGACTTTTGCTTCGACACTCGTATTTATAAAACACACGAACAGCTTAGGTAATTGGAAATTCTTTCCGTCCACAGTACCTATCAT
The DNA here is from genome assembly GCA_038380435.1 of Ryuthela nishihirai. Lineage (NCBI taxonomy): Eukaryota > Metazoa > Arthropoda > Arachnida > Araneae > Heptathelidae > Ryuthela > Ryuthela nishihirai. The sequence continues at coordinate 9,539,825 of JAWZYU010000019.1, forward strand.
AAACACGCAACCTGATAATTAAAACATTAAAGCAATTAAAATCCTTAAAAATCGTTGCGACCTTTCAATGAGGTTTACTTTTCGTAGTCATCTCGAAGCAAAAGTGGGTTTTGTACACCATTTTAAATCCCCAAAATTTTTTAGTCAGTTTATATCGGATACTTCGGTGGCGCGGACGTCAAGGGTTAAGTGGAAATCAAGGAAGTTTAAGTACTCGAGAAAGGTGCATTTGATTTTTGGTGCATGTAAAGGTGGTAGGAAGAGGCGAGTTTGGGAGCAGAGTTCAGGGTGGGAATGTGAAATAGATAAATTCAAAGAAAAGCGAGAAAGGTTCGATGTTAGTATTTTTTCTGATAATGTCCCAATAGTATTTTCAAGGCACATGAACTATGGACGATATTGATGCCACAACACTGATTTTTTTCGTATATTCATCATTAGGTTTTTTTCATGATTTCTAGTTGTCTGAAGGCAGATGGAGAGGAAATAATTTCAACTTCTTTAAATTCAGGTATAAATTTCTCTGTGAGAATTTTTGAGGCTGCTATTGTAATGTTTTGTAGTTTTTCCATGTTTCTTTTGCGTTTTTCTGTCCTTTCTTCTAGCTATCTCTAAATTCGTTCTATACATTCCTCTTCATTTTGGTTGGAGGTATCTGCTCTTATTTGAGAAGATGGAAGTAAAGAGGAAGGAGAATACTCTTCCTGATGGCGTAATCTTGCCTCGATAGTTTCTGATATTTTGTGGAATTCTGTTATTCATTCTCTTTTGATCTTGAAACTAAAAAGGAATATACACGAGAAACGGCATGGATATTTTGGTACAGTTGTTAGCTGAGCTCGGGGTTGTGAAGTTTATTTTATTTTTAATATATATTCTATTTTATTTTCGTATATAAGTTTGGTGATATCCTACTTCTTGTGCGACTTGATAAATATGTCCAATTTCTTGCTGTAAGAACTATTAAATGGAGTAGTAATTTGAATTTTGTTAGTACTTTGAAGTGCATATTGAAAACTGCTTCCTTCGCTGAGTCTAAGAGATTACATTCCTATATTATCGCTGGTATTACGAAGTACAAAAGGCGTCTAATTATAAAATTGTAAAAGAAATGCCCATCAGAAACATAATAACCCTTCCCAACACATCTAAACCAGAATTATTGAGATCTTCCTTTTAACATTCGATTACGGCGCCACCTAATTCTTCCGACATAAAATCATTAAAAATACAAATGGTGCAGAAAACCCTCTTTTCCTTAAGATGACGAGCAAAAAGTAGCCTACTGGAAATGAAAAGATTTTTGAGTTTTCTAGTTTCTTCTATATGTTTTAATCATCAGAGTGTTTTTTATATTAAAATGTGTAATGAGTGTCAGAGGATAGGTAAGAAGCAGGCAGACTAACTGGCTGTGATCCTGTGAATTTAAGATCTGTACCTCTTTCTGTGATACAAGTCCGCAATTATATTTCAGCTGAGTGGTCGACGAAAGCTATTCATGAGATCATACTACACTATGAACAATAAAACATTTATTTACAGTTATATTACGTTTACAAAAAATGCACAAGTCTAACTAGGACCGGTTAAAGTTATGTTTAACCACCAATACAGTCTTTTTTCAGACATTTCACAAGCGTTGAGTTGGAGAAGTCGTCCCAATGTGGCGCTAACTTCGATTACCACCTTGAGTCTACTGTTTACTTGTGTCTCACAGCTGCAGTGCAGAATCTCTTCGCAACAGACTACAGCAACTTAGCCACAAGCAATTCAGCCAACACTGGCCCTAGCTGAAAAACCCGTCCTCGTCAATACCTTACCCAGTAAAGCCTGAAAACTCCGCTCAACGCGAGTTCAAGAAGCAGAGGCCTTCACAAAAAAGTTCTCCGAATGTTGCGCTTCACTTCTGTGACGTGATCATTTTGTGTTCCCTGTCCAATGACATTCGTGCATCACCATGTGGGCTTTACTTGTCCCAGTTGGTGTTTTATCGCCTCATTTTAACGGAACATGTCCCGAAGTTTCCAAACTCCTTTTCGAAACCGGCGAACTGTTCTTTCCTCGGCTAGTGGTGCCGAGCACCTGACTCTTACAAAGCTGTTTGTGTGTTTCAAGAATGTGAGCAGTACTTCCCAAGGGTGGACAATTTTTTTTCTGCAACGTATTACAACAGAAATATGTCGCGTGTCATCCAGGGAGGATCGAATATTGCAAGAGAAAAAATGTTAGAAAAATGTTTGGCGCAATAATGTTGTGGCACGTGCCGGAGGTTGGCCACCCCTGATCTACGCAATAGTCACCGGATGGAACAGCGAGAAACTGCAACAGGGCGTGCTACAGAAAAGAGAAAATACAACTGCCTCCAAAGTAATAAAAAAGTATGCTAAACTCACGACAGTTTTAAAACAACCGTGAAACCATTGTTTAATGATGATCTATTATTTTTTTTAAACAGATTTACAATACGAAGAAAATTATTATTGTAGAGACTTTAAACCTATAAGACTCGTCCGGATCGATTCATAAATTATTGGAACTGTACATGATTACATAAATATTCGTAAACTATCAGATATTGGGATCAGTCTATTTGGAAAGTGAAATAATCTTTTAGAAAGTTAAGAATCTTTCTTTTAATGCATTTCATTACCTTAAACTTGAACATCGAGTAAAGAAGATAGATGTAAAAGTTTAAATTGATATGTTAAAAAAATTATTATTTAAATTAATATGTCCATCAGGGAAATTTTTGTTGACAAACTTTGCAACAAAGTCAACATTGTTACATAATTGTATTAAAATATTGCTATTAAATTGTGCAGCAATTTAATACAGCGAGAAACATGTTTTAATCACGCAAAATAAAACATAATTTGAACGACCTGAAGGGTCAATTGCCAATTCCACTGAATTGAAATTGAATGATTTTCTCTATTCCTGATTTCTCTTTTTGGTCATTCGAATGATACCAATTGACAAGTAAGAAGAGGTAGGAAATGAGCACGAGACTCTTTCCTCTCTGCTATTATGCTGTTTTTTGTTTTTTCAATATTCAAATAACCTTTGGTGTTTTTGTTACTTAATTAACCAATCCACTGAAGGTGCCAAAAACGTTCATGGCTCAGCGAAATATCTGTCAGGCGAAACAGAGCAATGCCTTAATAATATCCAGAGCTATTTCCATTTCGAATGAAGAATTTTCGACTTTTTGGTAAGTCGCCTATTTGATAAGAGATTCAGTGAAATAATCAAAAATGAATGAAGCACGTGATACTGAAGGCCATTTTCAAAACCCTCCACTGATTTAGGATTTATCGCTAATCAGATTTTATTTTGGTTGTTTTATGCCACTTGCTTGTTTTTCTTTCGTTCCCCTGATTTTCTAATTCTCTTGCTCTTATTTGAACCTTAAACGATCTTTGTCTAAAAATTTCACGTGCCAAAAAATCCAAATGATCGAGACACCTCTTTCAAAGTTATAATAACTCACAAGCTATAATATTTGGGAATAAAACCAATTTTGGGGAAGATAACAATAATAAAAGTGTGAAGAGAAACAGAAAGTATTCTCATTTTGGGATCAAAACATTTTTATCTCTTATGACGCAACTGTTGAGGTCAATTTTGAGCGTTGTTGCACAACGTTCACCCGTTGCCGTGATGACATCATGAAGAATGAAAATCTGTTGCATTGTGAATCAACGGTACCTTTCAACCGGTGCTAATATGACGAGAAATGGAAACAACATAACATTCCACATCATTGCTCATGGGATAGTCCACATAATCAGATTTAAAAGCTATTTCACCCCATTGGTAAAAAAGTAACGAAAGAATTAATATTACAAGAGGATAACTCTTTATCCGCCCATCAAATGCTTAATTGAGCATCAGTGTTCTACACTTAATCGCGCTTTCCTGTTTCACTAAACTGCGCAATTTTCCCGGCTCTTTTATTTTAATCTATTTAATTTTTACAGGCCGTTACCTTTACACAAGAACAACAAAAATAATAAAAGCTATCTCTGACTGCTTGGACTGTTGGGTCCACTCTCGTTGGTCCATGGTGTTGACCATATCAAATGCAGGTCAAAGGTTATAAGAGCGAATCAGTCACTGATTATGACTAGGGCAGCTCTGAAAAATAAAATTTCAAATTAATCTTTCCCGCAATTCAGAAACACTGCCAAAAAAAACAGAAATTTTTTTTTAGAAAAATGAGTGTTTTTCTCATCTAAAAGAAATTCCTTTCCAATAAATGATATTTTTTGCTTTTAATGTTCATCTTAAGAATCTGTTTTCGAATCGCTCCCTTATTCCTTTCCCTTCTCTTACAGTACACTTCCGCCCCTCAGCAATCTCTGAACGGCGCAGAAGAAGAGGAGGAGGAGGAGCCCGGTCCCGATGCCTTAACTCTGCTGCTGCAGGATTCGAAATTCGCCTGCGGAGGCAAAAACGACGGCTACTACGCCGACGACAGCGTCAACTGCCAAGTGTTCCACTACTGCGTCGGTGGCGCTCGCCACTCTTGGATGTGTCCGGATGGGACCGTTTTCCATCAGGTCCACCTCAACTGTGTCCCCGCCAGTCAAGACATCTGTGCCCAATCACCTAAGTTCCATTTCGTCAACGATTACTTATACAAGGTAAAAAAGCATTTTTTTATCTACTTAAATGAGAAAAAAAGAAAAGTAAGAAATGTTAACTTTAACGACGAAATTAAACGAAACAAAATGTTCTCTCTCTTGAAATAAGCTACAGACATTTGACATGCTTAGAAATTTGTAACTGCATTCTTAGGTTTTAATTTCTATACTTTTTACATGCATTTTAATTTCAAATAACTATCAGAAAACGTTTCATTGTTTATTGCCCTATTGAGCATAATATTCACTAAATTAATTTCTCCATACTTCTCAATGGATTTTTTTTGTGTGTGATTTGCTTCATTAACATGTTGATTTCTTTTTCAGCCACTTGACTATGAAGGACCAAACAACACAGCTCGATATGCCCAACGATATTATCCAGAAGGCTATGTAGTAGGAGATCCTATCCATGCACCTCAAGATAACCAAGGACAGAGGAGACCTGAGCCTCCTCAGCAGACTTACAATGCTCCACCTCCTGTGCAGTCTTATCCTGCACCTGCACCCGTTGCTCGTCCACCACCCCGCCAGGTAGCTCCTCCACCTCCACCCCCTCCCCCACAGGCTCCTCCTCCCAGCTATAACCCTGCTCCTTCACCTGCTCGTGCTCCTCGACCACCGAGGCCAGCCAGGCCAGCTCGTCCTTCTTACCAAGCCGAGGTCCAGCAAGGATATCGAGGTTCTCAACCAGCTCCTCCTCCTCCTCCCCCTCCCCCTCAACAGGTCTCTTATCAACCTGTGAATCAAGACAACTCATACCAGCCTGCCCCTCCCCCTCGCAGGCCAGCACCTCCGCCAAGGAGTCAAGGATACGCTCCTCGTCAGTATCGTCCTTCTGCACCGGCACAAGCTCCAGCACAATATCCCAGCTACGGCAACCAAGCCGCAGGTGTGCAGTACGATGAGGACTATTAACCGCCGACCTTTGAACTGTTCACGACACTCATTTTAATGTCCAAATCATTATCCACTTCATCTGTGTAGTCGTCGATTGCGAACTATTGGAGAACATTAATTCTCGCTCTTTCTAGAAAGCTCACAAGGTGCTATCAAGAATACGGCCTAAGGAAGTGACATCAACATTGAAACTAAAAAAATATATAATTCTTTCGGATGTTCAGGTTGTTGAAGGGCTGAAATTTTACGATTTCTACTCGATGAAGTAATCTAGAAGGTAAACAACGCGCTGAAAACCTTTCAACTGAAATATCTTAAGTCACAGCCAAGATTCAATTCATGGCTTAAAATAGTCTAGATCCTTTTTTTTCTCTCTGGGCAATATTTCTTGTTATGTTATCTGCAATGACAGATTTCCCACCTTAGGAACATGCGAATGCCACCATTTGCACTTATTGATGCTTCAAACTCTCGATTCCTTTTTTTCGTCCAAAGAAATGTTTCGAGTCAGAAGCACTTAAGTCAGGTACATTCGTACTTCTCAAAATTAAAAGCTTTTGAAATTTTATAAAATGTTTTGAAATAATTCAAATAAACGGTGAAGTACAGTCTTTCTAAAACCGCTAAAACTTCTTCAAGTATTCACTGAATTACATAGTAATGGAAACGAAATTAAGAAATGAATTTTTACATTGAAAATGCAAATTAACGTCTTTCATTTTCAAAGCCTAATTCCTCATTAAAATTCGATACACCCGCAACTCATAGGCTTCGAATTATCATTTCATCATTTGCGAGTCAATTTGTAGGATAATCAACGAATTTTAATGATCCGTCAATTTCATTGGAATTGTAAAAAAACGTTTGAGTAAAACCTTCGATCCAACAAATCTTTTAGACATTCTGGAATCTTTAACTGTACGAAGATATTAGGATACGAAACGCAATCATTCTTTGAATAATACACCGAGACCTTACCTTAAGCAATTTCACCTATTAGAGTCATACCCATAACTTTTAAATTTATTTCATTGTTTTTTTTCGCACAACAAAACAAAAGGTATTGAGTTAGTTTCATTTGAATTCCTCCGCAACGAAATCCCGGTGATCACTGCAATACCAGACAGAAACATCAAGGTCAGGGATATGAACCTCCACGTTGGAATGTCTCCCGATACCTGACAACGTGGTAAAAAGATAATTGATAGAGAAACGACGCTTAAATTATTCGAAAAGTGTTTTTGTGTTGTTGACAACTATATGAATTAAAAGAAGACTCTCAACATCAAAAGAATCGGTAAACACGGCAGCAGAATGTATTTATAGTCAAACCATAAAACAGCATGAAAAAAATGAAAAAAATTACGTACAATAAAATGTTTATTGCCAAAAATGTTTTATGATTTTCATTTGTTGCACGTGATATAAACATTGAGTGGGTATAAGACCATAAATATAAATCCCTTAAAGCTTTATCAAGTAATCTTGAACTTGACGACCAAAATAATTCGGCGTTCCGTGATGCTGAAAGAGCATCCGTCGTCTTCACTTCAGAGTCGCGCCCTCCATTAAGAGTGGTAATTCTTTCTTCAAGAAGTTCAGCTCAATATCATCATTTAAGCGTTGTTCCGAAATGAAAGCTCCAATTAACAAATCTCGAATGAGACCAAAACATTCACTGGGAATCGATATCGCAAGTTGTTGACAAAGCTCTTGTAAGTATTATCGGCAGACTGTAAGTAGGAATTTCGTATATTGTTATGAATTGTGCGTCATCTTTGAACAGAATGTGGTAAAGTCTCCATTGGCGAAAATATATAATGCATTATGTATAAGAAATAAAAAATAATTAATGATCGTTATGGGACAAGTGACATTACAGTAATTAGAAAACAAAATGTGAATATGGGCACTTGAGAATACATTATTAATTGTATGCCTCGTTTCTATGCTCCTTTTAATGATATCGAAATTTATTTACTAATCATAGCTATCTCAGCCCCAGTGGCAACCTACAATTCCTGAAACGTGTGAAAGGAAATTTCATGGATAATGAATTTCAGGATCCCCACTAGGTAAAGTCGCGTGAAATGTCATGCCAGGCATGCAAGTAGCCATTCAACAGAATCTCTCGTTGAATCCATTTTCCAGGAAGGTTTTGTCGCAACCAAACCCGAACATTTGTCACATGTGTACAGGTTCCTCATCGTGTTAAAAACATACAGATAAGAGTTCAGCACACTTTCTATCTCATCTATGTATATCTGTGTGTTCACATTGTTCTTAAAGGAAAACAGCCTCATGATCGATCGTGATAAATCCCACACCAGAGGATCTTGAATGGGCTGTTCCTGTTTCTAGTGTGGATTGTCATCAGATCAGTGCCTCAAGTTGTGACAATTAACATGGCCTCGACATTGGGTTGGGTTGTTTTTCTTCTGGGTGGCACTTTTTTTGCACACAATGGGCAAAATGGACAGGCCACAAGAGGGGAGGCCCGGCGAAAAGGACCTACTAGACAGCTCTTAACCTTCCGTCAAGGCAATCCAATGTGTTCTTTAATGTGCACAGTGTATGGCTCTCACGAACACAGGACCACGGCTTAAGATCCCATCCGACGGACGGGGGTCTTTCCAACTCCATATGTATTCCCTACTGACCGAGAGCAGGTCGGGGAGTTTTGCGGAGATAAATCCCAACGCTGGCCCAGGCAGCGCTTGAACTCGAGAACTGTATATTGTTAGCGTGGATGGCTACGGACTGAGCCGCTCCCCCTCCTCCGCTCCCCCTCCTCCCCGTCCCGCTTTGACATTTTGTCATTCGAAAAGATGATGCGGTCCAATGTTCTACTGAGCCATTGCCCATTCACAGAACTCCATTCTGCAGTCAAAATCCTTTGGATGAAGTTCCTACACATATTGAAGTTTCTACGAATGGAACCTGTGTTTCTTTAGAATACGATGCACCGAGTGCCAGTTTGGGATTTGACTTCTTTCAATTAATAGCTATGGATGCCACGCATATCATGTAAAAGTCTTTCCTATTGCCAAAGCCACTTTTTTTTAATGTTCAGGCTTCCAGTTTCTGAAAACGTTTTACGATTTTCCTCCCTGCTGATGTTTTCATCCTTCTGCACGAGATTGCGTTTGTAGGATCGTTACTGTCCATTAAATTACGATTGTGCTCATTATAGAAATAAATATTTTACACGCGAAATTCTTTCGAAAATATAGACATAATGTAGCTCACCAAAACGTAGGCTAAAGCCGCAGCTGCAGTTATGTACTTCCTTTCAAGAAAACACCGATTATGGGGACGATTGCTGCTCAGCCGTTTATTTTCATGAAGTAGCATCTGTATGTTGGCTACATTCTCAGTAGCAAGTTATATTGTGACCCTGTCCAAACCTTTGAATCATACTGTACCATGAACTTTTTTGAGCTTAAATAATTTAAAGCGACTCTCGTTCTTCAACTTCATGGTGGCAGATAAATTTTTGATGCATTCTTTTCTTGTCGATGCAGTCAACCTTTCCCTTTAAATATTCTGAAATGACATCTGTAATATTAAGATATGTTTTCTAGGCTAGAGCCAAGTGAAAACGTCGAATCTGATACTTTCGAGTAGGCTTGGAATTGTTTTCTTTGATGATTCCCCATTATGTTTGTAGACAGAATTCCCATTAGGAAATCATTCATTGATTTGTGGCAAAAGGCGAATTTGTGACAAAAACTGCATCTGATTTAAAGAAATGTATGCTCTTATAATGAAATCAGAGCCATGTCGCATTACGTGACAGGTATTTCTTATCCTCTCCTAAACAGCATTTTAAGAAACCTAACTCTTCTAACTTGATTTCACAATTCTAAGCGATTGATCCAGTTTACTACCATACCGTAGAAGAAATGAATAGCGTTTGGTATTACATTACTTACGCCTACATCCTTGAAAAAGCGAGAAAAATGGATCTCTTACCTCCAAAATACTTTATCAGAAACTTGCACCAGCTGGTAATCATCATCATCATCATCATCATCCTCAAGCTGCCATGGGCTACGGAGGTCCAACCAGACCGTGCAGTTTAATTCTCCAAGCATATCTGTCCTGAGCTACATTTGCTGCATCCGGACGACTGATGAAAATCTGCAGTATAAAGATGAAACCAAGATTTTTCCAAGATCTTCTCCCGCACTTAAATGTTTGATAATTTTTTGGTGTTCAAACGTAATCAAAATAGACATCTGTGTGATACTCTGCACGAGGGATTCATTTAATAGCAGTCCGTGCATTGTCCGAAACAAGGGTGACGTCACGCGTTTCTGTGATACGGAATCGCTGAAACTTTAAAATGAAGAAAATATATTATCAACGATAAATCAAAACAATGATAATGATAAATGAAGAAGACATTTGTAATGTTATAAATTAAAAGTTATTAAACATTTCGATGAAAATATTTGAGACAAAATGATTTACATTGGTAGCAAAGCAAAAAACAATATTAATTCGGTAAAAAAGCTGTATTCGCACATTAATTCTCGTATTATTTTGATTGCATTATTTCCTCCCTTCGTGGTAGCGAGAGCAAAACGTTTCCTAAGAAGACCTTACATAAGGGCGAAAATGGCGGGTCATTGCATATGGGCGGGTCATTGCATATGGGCGGGTCATTGCATATGGGATTATTCGAATTTAATGAATATCACATCCACATTATAAATTGCGAACTTTGAATTGAAAGCAATTGATCAGTCACCTATAGAAAAAGACTTCTTTTTATGAAATAGGATTTCTAGCTACTTTTATTGTTCATCGCTATTCTAATTATAATAGGTGATTGATTCTTGCATCTTAGATCGAATCGTCAACTCTTTTTTTTAAATGTATGTGATGTCAGTTAATCCACCAGAAACAACTACACAACTTTCTTTTTGGAATCATGATTGACCAACTCGAAAGCCAAGGTATTAAATCATCAGATCCGGGATTCCTAATGTCTTTGCAGAGTTTATCTTCAATAAACTACATGAAGTCAAACTTCGTATTGAATATTTCTCAGTTTGCGACATGTTTGTTTCTCACATTTCATTCCTTCTTGATTTCGAAGATAAAGGTGGTTATCTAGCGAATTATTTACAAAACTAGAAATATTTAGAGCAGTAGTAATTAAAAGACTTAATGTAACGAATTATTTTACAGTTTGTTTATATCATTTTTTTACTAACAGATTAGTTAATAGAAATTATGATAAAAACTCTCACTATAAGAAATATAATAAAGTATAGAAGTTTAAAACCTTCGTTGAATATAACCAGCGGAATTTAGGTAGGGATGTTCTGGGCTAGTTGTTTCCAAGGGAAACAACCAAATTAATAAAACATAGCCAATGATAAAACCACTGGATTCGCAGTAACTTCAAAGACGACAAAACTGCTTCATTTATCAATTGAAAGATGATGGTGATGCCCTATATTCCTTTGAAGTTCTATGAAATGAATCACTTCATTATTAACATTAGGTTTTACTTTCATCTTCTTAATTTTAAAAGAAAATATATGAAAATAGTTTTTTATTGTACTTTTTTAAATATGTATAATTTATTCGACTTATATTATTGGCAGTCCAGTGCCTTTTTTTCTTCCCTTATTATGTTCATATCCATGGTACTAAATTATCTGGGTTGGGATGGGGGTTGGCTCAATCTGTAACTTGCTGGACTCGTAATCTGCAGTTCCCATGTTCGAGTACCTCCTGGGCCACCATTGAAATTTATCTACGCTAAATCCCCGACTCTGCCCTCGGTCAGAAAGGGTATACTGATGGGCTTCGAAATACCTCATCCGTCGGATTGCCCCAAGTGCAGGAAGGTCATAACCCTCTGCACATTAAAGAGCATAGATATAGATATGGCTTGACGGGAGGATTCCAAGTGTTTCCTAACAGCTGTTTAGTCGCTCTTCTTCCCTCAACCTCCTCTGAGCCCTTGGGTCCTTGTGACTTGGCCATTTAGCCAGTGAGTACAAAAAGTGACCCTCAGAGGTAAAACAAACTCAACAACCGAATCCAAATTATCTCTACTGAAGCTCTATAATTCAGTATTTTAACTTAAAAGAGAATTGATGAAATCTATTAACAGAGAAAAAATTTTATTACTGACTATGTATATTTAAAATAACATTTTAAATAAAAAGTATATAAATAAAGAATTAAATAAAAATATAAAGTCCGATAAATTAAAAAATTTTAATTTGCAATAATTTGTGACGTCAGAGAGTGAATTCAATCGAATTAATAAATTCATCATCAGTAACATGTTAACTGTGAATGGGAAGTAAGAATTTCTAAAGTAGAATTCATGATTTTGTATGTTTTAAAATATAAAAAATGTAAAGGAAATTCAAGAAAGACTGTCAAGGAATAAATAAAGCATAAAACATTTATTTATCTCTAGATACGGCCCACGAATGTTGAGATGTCTGTTAGTTAGTAGCCTGATAACCTCTTCATAAAAGGACTTTGGCTGTTGTTTGAGAAATTCTGTTGCTATGTGTTGCATTCAGATTTTACAATCCTTTGTGACTGAGCATGATGACCCTCTTTACTCATAGTACCTGGTCACCTGAAATTTTTACATGTTAGCCCCATATCGTTATTTTTCCAAGTTCACTGCTAAAGACCAAAACAACCCCGCAGAAATCGTAAATAGTAAGCAGCAACGGATGGCCGAAAACACAAAACAGAAGAGTACTTGAACAATAGGAAGCTGTAGTGGGAGGCTTAAAGGTTCCTAAACAGCAAAATTAAGCTGCATATTAGTTTGTCGAAAAGAAATAATTTATGAGAAGTTCAATGGGGTTGACGAGTACATGGGCCAGTTGTCTCTATTTTTAGAACAGTTGAGTTCTTTGTATAATAGGAGGTAGCAACGAGATGAGAAGTATGAAGAATTAATGGGCATTATTAGATGGGCCATCTCCATCTTCGTGTTTGGTAAACAAGAGCTGTACATGTCTTTGAACCAAACCTGATCACATACAACAATTCTAGCCAACAGCATACAGGTTCTTGCAGTTACTTTCGCCCCCTCTCAATGATACTTCGAAACACTATATTTTTACGTCACTTAGCTAGCAGAATTTGCAGAAAGTTGACGCTCCGAATGAGCTCAAGTCAAGCCGTGTTACAGCGACCATCAAAGACGGCTGTGGCGGATTTGAAACCACTTGGCTAGTGTGTTTAAACGGCAGAAATCAGGGTTCCTTATAAATAATCCTCAACAGCCTTCGTTCTACTAATCAGAGTTTAAACTCTGATGAGGGAATGCAGTTAACAAAAGAACGATTACTGAACGAACTGTAAACATGATTAGCAGTGGCGGTCATAAGGAGTAGGTTTCTTTCCCGAAGGTTTTTTTCTAAATTTCTCTTTATATACATTAATATCTATTTCCTTTTATATTTTCCTCTTCATAGAATAGATGTTGTTTGCAAGATAAAACTGAGAACTTCCTATTCCTTTTTTGTATATTCTGCTTCAATGCACATCTTAAGTTTTCTTTCAACTATAAGCAATGCAACCCAAGAGTTTGCCTTCGAGTAGCATTCGGAAGTCACCGGCTTAGCAATTAAAGCTAGGGGATATGGAGACATGATAGCCTATCTGCGAAAAATACATAAAAGAACTTCAAAGGAGGACAAAAAAGAAACTAAAAAAAGGAAAGCGATAAACACTGCAAAAGAACAAATAAGACAATGTCAGTAAGTTGGAAATGTGGGAACGGAACGGTCAGCTTACACGAAATATAAAATCCAGATGTGTTACTACTCTGGAATCATTTAAACCTGCGAAGACGTGTGAGGGACAGAGGGGGGGGGGGGGGGTGGAGAAGGGACAGTAGATTGTTTTATGACAGGATGCCAATCAGGATGTTGTTTGAGGGACACTGATTGTGACCCGAAGGTGTTCACAGCAGACTCTCGCTTGATTGTTGATAGCGGTTCTCTTTAATCTTGGACGTTTTCTCAACAGCTAGCAGATGACAAAAATACTGACGACAATTTTCAGGAATGGTTATTCACGGTCCATGATAGGCTGAGGGGTGAGTTGAGAGTGGCGAATCGTCGCTTATTAAACTGACTGTTTGTAAGGGGTAATTTATTTATTTTTTATTAAGATAGGGTCAATTATTATACAGTAAACCAGATAACGAAAACTACAAAATGGCATAAAGGTAAATAACGTAAAACGTTTCTTATTCAATGCAATTTCTGACTTTCCTCCTTTGATCTACAAGATAAGGAACAAACGCGAAGCACGATTTCTAATTTTGATGAACTATATTCATCCTCTGATCTTTTTCCATTTAAATCCAGTGATTAAATTCTTTTTGAGTAAAACGTAGTCTCGAAGTTGAGAAAAAAATATGATATTAGCTATTTTTAGCACCAATCTCAGTAAAATGTATTAAATGTAAAATTTAAAATTTCTCTGCAAAATTGTGCGTTCTAGCTAATGTTACTATCGTTTATGCATTTTAACCCGATTTAGAGGTAAATAATTTTAAATTGCAGAAAAAAGTCTAAATACGCTGATTAAAGCTCAAAAATTCCCTAAAATGAATTGAATTTTCGCGAATTTTCCTATTAACCTTCCATCGTTCTAATTTTATGTGTTGTGCTTACTTGCACGTGGTGCACTCGGAAATGTAGTTTGACTCCGCATTAAAACAGAACGCAAAAGCTGAATTTCTTGGAGGTCTTAAATTTCTTACAATCTAAAATCATTTCTTGTCTATGATATTACAAAAGTTACAGCAAAGCAAAGAAAATAAAAAAATTCTTTAAAAAAATCCTTGAAATTGGAAATTCAATTTTTTACATATCCTACCTGAATATTTCACGTAATTTTCTATATTTATCATTTGAAAAATTGGATTGCCTCTGTTAGTGGAGTGCGCTGACCATTGAGAAGAAAACCTTATTTGCTCCAAGTGAAGTAGTACAATGTGATATTAGTAGTTTAATGATTTTAAATTTAATCTTTTACAATGAAACTGAGATATAAAAAGGCGTTTTTTAAATTTAAAATTTTGAAACTTTAAATGAGGCAAAAAATCTAAACTCTATTTATTCTACTTGAAGTGCAGCTAAAACAATGTCTAACAGGACCTTGTTATAATTGGTGTGCAATGGCCAGATACAGCAGATGTAGATCAGAACATATATGCTTGGAGAAGTAAATTGCACGGTCTGGTTGAACCTTCAAGGCTACTTGAGGATGATGATGATGATGAAGGAAGGTTAGCAAATAAGCAACATTTTGTCAAGTATTTGGATGTAAAAATGGCTCTTTTATATATTTTTACAACTTCAAAGCGAGTTTTTCACCCAGAAGTAATTAAACCATCCAAATTCAAAGGTAACCAAAATTCTAACGTGGAAATATACTTTGCGTAAAAAATTTACTACTTTGATTTTACGATTTTTTCCAAGGAAATTAAGGAATAAAAAGGAAAAATAAAAAACTGTTAGGCGAAATAAACATTGACCCTAATACTTCGAAATTTTCTTACAGTTGTGGATCTCATCACAAATGATAGAAAATATTTTGAGCTTCATAATGGTTTTTGAATGGCCTCATTATCTCTCTTAGTTAAAAAAGTTACCGATATTAGCGAAATGATTTGTCGCAAAAATAAATTTCTTTTATTCATTTCGATAACGCTAGATCATAAATTCCCAACGGGGGCGGTAGCGCCCCCCAGTGGGCGCTGGAGCCTTCCATGGGGGCGGTAGCGGATCCAGAGGCAAATTGGGGGGGGGGGCGTTGAGACAGTCAAGAGGGGCGGTCAAATAAATAAATAAATTTAATGGAATTTTCTGTGACAAACTTTTTATCTCTTCTATTCTGTGGTGTCTTCCTGGTGATTCTGGTCATCCACTATCTCATCCGTCATGTACAGCTTTTCAACTGCAGCTTGGACAATAAGTTCCCTGCTACTGCCTACTAGCGTAAGTAGTGAAACAGCACTATAGTCCGACTCCGCCCACTTCCGGTCCGTGATATGTCGCAATCGACCGGAAATTGGGCCGTGTTGGTCTACGTTGCCTTCTCAGATTGAACTTTGACCCCTATGTCGCAATTGACCGGAAATTGACCCGTGTTGGTCCACGTTGCCTTCTCAGATTGGACTTTGACCCCTATGTCGCAATCGACAGGAAATTGACTCATAATTTTCCAAAGACCTTGAAAAACCCTAAGGTCACGGCCAAGCGAACAAACGGTGTTGACATATCTTTCGCAAGTGTTTATCAGTTACCGTTGAAAAAGGCTTCACATTTATTCTGAGCTACACGTTATGGGTGACAACCTGGATTATGGTATGTGGATGAGTGACGAGGATTTGGGGTACGAGACCGATCCGCCGCACTACCCATTCCACTTCCGAGAATGCCGTTATGTGTATCGTGGGCCTGTGATTGTGCCTCCTCCTCCGCCACTGCCTCCACCTTCGCCAGTCACTATTAAGATGCTACCACGACCTGGACTTAGTGGCCCGATGCTACAGGCTGTTCTCATGGACGACACTACGCCGCCTCCGCCTACAAGACTACGGGGACCTCTGGTGATGAAACCACCTGAAACCTGGCCCCCGGGACTGCCACAGAGTGTCGTTCAGGCTCTGAGGTGTAAACGGCAGAGACGCCTGTTGACCCTGCCAGTGTGAAGTCATCAAGGTTTGTCATACGGTACTCGAACTAGTGCAACCATGCAAAACATCTGTATGGTTCTAGACCTCGACGGTTTCTGTGTAAATGGTTGTTTCCTAGTGCGTGAATTTGGATATGCAACTCTGAATGGGAAATGTGGTGTCTATCGGTTCAATCTTCGGCATCACCAGCATTTGTTGGTAAAAGACAGAAGGACAGCCAACTACGTGTCTAAATATGTGTTAGGCCTACCCTTTCGTCCTCTGCCTAGTAAAAAGGTGTGGTCGTTAGATCACGTTCCTACATCGTGAAATATGCTTACAAACTTGCATGTACTGAAGAAGCTACTGTGGTAGGTTACAAAGGAGGTAGTGTGGAAAGAATTCTCTTGGAGCAATTAAATATTCCCAGCGTTAATCTCGAACTTTACGGATGTCCCAAACATTGTGAGCTCCCAAAAGTTTCTGATTTCGAGTGTGGATATCACGCAGGAGTGGGAGTCTCTTTAGCCTAAACAGCTGCTTTTTTTGGATGGATTGATCGTCGCCTCAAGTATTGAGAACATGTCGCAACAAGTGCTGCATTACAGTTGTTCGCTTATTGGACAATCACGTTATCGGCATAATTATCGTTACTGCTTCCAGAGGGCGCTGCTCTCTCTAGTTAAATAGGGGCCAACCCTCAGGTGCGTCATTGTTCACGATGCAGGCTAGCAATCCAGATGTGTGGTGTCTCGGTGAAGATGTTTACATCGTGCCTTCGCTGTTCAAAAATAAGTTTTCTGTGCACGTACGTCGCTACAAGAAATATGAAAATGCTGAACTCATCTATCCTACACCTGTGGGGGTTACCTTCTCCATACCTGAATGGGAGGCTTTGTGCTCCATGGTGCCCCACATCGAGGACAAAGTGAAAATCGGCCCGGATTGTTCCGCAACGAAGGTGGCGAAGGCTGTGTCGACTTCATCAAAGAATCAGCCGACCCAAGCACTCTACAGTTCCGTGTTGTGAGTCGCAGTATAACTCTGGACGCTTCGCAGTGGTTCACGCTGGCTATCCATGTAGGCGAACTGATGCATCTTGTGCATAACGTGTGGAGGACTCCCAAAGATCATCATCTCCGTACGGCTATTATGGAACATTCAGAATCCGTTCGACCTTTCCTGTTGAGTACTGTTTTCGACGGCCCTGATTGTGCTTACCCGCTGCTGGTGAATATTTTTCAGCAAGAACTTATGCGCCTGATACTGTTAGATGGACTACAACCCGAAGCAAAAATACCGACCACGTAGGGTGGTCTGGTGACTTGGACATCCATGTAGGCGAACTGATGCATCTTGTGCATCAGTTCGTTACATGTGTAATTCGTTAATGTTTAAAGGTGTTACAACGTCAGCCCCCTGTGTACGTCATACGGGATTTACGTGCATAACGTGTGGAGGACTCCCAAAGGTCATCATCTCCGTATGGCTATTATGGAACATTCAGAATCCATTCGACCTTTCCTGTTGAGTACTGTTTTCGACGGCCCTGATTGTGCTTACCCACTGCTGGTGAATATTTTTCAGCAAGAACTTATGCGCCTGATACCGTTAGATGGACTACAACCCGAAGCAAAAATACCGACCACGTAGAGTGGTCTGGTGACTTGGACATTAACGCCTTAGCACAGGTATTTGTGGATTTGTGGTAGATTCTGGTTTTGTTTGCACTCTAAAATATAATGCTATTATCGACGAGGCAAAAAATTGAATGTATAAATTAAATAAATAATTGTAACCTTATATAATGTGTCTGTCTTTTCATCCTGTTTCATTTTAGTCTTGGTATGGATAGGAGAAAGAAGGTGTTAGCTAGTGTAGGTAGTGTAATCGTAACAGTGTTAACGATAGTGGTGCTTGTATTAGAACTTGTGACCCATAGTAAAAATATTCAATGTGGAGAGTCAAAAGCCTTAGACGGTGAATACAAAATTCGCGTGTTTAACTTAACAGTGGACATCAGACAGTATATAGGAGACATTCCTACAGTTACAGGTGTTACACTTTCGCTACATCAATGGCAAAACCTGGTGAGGTACGACGTCTGGGTGAAGCAGAAAACAAAACTTTGGAATCTCATTATTTCGACCCTGAAAGAGGATTCGGTAGTGTAAAAAAGTTAGCTCTGAATATGGGACGGCCACTCAAACTCGTCCGAGAGTGGTTAGAAAAGCAACCCGCCTACACGCTACATAAACCTGTTCGCAGAAAGTTCCTCTGTAACAAAGTTTACATCACAGGGTTAGATAACAATGGCAAGCCGATCTCGTGGTCGTGAAAAATCTAACTCGCTTCAATGATGGGTATCTCTACATATTAACGGTCATCGATGTGTTCTCGAGGTACGGGTAGGCGGTGGCCATGAAGGCTAAAACAGGGAACGAAATGGTGTCAGCTTTCAAAAAAATCCTTTCCAAGGGTCGGTCCCCAATGAATTTAAATAAGATCAGGGTACGGAATTTACCAACAGAGTGTTCCAGAAATTCCTGAAAAAGAAAGGTATTCAGGTTCTTCGTCACCTACTCTGACAAAAAAGCAGCTTTGATGGAGAGGTGGAGTCGCACTCTACGCGAGAGATTGGGGAGATATTACACACGCAATAACACCTACCGATACTTGGACGTACTGCAACGTGTTGTACGAGGATACAATGCCGCAGTTCACAATGCACACGATATGGCTCCCAAGGACGTGACCGTACACAATGAAGACATTGTGTGGGTTCGACTCGATCACAATCCTGCCATAGTAAAAGAAAAACCGGCATTTAAAGTGGGGGACACGGTTCGACTAGCCAGTGTAAAAGCATCCTTCAAGAAGGCAGATACGCATTTGTGGACAGAAGAGATATTTATAGTCGAAAAGGTGTTACAACGTCAGCCCCCTGTATACGTCATACGGGATTCCGAGGGAAAAGTGTTGAAGGGCACATTCTATAAATCGGAAGTTCAAAAAGTGACAGAACCCGAACTTTACACGGTCGAGAAAATAATCGAGAGAAAAGGTCAAAAGGCGTTGGTCAAATTTCGTGGTTATCCCAAACCTTCGTGGATTTTTAAAAAATGGATAGTTTCTACCCTCCCCTCCCCTCCACGGTTAGTCAGAATATTTATCTGAACAATTCACAGGCTGATTTCACGGTTCGTCTAGCACAGTGATTCCCAACCTTTTGGAAGACACCACAGAATAGAAAAGATGAAAAGGTTGTCACAGAAAATTCCATTCAATTTATTTATTTGACCGCCCCTCTTGACTGCCTCAACGCCCCCCATTTGCCTCTGGATCCGCTACCGCCTCCATGGAAGGCTCCAGCTCCCCCACTGGGGGGCGGTATCGCCCCCGTTGGGAATCTATGGTCTAGCGCAACCCCTAAGACTAAGTGGAAAATGGAAAGTGGGACTAGCAGAAGTTCACTTACCCGTAAGCTGGTACAATGTGGAAGGTTCTAATGACACATATGAATATTATGCTTTTGCTCTCTCTGAAGAATACTGGAAAATCAAGCTAAAACCAGGCAAAATAACTCGAATGGAACTATTGTCTCTCCTCTCCACTCAGCTCCCTAAAGAAATAATAGTGTCCTATAACAGTGGTTACTGGGTATTCAAACCAAGTGAGGGATACGGTTTGATGTTCCCTAAAACGAATTTTGGCAGGGTTCTGTGTGTTGGCGAGGGAGAAGTTGACAAACCTTTCTACCAACGATTTACTACCAAACTGTGCAATACTGCAACATTCGATATAGATGACGATTGTTATTTCGACGTGATTCCTCCAGGTAGTTTCCACGAATGAAAGGTACCCCATGGACGATACGAAACCGCTGAATCATTATTCGACGCGATGAACCAGGTCATGCCCTACAAGTTGAGAAAAGCTTTCCGTTTCAAGCAACAGGCCGATCACACAATGTTGATGGATGCAGACAAACTACATTTCATTAAATTTCCTCATTCGAACCCAGGATTAGGAAACATGCTAGGAATCACTAAATTAGATATTCCACTGAATAAAGACATGGGTGACTACCCCATCGATATGAACAGAGGAATGTACGGTATTTATTTGTATTCAGACCTGATTGCACCTCAGTTGTTAGGTGATAGTCACGGTGAACTGTTGCGTGTTGTGAATCCTGCCGTCAGAACCAGTAATAACGAAGCCATCGTTGCAGTGTATCAACAACCTGATTACTACCCCCTGGCAAGAAACAGTTTCGAGAGTGTGAGAATCTTCCTTCGTACCGATACAGGAGAACCTCTGCATTTTAAATTCGGTAACGTTTTAGTCAAGTTACATTTCAGCCATGAGGGTTAAATTCGTTCCCCCTTCTGCAGACAGCTATGTGAGCTACTACAAGAGCCAAACAGGGCAGGGTGTGTTCCGTGGTCCTCGTTATCAGAGAGGTGATGGGCTCGGTAGCATCTTTGCCACTATTGGACGTTTCATCAGCCTGCTTGTACGACTGGCACTGTCCACTCTATGTAAGGGTGGGCTACGGTTCGTTTCAGAGATGGCCAGGGGCAAAACTTCAAAACGGCCACCAAAGCAGGGTTGCACGAAGCCGGCATAGACCTATTACAACGTGCCAGTTCCAAGTTGCAGGGTGGAAAAGGGATAAAACGTCGTCATCATCCTAGTGTTCATAAAGTGAAGAGACCCTGTACTGTGAAGGACGTGTTTTCATCATGAGCATTCAGAAAATTCACGCTGATTCTGGCGACTGTACCAATTCCGAACTGTTTCTGGTTCCTCCCACTGTCTCTCAACTGGAAAGAGGCTGCTATGACAATTATTTACCTATGGCTTCGCTGGAAGGTAATGCTCCACTTGAATTCATCGTGAAGGGGACAGATGATTACATTGATCTATCCCGCTGTCACCTACGCCTCGTCTTAAAAATTATGAAATCCGATGGTACAGCACCGTTGGTAGTGATTGCTTCCTGCAATCATTTCTTCCACACCCTCTTCTGTCAAGTAGACGTCTTTCTCAACGATCACCTAGTGAGTGCTTCTCACACTCTGTACCCCTACAGGGTGTACCTGGAGACTCTATTGAATTACGGTACTGATGCCACGCGAAGTCAGCTCGGTACGTCACTCTGGTACCTCGACACCCAAGGTAAAATGGAACTGACCAGTCGGGAGAACGAGAGATGGCATCAGCGCAAGGGGTACGTCAAGTCAACAGGTATCGAACTCATCTCGTTGATCCATGCTGACCTGTTCAATCAAGAACGTTACCTACTCAATCAGGTCGATCTGAGACTGCATTTGTTAAGGTCCAAGCCCGAATTCTGTCTCGTGACAGGCGAAGCGGACCCCTCTTACAAAGTACAGATTCACGAAGCTGAATTTTTCATGCGCAAAGACAAACCCACTTCCGGTGTCATCCTTGCACATGCGCATGTACTGAGCTCAGAGAGTGCCAAGTACCCCCTGTGTAGAACGGATTTACGCATGTTCTCCATAGCTGCAGGTCTGACGAGTGTGAACTGTGACAATTTATTTCTTGGTCAACTTCCGGTACGTCTGGGACTGGGTATGGTGGAAAGTACAAGTCTGAATGGGTCGTACGAAAAAAATCCCTTCAACTTCCAACATTTCGACTTAAACTACATCAGCCGTCACACTGACAGTGATCAGCAGTCCTACACCCCATACTTTACGAATGGACGTTATCTCCGATGTTACCAAGGATTATTGGAAGCTGTGGACGCATGGAAATTCGATAGTGGTATTAACTTATCGCGAAAAGCCTATGGCAAGGGTTTTACACTGTTTGGATTCCAATTGACCCCCGAGCAACGTGAATGTAACTAAGTGTTTTCTTTAATAAAGAGTGGTAGTGTGAGAGTCGAATTAAAGTTTGCCAGTCTAACCACGTTAACCACTACCCACGTCAGTCACCGTGATCCTGTATGCAGAATATCAGAATCTGCTGGAAATCCCACTGGATTGTAAAATCCTGTTTGACTGCAGCTCATGAATACCTATCAGTTAGAATCCATCCTCTCGATGTTACCTACAAGTCTAGGTGTGTTCCCTCGTGACAGACTACCATGCAGAATCGACCTGTCAGAAGCCTTGTTTATCTACAATACCGATCCGTCCTCCATGCATGGAACCCACCGGGTAGCAGTTTACAAGAAAGGAATGCACGTGGATCATTTCTTGCAAGGATGACCCTGGGGACGAGTCCCGATGTCTCCATGCAAGAATATTACAGTCAACTAGGCATACGTCACGTGTTACATCCCTCGATACCTCTGCAGGACCCCATGGATGACACTTGTGGTGCTCACTGTATATCCTGTTTAAAAGAGCATGTGGTTCGACTCTTCCCACAGTACTGCATCGGGATTACACGTGTCGGGTAGACTTTAACGACTGCATGGTGGTACGATGGCTCTCCGAATTCCTTCAAATATTATAATTGCTGCTCCTTTACAGTGTGGAAAGACGACCTTCACTCTGAAACTCATCAAAGAAGCTGCTCAGGTGTTCGAACCCCCACCCCAATGTGTCGTTTACTGCTACGGGGAATGGCAACCTGCCTTTGAACCCTTTAAGAAAACTGTGGAATTTTATGAAGGACTACCTGTAGATCTGGAATTTGATCCCCTCAGACCTACGTTTCTGGTGCTGGATGACTTGATGGAACAGTCTGTAGCCAGCGAACGCATATCACAATTGTTTTTTCGTGGAGGTCATCATAAAAATATCACGATTGTCCTGATCTTGCAAAATCTGTTTTTAAAGGGCAGACATTCGAGGACTATATCACTCACTGCTCACTACATGTTTTTATTTCGCAACTGTCGGGATGCTTCACAAATAACGCACCTGGCAAGACAAGTGTTCTCTCATCAATCTAAACTCCTCACCGATGCTTATAGCCTAGCTACACAGCCTCCCTGTGGCTATTTGTGCGTGGACCTCTACCCCAGAACGTTAGATACTGAAAGGCTCCGTGCCAAGATCCTCCCTTCTGAAGAACCCGAGATACTCTACGTTCCAAATGAAAGTTAAATCTCAAGGCTCATTCCTTCAGTGTTTACCTAAACTTGGTGGAAAGCAGCGTACTGCGCTGTTGAAACATATCTCCGATCCCCAGATGTATGCTCTATGTGAAGTGTGTACTAATTTCTTAAAAGGCAATATACCTGTCTCTCAGCGAGTATTAAAGAATTTACGACAGCACAAGACGGTCATAAGGAGTCTAGCGTCCAAACGAGCATCTGTCCGTCACAAGAAACGTCTCCTACAGCGTGGTTCAGGGTTTATCATTCCATTGCTGACTGCTGCCTTACCCCTGCTGATGTCCTTATTTCGAAAAACATGATTTCAGTGAAGGCTGTTCAAAGACGAAACATACGATAAAAAGTGCGTGATTTAGACACGGAGATGAAGAAAATACTTGAATCTGACATCGATGATAAAACTGAAAAGTACTTGGCTGTATTGAAAAATTACCTGTTATTTAATCGACAATTGGAAATCCCCCACGAAGTAAAGGTCACCATCCTCCATAAAGATAAACATAAAACATCGTCATTCCCAGACAACCTGTAGCAGAGACTTTTGCTACCCCTCCAATGAGCGACTTTGTTCCCGTCCGATGTAAGAAAAGGAAGTTATTTGAATGGACTTCATATTGAAGATATCTGAAGACTTCTGTAAAAAAGCTTTCCAAGACTTGTGTACCTGAAGACTTGTATTAAAATTCTGCATTAAAAAAACCAAGTATTAAAAATGTGTGATAAAAAACCAAGTATTAAAAATGTAAACAATGTATTAAGATATCCAATAAAAGAAATTAAAACTGATATACGCTTTTTGTAGGTTTTATAAATGTTATTCATAGAAACATCATCTTGCTGACACATCTTTTTTACTCACATAAATATAGTGTTGAAGATTGGAAAATAAAGAGACTGGTTTTTAAAAAAACACATTTATTAAGCTAAATGGTACAGTATATTTCAATGCAGACAATAGTTTGGTAATTGTAGTGGAAGCTTCAATAAAAAAAGTACTGATATTTACAAACGTTTCACAATATTAACAATTCTACAGCAAGTGAGCCACGAGATAGATGGCGCCAGTGCAGACGCGGTCAGATAGCAGCTCTTCCGACTTCCGCTAATGCAGACGCGAGTATCGCGCGGCCGACTCAAAAACCGGAAGTGTGATAGGGGGGGGGCGCTAGTGTAGGCAGAGAGCGCACATTGGAGAGCCAATGAAAATGCGGCTGCGATCGTGATAGTTTCGCATACCTGGCTGCGGTTATATTGACAGCGCGCTAGCAAGCGACATATTTTTCTGCAATATTCCATTAACATTTTAAAGACACATTTTTTTTCTGAAATACTTTTTCTGCAATATGCTCATTTTTTCTGAATTATGCTAAATACACACGATTAAAAATACTTTTTCTGCAATATGCACTTTTTTTCTGAAGTATGCTAATACACACATTTTTTCTGCAATATGATAGATTTTCACCTTTTTTGAAAACACACATTTTTATAATACCTTTTCTGCAATATGCCATTAACATTTTATAACCACATTTTTATAATACTTTTTTTTTTGCTGAAGTATGCTAAATACACACGAATAAAAATACTTTTTCTGCAGTATGCACTTTTTTCTGAAGTATGCTAATACACACATTTTTTCTGCAATATGCTAGATTTTCACCTTTTTTGAAAACACACATTTTTATAATACTTTTTCTGCAATATGACATTAACATTTTATAACCACATTTTTATAATACTTTTTTTCTGAAGTAGGCTAAATACACACGATTAAAAAATACTTTTTCTGCAATATGCACTCTTTTTCTGAAGTATGCTAATACACACATTTTTTCTGCAATATGCTAGGATTTTCATCTTTTTTGAAAACACATATTTAAAAATACTTTTTTCTGTAATATGCTATTAACATTTTATACACACATTTTTATAATACCTTTTCTGCAATAAGCCATTAACATTTTATAACCACATTTTTATAATACTTTTTTTTCTTAAGTATGCTAAATACACACAATTAAAAATACTTTTTCTGCAATATGCACTTTTCCTGAAGTATGCTAATACACACATTTTTCCTGCAATATGCTAGATTTGCACTTTTTTCCGCAATGTGCCATTAACATTTTATAACTGCATTTAAAAAACTTTTTCTGCAATACGCTATTAACATTTTAAAACCACATTTAAAAACCACATTTAAAAACCCAGCAATATGGCAAATACACATTTTTAAAATACTTTTATAAAAAATTATTATGTACAATAAAATTCAACTTACAGCAAATCAATCAGCATGTCAAGCTGTGTATCTCCAAATCCATAAGGCACAGAACAGGTCTCTCTAGGTGGTAAATACCTTTTATCCAGGACAACACGGAATTTTTTTACAAGGGGTTTGTTGATCAGTGTCCCTTGAGCCTTGTTTCTTACCACGTTAAAGGGAACATCAAAAGTCTCAGATGTCTGCGTTTTGTCCAAAACCATAGCTTTCAAAAGTTCGAAGCTGTAGCGGTCTTTATTGACCCCTTTAAGTGTGAATCCTTTGGCTCTAAGAATTTGATCCCCGTTGGTTAACCTCAGGGCATAGGATTTGGGACCTGCCGACACATAGTCCGTAATATGGACATCAGGACCATATTTTGACGTTATCTCCGAAACCCACAATCCGAGGAAGTCCCCTGTTTCAGGTGTATAAGTGTCCTCAGGAGACGTGAAGATGCAACTATCGGTGTTGCAATATAAAGCTCTACGACCCAGTTTAGAGAGCAGATCGTAGAGCTTCAGACGTGCGTGACTGGTAACCATGGCACCAAAAATTACATTACCCTTGGACTTTCAGGGCAAGCTTCTGAAGTAGGCTTGTAAGTCACAAGCACAGACTCATCATTGACAGGGCTGACGTCCATCACTATGATTGTAGAGTCGGTTAACAGTTTCATGTATTCCAGGGGACAGGTGACTAGTTGGGTCTTCGTCTTCTCCATCCCCTCCGCTTGCTTACTCCACGAGGAGTTGAGTGCTAATTTAGCGAGCGACCTCTGGAGGCTGTTCTTCACAACTTCGGAGGGATGAAGAAATCCTCTCTGCTCTGTAGAAATTCTCGCAAAATTCCTCCTTTTCGACCTCTGTCTTCACGTGAGGTGGGAATCCTGTATATCGCTGTTTAGTTGTCAAGAATGTGTTAATGTATGATGTATACAAGCCTCCTGATTTACTGTAGGGGTTGTATTTCATTCTGGCATTAAAATGCCAGACATCGTATAATTTCACGAGGCGGTACCCGGCTCTCATTGCAGCGTAAATCTCGATGGTAGGCCAAGATGCTGTTAAGGACCTCTCGTTCTCGCTATGTGTACACACAGGGATTTCGCACTCTGCACAGACAGGACAGAACGGGAAGAGCAGTTTTCCTCGGGCTCTGTAGGGCAGAACAGGTATGAACAGATCAGAGGGGGGTAGCAGAGTCGCATGAGCTATCCCAAAGTAAAAATCGATGTCGTGATGGAAGTCCTTGGTTATTCTGATGGAATGACCTTTGCCGAACTCCGAGTATTTGCACACATAAGGGTACAAGGAATTAATGTCGCAGTACTCTAATTGCACACCTTGATCGACCGATGAATATGTCGAGAACACTTCCGTACGTCCGCCGTAAAGGAAATCACGGTTTTCTATCTTTCTGATGGGCTCTATGGATTTATAAATCTTCGCTAGAAGTGGGGTCGTTCTCAACATCTTGTCAATATCGTGCTCCCAGAGAACTTCAAGTTTGTAGTTAGGTAACAGGATTTTGAGCGTATTAAGTCGATCCAGGGTTCTCGTGTAGATAAGTCCATAGGGTTTTCTAGAGGAAGGCTGAATGGCATCGGGGCGGAAACATTTTTCACAACCATGGGAAAAACAGCCACAAAATTCCCATAGAATCTTTTTTTCTTCGTTAATCCCATCAATTTTGTACGTGCCAATCTTGGCCTCTCCGTCAGCAGAGCGCGCAGTTCGAATCTCGATGTTTTCCTTGGTCGCTATGTAATCAAGCCAGGCTAGTGCTTTTAATGATTGCCTATCGTTACTAGCACTGTAACCTCGAGCAGGATAGATGCCGAGAACGTTTTCTTCTAGAAAATTGGTCCTGAATACCCTTAGGCAGGCACCCGCAATCGTCAGATCTTGAGCAAAGGGGTCGATACCTGTGAGGTTTTTAATCTAGACGAAAACACTCGGCACCATGGCGCAGAACATCTACATCAACTCTACAGTAATGGGATAACTCCGTTTGAAAGTTCCATGTTTTAGAACATGCTACAGCGTACCAATCTTCAAATGGGTTGAAGAATTCATGTCGCACGCTCCGAAATATGTACGGTCAGGAACAGGCCCTTCGTAATGGAGGTTCTCCACACAGGTGAACTTATGGGGGGAAAAACCTTTCTCTTCATCCAGGTTGAAGGTTTTCATGAAGCTACGAAGTGGCGCCTGGATGAAGGATAAGGTATCTGTGAACCTTATTTTTAATCCTGTTAAAAAAATACCCAAAAGTTTGCTGCCTTGAAATATAATCTCGGGTTTCAAGAACCTACTGTATAAATCTTTTAAGATTGGAAAAACCGTCGAAACCTTTCAGGTTATGAGCAATTACGGTGACGTTTTTAAAACGTTGAATACCTGGCGACCGTTCACTCAGTAACCAATCCATGAATTCTTTTACACAGGTAAATGTGACAAATTTCCAAACATTGTCCTCGTAAAAGGTGGCTACGCACAAGATGCTTTGCAAAAAAAACCCCGTCAGGAAGCTGAACTGTTTCAAGGTCGAAATATATATATCGTCCTTCTTACAGGTATTGAGGCTTTTCAGATTGGCAGTGATGATTTTTCGGGTCTTACCCCTTTTTACATAATGACGAACAAGTTTTTAAGATTTTTTTCCTTTTATTAATTTTCTGCCCATTGGTATTTTCTGTGGGACAGTCTTTTAAAACTGTAGATCTGTCCTTCTTCTAGTCATGGAGTTCATTATAAGAAATACGCTGAAAAAAGCTAGTTATAAAGAATACGAAGGTTGTAAAAAAAAATAGGATAATAAAAGACCTAGATTAATATCTGAAATATAAAACTCAAGCTTAATAAAGAGATACATGATTTATATGGCTATACCCCGTTTGAGACACATCTAACCAGCATCATCACGTAGCAAGGCATGACCTAGCGCGATAACGCTTCAGCTATCGGTACTGAGGTAGAGGGTTCAATTCACGCTGTGGGAATGAATTTTTTTTTAAATACAGGAGACGTACTAAAAATAATATGGATGAGACCGATTAAACGCGCAAAAACTGATTTGCTTTAAAGAGGGGAGGGCTTAAAATATAGGTCAACCATGGGGACTATGAAGAGGGCTTAAAATATGGGTGGGTTAATCAGGGGAAAATCGAAACGAATCTTTATGGTACGTAGTTACAATACCATCCAACGTCAGAACATAAGGTATAGTATTAACATTACACTTGTGAATTAGGCTCAATTCATTAGCCAGCAGATCATACTTCCTCTTCTTTTCAACCTCTACTATCTGCAGGTTATCCTGAGATATTATTCCTACTTCAATAATTGTAATCTCATTCAATACCTTTACATGCACTACTATATCAGGCTTATTATGTTGGACATGTGTGTCCGTCCTGATAGGCAAATCTACCTTGATGCAATAATAATATAATAATAATAATAAATTTATTATATTTAATATTTTTTAATAATTATTTTTTTAATATAATAAAATAGTTTGAAAATACCTGTTTTCATGAATGAATATTTTATCTACCTACGTAAATTATCTTATTGTTATCGCGTTAATAAGCATTTTTAAATTAGCATTAGGTAATCCTATACCTCATTTGTTTTAGTTTAGAATAGATTGACGGTGACAAGTCCTTGCAAGTTGGTAGGCAAACACGCGGTTCATGCAATTTTACGTTTCCACAAAAAAATGGGAGCTTGAAATGACTTGTTTACGGAGCAAGTGCGCCGGCATCGTAAACATACAAGTTAATGCGTCACAATATCAAATCTATAAAAGCGTTAGCTCTAGGAATGTTTTATTCTTTTTATGTGCTTCGCCGTGATAAATAGTCGTGAGTGATAAATGTTAGAAGTCATTATAAACATTATTTTTATAACTATCTATAAATCTGTTGAGAAGTTAATTTGTATTTGAAAATGTTATCATAAATCTGTTGAGAAGTTAATTTGTATTTGTAAAAAAATCTAAAAAGAAATGCCGGCAGTACAGTATTGAATATTTGAAATATGGATTAACGTACTCTCCTACAAACCAATCATTACCTATGTGTTTAATTTGCCGAAACGTTTTTTCAAATGAAGCTATGAAACCTACTAGGCTACAAGAGCATTTAAATAAAATGCACGCTGATAAGAAGAACAAAGATTTATCCTATTTTCAAGAACTGGAAAAGCAATATTTAAAACAGCCAACTATGTCAAACCTTTTTGCGTCGTCTTCTAAACAAGATGATGATGGACTACGAGCCTTATATAACGTTTCATTGTTAATCGCAAAAGCAGGAAAACCACACACAATTGGCGAGGAATTAATATTGCCGGCAGTCAAAGAGATATTAAAAACTGTTCTTCATCATAAAACACCGTCAGATATCATCAAAAAATTCCTCTCAGTAACAATTCAGTGCAAAGAAGAATAGATGAAATGGCAAAAGACGTTGAAATATCATTATGTGATTACTTAAAGACGCAAATTTTCCATTCAACTCGATGAATCAACTCTACCAAATAACGAAGCTCTACTCTTATCATACGTACGATTTATAAAAGAAGAAAAAAATTCATGAAGAGTTATTATTTGCTAAAAATTTGGAATCTGATACAAAGGGAAAATCTATATTTAATACCATGCATAAGTTTTTTGAAGAGAAAGAAATTCCTATTTGCAATATTTTGTCTGCTGCTACTGATGGTGCTCCAGCAATGACAGGGCGTCATAAGGGTTTCATAGCGCATTTGAAACAAGCAGTACCAAATGTACTCGCTGTGCATTGTATTATTCCTCGTCATCATTTGGTTGCAAAAATTTTGAATGAACGTCTGCATACGTCGCTCCATTACGTTATTAAAGCAATCAATAAGATTAGAAGCAATTCATTGAATGACCAATTATTTGGTAAGCTTTGTAATGAAAATGATGAAGATTACAATCGCTTGCTGCTGCACACAGAAGTACGTTGGCTCTCTAAAGGTGTTTGTCTCAATCGTTTTTTCAATCTATTTACTCAGTACCGGACTTTCTTGAAGACAGAGACGAAAAATTGCGCGAAAACCTGATTATGTCAAAAAATGACATCGCTTATTTGACAGACCTGTTTAAAATATTTAATCAAGTTAATTTACAATTGCAATTTAATTAAAACAAAAAACGTCATAGCTGCTTTTGCGGGAAAACTTCTCTTCAAACGAAATCTAGGTAGAGGTGAATACAACCACTTTCCCACATTATCAGCAGTCTCTGCAAAACCGAAAGATTTACTTACTTACTGCCAACACTTGGAAGTTCTTCATGTTGATTTTACGGAGCGTTTCCAAGATATATTAAACATGAATATACCGAGTTGGGTTTTAGATCCTTTCGCAAACACAGATACTGAAGAATCATCAAATTTGGAAGAGGACCTCTTAGAACTCACGACTAACGAAGCACTCAAAGTAAAATTCAAACATGGATACCAAGAGTTCTGGCTTCAAAAATCAATACCAGTTCTCTACCCTGGATTGTGGGCAATAGTACAGAAGTTTTTAATCGCATTTCCTTCGTCCTATATGGCTGAGCGTGGATTCAGTGCAGTAGCTAATTTACTGTTAAAGAGGAGGAACAGACTACATATCACTGAACGTGGCGATCTGCGACTGATGTTAACGAAATTGGAACCCGACATTAACAAATTGTTAACACTCCACCAGCCTCAACCATCTCATTAATTTTTTTTTTATTTATTATTAATTTTGTGTTTATCTCATTATTTTTTATTTCTTATTGATTCTGTGTTTATTTTTAAAATTTTAATAAATAATTTTATTGTACATTTGGTTGTCGTTTTATTAATTTCTGCTTTATGATTTTAATAGATAAATAAACAGATAAATTAGGAACAGATAATATGCAACAATATTTTAATATTTCATATAAAATTAACTATTATGGACTAGGGGGCGTTGAAATTTTTGTTTTCTTCTAAAGGGGGCGATGGTCCAGAAAAGGTAGGGAATCACTGCTTTAGACATTTCTCCAGGTACAACATTGATGAGTATATGTAATATTGCACATGGTTTGTGCTAATTTTGAAATTTGTTCAGTGACCCTATGATATATAGTATTAAATACAATGACTAAAATTCTGTGTCATTAAGCAAAGAATTTTGAATTTAATCCTTCAAACTATATGCAAGTCAACTTTAATTTTTTATTGCACAACGACAGAGAATTTTAGCTATTGTAATTAATTTCTGAGTAAGAAGATATTTTTAATTGTGTATAATTGTATAGTATTAAAGGTATGACTTCATTTCAATGTGGCAATTCTTTCGAGCTGCTTTATTTTTGTATTCTTAGTAGTTTAAATATTTGCCGAATGCACAGTTATATATAATCCATACAAACAAATTCTACCATTTCTTGTTAATTAGAAATTAAGATTATGTCAATATTTGTTCTTTTTGAAATGAAACAGAAAAATATTTGCATTTCTCATATATTAAAGACATCTGTTATATATATAAAAGATCTGTCATTACCAATGAAAAGTGATTTGTAGAGCATAATTCTGAATTGATCTTCAATATAAGTATTTTTCCATATAATGGAATTTTGAATGCCTAATATATCAACTTTAAGAAATGTGGATTTTTTCCCATCATTTTCGCTTATGAAGAATAAATTACTACATAAAACAGTAAAATGCACAGAACAAATGCATTTTTTCTTCATTTCTTTCGCCAGTAATCAAGATTAAAATTAGTTGAATGCTGATTTGAGCATTTTTGTGGTGTATTTATATGTTTAAAACATATTTTTGTGCCCAAAGCAAGTGGTGAATACTACATCTCGCTCATGTCTACGACTCTTCCATAGCACTAAATTGGTGACGACATAAACAGAAAGTTCGGGCCTGGTAGGTATATAGACGGCGATGGTTCAGATCCCACCCGGCTCAATTTTCCTTTATGCCCACGTTGACCTACAGAATAATAGTGCTTAAAAAGCTGTTACTATGAAGCGCTGTGGTTTAAAATGTTACTAATGCAACAGATAACTTATACAGTTGCCTTTGTTTAATCTTATTTTAATCCCATACAGCATGTCCAACACTAAATGTAGTTTTAAAAACAATGATGAAATTTTATTCTGTAGAGAATATCATTTTATTCTTTCCTCTCCAGTGGAATGTTTTAGTAATTGGGAACACTACTTCAAGTCTTATTCTTAGCACCTCCTTCTTTCCGAAACTAAATTATCGTCTCCCCCCTTCCTGAAATTAAACCTTGGGTACATGCCTGAATGAAAAATCATGAAATCAAGATTTATTGGCTTTGGCACATTTTACAATGAACTTTAAAACTGAATTTGTGGACGTGAAGCAATTTTGCATTTCATTCAACATTTTGTAAAGTGTTAATAAAGAACAGTTATGTAAAGGACTCTGCTCAACTATCATGTGGACTTTACACTGTATTAAGAACATCTAAAAAGACATTTTGAAACTAGATGTGTTGTTGAGGAAGAACTGAGAGACTAGGAAAACAACTTTAGGTGCTATGAGTTTAATTTTTTGGGAGCTGAATAACAGATAGTGGAGATGTGAGGTATGAGATAAATAGAAGAATAAGAATTGTTGCTGAGACTCTTTAGAATCTATGAAGAGTGGATATTCAAAAGGAAATCCTTGAAAGGGTCTCCTTTAGGATCATTGATATTACTGAAAGTTCTTCCAGATAACGATTTTAGGCATTATTTCCAGGCATGGCAGATGTGTAATTATAGTCAGAAGATGACTTTGAAGGTTCCGGCATACATTGAAAGTTAGGGATAAAATATCTACATTTAAAGATTCAGTCCTGTTACACTATTCTCTTACACTCATCAACATATATAGAAGTTTAAATTGTATCTTTTCCCAATGCTTTCTGAAATTAAGTTTTAAACAATCTTTATTCCGAATTTTTGTTTAACAAATCGTTGGGTCTTTTATCCTTCATATTGTAAGAATTATCGCTGGCAGGGTAAAATAGTATAGCTAGTCAAATATTTGGCACCCCTAGTTTAACACTTTAGTTTAATACACTTATTTGATATTTTAGACAAGTATTTAATTCTTCCGATGCTCAGGATGCTCAGAATGACGCTGCCTCTACTTGGAATAGCATTATTTAATTTCGGAAATGAAAAAACATAGCCAAACTCGTTGTTATGGTCTTTTACACCCGTCCTTATTGCTGTTACTAGCATTGGAAGTGAATGCAGGGAGTTCTTCAGATGAGACAAGGATTGATTTAATTTCTAAATGTATTACTTTCTCTTCTGTTTAGCCCATTTTGTTTTTAAAAATTTTTTATTGTTTCCATTTTTTTATTGGAAAATTTTTTATTAAAAATTTTTTATTGTTTCCAATTTTTTTGTCGTCAGTTAGCCTACAGCACGTGGTCTGCTAAAAGAAATCTTCGACAACCACTCTATCATGGTTGGTCAAGTGAGAAACTGACCACGCTATTTATTCATTACAGATAATAAGTTTAATTTCTGTGAACTGGCAACTGGATTTAAAACTACCATTGTCAAATTAGGTGAAAAATAACGTTGTTGAAACTCCAGTGTCAGATTTCAAGTTTTCAGCGAATACTAAGGTAATATTATTAAGCATGAGAATATCGCATGCTGCTTACTTGATGTCTTTATTAAAATAAAAATACTTTTGGTAACATTTTCGAAATGTAAAATCGCTTCATAAACTTTGCATCAACTTGTAAATTTTTTGTGGCTACGGTGCAGTATTGGGTCCTCAGCCGCCATGTTATAATATTCTCCAGGATGTTTCCCCAGGACTGTAACGTTGAGTTGCAATATGATATCCATCCGCATGTTCCAAGGTTTATGACTGTTATATGCTGTTTAGAATAGTTCTCTATAATGAGATTATTTGTTTTCGGGCTTTTCTTAAATTGATTCTTTAGCAATAAGTGTTATTAAGGAAATTTACTTTTGATATATATTTTAAGGGCTTTTTAAAGTGCGAAACGAGGTTCACTGCCTCTACGTAACTAGCTATAAAGGTTAACGAAATCTTTTGATGAGAGTATTTATTTTGGGGGCTTTTTTAAGTAAGGAACAAGGAGTTATTCTTTAGCGATAAGAGCTGTTAATGAAATCTAGTTTTGATGAGAACATTAATTTTTTGGGATTTTTTAAATGCAGAACGAAGGTTTATTCTTTAGCGATAAGAGTTGTTAATATATATTTTAATGAAATTGTTTAATTATCGGTTTTTTTTAAGTGCGATACGAGGGTTCATTTTGTAGCGATAAGAGTTGTTAATAAAACCTTGTTTCGATGAGATATATATTTATATATAACCTTTAAATTATATATATATCCTCAATACGCATCAAGGTAGATGCGTAACGAACTACTTTTACGATTCAGACTTTTTGTTCACTGCGGCGAAATAAAACAGATTATTTATTTTTGGTGCTTTTTTTCAGTAAGGAACAAGGAGTTATGCTTTAGCGATACTGTTATCGAAATCTAGTTTCGATGAGAATATTAATTTTTGGGGCTTTTTTAAGTGCAGAACGAAGGTTTATTCTTTAGCGATAAGAGTTGTTAATAAAATCTAATTTTGATGAAATTATTTAATTTTCGTAGTTTTTTTAAGTGCGAAATGAGTGTTCATTTTATAGCGATAAGCGTTGTTAATAAAATCTTGTTTTGATGAGATATATATATATCCTTTAAATTATATATATATGCTGTATCGTCAATACGCATCTTAAGTTAGAGACTTTTTTTTCACTGCGGTGAAGTAAAACAAGATGGCGGCTGAGGACCCAATACTGCACTTCTGCCTTATTAATTAATATCAAGCTATTAGTGTTTACATTTGGGAAGAAATGCAATGTACTGCTCTCAGTCGCTATTTGTTTTTTTCATCGTGGAATATTTAACTTGGGCAGAGAGAACTTTAACACTATAAATGAATAACGTATCGCCTTTGGCAAATATGCTCGTTGCGAAACAGAATAAAGTATTTCATTTACCAAATTCTGCACCCTTTAAGAGTAGTAAGCATACTAACGAATAATCAGGAAAATGCATATCGTTCTTGTCAAATAGGACATTGTCAGTGTCATTGTTTTTAAAGCCTTTGCTAAGATAGCTCAAGGGGTTCTAACGGGCTGGACCAAAGTATTCGATTCAATGAATTTTAATTATACTCTAGTTACTTGTGAATCCTATTCTTTTGTGTTATACAAATCATGGTAATGATTTAATATAGGACATAATGACGAAAAATGAACACGATTCCTTATTATTTTGACCAAGATAGGATTGGGGGAGGGATTTGCATGTAGCCTCATTCCCTTTGAGAATGCCAGAACTCTTGTCAGTAAAAGTTATCGGGGAATTGAAAAAAAAAGTTAAATAGCTGTGTTTTTGATAGATAAACACGGAAACGAAAGCATATTTTATGAATTATGATTACTTACGGAAATAAAAGTAATTCTATCGAACTCGGGTTCGCTTGAAAAGCCCGATGAAACGACTAAAGCGGCTAAATTACACATTATTCTAATTATTGACAATATTTGCCAAAAATGCTGAATTTCTTGCTATTTATCGTTTTTTTATTCATATTCAATGTAATGGCAGTTATTTCGTTGAACAGCTATTCTGCATCCATATAAAAAAACACTATAAGGAAATAAAGTATATAATCCCGTGGACAGTATCTTAGAAATACAAAATTCTGCAGGAATATAAAGAAAACGTTTCAGATGCTACCTGGTGATGCTTACCCTTGATTTCTACAAGCCTGCTGCATTATTAAAAAAAACACAGAAGGTAATAAATCATTCATTTTTTGGGTTTCTTTTATAATGTGGACGCGGTTTACTGGGAAAGCTCCAATAGTATCATTCCTGCAGACATAGGTGATTTTCTGTTACATAACGTACACAGGTGAATGACACAACTTTTAAACTAGTACAAGACCACACGTAGAATATACACATTTAGGCTCCAGGATACAAACTGGATGTAATTTTTTGGAAAGTATGAATACGTTCTTTGTGATTAGAGTAATTCTCCCGAATCGCTACTCAGGAACACAAATCAGCTCGCAACATAAACAAAATGACAGCGAAAAGCGTTTAAATCGTCTAAAATCGCTAAAAGCGACACCGAGAAGAGATTCGGGAAAATTAATAAATTAAAAATAATTTGTAACAGACTCTATTGCAGAATACTAATCTTACATAATGTGAACTCTATGGAGTTGTGATTCCGTCGAGGCACATGGATATGTTGAATGTCCATGCGTAGCCCATGTAACTATATGCCTACCATGTTGAACGACACCTTGGCAACACCTGTTTTTTGGATCTGCCGCTAATGTTGGCTACGGCTTCATACCATTGCGAAAATTAGTTCATAGCAGCGGGTACTTTAAAAGCTTTTGTTCTTAATGTTCACAGTCGTTTCCAGAAATTTTGTATTTAAATTACAGCACATCATATTTAGAATGGTGTATTGTGTTGTTTCTCCATTGTAATTCAGATACTCGTAATGATAATATTTTTTCCATGAAATTCCTAGTCATTTTGATTTGCGTCAAAAGTGGCAAAGAGCTGTATCTAGACAAGGTAATTCTTCTGAAGTTCTCGTCACGATCATTAATGATATTACAGTTTTATTAGAACTATGTTGACAAATTGTAGTAGTATTGAATAGTTTATTTCAGGTAAATATAAATCTTTAAAATAGGTTGACCAGATTTACCAAAGTAGATCCAAGGACTTTTAAAATTTCAATCCTCTGTAATATTTCTCGCGAAAATTGATTTTAAGATTTACAGAGCTTTGAAATTTGCTTCACATTTGCATGACAAGACAGTTCTCCAATAATTTAGTAGGATATAGAATAAAAAATAGTAATAAGGTATAATTAATGAAATTTTTTAGATAAAGTTGTAACTGCTGTTATGAATTTATTATTATAAAAGTTCAGAAAAAAATGAACATGATTCATTATTATTTTGATCAAGGTAGGATTAGGGGAGGGATGTGCATGTAGCCCCATCCCCTTTGAGAATGCCAGTAACGGTAATAGAGGCGAAAGTTTTTTAAATTTGTAAAGAACTAAAATGGAAGGGAAAAGGTCACACTAGAATGTAAATCCAATCTCTTGGCCCCTTTAATTTTTTCCTCGCTCGATTGAGTTTCTCGAGCCCCCCCCCCCCCACTTCTACTTTTTATTTTACATCTGGGACTAATTTTGATTAATATGTATATTTGAATTGCACTATCGGTTTGGAGGAATTGAACACTCGTTTAACTTTTACTGTTAAGATTTTTAAATTCATT
Source organism: Ryuthela nishihirai (assembly GCA_038380435.1). Classification (NCBI taxonomy): domain Eukaryota; kingdom Metazoa; phylum Arthropoda; class Arachnida; order Araneae; family Heptathelidae; genus Ryuthela; species Ryuthela nishihirai. The sequence goes on from JAWZYU010000019.1 coordinate 9,577,833, forward strand.
AATATAGGGTGTAAAAGGAAAGTGTTTTTTATTGCAGCAGTGGTGCGAAATTATTGGTAGATTCTTTAAAAATAACGTATTCCCGGAGAAGTAAATGACAATCACTCAAATCTCATTAAAAATTAATAGGAATTTCCATTGCATTTTATCTATATCTTTCACCATTTACGGCAGCTCTCATAATCCTCCCCAGTTTATACATCTTTTAGCTCTTTAGTAATAAAAATAATGTCTATCGTCGAGTTTGGAGGAGAAAAATATAACGCGAGTTATCCTCGAGTTTTAAGGATAAAAATGTAATTTGAAGAAATTTGAGGTACCCCCACCCAACGTATCAAAATTTTATTTGATAAATATCGTTACGATGGGCTATCGAACTCCATACTGCAAGATTGCAGAACAACAGTTTTTGCTTTCATCACGAGGATAAGAAATAACGAGATATTACGCCATATTTCTCAGTTGATGGAGGAGAAATATTTCAAGTATGATCGATCATACGTTTTATAAATTCCTTTAAATGAATTTACTATTTCTTATGAATCATGCTACTCGAATTTTTATGTTTCACTGTAATTGTTCCGTAAGATGCGCAATACGAGTTGTTTGTATTTAGGTTTAATATCGATATATACAGATAATATATATATATCTCGAAAACCAACCCCCAATTTCTATATTTCTTAAGTTTACTGTAATTTTCTCTAAGAAGCTCAAATTGTATAATCTTAGTGAATATAATAACTCCTACCCATTTACTGTATACAGTGTATGTATAACGAGAGTGTGTGATACTGTGATCCATAGCTATTGTCCTCTTGCAGCAGAAACTATGCCAAAACCGTTCAACGGCGACGATGGCAAATCGGTAGGCATCTAGTTACGGAGGCTGATACTGGCATCGCTGTAACTGATACTGTGGTTCTGAGATTATTATGCAGGAAAATGTCTACATTTAAGGACTAGTTTTGTAAAAAAAATATGACAGTAGTAGAAGCAGTACTAACTAATTAACATTGTTTGTAATAATTAACATTGTTTGTATCCGTGTTCGTGAAATCGCTTTAATTTAAGCATGTAAGTCTAAAATTAAAAAAGCTCGCACATTAAAATTCTTACAAATTAAAGATATTGGTAAAATTATCCCGAAACCCTACTAGAGGTCGCTTAAGACGTTCAAAACGCTTAATAGAATGTCTAGTGCTGCTTAAATAACTTATTTTTAGTGGTGACAATACTCGTCAAAATCTCTTAATATTGTAGCAATTATCGAAAAACGTTTAAAACTACACTATATTGGCCATTATTTTATTCCACAGCTGTTCACCTGTGGCAGATTAAGATAAAGAAGAAAAAAATAAAGTATAAGATTCTAGGATTTTTTTAAATTTAATCCTTAAGGTGGTTTTTCAGAAATGCTAAAATCAGGAGGAGTATACAAAACCATGCTTCAGAAAAGCATGTTTTTTTTACTCCTGATTAATGACGGCCATTGTACACATTTTAAACACTGCCATTGGTTTCAACAATTATCCGACTGCCTTAAACTTGGAACATAATAAATAATTTTTAAGGGGGGAGGGAATATAATGCACAGGCGATTTAATCGGAAACTGAAACACTCTCGTCCCAGCAAAGTTATCTGACAATTGAATTTCCTGTTACATAACATACACAGTTAAAAACAACATTTAATGCTTAGATAAACACCAATTGAAAATAAAGATTTAAGTCCCGGAATACAAAGTAACTAGAAATGAAAGAAAAAAATTAATATGTTCTTTGTGACTGCTATATCTTCCCAGTCGTGTTGAAAGTAGAAAATAAAATGTTACAAGCGTATTAAATAAGCGTCTTTAGCGAAGTAGCGATTCGGAAGAATTATCAGTAATTGATATTTATAAATAGATTGTATCATTATTCATATTTTTGCTAAAAAGCTTCCTTTTTTTCTTCGTTTCAGATATCATCTTGCTTACTTTGGTAGAAAGTCGGCTAACACATATCTTCTGTCGCTGATGAATCTATCGTTTGAGACTGATTTTCACATTTTCTCATTTCTTTTTTGTTATTTCTATATTGCTAAGAATTCAATAGAAAAGAAACGGCAAAATTGTACCTTACACTAACAATGTTTTATTTGTGGGAAACTCAAACAGTCATAATCTCATCAATAGGCTAAGTAGTTCTCCTGTACTGAATGTGACACCTCGGTGGGAAAATCGATTTCTTTGCAAAGTGATCTACAATACTTGAAACCCCGAAGAAAAATATGTAACGTGGGGGACTTAATACTTATCGGTAAAAACATATTCAGTTTGTGATGTGTTCATGTGATGGCTTCCACATACGAAAAGGCACATTGTTACCCAAAATATAGGACGACATTCCTGCACTTATTTGTGGAAGACACCTAAGAAATTTTGAAGCCGAAACTGTTAAAACATATTAAGGAAGAGCTTCATGTGTGCGACATACGTAATGAAACCTTTTTCAATGGATGCAATGTGAACAGCTACTTTCATCATATAAAAAAATAAATCTCATTTTTGTGATATCTGTAATAAGACCTTTGTTCAAAAGAAACGCTTCACATATGAAAAGCCATTTTCCAACACAAAAGAAACGCCTTCTGACTGCGATGTTTGTAATACGTCATTTGCTCAAAGGTACCTAAAAATCCATGTTCTAACACATGCAAAGAAAAGCCAGCCTTGATGTTTCTAATAAAACTTTTGCAGAAATGCCCAATCTGAAAGGCCACTTTTTAACACCTACAAACGAGAATCCTCATGTTTGTGATATTTCTAATAAAAGATTTTCTCCAACATCTGATCTGAAAAGACATCTTTTAACACATGCAAAAGAGAAACTTAATGATTGTGATATTTCTTATAAAACCTTTGCTAGAACATCGCATCTTAGAAGACATTTTTTAGCACATACAAAAGGGAAACCTCATGCTTGTAATGAAACCTTTGCTGTAACATCTCATTTGAAGAGACATCTTTTAACAACTGCATATAAGAAGCCTCATTCTTGTGATATTTGTAATAAAAGCTTTTCTGGAACGTCTGATCTGAAGAGTAATCTTTTCACACATACAAAAGAGAAACCTCAGGTTTGCATTGAAACCTTTGCTCTAAAATGTCATTTGAAGAGACATCTTTTAACAACGACAAACAAGAAGCCTCATTCTTGTGATATTTGTAATAAAAGGTTTTCTGCATCATCTGACCTGAAAAGACATCTTTTGACACATACAAAAGAGAAACCACATACTTGTGATATTTGCAATAAAAATTTTTCTCGAACATCTCATTCAAAGAACCATCTTTTAACCCATACAAAGGAGAAACCTCATGTTTGTGACATTTGTAATAAAACCTTTGCCAAAACATCTCATGTAAAGAGCCATCTTTTGACACATACAAAAGAGAAACCACATGCTTGTGATATTTGCAATAAAAATTTTTCTCGAACATCTCATTTAAAGAACCATCTTTTAACCCATACAAAGGAGAAACCTCATGTTTGTGACATTTGTAATAAAACCTTTGCCCAAACATCTCATGTAAAGAGTCATCTTTTAACCCATACAAAGGAGAAACCTCATGCTTGTGATATTTGTAATAAAAGCTTTTCTCGACCATCTGATCTGAAAAGACATCTTTTGACACATACAAAGGCAAAACCTCATGCTTGTGATATTTGTAATAAAAGCTATTCTCAAACATCTGATCTGAAAAGACATCTTTTGACACATACGAAGGAGAAACCTCATGTTTGTGTCATTTGTAATAAAACCTTTGCCCAAACATCTCATGTAAAGAGCCATCTTTTAACCCATACAAAGGAGAAACCTCATGCTTGTGATATTTGTAATAAAAGCTTTTCTCGAACATCTGATCTGAAAAGACATCTTTTGACACATACGAAGGAGAAACCTCATGTTTGTGTCATTTGTAATAAAACCTTTGCCCAAACATCTCATGTAAAGAGCCATCTTTTAACCCATACAAAGGAGAAACCTCATGCTTGTGATATTTGTAATAAAAGCTTTTCTCGAACATCTGATCTGAAAAGACATCTTTTGACACATACGAAGGAGAAACCTCATGCTTGTAATAATACCTTTGCTCTAACATCTCATTTAAAGAGTCATCTTTTAACTCACAAGGAGAAACCACATGCTTGAGATATTTGTTATAAAACCTTTGATCAAACATCACATTTAAAAAGATATCTTTTGACACATACAAAAGAGAAACATCATGCTTGTAATATATGTAATAAAACCTTTGCTCAAACATCTTATTTAAACAGCCATTTTTAACCCATGAAAAGAACAAACCTTATGCTTGTAAATATTTGTTATAATAGCTTTTCTAGAACACCTGATATGAAAAGTAATCTTTTCACACATACAAAAGTGAAACCTCAGGCTTGTAATGAAACCTTTGCTCTAAAAGCTCATTTGAAGAGACATCTTTTGACAATGACAAACAAGAAGCCTCATTCTTGTGATATTTGTAATAAAAGGTTTTCTGGATCATCTGATCTGAAAAGACATCTTTTGACACATACATACAAAGGAGAAACCATGCTTCTACATAAAAGCTTTTCTCAAACATCTGACTTCAAAAGACGTCTTTTGACACATACAAAGGAGAAACCTCATGCTTGTAATATTTGTAATAAAAGTTTTTCTCGAATATCTGATCTGAAAAGACATATTTTGACATATTCAAAAGAGAAAACTCATGCTTGTGATATTTGTAATAAAAGCTTTTCTCAAACATCTGATCTCAAAAGACATCTTTTAACCCATACAAAGGAGAAACATCATGCATGTGATATTTCTAATAAAACATTTGCTCAAACATGTAATTTAAAGAGACATCGTTTAACTCATGTAAAGGAAAAACCTCATGCCTCCAATATTTGTAATAAAAGCTTTTCTCGAACATTTGTTCTGAAAAGACATATTTTAACCCATGCAAAGGAGAAACCTCATGCTTGTGATGTTTGTAATAAAACATTTGCTCAAACGTTTAAAGAGTCATCTTTTAACCCATACAAAAGAGAAACCTCATGCTTCTGATATTTGTAATAAAAGCTTTTTTTCGAATATCTGATCTGAAAAGACATATTTTGAGACATTCAAAAGAGAAAACCCATGCTTGTGATATTTGTAATTAATGCTTTTCTCGAACATCTGATCTCAAAAGACATCTTTTAACCCATACAAAGGAGAAACCTCACGCTTGTGATATTTGTAATAAAACATTTGCTCAAACATCTAATTTAAAGAGTCATCTTTTAACTCATGCAAAGGGAAAACCTCATGCTTGGGATATTTGTAATAAAAGCTTTTCTCGAACATCTGATCTGAAAATACATCTTTTGATACATACAAAAGAGAAACCTCATGCCTCCAATATTTGTAACAAAAGCTTTTCTCGAACATTTGTTCTGAAAAGACATCTTTTAACCCATACAAAGGAAAACCTTGTGCTTGTCATATTTGTAATAAAACATTTGCTCAAATATTTAATTTAAAGATACATCTTTTAACCCATACAAAATAGAAACCTCATGCTTGTGATATTTGTTATAAAAGCTTTTCTCGAAACATCTGATCTAAAAAGACTTTTATCACATAGAAAAGAGAAACCTCATGATTGTGATATTTGTTATAAAAAATTTGCTTTAACGTCTGATATCAAAGGACATCTTTTGACACATACAAAAGAGAAACCTCGATCTTGTGGTATTTGTAATAACATTTGTGATTTTATGGAAATTTGTGTTTTTCAATTGCTTTGTAGGTTCCATTACTTAATATCTGAATAGAAAATATTTTTAAGTTTGCTTGTAACCGATGATATGTTCGTTTTTTTTTTGTTAGAATTAAAAACTTTGAATGAATTTTTCGTTCTGCTAATTTCTCACATGGAAACAATTTCTACACTCTGCATTCTTTTAGAGCATAGACTTTTGGCAAAATATTTTGTAAAATTAAATGCGAATCAGCCCTCAATGAAACAGCGTTAAAAAGTATTAATGTATAATACAAATATTTTTTTTCAAAAATATTAAAAAGAAAAGCGAAGGAAAAAACATTCACTGCATCTTTGAAGAATCTAATTTCTGTTAAATAAAACTCCCTTCGAAATTCTCTTCCATATGTGGGTTCTGTAGTAAATTATTATAGTGTAAGTATGTTCTCATAGGCCATGTGATTGTTTACCTTCATTAAATATTCGTTGCCATTCTTTACGACCATAGGAATGTAATAATTATTCAGTAGCAAATAGGTAATAAGAATTATTTTTCCATCCGGATTCGAAGCCGTCACCCCGTGTGCAGGAGAGTATCGAAATTATAATTTATTTATTAAGTACCATTGCAAAGATTTTCGTTGTATTAAAGAAAAAAATAAGAGTTAATGTTTTTACCCTTTTTGTCTTTCGGTCTGTCGGACTATATCTTTTTCTTCGTTTTATCAAATTATATGGGTTCTCTAGACACGTGAAAGAATTCACCGGATGGCGGTGACGAAGGAAGGTCCAGCGAAATTTTTGGGAGTGAATCTTTAGGATTTTTATGAACGAAACATTTATTTCACAGTGTGCAAAAACGAAAATGAAATTCAGAGAAAAAAAATAACTTGATTTTTAAAAGTTTAACTAGAATGATAACATATCACCTCTAGCAAATAAATATTTATGCTATAAATATGTATGCTCATTTTCAGAGAAAATGAAGGATTTTATTAAAAAATTTGAAAGTAGTAATTCATACTAAATGGATGATTGAAAAATGTAAATAATATATTATCAGGCCTATAAAACGCAAAAACAATATCTCATTTTTTCCTCAAAATAAAAAAAAATAATTTTTTTATCCCCTATGAGCTCAGAGGCAAATCATCCAATGTATATAAACAATATATTCATTATTATTATTATTGAAATGTTATGGAAATTTTTAAATTAAGCAATAAATATATAAAAATAAGGAGTTACGGGTTAAATTTAACCAGTTGAAATTTATATGAAACTCATACAACTATCAATTATTCTTTCCATCAATGCATTCTATCAGCAGAATTTCTATTTTCTTATATAAATACAAATGTTTGCAATATTATTCCAAGTTTTATGTTTTCTACATTTAGCGCTCTCCAATTATTGTAAATTAAGGGCATTTGGAAGATTTAAAATTTAGGAAATCATATTTCGTTAGTACCTATTTAACTCAAAACGAATTTTTTTTAATTGCTCAATACAAAACAAAAAATTATTACGATATTTTGGTGATCATATTCATAATCCATTCCGTTAATAAAATTAATAAATTGATAAGATTTTGAATTAAAATTCATTCACAAGTAAAATAGCCTTTTTTTAACGAGCTTAATAACAAAAACTAAATTTCCGATGACTTAATAATTAAAATGCTAAAAACTGAAAACAAAGCTTTTATTAAATTTCATCTTTCCTCATAATAAATATAACGAAACGGTTGCTAAACAAAATATTACACAGTTTCATGCATCAGCAATTATGGATGAAAAACACTCACTTCAACTGAGTGCAAAAACAAGGAGAAAACCGACGTAACGAGAGTAAATTGCGAATCTCCCAGCCTTTAAGTCCATAAGTAACGTCAAAAGCAAAGTCCATGGATTGATTGGAATAATTTACTACGTTCTCAAAAGACGCGAACTTGCATATATATCTCTTAGCAGGATATATTTCGCCTGAATATTGGATCTGAAGTCGAAAGGTTGCTGAGTGGTTGCCACTTTTGCCTGCCGCTCCTCGTGCAGAAAGAAGGAGGCTGCTCTCGGCTACTCTCCTTCGTTGTCCTCGGAGTCAATCCCCTCCCCCCTCTCAACACTTCAAACTTTGCCTTCAGAGCTCTCCCCCCTGCACGCACAAACTTCCCCCATCCTTTCGCTTTCCTACGAACTTCCGTCACGACCGCAGACTTGAGGAAGGGGAGTTGAATAAATGGATGCAGCAGCCATGATGACAAGAAACGTATATTATCCATTTCGAATGAAAGTGATCATAAAGCGTGCAGTAATCTCGTACTTCTGCTCAGGAGTATGAGTATTTTTCAAAAGGCTTAAGACGAAAATCGTTGCTAGCATCTTGTCGTTTCTATTTCATAATGGTTGGGTGTCTTACGATGCCAAAGATACTCGCTTGGCTCTCAGAAAGGAATATATTTGGCGTCCATCAAAATGAAGGCCAGACAGCTGCAGACGGAGTAAAAGAAGTTTCTGCATTTGGGGGAGAGGACGTCGCCAACAAGGGAATCGCGAGCTTTGTGGAATGTCAAGTAAAGGAATAATAAAATTCCGTTTCATGCAGCAAAAGCACAACAAATGTTTGGGGTGAGTGGAAAGAGAGAAGGAATCGCTCGCGCGCAGTTCTTGAACGCCTGTCGATTTTCTACACGGGGGTGGGGGGGACGGAAGAAGTATATATTACGATTCCAAATCTCTTTCTTTCGCTAAATTTCTCAGAGCAAGAGTCCATTTTTTTCTTCATTCAACAAGTTCGTGCAGCAGTGAATAGCGAGATTAAAATGGCATTCCTGGTTAAGAGAATTCTTAACTTTAGCACAAACAAGTCAGTCAAAATTGCAAAGATTTATAAATAAAATAAATACCCCCTCAAGTAGCTGCTTGCCACAAGGTCTGACAGGAGCCTGTCAGTTTATATGCCACAGTAGAAGATCTGAGAGGATGGCAGGACCTCAGCAGAAAACAACACGAACATCCATCCCTTACCCGGGGCTCCAACCCAGGTCCCTTAGATCAGTAGCTAAGCGCGCTAACCACTCGGCCACATTAGTTAGAATTAAATGAAACAACTAGATTCTGTCTCAAGTTTTTAAACGTTAATATTTGTTGACTTGTCAACACATATTTTATTTACTGGAACGACACTCTTTCTATTTTAGTTTTTCTCTCTCTAAGAAATATTGGTTCCGACTTAGATTAGGCTGAATTTGAACTAAATAACTTTTTTTTAATGATATCACTCTTAATTTGCATTCATCTTTTGTCTGCAGCCACTAGTATAGCGTTGCTAATTGTGTTTGGAAACAGGGTTGTGCTGTTTCCTTCTCTTAAAGAATCAATGCCGCAGCTTCAGAATAAACTGAGATACTAACTTCCACCACCAAAGGAAAATAATCCATATGAATTTAATTAATATCATTTATTTACATTTTAATAAATAAATCTAGACATTTAAAAAATAAGGAAGGACCCTCTCAGTTTAATAGGCCATAGTGGAAATATCTGAAGAAGGCGAGACCTCAGCAGAAAGACAACAGAGAAAAGAAATGTTCATAACTTATCCAGGGGCTCGAACCCAGGTCACTTTGAACAGTAGCAAACTGCTCGGCCACAGGGACGGCCATAACAAATGGATGAAATTGAATTCAACTATTTCAGCTGGCTTCCTATTCATGTTGGCTGGTGTTAATTGTAACTAAAGCAGTGATTGGTGAACCTGTGATATTTGGTATATCCTAGAATTAGATAGATTCTATGAACTAGGATTATCTTTCTAAGTTTTGGGTGTAGAATAAAAAGGAAGCTCAACGATTCTTTACTACTGAGGCTACCATAATTTAATCATCCGTATTTGACAATTGAATTATTGCTCAATGTAGAATGCTGAGGATTAAAACATTTTGACCACATTTGAAATGCGACACAAAGGCAAAACATTTTCTCTTTCAGTTTGGAAAACCAAACTAAGTGTTCTTAAATTCAAGTAAACATAGTATTTCGACATATTGAATTATCTGAGTCAAGTTCAAATATATTTTTTCTAACATATTAAAAGGCAGCAAATATTAAATTTCTTGAAAAATCAATATAATATTGTGGATATATTGAATATAAAATAACATTGCCGGTATATTGACTTACCCAAGTTAAAGTTAATTTTTTTTTTCTAACATATTGCAAATGCAACAAATATTGTCTTTTTACATATCTCCATAGATACAGAGATAGTTCTTAAATATATGTATCAATAATAATGAAAACTCCTCATTAATATAAATTAATAATAGATAATCAGTGTACATACACATGTAAATAATGTACATATATATAAGACATAGATATATAATATTAATATAATATTTATATATATAATATTTTGAATAGAATATTAAATAATATAATATTGTGAATAAACACAAATAATAATAATATATGTACACTGTTATTTTTTGACTGGCTGCTATCATATAACAAGCTGTTGGTGGTAGTATTATATAATAATTATACAGAATATCTCTAAACGTAAATTAGAAAACCTAAAGTATAGTTCAAAAAATCATTAGAAACACTGATGCATGAGTAGCGATTAATCCAATAATATGGATTGAAACAAAATGCATCAATTGCTAAATGAGAAAAATTATCAATAACTGTTATAAAAAACGAAAAAGATTCAAATATTTGTATCAATAATAAATTTAATAATAATTTCATTCATTAAGATATTAAATTTCAATTAGTTATTACATTTATAAATGTAAATATTTGTTCTTCCATTAAGAGAAATAATTTTATGACAAGATGTATATAGAATGAAATGTCAGTGTATAGAATTCAGATGGGCGACCAAAATGTATTCGTTGCTGGGTTGTTTTAACTCTAAGCGACACTTTTTTGCACACAATGGGCTCAATGGCCAGGTCACAAGAACCCCGAGGGCTCAGATAAGGTTAAAGGAGGGGACCTATTGGAACAGCTGTTGCGAGACAGTTTGTTAACCTCCCGTCAAGGCCATCCAACGTTAACGTGTGCACAGGGTATGGCTCTCCCGCACACGGGGCCACCGCTTAATATCCCATCCGAAAGGACAGTAGCCTTTCGAAACCCATTAGTGTTTCCTACTGACCGTGGGCAGAGAGGGGAATTTTGCGAAGAAAAATCTCAACGCTGTCCCAGCTGGGAACTACAGATTGCGAGCCTGACGCTGTCGACTGAGTCACACCCGCCACATTCGTTATAGTGAAACGCAATAAAAAATGTCATGACGACAATTAGTTATGATAAAAAAGTTTTAACAAAAGAGACTTACTATTGGAAAAAGGATATGCCGTACTATATATGAAGTCTCATTTTCCAAATTTCGTTGTAACGTTAATATAAAGAGACATAATAAACTGACAGAGGACGAAAAATAATTTCGTTTCACTGAATATTTCGTTACTCTTACTTTCGTTACAACGACATTATATTGTATTCTAATAATAGAATCATATACATTGTCTGCCAAAATATTAGAGAATTTCCATATCATGTCAATGGAAATCTAACCCGGAGCTCTGTAACTATGAAACTGTAAATTTAATGGAAACATATGACTGAAGATAAATTAAAAATTGAAATCACAACTTTTTAAATCTCGATTTTCAACAATATTCGTTCAGTATTTAAAAAGTTACGGAAGCTGGAATAATTCATAACAGTAATCCGTTTTAGGAATTTAATTCATAAATTAATTAAATAAGAAGTATTCTCTCAAACTACTTCATAAAATTAATACACATTTTAGAAGTTTGCTTAATGATTTTTATATATTAGACAGTTATGAATAACTTTTGTAAATAACGTAATATATTGTTAAATATTCCACCATCAGTAACTCTTTAAATACTGAGCGAATATTGTTAAAAATCGAGATTTAGGTTTGATTACGACCTTTAATTTATCTTCAGTCACAATTTTCCATTAAACGCCTATTTTAGAGCGTATAGAGCTGCTAACAAGCTGGTTAGAGTATCGCTGACAAAAGATAGAAATTCTCTAATATTATGCTAGGCAGTGTATATCTATGTTATATATACATATAAATTATCATTAACCATAATATTATATTTATAATTTAAAAATATAATATTTGATAGAGCAGTGTACATACTATGTATGTTTATCGCTTGTATTTTGATACGATAAGATATAACTGCAAGATGGTGTAAAAATAAGTGAGTAACTATTATACTAAAGAACATAGTACAGGTTCTTTAGTATATAATTCATAGTTTTTTATAATGAACTAACGAGAAGAGAGAAGAAGGAGTCCATCTGACGTAATGTCGAATTTGTAACTGGTATAGTCCACTTGGGTAATAGAATGTGACAGCGGAAAGATTAAAGAAAGGTATGCAAAAGAAATATGTGGAAATGAAGAACAATATTTGGGACGAGGCAGCAGCAGTTGTTGGAATGAATTGCAAGCAATGAGTCAGCGCGAAAGACAGTTTGTGGGATAAAATATATGGAATGATAGGAATCTCTTGTGATGCGAAATGGGAAGTGGAAGGGAGAAGTTATGTAGGGTTGTAAAGATAAGAGGAAAATGTTGGGAAACATTCACTCGAATGTAGATCTGGGGGATGAAAAGATTAGTTGCGTTTCGCCTGAAGGAAGGGAAAAGCAACGGGGCATAATGATGGCAGTTATGCTGAGTTAAATGTGAAAACCTTCAAGGTAAAGAATGTATTTCTGGATTAAAAATTTGTTTAATGAGTTTAATGCTGCAGGGAAGTGATAGTTAAAGGTAAATTAAATGCTTCGGTGTTATTTCGGAATAACTGGGACGTAAATAATAACTAATATTGGTAATATTAGATGGGGCTGAAAGCCTGTTTCGATTTCATTTGGACCCAACACATTCACGTACATAGGGTGTAGGCGTCCCTTACGTAAAGCGTAGTGTTCACACGTTCACTTTTTCCACTTCTTTGAAAGATTCTTCAGTTCTCTACTTTCAGGTAGTTCAGGATTAGTTCAGGTTATCTATCATCCTTACTAGCATTATGAAAGGATGGTCATGGCTCCCTCCCACGTTTCAGAATGCTACTAAACTTATTTATATATTTATATTTCATGCAGTTTTCAAGAAATTTTTAAGTACCTATAAATCGGGAGGGATTATAGTGCACTGGAAATCTAGTCTCTCCCCACCTCGTTTTTTTAGATCCGGGCCTGCTTCTTAACATATTATACCACAGATATCATAAAGTGGGACTTGCAAACGTTTGACAACGCCTTTACAAATGAATCTGAGGAAGACCCAGAAGGGCAGTACTTCTGAATCTTCCTTTTTTCGTGCCCCTTCTGAGCATCATTTACCTCTGCAGCACCCTCATTTCACCTCACCCTCACCCGCTTTTAGTTGGAAAAAAGCTACTTTAAAATCTACACTGTTCATTCTTAATATAAATTTTATATCATATATATTCTGATAATCGGTACTTTATTTCTAAGTATCAAAGAAAATTCTTAAAAGCGTAAAATATACAGTAGCAGCATAAGACCTGCAAACAATAAATATTTTGATAATTAGCACTTTATACAGTGTGATCCTTATGGCTGATGCAAACCTGCAAGTTTTTAAATACCTGGCTGCAAGTTCTTCAATATCTATTGACAAACGAAGATCATCTCTCTTCACAATAACAAGGATATTACCAGCTTTCGACAGAAGATAAACCACTCGACTAGAGCCAGATTCAACCAAATTAGAAGTTGGAAAAGCGATAAAGTTTAACAACCAAATTAGAAGTTGGAAAAGCAATTGGACTTTTCTTTCTCCCAGAGCAATGTAAACGCCGTAGCCATTTCTTTGCTTATCGATAAACTGTGTTTGCCATGTTTGAATGTCTAATAGCTTTGTCGTGAAAAAGAAATATGATTTTTACATCTCATTCGTAATATTTTGTTCTGGCAGCTAAGTTTGGGTGGCCCCTCAGCAACTTACTGAGACTCCCTAATGTTCCATTTTTTCCATGTGGTCCCTCAGATTTAAGGCGTGGCCAACACAGAGTTCTATATGAGGTAGAACTCGTATGAATGCACCATCGGACGCCAAGAATCAGTAAGAAGGTGGTGTCATGGCCGAACAGTTTTGAAATAAAGCACCAAAACTGTAGTTTAAGTATACCTGCATTAGTTTAGTTTCCTATATAAATTGCAGAAGGCATCATATGATTTTTTTTTCGTACATAAAATTCAAAGTAACAAGGTAATTAATGTGTAGGTATATCTTATATAGAAATATATTTTACAGTTGACAAACTTAAAAAGAAGCGTGTTACAAGCACTTTTCCACTCACTTGTCAAAACATGTTTTGATCAGCTCCATGACCAAGGACTCGATCGTAATGGGTTCTCCATGAAGTGAAAGTTTATCAGGTAAGTAATAGTTCGTATAAAATTTTTCAGATTTCTCCCGCCGACCCAAAGAAAAAAATTGAATAATTTTTATTGTTTTTAAATTTTCCATACCCGGTTGATGATGGGAAATGGTTTTCTGTAAAATGAACTTACGTTGTAGGTATAGCCATAGGATATAAAATATCATTATCCTCTGTCATCTCCCTAAGTCTTCGTAGCGTAGAGATAATTCCGCTACTGTTTAAGTCAATGGCCACACATCATGACAACTTGTTCCAAACAAACAAGGCGGTGGTGGCTCAGTCGATAGCGTGCCAGGCTCGTAATCTGCAGTTCCCAGGTTCGAGTCTCAGCTGGACAGGCGTTGAGATTTATCTCTGCAAAACTTCCCGCCCTGCCTACGGTCAGTAGGGAACACCGATGGATTTTGAAAGCTGATGTCCCCTACTGACTGATGGGACGTTAAGCCGTGGTACCGTTTACGAGAGAGCCATACCCTGTGTACGTTAAAGAACACGCTAGATGGCCTTGACGCGATGCTACCATCTGTCTCCCAACAGCTGTTCCAGTCGGTCCCCTCCCACAACCTTATCTCAGCCTTCGGGATTCTTGTGCATGGCCATTTAGCCCATCGTGTTCCAAAAACTGTCGCTCAGAGGTAAAACAACCCAAATCCAAATCAAGTTAACCACATATTGTTCATTAAGTTTCAGAAAACATCGATGTGTGGAAAGGCCTCCATGAGAAAAAACTAACAGGAAAAACAAGGCCAACAATCATTACCAGAATCACACAGAGATAGCTCTGCCCGTCTCGCTCCAGTAGTTCGAAAAGTCCGTTTTACATTAAACCCAAACAGATCTCCCCTCCCCCGAAAAACATAGATGCCCATTTTTTGTGACTGCAGAATAAGATTCTTCCAGAATAAAATATTAACGTTTGATGCGTGAATTAACAGGTAGAGTGCTCTGGCATGTATCTAGAGAGTTGCGGGTTCGATTCCCGCTTCTTCAGCGATAATTTTTTCAGATGTTTTTATCAAAAAATGTTCATTTGTAAAATGTTGCTAGACTTTTGCATGTAGCTGCGCATCAGAAAGAAGATATGCATATCTCATACAGCATTCGAACCTAAATCCCTTTGTATTCAAGCCAAGAATGCTAAACACTCTACCACTTTCTAAATTTTACATTACTGTCCATAGCACACTATTATAATTCACTCGACTGGAAATATTAGAACGTAACAAATGAACTGCTTACTGCGAATGTGAAGTCAAGTTGCCATTCAACGAAAACTAATCTTCTGATAAATTCGTAAATTTCATTTCTCGGTTACAAAATTCGATGTATAGTTAATTGATGCAATTATTCCGGCAAATATTTCACACACTCTTTTGTATGTATAATTATAATTCATTCTTTCGGTTGTTCGATCCACTTACGTTCAAAAGTCATTAGTACCATGCTACAAGATTTACATTGTTCTACAAAAATTTTAAAAATCGAACGATTAGAGGATAACGTTGAGCTATTCACTCTAACGGTGAAGTGAAATTGCCATTCATCGAAAACTAATCTTCTCATAATCTTGTGAATTACGTTTCGACCTACAGTTTACTTTGACGATCTGGCAACCGGACTGCGTTACACAGCTATAGTGTTAACGTATTATTAGAGTACAAATACGAAAGTGTGCTGGGAAATGATTGCCGGAATAGTTGCATCAATTGATTAAAAGTCGAAATTTGATTTCGAAAATTGAATTTTACTCTATTATGAGAAGATTAATTTTCGTTGAATACGGAATCTGGTAACTTGACTGCAACTTCGGTGGTTGTAGCGGAATCTAGTAACTTGACTGCAACTTCGTAGTAAGAGTATATACGTTAGGCCATAGATTCCCAACGGGGGCGATACCGCCCCCCGGTGGGCGCTGGAGCCTTCCATGGGGGCGGTAGCGGATCCAGAGGCAAATGGGGGGCGTTGAGGCAGTCAAGAGGGACGGTCAAATAAATAAATAAATTTAATGGAATTTTCTGTGACAACCTTTTTATCTCTTCTATTCTGTGGTGTCTTCCTAGTGATTCTGGTCATCCACTACTTCTCATCCGTCATGTACAGCTTTTCAACTGCAGCTTGGACAATAAGTTCCCTGCTACCGCCTACTAGCGTACTGGTACGTCTGAAGTCGACTGAGATGCTCTCAAAAGTTCTCTTCAAGATCACAGATTGGATACACGCTTCAATATGTTTTCTCACTCTAAGTCGCTTTGAGTATGCTTTATGGTACGTAGTTACAATACCATCCCACGTCAGAATATAAGGTATAATATTAACATTACACTTGTGAATTAAGCTCAACTCATTAGCCAGCAGATCATACTTCCTCTTCTTTTCAACCTCTACTGTCTGCAGGTTATCCTGAGATGTTATTCCTACTTCAATAATTGTAATCTCATTCAATACCTTTACATGCACTAATATATCAGGCTTATTATGTTGGCCATGTGTTTCCATCCTGATAGGCAAATCAACCTTGATGCAATAATAATATAATAATAATAAATTTATTATATTTAATATTTTTTTATAATTATTTTTAATATAATAAAATACTTTGAAAATACCTGTTTTCATGAATAAATATTTTATCTAGCTATGTAAATTATCTTATTGTTATCGCGTTAATAAGCATTTTAAATTAGCATTAGGTATACCTAGACCTAATTTGTTTTAGTTTAGAATAGATTGACGGTGACAAGTCCTTGCAAGTTGTTAGGCAAACACGCGGTTCATGCAATTTAACATGTTTCGACAAGAATATGGGAGCTTGAAATGACTTGTTTACGGAGCAAGTGCGCCGGCATCGCAAACATACAAGTTAATGCGTGCACAAAATCAAATCTATAAAAGCGATAGCTCTAGGAATGTTTTATTATTTTTATGTGCTTCGCCGTGATAAATAGTCGTGAGTGATAAGTGTTAGAAGTCATTATAAACATTATTTTTATAACTATCTATAAATCTGTTGAGAAATTAATTTGTATTTGAAAATGTCTGAATCTACATCTAAAAAGAAATGCCGGCAGTACAGTATTGAGTATTTGAAATATGGATTTACGTACTCTCCTACAAACCAATCATTACCTATGTGTTTAATTTGCCGAAACGTTTTTTCAAATGAAGCTAGGAAACCTTCTAGGCTACAAGAGCATTTAAATAAAATGCATGCTGATAAGAAGAACAAAGATTTATCCTATTTTCAAGAACTGGAAAAGCAATATTTAAAACAGCCAACTATGTCAAACCTTTTTGCGTCGTCTTCTAAACAAGATGATGATGGACATATAACGTTTCATTGTTAATCGCAAAAGCAGGAAAACCACACACAATTGGCGAGGAATTAATATTGCTGGCAGTCAAAGAGATATTAAAAACTGTTCTTCATCATAAGACACCGTCAGATATCATCAAAAACATTCCTCTCAGTAATAATTCAGTGCAAAGAAGAATAGATGAAATGGCAAAAGACGTTGAAATATCATTATGTGATTACTTAAAGACGTAAATTTTCCGTTCAACTCGATGAATCAACTCTACCAAATAACGAAGCTCTACTCTTATCATACGTACGATTTATAAAAGAAGAAAAATATTCATGAAGAGTTATTATTTGCTAAAAATTTGAAATCTGATACAAAGGGAGAATCTATATTTAATACCATGCAAAAGTTTTTTGAAGAGAAAGAAATTCCTATTTGCAATATTTTGTCTGCTGCTACTGATGGTGCTCTAGCAATGACAGGGCGTCATAAGGGTTTCATAGCGCATTTGAAACAAGCAGTACCAAATGTACTCGCTGTACATTGTATTATTCATCGTCAGCATTTGGTTGCAAAAAATTTGAACGTCTGCATACGTCGCTCCATTACGTTATTAAAGCAATCAATAAGATTAGAAGCAAGTCATTGAATGACCGATTATTTGGTAAGCTTTGTAATCAAAATGATGAAGATTACAATCGCTTGTTGCTGCACACAGAAGTACGTTGGCTCTCTAAAGGTGTTTGTCTGAATCGTTTTTTCAATCTATTTGGCTCAGTACTGGACTTTCTTGAAGACAGAGACGAAAAATTGCGCGAAAACCTGATTATGTCAAAAAAAAGACATTGCTTATTTGACAGACTTGTTTAAAATATTTAATGAAGTTAATTTACAATTGCAATTTAATTAAAACAAAAAACGTCATAACTGCTTTTGCGGGAAAACTTCTTCTATTCAAACGAAATCTAGGTAGAGGTGAATACATCCACTTTCCCACACTATCAGCAGTCTCTGCAAAACCGGAAGATTTACTTACTTACTGCCAACACCTGGAAGTTCTTCATGTTGATTTTACGGAGTGTTTCCAAGATATTTTAAACATGAATATACCGAGTTGGGTTTTAGATCCGTTCGCAAACACAGATACTGAAGAATCATCAAATTTGGAAGAGGACCTCTTAGAACTCACGACTAACGAAGCACTCAAAGTAAAATTCAAACATGGATACCAAGAGTTCTGGCTTCAAAAATCAATACCAGTTCTCTACCCTGGATTGTGTGCAATAGTACAGAAGTTTTTAATCGCATTTCCTTCGTCCTATATGGCTGAGCGTGGATTCAGTGCAGTAGCTAATTTACTGTTAAAGAGGAGGAACAGACTACACATCACTGAACGTGGCGATCTGCGATTGATGTTAACGAAATTGGAACCCGACATTAACAAATTGTTAACACTTCACCAGCCTCAACCATCTCATTAATTTTTTTATTTATTATTAATTTTGTGTTTATCTCATTATTTTTGATTTCTTATTGATTCTGTGTTTATTTTTAAAATTTTAATAAACAATTTTATTGTACATTTGGTTGTCGTTTTATTAATTTCGGCTTTATGATTTTAATAGATAAATAAAGAGATAAATCAGGTACAGATAATATGCAACAATATTTTAATATTTCATATAAAATTAACTATTATGGACTAGGGGGGCGTTGAAATTTTTGTTCTCTTCTAAAGGGGGCGATGGTCCAGAAAAGGTTGGGAATCACTGCGCTAGATGGTCGTTTATGCATTGCCTAACACCAGCTGCATTTTTATATGAATAGTGGCGAGGATACTAAAAGATGAGAGCTGGATAAGGAAAAGAGGATCCACTGAACAGCTGTTAGGAGATATTTGGTAGTCTCCTGTCAAGTCCATCCAGCATCTTCCTTAATGTATACAGGAACATATATCTCCTGCATACTGAGCAATGGCTTAACGTATCATTTTGCGGTCGGTCGTTCGAAGCTCATCGTTTCTCCATTCTCACAGAGAGCAGAGACGGGTTTGTAGGGGAAATTTCAACGTAGGCGCAGTGGGGACTCGAACCTGAAAACGTCAGATTATGATCGTGCTCCATTATCGAGTGAATCAACCCGCGCTCCAATTGTAAAAGACTATTTTTTTTTAAACTGGAATATGATAGTAGATGATTTTATAGGAATAATATAATTGTAGAATTTTAAAATTATTAATTGTATGGTATGTAGCAGAGAGAAATTTAATAGAAATTGTATCTTTTGCAATTTCTGATTTAAAAAAAATTGTGCTTCTTTTGCTCATTTCTTTAAGGAAGTAAATTTCTATTTTTTTTATTTAATAAATAATTATTTATAATCATTAATTAAAGGTTGTCATTAGTTTGGTATTTGGAAATATCGCACTGCAATGTATATGATTCAGAGCATTCTGTTCGGTTATTACTCATGCAATTTAAGAATTTATTTATGCATATCAGGATAAATGTTTGTAGTTTTCAAGAGATACCATCTAGAGCGTTACTTGGGTTGGAAGAACCTAGGTTTCGAAGCAGACCCGAATTTGGAAAAAAAAAATCAAGCCCCCCCCCCCTCGAAAAGAAGGAGATATTTCTTTCTGGGTGTCATATTTTCCTCATGAATATGAATGGAATTCGTATTTGTCTGTCTTAGTATTAATACCAAAATTATCCTAATCCATAATTTGGGCTTATGTAAATGTTTTTTTTTTCCATATAGTAGTTTTGGTTAGGGAATACAAACGAAAATGAGTAAAAGCACTGGAAGAAAAATTGATCCATATTTTCAAACAGTTAAAAAAGTCAACTATGTGATACAATTGCAACGGCTGCAGATGGTGATGAATTATCACAACCCATAACTTCAATCGCTGAGCCACCACAATATGCGTCTGAAGTAGAAGCGAACCAACGAAAAGAAGATACTTTAACTGTAAATAAATATGATATTGCGAATGCTGTCGGTGTGGCTAAGATGCTCAGTGATTTCGAAAAATTCAATTTCTATGCCTATGCCGAAATTCAATTCAATTCCCTATGCCGAAATGCTATTTCGGCCACAGCATCTAGCGAAAAATATCTGGATTGCGTATTCAGATTTAGAAAAGGGAGTGTACTGCAAATATTGCGGTCCCTTTGCAACAACTGGAGGAAAAATAAGGCATCAATCCTGTAAAGGTTGGTGGCTGAACCAGTTACAAAATTTTCTAAATTAGTAAGTAAATATGGAATTTTAAATATTCACAATTTATATTCATATCATCAGGAAGCAGATTTGGATACTGAAAAATTTATAAAGTGTTACGAAGAGTCTAGTAAAGATGTAAGAAATATGTTATATGCTACTCGAGCAAAACAAGTCAAGGAAAATAGAAAAAGACTTAGATCCATAATGCACACTTTAGTATATTTTATCACGCCAAAACATGTGGGCACAGGGACGATGGCCCTATATTGAATAATAATAATGAAGCATGGAATGAAGGAAATTTTAGAGAATTACTTCGTTTGCGTATAGATGCAGGGGAGTAGTTTCAATGTACTATACGAATCCCCCTTTGCACAGTGCTTTCCCCCTATGACGTCATCGGCCGTGCCCCCTTATTAATAATTAATAATTAATTAAAAATTAATTAATCCCCCTTTATTAAAAACTCGTGGCGCCCTCTAGTGTATATCATGAGTACTATGTTTAGAAAAGCCCTCAATTTTAGTCGCAAATTTTCCAATTTTTGACTCCCCTCATTAAAGAAAAACCTTTCTCAAAAGTTCCGCCTCCTTTATTAAAAACCCCTGGCACCATTTAGTGTATATCATGAATAATATATAAGCCGTAATTTTTCAATTTTGACTCACCCTCTTTAAAGACCCCTAGTTGACCCACCCATATTTTTAAGTCCCCTCTTTAAAGATCCCCTGGTTGACCAATATTTTTAAGTCCCCCTCTTTAAAGACCCCCTGGTAGACTCACCTGTATTTTTTAAGCCCCCCTGAATTTCCTAACACCTGAAAAAGATTGTTGGTGGAGCCATCTAGTGTATACTTTAGCAAGATTTTAACCGAAATTATTCCCAATTTTTGACTGACCCTTATCAAAAGTTCTGCACCCCCCTATTAAACTCCCCCTCACTGATCACATACTCCTGTCCCTTGGTATCTACTCTCATCTGAAATTTTCGAAGTCCACTTAACTTTTTTGGTGGCAACCCGCTCTCAGAACGGTTGATGCAATTCTTGAAAATAATTACCCATATTTTGTGAATTCGACCTTCATTAAGTCCTGTGACGTGGATTTCGCAACAAGCATTCGCAACAAGCTATCTCACCCAACAAGCATTAGCAACAAGCTATCTCACCCAGGATCACGTTTTACTGACGGATGGTTTTACAATCTGAGAATTCCTGCAAAATTAAGAAATATTATTCCAAACGGGGAATCACAAGGGGACCACGATTTACTGATGAATTTACCATCCCTTTGGCGGTCATCTTCCATAAACTCATTAATCATCAAAAAGTCCTCCCATTCCTCCTTTCTTAAAAACCCTTCATTAATTAAAACTCTTATCAAAAGTTCCGTCCCCCTTTTAAGGACTATCCGCGGTAACTGATTTAAAAGACTATCCCGTAGAAAATGAAAAAATGCTATTGGGTAAAAATAAAAAAATTAATAAAAGGAAAACGACTAAAAAATCTGATTTAAAAACAAATTATTCGTAATTAGGACAAATATTGAGGGGTGACCTGTATCTCCGACATAAAAGACCCGCTTTAGAACACACAACAAGAGTTTGGAACCTCACCCTGGACCACGTTTCACTGATGGATGGTTTTACAATCTGAAAAGTCGTGCGAAATTAAAAAATATTATTCCAAACTTGGAATCACAAGGGGACCACGTTTTATTGACAGATGAATCTTGGATCACCCCCTGCGCTGTCGACCCCCCTCTTTGCTTCCCTATCAGGCGCGCGATGTCTTACAACATGAAAACCCACTGGCACTCTTGATCGTAGTTTTCGGACTCGAAATTTTTCCAAGTCCAGAGACGGATGACAGCCCCTCTGACTAAACCCACATTGTCTACCTCATTTCAATCTCCTTTCGTTTCAGGCCATCACAGGAGATGGAAACAATGTTTTCCATCCTCTTATCGAAACATCCGATTTATGATAGGTCAACTATTTGTTTATCCTGTCGGAAGAATTTCCCTTCGAGCCCCTAAATCTCCAAAAGTTGAGCTCCTCTTATTTAGTCTCCATCGGGTTGAACGATGTTGCCATCAGATATCTTTGTTTCAGCACTTTCCGCGTCAGGACTAGTTTTGGAAAGTGGTTTTACGTTAAATCTGCCAGGTCTCAATTAATTACTCTCCGTAAGTATATCCGTTACGCGACATGGTTTTATTCCTAATGCTTATTACCGCTGTATCCTCAGTACATGATGCAAACTCTTTCCTAGGAAGTAACGCTACTCAGTAAGATAACAATTTCTTCCTCCAAAGAAAAATCAGCTATGGGAGTAATCATTTTTTAAAAATCTACAGTTCTAAATGCTCTTTTTTTAAAAGTTTTTAAAAATCGCCTCTTCCACGTTTACCGACGTGCGTGTGACTCATCACACTGATGAAATTTTATTTCGCGTTGCGATGTTAGTTACACGCTTTACAAAGTCAGTTGTTTTCATCAGATAAATTCTGCAAAAAAACACGGCAGAATGCTATAGAAAGTAAGCCATGCAAAAAGTAGAATTCATACGTTTCTGCTTCCCCTTGCGTAAAAAACTTTAGTCCCAACATGAGTTAATGGAGTAGGGAACATTAGTTTTAACAAATACACTAACCTACTATTCAGATCAAAAAACAATACCTTTACAAACTAAGAGTGTGAAACATCCCAAGTCCAGCAATACCCTTCTAAAAATAGGAAAATTCCATACACACTCCTACTTCTCAACATCGCCTCTGTTAAAAATTTCTGAAATCTTGTGCTATTATTGTGGCTTAAATTCGAAGAAATGCCGGGAGACGAGCACGCAGCAACAGGCAACCGTTGATAACTCAAAGGTCACGGGTCAACTCACGCGCTCCCTATGAAACAGATAATCGGAAGCATATCTAATTCCTTGTGAGCAGACTGCCAGCTCCGTGCTTTATCTTCATCAAAGATCTTTTTAACACTAATGAATAAGTTAAATAATTACTGTTACATGTCGAAATGCTGCACTTTATCAGAACAGGCCAACAGAAACTCTCCCTGTATGCTGCCTTCGGATCTTTTGACGCTTAAGCACACAGCAGTTTATCGCGTGCAAAAACTCCAATCTGTCAGCTGATTTTAAAATGTCCTCTTATATTGTTCATTACAATTAGAGAAACAGAAAATTGTTAATGTCATAAGAAATGCGTGATGTAAAACGGTACCAATGTCGCAAAATAATGTATGAAAATTTCAATCCCAGTGTGATATAAAGTAATATACGAAATCTGTAGTCTTAATCCCCCACATCATTTGTTAGGTGGTGATAGTGTTAACATCCACGAATTTTCAAATGACATTCGGGGTTATCACTTAAGTTTCAACTTCTCTTATTTTTTCCAAACCACGATAATGCAGTTTCTGCGGAACAGTTCCGGTGGTGACTTCGATGCAAAAATGGCGCATGGGGCGATCTTTCTCACAGTGGCGATATGACCATGCACGTTGCTAAAAAAACAAACCAGGTTCATGCATTTCCCATAGACAATAAAGATTTGAACTAAAAATTCATTAAAACCGTGAATGGACTGATCTGATTGATAAAAAAAATATGTGAAACGTAATGTACTGAACATGAGGTTTGACAACATAGTGTGATAATATAGACAGGGGTTGACTTCCTCGCTTGTTTTCTCTATACTATCATAAATTGAGAAACCTCGATGCTTGAGAAATGATTCATTTAACTATCAAAGGTAAATAGGCCCCTGTAAAGTTTAATTCTCCACACAATCTTCTGAGTTCATTCTGCTGTAGATGTCTAATTCTGTCAGCATCACAAGGGATGTTTTACACATTCAATCGAGGACTTTCTCTTTTTCTGACATCTTATTCACTAAATGTACTCATCAAAGTGTCTATCTACAAAAAATACTACGCATCAGACGTTAATGACTCATCATTACACAGACAAACTAGCTATCTGGTTCAGATGTTGTGTAAGCATTTAGAATTAAAGATAACGTGATTACAAGTTTCCTTATTAAAGTTTCACTACCATACAATCTTAGAGATAAACTCATTATTTACCTTAATCTTCAGATGCATGTTTCTCCACAGATTCGTAAAACTCTCGTTATGAATTCTTTGCTTTCTCTGATACAATACCACTATCACACATCTCACAAGATAATTAAAGCAACTTGCTCAAACACTGATTCATCTTCCACATATGCATATTTACTTTCATCGCACCATTTGCCAAAAAAGGTAAAATCGCAAGCATCATCTGAGACAGATTATTATTTTTCCATATATCTTTGCAATGAATTCTTCACACTAACCTGAAAAGAGATGAAATGGATACTCTTCAGTACTTTATCCACGATGCAGGTTTAAGTTATGATAGTCATCAGATTAAAAGTTTTAAATCCATCCCACAGACAATTGGTTAACACACATCTCTTCTGATCTAACAAAGCCAAGGTTTGAGATCCATAGTAAGACATGAACGTTTGTGTTGTTTTCCTTCCAAGATCCCGACATCCTCTCACCCCTTCTACTGTGTCGTATGAAAGGATCCTGTAACTGTTACGACAATTAGCTGAGTGAAGTCGTATTTATTTTTAAAGCAAAGACACACTAATTTCGGACTCGCTAGCTAGAGAACGATATATTAAATTCCTTGCTACCGTTTGATTTTAACGATCAGATAGTGTATATATCATCACTTTTTCAGTTCATACTAATAACTTCCAACTTTTAGAGGAAATATTGTCTCATTATAAGCGATTCCATACAAAGAGATACGCACTCTATGGTTCACATTTAAATCTATAGAGATAACGATCACTACCCATGGAACACATCTGTGAAAAAACACGCTATGAACGGGTTTGGAAAAAGATTTTTAGCCCATGGGTGCTGCACTGCAAGAAAGCACACCATCTTTGATACCAGAACCTACATGAAAGTTATACTGTTTGGGTTTGAGAAAGATTCTTTAGTACACAGGGCACCATATTGCAGTAAAGCACACTGCCTTGTGCGTATGTCTGTGTATGTCTGTTTCTGCGAATCATATGTTAATATGTCTCTCTGTATGTTTGTTTCTCTGTGTGTGTGTGTGTGTAAATATGTATGTTTCTACGAATTGTCTGTAAGTGTAGATGTGTGCATATATGTTAAGATGTAACTGTGTCTTCATGTTTGTTTCTCTGTGTGTGTTAATGTGTGTGTGTGTGTGTTTCGCGAATTGTGTATGTGTGCGTGTGTGTTTGTTTCCGTCTGTGTTAAGATGTGTATTTGTGTGCGTATATGTTAAGATGTCTATATGTGTGCGTATGTGAGTGTGTGTATGTTCATGTATGTTAATATGTTTGTTTCACTATATGTATATGTTATCGTGCAATTGCAAAATAGTTGTGGTGCAGTGGTTATGCAAAATATTTCATCACTGATCTTAACTTGAATACTCATATTTCAGTAGGTGTAAGGATTTTTCTTCAACACGTTCGAATATTTTTTTTTGAGCATGACAGTCTTTGTTACGTCTTACGTTACGTTTTCTGTCAGATGTCTCGTAACGAACAAAACGAGTGTGTACGTGTTAAGATGTCTGTATGCACATAGTCGTTTCTCTGTATGTGCATACGTCTTCATGTTTGTTTCTCTATATGTGTATACGTCTTCATGTTTGTTTCTCTGTGTCTGTGTGTGTGTTAAAATATCTGTATGTGTTTCATCTTTATGTGTATATGTTATCGTATGTGTGCGATATGTTATCGTATATGTTATCGTATGTGTGTTTGTTCACATGCAAAAAAAACATATTGTCTTGCAGACACTTGCTTGCTACAGAAGAAGCTAACAATTTAAAACGAGACTAGTGGTTATGCAAAATATTTCATCACTGATCTTAACTTGAATACTCATACTTCAGGAGGTGTAAAGATTTTTCTTCAACACGTTCGAATATTTTTTTTGAGCACGACTGTCTTATGTTACGTCTTACGTTACATTTTCTGTCAGATGTCTCGTAACGAACAAAACGGGTGTGTTTTTGTTAATACAGAAGAGGACATACATCCGAGAATTTTTCAAACTTAGAATAACACAACATCCTGATGGGATAAGAACGACCGGAAGGATGCTAACAGCTGAACCATGAAACGGTCGAAATCTTTGTTGTTTCGCGCAAGGGCAAAGAGGTGATAATACGTAATACCCCTGAAAAAAGACAAAATCCTTGTACCATAAAAGGCCCTCTTTTTTGAAACAACTGGATTTCCCTTTTCAGATTATTACATGTAGTTTACATGTTATACATGTAGTTTTACATGTTATACATGTAGTTTTACATGTAGTTTACATGTAGTTTTATTACATGTAGTTTCTGTTTCAGGTCTACATGCTGAGAGGCAAACTCTTCTGCTTCCGCTATCTCACTCTTCTGTTTTGACTGGTGTAGGGAGCCCCTTCTCTGGAGGCTAATTTCACCATATTTACAACACCTTGAACATTGAGGCGGAACTTTTGATAAGGGTTTTTTTAATGAGGGGAGTCAAAAATTTGAAAAATTACAACTAAAATTGAGGGCATTTCTAAAAATAGTACTCATCATATACACTAGAGGGCGCCACGGGTTTTTAATAAAGGGAGAGAATATTTAATGAAGGGGTTTTTTAATAAAGGGGATTAATTAATTTTAAGTAATTTTTTAAAAAATTATGAATTATTAATAAGGGGCGTGGTCGATGACGTCATAGGGGAGAAAGCATTTTGCAAAGGGGAATTCGTATAGTGCATTGAAACTACTCAGGGGACAAGATTCTTGAACAGCATTTATTAAATACTTCTTCTCGTGCTACCTACATTAGTAAAAGAACTTCAAACGCGATAATCAAATGCTGTAGTGATGAAATTTTGGCTGTGATATTGAATAAAATCTTAAATGCTAAATATTGCAGCATTATTTTCGATGAAACCACAGATATTTCGCATATTTCACAAATGTCTTTTGTTATCCGCTATTTAAACCAGGATAGCGTGCATGAAGATTTTGTGTAGTTCTTGAATTGCCACTCTGAAAATTACAATTTAGATCCAGATACATTAGAACCTGTTTTGACAGGTAATATTTTATAGCAAACTGTAGTTAAGTTAATAAAGCAAATGAATTTGCCACTGGAAAATTGTGTGGGCATTTGCACAGATGGTTGCATTATTAACTGTAACATTATATGGACAAAAAGGAGTCGTTCAAGAAGTAGAGAAATCACTGAAACGTGTAATAAGATGTCCTTGCGCCAATCACACTTTAAATTTAGGATTGTCAAAATGTTCTAGTGTACAATGCGTTAGAAATGCTGTGGGTGTAATGAAAGAAACCATTGCATTTTTATCGTCATGTTGTAAACGTAACTTTGTTTTAAACCACATGATAGAGGGTCAGCTTACCAGCATGTGCGAAACGAATGTAGTTTTGTAATTTAAAACAAATATGAATCAAATTTTGAAAGCATTAGCAAAGATATCTCTTTGGAATCAAAGAAGATCTGCCAGCAGAGCTCAAACACTTATATTAGCGATATCATTTGCGATTTTATTATCACATTGCATTTATTAAGTAAAATATTTGCTATTACTCTACCTTTAAGCAAACTGTTGCAGAAAAATAATTTAGATGTTAAGAGAGCAAATGATGCTGTATTCAATACTTTGTTCACCTTAAAAACAAGAGATTATTCGCAGAAGATAATTTTGGGAGAATACTAGAAGAAATAAAGATATCTCTGAAGGTATTACATATCGAATTTTCAAACTCCAGAACGACAAAAATATCCGGAAACATACAGTGCTTCAGATTACTACTGCATAACCGTTTATATTCCGATATTGGAAAGCATATTTAGTGATATTGAGTCATGTTTTAAACAGGATACACTTCACTTATACCATTTGCAGTGCTGTTTTCCTTCAGAAATAATAATGATTAATCGATAAATTTTGCTGTTAATGTTTTACTACCAAATATTCGGAATTATCAAAATAAAGCATTGCAGTTATGAAAATTAAGTTTGGAACTGAAATGCAGTTGTGGAAAACGAAATCGAGCAATATAATATTAGAAATACCACAAGATGGCCTCACAGCTTTAAAACATTGTGATTTACAGATTTATCCTGATGTGTGTGAGTATTTGAAAATTTTATGTTCCTTGCCAGTTAGCGTTGCCTCCTCAGTACTAAGTTTTTTACACTTTTTAATCCAGAATTAAGAAGACTTAAATCCTGGATTACGTCTAGAATGGGAGAAGATCGTTTACTTGGTTTGGCTTTATCATATACTCATCGAGACCTTAAATATCCGAAGAAAATATAACAAATCGCTTTTCTAATATAGGTCTTTAGCGCAATATGGAATTTATTATTTAATTGCCAGTTTTAAAACTGTTATTTTCAAATAATGTGTTTTAATAGCAAGAACATTTAAGCTAACCAACGATCTGCTATTTCGGAATGTTGTAGCAGTATTTCTTTAAGCTGATTAAAGATTTGTTATTCATGTTGTGTTGTAAAACCAAAAAAATTTTTAAGATGATTGTAAATTTGGTATTATTTTATCAAACCATGGACTGAGAACAAAATGCGCTCTAGTGAGCTTGTGTATATTTACTATTAACCTTTAATACTTATTAGAAATATTGCCTAGTATTTTTCCATTGAAATAAAATTTTGTTATCTATTCATTCCTTTTTAAAGGGAAGCGGGTGCTCCCCTAAGCAAAATTAAATATGTATAAATTATATATTATAAATTCGGAAGGTTACCATCTGTCCCCTAACAGCTTTCCAATGGATTATCTTTCCCTAACATTATCTGAACATTTTAGCCCCTTGTTACCTGGTCATTTAGCCCATTGCGTGCCAATAAAGTGAATTCAGAGGTAAAACAACTCAACCCAACTCGACCACGACATGCCACTTTCTATTTTGCATCGCAGTTATGAGAAACAGCGCATGGATCCTATTTTTTTAAATGACGCGTGCAATGTCAAGAAGCATTTATTTTCAAGGTTTTGAATACTTTTGTGACTAACTGTATTCTTTCAGAATGAAAGATATTTAAATGCAGTCGCGCCAGTTTATAAAACACTATAAAATCTCCGCACAAAAAGCGTATTTAATGGTTAAATACATTAAAACATCGATCTCTGCTCACTCAGCTAATTTTAAAAAACAATTTCCATAGTGTCAATTACATAACAATTTAAAATGCCAGTACTAAAGTGTTGACGTACTAAAATTAAATTTAAATAATTTTTCTATTAACTGCTCTACTTTTTCGTTCCTTTTTCATGGATAATAGGGTCTAACGTGAAATGAAATGAGACTTCAGCATTTTTAAAAGAAAAATCACATCTACACACTGCAAGAAAAAACAAGTGCAACACCTGGAAGGATTAATGCCATTTTATTGAAACGCAGGCAGCTGTTAGCAAACACTGAGATGTGCGATTGATTACATTATCAAAAAAAAAAAATGAAAAATCACCACTTTGCCTACCCGGTAAAGTGGTATAATTAGAATGATGTTGAACCTCTCCACGCAGCAAAACATTCGTGAACACGGCGGGAAAGCTATCGTAGAGCTCTATAATGTCCTCCTGAGGGATAGAACGTCAAATAGAGCGAAATCGCTGTTCCATTTCAGACAGTGGTTGGAGCACCTCTTGGGTGTTATTGGAGCTGTCAGCCCATCATGTCCCAGACGTGTTCAATAGGTAAAAGGTCCGGCGAGCGTGCTGGCCATGGTAATACCTGACGTTTTGCTCGTATAGATGCTGCAACTAATGCGGGCTGTTGTAGACGGGTATTATTGTGCTGGTAAAAGGTTCCGTGCTGCTGAACAAATGAGACAGCCACTGGCTTCAAAATGTTGGTAACATATCTTTGGGCAGTTAGATATCCCTTATGATGACCAGTTTTGACCGAGATGTCCGACTAATGGTACCCTTTACCAAGACACCAGGTGCTGGAGCTGTGTGACGAGGTCGCACGCACTGGGTGGCATTCGTTTCCTCTGGATGACGGCGAACACGTTGTCTACCGTCGTGCTGACCAAGACAAAAACGAGATTTGTCACCAAACACCACGGTACTACACTCTTGTTCGATTGTTTTTCCCCCATTCATTTTGGATAATTAAGAGTCTAATGTATATTAATATATTTATAAATTTACAGCATTCATAATAAGTATATTTATGAGCAAAGGTAGTAAATACCTATTAAAATTTATTTTATTCACAGTATAAAAAGCAATTTTACATTGTACGTTTTCCCTAAAAAGAATGAGGCTGCAGGTGAATTATTTTGGGATGACGGCATAAGCATTGGTAAGTAATTTTCTGATGCAAATAGAAAAAAAATGAGAAATAAGTAAAAAACGATAATTTACAAAGTGACACATTACTTATCATCAGCATTACGTGTTCTCTAATTCATTCTCGGCACTAGAAAGACCGAAAGAAAATAAGTTAGTGGTCTTAAAATTAAGAGAAGCTAGAGCTTTCATTAACCTCCGGAGAATATAGAATGCTTTTGTTTTTTCAGAGATAGCAAAGTTTTTTTTCCAGCTAAGTCACTTTTAAAGCTGTAAATTCAGTTGAATGAAAGATTTCGAAATTATGAAAATAATATTTTATTAGCACCTTTACAACCCAAAAGGAATGTTTATTTTTTTCCTCTTAAAACAGAGAATTTGAATATCTACATATGGAGAGAACGACAGACGACAAAGTTAAAACAATAGTTGGTTTTCGAAACGAACTAAAAAAAGAACAGTTGATGATTGTAGGAAAGTATATTTGGAAGACTAAGTATATACAAGGTGTCCCTGAATCCATGGCCCAAACGTGAGGGGATAGTAGTACACACCGAACCCACCAATATTTGTCATAGAACATGCGGCCGCAAACGCAGTGAGGAGTCGAAAATAAAGGACAGACACAGAGGTTTCCAGAGTGACATTTATTGGAGATCATTACAACAAATGCTCAAACGTCCGCCCATCAACTTTGATACAGGCGGCACAATGGCAGAGTAATGATCGGCGTACCTGCTCGTAAACACCGGGTTTGTCACGCACATAGAAGGCTGCGATGGATAGTCGGGCCACCAGATCCTGCACGGGCGTCTCGTACACGACACCCTTCAAATGTCCCCACGGAAAGAAATCCATACAAGAAAGATCGGGCGATCTGGGGGGCCATGGGATGGGACCACCATGCCCAATCCATCGGTTCCCAAATGTGGTATGAAGGTACTGACGCGCGTCCATGCTGAAATGGGTGGTGCTCCATCGTGCTTAAACCACATACTGGCGCAGATTTGGCTCGAACATCCTGAAGCAATTCCGGCAAAACCTGTTGCAGAAAAATATGGTACGTTTGCCCATCGAGGCGATCTGGCAGTAGGTAGGGTCCAATTGAGTAGTCATGAACGATCCCCGCCCAGACATTGATGGTGAACCGTTGCTGGTTCGAATTTGGACGTGTACCATGGGGGTTCTGGTCCGCCCACAAATGCGCATTATGGACATTCACTACGCCTTCACGAGAGAATGTTGATTCATCCGTAAAGAGCACATGCGCGGGAGAAATCGGGATGTGCGGCACTTTGCTGCAGGAACCACTGGGCGAAATCCATGCACAGGGGATAATCAACAGCTGTCAATTCCTGCACTCGCTGCAAGTGATAGGGGTGTAGCCCTTCTTCATGCAGTACTCGCCAAACACTGTTCGATGCATACCCAGGCTCTGGGCGGCGAATCGCGTGTTTGTACCTGGGTTATATGTCACCATCCGTGCTCGTCTGGCATCATGCTGACGACGTGGAAGGTGTCTGCCTCAGACAGCTGGCAGTGCAGTCACGCAAACATTTTATGATCAGACACACAGCGCATAGGATATTGCTCAAGGTAGAGTCTTTGCGCCCCTCTACCATTGCCCTGGGCTATGCCGTACATCAGGTGCATATCGACTTTCTCTGCGTTCGTAAACTGCTCCATCTGTTATCTGGTCGACCCTGAGAATGCTGGAGTTTGGTCGATCCAGCGCTTTTAAGCCGTGCTACCTCGTCTGCACCCCCTACCGGCACTGGGCTGCGTTTGCGACAGCATATTCTATGACGAATATTGGTGGGTTCGGTGTGTACTACCATCCCCTCACGTTTGGGCCATGAATTCAGGGACACCCTGTATATAAATGAGAAGAAATCTGATCGATCCTGAGGGATATATATTTGAATAAAAATAGGAAAACGAAAATTATATATGATTCAAATCCTTTTGTAAACTATAATATTATTTTTGGTAAATTATAGCTCTCTAAAATTAATAGTATATGTGTAGAACTATAACTAACTATAAAGGATTGATATAAAAACGTGGATTCAAATTGCTAATCACGAGTAAAACAAATTTCGCTGAAAGGAGAATGCTTTGAAAATGCAAATGATTGAAATAAATTAATTTTTCGATATCTCATTGATTTCAGATTTATTTTAATATTTATTTCTTTAGGACAATATTACTATTAAAAATTGCTTGAAATGATATTTTTGTATTTTTGCTTTGTCTACTCATTATAACAATAAGTTTGAAAAATTTATTGCGATCTCTATAAAAGTAATAATTCTGTTATGATGATGATGATATTGTGCGTACAAATCTTGCAAACGTGTGAGAGAGGAGTTTGAGTTGAAGTTTCCTCAGTCTGCAGTTCCCAACAAGTCGACAATATCTCGTTTGATTGATAAATTTCGTATCACTGGGTCTGTACAGGATCGAAAGAGCCCAGACTGGCCATCACTGTTAACTGCTGAAGTTCTTGATGATGTGTCTCAGCATTTAACTCGCTCACCCAGAAATCTCTTAGAAAGTTCTTCACAGGTTGGACTGTTACCAGCTATTGTTTTCAGTGCTAAAGAGAAGTTAAAATTTCATGCCTACCGCATTGGTGTCGTTCATGAAATGAAAGTATCAGACTATGAAAACGTTTATGGTACTGTCGTTGGTTTAGTTCTTTTGTTGATGAAAATGTAATTGAGTTGTTGGACTGCTTGTTTATTTCGGTGATGAGGCTTGGTTTCACTTTTTATGGGTATGTAAACAGTCAAAACTGTTGATATGGAGCAGGGAAAATCCTCACACATTTCACGAACGACCATTACACGCACGGAAAATTGGTGTTTGGTGTGCAATTTCCCGTCATCGTGCGATAGGGCCTTTATTTTATACTCAACACTAATTGTTGAAGTTTATCGTGACCTCTTCCAACAGTTTATTGCACTGTTGGATGTGAATGAACGAGAGTGTTGGTTTCAACAAGAAGACGCGACCGCCCATACTTCAAATGAGACAATGGCCATGTTGCAGGAATTTTTTGGTGATCATTTGATTTAAAAAAACTTGTGTCCCCCAAGATCCCCAGATCTTACTCCTCCAGATTTTTTCTTTTGGGGATATCTCAAATGTTTAGTGTTTCAAAACAATCCCCATAAACTTGAAGACTTGAAGGCTAACATTGAAAGAGAGATTTTAAACATAAGAAAACAAACATTATGAAAGGTGACTGCAAATGTCATGAAACGGGTACGAACCTGCATCCAGGTTTCAGGAAATCACTTTCAACATCTTTTGTAAAGGTAGATATATGTCTAATTTGCATCTTTTGAAATTTGTGTCTTTTGTTAAGTTCAAGTAGAAAAATATAATAGAAGGTTGCCCCCTTTTTGAAACCCCCATGAGACATACATTCATCACAAACATGTAGCGTCAAATACTGCCTTTCAATTCTCTCAATGCCAATCCCTGAACAAGGACTTCGGACAGTTTCCTTCCAAGAAATCATCATATATGAGACCAAAGCAACAACTGGCCATGTGTCTGAAAATGCAAAAGATTTTAATGCAATCAAACACTTGAGAATATTTTTGCAAAATATTTTAGAAATGCTGGAAGAAGAATCCAGGGAAACACTTCCGACCTCCGAGTGAGGCTTAGAATAAATATACCATAGCAAGGGTCAGAAATAGCACTGAATGCTCAGATGCTGCATGACGAACATAATTCTGAGTTATAAATGATGTCTAGGATTTTCATTCAAGCTCATACCATTGTTCATTTGGTCACCTCATCAAACATGTATTCATTTGATGCTCAAATTTTATTGATTAGTACCTCTTGCATTTATCCTGGTGGACAAAAATCATGCGAGGAACTTCCTTCGAATTCCATTCTTTCATTCAAATTAGGGTGGAAATTTTATTTTGTTTTTGCTCTCGTTTTGCCAAATAATAACTGGTGTTCGCAGCCTGAACTCATAAAGGCGCAACTTAACGTTCCATCCGACGGGAAGATAAATATACACATATGGTATATATATATATTGACCCACAGAAGTTTACTAGTTATATGAAGATAAAACAAGCAGGAGCCTGTCAGTTTATCTTCATACAAAGCATGCAAATTAAAACGTCATTCTGAATCGGAATATTTACTTCGTGACACGTTTTCTAAGGAGATAAATGAGTTTGAGGAATACCCAAATAATAGCACCTCCTTCTCATGGCCATCATAAGCACGACATTTGTTCCAACAATGAGAGGAACCCAACATTTCGTCAGAATTTGAAGGAAGTCTCCTTAGTCTCTTTGTTAGCAAAGTCGAGAGTTCAGCTTGCGAACACCAGTTACTGTTTGGGAAAACGGGAACAAAAGGAAAACAAAACTTCCACCCTCATTTGAATGAAAGAAAGGAATTCGAAGGAAGTTCCTCTCATGACTTTTGTCCACCAGGATAAATGCAAGAGGTACTAATCAATAAAATTTGGGCATCAAATGAATACATGTTTGATGAGGTGACCAAATGAATAATGGTATGAGCTTGAATAAAAATCCGACATCATTTATAACTAAAAATTATATTCGTCGTGCAACATCTGAGCATTCAGTGCTATTTCTGATCCTTGCTATGGTATATTTATTCTAAGCCTCATTCGGAGGTCGGACGACTTTCCCTGGATTCTTTTTTTTTTTCAAAATTTCGGTTTTGGAGAATAAGTTAAGGTACTAAGAAAATAATGATATAAATGGATGTGATCTCTTGACTGAACTAGATATAGCCAAAGAATTATTTCCTGAAGATGTAAAGCTTCCAATAGAAGCCGCTAGGTTCATAAACATTAATAAGTTACAGGATGTCGTGCCAAATCTGTGGGTTGCATTAAGAATAATGCTTACAATACCTATTACTGTGGCCGCTGGCGAGAGAAGCTTTAGTAAACTAAAGCTTATAAAAACATACTTAGGTTCATCCATGTCTCAAGACAGAATGAATTCTTTGGCAATTTTGTCTATAGAAAATGATATTGCAAACAATATAAATATAGAAAGTGCCATGAAAAGATTTGCTGATCTAAAGGCTAGAAAAAAAAATGTTTTAGGTAGGCTAATTGTTCATACTGTCCAAATACTGGTTCAGAAAAAAAAAATAATATTATTGTTCATTGTTTGTTAAAAAAAAAAAAAAAAAACCAGGTAATAAACTCATTTCTATATTTTTAGTTTTTTCCTTGTGAAAATTTTTATAATTATACTTAAAAAGGGCGCCGAATTCCAGCTTGTCCAGGGTGCCAGCAACCATAGGGCCGGCCCTGCATCTACCACAGCTGATTTTAAGGTTTCACCTTCCAACATCCTCAGAGATTGTTGAGTCTCAGGGTCAGTAACAGAATCAATAAATTGCAATTGAGCTAAGTTATCTTGAATTTCTGCTGGACAGTTACTATAAGCTAATCTAGGTAGACGCTCAGTATCACTAGCAAATTCTTGCTAAGTTTCACCATTCTTCTGTATACAATGTTTCAATTGTGTCATATAGTATTGTTTTAAATACACGCTGCGTATATTTGCATGTTGTCGTCCTCAGTGACGTCATTATTTCATCCAATGACTTTCAATCTTGGATCACGGTTTCTGCCGCCCTTAACTATTAACATATAACGTTCCTAAAGGAATTCCTTCTGGGTGTTCTTTTTTCAATGCTGTTGATGTGTGTTCAACCCCAGTCTTAGCAAATGCGGGGTTCATTAGTTCAAAAACAAATAACAATGAAACAAAAGCTAAACTGCTAAAACATTTAGACTGCACACAAATATCAATTTCCTAGCCGAAACAAATCATTAGAAATATTCGTTTGAAGTTTTCAAATTTTCCCTCCTTTCAAAGGGCGCCTTTTTAAACTTTCGAGAGATTCGAAAAGAATGAATCGTAATAGTTTATCAATTCCTATGGAACCCAAAATAATTTTTTATTCATCCCTAAGAACTACATAATTGCGTTTTTCTCCCTCCCCCGGAGGTATTGGTGAAAATCATTTCTTCAATTCAAACGTCATGACCTTCGCATTTCACCAACAAATTTTTTAAATTGTAACATAATCACATCATTTGAAATATTCATTTAAATTTTGCCAATTCGAAATTTCTCCACCCTCAGACAATGCAATTGTGACTTTTATGACATTGCGAAAGTGCAGATCATAATATTTCGTCAACACCTATCCAACACAAAAAATATATTTAATATATCACTAAAAACAAAGAAGACGAATGTGTACAAACGGACAGCCATATATGCAGATGACAAAGTGAAAACATTAACTCGTCTTTGTTTTTCTTTAGAAAGAAAAACAGATAGAAATAACGATTTTTAAATAATATATTCGTAACGATATGATGTTCTTAATTTTTTTTTGTTTGTAAGGTTCGTTGTTTATTAATTCTGAATTTATTTCAAGTTTAAGCAAAATATTCCTTTGTGCAATTGACGAGCCAAAAAAAAATGTGGAATATCTATCCAGTCAGTTTGTTAGAAATCTTCTGGGATTAGTTGTAACAGAATAAAAAGTTTTCGACACAAAATAAAAGTCTTTTTAGATAGGTAAATGATTATGAAATGTATCTGTTAAAATAATGGACTATATATGAGATAATCTTCGCAACATTAGTTGATGGTTTGCGAAATGTTTTCGTTAATAGTTACTTGAAAACTGAGACCTAAATTGAGTTGTTTTATCGAACCATGAATAAAATTTCGTTTTCTGTATTGGTCAAAATTCTATGAAACCATTCAACTGATTGCAACTGATTTAGTGACAACATGTCTTTTAACGAACAAACTGATCCGAACACGATTTTGATATTTATGAGCTATGAAAAAAAAACGAAATTAGAAATGCATTCATTTCGTAAAATGTGAATTTTTATATTAAGAAAAAAATTTTAGATGACACTTTTATTTACAAAATAATTTACAGCAAATTGAGAATGAAAAAAGTACAGAATTTGTAACCACCTGCCCCTGGCTACCATTTTATTATTAATTGAAAGAAAAATTGCTCAACACTATTCCGATGATGTCACTGAATCAGTGGATTTAGCAGAAGAAAAAAATAATTGTTTACATCGATACGTAACAATGATCGAAACTCAAAAATGAAAGCGAATGGGGAAACAAAGGAGTTGATGTTTTAGCATCGTATGAAGAGAACTGTGTGATTCGCGTTACGAATTATGAAGAGAGGTAAGTTCTTATGAGTTGAATTAATGAAAATAAACATGTATAGTATGGGTCATGTTATTGAAGCGTCGGTAGATTTACTTAAGCGTAAAGATGAATATGAATTCCTTCATGATATTGGTGAAGGAGGTTACGGCAAAGTCATAGCGTTGTATGACAAAGCAAAAGCTTGTAAGGTAGCAACTAAGATAGTGGCAGAAGCTTCTAATGGTGAAGATATGTTATGGCCACATTTATGCCACGACAACATTGTGTGCTTATATGGAACGATTACACTAATTGGAAGAGCGAAAGCATTCTTTATGCCCTTAATGGGTACGGATCTTTTTAATTTAATACATGCACCTGAATTTTTTACTGCTCCAGATTGTATGACAAGAAAAAGGGGATTCGTTTTTGATTTCCTCAAAGGATTGGATTATTTACATAGTCATGGATTAACACACAATGATTTCAAAGAAGAGAACATCCTCGTTAATAGAGAAATGAATAAAGCTGTCATAGCTGATTTCTCATTCCTTAACAAAGCGCTTGAAACAGACTTCAGCAAGATAGCTGCGCCTTTTCTGTATTTACCACCGGAAATTGTATCTGCTAGAATGCATGGCCCATTTGATACCATAGATGCTGAGCTCTGGGTGGCAGGAATCGCAATTCTTCAGATAATGACAAAACAATTTTTTTCAAAATGCATTAAACTTTGTGTACCTCGTCCCACTTTCGACAATCACGTTAAACCGATGCTCACGAGCATGAAAGATCCTCGGTTCATGCGTTCGCTTCTGTTAAAGGCTAATCCTGCTTCACCCATTAAAATTGAAGCTGCTAATCAACTAATCACCTTTTTAGACCTTTTTATTTGTGAAGAGCCGCAGAAAAGAGTAAGGGCGAAAGCAGCGCTGCTTCATAATTTCTTCTTGAAAGATGAAGATAATAAGGTTGAGTGTAATGGTGCAAAAGTGATGGAGCCCTGTTCTCGTGTGATACGAAGAGGCGCTCATGCTAATAAAGCTGAAGGTTCGAAAAAGCCAAAAACTGTTTCGTCCAATAAAAATCCAGATGTTGAAATGAAAGAATGTGATAAAGCTTCACCAACTAATGATGGTAGAAGGATGATACAATTACGCAAATGCACGACACGATTTTTCAGGAGAATATTCTGCATGAGTTGCTGATGTACGTCTACTAATAAAAGGCAAGATTTTAAGATTGGGAAAGTGAATGAACTGCCTCCTGATGAAATGCATCCTAAAAGAGTAATGATAGGTTATAAGCAGCCAGATTCCGTTTCTGATGGTGTGAATAACGAAAGCAAGAAAAATTCCGGGGTAAAGAAAAAAATCAAAAGAAAGTTAGCTGAAAGTCGAAGTAAACTATAAATCAACACACCCAAAACAAAAGGCTCTTTTAAGAGCCACATATTGTGTAGAAAGGATGCCCGATCGTACAAAATAAATTATCTAGTAAAGTGACATTTTCACTGCTCTAAGAAATCTTTGAAGGAAAATCCGAAAAGGATACTTGGTATGTGAATTAGCTGGATCAGCATTCTCCTTAAGTGTTGAAGAAGAAATATTTCCGTGATCCCTCTGTTTCCTTACACTCTAACTGCCTATATGTGGAGGGGTTTTCTCCAGGTTAGAGCAAACACTCTGACATGGATGGTGCCTTGATGTGGCGTCAGAGCTTTTCACTAAACCATCTGGCAGACATATTTCTATGTAACAGAAAATGCTGATTGACACTTTAATGCAACTTTGTAGTATCTTTATCCCTCTTTTTCCTCCCACGTTAGCTGCCTATATGGCTCAATCGGTAACGCGCTAGGCTCGTAATCTGTAAATCCCAGGTTCGAGTCCCACCTGGGCCAACTTTGAGATTTATCTCGGCAAAACTCTCAGTCAGTAAGGGACACCGATGAGCTTGGAAAAGTGGCCGTCCGTTGGATGGGACGTAAAGTCGTGGCCCCGTCTCTGGGAGACCCTGTGCACCTTAAAAACATGCTGGATGGCCTTGACGGGATCTACAATCTATCCAGTGAATTCTCTTCCCTCAACTGTCTTTGAGCCCTCGGGGTTCTTGTGACCTGGCCATTTAGCCCATTTTAGGCAAAAAAAGTGTAACTCAGAGGTAAAACCATTGACGATCCTATTTTTTCCTTTTCGGCTATCCGTAGTTGCGTTAGAGTAAGATGTACGCATAATTGCTGTATTTGTAACTGTGCTCATTAGTGAACGGCTTAAATATTTCACTCTTGAAACATTGATTTGTTTATTGCCCCCACCACCTCCTTTGAAGCCTTTTGCAGCCGTTGAAAGATTCCCCCACCCACCCACCCTCTGAAAAAGTCTTTCCTAATGCCCATTGGAAGTTTCTAGCTGAAATATTTAATGCATTGCCTTGATCTAATTCGAAATGGTTTTACACAAATTTGACATCTAACGTATGCGAAAAGAACTGTACAAAATAATCTCTGAATGCTTTTGAATATCGCAAGAAATGTAATACCGATTATTAACATTTTTCTAAATACCATTCCTTTGTTGAATTTTAAATTTTTACGTGAAATTTGCTTTTATAAATGAGCAAACGAAATTCAAGTGCTCAATATGTAATTAATTTTTTTTCAGATTCCTAACTATATGTATTGAACTTAGGCTCTCTGAGATGAGTTCGAGCGGGCTTGGGCTCAGAATAATTTAAGTTTCAAATACATAGCAATTTGAAATAAGCACCATGTGGGTTTCGATTATTTTTTTACATATTCTCTAGCGTTTTTAAATGAATAGATCTTTGCGTTTAGCAGGAGGCCTACGAATTTTCAGTCTCTACTAGTATTTCCATTTTTTCGTTTCAAATAGCATTAATATTTTAATTTTATTATAAAATGATTATAATTAATAAGAATAAAATAAATGAATAGCGACATGCATTTCTCTGTATACAGTACTGTGCAAATTAGTTGGGACAATAGGAAAATGCAGTAAGAAAGACATAACTAAAATAATTATTTGTTTAATAGTGTAGTTAATAGTGAATGTGACCCCCCTCAGCTTTAATTACTTCTTACACTCTCTCAACTATTGATGCCACAAGCTTTCCACACATCTCCTTCACTTCAGGGTCGTGGTACCACACTTTCATGACACTTTCTATCATTTTGGTTTTCGTCGTGCAATCCATCTTAGATATGCGCCCTTTAATAATGGCCCACAAGTTTTCAATGGGGTTTAGATCGGGTGAATTTCCTGGCCACTCCAATACCTTCAAATGTTGCTGGGTAAAGCTCTTAGACAGCTTAGAATTGTGGTATGGAGCCAGATCCTGTTGAAATACCCCATCGCCGTTAGGAAACAGCTTCTGCAGTGTTGGGACCATTTTCGCCTCCAGAACGCCGGTGTACTTTTTGCTGTCCATCATTCCTTCAATGGGGTGAAGCGTCTGTGGCCCGGAAGCTGTGAAACATCCCCAAAACATGACCTTGGTGGGTGTTTGGGGAATTGCTGGATGTGGCCAGATCGAAGAGGTTCTCCAGGCGAGCGACGGACGAAATTTGACCTGTCGCCATGCACCTCAAAGTGGGTTTCGCCGGAAAATATCACTATTTTCCAATTCTCCACAGTCCAGTCTCGATGTTTCTTTGCCCAGGATAGCCTTTTTGCTTCATAGCGGATGTCAAAAGTTGCTTTTTGGAGGGCATCGATCCCGGCGACCACACTGCAGAGGGCGACGACGTACGGTGGAAGCATCTATATTAACCCCATGAGACGCAATCTCCCTTTTGATGTCTCCACTGGTCTTCTTCGGGTCTATGATACTAATTCTTCCAAGTAGACTATCATCTCTAGGGGTGGTTTTTCTTTTTCTTCCACAATGTCCTTTACGGGACGTGTCCACGGACCCTGTCTCCTTATGCAGCTTCATGATCCGTGAAACGCTGGATTTCCCGACGCCAACTGCTTTTGCTATCTGCCTAGCAGTAAGTCCTCAGCCTATGAAATATCAATTCCGACTAAAGTGGAAGTGTAAATAATAGCAGAGTAACACAACAGACAATTCTAGACTTGCAGCAGAAGGTTATGAACAAGTTTAGACTTGCAGCAGAAGGTTATGAACAAGTTTAGACTTGCAGCAGTTTAGATTCTGCAACGGAAGGGACTTAGCGTTCCTTCGCTTGTCCCAACTAATTCGCACAGTACTGTAGGTCTTATGATGCGTCAGAGAATGTTGTCTCCAAATGGGTCTCGGGCTCAAATAATTGACGAAATGGATTCCGGGCTCAGTAATTGACGAAATGGTTCAGGCTCAGACTGACTCGGGCTCAATAATTGAAGAAATGGTTCAGGCAGTATCGGATTCAACAACTTTGAGCTCGGGCTCGTATAATTGATCCCGTCCTGAACTCGTTTCTGCTAAGCTTCATTGCAACTATACCAATGAGAGATTTGATGTGATGAACGTAAGAACGTCTCAAGCGGAATGGGATGAGTTGTTCACGCTTTGTATAAATTTTTATGAGCAAAGAATTCTTTGAATTCCTGTTCCAGATCCATAACAATTGTTAGTTTATTAAAGTATCTCAAGACAGACAACAGTGGAATACGATTTTGGCGGAAGAATAGAAACATAATTCATTACAGCTCACAGAATTTTCAGTTCATTTTCAAAAAAAAAAAAGCCACCAATGTTTTCACTTTGTCGTGTGTAGATATTCACTTTTTTGTTTTTACAGATAATTCTTTTTGAGTTGGATAGATATTGATGAAATGTTACGATTCGTATTTTTCGAATATCCCAATAGTTTCATACCAAACGTAGGCACATAATACAGACAGTAAAAATGACGATTCTGATCCATTTCTAGAAACTTTTTTGACCAAATACTTTTAGATGCATAATAATCAGTTCATAGCACTCATCAAAAATGTATATTTTTGGTTCTTAATCAAAATATTTTAACAATTGCTAAAAAAAAGAGTGTTTTTTCCAATTCATTACTCATTAGAATTGTATTTTTTCGTTTTAAGAGAGAGAATTTTCCTGCGGCTCTTTCAGAATATAGTTTGTTTTTTTTCCTAGTGGCTCTTCACTAAGTTTCGGTTGGATTCGATTTTTAACAGCATATCGTAAAAACCGAGGTCAATGAACCAGTAAGGCCGCAAAATTTGCATCAAAATATTAAAATTAATTTCACATTTTCTATGCGTCCGACAGATGCCACTAGTTCACTTTAAAGTAGGGGGTTCTCAATGTGAGGTACGCGGTAAAACGTTTTGGGGTACGCCGTGAGAGCTCAAAAGTCGCTAGACATATGTTATATATATATTTTAAGTCATTCCCATTGTTATACTATAACTATAGTTTTATCTATCTATACAAGGGGTACGCGGGGTACACATTTCCAGGGGATACGTGAAGCATAAAAGGTTGAGAACCACTTGTCTATATTATAGTTTTTGTGTGCTACATAGTGTCATCTTTTCATATTATTGGGTAAAGCGAACTATTTCTAATCTTGCTTTAGTTTTCGCTAATTCCATTTGAACAGTAGTCTGTAATAGCTGTCAGGAGCGTTATTAAAAAACAACGTATTATAGTATAGAGCTTTCTTTTTGCTCTTGGAAGTTAATTCTGGCAATTAAATTTTGCAAAAAGCTTCATTGGATTGCCGACTTTTTGGTTTTCTAATAATTCGCAACACTTCTGGCAAAGAATCCTACTCCTAGATTTTCCAGGACTTCCCGTACAAGGACATGCCCTATCATTAACTATATACTTTTCAAAATATACAAAGCATACTTTCAAGTGTATACAAAGCATATTGACTATGCTCATCAAACTTGAGAGTTTGTTTCACCACTGCCTCAGTCACAATTAAAACAATGCTTGGCAGTGTAAAGGAATTGGAGGCAAGGTTACCTAATTCCGTGTTATTTTTATTTTGCTTTACCTACGTTTTTTATTGTTAAAATTAAATACAACTGTTCGAGATGAAAGACTACACCATGAACGAAATATCCGTAAAAAGTTTTTTGACTAAACAA
Organism: Ryuthela nishihirai; assembly: GCA_038380435.1. Classification (NCBI taxonomy): domain Eukaryota; kingdom Metazoa; phylum Arthropoda; class Arachnida; order Araneae; family Heptathelidae; genus Ryuthela; species Ryuthela nishihirai. Next base: position 9,622,315 of record JAWZYU010000019.1, read on the forward strand.
ATGATACATTCTGACTTAAAATCTTTTAATGCATATTCCGCGCAATGGTTCGTTGATAGTATTACACCTATCCCTCGATTTACACGGTACTCAGTTCACACAATTTTGGCTTTGCACGGTCAAAAATGCAACCAGTTTCGATTTACACGGTACTGACTGAGATTTCCTTTCTATGTACGTCTTAGTCAGTACCGTGTAAATCGAAACTGGTTGCATTTTTTGACCATGCAAAGCGAAAATTGTGTGAACTGAGTACCGTGTAAATCGAGGGATAGGTGTATTCCGTTATAATGGCATCCTAACTCAGTGACAGGGTTCCTAACAGTGACGTAGCAAGGTGACTGGGCTTTCTCGCGATCCTTATTTTTTGAATCCCTTCCCCCTCCTTAAAATCATATTTTGGAAAAAAACAGTAGGAAAACATATTTTAATGAAATAGAAACACCATTGTTTTATCGTTTTCTTAATTTAATTTGCAGTGTACACATATAAATCACGAGATATCATATCAGTATCATTCAGGCCAGGATCTGAAAAAATATAAAGAGGATGGTGAAAAAATGGGGGGGTCGAGTGCAAGTGACTCAACGGAGCCGAAAAAGGTAAAAGAGGGGAAGGCAAGAGACTGCCTTTACATTGAAGTAAAACATTTTCCCCTCCGCTTTAGAAGTCTAAAATGTTTTGAAAAATGTGTTAAATATGCACATACGGGCTCTGATCTAGAAAAGGTAGGGGGGAGCAGGAAATACAATTGAGTCAGACAAACGTAAAGAGGGAGCAGGAGGCTGGATTTCTAATGCAGTGTAAGATTTTCCCCTTGTTTTACAAGTCTTCAAAAATTTCTTGAAAAATGCATTGAAATAAGTTTAATAATTTTTTTGCATCCATTACACATACTCATTCTCAAAGGGGGAAGATATGGCCATATGTCGAACATGTTACTGTAATTTGCTCCCACCTGAAAGTAATTTTTCAGTTGATCTATTAAACTTTTTTATACATCCTAAATACACTTATTAGCTTAGTGCTTTTTAAGATTTCTGTGATTTTTTTTGTTATTGGAGTAAGAACAATAATTTTAATCTCCTCAACTTAGTAAAAACTTTTCAGAGTTAAAAATATTTTTATTTTATAGACAATCTTCTAGTAACGAAAAAAGAAAAAAGAGACACCCATTATCATGTTAGTGTACGGGAGATTTTAATGAGAGTAAGATTACATTTGCGTTTTCAAACTAGCAGATGAGTCTGCGAATTTAGATATCGTTTAGCGATACATCAGAGCATTTTATTCTGATACGTGTGAATCTTTACGGAATTGCAGGGAAAATATTTGCCTTCGTATTTCAGCCACTAAGCACATTTTCCAGTTTTTCATTTAAAGAAAAGCAGATTTTCTCTTAAACAAGGGTATTGCGACTTCTTTTGGCAAATATTTATACACGGGAGACTTAACGTCACTTTACTTAACATTAAGTTATTCGCATCCTCTTTTGTACAATTTATACATTCGCAAACCAAATAATGTTTGAGACTTGATTTATAGTACCACAACAAATAAACAGTGTTTCATTATATTCTTCTCAAAAGCTTTTCCGAGAAATGCGGCACTACAGTGCTGGTTTTTATCAAACTGACTAAAAGTTGTGATATATTTCGGAGAGGTTAACACCGACACTTCATTTCTTTATTCAATATATCAAAAAACATTATTCTATGGCTTTCGAGTTTAGAAAAAAAAATTCAGCCCTGCCATGAAAATAGTTTCTGTTTCCCAAAAATAAATTATGTACATTTTTATTTGTATCAATCAGCATTATATATACATGAATAAAAAAAGACAAAACGACAATATATTTATTGATCTCTAACCAAATAACTATTTAAATTTCAGTGCACATATTTTTATAAAACTTATCACTCGTTTTAAAATTATTTCACGGTTTCCTGCTGCATTTTTTAATATTGCGAAAAACTTAACATGGTAGACTGACGATTCGACGAATTGATAATTACAATAATCACCCTTTTTGTTATTGAGAAAATGAAAACTTAGTTTAAAAATTAATTTACAATTCGAAGGCGATGTGAAGAGGCTGCAGCATAGCTTGACCGAGCTGGGCACGTGGTACGAAAAATGGAAGATAAAGATTAACTCTAAGAAGAGTTCTGCTATCTTTTTTACTGCAAAGCGTATTATGAATCCTACTTGCCTCCATTTACAAGATATTCCCATTGACTTGAGAGTGATTCAGTCAAATATCTTGGGGTTGTTATACATAAGAGGTTAAAGTGAGACTATGACATAAATAATATAATCTCCAAAGTCAATTCATTGAGGGGCCAGATAGGCCCACTCCTTAGAAGAAATTCCATTTTAATGATTGATCATAAGCTTTTACTCTGTGATATGATCATCAGACCGGTGATTCTCTATGCTTCACCCACATGGGCGAATACTACACCCATCAATATTCGTAAGATTCAGGTCTTACAGAACAAGATTTTGAGAACTGCGGTCGATGCCCCCTGGTTTGTTACTAACAGACAACTCCATAAAAACCTGGGCATCGACCATATATATACACATATAAAACGCACCTCAAAAAGTTTTTTTGAGGCTGTAAGCAATAATCCCAATGAGATTATTTCCTCTCTGTTTCTTTACGATCATACTGTTTTGAACAAGTACAAGAGGCCTAAAACGATAGCGTTCTCTAAGACCTTCCCGTTTTAGGTTTCTTGTACAATTTTACTGCTATTTTTAGCTTTTATTATGTTTGCCGTTAGGGGCCCACCTAAGGGTGGTTTACTTATATGTTTTGTTCTTACTCATGCCAAATAGGCATATCTTTATGATGGAGATGGTTAGGGATAAAATTATTACCTGGTACATCGAATATGATTATACGATCTACGAATCAGTAACTGCTCTGTCGTTTCATAATTTCAATCATCTGTAAATATGTATATTTATATACCGAAGAGCTAAAACATTATGACCACCTGCCTAATATGATGTTGGTGTTCCATGTGTCGAAAAAAACAGCTCTTACCCAGCGAGGCATGGACTCTACATGATTTCTAAAGGTTTCTTATGGTATCTGATACCAACACGTTATAAGCAGATCCTTTAACTCTTGCAAGTTATGTGGTTGAGCTGCCGCGTATCGGATAAGCTGTTTCAACACAAAGCACAGAAGCTCGATTGGATTGATGTCTGGGGAATTTGGAGGCCAGGGCAATACCTGGAAGTCTTCCTCATGTTTCTCGAAACATTCTCGAACAGTCCGGGCAGTGTGGCATGGCGCATTATCCTGCTGAAAGAAGGCACTACTAGAGGGATATGCCGTTGCCATGAAACGATGCATCTGGTCTGCAATAATGTCTAGGTAGATGGTAGACGTCATAGTTTTCTGCACATGAATGACTGGATCCAAAGTTTCCCAGCAGAACATTGTCCAAAGCATTACACTTCCTCCACCGGTATGTTTTTGTCCCACTATGCATCCTGGTGCCAACACTTCCCCAGGTAAATGATGTATATATACCCAGCCGTCTACATGGTGCAACAGGAAACAATATTCATTGGACCAGATGACCCTTTCCCAATCATTCAATGTCCAGTTTTGATGCTCATGTGCCCATTGTAGGCGCTTTTGACATTGAACCGAGGTTCGCATGCGCACTCGGAGGGCCCTGCGGCTAGGTAGCCCCATTTTCAGCAAGGTTCGATGTACTGTGTGTTGTGACACATTACCTCCGTCACCAGCATTCAAATTACGGGCGAGTTGCGCAACAATATCCCTTCTTTTGGCTCGTACCCCCCCCCTCCCCCGAGAGGGAACCACCTTGTCCTGGTGGTGGGGGGGGGGAGGGTTTGAGAGCCCATCGAGGTCGAAGGTTCTGCTGACTGGTTTGTGCCCCGGTTGGACAGGTTAAGACCTCAAATCTCAGGGGAGCTGTTATGGGCCCTGCCAACTGACTTGGTCCATTAGGTTGGACAGGGCCCCGAAAGTCGGGCCCGACTAAGAGTTCCCACCACGAGATATTGGATCTATATATCCTTGTTAGTGGCTAACCAAGGCGCAGATTAAATTTAGGTTTTGACCGACGAATGAACTTTACTCCTACAGTACTGCTCATCATTAAGTAGTCGGGGATGAGCTGTATCTATCTATATTATCCCCTGACCGTAGTTAGTGGTGAATAGGGCAATTCCCTATACTGGTAGTGCTTTAGGGGGAAACAATGAGTTTTGTTTCATAAATATATTTACCTGTTGGCTCGTACCATACGAGATAGCCTTCACTCACCTCTAGCATCGATGAGCCGTGGTCGGCCCACACCTTGCCAGCGGTTCGTGGTTTTTCCCTTCTCGGACCACTTTTTGAAAGTACTAACTATGGCTGACCATGAGCACCCCACAAGCCTTGCCGTCTCGGAAATGCTCTGACCCAGTCGTCTGGCCGTTACAATTTGGCCTTTGTCAAACTCACTTAAGTCCGTTGTCTTTCCCTTGTGAAGAAGAAGAATAACACTGATTAACAGAACGCAGTATCAGGTGATATTTATTTCGTTTCATGAGCTTCACACGTGCCGTCGTTTATCTGCGGTTGCTTCGATTTCAATAAAGACGCACTGGTCATGATGTTTTGGCTCTTCCGTGTATATTAAAACTTCTAAGTATTTTAAAAATACTATTATGAGATTTCATTAGTACCAATGAAATTAAAAAAGTGTTTTCTAATTATCATTTTCATTGTTTTCAATCGAAACTTCATGACGTTCACATTCCACCACCAAAATTTCATATTTCTGTCATTAATATTTCGTTGCAATATTCGTTTGAAATTTTGGAATTGTCAATTTTTTTCACCGTTAGAGTGCGTGATTATAGTGTTCGAAAGATTCCGAAAGTATTAATCATAATATTTTGTCAATTCCTATCTAACCCTAAAAGGATTTTTGATTTATCTCTAAATACAAACAATTATCTGCTAAAATATTATTGTCTTCCCCCCTCCCTGGGCCTAAGAGGTCAATTCATTGTTTCCGAAGAAAACATCATGACGTTCACATTCCACCACCAAAATTAAAAATTTCTAGCTTAAATACGTCGTTTGCAATGCTTGTTTGAAATTTTTGAATATGCAAATTTTTCCGCCGTTAGAGGGCGCAATTATAGTGTTCGGAAGATTCAAAAGGTGTGAATCATAATATATTATCAATTCCTATCTAAGGCAAAAAGAAGTTTTCATTCATCGTTAAAAACAATCATCTAAAACTAAAAAGGCGTGTTTTCCCACCCCTTCTGGGTCTGAGGATTAAACTTATTGCTGGCAATGGAAACTCCAATCTGCCAACGGAAACTTCGCGACCTTCGCACTCCACCACCAAAATTTCGAAATTCTGTCACAAATACATTGTTTGCAATATTCATTTGAAATTTTGGAATTTCCAAAATTTTCCACCGCTGGAGAGCATAATTAAAGCTTTAGAGAGATTTCGAAAGTTCATATCTTAATATTTCATCAATCCCTATCGAACGCAAAAAGAATTTTTAATTTATCTCTTTAAACAAAAGTTCGATGTCTACAGACGGACGGACGGACAGACAAACAGACAGACGACAAAGAGAAACAATTATTATCTTGTTTTCTTCCAAAACAGAATAAAACGAGAAATTTTGAAGGTCAACGAGTTCAAGAGAGCAACCGTGTTCTCTTTGGGTGAGTGGAAGTGACACAACCCTCCATTTGCCATTAAACAATTGTTCTCATAATCTAGTCAGTGTCGTGGATGTATTCTCACGACACTGACTAGTTTGAGCGTCTAACAGCTCAATAATCTCTCTCAGTGTTAGATCCTCTAACTCAGTGTCTCGCAAACTGTGTGCCGCGAGAGATTCCAAGTGTGCCGCGAGAGATTTTCAAATTGACACTAGATATTCCAAAGATTTCGTTTTGACTTGACTTGTGTATCGACGTGCTTTAATATCGACGTGCTATCGACGTGCTTTAATAAAAATCTTTCAGATTTTATCAACTGGGATCTTGTAAGTATTTATCAAGCTTTTTCCAAATTTTGGCATTAATTTTTGATTATTTCAAGCCATAGAATGGAAAAATATTTAAAACAAACACCGAGTTATGAATTAAAGAACGAGAGCAAATCTTCAAGTAAAACCAGGCTGATGACTTCAACAAAGCGCAAATATAATGACGATTATATAGAGTTTGCTTTTATTCTTTTTTAGGTGTGCCGCGGAAAAAAAATTAGATTCAGTGTGCCGCGGAAAAAAATTAGATTCAGTGTGCCGCAGAGTAAAAAGGTTTGCGAGACACTGCTCTAACCCTTAATCTCTCTCAGTCTTAGATCCTCTAACCCTTAATCTCTCTGGGTTCCATAAATCCTCCTTTGATTCCCTATTTTAATTCGTTTCGCTGTTGGGTCTATTCTGATCTTCTTTGCTTCCATTCTCTGTATGTTTTTCTATGCATTCTGGGTTATGTTTCTTTTTTTTGTTATGCACGTATGTCATTTTTTCCCTCCTGTGCTTAATCTGACAGTGAACTAGATACATAAGAAAGTCCGTTCCTCTTCGGTCGAAGACGGGTTGAGTCCTATCATGTCTCCACAGCTTCTTCCAGATGTCTCTTTCCCTTGTTCGACTACTAAGCTTTCGGAGAGCTTTCGTTCTGCGTTCCCTACAGGGTGTTTCAAAACTTTGTACAAATGTCAATGGGAAATAGGGAATACCAAGACAAACCTTTTTCGTATATGAATATATGTCCGCTGACGTAACCCTTCGGTGTTAGAGGGCGATGTTGCAATTGGCTAGAGTGGCGAAGTGAGAAGGGAGAAGGGGATTGTGTTTGTCGTCGGCATTCGTAAATCAGACACATTACGTGCAACGTGGAGTGTTTCACGACTACCGAGATGGCTGACATGCTTCTGGCATATGGGGCTGCCAATGGAAACGGAAGAGCTGCTGTGAGGTTGTACCGTCAGCGCTCCCCAAACAGACGTGTGCCAAACCATCAAACATTTGCGCGTTTGCACCGGTATCTGTGGGAAAGTGGAACATTCCATGCAAACATGCATGACACTGGTCGGGAGAGAACCATGTGCACTCCTGACATGGAAGAAGAGATCCAATGGCAGATGGAGGACAATCCAGGCAGAAGCGCATGAGCTGTTGCACGTAGCTAAGTGTGAACCATGCCCTCGTGTGGAGAGTGTTGTATGAACAGCAGTTACATCCGTTTCATCGTCAGAGTCCAGACATTGCAACCTCAGGATTACTCTCTTTGTGTGGAATTTGTGCGCTGGTTTCAGCAGCAGACCGCGGTACAGCCTGAGTTTCCAGCTCATATGCTCTTCTCAGACGAGGCCTGTTTCATACGTGATGGTGTGTTTAATGTGCACAATTCTCACGTTTGGGCCCACGAAAATCCGCCACAATGGCACATAAAATATAATAAAATAAATACCCCCTCAAGCAGCTGCTTGCCACATAGGTCTGACAGGAGCTTGTCAGTTTATATGCCAGAGTAGAAGGTCTGAGAGGATGGCAGGACCTCAGCAGAAAAACGACACATACATCTATGCCTTACCCGGGGCTCGAACCCAGGTCCCTTAGATCAGTAGCCAAGCGCGCTAACCACTGTTTGGGCGGCTATCGTCCATGATATTTTGATTGGGCCATACCTGCTGTCTCCCAGACTCAACGAGCAGATTTATCGGGCATTTCTTAAAGAAACTTTGCCGGGATTGCTGGAAGAAGTTGCCGTGGCTATTCGCAGATGAATGTGGTTTCAACACGACGGGGCACCAACACACTTCAGCAATGATGTGTCTCATTATCTGAACGGCACTTTTGGGGGCCGATATAGGAAGCTGGGGGGGACCCGTCGCCTTGCCATCAAGATCGCCCGATTTAACATGTATCGATTTCTAGTGTACGAGACTCACGTTGACTCAGATGAAGACTTCGTCGCAAGAATCGCTGTCGCCGCTGCAACTGTTCGCGAAATTCCGGGAATCTTTCAACATCTCCGATCAGGTCAGCGACACCGATCAGCTGCACCAATATTTCTGTCAGAGACCTGTAGCACCGAACGGTTACGTCAGTGGACATATATTCATAGACGAATAAGATTTGTCTTGGTGTTCCTCATCTCCCATTGAAGTTGATTTGAAACACCTGTAGAGGGGTGCAAGTGTAGAGAGAGAGATTTGAAACACCTGTAGAGGGGTGCAAGTGTTCCAGAACGAGAATAGAAGAATCTCATACTGAGTTCGAAAAGACCGCAAAATTGGGGTGCAAACTACCACTAAATTTATAATACAATTTATTAGAAATAACTATTTTTCGTTTAGTTTTAAAACTTAAGAAATGGTTGTAATAGTCTATCACGGATGTATCTTAAAGGAATGTCCAAGTTTAAGAAAATACACAGGAACTTCGAGCTCAGATCTTGAAGAGAGCGGACGTGATTTTGCTTAACTCTAAGAAGCGAACTTTAGTTAGCTAAATGTTTACTTCGATTGCCTAAATAACCTAGGGCGAGATCGAGTATCCAACCCCGGTGGAGCCCTTGGTCGGCAGGATAGGTTAGAAATAGCCTAATATTTTATTTAAACTTTAGTATATGTTTAGGATTTCAGAGATTTCATTTTGAATTCTCTACATGCTTTGTGAAAAGCAGTCTTTTGAGTGCAGATTTCACTCCTCGCTTTAATCTCTCTTGGAGATGATATTTATTTTCTATTTTTGACTGACAATTTTATTCTCAGATTTAGAGCTGTTTCAATTTCCGTTGTAGTTTTTCATTAAGTTATAGTGTTCCAATAAAGGAATCTATTTTATAACTTCTAATTATTTTGATATTGCTGTATCTTAGTTGTAAAAGATTTCACAAGTTCCATATTTACTTATAGAAAGTTTTTACAAGTATTTACTCTTGTTATTAAGTAAATTAGAATTTGAATTTAATTTCGTTTTGTGAAAATCACATTATATTGTATAATGTCATCTAGCGCTGAAATTTAAAAAAAGACATCGGACCGCTCAGAGACCACAAAGTTTGAAAATTCGAACGCAGCAACTGCTCCGACACTGCACGACAACGTCTCTCAGAATTGAATATTCTACAACAAAAGAGAAAAAGGTTCTAACTCATTCAGGACATGTAAGACATAATAATTTGCAACTAAAAAATAAATTATAAAGTTATTAATTATTTTAATGATGTCAAATCTTCATATTGTTTGTGTTGAGCGCTTGATGAATGTAGAAATAGTTTTATTGTTATGCAGTTTTCGAGTTGTTTGTGAAAAATAAAAAGAGTTGAGTGTGTTTTATTTTAAAGTATTGTTGGTTATCAAATATTCATGTTGTTAGTGTTGAAGAGGAAAAAAAGATTAAATTGTGTTCAGTAAGGAACATTCTTTATAAAGAAAGCAATAAGGTAACGATTTAGATTATTTTGATTTTATGATTATTAAATGGTAGCTAGGCATAAACTGGAAGAAGAGCTGTGTACCAATTCCCAGTGATGATGCACATCTAACACCTAATGTCCGACCCCACCTTCTCATGGTGCAGGCCGTTAGTACCTTTCAAAAGAGATATTCTCTTTTGGAAGGGAACGGAAGTGGAGGGCTGCCAGTTCAGTATGGCCTACTGATCTGGTCATCTATGGCCACTTTTTTCTTTTTTTTAAACCCTGCTGAGGAGTGGTCAACTTCACAGGGTCCTAGTGCTGACCATTTATACCTATTAGACTTAATTTGTTTATGGATTTGAGCTTGATTATGGATCCTGGACTTGCTGCACTGGTGGGCCTCTGTTGAGGGAGAGTCTGCCGCTGTGTTTTCTGTTTGCTTCTGGGTTGCCAGCCCTAAGTGAACAGAGGCATGGGATACCTTATATCAGCTGGTGGATAATCCTAATCAGAGGCCATCGCAGGTACCTAAACCTTACTTAACTAGTTGGGCATCGTCAAGCCAAAACTAGAGTAATGTGTCTCAGGAAGGCAAATATGGCTCTTGAAAAATTCCACTTGAAAAGGTGGTGCCTGAAGTTCCTACCAGCATCGCTGACATCAGCCTTTAGCGGAGGAGGAATAGGTCTTTGCCCCATGCCTGCGATCAGGGGGCTGTTTGATATTGTTGGCTCTATCTATCTCAATATACCTACTTTCTTTAAAAATCCTACTAATCATTTTCTCTCTGCAGGTACGTGGAACTTGAGGACGATATATAGAGATTATTCTCTTGATGTCCTCACGCAGGAATTCCAGCGTTATAACCTATATATTCTAGTCTTGCAAAAGACCAGATGGACAGGTAAAGGTGAGATACTAAAAATAACTCTAAATTTCTCTTTTCAGGTAGAGAGGATGGAAAGCATCTCCAAGGTGTAGGTTTGCTCCTCAGCAGACACGCCAGTGATGCTCTTCTAAGACATGACTGCATTAATGAAAGATTTCTTACAGCAAAATTTAAAACAAAAGTTAAAGGCTTGAATGCCAACTGTTGTTATGCCCCCACAGAGGACTCTGATGAGAACGAGAAAAATACGTTTTACAGCCAGCTTCAGGATATTTTGAAATTTGTAAAGAAAGGAGATATTTCTCTTGGGCTAGGTGACTTCAATGCTAAAGTTGGTACTGACTCTAATCTTTCGGTAGGAGTTTTAGGTCCCTTTGGCATTGGTTGTTCCAATAGCAATGGGGAACGTCTCCTAACGGTAAGTAAACTTAATAGTTTGGGAATAACTAACACACACTATAAACACTGGGACATTTATAAATATACATGACTTTCACCTGATGGATTGCACAGGAATACGATAGACTATATTTAATTAACAGCAACTGCCCTAGTTCAGTTAGCAATACCAGATCACCCAGGGGAGCCGAAATTGGGTCTGACCATTATCTAGTCAAAACTGTTTTGCAGCTAAAGCTTAAGAAATTTGTGCTAAGGTTAAAACAATTAGCTATTACAATGAATGCCTGAAAGGTAGCTCCTATAATGGTAGCGAAAACCTACCATTATAGGATACTTAGTCATTATGGCAATCGTGGTTTGGTTACTGCTGAAGTTGAGAAATAATGGTATCAGTTTAAACAGGTTTTTCTTGAAACTAACAGTACTCTTTTGGGTAAAAAGGGACAAAGGAAACAAAATTTTTTGAGTGATAAGGCTATGGAAATTATTTCTGAAAGAATCAACTGCGAGATTAATATGAATCAACACCCTACTTGTCCTAACAGAAGGCATTACAACGAGCTTAATAAACGTGTAGAGGATTAGTTAAGAGCTGATAAGAATATTTGGCTTGATAGCTTGGCTGACAAAGCAGAGGAAGCAGTTAGACAGCAAAACAGCAGGGGGTTGTACCAGATTGTTAATGTTTTATGTGGGAAGAAACAGACAGGTACACAAGGATTGAGGGATAAACATGGTAAGGTGGTTGAAGGTGAGGATTCTATGATGGCTAGGTGGGCTGAGCATTTCAGAGATGTTCTAAATAATGTGATTGTTTCTACTCCCTTTGTTTGTAATGAGGATAGATGCGTTATTGGCTTTTATGATGGTTCTATATCACATTCCGAAGTCTCATTGGCTATCTCTAAATTAAATCTGCATAAATCCCCAGGGGTGGATGTAATCACCACTGAATTGCTTACAGCTGGGAACATTTGTGTTGGCACATGGCTGACTGAAATTTTGAATATTTCTTATGATAAATGTGTTGTTCCTAAGGATTTTACTAGAGCTATCACTGTCCCAATTTTTAAAAAAGGTGATCGAAGTTCTTGTGATAATTATGGGGAATTTGTTTACTTTCTGGTCCAGGCAAAGTTTTTTGCATGATTATTCTTAATAGAATTAAGAATTTGGTTGATGGACAACTGCGTGATGAACAGCGTAAATTCAGAAATGGTAGGGGATGTATTGATCACATATTTTCACTTAGGCACATTCTTGAGAAATGTTGAGAGTTTCAGAGACCTGTGATTATTAACGTTATAGAATTCAAAAAGGCTTTTGACACTGTTGATCGACATAATTTGTGGTTGATTGTTAGATCATATGGAACACCTGATAATGTAGTTAGTGTAATGAAAGCACTTTATAATAACACTGAGTCGTGCATGAGAGTTTGTGTCTGGCAGCGATTGGTTTAGCATTGCTAGTAGATTAGACAAGGGTGCACTCTGTCTCCTTTTCTCTTTTGTTTCGTTATTGATTATGTTATGCGAAATTCATTGCAAAGGAAAGGGTTCGGCTTCAAATGGTCTAGAGATTTCAAGCTTTCTGATTTAGATTATGCAGATGATTTGGCTCTGTTGGCTAATGATGTTGATGAGATTAATTGTTTCATTAGGGCTGTTCATGAGAATGGTAATAGAATAGGTTTGGTGATTAACAAAGAAAAAACTAAAGTGATGAAAATTGGTCAGGTAGATGGTGCTTCAGTGGCTTTGAATGGCTGCACTCTTGAGCAAGTAACTCGATTCAGTTATATTGGGAGCTATGTAATAGGTACTGTGATGTGCGGTATGATATAACAGGAAGAATAGGGATTACTGCTGGGACTTTTAAGAATCTATGGAGAGTATGGGAAAATAGGCGTATACGCCTAAAGACTAAAGCTAGGCTCTATAATAGTTTGGTTCTTCTAAGGTTAGTTATGGTAGCGAAACATGTTTGTAAGCAGGATAACAAGAAACTTGATGCCTTTGATTCTAAATGCTTACGCAGTACCTTGGGCATTAGGTAGTTTGACTTTGTAAGTAATGATGAGGTTAGAAGGAGTCATCAACCTCTTTTGAGCAATATATTGTGCAGAGAGAGACTGTGGTGATTTCGCCATGTTGCTCGTATGAATAGCTGCAGATTGGCAAACAGTATTGTGAACAGTGTGCCTAAATGTTTCAGCAAAAGGGGGAGACCTACGATGCTAAGCAGACAATGTTAAGCAGGATGTTGTTAGAATTGACCTACAGTGGTCAAATGCAGCAGTTGTCGCTCAAAAGAAGAAACACGTCTGGAGAAGTAGCCCTTGGACCTCCGTAGCCCTTGACTGCATGAGGATTTTGTTTGTATGAATATACACAGTCGTATCAGAATAATAGGACCACCTACCATAATATATGTATGGCAGGTGGTGATATTATTCTGATACGATTGTGTATACTCTGAGGCTAAAATAAAATTTTGCAAATAGAACATTGGATTTCAAAGCAGATAAACAGTTTGAGATTTTGTATAAGACGACCGGATTTTCGTGGGGGGGAGGGGGAGGGTCCCCTGATCCCTGCCACAAAGACACTTTTAAAAGTAAATTAGGGAAACGTGCATTGGCGATTTAATCCTTGCTACACTTCTAAAGATTTTCATTTGAATCTGTAACGAATAATTGGGCGATTTTTAGAATTTAGTCTATTTCACCTACTTAACCATTGATAACTCACGTCTGTGTTAAAAATATTTTCGCTCCCGTACGTTAAATAGGTATTAATATAATCTTGATACTCTCAAAGATATACTGTATATATTCATATTCACGTTATAAATTAATCTACATTTACTTTTCAACCTTTTTGTTTTGAAATATTTATCTATTTTTGTATCATTTACGAAACATCATGTTGGAACTTTATTGGGATTTATTAAGTCAAAAGAGTTTTTAGAATATAATAGGAATTGTTATGGCGGCTTTTGATTAAAGGAATGAACAGATGCCTTTCTGTTATATAAGATGTCTTTCTATACGAGGGCTTTTCGGTTAAAATTGTTTAAAAATATTTGTTGGTGTGTGTTTCATTTTCGAATTACTTAATACAGAATTAGCTTTTATTTTAAATCCATTGCAAAGCGACTGAAATCATCTTGGCCACGATGAGGGTGCGCCATCGCAAAATGATTCCCCTCCTTCATAACCATCAACACAGCGATTGCAGCAATACTGGGACAGATCACATGGACGGGATGAATGGCAATCTGTGGTTTTCGATGACAAGTCTCACTTCTCTTTGCGGAATTTTTGATCGCTCCCTGTTTAAAAACATCATGGTGACCCAGCTTCAACACCATGGGTAAGCCTGTGGAAGGACCACCCAATTCTAGTGAAGTGAAATCAAATCAAATCAAATCAGCTTCAACACCTTGTAATCGTGAGCTTCACTCAGTCAGAAAGCCATATGTTATATTGTGGGGTGTCATCAGCTATGACGACCTTTCAATTTTGGTAGTTGTCGAGGACAATATGAATTCTAATAGATACGTCGTTTCCATTTTCTCAACTGTTGCATTGCCGTTTCTCAATAGTATGTAGGCTGCCCTTTTCAATTGTACAATGCTCATCCATATTTTGCAAACATTCTCAAGGATCACGATATGGAGATTTTCTCCTATCTTGCGCGATCCTAGTATTTATTCCCATTTGATAATGTCTCGAAGATGATGAAATAATGGTTGATTCACAGAATAACTAACTGGTAAAAAACAGCGACTGTGTCATCATCATCCTCAAGCAGCCATGGGTTACGGAGGTCCAACCAGACCGTGCAGTTTAATTCTCCAAGCATATCTGCGTGAGCTACATCTGCTGCATCCGGCCACTGCACACCAATTCTAACAAGGTCCTGTTTGACATTGTCTGCTCACCGCATCCTAGGTCTCTCCCTCTTTCTGAGGCCTTTAGGCACACTGTTCATAACCCTATTCGCCAATCTATAATTATCCATACGGGCAACATTGCCAAACCAGCGGAGTCTCTCTCTGCACAATATGCTGCTTAAACGAGGTTGCAGACTCCTTTGCCTACCTCATCATTAGTTACAAAGTTAAACCACCTAATACCCAAGATACTGAGTAAGCATCTAGAATCAAAAGCATCTAGTTTCCTGTTATCTTGTTTACACAGCGTCCAAGTTTCACTACCATAACTAAGCCTAGAAAGAACCAAACTATTATACAGTCTACTTTTAGTCTTTAGGTGTATACGCCTATTTCTCCACAATCTCCATAGATTCTTAAAAGTCCCGGCAGCAATACCTATTCGTCTGTTAATCTCATGCCGCACATCACCAGTATCTGTTACGTAGCTCCCAAGGTAATTAAACTGTGACACCTGCTCCAGACTGCAACCATTCAGATTAACTGAATCACAGCCTGCCTGACCAATTTTCATCACTTTAGTTTTCTCTCTGTTTATAACCAAACCTACTCTACTACCAGTCTCATTAACAGCTCGAATGAAAGAGTTCATCTCATCAACATCATTTGCCAAAAGGGCTAAATCATCAGCATAATCTAAATCAGAAATTTTCGCATCTCCAGCCCATTTAAGGCCAAAATCTTTCCCTTGAAGTGAATTTCGCATAACATAATCAATAACCAAACTAAAGAGAAAAGTAGTCAAAATGCACCCTTGTCGGAAAACAGAAGTAATGCTAAAGCAATTGCTACAAGCCCTGCCAACTTTCACACGACTCAGTGTCATTATAGAGAGCTTTCATTAAAATAACTTGTCTGGTATACCACATGATCTCACAATCAACAACAAATTATGACGATCAACAGTGTCAAAACCCTTTTTGAAATCAACAAAGCTAGCAACCAAAGGTTTCTGAAATTCTAAGCATTTCTCAAGAATCTGCTTAAGTAAAAATATCTGATCCACACATCCCCTACCACTTCTGAATCCACATTGCTCATCACGCAATTGCCTGTCAACCAGATTCTTAAATTATTAAGCACAATCATGGAAAGAACTTTACCTGGAACAGAGAGTAGGCTGATACCCCTATAGTTATCACAAGAAAACTGCGATCACCTTTTTTGAAAATAGGGATAATAATAGCTCTGGTAAAATCTTTAGTAACCATGCCTTTATCATAAAAGTTATTCGAAATTTCAGTCATCCAAGTGGTAACCAAAACATTCCCAGCTCTGAGCATTTCTGTAGCAATTTCATCTACCCCTGGGGATTTATGAAGTTTAAGTTTAGAGATAGCCAAACTAACTTCAGATTGTGTTATAGGGCCAACATTAAAGCTGCCAATGCATCTATCATCATTACAAACAATGGGAGTAGAACTAACCACATTGTTTAGAACATCACTGAAATGCTCAGCCCACCTAGCCATGACAGAATCCTCACCTTGAACCTTACCTTGTTTATCCTTCAATCTCTGTATACCTGTCCGTTTTCTACCACACAAAACATTAACTGTCTGGTACACCTCTCTGCTGTTGTGCTGTCTAACTGCTTCCTCGGGTTTGTCAGCCAAACCATAAAGCCAAAGATTCTTATCAGTAGCTAACTGATCCTTTACACGTTTATTAAGCTCTCTATAATCCTTTCTATTAGGACTTCCTGCAGGAATCCTAATAGAAAGGATTACACTGAGTCATGTGTGAGAGTTGGTATCTTGGGTGCAGTAATCCTTTCTATTAGGACTTTCTGATTAAGGACATTCCTGCAGTTCCTTCTTTCTGAAATAAGCTCAAGTGCCTTATCACTTAAATAATTCTGCCTCCTCTGCTCCTTTTTTCCTAAAAGAGTACTGTTAGTTTCCAAAAAAAGCCCGTTTAAAATGGTTCCATTCTTCCTCAACTTCAGTATTAAGCAAACCATGACTGTCACAATGACTAAGTAACCTATCATGGTAAGCTTTAGCTATAACTGGGTCTTTCAGAGCTTCGGTATTAAAGGTAAATTTTTTAACCATAGCACAACACTTTTTAAGTTTAAGTTGCAAGACACTTTTAACAAGGTAATGGTCAGATCCAATTTCAGCTCCCCTATATGCCCTGGTATTTCTAACAGAACTAGCCCATTTGCTGTTAATTAATATATAATCAATCATATTCCTATGCAGCCCATCAGATGAAACCTATGCGTATTTATGTATGTCGCGGTGTTTGTAATATGTGTTAGTTATTCTGAAACCATTGAGTTTACTTACCTTTAGGAGACGTTGCCCATTGCCATTGCAGCTACCAATACCAAAAGGGCCTATTACTCCTCCCCAAAAGGATCCTTCCCAGGGTCAGTACCAACTTTGGCATTGGTCACCTAGAACAAGGGTAATATCTCCTTTCTTGACAGAATTCAAAATATCCTGAAGTTGTCCGTAAAACCTATCCTTTTCATTCTCATCAGCATCTTCAGTGGGGGCATAACAGCAGATAACATTCAAGTCTTTAATGCTTGTCTGAAATTTTGCTGTAAGAAACCTTTCATTAATGCACTCATATCCTAGAAGGGCATCACTAGCATGTCTGCTGAGCAGCAGACCCATGCCTTGGTGATGCTTTCCATCCTCCCTCCCTCTAAAGAGAAATTTAAAGTTATTTTTAAGTATCTCACCTTTACCTGTCCATCTGGTCTCTTGCAAGCCTAGAATATCTGCTGGAATTCCTGCATGAGGACATCAAGAGAATAATCTCTATGTAATGTCCTCACGTTCCACGTTCCTGCAGAGAGAAAATGATTAGTAGGATTTTTAAAGAAATTAGGTTTATTGAGATTGGTAGGGCCAACAGTATCAAACAGCCCCCTGATCACAGGCATGGGGCAAAGACCTGTTCCTCCTCTGCTAAAGGCTGAAGTCACCGATGCTGGTAGGAACTTCAGGCACCACCTTTTCAAGTGGACTTTTTCAAGAGCCACATGGCCTGCCTGAGACACATTACTCCAGTTTAGGCTTGACGATGCCCAACTAGCTAAGTAAGGTTCAGGTACCTGCGATGGCCTCTGATTAGGATTATCCACCAGCTGATATAAGGTATCCCATGCCTCTGTTCACTTAGAGCTGGCAACCCAGAAGCAAACAGAAAACACAGCGGCAGACTCTCCCTCAACAGAGGCCCACCAGTGCAGCAAGTCCAGGATCCATAATCAAGCTCAAATCCATAAACAAATCCAGTCTAGTAGGTATAAATGGTCAGCACCAGGACCCTGTGAAGTTGACCACTCCGCAGCAGGGTTGGAAAAAAAGAAAAAAGTGGCCATAGATGACCAGATCATTAGGCCATACTGAACTGTCAGCCCTCCCCTTCCGTTCCCTTCCAAAAGAGAATATCTCTTTTGAAAGGTACTAACGGCCTGCACCACGAGAAGGCGGGGTCGGACATTAGGTGCTAGACCTGGCCGGTTCTGTGCATCATCACTAGGGATTGGTGCACAGCTGTCCTTCCAGTTTACGCCTAGCTACCATTTACAAACCACTGTGTACAGTCGCTCAAATATATATCCGAACACTATGGTTGATTACAGAACTCAGAAAAAATATCTGGCAACGATTTTTTTAGAAATTAGTTATCTGGCAACCTTCGTCTGCAGTACGCGCAGGTTGCCAAATCACTAATTTCTAAAAAAATCGTTGCCAGATATTTTTTCTGTATTCTGTAATCAACCATAGTGTTCGGATATATATTTGAGCGACTGTACCACTGCTTGCAGTGGTCTAAAAATACGCTTTGTTAAGTATGTAAACGTTTGCATAATAAACTATAAAAATATTTTCGAATCCCCAGATTTTATACTTTCCAGCATTTAGAAGGCTCTAAATATGGAAAATGTCTTAAAATTTAAATGTGTATTGAAAGTTTTATATAACTAAAACATTGAAACTTTTGTTGTTAGAATGTGATGATAAAAGGGTTTACTTTGATTTTTCTCCTTAATCTCAAGGGGTGGAAAAGTGAAACCTTTTCATTTATTAATAAATTATTGGTGTTTAATTTTTAATCATCCATTAGTTCGTATTTCTTGCATCAATTGGGGAACAATAGAAATTGAAACATTTTGTTCCCTGTCAGAAAGAGCATCCAATATTCAACATTTCTTGCTTCTAATAAGTCAGTTGCCTTCTATTAACAGAATTTGCATTTCGAATTTTAGACCACTTGATTGAAATTTGAATTTAGATAGTGACAGAAAATGACAAAATACTTGAATTTAAAACCACTTTTTCTTTTGAAACAAACGAAAATACATAAAATGTTCTTATTTTTCTTGTTTCTGAAACAGTGAGTAGATTAACGCATAATTGAACGACCACGCATGTTTAGCGCATGAATTGATAGAAGTCAAATTCGGAGAAAATGTTACTTTACCGATTCTTTTGTAGTCGGCAAACACATGATCGCTTGATGTATTGTTATATAAGTTCTTGTATTAATGGCCCTTTTAACGGCTAAATAAGTGAAAGGAAACTTAAAGTGACCGATTTCATGAAAGGTGCTTTGGAATCAACTGTAAGAAGCAAAAGTGTTGATACAGTTTTATACTTAATACAGATAATACACCCAATGAATGCATGAAATCTCATTTTCTTAAACGTTGGACATATTACTGAGATATGTCCGTAATATACCAATCTCAACTATAGTAAATCCATTGTGGAACTGAACGAAAGATACACAATTCTAATAAATCTTTGTATAAATAATGTGGTAGTTTATTGTTAGAAAAATTTCCCCTACCCTTCTACTTATTTCTTTATTGTTTTCGTTCTCATTTGTTGGTTTCTCAGTTTGTGTGTTTCTCAAAACGGTTCTTACACCATGTCTTCCCAGGCAATTCAGCAATCGCAACGATTTTTTTCATTTCTTTCTAACTTATTCCAGATAATTATTGTACGAAAAAATATTAAAATTGCAGTACGCTGACTATGAGAATAGTTTATGAAGTTTAACTGAATTTTTTTTTTTTTTTTTGGGGCGGGGGTTGCTCAGTCGGTAGCGCGCCAGGCTCGTAATCTGTAGTTCCCAGGTTCGAGTCCCAGCTGGGTCAGCGTTGAGATTTATCTCCGTAAAATTCCCCGCCCTGCCCACGGTCAGTAGGGGACACCGATGGGCTTGGAAAGGCCGCCGTCCGTCGGATGGGACGTTAAGCCGTGGCCCCGTGTGCGGGAGAGCCATACCCTGTGCACGTTAAAGAACACGCTGGATGGCCTTGACGGGAGGCTACCATCTGTCTCCCAACAGCTATTCCAGTGGGTCCCCTCCCCCAACCTTCTCTGAGCCTTCGGGGTCCATGTGACCTGGCCATTTAGCCCATTGTGTGCAAAAAAGTGCCGCTCAGAGGTAAAACAACCCAACCCTTAACTGAATTTTTAAGCCAAATGTTTGAAAAATTTACATATACAGGGTGATTCAAAACTTATCGTTCAAATTTCGTGGGGAGCTAGGGAATACGTCAGGAAACCGATTTCACATAGGAAAGTATGTCCGCAAACGTCATCTACATGAACAAAATGGACAAGTAAAGTGAACACAAGGAAACAGTACAGTTAAGTGGTAACGAATGTGACTTTTATTGCAACAAGGTAAAGTACAGGTTCACAGTAGGTGCTAAAAATTGCGACCATTTACACGGACACAGGATTCACAGCGCAGTTGCATTGACCGCCGAACATTTTCAAAAACGCCTGGCATATCACGGACAATGCCTGCGGCGGCCACTATTCGTGCAACAAGGTCCATTTCACTGTCGACGGGGGTCTCGTACACATGGTAGTTCATGGCCCCTCACAAAATGAAATCCATGGACGATAAATCAAGTGACCTGGGTGGCCAAGCGATCGCTGATGACAGCGGCAGTGGTCGGGCGAGCTGTACACTGGTTGGGTACACACAGCGCCCTCTACATACGCATGCGTACATTTGCGGACATACTTTCCTATGTGAAATCGGTTTCCTGACGTATTCCCTACCTCCCCACGAAATTTGAACGATAAATTTTGAATCACCCTGTATATTTTCAAAATTAAAATAATTTTAATGAAGCAAACTTTAATTATATTAGCTCAGCTTAGATTCTGACTTTCCTTACTTTCTTTTCCGCAAATGTTTTTGGCTTTCATTCATTTTTCTACACATAAAAAGGCAAGTCTTGATAACACTTTCTTCTGGCGTTTTACTTACGAATAATTTTTTATCAATTTTGAAAACAATCATTCCGATGTTGCTACAGTTACCGGTGACATTGAAAAGAACAAGAGAACAGTATACATATCTGGAAGAACTGAAATAGGAAAGTGGTTTTGAACAATCAAATAAATTAGCCACTACCGTATTGATAGAATTCTTTTCTATTTCCGGTTTAAAGCCAGTCCTAAATAATAGAAGCTGAGCACCAATAGCGCTAATTCGGATTTATATTCCCTGCTGGGAAGGTCTGCAACTTCGTTTTACTCATCAGTTACTACTTATAATGTTTTTGGATGCAAGGCGATGAATTTGTCAACGATCTCATTTAAACTCTTGAAACGCCTTTTTAATATAATAATGGCTCTGTGGAAAGTAATTTCGAATGCCTCGATTTTGTTCATTCTTAAGTCTCTGGTACTCACATAGCTCACCATCCATATTGTTAAGAGAGGAAAACGTTCAACAAGAAACCGGAACTGAGCTATCTCCTCTGACGCTGGTGTTATGCCTCTGCATGAGAATTACGTCACTAATCTGTTGGAACGAAGGGAACTTTGAAAAATAACGGAGATGAGTAAAAAAAATTAGGAAATATATAGGAAACAACCGCTTACTGTATAATATATATTAAAAAATATATATTATACAGTAAGCGGTTGTTTGTTGATGTGTCTTTCGGAGTTGTAGATCGTTGTTGAATCGTCTTTTAGAGGTATCGGTGGTGTGTAGCGGTGATGAAGTCTAACATATTTACTGCTGATGCTGAGAAGTTAACTGAGAGAGCAAAAAAGATTTATTATTAGCAAGCGCTATATGTTAAATATAGAATTGGTAAGGTTTAACAAATTTATAAGTACATGGACAATGTTTCTGCGTCGCTTATTAAATGTGTTAATTAAATTTTATTTTTGGTTTCAGTCCAAGGCCGAGTGGATCGCACTTGGCTACTGATCAACGGGACCTGGTTTCGAGCCCCGGGTACGGCATGAATGCATTTGTCGTTTTTCTGCTGAGGTTCCATCATCCTCTCAGACCTTCTACTCTGGCACATCAACTGGTAGGCTCCTGTCAGACTTCTGTGGCAAGCAGCTGCTTGAGGGGGTATTTTTTTTTGAGATTGTAAGATTTGTGAAATGCAAATATTTGTAAAATAGAAAACAATTCTTTAGATGGTTTGATAATTATAAACAACCCCATGCTAATGGTAGGCATATTAGTGTTTAGTTAAAATTGTTATATATGTGATTTCGTTACCTTTGTAATTAAATTATTTCATTTATAATTTGATCGTTCATTTTTTTTAATTCACGCTCAGTTTTATATTAAAATTTGTAACAATATGTTTGATTCTAGGCACACGAGAAGTCTAGAATCTTGGTTCTACGCCCTCTATTATTAATCATATTCTCTGTGCACTGCAATTTAAATTGTTTAAATTGTCCCTCGACTCCTAAAAACCTCTAAAATGGTGTGTAGCAATCGGAGTGATTTTGAAAGACCAATATTTGGAGAGTGCTTAAATTTAGAGACAGCGTATATTGATTGAAAATTTTTTAATAGTATTTCTTGAAGGAAACATGAAAAAAATGGTATCTTTAAAAATAAATTAAATCCTGTTTTCTGGACAGAAACTGTTCTGCTTAATCGATGTTTGCTATTTCCTTTGCACAGGACAAATATAAAATTACTCCTTTTCGTTTTGCTAATGTTTTCTCTACTCTGGAAACTGAGAAAGTAAAGATATTTGCTATCAGTGTTTGAAATGAAAAAAAAAGACCACCTGCATCATTGGATGAGAAGCCTCTGGTGGTGTCATAGTACCAAGAGTTGGGTTGTTTTACTTCTGAGCGGCACTTTTTTTTCACACAATGGATTAAATGGCCAGGTCACAAAGACTGGGAGGGCTCAGAGAACGTTGGGAGAGGGAACCGACTGGATAGGCTGTTGGGAAACAAATGGTAGCTTCCCGTCAAGGCCATCCAACGTGTTCTTTAATGTGCACAGGGTATGGCCAAAGCCCTCTCTACGGAGGCCAGATGTCACGTGACTGTGACGTTCAAAAAAGAGGCTCAGCAGCTCCGTGAGCCTTTCGTCTCACTTGTTCTCGTTGGCCATGGTGTAGTGCTGTGACGGCATTTTTGAATTTTTTTTTATTTCTGTAGTAGATATATATTACACGTTTTTGAGGTGAGTACAACGTGAATTGTTATTTATTAGAGTGTTTAACATCCTCAGGTGTAATCAGTGAAGTGATTTGTAGACAGCTTGTGCACGTAATTTTTGTGTAAACCACTTTGTGATAGTTCATTGTTAGGCCTAACTACCACGACTCGACTCGGATGTACTGTGTACTTGGTTTCAACAGCAACTATCGCTCGGCTATGGAAAATACTCCTTTGTACTAAGTGAAAATCGTTTGATGAGAATTTCATCGTCGCTTTCAAGAACTCCCAAGGTAAATGGAATTTTTTAAATTTTATTAGGTAAGTGATTTGGTTTTACAGTTGAAATCTCAGTGATATCTGAATGATAAAATTATTTGGTTTATAGTTGGCATTCGCTGATATTTTAGAGATAAAATGAATTTGTTTATATCTGATATTTCACTGATATTTTAGTGCTAAAATGATTTGATTTACAATTGACATTTGCCGATTATTTTAAGTTAAAATTATTTGGTTTATAGTTGACCTTTCGCTGATATTTAAGATATAAAGTGATTTAGTTTAAAATTGACATTCGCCGAAATTTTAGTGCTAAATTGATTTGGTTTATAGCTGAAATTAAGCTGATATTTAAGTGGTAAAATGATTTGGTTTATAGTTCACATTTCGCTGATGTTTAAGTGATAGAATATTTTGGTTTTGCAGTTCATATTACACTGATATCTTGGTGATAAAATTATTTGCTTTATAGTTCACATTTCGCTGATATTTAATTGGTAAAATTATTTGGTTGATATTTAAATGGTAAGCGACTTAAATTTGACATTCGCTGATATTTTAGTGCTAAACTGATTTCGATTAGAGCTAATATACCACTGAAATATCAGTGGTAAAGTAATTATTGCATTTTGCAATTGGCATAATTGCATTTTGAATGTAAAACGATTTCGTTCAAGCTGGCATTTCATTAATGCCTAGAGTGAGAATGTATATGCCATTAAATGTGATTGAAATATCATGAACTTCTTTTGGCTTAATTTGATAAGTGTTATTAAAAACTTAAATTTATATGAGGATAAGCAGTCTAATTATGATAAGGCAAAGATGTCAATTAATCACATGTTTTGTGTCACAGTGACACAAAACGTCTTAAGTTGTGTGGAGTTTCCCATTCAGATTAAATAGAAAGATCCCATGCATGTATAATATACATTACTAAAACAATTCAACTTTTAATGAAACCTTTAAAGCTATTTTAGATTAATTGCATAATTAAAATTTAAACGCTAATAGAAAAGAATTCTCCATTTATGCTGAGCATGATAATCAATATGTGATAATGGTTTGTGATATATGATAATGGTTGTTGGATTTTACTTCAGTAATTCCATTCAATTGCGAAATTAATTTTTGAATTTTTTAGCTGATCATACGCCTTGTTACTCTGTGAATAAAAATACAATTTTACTGGGATATAAAATCCTAATCCATTTTAAATTAATTGCACTCTTCTATTGTAATATATGCATAATGTTATAGGTAAAATACAGCAGCTAAATAAAGTATTACTTATCTCAGAGTTATGGATTAACATTGCAGTACAGATCTAAGGAAATAGTTCCCACATTTCTTAGGCAAGCAATGATAAATAGGCTAAGAAAACATATTCTCCTTATAAGACGACTATTGCACTCTAAAAATATTACTGATGTAACCTATATTCTATAAAATTTTCTATTGTACAAAAAATTGTTTAAGACAGATTTGAAAAAGGATGTAATAATATTGCTTGAACAATTTAGGATGCAATAATGTTAGAATGACTTTCAAGGGAACGTTTTAATTTAATATCTATTTTTATTACAATGATTCTGAATCGTTATTTGCTTCAAAAGATTTCGTTATACATACTCTTTAACGAGTCATGAAAATTTCAATAGTCTAATTATATGGCAAATTTTTCAAGGAAATCTCATATTTTCAAATATCTCTACATGTGTTAATTATGCAATTGAGAAAAAAATTTTGATACATCATTTTAGTAAAAGGCAACTTTTGGGAATTTAGTAAAAGATCACAATGGGAAGAAATATTTTTTTCATATTAACTATCTTTTATTCTTTTTTTTATCCTGGATTTGATGTCAAAAATGCTGGAGAACTTTTTGTACGAAGCAGAGTATGAATGCTTAATGAGGTTTTTTTTTTGTAGACTACTAAAGTAGTAGTGAGTTTTCGTGAAGAAAAATATGCAAGATATTGATTGTTCAATAATTAATCATTCAAGAAAAAATACGAAATAGTTAAATTTTTGAATTGGTTTAACTAAAGAAATGGTAAATGATATATTGCTTTTGGCATATCTGTCAATAATCTTACGCTTATAACATTAGATTGGCTTTAAATATTGAAGTGTTTAACAAAATATAAGAACGAAAGATGCTAATATACAGCATTATTCTGTGCTGGTCAGTTCATGCATTGTTCGGAAAATTATATGCAATAATTAAGTTCAACATTATTGTAAATTTGCCCCCAAAAAAATTGCAATCACCGTGTTTCGTTCCCAAAACCGAGAATCTCTTTTTTTCAATGTCACACACACTGTCGTTGTCACGTGACATATGGCCTTCTCCGTAGAGAGGGTTTTGGTATGACTCGCCCACACGCGGAGCCACGGCTTAACGTCCCATCCGACGGACGGCATCCTTTCCAAACCCATCGGTGTCTCATATTGACCTTGGGCAGGGCGGGGATTTTGCGGAGACAAATCTCAACGCTGACCTAGTTGAGACCCGAACCTGGAATATACAGATTACGAGCCTGGCGCGCTAATGACTGAGTCACCCTGCCTACATAGTATCAGGGAGAACAAATCCTGAGATATGGGTTGGGTTCGGTTGTTTTACCTCTGAGCGACACTTTTTGCACACCATGGGCTAAATGGCCAGGTCATAAGGACCCCGAAGGCTCAGAGAAGGTTGGGGGAGGGGACCCACTGGAACAGCTTTTGGGAGACAGATGGTAGCCTCCCGTCAAGGACATCCAGCGTGTTCATTAATGTGCACAGGGTATGGCTCTCCCGCACACGAGACCACTGCTTCACGTTCCATCCGACGGATGGCGGCCTTTCCAAGCCCATCGGTGTCCCGTACTGACCGTGGGCAGGGCGGGGAGTTTTTGCGGAGATAAATCTCAACGCTGACCCAGATGGGACTCGAACCTCGGAACTGCAGATTATGAGCCTGGCGCGCTACCGACTGAGCCCCCCCCCCCCTCCGCCACCTGAGATATGAGTTAGATGAAAATAAAAATGGGTATGACTCATTAAAAGCTGTCTTGGGTTCTCGATATATGTAATCCACGTCTGTATCTGAACCTTCGTTCGTTATTAAGATATTGTGCATACAATTAGACCTGTAGCAATTTGATGAATTTTCTGATATCATAATTTTGAGGGATTTGGAATTCTAGTATTGTTCTAGTATCCAAAAAACGTTCTCGATCTTTGTAGGCAAGCATAATAGAGAAAAGCACCAACGAAGAACTTTGCGAAGTGTAACATTACTTGCATCACAACTCACGAAGAAACGGTTAAATTTCAAAAATATTTTTAATCATTCAATGGTAGTTTTATACCACTTTGTTAAGTTTAACATTTTTATTTTAAAAGGCGAATATAGTTGAGCTTTAAAGTTTAGACTTATTCCAATAAAGAATTTAATTATTAAAGATTATTTATTAAAATTATTCACCTAATCTCCATCATGGTTAACCTAAAGTCAAAGGTCATCTGAATTGCCAAATTAAAGCTCACTATAGAAAATTAATGAAAACTCACACAGCATACAATCATTTGACAACCTCAAAAGCATCAAATTATTTCTTAAATCCTAAACGTAAAATGAGAAGTTGCAACTTTTTTGGCACAAAGATCTAGATTTCTCTTCCTATCGTTTAAATTAATATTTATCATAAAAAGATGATGGATTCCTTGTAAGTAACTAGAGGCCCAGAGACTATATTATATATATACTTCATGAGCATCTAAAAATAAAACTTCTGCTAGTTTTTCTAAAAGAAAAATATTTTAGAGTGTTTCTTTAACAATAAGAGTTTGTTTTATTTTCTCAAATGATAAAGTTATACTGAAATTGTTATATTTATCTTTCTGTAAAAATTACGATTAATTTCGTTTTTAAAAGCAATTTCCTTGCGGTGATACACTGCAAAAATTAAACGATTTTCAACTTTCGCCGTTTGGTCAGCAAGGAAAATATTTTACACAATAAATTTATTAGTACTAGTGCAAAAAATAAAAATGAAACATTTGTAGCGCATCTTTATCACTTAAAATAAATAATAAATACATTTGTTTTTCAAAAAAATGTTAATAAATTCTAAAAATATTATTATTTTGTATAAAATTAATATTTTATATCAATCAAGGCAACAAATTAAGTACTGAATCAAGTGATAATCATAAAGTCATCAAATGTTTCTTAAATCCACAAATTAAGAAAAGAGATAGCGCAATATTTGCCTACGGAAATTCGTCATAACCTGAATCATAGCTTAAATCAATTTTGATCATCATTCGTCAAAGAAGCTAACTTCTGGGCAGATACGACAACGAGATTTATGATTCATTCATCACTAAAGGAGGATGACGCAGAATTAGAACGCCCCTATTCGATCAGACGGTACCCTCACACACTCCGAACTTTCAATCAGGTAGAACTCGGTTCTGTCAATACGAGTTGTATATAATATACGTAAGCCTGCCTTCCACTGATAACTTTCGCTATCCATTGAGGAAAAAAACACTCGAAACCATGGTAGGAAATAAACTCCACTTTTTGATACTGCTGCTGCTTCTGGTTTCTCTGGAAATGAGGCTTGCGGAAGACAAACACAAGGATGAACAGGAAGTAATAAAGGTAACGATAAACTTTGATTAAGGAAGGAATAAATTTATTAATAATTATATCTACCAATAAATTTTATCTACCAGTAATTTTATAAAAATTACTGGTAGATAAAAGTGAATAATAATTAAATAAGCACAATCCATTTGTTATTAACAAATCCCTGAAATTATCGTTGAAACAAATGAATTGGATTTTACCTACTCTAAAGCATTAAGAGCTTTTTTCTAAAAATTTATTTCCTAATTCTTCTTATCGAAATTATTTTCTTGGTAAGGTTCAAAAGAATTTTGTCTATCATGAGTCACATGTGATATTTAATAGTGATCGGCAGTCACAGGTAATTCTTGGGTTTAAAATGATAATAGTTTACATCTGAATTTAAAGAGAGCTATTGCACTGGTGCTGGTCATTCAAAATAAAAAAAAATCTATTGGTTAGAGTTCTATTCATCAGATCTATGCACCGAATGTTTTGGCTATTATATCTCCCAGCGACACATTTTTTTGTGTGCACACAATGCCTAATTTACCAGATTTCAAAGCACACCAGACACCGGAATAAAGAAGACAACCAAATGAATAGCTGTAGAAGACATCCGAGTCTTCAGTCAAGGTCGTCCAGCGTGTTCTTTCACGTACATAAAGGATGGCCCTCCTGCACATGGTGCCATGGCCACGCGCGCAATATTCAGTTCCCAGGTTCGAGTTCCAGCTGGGTCAGTGTTGAGATTTATCATATTATTATTAACTCCCCGCCCTGTCCACGGTCAGTAGAGGACACCGATGGGCTTGGAAAGCCCGCCGTCCATCAGATGGGACATCAATGGTCCTCCAAAGGCTGCTGTCGTCGTATGAGATGCAAAGCGGTGGCCTGTTGTGCGGGAGAGCCATAAAATCCTGCGTACGTTAAAGAACACACTGGGTTGTTTAACGGGAGGCTACCATCTGGCTCCCAACAGCTGTTTCAGTGGGTCCCCTCTCCCAAACTTCCCTGAGCCTTTGGGGTCCTTCTAACCTGGGCATTTGGCCCATTGTCTGCAAACAAGAGGTAAAACAATCCAGCTCAGAGGAAAAACAACCAAACCCATGGTGCCATGGCTTTAACGTCTTACCACGTTAATGAATCGACTTCCCTTTTTTCGTAGGAATGAGCTAGAGTAAGAGGTAAATTTCTCAACATTGGGACTTGAACCTGGGATTATCAAATTGCGAACCTCACGTTCTACCAACTAAGCGATGCTCAGTATGTAAAATCATAACATGTCAGGAATTTTTTGTGCACCATGAAAAGTGTATTTTTATCAGATACGAGACAATATGAAAATATTTCTCTGTATAAGAAGTGCTAGTCTAGTATAAATGATTTGAAGTCTTTTACAATATTATAACATTTCTCTAGTTAAATATAACTATAACTTTCAATCCCAACATAGTTTAGTTCTTTGTGGACATTTAAAATCTTTTGAAAATTAATATTATACTTTGCAATTTTTATGCATAGTTTACCCATTTATAGTGTACAGATATTAATAAAATTCTATTCAACTGTTACATGTTGATGACATAAACTGAAGTTTGTTTAAAATAAAATATTTGTTACTTATTTTAAATATTTACTGGATTCTTAGAAATGAATTGTTTATTTCTGAATCGGCGTTTAAATTGATATTAATCGTAATAAAAATTTTATTAAATATAGAACTTTAAAACTATATGTCGGTGAACTAAGACTTTCTAACATATTTATATATTTTAAAGTACTAAGTATGATGTCGCAATATTCGCTAATATTTAATGTATTCAGTTTTCAGATGAAGAGCGATTGACTTCTGAATTATATTCTTCCCCAAATATTAATTTATCAAGCTCAATGAAGTATATTGAAAAAAGAGAAATACCTAAAATATCAGCAAAAGCTTTGGAGGAGTGGTACAGTCTTATGGCAATGGTAGGTGGGAACTAAAATAGATATAATTCTCTATGGGCCAAGAAAATCTTTATTATTTTTTTTATTAATAAAATACCTTAAGTTGGTATTTATAAACTTTTTGCAATGAAGATCTCCCTATATTCACACTTTGATTTACTGGAAACATTATCAAGGACGGTAAAAAACATTCTAACGAACCAAAATTTATCCACCTTGTAATTTTTTTACAAAGTTTAAGCATTTCTTTATATTCAGTTACTGCAAATTCATAAAGCAAATATAATATAAACTTCGACAAAAAAGAAAGATTAATTTTTTGAACACCATTCTGAGAGGGGAATTTTAATATTTTACTAAAAAGGTGCTCAGCAAAACTTTACAGATGGTAGCCCTGGGCACACCTTTGATTTCCATAGTTTTGGCTATAATGTTTTGGAACAGAAGAACTTGTTGGCACAAATGGACGATTCAATACCATTGCTCGTAGCGCCACCTTTAACATCTGGGCGTAATTGTCATTTTCCCACTACTTTTCAAAATAAATAGACATTTTACTTTTAGTTCTGTATTTGAATTTTGTTCAGTTTTTATCGCCGTTTACAAAAAAAGTATGCAAAAAAAACTGAAGTACAATACCTGCACTCAGAGTTGCAAGAATTTTCGTTCGTTTCAAAAGTAGCAAGAATGAAAACCAAGACCAACGAAAATCTAATGTTAGATAAAATTGTAAATAACTGCAAAAGATCGAGCATTTTAGGAACATCAAAAGTAATACTTTCCTTTTAAATCTGATTAACAGAAATGTTACAAGAGACAGCATGCTTGATTTTCCCATTTGGAATATTTCTAGGCCAGATATTTTACCTCACATCCCTGACATGATTTCGAAACATCAATACCCATCTGAAGAACTACGAGCTCTTACTTTGCAGTATATTGGCAATAACTATGCTTATTTCTGCCAAATCCTTACTGATGGTTCTCGAAGTGATGAAACTAAAAAAGGTATCTTGTACTTTCTCCATCGCTGATCAGTACTGAAGAAGGATTTTCGTTTTCCAATCCCACATCTATTCTAAATAGCGAACTTTGGGCTATCCTCAGCGCACTTGAGTGGACATTCAGTTTTCATTCAGAAAAATTCTGATTCTTTCAGAGAGCAAATCTTCACTCTGAGCTCTTCTGTCTGATCCACTTTCTACATCCAATGCTCTTTAATTTCAGAAATATTATCGCAGTGCAATAAACACATTAAAGAATATAAAAATCACAATGTGTCCAAATGAATTCCTAGCCACATAGGAATTCATGGAAACGAAGAGGCAGGCAAAACTGCTACACAGCGCTTACAGCAAACCCAAGCATAAATAACATCATAACATACAAAGATTTCTACAATAGTGAAAGCAGAATAATTTACTCCGAATGGATTAAACGTTATGAAAATAATTGTAAAAATGTTTGCATATTCTACTAAAGCATCCTTGAGAAATCCCCCCTCCCCCATCTTCAAAGTCTCATCCGACCAGAAGACAAGAAACAGATCTTTATAGGATTATTCTTGATCACTGTGCTTTAATGAGCAGCTCTTCAAAATTAACGAAAATGCCTCTCCACTTTGTGCCTTGTGTAAAACTCCAGAAAATATTGCTCATGTATTCCTACATTATTCTCTCTGTCAATTTCAAAGATATATTTGTTAAGAGGTGAAGAAGATTACTGATGACGAATTAGCAATGAAATCTCTTCTCAGCAAAAACTCAGTAAAAGCAGTAGATTCAAAATTCATATCGTGCTTCCCAGATACCGGAAGGAAAGTTCTATAACAAACAGAATCCCAACTAATTTATGACTGAAAACCGAAGAGCTAACGAATTTCGCTTTTGGAATGAAAAGGAAGGATAGAAAATGTAAATCTATAATGTCTAGTGTTGATTTTTTTTCAAGAAAAATATTTTTATATAAACTTTCTTTAGTGACAAGCATCTCAAATGATAACCTCACTGTTATTTTTCGTTGTGCAACTGAAGAGAAAAAACTGTGACTGTAAATTTTTATACAATGTTTTTTTATTTGTTGATTTCTGTCGTTGAAGATTATTTTGGCGACGAAAGAAAAACAAATTGGGATCCAAGAGTATTATTAATACATATAAATTTTCATTTTTACTTGTGATCTTAGAACGGAATTATTTAATTTCTGAAAATGAAACTGGCTTTTGTGCATATATTTTTTTTCTCCAAAGAGTAATTTCAAATTTGAGAATAATCCATATAGGAGCTATTTCGGTAAATCACACAAATTCACATTTTTCCATTACCAAATAATTTACCTTCCTTTCTCTCGACATATACACTTATCCCTCGATTTACACGGTATTACGTTCACGCGGTTTCGTTTTCACACGGTCAAAAAATACAACCAGTTTCGATTTACACGATTTTAGACTGGGTTTTACACGGAAGGTATCGTGATTTTTTTAATGTATGTAGATATAATGCATATTATGAAGTAGCAGTGGTATAGCGTCAAGGGAGATTATTTGGCTGTCATCCCCAAGGAAAAAACAATTAAATGATTTTAATTGAAATCATTGATTTTCAAGAATAAATTGATAAAAGTAAATTCCTATATTAATTAAATCGTTATCGTAACAAGTTATATTTATATTCTTTCGCTACAGTTATAATGTTGACATTGTAATAGTACACTCTGTCTCGTGATATCTTAATACAAAAAAAGTCTGTTTTGAATCGGGAGCGAGATCTAACTCTTCTAGCTCGAATTTTTCAGATTAGTAAAAATCGCATTTTAGCTCATTTTCAGCAAGAAGTTTAGCTTTGTCGATTATTATATAGGCAAAATGCAGCTGATTCTGAAAACATTCTGTTTCGTGAAATACTGATTTTACAAAATAAAGCCTAAGTGTTGGTTCAGATCCTTAATTTCTCATTTATATTCAGCTCACAACTATCCTTCTTTCAAATTTCGTGTTGAAATTTGTTAGTTCAAGCCTACATTAACGATGAGTATTTTTCCTGACCAAAAAGAAATGTATGAGAAACCAAGCTTACCTGAATTAGCGCAAATAAAGTACAAAATAATGTTACATTAATGCATATTATTACTGCTGAACTGCAATTTGCGATTAATTTTTTATAAATAAAACTTTCAATGTGCATTTTATTTATAAAAAGGATTTCTTCGAACCCATTCCGCTTTCTTCCATGAATTGTTGGTTTCGATTACAACACTGTTTCGATTTACAACACCTCCTCAGCTAGTTAAAGCATATTCTATAAAAGATTGTATCCATGCAAAATAAAGAGTAATTAAAAATCTTTCAGAGATAATTTTTCTTAAATGATGCAGTCTGACTAAGTAAAATCGTATTTTATTTACAAGCATATTAACATGTGATTTCCATTTCAAATTGCTGTCTGTTAGAACTCCCAAATATTTTGTAGTCGTAATCTGTTTAATATCAGGGCATTCACAAGAAATTTTGTTCACACAATGCATACTATGAAATTGTAATTTATTAAAAAAAGTTGTCGGGGTGAGCGAAAAATACAAAAAGCTTGTTTTATCAGAGTTAATTTTTAATCCATTTTTGTTAAACCAAGTTACAATAATATGTAAGTCATTAGAAATATCAAGAAATAATTCATGTTGATTTCCTTTTCTGTAAACAAGAACTGTATCATCAGCATATGAAATTGATTTTCCTTTTAAATTTTGATAACAAAATCGTTTATATAAATTAAAAATAAAATAGGTCCTAATATAGATCCTTGTGGAACTCCTTTATTAATCAGTATTTTAGTACTTTTAATATTATCAATAGAAACTATTTGATAGCGGTCAGATAAATAGGATTTAAACCATCTCCATAAATTTCCTCTAATTCCTAAGAAATATAATTTCTGTAATAAAATATCATGTCTAACTGTATCAAAAGCTTTAGATATATCAAGAAATAGGGCTAGTTCTAGCCTTTTCTAAAACCAAATTGAAACTTTTATATAAAGGAAATTTTTTCTAAATAATTATTAAGTCTTAATTTCATGATGGTTTCAATAACTTTTGAAAAGGCTGGAAGAATGGAAATTGGTCTATAATTATTAAAACAATTTTTGTCTCCAGTTTTGCAAATAAGTTTTACAATAGCAATTTTTAAGTCTGAGAAGAAAATACCTTTTTGAAAGCTGCTATTTATCAATTCAACTAAAAACTTAGAATGATATTTTACTATTATTTTAATTTTTTTTAAATATATACCATCATATCCTGCTGCTTTATTAATTTTAAGACTACAAGTAATACGACTAATTTCTTCTGTTGTCTCAATCATGAACATTAATTTTTGCTGAATTAAATCATTAGGATATTCATAAACTGAGTTATTAGAACATAAATTTGAACTGTTTACATTTATGAAATGTTCGCTAAATTTTCCCACCAGTTTTTCAAAATTACTATCATTGGGCAATATAAGTTTATTATTCATTTTATTATTTAAAATACTATAAAAAATTTGCCACTGTTGTCTACTATTCCCATTACATTTATTAAATTTATTAATATACAATTTATTTTTTGTTCTTTTTATAGTTGCAATTGTCAAATTTTAAATTCTGTGATTTTTTTTTTATAATTTAATATTAATGGATATTTTTCTATGTAATTTATATGCTTTTTCTCTTTCCTTAATTAATGACAAAATTTCCAAAGTCATCCATGGCTTATGTCTGTTTGAACTGAAATCCTTTATATAATATTTTTTCTTAGTAGTACTTTGTAGAATATATGACTTAATTTGATCTACATAAATGTCATACATTGTATCTATTTGAATATTCTCATCAAATATAAAAATCAAATTTTTAATTAAATCTTATAATTTCTTGTAATTCATGTAAGAATACCAAATTTCTTTGCTGATTTTTTTGTTCTGAATTAACTGTAGTGTTAAGAATTTTTAATAAAATGGGATAATGATCAGTAATATCATTCTGGTAAACAGTCGAATTGAAAATTAAACTATTTTTAGTTGATCTAATAAATATGTGATCCAAACAACTGTAAGAAGCATTTGTCACTCTTGTATATGAATTTATGTATGAAAGAAATCCAAATGAAGCAAGCAAATTTAAATAAGCAGATAAACTGCAATAATTAAACAGATAAACAATTAAAAAACAGATAAACTGCAATAATTTCAATCAATTATCTCTGAATATTTCAATAAACAGCAAACAGCATTCACGTGGTATCTTCACAGAATACGTAATAATAATATAGAATTGATGCTCAAGTTTCAGATTCGAATGTCAGTTATAAATCTAGAACACATTCAATGTCATAGTAATTTCTAATTCAAAGAAATTTACTAAATACTGCAACTCTGTAATTCCTGATTTCAATATGAAAATGATTAAGCGTCGAAGACTAAAAGAAAAACTAATGAGAAAATGATAAGATGTCAAAAATCAAAACAAACTTACAAGAGCAATAAAATACACAACATAATGGAGAAAATATAATTTTCTTTACAGAATGCTTTGGATAAGGATAACATCGAATCCAATGGAATACCAGGTAAGTTTATAACATTACCATTAGAATTTAACCTAAGAAAAAAACTATTAATTATAAAAATATATATGAAAAACGAATCACCCAATTACCCAATTAAGATTTTCAATTGTCTAGTTTGTGATTTCTTTGAAAATTTCATGTTCTGCATTATTCTACCAATGAGCTATTTTATGCTTCGGTCAGTTAACATATGATCCAAAGCTCAAAACGAATGGAGTTAGAGGATCTGCTAGGGTAAGTGCTAAAAGAGTAACCAAATATACTTCTCCTTCAGGTATCGAGTGTGTCCTACTAAGATGAGGATCAAAATTTGCATTACTAATTATGAATCAGACTAGTATCAATAGAGTAAATTTAGCATATCAATATATACACTGATATTCCAGTTTATTACG
Source organism: Ryuthela nishihirai (assembly GCA_038380435.1). Lineage (NCBI taxonomy): Eukaryota > Metazoa > Arthropoda > Arachnida > Araneae > Heptathelidae > Ryuthela > Ryuthela nishihirai. The sequence goes on from JAWZYU010000019.1 coordinate 9,658,304, forward strand.
TACACCTTCCTAGCAGAGTGTTACGTCAATAGTCTAGACCAGAGGTTCCCAAACTTATTTCTCCTACCGCTCCCTTTTCAGAAAAAAAAGTACTCAAGCCCCCCTGGAAATCTACCTTCTTTAAGCGAACAAACAGAAAGATACAGTGACAAATTTGCGTTCTTTTATGTATCTATATTTTTACCTACGTCCTACAACATAGTAAAGAAGGATGTTGTTGTAAATAAGACACCTTGAAGCTTGAAATTATAAAATTATTTATTAAAATCAACCACAGTGACATTCACATTACACACAGAAATTAAGATAACGAAGGATAATTTTATGTGTTTCTTTGGGAAATAAAGTAATCACTATGACTTTAACTCTATGTTACACAACAGATGAAACATGTACGAAAGGTTTTTTTTTAATTTTCTTATCTTCCCTTCTTTCTTTATGCTTCCACCGTCCCCCAACTGCGCCCGAGGATACTACCGACCCTACATATGATATTATAATGACTACCAACATATGATATTATAATGACTACCAACATATGATATTATAATGACTACCAACATATGATATTATAAAAACTTATAAAAATTATTATCAATATTATATGATGCAAACTTATAAAACTTATTGTCAATATTATACGATACAAACTTATAAATACGTGCTTTATATATTATAAACTTAAAGTTTTCATTTGACTTCTGTGTGAAATTCGTTAATGCATGCATTCCAAGTCTCTCGTTTGAGTAATACAAGTTCTAAACATATTTAAAATCACTTTAACAGAAAATATAATTCGAAGCATTAAATATTGAATTTATCCGGTAATAAATCTGGCAACCCTGCTGAGAGAAGAGTGGTAGTCTTGCATGGTCTGCCACTTGAGTAATTTGAGTTGATGGTGTATAATTCATTTCCAGTAATTGTTAGTTCTTATTAATTACTACTGCTTAATTACCGCTGTGTATAATTGTGCTCTTTTTTTAATTCGTGAACCCTTTTAAAATGGCAGCTAGCACTAATAAAAAACTAAAATTATCACAGAAAGGAAGTGGAAGAAATTTCCAAAATGCCTGGACTGAACAATATGGTGTTATTGATAGAGACGATAAAGTTCTCTGTAAATTGTGTGGTGATCTATCTGTGAGTAGAACTTGGAATGTAAGAAGATATTTTGAAACTAAGCACAAATGGCTCCTAGAAAAAACTTTTGAAGAACGCAAAGAATACATATCACAACATCTAAAACTGGCAGAATTACAATCAGGGACTTTAATTAAATTTGTTTCAGTACCTTCAAATTTAGTAGCTGAAAGTTACAGTATTTCGCATACTATTGTTGAACATGGGAAACCACTTAGTGATGGTGATTATATTAAAGAAGCTTTCGTAAAGTGTGCACCATTTTTATTTGAGGACTTTCTTAATAAGGAAGCTATTGTAAAGCTCATGAAAGAGTTACCATTAAGTAGGAATACTGTTAAAGACAGAGTTATATCAATGAATGCTAGTATAGAAAATCAAATACAACAAGACTTGAACTCATGCCATCGGTTTTTCCATTTGTCTCGACGAAACTACAGATATTACGTCATCAGCTCGATTGGCTATTGTTGCAAGGTATGTCACGGTGATTCTATGCACGAGGAATTGATAAAGGTAGAAAATTTACCTCAAAACACGATAGGTAAAGACATATGCGACTGTGTTGTTAAAGTGTTCCGTGAGAAACAGATAGATTTATCGAAAATATTTTCGATTACAACTGATGGCGCGCCTAATATGGTTGGCCGTAATGTCGGTTTTATCAAACAATTTATAGAATATGTTAGTCATCCCCTGGTTTGTTTCCATTTTATTTATTATACATCAGGAGACACTGTGTGCGAAATCAGGCTTAAAGGATTTGGATGATGTGATGAGAATTGTGATTTTATATAAAACATACATTCTAAAATAACCCTACAAACAGCCACTGGAGATCGTGCTAAAGTCCATGGAAAGATAGAACTTAACATCCGAGTTGGTAGCTGCCTGGTACACCATCCTGTTTACATCGCTGACATCTACGATGAATGCATATTAGGCCTTGATTTCCTTAAGAAACATGGATTCAGCATTAGACCCAGTGACAGCCTACTCATCTCTAAGAAAGAAGAGATCCCTCTGCTTAGCCGAACATCTGATTCTTTATCAAGCGTGACTCCAATATTAGTGACGGAAGACATAGAGATCCCAGCACAAAGTGATATTATAATCCGTGGACATCGCGCGGAGACTTCTGGGGCATTCCGATTGGCAGTCACTGATGCCTCTGGTAAAGGAGCTTTGGCTCATGGTATTATGGTTGCAAGGACGTTAGTCAATATAGATAAAGAACAGATTCCTATCAGAGTGATGAACTGTAACAAATTCAATAGAATATTGAAAAGGGGTGAAGAATTAGTAATATGTGAACCAGTTACCTGGATAACAAGTATAAACAAAATAGAAGTTACTGATTCAAACCAACACCATACAGACATCCCACTTCATCTTACTGATTTATGGAGAGAAACAAGAATATTAACTAAAGACCAAGCTGCTAAGGCCGAAAACCTATTCAAAGAGTTTTCCGACATTTTTCTGCTACATGAAATGATTATGGCCCTACTAACCTGACGGAAGATAAGATCAACACTGGTGATTCTCTTCCAGTCCATCTACCAGCAAGAAGGCTTCTATTGGCAAAACGAGAGGAAACAGAACAACTCATAAGGGACATGGGAATTTAAGGCATTATAGAACCATCACAGAGTCCCTGGACATCAGCAGTGGTTCTGGTCAAGAAAAAAGATGGATCTACCCAGTTTTGTGTGGATTACCGCAGATTAAATGATATAACAAAGAAAGACTGCTTTCCTTTACCCAGGATTGATGATACACTAAACACTCTATCTGGGTCAGAATGGAGTTAAAGACTTAAAGAGACTTAAAAAGCGGCTGTTGGCAAGTTGGTATACATCCTGAAGACCGTGAAAAAACAGCTTTCACTACAGGAAATGGACTTTGGCAGTTTAAAGTGATGCCATTTGGACTTTGCAATGCACCTGCAACGTTTGAATGACTAATGGGGTCGGTGCTCAAAGGTTTCTCTTGGGAGGTCTGCCTGGTTTACTTGGACGACATCATCGTCCTTGGAAAGACTTTTGAAAAACATTTGAGAAATCTTCGTCAAGTGGAAAACTTAGGGCAGCTAAGTTAAAATTGGGACCGACAAAGTGTAAACTGTTCCAGCAAGAAGTTCATTACCTTGGTCATGTGATCACTACATTTAATTAATTAAGACTGATCCTAGTAAGATAGAAGCTGTAAGAGACTGGCCTCCACCACAAGATATTCATCAACTTCGTAGTTTTATTGGACTTTGCACCTACAAATAAAAGATTTGTCAATGGTTTCTCTAACATCGCAAGGCTATTACATCGTCTGACGAAGAGGGCCAGCGGTTCATGTGGACCACCGAATGTGATGTAGCCTTCCAACAGCTAAAGCAAGCTCTTTCCACAGCACCAGTGTTAGCATATTCACAAACTGGAACAAAATTCATAATAGATACTGACGCAAGTAACACAGGAGTTGGTGCTGTACTTTCACAACAACAAGACGGAGAAGAGAAAGTTATTGCATACTTTAGCAAAACTCTAATCAAACCAGAACGAAATTATTGTGTAACACGAAAAGAACTGTTAGCAATAGTAAAAGCAATACAACATTTTCATCATTATCTCTTTGGCCAGAAATTTCTTATAAGCACTGATCATGCTGTACTCAGGTGGTTACTAAACTTTAAAAACCCTAAAGGACAAATAGCTAGGTTGATGCAGCGGTTACAAGAATACAATTTCTCCATTGAGAATCGAAGTGGTAAAATTTATAGGAATGCAGATGCCCTTTCCAGACGTTCATATGCATTGACAAATGTAAGCATTGCTATAATGCAGAGTTGAAATTTTGTACTGAAGAGGTAATACCGATAAGACAAATAACATCGACACAAGCAATCAGTGATATTCCTAACATCAGGAGTTCAATAGAAATTAGAAAGGCTCAACTAGACGATGAAGATATAAGGCCAATAATGGATTTGATTGAAAAATCTCAACGTGAAGAATGCTATCTACTCTACATTTTAGAAAGTTTCAGACCTGAGCAAAGTTGGGTAAATCTGCTAGTGATACGTATTTAAAAATAAACATTAGAATAAAGATTAGTATTTAAAGCTGCCAGTAATAATAATAGAAAGCTATTTATATGAGAGATATCTATGAAGATCTCTTTAGCAAAAATAAAACAAATAATGGACCAAAAATTTCTTCACTCACAAAAATAAAACCTTCTGTTCAACATCCATCTACAACTCGACTCTCGAATTCAATCATATACTACCACAACATATAGAAAACACACTCAAATGCCCAAAAAAGGGGAAAAATCGAACAAACAAAAAAGAAATAAAAGAAAAATAATCGAACAAAAAGAAGAGCCTTCAGTATTTTATCCCAGCTGCCAAAAAACCACACAGGAGCCGACAGACCGAACCAATCTCCTCGCTTTCCTCTCCTTTTCTCTTCCTATATTTTCCCACCGTGACAGAGAAAATTTATTAATCTACTTCGACCCTCTACTGAGATCTTTCCTCTCAACTTTGAACGGGAATAGAAGGCTCAGCAGGCCTAAACTTTTCTCTATCTTGCTGTTTTATCTATCTGTAAGCGCTAGAACGAACCATCGGCATCTGCAAGAACGACCAAGCTTTGCAAGTGAAACTTTTTGACCAAAACGGCAGTGATGCCGCCGCTACGTTATGCGAATATTGTCTTCTGAAAGATAAAAGGAAAGGACCTTTGCCGCTAAATGGACTGAAGAATATGATACAGAAATTCGAAGAAACAGGCGAGTTGGATGTGACTGCACTTAGAGGCCCGCGGCTTGTTGCAGAAAGCAGTATGGAAGACATCGGACTTTACCATTGCAGAAATCCAGTCGCAATCGAACATACCCGTAGTTAGTGCGACACAGGTATCCCGGAAAACTGCAACTTCCGTGGTCAACTGTCCATAAAATTATATAGTCCATCCTGAAATGATATCCTTATAAAATTCATAGTGTGCAGTAGCTGCAACCACGTGACCCTGAACAGCGCATCGACTTCGCTTTGCGTTTTCTGGCGAGGAAGCAGATCGACGATATGTTCCTTCGAAAGTCTTATCGACTGGTGAGGCGCATTTTTCTATACATGTAGCAGTGAATACGCACAACTGACGAATATGGGGACCTTCACATCCGCATGCTGCGAATTATGTGCCCCGACACTCTGGTTATGTAACTGTATGGTGCGGGTTTACCGCAAACTTTATAATCGGACCATTTTTCGTTGACGTGATCACGCCTGAAGGTCCCGTGCGAGGCCCCGTGCGTCGATTGGTGAATAAACCACGTTACACAGATCTTCTCCGCCGCAAGATTATTCCAGCTTTTCAAGAAATAAATTGCTTAGACTCCATAATTTTCATGCAGGATGGGGTGCCACCTCATATTGCACGTACCGCAACGCAATTATTGCCTACCACATGTGGTGAGGACAGAATAATTTCTCGAACATTTGCCAATGCTTGGCCACCACGTTTCCCCCACCTAAACCCATGGGATTTTTGGTTAGGGGGTTATTTGAAAAGCCGAGTTTGCCAGGGCAATGTTGAATCGGTTGCTGAACTGAAGACAGGAATAACACAGCATGTTGCAGCCATTCCCCGAGACATGTTTCAAGCAACTGTGGACCATGCCGTATATTATGTTTCCAACACATTTCGCATACGAATGGTTCACATATTGAGAATCTTGATTTGTAAAATAAAGGTTATGTTTGTTCAATTTCGCATTTCTTTATTTTAGCGCACCAATGCCGTCTGGTGGCACTAACACTAACTAATATTTTACGTTCGCAAATTATCTACCTCATGTTCTTATTAAATTATCCACCACTTTTCGCTATGATCCGTCGAGTAGCGCCTTTGTCGTGCCCACAGAGATCTTTTCCTCTGGATACGACTGGGGGCAGGAAGGATCTCGAACCTTCGGTCTCCAAAGTAGTGACAAAGACTTGGGAGCTGGCCTCCAGTTCGGGAAATTCTCCGGCGTCAGACTTCAGCAGAGGACAAACCTCGCCTTCAGCATAGAAGTTTCGCGACTTGACTGTCGCGGTCTTCATCAAAGGTCACCGAGGGGTGCATCCCCCATGGGTCGGCCGCGCTGACCAATGAACAAGAGCCGTGTCAGCTAAAGCGGTGACCTCCGACACAGGTCGTGGTAGTGATGAGCAGTTGTTATTAGAGAGGTGAACGGTGTTGCGATTTGGTTCTCTCTTCCTTCTTCTTGTCTGAGCTCTCGAAGGCTATGGTCATCTCCTGCAGAGAGTGCAAAAAACTCTACAATGCCTCAACCCCCCCCCCTCCCCCGGCCAGGCGGCCTCAGTGATCTTAAAGACTAACTGCAACGTGAGAGAAGGTACGATCTAGTCAAATATTCTGGCTCCATTTTTCCCCCATAAAATTGTTAAATGTACTGCCGCCACGTTATCCCGAGCGGGATCCTGGACTCTGATCTAGAACTTTAGTGAATAGACTTTTTCTTGATTCACTGTACAAAGTTTTCCCTTATTGAAAAGGGCCGCGCCAAGGGCGCAAATGTCGAGATCGTCCCGAAAGTGGGACTTGGTGGTATGTGTAATTGTTTGATCAGTGAATTGTCAATAAATTGTCAATAAATGTTTAGTGTTAACTGTGAGATTAACTTGATTTATTCATCTTTACTGAATGAAATGTCTATGAATTCAAAGATTAGAGATAACAGTTTGACTTACATGTATAGGCTGAGCAAATGTCATATAATGATTAAAAGAACACAACGCAAAAGCATACTCATTTTGGGGTGCATCCCCCATGGGTCGATTTCCCCCATCTTTCGATTTCCCCCTAGTTCTCACTACCCCATCAACCAGATCTGGTTGGGTGTAGAACACCTTCTCTACATCGCTCTGAGTAATGTCAGTTTAATTATAACCATCCTACATATATATATATGAAGAATCCTATATCTTTTTTCACAGATAATGAATTGGAGCCTCGAGTTATAAACGGAAGAGAAGCGATACAAGAGGAGTTTCCCTGGATGGTGAGTGTTGCCTAGATCCGGAAAACAATTTCCCTTTTTCTAATCTGACAATATTTGTAAGAAAATACTAGGACAATCAGAAAGTAAGTTGAAAAGATGACAGAGTACGTTTATAAGGTCAGAAAGTCCATCTGTCTCCCATCTTATAAACTTACTTTATAATAAAATAGTAAAGTAAGTTTGTAAGACCGGAAAGTAAGTGTATAAAGTCTGGAAGTAGGTTTAAAATGTCATAAAGTAAGTTTATAAAGTCAGAGTGTAAGTTAATGAAATCAGAGAGTAAGTTTAAAATGTGTAGAATTAAGTAATAAGGTCAGAAAGTATGTTTAAGAAGTTAGAGTAGCTATTATCAATAATTTTAAAATATCAGAACGTAATCTTTAAAATCGGAGAGTAAGTTTGTAAACTTAGAAAATTTCATTAGATTCAGAAAGTAAGTTTATAAAGTCAGGAAGGAAACTTATAAAGTCAGGAAGTAAGTGTATAAATTTATAGTCAGAAAGTTAGCTTATAAAGTCAGAGTGTAAGTTTACGACTAGTAATCTACACAACTCACAATGTGTTGCATTTATAAAGGAAATTTTGCAACACTGCACCTTGTTTCGTTTGCCACCTATTGACCATTAGTTGCACTATCCATTGCAACATGGCGAACAGACTTGTAGAATAGTCCAAGATAGAGCAAAACTTTTTGCAGTTCTCCTTTTTCCGACTCGAGAAATATGCGATAGAAATTCATTGCCAGATTGTGGAAATATATGTAGAAGATGTCATGAGCCTACAAAGTATGAACAAATATGTCAATATATTCAACAGTAAACGCGACAAATTTTGCAGCTAATCAAAGCGGGAAATCACAGAATGATCTTATGAAAGCGGTGATCTTGCAGAGAGATTTTCGTTTCGTCATCAATTTTCAATGCTGACACAAAATCTAAAGCTTCAATTTCAGGCAAATGACGACAATAAACAAATCTGAAACTTCAACTTCAGGTTAATGACGACACTTAAACAAATATGAAACTTCAATTTCAGGACAATGATGACATTTAAACTATCTGAAACTTCAATTTCAGATTAATGCGATACTTAAACAAATCTAAATACGTCAACTTCAGGTTAATGACGATACTTAAATAAATCTGAAACTTCAATTTCAGTTTAATGGCGGCATTTAAATAAATAGGAAACAATCGTAAAAAAAACACGCGACTTCTATCTATGAGAAATTACGAACGCTCATCGCAAAGTAGGTTATGATTAGTGTCTCAATCTTCGACTGTTTCACCTCTGAGCGGCATTTATGGACTAAATGGTCAGGTCACAAAAGCCCCAAGGATACAGAGAAGGTTGGGGGAAGGGGGCCCCCTGGGGAATATTTAGGAGACAAGCGGAAGCTTCTCGTCCATCCCATCCAGCGTGCACTTTAACCTGCACAGGATATGGCTATCCTGCACACGGCTCTACGGCTCAACGTCCCATCCGATATCGGTGGCCTCTTCAAATTCATCTATGTCCCATTTCTGGCCGAGGGTAGGGTGGAGACAAATTTAAATTCGCAGGGAAAAAAATGAAAAACGAGGTTTTCACAGAAAAATATTTTCTGTTCAGAAAATACCAAAAGGAGTAGAAAACGCACTTATAATATTGAAATTTGTGACACTTGGTAGCGAACACCAAAAGTTTCATCTTCATATCAATAAAGTTGAGCATTCGTTGCTCTCAGCACATCCAGATCATATTCGATTTCTGTCCAAATTGGATGGCTGGATGGACTTCACAAGATCTTTCCATCTGTCTCCTAACAGCTCCTAACAGTGAATCCCCTTCCCGACTTTCACCGAGCATGATTAACAGTAACTCTCTTAACACTGTATCTCCCTTCTGCTACCTTTTCCAAACCCTTGTAATCCTTCTGATCTGTCCCTTGTCCCATTCTGTTCACGGAAATGCCTCTCAGGTAAAACAGTCCCACTTAATCTCTCGCACAAAACTGAATTTAGCATTCGCATTTGTGCCTTTGTTAAATTTATCGAAATCTGCCCTAAGTGCCTAAGCCTTTAGCGCTAGGTTTCTAATCTGTAGTTCCTAGGTTCGAGTCCTACCTTTGCCAGTGTAGAGATTTATCTTTGCGAAACTTATATTCTGCCGTTACCACCACCTGCCACAATGTGGCTATTTGTTTTAGTGTAAGAGAATTTCAATCTCTTATTTTAGATTTTATAGGCAATTAGATGGAGTATTTGAACCCTGCCCTATGCCGGAAAGGGGTCACCAATGGCAGTTGGAAAGATCGTCATATGTGGGATGGGGCTTAAAGTTGTGGCTCCGTGTGCTGTATAGCCATACCATGAGAATGTTAAAGAGCATGCTGGATGGCCTTGACAGGAGGCTTCCATCTGTCTCCTAACAGCTCTCCAGTGAATCCCTTTCTCCAACTTTCTCTGTGCCCCTCAGGTCCCTGTGATTGTTCATTTTCGCCCATTGAGCGCAAAAAAGTGCTTCTCAGAGATAAAACAACCCAACCCTTTGTTACTAAAGCGGAGTGGGTCGGCAGAGAAAATTTCAACACTGGTACAGGGAAGAGTTGGAGATGGAACAGTCATATTTACGATCATGGAAACGTTACCATTTCAGCCATCCACTCTACCCGCCCCTCCACAATTTTTTGCTTGTTTGTATTGTTCTTGAGCTCACTTCCTCAAGGATGTACCACTCTCCTGGATGTTAGATCCCAAATAGTTAAATAAGCTAAGTTTTTTCACTGGGGTAGGAATTGGCTTAGTGGTAACGTATTGCTAACGTATAGTAACGTGTAGCTAAACTTGAAATATGGTGTTTCTAGATTTGATTTCAAACTGGGCCTGCATTGAGAATTTTATTTACTAATCCCCGTGAAGTTGCCGTCATCGGTGAGAAAACGTACAGTCGGTCAAAAAAGTATCCGAACGCTATGGTTGTATACAAAGTTCAGAAAAAACAACTGGCAACGATTTTTTTAGAAATTAATGATCTGGCAACCTTCGTGTACCGTATACGAAGGTTGCCAGATCATTAATTTCTAAAAAAAATTGTTGCCAGATTTTTTTCTGAATTTTGCATGCAACCATAGCGTTCGGATACTTTTTTGAGCGACTGTACATGGAAGACTTGGAAAGGCTGCCATCATTGATCCATGGTGTTGTGTGTAGGAGAGACATACACACCAAAGAACACGTTGGATGTCCTTGGCGGAAGCCATCATCTGTTTCCTAACAACTGTCCAGTGGAACGTCATCCTCCAACCTTCACTGAACCCTCGGGGTTCTTGTGACACTGTCACGGGTGCTGCGCCAACTTGGATTTCTAATATCCTTGTTTGGAGCGACCCAGGACGAAGGTCACAGCTAGGTTTTGCCGAAGGTTGGACTTTACTTTTATAGTTCTGTTCAGCCTGACTGTGGGTAGTGGTAAACAAGGCAGTGTCCCGATAGATGTAGTAAAGTCTTTGAATTGCGGATCATCTGTGTTCTGTCGTTCATTATATTACTGCCTATTTAGCCGATCCAGAGCAAGAGGTGCTACTCAGAGGTAAAACAACCCCAACACCCCAACATCCTCTGAGCCCTTGGGGTCATATGAGATGGCATTTAGCCCATTGCGTTTAATAACGTGCCGTAAGATGTAAAACAACCTAACTCTATGACGAATTTTCCATCCAGATTAAGACGTGGGAATGGGAGCTCACTGGAAGAAAGGGAAAATGGGAAATCCAAGAAACAATAGGAAGCTAGGTATAAGGGAAAAGAGGACGTCGAGATAAAGATTGGAGAGATTAAAGGAATTATAGTTAGTCGCTCCCTTTAAGTAAATAACCTTAGAGAGCCAGAATAGTAATCTGACCAAGGGTCGAGTGCCAACTTCGGTGGAGTTGAGATTTATCTTTACTAGTCCCCATCCTGCGCTCGATGAGAAAGGGGAAACCTATGGGCTTGGAAGGGATGCCCTACATCGGATCGAATATTATGCTGTGACGAACTCTACAGGATAATCCTATTCTGTGCACATTACGGAAAATCCTGGATGATTTTGAAGGGAGGTTTCCATGTGTAACAGCTGTCCAGTGGGTTCGCTTACCTCTGCAGAATTATTGTAACTTGGCGTTGTAAGCACAAAAGTGCTGTTCGGAGGTAAAACAACAACCTAAAGTATAGGAAATACTGAAAACAAAAAAGAATAAAATGGTTTTTGTACTATCAAAGAGGAATAAAGAGACACGGTGAGTATGCATAAAATTAGTCATTTGCTTTGTGTAAAAGTATTTCGATCTCTTATAGGATTCTGAGCGTTATATTGCGGATACTACCGCGACCTCTTTAAATCCCGGCAGTAGTAGTTAGTTGCCAGGATAGCACTCCCACAGATGGTGCTTTATCTTATGACGTCACTGGCCACGCCATCTTCCGGTTACGTCATTTCTGGACACGCTCCTTTATGCGTTCCCACTACTACCCCCCTTATTAATATTCATAATCGACCACGCCTACCTATTAATATTCATAAAAAACTTATTACTCCCCTTATTGATAAATCTTTATGAACTAAAAAGCCTCCTTTATTAATATGCGCCCTGTTAATTAAAACGCTTATCAAAAGTTCCGGCTCCCTCCTTAAAAAAACCTTATTAAAATACGCCCCCCTTTATTAAAACATTTATTAAAGGTTCCGCCACCTCTCATCCCCATGGCTGCCATCTTGGATGGTCAGCCTATAAACTCGTTATTTATTAAAAAGCCTCCCCTCCCTTTATTAATATTCATCTCCTTTATTAAAACACTCATCAAAGGTTCCACCTCCCTTGGATAGCCAACCCTTCTCGAAATTTCTCTAAGTCCCATGACGGCCATCTTCGATGACGTCACCGGCCACATTGTCGATCCCCCTTCAGCCCCCTTTTGTTTCCGTATTGCAGCAGACATGACGTGTTACAACACAATTTAGAAATTCTTCTTCCCCATAACAAAATTTCCGCCCCTCTCATCCCTTTGGCGCCCTTCTTCGATGGCCAACAAACACTAATTTTAAAATGCCCTCTTACATCGCAATTAAAAAGTGTGTAACAGTTACCGTGAAAATATGTTTTTACACCACCAGAAAAGGAAATAAAGTACATTAAAAAGGCGAAAAAAATATCACTGTTAGAAGGAACCGAGACAGAAAATTTTACAGTTGTACACCAGAAAATGGTTAATTTAATATCAAAAGAATTACGTGTATGTTGCATATTTTACAAAACGTGTCGATGTAACAGAAAAATTCAATGTTAAAATGAAAAAAACTAGCAAAGAAAATATCGTTTAATGCGAGTTCTCATCGCAATAGAAAGTGTGAAAGTTGTAATCCCAGTGTGATAGGCTGCAGAAGTAATGCGAAAAAGAAATCTGCAGCAGCACAAATGTTAATTCCCACGTAATTTGTTAGGTGATGATGTTAACATGCACCAACATCCACGGATTTTCTAATGACATTCAGGGGTTTATCATTTCCATTACTGAAGTTTTAAATTTCTGCTTCTTTTTCTTTTTCCTAACCAATACCATTCCCACCCGTTATTTTCCACGGGATTTTTTTTCTTTATACAGTTTCTGCGGAACAGTCCCTTTTGGTGGTCACCTCGATGCGAAAATGGCGCAGGGGACGATCTTTCGCAGAGTAGCGATATCGCAATGCACTTTGCTAAAAAGCAAACCTGGTCAATGAGCGACGCATTTCTCAGTCAGGGTGTAATTAAGATTTGAAAAAGTCATGGATGAAATTAGGAATGTGCGGAATATTTTCATGCATGAGCATGTAAGGTATAAACGAATGTTAAAACACGAGATTTGACAAAGTATGCCGCTATTTTCGGACAAGTATTCACCTTCCCATACTCTTTCCAGGGTTCCATGAATATCTCTGAAGTTATTTTTCTTCCAACCATCCGCTTTTCAAACACACTAGAGCGAATGTAAATATGCGATTTTGCACAAGTGTGTATACAGTATATATTTCTGTATTGTATAAGTGCGAAATGGGTTATTTTTCCTGAAACGTTTTTCGATAATGATATGTGTTTCATTATGCGAGTTAATCTAATATATACATTTCATGTTCAAGTAAGAAACGGTTTAGTTATTTTTCCAGCATGAGAATGTATATTTCTGTATTGTATAAGAGGGAAAGTGGATATTTTTCCTGCAAGGACGTTTTTCGACAGCGATACGTATTTACATATGTGTTTCATTACTCGAGTAAATCTAACATGCCATTTCAGTTCAAGTAAGAAACGGTTTAGTTATTCCCCCCCTCCCATGAGAATGCCTGTTTCTACAGCGCGAAACTCTTTTCTAGAGTTATTACAAGTATGTGCGCGTGCGAAGTAGTAACGACATTTTAACAGCAAGTATTCATTTTTTTTTAAGAACTAGGGCGTGAATGTTACAATTTCGTTTCCTGCAATCACGTTCGTTTCGAGTGCGATGAAGTTCAATAGGTGTAAGAAAATATGCAGGTCTATTTTCCTATAAGAACCGCGTTCTATGTATTTTCTCTTAATGATGTGAATTTGACGATGTGTTTTTGGGGAATGCGAAGATTTTTCTCTTAAGTGTTTGCGTGATGCGTGAATACATGTTAATTTCGAGGGTGTGTACGTGTTTGTTTCTCAGCGCACTCGGGTAGAGTGTGCACATCGTTTTCTTCAACTACTTTGAACTTTGCCTTACGTTACGTATTGCGTTACGTTTTCTGTCAGCTCTCTCGTAACTGACAAAACGTTGCTTTCGAGTGAAAGTCTTAAGAGTGGTGGGGCTTTTCTGTTAATACAATAAACGGTATGACTGTGGAAGATTTACGCACTTGGAAAATAACCAAATCAGGCCTCGTTCAGGGCACGTAAGGTAGAAAATGGCGATGGAGGGAGAATTTTCGAACTTAGGAAAAAATTCGTAAGCTTGTTCAGAACACGAGGTGCGCTAGCAACGGAGCGTAGAGGGGTCAACACCAAATAATATCCATGAATGGACGTACGTGCCCCATGACCTTTGAGCTGTACTTTCGTCACTTCTCTCTTCCTCTTGACCAGTGGCACTTCCTGTTCCCGCATGCGTCTCCATGCCATTTCTTCGAATTAAGTGAGAAGAATAGCAGTACTTTTCGGTACTTTTAATAGAGGGAGTGTTAAATTTTAAGAAGTACGAGAGTACATAGAGAGAATTTTCCTATTATTTAAGAAGAACATTTCTCGACTTGGGATGTTTCACTCCGAGTGACGTTTAGTATAGTTTGTAAAGACGTTATTTTTTTCTAATCACTTATATGTAATGTGCGCTCTGTGTGAGAACACCGATTTTTTGTGATATATCTGTAAGTGCAGAATTCTTTTACCGAGGTCCAATCACAACATATATGCCAGTACAAAAGACTGACCGTCAACAGTGCGAGCCAGCGAGATCCCACTGTGATGGTGTAAAGACACAGTTGGGACGACCATGAAAATTGAGCGCAAAATTTAGCGGTTTGTGACGTAGTTGGTCCTATTGCACGTCCAGGCATGTGGATGATGCAATCCTCCGCTCATCCAACCGTTCGCGATAATAGCATAAGAAGAAAAAAATCATCAGTCCACGAGCATTAAAAAAGTATTATTACTGATTTACCTTTTGCATGAAAGCTAAATCAGTGTCATCATTCGCTTTTCTGCACTGGGGTGAATTCCCCACGTTCGTTTTCAGCGATGTGACTGACCAGGAACAGTAATAATTATCCAAAGCTTATTACTTCAGGTTGGGATGGATTGTTTTACCTCTGAGCAGCACTTTTTTTGCACACCATGGGCAAAATGGCCAGGTCACATGGCCTGTACCCCGAAGGCTCAGAGAAGGTTGGGGGAGGGGACCCACTGGAACAGCTGTTGGGAGACAGATGGTAGCCTCCCGTCAAGGCCATCCAGCGTGTTCTTTAAAGTGCACATGGTATGGCTCTCCCGCACACGAGACCACGGCTTAACGTCCTATCCGACGGACGGCGGCCTTTCCAAGCCCATCGGTTACAAGTTTATAGGTTGGCCATCCAAGATGGCCGCCATGGGTGTCGGGGAGAAGCAGAGCCTTTTATAAGTGTTTTAATAAAGGGGACGTATTTTAATATTTTTTTTAATTAGGGAGGTGGAACTTTTGATAACCGTTTTTTAATTAAGGGAGCTCTTTAATTAATGCAGATTTATTAATAAGGGAATTAATAAGAAGATGCGGTTGGTTTTGAATAATAATAAGGGGGTAGTAGTGGGGGACGCATAAACGGGCATGGTCGGGAGTGACGTAACCTGAAGGGGCGTGGTCAGTGATGTCATAGGTGAAAGTACTTCCTGTGGGTAGTGCTATCTTGCAAATTAACTACTCCTGTCTTCAGCATTTGAAATTCTTTAAATTCTGACATATTTTTCAAAAAAAAATCGCACTATTTAAGATGTCGGAAATATTAAGAATCAAATGCAATTTCCCCTTCAATATTTTTCACTTTTTTTTTACAAAAAAAAATTCATTCCTGTTACTTTATTTTGATTCTGGTAGGTTATTGCAAAATTTCTCTCTGTATTTCAACTATGGCTAAAAAATATTAAAAAATCGAAGCAAAATCAGAAAAGGAGGACATAAGAAAAAGCATATTACATTTAATTTAGTTAAAAAAATTTAAAATTATAAAAAGTTTCGAAAGTGTGAAAAGAAGTGGAGCAAACTTATGCAGGAATACCACATGCTCAATTGCATGTTGCAAAAAGTGGTTATCTCATCCTTTCGCTCACGCCAGATGCAAGTTTTTTCCTGCACCTGGTGCACCACTTGCACCTGAACGTTAAGCCATGGCCCTGTGTGCTGGACAGCTGTACCCGGTGCATGCTGAAGAACATACTGGATGGCCTTGACGGTAGTATTCCTCTATCACTCAACAGCTGTCCAGTAAGTACCCTCCCCCAACCTTCTCTGAGCCCTCGGGGTCCTTGTGACCTAAAAATTTAGACCATTGTGGGCAAAAAAGTGCTGCTCAGAGGCAAAAAACCCAACTCTCGACTGTGAACAAGTGATGGTCTCTTCTTTCAAGTTTTGGTAACAAGTGATGGTCTCCTCTTTCTGACACATTGGATGGATGTGTGACCCTCTTTGGACCATTTCCGCCACACCTCCACAATGGCGGACCTCGAATAGCCAACAATGTCTGTGGTTGCTGGGCCCCGCCTTCTTCTCACCAATAATCATTCCTCGTTCAAACTTCGACAAATCCTTCACTTTCCCGATTGCATGGGCTTCGTACTGACGAACTGATACGCCCTGCCAGTGCTGCATATATAATATATATTCCATGCTGGTTCGTGACGTCATGCTATGTGATGCGGGACTCGTCCGCTCGTGAAAGTGGGCAGGGGTGACTCAGTCAACCCTGCCCACTTTCACGAGCGTCAGGTAGCGCGTCAGGCTCATAATCTGCAGTCCCAGGTTCGAGTCCCAGCTAGGTCAGCGGTGAGATTTATCTCCACAAAACTCTCTGCCCTGCCCATGAACAGCAGTGGGACACAGATGAGCTTAGTAAAGGCTGCCGTCCATCGGATGGGACGTTAAGCTGTGGCCCCGTGTACCATACCCTCTGCACATCAAAGAATACTCTGGATGGCCTTGACAGGAGGCTACTATCTGTCTCCCAACAGCTGTTCCAATGGGTTCCTTCCCCCAACATTCTCTGAGCGTTCAGGATCCTTGTGACCAGGCCATTTAGTCCATTGTGTACAAAAAAGTGCCAACCTAAACCACTCATGAAGACAGGGGTGGTCATAATGATCTGGCTCACCATGAATGTGTATATATATACATAGATTAAGTAAAGTCTTATAGGTGAATACAGCTAGCAAGTACTAGGCGTACTTTTGAAATTAACATTATAGTTCAGTTCATCATTTGCAGTGGCTTTGTTTATTATCATTTGTTTACATTTAACAAATTGAATTCTTATTTACATTGCAACCACTAAGACTATCTTTTAGTCATTAAAATCCGGCACCTCTCAATCCCAAGGTATCGGATTTTAAAGAATTTATTGTGAAATCCCTGACCCCATTTGGTTTTCTGTTTCCAGGTAGCTCTGCATAAGAACGGACGTTTTATCTGCAGTTCTTTCCTTATTGCTCCAAACCTCGTCATGACAGCCGCCCATTGCGTCGTCACGTAAGCTCCTTTTCATTTGGATCAAAATTACTACTTAAGATATCATATGCAAAATGCTATTGTTTATATTCCTTACTACAAAAATTAAAGTTGAAACATCCATTTTACTATTTAGTAGTTAATAATTAGTGGTTAAAAATTGGCTGAAACATAAAAAACTTCTAAAGTCACAATTACGTTCAGGACGTTTGCCACAACGACAGGATTACAAACCAAAGAGCATATGCCATCAAGAAGGGACAGCTCCATAGAACTAATGTAAGAGGGGTTGGGTCCACACAGTCGGTAGATTGTTAGGCTCGTAATCTACAGTTCCCAGGTTTGAGTTCCGCCTCGGCCAGCGTTGAGATTTATCTCTGCAAAACTTGGTCAGTAAGAGACCGATGGGCTTGGAAAGACTACCGTCCGTCGAATGAGACGTTAAGCCGTGGCATGTGTGGAAACGCCATACCCTTATGCACATTAGAGCACAAGCTGGATGGCCTTCACATGTTTACGGTTTTCCTCATTGGTGTTTCTTGTTCAACATTGTTTGTTAAAGCTTTGCATGTTATTAAAATTCACTTAAAAAGCGAGCGGAAGTTTGCTACATTTCATCATCATCATCATCATCATCATCATCATCAAGCAGCCATGCTACGGAGGTCCAACCAGGTTGTGCAACACCAATTCTAACAAGGTCCTGTTTGACATTGTCTGTACACAGCTATGTTCAGCACAGTCTAGGTCTTCCTCTCTTTCTGGGACCTCTAGGCCCACGGTTTCATATCCTATTCGCTGAACTATAATTATCCATACGGGCAACATGGCCAAACCAACGGAGTCTCTCTCTGCACAATATGCAGCTTAAGGGAGGTTGCCGTCTCCTTTGCCTAACCTCATCATCACTTACAAAGTTCAACCCCCTAATACCAAAGATACTGCGTAAGCATTTAGAATCAAAAGCATCTAGTTTCCTGTTATCTTGTTTACAAAGCATCCAAGTTTCACTACCATAACTAACCCTAGAAAGATCCAAACTATTATACAGTCTAATTTTATTCTTTAGGTGTATACGCCTATTTCTCCACACTCTCCGTAGATTCTTAATAGTCCCGGCAGCAATCTGTTAATCTCATGCCACACATCACCAGTATTTGTTAGATAGCTACCAAGAAAATTAAACTGAGACACTTTTTCAAGAGTGCACCATTCAAAGCAACTGAAGCATCATCTGCCTCACAAATTTTCATCACTTTAGTTTTCTCTCTGTTTATTACCAAATCTACTCTACTACCGGTCTTATTAACAGCTCTAATGAAAGAGTTCATTTCATCAACATTATTTGCCAAAAAAAGGCATCAGCATAATATAAATCAGAAATTTTTAGATCTCTAGAGCATTTAATCCAAAATCTTTCCCTTGCAGTGAATTTTGCATAACATAATCATTAACAAAACTAAAGATAAAAGGGGACAAAATGCACCCTTGTCGAACACCAGAATCAATGCTAAACCAATTGCTACAAGCCTTATCAACTCTCAAACACGACTCAGTGTTATTATAGAGAGCTTTCATTATGTTAACTAACTTGTCTGGTATACCATATGATCTCACAATCAACCACAAATTATGTCGATCATCAGAGTCCAAAGCCTTTTTGAAATCAACAAAGCTAACAACCAAAGGTTTCTGAAACTCTAAACATTTCTCAAAAATCTGCCTAAGTGAAAATATCTGATCTACACATCCCCTACCACTTCTGAATCCACATTGCTCATCACGCAATTGACTGTCAACCAGATTCTTAATTCTATTAAGCACAATCATGGAAAGAACTTTACCTGGAACAGAGAGTATGCTGATACCCCTATAGTTATCACAAGAACTGCGATCGCCTTTTTTGAAAATAGGGATAACAATAGCTCTAGTAAAATCCTTAGGAACCATGCCTTTATCATAAAAGATATTCAGAATTTCAATCATCCAAGTGGTAACCGAAACATTCCCAGCTCTAAGCATTTCGGTAGTAATTTCATCTACCCCTGGGGATTTATGAAGTTTAAGTTTAGAAACAGCCAAAATAACTTCAGATTGTGTTATAGGGCCAACATTAAAGCCACCAGTGCATCTATTATCATTGCAAACAATGGGAGTAGAATTAACCACATTGTTTCGAACATCACTGAAATGCTCAGCCCACCTAGCCATGACAGAATCCTCCCCTTCTATAACCTTACCTTGTTTATCCTTCAATCCTTGTATGCCTGTCAGTTTTCTACCACACAAAACATTAACTATCTGGTACAGCTCTCTGCTGTTGTGTTGTCTAACTGCTTCCTCGGCTTTGTCAGCGAAACCATCAAGCGAAAGATTCTTATCAGCAGCTAACTGACCCTTTACACGTTTATTAAGTTCTCTGTAATGCTTTTTATTAGGACTAGTAGGGTATTGATTAAGAACATTCCTGCAGTTCTTTCTTTCTGAAATAAGCTCAAGTTCCTTATCACTCAAATAATTCTGCCTCTCTCTGCTCCTTTTTTCCTAAAATAGTACTGTTAATTTCCAAAAAAAGCCCGTTTAAAATGGTTCCATTCTTCCTCAACTTCAGCAGTAAGCAAACTATGACTATCATAATGACTAAGTAACTTACCATGATAAGCTTTAGCTATAAGTGTGTCTTTCAGAGTTTGACTGTTAAAGGTAACTTTTTTAATCTTAGCACAACACTTTTTAAGTTTCAGTTGCAAAACACTTTTAACAAGGTAATGGTTAGATCCAATTTCAGCTCTCCTATATGACCGGTATTCCTAACAGAACTAGCCCATTTGCTGTTAATTAATATATAATTAATCGTATTCTTATCAGCCCATCTGGTGAAATTCATGTCTACTTATGTATGTCGCGGTATTTGTAATAAGTGTTAGTTATTCTCAAACCATTAAGTTTTCTTACCTGTAGTAGATGCCCATTGCCATTGCAGCTACCAACACGAAAAGCGCCTATCACCCCTCCCCAAAGGTCAGAATCAGTACCAACTTTAGCACTGAAGTCAACTAGCACAAGATAAATACTTTCTTTGTTCACAGAATTCAAAATATCCTTTATATCCTATCTCATCTTCATCGGTGTCCTCAATGGGAGCATAACAACAGATAACATTCAAGTATTTAATGCTTGTCTGAAATTTATCTCTTAGAAAACTTTCATTAAAGCACTCATATCCTAGAAGATCATCACTACCGTTTTTGCTGAGAATCAAACCTACGCCTTATTTTAACTAGCTGTGGAGAGAGAATGGTTAATGGGATGTTTAAAGAAACTATGTTTTTTGAGAGAGGAAATGCTGACAATATCAAATAGTCCTCTAATCGCAGACATGGGGCAAAGACCCGTCCCCCCCCCACTAAAGGCTGAAGCCATTTACACTGGAAGACTTCCTCCAATGTAGAATTTGACGATGCCAATAGAAGCAAAGAGTTCAGTTGCCTGTGATGACCACTGCTCAGGATTATCCACCAGCTGATAAACATATCCTGTGAATCTATTCACTTGGGGCTGTCAACCGTCAAACAAAGAGAAAACACAGCGGAAGATTTTCCCTCCACAGAAGCCCACCAGTGCAGCAAAATCAGGATCCATAATCAAGCTCAGAGCCATTATTCCGTTCAGGTTGGTGTACATGGTCTGCACTTTTGTGGCTGACCACTCCTCAGAAGGGTAGAAGAAAAAGAAAAAAGTGTCCACAGACGAAGAGATCAGTAGGCCACACTGATCTGGCAGCCCTCCACTTCCCTTCTCTTCCCCAAGAGAGTATCTTTTTTGTAAGGTACTAACAGTCTGCACCACGAGGAGGCGGGGTCGGACTTTTGGTGCTAGGTCTGATCGGTTCTGTGCATCATCAGTGGGGATTGGTACACAGCTCCCCTTCCAGTCATGCCTTGCTGCCATTTACAGATCGAATTACATTAAAAGTCCTTCAAATCGTTATGTTGGTATGTGAACTTTTATGTTTGTAACTTAACTTTTATCGAACATTTTACAATGAAACAATCGTTTTGATATTAGCTCTTTTTAGGAGAGAAGAAAACAAGTGTAAAAAAAATGCTTGTAAGTCTATGACACTTCCGACGTCACAAGCTTTGAATTGATACAAATGTTGTTACTTTTGGCAATCGCCATCAAGAAGGAGATGGAAAACGTATCTTTTACAATTTTCGTTCCTTTTTGGGGGGTAAGATTGCATGGCAGCTAACTATTTATTACATTGTGACACTGCTCACTTCACAAGGATAATTTGGCATATGACTCGCTGCCCTTGCATTTGAAAGATATAATAGCATAATTGTTATCCTACTCCCGTATTTTCAAGAGGAATAAAAGAATGAGAGGACATTTTTTATAACCTATGACAGTTCATTTGGTACACAACGCATTGGATTCGCAACAGGTTGAACTGATGTGGTGGAACAGCCGTTTTGACAACCACAGATACTGACAGAAGAAATGACGACATAAAGGCAATACAAATATAGACACAAATAAGGGAGAAATTTGAAAATAAACTACCACCTGAATTATAAAACAGTTTAATTCAATTAAATATCTTTCGTTCAGTCACACACTCGAGTGTTGTGATAAGAGTAATATGTCCACGGACATATCTCAATGATATGTTCAACGTTTAAGAAATGAGATTTTACTGCGAAATGCAAAAGCTTCTCTTGCACACGGCACACTATTATTCGCCTTGAATTCTCGCGGCACTCTAAAAATTTAAGTTCGGAGATTAAGCCACTTCTGAAGAGTCGACTGTAAACGCAGAGCAATTCTGCTGTAGTTCTGACGAGTATTGAGGTTAGTGCGTAAGCCGTATTTGTCAGGGGGAAGTTTTGTGCCAATCTGTTTTAACATTTAGATTTAATATAGATACGTTTTTGATTCAATGGATAAAGTTAAATGAAGAGTCAGTGGCAGAAAGAAGCAGCAAAATGATTTGTAAATTTCCTCTCATCTGCTGTATCATTCAAAATTTCATGAAACACCTGAAGAATCTCGCGGCACATTCTTTGAGAATCACTGCCTTACATGATACTATTCTTACAGACTATCTTCTGTGGGATCACTCCAAATTCTGATGCGAACGTGTAATATTTAGTCAAGGTGACAACATGTCATATAACACTGACTTTATACATCGGATTTGTCTGAAAATGGAATCTTTTGCTCACCTACCGATTTCCATAAGAATCGAACTATTTCTTTTGGGTGGTGCAATATCAATGTAAGAGTGTATGTGATTTACTGGTGTATACAATTGTTTATTTGTTTTGAGATCATAGTTTTGTAACATGTTTTGCTCGTATTTGTAAGAAAAGAAAAAAAAGCAGGTGGCAGGGATTGGCGCAGTCGAATGCATATCAGACTTGCAGTATCTAGTTTCCAGGTTGGGATGACTTGTTTTTACTTTTTTTTTGCACATAATGGGCTACATGGCCAGGTTAAAAGGACCCGAGGGCTCAGAGAAGGTTAGGTGAAGGGGATCCACTGGGAAGCTGTTAAGAGAGAGATGGTATTCTCCCCTCAAGGTTATCCAGCATGTTCTTTAATGGGCACGGTATGGCTCTCCAGCACAAGGGGCCATAGCTTAACCTCCCAACTGATGGAAGCTGGCCTTTGCAAGCCTTCGCTGTCCCCTTCTGACTGATGCAGAACGGGGAGGGTTTAAGAGATAAATATCAACGCTGGCCTAGATAGGAGTAGAACCTGGGAACTGCAGATTACGAGCCGTACACTACCGACTGAGCCACTCTGCCTGTTGTTTTCAGGTTCAAGTCCCAATTCGGTTGCAACTGAGATTAGTTTTGCACTGAAGTTTTACAGAGACTTTACTTTCACTGTACTGCTTCGGTCACAGCTTCTGCTACATTGCTTCAGTCAGACACCGTTCTACTTGGAAAGGAAATGACGTATAGTCATGGGCGTCCGCAGAAAATTTTTCAGGGGCAAAGCTTGGAAACAAATAATTATATCGATAAATTTTTATTTAATTTTTTAGGGTTTTTTTTTCACAAGTAGATTATACAGTACAGTATTGCATCAATACAAAAACACATACATAATGTATATCAATTAATTACGTTTAAATTGTTACGATTATAATTTGTGGAATTTTTTACTTGATCCCAGGGAGGGCAAGTTTCCCATTTGCCCCCCTCTGCGGATGCCCATGTGCAGAAGAGCCTCACCCTTCGAAATTAAAGAACATGTTGGATGACCTTGACTGCAAGCTTTGTCCAGTGGATCCCCTACACCTATTGGCTGGGATACCTTCCAAAAATCCGTTCATTTTATGCGAAATCTCAAACTTTTTTATCTGCTTCGAAATCCAAAAGAGTTGACTTTGCATAATTTTATTTTAGTCTCGTAGTGTATGTCCGACACTAAAAATAGATTTAAAAAATGACTATAAAATGTTATTTCATATCGAATATCATTTTAATCTTTTTCGTCGGTGGAATATTTTAGTAAATGGGAAATCTTATTCAAGCCTTACTCTCAACCTCCCCTCCCCTAGAGGCCAAATTTTCGAACTCTCCCCTAAATTATATCCTCGTACCCCCCCCCTCCCCCCCCCGAAACAAAATTCTTGGCCCTCCACCCGGAACTAAATTCTAGATACGTGCCTGTCTACTGAAACCTAAACCTCTGGGATCCCGGCCATTTGGCCCTTGGGTATAAAAGTGTACTGCTCAGAGATAAAACTACCAGCTAACTTGGATTACAGCAACCTAACTTACGAAATATATGCCTAAATTTTCGCATTTGTGTTAGTTGCATTGCTTTGCAGAAACTGGGTAAAAATATTTCAGTAATTTTTGATGAATAGTAGCATTATTGTAGTACTCCTTCCTGAAATAATCTTCTCTACTTCAGGCAAAATGGGAAACAACCAGCATCTTCTTTCTACGGAGTCATCGGTAACATCAATAGAAATGGAGGACAACGAATCAGATTCACAGATGTGCAGGTTCATCCTCGGTACGGTACAGGAACAGAGTACGACATTGCTGTCTTCACCACAGCTGCAAATGTGCCACTGGAAGGAGATGTTTCAACTGTGTGCCTTCCAAGAGCTGGACGTCGATTTGATTATCAATGGGCACAAGCCATGGGATGGGGAGTATATCAAAGAAGTGCGTTCAATTTTGAAAATGTCGGATTCTTTCATTTCTATCAATACTTTTGCTGGAAAACTGTTGGATTCTTTCACTTCTATCATCACTTCTTTTGGTGAAAAATAGTCGAATTCTTTCATTTTAAGAATTTTAGCTTTGTTTGAAATAGCTGGCTCTATTTGACTTGAACAG
This sequence comes from Ryuthela nishihirai, assembly GCA_038380435.1. Lineage (NCBI taxonomy): Eukaryota > Metazoa > Arthropoda > Arachnida > Araneae > Heptathelidae > Ryuthela > Ryuthela nishihirai. Next base: position 9,683,097 of record JAWZYU010000019.1, read on the forward strand.
CACGTTTTACTGCACATAATCCGATTCTTTCGCTACTGTGTAATATCTCTTTGCTGCACATAATCCGATTCTTCGCTACTGTGCAGTACCTCTTTGCTGCACATATTCCGATTCTTTCGCTACTGTGCAATACCTCTTTGCTGCACATAATCCGATTCTTTCGCTACTGTGTAATATCTCTTTGCTGCACATAATCGATTCTTTCGCTACTGTGCAATACCTCTTTGCTGCACAATCCAATTCTTTCGCTACTGTGCAATACCTCTTTGCTGCACATATTCCGATTCTTTCGCTACTGTGCAATACCTCTTTGCTGCACATAATCCGATTCTTTCGCTACTGTGCAATACCTCTTTGCTGCACATAATCCGATTCTTTCGCTACTGTGCAATATCTCTTTGCTGCACATGATCCAATTCTTTCGCTGCTGTGCAATACCTCTTTGCTGCACATATTCCGATTCTTCCGCTGCTGTGCAATACCTCTTTGCTGCACATAATCCGATTCTTCCGCTGTTGTGCAATACCTCTTTGCTGCACATAATCCGATTCTTCCGCTGTTGTGCAATACCCCTTTGCTGCACATAATCCGATTCTTTCGCTACTGTGCAATACCTCTTTGCTACACATAATCCGATTCTTTCGCTACTGTACAATATATCTTTGCTACACATAATCCGATTCTTTCGCTACTGTGCAATACCTCTTTGCTACACATAATCCGATTCTTTCGCTACTGTACAATATATCTTTGCTACATATAATCCGATTCTTTCGCTACTGTACAATATATCTTTGCTGCACATAATCCGATTCGTTTCCTACTGAACAATGGGTCTTTGCTGCACAAAACCGATACACGAACTACTGAGGAAAACTGCTTTTGCTGCAAAAGAAGTCAAATTCTACTTCCAAAAAGAATACTTGTATTTTGCTGATAATCGGATTCCTTCACTTCTTTTGCTGCACAAAAGTAGGAGTATTTCATTTTATTTTGGCTCCGGAAAACCCTGATTTTACTAGATGTAAACGATTTCTTTGACTCCCCAGCAACACTTATTCATAATAAATAGAATCGACTGCATCGAAATAATTTTAAGGATTTTAATTAAAAGTATATCTTTAGAGATTAAACCACATCTATTCAACTACTAGAAATCAATCGATGCCTTCTGCACCGATTGATTTCTAGTCCGACATCTGGACCCCTATTTGACCTTGAACCGACACCGGATCTGAAGAGTCCATCCCCAATTTTTTTGCTACCCGTCACCGGTACGCAGAAAGTTCACTTTTGACTTCGAATGACCGAATCTCTGAAATTTGACAAAATTGCTGCGATCTACAACTCAAATTCTCCCAGGATACAATTTTTAACCCCCTAGCAGCAGTAAATCTATATTTAACCTTTGAGCTTGAAGAACCCAATGCAACCGAAATTGCCCATTTTCCCGAGATCTACGACCCAAAATACCAACAGGAAACATTTTTCAGCTCCCTAGCCCCACTCCATCTGAATCTGATCTTTTACCTTGAAGGACCCTAGTGATCCGAAATTTCGTAACATTTTCGGCATCTACAGAATGAAACCCCTCTGCGCCATTTTTCATGTTTATAGCCCTCGCAGATCATGGTTTGACCTCTACATGACCTCAATTTGACCCTAAAGGACCACGTCGGAGGTCATATTTCTGATTTTGTCTCGAGATCTACGATTCGCATTAAACTTCGGTGTAAATATTCGGATCTGTACCATTTATTCATCATAATTGGCATTCTCTCCTGTCAGCAGTCAATCAGTCACAATTGTCTATATATATATATTTCATAAATAGTGATTCTCAAGAGTAATGGAATCCAATTATATGCAGAAATTAAATACTTTTAATTAGCCACCTATAAATTTGAACTTATACATGAGCATAATAAAATTATATTTATTCTCGTAGTTAGCTTTTTTGGCCCATTCCTCTCTGGGTGGCTTTCATCAGGGCCACTTAAAGAGACAGGGCCTGGACAGTGATCGAATGAAAGAAGGGGTGAAAGGAGAGAAACTATATATATTTACATTGTGTAAGTGATTTAATTTCTCTAAAATTTAACTACAAGCTAATCATGTTTTAAACAGTGTAAAATAATTTTTTAATATAATGTTACTAAGTTATCAAATGTTTTAAAATTAATTTCGAGTTTTTTACAAAAGAAGTTATTGTTTGAATTTTAACTGAAAAAAACCTTCAGTTCAAACATAAGTAAAAAAAAACAAAATACATTTATAATTTAAAATGCAATGAAAAATTAAATTAAATTGCTTCTGGTAAAATTTTAGATCTAATAATATAAATCGGTGCTGTCCAACTTCTCTATGACCCCTGGCCTTTTTTCCTTTTGCCAATTTTTCGTGGGCCAAAAAAAAGAATTGGATCGATAGGACCTATCTAATTCTTATATCCCCAGCGGAGTCAAAACGATTTTTTCTTTAGCGATTAATTTCGTCTGGCAAAATTCCTCGCCATATGCATGCGCAGTGAGAGCGATTCCTGCTGTCGTTAGATGCTTCTTATATTACTGCTGCTTCATAAAAATATTTGTTTGATGACGCCGCACCGCTCTTAAAAGGTTTCAGAAGTTTGCCGATCGGTTTAAGAATGTTTTGTAAACTTTATAGAATGAGGAAGTTGAAGATTGGATATCAAGTAAAGTAATATAAATTGACAAAAAATTATAAGGTGGATTACAGATATTTATTTAAAATTTCAAGTAAAAACTTGATTTTGTTCGCGGGCCACAAAAATCCTTGTGCGGGCCGCTAGTTGGTCACCGCTGAATTTATAAATAATTAAATTTTACTTTAGTAGTAGGAATGTTATTATCAAAGGTAACTTAATAAGACTGAGTCTAGACAACTCACTAACAAAGTAAATTCCATTTTAAAAGGAATTTTATTAAATTCTAATATCAAAATTCAACTTGCTGCTTTTAATTTTTCGAAAGTAGTTAATTTTAATATATTGAATAATATTACAATAAATTCGTAATAATTAAAACACTTTATATTTACCGTTTAAAGGAAAAAAATAAAAAATATTAAAGAAATGTAGTTAAATTTTAGATCAATTATATCACTTTCAATCTTTAAAATAATAAACCTTCCTCTTAAAAACATCTGCTTCCATAGAGTTCTGACTGGAGCTCGTCAGTTTAACAGACGATCTGTGAAGCAGGCAGGACCTCAGCAGAGAGACAAAAAAAGATAAGGATCTTATCATCTCAGATAAGGTCTCCATACCTTATCTGAGATGTTTATCCGAGGTTCCTTTGACCAGAAGAGGAGCGGGCTAACCATTCGGCCACCTTCCCTTCTTTTGTTCATTCAGATCCTGTCTTCTTTAGGTAGATATGACACGGTGCCATTTAGTGTCTAACAGGTTCACTTCCTGAACCTTTACAGGCTGGGTTGCTTTACCTCTGAGGAGTATTTTTTCGCATACAATGGGTTAAATGACCAGATCACAAGTATCATAGATGGCATAAAGAAGGTTGCGGGGACAATTTGTACAATTGTACAGCTCTCAGGAGACAGATTTTAGCCTCTAGTCAAGGCTATCCAGCATGTCTCTTAATGTGCACAGCATATGACTTTTTACACACACGAGCCACGGCTTAACATTTCATCCGATGGACGGTGATCTTTCGAAACTCATTGGTGTCCTCTGCTGACAAAGGGCAGGGTGGGGAATTTTGTGGAGATAAATCTCAAATCTGACTCATGTGGGACTCGAACCTGGGAACTGCAGATTACGAGCCTGGCGCACTACTGACTGAGCCATCCCTCCCGACATTTCCAGGCACTAGACTTTTATATACAATATACTCCTTGACTTTGAAATTGCACCATCCTTAAGAATTGATTTTTTTTTTCATTCAAATCTTGGGTTTAGGTGCCCAAAAAGTGCTACTCAGAGGCACCTTTTGAGCACATTTGTCTGAATGTCCAGGTCACTAGGACTTCAAGGTTTGAGAGAAGATTGAGCGAAGGTGAAGAGCTATTAGAAGTCAGATGGTTATCTCCAGTCATGGCCATCCAACATGTTCGTTAATGTGAATGTGTATGGCTCTCTTGCAAACAGGCTTCACATCCTATCAGACGATGTATTTTATAAGCCCATCGATGGGTGGGACTTTAGGGGAAATATATCCCAACGCTGACCCAGTTCGGATTCGAACCTCGGAACTTAAGATTATGAGCCTGGCGTCTACCGATTGAGCCAAACTCCATCCCTTATGCATCTTGTTATGAGTAAAGCACAAGATATGCAACTCATTCCATTGGGAGACGTATCAGGGAGAGAGAGTTAACATTAAAAGCAAGACATGTCACCACCTCTACTAAATGCTCCACACGTTTCTGGACCAGTAGAACTCTAAGTGATCCTATATAACAAAGCCCATGGGAACATTACCATATAATAAAAATCAATTGGTACTTTGGACACCTCTTGATTCCTAAATAGTTATTCATGTCCCTATTTGACATTGAATGCAACATCGGATATGAAAATTTCTCTCATTTCTGTGTTCTACCGCATGACGTATCCATATTCACAAATGTTTAGCTTTCCACACCGGTATATAGAAATTTTATTTTGACCTTAAAGGACCCAACGCATCCAAAAATTCACAATATTTCTAAAGATTTGCGACTCAAAATATACGAAGAAAATAATTTTTAGCTTTCTACTACCAGTAAACCTAAATTTGACCTTTCACCTCGAAGGATTCTTCGTATCCAAAATGTCATAATATTTCCTATATCTACAGCCTGAAACACCCCCAGATACCAATTGTCACGTTTATAGAACTAATAAACAGAGGTTTGACTTCTACGTGACCTCTGTTTGACCTTGAAGGACTTGGGGCGGGGGTGGCTCAGTCGGTAGCGCGCCAGGCTCGTACCCTGTAGTTTCCAGGTTCGAGTCCCAGCTGGGTAAACGTCGAGATTTATTTCCGCAAAATTCCCCCCCTGCCTACGGTCAGTAGAGGACACCGATAGGCTTGGAAAGGCTGCCGTCCGTCGGATGGAACGTTGAGCCGTAGCCCCGTGTGCAGGAGAGCCATACCCTGCGCACATTACAGAACACGCTGGATGGCCTTGACAGGAAGCTACCATCTGTCTCCCAACAGCTGTTCCAGTGGGTCCCTTCCCCTAACCTTCTCTGAGCCTTCGTGGTCCATGTGACCTGGCCATTTAGCCCATGGGGTGCAAAAAAAGTGCAGCTCAGAGGTAAAACAACCCAACACAACAACCCAACCTTGACGGACGGAGGAGAATTTCTGTTTTTTTCCCGAGATCTACGACGTGAGCAATTTTTCAGGTGCCCTGGGTGTAAATTTTCAGAGCTCTACCATTTCTGCATCATAGTTAGAAATTGAAGGATCCCCTGTCAGTTAGTCGTTTACATAGATAAAATGTTTCGTTTACATAGATGAAATGCCAAGGAAACGTTTATGTCAGACTTATGTCATTTGAGAGAGGACAGATCTTTGTACGCCATGAGGCGGGGTGGAGAAGCTATGTAGCATATAGCAGAACATAGATACGATAGTCATTTAATGCAAATTAACTCTCTCCTTCATTGCAGGAACGTCTGTGGTGTGCTGTTTCAGCAAAATAATGCCATGCCGCAACACTTGTACTATCACCAGGAAATACCTACTTGTGAGCACTTTTTCGTGATCATCCAGCTATCAGGATTTATTGCTCATTTAACAAGTCTGTGATTAGGTATGGCGTCATTTGTGGACTCATCCACAACCGGCATAGATTGCAGCTGCTCAGAGAGCACAGTTGCAACAGGCACAGTGGGCCGTGACTCAAGATGCTATTTGATGCCTTTATAACTGTATCATGCAATGTGCAACTACACGTGTCGCAAACCATGGAGTATTTCAAGGTGTTGACCACCGCCACATAATCGCCAGTGCGAGAAATAAATTTGTGCCTTTGTTCTGTAACTGTAATCACGCTTTGCGCATTTGCAAGCCTGTTTTTCCGTGATTCTCACCTGTTGTAACAAGCCTTCTGGATGGTACAATTTCAGTGTCACAGAGGGTATAAAATACATTCTCTCTTAATAAGATTAATTTACTTGCTCTATTTTTAAATTATTTTCAGATGGAGGTGGACCTAGTGAAGTCCTGATGACTACCAGTCTCCCTGTAATTTCTCTACCCCTCTGCCAGGCTCCGTACTTCTTACTTGGGCGTGTGCGACTCACAGGAAGACACGTTTGTGCTGGAGGATTTCAAAGTGGAATATGCTTCGTAAGTAGAACATGTTCACTTCTAGCCAATTATTTCATTTTCATATTTTTCGCAAACGTGTATGCTCATTATGTAGTATTCTTTACTACATATCCTCATTACTGCATGTCTGATCATACAGTTATTCTTAGTTTCTGTATGAAGTTGACAGTACTTAACCAGACATTCAGCTGTTAAAATGGCGGCCCCTATGTCGGAAATGCAAAAGTCAACACCGAAAATGAATGTCAAAGTATCATTCTTTCTTTACAGCCAGAAAGAGGTAATACAAGTGTAATTTACCTTAGAATGTCTGCATAATACGGGTGCAATTTTTTATTATCAAAAAATGTCTCCAAGTAGTGCGAACTTTTGAGAAATGGTCTCACAAGTGTGATGGATGAACACAATGCTGACAGACCAGTCGAAGCAGCAACACCTGACACAGTGTAACTTGTTACTGAACCCGTTCAGGACAACTGGCGCATCACTTTGGAAGAATACTAAGGGGAAAATGTGATGCATAATTGGCTACACTCTTTATAAGAAACTTTTTTATCTGATAGAATCATAAAATTTATCGGCCGTGTGACCACATTAATGGAGAGAGTAGATTGGGATGGGTTGTTTCTATGAGCGGCACTTTTTTGCACACAATGGGCTAATGGCCAGGTCACAAGGATCCGAGGACTCAGAGAAGGTTGGTGGAGGGGACGCACTGGAACAGCTGTTGGGAGACAGATGGTAGCCTCCCGTCAAGGCCATTCCAGCCTGTTCTTTAATATGCACAGGGTATGTCTCTCCTGTACATGGGGTCACAGATTAACGTCCCATCCGATGGACAGCGGCCTTTACAAGCCCATCAACATCGCCTACTGACCGTGGGCAGGGTGGGAGATTTTCGGAGATAAAGTTCAACGCATTATAAGCGTTTTTTTATTATTGTATGTACGGGGTGGAATGTTGTCCGTATGTATAACTATAGATTATAGCGAATAGGATAATGAAGAGTATGCCTAAAGGCCTCAGAAAGTGGAGGAGACCTAGGATACGGTGGGCAGACAATGTCAAACAGCATCTTGTTAGAATTGGTGTGCAGTGGCCAGATGCAGAAGATGTAGCTTAGGACAGATGTGTTTGGAGAACTAAATTGCACAATCCGGTCGGACTTCCGTAGTCCATGGCTACTTGAGGATAATGATGATGACTGTGTAGTGGTTTCCAATTAACTGATTATTAACAACTTATTTAATGAAAACAATTAGTTTTGCAATAAATGTGAACATTTAAAGAAATAATCAAATGTATTAACTGTAATCATGACTAAGTAAGTGAGTTTCTCTTACTAGCAAATATAAATGGAATAAAATATTCGAAGTTTCAATTTTCATTTTTCATTCTAATCTATAACATAGCTTTAGCAAGTCAATTATCATCAAAAAGCTCCTTACGGTTGTTTGACGTACACAACTGAATTATTTTATTTACTTACTTAACATAACTTGATAATTTCACTGTGCAGTCAATGCTTCCTAATGTTCTCATGTAAATTGTAAACAGGATTCTACCTAAGATTCTTTACACTTCCTAAAAATAATGACTGGAAATTAAATACCCAGTAACACACATGTTAAAACACTAATAATTGAATACTGAACTCAAATAATTAATTACCAACATGTCACATCAACATGAAAAGCTGAAAAAAATATGGTGAAAATGCACAAATTGACTGATTGCACAACTCAGTTCACACTTCAAAACTAGTTCCCGTCTCATAATACATTTGACGTATTGTTAACACGTGGAGCACTCGTGATTCAATACGCAAGCTTCTATGAATAATTGTTGCACGTTAACATGTGCACATCTGTATGGTGTTTATTTACCCATCTCTAAAAAAATGGCCTTTTCATGAGAAATCAAAATAATATTGATTAAACTATTCTTCCTTCAAATTTGTTCATGGCAAGAATAATTTTAAATAATCGCTAATGTTAGGTCTAGGGTAATTTCTAGAAATACAACCTTCTCCAAAGCAATTTTTAATGGCTAATATTAAGTCTACGTGAATTTTGAGGTCTTCAACCAGGTCCATACCAGTTGATCTAAGCTAATTCGCACATAGTTTATAATCTTCCCCTGGGTAAGAAAATTCATGCAAAGTTTGGTGCCTCTAGTTCTTCAGGGGGGCCGAGTGCATAAATGGACAAACAGACAAACACACAAATACCGTTCCTCATATGTTAGATTTTCAATAATACACACACACACAAAATCCTCAGTGATCCATGGCTACAGGTCCAACCACACTCTAATCTCGTTGAGAAACATTGCCAATGTATATGCTACGGAGGACATTCGAAAAGTTCTTGTCACATGTCTTGATTTGCACTCGTTCCTTCCGAAGTTAACGAGTTACGACTTGTTTGAAAGCTTATCTAAACTTGTCATTACTTGTTAAAAACAAAGACCGTTTCATCATTTCCCCCTTCGCTGGCGGCACGTGCGTTGTTGCTATGGAGCCTACTAAAGACGAAAAAGGATTTTACGTTTTCAGAAGGATGCAGCTTGGGGACGACGAGAAAAAAATTTCATGCCAATTTATGACAAGTTTATGGGATCATGCATGTTCATATGGTACTCTTATGGGATGGATGCGCAAATTCAGAAAAGGACGGAAGAGCTTCGAAAATCTCCCTCGTATATCTTTGTGTAGATGTAGGAGTAGAGTGCTTTGAAGGACAGTGAAAATTTTGTTGAGGTTAGTGCAATGGTTTTTGCTCTGCAAATTTATGTCAAGAACTTTTTGAATGCCCTTCTTATTATACGTAAATAATAAAATTGCTCCCTAATACCTGAAATTTTTTGTTATATTTATTTTAACCCGATTGCAACCGGTTTTCAGAAATACTATCGGATTGTTATTTTTTTAACATGATTTCAAATCGAATTTGAAACAAAAATATTTGCCCGATAAAATACACTCTGAATGTATTTTTTTAAATAAAAGAGGTCGTACCCTACTACCTACTGCTCTCCGAATTCATGCCAGAGTTGGTTGGGTTGTGATACCTCTGAGTTGCGCTTTTTTGTCCACAATGGGCTAAATGACCAGGCACAAAGACCCCGAAGGCTCAGAGAAAGTTGGAGAAGGGGCCCACTGGACAGCTGTTGGTAGACGGATGGTAGCGTCCCATCAAGGCCATCCAGCATGTTCTTTGACATGCACATCGTATGGCTCTCCAGCACACGGGACCACGGCTTAACATCCCATCCGACGGACGGAGGTCTTTCCAAGCCCATTGGTGTCCCCTATTGACCCGTGGGCTGGGCGGAGTGTTTTGTGGAGATAAATCCCAATGCTGGCCCAGCTGGGAATTGGAACCTGGGTACTGCGGATTACGAGCCTGGCGCAGTACCGACTTCGCCACCCCCGCCTCATCATGCCAGAATGATCTAACAACTAAATTTGCACCCTCTCCGTCCTTCATCCACCAAAGTGACTTATAAATATTCTCGAACTTGTCCCCATGGCGCCATCTATATATTAGAACATTCTGGTATGAATCTGGAAGGACGTGGGTTTGGCTCCTCCTCATATGTAAAACTAATTATTCCCATAAAATGTTTTATCGATTTATTGATTTCTATATGAATAGGTATAACATTACTAACGTTTTAGCATGAGTGACTTTCTTATCTACATCTTATTCAGAGCAACACTGAGAAGAGAGATGTTGCTCATAGTTTACTCCCCTAATCATACAAGGCTCCATGGGTGACAATTTTAAGTAGATTTATAAGTCACATTAGTGGATAAATGACCGATGTGGTGTTAGTTTAATGATTAAAACACTCTGGCATGAATCTAGAGAGACTTGGATTCGATTCCTATGCATTGGGCAAACTCAATTTTTTCCACAGAACTTATTGATTTCTATATCAACAGACAACTCTGTGTATTTACTATTAAGTGATTATTCACTCTTTTCTTTCTCCCACTTCAGGGTGATTCCGGTGGTCCTTTAGTTGCACTGAACGAATCTTCACCAGTGGCGATTGGAGTTGCATCTTTTGTATCCTTTTTAGGATGTGCAGCTCCTTTGGTTCCAGGAGTGTACACCTCAACAAGCTCTTACGTCGATTGGTTGAACCAATCCTTACGTGGTAACACAGCAGGCATCTGCTTCGTGTAACGAACCCTTTCATCATTCAGTCCAAGTTGTCTGCAGAGTACAACAATCTCATGATTTTATTTCATTCATTATAATAAATTGTTTATTTCAGTTCTTGGAGATGTTATGAGATGATCTGTATCAAATTATAATAATAATAATTTAAAAAATGTATTTTCTAATAAATAAGAAATGATTATCACGTGATGGAATATTTTTTGTGTATGGGGCAATTGCATTTTACGACGGGCTGTGTTTCTGGAATTCCCTTTTTATTTTTCCAATACTCTTTTTGCATAAATTTCAATCTTCTCACTTTTATCCCATAAGAAAATTCTTAAACTCATAAAGTGAATCAGCGTAAAATGGTCCATTTTATAATGCAATTAAGGTGGATGATAACGGTGGACATCAAACTCAAGTAATTTCTGATTTCGCGTGATTAAACATTAAAGGTTGAAAGTTATTAAAAATAACTGTTGCCACAGATAAATTTGAAATAGTTAATGCATCAAACTAATTTCTTTCTGATTTCGCCTGATCAAATCCTTGTTCAGTTTGTTGGGTCACGAGTGGGAGTGTCCGTGGATATTGAAGTCGTTCTAATTAAGCACAAGAGGAACACGAGAATCTTCTTTTAAAATGAAAGCTTCGAAAACTAAATTCGTATCGGAAGTTAAACCATTAATTTAATTATGCAAAAGTTCACAAAAGAATATCTCGTAAGATATATCTATATAATATATATAATTAATAATTGTTTCAAATATTATGTTAAATAATAAATAATATTGTTTAATGATAATAATTTTTATGCACCTCACACCATTATTACATTTCACTATGCCTTGCAAATTGTATCGGAGAAACTCTGGTGGGTATGAAGTGCTTTGAAAAGTTCGATTACACTGGGCAACAAATTTTCATAAAAGTCATGCCTCTGAGATAAAAGTGGCCATTTCTTAAAGATTCCAAGGTACTGAACACGAATATGACAATGAAAATGCAAAATTGGCTACGATTTCTGAGAAATTCACAATGATTTCTTATATAATAGAATAATACGTACATATGAGATGTATCGATAAAACTCTGCTTCTACTTCCAACGTTGCTTGTACAGCTTCTCAGGATCATCTCTGGCAAGCGTCCAACAGTAGTCAGCCAACATTGAAGTGGACCAGTTTCCCTGGTATCGTTTCTCCATCGTTGCAATGTCCAGGTGAAAACGTTCACCGTGCTCATCACTACCCATGCCTCAGTTGTCGGGGAAAAAATTTAAGTGGGAATGGAAAAAGTGGATCTTTAAGGACATATTGCAGCCAAGTTTGTGATACAGAGATAACATGTCCTTAACCACTTTCTTGTAGTTGTCTGCCCTGACATTCCCGAGGAATTTAGTTGACACCAGACGAAACGCGTCCCTAGCCTTTTTCTCGTCAACCTGAAGCAGGTTGCCAAACATTGGTCTCTGAACAGCTTGCGGATCTGAGGACCCACAAAAAATTACCTCTTTAATTTTCGCTTCGCTGAGTCGAGGGAATTTGTCAGCCAAGTACTTGAAAGCTGATGCAGTCCAGTCCACGCCTTTCACGAAGTTTTTCATATCATCGTGTTTGATGTGTAGGAACGGTAGCAGGATTTTGTGCGTTTCTGCCTGTACTTGGTGTTCCACATTTTTCTCTCCGACCTTCAGAGATTTACTCTGAAGCCAGTTTCTCTTCACGGAGTGCAAAGTCTTTGCTCGGCTGTCCCATTCACATGAGAAACAGCAGTACTTCGTATATCCCAGCTGCAGACCCATCAACAAAGCCACTAAAATCACAATAGAGATGCCAGCCATACTTGCTGTATTGAAGACAGTTCAACAGCTGTTTAGACTCAATTTCGAGGAGTCTATGAATAGTCGCCATTCTTGAGGGTCATATATGATTCCGAGGGCATTCATCAGGTCATCTACATCGGAGCAGAACACTAGGTCATCTTCCTTTCTGAAGTAAGATGAAATTACTCATGACGAGTTCGAAACGAAGTCACTCGGACATTTTCCTTCAGAAGATTCCATTGTTTAATCAATCCAAGTAACTCTGCTCTGGCCTTGGACATCTCCAGATCGCGAAAAAGATCATTCACTTCTTCTCCAGTGAGAATGTGTGGCGCAGAAGACGCACCGTGGAAGAAAGATTCATTAGACACTGATGGCTACAGAGAACCCGATGTCGGTTTGCCTCCCTCCTCATCATCTGAATCGATGGAAAATTCTTTTGGAGGTTCGGGAACGGAAAGGCCTTCGCTCTGCGGAACTGGTCGGAGAGCAGATTGTATATTCGGGTACGCTATTGTCCTCTTCTGTCCACACTGTCTTCAATACAGCAAGTATGGCTGGCATCTCTATTGTGACTTTAGTGCCTCTATTGATGGGTCTGCAGCTGGGATATACGAAGTACTGCTTGGTTGCTTGGCTCTCTCCAAACCATAAGAACAGCAAACTACATTACCACTTTTTCGCCTTTCTGTCACTTCAGAAGATTTCTTGCACACGTACTGCAGCATATGTGTGGGGCCTAGGCCTTTCCTGGCCTAGGCCCCACACATATGCTGCAGTACGTGTGCTGATCGTAATGATATCCCCGATCTTGCATCAAAATAAAACTCATACGGTGCTTTCACTATTGCAGGTGATGGCCGTTTTCTGACTTGCAAACGTCATTTCCCCACAAGCGTAACAAAATGTATCTGCACTATTATTAACACAGTTACGAGGCATGACTACTGCTGGATTAAACCTGCAAAGATCACTTGTGTTGTACTTATGACTGTGGCGTAAATGGGAGTCGCTCAAAAGACTTGCTCACCCTACGAGACGTCGCTTACAACTAACGATTGCATCATCTTTTGTCCGCGATCGTAAAGCCTAGAAGTCATGACTCAAGTACATTGCATCAAACAATGATGCAATACCTCAGGGGGTTGTGTGTATGGCGGGCTGATGCAATATGTTGCAATCTGGAGTTTAAGATACAGCGTTGTGTTTAAGATACAGCGTCTGGAGTTTAAGATAGAGCGCGAGTTTAAGATACAGCGAAATGTACTATACGAAACATTTAAGATACAGCGAAATGTAGAATACGAAACATTCTATGTACTCAATGCGGAGTGAATCGTTTATACATGACCATCTTTGTCTCTCCTAAACAAGAGCCAATCGACAAATTTTATTGTCATTTCGTGTTCAGCACCTCGAAATTAGTAAAGATTTGCCCATTTTCATTTCAAAGCCTTTTGGTGTGTTGCCCAGTGTTATTTGAGCGAGGAAATTCCGGTTTTTCGTTTGGAAACTTCTGTCGTGGGGAGGATTATGAGTATCTCGAACTGTGTCCATTTCTTTCCTCTCCTAAAAGAGAGAGAGAAAATTTTAACCGGAGTGAGAGGAGATTGATCGTAAGATATTATTGCCAATTTGTGGCGTGGGGAGTGCATCTCTATTCTAAAGAGTTTCAGACCCGAGCAACGCCGGTAAATCTTCTAGTAAATAAATAAATCAAAATCTTTATGTGTATTTAAAAAAAAATAAAAATGCATAAAGTATAATCAGATGACAAAGCCAAAACGTACTCTTTGACCTTAGATTGATATTTTTTGGAAGTGGGAAAGGATGCAAGAAAACCCATCCTCCCCACATTTTGTTAATTGGATCAGAATTGTTTTGCATCTTTACCATTTTTCGAAAATATATTTCTGCAATAATCATTTTTTGCAATTCGTATTAGATTTGTTAAAAAACTTTAAGTTTTCCAGAAATTGATACATTTTATTTCTTTTAAAAATTTGTATATACAATTTGTATAATGCACAGATTTTAATACAGGGTAGAGATCCAAAGTTAAATATTTTCTTATTTTAGGATTATAGCAAACAACTTTTAATCTTTTTATTAATGCTATTAAATCCTTTGAAACATACAGAATGCTGTATTAACTTCAGTTTGTTGATAATCATGTAAAAATTATTAAACGTATGTTAAAAAAAGTTTATTTTTAAAACCATAGGAATGATTTCGAAAAAAACCGAATTGATCGGAGCACCAAACACCTGCACAAAACGACCAGTCTAGAGGTATTGAGCTATTTCTGCAGAAATTCACTACTCTAGTATTAATAGCAAATTTCCCGTTGAAAATCAATTAAAATGTCACGTGAATGCTCTCTTCCCAACTAAGTATGTGTAGCAAGGAAAATGGTTTTCAACTCGAATCCCGTTTCGTTACATGTAGAGACTTGAAATTTTTATGCAACATGGGCTACACAGTGGAACGTGTGTGGGTTAGCAATACAATCAAGGATGTGCAAAAGCAGGGGCGAGTATGGTATCTGGCACAGCCGAAATGTCTAATTATCGCATAGTCAGTTTTAATTATAAAAAAAATAAATATCCCCTCAAGCAGCTGCTTGTCACAGAGGTCTGATAGGAGCCTGTCAGTTTATATGCCAGAGTAGAAGGTCAGAGAGGATGGCGGGACCTCAGCAGAGAAACGACACATACATCCATGCCTTAATCGGCGTTCGAACCCAGGTCCCTTAGATCAGTAGTCAAGCGCGCTAACCACTCGGCCATGGGATGTGGAAAAAAACATCCGATAGGTTGCAAATTATATATAGTTGGGATATTTTTAAACTAAATAAAATAATTTATTCATTTAATTTTATATTCGTTAAGACTATATTAGAATATTTTAAAAGTATTACCATGTCCCAAAAAAATTAATAGTTACTAGTTGAATTATAACAGAAAGCTATTATAATTTAAGTAATGTAGGATAGTAAGTAGCCAATAATTTTCTCTACTCTCGTTATACCGTTTATCCCGACCCATAAAAAAATCGAGGGGGACGCGCAAGAATCAGAATCTAGCTAGGCAACTAGAAGAAGACACTCTATCTACTAGAAGAAGGAATCACTACTATCAGTACTAGAAGAAGGAATATAGAAGAGGCAACTCCAAAGAGTCCTCTTTGGAGTTGCCTCTTCTTTAACTAATTTCATCATTGAACGATGCTCCAGTTTTACAAAATCCATTGTAGATTTTCGTGATCGAATCACAATATTTTTATCCAGACTGTTTCTTACTAAATGGACTATTGCAACTCAGACCTGTTGGTATGACCTGTTGGAGGGAGGGGGGGACATCACAGCAACCATGGACCTGCATTCTGTTTGATCATGATCAGGTAAAAATGTATTGTATGGTATCAGTGCATCATTTATTATGTGTTACGGGCACATCTTACAGGTATGATTATTTATACTTCTACCAGTTTATCAATTAATTTTATTAAGCAAATTTAGCTATTCAAGGCAATAGGATGAACTTATTTATTATGAAGGATTATTATATTTTAAGTGAATTTCGCCAAATACCGATGATTCGAGTCCAAGAACTGACCCTCGTATTAATCAGCAATTTAAACAAAACAGGACAATTACTGCGAAATGCACAATTGATTGTCCTCAAAATGTTATTTGGTATCTTCATACTAATTGCACAATTGTATCATCTCCATTTTTCTTAGAATAGACTCCAAAGCACCTTTCACTAATTTAGCTGTTAAAAACCTATTAATCGTGTTCTCAATCTTTATGGTAATATGACATATGCTAATGTTTTCTTCAGTCTCAATTTACTGTAAAGGAGTTGCTTAAAATAGCATTTGCGACAGGGCGGAAAAAAAGAAAACCTAGTTGCCAAAAGTAATTGTAAGCACACTGATTACCTGTAGATATATAGAATTCATTAAATACTCATGTGAAAAACTTATGGCCGACGCGGCAGGAATCGAACCCGCAACTAACTAGGTAAATTTTACCTAGCATCGAACGATAATCTGCTTCCACGGTGTGACTGTTTTTCACATGAGTATTTAATTAATTCTGTATCTAGAGGTAATCTGTGTATATAAAATGGATGGATTACATCACAATAATAACGCTTAAGCGTGTGTGACTTCCTCATTAATCTCTAAATCAATAGTAACAATTGGAAAATAAGTTGCCTCTCCTGACATGTATATGTCGCAAGATCCGCTTAATTCAGCGACAGATTTATGAGTTGCCTCTCCTGAATACATAGGCAAAATCCGTTTCATTCAGTGAAAAATTACACACCGTGGAAGCAGATTATCGTCCGATACATGGTTTAACGGTAGAGCGCTATGGCATGTTTCTAGAGAGTTGTGGGTTCGATTCCCTCCGCCTAGGCAATAATTTTTTCACATGAGTATTTAATGATATTTTTTGTTCACGTCCATCTTTGTCACATCTCATTTGTTTTCTTACCATGAAATAGAAAATGATAGATTTATGAAGGGGTAATTACGCCACTTTGTACCATGCATTTTTTATTTAGCTGTGATGCAAAAAATACTTTTAGTATTTCATCATCATCTTCAAGCAACGAGGGGCTACGGAGGTCCAACCAGACCGTGCAATTTAGTTCTCCAAGCTTATCTGTCATGAGCTACATCTGCTGCATTTGGCCATTGCACACCAATTCTAACAAGGTCCTGTTTGACATTGTCTGCCCACCGCATCCTAGATCTCCCCTCTTTCTGTGGACTTAAGGCACATTGTTCATAACCCTATTCTCTAATCTATAATTATCCATACGGGCAACATGGCCAAACCAACGGAGTCTCTCTGCATAATATGCTGCTTAAAGGAGGTTGCCAACTCCTTTACCTAACTTCATCATTACTTACAAAATTGTAAAGTTACAAGATACTGCGTAAGCATCTAGTTTCCTGTTATCTTGTTTATAAAGTGTCCAAGTTTCACTACTATTTTTTCGAACAAAAGTGTCCTTATTTTTCACAGTATATTTTTTCAGTTATTAATTAGTCATTAATAAACCATTAGATTGTTTTTTTACTCGCAAACGTACATCAGACTTTAACCATTTGCAAAACTTCGACGATTATTAAACGACTACCTTGCGGATGTGAATAGGACTCTTGCCATACACGCAGGGCTCTAGTTATGAAGTAGTGCTATCCTTTATTTCATTTATAATAAATTATGATACAATATAAGTATTTACAAAAATTTTGGAAATGTACAACTCCACAAGAGTTCATAGACTCGCACGCGGAGTATAAAGTTAAAAATATAATATATAAATATTAGAAACAACATTTTAAGTATTTTATCATATTAATATTTTCTGTCATGGTTACATCAACAACATAGTAACAGAATCAATAATAAACTATAAATACACCAATTTTTATTCAAAAATTTAACATCCTAAAGAGCAAACAAATAAAAAGAAAATTTTGCAATCAGAAATATAGGGGAAAAACCCTCCAACCTAAAGAAATTTTTTCTATATCATCTATATTACAAATCCAATCTCTTAGTTTTCGAGAAAACGTAAGAGAATTTATTTCATCCTTTATTATTTCAGGTAAACTGTTAAATATTTTAGGCGCCAAAAAAATATAATGTTTTTGCGTAATAGTTTTCTTCGGAAGTGGTACAATGAAATTAATATGTGCACTTGTTCTGGTATTCTGCATTACATTTTTAATTTCACTTTCTCTATAGTGCTTTTTTAAATATAAGATCACATTATAAACATACATTTTTCGTAGTGGTAAAATTTGAAGATCATTATAAAAATATTTAATACTATCATATTTTATTTTTCTTAATACACATCTAATTACTCTATTTTGAATAGTAACTAAGGATTTAATATTACTATAAAACATTCCTCCCCAAGATATTATTCCATAACTTAAATATGACTTAACCCAAGCATTATACAAGCTTTAATAAAGTAAGATTCATAAAATTTCTAATATAAAACAAATTTCGAATTATTGCATTAATTTTTTTTATCAAATATTTAATGTGTTCATTCCAATTTAACTAACTGTCTATATATACGCCCAAATATTTATAATATTCTACTTTTTCGATTGCTTCACATGCACACTGATGTCCCATACAGTTTACAGAATGATAAAATAATTTATTTTTTAACTTATCGACTTTATTACGTTTTAAATTGAAATATAAATATTTCGTTTTATTAATATTCAATAGCAATTTATTTTTTAAGAACCATTTTCTAATATTACCCAAGTCTTCATTTATTTCTTCAATTAAAATATTCTCATTGTCAGCCGCATATATCAAATCTGTATCATCAGCGAAAGTTATTATTTTTCCTTTAAGTTCAAGATTACAAAGATCGTTTATAAAAACATTAAATAATATTGGCCCCAACACAGAACCCTGTGAAATTCCATATTTTAATTCAATTCCCTTACTAAACAAGTTTACCATTTTTCCTCTTTGCATTCTTTTTTTCAAATATGTTTACAACCATTTCAAAACATTTCCTCGTATTCCAGCAATTTCAAGTTTTTTTATCAGCAAATAATTCGAAACCGAGTCAAACGCTTTTTTGATGTCCAAAAATAGCACAACAGTTTTCAAATTATCATTTATAGATCTGTATACTGTGGAAGACAATTGTAATATAGCATCCTCAGTACCTACATTTTTTCTAAACCCATACTGATGATCAGAAAAAAATTTATTTCTAATCAAGAAATTTAAAATTCTAGTTTTAAGTAGCTTTTCGAAAATCTTTGAAAAAACTGAGAGCAAGGATATCAGTCTGTAATTTGCGATATCTAAATATTCCCCTCCTTTATTTATTGGGACAACGGTTGAATCTTTCAAAATCGAGGGAAAACATCCAGATGATAACGATAAGTTAAATAGGTAGCATAATATATCTACAATATAACTTTTTATCTCTTTTAGTGTCTCCACAGATATCCGATCACTTCCAACTGCTTTTCCTAATTTTAATGATGCAATAACTGCAAAAATCTCATTATCTGATATATAATCAATAAAAATAGAATTTTGAGACGAAATCGATTTATGACTTTCATTATCAGCATAATCAGGAATTTCCTTTACAAGATTACCAACAATTTCTGTATAATAGGTATTAAATTTATCAATAAACAACACAAGATTTTTATTAAAAGAATGAATAATATCATTTATTTTTATTTTTGAAGGGGACATTAAGTTCTTTTGTTGTCTACCAGAAAAATCATTTATAATTTTCCAATATTGTTTAGTATCACCGTCACTATCTAAAAATTTTGCAATGTAATACTTTAATTTTGCTTCTTTGATTAATTTTAATATTAAATTTCTGTATTTTCTAAAATAATTATTTAGGTTTGTATTAAATTGTTGATTTTTACTTAACTTATATAACTTATTTTTCTTTTTAATAGAATTTAAAAGAGCATTTGTTATCCATGGTTTCAGCCTCTTTTCTCTATTTTTTAAATATATAGTGTCTTTTGATAACTCTATCATCTTCCGCTATTTCAATAAAAATAACCTGAATGAAGCATTTACATCATTTCCTATTTTAATCTCATTCCAGTCTTTACCCTTCAAAGATTCTTTTAACTTGTCCATATTTATCCTACGTATTGTATTTAATTTTTTCCGATTTCTGTTCAATTCTAACCGAAAATTTATTCCTATAAAATAATGATCGGTAATATTAAGTTTAATAATATAAGTAGTTAAATTATTTTGGATCGTACTTCTTACAAATACATGGTCCAAACAAGTTTTTGCTTTCTCTCTAGTGATCTCTCCATGACACACAATAAAACCATTTGACTTAATCAGCTGTAAATATTCATGTTTAATTTTATCATTTCCTTTTAAATTAATATTCATATCACCTATTATTAAAACATTATTATTATTTATAGTTTCTAGTTTATTCCCTAGTTCTGTAACAAAATTTTGTTTTGTATATGAATGTAACCTGTAAAACGCCAGTAGGAGAAATGTTATATTATTTAGTTTAAAAGAAATTTCTACCATATTGGCAGTAACAAACGCATTATTAAATCCATACATTGTTATGCCCTGCTTAACAAACACAATCACTCCATCTGATCCATTTTCATTTTGGCATTTATAATAAACTTTATAATTAGATATTGTATACAATTGTATTTCATCATCACCAATCCGTATCTCTGTTAAAACAATTATATCAGGTTTCAGTTCTGTTAAATTTAAGTAAAGTAAAAAAATGATCAAAATTCCTCCGCAAACTTCTGATGTTACCCATAATAACATTTACACCACCAGGCCATTTATACAAATTCCTGTCATAAACATTGTCACTATCTATTTCATAGACCCTGTATATTTCATCCAAATTACAATCATCAAAAACAGGAATTGTTTCCATGTCATTGCCATTGTTCATCATCTCAGTACCAGAAACAATATTGTTACTCATCGTTTTATTTTCCATTTCACTAACCCATTAACAGATTTAAGTCATCACTATCCCTAATCCTTAGCACCCTGGATGTTTCAGCTTTCCTTACATAAAGTTTTGAGTCCTTGACCCATACAAACTTGAAATCTTTTTCCCTCTGTAATTTCTTTAATTCATACAGTAGATGCTTGTTTTCTTGTGTTAGATGATCATTTACGTAAACTCTACCATCAGGCAGCCCTCATGTATTTCCTTAGCGAATAATGTCTTCTTTAATTTCCAACACTTGATCCAATTTTCTTTCATTTTTCTCATAGCTAGTTGGACAATTATTGGTTTAATTTTTTGTTTATTTTTTGTTGGCACTCTATGAACAACCTGTATATTCATATCTTCATCCTGTACATTTAATACACTTGCGATATGAGTAACTATCTCCTTCACATTTTCATTCATTGTTTCAGGAACTCCCACTATCTCTAAATTACAATTCCTACTGTTTTGCTCTAAAGCATTCATTTTCCCTTTTAATCCCTTAATTTCTTTCTGCAAAGTTTGATTTTCAGTCATAAGTCTTTCATTTTGTTGTTGGACATCTTTAATTTGTTTAGTTATCAGTCAAAATTCTCAAAAAAATCATCTAATTTATCAGAATACGTAGTGCATTTTTTATATTCCTCCAGTTCTTTTAATAATTCTTTTTTGGACCTGTCATTTATTTCTATCATGTCTTTCCTAAGATCGGTCATCTGTTTACTGAACATTTCATCAATGTGTTGAACCGTTTCAACAGACATGACTCTATCTTCTGGCTCTTTCGATGTCACAGTGTCACGTGAACATCTTGGGCCAACACTCGCTTCACCTCTCTTCCTTTTCCCTGTAGAATCTGTCCTACACCTGTGACATTTCCATCGATTTTTGCTCTCAGAGCTCATTTTGCGAAAATTGGTCTCTACAATTCCAACACAATAAAAATGAAATCTTAAACTACACTTTCCAGCGCAGTGCAAAGTCTCTGTCAGATCAACAATATCTATACCACACTCAGCACACAATATTCCCATCTTATAATTTAATTTACCCAAAATATTTAATTTATAATATATCACCTAGTAATCTATTTATTTTTTTAACAAAAGATATATACTACTCTACTAAATCAATACAATTTAGGAGCAAGAAACGTAGAACATCAAGTTGACGACTCCACATCACTTCTTGAATGAACTACGTATTTCAGCAGATAGGCTAACTTAGTCTCCAGCGTAAGAGCAGACGACAATTCTCGGCGTTTCACCATCACTCGTTACACTCTATGCATATGCGCATTAGCTCATCAGCCTACGTATCTTCGTAGTAACATGGCAAGTCTAGATTATCGTGAATAAGTCAACTTATAAATAATCACGAAACACACACTTTGCTCTTCTGCAACTAAAATATCTGAAGTTGCTAATGATATTCTTTAAATTTATGTTCATTGTCCGTAATGGCGAATTTTATTCGTTGAAACAGCTTCATCATAATAGACATAAGAACGGTCGACACAACGAGAACCCAGATACCGATAGACTTGTGCACCTTGTACGTCGATGGTGACGTCATTGGTGGCGGAAATTCTTATCGTCATTCGGGGAGGAAAATTACGCCACTCTATACCATGCATTTTTCCAGGTTCCTAGCCCCTTTATGGTTCAGGTACTTGACCCCTTTGATTTCTCAGGTACTTGACCGATTGCTTCCAAATTTTATGTGGTGTTCCCCCTTGAGTGTGCCTCTCTTAGGTTAGCATATCGGGTTGCTAGTTCCTGTAGGTCATTATTAAACCCGCTGCAAGTGTCTCTGGGGCCGCTGCCGTCGCATACCTTGACGGTTTCGAATGGAGTAATACGATATCGAAGGATGCTTGGGAAATTATGAATGGAGTACGTTATCGATGGGAAAAGTTATCAGTGAACGGACGTTTCACGCTATACATTTGGCGAGATATAGCAAATATTCCAGTAAAACATTAATAAAGCTTAAGGATTGGCAGCCCCGAATCGATAAGACAGGAAATTTCACCTCCATTTTAGAAGTCTTTAAACGAAATTCTTGAAAAATGCGTGAAATAGGCATGAGTTTAATAATTTTTCGCCTCCATTACCTTTACTGTTATTCATAAAGGAGCGGGGGGGGGCAAGTCCACTCCCCCCTGCCCCTTATATCTGGGCTTTGGTGATTGGATTATTTAATAGTCTCAGTGTTTTTTATTAAGTGCGAAGCTGAAGTGTCTTGTTCAGGAATTTGCGAACAAGTCATCTCTAATAGGATTCTTCTGACAGGATGTCCCAGTGTAGATCCGTTCCGCACTTAAAATATACCCGCCAAAACTAAATAATTCCTTAGACATTCTTTGGCTTTGAGGCATTGGTGAGAAAAAAAATTTTTTTTGCAAACAGAAACCCAGTGGGTATTAACATTTGGGATTTCGATTGTTCTTAGTGTAAATTTAGAAGTTCTTGATCTTCCCTTCTGAGTGCTATCAATGAGAAACAGAATAAATTCGAGGTTGGCTATTAATTTGATTTCCTTTTAACTGATAAGAGAGGTTTTGTTGTCTATATTGATTTTGGTGTCAATAAAATATTCCGAAAAAGAAAGGTTTTAATTAAATACAGAATACATTCAGCAACATAGTTGGGATTTCAAAAAAATGTTAGGATTTAAGAAACAAATTTTTGTATCTGTTGATTTGTTTTTATACATTTATAATTTTATTATCTGTATTTATAAAATTTAGGGGAAATAAATAAAAATATTACATTATATTAAACTTAATTTCAAATGAATTTCTTCCCCCCTCCCCTACTTAATTTTAACTCATCTCATGTTCTCTACCTACGAGTTGCGTTATGAATATATTTTCTGGCCCCGCCCACTTTACAATCTCCCTAGTCGCCACTGCTTCAAAAATCAATAATAAAGATTATTGTTAATCCATATCGATATGCTGAAAAGTCTCTTGTTTGCTCATATTGAAGAATTTTAAAATTAAAATAGGCAATTGCGCGCCATTATTCTTGAAAAATGGATCCTTGGACCGATCAATAAGCGTGGGCCTCTAATGAGGCCAGGCCTTTGGATTCTTTACCCCTGTGGCGTATTACACTGATAGGCACCAGTCAGACTTCTATCATAAGCAGTTACTTGAGGATTAAATTATGTTTTTTATTCTATTGATTCTGCTAGAACAGGACAGGATGTTGTGAGGGTTGGTTTGTAGGAATGCTAGTAAGGGCAATGGACACCAAAAATTATTAAACTGGTGCATATTTCATGTATTTTTCAAGAATTTTTTTAACCTCTAAAACGGGGGAAAATGTTCTGCAATGGAAATCCAGTCCCCCTACTTTTTTCCCTTTCTTTTTTTCCTTTTTTTCTAAAATACTGGAGTCTTTTCCACTGTCGCCATGAAACTCCTGTTACGTCTGCCTTGGAGACCATGGGTTCCTGATGTGTGGTTGGTTTATCAGCTTGACAAACCAACGCGGGAGTTTGGTTTGTCAAGCTGATAACCAGGAAGTACCACCATTTAGGTTTCAATTAGATTTGTAAAAGAAAAATGAGTTTTATTTGCATTAAGAGAATTAATTATTTGCATTAAGTAAGAGAACAATCCGTTATAAAAGTGGACTTTGAGGTGAAAAGGGTTGGGAACCTTTTTGGTGTAGATGAGGTCCGTCCAACTCGTGCATCATAAAATAAATCAATATGCCGAATCTGTTTCATTTCTACAAATTTTTTGACCAAATATTTTGAGTTGCATAACTAAATAATTTTTTTCAATTCCTAATATTCACTAAAAATGTATATTTTTTTCTTTGTTGCTTTTTTAAAACCAATTCATCAAGAATATATCATTATCTCTTAGAGCAAAAATGTTGAATGTCTACAGACTAACAAACAGATGGGCAAATAAACACGAAATACCCCTCAAGCAACTGCTTGCCACAGAGGTCTCACAGTTTATTATGCCAAAGAGAACGTCTGAGAGGAAGGCGAGACCTCAGCAGAAAGACAAAACTAGAAAAGAAGCATCCATACTTTCAGGGGAATTTCCCATCAGTAGCCAAGCGCGCTAACCATTCGGCCATTTAAAATACAAAATGAAAAACAATAGGGGTTTTTGTTGTTATTGTTGTTTTTAAATCGAGATAAAAGGATAGATTTAAATTAACATAATTGAAGATATGTTATTTTTCGCATAATATATAAAAACTGCATTTTCGCGAACTTCTTCTGCATTACACTCACTGGAAATCTGAGCAATTTTGTTTCATTGGAAAATAGTACTGGCGACATTGCATTTACAATTGACATTTTCACCATTACTGCCCAAAGCTAATACCTATTCAACTGTAGTTTAACACATTACGATTTTCTTTTGAACGCTTTTAAAGGAAAGTTTAAAGTTTCGACAGCATTTATTAACAAAGTCTTACATTTCAAAGAATACTCTTTTTGTACCTTTATCGTTATATATACTCAGTTGTCTAAAATATAACTTTGCTGCCATTTTTGCGAAAAGCCAGAGGTAAAATATAATTTGTATCTTTAGATTCCAGTTCTTCGTGAAGAGCTTGAAATACCAGTTTGTGGATGCAGCAAGCCCTTCCTCAATCCGGAAGTGACCCACAAAACTAGGGCAACGGGTTTTCCTTTCATGCAAAATGAGTTGGCATAATAATAAACCGGTAATCAGAAGTTCCTCTGCAAAGAAGATGTTTTTTTTCCCTAATCGTTCTTCGAAAACAAGTCCAGCAGGTTGAAAGGACTGTATTAGGTCAGTCTTTGGGTCTCCGCTTTGGTATAGAGAGTTGCATATCCACGATATATATTATATCTTAAATAGAAAGAAATATTTTATTCGATTTACAGGAAATCTCTTGCACTCAAAATCAGGGTTTTTCAACCTGCATGCCGTTATTAAATTCTTAGTAAATCATGATATGGTCTGAATTAATTACATTACGCGACAAATAACGAAGCATTTCTCAAGAAATTAAAATGGAAGATTTTATAATCAGCATTAAAAATGTCAAAAAAAAAATGCTAGATATCCTGCGCAATTTTAAAATTTCTCCTCGATATAAAATACCAAGCAAACAGGCAGAAAGCATTTTTTCACACGAATCAAAGTTCAACGTCGGTGGAGGATTCAAAGGCAGCAAAAAAAAATCGTTCACTATTATTTATGTACATCTGATAAAGGACAATTTAATGTAATAATTTTGAATACTGTCAAAATCGCAATTGTGAAAATTTCATGTAAGAATACCATCCCTCGACATACACTATTTCGGTTTTACAAGGTACAAATTTAGATTTTTTTATTAAAATATATGTATTACGGGTACATACAATGGAGTAGCAGGGACATAGAGACAAAGGAGATTGTTAGACTATTATCTCAAAGTGAAAAACAACCATACTCCGTTTCACGTGAAGAATGGAGGGGGAAGTCTCCTTCAAAGAGTTTCTTATCCAATCGTTGCTTATTACACTTAGCTCCAAAAGCCAATGAAAAGAAAGATGCGACGCCTGAAAATCAATCCTCAGTTGTCTCTGTGTGTGGTCCTCAAAACCCTTCACATAAAGGGGCTAAGAACATGGAAATTTGGCAGAAGATTCAGAGGAGAGTGAGGATGCAGTGCAAAATATTTCCTCGATAGGTTCAATAATAAAAAACGTATTTTGGATACAACGTGGCGTCAACATGTCACCAAATGGTGTCAGAGGTTTTCGGCAGGTAGAAATTGAAACGACAATCGCAGTGGGAGTTCGAGCAACTCTACAACGAAAATGAATGCAGCACGCATTGAGGAGATCATCCAAAGGGATTCACGCGTCACTTTGTGGCCCATTGCATCTGAACTGGCCTGTCATATGGCTTCGACCAGCATATCGTCACGGAGTTACGGTACAATAAGGTGTGTGCAAGGAGGGTTCCATATTCATTGATAGAGGACAACTAGACAGAACTAATAGCGGCCAGTCTCGCATTGCTGCGACGTTATGCAACAGAGGGAGCTAACTTTCGTCATCGATTGGTGAAAGACAACAAAACATGAGTCCATCATTACACGCCAAGTAGTAAGAGTGTGTCGATGGAGTGGAAACACTAAATATCACAAACTCGAAAGAAGTTCAAAGTAACACGTTCCTCTGGAAAAATGTTGGCTACAATCTTTTGGAACGCCTGTGGTGTCTGTTGGTGGAATTTCAGGAGCACAGACACACCATTACCACTGAACGATAATGTGGCATACTGAAATGCTTACGATATTCAATATATAATTATAATATTATTTGGATTATGTTAACCATTCTGACCCAGATAGAGTGTTAAGTGTATCATCAATCTTGGGTAAAGGAAAGCAGTCTTTCTTTGTTATATCAACCTGAGGTAATCCACACAAAATTGGGTAGATCCATCCTTTTTCTTGACAAGATTCACTGGTGATGTCCAGGACTCGATGATGGTTCTATAATGTTTTGAGCTTCCATGTCACTTACGAATTGTTCTGTCTCCTCCCGTTTTGCTAATTGAAGCCTTCTCTCAGGTAGATGGATTGGAGGAGAATCACCAGTGTTGATCTTATGTTCTACAGGTTAGTACGGCCATAATCATTTGATGTAGAAGAAAAAATGTCAGAAACTTCCCTACGTAGGTTCTTGGCCTTAGCAACTTGGTCTTCAGTTAATATCTTCCTTGTTTCTCTCCACAAGTCAGTAAGATGAGAGGGGATGTCTATATGGTGTTGGTTTGAGTCAGTAATTTCTATTGTGTTTACACTTGTTACCCATGTAACAGGTTCACATATTGTTAATTCTTCGCCCTTTTTTCAATAATCTATTCGATTTCTTACAGTTCATCACTCTGATAGGGATCTGTTCTTTATCTTCTTTGACTAAAGTCCTTGCAACAGGACATCATGAGCCAAAACTCCTTTACCAGAGGCATTAGTGACTGCGAATCGGACTCCAGAAGTCTCCGCCCGATGTCCATGGATTATAACTTCACTTTGTGCTGGGATCTCTGTATCTTCAGTCACTAATACTGTGGTCACACTTGATAAAGAATCAAATGTTTGGCTAAGCAGAGGGATCTCTTCTGCCATATATATGAGTACGCTATCACTGGGTCTAATACTGAATCCATGTTTATTTAGGAAATCAAAGCCTAATATGCATTCATCATAGATGTCAGCGATGTAAACAGGATGGCGTACAAGACAGCTACCAACTCTGATGTTTAGTCCCATTCTTCCATGGACTTTAGTACGATCTCCATTGACTGTAGGATTATATTAGACTGTGTAGCATTCCAGTTTGGATGAGGTATTATCTCTTTATTATGTCTGTTCTGAGTAAAGTTACATTTGCACCAGTGTCTACTATCATACGGCAAGGCACTCCATTCATGGTTACATCAATTATCAATCCATTATTAATTATCAATCCATGTATTGTTGAAACGTGGACGATTTTCCCTGAGGCCAACCAATCAACAGCCAGCCTTTGCCCCGCAAGACTGACTAATTTCTGTTTCACTGATCCTGTTGTCTAGTAGATGGACTTGGACTCCTCATTCGTTTCTTATTACAGTTCGTACGAATGTGTCCGGTCTTGCCACAATTTAAACACTAAAGGTCTGTGGAAGTTTTTGAAGAGGAATCTTTTATATCTTTCAAAACGGATAGTAAGGCTTTGGTTAATTCTTTCATTTCATTATCCTTTTCTACAGTTTCTTCTGCACTCACAAATCTCACTGTGCGATTGTTCACTCGGGAGGAAAGCATGGAGCACACTACTTCATGGTACGTTCATAGCTGACTTTAAGGATTCACCTTCCAACATCCTCAGGAATTGTTGAGTCTCAGGGTCAGCAAAGCGTCAATAAATTGTAATTGAGCTAAATTATCTTGAATATCTGATGGACAGTTACTATAAACTAATCTAGCTAGACGCTCAATATCACTGGCACGTTCTTACAAACTTTCACCACTCTTCTGCATTCGATGTTTAAATTGAGTCATATAATATTGCTTTAAATAATTATTACCAAATCTGAGTTCTAATGTAGATACCAAACTTTGATAATCCAGTCGTTTTCCTTCTGGAACAGATTGTAAAACTTCCGCAGCAGAATTTCTTAAGGAAGCTGCAATAAAACTGGCCATCTGAAAATTATTCCAGTCATTAACTTTAGCGATGACTTCAAATTGTGTTTTAAATACTGTCCAAGCTGATTGACCATCATATGTGGAAAGTTTAGTTGCATCTCTAGCGATATGTGTAAAAACATTACTGTCACTAAAATTACCATTATCACGAGAAGAAGGTAACATTTCGTTTCTTAAAATCTGAAAATGGCATTCACAATCAGTTTTAACAGCATCAAATTTGAAGTCAAAATCACCAATAATTTCATTTACACTACATTTTACACTATCAGTTTCAACCTTTAGACTCTCACATTATCTGTATAGTTCGGTCTTAATGTCTTTGTACTGGTCGTTAATCTTACTAATTTGAGAAGCCACTTTCAGCTCTCAACTCAGCTCTCAATTCATTACTTTGTGTAGCCATTTCGGCTTTCAATCATTTTGTCTAACAAGGTCACCAATTTTACCGCTTTGGACAGCTATTTCATCTTTAATATCAGTAATTAGTTTGACTAACTCATCCATACTTCTAGTGGAAGGCATTCAATAAATTATTCCAATCCTGACACCAAATGTTATGAATTAAACGAATGGAAACTCAGCGTGAGTTCAAAAATAGTATTTAACAATTATAAATCTAAAATAATGTAATTTATTAACAAAGCATGAATGAAAATATTTATACAAACTAAATTTAATCAACGCAAATCTTTATCAGTATAAAAATAAACCTTCAGAAGAACATAGCACTATATCACTACTTCTATAAAGAGTTGTTTCTTTATAAATTCTTACTATCTCTACTCAAAGCATAAAATAAGGCTTTTACAACACTTAATAAGTTACACTATCATATTTGTGAACAAACCTGTAATCTACCAAGAATAACGTTACCAATTCTTGTAAACAAACTAAACATAAGGCTGCATCAAACGATGAAGTCATCCTAGAGAAAAGTTCAGATCAGCTCTGCTTGTTCGACTAACATATAACCTCCTCAGCCACATCTTTCAGTATACTAAGCATCCTTCTTTTTCTTACCAGTTCTCTAACAGGATCCATATTAATAAACCTATTTAGCCTCCCACGAACACGCCAAATTAAAACATTTCTTCTTTATACCCTACTGCACAGACTACAACAAACTACGTTTTCCTTCACACAAAATCTTCCTAATTACAACTCTTCTATACTTTGTGTTTTTTAAGTTTTGTTCGTTCGAGGTAGTAATTCTCATGATGTAGTTCACGCGAGCATCAAGACGACACATCACATCACAAGTTCATTGTAGCACGTTCATCTGTCGTAACAAGATTTAGGCTTGTTGTTAAATACTTTAGCTGATATAAATATGTCATATTGACTCAATTTTCCTGAAATTGTAGATTGAGATAGACTTCATTTAGATTTTTAATTTATTTTCAGTCTCATCCTTATAAAAATTTAGTCTTCAGGAATTCGAGTTTCCTATTGACACAATATGGAAATCCTGTAATGATTTGGGAGCGCTCTATATTTCAATGGAAGTAAATAAAAAATATTCCACTTGCATTGTTTTGTCTTTACAATTAATTTATATTACCCCTCCCCCTCTCTCCCCCACATCGAGGAAAATGTTCTCTGGCAAAGTGCGCCTATCTTTTCACTTAGATTTTAAAACAACCGGAACACATATCGCCTCTGGCAAATATGTGATGGTCTTTTTTTTTTTTTTAATTTTTTTTTCTTTTTCACCCTTTGGAAAGGCTAAATCGAACTATTCGATGATTTAAAAAAGGGGAGTAATATTGTCAAAGTATTCATTGGTGTGAATGGTCATTTGTATGGTTGACATATACACAACTTTGAGGGTCTGAATAACTCAGATACGCAGCGTTCCTATTTACACCTTTTATTGCTATATACATCTATGTACATTTACTTCAAAAACATAATGCACTCTAAAGGACACAATATTCCCTTAGCTCAGGATTTACATACTGACCCAAACAATATTAGCTGGCCCAATCTCATGGCCCCAGCTAGGAGGCAGTTCTCGTTCAACCGGCTCTCTCTTCTGAGCCTCATCACAAGCATCTCTTCCTCAAAACGTTCACAGAGGGATTCTTTTCTTCCCACTCTTTTCATATCGTCGGGGGAAACATCACATGGAGGTTCAGCTCTCACCTCTTGTCGCATTGATGCTAGGTGTGGCCCAATAGCTCACGCTGACACTAAACGACCTTCGTTATGAGTGTAGCATCCGAGAACACGAGAAGCTGGCCACTGTCAACACCATCGGACCTTCATAAAACTACCAGCTCCCTCACTTCTCAACGGAGCTGCACGTGCATGCTGTTGCAGCTGGGATAGAGATTCACATCCCTTTCTCCATCTCCAAGAATCCGTGATCTATGAGCTGAGAGGGAAAGGAGGACTCACGTCGGAAACGGTAGATCATGAAAAATATTTTATCAGTATTTATGGAACATAAAAAGAATTTCTTATTCATCACTTTAATTGAAATATTTCGTCTCATCATCTTCTCCCTCACTGTAGAAGAGTGCGCAAATCATTGCTGCTATTGCAATAATGTTGTGCCCACAGTGATTTTATCCTGTGGACATGATTGTGGGCAGGAAGGCTCTCGAACATTTGGTCCCAGCAGTAGTGACAATGACCTTTCTAGCTGACCTCCATTTTGGTTAATTCTCCTGCGTCCCGCCCCAGCAGAGGACGAGCTTCGCCTTCAGCGTGCAAGGTTCATGACGGATCCGTTGGCCCCTCAGGTGTTGAGCCATGGTCCACGTCGCGGTCAGCATCAAAAGGAACTGAAGGGTGCATCCTTCGACCATGCTAACCAATAGAAAGCAGCCACATCAAATAACAAGGTGACCTCAGGCAGAGGTCGTGAAGATGGGCGAACAGTGACTAAGGAGAACGGACTTGCAATTTCTCTCTCTTCTAGTCGAGCTCCCGACAGTGACGGTCGTCTCCAGCAAGCGGCGCAGATTCTAAGTATGTTAGTGCGAGAAGGTAACCGGCAGAATAATGGACTGTATGTGCCACAGATACCGGCCAAGGCGGTCCAACGATGATGTTTTCGTCCCAACAACGACCGCATGAAAAAAAGGTAGGGGAACGTTTTGGGTCAAATCTGGGTATATTTTCCACATCAATGATCTTCTACCTGCTGCCGCCACGTTGTCCCGAACTGGGACCATAAACTGTAAAGACGTACCTTTTAGAGCGAGTGGCTCGCTTTTTATGGACTCTGATAAACATTTTAACCTCCACCACTGCAAAGGTTACCCTTGATCAAAAAGAGCTGCTTGCTTGAAAATTATCCCAAAAGTGGGAACAGTTGTGTGTGTAAAATGTCGAGAATAGTAACTTTGTTAATAAATGTTGTGTTTTATTTGTCAATTACGAATTATCTCAGTTTTCATTATGGTAATGTCTGTATTCTTAATGTTGGGTTCAGGAAACTGTCTTAGACTTGGCAGCAGGAAAACGAATCACGGCCTAAGTGTGTGTGCCGCCCTAAAACACTAGGGGGGTCAAAACAATAACTCTTGACACTCTATCACCGAACATCGAAATATTAACTTTTTTTCCGAAAAATAGATCGCTTGTAATATTCGTGCAAAATTTGGCATTTTTCACATTTAACGCCTCTGGATTCCTAAAGATTTGAAAAATGTGAGTCATATTTCATTAGCACTCATCCCACTGAAAAAGAATGTTCTAATTTTCTCTTAAACCAGTAAAGTTTGCATTTTATCTTCCCACCCACAAGGGCTGATAATGTGAAGGGGGCGGAGAACTGGTGGATGCCGTTCCCTAAGTTTCAAAGTTTTTAGTTTGTTTTTGCTATTGTTGTAGATTTGGCTCCGTATAATTACGACAGAAAATAGATATACTGTAAGCAGGACCGGATCTAGAGGAGGTGGTAAGAGGTCGAAGTTCCGCCCCCCCCCCCCTACTTTTTTTCAGAAGACTGGTATGGGTAATAGGGGCGAAAATTTATTAAACTTATTAATAGTTTCCATTCCTTTATAATTTTCGGTCATAATTCCTGGGCTTTTAAACGATTTTTTACGCATTGCTTAACGTCCCCGTGTCAATTACGCGGTCTCTTTTCAACTGAATCTGAAGAGCCCACTTAGTTCTGAAAACCCATTTTCACGCCTGCCATCCACTCTTGAGTATAAAGGTTAAATCATTGCTATCAATGCATACATCGCTACGTCACAATTCACTACAATCCGGAGGAATTGCCTTAAAGATATTTGCTTATTCGAATTTCTAAATTGTCTATTATACACACAGAGACATATAGCCTCATAATATTTTGGGGAGAAGGCATGTGTGTGGTGGGGGGCAGAGGATAAAAAAATGGTGGAAGTAAAAATTCGATATTTTTAGATTTTATTTACTTTGGAAGAAGTATATGATTATACATAATAGACTAATTAGTAGTTAAAAACTAATTGCTGCAGACAATATTCTTTAAAATTTCAATCCTATAGTTGTTTTCCTTCCTAGAATTTCATTACAGTTGTTGAGGAGTCAGGAAATAGAGCAGGTTTAGTGACAAACAAAGAGAAACTAAAGTGACGAAAATTGGTCAGGGCATTATGTGCTTCAGTTGCTTCGAAC
Organism: Ryuthela nishihirai; assembly: GCA_038380435.1. Classification (NCBI taxonomy): domain Eukaryota; kingdom Metazoa; phylum Arthropoda; class Arachnida; order Araneae; family Heptathelidae; genus Ryuthela; species Ryuthela nishihirai. The sequence continues at coordinate 9,716,771 of JAWZYU010000019.1, forward strand.
AGTTGTGCTCTTAAGAATGTCCCAGTTTCATTATTTTTGGAGCTATGAAACAGATACTGGTTCTTTGACCTCTTTTACTTCTGAGTGGCGCTTATTCGCGGTATGTGACGAGATTTTCGAAATGACAAGTTTTTCAAATCTAATTTCTTCGAATGACAAATTTTTCGAAAATGTCGAGTTCTTCGAAAAGCAAGGAACACTGTCTACATATAGCGTAAAGTAAATTAAATTTTTGTTTTTAAAGGTAAATTAAAAAATCTTCTTTGGATTGATCAGTATTGATAAAATCTCAAAATTCGCATTTTCAAATTTCTCAGTAGCTTAAACTGCACCTTCTAACGGTGAAATTTTTTTGGAAAAAGTGACAAAATTTTAAACGAATATTACAAAACGATATATTTATGTTGGATATTTTAAACTTTTCCGGTGAAGTGTCGATTAAAGGGTTTACAACTGACAGAAGTGATTTGCCCCCTAATGCCGGGGGGTTTGGGGTGGAAGCAACTTTTTATAAGACATAAAAATTATATTTCTTCTTTATACGTACTATTAGGACCGATTATAAATAAACGGAGTGGCCAAGTGATCCGATCCAGCGAGAATGCCATTCCAGTACAAAATTTTCCTCTCTATTTTAATGGCATATAATAATTTCTAGAAAAATGAAAGTAATATATATATATATAATTTATAACTCCATCTGAGCTTGATAAAACAAAATCAACAATTTTAAGAAGTCAGTTTATTGCTGAAGTAACAAAAGCGAAAATCTTCTAGAGGTCGACTCCATTTGAAGTAAACAGCGGGAAATAAAACGAACGCTCTCCAGAGACTATAATCGTCACACTTCTCGATCCCCAAACCCTTCTCTAGTCTATCTACCACGGATTTCAATAAAGTATGTTTTTCTCTTCTGCTAATTTCTTTCATAAAATCAAGATATAAAATAATAATTCCACTTTACTGAAGGAGAAAACGAGTCAACGTACCTATATATATTCTCTCTAATGCTGAACTCAATAAAGCGCAGCGTTGTAATTTCATTTCTTCCTAACTAATAAGTCGGAAATCAGAAGAATGCTCCCGGAAACGAGGTAACAGGAATTACATTTAATTTCTATAATAGGAAGTTCAATATTGTGATTTTGTTCTTTTAATCTTGTTTCTCCCAAATCAATCAGTCGAATCTGAAAACAATTCACTGAAGGAAGATCAAAACGCAGCATCAATGTAACACGAATCTTAATAATGCGGAGTTTTTTTAATACACCGGTAATCAAAATTAAAGGATAATGTATAAATCCGTACACAAGTCGAAGTATTTTTAAGGGATTGCGGTGAAATTTGGTAAAGAAGTTCATTATTACATTAAAAATGTAAATCAAGCAGAAGAAATTCGTAATCGTATAATGTGCATGCCTTAAGATCATAATCGTGCAAATGACAGGAAGGAGTAGTTCTGGAACAATACTTAAAGTCTGTAACGTACAAGTGCTGTTCTGAAGTCGTGGAGTGTTCTGGGAGATGGCCACAGTTGGTTGGTTGTTGGCAGATGAGGCCATACTGCGCCAAACGAGACGAATAAAAGGGTAAAAGAAGAAGAAACCCAAAATCAAAGTTAAAATTCAAGAAAATAAATTACAAAACCAATAAATAGGTGTAAAGACATAAATGCAAAGATATAAATGGTAAAACCAACCCGGGTGTAAAAGACCCACTTTGTGTAGGGTATAAAAGACAAATCCCTAAAATTACATCTGTTAAAATAACCAGTAAAACGTAAAAAAAAACAAAGAAAGAAGGTAAAAAGGAGTCGTCAGATAAAAGATGTCTGAGTGTAACGGGCTCGGACATAAAATCATGAAAATTACAATAAAACTGGCGTTCAAGGTTAAAAGCAGGACAATCGATTAAAATATGTTTAATGGTTAAAATCGTGTCACAAAACTCACACTTAGGTTCGTCGTCCGCCTGAAGAGGAAAGACGAATGACCTAAGGGGAGAATGACCTAAGGGGAGCTGAGCAAGAACAACTTCCTCCTTGCGATTCCTGAGAAAACAAGACTGCCACGGTTTGACAATAGGCTTGATCTCCAAAAGCTTGTTACCAATCTGTTCAGACCAATATCTCTGCCACTGTGTCCAGAGCTCCATGGAAAGACACTGCCAGAAGTTCAAGTATGGAACTGGCAGCGGATAGTCAGATAGGGGCATGGCTGACCTGGCAGCAGCATCTTCCAAGTTGTTGCCTCTAATGCCGATATGACTGGGCACCCAACAGATTAGAATCGTGGTGGTGGCTGCCAGATGATGGAGCTGCTGGCGGATCTTGAAGAGAACAGGGTGAGGCTGTTGCCTCACTGAGATCAAAGTCTGTAGCGAGCTAAGCAAGTCGGTGTAGAGAACACACCAACGATGATGCTTAGCTGCTATGTGATCCAAGGCAAGACTGAGAGCATGCAACTCTGAAGTGAAGATGGAACACTGCTGGGGATTTGGTATGCAATGATTACATCACAGCAGACCATGGCTGATCCCACTGATGTACTGGACCTTAAGCCATCTGTGAAGACAGGCAAGAAGTCCGGATGCTCAGCATGATGGCGGGCAAAGAGTTGCTGATATACACAGTCGGGTGTAAAAGCCTTCCCCTTCATGCAAAAAGAGATATCACAGGAAGGGGAAACAGTGAGCCAAGGTGGAAGTGGCTCGGCTGTCGACTGTCCGATGCTATCGAGACTGGTGTTAATGTCTCTCAAGTAACCTCGGACACATGAACCGAAAGGATGAATGACAGTCGGCCGATTCTGAAATAACGTTTCCCACTGGGGATTGAAATCGCAGACCCAAGTGGGATGGCCTGGCAGGGATCACAATTTTGCTGCTTATTTTAGGGACAACTGCTGACGGTGAATATATGAAGATGGTTCTTTGGTCTCAAAGTAGAGACTCTGGACAGGTGAAAATGCGGAAGGCTCCCATGCAAACACGGAGTGCCTAATGATGAGGGGATCCAGCACCTTCACCACCGAATCCCAGACGGAGTTATACACCTAGATGGACCTGAGATGTCGAATATGAGGTAAAAAGTTCATTTTCCGGTCGAAGATGAAACCGAAAAACTTGGTCTCCGCCACAACTGGAATGATGTTGTCCCCGAACCCTGGCTCGGGGTCCAGATGAAGATTATGCTTGCAGCAAAAGTGCACACAAGCGGTCTTCTGTGGGGAGAACCAAAACCCTTTGACCATCGCCCAAACTGAAAGATTGTTCAGGACAGTTTGCATTTATCATTCAATGACCCTCATGCTGGACAACGGGCGAAAGATGCTAAAGTCATCAACATAGAAGACATTGCCTACAGTCGGAGGAAGCTGTGTAATGGAATTTATCTTGACAGCGAAAAGCGTAACACTCAGGATGCAGCCTTGTGGCACCTCCTGTTCTTGGGGGAAAGGGTGCGACAGAGTGTTGCCTACACAAACTAGAAAAAAATGATGAAACAAACTCGACACATTCAATATCTACCAATAAATCAGCACTTTGAAGTCGATTCAAATTTTAGAGGAAAAATTGTCTTGAGCCGGGTGGGATACGAACCCACAACCTCCTGATAACATGTCAGGTGCTCTGGACCAGTGAGCTACCAGCCACCAATCAAGATCTCCTCTAATTAACGCTATGAATATTTCTATATAATAATTACGTCGGCTAAACTAATAATACTAAGCGGCAAATAGAAAACCGCTTGTGGCTAGATTGCCTGAATAGCGCCTATATGTGACGTAATAGAAATGTTCATAGCGTTAGCTAGAGGAGATCTTGATCAGTGGTCGGTGGCTCAGTGATCCAGAGCACCTGACATGTTATCAGGAGGTTGTGGGTTCGTATCCCACCCAGCTCAATGCAATTTTTCCTCTAAAATTTGAATCGACTTCAAAGTGTTGATTTATAGATAAAATTGAAAATTACGAGAAGATAAAAAATTGGTGATGAATATCGGCATGTGACCAAGCAAGATGAAGCTGTGGAGGTCACGAAGAATGCCAAATCTTAATGCCGTGTTGTACACTTTTTCGATGTCGAAGAAAATTAATATTAGATGTTCTCGACGCAAAAAGGAATTCCTGATCGCCAATTCAAGGCGGATCAGATGGTCTGAAGTAAACTTTTGCATGTGAAACCACACTGGGTGTTGGAAAGAAGGCCGTGATGTTCCAAATACCAGGCAGTCTGGTATTTACCATTCTTTTGAACAGCTTGCAGACGCAGCTCGTCAACGCAATTGGATGATTATTTGACGGAATCTTGGGATCCTTGCCTAGCTTAGGGAAGGCCAAGACGATGGCCTGCCACCAGCAGTCTGGAAACCGCTTCTCAATGAAAATGTGGTTGAAGAGTCGGAACAGCCGATACTTGCTCGATGGAGAGAGATGTTGGAACACTGCATAATGGACATTGTCTGGCCCGATGGCAGATGCACCAGAAGTGTGCAGAGCAAGCCGAAGCTCCTCTGCTGTGAATGGCCTGTTGTAATACTCCAGGCCATTCGAATTTAAAGACAGCGAAGAGCGTTCGACCTTGCTCTTCTGGACCAGAAATCGGGGGAGTAGGAGGATAAAGAACAGATGGAGGAGAATGACTCCCCCAGAGTGTCGGATATTGCTTTGGGATCAGCAATTACCTGTCCACTGTGCTCCAGGATCGATAATGAGTGGGACGTGTATTTCCCACCCATCTTTCGGACCTCATCCCAAACGACCTTAGATCTGGTTGTATGGGTGATAGAAGACATATAGTTGATCCAAGATTCCTTCTGGCTCTGACACCGGACAAATCAAGCTTTTGATCTGGTGCGTTTGAATGCTTCAAGGTTGGGGGATGTCAGATATTTCCAAAACACACTCCAAGCCTTGTTCTGAGCCTTATGAGCTGCTGTGCAGTCGGGATTCCTCCACGGTTTTGGGAACTGTGGAAACCAAGTCGAAGTCTGAGGAATAGTCGAGGCAGTTGCATGGAGGTTATAGTACGTCATCTCCGCCACTGCAACAGTGATTGACTCCTGGCTGACAGAGTGGCCATCGAGCTCAGAAAGGAGCTCGAAACCACTCCAATCAGCCTATTCAAGCCTCCAGCGGGATAGACGTGAAGGGCTGCAAGGCCCCACATGGGAGATGGTGCACAGCACAGGGAGGTGATCGCTTCCACATGGATTGTCCACGACCTCCCATGTAAAGAGTGGAAGGATCGAGGAGGAGCTGATGGTGAGATCAATTGTAGTGAATGTGCAGGTTGGGGAGTGGAAGTATGTGCTGACACTGGTGTTCAACAGGGAGAGCGAAGGATCCAGGAGCCACTGCTTCAGGACCAAACCCCTCATGTTGGTGACAGCACTGCCCCACAGTAGACTGTGCCCATTGAAGTCCTCCATGATGAGGAAGGGAGACGGCAGCTGCAAGACGAGGTCATCAAGGTCATTCCAAAAGATGATGCTTTCCAGTAGTACATATACAGAACAGACAGTCAACGAAAATCCCACAAAGAGGCGGATGGCACAGCCTCTAAGTACGTGGTGACGGGAATCACCTGGAATGTAGAATGGTTGCTCACGAGGATGGTGACACCCCCGCGAGCTGGACCATCTCCATCCCGGTCCCAGCGAACAAGGGAGAAGTGCCAGATAGTGGGATCATTGGCTGTCTGCAAGAATGTCTCCTGTAGGCACATGCAGATGAATTCATGTGCCCTCTGAAGGACCTTGATGTCGTCAATATTCCTCTACAATCCACGATAATTCCATTGTAGGAGTGTGGCCATCCCAGGTCTTAGAAGAATTGCCGGACGACTTTGGATCTATTTTAACCTTCGCCCAGCGACAGGGTTTGAAAAATGGGGCAGTCTGTCTCCATGTCCTCGGAGTCGTCTGAGTGACATGGATCAGAGACCGCCGAACGAGGAGGTGTTATAATTTTCTTTTTAGGCCCCTGTGGCTTGGAAAAGAGCAGCTTGGGCCTGTGGCTTGGGCTTGGAAGGTCTTTCTCTCTGTGGGTGGGGTGGAGGAAGCCTACCAGAAGTGGAAACTGAAGGCACAGATGCAGGAATAGAAATCGGAGTCGATGACTGTCGCTTCATCTGGGTCAACAGGTACTTGGCAGCAGACGAAATAGATTCAGCTGGTGGGACGCTGATATCGGTCTGCACTGCTACAGAAGCCATCTTAATGACAGGCTTTCTGATGACAGCTTCGCAACCTCAATAACCTCAATGTCAACATTCCGATTGGCCTCAACCAGCACACAAAGTTGGCTTTTGGTGCCATCCATATGATGTAGTACTGTCCTGTATAGTGGAACGTCGGATGGTATCGTTCAATCAATCATATTTAAGCACCAGCATAGGAGACCTTGCCAGGTGGGTCAGGTGGTGCAGCGAGCTTCCTTCCCTCTGGATAACTGATGTTATGGAGGGTCTTTAGGCGATGTACTTTTTTCTCCTCGACTCACTTTGGACAGTCACGGGAATACATATGCTGGATGCTTGCCACTACAATTGACACAACATGCCTTCTCTGCTGTGCAGTCAGGTTCAAGATGACCCTGACTGCCACAACGAGCACAGGTAGGTTTACCCCGACATGCTGTGCAGGCATGGTCGAACCTCTGGCATTGAAAACAATGCATAGGGTTAGGAATATATGGCCATACTTCTCAGTGTAAGTACCCTGCCTTGATGGAAACAGGCAGGTGTGTCGTATTGAAAGCTATTATTAGTAACCAGCTGGGTACTACCTTTCCATCATGGCATGTGAAAAACCCGGTGGACTCCTGGCACTTCTTGGGATGAAAGCTCCGAGAAGATTTCCTTCTCAGAAACTTTCAGGAGGCCTCACTTGAAGATCACACCCCGGGAGGAATTGAGTGTCTTGTGTGCAGTGATGGTGACTGTCACTCCACCAATCGCTGTAACCTACAAAAGAAGCTCCGAATGTTTGGAGCATGCAGTCTCCACCTGCAAGTCACCAGATCTTAGGCGCTTGACATGGAACATGTCCCCAAGATCCTGATCACCCATAGAGTGGATGATCAGGAACCTCGGGAATGAAGGAAGACATGAAGATGACAGTGATGATGACAACTAAAACGTAGAAGACAAAGGCTCATGCCGAGCTCTTTTAGCGGCATTCTCCGGAGAATTATCTTTTTTAGGACACGTTTATTTTTTGGGATTCAGTGCCATCTTGTCCCGACCCACCGCAGAGTCCAACAAGGGAAGCCCTAATGGGCGCCAGGGATACCTGGCCACCATACCCACACAACCAGTGAGACACCCCCTTGCAACAAAACAAAGGGAAAATTAAAAGAGAAATATATGAATCTCAACTGAGGACTCACAAAAGACAAATGTGCAAAAATAAGGAAAAGTGAGAAACAACTCGTTCTCACAAATGTAAGAAAACTATAAAATTAATAAATCCGTGGGGAAACTTGTAAATCGTTGCCCGGATGTGGACAAGGTTAGTCACCATTCTGCATGGTTGACCCTAGCAGGACTTGCCGACCAGCCGATTGATCCTGAGGAGGCCGCCCCAGGACCTCCCATTTACCTGAAGCAGAGGCCAAAGCAGTGTATAGCGGTGGCCCCCGAATTCACTGCCCAGCCCCACAACAGACGGGCTCCCCAATGGCAAAACGGCCAAAGGTGACTCCACCAGTCATCATCTGGGAAGAGAAGACAGGAACCCCTGAGCAACTGCCAGGATCCTCTTTTCCAGTGACATGGGTCTCTGCACATGACAAACATGCGGGCAGTTGTTCAGGACCGTGTGAAGGTACCTGAGCTAGCGGAACTTCACAGGGTGGTCCCCTCACAATGGACAGGAGCTCGCACCGAGGAGAGAGAGGGCTGCAGAGCTCCAATGAATCTCCCTAGAGCATCCCATACATGCTCAATGGGATTGAACTCGGAGATTGAGGTCATGAATCAGTACTTAAGCTAAATTGCGATTCATCTTTGAATATAACATGAGCCCCCTGGTCTGGACTTCATATGTGATATTGGCGACTCCACGTTAAACGAGCTCACGTGTGGTGGGAGTTAGTGGGACACAAATAACAGGTCTCTTGGCATAAAGGCATTGCTTACGAGGTCTCCTATAAAAATATGTCTTGAAACCCTCTTTTCTGTAGTTGTTGCAGGCTCCAATGACAGTTGCCTAGTGGTCATCATTCTGTTCCGTCTGGCAGTAAGACTCATATAGCGATCGTCTGCAGCAGTCGTGGGTCTGGGACAGCCTTCTCCTGGTCGACAACGAACATCTCCTATCTGTTGAAACTGTTTCCAGATTCTTGACAGGATATTTTGTGGAACATTCAATGCTCTGGACACTTCCGTCTGGAACTGATCTGTTTCCATCGTTCCAATCGCTCTCCATCACTGAAAATCATCCATACGATGTCTTCAGGACATAATCAGCTCGACATGCTACTGGTGAAAGCAAGAGTTACCTAGAACTACAAATTACGAGTAGACTCTTGCGTCTTTTTAACACATTCTTAATTTGCATATTCCAGCTTACCTGCAGCAATTGTAAATACGAGATACTTTTCCGTGTAGCGTATTTTCCGTGTTCTACCACTTTCAGTGCATTCTTTTAAATATATCGGTAGCTACATACGTTTTTTCCGATAATCCTTTAAGTTTGAGCACCAGTGTACATTCTTTCTAATGATAAATGGGAAATCGGAGAAATTCACTACATGAAATGTAAACCACGCACATATATATTCTCTGTAATCTAGTTTCTTTATTCTTTTTTATCAACAAACCCCTCGGATATCAATAATAAATAACGTCGTATAGGTGAACTTGTCACATATTTTCATTTCATAAGATGACATTTTTAGTGGGGGAGAGAGGGAATAAACATACGATCATCTTAAAAAGCGTTTAAGATATATGTATGCAAGAATTATCATTACATTTTTTTCTAAATTTAGTTTCCGTTTTTTTATGGCTTCTGTTTTGTAAATTTTTTAGATCCACCCCTGGAAGGCAGTTCCATTGCGTGATTTATATATCCATGCTCATAGATTTAAAAAACCACAAAAACTTTAAATTCTTCTCATCAATATATAATGAGAGTGATTGGTGAAAAAATAAATTCGTCATCGTAAAAGTACTTCTGAAGATATTTCAGTTAGTTCCTTTTTAACGCTGAATTTCAGTGCGATGAGGTTTTTGTTTTCGATCAACTGGATGTTTTATGAATAATGAGACCAGCGTATCATGGCAGAGTAGTTAGCTTGCTTGGCTATTGATATTAGGAACCTGGGTTCAAGCCTGCTTAAAAGACATGGATATTATGCTGAGAGGATCCCACAAGATATTATGTATTTTATTTATTTGTTCATTCATCATCATCAGCATCCTTAAGCAGCCATATGCTAAAGAGATCCAACAAGATTGCGCCATTTAGTTCTCTAAACACATCTCTTCTGAGCTACATCTGCTGCATCTGGCCACTTCACAGCAATTCTAACAAGTTCCTGTTTGGCATTGTCTATCCACTGCATCCTGGGTCTCCCCCCCCCCTTTCTGAGACTCTTAGTCACACTGTTCATAATCCTATTCGCTAATCTATAGTTATACATATGTTCAGCGTGGCCAAACCAACGGAGTCTCTCTCTGCACAATATGCTGTTCAAAGGTGGTTGATGACTCATTCACCTAACCCATAGATTCCCAACGGGGGCCATACCGCCCCTCAGTGGGCGCTGGAGCCTTCCATGGGGGCGGTATTATGATTTTTAATAGATAAATAAACAGATAAATTAGGTACAGATAATATGCAACAATATTTTAATTCATATAAAATTAACTATTATGGACTAGGGGGGCGTTGAAATTTTTGTTCTCTTCTAAAGGGGGCGGTGGTCCAGAAAAGGTTGGGAGGTTAGGTCCTAACCTCATCATTACTTACAAAGCTGAATCACCTAATGCCCAAGATATTGCGTAAGCATCTAGAATCAATATAAACAAGATTCCTGTTATCTTGTTTACAAAGAGTCCAAGTTTCACTACCAGAAGTAGAAAGAACCCAACCATTATAGTCTAATTTTAGTCTTTAGGTGTATACGCCTATTTCTCCACACTCTCCATAAGATTCAAAATCCCAGCAGCAATCCCTAATCGTCTGTTAATCTCATGCCGCACATCACCAGTATAGGTAACATAGCTCCCAAGATAATTAGATTGAGACACCTTCTCAAAAGTGCAACCATTTAGATTAACTGAACCTGCCTGATCATTTTTCATCACATTAGTTTTTTCTCTGTTGATCACCAAACCAAATCTACTATCGTCTCATCAACAGCTCGAATGAAAGAGTTCATCTCATCAACATCATTTGCCGAAAGGGCTAAATCATCAGCATAATCTAAATTAGAAATTTCAGCTATCTAAACCATTTAAGTCCAAAATTTTTCCCTTGAAGTGAATTTCGCATAACATAATCAATAATCAAAGAGGTAAAGGTGACAAAATGCACCGTGTCGTACATCAGAAGCAATGCTAATCCAATTACTAGAAGTTTTACCAACTCGCACACGTGACTCAGTGTTATTACAGAGAGCTTTCTTTATGTTGCTGAGGTCCCGCCATCGTCACAGACCTTCTACTATGGCATATTAAAGTGACAGGCTCCTGTCAGGCATCTGTGGCAAGCAGATGCTTGAGTGTTTTTTTATTTTATTATGTTCAATTATGACAAATTAATTTTGTTCATTAACTGGCATTTATGAAAACACCAGCAAAATTTTTAAAAAAGCCTAACAATTACAAATATTTTGCCTAGTCTTGGCTATGCCACTGATGGTATTGTCATGACCACTCCTGAGTGTTTAAGGATGGCTAGACGTTAGGGGTGAACTTATAAAAAATAAGGGAAAAACATTTCCTGTGGTGAAAGCAATTAGGACTACCTTTCCCCTGGACTTCAGTGCGGAACCAAAAGTAATCTAGCTGAATAGTTATTATAGCACGAAGACATTTCCATTTAAATGCATTTATTAACCAGAAAAAAAACAATATTCTTCATTCATTAATCTCGTACACAGGGATGCGACGAACCTTTACAAAGGTCTCAAACCTGGAGGCGGTTCTCTAACTAAAAAAAAAGGGAGAGAAGAGCAGCAAAGTATGATAGTACCTCATGGCCGTTTCATGGTCTTGAAAAACACACGTAGTCGACGCTCCACTCGCCATTGCTGGCTCACTGGACTCAAACTCTGCCTCTCATCAGGGATGCTGTCCTTCACTTTGTCCGAGCCGTGCACCAGAGACGTTTGGCTAACGTTGCAAAAAGACGCTATTTCTCAGTTCTCTTTGTGTTCTGCAATTGTGATCAGTTCACACGGAGCATGGTGATTGGTTCACAGGTGTTAAATGTGTGGTCAGGAGTTTGTCACTCCCTTGACCATGTGTTTATCTCTATTGTATCGTCAGGAGCTTGTCGTCCTTGACCTTGTGTTTACCTTTACTGGACATCTATTCCCAGAAGACACCCTTAGCTGGCACCAATCCCTCGAATCCCGAGCCTGCAGGTGGTCCTCTTTCCTGTGCGAGCGTGGGAGCGAGGAAAGATGGAAGTGTGTGTATGAGGGTGGCGAGGCTAAGAACAACACGATGCAAAAAAAATGGCTGTTGGAAACTGACCCTGACATACGTCGGGACCACACTTCCAGAAATGTGGGCACAACAGTATATGAAAGCATTGTGTATAATTCCTAAATTTCATTCTTGTTTATTTCATTTAATTAATATTGTGTTTGCGCTTGAATAAATGCATTAAATTGAAAAAAATCCGTCTAATTTCTCCTTCCAATATTGAATTCTATAAACAGACCTTGTGCGTAAGAACCCAAATTTTGTCCCCATCCAAAAAACACTCATGCCATCATTCCTATGACAGTTTTGAAACGCAATACCTCTGAATGGCACTTTTGGATTCACAGTGGGCTAAAGATCAGGTCAGTCACAGGGACCCCATCCCTCCCTCTGGGCTCAGAGTCGAGAAGTGGAAGAGGGTCCACTGGACAACTGTTACAAGACAGGTGTAAATCTCTTTTAAATCATCTATCATGTCTTTCAATGTACTTGTAATAGGGATATCCTGAATACGGTGGTGTGGATGGCTCAGTCGGTAGTGCGCCTGGCTTGTAACCTGTAGTTCCCAGTTCGACTACCATCAGAGTTGTGATTTATCTCTGCCAAATACCACACTCTTCCTCGGTCAGTAGAGGATACTGATGGGCTTGGAAAAGCCGCCATTTGTCGAATGGGACATCAAGCTGTGGCACCATGTATGCGAGAGACCCATACTCTGCGCACATTAAAGAGCACTCTGGATGGTCTTGACTGGAGGCTACCATCTGTTTCCTAACAGCTGTCTAGTGGGTCCCCTGCTCCCAACCTTCTCTGAGTGTTTGGGGTCCTTATGACTTGGCCATTTGTCCGATTGTGTGCAAAAGAAATGCCACTCAGAGGTAAAGCTTAACCTCTGAACACGAAGTCATGAATGAACGCCTCATCCGATGGACTGCAGTTTTCCAAGCCTATCCGTGTCCTCTTTCTCGCCGAGTTAGTTGCGGATTAACAGAGAAAATCCCAATTGGGACTTGAGACTGTGATCGCATGAATACTAGTCTGGCGCGCTACAAATTAAACTAACCCCGAACCACTGTCATAACGCAAAGGCTTTTCTAACGATTTCTGATTGGGAAGTCGGAGAAATGTAAGCAAAACATCAAAGGAGACTGTTAGTGAGGAGTGGAGATGATTTTCGGGCTGTTTTTCGAGTCCACCCCTGCCTAATCCCTCTTTGGGGAAAAATATTTCTGATGCATCATAAAACGTATATAATGAAGTGAATATTCAAAAGCCAGACCGGTTCCGACCAGACTCGGGCTCAGCCCGACAAAGTTCGAACCCGAACTCATCGCTAGCGAATTGGATACAAATAGCTCTGATATAAACTGTTTCAAGATACCCTATATTCAAGAGATGCAAGTGAAGGATAGGACATTTACGATTGAAATGGTTAATACCAATAACCAAGTTTTTTCTTTTATTAATACATTATTTTTAAAATGAACCATACTAGTTGAATGCTGCTTGAAAATTCAATGAGAAATATTAATAACATTTTATACTTTCAATCTAAACAATTTTGTTTTCAATCTAAAACAAACAGAATTTTTTTATGTGAACTGTTTCAAACTTTCCTGCCACTTCGATATTTCGGTCCTTAAATTCTTTATTTTTATTTAAAATTTACATCGTAGTTGAAATCAGTTTAAAGTTTGACCTGGATTTTATTATAGGTAACGAATTGAAGGTTTAAAACAATACGTTACAGCTTATGCTGAGCAATGCTTTCCCGAAAAACATCGGTATAAGCAAGCATGGTTCAATAGGAAAAGAGTAATTCTAATCCTCATTATATATGCATGTTTAAAAAACATTGGGAATAAAATCACTATTGCGACGTACAATGTGTTCGCTCAACTGTTTTGTACTATGGGAAGCAATCGGTTATATCATAGATAAATCATATCTCGAGGGAGTTCCGACATGCTTCTTAAATCTCAACAAGTAAAATTAACGAATAGTTTCCAATCATGAAACTAGATTTTTTAAATTGACTTCAATGTTAATTAGAATCATAACTAAAAGAGATTTCTCTTACCAGTTTGAATCTTGCATAATTGGAAAAAAAATTACTGGATTCCTATCTTCCCATGAAGTAAATGTACACTCAGTAAGTGGTAATTTTTTTTAATTTTGTGGATCGCATGTAGAGAAATCCATTTCTCATCTTATTTTTTAATTTAGATGTTTTCAGTTTGTTTTCACTGAGAACTTTCTGAGGAATGTGTTTCAGGTCATCATATTCTCAATTCGTTGGACATACGATTCATTGTGTTCCACAATTATTAAATTTTACTCTCCTTTGGGAAAAGCATAATGGGGAGAGGGGATAATTTCGGGTTGCCAATTGAACTAATTGTGTCACAAGCTTTCATTTGATATGATTCGTTGTGATCGATACCCACTGAATTTACTCTCTCCTATTTTGGAGATACGTGTAATGGGAAAGGAATAATTTTAGGTTTCCTCTTACATTCCCTATTACAAGCGTTTATTTGATGTCTGACTCGTTGTAACGGACACAGTTAATTTCAATCCTCCCCCCCCCCGGGGGGAAATATAAGCGCAATTTGTGATAGCATATGTTATTCCTCACATTACAAGCTTTCATTTGGTGTATATGGTGGCGGCACAGTTATCATGACAAACTACACAGTTTTTTTTCTTTAATATTTAAATTCCAACAATAAGTTTTAATTTTGTATTACTTTTTCTTTCAATAAGAATTTTATTTCGATACCACAATTACGGTTTCTTCAATTTCGCTTTTTTCTAGTATGGATGATATTTCTGACGCCATTCACTTCGTATCCGCATTGTTTTGACAATTTTTTACTTCCAGTGCTTAGGTGGATTGCGTTTTGAAATAGCATTTTTTTGTGTGCAATGTTGCAACTCCACTTTTGTAATGCCGGTGTTTTATTTTTGTCTTTCTCTAGCGGCGGTTTTTCCTTTTTGTCATTATATAGCAATGGCATTTTTTTATTTTCTGTTATGTCGCTACAGCGTTTATTTTCATTGTTATTTCGCGACGGCGTATATTTTTCGCTGTTATCTTGTGACGCTATTTCTGTTTTCTCCGTTGTTTTCGCTGTTGTGCCGAAATGCTCTTTCTGTTTTCACCAGTATGTCGCAAAGCTGTTTCCGTTTTTGCCGTTATGTGGTGATGGTGTATCTGTTTTGCGAATATATTGCTGTAGCATTTCTGTTTTCACTGTTATCTCTCAGTGCCGTTTCTGTTTTTGACATTATGTCGCGACACCTCTCTGTTCTGTTTTTTCGCTATGTTGCCACGCCTGTCTTGAGTTTTTTTTATTATTGCCATTATGTCATGCCGCTGTGTCTGTTTCCACCATTGTCATGCTTTGTTTTCCTCGTTATATCGCGGCAGCATTTTTCCGGGGTATTATGTTCTGTTATCAGAATTTTTGCTGTCTACGAATTGTACCTTCAGCATCTTTATCGTCAGCGTTTTTTTTTTTTGCCAATATGTCGTGGTACCGTGCAGGAGAGCCCAAAGCCTGTGCATTCTGTACTGATTAGAACTGTATTATTTAAAAGAGAATGAACTCGATGATCTTGACGAGGAATTTCCTTCTGTTTCCTGAGTTTATTCAGTTCTCCTCTCTTACCGAGCTCCGAGTCTTATGACCAGGAAATTTTGCCCATTGTGTGCCATTAAGTACCGTTAAGAGCAAAACGTCCACAAAAATTCTACATAGTATGATATAAAGATATATACATCAAATATTTGTTTTTCAAGAAATATTTGAAGAACATTTAAACTATAGAGGAAAAATTTTATGCAGGAAGGAAATTTTGCATTCTGGCTAGATCTTGCCTTCTCCCCTAACTTGAATCACTGACTTGCACCCTTTTTGTGCATTTTCGACCCTGTTAGTACTGAAAAAAAAGTTTAAAAAAATTCCTTGACGTCTAAAAAAATATTTTCCTTCCTCCCCGCTTAAGGGAACAAATCATTGATGTCAATGTAAACCATTTGACCATAACACTCCACTATCAACACCTCAAATATCTGGTATAAATATATCATTTAATATATTTGTTTAAATTTTTCCATTTTCTATATTTTTCCAGAGTTAAATGGCGTAATTGAAGATATTGGAATAATTTTTAAATGCGAGTTGTAGAATTTTATTACTACGTATTCAACCCAAAAGGCATTTTTAATTTATCTTTAAAAACAGAAATTTAATCTTTTATGCAATATATAGACGGTCCCTCGCTTTTCGAAAAATTCGTCATTCGAAGAATTGATTTTCGAAAACTTGCGATTCCAATAATGTCATTCGATGAATTGCTATTCGAAAAATTGATTTTCGAAGAATTTACCTAGAACCCTTTTTCGCACACAATAGACTAAATGATCAGGTCATAAGGACCTCGAGGGCTCAGAGGTTAGGGGACACATTGGGCACCTGTGAGGAGTCCGATGTCTCCCGTCAAGGCAATCCAGTGTTCTTTAACGTACACAGTGTAAAGCTTTCCCGCACACGAAGCCACAGTTTAACATCCCATGCGACGGACGGCGGTCTTTCTAAACTCATTGGTGTTCCCTACTGAAAGTGGATAGGGTGGCCCCGATCAAGAATCATGTCGCAGAGAGCTTTTCCCTCTGCTATTTAATTAAATGAATTTTCCTTGTAAACACTAATTCATTTAAAATTAATAAATTGGATATTTGTTACCAACAAAGCAAACTAAGGTCGAGAAGACGTTATACTAAAAAGCTTTCCACTTATAATTTAGTGCTTATATTTAATAGCTTATAATTTGACATTCAACTATAAAAGAACTTAGCTGAGACCTTTCGCCGGCATTCTTTCGTCTGCAAGTGGTCAGCAGGAATAAAATAAACTCTATGAGAGCAGGGAATTATTGCGGTTGAGTCCAAAAACAGTAAAGATTCGAAAGCTTGAAATGCTGCACTTTCACTGCAGTAAAAGAGAACTCCTTGATTTGGCGGGCAACGCAAGACGAAGAAAGTTCAAGAGAATAATAAAAAATAAGTTTCAATGTACAAAATTTAAAACAACCTCCTGAATAGCTTTAAAGGCACATTGCTCGAAGCGAATGCAATATGTTACATTTAAATGAAACATATCGACCAGGCCTAGGTAAACTAAGGTCCGCAGCCCGTGAGCTACTGATGACAAATAAATTTGTAAAAGGAAAAAATGTATTTAAGAATATTACTCCAACTTCGGCTAAGCAAATTCTCATTAATGCAATACATTGTTTATGTTTCATTTTCGATTTTTGTTACATATGTTATTAATTACGTATATTTCTTTGGCATCCCGCCCTTACACTTCAATTTTCTGTGCAGCCCTTCATCTAAAACGTTTGCTCAGGCCTGATCTTGACTAAAATTAGAATTCACGTTCAGCATTACGAAGTCGCCCCTGTGGCTGAATGGTTAGTACGATGGCTACCGACAAAAGAGAATCGGGTTCGAGCACCGAATAAAGTATGGATGTATTCTGTCTTTGTGCTTTCCTTCTGCGAGGTCTCTCCTTCCTCACATATCTTTTCTATGACGTATTATATTGACAGATTCCTGTAAACTTCTAAGGGATAAAAAAAATGATCCAGGATAACTGTACTTGAAATAGTTCAGCGATAAAAGTAAAAAGGCACTAAAATATTGCAATATTTTACTAAATTAACACTTCGACTTCTAGACCAAGTACGATATTGAAATAAAGAGTAAAGTGATAGTTATACTCATGGCTTTCTGCGTAACTTTTTTTCAAAAGTCTAAGACAATAGAATTTTTTTATGCATTAGCTTTTATTGGAAAAAAAGAAATCAGCCAGTGACTGCTATCCCGAACAGGAAAAAAGTCCACATAACATGTTAAATGAAAGTGGGAAATCAGAAGCTCCCTAGATAATAATTCCCCAAAATCCACCTCTACTTGTCTATCTCCCCTGGATGATATAGATTTCTGATAGTCACAAAAAACGTACGAGGGAATTGCCCGAAAGTTCTGCTTATTCGTTGTTTTTTAGGGTTGTTTTACCTCTGAGCGGCACTTTTTTGCACACCATGGGTTAAATGGCCAGGTCACATGGACCCCGAAGGCTCAGAGAAGGTTGGGGGAGGGGACCCACTGGAACAGCTGTTGGGAGACAGATGGTAGCCTCCCGTCAAGGCCATCCAGCGTGTTCTTTAACGTGCACAGGGTATGGCTCTTCCGCACACGGCACCACGTCTTAACGTCCCATCCGACGGATGGGCGCCTTTCCAAGCCCTTCGGTGTCCCCTACTGACCGTGGGCAGGGCGGGGAATTTTGCGGAGATAAATCTCAACGCTGACCCAGCTGGGACTCGAACCTGGGAACTACAGATTACGAGCCTGTCGCGCTACCGACTGAGCGCCCCGCCCCTAAGAGAAGTGGAGGGAAGGTGGAAGAAAAAAATTAGATATTGATAGATTTTAGTTACTTCAGAAAAAGTATATGTATTTATATACATAAGACAACAATTAGCAGTTAGAAACTAAATGCGGAACATAATTTTTTTTTAATTTCAACCTTATAATAGTTTTTTTTTATCTTCCTAAAATATTAGAGATGGTCATAGACGATTGTGCTCAGGGAGGTAGGAAGAGGGGGAGGACCCTTACTATCTCTTAGCCTAGGTCGCTAATGCAAGGAGTGTCTAGTGTAACCATGGTGTAGCCTTACCTCCGTGAGTGTAACCTCGGAGAACGGCCGTAGCCATTTTGTTCCTACTCAGAAAGCCGCGCGCTGCACGCGGGGCCGTCGTTTTGCTGCACGTCAGTTGCAATATATCTGATTAGTTTATGTTAATACTGCTAAATAAAATCGCAATTGTTTCATGTACGAAAAAGATTCTTATTCAGCATTTAAAGGTGATTGAATCCCTTTGATTAAATTAGCATATTATTTCTACAATTATTGCTAAACAAAATCGATTTTTTTTTGGAAGGTCAATAATATTTTTACAGTTATCAAAAAACTACTTTTTTCGGTTTTGCATTCACTTTTGTTTTTAAACAGTTATTTAACCTCATTTAAGATTAGTCAAAAAATTGCATATCAAATGAAAGGTACACAGCATCCATTTCATAAAATAGGAATTGATTGTAAGAATTATATCCAGTGCAGTAAAGGTAATAGGGACAAAAGATTATTAAACTTATTTATATTTCATGCTATTGAAGAATAAACTTATGATCCAATTTTTAAAGACCTATAAAAGGGAAAGAAAAATGTTATATTGCATTGGAAATTATCTCTTGCTCCCCCCCTCCCTATCTTTTCCAGGTCGATCGAGTTTTTTCTTTTCCTTCCCCCCCCCCCCCCCCCCCCCCATCCACTTCATCTCGCTTCTTTTCCGGTCCTGATTCGGCGGAACTTTGAGAAGGAAATTCTCCCTAGGAGAATGTTCAAAATAAAGGAGCCGAACCTGTATCAACCAATATTGATATTTAACCGATATTCAAAGTTGTATCATTGTTTAATCAAGTTTCTAATAAAGTGGATATTTAAAGAGATTTGATTATGATCTTTATCTTCAGTCACATTTTTTCATTAAATGCATATTTTAGAAGTAATAGAGCTTCCAAGTTAGGTTCTCACTGGCATAACATGGAAGATTAGTGTTAAATATTTCAGCTTCCGCAATTATTTAAATACTACACGAAAATTGTTGATAAATCGATATTTAAATAGATTTGGTTATGACCTTTATCTTGTCATATTTTCCCATTAAATGCATATTTTAGAAGTTATAAATAAAAATAAATACTCCCTCAAGCAGCTGCTTGCCACAGAGGTCTGACAGGAGCCTGTCAGTTTATATGCCACAGTAGAAGGTCTGAGAGGATGGCAGGACCTCAGCAGAAAAACGACACATACATCCATGCCTTATCCGGGGCTCGAACCCAGGTCCCTTAGATCGGCAGCCAAGCGCGCTAACCACTCGACCACAGGAAGGCTTTAGAAGTTATAGAGCTTCCAAATCAGGTTCTCACTGGCATAACAAAGAAATTCTGTAGCCTTTCGGTAGGGTACATCAAAAGCATAGGAAATGAATAATGTGCGTATTTCGTTCTCTCCCATTTCTTGATTTATTATTTTTCTCTAAATTTATAATAACCTTTATTTAATCGGTTTACATTTAAAACACTGGGAAATTTTCGCAACCCTCTACCCAATTCCGCAAGTCCTAACTACGCTACTGTCATAAATATTTGAAATAACAAAAAAATTTCAATTTACAAAGCAAAACTTTAGCATTACTTATTACCTATGAAATGTTATCCCTTTGATCGTTTTCGCAGGCATACTGAGGCATCCATATACTACACATGTACCCATTTTTTAAACACAATCTGTCGTTTGTTAGCAGAGTATAGCACGCTTACGGGTAGGAGAAATATGGCGAAGCTCGGTTACAGTTTTCAAGGATCGCCTACCCCTCTTCCTACCTCCATGACTGTGTTACGACCCGTTCCAGAGAAAAACAAATAAAAATTACCAGAATTGCAACAGGCCATGTAGCTACAAAAAATACTTACATGCTATAAGGAAAATAAACTCCTCTATGTGAGGAATGCCTACAAACTGAAGATACAGAGCACTTAATAAGCAACTGCAGAAAATATAAAATTTGCGAAATAGTTTAAAAAAATAGAATTCAGAACATTGGTGTGATGGAATTCACTATTTATAATTTTTTATTACCTTGCAAAAAAAATTTATCTGTGAACTGTTTCGAAATATCTCAAGGAAATTAAACAATATCATTCAATATAGGTTGGGCTTCTTTTGAAACTGCCCAAAAAAACTAAAAAGAATCTGGAAATTGATGAAAAGGATAAATTTTGATAAAAAATTAGAGATTATCAATCATAAATTATCAACCACAATAATTACTCTACATCAGTGCTGTCCAACTTCTCTAAGACCGCGGGCCATTTTTTCTTTCGCCAATATTTCGCGGGCCAAAAAAAAATTGGTAATTGAAAAGTCAGTTCATGTCACCTCAAAAAATTTTATTTTCACAAAAAATAATAAGTAATAATAAACCAATATAAATTATTCTAAACCTTATCAAATATTTAATAAATTTAATGGAGCATTGTGGGCGTTATTGTTGGACAATAAGAATAGAATGAGTAAGTTGAAATAATGCAATAATAATTGCAAATAGAATGAGTAAGTTGAAGATTGCATATCAAGTAAAGTATATAAGTTGACAAAAATTATAAGGTGGATTATAGATATTTATTTAAAATTTCAAGTAAAAACTTGATTTTGTTCGCGGGCCACAAAATCCTTGCGCGGGCCGCTAGTTGGACAGCGCTGCTCTACATCATTTTCACTCAAAATTTACTATGTTAAACCAAAAGCATCTGCAGCAATCCTAAAAAGAAAAGAAAAAAACAATTTTTATTCAGAAACGGGGAAAAAAACATATGCATTCCTCAGCCCATACAGATAAGCAGAACAAGAGACAGGATTTCTAATGCCTCAAGCCACTATGAAGCACTCAAGAGTAGACACATACACATAGGAATGCCAGGAAGAAATCGGAAAAATAAATTGAGAAAATTAAAATAGATTGAAAGGAAATATATTTTCAAAACAGCCAATAAACATACCAGATATATCTAAAAAAAACGGAAACAGAAAGACTTAGCCCTCCCTTAATCATCCTTCACATAAAGAAAAAAACTAACAAGGCTTCATTGTTGAAAATATTAAACTGGATAGAAAATAAATTCCCACTAAAACGACAAAAATATAAAAACAAAAGCCATTTCCATGAAGATTTAAACAAAACATTTTCCTCAAGATTTTAGAAAAAAAAAAGGCATTTAAATAAATAAATGTCAAGCGCGGCCAGAATGAGCCATGCTAAAACCTTCCCTTTCTTTCCTTCTTTTGCCCACTGTGCCCTTGAAATTTCCTTTTTTTCATTTTGACACTCTTTCGCTGAGAACTTTCTCAACTTCGAACGAGAATAGAAGGCTCAGCAGGCCTAACTTTCCTTCATTTTGCTGATTTATCTATTCTTCCCTGGCTATGTGCCTATACACATTGCAGCTAGTAAAATTTGCATTTTCACAAAAATTTTTAACTATTCATGTCGAAGGAAAAAGAGAAGTATTTAATCATATATATGTTACCGCTAAAGTGCAGAAATCAGTTATTCTACAGATTATCTAGGTATTGTGCAGATTAACTAGGGTGATCCGTTAACGTGCCGAAAATTGTTTCATTTCTCAAATTACCTAGGTAATCTGCACATTACCTACTAGGCCAGGCATGGCCAACTGTTTTTGCCCGCGGGCCGGATTGGAAAAAAAAAATATTTTCACGGGCCGGACGAAATATTAAAATTGAAAAATGTTAAACAAAACACTTATTTCTTTAAGTAAACAAAATTTTATTATGAAATTTGTTTATGAATAATTTTAAGTAAATCAATACAACAAATTAACATAATAACTAATGCGACGTGTGAGGCGGTTTGCATCGCTTATTTTTTTAATATCTGGTTCTATACTTGTAGTAGCTATTCTTAACACAGCCTCCAAATGTAAATCATTCAATCTTGATAATAATTTTTGATAATAATAAGATTTTCTTTATAACGGAATGTTTTTTAAACAATATAGAAGTATCGAGAATTCATTCGATTAATTACTAGAAGCTAAATGCTAATATTGAAAAATTGTTCGCGGGCCACATAAATTCATTACGCGGGCCGGATCCGGCGGGCGGTATGTTGGCCATGCCTGTACTAGGCACTCGTTAAAGTGAAAATAAAATATGGCGTATCGGCTATTATCGGAATTGGTAATAGCCGGTACATTGTACTTTTTCGTTTTTTAACTATCCTATTCAGATAACGTATCTAGCTCTACAGTACACCGCCTGCCGCATTATAAAAAACGCCCCAAATGAGCGAAGGCCTAGTGAGAACGAATCTGTCAAGTGATGAATCTCTTGAGTCTCAATCTTCGGGTCACGTGACTCAGTGTTCCGAATTATCATGAAACGCCCCGGATAAGCGGAGGCCAAGTGAGAACGAATCCGTCAAGTGGTGAATCTCTTAAGTATGAATCTTTAGGTCACGTGACTATAATTTGGACAGTAGAAAGGGTCCTTGGTGCTTGCTTGCATAATAGGAGCTAAATTTATCTGCTTTAAAAAAATCACGACACAAATTCACGCGCTTAACAGGCAGAAACGAATTTGAAAACAGAATTAGCTATGCTACGCACTAGCAGCCAACGCAAATTATGAGAAATAAAAACAACCGGCGACGACAAGACACTGGCGAAACGAAACTAAAAGTGGAGGGAGAGGGGGGAAGGAGTAGGGAAAGGAAATGAGAGAAACAAACTTTTGAACTTTAACGATACGGAAGCCGTTAATGTGCACATTACCTAGGTAAAATGCGGAAAACTCTTGATTCCGCACGTTAACGGAGCAAATCAGTTAATCTGCAGATTAGCTAGGTAATGTGCACATTAACGGCTTTCGAGCTTTAGCGGTAACATATATAATATTTACAAGCGGAACTATATTATGCAACAGACAAAATTTCTTTGCAATGGTTCCTTCGAAATAATTAATGCATAAACCTACATTACATGTTTTTGCATATAATAGTGGTTCTTCGCTGCTTACCCTTGCATGGCAAACAACACCTCTCTTTTTCTCATCATTTGGCCAATGCTCATTTTTGACAGATCTAGCAAGTGGAAAAACAATTTTTTAATCCATTCCAGTGTTCTCCCAAAGGTGCAGCTATTAGTCATGTGATCACTCAGGTCAACATAACCCATATGTTTATTATAGCTGACAACGATTTCCGACTTTCTCATTTCTTCGATATTGCTTTGCAAAATCTTCGGATCATGCACATTACTTAAGCATGTATACTTCGTGTTTCTGTCCAACATAACGCAGTCTTGCCAGATCCAAACTGAACGCAAATATCCACGTTTCATTTTGGAGGAACCATATCTTTCGGCATGTTTTTCCTATTAGAGTGAACTGTCCCGCAGCTGCTGATATCTCGAATACGATATATACTAGAAATATATTAGAAGCAAAATAATTGTCGACGAATAAGTTGATGTCCGTTCCCTTGTACGCATTCTGTTAATTTCATCACTGTGCTACGAGATGCTGATTATCCGGGATCACTGCTACACTTATTCTTTCCCCCATATACTTGCATATTATATGTGCAACCATTTTCATCAGCTAATTTATAAAGCTTCATACCCCATCTTTCATATTTCTTCGGGATATACTGGCAGAACAAGACGACCTTTAAATTTCCCTACTACTTCATCGACAGCCAGTTCTTCGGATGGCTCATAAACAGCTTTGAATTGAGAATTCAATGCTTGAAATAGTTTCCTTATCTTCCATAGTCGGTCGAAATTAGGATCGTTTCGATTTATTTCTGGTTCATTATTGGTGAGAAGAAAATTTCAAAAGCAATACGTATCGATCACGAGGCATAATTTTTCGGAATATTGGAGTTTCAATTAAATCATCTGTTGACCAATATTCTAGAATGTTATCCTTTTCAAAATGACCCATGAGCAAAGTCAGAGCAATAAATTTCTTTAATCCATTTGGACAGGATCCATTCAGCAGAATGCGCTTTTAGAAATATTTGCCCGTCGCGTTGAATAATATTGTGAGCATATCTATTTATTTCTTCTGCTATATATTTGAATAAATTATCGGTAAAAAGAAGAGAAAAACCCGTTTCGTTCTGAGGAATTTCGATGCAAGCATTAATTCCATTTCTTCCTTTGAAAGGCAGAATTGTTGCATGCAGACCGCTGTTAAGTGCTTGCCATTTCACTTTGCTGTCATATTGTACGGTTGTAGTTCTATTTTATTTTTACTTTCTTCTGAAGACTGAGCAATTGCTTCCTCGTGATTCAAATACGTGGTGAGTGTTGAACAATCCATATTATTTTTCCGATTTTCACACTCTGAATAACTGTCGGGGTAGATGTCATCAAAGAGCTGCTGATAAATTTCTTCCTCTGTTAGAGCTCTTGAACCCTTCATTTTATTAAAAGTAAAGAAAGAATAATATTATATATATTTGTATTGCCACTGACACTTTACTCTGATTGTTTTAGCTTATTCTGAACGCAATAGAATGGTGGGAGAAAGGGAGAGGCTTGGGTTGGGTTGTTTTACCTCTGAGCTGCACTTTTTTGCACATCATGAGCTAAATGGCCAGGTCACAGGGACTCCGAAGGCTCAGAGAAGGTTGGGGGAGGGAACCCACTGGAACAGCTGTTGGGAGACAGATGGTAGCCTCCCGTCAAGGTCATCCAGCGTGTTCTTTAACGTGCACAGGGTATGGCTCTCCCGCACACGGGGCCACGGCTTAACGTCCCATCCGACGGATGGCGGCCTTTCCAAGCCCATCGGTGTCCCCTACTGACCGTGGGCAGGGTGGGGAATTTTGCGGAGATAAAAGAGGGAGAGGCTGAAACTTGAGTCAGTTGGCATGTGCTAATGAACCAGCGGTTTTCCGCCCACCCCTGGGTTCCCTACTGTTCATGAGAAGTGATAGCTTCCACTGGTGGGGGAAGAACTGCATATGTACCAGCGCCATGTTTTTCGTGGGTCAAGTATGTAGTACAGATGCTGTATGAGCCGTAAGGAAAAGATTAAAAAGGAATTTGCTGCTAAGCCTTTTTCAAGGGTGCGAAACCTTGCAAAATGTGTTCATTAAGAGTTGTGGAGTTTTCTCCAACTTGAGTCTCACCAAGCATTCCAGAATTGGCGTAGACATCTGCAACTTTGCATAAATGCTGGAGGGGAGTACTTTGATGGACACTAAAAGATTTTTTGGGATAAATACAATGGCTTTTATTCTGCAGTTCTACATGTCAAGAACTATTTACCATTCAGGAGCATTATCTTAATTGACTGCAATAAGAAATATCGTAAATTTTATGACAAATATACTAAAAAAAACCTACCATTATAGACTGCTGTGAACAAGAATGTAATAACGGATCTAATACAAAAGTAAAATAATATATAAGAAATAATATCACAAATGAATCCATTAGCCAAATTTTTATATGTGATGCTCACAGCTAGTATTTGTGTAGCATGCAAGCTGCGACTGTTATACTAAAATTATTACATTTTTTCCACAGTCCTCAAAATACATGAATAGTTTAAGAAAACATTAAATGTTCACTTCATAATCTCTTTGACTAGATACTTTGCTTGTGTTGATATTATTACGAAAACTGCAAATCAATTACCATTCATAAAGCATGCAATTTTAGAGTATATAGAAATGAATTTATCTACTGAAAGCGAAACAAAACTACAAAACAGTTGATGATATCTAAATTTCTTATGTATTTTGATGATTATTTAGAAGTATATCTTGAGGGTCACAATTAGATTTGGAAATTTTAATTGCAATTTCAGGAATAAAATTCTATACGCAAGAGAAGCCACACTATTGACATCAAAATTTAAAATATAGATAGATAATTATGCAGATAAAGGATATTTGACCAAAAATGTGTTATTCTTTTACCAGAAATTAAAACAATAGCTAGAGTGCCATCTAAACAAGAAATTCCAAGAAAATGGAAAAACAAATAGTTTTATGGTGAAATGCCAGATTCAAATAAAACTTTATAGTGTTGAAATTTTCAATGAACTGTCTTTCAAAGTTTATTGGCAAAGAACAGTGAATAAAAGCATTTTTCTTCAGTGCCAGTAGGTTGGGTTGTTTTACCTCTGAGCGGCACTTTTTTGCACACCATGGGCTAAATGGCCAGGTCACAAGGACCCTGAAGGCTCAGAGAAGGTTGGGGGAGGGGACCCACTGAAATAGCTGTTGAGAGAGATGATAGCCTCCTGTTAAGACCATCCAGCGTGTTCTTTAATGTGCACAGGGTATGGCTCTCCTGCATACGGGGCCACAGCTTAACGTCCCATCTGACAGACGGCGACCTTTCCAAGCCCATCAGTGTCCCCTACTAAGCGTGGGCAGGACAGGGAGTATTGCGGAGATAAATCTCAACGCTGACCCAGCTGGGACTAGAACCTGGGAACTACAGATTATGAGCCTGGCACACTACCAATTGAGCCACCCCTGCCCCAGTGCCAGTAGAGATAATGGGTATAGATAAATAATATACAATAATATAATGGATATAGGTAAATTAAAGAATATAGAGAATAGTCACCATTCAACAATTGGTCTTATGATCTTTTAAAATGTACATGAATATAGTAAATGATTTCAGTACAAGAATAATTATTTCATTTGCACATGCATTTTAGAAACTTTTTCATTTTAACTTATGTTTTTCAGTTATTTATGTTAATTTTGCAGTTATATAGTTTAAATAAAAATATAAAATTTATCGTCTCAATAACTTAAAAAATATGTATTGCACACAAAAAAAAATTCTGTCTTAGAGACCTATGATATTATTCCAAGACGAAACTTTTTTGCATTTAGGGGTTTCTTTTTTTCCTTTTGGTTTTGTAGTGCATTG
Source organism: Ryuthela nishihirai (assembly GCA_038380435.1). Taxonomy (NCBI): domain Eukaryota; kingdom Metazoa; phylum Arthropoda; class Arachnida; order Araneae; family Heptathelidae; genus Ryuthela; species Ryuthela nishihirai. Next base: position 9,744,063 of record JAWZYU010000019.1, read on the forward strand.
AATTATTGTTGGTATACCTTATTTTTATGTTATGCAATAGTTATTTTGATTATTATATGTTATCTATAACAAATATGAAAATCCGAAATGTACAATAACAGGCTTCCTATGATGTGTGGGGAACACAATAGTTGCTTTGCTTTTTTACTTAAAGGTTCTGTGGATCATAACGTCTTATAAAGGCTTTCAAGTAAAACTTTGTACTTATTTAAGAATTTAGGCTTGGGCACAGTTACAATTTAAATTCTAATAACAGTGAAAAACAATATAAGTTAAAAAGTAAAATAATTCCTTTTGATCACAATTTTAACATTTTAATTTAGTAATTAAAAATGAGCACCATTCACATTTTTCTCTCATCAATGACTCACTTTTGGTATTTATAATGAAGCTACTCAAGAAATTTTCAGTTTCTATGAATTATTTCTAGATTTTTTATTTCAAATAAAATTAAAAATTTATTTCCAAATAACTATAAATATTAAAAATATTAAGAAAATATTATAATAAATAAAAATCATGAATACCCCCTCAAACAGCTGCTTGCCACAGAGGTCTGACAGGAGGCTGTCAGCTTATATGCCATAGTAGAAGGTCTGTGAGGATGGCAGGACCTCAGCAGAAAAACAACACATACATCCATGCCTTACCAGGACTCGAATCCAGGTCCCTTAGAACAGTAGTCAAGCGTGCTAACCACTTGGCCACAGGACGGCTAAGAAAATATTAGAAATAAAAAATGTCAAAACTTCCAACAGCATATAAAATGGAGAATAAAAAAAAGGTGTAACAGCATGGACTTGAACATAAACTGGAAGGAGAGCTGTGTACCAATCCCCAGTGATGGTGCACAGAACCGGCCAGGTCTAGCGCCTGATGTCCGGCCCCACCTTCTCGTGGTCCAGACCGTTAGCACCATCCAAAAGAGATATTCTCTTTCAAAAAGGAACGGAAGAGGAGGGCTGCCAGTTCAGTATGGCCTATTGATCTGGTCATCTATGGCCTTTTTTTTTTGTTTTCAACCCTGCTGAAGACTGGTTAACTTCACAGGGTCCTGGTGGATTTGAGCTAGATTATGGATCATAGACTTGCTGCACTGGTGGGCATCTCTTCAGGGTGAATCTGCTGCTATGTGTTTTCTGTTTGCTTCTGAGTTGCCAGCCCTAAGTGAACAGAGGCATGGGATACCTTATATCAGCTGGTGGATAATCCTAATCAGAGGCCATTGCAGGGACCTGAACCTCACGTAGCATTTACTATATTCATGGGCATCGTCAATCCTAAACTGGAGTAATGTGTCTCAGGCAAACCATTTGGCACTCGAAAAAGTCCACTTGAAAAGTTGATGTCTGAAGTTCCTACCAGCATCTGTGACTTCAGCCTTTAGCGGAGGAGGAACAGGTTTTTGCCCATGCCTGCGATCAGGGGTCTGCTTGATATTGTTGGCCCTACCTATCTCAATAAACCTAGTTTTTACAATCCTACTTATCATTTTCAATCTGCAGAAACGTGGAATGTGAGGACATTACATAGAGATTATTCTTTTGAAGTCCTTACGCAGGAATTCCAGTGCTATAACCTAGATATTCTAGGCTTGCAAGAGACCAGATGGACAGGTAAAGGCGAGATACTTAAAGATAACTTTAAATTTATATTTATAGGGAAGAATTGAAAGCATCACCACGGTGTAGGTCTGCTTCTCAGCATACTTGCTAGTGATGCTGTTCTAGGATATGAGTGCATTAATGAAAGGTTTCTTACAGCAAAATTTCAGACAAGCATTAAAGACTTGAATGTTATCTGCTGTTATGTCTCCACTGAGGATGCCGATGAGGATGAGGTTAGGTTTTACGGACAACGTCAGGATATTTTGAATTCTGTCAAGAAAGGAGATATTACCCTTGTTCTTGGTGACTTCAATGCCAAAGTTGGTACTGACTCTGACCTTTGGGGAGGGGTGATAGGCCCTTTTGGTATTGGTAGCTGCAATGGCAATGGGCAACGTCTCCTACAGGTAAGTAAACTCAATGGTTTCAGAATAACTAACACTTATTACAAACACCGTGTCATACATAACTAATTACACATCGGTTTCACCTGATGGACTGCATAAGAAAATGATTGATTATATATTAATTAACAGCAAATCGCTAGTTCTGTTAGGAATACCAGGGCATATAGGGGAGTTGAAATTAGATCTGACCATTACCTTGTTTTAAGTATCTTGCAACTTAAACTTTAGAAGTATTGTCCCAAGGTCAAAAAAAAAATCAATTCTGAAAGATCCAGCTGTAGCTGAAGCTTGCCATGATAGGTTACTTAGTCATTATGACAGTCATGGTTTACTTACTACTGAAGTTGAGGGAGAATGGGACCATTTTAAACAGACTTTTTTTTTTGGAAACTAGCAGTACTCTTTTAGGAAAAAAAGAGCAGTGGAGACAGAATAATTTGAGTGATAAGGCACTTGAGCTTATTCTGAAAGAAAGAACTGCAGGAATGTCCTTAATCAATACCCTACTAGACCTAATAGAAAGCATTATCGAGAGCTTAATAAACATGTAAAGATTAGTTAGCTATTGATAAGAATCTTTGGCTTGATGGCTTGGCTGACAAAGCTGAGGAAGCAGTTAGGCAGCACAACATAGCTAATGCTTTATGTGGTAGAAAACGGACAGGCACACAAGGATTGAAGGATAAACAAGGTAAGGTTATAGAAGGTGAGGATTCTGTCATGGCTAGGTGGGCTGAGCATTTCAGTGATGTTCTAAACAATGTGGTTATTTCTACCACCATTGTTTGTATTGATGATAGATGCATTGGTGGCTTTAATGTTGGCCCTATAACACAATCGAAAGTTATTTTGGCTATTTCTAAACTTAAACTTCATAAATCCCCAGGGGTAGATGAAATTACTACGGAAATGCTTAGAGCTGGAAACGTTTCTGTTACCACTTGGATGACTGAAATTCTGAATATCTTTTATGATAAAGGCATGGTTCCTAAGAATTTTACCAGAGCTATTGTTATCCCTATTTTCAAAAAAGGTGATCGCAGTTCTTGTGATAACTATAGGGGTATCAGCCTACTCTCTGTTCCAGGTAAAGTTCTTTCCATGATTGTGCGTAATAGAATTAAGAATCTGGTTGACAGTCAATTGCGTGATGAGCAATGTGGATTCAGAAGTGGTAGGGGATGTGTGGATCAGATATTTTCACTTAGGCAGATTCTTGAGAAATGTTTAGAGTTTCAGAAACCTTTGGTTGCTAGCTTTGTTGATTTCAAAAAGGCTTTCGACCCTGTTGATCGTCATGATTTGTGGTTGATTGTGCGATCATCAACATCATCATCCTCAAGGAGCCATGGGCTACGGAAGTCCAACCAGACCGCACAGTTTAATTCTCCAAGCTTATCTGTCCTGAGCTACATCTGCTGCATCCGACCACTGCACACCAATTCTAACAACTTCCTGTTTGACACTGTCTGACCACTGCATTCCTAGGTCTCCCCCCTCTTTCTGAGGCCTTTAGGCTCACTATTCATAAGCCTATTCACCAATCTATAATTACGTGCAACATGGCAAACCAGCGGAGTCTCTCTCTGCACAATATGCTGCTTAAAGGAGGTTGCCAACTCCTTTGCCTAACCTCATTATTAGTTACAAAGCTGAACCACCTAATGCCAAAGATACCGTATAAGCATCTAATTTCCTGTATCTTATTTACAAAGCGTCCAAGTTTCACTACCATAACTAACCCTAGAAAGAACCAAACTATTATACAGTCTAATTTTAGTCTTTAGGTGTATACGCCTATTTCTCCACAATCTCCATAGATTCTTAAAAGTCCCGTCAGCAATCCCTATTCTGTTACATAGCTCCCAAGGTAATTAAACTGTGACACCTGCTCAAGACTGCAACCATTCGGATGAACTGAATCACAACCTGCCTGACCAATTTTCATCAGTTTAGTTTTCTCTCTGTTTATAACCAAACCTATTCTACTACCAGTCTCATCAACAACTCGAATGAAAGAGTTCATCTCATCAACATCATTTGCCAAAAGGGCTAAATTATCAGCATAATCTAAATCAGAAATTTTAGTATCTCCAGCTCATTTAAGGTCAAAATCTTTCCCTAGAAGTGAATTTCGCATAACATAATCAATAACCAAACTGAAGAGAAAAGGAGATAAAATGCACCCTTGTTGAACACCAGAAGTAATGCTAAACCAATTGCTACAAGACTTACCAACTCTCACACACGACTCAGTGTTATTAGAGAGCATTTTCATTATGTTAACTAACTTGTCTGGTATACCATATATTATACCATATATTTATCAATATTTCAAGATCATATGGTACACAAAGTTAGTTAACATAATGAAAGCCCTCTATAATAACAATGTCATGTGTGAGAGTTGGTAAGCTAGCAATTTGTTTCGCATTACTTGTGGTGTTCGACAAGGGTGCATTTTGTCTCCTTTCCTCTTTGATTTGGTTATTGATTATGTTATGCAAAATTCAGTGCAAGGAAAGATTTTGGCCTTAAATGGTCTGAAGATAGGAAAATTTCTGATTTAGATTATACTGATGATTTTAAACCTTTGTGATTATGTTATGCAAAATTCAGTGGAAGGAAAGATTTTGGCCTTAAATGGTCTGAAGATAGGAAAATTTCTGATTTAGATTATGCTGATGATTTTAAACCTTTTGGCAAATGATGTTGATGAGATGAATGATTTCATTCGAGTTGTTGATGAGACTTGTAGTAGAGTAGGTTGGTTATAAACAGAGAGAATACTAAAGTGATGAAAACTAGTCAGCAGGTTGTGATTCAGTTAATCTGAATGGATGCAGTCTTGAACAGGTGTCACAGTTTAATTATCTTGGGAGCTATGTAAGATACTGGTGATGTGCAACATGAGATTAACAGACAGATAGGTATTGCTGCCGGGACTTTTAAGAATCTATGGAGTGTGGAGAAATAGGTGTATACACCAAAAGACTAAAATTAGACTGTATAATAGTTTGGTTCTTTCTAGGATTAGTTATGATAGTGAAACTTGGATGCTTTGTAAATAAGATACAGGAAATTAGATGCTTTTGATTCTAGATGCTTATGCAGTATCTTCGGCATTAGGTGGTTTAACTTTGTAACTAATGATGAGGTTAGGCAAAGGAGTCTGCAACCTCCTTTAAGCAGCATATTGTGCAGAGAGAGACTCCGCTGGTTTGGCCATGTTGCCCGTATGGATAATTATAGATTGGCGAATAGGGTTATGAACAGTGTGCCTAGAGGCTTCAGAAGGAGGGGGAGACCTAGGATGCGGTGGGCAGACAATGTCAAACAGGACCTTGTTAGAATTGGTGTGCATTGTCCAGATGCAGCAGATGTAGCTCAGACAGATATACTTGGAGAATTAAACTGCATGTTCTGGTTGGATCTCCATAGCCCATGGCTGCTTGAGGATGATGTAACAGCATGAATTTTTTACGTTTCAGATATCTGAGAGAAATATTTTTCCAGTAACAAAGCTTGGGCTCAATCGTTTCAAGTTGAAGCTAGAAAATGTATGACCAAACTCATTTCTAGTACTTATATTACAGAATGCTAATATCATTAACAATGAAGTTGAACTTTATATTAGTCCATAAAAAATATTTCTTAACAATTCAGAAGTTCTATTAGCACATCCACTCACTAAACGTTGTTAAGCAACACACTTGTTTTAATAAAAATATTTACATATAAATTTACAAAATTTTGGGAATGATTTTATCAAAATTTAGATTACACAATATGACAGTTCTTTAACTCCCAATATTTATATATAGCTTTCTGTGGTAAATGGAAGTTTCTTTATAGTAATTTTTACTGTAATCTGGGAACATCCTTTTCAAACAGATGTTTATTGGCCTCCTGAAAAAATGTAATTAATTAATAATTGCTATATAATATATACAAACTACATACCATTAAATTATTATTTTGCAATAAAAATGCAATAAATATCTCTATTGTTTCTATTTTTTATTGTGTTTTCATAAGTTAAAAACTTTTAATACACAACTTCAAAGCATCAAAGAACAGGCAACGAGTCCATATCCAAGCAAATATCACAATAGTGGTTAGTTACAAGGTTTTAATTATGTTTGGTATATCAAACTTATGGACAACACTTATTCACAACTATGGACAACAGAAAAAATTTAACTTCAAAGACATTAGACAATCAATATAGTAAGGAACATTGTTGTTCTTCAGTTAAAAAATCTGACCTTACAAATCTAAAACAAATACAAGAGAATGGGTCATGAATTATTAAAGTTCATACTCTATATAGTCATTATCAGCAACAGTGCTGATAGATAATGACTATTTATGGCAACAGTGCTGGTCAGAGTAATAGTGTTGTAAATGGCTTTGGTTTTGCTTTTCATGGGACTGATAGTGATGAAAGCAATAAAAAATACAACTTCAAATACTACAAAACTGAATTGGTTATATCATTGGTGATGGAAACTGAAATTTATTAGCTAGGAAGCTGAGGAGAAAGAGAAAAGAAATTGTTTGCCTTTCTGAAATCTGAATCACTTACATTACATTAATTCAGCAACATGCAACCTGTGATCTTAGAGCCAGATCTTTGAAGATCCCTTGAAGTAGGTTTAACCAGCTTACCAGGTAAATGTAGATGGGTATTATTTTCAGATGGTTGGAATTGCATCCAGTCTAAAGATGTTTATGTGCATCAGTAGAATCTGCTTATACATACTGCTTAAAATATAGAAATTAAATCACATAGTAATAATAATAATCATGTGCTTAATTTTTTATTTATATTTTTATGCAAATTAAGTGGTAAAAAAAAATTCTAAAATCTAGACTAGGGTTCTAAACTGTAGGGAATGAAAGAATTTCAGTTTTAAAAAGAAATAAGCAAATTATCACAAAATGTGTCAGAATTTAAAAAACAAAGATTAATATTTGCTCAAACTGTATCTCATGTCATAATATTGGATAATATCTCAATTATCCACTACTAATTATTGCACTGATAAGTCAAGGCCAAGGGTGTCCAACCAAAACTTAGAAAAGAGCCACTAGGAAAAAAAAATCAATATTCTTTTAATGAGCCAGAGGAAAAATTATTCGCTTATAAACGAAAACAAACACTCAGTACTCATTGAATTATGATCACCTTCCCTCGGTGGAAGCTAACTTTGAAACTCTATAACTTCTAAAATAAGTTTTATGGCAGACTGGAGCTGAAGATAAATTAAAGATCTCAATCAAATCTAAATCTCGATTTTCAAGTATTGTCTTAATATTTAAACAGTTATGGAAGTTTGAATATTTAAACAACAACAATCTCTAATATTAGAATACAACTCAAAAGTTAATTTTAATAAGAATTATTTCACACCATTTAATACAACAGTTGTATATTTGAAAGGTTAATGCAAACAATTTTCTGATATTTTCGAATTTTCTAAGACTTGCATTCATTATCATCATCATCCTCAAGCAGCCATGGGCTATGAAGGTCCAACCAAATTAGTTCTCCAAGCATATCTGTCCTGAGCTACATCTGACCACTGCACACAAATTCTAACAAGGTCCTGTTTGACATTGTTTGCCTACTGCATCCTAGGTCTCCCCCTCTTTCTGAGGCCTTTAGGCACACTGTTCATAACCCTATTCACCAATCTATAATTATACATACGGGCAACATAACCAAACCAACAGTCTCTCTTCTCTGCACAATATGCTGCTTAAAGGAGCTTGCCAATTCCTTTTCCTAACCTCATCATTAGTTACAAAGTTGAACCACCCAAAATACTGCATAAGCATCTAGAATCAAAAGCATCTAGTTTCCTGTTATCTTGTTTACAAAGTGTCCAACCCTAGAAAGAACCAAACTATTATACAGTCTAATTTTAGTCTTTAGGTGTATATGCCTATTTCTCCACACTCTCCATAGATTCTTAAAAGTCTCGGCAGCAATCCCTATTCATCTGTTAATCTCATGCTGCACATCACCATTATCTGTTACATAGCTCCCAAGATAATTAAACTGTGACACCTGCTCAAGACTGCAACCATTCAGATTAACTGAATCACAGCCTGCCTGACCAATTTTCATCACTTTAGTTTTCTCTCTGTTTATAACCAAACCTACTCTAGTACCAGTCTCATCAACAGCTTGAATGAAAGAGTTCATCTCATCAACATCATTTGCCAAAAGGGCTAAATCAGAAATATTCATATCTCCAGTCCATTTAAGGCCAAAATCTTTCCCTTGAAGTGAATTTCGCATAACATAATCAATAACCAAGCTAAAGAGAAAAAGAGACAAAATGCACCCTTGTCGAACACCAGAAGTAATGCTAAACCAATTGCTACAAGCCTTACCATCTCTCACACACGACTCAGTGTTATTATAGATAGCTTTCATTATGTTAACTAACTTGTCTGGTATACCATATGATTTCACAATCAACCACAAATTATGACGATCAATAGAGTCGAAAGTCTTTTTGAAATCAACAAAGCTAGCAACCAAAAGTTTCTGAAACTCTAAACATTTCTCAAGAATCTGCCTAAGTGAAAATATCTGATCCACACATCCCCTACCACTTCTGAATCCACATTGCTCATCACGCAATTGACTGTCAACCAGATTCTTAATTCTATTAATCACAATCATGGAAAGAACTTTACCTGGAACAGAGAGTAGGCTGATACCCCTACAGTTATCACAAGAACTGCAATCACCTTTTTTGAAAATAGGGATATCACTAGCTCTGGTAAAATCCTTAGGAACCATGCCTTTATCATAAAAGATATTCAGAATTTCAGTCATTCAAGTGGTAACCGAAACATTCCCAGCTCTAAACATTTCGGTAGTAATTTCATCTACCCTTGGGGATTTATGAAGTTTAAGTTTAGAAATAGCCAAAATAACTTCAGAATGTGTTATACAGCCAACATTAAAACCCACAATGCATCTATCATCATTACAAACAATGGGAGTAGAAATAACCACATTGTTTACATCGCTGAAATGCTCCTAGCCATGACAGAATACTCACCTTCTATAACCTTATCTCGTTTATCCTTCAATCCTTGTATACCTATCCGTTTTCTACCACACAAAACATTAACTATCTGGTAGAACTCTCTGCTGTTGTGCTGTTTAACTGCTTCCTTGGCTTTGTCAGATTATCAATGGCCTTGATTAATAATCAGGCCAATGATTCTTATCAGCAGCTAACTGATCCTTTACACGTTTATTAAGCTCTCTGTAATGCTTTCTATTAGGACTAGTAGGGTATTGGTTAAGGATATTCCTGAAGTTCTTTCTTTCTGAAATAAGCTCAAGTGCCTTATCACTCAAATAATTCTGCCTCCCCTGCTCCTTTTTTCCTAAAAGAGTAATGTTTCCAAAAAAGCCTCTTTAAAATGGTCCCATTCTTCCTCAACTTCAGTGGTAAGCATACCATGACTGTCATAATGACTAAGTAACCTATCATGGTAAGCTTTGGCTATAACTGGATCTTTCAGAGCTTCCATATTAAAAGTAAATTTTTTAACCCTAACACAACACTTTTTAAGTTTAAGTTGCAAGACACTTTTAACAAGGCAATGGTCAGATCCAATTTCAGCTCCCCTATATGCCCTTGTATTCCTAACAGAACTAGCGATTTGCTGTTAATTAATATATAATCAATCATTTTCTTATGCAGTCCATCAGGTGAAACTCATGTGTAGTTAGTTATGTGTGAGACTATAAGTGTGTTTGTAATAAGTGTTAGTTATTCTGAAACCATTGAGTTTACTTACCTGTAGGAGACATTGCCCATTGCCATTGCAGCTGCCAATACCAAAAGAGCCTATCACCACCCCCACTCCAAAGGTCAGAGTCAGTACTAACTTTGACATTGAAATCACCTAGAACAAGGATAATATCTTCTTTCTTGACAGAATTCAAAATATCTTGACGTTGTCCGTAAAACCTATCCTTCTCATCCTCATCGGCATCCTCAGTGGGGGCATAACAGCAGATAATATTCAAGCCTTTAAATCATAGATTCCCAACAGGGGCGATACCACCCCCCAGTGGGCGCTGGAGCCTTCCATGGGGGCGGTAGCTGATCCAGAGGCAAATGGGGGGCGTTGAGGCAGTCAAAAGGGGCGGTCAAATAAATAAATAAATTTAATGGAATTTTCTGTGACAACCTTTTTATCTCTTCTATTCTGTGGTGTCTTCCTGGTGATTCTGGTCATCCACTACCTCATCCGTCATGTACAGCTTTTCAACTGCAGCTTGGACAATAAGTTCCCTGCTACCACCTACTAGCATACTGGTACATCTGAAGTTGACTGAGATGCTTTCAAAAGTTCTCTTCAAGATCACAGATTGGATATAAGCTTCAATATGTTTTCCCACTCCAAGTCGCTTTGAGTATGCTTTATGGTACGTAGTTACAATACTATCCCACATCAGAACATAAGGTATAATATTAACATTACACTTGTGAATTAAGCTCAACTCATTAGCCAGCAGATCATACTTCCTCTTCTTTTCAACCTCTACTGTCTGCAGGTTATCCTGAGATGTTATTCCTACTTCAATAATTGTAATCTCATTCAATACCTTAACATGCACTACTATATCAGGCTTATTATGTTGGACATGAGTGTCCGTCCTGATAGGCAAATCAACCTTGATGCAATAATAATATAATAACAATAAATTTATTTTATTTAATATTTTTTTTATAATTTTTTTAATATAATAAAATACTTTGAAAATACCTGTTTTCATGAATAAATATTTTATCTAGCTATGTAAATTATCTTATTGTTATCGCGTTAATAAGCATTTTTAAATTAGCATTAGTTATACCTATACCTAATTTGTTTTAGTTTAGAATAGATTGACGGTGACAAGTCCTTGCAAGTTGGTAGGCAAACACGCGGTTCATGCAATTTAACATGTTTCGACAAGAATATGGGAGCTTGAAATGACTTGTTTACGGAGCAAGTGCGCCGGCATCGCAAACATACAAGTTAATGCGTGCACAAAATCAAATCTATAAAAGCGATAGCTCTAGGAATGTTTTATTATTTTTATGTGCTTCGCTGTGATAAATAGCCGTGAGTGATAAGTGTAAGAAGTCATTATAAACATTATTTTTATAACTATCTATAAATCTGTTGAGAAGTTAATTTGTATTTGAAAATGTCTGAATCTACATCTAAAAAGAAATGCCAGCAGTACAGTATTGAGTATTTGAAATATGGATTTACGTACTCTCCTACAAACCAATCATTACCTATGTGTTTAATTTGCCGAAAAGTTTTTTCAAATGAAGCTATGAAACCTTCTAGGCTACAAGAGCATTTAAATAAAATGCATGCTGATAAGAAGAAAAAAGATTTATCCTATTTTCAAGAACTGGAAAAGCAATATTTAAAACAGCCAACTATGTCAAACCTTTTTGCGTCGTCTTCTAAACAAGATGATGATGGACTACGAGCCTCATATTATGTTTCATTGTTAATCGCAAAAGCAGGAAAACCAACACAATTGGCGAGGAATTAATTTTGCCAGCAGTCAAAGAGATATTAAAAACTGTTCTTCATCATAAGATACCGTCAGATATCATCAAAAAAATTCCTCAGTAATAATTCAGTGCAAAGAAGAATAGATGAAATGGCAAAAGACGTTGAAATATCATTATGTGATTACTTAAAGACTTGCAAATTTTCCATTCAACTCGATGAATCAACTCTACCAAATAACGAAGTTCTACTCTTATCATACGTACGATTTATAAAAGAAGAAAAAATTCATGAAGAGTTATTTGCTAAAAATTTGGAATCTGATACAAAGGGAGAATCTATATTTAATACCATGCAAAAGTTTTTTCAAGAGAAAGAAATTCCTATTTGCAATATTTTGTCTGCTGCTACTGATGGTGCTCCAGCAATGACAGGGCTTCATAAGGGTTTCATAGCGCATTTGAAACAAGCAGTACCAAATGTACTCGCTGTACATTGTATTATTCATCGTCAGCATTTGGTTGCAAAAAATTTGAATGAACGTCTGCATACATCGCTCCATTACGTTATTAAAGCAATCAATAAGATTAGAAGCAATTCATTGAATGACCAATTATTTGGTAAGCTTTGTAATGAAAATGATGAAGATTACAATCGCTTGCTGCTGCACACAGAAGTACGCTGGCTCTCTAAAGGTGTTTGTCTGAATCGTTTTTTCAATCTATTTGACTCAGTACTGGACTTCCTTGAAGACAGAGACGAAAAATTGCGTGAAAACCTGATTACGTCAAAAAATGACATCGCTTATTTGACAGACCTGTTTAAAATATTCAATCAAGTTAATTTACAATTGCAAGGTGATGAGTTGAATTTAATTAAAACAAAAAACGTCATAGCTGCTTTTGCGGGAAAACTTCTTCTATTCAAACGAAATCTAGGTAGAGGTGAATACGACCACTTTCCCACATTATCAGCAGTCTCTGCAAAACCGGAAGATTTACTTATTTACTGCCAACACTTGGAAGTTCTTCATGTTGATTTTATGGAGTGTTTCCAAGATATTTTAAACATGAATATACCGAGTTGGGTTTTAGATCCTTTCGCAAACACAGATACTGAAGAATCATCAAATTTGGAAGAGGAACTCTTAGAACTCACGACTAACGAATGCAAACATGGATACCAAGAGTTCTGGCTTCAAAAATCAATACCAGTTCTCTACCCTGGATTGTGGGCAATAGTACAGAAGTTTTTAATCGCATTTCCTTCGTCCTATATGGCTGAACTTGGATTCAGTGAAGTAGCTAATTTACTGTCAAAGAAGAGGAACAGACTACACATCACTGCACGTGGCGATCTGCGATTGATGTTAACGAAATTGGAACCCGACATTAACAAATTGTTAACACTCCACCAGCCTCAACCATCTCATTAATTTTTTTTATTTATTATTAATTTTGTGTTTATCTCATTATTTTTTATTTCTTATTGATTCTGTGTTTATTTTTAAAATTTTAATAAACAATTTTATTGTACATTTGGCTGTTGTTTTATTAATTTCTGCTTTATGATTTTTAATAGATAAATAAACAGATAAATTAGGTACAGATAATATGCAACAATATTTTAATATTTCATATAAAATTAACTATTATGGACTAGGAGGGGCGTTAAAATTTTTGTTCTCACTGCTTTAAATGCTTGTCTGAAATTTAGCTGTAAGAAACCTTTCATTAATACACTCATATCCTAGAAGAGCATCACTAGCGTGTCTGCTGAGAAGCAGACCCACGCTTTGGGATGCTTATTATCTTCCCTCCCTGAAAAGAAAAATTTAAGATTATTTTTAAGAATTTGACCTTTATCTGTCCATCTGGTCTCTCGCAAGCTCAGAATATCTAAATTATAATGGTGGAATTCTTGTGCGAAGACATCAAGAGAATAAGATTTGTGCATAATCCTCACATTCCATTTACCTAAGGAGAGAAAATGGTTAATGGGATGTTTTCCCCCTAATTGCATGCTTAGGGCAAAGACCAATTAACCCCACCACTAAAGGCTGAAGCCATCTACACTGGAAGACTTCCTGCAATGCATGATTTGATGATTCCTGTAGAAGCAACAGTTCATTTTGCCTAAGATGACCTCTGTTTAGGATTATCCACCAGCTGATGAAACATGTCCTGTGAATATAGTCACTTGGGGCTGTCAACCCACAAACAAACAGAAAACACGGCAGATTTTCCCTCCACAGAAGCCCACCAGTGCAGCAAATTCAGGATCCATAATCAAGCTCAGAGTCTTATTTCAGTCCAGTAAGTTTATATGGCCAGTAACAGGACCCTGTGTGGTTGACCACTCCTCAGCAGGGTAGAAAAAAAGAAAAGTAGCCATAGTTATGCAGATCAGTACGCCACACTAATCTGTCAGCCCTCCCCTTCCGTTCACTTCCAGAAGAGAAAGTGAACGGTACTCATGGTTCAGGCCGTTAGTACCTCTTTTGAAAGGTACTAATGGCCTGCACCACGAGAGAAGGCAGGGTCGGATATTAGGTGCTAGGTCTGGACACTTCTATGCCTCATCACAGGGGATTGGTGCATAGCTCTCCTTCCAGTGACTATCTAGCTACCATTTACAGACCGCTGTTGCTGTTAAATATTCAAAGTTCATAACTCTTTAAATACAAAACGAGCATTATTGAAAAATCGAGATTCAGATAGATGTAGCTGAGATCTTTAATTTACCTTCGGTTACATTTCCTCATAAAATGCTTAGGTTCAAAGTTAGGAAGCTTCAAAATTATCTTCCACTGAGGGAGGTGGTCATAATTCAGTGAGCACAGATTGTACATTCTAATAAATAAGGAATAGGAAAAACAATTATATTTTTAAGAAATCACGAAAATATCATGATTAAAAAAACAAAAATATATGCTTTTAATGTGCTGTATGAATTGGCAAAAACATTTAGTTATGCACCTAAAAATGTTTGATGAAAAAAAAAATCAGAAGAAATGAGCCAGTTCAGTACACTGTTGTATGAGTTGCAGGTTATTTTGCAATGAGCTGTGGGGCTGACAGGCCTGGGCTATGCAGAAAGTTAAAAGTGGATGGAAATATTAAAGCCCCTGATGGCCATAGGCTTAAGAGCTAATCTGCCTGATACACAAAGCATTGGCACCATAGCAATAATGACTTTGTCAGTGAATACATGTCTGCTCCAGATGGCTGATGATTATCAGCACTAAGGTTCAAGAAACTTTGCATAAAGGAGCAATTTCCAGGGAGTGTATCAAGATTTCTGATGTAGTTTTGTGGAGAAGCCTATTTCCATCCATTAAAGATCAGTTGTGACCTGCAATAGTACCTCATGTCAAGACAGAATATTTCCCAAATTTTATGCAATTTGCAGATTATGGTAATCTAAGAACTCTGATGTGATAAGAATGACAAGTGTAGTTTAACTATTATGATTTAGTAGTAGTAGTAATAAGAATAAATGTTATTTCTTAAAAATATTCTACATGTGATGATTTCTGCTGATGCCTACATCTGCATGAACTTATATGAGCATTCTACCAACTGACATTTTGCAAAATGCTTCAAAACTGCAGATGTACAGAAAGGGAAACTTTCACAAAAATATGGTTTTTTCAACAAATTCTGCAAATGTTTTAATCACAATAATAGACCTGTAAATGTCTCTAAACTTAATTCACAATAATATTCAAGATTATTTAATGACAATTATTGATATTAAAAAACATAAACGAAGATAAAAAATGACAGAGAGGGTAAAGGGTTTGAGACAAATTGCAGAAGATGGGGGAGTAAAACCCGAAAGGAAGATTCTGCACACAACATGGCTAATAGATTACCTTTGTTTTCTTCTATAAGTTGGAATAGAATTTATATACACCGAAGAGCCAAAACATTATGACCAAAGTGTCTTTATACAAATCGAAGTAACTGCAGGAAAATGACAGCACATGTGAAGGTCATGAAACGGTATAAATAACACCAGATACCGAGCTCTGTTAATCAGTGCATTTCATGTTCTTCAGATGGGATGAGTTTAACAAAGGCCAAATTGCAACGGACAGATGGCTGGGTCAGAGCATTTTCAAGACAGCAAAGCTTGTGGGGTGCTCATGATCAGCCATGGTTAGTACCTTCAAAAAATGGTCTGAGGAGGGAAAAGCCATGAACCACCACAAATGTGTGGGTCGACCACGGCTCATCAATGCTAGAGGTGAGTGAAGGCTATCCCATATGGTATGAGACAACAGAAGGGATACTGTGGCTAACAGAAGGAATACTGTGGTGCTGAAATTTGAATGCTGGTGACAAGAGTAATGTGTCACAACACACAGTGCATCAAACCCTTCTGAAAATGGGGCTGCATAGCCGCAGGTCATTCCGAGTGCCCATGCTAACCTCGTTCACCATTGAATGCACCTACAATGGGCATGCAAGCATCAAAATTGGGTCTTGAATGATTGGAAGAAGGTCATCTCATCAGATGAATCTCATTTTCTGTTGCACCATGTGGATGGCCGGGTACGTGCATCGTTTACCTCGGGAAGTGTTGACACCAGGATGCACCGTGGGATGGAAACAAGTCGGTGGAGGAAGTGTAATGCTTTGGCAATGTTCTACTGGGAAACCCTAGGTCCAGTCATTCATATGCTGGAAACTAGGATGTCTACTACCTACCTAAGCATCATTGCAGAGCAGGTACATCGTTTCATAGCAATGATATTACCCTCTAGAAATGCCTTTTTTCAGCGGGATAATGCACCATGCTACACTGCCTGGATTGTTGCGGCTCAACCACATAACTTACACAAGTTAAAGGATCTGCTGGTAACGTGTTGGTACCCGATAAAAGACACCTTTAGAAATCTTGTAGTGTACATGCTTTGCTGGGTAAGAGTTGTTTTGACAGCTCATGGAGGACCAACATCATATTAGGAAGGTGGTCGTAATGTTTTGGCTCTTCAGTGTATAAATTAATTTGCTATATAAGCTGAAAGGAATTAACTTTCTCGATGGATGAACACACCTCAAAAAAATTGGTATACAGATTACCACAATATTCAGAACGTATCGAATGGGCATTTTACATTTCTCAGAGCAAGCTATAGGAAAGCAGAAAACTGCTCCTTGTTTTAATTTCATACATCATTTAAAATTTGAAAGTATGCAAGCTGCAAATATGCTTAAACACAGTAGCTTAAACATATTATACATAGATGGGTAGTTTTACCACTGAGCATCTTTTTTTTCACAGAAATTATTGAGAAAAAAATGATGTTGGAGTAAAACTAAAGACAATGGATAAAATAGCTAGGTTACAAGGACACCAAAGGCTCAGAGAAGTCTGTGGGAAGGGTACCAACTGGACATTGTTAGGAGACAGATGGTAGCCTCCCATTAAGGCAGGCCAAAGCACACAGGGTATGGCTCTCTTGAACACAGGATCATGGCTTAGCATCTCATCCAATGGACAGCGACTTTCCAAGCCCATCAATGTACCTTTTCTCACTGACAGTAAGATGAGGAATAGTTAATAAATCTATCAGTCATCCCATCAACGTACCCTTTATCACCGAGAGTAAGGTGAGGATTAGTTGATAGCAGCTATCAGTCATACTCCACAAGAAATATTTTATGATTTGGAATTGAAGATAAATTGTATACAATTGTGAACTTGTTCACAGAAATGGAGATATATTTCAAAGATTTATAAAGAAGTAAAAATAAAATGGTCAATTTATAACTTCATTTCATAAACTTCATTTGAATATAGATATAGAAGCATCTAATAATTTCATTGAAAAATTTCATACTGTTAGTTACTTAGGCAGAAGTGCAAAATGTCAAACTGTTATTTAATCTTTATTAATCTTCTTAGTTCTCATATAACTATTTTAAAATGTTTATTTTATCCTTTGTAATATCCATAATATTTTTATTATATAACTGTCCCATAATAAGGTTTATTTTACTTCACCACTGAATATTAAATCTATGACAAAGATTTTAAACTCTGTAAATGTAAAAAAAAACATGATGTGAACTCTATCCCAACCCAGTCAAACACTGAAAGACATGCATAGTAAAAGTAGGAAAATCAGTGGAATGAATTGCAGCTACAGAAATCAATAACATTGTTCTGAAATATAAATACAACAGATATATAACATTCACATAAAATAAGAGCATAATGTTACACTAAGAAGCATGACTGAAGTTATCAGTCATGTTACAGCATTCAAGCACAATTAGGAAAAGGGCATGGAGTTTTCAGGCAAAAAGTCACATTTGAGGGCTTGAAATTAGGTTTTAACTTTTTTTAAATTACATGACAGTTATATAATAAAAATATTATGGAAATTACAAAGGGTAAAATAGGCTGAAACTTGGTCACACAACAATATTTTTTTTAATAACTAACAAGGTTACTAAACAAGAAAATTTTTAATAATGCACACAGTAAAAATCTGGTTTTACCTGATATCATTATTTACACATATTATCAACTATATATAATATCAGTAAAAATAAAAAATACAATGACTATATTTATCAAGACTGAAAAAAAGTTAACTATTATCTAAAGGATGTGTAAGAGTCAATAGTTATTATAGTGACAATGCATCATTGATGCTTGTGTTGTATTTCAGCATGAGAATTACTTCACTATCCTATTGGAACAGACAGACTTAAAAATAATAATGGTGTTTAAAAGAATTGAAAAGTTTTCAGTTGTGGCTTAAAGTGTACATTTCGTGTCTCTTTCAGTGAATTAGTATTAGGTTAATCTAAGTGAAGATTATTCAAGACTTGGCAATCAAAAAAAAGAGGCAATATGTTAGTCGAGCAAGTGGTTGGCTGACTTTAATCTCTTCATAGGAAGAGTTCATCATCTGACAAACTCTTCCTATGAAGATGATCTTAACGATTAATATGAAGATGATCTTAATGTGTAAAAAGAATTGGTAATGTTCATCATGGTAACTATAGGTTTATTCACAAGGATAATTGTGTCACTTATTGAATGTTGTAAAAAGTTTTCCTTTATGCTTTGAACAGAGTCTATAAGAATTGTAATAAAATTATTTTGAAGTACAGGTAAATAATGTGAAATATTCTTTTGATGGTTTAACTTCATACTGATGAAGACAAGGATTTGTGTTAGTTGAATTTATTTTATATATTTGGTTTCATACTTCAGTAATAAATTAGTTCATTTATGAATTTTTGTTGCTAAACATTCTTTTGAACTCATGCTCAAGATTTTCTATAAAAATTCATAACTGGTGTCAGGAGCGGTACAATATATTGAATGCCTTTCACTAGAAGTATGGAGTTAGTAAACTTATAACTCAAATAAAAAGTGAAATAGGTGCCCAAAGCAGTAAAATTGGTGATATAGTTACACAAAATAACGAATGAAAGCTGAAATGGCTACACAAAATAACGAATTGAGAGCTGAAATGGCAGTTCAGAGAAGTAAAATAACTGATCAGTATAAGGCAGAAAGATCAAACTCAATATACAGTGCAATAATTTAAAGGTTGAAATTGAAGGTGTAAAAAATTATATTGATGATGTAAAGTGTAATGTAATCAATCATTTGTGACCTTAAACAACAGATTGATAGTATCAAGATAGGTTGCAAGCATCAAATTGAAAGTGTAAAAACAGATTGTGAATGCCAGTTTCAGGCTTTAAGAAATGAAATGTTATCCTCTTCTTGTGACAATGATAATGTTAGTGACAATAAATGTGTTTACACATATCACTAAAAGTACAACTGAACTTTCCATAAATGATGGCCAGTCATCTTCGGTAGTATTTAAAACAGAATTCGAAGTAATCGCTAGAGCCAATGAGTGCAATGAATTCCAGAAGGCCAATTTTCTTGCAGCTTCCTTAAGAAATGCTGCTGTGGAAGTTTTACAGTCTGTTCCAGAAGAAAAGCAACCTGATTATCAAAGTTTAGTGTCTGCATTAGAACTAAGATTTGGTGATAGTTTTTTGAAACAATACTATATAAAACAATTCAAACATCGAATGCAGAAGAATGGTGAAACTTTACAGTGATATTGTGTCTAGCTATATTAGCTTATAGTAACTGTCCACCAGACGTCAAGGATAATTTTGCTCAACTACAGTTTATCGATGCTATCGCCGACCCAGAAACTCAACAATCCCTGAGGATGTTAGACGGTGAATCCTTGAAGTCAGCTGTGGTATGTGCCATGAAGTATGAGTGTTCCAGGCTTTCCTCCCAAGCAAACAAACACACAGTGAGATTTATGAATGCAGAAGAAACTGCAGAAAAGAATAGTGAAATGCAAGAATTCATCATCATCATCCTCAAGCAGCCATGGGCTATGGAGATCCAACCAGAACATGCAGTTTAATTCTCCAAGTATATCTGTCTGAGCTACATCTGCTGCATCTGGACAATGCACACCAATTCTAACAAGGTCTTGTTTGACATTGTCTGCCCACCGCATCCTAGGTCTCCCCTTCTTTCTGAGGCCTTTAGGCACACTGTTCATAACCCTATTCGCCAATCTATAATTATTCATACGGGCAACATGGCCAAACCAACAGAGTCTCTCTCTGCACAATATGCTGCTTAAAGGAGGTTGCAAACTCATTTGCCTAATCTCATCATTAGTTACAAAGTTGATCCACCTAATGCCCAAGATACTGCGTAAGCATCTGGAATCAAAAGCATCTAGTTTCCTGTTATCTTGTTTACAAAGTGTCCAAGTTTCACTACCATAACTAACCCTAGAAAGAACCAAACTATTATACAGTCTAATCTTAGTCTTTAGGTGTATACATCTATTAACCAAAGCTATATTATCTGTTTTAAAAGATGGTTCATGGTTGGAATTGGGGCAAGACTGGACATATTCGGAAAGACCTTCATGGTTGAAATTGTGGCAAGACTGAAAAGGCCCAATTAAATGATGAAGATATAAGGCCAATAATAAATTTTGATGAAAAACTAAGGCCAATTGGGAACAAATCTCGAGGTATATCCAACTACAAAAGCCGTTGAGTGCAGTGGGGCTCCTTAGAAGTGTACTATACAGAAGATGGGAGAATCCCACTGGATGACTGATCTGTTGGCAGATAATCCTTTCTTCACAAACCGAGTGGAACTAGTGATGAAAAATGTGCATGATAGTGCTGCTGAAGGACACTTCAGTGTTAATAAGACATTAGCGAAAGCCACAGAACGATTTCATTGGTTGAAAAGTAGGGCAGACATTGAAAGATGGTGTAGGCAATGTGAGGCCTGTGCAGCAAAGGCCCTAAGATTAAGAGTCAAGGCAAGCTGGAAATGAATAACGTTGGTGCCCCTTTTGAGAGAATAGCAATTGATGTAATGGGTCTGTTCCCTAAGACTAATGATGGAAATTGCTATTTATTGGTGGTAACTGATTATTTTATGAAGTGGCCTTAAGTCTATCACATGCAAAATTAGGAAGTAATACAGTTACAGATATATATATGTATGCTAACAAAAGATATTTCAAATATCTTAACATCACTATAATATCAATCGGTGATGGAGTGAGCCTTCTCGTGGTGCAGACCGTTAGTACCTTTTAAAAAGAGAAACTCTCTTGTGGAAGTGAACGGAAGGGGGAGGGCTGCCAGATTAGTGTGGCCTACTGATCTGGACAACTCTGGCTACTATTCTTTTTTTTCTACCCTGCTGAGGAGTGGTCAACCACACAGGGTCCTGGTGCTGTCCATATATACCAAACTGAATGGAATTATTGCTCTGAGCTTGATTATGGATCCTGAATTTGCTGCACTGGTGGGCTTCAGTGGAGAGAAAATCTTCCGCTGTGTTTTCTGTTGGTTTGTAGGTTGACAGCCCCAAGTGAATAGATTCACAGGATATGTTTATCAGCTGGTGGATAATCTTGAACATAGGTCATCGCAGGCACCTGAACTCTTTGCTTCTACTGGCATCGTCAAATTCTACATTGGAAGAAGTCTTCCAGTGTAGATGGCTTCAGCCTTTAGTGGTGGGGGAACAGGTCTTTGCCCCATGTCTGTGATTAGGGGGCTGTTAATATTGTCGCCATTTCCGCTCATAATAAACATAGTTTCTTTAAACATCTGACTAACAATTTTCTCTCCATAGGTAGTTGGAATGTGAGGACTCTGCCCAGAGCTTTTCCTCTTGGTGTCCTCAAACAAGAATTCCACCATTATAATTTAGATATTCTTGGCCTGCAAGAGACCAGATGGACAGATAGAGGTCAGATTCTTAAAAATAATCTGAAATTTCTCTTTTGAGGGAAGGAAGACAAGAAATATCACCAAGCGTGGGTCTGCTTCTCAGCAGACACGCTAGTGATGCTCTTCTAGGATATGAGTGCATTAATGAAAGGTTTCTTACAGCAAAATTTCAGACAAACATTAAACACTTGAATGTTATCTGCTGTTATGCCCCCACTGAGGATGCCGATGAGGATGAGAAGGATAGGTTTTATGAACAACTTCAGGATATTTTGAATTCTGTCAAGAAAGGAGATATTACCTTTCTTCTAGGTGACTTCAATGCCAAAGTTGGGACTGACTCTGACCTTTGTGGAGGAGTGATAGGCCCTTTGGTATTGGTAGTTACAATAGCAATGGGCAACATCTCCTACAGGTAAGTAAACTCAATGGTTTCAGAATAACTAACACTTATTACAAACACCGTGTCATACATAACTAACTACTCATGAGTTTCACCTGATGGATTGCATAAGAAAATGATTGATTATATATTAATTAACAGCAAATGGGCTAGTTCTGTTAGGAATACCAGGTCATTTAGGGGAGTGGAAATTAGATCTGACCATTACCTTGTTAAAAGTGTCTTCAACTTAAACTTAAAAAGTGTTGTGCTGAGGTTAAAAAAATTCTTTAATTCTGAAGCTTTCAAAGATCAAGCTATAGCTGAAGCTTGCCATGATAGATTACTTAGTCATTATGACAGTCACGTTTGGTTACCACTGAAGTTGAGGAAGAATGGGACCATTTTAAACAGGCTTTTTTGAAAAATAACAGTACTCTTTTAGGAAAAAAAGGAGCAGGGGAGGCAGAATTATTTGAGTGATAAGGCACTTGAGCTTATTTCACAAAGCAAGAACTGCAGCAATGTCCTTAACCAATACCCTACTAGTACTAATAGAAAGCATTACAGAGAGCTTAATAAACGTGTAAAGGATCAGTTAGCTGCTGATAAGAATCTCTGGCTTCGTGACTTGGCTGACAAAGCCAAGGAAGCAGTTAAACAGCACAACAGCAGATAGCTCTACCAGATAGCTAATGTTTTGTGTGGTAGAAAACGGACAAGTATACAGAGATTGAAGGATAAACAAGGTAAGGTTATGGAAGATGAGGATTCTGTCATGGCTAGGTGGGTTGAGCATTTCAGTGATGTTCTAAACAATGTGGTTAGTTCTACTCCCATTATTTGCAATGATAATAGATGCATTGGTGTCTTTAATGTTGGCCCTATAACACAATCTGAAGTTATTTTGGCTGTTTCTAAACTTAAACTTCATAAACCCCCAGGGGTAGATGAAATTACTATGGAAATGCTTAGAGCTGGGAATGTTTCGGTTACCACTTGGATGACTGAAATTCTGAATATCTTTTATGGTAAAGGCATGGTTCCTAAGGATTTTACCAGAGCTATTGTTATCCCTATTTCAAAAAAGGTGATCGCAGTTCTTGTGATAACTATGGGGGTATCAGCCTACTCTCTGTTCCAGGTAAAGTTCTTTCCATGATTGTGCTTAATAGAATTAAGAATCTGGTTGACAGTCAATTGCGTGATGAGCAATGTGGATTCAGAAATAGTAGGGGATGTGTGGATCATATATTTTCACTTAGGCAGATTCTTGAGAAATGTTTAGAGTTTCAGAAACCTTTGGTTGCTAGCTTTGTTGATTTCAAAAAGGCTTTCGACTCTGTTGATCGTCATAATTTGTGGTTGATTTTGAAATCATATGATATACCAGACAAGTTAATTAACATAATGAAAGCTCTCTATAATAACACTGAGTCGTGTGTGAGAGATGGTAAGGCTTGTAGCAATTGGTTTAGCATTACTTCTGATGTTCGAGAAGGGTGCATTTTGTCTCCTTTTCTCTTTAGTTTCGTTATTGATCATGTTATGCGAAATTCACTGCATGGGATGGATTTTGGTCTTAAATGGTCTGATTTAGGTTATGCTGATGATTTAGCCATTTTGGCAAATGTTGTTGATGAGATGAACTCTTTCATTAAGGCTGTTGATGAAACTGGTAGTAGAGTTGTTTGGGTTGGGTTGTTTTACCTCTGAGCGGCACTCTTTTGCACACCATGGGCTAAATGGCCAGGTCACATGGACCCCGAAGGCTCAGAGAAGGTTGGGGGAGGGAACCCACTGGAACAGCTGTTGGGAGACAGATGGTAGCCTCCCGTCAAGGCCATCCAGCGTGTTCTTTAACGTGCAGAGGGTATGGCTCTCCCACACACGGGGCCATGGCTTAACATCCCATCCGACGGACGGCGGCCTTTCCAAGCACATTGGTGTCCCCTACTGACTGTGGGCAGTGCGGGGAATTTTGCAGAGATAATCTCAACGCTGACCCAGCTGGGAATCAAACCTGGGAACTACAGATTACGAGCCTGGCGCGCTACCGATTGAGTCACCCCCACCCCTGGTAGTAGAGTAGGTTTGGTTATAAACAGAGAGAAAATTAAAGTGATGAAAATTGGTCAGGCAGGCTGTGATTCAGTTAATCTGAATGGATGCAGTCTTGAACAGGTGTCACAGTTTAATTATCTTGGGAGCTATGTAACAGATAATGGTGATGTGCGGCATGAGATTAACAGATGAATAGGGATTGCTGCCGGGACTTTTAAGAATCTATGGAGATTGTGGAGAAATAGGCAAATACACCTAAAGACTAAAATTAGACTGTATAATAGTTTGGTTCTTTCTAGGGTTAGTTATGGTAGTGAAACTTGGACACTTTGTAAACAAGATAACAGGAAACTAGATGCTTTTGATTCCAGATGCTTACGCAGTATCTTGGGCATTAGGTGGTTCAATTTTGTAACTAATGATGAGGTTAGGCAATGGAGTTTGCAACCTCCATTAAGCAGCACATTGTGCAGAGAGAGACTCCGTTGGTTTGGCCATGTTGCCCGTATGGATAATTATAGATTGGCGAATAGGGTTAAAAACAGTGTGCCTAAAGGTCTCAGAAAGAGGGGGAGACCTAGGATGCGGTGGGCAGACAATGTCCAACAGGACCTTGTTAGAATTGGTGCACAGTGGCCAAATGCAGCACATGTAGCTCAGGACAGACATGCTTGGAGAACTAAATTGCATGGTCTGGTTGGACCTCCGTAGCCCATGACTGCTTGAGAATGATGATGATGGAGTGATAAACTTATAAGAGAATTATAACAACCAGTGGCTGTTAAGGTAAATGAAAATAGCAAATCTCATAAGGAGTGGTATACAGCAGTTGCTTAGACAGGTACAATTGTACCAATCATCCAATTAAGATCACCAAATACCTGGCAAGAAAGGATAGTACATCACAAGAATACAATTAGCAGTGATGATAACAAGTCAGTATCAACCTGGCAATTCTTCAAACAACAACATATGAGATCTAATTGCAAGCTGTACTTGTACCTACAGACTTCCATCAAGTTCATCGCCAATAACAAGTAAATATTATTCCTTTTCTGTTGAGCCCCTTTACAAAATAAAGGAGAGCTTACAGATAGTACCAATGGAGGGTACAATGTCAGGAGCACATCAATCGTAGTTAAGTAACTACCATGACAAGCTTTAGTTGGTTGGTAGGTTGGTTGGGGTTTTTTGGCGCATGAGCTACTGAGGCTATAATGCACCAAATGAGATAAATAGAAGCTAAAAGTCAAGTACACCTGAACCAAAGTTAAAACCAAGTGCTGTAAAAGGCAAAAGATAAAACCAACAAGATGTATAGAGATATAACAGAAAAACAATAAAAACAAGATGTAAATATAACAAAAACAACAAGGTGTATATGGTAAAAAACAACCCAGGTGTAAAGCCTGGGTTAGACATAAAAAATACAAGGTAAAATCAAAGTCGATTAAAATTGCCACAGTGCTTCAAAAAGGTAAAAACTGGCAGTAAAACTCAATGATCAGATAAAAGAGGTCCGAGTGTAAGAGGGTTGGACATAAATTTGTGAAAGATAAAATAACATCGACGTTCGAAATTAAAACACGGACATTCGACTAAAATATGTTTAATAGTTAAAATGGTGTCACAAAACTCGCACTTAGGTTCGTCGTCCGCCTTGAGAAGAATGAGTTATAAACGAATGACCTAAGCGGAGCCGAGCAAGTACAACTTCCTCCTTGTGATTCCTGCGAAAACAAGACTGCCACGATTTGACAATGGGCTTGATCTCGAAAAGCTCGTTAGCAACCTGTTCAGACCAAGATCTCTGCCACAGTGTCCAGAGCTCGGTGGAAAAACGCTGCCGGAAATCCACTTATGGAACTGGCAGTGGAGAGTCGGACAAGGGCGTGGCTGACATGGCAGCAGCATCTGCCAAGTAATTGCTCCTGATTCCGACATGACCAGGCACCCAACAGAAGAGAATGGTGGTGGTGGCTGCCAGACGGTAGAGCTGCTGGTGGATCATGGAGAGAATAGGGTGAGGCCGATGCCTCACCGAGATCAAAGCCTGTAGCGAACTAAGCGAGTCGGTGTAAAGCACACACAGATGATGATGCTTAGCTGCTAGGTCCAAGGCAATGCTGATAGCATACAACTCTGCAGTAAAGATGGAACACTGCTGTGAGATCTGCTCTGCAATGATTACATCACAGCAGACCATGGCCGATCCCACTGATGTGCCGGACTTCGAGCCATCTGTAAAGACAGGCAAGAAGTCCGGGTGCGCAGCACGATGGCTGGCAAAGAGTTGCCGGTACACACAGTCGGATGTAAAGGCCTTCCCCGTCCTGCACAGGGAAAAATCACAGGAAGGGGAAACAGTGAGCCAAGGTGGAAGTGGCTCAGCTGTCAAATGTGCAATGCTATCGAGATTGGTGTTGATGTCTCGCAGGTAACCTCGGACACATAAACCGAAAGGACGAATGGCAGTCGGCCGATTCTGGTATAACATTTCCCACTGGGGACTAAAAACGCAGTCCCAAGTGGGATGACCAGGCAGGGATCGCAATTTTGCTGCATACTGTAGGGACAGCTGCTGATGGCGAATAGATAACGATGGTTCATCTGTCTCAACATAGAGACTCTGGACCGGTGAAGTGCGGAAGGCCTCTGTGCATACACGGAGGGCCTGATGATGGAGGGGGTCCAGCACCTTCACCACCGAATCCTGGGCAGAGTCGTACACCTGGGATTTGTAATCCAGTTTCAACCGGACAAGTGCATGATAAAGGTGGAACAAAGAACATCAGTCCGCCCTCCAAGAGAGGGAGGAGAGGACCTTGATGATGTTCAATGCCCATGTGCACTTGGACCTGAGATGGCGAATATGAGGTAAAAAGGCCAATTTCCAGTCGAAGATGAGACTGAGAAACTTGGTCTCTGCCACAACTGCAATGATGTTACCCCTGAGCCGCACTTGGGGTCCAGATGAAGATTACGCTTGCGGCAAAAGTGCACGCAAGCAGTCTTCTGTGGGGAGAACCGGAACCCATTAGTCATCTCCCAAACCGAGAGATAATTCAGGGCAGTTTGCAGTTGTCATTCAATGACACTCATGCTGGACGATGAGCAAACGATGCTAAAGTCATCAACATAGAGGGCATTGCCTACAGTCAGAGGAAGTTGCTGTGTAATGGAATTTATCTTGACAGCGAAAAGCATAACACTCAGGACGCAGCCTTGTGGCACCCCTTGTTCTAGGGGGAAATGCCGCGATAGAGTGTTGCCGACACGAACTCAAAAAATACGAGAAGATAAAAAGTTTGTGATGAAGATCAGCATGTGACCTCGCAAGCTGAAGCTGTGAAGGTCACGAAGAATGCCGAATCTCCATGCCATGTCGTACGCTTTTGCGACATCAAAGAAAATTGACACCAGGTGCTCTCGATGTAAAAACGCATTTCTGATCGCCGATTCGAGGTGGATCAGGTGGTCTAAAGTAGACCGGTGCCTGCAAAAGCCACACTGGGTGCTGGAAAGACGGCCATGATGTTCCAAATACCAGGCCAGCCTGGTATTTACCATCCTTTCCAACACCTTGCAGACGCAGCTCGTCAACGCAATTGGATGATAATTGGAAGGAATCTTGGGATCTTTGCCTGGCTTGGGGAAGGCCAAGACGATGGCCTCCTGCCAGGAGTCTGGAAACTGCTCCTTGATGAAAATATGGTTGAAGAGTCGGAGCAGTCAATCCTTACTCGATGGTGAGAGATGTTGGATCATGGCATAATGGACATTGTCTGACCCGACAGCAGATGCATGAGAAGTGTGCAGAGCAAGGCGAAGCTCCTCCGGTGTGAATGGCCTGTTGTAAGACTCCAGGCCATTCGAATGGAAGGACAGCGGAGAGCGTTCAGCCCTGCTCTTCTGGGCCAGAAACTCGGGGGGAGTAGGAGGACAGAGTAAAAAAGGTGGAGAATGACTCCCCCAGAGTGTCGGCAATTGCTCGAGGATCAGCAATTGCCTGTCCATTGTGCTCCAGGATCAATAATGAGTGGGACATGTACTTCCCGCCCATCTTCCGGACCTTATCCCACACGACCTTAGAACTGGTCATGCGGGTGATAGAAGACGTATATGTGATCCAAGATTCCTTCTGGCTCTGGCGCCGGATGAAACAGGCTTTCGCCCTGGCGCATTTGAATGCTTCTAGGTTGGGGGATGTCGGATATCTCCGAAACACCCCCCAAGCCTTGTTCTGAGCCTTACGAGCTGTGGTGCAGTCGGGATTCCTCCACGGTTTTGGGAACCGTGGAAACCGAGTCGATGTCTGAGGAATTGTAGAGGCAGCTGCATGGACGATGCAGTCCGTCAACTCCGCCACTGTGATATTGATGGGCTCCTGGCTGACAGAGTGCTCATCGAGCTCAGACAAGAGCTTGAAGCCACTCCAGTCAGCCCAATCAAGCCTCCACCGGGAGACACGCGAAGGGCTGCAAGGCCCCCACGAGAGATGGTGCACACCACAAGGAGGTGATCGCTTCCATATGGATTGTCCTCGACCTGCCATGTAAAGAGTGGAAGGATCGAGGAGGAGCAGATGGTGAGGTCAATGGCAGTGAATGTGCGGGGTTGGGATGTGAAAGTATGTACTGACACTAGTGTTCAACAGGGAGAGCGATGGATCCAGGAGACACTGTCCAGGACCCGGCCCCTCCCGTTGGTGTCAGCACTGCCCCAGAGTGGACTGTGTCCATTGAAGTCCCCCATGATGAGGAAGGGGGACAGCAGCTGCGAGATGAAGTCATCAAGGTCATCCCAGAAAACGATGCTTCTGGGTGGGAGATAGACAGAACAGACAGTCAACGAAAATCCCACAAAGAGGCGGATGGCAACCGCCTCTAAGTGCGTGGTGTGGGGAATGACCTGGAATGAAGAATGGTTGCTCACAAGGATGGCAACACCTCCGTGAGCTGGACCATCTCCATCCCGGTCCCAGAGAACGAGAGAAAAGTGCCGGATAGTGGGATTGTTGGCTGTCTGCAAGAATGTCTCCTGAAGGCACACGCAGAGGGGTTTGTGTACCCTCAGGAGGACCTTGATGTTGTCAATATTCCTCTGGAATCCACGACAGTTCCATTGAAGGAGTGTGGCCATCTCAGGTCTTGGAAGAATTGGCAGATGACTTACGATTTATTTTAACCATCGCCAGCGACAGTTTTGAAAAAATAGGGCAGTCTGTGTCCATGTCCTCAGAGTCGTCTGAGCAACATGGATCAGAGACCGCTGAACGAGTAGGAGGTAAAATTTTCTTTTTGGGCCCTGGTGGGGGTCCCTTGGGTTTGGAAGGTCTTGCTGTCTGTGGGCGGGGTGGAGGGGGCCTTCTGGAGGTGGATGTGGAAGGCACAGACACAGGAATAGAAACCAGTGTCGATGTCGATATTGATACCGAAGTCGGCTTCGCCTGCGTCAAGAGGTACTTAGCAGCAGGCAAGAAAGATTCAGCTGGTGGAATGCTGATGTCGGTCTGCACCGCCACGGAAGCTATCTTAATGACGGGCTTTTTGACGACTGCACCGGTATAGGAGACCTTGCCAGATGGGGCAGGCGGTGCAGCAAGCTTTCTCGCCTCTGGATAGCTGATGTGGAGGGTCTCAGGCGCTGTACCTCTTTCTCCTCCAGCCACTTTGAACAGTCATGGGAGTATGCCGAATGTTCACCACGGCAGTTTACACAGCATGCCTTTTCCGCTGTGCAGTCAGGATCAAGATGATGCAGTGTGTGCATCGGCCAAACCTCTGGCATTGGAAACAACGCAGAGGGTTTGGTATAAAGGGCCTTACCTCGCAATATAAATACCCTGCCTTGATGGAAGTAGGCGGGCGTGGAGTGTTGAAGTGAGGATTAGAACCCGGCTGGGTTCTAACTTTCCATTATGGCGTGTTGAAACCCGGTGGACTGTGATCACTCCCTGGGCTGAAAGCTCGGAGAGGATTTCCTCCTCAGAAACCTGGAGGAGGCCCCACTCAGATATCATGCCCCGGGAGGAATTGGTCTTGTGTGGAGTGACTTCAACAGCCACTCCACCAATCGCTGTAACTTTCAAAAGAAGCTCCGAGTGTTTGGAGCATGCAGTTTCCACCTGCAAGTCACCAGATCTAAGGCGCTTGACAGATTTCGGTTCTCCCACAAGACCTTGAATACCCTTATGAATAAAAAATGGGAACATGTCTCCAAGCACCTGATCACCCGTAGAGTGGATGATCAGGAACCTCGGAGACACACACGAAGACGAAGGCATAGACAAAGATGGGGGTTCATGGCGAGCCCTCTTGGCGACATTGATTGGTGAATTTTGAGTTGCAGAACTCATTTGTTTTAAAAGGATTCAGTGCCCGTTGTCCCCACCCACCATGGAGTCCAACAAGGGGACGCCCAGTCGGGCGCCAGGCTGCCTGGGCACCATACCCACACAGCCAGTGAGCCAAGCCCTCATAACAAAACAAAAAGGAAAAGAAAAAGAGAAATGGTGAGACTTTAATTGTAAACTCGTCTGAGTTCCCACAAAAGAAAATAAGCAACAAATCAATAAAGTGTGAAGTAAGAACTGGCCTCACAAAAGAAAGAAAACTACAAAATTAGTGAATGTGTGGGGAAACTCGCAAACCGTTGTCAAGACGTGGACAAGGTAACTCACCAATCTGCAGAGTTGACCCTAGCAGGACCTGCCCACCAGCCGATTTATCCTGAGGGGACCGCCCAGGACCTCCCGTTTACCTGAAGCAGAGGCCAAAGCAGTGTATAGCAGCAGACCCCAAAGTCGCTGCCCAGCCCCGCGACAGACAAGCTCCCCAATGGCAAAACGGCCAAAGGGGACCACCAGTCATGAGCTGGGGAGAGAAGAAGGGGACCCCTGAGAAACTGCCAGGATCCTCCTTTCCAGGGACATGGGTCACCGTGCACAGCAAACATGTGGGTGAGCGTTTAGGATCCTGTGAAGGTAACCGAGCCAGCAGAACCTTCACAGGGTGGTTCCCTCACCACGGACAGACAAGCTAATGATACTAAATATCATATGTTGAGCACACCTCTTGACTTATAATTTTACTTTGTTAATGTAACAGCTATTAATTGTGATAATTAAATTCTATCAAATTAGCTGAGTTGCAATTTATAGTTAAAGTTAAAAGGTTTCTGTGACATGTTTCATCGACCTCTTTTGTTGGCTTTATTCGGTTTGTCGGTTTGTCAGTCATAGGTGGTAAACAGATATTAATGTTGCTAAATTTGCAAGTTACTTAGAGAATAGATATTAACCTTTCACTCTCTGCTTTTTACAATACAGACCACAATGTAAATTGTGCTATATAATATGTATTAAATATGCATACATTGTGAATAGGAATTATACTTTATAATCTTGGTATTACAAATTTATTCACAAAGATAATTGTGTCACTTATTAAATGTTGTAAAACGTTTTCCTTCATACCATGAATAGTCTGTAAGAATTGTAATATAACTATTTGAAGTATGAGTAGATAATGTGAAATATTCTTTTGATGGTTTAGCTTCATACTGATGAAGACAAGGATTTGTGTTAGTTGAGTTTATTTTACATATGTGACTTTATACTTTTGTAATAAATTAGTTCATTTATGAATTTGAGCCCTGAGTAAGGCATGAACATTTGTGATGTTTTTCTGCTGAGGTCCTGCCATCCTCTCAGACCTTCTACTATGGCGTATACACTGATAGGCTCCTTTCAGACCTCTGTGGAAAGCAGCTGCTTGAGGGGGGGGGGGGTTCATAACAATATATATTTTTGGGCCAATTACTTGTTTTAAGTAACAGTTTACAGTTTTAAGGTAAGTTACAAGTCACATCATTATAAATATTACATTTCTGTGATGTGGACAAACAATTATGTTTGCAGAAGCAAGGAGGCATAGTTGCAGGGAAAGAACCCTTAATTTTAGGCAATTAATTATTCTGTTCTTAGTGTACTGCATTAGTGCTTTTGGTTGTTTTACCTGTGAGTGGTATTTTTTGCATACCATGGGCTAAATGGCCAAGTCACATGGACCCTGAAGGCTCAGAGAAGGTTGGGCTGTTGGGAGACAGATGGTAGCCTCCCATCAAGGCCATCCAGTGTGTTCTTTAACATGCATAGGGTATGGCTCTCCTGTACATGGGACCATGGCTTAATGTCCCATCCGACAGACAATGGCCTTTCCAAGCCCATCAGTGTACCCTACTGACTGTGGGCAGGGAGAGGAATTTTGTAGAGATAAATCTCGACACTGACCCAGCTGGGAATCGAACCTGGGAACTAGATTATGAACCTGGCATGCTGACTGAGCCACCCCCATCCTTACTGCATTTGGGCAAAAATTAAATACCATTATTAATTATTTTATGTAGAACTTAAATTTTTGCTATTCAAGGTAGCTCAGATTACAATATAGACATTTGAAAATAAATGTTTAAACTTACTTTATGAGTGACATATGAAAGAAATATGTCATAGACTAAAGTCAGGGCACATACATAGAGAACACGATAACGTGGTGGTAAGAAGTAGAAATTTAAACCTTGAAGAGGAGCATAAACAGCCCAATCAGCCTAAAATAGGAATATCAAATATTATTAGCCATATAACTAAAGGCCCATCACATTTCAATAAAACAAAATTTAAATTACCACTAGTTTGTATTATCATTGTCTTAACTTGAGACAAAAAGTAGTTATAAAAGTAAAAATCACTTCCATTACAATTCTAAAAAAACATTATATAAACACAATTGTATGCAGTGACTTTGTGCTTCTGTAAATATTTATTTCCATTTAAAAAAAATTATAAAATCAAACATGGTATCAATATATACACAGTCGTATCAGAATAATATGACCACATACCATACATATACTATGGTAGGTGGTCATATTATTGTGATACGACTGTGTATATATATTAAATTACTTTTTAGCTGTTTAAAGATTTACAAAACTTCTAGGCAGTTCAAATCAATACTATAATGACTGTGTGAATTGCATCTTCAGCATCCACTTGATCTTTCACACAGTGGTGGCTCACACCTAAGCATTTTGGCAGTGTAGTTTGCACCAGGACCTCGAGTTAACTGCAATCAAGAACTATATAGAACAGAGCCTAAAGGCCTCGGAAAAGGGTGACCTAGGATGCATGGATGGACAATACCAAATAGAGCACTTTTAGGATTTGCCTGAACTGACAAAATGCAAAATCACACTACCTCAAAATAGACATGTGTGGAAAACTATATTGCACAATCTAGTTGGACCTCCACAACCCATGGCTGCTTGGGGATTGCAAGCAATATTTACAGCAAAAAAACCCTACCTGGTCCAGTGGTTAGCGTACCTGACTACTAAGACCATTAGGCCATACCATTGTGTGCTTGTATGTTGTATGAGAAACCAGAACAAACCAAATATAGCTTCTAGGTTATCTCTGTCCTTTGTATAGAAAAGTACCATATTTAAAAAAATAAAATAAAAAAAAAAGAATTGAACCACTAAATAATGAAATGTCACCATTAACATTGATGTGAATACGTGATGTGCATAAAATGACAAAATCAATTGAACAGATGTTAACAAATGTGAAACAATAAGAGCAAGTCAATAAAAAGTACTTAATTGAGGAGAAGTTAAATTTCAAACAAAAAAATCATGTGAGTACTGGCTTACAGTTCTTAATAAAGGAGTGCATGAAGTACAAGACTTCATACTATGTAGAAATTTCCCCAAATTCACACATGGAAGCACCATTAAATGTACACTGATAAAATCATCACAAAATTATGGAGTTTGCATTGAAAATCACAGTAGAAAAGTAGATAAGAAAAACACACACAAGAACAAAGTATCCAGATTTCAAATATATACTTAGAG
The DNA here is from genome assembly GCA_038380435.1 of Ryuthela nishihirai. Classification (NCBI taxonomy): domain Eukaryota; kingdom Metazoa; phylum Arthropoda; class Arachnida; order Araneae; family Heptathelidae; genus Ryuthela; species Ryuthela nishihirai. The sequence goes on from JAWZYU010000019.1 coordinate 9,778,291, forward strand.
CCTTCTTCAGTTAAGATTTGTTAAAAATTGAATAGGTGAATGGAAAGTTGATTTGAGCATAACATTCTTTAGAAAAGGTGATGCATGGTATGCTATATTGTACAGATGATATTTAGCGTACATGAAGTTGATCTAGAATTGTCCGGATTTATTGTTGGAATGCATTACATAAATTTCAGCAACATTTCATATTATTGATAATTAAATTTGTTTGGAAATTTTTAATAAGATTTTTCCATGCAGGAGTAGTAGAATGCAGGGTAGTTCTTTATTTCAGAATTCTTATTTCAAACTATCATACTGAAAAAAATTATTCATAAAGAATGTTATACTAAAATGAATGTTTTTCTGATGTTACAACTGCTGTGATCTGTAGTGCAAACTCTATAATTTTGTTATTCTTTCATCAAAGTGCATTTAATGGTGAATTTGTGAAAATTTCTAAACTATTATGAAGTTTTATACTTCATAATAGTTTAAACTTTTTCCATCTATTAAAAATTGAGACACTACTACCTTGTTTTTAATTAAAAATGGAACTTTTCTTCAATACCTTTTATTGACTTTGCACTTATCATTTCACATTTGTTAACATTTGTTAAATCAATTTTGTCGTCTTATGCATATCACTTACTCATATCCGTGTTAATGGTGAAATTGTTATTTATTACTTATGTACTGAGAAGTGTATAAATTTGAAACTTTTAAAAGTTATAGTTAAAAGCCTCCTTAAGTAAAATATCATGTTAAGAAAGTTAATAGCATAGCAAGAAAACCAATGTAAACAACCTATAATGCAGACCAGTAGTGACTGCTCAAGAGCAATTTAACATGTAAACAGCAATATTGTATAATTATTAAATATGCTTATACACTGAGATCTCTTATTATACTTTGTTTGGTGCATTATGGCCTTGTTTGGAGCATAAAATCCAAAACAACCAACCAAATCTCTTATTAAACTGAACTAGCAAAACATCTATGGAATGATATAATAAAATTAAAAACACTAAAAATATAATGAATACTCAAGTGTTTTAACATCTAGCAAAACTAAACTAATTATAATAACACAGGATGTCTAAATGAAACTAACAAAGTACTGGAAGAACTAAAATGCACTGAAATATATCACAAACTTCTACCATCTATATTGGCTCAACATATTTTAAGAAAAGAGCCACACTTACCAAATAACCTCAAAAAGCTTATCACCATTGTAACATACTGCAATATTCAAAAGCAATTTCTACACATAAAAGTTCATAAACCTAATTTACCTACAATACCACTTGTTTCTAAACCAAAATCACCAGCTTATAATGCAGAAAAAAAGCCTTTTGGACTCTTACCTCCATTATTTCCACCTGAGAATTTATCTGCAAATCTCCTATAACTTTTTTTAACAAGAATCCAATACTTGGTAATTCCAGAATGTGCAAAACATCTCTTTCAATGTAACAAGTTCATATGCTAATACTCCAATGTTTGAAGCAATTGTGTTTATCAAAAACAAATTGCTTGAGGTAAATATGAATATTAATTTTTTGCTTAAAGTGAATGCTTTAAATATTAACTAAAACATTTGTTTTTACCATCAATAAAACAGTCCATAAAACTTTGAATTCCAATAGTATCTGCACTTTTCAGGGCCATTTATTTAAGTTACCATGAGAGATATATTGAATCAAAAATCCATCTAAATTAAATACTTAAACTTATTTTATGGAAAATATACATATATTGATGACATTGTCATTATTTGGTATACTTGTGATATTGCATTAAATAATCTTATAATTGATGCAAATTCAATCTATTCTACAATAAAATTCACCTATGAAATTGGAAAAAAGAAAAATTGCTGTTTCTTGGGTAAATAATAGGAAGATCTGGCAATTAATTGTAAGAAAAGTTTATAGAAAATCTATATTTATCAATAACCTGATACCTTTCAATTCACGCCAACTGAGAATATATATACAGGGTGATTCAAAATTTATCGTTCAAATTTTGTGGGGAGGTAGGGAATACGTCAGGAAACCGATTTCACATAGGAAAGTATGTCTGCAAACGTCATCTACATGAACAAAATGGACAAGTAAAGTGAACACAAGGAAACAGTACAGTTAAGTGGTAACGAATATGACTTTTATTCCAACGAGATAAAGTACAGGTTCACAGTAGGTGCTCAAAATTGTGACCATTTACACGGACACAGGATTCACAGCGCCGTTGCATTGACTGCCGAACATTTTCAAAAACGCCTGGCATATCACGGACAATGCCTGTGGCGGCCACTAGTCGTGCAACAAGGTCCATTTCACTGTCGATGGGGGTCTCGTACACATGGTATTTCATGGCCCCCCACAAAAAGAAATCCATGGCTCGTACACTGATGACAGCGGGAGTGGTCGGGCAAGCTGTACACTGGTTGGGTACACATAGCGCCCTCTACATAAGCATGCGTACATTTGCGGACATACTTTCCTATGTGAAATCGGTTTCCTGACGTATTCCCTACCTCCCCACGAAATTTGAACGATAAGTTTTGAATCACCCTGTATATTCAGCCATAAGAATTCCATAAGATACACGAATATTTCAGCATCAGCCATTTATTACATGAAGAACAGAATATAATTTATGTTGCACTGCTTGATATACATATAAAATCATTATGAAGACAAATGATGAAGTAAAATTACAACTATTTAATAAACCTACTAAAAGTGTTAAAATGAATAAAAAATAAATTTGCAAAATTTAGATTTCTTATCTACTCTGTACCAAACCATAAGCAATATTATGAAAAGATTATATATATATATACACACTGAAGAGTCAAAACATTATGACCAGCACATCTTTTTTGCAAATCAAAGCAACTACAGGTAAACAACGGTGAGTGTGAAGGTCATGAAAGAGTATAAATAACAACTGATACTGAGCTCTGTTAATCTGTGTTATTCTTGTTCTTCAGATGGAAAAGGCAGCAGACTTAAGTGAGTTTGACAAAGGCCAAATTGTAATGGCCAGACAATTGGGTCAGAGCATTTCTGATATGGCAAGGCTTGTGGGGTGCTGCTGGTCAGCCGTGATTTGTACCTTCAAAAAGTGGTCTGAGGAGGGAAAAATCACGAACTGTTGGCAAGGTGTGGGCTGACCATGGCTCATCGATGCTAGAGGTGAGCGACGGCTATCCCATATGGTATGAGACAACAGAGAGATACTGTGGTGCAACCAGTCTGTAATTTGAATGCTGGTGACAGGAGTAATTTGTGTCACAATGCACAGTACATCGAACCCTGCTTAAAATGGAGCTGCATAGCTGCAGGCTGCTCTGAGTGCCCATGCTAACCTCAATTCACCATTGAAAGCACCTACAATGGGCACGTGAGCATCAAAACTAGCCCTTGAATTATTGGAAGAAGGTCATCTGGTCCGATGAATCTGGTTTTCTGTTGCATCATGTAGATGGTTGGGTAAGTGTGTGTCATTTAATTGGGCAAGTGTTGGGATCAAGATGCACCATGGGATGAAAACAAGTCGGTGGAGGAAGTGTAATGCTTTGGGCAATGCTCTGCTAGGAAACCCCGAGTTCAGTCATTCATGTGCAGGAAACTATGACATCTACCACCTACCTAAACATCATTGCAGACCAAGTACATCCTTTCATGGCTATGATATTCCTCTCTAGTAATGCCTTTTTTCAGCAGGATAATGTACCATGCCACAATGCCTGCACTGTTCAAGAATGGTTCGCGAAACATGAGGAAGACTTCCAGGTATTGCCCTGGCCTCCAAATTCTCCAGATATCAATTCAATTGAACATCTGTAGTTTGTATTGGAACAGCATATCCGATCTGCAGCAGCTCAACCACATAACTTACAAGAGTTAAAGGATCTGCTGGTAACATGTTGGTACCAGATACCACAAGACACCTTAAGAAATCTTGTAACTCCACGTCTCACCGGGTAAAGGCTGTTTTGGCAGCATGTGGAAGTCCAACATCGTATTAGGCAGGTGGTCATAACGTTTTGGCTCTTCGGTGTATATACACTGGTGGACAAAAGCTAAGTTACATATATAAAGATTTACATAACAACATAGCTGTATAGAATTTAATGAAATTTGGTAGAGAGGTAATCAGATCATGTCAAAGAGCATATGCAAAAAAGGAATGCCATGTGAACAGTGCTTTCACAAACACATGCAAATCTCCATGCACATAAGCCATGCTATAAAAGAGAGCATAGATACAGCACTTGACATATCATGTTTCACAGGATTCAAAGCCTATCAGCTTGTAAGAGGTATTACAAAACATTCAGAAAAACACCAGAAGTCACTTGAAGGATTTGGAGAGGTGGATAGTCATTGGTATCACTGAACCAACATATTTCTGCTGCCACCAACAAAAGTCATTTTATGATGCATGAGCATTATTCCTGGCCATCCATTCCTACACATCTTATGTTTGCATATATTCATAAAAGTCTCTCGTATCATTATACTCCTATGTTAACTTTTATGTTTGTAACATAATTTTTATCCACCAGTGTATATACACACTGTGTGGCCAAATTACTATGAATGCCTAATACTTTATTGTGTGTATAAATACAGCTCCAAAATTTCAAAGTTTTCAATTCTCTGTGTGAGGTTCTCAATGAAATGTGTTTTGAAGTACTGCTTGTAGTCATCTCTCAGAGCTGATGAACTCTAGAAGCTCTGTTTTGCCATACAGTTCATGTCAATAAATGCTTGTTCCCATCTGTCATAGACATTTTAGATGCTTTGGCCCACCAAGCTCCAATTATGAACCCCCTTTCGAAATCTGTGAGATCAGTCTTTTCACCCATGTTGTACTTGACTTTGTTTTTCTTCTTTGCAAAACTCCCTGCCCTTAGTCAGCAGAAAACACTGATGGGCTTGGAAAGGCCATAGTTCATCATATGTGATGTTAAGCAATGGCCCTGTATGCGGGAGAGCCATACATGTGCCGGTTAAAGAACACACTGGATGGCCTTGACAGAAGGCTACCATCTGCCTCCTAACAACTGCCCAGTGAGTCCTTTCCCCCAACCTTCTCTCTGCCCTTGGGGTCCTTGTGACCTGACCATTTAGCCCACTGTGTGCAAAAAAGTGCTACAAGGTAAAACAACAAAACCCAACTTTGCTTTCTACCATGCATTTACAACTTTTATAGGACTTTTTTGTGACATAGAATACTTACATCAGAAAGAAATTTTGCATGCATTGTCATGTTTTACAGTACTTTGTGCATGATGAGTATTCATAATAATTTGGCTTGGCAATGTATAAGATCTAAATACATATTCCAATAAAATTGTTAACCTAAAACAATTATTAGGTCCATTCAGTTATCCAAGATGGTTTTTACCTCATACTTATTAAATATTTTAAAAAATATCTAAAGAATGAATTTAAATATATTTTATTTATACCACGTAAGAATGACATCAACAAATATAAAGGAGAAAATTCGAGAACAATGCATAAACAAATCATCAATACCAATAAAAATAGCACAGCATTATATGCAATTGTCAACTCTAAATAAGAAATAGTTGATTTTAACAAGTCATTCATCATTTACGATATTACTTCTCCTGCTTCAAAGTTTACTGTAAAATACACAGAATTTCTAATTATGCATAATTAGAACAGAATATTGTAATACTGATTTACACCCAGTTCCCTTTTTACACATTCTCCACTTATATTTTTGTGCAGATATGTTTTGAAAAAAAAAAATGTTTTTTTTACTTATAATACACTACCTATTCTAAGATAGTCATGTATACAATTATTACCGAAAATCGCCCCCTGTCAGTATATGCAAAAAAATTTCATAGCTATGCAATTTGAAAAAAAAATTTCATGGTGTCCATTTAAAATTACATACATACAAAACACAAATCTAATGCATTAAAGATGGGGGAATACATGCCAACAGTGACAGTTATCATAGTTATTTAATATCAAGCAAGCAATGAGCATAATCATAGCAGATGGAATGGTGTCAACCATTCATCATCATCCTCAAGAAGCAAAGGGCTACGGAGGTCCAACCAGACCTTGCAATTTAGTTCTCCAAGCAAGTCTATCCTGAGCTAAATCTACTGCATCTGGCCACTGCACACCAATTCTAACAAGGTCCTGTTTGACATTGTCTGCCCACCGCATCCTAGGTCTCCCCCTCTTTCTGAGGCCTGTAGCCACTCTGTTCATAACCCTATTCGCCAATCTATAATTATTCATACGGGCAACATGGCCAAACCAACGGAATCTCTCTCTGCAAAATATGCTGTTTAAAGGAGGTTGCAAACTCCTTTGCCTAACCTCATCATCAGTTACAAAGTTGAATCACCTAATGCCCAAGATACTGCGTAAGCATCTGGAATCTAAAGCATCTAGTTTCCTGTTATCTTGTTTACAAAGTGTCCAAGTTTCACTACCATAACTAACCCTAGAAGAACCAAACTATTATACAGTCTAATTTTAGTCATTAGGTGTATACGCCTATTTCTCCACAATCTCCATAGATTCTTAAAAGTCCCGGCAGCAATCCCTATCTGTCTGTTAATCTCATGCCGCACATCACCATTATCTGTTACATAGCTCCCAAGATAATTAAACTGTGACACCTGCTCAAGACTGCAACCATTCAGATTAACTGAATCACAGCCTGCCTGACCAATTTTCATCACTTTAGTTTTTTTTCTGTTTATAACCAAACCTACTCTAGTACCAGTCTCATCAACAGCTCGAATGAAAGAGTTCATCTCATCAACATCATTTGCCAAAAGGGCTAAATCATCAGCATAATCTAAATCAGAAATATTCATATCTCCAGTCCATTTAAGGCCAAAATCTTTCCCTTGAAGTGAATTTCGCATAACATAATCAATAACCAAGCTAAAGAGAAAAAGAGACAAAAATGCACCCTTGTCGAACACCAGAAGTAATGCTAAACCAATTGCTACAAGCCTTACCATCTCTCACATACGACTCAGTGTTACTATAGATAGCTTTCATTATGTTAACTAACTTGTCTGGTATACCATATGATTTCACAATCAACCACAAATTATGATGATCAATAGAGTCGAAAGCCTTTTCAAAATCAACAAAGCTAGCAACCAAAGGTTTCTGAAACTATAAACATTTCTCAAGAATCTGTCTAAGTGAAAATATCTGATCCACACATCCCCTACCACTTCTGAATCCACATTGTTCATCACGCAATTACCTGTCAACCATATTCCTAATTCTATTAAGCACAATCATGCAAAGAACTTTCCCTGGAACAGAGTAGGCTTATACCCCTATAGTTATCACAAGAATTGCAATCACTTTTTCCATCAGGTGAAACCCACGTATTCTATGTATGACATGGTGTTTGTAATAAGTGTTAGTTATTCTGAAACCATTGTACGTTCACTATGTATGACATGGTGTTTGTAATAAGTGTTAGTTATTCTGAAACCATTGAGTTTACTTACCTGTAGGAGATGTTGCCCATTGCCATTGTAACTACCAATACCAAAGGGCCTATCACTCCTCCACAAAGGTCAGAGTCAGTACCAACTTTGGCATTGAAGTCACCTAGAAGAAGGGTAATATCTCCTTTCTTGACGGAATTCAAAATATCCTGAAGTTGTCCATAAAGCCTATCCTTCTCATCGGCATCCTCAGTGGGGGCATAACAGCAGATAACATTCAAGTCTTTAAAGCTTGTCTGAAATTTTTCTTTCAGAAATCTTTCAGTAATGCACTCATATCCTAGAAGAGCATCACTAGGATGTCTGCTGAAAAGCAGACCCACGCTTGGTGATGTTTCTTGTCTTCCTTCCCTCAAAAGATAAATTTAAGGTTATTTTTAAGAATCTGACCTTTATCTGTCCATCTGGTCTCTTGCAGGCTGAGAATATCTGAATTATAATGGTGGAATTTTTGTGTGAGGACATCAAGAGAAAAAGCTCTGGGCAGAGTCCTCACATTCCAACTACCTATGGAAAGAAAATTGTTAGTGGGATGTTTAAAGAAACTATGTTTATTGAGAGTGGAAATGGCGACAATATTAACAGCCCCCTAATCACAGACATGGGGCAGAGAACACATGAACTCATATCCTAGAAGATGGGGCAGAGACCCATTCCCCCACCACTTAAGGCTGAAGCCATCTACACTGGAAGACTTCTTCTAATGTAGAAATTGGTGATGACAGTAGACACAAAGAGTTCAGGTGCCTATGATGACCTGTGCTCAGGATTATCCACCAGCTGATAAACATATCCTGTGAATCTATTCACTTGGGGCTGTCAATCCACAATCAAACAGAAAACACAGAGGAAGATTTTTCCTCCACATAAACCCACCAGTGCAGCAAAATCAGGATCCATAATCAAGCTCAGAGCCATAATTCCATTCAGTTTGGTATATATGGTCAGCACCAGGACCTTGTGTGGTTGACCACTCCTCAGCAGGGTAGAAAAAAAAGAATAGTAGCCACAGTTGTCCAGATCAGTAGGCCACATTAATCTGGCAGCTCTCCCCCTTCTGTTCACTTCCACAAGAGAGTATCTCTTTTGAAAAGTACTAACGGTCTGCACCACAAGAAGGCGGGGTCAGACATTAGGTGTTAGGCCTGGTCGGTTCTATGAATCATCACAGGGGATTGGTGCTTAGCTCTCCTTCCAGTGACTACCTATCTACCATTTACAGACCAAATATATCTTACCAAGCATATAATAATAAAGTTTTTCTTAAATTCATCAAAGCTCTCTTTTGCAGTCTTCTGCTCAAGAAATCCTAAACCTATAAAAAACCCAAGAATAAGTGGTGGGCCTATGACCATTTCTGCAGTCAGCTTCTTGGCAATTGTTCCAGCACTTCTCCCAGGGAACTTTGAATCCAACATTTTATACCACCAGTGAGCCAGCAGACCAAATCCAAATCCAACTGTCATCATGTTTCCTATAAAAATTGCAACAATTTAGAAATAAATTTCAGAGCAATAAAATTATTATGTATAATGAAAATAATAAAAAATAAATATCTCCTCAAGCAGCTACTTGCTATAGAGGTCTGACAGGAGCCTGTCAGTTTATACACCATAGTAGAAGGTGAGACTGCAGCAGAAAGATAACACAAACTTCCATGCATTATCCAGGGCTCGAAGTCAAATACAAATTTGTATTGTTCACTTATGATTATCAATATAGGGCAATAATGCATTATACTCATGCATTATTGGTTTCTACGTTAATACATATTGTGAATTACAAGAATGGCTGTATTCAATGACATACCAAGAAATTTCTAATGGGGAAATTCAAACATCATCAAGCTCAATACCAGATCTATGGCTTCTGCCTTAGATCTGATACTGAGTCTTTGAAATTTTTGCCACTAATATCATTTGTTTTTTCCTAGTGAGAAAATGTTAGTGAGAATGATAAATCTTATGTTTTGACTATCAATCTCATTTCAATATTCTTTTCATCCAGGTAAAAAAGGAAGAGCTAATACTAATGACTCTAAATAAATATCAGTTTTCTTTTCTCCTCCTTCTATATTTCTCAAAGATATAACTCTGAGTAGATTATTAGGCCTTTTTTTTTCAAAGACTTCAACAGAAATTACAAAAGAATGAAAATATTATGTCAAACTCAAAAGAAGAGGAAATTACTGGAAAAAAAAAGGTTTCTTTTGTCTTTGGAAAGGTTTATAAGGAAAACGTATTGGTTACTCATACATGATATAATCTTCTGAAATTTAATTCTTGTTAATAAAGTATAAAATTAAACAAAGCAAATCATCTGGATAATAAAAGAAGAAAAACATTTGAAAAGTTGACCTTATCTTGTTTCAATTTTTATATTATCAATTCATATTTGATTTTTACAAAAAAATAACTTGAAAATATTGGTCTCATATCAAACTTCCTATTCTGGTTTAGATACCTTACATAGGTGTGAAGAGAGGAAAGATACCTACATAGGTGTGAAGAGAAAAAAATAGTGAAAACTAATCACTAAAATTCTCAAGGAAACTCTAGTAGATCAATGACAAAATTTTATGCTTGCCCTTAAGCCAAAGTAGCATAGAAACCAGCAAACTCCTCACAACATGTTGTTGTATCAGAAAGTGGTGAGTTCATATCACATCTGGTTCAAGATGAGAAGTTTTGCTTTTTAATATCTAATTTTTGAGGACAACCTTTGAAAATATAAGATATTGAAGCCTCAAAGCAAGGGGAAAAATCTCTCCATGGGTACACCACTTGTGACATTATATACTGCAAGAATGTGCTGGTTTGCCTGTGGGATTTCTCTAAGAGCCTTGGCACATTTACAAGCAGATTAAGAAAATATAGCTGCTATTTCTGATCATAGATGATGGCAAATCCAGGTGCAACAATCAAGGGAGACTGATCTCATATTAATGGAAAAACGACAGAACTGGTATTAATTTAGTGGTCTTAGAACACTCTGGCATATATCTGGAAAGTCCTGGGTTGAATCCAGCACATTGACAAAAAATTTTCCACCAAACTGTTTATTGATTTAACCGCACACAGTGATATAGTTAAAATATAGATATCAGTTTAGATTGAAGACTTTTTTTTATGTATTTATTCATATATTCAATTTCTCTAAAATTGATTGTCAGAGTGATATCTTCCTTTAATATATTAATAAATACTTCAAAAAAAATCTCTTCAATCTAAACAACTGTATACTCAGAATATACTTGCCATCTTCATGACATGCTTGTCATTGCTTCTTGAGGCTGAGAGCAGCTGGGACAATACTTTCATGAAACATGCAGAATTGTGTATTGTTGGTAGAAAGTTCATAGCATCAATTAGAGGAGATCTTGATTGATGGCCAGTAGCTCAGTGGTTCAGAGCACTTGATATGTTATCAGGAGGTTGTGGGTTCATATCCCACCTGACTCAAGACAATGTTTCCTCTCAAATTGATCAGCATTAAATTCAGAATGATATCTTCCTTAAAACAGATAACACTATGCAATTGAGACTTAATTTTCTAGAAGACAATCTCTTCCTGAATATAATATTTACTGACTTTTATAATTCTTTTCACTATGGTACAATTTAAAATACAGCCCAGTGTTGCACAATGAGACTTAGATTGGTGGCATTCATATTGATTTCTTTCACATTTATGAAGTGGAGGAACACTACCTTGGATTTTTATTTTTACTAAACATTATGATTTTTTTTTCTTTGGGTGTCTAAAATGTAGGTAGTCATTGAAAGGAGGGCTATGCACCAATCCCCTGTGATGATGCATAGAACCATCCAGGCCTAGCACCTAATGTCTGACCCAACCTTCTTGTGGTGCAGATCATTAAATAAATAAAGAAATAAATACCCCCTCAAGCAGCTGCTTGCCACAGAGGTCTGACAGGAGCCTGCCAGTTTATATGCCATAGTAGAAGGTCTGAGAGGATGGCAGGACCTCAGCAGAAAAATGACACATACATCCATGCCTTACCCGGGGCTCGAACCCAGGTCCCGTAGATCAGTAGCCAAGCGTGCTAACCACTCGACCACGAGTACCTTTCAAAAGAGATACTCTCTTGTGAAAGTGAATGGAAGATGAGGGCTGCCAGATCAGTGTGGCCTATTTATCTGTACAACTATGGCTACTTTTTTTCTACCCTGTTGTAGAGCTGCCATATCTTAAACTTCATTCATTTTCACAAAATGATAAAAGATTAAATTTTTTTACCATAAAACAAAGAAATAATAAAAGAAAAATTAACGTATAACCTAATGCGATGTTAAAAAAATGTGCAACAACAAGTTGTAAACCAGGCATCATCATAGCCAGTGATGCAACTAATTCCAAAATACCAATAATAATCGATTGATAGATACAAAGAGCAGTAACGTATGAAAATAAAAATGATGGTTTTAATACCAAAAGTATAAATAAAATACTAACTGAATGAATGAAGATGATATCCAATGTGTTGGGCCAATGCTGCAATAATCCAATGGGCACACGACTCACTAGTATGTGTAAGCAATTAGTGGCACTAGTGTCTTGCTTGTTCATGTCCTAGTGTATATCTCTGGCTTAAACAACTTCTGGTTATAATTTTTATTTGGGAGGTGTGAACGATTCATAGAATATTCAGATAAAAGATAAAAAAAATTTCTAAGAATAATGAAACAGGTTTAAAGAAGAAAAAAGAGAGCAAAACAGATGGAAAAACAGAGGTACATACTTCATAGTTACTTCAAAGACCTCCCTATTTTAAAATAGCAATATTTTGTTAATTTTTGGGAAAATTTAATAATTTTAAGAAAAAAATGTTGAAAATAGTTCAAACTTGTGGGCTTAAATCAAAAGAGGCAGGCATCTTTAACACAGAATAATATTAAACAAATCAGCAATCTTGTATATGGTGATTTATATTCCAAGAGGAGAGCTTAAATGGCTCTTATGGAAGAATAGAACATTAATTACAACCTAGTGTAATCTGCTTATTGCTTCTACACTTATTCCCTTTTTTTTGTACTGATATTTTGTATGGTTTCTTGTACACGTGCCTTTTCCTGTAAAGAGTGTCAACAATAAAAAAGAATATTCTTTTGATCTTGTATATCTTCTGGCACAGTCAACGGCTAATTCAGAGAGGTTGTATGTCCCTGGTTTTCGCTACTTTAGCACACCAGATGTTGAAATGATGATATTACTCATCATGACTGTGATTACCTGTCCTGGTTTACTTACAGAATGTCAACATCACAAGTTTCATAGAAACCTCATTTGCTGAAATGCACTGACTTCTGTTGGCAGTTATTGGCATTATTCATGCTGTTATGCTTTTGTATGGTTTGACTCATTGAGCAAGTTGACACTGTTAAGCACATCCTCAAGAATTAGAACTATTAAATCCAAACTGCATACTAAAACATTTAAACTATAAGTAAGAAATATATCTGATTCTTGAGGATGTACTTAACAGTGTCAAACTCACTCAATGAGTTACACCATTCAAGAACATAACAGCATGAACACTGAACTGCCAACAGAAGTCAGTGTATGTCAGCAAAGGAAGTTTCTATGAAAACTCCTGACTTTGATGTTCTGCAAGTAAATTAGGACTGGTAATCACAGCTATGGTTGCAAACAGTAATATCATCAGTTCAACATCTGGTGCACTGAAATAGTGAAAACCAGGGATATACAAACCTCTGAATCAGCTGTTGAGTGTGTCAGAAAGTATACAAGCAAAAAATTCTTTTTTTATTTTTAACTGTCTTTACAAAGAAAAGGCAATACAATGAAAATCCAAGAAACTATACAAAATATCAGCACAAGAAAAAGGAATAAATGTAGAAGCAATAAGCAGATTACACTAGGTGGTAATCAATGCTCTACTCTTCCATAAAACCCATTTAAGCTCTCCTCAAGAGTTTTTTTTTACTATTACAGCTAATATTGTGCATATTGAATTGTATAATTTACAGCTGTAAGTCTATTCAATTTCTGCCAGAAAATATTTGGACAGTTTCCATTTTTCAAAAGTTTCATGTAATAAAAACAAACAGACATCTTGGATCTCTTAATTAAGATATTGCCAATGTGTATAATTGATAGGGACCCTGTAAGGGTTTACGAAAATACTGAAAAACAACTTTTTCTCTAAAGGCAAAATCAAGTAATAATTTAGTTCAGCAATATCGAAAAGAAAACTTTTGAAGCCCTACTATGACTAACATCAATTTAGTGTAAATGTGTTAGCATAAATCTATCACTGGAACAAAGCATGGGAAACTCAAATCTCAACTTGCATTAAAGTGATTCTTCTTAGACAATAATAAACATAAACTAACAAAATACACAATATACAACATATACTAAAAAATATAATATATATATAACACAAACTAATAAAATATGGTAGAAATAGAACATTTTCAAAAACATTCAAAAATATTGTAATGATAATGGCCTAATATTAATATTATGAGCAGTGAAGGCACCATACAAGAATACACAAAAAAGATTATAATTAAAACCACTTATTCCTAAACAGAAATTTTTGCTTTAGGATATAAAATACCAGCAAAAACAACTGCATCTAATGCACTTTGATTAACAATACATTTTGCTAAATGGCAAGTTTCACTTAAGTAGAACCACTTCTTTTGACAGCACATGCCACAAATAAATGCCTAGATGATCTTTCCACTTAAAAATGCCCCCCAAAAAATAATCTAATCGGAAACAATTTTAATCAATACATATCATTAAAAACATATTCTCATTCTGTATTTGAAAAAAGCATATAACTAACCTCATTATAGACAACAATTTTAATAACAGCATTTTTGTTCCATACTTGAAGCATGTCTCCAAAAATAAATATTCTTCTTTGAAACAACAATTTTAATCAGGGCATATCACTACACAACAAATTTCAGTTCCACACTAAAAAAAATTCCCCACCCAAAAAAACTAATCTTATCAGAGACAACTACTGTAAAAACAGTTGTTGCTGTAAATCAAATAAACAATAAAACAAATACAACCTCAAATTTTAGTTCCACACTTATAGACAGTGCCCCCAAAACAAATAATTTCTTCGGAAACAACTACCATAACCAAACTTATCGTTAACATTTTTGGTTCCTCAATTAAAAAAATTTTAACTACCCCTCCAAATAAATACTGTCACTGGAGATATTATTTTAACCAGAGTATATTGTATTGTTAAACAGTATATTTGCATTAGCAGTCCCATGGTCGAGTGGTTAGCGCACTTGGCTACTGATCTAAGGGACCTGAGTTCGAGCCCCGGGTAAGGCATGAATGTATGTATGTATCGTTTTTCTGCTGAGGCCCTGCCATCCTCTCAGACCTTCTACTCTGGCATATAAACTGACAGGCTCCTGTCAGACCTCTGTGGCAAGCAGCTGCTTGAGGGGAAATTATTCTTGAGGGGAACCTTCTTCCTAACTGTACCAGAGACAATTTTTTTTGGGGGGTGAGGGTGGTTCAGTTGGTAGCACACCAGTCTCGTAATCTGCAGATCCCAGGTTGAAGTCCTTGCTGGGTCAGCATTGAGTTTTATCTCCACAAAACTTCCCACTCTGCCCACGGTCAGAAGGAAACACTGATGGACTTGGAAAGGCTGCTGTCCATTGGATGGAACATTAAGCCGTGGCTCCATGTGCGGAAGAACCATACCCTGTGCACATTAAAGAATAGGCCGGATTGCCTTGACGGGAGGCTACCATCTGTTTCCCAACAGCTGTTCCAGTGGGTCCCCTCCCCCAACCTTCTCTGAGCCTTCGCAGCCCTTGTGACCTGGCCATTTAGCCTATTGTGTGCAAAAAAAGCACCGTTCTGAAGTAAAAAAAACAACCAACCAAGACAATTATTTTTAACAGCGCATATTGCTAAACGATAAAAAAATATAATTAAAGGATTAACACACATTAAATCAGTTACCTGCAAATGCCTAAAATTCCAAGAAATTCAGCTGGTACTTGTCTCGCATATATTACATAACAAAAAATATTTTTTACATGCAGCCTTCATAAAATTTCACATTTAAAATCCATAGGATTTAAGTTCTCCCACATGATAATTTTATAGAAACACAAAAATATTCATTTCAGATCATAGAAGACTTTTTACGAACCTAAAAATATCAAAATGCAATATTCAGAAGCCACCACAAATCTTAATAGCAGATGATATGTTTATTGTTCAGTTGTGCAAAAATCTGGAACCGTTGCACGTTATGTTCTCCCTCTACTTATGTTGCATTTAGTCACATATTCTCTACTTACATACCAATTATTCATGGGTTGGCTTGTTTTACCTTTGAGAGGCTTTTTTTTTTTGCATCCAGGTCATAAGGCCCCTAGGGCTCAGAGAAGGTTGGGGGAGGAGACCCACTGGAACAGCTGTTGGGAGACAGGTGGTAGCCTCCTATCAAGGCCATCTAACATTTAACATGCACAGGGTATGGTTCTCCAGCACATGGGACCAAGGCTTAATGTATCATCTGATGGGCAGTGGCCTTTCCAATTCTGTGTTTCCATTCTAATTTCCATGTGGTCCTCCTGCCCATGGCTAGGATGGGGAGTTTTGCAGAGATGAAGCTAATCACTGACCCAGCTGGGACTTGGACTTAGAACTGCAAATTATGAACCTGGCATATTACCAACTGAGCCACTTCCACCCCCAATTATTCATGTTCCTCTCCCTACATTGTTTCTTCACATAATGCTATGTTCTACTGTGAAATGCAAGTTACCGTAATTTTTTTTATTTGAATATTAATTGTATACATCATTATTCTGCAATTTCACAAAAATTAATTTGATTACCCTACCAAACCAAACATTTTCAGGCATGGATTTTTTTCTTTTTTGCAATATAAAAGTTACCCCACACAACACAAATTTCACTGTTTAGACCACCTGCCAAACAATACTAATTGCTATGGCTCTGTTTACAGCTGTAATAGGAAGAAAAAAGTGCTCCTTGAAAAAAAAGACACCCTTCCAGATAGCCAGTCGTTTTTCCGATTGAAAGTTTATCCATGATGTTCAGTAAAAATATCATAGCCTCTACAAAAATTCACCTGGGAGAGTGAATATCAAGTTGTGCCAAAAAATTAAACCTGAATTTTATGCTTTATGCACTAGGTTTAGAAAGTTTTCCCATCTTTCTGTTATAAAAACTTGATATTTTTGTCACATGCTACTAAGTTTATCTACCATAATTATCACTGAATATTTATTCCATTAATTACTGTATCATTTTCTGTATCATTGACTTACTGTATCATTTTCCATATTAGTAAAAGAAAACATTAAATGCATAATTTTTTTCTAAATATTCCCTGCTGAAATCAGTTTTACCTTATATGTCGTAAAATATGTTGATTCCAGTTTACATTAGGCTAAGCCTGCATAGGGGTTCAATAAAATGCACAACAGTACTGTAGTGATGTCATTAACTGTGAACGAACATGGCCTCAACTGCAACCTACTCCTCTAGATAACCAAAAGTGCAAAATTTTATGGTATTTAATGCTTTTTGATCTGAAATATGGCAAAAAAATATGCAACGGAAATGTGTAAGTACTCTTTGAAGAAAAAAGTACCTTTTTGTACTTTTGTCTCAAAATAAGGCAAAAAATTTGTGAAAGTAGCATTTTTATGCACACCTCAAGTAATCAAATATTAAAGAAAATGTCCTGTAGACAAGAAATACTTGGAAGTAATTTGCTAAAAAAAATTGGTTTTATCTTGAGTGGGATCCACTTAGGTCAAAATGAAATTTTTTCAAGAATTTCGCCTCCCAATAGCAATATGGTGTGAAGCAACTTTTCAAATATCCCGAAAATATTAATGATACTCTCTAATAACGATAAAAAATTTTGAAAATTGCAAAACTTTAAATGAATATTCAAGATTCACTCATGTAGAAATTTAGGTGATTTAGCGCATTGTGTGCAAAAAGTACCTCTCAGGGGTAAAATAACCCAAAAAACTTGGGCAGAACTGCAGTATAGGAGCCTCAGCCGCAATCTTGTTATATTTCACTGCGGTGAAAAAAAAATCCGAATGGTAAAAGTAGTCCGTTCCGCATCTGCCTTTAGATGCGCACTGAGGATATAAAAAAAATAAATACCCCCTCAAGTAGCTGCTTGCCACAGAGGTCTAACAGGAGCCTGTCAGTTTATATGCCACAGTAGGAGATCTGAGAGGATGGCAGGACCTCAGCAGAAAAACGACACACACAACCATGCCTTACCCGGGGCTCGAACCCAGGTCCCTTAGATCAGTAGCCAATGTTACACAAAAGAAACTCACGTTTCTGCACTTAAAAAAATTACTGAGAATAATCTGATCAAAACAAGATTTTATTAACAATGCTTATCGTTACAGCCGTCCCATGGTCGAGTGGTTAGCGCGCTTGGCTACTGATCTAAGGGACCTGGGTTCGAGCCCCAGGTAAGGCATGGTTGTATGTGTTGTTTTTCTGCTGAGGTCTTGCCATCCTCTCAGTTCTTCTACTATGGCATATAAACTGACACGCTCCTGTCAGACCTCTGTGGCAAGCAGCTGCTTGAGGGGGTATTTTTTTTTTATCGTTACAAAATGAACCCTCGTTTCTCACTTAAAAAACGAATGTTAAAGAATTTTATCCAAATTTGATTTTATTAACAACTCTTACCGATAAAGACTGAACCTTCGTTCTGCACTTAATAAAAGCCCCAAAAATTAATATTCTCATCAAGACTAGATTTCATTAACGTCTCTTATCGCTAAAAAATAACTCTTTGTTCCTTAATGAAATAAAGCCCCAAAAATAAATAATCTCATCAAAAGATTTCATTAACGCTTATCGTTAAAAAATGAAACCTCGTTTCGCACTTAAAAAAAGCCCCTAAAATAAATATCGCAAGTAAATTTCAAGAATAAACTTAAGAAAAGCCCCGAAAACAAATAATCTCATTAGAGAGAACTATTCTAAACATCTTATATCGTCATAACATTGGAACATGCGGATGGATATTGTATTGCAACTCGTTACAGGTTTTCCTG
The DNA here is from genome assembly GCA_038380435.1 of Ryuthela nishihirai. Classification (NCBI taxonomy): domain Eukaryota; kingdom Metazoa; phylum Arthropoda; class Arachnida; order Araneae; family Heptathelidae; genus Ryuthela; species Ryuthela nishihirai. The sequence goes on from JAWZYU010000019.1 coordinate 9,796,939, forward strand.
GGGAAAAGTACATGGCGGCTGAGGACCCTATACTGGAGAGTAGCCAAAATTTGAATTCTAGAAAACTATTAAAAAAGCTTATTTTTGACCTGGACGTAATTTTGAACAACCCTTAAAAATACGTCCATAAAACCGATATTGGGTCCTCAGATTCAAATTTTTGGGGTTATGTTTTCATCTACACTGCTCACAAAAATTAGGGGATATTTCTTCGCTTCATATTCATTTTGAAAACTATACTGCAGTGTAGCCAAAACTTGAATTCTAGAAAACTATTAAAAAGTTTATTTTTGACCTGGACGTAATTTTGAACCCTTAAAATTACGTCCATAAAACCGATATTGGGTCCTCAGACTCAAATTTTTGGGGTTATGTTTTCATCTACACTGCTCACAAAAATTAGCGGATATTTCTTCGCTTCATATTCATTTTGAAATATCCCCTAATTTTTGTGAGCAGTATATTTCTTGTGAATTTTTCTAGTTTAATTTTCAAACATAACAACTAACATTGTAGTTCTTATGACTGATAAATAACCTGTTCTTTTTGGATCATGAGGTTTCTCCTGCAATAGCTTTCTCTCCAACAGTTGTTGAATAGAGTCACCTGCTCCCATGAATGCAATACCTAGTGTTGTATTGGTAACAAACAGATGCTTAGAAAATAACCTTTCAACTAAAATTTTGATGCCAACTAACTTCATGTTTACATCTGCACTTTGGTAAACAGAGTGCTTACGGTTATGGCAAAGTTTAAAAAAATATTTTTTACGGTTATCGTCTTGAACAACGTTGTCCGACTTGCGGCCCGCGGGTCGCATAAGGCTTGCACAAGGATTTTGTGGCCCTCGAACAAAATCAAGTTTTTACTTGAAATTTTAAATAAATATCTATAATTCACCTTATAATTTTTTGCTTAATTTTAACAATCTTCAACTTACTCATTTTATTTGCATTTTTATTGCTTACTTCAACTTACTCATTCTATTCTTATTGCCCAACAACTACGGCCACAATGCTCCCATTAAATTTATTGAATATTTGATATGGTTCAGAAAATTTATATTGGTTTATTATTACTTATTGTTTTTCGTATAAATAAAATAATTTTTTGAGGTGAGTGAATGAACTGACTTTTCAATTACCTATCTTGCCCTATCCTTTTTTTCACCCGCGAAATATTGGCGAAAAGAAAATATGGCCCGCGAAATATTGGCAAAAGGAAAAATGGCCCGCGGTCTCAGAGAAGTTTGACAGCACTGGTCTGGAACATAAAACTGTTAATTACAGTTAGAGGCCCTATATAGGTAGAGGTTGAACATCTCAAAATTGAACGCCATGTTTTGTCATTGCTCGGATTGTTTAGCATGCATAGGTGAAAGGTTTTGCACGAATACTTATGGATTCATGAAAAGGTAGGGTAATATTTGATACAGATTTCAGTGTTTATGATTAGAAGCACGTTGGAAAACGGCTACAAAAAGGAAAAGTAAATTTTATGACTTTTTTTTAAAAAAAAGAAGATATAATTTCGTTTTGTTGTCTTGTCCGTCTGCAGACATCGAACTTTTCTGTTTATACAGATAAATAAAAAATTCTTTTTGTGTTAGATAGCAATTAATGATATATTGCAATTTGCATTTATCGAATCTCCCAAAAGTTATAACTGCGGGAAATTTGGAAAATTCCTAAATATAAAACGAATATTCCAAACGATGTAGTTATGTTAGAAGTTTGAAATTTTGGTGTTGAAATGTGAAGGTAACGAAGTTACCATTGCCAACAATCACTTGACCCTTTAGACCGGGGGGGGGGGGGGGGAGGTGAATGCAACTTTTTTTTTCATCAGAAAAGTGTATGTTTTTAGAGATAAATTAAAAATTCTTTTTGGGTTGGACAGGTATTGATGAAATATTGCAATTTGCATTTCGCAAATTTCTCAAAAGCTGTAATTGCGCCCTCTAACGGTCGAAAAAATCGAAAAAACAGAAAATTTGAAACTAATATTGCAAACCATGTAGTTATGCTAGAAATTTGAAATTTTGGTCGTGTAATGTGACAGTCTTGAAAATTCCATCGACAGCAATGAGTTGACTCTAAGCCCAAGGTAGATAAGAAACGGAACGGTTTTGTTTTAAGAGATAATGGAAATCTCTTTTTTACTTCGTTACTAATGAAATGTAAGTCGCATTTTCAGAGGTAGTTTTAATTTATGTCATTAGAGATCACTAAATATCGAAACTGCAAAACTTTTAACGAATGTTCCAAGTGATCTGTTTATGGAAGAAATTTCGGCGTGTAGGGTTCTGTTATGGTAGAAATTCCACTGACAGCAATGATCTGCCATTATTTTCAGAGGAGCGAGAGAAAAGCAACTTTCTAAATTTAAGGACTAAAAGAATAATACTTTTTATGTTTTATAATTATGAATAAAATACTAATATGTGCATTTCCCCATCATATATTTTAAAATAAATAAATAACCCCTCAACAGCTGCGTGTACAGAGGTCTGACAGGAACCTGTCAGTTTATACCTCATAGTAGAAGGTCCATGAGGATGGCGGGACCTCAGCAAAAAAACAACATGAACATCCATAATTAAAACTTTTAAGGAGTGAAAAAGTAGGCAAAGGAAGAACATCATTCTCTTTGAAAATGAGATTCCGATATGCGCCAGAGGCGATATGCTTTCTACTAGTTGTTTCACACTTTCAGTACCCTCTGACAGTGGAAATTCGGACTACTGTATAATTGAGAAAATAAACTATTATTATTTATTTATACCTGTAATGTGCAAAAAAATTCATTTATCTGTTAAACCAGAAAAGTTGCATTTTACCAATGGTACAAATCATTACTATTAGGGTATACCAAATCCAAAGATCATTACACTCTGTGAACAAAAACTTAAGTTTCTAGCAAAAATAGATCGTTTGCAATATTTGTTTAAAAATTTGGTATTTTCCAGTTTCTTCCACTGCCAGAGACCGCCTTTCGAGTTTTTATTTACCGCCTTTAACACTCTCTAACACTGGAAATTGCAGCTGATAGGGATTCGAAAAACGTAAATATTGATATTTTTCTGGAAAACAGAATCGCCAACATACGGGATTCGAACCCGCAACTCTCCAGAAACATGACAGAGCATGCTAACCTCTTGAACTAAAGTCGACTTTTTTCACAAAAAACATTTATTGATTTATAGACGTTTAAACGTCTACAGGTAATGCTGAAATTATCACATATTGTTTAAATCATTAATATTTTGTTAGTGTCTGTAAAATCAAAAAAAAAACATTGTTTCCTTTAACTCTTAAAAAAAAGTTTCATTTTCGCACCCCGTTTTTGGCTAAGATAGCAAAATTTTGTTGCCGTTGTAAACCTTCTGACCATAACACTCTATTATCGAAATTTCAGATTTCCAGTGTAAATAGTTTGCTTTTAATATTCTTTTGAAATTTTAGCATTTCCATCTTTTCCCACCGCTAGAGGGCGCTATTAAAGCTATTGAAAATTTTCAAAATTGCTAATCACAATATTTGTTCGACACCGATCCAATCCAAAAACAATTTTTCATTTAGCTCTAAAAGTAAAAAAATTCATTGTTTCTTGACGGAGAGACAGATGGAAAGACAAATGGACAGACAACAGTTAACAGAGAGGCAGACAGACAGACGAACAAATACTGGCATAGACAGACGACAAAGTGAAAACATTAGCTCGTTTTTCAAACGGACCTTAAAACAAATTATTTCTTTCTTTCAGTTAGCTCTTTTCAATTTTACAGTCGTCTTCTGATAGAGTTACTCGGGAAAATTTATTCATTGAATTATTTCTTTGAGTGAAATTTTTACACCTAAATGCAATGCAGTGAGGCATTCATAAAATATGACGGCTTTTATAGATAAAAAAAAAAGTGGTAGAAATGTATAAAAATATAACAATTGAGAAGTTTTAACTTGGTACACACACTAACTCATAGGCTTTCGTCTCGTCTCGGTACGACAAAACATGGCGCCCATAAACCACATGACTCAATCAAGCAATGATAGTGAATCACCGAGATGGCCAGCCTCTATCCGCACCCACTGCCCTTTATGCGTATGGACCTGATGATAAGGGGGCCGAGGCCCCCTTTACAAATAGGTCCAGCTTAGAAAGAAGGATGTATAAGAAGAAAAGGCCAGCCTCTAACTATACAGGACCTCTAGTTACAGTTATGGTGTGAAGCAACATTGGCCTTGTCTCTGCGACATTTAGCGCTATTTGACATTTCTTCCACGCTATAGTAAGTACTCGTATTTTGTCCATGAAAAGAAGTTTGCTTTTTCGTAAAACGTTAATATTGCTTGCGTTGGCTAACCATAGGCGTAGTTATAAAAGATATTATACTAAATGATTTTGCGAGTTTTTAATTATAAAAAAAGATTACAGCTATTTTTTCCCTAATATTCAGGAGACTGACAACTGAATGTTACAGAAAACAGTTTGCATATTTAATTTAACACCTGCCAAATTTAAGGAGGTTTTCGCTATTGTTGAACTATTTATATAAAAAAAGGACACGAAATTGTGGAAACAAATTTCTGCAACTAAATGCGAGATGAAATTTTAACTGATCTTAGCTCATTTGCTAAAATAGCTGTTTTTACATTGTCCTCTGTAGACATTAAACTTTTTAGTTTTTACAGATAAATTAAAAATTCCTTTTCTTTTTCGATGATTTGCACTTTTCAAATCTCCCAAAAATATAAATAGTGCTCTGTAATAACGATGGAAAATTTTTAAACTTGCAAAACTTTAAATGAATATTCAAGAGATTCATTTATATAGTAATTTAGGTGATATAATAAAATGAATAAAAATAAATCCCCCCTCAAGCAGCTGCTTGCCACAGAGGTCTGACAGGAGCCTGTCAATTTATATGCCATAGTAGAAGGTCTGTGAGGATGGCAGGACCTCAGCAGAAAAACAACACAACACATCCATGCCTTACCCGGGGCTCGAACCCAGGTCCCTTAGATCAGTAGCCAAGCGTCCTAACCACTCGACCATGGGACGGCTTAGGTGATATAGTATCAATAAATATGACACTAACAGCAACGATATTCCTCCTTTCCTTAAAGAGGTGAGAAGCGTATTTTTTTCCTTTTAAAGTTATGAAATATGACAATAATTTCTGTTTCAAAAGTATTAAGCACACATTATTATTTGCATTTTTCCTATCATCCAGTAGTTCGAACTACCATTTTCAAAGGGTGCAAAAATCATTGAGAAAACATTCTTTAAGAAAACGAAGATACCAGATGCTAAGTGTATCATTCTAGTTATATTTTGTTAATGAATCATTAGCTATTTCTTTTGAAATTAGCAAGTCATCAGATTGTTTGGAAAAAATATATTAAAGATAAGAGATGAAGCATGGTCACTCTTCTTTTTTCAAAAAATTATTCCCTTACCACTTTCTCCTCTTCCTTATTATAATGCCATTTTTCATGCTATATAAATGTATTAATTGTTGGACAGGTGAATGTGCAAAAACAAGACCATGATGTGATATATCCATTGAAGTAGAATATGTCATTTCTGATGATCGCATGTGATACAGCGCGACAACTACGTCATTAACCGATTGGAACAGAGACTCGAAAATAAAATCAGTGTGTTTCAAGAAGGATTTTGTGAAGAACTATATTGACTTAGTCTGTGCACTTAGTCTAAAGAGGATTCTTAATTGCAGTGTGCGTGGGAGTTGTAAAAATCGTTCAATATTTGATAAAGAAAATCACGAATAAGGTATTTCAAACAGTTGAACAGTTTGTTGTTTAGAAAAAGTTGAGTTATTAGTTGCTACTAGATTCGAACATAGGTACCATGAAGAAATCCAATTCCAGGAATAGTAATTTGTCCATGAAGTCTTTTAGTAGAAAAGCAAAAGAGGCTTAGTGTCTAAGGTAAAATACCAGAATTGAAATTTAAACGATAGTTTATTTTCAAAGATTATTCTGTCGCTTATTGAATGCCAATTAAGATTCTCTTTATGTTTTCAATAGAATCTGTTTGAATTGTAGTACGAATGTTTTAAGTGTGGTAAAGAATTGCAAAACATTCTTTTAGGTTTAATTTCATGAAATACATTTGTGATTGGTTAAAAATTATATTTGTGAACTGATTGCCTACGTCAGAGGGTCTCAACATGGGGTACGCAGCAAAAATTTTTGGGGTGCGCCATGAGAGCTAAACAAATCGCTAGATCTAGTAACAAAGTCGCTAAATTGGCAACACTGCGGTGCAAAAATGTCATTTTTTGTGTTTATCGACATATGTAATTTTTGAATACAAAACTTGATGTGTATATATAACATGTTTTATTTTATTCCCATTGATATACTATAACTATAGTTTTATCTGTCTATACAAGGGGTACGCCAGTTACATACACTCATTTCCAGGGGGTATGTGAAGCATAAAAGGTTGTGAACCACTGGTCTACGTAATTAAATTAGTTTATTTGTAATACTTGTTGGTAAGCATTCTTTTGAACTCATTCTCAGTTTTTATCTATTAAGTTTATAACAATATATATATCAAATATAGGTAAATTATGTCCTTATTTAAAATGTTCTAAAGGTCTATTCGAATTGTTAATCTGTTGCATACAATTTGTTTGGCTAAAATATTTTATCAAATGTACCCGAATAAGGGACACTTTAATTTCTTATCTTTTTTTGTGATAATAAAACGTTGTACTATTAAGACACGAAGGAAATTTATGTTGAGCAAAACTGCATTATGGTAAATGTGTTTCATTTTTAGAACTGAATGTATTGCTCAACATACAAATATTTTAACGCTAACAAATTCAACATTTAATTGCAATATGGAGGTAAATAGATATTTGGAAGAATTGCGAAAGAGACTGAAGTAACATTCTATATTGATAACTTTGAAGAATTCGTTAGGATTACTAATTACGAGTTATTTGTTATTGGGGACTGATTGAAATTGAATGAGTTAACCATAAATATTTCAAAGAAAAATATACCTTCTATTGCTTTAAAAACAAACAGAATAGTTCTCTTAATATTAAAATTCATGATCTTAGTTGTTATAAAATGACTGAGTATAATTTCTGTGCATCTTGTCGTAAAGACAAGGGCAATTGCATACTAAATCTAGACGTTTATAATCGTCCATCTCGCCAACCATGGAGCCAAAGCATCTGATAACAAATGCTCACTGTGTACTTTCTTCTAACTGAATTCGATTGGTTCTTGCTTACAGTCACCTGAATACCACATGGCAAGAATAGAAACAGAACTATTTCAACTGTGGTCACCTGGTGGCTTGTGGAGCAGAAATGATGCTTGATTACTGAAATGATGCTTGACTGGTTCACAATTTGTAGAGTCTTCGAAACCTCATTCAGTTACTTGCTTGCAGTGCATGAGTGATAAGTATGAAGGCACCCTAATGATTTGCCAATTAAAAGTGTGGCTTGGGATATTGCTTAGTTTCTCCAAGCATAAGTGGAAAAACAGAGTAAACCTAGATAAAATATTTGTATTTTATATCAGACTTCTTTGTAGTGAAATTTAATTATGGGAAAAGATTATGTTGATTTCGATTCTACCAGCCATTGAGAAAAAAACTGTGAATTAATAATATTTCACAGGTAATTACAAAAAATTTTGTCAATGAAATGTATCTTTGTTAGCCAAAAGATATTCATAGAAATATTACTAATAGGATAGGAGTTTAAAAAACGACAGAAAGCTTTGATTTATTAGAATTAAGGATATAATCGAGAATTTTTTTATTTTTGGTTCAAAATATTTATTAACAGAGAAATATTAATTCAAAATACTATGGTTCCCAAATGCAAAAATACGTTGAATCTTATGCTTATCTGCATGAATTTATAGGAACATACTACAGAAAAATAAATTGCAATCACAATTAATTATAATGTCTACAGAAAATTAAATTACTTTTTTACCACATTTAAAAAAAATAAAAGGTTTAGAAAATGATGTTAAGCGATTTTTCATGAAATAAATCCATTATTAAGGAATAAAATTCAACATTAGCCGAATTGAAATAACATATTTTTTATTAAAAAAATTAATATATATATAAAGGAAAAAAATAAATAGAATGATTCAAGAAATTTAATAATATCAAAAAACTACAAGAACTTATATTGCTTCTGGCACATATGAGAATCTCGTTTTCTAAGAAAATGAAGTTTTCCTTTGCCTACTCTTTCACTTCTTAAATAATTTAAGCTAGCAACTGATTGGAAAAATGCCAATAGTACTTTATTAGTAATTTTACAACATAAAAGTATTTGTCTGAAAGTGCATAAATTATTGCTGTCAGTGGAATAACTTTTAAAAACTACCACTAGAATTTCAAATTTTATCTAATATATATTATTTCCAAAACTTGTTGAGAAATCTGCTGTTTCTATATTTAGTGATATGTAAAGATATATTAAAACTACCTATGTATTGGAAAAATGCGAATTATAATATAATTTCATTTGTACCAATCCAACTAAAGTAGAGTTTTCTAATAATTTCCACTGTTTCAAATGGAAATTTCATGACTTTCACATTACACCACCAAAATTTCAAATTTCTATCATTAATACATTGTTGCAATATTCTTTCCAAATTTTCGAATTTTCAATTTTTTTAATTATTAGATGGTGCAATTAGAGTGTTCAAAAGATTCCAAAAGTGAAAATCATATTTTATCGATTCCTATCTAACTCAAAAGGGAATTTTTCATTTATCTCTAAATCAATTTTCTATTAAAAAATTGTTTTCCACCTGGGTCTAAGGCGTCAACTCATTGCTGGCAATGAAAATTCCATTACCTTCGCATTCCACCACCCAAATTTGAAATTTGTAGTATAAATAAGTCATTCACAATATTCATTTGAAATTTTTAAATTTTCAAATTTTTCCAATGCTAGAGGGCGCAATTATAGTCTTTGGAAGATTCCGAAAAAGCAAATTATAATATTTCAATTATTATCTAACCCGAAAAAGAATCTTTTTTTTTATCTTTAAAAATAAACAATTTTCTGCTAAAACAAAAACAGTTGTGTTTTCCTACCCCCCCCCCCCCCCCCCCACCTTGGTGTTAGGAAAACACAACTTTTTTGTTTTAGCAGAAAATTGTTTGACAAATGAGTTGGCACTTTAGCCCCCTGGGGCTAAAGTGCCAACTTTAGAATAATTTATAGATTTATAAAGAAAATAAATTTATAAAAACACTATCCAGATCCAAAAGAAAGAAGAAAAGTATTTGGAGGTCTTGTTTCAGACTTTCATCACTGGGTATATGTCTTTATTCTACATAAAGATGAAAGATCTTAAACAATTACACAGTATTATAGACGAAATTTTGAAATCGCTAGTTACTACAAAATCGAAAATTGAAGACACTATTTTGGGAGAGGAACGAGTTAAGAAAACCCTCGAAAAATTTCACAAGCCAGTGGTCGAACGGTTAAAAGGTCTGGAAACTGTGCGTGGAGAAACCATGAAAAAACATACAGGATGTAGTGAAAACTTTAGAGCCAGAAGAGCCCGCTAAGATGCCAGAAAAAACGTTCGTTTATAATCCAGCTAGCAAGATGAAATATTAAACCAATATAAACTAAAACTTCCGAGTGATATCTTACAGGTGAGAAACCCCATTCCTGAGCTGAAAGAAATGATTTACCAAACAATCAGGCATCTTCAGAAACTGGGGGGCAATAAGGCGACAGAAACAAACGCTATGGTAGAACTACTAAGAAATATCGAATTATCGATAATCACACTGAGGCACTTAGAAAATATTTAAAGTCGATTAAAATGATGCTCACAGTAATAGAAGGTCAACAGTTTTGTTCTGGATTATACAAGAGTTTCGACGACATATGCCAAAAATTATCAATTTTGGTTGCCAGTAAACGAGCTGGAAACAATAGTACAGAAGTAGTAAATGAAATTGTCGAAAATTTGGATATTTTGCTAAAAAGCGATATTATTGACAAAAAGGAACATAAGATTATGTTCAATAACATCGGTATTTTTTAGAAATTTACTCTTGGACACACACTATAGTCAATGCTGTTTCAACCTCGGATTATGGAAAAAAAATCGATGTTTTGCATTATCGGACCATGATTTTTCGACCATGATTTTTAGCTACTGTATATAATAAAGAGGGTATAACTGCTAACTCAAAGATGAGCGCAACTATTCAATGTACCAAATGTGGGGTATTTATTCGCAAATTCAATATGAACCATCATATGAAAACTGCATGCACATCTCGCACATTTGAAAAATGCGAATTTTGCAATTCCACCTTTAGCAGAAAAGACAAGTACAATCATCATCTGAATCAATATCATATAAATGAAAGCGAGAGTTTATAAAAATATGAATAATTCCCCTCGACAAAATACTCCTCTGGCAGAAGTTGCCATAGAAAAAAACTTTAATCTTGTACAAACAGCCAATTATATGGGGTCAAAATTAAAAATTGCCAGTAAAATTGATCTTAGTCTAAAAGAAATTGAAATTGAAAAATTTGTAGACAGAAGAATTAAAAATTTTTCTTTTGATATGATAATTATGGATAGAAACTTCTCAATAAATGAACTCAATAATGCTATACATAGGCTAAACTCAAAGGTTATTCCTGGCCCTGACAAAATTTCTAACAAAAATATTATAAACCTCCTTGGTCCATGGAGACAAAAGCTATTAGACATTTTTAATTTTATCTGGAACAAACGTGAATACCCAACATCCTGGACAAAATTTTTTATAATTTTTATATTTAACTCAGGCAAACTTCCTTCAGACAGTAATTCATATAGACCCATCTCACTACTATCCAACCTTCTAAAACTATTTGAAAAACTTGTCTTTAGAAGAATTAATTGGTTTTTGGAAAGTAAAAAAATCTTCCCACCTAACTTCTATGGATTTAGAAGAGGAAAATCATCCAAAGAATGGGCTTCCTCCCTGATCTCTGATATTCATATTACCAAAAGCAAAAACCAGACCTTAATTGCAGTATTTTTTGACTTATTTCTGGCCTTTGATTCCATTTGGCAAAAAGGCCTCTTGTATAAGTTAATAAAATTAACTATTAAAGGAAACACTCTTCAATTTTTATATTTTACCTTAACTAAAAAATATTTCCATACTAAAATAAATAACAACTTGTCTTCCCAATTTGTTATGAATCAGGGAATTGCTCAAGGATCTATCCTAAGTCCCATTTTGTTTAATTTATATTTGGCTGACTTATTTTTAAACTATGAACCTAATATCAAATTTGCAACCTTTGCAGATGACATAGTTATCTGGAGCAGGGACAGTAACATTACAAGACTTGAAAACAGCCTTCAAAATCAAATAGACAAAATTCTAAAATATTGCAAAACCTGGCATTTAACTGTAAACATAGAAAAAACTGTTTGCCTTCCTTTTATTAAATTTAAATCTACCCCTCCAGAGGTTAAATTATACATTGACAGGAAACTAATTAAACAAGTAACCACATTTAAGTATCTGGGTATTAACCTAGATACATGGCTCAATTGGAAACATCATTTCAATATTCAATTTAGCAAAGGATGTAAGCTACTTAGATTCTTTAGATGTTTATCTGCATCCAACTGGGGTACTCCACCAAATTTTTTAATTACACTTTATAAAAATCTAATTAGACCTAAAATAGAATATGGACTTGAGTTCACAGTGGGTGCAGGTGAAATTAATTTCAAAAAACTTAACATGCTTCAAAATCAATTTCTAAAATCTGCATTAGGCTTATTTAAAAGAACACCAGAAATATCTCTAATTGGTGAAACAGCTGTTGCCCCATTTCAAATCAGAACAAAAATTTTATTATTGAAATATCTTTCAAAATTACATCTCAAACTCCCAAACCATCCTTTCATTTCAAACTATAGATATAACAAAAAAATTTTTAGGAAATTTCATTTAAAATTAGATGATGATCCGCTTTTAAGAGTTATTCTTAATATCTCCTCCTCTGGAGAAACATTTTACTTCATAGCTGATTGGAGCTTTCACAGACCTACAATCTGTGAAAATATACCAAATATTAATTTCAAAAAATCATACTCAACTGAAAATTTAAATATTTTATCCAATTCTTATTGTAAAATGAAATATCATAACCATATCAGTGTTTACACAGATGGTTCACTCCAAAATGAATTATATGCAGCATCAGCTGCTTTTTACATTACCTCCATAGATTTTTCCCAAGCTATAAAACTCCCATCTATAATTACAATCATGCAAGCAGAAATTGTAGCTATAATAGAGGCTATTATCTACATTACAAAAAATTTTACACATAAAAATTTTGTAATTTTCTCTGATTCTAAATGTGCATTAGATGTGTTGCAACAAGATTTATATTATTCCAAATTTTCACAATTCATATATCAAATTATTACATTGACTAACTTTAATATAAAATATCTTCATAATAATATAATATTGCATTGGATTCCAGCACACTGCAATATTACTGGTAATGACAAGGCTGATGAGCTTGCGAAAGAAGCACTCCATTTATCCAATTGTACACAAACACTACATTTTTACACACAATTCAAAACCTTAATTAACAAGAATGAGTTCCATTTAACAAATAATTATTTTAAACTCAATGGTAGTTTAAAACATAACTATATATATTTATTATCTCCTGATATACAATATATAATTAATTTTAATCTTCCTAGATACATATTAGTTAAAATATTAAAATTAAGAACTGGAGCTGTTACACTCAATCCATTCTTATATTCAATTAAAAAAAAATAGATTCACCTAATTGTAATTTTTGTCTAACATATGAATCCATTAATCATGTTCTTCTAAACTGCCCACAAATACAAAAAAGCTAGGGGAAAAAATTTTAATGAATTAAATCTTATTGGAATAAATGATTTCACAACATTTAATATTTTAAACCACCCTAAACTTTCAATTAGATTCAATATTTACAAACTATTAGGACAATTTCTTCTTAATTCAGAACTATGGAAAAAAATATAAGTGAAAGAATATTAATAGATCTTCTGATAATATGCTGAATATTTATTTGATTTTTATTTTAATTCTCTTAAAGTAAGAATTTTTCAGAATAGTCTAAACTGAATGTATCATAGCTTACAGCTGAAGCATTGAGCATATCTACAAAAAATTCCTGATTTTTGATTGGGGCTTTGGGAAAGCCAGCAATCGGACCTCCCAGTAAACGTGAAGTAGCACAACACAACAACAGTGCTTTTCGAAAAACGTTTCGCACATATAAAATTGATAACATAAATGTCAGAGAAGACATAAAAAGTTTTCTGGAGAAAAATAACAATAAATGGAAACAAATAATTCGCAAGAAACTCAGTCAGCCTCTAAAAGTTAGATTCATATTACAAAAAAAATTTAAAAAGCAAACGGATCCTGAAGGACAGAAAGAAATATGTGCACATTTTTCGACATGTAACTGAATAATCAGTTTGCCTACCTATCTCAATGAATTACTAAAAAATGCTTATGGGAAAATTGATAACGACTTTGAAAATTTTATACAAAAGGGAAGTGAATGGGTGTTTGACAAAATACTTTCTATGGAAATTCAAATGTCTCAGTATAATGCAGTTGGAGCATCTGCTTTTGTAAATTTACCACAACATTTGAAATCTACAAAAGGTATAGTGAATGTTAAAAACTCTGACAACAAATGTTTCTTGTGGTCAATATTATCAGCTCTACATCCTGCTAAAGATAATCCACAACGTGTGGAAAAATATAAAATATTTGAAAACGCCTTAGACACATCTTCATTGACTTATCCAGTAACCCTCGATCAAATCCTGAAGTTCGAAGTTTTAAATAATATTTCTATAAATGTTTTCAATTCTAAGAAAGATGGTTTGCATACTTTATATATTTCACAGAATCCTGTTAAAGAACCCATACAATATTTACTTTTAAAAGACGGTAATAATTCTCACTATTGTTGGATTAAAAATATTAGTAGGGTTACAGCATACCTTTCAAGACATAATGGTAAATCCTATCCCTGCCCATACTGTCTCCATAATTTCACTCGCGACGATTTATTAAAGAATCACGTAGATATTTGCAAATCAAACACTGTTACAAACTACCAAGTGTCCCGAAACAAATACTACGAAATTCCATATGATTAAAAACGGTTTGAACCACACATATGTGATTTATGCAGACTTCGAATGCTTTTCGAAATTTAGAAGAATTGACAATAATCCATGTAGGGTGCGAACTAAGTATTTTGAACCGTCAGGATTTACATATGTTATAGTTGGACTGAAGGTAAACTGATCAAAACCAGAATGTACAGAGGGAAAAATGTAACAGAGCAATTTTTGAATGAAATGATTGAAGCGAAAATTTGATCAATGATTTGAAGAAAAGAAATGTTAAGATGACTGATTTTGATTAGTAAATTTTTACTGGAGCAAAATATTGTAATATCTGTGGGAATATTCTAGGAACTGATAGAGTAAGGGATCACGATCACTTAACTGGAAAATGCAGAGGTGCTGTTAGCAACAAATGTAATCTTCAATACAAATTCTCACATGAAATATCAGTGTTGTTTCATAATCTCAAAGGATTTGATGGTCACTTTATAGTAAAAGATTTGTGGAAATTTAAAGATAAGAAGAAAATTTCTTGTATTCCACAAACTACAGAAAAATACATATTCATTAAATTCGGTCAAATTAAATTTATTGATTCATTCATGTTCCTCAGCTCTTCACTGTCGAAAAATGTGGAAACTTTCTACATCTTAAGTCAATACTGTAGACAACATAATCTGAATGACTCACAGAAAGAACTTTTGAAAAGCAAAGGAAGTTTTCCATATGGAGTACCTGCAACAGAGTGCTCAGTTTTTGCAAACGTCGCTTCCATCCAAATAGAATTTCCAAAACAATGAACAATACGAAAGAGCACAAATTTTGTGGAAAGCCTTTTCTATTGCTACCTTCGGGGAATATCACGATCTGTATATGATCACTGATGTATTGCTGCTAGGAGATATGTTTGAAAACTACAGAAATTCGTGTATGAATAACTACCAACTCGATCGTTGTCATTATTTTAGATCTCCTGGCTTATCCTATGGTGCCTGTTTAAAAATGACAGAAATTGAGCTGGAACTTATAAAAGGTGATATGTATTTTTTCATAGAAAGAGCTCTGCGAGGAGGAATATCTTTAGTGTCTAAGAGATTTGCACAGGCCAACAATCCTTTAGTAGATCCATATGAGATAAGTAAACCACAAAACTATATCATGTACTTTGATGCAAACAATTTATATGGCTGGGCAATGTCTCAACCTCTTCCAACTGGTAATTTCAAATGGGTAAATGATATTGACTTGTTTAATATTCCAGACGACAGCAAAAAGGGTTATTTCTTCGAAGTTGTTCTAGAATATCTGACACATCTACACGATTTACACAATGATTTCCCCTTGGCTCCTAAAAATTGAAACTCTCTGATAGTAAAGTATCATTCTTGATTTCAAATCTGTTCGACAAACAAAATTATGTCGTTCACTAAAGGTTACTTAAACTCTATGTGGAACTGGGATTGAGGGTGAAACAGGTGCATAGAATCTTGGAATTTGATCAAAAACCGTGACTGAAACCTTACATAGATTTTAATACAACAAAACGAATTAATGCCATAAATAATCTTGAAAAAGACTTTTTCAAACTGATGAACAATGCTAGGTATGTTTCTTGTGTTAAACTTGCAGAAAATTTCGTAATTCTCCATATGAAAACGAAAAACATTATATTAGATAAACCATATTACATTGGTGTAACGATTTTGGAGTTGAATAAATTACACATGTATAATTTCTTCTACAATTTTCTGAAACCAAAATTCAATGCTGAATTTTTATTTACCGATACTGATTCCTTCTGTGTTGATATCCAGACAGATGACATATATGAGAAATTTAACTCAGAGTACTTTGATTTCTCAAATTACCCCACAAACCATGGATTATACAGTGAATCAAATAAAATGGTTCCAGGAAATTTTAAAGACGAATTAAAAGGTCTTCCAATCAAAGAGGTTGTTGCGTTACGTCCAAAATTGCATTCTATTGATGCTCCAATTCCAAAAGAAGCAGCTAATGGAGTTACAAATTAATTTAGTCACGAAGATTATCCGGAATGTCTATTTGATGGAAAAATCGTATATACGCAAAAAACGGAATTTCGATCAGAACAACATGATATACATGTATACCAAATAAAAAAAATTGCTTTATCCCAAGAATACACAAAACGACATATCAATGGAATTCAAACTTACGCTTTTGGAAATTATAGAATCTCAAATGTGTATGGTAAAGCGGGCAATACCATTTACAAAACTTTGAACTGAAAGAAAATGCAAAAAAAAATTAAGTACTAATAAAACATTTCGAAAACTGTACCAATTTGTAATTCTTTAGAAATGCAAATAATCAGTGTTTATTATCTCTCTCAATTAGAAGAGGAGACATAGGGATTTAAATTTAAGTGGTCTCGACTCAATTTCTGTGAAATCGTATGGTTTCAAACCCTTTGTAATAAAATTAAGAATAATAAACTGCTTAGAACATCTTTGTACAAGCGACAAAGGATTAAATATCCCAGCAGTTTATCTAGCTAAATTCAAATGTATTTTTTTTTATTCGGCCAACACTCATTATCTTTTTTGTCAGATTAGAGAACTTGATAAATCATAACTATCAATGTTAAAACCAAGCTTCTTGCTCGATTACAACAAAAGTTATTTTAACACAAAATCTAAAAGTATCGAACCTGCAAAACTTAAAATAATGGGTCGAGACCGCTTCCAATACATTTAACGTATAGTATTTGCTGAATGGAACACAATGATATTAGTTTGAGTTCTGTAGCTCTATTAGGAGCTGAGCTATGAAGCCACAAAGTTTAGAGGAGTTCGACCCACTTTGTTGGCTAGAAAACGGTTTCAGACCGATTATTCTTTCGTCAGATTATAGAACTAGGTAAACCTCAACTATTAAAATTTAAACCAAGATCCTAGCACAATTAGAATGGATGTTATAATTCGACAAAATCTTACAGTGTCGAACCCAGAAAACAAAAACTAAGAGGTCGAGACTGCTTCCAATACGTTAAACGTATAGTGCTTCCCGAATGTAATCTAAACACATTAGTTTGAGATGTGTGGCTCAATTAGAAGCAGAGTTATAAGGATGCAAAATTAAGAGGGTTCGACCCAGTTTCTAGGCTAGTAAATGGGTCCGACACCGTTTCCAGTTGAATTAACGAAATGTGTTCCAGTACTAGAACGTGATGTTGATGAAAAAACCGAAAACATTTCGAATTCTTAAATGAGAATCAGCAACGTGTAGTATGCAAATAGTTTCGAACCCAGAAGACCTTAAGTAACGGGGTCGAGATCAATACCCATATGTTCAAAGTGTAGTACACCCCGAATGAAATCCAATAATATTAGTTTCAAATCTGTAGCTTGATTACAAGACAAGATATGAGATCATAAATTTAAAAGGGTTCGACCCACTTTCTCGGCTATATAAGAGGTCCGAACGCGATTCTGGTCACTTTGGAAAATAGTGTCTGATTGCTATTACCGAACAAAACCACAATTAGCTGTGTAGCTCGATTAGAACAAAAGTTATTGTAACACAAATTCTAAAAGTACCGAACCTGGAAAACTTAAAATAAAGGGTCGAGACCGCTTCCAATACATTTAACGTATAGTATTTGCCGAATGGAACACAATGATATTAGTTTGAGTTCTGTAGCTCTATTAGGAGCTGAGCTATGAAGCCGCAAAATTTAGAGGGGCTCGACCCACTTTGTTGGCTAGAAAACTGTTTCAAACCGATTATTCTTTCGTCAGATTATAGAACTACGTAAACCTCAACTATTAAAATTTAAACCAAGATCCTAGCACAATTAGAATGGACGTTATAATTCGACAAAATCTTAAAGTGTTGAACCCAGAAAACAAAAATTAAGAGGTTGAGACTGCTTCAAACACATTAACCGTATAGTGCTTCCCGAATGTAATCTAAAGACTTTAGTTTGAGATGTGTGGCTCAATTAGAAGCAGAGTTATAAGGATGCAAAATTAAGAGGGTTCGACCCAGTTTCTAGGCTAGTAAATGGGTCCGACACCGTTTCCAGTTGAATTAACGAAATGTGTTCCAGTACTAGAACGTGATGTTGATGAAAAAACAGAAAACATTTCGAATTCTTAAATGAGAATCAGCAACGTGTAGTATGCAAAAGGTTTTGAACCCAGAAGACCTTAAGTAATGGGGTCGAGACCAATACCCACATGTTCAAAGTGTAGTACACCCCGAATGAAATCCAATAACATTAGTTTCAAATTTGTAGCTTGATTACAACACAAGTTATGAGATCATAAATTTAAGAGGGTTCGAGCAACTTTCTCTGCGAGGTAAGGGGTCCGAACCCGATTCTGGTCTGTTCAGAAAATAGTGTCTGCTTAGTATTATTGAACAACACCAGAATGAGCTCTGTAGCATAATTAGATCAAAAGTTATTTCAACTTTTGTAAATTGCAAAGAATTAACACTCACTCCTCCTCGCCTCCCCCTCCTCTCCTCTTCCAATTCTCCTCGCCACCCACCTCCCCCCCTCTCCCATAGAATGAATGTTATTTTAAATACTGATCAATATTACAAAGTAATTGAATCGCACTGGTTTAATTTTTTTGCAGCTAGATATTCAAAACACTGCTACAAAAACTTATTATTTTAGATTTGAGTTAAAGTTCATAATACTATTTTATTTTTAATTTTGTTTCTTTACCCACCGCTAGAATATGAGTTGCTGCCCAGTAAGGTATATAAGACAATTAGCTTTAAATATCAGTATTGCTTCCCTTGACATTGAATGAGACTGCTCATTTACGTAAATCCTTTTAGGCTCAGTACATGAGACCTCTTTGGGGGGGGGGGGGATCTAGGGCGGGTGTTAGTTGGTTCCCTGTACCAGCTAGCCACATGGTCTCATGCAGTTGATTGCAGTAACTATGGGATCGCTCGGCCCGTGGGGAGTCTAGCAGCGGTCATAAACAGGGACTCTGGTTCCAGTTGTGTCATGTATGCAGCTGGAACTGGAGGATTTTTTTTGCGCTTGATCGAGGCACAGAGAGAGGAAGAGAGGGCAGAGGGGAGGAGGGTCAGAGAGAGAGGAAGAGAGGGGAGGAGAGACAGAGAGAGAGGAAGAGAGGGGAGGAGAGAGGAGACAGAGAGAGAGGAAGAGAGGGGAGGAGAGAGGAGACAGAGAGAGAGGAAGAGAGGGGAGGAGAGAGGAGACAGAGAGAGAGGAAGAGAGGGGAGGAGAGAGGAGACAGAGAGAGGAAGAGAGAGCAGAGGAGAGGAGGAGACAGAGAGAGGAAGAGAGAGCAGAGGGGAGGAGGGGACAGAGAGAGGAAGAGAGGGCAGAGGGGAGAAGAGAGCAGAGGGGAGGAGGGGACAGAGAGAGAGAGAGAGGGCAGAGGGGAGAAGAGAGCAGAGGGGAGAGGAGGAGAGAGGAGACAGAGAGAGAGGAAGAGAGGCGAGGAGGAGAGAGGAGACAGAGAGAGGAAGAGAGGGGAGGAGGAGAGAGGAGACAGAGAGAGGAAGAGAGAGCAGAGGGGAGGAGGGGACAGAGAGAGAGGAAGAGAGGGCAGAGGGGAGGAGGAGAGAGCAGAGGAGACAGAGAGAGAGGAAGAGAGGGGAGGGGACAGAGAGGAGGGCCGTCCATCAAACCGAACAACTTCCCGAACCAGTATTTTTTCCGCTTCAATGCTGAGGTTCAGTGAATAAGAGATTAATTCAATGAAATTAAATCTCGAACTGTTGTTCTTTCGAGGAGACTGATTTCCGTTTAGCACGATAAAACTTTTCTCTCTTTAAAAACTTCACACATTCTCAAAATTATTCTAACCTACATCACTTTTCACTTCAAAATTTTTCTAATTGTTTAAAAAAATTAACCTAAATCACTTTTCACTTCCAAAAAATTTTTTTTTATCATCTAGTACCCTCTCTTCATACATTCACAGATATTCAAAGTCTATCTTTTCATCAGACCCCCCCCCTCAAAAAAAAAGTCATTTTACCGGTTGATTTTGTCATATGTTTCAAACAAATTTCTCAAAACTGTCTGAGTGTCAAATTCTCCGATTTACCTGGCTTTTTGCAACTGAATAATCCAGTAAAGTATATGATAACTCAACAAACCACATCGTTTTTTATCAATTTAGTTCTCGTCTGCCCAAAAAACTTAAATTACTTTTTTCACATGAAACACCCGGGGGGGGGGGGGGGGTTTCCGATTTTTTCACACATTTTCAGAAAAAAAACCCCACAAGAAACAACGATTTACATGGCTTTTAGAACCGAATAATCCAGTAAGTGTACGAAAACTCAACAAACCACATCATTTTTTATCTCATACACACAACCTTCATTTCAACCTAATTCATTTAAACTAATTCACAAATTAGTTTAAACCTCATCTTTAAAAAAAACTTAAATTAGTTTTTCACATGCTAAAAATACCCCCGTTTTTTCTAATTTTAACGCATATTTTCACAAAAAACCACAAGAAACATACTTTTTACCTCATCCCCCATAACTTTTCCCATGGATTTTACTGGCTCAGAACTCTCATTTATGCTACTACTCGTGGATGTTAACACTATTGCCTAACAAAGGACGCAGGGAATAATGCTAAAGATTTCGTATTACTTCATATCACACTGGGGTTGAAATTTTCACACATTTTGCAAAACTCGTATTAAATGATACTTTTTTTGTTACATCAGTACCGTTTTACGTCACGCTTTCTTATGATATTAACAATTTTCTGTTTCTTTATTGTAATGAACAATATAAGAGGACCTTGTAAAATCAGCTGACCGCTTGGAACACGCAATAAACCATTGTGTAATTAAGCTGGAAAGGTTCCACCAAAGATAAGATGGGAGATTCCAATGTCCAATAAAGTGCGGCATTTTGTCATGAAACGAGCAGGCAGCTCTTCCCACAAGTAAAGGAATTAGATATGCTTCGGCTTATCTGTTTTCACATCCTTAGGTCAGTGTGTAAGTAACCCCCTGACCTTTACCAGTGACTGCCTGTGGTCGTGCACGTCTCCCAGTCATTTCTTCGAATTAAACACCAAGAATAGTGGAAGCTTTCAGTATTTGTAAAAAAGGTGATGTTAGAAGTGGGGATTAAGAATTATTTAAGAATTTTAATAATATGCAGGGAATTTTTCTATTTTTTAGAAAGGGCATTTCTGGATTTCGGATGTTTTACACTGAGTGACTCTTAGTTTGTAAAGACATTATATTTTGTATGTCGCTTCTTGTACGCTGTACGTGAGAACATTGATTTTTTGTGACATGTACAGAATCAATATTTGCTAAATTTTGGACAGATAATCAATATTTGCTAAATTTTGATTCTCAGTCCAGCTGCAAATAACATTTCGGTGGATTAGCTCAGGTAAGTTGAGAGGGTGCGATCGAGTGAGACTTAAGTGTATTATTTTTATAATAGGTTAGTGTATTTTTTTAAACTAATATCCCCTACTCCATTAACATAATTCATGTTGGAACTAAAGCTTTTTTACGCAACGCAAGCAGAAACGCAAAGGGTACCCTCAATGTATGAATTCTACTTTTAGCATTCTTACTTTCTGTAGCATTCTGCTGCTTACAAAAAAAATTCTTTACAGAATTTACCCTATGAAAGACAACTGACCTCGTAAAGCGTAATGCACACATGCGTACTGATGCCGCGCAACGTGAAATGAAATTTCATCAGCGCAATAAGGCTCACGTTCTCCAGGAAATGGTGGAAAGACGATTTTTAAAAACTGTGAGAGCTTTTAGAACTGTAGATTTAAAAAAAAATGATTACTCCCAAACAATTAGCTGATTTTTCTTCGCAGGAAGAAATTGTTATCGACCGTTACTGAGGATACAGTGACAATAAGTATTAGGAATAAAAAAGCTTTAAACCATGTTGTGCAATGGATGTACGGGAATTAAAAAGGTTTGTTTTATTAGTCATACTTTTGCAATCGCGATGTGTTGTGCCGAATATGTCTGAATACAAATATCTGACGGCAACATCCTTCAACCCGATGGAGACTAAATAAGAGAAGCTCAGCTATTGGAGGTTTAGGGACTCGAAGGGAAATTCTTCCAATGGGGTACATTGAAACAAATAGTTGACCTATCATAAATGGGATGTTTCGATAAGAGGATGGAAAACATTGTTTCCATATACTGTGATGGCCTGAAACGAAAGGAGATTGAAATGAGGTAGATAATATGGGTTTAGTCAGAGGTGCTGTCATCCATCTCTGGACTTGGAAAAATTTCGAGTCCAGAGGTCAAGGTAAAACAGTGGTCAAGGTTGCGATTGGGTTTTCATGTTGTAAGACATCGCACCTGATATGGAAGCAAAGGGGGTCGACAGTGCAGGGCGTAACGACATGATCCAAGATTCATCTGTCAATAAAAGGTGGTCCCCTTACGATTCCCAGTTTGGAATAAAATTTTTTAATTTTGCAGGACTTTTCAGATTGTAAAACCATCCGTCAGTAAAACGTGGCCAGGGTGAGGTTCTGAATGCTTGTTGCGTGTTCTAAAGCGGGTCTCTTATGTCGCCCATACAGGTCACCAGACCACATTACCCTTCAATATTTTTCATAATTAAAAATAATTTGTTTTTTAAAACAAAGATTTTTTTTTTGTTTTCATTTTATTAATTTTTTACCCAATAGCATTTTTTCATTTTTTGTGGAACAGTCTTTTAAAACAGTTACTGCGGGATAGTCCTTAAAAGGGGGACGGAACTGTTGATAAGGGGGAGTCAAAAATTTTCAATTAAAATCTTACTAAAGTATACACTAGATGGCTTCACCAGCCAATCTTTTTCAGTTGTTAGGAAATTCAGGGGGGCTTAAAAAATACAGGTGGGTCAACCAGGGGCTCTTTAATGAGGGGGGGGGGGGCTTAGAAATACAGGTAGGGTTTTTGATAAAGGGGGGCGAAACTTTTGATAAGGGGGGTTTTTAGTGATGGGGGAGTAAAAATTTGAAAAATTACGACTGAAATTGAGGGTTTTCTAAATATAGTACTCATAATATACACTTTTAATAAAGGGGATTAATTGCGAAATATTAATTAATTTTTAATTATTTATTATGAATTATTAATTATGAATATTAACAAGGGAGCGTGGTTGGAAGGGTGTGTGGTCATATTACGTGTCCGGAAGTGGTCGTGGTCGGTGACGTCATAGGGTCAAAGTCCAAAGCGGTCCCAAGTGGAGCTCCACTACTTATGCCTATGATTCCCATCCTGTCAACACATTAATTTTCAGTGTAACAAATATTATGCAACACATTAGGATCTGGATTGGTGTGGACCTTTAGAAAACTTTTAAAAGAAAATATTTTACCTATATTATATTACAGTAATCCTATTTAAAATCCCGTTAAAAATAATATAGAGGAGAAAGTACTAGATAATAATTTTATGAAAATAAAACAGTTCTTGTTTGATCTTTACCCTTCAATTATTTTTTCCAAACAATCTGATGGATTATTTACTTCGAAAGAAGTTGTCAGTCGTTGTTGTAAGTGCAATATCTCTCGACACTCTACAGCCGAAATTTCGAATTTCTACATAAATAGGTCCCTTGAAATATTCATTTAAAATTTCACATTTTGCAGATTTAACATTGTCTAAACATAAAAAAAACTACTTGAGGATTTGAAAACGTGAATCATAATATTTCATCAGTAATTATCGAACACGTTTTTGCAATCATCTTTTAAAGCAAAATTCCCCCCCCCCCACCTTATAATCAACTTACATTAGCTATTTTGGAAAACGAGCTAAGAAGAATTCTAAATGCACTTGCCTGATTTGTTAGCGCCAATCTTTCAAAAAAAAACAATAGCTGAAATCTCTTTAAATTCGACAGATGTCATACACAAAAAAGGTTTTGTAACAGTGTCAGCCTCTTGAATATTACGGATTAAATTTTGAAAAACGCCCATGCTTCTCGTCTCTCTTTATTTAATGGAAAACTGAAATAAAAGATAATTTCTATGTATTGGTCATCAGCTGACAGTGCATTTTAGTTTACTGTGCAAAAAATAAAACATCTTTTCAAGAAATTTATTTTGAAAAAAAAAAAACAGTATCGAACAGTAAACCATAGAATTAAGTTTCAAATAAATTTGTAAAATTTCTAACACACCTCTAAACTTATAAAAGGAAAAAAAATCACTGGTGTGATAGCACTCCCATTTTTAGAGGTAGCTACACCCCTGAATTTGTGCTTATTTATAAATATATTGCTGTTCCTAGTATAAGAAGTACATTTTGACATTTATCACTGAATACAATCCTAAGAAAATAAAAGAAATCTGGTGAAGAATCGAGGTTCGTAACTCGAAATAAAACTCATTTCATAGCGGCGTAATTTGAACACGAAGTTGCTTGTATCATTATATAATTATTTAAACTTTTATAAAAATGACAAACTTACCGATGAAAGGTAATTCCTGGTATCTTTTTTGAAGGGCGATTCGTGCAGCCGTAAGCTGAACAGGCTGCCATAATACAAATGTTGAAAAAATTAGATTTTTATAGCGCAAGACTCGTTACTCACCTATACTACTGATCAATGTTTTGAATAGAACAACATGGCTGCAGCGCAGTCGCCGTAGCATCATTTTCAAGTGCTTAGGGCCCCTCCTCTCTTCTTCCTACCTCCATGGTAGATCTCGCAGAGACAACAAAGCACGCTCAAACATAAATCTCTTCTTTCAAATCTGGACCACTTTGTACCATATTCCAGTGGAATCAGGATCATCTGGTCCATACGCAAGGGTCGTCAGAGGATGCTGGATGGGAATGCAAGACAGAAGCTAACGTAGCGTAGCACAGTGTACTTACAATCTGGCGAAGGCGTGTGGCCGCAGGCCGCCTAAAGTTGAAGGAGAGATGGCAACAGGGGTGAAAAGATGACTCAGGGCCAATGTAAAAGGGAAATAGGAGAGTGTCCAAAATCCAAGGAAAATGATCAAATGAGTGAGTGTCCAGTGTGGGCTCTCAGGGAAGAGAGAATGAAAAATTATATAAAAAAAATTTGTCCTCTTTTTAATATGGGAATTTTTTTTTTTTGTTATAAAAAAAAAAACATTAATCTCACAAGAGAGGAGTGGGAGGGGGTGTAAATGGGATAGGGGGAAGAGAGGGCAGGTGGGGTAAGGTGAGGTAAATAAGCAAAGAACAAAAAGTTCAATAATGGGTGTCAGCATAATAAAAAAAAATTTTTTTTTTTTTGAAATTTAAAATTTTTTATTAATCAAAAATCAAAATTTCAACCTCCTCAGGCAGGGGCTTGCCCAAGGGGTGAGATATGGTGAAGAGGGTGGGGGGGAGGGGGTATCAGTCCCAAAGTATTGGGGGGAATATCAGGGAGTGAGTGGATGAGAAGGGGAAATTATTATATGGGAAAATGACAAAACCACGTGCACTGTAGTGCAGTGAAAACCTGGCAAAGGGGTAGGGAAAAGTAAGGCCAGACAAAGGGCCATGCAAAATTCTTTAAGAAATGTTGCAAAATGAATTTGAAAGTGGGGATTAGGGTAAAGGTGGATAATGTGTCTGTAAATTGGAGGTGAGTGGGAGATAATTGTTCAGCATAATGGGAGATAAAAAGAAAAAGGGGTGGGAAGGTAGAGAAGCAGTGAAGTGTGTGAGTGGTGTAGTATGGATAAAAATGAATAAAAAAGTAAGCAGGGGCAATATGTGGGTATACTGTGGAAGGAATCAGTGATCAGACAATGGGTAAATCAGTAAAAATAATAATAATACTTCAGTAAATAAGCAGAATATATTGAATTTTTTTTTGGTATATATATATATTTGAACATATATTAATTTTTTTTTTTTGAACATGAATATTTTTGAGAAGTTATTAGCTTTGGCTTAACAGAATTATAGCAAGTGAAAGGTTACAGTAAATGCAAGTCAGGTGTCCAAAGAGCATCTTTTTTGTCCTTAAATGGATCTTTTTGTCCAATGGATCTTTTTGGCTCCTGGATCTTTATGTTTGTCCAAATGGATCTTTTAAAAAACAAAGTACAGCAAAGTAGATGGTAAGGAGGGGGAAGGGCTAAATGGATTTGCCAGAAAGGTGAATGTAGGAAGCAAGGGCAGAAAAGTGTGCCTGTTTGTGTTTGTGGGAGGGATTGAGTATTGTTTGAATGTTGTATGTGTGGACTCCAAGTTTTGCAAGTTGGTGATAGAAGTTGTTTCTTTGTGTAGTGAAGAGTGAACAATGTAGAAGAAAGTGAGGAATATCTTCAATCACCTGGCAGTTGGGGCAGAGTGCTGAGGGGGCCTTGTTTATAAGGAAAAGATCCCTATTAAGGTTAGTTCTGCCCGTGCGGAGTCTGTGTATGGAGGTTTGAGAGTGTCTGGGTAAGTAGTGAAAAAAGA
This sequence comes from Ryuthela nishihirai, assembly GCA_038380435.1. NCBI lineage: Eukaryota > Metazoa > Arthropoda > Arachnida > Araneae > Heptathelidae > Ryuthela > Ryuthela nishihirai. The sequence continues at coordinate 9,823,621 of JAWZYU010000019.1, forward strand.
TTTCATTGGGAGTGTTTGTTACAGTGGCTCTGAAAGTGTTTTTGATGCTGGTGTGTTGGGCCCATGATTCTGCCCATGTGTTGTGAAAGTTGGTTTTATGGGATTTAATATGTTGGGTACAAGGTGTGAAAGTGTGGTAATTAGGAGTGGGAAGTGTAAGGGCTTGTTTGGCAAGGTGGTCAGCAGTGTCATTATGGGGAATGTTGCAGTGGGAAGGGATCCAATGGAAAGTGATGGTATGACCTGTCATAATTAAATTGTGAGCAAGTTTTTGAATGTGGTAAAGGGAGAAGTTCTGTGTGTTATCAATGTTGTTTCGTTTGATGCTTTGTAGGGCAGGCTTTGAGTCAGTGAAGATGTGTATGTGTTGTTTGTTGAGGGGGGTAGCCCATTCAAGTGCCCTGTGTATTGCTGCAAGTTCTGTGTTGGTGCTATTGAAGGCAAGATTAAGTTTGATTTTGTGTGAGTAGTGTAGGTTAGGACAGTGAAATGCAGCAGATCCATTTGTGGTGTTGGGGATGTAGGAACCATCAGTAAAAATGGAGATATCAGTGGGGGGGATGGTAGAAATGATGTGTTCAGCAGAAGTTTGTAGTTCAAGAGGGTGGTGGTGTTTTTTCTGAGTGATGTTGGGGAGATTGAGTTCAATGTGGGGGATCTTAATTTGCCAGAAGGGAAGTGTGTGTTTAGGAGAGAAAATTTTCATATGTTTCCAGGTGAGGTATGCAGGGTGTTGTTTAATAATGTATGCAGTGGGAAAAGTGTTGTTTGGTGAGTCAATTCTTCTAAGTGCAGGGTGTGTGGGATTAAAATGTTTCATTTTTATGTAATGATTGCATGTGTGTAGTTGTCGTTTAATTGTAAGGGGGGGCATGTTAGCTTCTGCCCAAGTGGCCAGGTTTGGGCAGCCAGCTTTGAGGCCCAGTGCAAGTCTAATGGCTCTTGTTTGAATTGTTTCAAGTTTTTGGATATGTGTGTGTGTGGCAGTGTTCAGTGATGAGAGACCATATTCAAGTTTAGAGTTGAGGAAAGCTTTAATAAAAGTAATCATGGCTCTATCACTGGCACCCCATGTTGTCCTAGTTATGGCAGTGAGAATGTTGAGTGCTCCATTACATGTGTGTTTAATGTAATTTGTGTGGTGGTTCCACGTCAGCTTGCGGTCAATAATTAACCCTAAGTATTTGTAGTGTGTGACAATGGGAATAGTAGAATTATGAATTGTAATTGTAGGAGAGTTGGGGGGTATGTGTTTGCGGGTAATGGGTAGGACCGCAGATTTAGGTGCAGAGATGGCTAGTCCCCATTTGGTGGTGAAGTCAAGGACCTGGTTGACTGCTTTTTGTAGGTGGCACTGGATGTTGATTATGTTTTTTCCTGAGGTCCAGAGGACAATGTCATCAGCAAAGATGGAGCAAGAAATATGTTTGGGTAGTAATGCAGGTAGGTCATGTAGAAGTATGTTGAAAAGTACAGCGAGAACCAATGAGCTTAGTTTTTTGTTGCAGACCGCGCGTTTAAGTGTGAAGGCTACACTAATCGCTTGCGGAGTGGCACGGAGCGGCGTGGCCAGCGAGAGAGACAGGCTGCGGCGCGAAAATGTCATGTGAGCAACTGGGTCATAGAATTTGCTGTCGAGATTGGCAGTGGTAACGAAGCGTTTGTGTTGTTTTAGAGTAGACGAGTGAACGTGTGATTGTCTCGTGTTCTCCTCGTGTTCCTCATGTTCATTACAAGAGTGTATGTGTTCCTCGTGTTGTATTATCCGTTTCTAATTAATATTTCTAATATAACTCCGAAATTTTGATTGTCACCTGCTATAGCGTGTGGTAGGACCCAAGAAAGATTGATTGGTCTAGCAGCTGTATCGACAGAGGCGGACATGGCTTATAATTTAAATTTAGAAGAGCTTTTATTGTGTCCCATTTGTTCAGCAACACGGAACCTTTTACCAGCATTAGTCTGCAGTATCTACACGAGAAAAACGTTCAGGTGCTATCATGGACCTTTCACCTATTGAACACGTCTGGGACAGGATGGGCCAGCAACTCCAACCCTAGAGGAGCGCCAACCACTATCGCTGAAATGGAACATCGACTTTGCGCTATTTGAAGTTCTATTCCTCAAGAGGACATTATGGAGCTGTACGATAGCCTTCGCCGCTGTGTTCATGAATGCATTTTTGGAAATTAGCACTTTACCTACCCGGTAAAAATGACATAATTATGAAGTATGTTATTGAACCACCTCGCGCAACAATGCATTCTTTTTTGATAATGTAATCAATCGCACATCTCAGTGTATGCTAACAGCTGTCTGCGTTTCAATAAAATGACATTAATCCTTAGAGGTGTTACAATTCTTTTTCTACTAGTGTATATATAGATATGATGCATCTTTATTCACTGAAGTGACATAGAATTAGGGATAGCAACCTAGTAACTTGTTGGACCCCCTCTAGCCCCAACAGCCTCCACACGACGAGGCAAGAACTGCGTAAATTTTCCACAGGTTTGGTGACCCATGCATCATCCAGAGCTGTCCATAATTCTTTCAAAGTAGTCCTTGGTGGGACACGGATTCGAACTCTCTGCTCAACGGTATCCCAAAGATTTTCGATGGGATTTAAATCTGGAATTCGAGGTGACCAATTCATATTTCAAAGCCAGCAGAATGCTCCTGCAACCATGCAGTAGCCAACCTGGACCTATGTAATGAACAGTTGTCTTGCTGGTAGATGCCATCTCCATTGAAATGCATGATGGCCATAAATGGATGTAAATGGTCAGCCATGAGTTCTACATACCGGGATGCACAGAGAGTCGTCGGTACACGTACCAAAGGTCCCACAGACGTTCAACTGAAGACCCCCATGCCATCACTGAGCCACCACTAGCTTGTACTGTTTCGACCTGACATGCAGGATCCATGACTTCATAGGGTTGGTGCCATACCCTCAGTCTCCCATCGGCGTGATGAAGTTTAAATCGGGATTCATCACTGTAGGCTATCCGTTGCCAGTTTTCAATGGTACAATTTCGATGTTCTTTAGCCCAGGCAAGGTATTGAACCCTGGGTCGTGCCGTTAGAAGTGGGACTCTCGTAGGTCGGCGGCTCCCAAAGCCGAGACGATGAAGTGAGCGTTGCATGGACTATGCACTGACTTCCTGGCTGAAACCCACGTTCAGATGGGTGGTGATTTCATATAATATCTGACCGCTATTTGTCTATACAATGCGGATCAGATGGCGAAGCCCACGATCATTCAAGGCTGGTTGCCCTTTGCAGTTTGTCCAGGTGCTTGTTTTTTTTTTTTTGCATAAATTTTCATTTCCCGGGACACTCTTGAAATTGTCGTACGAGAAAATCCAAGTTCGTTGACAATTTCGGAGATCGAGTTTCCCATCCGTCGGGCACCTACGATCTGCCCTCTGTCAAATGCATCTGAATCCCGCGCCTTTCCCATTATGTTTCTCACGGCGAATGTTTGGGGAAGCCAAAGCTCACAACTATATATGAACAGAGTTTCAGCCACGCATGTGCGCAAATGTGGGACTTGAGGTACTGAATGTGGATAACGTCTCCTATATTTAATTCAATGGCGCTTCAATGTATGCATATATAGTAATTTAACGATTATACGTATATATATATGTATATAGAGTAATTTTAAATTTATATATTTGTTTTTAATTTGCAATGAATAAGAGAGTTTTTGCACAGACCTTTAAATACAGGTCATGTCTTATTAAAACCGAAGTCACAGTTGACTTTTGTTTCAATCAAGGAGAAGTATTATATCACACAAAGTTTGTCTGCTGGAACAGTAAACAGCATATTTGAGGATATATTATTCAAATTCATATATATATATATCATTTTCACTATGAAATCAATGAGGTGCGAGTGCGTGGTGAAGGGTCAAGGTCACCTTGATACATCAGGCCTGAACAGCCGTTGACCAAAAGGGATGAAAAATTATATATGCCTAAAAAATTAAAGCAATTCAATATATCCAAAATTTAACTAAATTCAATTTTTTTAAAATAAAATATAACAATGTTATTTATTCATTATCATTATGTTTAAGAATTTGTGAATACTTAAATATTAGTACCCGAGTTTTTTAAAATTAAAACTACCGGTAGAAGTTGGTAAATGATCATTTGATTAAAATACGTATTTATTTAAAAGATACTTATTCTGTTACTTCACTGTCCAGGATTTATATGGTATAGCAGATTTGCGAGTGTACCCTTATTAATGTGCTTCGCGCCTCTTGCAAATTTCGTTACTCCATTGTGTAGAAGATTTCTAGGTTAATGTTGCATGATATTGGTTTTGTATGTCTGCTTTAAAATGTCTCCTCTGTTTAATGCCCGCAAGCCGCAGATCCGTTGAGAGAGCGCAACACCTCAAAATGCCTTAATATCATGACGATTGTTTGGATTATTGGAAATGAATATGGAAAGAGAGATATGGGGGATCATTTACCATAGCCACGAGAATAAGAGCAAGAATGTGAGTGATCAGTGCATATATTACAATATATATATACTTTTTTAAGTTTGAAGACTTAATTTTTCCCTCATTGAATGCAAAATGGGGTCCCTAAAGGAAAAGCAACATCAAAATTGGCAGATCAGTTTGATCAAGTTCTTTAAATCCATTTTAATTTTTCCATTCTGATCAGGAAGAGGAGTTGGTCATTTGACCACAAGTATAGCTCAGATACGAGAGAACTGATGAGATCTGTTGTCGCATTCTAGGTCAAAGTGGGGTCAGAGTGACTGGCTAGATTGATTTCCGGTAAATAAATTGAATATTAAATGTATTTCAGTCTTAGTCGTCAACATATTAGTTTTTCGCAAAACATAAACACTAAAGTAATATGATATTCCTATTGTGGTCATAAGCTCAAATGTAGATGTACTAGTGTTTTGCCTGTTACACATATTTCAATACTTTAAGTTTTTGTAATTTCCATATTTTTGCCTCGCTATGTAAATTTATATATGAAACAGCTTTGAGTATTTCTTTCTAAAAAATATACACTACTGTAATAAATTCATTCTGTCTAAACAATTTAAATAATGAATTAACTAAATAATAAAAATAATAATAATTAGAATAACGCATATCGCCGCTGACGTATATGAAAATCTCGTTTTCAAAGGGAATAAAGTTTTTCTTTCACCTACATTTTCACTCTTTAAAAGTTTTACTTTGAGCTAAGGAATGGTGCGGAAAATGCAAATAGTATTTTATTAGTAATTATACAACATAAAAGTATTCGCTCTTTAACTCTTAAATTTAAAATGTTGCATTTTTTGCACACCTCTCTCAGAAAAATGGATAGATTATTCCTGTCAGTGGAATTTCCACTTGAAAAGCTACCACAAGAATTTGATATTTATATCGATATATATGATTTATAAAAATTAACCATTTGTACCATTTTTAAATTAATTAATCTACAAAGATATATAAAAACTACCTAAAATGAATAAAATCATTAGTTTTATCAGTATACAGTGTTATGGACTATCTTCTAATATTTAGGAAATTCTGAGTTTGAGTTTGCTAAATTCAATAATTTATAGTTTGCATAATTATAGATTAGCGAATAGGGTTATGAAGAATGCGCCTAAAGGCCTCAGAAGGAAGGGGAGACCTGGGATACGGAGGGCAGACAAGGTCAAAAAGGACCTTGTTACAATTGGTGTGCAATAGCCAGATTCAGTACATGTAGCTGAGGACAGATATGCTTGGAGAAGTAAATTGCACGGTCTGGTTCAACATCCGTAGCCCATGGCTGCTTGTTGATGATGATAATCACTAAATGGCTTCTGCAAATTGGAGCTATCAGAATTTGTTAAAACATGTGTCACCATAAAACTAAAATTACAAGTATATTGAAACCTTTAACTTGTGGAAGCAATTTCAATGCTACTAAATTGAAAGCCTTCATTATATGAAAATTCTCTTTCGGATGCAATAATAATTAAATAGCCTCAAATAATCATAACCAGCCTCCATGATTTCAAGTATAACATCCCAAATAAAAAAGAATAAAATTCTATTATCAAGTCTTATTTCTGCTGTTGTTAAAACTCTTATTTTTTTATAATTAATTAATGCTAGCTGCAAAAAGTTTAGCTAAAGTAATATGAGTAGAATTATTTTCGTTTAATCAATAACGAGGTACTCATCCTGAATGGGGGTGGCTCAGTCGGTAGCGCGCCAGGCTCATAATCTGTAGTTCCTAGGTTCGAGTCCCAGATGGGTCAGCGTTGAGATTTATCTCCGCAAAATTCTTCGCCCTGTCAACGGTCAATAGGCGACACCGATGGGCTTGGAAAGGCTGCCGTCCGTCCAATGGGACGTTAAGCGGTGGACCGTGTACGGGAGAGCCATACCCTGTGCACGTTAAAGAACACGCTGGATGACCTTGATGGGAGACTACCATCTGTCTTCCAACAGCTGTTCTAGTGGGTCCCTTCCTCCCACCTTTTCTGAGCCTTCGGGGTCCATCTGACCTGACCATTGAGCCCATGGTGTGCAAAAAACTGCCGCTCAGAGGTAAAACAACCCAACCCATCCTGAAAGTGTGATCAAGAGAGATTTCTGCGCAAGCAGAGATGAAATGAACATGAAAAGCAGCAAAAATGTGGAAAGGTTTTCAAAAATGTGCAAAAATGTGCAAAGGTGCTATGGGATCAAATTCTACAAGAGATTATTAACAAATTGGGTCCTACGAGGAATTATTAATAAATCCCTCTCCAGTGGATATTCTTCCCCAACTTTCTCTGAGTCTTTGGGATCCTTCTGACCTGGCCATTTAGCCCATTGTATGGAAAAAAAGTGACCTACAGAGGTAAAATGTTCTAACATTAAAGAACACACTGGATAGCCTTGACGGGAGGCTACCATCTGTGTTCTAAAAGCTGTCCAATGGATATCCTTCCCCCAACTTTCTCTGAGTCTTCGAGGTCCTTGTGATCTGGCCATTTAGACCATAGTTTGGAAAAAAGTGACGTTCAGAGGTGAAATATTGCAGCGTTAAAGAACATGCTGGATAGCCTTGATGGGAGGATACCATCTCTCTCCTAAAAGCTGTCCAATGGATATCCTTTTCCCAACTTTCTCTGAGTCTTCGGGATCTTTGTGACCTGGATATTTAGAACAGTGTGTAGAAAAATGTGACTTTCAGAGGTAAAATATTCCAGCGTTAAAGAACACGCTGGATAACCTTCACGGGAGGTTACCATCTGTCTCCTAAAAGCTGTCCAGTGGATATCCTTCCCCCAACCTTCTCTGGGTTTTCGGGATCCTTGTGTCCTGGCCTTCTGAGTCTTTGGAGTCTTTGTGACATGGTCATTTAGCTGATTGTGTGGAAAAAAGTGGCCTTCATAGATAAAATATTCCAACGTTAAAGAACACGCTGGATGGTCTTCACGTTGGATGGCTTTGACGGTTTTTATAAAAAAAAAGTACACTTGAAATTGGAACACTATTAATAAGGGTAACATATGTTCCATACTTCTAAATAACTATATCTAAGTTTTTTCAATTTATTCATTGAAATTTTAAAAATTAAATACTTTTTTTATCTTTGAAAAGCATTGTGACAGATCTACTATCGTATTAAAATTAAGACTCCTGTCAGATCTCTGCGGCATGCAGCTGCTTGACGGGATTTTTATTATCTTTTTGGAATTATATATTTTGAATAATATGTCCAAGGGTATACTGCAGAAAAGGGGCTTAAATTCCCACAAAGAAATTTGAAGTGTGAGTGGGGAGGTAACATAGACCACGTAAACCATAATGTCTTATGAAGAAATTCCCTGTCTGGGTATTTAAGTGGGACCAAATCCCCTATGTAGGACCACTATGGGATCAAATCCTGCAGCTTTGTCCAAAAGGAACTTCGTGCAATGGGAATCAAGTAAGTGCATCGCAACATTTTTTGATCACGCCAAAATTATACTTTTCTCTTGTTTGCCCATTCATTGTAACTAAGTTTGTTAATTCACTGGAGTTTACAATAAGAAATGAAGAACGTTTAACAACATTTAAGAAATGTTTGTGTGCTTATTTTTACCCTCAGATTCCTTGCTACCTCACCATTTGGACCATTGTGTGCAAAAAAAGTGGCGCTCAGGGATAAAACAATTCAACCCTTTTCCTATATCTGCATCTGAGCCATTAAGTCCTAGTGACTTCATTTGGCCAGTGAAGGTAAAAAAAAATCATGCTGATAATTAAAACAACCCCACCAAAAAAAAAAACATTAAATCCAATCATTTTGCAATCAATAGGATATGAATGATATAATAATAATTTAACAATTTGTTTCCATTTTAAAATTTTTCAGAAAAAATTTTGGAAAATATTTTTTTTATTTATTATTTTTATTCCAACGTTAATCTAAATATTTCAGTTGATTTCTTCAAATCATACGGAAGCCCAAATAATTCAAAAACACGAATATTCTAATTCACGCAATTGACCAACAATATCAGTGTAGAACAATGTCACGTAGCAGCCAACAGATCCATTATTAGAATGCGATCACACTGTGTCGTAACGCAAGAATTACAATCAGAGAACATCCGTTTTCAGAACGGCGGCAATCATTGAGCCTAAGATGAGACTGCGCAGTTGACGCTTTCGAAAATTCTCGTAGATCATTGGCTCACAAACATGAAAAGCGATCGTGTCGACCTTTATGACCTATGAGAATTTTCAAGACGTTAACTGAGCACTCTCCGCCCCCCCCTCCACTCCCACCCCAACGTGACCCGAGCCGTTGATCTACTTTCGTTTGGTTGTTTTACCTGTCAACGGCACTTTAGTTCGCGTAATGTGCTAAATGATCAGGTCAGAAGACCCAGGGCTGGATTTGGGGGGATATTAGGGTCTCCCCCTCTTGAAAATGCCAGTTGCTATTAAGGGTAATGGAGGCAAAAAATTATTAGACTTTAATATTTATTTTGTTTTTATACACACTTTTTAAAGCTATGTAAACAGAGGGGGAAGTTTTGCACTGTAATCGGTTTCCAGTCTCTCGACCCATTTGGCCCCTTTCACGTTTCCCTGGCTCGACAGAGTCACTTGCCCATCTCCTCCTTATTTTTTACTAGTTCTGGATCTGTAAGGACCCCAAAGGACAAGGAAAAGGTTGTAGGAGGAGGATTAAGTTGATGTTCCTTCAAAGCCATCCAGCACCAGCATCCTGCACATGTGACCCGATTTAACGTACCATCTGAACGACCGTGCCTTGACGTATCTTCTGACGTGCGACCGTGCCTTGACGTATCTTCTGACGTGCGACCGTGCCTTGACGTATCTTCTGACGTGCGACCGTGCCTTGACGTATCTTCTGACGTGCGACCGTGCCTTGACGTATCTTCTGACGTGCGACCGTGCCTTGACGTATCTTCTGACGTGCGACCGTGCCTTGACGTATCTTCTGACGTGCGACCGAGCCTTGACGTATCTTCTGACGTGCGACCTTGCCTTGACGTATCTTCTGACGTGCGACCGTGCCTTGACGCATCTTCTGACGTGCGACCGTGCCTTGACGTATACTATGACGTGCGACCATGCCATGACGTATCCTGTGACGTGCGACCATGCCTTGACAGAAGACCATGACCTGAAGTTCCATCCGATACTTATTACAGGTACGTAAATAAGTACAAACTGTTTTACCTATGAGCTGCACCTTTTTTACATACAATGTACTTAGTGATCAGATCATAAGGACCGCAAAGATTCAGAGAAGGTTGGATGAAGGGAAACCACTGGGTAGCTGTTAGGATACAGATGGTAGCTCCTGTCAAGGCCATCCAACATGGTCTATAACATTATGTTATTCTATAGCATGCACAGTGTATGGATTTCATTCACATGGGTATGTGCATGAAAGCCATACACTGTGCATGCTATAGAATAACATAAAAAATGTTATGTCATTTGACGGACGGCGGCCTTTCCAGCGGCCAGGTAGGACTCGAACCTGGGACCTTCAGACGGCGGCCTTTCCAGCGGCCAGGTAGGACTCGAACCTGGGACCTTCAGACGGCGGCCAGGTAGGACTCGAACCTGGGACCTTCAGATTATGAGCCTCGCACTTTACCGACTGAGCCACCACCAACCCACAATACCTTTAACAACAAAACTCAGGCTGGTGCCCACATAGCAGTGATGGCGATCTTATGACACGCGTGCCAAAGGTAACATGCACGATTATTTTTGTTGGCACTCCCTTGAGAGGTGAAGAGAAATAGTGACTACGGTTGGTATAGAGAATTAGAAACAACGGCCACAGCAATTCGATAGATGTTTATGGATAGCGACATTGGTAGCAAGATGGCGACTAGGTAGTTATAATTAGTTACTTATTCATTACGAATCCATATGTTTAAAATATCTCGCCAAATAACTGGTTACACATTTCTCAAAAAGCTGCATCAAAAACAGACGTATTAAAGCTATCAACTGTTCAGTGATTTCCTTTAAAGCACTTCTGTAGAACTTAAAATTTAGTTAAGGTTTCTGTTTTTGCTTGACAGAGATATTGTACTCTGTCACTTATAAAAATTCGCTTCATTCTAGTAAAGGTATCGAAATGTCAGTGATGCGTTGAGCACAGTAGTTGAAAGTAGTATGTGAGTTTGTGCGTGTGAAGGAATGATTTTGATTTTCACTTGTGTAATGACGAGCCTAAAACTTAGTGATCCGTATCCTTATATTTCAACCGTTAATATTTTGTACTATTTGATTTGCATTGTATGAGGAACTGAGAGGTTTCCTCCATTAGATTTTGAAATAATAAAGGTTTTTATTTGTCATAACGTTCAATCGTTCAATAAATTCTTCTTGTAATTAATTTTGTTTTGTGGCCTGAATATATATTTATTATACAGTATCGTGGCCAGAGTTTGAATTTTTGTCAGAGTATGATAAAAGAAATGTTACTTGATTCAAAATGATAATAAATCGTGGGTTTATAATGGAAAAATCTATCTCGCTATGTTGTTAAAAAATGTTGAACAGTGCTCTATGCATTAGTATTATACACTGAACAGCATGTCAAGAGTAACTCATATACACAGTTAAGTAACTTCTTAAATAAGATTTGTATGAAAGAATTTAACAAGAAAAAAACGAAAAAATATATGTAATGAGATAGCAATCAAATCTTGTAAAACTCGATTTTCAACAGCATTCTTTGGGCAATTACGGAAATTCCAATACTTATCAGCAACAATGTCAACATACGCAAATAATTGATTTGGATGAGAATTTAAAAAGGTTAAACGAAAGCAATAACCGCTATGGAAATTTTACCAAGATATGTAGCTGTATTTTCAACAGATCGAGTACTGATTAGTTAAATTTTCCCCAATTTAGATTTTTTTTCCAGAACGAGATAACTTGCTAAACATTTCAGTTTCAAAGACTCTTGAAATACTGAACAAAAGTTTCTATAAAATCAAGATTTAAGTAGTATATTACTGCAATTAAATCTTTAGCTAAACACACATTTTCCGATTAAAGCATGCATAATATATGAGGGAAATGTCCGCACATTTTTTTTTACTCCAAAGTAAAATCATCACTAATACTAAAAGTGACCATGTACAGTCGGTCAAAAAAGTATCCGAACACTATGGTTAATTACAGCATTCCGGAAAAATATCTGGCAACGATATTTTTATAATAATGATCTGGCAACGGTCGTGTCACGTGACACGACGGTTGCCAGATTACAAATTTCTAAAAAACTCGTTGCCTGTTGTCCTATATCTTTTGTTGAGGGGATTGCTGTTCGTCCAAAGTGCTGAACACAGTCACTTTTTCAACAAGTGACCCCCGAGATACACATTAACAGATTAAATTATGTATTTGTCTGATTTCACCCTTTGATTAACTCTTTTAACACTTTCCACTAGGTAGAGAACAACACACTTTAACGCCAATGAATAGGGATAATTTAATTATTCCGCTGTGCGCTGTAATGGCTCCACGTGTTCTATACCTTCTGTTGAGGGTGATTGCAGTTCGTCCAAAGGGCTGAACGTAGTCACTTATTTAACCAGTGACCCTCACATACACATCAACAAATTGAAATAGGTATTTGCTTGATTTCACACTTTAACTACTTTAACACTTTCCACTAGTTACGCAAAAACACACGTAAACACCAAAGAATAGGGATAACTTAATTATTTCACTGTGCACTGTAATGGCTGCACGCATTTTATATCTTTTCTTGAGGGTGATTGCTGTTCGTCCAAAGGGCTGAGGGCAGTCACTTATTCAACCAGTGACCTTCAGATATATATAACAGATTAAAATACGTATTTGACTGATTTCACACTTTGATTAATTGCTTTAACACTTTCCACTAGGTACGCAACAACACACTTTAATGTCAATGAATAGGAATCAATTAATAATTCCTCTGTGCACTTAGCACGCGTTCTTTATCTTTTGTTAAGGTGACTGCTGTTCTTCCAAAGGGCTGAACGCAGTAACTTATTCAACCAGTGATCATCACAAACACATTAACAGATTCAAACCCGTATTTTTCTGATTTCACACTTTAATAAACTGCTTTAACGCTTTCCACTAGGTACACAACAACACAATTAAACGCCAATGAATAGGGATAAATTAATTATTCCGCTGTGCGCTATAATGGCTGCACGCGTTCTATATCTTTTGTTGAGGGTGATTGCTGTTCGTCCAAAGGGCTGAACGCAGTCACTTAATCAGCCAGTGACCCTCAGATACACATTAACAGATAGAAATACGTATTTCTCTAATTTCAAACTATCATTAACTGCTTTAATGCTTTCTACTTGGTATACAAAAACACACTTAAACGCCAATGGATAGTGATAATTAATTATTCCGCTGTGCACTGTAATGACCTGCACGCGTTCTATATCTATTGTTGAGGTTCATTGCAGTTCGTCCAAAGGGCTGAACGTAGTCACTTATTCGACCAATGTCCATCAGATACACATTAACAGATTGAAATACCTATTTGTCTAATTTCACACTTTGATTGATTGTTTTAATGTTTTCCACTAGGTACAGAACAATACACTTAAATGCCAATGAATAGAGATAAATTAATTATTCCGCTGTGCGCTATAACTGCTGCACGCGTTCTATATCTTTTGTTGAGGGTGATTGCAGTTCGTCCAAAGGGCTGAATGCAGTCACTTATTCAACCGCTGACCCTCAGATACACATTACCAGATAGAAATACGTATTTGTCTGATTTCAAACTTTGATTAACTGCTTTAATGCTTTCTACTAGGTACACAACAACACAATTAAACGCCAATGAATAGGGATAAATTAATTATTCCGCTGTGCGCTATAATGGCTTCACGCGTTCTGTATCTTTTGTTGAGGGTCATTGCTGCTCGTCCAAAGGGCTGAACGCAGTCACTTAATCAACTAGTGACCCTCATATACACATTAACAGATTGAAATTCGTATTTGTCTGATTTCACACTTTAATAAACTGCTTTAACGCTTTTCACTAAGTACACAACAACAAACCTAAACGCCAATGGATAGGGATAAATTAATTATTTCGCTGTACGCTCTAATGGCTCACTAGTTCTGTCTTTTGTTGAGGGTGATTGCGGTTCGTTCAAAGGGCTGAACTCAGTCACTTATTCAACCAGTGACCCTCAGACACACATTAACACATTGAAATACCTATTTGTCTGATGTCTCACTTTGATTAACTGCTTTAATGCTTTCCACTAGGTACACAACAAAACACTTAAACGCCAATGAATATGGATAACTTAATTCTTGCACGCGTTCCATATCTTTTGTTGAGGGTGATTGCTCTTCGACCAAAGGGCTGAACGCAGTCACTTATTCAGCCAGTGACAATCCGAAACACATTAACAGATTGAAATATGTGTTTGTATGGTTTCACACTTTGATTAACTGCTTTAATGCTTTCCACTAGGTACACAACAACACACTTAAACGCCAATGAATATGGACAATTTAATTCTTCCACTGTGCGCCATAATGGCTGCACGGGTTCTATATTTTTGTTGAGGGTGATTGCTGTTCGTCCAAAGGGCTGAACGCAGTCACTTATTCAATCAGTGACAATCAGAAACACATTAACAGATTGAAATATGTGTTTGTATGGTTTCACACTTTGATTAACTACTTTAATGCTTTCCACTAGGTACACAACAACACACTTAAACGCCAATGAATACGGACAACTTAATTCTTCCACTGTGCGCCATAATGGCTGCACGCGTTCCATAACTTTTGTTGAGGGTGATTACTATTCGTCCAAAGGGCTGAACGCGGTCACTTATTCAGCCAGTGACAATCAGAACACATTAACAGATTGAAATATGTGTTTGTATGGCTTCACACTTTGATTAACTGCTTTAATGCTTTCCACTAGGTACACAACAACACACTTAAACGCCAATGAATATGGACAACTTAATTCTTCCACTGTGCGCCATAATGGCTGCACACGTTCTATATCTTTTGTTGAGGGTGATTGCTGTTCGTCCAAAGGGCTGAATGCAGTCACTTATTCAACCAGTGACAATCAGAAACACATTAACAGATTGAAATATGTGTTTGTATGGTTTCACACTTTGATTAACTGCTTTAATGCTTTCCACTAGCTACACAACAACACACTTAAACGCCAATGAATACGGACAACTTAATTCTTCCACTGTGCGCCAGAATGGCTGCACGCATTCTATATCTTGTGTTGAGGGTGATTGCTGTTCGTCTAAAGGGCTGAACGCGGTCACTCATTCAGCCAGTGACAATCAGAAACACATTAACAGATTGAAATATGTGTTTGTATGGTTTCACACTTTGATTAACTGCTTTAATGCTTTCCACTAGGTACATAACAACACACTTAAACGCCAATGAATAGACATAACTTAATTATTCCGCTGTGCACTATAATGGCTGAACGCGTTATCTATCTTTTGTTGAGGGTGATTGAAGTTCATCCAAAGGGCTGAACGCAGTCACTTATTCAACCAGTGACCATCAGAAAAACATTAACACATTAAAATACGTATTTGTCTGATTTCAAACTTTGATTAACTGATTTAATACTTTCTACTAGGTACACAACACCACATTTAAACGCCAACAGATAGACATAAGTTAATTATTCCGCTGTGCGATATAATGCACGCGTTCTATATTTATTGCTGAGGTTGATTGCAGTTCGTCCAAAGGGCTGAACGCAGTCACCTATTCAACCAGTGACCCTGAGATACACATTAACACATTAAAATACGTATTTGTCTGATTTCACACTTTGATTAATTCCTTTAATACTTCCACGAGGTACACACCAACACACTTAAAAGCCAATGATCAGGGATAAAATAATTACTCCACTGTGCGCTGTAATGGCTGCACCCGTTCCATATCTTTTGTTGAGGGTGATTGCTGTTCGTCCAAAGGGCTGAATGAAGTCACTTTTCCAAAGAGTGACCCTCAGATACACATTAACACATTGAAATACGTATTTATCTGATTTCAAACTTTGATTAACTGCTTTAATGCTTTCTACTAGGTACAGAACAACACATTTAAATGCCAATGAATAAACATAACTTAATTATTCCGCTGTGCACTATAATGGCTGCACGCGTTCTCTATCTTTTGTTGAGGGTGATTGAAGTTCGTCCAAATGGCTAAACGCAGTAATTTATTCAACCAGTGACCAACAGATACACATTAACACATTAAAATACGTATTTGTCTGATTTCAAACTTTGATTAACTGCTTTAATGCTTTCTACTAGGTACACAACACCACACTTAAACGCCAACGGATAGACATAACTTAATTATTCCGCTGTGCGCTATAATGCATGCGTTCTATATCTATTGTTGAGGGTGATTGCTGTTCGTCCAAAAGGCTAAACGCAGTCACTTATTCAACCAGTGACCCTGAGATACACATTAACCAACAGAAATACGTATTTGTCTGATTTCACACTTTGATTAATTGCTTTAATGCTTTCCACTAAGTACACAACAACACACTTAAACGCCAATGAATAGGGATAACATAATTATTCCGCTGTGCGCCATATTGCTGCACGCGTTTTATATCTTTTGTTGAGGGTGATTGTTCTTAGTCCAAAGGGCTGAACGCAATCACTTATTCAGCCAGTAACCCTCAGATACATATTAACCGATTGAAATTCGTATTTGTCTGATTTCACACTTTGGTAAATCTTTTTTAATGCTTTCCACTAGGTACACAACAACACACTTAAACTCCAATGAATAGGGCTAACTTAATTTTTCTGCTGTGCGCTATAATGGCTGCACGCGTTCTATATTTTTTGTTGAGGGTGATTGCAGTTCGTCCAAAGGGTCACTTAATCAACCAGTGACCCTCATATACACATTAACATATTGAAATACGCATTTGTCTGATTTCACATTTTGATTAACTGCTTTGATGCTTTCCACTAGGTACAGAACAACACATTGAAACCCATTGAAAAAGGATAAATTAATTATTCCGCTGGGCGCTGCAATGGCTGCACGCGTTCTATATATTGTGTTGAGTGTGATTGCTCTTCGTCTAAAGGGCTCAACCCACTCATTTATTCAACCAGTGACCCTCAGATACACATTAAAAGATTGAAATACGGATTTGTCTGATTTCACACTTTGATTAACAGCTTTAATGCTTTCCACTACATACACAACAACACACTTAAACGCCAATGAATAGGGATACCATAATTATTCTGTTTGCGCTATAATGTCTGCACGCGGTCGGTACCTTTTGTTGAGGGTGATTGCTGTTCATCCAAAGGGCAGAACGCAATCAATTATTCCGGCAGTGACCCTCAGATACACATTAACAGATTGAAATACGTATTGGTGTGATTTCACACTTTGATTAAGTGCTTTAATGCTTTCCGCTAGGTACATAAGAACAGGTTTACCTAGCAATGACACCAGATAACTTAATTAGTCCGCTGTGGGCTATAACGGCTGCACGCGTTTTATATCTTTTGTTTAGGGTGATTGCTGTTTGTCCAAAGGGCTGAACACAGTGACATATTCACCAGTGACCCTCAGATACACATTAACAGATTGAAATTCATATTTGTCTGATTTCACATTTTGATTAACTGCTTTAATGCTTTCCACTAGGTACACAACAACACACTTAAACGCCAATGAATAGGGATAACATACGTATTCCGCTGTGAAGCATAATGCTGCATGCGTTCTATATCTTTTGTTCAGGGTGATTGCTGTTCGTCGAAAGTGCTGAATGCTGTCACTTATTCAAACAGTGACCGTCAGACACACATTAACAGATTGAAATACGTATTTGACTGATTTCACACTTTCATTAACTGTTTTAATGCTTTCCACTAGGTGCAGAACAACACAATTAAACTCCAATGACTAGGGATAACTTAATTATTTCGCTGTGTGCTGCAATCGCTGCAATCATTCTATGTCTTTTGTTGAGGATGATTGCTGTTCGTCCAAAGGGCTGAACGCACTCACTTATTCAACGAGTGTCCCTCAGATACATATTAATAATATAGAAATTCGTATTTGCCTGATTTCACACTTCGATTAAATGCTTTAATTCTTTCCACTAGGTACAGAACAACACCCTGAAACGCCATTGAAAAGGGATAACTTAATTATTCCGTTGGGTGCTATAATAGCTGCACGCGTTCTATATCTTTTGTTGAGCGTGATTGCTGTTCGTCCAAAGGGCTGAACACAGTCACTTATTCAACCAGTGACCCACAGATAGACATTAAAAGATTTAAATACGAATCTGTCTGATTTCACACTTTCATTATCAGCTTTAATGCCTACCACTACGTACACAACAACCCGCTTAAACGCCAATGAATAGGGATAACTTAATTATTCCGCTGTGCGCTATAATGTCTGCACGCGGTCGGTATCTTTTGTTGAGGATGATTGCTGTTCGTCCAAAGGGCTGAACGCAGTCACTTATTCAAACAGTGACCCTCAGACACACATTAACAGATTGAAATAGGTATTTGTCTGATTTCACACTTTGATTAACTGCTTTAATGCTTTCCACTAGGTACACAACAACACACTTAAACGACTATTAATAGGGATAATTTAATTATTCCGCTGTGCGCTATAATGTACACGCGTTGTATATGTTTTGTTGAGGGTGATTGCTGTTCTTCCAAAGTTGTGAACGCTGTAACTTATTCAACCAGTGACCCGCAGATACACATTAACAGATTGAAATACGTATTTATCTGATTTCACACTTTGATTAACTGCTTTAATGCTTTCCACTAGGTACACAACAACTCACTAAAACTACAATGAATAGGGATAACTAAATTATTCCGCTGTGTGTTATAATGGCTGAACGCGTTCTATTTCTTCTGTTGAGGGTGATTGCTGTTAGTCCAAAGTTTTGAACTCAGTCACTTATTCACCAAATGACATCCAGATACACATTAACAGATTGAAATACGTATTTGTTTGTTTTCACACTTTTATCAAGTGTTTTAATGCTTTCCACTAGGTACCGAACAACACACTTAAACGCCAATGAATAGGGATAACTTAATTATTCCACTGTGTGCTATAATGTCTACACTCGTTCTATATCTTTTGCTGAGGGTGATTGCTCTTCGTCCGAAGGGCTCAACTCAGTCACATATTCAACCACTTACCCTCAGATATACATTAATAAATTGAAAAACGTATTTGTCTGCTTTCACACTTTGATCAACTCTGTTAATGCTTTCCAATAGTAACACAAAAACACATTGAAAAGCCAATGAATAGGGATAACTTAATTTTTCTGCTGTGTGCTATAATGGCTGCACGCGGTCTATATCTTTTGTTGAGGGTGATTGCTGTTCGTCCAAAGGGTTGAACGCAGTCACTTATTCAACCAGTGAACCTCATATACACATTAACATATTGAATTACGTATTTGTCTGATTTCACACTTTGATTAACTGCTTTAATGTTTTCCACTAGGTACACAACACACTTAAACACTAATGAATAGGGATAAATTATTTATTCCACTGTGCGATGTAACGGCTGCACGCGTTCTATATCTTTTGATGAGTGTGATTGCTGTTCTTCCAAAGTGGTAAAAAAAGTTGTTTCCAAAGTTGCGTTCAGCCCTTTCGACGAACAGCAATCTCCTCAACAAAACGGATAGACATAACTTTCTTTACTTTACTTAATAGACATAACTTTGCGCTATAATGGCATGAAGCCATTATAGCGCAAAGGGGAATAACTAAATTATCCCTATCCATTGGCGTTTAACTCTGTTGTTGTGTACCTAGTCGAAAGCATTAAAGCAGTTAATCGAAGTGTGAAATCAGACAAATACGTATTTCAATCTGTTAATGCGTCTCTAAAAGTCACTGGTTGAATAAGGGACTGCGTTCAGCCTTTTGGACGAACAGCAATCACCCTCAAAAAAAGATATAGAACGGGTGCAGCCATTATAGCACACAGCGGAATAATTAAGTTATCCCTATTAATTGGCGTTTAAGTTTATTGTTGTGTACCTAGTGGAAAGCATTAAAGTAGTTAATCAAAGTGTGGAAACATACAAATATATTTTTCAATCTGTTAATGTGTTTCTGATTGTCACTGGCTGAATAAGTGACCGCGTTCAGCCCTTTGGACGAACAGCAATCACCCTCAACAAAAGATATAGAACACGTGCAGCCATTATGGCGCACAGTGGAACAATTAATTTGTCCGTATTCATTGGCATTTAAGTGTGTTGTTGTGTACCTAGTGGAAAGCATTAAAGCAGTTAATCAAAGTGTGAACGAAACAGTTAATCAAACCCTCAACGAAACATATAGAACCCTTGCAGACATTATAGCACACACCAGAAAAATTAATTTAAAGCAGTTAATCAAACCCTCAACGAAACATATAGAACGCTTGGAGACATTATAGCACACACCAGAAAAATTAATTTATCCCTATTCATTGTCGATTAAGTGTTGTTATGTAGCTAGTGGAAAACATCAAAGCAGTTAATCAAAGTGTGACATCAGACAAATACGTATTTCAATCTGTTAATGTGTATCTCAGTGTCACTGGTTGAATAAGTGACTACGTTCAGCCTTTTGGACAAAGAGCAATCACCCTCAAGAAAACATATAGAATGCGTGCAGCCATCATAGGCCTGAGCGGAAAAATTAATTTATTATTATTCATTGTCGATTTAGCGTGTTGTTGTGTACCTAGTGGAAAGCATTAAAGCAGTTAATCAAAGTGTGAAATCAGACAAATACGTATTTCAGTCTCTTAATGTATATCTGAAGGTCAACTGGTTCAATAAGTAAGTTCAATACATATTTCAATCTTTTAATGTGTATCTGATGGTCACTGGTAGAATACGTGACTATGTTCAACCCTTCGGACGAACAGCAATCACCCTCAACGAAACATATAGAAGGCTTGCAGACATTATAGCACACACCAGAAAAATTAATTTATCCCTGTTCATTGTCGATTAAGTGTTGTTGTGTAGCTAGTGGAAAGCATCAAAGCAGTTAATCAAAGTGTGACATCAGACAAATACGTATTTCAATCTGTTAATGTGTATCTCAGTGTCACTGGTTGAATAAGTGACTACGTTCAGCCCTTTGGACGAACAGCAATCACCCTCAACAAAAGATATAAAACGCGTGCAGCAATTATAGCACACAGAGCAATAATTAATTTATCCCTATTCGTTGTCGTTTAAGTGTGTTATTGTGTACTTAGTGGAAAGCATTAAAGCAGTTAATCAAAGTGGGAAATCAGACAAATGCGTATTTCAATCTGTTAATGTGTATCTGAGACTCAATGGTTGAATAAGTGACTTCGTTCAGCCTTTTGGACGAACAGCAATCACCCTCAACAAAAGATATATAACGCGTGCAGCCGTTATAGCGCACAGCGGAATAGTTAAGTTACCCCTGTTCTTTGGCGTTTAAGTATGTTTTTGTCTACCTAATTTAAAATATTAATACAGTTAATCAGAGTGTGGAATCAGACAAATACATATTTCATTCTGTTAATTTATATCTGAGACTCATTGCTTGAATAAGTGACTTCGTTCAGCCTTTTGGACGAACAGCAATGACCGTCAACAAAAGATATAGAACGCGTGCAGCCTTTATTGGGAACAGCGGAAAAATTAATTCTTCCCTACTCATTGTCGATTAAGTGTGTTGTTGTCTACCTAGTGGAAAGCATTAAAGTAGTTAATCAAAGTGGGAAATCAGACAAATACGTATTTCAATCTGTTAATATGTATCTGAGGGTCACTGGTTGAACAAGTGAGTGCGTTCAGCCCTTTGGACGAACAGCAATCACCCTCAACAAAAGATATAGAACACGTGCAGCCATTATAGCGCACTGTGGAATAATTAATTTATCCCTATTCATTGTCGATTAAGTATGTTGTTGTGTACCTAGTGGAAAGCATCAAAGCAGTTAATCAAAATGTGAAATCACTC
Source organism: Ryuthela nishihirai (assembly GCA_038380435.1). Taxonomy (NCBI): domain Eukaryota; kingdom Metazoa; phylum Arthropoda; class Arachnida; order Araneae; family Heptathelidae; genus Ryuthela; species Ryuthela nishihirai. The sequence continues at coordinate 9,845,220 of JAWZYU010000019.1, forward strand.
AAATACATATTTCAATGTGTATCTGAGGGTCACTGGTAGAATACATGACTACGTTCAGCCCTTTGGACGAACAGCAATCACCCTCAACAAAACATATAGAACGATTGCAGACATTATAGCACATAGCGGAAAAATTAATTTATCCCCATTCATTGACGTTTAAGTGTGTTACTGTGTACTTACTGGAAAGCATGAAAGCAGTTAACCAAAGTGGGAAATCAGAAAAATGCGTATTTCAATCTGTTAATGTGTATCTCAAGGTCACTGCTAGAATAAGTGACAGCATTCATCCCTTTGGACGAACAGCAATCACCCTCAAGAAAAGATATAAAACTTGAGCAGCCATTATAGCGCACAGCTCAAAAATTTATTTATCTCTATTCATTGTCGATTAAATTTGTTGTCTACCTACTGGAAAGCATTAAAGCAGTTAATCAAAGTGGGAAATCAGACAAATATCTATTTCAATCTGTTAATGTGTATCTGAGACTCAATGGTTGAATAAGTGACTTCGTTCAGCCTTTTGGACGAAGAGCAATCACCCTCAACAAAAGATATATAACGTGTGTAGCCATTATAGCGCACACTGGAATAGTTAAGTTCCCCCTATTCTTTGGCATTTAAGTGTGTTGTTGTGTACCTAGTGGAAAGCATCAAAGCAGTTAATCAAAGTGTGAAATCAGACGAATACGTATTTCAATCTCTTAATGTGTATCAGAAGGTCACTGGTTGAATAAGTGACTGAGTTAAGCCCTTTGGACGAACAGCAATCACCCTCAACAAAAGTTATAGAACGAGTGCAGCTATTACATCGCACAGCGGAAGAAATAATTTATTCCTATTCATTGGCGTTTAAGTGTGTTGTTGTATACCTAGTGGAAAGCATCAAAGCAGTTAATCAAAATGTGAAATCAGACAGATACATATTTCAATCTTTCAATGTGTATCTGAGGGTAACTGATTGAATAAGTAACTGCGTTCAGCCCTTTCGACGAACAGCAATCACACTCAACGAAACATACAGAACGTGTGCAACCTTCATTGCGCACTGCGGAAAACGTAACTCATTCCCATTCATTGTCGTTTAAGTGTGTTATTGTGTACCTACTGGAAAGCATTAAAGCAGTTAATCAAAGTGGGATATCAGACAAATACGTATTTCAATCTGTTATTCTGTATCTGAGACTCGTTGGTTGAATAAGGGACTTCTTTCAGTTTTTTGGACGAACAGCAATCACTCTCAACGAAAGATATATAACGCGTGCAGCCATTATAGCGCACAGCGGAATAGTTAAGTTACCCTTTTCTTTGGCATTTAAGTGTGTTGTTGCCTACCTAGTGGAAAGTATTAAAGCAGTTAATCAAAGAGTGAAATCAGATAAATACGTATTTCAATCTGTTAATGTGTATCTGAGACTCAATCTTTGAATAAGTGACTGCGTTCAGCCCTTTGGACGAACAGCAATCACCCTCAACAAAAGGTATAGAATGCATGCAGCCTTTATAGCCCACTGCGGAAAAATTAATTCATCCATATTCATTGTCGATGAAGTATGTTGTTGTGTACCTAGTGGAAAGCATTAAAGCAGTTGATCAAAGTGTGAAATCACACAAATACGTATTTCAATCTGTTAATGTGTATCAGAGGGTCACTGGTTGAATAAGTGACTGCGTTCAGCCCTTAGGATGAAGAGCAATCACCCTCAACAAAAGGTATAGAACACGTGCAGCCATTATAGGGCACTGCAGAATAATTAATTTATCCCTATTCATTGTCCTTTAAATGTGTTGTTGTGTACCTAGTGGAAAGCATCAAAGCAGTTAATCAAAATGTGAAATCAGTCAAATAAATATATCAATTTTTTAATGTATATCTGAGGGTCACTGGTAGAATACGTGACTACGTTCAGCCCTTCGGACGAACAACAATCACCTTCAACAAAACATATAGACTTCAACAGACATTATAGCACACACCGGAAAAATAAATTTACCCCATTCATAAACGTTTCAGTGTGTTACTGTGTACCTACTGGAAAGCATTAAACCAGTTAATCAAAGTGGGAAATCAGACAAATACGTATTTCAATCTCCTAATGTGTATCTGAGGGTGACTTGTTGAATAAGTGACTGCATTCAGCCCTTTGAATAAAGAGCAATCACACTCAACAAAACATATATAATGCGTGGAGCCATTACATCGTACAGTGGAAGAAATAGTTTATCCCTACTCATTGGCGTTTAGGTGTGTTGTGTACCTAGTAGAAAGCATCAAAGCAGTTAATCAAAGTGTGAAATCAGACAAATACCTATTTCAATTTGTTAGTGTGTATCTGAGGGTCACCGGTTGAATGAGTGACTGTGTTCAACCCTTTGGACGAACAGCAATCACCTTCAACAAAAGGTATAGAATGCGTGCAGACATTATAGCACAGAGCGGAACAATTAATTTATCCTCATTCTTTGGCGTTTAAGTGTGTTGTTGTGTACCTAGTGGAAAGCATTAAAGCAGTTGATCAAAGTGTGAAATCACACAAATACGCATTTCAATCTGTTAATGTGTATCAGAGGGTCACTGGTTGAATAAGTGACTGCGTTCAGCCCTTAGGATGAACAGCAATCACCCTCAACAAAAGTTATAGAACGCGTGCAGCTATTACATCTCACAGCGGAATAAATAATTTATCCCTATTAATTAGCGTTTAACTGTGTTGTTGTGTACCTAATGGAAAGTATTAAAGATGTTAATCAAAGTGTGAAATCAGAAAAATACGTATTTCAATATGTTAATGTGTATCTGAAGGTCACTAGTTGATTAAGTAACTGCCTTCAGCCCTTTTAACGAACAGCAATCACCCTCAACAAAAGTTATAGAACGAGGGCAGCCATTTTAGCACTTTGGCGTCTAAGTGTGTTGTTGTGTACCTAGTGGAAATCATTACTAAGGTTAATCAAAGTGTGATATCAGACATATACGTATTTCAGTCTGTTAATGTGTATCAGAGGGTCACTGGTTGAATAAGTGACATCGTTCAGCCCTTTGGACGAACTGCAGTCACCCTTAACAAAAGATATAGAACGAGTGCAGCCATTATAGCGCACAGCGGAATAATTAATTTATCACTATTCTTTGGCGTATATATGTGTTGTTGTGTACCTAGTGGAAAGCATTACTACTGTTAATCAAAGTGTGATATCAGACAAATACGTATTTCAGTCTGTTAATGTGTATCAGAGGGTCACTGGTTGAATAAGTGACATCGTTCAGCCATTTGGATGAACAGCAATGACACTCAACAAAAAATATAGAATGCGTGCAGCCATTATAGAATAATTAATTTATCCCTATTCATTGTCGTTTAAGTGTGTATTGTGCAACTAGTGGAAAGCCTTAAAGCAGATAATGAAAGTGTGAAATCCGACATATTCGTATTTCAATCTGTTAATGTCTATCTGAATGTCACTGGTTGAATAAGTGACTGCATTCAGCCTTTCAACGAACAACAATCACCCTCAACAAAAAATATGGAATGCGTGCAGCCATTATAGCACACAGTGGAAAATCCCTATTCTTTGGCATTTAAGTGTGTTGTTCTGCACCTATTGGAAAGCATTAAAGAACTTTATCAAAGTGTGAAATCAGACAAATAGGTATTTCAATCTGTTAATGTGCATCTGAGGGTCACTGGTTGAATAGGTGACTGCTTTCTGTCCTTTGGACGAACAGCAATCACCCTTAACAAAAGATATAGAACACGTACAGCCATTATAGCACACAGAGGAATAATTATAGGTTGCCCCTATTCACTGGCATTTAAGTGTGTTGTTGAGTACCTAGTGGAAAGCATTAAAGCAGTTACTCAAAGTGTAAAATCAGACAAATAGGTGTTTCAAACTGTTAATGTGTACCTGAGGGTCACTGGATGAATAAGTGACCGCGTTCAGCCCTTTGGACGAATAGAAATCACCCTCAAAAAAAGATATAGAATGCATGCAAGCATCATTGCGCACTGCGGAATAATTAATTTATCTCTATTCATTGTCGTTTAAGTGTGTTGTTGTGTAGCCTGTGGAAAGCATTAGAACAGTTAATAAAAGTGTAAAATCAGACAAATACGTATTTCAATATATTACTGTGTATCTGAGGGTCACTGGTTGAATAAGTGACTGCGTTCAGATCTTTGGTGGAAAAGCAATCACCCTCTACAAAAGATATAGAACGCGTGCAGCCATTATAGCGCACAGCGGAAAAATTAAATTACCCCTATTCTTTGGCGTTTAAGTTTGATTTTGTGTACCAAGTGGAAAGTTAAATCAGTTACTCAAAGTCTGAAATCAGACAAATACGTATTTCAATCTGTTAATGCGTATCTGAGGGTCAGTAGTTGAATAAGTGAGTGCGTTCAGCCCTTTGTACGAACCGCAGTCACCCTTAAAAAAGATAGAGAACGAGTGCAGCCATTATATCGCACAGCGGAATAATTAATTTATCACTATTCTTTGGCGTATAAGTGTGTTGTTGTGTACCTAGTGGAAAGCATTACTACAGTTAATCAACGTGTGATGTCAGACAGATACGTATTTCAATCTGTTAATGTGTATTAGAGGGTCACTGGTTGAATAAGTGACATCGGTCAGCCCTTTGGACGAACAGCAATGACACTCAACAAAACATATAGAACGCGTGCAGCTATTATAGCGCACAGGGGAATAATTAATTTATCCCTATTCATTGTCGTTTAAGTGTGTTGTTGTGCACCTAGTGGAAAGCATTAAAGCAGTTAATCAAAGTGTGAAATCAGCAAAATTCATATTTCAATCTGTTAATGTGTACCTGAGGGTCAGTGGATGAATAAGTGACTACGTTCAGCCCTTTGGACGAACAAAAATCACCCTCAAAAAAGATATAGAACGCGTGCAACCATCATTGCGTACTGCGGAATAATTAATTTATCTCTATTCATTGTCGTTTAAGTGTGTTGTTGTGTAGCCAGTGGAAAGCACCAGAGAAGTTAATCAAAGTGTAAAATCAGACAAATACGTATTTCAATCTATTAACGTGTATCTGAGGGTCACTGGTTGAAAAAGTGACTGCGTTCAGTCCTTTTAACGAACAGCAATCACCCTCAACGAATGTTACATAACGCGAGCAGCCATTACATCGCACAGCGGAAGAAATAATTTATTCCTATTCATTGCATTAAAGCAGTTAATCAAAGTGTGAAATCAGACAAATATGTATTTCAAACTGTTAAGGCGTATCTGAGGGTCACTGGTTGAATAAGTGACTGCGTTCAGCCCTTTTTATACGAACAGCAATGACAATCAACAAAACATATTAGAACACGTGCAGCCATTATAGCGCACAGGGGAATAATTAATTTATCCTTATTCATTGTCGTTTAAGTGTGTTGTTGTGCACCTAGTGGAAAGCATTAAAGCAGTTAACCAAAGTGTGAAATCAGACAAATCGTATTTCAATCTGTTAATGTGTACCCGAGGGTCACTGAATGAATAAGTGACTACATTCAGCCCTTTGGACAAACACAAATCACCCTCAAAAAAAAAGATACAGAACGCGTGCAGCCATCATTGCATATACGTATTTCAATCTATTAACGTGTATTAGTGGGTCACTGGTTAAATAAGTGACTGCGTTCAGCCCTTTTAACGAACAGCAATCACCCTCAAAGAAAGTTATAGAACGCGTGCAGCCATTACATCGCACAGCGGAAGAAATAATTTATTCCTATTCATTAGCCTTTAAGTGTGTTGTTGTGTACCTAGTGGAGAGCATTAGAGAAGTTAATCAAAGTCTGAAATCACGCAAATACGTATTTCAATCTGTTAATGCATATCTGAGGGTCACTAGTTGAATAAGTGAATGCGTTCAGCTCTTTGGACGAACTGCAGTCTCCCTTAACAAAAGATATAGAATGAATGCAGCCATTATAGCGCACAACGGAATAATTAATTTATTCCTAATCATTAGCGTTTAAGTGTGTTGCTGTGTACCTAGTGTAAGCATTACTACAGTTAATCAAAGTGTGATGTCAGACAGATACGTATTTCAATCTGTTAATGTGTATCAGAGGGTCACTGTTTGAATAAGTGACATCGTTCAGCCATTTTTATACGAACAGCAATGACACTCAACGAAACATATACAACGCGTATAGCCATTATAGCGCACAATTAATTTATCCTTATTCATTGTCGTTTAAGTGTGTTGTTGTGCACCTAGTGGAAAGCATTAAAGCAGTTAGTCAAAGTGTGAAATCAGACAAATTCGTATTTCAATCTGTTAATGTGTACCGGATCTCTATGTTGCGATCTTGTGCAACCACGGCAATTCCCGGTTCCGCTTGTACAGCACTACCTGGTTATGAAAAGCCATGACCATCTAGAGCCGGGGGCAAGGAATACGCCCTATAGGCGCACCTCAACCCCAGCCTCACATGGCAGCAGTCCTATAGAAGGAAAGCTGACCACCGGAAGAAACCTTACTTTAATCTATTCCCCGGTTTGCAAATGTGCAAGGATATAAAGATCCAAGCTCGATCGGCACCCGGGGTGGAGACTCTTAGTAAGACCCAGACTTTTTTGACAGCTCGTGCCTTTCGGCAGAGCCGTCGAACAGACCACACGGGTCTCCTGAGAGGTGAGGTCTCCAACGCCGTCACCATCCGACCGGCAATCAAGACGGCCAGCAGCGTCTTCAACCTCGGGTGGCTTCAGCAATGCTCCAGCCGGGGACCACCCCAACCGGCAAAACCTTGGAATGCTCCAGCTGAGTACACGGCAGCCGGCAAATCCTCTGGCCTGCTCCAGCTGGGGATCATCCCGACCGGCAATGCCTCCTCAGCCGGGTTGCTGGGCCCTAGGCTCCCCCACCACGACAAGGTGGTCCCCTATTGGGGGGGAATGTGTACCGGAGGGTCACTGAATGAATAAGTGACTGCGTTCAGCCCTTTGGACAAATATAAATCGCCCTCAAAAAAAAAAAAAAAGGATACATAACGCGTGCAGCCATCATTGCATACAGCGGAATAATTAATTTATCTCTAATCATTGTCGTTTAAGTGTGTTGTTGTGTAGTCTGTGGAAAGCATTAGAGCAGTTAATCAAAGTGTAAAATCAGACAAATACATATTTTAATCTATTACTGTGTATCTGAGGGTCACTGGTTGAATAAGTGACTGCGTTCAGCCCTTTGGACGAACAGAAATCACCCTCAACGAAAGTTACAGAACGCGTGTAGCCATTACATCGCACAGCGGAAGAAATAATTAATTCCTATGCATAAGCGTTTAAGTGTGTTGTTTTATACCTAGTGGAAACATTAAAGCAATTAATCAAAGTGTGAAATCAGACAAATACGTGTTTCAAACTGTTAATGTGTACCTGAGGGTCACTGGATGAATAAGTGACTATGTTCAGCCCTTTGGACGAACAGAAATCACCCTCAAAAAAAAAAAAAAAAAAAAAAGATATAGAACGCGTGCAGCCATTATTGCGCACAGCGGAATAATTAATTTATCTCTATTCATTGTAGTATAAATGTGTTGTTGTGTAGCCTGTGGAAAGCATTAGAGCAGTTAATCAAAATGTAAAAGCTGACAAATACCTATTTAAATCTGTTAACGTGCATTAGAGGGTCACTGGTTAAATAAGTGACTGCGTTCAGCCCTTTTAACGAACAGCAATCACCCTCAAAGAAAGTTATAGAACGCGTGCAGCCATTACATCGCACAGCGGAAGAAATATTTTATTCCTATTCATTAGCGTTTAAGTGTGTTGATGTGTACCTAGTGGAAAGCATTAAAGCAGTTAATCAAAGTCTGAAATCAGGAAAATACGTATTTCAATCTATTAACGTGTATCTGAGGGTCACTGGTTGAATAAGTGACTGCGTTCAGCCCTTTTAATGAACAGCAATCACCCTCAATGAAAGTTATAGAACGCGTGCAGCCATTACAGCGGAAGAAATAATTTATTCCTATTCATTAGCGTTTAGGTGTGTTGTTGTGTACCTAGTGGAAAGCATTAAAGCAGTTAATCAAAATGTGAAATCAGACAAACGCGTATTTAAATCTGTTAATGTGTATCCGAGGGTCACTACTTTAATAAGTGACTGTCTTCAGCCTTTTAACGAACATCAATAACCCTCAACGAAAGTTATACAACGCGTGCAGCCATTACATCGCACAAATGAAGAAATAATTTATTCCTATTCATTAGCCTTTAAGTGTGTTGTTGTGTACCTAGTGAAAAGCATTAGAGCAGTTAATCAAAGTCTGAAATCACAAAAATACGTATTTCAATCTGTTAACGCATATCTGAGGGTCACTAGTTGAATAAGTGAGTGCGTTCAGACCTTTGGACGAACTGCAGTCTCCCTTAGCAAAAGATATAGAATGAATGCAGCCATTATAGCGCACAACGGAATAATTAATTTATTCCTAATCATTAGCGTTTAAGCGTGTTGCTGTGTACCTAGTGTAAGCATTACTACAGTTATTCAAAGTGTGATGTCAGACAGATACGTATTTCAATCTGTTAATGTGTATCAGAGGGTCACTGGTTGAATAAGTGACATCGTTCAGCCCTTTTTATACGAACAGCAATGACACTCAACAAAACAAATAGAAAGCGTATAGCCATTATAGCGCACAGCGGAAAAATTAATTTATCCCTATTCATTGTCGTTTAAGTGTGTTGTTGTTCACCTATTGGAAAGCATTAAAGCAGTTAATCAAAGTGTAAAATCAGACAAATAGGTATTTCATTCTGTTAATGTGCATCTGAGGGTCACTGGTTGAATAAGTGACTGCGTTCTGCCCTTTGGGCTAACAGCAATCACCCTTAACAAAAGCTATATAACACGTACAGCCATTATAGCGCACAGGGGAATAATTAAGTTACCCCTATTTTCTGGCGTTTAAGAGTGTTCTTGAGTACCTACTGGAGTGCATTAAACCAGTTACTCAAAAGTGTAAAATCAGACAAATACGTGTTTCAAACTGTTAATGTGTACCTGAGGGTGAGTGGATGAATAAGTGACTGCGTTCAGCCCTTTGGACGAACAGAAATCACCCTCAAAAAAAGGTATAGAACGCGTGCAACCATCATTGCGTACTGTGGAATAATTAATTTATCTCTATTCATTGTCGTTTAAGTGTGTTGTTGTGTAGCCTGTGGAAAGCATTAGAGCACTTAATCAAAGTGTAAAATCAGACAAATAGGTATTTCAATCTATTAACGTGTATCTGAGGGTCACTGGTTGAAAAAGTGACTGCGTTCAGCCCTTTTAACGAACAGCAATCACCCTCAACGAATGTTATAGAACGCGTGCAGCCATTACATCGCACAGCGGAAGAAATAATTTATTCCTATTCATTAGCGTTTAAGTGTGTTGTTGTGTACCTAGTGGAAAGCATTAAAGCAGTTAATCAAAGTGTGAAATCAGACAAATACGTATTTCAAACTGTTAAGGCGTATCTGAGGGTCACTGGTTGAATAAGTGACTGCGTTCAGCCCTTTTTATATGAACAGCGATGACACTCAACGAAACATATTAGAACGCGTGCAGCCATTATAGCGCACAGGGGAATAATTAATTTATCCTTATTCATTGTCGTTTAAGTGTGTTGTTGTGCACCTAGTGGAAAGCATTAAAGCAGTTAACCAAAGTGTGAAATCAGACAAATTCGTATTTCAATCTGTTAATGTGTACCCGAGGGTCACTGAATGAATAAGTGACTACGTTCAGCCCTTTGGACAAACATAAATCACCCTCAAAAAAAAAAGATACAGAACGCGTGCAGCCATCATTGCATACAGCGGAAAAATTAATTTATCTCTATTCATTGTCGTTTAAGTGTGTTGTTGTGTAGTCTGTGGAAAGCATTAGAGCAGTTAATCAAAGTGTAAAATCAGACAAATACATATTTCAATCTATTACTGTGTATCTGACGGTACTTGGTTGAATAAGTGACTGCGTTCAACCCTTTGGACGAACAGAAATCACCCTCAACGAAAGTTATAGAACGCGTGTAGCCATTACATCGCACAGCGGAAGAAATAATTTGTTCCTATTCATTAGCGTTTAAGTGTGTTGTTGTATACCTAGTGGAAACATTAAATCAGTTACTCAAAGTCTGAAATCAGACAAATACGTATTTCAATCTGTTAATGCGTATCTGAGGGTCAGTTGTTGAATAAGTGACTGCGTTCAGCCCTTTGGACGAACAGAAATCACCCTCAAAAAAAGATATAGAACGCGTGCAGCCATTATTGCGCACAGCGGAATAATTAATTTATCTCTATTCATTGTCGTTTAAGTGTGTTGTTGTGTAGCCTGTGGAAAGCATTAGAGCAGTTAATCAAAGTGTAAAATCAGACAAATACGTATTTCAATCTATTAACGTGTATTAGTGGGTCACTGGTTAAATACGTGACCGTTCTGCCCTTTTAACGAACAGCAATCACCCTCAAAGAAAGTTATAGAACGCGTGCAGCCATTACATCGCACAGCGGAAGAAATAATTTATTCCTATTCATTAGTCTTTAAGTGTGTTGTTGTGTACCTAGTGGAGAGCATTAAAGAAGTTAATCAAAATCTGAAATCACGCAAATACGTATTTCAATCTGTTAATGCATATCTGAGGGTAACTAATTGAATAAGTGAATGCGTTCAGCCCTTTGGACGAACTGCAGTCTCCCTTAACAAAAGATATAGAATGAATGCAGTCATTATAGCGCACAACGGAATAATTAATTTATTCCTAATCATTAGCGTTTAAGTGTGTTGCTGTGTACCTAGTGTAAGCATTACTACAGTTAATCAAAGTGTGATGTCAGACAGATACGTATTTCAATCTGTTAATGTGTATCAGAGGGTCACTGTTTGAATAAGTGACATCGTTCAGCCATTTTTATACGAACAGCAATGACACTCAACAAAACACATAGAACGCGTATAGCCATTATAGCGCACAGGGGAATAATTAATTTATCCTTATTCATTGTCGTTTAAGTGTGTTGTTGTGCACCTAGTGGAAAGCATTAAAGCAGTTAGTCAAAGTGTGAAATCAGACAAATTCGTATTTCAATCTGTTAATGTGTACCGGAGGGTCACTGAATGAATAAGTTACTGCGTTCAGCCCTTTGGACAAACCGAAATCACCCTCAAAAAAAAGATACAGAATGCGTGCAGCCATCATTGCATACAGCGGAATAATTAATTTATCTCTATTCATTGTCGTTTAAGTGTGTTGTTGTGTAGCCTGTGGAAAGCATTAGAGCAGTTAATCAAAGTGTAAAATCAGACAAATACGTATTTCAATCTATTAACGTGTATTAGAGGGTCACTGGTTAAATAAGTGACTGCGTTCAGCCCTTTTAACGAACAGCAATCACCCTCAAAGAAAGTTATAGAATGCGTGCAGCCATCGCACAGCGGAAGAAATATTTTATTCCTATTCATTAGCGTTTAAGTGTGTTGTTGTGTACCTAGTGGAAAGCATTAAAGCAGTTAATCAAAATCTGAAATCAGGAAAATACGTATTTCAATCTGTTAATATGCATCTGATGGTCACTAGTTTAATAAGTGACTGTCTTCAGCCCTTTTAACGAACATCAATAACCCTCAACGAAAGTTATACAACGCGTGCAGCCATTACATCGCACAGCGGAAGAAATAATTTATTCGTATTCATTAGCCTTTAAGTGTGTTGTTGTGTACCTAGTGGAGAGCTTTAGAGCAGTTAATCAAAGTCTGAAATTACACAAATACGTATTTCAATCTGTTAATGCATATCTGAGGGTCACTAGTTGAATACGTGAGTGCGTTCAGCCCTTTGGACGAACTGCAGTCTCCCTTAACAAAAGATATAGAATGAATGCAGCCATTATAGCGCAGAACGGAATAATTAATTTATTCCTAATCATTAGCGTTTAATTGTGTTGCTGTGTACCTAGTGTAAGCATTACTACAGTTATTCAAAGTGTGATGTCAGACAGATACGTATTTCAATCTGTTAATATGTATCAGAGGGTCACTGGTTGAATAAGTGACATCGTTCAGCCCTTTTTATACGAACAGCAATGACACTCAACAAAACATAGAGAACGCGTTTAGCCATTATAGCGCACAGGGGAATAATTAATTTATCCCTATTCATTGTCGTTTAAGTGTGTTGTTGTGCACCTATTGGAAAGCATTAAAGCAGTTAATCAAAGTGTGAAATCAGACAAATAGGTATTTCATTCTGTTAATGTGCATCTGAGGGTCACTGGTTGAATAAGTGACTGCGTTCTGCCCTTTGAACTAACAGCAATCTCCCTTAACAAAAGCTATATAACACGTACAGCCATTATAGCGCACAGGGGAATAATTAAGTTATCCCTATTTTCTGGCGTTTAAGAGTGTTCTTGAGTACCTACTGGAGTGAATTAAAGCAGTTACTCAAAAGTGTAAAATCAGACAAATACGTGTTTCAAACTCTTAATGTGTACCTGAGGGTCAGTGGATGAATAAGTGACTGCGTTCAGCCCTTTGGACGAACAGAAATCACGCTCAAAAAAAGATATAGAACGCGTGCAACCATCATTGCGTACTGTGGAATAATTAATTTATCTCTATTCATTGTCGTTTAAGTGTGTTGTTGTGTAGCCTGTGGAAAGCATTAGAGCAGTTAATCAAAGTTTGAAATCAGACAAATACGTATTTCTATCTGGTAACGTGTATGTGAGGGTCATTGGTTGAATAAGTCACTGCGTTCAGCCCTTTGGACGAAGAGGAATCACCCTCTAAAAAAGATATAGAACGCGTACAGACATTATAGCGCACAGCGGAAAAATTAATTTATTCCCATTCATTGTCGTTTATGTGTGTTATTGTGTACCTATTGGAAAGCATTAAAGCAGTTAATCAAAGTGTGAAATCAGACAAAAGACAGAACAACTCATCAGCATAATCTAAATCAGAAATTTTTGTATCTTCAGCCCATTTAAGGCCAAAATCTTTCCCTTGAAGTGAATTTCGCATAACATAATCAACAACCAAACTAAAGAGAAAAGGAGACAAAATGCACCCTTGTCGAACACCAGACGTAACGCTAAACCAATTGCTACAAGACTTACCAACTCTCACACACGACTCAGTGTTATTATAGAGAGCTTTCATTATGTTAACTAACTTGTCTGGTATACCATATGATTTCACAATCAACCACAAATTATGACGATCAACAGAGTCGAAAGCCTTTTTGAAATCAACAAAGCTAGCAACCAAAGGTTTCTGAAACTCTAAACATTTCTCAAGAATCTGCCTAAGTGAAAATATCTGATCTACACATCCCCTACCACTTCTGAATCCACATTGTTCATCACGCAATTGCCTGTCAACCAGATTCTTAATTCTATTAAGCACAATCATGGAAAGAACTTTACCACGAACAGAGAGTAGGCTGATACCCCTATAGTTATCACAAGAACTGCGATCACCTTTTTTGAAAATAGGGATAATAATATCTCTGGTAAAATCTTTAGGAACCATGCCTTTATCATAAAAGTTATTCAAAATTTCAGTCATCCAAGTGGTAACTGAAACATTCCCAGCTCTGAGCATTTCTGTAGTAATTTCATCTACACCTGGGGATTTATGAAGTTTAAGTTTAGAAATAGCCAAAATAACTTCAGATTGTGTTATAGGGCCAACATTAAAGCTGCCAATGCATTTATCATCATTACAAACAATGGGAGTAGAACTAACCACATTGTTTAGAACATCACTGAAATGCTCATCCCACCTAGCCATGACAGAATCCTCACCTTCTATAACCTTACATTGTTTATCCTTCAATTCCTGTATGCCTGTCCGTTTTCTACCACACAAAACATTAACTATCTGGTACAGCTCTCTGCTGTTGTGCTGTCTAACTGCTTCCTCGGCTTTGTCAGCCAAACCATCAAGCCAAAGATTCTTATCAGCAGCTAACAGTTTGTTTACACGTTTATTAAGCTCTCTGTAATGCTTTCTATTAGGACTATCAACCAAAAAATCCACCTTCTATCACATCCCAAAATTAATATCACGCATTCCTAGAACGTCTTCTTTCTTCCTCTTATTCAATTTTATTTAAATTTATTCAAATTATTATTATTTATTCAAATTTATTTAAAGGTTTACATATATTGCTTTTGTAGCAATAGTAATTGGAGCCATTTGATTAAATTAGCAGACTATTTCGACAATTATTGCTAAATAAATTCGATTGTTTTAAAGGTGAAGAGATTTTTTTTATCAAAAAACTTTTTCCGCTTTGGATGTGCATTCACTTTTGTTTTGAAATAGTTTTTTAACACCACTTAGGGTTAGTGAACAAATTACATATCAAATGAAAGCTATGCAGTTAGTTATCACGTTACACAACGTAAGAACGTACAGTCGTCACATTACGTGAAAATGAGATGTCCTTCTTCAGGCTTTCTCAGTAATGATTTTATTGTGAAGTAATCTTTCATTTTCTTATTTTTTGTTGAGCTGTGAGATTGATAATTATGTCTTATTGTTTTGGCTTTAAATTAATAGTATTATTTACTTATTTATTTATTTTTTTGGATGTTCGTAGAGAAAGTGGAGTTCGCAAAGGAATAGTAGGAGTCGATCCGTTTGATTTTATTTTTCTGTGTTTTTTATTTATATTTTTATTATATTTTTCATTTTTTAAGATCATTCTATCATTCATTTCCTTTTTTTTAATATTTAGAGATTTTTATTTTTTTTAAAGTGTTGATAATAGGAAGATGTAATTTAAAAAGAGAATGGTTTATTTATTATTCAGGATATTTGTACTATAAATATCTGTCATTTGATAATAAAAATTAGGAAGGGAATACAAAAGAGGATTCTGGGAATGTGTGTTATTAATTTTGGGGTATGATAGAAGGTGGATTTGGGATTGATGGTGGCTGGGTGGATTGGTTTTGAGATTGTGGGGTCGATTCACTATGTAAGTTAAATATTTTTATTTTTTTATACATGTATAGTTTTTATTTTTTTATTTTTCTCCCTTTTTTTCATCTTGGATGGAGGTAGTAATTTATAGCTACGAGAGTCGGTAGTAGTGCAGTTTGTAGGGCCATTTCTTACTTGATATAGGTGGTGTAGTTTGAGTGTCCCCTAGCTTTGGTATGCGTTTGTTAGTGGCTGGGTTTTCACACATGGTATGGCTCTTATGCAGTTTCGGGGTCCCATTTCTTTAGTATGTGGTTTAAAGAGGTAGAGTATCTACTTTGAAAGATTCTTTGTGAGGTGTTCTTATAAATAACAATTTTATTCTTTTGAAGAAGGGAGAAATAAATTCTATTCCACAAGGGGGTGGAGATTAAAAATTTGAAAAGTAAGTCAAAAATATAAGTTTTATTGAGTGGAGGACGAGGTTCTAGTATTAGATTGGTGTGAATGTCATGGAAATTTAAGTCAGATAAGGCAAAGAAAAATTTTTCTCTGAGTAGAAATTTTGTCATAGTTTAATAAGATATGATGGACAGTTTCTGGTACATTACAGTGTTACAATTTGGGGAAATAATGGTCTTAAGCTTGTGAACACTGGGTTTAAGTATTGTGGAATTTGTTCTAAGTCTGTGTCTGTTGTAGCAAATACACCACATGAAAAAACGTATGGTGCCTGATAGAGAATATGTTAAATCCCCCCCCCCATAATATTTGAAAGTTGAATCATTGTTTAATCAAAATTTTCAAATGTTGAAAGTGGATATTAAATAGATTTGATTATGATCTTATCTTCAGTCACATTTTTCCGTTAATTGTATATATTAGCAGTTATGGAGGTTTAAGTTAGGTTCTCACTGGAATGACGTGGAATATTATTAATATTCCAGCTTCCACATCTATTTAAATAATAAACGAATATTTTTGAAAGTCGATATTTAAATGAATTTGATTAGGATCTTTAATTTATCCTCAGTAACATTTTTCCATTAAATGCATATTTTAGACTTATGTAGCTTCCAAATTAGGTTCTCATGGGCATAACAATTCTGTAGCGTTTCAGTAAGGTACATCAAAAGCATAGGAAATGAATGTGAGTATTACGTTTTCTCCCGTTTCTTGATTTATTGTTTCTTTCTATGAATTTACAATAAACCTTTATTTAATCAGTTTACATTTCAAACACTGGGAAATTTTCGCAACCTTCTGGCACAAGTTTTCGTTATCTCCTTTCCGCAAGTCCTAACTACGCTACGGTCATAAATAGTTGAAATAAGAAAAAAGTTTTCAATTTACACATCAAAACTTAGTATTACTTATTACTTATGAAATGTTAGCCCTTTGATCGTTTTCGCAGGCTTATTTACGAATTCGTATACTACGCACGTACCCATTTTTTAAGCACAATCTGTCATTTGTAAGCACAGCGATAGCACGCTTACGAGTAGGAACAATATGGCGACGCTCGGTTACAGTTTCAAGCGATAGGGTGTCTCTCCCTCTTCCTACCTCCACGGTATGTAGTTAATACAACATAGGCTTTACGTTAGCTCTGTGAGAGATGTTACCTGTAAGGGCAAAATGAAATTTTTAAAACCGGCATTCTTTCTTATCATTGGCTGTATTTGGAATGTACAGTACCACCCAGTTTTTCATCTATATTTACGATCTCTCATTCTTACTTCCTCCTTGTTCCGTGGCATGCATAACCTGTCTTAGAAAAAAAAAAAATAAATAAATACCCCCTCAAGCAGCTGCTTGCCACAGAGGTCTGACAGGAGCCTGTCAGTTTATATGCCAGAGTGGAAGGCCTGAGAGGACGGCAGGACCTCAGCAGAAAAACGACGCATACATCCATGCCTTACCCAGGTCCCTTAGATCAGTAGCCAAGTGTGCTAACCACTCGGCCAAGGGACGGCCCTGTCTTAGAAAGGAATACCTATGTACAGTTATAAAGATAAAAATTGGCAACCGTCTCAAACGTAAACAACATCCCGTATTGTGTAATAGCGTAGGAAATTGAATGAGAGAAGTTAATAAAAGTTAGAGTGAAAGTAATCACAATAGAGGTTTAAATTTAGCACAAAATTCACATTTAAGAGGTAAGAGCATATATATAATAAATATAGACAGTAAATCTCCATAAAAAAAAGTTTCATCTGAAAAAATATGATGATTTACATGGATGCGTAGAATAATTGATCATTACCTAGCTTTAAAAACCTTTTGGCTAGTATTGTCAAATAAATATATCTCGTATTTTAATTCGTTAATAAGATAGCTTTTGGAAACCGAAAAAAAGGGGGCAGACTTGCAGTTTACGATACTTAGTTACAATAGTTCTTTTAACGCATCGCAATAAAAAAATACGTTACTCTTGACGGAATCCTAGCCTTCTGAAGTTAGCGGCAACTGATGGCAACAAAAATAATTTTTCACCTTGAAGAATTATATGAGAAGCAATTTAAAACTGCATCCTTAACAAAAAAAAAAACGACAGATCTGTAGTTGTCGCTCAGCCGCCAAATTGTTTTGACGTTAATGATAACTTTGTGTCCACTTGCTCTTAAGCAGCGCCATCTGTTAGCTGCGAAGCATGAACAGCCAACTGACTATATTTCTTTTTCCCGAAAGAGTTGTATAAAAAAAAACTACTGTTTTTCCATGATTTTGATTTATTTCTCTATATGTAGCATCTAGTTGTAAATTTTGGCTCTTTGGTAAGTGTAGCAAATTGCAGACAACTGTCTTAGTTAAATGTGTTCATTGTGCATGTTAATAGGAAATGTGGGACAAAGGGATTTATAAATTGCACGTCTGTTCTGGGAGCTTTCCTGTAATGCAAATTGGTGGTGGTTTTTTTTTTAATGATTTTTCTTGTTTTTTATGTTTGTGGTCCCTGAAGAGATTATTGTCATAAAGGAGGAGAATCCTTGACATGCCTGTTGTTGAATGCTACTCTTTCATCTCAAACATTTTGGGCGAAACAATGTTGGTGTACTTCCCAGGTTCGTGTCCTGCCTGGAGCAGCATTGAGATTTATCTACACAAAACTTCCTCCTATGATCAGTAGAGGACACTGATGAGCTTGGAAAAACTGCCATCTGTTGGATGGGATGTTAAGCTGTGTACCGTGTGCAGGAGAGCCATACCCTGTGCACAGGGGCAGTCATAAGTGTCAAGCTTGGAGGGTGCCATTTAGGGGCATATGAAGGATTTTGTAGTTAAAGGTATTTCTGGATTATAAAATCCTTTATATGTCCCTATGTATGCCTTCATATGGGGGACTAAAGGCATCAAGGGTCTGCCTTCTGAGAAAAGAAATTGGCTGTCTGTTGGAATAAAAAAGTAAAACACCTACGAACCTCTTTAGAGGGGGCAATGGCCCCCTCCTTGACTGCCATTGCCTGTGCATATTAAAGAACACTCTGGTTGTCCTTAATGGGAAGCTACCATATGTCTCTCAACAGCTATCCAATGGGTCCCCTCCCCCCAACCTTCTCTGAGTCCTTGTGGTTCTTGTGACCTATCCATTTAGTCCATTGTGTGCGAAAAAGTGCCACTGAGGTAAAACAACCTTGAAAATAAACTCGTAACTTTTATTCATCTTACACATGAAAAAAAAAAGGTGAAGAACCAGAGGCATTATTCACTTGTTACTTTAAATACCTGTGTTGGTGCCACAAGTGGCACCATCTGGTGAGCTGAGTGCTGTAAACTGCAGAAGCCCCCCCCCCCCCCACAAAAAAAAAAAATAGAAAAAAGAAAAAACTGAAAAAGTAAAAAATTGATTATTAATCTCTTGAAGTTTACTAAAGCAAATGAATGTGCCATTGCATTAGTGTGTGTAAATTATTATTTCTTTAATAAATATTTTTATGGAAGAAAGTTATGCCGGTGTGTAGGATTTTAACTACGTCTCTCCAGAAATATGCCAGAGTATTCTCCCACTGAACTAGCACCAGCTCTGTCTTTTCTATACTTAATATGCTATTCTTTTTATATTATTAAATTAAATGAGTTGTAAAATAATTCCACTATATATTTAGCAAACATACATTATTGATGGGTTTGGATCTTTCAGATTATGGGAAATTGGTGTGTTTTAGATATCTAAAATAGACAGATTTTTGGAATTAAAATTAGTTATGAAATTGAAAACTTTTTTGTGAAATAACATTAAGTAATCTTATATGCCAAACTAAATAGCATTCAGTTCTGAAGGTTATGAAAATAAAATATTTTACTAAAAAATGATAAATGTAATAAAACTTTTTTGAGTGATATAGTGAAAAAGATCTGGAAGTCAAATAAAAATGTATTAAAATAAACTGTAGACTAAAATAATTCTAAATCATGTGAATAGAAGCTAAGTTTCTTCCTGAATAATAGTAAAATAAATTTTTATCTGAAACAGGAAAATTGCTGTTTTCTGTTGTTGTTTTTTTTTTAAGGGTAATGAGGACTGGAAAATTGACTTAGTGATCCATGTTTAGCAGGGATTTTTTTCCCCATAAAAAATAATGGGATAAACTATGACTGGGAGCAGAAGATTTGAAACAACTTCCTGAAAATCTTCTTTTAAATTATTAAAGTATTTGTACTTTAGAAACAGTGTTGTTAAAATGAATTACTGCAATAAACTTTTTTATATCTACCTTAAAAAATGTAATATGCATGCTACTTCCTGCTGTGCATTCAATTGCTCATCCTCAAGCATTATTTTGATGTAAATGTCTATAAATTATAGTTATCATGCAGATTATTTTGATTTTAGAAATTTTATTGTTTGGTAGGCTGTGAACAATGTAGACTATGTCAAACTCATGGAAATAATTATAAAAATAAAATGATGTCTCCCCTCCTTTCTTCTATCTTTGAGATTAAAACTCTGTTTTCATTGTTGCACTTACCCAAACTCCCATTCTCTATAACAAGGAGTGAAAAATTTATGTATATGCTGTGTGTTCTTAAATGCAAATTATGATAAATGATCACTTACTTATTTTCAATATGACTAAAATAAATATCTTGATTGGATGGAGGCTGGATAAGGTTTAAGTGCAGGGGGAGGAGTTACAGGACCAGAGGGGGGTGGGGAGGTTTCTTCATCTGCCAATTCCTCATCACTTCCCTTTACAGGTTCAGATTCTGTCAACTTGACACTTTACAGCAAATACACTTGTCTGACTTTCTGATTTCCTCCCTCATTTGATGGACTTAAAATGAATCAAGAGTCCTTAATTTTCCTTTACAAATTGTATGATAACAAGCAAACATATATTTTCTGGAAAGATATGAATTTGAGTCCCTAACAAAACTATTGGTCAACAAAACTATTTTTTTTTCCACAAAACTACCTTTACTGCACTCAGAGATTTATCTCCACAAAATTTGCCACTCTGCCCAGTCAGTAGTGGGCACCAATGGGCTTGGAAAGGCTGCCATCCATCAGATGGGACATAAAGCCATGGTTCTGTGTGCTGCAGAGTCATACCCTGTGCATGTTAAAGAACATGCTAGATGGCCTTGGTGGGAGGCTACCATCTGTCTCCCAACAGCTGTTCTAGTGGGTACCCTTCCCCAGCCTTCTCTGAGCCTTCGGAGTCCTTGTGACTTGGTCATTTGACTCTGTGTGCAAAAAAGTGCTGCTCAGAGGTAAAACAATCCAACTGCACATTCAAAAAGTTATCGCTTTGCAATTGGTGTTGAGGTAGTCATTGTGGATAGTGACACTGGTAAATAATGAAATAAACTTGAGATATTCAATATCTACTAATAAATCAGCACTTTTAAGTCGATTCAAATTTTTAGAGGAAAAATTGTCTTGAGCTGGGTGGGATATGAACCCATGAATCAGGTGCTCTGGACCACTGAGCTTAGTGGTCCAGAGCACCTGACATGTTATCAGGAGGTCGTGGGTTTGTATCCCACCCGGTTCAAGACAATTTTTCCTCCAAAAATTTTAATCAACTTCAAAGTGCTGATTTATTAGTAGATAGTGACACTGGACAGTGCAGTAATTTTGAAAATCACTGGAAATTCCAGGGCTCTAATATGAGGAGGGAACAGGGCTGTAATCCGTGGAAGTGCAGGGAATTTTTTTGCATTGTTCCTTAACCCTTCCAGTGTCCATATCGTCTGTATATGTTCGGAGAATCTGAATTGAGTGGCCAAGGACATATGCATACATTTTTAGTACAACAAAAAACAATCTATTTTTAAAAAATAAAAATTGCTGTTTTAGTTTTATATATATCTTATAAAAATATATAATTCATGCTTCAAAAATAATATTTTGTTTTTTAATTTGATGCATATTTTATTAAACTACAATATAAAAAATTTTATAAAGCAATCAGATAGCTATTTCTTAGAACACTAATGGTATTGTTGATTTTCTTGTTAACATTCCTATTTGCTGAAGCAACCTTCTGATTTAAGCTCACAAGTTTAATTTGAACTATTGTCAACAAATTTTTCCTAAAATTTTCGAAAATCTAAATATTAACAAAAAAAAAACTTATTTTTAAAAACGGCAGATTTTGAAAGTAATTACAAAGTACCTACAGCCATTTTTTTTTCGTTTCACACTCTTTTCTGCCATAAACTTATTTCGATATTCCAAAATTATTTTTGTCATTTTTCCCATCATTCTATTCATCTTTTCTGTTCTTAAAATCGATACTGAAAGTGAGCACATCCTTCTTAGAAATTCTGGGAGCAACAGCATTTAATTAGTTATGCTTCACTGAGACAAACAAGACGCAGATGGCTGACACATGCAATCTCTGTTGCGTGTGCTACAAGTGTTGTTTACAGCTTTGGTTCAGCATATTGGATACCATTTGTAAAGTTAGTATTTACCTTTTTATATTTAAACTGTAGTTTTCATTTCAGTAGATTTACTTTCGTAAATCAGCGATCTTTTGGCTGATCATTAAGTATTGATTTTTTCATAATTATACTGCATTGTATGGGCGACCTCCTACTTGTTGCTGTGGATATTTTAACATTGCATTAGGCTATATGTTAATTTTTATTTTATTATTTATTACTTTTTCAGTAAAACTTTGATCTGGTATCATTTTCTGAAAATAAATGAGGTCTTGGATACGGAAGTAAGTTTATTTCTATAGATTTATTTGTTAATGATCCTTCGATCAACTGATTTATTGATCTTTCTGAGTTATGCTAGATTGGAGGTCAGCTTAAAAGTTGTTGCAGAATTTTTCCTGTTTTAGTAAAAAACTTTGAGTTTGTACCGTTTTATGAAAATGGAGGTAAAATTGAGCTGTCACGTGGGAGGGCTCTTTTTCGGGATGGCTTCCCCTCTGTTAAACTCACTGTGAACATTTCACCCCCTCCCCCACCTCTGGAAGAAAAAAAAATTTTTAAATTGCAAGTTTTTATGTTTATATTGAATGATTTTAAAGGCAACCCCTCCCCCCTCTCCTCAATACCTTGGTTGTGCCACACAGATGATATAACTCTGTTTTTTTTTTGTTTTAGTGCACAAACCTTTCTACACTTAGTCAAGATCCCCAAACTTCAACACCCAAAGAAAAAAAATTCATAATGTTTAGCAAAAAAAACAGCCAAGGAAGTTCTTTCTCTATTTCATAACCATTTCAGAAAATCCCTTGACTGTGAGAAGTCCAAGTCACTTTGTATAACACTGGCCGCGTTTAAAATATACGATACTGAAAAGAATCATTAAGAGAAATAAAAATCATATTTCAGATTAAATATTATATTATTCTAGAGGAAATTTCCTTTCGATAAATATATAATTAACTATTTTTATTCATTAGGTTTTCCAAAATGAAGTCTTAATTGTATAGTGTGGTCTTGTTTTCACCATATCACATTGAAAAAGGCTTATTAAAATCAATACGATTGCAAATTTGTTTATATTATTCATTTCCATAAAATTCATAATTAAATTCTGTTTAATTTGATATATAACATAAGTAATTTCCACTGATTGTTTTTTTTTTAATTCTAAAGTTGACTTGTTTATCTGACTCAGTGCAATTGGCTATAAAAGCCTGGAATTTTCTAAAAGTATGGTACAAAGAAAAAAGTTGCAAAACAAGAGAAATATTTGTTTGAAACCAAAAAAATAATTTTTCTGTTATTCAGAAATAAATAGCCTTTCCATTCATGTTCATTATAATCATTTCTGTCTATTAGTTTTTTTGTGTGTTTCCAGATGCATTTTTTTTTCATCATCATCATCATCCTCAAGCAGCCATGGGCTATGAAGGTCCAACCAGACCGTGCAATTTAGTTCTCCAAGCAAGTCTATCCTGAGCTACATCTACTGCATCTGGCCACTGCACACCAATTCTAACAAGGTCCTGTTTGTCTGCCCACCGCATCCTAGATCTCCCCTTCTTTCTGAGACCTTTAGGCACACTGTTCATAACCCTATTCGCCAATCTATAATTATTCATATGGGCAACATGGCCAAACCAACGGAGTCTCTCTCTGCACAATATGCTGCTTAAAGGAGGTTGCAAACTCCTTTGCCTAACCTCATCATTAGTTACAAAGTTGAACCACCTAATGTCCAAGATACTGCGTAAGCATCTGGAATCAAAAGCATCTAGTTTCCTGTTATCTTATTTACGAAGTGTCCATGTTTCACTACCATAACTAACCCTAGAAAGAACCAAACTATTATACAGTCTAATTTTAGTCTTTAGGTGTATACGCCTATTTCTCCACACTCTCCATAGGTTCTTAAAAGTCCCGGCAGCAATCCCTATTCGTCTGTTAATCTCATGCCGTACATCACCATTATCTGTTACATAGTTCCCAAGATAATTAAACTGCGACACCTGCTCAAGACTGCAACCATTCAGATTAACTGAATCACAGCCTGCCTGACCAATTTTCATCACTTTAGTTTTCTCTCTGTTTATAACCAAACCTACTCTACTACCAGTCTCATCAACAACTCGAATGAAAGAGTTCATCTCATCAACATCATTTGCCAAAAGGGCTAAATCATCAGCATAATCTAAATCAGAAATTTTCGTATCTCCAGTCCATTTAAGGCCAAAATCTTTCCCTTGAAGTGAATTTCGCATAACATAATCAATAACCAAGCTAAAGAGAAAAGGAGACAAAATGCACCCTTGTCGAACACCAGAAGTAATGCTAAACCAATCGCTACAAGCCTTACCAACTCTCACACACGACTCAGTATTATAGAGAGCTTTCATTATGTTAACTAACTTGTCAGGTATACCATATGATCTCACAATCAACCACAAATTATGACGATCAACAGAGTCGAAAGCCTTTTTGAAATCAACAAAGCTAGCAACCAAAGGTTTCTGAAACTCTAAACATTTCTCAAGAATCTGCCTAAGTGAAAATATCTGATCCACACATCCCCTACCACTTCTGAATCCACATTGCTCATCATGCAATTGACTCTACACCAGATTCTTAATTCTATTAAGCACAATCATGGAAAGAACTTTACTTGGAACAGAGAGTAGGCTGATACCCCTATAGTTATCACAAGAACTGCGATCACCTTTTTTGAAAATAGGGATAACAATAGCTCTGGTAAAATCCTTAGGAACCATGCCTTTATCATAACATGACTAAAAAAGACCTATTAATAAAACTTTTTTTTTTTTTGTTAAATATTTTATTTTCAGAAAATCCAGAATTAAATGCTGATTAATTTGGCATATAACATCCCATAATTTCTTTCATTAGTATTTGGCAAAAAAGTTTTAAAGTTTTTTTTTTGGTTGAGCATAGGGAGAAAATAGCTTGGCCTCTGGGATGGAAACCAGTTTTTCAGATTGGACACTGGAAGGGTTAATAGATTCGCCTTGTAGCTGTGAGGAATCAATTAATGAAGACATGGATAGTGAGGACCACCTGTATACTTTAGTATCAAAATTGAAATAGATTTGTCTGAATAATGCTGTTCTTTTATCTACTACCCTTTTTTTAGGCCATCTTGAATATTAAAGGGGCTAAACTTTTTGTCAACTCTGATCAATCAAATAAAAAAGTTCAGAATTTTTTTCATGACAGAAAAGGTCATGTCATATACCAAATGAAACATTTCTGTGACAATAGTGAAAAAAAAATGGATCTTTCATGACGATTAAAGGCTTAATTCTGGAAAAATAGTTATCTATCAATGGAAAGGAAATTTCTTTTTTGAATAATTTAATAAAAAAAATTCACCTAAAGCAGGATTGCTGTTTTTTTTAATAATTATTTTCATTGTAATACTTTAAAGCATGGTCCAGAATTGCACAAGGGGACTTAGCACTATTCATACTCATGGGTCTTTTGCTACTCTGTGGAAGTGGAGGGACACATTCTTGGCTGAGCATTTTATTCGACTGAAAAACCATGCATTTTCCTTTTTGGTGTTGCACTTTGTGGATCATGGCCTATTGCACAAGTTAAAAGTCTACTAAAGCAAAAACAAATTGAAATATCCTCAGAGTGTCATAACCAGGACTTTTTTTTTTCTTTTGGAGAGGTAGGGGTACCTTTTAAATCATTCCATTCAATATAAATTTGTGAAATAATAATTTTTTAAAATAGAATTTTGCTTAGGAGTGAGATATCAAATCTCTTCATCATAGCAGCAGAGAGAAAATGGGGAGTTAAAACCCTAAAAAAGTTGTATTCTTATCATACCTCCACCCAACTGTAGGAGTGAATTTCTACTTATAATATCCTCTGCTGTATTCAAGACCATTCATTATGATAAAATGACAAAAGATTAAAATTATTTATTAGAAAACCAAGGAATAATAAAATTAAAATAATCTAAAGCAATGTTTAAAAAATATCCTGCAGGAACAAGTTGTAAGGCATCTGTATTTAAGAGATTACAATCACAGCTACTTGATATCAATTTAATGCACACAATCTTTAGCTGTACAGTATTTAAAATCAATCCTAAGCAAAAGGAATAATTAAAACACTTGACAATATTTTAAAAAAATTGTCAAATGACAATACCACATATGATACCCAATACGATTAAAGGATTGGTATTAAATGATCAAGACAATCTTATAATTACAGCTGGAGTGTACAGTATAAATATAGAGGGCCCAGGTAATAAATCAGCAGGGAAAAATAATTACATCGGGAAGACATATCAGACATAAGATCAATGTATGTCCAAGCATAACAGTGATATTAAAAACAAGAAACCTAATGCAGCATTCGCATAGGTAAAATTAGAAAATAATATAAAAATGAATAAAATATAATATACACCATTAACCGCACCTCCAACCAAATTCCAACTACAGTATGCTGAAACACTTTTAATAACTACATAAAATGTCCATATGTAATATGGAGATAACAACCATACCCGCGACTTGGAACCTCCTGTTACGTGAGTAACATTAGCAACAAACTGTGCAGTTAACTGATAACAAGAGAGTGAATGGTATATAACGAGGTCAGCAATTAAGTGGGACTGCATTTTCACCTGAGGAAGCCCCAAGGTTAGTAATGGGGTGAAACGCATTGTGATGTAGTAGTTTGTTGCAAAGTATTTAATGTTTTATGAGCGAAGGTTTTAATGGTTAAATGTTAAATATTTTATGCATTATTAAGACTCATTCAGGAGTCATGTTTTAGTCAATTATTTTACTCTCCCTATAATGAGAAAAGGGGAAATCAGTACTGTCAACATGGAATATGGTCACTTAAAAATAAGTGCTCCTGTTAAATAGTTATATATCAGGAAAGACTGGTAACCTTAATATAGAGCATCTTGATGGCAAGACTGCTACAAATAAGGTATATCAGTGAAAATATTAAGTGACTGTGAAAATATTAAGAACCTCAACAGGAAAAGCACAATTATATAATCAGTGTGACACATTTTCTCCTGCTGATAACTAAGCCAAAACATTACCAATTAACAATGGAATAGAGTTGATCCAGTATGGAATGTTATATTGGGAAGAACGTCATCTGGAAGAATTGGAACAGCATGGACCAGCCCGAGTGGTGGAACTGGTAATATTTCTAATAACTTTTTTAATGTGGCAATATTTGTAATTAAAAGTTGATGTCAAGCTTAACTGTGGCTTAAAAAGATACCTTATGTATTGCACAAGTGGCAATATAGTTGGATAAGATATTATGATAACCCCTATGCAATCATATTGGGAGAATAGGATTGATTTTAAATACTGTACAACTAAAGATCGTGTGTATTAAATTGGTAAGGCATCTGCATCAGAAAAAACTGGAGAAGATGTAACATCACTTCGAAAGATTGCTAATGATTTATATGGAAATAAAACTAAAATAATTATGTATATGAAATTGAAAATTTAATAAATATGCAAATAAAGTACAGGTTGAAAAAATGCAGATGTTATCAAATGTTTACTGAAAGAAAGCACACAACAGGGTAATGTGTATCATGCTTATCATGTTTAATTTTAACATCAATTAAAATAAGTGATGATATGATGCGTATCATGTTTTAATTTCAGTGGTAAGCTTCGCAGAATCAAGGAAATCAGTGGTTTTGATTTCAGTCTTGTTAACTAATGCAATGAATGATAAAGATAATTCTAAAAATACTGAAATGGATATAAATCAGAAAGAAGAAAATAAAATGAAAAGCTCCCAATCTAAAATAAAAATTTGTTAATTTTTGGGAGAATTTCAAATCTTTTTGGGAAAATAGTTTGTCAGCAATTCAGATTAAAATTGTGAGTTGAAGTTAGATGATTGCTTAAAAATTTAATTTTTTCAACCAAAAAATATTATTCCAAATTTGGGTACTAAGGAAGAGCTGTTACAAATCTGGTGAAAATAATTATTATATAAGGTATCAAATTTGTACAAAATTGAACAGGGAAAGAATGCATTTGTGAAAAAATGAGTTTTGCCAATGAGTGGGATTCAAACTCACATTTCAGTTTCATATCAGATGTTCTAGACCACTAAAATATCACTGACTTGTTCATTTCTCCACTAATTTTGATATTCAAATTTGAAATTTCAAGCTTTGTTGTCAATGGCTCTATCTATGGAGAATGACACCTTCCATTATTGCTCAATACCTGGAAATCGTCAGTGGATTGGCCTCCAGATATGTACAACCAATGAACTCCCTCAGAAGCTTTTTTTTTTGGGGGGGAGGGGCGAGAAATTATACTTTTTCACCAGGTCTGGAGGTGAAATCTGTTGTCTTGATAACAGGGGGTTTCAGCTGTTGGGAGGAAATTTTTTAAAAGAAATACTCCAGTTTAAGGGTATTTTCACAGCTAGACCAGATTCTCAGAGTGATTGTGAGCAGGCATGTATGCAACGTATATATCTTTTTTTTGAGAGGGGGGGGGGGCTGCTAAATGTTCTTTTTTTTTAATAGCCTCAAAAAATATAGTCACACAACATACAGTGCAAAAGGTTGTTGGAGACAGTGTTATCACTTTGGTGACCCTGAAAACGAAAATTTCACAAACTGACAGATAATTTCATCTCTTGCTGATTACTGTCATTTAATATTTATTCTTTCATGGTTGCTGATAAAAAAATAACGGATAGCCATACCCATTTCCTATATCCTGACAAGCTGCAGCTGCTTTAGTATCTTTTTGCAGAATTTGGTTAACACTGTTTTTTCCAAGCCTACAAAGAGTTTTATCATTTTACAATTTTGAGTTTTCAAAGATTTCAGGGGGGAGGTATTTTGCCCCCCCCCCCACCTCTAGTATGCATTTCATCATAAGAATAGATTAATAAAATTAGCACTCTGCAACCAAAAGGTGTTGAAACAGCTTCAGTTTTTCAAGTTAAGTCGCGGGAGTAGCTGGAATATTACATTGTTCGCGATCTCACATTGAATTCATTACAAACTATTCTTTTGTTTTTAACAATTCTGAAATTTGTGATTACTAAAAACGTTAAAAAAATTATTTTTGACTTATTCAAGTGTCAGCACTTCCCAAAAAAACAATATTGTAAAATGCACATTTGAACTCGAATATTGCATGAATTATATTATTTTTTGGCCGAGTGGTTAGCGCGCTTGGCTACTGATCTACGGGACCTGGGTTCGAGCCCCGGGTAAGGCATGGATGTTCGTGTTGTTTTCTGCTGAGGTCCTGCCATCCTCTCAGATCTTCTACTGTGGCATATAAACTGACAGGCTCCTGTCAGACCTCTGTGGCAAGCAGCTGCTTGAGGAGGGGATTTATATTAAAATAATTAACTTAGTGACAGTGATTGGTGTATATAAGACTAATATTTCATGAAATGCAGAAGGGTACAAAATGGCCTTTTCTTGCCTCTTACTGCCCTGCCCACAGTTAGTAGGGGACACCAATGGGCTTGGAAAGACTGCCGTCCGTTGGGTGGGAAGTTAAGCCATGGCTCCATGCATAGGAGATCCATACCTGTGCGTGTTAAAGAACATGCTGGATGGCCTTGACAGAAAGCTACCATCTATCTTCCAGTGGGTCCTTGACACCTGACCATTTAGCCCATTGTGTGCAAAAAAGTGCTGCTCAGAGGTAAAACAATCCAACTCTTGCCCGTTATTGGACAAGCATATTCGCATAAACCCATGGTTCTATGTGAATGTAAAATTTCTCCATTGAGGGTGAGTGGGAGGAGGATATTCCTAAATTTCAACGGGCGGGGGGTGGCTCAGTCGGTAGTGCGCCAGGCTCGTAATCTGTAGTTCCCAGGTTCGAGCCCCAGCTGGGTCAGCGTTGAGATCTATCTCCGCAAAATTTTCCACCCTGCCCACGGTCAGTAGGGGACACCGATGGGCTTGGAAAGGACGCCGTCTGTCGGATGGGACGTTAAACCGTGGTCCTATGTGCGGGAGAGCCATACCCTGTGCACGGTAAAGAACACGCTGTATGGCCTTGACAGGAGCTACCATCTGTCTCCCAACAGCTGTTCCAGTGGGTCCCCTTCCCCAACCTTCTCTGAGCCTTCAGGGTCCATGTGACCTGGCCATTTAGCCC
Source organism: Ryuthela nishihirai (assembly GCA_038380435.1). Taxonomy (NCBI): domain Eukaryota; kingdom Metazoa; phylum Arthropoda; class Arachnida; order Araneae; family Heptathelidae; genus Ryuthela; species Ryuthela nishihirai. The sequence goes on from JAWZYU010000019.1 coordinate 9,875,250, forward strand.
ATGGTATGCAAAAAAGTGCCGCTCGGAGGTAAAACAACCCAACCCTAAATTTCAATTAAAATGATAAAGTCAAAAAATATTTTTTTTATTGCCAAATGAAAGAAAACCCCTTCAAATATTACTTTTATTTCTGCTGTACTTTAGCAACAAAACTCGTAGTACAAGATATATTTAGCTCCGCACATAAACTCTTCTAAGTTCTTTTCAGATAGTAAACTCCTGAGTGTGTTCTTCATATTTTTTAAACAAGTAAAACTTCATTCATTCACAACCTGGGTGTAGATTCCAATGTATTAACATATTTCTACACAATATAAATATTGCAATAAATAAAATACCCTCTCAATCCGCCTGCTTGTCACAGAGGTCTGGCATGAATCTAATACACCATAGAGGAGATCGCTGAGGAAGGCAACGCACCCATGCCTTACTCGGGGCTCAATTCACTACAATATAAATTATATTTAGATAATACTTGAAAAGTAGCATAAATGCAATTTTTACGACATGATTTTTGTGTGGCGCACTTCCATACATCACTTCCAGTTCTTTCTGAATCATTCAATTGTGAAATCAGATCTTTTAATTCTTCCCTTGAAGTTGTTACCGTTTCTTGGTGTTTTATAAACAAAGAATTTAAAATCTTCATAGAATTTTTCAGACAACCATTTTCCTTAAATTTTTTTTTTTGGATCTAACAAATGGCGAATTAAGGTGCAGGAGCTTCTGAAAGCTTTCACCTGTCTGGTGGGGGGAGTGACAAAAATGCATCAGCAGGTTAAATAAATTGAAATACAGAAATGCATTAATAGATAATATAGTATATACCCACTCAAGCAGCTGCTTGCCACAGAGCCTGACAGCAGCCTGTCAGTTTATATGCCATAGTAGAAGGTCTGTGATGATGGCTATGGAAATGGTAGCTAGGTAGTCACTGGAAGGAGAGCTATGCACCATCCCCTGTGATGATGCATAGAACCAGCCAGGCCTAGCACCTAAAGTCTGATCCCACGTTCTCGTGGTGCAGGCTGTTAGTACCTTTCAAAAGTGATATTCTCTTATGGAAGTGTAGAGCTGCCAGATTAGAGTGGCCTACTGATCTAGACAATTATGGCTACTTTTCTTTTTCACCCTGCTTAGGAGTGGTCAACCATACAGGACCTGGTGCTGACCATATTGGATCCAGAACTTGCTGCCTGTTGGGCTACTGTTGAGGGAAAATCTTCAATTGTGTTTCTGTTTGTGAGTTGACAACTCCAAGTGAATAGATTCACAGGATATATTATATCAGCTGGTGGATAATCGATCTGAGGTCATTACAGATATCTGAATTTTTACACCTGCAACTTCTACAGGCATCGTCTGACCTACACAGTCTTCCAGTGTACATGGCTTCAGCCTTTAGTAGGGAGGAAATGGATCTTTGCCCATAGTCAGCACTTTGTAACGCTCCAAAGATTTTTAACTTTTAAAGTTGGACCTTTTGTCTGATCCAAATTTCTTCAAATTCCGTATAGCTGTATTGTGCGTCAGGCAATAATAACTTGCCAAATAAAGTTGAAATAGGGTTCGTTTTGTATATAGAATTACTTATCGAGTAAGAATTAAAAAAGGATTGTCAAGTATAATTAAAGTTTAAATATAATCAAAAATCAATTAATGTTGTTCAAGAGAAAAATAGCAAAAATTCAAAAGTTTCTAAAACAAAGTTTATTCCCAAAAAATTTAGACTCGCTCAATTCAATGGAAGAATATAAAAGTTGGAGTATTAACAACTCCTTCTGTCTACACAACACATACTTCTGACTCCTACATTAGGGTAGGCCGAAAAAATTCAAAATTTTTTTTTCAAGTCGTAATACCGCGGAAAAGTTGCGAATTGGAGAAACTAAAAAGGGGTTAAAAAAGAAATAAAATCGGTTTATATCTTCCGGTCGCGCATGTGCTCTAAATTTTGCCGAAATTTGGAAAAATTCACATTTTTACGATAATTTTTAAATTAGCCTCTTCCCGAATTAATAGCTCCACTTCCTATGTATTAGAACCACAGAAAATAATGTTTAAATATTATTTAAATCCATCAACATCTTCCGGTCGCGCATTGCCTTCAAAGTTAATGAAATTTTGAAAAAAATTTACAAATAAGGTAGATCACAGTTCAAGGAAAAAAAAAAAACTAACAACTTACATGTTCTTTATATTTGTTCTTTATTGAATACAAGTTTAAAAACAAATTATTTTAGACCATTAGTAATAATTATAAACAGATTTTTTTATTGAAAAAACCAAGTTTTTGTATGAAGAGTCATAAGTCCAAGAAACTCATCTTGAACAATTGAACATCTCCGTTTTCATTCATTCTTAGCTGAAGGTATTTGAAATCTGATTTATGGGCGAAGTTAGGCATGGTTGACCTTGACAGCAGAGTCGTTCTGATAAAACCATCCCTAGACTCAGCTCCGCAAACTTTTCCTGAAGTTTCTGTCACGAGTTTCACACATCGTTCAACTGCCTGTGTGTGAACTGGGAATGTCTTGAATGTTATATCCCAATTAGGGACTGAGTCACTTTGAATATGTGATTTAATCTCATCGTCACTGATATCTTTTAATAATAGGGGAGAAGATAAATCACAGTCCATCCAGTTAATTATTTCCGAGTAGTCTTGAGCCTTGAAATTGAGTTTTGGCGGCATGAATGTTCTGATAGTTGTTCTCTTTTGATCTAACTGTCTCGCCTTTAGAATTCGTTAAAAAATTTAATTTGTTTTTATTTACTTTTTTTTACTTGTTTTAATACTAAAAATAAAATCGGTTTATATCTTCCGGTCGCGCATGTGCTCTAAATTTTGCCGAAATTTAAATATGTGATTTAAAATTCGGCAATTACATTGGCAATGCCAATGTGGTTTAGTATTAAAACAAGTAAATACTTTACAGAGGGACCAAAACTTGTGTACCAATCAATACAATCTTCAAGGTACCTGCCTGAAGATTTACGTAATATTGTCGACCCTGTGATCGAACGAAATGGCTTTTTCGCTCATCCAGAACATTTAATGTTAGCCATGACACAAGATAATACAAAACACAAGAGAGCTCGGACTTCGACGAATTCTAAAGGCGAGACAGTTAGATCAAAAGAGAGCAACTATCAGAACATTCATGCCGCCAAAACTCAATTTCAAGGCTCAAGACTACTCGGAAATAATTTACTGGATGGACTGTGATTTATCTTCTCCCCTATTATTAAAAGATATCAGTGACGATGAGATTAAATCACATATTCAAAGTGACTCAGTCCCTAATTGGGATATAACATTCAAGACATTCCCAGTTCACACACAGGCAGTTGAACGATGTGTGAAACTCGTGACAGAAGCTTCAGGAAAAGTTTGCGGAGCTGAGTCTAGGGATGGTTTTATCAGAATGACTCTGCTGTCAAGGTCAACCATGCCTAACTTCGCCCATAAATCAGATTTCAAAGTACCTTCAGCTAAGAATGAATGAAAACGGATATGTTCAATTGTTCAACATGAGTTTCTTGGACTTATGACTCTTCATACAAAAACTTAGTTTTTTCAATAAAAAAATCTGTTTATAAATATTACTAATGGTCTAAAATAATTTGCTTTTAAACTTGTATTCAATAAAGAACAAATATAAAGAACATGTAAGTTGTTAGTTTTTTTTTCCTTGAACTGTGATCTACCTTATTTGTAAATTTTTTTCAAAATTTCATTAACTTTGAAGGCAATGCGCGACCGGAAGATGTTGATGGATTTAAATAATATTTAAACATTATTTTCTGTGGTTCTAATACATAAGAAGTGGAGCTATTACATTCGGGAAGAGGCTAATTTAAAAATGTAAAAAATTATCGTAAAAATGTGAATTTTTCCAAATTTCGGCAAAATTTAGAGCACATGCGCGACCGGAAGATATAAACCGATTTTATTTCTTTTTAACCCCTTTTTAGTCTCCCCAATTCGCAAATTTTCCATGGTATTACGACTTGAATTTTTTCGGCCCACCCTATCCTACATCTCTACTCCACTACTCACAACTCACTCCAACTCTGTGACCTGACGTCACTACGAAAACAAGCGGCATACAAAGCAGGCAGGTGTCTGTTGCACACCGGGAAAATATTTGCATAATCTGACGATCGCGCTTGCTATGACGCAAGAGGGGTCATCCTATACACGCACATTAGCAGCTGACAATGAAAAGGTTGAAGTTGTGTATGCACAAGTAGCCAGAATTGCAATCAAAAACTTGCAAAAATGAAATAATAATCCCCAAAATGATAAATAATCGTAGACCATCACAACTTCCTCTCTCAATAAATGTATCTTTAAAATCCCACTAACCATTTTCTGTCCATAGATAGTTGGAATGTGAGGCCTATGCACAAAGATTATTCTCTTGGTCCTCATACAAGAATTCCACCATTGTAATATAAATATTCTTGGTTTTCAAGAGACAAGATAGATAAAGGTCAGATTCTTAAAAATAATTTTAATAATTTTAAATTTCTCTTTTCAGGGAGGTAAGATAAAAAGCATCTCCAAGGCATAGGCTTGCTACTCAGAAGATGCACTAGTTATTCTCTTATAGGATATGAGTGCATTAATGAAAGGTTTCTTACAACAAAATTTCACACAATGTTGACAAGAATTAAAGACGAATGCTATCTGTTGTTATTCTCCCACTGAGGATGAGAATGATAGGTTTTACAGACAAGTTCAGGATATATTGAATTCTGTTAAGAAAGGAGATATTACCCTAGTTCTAGATGACTTCAAGCCAAATTTGGTACTGACTTACCTTTGGGGGAGGGATGATAGGCCCTTTTGATATTGGTAGTTCCAGTAGCAATGGGGAACGTCTCCTACACAAGGCAAGTAAACTTAAATGGTTTGCATATAATTAGCACATACTACAAACATCGAGACATTTATAAATACACATGGGTTTCACCTGATGGGTTGCACAGGAATATGATTGATTATATATAGATTAACAGCAAATGGGCTAGTTCGGTTAGGAATACAAGATCATGCTGGGGAGCGAAAATTTGGTCTGACCACTACCTGGTTAAAAGTGTCTTGCAACTGAAGCTTAAGAAATATTGTGCTAAGGTTAAGAAAATTACCTTTAACACCGAAGGTCTGAAAGATCAGGTGTAGCCAAAGCATACCATGATAGGCTATATAGTCAGTAGGACAATCATGGTTTTCTTACTGCTGAAGTTGAGAAAGAATGGGATCAATTTAAACAATCTTGACTTAAAACGAAAATGCTCTTTTGGGTAAAAGGGAACAGAGGAAACAAAATTGAGGGATAAGGCTATGAAACTTATTTCTGAAAGAAGGAAGGGCAGGATTAATATGAATCAACACCCTACTAATCCTAACAGATGACATTAAAATGAGCTTAATAAATATGTAACAGATCAGTTAACAGCTGATAAGAATCTTTGACGATAGCTTGGCTGGCAAAGCAGAGGGTTGTACGAGATAATGTCTTTTGTGGGAAGAAACTGACAGGTACATAGAGATTGGGGATAAACATGGTAAGGTGGTTGAAAGGTGAGGATTCAGTGATGGTTAGGTGGACTGAACATTTCAGAGATGTTCTAAACAATGATATTTCTACCCCCCGTTGCTTGTAATGAGGATACATGCATTACTGACTTTAATAATGGCACTATATCAAATTCTGAAGTCACTATGGCTATCTCTAAATTAAAACTGCCTAATTCCCTACGAATGGATGAAATCAACACTGAAATACTGAGCTGGGAACATTTGCGTTGTCACAGGGCTGACTAAAATTTTGAATAATTTTTATGATTAAGGTGTTCCTAAGAATTTTACTTGAGCTACTGTTATCCCTATTTTTAAAAAAAGCTGATCATAGTTCTTGTGATAATTATAGGGGTATCAGCCTACTTTATATTCCAGGTACAGTTCTTTGCATGATTATACCTAATAAAATGAAGAATTTGATTGATGTACAATTGCGAATTCAGAAGTGGTAGGGGATATACAGATGAAATATTTTCACTTAGACAGATTCTTGAGAAATGTTTAAAAAAAATAAATACCCCCTCAAGCAGCTGCTTGCCACAGATGTCTGACAGGAGCCTATCAGTTTATATGCCATAGTAGATGGTCTGAGAGGATGGCAGGACATCAGCAGAAAAACGACACGAACATCCATGCCTTACCCGGGGCTCAAACCCAGGTCCCTTAGATCAGTAGCCAAGCGCGCTAACCACTCGGCCATGGGACGGCTGAGAAATGTTTAGAGTTTCAGAAACCTCTGGTTACTAGTTTTATGGATTTCATAAAGACTTTTGACTATGTTGATTGACATAATTTGTGGTTGATTGTTAGATCATATGGAATACCTGATAAGTTAGTGTAATGAAAGCTCTCTATAATAACACTGGGTCATGTGTGAGAGTTAGTATGTTTTGCAGCGATTGGTTTAGCATTGCTAGTGGAGTTAGACAAGGGGGCATTTTGTGTCCTTTTTTGTTTGATTTTTGAAAGAAAGAACTGTATGAATATCCTTAATTAACACCCTACTAGTTCTAACCAAAAGCGTTACAAAGAGCTTAATAAAGGTGTAAAGGATCTGTCAGCAGCTGATAAGAATCTGACTAGATGGTTTCGCTGGCAAAGCCAGGGAAGTAGCTGGACAGCGTAATAGCAGAGTTGTATTAGAAAGTTAATGTTTGATGTGGGGGAAAAAATGTATAGGTATTGAAGAATAAACGAAGTAAGGCTATTGAAGATGATCCAGTCATGGCTAGGGTGGGCTGAGATACAAATGAGTTGGCAAAATTATTCGTGACTTGATAAAATTCCAGTGAGATGTAAAAATTGGGATTTTTTTTTCTGTAAAATTATGGCGAGTTTCCAAAATCGAGGTAGCTTGGCAAAATCTATGAGAGTTGACAAAATTTGGAGTGGCTTTGCAAAATTCAGGTCTGATGTAAAAATTGGGCTTATTTTCTGTAAAATTATGGCGAGTTGACAAAAATCTAAGGCAGCTGGCAGAATCGAGGCAACTTGGCAAAATTCGAATCCACTTGGTAAAATACTGGCAAGTTGCGAAAATTGGGATTGGTTTTGTGAAATTAAGGAGAGTTGGCAAAATCTTGGAGAGTTTGAAAAATTTGAAGTGACATGGCAAAATCAGGAGAGATGTAAAAATTGAGATTATTTTTGTGAAATTAAGGAGAGTTGGCAAATTCGAGACAATTTGGCAAAATGAAGGGGAGTTAAAAAAATGTAGGAGAGTTTAAATTTGGCAAAATTAGAAACCATTTGGTAAAATCAGGTGAGTTGTGGAAATTGGGGTTGGTTTAGTGACATTAAGGAGAGTTGGCAAAATCTAGGGTAGTTGGCAAAATTCGAAGTGGCGTGGTAAAAATCAGGTGAGATGTAAAAATTGGGATTTTTTTTCTGTAAAATTATGGTTGGCAAAATCTACGGGAGTTGGCAAAATTCGAAACCACGATAAAATACGGGCGAGTTGTGAAAATTGGCCTTGTTTTTGTGCAATTAAGAACGGTTGTCAAAATTCGAAGTGACTTGACAAATTTAGGGAATATGTTTAAGTTCATTTTCTACTTTTTAGGGCCATCTAGGAAGATACGAATTTAAAAAAGAAATTGCCACTAAACATACCTATGTTCAAAAACTTTCATTTGATGTGACTTATAAACATCGACCATATTTTTCCTCTCTTTTAGAGTCATGTTTGAGATAGCCCATGACATTGGAGACGTCACAAGCTTTAATTTGAGATATGACTCGTTAAAGTCGAAACCCGGAAAATTTAAACCCCCTTTTTTATCAGGGGGGAATAGTGGGGGTAAAATTCATAATAGTTTACGACGGTCATTATACGAACTTCCATTTGACATCTAACTCGTAACTGTAGGGCCCAGCATTCGCAAAATATAGTAGAACGCAGTGGAGGATCAAGCGGTGTAGGACCTGGCAGCCACTAGGGGCCCCGAGCTCGGAGGATAGCAAAAAATGATTAGGACCTCTCGGGACCGCAATCGCCGGGGCTGCAAACTTTTCTCAAATTAAAGAAAGGTAATCAAATTGTTTATTAAAGTACCGGAAAAACATAATGTTATCTGTCAATCTATTTTGCTTAGAAAGAACAAATCGAGTACGAAAATGATTACACTATTAAATTTGTTATATTCTTTAAAAGAATATAATAAAATTTATTTCCTTTCTCCTTTCCTTTTTGTGTTATTAAAATTTAATATGTTTTGTGTTTGACGGCTCGCCAAACACAAAACTTTGTCTTTGGCCAACAAACACAAAAGCCGTCATTGACCGCTAGTGCTACAGTCGGTATTCTGATAAGACTCCGTCACTGCAAAATATGCTCTTGGGGCTTTAATCAGATTTTGTTTTCTGAGAAAAAATTAAAGTTCATTGTTTCTGTTCTATATTTGTGAAAATTTTTATTGGTAAGTATAAAGATTCGTAATAATATTTAAATAGCATTTGCGAATGAGATTAAAATTTCAATTTAATTACAATTTACAGAAATTACCAAATATATGAAGCTATTTTCTTTTACAGGAAAACAATTTCTAATTCATATTTAAAAGTTCCTGTAATTTATTTTACTTTATTTTTGCTTGTGGACGGAAAGAAATATATTTTTCTTTACAGATTTATCGTTCGCGAAAGATATTTTACATTCTATCATTTTTTTTTATGTTGAGATTTTTTTTTTCAAATAAATAAAAATAAAATAAAAAAAAAATTGTGCTTAACTAGATGGCCACCAACCACAGACTTGCGACGGAGATGATGAGGGTTGAACCGGTTACAGGAGTGTCAATGCTTCCCTTACTGTAATGTCCTCCCTGCTCAGATCCTTTCCGACTGAGCCAGATATGATGTCCTCCCTTCTCCGATCTATGTAGACTGAGCCAGATGTGATGATCAGTAAGCTACGAACCCGTCAGATGTGATGACTCGCCTATTCAGAATGCGATGGGACCGGGCCAAATGTCGTGGCCGCCGGAGGACGATGTAATTGTCGCTTAGTAGACTTCACCCTCACTTCGGTGAAAACACAGGTTTGCGGGTTTTTAAAGCCCTTGGCACTTTATGCCTTTGATTCACTGCGTTGAATGATGAATAAAAATAGTCCATCAATTAACTGCACGAGAGTTAGATAGGGATGACACAGTTTATTTACACTTTTTACACTCAAGTGCTGGGGATGCTCTCAACTCCGTGGGCCTTTGCTGCTGCAAACATTAATAATGAGGTGGAGAATCGCACACTCTGCAAATTCTCACTTTACAGACCTCAAACTCGGCGAAAGGATAATCAACCTTTGCCTACACTGTGGTTCACTCTGAATCCACAAAACTATTATCAGATTCTCCAAGAATCTCCTCTTGGAATCACACCTCTCCTTCAGGGTTTCTGTTGAGTAAGGCGGCGTCCTTTTGACACGTGTCGAAACGACCTTCTTCGCTTGACAGCTAGGCACAAACTGTTGCCTCAATCTCCTCACCCTAGCCTCGTGCATGGACCTTGCTCCCAAGGCTAGTCGTTTACGGCCATAAAAGACTTCTGGAGCTGATCTCCATGCAAGCAGCCAGCTTCAGACTTCAAAACAACAACAGTGAGTCACATACCCCCCCCCCCCCATCCTGCACTCAAGAACACACTTAATACATAAAATATCTGCAGTCATAAAAATACAATAAAAATGCATCAATAAATAAATTAGAGGGACAGACACTTACCATTTTTGCACTTTACAGAGGTAAAAGGAAAAATTCTACCTAGTGATATTTGGGAATTATCCCTTTTATTTATTTACTTTTTATTTTTTTTTACAACTATTAATAGAAGGGTTAGGCCTAATCTTTTTGTCCCCAGCTTGACTGAATACATATACGGGTCCCAAGGGAAGTGAATTGTTGAATCCAGATTGTAACTGGCTACCTTCACTTTTACCCAATGTGGGACAATTTTCGAGAACCAACAAGTAGAATTTTCCTTTTTACCTCTGTAAAGTACAAAGATGGTAAAGGAAGCGTTCAGAAACCGGTTCAACCTTCACCATCTCCCGGTCGTAACCCCAGTGGCCATCTAGTTAAGCACAAAGGTAACTTTACTATTATTTTTTTAAATATTATTTTTTCCAAAGTTTTTGTAATTCATTTTTATTTATTTTTTAATTATTAATATAAAAATAATATTTGACGAAGAATGAGCTTGATTATTTTATTTATTTATTTTTACTATTTTTTTTATAACTATTGATTATTTTATATTTTTAACCATTTCATTAATGCCTCAATAAAAATAAAATTCACATATTAAAAATTTAAAAACATTAAAAAAATCATAATTTCTTTTAGGCATAAAAATGAAATAACAATCAGGAGCAGGAAAAAAAATTAAAGCGAATCCAAGAAATTATTAAGGACCAGAAAAATGCTATGCATAGATTTCTCGTAATCCATAGAGATGAGCCATCCCCATCTTCATGCAACCCTATCATCGAAAAGCTATCTATAGAAGCAGGCAAAGATAAATGTTAAATTGAAACGGTGTCCAATAATAAAGATGAAAATGTCAAAAATGAAAATGCAACAGGAAGATGATTCTGAAAAATCCGAAGATAGTTCTAGAGAATTTACCAAATTAGAGCTTTACATAAATGATGATATGGCTCTTTGGCCTACAGTGCTATCTGATGTAATAATGATTGATCATATATTTGTAAACAAGCCAAAAAAATATTGGAAAGGTAGAAACTTTAAAATCGGTGTATAAGGATAGGGATCAATTGTATAACAGAGGTCATTCGTACGATCATTTTTACGGTATAAAAACGTGGAATTAAAGAAGAGATAAATCGACATGTATTTTGAGAAATAAGCAAGTGTTTACAGGATGTACCAAAAATAAATAACGAGACGGTTTGGCCATTCATTTCAGCTAACATCTTTAAGAGTAACGATCTCTGAAAACAATTTTGAAAAGTTTACAGCTCGTTCTAAAGTAAGGTGAAATCCCTATAATAAAACACCATTTTTAGACGAATTTTCTACTTTTTGAAGAGGTCGTTTACCCTCCAAAATTTTTCTCACAGGGTGTACCAAAAATAAATGAACGAGACGGTTTGGCCATTCATTTCTGCTAAACATCATTTTAGGGACTTCGACATTAAAAGTATTGATCTCTGAAAACATTTTTGAAAAGTTTACAGCTCATTGTAAAATAAGGAGAAATCCCTATAATAAAACATTTTTAGAGGAATTCTCTACTTTTTGAAGAGGTATTTTGCCCCCCAAAATTTCTCTCACAGGATGTACCAAAAATAAATGAATAACGAGACCGTCTGGTCATTCCTCTCAGTTAATGTTCCGTTTCAGAAAAGAACACACCTCAACGCTGAAGAGTAGCAGGTGAGAGGTTATTTTGAAGGGTGAAAAAAGGGAGTGGTGTGTTGACGGTACGCATTTATAACCCGTTCACCGATGCAAATGCCACCGTCCGTCGGATGAGACGTTAAGCTGTGGACCCCGTGTGTGGGAGGGCCCACGTTAAGGAACACGCTGGATTGCCTTGACTGGCGAACAGCCTGTTTCAGTGGGTCCGGGTGACCTGGCCATTTAGCCGTTGGTGTGCAAAGTGCCGCTCGGAAGCAAAAAAAAAAAAGTAACAGAGCCCAGTGCCTGGATCGTACCAACAGCTGTTCCGGTGGGTCCTTTCGACGTTCTCTGAGGCTTCGGGGGTCCGGGTGACCCGACCATTTAGCCCATGGTGTGCAAAGTGCCACTCGGAGGTAAAAAAAAAAAACAATGGAGCCCCGTGCCTGGCTCCCATTCCTCAACGGCTGTTCTGGTGGGTCCCCCTCTACCTTCTCTGAGGCTTTGGGGTCCGGGTGATATGGCCATTTAGCCCAAGGTGTGCAAAGTGCTGCTCAAAAGTAAGGTAGCCCTGTGCAGATCTCCTCGATGGTCAACTGTTTTGGCGGATTCCCTCGACCTCCGAGTCTTTGTGGTCTGGGTGACCTGGCCATTTAGCCCATAGTGTGCAAAAAAAAGTGCCACTCGGAGGTAAAACAACCCTTCCCCCCCCCCTCTCTACCTATTGCCCAGCGTTTAAGGGAGTGGGAATTGGTCGCACTCTGTATTCTGACCATCTCTCGGAACTATCTTTGAGGGGGAGGGGGGGGGGGGGTAGGTGTCGTCTCTAGTAAAAAAGAATGGGATTTCGTGAATCATTCCGTGCCGAAAGTAACTGAGCATGCGCAGACGCAAAAACCTCCTGCATTGTGTTTCTCCGTGCCGCTAGTGATCCAGTAGTTTTTTTTACCCCGATAGAAGGAAGTGTGGCCAGCCTAGGCAGCAGGCAGTTTTTTTTCCCTCACTGCACGAACTACCGGATGGTTACGTGGTGTATTTAAGGCCCAGTTAGGAACGGATAGCAATACACATTTCCCCTCCGTAGTGTGCAAGGTGCCGCTCAGAGGTAAAGCCATTACCTCTGAGCGGCACACTTGCACACCATGGGCTAAATGGCCGAGTCACCCAGATCCTGAAGGCTTGGAGATGGTCGAGGGGACCCACTGGGAGTGGTAAGCATTCCAGTGTGTTCTTGGGCTCTCCCGCGCTACTGCTTGACGTCCCATTCAACGGACGGCGGTATTCCCAAGCCTGTCGGGGGAAATTATAAACCGGGGGTTTTTAAGGACCTTCCTGGCTCTATAATGGGGGAAGATAAAACAAAGTGGTTCTTTTACCTGCGAGTGACACTTTTCACACTATGGGCTAAATGGTCACACGTTCCCCCGAAGGCTCAGAAAAGGTCCGGGAGAAACAGCTGTTTTGGTAAAAATGATAGCCTCCCATCAAGGTAATCCAGCGTGTTCTTTAATATGCACGGAGTATGGCATTACCTCTGAGCGACTCCTTGTACACCGTGAGCTAAATGGCCGGGTCACATGGACCCCGAAAGCTCGGTGGACGGGGCGGAAATGTGGGGAAGTAAGTGAAGGGATGATGGAGGGGGGGGGGAGTGGATCGAACGCGCCGTATAAATGGTCTCGACAATGGCAAATTATGGTTTCAGTGCGCACGTACACGTACGTTTAACAGAGCGTGTCACAAGATCACGTGTACCTTTGATTTCCGGGCCTCTGCATGCATTGAGGGGAAAAGTTCTTGCATATCCGTTAGTGGTTCCTAACTGGGCCTTTTTTCTACCACGTGGCCATCCGATGGTTCGTGCAGTGCGGAAAAAACTGCCTGCTGTCTACGAGCCTCTGCGTATATTGAGGGGAAAAGTACTTGCTATCCATTCCTAACTGGGCCTTAAATCCACCATGTGGCCATCCGATGGTTCGTGCAGTGAGAGAAAAAACTGCCTGCTGGCCACACTTCCTTCTATCGGGGTAAAAAAATTACTGGATCACTAGCGGCACGGAGAAACACAATGCAGGAGGTTTTTGCGTCTGCGCATGCTCAGTTACTTTCGGCACGGAATGATTCACGAAATCCCATTCTTTTTTACTAGAGACGACACCTACCCCCCTCCCCCTCAAAGACAGTTCCGAGAGACGGTCAGAATACAGAGTACGGCCAATTCCCACTCTCTTAAACGCTGGGCAATAGGTAGAGAGGGGGGGGGGGGGAGGGTTGTTTTACCTCCGAGTGGCACTTTTTTTTTGCACACTATGGGCTAAATGGCCAGGTCATCCAGACCACAACGACTCGGAGAAGGTCGAGGAAATCCGCCAAAACAGTTGACCGTCGAGGACATCTGCACAGGGCTACCCTATTTCTGAGCAGCACTTTGCACACCTTGGGCTAAATGGCCAGATCACCCGGACCCGAAAGCCTCAGAGAAGGTAGAGGGGGACCCACCAGAACAGCCGTTGGGGAATGGGAGCCAGGCACGGGGCTCCATGTTGTTGTTTTTTTACCTCCGAGTGGCACTTTGCACACCATGGGCTAAATGGCCAGGTCACCCCGACCCCCGAAGGCTCAGAGAACGTCGAAAGAAGCCACCGGAACAGCTGTTGGTACGATCCGGGCACTGGGCTCCGTTACTTTTTTTTGCTTCCGAGCAGCACTTTGCACACCAAGGGCTAAATGGCCAGGTCACCCGGACCCACGAAGTCTCGAGAGAAGGTCGATGGGACCCACTGAAACAGGCTGTTCGCCAGTCAAGGCAATCCAGTGTGTTCTTTAACGTGGGCCCTCCTGCACACTTGGTCCATGGCTTAACGTCTCATCCGACGGACGGTGGCCTTTGCATCGGTGAACGGGTTATAAATGCGTACCGTCAACACACCACTCGCTTTTTTCACCTTTCAAAATAACCTCTCACCTGCTACTCTTCAGCGTTGAGGTGTGTTCTTTTCTGAAACGGAACATTAACTGAAAGGAATGACCTGACAGTCTCGCTATTCAATTATTTTTGGTACACCCTGTATATTGCTACCCTTGAAAAATGTTTTCCACATCGAAATCCAAATTAACTAGTGGGTTCCAAAACCGGAAAACTGTTACAACTTTCTCCGACCGTGAACTTTCAAAAGAACATTTGCAATCTATGTGTGTAAAAAATATATAAATAGCCCCTCAAGCAGCTGCTTGCCACAGAGGTCTGACAGGAGCCTGTCAGTTATAAGCTATAGTAGAAGGTCTGCGAGGATGGCAGGCTCTCAGCAGAAAAACAACACGCACATCCATTCCTTACCCGGGGCTCGAACCCAGGTCCCTTAGATCAGTAGCCAAGCGTGCTAACCACTCGGCCACGTGACGGCTTCTCTATGTGTATATTTTATATAAAAGATCTTGATCTTTAAACATAATCATACTAATTTATTGAAGCAGTGGGAACATGAAGAGAGTTATTGGAAAGAAGTGTTGAGAAGAATAATATCAACTATAATATTATTAGGTCGATTAGGACTAGCATTTAGAGGTCATGACGAAGGTCAAAATTCAAATAGAAAAGGAAACTACTTGACATGCTTGGAATACTTAAGTGAATATGAAAATTTTTTGAAATGACATTTACAAAAATGCGGTAATGAAAGACGAAAAAATATTATTTTTCACATAATATTTGCGATTAATTCATAGGCATCATTAGCAAACATGTAACAGCACTTATAGAAGAAGAAATTATATTTGCAAATTATTACAGCCTTATATTCGACTCTACACCTGATGTTTCACATATGGATCAACTGACACTTGCTATAAGCTATATATTGTCAAATGGTGATATAAATGAAAGATTTCTGAAATTCATACCGATTGAAGAACATACATCATCATATTTGGAAGAACAAGTATTTCTCATTTTAACAAATTAGGTATAGATATTAAACTTTGTCGATTAACCTATGACAACGCTGCGAACATATCGGGAAAGTACTGAGCATTAAAGGCACGCATTAAAGACTACAGTTCGAGTGAGGTCTACATCCCTTGCGCTAGGCGCTCTTTAATTTAGCCGGCAATTTTGCAGCAGAAAGTTGCAGCGCTGCGCTTCAATATTTTATGTTTGTGCAAAAATTATTTGCTTTTTTTTTTTCTGTATCAACTCATCGCTGGCAAATTTTGTGTAGAAAGCTGGAGAAGTGTGAAAGTGCTTTAACAGTAAAATAATTATCTGACACTAAATGGTCGGGGAGAGCAGATGCGGTACTGGCATTAAAATTAAAATTTGGTTATATCCATATAAAAGAGGTCTTATCTGACATCTGCACTTCAAATTCGGAAAAAAAAATACTGCAGTGGAAGCTATATCTTTGTTAAAGAAAATGAACAAATATGAAACGACACTGATGACAGTATTCTGGAAGACTATTTTACAGAGAGTGAATGCTACCAGCAAATCACTGCAATCAATTGAGTGTACACTATTTAAAGCATCTGATTTATTAAAATTATTAGAAAATTTCATTGAACGATTCCGTGATGCATTTTTTTACGTAGGAAAAGAAGCAACTGATATGACACCTTTAACTTTTGAGGAACAGGATCAAATACGTAGGCCACAAAAAAGGAAAGCTGTTTTTGACGAAAGTAATGAAGAAAATCATTCGTTTTAATCGCGAGAAAATTTCATTTTTAATTCTTTTAATGTTATTTGTGACAGAATGAGAGCAGAACTTGCTCATAGAAATAAAATAGATAAGGATAATATAGCAAATTTTAAAATATTCTTTCATTTAAGCTTGCGTAATCCAGAAAAAAAAAGAACTATGTGGATAAAATTAAAAGAGATCTGTTATACATTTTGATGATGAATTGGAAGAGTTTCTACTATTTGTAAAAGAAAACAAAGACAAATTCAATACTGCCTCACAAGTAGCCCAGTCTGCAAAAGAAATGTCGTAAACTTTTCCAAATGTAGAAATTAGTTTAAAAGTTTTTTTGACTATTCCTATTTCTAATTCATTGGGAGAAAGATCTTTCTCTGTCTTAAAAAGGGTAAAATATTGCCTGAGAAGTACGATGTCAGAAGAAAGGTTAAACAGTATGGTACTATTGTATATGGAAAAAGAAGTATTAAGAACGATACTTTGAAAATAATTGATGAATTTGCTAGAGAAAAATCGAGGAAAATTCTCTGCGAACCATTCTTGAACAATCCGGGCAGGTGTCATGGGGCATTATCCTGCTGAAAGGAGGCACTTCCTGAGGGGAACACCATTGACATGAAAGGAGGATGTACCTGGTCTGCAATGATGTTTATGTTGGTGGTAGACATCATATTTCCTACAGATGAATAACGACCCAGCAGAACATTGCCCAAAGTATTACACTCCTCCACCATCTCCTTTTCGTTTCACAATGCATCCTGGTGCCAACACTTCCTCAGGTAAATTACGCACACATACCTGGCCGTCCATATGGCACAACAGGAAATGAGATTCATCGGACCAGATGACCTTCCAATCATTTAAGATCTAGTTTTGATGCTCACATGCCCATTGTAGGTGCTTTAGACAGTGAACCGAAGTTAGCATGGGTACTCGGAGAAGCCTGTGGCTATGCAGCCCCATTTTCAGCAGGGTTTGATATACTGTGTGTTGTGATACATTATTTCCATCACCAGCATTTAAATTACGGGCGAGTTGTGCCACATTATCCCTTCTGTTGGCTCATACCACACTGGATATGGTATGAGCTCGCCTTTAGCATCGATAAGCCATGGTCAGTCCAAACCTTGCCAGCAGTTCGTAGTTTTTTCCTCCTCGGACCACTGTTTTGAAGATACTAACCACGGCTGTCCATGAGCAAGCCTTGCCATCTCAGAAATGCTCTGACCCAATCGTCTGGCCTTTGTCAAACACACTTAAGTCTGCTGCCTTTTCCTTCTGAATAACAAGAATAACACTGATTAACAGAGCTCAGTATTAGGCATTATTTATATCGTTTCATGACCTTCACATGCACTGTCGTTTACCTCAGTTGCTTCGATTTGCATAAAGACATGCTGGTCATAATATTTTGGCTCTTTGGTGTATATAATGAAACATATATATATATATCAGTGTATATAATGTTACAATCAATACACTTTTTGTCTTAGGCTGACTGGAGGCTGCTGTTTTGTAGCAGCAAAATATTACACTAAATATTATTTCAAAACATTTAAAAATATAGTACAGCTGTCCTGTGGCCGGTGTTTAGTGTGCTTGGTCAGTGAACAAAGGGGTCTTGGCTCGAACCCCGGGTAAGGCCAGGGGAGATCCAGAAAATCTTTAGGGGAGATTTAAGTGGTTCACTGATGAAAAAATGGATTTCTGAACTTTTCTAAGCCTTTTGGCCGAAAAAGAGCCTATTTTTCTAAATTCTTTTGGACACCAGAGCAAATTAATAGCTAAGATTTATACAGAAGGTAGGTTCCTTACACTGCAGTGAGATTCTGGAATATCACCATATAAATTGAAACTGTATAAATCGAGATCGACAACTTATGGAAGAAATGGCGATTAGTTCCGAAAAGAGCCCTTGTTATGAATAAAACATTCTTTTGCAGCTTTTAAAATTCTCTGATATAAATTTGAAGTTGAGTTAAATTTTCATATTTGCTTTATTTTGTTGCTTGATGTAGCTTTCTGTAAATGGAAAATTTTGAAGGAGAAAGAAATTGTGAACATTTGGTTTGTCATTGATAGTTCAGAGAATTAAATTAACGAATTCAGATCATCTGAAGAAATGAACATGCTTTTGATCGTAATCGAAAAGAATATTCAGCTGAACTGAATGGCAAGCAGGAAGGATTTTTTCAATTCTACAGAGTGATGATAGAGATTGGGATTTTAGGGACATTTCATGGTCCAACCAAATTCGATAGGATCGGAAACCTTTGGAATTTTAAAATTACTGCTGAGTGACAGAGGCGTTCTGATAGCCCCCTTAATCCCCGCAATGCAGGGGGGCGGGGGGCACGGTTAAAGGAGCCCGTGCAAAAAATATGCAAAACCTGTGGTGAAGTGTGATACAGTTATTTAAAAGAACAGCCCAAAAAATTTTTTCCATAACTTTGATCGAATAATAACAGACCGTGAACAACCAGCTTCGTTTTGGCTATTAGAAATTCAACTCCTAGCTCCTTGTGGACCAGAACTGTCTCAAAGACAGCTTGGCCATTAACTTCGTTAACATAAGGCCATTGCAGTCCTGGGTGTCGTCATTTTTTTCATCTGATTAGCGATTTCTCGCAATAAATCCAATATACTATTTAACTTTATGACTAGAATCTTTCCAATATTATCACTTTTTTAAATTTTCCCTTTTACTTTGCCTCTCTTATAAGCTAGTTTTCAGGAAAAACGAGTTAATGATTTCGCTTTGACGTCTGTAAATGTACTTTGATTTTAGAGATAAATTAAAAATTCTTTTTTGGTTGGATTAGATTGAGACTGGTAATAGAGCAAATTGGTGATAAACAGAGAAAAAAAAAGGGATGAAAATTAATCAGGCAAATTGTGACCCTTGGTCAGGCAGATGGTGACTTTTGTATTGTTAATGTAATATGTTCTATAACAATCTAGTCAAGCTCTTGCATTTTTATTGTTTGTATTGTTACAAATTTTAAATAGAAAACTGAGTCTGAGTTTGAAAAAAGATTACCAACCAAATAATAAAAAAACGAATTTAATTACAAAGATAACTAGATCACATATAAATAGCAATTTAAACTATACACATTTTTGTCTACCATAAGTATGAACTTAAACCATCAAAAGAATGTTTCACAATTTTTAACTATATTTCGAATAGTTGTATTACAATTCTTACACATTCTAATCAAAGCTTAAAGGGAACCTTATTGCAACATTTAATAAGTGACAATTATCAATTGTGAATATACCTGTAACTTACCAAAGTTTACCTTTGCAATTTTATATTTCACCTTAAATTCCTTGCCAGTACTAATTCTTTACTTTTCTACAAGTTGACTTCTTCGACACACATCTGCCACTAATTTAGGTTACATAATGCCAACTTCATATTTGAAATTCTTAATACAAAATATTACTGAAAAGAGAATCGAACTTTTTACATTATGGTAAGCTGAGGACTCGCCAACTTCACAGATCCTTCTACTATGGCGTATTAAAATGACAGGCTCCTGTCACACTTCTGTGGCAAGCAGCTGCTTGAGGAGGTATTTTTTTTTTAACTTCCAGTTTTCCTCACTCATATTTCTAAGTCTCTCTCTTCCAACAGAATAGTGACGAAATTCTCACGCTGAGGCATAACACGAGTGTCAAACTTTGTTTCATGTTCTTTTGCCATAACACCGCCTCCTCCTTAGGTTTTGTTCGTCCCAAACAGTTCTGGATTCTAAAGCGTTTTCATCTCTTCGATGGAACAGGGCCAAACGATCCACACGAACCACTTTGTGGTCGGACATTGACGAATACGATACACCACTTCCTTAATCCTGCCAACTATCATGATTAGACTTTCCCAAGGTTCTGAAGTTTTGGAGCAAGTCTCTTCTTCCTTTGTGGATTATATAGCCAAACATGTGTTCCTTGATTTAAAATATTCATTTATTTTACTGTCGGACCTGGTTTTGGTTCTGTCGCTCGTCAAGCTGATGCTGTCTGACAGAATGGTGGATTTCTCCTAGTCAATTGTAGTTCTTGTACATATTGTGGTGTGGATACAGGCATTGCTTCGGGCCGATCACATAAAAGGTCACATGGAATACGTAATTCTCTTCCAAAGAGCATCATGGAAGGTATCTGTCCAGTTGTTTCGTGCATTTCTGTACTGTATGCCAACAAAAAGGTGGTATATGGCGATCCCAGTCGCGTTGATGATCGTCAACAAACAGAGCTAGATGTTGTGCAATTGTCCTGTTAAATCTCAACTATACCATTCAACCGATGGTGTAGGGGAGTTCTGGTTTTCTGAATGCCTGACAGTTGACATATGCCTTTAAACATAATGGATTCAAAATTCTGTTTTTAGTCTGAGTGATGAAGTTATTCCATACTTATTAATTAAATTATTCACTATCATCTCTGCAACTCGCTTCCTTCTGATCATGGATGGGATAGACTTCAGGCCACTTTGTGAAATAATCCATTGCCTCCAATAAATAGCGATTTCCATCATACCTTAAAATGTGAAACTGATAATTCTACCTAAAGGTCAATGCAGTCTTGCCTTCAAAAATAGGAATTGTACTCTAAACTTTGCTTTTTTATGGAAGACCGCCTAGCATGAGTTTCACTATATCTAAAGCAAACAATAAATTGCTAGGAACTGAAATTACAACAACGACTAAGAAATCCAACTATGATCTGCTCTACAAATGTAACTAAACCGATATATATATATAAAGAAAATATCAAAATTAGCTAACTACCAAGCAAGCATTTTTCTTGTTCCCCGATGACTCCAACCAAAGTACAAGCAGAAGCGAAGATAAAAAACTTCAGAAGCAACAAAAAAAGCTACAATATCGCCTGGTGCCACTCAAGACAACTTGCCTTCTCCACTTCTTTACCTAAATATTTTCCTTGCCTAAAACTTACTTTACCCCTATTTACTTTCTTCCAAAAAATTTTTTTTCTTTCACTTTGAACGGGAATAGGGGGTTAACAGACCTAAACTTTCCTAATAAACGCAGATTTAACTAACTATCAGTCCTAGGAAACAGACCCATTACATCAATGGCTATTCTCTCAAAAGGAGCACCAACGTTATACGCAGGGGCGTAGCCACGGAGGGGATGGGGGAAGCTCCTCCCCCCCAAACTAACTCGGAGTTGGCAAAATTCGAAGCGACTTCGTAAAATTTGGTGAGTTGTGAAAATTTGTAGTTTTTTTTTGGAAAATTAAGGGGAGTTTTCAAAATCGAGGCAACTTGGCAAATCTAAGGCAGTTTGGAAAATGGAGAGACTTCAAAATTTTGAGCAGTTGGCAAAATTCGAAGCCACTTAGTAAAATACAAGTGAGTTGGCAAAATCGCGACAACTTGGCAAAATCTTGGGGAATTGGCAAGATTCGGAGTGATTTGGTAAAATCTTGGGGAGTTGGCAATATTCGGAGTGACTTGGTAAAATCTTGGGGAGTTGACAAAATTCGAAGTGACTTGGCAAAATCGTGGAGAGCTTGGCAAAATTCAGGTGAGATGTGAAGATTTGGATTCTTTTCTGTAAAATTATGGCGAGTTGGCAAAACTTAGGGACTTGACAAAATCTAGGGGCAGTTGGCAAAATTCGGAGTGACTTGGCAAAATCGTGGACAGTTGACAAAATTCAGGTGAGATGTAAAACTTGCAATCTTTTTTCTGTAAAATTATGGCGTATTGACAAAATCGAGGCAACTTCGCAATATCTAGAAGAGTTGGCAAAATTCAGAGTAGCTTTGCAAAAAACATGTAATTTGGAATTTCATTTCTGTAAAATTGGATGTAAATTTGGAATTTCTTTTCTGTAAAATTGTGGTGAGATGGCAAAATCGAGGAAACTTGGCAAAATCTAGAGCAGTTAGAAAAATTCGAATCCACTTGGTAAAATATGGCCGATTTGTGAATATTTGGATTGTTTTTGTGAAATTAAGGAGAGGTGGTAAAATCGAGGCAACTTGGCAAAATCTTGGGAAGTTGGCAAAACTGGACACCACTTGGTAAATTACAGGTGAGTTGTAAAGATTGGGATTGGTTTTGTGAAATTAAGGAGAGTTGGAAAAACCAGGAACTCTTGGCAAAATCTAGGGGAGTTGGCAGAATTCGAAGCCACTTGGTAAAATGCGGGGAAGTTGTGAAAATTGCGCCTTTCTTGTGCAATTAAGGAGAGTTGATAAAATTCTAAGTGACTTATCAAATCAGGGAAGATGTAAAAATTCGATTTTTTCTGTAAAATTACGGCGAGTTGGCAAAATGTAGAGTAGTTGGTAAAATTCGAATCCACTTGGTAAAATATAGGCGAGTTGTGAAAATTGAGATTTGTTTTGTGAAATTAAGGAGTGTTGGACAAATTGGGGAAACTTAACAGAATGTAGGGCAGTTGGCAAAATTCGAATCCACTTGGAAAATACGGGCGAGTTGTAATAATTGGGATTGGGTTTGTAAAATTCAGGATAGTTGACTAAAATCGAGAAAACTGGCAAAATCTTGGGGAGTTTGAAAAGTGTGAAATGATTTGGCCAATTTAGGAGAAATGTAAAGATTGGGATTAGTTTCGTGAAATTAATGAAAATTCAGGATAGTTGACTAAAATCGAGAACACTGGCAAAATCTTGGGGAGTTTGAAAAGTGTGAAATGATTTGGCCAATTTAGGAGAAATGTAAAGATTAGGATTAGTTTCGTGAAATTAATGAGAGAGGGCGAAATCAAGGGAAATTCACACTGACTTTCTACAATTCAGACGAGATGTAAATATTGGGATTATTTCTGTGAAATATGGCTAGTTGGCAAAATTTGAAGTCAAATGGCAAAATGCAGGAGAAGTTGTGAAAATTGCCTCATCCCCCCCTCCCCCCCCACGGAGAGCGAAAATCTAAAAAATAAGTTTGCTCAGTTGGCAAAATTTGAATTTCCAGTTGGAAAATTTTTGAATTCTCCCTCCAACTTCCACCCCCCAAACGTAGTCTTTCACTATGCCCCTGGTTATACGTTTACAGCACAGCTTGCTCCGACTCCTAGTCTTAGGATTTTTCTTTTTTTCTTTGCTGTTCACATTGTCTACATCATATTTCAATGTCTGCCCTTCTTTTCAACCAATGAAATCGTTCCCTGGCTTTTGCTAATGTCTCATTAACACCGAAGTGTCCTCCAGTGGCACTATCATGCGCATTTATCATTACTCGGGAGCAAGGAAGGATTATCTGCCAATGGATAAGTCATCTAGTGGGAATCTCCCATAGTCTGTGTAGTACACCATTTTTCACTTTCTAGGGGTCTCACTGGACTCACTGGCGTTTGGTAGTTGCACTATACTTGGAGATTTGCTCCCAATTTGGTCTTGGATTTTTCAGTCAGATATGTTATTGGGCTCTTATATCTTCAACGTCTAGTTGGGCCTTTCTAATTTCTATTGGGTTCCAGATGTTAGGAGTATCACTGTTTTCTTGTGTCGATGTTAGCTGTCTTATGGGCATTATATCTTTTGTACCATATTTCAACTCTGCATTACAGCAATGCTTACAGTTGTCAATGCATCGACGTTAATAAAGGGCATCTGTATTCTTGTGTGGTTTGCCACTTCGATACTCAATTTAAAAATCACTCTTGCAACCTCTATATCTACCTGGCAATTTGTCTTTCAGGGTTTTTAAAGTGTAGTAGCAACCTGAGGGGCAGCATCATCAGTACGAATGACAAACTTTTGGCCATATAGATAATGGTGAAAATAATCTATTGCTTTCACTATTGCTAATAGTTCTTTTCGTGTGACACATTAATTTCGTTCTGGTTTGGATAAAGTTTTACTAAACTATGCAATAATTCTCTCTTGTCTGTCTTGTTATGAAAGTACAGCACCAACTCGAGTTACTTGTCTCAGTATCTAATATGAACTGTTTACCAGCTTGTGGATATGCCAAAACTGGTGCCGTGGAAAGAGCTTGCTTCAATTGTTGGAAGGCCATTTCCCATTCGGTGGTCTACAGGAACTGCTGGCCCTCCTCTGTCAGACAATGTAATGGCCTTCCGATGTTGGAGAAACCTTGACAGATCTATAATATGTACAAAGTCCAACGAAGATACAAAGTTGAACATCCTGTTGTGGCCAGTCTCTTACAGCTTCTAACTTACTAAGACCAGTCTTAATTCCTGATGTAGTGATGACATGACCAAAGTAATGGACTTCTTGTTGGAAAAGTGTACACTTAGTCGGCCCCAATTTTAGCTTGGCTGTCGTAAGTTTTCCAAATACTTAACGAAGATTTCTCAAATGTTTCTCAAAAGTCTTTCCAAGAATGATGATCTCGTTCAAGTACACCAGGCAGACCATCCAATGACAAGCGTTTGAGCAACGACTATAGTAGTCATTCAAATGTTGCAGGTGTATTGCCCAGTCTAAATGGCGTCACTTTAAACTTCCAAAGTTGATTTCCTGTAGTGATAGCTGTTTTCTCATGATCTTCGATATGTATACCAACTTGCCAATAACTGCTCTTCAAATCCAAAGTCAAGAACCATTCTGACCCAGATCGAGTGTCAAGTGTGTCATCAATCCTGGGTAAGGGAAAGCTGTCCACCTTTGTTATATCATTTAATCTGTGATAGTCCACACAAATTCTGGTGAACTCATCCTCTTTCTTGACACGAACCACTAGTGATGTCCAGGGACTAGATTATAGTTCGATAATGTCATGGGCCTCTATGTACCTTATTAATTGTGCTGTCTCCTCCTGTTTTGTTAATGGAAGCCTTGCTGGTAGATGGATGGGAGGAGAATCACCAATATTGTTCTTATGTTTTGTCAGGTTAATCTGGACTTAATCGTTTGATATAGCAAAGAAAATGCCAGAAAACTCTGTAAGTAGATTTTGGCCTTAGCAGCTTGCGCTTCATATAATAACTTCGTTGTTTCCAGAAGTCAGCAACATGAGAGGGGATGTCTGTGTGGTTTTGGTTACCCATGTAACAGGTTCACATATTGCTAATTCTTCACTCTTTTCAATAATCTATTGGTTTTGTGACAGATGAGATGAATAACAAAACCAATAATCTATTGGTTTTGTCTATCTACTTTGACTAGAGTCCTTGCAAGTAGAATACCATGAGCCAAAGCTCCTTTACCAGGTGCATTGGTGACTCTGCCAATCAGAAGTCTCCACCCGATGTCCATGGAATAAACTTCGTTTTGCGCTGGGATCTCTGTGTCTTCCATCACTAATACTGTGGTCACACTTGATAAATTCAGCTAAGCAGAAGGATCTCTTCTGTCGTATAGACTGTCACTGGTCTAATGCTGAATCCATGTTTCTTTAAGAAGTCAAGGCTTAATATGCATTCATCATAGATGTCAGCTATGTAAACAGGATGACGTACAGGACAGCTACCAGCTATGATGTCGGGTTCTATCTTTCTGTGAATTTTAGTACGATTTTTGATGAATGCAGAGATATATTGGACTGTCTAGCAAACTAGTTAGGTTGAGGTGTTATCTTCTTTACTATGTAAGGTCTGAGTAAGGTCACATTTGCACCTGTGTCCACTATTATATGGCAAGGCACTCCATTCATGGTTCCATCAGCTACCAATCTGTTGTCTCCATCATGCAGTGCCGAAACGTGGGTGACTTCCTCTGGGGCCAACCAATCAACAGCCAGCACATTAACGTTGCTTAATATGATTATATATAAATAATGATTATTATAAGTCCTTCACATTGCTTAACATGGTTTTGCTATCTGTTAGATAAAGTTCAGTCTTGCCACAATTCCAACCATGAAGGTCTGTGGACCTCCTTGGGAAGGAACTTTTAACTTCTTTTAAAAGAGATAGTATGGCTTTGGTTAATTCTTACATTTCACTATTCTTTTCTGTAGTTTCTTCTGCATTTACAGATTTTACTGTATATCTGTTTGCTTGGGAGGAGAGGCTGGAGCACTCGTTCTTCATTGCATGTACCACAGCTGACTTCAAGGAATCACCTTCCAACATCCTTAGGGATTGTTGAGTTTCATGGCCAGTTCCAAATTGCTGTTGGGCTAGGCTATACTGGATATCTGTCAGACAGTTGTTATAAGTTAATCTAGCCAGGCAATGTCACTGGCTAGTTCTTGTAAAGTTTCACCATTCTTCTGCATTCGATGTTTAAATTGAATCATATAGTATTGTTTCAAATAACTATCACCAAATCATAGTCCTAATGCAGATACTAAGCTTTTCTTCTGGAACAGACTGTAAGACTTCCTCAGAAGCATTTCGAAAGGAAGCTGCAAGAAAACTGGCCTTCTGAAATTCATTCCACTCATTGGCTCTAGAGATTACTTCGAATTGTGTTTGAAATACTGCCCAAGATGATTGGTAATCATATGGGAAAGGTTTAGTTGTACTTTTAGTGATATGTGTAAACCATTATCGTAAGGAAAGGATAACATTTCCTTTCTTAAAACCTGAAACTGGCGTTCCTAGTCTGTTTTTACACTATCAATTAGTGTTAAAATCACAATTAATTTCTTTAACGTTACATTTTATACCATCAATATCATTGTTTACAGAATAAATTTCAACCTTTGAACTAACGTACAGTTTGCTGAGTTCAGTCTTAATCCCTTTATACTGATCAGTTATTTCACTGATTTTTTCGTTCAGACCATTATTCTGATCAGTAATCATACTAATTTGAGAAGCCACATCAGCTGTCAATTCATTATTTTGACTAGCTATATCACCAATTTTACTGCTTTGAGTAACCATTTCAGCTCTCATATCATCATTTTGACAAGCATATCACCAATTTTATTGCTTTGGGTAGCCATTTCATTTCTTATATCAGTAATAAGATTTACCAATTCATTCATACTTCTAGTGAAAGGCAGTCAATATCATGTACCGCTCCTTTACAAAATGTAAATAGAAAATTGAGCATTAGTTTAAAACAATGATTATCAATCAAATGATAAAATAATTAATTTCAAAGGTAACTAGATCACATAAAAATGACAATTTAAATTATTCACAAATTTGTCTACCATCAGTATAAAGTTAAACCATCAAAAGAATATTTCACAATTCTTAATTATATTTCGAATTACAATTCTTACAAACTCTACTCAAAGCACAAAGGGAAACTATGACAACATTCAATAAGCGACACAATTATCCTTGTGAATATATCCATAACTTACCAAGGTTTACCTTTCCAATTCTATATTTCACGTTAAATACCTCGCCGGCACCAATTCTCCTTTACTTTTCCACAAGTAGTATTCTTCGACACAATACTGCCACTAAATTAGGTTATATAACACACTGCTAAAAAGAGAATTGAACTCTTTACCCTACGGTAAACTTCCAAAGTTTTCTTCACTCATTATGTTTCAAAGTCTCTCTGTTCCATCAGATTAGTGGCGATTAGTGAAAAACAAAATAGATCATAATTGCCTCTGATCTCTTAACCTGTTTTAATTAAAGTTTGTTGTCAGTTTTTTGTAGCATGTTAAATATTCCAGCTTTCATAACTTTGAATATTGAACAAATATTTTAGTTTAAAACTGTTACTATAGTAAAAGTTTAAAATTGAGATGTAGATAGATTTGACTGAGATCTTTAATTTATCTTTAGACATATTTTTCATTAAAACATATATTGAAGAAATAATTGAGCTCTGAATGGGATTTTCTACTGAGATAACCTGGAATTGTTTCCATTTTCCTGTCCAGTACCTATAGATGTTAATAGGAATGTCACATGCTAAAGCGTTCTTACTGCATGAATCAATCAAGAGTAAATACATTGAATTAACTGTCGACACAAAATCCAAGAAACACATTTGTGCTTATTTAAGCTT
The DNA here is from genome assembly GCA_038380435.1 of Ryuthela nishihirai. Lineage (NCBI taxonomy): Eukaryota > Metazoa > Arthropoda > Arachnida > Araneae > Heptathelidae > Ryuthela > Ryuthela nishihirai. The sequence continues at coordinate 9,903,293 of JAWZYU010000019.1, forward strand.
TATTTATTCAACTTATCACCAACAGGTGCATATCTGTGAATTTCTATTATTTCAACATTAATGCTTATGTTTGATACCTGGCGTGTTGGCTTTAAAAAAAATACCATGCTTATTGACGTTTGGTGGTCATGTGCACTAACCTGGAAAGTGCCTTTTAGACCAGAGTCTTCAATTACAGGCAGATACATTTCCAATGACTAACTCTAATGTATAATGCTTAAAGCCACTAATAGAGGATGATTGTTCAGCGGCCCGTAGCTCAGCACCTGACAAGTTATCAGGAGGTCGCGGATTCAAATCCCATCCATCAAATGACAATTTTTCCTCTATATTTAGTACCCCCCCCCCCCCCATAGGGAACCACCTTGTCGTGGTGGTGGGGGGGGGGGGGGGGCTGAGGGCCCGTGTGAATTTGAGGGCTCCGCTGACTGGCATTTGGGAGTATCTGGTCAGATGGAGACCTGATGGAACGGCTGTGCCTCGGTGAAGTTGAGGGCCCTGCTGACTGGTGTTGGGGGGCACCTAGTTGGACTGGGCCCCGGCGGTGGGGCCTGGTAAGGCCTGACTAAGAGTTCCCACCACGGGAGCCGAGGCAACTTAGATCTATATATCTTTTTTGTGGCTAACCGGGGCACAGATTAAATTTAGGTTTTGACCGATGGATGAACTTTACTTCTATAGGATTGTTCGCCATAGGTAGTCGTGGGGTGAGCTGCATCTATATGGTGTTGTCTTGCCCTCGACATAAGTAGTGGAGATTATGGCATTATCCCTATAGATGTAGTGCTGTCCATGTATTATGGAGCATCTAGGTTTTGTCATCATTTATAATTTCCTATATTTATTCAATATTAAAGTTTTTTTACTTGTGATCAGGGTCGCGCCTATAAAGTTTTCCACGTACAAAATAATTCGGCTGCCATACTTATGAGCCATAAAATCATTGGTGACAGTACGAGGGAAGGGAGGGGGTCAAGAAAGGCAATTCCCACCCTGGTACAATTGATCGAAAAATAAAGTTATGTTAAGTAATATCGGGTGTACGAAAAAGAAGTTTTATCTAATGAAATGAAATGTAAATTTGTTTACGTTTTCTTTTGCTATCGATGTATTTTCTTTATTTTAATTCGTTACCAAAAATCTTTCTTTTACGTGCAATTTTAATAATTTTTTTTTCGTTTTGTCTTCTGATATCCTTAGTTACATTACCTTATCATGTATGCAGAGCTAGAACATTTTTTTACATGTAATTTTAATATTTTTTTTTCGTTTTGTTCTCTGGTATACTTAGTTAGATTATTTTATCGTGTATGCAGAGCCCGGACTTTGCCTATCTGAGTCCCTCAGGCAACGCTTTTACTGTATATCTTGCAGTACACTGTTATGCAATCAGTAACCCTCTTCTCGGTGTATTAAGCAATGTATGGACGACCAGTGGTGGATCCAAGGGGGCTGGTGATCTCTCCCCCTAGAGCTCTAAGAAGAACGGGGGAAAATTGATTCACATTTACGAATCTATTGATTGCGTTATGAGTGCACAAAACTTCAATCAAATAGTTTAAAATACCTCAGGATCATCAATAAACGATCAAGAGGCATGATGCATTTCGTAATTTTATTTCCCAAAATGAAATTATCAAAACAATAATCTTTTAAGCCAGGGAGTTTGAAATTCTCATAATTAAAGAAGCTAAGGACCCGGCATAAATAAAGAAGCTAAGGTTAAGACGGTACTGACTCTTAAATATTCATGAAATATAGAATGCTTTAGTATCTTGATATTTATGTAACTAATATTATGCCTCAATAAGCAATAAATGTTTCTATGCTGGAATAACGTTAAAAATGATGTATTAGGTTTAATATTTTTAATATAAACTTTTTTGACAGGAATTTTAGGCTGCAGTCTAAACTGGGAACGAAATGCCACGTCATCCAAGCCCCAAGCTACTCAGAGATCTTTGTCTAAACTATATGACTAAAATTTTAGAGAAGATAACAAATATCGAAGGTAAAAATGCATCTGAATGTGATAGAAATTATTTGTGCCAATCCGTGATTGATGTATTCTGTCTGCTACCTAGCACTATTCTGGAAGATCTTATCGATTTACTTCATCTTCAACAACCATCCGGTATTGATTGCACTCAACTAGAAATCCTTTTAAGTGGAAATGTGCGACGACTGTGGTTGCATTATCAAGATTCTAAAAGTCTAAGAAATATACCTTTAGGCTTCCAGAGAATACTTAAGAGAATAGGCAGTTGTGGTTCTCTCATAACAGATCTTTCTCTAAAAGGCTGTGTTTTGTGGAATAACGATGAACTAATTCGCACAATTCATGCGCTAAAAAATTTGAAACGACTTGTTCTTCATTCTAGCAAATTAGATGATGAAGTTCTCTTAGCAGTTGGTATTTCATGCAAGTTTATAGAAGATGTAAGTTTCAGTGGCTGGAGCATAACTGACCACGGGCTGAAAGGTTTAGTGCAGATTGGAGAAAATTCTCCACCTCCACCTCTAAAAAACATTACTTTAGAAAGTGATCGATATTACATGCCGAAAGTTACTAAACGTGGTGTTATATACCTTTTACATAATTTACCAAATTTGGAATTTTTAAAAATTCCTCATTTAATAGATGCCCTATCAGTTTTAATCGATGAATCGCAAAATCTGAAAAATCCAATGACATTGTTGCTTAAAGTTCTCCATGATGATCTTCAAGGAGAACCATATACAGCAGATTTTATTGATTCTGTGGTTAAGCTGTGCCCTCATATCAGAGATATTAGATTTAGTGTAAGTGATAAAGAAAGCCTATTAGCACTCAAAAAATTAAAGCATTTGTCTGTATTAGCAGTAACAAATATTCATTGGAACACAGGAGAAATATTTTTTAATGGTATGTTACCACTACTGAAAGTTATTGGCTCTTGTATTACACGTCTTGAACTATGTATGGCAGAAATTGACTTGACTGTAGTTGATTTGTATTGTCCTGCACTAATCGAATTTGAATGCATAAAAATAAAAAATTTTCGGAAAACTCACAGGTCAAGAAAACAGCCTTTTGCTAACTTACAAAATCTAAAGTTATTTTCTGAAGAAGTAAATAATATACATGCAGATGATTTACTGTTCCTGCTTTCCAATTGTAAGCATCTCAATATCCTCTTTTTGGGCTGGTGTGAAGCCCTATCTGACCAAACATTAATTGAAATTTTGAAACGTAATACTCTAAATGAAATCAAAGAAATTGAAATAAGTGATATTACAAGTATAACAGCAAATGGCTTGCAGCATCTTCTACTGACTGACAATGATTTGTTGAAACTAAATATTCTCTCTTGTGATTCTATTTCACGGGAAGATATTTTCACTCTTAGAAATTTAGCAAAGCAATTTAATCTAAATATTGAAATTAAGTTCTATGAATAAATTTATCCCTATAGTGTAAAAATAGATAGGCCTTGACTGGCATAGTGGTTAGGCAGCTAGCTACTGATCCAGCAAGGCAAACTGTATGTGTTAGCTCTAACTGAGGCAGTGGTCAACAGTGACTGGTCTTAGTAGGGAATGACCTTATATGAAAAGGCCTGTAAATGCTAGGAGTAGCTTTAGGATTCTTCTCTCTCCTATATGTTTCAAATAAAAAATAGATTAATGATTTTTCAACCAATTGTGTGTTGCAGTAATAAAATTTAAGAATTATTTGAATGTGCATGAGGTCTATTCCAAAAGTATAGAGACCTAATATATATTTATAGTTTAAAGTGTAACTTTAATAGACAAGTTGATAGCTCGTGATATTTTCTGTGGTCAGGAGGAAATGCTGAAAATTTTGGGTTGGTTGTTCTCGAAAATAATTCAACTGCCCAATCAGTACAGCTTGTGAGGCAACTTTTAGCCGAATGCTAGAGATGAGTTCGAGATCATATTATTTTGCCGAACGATTTTGATAATTTCTCAGCCTGGTTAAGGAAAAGAATTCTCTATGACACTTTCTAAAAACTATGTAGAGAAGTTCATGCCACTGTACCATGTTTAAATCGTATTATAGCTGAATGGTACTTATTTTTAATTATTAAAGACTGATTTAAAGGTTAAAAATACATATTCCACAATTAAAGAAAAAATAGAAATGTAAATTACGTGGCTTGCGCTAACTATGAAAGTCAGCAAGAGGAAACAGCTTTAGTCTGGCGTAACTCGAGCCCAGTGGTATCTGTGGTGATGTGCGGCATGAGATTAACAAATGAATAGGTATTGCTACCGGGACTATCTATGGAAAGTGTGGGGAAATGGGCGTATAGACCTAAAGACTAAAATTAGACTGAAGAATAGTATGGTTCTTTCTAGGGTTATGGTAGTGAAACCAGGAGCTTTGTAAACAACAACAGGAAACTTGATGCCTTTGATTCTAGATGCTTTACCAGTATCTTTGACATTAGGTGGTTTGACTTTGTAAATAATGATGAGTTAGAAGCAAGAGTTTGCAACCTCCTTTGAGCAGCATTTTGTGCACAGAAAGACTGTGTTGATTTAGCCATTTTGCTCGTATGCATAGCTGAAGATTGGGAAATAGAATTATGGACAATATACCCAAAGGCTTCAGGAACGGTGGGAGACCTAGGATACAATGGAGAGAAAATGTCAAACAGGACCTTGCTGTAATTGGATTACAGTTACAAATGCATCATCTATAACTCACAAAAAATAGGTATGGTGAGCAAAATTATACAGTCTGATAGGACCTCTGTAGCCCATGGCTGCATGTGGATTTTGTGTGTGTGTGTGTGTACGATTTAAATTTTATGTTTTCGTGTTTTATTTGTTTTTAACTTTTATTTTGATATTTTAATGTTTTTATTTCTATTTTTGTTTTTAATTAGTTTCAATATTTTGTTTGCTTGTGCTTTTTATTTGCTTTTTTTGTATACTTTTTTTATTTTGCTATCAATATTCTACTTTAAATTAATTTTTTTATGTTTAGTTTACATTTTTGGAATATATTTTCTCCTTTCTTTCTATAACTGCAGTTGGAAACTGAATACCAGTGAACGCAGGTAGCTTAAGGTGTCTCTGGAATTATATTCATCTATAATTTCAATCTTTTTTGCTGTATCACGGTATGTTTGTTTTACCCAGATTAGCTCTATGTCCACTTTTCATTTCTTGCCAACTTTTCAGCATCGGAGTTTCATGTTTTTAAGTGCTGCGATGAGCGAAATACAGATGAGTGATATGCAGCTATCATTGAGTGTAAGGAATTATGTCAGTCCACTACAGTGCTCTTGGGTTTAGGCAGATCATTCCTAATGAAATCGAAAAGATTCCTCACCTCGTGTGAAAAGATTGATTGCGTCTTCTGCCTCTACGTTCTTCTCGTCCAATTCAAATATTTAAATAATAACTAATAAGGGGAAGCAAAATATACTCATTGGCTTGGTAATATTGAGAGTTTAAAAGACTCTCAAATGCGCTGAAGATGTCAGCCAAAGATATAAAAGCTGGCGAAATTAGCATTCATATTTGAGGAGCAAACTCTTCATCTTCTGAATATTTCAGTGACAGCCCATTTTCTGTATTTTCCTCCAGATACAGCGCGAGAAATGAAAAAACACAACCTCGAAATATAGTGGTTGGGAACTCGCTCCTTATTGCATTCATAAGTCTATCATTATAGTTGAAGGATAGTTCAGACTAGAGGTCCTGTATAGTTAGAGGCTGGCCATCTCAGTGATTCACTGCCATTGGTTTATTGAGTCACGTGGTTTATGGACGCCATGTTTTGTCGTACCCGTGAGACGAAAGCCTATGAGTTAGTGTATGTACCAAGTTAAAACTTCTAAGTTGTTATAGTTTTATATATTTCCACCACTCACTGCGCTGCATTTGTGTGTAAAAATTTCACTCAAAGAAATAAATTAATGAATTTTTTTTTCCAAGAAACTCCATCAGAAGACGGCAAACGGCTGCAAAAGTGAAATGAGCTTACTGAAAACCAACAAATAATTTCTTTTAAGGTTCGTTTGAAAAACGAGCTGTTTTCACTTTGTCGTCTGCCTATGCCAGTATTTGATCATTTGTCTATCCATCTGTCTTTCCACCTGTCTGTCCATCTATAGACAATCAATTATTTTTTTACTTTTAGAGCTAAATGAAAAATTCTTTTTTTAGTTTTGATAGGTTTCGAGCAATCTCAATTTTGAAAAATTTTAATAGCGCCATCTAGCGATGAGAAAAGATGGAAAAAATCTAAAATTTTAAACGAATATTACGAACAAACTACACCGGAAATCCAAACGTTCGGTAGTACAGTGTTATGGTCAGAAGGTTTACAATGGCAACAAGGCTTTGCCGTCTTTGCCAAAAGGGGGTGCAAAAATGAAACTTTTTTTAAAGAGATAAATGAAACAATATATATATTTTTTGTTTTACAGGCATTAACAAAATATTAATGATTTAAGCAATATTTGATAATCGCAGTGTTACCTGTAGACGTTGAATGTTTTTGTGAAAAAAAATGCGCCGACAAATGGAATTCGAATCCCACATATCTCCAGAAACATGCCAGAGTATTCTAACCTGTTGAACTAATGCAGTCTCGGCCTTTTTCCACTAATAATGACTATCACTATTTCCATAAATTTTGGGCGCCGCCTTATGGTGCCATCTATGATCTCGGGTGGACACTATTTCTTTTTAGTGCTCTGAGTAAGATTGAAATAAATAATGAAGTCGCATCACGCTATTTAGCGTTATTAATAATTTAAACAATATTTGATAATCTCAGTGTTACCTGTAGACGTCTGAACGTCTATAAATCAATAAATGGTTTTTATGAAAAAAGCCGGCATTAGTTCAACAGGTTAGAATACTCTGACATGTTTCTGGAGAAATGCAGGTTCGAATCCCTTATGTTGGCGAAATTTTTTTCCACTAAAATATTAATATTTACATTTTTCGAAACCCCATCAGTTGGAATTTTTAGTGTTAGAGAGTGGTAATGGCGGTAAATAAAAATTCGAAGGACGACCTCTAGCGGCGGAAAAAGCTGGAAAATAAATCTTTAAATAAATATTGCAAACGATTTATTTTTGCTAGAAACTTAAATATTTGGTCATACAGATCAAGTGGTTTACCCTAATAGTAATGATTCGTCCCATTGGTAATATGCAACAACTTTTTTTTGCACATTACATGTATTAATAAAATATTAATAGTTTATTTTCTCAAATATAGAGTAGTTCGAATTTCCACTGTCAGAGGATACTGAAAGTGTAAAATAACTAGAAGAACGCATATCGCCTCTGGTGCATATGGGAATCTCATTTTCAAAGAGAGGGGGTGGCTCAGTCGGTAGCGCGCCAGGCTCGTAATCTGTAGTTCCCAGGTTCGAGTCCCAGCTGGGTCAGCGTTGAGATTTATCTCCGTAAAATTCCCCGCCCTGCCCACGGTCAGTAGGGGACACCGATGGGCTTGGAAAGGCCGCCGTCCGTCGGATGGGACGTTAAGCCGTGGCCCCGTGTGTGGGAGAGCCATACCCTGTGCACGTTAAAGAACACGCTGGATGGCCTTGACGGGAGGCTACCATCTGTCTCCCAACAACTGTTCCAGTGGGTCCCCTCCCCCAACCTTCTCTGAGCCTTCGGGGTCCATGTGACCTGGCCATTTAGCCCATGGTGTGCAAAAAAGTGCCGCTCAGAGGTAAAACAACCCAACCCATTTTCAAAGAGAATGAAGTTCTTCCTTTGCCTACTCTTTCACTCCTTAAAAGTTTTAATTATGGATGTTCGTGTTGTTTTTCTCCTGAGGTCCTGCCATCCTCATGGACCTTCTACTATGGCGTATAAACTGATAAGCTCCTGTCAGACCTCTATACAAGCAACAGCTTGAGGGGTTATTTATATTTTAATGTATTATGGGGAAAATGCACATAGTAGTAATTATAAAACATAAAAAGTATTTATCTTTTAGTTCTTAAATTTAAAAAGTTGCTTTTCTCTCGGTCTTCTGAAAACATTGGGCAGATAATTGCTGTCAGTGGAATTTCTACCATAAGAGAACTCTACACGCCGAAATTTCTATTATAAACAGATCACTTGAAACATTCGTTAAAAGATTTGCAGTTTCGACATTTAGTGATCTCTAATGATATAAATTAAAACTACCTTTGAAAATGCGAATTACATTTCATTAGTAACCAACTAAAAAGGGATTTCCAATTATCTCTTAAAACAAAATCGTTCAATTTCTTACTTACCTTGGTCTTAGGGTCAACTCATTGTTGTCAATGAAATTTTCAAGACTGTCACATTCCACGACCAAAATTTCAAATTTCTAGCTTAACTACATCGTTTGCAATATTCGTTTTAATTTTGTTTAGATTTTTTCCGCTGTTAGTGGGCACAATTATAGCGTTTGGAAAATTCGCAAATTGTAATATTTCATCAATACCTGTCCAATCAAGAAAGAATTTTTAATTAATCTCTAAATACGTACACTTTTCTGTGAAAAGAATAAGAGAAGTTGCATTCACTTACCCCCCTGGATCTAAAGAGTCAAGTGATTGTTGCCAATGGTAACTTCGTAACCTTCACATTTCAACACCAAAATTTCAAACTTCTAATATAACTACATCATTTGGAATATTCGTTTGATATTTTGGAATCTTCAACTTTTTCCACCGTTAGAGGGCGCAGTTATAACTTTTGGGAGATTCGAAAAATTCAAATCGTATTGTATCATAATACTTATCTAACACAAAAAGAATTATTTATCTGTATAAACAAAAAAGTTCGATGTCTACAAACAACAAAGCGAAATTATAGCTTTTTTTTTAAAAAAAAAAGCCCTAATATATACTTTTCCTGTTTTAGCCATTTTCCAAAGTGCTTCCAATCATGAACACTGAAATCTGTATCAAATATTACGCTACCCTTTTCCGGAATCCATAAGTACCGTGCAATACCATTCAGCTATGCGCGCTGAACAATCCAAGCGACGACAAAACATGGTTTCCAATTTTGAGATGGCCAACCTCTACCTATATAGGGCCTCTAGTTCAAACCAGTCTTTTCAGCTTTTTGAGGATTCTAACATATTTTTACGACAGATGAACGTGCTACAATGAACTTGTGAACTACAACGTGAGAATTACGTCACAAACTACTTCGAACGAACTTAAAGAATAAGTTGTGGTAATTAAGAGGAATTAGAGTGTGAAGAAAAACGTAGTTTGTCTTTGTGCACTAAAGTATAAAAGAAAAATGATTTTATTTGGTGTGTTTGCGGGAGATTAAATAAGTTTTAGTGTTGATCCTGTTAGTGGACTGAAAAGAAAATAGGATGCTTAGGATATTTAGAAATGTGTCTGAGGTTATAAGTTAGTCGAACAAGCATAGCTGATCTCAACTTTTCTATACGAAGAGTTCATTTGATGCATAGTTTATCTTTAGTTTGTTTAAAAGAATTGGTAAGGTTATTTTCGATAGATTGCAGATTTGTTCACAAATATGATTCTGCCACTTATCAACTGTTGTAAAAAGCATTTTATGTTTTGAATAGAGATAGTAAGAATTATAGAGGAAATATTTCTTTGTAGTAATAGTAAAAAGGTACTTTGTTCTTCTGAAGGTTTATTTTTATGCTCATATAGATTTATATTAGCTGAGTTAGTTTATATAAATATTTTCATTCATACTTTTGCAATAAATTACATTATTTTAGAATTATAATGGTTAAATATTACTCGCACTCGGTTTTTCATCTCATTATTCATGTTTGAATTCGCGCTCACTTTTCATCCGTTATATTCATAATAATTGGTGTCAGAAGTGGGATTTGTTTCATCAAAGATTAAAGGATGAGGATAACTATTTGGACTTGACCAAAAGCGTACAGAATTCGTAGTTAGACTGTCTGCAGGAAAGTTTAATAGCAAATGCTTTATTTTGTTACTATATTGCTCTTCCCAATGCATTCTTGCTCATAGTATGCATTCTTCAAATGATCTAAGTCTGTCATCCACAATAACTTTCTTTAAGGATGCCAGAAATTCAATTTGCTGATTGTTTTCATCTTCCAAAAGGTTTAAGTTTAATTAAGATAATCGTGAGCGTTTTGAGCATCCTGGTTAAAAAGACCATCAAATTCATCTCGTGCCCATTGCAGAGTATGTTCTATTGCATTAGGGAAGGTTTTTAATGTACACAATGGTATGGAGTTTTCAGAAGGATCATGTGATGGGGCATAGGTTTCTGTCAGAAATGGTACCACCACTTGGACATAACCTTTGGATCTAGAGTTCCTGCTTCTAGTAGGGGTAACCGATGATAAACACATTTTTCATCTATATATAATCTCGACGCAATATTTTCAAGAGCACTAGCCACTCCATTCAAGTTGTCAAAGAAATCTTCATGGAATATAACTTCTCTTTCTGGTCCGACTCTGTCCTGGTGTGAGGTGATGTGAATATCTGGATTCATTCTTAAAACTGCTTGAGCAGCAGCTTTAGCTTTCGTCTTACCAACATCCCGAGATCTAAATAAGAACTGTCTGTTGAAATTTCATTTTTCAATACAATCCATATCGGTAATGAATATTCCCTTTTCTCCTGTTCCAATACCCATCGAAAAATTCTTCGAATGTTCACAGCCAACAGCACCAGCGCCTACAATAAAATACTTTAAATTTTCAAGTTTTTTCTGAACTTCTGTTCCAAACACAGCTATATGCTGGTCATTGCGATAATTAGTGCTTTTTGTAATCTCTTCATCAAGGATTTGATCTTTAGGCAAATATTCAAGGGAATCAAAACGAAACCATTGAAATATTGGATGAAACTTTCTGCTGCAACATTTCAAAACTTCTTGTGCAGTTATTCCTCCAATCATAGCTTGCATTGGACAAAGACTTTCATCAGAAACATATGATACCTGGCATGTGAAGTTAGCATTGATTTTAAGGAGGGATGATAATCTTGCATTTCGATCTCAGTCTATGGACAGTAGCTGCTCAGCATTGTCCTTGTTCCAAGTTCGTGGCAATCTGTGATTTCTGTGTTTAAAGTAGTGAAAGCTTAAAAAGCTAAATGGAACTGATGAGGGCGATCGCTCTTGGTCACACCAGAAAAAAGGAACTCAGATGACTATAGACTCTTTAAATGATTTAAAATCAATCGTCTTTGGCATTTTAACCTGGATAGCAATACCTCCTTGTATATAATCACTTAAACCAGAAGTATCTCCGATACCGAAAGTGTAAGGACGAAACACTTTTATTTTTCGTGGTTCACAACCATTCAATTCAGTCATACCCGGAACTTCTGAGCATAGTCAATCATCTTCAAAATCCATGCCTTGTTTCGTGTAAACAAGCAGCTAGAGATTCTTTAGTACTGGACGATATCATGATGGAAAGTGGTGCTCTCCTGTGACATAAATAGTAAACTGTTCTCCAGAATCACAAAATAACTGTCCAAAAATCCTTTTGTATGTTAAACCCAATGTTATGGCTATGTGCAAATTCTCCTATATGGCATTGCTCAGTTAGTGTGGAATCTGTGAGAAAGATGGCCTTAAACTTGTTTAAAAGTCTTCTGTAAGTTTTCCAGTGTATATATTGACTTTAACATAAGTACTTAAATGTGCTAATATGAAAAGAGATGTTTGTTCTCTGTTACACCAATATCGTTTTTAGTGAGGTAATACTGAGAAGAGAGATCTCTTATTTCACAAGGGCGTTCATCAGGAAGCTGTTACGAGAGAAACAAGAGTTTGTCCCTCGTGGTCTTGATCATATAGGTTTTACTTGAACTTTAGTTTTCCCGATTCTTCCTTTAGATATGAGGAGCACTGATTCTTATTTAATTCAGAATAAAAAATTCATTCAATTCGGCAGTTTTTTGTTAACAAACAAAGTTTAATCAAAAGAAGGAAATAGATAACACAGTGGCTAGCAAGATGCAGGCTAAAAAGGTTTAGGCAGATTGAGACTGGTTCTAGTTTTTCCACAAAGAATTATAAATTTAATGATACCTGAAGTTTGGCCCCCAAATTCTTATTTACCTGAGGAAAATTTAAATCCCTCGTCCTCAGGGAAGGAAATTCCGTCTATGGATCCTCGTCTATGGATATGGCAATTCGAGAAAGAATATTTAAAAGGACGACAGACTTTTAACTTGAAGTTGGAAGCTCAGCTGAAGCAGCTCAAGAGCTGTACTAACAGAAAAATGCAAAAGAAAGTGTGGCGGCTGGGTTTTACACAGCTGGGGTGGGTGCTATCTAGCTCAGTTTCTCTGAAGCTCTGCTGAATCTAACTAGGTGAGAAACAGACCAAGACTGTGCAGGGCTCAGGGTAATATTCTTTTGCCAGATCCAAAAGCAGCTTTCAAATCTTACGTTAACGTTCTCCATTGGTTTGTAGTGGAGAGACGCTCAGAGGAGCATGACAATATTAGGCATTCAACTCGTGATGTGGGATCTTAGGGAAACCGAAACTTTCAACTGTCTGAAAATAGGAGAGTATCCAAATAAGGTGCAGGAGTGGAATAGAGAAAAGACTCTAAAAAAACCCTGGTTCCTTGACGTCTTTTAGAGTTTTGAGAAACTAAATTGTTTTATTTTAATTTCATAATGTCGATATCATCAGTTATCAAGGTATGCTAATACCATGATAACAAAGCATACACTTTTAACTCCTCCGAGAATCCAGCTGTGGTTATATGATGCATAGCCTGACGCCCAAGCACATACAGTTGACGGGAATAGAATCCTTCATCAATAGAAGCAGAACTTTGTTCATATGGGATAGAGGAAAATCATACTTTGCATTTATTTACCGGTGGCTCCAGAGATGGTAGCTGTCTTGTACATCATATTGTTTACATCGCTGACATCTACGATGAATGCATATTAGACCTAGATTTCCTAAAGAAATGTGGATGTCAAACAGTGACAGCCTACTCTTCTCTAAGACAGAAGAGATCCCTCTGCCTAGCCGTAAATCTGATTCTTTTATCAAGTGACCACATATTAGTGATGGAAGAACAGAAATTCCAGCACAAAATGAAGTTATTGTTCGTGGACATCGGGCGGAGACTTCTGGGGCCTTCCAATTGGCGGTCACTGATGCCCCTGTTAAACGAGCTTTGGATCATGGTATCCTGGTTGCAAGGACTTTAGTCAGAATAGATAAAGAACGGATTCCTATCAGAGTGATGAACTGTAACGAATAAAATAGATTATTGAAAAAGGGTGAAGAATTAGCAATATGTGTACCTGTTACCTGGGTAACAAGTATAAATAAAATGAAACTTACTGATTCAAACCAAAATCATACAGACATCCCATCTCATTATACTGACTTACGAGAGAAACAAGACGAATATTAACTGAAAACCAAGCTGCTAAGGCCGAGAACCTATTGAAAGAGTTTTCCAGCATTTTTTTATTCACATCAAATGATTATGGCCATGCTAACCTGACAGAACATAAGATCTATACTGGTGATTCTCTTCCAGTCCATCTACCAGCAAGAAGACTTCCATTGGCAAAACGGGAGGAGACAGAACAACTCATAAGGGACATGGAAGCTCAAGACATTATACAGGGTGAATGTGAAAAAGTGGACAAAACTTTACGGGGTGGTAGAACCCAGCTATACGAGCAATATTCGTCATAGAATGTATGGTCGGAACGCAAACGGCGAGCAGCTAGGTGGCGTTGGAAATGTTATAAAAGGGTCGGTCCTCGCACCCAACGGCATTTCTACCGTGGATTGCCGAGAGGATTGCCGAGAGGATTGCCGTGGATTGCCGAGAGGATGGCTGGTTATACTAACCACGAAATGGCGGAGGCAGCTCTTTTGAGCAATTTCTTTGAGCATGTACCTCAATTACATTCCTGTTAATAAAATGTTTTCTGAAGTATCTCCTCTCCTTCTTGTGTTCATTCTTTAAATGTGACAGTGGAAAACTACCTTTTAACTTCTCACCGCTTGCGTTCAACAATACATTCTATGACGAATATTGCTGGTATAGCTGCGTTCTACCACCCCGTAAAGTTTTGCCCACTTTTTCAGATTCACCCTGTAGAACCATCATCGAGTTCCTGGACATCAGCAGTGGTTCTTGTCAAGAAAAAGGATGGAGCTACCAGATTTTGTGTGGATTACTGCAGCTTATATGATATAACAAAGAAAGACTGCTTTTCTTTACCCACTATTAATGATACACTGGAACAGCTATCACTACAGGAAATGAACTTTGGCAGCTAAAAGTGATGCCATTTGTAACGCACTGCCACGTTTGAACGACTAATGGAGTCGGTGCTCAAAGATTTGTCTTGGGAGGTCTGCTTGGTTTACTTGGATGAAGGGGCGGGGGTGGCTCAGTCGGAAGCTCGCCAGGCTCATAATCTGTAGTTCCCAGGTTCGAGTCCCAGCTGGGTCAGCGTTGAGATTTATCTCCGCAAAATTCCCCGCCCTGCCCACAGTCAGTAGGGGACACCGATGGGCTTGGAAAGGCCGCCGTCCGTCGGATGGGACGTTAAGCCGTGGCCCCGTGTGCGGGAGAGCCATACCCTGTGCACGTTAAAGAACACATTGGATGGCCTTGACGGGAGGCTACCATCTGTCTCCCAACAGCTGTTCCAGTGCGTCCCCTCCCCCAACCTTCTCTGAGCCTTGGGGTCCATGTGACCTGGCCATTTAGCCCATGGTGTGCAAAAAAGTGCCGCTCAGAGGTAAAACAACTCAACCCTACTTGGACGACATCATCGTCCTTTGAAAAACTTTTGAAAAACGTTTGAGAAATCTTCGTCAAGTGTTTGAGAAACTTAGGGCAATCAAGCTAAAATTGGGATTGACAAAGTGTAAACTGTTCCAGCAAGAAGTTCATTACCTTGGTCATGTAATCACTACATCAGGGATTAAGACTGATCCTAGTAAGAAAGAAGCTGTAAGAGACTGGCCTCCACCACAAGATGTTCATCAACTTCGTAGTTTTATTGGACTTTTGCACCTACTCTAGAAGATTTGTCAAGGGTTTCTCTAAAATCACAAGACCATTACATCATCTGACAGAGGTGGGCTAGCTGTTCACGTGGACCACCGAATGTTATGTAGCCTTCCAACAGTTAAAGCAAGGTCTTTACACAGCACCAGTGTTAGCGTACCCACAAACTGGGAAACAATTCACAATGGATACTGACGCAAGTAACACTGGAGTTGGTGCTGTACTTTCACAACAACAAGACAGACAAGAGAAAGTTATTGCATATTTTACCAAAATTCTGTCCAAACCGGAACAAAATTATTGTGTAACAGGAAAAGAACTCTTAGCAATAGTAAAAGCAATAGAACATTTTCATCATTATCTCTATGGCCAGAAATTCCTTATATGCACTGATCATGCTTCACTTAGATGGTTACAGCGATTACAAGAATATGATTTCTCCATCGATCATCGAAGTGGTAAAATGCTTAAGAACGCATATGCTCTTTCCAGACGCCCATGTATTGACAACTGTAAACATTGCTATAATGCAGAGTTGAAATTTGGAACTAAAGAGGTTATGCCCATAAGAGGTTATGCCCAAGCAAATAGTGATACTCCTAACATCTGGAGTCCAATTGAAATTAAAAAGGCCCAGCTAGACGATGAAGATATAGGGCCAATATTTGATGTGATTGAAAACTCTGATGTAAGACCTAATTGGGAGCAATTCTCGAGGTATAGTCAACTACCAAAAGTTACTGGGCACAGTGGGACTCATTAGAAGTGAAGGACGGTGTATTATATAGAAGATGAGAGAATCCCCACTGGATGGCTGATCCGTTCGCTCCCAAGTGGAACTAGCAAAGAAAGGTCCTAAGACTAGGAGTCGGGGTAAGCTGCAGACGTATAACGTTGGCGCCCCTTTTGAAAGAATAGCCATTGATGTAATGGGTCCGTATCCTAGGACTAATGATGGAGATTGATATTTATTAGTGGTAATGGATTATTTCACAAAGTGGCCTGAGGTCTATCCCATCCAAGACCAGGGAGAAACAACAGTGGCAGAGATGATAGTAAATAACTTGATTAGTAGGTATGGAGTACCTTTGCAACTCCACTCTGACCAAGGACAGAATTTTGAATTCAATGTGTTTAAAGGCATCTGCCAATTATTAGGCATTCAGAAAACCAGAACAACTCCCCTACACCCTCAGTGGGATGGTATGGTTGAAAGAATTAATAGGACAATTGCACAGCGTCTAGCATTGTTTGTGAACGACCATCAACGTGACTGGGTTCGCCATATACCACTCCTTTTGTTGGCATATAGAACAGCAGTGCATGAGAAAACTGGACAGACACCTTCCATGATGCTCTTTAGAAGAGAGTTACGTCTCCCTTGTGACCTTTTATATGGCCGACCCAAAATGATGCCTGTATCCACTCCACAATACATACGAGAATTAAAACAACGACTAGAAGAAATCAATCACTCCGTCAGACATAACATCAACTTAGCAAGCGAGAGAACCAAAACGAGTTAAGATAGTAAAACAAATGGAACTCTTTTCAATCAAGGAGATCTTGTCTGGCTGTACAATCCACATAGAAAGAAGAGGCTTTCTCCGACTCTTCAGAAACCTTGGGAAGATCCATATACGGTAGTTAACAAAATTAACGATGTGGTGTATCGCATTCATCAACGTCCAACTACAAAGTGCAATGTAGTTCACGTGGATCGTTTGGCCCCTTTTCATCGAAGATCTAAAGAAGTTTCGGAATCCAGAATTGTTCGGGACGAACAAGACCTACGGAGGGGTCAGTGTTACAACAGATGAACACCTACAATGGCATGCGATAGGTGTATCATGAACGCTCGTCTATACTTAGTGTGACGATTAACGTTATAAACTGTTTAGAACGAGAATGCTTTGAAAATAGTAAGAATTGTAAAAGAAAGCCATGAGATAGTGGAGTAGTAAAAGGACGAAGGAGATGGTGTATTAAATTAGTGTTGTGTAATGCTATGTAAAAGGACTGCTCTTATTTGATTTAAGATGAAACATGGTTCCGGTGGGAAGAGGAATCAACGGTAAAGATTGTTATTGGGTCCTCTATCAGGGGAGATCAATGTTAAACGTTTCACATGTATAAGGTATAAAGTTTTATTAAGGTTATTTAATGTCGTAAATGAGATTCTATAAAAGTGATTTGTCTTTATGCTAAGAGAAATAAAAAGTACTTACGTTTAGATAAATTTGATTAATTTATAATAATATTGTGTCATTGTAATAAATTACATCATTCATACTTTAATAGTATACATATGTGCTTTTTATGAACTCACGCTAAACTTTCATCTCTTTGGATTCATAACATACATATCATCTAGCTGAGGTGCATCCAACCCAAACTTAATGAAGAGCCACTAAGAAAAATAGCTATGTTCATAAAGAGCTGCAGGAAAGTCGATCTTTTTTAAGCGAAAATATACATTTCTAATGAGTTAGTAGGGTAATGAATTGGGGGGAAAACTCTTCTTAAGGAATCAAGAAAATGTCTTGATTTAAAAAAATGCATTTTAAATGAATAAAATTATTAGTAAAAAAATGGAACAAAAAGCCAAATGCAATATATTGTTCCAAATTTAAATGGATGAGCACTGAGCGTGCTTACAAGTAAGTATATTTTGCAATACAAATTACAAAACAATGTAATTTATTACAAAAGCATGGATGAAATTACTTATAAACAAACTAAATACTATCGTATATAATCTTTTCCTACAGAACAGTCTAAACTACTTCTGTCTACTCTATTACTCAGCGTTTATCTCTTAATTTTTATAAACAATGTCCTCCATAACTTTAGAAAAAAAAATGACTAAATGATTCGTTGTATACCTACGACAATTATGTCTTCCTTTTAGTCTCCGTAGCTTTCTTGTTAGCTTTCACTTCCCCCTTTTGCTTGTGTCATTTCAGACCCACTAGGGCTGAACCTCTTTTCACAAAATCCACAACTCTAACATTGCATTTTTATCTTTCTTAAATTTCAGATAGGTTCTATGCTCCAATTCGTTTGTTCATAAATCTCAGCAGAAGCGACAGTTCATGTCGCGTTTTTTCATAAAGTAACTGCAGCACGTTCATCTGTGGTAACAATATTTATTTTTAGTTTTACTGTATGAGCTGTGGTTTGGAAGAGCTTAGTTTAGATCATCGATTCCCAACGGGGGCGATACCGCCCCCCAGTGGGCGCTAGAGCCTTCCATGGGGGCGGTAGTGGATCCAGAGGCAAATGGGGGGCGTTGAGGCAGTCAAGAGGGGCGGTCAAATAAATAAATAAATTTAATGGAAATTTCTGTGACAACCTTTTTATCTCCTCTATTCTGTGGTATCTTCCTGGTGATTCTGGTCATCCACTACCTCATCCGTCATGTACAGCTTTTCAACTGCAGCTTGGACAATAAGTTCCCTGCTACCGCCTACTAGCGTACTGGTACGTCTGCAGTCGACTGAGATGCTCTCAAAAGTTCTCTTCAAGATCACAGATTGGATATCAGCTTCAATATGTTTTCCCACTCCAAATCGTTTTGAGTATGCTTTATGGTACGTAGTTACAATACCATCCCACGTCAGAATATAAGGTATAATATTACCATTACACTTGTGAATTAAGCTCAACTCTTTAGCCAGCAGATCATACTTCCTCTTCTTTTCAACCTCTACTGTCTGCAGGTTATCCTGAGATGTTATTCCTACTTCAATAATTGTAATCTCATTCAATACCTTAACATGCACTACTATATCAGGCTTATTATGTTGGACATGTGTGTCTGTCCTGATAGGCAAATCAACCTTGATGCAATAATAATATAATAATAATAAATTTATTATATTTAATATTTTTTTATAATTATTTTTTTAATATTGTTACGACAGAAGGAATCTGGCATCCGAAAGCAAAAAGTATCAGCCAACGAATAAGAACTTTGGGAGAATTTGAAGAACAGTGGAGCGTGTAACGGTCGAGAGTTCGAAAATGGACGGTTAGCTGTTCTGAGACAGTGCGCGTTAAGTATAAAGAATTATCTTTATGGGATGTGAACGCGGGAAGTATAAAAGTGGTATCTTTTATGTGATGTGTACGCGGACGGTCGTATGGTTCTGCTAGTGTGAGTTAGCGAACTAGCACAGGACGATTTTGTTTGTGTATGAAGATGTTCAAGCGACATGGTAATCAAGTAAAAAGGTAATATTTAGTGGGATAGAGTTGTGTGCTCTGCGCAGGAAGGTTGATGACTTGTGTATGGATAATAGTTGATTTGTTAATAAGATACTTCATCCATATTTTCTTTGTAACAATTTACCTTGTATTGAATTTGGTTTTAAAATATAGTTTTTAATACTCACGCTCAGTGGCTATCCATTTTTGTAATCCGCAACATTTGGTGTCAGAAGTGGAATAATTTAATTGAATGACTTTCACTAGAAGTATGGATGAGTTAATAAAGCTGATGACTGATATGAAAGCCGATATGGCTACACAGATGAATGACATTAAAAGTCAAAATAGTGACATAAACAATAAAGTAGGTGACCTGGCCGCACAAAATAATGAGTTGAGAACTGAGATAGTTTCTCAAAAAGATGATTTGAAAGCCGAAATGATCGCACAAAATAATGAGAAATAAAATAGGCGACCTGGCCGCACAAAATACTGAGATGAGAGCTGAAGTGGCTTCTAAAATGATAAGATTTCTGATAAGTGTAAGGACATTATGACCGAACTAAATAGCGTAAAAGATGATCTTGATAGTGTTAAGTTAGATTATAAACATGAAATTGAAATTGTAAAAACTGATTGTGAACGCCAGTTTCAGATTTTGAGAAATGAAATGTTACCTTCTGCTTGTGATAATAATAATTCTAGTGGAAATAATGTTATTACACATATCGCTAAAAATACAACTAAACCTTCTACATATGATGGTCAATCATCTTGGACAGTATTTAAAACACAATTCGAAGTTATCGTTACAGCCAATGAGTGGAATGAATTCCAAAAGGCCAGTTTTCTTGCAGCTTCCTTAAGAAATTCTGCTGCGGAAGTTTTGCAGTCTGTTCCCGAAGAAAAAGCGACTTGATTATCAAAGTCTAGTTTCTGCATTAGAACTAAGGTTTGGTGATAGATATTCAAAACAATATTACGTGAGTCAATTTAAACATCGCATGCAGAAAAATGGTGAAACTTTGCAAGAACCTGCTAGTAATATCGAGCTAGATTGGCTTATAGTAACTGTCCACCAGAAATTCAAAATAATTTAGCTCAATTACAATTTATTGATGCTATTGCTGACCCTGACACTCAGCAATCTCTGAGGATGTTAGAAGCTGAAGCCTTAAAGTCAGCTGTGGTACATGCTATGAAATTCGAGTGCTCTAGGCTTTCCTCCCGAGCGAACAAACGTACAGTGAGATTTGTGAGTGCAGAAGAAACTGTAGAAAAGGATAATGAAATGAAAGAACTAACCAAAGCCATACTATCCGTTTTGAAAGATATAAAAGGTTCTTCAAAAACTACAACAGACCTTCAGTGTTGGAATTGTGGCAAGTCCGGACACATTCGTACCAACTGCAATAGGAAACGAATGAGGAGTCCAAGTCCATCAACTAGACAACAGGATCAGGGAAACAGAAATTAGTCAGTCTTGCGGGGCAAAGGCTTGCTGTTGATTGGTTGGCCCCAGGGGAAGTCGCCACGTTTCAACATTACATGGTGATAATAATGGATTAGTAGCTGATGGAGCCATAAATGGAATACCTTGCCGTATGATAGTCGACACTGGTGCAAATGTAATTTTACTCAGAACGGATATAATAAAGAAAATAATACCTCACCCAAACTTGAATACTACACAGTCTAAAATAAGCCTACAAACAGCCACTGGAGATCGTGCAAAAGTCCATGGAAAAATAGAACTTAACATCCGAGTTGGTAGCTGTCTGGTACACCATCCTGTTTACATCGCTGACATCTACGATGAATGCATATTAGGCCTAGATTTTCTTAAGAAACATGGATTCAACATTAGACCCAGTGATAACCTACTCATCTATAAGACAGAAGAGATTCCTCTGCTTAGCCGGATGTCTGATTCTTTATCAAGCGTAACTTCAATATTAGTGACGGAAGACACAGAGATCCCAGCACAAAGTGAAGTTATAGTCCGTGGACATCGGGCGGAGACTTCTGGGGCCTTTCGATTGGCAGTTACTGATGCCTCTGGTAAAGGAGCTTCGGCTCATAATATCCTGGTTGCAAGGACTTTAGTTAGAATAGATAAAGAACAGATCCCTATCAGAGTGATGAACTGTAACAATCCAATAGAATGTTAAAAAAAGGTGAAGAATTAGCAATATGTGAAGCTGTTACCTGTGTAACAAGTATAAATAAAATAGAAGTTACTGATTCAAATCAAAATCGTACAGACATCCCATCTCATCTTACTGAATTATAGAGAGAAACAAGACGAATATTAACTGAAAAACATGCTGTTAAGACCGAGAACCTATTAAAAGAATTTTCTGACATTTTTTCTGCCACATCAAATGATTATGGCTGTACTAACCTGACAGAACATAAAATTAACACTGGTGATTCTCCTCCAGTCCATCTGCCGGCAAGAAGGCTTCCATTGGCAAAAAGAGGGGAGACAGAACAACTGATAAAGGACATGGAAGCTCAGGGCATTATAGAACCATCACAGAGTCTCTGGACATCACCAGTAGTTCTTGTCAAGAAAAAGGATGGATCTACACGATTTTGTGTAGATTATCGCAGATTAAATGACGTAACAAAGAAAGACTCCTTTCCTTTACCCAGGATTGATGATACACTAGACACTTTATCTGGGTCAGAATGGTTCTCAACATTAGACTTAAAGAGCGGCTATTGGCAAGTTTGGTTTACTTGGACGACATCATAGTTCTTGGAAGAACTTTTGAAGAACATTTGAGAAATCTTCGTCAAGTATTTGAAAAACTTAAGGCAGCCAAGTTAAAATTGGGACCGACAAAGTGTAAACTGTTCCAGCAAGAAGTTCATTACCTTGGTCATGTGATCACTACATCAGGGATTAAGACTTATCCTAGTAAGATAGAAGCTGTAAGAGACTGGCCTCCACCACAAGATGTTCATCAACTTCGTAGTTTTATTGGACTTTGCACCTACTATAGCAGATTTGTCAAAGGTTTGTCCAACATCGCAAGGCCATTATATCGTCTGACAGAAGAGGGCCAGCGGTTTATGTGGACCACTGAATGCGATATAGCCTTTCAACAGCTAAAGAAAACTCTTTCCACAGCACCAGTGCTAGTGTACCCACAAACGGGAAAACAATTCGTAATAGATACTGACGCAAGTAAAACGAGAGTTGGTGCTGTACTTTCACAAGAACAAGACGGACAAGAGAAAGTTATTGCATACTTTAGTAAAACTTTATCCAAACCAGAACGGAATTATTGTGTAACGCGCAAAGAACTGTTAGCAATAGTAAAAGCAATAGAACATTTTCATCATTATCTCTATGGCCAGAAATTCCTTATACGTACTGATCATGCTGCACTTAGATGGTTATTAAACTTCAAAAACCCTGAAGGACAAATCGCTAGGTGGATACAACGGTTACAAGAATACGATTTCTCCATCGAACATCGAAGTGGTAAAATGCATAAGAATGCAGATGCTCTTTCCAGGCGCCCATGTATTGACAACTGTAAACATTGCTATAATGCAGAACTGAAATTTGGAACTAAAGAGATAATGCCCATAAGACAAATAGTATCGACACAAACAAACAGTGATACCCCTAACATCTGGAATCCAATGAAAATCAGGAAGGCTCAACTAGATGATGAAGACATAAAACCAATATTAGAATTGATTGAAAAATCTGATGTAAGACCTAATTGGGAGCAAATCTCGAGGTATAGTCCAACTACTAAAAGTTACTGGGCACAGTGGGACTCCTTAAAAATGAAAGACGGTGTATTATACAGAAGATGGGAGAATCCCACTGGACGGCTAATCCGTTGGCATATAATCCTTCCTCGCTCCCGAGTGGAACTTGTGATGAAAGATGTACATGATAGTGCCACTGGAGGACACTTCCGTGTTAATAAGACATTAGCCAAAGCCAGGGAACGATTTCATTGGTTGAAAAGTAGGGCAGACGTTGAAAGATGGTGTAGGCAATGTGAAGCCTGTGCAGCAAAGAAAGGCCTTAATACTAGGAGTCGGGGTAAGCTGCAGACGTATAACGTTGGTGCCCCTTTTGAAAGAACTGCCATTGATGTAATGGGTCCGTTTCCTAGAACTGATGATAGAAATCGATATTTATTAGTGGTAATGGATTATTTCACAAAGTGGCCTGAGGTATATCCCATCCAAGACTAGGAAGCAACAACAGTAGCGGAGATGATAGTTAATAACTTCATTAGTAGGTATGGAGTACCTTTACAACTCCACTCTGATCAAGGACGGAATTTTGAATCCAATGTGTTAAAAGACCCCTCAGTCGGATGGTATGGTTGAAAGATTCAATAGAACAATTGCTCAGCATTTAGCATTATTTGTGAACGACCACCAACATGACTGTGATCGACATGTACCACTCCTTTTGCTGGCATATAGGACGGCAGTGCATGAGACAACTGGACAGACACCTTCCATGATGCTTTTTGGAAGAGAGTTACGTCTTCCCTGTGACCTTTTATATGGTCGGCCAGAAGCAATGCCTGCGTCCACTCCACAATACGTACAAGAATTACAACAACGACTAGAAGAAATCCATCACTCCATTAGACATAACGTCGACATAGCAAGTGACAGAACCAAAACAAGATATGACAGTAAAATAAATGGAACTGTTTTCAATCAAGGAGATCTTGTCTGGCTATACAGTCCACATAGAAAGAAAGGACTATCTCCAAAACTTCAGAAACCTTGGGAAGGTCCATATACAATAGTTAACAGGATTAATGACGTGGTATATCGCGTTCGTCGACGTCCAGCTACAAAGTGCAAGGTGGTTCACGTGGATCGTTTGACCCCGTTTCATCGAAGAGCTGAAGAAGCTTTGGGATCCAGAATTGTTCGGGACGAACAAGACCTAGGAAGGGGACAGTGTTACGACAGAAGGATTTGGCATCCGAAAGCAAAAAGTATCAGCCAACGAATAAGAACTTTGGGGGAATTTGAAGAAGAACAGTGGAGCGTGTAACGGTCGTGTGTGTAACGGTCGAGAGTTCGAAAATGGACGGTTAGCTGTTCTGAGACAGTGCGCGTTAAGTATAAAGAATTATCTTTATGGGATGTGAACGCGGGAAGTATAAAAGTGGTATCTTTTATGTGATGTGTTCACGGACAGTTGTATGGTTCTGCTAGTGTGAGTTAGCGAACCAGCACAGGACGATTTTGTTTGTGTATGAAGATGTTCAAGCGACATGGTAATCAAGTAAAAAGGTAATATTTAGTGGAATAGACAGAGCTAATGTTGTGTGCTCTGCGCAGGTAGGTTGATGACTTGTGTATGGTTAATAGTTGATTTGTTAATGAGATACTTCATCCATATTTTCTTTGTAACATTTTACCTTGTATTGAATTTGGTTTTAAAATATAGTTTTTAATACTTACGCTCAGTGGCTATCCATTTTTGTAATCCGCAACAATATAATAAAATACTTTGAAAATACCTGTTTTCATGAATAAATATTTTATCTAGCTATGTAAATTATCTTATTGTTATCGCATTAATAAGCATTTTTAAATTAGCATTAGGTATACCTATACCTAATTTGTTTTAGTTTAGAATAGATTGACGGTGACAAGTCCTTGCAAGTTGATAGGCAAACACACGGTTCATGCAATTTAACACGTTTCGACAAGAATATGGGAGCTTGAAATGACTTGTTTACGGAGCAAGTGCGCCGGCATCGCAAACATACAAGTTAATGCGTGCACAAAATCAAATCTATGAAAGCGATAGCTCTAGGAATGTTTTATTATTTTTATGTGCTTCGCCGTGATAAATAGTCGTGAGTGATAAGTGTAAGAAGTCATTATAAACATTATTTTTATAACTATCTATAAATCTGTTGAGAAGTTAATTTGTATTTGAAAATGTCTGAATCTACATCTAAAAAGAAATGCCAGCAGTACAGTATTGAGTATTTGAAATATGGATTTACGTACTCTCCTACAAACCAATCATTACCTATGTTTTAATTTGCCGAAAAGTTTTTTCAAATGAAGCTATGAAACCTTCTAGGCTATAAGAGCATTTAAGTAAAATGCATGCTGATAAGAAGAACAAAGATTTATCCTATTTTCAAGAACTGGAAAAGCAATATTTTAAACAGCCGACTATGTCAAAGCTTTTTGCATTGTCTTCTAAACAAGATGATGATGGACTACGAGCCTCATATAACCTTTCATTGTTAATCGCAAAAGCAGGAAAACCACACACATTTGGCGAGGAATTAATTTTGCTGGCAGTTAAAAAGATATTAAAAACTGTTCATCATAAGACACCGTCAGATATCATCAAAAAAATTCCTCTCAGTAATAATTCAGTGCAAAGAAGAATAGATGAAATGGCAAAAGACTTTGAAATATCATTATGTGATTACTTAAAGACTTGCAAATTTTCCATTCAACTCGATGAATCAACTACCAAATAACGAAGCTCTACTCTTATCATACGTACGATTTATAAAAGTAGAAAAAATTCATGAAGAGTTATTATTTGCTAAAAATTTGGAATCTGATACAAAGGGAGAATCTCTATATAATACCATGCAAAAGTTTTTTCAAGAGAAAGAAATTACTATTTGCAATATTTTGTCTGCTGCTACTGATGGTGCTCCAGCAATAACAGGGTGTCATAAGGGTTTCAAAGCGCATTTGAAACAAGCAGTACCAAATGTACTCGCTGTACATTGTATTATTCATCGTCAGCATTTGGTTGCAAAAAATTTGAATGAACGTCTGCATACGTCGCTCCATTACGTTATTAAAGCAATCAATAAGATTAGAAGCAATTCATTGAATGACCGATTATTTGGTAAGCTTTGTAATGAAAATGACGAAGATTACAATCGCTTGCTGCTGCACACAGAAGTACGTTGGCTCTCTAAAGGTGTTTGAATCGTTTTTTCAATCTATTTGACTCACTACTGGACTTTCTTGAAGACAGAGACGAAAAATTGCGCGAAAACCTGATTACGTCAAAAAATGACATCGCTTATTTGGCAGACCTGTTTAAAATACTTAATCAAGTTAATTTACAATTGCAAGGTGATGAGTTGAATTTAATTAAAAAACGTCATAGCTGTTTTTGCGGGAAAACGTCTTTTATTCAAACGAAATCTAGGTAGAGGTGAATACAACCACTTTCCCACATTATCAGCAGTCTCTGCAAAACCGGAAGATTTACTTACTTACTGCCAACACTTGGAAGTTCTTCATGTTGATTTTACGGAGCGTTTCCAAGATATTTTAAACATGAATATACCGAGTTGGGTTTTAGATCCTTTCGCAAACACAGATACTGAAGAATCATCAAATTTGGAAGAGGAACTCAGAACTCACGACTAACGAAAGACTCAAAGTAAAATTCAAACATGGATACCAAGAGTTCTGGCTTCAAAAATCAATATCAGTTCTCTACCCTGGATTGTGGGCAATAGTACAGAAGTTTTTAATCGCATTTCCTTCGTGCTATATGGCTGAGCGTGGATTCAGTGCAGTAGCTAATTTACTGTCAAAGAAGAGGAACAGACTACACCACTGAACGTGGCGATCTGCGACTGATGTTAACGAAATTGGAACCCGACATTAACAACTTGTTAACACTCCACCAACCTCAACCATCTCATTAATTTTTTTAATTTATTATTAATTTTGTGTTTATCTCATTATTTTTTATTTCTTATTGATTCTGTGTTTATTTTTAAAATTTAAATAAACAATTTTATTGTACATTTGGTTGTTATTTTATTAATTTCTGCTTTATGATTTTAATAGATAAACAGATAAATTAGGTACAGATAATATGCAACAATATTTTAATATTTCATATAAAATTAACTATTATGGACTGGGGGGGGGGGCGTTGAAATTTTTGTTCTCTTCTAAAGGGGGCGATGGTCCAGAAAAGGTTGGGAATCACTGGTTTAGATGGTTCTGCCATTTTAGAAAAAAAATTAATGTAAAAATACTGAAAACTCGTTTTCAGACCCCAGTTTTACCTTAAACAATTAAAATTAAAGACATTGAAATTTCATTGTTAAACTTCACACTTAGAATAAATAAATTTTTTCTTCCTGAGTGTCCAATGGCTAGCACACTTCTATTGATTGAAGGAAACCAAGCAATCTGTCTTGTTTTTACATATAAAAATTGAAAAATATTACTGAAATACTCTGATGAGAAATGTAGAAAAAATATTTTTAGACCCTAATTTCAGCAAAATTGATTGAATTAGTGAAAAAAACTTTCATTTTTCATTGCTGTATTTATTTCAAATATAGTTTTAAGTTTTAGCTTGTTTCAGCCATTCTTTCAGAATTAAGTAATATAAGGTGACAGATATCTAACCACATTTCCGAGTAAACCATGTCAAGCAAACATATCAGATGAATGATGAAAGGTTACACGAAGAAATCATGTGACTTCAACTCTCTGTAGGAAATTTTGAATTTAAATATGCATAATTAGATTTTTTCATGTAATTCAAATCTTTAAAACAGACTAAAATGCAAATAATTATTCTTACTTTGTCTAGAATAAAGCACACAATTTTGTGAGAAATATTTAAATTTCTATATTTAATTCCTCTTAGATTGGAGTGTGGAAATAGTTATTTTCAGATTTTTTCCAACTTCGGGATGATGTTTTTACCCCCAAAGAATTGAATTACAATATTTAAATAAAACGAAATCAAACTTAGTGGATGAATCAAGATCTTGAAAATAAAAAACTTCTGCTTTGTATTGGTTCTACTGGTTCCCTACATGGTATATCAAAAGTAAAAATCAGACAGTCATACAGCAAGAAACGATTTAGGGGAGAAGAAAATAAAAGAAATGGCAGTGGAAGGGAAAAATATAGGTGCAATATTTCATTTAATTTTAGTAAAAGTAAATGCAATAGAAGGGCAAAAAAATAATAAAGCATTACACACAAAAAGGCATTAAATTTTAATCTTAGATCTTAACCGTCCTACAATTTCGAAGGTGAGAGGCTTGCTTCCCCCTCCTACTGTCCCAGAGTTAGAATAACGAACACAATAAGAGTAATTTTTTATCTGATATATTTCACGATTTATTTCCAATTTATTTTCTTTTACCATTCTAGAAATTCAGCCATGTGAATGCGAGAAACATTCTTCGTAAAAAGAAGGTGTATATATTTCTAACATTGGTTGATTTTGGTAAGACTGCTAGGGGAAAAGATCAAGACAATATGAAATTGTATGGCAATTTCTTCTTTTGTATTTGCAGCAATTATCAGGTTTAAGACATTATCTTTGCTGTTGTATTCTGCTAACACCAGTTATAGGGGAAAAATTTGTCTCTTCCAAAGCTGTATCTGAACTAACGATCTCCTGGTATAACGTTTCAAAAATCTCGTGAAATCTGAGTAAAAGATCCAATACAAAAAAAATAAAATTTCCAGTCTGCAATAGATGTGGTTCTTCAACCTACAACCATAAATAATGCTCAAAAATATCTTTTATGAATAGCTATGGTGACCATTTTTTCCAGGGAAAAAATTTACACTTATTACAGAAGTATATGTGTTGGCAATGTTTTTTATTGAAAACAATTTGTTCGTCAATTTTTATCATGATACTCTTAATTTTATGCTATGTCTAGCAGAGTCATCTTCGAAACGTGTTAAATATCCTAAAAGCTCTAAAATAAAACAATATAAATACATTAATTTTATTCAAAATGTAAAAAATATTCAAAAACGTAAAAGAAAATAAAATATCAATAAAATAACTAATAATTTGTCAAAGGTTCACATTATTTCAAGAATCATTTTAAAATTTATTGCAATTAAATAATTCTGAATTATAAATATTATAGTTTTGAATTCCACAATCATATCAACAATAATAAGATTAATTTACTGAAATTAGTGGCAAAAGAAAACGATTTTTATTTCGTATAAAAAACATAGGACTTTTGAAGAACAGAACGCAAAAAAGACAAAGACTCATTTCTCATTTTTTTTATCAAATACATAGGAAAACGACCTAAAAATAAGATTTTCATTAAAATATCGCACGAATGGTCACCTTAACGATTGCATAACTCCAGTAACAGTTTTCTGGAAATATTCACCGTTTTTTTTTAAAGGAGAACACAAAAATAAATTTATTGAAAGGAAAAGGAATATCTGAAAACCTTTACACTGCTTTTATAGTTCTCGTTGTCAGGTTGAAGGATGACCCTTCCTGTATAACGTTCACCTGTTTAACTTTAAGATATAACTTGGGAATAGAACTACCGCAATTGAATGATTGCTATTCTATTTCACATGTGTCTTAAGGATTAATGACTGCCCCCAGTCTCATGCAGCACTCCCAACTCATTCCACAGGTTCCCATAAACCATGAGGTTACTGAAAGTCTGTCATTATATTTTTCCTAGATGATGACAAAACGTTCCCTATCCAGGAAACCAATTTCTGCCAACTGAAGTCTACCATTTAATGAAATCACCTTGTCATTCAAGATTATAGGGAACTGTTATCAACAACCAGACGAGAAAGTGTGATGTGGACACCTTCGGGCAACGATCAGTATTCCTCAAACAGAATCATGGTTCCATCATGTCATAAAATAACATACTGAATCACTTCACGCAGCCAGCCGTTCCCTGCATGTTTAAACGATTCCCAAGGAGTAATGGTAATACATCTGGAATTTGAAACCATTAGAGCCGACCGCTCTCTTTCCAGATTTTCAACCTATTGAGATCACTGTATTTGTTCTTCTGCAAGGTTTACAGTGTCCCCTCCGATTATCTCTCCCCCATCGTTTGCAGCTTCTTTATGATCATAACGTCTCCGTATTCCAACACTTTATTTACTATCAGGCTGACTTTTTCTTAATGGTACTCGGAGGCAAACCCTGGTTTGCGTTGTTTGTTGTAGAAAGAAAGCTTAAAATGTGTGTATGTTTCATAAAGATGAGAAATACAAAGGAAATTTATGGTATTGGACAAAAAAATTTTAAATGCATTTTAAAGTTGTGAAGTTTTCACAAAAATGTATTTTTTAGACTTTGAAGGATTTTTATTCGAGCAATTCCGTTTTTGCATCATTGTTTGGCCGACCGCGTGCGATGCACAAGTTGCACGCATGCTACTCAAGGCATCATGAATATTGTTGCCTCCGGCTCCTGTCAGACCTATGTGGCAAGCAGCTGCTTGAGGGGGTATTTATTTATTATTTTTTTTTTAAGCAGTCGGCAGACAGCAGACATATTCGTTTGTGATCACGGCGTCGATGGTACGGGAATCGGAGTCCTGTTTCTTGTGTTACTACTTCGATGGTTCTCCCAGATAGCAGCGAAATATTCTGCTGTCTATATAATTTTTGCTTGTGTCTGCAGGTTTTAAGTCGTTTTCTCGTTGTTTCCTATAGGTGTATAATTTATTTTATAGATATTGACTTCACTTTTATGCTTTTAAGATGGCCATTGATGGTAAAATAATATATTAATACATTTAAGTAACCGTAAATTGTGTACCGTTCACGTGTACGCTATATTTACACAAACATCATTGCTGTAAGAATTGATAGGATAGAAATTGTAGTTTAGTAACTTCAAAATGTTATATTTGGTAGGTTTAGGACTAGGTGATGCCAAGGACATAACAGTAAAAGGTTTGGAAGTAGTGAAAAAAGTAGACAAAGTGTATTTGGAAGCTTATACATCGGTATTAACTGTTGGAAAAGAAATTCTGGTAAGTTTTGTATGTATAATGTGATATCTTGGACAGGTATAGTATCGGGCTCTCAATCATAGTTCAAAATTTCAGTTTTCGTTTATAATTTTAAAAAATAAACTAAAAGAAAACTGGCAGACCTGCAGTATTGATCGCTCAGGCGTCGTATTGTTTTTGACGCAACGCATTACGCTGTCTTGGTATCATATGTGGAAGAAATTAACCAAATGACTCGGGGGGGGGGGGGTCTCTTTCAGCCAGAAACCAGACGCTGTACCTTCGGATTCTTAACTGCGACTGATGATAGCAAAACAACAGTTTTCTTTTCCTAGAATGATTGTATTGAGACTTATGAGATTTTATTTCCATTGCATATATATGTACGGAGTCGATCACAGCAAACTCTGAGAGCTTTACTGTAAGAACAAATGCTACTTACTCCATGCAAATAGCACATACAGTTAATACAGAAAATAGAGTAACACTTATAATAATGTTAATACCCTGCACAGCTTGGTGTAGCTTATCCTCAGGAAAAGTTATATGTTTAGTATTACTAGCATTCAGTTACGACTAGTTGTATATTGATATTCTTGCATATTGATATTCTGTATATTGATATTCTTGCATATTGATATTCTTGCATATTGATTCTTGTATATTGATATTCTTGCATATGAAGTCCTGATATATATAATTACTAATGATAACACAGGAGATATTAATGGTCTGACAATGCTGTTGTGGAAATAAATCATTTTATTGTTTAAAAGTTTTCTAGGTCAGTGGTTCTCAACCTTTTATGCCTCACATACCCCCTGGCAGTGGCGCACTTGGGATTTAATCTTGGGGGGAGCAGAGGGGCCCGCTAGCCCAACTTGCTCCGCCCGAGCACTACTTCATTTGCCTTGTGTTCACAGCGGCCGTGATTCCTGAGAGCTATAGGGTATTCCCAACTTATGTGACCACTAATTCATAACAGAGACACGACACAACATAATTTTAAAAGATGAATTTTAATTAGGTAAAGATATTTGGAAAATTTTGTAGTGTTTTTTTTTTTCCATTTTCTTTGCGGGGTGCCAGGGCCCCTTGCCCCCCTCCCCCTTCTAGGTGCACCATTGCCCTCTGGAAATGTGTATTTAATGGTGTACCCCTTGTATAGATATAAAACTATAGTCTTAGTGTAATAATGGGAATAAAAAAATATATACACACATTAAATTTTTTTTTTTATTTGCGACATATAGTATAGGACAGAGAAAATCCTAGAAGCTACTCCTAGCTTTTACAGGCCTTCTCATACAAGGACATGCCTCCTAAGACCGAAGTCACTGCTGACCACTGCCTTATTTTGTGTTCATAAATTACATATATCGAAAAACACAAAAAAATGACATTTTTGTACAGTAGTGTTTCCAACTTAGCAACTTCGTTACTAGATCTAGCAACTTTTGAGTTTCTCACGGCATACCCCAAAAATTTTTACCCCATACCCCACGTTGAAAACCTCTGCTCTAGGTAAAGAGTTAAAAGTAAGAGGAACTGTATAGTTTTGGAAACATTTACTGTAGTTATTGCTGAAAAATGGGATATTTGTAATAATAGTTGTTACATAGCTGGGTGTTGATTGTGTGATCTAAATTTATTTTGTAATCACTTTTAAAAAAATATATAAGAATTATATACCTATCTTCCACAGGTTGTAGTGTACAAATGTTGTATTATA
Organism: Ryuthela nishihirai; assembly: GCA_038380435.1. Taxonomy (NCBI): domain Eukaryota; kingdom Metazoa; phylum Arthropoda; class Arachnida; order Araneae; family Heptathelidae; genus Ryuthela; species Ryuthela nishihirai. Next base: position 9,936,057 of record JAWZYU010000019.1, read on the forward strand.
GTGTTCAAATATGTTTTTATTAGTAGTTCTTTTAACTTTTGATGAAACATATATTAGTATTGAATTTGACAAGTTGCTGATTTTTCTTAAATGTGTTTTTAAAGTATTGCTATATACAGTAATTCCATACCATATAAGCTTCACATATAATTTTATATATCAGTATGTTGATATGAGAGGGTATGAAACAGTTTATAAATTTTTGTTGTACAAATTCTTATTCTGTTATATAACTTAGAAATGTGTGTTATCAATTTGAAATTTGAATCAGTGATTAGGCTTAAATAGTTATAATGTGTGATAGTTTCAAGAGAAACATATGAGAATACAGAGTAATCAGACTGCTTGGTTCAAACACTGAATCTCAAATGGGCTTTGATTTCAGGTAGAATTCAATTATTATTTCTCACAGAGTGAATGTTCATTAATTTAGTTTTATTAATATTCAGTATTAAGGAGTTGTGGTTAAGCCATCAAATAATGTTGAAATCTGTTTTTAATTCATTTAAAGCTATTTTATAATCCCAGTTACCATTTACAAGAATGATATCATCAGCATATACTGTATATATATATGACTCTTTGTTACTACATTTTTATGTCATTAATATATATTAAAAATAGGATTGGTCAAAGAATTGAACATTGGGGAACCTCATATGTACCTTAAGTCACTGCCAATGTTATTTACTATAGTTAACCCTTCAGGTGGCTGAAACATGTTCTTCCCACTATAGGTATCTGGTCCCATAGTGCTATTGAGTGACAGACTTGCCACACAGCCATTGCTTATGCCTTGCTGTAGCTCTTGTAAAACAGAGAGAGAGAGATAAATGTTTTAACACCAGAGGGTTAAAAAATATATATTGGATAAGTAATTTTTGAGCCAATTATAAATTCTTCCTCTCATTCTAGTATTATTACAGTTTTTTAGTAAAATATTGTATAATACTGGAATAAGAATAATAATAATAATTCATCACATAAATGCAAAACATACATAGAAAACAATTCACAAAGACTATCCTCAATAAAATAAAAATTTACAATAATTCAAAGAAACATAATTTTGGTCTCTACAATTGAGAACCAAGAGGCAACTACCAGTCCAGATCCTGTTGAACATTAGCAATGAAAATTTCAGCATTATTTATCACATATAAAGTGAAACTCAGTTTCTTTACAATAAATTTTCTACATTTGATATATTTAAAACGAATAAAAGTAAATATCATTTAAATACCATAGGGTTGTTTTCATTTCTAATTTTTGTAGATAAGGAATTAACCTTTGCACTCCAGATGGTTTTTTGGTATGATTGTTAAATAATATTAGTATTACCGTAACAGCGCCTATGGAGTGCAAAGGGTTAAACACTGATGGTGCAAGATGTGAGAAATGTCTCTGTAAATTATTTCTATTTGTCAAAAGAACTTTATACAGGGTGATTCAAAACTCTTGGGCCAAACTTTAGGGGTGATAGAACACACCTAAACAAGCACTTTTCGTCATATGATGCGTGGTCGGAAACTCAAGCGGTGAAGCGCTAGAGGGCGCTTTCCAGTGAACACTTATAAGCGCTGGTTTTCACACTCATCGTCATTTCTACTGTGGATTGCAGAACGGATGGATTGTTTCAATCAGGAGAAGGCGGACATGCAGTTGTTCAATAAAATTCTGTACTTTCTGTTCTGTAATTTCTGCAATTGTTTCAAACCTCTTCTGTCATTCTTGTGTTTCTTTATTTCCTGACACAGTAACTGCTAACCCCTAGCGCTTCACCGCTTGAGTTCCAACATGCATTGTATGACAAAAAGTGCTTGTTTAGGTGTATTCTATCAGCTCTTAAAGTTTGGCCCAAGAGTTTTGAATCACCCTGTATAGTAATCCAGTTTGTCTCAAGTTAAAAGTAACATTTTTCTGAGGTATCCAATTTTTTGCTGATATAGAAATAAAATAATTTTTATAAAAAATAAACTTGTTTAATATTATGAAAATATATTGGAGGAAATGAAATATTGCAATGTTTAATTCTAAATAAAATTTAGAAATTCTTTTACAATATAGAAAATTCTTTTATGTATTAAATATAAAATATTTGAATTATGTTGGTAATCTCTACCTCAGCTACAGATTCCATATTGTATATTTGAATCACAAGTCATAATCCATGCAAAATATAGTGTAATGGGAAAATTTCTTGGAACCAACTTTTTAACAAGATAAAATTTATACAAAATATGCCTAAGTTTACTTGTACATTTGTGTGCATGGGATTTCCATTTTAAATTGGAATTAAGCATAAACCCAAATAGTTGAAAGTGTATGCTCTTTTAGTAAATGAGCAAATGCAATAAGTGCAATTTTTGCAATTTAATTCATGATGTTTAATATAGGTGTTAGTGTTTTTTAACTCAAATATATATTTAGTTTTTTAAACATTAAGAGATAATTCATTCAAAATGAACCATTTATTAATTTTTTTAAATCACTTTCCATAGAAATTTTTATATATTTTGTCATGGGAATAAATGATAGAAGCATAACACAGTAAATCACCTTTTAAGTCCATTTAACACAGATCATTGATATAAATTAAAAACAGGATTGGACCCAATATGATCCTTGTAGTACCCTCTTGTAACTGCCATGAACTCACTTTGTTCATTAGCAAGAGAGAAGAGGTGTCTTTGTACAATATTTATGGGTATAAAATGCTTTATAATTGCAGAGGCACAAACAGATAAAAAAAAAATTAATACCTCCTCAAGCAACTGCTTGCCACAGAGGTCTAACAGGAGCCTGTCAGTTTATATGCCATAGTAGGACTGAGAAGATGGAATGACCTCAACAGAAAAACAACACATACATCCATAATACTTTTATAAACTTTACCTGTTAGATTAATACACACTGTTCTGTGTTTTTATTTTCCAGAAAACCACATGGTTTAGCAGAGAAAAATTTCTTTCCAATTAAAAAAATAATTAAAAATTATTTTCTCTAACTTTTGATCAAACTGGAAGAACAAAAATTGGTCTATAATTATTAAATTGATTTTTATCACCTGTTTCGTAAATAGGAAAATTATGGCCCTTTTTAAGGCATCATAAAATTTTCTCTTATTGATAGACATATTAATGATACCTGTAAGAGTTTTCAAGTGATATCTGGCAATAATTTTTAACATTTCAGATGTATCTCCATCATAACCAGCTGTTTTATTATTTTTTAAATCTAAAATTGCTTTAATTACCTCAGCTCCACAAGTATTTTCTAAATATATTATTTTCATAGAAAAGTCTTTTAGGAAGAAGAGAAACATAACACAAGTCATAATCCTGTAAGTCTGTATGATTATGAGTAATGGCTCTATTCATTTCATTAACTAACAAATTAGTATTTTGAAATATGGGTACAACATAATTCATTTTGTGTTTTCTACCTATCAAAATGTTGATATAGTTCCATTGTTTATTTACATCTTCTTCACAATTTTGAAAATTTCTTATGATACTCCTCTTTAGCATTATTTATTTTTGTTTTCAAGAATTTACAATAATTTCTGTAATCCATTTCAATAGATAAAATACCAGGGTTTCTTTTATATTTTCTATATAATGCCTCCTTTTTTTTTTATACTAGTACTAATTTCTTTGGTTACCAATTTTTTTTAGCTTTTCTATTTCTGATTTTTTTATTAGTAATTTTTTTTTATTTTGGGAAATTGCTTGCATCCAGTTCTCATAATATGTATTGAAACATTGAAACACTCAAAATGTAAATTTTTTATATGATCTTCATAAATTTTTTAATTTATTTTTTCTTTTGTCTTATTTTTAGGTTTATCTCTTTTTTGAACAAGTGAGGTTTCATCAGCAACGTGTAAATGAACAATAATTGGGTAATGATCAGTAAAATTAGAGTGTATGAGAAAAACTTCTGGGTTATGAGAATTTGTTCTAGCAAAAAAATGATCTAAGCAGCTAACTCTACTGTTAGACAATCCAGTTGGAATATCAATAGGATTTTTAAAACCAAATTCACTCATAATGTTTAAATATTCAGCTATATCTTGAGTGTTTTGGAGCAAATCATTATTGATATCACCTGAAATATACATTTTCCTTTTTAATATACTTTAACTTTTGTTTTCAATTCATGGTTAAAATATTCTATTGAATAATTATGATCTACAAACTAATATTAGAGTAAAATTAAACTTGCATTCATAAAGATTCAATGCCTCTGAGCTATGTAAATCAAAATTAATTTGTTCAAAATCAAATTTTCCCTCTTTAGCATAGATTAAAACACCCCCTGATCTGTTTGTGTCTCTGCTATTATAAATCATTTTATACTCATCAATATTGCACAGAGATACCTTCATTTTTTACCCATATCTCAGAAAGTAAAATCATATCAAAATATTTTCCAGCACATTTCAAAAGTATAAACAATTACTGTAATTGTGTCTCAAGCTTCTAATGTTGAAATGAATAGAAAATATACTAACTGAAGAAATTTTGCTATAAATAGAATGTACTGATAAGTCATTAAAAATAACATTTGAGATGAGTTGGTCATCATTATAGGAAAACAAATCAACCATTAATACAAAAAGTAATATATCCTTTTCCTGTGGTGCACTCAGGATTTAATCTTGGGGGGAGTCAGACAAACGAAGTAGCGCTCAGTCCGCCCGAGCACTACTTCGTTCGCCTTGTGTTCACAGCAGCCGTGATTCCAAGAGCTATAGGGTATTTCCACCTTTTGTGAGAAATATAAAAATAAATTTAATTAGGAAAAGATTTTTGGAAAATTTCCTAATGTTTTTTTTTCTTTTTTTCCTTTTTCTGTGGGGGGTGCCAGGGCTTCTTGGCCCCCCTCTGGATGCACCACTGTCCTTTTCTCTTCTAATTCTACATATCTTTGAGCTAGCATTTTTCCTCAGAAAGATTTTACCTTCTTTTACCCAAAGAAATTGGTGTCCATGTTTAATTTTAAATTGTTTGGCTTTGTGAAACAGTTGTTTTATATATTTAAACAAATGTTCATTTATGAAGACCTTATCATTGCCAAAGTCTTTATATCATGTCTGTCTTTAAATCCTTCTTTTCCTTGACCTTTTTGATCCATTTATTTTTGTTAGAAGTGTCTTGAAATCTAACAATGATAGGCTTGATTTTTTTTATTTACTGCTGGCACTCTATGCAAAGTTATAATTTCATCCTTATCTTGTATTTCTAAGACATCTGCAAGCCTTTGTACAAATAATAAATAAATAAATACTCTCTCAAGCAGCTGCTTGCCACAGTGGTCTGACAGGAGCGTCAGTTTATATGCCAAAGTATAAGGTCTGAGAGGATGGCAGACCCTCAGCAGAAAAACGACAAACAACCATGCCTTACCCGGGGCTCGAACCCAGGTCCCTTAGATCAGTAGCCAAACGTGCTAACCACTCAGCCATGAGTCGGCTAAAAATAAATACCCCCTCAAGCAGCTGCTTGCCACAGAGGTCTGACAGGAGCCTGTCAGTTTATATGCCATAGTAGAAGGTCTGAGAGGATGGCAGGCCCTCAGCAGAAAAACGACAAACAACCATGCCTTACCCGGGCTCAAACCCAGGTCCCTTAGATCAGTAGCCAAGCGTGCTAACCACTCAGCCATGGGACGGCTAAAAATAAATACCCCCTCAAGCAGCTGCTTGCCACAGAGGTCTGACAGGAGCCTGTCAGTTTATATGCCATAGTAGAAGGTCTGTGAGGATGTCAGGACCTCAGCAGGAAAAACAACAGCAGTTAAATTTTCATTAGGTTGTTCTGGTATACCAGAGATTTCAACATTTTGATCTTTTGATCTGATCACCAATTCACTAAGGTCTTCAATATCTTGTTTCAAATGCTCATTTTCCCTAATTACCCTTTGGTAATCTTCTCTCATATTATTGAACTCCTTCTTAAAGTCTGAGAAAGATTTAATTGTCCTGATTTACAATGAATTGTTAAGATTTAATGTGGTCCTGTAAGCAGATATGGGTGAATTCTAAGGATTGTTTCAATTCAATCATATCATTGTTAGCAAAAAAATATGCACACACTTGTTAGCACTGGTATTAGCATAAATAATCTATCCAGTTACCTTTGTAAAAAAAATATACACACACTAAGTATGCCATTTGAACTAATGAAAAGATTGAAGTATGACATCAGAAAGAATATTCAACTTCGGGAAGAAAAAGGTTTCACCAATAGTAACCTGAAACATTGCATGGTAGAAATGCACTTTACAGCCCTCAGGCGGCATTGTTTTTAGGCATCGTAACAAAATGGGACAGTAGTGCGATTCACTGTACAATGGCTGTCATTTTGTTTTAGACACAATATAAATGTACTTTTTTTTTAACGTAAAGCCTGCCTCCCGCTGACAGAGACTGGTGGAAACAGAGAAATTTTCACTAATTTACTCTTATAAAGAAAAGTAACACTAAATATAAAACATAAAAAAAACACAGAAATAGCATATTCAGTAGGGTAGCTGTTTGGGGGGCAGGGAGATGTCCCCCAAAGTAAATCGGAGTTGGCAAAATTTAAAGCGACTTTGTAAAATCAAGGAATTTGAGAAAATTGGTTTTTTTTTTTTCTCCTAAAATTAAAGGGAGTTGGAAAAATTCAAAGTCACTTAGTAAAATGCAGGTGAGTTGTGGAAATTAAGGAGAGTTGGCAAAATCGAGACAACTTGGGAAAATCTTGGGGAGTTGTCAAAATTCAAAGTGACTTGGTAAAAAAATACAGGTGAGTTTTTAAAATTGAGATTGTTTTTGTGAAATTAAGGAAAGTTGGTAAAATTCAGGTGAGTTGTAAAAATTGGGATTTTTTTAATTATGGCGATTTGGTAAAATCAAGGCAATTTGACCAAATCTTGGGCAGCTGCTCCTCCCCCTCAAATTAAATCCTGGCTATGTCCCTGACATAATTTTCTCAGTTGGCAAAATTTTATTTCCAAGTTGTAAAATTTTCATTCTCCTCCCCCCAACTGTAGTCCCTCTGCTATACCCCCGAGCACATTATCAAGAATATTTAACTAAGTTGCATAAATAAGGTTTAAAACTTGTATTATGAGCCACTAAAGGTGCAGTATAACAATAATATGGGAAAAATAATTTAATGATAAATGCTTATTTATAAATGAAAAATTTTTTCTTAGCATATAGAATAATATCAGCCAAATTAACTGTATCTAGGGTCAACTTAAAATTTGAAAAAATAAACAATGAACAGAAATAAGTCATGTTACATACCAAAAGTAAGAACATTTAATTGTGATTAGGAAAATGAATAAAAGGAAAAGACAGACAAATAAAATTTTATAAACTTTTTTAAAGAAAATTGCAAGGTTTTACTGTATTTTTTACATTTTTAATATAGTAAAAATAAAAAAATTTAATTTTGCCATGTTTTCTGAAGTATTTTATTATCTTGATATATATATATAATTCATAATATTTCTATCCCTATTTAAATTTTTAATTTATTTAAACAGAGATGCTACTTTAATCAATAAATAATATCCACAGAGTTACCTGCTGACTTTAATGTCAATAAATCAATAAATAGTGTTGTGGGAAAACGTTTTGCCAACCCATATTGGTGGAACCTTTTTTACCACAAAATTCTTTAGAGATGCTACTTTTTATATAACCATTAAAACAAACTTTGAACAAAAAAAAAAACCCATAAAACTTTTATATTAACATTAAAACCATTTATGTTTCTGAAAAGCATTCTAAGTGCACCAGCATTTTATTTATTTGTATTTCCTATAAAGGAAGAATATTATGGAAGAGAAATAATAATTGCTGACAGAGAAATGGTTGAACAGCATTCAGGTATGTATGTATTTCAGCTTCCTATCTAATAAGAGTTAAAATATATTTCTTTTGTCTTTTGTCATTCTTTTTCACATCATTGTCAGTTGGTTGATGTGTTTGTGAATTTATCAAAACAGTTGTTTAATGCATCTTCCCAACATATAGTGGCTGTTTATAATGAGTTATGTGCCAAAGGAAAGCTTGTGACATGGGTTATTAAAAATTATCCCAATCATTCTGTAACCTAATGTAATGTTAAATAAAATACCCACAACAACAAGTTCTAAGCCAGCCACCGATGTAGCATAACTCTGAAAAATTGATAATTATTGATCAACTGAAAGATTGATAATATATGATAATAAAGTAAATCACAGAAATGAAAGCCAAGGTTTAATTATAAAATGAAATGAATACTAACTTTACAAACGGAATGTATATCCTACTTGACTTAAATCATCCATGTAACAACTTGCCATGCAGCCATTTAGCAGAAGACTCTCCCCACTGTTTCATGTATGTGTGTAAGCAAGCAACTAGAACACCTGCAACTTCTTCCTTCTGCCTTGACACTGTGTATTGAGGCAGTCTTCAAGAATGAAACCTTTTTTAAGTTGTAGTTTCGTTCTGAAGAGGGGAAAATGTGTAGACTGCTGGGATAAATGATAAAAACAATCCATTAATAAATTAGCACCTTAGCATCGATTTAAATTTAAGAGGAAAAATTGTCTTGAGCCAGGTGGGATATGAACCCACGACCTCCTGATAACATGTCAGGTGCTCTGGACCACTGAGCTACCAGCCGCTGACAAGATCTCCTCTAATTAGCACTCTGAACATTCCTTTTATGTTTCATATAGGTGCTATTCATGTTCAATAGCACTATTATAGAATGTTCATAGCACTAATTAGAGGAGTTCTTGATCGGTGGCCGGTAGCTCAGTGGTCCATAGCACCTGACATGGTATCAGGAGGTCATGGGTTCGTATCCCACCGGGCTCAAGACAAATTTTCCTCTAAAATTTAAATCGATGTTAAAGTGCTGATTTATTAGTGGATATGGAATATGTCGAGCTTATTTCATTATTTATTAATAAAAACAATTCTAGGAATACTGAAATAAATTTAAGGTAGAAAAGAGTGTATGGGAAAAAAAGTAATGGGTAAAAAAAAAAGACTCGAGAGACACCCATAAACTTAAAAGTGGTATGTACTTTGCAATTATTTCCAAAATCTTCCATCTTTAAAAATAGAGAGTTTGTTTTTAATTTACAGGAGATTTTTGAAACTGTATGAAAAGATTGGTTGATAATAGTTCAAATCAAACTTGTGAACTTTAAATCAGGTTGCTTCAGTATGCAGTAACATTAACAAATAAATCGGCAATACCATATAGTGCTTCTAAGAAATGACTCAGATGGCTTCAACAAAAGTATTTATATCATAGTTTGTTGAAGCCTTCTGACAATATGCATCAAAAGAAAATATTATTTTTCAAACTTGAATTACATATTTTTAAAAGAGATATGTAAAATAAATAAGTATTTAAAATGACAATTTCTATTTTTTAAACATCCTCTTTTTTTAGTTGTGCAAAAGATGTCTATGTTTGTCAGAGATCTTTGAAGTGTTAATGTGGTCCACCGAAATTGCTGCACAAACTATTAAATTTTTTTACCTCATATTCTTGAAATGCTTTGTGGAATATGGATTTTGTTTCTTTCCCAATTTACTTTTACATTCTTTTCGAAATGGTGTACTTTAATAGCCTAAATTGAATTTACGACATTGACCAACATGACATCACTTTTTGCACAAAGTATTGGTTGGGTTTTCTGAATTCAACTCTCAATTAAAGATCCCTGACCTTGACTGTTACTTAAATAGAGTCCTTGTCTACCCACTTTGAAATCCAATCTTTGTATAATTTTTATTTTAGCTCCATATTTTATGCCCGACACTAAAGGTAGATATAAAGAAAACAACTATAAATTTTATTCCATATAGAATGTCATTTTAGTCTTTCCTGTGTGATGAAATATTTTAGTAATTAGAAAACCCTACTCAAGTCTTATTCTCAGACTCACCCCCCAAACTAAATTCTTGAACTCTCCCCTATACTAAATTTATGGACTCCCCCCCCCCCACTCAATGAAACTAAATCCTCCTGTTATGTGCCTGTCTTCAGTAGTTTAATTGTATGGCTTACATTATTAGAATACATAGAATGTCATCCTATTTTTTCATAACTGGGTCTCCTAATTAAAATTTTTATTTCATTATTATTCTTAAATTACAATTTTTAAGAATCAATAGTGCAAAAAGTAATTGCAAAATTCTATTTATATATATGTATGTATTTATTTCATTATTAATAATTGTTACTAATATTGATCTCCAATTTTTTATTTGTTTTTAACAAGTGGATTGTTTGAATTGATGCAAACTGCTGGATGATGCTATGCATACATGTATAATAAAAATGATAATATACATTTCATTATTTAACATTTGTACCAAAAATGTTTCAAAAAAATTAACATAATGTAACAAAATTTATATTTTGCTATAACAAAAAATGTAACAAAAAAGATATTAAAATTTAAGTTGAGTTTTGCAATTTTTTTCCAGTTGTTTTTGTCTGTAACGAAAAACATAACAAAATATTTTTCATTCGTATGCCAACACTGATATTAGCAGACATTATATTATATCATTACATAAGTAACTCAAAGTGATTTTTTACTGACTGAATTACATCAACTGGTATATGATCTACACGTATTTTCAATAGAATGTTGTACATTCATCAGAAAAATTCTGCAAGTCTCTTACTTATGTTTAGTATTGATTAATACAGACAGTCCTTGATTTATGTAAACTCAACTTTATGTAGGGTTTGAAGTGTAAATTTAATTTTTTATTTTGTGTATTTCTTGTGAAATGAAGATATAGGCATAGCAATAGATGTAAAATTCGTAATAAATAGATTAATATTATATGTGTAAAAGAGTGTAAAGCATCTAAACGCAATATTAGTGAGACATAGAAGTGAAACATAGTGCAAATGCATATTTTTAGTATAGGACGTCAACTTAGTAAAAACTCGACTTAACCTATGGTCCCCAGGAACCGACCCTTTATGTAAATTGGAGACTGCCTGTACAAATGTCTTTATGTAAGTCAGAGACTACTTCATCATTCATTTATGTTAACACAGGACTTTGAACATTCTTTAAAATGGATATCTGATTCTGTTGGTGATTAGGCAACATCTGTAACACAAATAGAAACTACTACCATGGGAATGAGGATGACTCAATCGGTAGCACACCAGGCTTGTAATCTGCAGTTCCCAGGTTTGAGTCCCAGCTGGGCAAGCATTGAGATTTATCTCTGCAAAACTCTTTGCCCTGCCCAGTCAGTAGAGGACACTGATGGACTTGGAAAGGCTGCTGTTTGTTAGATGGGATGTTAAGCTGTGGTACCATGTACAGGAGAGCCATACCCTATGCACTTGAAAGAACATGCTGGATGCCTTGATGGGAGGTTGCCATCTGTCTCCCAACAGCTGTTCAGTGGGTCCCCTCCTGCAAACTTCTCTGAGCCTTCAGGGTTCTTATGACCTGGCCATTTAGTCCATTGTGTGCAAAAAAGATGCCATGCAGAGGTAAAACAACCCAATCCAACAGTTACCATTTTGTAATAATCAGTTGTTTTTGTATATTATATGTTTTTTATTCAGTAAAAACTTAATTTTAAAGTATATATAGAGTGGCCTACTGATCTGGACAACTATGACTGTTTTTCTTTTTTTTCTACCCTGCTGAGGAGTGAACAACCACACAGGATTCTGGTGCTGACCATATATATATATAACTGGACAGGAATAAGGCTCTGAGCTTGATTATGGATCCTGATTTTGCTGTACTGTGGAAGGTAAATCTTCCACTCTGTTTTTTGTTTGTTTATGGGTTGACAGCCCCAAGTGAATAGATTCACAGGATATGTTTCATCAGCTGGTGGATAATCCTAAACAGAGGTCATCGTAGGCACCTGAACTCTTGCTTCTACAGGAATCGTCAAATTCTACATTGGAGGAAGTCTTCCAGTGTAGATGGCTTCAGCCTTTAGTGGTGGGCCTTCATGCCTGCAATTAGGGGGCTGTTTGATATTGTCGGCATTCCCTCTCTCAATAAACATAGTTTCTTTAAACATCCCACTAATCATTTTCTCTCCATAGGTAGTTGGAATGTGAGGAACACAGAGCTTATTCTCTTGATGTCCTCACGCATTCTGCACTCTGCACAAAGCTTCTTCTCTTGATGTCCTCAAAGAAGAATTCCACCATTATAATTGAGATATTCTCAGCTTGCTAAAGACCAGATGGACAGATAAAGGTCAGATTCTTAAAAATAATCTTAAATTTCTCTTTTTTCAGGAAGGGAGATAAGAAGCATCTCCAAAGCATATGCCTGCTTCTCAGCAGACACACTAGTGATGCTCTTCTAGGATATGAGTGCATTAATTGCACTCATATCCTAGAAGTGGTTTCTTACAGCAAAATTTCAGACAAGTGTTAAAAACTTGAATGCTGTCTGCTGTTATGGCCCCACTGAGGATGCAGATGAAAATGAGAAGGATAGGTTTTACAGACAACTTCAGGATATTTTGAATTCTGTCAAGAAAGGAGATATTACTCTTGTTCTAGGTGACTTCAATGCCAAAGTTGGTACTGCCTCTGATGTTTGGGGAGGTGTGATAGCTCTTTTGGTATTGGTAGCTGTAATAACAATGGGCAATATCTCTTACAGGTAAGTAAACTCAATGGTTTCAGAATAACTAACACTATTGCCATTAACAGCAAATGGGCTAGTTCTGTGAGGAATACCGGGCCATATAAAAGAAATACCCCCTCAAGCAGCTGCTTGCCACAGAGGTCTGACAGGAGCCTGTCAGTTTATATGTCATAGTAGAAGGTCTGTGAGGATGGCAGGACCTCAGCAGAAAAACAACACACACATCCATGCCTTACCCGGGGCTCGAACCCAGGTCCCTTAGATCAGTAGCCAAACGTGCTAACCACTCGGCCATGGGACGTCTTACCGGGCCATATAGGGGAGCTGAAATTGGATCTGACCATTACCTAGTTAAAAGTGTCTTGCAACTTAAACTTAAGAAGTGTTGTGCTAAGGTTAAAAAATTTACCTTTAATTCTGAAGCTCTGAAAGACCCAGTTATTGCTAAAGCTTGCCATGATAGGTTACTTAGTCATTTTAACAATCATGGTTCACCTTACTACTGAAATTGAGGAAGAATGGGACCATTTTAAACAGGCTTTTCTTGAAACTAACAGTACTCTTTTAAGTAAAACGGAACAAAATTATTTGAGTGATAAGGACCTAGAGCTTATTTTGAAAAGAAAGAACTGCAGGAATATCCTTAATCAATATCCTACTAGTCCTAATAGAAAGCATTACAGAGAGCTTAATAAATGTGTAAAGGATCAGCTAGCAGCAGATAAGAATCTTTGGCTTGATGGCTTGGCTGACAAAGCCAAGGAAGCAGTTAGACAGCACAACAGCAGAGAGCTGTACCAGATAGTTAATATTTTGTGGGTGGAAAACTGACAGGCATACAGGGATTGAAGGATAAACAAGGTATGGTTGTGAAACGTGAGGATTCTGCCATGTCTAGGTGGGTTGAATATTTCAGTGATATTCTAAACAATATGGTTAGTTCTACTCCCATTGTTTGTATTTATGATAGATGCATTACTGGCTTTAATGTTGGCTCTATAACACAGTCTGAAGTTATTTTGATTTAGAGCTGGAAATGTTTCGATTACCACATGGATGACTGAATTTTTGAATATCTTATTTTATAAAGGCATTGTTCCTAAGGATTATTCATTGTTTCAGTCACCCATGTGGTAATCAAAACATTCCCTGAGCTATTATTATCTCTATTTTTAAAACAGGTCATCACAGTTCTTGTGATAAATATAGAGGTAGTTAACATGAAGGCTTTTTATAATAACGCTGAGTAATGTGTGAGAGTTGGTAAGGCTTGTAGTAATTGGTTTAGCATTACTTCTGGTGTTCAACAAGGGTTCATTTTGTCTCCTATTCTCTTTAGTTTGGTTATTGATTATGTTATGTGAAATTCACTGCAAGGGAATTATTTTGGCCTTAAATGGTTGGGGGATCTAAAAATTTCTGATTAAGATTATGCTGATGATTTAGCCCTTTTGGCAAGTAATGTTGATGAGATGAACACTTTCATTTGAACTGTTGATGAGAGTGGTAGTAGAGTTGGTTTGGTTAAAAACAGAGAGAAAACTAAAGTGATAAAAATTGATCAGTCAGGCTGTGATTCAGTAATCTGAATAGTTGCAGTCTTGAGCAGGTGTCACAGTTTAATTATCTTGGGAGCTATGTAACAGATACGTGGTGATGTGTAAGCATGATATTAGCAGATGAATAGTGATTGCTGTCGGGACTTTTAAGAATCTATGGAGAGTGTAGAAATAAGTTTATGCACCTAAAGACTAAAATTAAACTGTATAATAATTTGGTTCTTTCTATGGTTAGTTATGGTAATGAAACTTGGATGCTTTGTACACAAGATAACAGGAAACTTGATGCTTTTGATTCTAGATGCTTACACAGTATTTTAGGTATTAGGTGGTTTAACTTTGTAAGTAATGATGAGGTTAGGCAAAGGAGTCTGTAACCTCCTTTGAGCATCATATTGTGCAGAGAGAGACTCCATTGGTTTTGTCATGTTGCCTGTATGGATAATTATAGATTAGCAAATAGGGTTATGAACATTGTGCCTGAAGACTCAGAAAGAGGGGGAGACCTAAGATACAATGGGCAGGCAATATCAAACATGACCTTGTTAGAATTGGGCCAGATGCAGCAGATGTAGCTCGGGACAGATATGCTTGGAAAACTAAATTGCATGGTCTGGTTGGACCTCTGTAGCCCATGGCTGTTTGAGGATGATGATGATAGAATAATTGTTTTAGCTATTCCTGTGTGTTAACATTCGAGTTTTGATGTTATCCTTCTTGTGATTAATGGATGTGCTGCATTCCTGATTGAAAAATGGTACCGTAAGCACCTACAGATTGTGGAATTGATTTTATTGTCTGTTGTTAGCTGAGAATTCATCTAATTGGGTTAACTCAAATGTTTAGAGTATCTGGCATGTTTTCAGGAGGTTGTGGCTTGAGATCTCATCCCAAGAAATTACATCCCCCCCCAGATAACTTTTTAATTGTTATAAGACAACAGGGCATTACTTATGGATTACTATTGTTGAATTTCATTATATGCCTAGTTTCATGAGAAAATGTACTCACCAAAATAAACAGCATTGCTGTTTGTTGATTGATTGATTCTTCAGTTGAATTCTACAAATGCCATGTAGAAAAATGTGTGCCTTTCCTGATATTCAGAATTACAATATGGCATAAAAGCTGGGAAAAAGCTTTCAATTAAAACACATCTATTACGATTAACATAAGTTAAATTGCAATTATAATGTTAATAACCAGAACCATGCTTAGCCAACTGTGGCTCAGTCGGTAGCACATCAGGCTCATAATCATCTGCTCACATCTGCACATCAGGCTCACATCTTCAGTTCCCAGGTTCGAGTCCCAGCTGGGTCAGCACTGAGCTTTATCTCCGCAAACTCCCCGCCCTTCCCACAGTCAGTAGGGGACACCAATGGGTTTGTAAAGGCCGCCGTCTGTCAGACAGGATGTTAAGCCATGTGCGGGAGAGCCATACCCTGTGCACATTAAAGAACACACTGGATGGCCTTGACAGGAGGCTACCATTATATCTCCCAACAGCTGTTCCAGTGGGTCCCCTCCCACAACCTTCTCTGAGCATTCAGGGTCCTTGTGACCTCGCCATTTAACCCATTGTGTGAAAAAAAGTGCCATTCAGAGGTAAAGCAACCCAACATAGCCAACTCTGTGCCCAGGGCAAGCAAGGGGAGATGTTCATGCCCATGGCAAGTTATTTTGCAACTGTTGAATAGTTAATTTTTATAAATATTAATAAAATTGACCATCTAATCAATTTAAATTGTCCTCTAAGTTTGATTTGCCCCTGGCATAGCCCTGTTAATAATCTCTGGCATTGGAATATTAATTTATATATTAAACAAAAATTAAAAGGCCCCAGTGGCAATGTCTCTCTTTTGTTTATCACATGTTGCACATCATCAGTATCTGTTACACAACTCTTGAGATTAAGCAACTTGGTCAAGTTTGCAACCATTTGAAAGAACTGAATTTTCTTCACTTTAGTTTTCTCTCTGTAAACATTTACAAACAATGAAACAAAAATTATATATAGTATAAATACAGTACCTTTGATAAAAAGAAAAAAAAAATCATTACTAAGAAATTAAAAACAGAATTAAATCTTACAAAATTGGCCCTTGAGCTGTGGGATTTTTTCTGCCAATACAGGACTCAGGAGTTTACTATGCAAAATGGGCAGTCTTGTAAACCTACTTTATTACCAGTCTGATAACAGTCCTATTAAAAAGTTCATCTATTCAACACCATTTGCCAAAAGGGCCAAATCATCATCATAATCTAAATAAGAAATTTTCAAATATCTAGACCAGTGGTTCTCAATCTTTTACGCTTCATGTACCCCCTGGAAATGTGTATGTAACTGGCATCCCCCTTATATAGATAGATAAAACTATAGTTATAGTATAACAACGGGAATAAAAAAAATATATATATGCACATTAAATTTTGTATTCATAAATTACATATATCGATAAACACAAAAAATGACATAAACAATTTAACAAATCTTGTAAAATTATAAACATTATACAGTACTGCACTTCATCACTCAGTTCTCAGAAATTAATCAGTAGCAGTGTTGCAAACTTAATAACTTTTGAGCTCTCATGGTGTACCCCAAAAACTTTTGCTGCGTACCCCACATTGAGAACCCCTAATCTAGGTCATTTAAGACCCAGTACCCTTCTCCCAGTGCATAACATAATCAATCTAAAGTGTAAATGACATAAGATGCACCTTGTTGATCTGTAGTAGTAATGCTAAATCAGTTGCTATAAGCCCAACCAATTGGAATCACACATGACTCATTGTTATTATAGAGAATCATCATGTTAATTAATCTCTTTGGTATGTCATATGATTTTACAATGAGTCACAAATTATAATGATCAACAGAGTTGGAAGCATTTTTGAAATCAGAAGTTTTTGAAACTAAATATTTCTCCAGAATCAACCTAAGTGACAATATTTGATCTATGCATTCCATACCATTTCTGAACCCACACTGTTTATCTGGAATTGTCCATCAGCCAGATTTTTAATTCTATTAAACACAATATACAAAAAACTTTACCTGAAAACAGAAAGTATACTGATGGCACTCTAATTATCACAAGAACTGCAATTAGCCCCCCCCCCCCCCCCCCGCCTTTTTTTTAAATAAGGCTAATAATAGCTATAGTAAAATCATAAAGAATAACTTTTTTTTAGTGAAAAATATTAAATATTTCTGTCAGCCATGTGACAACAAAATTATTTCCAACACTAAGGCATTTCAATTGTAATTTCATCTACCCCAGGATATTTGTTTAATTTTCAAAAGCAAAGTAACTTCAGATTGTAATATAGGACTAACTTTAAAGGCAGTAATGCATTTATTATCATTACAAATAATGGGAGTAGAACTGACCACATTGTCCACACTATGTTTCACATGCTTATCCCATCTAGTCATAACAAAAACCTCGCCTTCACTAACCTTGCCATCCTTATCTCTCAAACTGTGTACAATATTCTGTTTTTCCCCCTCAACTCTTTAATAGCTATCTGCTGTCATGTTCTCTGCCAATTTTCACTGCTATGTCAGCCAGTCTATCAAGTGAAACATTCTTATCAGATTAAAACTGACGATTATAAATTTAGTATCATCATCATCATCATCATCATCCTCAAGCAGCTATGGGCTACGGAGGTCCAACCAGACCGTGCAATTTAGTTCTCCAAGCAAGTCTATCCTGAGCTACATCTACTGCATCTGGCCACTGCACACCAATTCTAACAAGGTCCTGTTTGTCTGCCCACCGCATCCTAGATCTCCCCTTCTTCCTGAGGCCTTTAGGCACACTGTTCATAACCCTATTCACCCATCTATAATTATTCATGCGGCCAACATGGCCGTATTCAAACCAACAGAGTCTCTCTGCACAATATGCTGCTTAAAGGAGGTTTCAAACTCCTTTGCCTAACCTCATCATTAGTTACAAAGTTGAACCACCTAATGCCCGAGGTACTGCGTAAGCATCTAGTTTCCTGTTATCTAGTTTACAAAGTGTCCAAGTTTCACTACCATAACTAGCCCTAGAAAGAACCAAACTATTATACAGTCTAATTTTAGTCTTTAGGTATATACGTCTATTTCTCCACACTCTCCATAGATTCTTAAAAGTCCCGACAGCAATCCCTATTCGTCTGTTAATTTCATGCCGCACATCACCATTATCTGTTACATAGCTCCCAAGATAATTAAACTGTGACACCTGCTCAAGACTGCAACTATTCAGATTAACTGAATCACAGCCTGCTTGACGAATTTTTATTACTTTAGTTTTCTCTCTGTTTATAACTGTAACGCTCCAAATAAATGCAAAATACTTGAAGTTTTATGCTCCGGATAGCTTAGACGGGTGCCAGGCAATAATTAACAAATTGCCAAAAGTAGAATAAGTTGATAATAAGTTGATTTAGGGTTCAAATACCAGCAAGCGTTAATGAGTAAGAATCAAAATGATTGTCAAGTAAATTTAAATATAATTCAAAAATCCTTAATTCGCGTTGCTCAAGAGAAAAAAACTGTATAGACTCGAAAGGTTTTAAAATAACAAAACAGATTTATTTCCAAAATAGTTCAACTCACCAAGACATCAATGAAGAAGACACAACTCCAGCTCCTGTGCTACACACACTGTGCTTAGTGCTTCTGCTCTAACTCCCCTCCTCTAGCTTGCGCACTTACTTGTGCTACTGTGACTCGCAGGTCACCGGTTTTTGACAATAGCCGGCACATGCCGGGAAAGACATTTACATACTATGACAAACGACGCAAGCTATGACGCAAGAGGGGGCGTGTCCTTGGTATGCGTTTTAGCGGGACAATCAGAAGATCGGAGTTGCGCATGCGCAACTCCTTTACTCTTGGATGTGAGCGCTGTGATGCCAAAAAGGAAATAAAAATCCCCAAAATGATAAATATAACGTAAATTAAATGAAACTGGTTAAGGTAAAGCAAAAGTGAACAATGGGGCATCACATAACCAAACCTACTCTACTACCAGTTTCATCAACAGCTCGAATGAAAGAGTTCATCTCATCAACATCATTTGCCAAAAGGGTTAAATCATCAGCATAATCTAAATCAGAAATTTTCGTATCTCCAGCCCATTTAAGGCCAAAATAATTCCTTTGAAGTGAATTTCGCATAACATAATCAATAAACAGGCTAAAGAGAAAAGGAGACAAAATGCACCCTTGTCGAACACCAGAAGTAATGCTAAACCAATTGCTACAAGCCTTACCAACTCTCACACACGACTCAGTGTTATTATAGAGAGCTTTCATTATGTTAATTAACTTGTCAGGTATACCATATGATTTCACAATCAACCACAAATTATGACGATCAACAGAGTTGAAAGCCTTTTTGAAATCAACAAAGCTACAACCAAAGGTTTCTGAAACTCTAAACATTTCTCAAGAATCTGCTGAAGTGAAAATATCTGATCCACACATCCCCTCACGCAATTGACTGTCAACCAGATTCTTACTTCTATTAAGCACAATCATGGAAAGAACTTTACCTGGAACAGAGAGTAGGCTGATACCCCTGTAGTTATCACAAGAACTGCGATCACCTTTTTTGAAAATAGGGATATAGGAAACTAGGAACAGCTGTTGGGAGACAGATGGTAGCCTCCCGTCAAGGCCATCCAGTGTGTTCTTTAATGTGCACAAGGTATGGCTCTCCCACACACGGGGCCACAGCTTAACGTTCCATCCGACGGACAGTGGCCTTTTCAAGCCTATCGGTGTCCCCTACTGACCGTGGGCAGGGCAGGGAATTTTGTGAAGATAAATCTCAATGCTGACCCAGCTGGGACTTGAACCTGGGAACTACAGATTACAAGTCTGGCGTGCTATCAACTGAGCCACCCCTGCCCCACTTGTAAAAGGAAGGAGAAATGCTATACTGCATTGAAAATAGCTCTTGCATCCCCCCCCCCTGTTTGCATTTCTTCTGCTTGGTTGTGTTTCTTGCCCCCCCCCCCCCCTTCATTTTTTTTTTTAGATCCAGGGATGTTCAGAATTCAAAAGTTTAATTAATTAGCCTTTAATTTAATAAGCTCTTTATAGATAATATAATGAAAGCTAAGCTTTCAAACGTCAGTTTAACTTTAAGCTTTCAAACGCCAGTTTTTTTGCACTGTTTTCATATGCATGATTTTTGCATATTTGAGAACTCTAAATCTCATGAACTTGAAAAAATTGCAAAAACTAAAACTAAACGTCTTATAAAAATTATTTGACCCAAACTGTTATTAATTATTTTTAATTTATTTTCAACACTCACGAGACTTTGAACTTTCCATTCAGAAACATTCAAATAGTTAAATTATTTTGACCAACTTCTGTACATAACTGGCTATTAGGAAGTTAGTTGGAGGAGGGAGAGAAAGTGCCCCAGGCTTGAGGGTTCTTCCCAGCTTGCCACCCGTGGTGAGTGGAGTAGCTATAAACCACTTATCTGCAAGACAATAGTGCTGGTGGGGGTGGAATTCAACTGAAATCCACCGTCCTTTTAGGTTAGAAACCTGCCAAGACAGCCATCTCCAAAAGGTTAATCCTGGTTTTAAATTTAGCTGTAAAAAATCAGTCAATAGTAAATACACAGACTACTCGTTGATATCATTTTCAAGAAATAATTTTGCTGGAAAAATGTGTTTTATTGTGAGTGGGACACAAACTCATAGCTCCCAGTTGCATGCTGGGTATTCTGACTACTAAACTATCAATATCTAATTGTAAGACCACTAAACTCATTCCTCAGCTAATTGTAACTAGAAATCTTCCCAACCTGGTCATAGTGCTATCTATGATCAGGAATGGTAACCTTTCAGTATTGCTCAGAAGTGGTGTAAATTGAATGAAATCTTTCATTAATGCAATCATATTGTAGAAAAACATCACTTGTATTTTTGTTTAAAAGCAAAACTACACACTGCCAATATTTGCTATTCCCATGCTAAAAAGAGAGATTTAAGATTATTTTTAAGTATCTGACCTGTACTTGCCCATCTGGTTTGTTGTGAGCTTATAATGTCTAGGTCAGAGGTTCTAAACCTTTTTTATTTTTGAGGGCACAATTTAAATTATTGTGAGCATGAAGGGCATATAAAGGAACAAGAATAGATACGTATGAATATTTATTGAAAAGACACGTGTTTATATGCTGAAGAGCCAAAACATGACCACCTGCCTAATATGATGTTGGTCCTCTACTTGCTGCCAAAACAGCTCTTACCCGGTGAGGCATGGACTCTGGAGATTTCTAAAGGTGTCTTGTGCTATCTGGTACCAATACATTACCAGTAGATCCTTTAACTCTTGTAAGTTATGTGGTTGAGCCGCCACAGATTAGATATACTGTTCCAACACAAACCACAGATGCTCGATTGGATTGATGTCTGGGGATTTTGGAGGCCAGGGCAATACCTGCAAACCATTCTCGAACAATCTTGGCAGTGTGGCATGGCACATTATCCTGCTGAAAGAAGACACTATTAGAGCGAAATACCATTTCCATGAAAAGATGTACAGTCACTCAAAAAAGTATCCGAACGCCATGGTTGATTACAGAATTCAGAAAAAATATCTGGCAACGATTTTTTTAGAAATTAATGATCTGGCAACCTTCATGTCACGTGACACGAAGGTTGCCAGATCACTAATTTCTAAAAAAATCGTTGCCAGATATTTTTTCTGAATTCTGTAATCAACCATGGCGTTCGGATACTTTTTTGAGCGACTGTACCTGGTCTGCAATGATGCTTAGGTAGGTGGTAGATGTCATAGTTTACTGCACATGAATGACTGGACTCAGGGTTTCCCAGAAGAGCATTGCCCAAAGCATTACACTTCCTCCACTGGCTTGTTTTCATCCCAAGGTGCATCCTGGTGCCAACACTTCCCCAGGTAAACAATGCACACATACCCAGCCATCCACATGGTGCAACAGGAAACCAGATTCATCGGACCAGATGACCTTCTAACCATTCAAGGTCCAGTTTTGATGCGCACGTGCTCATTGTAGGTGCTTTCAATGGTGAACTGAGGTTAGCATGGCACTCGGAACAGCCTGCAGCTATGAAGCACCATTTTAAGCAGGGTTTGATGTACTGTGCATTGTGACACACATTACTCCTATCACCAGCATTCAAATTACAGACTGGTTGCATCACAGTATCCCTCTGTTGGCTCATAGCATACGGGATAGCCTTCGCTCACCTCTAGCATCAATGAGCCATGGTCAGCCCACACCTTTCTGGCAGTTTGTGGTTTTTCCCTCCTCAGACCACTTTTTGAAGGTAGAAACCATTGCTGACCGTGAGCACCCACAAGCCTTGCCATCTCAGAAATGCTCTGACCCAGTCTTCTGGCCATTACAATTTGGCCTTTGTCAAACTTACTTAAATTCACTGCCTTTCCCATCTGAAGAACAAGAATAACACCAATTAACAGAGCTCAGTATCAGGTGTTATTTTTACATTTTATGACCTTCACATGCACCGTCATTTTTCTACAGTTGCTTCGATTTGCATGAAGATGTACTGGTAATAATGTTTTGGCTCTTTGGTGTATATATTTATATATAAAATAAACTTCATGAAAGGACATATTGAACAACTCTACTTGCAAATCAGTGAAATAACTAGAAGAATGCATATCATCTCTGGTGCATATGAGAATCTATTTTCAAAGAGAATGAAGTTTTTCCTTTACCTACTGTTTCATTCCTTAAAAGTTTTAATTTGAGCTAGCGGATGATGGGAAAAATGCAAATGATATTGTATTAATAATTATACAACATAAAAGTATTTGTCTTTTAATTATTAAATCTAAAAAGCTACATTTCCCACACCTCTCTCAGAAAAGTGGGTAGATTATTGCTGTCATCTCTTAAAAACTACCACTAATTTTCCAAATTTCTATTCTATTCATATTATTTGTAAAACTCAATAACTCTGCCATTTCATAACTAGTGATCCATGAAGATATATATATTAAAATTACTAAGTTTGAAAAATGCAAATTATAATATTTCATTAGTACCAATCAAACTAAAAAAGAGTTTTCTATTTATCATTTTCATTGTCATATTTCTATCATTGATTCGTTGTCGCAATATTGATTTGAAATTTTGGAATTTTCAGTCTATCACTGTTAGAGAGTGTATAATATAATCATAATATTTTATCAGTTCCTATCTAACCAAAAAGAATTTTTCATTTATAACTAAAAACAAAAAAAAAATTATCTGCTGAAACAAAAATGTACCCCCCCCCCCCCCCCCCCCCGGGGTCTAAGAGGTCAATTCATTGTTGCCAGTGGAAACATCATGGCATCATATTCCACCATCAAAATTTAAAATTTCTAGCTTACATATATATATATCCGTCCCATGGCCGAGTGTTTAGCGCGCTTGGCTATTGATCTAAGGGACCTGGGTTCGAGCCCCAGATAAGGCATGGTTGTATGTGTTGTTTTTCTGCTGAGGTCCTGCCATCCTCTCAGATCTTCTACTTTGGCATATAAACTGACAGGCTCCTGTCAGACCTCTGTATCCATCCCATGGCTGAGTGGTTAGCGCACTTGGCTACTGATCTAAGGGACCTGGGTTCGAGCCCCGGATAAGGCATGGTTGTATGTGTTGTTTTTCTGCTGAGGTCCTGCCATCCTCTTAGATCTTCTGCTTTGGCATATAAACTGACAGGCTCCTGTCAGACCTCTGTGGCAAACAGCTGCTTGAGGGGGTATTTATTTATTTATTTATTTTATATATATGCAATATTTGTTTGAAATTTTGGAATTTGCAAATTTATCCACCATTAGTTTTTAGAAGATTTAAAAAGTGTGAATCATATTTTATCAATTCCTATCTAACCCAAAAAGAATTTTTTATCTGTAAAATGAACAATTAACTGTAATAACTGCTAAAACTAAAATGGTGTGTTTTCCCACCCCCTTTGGGTCTAAGGGGTCAACTCATTGTTGACAATGGAAACTTCGTGAACTTCACATTCCACCACCAAAATATCAAATTTCTAGCATAAATTCACCGTTTGCAATATTTGTTTGGAATTTTTGAATTTTCAACTTTTTCCACCGCTAGAGGGCATTATTTTAGCTTTAGAGTTATTTGGAAAATGCGTATTGTAATATTTCATCAATACTTATCCAATGCAAAAAGAATGTTTATCTCTGTAAACAAAAAAGTTCCATGTCTACAGACGAACAGACAGACGACAAAGCAAAACTATTATTTCATTTTCAGATGAAACGAGACGAAAATTAATCTAAATATTATCAGTGGGACACTTGAAACTGCAAATCTTCAGCTAACTTATTGAAATTTAACATGTAACTTCAATTTCCTGTTCTAAAACAGTTGTCTAAATTGGAATCAGTGAGTCTGTATCAGTATTTGAATTTCAAATATGAAATATTTGAGAAAAAGGACTTTCAATAATATGCTGAAGCAGAGTAATAATATGTTTCTATGGCACATTTTCTTTATAAGGGATTGTTTTACATCAATTTAATTTCAGTAGGTAATTGGTGAATGCCTCGAGGGTGCTACATTGTCAACCTCTAGTCTAGGTTATAACACTAGAATTCCTGTGTGAAGACAAGAGAATAATTTCTTTTTAGAGTTGTCACTTTCTAGGTAGCTGTGGAAAGAAAATGGTTCATAGGATTTTTAAAGCCCAATATTATCAAACAGCCTCTAATCATGTACATGAGACAAAGACCTAGTTCTCCACTTCTAAAGAGCTAAGTTACCAATGCTGATAGGAACTTCAGACAACATCTCTTCGAGTAGACTTTTTCAAGAATGAGAATCAAAAGAGAAACTGAAAAAAATTGAGACATAAATAAATGAAGAGTTTAAACAGGGAGCTAATAATTTACAGTCCATAAACTTTTTAATACCTAAGAAATAGTGCAATCAAAAACTTTGTTGGAAAAATATCAACAGTTCCCAGGTTCGAGCCCCAACTGGGTCAGCATTTATCTCCGCAAAACTCCTCACCCTGCCCACAGCCAGTAGGGGACACTGATGGGCTTGGAAAGGCCATCGTCCATTGGATGGGACATTAAGCAATAGCCCTGTTGTGATTCCCCCTCATTCACTTTTGCTTTACCTTCCTGATGGAGTCACATTTCTCAGTTTAGAATCAATAGTGTCCTGATATTAATAATATCTTGTTGCTTTATTAGAGGCTTATACATATGACATGAAAATTTAGAAATGTTATAATAAAATATGTAATATAAGCAGGCACATAAAAATCACCTTTGTGTTTTCTTTCAGACTCCATCTTGAAAAATGCCAGCGATGAAGATGTTGCATTTCTTGTTGTTGGTGATCCCTTTGGGTATGTGACTGTTGCTCTTTTTTTTAAATGTAAAGTGCTTGATTGAAATGTTTTAAAATTAGAAAATGATGCTTGGGCATCAGTTTATAACAAAAAGATATGAACATAACAAAAAGAGAAAAACAGAAAAAAATTGAGACATAAATAAATGAAGAGTTTAAACAGGGAACTAATAATTTACAGTCCATAAACTTTTTAATACCTAAGAAATAGTGCAATCAAAAACTTTGTTAAAAAAATATCAACAGTTCCCAGGTTCGAGTCCCAACTGGGTCAGCATTGAGATTTATCTCTGCAAAACTCCTCACCCTGCCCACAGCCAGTAGGGGACACTGATGGGCTTGGAAAGGCCATCGTCCATTGGATGGGACATTAAGCCATAGCCCTGTTGTGATGCCCCCTTATTCACTTTTGCTTTACCTTAACTAGTTTTGCTTAATTTACATTATATTTATCATTTTGGGGATTTTTATTTCATTTTTGGCATCACAGCGCTCGTTTCCAAAAGTTAGGAGTTGCACATGCGCAACTCTGAACTTCCGATTGTCACCCGCTAAAGCGCATGTACAAGGACACGCCCCCTCTTGTGTCATAGCTTGCACCGCTCGTCAATTTATGCAAATGTCTTTCCCGGCATGCAACATGACACGTGCAGGCTCTGTAGCCTTTTGTTATAATCTGGTGACATGTTAGACACAGCATAGTAGAGAGAGTAGTAGAGCACAGCACAGTTTAGAGATCAGTTTTAGTTTGGAGTTTGTTGAAGATGTTTGTAGTAAGAAATGATGTAGTATTTTCTTCATTGAAGTTTTGGTGAGTTTTTTGGAAATAAATTGTTTGTTATTTAAACTTTTTTGAATCTTTACTAATTTTTTTCTCTTGAGGAATGTTAATTGTTTTGATTAGAACTAGTATTTAAATTTTGGCAATCATTTAATATTTTTGAATTCTTACTCATTAATGCTCACTGGTATTTTGAACCCTAATTAAACTTTATTTTTTGGCAATTTGTTAATTATTGCCTGGCGCCCGACTCAGCTATCCGGAGCATGAAAATAATTGGATCAGACAAAGGGTCCAAACTTTAAAAGTATTTCATCATCTTTTGGAGCGTTACACAGTGTGCAGGAGAACCATACCCTGTGCACATTAAAGAACATGCTGGATGGCCTTGACGGGAGGCTACCATCTGTCTCCCAACAGCTGTTCCAGTGGGTCCCCTCCCCCAACTTTCTCTGACGTTCGGGGTCCTTGTGACCTGGCCATTTAACCCATTGTATGCAAAAAAGTACTGCTCAGAGGTAAAACAACCCAAAATACAAAATATAGCTTCATCAGCTGATCTTAAATCTAGATCTTAATTCCTGTCTAACCATTGCATGCTTATGTAACTAACCCCACCCATCCACTTTCTCCTCCAAGGATCCATAGGTCTACAGAAGCGTGTTTTCTTTTTCTTTAACCCTTCCTGGGTCACTGTCGAACATAGACATTGACAGAATCTGAAATGAGAGGTCAAGGACATCAATAGACATCTTTTGTACAACACTTAAAACTGTTTCTTTAAATTGCCATTTGAAAATTTTCTTAGACATATCTTTTAAAAATATGCAATTCAAGTTTAAAAATAATATTTTCATTTTTTAATTTGATTTATATTTTATAAAATTATTATATAAATAATTTGTTAAAGCCACCTGGTTGCCATTTCTAAGAAGCACCATGTGGCATTGCTGATTTGTTTGTTAACATTACTCTTTGCCGAAGCAATCACCTGATTTAAGCTCACAAGTTTGATTTGAACTATTATCAAAAATTTTTCCTTAAAATTTTGAAAATCTCTTATAAATTAACAAAAAAACTTCTGTTTTTAAAAATGAAAGTTTTTGGAAGTAATTGCAAACCACTATTTGTTTTTCTGTTTTATGTACCTTTCTGCCACAAACCTATTTCACTATTACTAGAATTATTTTTATCGTTTATCCCTGCATTCTATGTGTCTTTCCTACCCTTCAGATCGAAACTGTAACAAAAGCTTTCTTATAAAGCAATCTGAGTTGCAGTTCCAAAGTTCCCTACAGTCTAAAGTAGGTGACTTAGCAGATGCAATTGAATGTGATGACCTTTTATTGCTCACATGTGCAGTAAAGTGACTACTGAATATTTACAGAAAGATTTCTTCTTGGATATAGAATAATGTGACCATACATCTATCAAGCCAGTATTAATCTTCGTTTTTATTTCTGTAGATTTATTTTGTTTCTGCAAATTATTGAGTTTTCATCAGCTGATCTATCAATCTTTTGGGGTTATGCTACATTGGATGGCCAGCTTTACAAATCTTTGTGGGTATTATTTAACCTGTTGAGGGCAACATGTCTCATATGAGGCCCGAATGTAGTCTTGCACACGGAGACAACGTGACTCATTGAGGTTTTCACACTTTCTGCATTTCGCACGCAATTGTTTGCATGCGGAGATTCAACCACATAGATGCATATATTCATTAATATTGCTCATACATCAAATTTGCATTTTTTTGAAAAAACAACTCAGGCCCTAGGGTACTGCAATGGCCAAAAAACCAAGTCCTCAACAGGTTAACATCACATTAGCTTATATGTTAATATTTCTTTTCTTGTAAAAAAAAAAACTCTGATCTTGTATCATTTCCTGGAAAACGAATCTAGTCTTTGTGGATATTATTTAACTTGTTGAAGGCGACATGCCTCATATGAGGCTCGAATGTAGTCTTGCACGTGGGGACTACGTGACTCGTATGAGGTTTTCACACTTTCCGCATTGCGTGCGCAATTATTTGCATGCAGAGATTCAACTACATAGATGCATATATTCATTAATATTGCTCATACATCAAATTTGCATTTTTTTGAAAAACAACTCAGGTTCTGGGGTACTGCAATGGCCAAAAAACCTAGTCCTCAACAGGTTAACATCGCATTAGCTTATATGTTAATATTCCTTTTCTTGTAAAAAAAAAACTCTGATCTTGTATCATTTCCTGAAAAACGAATGAGGTATTGGATAAGGAAGCTAAAAAGGACTTCCTTCACACGGCAAGTTGTTTACATGGCTGTATTTAAGTTAAAAACTTCCTCCTAACAAATTAGATTATAAACTCACTGTGTAAAGTTAATATTTTATTTTCTTTTTCTATAATTAAGTCTTAGAATTTCTGAGAATGAAGTCTTGGATAACGGAGGTGAAATGGACTTTCTTGACTAGAAATCGGTCCTCATGTGGGAGGGAAATTTCGGGAAGGGTTCCAACAGCTATTCCAGTGGGTCCCCTCCCCAAACATTCTCTGACCTTTGGGGTCCTTGTGACCTGGCCATTTAACCCATTGTGTGCAAAAAAATGCCACTCAGGGGTAAAGCAAACAAAAAAATAAACATTTCACTCCCCCCTAGAAAAATTTAATTCTTTAAGAAAAAATTGCGATTTTTTTATGCTTATAATGAATGATTTTAACCCCTCCCCTCAGTATCTTGGCTGTGCCACTCTGACAATGTAATAGGCTTTTTTTGCTCTGGTGCACAAACTTTTCTGCATTTAGCCAAGATCACCAAACTTCAGCACCCAAAAAAAAGTCATAATGTTTAGTAAAAAAAAATAGCCAAGAAAGTTTCTTTCCATTTCATAACCAGTTCAGAAAATTCCATGAATGTGAGAAGTCCAAGTCACTTTGTTTAACACTTGTCATGTTTAAAGCATACAATGCTGAAAGGAATCATTAAAAGAAATAAAAATCATATTTCAGGTTAAATATCATATTTTTCAGGAGGAAATTTCCTTTCGATTAATATATATATAATTTAGCAATTTTTATTGATCGTGTTTTCCAAAATTAAGCCTTAATTGTATAGTCCAATCAATTTTTTTCACCATTTAACATTGAAAAAGGCTTATAAAATCAATATGCTTGTAAATTTGTTTAAATTACTTATTTTCATTAAATTTATAATTAAATTCTGTTTAATTTGGTATGTAACATGACCTATTTCTGTTGATTGTTTATTTTTTTTTAAATCTAAAGTTGGCTTGTTTGTATGACTTGGAACAATTAGCTAAAAGCCTGGAATTTTCTCAAAGTATATTATCAAGAAAAAAATTATGAAATGAGAGTAATTTTTTTGTTTCAAGTAAATATTTATTTTTTGTTATTCAGAAATAAATAAGCTTACTATTCATGTGCATTATAATCATTTTTGTCCATTAGGTTTTTTAAATAAATTTTATTTGCATTGCCAGATGCATTTTTTGCTACATGACTCTAAAAAAGCCCTATTAAAATAAAACTAGTTGTCTTTTTTGTTAAATATTATATTTTCAGAAAATTCAGAATTAAATGCTGATTAATTTGGCATATAACATGCCATAATTCCCTTCATTTGTTATTTGGCAAAAAGTTCTAAAGTTAATTTTTTCAGCTAATCAGAGTGAAAAAATTGCTGGACCTCTGGATATAAATCAGTTTTTCAGGCTGGACCTGGGAAGGGTTAATACTCAACACTGATTTGGAACATGGGACTGTTGATCCCTTCTATCCCAGATGTTAAGAGCAGATAATGTGTTTAAGTTGAGGGATCAAATCCTTATATACAAGTAAAAGTTAATTTTAATATTTAAGTAACAATTGATATTCCATTAGTGAAAATGATAGAAAAGACCAGGTGAATTTCGTATATCATTGCAATCAGCCATACGTGAGAGTCTTCACTGACAGAGGGTCATAAAGCAAAAACACGTCCTTTGACTGTGGGGAGAAACACACAAAATTGAGAAGAGAAAATTCTGTGACAAAAACATGGGAAAATGTTTCAAAAGGTAGTCAATGGGAAAAGAAATCACTATTTTCATAGCTAAGGTCAGTAATAATTTAGAAGTGTCAGAAAAAAAACAGTGAAGGAAGAAAAAAAAAAATTTAAAGATCACAGAGGAAAAAATAAAAAAAAACCTGATATGCATAAGCCAATGTATCCAAAAAGCTTGCCTGTGCAAAGCAGTTCCTGAGAGCAAAATGTCTTCCACTTACTTTCAAGCAAAAGCATACAAAAGGAAAGAGCACTAACTAATATGTTTGATTTCCCAACTCAATCGATCTAGAACAGAGATAATGCCCTCTTTTGAATTTCTGCTAACTTTCTCATTATGTAAGGCAATCTTATATTTATTTTTTATATCTCCTCTTCTGTCAAGTATTATTCCAAGTGGGAAGTATTTTACATAATTGTTCATTTATTGTTTGGTGGTCTTGTAGGATCTTTGGCAAGGAAGGTAAGAAAATCATCAAGTTGTGCATCAATGGTTTGAAGCAATTGAAGTTCTACTTTCTTTGGAGGTGTTTTTGATGGTTGAAAGTTCCTTGTCCGAATAATTTTGAATGGTATTATTAAGATCTTTGTAGTCCAAATTTTCAGCTTGGATATTTTTCTCAATTTCTTAAATATCTGTTGATCAGCATTCGGGCTCAAAAGTGTTTAACTTATTTTGCTATGTATTGTTTCGTTATTTTCATACATTTCTTCTTTTTTTTTCTGAAATTTTTTTGTTTGCTTGATTTTCTTCATTTTGAGCTGTTTTTTTTTTCTTATATGGCTTCAGTGATAACTTCTGCAAACTGATGTGAGCTGGTTTTCCGTGTCATTTAATGCACACTTTGCAGCAAAATGTTCTGATTTTTTGCATCTGTGGCACAATTTAATTATGCCATTGTCTTAGTGGTAGTGTTAAATGTTTTAATTCGATATATAATTTTTTATATCCTGTGATAATAGTTTGGTTCTTTCTAGGGTTAGTTATGGTAGTGAAACTTGGACACTTTGTAAACAAGATAACAGGAAACTAGATGCTTTTGATTCTAGATGCTTACACAGTATCTTGGGCATTAGGTGGTTCAACTTTGTAACTAATGATGAGGTTAGGCAAAGGAGTTGGCAACCTCCTTTAAGCAGCATACTGTGCAGAGAGAGACTCCGTTGGTTTGGCCATGTTGCCCATATGAATAATTATAGATTGGTGAATAGGGTTATGAACAGTGGCCTAAAGGCCTCAGAAAGAGGGGGAGACCTAGGATGTGGTGGGCAGACAATGTCAAACAGGACCTTATTAGAATTGGTGTGCAGTGGCCAGATGCAGTAGATGTAGCTCGGGACATACTTGCTTGGAGAACTAAATTGCACAGTCTGATTGGACCTCCGTAGCCCATGGCTGCTTGAGGATGATGATGATGATGATGTGATAATATCATTGGCTACTTTAGTATCTGTTTTTATATTTTTAGAGATGTTCTTGCTTGAAAAATTGATCTTCAATACTTTTAATTTTGTCATAGTTTTGTAGCACTTTTATTATGTCGTTATTTTCTATGAAGAAGAAAGATATGCACAGTTCTGATGGGCTTTCCAATTTGGTTGATTTCTATAATTTTTTACTGTTTAATATCCATTCCTCTTCTTTTTTCTTAAGTAAATGATATGAGGCTGGCTCACTGTTGAGCAGAACTATCATGATATAATGGTTAATGCTTTGAGTGTCTACTGTGTTGAGCCCACAAATATCTTTGATGAAGTCATTTTCTGGATATGTGAGTTGATAACAGAGGTGAAATTGAGCATCTTCAATTGTGAATCGAGTCCTGAGAAGAACTTTAGATGAATTCACAAGATGTCATCGTACAAAGGAGACTTGGAGCCAGGAGAAATTAAGTGATAATCACTGGAGCTCACAGAAGCACTTCTGCTCACTGCAAGGTGTGGCCTAATTTATGAGTACATGCATGTGGTTGTCCAGTGCCAGCTTTCTTGTCATAAACACTGTAGGAAGACTGTGTTTTCTCAGTTAGCATTTATATTTTTATTATAATTTTGTTTTTATTGCATATATTTATTTCAATTTTATTTTTGTATATTTATAAATCATTATTGATCTTTTGGAGTTAGTTAAGAGATGTTTGATATTTTTTTCTGAAGAAGTCTTAATCTTAATAATCATTTTAATGAAGAAGTCATTGTGGATATTTTAAATTATTTTTATTTTTTCTTTCCAGTAAAAAAACTGATCTTTTCCAGTTTTCTGAGAATTAATAAAATCTTGGATATGGAAGCAAAGAGGACTTCCTACAACTGGGGAGACAACGAGGAAATTTCATGAAGGGCTTTTTGTCCCTCCCTTCACCATTACACAGAGTTTTTTTTTTTAAATTGCTCTCCCTTGGTAAAATTTTAAGAAATTTTAAGCTTATGAGTTTGAGTGATTTAAGAATAGGTTTAACTCTCACTCACAGGCTTTGCCACTATGAGAATAATGAAGTTTTTTAGCCTTGGTGATCACAATTTTATTTTGGGTGATCACAGTGGAAAAATAGCTTGCTCTGTGGTTGCATTCCAGCTTTTCAGACTAGGCACTGGAAGGGTAAATTATCAGGTAAAATTCTTTAAGCATTAAACAGTGCTTTCTATTTGATCAAATGTCAATTATGACTGCCACTTGAGTGAGCACTATTTCCTATTAAGAAGGCTATTTAATGAACTATTCAGTTAACTACCCACCCCTTCATTATTTAAGTCTGCATTTGCAGCATTACTCTTCACCACCTAATTATTCTTAAAAATAAAGTTCAACACAGCTTATAAGATAAAATTTAGTATATTCACAATAAAAGCTGTACAACAAGTTTGTCTAAAATTGCTTTATTACTGCCCATATTGAGTAAAGTGCTATCTTCCTCATACCTATGTGATATTGTGAAGAAATGACATCTCCAAATGCACGCACTTGTGAAATGGACTGGTTTCTTGTAAAAGGCATCCTGACCATACTCCTGAACATCAAAAGATTGTCCACAAAAATTGTGAACGACAATGACGTGTCACTCTAAACGGCTAAAACGCCTAAACAAGTAGATGTACCAGCAACGATCATTGATAAATATTACTATCTTGTCAATTAGCCTAGTTTACTTTATGTGATTATAAGGTAGCATTTAGACTGATTGATAATTGTTTGGATCATATGTGATTGTAATATAATAATTACAATAATAATTTGTAAGAGCATCTGCACTCCTTATGTTTGAGAATAAGTACTTTTAGACCATCTAATTATTTCAAAATAAAATATATTATGGATGCAAAAAGAAAGTTAGTTGCACATTATCTTTTGTGAACAATATTTTAAATAGGGTTTCATACTAAATTGTAAAAGCCTTAAAATTGAAAATAATACAAAATATGCTAATTTCTTATGTATTCCAAAATCACAACTACATTGAGAAAAATTATGAAGAATTTTTAGACTTCTTATGCCACCTTTCACATGTAGTCACCATAAATTCCATTATGAATATAAGAATAAAATCTGCACCTTAGATTCTAAGATAATTTACTTCTAGAATTGATATGTAAACAACTTAATTTTAATCCTGTTATCCCAGACTCAATAAACTATAAAAATAAAATAAATATCCCTCAAACAGCTATTTGCCACAGAGATCTGACAGGAGCCTGTCAGTTTATATGCTATAGTAGAAGGTCTATGAGGATAGTGGGACCTCAGCAGAAAAACGATGTAAACATCCATGCATTATTCTACCATCTCTCATTGCAAAAAAAAGTATTCCTTTCTTGTATCTGGCCATACATTGTTTCAGCTCTTGTAAAAGCTGAATTTCACAAAAATAAAATTTCCTTTTGACCCTTCTTTTAAAATGTTCTTCACCTATTTTTCATCTTCAACCCTTACCATGCCAGGACCGAAAAGATGAAATGTATCCTGTGGCCAGACTTTTTTTCTACTGTGTTCAATCAAAAAAATAGTGACCTTTAGAACATTTTTTTGCCAAATAACTAGTGAAAAGAATTGTGCGTGTTCTATTCCAAATTAATCAACATTTAAGTCAGGATTTTCTGAAAATATTTAACGAAAAAGATGACTAGTTTCATTTTAATAGGGCATTCATAGAGGCATATATAATAAAATAAAAATTCATAGAGACATATAATAAAATAAAAATTCATAGAGACATATAATAAAAAATGCATTTGGCAATGCAAATAAAAATATGAAAAAATATACAAAAATGATTATAATGCACATTAATAGAAAATATAATTGTTTATGAATAAGAGGAAAATAAATTTTTTTAATGAAGAAAATTACTTTATTTTTCGAATTTTTTTCACAGTACTATACTTTTCACCAGCTGTGACTAGTCAAATAAACAAGCCAACTTTAGAATTTTTTTTTAAATAGTGAACAGATATAGGTCATGTTATGTACCAAAAGAACAAACATTTAATTGGGAAACTTAAATTTTAAAAAACACAAGTAAGTAAAATTTTATAAGGAGTTTTAAAAGAAAATTGCAATGTTTTACTGTAATTTTTGCATTTTAAATACAGTAAAACAGTAAAAATAATTAAAAGGACCTTCTTGCTCAAAAATTAATTAAAAATAACTTAAAATTCTCTGCCATTGAGCAATAAAATTTTAAAATTTATCCTTCAAACTATCTGTATGTTGAAAGTTTTCAGGAGAAAACTCGAAAGCTTTTCAGAGCAGTAATAGCACTCTGTCTTCAGTGAAGTGATGCTATGTAGTGATGTTAGGTCTGTTTAGACAAAGAGCTTCTTTCCATATGTCATGAAGTGTCTGTCCTCACCTGCAACCGAGACACTGGAATCGCCCTTCATGATGTGCAGAAAGAAGCTCTTTGTTTAAATAGATTTAATGTCACCATATAGCATCACTTCACTAAAGAGGAGTGCTGTCACTGCTCCAAAAAACTTCTGAGTTTTCTCCTAAAAACTTTAAACATACAGATAGTTTGAAGGATAAACTTTAAAACTTTATTGCTCAATGACAGAGAATTTTAAGTTATTTTTAAGTAAAAAACAGTTAATTTTGCCGCATTTTCTGAAGTATTTCATTACCTTAATATATATATAATTCATAATATTTCTATCATTACTTAAGTTTTTAACTCATTTAATTTCTACAAAATTATCTGGTCATTTATGCAAACAACATACAATGTCAATTATTTCCCAAACAGCAAACTCTAAGACTAAGTAGCAGTGTTACAAAAACTTATATTGCTTTAATGCTAGATTATTTAAATAAAAACTGAAAAATATATAACTAAAAAGGGATAAAGAGCTATGAAAATTTTAAATAAAAATATTTCAAAGCAAATATAATTTATTTTAATCTCTGAAATTTGAGATCGAACCCTTCCAGATCAATTTGCTTTATATGAAGCATTTAAAAAGTTCTTGACATATAACTCTATAAAACTCCCTGCCCACGGTCAATAGGGGACACTGATGGGCTTTGAAAGGCTGCCGTCTGTTGGACAGGATGTTAAGCCACAGGCCTGTGTGCAAGAGAGCCATACCCTGTGCATGTTAAAGGACACACTGGATGGCCTTGATGGGAGGCTTCTATCTGTCTCTCAATAGCTGTTTCCAGTGGGTCCCCTCCCCCAACTTTCTCTGAGTGTACAGGGTCCTTGTGACTGGACCATTTAGCCCATTGTGTGCAAAAAAAGTGCCACTCAGAAGTAAAACAACTCAACTTTTAATTAGACTTTAAGTGCAGGACTGATGAAATCGATGGTGGTGTAGTGGTGGTTGGTAGGTGGTAATTCAAAAATAAGCACAATTAAATTAATTATAATTCACAAAAATGCACTTTATTTACACTGAACAACCACATTAAACAGAAGATTAACAAAGAATAACAATGCACCTTATGTATTTCAAAACAAAGTGGGGATGTTGTGCAGAACAATAACAAAGATGCTGATTATTTGAGAATGTATGAATGACATTCTGTGCACTAATTGGCCAAAACTCCACCAACACATCTGGAAATTTCCACCCATTCTTCATTCTCAGTTGTATTGGAAAACCATCAGTTCCTGAGAATATTGGATGTTGATGTTATGGAAGTCAAGGCCCCACTGTACTTTTAAAAATATGCTTTCTAACATTTAATTAATTAATATATTAGTAAAGAAGAAAAGTGCTAATATATGTATGCAGTTAGGCTGAATTTATAATGCTGTTTTTATATCACTATAACTTTCACCTCCTCAAGACTAATGCCATAGATATCAACTTATGCGTGTAATATTTTTTAAAAAATGTTTTAGATCACAAAATATATAAAAGAATAGTGTGTTTTTTGTCATGCTTTTTACATGTGCTTTCCAAAGATGAATATCCAACTATTTTATAGTAATTCCTTTTCACAGTTGCAAGTCATTTGAACATGCACATTATAATTATGACATTTAACATTTAAATCACCAATGTAGTCAGCATTTCTTAACTACACTGTATAGCTTACCCCTTAATCCAGAATTTTTGCATTAATCCAGTACACCCACACCCTCTGATTAAAAAGTGGAGAAAATAAATATTCATATATTGTTATTATTAATGAAATGATGCTACTATATGTAGCAAAAAATGCATTGTCCACTATTTCTGGATTTTTCTCAAGTTCTACTTATAAAGAATTATCATTCTACCAGTTGAGTAATATTGTTCAAAGTGATAAAATATGTATAATATGACAGTGTTATATTCAGGTAGATTAATTTAATTCTATAAACACTGTAGGTCACCTTGTATTGCGACAATCGGTTCTTTGACACTAGTAGGATAATTGATGGTCATAGATCGGTGCAGTGAAGTTTAGGTTAAATAGTCATATCTGCATTTTCTTTGTTCTTCAAGAGGTCGCTTTGTCGGTTGTTCAATGAGGACAATTCCAGGTTGTGTTTGTACTTGAACAACTGACGAAGCTACTTCTGGAAGAACAAAGAAAATTCAGGTATGGCTATTTAACCTAAATTTCACTGCACCAATTTACAGCCATCATCATTAGTGTCAATGAGCCGATTGTTTGTCACTTTACAATGTGATTAGTCCAGCACCTACAGCATTTATAGAGTTAACTTGTCGTATCATCATCATCATCATCCTCAAGCAGCCTTGGGTTACGGAGGTCCAACCAGATTATGCAATTAGTTCTCGAAGCATATCTGTCCAGAGCTACATCTGCTGCATCTGGCCACTGCTCACCAATTCTAACAAGGTCCTGTTTGACATTGTCTGCCCACTGCATCCTAGGTCTCCCCCCTTTTCTGAGGCCTTTAGGCACCCTATTTGCCAATCTATAATTATCCAAATGGACAACGTGGCCAAACCAACAGAGTCTCTGCACAATATGCTGCTTAAAGGAGGTTGCCAACTCCTTTCCCTAACCTCATCATTAGTTACAAAGTTGAACCACTTAATGCCCAAGATACTGTGTAAGCATCTAGAATCAAAATCATCTAGTTTACTGTTATCTTGTTTACAAAGTGTCCAAGTTTCACTACCATATCTAATCCTAGAAAGAACCAAACTATTATACAGTCTAATTTTAGTCTTTAGGTGTATATGCCTATTTCTCCACACTTAATCTATCTTTAATTCAGCAGACCTTCATATTTACTTAGTGTTATGTTCATTAAATAAATGTGTTTTATTATAAATATTTGTTTCCTTTAGTGCAACAACTCACACGGATATGGTTCTAAGAGCTATTGAAAAAGGAATTCCATATCAAGTAGTTCACAATGCTTCTATAATGAATGCTATTGGGTGCTGTGGATTGCAGGTTAGTTTTCAGTAAAGGTAAGATATAGTTAGCATACATATAACCAAAAGGAGATATGGAAGATTATTTGTAATAATTTCTTTCATTTTTTTGTACCCTATAGGTGTATATTATTAACTATGTAGGGTTCATTTGCTTTGTGATTTCTTTCATATTGAAATTCATTATGAATCATTACATGCTGACATATTTTCAGTTAACTTTTCAGAGCAGAAAGAAACATTCATTTAAAATCTCTCATGATATCCTGTTTAAAACTTCATTATTATTCCAAAATTTCTGACCTGAAGATATTAAATTTGCTCTTTAATAATAAGTTAAATTGCATGTTTTACATCTGGGTCAATGAGATAAGAATTGCCATAACTTTTTAATACTCTTCCTGTGATGAAGCCTCTCCTCTAACCTTAAAACTTTTACATTTAATACACTTTAACTTCTTTTTCTGATCTGAGAACATTTTGACAAAATTTGCTCAGTCAATCCAATAAATATATATTGGTACAAACTGGTACAATGCTACATTTTACACTTTCTGCACTTTTAAAAATTTGCTTTTACTTTCTAGAAAATGCATTTTTTTTCATAGCCAAACTCCAAAACCAATTAAGATTACTATTAAAAAAATTGTTTTCTAGCTATTAAATAGTTATAAGCCAATAAGCAATTTTAAGGAAATTATCCATTGTATACACTGAAGTGCCATTGATTTAGGGATAGCAACCTAGTAACATGTTAGACACTCTTTGGCCCTGATAAAGACTGCCAATTTTTTTTTTTTTGATTTCAGATAATGTCTGTCCCCTATCAGTTCGTACAATGCGGGTCAGACAGCAAAGCCCACAATCATTCAAGGCCCTTTGCAGTTTGTTCAGGTGCTTATTTTTTTGCCAGAATTTTCATATTCCCAGAACACTCTTGAAACTGTTGTACAAGAAAATCCAAGTTTTTTGACAATTTCAGAGATCGAGTGTCCCATCCATCAGGCACCTACGATCTGCCCTCTGTCAAATGCATCTAAATCCCGTGCCTTTCCCATTACGCTTCTCATGACAAATGCTTGGGGAAACCAAAGCTGACATCTATATATGACCAGAATTTCAGCCACGCATGTGCTCAAAATGTCAAAACCCACAAACATTCAAGGCTGATTGTCCTTTGCAGTTTGTTCAGGTGCTTGTTTTTTTGCCAGAATTTTTATATTCCCGGAACACTTGAAACTGGCGTACGAGAAAATCCAAGTTCGTTGACAGTTTCAGAGATCGAGTGCTCCATCCGTCAGGCACTTAGATCTGCCCTCTGTCAAATGCATCGAAATCCTGTGCCTTTCCCATTACACTTCTCATGACAAATGCTTGGGGAAATCAAAGCTGACATCTATATATGACCAGAGTTTCAGCCATACATGTGCGCATATGCGGGATTTGTGGTACTGAATGTGGATAACATCTCCTATCCCTAATTCAATGACACTTCAGAGTATAACGATGTATAAATAAACCATGGCTATTTAATTCATGTAGTATTTGAAATGCACAAGTTAAACAGTGGTTGCATTTTTCCTTGGCATTGCAGTTATTCATTGTCACTTTTACCATTTCGTCATTTAAAATTCCAACATTACTGGACACACTGACTTTTTTTTTTGCAGATTGTTTGTAGCTCTTCATTCGGAATGTAATCTTGGTAATAAATAGCAAATTGGCATAATTCTCAATAAAGTTCTTTGCCTTAATGTTGGTGAGTTTGGTCAATTTGATTAATGCATCATCTTGATTTGTTAAGTTTTTGATGCTTTTAGAATTATTAGGATCCAGCAAACAATTTATTTTATCAGTTCTTCATTAGAGTTGATGTTTTATATTTATATGTTGTAAGACAGTGCCAATGTTAGAAATGTTGATTTTAATTCTTAAGTGGAGGTGTTCCTACTTGTTTAGATTCACGAATAACTAATTCACCTGAACTTTTTTAGCTATTGGAATTTGTTTTATATGAAGACCTTGTTCAAATATCATACTCTTTTTGCACTAAAAGCAACCTTAAATAAACTTTAATTAACCATAAATAAACTACAAACTCAAGGCAAAAGAAGTAAGTGAATTGAAACTATTTCAGTTCCCATATATATTTCCATGCAAAGTTTTAATCATCTTTTTTGTAGTTGATAATCAATACCATTGGTGTGAAGGTAGTTTCAAACAGTTGTAGTGATGTTAAAAAAAATAATGGTACAAAAAGTGAGAAAAATGTTTTCAAACTTGTACCAATTTTGAAGTAATATCTGTGCTCTGAATGTTACGTCCGAGCCAAAATCTTCACTATTTGTAATAATAGAACATACAAACAGCATAAAAAACTTTTAGTCTTCTTTGGTAGTAGGTAGTCACTGGGAGGAGAGCTATGCACCAATCTCCTGTGATGATTCACAGAACCAGCCAGGGTTAGCACCTAATGTCCAACTCCACCTTCTCATGGTGTGAACCATTAGTACCTTTCAAAAGAGATACTCTTTTGAAAGGTACTAACCTTCTTTGGTAGCTAGGTTGTCCATCACTGGAAAGAGAGTTATGCAGCAGTCTCCTGTGATGGTGCCCTGAACCAGCCAGGCCTAGCACCTAATGTCTGACACTGCCTTCTCGTGGTGTGAACCATTAGTACCTTTCAAAAAAGATATACAGAAGGGAACAGAAGGGGAGGGCTGCCAGATCAGTGTGGCCCTACTGATCTGGACTACTATGGCTACTTTTTTTTTTCTACCCTGCCGAGGGGTAGTCAACCACACAGGATCCTGACAATAACCATATACACCAACTGGAATGGAATTAGGACTCTGAGCGTGATTATAGATCCTTCACTTGTTGTACTGGTCACTTGCTGTACTGGTGGGTCTCTGTTGAGCGAAAATCTGCCACTGTTTTCTGTTTACTTCTGGGTTGACAGCCCCAAGTGAATAGATTCACAGGATGTGTTTTATCAGTTGGTGGATAATCATAAAGAGGTCATCATAGGCACCAGAACTCTTGCTTCTATGGGCATCATCAAATCCTGAATTGGAGGAAGTCTTCCAATAGATGTCTTCAGTCTTTTGTAGTGGGGGAATGGATCTTTATCCCAAGCCTGTAATTAGGGGGCTGTTTGATATTGTCAGCATTCCCTCACTCAATAAATGATAGTTTCTTTAAATATCGCACTAACCATTTTCTCTCCATAGGTAGTTGGAACGTGCATTAAAGCCACCATTGCATCTATCATCATTACAAACAATGGGAGTAGAACTAACCACATTGTTTAGAACATCACTGAAATGCTCAGACCACCTAGCCATGACAGAATTCTCACTTTCTATAACCTTACCTTGCTTATCCTTCAATCCCTGTATATCTGTCCATTTTTATCAGCAGCTAATTGATCCTTTACACGTTTATTAAGCTCTCTGTAATGCTTTCTATTAGGACTAGTAGGGTACTGATTAAGAACATTCTTGCAGTTCCTTCTTTCTGAAATAAGCTCAAGTGCCTTATCACTTAAATAATTCTGTCTCCTCTGCTCCTTTTTCCCTAAAAGAGACTGTTAATTTTCAAAAAAGCCTGATTAAAATGGTCCCATTCTTCCTCAATTTCAGAAGTAAGCAAACCATGACTGTCATAACGACTAAATAACTATCATAGTAAGCTTTTGCTGTAACTGGGTCTTTCAGAGCTTCAGTATTAACCCTTCCAGTGTCCAGCGTGAAAAACAAGTTTCTATCCAGCGGCCAGGCTATTTTCTGCATATGCTCAGCCAAAAAAAGCTTTAACTTTAGAACTTTTTTGCCAAATAACTAATGAAAGGAATTATGGCATGTTGTATGCCAAATTAATCGGCATTTCATTCTGGATTTTTTGAAATGATTATATTTAACAAAAAAGACCATAGTTTTATTTTAATAGGGACTTTATTAGAGTCATGTAGTAAAAAAAATGCATCTGGCTACACAAATAAAAATTTATTTAAAAAAAAAACTAATAGACAGAAATGATTGCAAACCACGTGAATAGAATGACTATATATTTCTGAATAACAAAAAAAAAAATACTTTTTTTAGTTTTAAGTAAATATTTTTCTCGTTGGTTTAATTTTTTTCTTGGTACCATACTTTGAGAAAATTCCAGGCTTTTAGCCAACTGTGCTGAATTCAATAAACAAGTGAACTTTAGAATTAAAAAAAAATAACCAATCAACAGAAATAGGTCATGTTATATACCAAATTAAATAGAATTTAATTGCGAATTTTATGAAAATAAATAATATAAACAAATTTGCAAGCATATTGATTTTAATAAGCCTTTTTCAGTGTGATATGGTAAAAAAAAAGGATTGCACTATACAATTAAGATTTAATTTTGGAAAACTTGCTGAATAAAAATAGTTAAATTATATATTTATTGAAAGGAAATTTCCTCCCGGGTAATATAATATTCAACCTGAAATATGATTTTTATTTCTTTTAGCGATTCTTTTCAGTATTGTATATTTTAAACACGCTCAGTGTTATACAACATGACTTGGCCTTCTCACATTCATGGGATTTTCTGAAATGGTTATGAAATAGAAAAAAAATTCCTTGGCTGCTTTTTTTTACTAAACATTATGAATTTTTTCTTTGGGTGTTGAAGTTTGGCGATCTTGGCTAAGTGCAGAAAGACCAAGGACCAGCCCATCCTGAAATTGTCCTCCCAAATGATGGCCGATTTCCATAGGGAGGAAGTCTATTTGCTTCCGTATCCAAGACATTTAATTTCACAAAACGGTACAAGCTCAAAGTTTTTTAATTAAAAAAACAAAAAATAAAAAGGAAAAATTACACTAACTGAATGGCATGTTAAATAAAATATCTGCAACAACTTTTAAGCTGGCCTCTGATATAGCATAACTTGTAAAGATTGATAAAACAGCCAATTGAAGATCGCTAACAAATGGAAGTAAATGTACAGAAATAAATTTGCTTTCATATCCAAGACCTCATTTATTTTCAGAAAATGATACTATTATCAACGTTTTACTGGAAAAGTAATAAATAATAAAAT
The DNA here is from genome assembly GCA_038380435.1 of Ryuthela nishihirai. Classification (NCBI taxonomy): domain Eukaryota; kingdom Metazoa; phylum Arthropoda; class Arachnida; order Araneae; family Heptathelidae; genus Ryuthela; species Ryuthela nishihirai. Next base: position 9,979,464 of record JAWZYU010000019.1, read on the forward strand.
AAAAATTAACATTTAGCCTAATGCGATGTTAAAATATCCACAGCCATAAGTTGTAGGCTGGCCATACAATATAACATAAATAATACCCCCTCAAGCAGCTGCTTGCCACAGAGATCTGACAGGAGCCTGTCAGTTTATATGCCACAGTAGAAGATCTGAGAGGATGGCAGGACCTCAGCAGAAAACAATACGAACATCCATGCCTCATCCGGGGCTCGAACCCAGGTCCCTTAGATCAGTAATTATGAAAAAAATCAATACTTATCAATCGGCCAAAGGATCACTAATTTCCAAAAATAAATCTACTGAAATGAAAACCAACTAAGGTTTAAATATAAAAAAAAGTACTAACTTGACAAAGAGTATCAAATATGCTGGACCAAAACTGAAAAAAAAAAGCAGCAGCACACGGAACAATGGATATATCATGTATCAGCCATCTGCATATTGTTTGCCTCATAACTGATTAAATGCAGGTGCAACCAAAATTTCTAAGAAGGGTGTGTTTACTTCCAGTTTCGATTTGAAGGCAGGAAAGATGCCTAGAATGCTGAGAAAAATGATAAAAATAACTTGGGAATACTGAAATGCGTTTATGACAGAAAAGAGTGTGAAATGGAAAAAAAAATGGCGGTATATATTTTGTAATTACTTTCAAAATCTACGGTTTTTAAAAATAGCAGTTTTTTTGTGTGTGTGGTTTTTTTTGTTAATTTTTAGATTTTCAAAATTTTAAGGAAAAATTTGTTAATAAATAGCTCAAATCAAACTTGTGAGCTTAAATCAGAAGGTTGCTTCAGCAAATAGTAATGTTAACAAGCAAATCGGCAATACCGTTTAGTGATTCTAAAAAATGGCAATCAGATGGCTATATAAAATTATTTATATTGTAGTTTAGTAAAATATGCATCAAATTAAAAAAACAAAATATTATTTTTGAAGCCTGAATTATATATTTTTATAAGATATATATGTATATAAATTACAACAGCAATTTTTATTTTTAAAAAATCTATATATTTTTGTTGTACTAAATGTGTATACATACATCATTGGCCCCTCAATTCAGATTCTCCGTACATATAGACGGGCTGGACACTGGAAGGGCTAATTGTACAGATATTGATGAAAGATTTAAGAGTGCCAAAATATATTTAAATAAACATTTAACTCCTGTATTGAAGCAGTTGTTATATAAAGCAAAAAATGAGGATAAAACATCTGGCTCTAAATTCATATGGGATAAAGAAGGTAAGATCTTTATGCGTTTAAATGAAACAACAAAAATATGTAGAATTAGAAATGATGATGATTTAAGAGATGTATTAAAGCAAAATGTCTCAGCTGCTAAGTGATGTTGAATGTGAAGTCAATTATGATTGTGATATAATGGATTTGGATAGATTAAAATCATTTTTAAGTTTGATAATTATTGTCTATATGCATATTAAATCTTAATATATGCAGTATTAGGAATAAGTTTGAATAAATAGAGGCAATTATAGATGATAACAACTTAATAGATATATTAATATTAACAGAAATATGGGTTAAAGAGGATGAAATTTGTTTATGTAATCTTAATGGGGATAAAAATTTCTATAAATGTAGACAGTACAACAAATCAGGAGGTATCTTAATATATGTTAAGAATTGTATAAATATAGTTATAAATGATGATATAGAGATGGAAACAGCAGAATCATTGTGCTTGACACCGAACAATTGGTTGTGTATCGGTCTCACTTTTACACACAATGTCAATTCATTGAAGAATTAGAGTATTAGGGAAAGTTGATATAAAAAATATATTGTTTACAGGAGACATAACCATTGATTTATTTATTGACAAAAAGTATGTATATGACTATTTGTTAATATAGACATATGTTTCGACATACGGTTTCCAATCGTATTTAAATGAAATAACCCAAAGTGCACAAGCCAGTTGTTTGAACCATGTATTTGTTAAAGGAAATTCTGATATAGATATGAAAGTGGTAGTTGTATTTTCAGACATATCTGATCATTGCCAGTTGGTATTAAAATTGATTTAATTTGCCAAAATTGTAACATATTAGAGGAAAAGCAAAATAATTTTACATGTAGAATAAACTATACACTACGTATTAAAGAATTGGAAAAGACTAATTGGGATAACATTAAAAATATAGGAGATACAAATTTGGCATACAAGAAATTTATCAACAAATTTTCTGAAATAATTAATAAATCCAAACAGTATTGCTTAAAAAACACAAAAAAAAAACAATTTTAATAACAGATGAAATTATAAACCTTATTAAAACAAGAGATAAATACTATAAAAAATTTAAAAGATATCCACATAATAATGTATATCAAACGAATTATAAAAATGTATGAAATCAGCTTAATACCAAAGTAAAAAAATGCAAAAAATAATTACTATAGAACACAATTTCAAAAATGTAATGGTAATAGTAAAAAACAATGGAAATTTATAAATGTTCTGATCAAAAAAAGAAAATATCTGTTACACCATAATTGTTTAATATTGGTAAGGAAACAAATAATAGTGATTCATTAAAAATAGCAAATGAATTTAATCTTTATTTTACTGCAGTTGCAGAAAATATTATTAAATGCCAAATGTGTGCGTGAAACTACTGCCAAATCATTTGAGCATAGTACTAGAACAAACAGTTTTATGTTTCTGCAATCAATTAATTAAATTAAAATTTAAAATATTATTTTAGAGTTGCATGACAATAAAAGTCTGGGTTTAGATGGATTTACTGCTATTAAAAAAAACTGTAAAGTATATTACTCATCCTCTTACATATAAGCTCACCAGACAAATAATTAGTCACCCCTGGCTGAATGTCACCTAATAGCACATAATGCTTCCATGCGACCGAAGAACAGCCAAAATCCTGTCTGGCATGGATGCCATCAGTGTGCGAATGTAGTGCACATCAATATTCATCCACTCTTCCAGCAGCAAATGCCACAGTTCGGCTAGATTGGCTGGATAGCTGGGACGGCGCTTCACTCTTTGCCCCAAATAGTCCCATAAGTTTTCTATGGGATTCAAATCCATGGATTTGGTGGGCCAATCGAGATGTTCAAAGTCTTCAGAATGCTTGTCATGCCAATCCGGCACACTTTGAGCCCTGTGCATACGACAATTGTCATCTTGGAAGACTAAGGTATCCTTCTGATGTTCACTGTGGAGATGTGGAGACAAAAGGCAACGTGTGGTGATCCAGTAGCTCCATATAGCCCTTATGGTTCAAGTGTGACATCACCGCAACCAAAGGACGCATTTCCTTGTATGTGAAACACCCCCAGAACATCACAGAGCCTCCTCCAGCTTGAACATAACCTTGCACACAGTCTGCATGGAAGGCTTCTTATATAAATAATGATGTACCTGTCACCTCACATCATTTAAGTATAAGCAAAAACGTGACTCATTCAACCAGCTCACACCAAGAGTCGACAGTCCAATCTTTGTGGCACCATGCCCACTGTAGCCTTGTGCAGAGCTGTTAACATGGGTCTCTTATTAACATGGGTCTCTCATTAACTCTATCTCATTTGGAAACAGCTTGTTGTAGGCCTGCATTGACTGACTGGAGCAATTCCTGCTTTGTTGCAAAGCAGTTTGCCCTAACAGTGTGTGGTGCACTGCAGCGGTCCCTATTGGTGAGCAGTCTTTCTGCCGCAGTTCTGGTGACGATTAGCAGTGGACTACGATGTACACTACTGCTAGAAGACCCTTTGGACAGTACGTTTCGACACATCTGCAAAGGCAGCACTTTGCAGATGTGTCTGCAATTTGTGATTTGCATTTGTGATCTGCAATTTGTGATATCTTGTACACTGTGCCCTTTGGCTCGGCCAAATGCAATAACACCCTTTTTGCCACTCATTCACATCTTTGGCGCGATCTATATTTCACAGAGTGACAACACACACTTAGCACACAACCACTTCTTGTCACTGTATGAACCTGTAGCAGACGGCACAGCTATTTGTAGGATGCGTTTATTACTGGTATGCCCTCTGTTGCTGTCGAATGGACGTAACCCTCTTATGGCAGGAAATGACTAATTTTTTGTCCAGTGAGCTTATCTTTTTTAATGCTTGACTCTAGTACTGGATTCCTGCACTGTGATATTTCTATTCCATTGTACTTGATATTTTGTTCAACTTCACCATTTCTTTTTTTTATCTCATTGAAAAAAAGAGAGACGTGCTCTTTGCTGTCTTACAATATGCATGTCTGTAGACATCAAACTTCTTTTGTTTATAGAGATAAAAAAAATTCTTTTTTAGTTGAATAGGTATTGATGAAATATTATGATTCACACTTTTTGAGTCTCCCACAAGCTATTATAATTGTACCCTCTAATAGTGGAAAACATTGAAAATTCGAAAATTTTAAACTAATATTGCAAACGACACATTTATGCTAGAAATTTCAAATTTTGGGTCACAAAGTTTTCATTAGTGAAGGTCTCAGAGTTTCCATTGACAACAATGAGTTGACAATCTCAGAGTTACCTGTTGACTTTTAAATGTCTATAAATCAATAAATGTTTCGTGGAAAAAATTTTGCCAACATACAGGACTTGAACCCGCATCTCTCCAGCTGGCACATTCCTAGAGAGATGTGGTTTTAAGTCCCATATGTCGGCGAAACATTTTCCACAAAACGTTTATTGATTTATAGACGTTTAAAAGTCAACAGGTAACTCTGAGATTGTCAATTATTGTTTAAATCATTAATAATGCTAAATAGTGTGATGTGACTTCATTATTTATTTCCATCTTAATCAGCACACTAAAAAGAAGTAGTTGCAACCTGAGATCATAGATGGTACCAAGTGTAGGTGCCGAATATCAAAGAAAGAAAAAGCCATACTTAGTGGAAAATGGATTAGAATAACTTGGCATGTTTCTGGAAAAATGCAGGTTCGAGTCCCACATGTCAGCGAAATTTTTTCCATGAAAATATTTTTCTTTTAAGATATAATTGTTTGTTTTTATAGATAAATTAAGAACTCTTTTTAGGTTGGAGAGGTATTGATGAAATATTACAATTCGAACTTCCAAATCTCCCTAAGCCTATAATTGCACCCTGTAACAGTGGAAAACATTGAAAATTGTGAAATTTTAAAGGAATATTACAAATGATATATTTATGCTAGAAATTTGAAATTTTAGGGATAGAATGTGAAAGTCATGGAGTTTCCAGTAGTAACAATGAGTATAACATCCATGGTGGGTAGGAAGTGCAACTGTTTTGTTTTAAGAGATAATTGTAAAATTCTTTTTCAGTTGATTAGTAATAATGAAATATTATAATTCACATTTCTCAAATCTTTAGGTAGTTTTAATCTATATTTTAAGAGATCACTAAATATGGAAATGGCAAAACTTTTAACAAATGTTGGATGTAATCTGTTTAAAAAACTGAAACTGAAATTAAAAAACTCCTGAAAAAATAAAAATAAATAAATACCTCCTCAAGCAGCTGCTTGCCACAGAGGTCTGACAGGAGCCTGTCAGTTTATATGCCAGAGTAGAAGGTCTGAGAGGATGGCAGGACCTCAGCAGAAAAACGACACATACATCCATGCCTTAACCTGGGGCTCGAACCCAGGTCCCTTAGATCAATAGCCAAGCGTGCAACCACTCGGCCACAGGACGGCTAGAAAAAAAAAAAATTGTCAACTGCACGCGGTGTTCCCAGGTGGTCACCCTCCCAAGTACTGACCACGCCCAAAGCTGCTTAACTTCGGGGATCAGACGAGAACCGGTGCTTTCAGCTTGGTATGGCCGTTGACAAGGAGGCAGAAATTTGAAATTGGTGGTAGAGTGTCAAGAGATATTCCACTGACTGCAACAATCTGCCTCCTTTTCTCAAGGGGGTGTGAGAAAAACAACTTTTTTGAATTTAAGGGGGAAAAAACAAGTACTTTTTATATTGCATAATTAATTATGTGTGTGTATTTAATTATTGCATAATTAATTATGTGTATTTCATCAATTAAATCAATAATGAAATTATTGATTTAAATTTAATTTCTCTATCTGATTTATTTGTGATTATTTTCAATCAGCTGTATAGTTTTGGAGAAACTGTATCCATTGTTTTCTGGACTGAGGCATGGAAACCAGACAGTTTCTATGATAAAATTGAGGGAAATAAGAAGAGAGGTCTTCATACCCTATGTCTGCTAGGTAAGTTTGTACACTGTAACTTTCTAACTGCATCTAAGAGATGAAAAATATATCATGTACTCTATAATAAAGCATAGAATAGGTAAAAAAATAAAGATTTATTTTTGTAAAATGACACACTTTTTCTTGATTTACAGGTGATTGATTGCCTGTGAACTATTAACATGAGTTTGACAATCCAGTTTTATTCCTACTGCAATAATTACCTTCAGTGTATTTCTCTCTGGAAACGATCAGTGCATTCAATGATGATGGAACAGCTGAATGCCCTGCTGTAATGGTTCACCATTCACTTTCACATTTCCTTAATCAGTTTTAACAAAATTCCCCGCCCTGCCCATGGTCAGTAGGGACACCGATGGGCTTGGAAAGGCCGCTGTCTGTCGGATGGGACGTTAAGCCATGGCCCCATGTGCGGGAGAGCCATACCCTATGCACGTTAAAGAACACACTGGATGGCCTTGACGGGGGCTACCATCTGTCTCCCAACAGCTGTTCCAGTGGGTCCCCTCCCCCAACCTTCTCTAAGCCTTCGGGGTCCTTGTGACCTGGCCATTTAGTCCATGGTGTGCAAAAAAGTGCCGCTCAGGTAAAACAACCCAACAACTTAATCAGTTTTAAAGTTATTTACATTATAATTATTATTTTAAAACTTTCCATTTACTTTGAATAATCACTCTCCCCATCTGTAGTGTTGCCAATCTGCGCAACACCATTTTGATTGATTGCTACTAACCATGCCGAGCAAGGTCACTTATGTCATCATCAGCACTTGAATATGCAAATGTGGCTCAAGTGTTATGTTGACAAGTGCCACTTTTGCTTTAAGCCAGAGTATTCAAATTACCACTTTGAACTCGGTTCAACTCTTAGAGGAAAAATTGTCTTGAACCAGGTGGGATATGAACCCACAACCTCCTGATAACATGTCAGGTGCTCTGGGCTACTGAGCTACCAGCTGCCAATCAAGATCTCTAATTAACGCTTTGAACATTCCATTTATGTCACATATAAGCACGTTTCAGGCAATCTAGCCACATGCGGCTTTCTATTTGCCTTGTAGATGGAAAGTATGTCTTACAAGTATACTGATGATAAATAATGAAAGAAATGACTTATTTAGTATTCAAATTACTACTTTGAAGTTGATTCAACTCTTAGAGGAAAAATTGTCTTGAGCCGGGTGGGATACGAACCCACGACCTCCTGATAACATGTCAGGTGCTCTGGGCCACTGACCCCGCCAATCAAGATCTCCTCTAGTTAACACTATGAACATTCCATTTATGTCACATATAAGCATGTTTCAGGCAATCTAGCCACACACAATTTTCTATTTGTCTTGTATATGGAAAGTATGTCTTACAAGTATAAATAAAAAAAAATAAATAAATACCCCCTCAAGCAGCTGCTTGCCACAGAGGTCTGACAGGAGCCTGTCAGTTTATATGCCAAAGTAGAAGGTCTGAGAGGATATACTGATGATAAATAATGAAAGACCCCCGACGTTTAGCACAGATTCAACATGAAGAATTTCCCTGTGTTGTAATGGTCCTTGCTAATTCAGCATGTGCTCTCATAGACCATGGCTTTGTTGCAAGTTATCAAGTTTTTTATTTCGACAAATTTTGATACTCTGTGGTTCCCAATGTACTTTACCAAATGATCCCAAATTTCGAGGCAGGCTTCCCCTGCCTGACTATTGGATTAAAAAATCAGGTCCCTAGCTGCAATGGAACACCTTAAAACAACAATACCTTTGGAAATGTGGGGAATTTGGCAATGGCAGCAGATTTAAATGTTATTATGGCACTTACATTCACAGTTAGGGAGCTGTAAATGGCAACAATTAATTTCACAGCAATTACCCTTTCCCAAATGAATAGCATAGTACATATTTTTGCTTCTAGCAAGCAAAAATCCTTTCTTTTGGAATTTCAACTTGGAAAATTGACATTACAATCCAGATCACAACCAGAAACATTCTCTGAAAATTTGAAGTGTGTACTGTGATTTCTCAATGAGTTATGGCTGTCACAGACACACACACACAGACAGACACCTTCTTTTATTATTATAGATCATCAGATCTTTCCACAACCCATATTATGTTGAAAATTTCAAGTCTAAAGCCACTTTTATTTTTCCATACTGGCTTTAATTGGATAGGCTGTTATCTACCTGGTTATTAGGAAGGATTTGGGTTGGGTTGTTTTACCTCTGAGCGGCACTTTTTTGCACACCATGGGCTAAATGGCCAGGTCACATGGACCCCGAAGGCTCAGAGAAGGTTGAGGGAGGGGGCCCACTGGAACAGCTGTTGGGAGACAGATGGTAGCCTCCCGTCAAGGCCATCCAGCATGTTCTTTAATGTGCACAGGGTATGTCTCTCCCGCACACAGGGCCACAGCTTAATGTCCCATCTGACGGACGGCGGCCTTTCCAAGTCCATCGGTGTCCCCTACTGACCGTGGGCAGGGCGGGGAATTTTGCGGAGATAAATCTCAATGCTGACCCTATTAGGAAGGAAGTTTAATTCAAAATATTATATTCCATACTGTAATAAAAGGTGATAAATCCAGTGGTATAGCAGGAAGATTGGGAATTTAAAACCAAACTTGCAGAATATGTTTTTAAGAAATAATTATCATATACATTAACAAAAATTTAAATCCCTCCTCCCCTTCTAAAAACTTTTGGCAAATCATGGCTGTGCCACTGAAAAAAAAATTAGCATAAATCTGTCATTGTTATTCATATTATTTACTTTTAGAATAATTTCAGCCCTTGTAACTCTTAATGGTCCCTCTAACCCAGGTGTAAAATGGGGATAATAAGTGTAAAACTAGTGCAAAATAAATCGGTTCAAAACATTTTTCCAGCCTAAAATGTCAAACTAATGCTAACTGTTATATGTGACAAAAATATACGTGTAAATATATTCCATTTTTGGGGCCAAGCCAAATGACATTGACTAAAATTGCAGCAATATTAAAATTATGATGAGCAGAGGGAATGGCAATAGAAAGAAACAATGTTGAATGAGATAACATTAAACTGGGAATGATGCTGTTTATTTCTTTATGGATTACTACCTAGACCAGACATGGATCTAAAAGAAAATAGGGGAGGGGGTGAAGTGGCACAATCGAGCCAGTAAAGGGGAGCTGCAAAAGACTAGATTTGCATTGCAGTGTAACATTTTTTAGAGGTTTAAGAAAAATTCATGAAATATGCACAAGTTTAATAATTTTTGGCCTCCTTTGCTTTTACTGTGGGAGGGGACAAACTTAATGTGAGTGAGATTTTATTCAGAGTGAGGTTTTTATTTTAAGCAGATTTTGTTTCCATGCTAGGTAGCAGTTATAAGTCAAATTATATGCTGTATTATTCAATATTATATACCACATAATATGTGTAAATAATTTATTATTTAGGATAAATATTGTAATTTTCACAGAAATCTTACAGACCTAACCTGAAAAACTCTGACTTCATCATTAACCCTTACAGTGTCAGAATCTGATTAATCAGTTTTCAAATATCATTACAAATGGACTTGCAATATGTTTTCTATGCTTACATACATTTTTTTCCTTTAATTTTTATATTTTTTGTTCAGAATTAAATGCATTGTTTTTTGGTATGTACTAATATAAACTATTTCATTCAACCCAGAAGCTGAGTTGCCTTTTTAAAGAAAAAAACAAACAAAAAAACTTGACATTGTAAGAGTTAATGATTTGTCATCACCATTGTTCTTTGTAAGGAATAAGTTGCCCTAACAACACTGTTATAAACACATCTAGAAAAAAGAATTATGTTGTGTTCCAAGACACAAAAGACCTGGATTAATTCTCTTTTTTTTTGAAGTTTGAATCTAGAAAATGTGTTGAATCTTAATTATATTTATACTTACAAACTTTTGATTTCAAGTAATGTGAAATTTTTAACTAATAATTTGTATTTTAGATTAATACTAGACATTTAACTTAAAAACTAAGTGTTTTTTTTCTATTATATTTCAGATATAAAAATAAAGGAACAGTCAATTGAAAATTTAATTAAGTATGTATCTATTTAAATTTTCAGAACCTTTAATAATAAAATATATTATTCAGAATTATTTTTTATTGTTCAAGCTATTTTTGTATATTGGGTTACAATGCACAAATTTGGATGGTGGCTAAATATTTTATGCTCTCAACCAAATTGTTCTCTACATATGATAATTCTCATGATGCCTGGCATTTAAGATATACATCTTACTCCTAAAAATTTCAAAAGCATTTCCATTCTGGGTGAGGCAGAAAGCAAATCAAATGCTACCTGATAGCCGCACTTCTCCAAAGAATGCCAAAATGAACTAAGTATTTTTGAAAATCAAACACACAAAAGAGTGACACCAAATTCACATATACAGTATAAAGGGGTGAAGGTGATTCATTCAGTAGCTTGTCATGCTCGTAATCTGCTATTCCCAGGTTTGAGTTCCAGCTGGGTGAGCATTGAGATTTATTTTCCCAGAACCTCCCCCCCCCCCTACCTTTGTTCAGTGGGGGTCACTGATGAGCTTGGAAAGTCCACCATCCATCTGATGGGACTTAAAGCTGTGCCCCTGTGTATGGGAGAGCCATACCTTGTGCATGTTAAAGAACATACTGGATTACCTTGACTTAAAGCTAGCATCTGTCTCCCAACAGCTGTCCAGTGAGTCCCCTAACCCCAACTTTCTCTGAGCTTTTGGGGTCCTTGTGACCTAATCATTTAGCTCATTGTGTGTAAAAAAGTGCTGCTCAGAGACAAAACAGCCCTACCCAAATTCACATATATAAACTGAGATTTATTAGGCCTGACTAACTTATTAGGTAACAGATGAAGCTGAATATATTTATAGTTCTCCTTAACAGATTAAAATGTGCTCTTTAAGCTAAATGATAAAAAAGCAGATTTGAGAAATAATTTGTGTTGCTGAAAAATGGTTGGTTATTTTTAACCTCTGCTGAGTGACACTCTTTTTGCACAATGGGTTAAATGGCCATCAGGTCACTAGGACCATAGGGCTCAGAGAAGGTTGGGGGTAGGGACCGTGACCACTGAGAGACAAGGCCAAGGAACTCCTTTGCCGGAAGAGCTGTGTCATCACAAACATTGGTGTTCCAGTCAGCATTTTTGAATAGCTGTAGTTTCGATCAAGTTACGCTGGTGGAGTTGATAAGTATTTTATATTTGTGTTTTCGCGTTTTCAGCTAGGCCTAGTTCATGGATAGTGCAAAAGTGTAAATAAAGGAACTTTTGGAATGTGCACAATGTCCAGGATTTCAGTTCCATAAGGTTACTTCTCAAAAAGGAGCTTGGATTAATTTCACATTGACAATTCATAGTAAGGTACGTAACATAAGTTCTCACTTTTATTTTCTTTAACTGTATTCTATATATTGAAAGGGTTATCAGGATTTAAACTCAATTTTTACCAGGAAATCGTTACGCTAAGCTAATATGGTCAGTTAATCCAAAGTAAATTTTTGTACTTTTATTATCTAACTTTTTTACTGTACCAAAACAAAAAAATCTTGTTATACGAAATTATTATGGAAATATTATTTATACAAATAAAATAATATCGATTGGTTCCTTCTTCAAAAAGGTGATTCTTTCTAATCCTTTATAATTTTTTAAGATTCAAAATTTCAGCGATTTGTAATTTATTACAATGGTATTTGAAAAATGCTGGTTTGTTTGCAGAGTTCACTATGTCAAAACTTGTTGTAAAATACACTAAGTCAGTGCTCTCTGATTATATATTTTTTTAAATGTTAACTTCAAATTATATAATTCTGACAGTAGTTAATGAATAAAATTTTACAATTTACAATATTGCACAATTTACAACCCAAAGAAAAAATTGACAATGCATTCTGCCAGCAATCCCACAGTATATCAAATTAAATAAATAATGTGTTGTCTAGGTATTAAGGCCACTTGATGTTTAATAAAATAAATATTAAATCTCTTACTTTGATAAAATATTAATGTTATTTGCAAAATCAAACATTATATGTTAAAAATTGTAATAACCAATTTGAATTATTGAATTTACATGCATTTCAGTATCATTATACTTAGCAAATATTTATAGGAATAAAATAATCGGTAATTTTTCAGGTTAGTAACCTTGGCTAGCTTAGAGGAAATGCAGTTTAGGGTGTTTGTAACGTATAAGTTACTGGTGCCAATCAATTTTGACTAAAGTTTATGAATTCAAATTAATTGAAGAGCTGACCATTAATTTGCCAGCCAGCACAGAAAAGTGTTTGCATTTATAGAGTAAGGAAAGTAAAATTTTAAAATATTTGGAATAACCAGAAAATGCATTCACATGAGATCATGTCATATCGACAGTTAATAAATTTCTTGTCATATGTAAGATTTGTTTCTACATATATACTTTGTTTTACAGTTTTTTTAAATGAGTAATGCATTCTTATACATACTCTATTATTTTTGCTACTAAGACGAGAATATTTCAAAAATATTAGATTAGAATAGTAAAAATTAATTTTCACAATTAGTTCTAATGTTCCATCATACTAAAATTAAAAAATTCCTGTAGGTATATGAACTTCATTTTAAAGCCAGTGAAATTCAGCACGAGACAAGCTTGTGTGATGAAGTCTCAGGGACAGTAATAACAGCAAAGTTAGAAAAGCCTAGACTCAGCAGCATTTGTGAAGGAACTGCATCTTTGATAACTGGTATTATGTCTCCTTTTAAAGATAACCATATGTGTTTCAGTGACAATAATTCTATTAATTGAAAAGCAGTCTTTTTTTTACCAAACCACCTTCATTGAATATTGTGTATCCCCATCCTGTAGATAAAGTTAGACTATTGTTTTTCTGAATTGATGTTGTGCACTTGTTAAAATGTATAAGAAATAATTGGATTAATAAAAAAAAATCCTGGTCACTGCATGTTTTATCCAAAATTTAGATCAGAGGGTTTAGTTGAAAGGCATGACTTTTCTACAGCAGCATTTTCAACCCTTGGAAAGCTTCACTACATTGAAAACAATAGTTATTAAATATAATTATAATTTGTCTTTGAAAGCCTTATCACTTTCTAACTTAGAGAAGCAAAATGTTAAGCTGGTTCTTCAAATTTTTAATAAATTTGTTGCAGAAGCACTTTTAGAAATGGGTGAAAAACAAATTGAGGTACTGTAGAGTATATTAAGACTGTTAACACATGGTGGGATATAATAAATGTTAAATCTCCTTTTAAAGGATCTTGACTAAACGACAAATATAAAATTCCTCACAGCATCATCTTTAAATGAAAGGAATTTATTTTTAAATAAATTATTAGATTGGCTGGATTCATGGCAAAGTATGGGTTGCGATACAGGTATGCTGACCAAAGAAACACATACTGCTTTAAAATTATCAACACATGCTTTGTTGGAATTAGCTTCATATTGTTGTGAAAAGTTAAATATGGAATACATATTGCCTGGGAAATTCCATACCGATTGTTTAGAAGATAGATTTAGCAAATACAGGCAACTAGCTGGAGGCCAATATCACATTTCAATAAGGCAGGTATATGAGTGTGAAAACAAATCAAGGATGCATTCAATACTGAAATTAGTGTTATCTACTAAAAGTATGTATACACATTTCTATGTTTTCTGCCAAACAAAGATGGGAAGAGCTAAAGGAAAATTTAAATGTTTCTTTTCCTTTTAGCATTACTGTTACTGAAGATGATATTGTGAAAATAGGAGACTACCTACCTATTTTGCTGTTACTGTGTCTATTCAGTTCTTAAAAAAATGAAATGTGAATCCTGCAAAACATATTTGGTTCTTGATAGCCAGATTCAATTAAATGCATCGCACAGTTTAATTAAAAACTTAGACAAAGTTTGTTATTATGGCCACAGCAGAGTGTTATAAATGCTATTGTATATAATTACATAGTTGTTAAAAAAAGCTTTGTAGTGAATTTGAGCATGAATTTTAAATTTCCCAAATCAGAGAATTTTAGCCACAGTATTGACATTAAATCTATTAAGTAGTGAGGAATTACTGGGATGTCATGACGTGTTATCATTTAGCTGAAAAAATATGCAAAATCATATTTTGGGCTTCCAGTAACACATTGTGAAATAATTATTATAAGAAGCCAAATGATATGAAAGAACAAACAAATGTCAAAAAGAGAAAGCTTCAGACTCTTGTAAAATGATACTTAAGTTAAACAATTTATCTAATAGCATAGTGTGATCTAGTTTCTTTGTAATGAGTATAAACATAATGAAAACTAAACCATGGGAAAAAGTATAACATGGAGTCATTCTGTGCAGCCAAGGCCTCTACAGAGAGGCCATATGACCTGTGACAGTAATGAGAGGCTTTCAGTTTCAGGAACAAAACTCACAGCAATTACTAATTGCTTTTAGGAATTACAATGGTGTTTAACCCAATTATTACATATAATTTTACAAAAAATACATGGATTGATCTGAACTGAACAATGCTGTATATTAGCATCTTTCACTCTTATATTTTGTTAAACACTTCAATATTCAAAATTAATCTAATGTATTAGGTGTAGGCCTATTTGCTGATATACAAAAAGCAATGTCATTTATCATTAGTTATATCAACTGAACAACACTGCCATTGCTTGCCATAAAACACTTTAGTATTTGTCATAGCCACAGCTGGGAACCCACATCATGGAGAGGTGTTTTATAGCAATTATATTGGTAGTTGCTGTTGCAACCAAGCACACAGTACTTTCTGAATTGAGTCATGATGGTTAGGCCTAACAATGAACTAGCACAAAGCAGCTCACACTACAATTACAATTCATGTTGTATTCACCTCAAAAACATGTAATTTATGTCTATTACCAAATTAACAAAATTTTAAAACAGTACCATACAATAGCCAGCAAGAACAAGCGACATGAAAAGCATCGCGAGAGTGGAGAGCCTCTTTTGATATGTCACAGTCATGTGATATCTGGCCTTCTCTGTAGAAAGGGCTTTGGTATGTTCTGACGCATATATAAGCAATATGTTCTATTCATTATCAAAGTAACAAACTGTTGCTTACCTACTTGGCTTGACTGCAATGATCTCACATGAGTATGGGGAATTGATCATGCTTAACCAAATATGAAACCACTGTAAATGAAGTTTGGACAACAAAAGTAATTTATATTTAAATGTAACAGTAAGTAATGTTTTGTTTATTATTGCTTAAAATAAAATGAAGTTTGCCATGTATTGACAAGTAACTCATTTAGATTTGAGACCCCCTGCACTAAACTATAACCAATGCACACAGAGATCTGTGAAAAAAATTATAGGGGGGGAGCAAGTAAATTAATCAAATTACAGCTATAAAGGGAATGTCATTCAATTCTATTCAACCAATTTTTTTCACTTACATATTCCAATTATAGTAACATCCTATGAAGGGAGGGGAGCTTGCACCCTCTCTCTAAACCACAAATATTTATGCATACACTGTATTACAAACAGAAAATATGTTGAATGAGAAAACTTGCTGGAGATAAATTGAAGTTCTCCTGCAAACTTCTCTATATCTTATTTTTTTTTGCAATATTTATTTAATATTTATAGAATTATGAAAGCTGAAACATTTAACTTTCACTACTTATTAAAATTTACTTCAAAAGTTAAATACTACTGTTGTAACAAATAGTTAACTGTCAAAAATGTATCATAAAATGTATAAATGTTTGTTCAGTTTTCAATTTGGGGGGATACTTAGGAAGTTTGTGACAGTGGCTTATGCTGCTACATATTCCAGCTCCTATAACTCTTTAAATGTTAAGCAAATATTGTAGAAAACTGAGAACTAAATTAAATCTTCAATTTTTACCCTATTGACATTGAAGAATTACTGTGAAAGTGCTTATTTTCACTTTTGTTTGGCAACTTTGAATGTTGCTAGAAGTGTCTGGGTACTCTTTTTATTACAGTGTATAATTTTAGGGGTTTAGAGTGTTCCTTTTATTTGTGTAATTAAAAGCTTAGCAGTTATCAATTATGTTAAAATTTTACAAGGTGCATTTTTGCTGAAGTCACTGTTGGTTTAAAATAATTTAAAATTCTCTGTCATTGAGCAATAAAATTTCAGAGTTTATCCTTCAAACTATTTGGATGTTGAAAGTTCTTAGGAGAAAACTCTCAGAAGCTTTTCGGAGCAAAGACAGCGCTCCGTCTTCAGTGAAGTGATGTTATGTACTGACGTTGGGTCCGTTTAGACAAAGAGCTTCTTTCCACATGTTGTGTAGGGTGATTCCAGTGTCTCGGTTGCAGGTGGGGACGGACGAGGTCATTATTTCAATAGCCTCGCGGACTATGGTTCCGTAGAAAGTGGATGCGCGCGCAAGAAGTGTGGCGTGCTCCCAGTCTATTGTTGCCGTGTGTAGCACTGCTAGCTCAGAGGCGGCCGTCGTTAGCTTCTTTTGGCTGACATCAGTTTTGTGCTCCGCGAACCTTTCTTGCAAAGAGCGAATGGTTTTGCTGATGTAGTACACAACGGAATTATCCGTCAACTGTAGGGGAAATCGGTATACTCCCGATTTTTGAAGAAGGCTATATTTGTCCCTGTCCCTTTCGACTAATTTCTTCAAATTTGGAGCGGGGCTGAAAACAATTTTTATACTATGGGCTCTGAGTAATTTGTGGACCGATTCACATAGGACAGGGACGTAAGAAATGGATCCGGCAAAAATAGTACGCTCGGGGTCGGTGATTGGGATGAGAGCCGAATCTCTTCTGCTTTCGTTTCTATATTTGCTGATAACTTTGTCTATTGCTGTTGGGTTGTAGCCATGGGAAGCAGCGATGGAATGGATGTTTAAGATTTCTTTTTCAAGCAATTGCTCATTTGAAGACACGGTGAAAGCCCTATGTGTGAGGGAACGGAAGGCTGCAATTTTGTATGCCCACGGGGCACATGAGTCTGCACGTATGACAGAAGGGACGTAGGTAGGCTTCCGGTATACCGACGTCGTCAAGGCTCCTGTGTCATCTTTTTGGATGAAAACATCTAAATAGGGGACGGCATTTCTATTTTCCTCCTCCTTCGTAAAGCGTATCGTGGGATATATATTGTTGGCAGAGTCAATGAGGCTGTTTAATTGCTCATTGCTGCCATTCCAAATTTAAAATATATCGTCGACGTAGCGACACCAGAAGAAGGGTAAAATTGCAGCTGAATTAAATAATTTTGTTTCAAGATCTTGAAGGACAATTTCAGATAGGATACCGGAAAGGGGTGAGCCCATGGGGGCCCCTGAGTCCTGCCTATAGATTTGGTTGCTGAACTGGAAATAGTTGTTTTCGGTGACGAGTTTTAGAGCCTCATGAATGGCGTTGATTTCGGGAAGGGAAAATTTTTGCGTTTCAATAATTTTTGTCCGAAACAACATGACTGCATCAAAAACTGGAGTGGATGGGAATAAAGAGACTATGTCAAGTGTGACAAATTTGCTGTCGGGAGGAATGGACAGATCCTTGAGTCTGTTGAAAAATTCCGCTGTCGACTTTACAGAAAATGGGTGATCGGAAATGAAGTTGGATAGAAATTTCGACAAACTCTTTTCAAGAAAGAAAGTTGGAGAAGTTCTTTTGCACACGAGCGGCCGGATGGGATAATTTTCTTTGTGCACCTTGCACTGGGCAAACATTCGCGGTGCTTGGCAGTTGGATGGTACTGAGCTCTTCTTGAGGTCCTTGGGGAGCCACCTGTTGTTTTTTAGCCTGCAGACCTTGTTTTTGATGTACTGGTGGGGTCAATATTTAAACAAGTACAATGGGAGCTATTTATGAAGTCCAAAACTTTGGCATCATAGTCATTCTTGTCCATTATGACAAACTGGCATGTTTTGTCGGCTAAAGTGACAACAATGTCAGGGGTGTTTTGAACGTTTTTTAATGCCTGAAAATATTCCGATGAAAAGTTCCTATCTGAGTAGGATGGAGAATTTTGTCGGGATTTTATGAATTTGAGGACTTTTTGTCTCATAGCATTAATTTTCTGCTCTTCCAAATGTTCACGCGCATTATTAATGACATTTTCAACTTCGGATATTATTTCTTTTTTGTCCAAAATTCTGTGGAAAGGGCTAAATTTAGGGCCATGTTCCAGAGCAGCCAGCTCGTTAGGGGGGAAAATTTTATTGGACAGATTAATAACCGGAAGGGGTTTAAAGACAGGGCAAAAAGGCTTATCTGAAGTTTGAGTGAGCCACTGGATCTTTTTAAGATGTTTTCGTCTGGTGTCGTTCTTGCGTTTTTCTTCTGTGTAGTGGAGCCTTTCTAGTAGATCCGTAAGCACGAGGGGAGGGCAGCTGTAGCAGAAGTTAATCTCTGCGAAATGACCTACTACCAACATTGGAAAACGTTACGGTCTTTACGGATAAAACTTGTCGTGAATCTGGAACAGTTGTGGTTTCTTCTGAACTGCCGACGCAACAATGTTATCCCACAATCGATCCGTCTAACACGCGGCAGCCTCCCTGGCTCATGTCAACGTGTGCTGCACGCAGCGGAAGTCAAGCTTCTCCTTGCGCTAATACAAGAGAAAAGACGGCACATTTCAAGAATTGAAACGGAGGCCTACCAGGCGCACCAGGACTTCTGCTACAGCTGCCCTCCCCTCGTGCTTACGGATCTACTAGAAAGGCTCCACTACACAGAAGAAAAACGCAAGAACGACACCAGACGAAAACATCTTAAAAAGATCCAGTGGCTCACTCAAACTTCAGATAAGCCTTTTTGCCCTGTCTTTAAACCCCTTCCGGTTATTAATCTGTCCAATAAAATTTTCCCCCCTAACGAGCTGGCTGCTCTGGAACATGGCCCTAAATTTAGCCCTTTCCACAGAATTTTGGACAAAAAAGAAATAATATCTGAAGTTGAAAATGTCATTAATAATGCGCGTGAACATTTGGAAGAGCAGAAAATTAATGGTATGAGACAAAAAGTCCTCAAATTCATAAAATCCCGACAAAATTCTCCATCCTACTCAGATAGGAACTTTTCATCGGAATATTTTCAGGCATTAAAAAACGTTCAAAACACCCCTGACATTGTTGTCACTTTAGCCGACAAAACATGCCAGTTTGTCATAATGGACAAGAATGACTATTATGCCAAAGTTTTGGACTTCATAAATAGCTCCCATTGCACTTGTTTAAATATTGACCCCACCAGTAGCATCAAAAACAAGGTCTGCAGGCTAAAAAACAACAGGTGGCTCCCCAAGGACCTCAAGAAGAGCTCAGTACCATCCAACTGCCAAGCACCACGAATGTTTGCCCAGTGCAAGGTGCACAAAAAAAATTATCCCATCCGGCCGCTTTTTCTATCCAACTTCATTTCCGATCACCCATTTTCTGTAAAGTCGACAGCGGAATTTCTCAACAGACTCAAGGATCTGTCCATTCCTCCCGACAGCAAATTTGTCACACTTGACATAGTCTCTTTATTCCCATCCACTCCAGTTTTTGATGCAGTCATGTTGTTTCAGACAAAAATTATTGAAACGCAAAAATTTTCCCTTCCCGAAATCAACGCCATTCATGAGGCTCTAAAACTCGTCACCGAAAACAACTATTTCCAGTTCAGCAACCAAATCTATAGGCAGGACTCAGGGGCCCCCATGGGCTCACCCCTTTCCGGTATCCTATCTGAAATTGTCCTTCAAGGTCTTGAAACAAAATTATTTAATTCAGCTGCAATTTTACCCTTCTTCTGGTGTCGCTACGTCGACGATATATTTTTAATTTGGAATGGCAGCAATGAGCAATTAAACAGCCTCATTGACTCTGCCAACAATATATATCCCACGATACGCTTTACGAAGGAGGAGGAAAATAGAAATGCCGTCCCCTATTTAGATGTTTTCATCCAAAAAGATGACACAGGAGCCTTGACGACGTCGGTATACCGGAAGCCTACCTACGTCCCTTCTGTCATACGTGCAGACTCATGTGCCCCGTGGGCATACAAAATTGCAGCCTTCCATTCCCTCACACATAGGGCTTTCACCGTGTCTTCAAATGAGCAATTGCTTGAAAAAGAAATCTTAAACATCCATTCCATCGCTGCTTCCCATGGCTACAACCCAACAGCAACAGACAAAGTTATCAGCAAATATAGAAACGAAAGCAGAAGAGATTCGGCTCTCATCCCAATCACCGACCCCGAGTGTACTATTTTTGCCGGACCCATTTCTTACGTCCCTGTCCTAT